>OW203900.1:5341862-15341862 GCA_934046635.1 Buathra laborator
GAATTTACAAAGAAATGTTTACTCAAATTTCTAGTTTGCGCCGAATTTAAAGTTCACTCCAGATTATTAATTATACTTCAAGTACAAGCAGAGCACTTGAAAATGTATGTACAATACTTGGAGTACTTGTAAAGTGCTTTCTTATTCAAGTACCGTCCGAATACCCGGTAATATCCGGTAGTAGTAGTACCTAGGTCTGTTCTGGATTATTTTGTTACTCCGCCCCGTACTTCCGGTCACATGAGGCCAATCTGGCAACACTGCTCACATGTGGGGGGGGGGGGGGGGGCGAGCGGGGGGGGGAGGCGGTCAAAAAGCCCGAACAACATCTTCAATCATCGCGAGAGAGAAAAAAAGCCCTAACGATCATGTCACCACGAAGAACCGGTCAAAATTAATACTATTTGCATGAATGTGCTATTCCTTTTTTGTCTGTCCTACCCTAGATGATTACAACCCTTAACGCGGAGCGAGCGCAGCGAGCGGAGCCCACCTACCAGCCGCAATTCCGAGCGGACCGGAGGGGAGCGAGGAATGCACACAACAAGTTGTTGTGTTACTGCACCCCCACTTCGGGTCATATGGCCCGAAAGTAGCCAAGCGACGTTGAGTACACGGCTGTGGGGGGGCGCCGGGGTCCAGGGGCGAAGCCCCGGTGGGGGGTTGGGGGGGCGAAGCCCCCCCACTGAACAATACTAATAGTTTTATTGTAAGAAATGGGAATCTGATATATTTCGAAGTGTTTATTATTATATCGATCTATAATAAACATAAGGTAAATTTCCCTGTAATCGACAGTGTATCAGTAATCGACAATGTGTGCTTTGACTATAGTAAAATCAATATTCAAAGCACACATTGTCGATTACTGGGACACTTACCTTAGATAACGGAAGATGAAGTTATTTACTTCGTAAATTCATCGTAATTGCAAAGACACCCTTTGATTTTCCAAATCGAGAGACGTTCCAGCGAGATCTTCATCATTAACGATTTTGGGAGTTATTGACGAAACCATTATTACCAAGCTTTCCCTATTGTCGTATTCGTCCAGTTTTTGGCATTTCGGATGGATGGAGATCGTCGATCAGAATCGCCTATCTACAGCTCCCGAATAGGATGTTTCAAGAATTCCGCGATTTCTTTTGGCATGCCATTCAGTTTATTTTTCCAATTACTTGATTCTATAGCTACTTCTGCTAATTCCGGAAACGCACCCAGGATTTCTTCGTCCTCATCGCTCTCTTGTATGCCTAACATTCTTCTCTTTCGTAAAATACGTAGGTTCAGTTGTTGTACGGTACAAGCTGGCGATTTTGACACCGCCCAAGTGTACGAAATAAAAGGTTCCACTGTACTCCTTTTGGAAGCTCTATTATGTCCTTAGGGAGTAATGGAACAATATTCCCCATGGACGGTCGATTGCGCATACGCAGTGGTCGTCTGGCAATAATTCGCGAATTTCAACTCAATTCACACATGCGGAATGTAGTTATTACAGCGCAGGCGGGCAAAAATAATTTTCAGAGTTGTCGCTACCGTATTGTATGACGGTACGATAGAGTTCAATTATTAATCATCCTGAACAGACACCCGACTGGGCTCTACTGTAAAGAAACCAGTCAGTCGAAAAATTGTTATATTCACATACATGTAATGTGACAAGACCGTCTAATCATCATTTGAAGACGGTACCCGCAGTTACATCACAACCCTGTACAAACCGACCATGCTGACCGACCGTGTTCCATGTCGTACAGACTCTGATGTAAAGGGGGGGGGGGGGGTACCCCGGAACGAAATTTTTAACAACAACAACCGCGACCGCGAAAACACTAATAACGGTAATAAATGCAACTATAACTATGGTAGTGCACACTAATACGATTACAAGTTTTTATTAATTCTTGTTGTTATCGCCACGAATTGCAATTATAATACTGAACAAACTCATCATGTTGTTGTGGATATTTAAAAACGTTTTTTCAATTTTTTTTCGGCCTCCCCAATGTGGCTCTTTAACTTAAAGGTTAAAAGAACACTTTCGCGAAAAAAACATGAAGAAACTGGGTTTTTGGTTTTTTTTTTACTTCTAGCATTTTTTCAGTTCATTAAGATTTAAAAAAATTTTAACACGTTTATTTTTCTTTCTACTTCCCCCGCATGAACCTTCAGCTATACAATGAGATACGTTTAGTAAAAAAAAAAAAAAATTTACTCGTAATTTGGACTAGGTCCTAATTCTAAATAGTTACCCTTAAAGGCCAAAAAAAAAAGTTACTCTTACTTTCCGCTTTCTTTTCGTCGATATGTAAAGAATCAATGGTAAAATCGAGTGGTCCAAGATAAAGGAGAAAAAATAATTATTTTGTCCATTAAAGCGTCATAATTCCGAAACTAAGGCCCAAAAAAAAAAATGTACTCTTACATTTCGTTTTCTTTTCGTCCATACATGAATAATCAACGGTCAAATCGTGGCACCACAGATACCGTAGAACTGCCTCTTATGATGTTTCCTTCGGCTGCTCTAACAGTATCGGACGTAATGCTTATGGCAAACGCATACACTGTATGAAACAATTTAACTCGCAAGAATCAAGATGATCTCGTAGAGTTCGTAAAAGTTTTAGCTGGACCTGGATTTGAGACATGGAATTGCAGTCATCATATGAGATCAAAGATGTATGATCCACCGCGTAACAAAATTATATTACATTATTACTGTCCAAAATGCTGCATCATTTTAATCAAACAAGATCTAACGTCAACAGTTACCGGTAAGAGCGTAACATGCACAAAGAGTGCTGAAGATTATAATCTTTTATCAGAATCTACAAACTATTTTATGACCATCGATATAAAATATCAAATACAACTGCTGTTGAATGAACAGAATTTACAAGAGGACCTACTACGAAACATGGAAGAACTAAAACGGAGGAAAAAGAACGGAGTAATACGGGACTTTTCCGATTCAAGTCTCTATCGAAAGATTCAAGCTTCCATGCCAGGCATGTTATCTCTTATCGTCAGCACAGACGGCGCACCGCTTTTCAAAAGTTCGAAACGAAGTTTTTGGCCACTACAATTGTACATTGGTGAACTATCCCCAAAAATTCATTTCAAGCACATCGTCCTCGCTGGTCTGTGGTTAACCGAGAAGGAGCCAAAGCCGGACTTCATGAATTTGTATATGTCGGTGTTTTGCGAACAACTCAAGGAATTGACGGATGACGGTGTGAATGTAATTCACAAAACGACGGGGACGATATTAAACTTCAAATTTTCTTGTAATTTGGTCTGCGTGGATTCCGTTGTCCGACCTGTCATCCAAAATCGCCTTCAATTTAATGGCTACTTTGGCTGCAGTTGGTGCTATATTCACGGAAAATATGATGGGACTGCGATGCGATACCCCATTTCGGTACACGACGCCGAATTGAGAACCCACGAGAGGTACAAGCAAGATGCGAAAGATGCATCATGACTCGGCACACCGATAAATGGAGTCAAAGGTTCTTCGACGTTCCTTAAAGAATTATCATACTTTGATTGCATATGGGCATTTCCACTCGATTATATGCATGGAGTATTACTAGGAGTAGTGCGTCAGCTATGGAACATATGGACGACTGCTGGTACACATTTTTATTTGACACCCGCAGATCGTGCTTCTATCGATAAACGTTTCATGTCGATAAAGCCATCTCATGAAATACACAGACTTCCAAGAACAATGAAAGAAGTTACGAAACGAAAAGCATCCGAGTGGAGGTCTTGACTACTGTTTTTCAGTGCACCATGCTTGTACGGAATACTCGACACGCAATGTTTTGAATCATATCTTTTGCTTGTCCGAAGCGTCTTACTCACCATGGCAATAATAGAAGAAGATCTGGACAGATGTGAATACGATTTACTTCAATTCGTCGGCGAATGCGAAATGTTTTACGGGACGAGCGCAATGACATTCAATATGCACAGTTTGCTGCATTTGGTCGACTCCGTCCGACAAAGTGGACCTCTATGGGCTACTTCAGCGTTCGCGTTTGAAAATGCGATCTTTCAATTTAAACAGAATGTTAATGCCGCAAAAGGTGCTTCGTATCAAATAGCTGTTAAATGGCTACAGAGAAGCGTTATGCGCTTGCGTATTGAGATGTCGACAAATGCTCGTTCGAGTAAAACTTATTGCGAAAAATTATTTAACGGAAAGTTGCTTACAAACTTCACAAAAAGCAATGACGGCGTAACGTTGATCGGCATTGGTATCAGGAACCACGATATTGACGCTATTCTGAAAAAGTTCGTTGACGGCGGGACAGAATCTGCACGGGGTTTTGACCGATGCATTTATAAAGGAACGGTTTTTCACTCCACTGCTTACACTCGGCCCAAACGGACTGATGACACGATGGTTTTGTTGGATACACAAAACATAATGCAAATATACTACTTCGTGTCTATAAGTGACCAGTGCTACGTGTATGGATACGAAATACTTACCTTGGCCAGCACTCTTGCAAGAAACGTGAATGTGTCGCACATTCTCCAAGTAAGCAATGAGAAAGGTACCGAAATGATGGTAGATGCTAAAAGAATGGGATCGAAAGTCTTGCATATTACCACTGGAGAGACGGAGTACGTTAGCTTTTTCCCGAACATTGTGGAAATACAATGAAGGTTGGTATTAACGTGAACGAATGAAATGTACAGAAGGATAACTTCTGAATTACAGCATGATTTGCTTGATAACTGTAATCTTTCACTTGACTTCAGCCTTCATTAACTCTCCCAAAAGCACTTCTCAAAACTTCTCAAACCGTCTCAAAGGACGACACTTCTCTTCGAATTTCCCTATTACAAACGGAGATTGGCTCGCAGTACCCAAAAAAAGCTGCCAATTACATTTGCATATCGCTCCCTCTGTTTTGATTATCACAGTCTACTCAGCTCGGTTTGTAGGAAAGTACATGTATTATTTTTGACTTCCTGAAGAGCCTCTGTTCAGTGATTATAAAAAACATTTTACTAGCGCAGCTGGTTATATATGGAAGGAAAGAAGAAGAACGCCACATTATCCAAAATTCCGAACGAAGTTACGCCAAATTCAATTCCAAATCTCGTCTGATAGTAGTTTATTTGCAAACAATTTTTTTTCAAATAATTCAGTGTTATAAAATTTGAACCGCCCAACAACGGCTGCACACCTGATTCAATTTTCGACCTTGTTTAATAAAAAACATACGTGAAAACTGAACGACTACATACAATTTGCCCAAATTCAGTACCAATAATCGATTTATAATAGTCCAACTTTGTACTTTGGAAAAAGCTTTCGGCAATTAACTGAGAGCTCGTTCATAATGTCGGCTGTTTTATCATATCATATTGAAACCTTTTGTACTCTTCACAACTATTGACTAATATTGCACCTGAATCTGTTAAAATCTTATAAAAACAAAGAGTATTTTTAATATTCGTGACTTGTAGGGTTCAGCAAAGATGCCTCGAAATATTTTCAACATTCTGATTCACAAATCTTTGTATAAAGCCAAATTCCCTTTGACTTCGTTCTTATTGCAATTTAACTTTAGATCTCTGGCATTGCCAAACTCATATCTTCACCATTGAGCTTTTCATGTACAGCATAGTTATTGCCAATGTTATACCGCCGATTCCCGGGTAGCTAAGCCGAGTCCCGACGCGAGGAATTGAACCCCTTTATTAATTTAGGAAATACCGGTTAAGGGTTGGAACCCAAGCGAATGTCGGAAACACAGGAGAGATGTAGCAAGTAATAATGTCCCTTTATTTATTGTGCGAAGATGCACTATCAAATCTTACAGAGTTCAGTAAATGTAGCTCGGACTATTGTCCGACTATAGCTAAGATATACTACTAGGCTGACCCTTTGCACGAGTCCCGTAGAAAGTATTCTTGTCACAAGCAGCCGCACAGTATCGGATAACCCCCTAAACTGTCGCTGCCCGCTCGTACTCGCACTTTATAGAAGATAAAGTGGAGCGAGCGATTCAGCTGTTTTCGCATGTTTTACGAAAGATGCCTTAAGTATTTTAATTGCGGCAATGCTGTGCCGAATTTCCAAAGCATCGATACTGTGCGTTGTGCGACGGCTGTCGCAACGCTCGCATACCTTGGTTGTTGCTCAACGAGTAACCTCGGTGATGCTCGCGAAACTCGGGGGTATAACATCCCTCCCCCCTTAAGGGAAAAGAAATCGATGGATTTCTTTTCACTGTATTCCCGAAAGAAAAAATTACAACTATTTTACGCATATCCCGCGTTAAAATATTCCCAATTTTATTATCCCGCTTATATTGTAATTATTCGCGTGGTGGCTGTCGTATCCGGGTGTCGTTCAACCCGGACGGCCAGCCATTGATGCTGCGTCGGCTATTTCTTCGGCCTATAAGCCGGTGCGCCCGTTGCGGAGCGCTATTCACTCCTCGTTTTTTTCTGCTCGACGTCTCCTTCCTCGTTCGTTGTTCCTGCGATGGCTCCCCCACCAGCGAAGGTAATTTTTTGTATTTTTTTTTTTTTTTTTTATATATACATCGCCCGTCTTCCTCACGCACGGTGGTTTCTCTAGAAGTGCGCCCTTCTCCAGTCGAGGAGGATACCAAGGCTCGCCGAACGCCGACTTCCGAAGAGCCGACGCCCCATGGGAATTCGTCGACACCTGTGGTGCCACCTCCGACGATCCCGGTGTTCGACGATCGCCCCTACGCCCATGGTACCGTTCGCCTTCGGTACGTGACACCCCGGCGAGCTGACGGTCGTCCGTGCAGAGTCCCTTGGAGGTTCCGTACCTCCATCCCGAATGGTTCCTCCGGCATACGACCGGCCGGCGAGAGCGACGACGATGAGGAAGAATGGGAGTTTGTACGTTAAGGGCGTTGTATTTGTATTTCCGCCTGAATTCGGGCTTTATTTGAAATAAAGGAATTTCTCCTTGACTCCCTCTGTGTTGCTGTTTCCTCTTCTCGTTCGCTGATGGCATCCCGGGGTTCCCCCGGTCCGCTCGTTGTTGCTGTTGCTCGCGTCCCCCTTTTCTCGTTCGTTGGGGATGCCCTTCGCTGGTCTCGCCGCTCCATCGGCGTCTCTTTGCTGCCTCGTTTCGCCACCTTCGTACAGGGGGCCTCCACCGTGGGTTGCCGAGTCCTGCCTCGCCTTCTGATAAGCCAAAAGATGGCGAAGATTATTATCGTTGCTAGGGAGATCGCGCCTATCGCATGTTGGCCGATCATGTTTATTATTCGTTGCTTGCGCGTTACTCGAGTCGCGAGTCCGTCTCGCAATTGCTGTATCCGCACCCCGAGGTCGTTCAACTCCTGTGGCGTGCTCACCACGTGCTCGAGGGTGATATTCTCGTATTGGTCGGCCACCTGAGGCACGCACTCCGCCTCCTGTGGTGTGAGTGTGAGATTGTACGTTGGCACCAAGTCGTTGTCGATTACCGCCTGCGTTATTCGCCTCACGGTTTCTACGCGAAAATTTTTCGCTGTCGCTGTGCATCGCCCGGTGAGCGTCAACGATCCCGTTCCACTCAAGACAGACTGCTAAGTCGGCATACCGTCGCAGGTGACGGTCAACGGCTCAGGTCGTGGCGCGGCGTACAGCCATCGTCCCGGCTGCCGTAGACTTACGATGAGCGTGTTTGCCAACTTCACTACACGCTTCGGACAGTTCTGCTCCCGACCTACCGCACCCCCCACGTACGTTCGCACGTTGCAAGGCGCGGCTTCATTTACCGCTAACGCTGGATGCCGCGGGTTGCAGTAGAATCTCGTTCCATCCCTCCTGCATTCCTCTAATTCCCGTTCCGTCATCCGTATGTAGTTCCGATTTTCCCGATCCACGATGACCAATTCCGGCGACGTCTCCTGATAATAGTATGTGTCGTTTTCCCCCCGCCTCGGTAGGAGGTACGTGCGACTGACACTGTACTCTGCCGCCCCAACGAGTGGTATCTCGAGGAGCAGCGTTACGTTTTCGCCCACCCGATACGCCCTCGCGGTTGCCAGTCGCAGTGATTCCGCTGCGTTTTCCCTTGCCACTGGCCGAGGGAAGCTGTATCCCTTCGGCACGTGCGGCAATGCCTCAGTAAGGTATTTGGTGAGCTTCTCCGGCGAGATGATAGCCGGATTCACCGTTCCCGATGCGATTCCCATAAATAAGTCGGCGATACCCCTCACTTCGCCGAGGAATGCCTCCAAATGAGAGTCCAATAGTCCCAAACTCTCATCGAACTGCTGTCGCGTAGCCAGACGGCTGGTACTGTTGTGGAAGTAGCCGTTGACCTCCCGCAGCATGGCGTACAATTTATTGAGGTTCCTCTCGGATGCGTACGACGAACGATTGAACATATCGATCGAGGATTCGACCACCTGCAGCTGCTTCTGCATGCCGTCCCTCATAGTCTCCTGTGTCTCTCGAACCGCTGATAACTCGTTCTCAATTCTCTCGCCATCCGCCGCATCGAGGTTCCCCGTGATGGTTTTGAGGACCGATCCTAGTCCATCTACCAGTCCCCGCTTGTCTCGTGGGTGCTCTCCCCCCACGAGATCGTGTACCACGCCAATTTCCTCCGCTACCCTTGCGGAGAGGCGCTCCAGGTGTATCAGCATCTCGGCACAGTGTCCTCCGGACCCCACTGACTCCCTGCACCGGTCCCGATACCCTTCAAGATGCCACTGAATAGACTGCTCCAACGCCATGAGATTCGAGAGATCCATGTGCACAGCTAATGTCCGCACGTCCGTGTATAAACACAGCGTGCCTACGTGCTCGAAATAAATTCCCGGCACGTTGCGAAATTCCTCTATAACAGCCCCGCCGTTGACGATAATCGGCAGGCAACAAAACAACACCCTGCAACAATGTCACTCTACGTAATTTATTTTTCTCCACAATAACCTCTCAAATATATTTTTTCCCTTTTTCCATGACAAAAGTTCACACAGATTTTTTTTTTTTTTTTTTTTTTTTTTTTTTTTTTTTTTCACACAGAAATATTCACACAGAAATTTTTTTTTTCAATTCCCAAAACCAACAGCTACTCCTAGCTCTCCCGCCCCTTAAAATCGGCTCCTAATTCTCGATGTACTCCCGGAGACGATCCACGTGAACCTTTAAACGCCGCCGCCCCTTCCGAATAGTGTAATTGAGGGGCGGATGCACCTCATCGATGACAAACGGCCCAATCCAATTGGCGGTGAGTTTCGCCGATCTGCCTTGCCGCACCGTTTCATCGTGCAACAAAACTTTTTCCCCGATATCGAATTTCCTCTCCTTGGCCTTTTTATCGTGAAACTCCTTCGCACGATTTTTCGCCGTCTCCAGATTTGCTCGTGCCATCGCCCAAGATGCTCGCATCCGTTCCTTCGACTCCTGGGAATAATCGTCGTACGCATACAACGTACTTGAGGGTTTTTTTTAGCGAGGTAGGGAGTTCCGCTTCTCTCCCGAACATCAGGCTATAGGGGGTGAAGCCTGTAGCCGTATGGGGTGTCGTGTTGTACTGGAACATGGCGTACGGTAGCCATTTATCCCAGTCCCTCTGATCCTCGATTGTATAGCTCTTCAGGTACTCCGCTAACGTGCGATGAGAACGCTCCAATGCCCCATTCGACTGCGGATGATATGCTGTTGTTTGCACTTTTTCCACTCGCAACAGCTTGCATACATCCTTAAATATCGCGCTCAGGAAATTCGTCCCTTGATCCGTGAGCACGACTTCCGGTATCCCGTACCGGCATACGATCTCCTCCGTAAAAGCCCGTGCGACATCGTTCGCGGACTGCGAAGGGAGTGGAATCGCGATACTGAATTTCGTCAATAAATCCTGAAACGTGAGAATGTATTTATTCCCCGTTTCCGTCACTGTTAAAGGCCCTACGATGTCCATAGCGCCCTTTTCGAATGCCCGTGACGGCGTATCGGTGATCGCCATCGGCGCTTTTGGTGTTGTGTGTCCGAGTGGCTATCGCTGTCGCGTTGTCTGTCTCTCTCTATCTCACTGGCCGCTGCCGCTTCGCCTGGCACGATGGCTGACGCATCGTCTGTCGCGCTCGAGTCACCGTCGCTGGCTCGCGCTGTCTCTCTCGCTGCCTCGCTGCGTAGCGATGGAGTTCCCTCGTGCTCGCTGCTGTCGCGCTCTCCCTCGCGCGCACTGCTTTTGTCGACCGTCTCTCTCTCCGTCTGCCGTGCATGCGAGCGCGTCGTAACATACACTCGACTCAGCGCATCGGCGTTCGTATTCCTTTTCCCTGCTTTATACACTATATCAAACTCATGTTCCGATAATTTTATTTTCCATCGCATGAGTCTCGACCCCGGATCTTTCACGTTAAATAACCACGTTAAAGGCTTGTGATCCGTAACCACTGTGAATTTAGTACCGTAAATATAGGGGCGAAATTGTGCCACCCCCCATACGATTGCGATTAATTCTTTCTCCGTCGTTGTATAATTTTGTTCAGCCTTATTGAGCGTGCGACTTGCGTAACAAATCGGCAAATCGTCGCCCACTTCCCCCTGCGATAGTATAGCGCCAATGGCTTTATCGGAGGCATCTGTTGTCACGACGAATGGCCTCTCGAAATCCGGATACTGTAATACCGGTGCCGTCGTCAGCGCTTTTTTCAACTCTTCGAACGCGTGCTCCTGCTTCGCCGACCAAACGAAGGGATTTTCCTTCTTCGTTAATTCCGTGAGTGGCTTCGCGATCCTCGAAAAATCCCGTATAAATTTCCGGTAATATCCCGCGAGCCCTAAAAAGGACTGGACTCCCTTCATATTACGTGGTACCGGAAAATCCTTCACTGCGGCGATCTTCGAGGGATCCGGTCGCACCCCCTCGTCTGAGATGACGTGTCCCAGATACTGTGTTTCTTTCCTTAAGAAACGACATTTTCCCGGCTGCAACGATAGCTTCGCTTCTCGTAAGCGTGTAAATACTTCGCGCAACCGATCGTTGTGCTCCGTCAGCGTTGACCCGAATATCACGATATCATCGAGGTATACGTAACATTTTATTCCATCCAGTCCCGCTAATACGGTGTTCATCAACCTTTGAAAGGTTGGCGGCGCATTTTTTAATCCGAAGGGCATTCGCGTATATTCGAAGTGCCCCTGGGGTGTGGAAAACGCGGTTTTTTCTTTATCCTTGTCGGCCATGGGAATCTGATGGAATCCCGATGCCAAGTCGAGGGTTGTGAAGTAGTGAGCCTTCCCCAGCTGGTCCAGAATATCGGTGATGTTCGGTAACGGATATGAATCACCGATAGTCGCTTCGTTTAATTTTCGAAAATCCACGACGACTCGTAGTTTCATCCTTTCCTGCTGCGTCAGGTTTTTTCGTCACCACGAGCAGCGGCGCATTCCACTGACTTCGACTCGGCTGTATTATTTCGTCTTCTAACATTTGTTTCGTTTGTATCGCTACCTCCCGTTTATGCGCCTCAGGTAAACGATAGGGCTGCACCTTGATTGGTCTCACGCCCTCACGAAGGGGAATCTCGTGTTCGATCTCCGTCGTGCACGGCAGCCAGTCCCCCTCGAGGTGAAAAATTTCCGCGAAATCTTCACATACCTCGAGCAATGTTTTCTTCTCCTCGGCATTTAAATGTCCCACGTCGATCGCCTCCCGCAACCGCGTGAGTCGCGTGCCGCCGTTCCCCCCTTCGTCAATGTTCAACTCGCGTGCCGTGTTTACCTCGCACGCGCCTTCGCTGTCGCTCGAATTTTCTGCTGACTCGAGCGGCTCGAGTGTCACCGTCGGTCGCTCGATCTCCACTTCTTCGGAAGTCATATTTATTACACACACTGCACAGCTGTTGCCTTGCGGTGTGGTTACACAGGCGCCGAGTGCAACACCCTCGGCGACCTCCTTTTTGTCGACGATACCTACTACCCCACTGTTCGTTGCAACATACGCAAAATGTTCACTACGCGGTGGTAAACGCATTTTTAATCGTCCATCCACCAAAGGCATTCTATGCCCGAAGATCCGTATCTCTCTGCCTTGGAGTATATCCACCTTGTGTTCCCTTATAAAATCCATCCCGAGGAATCCGTGCACTCCCAGCGCCACCCCGGGGGGTACAACGTGGAACCAGTGTGCAGCGGTACCCCTCGGCGTCTCGAGATGCACCTTGACTGCACATCTCGCTTGTACGGGTGAGCCTCCCAGCCCGACGGTTGTCACTCCCGTTTTCTCAGCCTCGGTTCCTTCGCTGAGAGCCTCCGCACTTATGATGCTCACCTGAGCTCCTGTATCCGCTTTCAACGTTAATACTCCCCCCTTGCACACAGGTGATTTGATGTGGAAGTCACTCGCAACGCCTCCGGATGTGGCGTTCACGACATACACCTCCCGTTGTTGTCCCTTTCCCTCGGATTTCTGTTGTTCACTACCCAGAAAATCCTTCAAAGTTTTTTGGCCCCCTTGAGCCTTCGGAGGGGAATTATTACTGTTCCCCTTGCCTGACTGTTGCGTCTTCTGTCCCCCCTGCTGCATACGCTTTCGGCATTCTCTCCAAAGATGCCCGACTTTACCACAGAAATTGCACGTCACTTTCACTTGATTCACTTCCCGCCCCGGTCCTGGTGCGGGGAGGCTGTGTCGACCCGATTTTCTCGTACAATCACGAGCGACGTGCTCCGCGATACCACAATTGTAACATTTTCGGGGTGTTGCACCCCCTCCACCCATACTATTGCGAGGTTGACTCACCCCTGGGTTTCCCTTGCTGCTCTCAGTTCCGAGCATTTTCTCCACTTCTGCAGCGCCCACTACAGAGTCCCGCAGACTCCCGTAATTACGCGAGCGCACAATCATCCGAATTTCGGGATTTAATCCATTCTCGAAGTTCATCTGCGCACTTCGTCGCACAGCGGCTTCGACATATCTCGCCCCGTGGGGTGCCGTGTCCTCACACAGTTTTTCCGACACCTCCCCCGTAAGCCTCTCGACACGCGCGGCATATGCCGCTACTGATTCTTTCGCACCTTGCTTCAGCAAGCAAAATTCGTACTGGAGGGCAGCGAGCGATTTTCGCTTCCCGTACAATGCCTCGAGCTCGCTTCGAAGCTCCGATATATTCCGTATCACCTTGTGTCGGAGTTCCCTCGTCGCACGATCCTCCAATTTTCCGCTTCGCACGAGAGCCAAGAGTGTCCCCCTCTGCTGGGGTTTCACCCTCTCCCATACGGCCTCGCAAGATGATAAAAACTCCTCTAATCTGTTTGGATCATTGCCGTCGAACGTTTTGATATTTTTTAACGCTAAATCCAGCCTAATATACGGGGAATCGTCGCCGTCCTCCGGTGCAATGGTTCGCTGTTGCCTGGTACGCTCTGCAATCCTTCGTTCGAAGTCGTTAGTCACGTATTCCGACAATTCGGCTCGTATCGTCTCCAATTCGCGATCACCCCTCTCAAGATGCTCCGCTACGCGCGCCTGGGCTGCAGCGGTGACGTCCCCCTCCGCGGGAGGTCAGCAAATAAATTTCGGCGCACCCCTGGGATTTCCACCCCCATAGGGTACAGCCTGCTGCCATCACCGAAGTTGGTTGTCCAGTTTCGGTCCCTGTCCCAGTCGAAGAATCCCCCTCGCCGTTCGCCAAGCGTGTTGCGATATATCGTCCTCAGGCGCTGTATCTCCGCCTCTATTGCTCGAGGGGTGAGACCGACCCCCGGTGGTGGTGTGCCCCTGGGTTCGAATATACTGTGGTCGATATCCCTGAGGTCGTCAAACGCAGCCCCCCTGTGTAAATTCACTCCGAACAGGGGGTTTGGTGAAGATTGCGCCCCCTGCTGCGACTCCGAGCCTCGTGCTGCCAAGTTGCCTCTCGCGACCGACGTTATCTCTTGCAACGCGGCCCCGAGGCCCTCCGCAACCCGCTGATCCTCTTGTACCGAAGCTGAGGGATCCGGCGGGGGTGGTACCTCCCCAGATGGCCCCGCCGGCTGATCCTTCGGAACTTCCCCGTCACTCATATCGCTTTTACTTCGATTTTAGCCCCTTATTTCACCCTTACGGGGTTAGTAACGCGCCTACTGGTTTATATTGCCCCCGTAGGTGTTAGTTTTGTTTTACGAAATTCTCAACTTGCACTTACAGTGTGCCTATGGCCATTTTACAGGTCGCCTTTGTATTGTACAAAATCCTCTCGGCTTCCTCTTCGATACTGCTCCACGTCCCTCTGCTGGGTGACGATCTTGAGGTGGTCTGCAGTTCCTCCTCGCGGCTGATTGTCCCGTCGATCCCCTGGTGACGGTTCTCACGTCTGTATTGGTGTACAGCCAGTGACCCACTTTTCACTACACTCTGGTTCCTTTCACTCACTCCCGGTATCCCACCGCTGCCACCAATGTTATACCGCCGATTCCCGGGTAGATAAGCCGAGTCCCGACGCGAGGAATTGAACCCCTTTATTAATTTAGGAAATACCGGTTAAGGGTTGGAACCCAAGCGAATGTCGGAAACACAGGAGAGATGTAGCAAGTAATAATGTCCCTTTATTTATTGTGCGAAGATGCACTATCAAATCTTACAGAGTTCAGTAAATGTAGCTCGGACTATTGTCCGACTATAGCTAAGATATACTACTAGGCTGACCCTTTGCACGAGTCCCGTAGAAAGTATTCTTATCACAAGCAGCCGCACAGTATCGGATAACCCTCTGAACTGTCGCTGTGCGCTCGTACTCGTACTTTATAGAAGATAAAGTGGAGCGAGCGATTCAGCTGTTTTCGCATGTTTTACGAAAGATGCCTTAAGTATTTTAATTGCGGCAATGCTGTGCCGAATTTCCAAAGCATCGATACTGTGCGTTGTGCGACGGCTGTCGCAACGCTCGCATACCTTGGTTGTTGCTCAACGCGTAACCTCGGTGATGCTCGCGAAACTCGGGGGTATAACACCAATTTATGTAATAAGTTTGTACTATTGAAGAAGCCTATCCATAAAAGTTTTTCTATGCATTTTTCGTACAAATTTGCCAATATTTTGAATGAAACGAATCAATAAATAATAGTGTTTTTGAATGTAATTATATGTTATAATATGAGCGGTTTTACAGGAAAACTAAAAAAAAAAACGAAAAATTCCCACGCAATGGAGGATCACGAGGAATCAATCGCAAAGAGCGATGATAATAATAATGCGCCGGTCGCTGATGAAACAAAAGATCGAGCAAATGCGAACGAGACGAAAACCACCGACAAGGTAAGATATCTTTTTAGTTGTGGAAAAATATTGAGTTTACATTGTTTGTTTCTGTGTATATGTACATTTGCCAGATAAAAACAGTATGTTATGTCCTAATATTCCCTCAGATCATTAAATATTTCCTCATTATTGTATTATTGTATTGTAGTATCACAATATGATCGTTTCGAAAGCAGCGTTGGAGATAGCCATCTTTCTGTATAAGATTTCAACAGTTTCAAATAATTTCAAGTAAACTGTGGTATTTTTTCGTAGCGTTCTCGAGCGGAAAAACGAAAAACAAACTTGTTGACTTGAAAGATCTCTATTTGTGATTTAACATTCTCCCTTTAATTACAATTAACGATTTAACAACAAGCATTTTTCACGTATAATGGTATGAAACAACCTGTGACAACCTCTACAACGATGTGCATTCGAACAATAAGTCTCATTTTACAGATATTACTCGTGGGAACGGCCGATGCAAGTGTAACCACCGTTGCGCAGGTGCACACTGAGTCCCTAGCGAATGAGAAAGAGACACAAATATCGGTAGAAAGTGCGGAAAAAAACAAGAGACATGAGTCTCGTAAACGTCCCGACATACGGAAGTAGCGAAAAACATGTCTGACACAAATAAGACAAAAAATGAAAAGTCTGATGAAAAGAAGCAAACTAAGATGGTAAATTAATTTTTCATACTTATAATACTTGGTTTCGCCTTAATCGCTTTGTAGGTGTATGTGAAATAATATTAGAGAATTTTATTCCGGCATCACGACTTCCATCACGTCGGTATATCGATCCTTCGCAATTCACTTCAATCGATGCTTGTCATACTTAGCATTTTCGAGATATGGTTTGATTTTTATTGATTTCCGAAGAATCATAAGTATAGATGCAAGCGTCTTAAGAAGTCTGCATTGATTTTTATATTCACTGAAAAAATGATTTTTTTAAAATTCATGCACGGAATGTCTCTGGTTCCATGCTTGTAAAATGTAGCGGAAAATGCGTATTGTGGTGAGGCGTGAAATAATACTCTTGCGCATGCGCAGATCCTCAAATTCCCGCATTCTTTCGACACTCGAACTAACTTTGAGGTTAGGTTAGGTCGCTCACGCTTTACAGGCACGAGATACGGGACGTACCATTAATTCGTAAAAAAAAAACAGTATGTGATACTTGTACGAAAAAGCGGACATCCCACGGCGGTTAGGAAGCAGTCTGCGCTCGATTCAGCTTGTGCGCCGCTTCCTAAACTTCGTAGAATATCCGCTTTCCCGTATTAGTATCACAATCAACTATTTTCAATCGATCTTTGAAAATATTGATATTTGCTGAAGAAAAACATGCATTTTTTCCCGACTGCGCTAAAAAGACCATATTTCATGCCTTCAACGCGGGTCTAAAGTTAGCTATTCTTGACCAGCGGGAGTAAAAGTAACTCAGCGGGAGTAAAAGTAGCTGAGTGGGCGTAAAAGTAAAAGAAGCTGCGAATAAAATTAAATAAATAAATAATTAATTTTTTTATTTTGAACATTTTTTTTTTAAATTAAATTTTTTTTTTTTTTAATTAATTTATTGATAAATAAAAAATACGCATTAATCGACCGCTCCTGAATCGTGGTCCTGGTTTCTCGTATCGGTAATTTGTGCCGCCAGGCCGTTGCAGGCATAAAAATATGGTCGATTTTTAGCACAGACCGAAAAAAAAGTATCGTATGCCACACAGGAGGAGCGGATTTTTACCTGGTGCGAGTTCTGCCCGAGCTGCGGACCAGCAAACCTCACACTCGGTGAAAATCACGCACTTTCCTCCCTTGTAGCATAATGTACTATTCTTGACGCATCAATCGAATACGGAGCATCCCTCCAATCGCGTAGAGTTGACGCATGTCTACAATTTTTGCCCGCCTACTTTGTTACTATGACTCCTTCGTGAATTTGAAACAAAGATACGCATAATACTTATTTTCTCTCGTCTAGACAGCTTTCACTTGATCAAAAGATGATGTGAAGTAAATTTACAGAGGTTTTATCTCACTTTGCCATAAGGCCTGTTAGTTCGATTTGTCTCCTACCCATCCATATTTCACATCGTTTTCAGTTTTCCAGAGGACAGTGTTTACTAACTGAGCTTTCCGAATGGAACATTTTGCAATATTTCGAAAGGCTATGTTAACGTTGATTTCTTCTTCTTCCGAAAGACTGATTATGATGCGAGAAGACGGGGGGATGTGGTCGAGAATAACTTGAGAACTGTTAAATTTCGTCATATAGTTTTTTAGATTGGTTTTGCATGTGTTACGTCCCGCCGAGACTCGGAAAACTTTTCCCGAGTCCCGTCGAGAGCGTAAACGGGCCTCACCAGCGGGGATCGACAGGCAGGCAAAAACACACGCGCGGGAAGTATTCGAAACCCTCGCGCCGGAGAACCGCGAATCAACAACAGCAGAATTCGAATCGCGATCAGTAGCTGCAGAATTTAATAGCCTCCCTCTTGCCTTTCCGAAGACGACTCCGTCGCCGTCGGAAAGGTGAGAAGGGAAGTCAGCAACAATTTAAGGAAACACGCGCGCGAGTTACAAGAAACCGTCACGAAATAAAACCCGCGGAGTTAGACGTTTCTTTCCCCCTTTCCCCCTGAGAGCGACTATGTCACTCAACGGCGGAAACGGCGAACGAACAAATCAGTCTTCCTCCGATACCAGTAGCAGTCGCTCCAGAGGAAGCTCCGCGCTGGTGCTTAGCGTAGTGCCGAATTAAATCTCGCGAAGTTGGACGATCGGCGGACCCATCCCCGACCGAAGCATAACTCACGAGTGCGTGCACGCAGCTTGCCAGTCCCCGTGTAGGATTAAGGACAATCAAGTTAGTAGTGTTATTAGAGTGCTAGAATCGATAGGAGCAGTGCATTTTTATAATCAGCAACCACAGTAAGACATTGTAGAGACCATAGTGAGAGTGTGTAAGAGAGGAATCGTATGATGTGTGGCCCATGAGGCAAAATAATAGTAGGAAAAATTATCCATTAAGCTACACATACAGTGCGTCCGACACTTTCGTTTAACTCCGGTTTCACATGTTTAATCTACTTGTTTATCATTCTTTCATTTAATGGGATGTTTACTACGACTAATAAAAGTCGGATTTGGGGAAAATTACTTTTGTTTAGTTCCTTTAATTTGTCTGACATTGTTAACCCTATTCCTTCGAGTAATCACGGGCCCGTATGGGACGGAGCTACGGTACGCCCACAATAAAAATAATAATTAACCCGGCAAACTCTTGCAGGGATTTGTTGCATAAGCAGACGCTTCTCGTCTTAGCTCGGCACGAAACACATGTATATATTTTGTTCGTAGTCAATAAGTCTCGGAAAACGTTCGGCAGAATCGCTGCTGACGCCCATAGGAATGCCGCCCAAATCTCAAAAGAGAATTGAAAACGATCTCATATTAAAGGAAACGTTGGAACCTCCTGTAGCGTTATTAGAGGCAAGTAAAATGTTATCGCGTTTATGATTGCCGAAAGGTGGTTTTCTTTCCAATCTTCATTTCTTCCGTCAAGATGATTTCCGTTATTGATAGTGGACACCATACTAAAAGTCATACTTCACATATACCATTATACTTGTCATACGTTTTAACCCTTCACGTACGGGGTCCATATACGTACATGGATCTAGAATTTGTCAGTCTGTAATCTTCAAACGTTGCGAATAATAATACCCCGCGCTACAAAAAACTTCAAAAATTCAGAGGTACTTCGAAGTGTTGTTTCTTTAATAGCGCAAACAAAAATTGAGTACACACATCCATATTGTAGTTATAGTCAAAAGAAGGCATGATGGTTTGATCTCGGAAGTAAGACCCCCCCCCGTACGTGAAGGGTTAGTAAACGTCGTATATTCGTATCTCTCCAGTCGTACATTCTCCAATTTAAATTCATGTCGGAAAGACCGTTGAATAAAACTTGGTTGTAAAATCGTAAAAATTCTCAAACTAAACTATCAGTCTTGCGTGGAATTCATGCCAATTTAGTAATATTCTATTTGCGTCTTTATAAACAGAAAGTACTTTATAGAAACAGGAAAGATGTACGACTGTACTTGATTGGATTCAATGTTAAAATCATGAATGACGAATCTCATTCCGAAATGTATTAAAAAGTATTGAAAGTAGACTATAATCGTCCATATATTTTTCATTAAGGGAGAGATTGTTGACGATACTATACTCAACATCGATAATGGTAGCTATGACGTCGGTGATATCGTGACTTTCGATACAGTCAACGGAGTGGATGACGCACATACATCTGCACAGCCACGAGTACCTGCACCTTCGCATCCAATTGCACCTTCGCCTGCACCTTCGTTTGCAAAAAGAGTAAGCTATGTTTTCACACTTTTCAGAGAAAGTCAAAGATCTTTTTTTTTAACTTATGCACGGAATGTCCCGTGTTCCGTACATGTAAAGCCTGGCGGAAGATGCATATTTTTGTAAGACGGGAAATAATATTCTGCACGTGCGCAGTTAGCAATATTCTTTCACTATTTCTTCACTTGTCTTCTCTTTTGTTACATTCCCGCACTCCTCCGCAACTACCAGGCGAACTAACTTGAAGGGTAGAGGGCCCTTTTCGCTCACGCTTTACAGGCACGACACACGGGATATACCATTCATTCGATAAAAAACGCAGAATGTGATACTTTTGCGAAAAAGCGGATATCCCACCGTGGTTAGGAAGCAGGCCTTCTCTCGCGCTACGACCAACACTCGTTAAAATCATTAAAAAGATCCGATTAGAGTTTTTCAAACGAATTGAGAGAGAAATATTTTCACCAGGATTGTTGCTAAAAAAATTTCTTACCCATCTTTATAGATTCACGCTGATCCAAAAAAGACGGACAAAATATCGTCAAAAAAAATCGATATGAAAAGAAAATCGACGAAAAAAACGAAGAAAAAATCAAAAAAAGATACATCGATAGATCGTAGATCAGCAAAACGCAAATCAAATCATCAACATACTCATCACAACGATGAATCGAGCGAATTGGCAGAAGTGAAAAGAACGGTACTCAATTTGAGTCAACAAATCGAGACGTTATCGAATATACTATACTATCGAATATACTTCTTCCCGCAATACAGACGCTTCTCGATAACTGGGAACAGTTGAAAAGTGAGTTTTTATTTGCTCAATTATGGATAATTTGCGACTTATTCTTTTCAATCAATCGCAATGGAATCAGCACAATCTAAGCGACGGTTGTGCAAATTTACAGATACACCTGCGGCTCAAGGGAGTGTAAACGGTAACCGTTTACAAGATTTCGGCATGCACCCTCAGCCGGGATTTCTCCGAATCGAAGACCAAATGGTAAGAATATTATGATTCAATTTATTCCTAAGGTAGTTCGTCCCATGTTCGTCGCGTCAGTAGCTCTTCTCTTTGTCCGAACGTCGTATAATAATATTACCGCACATAGCTTATAACTCGATGCGATCAGTGGAAATGTCTTTAACAATCTTTCTTACGTTACAAATTAGAGCAATTACGTCCACAAATTCTCCTTGAGAGGATGAAAATAACATTTTTAAATTCGTCGTTTTGTACGGTATTTATTCCCTCATTTAACTTTTATTGAATTATATGTTTCACCAGTCTGTTGAATCGTTTCACACTCTCACATAGTTAATTTACAGATTCACCTTTCAGTTTTTAATGTATTTGTGGGTTAACTTTCTCATCCCTAATGTGTCGTATTTATCTTTCCAGGCCTTCCGCTACTTTGCTTTCCATTTCGCTTTCTCAGAAGAAACTGTCTCCGTAAATACTATGTTTTTTTGAGATTAAACCGTTATCATACACAGAAAAGAGATTCGAACGACGAGAAATGTGTTTTTCAATTGAATTTGGCCCATGACGGCAAAAAATTATGCAAATTAAATTTGTCACATGGCTTACTCATTTTGTTTTTAACATTGTTTACCAAGCTCCTCCATGAAGAAGTTATGAAACCAGTGTTGGCTTCCGCATAGGGGAAGCTTTGTAAACAATATTAGAAAAAATGAGAAACCCATGTGCAAATTTAATTTGCATTTCCTTTTATGACTTAATGCAATTCTAAATATGACTCATAAAGACGCAGATAAAAAAAGGATAGAAAAAGAACGAAAACTTGAAGAGTTAAGACGCAAACAGACATTTTTCAAAAAATTCAAAAGAACATACATTTTTTACATATCGATGGATTCACTTAAAAAATCTTAATCTCATACTCATCTTAAAAATTACGCGAGTTATTAGAACGCAATCAAACTTAAAAAAAAACGCCAAACATTTTTTACACTTTCAAGGATTCACGCCGAATTCAAACATCATTTTACATTTCGACATATTTACTCCAAATTTCATATTTGACAACAATCTATTTCGGATTCAAATTTGAGCTCGATATCTTAGAAATTACGCAAGTTATAACGTAAACAAACTTTCTGAGTATTCTGTCATGAAAATGTCAAAAACAAAGTTTTTCACGAAAAAAAAAGTGTCTTTATGATCAGCAAAAATTCAGAAATGATCAATATTTGATAATGCCCTGGCGAACCGGCCGACTGCACTTCTGACCGTAACACCGACACGTCGTTTTTAACCACGGAAACGACGTTCACCGACCGCGACCGACCATCGATTTTTTTCAGCTGGAACAGTCGGTTCGTTCGTCGGCCGACCGTGGACCGACGATCATTTCTTTCCGGCTGAAACAGTCGGTTCCTTCGGCGGCTGACCGAAGTCTGCCACGGACCGACCATCGATTTTTTTGGGCCCGGCGGTCGGTTCTTTTGGGGACCGACTGAAGTCTGCCACGGACCGACCATAGATTTTTTTGGGCCCGGCAGTCGGTTCTTTTGGGGACCGACTGAAGTCTGCCGTGGACCGACCATAGATTTTTTTTGGGCCCGGCAGTCGGTTCCTTTGGGGACCGACCGAGATAGACCCCTGACCGACCACCGATTTTTTTTGGGCCCGGCGGTCGGTTTCTTCGGCGACCGACCGAAGTCGACCGCACATTTTGCGGGTGCGGCGGGGGGTATTGGACGGTCGGCCCAGGAGCGAACCGACTACAAGTCGACCTCGGAAGCGACCACCGCAGCCGAGCTGCCGCGGTCGGTTCCACGGTCGATTTTCAGTTGGATCGTTACTGAACCGACCGCATGTTTTTTGTTTTTTTTTTTTTTCATACTCGATAAGCAACGAAGAAGCAAATGCATCATTTCGCATTTGCGCTATTCGTTACCCATCTGCCATTCGTTTCGTTATAAGTAGCTTTATTTTCGTTTTTTTTGCTTTCTTTTTTACATCGTTGTCTTATCATTTCCGATACATAATATTTTTTTTTACATTTTTCTTTTATAATTATGAGATAAAATGAAATCGTTTTTATTAATTTTCAAATATATGTTATCTTAACATTTTTCTCTTATAAATACGAACGTAGTCCAAAATCATAATATTTTTTCTTTGACAAACATAATAAACTAATTTAACGAGTTTCGTAGTATTTGATCGCTTGTGTTAATCAACTCGATTGTTTTTTTTTAATTTTTTTTTTATTTCGGAAAAAATAATTTTAAACGAATCTCGGACTTTTCTCGCAATTGTTTTATCGAGCGTATGTAAAATGTTAATTGGTACCGGAGTTTCGTCGTGAACTTTTAATTAACACGATCCGATAGTTTTTTTTTGTAAAGATAATTTTCGAATATATTTTGTTTTTTTTGTGAAACGTAAAATAAAAATTAACGATTAATCATTAGAGAGTTCCATCGTTTGCGTTAATTGATTTGATTCGATTATTTTGTATTGTTTTTTTTTTTCAGGTTAATCGACTCGATAGATGCATATTTTTTTCAAACGCTGAAAAATAATGTAACGAGTATCGCAGTTTTCTCGTTTGTGTTAATCGACTCGATTTGATTCGTTTTTTATTTTTTGTTTGTTTTTTTTAATCCTAAAAAACAATTACAAACGAGTCCTCGACTTTTTTCGTGATTCTTGTATCGAACGTAAATCAAATGTTAACGAGTACAGAAGTTTTATCGCGAACCTTTCATTAACACGATTCGATAGCTTCTTTATGTATTTTTTTGTTTTTTCAACGCAACTTAAATTCTCGAATATACATATGTATATATATTTTTTTTCTATCGAACGTTAAATAAAACTTAACTATTATCAGAGATTTTCATCGTTTGCGTTAATCTACTCGATTCGATTTTTTGTTATTTTCGTTAATAGACTCGACAATCTTAATTGTCCATAGTTTATTTTTGTCGATATCTATAAACGTTTTCGATCTTCCCGTTATTTTTTCTTTTCGAAATGGTGCAGCACTCGATAATTATTAGCACATATTTATCTGTAACAGAACAAAAGAGAAATTTGTTCGTCATATGAAATATTCAATATATAAAACTTATGTACCGCCGTTTTATAATATTTTAACTTACCCACAATACGATAGCTTTTCGCATTCGTTCAATACACTCCGGTATATTTTTTTATCGTCTTCTCCGTCACTGGAATTGTTGACGACGTAGGCAACGTAGGCGAGTTTATCGCTTATTTTGGCTTCATTGACGCCCTATAATTTCGAGCACATGTGGAGATAAGTACCGTGATAATAAATATTTTGTAAATCGTTGAACAAATTTGTACGTGCCTTCAATCCGTTTCCCATAAGTTCGGTAGCTTAGCGATTGTTTTTTCATCCTCAATAGTCATCATTACAATCGCGGGTACGGGTTTCGAATCGTTAATGGTATGCGGAACGAAAATAATTGTCCGCGTAGTCGAAAACTTTCGAATGTGTTTCGACCATTGACCAAAAGCATTACCGTAAATATTGATTTTTTGTACAAGAAAACCAGCGACTTTCGAACCGTCCGCGTTTGTAAAAGTTACTATTTCTATGATTCGTCCATATACATCGATATTTTTGCAGTAAATGTATTCGTTGCAATTACTTATTATTTTTTTTTTTACCCCAACTCGTATAATCGGTACCTTTTATAATCGCCCGCTTATAGAAGGATACATTTTGCGGCGGCTGATCGTAACCGGCAAAAGCGAAAGCCTCAATTTCGTCATCGCTCGGTTGACGCGTTGCAATACAATCAATTGCGTGGAGATCCGATATTTTCGATCGCGTATCATCAATGAAATATTTTTGTCTCTTGAAACCCGAATTGAGAATTGAATGTACCATCTGTTTAATGTTGCACGGTACTAGCGGTGTATTCATAACTTTCTCAATGAATTTTTGTAAATAATATCGCGTTACAATTTGCGTAGCTCTCGCATTCGGGCTCGTCACTTTATCCATTAATTTTTTGTTCCACTACTCATATGGAAACGCACTGTGCGTCCAGAAGGGTCCCCAGTAAAATACCGAATCGGTCAAGTGTTGCAACAGATGAATATTGTAAGTCATATTGACAATTCTAAATATTTGTTCGTATTTTTGTCGGTAAGTTTTTAGCAACCTTTTCGCTAATAAAAATTCTTCGGTATTTATCCTATCTTGATTCAAAATTGTAACCGCTTGAGACAACAACGAAATGTGTCTGTAATCAATTTCACGTACGATACCCTTTAAGCACGGTAACGCGTAGAACTGTATCCAGTTGCGCCACTCGCTCTCTTTCCACATTTTCATAGTTTCGATGGGACGTGGATTTCTCGCAATCGAAGTCGGCGGTCGGATGCTCATCAACCGTTTATTTATTTGACAAATGTTTCTCGGCGATCCAGCGTACCAACGTGCCGTTGCACTGCCGTTAAGTAGCAATTTCATGTATCGTTTAACAACACCAAGATAAACATTGTGCATAATATCGACTACAACTCCACGACCGCAATCGAATTTTCGAAGAATCGCAATCGCCGAAGGCCCTTTAACACCGTTAACTTTTTGCCCTGTCCTGCGCGCCAACATCATATCACGTCGTATTTCATTGTCCGTGCGACATTCTTCGTTTACAGCAGTAAACGGATAAACGCGTCCCCCGCCCCCCCCCCCCCCCCCCCCCCCAACAGAGTCGAGTATACAGATTATCGTTATGAATTTACTTTGAACCATTTCACCGTCAATCGGATTTTTCCACGATAATCCCGTATCGTGCAAGTTTCCCACTTCTTTAATTATTGGCAATAGTAATAAATTTAGATTCGGGTGAACAGTGTCCACCCATAATCCCGCGAGTATCGTATGTTTCTTCCGAGCGTGCGGCGAAAATTCGTTTATCGTTAGCATTACAGGGCACGCGCTCGCTTTCGACGATTTTTAGACTTGACATCCATCCGTGAAAATAGCGAAAGAAAAATTGTATTTATAACTCAAAAAGTCATTGGGCTCACATAATTTTTGATACTCGGTACCGTCATATATATCCTCCATTGCGTCTTGGTTGTTTTTTTTTCGCGTGAACCGGTAGTCCAAAGACGCTATAATTACGGGATCCGAGAACAATTGTCGAAGCTGTTCTGTTATATTTAATCGAATGAAGTACGACAACAATTTATTAGGCTTACGCGGTCCGCAACTGCCGCAGTTACAATCCTTTTCGCGTCTTTCACCACTACCTATGCTCGCGAAACATTATCGACAATAATAATATCGAGTCGTACCCCTTTCGTCGTTTCTTTCCAATAATCTCCATAGTTTACGCTTTGTATTCGGAAAAATCGTACTCATAGTCATGTCTTTAAAATTCTTGAACGTTATTATTGCTGTGTAAGTTAACTTCGATCTAATCGCGAAAGCAATGACGCATACAATTACGTACAAGTCAGTGATGATATTTTTGAATGTTGTACGATTTAATAATACATTATTGCGCGCGTCGAGGTCAAATACTAACTTTGGTTCATCTACCGGATCGTTCTGCCGATCATCATCGTCGCCTGCGTTCTCAGATACGTCGTTTGTATTATTGCTATCGTAATCTTCATTATAACGGTAATCATTATGATAATCGTCGTTGTCGCCGTCATTGTATACTATATCGTCATTTAAAGCGTCATTGACATACTGGCATTCATTATTTTCATTGCTTTCATCATCGCCGGCGACGACGCTGCTCGTGATGGTGTATACAATGTTCTCCAATAAATTGTTTTTATTCGCGTTTTCTTGATTATTACTTTCACTCGTGAGCCTGGGGCACGGCTCGAAAGCCCCGGCCACGGGGACTTGCGTCGCATCACGGATATTTAATTCATCGGTATCCACGATCGTTTCATTATTCGCATTTTTCATCTCGATTTGTAACGATCGTACAGTGGAATCATTGTTAGTCTACAAAAAGTGACTTGATAAATAATTTCAACACATTGGAAGTGTTTCTATCAAAATTTGTTGTATTGACCTCCATAAGCATACGTGGAATGCTAAAATTACGAAATCCGTCTGTTGGATAAAGTAATCGATGGTTCTCGTACAATTGTAATCTTGCTCTTTTCTTGGCTCGCAACGATTTTTGGACGACCGGTCCATTCGACGATGACCCATCTTCGGCATTAGACATTTTTGTTTCCTGTATCCAGTGCCGAAAGAAAATAACGCTGTAATTACGAAATAAAAATAAGTTAATACAATTTATACATTATTCACAATAGTAATTTTTTTTCCAAGTTCATTTTTTACTGAAATCGCATACCTATGTGTGTAAAATAAAATTATCGATAAAAAGCTCCGGTTAATCGGTTCATCGCACTTTATTGTTTCATTGGAGTCGGTGATTTGCAAAGGAACACACACGTGTGGCTTTGTAGTATATGGACGACGCTACGCCGAAAACTATCCATAACTCGACTCCGCAAATCTTCATAACGCTACTGGTATCTGCGAACAAAAAATAACGATTTTTATTATTCTGTGAAAAATATTTCAAGCGGATAATTTTTTCGATTTACTGTACATTGAAATTTGCCTTGATGTACTTCATTTTCGAGTTATCATTGATATGGGATATTATTTAAGTGAACATTTTTACGGAAAGTAAAAATGAATAAAACAAAATAAATTTATCGATCTCCAGAGTTATGGTAATCGAGTAGGGGAAAAGAAATTAAAATCGTTATAAGACAAAACTCACGCCGATGTAAAAAAAACCGTGTTATCACGTAACCGAAAAGAATCTCAAAACCATCGGGCGCCGTTATAGTTAAACCGTGTGAGTATTATCACTATTTATCGCTATCCCCATTTATCTTGTCATTATTATTCTCTGCCGTTTTTTTGTCGACCTTCTTTTTGCCGGTATCGTCGTCGTTATCGTCATTATCATGGTCGCTTGTAGTCCAAAACTCAAAATCGTCGCTGTTGGACGCTACCGAATCCGTACTATCTTCAGCAATATGTTTTTGAAGTGCTCGTCGACATCGATCACAATACTTTTGCATAGACTTCAGTAGTGACAATTGCAATGTCCAAAAGACCGCCGAACGAACTTTTCGAATTTTTCTCTCCGAACGAGACTTCATAGTGTAACCGCGTCTTTTTTTTTTTTAATCTCTTATCTTTACCGTCATCATCGCTACGGGAAGCACGCGCAGTGGTATGGTCCATCATGCTGTTAATATCAAAATGAAAGTCAATGAAAATATGTTATT
Source organism: Buathra laborator (assembly GCA_934046635.1). NCBI lineage: Eukaryota > Metazoa > Arthropoda > Insecta > Hymenoptera > Ichneumonidae > Buathra > Buathra laborator. Next base: position 5,369,794 of record OW203900.1, read on the forward strand.
TTTTTTTTCTTCAAATTAAAGTCTTTCGTGGACCGAAATCGTAATGTATAGCAAAAAAAAATTTTGTTGTAATGTCAAATTTCCAAAAAATCAATTTCACTCCATGTTTGCGTTTATACGCAGCGACGCAAAAAAATGATAGTAAATTGGATAAGTATTAAAACAAAAATGTATTTACCGAGGAACGTGCCAAGCGAAGACGATAAATGAATTTTCACAGTTGGAATTTCGTCGACAATGATCGACGAATAGCGAGGTGCGATGTGTTAGTCGTTCGTTAATAATGTGCGGTGAAAATGTTATTTCAAACTGAAAAAAAAAATATCCCATCCATTTTGATTATCGGCGATAGTCAATCGCGATATGTGTAATTTGTTATAATTAATTTGATATATGCATATACCGTTCATTATTTCGCGTTTTTTTTTTGTCGATTCGGGATTTTTTTTTATGGTACATTTTTTTTGTTGTTAATTAACGATTAAATAAATCAGTAAAAAAAATAATTATAAGCGGCGGTAACGTTAATTATTCGCAAGACAATTTACACAGAAAATGAATGAAATTTATTCGTTGCGCAAAGTTTGTAGCTTGATCTCGAGAAATATTCGAAGCGCGATGGTAAACAATATATCTATGTAGCTACGCTTGCCGACTAACCGAAGCCGAGCGAGAACACAGCGCGCGCAATTCTTTCTTTGGTGATCGACGATACAAGTTGATAGTTCCGACCGAAACGACCACGGAACGACCAAAAACCGACCGTCGAAGCCAAACAAAGGCTTCCGAAACGATCGAAAAAATTACGAGATTTGTAATAGAACGATAATATACGCGCACACGATATAGTAAAAATATATATTAAAAAAAAAAAAAAATCCAATAATAAGCTCTTAATAATTATAAACGTCGGTACCGATGAAGCAAAATTAATTACTCACTGATAATAAATCTTCTGATGACTGAATGTCGTACTGCTTGCATTGATCTCGTCAGATGACGACGAATGATGATGTTGAAATCGTTTCGCTCTCCTTGATGATAATAATCACTAATCACTTTCAGATACAATTAGCGGTAATATTTCGATAATAAGTAGCACTTTTGCAAAAAAAAAACGCGCAAGCAGCCACTCTGAGAGAATATCGCTTGTCCGACGTCGGGTAGGAAATGTCTTGAAAAAATCCGTTGGCGATGTAAGACGCGCTGGAAGGGGAACATCGACAAGGCAAAGATTCACCAATGCCGAGATACAGCCAATGAGAAGCAACTGTCTTGCGATACGTTACCCATACGACAGGAGTATCATCTGCGAAGAGAGAGGGCATACGCGATGCACGCATACAACGAGACGACTGAAATGACGTGCCGATACGTGCACTACTACTAACAGACCTTTGTTCCAGGACGCGATTGCGAAATATTCGTAACGTCTTGGCTCGCGCACCATTGTGCGAAAAGCCGGTGTACCGCAAACATCGTTGCGTTCGTTTCCTCGAGTAAGTGTCGCGTTTCGGAAACAAATACAAAACATATGTATACCAGTGAATAATAATAAGTGAACGTGATAATTAATCATTCGATGCTGAAAACGTGAATAAAATTTATTTTCATAACGTTATATTTCGTGTAATGAAAAATTGTGTGATAAAATTTTCGTCCGGTTGTGCGCGACGTTACACCGTCCTCCTCCCCCACTTTTATTTTCTCGTGAAGTGGCGAATAGCATCACGCTGGTGAGTACGAATATTTTTAATTTTTTTTTCCAAATCGATCGATTTCGTCATGATTGCTAAATAGTGCGCGTAGTAACATTGTTTTCTTCCCCCAATCGTATTATTTCGTCAAATCTTGAATAGTGTCGGGTTTTTTTTTTTCGTCGCAATTCGCAAAACTTGTTACGACGCGCAGTGGCTTTCGTTATCGTAGATTCACCGGTCGGTCCGTCGGTCGGTCGGTCGGTCGGTCCGTCAGTCGGTCTATTGTAGCGCCGGTCGGTTCATCGATAACTTTTTTTGGTTATTAATAAAAATGAAAAAGAATTTTCTTGCGTTATAATTCGAAATATTACAAAGCGTGGTAAATCACGCTAACACGCAAAAAATTCAATTTTTTTTTCTTCACAAAATTGTTGCCGTTCAAAAAGAAGCGATTATCGGTACCGCACTGATCAAAGTTGTACGACCATACAACAGCAATGTCTAAACTAATTCGCAAGTAGTATGTTGTTGCGATTATTACATTATTTTCTTTTTATTTTCATGAATTGAATAAAATGTAAAAACGTAATTTTTTCAGATAACACGATGGGGAAAAAGTATAGGCGCAGTGTCGTATTAAAACTTTTGAGTTTTATTAATATGAACGTACAAACAAGGAATGAAGTTTTAATCGACCGAAAAACAATAAAACGTCTATCACATCTATCGCTGAAAAAACAAAAGATGAGTTATAAATACGAAACACGTATTCAATGATTTAGCTCAACACTTCCACTCATTGATTACGGTTTCGAAACTATTGAAAGTAAATTGCGATAGTGACAAAATTTGTCGCGCGGAACTGCTTTCGTGAAGATATCCGCAAGCTCTTCTTCCGAACGAACGTATTTCATGAGAATAGACCCCTCTTCAACTCGTTCTCGAATATAATGATACTTGATATCAATGTGTTTCGTTCTCTTATGTTTTTCCGGATTGTTCATCAAACGAATTGCGCTTTGATTGTCAACGTAAAGCTGCGTTGGTGTAGTTGATCCGATATTAAGCTCATGAAGAAGCACACGTAACCAAGTCACCTCCTGTGCAGCATCCGAAGCAGCAACGTACTCAGCTTCTGTAGTCGATCGTGTTACGCATTTCTGACGGTGGGAAGACCAGGTCACGGGACCGCCAGCCATAATCGTAACATACCCGGTCGTTGAGCGTCTTGTGTCGATATCGCCGGCAAAGTCAGCATCGTCGATTTTTGTATAAAAAACGCATTTATCAGCGTCTAGTTGTTTGAATTGGAACTGTTTGAGAAATTCGACGACTTTTTTGTTCCAACAACGTGGAGATTGTTTCAGGCCGTATAGACGTTTTCTCAATTTGCATACAAGCGTCTCGTCGACGTTAGTGAAACCCAGAGGTTGTTTCATAAATATCTCTTCGTCAAGATCTCCGTTGAGAAACGCTGTTTTGACATCGAATTGCCGAATTTCTAAGTCGTTAACGGCAGCCATAGCGAGAAGTACGCGGATTGAATGGTATCGCACGACAGGCGAAAAAGTTTCCGTATAGTCAATCCCTTCCTTTTGCAAAAAACCTTTTGCACATAATCTCGCTTTATAGCGATTTATAGTTCCATCAGGATTACATTTCACCCGGTATACCCACTTGCAACCTACCGGTTTTCGATTGGGTGGTAACGGTTGTAATATCCATGTTTCATTTTTCTTTAATGATGCGATTTCTTCTTCCATCGCTTTCTTCCACTGTGGGGCGTGCGCACTTCTCATCGCTTCTTCGAATGTTTGCGGTTCTACGATAGTGGCTGCACAAGCTATGCTTGCAACGAACCTATTTGGCGGATTAAGTGTTGCGCGATCTCGAAGTATTCTTCTCTCTAAGTTCGGTTGAGCAGTAACGTTAACATTCTCGCGTTCCGGCTCCATTTCAAGATCGCTTAAGTCGATTAAATCGTCGTTGATTCGAGGTTCGTTTATATTTCCGGGTATTTCGGCTTCTTGAAGTATTCCTTATTCAACTTGATTTGATTCCCTACTCTCGATATCGAATGATCTGTACATGTTATTATCCACCGTTGAACTGTTAATGGTAAATTCGTCGAATATGACATTGCATACTGTTTTCACTTGACCAGTGTTTTTATCGTACACTCTGTAATTCGTACTATAGCCGCTGTACCCGACGAACACCATTTTCTTCGATTTATTATCGAACTTAGATCGGAATTGTTTCGGTATGTACGTGTAAGCTGTAGCTCCGAATTTTTTTCATGTGTCCTATCATTAGCTGTTTACCCGTCCATTTTTCGTAAGGTGTTTTGTCATCGTTTGGCTTGCATGGACGTCGGTTTAGAGTGTAGATAGCTGTGTTTACTGCTTCTGCCCAGAGAGTACGCGGAAGATCTGTAGAGTTCAACATAGTGCGTGCACTCTCAACTATTGTTCTCAAATCGCGCTCAGCTCTTCCGTTCTGCTCGGCATTATACGGTGCGCTTTTCTCGTGAATAATTCCATTTTTTCGAAAATACTCTTGAAACTCATGATTAATGTACTCTCCGCCGTTATCACTTCGAAATATTTTTATCGTATTGCCGGTCTGTTTCTCTACTAGTGTTTTGAACTCGAGAAACTTCCAGAAAACATCGCTTTTGTGCTTCAAGAAGTATGCGATACGATACGATGTGCAGTCATCTTTAAACACAACGAAATATTCGGCGCCGCCAATTGAAGTATGCTTCATTTTTCCACATACGTCAGAGTGTATGTACTGTGACCGAAATTTCCTCGGAGTGGCACCCTCTCACTCCGAAAATAAAATTCAAGAAGAATTGATCGATAAAATTATCGGTACCCCGTTGGCCACAAAAATCGTCTCGATCGCTTGTTTATTTTAATGGGCGCCAGCCGAGCACTGCGCTCGACGCGATCGGATTTTTCCAAAGCAATAAAAAGAACGAAATCTTCTAACTAGCGGCAGCTCGTAAGGGTAGAGGGGCGGTCCGAATTTCTTTGCGAAAAATAAATTTCGAGGTACACTTTCGTTAATTTCACAAGAGTAAAAATGATTTATTCGTCGTAGCAACAATAATTATTTTCACAATTAAAGATCGTAGCGGGGAGGCGGTACCCCTTTGACTCGACACAAAAAAAAGAACACAGTCCCTGCTAAAATTCTCCCCGGCTACTTAGTTCACCGGTTCGAATTTCTACTCCAAAAAAAAAAAAAATATTTCAACTTTATAAGAATTGGTAAAAGTCTCGACGATAAAATTTCCCTACTAATATTCCTCGCTCGACGTACAGTTCGCGCACATCGGTACCGAAAACGTGTCGGAAAACAATACAAAATAAATAACGCTATGCCGCGTGATTACTCGGCGCGAAGCGGGCACTTGATTCGTTTAATTTTTGAGAGTTCGCGATGCGAGAGCGAAAAGCCGAGGCCGTCGCTCACACCTACGATTACTCACACACGTCCGAACCCGTAAACCGCTCGCCACACTTATCTGTAGTGGATCTCTCGAATTTTATTATAAAAGAAAAAAAACATTGACAGGCAATCTCAAGACAAGAAAATTGAAGGAAACGGAAGCTACTGAGTTTACGATGGCGAGGCCGTCCAACTACGACAGGCCAACTTCTCCCCTGACGGAACCCCAAAAAACACTTCCCCACAATTTAACGCGCCAAAGAAGAAGCTTTTCTAATTTGCCTGGGACGGTACCCAACGATCTTCCGAGCCGCGTGTAGCTCGGCAATAGTTACAAAAATTTATACCGCACGTGTCCACGAGTAGGAGGCAAAAGCCTTACCGTCTTTCAGGATGTTTTACTCCTCGGAAAAATTATTCTCGATCTCCTTCCTTCCTTCCGTCCGCGAAAATCGAGAAATCCTCCTCGGTAACGGTACCGCGAACAAATCCTTTCTCGGGAATACACGAGAGAGAGAGCGGAGCACACGTGCTTTCGGCACCACTAATATTTCGAGAGTCCTCGAGAAAATTTCGTTACTCGAGCGCGAGGCTTCTCTCTCTCTCCCCACCCCTCACAATTTCGTCTAAGGTGTCCGGTACCTGGCGCCTCGTTATCTCTCGCTACACTACCCGTAACTATTCGCAAGCGCGAGGATTCGAATAAAGATGCCAAATAAATCGTTGCGCGCTCCAGAATTATTCCGAGCTGTCGTGAAGAGGCCCATGGATACCGGTACCGGATGATGCAATTGTCCAGCTGCGACTTACTATCCTGCGCCCAGAACAATGCCGAAGGAGAAATTCGGTACAACCCGCCAAGCTGCGACTTACTATCCTGCGCCCAGGGCGGTCGGTACCGTTAATCGTTCGTCAATGACTCTCCTCTCGCCTTCGGCTCAGCTTTCCCTCGTTCCTCGTGACCAAAAAAAAATAAAGAAAAATCCTAGAAATTAATAAAAACTCGTCTCTCTCAAAAATTGTCCTCGAAATTGCCTGGGACTCCCGAATCGGCGAAGTATGTCGCTCCGACAACCCTCTCGTGCAATCCTTTTGCGACGCCAAAAAAAAACGCGTCACAGTACTCTCCCGGATTCTTGGCTCGATCTTTGACGTTTCCTTTGAATGATTTTCGATGAAGTTTTCCAAACTGGCAGGGCTCGCAAAATAATCCGTCGATACTTTCGATTTTTAAACCCGGTATCTGTCCTGCGTCCGCCATTTCCTTTAAACTTCGAAAATTAACGTGTCCCAATCGTTCATGCCATAGTATTGTAGAGTTCGTTACTGCAGCGTTGGCTTGTTCTGCGGGTATTGTTTTGAATAGCATTTCATAACATTGATTCGGTCGTTTTTGTCCTGTCGCAATCAACTTTTCGTTACGAATTTCGATTGTGTCACCAACAAAGATTATCTTCAAATTCTTCTTGGTCATCGCTCCTACCGACAACAAATTTTTCCCAAGCTTTGGCACGTAAAGTGTTTCTTCAAGTATTCGCGATTCCCAATGACCTTCGACTAACGCCATCACTTGAATTGAGCTGATTCCTTCAGCTTCTACGAATGAATTATCACCGATTTGAACTTTTGTGTCGCTATCGATTGATTTTATGTCGATAAACCATTCACGACGAGAGGTCATATGCTTTGACGCAGCGCTATCTGCCAACCATACATCTTCACATCCCTGTATCGCCATATTTTTAACTTCCGCGCTCAACGCTTGATTTTTAAACCGATGGTTATCGTCTTTTCCAGAACTGTGAGTAGCTCCAAGTCTTTTTCGACACTCCGCTTTATAATGGCCTTTCTTGTGACAGAAGAAACACTCGATATTTTTCTTATTCTTCACTTTTCCATCCGAATGTTCGGATTTTTCTTTCGTAATATTGATAGCGGCAAACGCTGTCGCCATTTCGTCGTTTTGAGTCAATCTTTGCTCTTCTTTTAGCAACCGGGCAGTCAAGTTGTCGAAAGTTTGCTTTGTCTCATCGTATGAGTCCCATGCAGTGACGAAAGCTCCATATTTCAAGGGCAAACTCCGTAGTGCCTTGGCAACTTTATCGATATCACTCACTTTTTCATCGACGTTTCCTAATGCTTGAGTCATCGCCTCAATCTTGCTAATATGTTGAGCGATGCTGTCGGTTTCTTGCATTCGGTAATTAAAGAACTGTTGCTTCAACGTTGCCTTATTAACCGCGGATCTTTGTTCGTGAATTAATTTCAAACGTGTCCACATTTCCGGAGCATTGACGCACGTCATTATTGTTTGTAAATACTCGAATTCCATGGAGACGGAAATCAAGAGCATTCCTTTCGCGTTGAGATCATCCCAAGCTTTGCGTGCAACTGCAGCTTCCACCGCTTCCCCTGGACGAACGGTATCTCCGTTGATGAGCTCAAAAAGCCCTTCACCACGAAAAATTATTTCCATCTGGTATTTCCACAACTGAAAATTCTTGCCGCTGAACTTTTCGATGTGGTAATTCTTTATTTTGTCCATCTTGACTCCTCACGTATCCAAAGGCTCGTCGTTGAACTTTCCCTTAGATCGCGAACTTTGATGTGACGATTCTTGTGTATAATTTTAGTTCATCCTTGCCGTCTGTACTTTCTATTGCCCCCGCGCACTGGGCCCATAACCTTTTGAGTTTTATTAATATGAACGTACAAACAAGGAATGAAGTTTTAATCGACAGAAAAACAATAAAACGTCTATCACATCTATCGCTGAAAAAACAAAAGATGAGTTATAAATACGAAACACGTATTCAATGATTTAGCTCAACAAAAACTACAACCGATATTGGTGACGTCTTGTTTATTACTGCGTAAAAAGTTCTCATTCAATGATCCGGACCGTTTCGTACTTGTTAAAGTCGAGGATGTCGTACGATTTGAAGGATCCAATATAGTAAAGTGTGATTCGACGTGGATCAAGAAAGCTATGAAAATAGATCGTTTAATTCGACCGGTAGTACGACTGGCCAAAAAGAAAGATTCCAAGACAACGTATGAAAAAGCGTTGTTAATTGAATGTTTCGGTAAGCATATAAGACACATTTCAACCGATAATTTCCGAAGCGTAAAAAAAATATTTGAATACAGACTTTTTTGCCCCGCGTTTAAAACAGAAAATTATCATGATGGTATAGAGCGGATCACATATCTGAAAAAAAGTACTCCTTCGCGAGGTCGCGGAAAACGAATAATAATACCGATAAACAAAAACTTCACTCCGACGTTGGTTACTATTAAAAAACGATTGACAAGGAAACAAAGTATACAAAATCAAAGAAAAGAAGGAGCTGAAAAAGTACGTTTCGGTATAATAATTTCGTAAATTAATATTTTTTTATTAACGGTATTGATTAAATGTCTTATTATGTTTTCATAGAGAAAACAGATTAGCGAAGACATTACAAAATCGAAGCGCGACGAAGAAAATATCGTCGCCGAATTGGTGATGTCGACGAATAATGAGGTACAATAAACATTATTATACAATATATGAAACAATAATTAAATGTAATAATGTAAACTAAATTTTTTTTTTTTGTCAAAACAAGTTGAATTCGAGTCCGTCCACTGATTCGCCGAATAAGACCTATATCGTCGCTCATAATAAAAGGGATGTTACGAATGAAGAACACGAAAATAAGTTATTGAAGGTACGCGTAAAAGACGGTGGTAGCGCGTCACCATCGAAATACGTGTCGGCGGAAATAGTTATGACGTCACAAACTAATAATGATATCGGTGATTTGTCGGACGCGACGTCAAAATCATCGTCAAAAAATGAAGAAGTAAATAAACGGTCGACGACGATGGTGATTTCGACCGATACGAACATCACGCACTTGGACTCTGAGTTCGATACGATTATTAATTTTACGGAAAATAACGAAGAGGAAAATAATAACGAAATTGCAGAATCGATGACACCAACAACGTCGCCGAAATGCATCGATGAAATATCGTTGGATGCGCAAAGTTCTTTCTCCAGTAAACTGTCGGCGTCATATGAAATAACAAGAACATCGCCGACGACGACGACGACGACGACAACGAGATCGTTAAATATCGATATCACGAAGCATTGCCATTCGCCGAATGAGCAAAATCGATCGATTCGTTATTTATCTGGTATAACGATATCGGAAACGAATGATGTGGTCAAGTCACCAATCAAAGTTACCGACTGTAAATCATTCGATACGACAAGTCCTTCGTCGATGGACTGCGACTCATCGTCGAGAAAGGAAGATACTTCCGACAGAAATGGAAAAGAGATATTCAAACTTTTAATCATAGATCGGTATTTTGAAATTGACAACGAAATCCATTTCATATTAATAATGAGACGAAACGACGACGACGACGACGACGACGACGACGACGTAATGATGACGTTTATTGTGAGACGAAATTAATGACATCGGCTGATAAACAACCGAGAATAAGAAAACTTTTTTACTGCAATAAAATTTGACCGATTGTGCAGGAGAATGAAATAGCCACATTGGAGGTATAATAAAACGATAAAAATGTAATTTCAAGCTGTATGTACGATGTGCGCTTTAATGGATAAACTTTATAATGTTTAATATATCGCGCTTAAACGATACATATGAATATTGGTGCGATAGTTACGATCGTTGTAATGAATCGATTATATCGCCAGGTGTGTTGTACATCATAATTGTAACAACAACAATGGACGCCACTGAGCATCGGTCGCTGTTGCAGTGGCACTGACAAATGGGTATGATAAAAAACAAAACAAAAAAAGATTCTATAAAATTTCACTGTTGTACCGTTTCTTTTAATGCAAAGAAACATCCAACACGCACCTGCACACACTACAACACGCAAAAACAGTCGCTTTGCTCTGAACCTTCGCTAAATGAATAATGCTTAATACTCTTTGAACTTTAAAACTTATAATAATTTTGCGATTGCGATTCTTATTATCCACGTACGATAAATAATATCGATCGTATCGAATCAGTAATACATATGATAAAATTCATATTCCAATATCAGAATAACAATAGAGGGTCGTCGGAGATTGGAACACCGCACACCAAACTTCACTTAACCAACAGTACAAGTTGCGATATTATGAATGCCGGTACCGTGATTCCATCGTCGTCACGTTTGCACATTCGAAAAAAAGTAATGATTGAACCATTTTATTTATTTTATACTCAATTTATCGGTTTTTCAAGTAGATCTTGACAACAATATAATTCAATTTATTGAAATGTAATTTCCATACGCAACAATAATTAATCTTGTTAATACTGTTTATTTCGAAATTACAAAGTTAACCTACACGCCGGACGATGGTACTAACGAATGGGAAAAAGTCACACCAATGAGCAAAAGTATTATTCGTGAAACGGTAAATCTATGTATTATACTTTATTGATGTTTTCTCAATTACTCGTAAAACGCGTCATCACTAATATTGTAATTATTGAAAAAACAAAGCCGCTCCGTGCAGTCAACAGCTTTCCAGGCCTGAGCAAGCAAAGCTATGTAACGAATCGGAAAAATAAAAGAACGATGAATGATCGAGGCCAGATGCCGAGAACGGTATTAGCTTTTATTTCAACGAAATAAATTCAGTTGAATATAATTTATGTAAGCATAACCTTAGAAATGTCTTTATTACAATTAGAGGTAATATATAGCGATGACGAGTCAGAGCCTCCCACGGATAAAGACTCGAGCAGTAACGCGGATCATTCCAGCAATAATGCGTCAATTACAAAACTGCAACGCGAGAACGCTTACTACAAAAAACAATTGACTCAAGTGTTAAATAAATTGGAAAGAAACGTCACGGTACCGAAAAAAAAAGAAAAAATACGAAAATCGAAATTTAAACAAAAAAATCGATAAAGTCATGCACGACGTGTCGACGCTATCGGCAATTGTCAACAATAAAGCCAATGCCAATGAAAATACTAGTAACGTAGATGAAATTGAAGCAATAATAAACAGTGAACCGAACAGCGATGGCAAGGTAAATATGAAATAATTAAATGAAGATTGCGATCGAACTGTGATATAAAAAATTATAGTGACATTTTGTACATTTTAAATTTACAGATACTCGTCAACGGTCATGCCATGTACGCCAATGCAGTTCATAACGTCTTCGAGGCGAATACAATGAAGAAGCGATGCAACAAAATCATAGATGCTTTGTGGACGAGAGACGAACAATTGAATCTTGCACTGCACGCAAACGATCGTTTGATAAATTCCGGATGCAGAAGTCTTACCTATGAAGAAATTAACACAATAAAAAGTATTGTCGCTCGCCCGTATCATTTGCGTATAAAAATTTGTCGGTGCCAACGTGCTGTCGTGAGATGACATCATTTGTTTCTTTTTTATGTTGAGGCTTGTCTCAGTGGCTTCAAAGGGTAAAACAATTGCCGACATCGGAACAATTCAGTATTGAAAAGAATCATCGCAAATGGATTTCCGATCATCTCAAACATAATCGCGAAATGTACGCACCGGAAAAACGCGATAAATACTTAACACGCAAGCGCGAAAATCGAGAAAATAAAAAACAACGCATAACGACAAAATCTTCGACAACGGAAAAGGTTGACGCCGACGCGACATATGAATAACTGAAATCTCTATTGTTGCCGACGATTTACGACAAAGTCAATGCTAACGAAGGCATGGAGAAAGACCAACTTATCAGTTTGAACGACATTTGCGAACATATGGAAATACACGAACATATTGTAAAGCAAATTCTGACACCGGACACTTGTATAATCACCGAAGGTGCGGAAATATAATGATAATTGAATCAACGAAACAAGTGCTTTAATTGTACCCTTTTTTATTTTACAGATACGTACTACCATCTTGTAGACTTCAAATTCGAAATGTCGGAATTATACAAGATGCTGTCGCAATTAAAGGCCCTCAATTATAACGGTACCGCCATGAAACAGTCCGAGATTCTGGAAAAGTTAAAAGTCTCCGAGAATTACGATGAAAGATGACGAACTATCTTTTCGAAAAGTACACGACACCAATCGGGAAGGGCAAAAAGAATAAAAAAGATCAAGTGTACAGGTACGATTTATCGATGGCTGAAATCTCATACAATCAAATTTATTGGAATAGATAAATAGATTTTTATTTGATAATGTTACAGGTTGCAGGACAATAAAATAATTGACGTACTGTTCACATACATTGTCGAACATTGTACTCATGATAGACAGAGTAAAATAACATACCGGAGTTTAATGAACGAGTGCAAAAAGCTACCATATTGCGGTATATTGGATAATAATAAAACGACCGTATATTAAAGTTATATTTTTAAGATGTCATTTGATAAAGAAACTATTTATTTTGTTACAGATAAACAAAATGAACTTCATTGGAAGATGATAATTATCGAGTGCTGCATCCAGGACCACGCGAAAAATAACGAAATCACAGAGGATTCCTTGATAGCTCTCGACGATATTATGGAATGGACTCATAATGCGCAAATGATAATGTACCAAAATATTATCAAGTTATTTGACGCATAGTGTAAACACACTCGCGATAACCGTTCTCCACGGTCTTCCGCCGTCGCGGACCGTCCGACCATTAATTTTTATTTAACGTTCGACAAAAAAAATATATATATCCAAGAACTTAAGCTGCGTTAAAAAAACAAAAAAAAAGAAAGAAGCTTAAAGTTTCGCGATAAAACTGCCGTACTCGCTAACGTTTGATTTACGTTCGATAGAAGAATCGCGGAAAAAAGTCGAAATCTCATATACAATTATTTTTTAAGATAAAAAAAACAAAAAACACGTATCGCATCGAGTAGATTAACGCAAACGATGAAAGTCTCTGATAATAGTTCATTTTTATTTAACGTTCGACAAGAAAAATGTATATATAATATTGAGACGGTATTAAATTTTTACCCCTCATATTTTTCGCATTTATTCGCCACATCGGCAATTTACCATACCTTTCGGTAAACCAGCACGTAAAGTACCGACCGCACAGTCAATCGATGACTACGGTCGATAGTGCGAACTGCCCAGAGGTGTTGCATCATATTTTGCACACGGTTCCCTTAAGCTGTTGCGGCAGACCCCGGGCAGCGATAACAAAGGACAGCGAAGTTTGACGTACTTCGTGCGTCAATCGATACAAAAAAGGGCCTCGCGCTCGGGTATATAAGACCCGATCGCGAGCACAGGACGGCACTTCGATCCTAAAACTCGAACGGAGAGGAACTCATGCGCGGCTACGGCACGTTTGATCTTAAGTCCTCCAGCTTGCTTATCAATAATTCTCGATAGCAAAATTCCAACACTTTTCATTTTCGAGTAAAGCGCTGCTTTACTCGACAGAGTCCCGTCGCTAAGAAGAAGCAAGGGACGAATTTCACGACGACGAACCAACCATAGAAGGAGGGAACCAACGTCGGCCATTCATCGTTAACCATTAATTAAACCAATTTTCTTTCAGCGAACAGATTTTCTTGAAATATAAAATTCCTTTCCAAACACAGCGCCGGCAACCGCCTTGGGAGACCTCGGCAACCGCTTTCGTCTAGTGTTACCCATCCTATCAAAAACCAGCGCCGGCAACTACCTTGGGAGACCTCGGTGACCGCTTTCGTCTCGGTTTATCCATCAAACTCAAAGAATAGAGTAGAATCAATTGTCTTGCGGTGACCTATTAGTACACGACAGCGCCGGCAACCGCCTTGGGAGACCTCGGCAACCGCTTTCGTCTAGTTGGTGGCTAATAGCGATCATCTAGAGTAAAATCATTTTTGGTACGACTTATTACTCTGTGACAGCGCCGGCGACTGCCCTGGGAGACCTCGGCGACTGCTTTCGTCTCGTCATTGTCTAATAAGAGTCGTGTAGAGTAGAATCACAATCCTCCTACCCTCAATAAAATAACCCTTCAATCTGTTTCGCAATTTAAATATTTGAGAACTAAAAGCTCAATTAAATTACTGGACAAAATCCATCATTTATTTTGTATTCACGCCATTGTCTCAATAAAATCACAATTATTGTTGACAATTCGAATCAACGAACAGATTTCTAATTTACAGCACCTGCCCTCACATCTCCGTGAGCCAAAAACTCACAATAGCGAACGTTTTGGAGCAAAGAGCTGTAAGCCTCCAAAAACGTACCGTTACAATATCCGAGAACTTAAGTTGCGTAAAAAAAAAAAAGAAAGAAGCTTAAAGTTTCGCGATAAAACTGCTGTACTCGCTCACGTTTGATTTACGTTCGATAGAAGAATCGCGGAAAAAAGTAGAAATCTCATATATAATTATTTTTTAAGATAAAAAAACAAAAAAAAACGTATCGAATCGAGTCGATTAACGCAATCGAGAAAACTGCGATACTCGTTACATTATTTGTTATGTTTGTCAAAGAAAAAATATTATGATTTTGTTCTACGTTCGTATTTATAAGAGAAAAATGTTAAGATAAAATTTATTTGAAAATTGATAAAAACCATTCCCTTCTATCTGTGATAATTACAAAAGAAGAATGTAAAAAAAAATATTATGTATTAAAAATGATAAGACAAAACGATGTAAAAGAAAAAGTAAGAAAAATCGAAAATAAAGCTACTTACAGCGAAACGAATGGCAGATGAGTAACGAATAGCACAAATGCGAAATGATGCATTTACGCTATTAATTCGTTGCTCATCCAGTATGAAAAGAAAAACAAAAAAAATCCGGTCGGTTCAGTAACGATCCGACTGGAAATCGACCGTGGAGCCGACCGCGGCAGCTCGGCTGCGGTGGTCGCTTCCACGGTCGACTTGTAGTCGGTTCACTCCTGGGCCGACCGCCCAATACCCCCCGCCGCACCCGCAAAATGTGCGGTCGACTTCGATCGATCGCCGAAGAAACCGACCGCCGAGCCCAAAAAAAATCGGTGGTCGGTCAGGGGTCTACCTCGGTCGGTCCCGAAAGGAACCGACTGTCGGGCCCAAAAAATCTGTGGTCAGCCGCCGAAGAAACCGACTGTTTCAGCCGGAAAAAAACGAGGGTCGGTCGCGGTCAGTCAACGTCGTTTCCGTGGTTAAACACGACGTGTCGGTTTCACGGTCGGCAGTGCAGTCATTGCGGTCGGATTCACAGTCGGAGCGTTCGCCAGGGTGTGAAATTGATTTACTTATTTACCATCGGTTTCTTAATCCATTTTCGTAAATAGATGCACGCAGGCCAGGGCATTTGGATTCACAAAAGGCAGTATGATAACGCAAAGATAAATGCCAAATCAAATTCTATTGTCGTCAGAAATATGGTTCTCGCCATTTTTGACGTTGACGAATTACTAAATTCAAGCGTCTGTGGCGGTCAGAGCAATGCAGTAAAAGTTGAAGAACGGAAGCCTCCACTCAACGCAACAAAACTTGTTGCTGTATCAGGTTGAAGAACGGAAGCCTCCACTCAATGCAACAAAACTTGTTGCTGTATCAGGTAAATGCAGTTTCTTTATTGTCAATAAATATATATCGATTTCGATAGTTAGTACAGTGCATGTGCAGAGTTCTTCAATTAATGTAATTATGAAATTCATAAGGTTATTTCTGAGCCGTGAAAGGTAGAAACCTCGTCAATGATGTAATTAAGGTACTAGCGCGACAGACCGGGTAAACATGAGATTCACATGGAATTTCGAGCATTTCTCGGTGAATTAAAAATCTGAAAAAAATCAGGCATGTGGAAGGTGCTGGAAACATTGATTTTGCATTATAATTGTTACGTCACGCACTTTTCGGGAACTCTTATTCGCGAACTTGCGCTGCTCTTCGATCGCACCGAGAGAAGCTGCACGCGTACACTCGCGAGGAAACGGAAAGACTGAGGAAAATAAAGGAAAAAGGGAGAGGATTGCTGTGCGTGGGAATCGCAGACAGAGAACCGTTGACCAGAAACTATTTAATAAACTTTCGAAAGCGATTTCGTCGAGACGAAGTCGTAAAATATTTCTGTCAACGGAGACACGAAAAAAATCAACATCTTCAATGGGACTCGAGTTACTCGAGAATTCCAAAGGCATAACCACGGCTCGATCACCCAAGATGAGCACGTGGCCCCCGACAGCACGCTGTGAAGAAAAGTCACTAACACCAGCAAGAAACGCCGGCTCATGTACCTGGGCCAGCCGCCATCGAAGGGATTGGCCTGTTGCTAAGCCGGCAGGTCTCTGTTGCCGAAACCTCACCAACACTACGACGCAGCGAGGCTCACAGACACGAGCGCTCTATGACTTCGAAGACGACCAACACCTCGAGCGACGATACCGACAGCTTCCTTCTAACCACTATGCATAGGGCCCAGTGGGTTAGAAAAACTTCCGATTTCCTCCAACGAGTGCAGCACCTCTCGGGCATCGTTCACAGCCACCCCCGCGAACAATTAGAGATTCCCGAAAGTCGCGAATTTGATAATTAGACAATTTCCAATAGAATCACGCATGCATATGAATATTGGGTCAGGTCGTCATCAATATTAAAGTCTTGTAATAACATATTTTTTTTTGTATTTTTCACGTATTTCCCCGGCTATACTTTTGTTATACCCCCGAGTTTCGCGAGCATCACCGAAGTTACGCGTTGAGCAACAACCAAGGTATGCGAGCGTTGCGACAGCCGTCGCACAACGCACAGTATCGATGCTTTGGAAATTCGGCACAGTATTGCCGCAATTAAAATACTTAAGGCATCTTTCGTAAAACATGCGAAAACAGCTGAATCGCTCGTTCCACTTTATCTTCTATAAAGTGCGAGTACGAGCGCGCAGCGACAGTTCAGAGGGTTATCCGATACTGTGCGGCTGCTTGTGACAAGAATACTTTCTACGGGACTCGTGCAAAGGGTCAGCCTAGTAGTATATCTTAGCTATAGTCGGACAATAGTCCGAGCTGCTTTTACTGAACTCTGTAAGATTTGATAAGGGCATCTTCGCACTATAAATAAAGGGACATTATTACTTGCTACATCTCTCCTGTGTTTCCGACATTCGCTTGGGTTCCAACCCTTAACCGGTATTTCCTAAATTAATAAAGGGGGTTCAATTCCTCGCGTCGGGACTCGGCTTAGCTACCCGGGAATCGGCGGTATAACACTTTATAGCTAGGGGTAGGTTAGGTATTTGCGCGTTAGTCAGGTAACCATCATATACCCTTCTGGTCTTTTCCCATCATAAAAAGTAAATCCGTAAAAATAACGAGTTAAAATATTTCTGCCTTCAGCAAAATTTGTCATTACTCAGAGACTAAACATTTAAGCGAAAAATATCTTGCAAATTGATATTGCCTCAAAGATAAACAGTTCAATTTACGATCTTTACCAGCGATGAAAGAAGAATATTGGGTTACATAGGAAATGTTTTTTTTTTTTTCAACAACTACCTCCAAACAGTTTCTTCTAAACATTTGGTTGAAATAAATAAAGATAAGTGGTGCTCGTACGAAGAAGCAATTCTATTCAGCTCGCCGATTTGTCACGGTTCCTAGAAAGAAAAAAAAGGGGAAGACTCCGTGCTGGGAGAGAACAGAGGATTGCACGTTGTTGCTATGTCGCCACGACGGAGAAAGCCTCTGTACCAGCATACTCTTTAGGTAGGATAGAAGGAGAAGCGACCACGTGAGCGTGGCTGGTACGAACAAGGGAAGTCAAGAGCCACCCCAAAGGGGAGGTAGCGCTGTTGGCTAGCTCGCGGGCCAGCTACGGTACACGTGATCGTACCGAGAGAGTAGGGGAAGGGTGAGCCACCCGCGCAATGCATAGAACGTACGAGAAGGCCCACCACTCATCGATAGCCGAACCTTTCTCAACCAATAGGAAGAGAGCAATAAAAATCAAGAGACAAATGAAATTCTTAGTCAAGAGTAGGGATGAAGAAAGAGAGAATAACCAAATAATAATTATTAACAATCGTTAATAATAATCATTTTTCCATATTTTACAATAGCCAAATGTTACAATTATCGTAAAAGATTATCCCGAAATTTGTTAATTTGACAAATAGAAAGGTTAAACAAATTAATTAATTAAGTTAATAAATTCATCATTTTATATTGAAAGCCGACGAAAAACCATTAAGAATGAATACCAGAACACCCTGGTAGTTATGAAATTTATATCGAATTTAAATTCAATTTAATTAGATCTGTCAAATCGATATCGATCGATATTTCACATATTATAGTAAAAACCGAATGAGAACGCATGTAATAGAGCGAAGAATGAGAGCGAAATATCAATAGAGTTCAATTTTTAATATTTTTGGATTTAATAATTAATTAATTCTTTATCAAGAAAATTTTCCCTTTTTACAAGTATTAAAATCCGTAATTTTCCACCTAAAAAGGTGATTCAAATTCGAGACACTTCCAAAATGAATAAAAAGAATAAATTGTTAATTAACAAATCCAAAATCAATCTGGAAATAGTTAATTAGAATAATTATCTATAATTGACAGCCGATGGAAAGAGAACAAGGGAGGCGGGGAAAATCACGCCTCGACCAAAAAAAGTTGCCCCTTCCACCGCGGTCTATGTCAAGCCTATTTAAACTGCGCCCTTTACAGAGGACGATAGGTATTACTCCTCCGAAAATCGCTGACCACGTTACTCTGCTCGTGACTTGCGTGTTGTTCAAACTTTTGTTAAAAGACTTAGAATATTTTTCAAGTCTTGTTCTCCGTTTGTGTTTGTGAAATTGTACTAAGTTTCATTTTCAATTTGCTAACTTCAGTGAAGTTAGTAAAATAAAAATCTTTGTGCTTAATTGTGTGTGTTCGTTTTCTTCGTGAAAATCTTCGACCGCTCGGCAACTGTCTCGACACGCCGAGGGTATCGACCAAGGATCCATCGACAACCACCAGCAGCAACCTCTTCTTCATTTATTTTCGCCGGATACTTTTGTTCTTCGGTAAGTCTTATTCTTTCCTAATTTGGTGATTTTTCCCCCGTAACCCGTTCCTCTACAGTGTCGCGATCAACAATGTACGGTTCCCAGATTATTATCGCCCTTCTGGCAATTATAGTAATTGTTTTAATTTTTATTCTCTTGTGCGGAATCTCCGTGAAGATTACCGTAAATATTCGTGACTCTAGAATCAACCGTGAAACCCCTATAGTACACTCGGGTGTACGAATATATCCGTCGTCTGCTCCTCGCAGAGTCTTTATCAATAATCCGCCAGCTTTGTAAAATCCTTTATGTTCATTTCGCGAATGTACTCTAGCCTCTTCCCGAGCAATTTTCCGCGAGGTTAGGCTCAAAACGAGGCACCCGCGAATCGTAGCCGCTTCGATAACGCGTAAATTGATTTAGTTCATTGACCGAGATGAGGCCGGCTCCTCACGTAAATTCACGATTCGCGACGTAACATAATAATACCAAAACATTAGTATCAAATTAACGAAAAAAAAATTGTTCAACAAATTACCCAGCAAGCAATTTTTTTGTTTCATATTAAAATAATGCTTTAATTTTCCTGAATGCGTATGCATTATTTCAGATTCTTTTCTGAATTACAATCATTTTTTTTTTTTTGGTGTTTAAAAATATGTGGGTAGTCACGTATTTTGGATATGTATTTGTCATAAAACCATCCATTTCATCCAAGAAGTGTGAGTATATTCGCAAATATAGCTCAGATTTTAAAAAAAATGAAATTTAAAAAAATTTTGAATTTTTGAAAAAAAAAACCTTTAAAAGTTCAGATTTATATACAAAATAAACAAATTATTATCATTTGAAAAAAGTTAATTTACGGCGCATTTCGCGCGGAATTTTTTTAATCTTCGAATATTGTTCATAGATATCTTTCGATTCTACCTCGAGGAAAAAGGGTATGACGAGGCAGGAATTGCCAAGGAACTGGCAGCCTGCACCAGTTATATCCGAGCAAAAATGTCGGATATGACGAGGAAACCGGCGATACAAAAAAAAAATTACAAAAAAAAAAGAGGACGACGAAACAGAAGATGACGAGGATGAAGAAAAAGGAGAGGATGATGAAGATGGAATCGAAAGGGTCCATGAATCATCTGAAGGTTCATGCATTGGATCCAATAGCGAGTCTGAGCGAGCGAGTGCTAGCGCAGCGAGTACGAGTGGTGAAAGCAACTCCGATTCCGACGAGGAAAATTAACTGTATTGTTTCGCTTGCGATCGCCTATTACAGTATTAGTATTTCAGCTAAAGATCAAAACAAAGTTCTCAAGTGTTATGCTTTTTATTTTTCATTACTGTCTCAAAAGCTAAAGTTTGATCCGTGATCCGTGGTTGCAAACGAAAACTTTGCCTCGCGATAATATTATATTTTTTTTTTGTTTTTGACACTTTTTCTTTTTCGTATTTTTTCTTATATATTTTCCTCAGATAATCTTATCCCATGAAAATCCAGCCTCGCATTATTTAACGCACGACTATTTTCACAAATTAATAATTTTCATAAACTGTTTTCTTTTATGTAAATCAAACGGTACATTGATATTTGGTATTTGATATTTTATCAAATAACGCAATCGTTGGATGTCGAACGTGCTGTATTGACGACTTCTGGAATCTGTCGATATTGGTGCAATACTTGTATAGTTACACCAATGAAACCTACATTGGTTGCTTAAAACTATTTGCACATTTTTATTTTTTTTGTCTTTCGCAAGTTCAGTTGTTTATTATAGTATAATAAACATATAGTATTCCAATTGTATTATGGTGAATTTTAGAATAGAGAAACTGGTTGACAAACAACCAGGATTATCCATACGATTTGCCGATGAAGAAATAAATTTGAACGATTTTTGGTGTTTATTTTTTTACAGTCCAAACCAATCAGGTAACCAAACCGGTACCGATACCGTATTCACTATACGCTTCGCGCGCGTATAACCCCTATTTTTACACCTTGCGAAATCAAATTTTGTACTATACTCGTGCGAAAAACGTTTTCTTAACTCGTGTGATTGCAACACTCGCTTTCGGCTCGTGCCGCAAATTCACACTCTTCAGAAAAAGTTTTTTCACACTTGTATCGTAATGTACTATTCCGCTATGTGAAAGCAAAATGATGGATTCGCTAAGAAAATAATAAATTGCCGTGAAATTGCCTACCGATCGACGATGCAGTGCTCAGAAATGTCGAATCTCATCCTATAAATACAGGATGACACGATTCAGGACATGCGGATAGATTCGGACCAGATGCTTGACACATTTCGCTAATAGATTCTAGTAAAACGGTCATCGAACGATAGGCATAAATACAGATAACATCGTCTATGGAATTTCCGTTTGCATCGTATGATCACAGAATAACATTTTTCAGCAGATACATATTGTTACGTCCCGCAACTGTCCGAATTTCTTTTTCACAAATTTGCGTTGCTCTTCGATCGAATTGAGAGAAGAATACCGCTGCGCGTGAACACTCACGGAGTGGGGGAAAAACCAAGGAGAAAGATATCAAGCTACGCGAGAATCATTACCGGTCAGCCACGTAAGTCGAGATTTGTTTCATACTTCTCGAACTTAACGTTGCCGGGTCAAATATATATGCGGTGCGAAACACATTGCACACCACATCAAGAAAAACTCGCCACCACCAAGAGAAGTCCGGCTCACGTATACGAGCTAGCGGACTTCCAATGGATATTATGCTCTACGGAAGGCAGCGAGACTCGAACACACGAGACTCCAACGCACGAGGCCCACTAACACCTCCAAGCACTGTGCTCACGCATGAAGACGCTCAGTGGCTTCGAGGCGAAGAACAGCGAGACTCGAGCACACGAGACTCCAACGCACGAGGCCCACTAACACCTCCAAGCACTGTGCTCACGCATAAAGACGCTCAGTGGCTTCGAGGCGAAGAACAACGACTCGAACAAGGGTACCGATAGCTTCACCAATACCATGACGCGTCAGGCCCTTCGATAGAAACGTTTTGGAACCTCCTCCGAAGAGTGCAGCACCTCACGAGCAGCCTTCGCGACGTAACCCCGCGAATAAAAAGAAATTCCCGACGATCCGCGAGAAAGATAATGAGAATAGAGTCACGCATGAACATGAATATTGGGTCAAGTCATCCACGGTGTAGTTTATAATTTTATGTTTTACTTATGATAATCTTAAACATTTTTCTCTATAATAATCTATTAAAGGCAAGAATAATATTTGCAAACTAAGCCGGTCACAGTTATCAACCCTTTTGGATATTGCCAGAAATAAATAATTAGAGTAACGTCTGAAATTACAGTAACGAAGAATATTGATACGTTTTTCGAATCAAGGTCTCGCTAAACTTTGCACCTTCATATTAGTTTTATATATTTTTCCACGAAGAGTTGACCATTGGGCATTCATCTATAGTTTCGAGGAAGAAATCCGTTGCAAAAGCAAAACAGGAAGCCGTAATTCTACTGCGACATTAAAATTCTAAGAACCAACTACGGCACACGAAAAATATTAACGACCAGTTCTCAACTTTTATAAACATTCGGACTAGCAAGCAGCTAAGGTCCTCTCGTTCGAAATCCAAGAAGTAATAATTATTATCGTGGTCGTTTTTTTTTTCTACTTCTCCTTACGATCCGAAAATGAACAACGAATATACGTTCACGTTAGTCTATTACGACGAGGGGAACACTGTGACGATATATTTCACCGTTTGAGTAAAAAAGAGAGATGCATATGCTCCAGTTAGCATGAGTGAGACTCCTTTAAGAAGGAGCGACGTCAGGGGAGAAGCGTTCTTAGCGAGGTATCCTACTCTCACGTGCGTACGTGATCGCACCAAGGGCATAAGGGGAAGAGAAAAAAAATCATGCATCGATTCGAAGAACCAGGCCCGCTCTGTATTAATTGCCAAACTCTTTAGCCAATACGAGGGGGCCATAAAAATCTCGAAGCGAACGAAGCCACGATTCTGCAAAAGTAGGGATAAAAATAAAAAGAAATGAATAGTTAACAATACGGATTATTATACAAAAAGACCTGCCATTTACACCCATATTACCCTATATTTGCAACAAAATTAGTTGAATAACAATTTGGCAAACCAATGAGCTAACGGATGTTTAATTAATCAACTGTAGTTTATGAGATCAACAAATTAAAATTGCAAATTATGTTTGATAACCGATTATTAAAGATAATGACATATTATTGCAATTCAAGTATTGTTGATTAATTAATTTATCAAAATGCACTATTAATTCACATAAACTTCACCTAGAAGGATCCATAAAATTCAGGGCAGATCAGCAATCAATAAAGGATATAATTAATTAATACACAGTACCAAATTTGCATCAGGAATAGTTAAGTAAAATAATTATGGAAAGGTTGAGAGCTCGGCAAGAGAACGAGGGAGGCGGGGAACCTCACGCCTCGGCTGAGACGCGTGCCTCCCACCAGCGAAGCTTATGTCATCTGAGGGCAAAACTATAAAACAAGGGGTCCTTCAGCGGGAGCATTCATTAGTATTCATCGATTTTTTGTCACGACTCCATTTTCTTTGATTTCTGAACCACGACGTTACTCTGTTCGTTTGCTTTACGAGTAATTTTTTTGTCTACCGAATTATTGTCGAGAATATTATTCTGTGAACAATTTTTGCGTTACCAATTATCCGTGCTTCAGCTTGTGAGCCGATAATAATAAAGGCTTGGTGAACAGTGATTTTTGTGAATTTTAAAATTCATTTATCTGCGCGCCATCCTCATCCGCTCGGCAATTGAATCGACAAGCCGAGGGTAGCAACGATTCATCGATCCACCACTCATCAAGGCAATCTCATCGGCATCTTTTGTTTCCATTCTCATCAATTTTATTTTGTGGTAAGTAAGTTATTTACTTTATATTTTTTTCTTCTCGCGCATCTATCATGCACGATATGATCTTATCTCCTACCCTCTGATCCACTGGAGTCCTGCGAGCCCCATGAGGTTCTCTTTATACAATGTATGTTGGGATCCTCAGCCAATTGTAGCGACGTTACCCTTCTGATACTCATAAAATAACGCCGAAGCAATCGGACCGCAATGTCCCTCCCTTTGTAATCGCCACCCCTCGCAACCGTTTAACCGCGTATATAAAAAAAAAATGTTTGCTTCCCCGGATTCCTCCAAGATCGTGTGGATCATCATTACTTCAAATATTTCCTTGTTTTTGATTGGCCTAATTTTGTGGTTCCGTTACTGTCCTAAATTCTTGGCTAAACATTATCGTCCCGTTCCGACAAGCGAATCACCGCGCATCATAATAAACCCACCATTAAGATATTCCCCGAATCTTTGTCTAAACTGTGGTCGATACCATCGTAACGTATAAAATGATACTTCCGGTAGATCAGCCAAAGGCAGTAGTAATTCTACTGAGTCTTAATCTGGCTGTACTCTTGATATTATTCATTCTTTCCTGTGTGTGTTGTCAACGCATTTTCGTTCGGGAATCGCGAGTTAGTACCACTCTTCCAATGAGAGAAAATGACACCTATTGTTCCTATTGCCATCGGTTCCATCACATAGAAACTTGATAAACTTTCGCGAATGTACTCTAGCCTCTTCCCGAGCAATTTTCCGCGAGGTTAGGCTCAAAACGAGGCACCCGCGAATCGTGAGCCGCTTCGATAACGCGTAAATTGATTAAGTTCATTGACCGAGATGAGGCCTGGCTCCTTGCGCAAAAACACGATTCGCGACGTAACAATATCAATACTGTCCAGTGGCTTGCTATATTTCACTAATAGAATCTAATAAATCGATCATTGAAGGATAGGGATAATTCATATTAGATAGTCGACGGAATTTCCATTTGCATCGTATAAATACAGGATAACGCTCAGAAGCAAATACGAATAAATTCTGTCTACTTGTTTGCTACATCGTGCTAATAGTCCCTAATAAAATGATTAGTGCATGATGGGCATAAATGCAGATAGTATACTCTTCGGGTCTCCTGTTCTATACTGATATAATCGTTCTAGATACGACGCAATGTTTTATGGGAAATTTCTGATTCCATCGCATCAACATCTCGTACAATTCATGACATAGCATTTTATCTGAAGATGCAGTTAGAATCAATTTTATTAATGTTGCATCTGCTTTTACGGATAGATACAACCAGACGTTTGGTTGAATTTTATGAGAATCGACTTGATAAACTGAAGGCAGATAATTTCTCATTCATTCTCCGTATAACTTACAATTTAAATGTTTTCAGATTGCATCTGCACTTATAAGACGCATGGACAAAAACACAATGATTTCTGATTGATTTTTTTTATATTAGAATCTATCAGACGTTTTCAACAGGGATCTCACCGGTGTCACGTCTCATCCGTGTTTATATTCTCATTCTTTTTATTTCGTCCGTTCTTATGTCGTGAGGGTGAGTATCCGACAACCCCAGATATGCATTTTTTTATAATCTTTTCTAATTTTCGAAAATACCATTTTTGGAAAAACCTTTATTCGATTTTTGCGAACATGTTCGATCGATCGCCCGACATTTTTTTTTTATTAAGATGTGCAGTGTTTCTACAGTTTACAGTCTGTTACCGCCGAATCGCGGGTCGCTAAGCCGAGTCCCGACGTTGGGAATTGAATCCCTCGATTTATTTGGGAAGTACCGGTTAAGGGTTGGAACCCAAGCGAGTGTAAGAATCTTACGAGAGATGTAGCAAATTATATAGTCCCTTTATTTAGTGCGCAAAGCTGCACAATTATTCCTTTACAAGAGTTCCTCGAACGTAGCTCGGACTATCGTCCGATTATAGTTAAGATATACTACTTAGGCAGACCCTTTGCACGAGTCCCGTTAATAGTATTCTTGTCACAAGCAGCCGTACAGTATCAGATAACCCTCTGAACTGTCGCCGCGCGCTCGTACTCGCACTTTATAGAAGATAAAGTAGAGCGAGCAATTCAGCTGTTTCTCATGTTTTGAGAAATATGTTGTGATTAGGGCAATGCTGTGCCAATTTTACGTTTCATCGAAACTGTGCGTCGTGCGACTAGTGTCGCAACGCTCGCATACCTCGGTTATTTCCCAATTCGTAACCTCGGTTATGCTCGCGAAGCTCGGGGGTATAATAAGTCCAAACTCGTATCCAAAATTCGTAACTTTTCATCGATAATATAAAAAAAAAAGATTTGGAACATTAGAAAAAATTGTAAAAAAATTTGATAGCGGTGAAGTTTGAAACGTTGCAAAGTTGCAACGGTCTCCCAGCGCTCACGCCGAGGCAACTGTCAAAAGTGCTAGAGGGTTATGTTCATCGCCGACGAGCTATATTCGCCTTATTTTAATTAAATGTGCCTAATATATCCCAAAACTGGGTTCTATTTGTACACAACTCTTCCATAGTCATCGGGGAACACGATCGAAGAGGATTGAAGCTCCTTCTTCTTCTTCTTTCCGTGTAGTTTTAGGCTACTCGGCCAAGTACCAGTTTCCAATCGGGTTTTTTTTTTTTTTTATTATTTCAGGGCGTTGGGCTATAGGTGGCGCCGATGCTGTCGCCAGGAAGACAATTTCCTGACTCGTGGTACAAAACGTAATTATACTTAAAATTAAATTTAAAATAAACTATTATTTATCAAACCATAAATAAACTTAAATATCAATTTTTATCTTATTAATAAATTTGGCCAGAGCTATAATAACCGCTATACGCTTCGGCGATTTTAATATATCTTTAATAGTATACGGAGTTTTTACTCCAACTCTTCTTAAAGTGATTAATAAATCTTTTCTTTCGTCTGCGAAACGTGTGCACTCCCAAAATACATGGTCCGGTGTGTCCCGGTAACTACCACAGCTGCATTTGTCAGTATCAACTATATTAAATCTATTAAGGCTGTAATTAAGAGAATTATGATTGCAACGGATACGATTCATCGTAACGATGGCTCTGCGATTTAATTTTTTTACTCTTTCGTACCACGGTATCGTATCATATTCGAAAAATACTTCAAAAAATTGGCTACCCTTTTGTACATTCGTTTCGTTGTACCAGTTAAGTTGCCGGTCCTTAAGAGTACATTTAAAGCTGTGAGCAGGATCTGTGTAAGGCACTAACATCTCTGTGTCTCTTCCTTCTCTTATTGCAGTCTTTGCTCCCTTATCAACTATTTCGTTTGCTCTTATACATGGGCCGGAATCCAAAAAAATTTAACATTAACTTGTCTTTGACTCAATTCTCATACTAATTCTTTTATGCGTACTACTAAGTATGAAGTCTTAAAATTGTAACGAGATTCACAAGCCTTTAGGACACTTAACGAGTCAGAGAAAATATAAGCACTGGGGATTTTAAGTTGTTGAATTAACTGCAATGCTTCAATGATAGCCATTGCCTCGGCCGAAAAAATTAAGGCGGCTTTATGAGCTCTGCGCTGCACAAGAGCACCCTCTCGCGTTCGATAAATAGCATATCCTACGAAAGGCCCATGAGGAACTACTGCCCCATCCGTGAAGAATATCTCAGTCTTATCATCTCCGAACTTACATAAAAACTCTGCGTGAGGACTCGATGCAGCCTGCATTTCAAATCCCTCGTTAAACGATATTTCTAGACAAAATCGACTAATATCAAAGTCGGCATTACAAAAAAAAAGTCCATTAAAGGCCGCTACCACGTGGCGATCAGCATCGATTTCCTGATAACACTCGACCAGTAGTGATTTACGAACGTTAGTTACCAAGGTAGGATTATCAAAGCCCAAACTTAACTCTTCCAATAGACCAGCGAGCGGATGGCTGAGGTCCGCGACCACTTTCATCAAATACTTCTGACGTAAATATTTTTTTCTTAATTCAATCGGAGGTTCTCGAGATTCGGCCAACAAAATATTTGTCGGTGTAGAGTTTCTATACCCCAAAACGAGTCTATTCGCCCGATACTGTATTCTCTCTTGAAAACGGAATCTTTTCTCGACTAATTTCGAAACATTTTATACGATTCCTTCACCCGACGCGGCCGGGGTCAGTGGCTGTCGGGGTCCACAATTAATGAATTTCATGAACAAAATGTTGTTGGGCGCCAGCCGACGTGTCGTCGACAACCTTTACTTTACGATCAATTTTAACTAATTTTGAGACATCTCAAGGGGGATTGAAGGGATGACCCGTGAAAATTAATCAAATAAATTACGTACGCCGTGAGTTTCCAGGAACATGTTTTAATATAGATTTGTGTGCGAATTTGTTCAGTACTTACATGATTCACAATTATACACGATACACAGACGAACGGATTCGACCTTCGGACACAAAATGATTCTATACGATCAAACTAATCTCCTTTGCGAGCTGCTGTCCTCCGCGAGGCCCGAGCATCGAATGAGTTTCGACGGATTTTTGTCGAGGAGCGAGTTCGATCGAGAGCGACACCGCGCGCGTGGACGCTAAGTACAGCGACGTCATATCGATAATTAGTCGCCCTTTTCTATCGACTTTCGATCGAACTTACCTTTCGCTGTTCTTATTTCTAAGCGTGTTTCGTTCGAAATTTTTCTGCGCGTGACGCTGCAGCTATTATTGGTTTTGTTACACTCTATTTTCTTCTTGAAACTTTCCGTTTCCGGATTTACAATGAATCCTGCGTACTCGATGCGCGATCTGATTAACCCTTTGTAAACATTCTGTAATTTAACGTAATATTCCTTTTGCTAGTTAGATCTTTTTTTTTTTGTCGCACGTCGGTTCGTGCACGGGACGGTCTATTTATTGGCTGTCGCGTTTATTGTTTGGGAGGGAGAAACTTCAGACCTCCTCTTGACAACATCCGAAGACCTGAGAGTAATATCATCAGCAGTTTCGGGCGAGGAGCTGTGAGGAATAGGGGCTGACGTCTCTGGTAGAGTTCGTTTCGCAATCGTTATGAACGTCGGGTTTTACAGACTCGCCGTTCAGCGTCTGACGTGCCGAGGAACGACGATACTGCTACGGCGTTCAGCTTTATTCTCGATCGGCGGCAGAGGTGTCTGAGGATCGAGAACAACCCGAACGCGGTGTGCGAGTCCCGCGAGTCGTAAAAAATTATTGAAGTGGTATCCTAATGTCCCTGTCTAACGTAATTTTTCTTGCAAAGAATTTTGACTAACATAGGCCTTGGGCTATGGCCTATGGCGATGGGCTATCGCAAGCTGCGATAGTTAGTTACGAAATCCCTTTCGAGTTTAGCTATCTCGCGATTTATGTCCGCAATCTAACACGCAGCGATATGGGTCTCTTTCTCAAAGAGTGATCCACGAAGGCCGGAGATGTCCAGAGCTCGCTTCTCACAAGGAGTGTCGGTAGGTAGTCGGAAAATGATAAAGTGAGCTTTCGTTCGCTCGCACGAGCTTTTATATTCTCGCTCGCTTCGCTATAGATCGATTGATCTATAGTGTTGGCGCGGTGGCGCAACTCCCCGTTTCTCAGCTCGGTACGGCGGCTGGATTACCGCTCGCGATCACGGTCGATAATGACGGGTTGCGCTGGTATCGTGTTGTGTAGCGCTCCCTGTCCCGTTACAATTCATTAGGACTGTAGTGTTGCATCGGGGTGATAAAATAACTTGTTCAATTAATTCATTCACGCCGATATAGATCACTTTATTAAACCGAGCAGCTCACAAACACGTCTACTCGGTTCGCCGTCTCAGCGTAGAGAGAGAGCTCATCACTTTCGCATACGGTTAAACCATCAGGTGGCGCTTAATCAGCGCTCGATATAAACCAAAAGTCCTACGATATATTACATTCCTCCTCCGTAGTTTTTAAAAAGAAAACATGAAATTATTACAAATCTAAGATTTGTCGAGGTTTAATATTTCGCGAACTTCGCCGAACTGATACTTCGGGTGTAACGACTACGGAGTCTTGACTAGTAGGAACTACTCCCACGCTATGGCGCGCAACAGAAACGCGATTAGCCGAAGTCACACTCATACTCTGTCGTTTGTTACAAACCGGCGAGTTTACAAAAGGAGGAACCACAGAACCTTCCGGTGCATACTTTTCATTCTCGCTAGTCATACTACCACTCACTCCATCGCTAGAAACACCCACGTCGCTAATGACATTATTCGCAAGCGGTAAATCGTCGATGAGAATATCCCTCTTAATCGGAGATCGTAAAACATTCGGAACGAACAGATTACACTTATTTAATTGATCGGCATGCCGTTTCCAAACGCGATTATCATCGGTACGCACTCGATACGTAACGGGACCGATTTTATCGATAATTTCCGCTTTACACCACAAATTATTACTATAGTCTTTAGCCATAACAAATTCTCCGTTTGAAAACTCGATAGATCGATTACCGCGGAAGAAACGCTTCTGCTCAGTTTGTTTTTTCTCAACGTGCTTAAGCACTGACGGTCTAACTAAATCTAAACGAGTTCGTAAAACTCGACCGATTTGCAGTTCGGCCGGAGAAACCCCCGTTGTACAATGTGGCGTAGCGCGATATAGCATTAAATAACGACACAACGCCTCGTGTCTCGATAAACCAGAGTTCAACAACAGTTTGAATTTACTTTTAAAAGTACGGACGGCGTTCTCGGCAGCCCCGTTTGATGCCGGATGATAAGGCGCAGTTCTGATGTGAACAATGCCGTTACGATCGAGAAATTCTTCGAATGGTCGCGATACAAACGATGGACCATTGTCCGTAACTAATTTTTTAGGTAAACCCCAAATACTTAGGTACTCCTGAAATGCTTTAATTGTTTGTTCCGACGTAATACTCGACATCTCTTTAACATCAACCCACTTCGAATAAGCATCGATAAGAATAAGATACATTTTCCCTTCAATTGGACCAAGAAAATCAGCGTGAACTCGATCGTTCGGGCCTTCCGGCCATTTCCACACGTTTAATTTCGCTCTCGGTGGATTGTCCGCATTCGTCAAACATTCTTCGCAAGATTTCGTGACTTTTTCGATTTGATTATCTATACCAGGCCACCAAATGTACGACCTCGCAATCATCTTCATACGAATTACGCCCATATGGATCGAGTGAAGCTCGCTGATTAATTGTCGACGTAGTGACTGTGGAACAACCACCCGATGACCCCACATTAAAATGCCGTCGACGATTGTTAATTCACGCTCTCTATTCTTAAACGGAACTATTTCCTCCCCAACTTTCTGTGGAAATCCACTCGTCAAATATAATAAAACTTTACTATTTACTGGATCGCGCGACGATTCGAGTTTAATATCGACGTTTCGAATCGCAGATACGTTATCTAAGACATAATTAAGATACGAATATTCTTTTAACAATTTTTCATCGAAATCACCGGATGTCAACGGCAAAGGGCAACGCGAGAGACTGTCTGCATTACCATTATCAATTCCTCGAATGTGTTTAATTGAGAAATTATAACCCGATAGAAAAACGGCCCAGCGCTGCACTCGATTAGCGGCCATCTGCGGAAGTCCCTTCTTCGATCCAAAGATATAAACCAAAGGTTTATGATCCGTTTCAAGGATAAAATCTCTTCCGTAGACATATTGGTGAAACGATTTAACTCCGAATACGAGCCCCAGTGCCTCGCGATCGAGTTGCGAATAATTTCTTTCCGTTTTCGTCAACGATTTTGAGACAAAAGCTATCGGCTTTTCGATACCGTCGGGATAAATATGGGATAAAACGGCTCCCAAACCCACTGGTGAAGCGTCGCAAGTAATTTTAATTGGCAAATGTGAATCGTAATGCACCAAAACTTCGTGTGATACGAGTTTCTTTTTCGCCTCGTTAAACGCTTTTTCTCGATCGCGAGTCCACTGCCACTTCGTATCCGCCCTGAGTAGTTCATACAATGGATTAACGATCATCGCATAGTTTTTTATGAATTTTGAATAATAATTTATCATACCGAGAAAGGCTTTGAGTGTCGTAACGTCGTGCGGCGCTGGAACGTCTAAAACTGCTTGTATTTTCTCGCGAGCGATCGTCGAACCTTGCGCATTGATCACATACCCCAAGAACGAAACGCTATCGCGGAAAAAAAAGCATTTTTCCTCTCGTACCGTCAAACCACAGTCCCGAAAGCGCTCCAAAACTTTCAGCAGTCTCTCGAGATGCTCCTCCGCCGTTGCTCCGGATACAAGGATGTCGTCAAAGAAGCTAACGACTCCATCAATTCCTTGTAATATTTTCTCGACCTCCCTCTGAAACAAACCCGGAGCTGAAGATACACCAAAACACAATCTCTTATACCTAAACAGTCCTTTGTGCGTTGTGATGGTAACAAGCTCTTGTGATTTTTCTTCTAATTCAACTTGTAAATACGCATTTGATAGATCGAGCTTCGAAAATATTTTGCCACCGTTCAACGTAGCGAGTAAATCTTGTACACGGGGAATCGGATGTCGATCGATTTTAAGATGCGGATTCACTGTTATTTTATAATCGCCACAGATTCGAATTTGGCCGTTACTTTTTAATACCGGTACAATAGGCGTTGCCCACTGACTCGATTCCACCGGAACAATTATACCTTCGTTGGTTAATCGATCTAATTCTTTCTCAACTTTAGTACGCAACGCATAGGGAATCGGTCTTGTTTTACAAAATATCGGCTGAACATTTTCTTTTACATGTAGCGTAAACTTCCCTTTCGTATAGCGACCGAGTTTCCCCGAAAAAACTGTTGGAAATCTTTTACACAACTCTTTTGAATTTACTGGGGCTATCGAATTTAGCCTCTCAACACTATTCCTTTTGATCTCTAACACCGAAATTTGTAAAGAACGGATCCAAAAACGACCGACGATGGGTGGACCCTGACCCGGCAAAACAAATAGCTCGAGTTCTTTTTCCTTCCCCTCATAAACAACATCTACTTTAACTAAACCCTTCGGAACGATTGCTTGACCGGCGTGCGATTTAAATTTTCGTTCAGTGGCGAGTATAGTCAATTTAGATAGCCTAATACTTTTATTGAAATCCCTCACCGACACAGCAGTGATCGGGGATCCCGTGTCGATTTCAAATTCTAAATCCTCGCCCTGTACCGTCAACACAACCGACATCGGTTCGTCGTTTACTTTCTCGCATTGTATATTCCGCTCGCGCGCGGCTTCCTCTCTCACACAGAAAATATTATCAAATGTTTGCTCGAGCTCGCGCTCCTCATCAACATAGTGATGCCGCTCGCCGCTTTTCTTTTGATCCTTTGTTCGCTTGAAGTTATTATTATTATTATTATTGCCCGAGTGCTTCGAAGTCGACTCTATTTTGTTTTTCTTTTGGCAAACGTTAGCTAGGTGACCCATCGAGTGGCAAACATGACACGAATAATTCTTGAATTTACAATTACTTGACGAATGATTCGATCGACCGCAACAAAGACAAGAATTTTTCGGAAACGGTTTAAAACTACTTATCGGTTTTTTCCTGTTGCCGACGAAGTTGACTGTTTCGCCTACGCCTCCAGATGTTGGCCCCATCTCAGCTACGTCCCTCGTTGCCGCTTCCATCGCCGTCGCGATTTGAACTGAACGCGCATACGTTAAGTCTTGTTCACCCAACAGCTTCTTCTTGATGCCATCGCTCCGAAGCCCCCAGACCAATTGATCGCGCAGAGAGGACTCCAAATTTTCACCAAAATCGCAATCGATTGATAATTTCTTCAGCTGCGCGATATATTCTTTCACACTCACTCCCTCCTTTTGTCGACACTCCTTGAAACGATAACGCTCCATTATAATGTTCGTCTTCGGTTTCAGATGATTTTTCATTATTTCCGTCAGTTGGTCCTTCGTCTTCGAACTCGGTAACGCCGGAGAACACAAGTTTCGCAACAACGCATAGCTCTCTGTACCCATCAATGTCAGAAGAAGAGCCACATGCTTGGCGGTCGGCACGTCGTTCGCAATGATGTATTGCTCCAACCGCTCGCACCACAGAGACCAGTCATCCGACAATTTGAATTCTTTAATCGTCCCATAACAACCAGTGTTAACGCTTGGCTGTGATACTCTTTCATCTGTGTTCGCCATTCCTCTTGATATTTCCAACAGTCGCTCTTCCTCCCTCTGTACTGCAGCTTCCCGTCGCTCCAATTGCTCACGATTCTTCTGTAATTCCTCGGAACACAGTTTCCTTTCGTTCAATAAAGCTCGTCGCTGTTGCTGTATTTGCCTTTTCTCTTCTTCCACTATTCTTTTTTCGGTCTCCAGCAATTTCGCTTGCTCCTCTACGCTCAGCTCCGATGTCATCGCGCACACTCCATCGTACAAGTGCCGCCAACAACCGGCCTTTACACGTGCTCGTCACTTCTATTTCCCGCGAAATTTCTTCTATTTCGTCGAAACTCTCACACGCCGCCGTTATCCTCGTCGCCAAAATGTTGCATCGGGGTGATAAAATAACTTGTTCAATTAATTCATTCACGTCGATATAGATCACTTTATTAAACCGAGCAGCTCACAAACACGTCTACTCGGTTCGCCGTCTGAGCGTAGAGAGAGAGCTCATCACTTTCGCATACGGTTAAACCATCAGGTGGCGCTTAATCAGCGCTCGATATAAACCAAAAGTCCTACGATATATTACATGTAGGGTCAGCACCCCACCACGTTCCACGGAGACAATTCATAATTTTCAGTCCACACTGACACGCTTGGACCACGTTATTGATATGCAAATTCCACTTCAGATTCTGTTGAAAGTATACCCCGAGAAATTTCGTACTAGGAACGCTTTGGATTCTCAATCCGTTAATTTTAATATTTACTGTAGCTCGTTGTCGAGTACTCGGTTTCTGAAAGTTTATTACTTTACACTTTGTGGGTTCTAGCTCCAGGCCACTTACGGCTAAAAATTTGTTAATTTCTTCGATATTTCGCTCGATCGTTTGGAACCCAATTCTAATCGGGGCGCAATTCGAGTACACCGCTATATCGTCCGCGAATTGTAAAACTTTGCAATTATTATTATCTATTACATCCTCCAATTTTGCCGTATATAACGAATACAATACCGGGCTCAAGGCACTGCCCTGCGGCAGCCCCCTGAACGTCGTGTACTTAGCCTAGAGCTCGCGAGTAGGACATTTAAATTCCTTTCCGACACTAAATTATATATGAAATTTAATAAATTACTCGGAATATTAAGTTCCTTGAGCCGTTCCACCAAAACATCTGCCAACACGTTGTCGTACGCCCATTTTACATCCAAAAAAACGCTAATCAAATGGTTGTTTTTAATAAATTCTCTTTGAATATAGGAGTGTAAAATTGCAAGGTTATCCACGCAAGATTTTTGACGTCGGAACCCAAATTGGGATTTCGCTAACAAATGCTCACGTTCAAGCCACCAGTTCAATCGAGTATTAATAATTTTTTCTAATATCTTACATAAGCACGGTGCAAGCGAGATGGGACAGAATTTGTTTTTAGTTGTCTTCGGGATGAAAACAATTAATTACTCTCTCCATTCGTCAGAAAAGGCTTGAGAAACGAGAATTTCGTTGTAAATTGCTAAGAGAGTCTTTTTTGTTTTTTCCTTAAAATTTTTAATCAACGCGTAGTCAATTCCGTCTAACCCTGGAGCTAACCCGGCTTTAACCGAGTCGATTGTTTCATTTAATTCGTCCATAGAGTACGGTCTATCCAAAAAATCAACTTGAAAATTATTTGACAAATCCGGTTTTGGTACTTTGACCCATGGCGGACATAGTCCGTCAGCACGGTTTTTAAGAGCTTCCTTTTTTCCTCACTAGACGTACGGCGCTCTATCATTTGCGCCCACCTATTTTTAAATCTTTTTACTTTATCCCAAATGTAAGTCGGGCTTGTAAATCTGTCCATTTCCCCACAAAACTTGATAAAATTGTATTTTTCCCTTTTTTAAATACGCATTTCGCTCTTGCATCCATTTTTTGTACTTTAAAAAATCTTTCCTCGTGTGCGTGTGTTTAAAGTTTGCTAAGGCATTTTTCCTATTCCGAGCGGCATCCTCGCATTTAGCGTTCCACCATAGACTTACTGGCCCTCGAGTCCTCGGTTTCGAATCAGCATCTCCACGCTTTTTAGCTCCCCCTCCGGCAGGGTCAAAAATGCTTTCATGAATAAGATTCGTTAATCTCGAATATCGCTCATTTACCGTTCTGCGTAAATTATTTATTATATTATCGCTTTCTACTCTAGTCTCAAGATCGTCAGCGAACTTTTTCCACGAAATTTTACTATGCGAGTAGATTCTCGGACCCGCCCCCGAAGCTTCTACCAACTTTGGGCTAACCCCGATCGTGATTTCTATCGGAAAGTGGTCGCTTCCCCAAGCCTCCTTCAGTACTCGCTACCCACACTGAAGAGCCAAGTTTCCATCCACCAAGGATATATCCAGACTTGAATGAGATCCATATGCATGTGATATATACGTCGACGTGCCGTCATTCAAAAGCGTCAAATCGAGTTCTTCCAGGCACTCCGCAATCGAGTCCCCAGCAGCGCAGATCCGGGAGCCACCCCACCATTCATGGTGCGCATTAAAATCCCCTGTAATCAGAAACTTATTATAACGACCACATGACTCGAAGAATTTTTTCCACTCCCTTTTCGATACCCTCCTATCGGGGGATCGGTAGGACGACACTATAAGTATATCAGTTGTTTTTGTTTCAATTACTATAGCAACACATTCAATAGCCCCTGTACACTTTATATCACCTGTGCCGATATTATGCGTTTGACTAAGTCCGTGATGAGCGTATCGAGATATTGTCGGCTGTTCTTCGAACCCGTCCTTTCTTCCAATTTCAGTATGTCGATAGTCGAAGCGACCTGTTGATCTCCCAAGAGTCCCTCTTCCAGCTGTAGGCTGTTCTGATGTCGTTGCTCGTTCTGCGTTGCAATAGCTTTCGCTACCAGTTCATTATACTGTTGTCCAGTATTCCTATTAGCGTTGTGGAGATCACGTCCACTGGCGTCCCCGAAAATGTACCTCATTTTTGCTTGTTCGTGTTCCGGTATACTTCTTAAAGTCGGATCATCTCTTAGATCTGTAGTATCATTTCCTGAAGATGGTCGAGATCCTCGACAGCATATCGCGAAACAAAGGCGAGGGTTTTTTCCTTGGCGACAGCAGAACCCTTGACTCGGCGCGTCGCTTGTCGGGCCTCACCCGTGTGGAAAAAGCCAGCTATTTCGCGGGCGGTACTCTCCCCAACCAATCGACGAAGTCCTACATAGTTTTTACCCCCAATTTTCCTCCACGGTATCTTGAATTTGTTTTAGAAAATAACGACGCTCTGAGTCGCGTCGCTTTTCAAACGGGCAGTCTCATGCGAAATCGCGCACGGTTCCCATCGTGTCTTCACAGCTACATATGTATATCTATATACGCGTACATTTTACAGTTCGGTACGTGGTGAAATCGCCGATTAGTTGTTTTCTTGTTGTTTGTCTTGTTCCGACGAAATTCATGTAAAAGTAAATCGAAGTGTTGTACGTTTTAAGATCTGTTACAGCAGATCACCATAAATAAAAGTGTTGAGTGAACGGCGCAACACCGAGTCTTTTGTTTTTATTGAAGTTAATTCAACTTACAAGGTAATCTCCCGCTTCTCCGAGACGAATTTCTATTCGAAAAGCAGCCAACGAATCAGCGTTCGAGGTCCATGGTAAGGAAAGAATCAACAACCGACCAATCGGTCGGCACGTAACACTTCGCTTTTAGTGGGTGAGCCCTGTTGGACGATACCCGAAGTAACAACTTATCTGTTGCTTGCTCTCTCCTGATACACATGGGAGACTCATTCGCCTCCGCCAGGATAACGTTAGTCGGTGTAGAAGGCAGCAGCCCCAGACATTGGCGAAGAGCGGAGAACTGGACTTTGTCCAGCTGAACCAGATGTCCGAGAGCTGCTCTCTTAAGCACCGGCGCGCCATACTCCAGAATGGGACGTATGAGTCCTCTATATATTGTAAGCATTGTGTTTGGGTGAGCACCACAGCTACATCCCGCCAAATACCGTAATATTTTTATTCTGTTTTTTGCCTTTTCTTTTAATCTATGAATGTGGTGGTTCCAGGTTAGTTTTTGATCCAGCGCAACCCCTAGAAATGTAATTACCTCAGATCTCTGAATTCTAACATCGTTGAAGTCTATGTAAAGTGTAGGCAGAAGTTTTTTCTGGAAATATTTTTTTCAGCCTGCGGTTGAATGAAAATAGCTTTTTCACTGAATTTATCTTCTCGGACGTCCGTACCACAGTGTAACTTTGGATGGTGCGAATTAATTTTGTTCTCCTTTGCAGGAGTGTTTTATCACATCATGACTATTGTGCACAAACATTTTGAAACTACTGCGAAGCCTTTGATGAGTTTTTCCAAAATAAAATTTCAATTTTTGTTCCGCCAAATGTCCGTACAATGCTGCAATTATGAAGTCTAAAAACCAAATTTTTTCTCTTTCGCAGCATTATTTTATTCTATCGAAAGCACTATGCACAGCAAATTTGTAGACATTCTGACATTTCTTAATATTTTTATTCCACAATTATTTTTAGTTAGGAATTATTTTAAAGGTGATGTAGTTGTAATTTTCCAAAAAACAATTTTTCATCATGTCAGAAAACAAAATTTGGTTGCGAAAAATAAAACTCGTAATATCACACCTTGATTGACAAATATTAGCTCTTTTTATTTCGAAAACATTATATTTTCAACGAAAATCATTCACAATATTTTACAATACGTATTAACAAAAAAAAAATAAATGCAAGCCTCAAGTTAAATTCGCGCGAGATTGGGAAGGGGAGAGCGAGCGAGTGGCGGATGTAGGTGGCGTGAGTGAGGCAGGGGGACCTAGCGTGTCGTGACGAAAAAGGAGAAGGCTCGAGAAAACGATAGACAGTAAATGTACGAGGAAGACTTAATAAATATTTTCATATTACTACTAATATTCCGGGTTTTGACGACTGATTTAACCCTACCCGCCGAGAGTCCCGATCAAAAGAAAAAGAACGACGGGAAGCGTGAGGAGAAAGCTAACATACGTTATTCACATTCGTAATAAAAATCGTAAATTTCACGAGGGCACTGAAAAACTCAGTTATAATTTCACAAAGAAGAATTACCGAATATCGAAAGTGATTGAAATTTGCCAAATAAAATTGAAAACAATCGCGACTATATATTTTTTTCCATTCATTCTATCTGTCAAACCTTGGAAGCAGACGACAATTCCATAGCAGACGTTGTTGACTTTTTAATAAGTGCAACACGTTTCCGACGAGAAAAATGGTGGTTGAGGAAATGCGAGGGATCAATCAATTGTTTCATACACGAGATTGCACACAATAACTAAACAGTTTTAATTTTTATTTCCTTTAGAACAAAAAAACCAAAACGATGACTAATTCTAAAGTCAAAAGAAAAAAAATGCAGACGATAAATAATCGATTAAATACTTCGCGTGACTATATTCAATCTTTTCTCTTTAGCGCCGGACTTGGCAATAGCGATCGCGGATAGACACCGAATGAGAGCGAGCCGTTGCTTATCGCAAGCTTATCGCGAGCGTCTCGCTGTCTCTTCTCTCTCGTACGATTTTCGTTTAGCCAATCCCGGCGTTCTCTCGTTCGACGACTCGAGTATATGGGCGAATCCGCGTCAAACTAACGCAACAGACGTAATAAAGTTCGCAGACGCCACGACGTTGGTTTCTGTGGCGGGATCATTTGAAATTAAAAAAAAATTGCCAGCTTTTTTTTTTAATTTTAATGTATATATCCTTAAAT
Organism: Buathra laborator; assembly: GCA_934046635.1. NCBI lineage: Eukaryota > Metazoa > Arthropoda > Insecta > Hymenoptera > Ichneumonidae > Buathra > Buathra laborator. Next base: position 5,409,821 of record OW203900.1, read on the forward strand.
ATTGGGAAACTGCAATTTAATTTTTTCAAATCTCTTTAAAATTTTTTCGAAACAAAAAAAAAAATTCAAATTTTATGTCGAGTTTTTCCAACCACCCTTCCATTTTCTTATCATATATAAGGTATGCGACAGCGAACGATTATTCGACGAAGACGTTCTCGCATATTTACACACTCTCCCCTTAATCCACTTTTACGATTTCAGTAAATTTAAATTATTATTGAGTGAAAAGAAGAAAAAACCATCTCCCTTCTCGGTTGGAGCCACTCTCAGTGGAAACCGTTCTTGAACTTTTTCACACAGCGGTGTCACAGCAGCTTGGGAGATAAATTACCCACAGTCCAAATAAGTGACTGTCGATAATGCAACTTTCTTTTTATTTCAACAGTACAAATCATTATTTGTACCGTTGAAATAAACAAAAACGGTACCTTATCATTATTTGTACCGTCATTATTATCGTTCTTATTTGTACTGTTGAAATAAACAAGCACGGTACAAATAATGATTTGAACCCCATTGAAATAAAAAGAAAGTTGCGTTATCGACAGTCACTTACTTGGACTGTGGGTAATTTATCTCCCAAGCTGCTCCGCCACCGCTGTGTGAAAAAGTTCAAGAACGGTTTCCACTGAAAGTGGCTCCAACTGAGAAGGCAGATGGTTTTTTCTTCTTTTCACTCAATAATGATTTAAATTTACTGAAATCGTGAAAGTGGATTAAGGGGAGAGTGTGTAAATATGCGAGAACGTCTTCGTCGAATAATCGTTCGCTGTCGCATGTCTTATATTTTGTCTCTATTAGCGGACACATGACTTCGCGCGCTCATCGCGTAGCATTATAACTTTTCGATTTGCATGACATTTTCATTGAGCGATTTCGATTCGACCGAAAAGAGCATAGTAGGGATTTTCCTTTCGGCCACCTTACGCTCACCCGAGTGATCGTCGAAAATGCGATTTTTAAAAATACTAGCACCGAGCGCCCGCTTCGCGTGCGTACCGTTATCTCTTTATTTAATTTTTTTTTCCACTCGACTTTATTTACTTGAACTGTCAAAGCTTATCAAACAACTATCAACTATCAAAATGCAACATAACTGAAGTTGCTTGTCCAACAGCATTAGCTTCAGCCCCTTCCGTCAGCCAATCAGGCAACGAATAAAGCGACAACAATACCTGTATCGAAATTTCGATATATTTTAGCCACGGATTTTTTGAAGAAGGATACTTTTCCGAGCGCGGAGCTTCAATCCTCTTCGATCGTGTTCCCCAATGACTATGGAAGAGTTGCGTACAAATAGAACCCAGTTTTGGGATACATTTGGCACGTTTAATTAAAATAAGGCGAATATAGCTAGTCGGCGATGAACATAACCCCGTAGCGCTTTTGACAGTTGCCTCGGCGTGAGCGCTGGGAGACCGTTGCAACTTTGCAACGTTTCAAACTTCACCGCTATAAAATTTGTATGTATTTAGACAAATTAACAGAAGAATTTTTGCGAAAAATAGTTGGTTTACCGGATGATGCATAGAACGGTTTTTTTTTTAAACTAGTTAGTTAATAATTTTTCGTGTTATTATTTAAATAATATAATTCACAACTTTAACTTATCTCCCTGTGCTCAGAGTCGAATTTCTATTCGTTAAGCCGCCATCGTATCAAAGTTTCAGGTCCATGGGAAGGAGAAGAAATAAACAGTCGACCTGAACCATCTGGGGTATATTCCAAACCTTACTCTCGTACTGTAGAATATCACTCTATCTCTATCTAGCGCACGAGGATAGGACAATGATAGGACGATACTCTAGAGTACGGGAGTAAGTTTTGGAATATACCTCTGGTCTGAACGAACAAGAACCGCGTAGTGGCGCCTTCGCTGGCCTTCGCGGCCTTCGTTCTCGTGACAAATATATCGCCGTTCCTCGTCTCTCGCGGCGGCGACACAACGAACGGAGAAAAGAGGGTGGTGGGGGATCGGAGAAATCAACATGGCGGACACTAACGCGGAGCGTTGTGTTTTGGTCGGGTCGTTAAACCGAGCGGTGCTCGGTGCGGTTGGTGAGATAAAAAATCATGGATAGAAATGGGTAGACGCGGTAACGGTAACGGGACAAGTGAACTGGTGGTTCTATTGCCGCCGGATATATGTGACAGAAACGCGAATATGGATACCCGCTCGCGTAGAACTCGGTTACGCAGTGTAGTTGGTATATGCGTTGTACTCGCGCTAACTGGTATCGTGTATCTCGGTTACTTTTGTCCGGATCACGTTTGTGCCCTTACGAATCGCGATGTCAAGGACACGGCAAGAGTCTCCGAGGGTTCGTCGATCGGCACCGGCTCGTCGGCGCTCATCTCGGCATCTTTGCAAATCGACAAAAATTCTCTACTGCCAGTTCATCCACCGTTCAAACTTCAGAGTATCCAAGGAAGTCTCGGTTACGACGACGTCTTCGCCAACGACACCTTCCAGTTTGACATCAATGCTCATGACGTCATGGTCTTCCTTCATATACAAAAAACTGGTATGTTCCCGTAATTCAAACCATTTTCCATATTGAAGTGGAAAAAACATCGGCGCAAATGGTTTTTTTCTTTTTATCCTCCGATGAATTGCTCCAATTCAAAGCGTTTTATAACTCGCAAATTATTTATAACTCTCATTTTTACTCGGCATCAAGCTTTTTTTGGCTTTGCGCCAAAACGCGTACGGCAATGTAGGGAGAGAGAAAAAAATACATGGTATTCGCGCCGAGACTTCCCATTGTCCCTGCAAAACCATTGCGCTATTCGTTGCGCAATCGTCCAACGGACAATTTGTGACAATTTTCAAGAGACACGCGTAAGCCTTTGAGAAGAGACGATCGTCAAATATCTACCGCTTTGGTAGCTAAAACTGCGCAAACTTAACATTCGATATCTTTCTTCGCGCAGCAGAAAAATGTATGCGAGATATAAAAGTGTCTTCTCAGCGATAAAATAAACCTTGCGCTCAATATCTCTTTTGGATAGCTAGGCGCAGCATTTTTAATTCTTTTTTTTATCATTTTATCATTTGCGCTTAGCAATGGAAATTTCTTTTGGTCATTCATACATAATTGTGGCGTCTCGTCGATCTTCTCTTCCTCTTGGAGCCCCTAAAAAAAACGGAGTAGCCGCTAATTCTCTCGATACCGAGTTTTTCACCAATTTTGCCGGCTTTTTTGCTATATTCGTTAACTTTAAATGCGAATTGTTGAAAAAAAAAAAATCTTATGTATCCGCGAAATTTGTCCGAATAACGATTTGAGTATCTGTTTTGAATACTGCGTTTCGAAGGAGGGACATTGTTCGGCAAACACTTGGTACGGGATTTGGACCTCCAACGGCCGTGTTCTTGTCAACGACGTCGCAAGCGATGCTTTTGCTTTCGTCCGAATCGCAATGAGAATTGGTTGTTCTCGCGTTACTCGACCGGATGGAAATGCGGCTTGCACGCCGACTGGACGGAGCTTACCGGTTGCGTCGACTCGGAGCTCAACAAGATCGAGGGAGAGGGTGTTAAACGACGATATTTTTACGTAACTATTATAAGAGATCCGGTTTCGCGATATTTGTCCGAATTCAGACACGTGCAGCGAGGAGCTACATGGCGAGGAGCGAGGCATTGGTGCGGAGGAACGCAAGCGACGATTCCGCAATGTTACTCTACTCCCAATTGGAAGGGAGTAACTCTCGAAGAGGTACACTCCATAACGACTCCATTAAATTTCAAAGAAAACGAAGAGACATCTATAATTTTTCGATAATTCATTCTCTATTTTCAACAGTTCATGGCCTGTCCTTATAATCTCGCGAGCAATCGTCAAACGCGAATGTTGGCCGATCTTTCGTTGGTAGGTTGTTACAACTCTTCGTTAACGAGTTCGGACAGAGATCATCTGATGCTGACCAGTGCCAAGAACAATCTGCAGTTCATGCCTTTTTTCATGCTGACCGAGTATCAAAAAGTAAGTCATCAACGAACGATACGATATCTCCAATGCCGTTTCCATTTTCCGTCGCTGCATTATTCAATTCGGCGTTGAGACTCATCTTTCGACTTGCCTCCCCGAGAGGGCTTTATAAATATTTATGAGATGCCTTTTGCCCACCATGTGTAACTCATGTGTTCCCCATGAGAGCGTGTTGCGCGCACTTTTTTTTTTTTTTTGTCTACCACGCACCGGGACGTGTATACCATTGTTTACGCAATCACTTGCGACGCGTAGTAATAATATACCGCCCGTTTGCGCGACGTTTTCTTGTATTCGTTTTTTTTTTCTCAATCTTCCACTGGAAAATTATCGGTTAGAGCGCTTTATAGTCGAGTGACCGGCACTTGCCCCTTGCCTTGCGCCTTGTAATCTGACATTTCTTTTTTGCCGCCTCGGCGAAAACTCGTGCCGATGTAGAACGGCACTCGGCGTCCTTGATCCTCGCGCGGAAAGTCCGCCATTGACGTAATTATTCTTCAACGGCAAATTCCTTATTTTAATAGTTTTATTTGTTAATTACGCGAAATAATATACATAAACGTTCATACCCGATTGCTGCGAAATACGCGAATACAATGATCTCTTGCGAATTAAACGAATTTCCGTGTGTTTTCTTAGGTGGGACAGTACTCGTTCGAGGAAACTTTCGGTATGCGTTTTGCGGTGGGTTTCGAACAGCACAACGCGACTCTCAGCGCGGCTACGATGGCCACACTGAGTACCGAACAATTGGAGGAAGTTCGACGGTTAAACAGGTTGGATTTGGAGCTTTACGAATACGCAAAGATTCTCGCGTTGCAAAGATTTCGAAGATTGAGGGATCGCGATCCGTACTTCATTCAACGCTTCCAGCATCTCGGTGAGTTGCCGGCGAGACAGAGCGCGACGGAATTCAATTGGGATTCGGTCATCGAGGATACAACGGACAATGAGTGACGGAACACGTAGAGCAAGGAGTTTATAATAGGCGGAGTTTTACGTGTTTCGAGAGCGTCCCGACGTGCCTCGACCGATCTTCGGATGGCGCAGGTAGAGATACCGTTGTACAGAAAAAAAAAAAAAAAACAAAGAACAAACAAGCAAAAATCAAGCGCATCTCAGGGAACTGCCCTCGGCTTACCGAGAAGACGCTCGTTTATCATTGTAGCGCGCGGTCCCCTGCGTAGTTATTATAATAATAACCAAAAGCTCTATAGATGTTTCGCTCGAATACGAAAGAAAATAAGAGAAAAATGCATAAAACAAAAACAAACCAAAGAGACTGTCGAGAGAGTACGGTCCGATCCTCGGCGCTCTTACAACAGCCATGCAAGTTTATCGGGTGTGAAAGTACTATTATACATGAATTTTCTAACGCTCTCGAAATTCTCGGAGATACTTGAAGAAAGTTCTTCCGTATACGCACGCGTATAGCTTACGTATCCTTGTTTATAATTGTAGGTATTTATAATCGTAAACGTTAGCTCATTGGAAAAAAAAACACGGTATATATATATATACATAAAATTGGAAAAATCCATCCAACTCCGTGCGTAAGTCGGGCTTTCTAGTGTTTCAAACGGCAAAGAAACTTCGTTTATCGTCGCACTTCTGACGCAATCGACCTTTGTTATCGCGGGTCGAAGTTTGAAGAGTTCGAGTCGATAATTGCTCGTACAATTCGGTAAGACGCTAATGAGCGCGCGTGCGCAAGTATTCGTTGAACAATGCTTTTCTCGTAAGGTCTGGATAACTGAACTCTAATCCAATCGATCTGTATTTAAGGATACATCACACGTACATTCCTAACCAAAGTGAGATTCAGTGATAACTTCAACACTTCCTAGTGGTATAAAAATCTGAAAAAAGTCAACTGTACGAGAGGAGCCAAGAAATTAATTTTGCATAATAATAATAATATTAAAAAGTTATTAACAAAATACGAAAAAAAAAAAATTAAAATACTACGACAAATAAACAGTCAAACTTTTTTCTTCTGTTTTCAAATAAATTCGTTGATTTTTTAGAATCCACATAAATTTTTTTGCGAACTTTTCGAAATTTTCTTAACGCTATAACTGCGCAACTGTTGGCACAATCGCCTTGATTACCGTTTGTGTGAACTGTGGAATTGTGCTAAGAAAACATATGAAAAATTCGTACCGCTACATTGATTTTTCACAATGTTTGACAAGTAATAAAATTAAATATTTTTAGCAACACAATTTTTTGAATAATTTGATAACGATGTTTTGGCGTTATTATTATGCAAATGAAGGCGGTTATCTTTAATGCGGTTGATGCTTTTGAACGGAAATTTTGGTCGAATGATACTTTTGGTTGTTAATGTATGTGTGAAGGATCCTTAAACATAAAAGATAGAGGGACGGGGAAACGTACGACGATGAAAAGCGTTGACTTGTGAAAAAGTTATTGAAAAAGTTATACGTCCGTTATATATGCTACATCACATAATATTCTTGTTTTAATCCGTGAGCTATCGAATACGACTATTCAACGGAGACACTCATCTCATATCGATCTCTTGTAGGCTTAAGTATATCGCGGAGACACGCGGTCACGAATCAACTGCCAATTCTCTCGACGCCGCGGTCGAAGGCGATATTTCGTTTTTATTAAGAGCACATTTTTGCTTATCGAAACTGTGTCAAAATCTTTAACGAAGAAAGTAGCGGAGGAGATGGTGCAAAGAAGAAAGCACGAAAAATTGATAGCTGTTGTCGGGGGAGGGTATTGATGAATGCGTCAGATTTTGCGGTTCATTAATTTTTTTTCCGTTGCTCTTAGCCCCGCTACTGCTTCGGTGATGTAACAAAAGATATTTATTCGCGTCTGAGAGCCGCTCGGGCGCAGCTTCGAATGAAGGAAAAATACGTCTTTTTATTTTTATTTGTTTTTTTTTTTTTTTTTAATAACGCGTTTTGCGTTCTTTTCCGCGCAACGCGCAGATTGTGTCGAGAGAAGATTGAAAGTAGTTGGCAACGAAGAAACATGTTCTCGAAAGATTTAAAAATTAGTATGCAAAGACGGTCACACCATCGAGCGGAAGTCGATGATCGTGAAATTTTTTTAGAATTCGCAATATCGACGAGACATCGCGTAATTTTTATTGAAATTCGGTATAAGTTTGTAAATAACAATTGAGAGGGTATATTTTTGTTGATCGAATGAATTTTTAGATGAGTCCTTGATACAAGTCTCATTCGACTTACGAGAGCGAGGGATTCCCCCGCGCGATAGTTTTAACTGGTAAAGTGGCTGCGTAGATCCGGTACGAGCGACTCGTTATTGCATTGGATAAACGTCTCTGATATAGTAAAATGAATCTTCAATTGTTTTAACACCACTCGGCACCGGCCATTCTGAATGAACGTTCCTCTGTCTCGTGATACGAGAAATTTTTTATTTTTCCTTTTCGTACAACACACACAGACATATATATACACACGCGCAGTCTCCGTTATCCGCATCGCGGAGACTCGTCGACGAAACGAATGAAACGAATGCGCGAAAACGAAATTTTACACAAGTCATTGGATGGCAATGAAACGACTATATTGTTGGCGTGTCTGTAGCACTCGGCAAACTTAACAGTGATAGTAACGTAACGTCCTCGGCAAGTGCATAAAAGAAAAAGCGGAGAACAAAGAAAAATAATCATTGAGTTGTTGGCTTTTAAATGTGTACGATATCTGTTTTTTATGAATTTTGTTAGCGATAACCATAATGAGCCGACGACAGTAAGGATTTTATGCAAATCAAAGTAAAGGAATAACGAGAAAATATAAAGAAGCAACAATAACAACAACAAAAGTCCTCTCGCGTATTAGAACTTAGTGATTGAAATCGTTAGGATTGAAGAATACGAAAAATGTTAAGTGCAATAAGACTCGATGGGTTACCACAATAATTATCTCATATCATCCAGTCATGAAACATAATGTAATATAAACGCGAAACTAAAAAGGTATTACGAGCCGATCGATCGTCGTTTGTTCGTGTAGAACGAGTTCATTGAATTATCGTACTGTACTGTCTCGCGTATTCAATTAATCGCGTTTTAGTACTTCCATTTTGTAGTTCTCGATGTCAACGTCTATACGAAATGGTCTTAACGAGAATAATTAAAGGAACGACGATCAATTAGAATTCGTTCAATGAACTCATTTTACATTCGAACAATCGTCATCGCGAAGCGAGAATAATGCCAAGTGAGTAGTAATCGTAGTAGTGACATTCATAATAATAATTTTAAGGACCAAAGATACACTACGTTTTCGCAAGCATCCATACAGCTTGCTGCAGCACAAGCAATCATGATAAAAAGTTTTATACATGTCGCTAAGTAAAAACGCTCACGTTGCACAGGGAGACGGTGTGAAGAAAAAACCCCTCGATTGTCGACGAGATTGGTTTTTTTTTTTTCGTGTTTTTTTTTATCGTCTCACACAATGGAGTTTTATACCGGCACAAACGTAACTAGTTTTGTTACAGAATATAACGATTGATATTTTCGTTAACTCGATCTTTACTTCGAAGTGTACAAAAATAAAACACGAGGCCGCTATCGAAGCTGGTTTTTTCTTTTTTTTTTCCGGCAGCTTGTTCGATCGATGATCGTTGACGAAAGTTCGTCCGCATAAAAGTTTTTTCAACTCCTAAAACATTTTCTAAACTCTCATAAATCCAATATCCGTTTGTGTAAACTCATCTACTTAAACGAGTAGACTGATATCTCTTCCTTCCTGATTTGAAGATGAAAAAAAAAAAGAAAAAAAAAGAAGTATTGTGAAATCCAGGAATAATGTTCAACGACTCTCGGTGTTTGGCACACTTTTTATATATTATAAAAATGAAAAAAAGTTGTTGATTATTTGGATAAAGTATTGATTGTATAGGTGATTGATTGAGAGAATGCGGAAGAGTGATGTATCGATATCTGCCGCATATCGGATGCCGACGATGAAATTAGCTTTAATGTCTCGTAGATGATTTTTTGTTTATTACGAATGAAGAAGAGAGAAAAAATAAAAGAAGCGCGTCACGCGCAAAAGAGATTTTCTCAACGAACAAGCCATGACGCTAGCCTAGTGAAGCGAACGGTTGGCCTAATGCCTTCGGTACCTTGCTTAAGCCAGTGTACATACTATACCATTAGCTGATTAAGTATTAATGAATCATTATAAATACAACAACAAAAAAGTAAATAAATCCGTATATATATATATATATATATATTTAAGGTTTAAGATTTAAGATTAGGATATACCGCATACATATATACAAGAAAAATATAGTTATTGTAATATAAATGCAGGAAGCAGTGTTGTACTAATACTTCACAATAATTATGTAAACCTTTTAATAAATCCTGAGAATTCTCAATTATTAAATACAACGGTGATTGGTCTCCGTGAGACGGTGTGTTAATTAAAGTGACACGCTGAGCGATCGACAACTTGAATTACGCGTGTGCTTTGGGTAGAGATCAAACGATACGGAGTTTCATTTGTACTGAAAGTATTTATTCGTCAACTAGTATCTCGTTAAGGATTCATCAGACGTACATTTCCAGCGAAAAGTGAGATTTACTAAGAATTCTAACACTTCTTAATGGTATAAAATACTTGATAGACACTTTGTAAAAAGACAAAGAATTCATTTGAAATGAGAATATAAAATGTCCGAATTATTTTTGAAAGAATGCATTTTTGTTGTTAAATTTATCAACACCTTTTTGGCATTATTAATACGGAAAATCAAAGATCTTGACATGTTCAAGGCTGTATAAATTTTTCTTGTTTTAAAATTTTTGGCGTATCGCGAGGTACCGAAATTTTGATTGAATTAAACTTTTCGTTGGAAATGTACGATGCGATGCGTCGTTAAATTTCTTAAATATGTCTATGCTGTAATATAGTGATCTCGGTTATGCTATTATGCTTTGTTATTTTACAATGGGAAATCCGTTTAAATTAACTTAGTATTTCGCACAATTGTTTTTTCAACGTGGATTGCGTCGCAATGACCTTGCGAAGCGAGTTCTCTTTTCCTTTTTTGTTTGGAGAATGGAGAAATACGGATAATAAAATGAAGACGCGTCACCTAACTAGAGAGACAGTCGGACTGTTGTTATAGTAAAGACTGTTCCACCATAATTTTTTCAAAGCCCGCGGGTGCGGGATGAATGAAATCTTGTAAAATTAAGTCCAATATGGCTCCGTCGTCGACTGAAAATAAATGAAATAATTTAATGAAATTGAATTTTACAGTCGCTACGAGCGACCGACATCCGAGGAAATTGGCTACTTCTTACCGTAGAGTACGGGATACGGCGTTCCTTTGATTCCCGTTATCGGAGCGTCCAGCGGCTTTCCATTGAGATAAAAGTTGAGTTCGATGTGATCGTAAGAAACACCCTGAAATAATAAAAATATAAAAATTGCGCATCCTAGAGGAAGAGCGCCGTTTACGATAAACTCACAATGACGTCGCCTTCCTGCGCCAAGTTTTGGACTTTGTGTAACTCTCGACGATCGTGACGTGCTATTCCGTCGGAATTTAGAACCCAACTCTCGGCGTCGTTGCCTCCTACGGCGTTGTCAAGGTCGCTGCTTCGAGTCGCCAGTCCCACACCCCAGATACCGTCCTGTCGTATTTTCACCTCGAAGTAACTTTTGCTCTGCGCCAACGGTACATTCGTTAGAGCGCCTCCCTGACCGCAGACTCTCAATCCGTTCATCACAATGACTACTTCGTGACCTGACCAAACGAATAAACAAGTATTTTTCACGGTTCGTATTTTTTCCGTTTTTCACATTTGTTCGCGACAACGCGCGAGACGATCCTAATGTTGACGCGTATCGATAATAACGTTGAACGATAATACAATACAAAATTACCCATGTGATGAGTATCCAGAGCTATGGGATTTGTGACTTTTTGCGGTGTCTGAACGGCTCCGAAGCCCAGACCGTCAAAACAATTTCTCAGACAGCAAAACATCATTTTTCAAACACGATTAAATCCTCGTTTCAAAGCGTCATAACTCGCGAACGTTTTGAAAAACTATCTACGCGACGACGACGTATCGTCGAATAATACGACAACTGTTATTACGGTATTTACGGTTAAAAAAACCGACGACGACATCCCATCCGTGACAGAACGAAAAGTTGTGACGCGTTGTTTCTCGGTCGCATTTGTGTGGGTCGCTCACGGAGATCGCATTAAAGATAAAATGGCGCTTCCCTCCGCCCCCGCGACGTCTAATCGATATTAACCACGTGAATAGATTCGATCGGTTTACCACTTTTTTTCTCAATTTATGTATCGGCTCGGCGGCGCTAATTTTCTCAACTAATTTCTCATAATTGCAAACAGTATCGTTTTCATAGACGATATAATTTATAGCTCGGAACCTCTTTGGAGGTTAGATCTGTCGTTTTTTTTTGTTTTTTTTTCGATTAACGGATTTCCTTCTCTACAAATACGAATTGAATCTCGTAGAAAAATGAAATTTCGAAAGACGAGACTGGCGCTCGTTACTGGAAAAAAAAAAGAAAGAAGAAATGTATCTTAAGAGTATCAATGAAACGCATACGAGGCAATGATTTTGGTACCAAATCGGTATTTATTTGTTTAGCGTACAAGTTTTAGACAAAGATATTACACTCGGCTGGGGTACAGCATCTGAAAAAAGAGAAAAAAGAAAACAACAATTGTGTTAGACGATCGTTTGGGAAAAAATATAATTGCGAGCGATAAAAGGAGAAAAAGTAGCTGCTTACAATCCTGATACGATGTCCCATAGCCTTGGCAGGCAGATTTCTCTTGAACTTGGCTCTCACCGAACCGCTGGTACCGTGCGGACGTGTTACTTTTCCCCAGATAGCCCTGACTTTGGTCTTTTTGGTGCTTTTCCCCGGAACGGGAGTCTTGTTTTTTGCCTACACAAGATAACGCGGCCAATCAAACTTTTCCTCCGTCGTGCGACATTTTTAAATTTCAACATTTTTTTTTTTTTGTAAAATGTTTTTCGTCGTACCTTGTAAACATAGACGCAACGCTTGCCGATGTAAAATTCCGAATCATTCTTCACTCTCGTTCCTTCTATCTTGAGTAGAGCGGTGTGTTCGTGTTGATTCCGAAGGCCTCGTTTGTATCCGGTGAAAATCGCTTTGGCGTACAGACGACCGTGACGCTTGAACGGCCTCTTCTTCAAAGGAATCGGTTCGGAGGGTTTTTCCACCGCAGGCTTCTTCGCCGCCTTGGTAGGCTTGGCTTTTGGTGCTGCGTCTGCCATTCCTGCGAAATACAAACGATACTATAACATTATCCGTTTCGCACGACGTCTTAGAGTCTAAATGTCTCATTAGGTTAAACGAAAAAAACATAAACTCGCGAAATTTTTAAAAAAATTATTTCAACATTCATACGACAGAATGAAAGTTAACGTAATCGATGTTTTTTCGACGAAACGCCGCTCCTCGACACGATTCGAAAGATTATTTAACACGAATCACGATATTGTTGATAACCGTCGCGTTCGCCATACGAGTCGACCACTTTGTAATCCACTTAAATCGTCGAATAATACGTGAAATCTATTCGATATTCGATATAAACAATAAACAATGAAATACGTTCGACACGTTAAACCTTTTATTTAAACAATTTTTCAATTATTTCAGTTAAATATTGTTTATTAAATACGAGAATGACTCAGTAACGAACGTACCGGATGTGTATCACGGGCAAAAAGAAACAGGAAGAAGCTGTAGCCCTCTGGTGAAGCGTTCGCGAGGTACCGTCCCGGAGAACGTCGCTTTTCGCTTTATCAGCAATTGCTTGGGTCGCCGCAATCGCGCGTGCGAGCAGTGCGAGCGTTCGCGGTTATTCTGTGCTGCTCCCATCGAGTGGCCGAATTTTCAAGCCGGATTCAACGTGCATCAACGTGTTCTCGGCATTGCAGATACAAAAGTAATAGCGGAATATCGTTGTCTTTATTTTGGTTCATATACAATGTTCAATATTTCTACGAAAGATTTAGTCATAATTTTGTCCCTATCGGCGAGCATTTGTCTCAAGTTTCCGAAGAAAAAAAAAACATTCACGCGAGTCAATTCAACTTTACAGTTTTAACAAAAAAAATCGATAAATAGCTCAATGCTTGAAAAATTATTAACTTTACAACTCTTCTCTTTATTCACCTACCAAAACGTGTGATAAATGTACGTCAAGGTTGTTCAACTTTAATATTTTCATCGCAATTGATATTTTATTCAATCGTTTTCCTCTTCACTCTGGTGCCGCACGTACAGAAGAGCGCATAAGTTACGCGTTACGATAATAATAATAATAATATAGATCGAGCGATTTGTCTCGGGTTTTCACACGATCAATGGTAGTACGCAACGATACGAGCGAAAATCGTGATCCGTCGAAGGATCAATTGCTTCCGGTAGTTTCCGTAGGATTAAGCGAAATGATTAGAAACAGTCGATATAAACGGTCGCGAATGGGGCGTTTTCCTCGGTGATCGAGCGTCATCGCGGTCATTGTCATCGGTGGTACAGTCTCGAGGCTCCGCGAGACAACGGCAGTGGGATTTCTCTGAAAGCCGCGATGGCGTGATGGCGAATGGGAGGAAAGGGAAAGGAGGGTGGAGAGCACCGAGAGATGTATCGCAAATGACGATAGGGCGTACCGGTGGGTTTCGACCTCCCGCGTATATCCGAGGAGGAGAGTAAACTCCCGGATGTAGGAAACAATGTAATATATCTTCCAGTGTGATCCACGTCCGTGACATCGGGCAGTGGCATTATACTCGTAGCGTCGTGACCCAATGCATCTCGAGCGTTTCTCTCATTGGCATGTACCATTGTACCGAAATCTCGCTGCCACGTTTATTCGTGTATTTGAAGTTTGCAGTCCGTGATTTGCTCTCAACAATCGTAGAATACGTATCGTAATTGTGCGTCAATATCTTTATAACTCCGGCGAGAATTTCGATGGGAGAACTGCGGTAAAATTATTCCGAAACCGTAAGTTCGAGGCTTCGCGGTGGAGCGCCGGATGTCTCGTCAAAGACGGTCTTATCTCGCGTGAATGCCGCTTGTAGGGTGACATGGAAACTGTTACCGTCCGCAACATCGCGAAACGGTACGCAATCTTAGTTGTTGAAATCATGTGGTTCGGAGTTGCAATTAATTTGCAATTTAATCCCCATTCGTTTAATTCAAAGTTCAGCGTGAGTTACTTCGTAATGATTTCGTCTGCTCTCCGAAATCGCCCGATGATTCGACTACTGCCGCGTTATCGCGGTATATGCGATAATTCTTCGTTGGAAGCTCCGGGAGTTGGAGCGATTTGTAATAATTTAGGCTCCGACGAATGCTTACAGCCGCCAAATCGGAATGTACCAATAATGTATTATTACGCGATGACAATTTAGAACGATTGTTCCCCGTCGTTTTATTCGCACCTCTCGAGAATCTCCCGTCGCGGATTCGTTTCTATCTCGGTGAATCTTAATATTTTTCGTCGTCAAATCGTCTCTTTCTTCTCCGGCTGAGTATATTTTATCGTCGATCGGTCATAGCGCCACATTGCCACCTCCTTCGATTTCCAACTCGCTTTCTTTGACTTTTTTTTGTCGACTTGTTCTCTTCTCGCTTCGGCTGAAAATTCATTCTCGTAGTTTTGCGCGCGGAGATGCAGTCGGAGGCGGCTCCCCTCGCACGAGGGGTAGTAGTAAGAGTACGAGCGTGAGACGTCGGCTGTATAAAGCTGCGCCGGAAAAAATAGCTTGAATTATTCAGGTGTTTCGCGCAACCTGCTATCCTGCTCGCTATACTCCTAACTCTGTACTTTACGTACAGATATGACCCTATAACCATGGAAGGGATACAGCCGAGAACGAAGGTAGAACGTTACACATGTACGCGGTAATCAACCGTCTTCGTTGATTATCGGACTTTAAGGATATCCTTACCAAAAATCGTTTCTCTTCGATCGTATTGACACTGATATGGTCTACAGAAAAAAAAACGCTTATTTGTTGGAATTTTTAAAGATTTTTTCGCGGTCTAGTTTTTTTGTAACGTGAATTCAACGTTACGTATTTTAACATGGGAAGGTGCGGACCTAACCTCAAACACGGTACAATGTAGCGTTTTTTTCTGACAATTTATTTTCGATTAAAATAAAAAACTGACCGACTGAAGAGTATACTTTAATACAGATTGTGTCCAAATTTGAAAAATATTAACGGTTTAGTTTTCAACTACCATCAAGAAAACGAAAGCTTCTATCTCTTTCTAGCACACTTGCTTCGTATCACCTTTCTCTCTCGCGCAGTGTCTACCGCGTTCAGCGGAGCCCCTCTCCCGTGACCCCCTCACGATTCTGGTAAGGATATCCTTAACAGTGTTATTCTTACACTGTAATTTGCTTCGTAGCTGTTTTTCTCTTCGTTCATCGACTCTTATTCGATAAACTCGGCTTTATCGCCCTCGTTTACATTTATTTTCTGTTATTATTTTGTTTACCTACGATTTTATAGTTTCGCTAACGTATTGCAAACAAAAATCACGCTGACGCGAAGGGTCCGAATTGAAATGACGCGGATCATAGAATTCCCGAGAGAGGAGACGGCAGTTTTCCACCAATCGGCTCGGATCAATTTTCCCCGCCGATTGCAGTGCCGTTGAGTAGAAACGAAGGCATCTTCACGGCCAGCGGAGAGAGCAGCCCCCTACCCACGGTGCTTATCGGAAATCCTTCATTCGGCTTTCTCTAGAAAACGAGACGGTTTCTCCGAGCGCTATATATATTCTCTTCAATCGACCGAGAAGCAGAGGGGTAGGCTATTTCGCGTTTACCGCATATACATATATACCATTTTCAACTCGCTCTCCTTGGACGATCGGGGGCGGTTCTCATTTTAAAATTTTAACCGTTCGCTGTCGCACGAGAGCGAGAAAATATCTCGAGAATTTTTCTCGCTCGCTTGCGCCGCGTATCAGTCCAGAGCTGAGCGAACGTATTCTCGAGATCGAGGAAAACGACGATATTCTCTCATCCGGGGTGTCGTCGTGATATTCGAAAAATAGACGCTTGTCTCGTCAACGCGCTTTTCTATGCATAAGCAATTTCTTACCTGTAAAATACGTCATTCAATTTTCAAAAAAAAAAAAAAAAAAATCGCCGAAGCTACGGTAAAAAAAAAACATATTTTTTTTATTCTCAAAAATTCGTTTACCGCTTCAAAGCTTCAAAGTTTTCGATGCCAGATATAGAAAAACGCTAATTGCAAAGTTTGCGGGAAAACTCTGGATGAACCGGATGAATCGGTTTGCCAAGTTTACAATTTCCACGTTAAGGAAAATCTACCGACTAATGAAAAAAAAAAATGCAAGTTCGCCTATCCTCGTACTTTCGTAACTTTTGCGCTGGAACGCTTTACGTAAACTGATCCTGATGCACTTACGGAAATAATGAGATAGTTTGTACCATTGAGATAACGTTTCGAAACGTGTTATACAACGTCTCGGATGGATTCCACTATAGAAACAGGGTATCGTTTAAGATTTCGAAGCTTGCCACTTGCACTTGTATCTCTCTATATAGGTATCTGTACAAATCCCATGGCTCGAAATATTCCAAGTGCCCCTTTTTGGGACCTTTTTGGACAACGGCTCCGCGATATATATCTATACGAACACCGGCTGCAATATTTAAGGAATAAATTGAAGGATTTTCGCGCTACGGCGAGAAGTTGGCTAGTTTAGAACATTTCGCGAGCACACCTGGAATATTAAAGTTGGATTTGAAAGGTTCCGGAGGTTCGTTGAAGAAGGTAGGATCGCTTCTAGCGTTCTCTCAGCGCGGAGCACGAAAGATCGCTTCATCACCCTCGCACGAGAGATTCTCGCTGCGAGAAGAGCGAGAGACACGGAAGGCGCGCGTGTACGCCCGCGTGTGCGTGGGTTTCGAAGAGCTTCAGTCGCGAACTTCCGACCGCGGGGGCGATGCGGTCGGGCGTGAACGTACGGAAACGAGATCGCAAGGGAGCGAGGATGCAGTCGAAACTCCTCCTTTACCTTTGGCTGTTGGATAAAGATCGAGTCGTCGATAGAGCGAAAGAATAGCTGTATGTATATATATATATATATATATACATACATAATACATATATATAGAGTCTATACATAGGGCTTAAAACCCGGGGGTGGGAAACTCGAAGAAACGCTCACGGCGGCCCTCACGCTAACTGATGCACTTCGAGCTCTTAATTAATTGCTCGTTCTACCGGCTGAGTGAATTATCCGTGCGCGCTGCATCGACCAGTGCGCCGATTGAAGAATCACAGCTCCCCTCCCCGTCCCCCCCTCCTCGCAGCCAATCCGCCAAAGTTCGTATTCTCGCGTGTGCACCACCGGGCTGGAGAATCTAACAGAGAGGAAGAGAGAACGAGAAGAGAAGCGGGAGATGAGAGTTAGGCGAGTATAACCAAAGCTAGACGTTCCGGTGGCTATCGATACTTCGCTAATATGAAAACTCGCAAATTCGCTCGATACCTTTCACCGCGGAACGACACGGTTGGTTCGATATCATCTTAACACTGCTGGGATATTGTTTATTTTATCTAAATAAATTAATCTCCGTGTAATAGGTATTATGTTGCGGATTTATGCACATTCGGCAGGTATTCAAATATATCCCATTGAACAAAAAAAACAACAATTAGGTCAATAAATATGTAAATAATGATAATAATAATAAAATGAAAAAACTGCTTGGTACAAATGGAGAAAAAAATAAAAACGCGATTATTGCTATATAGCTCTTCGGCCGTGTGACGGCCGAATTTTGATCAGCCCGTCGATTCGGTCTAACCGGTCTAACCCGGAAATCATCGCTTTTGCGATCTCGTTCGCGTCTACGGAGAGGAGTTTCCGTCGTCGTCGAAGTACCATGCAAGCGCACCTTTTCCGATTCTCGTGAGCGCGTTAGACGACGAGCTTATCCTCGAACTATATAGCGCGGGTCTTCCCGGTGGCGGAGAGACCTTGGATTACTCGGTGGATCCTTTTCGTTTTCTCTTTCTTACCCGTCGCGCGCACTCTGTCGGATACGGATGATTTCCCAAGACTCGTTTCCCCTCTCCCATATACGACTATCACCGGCGAGTACGACGTACTACTTTTCATCGCGCGATTGTTACCTTTCCTCTGACGTTATACTCATTTTTTTTTACTCTCGTTCGAGGCCCGAAGAAGATTCTTAGCATTGATGGCACGTTTTTTCGGGTGACACGAGAGAATCGTACAACGAAGATTATCCGTATATGACGGTATATGAATCTCTCCGGAACTCGGTGGTACCGAATTCGCGCGTATTGTACGCTATTACCGTGTCTCTGATCGATTCGAGAATATTCACTCGCCCCCGTATCCGTGTCTCGCGCGGAATGTCGATTGCGATCTTTTTGCCTGCGTTTCCTCGGGTTTTTTTGTGTGAACAAGTATTCCGTTTGCGCGCAATTCTCGCGAAAAAAGCACTGAAAAACTGAAAAAAATTATTCGTTGAGAAGACTAATAGTTAATAATAATAATATTTATTGAACGATTAACAGAAATGCAATCTTAGTCGATATAATATATTGGAAAATATCTTGATATTCAATAAATATTTATTTGTAGCTGGGCAATCTTCGACCGACATTTCCGTTACTCTCAAGATATATAAGGATCGCAAAAGCACAATAAGCACTTGTCCGCGATCTATATAACTAAATTTAACTACAAATTAAACTACATTTTGTAAAACATTAACGGGTTATTCGACGTATTTATTGCCCATAAATATTCCTCGTTTTCTTTTGTTTTTATTCTTTTTTATACCAACACGACACTATTTAGCAATTCTCTAGGAATGCCTTTTATCGCCTCCTGTAATTCTTTCTTGCACAATTTCGGTGATAAATTAAATAAATTTTCGCGTAGATTAACCCTCAGAAGATTTGCAAGTTTAGCTGTCTAGTACAAGAAACACCTACGACATATGCTTTTTGAGAACCACGGCAGCTTGAATTTTTTTGTAATATTGCTTCGCGTTATTCTTTTATTGCTATTGTTGTTGCAGAATTTCTGCTGTATATTTAACAAATTACTTTCATTATTTAACAACGTTGCAGAGTACATACATTCTGTCTTTTTGTAGCACGACTTTAAATATTTTATTTTGAATCGTTTGCAAGGCATTCATGACACTATCCCAGGCTCCTCCCCAATCGATAATTCCGTAAAACAGGATAGATTCTACTAGTGCATAGTAAACTGTGCGCATCTGTTCATTACTTAACGTTGCAACTTATAAAATTGCCGCATCTTATAAAATTTACAAGACATATACCTAAGTTTATGTACAATACAATCAGCATGGTGGTTCCATCGAAGATGATTATCAATCACAACGCCTAGATATTTTACCGACTCTACTAAAACGATCTTTGCACAGTCGCACTTTACATTATTTCACAGGCATCTTCGTGTATCTTATTTACGGTACTTAATGGAAGACTATCTCGGTAGCAACCAAAAGTTAGCGATGAGTTTTTTCCATGTTTATTGTAAGATAGATTGCCTTGAACCGAACTTTGAGTAAGGGGAATTTTTCTCTTTGTACTTTTTGCAAAACATTTTTCCATGTTGGTCCTTTAAATAATATGGCGGTGTCATCCGCATAGCTTATAAATTGACTTTCTATCCCAATCTCGAATAGATCGTTGATATAAATTTTGAATAATATTGGTCCCAGAACTGAGCCTTGAGGAACGCCACAGATTACCGAAGCAGGTTCGCTGAGACTGTCCTGGACCCTTACTATTAGTTAGCTGTCAGACAGAACATTTTTTAGTAATCGGTGTACGTTATCGCGAAAATCATAATTTTCTAATTTTGTCAGCAATATCCCATGTTTTAATGTATCGAAGGCTTTGGTCAAGTCGACGAAAACCGCAAGAGCAGGTGTCCCGCTGTCAAGAGCTTCGTAAATGAGTGCAGTTAGTTTGGCAATAACTGAGTCGGTGGATTTTTCTTTTCAAAAACCAAATTAGTGTATTTTAAATAGCTCATTATACGCGTTGTTAAGCATTTTTCAAAAATGTTTCAGATACACGGTAGCAGTGATATAGGTTGATAATTTTGGACCAAATTACTGTCTCCAGATTTGAATGACTACTGCCTTTTTATAATGACCGGGATAGTCCCCTGTTTCAAAAGATATGTTTATTATGTGGCTTATCGGTTTTGCAATATAGTCCCCGCAAAGCTCCAGTACGCGCATCGTTATCCCATCAATTCCAGGTGCTTTATTTGTTTTCAGCTGCTGGATGCATTTTAGTATTTCATACTCGTCTACTTTGCTCAAGAACATAGAGTTAACCTTTGGTCGCACTTTTGTATTGTTTCCAGTAGTGCCAGTTATCTTTGATGCTAGGGTACCACCCATTTTTGAAAAATAATCATTAAATTCATTTGCAGTGACTATCTTGTCTGTAATACTTCTACCGTCTTTACTTATTTTATTTACAGGTTTTCGTTTAACGTCCGGGTTGATTATTTTACTTACCGCACTCCACATTTTTTTGGGGTCTCTATTCGAGTTCGGTATTTTTGATGCATGACACGCAATCTTCGCTTTCTTTATAAGAGTTATCATTTTGATCTAAAGAATCCCGTTCTTTAATTAACTGAATTAGGTCAAGAGTAATCCATGATTTCTTTTTAGTAGGGATTTTTAATGTTTTTTTAGTAGTTGCATTTCCGATATGATCTTTCAGTTTCATCAGAAAATTTGATGTGGCCTCCCTCCGCATTTGTCGAATTAAATACATCTTCTCATCGTTCGGTTGAAACAGTATTTACTAGAAGTTCGAAGTCTGTTTTCTCTTTTGTTATAAACGTCCTAGACTTTGTAGATGATATTTTACTAGGTAACTGTATAAAAATCGGATAGTAGTCCGTAATGCTCTTTTCCAGAATTCCCGCGGCTATGTTGTCTAAAGATCTTCTTCTTTTAATAAATGCATGATCGATACAAGTACGTGTATCGTTTTGGATACGTGTGTATGAATTTATTGCCGAGGCAAAGTCTAGTTCACCAAAATTGCTTATATATTCTAGTGCCACAGGATCATTATTTAGTATGTTTATATTGCAATCTCCGATGAATAGTATTTCGACCCAATATAATCGTATATACTGTCAACAAAGTTTTTCACGTCTACGGTGTGCGGTCGGTATACTGCTATCACGGTTGTATTTAATCTGCCCATTTCTTGTGCCACGTTTATACGTAAGGCACTGACCTGGTCTACCGTATCGACCGAGTGTGTGATTAATGTCGAATTTCGTACAAAGGCTACGACATCGTCGTTTTGATTCACTCTTCCATTGTTGTAGATGATAGTAAAACCTTCTATATGGTAACTGTTTATATCCTCGACGATCCAAGTTTCTGAACATACTATTATATCGAATTTATTTCGGTACATCTCGAGGAAAACAGTCGAAATGTTCAGTTATGCTCCTGATATTGAAATGGAGAACAGTAACCTTATCGTTTGCTGAAATAAATATAGCGCATTTTTCATGGTTGCGGAATCGCATTGTACCAATATTGTATCCCTCAAAATCTGTAGCATAACTAACCAGTTTTGACGTTTAACCGGAAATTAGATTTCTAGATGGATAGTCGGTTTTTTAAATAAGATATTGCTTGCGCGATTTAGAAGATCCACATTCGCTTTCCGCAATTGCGGCGTGTTTAATGTCTCTATTTGTCTTGAATTTTTTGGTCCATTTGTCACAGTTTACACATTTATGTTCCGACGCATTGCCCTTTTTTCGGAACTTTCTGTCTCATGATCTCCTGCACAGTATTGACAGGCTTTCTCTGCTGTACATTTCTTGATACTGTGGCCGTATCCACCGCATCGGATAGATCTTCTTAGATTGAGAGTATCATACACTGCGCAGCTTTGCCAGCCTACAAACACTCTTTTTGTTCGACATAGTATTGCGTGGACTTGAGAGTTCCCTTCGGCAAAGACAGTATAAGTGCTCTTGCTTTCAATATAAATTATATTTGACACTTTATCACTGGATTTTCTACTTCGACACAGTTTTTTTGCAATAAGATTTCCTGAGTTCGTCTGGTTCATAGTCCCCATGTATACTAACGATCTTTATACAAGGATTTGACAATTTCTCTGTTTCCACGACGTGTTTGTTACTACTTGAACGCTGTAATTCCTGAGTTATGACTTGAATATCCTTGTCGCTGTCGCACTTGATCTCAAGTCCCCCATTGTACATTTCCTTTAAATTGACTACGTTTTCACTCACATTGTTAATGTTTACATATGTTTTCATGTCCTCCATGGTCTTAGCAAATTTCTGTGTCTTCTTTGGTTTCAAAGTTCGTTGGACTTTGGTTTGGTTGGACTTTGGTGTCTTCGGGGAACAGTTAGTCCCCCTCACCTTTGACTTGCAATACTTGCATATGTTATTTTATTGCCACTTACCCACTCATTCAATCTATCATTTTTTTCGACCAAAAGAGTATTTTTATGCTTTATTTCACTGATCAAAACTTTCAGTAGAATATTTTCGTTTTTGTACTTGCCGTACTCTTTGCACGATTCCTCAATGTCGCAACGACTGTTTGCTCTGCTTCGCACCGTTAGATGTTCTTTGTCTTTTTTGGATATATCGCGATCCCGTGTTTCCTTTTGTGCTTTGCGATCAACTATTTTATACTTAAGCGATGCGACGGATCTTCTCAATAGCAATACATTCGAACTGTCTCTTTCGTCAACCTCGTCCTCGTCCAGCGAGTTTATGTTAGACTCGCAACAAACAACGAACAAATTATCTATCTTCTACAGATTTTTTAGACGATTTGCACAGCTCGTGTGGTAAAGTGCGTTGCACAAAATACAAACGCATATTCTTGTAGGTTTTTGTCCCGTGCAGCACGTAAATGTTGTCTCTCCTTTACGCGTCTCGCCTTTCGACTCTGTGACGTCACCCGCCATCTTTCCAATTAATAGGTAAAATCAATTGTTTTTTTCCAACAAATAGTTCTCCCGACTAATAATTTATTTCAGTACACCGATCGACCTCTACGATTTTCTCGCGCGTTGCTTGTGTCTCCCGCGTACGATGCGAATAACGACTAGCTTTGTCAAGCTAGCAAAGTCTCATAAATGATTGAACATACCAAAATTAAGTGCTTTATAAGTGCTAATTATGTGCCGAAATCAACATTATTGGGCTCTTTTCGTTTAGCTGAAAAGTCCATGCGAAAGGTGCTTTGCTAGCATAACATCAAGTAAGCTGAGCCTTTGTTCATATTTGCGTGATAATTTAATTAACTTATATCAGATTTGTGAGCTTTTTAAGTGCTTCTCACGCATATTCATTTGAACCGCGATTTCTTTTTTTTTTTTTTTTTTATGGTTAAGTAGATGAAATTTCCAAGGAGCCGAAGCTCTTCAAACGGTGGCGGATATGTTTGGTGGTTATCATGAGATATTTACGAATTCAATAATCGCCATTGGGTTATTCCCAAAACACGTAAAAAGCACTTTGATTTCTTGTGATATAAATGATATTGCCAAACAATGGGGTTTCCACAGTTCCATCCGTGGTGCCTTCCTTTTTTGGTCCTTTTCGAAATTTTGAGAATGACGAAAATTACTCTAAAAACGTTTGTTGGGGGTACTGTCAGTTTGGAAATATACGATTTAGAACTAATGGCGAGGAGAAGAATTGGATATCTTGATTTTTTCCAAAAAAAGTGGTTCTTCCAAGGCAAGTTGTTAGGAGCATCGAATCGGAAAGTCCCGTCGCGCCGACGACGCCAACGACGACGACGGAGACGTTGCCGCAAACGATTCGCGCATACTAGCCGAGTCCGAATAGCCCACCAGTCGCGCGGACTTTCGGAGCATAATTCAAACTTAACTGCCGCACCGTTACCGCGTGGCATACCGGAAGTACCTATGCTGTTCGAGTGTGTGTCTCTCGGCGGTAACGCGGTTTCCTATACACCGCATTCTATATGTGTTAACGTTAACAGCGTTGGCCATAGGCATGAACGCTGTGTATACCCCCCGGCCAATCCATTGGACTATCTCTGTTCTCTGTGCTATTTCCTCATCCTTCGCTTCAGGACGAGCGTACCAACGTTTCCTGAATCCTTGTTTTATCGGTTCGTATGTCGTAACTCCCGGATCATGCAATTTGTTCGAGTCAGACATGTATAACTGTCGTTTTTATTTGTTTTTTTTTTTCGTTCGAAGCACTTTTTTTAAAATCCTTCGAATTCTATAAATAACAAGCCGTGTTCAATGCCCCTGTGGAGCTATATAGAGGATAAAAGTTGGTCATAGTTCACATCGTTTCGGATGAAATATGCCTGTGCTATTTGACGTCACCGATTGGCTGTTCGAATTATTTAATCGAACATTAACGCGCAATCGACTCGTCTAGAAACACATACCGGTGAAAATAATCCATAAGCAAGAGACGCTGATATTGTTTGTGAAATTCACGGTATTTCCATAGTCCATTTGTGTATCGTGTATTTGTCCATTTGCCCAACCTATTTCGCTGCTTCGCCATGGCGTATGCACACGTGGCACGGAAGCGGAGCGAGAGCCATACGGTGGAACGTGGTCCACCTCGAAGTAGAAAAGGTCGTTAGGCTCGGATGTATCGGTGGCGCTTTGACGCTCTGTTACGCTCTGTTTCTCAACGCTGGCAAACCAAGGGACGATACTCGCCGCGTATACGGCGTACGCACATTTCGTAGGTATCTATGCACCTTTGGGAAGCATCTTTTGCTCTCAACACGACTCGCTTGAGCGTCATCGGTGAATCCGGAAAGTAGTTTGCAGTAGTCACGTACGAATTCAACGAGGCAGTATATACCCACGACTCCCTCGTTTCTGGCACACACCCGAGAAGTGGAAAACGTTGGTGGACAATGGAAACACATGCATTCGTCGAATTTTGTATAGATATACTCGGCACCGTAGGCAGAGAGATCGTTGCCCCGTGACGGAGTGTACGATGCGTCTACATCTTTTCGTTTTGCCGCAAGGTAGCGAGTTCGATTGTGGATTGTAATTCGAGAAAATCGTTCTGAACACATGGAATGATTTTTTGTTTTGTTTCTTACTGTTTTTTGCCATTGCTATTACGAGTCTTGGGGAGGGAGGAATCTCGAAATGACTGGGAATTGTATATTCTTCGGGAGATTTTGATCCTCTCGTTTAGTGGCCGGCCTAAAGCAGCCGCCGGTTGAGTTATTCTTGACCCCAGAACACCCCACATATGATGTCGATGAAGATGCAATATTGATCAAGTAAAAATGATACAAGTGCCAGGTTTATTATTGAATACATAAAACGG
Organism: Buathra laborator; assembly: GCA_934046635.1. Lineage (NCBI taxonomy): Eukaryota > Metazoa > Arthropoda > Insecta > Hymenoptera > Ichneumonidae > Buathra > Buathra laborator. The sequence continues at coordinate 5,435,331 of OW203900.1, forward strand.
CAAGCTTTGAAAAAATTCAAGATTTTTGAAAGGCCTCGCATCTGGCGGACCTGCGCGATGTTCCGGAGTTGCATGAGACAAGTCTATCCGGATTGTTTCTCGATAGCCCTGTTATACCGAAATAACTCCGATATTAGATGTTGCTTTTGTAAATACGCTCGACCGATTATGCTAAATATGATATCATAACATTACATACCGATAACGATAACAATAACATAACATAACATACAGTCTTTTCGGCATACCTATATGTAGTTGATGTTACACACCGTATTGATGCGGCGTAGAACTTAACGAGGCGTTGTGACAGTGCCGAGCACACGGGAGAGACTAACCATGGACTCGGTATATAGAATGCGGAGATAGCGAAGCTAAAGGGCAAGAGATGTACCGGTCACGGTTGGGAGACGCGCGGGGGGGAGAGAGACGAAATGCCATAGTGGATTGCCGGGCGTCCATGATTGGTGCGATTGTCACTCGAACGAGAACCCTTTGATCCTGTTCGGCCACCTTGACGTCATGCGCGAAACGTTCTCGTAACATCGTTGTCCATCCTGTATCCCGAATCGAGTATATACGCTTGACTATAGATGTATTCTTGTTTTCACATATCGAAAATGGTTCTTCTTCATCCGCTTGTCAGTCCCGATACTCAAAAAAAAAGCGAAAAAAAAGATTTTTCGATCGACTTGTCGAAGGGCACTTTTTGTGCGCTTTCGTCCCTTTTACTTTTGCGCACCTGACCCGTGTCGACCAATTTATCAGCCTCGACTCTTTTATCGTCGAATATCCTATAATATAATTTTTTCTTCTACACACAGGATGGCGAAGATTCGCATCAAGGTCCTTGTGAAATTCGAGTATAGTTGCGAGAGGCTAGAAAGTATATGTCCATTCTTAGTATCTACGTAGTTGCGTAGTAGTTGTACCTATGTACCTACATTAATGGCTCGTTCTGGATCGTGCTTCGAGGTGGCTTCCGCGCGGTTCACTTTCCTTTGATCATGTTCGGGAGGCCGGCAAGCCCATCGAGGGAATAACGCAATAATTGCATTAAAACCGAAAATTCCCCCGATAAAGGACCAAAGGTTGATCGTCCGGCTGTTCGACTATAACCGGGGGAAGGATAACTCACTTTAATACAGTATAGTGTATTATGCGCTCAAGCTATACTCTACACTTTATTATGTATTATCGATGGACATTATTTTTTATTTTTTTTCTCCGCGTACACGACCATACCACCAGTATGATATCAGCGGGACGTTATGCGGATCGTAATTATTATGCGACAATAAAAATTTGCTTCGAAAATTCAGTTTTCATTCACGTGGAGCAAAATACCATCCCCGATGCGTATACATCGGAGCAACAACGCGTGTAGCAGCTCTCTCGTTGGCTTTTTTTTTACCGTGAAAGTTGTTACACTGTTGTTCCAGAGATACGATATGTTTTATGTCCGCTACACGATCTCACGTTTCACCCCTTTTTTGCTTGTATCACGAGTCTTCCCGGTTCGCATCAACGGTACCAGAGACTCGGGACTTGTATAAAGTTCAAAACATCGGAGTGAGTTTGATTCACGAAAGTCGATGCATTCGTCGGATAATATCGTACGTACGTTTCCTGGCAAAGGGGGCGAAAAGTCTCAGAGTTTTTCTCCGAGTATTATCGATCGTATAAAATAATATGTCATATTGAAAATCGTATAATATTAATTTACATTTGCCTCGTATTGGCTTGAGATTGAATTCTTGGACGCTGATTGATTGCTTCGATTATTCGAAAAGTATTAATTCGACGGTGATGGACGTCGTGCAGATTGGGGCAGAACAGGTACACAAAAGCGGAAAGCACAAAAGCAAACAAATGACTTGTAAATAGAAAAATAAAAAATACTACTTCGATTTACGTTATTGAAAAATATGTTTTCAAATTTAATTTAATTTCTTGGCAATTTTCCCACTTTGCTCTCCTGCCTGTCGAGTCAAAGTCATTGCGCTTGAAAAAAAAAAAAAACATGTCGAATCGAGTCTTCTGCACAACCGAGTGCGGTAAAATATAAATAAACTATCGTATAATGTTGAAAATTTCGTAAAGCTGAAGACATAAGTGTAGTCATCGAGTCTTCGCAATCACATCCATTAATCGATATTTTTTAATCTCTTGATATCCATGAACGAGAAAAAAAGAGTAATAATGGATGCGTGCGGATCGTGTTCCGAGATGAGAAAGAAAAAAAAACAACGAAAACAAGAGGCAATTAGAAGAATTTTAATCTAGTACCGCGCAGCTACGACGTTTTATAGGATACTTTTGTCCGTCAAACCTCAACGAGCTCGCGTCGTCAGGTTTGATATTTTACAGCGTCGTTATAGGTGCTATGTGGAAAACGCGAGAGAGCGCAAGGGCCCGATTGGTACCGCACGTTACCCTAGTGCCAGGAAGGGAAGCACCAAATTAGCGATAAAAGCCAGGCGAGATATAGATATAGGTTGCGGGTTCGAGGCCAGACGAGCAGAAGCAGGCGTAAAGCTATATAGGACAAACCCAATGGGTTATATTCGCGCGAAACTCCGGGAAAAGCTCGTCCGGTGAAGAGGCGTGTGCTTCTCGGTGCTGCTAAAGCGCCGCGCGTGTCCGAGACGACTATGCGGTTTGGATTTAGTGCCTTCGTTTGGCTTTCCAGAGGAAACGTGAAATGCGGGGGAGGAGAGCGGCTTGGAGGTGCGGGAGGCGTAGACGCCGAACGCTTCTTGACATTGATTAATCGGGAACGAGAAGCGCAGAGGCGCAAAACTGGCTCCGGTTGGGCTTTTGTTGCCTCAAGAAAGCTTCGAATCTCAGCATTCCCGTTAGAATATTGTCCTATATATACTGTAACACTATACCTACCACTTGGACCGTTCATTTTTGAACCTCGTTGACCCATCGCGTTGAACTTTATTTCTCGTTTATCTCGAGCGTCCACGAGGAGCGTCGAAGTACAAACAAGAGACGATAATTTATCAAATACTTTTATAATAATTTAAACTTCGGAAAGAATCTCAAGTTTTGTCTTCGTTCGTTCCTTTCATAAACGTTTCTCAGTTGCAACGTTAAATAACGAAACGACGAAAAGTTTTCTTACTCTTATCAGCCCCAACGAGGAGGGATGATCGTGTCGAGTATTCCCTCCGTCTTTATTCCGTTCGAAAAAAAATTCTTATCGTTCGAGTGAGTAAAAGCGCGAGTTCTCTTTGCCATTGAAACAAAAGTTTCCCAAACTGTTTCCATTGGATTATCTATGATCGATCTGTAGTCGATAAAATTTTAACGCCCTTTCCCCCTCAAACGAAACATTTTTCTTTCGAGTTTGCACCACTCGCATTTGGCACATTTATCGGTGACGAGAATATCGTGATTTTCACGCGTGGCGAAAGTTTTTCGAGGATTAGAGAAGAAACGGCGGGAGGCTTTCGTTGACACCAAATATTTCCCTCGTCTACGTATTATAGTATATCATCCTTAAAAAAGCCGTGCGCGCCGCTTACGCAATGAGACAAGGAGTTACGAAAAAAGTAAAAAATTCGTATTATAGAAACTGCGAGATCGCCAATGCGAGTAACTCTCTGCCATGGTCGTTCCCTCGTTGCGCGCTAACCGTGCATGTTACGCGTCGCTTCCAACATTAAAGATATTTTATAAATATAATTAATCACTCGGCTGTTGTTCGATGCGAGAGCCTGCACATGGCTCTGCCGGTTTGCCTATGGCGAGAGTCAGGCGAGTGCTTTACCTCGTCGGGGATCCGCGCCTCCGATGTGCCGTTGAACTTTCGTAAAATGAGATGGAAGTTATCCTGAAAGCTTTTCACTGGATAAACTCGGGTAGGTAGTGGTGGATCGTAGTTGCGGTAGTATTAGTAGCTATGGTCCGCGGAACGACGTATACCAAAGTTGGTGGTCGACAGTGCTGGCGCGTTATTTCGCTTCAACTATATACGTATAGCGGACCTCTGCTTCTCGTTGCAGCTGCGCGCTACTGGTTCCGATGGTGATTACGAAGGAAATTGAATCTCGTTTGGTGATGCGAAACCATCAACTTTTGATAACTCTTTGGGACCTTGCGAAACGTTTATACATATAATTCGAACACGCTTTTCTATTATCATGGCGCGCATGCAGTTTCTTCATCGTCATTCATTAATGTAGTTACCTATCTAAATATCGACGAAAAAAACTTTCGTCAATCAAACAACGCTAATACATTCCGATTCGACTGTTCCTCGAATGCGTTGCTCGAATTGTCAGGATATTTTAGGAAAATCAAATAGTTAAGAGAATTGGAAGAGTTGAGGCATCATTTGCTCAAATTGGAGGCGACGCTGAAATCACTGCCGGAAAAAGAAGAAAAGCACTATTAGGAATTACTCGGCATAGTCTGCGTAAAGCATCAATTTTTTAAATTATCTTTCGACTTGTCCGACGTTCCAATTAGCCCCGGTCTTCTCTAAATCCTCGGATGAACGTCAAGAGCATCGGGATTCGAGCCAATTAAGCTCCTCTTTCTCTTCATCTTCTTCTTCTTCTCCACTGCTTTCGCAATCTTGTGGCATCTCTCCATTGTCGACGTTATGACCGAGATTATCGCATAACCGGCCAAATCTTATAAAACCCGTATTCAAAAGCTTGTCCGACTGTGCCAACCGCATATCGCCTCTCTATCGCACAAACGACTGTATCAACTCCATTCTTAACGCAATCTAATGCGTTGACTCTCTGTTTTGTTAGCTCTCCTCTCCTATTTATTTTCACGAGTACAGCTGTTTAACCCGATTATACGCTCGAGGATTCGTTCTAAGGCTCTTCCGCGCTCGGTGCTTTCCGAAATTACACGTATTCCTGTGCATAGATCCAAGTCCCCTGCACCGTATGTCGCATATATATTATACCCACATGGAAAAAAAACAAATAAATATATAGTGTATTAATGATATAAGCAATATATTTTTGAATGTATTTCCGCAAATAGTTATATATACGTTGTAAAAACACCGAATCTAGTGTGTTGGTAATACATTTTTTGCATATAGGTATATTTAATTGGCATGCGATTGATAATAATTCAGCGAGAATATACGTATTTGAAAATTCAATTGTGAAGATGAAAAATAACTTCAATAAGGGTTACGGCGGTTATTGAGAAATTAAGCGCATCATCGAGTTGGAAATAGTCCGATCAATGGGCAATGGGCAATGGGCAATGGGCGATGGGCATGAAATGGGCCTTGAGGGATTTACCGAGAAACGTTGCAATTCGCAAACTCATGAGCTATGGGGATTACATAGATCTGTGTATACATCCGTGTATACATCGATCATATAGTGCGGTCGAGCAAAGTTACATCCCTTACCGATCTATGCGCAACTTGTATATATCCAGACGTATACATATACCCGGTAGTAGATGGCAAATAGTAATACTACCGGTGAAGCATTTCGCTCGAAGCTTATGTCTCTCCCGAGTCGCGGTGAATTGGTATTGATAATAACGGCTATAGATTCGCCTTCAGCCGCAGCGGTGCGGATTCGAGATTCGAGATTCCCGAGGGATCGTATACCAACGGCAATCAAGTCACAGAAATCCCTTGCGGAGAGGAGAGAGGTCGGAGAAGGCGGTGAACATAGTAGCGTTGTATCTTTCTTCTCTATCCGCTTTGCCAGTAGCAGTCAAGTGTATATTGTATACTTGACTCACTGCGTATCGGATAGAAATTTTAGAAGGGGGTAGTGTAGGAAATATCGGGTTTAAATAAATAATACAACGGTTGAGAGATTCTGTTTTCGCAGGTGCCCCCGCCGTTCATCTCTACCGTACTACTTTGCTTTAACCTCGATATTGCCCTCCGCGAATCCTTTTCGGATCTCGAGAAAGTTGATATTTGCGGTTTACAGAGGCAAACGAACTTGTATATATAGGAATTCCTCGCCGCACTCCGCTGTTCGTTGAATCGGGATTTTCAAGAATTAAGCGAAATTCATCCCACGCGTAGATTCGAGTCTGCGAGGACGCTTCCGTGATATACAATGCCGTTCATTATAACTCCACTGTAGAAGCAATATGACGTTATCATCCGCGAGCCGGAGAGAAGAAGCGCCGGCAAGAAACGAACCCTCCGGGATTCGAACTGTATCCCCTCGGCGTCCGTGAGTTCGGAGCTCTCGCGAAATTCTCGTATTTATTCGCCGCAAGACAGCATAACTTGTCTCATTATTGAGGAAAGTTTCATTTATCAATCGCAGCGCCATTCGGATATTTTTACGAGCACATTTAGCCGAAAAAGATATTTAAGATATTTTATTTTTTAAATTCATTTATATATTTATGTACGGGGGAGGATTTCGTCGAAGCGAACAATCGAGCATTTTTCTGCAAGTCGAAATTTTTCAAGCCAATTTTCCCGAGTTTGTCGAATCAATTTTTCGCCGCCGCAGGGCGAAGAAGCTGAACGGAGGACAAAATATAGTATATTTGTCATTCGGGCAAAGGGGAGAAAAAAATAACGTTCTCCAAACAAATATGTGACTTCGTTATATCAACTTAATACAAGAGTGAAAGCGAATTCTCCTTATTGAGAATTTATCGAACGGTCCGTTAATAGCCGCGGCGGCGCCTATACCGAGTTCGATAAATGCATATATATTACAGGCGTGTATACACGCGTGTGTACGTGTGACTCATACGATTGATCCATTATTGGAAATTTCAACTATTCTAAATTCCATTACAAAATTCTGCGAATTCCAATTTAGGAACGAATGGATTTTCTACGCCTATATATATTAATAAATGCGGATACGACACAGGAAAATTTTCAATATGGTATATATAAATATAAATTTATAAAATTCGGAATGACATAACGAACATGTTAAATTTATAAAATTTAGTACCTAATTGATTTTTTTTACTTGCACCTCGGAGGGCAAACAGAGCGAAATTACGCGTTTCACTGCGATCCACCGGTCGAGATGTCGATTTCCATTGTATCGTTTTTAAAAAATAACCGCGATTAAGTATAAATTCATAAAGATGTAATATTTTGACATAACAGCTAGTTCGTCCATATAGAAACAAAACGTCGTAATGTATCATTTTCACCCTATAATCCGCGTCTCACTGCGGAACGCATGCAGCGGAGAGGACACGAGGATTTGAGTTACCGGTATACTCGCGTTTATCTCACGACAAAGATGATTTTTATTTTTAAGAAAGAATTCAAACCAAAACATTTTACAGGAATTCATAAACTTCTTTATATAATAAAGCATAGCATTCGTTTGTAAAGGAAATATAATAAACAAATTATTATTAAAAAAATAAGAGTGAAATCACAGATTATTATTGGCATAGTGCAATCGGGAAATTTCGACACTCAATAACGGAATAACTAAATATCATTCCGATTGTAATACGCTGCTAATAATAATCTATTATTTTTACTTCTTTTCATTAATTTAATTGTTATAATGTATTTTTTTTTCACATGGGATATTGTAAAAAATGTTGTGAAATATTGTTTGTTAAATTTTCTATTAATATACAGCATGAGCGAGTATCGAAGTCGGTACCTATATTGAAGCTTTATAGAATACACAATCGATTGTTCTCTTTTGCCCGCATCTAGATTCGAAGCTCGTTTTGCTAACCGTTTATGCGCCATCATCAATAAGTATACCGTGAAATTTGAATTTAATACCGGATAGAAAGGCGCCCCGAGCTTCGCGATGAAATGCTCTATTCTTCTTCGTGTCGGTACCTCGGGCGATTTTTTTTTATCGAATCTTATTTCTCTGTTCAATCTGTCGAATCGGCAACTGAACTCGACGAATATTTTTGTATTTATTTCTCGGTTGTATTTAATCGAGTAATTACGGTTTCACGCATTTTTTTGTACCCTCCGCCGGTGTATACACCGTCACTCGTGCCGCAGGCTAATTGACGTAGAATTGAAATTGAAATGGAAGGTAATTTTCTCATATTCGAATGAAACAATAGGAGCAAAAAATTGTTTGCTAACAGTTTTTTTGTGTCTCGTCTCAATTATTTATAGGCGTACATTTATAGAAAATTAATAGAAAAATAATATTAATCTTGCCGTATGAGTTTGCGTTCTGTTAAATGTCGGTATATAGGTATTTTGCTGCGGGAAGCCAATGGCAAGATCGCAAAATAATACTCATTTGATTTTCAAAGTTTACAGGCGGTTCGGTACGCTGCACAATTCAATTAACGATACCGCAGACGTAAATCTTGTTTACACGTGTGCCTCGACGACGTGAGATCGTTAGACTGACGGGCCATTCGCGTGCAGTTAGACAAGAAGCTCACGTATACAATGTAGGTTTATAGGAATGTTGAGCCAAACGTACGAAACTTGAAGACGTTGACGAGCCGGTGAGGTTTCCGAGTTATCCCAGAGTTAAAATATATATGTAGCCGGTACAACGTACAACGTTGGATAAACTCGAGTTTAGTTTAGACGACAGTGTTTGAACCGTTGACTTAGCCTGCCGGCTCGTTTGCTCGCCTGTCCACTTATATCAGAGCCGTGGAGTAAGAGAGCGCATACGCGTAGCGACGGAGGGGGCGAATGGGCTTCCGAAACTTTGGCTCTTCAGGCCCGTGAAACGCCGTTCGGTTGCATACTGCATCGTCGTGCATACCTACCACCTCTCTTCCGCTGTCCTTTCTACAAACCCTTCCACACTCGGCGCTAGAGCGGAGCTTGCGGTGTTATATCCCCGCAACTAGACTCCTACTACTCCCCCTCCTACTTCCCTTGGGCTAACTCGCACGGGTTTAACGCTATTTGCGCACTCGGAGTACCCAAGTCGAGGAAGGACCGACGTAGACACAACCGATATGTCTGTATACTATATGTATTTAAGGCCATCCCGTTCGGAAGACCCTTCCGCTCGTCTGTCGTTAACAAATTGCTCGTGGAACTATAATACTATCCACCGAATGAAACTTTCCTCTTCTCTTCGATATAGGTACATACAGAGTTGCGTACTGTAACGTACAGTTAATATACCTACTATATCCTCATACATATGTTATTCTCTCTAATCCTTTCACTTACTCGTTTATCTTTCTGAAAAAGCTTCCGCGTAAGTTATCGTTCCGTTCAGGGCTTCAGGGATTTTCCCAATGAAGCGCTTTTTCTCTTCTTTCTACAAGCAACCAAACATCGTATCATCATCATCAATCCTGTGCGATTGCTTGTTCCTAATGATATTTTCACCACGTGAAAATATTCCAGATTCGGAAACGCAATACAAGGACAAGTTTTATTATTTTTCATACGGAGACAATCGAAAAAATATTGGAAAAAAATAAAACGTCTTCAATAAATTCTTATGATCAGACCGGGGGATTTTTTTTCTATTATCAAAATACAATTGCAAACAATCAAAATGCAATTCCAACAAATCCGATAATCCGTCGGGACAATATATTTTTTCTTGTTCCCGATACAGACAAGGAATAAAACGGACGAAACACCGACCGAATGCGAACATCCTTCACATTTCTCATAGCCGCGGAAACCGATGCAAATAACCCGTTATTATCATTAGACCGTTGGAATCCTCCGAGAAGTTCGAGTTACATATATGGCTGAGTGTAATGGAGATTGCGACATATTGACATTTGCATAAAATAACTACTAGGTGGAAGGAGCCTCGTACGGAGAAACGTGCGAATCGAGCCCCGATTTTATGCATCCGACATGGGGCAAAAGCACGAGTAAAGCGTTTTCGACGTGGCTCTTCGTGAAGTTTCGATAGCTCGATCGTTCCGCGTTAAAGCAGGATCTCGGTTCAAGAGTTTGGTAGATATATAACGTACAGCGGTACGTACTGTATAGGCATGTGTGTAGGTATATGAATGTGTGTATATACACATGTGTGTTTAATATATGATCCGGGAGACCTCGTAGTTCCTGAATTATTGATGCCGAGGTGAATCTTCATGCCAAGCTATCAAGTATGCTTGTACTATATATAAAACAGAGTTGCGATATCTACTGCGCGTCTCACATGCAAGCAATGTGTGGGGGGGATGTACAGGATCGACGGCACCCCGGAGAGCATGTTCCGTAAGATTTCCGTTTGTACCGCCGCGCGGGCCATTGGAAACAAGAAATTCAGATCTTAAAATGTCGATTCTACGAGACTGAGAGTAAAATCCCCTTTCTTTCTCTCGTATATATGCACGCGAATGGTTGCTTACTGCAACCTGTGGATGACTGGTGAATAAATTACATTAAAGCTCTCGATAACCGTAAATATATATCTTCGCCACGAGTTAAAGTGGGTGTACGAACGTTTCTACGCGTTTTCGCGGAACGCGCAATTTCGATAGTCCCTCGAACCGACGACGTTATTTTGTAAACGTATTACGGGCCGATACGGGCGTTGAGGATCCGTACACCAGGAATCTGCTTCAGACACAGCTTCCTCGAATCTCCATAGGCAAACGATGCAATCCTGAAAATCTATAGTTTTCTCTCTGCGCTCCTTGCGCGGACGGTCTAGCGCTTGCAGAGTGCATACACAGCAAGCAGAGAGGATCGATGTCCTGGAGGATGGTATGCATAGCCGTGGAATAGTAAATTGAACGAACGAAAATAGCCCATCTTGCGCTTCCTGTTCCTAAAAGGTCGTCGATTTCACGAAAGCCGCGTGCATGTATCGCCTTTCAATATTCTCCTTGGTTTAGATAAAGCTTAAATATGTATACCAACATATATCTTTTTTCCCGCCGATAAAAAATTTTGTTTTATGGAATTGAATTTTATAATAATAATAATAACAATAATAATATTACATTATTGTACTTTTCGTTATAAGTGCTAAAGAAGTGCTACTTCCGTTCAAAAGAATAAGTTCACTAGGATCAAAGGTAGCATAGAATATAGAGTTACATATCAACTGTATCCCATATATTTTCATAATGGAAGCTGGGGTATGGCAGTCCTACGGGTTTCAAGGGTTCGAGGATTATCGTTTTGGTTATCTATAGTGTAACACGGCACAGCGGAGGGTTGCGGAGCTTTCGCCGAGGGTTTTGCTTAATTTGATGTGCGACCACGCGCAAAACTGCAATAAACGTGTATCCATCGAGGATTTCTGGCTAAGCCACGTCGCCAGGGAGGGTTTCATGCGAGCTTTCGCTTACCTAGATCGTGTAGTAAGTAAATACCTAGAGGTATGTACCGTAGGTGTATTAGGTGCACGCGGTGCAGCTCGAACCATCGACGAATAGTAACGACCGTGGGCTATATCGGGCTCTGAAGATTACGAGTCCAGCAATACATAAACCGGGCGGTGAAGAGTAGGAGGCCTGTGTCATTCACAATAGTTCTATAAATCTTGATTTATTCTATCAATAGCTATATTAGTGTTTATTCGAATTGTAATTGTAAGTTGTGTCTCTGAATGTTGAGACATGAGCAAATATATATATAAGAAAACTACAGGTTTCCCGGGCTCGCGCGCTCGCGGTCCTTTTATCAACATTAGAAAAACTTCTCATCGGCGCCGCAACTAATGGTTATTGGGAACGTCAATACCCCCAACATTCCCCTTAGACCTCTTAGCCCCCCCCCCCCCCTCCCGCGGCTCAGTGCCGCCGCTTCAGTGTCTTAAAAGGACTTGTAATTTTTACTTTGTGTTTTTTTTGTTTTTTTACTTAGAAAGTCCCCTCTATAAGGACTTAGAATATTTCGGGCCGATAATCGGGGTCATCCAAGGGGAGAGAAAAATATTCCAAGTCTCCCTTAGAGTCCCCCTTAGAGGGACTTAAAATATTTTTCCCTCCTCGACTGGAAATATTCTAATTCCCCCTTAGAAGAACAGAATATTTTCTAAACGGTCTCATATACCGGGTGTCTCAAAAGTACGCATCGACCCCCCTAAATTGTTGAACATGGCGGCGGCGCGATATTTTTATAATATAGAAGGACAAGCAAATATCTGAAAGTCGGTCAGGAATGTAATAGTTGTCTTCGAATTCGGTAGTTCTACAATTCAATTTTTATCGATGGTAAACTACAAGATTCTAGATTTACAGTGTAACGGTACGCTTTTGGACTCTTACAGAACATTGCTCCGTAAGCGGCGTTATTGTGAGTTTATTTGCTCACGTAAGTGTGAGGGCAGGTGCTGTAAAATAAAAGACCTATGAAGTTGATTCTAAACATCAACGATTACTCGGATTTATTGAATTCTGGTAAAAGTGATACACGTTTTGATATCGTTGTTACGGCCCGTATCTTCTATCGAATTTTCTATCGGAAAATTCCCGAAACGAGCGAGACGTAACTCTTCATAGTAACAGCCCATCGCTGAGCTCATCTGGGGTGTGATTTCCCACCGCAGATGCGCTTATGCGATACGCTGTAGAATTGTATTCCTCGATAGACTCCCATATTATATTGCCAAAGAAACGGAGATCCACAATGTATGAAGTTTCCGGTACGCTCAATGATCGCAAGATCCCTGCGAGTGGCGTGGACTTTGTACCTCAAATTTGCAGAATCGCAGACGTTGATTCTGTGAGACTGTCTCCTCTCTCGCCCTTTCGACGATCGCGAAGATCCTCGCAAGATCGAGAAGAAGTCAGTCTCTAGACAGCAGCGATCAATGATAGATCGGTCTAGAGGTCTCCGCGACCTCTTGTCACATAGGCCTATAAATCTTCGTTAGACCGTTCATTATCTTCGCTCGTAGGTCTTCGTTCCTATAACTTCTTGTAACTTTCTATTATTCATCAACCAAATATTCCTATTCAATATATTTTCATTGCTTGTGTAGCCAAAATTCCTTCACAACTATTATTATTTCAAGACCCCTCACCGGCCCGGGTCCGTTTAGGGACGGAGCAAAGCGCCCACGTAAAAATAAACTCTGCGCTTCTCGCAGAGATTTATATACGGCAAGCGAGAGCGAGCAAAATTCGCTCTCTCTAGCACGTAACATCGTTAATTGACTGAGTTTGATTTTATACTCCCTTCCTTATGATAGTTTGCAAACAGAACGAAGGGTTATTTTATTTCGAGGGAGAGAGGGTTTTTCTGACTCTACGTTATCCCACAAACGCAGGCGAAAATAGTACCAAGCTTTCGAGAGGTATAGTCGGCGCAAAAATCTTGAGAATAAGATAACGCTTGCGAAAACAGTATTAAGCTTTCGAGAGGTACAGTCGGCGCAGCGATCGGTTAGGATATTTTAGATCAAATTTAGGTAATATTCTGTTTGCTGAAAAATAAGTGACATTAATTTATCGTCTATTTATATTCGATGATCAATGGCCGACGTTGATGCTTTCTTTTTTTATTGGATCGTCGTTGAGATATTGGTCCCTTGCTTCTTCTTAGCGTCGGGACCCTGTCGAACAGAGCAACGCTCTATTCGATAATTAAAGATTTTGTGTCTTCGATTATCGAGAGTATCGATTCGCAAAGTTTCGGAAACTCATGATCTAACGTGTTGTAGCCGCGCATAAGAACCTCTCCAATTGGAGATTGCGATGGAAGTCGTCAGTACGACGGATGGGACCGAAGCGATTTTTTTGCTCGTGAACGGCTCTTGTATACCCGAGCGCGAGGGCCCTTTTTTGCTTCGATTGGCGCACGCACTATACGTCGAACTTCGCTATCCTTTATTATCGCTGCCCGGGGTGTGCAGAAACGGCTTACGAAATCCGTGCGCATCGATGATGCAACCCCTCAGGGCAATTCGCGCTATGGACCGTATACGTTCGATAGCGTACAACCGTTTCCGTTAGTACAACCAAATGTTTAGTTGCTTGAATAATTATTAGATTCAGTAAACCAAAATATATTTGCGGTAAACGAAATATTTGTTACAGCAACTAAAAATTCGTTTGAACGAGGGGGTACGCCGATGTTGTTCATTCGAACATTTTTTTTCTCAGTTTAATCATCGATTGACTGCACGGTCGGTTATTTTATGACCGATCATCGATTCGTCATTTACCACGAGAATTATAATATGGATTCCTATGTTCTAATTGTTTGTGTCGTCTCTTATAGGAGAGTCGAGGGTTTTATACCATCTCAACAGACATACAGAGTCTCTGGTCTCTAATCTCCAAATGCGCCGATCTCTTGTTCAGTCTTCCTCGTAATGCGGCCCGGGGGGCGCACTAATCCTTAGGTTTCTCGTGTCACAGCCCTTTGAATGATGTCGATGAAATTAGGTATCCGCACTTCAGACTGAGCACTTACGCAGGCCGAAACTGTATATCCACAGTTCAATTCTGTACAGCATCGCATCCGGTAGGTACTGTAGTCGGTATACCCTTGACAATGGTGTGCCGGTATCATTGGCAACAAGAGTCTCACGATCATCGGTTTACTACGCGTCAAGGTGATACGGGAACCGTTGGCACCGGGGAGCCGTTGTTTCGCTCAATAAGATTGTCATCGACTTTTGCGGACACATTTCGGCCGCGTTAAACTTGTTAAGCTGGAAGAGATTAGCCAATGAGTATGAAAAAAACAGTATACACAAGTATCCACGTATATATTACCCTCCAGCGGCCATTGTCCTCGTGCTTTTTATTATAATGTTTTACAACAATCTGCAAGAGAATGTGTATCGTTATCGTGTTATAAATTACGCGACAATGGGTTCAGCGCGCCTGCGACAACGGAGAGTCCGCAATTATTTTCGGTTGATAAATTACTCCGCATGATTGAATGACAAAAGCTTTTTTGCGAAAAGATTGCTCGCTATATCCCAAGGGTAGGCGTGTTGTAAGTTTTACGCGATAGCAGGATGATAATATCGTTTTATCTCTGTGGTTTGCGATAAGTCGGCTATCGCCACCTCCTGCATCCGAAGCGAAAAAGTTTACGATAATGTTTGAAAAAATTGTTTTTGATTTTTATTATTTGCCCGGTTGATGTTTCGTGTCGCTCATCAGTGAAGTCCAAGTTAAAGAGTATAGTGAAGGTAAAATTGTAAAATGATATGTACTAATATTTAAAGAACAGCCTTGGGAAAAATCGCCTATCAGTAATGAGAGATTATAGATTCGCCATTTTCGCGAGATAATAGATTTGAAAACAAAAATAATCACACAGTCTTGAAAGATAATTGCAATTTCTTTTTGTAGGGTACCCACACTCGCTTATGAGTTGGAATGTGTTGAAATATTTAATGTCCCAATTGGGGAAATCGCTTACCTAGCGGTGAGAAACAATGTACTTCATTACGAGTGAATACAATCCAATAATGTACAAAGCGTAGCGATTAAAAATAATAAGAATATGGTGCATAGCCTGAATGTATATAAGTAAAAGAAATTAATATAAAATTCCGATAATGTAAACATTTGTACCACACTAAAACCAAAGAAGAAAAAAAATAAATAAATTTCAGACTTCTCCGGCGATAAACAGACAATAATAATAATGTTTTGATCGTTATCGCGACATAATCGAATGTCGTTATCGAGACATTATCGAATATCGTTATCGGGTGCACAGTCACGGCTGTCGTTGGTATGTTACTCTTCATTGCGCAAGACCCTAGATATTCCCGGCAACCCCGGATATCCTCGAGATAAAGCTTACAATAACTGCAACCGGAATCGTCGATATGAGAAACAGCATCCCTTGTAAGATCCGTAGAGTAGTATTGCAAGAAAGTATTGCAAGACTATTGTATTAAATATGGTAAACCTTGACGACTCCGCGTAAACAGCCAGCTCAAGGCCACTGATAAATTTATCAACTCGTCGCAAACGCTTAAGTGAGCAAAAAACATCAACGTAGGAAGTATCACTCCATTGAGTGAACACTCTAAACTATACCATCGACGAATAAGTTCAATATATCGATATAGCCCCGCAACTCTACTGAGGATCCAGGATTCTTCGTCCGGTGTTAATGCAACCTCGTTTTTTTTTGTTTTATTATCAGATCGAGTGATTTTTCTTATTAGATTATTGCAAAATAATGTGTAACGAAATGAAACAAATGACTCAAATGATTTGTAGGCTTGATGACCAAGTTCATAGAGAAGCCTGTTACATTCTCCAATGATGGCATTAAGACCTTGAGCGACAGAAGGCACCGTCACGTATTTCTTTGTTCACTCGTCAACAATAAATAGGTATCTATCTAAATGATGGGGATTTCGAAACATTAGGGAGATGAGATATTCTGACGCAAGGATCACATTGAATACTGCATTTCGAAGTTGGTGAATGCTATACGCGTTCAAAACTGCTGAGGAATAGAGATGCGTCGCGTCTACTCCGGTACGTCATCTGTTGGGACACGGCCACGGGGAGTTACAAAGCTTTCACGCGAGTCAGGATGCCTCTCTAGATAAGTCGGACGTGATTAGCAAACGCGATATACCACACCGTTATATACCTATTCAAGTCGGTAAAGCGAGATGTAATCAGTGACAACGAGTAGCAATGATATCGAAGAGGAGCGTGAACCGCCGGATCCTGCATGCAAATCTGTCAATCCCATACAAACCTGTGCAACCTCTCTCAATTACCGGTCTTGGGAAATTGCGTCAGTACGATAAACACTCGCGACACTGGTAATAATACTGTCGCAGAGAAAATCCACAGTTGATACGGACTTATAGAAACCGTCGAGATACACGTATACAGGGAAATACTGTAACGCTTTTACCGATGAGTATCTTGGAAGTGTGCGAAAATTGTTCGCGTATTATATGTATGTAGTGACGCGACACGTTACAATTAATTTTTAGCATTATTATGCTGACTGGTAACTCGAGTATATAAAAGTAGCGGATTGTTATGAATAACGGCCATTTGATTTTTAAATAATTAATTTTATTGTACATTTGAATTATTGAAAATAATGAGAATTATTTGATAATTTATCTACTTAATATTAATAATTTCTGGGCATACAAGTATATTGAATTTCCACATGCTAACACATTGTCAAGGATTAAACTCAATTAATAAATTATGAAGATCATGTATGAATCGCGGAGAATTCGTACTAGAAGCCATGCGTCGACATCACGCCTTTCCGGTTATTTGATCAGGTACATCAATCCCGGTTTTGGGTTTTGCGGAGCCGAAATTCAATCGCTTCTGAATTTCTTGAAGAGAAAGTTTCTTAGTCTCAGGTACGCAAAAGTAGATGAAGAGAGCCCCAATAAGAGTCGTCACAGCGAAAAAATAAAAGATCCAATGAACTCCAATAGCCGAACTAACGATTTGATAGATTTTTGCAACAACTGCCCCTACAGCGGAGCCGTAAATGGACAGTATCGTTGTCGCCGGAACTTTGACGTTCGTGGGGAACATTTCGCCAACCATGGCCCATGGAGTACTTCCGAGACCAGGCATGAAGACCACATAATAACCGATTATACTTAGCAGCGGGGCCCACGAGAAACTTTCCATATTGGAGCCGGAATCCTTGAGATGAAAGAACACGGCTTCGCATAAGAGAAACAATGCGCTGAATATTGCGGAGAACATAAGGATGGGACGTCGTCCAGCGATGTCGATAACAAAGAAAACGCTTATGCCAGATAAAAGTGTGATTACACCCGTTATTATAACGGCTTCGCTGCTCCATCCGACCAATCCGGTTTCCTCGAAGATCAAACTCGTGTAAGATTGGATCGCTAAGATACCGCTCAATTGCTGAAAGCTTAAAAGGCTCACGGTGATACCAAGAGCCTTGCGATAACTTCTCGTACGAAGAAGCTCGGTCAATGCATATCCATTGTTGGCATTCTGTTCTTCCATCACGCTCATCTCTAGCGTTGCCAGTTCCTCGCTGACATCCGCTTTCCGCCTCAGCCAAACGAGCGAAGCGCGAGCCCTCACCTTGTCACCTGTTGAAAATAATAATCGATAAATCACAACGAGTTTGCCTCGGTTATGACAAGTCCGTCGTCGATGAGAGTAAATGTTTTTATTTCACGCCGTGCGAGAATGCCGTTTTCTCGCTCGCTTCGCTTCGCTTTCGGCTTCGGATCATGCTGCAAACTTGTATTGCAAACTCACAATCGTCAGAAAAAAAATGCATCGCGTTTGTATCGTTTTGTACTACTAAGATATCGTTACAGACGCGACCTTCTCGTTATTCGCATAAATGCCGTCGTGTTGTTATGCTTATCGCCCGTGGCGATACAATCGGCGGACAATGAAGCGTTCGCGCTTTTGATAATTTAACGCGGTATCCACAACGATTCATTTTGCGAGATAAGCGAGACAGTTATAATAACGGGGCACTAATGATCGAATCTCTAATGAACGTCGATACGAAGTGAAAAGTCAATGAGCTTGTTAGGATCTTACCCTTCATCAGCAAGAAATGAGGCGTCTCGGGCATCCATTGGAACAAAATTAGGAATAGTATCGGCGGAACAGCCGATACAACCGACAGCATTGCTCGTGAAATCCATGGACCCGTGCAGAACGAGAGCACCACTCCACCGTAGAGCATCGTACACAAAAGAGTCCCGAGTGCTCCGCGGATCTTATCTTCAGCGATTTCGCCCAAGTACATCGGCATTAGAGCGTAAACGGAACCTAATGTAAGGCCACCCATGAATCTCCCGACGTAGATCATCTCGACGCTGGTCGCGAGACCCAAGATGAGCCATGACACCAGCAGAGGAATCATCACTACATTGAGCGACCACTTTCTCCCTATGCGATCGGCGAACAAGAGCAACCCAAGTGGTCCAAATACACATCCGATACTAGCGATGCTGACGATCCAGGAACTTTCCGCTTCCGTTATTTTTACTTCATTTTCATCTTCCGGAGAGAGCAATTTTGGAAGTGATGGCGATGGCCAACCGAAGATCATTCCAGCGCTCAACATGGCGAGAGTTGCTACGAAATTGACAAAAAATTGCCTCTAGAAGTACACGACGCATATTATTTTTCGGATAAATGACCGAGACTGAGACTCGTATTGACTCACCGATAAAGCCCGAGAGGCTTTGAGCAACAAGCGGTCCCATTTTCAATTCTTTTGTTCAATTGCCGATATGGAGATTCAAAAGATGAGGAATTACGGCACGCGCGATCATTTTAAATGCCGATATTTTACAGTTGCTGGGTTGAAAACGACAACGAAGTAGATGTTGCGCCTCGCAAGCTGACACAACTGTTGAAACACGGCTGCGAAGGATTATAAAGCTTCCAGCAGACAAATCGAGTATGATTAACGAACGCTGTACATCACGTTATACGCTTAGTTCGACTGACTGCAGAGATACTTGGTCAGTGTACCGAGGCAGCAGGGATATCGTGGGAGGACTGTCAGACAGGCATGAGATAGTTAATCGCACGCATACTCGTGTAACTTTCTCGATTACCGCTACCGAGAAGATGGGCCTATCCAAGACACACGCGTGAGACTGATACTAATACTTGCGCAGCGAAAGTGCACAATATAGAAGTAGAGACACCGTCAAGACGTACGTGTAGGCGGAAGCTGAGATTAGAGACAGAGATCGGCAAATAGGACATAGGTATATCGTATTTGAACGTTAATTTATACAGGTGTATTCGCATGATAGCAATTTGACGAATTTCGAAAGAATTGCCGCGATAATTAAGAATTATCGAATATTGTACAAATTTAACTTCCATTTTTATCCTGGATAAGCAATGATGAGAAATATTTTTTCCACAACGATTCGAAAATTCATTTAAAAAATTACATAATAAAAATGCATGACCCGACTGAAAAAAAGTAGCGAAGAATGTCCCTTCTCTTGATCAATGTAATAACGACGTATCGGTAAGTAGGGCACAATCGTTTTTGAACATTAATTCATACAGGTGTATACATATGTACACATCTATTCACGCGTATACAGTTCGATGGATTTCGACCGAATTACCGGGAATAACACCGGTTAATAGGCAAACGTAGAAAATCGATATCTTGTATCTCTTATTTTTTCCCTAGCTTTCGATTCGAACTTGTTGTTTTCTTCGCATTTAATCATTGTGATGTGACCAACAATGACAAGTTCTCGTCCGGAAGCGATGATGTTGAAAGATCAATATATGCGACACGATACCAAACGGAACGGATATTCGCGGTAACCTTGAAGCAGGCATGCGCCGATGACAGACAATTTTACCGTTTGTGCATAGATACAACTATTTTATTAATATCTAAAGCGCTCCCGACACATTGACGCTCCGATTTACAGCTTTCGCGATTCGACACATTGAAGAATGGATATATTGCTATTTCATTGATCACACGCATACTCCTGCCCAATTTAATTTCACTGACGTTTTAATACATTAATAACGCGTTTCATTCGTCGAATTATGGCTATTCGCTCGGACACGAGCCTTGAGGCGGAATTCGACGAGTCATAACCGATAATGCTGATATCAAAGATATTAGTCAAACGGGTGGGAAGGGCTCTTCCCTTCCACTCGTTTATCTGAAAATGACGCTATTGGTCGCTCGTGGCGCAGATTGACTCGATGATTTATACTCGAATGCCGAGTGTTCTCACGTTCATCGATTCGTAACTATCGCGTTCATATATATAGAGTATACCAATTTCAGTGCGCAGCTCGAGGGTGGTACACCTAAGTGTTTATTATTTTTTTCTTTTTCTCTGCAGTAGCAGCAACGGCAAATTGACCTGTCCGTTGAATCGCGGATCTTTCGGACGCATTAAACGGTTTCTTAATTACCTTCCAGGATGTTATTTATTTTCGTACTCTGTATCACGCTGATATAGGTACTTTGTATACCGATGACGGTTTCCAGCATCGACGTTAAATTATAAAATGGAAGTATCGTTCGAACGACCGTAAATTTTCCATAATCATAAATTATAGTTATTCGAATCGACAGGTCATCTCATAATTTCGTTCTGGAAGCTTGAGGCGAATTCGCAATCCGTCGTAGATACGGGAAAATGTGTATGCGTCGTTCATTCGAAAAGCCGAATAGCTGGCCATACGCAATTACGGCGCATTGAAATGCTGGTAAATTCACGCCGGAAGGGAGGATGCTCGCGTGCGGCTTTCTGCCAGAGTACTACGTGCCAGGCCCTTAAATACGTTTCGAAACTTCTCCATTTCTCGTCCCCCCCCCCCTCTCCCTCCTCTCCCTATTCCGCGTAATCCTTTCCCGTGTCAATTTGACATCGTCTCGTCTACGCGCACAGGGATAGATATATTTTTCCAAATGAGAATTCCCTCGCAGGCCAGGTACCTATATACCAACCTTCATTTATCCCCCCCCCCTCCCTCGTTCCTCCGCAATTTTCCCTATCTCAGTTGCACATATGTTGTCATCCGAATTCTCACTCCAATTCATTTCGCTATCTCTCTCGGTTTATCACACAAACTTTCTCATTCGGTCTTGACAAGCCTCGTCGATCGTACTTTGAAATGCTAGGCCCCTTTCTCCGCTGTTATCAAACTTCCATTCCCCGTCGATACGTACAGAAATGCATAGACGCGTGTGGATCTCTCCCTCAATTCTCCGACGCACCGCAACACCGTAATACGTATATACGCATTTCACCGTAAGCTTAAAGCGCGTTTCAAACGCACATCACCGATCGACAGTAGAAGCAGCGGTGGCACACTGGCAACTCGAGGCTGGTATTCATCCATATTACTTGCGAGGCAAGCCCGTTGGTTCGTATATTTTCTCCGACCTCTTTGAGCTCCGCCGTTTCGACGACATCGAGTGACGTTTTAATTACGCGGTAGCACGTTCTTCCCCTCTTTCCTCGGCAATACTTTTGCCGATATTGTAGCATATGCAACTCGAGAGCCGCATACCACATAGGATGCAAGACTCTACGCAATCTCTCTGTTCTTGTTACGAATTCTTGACGTCGATATAGATTAACAGAAGAATGCTCGAGGGCTTGTAAATACACGAATACGTATCTTCGCTTTACATATATCCAACATCAGCGACACTCCATTGTTGCGGCATTCCATTTTTTCATCTCAAACAATATTTTCATTGAACTCAATAACTTTTATATTAAATTCTAAGATAGATAACGCAATATTAAGAAAAGTCTATGTTGGGAGCTATTTATGATACGCTAGGAGCGAAGGGATTAGTTTGCGGAAGTCCTTGCGTCACAGACACGTCAATCGAGGACTCAGATGTCAAAAATTGTTTCTACATGCACGTTTGCGCAACAAAATTCGTCCGTATCAAGACGAATCTGTTAGAACATTGACCTTTTTAAAAAATTAACACAATTCACGCCAATGTATCCACGGCTATATTTTTACACAGTTCATCTAGAATTACAAGAATTATTTAGGATGAAAGAAAATCGATTTACACAAAGTAAATATTTATAGTAAGCAGATTATTATTATTATTAATTGTTAAAAATGTAAAAACCGCGAGTACCACGCGATTGATTTTTCGCTCCTTTTAACGCCCTAGTGCAAAAAGTTGAAATAATTAATTCCGTATTGTGCTCGAGTGATTGCCACACCAAATGACGAATAAACCTCCCGATTTTTTACATGTGCACGATGATTTGTTATTTAACTCTTATTTGTTAATACAATTTTTTTTAATACACTCCTTTTTCACTTGGGTGTTTTTTCATTTTCGTTAAATTACTTTTTAAATTAACTCAGGGTACACGCTTTTTATTACCCAACAGGCATTCTTTTTGAAACGGTAGTACCCGATTGCTCATTGACGTGTTTTCGCTGCGCGGTCGATAAATGTCTCTACGCCAAGCCATTGATATGAAAACTTAGTTTAATCGTTCCGTCATTGCGAAATAATCCAACAACGCTGCGTTACGACGCAGCGAACAAACAAGTTAAAGTTTCGCATTCGCTTCCGCGTCTATGTAGACCGGAGATTACGAGACACGACGGAAATGTATGCATCGGACACCCGGAGTTTTGGTCAAAATTGACAAAGCTCGCAGCTTCTACCTCTCCATTCGCGTGAATCGTTCGGTTAATCGATCCACACCTATGGCGAACGATGAAACGGAATATGTAAATCCGTTTTGTCAACAACGAGAAAATTTGAATATTGCTTTGCAATTTGACGATTGATTTGAATGGGAGTGGGAGTTGCTAACGAGATTTTGGTACACGGCTGTCGTAACTCGCTCGATGGACATTGCCATTGTATCGGGCATGGGAATTTGAAGACTGCGACATAAAACTGAATAATAATGTTCGTAAATTCCGCGACGAATTCCAACGGTGTTCGTATTATCTTTTCCGGTATTCTCGACGACGAAAGTGACAAACAATTGCGATGTATTCTTTGTAGATTATATTGCATTCGTTTTTCCAGCTGTTTCGATGTGTTGATCAACCGTTCTTCGTGGGTACAATAGTTGCGTCTATTTGCTATTAACCACGACGTTTTTCTCAACGTTCCACGTGGCAATTGTGTCAATCGAGTTATCGACATGAAGATAGTGCTGACTATACGAGATAAAATAGAAATCAACATGATCGGCTGAATTCCGTTGATCGACAAGGTAACCAATGCCGCAATACCTCGAGTATACAGTTGGCCGGGCTGCTTGCGGTGTCTTTTGACTGGCCGTCTATCTTCGGCTTTCGTGTACGTATCGAAGAATCGAGTAGGCAAATTTTCAAAGCGTCATCATAGCTCAGCCTCGCGGCGTCACCTTCGTCACCGAGAGAACGTACCGTAGTGCCGAGGATTTGTGCGCTTGCGTGCAAAGGACAGCGGAAGAAGAAAGCGGGGATGGTTGAGAAGAGACTCGGGGTTGCGGTAGCGACGGTAGACACGGTTAGCCGGATCGACCGAGGAACTTGATTAACTGCTTAACCGAGTCAAATTGATGGTCCAATCCGCGTACAGGGGGATGCTGCTGCAACGAGTAAGCGAGCGAGCGGTTAAGCTCCGGCGTACCCTAACAAAGTTTAACCAGTGTCCCGGTTGTGGAGTTTCGTTAGGCCGGCACTCGTCTTTCTCCTATATCTCGTCGTCGTCGTCGACTCTCTCTCTCCCTCTCTCTCACACATTGCCGAGGCAACCCATTCGCTCCTATTCGCGGCACCTCTCCTCCGCACTCTTCACCTGGTGGAATCAACGCCAGACTCGTTATCGGATTAAGTAAACTTGGCAAACTTCGTACGGCTAGGCCAGTGCTAAGGGAGGAGGTCACGTCTGTGCTAACCTCGTGCGACATGAATAATCCACTCGAAATTCTCTCGTAAGAACCTTGCGATCTACGGCTTTTTCCAGCGCGATGTATTTTCTACAAGGAAAGTATTACGATTATGAATGTAGCGAGTGAGGGTTTCGGAGGTATGGGGTAAGCTAAAAGTTCGAGTAATTATCGTGGTGCAGGCACAGTCGTAGCCTTACATGCGAAGAACTTGCACTCTGGTTGGGAGTTCTAAGTAGAGCCCTTGTACCAGGCTTTTTCGCGCTTGATGCCGACCGCGAGACTCTACTTGGTTTTATTATACCATTACCGGTCATCGCGTACACTATACCTGTATACGATTCGGTACTTCCTTTTCATTTCAGACCGAGAGACTTTGTACGTCACACTTTTTACGCAAAATTCTCTCTGTAACGGTGAAAAGAGTATCCCACCGAGCTATGGGACTGGCAAATAGACGCTGAGAGATAGTTTTTTTTAACTCTCATTAGGATTCGCGAAAATGTCGCGTGTCGAGCTTTGAGTAGAGACTCAATTTTGAGCTTTGCATTTACTTCGTTAAAAAAAATTGGATACAATCTTTTCCTCGGCGGCCAACCGTGTTGAAAGAATATTCACGGTCCGGGAATGAAAGATTATAAAGGATTTGAAATGATGTGGAATTCGGTACACGGTTATTGTTGAATATTCAAGAGAAATAATTATTCATGTTAATCACCGAGCGGATAATCGTACGATTTACGACGAATGAGGAAAAAAATGTTCGATTTGTCGGAGCAGTCGTTCAGCGCGATAATATTTCATTAAAAGGAAAATGTGCCGAATTGAGAAAAATGTTTTTCTTTTGTGCGTCGTTGCAGAACGAGGTGAATCGAGCGAGGTACTCGAGAATAGTCGACGACAATAAAAGATTGGCTCGTACATCGGACAATTAAAGTTTATACGTGCCTAATAACAGAGATTTTAAACGATCGATCGAAAGTAGCTATCTAGCTCGAGTTTTCATTAAGGTTATATAATGCAAATCTTAAATAATAACAAATAGACGAGCACAACTTTCGTCTCGCCAATCGAGTTATTACGCGTATGTTGCCGCATTGTAATAATTGCGCGAATGCAAATTCCATACGTTGTTATGCACTTGCGGGATGTATATGTTCCATAAATGCTCTAATGCTCCTTGAAACCCAACTGCGCTACAGTCATTGCCCCCTGGGATAGGGATGTACGCCGGTTAACAAGTACAATATTACATCCATAGCTGTTTTGCGTACTTCCATCCTCGCAATTTCGAGTCCCCTACACCGAGTACTACATCGTTCGCGTTAGTATAATCACTCGCAAAGTCGTTAACGACGTGTAGTGTTTGCGACGAAATGAAAATCTTGATAAAAAGTTTTTTGCGTCTCGACGTTGAGAGATGTATGTTGGTGAAATAAAGATTTCGCGACAATTTTTTCTTCTTTTGTCTTACATTTGAGTCCACTTTGATGGTAGAGAATTACAAATAATATAGCGGATCCGCCATTGGCAATAATTAAAGGGTAATAGTCCGAGTGTCGGCAAGGAACAGGGAAATGGCCGGTACGCCGTTGTTGTCGGTCGGGGGTTTTTCTCTCTCTCTCTCTCTCTCTCTCGATCTTCCTTCCCTCTGCCTCTCGCACGGGCCGTTCGTACCGTTGGTAGTCCTTGCAGAGTTATTGTCGTCATTAATAAGGGCGAAACAGGCTACCCCAGTCGTCTGTCTCGTAGCCGAACCGTCACTAGCAGCGTCGGCAGCCTTTGGCACACTGACTCGCGAGCGACTCTGTACGCCATTCTCGACGGTGCTTTCGCCGAGTATTATGCACCGACCGAGAGAGGATAGAGCTTTCCCAAATACGCGGGAATTAAGCTTCCACGGTCTTCCATGAATATCCTTTTATATTAATTAATTAAATAAATAAATTCATTGAGTTGAAATTATTCAAGCGTTTCGGTTACGTCGTAAACTCTCTTCATCGGCATACATTTTTATTCATCCAACTTTGAAACACGATCATTCAAACGTTACAAGTGAATTTCTCGGACAAACAAGAAAAATCGAAATTTATTCAAATATACTTACGTTCTTGAGAGTTTTCGAGAGCGCCGAACTTTGAATGCAATAGCGTTTGTATCGAAACATAATAATTCTCATCCTCAGTTACGTTCGGTTCCGTTTCACTTTTTTTCTGCCGTTCGCATTGCCTTCTATGCCGTGAGAGGGAGATTTCGTCCCAAAGGTATATTAGCCTCGCGCCAGAATCGTACTTCTTTCACTCACGGGAAAAGAGATTTGTCACCGGACTCGGTTCACTCCTATTTCACGCTATTTTCAGCTTCTTTGACCTACGTAGGTACTTACAACGTCGATTTCTTCCGAATAGGGCAAGTCCGCGCGAGCTCGACTTTTCCGTCGTAGCCATCCAAAAGGGGTTAAGGGTGACAAGTTATTTGCCGTGATTGGCTCTCGAGCCATGTACGCGCGCGTTGCCGCATCAGACCCGTCGACCCGAGACGAGGATGCCGACGACACCCTTGGGAATAGGCACTTTATCGACTTCATCGAATCTCTACTCGCGGACCCCCTAAAACTCTCAACTTCTCGACGTTCGTTTCTTCACGGTTGAAAAAAAAAAAATCTCAAATCACACAGGGGAAAACAACAGTCTCGCTCCCAACATTCCGTTTGCAACAACTTCATTCGATCGCTCTCGTATTTTGAGTGAACATTTCACGTAAAATCGAATGGACGTAAAATCCGTGAAAATTAAGAATTAAAAAAAAACCGCATTTTTGCGGATATTTTCATTTCGGAATTTCGGGCGACACTCCGTGAGTATCCGGGCGAGACTCCAACGCACATCGACTTTATTATTATGTGCATTTCGTCCGCACCATTGTCCTTGATTGCTCATCGCAATGATTTTCTCGAGCGCCCAAAGAAAATCGCTGATGAAATTGTGCGCTATTGTGGACAGGTTAGGTATACACGGTTGGACGTCGTGACACTTGCTTAATCAACATGCGATTACACGACCGCCGCGGGGGGTATATCAGCGTTGGCTCTCCCGCCGCACATCCGTACTTCATTATCCGAACGTCATATTACCGCATAACTTGTGTACTTCATTATCGTTACCGTTTTATTGTAAAAGCTCTCGCATGCAAATAATTTCATCGCGAATGATTAATTAACATAAATTACGTTTTCCTGACGAATGACGGGGAGTCGGAGAGGGAGGAGGAGCGAGTCATATTTGTAAATTTTCGCGGGTGAAACTCATCCGTGACAGTCGCGGTATCATCGTACATGAAATTGCTCGATAAACGTATACGAACGCGGGTACTCGGCCATCTGTCGTCATTCGACACCGATCCGCCGTCGATGAATTTTAAACGAACCGTTCAAACTCATTCGTACGTAACTCGAAGCCATCGGGTGTTTTAGTATTGCACACGGGGGGATATCGTTCTCTCGATCCCCGAAAACTCGATTACAAAGAGTCGCATCAATGACATCAGCGGCAACAGCTGGAACGATGCGAGGCCATATCGACGAATAAATAGAGCGAAACACGATCGACGTATTTTCTATCGTTCGGCGTTACGGTTAACTTAATTAAAAAAAAGGATAATACGTATAAATGCGCAAGCAAGTCGAGGTAAATTACCGATACGTACCTAGATTTTGCCCGGTCTATGCTGTCCAACGCTGTACGCATCCCGCGTGGCCAAGCATCCAGAATCGACCGATAACCAAATTACGTTTGGTACCAACGATCGAATTCGCTCGGTGGTTCGGTATCCAATGCCCAGGCATGTATCCACTCTCTTGCGTGCTCTGTATGTAATAGCAACGATGACGGGACGGTTTGTAACGCTCAGCTTACCGCGGTAATTTGCAGGATGCGGGATACATCGTGACTCCATACCATCCGCACAATTCCTACGTAACGTACTCTCTCTGTATGTCATTAAATCGGGCTAATGGCAAATGCTCGGTAATACGCTAAGTGAAACATATCGGTCTCTGGGCAAACTTTGAATTGCCAACCGGTAACGAAGTTGCATCGAATCTTCCACAGTAGCGATTGCACGCCATCCGTTACAGCGGTGACCGATCTGTACGGTGATGTGCGTGTCTCTAATTCATTAAATAATAAAGCAGATAACCCAATTAAACTCTGAAGCGCGGAAGAGTAGGTAGTGGACGAGAATTAGCCAACCCCGCATATCGATTATCGAGGAAACGAGAAATTCTCGGTAGTGTTTCTAGCTCACCGATATTCGTCGCTCATCGCTACAAACGTTTCATTTCATTGCACTAGAATTATTAATTCATTCGTAGATGTCAATAATGCGATCTCTTCAATCGCCTGAAAATACAGAGGAGGGACACGATTTTTTTTTTTTTCATTGTTTTCATTCAACAACGGAAGCCGAATCTCTGCCGCAGCTTCGCCGCTAGCCTCACTCTCGCCACTGGGCAATGGTCTTATGGCTACAATGTTCAAAATCCTCGGAGGCTCGAGGTGAAGGTGAAAGGAAAAAAAACACGCACGGACGAAAAATATCTGCGGTACATTCGCAGCGACAAGAATGACAAGGACAACGATGTTGTTGGAGGCGAGGGAGGGCGAGGAGGGAGAGAATGAGGACAGGGAGAAGCTGGCGCGTCGTTAGACGTGTAGAACGGCGAGTCATTAGACGAGTTAATGCGGCGTATGAATTTTGATCACCGTCGGCCCGACGGCTGTTGGTTACCGCTGTGACGTTGTGTCACTGAGCAAACGAGGGAACCAAGGAAGAGATTTCGTCCGACAGTACTAAAAGCGCCATAATAACGAAGCCCCGTCGAGTCGCGTTAACATCGTTAGATCCGAAGCTTTTAGGACAATCGCGGATATACGAAGAAGGCGATCGGAGGTATGGACGTATGAATTTTTCATCGAAGCGTTAAAATGTTGTGGAAATTGACGTCCGATTCGTGCCATAACGCAATACGATAACGACGATGATTCAACGCAGTATATTTGTAAACCTAATAGAGTATCGAACGAGCGAAACCGCTGTGGCAAACATCCGAACTAATTACTCAAGCGTTCGCTCGAAGGTAATCCATCGGAAGCTCGCCAAGTTTCAAGCCTAATTCGCCTTAAGCCTATTAATTTTGATAATTCGACGTTGTTCCGTACACGTATTCTCGCGATCGTGCAAGTTTATAAGTTTCTGACGTTGCACGAGCGGTAGGGCCGGAACAATTAAATAGTCGTGGTACGATTGTAGAACAATTCGCAACCTCATTTTCGTTCTGCCTTTGACGACTACACTGGTGGACATGCTCGTTGCACTTGACCGATTCCAGCTATATGCTTCTCCCCGCCCCCTCCCCGACAACATTTACTCGGTCATTTAATCCAACTGATGATGCATACCTTGGTCACTTGGACCATTACAAATTGGCTGTTTCGTCCTGTATACCGCTGCATGCGAGTTTATTCACATATACGTATGTATTGTGTACATTGCGTATATAGCGAAAGCCCCGACGCGTCAACTGTGTGCTTTACGAGTATCCATCTACGCGCAGCGCGTCGTGTTGCTGGCATAGGAACAGCAGCAATACCACCGGCCGGCAGATCCTCGCGATGCATAATGCTAGCTAGGATAGCAAACCCGTGCGAACGCCGTTCCAGAACCATACCCGAGTGAACGAGGTGAAGGGTGAACGAAGCACCCGCGCGATCTGCATAGAGAATTCCCGGCGTAATACATACGTACGCTTGTGCGATAGTGTGCCATAGCGTGCGAGGCTTGACGCGAGTTTGTCGCGAACGCGCAAATGTGTGTTTGGTTTAGTCGCCGACGTTATGTGCAGCATCGAAGCGCGAACGAGCAAGCCGGATGAGAGATAGAGAGAGTCGGCGAAGGACGCGGAGGATGCGCGAGACGTGGCAAACGACCGGGATGGCCTTTGAATAATTCTGTGTACACCGACCAAACATGACCCCGGTGTACGAAGCTTGTCTATATCCTCGGACGAGGAGATTAAGAGGGATGACAGTTCCAAAAGCGCTTTACGAAACTTATCCAAAGACTTAATGAGGAGAAGGAGACGTCTTTTATCGATCCTCGTATATTCTCATTCATTGTTTAGGATACTTAACGTGACATTTTGTTATCCGGCGTAGTATCGCTATTTCAAAGATCGATTATAACGCGCGCTATTAATTTATGTATTCATAAGATCTGTTGCTTGAGGGTATTCCTCAAGGTAGTTCGATAATGTGAAACCCTGTTGTCGAGTCCGTTCCTAGGAAGCTTTGTCGAGAGAATTTTAACCTCGACTATGCTTGTTGTTTCGTTTGGGAGCGCTTTGTTCCGTGATGCGGAGATGAATTTCGACGTGCAGAAGCTGACTAATCTTGAGAGGGATCAGCTTTCATTATAAAAGTCTCGCTGAGTTCGAAATCCGTTGCTATACAATACCGAGATTCCATTTTTGTTTTTTTGCCAAATTTTAGAGTACTCTTTTCACTCGACTCACTTGTTTTTTTTTTTTTTTTTTTTTTTTTTTTTTTTTTTTTTTTTTTTTCAACTAAAACACCACACATGGTTCAAGTGGAACCATGAAATTTATTTGTACTTCACAATCGTGCGGAATTGCCTACTTTTTGCGCCTATGCCATACAAACATTTGTTGTGCTAACTGCGTGAAAAGTTCGACTTTGAGTGCAGTAACCTCACTGAACTGCGCGCAGAAAACACTTTCTACGCACCGAACGTATGCACGAAAAGTCGAATTCAATATATCGATAAAAATAATTTTGTAAAAATTAACAAACTCCCGATAAGCAAAGAAGATTCGGGAGATTACCACACTCAATGATGAACAAATTTGCCGACTATAATATGCGAATAAACATTTATTACTTTCTTTTTTTTTTATAGGTAAATAAGACTTCTTTGTTGGCCTCTATTATCCATCGGGAGTTTTTTAATTTGCGTACAATTATTTTACCGATTTAGCAATCGGCATATTCGCTCAAGCTACTTGTCCGCTATTGGCCTCCTTTGTATCAAACCCTTGTGTAATACATTGAACAAAGGGGATAGAACTGCGATGGTGAAGAGCTCGTGGTTGATCGTGGTCTCGAAGAACCAATCACCGTCAACTGTGCGCCCTGGCACTGTGTATCTCCGTCGACGCTTTGTTAATTACGTGCAAACTGCTGCGAACTCGCAATATAGATCTCGTTGCGGTAGTCGTCGCCATTGAGTTTGAACGAAAGCGTATCCTTCTGACCTATTTCCAAAACCAACAATGCGAATGAATTCAGCTCATCGTCGGACGGACTCTGTTCCGTGTATCCTGCCGCTTGTCCGTAATCGAGTCGTGCGATGTCTACGCGTAGAGGAGAGAAACGCACAAAGCTTAGATACGAAATTATATTCGCATCTACCAACGCACAATATTTCGCTTGTATATACCAGAATATATACATAATACAATGCATTATATCCGTGTCCCAGACTCGCCTTCCATTGTCTTGCTCATCGAGAGCTTTCTTCACATTCTATTGACGAACGTAGTGCTCTGACGTTGCTTTCGTTTTGCAAAGCTGATCGACTTGACGCACAGTTTCTCGCCGGTGGCTCAGTCCGTCGGTAAGCTTCACTTTGCAAATTAGATATGCATGAGACACGACTACAGCGCGTTTCAATAATCGAGTGATAACAATGCGACGATGCGACGAAGTCCTTCTTGATACGGTTCATTTGTTGGCCAGATTTGGATTTGTCTTACACCGTTTGGAAGCTCTATATATAACTCAAAGCGAGTTACTACGATTTTTCACGTTAATTATAATGCGAGAAGGAAGTTCGAGCTCTTGTGGTTCTTGGAGTACCTTGTACACCACTGGCTTTCACTTAGTATCCGTTGTGTGCACACTTTCGCTCGGTGATATTGGCGACATGTTTGAAGCTGCTTTTGATCGTTGATGGGATTGGTATCCTTCTTCTCCTCCTCCTTCTCCTCCTCTTCTATTCCTATCATCAATGCATGCCTGCAGGCAGCCCGAGAGAGAAACTTTCGCATAAACTCAAGTATTATTTTCATTTCAGCGTGCCAATATGCGACTAGGTATATATCGAGATAGGAAAAAAGACTCGACGTCGATGTCACTCAACGATACATTGATTTTTATTTATTTATCGTATTCGAAATGGTAAGCAGCTTCGTGCGATGATGAATGATAATATCTGCTATTGTTGACGCGTTTTCGCAAGTAGAGTGCAGATCAGTCGTATCTATGCAAAAGAAAACAAAATTCAAATTTTTCAAAAATCTTCCGATCAAGGAGTCGGTAATTGTAAAAACTAGAAATAATTGTATAGGCTGAAAAAAAAGACCGATGTAGTAAGATTAATCCGCAGATTAATGACCTCTCGGACACGGTTATTCTGAAATATCTTAATTTTTTTCTCTTTTTACGGTGTATCGGCTATGTACCTTTTTTTGTTTTTTGAGAATTTTCATCATTTCTCGTGCTCATCAAGCTATTGCAAAAATAGTTGTATTGTTGTACAAACAAAAATGTATTGTTCTCAATTAACCGCCCGAAATGACTCTCAATCACGGTAGGCGCGCCGAAGTCGCTAGTCGTATAAAATTTCTGCCATTTGCCGAGTTAGCTCGCCGTCAACGAGACGATTGCAAACACTTTTCCTATCGTTAGGCTGACAGACTGTGTTCTCACGAACATTGGCAACATCAACACCAACAGGAAGCTATACATTTTGCTCATGGATGACCCCCTTTGTCAGGCATTTTGTCTCTATTTGTCTTCGGGCGTTTTATATCGTTCGAAACGCCCCAGCGAGTGCGAACGAATAGAAAAAAAGGGGACAAGGCGACGTGAAAAATATAGTTAAAAAAAAAAGAATGTTTATATGAAATATTTCCGACGCGCTGTCTATCTCGCGTGCTTAACAATGACGAGGGGTTGGTTTTCACGCGACGCGTATCCGTTGGAAAAAAATGGAAAAAAATAACTGTGAAGCGGCTGGATTTACCTACCAGATCCGGAGCTTACACTCTCCGAGTGATCTCACTTTTGAATTCACCGACAGCTCTGGCAGTTATAAAATTGTTTCCCTTTTTGCACAGGCCATTTTTTTTTCGCTCCATTGGACGTTGACTATTTTTTAAAGCATACACGTGTCTATAGTATGATGCAATAATACGGACACAGAAACGAAGCTCGACATAGCCGCTGGGTTTTTAGCCATCAGCAGGAAACCTCGTTTCACGTTCGCGAACTTTCCTCTCAAGGTGGATTATCGTCGTAACGGCTTTACATTGTCACCGGGGGTTTGAGTTGCGATGAAGGGGCGGCGGAGGGTGGAAAGAGCGCGAAGAGAGGTAAACCGAAGATGAGATGGGTACACTCTTGAGAGGCTAGCCATGGTGTATGGAAGTGTCGATAGAGATGTCGCGGTCGATCGTGCGTTCCGGAGCCAAAGTTAGCATGGGGATGGCTCCCTCTCTGACACACACACACATACACAGACACACATATATACATATATATAAACCTTTGGGTCTATGAGATCGATGAGGTATAACTATCGTTCGCGTTATCTGAAGTTATCGCGAAAAAGCAGCAATGTTGGAGTGCAAGAATGTTGGAGAGAGGTAAAATCAACAGACGGTAAGTGCAAGGGGGTATTGTATAGCGAGCAGATACATAGAGAATAGAAAAACTAGACGAGAAATGCATGAAAATAGTGTAAAAGATGAAGTGAGCCAAAGCCGGATGGAGATTGCGACTTGGAGGAGGATGCGATGAAGGCTACGTCCGCTGTCGCTGCCGTTGTGGCGGTAGTAGCTCGCGGCAAGCGAACGATCCTAATTCTATATTCAAATTCAATCGAGGGGAAAGGAAAGAGAGAGATCGCGGTGCACTAACCGATACCCGAGGGAAAGACCCCGAGCCAGGAGCAGCAGCGTAACTCTCACTACCGGCTCCTCGGTTGCTCCTATACCGATGGTGCTGGTGGGTAAAGGGTCGTTTGCCAGAAACGCAGTCGTGGCAACGACCGGAAGTGAAAGATCGTCGAGGCGAGGCGAGGCCCGAGAATCGAAGTCTCGGAGCTTTGGTGCTGTATATATGCTTAGAACCTGCGGTCTCACTTCTCGAATGACTGCTGTTTTTCGCTATACGTGCTCCCCTTAACCATCTCGGTCTTTTATAACACCCACACCGCTGCAGGTATTCGATGCGATAGCTTATTTCTTTTTTTTTTTCACCTCGCACACCCTCTTCTTCATTCTCGCGCCAACAGTGTTCACGCCACGTCGCGTTTTCGCAGCCCGTCGTTCTTTCACAACGAGAGAAATAGGCCGTTCGGGCCTTCGGGACTAATGATAGATCGTCACGGTGAAAGGCCACCGTTTCGCTCACGCTCTATATTCTATACTCGGCCTCTGTGCTCCGAGCAAAACACAGCCTCTGCCCCGAATCGAGATGAAAGACCGTATTTTTTTTATTCCTTTCTTTCGTTTTTATTTTTTTTCCTTTTTTGCTCGTACAAATCGAAGCCACTCTCCTTTCGTACGTTCATTTTTCCATTAGATTTTCCTCGAGTCCCACCGTTTTTCCTTCTATTATCGGGATCGAGGAAATTTATATTTTTCGTATTTATAGTACGTGTAAATTTAACTTCATCGTTGCGCTCTCATTTTTCTTACGTTGCATTTTTGAAAGGAAAAATCTTTGATAGAACATTTTGACAGTTTTCCCGCCGTACCTGGGAACAGGGGCTCGAGATGCTTGTATTAAACTCGGTGGGAAATTTCGAGACAGAAAGAGTAGAGCCGCAAAAAAAAAAGGAAAAAAAAAGATTAGACCAAGAAGAGTGAGAAGAATAATAGAGAAGACAAAGATTGGTATGCATGCATCCGATCGTGAGGTGAACCGGCGAACAACCGCGAAAAGCGCTCTGACGCTGCCGCCGGTTCGTTAGGGTATGGAAATTCGATCGAAAATTTCCATGCTACGGTGTTTTCTCGATGCAAGTTTGCTCCGTCCTTTCTCTGTTTTTTTTTTTTTTTTACACAAACATAAAACCTTATCGAACCGAATGTACCGAATGTTACTAAAGACTGAATACCGAAGAGAAGAAATAAATAAAAATGAAAACCATGTGCACATTGTCGAAAATGGATTCTTTGTCGGCCTCTCTTTACCAAAGTTCTTTTCGCTATTCCGAGCATCCGGTAGAGCGAAGCATTGACGAAAGAGGAGAAGAAGAATAAGGTTCGTCGAAAAAATCGATGCAATGCAATATTCGATTTCATGTAAATTGCGTTGTATGAAAAACCATCGTACCCCTCTTCCCGCGCTCGCATCCCCGCGGTTGCTTTAATGGCGAAAACAAACGAACGCCACGAGGCATTGGCCCTGGAGATATTGTTCGTTTGTTAAAAGTCGTGTTTTTCTTGAAAAGTGCAAAATTAAAAAAGAAAAGTCATGGGTAAATACTCGTTCTCTATGAAAAAACTGTAAAACGATTTTTCTATTGTGCGCCTCGCGTGTATGTTTTGAATTCAGACATCGGCGATGCAAGTGTTACCAGTCTCGCGGCTAGACGATGCACGCGAGCTTCCGGTATCGTTATCGCGGTAATATCCCAGTCTGTTCTATTTCGGAACCACTCTCATTTCTCTCTGAGCGCAGTGTCTCTGCCGTCGTCTAACCGCACAATACGCCGTGCCGAGGAGACTCGGACAATAGACATCGGCAAAATCGATCGTACGGCAGACAGAAAGCCGAAGGAATCGAGACAGTCGATGCACGTTACGAGGAACAACAATGAATCGCGAAGTATCAGCGTTGAATGAGAAATCGAAGAGGCGAAACAGGCGCGAAAGGTCAAAGAGAAAATTGACGAACAAACGAAAAAAATTGAGCACGAAGCCGTCGCTACTGTGGAATGTTGCAACTCGTGACTTTCTCGTCACAATCGTTATTTGCGTGAAGCTAGCGATGTGTTAATTAAATTATTTTTCTATAAATTCATTGTTACACTTTTTTTTCGACACAAAGCAGCAACGCTTTGATCCAAATTCGCATTTGTTCGTGCGAGTTTCACGTAACACGTACACAAATAATTTTGCAATTATATTTCGTAGGTATTAAGTATAATTTCAAAAATGTTCTTCAAGTCAATCGGGTAGGTACTCAAGGACCTTAACTTGGTCTCTGACAATTCACAAGAATGCATCCAATCTCGGATGCATGAATGCGCATTTCCCAAGAGACTTTTTCATTGATCCTTTTTCTTTGGTAATTCTCACTCTCGGAATTAATCCTGGGAGAACGACGAGCGGGAAGCGGGCACTTGGCAAGAAGTAGAAGAATAAGAGGAGAAAGAAGTACGTCGGGAAGCGGAGGTCGGAGCGGATGTGGTTGCAAGAGAAAAAAAAAGGTGATGAAAAAAAGAAAGAGGTAAAAGATTCGTAGAAAGGGAGTGTCCGGTGATGAGGATCGGACATGGACGCCTCCGGTCTCTCTCCGGTCGCCGGAGGTGGCAGAGGTTACACGGCGAACGAGCAGATGAGAATGCCATCGGCTCTCTCGGCTCTCAGCGGTGACGGTAATCCACGTTGGGGTAGAATACCGTTACCCGCGCCCGCATCCTCTTTCCCCGTCAGCCTCTTCACGGAAGAGTAGAATACAGCGGTGTACCCATGTGGCTTGGAGACACGGTGTAAGCCAGTCTCGGGTACAACCAAAGCGCGGACAGGAGGAATTTCGGAATGTTCGCTTTTGTCCTTCGCGCATTCGGATACATCGAGAGCCAGAAAAGGTGTTCGTCTCGTGCACGAATCGTTAATATCACCTGACGAGTAAAACATACCGTAGCAATCCGGAAAAGATAATAATAAAGGGTCAACGAGAATAGAGGAATGGAAAGGCGACTATAAAGCGAGAAACCGAGTAAAATATCGTTCGAAAGAGGGGCAAAGCCAACAGCATCGGAGAAGAGTAGTACGAACAGCAGCGGCTCCCGGTAGTAGCCGCAGCGGTACAACGAGAGGCAGAGGCGAAAAGCGAAACAGAAGCAGACCGGACGCTCTCTCTCCCTCTCTGTGTATACTCTTTGGCTGTGCTTTGCTTCGCTGTCAGTGGTATAACTCGACGATGGGTAGCTTTCTCCGCGCGTCTCGCCCTAATCTACATTCGCTTTGACTTTTAAATTCTGTGGACTCTATCTCGCTCTCTACGGGTCCCGGTTGTGTCGAGGGAAACGGACGACACGACAAGCTCGCGGTAACAGCAACAGCGACGGAAGCACCTACAATCTACAATCACCTACAACCTTACGCTCTGTCTACCTGCGAGCGCGAGAGTCTGTGAGCTTCTTCCTCGTTGTGTATACGCTTTCACGAATCACTATATGTATACACATTCTGACTAGTAGCTAGAGTCGCTGTTCGTTCGATGTTCGTTATTTCTTTTTCCATGTTACTACGAAGGCTATCGAACACTCCATCCTCTACAACGGCTTTATTTCGAGGATTCATTTTTTTCTTTCTTTGACAAGTTCAAGTAAGCGCGAGGAAAAATAGATTAAGTCAAAGATCTCCGTCTGATGTTTCGATAGCAAATCTTTTGTGCAATTGTACAAACCAGCGAATTTCCGTCATCTTGCCTTTATCGTCATCGTCAAGGTATTCGTTTATCGTTATGCTTTTTCACGTCACGCAGTGAACATGGCGCTCTACCGAATTACTTGCCATAGTGGGCCTTGCAATTCTATAGAGTGCTATAGTCGCAGTGTGAAACGTTCCAATTTTTACCGCTTGTGTTCCAATTAGCCCCAGTCTCTATTCCTCTAGTCCTTGCGATAAAATCAAAGCTCACCCTCGGTCGATAACATCGAACCGTCGAACACCAAAATAGAATGCCACTGGAACAAAAAAAAACATTATAATTCTGATTACCGCTCGCGGCATTTCACATCCCTTTAAGACTCTTTAGAGATACAATTCTGGGCGATAAATTGGCTTCTTGCTTCATAGATTCTTATTTTATCCGAAACGCAATGTCTGAAATCTAATACTCGTGAAACTCTCCTCTTCGTGGATTTTCTCACAGTCGTTGCTTCTCTATATTCATTCGATTTGACATGAATTCTTATACAACTCCCGACCACTCGCAGGAACAAAAAAACCACATGAAACACGGAATTCACTGAGAAAAAAAATTGCAATTTTTTTGCAATGAAAAGACGAGAATCGAAAAGATTGAAATCTTTTCGAGAGTCGAAAGATTTGAGAGACGAACACAATGTGCCGGCTCTTTGTAACAATGGCTCTCGGTATATTCGAGGAAAATGCGTTCGTGTAATCTGTATCTCGCTCTTTGTCTCAATTTCCCACAGGTATATATACCACAGTATTGTAGTTAATGTACTTGGCGCCTCCAAGCGGCGCGTTGGTACGCGGAAAAAGTCGCGGGGGAGGTTTTTGATGTCTGTCACGTCGCGTATAAGTATGTTTCCGCGAGCATCGCAATTTACACAGATGCGGATATATGTGGAGCAAAGAGGTCGGGGGGGGGGGGGGGGGGGATGGTTCGAGTCGTGTTGAAACGGCGTCGAGTGCACAACAACACTGTTCCGGGAGGGGTAGGGTTTTACGTGTATGTCAAGCTATTTTATTACCGGGGTAAACTTTGAAGCGGTAACAGGCATTGGGGACTTGTCGTTTGCGTAACCCTGCATCCGCGTATCGTTCCCCCGCTCTCTGGCTGTGTGACCAACGTGCGTGCGGTCAATATTCACGCCTGCGGTGGATTCCTAGCCGCGTACAAACTAAATTAAAGTCGAAATAACGCAGTCCAGTTGCCGCCAGCGCTAACAGACCACCGGAACCACATCGCGAATCCTGGGTGCTTCTCTCGTCGACGAGAATTCATTAAATTCGTACGGCCCGTATTCGCCAATGACGATCGTCATCAAGTTCGGCGCATGAAACACTCATATATCTATTCCCCATTCGTCGAACCTTTAACTCTCTATGTAGGTATATGAAGTTCTCTTCGCGCTCGAACGCGCGTCTCTATTCGTAAAATATCCGATCAATGGCATAGAAGTATAAATCGTGGACGAAACGAAAAATACTTCGATAAACCTGCCGCTAAAAACGACCGCGTCTACCCGTTCGACTAGCGGCCTCAACGAGCGTTCCCGCCGCCTCCTCTATCCCCTTCCCATTGCCATTGGGAATTTGCAAATAGCAATTTTCTCCACAAATAAACTGAAATATTCGATGCGATGGAATTCGAAATTATAGTGATATTTGTACATATTACATAGTAGAAAACAAAAAAAGGATGTCTTCTCGATTTGACGTTTGAATAAGTGGATAGAATGAAAGAAAAATCTTATCGGTAGAGTTATGAAAATATTGTTAGAAAAATTGAAAACTTCTTCGAGCGTTATACCGGTTAGAGTTCCCACGATTCTCGTCTTCAACGTGAGTCTTCGAAGTTTGAGAAAATCCATCCTCGTCGCGTTTGAGTGTTGTCACGGTGTGCACACTTGTGCACTTTGGTCATCAACCCGCTCACGGTAGCTCGTTACCAGAAATAACTTCTGGACCCCCTTTAACGATCGTTACACTTAACTTGGCGGTTTCACCGAGGTTTCAACGTGGGCAACATTAACGCTCGCTAACGTCTTTTCCTAATCACCTCGTTCCAGGACTTCTTGACCCGACTAAAACTATAGGTACTACATTCGTTAAAGAGCTTATGGTTACGCGAGACACGCGAATAATGTCTTACGAAAACAAAAAATCAAATTGTTATTGTTCAATAATAATAGTAATTGTTGTATTCCCGTAGTATTCTTTCGCACGATTTTTCAAATGATAATTCAAAAGGAAATAAGCGAAAATATACGGGAAATCTTTCGACAAATGTATATAACAAATCGAATAGAAAAGAACGATCGATATACTCGAAATTAATCGTGATGTTAATGACAGCTGAAGAAAAAATGAGGGTTCAAAAGAGCGCAGTGTTGATAGGAATTGCGGCACTTATCTTCGAAAAATGATACGTAGCTATATGTATGTAGGTATATAGATAGAGTACCGAAGAGCCGGAGTCACAAGAGCGGAAGCCACAGGTGCCGAACGGATATCTTGTAACCCAAGCCATTCGTAATCCACGGTACGCTGCCGTCGTCCTCGTCGTCGTCGTCGTCATTCCTTGATGAGGCGAGACTTCATTAACCCCGAGGTGACGAGAACCGTAACCTCCGACGTTTTCGTCGTCGACATGCAACCGAGGCCTTCGGTACTATTCATGGAGATTCTCCAAATTCAATCTGTAGGAATTATCACTCAGAATGGGTTTGAAGAATCGACTTTGAAGGCGGCTCTTTGCGGCGCACTCGATAGTGCAATAATATCCTTCCATCGCGCCCAAGCGTGCGAGTAGTAAAAAGCAATAATAGACGGGCGTATTTTCATTGAAATTCATCAATGCGTTTCATCCGATTAACTTTATCCAACCCTTTGACTCTTGGCTAATTACGAGCTTCCAAAGCTCAATACATAATATTCAAAATTCTTCAATCCTCAAGCGGTAAAAGATTCGTTAACGTTCTTTCATAATGTTAATAATATTCCAGTTATTTTATTGTTTCTCTGATACGTGCGGCAATTCTCTCAGTACAACATTCTTAATTCTGAAATGAATAGAAGATTAATTAACGTTCGCTCGTCCGCGATGTCATCGATAACACGCGACGATCGTTTAATCCCCACCCGCATTTGTCGCCCTTTTGGTAAAAGAAAAAAAAAGAATAGCCGATCTCACGAAATTCGCCTCTTTGTACTCGGCAATTTCCGCGTGTTCTGCATTGCTAAAATGGTCGAGATTGTACAGGGTGCGCGACAGGTGCGCCTCTCATAAGTATAACGCATATTTTCAGTGCCTACGTCGACGAGCTGAGAGCGCGAGGCCTAATGAGGCGAAGCTTCGTTAACCTTAAGGTGACGGGTGCGCTGACTCGAGGGTCGAGGTCCCTCCGAAAGCTCCGGTGCGCCTCTTAACCACCGCGCTCGCTTCTCGTCTCACTCTCGCGCTGAGAGAAAAACGAGAGTCCAACTTGGACGATGTTCAAAGTCGGTGGTGGTCACTACCACCACTGGCCGGTTCACCGCAACCTCCTGGTATTTCGCATCCCTGTCGTGAAGCTCGGATACATACAGACGTATACACCGATTCGAGTCCCTTAATACATTCAAGTTTGCAGGCTATGGAAGCCCGCTTGTGCGGATGAGGAGAGGAAAGGGAAGGGATAGTGTGGATGAAGGGAGGAAAATACGAGAGTGAGAGGCCGTTGGACGCGACGGGTGGATCGATCCGGGGGCTGCGTCGAGGAGAGCAATCTCTCTCTTTGTCGCTCTGCCTCCCCTGCAGTGGTCCTCAACTCTAGGTGAACGCGAAATGCAGAGAGGGGGAGAGAGGGAGAGAGAAAGCCATGGAGAGGGATGATTTCGCACGAATAGGGGCAGTGGAGAATAGTGGGGATGTTCGGCGCTGTCTGCTGTTGCTAGCCTCTTCTACTACATTCGTAGAAAGTGTGGATGGACCGAGAGATAAGCTTGGTTTCCAGTAGTAGTGGTGGTAAGTTCAGTGCAGACTGACGAAGTCAGGCGAATGACATTTGCGTATAGGTCGCGAGAGGAAATAAATAAAAAACACAAAGAAAAAGCTCATACTGACGAAAATCAAAGAAATGGAACGTTGATGTGTCGAATAGTTCAGATACAGATAAAATGTGTGCATGAGAGTAAAGAAGTGAAGGTTGAGAGCAGGCCATCGCCGGTTACGAACAAAGTCGAGGGACGAGGAAGTCGGCCGGTGGAGAAAGTCCTGGAGGCACTGTGTTCTTCGCGCACGTAGTGACGGAGACTTCGGTGGAGGGGGATTCAACGTTAACGGGTGGGGATGTACCGGACGTCGACGGGGTTGAAACTGGGATGTGCGAGAGAGGGGAAGGCGCGCGAGTAGAAACGAGAGTGGGGAGAGATGAATTCGAGGGAGTGGGTGAACGGCGACGAGACGCAAGGATGGCTCCTGCAAAAACAAGCCGACGGGTCTACCCCCAGTACCCCGGTACGTACCGAGGTAAACGCGTCAACGTGGTCTCACGCGGGGTTATCCGGCATCGTGCGACAAGTAGGCTACTCTCACGATGTGAGGGTTAGTAGATCGCGTTAACCACCGCGACTGGCTACGTTACTGGTACACGTCACGCGGGCCAAGCACAACGAGAACGCCAAATCGCGTAGACGTACCTCAACGTTACACATGTAGATCCGATTAAGAGTTGGCATTTCCACGATCACTTCAATTTAACAGTGCAATTATTTGTTGACTTTGTTGTCTGTTTTTTTCCTCCTCCGTTGTTCAGTGGAGTTAATTCGGGTGAGCAATGTGGAAGGGTTATAGGAAGGAGTTTCGTGAACGCAGGAGTGCGGAAACTGCGCCCGGGTGTACGGAAGGTTGCCGCTAGTGAAACAGGCACGACGGGGTCAGACTTCGCTCGATGACGCGTGTACTACACAGAGCGACGACTGCGTGTCAGAGCCCAGCCGCAGTGATACGAGTCGAGGTCTGAGTGGCCGACCGGCCGGCAGAGGAAAAAACACCGGTTACGAAAATACTGCGACCCGTTACTGCTCCATCAAGTGCGATAATTTTTTCACTCTGCTCGCAAGTGTCCGGCGTGTACACAGGTTGTTTTTGTCGTACGCTTTTCTTTGTTTTTTCATTTTTTTTTTCTAATTAGCGAACTCGCACGACTTCACGAAGGTGCTTACCGGGTGGAAAGGATTTTTTTTGTTTTCGA
This sequence comes from Buathra laborator, assembly GCA_934046635.1. NCBI lineage: Eukaryota > Metazoa > Arthropoda > Insecta > Hymenoptera > Ichneumonidae > Buathra > Buathra laborator. The sequence goes on from OW203900.1 coordinate 5,478,539, forward strand.
CGTTAGTGCAAACGCTCGTAACTTTTGTAGCCGAGAGTGTACTTTAAGGGCCAGCCACTCCGCCCGGCTCGCCCGTGCTTCGGTGCGCCGAGACGAGGAGAGCCTTAATGCGTTGTTAATGCCTCCGAGTGGAAATCGAGATTCACCCACGAGCCCCGAGAGTAACGAGAACGAAACTGCCACTGTCAGCAGGGGAGGTAGTAGTAACATTTACAGTATAGTCTAGTTATGCGAGACGTTCGTGTCTCTATGTGTATGTGTATTCCGTGTGTCTCTGTGATTTCCGTGAACTTGATTGCTAAACTCGAATGAGAACCGTTCCGATGAAGAGGAAATCGTGAAATTCTCCTATTCCGACTTGCCTCTGCAATCTTGCTACAAACAACGTCGTCATCGTCGTCGGGGCTAAATACCGGTGAGTGGAAGTTTGCGAAAGCCAGGGAGCTCTTACTGAGTTCGATTTGCGAATGAATTCCCTCCCGTTACAGGTGATATTTAGTTTTGAACTTTTTTGAAAAATCTCTAAATCGATATTTTTGGCGAATGGAAGAAATTAAATTTAGCGAAGATAGGAATTCCTCTTTTTTCTTTTTTCTGGAGCTAGAAATATTTTTCGTTTCGGGGAAAACGAGGCTACTTCAAACGGTCATTCGATAGCAACAGAACAAACGTACCACTCTCAGCCGAAGAGACTAAGCGGAGGGTGAACGTAAGCTATGGGATTGGTCATAGTCGGATTGGTCGTGTACTCGCTCGCTCAACTTTTAATTGCACTTTAATTGCACTACAGATCCGTAGGTACATTGTTTCTCTTTCATTCTCATTTACTCAATTCCTCAATTCGCGCGCGCTCATTCGTCGCATTGATCGCGGGTCAAAAGTTTCTTCTCGACACAGCGCGACAATCGCGCGTCGATAATTCGTCAAAATTTTAATTGTCGTATTACATTGATTTATTACGTCCAGTTATTCCGGAAGTAGGAGCGACGAAAAAGAGAGAATTAATGCGAAATTAATGGCAGATCACTCGAAAATTCGCTCGTCGAATGCTGCGAGGCACCCTGCCCGGAAGAGATAGCTTCACCTTTCCTCCTTCGAGAGACGGCCGGCATTGCAGCCGGAATTTTTAGCAGCTTTCCAAGTTACGATTCATCGAATAATTTCAAACAATCGATCCTCGATCATTGAGTACGACATATATATTGCTGCAACAATTATTTTTAAGTTGTCAATATACAATTTATTCCATTTTTTGTATTTTTATCGAAATATTTTAGCTATTATTTTTAACGATTGTTCAGATTCTATTGAAGTTTTATCTAATTTCCTCGGATCTATTACTGGCGTATCTAAAATTTTCAACTCAACTGACAAATATTTATGAATTAAACATAACCATAGTAACAGTATCAACAAAGGTTTTTGTTATTTTTTTGTATTTACAGTTTTGTATCGATGTGTTGGTACGATTCACTTTTATCATATAATGATTACAGCGTCTTTAAAAAAAACACTGACCTTTACGCTCCGTGCTTAACTTGGGAACAAACCGCGTTTGGTTTATAACAGTAATGTGGTATGTATGTATGTATCGGTAAACGATACACTCGTAAACGATATAGGAGCACGTGCTCGGCTTGAAAGAAGAGTAAATGCTGATGAAGAGTGTGGAGAGAAATTGCACGAGTATACATACTGTACGCGGCGACGGCGTGTATAAGAGAGTCGGCTGAACGAGGTTCCGTATCATCAGCGACACGACGAAGCGAAGAAGCGGGTGCGAAGGTATGAAAAGAAGAAAAAGGTGGTGCGCGCAAGCGACTCGGGGATCCCAGAGACAAAAAGCCCTCGACACTTGCATCCATAAGAGTCCTCATCCACGTTTATTCAGGGGCTGTTCTTTGGCATCGTTCGTCCCTCACATTTTTCTCATTCCCCCGGCAATTTTTACTGGTTTACTTCGATATCCGAATGTTCACTGATACTGAAATAAAAGGTTCGCTCGCGGGCCTTGATAATCCGCGCAAAGCCTTCGGTTTCAATATTTTATTTCCAACGAAAAGCCATGAAAAAACAAACAAAGTTGCGTACCTATAGCTTGCTTCGCGTCGAGCAGCCGGTTGAGCGACAGCCGCTTGGCTGTACAAGCTGGTACCATCCCCTTGAAAGTCTCTGGCTCATTCCCTTCGACATTCTCATTTCGGCTCTCTCGTTCATCCCGCATACCCAACGAGGCGAAGATCGCCCACCATCAGATTTACTCTCTCACCCCTCTCTTCCTTCTCTTCGGGAATACGAAGAGACAATGTCAATGAAATATAACGAACAATTTCCGATATACTACTGTATTAATGTTGTCGGTTTATTGGCGCGGCTGTTATGCCAACCCGAAGCGATTCATAAGTTGGTACGGTACTGACGAAAACAAACGAAAAAGAATGCTTTTTAACACTGACTAAAGTCCGGTTTGACTTTAAGCCAAAACTGTTATTGCATTTGTTTTCAGTGCCAAAAAACACATTGAAACATGTCGTCTAAACTATTCTTGTGAATTACAAAAAAAAATTCATTTCCGACTGCCCGCCAGGGCAAAAAAACGCAAGTTATGCGTTTCACGGAGACGAGTTTCACGGGCATGTTCTCGAAAACGGCTAAAAATTACTCAACAGAATTTAATTCAGCGATGACGTACGGTCAATAGTCGTTTGCAATGGAGAATTTCAATCAGTTGAATTGAATATTTGTAGAGAAAAAAGCATTTTGCGAAATAGTCCTTTAGATATATCGAGATATTGGGCGTCATTTTCTACAATATATTTTTTCGACTTCCGGTAGCTCGCAAACCGCTCGACCTGTGTGCGGTATAACCTCAAATTCGCGCAAGTCTGGATCTTAGTTAAAATTTGTCTTCTTGAAAATGGATGAAGTAAAAAATGTTACAATAAATAAAAAAAATCCTGACTGAAAGAAAGAGTGAAATAACAATGAAATATTCATATGTTATATATCGTGAGATTTCCATACTCAATGACGAAGAAATCGCTCGACTACTATGACATGTGAATATTTCATTGTCAAATGTTTTTATATGATAAACATTGTCTTCTTCCCCTTTTCACGTTTTGTTTTATTTTGTTTTCATCGCGGCGTAAAAACGAATAAAAAAAACGGTTGCATATTGTGCATTTTCCCGTCGAAAATGATGAACATCCAAGTTTTTCCGTAATTCAAGTTATACCATCAATTGTAAAAACTTGATGAAAACCTGCCTTCGAACGGATAGTATATTTTCCACCCAAAACTGACCTAAAAATGATTTATGCCTTGACTGTAGATGGGGTGGGTAATTTAATTGCCGGCTAAAGGCTTGTGAAAGCTGGGAAATACAAAAAATGGTAACTTTTCTCGAAACGAGTCGAAGAATAAAACTCAGTCGCGCATCGTTTTAACACTGCATCCGACGAGTTTTTTTCGGCTTACGACTAATTCGACGGAAAAATTATTAGTAATTTTTGTCCATTAACGTAAATTAGTTCGCACGAGTCACGGTTGGATGAATATCGGCGAATGTTAAATAACAAGAGTATCGAGGGCTCAGTCATTATCATCATTATTATGCGCATGACTGCGCGAGTAAGGGTATAAATATTCGATTCCACAATATTTTATGTTGCGCGCTAATTAAGTTGTGTCATATAATCAATGAAGCGTATACTTGTATGCAAATAACGGCACACAGAAATCATTAGTAATTAAAGATGAATGAGAGAATTCCATTGAAATCCAGTTGCTAATTAACAATTTTTAGTAATGGAAACAATAAGCGCAATTGCGCGTAATATTGACTAGACGGGAAGAGTGGAGTCTCGATTGGAGGACCAATGGAATGTTTTTACTTTTGTGAGCTTTGCCTACCGCCGTTGCCTCTCGTTTGGCTCACCCGGTCGTCTCAGCTTCCCGCGATAACCGTTCGATACTTGTATTTTTCTCATTCCGTCACTCTCTCGCGGCTCTTTCCGCTTGAGAAACGAGGGTACGACAAAGACAGATTGAAAAAGACGACAAAAATAATGGCGAAACGCGGGAAGCAGAAGCATAAGCCGCAACTGACAAAAACAAAAAAAAACAGATACCCCTCGAAGTCTATTGCCGCGGGTAGTATAGTTGCAGCATGGTATAACGATTTTCATTATCCGTCCGCCAGTCGGCTATAATTACGATGAATAATTTATACGTAATCTCCCGGCTTCTCATTACGCAAATCCGTAAAAAATTATTGGAAAGTTTTATTTATTTTTTTTATTTTTTTTTAATCATCGCTGCGATAATGAATGGTACCAGGCAGAAATGTATAGTCCCTTGTTAAATTCAGAAAACTCAATCGTTTCATTACGAGTTTGATCATGAATTTTAAGTTCTTTTTTTTCTATCCCCTCCAGCCCCGGGTGCTCTAGCTAAGATATAAGAAAAGTTAGCGCGAGGGGACAATGATAATTCCCATAGCAATGAGACGTTTTGATAATGGAACCGATAGATCGGCTCGAGGTCTCGTCCGCCCCTCCCTTCGATGCGAGAATGAGGGCGAGAGAGAAAAATAGATAGTCAAGGGATCCGCAATCCGATCGGCGACGATGAAAATAAAATTGTTCAGGCAAGAGGGTTGCGTCGGAAAGTGGGTGAGTCCACGAAGATCCTTCGAGATAAGGGGATCATCGGAAGGCTAGCAGCATCATTGTTCTACCAGCACGAATCGCTTTATTCCATTCTCCGTATTCTCTGTATACATATATCTGCCTCCACCCTTATTTTCCTCATTCCCGATCGTTCCCTGTATATCTTTCTCTACCTCTCTATCTACCGTTCTGTCTGATGCGAGAGCAACATTCGAGATTCGAGGGCAAAATCCGCATTTGAATGCGGATCGATTCTCCTTTCGAGGTGCAAAGGCTTTTTCTCTTTTGTCTTTTATTCTTTTTTTTGTTTTCTTTTCTTTTCGCTCATCCCTTTTTTTTAACCACGAGCGTCGAGCGCCGAGACTTTTACTGTTTTCTCCCGGTGTCTATCTTCACGGATTAAAGAAGAAGCCCGCGTACTCGGTGGAATGACGATAATCCCCGGTCTTCCCCATTGGAGCGCACAGTGACGTCGGTTCTCCTGATTTTTTTTTTCCTTTCCTTCTTCGGTATATATACATATAGTATATATACCCACAGTATATAAACCGACAGTGCAGCTTGGTATTAGCTAGTGGCATTTGTGATGGCGCTACGAGGGGGATAGGACAACTGTGCGCGGTAATGGTTGGAGAAATGGTGCTATAGTACACACCCGGAAAGTGCCGGATATCCGGGTCGAGTGCGAAAGCTTCTTCTCGAGAGTTGCCGGAGTCAGGCGCTCGAATGAAAATGAAAATGAAATTTCATTTCGGATGCTGTCGCAGAGCCGAATCTCGTTGCGGAAAATACACTTCTAGCGTTTTAGAACTTTATGCAAACGTGTGAGAAAATATTATTGAACAGTACAATTGGCGGTTTCCGTTGATTCGCGCCGCGGTGCGACTGTTAAAAATGTCATTAGTTTACACAGTAATGTGGTGACGCAGGCTTTCTTTCTGGCGAACATTCCACAACAATAAACGAAGGCCACACCCGGCGCGACCTGGGTCAAAGGCTGCCGGGGGGCTCTGTTTGACAAATTTCAATTATTCGATTCCTTTTGGGTGCCAGCTAGTTTTCGGAGAACTAACGAACCTTTGACTATTTCTTTTCGGCTAACAATTATTTTTAATCGACACAGGGGGGTAGGATTGGAGGACCCGAGGATATTATTATTGCGAAATCACTAATTTTCCAAAGAATATTCGAGCAAGAAATATGAGTTTTATTACTCTTCGACTTAATTATGAATTAATTCAATTTAAACCGGAACACACGATTCACACTGTTATGACAATTTACTATAATTTGACAATTAACTTACTAAACTATCGACGAGACTCCTCGAGGGCTGACCAGCCGTACCCTAAGACGGTCGATGGACAAGTGGTAATAATAATTTTTCGATAATTCGGCGAGCGCTTGATATTTCGTCGCTCGCCTTAGCCAGTCATGAGCCCTTTTGTCCAATGCGCGAATCAGATAACCGCGTTATGCGAACCTGCCTCTGACTCGTCGATACTTTGCCTCGTTTCGGCGATACAAACGAGTCTTTCTGTTAAGAGTAATGATTAGTATAAAATTAAATAATATAATTAACAATTATGTCTGACAAAATAGATTGCCTACGATAACGCTCGAGGAGTTAAATGAGCGCAATGACGTCGAGGAAATTTGTCGAATTTACTTTCCTGTCACAGTGAATAAAAAACACACGAGTAATAATATATTTTTTAAGGTTATCGTCTGAGCACAAAAATCGGTCGTTATCGGTCGCGCGAATTACAGTTTCTCCAGGATCGAGAAAAAAAACAAAAAAAATTGAGACGAAACTCTCTCTACTGTCGCTCGAACTCGCCTCACTCGTCTCTGTACTCATATCTCGTTACACGTGGCGGCAATTCATCATATATTATATGAGAGTGATATTTCTTTTTTTCTGGTCTCGTAACGCGGACCACGCCCCGAAATATGTATATACGGAAAAAAAAAAACAAAGATGGAAAGGACCTTCGGCAAAGAAGATAGAAAGCCGCGGGACGCGCGATGAGAGAAAGAGTAATGAAAGAATTAAAAAGAGTGCTGAACGTGCTTCTTTTCTTCATGCGGCGACCCATCGTTGCAGCCGAAACAAGTGCAGCACGCGTTGCCTAGGTCGCAGTCGCCTCTTTCCTTCCTCCCTCCGTCTCTTTCGCCGCCATCGTTTCCTCCCACCACTTTTTCGTCTTATTCTCGCAAAGTGCACTTGGAAAAGTAATTAGCATAATAAATTAGCCAGCAAATAAAAGCGTGTTGCGCGGGAGAGTTGACAAAAAAAAAACGAAATAAAGGAAGCGAAAGCGAAGCCTCGCGCTCGAAAACACGGCTAACGACGTAGTACGCCTCGTGATTAGGACAACAAAGGCTCTGTACGAGAGAGGCGACGATGACGAGAACGATGTCTCCGGAGGTGGATGTGACCCCTCCCGTGGATAGCGACGAAGAGACGAAGAGACATCAATTACTACGAAAAATGTCGAGACCTCTTCTGGCACAGGGAAGAGGGCGAGTGCCACTCGTGAGAGCCAAAGGGAAAATTTGAATTCAACCCCTCCACTCCCTGTACTTGGAACAGAGAAAAAACAGACCCTCCTCCGCACTACCCCCTCGCAAATTTTCCCTTTTTCAGCGTAAAATACATTTATTCAAAGCACGAAAAAAAATGCCCATCCCGATTAGCAAAATGAGCGATTTTCCTAAAGTGCTCTTGATATATATCTTTGCTTTGCGAATCCGATGCAATCTCTCGTGGTCCCATGGCTGACCTAATTAAAAAGGAAATTACCATACTAATTGATATAATAAAAGTCAATTAACCAGCGGAAGTCGGTAGTGAACTATAGGCGTGTTAAAAAAATCCTATGGTGCCCGAATCATAATTTCACAAGTTTTGTTATTTCTTTTTTCTTTAACCCCATCATAACCTACGATTAAAAGACATACCGGCGAAACGTTGGAGGATTATAAAAATGAAGGGAGAAAAGAAACGGTAATAACTCTGTTAATTGTGGTACTGGTGCATTAATAAAAGTGAAAAGAGGGATTCCACTGGTCGTTGTGACTGTGGGGTAATAAAACTTTGACGCTCGACTCCCGGAGTGTAACATCGGGTCTTTATGTACTACCGGTAGATACAGTTCCATTGTAACTCGATGTGGGGGGTTGTTGTGGCTTGTACAAAAATGCGATAAACTGCGCGCGGGAAGGTCTAGAATTTTACACGGCACGACAGTCAGCGGTTTCCGAGCCTCGTAAGTCGCTTAGCTCTTTCGAGTTACAGTCCTCACCCCCCCCCCCCCCCCCCCCCCTCGAGATCGCCCGCTCGTGTATGTGTACCACACGACGAGCTGTCATGTTTCGTTTATGTCACTCCGGCACACACGCTCTCGACCTATCGTCTCGCACGTATATTCGCTACGGTAGATGCACCGCAGTGCGTGTATATTCAACTGCATGCCGGCTGTGCACCGCATTGCCTCCATACATACCTACCTACCTATATGCCAACCTATTCAGTCCTCTCTCATTCTCACCTTCTCTCTACGCGAACGCGACGATAGGGATCCCTCAACGCGCCTGTTTTTATTCCCGGCGCAGCTGCGTCGTCTATGCTTCAATGTACCGCAGCGTATATTTTACGCACGCGACGGCTATCTTTATTTTCTACCCGGCTCATTTTTCGACATTCCAACGACCGACTTTCGTCACCGACTCGTCAATCTATCCGATAATTCAAGAAACGTCTAACTCTGCCAGAATTGCAATCGATTTATCAGACGAATATCCGATCGTCGACACTGAATTATTAAACGATTATTTATAATTCACATGTTTTTTACTCCCGAGTGTCTAACTAGTGGAACATTAAAAAATATCTTAACGAAATCTGTCAGATCGTTTCTTCGCATTGCGACCCACGGGTTTTTTTCATTCGTTTTTTCTTTGAGATCTCATTTTATTGAAATTTTGTCGATACGTGCAGCCATTACTTTTTCAGTTAATTTTTGGTCGAATTTATATATCGAAAGAGCCGAAATAAAAATGATAAATCAGAAAGAAAGTGAAATTATTTATCTGTTATTGAGTATACAAATCTTCCGATTATAATACGCAAATAATAATTTGTTATTTCACGTTTTTTGGTAAAACAATTTGTTTTCTATACTCCGTTCTAAGCCTGGAGACTTGAACATTCTTGACATTTTTTTTATTTTTGCCATCGAACAAAAAAAAAAGCGACATTCGAGATTACCCGTGACTGGAAATGCGAAATATCATGTAAAAATTATTCCAGCAGGTGGGCTTTTCATCTTCGTGTAACTCCGGCACTCGCAATGCGTCAAAGGGATTGCTGTACGTCCCTTTGACGGAAAAACCCTTCGGGTGCGAGTGTTTCCCTTGTACGATTCCTTCTGGGCTCAGTTTACAAATCGTCCCGGTGTGTATACCGAAGAGAAACAGGGTAAGCATGCTTGTCAAAGAAAACATCGACCCATCGGGCTGCGTTCATGATTTTGCCCCAAGTCCGGAGAACTTCGTAAGACTCCTTTGACTGCAGTCAATTAGTTACGTGTACCTACTTATCGCAACTATGTTTTTACATAATACAAATAAATATATTCCGTTGCAAGAGGCAACTATTAAATCGAGGAGTTCTCGAGAGAAGTTTACATTTACGGACTAAAGTAAGATTTTTCTCTCTCGCTAAAAATTTTCTTTTAACATTAGCGTGGCTTTTTCTCCTTTTCGTGCTCTCCCTCTTAGCTCGTTCCCCGTTCAACTTGCCCTACTCTCTACGGTTTTGCAACTCTCGTTTTATTCCACTTTTAGAGAAATACCCAACGTAACCTAAAAAAAAAAAAACTGGGCCGTTGCCGCGGGGACCTTTGCCGGTTCCCGCTTGACTTGGTCTTCGCTGCCTTGCATCCTCTCTAATTGACCCAGTTTTACCCATTCCTCTCGCGATACAACCCACCTGCAGATGCACCGCTACATCCAAATTATTCTCCTTTATGTTTTCCGCAACATACCTATTTTCGTATAACGGAATGCGCAAACATTCCGAAACGTATTTCGTTCGCTCGCTCTCTATATCCGAACGATGTGTTTCGTTTTTGGGAATTTTTTCATATGTTTATCTCTCCTTCTCACCCCGCACCTCCGGTAAAGCCCCTTGCTCCATACAATATTTTGTTTCAACAATTGTTTTTTTCTTTTTCTTTCCATGGCTCACAATCGCGCGTTAGGGAGAGTTGTGAAAGCGCGGTTTCGCGTCATTAAGTAACTATGCCGCGTGGAAAATTTCAACGCCGTGTGAGGGAATAGATTCACGAAAGGAAGTAGAGAAACGCCGGTGAAAGAGGTGCCACGGGTAAAAATTTAATCGAATCGGGTTTGAGCAAAAAAAACCTCTATTATCGGAAATGGAAATCCCAACGTAGCGCGCACGGTACATTTCAAATGGCAAAAAAAAAGGGTCGCCCAGTGCCGAGGTGTGAATGTAAAAAGATCTTACGTGTACGAGCATCAATCCTTGAAAGCAAATTTTTTTTAACGATATTGCATCGTTAAAATCGGAAGTCTTGTTGTGATACCTCTCGCGATATTCTTCTCTATTTTCACGATAAATGAATGAGGGAGAGAGGAGCTGGATGTCAAGGCGATTTAACTTTGAGTAATGACGGTGACTATTACAGCGCGTTGAAGAAGAATCTCGATTACCAAAACGAGCTCAAGGTTGTCATTCGTAGACTTGAGGAATATACGCGGGAGCGTCACATAGAAGAGATAGGAAAGTTGAGAGAAAGATGGCCCAATGGAGCGTGTGTGCTGCCGTTAAAACGTTTTTCCGCGGCGGTTACACTATAGTAGTTACAGTGTAAGCGTAAGAGGGTGCGGAGGCGGATTGTATGTCCTTAGGTGAAATCTGGGAATCCTAAAATATCGTCCAAATGTTCCTGAGCCGAAGTAAAGCGCGGGGAGAAAAGAGAAGAAGCGGGGTCGAGGGCTGAAAATGGGATCAGGCCAAGTAGAAAAGTCGGACGAAAAACTAGTGGCCTTCCGGGGGCGGGCACCCTCTGGCAACCCGCATTTCTTTCCCTTTCTTTTTTCCGCCCGCGCTCCCACGCTTTTTCTTTCGTCTTCTTTACTTTTTGTTTTCATGTTTCCTTCTCATTCTCTTCCAATCTCGTCTTCTCATTCGCTGTCTCCCTCGCTGATTTTCTCTCGGTATTATGTATAACTCTCTGGCCTATAGCTATCGTTGGCCGCACGGGTCAGTAAAATCGGGACCGGGGAAACACCGAGCAAGCAGCCGAGAGGCAACCGCACTTTTCCACGGTCCCCGGCACCTCTCTCACCAAACTTTATCATCGTCCGCGACAAATTTGACGGTCTCGCATTAATCTCAGCTTTATTACCGTCGCTCTCGGTACCGCGGCAAAGTAGGATGCCGGGAGGGAGAAGTGTCTCTCTTGTTTCCCGGGGATTTCGCTACGACGGCAATTCCCTGATCGAGCCGTCGACTCGTGCTTACGAAATTCCGGCGAAATTCCGTCAAGTCGCTAACAGACCGGACGATATAGTTGACAAAATCTCGAGACTGTACACCGGCTCGATATCCGTTCTCTCCGAGTTCTTCATGATTGTTGTTCTTTATTCGTCTGTTGGATTAAGAGAACGCGAGGGACGGGAGCGCATATTCGCATACGTTATTGGCAATTTTTTAATATCGTCATATAAATAGCTATACATTTGTCGAATATGTTTGTAGAAATATATTATAAAATAAATGCGTTAATCAAGCGTTAATCGACGAAAATATGTAATTATGTCGAAAATATATTTTCGACATAGACCTTTTTCATGTGGGTGACTGTGCAAAAATGCTACGGATTTGTGGGCACTTTCGATTTTGTGATCAATTGATCAATTTGGCTTGGATTTTGGTTCGTTGTTGGTTCGTTCGCTCCAGGGCACTGAGCATAGAGCTGCAGGGCTTCAAAATCGAATAACACTTCGTCACTCTTTTGACAAAACTTTGAGCTAATATATTTGAAGCTTGTCGCTCCGGGAGTAGGTGTACCTTTTCCACGTGCTTGAAAACTGAAGGAGGGTAGAAAGTTCGGTGAACCGGATGGTACAAAGTTTCGCACCTTCGATCTTCAAATTACCCTCGTAAAGTCTCCATTAATTCTTGGGGAACGGCGGCCACATTCGCTAGGGTTGCCTCGTCGTGAGCTCGTAGGTTCTATCGTTCCCGTAGCACAAGGAGAGCGCGGTACTCGCGCAGTGGTATAGGTAATTGGCCCGTCCTTCTACCAATTTCGAACGAGGGTTTTCACGACGGGTACCTACTAGGGAAGAGCCAACCGAACCTCGCTCCAATGGTCCGCTTACTTCGTCGTTGTCCCGTCAATTCTCACCCTATCTTTCGTACTGGTAATCTAATAATAAATGCGAAACGGCTCGACCGGAAATCGTTTTGTCCTTCAAAACTCTGTATCGTTGAAAAAGGAGAAGAAAAAAAAACTTTGATCCATTCGCGATTTCTCTACATCGACAAAAACTAATCTCTATAGTAATGACACCCTTTTCACATCTGCGTTTAAACTTCCATTATCAAACTATCGACAAAAATGGTTAAGGCAAATTCATTGGGTGCTCGTACCTTACATCATCGTGAAGACATTCCTAATCTTATTAGATGTATATCTACTGAAGTTCATCAGCAGGTTTTCGTGAACCGGATGCTTCGCATTCTCGCGTCGTATCAGCGCATTCTTGAACGTTGTCATCATAAATGACCGAACTTCGGAAACATGGAGATCACTTGAAACTAGCCACAGCAAGATAGATATTGCATTTGACAGAATTTTCAGTAACATGCGCTATCATTTTGATCTCACTAATGTAGCGAAGTGCGAGGAAAAATGGATCTACGGGAATGGACATAATTTAAGATAAAATACGGACAAAAAATTAAAATATATGTAAATCGCTGTCATTTCTACAAAATATGCTTGAAAATTCAAATGAAATTTGCTATGCGCACATTTTGTTTAAAAAGATATGAAAAAAATATCATTATAATTTTTGTTAAACTTTACATAAATAAGAAAGGGATAAAAAATTGCGAGAAATTTTTGGATTTTGTCTCGGCTGCGTCGTATGTCCATTTTGGCCCGTGTCTGTCGACGAAATATAACTGTCGTACCGGAAGTAGGCACTGCCCAAGTCATAGCAGCAAGGCACCTTGTACGCGACGTCTATTACAGAAGAGTGTCAGTGTGGGTACCTACATGCAGAACGGAATAGCTCGTGTTTCGTGGCTGGTATGAAGAGGCGCTTGCGGTGGATACGTATACTAAAACCGTATACCCGCCGTCGCCAGCCGGTCGCCAGAAACGACAAGGCTGGTGATGGTAATGGTGGTGCAGAAGCCGCCCTCAGTCCCGGAGACGACCACAGGCGACTCGTCGTCTCGACTCTGATGAGAAATTAAACTCAGCACACCGGGAATTGCGCGATAATTGAAAGCCCGGCTTGGCTACCCAAACCCTCGAGAGTAGAAGATAGCTAACCTTCGCGGTGTTAGTGCGAGTGGGTGAGAAAGCCGAGAAAGCGAATAGACGATGCATATACGCTCGGCGGGGTCTCTTTCTCTCTGTGCGAAGCGAACCTCTACGATACGACTGGCTCGGCTTTGTCTACGCGATCCAGCCCCGTGCAGCATCCAGCTATGTCGAGGGCAGAGATCCACGTTTTCTTTCTCCGTTTCGCGACCCTCCTTTCCCCTCCCATACGCTGGTCAGTGTCGACCGACGAAACCGGAAACGCGTTGCTTCTCTCTCGGGGCTCCGCGTTCACAGAGAAGAGACGAAGCGCGCTAAGCGCGTGTACACGTTAGAGAGTTTTCACGAGTGCTCAACGGACATTAATTCTGTTATTTCCTCGCCACGCGACACTCGCACACCGCTATTCATCCTCAATGTAGTCGGTAAGGCATGCGGTACCGCATTATAGCTGCGCCAAGCTACCGTTTTGTTTACACGTTGTCCTCCGGCCGCGGCAAGTAATGGTATTATTATGTTATATGCGTATAACGGACGAGAGACGAAAGTTCGGTCAAGAATATCTGTAGAGCAATGCTATAACCGCAGCTACGGAAACGTTGGGGCAGAGGGGATTAACTCGGTAAGCCCGTTTTTGCTTCTTCGTACTTCCCTCCCGCGTTTCCAGTAGAACGAAATTTCTACCTTTCCGTACACGAGTGACCAAAAGCCGTGTCTTAATAGCCGTTAATAAAGCTCGACGATTATTTTTTTAATCTTTTTATCCTTCTGGACTCGAGAGGGAGGGTGTGCGAATCAATCGACAGTCTTTAGGGTGAGTCGATTTTTTTTAAACTCAGTGTATTGGAAACATAATATTGAAGCTGTTTTTATTTCATTCTTTTTTATATAAAAACTTCGGTATTTAATTTTTGTAAAATTATTTTTATTTCATCATTTTCAAAGTAAAAATTGCTCCATCTGCAGCAACGAATTTCATTGTGCGATCGATTGTATAGCCCTCTGGAGTGGGAAGAACGAAACAATAATGGCGGCATATATCGACGAAATTTCGACGAGTTCAAGCGCATTATTATTGAAAACTATTCATCTCTATGTGGTTTTGTTACACCACAGTTTTGTGGTGTAAAAAAAAACGGTGTACCTACTACATTGTTGTTCGGACATTCTCAGTCGCTTCGGAGAACATCGAATACCGAGAAAAGCCGCAAAATCACGCGTTCGCCATGAAGCCCATAACTCCCGTCTTTTTTATTCGACGGGAGTTAAAAACGAAGAAACCCGCGCGAGCCGCTCGAGAAACTATAATACGGGCGTATGAAACAAATCGGTCTCGTTGCGAACATGATAAAGAGCTGTGCTCCGTCCCGTGCAGTCTTTCCACGGTTCGTTAAAAACTCGTGTACGAAGGGAGATCTACCCTAGTGTGTGTACGAAGCTTAGTTACGCCAGCTTACCGTTGCGAGCAAGAAGCTTGCCTTGGTTATATGCATTTTCGAGCGGTTGGAGAGCTGGAGTTTCGAGTATTGTCTACATGCGCGCAAGCAACCGCGAGGAAGCGGTCGGATTTCAAAGTCGGACCTCAAAGGATTACCTACAGTCGAGGAAAGTGGAGGAGACAGAGGAAACGCGAATGGCATTTGTAGCAGCGGAGACGTGAAAGTCTGAAAGTCACTCGCCGTAGAAACCCGCCCGCGAGAATACTCCGCCCGGATTCTTCGCTCCTACCGACCCCGCGTCACGTTCTCTATAAGAAGCAACGGCAATAAGGGTCAAGTGAGGAACAAAGCCGTTTACGTTCGATAAATTAATGAAATGTGATGAGGCATCCGAGTTATAGTAGTTTTCTTTATGAAAAGAATCGCGAATATGAAACTGATTTAACGATAACTTCTTTATTAAGAGTACACGTGTTTGCGTCGATACATTTTCGTGATGAATGAATGATAGATTATTTTTTCTTAGTAACCAATAACAACTTTCCATGACAACGGTAACGGAGTCTTCCCGACGATTTTTTTTTTAAACACACATTAAATGCGACGACCCGTCTCAATACTTCTGCAGTCGAAGCGTTTCATGCATAGTCCCAGATTCGTATATAATTCGATAAATCTACTCTTTGGTAGCGCTTTAGTGAATACATCCGCCAACTGAGCTTCGGTAGGCACGAAAACTACATTGATTTCACCGTTTTCGACTTTCTCGCGAATATAATGAAATTTCACATCAATGTGTTTCGTGCGCTTGTGAAATTCCGGATTATGAATTAAACGAATTGCGCTCTGGTTATCGACATATAATTTCGTCGCTTTGTCTCGCAGGTATCCTAATTCGCTTAACAACGCGCGTAGCCACACAGCTTCTTTCGTTGCTGTAGATGCCGCGATATACTCCGATTCCGTCGTACTCAACGATACGAGTTTTTGTCGCTGAGACGACCATGTTACAATTCCGTTTACCATGCAAAATGCATAGCCTGTCGTGGACCTTCTGGTTGCTATATCGCCCGCGAAATCTGCGTCTGAATATCCCGTGAGATCGACTCCTGTCTCCGATGTTCGGAATTCGATTCCCATGTTAGTTGTCTCGATCAAATACGCGATGATTCGCTTCACTGCTTGCCAGTGGCTCTCGTTATGCTTGTTCAGAAACTTACTCACCGAGTTGACCGCGTATGCAATATCTGGACGTGTTACTACCGCGAGAAACATTAGCGATTCTACTGCCTCGCGATACGGTACTACTTGGCTTTTGGTCTCTTCTGACTCTACCGGATGTAAAATCGTGTGAGGATCCGCAGGCACGGACAGCCCTTTTGCTCGACTCATTCCGAATTTTTTGGTAACTTTCTTCATGTAAGCCTCTTGATGTACGAACATCGACCTTGACTCGCGATCTCTACTTATTTGCATCCCGACGAATATACTACAATCTGTTACGTCCTACGTAACCTTTCTACATAGCAGTTACCAGGAAACCAAAAATATAGAGCATAAAGCATCTTCCTCAAGATAAAACATTAGAGTCTCGCGTACAAGTCAGCCACGCGCTCTCGCACTGAGGCACGCGCCTATCTTCTCCGCCGCACACTACCAAGAAGCGATACGTCAGATGGCCTTTGCGGCACACACAAGCTCTCTATATCCGCGTTCAGTTATCAACTCACTGGACACCGCCACTGAATTTTATTACGCCTATTCAAACGTCGAGTCTATTTCTCTTATAATTTTTAGTCGAATCTTTTTCGCCGAATCTTTTCGCCGAAACTCTTTCTATCAACAGTTAATTAGACCATCGGAACTCATCGCGACGGTTACTTCAAATAAAGGGTCGCGATCTCATTAGCCCCACCACCGCATAATATTTTTACACTAGTAGTATAGGACTAAAACTAGTATATAAGATCAAGCATCTTTACCAAAAATCAGTAGTTCTTCGATTATTCTCCGAGTATCATCATCAGTTTACCAGCGAAACTGCACAGAGCGAGCAAGGCTCTGCACAACGAGACTAACTACGAAATCCCGACCGCGGCTGAGTCTCCAGTAAACTAAGTTCAACTAAGTGTTTGTAATCGGAATTGTATTCTCACCGAACGTCGAACAATAAATAAGTATTCAGTGAGTACAACGCAATAAACCATTCTCAACTATTATTTCTGCATGCTCTACCATCGTGCTACGAGGCTATCAGTCTCGACAATCCTCCTAGCGTAATCTCCTATCGACGGACAGTGTACGGCGAGGTCTCCGTCCCTGAGTAAAGGGCCAACGCCTTGACTCGAAAGAGAGACCGACGTTACGCATGTTCTGAACGAACTCGCTTGAGCTCGTCGGGACGTAACATCTCCGATTGTTAACTCGAATTCTTTACGCAACTCGCCAAGAATTTTCTCGATTACATTCGTAGACTTTGCTGCAATTATCCCGTCGTCTACAAACAGCGCGAGGTACACTTTACAATTTTCATAGGTACCGACGTACACACATTTATCCGCATTTGTTTCATTTAAGTTAAAACGTTTTAAAACACTCGCGATTTTTAGATTCCAGCAGCGCGGTGCCTGTTTGAGTCCGTACAATGCCTTCTTGAGAAGACACACCACTTTCTCTCGACCCTCGCTAACTTCCAGTCCTGTTGGAATCTCCATCCTGACGTCTTTGTCCAGAAGTCCATGGAGGAACGCAGTTCGAACGTCGAACTGTACTGTTTCGAGAATTTCCTCCGTAATGATTGCTAAGAGTACTCGGAGAGAATCGCACCTCACGACTGGTGAAAACGTCTCCGAATAATCCACGCCTTCGCGTTGCATAAAACCTCTGGCACAAAGTCGTGCCTTGAATCTGACTACGTTTCCTTCCGTGTCGCGTAAGATTTTGAAAACCCATTACGAATCTATGTTTTTTTCTCCTGGAATTCTCAGCACTATCTCCCACGTTCCGTTCTTTCGATGTGCATCGAGTTGGTCCTCAATGGCTTCCGCCCACTGATTAGCCTCTGGACCCGATACAGCTTCTTGATAAGTCGATGGAATATTGTATTCTACGAGACACAGCTCATATCCATACCTTTTCGGTTGCTTAAGCGTCGCTCGATCACGCAACACCCTCGGTTCCGGAGCTTCTTGCTCCTGCTGTTGTCGAACGTTTTCGATAGTTTCTCTCTCATCCTCTTCGACTCTATCTTCTGCTTGTCCTGCTCTCGCGTTGTCGGCAGCCGCATCGCCAGCCGCATCGCCAGCTCCTGCGTTGTCGAAGACAGCTTCGTTAGCGTCTTCTGCATCTTGATAGTTTTCTTCCTCAATCTCGCTCTGCATCGGTAGTGTGAGTTCGACCTCGGACACTGGTACCGCCGATCGTACTCCGCTTTCTCGTTCATTGAACGCCACATGTCTAGAAACAGACACACCTTTCGTAACAGGATCATAACACCGGTAGTTCGACGATTCGCTGTCATATCCCACGAGAATCATCTTATTCGCTCGAGGATCGAATTTTGTGAGTTTCTGCTTCGGCACGTAGACATAGGGGTCGGAGCCGAAGATTCTCATGTGGCGAAGATCTGGTTTCTTCCCCGTCCACAATTCGTACGGCGTACGACTTCCGCCCTTTCTCGATTGCCCAGCCCTGTTGAGAGTATAGACCGCTGTAGCAGTTGCTTCCGCCCAAAGGTGCGAAGGCAGCTTTTTCGCTTGCAGTATCGTTCTTGCTGCTTCCACTATTGTGCGATTGTCACGCTCTGACTTCCCATTCTGCTCGGGAGTGTATGGAGCAGTGGTCTCGTGTGTAATTCCCCTCTTCTTCATGTATTCTTTCATCTTCTCATTACAGTATTCGGTACCGTTGTCTGTACGTAGCGTCTTCATCGTGCGCTCGAACTTGTTGTTCACTAGACGCTCGAACTCTTTGAATCGCTCGTATACGTCTGACTTATGACGGATGAAATATACGACTCTAAAATTCGTTGCATCGTCCTTGAAGAGTACATAATATTTCGCTCCTCCTAACGACTGTACCGGTATTGGTCCACACACGTCGCTGTGAATAACCTCTCCGGGTTCACTCGCTGTCTTCTTGCTCTCTCTCTGAAACGGAAGTTTGTGTAATTTACCGAACTGACAAGCCTCGCAGAAGAAATCTTCCTCGTTCTTCAGGGTTACCCCCTCCACAAGCTCTCGGTTCACCAACTCGGTGAGTGCCCTCTTGTGTATATGGCCGAGTCGCACGTGCCACATTTTAAAGTCCAGTGCTGTCACGTTGACCTCTCGATTCTTCTTCGGTCGTCGGAAATACATTCGATACAGCCCGTTGTCTTGTTTAGCTCCAGTTGCCTCGACGACGCCTCCTTGCGTTATCTTCACGATTCCGTTTTCGAATTCTACTTTGAACCCTTTGCTCGTGCAGACTCCGACTGAAAACAGATTTCGTGTAACACGAGGTACGAGTAGCACATTTTCGATGGTCCCGCTTTCCCATTCGCCGTTTACGAATTTCTCAATGCGAATAGTCCCAACGCCTGCCACCTCGCATACCCCGTCGTCGCCCCGCATGACAGTTTCTCCTTTTACCGGCCGTATCTCCTCAAACCAATCGCGACGCGACGTGACGTGCTCCAATGCTCCGCTGTCAGTTATCCATACGTTTTTTTTATCAGCGTCCCGTAGCTGTCTGAACTGCTCTGTCGAAGGCTGTTGTTTTCAATTCCCCACTACTAGTGCTTCAGCGCTTTCTTTCTGCGACTGAACGACAAACGCGCATCCATGACTCGACTGAGTTTTGTTTTTGTCGTTACTTTCGCCGTTTTTTTTTCGCTTCTCGCACTGACTTGCGTAGTGTCCCTTTTCCTGGCACCGAAAACACTCGATATCCTTTTTCGACTTTTTCTTTTTGGTGTTTTTGTCCTTTGAACGCACACCGTCTTTCGAACCACCTTGTTTGATAACCGCCAACGCACTCGTTGTGTCACCGTCCTCACTGTCGTTCGCATCTTCCCCTATGAGCCTTTCTAGTAGATACGCAATCGTCTAACGCGCCGGATCTACGCTATCCCACGCTGTCCTGAACACGTTGAACTTCGGCGTTAAGCTCGATAGAATTTTCGCGATCAATGCCGCTTCGGAAATCCGTTCTCCGAGATCTATCAACTGCCGCGCCATGTTTTGTACAGAACTCACGTGCTGGATGACCGTGTCTGTCGGACTCATTTTGTAGCAATAGAATTTCTGTGTTAAGGCTCCGACATTCGATGCCGATTTCTGTTCGTGCACTGTGACGAGCTTGTCCCACATTTCTTTAGCGGTACCACACACTAGCACACTCACAACTTGTTCGTCCTCCATAGCTGATGCGATAATCGCCGTCGCTTTGGCATTGTCTTTTATCCACAGTTTCGTAAGCGCAGCATTTTCACCGTTCTGATTCTCTGGCTTCGTTCTGGTACCGTCGACCACGTCAAATATCTCGTTTGCCATCAGCACTGCCGATATTTGAAATTTCCACGCCTGAAAGTTTCTTCCTTCGAACCACTTGACCGATCGTACCAACGCGTCACCCGACATCTTCGAGTGGCGACGAAAAAAAAACACGAAAACTCTGACCGCGTAAACACTGACCCCGGAAAAACGAAAACTACGCGTATACCGACGCGTGCGATACGACACGGAACTCAATGCCGTATTCCGTACGTTTTTCCTTTTCACGTTTCCGCAATCGCGATCTTGATACTTTTTCACTATCTACTTCCTTTCCAGCAAAACTACACTCACAACGGTTACGTTGTCTGGGCCCATAACCTGATGAGGCATCCGAGTTATAGTAGTTTTCTTTATGAAAAGAATCCCGAATAAGAAACTGATTTAACGATAACTTTTTTATTAAGAGTACACGTGTTTGCGTCGATACATTTTCGTGATGAATGAATGATAGATTATTTTTTCTTAGTAACCAATAACAACTTTCCATGACAACGGTAACGGAGTCTTCCCGACGATTTTTTTTTTTTAAATACACACATTAAATGCGATGATCCGTCTCAATAGAATGCTCTTGCGATCTTTTTTCCTTTGGATTCGACGCTCGAATCTTGCCTCCAAGATTGTTATAATATATAGTACTTAATTAACGGAATAAACGAAAAAATTCAACATCGAGAAACTGGTGGCGAGAAAATTTTCCACTAACTTGCCCTCCTCGCACGCATTGACTCTGTGGGAGCCTCGATTCTCTCGTCGATCATCGCTCGAGTCCTCACTGTTCGTCCCGTCCCGCGCTCTCCTACCGCATCTCTCCTCGGCACGTCGCGTAGTTTCTAAAAACCTGTAACTTATCAATAGTTCCTTTTGGCAGACTCTCGTTCGCTATAGTCGCATCCTTTCCAGTATCTCTGGGGAATGACTCCGTTCTCGCGCGCCCAGACTCTCGTGCGTGTTACTCCCATCGTGGATGCGGGCGTAGTTATTACGCCTCGTCACAATATATACCAAAGATTCTACGGCGGTATTTATCATCCGCACTATTTGTCGGTAATGGAAAAAAGATCAACGTTCCGGGTTTTGCCGATACCCTTCGCGCTTGTCGAAATCTCGTTCGCGATAAAATCCATTTCTCTGCTTTGCCTCTCGTGTATATTCCCACAAGCAATTTGAAACCGTCAACCGTATATACCAATATATGTATAGATATATAACACACCATCGCCATCTCCGGCGTTCGACCGTTTCTCTGACTGCCGCTGCGGCATCGTTAAGCTTCGCGTCGTCAAGCGTTGTCGGGCTTTTTCACTGGCGCTTTTTTCTTTTTTTTTTTCTAGTTTCATTCGTCTATTTTCTCGTAGTTGCCGCAGGCGCAACGAACGTTGCTGCTGCATGTTCTACATCGATGAAGTTTCCCGTTGCGCACAGAGACTGGCTTGCAACAACCCCCGGGGCAGTCTTTTCTCATACATAGTATAGCGCAGTACACTCGTACGGTGTTACGCACGTCAGTACGAAATGCGTAGAGATACTGAAAGCTTGCTGCGGCATATTCGTGTCGGTGAATACGCGCGCGAGTTGTACGCGAAGGGATGAGAATCAGCGGCGAGGAGCGGGGCGACGGAGGAGAGGAAGGGTGACCACGTCGACGACACAAGTGTCGAGAATCGTCGGGCGCGGATGCAAAATTGAATTTTTTCACGTAGCCAGCAGCGTCACGTACGTACGTACTTTAATATACGATCGCGAAAATCTCTCTATATTCGTGAACGGTAATGGTCGAATCGCTCTTCGACTTCGATCGCAACTGCCACTCGTAACGGTAGAGAGCTTGTAAAAAAAAAGGAGACTGAGCAGATTACGGCGGAGAGGGATAAAAAAAATCAACGAGAGGAAAGAGGGACACGAGTCCTGTGTCCTGGCGAAAGCTTTACGGAACGTATAACGACGAACTGCTCCGGGAGCCTTTCGAGAGACCGTCGGAGTTTCGCTTACAACCAGAAACCATAAAAAAAACATGTTTTTAAATATATTTAGCCGCTAATGTAACCACAACATTATATACCAATGGCTTTTACTAACCAGCCCCTTCCGTCATCGCAACGTCTCCCGCAGCTCCTCTTATATCTCGTAAGCCATGACATGGCTAATTGCCATGACGTCAGATATTTTTTAATTAATACTTTATGTTTTTTTTTTGTTTGCATTCGTTTTCGCCGTACCTTCGTACCGGGGTTAAGCTGCAATTCAGCAGCCAAGCTGATGATTCGAACTGTAGAAAAAAAAATTCTCTTTGAGACATAAAGAAGTAAAAAAAAATTCTCAATTAAAACGTAATGGTTCGCGTCTCGTTTTTAACCGGCATTACAGTCTCCTGCTCGAACGCTTCGTCGCGCCTTCTCCTACTTTACTGACGGTCGTAGTCTAACTAATAGGTAAGAACTGCTCGAGTCAAAGCGAAACGTGAGGGAAAAGAACGTGACAGTGCAGCATCGCAAAGCCTGAACGTATTATATATATGGTTGATTCTCCGGTGTCTTCCTTTTTTTCATGTCTATGTCCATGTCCATGTCCATGTCCATGTCCATGTCCATGTCCATGTCCATGTCCATGTCCATGTCCATGTCCATGTCTATGTCTATGTCTATGTCTAAATTTGACGATGGTCACATGTCGGTCTTTAAATGTGTGTTTTATTTTTTTTTAATTCACGTTCCAGCGACCACTGTGACAAAAAAAATACTCCCCAAGGCGAGGGAGGTCAACGGAAGTCCTGAAAAAAAGGTAGACAGCTCTGGTAATTAAGCATTTTGCTCGTGCGGTCTCTGTGCTTCCTTTCGTTTTCGCCTTCCGGCGATGTGTCCGGCACGAGACGGGTCACGTACTTGCTCTCCAAGTGGGTCGAAAAGTCTGTCGTTGGATGTTCTATTTTCGCGGCGTTCAGACCTTAGCGTCCGATCGAAACTTGTATTTTCGTTGCTTTTGAACCAATAACAAAAATGTCCACCGTCACTATTTTCCTCCGAAAATCGATACGAAACCAATTTTTATCGCATCAATATTTGCACAAATTTCTGTTTCCCAATGTAATTTCAATGACAGCGGCCCTTCCGTCTTCCGTACAAAGAAGAACGATTTATTAAAATTTGTTTCCTCCTTTCAAACGTGGCCCGCTTGTAAATTGACGGTACATCTTCGAGTAACCTGCTCAAGGCGCATTAACCGAAAGAGTAATTGCGTGCCAACGATGAGAACTTAGGTGAGAGCGACGGCGCGATGATGGTTGAGAGGAACGTGGCGCCGAACGATGAAACTCCGGTGACGGAATAATGATCGAGCGTCGTCGTGAGAAGGTGCGAGAACGCGACGCGAGTTGAATAATTGTTATAGCCAGTGCTACACGGAAAGATCCGGCAGGGAAGAAATTTATCAACGAGAGTTCTCGCGTAGCTCGAAGGGAACGGAAAGTGGCAGAAGTACCGAGGTACAGAGTAGCGGAGCAACGCGGCGAGTTCCTCCTCTCTTTACTCTCGTAAATAAAATAAAAGGGCAATTTCTCTCTCGTGGATGTACCGACGTGCAATATGGCTGGAAGAATACGAGCTGCAATGAAATTCATTCGTATCGGGCTATCCAAGAAAGAACGCGTTCTCTCGGATTCTTGAGTTTCGCTACGGTGATAAGAAATTCCTTGGATAACCCGATTCTCACCGAGTGTCTTCTGCACAATTCTCAAGACTCTCGAATATCTCGTAAAAACGAGAGCGCTCTCCGAAGGGAAGACGATATTTGTCGAACAAACCTGCGACGATGAGAGAAAACGAAGAGAGGTATAAAAAGAGCGAAGATACGCAGCTGTAATTAATAGCTCGTAGACATTGTTGCGAAATTATTGTTCAAGGACAAATTTCGAAACAAAGTAAGAGATCGAAAACAGGTTCGTGTAATTATACGTATGCCCTGTATCTCTCGACCGAGTACCACGAGGAAAATCTGTTGCACGGTAGCGAAGAGGGCGGTCCACGTTCCGAAATACGTTCCGACGAAGCGTAATTTCTCGCTACGGTGAAGTCAACGAAGTAGATATTCTTTGAAGCAGACCGAAAGAACAAACCATTCTCTCCGCGTCCCAGCAAAGGCGAACGGCATTCTATCCGGTGGAGAAGAATCGTCGGTCCTTTATTTGTCCCGAAGTTTCGGTCGAAATTCACCAGTGCGGAGAAAGCGAAAAGTCAGGAAACCGAGAAAATGGAAAGGAATTCACGTTCGAAACGACGGATCGCTTGGAATGTTGGATCGTGATTTCGGAGTTTGTCCGATGATTGGGTAAAGTCGCTTGACCCGAGCCTTTCTGAATTGCGCGACACACCGGGATACGGGCTAAAGTTCATTCCCGGAAAATCCGACCGGATCCGCCGATCCGGACAATGATACGCGAGCCTCGACGTTGCGCGCTGCATTTAGATTTGAATTCAGTTACCAGCGAAAGTCCGAAGAGTGTTGCGGCTGATTTTTCACCTCGGGCACAGCGTCTTTGCATCGAGAGTTTTATCCATGAAACGAGAGTGTTTCGTTCATATGTGACATGCATGTACGGATACCACCGAGTTAGGACGATGAGAGTAAAATCTCGAGCCGTTAAATGGAAGATTTCCAAAATGGAAACGAGCCAAGCGCGCCGATAACGGGCATGTTGGATGCCGAAGGGAATAAAGACATGGATATAAATTGAGCTTTGGGGGAGTCGGATATAGGAGTAAGGCGGGAGGTTCCGAATCTCGTTCTCTATCGCTGCAACACTGACATAGCCGCGATACTCCGGTATATAACGCAGGATCATTTATGGAGTTGGATCATCTATAGGGAGAAATTAGAGGTTGAACTTGGCTGGATTCATGGAAGAGGGTGGATCGTGCCTGTCGGTGTGGTATCGTCGTAAAAAAAAAAAAACGTGCTACGGCTCATGTCGGTGGGTGCACGTTGGTCTACGTATACTCGTTCCTCTTCCATCACCGGCACTGGGTAATGCGGCCCGAGGTACCAAACGTAGTGACTATAACTAGCACAGCGCGGCACCTCCGCTTCCTGTACCGCAGACCGGGCGTACAGTCTGACAACGAAGGGCGCCGGACAGCGGTGAGCGGCGGTAGGTAGCCCGAGCCACTCCGCTAAATTGCTTCGATAAATATGCTTCGCGTGTTCGGCTGTAGTGCGCTTTACCTTCGAGAGCGCTATTTCTCCGCCCGAGTTGCTCGCTTCGCGTATCGAATTCTCAAAACGTCCCCCGGGGTGCGAAGGACCCTGGCCGCTTTAACCGGAGATAGATATCCCCGAGGTCATCGCAGAATCGACTCTCGGCGTTGGACAATTCGAACTTATGGATGCCGCATAGTGCGGGGAGCGTGGAGTACACGTGCCGTAACTAGATTTCATTGTCGAATTCATCCCTGCGACTGAGTTACCACCGGTATAAGCAAATTATTCGGTACGATATGCGAAAATTCCTTTTGGCAATATATTCCTCGATGTCGTCCGATGATTTTCGGTAGCGATGGTGGCCTGACGATAACCAATAGGATTATGATGAGATCAAAGAGCCCCGGAGGAGAATCGAAGCCTTCTCCAAACTCCAACTGTCGACCCCGTTTGCAATGACGTCGGATGTATATAGGTACATATAAAGTAGGTACCTGTCTGCCGACATGCGGATAGACCGGGCCGTGCCTAAAATCTCGTTAGTTCTCGAAAGACAGTTTGAATCATCTCCGATGAAAGAGCTTTTGCTCTCCTCGAGTTGAGTAGGGCATGCGCGCACAGTCGACGATTCCTCCGTTGGGGGCTCAAACCACGTCAAACTCTCAACTTCTACGAATAACATTCGCGTTTCCCGACTGCCAACAACGGTCAGTCAACGTGAGAGCGATGCATTTACTTTTCCTTCCAGTACTATTGGATGATGATTTCTATCATCAATTCAGTAGGATTATAAAAAGTACACTTGATATTCAAACTTATTTTTTTATTAAAAAAAGTATAGATTAACAATTATACAAATAACCATAATTATACGGTTATTCACCGCAAATGAGATTCATCATGTAGGTATTTGTTTATATATTTTTATCACTTGGCATTATTTTCTTTGTGAAATTCAAGGCGGGCTTTTATTTTTTCTGATCGGTAAAAAAATTTGATTGTGAATTCCATTCGATTGTTCATACCGAATACAACAACTGAATATAATAATGTGCGAAAGGAATACCATTTTTCTTTTAATAACAATACATTTTTTTTTTATACTTCCGCCACTTTGAATAATTCGATTCTCATTATCTATAAAAAAAATGTAATACTCCTTGAACACGAATATTGATACGCAGAAATAAATTGTCAAAGAAATCAAATCTTCGACACTCGCATCATCCTGTTACCCCGGTGCGTAGCTTTTTCGCAAGTAACCGTAATTCCATATCCCGTTAAACTCTCTTCGCGATTGCTCGTTGATGTACTCTAAAATAAACCGCGTCGAAAACTCGTCTGCAAATACTCGTTTGGTATGCGTACTCGATTGTGCTATAACGCTTCACTATAGGCGCCCTTGAAGCCGAGAGAATCGCGGTACAACGTTGTTATATGCCACTCGACAAGAACCGTTCAGTCACGCGGTATAATAGAAAAAAAAAATGGGAACAAAAAAACGTGTATCGTCCCCGGAGCGTGCGCGAAGTGCCAATGCATTTTGCGGCTGCTACGAGCATTTCAAACCGTGAAAATTGCTTTTATGCAAAAGGATGAAAAAATGTAATAACACAACCCTCCGAACAGCAGTCTCGTTTTTGGCATGCCAAGCGAGTAACGCAAATATTTTCACATATCCCAAACAACTCTCATCGAACGTTTCGCGGACGTTGTGCATTGTTGTGTTTTTTCAAAATGAGAAATAAAAATCTGTTCGTACATCCCGTACATCTGTACGCGGGATAATCGATCGATACGATTGCCGGGATAGATATATATATATATATACATATATATTTTTTTTTACCTTTCCGGAAAACACCGGTGACTGCACTTCTCGGTCGAAGTAGAGAGGGAGAGAGCAGCGATGGAGCACGGGGGGGGGGGAGGGATACGTACTTTTGTACCCGGTACCTACATAGCGAAAGAGGCACTCCCGGACTTCCGGCGAGTCTCGAGCAACAGCGGGGGGGGGGGGGGAGGATGAACGAGAAAAAACGAGTAAAAAGTCGATAAAGTTTATGACTCCCGGTTTACCAACCGGAACGAGTGAATCGAGCTACGGCGGGGGCGAGGGGGAGAAAGGACATTCGAAGTCTCTATTCGCGAATCCATGGTACATCGTTCTCGTTTGCTTTTAATATTCTTCCTGCAAGCCCATGTGTCTTCGTCCGGTCTCGATCGTTTCGCATTTTTTACCTATAAAGATTTGTTTTAAAAGCGACCGAAAAATGACGAATGCTTCGAACGAATAGCATGTATGCCACCAACAAGCGTAGGAACTGACTGACAACTACGCGCAACACGCTAAAACAATGCTATTTTTATTTATGATTTGAGAAAAAGAAAAAAAAAACATACATATACGACATATAGATTCGACAGTTCGCTAGATTTGTTCGAAGGTCGAAGGTTCGATTACGTATCTATTATGAAATTCAGGCGAAAAGATCGTCCATGCGGAAAATGGGGTCACCCGGTAATTCGTAAGCGTTATATAGGTAGGTATGTATATAGTCGGTAAAATCTAGACTACAAGTCGGTGTGGATGAAGTTTCTTTGAGTTTTTCTTCTACTGTTGCTGTTTCTGCCACATCGTATAAAGCGAGTCTGTTCTCATCGACAATAGAGCCATGGACTTTCAACGGAGTAGAAAGTCGAGCGAGCTCATCGGATGTTTTTCAGCCCTTTCCCTATTTCTTCTCTTTCTCTTTCCCTTTCTCTTTCTCTTTGACTATATTCTTCTTGTTTCCGTTGCTGTAACTCTCATCTTTTTAAATGTCTCTATTTCGCGTTCTATTTTCTCTTTTTTGTTTTTTTCGTTCTCTCTTTTACTTCACATCGAACGGCAGTGAGTGAACTCGTCCGAAGCTCGAAAGAGAAGCGGGCAGCAACAGACTGATAAAAGTCTGTATATGTGTATACATATACGTAGGCAAGAGATAGAGAGTAGGGGAAAAGGCATTATTGGAAAAGAGCTTTGCCGGTTTGTTATGTGACTTCGAGGAAGAGAACGAATGGACCAGTCGTAAGAGAAAAAAAAAAATCGTTTCGGTGTAGAAAATGCAAATGCAAACATTTGAGACAAGATATTTTCAGATACTTTCTCATGGATTTTAAGTCATTACAACGTCCGATCAGTTTGTCGGATAATCGATCAAGGTCCTGAAAACGGAAAAAATAACTGGTACCTTACATATATATTGGGAAGAAAGACGTAATTCCTAAAAGGGATTAGCCGAGTCGAGTGAGAATAAACGTCCGCCCCTAGAATTGTAGTCAACCCCTCCGAGCAAGAGAATTCTTCGTCGGCCGTCGTGCGATTTATCTGTAGGAGAAGAATTCACACTCGGCAAACGTTGCTTCGTTTGCCACATACTCGCGTACACATTCGCCCGCGCCCACACCGATATAACACACACCGTCGATGGAACAAATCGCCGGCGGTAATTGAAACCGGAGTAATGCGTCACGGGATAAGTAATTACGGTGGTCCGGGGAGCGTTTTGCTCATGCACCCCTCGGGTGGCTTCGCATCCCTCTCGACCTGTGCTATATAGAGAACGAGGAACGAGTGAATGGAACGCAAACGAAGCAAACAAGATAGAAAGGCACGGGAAAATCTTCCTATACCACGGGCCCTCTCACTTCTGGTGGGGGCGATTCATTTACACAATTCGAGTTATGCCACAGCCGAGTTTAGCTTCTATGGAAAAATTCAGGAAAGGTACGAAGAGAGGCGGTGTTGAGGGCAAAAAAAAGAGTAACGGTGAACTTGGCATATGAACCTAATGAAACGAACACGTGTATTATCAATTGAATTGAAATTGTTGGAAAATAACTGAAAAAAAAGATGACATTATTTTATAGGAAGTTATACTTATGTTTATAACACCAAAACTTCGTTTCTATTGCGTGATTTGAACTGCCCGTAATCTGTTACCGATGGATGTTGGCTTCTCATATCGCTCACGAGTTTGCTTTGGCATTGATAATATCCGATCGTTCAGAGTGTATCGAATCTCTTGGTATTGACGATTTATCGTTAACCCGATGTATATCCGTGACCGCGCGTTCTCTATGCGAGGATTGCCGGTATTGTGCATAGATCATAAGCGAGAGATTACGAGCTCACCGAACTATGAGTAACTATCCCAATCTATGGATTGCACCGAACACCCGATCATATTGATTCGCGTAAAGGAGCGAGACATCCGTACCGATATCACGGTGCTACCCACGAATCTAATCATCAAATTATGATTCGTCGAGCCGAAGGGCGGTATACTCGCTCATTTCGTCCCAAATGCTCATCACCCGAGAGTTCAATATCGATGTTATCATTTGTTTGCTCCGATTGCAAAATAAGCCAAACGCGAAAGACCGACAAAACTTTCATATCAAGAATATGCGCGATTGACTTTACGAATCCTAAATTCCGTTCGTGTCGAACAATGCATCGGTAGACCGAGTCAAAGACATATCGAGATTCCTGATTAACCAACTTGAATTGTTACAATTGTTACAAGGCATACGACCAAACGCTATGACCAATTAATACATGCGGCATCGTTCATCCGCGCGCAGCACCGGCATACCCAGAGTTCCACAATGTTGAACGCGAGTATTTAGCCGAACCGTACACGGTTCTCATTGTCAATCGAAGTCCAGGTCGGCTAATATCATTGGACGAATTTGGCCGCGTGCATCATGAATTCACTCGTTGCTTCCATTCCCAAACTCGAATTGCTACGATGGCGACAAATAGGTCGCGGTTACCGAATTAATCGTCGGCCAATTGATGTTCTTTGACGCGCTTCGAGTGAGCCGTGTCCCGGGTTTTCTCATATCACCTTGTTATATGAATTCCAACCCTTTAATGCTTACACCATAAACCCTATATATATACTATATATATATATATATAGCGCTTAAATTTGCTACGTCATGATCTATGCGACTTTCGGTACGTTCGAATAGTCGAAATCGTATACCCGTTTCTACGCTTTCGTTCAATCCCCCTATTCGCTTCCGCTTTTCCACGATCAATCAAGCATCGAATTATCGAAATTGGAAATTCTCCTCTGTCGATCTGCGGGTGACCCGTGTCATACGGCCCTGTACCGATCCTTCATGGGTGAATAGCCCAATATTTCGCATCGCACACTACTATCTCGGTATTCCCGTTTCTGTATAATTCTGTTTTGTATTCCGATTGAATCTCGATTTTTTTACCCGATATATGTATACATCGAAACTGCAATACATTGGATATTTTTTGTGTGTAATATTTGTACGGAAAAGCGCCGGTCTTCCGATCCCGTTGGTCATGCCAGAGACGTGTTTTTAATTTTTTTCGTGAATTCAACTAGCTATACTTTGCTATATATTCATGCATCTATGTCGGTGTTATTTTAATCAACGAATGTTTTGTATTGCTGGATGTGTAACATAAATATCTCAATATCGCAGACTGTGAAACGTTTTGTATTTACGCAAGAGATTACTTCACGGAGAATGTCCATTGGTACTCGGGCTCTCGATCGGCTTTTGCGCTTTCAACCTGCCTTCCAAGCCTCGTACACCCGGCGACGGGCTTGTCAACGGGGCTATACGTATAATAGTGAAAAATCCATGATAAAGAAAAAATCTATAAATGTCCCACTCCGCGCGTTCACTCTACGCTACAAGTCCATTCCGTGTTTTCACATCGAGAGGAATAAATGGTTGTTCATTCTCGTTTCGATACTGGGTAGGCTTTTCGAACGTATTTTTGTTCTGTTGTCGTTTCATCGTGTATGCGAATAATAAATTGGTCAATGGTTTCGCGCGTTTTTTCTTTCCAACGTGGAGCGTTGATCAATCTTCGAATTACCCTTTAACCTTTTGAAGCGTGCATTTATTGTATGGCAAAAAACATTTTTCGGCATGCTTTTTTTCTTTTGCTTTCCTCAAGGACATTTGCGTGAAAATTGCGCAGCGGCACAGGTTAAGGGCTCCGCTGAACGCGTTAGCCAGCGTACGAGAGAAGAGAAACGCATGCGAAAGTATGAGCTCGGAAGAGATAGACGTTCCGAAATTCTCGTATGTACCTCGTACGTAAAAAATTGCTTAGAGATATTTGGATAATGAAGATGGCAGTTGGGAGCCGAACCAAAGGACTTGAAAATCAAAGTAAACCATCGTAGTGCCATGAGTCGTACGATAGTTGAAATTAAATTGAATGTGCAATAATTCGTTATTTTCAATGATATTCATTTCTGTCGAGCGATCGCGGTTATCTATTTATTATCTTTTTAACTTGTAATTTTAAAGAGACGCGTCCATAGTGCGCAGGCAGAGTGAATTCCAGTGACAACAATTGAATTATACTATACTATTTGGAGTAAAAAGAGCGTGCCGCGATGGTCCTCGTACGCGTCGCTCTGCTTTGACTCGTTTCGCTAATCGATCTTCATTATAAGCGCGGAGAATTCCCCGTCGATTCCCATTGGCGAACGTTGGTCGCTTTGATTGCATATTCCGCTCGCCGGCGGTACACACGGACGATAATATTCACATAGGTATATATAACACTCTGTACGGAAGTATGCCTCCTATACCTACACGAGTCACCGACGCTTCGCAGTTAAGCCTCCAATCCCCTGTTACGATTCCTCAATCCCGGCCAATCCATTCGGCCGCAATACTCCTCGCGCTGCGCTCCCCCAATCGGCGCGTACTGCGAAAATCACCCTCTACCGGGCTTTCCCCCGGCCGTCAACTAATCGCGTGATAACCGAAACCCTTCTTCCGGTAAATTCTTGTCACGCTTATCCAAGTACGAACAACGGGACACGACGCGGTAGGTTGGGAGAATTTGGTAGGATGCCGAATAATGCCGATCCGACGTTCAACCCAAATTGAATTGCAAGGGGATATATGTATATGCGAAGAGGATCAAAGCACTAACGCGTTCAATCCCCCATTAGCCTATTAATTGCCGCGCACGCCTACAACCCACCATTCCTCCCTATTGTTCTATTATTATCGTCGCCAGTGTTCAACTATTATTATTATCATTAATATTATTTTATTATTATTATTTAAACGAAACTGCATCGCCGAACTAATTTTCGGGAGAATTCATTCCGCGCGAATTCATATGGGAGGAATGAGTTACTTCCGGTGCATAGGTAATAGTCGATGCGCTTTCGCGCTCGGTGTATTAAACAAATAGAGCGAACATCTCGTCGGCAACTCGAAAGTCACGAGGGCGGTCAACTCTCGTAATAAATACAATAATACCGATTGTTGCCTCACGGTAGGCCGCTTCCCAAGTGCCATTAAACGAGCCTCTCGTCTCTATAATGCGATACTAATGTATGCAAGAGTTGGCGCGTTCCGTTGTAGAGCGTACAGTTTAATGTATTATTTTGGGCAGCTTGGAGATTCGATGAAGCGCGGGTTCGACCGCTACGTCCGGCACGGTCGTTCGAAACGATTATTTAACCGGCAAGCACAATTAGGGCCGGGATCTCCCCACCTACTTCCCCCCCTCCTGTTCTCCGCGGATTAACTTTCTTTATATATTTGTCGTACGCGTCATGGTGATTGGCGCGAACGTATCGTATGAATATATCGTTTTTGTCGCGATTCGTTACGTTATCGGACAACACACTGGGAAAAGAATGATTATTATATATATTTGTTTATGAATGAATATAACGGAATATATAATTTTATGTAATCGTCTATCATTCGGAATATTTGTGGTAATCATACCTATAGGTAAGTCATATAATTTCTATGCAATTATATTAAATTATTTTTTTCCTAAACACCGACAAAAGGAACGAAGAATAACGTTTCACATTATTAACTAGCTGCGAGATTATGCGCGAGAAAAAAAAAAATTGGTTGTTTAAAAGCACTTGGCGTGATTTTCAATATACTCTATTTACCAACACGAGAACCAGAAAGCGAGCAATTCGAAAGCACTCAATGGGTAATTTCGTACCATGCGAGGGCTACAGATATACTACAGAGCCAGAGGGATATCGAAGACTCGAGTATGTACGGGAAAGAGGCATCCTCCAAGAGGAAAAATCATCAATTAATTATGCAATCCTTCGAATAATTCCCGGTTTTCGATTGCTCTCCCGCATCCTCGATTTTCCCAACGCACAGCGCATATTTTTGTACTACATCGCTTCACCTCTCTCGTACCACTTGAAGTTGTAAATAAACTCGAAATTCAACAATTCAAATGGCCATCGATCGATAAGTTCTGCAGTCTGTACAAGTGTGCAACCTCGTGTATGAGCGAAAAATCTATTTCGACGAAATTTTCAACGTTTCCTCGAAACTAATAAAAAACAAACGCGCTACGAGGATATTTATTTTGTAATCAGTCAGGTCGATTAGGAGTCCGATATAGTTTTGGCGTCTTTGCAATCGATTAATAATATTTTCAATAGTTAACAAGAGACCCGACGAGACACTGAAAATTCTCTCGTGTTGCGCGCTTCTTTCGCTAATTTGCATCTTTTAATTTTTTCGTTTTATGTCGGTCAAGCCAGTCGGTAAGCTATTTTATTACTTGAAACGAGTTCTCGAGTATATATCCACAGTTAGCCGTACGCCAATAAACCTTCCAGCCTCAGTGCCAGTTTCGGAAGCGGAGAGATGTATATAGTCGACGGAAGGAACGTGAAATTTCGCGAAACTGTCTGTGCCGAGAGGTACGATCGAGAAAGAGAAGAAAGAACGAAAAAAAATGAAAAAAAGAAATTAGAAAAAAAAATACGACGGAATGCAAATGCAATTAAGTCGCCGAATGCTGGATCTCGCGAGCGACCGAGCATCCGGTTTTTTCTGCCTCTCTCGTATCCATAGCTTTCTCTCCGCCTCAACGATTCTCCTCTCGATCCTTTTTTCGAACAGAATTCTCCGCATTCCCTTTCTCACTCCCGCAAAGAGGGTTTTCTCCACATTTTTCGTATTTTCCTCGACTCTTTGTTCGACGTTCACGTCGCGGTGGTGCGGTATAGACTCGCGAGAGGCACGTTTTCATCGCTGTTTCCTCGAGTTCTTATAATTGTATTCGTGCCCGAAGCGTTAACTGCAGTTTCGCCTGTTTCGCCTGTTCGCCTGTTCGCTTTCTTTGTCTTTATTTTCTCTCGCGAACCTTTCTATTTCACACTGCGACAGCGAGTTACCAAACCATTCTTTCCATAACGACTAACTGTTCCGTGAGGTCTCAAGCAGGCCTCTGGGCAACCGGGACAAGTCGCGCATTCTCCTCGTACCACCTTCGTCGTCGTCTGCGACGTTCTCCCCCACGCTTCTCCCTCGACACCGTCGACCGAATACCTAGAAGAGTCTCGGAAAACTCTCCCCTATCGTTGAATTGTAAAACAAACGCAATATCAAAGTAGACGACAGTCTCGAGCAACGAGACAAGGATACAATAACGGTGACGTATACTCGGCGCTATGAACACTGCCTCGCGTAAATATGCGTAGATGGACCCATTCTCTCCTCGTTCTATCGTGTATAAAAATGTTCATTCTTCAATGAAATTGCATATACCTCGTCGTATCCCGTACGTCCGGTGTAAATCCCGTGGATCCGAACAGCCAAGCAAAGAAGGCACAGAGAGCTGAAAAAAAAGGACGCGTAAAAAGCATAAAGTGCCGTGGGGAGCGGAGGATCAACGATACTTTTATCTATACCAGTATCCATATTCTTTGTCATTCGTCTTTGACGCATATTTTCGTATCGTTCATATATTCCAGTCTAGTCAATTCTTATAAACCGGCGTATATTCCTCCTACACGAGGGACGAGGGTTTTTTGATATTGACAAAGATGAAGGATAGATACGAAAGAAAGCCGGGGATGAAAAATATGTGTGGGACGAGCGCTCACGCGACGTCCGACCCTTGCCTGTCTTGATCTACTTGCCGGAGTTCTCGCGTATCGCGTTGCCCCTGCCGCATCAATACGATACATTTTTATTTTTTTTTGCTTATCGAAATATATTTGCGTTATCGTACTATCGCTGGGGTGATTGGCACGGATCAACGAATTGCGACGGATAGACGCGGAATATATTTCTTTGCGATTTTGCTCGCCGTGAGTCTGGTGGGAAAGCGAAAGCTTACGCGAGGAGTGCGAAGTTACGGATTGACATGGTTCGCGACGCACCTTCGACAGTTGAAATATTGTCGCGAACGGCTGGAAGACTCTCCTCGTGAGACTCTGGCACGGGTTTCGCGTTGGTTTACTCGCGGAGTAAAATATAACACCGCGAACGCTTGACAGGCCTACGACTGACTTACGATCTACAAGTGTACACATGTCGACAATGCGCGCTTTTACCTCATCGTGTATACGATGCGCGCATTGTCTGGAATAAGCTTCGCGGTGCTTTCGCGCGCTCTCATGCTCCTAACTGTCGTGTTCTTGAATAATGTATGATCGGAAAATGAATTATCCGTCATCCGATACAGTAATGGACGAGGCCAGTGTGGCCGACGAGAATTCGATTTACCGATTTTTAAAAAATCAAAGTGAAAACAACAGACCAATCCGATACCGCGAATTTGTTTTTCCAACTAAGCCGCCGTAACGAAAGTCTTTAACGATGGTGTACGCGTGAAAAAAAAATGTATTTCGGGATTATACGAGAACGGTTTACATTTTTAAACCTTTTTTTCAACTTTTTTGTAATCTCTCGTTCGTCGAACTGTTTCTCTCTGAATCGTTTCGAATGCTACGCATTGCGGGTCAAAGGTTCAATAATAGAATAATCGAATCGATTGCAAAGCTTTCACGAGTCTTCGTTTTATGTTCTCGAAAGTTTGGACATTGTATCGGAATTACGGTCTTTTTTTAAAATTCGTTTTCAAATAAGTTTTTAAATAGTACCGGTGGTTTTCACCTCGGATTTACAAAAATATAAAGCCTTGGAACGAATGTTAACCTTTATTCCAATATCAAATATAATTTTTAGTACCGTTCATAAATACCAATTGGGTCGGGAATACACGAATAATTTTTCGACGCTATTCAACCTTTTTATTCGGATTAGGTAATTCTATATCGATGTTTCAATTCCGAACATATATTGAAACTATTTACTCGATACGCAAAAAAAAAGTGTATTCAACAGTGCTTATTAATTCTTCCAC
Organism: Buathra laborator; assembly: GCA_934046635.1. NCBI lineage: Eukaryota > Metazoa > Arthropoda > Insecta > Hymenoptera > Ichneumonidae > Buathra > Buathra laborator. Next base: position 5,515,193 of record OW203900.1, read on the forward strand.
CGTGATTACATCGGGCAAGTATTGACGCATTTTTTTAATAAACTTCGTTAATTGAAATTATACCGTTTAATTTTTCAATGTGGATAGTCGAGCGAGGCGCGCAATAAATCACATTATCCGACATCCGACGTCGTCACTGGCTTTGGAGTTGTAAACTCGTCAAAATGACCGTAGCGTTTGCGATTTTTTTTTCCTCCATCCGTGCCCCATTCTCGGTTACCTAAATACAAAATTTATAAGTTCCAATCGTTGAATGCGCCAAGAGAGTATCACGCGCCGATATTATCCTGGCTATCAAATTTATAAACTCGAGTGTGCGCCTGGACGAGTTGCGCGCAAGAAAGAGAGGCGCCGACTCTCCTTCTCGACGCTTTAGTTCGGACCGCTAATCGAAATTTATTAACGCTCGCCGATTTATCGAACGGAATTCGGGAATATCCGCCGCTGGCTTTGGTCCGTTTTAAATTCGGCTTGTGCCAGAGAGCTCACAGATATAACTCCGTATACGGGAGGCGAAAGGAATATACATGTAGCTATATATGTATACTAGCGTTTCCCCAGGCTCGCGCGCTACGCGCGCTCGCTCGTCAATTGCAAACTATTTTGAGTTAAGACCCATTTGGGGAATATTTTGTTTCTTTCTTCGCCGCCGACCACCGCTGCTGCCTCCTTCGAAACCCCTTTAGAGGGACTTACAATATTTTGGCCTTGCTCTCCCACGCTCCTTTCTTTCCCCCGAAAATTATTCTAAGTCCCTCTAAGGGGGACCTCCAGTACTGTAACCATTCTGTGACTATACGCCCTCCTAGACTGTACCCACTCCGCGACAGTAGTGCCTCCGGGACTGCAACCACTCCGCGACATTAATCTTTCCGTGACTTTAACCACTCCGTGACTTTAGTCTCTCCGTGGTTTTAGCCACTCCGTGACATTAGTCTCTCCGTGACTTTAGCATATGTTCTAAACTACCGTCTCGTACACGGCGGCGGCGGCGACAGCGGCGGCGACAGCGGCGAAATGTTTTTATATATATAGAGAGACAAAGGACGCGAGGAAAGGTGAGAGGAGCGAAGAGAGGGAATTGCTACATTGTAGCGCTCCGAACAGCGGCGTCCCTTTGCGTCTCGGTTCTCCGAACCTTATCACGAGTTTCGCGAGTTTTAACCGAATTCATTTCGCCCTCTACCCAACCCTGTTCGTTCGTTTCTGCCGTCTCCTTCTCGTTGCGCTCCGCAACGGAAACGCAGGATTTCTCGAAGTCGCGAGCGGTATTTTATCGCGTTCGCCGGTGTTGCAGTACGGCTGTGCATACTCAGGGCGGTGGATACTCTCCCGCTGCTGCGCTATGCTATATTCACCCAATAAGATCCCCTTTCAATTGTCCATAATATATCCATTTTCATATTTTAGAAAGCACGGTGTTATCCGCTTGGCGAGTTTACCCGGCGGCCACGTCAGAGAGTTTGAGAGTTGTGAGTGCGGAAGGAAGGGCAATTGAAAGCTCGGGCATATTGAGAAGGGGGTGCAAAATTAAATTTATCGGATTTATCGATACACCGATATTAACCTCGAGTCATTTTGTCGAGTAACAATATACCTCGAGGAAAATATGGATACATCATACAATTTTTTGAGAAATATCGAATAAGCCGAATGAAATTGTAATAATTTTACACAATTCATTTCTTTAGGTAGAAAATGAAATTTTCGTTCGGTTAAATGTCATACTGTTCTATTCGCTTTCGTCTATCTATATTTATCCGATGTAGAATCTCTTGGAGCCGGCGTCGAGTTTGATGGTTCAAACGAGCCGAACTTGCCTCGCTTGGACTGTGCTCCGCATACGTGTATGTCTTTCTGTCCCTTTAGCCCTTTGGCATTCATCGCCAGCGCCCTGGAAGTACACCGCTTCGCACCGAGCGGATTTATCGAGGAAGCGTGTGTGCACCTTCGCGGTAGTTTCAACTGCATGCGCTTGGCTTCCCATTCCCAAGCGATACGGGAACGATGGCGCAAAAGCGTTCGGTTTCTCCTTGCGTGTCGATGTTACATGTACGGTATAGACGCGGTGTAGAAGACGCCTTCATATCCGACACCTTGATCGTCGCACGGAAGAGTCTGTCTATAACGTTATACCTCGAATACGAGTACATACATAGTCTAGCCGTGTCTAGTCACTTCGATGCTGCTGCTGCTGCCGCTGCAGCCGCCGCTGGTGGCTGGTACTACGTATAATAGATCGGCTTCCATGTGTCTGTCCGCTCGGGAAGAGCAGGAGCACCTGTGCAAGCGCGCTGCGACGTAGCCTCGGGTCAAACATGCAAAATCCATCGGCACGCGAGATGCATGAGAATATCCCGTGGAACTATCGGAGTATGCGTCGTACTCCTCGTCACCGTATCTCTCATCTCGTATATCTATATACCTACTATACGGTAGGCTTCCTCGCAACTGGTTTCCTATATATAAACCTATATATATGACTCCCCCGTCACTTCGTTCGTCTATCCCCGCTCGACATTTTTTTGTTGTTCGATGATCCGAGCGAGTGAGCTTCGCCTATATTATCCCGATAACGGAACTTGATCGAACGGCGAACGCGAAAAAAAAGTTACCAATATGGAGCAGAATGGATATGACTTTTTTTTTCATCATTTACAACGTAAGCAGCTTTATATGATCCGATATTTTCAATGCATCAAGACATCCGTGAAAGAATGTCGCGGCGTCCGATGAACGCCGGTCGAATGTACCGATGCTTTGGCTGCTGCTGCTGCTGCTGCTCTTGCTCCGTACGAGCACCATCCATTGCGCGTCGACGTCTCAAGATCGATTGTTAATCACAGTTGAAGGGATTCAATGTAAGGCGAGTACCCCTCGAGGACGCTAGCATTGTAACGGGCCAATGTCTTCCAAGATTGCGCTCCATGGTTCTCCCCGAGTGTGATACGTACCGATAGCTTGCAACTATGCGCGGCATGTCCATTAATTACGTATCTTCCTGCTCTATCTCTATAGTCTTGCGCGTCTACCAATAGTTGTATATATCCATATATCAGACGAATTCCAGACTCTCGTAAAATCTTAAGGTGTTCCCAACGAGATACGGTACTGTATTGCGATATTTGATGTGCGCGTCTTGCATGTCACAGTGGGACAGCTTGGAATCTCGGTGTAATACTCGGTGTCTGACATGCGGTCTAATTAACCCTCGGGTTGTGTTCACTTGCGGTTCACGTATACCAAGTTTAGGAACAAACTTCGGGGCGCTTCACCGACTCGGCCAGTACGAAAACTACAAGGTACACCAATTATACCGACAATAGATACTGGAAATAATTTTCCCAGAGAGCGTTTGGACAATGCGCCGCGGCACAGGGTGCCGCGTTATCGGTACGGATAGCCACTCGAATGTCCGACCATCGCGGTGCTCCTCCACCGCCTCGGTTGCCAATATCCGAATAGCGAGGCACGGTGGAGGATCGATCGCAGTTGTCGGATTACGCGTAAGTATGTTAATTTTACAAAATTATTCCATATTCCATACCATAATGTACACACATCAAACGTAATATCGCGTCTTACTTGCATCGACATTACGTATCCGGTGGATATATGGTACCCGCCACTCCTACAATTGATTCAAACTAATTATTCATCGAATATGAAACAATCATGTTTGGATCTCGACGCAGAATCGTTTAGACAGAACATTTAATAGTACAAGGGCGATAAATACATTTTTCTACTAAGGTTGCAGGCATAGAAATATGGTCATTTTTTAACATAGCCGGAAAAAAGTATAGTATGCTACTCGGGAGGCAGTGCTTTTTCACCACGTGTGATTTCAGCCCTCGCTTCGCTCGGGCAGCAAACTTCGCACTCGGCGAAAAACACGCACTTCCGTGCCTTGTAGCATAATATACTAATTACCAATCGACGCAGCCGAACGATTTTAATAGTCGGCCTATCCGTCATTCGTAATAAATATTTTCCGCAAATTTAAGAAAAATTGAATGAACATGTGAGATCAGAATCATTTCGTTGTTCGCTAAAAATTATATCTCGTCGAAAAAAACCTTTCTTTTTGCAAATAATATGTAAAATAAAAAGGACCCCAACCAGTTTAAAGGTACTTTAACAATAAAAAAGTAACGAAAGTTAATCGGAAAAAAATATTATAACGTAAAAAATGCTAAAAAAAAATTGACGATCGTTACTCCTATTTGGCTAAAATTAAGTGTCTTTTTTTTTGTGAAAATAATTTTTTTTTGCGAGGTATTTTTCACTACATTTATATTGCACGGGTACCTTCAAACTATACTGGATTAGCATTTAAAAAAAACAATGTTGCAAACTTGGAATACAATGCAACGCGCAGTCGTTGCTAAATTTTTCAAATAATCGCGAGAAAAATATTGAATCGTGAATTGACATGTATTCAATATCCACGTGTGGTTGTTTCTTGAATTCTCGTCTTTATCGTGGATAAAACAGTCCTTGATTCTGCGGATCCTTGTGTACCGTCTCTCGGAAGCTCCTCCAATTAACTCCAAACGTTAATTAGAGATTTGGCACGAGGTCCGATTTGCGACGACAGTCTACAGCGTAGTCGCGTATCGCCGGAACATGATTAAGGGAGAAACCTCGCGCTCTATTCTCGAAGGAGACCCCCTCCCCCTCGACAAAAGGATATCTCGAATTCCAAGAACGCGACTACGAAGTTGAAGCGTCGCTCGACAATTTCGTCGGGTCGGGTACTCCACCCGACGTTACGCGCTTCGCACTGTATAGCGTCTTCAACCCCGTCGTGTAGTACGGAATTTCCTTTTTCCCTTCTCATTTTCGTCGTTTCTCCACGATAGAGCCACCGTCCACCCTGCTCTCGCAGTTCTAATATCAAAAGAAAGAAAAATAATAAGGAAAGAGAGACAGGATAAAATTGACACCGGATACGAGGACTAGCTACGAGCGTACCGTCTCAACCTTTGCCGAGACAAAAGTCTCGCGGAAATATCTTCGCGGAAAAATCGTTTCTTCCAATTTCTTCCAATTCTCATTCGCTCGGGTTTCGAGAATCTCATTTTGCGCTCCTCGTACGGATGTCTCTCGACGGCAGTATAGAATTTCCCACCGGCGGTGTGAGATTTCGCTGCGCCGGTGCATAACAGTGGCGTGTAGCGTGTGTCTCTCGGGTTGCCGATCGATGCCGATTCCGGGATGCGTCGTTCTCGAAACTCGTATGTACGGTTGTGAAACAGCAACTGCGGGATACAAAAGCGAGAAGAAGCGCGTGGAAAACCACGGTAGAGAAAACAGGAGAAGCGTATAGTCGTCCAAAGTATGTCTATGTATGGACACACAGGATCGTTATGCCTCGTGAACGCTTTCGTGAGAAGAATCGATGTATCGGGCTCCCGGATAGATATACCCTTAGCGCACTTTTGCGCCAGCTACGTCCAATCATTTCCAAGTACCGGATAGCCGGGTAGACGTACTTATAGGTATATACGATCTTCGAATGCGCACAATGTACGTACATAGTACGGTACACACGGGTGTAGCTGCGATTCTCGGCGGTGCCGCGCGTGTCGCGCGATAGTCTACAGCGCGGGGGTTAGGAGAACGTGTATGCGCGTCATGAATCTCCGGGGAAGGCGGAGCTCGACGACGTCCAAATCGATTCGCATTAAATCTCGATCACCTCTGAAAATGCACCGTATGTACAATGTACACCGTGACGCAGGCTTTTAGACTGGCAATGCTCCGGCCTCCCGGTCAAATATAACGACCCCCGATTGACACTTTGTCCTTGTACTTTCCGCTATCCGGAAAGGGCTTCGGGTTATCTCATAGTCCCCGATAATCTCTGAACCGAGGCAAACATTTCTTCGCGTTTATTGTCGCACAATTTGTCGATTGGTTATCTGCCGGCGAACAGGATGGAAAGAGTGCAGTTCGGGGCAACGCGACAAAAAAGATGAATGTACTCAAAACTTCTGAATATTCGTATACAATTCCCGAAATTCAATGCACAATTTATAAATGAAGAGTTAAGGGATCTTTCCAGTGTGACGGCCCGAAAAATAGCTTATTTTCACGATTTTTTTTCGGACGGTTACTATACGCCGATCAATCTGAAATTTTTATGACATATCAAGGTAATCATCAATGACAGAAAATGATTTTTTATAAGAAGATTTTTATTGTTTAAATATTTTTATTTAATTGTTGAAAATAATGTTGATAAAAAAGATAACCTCATGGTGGACATCCTAGGGGTCGCAAATTTGATTTGAAAAAAAAACCCAAAGGATTATTAATTAGTATGCGATTAGCTATCGCGCTATGGAGGCTTTTTTTGTTATCAAAATTGACAAAATGGCGGCGGTTTGAACAAAAAGTTCAACCGAATTTAGTAGTTTTTTTTTACAGTTTTTCTATTAAAAAAATAGGAAGATTTCAAACAAAAAAAAAAACTTCCATAGCGCGATAGAGAGGAGTATGATGAATGTTCTCCTAAAATTTAAAAACGATCGCTTCAAAACTGTTCTCTGGAGAATGTCCACCGTCTTGAAAAATGTGTGTGCCGTTTTGAAATGTTGTGTGTGTGTTGTTTTTGTTTGTGAGGGTGTTTTTGACCGTATATACTAATGGATAAGACAAAAAAAAATATCGAAGTTTTCTTTTTTTCACACTGCAAAGATCCCTTAACAAACAATTATCGATTCCAACTACGTGTCTTTCCACGTTAATTCCTTTTCAAGACAACCCGAGCGAATAATTATCCCGTGGAATACAATATTCTCGCTCTCTTCGCATTCGAGCGAGAAGAATCAATACGAACGAAATTATGCAATTGCCGGGATCGAGTGAAAAACCATCGTGGACCGCGCGTATGACCTTCGCATCGATGGGCGTAAATACTCGAACAAGTGTGCACCGTCCGCGCGTACCTTTATCCTCCATTGTTCTTCGATCGCCGACTCGGCGTGTACCGCATGGCTGGTCTCTCTAGCTGCGAGCCCGCCCTCATTAATCCTCCTCGTACTCCTTTCGTCTCTGTCGACTTTGTCGAGCACAGCGTACTCGAATGAATATAACGCAATACCAAAATTTTCTATACGCAGAAATACTAATTCGCGAATTAATCGCTTTTCCATACTTTTCATCTCAGCGTCTCAGTGTGTCTCTCTCGCGTCTCGGCACGCGCTTCGGAAATTTGGGGTGGGCTCACGGCCCGATGATCGATCTCCTTCGTCCATTATCAATTCCGTTCGCCATGGTTCCACCCATCCCGCGCTCTTATCGCGCCTCGCTCCCCGGTACGTAGAGTGATCGCCGAAAATCTTAAATTTGCAAATTCTCTCGGCAGACTCTCTACCATAGTATGTTTCACCCGATTATCGCTGAGGAATTATTCTACAACGCGCGCGACTATATTGCGCGTTATTGCAGTGTCTACGAATATATCTGTATGTACTCTAATCATCGCGTATTTCGATCTTCGCAAGCTCTCTTGTCTATAGTCTCACCCGCGCTATTCGCAAAAAAACATTCGATCTTCGCGAGATATTCTGACGCCGGGACATGAGAAATTGTATTAGTCTAACAATTCTAAAAAATAACTACGATTCTGACTAAACATTTTCATGAAATTCCAAGGATATTGTATCGGGTAATATTTTCCAAACACGGTTTACATTGTATTGTGGCGATAAAAACAGCAAAAGCACACAAAAGAGGGGAGAAGTTTTGCGGCGCGTCGAGATTTTCGTCACGTCTCACGCCTCAATTACAGAGATTTCGTTGTAGAGCGAAAGTTCGGCAAAACAACTTTTCCCCTCTCAGCCTCGTCGAGATGTTTTCTCTCGGGTATATCGTTGCTCGGTCTTTTAAGTTGTTGGACCGAAAACAATAAAAACTCGGTAACTGAAAATGAAAAAAAAAAAAAAGAAAGAAAAAAAAAACAATTATCTTGGGGGCAACACTTGGAAAACGGAAGTTGATAATAGCAAAGCGAACGGGGGTTCTAAGAATGGCAAGCGAGAGGGTTCACTTCGGTGTTAATTTAATATTCAAAAGTTTTGAGGGAGTGGAGAATTAAAAAAGTTTAATTCGGCCTTCCGGCGCTCGCGCCCAAACAATTGCACTTCGAGAGCGATACTCGGAAACTCCGGTTGTATCCCATTGTCGTTATTTATAATAAAACTTGTATTTTACCACTGAAATCTTCGTTATTCCGTTGCGTTTCATTCGTTCCTGTCGATGGAGCGATGGAATGCCGAGAAATAATTATGACCGCGTTTCGTTAATCTTACACGTACGAGTTATTTTTTCAAGAAATAAAATAGGAGGCGGTGAAACAAAGCTTTTACGATAATACCGCTGAGATCTCTAGTGCGAGCGCTAAACATTTTTACAGTGTGACAAACACTCGGTGGACAAACGCGCTACTATCCTGGTTTCCGTATCGTTCCCATTGCGGCGGAACAGAGGTACAATTTGCTTTGAGGTAAACCGCGGGCTGCGCTCCGTTTGTCCGATTCAATTGCGTTCGCGTTTGGTCTCGCCGGTTCTCTTTGCCATCCTCGAATCTCCGAACGAGCGGACGGCTAACGTTTATCCATACTCGCATCTTGCAATGGATGCAGCGCGCTTCGGGAGTCCTTCTTTGCTTAGATTCAATCGTTCGGGCGTGCCTTTTGTTTTTCTTTTTCCGCCTGTATTTTCACTTCGCGCGACACCAATAGCGATAGAGTTTTGCTTCGTTGAGCCGCCTAGTTTCCTTCCACAGGCTCCCTATATACGCTTCACGACGGCTTTTGTGCTCTCGCGGTCCGTTGAATGAAAACCCGTTGACCGGATAGACCGACTTACCGTGTTCTCAATAGCGAATCGACCGCGTACCGAGCGCTACGTTAAGGTATAGGTGACGATGTTCCGAGCGCAACCAATCTGAACCGCTGAATTTAGGTAGCGGTGGATGAAAAGCAGTACTATGCCTTTTTAGTCACTGACCGATCGTAAAGAACAAAACAAATGAGGCGGGCGGAGTTCCATCTTTGCGCAAACGCTATTCCTTTCCTATGCCGATTTTCTTCTTTCTCTTGTTCGAAAGCCACGAAACGCACAATGGGAATCGTACGAACGACCGTACGGAAACTCTAAAGGCTTCAACTTTTCAATGCGCCACACAGAGTTATCCCACGAGCGTGTTCTTCTTACTCTCTCTCTCTCTCTCTCTCTCTCTCTCCTCGTCGTCTGGTTGATTCACAGAAAAGCTTTCATTTCCGGCCTCTGACAATTGTCCAACGAGGCAAAGCCCCACGGAGACTCGAAAATCTTTCATGAAAATCCATACGTCTCTTTATTCCTCTTGTACTCGAGTTTCTTATTCTTTGGCTATCTTTACTTTAATTTAACTTAGCCTATTCTGTACGACGAAAAAAGCCCCTACAATGAGACTCGGAACGGCTTTGCTCCCTATCGAATGTCTTTCATCGACGTTCTTTCGGTGAAAAAAAAGCTCCGTTGCAACGGATATAATAGACTCGTTCCTTCGTTTACATACGCTTCGTATATATGTTTTAAAAGAAACGGAAGAAAAAAAATAAATAAAAGTGTAGTTAATTTAATATATTTGCCATAAAATCCAACTCCGTATTCGACGGTATTCCATTGTGCCGGCGTATCGTTTGCATTCACGAGACTTCGTAAAAGTGTTGCACATACCAGAATGAATATGAGCGATCTTCCCTCCCTCCCGGAGAAGCGTAGACCGAGCCGAATTCCATATTAAATATCCAGGAACAACGCGATTTGTGTGCGTTTAACAAAAAGAAGAAAAAAAAAGAGAAAAAAAAAGAAGTTATCGTCACCGTATACGAGGCGGAGCGAGCCTTCGCTATCTCGCTACGTGCTCCGAAAGTCGCAGGTTATCACCAGCCATGAATAATTCAGTACGCTTTTCCAACAAAGTTATAGCTTGTTACACGCGGGGCTCTTCCAGTCAAGCGTGGTTGGCGCGAGCGGACTCGGTGTACCCGCGGCAACACGGCAACGCGCGCGTATATATAATATTACAATGGGCTTTGGACACTGTGCGCGGATGCATTTCGTGCTGATAACGTTGCCGGCGCTTCTGCCGCTGATGGTGCTGCCGTTGTCGGCAATTCTATATCCGAATAGATGACCGGCGGTAACCGGACGGACGACCGGTCGAGCGAGCTATGACGAGCTATGTACGCGCATTCCGTCAAATGCGTCCGATCAACGCGTCCTTTTTCGATCGAACGGTGATGCAGGCAAGAGACACCGAGGCGTGGAGGATTTTCCTCGTTTCAAATGCGATATTAGCCTGATGTACACGGAACAGTGGCACGGATACGTATATACTATAGAAGATATATATCGTATATATAGCTACATATAGACATATATAGCGTCAAAGAGAGTTGACGAGAGCAAAGCCCATTGATCTGGGGTAAATTAAATATCGCTGAATAGCTGCGGGTATACTCGACGGATTCTATATACTTGTACCTATATACGACCAATTTGAAAATTCTTCAACCCCACCGTGACTCGACTCGCTTGCCAATTTTGCCAATAGTCATTGCCGTTGATTCTCGATGAGATGTAAAGCCGTAGGCGACTCGAATAATTCCAGAAATCAAACCAAGGGCATACCCTTGAAACTCGATTCCCATCGCGTGGACAATACTTTTAATATAGGTCCGAAGAATAATGTACCCAGAGTACCGGACGAGAGAGGAACCGTGACAAGTACGCAGCGAGTGAAAAGAGGCGAGTGCAATATCGTTCAATTAAATTGGTGATTAAAGCGCAACTTGATTAGACTCGAGTATTTGAGTTTCAAAAGAGGGCGGACGAGGGGAAGCGATACGAAAAATTTCATTTTCTCGGCTGCTCCGCATGACGGCATGACGGCGCGACGACGCGACGACGCGGGAGGGGAAAATTCCCGGTGAAACATTGTGGCCGCGGTACCGCGATGGGGGATGCGAAATAAAAGCAAACTTTTTTCCTAATTGCGTGAAACTCTCTCCTAGCGCGCGTGCGCATGCTCGTTCGGTGAAGGGATCGAAGCAACGTAGGCTCTCGTTGTGACGCATCGTAGCGACGTCGAGGAGGAAGGAAACGAGAGAATGGTAAATTGGATATTTTTTCGTCTCTCCGTTCCGTTCGCTCTTTTAACACGCATCGCCGTTGTCGACAATTGTATTATGCTTCGTGAAAATTGCGGTGTGAATGTGCCGGTGTCGTTGATAGGATAGTGGCATATACGAACGTAATGTAGCGAGAGTTATTTTTGTTCATTCAGCGTAGACGCGAAGTGCGTGCGCGGGCCGAGGGTTGCGTAGCCGGAAGTTGGGGATGAGGGGGGTTAAACTTCAGGCACGCAGGAGTCAGGCGGAGCAATGGGAAAATGGTCGGTTGGGAGTCGGATGTATGGGTAGTCCCTGGCTCGGTTCACAGCTCCCGTATTAAGCCGCTTAATTCTCGATAAGCCCCCCCGTGTCTAATCTCGATTACTCGAGCTTCGTACTCTGGCCCCTGCATCGCCCTATATACTCTCGCTATCCAACGACCCACCTCCCATCTTTCTCTGCTTCTCGCACTTCTCGCACAATCGCCTTTCATTCTCTTTGCCATCTAACCCACTATGCCGTACGAAACGGCCAACGAATTGTTTTTATCCCATCCTCCACCCCAAATTAATGCTTTTCACATACTTTTTTTTCGCGATTTTCCGACTATATTTATTAGATCGCGTTGCACCTATATACAATATATCGCGTTATACCTATATACACACCACGCCGGTACCGATTATATATATGGCATTGCGCGCAAAAACAATCGACGCCTGCCCTCGAACTTGTTCGAAAGTTACTCCACGGGCTGTAAACGTTTTAATGCTGATATTAACAACCCTCGACGGTACGTGAAATTACAAGCCTTCGGCGCACACACACGAGGCAACTCGAGCGGATACGTGTTTGGAAATATCAAATGCGCTTTTTCAATCCAGCGATAAATAGTACCTGTATACTTTCGGGTTGCACAATAGCTGCTCGATTGTATAATCTGTTGGAATTCCTGGCCTGAAAATAAATTCTATTGTGCTGTTCAACGTTATCGCGGAGCTCTTTCTCTTTGCGATAGAACATCGAACGGCGCTCGTTCCCGAGTTTTAACCTCGAGACTTTTCAATCACACGGTCGTACACACAAATTTTCTTTTTTTTTTTCGGCTCCCGCCCCCTCGATCGACCTCTTCAGCGTTGGAAAAGTTTTTCCTCCGTTGTTACCGCGCGTCGATCCGCGAACGCGGTGATAACTCGGTACCGTACACCAACGCGTATTTCTATACTCTCGTCGCGCAAAGCTTCGCGGGATAGTCGAACGATTCTGTTGCGCTGTCCGTGAAAATATACGTAACCATCGCGCGATACATTCTCGTGTGTGTTGCACATGGGCAGCGAATATTTGACTTGCCGCTCGGCCACTCGCGAGATCGTCTCGAAACGAAATAAACTTGTGCTACGGGGCCGTCCGGCGAACTCGAAGAACGGAAACGAAGGGGTTGCCGTACGGCGAATGGTTCCGCGAATGGCCTGAACTCACGCCGAGAAACGATGCCGGTCCTCCGGGCGTTTATCGGCTCGACTCGCTTCGCTTTTCCGAACTGTCCACGGAGTTCCCTTCCCCCATCGAACCCTATATCATTGAGAAGCTTGCGGCGAATTTCTCGAGCTTGTATAGGTATCGTATATCGAGCTTGGGCTCTGTTAATGCCGAACTTGTACATCGTACATCCTCGCACACCGAGGTCCCACCGTTCCGATACTCAATCTTCCGTCGCCGGATTTGTGTTTATCGGATTACAAGCGCCGAGTGAATTGTTACGGACTACTTTCTCGAGCTTTGTGTGAAATAACTGCGCGCAATATAATTCGAGCGACTGAACGCGATGAGAAATTGGAAATTATTTAAATGAGGTTGCGAATGACATTGTTAACGCGCTATCTTGGCAAACTGTGCGACTTCCATCACCGAAAATGTCTGACAAAATCCCATTCCCCCCCGTGGAAATGAAGTTTATATACGTCGGAATATATCAACGATATTTTATTATATATAAGATGGTAAACAGTTTCATATAAATTACGTAATAATATATCAAATTATATTGTCGCGGATTATATACAATTACCAGTATTATATGCGCACCCGAACATTTTTTACAACTTTTCCTTAACTTTTTCATTCGTCAATTTTGTGACTCGACCGACCTCGACCAATCGTGTGTCACGAATAAACCGACAACGATAGTTTCGAGTTATATCGGATGTATATCGTGACACACCAACTTTTCATATAGCAATGACAACGACGACGATTGTTATATCATCATTATAATTATTATATTATACATCTTACGACGGAAAGTTTTATATCTTGTATATGTCTACTATATTTTCAAATCACTAACTTTTCAGGTAAAATTCATTATTAATCCAATGGAAAATATTTATATTTTTTTTATCCCTAACGCGATTATTCGATGTCATTTCGCCCCGGCGGGTCATTTTACTCTTTACCCGAAATTCCAAGTTTTTATAATATTTCGAGTCTCATATTCGTTGTACAAAGACGTAGCCTCGCTTATCCTGATTTCGCTATCAACCAAACCATCTGTACACAAAGGATTTGGAGGGTTCAAACTTCCCACTTACGCGACATCGTCACCGCCATCACGATAATAACGTCACGCGCACAGTTCGGCGGGTGATTTTCCAAAGGTCTTACGATTTATCCGTAGGCGCGCAGTGAGCGGAAAGCGCCAAGAGTGACCTGATTTCGTGAACGCGCAACCTCGCTAATGTACAATAATTAACCAAACCGCAAATTAATATTCGTCCGATATATCGCTTACTCCCCGTGTATGTAGCCGTCAGGTGCACTTCGCTCCATCTACGAAGTGCAAACCTCGGTCTCTCGAAAAGCCCGCCGCAAGCTTCGCGAAGTGCCCCGCGCTAACTCCGCGTTACGTTGATATATTAGTGATCTTTGCCGGATATCGACGCAATCTCTTTGGTGCATCGAATCGAATAGTCTTCTGTAATACGGGGCTTTCGGCTCAAATATATCAATAATTGTTTTTTCTTATGTGCTCAAGTGGTCCATCGTTGAATCCACTTTCACTGTCTCCCAGCGAAATTCAACGAACGATTATCGATTTCCATCAGAACACTCGAATAGTCTCGAGTCGGAACAACTCGAACGCGGTATATGTTAATAAAAAATAAAAAAAACATTTTTTTGCAAAAAATGTAAAAAATGTCGCCGAGTAGTTTAAATAGTTTTGTGAAAATACAAAAACTCGTAAAATAATCAAAAATCATATGAGCCAAGTGGAAATTAAAAAAAAAAACTTTGCTTGTCCTTACTTTCGATGCAACTACATTTATTTGTATTCTAAGGACTCGCCAAATTTTTTTTTTTTTATTTTCACTTGGCTCATATGATTTTTGATTATTTTACGAGTTTTTGTATTTTCACAAAACTATTTAAACTACTTGGCGACATTTTTTACATTTTTTGCAAAAAAAATGTTTTTTTATTTTTTATTTCGTTCTTTTTTTTTATTTATTATTCTATTATTATTTGTTCAAAAAAAATGTTTTATTAGTTGATAACATTAAGAATCCGCATGACACGATTTTTCTTGTATCACACGCACAATATTTATCAATTGAAGTGACCTCTTGTCCGCGATTATTTGAACAATTTTATCAGACCATTTTGTTAACCGCACAAGAGGGTTCTTTTTTAACTAATTTTCGCGAAAAAATGAAATTATAAATAACCTCTAATTAACCTTCTTTTCGATCACTCAGTGTGAGCGTACTATTTACGGATCGCGGATACGGATATTACTAGTTGCTGTATTCACGAACTGACACTTGGAAAATTGCAAACCGTTGATCGTTCGTTCTGCTCATACCGTTGTGTATGCACGTCACACGCATGGACGCGCGAACGCAACACGCAGGTATCATGGGACATCGGACAAACAACTGACAGTCGAAAAAATCTCTGAAGAATAATTTTTATAATGAAAGTGAGGATTTTTCGGGCGATATCGCGATATCTCATCATTTCGCGCACCGATCGGGCTGGTTCCAGGCGCATTTTAAAGCTTGTATTCGATTTATATCGTGTACATTTATAAAAGTGTATTTAGAATTTAGATTCGATGTCTCGTTTCCGAGAAAAAAAATGTCAAAGTTTAGGGGGCACGATATTGGCGTATAAGGACACGGTAGCGCTCTACGCGCGCGGACTCACCGCGCGGACTTTTAACTTTTTAAACTACTTGGCGTCGAGACGCTACCGCGTCTCTTGATATATCTGTGTCCCTGCTGTGCTCGCTATCCTCAAGTATGTATGCGGCTCGTATATTTTGCCTTCCACCATGGATGAAGGAAGGGCCTGAAATGAGCGCCCAAATTCATAAATTTTACCCCTTTTGACCCGCTCTCTCATGCGTAAAGGATTGCCTTTGCCTTATATGTATTTATGCATGTACATCTCGATCGATTTTCCGTCTCATAATCCGGTCTCCCCATTCTCAATTAAATTCTCGTCTCGCAACGATCTTCATTTACCCATTTTCTTTACCCTCACAAATACTCAACTTGAACATTCTCCGCTTCGAAATTGATGTCACGATTGCAGATCGTTCTTTCGGACGCGCGTAATCCATGAAACGTTCTCTGTTCCCGTTGTTCCCTGCCGCGAGAGGGAAAGGGGAGGGTAACGGGGAAGAAGCAGAGAGACGAAGGAGCAACGTCGAGGCACAATGCCAATCAGCTTTAAGGCAACATAGAGCGATAAAGCCCTCGCTGCTCACCGTGCCGACAAGCCCGCTCGCGGTTTGCGAGCTTACAAGAGAAAAGCGCGAGTGGCTGGGCCCGGCCCGGGCTTTATATCACCGCCATAAGATGTAATCCCCTTGATTGGTTGAGCGCGTTATTCGAAAGATAAAACCCGCTGGGCCACTGATTGCAACAACCCGTTGTATACGTGCGATTGTTGTTTCACCCCCGCCTGCTGTGTACCATCGTGCTGTGTACTGTGTATTGCTATTTTACCTATAAATAAAAGTCGCTTTTACGATACACTGTACGCAACGCGTTTTTATGAAGTTTGAGGATTTTACAGATAGAATTTTGCCGGAAGCGCTCACGGAAAAAAATGGCGGTGCGAAGCGTCGAAAAAAAAAAAAACTTGCAACTCCTAAAGAAAAAGACTTTGATCCCGATAGTACTTACATCTCCGATAACAGACGCGGGGACCAAGATTTTTCGTTCGGTTCTCTCGTCGGCGTCTAATAAAATTATAACGGATAACGGACGAACGCGGATTTAAACTTTATTCATTTTATACTTTCGTGTACTCTCGACGAGAGATTGATCTTTTTATTATCCGTTCGCGAACACGCGCAAGGATGCAGCCGGGGGGAACGCCGCACAATCTTCGAAGCATCTTTTACTCTCGCCCAGGTTTTTCTTTTGGATATATAGTATACACCGCGCGAGATGCGGCCCTCTTTTCAATTCTCGTGTGATTTATCATCCGCAAAAGCTTGGGCTCTCTCCTGCGAGCAGAGATGAGAAGATTGGGAGGATTCTTCTCTCTCTCGGTTGGGCGGCTACCGGAAGCAGCTGCGCGGCTTTTCTATAGTCCGCGCTCGTACTCGTGAAGCACGGAAAAAGCGAGGTCCGCGATGCTCGTGAGAGATCGTAAGCGGAATGCACACCCGGCAGTAGCAGCGCGGCGCATATATACCTCTATACACAGCGGCGAGGAGCGTTTCTTTCGCGCGCGCACGATGAATATGACCGAGTTTGCCCGCCTCTCAATGCGGAGTTTCATTGCCGACGTTGCGGTAATTCTGTCAACTTCGACGAGCGGCAAAACCACGACGCGTACTGGCTAAGATAAGCTTTGGCTTTCCCGACGACTGGGCGGTGATGGGGCGCGCGGTGGTTGATCTCAAGAACCAGAAGCCCCTTCACTCGCGTCTCTCACGTAGTGGCTATAAATTTACGCGTTTCTTGCACCCGACCACGTAGAGGAAACGGGTTGGTACTCTCGCACCAACCAGCGAAGTATATATATATTTCATTACGTTGTATGTGCTTACTACACTGGCCCTCCGCTCGGCACTCGCATAACCTACGGGGTATATTCTATACAGTACTCTCATAGAATTGCTCTGCCTCTTGCCTACCCTGAGAAAGAAATAGGGGCGCCGTAGTAAAATACAAAAACGAGTTACTCCTCGCGCGCTCCTCGCTGTACATCAAAAAGACTGGAGTGAATGAGGTAGGAAGTGGCGCAAAAAGATATTCAACATTCCAGTCACGTTCGCCTCGCCCATAGCAAGCCCTTTTGGCATAATCGAGCAACTAATAGCATTCGCTTTATCATTGATAAAATTCAATCTATCTTTCCAACACGACAGATTCAAACCCATTTTTACATGAAAAACCGTATCAACGGATTTTACTAATTTTCCTCGATTTTATTCGTAATTTCATTCGCGAACTGTGTTTGCGAAATACAAAAACCAACGGGAGACAATTAGTCGAGTTAAAACGCGCGATAATTTCTCATTTCGCGTTGAAATGAGAAACGGCACGGAATCGAAATGGCATTTCGTAATTTTTCAGGTTAACGCGGCACATTCGTCGGACATCAATTCCGCTCGTCGAATAATTTAACTGGCAATTAAAACAGCTATGCAATATATCTTTGATCTCTCGAACAAAAAGGGTCGGTGGAAATTTATAATAAACGAGAAATCGGGAGGCATCGATCGCGCTATTCTTATCATTAATGTCGCTGACGATCGACGAGTTTACTCGGTGTTTTAACGTATACGAACGTTTTTAACAATGACTCTAATTCCGCGAGACCGTGTTCGCGCTGCATGAGAGATCGATGAGCCGAGAATTCGGTAAGAGCCCTAGAAACGATCTACGCACCTTCCGAGCAATGTATTGAGCGATAATAGTATCGTACAAAATTTTATTTCGCGAGTGTGAGAAATAAATATTATTATCCGGCCTCTCCGCGCGGTTCTCATTGCGGCACTCATAATTGTTACATATGCCTCCCCATGCGGCCACCCCAAGCTTCGAGGACCGATATTTTGCGTACATGGCACTCACTCTATATGTTTGCTTCGTCTGCACGGTACTTCGCGATATCCTATAATTCTAGTTTGTAGGCTTTAATAGAAGTGAGGTATAGTAGAAAATAGGTTCTCTCGACAATTATCGACTGGCCTGAAACAACAAGATACTAAAATTCACCTCTCGAATAGAGGCGCGTACAGGGTACGAGGGCAATGTTGGCTCTGCACTCTACATTCCATATAGATCCCGTATACGTTCGCGGTAACGCTGCGAGGGCGAAGGTACGTTTACCGTAACGCGAGCTCGCGAAGCCATTGAGAGTTCACTACTACCGACTCTCCCTCTCTCTCTCTCTGCATATGTAGGTATACAGGTACATAGGGTACCTGGTACCCTACATAGGTACATATAGGTATAGGTGTGAATATAGGTATATACATTATATACACATTGTAATGTAGACATATATTGCGTAATACAGCGTAGTATAGAGCCACCGTGCGCTGCACCGCGAGTACATAAATTCGCTCTATCCTCGCGCAACCCTGCCGTGCAAGCCTCTCCGCGTTCGACGATAAAGTACGATAGTTAGAGCCAGTGAAAGAGAGAAAGGTAAGCGCTCGGAACGAGAAGAAAGTTGGGTAGCCGAGAGTTGAGCCCTGAACCCGCGAACACTCGGGTGAAACCAAGTGTGGAGAGAGCGAAAGAGAGGGAATAGGGCGCTCGTGCCATGGATATTTTATTCTTTCTACCGGCGCGTATGCACGGAGATTTGTACACGTTCCACAAACGTTTTACCTCTTACAGAGCGAGTTGGGTGGAACAATGATAAAAAAAAAATTACGAAAAAAATCACTGAAAAATAAGTCAAGTACCTATAATAAGCTTGATAAACTTGCGTTAAGGTGGTCCGGCCAAACGAGGGATAACGAGTGATTCAACGAGAATTTTCCAGACTTCTCAATGGGATAAAAATCTGAAAAAAATCAGGCATATGGAAGGTTCTGTAAAGTTCGATTTTGCATAACAATAAAATTAAAATGTTATTATCAAGTTAGTGAAAAAATATATTGTTCAACAAATTACCCGGCAACCTAATTTTTTTTGTTTATGAAAATAAGCCGTAAATTTTTTTGAACACGTATGAATTTTTTCAAATTTTTGTTAAGTTTTTGAAAACTGCGTTTTTTACCCTTCATTTTGTCTAAAAAAACGCAATTTTCAAAAACTTAACAAAAATCCTGAAAAAATTCATTCGGATTCAGAAACATTTACGTATCGTTTTCATAAAAAAAAAAGTGTGAAATTATACGGCAATTTCGGCGATTAAAATTCGTATAAACAACTGTGAGCCCTTGATTGCCGACAAAAGCGGCGTTTGTGAGCAAAGGACGAAGAAAAAAAAAGTCAAACACAAAAATACGCGTCTCCGCGTGTTCGAGTACAGGGGGATTATTCTGAGCGCAACAACTGTGCGTGCACAAGCGTATGGAGAAAACAGTATGCGCGAGAGAAGCTCCAAGTTCGTATAGTTAATTTGGATATTCCGAGTTTGCCGCTTGCTCGTTCACTGGCTCTGAATAATACAGTTGCGCTGCTGACGATGCGCGAAATTATTAAAGGCCCACACTTACCGCACACGCCATTGCGACCGAACGCGTGTGCGTATGCATATAGGTATATGTATGTATGAACAATATCAAACTATATCTTGAGCATTCGGTGTATACGCGTTGCGAATTTAGTTCGGTCTAATTCCTCGAGTCGTTAAGCCGCACACGTTCGAAAGGTGCGAGGCAGAGGAAAGGGATTACTATTAGTACCGTTAGCGGATTATACGAAGCTCCAAACACGAGAGACTTGTTAAGCTGGCTACGATTATATCCTGGCACGGGGGCTCGGGGGGTAGACAAGTTTAATATAGCTACCGATACAAGGATAAAGAGTTAGAGCTAAATGAGAGCCGAGGAAAGAACAAAAAGAGCGTCATTCGACGGAGGAGGAAGCGAGGAGGAAGCGAAGAGGTTGCGAAGCCAAAGAGCGCGCGAGAAGGGTGGATGGGAATAAAGTGGATTCCAGTAGAGGCCAGCTTGAGGGTGGCTGCCGAGAGTGTCCGTTGAGCCAAGTACACATTCTTCTGGGAAAGGTAATAAAGCCAGCGGGCTCCGCCGCAGACTCTCTCGTCTCGCCTCTTTTTCTTTCTGTGAAAAGTCGACCTGCCCTTCCCCTCCCTTCTTCTTTTTATCTTTGGTACACCTCGTGCCGGGAAACGCATGGATACAGTAAAAAGGAAAGAAGACACAGTAGGTACTACTGTGGAATCGGTGTTAGTAGCGAAGCTGAATGCAAAATGGCGTAGCGGACTCTGTTACAATCTTCTTTCGTACACTCCCACGCTTTAACCCTTCGCCTCTCACGACGGCCCTTTGTGCTCCATTCGCCCGAGTCTCTTCGACTTCTCTACCGCATACACGCGTACTCCCTTCCAAACTAAAGCTTCTTCGTGTTTTTTTTTTTTTTTTCTTTTTTTCGCGTTATTCCCCGAACACGCTTTGTCGACATGAGGATCAGATATTAAGGCTTTCCCCTTTGCGCTCGTTCAAGTTTCGTCTCACGGTTACTACACGCCCCTTCCTCCTCCGTCGCTTTATCACCGTAGTGTTTAGTATGACATGAGAAAAAGTTTTCGTAGGATAAAAAGCGCTTCGGGCCGATCTGAAACCCGTGCGCAAAGTGGCGAATCTCGCGACTGAGCCAAGTTGAGCCCACTTTCGAAAGTGTTTGGCAACTCTCGTGGAAAAGTGCGAAGTACGAATATGTTGAAATTTTCCGTATCGGCGTGGCAGTGAATATCGGAACTATTCCTACTACACTCACGAGCCTTCGCTTGGATGCTATGCGTCCGTGCATCGATCTACCTATCTACTTCAAATCGGCGCGATTTATAAATTCGAGAAAAGTAGGCCAAGTTAACTGAAGATTCAATAGGTGGAATCCTTCTGCGAGTCTCCTTCGCTTTTTTTTTTCCTTTCGTCATTATCCCTAGCTTACTATCGGAAACAAGCCCTCGAAAGGCGTTCGTTCCCACGGTTGGCTGGTCCAGACAACAAGCCGATAAGTGGCAGACACTAACGGACGTCCGGATTAAACGGGGCGTGTGCCGCGCAACATCTTTCTCTTCGACTACCAGCTCAAGCTTACCATCGCGAACAAGCCGGAAGCTTCCTGTTTTCCTCCCTCTTCGCAGGCAAGCCAACTCGCGAGCATCTTCTTCCCATCCTTCTTTCTTCATTCCGCCCCGTTATTTTAACGTCTCCTTCTCTCGTTCTCCGGATGATTTTTACCCTCTGGGCTCTCGGCAACTGTATTCTACCTTACTGGTTCGGCGGTATAACGGAGGCGGAAGCTCATTTTCACTAGCGAGCTTTAACGCTGTACCGGCGAAGGTAGAGAGAGAGAGACCAACGTGAAATAGTGTAGCGCGAGAAATAGTCGTGCACTGCGGTCTCGCATGAATTTAGGAGTTCTTCCTGCTTTCGGGGTCCTGTCTCAAGCGCGTTGCCGGAAGTTTCTTCCCACCGTGTGGTTTTGGGAACGTTGGAGGATTCCGGATACGAAACGATGCGGAGAAAGTAGCGGAGAAGGGGGGGGGGGGGGGGAGCCAAGCAACAGCAGGTGAACGTACACGCTCGGCTAGATTGCAGCTCGGTGATGCTGGATGCTCTACTGCGGTAGAGACGCGAAACGGTCTGGCCTGCTTTTACCGATGTCCAAAGCAGGGCAAGCGTGGATACCAAGTCCGAACTACCGGTACATTCTCAGGGGCCATCCGGGTTAGACGCGGCTTTTCCAAACTGCGTCCCAGCGGGCGATATTAAAGGCGAGACTGCTCGTTGGTCGCCGGATAGAATTTATAGTTGGCCGAACCCAAGGGAGATACTCTACGGTTCTCTTCCGTAATACCAAAGACAAACTTGTACCCCTCTTAGCTTCAGCCCGGGCTTTATATATTTACGTCTCATGGAACCATAACCGCTGTGCGGTTCGCGCGGCGAAACCATTCTTCTCGAATACTGGCTCTCCCAGACTTTTTCTTTGCTCAACCTCTCAAGGTTCTTTCTTCGATGCTCCGTATACCATAACTGCGAATGTACACAGAAGTGTGTTTCTTTCCTATGTATTCAACGACAAACCGTAATATTGTAGCTCGGTTATAACTGCCGTGTTGCAGTTTTGCGGTATCAAAGTGTTGGAAACGGAATATTTCGTCCCTTGTTTGCACTATCGGATCATCTATAGTTATAACTAGTGTGGCGTTTTGGAAACTATCGCTTGTACCTATGTATATGAAGGATCTCCACGAGAACTCTGCGCACACTTGGGGCGTAGTGAAACTCGCGCGCGATCACACGAATACAATTATAGATACTACTAATTCGCAAGACAAACTCGTTGACGAAACAGACGAATGAGATGGAAAGTACTATATTTGCCGTGGTGTATCCACGGCAAGCGGTACGTAGGTATCGTGATATCCTCGAATTGTCAAAGAAACTCACTGGAAACATTGTGAACACTGGAAGTAAAATACTAATGGATACCTACCGATGAAGATTTATATTCAACGGGAAGTGAATTACGAAAATAAAAAAAGAAAAAGTTAACTTGTTAATACAAGCTGAGAGCCGAAAGCCCGGGTGCTGAAAGCCGGCCGTGGGAGACTCGAGATACAAGCCTGGTATAATAAATGCAGCGAGCGGAGTTGCCCAGATTTTTTTCAGCGGCAAACAAGCGTAATTCATAAAGAAATGAGACAAGTTGAAAGAAAAAAAAAAACTCGTAGCGACGTTTGGCGTTGATTCCGCTCCGGTACATTTTATTATGAATCTCGGATCTTCAAGACGCCGAGAGACTTTCCAGACTTTGCTACGAGTACAGTCGATATTTCCGCTCTTGTAGAAATAAAAAAAAATGGTAGAGAAAAAAAAGTGCGACGGTGAGATAGCGAAGAGAAATAACGGAAGAATGAAAGTAAAAAAAGATAAAAAAGAGTGAAGGTAAAGGAGAGCCCTCCGTCCGCAGCGGTACTTTAAGACATTTAATTGGTTCCAATATAGATATATTGCACCGCACATTTCACCGTGCTTCTCTCTATCTATCCACCACATTTTCCTTGCACCACCACACCAACACCCAGACACGCACCTTTAAGACAAATTAATTAGATCCCCGGAGAGGCCGTGTGACGCGCGCGCGCACTTTCGCGCTGGTGGCGTTGGCCCGTCACCGTCGGTCGGAATATGTCTGAGTGCTAATCAAAGTTTCGTTTGCCCGAGCGGGAGAGTCTTTGCGCACTGCAAACGTTCGCCTCGAAACACCCGCAAGGCGCCGAACGGGTAGTATAGCAACGGCGAGATAGCGTTGACGTAGGAGAATAAGATAACAAACGAAAAAAAATTATCCGAGAGCCGCTACGCTTGTTTCACCGTGGGTGATATAGTCGAAGGCCGTAGTGAGTAAAAGCGCGAGGGAAAAAGCGGTGAAGGAAACATAGCAACGTCCTCTCCCCCGCCCCCTATCGCATAATTCATTGCGCATTGGATAAAAATAATGGTACACATAAAACCTCTTTCGCACACGGGAATGAATGGTCGTAATAGATCTCACCCCCGACAACCCCTCGCTCTTCTACCCGATGCCGTATCGTCCGGCAACCTTTTTGAGCTTTGTTAAGCTAGCTGAGCGAAGTCTCAGAAATGAGTTTCGAATATACCAAAATTAAGTGCTTTATAAGTATTAATTATGTGCTGAAACCAACATTTTTGGGCTTCTTTCGTTTAGCTGAAAAGACATCAAGTAAGCTGAGCCCTTGTTCATATTTGCGTTAGAATTTAATTAACTTATATCAGATTTGTGTGCTCTTTACGTGCTTCTCACGTATATATATTTGAACCGCGATTTCTTTTTTTTTTCTTTTTTTTTTATGGTTAAGTAGATGAAATTTCAAAGAAGCCGAACCTCTTCAAACGGTGGCGAATATGTTCGGTTGTTATCACGAAATATTTGCGAATTCGATAATCGTCGTTGGGTTATTCCCAAATTACATGAAAAGCACTGTGATTTCTTGTAATACAAATGAAATTGCCAAAAAATGAGGCTTCTCAGAGTTAAATGCCTGGTCCTTCCTTCCTTTTTTGGTCCTTTTCGAACATTCTTTCTCAAAGTCGTGGGTATGACAATTGGCCAAATATGTTGGTACCGAAAAATTTCTCTAAAAAGGTTTGTTGGCGGTACTGTCAGTTCGGAAATATACGAACATCGAGGTATTTAAATATTATTAAAATTTTTATTAATTCAATTCCTAAAAAACTGTGTTCTGCGAACTGAGAACTAAAAAAAAGGTGAAATGTAATTATCGAGTTAAATTGCGGATCGATTAAGATTATTGCTTTGCGTATTAGTTCCGATCGTGAAAGGGTGCAGCGATGGATAGGGGTAACGAAGATGGGGAAGAGGAAGGATACAGGACGATGTGTCTCAGCGTCAATGGAAGGAGCAGAAGCAACGTTGGGCGATTGCTTGGCAAATAGGATTCGGCAGCCAAATAACTGTCCACCTCTTCGCTTGGCCCTCGCCGCCTCTACGGTTACGGGAGAATGTCACCGTCGTAAAGCGTGATCCGAGACCTTGCCGACTGGCCAGTGGCCAGAGGGGTGCCTTCCCACCGACTCGGAAACCTAGTTGACTTGGTCTCTCCCTGTCGTGTTTCTCTCCTGAACCGGTATACATCCTGCAAGAACGGCAATGTCTATTCGGCGAACATGTATAGTACTAGACTGTTATGTCGACGTCGACGTCGACGTCGACGTCGTCGTCTTCGTCGTGGATTTCTCCTAATAGGAAAGGCACCGACCCAACACACTCAAAGGGAGAAACATCCGTACGGAGGTATAGCATTAAGCTCTATTACCTTACTCAATATACCTGTATCCGTACCTCGAGGCCATCGCGTTCTATTGGTTATCTCACGAATTGCATACAACGACCGTGCGGATGCACATTTACCCTCGAACCCTTCGTATTTCGTCAGTCGTGAGTTCAACGTTTCAGCCCCCACATACTATACGTTCTGGATTCTTCGGTGGCTCTGTGCGGTAACCCAATTGATCTTTGTTCTTCAGTGATATAAGGCTCGGCTGCATAATACACGTGTACGTTGCACGTGTAACCGCGTTACATATCCGCAGTGTGCGTTGGTTCGAGAAATTGAAAGCCGATGTATGCGATTCTATACTTCTCGAGCATAGATTAGTATACGTGCTCTTGTCAATTACTAATATTGTACCGAAGAGTAAACTGGGTAAACTGATTCAAAGAACCGGTCAATTCATTTAAAGAGTCGGCTTATCGATTTTATCTTCGGCGCTTCTAACGATAATACGTCATTATGTACGTCATTATGAAACGATGGAGCGGGTAGAGCATATACATATAACCATGCAAATGATACCGGTTCGTTGGTCCATTCGTGATAATTTCATCGAAGCGAGAAAGTTCCTCTGGGATACGCACGCGCGGTTCAACCCTCAACGGTGAGGTGCTACATCGAAGGCGAAAAAGCCAAGGAACGCTTTGTCGATATCCACGCTCGATGACGCTCGTCCACGACCTCGTTCCTCGCTGCTTTAACTGCTTTATGTACAATCTGTATCGAATCGTCACGTTCCCCTTCATCGATAAATTCCAGTGAATTGCAGTTTTCTTTTTGAATTAATTAAACATTTTGCCGTACAACTTTACCAGCGTCGACTGAGACGATGAAATTATTTTTTAACTCCCGACTGTTTTCGCTTCTTTCGATGTGCAATTAATTATTGTGTAATACTATTATTAATTTAAAAAAAAATTCCTTTCGTTTCTTTTTGCTTGAAAAATCAATGAAATAATAATTTCACAAAATTCAACTATCGACGAAGAGTGAAGTATAATACGAAAATGGAATTAGCAAAAAAAAAAGGAGAGAAATAATAGATAACTATTCGAATTAATTATTATTTTACACGTTTTTTTATTAATATTGAATATTACAATAAAACAAAAATACAATTTCGTCATTACACTCCCTTTTCGGTCGAAAGTTTTCCAACTTTTGGAAAATTCTTTTTTTACCGTACGAGTTTCCCAGCGTCGATCGAATTGATGAAGTCGATTTTTAGAAAATTAGTGTTATTATTGTCGCAGCAGCGACTACCGGTATAATATAAAAATTATTTTTGTAGCCGAATAAGAATCCAGAAAGTAATATATCTGATTTCAATGCGCGTCAGTTGATATAATAACAATCGAGAAATATCAACAACCGTGTTTCTTTTCCCTTTTTTGCACAAAGGCAGACTCTCAAATTGCGATAATTCCAATGCAAGAAAATTCATTTTTGTAACGCGTGCATGAGAAGTGCTACTTCTCGTGCCTGCCGAGAGTGGCGTAAGTGGCGCATTCTAGCAAGCCGTACTGTAATGTCGCGGCGCATGCGCACATCAGCCTGATTTTACTTCTCACACTCTTTTGGGACGGAAGCGTGCAAGAAGTCAGTGCTTCTTACACGCATTTTGCCTTCTCTCGCGCTACAAGCAACACTCGGCTTCGCCTCGTGTCCTTGTAGCGCTCGATCCGGCTCATGCGGCCACTTCCCAACCTTCACCGTAAAGTCCGCTTTCTCGCACTAGTATCGCAAAATACTATTATCAAATCGCGTATAAATGGGTTTATGCAATTTGCAGAGCAGCGGATTGTACTTATTCCGATGACACGTAAACTTCAAGACGACAATGCATCCGCGACAATGTCATACCAACAGGGAAGATTCCGGCGCGTCGTAAAGTTTCGAGCCTCGTGCCGCGTAACCCATCCGGGAATCGGAATTATTACCAGCCTAATGCGCAATAGCGAATATCTCGCGCGAAGGAATAGTCCGAAATTTCCACATGCTCAATGATGCGAAATTTACGTATCTATACATACAAAGGTGGTATAATGCTGCGAGGAACGCAGCGTAGCGCGGGGAAGTGGAGCGAAGGAACGGAACCCGTCGATTGCCGTTTCAGGACGTCTTGTCGGTGTTGAATTGCAAATTGCGACGACCGGACGTAATACAGATACGATTGTCGGTGCCGTTGCATTTTCCACGTAGAATCGCGCGCGCGATCTCCTCCCGAACGTTCCACTAGCAATTCTCTCCACCGCTCCGTCTCTCTGCGCTCCTTCCGGTTGCTTGCCATCCGTTTCTCTTCTTCCGTCTATCCTCCTTCCTCTTGCACTTTCGCCCCTTACCCAAGTGCCTCGGCAAGTTTGTCCTCTACAGTTTGCTCGAAGCGGTAACAGCTATAGATCCGATCGTAACTCGTCGAGTGGCCCGAATCTTCTTCGACCCGTTTGAATGCATCCCTCCAAACCACCCCCGTCCTTCGCCTTTTCCTTCAACCTTTTCCATGTCCATCGACGATGTACATATATATGTAATATACAATATGTATATATTATGTAACGTGTTTACGAGCTGTAGTATCGCGACACAGAGCTCACAGAGAATCGAGTAGAAAGTTGACAAATAGAAGATAAAGGAAGCTATAGTTATGCAACAGGGATACGGAAACCGGTATTTTTTTTCGTTTCAGACACCGAGTATGTTGAAGTTATTACATCTACCTTTATAACATGTCGGCTTTGACATCGCCCTTACACGCGAATCTCATCATCTTCTCCTTTCTTTCATACGTTTCACTGCCGCAAGCTCTCTTGCCCTTTGAATGTTAATATCACACGACGAACGAAATATCCCAAAGGTTTCCATGCGCTTTCCCGTGTGACTACAAAGGCGATGCCGGTAAATATAGTTCGAACCAGAAAGGAACCTCTCGGGGCAAAGGAAATTATATTCGCGTTGCTAAAAAACAGAAAGGCATATCGCATAATATTTTAACATATAAAATGATGAGGCATTGTTTAGCAGCCGATAACAGCCGAGAGGGTGCAAAGCTACCCCCCCCCCCCCCTCTCCTCGCGATTAATGACACTCCCCTATCGGCGTCCCAGACTATGGCAACGTGAAGTAGACAGCGATGCGAAGTTGGCAGCCGTGCGAAGTAAGCAACAGCCTGTAGTTAGCAAGAGTATGAAGTTTCGATTCTTGTACATCGGGGCGGCGACAGTGACGACATCATCTTTGTATATATGTATCTATATCCCATTTGGGATAATGAATGATGTACACTTGCGCTATGCACTCGTATATATAATTCCACAACATTTTTTTTTTTTCGAAAGTGATAAAGTAATAGAGAATACGAAGGAATGATAAAAAATGGAAAATCGGAGCCAGGATTGTAATAAAAATTCTGAAACAATAATTTTCGGTATATCGAACGAAAGCGGCGTCGTCGTCGACGGAGATACGGTGTGATGAAGAACGATGTCGATATATGTATATATATATCGAGGATGAGAAAGGCGGACGATGACGCCAACACACATACGCGTAACAACGATAATATATCACTCCGGTGTGCGGGGTTATACTAGCCGAGGTTACGTGCGCGCAAACGCCGCGCCTCGGTGCTTTGCAAGAAAGTACGCTATCAATTTTCGGTATATGTGGACGACTACGAGATATATATAGATATATATGTAAGGGCGAGCATCGAGCAGTTTTATTATACACTATTTTTATTCCTGTGCCGCTGTGCTGCTGTGCTGCCTATGATTAACCGGCAGGGGGTGTGGGAGGGCCGCCACGGAGGAAAGAGAAATATCCGGCGTACACCGGTCTCACCGGCTATCCGTACCGATTTTTCGATAACGTTTGATATTCTCGTTTAATTTACGATGACGCGACGACAAAAAGCGCACGATTCCGGCCTTACTCTCTTGCGTCGTCGCTTTTTTTCTCCTTACCTTACGCGATTGCAGCTTCGACCCATTCCGCGCAGGGACAGGAAAGTTTTTTCGCTCACGGGTACGCGAATCATTTCCCAAAATCTCAACGCGCTTACTTATTCGTGCATGCAACGAATTACGAGAGACGATTAACCGCACTTTGGCAGTCTGTCCAGTATGGACCGAAACTACCGGCCAAAATTCGTACTCTACCGTCCCGCTGATCCTCCGTCGTATTATCCCGCAACTGTTTCCGTTGCCATAGCTACTCTTGCGATTGCCGAGCATCCATAATTCACGGATTTCAATCATTATTCGGAAGCGCGGTTTCCCGTTTAAACTTTTAAACGCGCTTCGCAGCGTTTTCACAGGTGTGCCGAATTCGCATTGGATGGACAGGGCTAATGACAAAAGAATATCTTTAATGCGAACACAAAACGTACCTATATAGTTTCACTCGTTAATTCTCCTACGCGGTTTCACAATTATGAGAATTTCACGGCGTAATAATGAGCGACAGAATTTAACGTAATTCCGAAAACATTTGGTTGCTCGAGCTTTAATAATATCGAATGTTTATACGAGATTGTCCGTTGAAACTTTCGTTGGTACGGAATATCGAAGCTTATTTGATCATTTTCCTCTTGTAATTCGATAACTGGGTTTTATCCTCTTTGAACAAACGTACCTTTGGAACTTTGTAAGTCCCCGGAAACGGTATTTCTCATCGCGTCCGCAGCCGAGTCACAATAGTATGCTGTGTGACAAGGGCCGGAAGAGGATGATTGCAACGAACGTGAGGTTTGTGGCCCGAGCGAAGTAAAGGCCGCAAAAAAATTTTGCACTCGACTTTGGGTGCAAAAGTTGTCACGAGCCGTGAATTAAAAAAAAACTGAACTAAGATCTTTGTCTAATTTTTCGAAATATTGACACGAGGAATTGTACTTGGGTAAGAATACGGACTTTTAACGCGCGCGATAGAGAGCATTTTTTTCCAAAACAGGTATCTCTTTGCTGGTTGCGATGTTTTTGAAATTTGATACATTATTTTTTTTAAATATTAGTCAGAATTTGTTCTTGTTTTTTTTTTTTTTCGATTTTAGAAATGACTTTGCAAGAAATATTCTTTTTTGCCAGAAGGTACTCCACAAACTTTCATCGAATTTCAAGAATTCTCCTATGTGAATTCTGTACTGTTCTATAAAAAGGAGTCGAAGAGCCGAAAATTATCCAATTTTTATAATTGAAATCACGGCACCGGAATATCATTGAATAATAAATGTGAAAATTATAAAGCCAATTTATCCAGAGCGAAGCAAAGCCTCGATCGGGTGAAATAATTGTAAACCGAGCGAGTTTAAAATCGAACGAGCCCCAGTCGCTTATCCGCTCCAATTTTCGCCATCCATTGCTCGTATACTCTGCCGACTTTCTCACCCCATCGAAAACCATGAGCATTCCGACAAATTCTCGGGTGTTTCCATTCTGCAACTCCACTTTCACGGGACAGTTACACCGGTCGAATATACCATTGTAACTAGTTGCAACAGAAGCGGAAACGGGCCAACATCGGTTGAAACTTCGAGACAACGTATGCAGCACTCGACGAAGACGTACCGGGATGAGGCTTTCCCGAATGAGAGAAACATCTACGAATTTCGATATATATAGCGCATACATGTACCTACCATGTACGCTATGTACATTTATATAGGGATAGGCATAGACGTATATACAGTATCCTCTAGCAAGCGTCTGCCTCTCTGTCCTGCCGTGCCTTCCGTCTCTCCCATCTCGGTGGTCTTCGGAGATTCCGGCGTTCACGAGCGAACACTCTAATTGGTCCACTCGAGTATAATAATAGGATTATACGGGTTGTGGACAATACCGACGCTTGCTTCGGCAGTATTCGCGTTCGTAGACTCTATCCATTGGCCGTGTTTGGCTATATCGCATATTGCCAACCGTGTATGTTGCGTGCAATCCTGGTAGCGCCAAGCTTTCTCTTCCTTCCTCTCTCGGTAGCCGAGGGTAGCGCGAGGAACGGAGTTGGCTAGTGGATATACCTGCGTCACGAGCGCAAACGTCCTACGGACATGTATGTATATATGTATATACAATGTTGTACATTGTACCTAAACCGTACACGAACGCTCGCCGCATACACGGGTACAAGTAAAACCACGCGTGTAATTCTCCGCAGGGGATACAACGGTTCGCGCACTACAACGACCGTCCTCCGATTCGACTCCACTTTAAACTCCGATGGCAACGAACCGGTGGAAACATGCCGTCGATACAGCATGCATAATTCGCAATAATTGGTATCATCTTCATTCGTCGGTCTACGAATCCACCACGTGTCACGTCGCGGTTTTAGACGCGTTCTCACGTATACCGATGGAACGTATTAGCTTCCGGTTGTTTGTTAGATCTGTATGTATCGGCGATGGTAGACCCGAAGCCGCGGTTGCGGTTGCGGAATTCACTAGGCAATATTTGACTTCCATGGGACCGTCGACCCTCCGTCGAACCAATGTATACGTTAATTTCTTACCCTCTCTTACCTTTGCTCGGATGTGCGATTTCGCCATTTAATTTTCTCATATCATATAAAAATTATATGAATTAAAATATATATATTTATTATAGTTATAGTATTGTATAAAATGATAAATTAACGAATAATTATTTTTTATACAATTCTTTGGTTTTGGGACCACAGTGGAACCCCTCTATTCTTAACTTCACTTAACTTAACTTCTCGCTTATTTTA
Source organism: Buathra laborator (assembly GCA_934046635.1). Lineage (NCBI taxonomy): Eukaryota > Metazoa > Arthropoda > Insecta > Hymenoptera > Ichneumonidae > Buathra > Buathra laborator. The sequence continues at coordinate 5,547,139 of OW203900.1, forward strand.
ACTCGTTACCATGGCAACGCTTTCGCTTAACTGTATTGGCCCTGAGTCCGCTCGCCCCACTATGAGCGCAAAATGTACACTGCGCACGCGCAGAGTTACGCCATGGAGGGGCGCGTGTACCCCTCATTGGCCCTACTCGCAGCAACTGAACGAGAGTGGGGACTGTAGGGGAAATACAAAACAGCGAAAGGGTCCGGTCCAGTCGAGTTAAAATAAGAGGGGTTGTACTATATTTTTTAAATATTTAATACTATGATTCGGTGTTTGTTATTGGTTTTTTTTATCAATAAACACATCGATTGCCGACGTTTGTTGTTTCCTAAATAATCTCACTGGAGATAATTTAATTAATATATATTAATGTTTTGCCGATGCGAGCTTTTTCGTTGGCAATGGAAATGCCTTGAGAAGAACGTTGTTGAGGTCGTTGGTCGCGATTATTCAATGAGGCGAAAGAATACGAGAAACGCAAGTTGGTATAAAGTATACGAGAAAAGCGGCAAGCGGATAGTACGACGAATGTATATCTGCCACCTCGGCTAAAAGCATACGATTTGGATGGAATATTACGCTTCGAGCCCGAGGGCGAGATAAAAAGAGGGTGAGAAGCGAGAAGGATGTTCGCCATGGGCGACGGCGAGAACGGGGCTTTTCTCTTATTTAAATATTTCATTCGCTCCGGTTATATCTCATTGAGGACATTCGTAATTCTCGGCTCGACAAGGGTGTCCCCTGGCCCGGGGTGAATTTACTTTACTGCTACAATGTAATACAGTGTATGAAAGAGTAAGATGTTGAAAGAAAAAGAAAAGGAAAAAAATAGGGAAGAATGAGAAACGTCTTGGTTCGATTATCGGGTTGAGTTGAGGGAGCGCGCGAGCAAGCTTAGCGAGAGAATCGTTCGAATCGCAAGTGCAGCTTGAGAATATAGGTACTCTCGAGCCAGTGAGCCGTGACCGAGCGAGAACCTCGGCTCGCTCGAGAATCGTTTATAAAGTTGAAAACTCAGCGTGCACTACGGTAGACGATATCGTCTCTACTGTACCATACATACATATAGTATAGTACAAGAGAGTGGTACATGGAACTCAAAACCGTCGGGCCTTCCGCGAGTTTTGAATAAAAAATCACCTGTGAATTATTAAACCGATCGAATATCGACTTTCTCACGTCTATTTAACCGTAGAAAGTAGAAGGAGGTGAACGGCTCCGAACGTGTGGGGGGGGGGGGGGGGGGGAGCCTTAGCGGTTGATTCTCGATCAAGCACGATCGTAAATCCCTTTATTATCGATAGCAGTTGTCATTCGTTGTTGAAGAAACGTGGAAAACTGGCGAGAATTCTTTAATTTTTTTTTCCCATCGCTATAATTTATAATAAAAGAAGTAGCAGTCTCAGCTATTCGAAAGGTTTTGTAAAAGCAGGATAAATACCAAAAATAATAAAAAACGTCATGAATTTTCTCCCGAGAAGAGAAAAGTAATCGTACGTACGTTAGTCGAAATGGGGAAAAAAGAGGCATTTGCGAGAAGATTTTTCTATTGTAACGAACGGTGTACTGTCGCGAGAGTGTTAAATGGTAGACCGGTTCATATATACTTGTGCGCGTTTTTCATTGCATCGCCTCACTTGCGAACTTGCCGACGCATCTCTCGAGTCGAGTAACAAAAGCGAGAAGCGGCAGTACCCAGCAGCCGCGGTCTCTCGGGAAAGTCGGGAAAGAGGGAAAGCTCGCTTCGCGTGGATAGATAGCGTACCCGCGATGAATTAGCGAACTCGCGAAAAGGAATCCGGGGTATTTCGTCGAATGTGCTCTTTCGCTTTTCACCTTCTCCCCGCCCTCTCTTCCCGCCCTCAGCCATTCGAAGAGGAATACACGCTTTGTCGCCGAATGGGAGGCAGCAAGACGACTCCTCCGCCACCTTTCGAATGATCCTTCGTTTATCCTATTTTCGCTTACGCGTACAATAGCCACGCGGGGATATCTCTCCCCCATTCAACCCGACCCTTTCTCATATATTTTTTTCCCCTTCGACCCACGAGCGAAGCTTGCAAAATTGCGAAATCCAATACGCCATTTTAACTATCTCTCCATTTTAACAGCTTCATTGTCGAATCATACGTATAGGTTCCTCGCTATACATATCGACTCCGCTTCGTTTCTCAAAAATATTTGAAAACAAAAAAAAAATTACTTTTTTTTTAACGATAAAATAACCATTTCGATCTTTGAGATGTTTAAATTATTTGTGAAACACAATGCGGATTAATCGAATCGTTAAACAGCGACCCGCGCCGCACACTTCGGCTTTTATTCTCCCGAAACAAAGCTTTCCCTCTGCGCGCTTCGGCCCACTTTCGTTTCCACAAGCAAACACAGAGAACGGAAGTGCCGCATAAATTTGTGAATGTCGATGATATCGGTTGGAAGAATGACGATAGAGAGAACAAGGATCGAATAGAAGGGGTTTTTACGGGTGAAAGGGTCGATAGCTCCATTCTAAAGGTCATTTTGTTCGCTTTTCGTTTGTTTTTTTCCGTTATTTTTTCTCCATCAAACTATCGAACGATCGATGACGTATTCGTTTGGTAGTGACCTACATCCTACACTTGCGCGAATCTGTTGGAAATTGTACGTAATCTCGTATTACGTACAACCGAAAAAGTTTATCGAAAGCTTCGCTTTTCTTTTTCTCTTCCGTGTGTTCGGTATCAGCGCCAGCATTATTATGCGGTTATAATGCGCCGCATATACAGACTGTTCGAGGGAAAATTGCCGAGGTCAAGCAGCGATGCGAATAATGTTCCGCCGTGTATAAAACTAGCGAAGGGAGCGGAGAACAGAGAGAATAAGTGAGAGAGAAAATTGGAACGGGCCCCGGCGCGGGTCAATATTTACTTGTTGGAAGAAAGGCAAATATTCAAGCTCTTGGAGAGTCGTAGAGATCCTGCTGAATGTGCCGTACGTACATAGCACACCCTCGAGACCGAGGAAGAGAGAACGCGAGAGAAACGAGCGAGAAACGAGCCAGACGGACTTTCCAAGGCTTTCCAGGCTTTCCCGGCTTTCCAGGCTTTCCAAGGCTTTCGAGTAGATAAAATAATATACATGTATACACTTTTGGCCTGTTTTCACTCGAATCCTCTCGATGCATCGAAGATATTGCTATATAGAAAAGAATTCGGAGTATTCACAGTTTAACGGACGCTCTCGCGTGCGCAGCGCGAAAAATCTTTCGTCCGACTTTTATTTTTCACGCATCACAAGCGAAATGTCGTCATCGAAGAGACGACTCGAATCGTCCGAAAGTTCCGTTGAAAATCTTTGACGGATATATCAGTCGGAATAATTGCGACATTTACATTACGATAGGATGGTGCAGTTTACGATTTAATTCATTCAATATTTTAGAATTCGAAAAATATGAAAAATTGAAGTTATGACAAATGAATTATCAAGTAGACTATTGCTAAATATGCTTTGAGATTGAATTTGGCGCGATGCCATCGAAGCTTTCAAAATCGCGATAGCCTTATTCCAATAGTTGTTTTTTTACTTGCGTCTTTTTTGCGTTCTGACAAACAACGCTCTGAAAAAAAAAAACCAAAATATTTGTGCTTCAACTCGTTTTTATAAAATAAGGATAAAAATGTCAATGTTTTTGGGACTATTTTTAAACGGTCGTAAAATGGTAATTTGTAAAAAAATTCGTTCCCTATACCGACGAGATTTTACAAACGAGGTGACAAGAGCGAACGCGACTCGTCGTACCGGCGATCAATCCCTTTTGCAATTAGCAGTGTCGGGTCGAGAATGAAAACAATGAGAGAAGCCCCGACGAGGCTTATCGGAGAGAATGGGAAAGAAGAGTTCCGATTGGCGGTACGCCAATGACCGAAGGGTCGCCGGTAAAACTCGGTGGCTTCTACCGAATCCGGTAGCGGTAACGGGTAGTAGGTAGCCGGCGGCGGTTAGTACTATAGTCGCGGAATGGCTCTGTTGGCTTTCCGTGGCTGTCGTTTTGTCATCCCCCGGCGGTGGTGGTTCTCGCGCGATCGAAAGCCGAGAGAGGAAGACCGACGCCTAACCGGAAGTGGCTGCGGCGGCAGTCTAAAACCATCCGACCGTTTCCGTATATACATATACGGAAGGCCATTCGCGCGAGAGCTTCATTCGTTTCGCGTGATAAATCAACGGTAAACATTCGTATCTCTTATCCCTCGTCCTCGGAGGGTGGCAGTTACGATCGTCGTATCCGTGTCAAGAATACGTGACAATGCGCGTATATAGGCAAAGATGCAAAAGGCATGTCTACGAACGCCCTCGAGCTTTTCGGGGAATGGGTGGGTACGCGTCTAAATGGTGGCTTTTACGATAAGTCCTGTAATTTACCATTTCACCTTTAGTCTCGTGCGATTCCCTTTCACCGCGTCCGTTCGCGCCGGGGTCCCGAACGGCCTCGTTAAAACTAACTCTTCCTCGCTATTTTCGTCGTAATAAACGCGCCCCTCTCGGCTCGACTGACAACTCGATTAAAACATATCAACATCAAACATATCAACCGTGTATAAAAAAATTATCGGATCGGATACGTCCATTCGTTTTTTATTCATGATGACGAATCAATTATCAATGATTTATTCGCAATCCTATTACTCGACGGATTATATGTGCAAAAATTCGCAAGTTTGCAGTTGAAATTTCGATAATTTAATGGGATTATCCGAAAAATGTTGGATAAAACACGATAAAAAAGTAAAAGAGCAAAAAATGTAAATGGTCTACGGTGACTTTTTGCGGCGGCGATGGGAGAGAGAAGTTGAGTGAATTTTTGCGTCGAGCGAGCCGCAAACGTTTATTTCACTTCTCCCCGAGCGCCGAATTTTGCCAGACTGTTGAATTGAGGAATTTAGCGATGCGACGCGAGATTGGGGGACGGGGGCGCGCGCGCCAGAGTGAAAGTATGCGGAAAATCGGACTGGCATAGCCGAGCGAAAAGAGCTAAAACAGCTCGAGGGGGTGGGAGAGAGAGAGAGCCGTTGCGGGTTGGTCGCAGACGAGAAACCCCGCGGAGTTTCTCCCCGCCGAACGCATCCCATTACCTTCCCAGACGGGGATGGGTACCGCGCGAGCGATCGAGTCGGATTTCCTTTCGCGGCTACGGTGGAACGCGGTAAATTTGCTTTTTCTATTAGCGCCAGTGGCGAATATACATAAATCTGAAGCATTACGGCGACGTCGCGCGGAAGGGGGTAGGATAGGCGAGCATCGCGAGATGTTATATTTTCCCTTCGTTTCGCGTCGTTTGCTACTTTGATGAACAATTCAAAATAAATACAGAGGCGAATAATTATCAATAAAACACATTTCACAGACGTAATGCGAGTTAAAAATTTAATACATCTCTTTTCCATTACTTACATTGCAATGCCGTAAGTCGTTTGAATATGTATAGTTATAATAATACTAGTGAACTATGCATTAAATGTAATACGAAGCGCGAAGTTGTCTCGGAAAACAACAACAAAAAATGTCACCTTTCGCTTGTACTTTTGACGAACGAAAATTCGGTACGCCGTTCGCAACTGGGTAAAGAACGAGAATCGCAATAGAATTATCGCGCTCTCGTTCCGTAATAATTGAGAACGAATTTGTCCGAAGTACAAAGTGTCCAAAGTATTTTAGGCCCTACGGTACAATTCCAATACGCTAACGCGACTTTGAATAATGAGAATCGAGGACTATACGTTATGTTCAGCCTGACGATTAACTACAGAGTTTAATTGGAAAAAGGAGCGCCTCGATATCTCTCGAACGTCGAAATTCGAGTGTCGAAAATGTGAAAATTCGTTCGTTTATACGAATATTATTCGTGGATGAATCTAATTCGTTCTCAATTGATAATCACCGTTTTGCGTTATGTAACGAACCCAAGGAAGCGCCTGATAGCCACTCTTCTCGATGATCTTGAGATATCGTACTTGTATACCGGATGTTGTAAAGTATGGTATTTCGAATTTAACTTGTATCGGTGGTTTACCCTCGACGTCCTCGCCGACGACGGACGGCAAGCCGAAATGTGCGCGCATGAGATACTCCTTTCCACCGGGAAAGGATTTAATGGACCACGTAATGGCGCTCTGTTCCGGGGAGTATTTGACGCTGCCGATGGTCGTCTTGAATTTGGGGGAATCGGCGTCGTTCGGCACGGGTATGACGATCTCGACGTTGTTCGCGGTGGAGCGCCGTTTGAATTGCGAACGGGCTTTTATCATGTACTCGACGCGACTGTGCGCGTGTCTCTCGATTACCGATTCGATCCAAATGAGCGGTTTCACGTGAGTGTTCAATCGATACGACATGAGTTCAAACTCCCCGTCCGGCGGTATGAACGATATCGTTCTATCGTTCTCGAACCGCGACAATCTGACGCATTGATGAAATTTCACGTCCTCCAATTCGACGGATTTCGATTTTCCGCGTCCCGTAGATTCGAACAAAACCTTGTCGTTCAGTCCCAATCGCAATTCCGGCATTCCGGACAGATAAACTCGCATTTTAATCGCTCCAACAATTTCGGAGCTCAAAACATTGCCATTGGCGTTCGCCAAAAGATTCACCGATTCTATTACATCGAGAAAAACTTCGTTCTTTCTGTACTTTATACCCTCCGATCGCCAAGATACCGCGTTGGTAACCGCCATCGGTATTCTCGGCTGTATCTCCAATTTGTGTCCCTCCTGCGTTATGTACTCCTGCAGTATCTTGCTGTCCGTAGTCTGCGGATATCCAAAGTCCAACAATTCGTCGAGCAATTCATAGATAACGACGAAATTGTCTCTTATGCTCTCCTCCTCCAATTCCTTGAAATACTCCGACATAACTTGAACGACTTTGTGAAGAAAAACGAATACCAACGATATATTGGCGTTCTTCTTTGTCGTCGATACGATGTACAAATTGTTGTATTTTATGTACGCGTATGTACATTCCGTCGTTTGAATTATCGGCGTTAGATTTCCCTCCTCCTCTCGTTCCATCACCAGCGGCATGAATTTTTCTATAACGCCGGCCTCTATGTCGCCGCGATAGTTGCGCGATATCAACACCTTCCCCTTGACATCGAGAATGAATATCGCGGAGGTCGACATTTTCGGGCCGAACGGCGCTCTGCAACGGACAAAACGAGATCATTTCGTTACGTTGACATATCGCGATAGAGACACGCAAGACGAATCGAACCTTCGAAAGAGGTTATGCAAACAAATTTCCAACGGCCGATTAATCCTCGAAAACGCTCGGAAAAAACAATTAAAACACGTACAAGAATTGTCATCGATTTTTTCGTAGAGAATTGCTTCGATTATTTATTCGATGATTTATCAATTACGCATACATACAATTTGACAAAAAGCGGCTTTGACAAGCGGGTACCGCGTCGCGATATTTATTCTTCGTTCTTCGCAACGATTCGACATTCTGGCGAGAAAAAAACAGCCGACACTCGATTCTTCGACTCGTTAATAATCGATTATCCGAGTCAACGTTAGTGTCAATATTTTTTTTTTTTTTACCTAATCTCCCGTTAGGAAAGCAGTAATTTGCGACGAAGCGATCTCTCTCGATACGTTGACGGAACTGCCACGGTGGATGATCGTCGCGAACCCACTCGACGAATATCGACACTATGCAACTCGAGCGACTGCGCGCGCCTCAGTCTCGCGAGAGATATCGACCGCGCCTCGTCCCCCCGCCGCCCTCGCCGCGTACCACTCCCACGTTCTTCGCGCCGCCGCGGCGCGCTTTTGTTTGCCGGTCTTTGAAAATCAAACGCGCGTCACTTTCATTCCGGTCTCTTCGAAACTTGGAAAAACAGGCTACGCTTTGCTAATTTTTTTTTTGTTCATCACAATGCCTCGACGAACAATTGTTATCGCATCTTTATATGTTTCTCGTGGCGTTTCGACAAAACGAATTAAATGAGATCTTCCTTCTGTCGGGATGCGATGGAAAAATGCATAAAGCTAAGTTATCGAGATTCGCACGCATCCACTCTACAATAGCGCGGGAATGACAGTCGTCCGAATATCGATGCGGTTGTACGAGTTTCGTCTATATCCAATGTATTTTGTTGTTCGAGCCCCAAATCGAGAATGTACGCTTTCGGTTTTAATTAAACTGAAATTTACGCCAAGTTCGTATAAACCGTGTGTACCAACGAGCGTGGGTAAAAAAATAAGCGTTATTTGTTTGTACCATTGAGCCCGCGATGGCGGCGTGCGGCGCGGCACCGCGAGGCAAGGGGCTTTTGATTCGAAAGAATTTATCTATCGCAATGTTGGGAGGACGGTTGTACCGCAACGGCGAGGCGCCAACGATCGGAAATTCGTCGACGAACCGGCGGCTATACCCATTCTACCCGGTACATAAATATTACACGTCGAAATAAACTCGTGCTTTTTCCCCATACAGAGATGGGAAGATCGCGAGAGATGCGTAAAATAATTTTCGTTATACGTGTACCTATATCTCACCGACTTTACGGTGACCCAAAGTTTATTTATTTATTTCACGCGCTTCGTCCGGCAAACGCAGGTTTGCGCGATGAATATTGTTTTTTTTTTAATCTACATACAACGAACGAGCCTTCGAAACGATGTTTTATTCGCGGGGAACTTTACTGATAGTCGCGTAGCAACGAACCATGCGGTTAGAGTCTCGGATAGAGCATTCGGACGAATTAGCGTAAAACGCCCGCTGGCGGACGCGCGAATTTGTTACGACGGACGGCAATCAGTTTCGTTTCGAGTTAATGGCATTGATCATTCGATAAAGATAATAACATAAACTCGATGATAGAGAATCCGCGCGGTTGCTACCTAACCATTTTGAAGGTAGGATATTACGTACAAGGCTCATGGTGGATCTATGTAAAATATTCGAACGGTAATGGAGTACGGAAAATCTATTTGCGCGCCGAGCTTAACGACGACGCCCTTTCCGCGAGTGCATTTAGGGGGGGGGGGGGTCCGATGCGGGCGCGAATACGGGGTTCCCTCTCGTTTCGCTCCTCCGCTCCTTCCGTTCTCGCTCCTTTCGCTGTTTGCCAGGATAATAATGTACCGGTAACGGTGTAGCAGCACCGCCGGAATGGAATATAACTTCTAGCCGTGGTACATGTTATATACACCGCTCGGCCGGCAGAATCTTCTCCGAGAAACTTACCGTTTAAATCGTAGACCCGATTTCCGGTTCCCCGAGCCCCGCCACCCGGCGAGCTTCGACCGCAGCCTGCGGCGGGCTTTCCAACTATGTACAACGAGAAAATTTCGTTTTCTCGTAATTAACGCCGGGGGAAAAGCGCCGGACTCGCGATTATAAAGTCAAATCTCGATTGAGCTCCGAGGAATTACGGAGCCGAAGAGAAAAAGTTTCGACTCCTCGAATCTTGACCCCCTCGAGTCCATTCGCGTAAAGCTCAAATAACCACTCGGTTAATAGCGCGGAGTACCGCGCGCGGTGTAAAATTTAATATGTATTGTGATAGAACGCCATTTTTATTTTCGATACCGTCAAATATTCGGCCAAAATTCTAGAGGGGGTTACCTACCGAACAATGGCTCAATAATACTACAACTTTTCAATTATAGATTGTCGATTTACCAGTTGAGTAATCATTTAATCGCGAAAAGAAATCGTGCAACCGAGATTCGCATTGTTCGCATGGTAATTATTAATGAACGACTCGATCGCAACGAAACGTAACGATAATTTTAATAATAAAAACGTCGATTAATTAGCTCTTGATTAACCAATTATGGATACCGTTAATTAACTCTCCGTTAATTAACTGTCCCGTTCGGAGATTGAATTTCGGTGTTTGAACGAGAAGGAGGGAGGGAGGGGACACTTCGCTCAACAGCGAAATGAGAAAGTTTGGGCTCGATGTGCCGGGATCGTGGTATTAATTAAAATCGCTTAATAAAATTCTCGTGGAAGCGTTCCAAGTTTCTCAACGAGTCGAGATAGCTACATTTTTGTTTCTCCGATTTTTCGATCTTATTCGAGTGTCTGCGAGTAGCGAGTATGTTTATCGATGCGATGGGGTCGGAGACTCGTGGACAAGAATCGCGGACGAAGCTGTACGAAGAGGCGCGATTGCGACGAAAGGTCGGTCGAAGATGGACTCCGCGGAGGGTCTTACCGTATTGCGTTGAACGGCGTCCGTCGTCGCTGGCCGAGACTTGCAAGGCTTCGAAAGTTTGTCGGAGCTCCGTCCGAGGGATTGGCACGACCGATAATTGAGCGACGGGCGGGAACAGGAGGGATAAGAGATTCGAGAGGATGGCTAAAGTCGGGTTTGAATTAAATTAGCCTCGGGAGTTCCGCTTTTCGTCGTCTACCGATATTCGCCAAAGTCGCAGGCGCTCGGAGAGAATCGCTTCTCCGCATCTGCGATAGAACGGCGATAGGACATCGTAATCGCTATACCTGTACCTGTTATTACTATATATACCCGTACTATATGCCGGGAAAGATGGAATCTCCGTACCCGCCACCCGCCGGCATGGACCAAACGAGAAAGTCGAGTGGCGAGAGAAAGAGAGAGCGTACGTTGAATTGGATGCCGTTGAAGACGAGTTCCGCTTTCGCGACCTCTACGGAAAATCGTTTCTCCTTTATTTCTAGCCGACTGTACCCATCCCCCTCCCCGTACTCGGGTTCTCGTCATACCCTCCCGCTTGCCCATCCGCGTGCGATAAGAGGAACGCCCGCTCACGAAGAGAGAAGAGCACCTCCGAGAAGCGGTATTAGGTATAACGTCCGCCTACTCGCCTCGGGTGTCTTCACGAGAGAAACTTTCGCAAAGCTTTCTCTACCGGAGATTTGCGAATACACCCTTTCCTGTATGCCTATGCCTTTCCATGTATATATTGTAACGAATATAGCTGACTATTTATTAAGACACACGATAAATATTAGTTAGGTTGACAATAGACGAACGAACGGACGATCGATACGATATCGATCGTCACGGCAAGAGAGTCTGGACGGGACTTTAAAAGCGAGCAGACGTGTGACATTTCGTGATCGGAATAATTAACGTTTCTTATTAGTAATAATATCCGCCCCAAAACCAAATACATTCATTCGCTCGGTCGTTCCAATATATACACAATGGGTACACGCATTACCCGTCCGGTCAACCGCACGTAGGGACAACCGCCTCTGACCTTCCCGAACCTGAGAAATACTAGAGTTTTACACGCAATTTAACGAGTCGCGAGAAAGAAAAGAGCCTCGAAAAGATTTTTTTTCTTTTTTTAACAAATTCATTTTCTTATTTTTATTACTATATCGCGAAACGAGCGCGAAATGCAACAAAGTCACGTAGAAGTATAACCGGAAAAACAAAGTGGAAGAGTTTGTCTTCGGCTTAATTCTTCTTCTTCTTCTTCTTCATATTATTCTGTCGCATCTTTTTTCTTTAGTTTCTCGTCCTCCGTATTTTATATTTTTTCACCGAATATATCACCGACACCTCTATCGCGGCAGAATGAAAAACTTTCCCGATGAATAAAACTACGCGGGGACTCGGCGCAACTGTACCGCGGTCCATTACAAAGATTCCGGTGATGTGTTTGCGTGTATAAACGGTGTTACGACCGTACGGCAAACCACCGCAACTTTGAACCCGCGAGAACGAACCTCGCCTCTCTCGCATTCCGGCTTTATTATCTCACGCTGAAGGTAAAAATATACATTTCGCGCAATTTCGTATGCGAACGGAGAAAATAAAGAACGAAAAAGATGAATTAACCGCTAAAGTTTAATACGACTCTTGACGCAAATCGCGCGACGCGTGGCTGAAAACTGCCGTTCATTCCGGCTAAGATTCAACTTTTTTATTTCGACCAATTTGTCGTTGCAATACGAGTTGCAATATCAGAGAAGGCGCACCGTTACATTTTCAGCCAAAAGTGACATTCGGAACGAATTTCGAGTACTTCCCAAGGGGTTAAAAATATGGACAAACAACCGTACGGACGGTGTTGAGAACATTTATTTCGGATGATAATAAAGCCAAAAAAATTTTTTTCTTCGATGAATTTTACATATATTGTTGCTTATCGAATATATTCACAAATACCGATTTTTGGAAAACATTTTTTGAATAACAGTTTTATCGAAAATTAGGCGAAAATTGTTAAATAAATTCGCAATGTTTTCGGAAAAACATACGAATTAACCTTTGGAAAACAAAACCTTGATGTTCCGATGATTTGCCTCGATAGCCAAAATTGTAATGTATTAAGAATCGTCCTTTCTTTCGATGCAACTACATTTATTTGTATTCTAAGGACTTGCCAAGTTTTTTTTTTAATTTTCACTTGGCTCATATGATTTTTGATTATTTAAATTTTTTTTTTATTTTCACAAGACTACTTGAAAACTATTTAAACTATTTGGCGACATTTTTTTACATTTTTTGCAAAAAAATGTATTTTTTTTTTTAAATTTCATTCTTCTTTTTTTATTTATTATTTAATTATTCATTTATTATTATTTATTTAAAAAATGTTTTATTACTTGATAAAGTTAAGAATCCGCACGACACGATTTTTCTTGTATGACACTCACAATGTTTATCAATTAAAATTACCTCTCACCCGCGATTATTTACAACAATTTCATCAGACGAACGACCCATTTTTTTAGCCATACGAGAGGGTCTTTTTTTTTTTTACTAATTTCCACGAAAAAAACGAAATTATAAATAACCTCACTATGTAACCTTTATTTCGATCACTGAGTGTACTATTTACGGATCGCGGATATGGATATTACTAGTTGCTGTATTCACGAACTGACACTTGGAAAATTGCAAACAGCTGATCGTTCGTTCCGCTTATACCGTTGTGTATGCATGGCTCACGCATGGAGTCACAGACGCAACACATAGGCATCATAGGACATCGGGCAAACAACTGACAATCGAAAAAATCTCTGAACAAATATTTTTATCGTAAAAGCGAGGATTTTTCGGGTGATATCGCGATATCTCATCATTTCGTGCACCGATCGGGCTGATTTCAGGCGCAATTTAAAGCTTGTATTCGATTTATATGGTGAAAGTATCTTCAGAATTTAGATCCGATGTCTCGTTTCCGTGAACAAAACTGTCAAACTTTAGGGGGCACGATATTGGCGTATAAAGATACTGTAGCGCGCTTTTCCTTTAATCTTTAAACTACTTGGCGTCGAGATCGAGACGCTACCGCGTTTCTTGATTATTCTTTTTTCACATCAACCTGTACAACTAACAATGATTTTATTAATCGTCTGTTGCAGTTACATCTTCGCGCCGAAAGAAGAATATTCGTCGATTCGTCGATTCGTCGAGGTGAAAGATGCGACGAGTAAGAGTAAATCAATTTCGAAACGTTCGAAGTTCGATAGTTTTCGTTTCGCCGTGACGCCTGTTTACGGAGCAAATACGAGAAATCGGTGATTATAAAAGGGGAAGGGAAAGGGGAGAAGGGTAGCGAGACGGTATATCGTTTGCATATCGCGTAAAGCCCGTTGGCCCGTTGACCCGTCGGTTGTTTCCATTCGGGGAGGCTGCAAGCCCGCGACGTCCGCGGTTGTTCAACGAGGCAAAGTTTGTCGGGGGTTGTGCTCTTCGCTTCGGCTGCATGAGATACGTTGGACTCGTTGACCGTGGATTTCGCATTTACGCTCGGGAACAGAGAAGAGAAGTTATCGAAGAAGAAGAAGAAGAAGACGCGGACGAAGCTCGTTGAGAAGAAGGCGCTCGCCAGTTTGCTGGTGCTGGCAGGATATCGGCGCTCGGTCCGCGCGGCATGGTCGTGGCGGCGTCGGTTCCCGACAAATGCTGCGATGCTCGGACCGTGCCAGCCGGCGGCCTGGACGTGGTCGCTGGCCCGCTCGATGCTGTTCATTCCAAAATACGACGGAAGGAGATCCTCTCTGCGACGAGAAACTCACCGAATCTCGTCCGCATCGATCTTTGCTATCCTTATTTTACTACTGATTCAATTTGTGTCCGGCACACGAGCGAGCGGTACTCGATACGCCTCGAGAATAGTCGAAACGAAGAGCGGACAGATACAGGGAATATTGCAGGTGAGTTTTTCTTTTTTTTTTTTAAATATTGCGTCATTATTCTTCATGATTCTCGATCGTAAATTCAGACTCGAAAATTATCGAAATGGAAAACAAAAAAGTCAAAGTTTTTGTCCTCCGATGAACGTTCTCGTTATTCATCGATGCGTTAGGTTCGTATTATTCCGCGAGGACGCCGAGGAAGAAACGTCTTTATCATTTTCGTATGAATTTTTGGACGAGTGAGCGAGCGAGTATAGATATTACAAAGAGTTATAGATATATAATATGCGGGAAACCCACGAAGCGAGAATGGCGTTCGACGAAGAGTACTCGTACTCCTTCCGTCGAACACGAGAAGAATAACATATATTCCGCGCCGATGGGAAAACTCCGAGCTTCGGGTGTACGATCGCGGAAAGTTCGATTTCATCGTTTATTCATTCGAATCTTCTTTCATCCGCCTGCCACGCTCACAATCGTTTCGTTCGCTCCCTTCATGTATACCCTCCTCTGTTCAATACAAGTACGTCGCGTATAGATGAACATATATAGGTACATAGCATACGCCGCAATTTCGCCGGTTCTTCTCGGTTCTCTCGACAATACGAATTACGGTCACGTTTGCGCACACCTGATTTCGGAATAAATTTCGCGGATCTCGTCGTCGGTCGCGGCAGTGGAAATGGACCGAATTCTCTCGCCCTATCTGAATTATAATAATTTTTTTTCTCGCTCCCGGAGTCACGTCACGTTTAGCCGAACGCGTATGCGCGCGGATTATTTTTATTCTATTTTTTTAAATATATCTTTTCTCACTCTTTCGATGAATCTCGTAGCGGGAAATTTATCCGACTCGAGTTGCCGGTTCGCCGAATTCGAAACATTGAAAAAACAAGACTCGCGCATCGATACACATTCGATTGACAAATGTGCGCGAATAATGCAACATCGCGAACGTATTTCCGTGATCGAGAATCGACTCTTCGGCACCCGTGAATGAAAAAAAAAGGAAAAACAAAAAATGAGGTCGCAAAATCGCTCTAACGATTTTTCAACTCGGGATACGAATGGCACTCGAGGAACGATGGGATATCCGTTGAAACTCGATGAGAGGAAATTGGTATATATGTATATACGCACCGCAGCCGCGGTCGAGCGTCCCAAGTGGCGAGACGCGCGAATGCCGCGATGAACGAGAACAAACGAACAAAGACAATGCGAAGCGAGAGAAAGGTAAAGAGAGTTGAAATGCATCGAACGCACTCTCGATTTTATACTCGAAAACGTACAGAGACGGACGATTCTCTTGCGCAAAGGCGGAGGGTGGTGGGAAACTCGTAAACGCGGGTGTGAAAAATGAGACCATCATCGCGAGCGCACTCTCGTATATCCGCGAGAGGCGCGATGCCGGGTTTTTTTTTTTAAAGTGCGAGTTAAAACACTCTGTGAAAGCGCTCTCGAAGAGATTGAGTATCGATATTTTAAGAACATTTTTTGACAGGGATCGTTAATGGTAATGAAAGGTCGTGGCAACGTCGAGCCGCAACCCCAATATACTTATTCCACTTCTTTTCCGGGGTACCGGATACCGGGGCAAGTCGCGCGTTACGATATCGAAAGAAACAGCGGATATATAGTGTAACTCGTTAATTTTTAATGCCACCAGTGCGGAAGAGGCGAGAGGCGAGACGATTGACCGCGGACCCGGCAAGCATTTCGCATATATACTCGTATACATTGGAGAAACCAACGCAACCTTTGACCGCGCGGGCGGTGCGCGTAGCGTGAAAAAAAAAAATTGAAAAAAATCGAGGTGGCAAACGGAAAAGAGCAATTCGAAAGCGCACGACGCAACATATTCCAGCTTTTTTCCCGTATATACCATTCCAGTTCACGCTCCGTTTCGCTTTCTCTTCTCTACATTTTTTTTTATTTTTAATTTTTCTCCTCTCGCGAATACTCATGAATGTAACGAGCAACCGTCCGGATCTCTCGAAACGCGAGAGGCAAAGCGTCGCGAGTGTTGATAGTAGAATTCGCGATTTTTTATTACGAACAATGAGATATGTGTCCCGTCGTGCCGGACTTGTACGCGTCGGTGCGAAGGTAACGGAAGGTAAGCGTCCGTGCCAACTACGGCGTCTGTGTACAGTTTTCGTTTTATGCCTTTTTTATGGAAACATATTAGGTATATACGAACGAGCGTAATTGATACAGCGCCCGGAAGTTAATGCCGACTTTGCAGTTACGAACGAGTTCTCTCCTTGGTGCATTTCGCTACTCTCGCGTGAGCCGTACGCGCGTTCAACTTGGCCGGTTACGCCGGGAGAAATTAATGCACCGGGGCAGCCGCGGCTTCGTGTGATAATTTATTAAAAAAAAGAGGCACGAGTGCACAGTTTGACGAATAAAAGCATCGTTACTACAATTGTACGAGGTGCGCGATAAATAATGATTATTCGACCGCGGCGCAATATCTCTTGTGCGTCTCTCGTTTTAGCCCCCGCGCTTCTGTAGGTACGCATAATATTTCCAAAATATCGGCGCGCACCACCGGTTTTTTTTGTCGTTGGGCAACATCGTTTACCGCTCTCGTTAATCCGATTGCGTGGGATTCCGAAAGCGCCAAACGGCAGTTCATAAATCGAATGCATACATTTCCGAGGGTCAATGTTTACAATGGAATTTGGAAAATTGCGTTTTCGGCGTAGTTTCGTACGGTCGAGAATGAAAAATGAGTCGGTGCAGCGGAATAATAGATTGGATGATTTTTTTGTTGCTTTTTGCACACAGGAATTCAGCGGGAGGCATCTGGATCCGGTGGAAGTATTCCGAGGAGTTCCATACGCCGCACCACCCGTCGGCGATCTTCGTCTGAGACCACCGGCGGCGCCGATACCGTGGGATCGCGTCAAACTGGCCGATTCATTCGGTCCCGTCTGTCCGCAAAATATACCGGACGTCGCCAATATCACTGTCGCATTGGGACAAATGCCGCACGGAAGGGCACTGCAACTCAAGCGTTTGGTTACTTTTCTCGGGAATCAGAGCGAAGATTGTCTTACGCTCAATCTCTACATACCGGGAAGCGGTGAGTCTCGTACTCTCGCTGACGCTGAGGACGCTCCGCTTGTTGAAAACCCTTCATTGTCAATACTTCCCGATATCCCCGGTATCTCCAATATCCCCGATATCCCCGATAGGATATAAATCCGAACAATCATCCGGCGACACATTTTTTTTTTCATCAGAAATTAATCCGTTCATTTTTCCGAATGCAGATCCAAAAATGTTTTTTTTTTTCAATATTTTTAATATTTCTTCGATTTTTTGTTGTTTTTACACGTGAAAAGTTGGACATTTTTAATACGTTTTTGCGAGAAAAAAAAACAGTAAGCATTCCACGGAAGAAATTTTTGGATAATTGACCAAATATACTCGCGAATACCAATTAAAATTTTTTGAAAAAAATCAATTTTTCAAATGTACGAAGAAACGCACGAGTATTCGAATGAAGCTCCGCTAATGAAAAAGTTGGGATCGTTGTGTTAAATATAATCGGTTTTAATATAATTTTGAAAAAGCGGCGACAAAGTCGTCGCGGTCGGTGGAACGAGAGAAAGTGCCAAACGAGTCGGCGCAATCGCGTTCATTGTACAAGAACGGGTGTAGGGTGGAACCGGAAGTTTCACACAGATATTTCGTCGCAACAGCTAACTTGACGTATAAACTTTCGCAAGGGATTCCGAGGCTCGATGCGTCAACAATCTCGAAACTCTCAGTCATCTCGTCGGTTGGAAAGTTCGGCGGGTGTAGTCGTACACGTCGTTACCGCCGCGAGGCTGTAAATACGAGAGAACAGGGTCTGTCGTTAGAGCGAATTATGCCCAATGCGTATCACGGCCAAGAGATTTCCAAAACTCGAACCTCCCGACTCGGACTTTTCCTCGTACGGCAAGTACGGCGGAGCGAAAGATTGTGGCGGAAGGAGAACGGAAGAAAGGCGGACGAAGACGGTTGATCGAATGGCAAATTTCGCGTTCGTTGCCGGAGGGTCTTTCGAAACGCGGACTCTTTGCGCAAAAGTTACCAAAGTTACCGAAGTTATCGATAAGAAGGAGAGACAGAGACGAGCAATCCGGCAAGAAAAGAAAAGAAATATGGATCAGATGAGATGGAAAAGGAAGTGAATCGAACGGCACGTTTTTTACTGCCCCCTCTGACCAGAGAGGATCGCTCTCTGGCGGTAGTCTCCGTTTTCTCCAGCCAAATTCCTTTCTCGAAGAACACGGAAGGATTATCACTTCGATAGAGTAAATTTATCATATCGAATCGTTGTAACAAAACACCATATTCACTTCTTTGACTCGGAAAACTTTTATCGTGGGATTCCGTTGTCTCTTTGGCTTTCGTATATTGTTTCCGTTCAAATTTATCAACAGCCATCGGAGTAATAATGGACACACCGGCGGAATTTTCAAATGATATTTTTCAAAATTTTTGAAACAAATTTTTTTTTTTCTTTTACATTTTCTCCTCCGACAAGGCTTTTAAAAAAATGCTGAAAAATGTTCATTGAAAATTCTTCACACGAGCGATGAGACGGACAAACGGTTCTCTCTCGTCCCTTTGTGCTCTCCGGGTAAAAGGCAAATGTCGCGAGTAACGAGAGATATTTCTCCGTCCGCGCCGAAGGGGCTATGGCTCGTAATGAGAATATACGCGGGGTAGTTGAGGCCGGAATCTCCGAGTCCTTCCTTTCGTTATAAACGGGAAATGCGCGGTATTGTACGTTCTTCCGGAACTCTATCTCGCTACTTCGACACATTAGTCGTCGCGTTCCTCGCCTCGCGTTTCACCTTCGCTCCGAAACGAAAAAGAAACCAGAATGCCGCAGTGAAGAATAGCGTTGACGTATAACCGAAGTGAAATTTACTCCCGTGATTTTTACAGACGATACGACCGACGCGCGATAAGAGCCATTCGTTCGGTTGTACGCTGTACGTACGGATTAATCGCGGAAGCGAACGATAAATGTTACTCGACGGAAAATTCAATTTATAAACAGAAAAATAAATTGAAAAAATGTAGAAACTGTTTTTTCGCCATTCGTCGTTTCGGGACTGTTTTTTTTTTTTTTTCATGGGATTTATGTTTCTACCGCTCGTTACACTTCTGGATCGATATTATGTTCGAAAATTGGCCTCGGAAGTGAAGTAAAATTAACGAATTCGAACGACGAGAGCTTCTTTGAAGTTTGAAAAATTCCATAAAGAATAAACGACGACGATGGTATTTCTCTCTCAG
The DNA here is from genome assembly GCA_934046635.1 of Buathra laborator. Taxonomy (NCBI): domain Eukaryota; kingdom Metazoa; phylum Arthropoda; class Insecta; order Hymenoptera; family Ichneumonidae; genus Buathra; species Buathra laborator. The sequence continues at coordinate 5,566,576 of OW203900.1, forward strand.
CGATATTTCTCGAACGCGAAAAGAAGCGTTTATGAATTTTTGCGCATCGCAGCGCCGGAGCGGGTAAACGAAATCGCTTGAGCCGAAACGCTGGCTCGGCTCCCGTGTTCCGGCAAAGGGACGGAAGCTCGGCTGGTTCTCGCACCTTCGCGGTGGAAGAGCTATGCTTTTTCGTTATACAGTACGACTCGCCGATGGTGAGAGCCGAGCGCGCGGAAGCCCGCAACGGTGAGAAAAGCGACGTGGTAGGTGCCGCGCGTTAAGCCGCACGATTAATTAACCGCCCGTGATCCCCGGGAAAAAGGGAAAGGGGTCAAAGTAGTTGCCGTGAAGGTTCCCCTTTCCGCCGGTCTCCCGGGTTCTTCCTCGTCCCAGGATCGGCATAAATAACGAGCCAACTTCCGCTTATGACCAAAGAGACGAAGAGAGCGAAAAGAAGCGCCGCTATGAGATTCGGGATGGACCGTCGAGAAAAGACGAAGGGTCGCTCTCGTCACTCTCGTCGACGATGAAATTGCTCCTACGCCCGGTATATTATTCCTCTCGGCCACCGACGGCGAAGAAAACAAACAAAAACAACGACAAAAAGCAGGAAAAAAGGAGAACCGCTCACGGGAGGCTTTTTTTGCAACGGAGGAAACTCTCCGCTCCCCTCGGGAAACTCTCGAGATTGAGTTGAATTCAAAATGAATATCGTTTTCTCGATGCCTCACCGCCGGTCTATTGTACGTGACTCGTTCTTGTCCGTTATAATTATGATACATAACATCGAGAGAAGGCGCAGATTTATCCGCAACCTCGATCGAGATTGCATTCATTTCACATTTTACAATACCGCTACATTATTTCGTATGTTCAACCGTTACTTTTTTCTTCTCTTATTAAACTCGAATACTTTTAATAACGATCCCGGAAGGAAAACTTTTATATAAAAATAATATTAATAAACATTCATTATTATTATCTTAGTTGAGAATTTTTATTTTATACATTTTTTATAGTATACGTAACTTTTCCACTCGGGACGGCGAATAGCGAATCGTTATCTCTGTACGGTGGATAAAACGAAAAGTATCGTTATAAATAAAGGCTCGCGATAATAGGGGTATGATCGATTTTAATGTTTACAGGTTCGAGAGGTCTGGAAGCTCCGTACGCTGTGATAATGTACGTTCACGGTGAAAGCTACGAATGGGGAACAGGCAACGTTCACGATGGCTCGGTTCTCGCCAGCGCAGGCCACGTCATTGTCATTACCCTCAACTATCGCCTCGGGATTTTAGGTACGTACCTACTTACCGAGCCAATGCAATCTCGATCACTCGTCGAATGTTGTCCACTCGCGCGCAAGTAGCGTCGAGGAATGTTATCGACTGCGGCCACATATTCCTCGTATTCCATACGGAGTTATCGTCGAGGTATCGCCTTCCGTTCTCTAACCAACACCGACATGATACACGCGCATCTCCTACGCGCATCTTTGAAAGAAATAACGAGATTCGCGGCAACGGCGGACGTGGAAATTTAGCGCTGCTTCGTCGACGCGAGGGTAATTCCAACTTTTCAGAAGCGCGAAGGGTTCTGGCCGGCAACGGGCTTTTCTCGTCCCTCCCTCCTCCTCCCCCTCCCGCTAGATCTCTGCCATCTGCGTTACACACCAAAAGTCTCCGTGTCTATGGGAATGCGACCGAAGGACCGAAGTCACGAAGGATAGCCCTGTAAATCCTTCTCCGGTGCAGCTAAGCTAACTCGGAGGACCCCGCCGGAGACTCTCGACGGCATCTGGAATTACCGGACTCCGAGAGGGGAAAAACGAGAACCCGGATTACCCACACTCGCCAAAAATCATCTTTCTCTCTCTCTCTCGCTCGCTCTGCTATATATATTTTTCAACTCCGTCTCATTCGCCACGATGATTTACACATATCCCTTTCGACTTTCCGACTCGCGCAACTCCCTTTTCTCATTTCGCATTCGATATAGCATACGGTACTGCATTGTACGAAAAGCCGAAGGATTCACGTGCGATTTCTTTTACTTTTTCAGGATTCTTGAGGACCCGTCCGAAGCCCGACACTGCCACGGGATCCGGTGGAAATTTAGCCCTCAAAGATATCGCCATGGGATTACACTGGGTTCGCGAAAATATTCGCGCTTTCGGCGGCGATCCTACGAGAATAACCCTAATGGGTCATGACACGGGGGCCGCTTTGGTAAACTTGCTTCTTCTCTCGCCTTTCGCCAAAGGTAAAAAACAAACAGTTCGACTCTTATTAAGATAAATCTATCGAAACAATGTCCAGATAATGTTATACAATTTTTTTAATCTTTTACATCTATATTATGGATTTCTCGTAAAAATAAAAAAAACGAACTTTCCAATGAGATTGATCGGTCCATAAGCTCATTCGCACGAAGATCATTTTAGGACACCATTTGTCACGTATTTTTCTTCGCGAAATAACGACTTTGAGTTTCTCTGGGCGTTCGGCTTAGCCGCGCGGAATCGATTAATTTCGGTAAGGAGCCCATCGTCGTTGGTATCCGTGACAAACTTCGTCGTTTAAATGAACTATAGAATAAATGATAAATCAAGCAATAAGAGGATGAAATTGGGCCGACCATGAATAAAATATTTACGCTGGACGGTGCCTTTGTACCGTATAAAATAATATCGTCGATTGCCTCCTCGCTGGACTTTCTTTCAGCAGGAACTTTCCCCGCCAGACCATTATCCCAAGCAATCGCAAGCATAGTTCGTTACTCGGAAAATCCTCAAAAGCAACGGAAAAAGCGACAAAGCTGCATTGTGTACTCTACTTTTCTCCCTTTCGGGGGCTTACCTTCCGGTGAGCTCGCCGCGAAGGGTAAAAGAACATTTTTCTTTTTTCCATCTTGAGAGAGAAAACTCGAAACGCGATGGACGCGTATGTATGTCAGGGAAAAAGATACCACCGTGAAAGAGAGCGTCGACCACGGAAAAGAGCGGAAGAGACTTTTCGGTGAGCGAACGAAAGTGCGCAACCACCGCACCGACGGAAGTTGCTCGTCCGTTAGCTCGAGCGGTCGGACAGCCACGTCGAAATCGTCCGGCCAGTGGAAAGACGCCGCGGGAGAGGAAAGGACGTCGGATCTCTCGGGAATGGAGTCGAGAAACGACTGTGGAAAGGCCGAGAAGCTCGAAACTGGTGAGGGAAGCGGAGGGCAACGAAGCGAGCTTCTCTTTCGAGTGTACAGTGGCCGCCGCCAATGCCGGCGAATGCCGATCCAAAGTTGCCGCGTTTCCACACTCGTAGATGTAAACCGTTTGCCTCGTTTCCGTTAGTCAGACGGAAGTCTGGCAAATGCCACGGGAGAGGTCGTTCGAGAATTCTTCGTCATCGTACCCGTATGCTTCGCTCTTACCTATTTCCCTATTCTTTTCCCAAACTCTCTCGACGTATTTCTTCCTCTCGCCTCGACGATCTCTTCGCTCGTGAAAAACGCCGTTTCTTTTTTTATTATCTCGGAATGATTGGCTTATTCCCGATTTGTCCGGCGCAAACTCCTCGACAGCCAACACCCGGACCGCGTACAACTGTAACTTCGCCGTGTAGAAAACGGCGCGAGAGAGAGAGAGGAAGGTTCCTTCACTGTTGGCTTTCAACGAGTCATTCGTCTCGGGGTTCGGACAATCGAAGGCATCGCGCCTCGGAGCCACCGTCGATTGCTTTGCCCAACTCCATCAAAGTTGCACTCACGAAGCACAAAGAGAACGTTGTACAATTGAACAAAGTATATCTCGTACCCATTCCCGCTCTTCCGCCGAGACTTTGTCTTCCCCTATGCAACGTTAAAATTAGAACGCTCCGAGAAATGCCGGTGTCGCGCGCGTTGGGATATTACAACTTCGCTGCTCTCTCCGTAGCTTTTCGCAAATGACATTACCGTTCCAGTCTATAAGAGAAACGAGAACGCCGGAAACATTTTCTGCATTCAACCTCGGAGTTTTCGCATTACCTTCAACGTTACAAGCTTCCTTCGTCAAATTACGTTGGAAATAGCCGAAGAAAATTATGGTATGCAGGGCTCCTGATGGGACAGAAAAAAAGGAAGAAACCAACGACGTTCGGCTGGCGGCGAATGAACCGCAAGAGAAGGAGAGCGCGGCTGAAAAAGCCACGTGCCCTCACGACCGAACGAGCAGAAGGGGCCGAAGGGCATCAAAATCGCATTGTCCGTCGAAACGCACAAGTCCACCGGCTGACGCCAATCTCGGTAGCAATTACGCCGAGGTAACATCTTGTTCTCTTCGCTGCAACGTACATCTCCGGGTGGTCGGGTCGTTACTCCAAAATGAAAAGATGAAGAGAAATAAAAAAAAAAAGAAAGAACACGAAGGAATGCAACCCTTACCCAAGCTACGGTGTAGCTGTAATATTTGGCCGACTAGAGGAAAAGGAGACGAACGAGTTTCCCCACTGATGAGCTGCATTGGGGGGAATAATTATTGCCGAACACGACGAAAGACTTTGCGGGCGAAAAAAAAAATGTATATACATTTGTACACGGGACTCGGGCAGTGGGCACTCGGAAGTTTGATTTACTTTCAATCTCCCGTAAGAAAATTGCAAAGTTATTCCGCGTCCCCGAGGATGCCTCGTTATTCTGGAATAGCGCGAACTTCGCCCGTAGTCAGTAGGACGCTTGTGACGCGGGATAGAAAAACGCAGCCTCGTCGCTTGGGCATCGCGAGTACCGAGGCTTCCCTCTCTCTCGCTCTCTTAATATCACGAGGGACCGTATTGTTTCTCGTTTACTTTTAATCTTAAATGAGTCCGTTGGTTAACGCAAAAAAGTATATACCGTTCCTCTCTCTCAGTGTTTCATTTTTATTTCATTTGCTCCCTACGCGATACGTCCGACTCGGCCAACTCGACGACGAAAATTCATCGAGCAAGAAAGAGCAACGAACCGCGACGCAAGGGAGAAAAAGGAAAAAAGGGAAGACGCAATGTCGAACGTCGCGAGAAGGGAATATCGAGAATGTTTTCTTTCGAGTTTCCGTCGACATAACGGAGGACGTTGAGAGACGAGAAGAATTACGAACGAAAGGGGCTTCTTTCGCTCGGTATGACGCCGGTGCAATGTCGTTTCCGCGTTGATGCACACGCAAGGCAACTGTACGAGTCACGCTCGGGGTATAATAACGTTCGGTAAAGGATATCGCGAGGGAAAGCAGCCGGTAGCGATGGCGCTTTGCCGGGGTTCCGCGGCAATTGCCAAGGGCCAAAACGAGCCGGCCAATTGCCTCGTAGTTTCCAATCGGTTGTAACGCTACCTCACCCGCGCAGCCGTATCAATATTGGCAACGCTCCAGAGGGACATTATGCCCGAGCGTCGCGTAATCTTTCGATAAGGCCGAGAGTACGGCGCGCGGCTCCGCGTACCCGTTATATCGTCCGCTATACGTAACTGTGGTGATGTATACCATCGACGGTAGTGGTGGTGGTGGTGGTGGTGGTGGTGGTGGTAGTAGTAGCGGTATTAGAAGAAAAAGAAAGAAGAGAAAAGGAAGTAAAGAGAGCGAGAAAAAATAAAATAGAGAGCACAAGCGCGAGTGGAAAAGCGGAACTCGAAAGATCAACTTCCACCGCGGGGTTTTCACGATTTCCGGAAAATACGGAATGGAAGTAGCGCGGAGAGAGAAAGAGACGCGGGAAGAACTTGTACCGCCCCGTGGTAGTTGGGGTTGCAAGGATTGCCGAGGCGCGAGGGGGGGTTCGAACGAGAGAGTATTCCGTACGCCGGTTAAATCCCCCGTAGCAATCGGGAAACGATTCGGGTGAGAGTAATCCGACGATTAGAGGCTTTCGCTACTTTTCTCGGAGGACCGGAGAAAAAAAAATGAAGAAGCTTCCAAGATTGTGACTCGGTCACTGCGAGAAAGAGAGCGACAGGGGGTAGGATTGAAAGAGCTTGGAAGAGGGTCAAGGAATCGATGGCAAATCGCCTCTTAGGCAACATTTTTCCGGCAAACTTTCACCGCTCAATTTCGGATAATTGCCAGATTTACGAGTCCACGAATGAGCGCGAATAAAAGCGAAAAGAAAAAACTCCGTCATTCGCCCCGCGATCGAATCAATTGCAAATGAAAAAAATCGCGACGGAGGGACGAATGGAGGGGAGGCACTTTGACGAGTCCACCCTCCGCGGCACTTTCCTCCTCGGATCTAATTTCTTTGCGTTGCAACGGCGAAGGGACGAAAGCAACTTTATTTTACGAGCAAAAGTAAAATGTAATTTTTTCTTCTTTTCTCTTTAGTATTCTTTGAGAGTATACTCGGCTTTTACCGTGCGATAACAAATCTAATTAGGAGACTCGACTTTTCTGTACTGTACTGTAGGTACCATACAGGAATTTCCATACACGAACGTTACGCGGGCAAAATATTTTTATTTTATTAATCGTTTTTTCGCCTTGTCGGTTTTTTTGTTTTGTTTCAGGACTCTTTCACAGAGTGGTGCTCGTAAGCGGATCGGCGCTCAGCCCTTGGGCCGCCGTTCACGATCCGAACGATCTGCGCGTCAAAGTTGGGGAACAACTGGGCTGCTCGGTCGAGGGTGACGAGGACATCGCTGACTGCCTTCGCGGTGTTTCTCTCAACGTTTTGTTGAACGTTGAACTTCCGGAAATTAAGTAATTGAGATAATGAGAATCGTGTAACGTTGCGGAGCAAAAGTTTTGTTGTTTATGAATTAAAAAAAAAAGAAAAATTTGACATCTGTTATGCAGGTTCATGCCGAGAATAGGACCCGCCTTGCCGGTGGACGAGAACAATCCGGATCCCGGGCTCGACATGGAACGCGCCAGTGACGCTTTTATCAGAGTACCCCTGATACTGGGGGTGGCCACTGCCGAGGCTTATCTGGATTTCAACGATAACGAGATTCAGTTCGGCTTGGAGGAGGATCAGCGTAACCGGATTCTGCGTACTTACATACGAAATGCTTATTACTATCATCTAAACGAGATATTCTCGGCTGTGCGAAACGAGTACACGGATTGGGACAAACCCGTTCTTCATCCTATACACATTCGCGACTCCACGATGGAGGCGCTCAGCGACGCTCACACGGTTGCGCCCCTCATGAGGATCGCTTTTTATCACGCCAGGAGGGGAGCCTACACTTACTTCTTTCACTTCAATTATCAGACCAAAGACAGCTACTACAATCAGGTACCCACTCCTTTTTCCTCGACTTTCTGCCAATCGTCACCCAAACGATATACCCGCAACGATGCTTCCGATCTTTCCAAAAATCTTTTACTCATTTTCCAACATTTTCACGTCGCAAAAAGTTATCCACTTTTATTTACTTTCTATTTTTAGAACCGTCACGGAGACGCGCGCATATTTTTCAATATTTTATAAAATTTTCACGTTTTTCGCTGTGTACCGTATCTTTTCGTTAAAAAATCGCGATTCTCAAAACATAAGCGATAGCGAAAATAACAACGACAAAAAATCGAAAACTTTCGTGATTGGCCAAAAAAAATTAAATGAAGCAAAATCGCCGCAACGTCGCTTCCCGTTTGAGTATCTTCACCGTCGAATCATTTGCCGTGAAAACCAAAAATGTTCAAACCGGAAACTGAGCAAAAATGTCTTCCAATTTTGAAAAATAATGCCGCAACAGCGAGTATCTTGATTGTCACCTCGAAATTTCGAAAATTTAAAAGAAAGGGGGCGAAAAAATAGTTTTCGAGTCGGGAGAGCGCACGATACCGGAATACGTAAAGGAGAAAGAGAAACCGTCCTCGTGCATCGTGTGGCGATACAAAAGTACGCGTTAACCGGTACGTTTCTCGGTGAAGGATATTTCGAGCCGAGATTACGAGCTATAGCGTCGACGCGGGTGGAGAGTCCCGTCAGTTTTGTCCGGGAGTTTTCCCGCGAGGTTTGCATCTCGAGTGCACCAGCCGTCGCGGGGCTTCTCGCTATGAATTTCTCAAGGCAAATAAGTTTTCGCGCGCGGGATCTCGAACGACAGAGGCGGAAGCGAAGCGCGGAGGGAGACGAAGCTTTCGCAAAGGAGATAATATACGAGGAGCGGAAGAGAGACGGAGGTGCCTCCGAGGGACGCGAGAGCCACTTAAACCCGCGCTAACTCTATTAAATCGGCAAACTAGAGGGGATAACGCGTTTCATCCTCCCCCGACACTCGCGTATACGTATAACGCCCGAGTGTTGGCGCGTGAGCCGCGGTAAGCCCGCGGGGTATCCTCACCTTCGGCTTCGGCTTCGGCGAATCCTTTGCCCCGAGACGCTCGAAACGGCATCGCCGCTCACCCTTCTCGCGATATTAAGCAACTCCGACGCTCGCACTTTCTTAAACTTCCGTTTTACCGTCCGCGAGATGCTTTCCGCGCGCCGCCGAGGGGTACTAAACCTGCCAACGGCAGCGGCAAGCTTCCATGATTTTCCAATGAAGCCGACCGATTAAATTATATTTCTCGCCGGTGAATGCCCGACGGGCCCTCCGCCGTCCTGCCGGAGGATATAGCTATACCTCTCTGTCCTATCCTCGTATATTCGACAATTATTTCCCAAAGGGCCGAACGGGGGCGAGACGAGGGATAATAAGCTTGGCGCGGCCATCTCACGAACGTACGGCAGCTTGAGAAATTCGATTATCCTCGGATCTCCGCCGATGTTTGTCGAGAACCCGTCTACGAACGTCGTTTCGATCCCTCGACTCGATCGGCCAAAAATGCCTTTCGGTGCTTTCGGCATTTGTTTAACTTTCTCGGTGTTTCGCTTATTCCAATGATATTAAGGTATCGAACGTTTCGTCCCTTTCAGAGACTCGGCAGCGTGAGGGGTGAAGATATTCCCTACATCTTCGGACTTCCGCTGATTCTGGGCGGACCGTTCTTTCCGCAAAATTTTTCGCGACAAGATCAGGGCGTCGCGGAAGCGGTGCTCACGTTCTTCACAAATTTCGCCAAGACCGGCAATCCCAACGAGCCTCACAACATCGAATCCGTGGATTACGGGACGGTGAAGGAAAAGGCACGATTTCGCGGACTCACGTGGGGACAGTACGAGACGGGAACGCAGCAGTATCTCACGATAGGTGAGGGGGATTCGATTAATCGAAAGGCGCGTTAAAAAGACAAATCTGTACGATACTTACCGTCTCCGTTATTTTCTTTCAGCTCTGAAGCCGAAAATTAAGAGCCATTATCGTGGCCACAAGATGGCCGTGTGGCTGAATTTGATACCGCAACTTCATCAGCCCGGCGACGAGGACGTCTCGATGCGGCATCATCATTTTCGCGAAAGAGGCGACGATTTTTACGCAGGTAAAAATATCGAGTTTTTTCGAATCGTCGATAACAGCGGACGGAAAATGTTTTACCCTTTGCCGCCCTTTGACGATCCTTTGCCGTTGCAGGTCCGGTCCGAGACGAGTGGCACACACCGTTGCCATTGGTCGGCTCGACGAAAACAAGTTCCTCGTCGTCGACAACGTGCACAACCGTAATGTCCGAGGAGACGATAACGGAAGAGACGAATTCGATACTCGACGACAACGAGGACGATGCGGAATTGTTGCAGAGGCTAGCGTCGCGTCATTACTACAGCACGACAACGGCCCTCGCGATAACCGTCGGTGTCGGTTGCATCCTATTGATACTCAATATGTTGATATTCGCCGGTATATATTATCAACGAGATCGCGACAAGAAGAGAGCGGCCGCGATGCGGTGTACGTCGAACGGTCAGGAATCGTTGCCCATGACGACGAGACGGTCGATCAAAGCGCCGGATGTTCGAGGACCGGCGCAGGAACCACCGCCGTCTTATACGACTCTCGCTCGCAGTCCGTCTCTCATTCGGGACGAACAGCTCGCTCTTCAAACTCGAAATCAACTGTCCTCGGCGGAGAACGGCGATAAGGATAACGATAACGATAACGATAAGGATAACGATAATGACAACGATAACGAAAGGATCAACGAAGCCGCTTCGAGAAACAGCTACGTTAACTCGACTCATCCGACACCGCCGAAACCACCGACGAGAACTACGAGCTCGTTGAGCACCACGACCGCGAGCGGAGGTGGTACCATCAAGAAACGCGTGCAGATACAAGAGATATCCGTATAGCATTAGGGGTTGCCCCGCGAGGGCTCGTCAAAATCCAAACGCGTTACCTTCGTCGATGTCGATCGAACTATGCAGGACACGAGATTCTGAATAAACACTTTTTTTTCACTGCTGCTCGCTCGATCGACCGTATGAAAAAATTGAGAAAAATCGAACATTCAACTATTAAAATCGACGACGCGTTTGTCGCATCGACATTTATACATACGATACTTTTAGTCGTAAAAATGTGCACCGTACTATCGTGTTTCACGCTCTCTGTATTGTTTCGCCAAATCGACGAGTTGTACTTTGACGAATAATTCGCCGGGTGAAATTCGTTTTTGGACCAATAACTTCGAATTAATAACACTTTCGCGAAGAAACGAACGCAGCCCCCCCGTCGAGATCCCCCGAAACTCGAGTGTCACCGCTCCTCGCCGAGGGACGCCAAAGTCAAAGTGCGCACTTGGCGGTCAATGAATTTTCTCCGTTGATTCGTGCGGCACGCTACTTCGCTCTTCGACGAGACAAATATTGTACTCTTTGCGCAAAGTCGCGTCTCACCGCGACGTACCCCGACGAAAAGGGAAGCGTAACTTTGCGTCATGTTACGCGACATCCGCGATACGTTTAGTTAGCGAATAGTTTAACGTTTAGCGACCAAGTGTGCGTTTCGCAGCGTCGAAGGATACACGAGTAAAACTGCGTAAAGAACATTCACGATGGAAATATCAGGTGCCAGAGGAAAATAATGGAACGAGTTATAAATAAGATTATCGATGCGCAATCTTTACGCGCAAAGTCCGTTCCTGTGTTACAAATTGACGGACATCTTCGTAAACTTCGTAAAGTTCGTAAACTTTGTAGCGAGTCGGGGCTTCCAAGTGTATTTAAATCATTATAGCCCCGATAAAACGTCGATTGAACGTCGATGCGCGAAAGTGTGACTCTTTCTTGAAAACAATCGATAACCAAAAAGAAAAACGACCGACTTAAGTACTTCGAATAATAGCGACACTGTTCGGAGATTGAAGTATCTTCGAATGAGCGAGTCTCCATTCGATAAATAGAAGAAAAACTAAAATTACATTGTCGACCCGAGGCTTTCCTCTCGTAACGAAAATCGGATGCATGGTAGTGAAATTTATATAGCTAATTAGACGAGTACATTTGTAAATTTCACTAAACAATAAATACCGATTTATAACTATCTGTAGGTACCCGTCCCGTTGCCCACCGTTCCTCCAATCGTCACGATGTTATTCGTCAGGAAGAAACTTCGATTTATGAAATATATACGACGTTTTTCTTTATTAATCCGTCGAATGTCGCGTATGATTGATCGTACAAATTTCGAATACTCGAAGCGTATTATTGAACATATTGGTAAGATTAGCGTCGATCGAGATAATCGAGTAACTCGATCGATGGTCGAAACGAAAAAAATGGAAAAAAAAAAAAAACAAAAAAGATTAAATAAAATAGTGGGTTTTGTTTGTAGGACCGACGCGAGTTGTACAAGTTTTAACACTTACACGTTGCATCAACCGGCTTGTTGCGGTCTATCGATTCGCGTGCATCGTCGAGACTCTCGAGGGTTGGTAACGATAAAAAAAATGACAACTCGCCGAACAGATTGGAGAACTGGCGCGATGGAAAGTTTACTCCGCCGCGGCTTTCTTCGACGCTACGGCACCGTGACCCGGACTGGCGTGCCTTTTTCTTCCTCTCTGACCACCGCTGCGACCTGTAACAAACGATTTTTTTTGGGTAATCAAAGACGCTCGTTAAATGAATTGTGAGTTTATTGAGTGAACGGGTTAGTTTATCAGAATCGCTTGATATTTCAACTCAGCGAGATCCCGTGGATCCCTCGGTATTAGCATGGCAATTCATCATATAACAAATTATGACAAATCTTAAGAGGTTAGTGGGCTTTTTTTCGTTTCGCACGAGCGTTGCTGACCTCTCTTGGAACGACCGCGCTTGGAGGCTTTGTTCTTCGATCGCTGATTCTTCATTGTTTCCTTGACCGTTGCCAGGTATTTCTCCTCCTCCTCGCCTTCCAGAACTCTGAAGGTCACCTCGTCATTGTTGATTTGTAACTGAAAAAATTCGACGTTGATGAAATTAGGATGAACGCGTTATTTGCGCGAATGAGTGAGAAATATTAAAAGTGCGCATGAACGATCAAACTGTACCTTATTGTCCGTCATTTTTCCGACAACGACCTTTCCAGAGTTCTCGTCCTGCAGACGTATCCAACCTTCCGATTGGCCGATCGCGAAATCAACGTAAGCGACCTCGCCATTCAGTTGCGCGATACTTTCTTTGATATGTTCTCTGGTCGTTCCCATCTGCGCGCCGGTAAAATGAATGATCGATCCTTTTGGAAGTTGAAGTTTGTCGGTCTCCTCGTCGGCTTCGACCTCTTCGTCATTGTCGTCGCTCTTTTTTTCCTTCTTCTCGCCCTTCTTCAATTTCCGCTCTTCCTTCTCCTTTGCCTTCTCGACTGAGTAATCCTCACTGTTGTCGAATATAAATGCGATATTAAAGGGAAAAAAATCGAGCGTGCAAATTGCGAATTCGAATCCGAATTCTTCCAACATACCTCCATTTGCGGATGAGCTCTTTGTCGTCGTACTTAACGCTTTCTCTGGCCATAAAGGCCTTTGCATCGTCGAGAGTCTTGAACTGTATGAAGATCGATCCTTTGAATTGAAGCTTTTTTTCTTTGTTCAGATACTTTCTCATCTGTATGAGGAAAATTATAAATCCTTATAGTTATTAAACATACAGATATAAGGAACAAGAGTAGCCGTAGCCGTACCCGTACCCGGATGCATTGTTACATTATTATACCATTGGAATTATTTTTTCTTCCATTATTTTTAACGTGTTTTCTTTTATCTCTGGTAGTATCGAGAGTAACGAGTAAACGGACAAAGACGTTGCAACTTACTATGATATTTTCAAACGCTTCGTAATCTTTGAAGAATTCCTTGAGTTTTTGAATGTATATATTTTCCAGCGGAAATCCTTTGACGTATACGGTCCTTTCAGCCTGAGATTTTCGGTAAGCCTCGTCGTAGACCGGCAGAGGATTTTCCGGATTGCGTCTGATCTTCTTGCGATCCTCGGAGATTTCCATCAGATCGCTAGATTCCAAAGATTTGAGAATAACTTCGGGATCGTCGCTCATCGACGTCAACAGCTTGAAGTTTAACATAACGGACATAGGGATCCAGCCTTCGTCCAGTTTCGTTTGCTCGATGAGAAACTTGTCTCGTTGCAGATTAACGTCGCCGAAGTAAAACTGAGAATAAAAATAGAAGCTGTCGGCGTAAGTTGCGTTCGCGCGTTTGACGGAACGAACATTTATTCAACGTTCGTCGTTACCTGCGTACCTCGACTTGTGACTTAATTTTCCGCAGAAGCTCCTCGCTTGCTTCCCCGCTCTTCGCCTCGGACTTTTTATCCTCGGATTTGACGTCATCGGCTTTAGCGTCTTCTTTCTCGACATCTCCCGTTTCGATTTTAACGTCCTTACTTTCCGCTGTCTTCGCTTCCTCTGCTTCCTTTTCTACCGGCTTCTCGTCCTTAACCCGCACGCTCGTGTCCGTCTTCGAACCATTTTCCATTTTCATAGTATTTCTTTACGTTTGACAACGTACAATTGCCTAATCGTCGATTATTCCCCAACGTCGCGATTATATATCAATTAAACACAATCGACTCTCGCGTTAACGTCGTTGCTACGTTAAATTACTAAAATAAAACTTTCAACACGTGCAGAGAGAATATCGCGTCTTTGGACGAGCAACTCGCGCACGCCGATAAACCTGCGAGCCGCAAGGCGAAACCGGAAGTGACGCACCGCACGCTCGACTTTTGCCGCCATTTTTCACTACCGACTTCCAACGAAAGACTATAAGCGCGAAAGAAGCTTCAAAAACGTTTAATCTTTTCTAATAACGAAAACGTTTTTGTTCTCGGGAGATTGAAACAAATTGAAATATCATAGAGCAACGATATATTTTTTATTTTAAGACGTGATTTTACAATTAATTGTCGCTAAAACAAATCAAAGCGTATGGTCGGAGTGTCGTTTGTAAAATCGAATTGAATGACTAGCGATGTACTCCTCTCCTCCAAGAGGATGCCGGCGACCAATAGGGGAACCTTCCAGTTGTGTTTTTTCTTCTTCTTCTCCTCCGCAGTCAACCACCACCGTGTGTGGTGGTGAAAATAATGACGGACCGATTCGATTGGTCGCTTCTGTCGGATACCGGCATTTCCGATAGAACGGGCCAATCAATTACCGACCGGAAAGCGCATATAAAAAAAAAAAAAGAGTCGTCGTCGCGATGAGACTAGTGACAAAAAAGTAAACTCGGTGCACACGCATGCGATTGGCTGTCAACTAGAGAAAAACAAGATCGCTTCGCAACAACTGCTACGATCGCAGCGCCAGTAGTACGATACCAATGGTATCGCGTTGTTCCCGTGGCCCGCCGCGCCCATTGGCCGTGCCGGCTCCGACATCTTGATAATTGTTCGAAAAGTTACTCCCCCACACTGGGTTCCCGGCCGGTCTGACGTGGATATATTTGATTACTACGTCGAATTTTTGTTCCCAATGGCTGCCAACTCATCGCAATGTTGACGGAGGTCCGTTGACAATTTCTCGATTAAAAGCCCCCCGTCGGACGATATAATATTTCATTTATTCGCCGTTTACGTTTTAAAACCGTCGTGATAAAGATTATTACTTAGTTTCTATACGCATTATCGTGATAATGGACAGCTCAAAGCTAGCGTTATTTGTCTTGACATTGTTAATCGCCGATGTCCACTGTATCATGTGGTACCTGGAACCGAACGCACAGAAATGTTTGAAAGAGGAAGTTCAGGCGGACGTACTTGTCACCGGAGAGTATGAAGTATCCGACGGACCGGGTCAGCGAGTAGATTATATAGTACGTCTATCATCTTCCTTTTTAATAAACTTCATCAAATGTTGCCAAGTGTCGCATAGGTTATGATGTCTAACCTGCAATATGGTATCGTATCGTATGTGGATCTTTTGAAAACTTTTATTTTTTTAAACCAATGTTCAGGTCAGAGACGCCAAAGGCCACATACTCTCCCAAAAGGACGATATCCCTCATGGAAAAGTATTGAAGTTTTCGTTTGTCACGGAAACTTACGACACTTTCGAAATATGCTTCACTTCCAGAGTTCCGAGCCGTGAGTATTGTTTCTAAAATACTTTTTTTTTACGATATCGACGATCGATAATCGATGCCGGAATTCTCGACATTTTCAAAAAAAATTCCTGCCAATTTCCGGATTTATTTTCAGAACAACGCGGAACAAAGCAAGAAATTTCTCTAGTCATCAAACGTGGCATAGAAGCAAAGAACTATGAGGGCGTAAGTTTTACTATTTCTTCATATCTCCCATTAGTTGCAATATTTTTCAACATTAAATTATTCATGATATTTTCATCTATTTTCTCTTTTATATGTCACTTGTTTCGGCGCGCAGCTGGTAAATTGGAAATGTTTTATATCTTTTCTCATACCTGTTTTGCTATAGCGACGATGTATGTAGCGGTAGTTTGCTAGTTTATTCGTTAGCCTTGCCACAGTTATATTTTCAGTATCACCTCTGCTTCCCTGTTTATTATTTAACCCGATGCACGCTTCCTCTTGGTAACCGTCATCGTTAATTTACATATTATCAGAGATGTCCTATTTTGCGTAACTCTCAAATGTGACGATTGCACTCCGTTTGTATATTTTTTGTTTTTCGTTTTCTCTGTTTTTTTTTTATTTTGTTTATTTTTGTTTTTCATCGAATCTCTCACAGCATTGGCTGATGAAATGCACGATGGAACATTATGTTATTCTTTATCTTTTTATAGATTGGCGAAGCGGCTAAACTTAAGCCAATAGAAGTGGAATTGAAGAGATTGGAAGATTTGTCCGAAGCTATTGTACAAGATTTTGCGAGAATGCGCCAAAACGAGGAACAGATGAGGGACACCAACGGTAATACAAATTCCCCCGCGACGTTGTCGTGATTTTTATTTTTTCGTTTGTTCTTCATTGTGTTCTATCGATTTACTTTACAGAGGCGACGAACGCTCGCGTGCTCTACTTCAGCATATTTTCCATGTGCTGTCTGTTGAGTTTGGCTACCTGGCAAGTATTTTACTTGAGACGTTTCTTCAGGGCAAAGAAACTCATAGAATAGACAAAAGAAATATAGTCTTCCATCGTACGATTTCGTAATGGCGGACGGGAGAATCCCGCTGAACGTTCATTTCGACGATTGAGGGGACGATGCTGAAGGAAGGAGATTCACACAGCGTGAAACACATTGAGACTCTGAGAGAATATCTCCCGGGTGAAAGAAGCAAAAAAAAAACAAACTAAAGGAAACAGTTGTATCGTGCATTAAGATTATTGTACAAAGAAAACTCCTTAACATTTTCACTACACCAGCCATGTTTCATATTCTATACATCTTATTAAAAAAAAAAAAAAACGAAAGAAACAAAAAAAATCTTGCGAAAATATCGATTACGTACATTATTTGTATAACATAAATTAATAATCGTTTAGTGTAAGCAATTCTCACAATTTATCGTTCGCATTACTTAGTCAATAAATAACGTCGTTTAAGGAATCTTTTTTCAGAATTGCGATAAGCACGAATGCTTTGCTTACCGCGAATTGCGATTTAATTGGAGAAAAAAAATCAATACGTTCATTCATCGTTCATCGAAATCCCATTGTCCCCGCCATCGATCGTGGTACAACTTTTTCAGTATCTTCCGCGGGTATCTCGGGGTTTTTAATGCATAAACGATATTTCATTTTCGAGTTTTTTTGGGTTGGCTTGTAAGTTCCGGTTCCGACTACCGTCGCTGAAAAAAAATTAGCGATAATAAGGCTTTATTGGCCCTCAAATGCGGAAATTTAGAGCGTCGAACGATAAAAGCCGTACGTGGGTGGTTGGAAATACGTGGCACAGCAATGGGAGATGCTCCGATGGTAACGATTCGCCGTCCCTATTTTCTCCGAAATGGTTGATTCGACCTTTAGGGTGATGTGAAACTTGTATAAGTGCGAGAGAGATAGCGTGATCGGTGCTCTCGGCGGAGTGAGAGAGACACACTGAGAATGAGTTTCATATCACGTTAAGAGAAGGTGAAATACCGCGGTCGGTAATAAAAACTGTTAACAACTTTTTTCATGCATTCTGGCATTTACAGTTTAAAAAAGAGTTTCATCGAAGGCGGTATCGCAAGAGCATTCGATTACACTCTTCATTAAGCTGTAAATGCTAAAATGCGTGAAAAAAGTTGCTTACAGTTTTTGATACCGATTGAGCCCGGGATGGGCGGGGAAGGGATTGCACCTCCTCTTAACGTGATGTGAAACACATTCTCAGTGTGTCTCTCTCGCTCCGCCGAGAGCACCGATCACGCTGTCTCTCTCGCACTTATACAAGTTTCACATCACTGGTGCAGCGAGGAATGTAGATCCCCGGTAGAAAGAGATCACAAAAACACATGCATATTACGAGGCATACCAATCTTGCCACATCGCTGGAAAAAAAAATAATGAAAAAAACCCTCGGAAGAGGTTATCATCGGGGCCATCGGGCGCCATCGCACAGTCGGCGAACGGAAGCAATGTAAAAAAAAATACACACGAGAATCCAAAAGACGAATTGGCCGGTACGACGACCAGTCGGAGGCCGGGTTGGGGCACCCCTGCTGCACAGTACTGCACAGTACGCGCCCAACCAAAGTGAAAAAGAAGTGTAGAACCAAGCCAACCAAGGGGAGAGAAGACACTCTTGCATAACTGTGAAAACTGGAATTTAAAAAAATCCTTTTACAGAAAAAAAAACTTATAGACAAGGCGGTGGGATATGGGGGTGTGAAATAATTTATTTAAAAAATAATGAGTATTACATTGCGGCGCGCGCGAACTCCGTCGATAAAAAAAAATAAAAATACATCGAGCGAGTATCGTGCGCAATGGTCCATTGCGCCGTTCTTGTACATACACGCGCACGCGAGTACACACCATCGCGCGGTACTGTTCGGTCGGTGCGACGTTCCACGTAGTACGCGCATAATGAACTCTTGAATTGACAATAAGACGACAAACCTTTTTTTCATTATTACCGATCATTGAATAGTTAAGTGTATAGAAAAAAACAAGAAAAATGGTGTCCGTTTTAAATACCGTGGATACGGGCCACGAGGATATGATTCACGATGCCGCAATGGATTATTATGGATTGAGGTTAGCAACCTGTTCGAGTGACAACTCGGTAAAGATATTCGATTTGAAGAACGGCTCGCAGAGTCTTGTTGCCGATCTTAAGGGACACTTGGGTCCCGTTTGGCAGACCGCCTGGGCTCATCCTAAGTACGGCAATCTCCTGGCTTCGTGCAGTTACGACAGGTAAGCGAAAAAAAAAAAAATTCGTTGAAAAAAAAAAAAAAAAACAAAAACAGCGTAATTAGCGTTAATCCATATTTGACGCAGAAAGGTAATAATCTGGAAGGAACTCGGCGAATGGACGAAAATTTACGAGCACACGAGTCACGATTCATCGGTGAACTCCGTCGCGTGGGCTCCTCACGAATACGGTTTGATTCTCGCTTGCGGAAGTTCCGACGGTTCGGTTTCGATTTTGTCAAACAACGGCGATACGTGGGACACGAGAAAAATTCCCAATGCTCACACTATCGGTTGCAACGCGGTTGGCTGGTGTCCGGCGGTGGAAAACAGTTCTGAGTCCGCCACTCAAAACGAGAGAAACATTCCCGTCAAGAGACTGGCGACAGGGGGCTGCGACAATCTTGTAAAAATTTGGCGAGAGGACGGAGACAGATGGGTGGAGGAGAACAAACTGGAAGCTCACAGCGATTGGGTAACGCATCTTCCGCATAGTCGTAAAATTTGCAATTATTTTTTAGAAAAGAATTCCAAGAATTTCTAAGTAAAATGACGTCCAAAAATTAAGGATTAAAAAAAAAGCGGATAAAGTAATGTAAAAAAAAAAAAAAATGTTCCAGGTGAGAGACGTCGCGTGGGCGCCGGCGGTAGGTCCCCCGCGGGCCGCTCTGGCGTCGTGTTCTCAGGACCGTCGGGTCGTAGTGTGGACCTCGAGCGATTACGCGAGTTGGACGCCAAACGTTCTCAACGTTTTCGACGACGTTATCTGGAACGTAAGCTGGTCGTTGACCGGTGGCATATTGGCGATCAGCGGCGGTGACAACAAGGTATCACTGTGGCGCGAAAATTCCGAGGGCCAATGGGCGTGTATATCGGAACTAAACAAAGGCCAAGGAAATCTAAATAATACGGATCAACGGGTCCTCTAGACTCGTTCGTTTCTCACGAGTTGTTCATGGAGATCTATTATATTCCGAAGTTATATATGGAAATAAATCGAGTTTATTTGTACATTTACGGGATATTTTAGTTTTAGTTTTTTTTGTTTCAATGAGAAACGAAGTCGTTCGAAGTTTACGAGATAAATTGGAAATCCCTCAGTCTTGAGTATACAGAGACGCGGTAAAAACAATATCGCGCTTAATCGCGGTCGACGCTTCTTCCATTTTCTCTTTTAAGACCGTTTCGCCGATTCTCATTGCGGCAGTCTTGACATCGCGCAGCGTGTCACTTAGTTGTTGAATACATCGAACGATAATGCCTTCCTGAACGTCGGTGAGTTTCATTATCTCGGCGAAAGGCTCGGCTCTCGCCCACTCGTACACAACTTCGACGAGATCGAAATTCAACGGTTCTACCGGTTCGACTCCGTGTTTAATCTCCGTACTCTCAATTTCGCGTCGCACCGCGTCCATTGCTTCGCAAGGCTGAAATAAATGCGCGCAATAATTGACCATAAAGTAAAATTAATAACCGAAAATGATTTGAGAACGTTTGGAAATGAACGAAATTACTTCTCTCAACGATTTCGGTGGAAGGCTCTCGCCACGGCGTTGATAAACCAGTGCCGACAGTAACGCCGCTAATACGGCCGGTTCCAGTTTCGTCAAGAAATTCGTGTAGACGAGTTCCGTTATGAGAAGCTCATGCGTCCCCATGTCGAGGGCTACGCGACCCTTGAAAGTCACTGAAAAATCAAATATAAACGCATCTTTAACTTTCCGCACAAGTGCCACGAGTTTTAGTCGCGCGACATAGGCAACAAAGAAAATGCTCCGCGCGGTACCTCTGTCGTCCGTGTCGATGTATCCCAATTCCTTCAGAACGGCGACACGATTAACGTATTCGGGATAAAGTGCCAAACCTTCGGCGCTCAGCTTGAGTTGAAGATCCGCTCTCTTTCTTTCCAAATTAATGCGCGCGAAAATCGGCTCGAATTGATCCTCGAAATCGGGAAGATCGGTACAATTGAATTCGAATAATTTCTCCTTCAAACGATACATCGAGTTTAATCTCATATGCATTTCCGGATCATTGAGAGTCAACTGTACGAAGGGCGCGAGAATCTCACGATTGCGAACCGCCATTAGCGTTAACGAGAGGAGTTCTTGAATAGCCAAAAGACACGTCGGACTCGGGGGATCGTTCCTAGAAGAAGAAAAAATATAGAATTTGCCATAAACTTCGCTTCAACTGCGAGACTCGTTGGTCGTTGGTCATCGTTCGCAACTCACCGAAACCTTTCGATCTGTCGTTTTTCACAATCTTTGAGTACCAAACTGCAGTCGACTCTGATTTGATGATTGGTAATTTCGAGAATACTCGTCGACGGTATTTGCAAGAATACGTGAGACGGTACGCCACTACCTTCCGGTACGAAAAGTCGCTTTTTCGTTAGAGCAATCAGCTCGTACCACGCGTCCGCTTTTTCGTCCTCCCATTGGTCTTCCGTACCGTCTTCGGTACGATTGTTATCGATTATCAAAACCTTGTATATCTTGCTCCGATTTCTCTCGACGGTACCGAGCAACAGCGCGAGTTTGTTGTAGTGTCGACGATGAGACACGAGCAATACGCGACCTTCCGTCAGACACTTGACAGCATTTCGCGTGCCGAGCAAATAGCCCCTTATCGCTCGTCGTTCCTCGAGATACCGAATCGCCGTGTCGCAAAACGCTAACAATTTCTTCTGATAATCGTCGAGCGGCGGCATATTCGCCAAAGTCATTTCAATATTTTCCAACTCGGATTTATATACTTTTTCGCCGCTCGCCAATTTCATCTCTTTGAACGACTTTCGCATCATATCCTCGACGCTTACGGATTCGCTCGCCCGACGAAGATTCAATACCATAGCGTACGTTATTTTGAAATGAGATTCGAGATTCGCCGGTTCTTTGCACATCATTGTCCTCAATGTCTCGAATTCCGGAACTTCGGTTTTGCACATTATCATTACGGTACCGGTCGCATCGTGTCCTCGACGTCCCGCGCGACCCGCCATCTGAGTGTATTCGGTCGGCAGCAACGCTCGATGTTGACGACCGTCATATTTTCTTATCGAATCGAAGACGACCGTTCGCGCCGGCATATTTATACCCATCGCAAAGGTTTCCGTGGCAAATAGCAACTGCGATCAAGCGTTTTAATCATTATTGGGATCGATATCATTCGACATCAGGCTGGTAAAAGGTAAAACCGATTTTTCTGGAAAAGCTCGTCCTTGCGAGTTGCACGATAAAACAAAAAATATCTTCGCGGTGTGTAGCGTGTACGATAGATTTGCAGAAGTCGAGTCGACCGAATTACGGCGATGTTCGCCAAAGTATTTTTTTTTTCTTCCGCCAACGCGAAAATTGAACAAAATTCTATCGTGTCGGAAAATGTTTCGAGATCTTTTCTGCCGGTTGGAAAAATTAAATTCCTCACTCAATTCGCTTGGGTACCAACGAAGTTACAGTAGGCGAGCACGTATTACCAACTCAGATAATTCCAACCATCAAATAAATTGAATTCCGACCCTTCGCCGGGTCCGTCTACCTGCTCGGCGAGGCAACGGCGCGCTCCTTCCCCTTTCATGCCAACCAATAGAACCGTTGCTACAATTTGTGTGACAGAGAGGGAACGCGGCGGTAAGGGACATTTTTCCGGCGGAAGGGACAATGGGCAGGTACTCCAGCAGGTATTAGGATATTCAACTTTTCTGTAAGAATTGCTGTTTGTTGGTTGGCCGGCAAGGAATTTTTCCAGCGGCCAGGTGGGCTCGTCTCCGCTCTTGCATAGGCCCCGTCAAAGTTGTTTTGAAGAAGAAGAAGCAGGATATTCAACTTATCTGATGGTGCCTAATTGGCTGCGTTCCCGAATCTTAAACTTATCTGATTGCCTACTGTAATTACAATGCAGTGGCCGATGATTCAATTTTAAAATCAGCTTTTTTTTGTCTTCTTTTTTTTCTTCGTGTACGTTATGAGGTTCTTTTCGGAAGGTTTATTTTCTCTCGTTTCGGCGTCTCCGGTATAAAAAAAAATAATTGAAAACGCAGCGAAAAAAAAAGGAAAATAAAAACAGACAACCGATAAAACGAACTCAAAAGAAATAGCGGAGATGCCGGTTAAAGAGCAAAAGGAAACTGTAAAAAACTGTTGGTTTTTTACTGATAAAATGAATCATCGAGCCACGATATAAAAAATCATCGCACAGGCTACAGTCTCCGCGAGAATGATTATTTCCTTGAAAGGAATTGTGAAGTAATCGTTGGAAAAAGTATTACTTTGAACCATCCTAGTCGAAGGATATTCGCTACGATATCTCACCTTAACGACTCCCATCTGAAAAAGCAATTCGATTATCTCTTTCAGAATCGGCAATATACCACTGTGATGAACGCCGATTCCGCGCAAAAGCAACGACTCCATTCTTTTGATTTGCGGCAATTCGCGATCCGACTCGTTCAGTCGTTTTATGCAACGTTTGAAGAAACTTCTAACGTGACCCTTTTCCGACTCCGTCGTAAGATCTGCGGACGTGAGACCGTCGGCGTTGGTGTCGCAACGATTTCGCGAAAGTGTGAATACGACGACCGGTAGTTTTTTCTGAAAATATCAAACAACATATTGTTCCGCTTCCATCCGTATCGTATTGATCGAACGATAGGTATTTCATATTTTAGTTTACCGTGTCTTTAAGATGGCTAACGGCAGCCGACCAAATTTGTTTTTCCTGTTTCGCGCTAAGAATCGTCTTTCCCGTACCTCTCGGATTGTTTTGCTTCGCCTTCGGATCGTCGCGGCCCCTTTTCTTAATCGACTGAAGTTTCATTTCGTTGGCTGTACACCAACTGCGCAATTGTGCGAGTTTCGTTTAGTAGAGTAGCCGGTATCGAGCATCAATTAGGGGGTATAATAAAATTTTGTCGCACGTACTTTTGTTTTGAAATGTTTCCCGACGAATCGAGTATCAATACCCGATCGTTTCGAGTCTTGCCGTCGGTGCCTAAATAAAGATAATGTTCCAACGGAACCGGCCTCTTCAGAGTACTGATGACATACACCTTACGCTTCTTTATTCCGCCCACCCAATTCGCAAATATCAAAGGATTCGGAACGGTTGCGGACAGCATGACAATGTTGACGGTTGAAGGTAATAAAATGACTATTTCCTCCCATACGTGACCGCGCTGAGGAAGATATTAAATTAATTTTGTCATATTGATTAAATTCGATTAAAAGTGAAGAGATTTCGGGGATCGCGGGTCAAAAACCTTTGCACATCAGTTTTTCGCGGAAAATCGCGGAAGCCCGACGGGGGGACGAAATCGTCGATAACTCACGTTTTCGTCGTTTATGTAGTGAACTTCGTCGAATATAACGTACTCGAGATCGCGAACAATCTCGGAGGCGTTATAAAGCATAGTTTGAAGAATCTCCGTTGTCATAATGAGACACGAAGCCGTTTGATTGATTTGCATATCGCCAGTTATGAGACCTATACTGTCGAATGCCTTGTTTCGCTTGAAGTCTCGATACTTCTGATTGGATAACGCCTTTATCGGCGATGTGTAGATAACTCTGGCGATTACGAAAGATAAATAAATGGGGATCGAAAGAATCGAGGATTCGAACGGCAAGGATTCGGTAAGCCAAAGAGAGTGTCGTTACCTCGTCATGTGCCTCTGACTCAATGCTATAGCGTATTCCGCCACGGTAGTTTTTCCCGCTGATGTATGCGCGGCGACGAACACGTTGCAGCCCTCCTCGAGTTTAATTATCGCCTGTTTTTGGAAGGTATCGAGTTCGTAATCGTAGCGAATCGCGGGCTTCGGGACTCTTTTATCGAAATCTACTATCGGCACGGATACGTCCAACTGTTCGGCCCATTCAGCGTGCATATTTTTCATTGGCTTCTCCGTCAGTTTCAATATCGGTACGTTCCAACTCTCCGGCGGTAATTCCTCGACGTCTCCGAGTTTCGATATTTCCGCGTCATCGGGAACCGCTCGCGGCGGTGCTTCGTCGACGCTCGGTTTTGCCGTCGACGACCACAGACCCAATTGATTCTCCTCGTCGTGTACCATAGCCATCAAGTTGACCTTATCAATTTTTCCCTTTGCCGCATTTGCCTTGGATCCGTCGCTTTTTCCATCGTTTATCCTCTTCGGCGTACGGTTGTCCTTCTTGAATTCTATTCCGGAGGAGAATCCCTTGGCCAACGTTCGCAGATTCTTCTCCAAATCGAGATCACGTGAGGATATCGCTCTTGATGTGTCCGGCTCGTCGAAGCCACCCGGCCAAAATGGAAAATTACTCGAGTTACCTGATTTACAAATTTACTACTACATTATTATTTCGTTAGTATCCGAATAGATAAATCTTGTATCTTATCTTAAATTCTCTGTGATTGAAAGATTTTTCTTTTAAGAAAGTCGTAAATCAAAGCGAACGTTAAAATGCAGAGATCTCTGAGAAATACTTCATTTGCAGCAGTTTTGTTTTTCTCCAAATTTGATGCGCAAAGATACCTTGTACACCGTCGCTCGGCGGTCCCGGAGCTCTGCTCATCGACATGGAATTTCTGGCTGTCTCTCCCGCTCCTTGTAGGACATCTTCCCTCATATCGGTTATGCATCCTGTTATGGGATCCCTGTCGAATTTTAGACTCGTCCCAACCGGCGAGAGTTCGAATTCTATCAGTTCGAGAATCTCACTTTTTCGGGGATAATAACACTGAACATTTTCAACTCGATGAATTGGTAGCCTCTCCGGGCACTCGATGTACTCGCGTAATTCATCCTGTATTTCCGAAAACACCGGGGGCGTTCCGAATTGTAGCTGAAACACATTGTTTCGCGAAAGAATTCTGTTATTTATTTCGTTTGTTATTAATCTCAATTTATTCTCAATCGTTTACCTCTGACATACAGATACGGTCCGGTATTGCCATGTTATCTCGCGCAATCTCGCGTTCGAGCGACATACACGAATGCCATCGTTCGACACACGCCGATAAACAGCGACACTGCCCCTCTGTCTCGCGCGCTCGGCCTCGTCGGTAATAAGTAATAAAAACACTGGCACTTGACTCGGAAGCGCAAAACCATCGGGAAAAGAAAAAGAAGAAGCATAATGAAAACTGTCGTGTTATTTTTTTTTCAATCGTCTCGACTCTCGCGTCCGGGAAAAAACAGATTTCGTCATCGAATCCTCGTGAATGTCATTTTATTTTTAAAAATCATAGTTCAAGGCGAGAAAAAATACGAGTACCTACAGATGGTACAGATTTTTATGACCGATCGGTCTACGACACTCGATCGCGCTCTCGAGTGTTGGGTCGCGCGACACACTCTGCGCCTCTGCGCCATCATTTGAATTAAAACCGTTTGACTTTCGCGACGAGTTTGTTCGCCGCGTACCTCGCGTTTGCTCGCGTTCCTCGCGACTAATATCGCGTTAATTCGTTGTTATTTTTTTCTGCCACTATGTATTGGCATTGGCACGATCGAAAATGACTGGAGACATCGGAAAAATAATGTTCGAGTTATTCTCAAAAGTGCAAATAAACAAAACGTCGCATCGCAAGTACGATAAAAAACTCAAAGCGATCTACAAACAAGTAAGCGGACACAATCGAAGAAAAAAAAAAAGAAAAAACAACGGTAACAAGAGAAAATATATTTTTGTTTTGTTTTTAAGACAAATTTCGATCAATTCTGCAAGGCATTTCTCCAGTGCTTGGTTATTCCGCTGGCGAAAGGAGAAAAAAATGTTCACGTCGAGCATGTTCTCGTTTTCGCCGCAAAATTTGCCATCAATCCCGAGAGCTTGGAAGATACCTCGGCGACGGAATGCGAAGAGATGAATCCTTTACTGAAATTTCTCTTTGATTTTTTATTTGCGCATCACAACGCGGGCGATCAGAGCGTCAGATTCCGAATATGTTATTTTTTGAATATGTTGCTGAATTTCATGGAAGACGACGCCTCGCTGGACGATTCTCTTTGCGACAAAATAATCGAGAGTATGATGCAGCGGCTGTTGGATAAATGGTCAAAAGTTCGAGTTCAGGCGGTGCGAGCGTTGCACAGACTGCAAGATCCGAGTGACGATAATTGTCCCGTTATCAAGGTGTATATATATCATTTGTCGAAGGATCCTCATAGCGATGTACGCAAAGGCGTTCTGGCAAGTATGGCAAAAAATAAGATTACTCTGCCGGCCGTTTTGAAGAGCACGAGAGACGCCGACGAATATGTGCGCAAAATGGCGTACGAATTTATCAGCAAGGTCACCGTAAGATCTTTGACGATAAAGCAGAGAGAGCAATTGCTCAACGACGGCTTAAAGGACAAATCCAATGTCGTTAGACGAACCGTAGGGGAAGTTCTTCTACCCTCTTGGTTGGGCTATTTCAAAGGAGATCTCATAGCTCTCGTCAGAGCTCTCGACCCGGAGATCGGCACGGAAGTTGCTCTGTTGGCTTTGAATGTTTTATCCAAGTGAGTACCTCCGCCTAATAATTCATTTTTTACAAGTAAATAAATAAATAAATAAATAAATAATTTTTCTATATCCATTTATAGCCGATATTTGTACGAATTTTATTGACTTCTATCATCCGCTTCACCGTTGAAAATATTTACATTTTCGTTTGTTTTTTTCTCAAGACGATCGGAAACAAAAACACTGATGGATCAGCTTCCCTTGGATGCGGAAACGAAGCTCGTTCCATTGGACAAACTAAAAAGCGAAATCGTTTTGTATTGGCGTTCTCTCGTCGAGTTTTTTCATCGGGAATCCTGCGCGGAAGAAATCGAATTGTGTCTTCCTGAGTTGTCGAAATTTTGCGACTATATCCGCTCTTTCATGTCGACGATTCTCACGGAGGAGAACGATTGCGGTCAGTTGTCGGAGCAGCAATTTGTTCTTCTTCAATTATTCGAGATCGCGAAAACGTACGATCTGTCCGACGAGAACGGACGAGACAAGTTGAAATCCGTTATGACCGATGCCTTGATGATCGATAGCTGTACAATTAAATTGGTAGAATGTATCGTGAAATGTTACGAAATCGTTGTTCCCAACGTGGACCTTCGATTGGCCGATCTCACTCGCGTTATCAGCGAAACGCAATTGCCGTTCACGCAATCCACCGAAGTCGCTCTTCCAGTGTCGAAGGAAGATGATAAAGCGAAAAAGTTCGAGGCAAGTTTAATTAATCAATTAAATTAATAGCGAAAAAGTTAAGTTACTTTCAGAATCATTAACATTGACACGAATCGCATTGCAGATCGCGAAATTGAAAGTTAAATTGAATGAAATTGTGGAAGAAGAGTACGAGGCGATTCAGCAGAGAAACTTCGTCAGGGCCCAAACATTGAAGGAAGAAACGGACGCGATGAGAAAAAAACTCGACGAATTATGCGCTCCTGAACCGGTGATGATTCTCGGCGAAGATACCGAAGAAAAAAATGATCCCCCCACGTTGATCAGGTGTCTTACAATAATGTACCATATGATTTCCGTCAAATCCGTAACGAATCTTACGCCGAATCTGCGAAGCCTATTGGAAAATCTTGTTGAACCGAATCTCGATGTACGTAACGTCGATAACGTTTTTTTGTTTGTTTTCCATCGGTTCCGTTCCGGAACATTCGGTGACGAAATTCAAACTGTTTTTTTTTCTTTACAGCACGACGATACGATGATCTACATTCTCGCGTTGAAGTGCGTGGGCGTTTGTTGTCTGTTGGATCGGGAATTAGCTAGGGATCGGATAATGATGTACTTTTGTCAATTTTCGGTCGACGAACAGTGCATCGAAATTTGGGTCGTATCGCTTCAAGTGATTTTCGATCTATTGCTGCACTACGGCTTCGAATTTTTCGGCATTGAGCAGTACGACGATAGAACCGATGCCCTTGAAGACGGCACCAACGTTAGTTCGACGTTACAGTCGGACGCCAATGCTGACGATAGTAAAAATTTAGTTAAGATAATCATCGGTCTTCTCGATAATCAGGTGGGTTTTCTCGTTTTTTTCGATGGTAAGCGTTTTGGTTAAATCATTTATTTTTTCGAATTATTATGCATCATTGCGGTTTCGTTAGGACGAAAAATTACGCATCGTTGCGACGGAGGGTCTCTGCAAATTATTGCTTCACGGAAGGATCGGCGGAGCGCATCTTCTCTCGCGACTCATTATTCTACTTTACAATCCAATCAGCGAGGCTGACGCGTATCTGCGACAGTGTCTATGCAATTTCTTCAGAAATTTCGTCGTTCGCGTATCGGACAGTCAGGAAATGCTGGAACAGGCGTTCTTCCCGACATTGAAGATGCTGGCGAATGCTCCGGACTCGAGTCCCCTTCAAGCTATAAATCCGCATCACATTGCGGAATTCATAATCGGCCTGACGAGCAGTAGGAATCACAAAGCTGGTTTTGAATCCTATACGGTTCACAATAATTTGGCACTGTCGATTCTCGCTGAGGCTCTCGATCCCACCAGCGAAATTGACTCGGAGACTCTGCTGAAGGCTCTAAAATCCCTCGATATTCGCTTCGAGGATAATGTGCTGAAGAACAATGCGCGCGAAGCTGCCGATAAGATAATAGACTCTGTAAGTTTTTATTTTTCTTCGATTCTCTTTGTCTAATTGCTTACTTTAAGTTTAAAAAACATCTCCTCCCAGTTAATTTTTGCTCCAAACTTTCGATCGCGAATCCGAATGCAAAAAAATTATCGGTCAATTTGTGAAAAATATTTCAACAGACAAATTAATCAATTCCTCATAAAAAACGAACGATAATTATAATAGCAACTTGGAAAACGATTTATTACTAAGTTTAAAATAATAATAATCGTAGTAATATTAATAATTTATTTGTTATTATTTATTTTCTTTCGTGTAAATTAAGTTAATTTCGGTAAATGTTATGCAGTACTTTTTTTTTTACATTGACTCGTTTCTCGCCTGAAAATTCAAAATATAAAACTCGAATAGAATAATTGTATATTTTGCGATTGAATTATTCGGATTCAATTCGGTGCTCCGATTTCTTCGAAATTTCGTATATTCGATTTTGATACGTTTCTCGCCTGAAAATTCAAAATATAAAACTCGAATAGAATAATTGGATATTTTCCGATTGAATTATTCGGATTCAATTGGGTGCTCCGATTTCTTCGAAATTTCGTATATTCGATTTTGATACTAATACTAATTTTATTTACTCGACTCTGTTTCAGATGAAAGAAAAAAGTGAAAAAAGACTGCTCATCAAGTACGTCAAACAGTTTACGAACAAGTTTACCGAGGAGGCGATGGAGCAAACGCAACAAGACGAAGAGGCCTCCAATCCAAATGACGAGAGTGATTGATCGTATTCGTTAAATTTTGTGTATAAGCGTTTTTTTTATATTTTTATACCTGTAACGTGAGAGACACGAAAAAATACCTTTCTAATATAATTGAGACAAAAAAAATTGACAAATAAAAATGAATTATTATATCAGTCGCAGGAGAAGCAAAAAGTTTTATTAATTCGTCGAGCAGCCGATAGGAGCCGCTAACGTTTGTTTACACAGGCCATTTTTTCGTATATTAGATCTCACGATTCGTACGGAGATACCGTAGAACACCAGTAGTTGATTACATCGAACGAAAAAACAAGAAAAATGGAGCAATTGTCAAAACCGCAGATAATAAGTCACATCGAAAAGTCGGTCGATTACTCGCTCTTCGACGCGAAATGGATACCGTGCAGTGCAAAATTCGTCGTTATGGGCTCGAGACCTCGTGGTTCCGGCGTAATACAGATCTACGAGGTTTCGAGCGGTCAACTCAAACTCATCAAGGACATCGATCGTTCGAGTCCCATCAAGTGCGGAACTTTCAGGGCCTCGAGTCTGCGCGACCGACATTTGGCTATCGGCGATTTCAAGGTCGGCATCAAATACGAATGTTTTCTTTGCGTATTATTATTATTAAATTATTCGATCAAATTATTATTTCATCAATAATAGAAAATAATAGTAAATAATAATAATAATTTTTATGAATTTTTTTTTTTTTTTTTTTAATATTATATTGTTATTTGAAAAATGCAATACGGTCGAAAATGTTGTTCAGGGAAAACTCAATATATATGATCTGGAGAATCCGTCGATACCGTTGTATTCGGTGAATGCGCACGATGAGATAATAAACGCGATCGATGGAATAGCGGGTGAGAGCGTTGGTCGCGGAGCGCCGGAAATTGTGACGGGTTCGAGGGACGGTAGCGTGAAGGTTTGGGATCCAAGGGAGAAATCGCGTCCGGTCGCGATAATGGAGCCGAAAAACGGGGAGACGCGAAGGGATTGCTGGAGCGTGGCGTTTGGAAATTCGTATAATTCCGAGGAGAGAATCGTCGCCGCGGGCTACGATAACGGCGACGTTAAAATGTTCGATCTTAGATCCATGTCTCTGCGATGGGAAAGCAACCTGAAGAACGGCGTCTGCTCGCTCGAGTTCGACAGAAAAGACATCCCGATGAACAAACTCGTAGCGACGACTTTAGAATCGAAATTTTATCTGTTTGATTTGCGCACGCAACATCCGGATAAGGGTTTCGCGTATTTGACCGAAACGGTGAGAGTCGAGAATCGATAAAAAATTCTAGCCGCCCGCTACGTTTTCATTTAATTCTTATTTCCACAGGCGCACAAATCGACGATCTGGGCGGTACGACATTTGCCGCAAAATCGCGAGATATTCGTTACTTGCGGGGGCGGTGGTTCGCTGTGTCTATGGAAATAGTAAGACCCGATTGAAAACCCTCTTTCCGTAAATAAATTGAGGAAAATTATCGAGCGTTCGTTATCTTTCAGTAATTATCCGGAAAAAAGACGTTTGTCAGACGCCAATGGTACACACGAGGGAGTTACGGGTAGCCTGAGTTTGCTTCAACACAGCAATATCTCATCGCAGCCGGTGAGCGCGCTGGATTGGAGTCCGGACAAGCAGGGTCTGGCCGTTTGTACGTCGTTCGATCAGTGCTTGCGCGTTATTATTACGACGAAACTCAACACGTATTAATAAAAAAATGTTCATTCTATCCATATGTAACAAAATACTCTAATACGAAATATAAAAAATAAAACAATTGCTTTTGTTATATTCGCGCGGGTACGCTCCTGGCTAGACCGAGTTGCAACAATTTGCCGCTAGTGGCGTGTCGCACAGTTTTTCATCGATAAAATATCTCAAAATGGCTGGTGTGCTGTTCGAGGATATTTTCAACGTAAAAGACATCGATCCAGAGGGGAAGAAGTTTGATCGAGGTGAGTCCGACAGTTACGTTGTACATCTTGCGCTCCGTTGACGGATAAATCATGCGTTTGGATAATCGCGGATCGTCGACACGGCTGAAAAAAATCCCGCGACAACGAGCCGTCGGCGTCGTCCTCGTTGCCGGCGGTTCGCACTCGCTACCGGAAAGCACATGGCACGACAGCCTGTTGGCGGCAAATTTTTAACAAAACGTTATTCTTCGCGACCGTCGTAGTTGGCAACCCGTGAAATCATCTTTCTCGTCGAAATCCTTTTTCGACCTAAATAAATATGTTGTTCCGATTCATAATAATCGGAGCTCGTGTGCCATTTAAAATCGTGCGTCTTTTTTTTTTTTTATTTTGTTTTTTCCACCGAATAGCAGCGGTGCAGTAGCGAGACTGCAGTGCGTCACGAGAATAGCCGCATTATAAAGCCCCCGAAGCGACGTAACAGTGCCTTCCTTTATCCCGTCTTACCTTGACCTTTGATTCGAAGCCACGGAAAGATGACGATGATGCCTCAAACACCGCCCCACCGATATCTTCTCGCGTACACGAAGGAATTTGTTCGAATCAATCTTCAAATCGATCGATACATTTTTGTTTCATTAATTATTTTTATTTCTTCCCGCGAGAACGGGTTCCAGTCGGTAAGACCCATAGGATATCTCGTACGCCACAATTAAATCGGGCGAGTCTCGCGAATTCAGGACGAGAAGGAAAAAAAAATAACGATTAATCTTGCGCAACGGTTGTCGCGAGTTTTGTCTGTGAAGTTTCTTTACGATGCGCTTCTCGGCGTCTGTTGCATCATACTGTTTATCGAATTATGTATCATCGGTTTTTGATTCTCGTAACGCAGTTTTTTTCTCTCAAAGCAACCCTTGTCGTATTTGATTTTACTACTCGATTACGTATTGAATATTATTGAACTATCGCGGTTAACTTTCGATAGCTCGATAGGACGATTCGGCGCGGGGGAGTCGAGCAAACGTGAATGTTTTTGCGGCGGCGGGATTAGTATGGGTTTTCCGCGGCCGGTCGATCCAGCGATGGTCCGCGCAGCTGCATTGGCCCCTCCGGCTCTCTGACACGCGACTGCACCCCCCCTCCCCCCTCCCCCTGGAGCGCGTTGGTATTGGCGCGCGGGATGCAACGACGAGAATCGTCGACGCGTAATATGACGCTAGTGAGTGTACACCGACGGAGGGGCGCCACGGGACTGCTGACACGGTCAAGGTCAGGCACGGTTTCAAGGTCGCCCCCCTCCTCCCCTCCCGGCAGAGATGTCATCTCGAGGGAGGGCTCCTGCTGCCGCTGTTGCTCCCTTCCAACTATTTTTCACAATATTCTTTTCTCCTTCTCATTCTCATTCTATGCCGCATTAACCCACCCACGCGCAACTTGTTTCGCCTATAAATTCACAAACCGACTTTAGGTATTCATTAGAATCGTACTATAGCGACGAGTTAATGAATTACCGGGTAAAATTTTAATCGATCGAAAACGTCCACGTATCTTTGTTTAAGAATAAAAAAAATGTTTATATTTCCAATTTTTTCATTAAAAAACGCAAATAGTAATATTTAAAAATTCGTAAACTTTTTATATTTAAAATAAATAAATAAATATCGATATTTTTTTTTCGACGTCGTACCAGCGATTGTTGAAACATTCCGACGCTGCATACGGGAATATAGGATAGGATTGATTTGAAGTTAGAAACATACGCGGTAGGTAGCGATAACCATGCGCGAAGCAAGAGTACGTATGAGCGGGCTGCCTGCCTCCCCTCCCCCTGATATTATAGAAAGTAAAACGATAAAGTGGGGCCGACGAGAGTCGCCGAAGCCCTGGCTTTGGATCTGCTCGGTTTGCCTCAGTTCGGCTCAGTTTGCCTCAGTTTGCCTCAGTTTTACTTGGTTGGCCTTGGTGTTGCTAGGCGCGAACTAGCCGCTGTCAGTGCCAAGGCAAGGCGGCAGCGGGTAGCAGGTAGCAGGCAGCTGGCTCAGCCGCATCCGAGTAGCCACCCGGTGAGTCGCCGTATCGTCATCGTTCGTCGCTTTTTTTTTTTCGTTTTTTTTTTTTTTCTTTTTCCATCCTCCTTCTTTCATCATCATCATTGATCGTGCGACGAAAGCACGAGAGAGACGATCGTCGCAAACACGCAAACGTAGCCGTTGGTTAGGTTATGTGCCAAGTGTCAGTGATGAACGACGAAAGTCGATTGCCCGAGTTGCGCTCAATTGAATTTTAGCCAGTTTACGGAGGGAACGCGAAATCGATAAAAATAGCTTCGATTTATCTCAACGTTGCGTCGCAAATAAACATCCGTTGGATTAAGGACCGAATATTTTTTTTTCATCTTTTGTTTGTAAACATTTGAACGCGTAATCCGATTAGTGTTACTTGTTTTTTCGAGTATCGATGCGAATTGATTGAACTTTTTTCAAATAGGATTCCCAGTCAAGTATCAAACGAACGAATGTTTCCATCGCGCGAAACATGAAAATTCTTTTATTTTATCGCTTTAATAAATGTTCCGCGGATTCATTTCATCATCGATTGGCAATTGTTTTTTTTTCTCTTCGACAATCGTAAAATTGGCAAACGTCCCAATCGACTCTACGACTGTCGATTTTTTACGGGGACGAGTCGCGTTTCTCTCTCTCTCTCGAGCCGAATGGAGAACGTTGGGACTCCGTTTTCGAGATAACCGAGATAAGAATGAATTATCGTTCGTTGTTGCGAGACGACCTCGAATCACATTGCGCAACTTGTGACCATTTGTCTTCCCGTCTTTCCTGAAAGAAAATTCCCGAAAATATCCTGAAAATTTAAAATTTTCATATTATTTTTTCCATTATTTCTTTCGCAAAGTCAGCAATGCGAGCAAAAGGTCAAAGAGTTTTTATTTAATAAAACAAACAAAAAAATATTAAAAACTTTAAAAACCCTGTGGCGCCCGCGATGAAATTGAATATCAATCGATGTTGTTAGTTACTCGATGTATGCGTAAAGCTTCAACTTGATAGTCTAAAATTCGCACAAATTTAAAAAAACGCGTAAAATGTTGCGTTTTTTTTTTTTTTTTTTTTTTTTTTCGGAAGGTAAAATTTGTCGAGGATATATTTTTTTTCTCAAAATAAGCAAAGTAAGCAGCGTAAAATGTTGGATAAAATGTTGGAATTGGGGGTTTGGATGATAATGTTGGTAGATAGACGAGTTAGTCGAGTGTCGAGGAGGTTCGGAGACATTGGGTACATGGAGGGTATACGCTTCGATTGTTCCTCCAAGGTCAAGGTTTTCCACCCCTCGTTCGGTTTGGCTGGCTTTGCCGGGAACTGGCCGGGTAACCGCTGTCCGCTAGTCGAACTCTGTATGTACCGCGCGACCTTCCCCCGCTATAAGCACAGTCGAGCCGACTGCCTCGTAGATGCGGGTTTCGTCCGGGGTGTTTGCGTGCCGCGAGTAGGGGCGAGTAGGGGCGGGTAGGGGCGAGAATGCGGCGGGGGCGTTCGCGAAAGGGTTGGCGACTGACTCTGCGCTCGTGCGCTCGACGGCTTCTGCCGACTATGAGGGGATGGTTGCAGGTAGGATCCGAGTCGTCGTTGGGGCTGCGGCTTGAGCTCTCGGTGCCTAGTATTTATAGCGGGTGCTAGCCAACGGCTCGATCGATACCGGATAACAGCCTCACTGCGCATAGCTGTTGGCAACTCCTCGCTTACACACCCCCAACCCCTTCCCATCGACCTATCGTTGGCTCTTGCATTTGCTCTCTCGTCGATCCTTTCCCCTTCTCATTCTTCTCTCAATTATTTCCTCTATTTGACAAAAAAAAAAAAATCTTAAAAAAAATACGATCGGATAATCATTCAAACAATAATTTTTAATTCATTTTTTTTTACGCGTAAATTTTTATCGAAAATTTTGAGATTAAATGGGTTGACGAAGGAAAATTACAAAAATTGTTATTAATCAATGCGACGAAACAATTTCGAGATATCCGCTCCCTTTAGATAGGTCGGGGGAGATCACGAGGCATTACCGTCGCCGCGGAGTTGGTAACGGCGCGCATCGTGACCCCCGCGTCGCGCGTCGCGTGGGCCGAGGATGGTAGAAGAGAAATTTTGGAGGGGAGGGGGGATAAAAGGCGCGGGTTCGGCGAGTCCCGACGCGAAAGGACTCGGACGATCTGGACTCTTGTGTCAAAGGCCGCGACGACGTAGCTCCAGTCGGAACGTTCGTTCCTCACCGAACGCATCCGCGAACCGGCATCCTCCGCCACCGTATCATCATAAACTATCGTTTTTTATTCGTAACAATGAATTTTCGGGAATCGGTTTACTTTTCGTCGCTCGAAAAGAAAAGAGTAATCAAAGAGAGGTTCGCCGTCGAAAGTAGTTTTAGTCGTTCAAGGTCACCGCTCCGCGCGTGCTCCGCGGAATTTCGTCACAGCCGGAACAAACGCTCTCTCGACAATCGGTATCGTCGTATTATACAACCCTGTAACACCGAGAATCGTTGATCCTCCGAAAAAAAAAAAAAAAAAAAAAAATCGATCGATTTTGTTTTCGCCAAAAATTTTGATTCTCGATCGACGTGATGAAATATCGACGAGGAAATCCGATAATGAATTAGTGAGTAAACCTCGTGATAAATAATGTTGTAGATAGTAAAATCGAAGAAAAAAAAAAAAAAAATCAGTGTCAATCTCGCGAGTTGGGTATTTATTTATCCCGGTTGTGGTCCAAAACGTATGCATCGATAGCGAGAGCATTGCGAATAATCGAATCGCGATGGGCGGACTGGAACTCCCCTCCCCCCCTCCACACCCCTCCCCCTCCAATCGATTTGCCTCTGGGTCGACCGACTGGTTTACCACAAAATCTCTTCTTCGCCAGTTTTATACTTGTCGCTGTATTGGACCGTACATGCGGAACGATGACGAATTCTCGGCTTTGCCGCTTGAGTTTCATCGATCAATCTCCCGTGTAAACACGTACCCCGTCCGCGGAGGGAAGCAACCGTATACCCGTTCCATTTGACCTCTCGCACGGCGAGGCTATTATTATTATTATTATTATTCATTCGTAATATTTATGCTTCAACTCGATTTTTTGCGCGTGCATTCGATTAATTGCGGTGTACATCGAAATAATTCCCTCGAAACGGATCGACATTAATTTACGAATATAAAACTTTTTTTCCGCCCGGGTCGCCCTTGTAAATTCCAAGGCGAATATATACAAAATTTAATTATCCGCGTGTACAATATTCCATATTTCCGTATGTTATTTAATATTATATTGGACACGCTATCAAGAATATATGTATTTCATTAGCATTGCGTGTGTCCCTTTGAAACAGTGAGCCGGCTGCACTGCGAATCCGAGTCGTTCAAGATGGACCTGATTCTCGACATCAACAGCTGGCTGTACCCCATGGAACTCGGTAAGCCTATGGACTCTCCCTTCGTATTAAAAAAAATGCATAATAATCAATATTATTGGTAAATTTAATCGCGCTACTGTTTCGCACAAAAACATTCGAGAAAATATTGCCGAAATATAAATATATGATGAAAAAAAAAAAAAATTCATCGTCCGAAATATATCGGAATAATGAATAATATTGTCGATTTATCGGCAGATTTAATCGCGCTACTGTCTCGGAATGAAAAATCCAAAGAATATTGCCGGAATATATATATATATACTTGTAAAAAAGTATATACATACTTATATAGTTATATATAGGTTTTTTTTTCGTTGATGATAAATCGGTAATAGGTGTAATGTCCGATAGAAAAACCGACCATTTTTCGTTAATTAAATTTCGTAAAAATTAAATTAATGAAATTTCGGCAACTTTTCCGAGCGATAAATTCGTATTATTGACACGACGAGAGTGGCGCGAGTCCATTGTTCGACAATCCATACTCATCGAGACTGTCGTTCTTCGCCTACAGTTACGAGTTTAAAAACCACCTGTTCTCCTCCCTCGCGCGTAATCCTAATACTTGGCCAACTCCATCGGGACTCCGTGATTCCTTCGAATGGGTTTAACCATTAACCTAATTTCGCGAGTTTAACGAGACATTAAGGTCACGGTCACCGGTCTTCTCGATTCTTCGCCGAATCGGAAAGCTTCTCGAAAATAACAAAAATAACTCTCGCAACATATCGGATTTTCGATACTGTTGAAAAAAAGATCGAAAAAAAAAAAAAAAAATTCAGCCGGTAAGTTGGAAAAAGTTTTCGTGTAATATTTGCTCTCGGGGTATCGAGGAACGGAGCGAACGGAGTTTTGATCGCGGGCTTGTTGCGTTCCCTCCGCTTTGCTCTCGAGAGAGCGCGCGGGGTAAGAGGGTGGGAACGGAAGAGGGAGGGAGGGAGGGAGGGGGGGGGGTCTTCGCATCGTCTCCTCGAGTCCGTCGAAGCCACGGGCAACGGACAACGGCGAAGGTTACAGATGCGCGTTGGCGGATTCGCGCGGACGATGGTAGTGGCGCGGCATAGAGGCATATAGGCATATAGGCATATAGGCATATAGCGGCGGTGTAGCGAGCGGTGTAGCCTATAAGCATGGGCAAAGGCAATGCGCGCGCGGATCGTAGCTGTATTGACGCGTGGCGTTGAGGCTTGCGCGAGGTGACGCAATAGCCGTTCCCCCACTCCGCGATCGTCAAGATTTCCTCCTGTTCCCCTCTCTGCCCCGAGCGCGATGGTTGCGAGTCTATCTCCGTTGCCCCTTAGCCACGCTGGCGATCCCCCTCTCGGTCGGTAAAACTCCTCCACGAGCGGCTGTGCTGTCTCTCTCCTCCCGCTACCGCAAGTTCAATGCCAAGGTCAGAGCTGGCACGACGAGCTGTCGGCCGCGAGACTCGCTCCGGGTCGCTCGAGAACGCGATCGTGCTCCTCCCTCGTTTAACGAATATACATACGGTTTATCGGAACCTTTTTTTTTTTTTTCTTTTTTTTTTTCTTCCTTACTTCCGTAAAATTCTTCCCCACCCATCCCCCCTCCCCTCCCCCGTTTTCGGATCGACGTTTACGGTACGCGTTGCAACGTCGTCGCTCGGGCTTCGCGCGGACACCATTTCACTTCCGCGTCGTTGAACGTTTTTTATCGACGTCAACTTCGACTGGCATACATCCTCGATATGCCTCGAAATGTTCACGGGGAACTCGGATTATTCGATAATGACATCCGTTTAAACTTTAATAATCGATTATCGCGGGTTAAAACGCGTCGCAAACGTTTTCGCGATGATATCAGTGACAAACTTTGGTACAAGTGAATATTTTCGTGTTTCGTCGCGCGTCGAAGGGGCGCAGAGATTTCGCCGGGGCCCATCGCAGTACCCGCGATGATGGGTGGACAAGAATCGAACAGACACGCCGGCTAACGATTCCGTTTTACTTACGACGAAACTCTCTCTCTCTCTCTCTCTCTCTCTCGGTTTGCCTCGAGGACACTCGGCTTCTCTCGCGGTTTTCACTCGATTCCTCCGGCGCGTCGCAGATTTTCGCTAACGCCGCGCGTCATCGTTGCTTCACCATCGCGACAGCTGCAGCCGGAGGTGACAACGCCAGATCCAGGCAGCAGCCGTGTTACTTCCTTGCGCAATTCACAACACGACGCGTTTACGAGCGTTACACGAACTCGTGAGTACATTATCTTGAGAAATAACTTCGAGTCTCGATGTCATCGAAATAAAGTCAATCGAATATATATATGTATATATATATATATATATATTTCTATTACTTTAACTGTTAAATAAGAGAATTATGGACGAAAATTGACAACGGATATTCGCGTTCGGGAATCCGACAAGTATTACGTGTATCGATTTCCGTGGTGCGTCATCGGCTGCTCAGCGGGGAAACCGGTCAGCGCCGCTCGCCGAATTCGCGTCTTCGTACCGTGGGTACGAGAAGTTTTTTTTACACGCACATTCATACAACGCCGGGTTATAGCATTATCTCGTTGTAATACGAACCCGTGAGGGTTTAGAGTCTTTGCCGTCAAGGTCGCGCTGCTCTTTAAATCGAATAGGCCAAGCGGATCGATAGCTCGATGTCGTCGTTGTCGTCGTCGACGCCGCACCGGCGCTCCGGTAGATTTTTGCCTCGTAACCAGCGCTTACGTTTCGGTAGTCTTTTACGAAACAAAATGTTTGTGCAATTAAATTTTTTTCTTTATTTATTTTTATTTTTTTTTTCATTTTTCGACTTCGATATGACGAAATTATTCGAACGATGCATTAATAAAAATTACCTTTGCGAAATGTTTTTTCGTATTTAGTTTTAACGAAAATCGGGCAAAAATTGACCTTCTCGCATCGCGGAATAAAGACTCGATCTTGCGCGCAATTGTAATAGAGAAATACGAAACAGCGGCCATT
The DNA here is from genome assembly GCA_934046635.1 of Buathra laborator. Taxonomy (NCBI): domain Eukaryota; kingdom Metazoa; phylum Arthropoda; class Insecta; order Hymenoptera; family Ichneumonidae; genus Buathra; species Buathra laborator. Next base: position 5,606,928 of record OW203900.1, read on the forward strand.
TTGGGGTCTCTGGGTCGCGCAACTGCGTAATTCGCATTCTCTCGCCTGCCCGCCTCCTCTTCCTCCCCTCCCGTGAAAACTCCGCGGGACGGGCAGTTATTATCGATCGACTTGGGAAAGCGTCGTGCACGGGAACTTTGGCTCGATCGGTGGGACTTTTGTGAAAATTAAAAGTAACCATTCGCTCGTTCCCGTTAGTTCTCCATTCGACTTTTTCAAAAGAAATTTTTTTTTTTTCTTTTCGACACCGACGCTTCGACATGTAGCGGCGAGAGACGAAATCCGTTATCGATGTTAAGTTGGGAACAACTTCGTCCCAATGTATTATCCTATAGTCGATAATTCGCTAAAATGCATTCAAGAATAGTAATAATAATGATGATAATAATCATACGATTAACGAAATTGAGTGAAACTTATTAATTGGATAATAAGTTTTCAAGTATGCGGCTCGGCCGCCGTCTTGTTTTCGTTGCAGGTGACAAATTTCGTCTCGTTCTCGCGACAACGCTGAGAGAGGATGGTTATCCGGACGGTGGGGACTGGAACGCGATCGAGCAGGAAGGAGGCTCCAGAGCGGATAGTTTCGAATACGTTATGTCCGGAAAGGTTTATCGGATCGAGGGAGACGAGGCGAGCAACGAGCCGAGCAGTAGACTGTGAGTCCGATTAAAAATTTATATTTTTTATTCCGATGTCGTATTATTTGGAAAATATATACGCCTCTTCGGTTGTGAACCGCGATGTATTTACATGTTTCCGCCCTTGAAAATCACGGAATCGAGTTATGTTTTGAATAATTGCGGAATGTTACCATTGAAAAAAAAAGTCGCGCGCTCTCGAATTATTTAATCGAGGAATAGCGAGCCTTGTCGCGTCTCCGCGCATCCCGAACGTTTCGTCGAGTTCTACGCAACGGTTGTGACTCGTTTACCGAGATGGCGGCACTCTCTCCGGACACACCGAAAGGATTATCGCGCGATTCTTTCGATAACGGAGAGTCACGAATGAAACTATAATGGCTATAATGGTAGTTACCGTTCTCGAAACTCCGGAACGACGAGACGCGGAACAAGAGTTACCCGCTGTGCGCCCATTCAGAGACATTGGAGAATAATAAACGACGAAGACCTCTGGGAATTGGAACTCTTGGTGAACAGGGAGCCACTCTGCGTTCACTCGGTAGGTAATGAAGCGAGTGAACACAGCTGGTGGTATCTCAGTTTTCCGAGGGCGTTCGCTACTTGTCCGTTTCGACTATATTTCGTTGAGTCGACCGATCGTCAAATTCATTCGACTCAAAATTTTCCCGTTCTCTCCTAAGCTTTTCGCGGTGTCTCAATCGACTCGCCAACGATCTTTCGACGACAATCATTGGACTCGTCGTTTTTTTGACAAATTCATCGAGATGTATGCGAGTTTTGGGACGGAAAAGATTGATTTTTTTCTTATACGATATACTTTTACCGAAACGAAAGATATTAATCGTACGAGACGCGAGAGACAATCCCGAGTTGCAAGACGAAGCGTTACGCGACTCTTTTTTTTTTTCGTTTCTTCGTGTTCTCTTCGTCGTTGCGAGGAGACGATACCATAACTGAATAATTGTGGGGTGCGCTCGCGCCTTTAAACTCGGCGGTCTCTCGTCGGCTCGCCATGATCGGCAGATTATCAACTATAGAGTCGACAAATTTAGAGCTCTTTTTTCACTTCGGTTTCGCCAAGTTATTCGATGAATTTACGAACGAATGAAACGCCATTTCTCCGAACTGTAAGGAACGATGCATTCAAATTTTATTCATTTCGATGGTAATAACGTTTTTCGTCTCCTTTTGAACCGATTCACGCGCCGTATCTTACCAATTTTTACCAATAAAAGAAATAAAAACGTAAAATTGTTTCAATTTTGCTTTATCAAAAAAATTTTAATTCACGAACAAAAAAAAATGTTGAAGTGTACGGAATAGCTTCTGAAAATGTCAAAGGATTCGAAAATTTGGCAAATAATTCGAAATTTATGGATATTTAAGATTATGCTAAAAATGCTCATACCTCGAATTGTATAATAATGACCAAAGTTCATTATTGGATCATTAAATCATTGTTAATGAATTTTTTAAAATTTTATCAAATTTCAACGAAATTGACGGAGGGATGTAATAGTTATGAATAATCTCGTCTTCCGATACATAGAAATTTAAAATGGATAGTGCACCCACCATAAACATTTGGCATTAATATTGTCAATAATCGATATATCGGCGTAAATATAATGAAATTCTGGATTCACGAAAAAACAAAAAAAAGTTTCCTCTGTGAAAAATCCAACAAATTATAGACGATGTTTTCTCACGCAGGAAGCTTTTTTTCTGTAAAAAAAATGAAATAAAGGAAAAAAAAGTGTATTTTTAAGGCTTTTCGCGTGTGCGTTTAAAATGATAAAAACTTAAGATTGTATAACGAGAAATTGGTACGATCGAAACTAGAAGATTCGCGTATTTCGTTCGGTTGTTATAGTGCATAGTGCGCGAAGGTGCACAGCGGTGCACAGGTGCGCGGTCCTGGATGGCCTATGGGCCAGGATCGTCCATCCGGATCCCAGGAGTGACCCACTTCCCTCGATAGCGCTAGGCGCGCGCGCGCGCATACCTGCGTGACCCTGGCTACGAGCCGCCAGGCCGTCGTCAATGGAGCGGGGCAGTGCAGGCCGAAGGGGCCGAAGGGGCCGAAGGGGCCACGGAAAGGGAGGAGAAGAGCGAACAAGAGCGGCGGGATTGCGTAGACGTTCTCGACTGAGAGTTCATAGCCGGGAGATCCCTCCGGGAAACGGGGAAAGCATCGGAAAGGCTCATCGTTGAAAGTGTGTCACGAGCGCAAGCGCGATTTTCCCCCTCGCGAGATATACCACCTCTGTGACAACTGGTAATCGCAACTATACGATAATACGCACAGATGGTTCGGCAATTTAATTTACGACATATCAATGGCGAAGGTAGTAAGTACCGAAAATTCTTCAAACTTCGATTCATCGTTAGTCACCTTGGAGTTTTTGGTGTTTTTTTTTTTTTCCCGAAATTCTTATCTTCCTCTCGGCCCTGAAAAGCGTCGAATCTACGGACGGGGTGGGGGGGTTAAACTATATTAATTCCACGAGTGCCACAAATACGGTACTACTTATCGCGCGACGGGAAAGATGACGATGCGAACAAATCGACGCTGCAACGGTATTGATCCAAGTATTTTTACAACAGCTCGGTCTCTCGTTTCGCGCGGGCGGGAAAAGTGGCCCACGTATAAATGCACTTGTGCAATCGGCGCGTCTGCCCCTCCCCTTCTCTTCTTTTGCGCGACGGTGGTGATTACGAATGCGAGCGCTCGCGGCCATTACGATTGCGCTTCCGCGAAGAGAACGTCACCAAAGTTAGTCAGCCAAGTGCATAATAGTGCATAGAAAGATTCTACAGATTGCACTGGGAGCGAAACTGAGGAAAAAAAACTCTCGTCCGTGCTGAGTTTGTCGATAGTTTTGCGTTATACGGATAGCGGGGATACGCGCGCTTCGATGTTATCTCGTAAACACGAGACACGGAGAAATATATTTCGTTTCTTTTATCACGAGTCCCCTAAATTCATTTAGTTTTGTTTTTCTTTGAAATATATTTTATTTAATTTCTTATTTCCCGATTAAAGGCAATTAAAGAAGATCGATCGGTCGATCGATGATTCTCGCTTTCCATTCGATCGATTCGTCGAGATTCCGGGTCGAAGCAATGTTCCGCCAGTGATTAAGACAACACTATCACCGAGCAGCGATATTGTTTCGGAGTATCCGACGATCTGAAAAATTATAAAAATCTTTGAATTTCACGATTTAAGTCTTAAGGTTGACAAAAAATATTGAATTAATGAAAATGTATGAGAAATTATTATTATCAACCGTAAACCATTCGAAGCTATGAAATTACGAACGATAAATAGTAATTGGAAAATCCCTTTTTCTTGCCTGAAATTTCATAACATTTTACGCGTCCTAATTGTAAGACACTTTGATACTTCTTCCGCGAAGAAAAATTATTTGAAGCTGAAGAAAAAGGAAAAGAATACGTTAATTTAATGAGATCCAATATAATTGCAGTGGTACTCGTAGCGGCTATCGTGCGGAAAAAATGCGCTGCGGGCGGTTGTGCTGCCGGATAGCTAATTAACGACTATTCTAATGAAAAAAAAATGAAAAAAAAAAAAAAAGTTTTGAAGTTTCGATTGTGAGAACGGATCGATGGCCCGAATTCAATTGTTACGATTAGACGGAGGTTACTACTATCTGGTTGCATTTCTACACGTGGCGCACAACCGGTCCGTTGAAAACTCGAAGTAGAGGTATAGAGGCGTTCCGGCTTCTCCTCTGCGTTATGCAACGCTCGAATTTATTTTCGTATCGCCCAACTGCTCGCTCTCTCACTCGCTGCTTGGATTAACCGCTCTAGATTACAACTTTGAACCATCTTTCGCTCGATCTCGAGTCGCATTCAACTTTCCGCGTACTTTTACTTTTTTCATTTCGTTTATAATTCATCTCGATCTCGAACTCGTCTTTTCCGCATCGTCGCGTTAAAGTTCCGCCGTCATGCGGCTTCCATTGCGCAGTATTTCATCGGCGATACGGTAACAAACCCTTCGATTGATGCGAGAATATTACGCGGCCGGAATGACCGCTGTGACGCGAGGACCATCGACACGCGAGATGAAAAAATAAATAAAAATACCAATATCGATTACGCGCGAGTTAATCAACGAACATTACGAACGGAAAGAAAAAAAAATGAATTTATCCGATATTGTAGTTTTTCGGAGCGATCCTTGTTTTAAATATGTAAAAATGCTTAATGACAAAGTTAGTACGGCTTGTCGAAAATAGGGTAGCGGTAAGCTTTTGCGTAGTCGAAGTTTACCTTCGTGTCGAGAGGTCGCAATTGGATCTTAGAAGCGGGCCGTGTCGCCGGGAGTTTGGCGTGGGCCTCGTCGTCGTCGTCGTCGTCGTCGTCGTCGTCGTCGTCGTCAGTTGTGTTGAACACTTGGCAAGAGTATTCCTAGGCCAATGCGGTTGTGTAATATATCTACAGTACGTACGGCCTCGCTGGCTAGCTGGCTGGCTAGCTGGCTGGCTGGCCGGCCGACTGGCTCGCGCGAGACTGGTCGAGAGTTACGCCGCGCTCTTTCCACGCATCATCATCGTTTGCCCGTCGGTGCTCGCGCGATCCTCTCGTCGTTTACTCGATCGTTCATCGTCGTAGTACGCGCGAGAACGCTCCTCCGCGACTTTACTCGATCAGTTAGCGCGTTTCGAGCGAATGAACAGTTATTATTCGTCTTCACTAATCGATATCGACGATCGACGTTTCACGGCAATAACACGAGTGTATCTCGCGAGCGGTTATTCTCCCTCTGTCGGTGTTCCAGTTTGCATTTTGGTGTCCCGTCGAAAAAAACCTCTTTACATAGTTTTTTTTTGCTCATCGAGTTTATATCAATTCGTTTCAATTCCCGTTTCTTCTCAATATCGAGACGCGCAGTGAAATTCGAGTGAAGTTTGTTTTTTTTTTTGTTTTTTTTTTCCATTATTTCACTTCGCAACGGATATTTTTTTCGGATTGCCCAGATTTCCTTGGACATCGGTACATTTTGTCGGATAGACGTCGGAATTTGTGTAATTTTCGGGATTATTAAAAAAAAAAAAGAAAAAAAAACTATCGAACGAAGAGCGAGGATCGTGTTTCTGTTATTACAAGTACGCAACAACCCGCGAGTTTAGTTCTCTCGCCTCGATCAATTAATACCGAAAGTGTGTTGTATATATTGCGACCACGTGACTATTCACGGACCGGTGCACTTCTCGGCTGTTGGAACGACGTCTCGACGAGAGTTCCGAACAGCTGATCGGCCGCGGTCTCGCGTACGGCCCTGTGACTCCTCTCTTCGCTTCGAGGGGATCCGATCGAACTTTGTTTTCCGTTCTCCGCACGTCGTTGCCGTTGTTGCCGCCGTTGACGCTACCGCCGCCCCGTTACATCGTTTATTTATGCCTCTCATCGTTACTATCGAATTCTTTGTCGTAAAAAAACGCTTTTATTCGTCGCGTTTCTCCTACGTTCTCGCTGATATTCCGCACAATTTGTCGAGTGATGGATATGAAATTACCGTAGATTAATAATAATAATAAAGACAGTTGGGGCTCGTGCCAGATGCGCGTTTACACGGGCCCTGAATACTGTAAATGCACTATCTGGTACGACATCTCTTCTGTCACGATCGCCACCGTATTTTTCCGTCTACCCCCGATTAATTCCCGCATCATTCGGAATCTCGGAGAGACAAATCGAGAGGAAGTAGGAGAGGGAAACGAAAAGGCTGCTTTTACCCTATGCTTCTCCTTCATCCAGACATCCATCCGTTGATTAGTACATTATTCGTCATTATTATTATATTATTTATTATTATTATTATTATTATTTTTTTTTAATTAAATAAAAACAAAATACATTGTAGGTGTATTCCGAAATTCCTTTTCGGTAACTGGCAGTACTGCACTGGCGTTCAAAAATCCTCGAGTCCCTATGCCTCCAATGCTACTCACGAATAAGTTCGGTAAATCGCCTGGACTGGCAGTAATTTCGGAATACACCTTATATCACGCGAAATAAACGATACCAAAGTGGCGCGAAATGTATTTTTGTACGAAAGAAGAAAAAGAAAAAAAAAATGTCGCATAACCAAGGCGCCCCCCGTCCGAGATCACCAACTTTCATTCCATGGATACGTGAAACTGTCGAGATTCTCATTGTCGTGGGATGACGATGAGAAAAATCAACGAAACTTTAAATATGTATATATGCGATATATTAATCGCGGTATATTACGTCATATTGTATAATGATAATAAACTCAATGAAAAATGTTTTTCGATATAGTTTTAATGAATTTCCTTGTAAATACAGCCCCCACCGTCGTAATTTAAAAAATTTTCACCTTAAAAAAAGAAAAAAAATTCAATAAAATTCGTAGTTCACAGTTATAAGTATTTTTCGCTATTGAATGATCTGCAATCGGCGATTGTACCCCGTCGTCCGAAAATTATAAACGATCTTAAATCAAACAAAGAAAAAAACGATTCCCCAATTTTGTTATTTTTTTCGGTGGAAAAATATGCATGTATTTCGAAAAAAAAATGGTTTTAAGTCAATTGAAATTTGATGAACGAATTGAATAGTCCTTTGATCCCGTGGTAAATCGAGAAGAGGGGGGGGGGGGGGGGGGGGTTGAATTTTGTCGACGTATTCCTGGTAGGTAAAGAGGGTCCGAACTCCCGGAGCCGACTCGACGATAGCGCGTTTGATCGACGGAGCGATTGGAGACCGTTTGGCGCCCGTCGTCCGACACGATTGAAGGGCTCGTTGTGTTTTATATTCCTTCTGTAGGATAAAAAACAACGATAATCGTAGGATACTGTAACGCGTTTATTGCAACACGGAGAAAAAAAAAAACACGACGGCGCTTATTGTATGAGCGATCGAATGACGAGATCGAGAGTTTCTTCCTCGATGTGTTTCTTCGGTCCCGCAGCGACCGGCGTGTTGGCAGTGTGGTTAGCTGGTTGTGTGCTTCACGTTTGACACGACCGCTATCGACACTGCATTTACGACGGTTGCAGATCCACCGGAAGAGCCCTGCAATCTCCGATAGGCATCTTACTCGGCTTTATCCAACGAAATCTTTCGTTTATTTTTTTCGACAAGAATTTTATGTGTTTTTTTTTTTTCATTTATTTAAATAAATTTGTTTGTTGTTTGTTGTCGACGTTTGTTTTAACGTAAACTCGCGCCTATAAAAAAAACGTTCATTAAGTCCGATTTTCTTTATCGTTGCAGGTCGGCGTACGTGTCGTTCGGTGGTTTGCTCATGAGACTACAGGGCGATGCCAACAATCTTCACGGCTTCGAAATAGATCAACACATGTATCTGTTGATGAAGAAATTAGCCTTCTAAAGCGCATTCCCGATTCGGACTATTGTCGCCATTACCGACGAGCATTTTGAGATCGAAACGTTTATTCTTTCGCTCAATTATGCGCCCCCGCGAGGCAACGACTGACGAGCAACAGCGGCGGGTTCTGAAAATCCAATAAATCCATAAAAATCGACAAAGAATAAAGAAGAGCTCGCGGGAGCTCTCGCAACTTCGCGCACAACCTGTGGAACGTTTGCGAGGGTAAATCTTGGTGGGGAGCATTCAAGGTCGAGCGTTACACTGTAACGCACTCCCGACAGTGAAGAGGATTCCGTGTGACTTGTAAAAAAGCTCTCTCTTGTATGGACCTCACGATTGCGCCACATCGCTCGACGCATTGCCAATAATGTTGAGTCGCATTTCTCATTTTGGAAAAATGCCAAAACCACTAATAAACATATTTTTTACAAGAATATAACAAATTCATTATTTCATATTCATTTCTTTTATTTATCTCCCGTCGATAGAATTGAAAAATTACGTCGGTATCGAAATTATCGTTGAGGAATGTACTTTATGGCACTTCGATTTTGGAAAAGTACCAAAACGACCAAAAAACGTATTTTATACAAGAATTTTTTTTTTTTTTTTGTCGACATTACAAGATTACGTCGGTATGAAAATGATCGTACTTAATATATTTAAACGAAGCTTCGCGTAAGAATGGAATGTATTTTGAAAAAAATGCCAAAATGGCTAAAAAAACGTATTTTTTTTTCATGAATTATTTTGTTTTGTTTTTTCCCCATTTTTTCCATTTGAATATTTAAGGAAATAAGATCGGTAGTGAAATAACGGTGATAAATTGATACGAGGCTTTCGTTAGAAACGCATACTTCGCGATGCACGAGGTCGAGTTATCGTTGCAGTTACGCCAGCGAGGTTGCGCGAGTCTAAATAGGAAGCTGGCCTGAAAATAGGTGCCAGGCACACACGAGGCGTGTAGGCCAAACGAAATGTTGCTCGAAACTTCGTGTCGCAAGATTTATCGAACGTCATCGGGAGATACGCGTCTTCGTTGTATACGATAATTACATAATTATCCGAGCATGACGATGCCAGGAGAACACACGGATATCGAAGTGCAGCGGAATATAACGTCGAACAACGTAGATATTTTAAACGGCGCGTACCCGTGAGTCAGATAACTCTAAAATTACCGCATCTCTTCGTTCCGTTGATGCCCCGTGCGCTCGCGCACGTTATACGCATGAACGACGAGGGCGAGGCACACACACGATGGAGTTCTGGGCTTAACTCCGCTCATCCGAAGGGGTAGGGGACAGAGAACGAGCTAATTTACGTAATTAAACCTCGTGGCACTTGCCTGACCTTGTACGGTTGAACGCAAAGCATGTAGGTATGTTGGTACCTCGATAGTTTGTCATGCGGCGTATACCACGAGCGAGACGGAGGGGGGCTTCCCTTCCAACTACTCTACCGGGACATATATTCGTACTCTCGAGCAAAGAAAATCTTGGCCGCTCGACATTACGCATCAACGGTAACCAAGATGGCCGAATCGGCGGATCATTCTCCCCTTCCCTCTCGTCTCCTCTCCGCAGCTGTAACGCGCTGTTGCACAACGACAACGAGCTACTCGATAAGTGACCGATCCCAAATACATTTTTCCGATGACATATAATTTTCTCTTATCAATGCACGTCGTCTCGTTGCGCAACGCGTCATTCGCGTATAGCGACGATTTCGAGAACTAAATTAATAACCTCGACTGACGGATACTTTATCGACACGACAGGTTCATTTGATTCTGGAGGTTCTTTGGTTGTATTTAAAAAATTACGGTTTTTTTTTGTAATTCAAGTCAGTTTTTATTATTTTTTTCATTGATTCAGCGATGCTTCATTGTTTGACCGAATAATCGTTGGTGCGGTAATTTGGCAGATTGCACGGGCGTTGTACATACAGCGCGTAATATAATGATTTTATTGCAATGGACGACGAATATCGATTCGGCGAGTCGAGTTGGCCATCTCGCGGGAAACAAATGACAGCCGACGGAACGCAACAATTTTCCTCGGTACGACGGAGAGCAACATTTTTTTTTTGTCGGAATTGAACAATTTCGTTTCGCGTTCTCTGCGTTAAAAAATGCTCATCTTTGCCAAGGCGTTGATCAACGATAGCAAGTTCTTTCGCGGCTAATGGAAAATTATTGTATTATAGTTTCTCCTCGTTAAAAGATGTAATGAAAAATCAAATAAAATAGAACACTGCGCATGTCTCCGAGAAATGAGGAATGTTATTGTTATATATATCGCTTTATAAATAATCATAATAGCAATTGTTCGAAATCTCAGTCATTCCTTCCATAAAAATACATCTTCATCTTTTCGTTATTTACGAATATCCCACGTGACTTTGGACGAAAATTGACTGACAACTTATTATGAGACGATATAGATGGATAAAGGCTACCAATTGATTTTTATTCTCCGTCGAATCGGGACGTGACAAACGGATCGACATATAAATATTGCAACAACTCGGTGAAGTACCCTGCCACACGGATTTTTATTCGTAGAACATCATCCAAAATGTATACTTCCGTAATTTTATCGACTTGCGCAGTTATCGCACGTTACAAATATTTTTAAAAATCCCAACGTTTTACTCTAAAAGTCGATTAATAAATTCCGTTGATTACCCCTGATATACATTAACTGTTTTTACGACAAAATTAAAAAGACCGTTACAATGAAATAAAACGTTGCAGTTTACGAATTAGATGAGGTGGACGTCCCAGTCATCGCCAGTGTACCAGTAATCGCCAATCGTATGCTTTGAATATATATATTTTGCTACAGTCAAAACACACATTGACGATTACTGGTACAGTGACGATGACTGGGACATCCACCTTATACATTTTTTTAATGTTCCCTCAATTATTATGCCAATTCTCGTAAAATTTTATGTAAAAAAAAAAAACGAACAGTACTTAATAGTTTTCAGGGTTTTTCGAAACTTCAGTGTAAATGGGTTAATAATTCCTATTCCCGGAAATGTATAAAGGAATTAAGTACGACCGGAAATGCTGAACGTAGGATGCATGAACCTCCCGTATTTGACAAATGAATGGTAGACAAGAGTTTATTTTTGACCAATAAACTTTACGAGATATTTGGCTGTCGGGGCTCTGTTGACGAATTTTAACATTGAATATTATTTCGTTTAATTTGGGCGCCAGCCAGTTTAGGGTAACTGACAAGCCTCTTCAAGATTACAATGAAATATTAAATCGACAAGATGCGAGAGAAATGTTCGGAGCAGAAATATAAATTTATTTTTTGAATTTTTTTTTTTTTGAAAAAATTTTTTTTGAAATTTAAAAAAAAAAAAATTTTTTTTTTTTGAAAAAAATTTTTTTGAAATTTTTTTTTGAAATTTCTTTATTTATAAATAAAAAATACGCATCAATCGATCGCTCCTGAATCGCGGTCCTGGTTTCTCTTATCGGTAATTTGTGCCGCCAGGCCGTTGCAGGCATAAAAATATGGTCGATTTTTAGCACAGTCGGAAAAAAAGTATCGTATGCCACACGGGAGGGGCGTATTTTCACCTCGTGTGAGTGCTGCCCTCGCTGCGCTCGGGCCAGCAAACCTCACCCTCGGTGAAAATTACGCAATTTTCTCCCTTGTAGCATAATGTACTATTTGATGACTTACGTGATTATTTCGTTCCAACAGGTCACATACACTTTATTGGCAAATTATTCAATCTCGTTACAATGACGAACACAATTATACCGAATATAAACAATTTACTTTGACTATTCAACATTTGTCGCCACTCGTGAAGGGTTGACCCTCCGCGCTCTAAGACGGTCGACGGACGAGTAATTGTCGTGCGCTGTTGTTCGGTACACCAGCGCTTATTCCTAAATTTGACGAATCGATCGATATGGAAATCGATATTTTTCGCTGGCGCTGTCGGCTCTCGACGTCTTATTCACCAATCTCAAAGATAATATATGAGATTATCTCGCCATCTCATCCTTTCCCCATGTTGACCTTTGTGATATTGTTGATATTGATCTTTGTGAGAATAAACGTTTCGACAGCGATTCTTAATTTGACAATTTACTCAAATAAAGTTTCATTGATTAAACGCGTAATTATAATTGTCAAAATATTTGTCCCTACGAGCTCTCGAGGAGTTCATTGAGCGCGTGGCGTCGAGTATTTACTGACAGATTTTATTTTTCTGTCACAAATCGTTTATCAATGCCAATGCGAGAAATAAACTAACTCCTAATAATTAACCTGGTTTATTTACTCGATATAGTACAGGTTCCGATGGGAGTAGACCAATAAAAAAAGGAAAAAAGGAAAAAAAAAAGTAAAGCGTTGTGTCGGAGAGCGTTATTTAATTGTATTCGTCGCTGACCTCACGTCCGTTCGGAATCTCTAATCCATGGTTCCGCCGAGCGTGAGATGCCGCAGAGTGTCGACGGGGGGTGGGGGGGGGACTTAACGCGAGTGTTATATCGAACTCGCCCGAGGATCGGTATCGTTCTCTCTCGTCCGGCTGCTCTTTGCGTTTTCCCGGATGCCCTGCGGAAGCTGAAAACAATGAGCCGTAGGGGCATCCGTTGGGTACCTCGCGACAAGGCCAGAAATATGGAGCTTGTACGCCGATTATTCCTATACCCAACCAACCCCACCTCGATGTATGCGTAGTGTACACTCGGGATGGTGATGGCGCGACGTTCGTCGACCGTCGACGAATGTGCATTGCACCTCGACCCTCCGCAGGGGGCCTCCTGCTCCGTCGGGGACCTCTCCCTACTTCGTGTCGTATACAATAATAGCGAGATACGTATGGGCGAACATTTATCCCGGCACATGTGCCACCTCTCGCCGGCATTACACCGGTCAGACTCGCCTCCACCTATCATTACCGTTCACACCGTTTTTCGACCTCAGTTTGATTACAGGTGTCATTCGGCTCTGTCGTGTACTCGATTCGGTCTTCGGCTTTTTTTTTTACATCGTCGATTATGATATTTCGCGTACTCTCTTTCTCGTAAAAAAAAAAAAATATCAAAAATAAAAACATTCCCATCGTCGTACGAAGGGTCGTGGATCGAACGAGCAACGTGTATCGCTGCAGACGACGCCGTAACGGAGGGTAAGCTAATAAACATTTTTCACGCTACAGATTAAGAGGAGGTGAAACACATTGCCGAGTTCCTCTCTTTCACTCCACCGTAAGCACCGATCACGGTAGGTCTCTCGCACTCGATAGGGTTTCACCTCCTCTTAACTTAGTCACTTACGAAGATACGAAATCGCGACAAAACGACTACTTAATCGATATTATTTGTAATTTTATTAAAAAATAAATGCAAAAGGAGATGACACGAAAATGTATTTTTTATTAATTAAACAAATGACAATACATTTTTTAATTAAATATAAAAATTTGAAGAAATTGTATTTTTTAACGTAAATTGCCGATGTATGTGTACATACGGGAAAAATAACGTTGGACAGAGCGAAGTCGATGGGTGCATGAGAATTGGTCACCGGAAAGCCGGATGTACATTGTTGTATTAGTTTTGTTGCGGTGTGGTAGTCGGAACAAGAGGGTTATGGGATTCCAAATGTGCGCTCACCCTGAACATTTCCATAGACCGAGCGGGTGGTCGGGGGTGGTCGGTATGTCGCTGATGCCATGCGCGGTATACATAGTATAGGTATAGGCAGGTCGGATCATCGAAGCGTAGTTCCAACTTGTAGCCATCGGGTTCCTTCCGTGTGCTCGCGGAGTGCGAGGACCGGAGGGTTCGTCGCCTCGTGCCCCTATTATACACATTTTTCTCACCTCGTTCTCGCGATCGAAAATGTCTCGTAAATTTTTTTTTCTTCAGATTTAAATATTTTTTTCCGATAGTTAAAGAAATTAAAAACAACATTTATCGGAACATTATAATAATGCTGTATGTTAAGAAAAAATAATTATGGTTGTTAATCAGGAATAGGCGATGGAAATAAAACGAAGTAAATGTTCTAAAAAATCGCTATAAAATCGCTATGTTTTTGACAATTTCGCGATTTTTGACCGTTTCGCGATGAGATAAATCTTTTAAAAAATGATCATTAATCGCGACGTTGAAAGAGAAATTTGAATGCAGGCAATACGAGGGTTACGCGCCTCGCGTGGCTCGTTCCCTGTAAAACGCGTATGTCGGATGGATGATTTTTCGATGAATGTAATGCGAAGTTGATAATAATAGAAGGCGAGGTACCGGAGCACGGGATATATGGTATATGATACTGTGCGACGCTGTTCGCTTCCAGTTCGATTCGAATCGTCGAGAAGTTTTCTCTAGTCGTTCGTTAGCATTAACGGGAGAGAGTGTTCGAGTCATTATCGCCATAACGAGAAAACAGCAAAAATAATTAACGCATAATGGGGCGCTTTCAGGATCATTGGTCAAGTGGTATGACCACTCGATAGTGTCCCGACGATTTTTATCCTCAAAATGAGAAGGATTCGTAACATGTTCAGTATGGTTCAAGCTATCACGGTCCTAACTATTTTGAAGATGCTCGCTAACGGTACGTATTGTAAAAAAAATCCGAACGAACGATTAGAAAAATCAAAACTCTTTTATTAACGTACATTTTTAAACGCGCGTATCCGCGAAATCGCAGCCCAAACAACGTGTAACGGCGGAACGGGAAGAGTCGTTTACGAGAGACTGCCGGATCAGCAGCTACAAGGTTTCGACGACGAAGTGGTGAGAACGAGTCGTTTTTTTTGTTGTTATTTTATTGCCGCGAACAATTCATCGGCACAATTCCGTTCATTTCTTTTACATCGCTATAGGTGAGAGATTCCGCACCGCCGTTTAGGGTTTTGGAAAAATGTCAAGATCTGTGTTTGCGCGACAGAACGGCGAGCAACAATTTGGCGCGTCCGTGTACGAGTTTCGACTTTCAACCCGGCAGCAGAATCGCTTCCTTTAGCGGTAGCGCCGAGTACGAGGAAAGCACGTGCTATTTGACGCGAGAACAAGCGCAACCCGAGGGAATCGGCAATCTCATGTTGGTTCCGAATAGCGTACACTTTACAGAGGTCTGCCTCACTTGTGAGTAACTCCTGCACTTTACGAGGAAAATTTTACGAGGAAAATTAAACGAAAATTTTCCTTTTATTCCTCACGTTCCCTTCTCAATTCTGTATCTCTGTATTTCGATCGATCATTAAATATCGAGTATAAAAAAACTTTTTTTCTCAATTCGTGAAAATTATTATTATTGTTATTATTATTTCGTTCCAATAGCGAATCGAATCGAGAGGGACTGTCCGAATCGTCGATACGTTTTCGAGAGACATCCGAGAAAGAAATTAAAACTGCCGATAACCGACGTTAAAGAAGTGAGCGCGGCGAACCGAACTGTATGCGAGGATAGGTAACGATCGCGCAAACACGATGTTTTTTTTGTACATCAACGTTACGAGTATCCAAGCAAATAATAATCGGATATTCGAATTCGTTGTTTATTCATTTATTATTACCAAAAAAATGCTGAATATTATCCGCAGGTGTCTGAATGAGTTCAGTTTCGTTTGTCGATCGGCGACGTACGACGCATCGGCGCGAAGTTGCCTACTGAGTCGTTTCACAAGACGAACACATCCGGAACTTTTGGAAGACGATCCCAATGCTGATTATTTGGAAAATACTTGTCTCAATGGTATTTTTACGCAATTTAATTGATACGTGAAACGTATCGATCAGATTTCATCGCGAGAGATCGGTAATTTTTACATAATATCATTTTTTTGTCGTTTATTTTCAGCGGAGCGACGTTGCGACGGTTTGGCAGTGTTTGTTAAGGAAGAGAATAAAAGACTTCGCGGACCCTTTGAAGTCGATATATACACGAACTTGACTCTCGACGAGTGTCAGGCACTTTGTTTACGCGCCGAAAAGTACTTTTGCCGCAGCGTCGAATTCGACGAACAGACGAGACAGTGCGTCATATCCGAAGAGGATTCGATATCGCAAAAGGACGATATCGGAATAAGCAGCAGTCCTACTTATCACTTTTACGATCTCGTCTGTCTCGACAACCGTAAGTTTTATAACGAATTTTCATGAAATTAATCGAGTTATATATAGCATACATGCAATATTGCAATATCAAGATGACCAGATTTTTTTATACGAAAATTCATTTATATATTAGTAAAAAAAAAAAAAAGTAAAATCTCCGTATTACACTTTTTTTTTCTAAAAAATGGAAAAAAAATGTACACCTAAATAATCTCTCCGAGAAGAGAATCCGTAAAAAAAAAAAGCGAAATTATATGGGTCAAGTAAAATATACAGTGGAAACTAAATTTCTCCGCGTATTTTTCTGTCGAATTAAGTAAAGTTCCTATCTATGAGTTATCCGGGGGCTCCTGCAAAAATAATGCATGGGTGATGCCGCTTCACTTAATTTTTTCCGCATTGCGAAGAACGGGGCGGTGACCGAGGAGCAGTTTCCACTGTATCGGCGTATGCATTCGCTCGCTTATAAAATGTAGATCGACCCTTAGCGCGAGGCTCCGAGTACCCGGACAACAGCGTGACGACGCCGCATCTCTTCAATGACGGTCGTCGGCCCGATACGGCATTTCAACGCTATCGAAACTCTCGTCTAAGCGGCGAATTTCATTCCGAAATAACGGGACGAAGTCTGAGCGAATGTTTGGACGAGTGTCTGAGGCAAACGAGCTTTCAATGTCGCAGCGCCGTTTACTCGGAACACTATCACACGTGCCGATTGAGCCGATTTAATCAACGCGACGGTCACAGAATAATCTATGATGCCGATTACGATTACTACGAGAATCTCATGCGTGAGTATTCACAATGACGATATTACGTTCAAATAAACGCCGCGATTATTTAATAATTAATGAGAAAAGATTTTAACTTATTTTTTCGAAAATTTATCTCAATTTCATCGATTTTCAATGATCCAGATCAATATCTAGATGGCGACAGAGACACGTCGGGATACAGACCCGATCCCCTCGGACAGGACACCAATTACGGAAGGCCATCACTGGGACGACCAGGTAAATTATCGCATATCGAAGCGACTATTCGATTGTTCGGTAAAACGTTGATTATTCGAATCGAAGGGTATCGTAATGCCCTCGGATAATCCGAAATCAATTATATCATTTTATATGGTCATTCAATATTCCAGTCCACTTTTCACCGGAGAGTGTCGACCGCGAAACGTTCGGCTGCCATATTTCTGTTTTCGATATTTGTTGACAATTTTTTTTACGAGGCTCCCGATACGCGTACCTTATGATAAAAACAAAATTTTTTTTTTTCTCCAACAGTTTTGGAGTCATTTTTTTTCAAATTTAACTTGTTTTTTCGAAGACCCTTAATTTGAAATAATTTGGTAACGATTAATCCGTTTGTCGGTTAATCGATGTTTCACCGTATCGAAAACCCCAAATTTGGATATGAATTTTCATAAATATATTCCTTCTAAAATTAAAACAGGCTATCCGGACGACTATGACAAGGGTTACGGATCCGGTGATCGGTATCCAGATCACTATCCGTATCCCGATGACCGATATCCGATATCCGGTCCAAAGTATCCAGCGAATAATCCAATGGGGAGCCGTTATCCCGATCGCCCCGATCGTCCGGATCGTCCCGATCGGTACCCAATTCCCGATCGTCCGGATCGTCCCGATCGGTATCCAATTCCCGACGATCGTTATCCGACTTTTCCCGATCGGTATCCCCATTCAGGCGGACCGGAATATCCCCCTAGTCTTCCCGGTGGCGACAGATATCCGATGAGAGGCGATCGTTATCCGGTGAACGGTGAAAATTATCCGATCGGTGGGGGTGGAGGAGGAGGAGGTCCGCACAGATATCCACCGACGTCCCATCGGTATCCACCTGGATCCGGAAGTCGCTATCCACCCCCGACGCTCGACCGATATCCCGTGAGACACGATCCCTATTCGGGAAATCGTTATCCGATTTCACCACTGGACGTCGAGCCTCCGACGCGATATCCCGCGAACCACGGGGGGCCCAACAGAATACCGCCGCCATTGCCTTTGCCGCCTCCAAATCGTTTTCCGGTCGTCGATCGGTATCCGGATAAAGATATATATCCGAATCGCGACAGGTTGAGTTTCAAGTTTTAATGTTCGAATCATAGACTCTCGAAAGTTCGCGTTAATCGTAATCGAATGCTTTTTTAATCGCTGTGACAGATATCCTGGGATCGGTAGCAACAGCCTCTACCCAACCGGTGGCTTCGATGACGACAATAGGGGAGGTCACGGCATCAAAGGCGGACCCAACGATCGTCCCTATTACAGCGGTCCGCCCGCGGCACCCGCGCGACCGTTTGGCTACGGAATGGGAGGAACGTACAACGATGTTGGGGCAATGGACGGCGCCGGCGGGGGCGGCTATATGCCGGAACCGGGCGATCCGTACGTTTCAAGACCGGTAGGAACCGGCGGAGGACCGATTATCGGAAGACCGCCTCTGCTATCGAGATGCGATGAGCAAGAAAACTTTCGACAAGTCGGGCAAAGAACGCGCGTTCGCAAGCCGTTCGTAAGAAGATACACCACTGCATCGACTCGAATTCAGTGCGAACGCGAGTGCGCCGATGCTCGCGACTTCGTATGCCGATCTTTCAATTACCGACCGTACGCCGCGCCCTACGGCGCCGAACGAGACAATTGCGAACTCAGCGATAGAGACTCGCGGGACATGGATATGGGGAATCCTATATATTATGATACCGGTTCTGATTATGATTTTTACGAACGAAATAATGGCAGACAGGGCGCCGATGGGGAATGCCTTGACGGTGAGTTTCACACGTTTTTCTTCCTGTTTTATATCCGCGCCACAATTATGTTCTTATTGCTTTTTTCTTTTTTCAGTGAGTCAAGTTTGCAGCGAAGACGGAATGGAATTTACCCTGAGAACTCCCGAAGGTTTTATCGGTCGTATTTACACTTACGGCTATTACGATCGTTGCTTCTTTCGCGGAAACGGGGGTACGGTCAACGTTCTGCGCATCAGTGGCGCACAAGGCTATCCGGAATGCGGAACTCAGAGGGTGAAAACTTTATTTTATATTTTCTCGGAGAGAAACCCAACGAAAATCCAACAAATCCAAGAAAACCACCCAAAAAACGCGAATGTTGGAAAATAATAAAGAATTCATTCACAAGTTTCAAATACTAATACACCAATGCGCGATTTATGTTTCAGTACGGCGACACGATGACGAATATCGTTGTTGTGCAATTTTCGGATTACGTTCAAACGGGTCGAGACAAGCGATTCAATTTAACTTGTCTCTTCCGGGGACCGGGAGAAGCGGTCGTCACATCCGGCTACATCGGTGCGGGGTACGCCAGGTCAATTTTTTCTAAATAACGCCCTAATTAATCGCCCCAATTGTAATTCAAACAAATGAATGTTAAATTGCGAACGAAAAATCTAATCGTCGTTCGACGGAATTTGCAGCAGATCGGGTTCACCGATACCGATCGAGTATCTACCGGCTGAAAACACACTGAGCTCACGAGTGCGGCTGCTCATCCTTTATCAGGGCAGACCGACGACCACCATCGCGGTCGGCGATCCATTGACTTTCAGACTCGAGGCTCAAGACGGGTAAATTTATCAACGAAAACTATCTCTCCTCTCGAATAAATCTTGATGATTCATTTTCTTCTTTTTTATTTAGATACAACTATGTAACGGATATATTTGCGACGAACGTTATTGCGAGAGATCCATATTCCGGAAGAAGTGTACAATTGATCGACAGATACGGGTAAAGTTCCTCGGACCCGCCATTAGTTAATTAATTCATTATTTTCAATAATAATAATGATGATGATAATTTTAATAATTAATTTTTCGTTTATAATTGTTTTTTTTCACAGTTGTCCCGTGGATAACTACGTTTTTCCCGGTCTCGATCGTCTCCGAGATGGCGACAGTCTCGAGGCGCGTTTCAACGCATTCAAGATTCCGGAATCGAATTTCCTCGTATTCGAGGCAACAGTCCGATCGTGTCGCGATGGATGCCAACCCGCCTACTGCTCCGGTAGCGCGGGAAGAAGCGAACCGTCTTTCGGAAAACGGAGAAGAAGAGCTCTGCTCGATAACGATACTCTCGTTGTCGATGACGAACAAGACGACGGAGAGTCCGCGGTTGGAGGTCTGTCGATAAAGATCAAGAACGGTACAAATTTAATGGAGGACGACACGCAAGAGGCTCCGGAGGGTGAAGAAGAACGCGTCAGAGAGATGATTGAGGTATCAGTTACAGAAGAATAGAATTATTTAACCCGCTGGACACTTACGATGGGAGTTAAGGGTATGCGAAATGCCGCAAAGTAAGATTAAGATTCGGCGAAAATTTCAAATAGTTCCGAATGGGATGAAAATACCGAAAATTTCGGCCATATAGAAGGTGCTAAGAACATTGATTCTGCGGAATAATAACTCTAAAAAGTTATTGACAAATTAATTAGAAAAAAAAAAACTTTCAGACGAATCATCCGGTAAGGGATTTTTTTTAATTTAGTAACAGCTGATTCGATAATTTATCCGAATGCTTATGCATTTTTTTTTAGAAATTTGTCAATTTTTAACAATAATTTTCAAAATGGTAAACATTTAAAAAAAAATGTATATATGTTCGGAAAAATTTACGAATGAATTTTGCTAAAAAAATGTTACGTTTCCAGATAATTTATTAAACAATTTTTATTTAACTAATTCATTAATCGCTTTCTAGCATTATTATTATGTAAAATGAATGTTCTTAACACCTTTTAAATGGTTAACGTTTTTCAAATTTTTATCTCATTGGAAAGTATTTAAAATCTCTCCGAATCTCGTTTTGGTTTTAACGATGATAGAAATTTAACGATGCAACCTCCTTAAACAAACGTCGTTCGAACAGTCGCCAACCAAACATTTATCGAACTGCGAATTCTTTCGACAGGTATTAGATTCGAGAATGGAAATGTACGAGGAGAATCTAATCGAAAAACGCGTCGCTGCACTCGAGACGATTTGCATAACGCCGAACGAATATTACGGACTGGTTACAGCGGTCGTCGGGTTGGTGGTACTACTCTCCTCGGTCGTTATGTTATCGCTATTGATATACAGGTACATTACTGACGCGTCGATAAATTTATAAAAATATTTCAAAATATCACATATCTCGTCTCTAATTTATGCGATTTCAGAAAATACGGATACTCGGTGATGAGAAAGAATCGTAAAGCCGATGACAAGGTAACGGTGGCTCATCGCAACACTCCGATATCCGGTACATGCAGCGCCCGGGCTAATAATTTTTCGTTCATGCGAACGGCTCTCCAAAAACCCTTCGAAACTTCGTGAGTATTTTGAATCCGAATGGGCGAACATCCGGATATCGATAAATTGAGAACGATAATGCGAAAAAAAACTCTCGGAAAAATGTATTATTTCAGTCGTCAAAGTCACACGATCGGGCATCGGTCGGCGTCGAACGTTGCGTTGGAAGGAGCCGTCGGGCTTGCGACAAACCGCAGGAGCGGCTTCGATCCCAGCGAACCGATTTACACCGATCCGTCTCTCTTTGAAGTGGCGCGATCCTCGCTTCGACCAGGCAACTCCCTCCGCAATGAAAATCTTCATCTCATATAAGCTCGTCGTCGCTTATCGTTTCATACGTTTCCATTTCTCGCTCTGAATCTTTGCGCGTATACTTAACTGTCGCGCGCGCTCTTTGGCCGCGTCGAACAACGTTAGACGCTTCGAGAGATACAATTGAAAAGTTATTTCGCACCTTTTCCCCAAACGATGCAGTCGCATATTTTTCCTGGGAAATCGATATAATCATATAAAATTATATACGACGATTTAATATGTATAATTACATATAATTGTATATTATTATTTCCCGGGATTCTTTCTTTTTTTTTTTTCAATCGATCATATCTCGGCTCACGCCGATAAATGTTTTTTCGTTGACGATTTTTCTTACGTTTCTTTTAGATAGCCGATTATTTGTATCTTTTAACAAAATAATAAATAAAAAATATTGATAAATAATTGAAATCGCGATGTTTGGGATCCGAGGGGGAGAGAGTATAAGTACCGGTAAGTAAGGCAACGACGAGCAGCAGTATCGACGGTCGCTAATGTCGCGCGCCTCGGTGTCAAAGTTATTTCTCTCGTAGTACCAAAAATCCCCGACGCTGTTTACAGGCACCACGTTATTTTCCATATTTTTGTTTTGACAAGTACACATTGTCGTTCGTTTCGCGATCACGGTTAATCTCAGCTTTAGAGTGGCGTAATTCCTCGACACGGCGATTATTGCGCAGAGTAATCGGAATCCCGATGCAACAGTGCTGCGAATCGTAACGACAATGGAACGCGCCTTTACGGGTGATTAAACGTGACTTCGTCGAGACGAGGTTATATGAGGGTTTGCACGCGTTTCGCAAAATATGTAGGTTTTCTCGTAACTCACGAATGATGACGAACTTTTTTTTAAATTCACTGGTATTCATTCTCATCGCCGCGTTTCCGTTTGGCAACGGGGCTGAGCACAATCTCTACGAAATTGACTGCAATAACTTGCGGATGGGTCAGTATATTTGCCCGCATCCGGATTACGATCTAATCGATCCGAAGACTCAACAGCCGCACGGATGCACGAAGGAAAACAAAGCCAAAGGTTTGTCAAAATTAAAAAATAAATAAAATTGTATCGATCGATGTGTTGAAAACAAAAAATCGATTTTTTTTTCTTTTTTCTATATTAAAATTGGAATTCGGTAATTATTGCGTAAAAACTTTTTCCGGAAGCACTGGTACTGGCAAAAGATTGTCAAAATTAAAAAAAAAAAAATTTTATAGATTTTTTTTACATATTTAAAATTTGATGAAATTCTTATTACAGTCGTATGCCAAACGGCGGACAGACTAATATGCATAGAATCGAAAAACGATACTTTTAAGAAGGACATACCGTGCAAATGGACGTGAGTATCGTAATTCAATTTTTAGCATTAATGAAAAAATTACCCTATCGGCGTACCGAATGTAATTTTGTTATGATTTGTTTGCAGCAATGGTTATTCCTTCGAGACGTCGGTGCTGCTTTCCATATTCCTTGGAATGTTTGGCGCGGACAGATTTTACTTGGGATATCCAGCTATTGGACTGTTGAAATTAAGTACGCTGGGATTTTTGTTTCTCGGCCAATTCTGCGATGTCATCCTCATCGCTACGCAAATCGTTGGACCTGCGGATGGGTCTCACTATGTGATGCCTTTCTACGGCGCGGGTATAAACATTGTTACGAGTAATAATTTTACATACAAAGTACCGCAGTCCGATTGGTGAAGAGAAATAAAAATTGTCTTCCAAACATTGGCTGCCTATGTGGAATTTTGTTTAAATAAAGAAACAAAGTGGCCGCTCAACCGGGAAAAACTAAAAAATTTCAAAAACTCCGGAATCTCTGGATATCAGGAAGTATCCGGGAAATTTCAGGCATTTTTCGAGTAATACATTTTTTAGTTCAACCGTTGATACGTTCGTCTGAACATGTTAATGCAATTTTGGGTCAAAGAATAAATGCTACAATTTTGGTATTACACCTTTTTTTCGATTTACTCGGGCGCATTCGTGTTTAGTCGAATTTTGTCGAGTTTATATGCATTTTTTTTTAAATATTTGAATTTCCAATTATACCGAATATTCGAATTATTATATGAAATCATAAGAAATTCAGGATATTTCCAATCGGCGATTGAGTGGTCACTATGATAAGAAATTATCGTATCCTACCTGTGTACATTGCCTATATAAATCCTATGTATAATCTTTTTTGAATAAAGAAACGAAAAAATGATGAATCAAAAAACATGAATTTATCGAGGACGTGTTTTACTAAGAACATCATTTTGTGACGACTTTTCGTAATAACAATTCACGAATGAGATACATCGCGAGTCAAGCACGTTCACGATAAATACAATAAAGATATCATCCCGTTGACGCTGATTTTTTTTCGTTCAAACCGTGACAAATATTTTAATCGAATGATTACTGCGTCAGTCTTGATTTGTACCTCAGACCGAGGTGACTACTTGCGAAAATGAACTTTTTCGCTAAACAATATTATTTGATAGCCAAACTTTGCGTATTGCTCATCGTGCAGTTTTTCACTTTGGGATCGGCGAATGTGAGTAGTGATTTTATATATATATATCTTTTTATTTTTTCCAAAAAAGAATCGAAAATATCGATGGTTTTTTTTAGCATCACGATCGACATCGTCACGATATACAAACACGGAACTACGAGCATTCGAGATTCGGCGATAGTTCGATACATTATTGCGCCTTCAATCAATATTTAGACGAAGAAGAGGGACGTTGTATGATAATCCCAGGTGGTGGAAGAGCAATATCTATCAAGAACTCGCCGACCTGCAGAAACGAGGCTCTGCGAGGTCATCGGTCAAATCCGCGGATTTATTATGTTTGTCGACGGACCAAAACCATTTTGGCCGAATGCGAGCGCAATAAGTACTTTGACAATCGTTTGAAGCGTTGCGCAACGGACGCGGAGGGGAGAACTGATGAACGGCGACATTCTAATCAGGACAGTAATTCGTACCATCATCTAGATCTGCCGGCTTGCGTGAGACCAGGAAGTTTTCCGGTTTCACAGAACAATTGCAGTTTGTACTATTCTTGCACATCAAATGGATTTCGATTGTTTCGTACAATGCACGAGTGCCCACCGTCGACTGGATTCGATCCTTTTGTTGAAAAATGTACTGCCGAAATGGCATGTCGTAGTGACGAGGCAATATCAACGAGGAGGCCGAAGAAACGGCCGCAATCCGTTGAAGCAACGACGAAGATTGTTAGCGCAAAAGCATCAACAACATTACCGCCGCTACCAACAGTTACTGTGTCAACAACCGCACGGGATAACCGACCGGGAATCCCTGTATCGAAAACGAATCTTACTGATACAACAGCGACAATGGCATTATCTCAAACAATTGCTCTATCAACGAAGGCACCGGATAATCGACCAGTCATCCTTGCAACGACAACGTATTTTACTGCTGCAACAGCATCACCTCGAACAGTGGCTGTATCGACAAAGGCACCGGATAATCGATCGGAAATTCTCCCATCAACAATTAATTTTACGAGTACAACAGCAATAACAGCATCACCTCGAACAGTTGCTGTATCACCGAAGGCACCGGATAATCGAACGGAAATTCTCCCATCGACAATTAATTTTACCGGTACAACAGCAACAACAGCATCACCTCGAACAGTTGCTGTATCGACAAAGGCACCGGATAATCGATCGGAAATTCTCCCGTCAACAATGAATTTTACCGGTACAACGGCAACAACAGCATCACCTCGAACAGTTGATGTATCGACAAAGCCACCGGATAATCGATCGGAAATTCTCCCATCAACAATGAATTTTACCGGTACATCAGCAACAACAGCATCACCTCGAACAGTTGCTGTATCGACAAAGGCACCGGATAATCGATCGGAAATTCTCCCGTCAACAATGAATTTTACCGGTACAACGGCAACAACAGCATCACCTCGAACAGTTGATGTATCGACAAAGCCACCGGATAATCGATCGGAAATTCTCCCATCAACAATGAATTTTACCGGTACATCAGCAACAACAGCATCACCTCGAACAGTTGCTGTATCACCGAAGGCACCGGATAATCAAACGGAAATTCTCCCATCGACAATGAATTTTACCGGCACAGTAGCAACAACAGCATTACCTCGAACAGTTGCTGTATCACCGAAGGCACCGGATAATCAATCGGAAATTCTCCCATCGACAATGAATTTTACTGGTACAATAGCAACAACGGCTTCACCTCGAACAGTTGCTGTATCGACGAAGACACCGGATAATCGATCGGAAATTCTCGTATCGACAATGAATTTTACCGATACAACAGCAACAACAGCATCATCTCGAACAGTTGTTGTATCAACGCGGGCGCTGGATAATCAACCGGAAAATCTCCCATCGACAACGAATTTTACCGGTACAACGGCAACAACGGCTTCACCTCGAACAGTTGCTGTATCGTCAAAGGCACCGGATAATCGATCGGAAATTCTCGCATCGACAATGAATTTTACCGATATAACAGCAACAACAGCATCACCTCGAACAGTTGTTGTATCAACGATTTCTGAATACGACGATGTAAAAGCAACAATTTACAATGAACCAAATCGGCATTCGTCTATTACAGAAAAAATTACCACACCTACCAAACAACCCTCAAGTGAAATTGCTAAGACGATGAATTTTACAGAAAGTGTTACAGAGGGATTAACGACGAAACAATACCAGAGTAATGAAGCTACGACCCCGTTGAGCCCCTCGAGTTATTTTGAATCATTCGGTACAACAAGTCAAGGAAAGATTATAGATTATTCCCCAACAACAGAAGCAACGAATGAGATCGTAGAAATGCCGAAGGGAATTATTCATTCTAGTGCAATACCATTGGACTACGAATCCACTGAAAAACCTTTTACTACAATCGAATCGACATTTTATAATACATATTCCGATGATTATGTTACACTTAGGAGTGACAATGCACCGTCGCGCGGAACAACATACGAAAGTTTCGTCGATTCGGAAACAACAACAATTCCAAATAAAAACGATGAATCGACAAGAATTCGCGATGATATTAACGATTTGTCGTGGACAAGCGAACGCGACAAGAGTTTCACCGATGCAACGGTAGAAAAATCATCGAATCAAAACAGCGAAACGACGATCAGTCGCACTACATTCTCAGATTTATGGGGAATCGGAAAAGACGAAAGTTCCACCGATTCGACGGTAACAATGTTCTCGATTAAAAACGACGAAGTGACGACGAGTCACGCTACTCTCGAAGATCTACGGACGAGCGAACCGGATGGAAGTTTCACCGATGCAACTACGATGGTTTCGTCAAATAAAAACGACGAAATGACGACGAGTCAAACTACTATTAAAGATTCATTGTCGACAAGTGAACGATACGAGACCTCCACCGATAAAACAATTACTATGTCGTCCTTTAGATCTGACGAAGCGACGACAGATCCTACAACTATCGAAGACTCGTCGACGAGTGAACGACAAGAGAATTCCACCGAAGCAACAACAACAATGTCGTCCTTTATATTCGACGAAGCGACGACAGATCCTACAACGATCGAAGACTTGTCGACGAGTGAACGAGAAGAGAAATCCGCCGAAGCAACATTAACAATGTCGTCCTCTAGATCTGACGAAGCGACGACAGATCCTACAACTATCGAAGACTCGTCGACGAGTGAACGAGAAGAGAATTCCACCGAAGTAACAATAACAATGTCGTCCTTAGGATCTGACGAAGCGACGACGGATCCTACAACGATTGAAGACTTGTCGACGAGTGAACGAGAAGAGAATTCCACCGAAGCAACAATAACAATGTCGTCCTTTAGATCTGATGAAGCGATGACAGATTCTACAACGATCGAAGACTTGTCGACGAGTGAACGAGAAGAGAAATCCGCCGAAGCAACATTAACAATGTCGTCCTCTAGATCTGACGAAGCGACGACAGATCCTACAACTATCGAAGACTCGTCGACGAGTGAACGACAAGAGAATTCCACCGAAGCAACAACAACAATGTCGTCCTTTATATTCGACGAAGCGACGACAGATCCTACAACTATCGAAGACTCGTCGACGAGTGAACGAGAAGAGAATTCCACTGAAGCAACAATAACAGTGTCGTCCTTTAGATCTGACGAAGCGACGACAGATCCTACAATGATCGAAGACTTGTCGACGAGTGAACGAGAAGAGAAATCCACCGAAGTAACATTAACAATGTCGCCCTCTAGATTTGACGAAGCGACGACAGATCCTACAACTATCGAAGACTCGTCGACGAGTGAACGACAAGAGAATTCCACCGAAGCAACAACAACAATGTCGTCCTTAGGATCTGGCGAAGCGACGACGGATCCTACAACGATCGAAGACTTGTCGACGAGTGAACGAGAAGAGAATTCCACTGAAGCAACAATAACAGTGTCGTCCTTTAGATCTGACGAAGCGACGACAGATCCTACAACGATCGAAGACTTGTCGTCGAGTGAACGAGAAGAGAAATCCACCGAAGCAACATTAACAATGTCGTCCTCTAGATTTGACGAAGCGACGACAGATCCTACAACTATCGAAGACTCGTCGACGAGTGAACGAGAAGAGAATTCCACCGAAGCAACAATAACAATGTCGCCGAATCCCGAGGAAATGATAAGCAGACAAAGTACTACCAAAGACTCTTCATGGACCAGTGAATCATACGAAGAAACGAAAGTAACAACCGCATTCGATATCGGGCTGCAGGACTCCTACACTACCGAATCATCGAGATACAATGCTCCAGAAGGATCGTTATTCGATACAACAACTCCTGATTCGTCGACACCAATCCTCGAGGAAATACCAGAAATTACAACCGAAGAAGGACGTGACACTCCGATATCGACATTGGATACAAGCGAACTTGATGCGCGATATACGAAAAATCTGGCAACAACACCCAGTGGATTATTGTCAACAGATAAATCATTGACTCTTGCGAACGAATCGGAACCGAAATCTACTCCCGAAGAGAGGACAATGATGTACGATGTAACTTCCACAACATCTGTTAATAATTATGCGTCGACCGATGAAGAGTCTTTGATGAGGTCTTCCAGCAGTGCGACGAACGCAAGCAATTCCAACAATGCGACTGACGCCAGCGAGACGCATTCGACAAATGAAGGAGATTTTACAACTCTCGACCCTTATGACAATACGATTAGTCTGATTTCGTCTGCTGTCCCCGAAAATGAGAAATTTAAAACAGTTAGTGAGGAATCCATAATGAGTACTACGGAAGCTGGAATCATATCCTATCGGCACGAGAATCGCGCGACCGCTCCTACTGACTTATCGACGTCCGTCCAACAGGATGAAGAGATAAGGAACATAACTGGAGATTCAGCGTCTAACGATGCGACAACATCGCCTGTGTTTTTAGATGACACTACCGAAAATTCAGGCTGAGAAATTGATTCGGTTACTTCGCCAATCTTCACGATTCCAGTTACAACGTCTTGGGAGTCGGGTAAAGTGGAAGATAACCAATTACAAGGCGCGAATACTGTACCTTTGGTATTGAATATCAGCGAAGAACCAACAACCGTTAATGCTTTAGTGGACTCGACGAACTCGTTATCAACGGCAATGCCGTTGGATTTCACTTCGGTCGAATATTCGAGCGTTTCGACGGATGCGACGACTGAAGATCTGTGAGGACATCAATCACGCAATAATAGCGAGAGAAATTGTCAAAGATTGATAAATTATGAATTTCAGCAGATTGACTCCATAGTATTGCTTATACTCGGACGATTTCGCTTCGTTCTCTTCAAGTTACATAATATTTCCACAAACATATTTTATGAATTGCGAATTAAATAATTCCGTATCTTCGATAAAATACGCGCTGCTGAAGAAAATTAGACGTACCGAATGTTTTCCCATAACGTTGAGATTCTCCGAGTTTCGTTGGGATTTTTACGCAGGACAAAAATAAGGCGACTCCGATAATCGTCATGGAAACGTTTTAATAATTCATGTGTATCCTGTCATTGTTTCTCACTCGCTTCCTGACTAACCAGATTAAAGTAAACTCCTTTCTTCGCCAGTAGCTCGGCGTGAGTTCCCATCTGCGTGAACAAACGTAATATAAATTTCGAGGCGCAATGCTTTTTTTTTTATAAAAATCATTTACCTCTACTATTGTACCCCGTTGTAGAACGACGATGATGTCTGCACCGATAACGGTACTCAATCGGTGAGCAATGACCAAAACCGTTCGGCCGCTTGTTGCAGATTCCAATGCTTTTTGAACGACTCGTTCACTTTCGTAATCTAAGGCACTGGCAAAATAACAAAAATAATTATGAGTATTAGTATTTATGGAAATTAAGTTTTCATGTTCATATCTGTACCTATATAAATATTGTCTTCGCGTAGAAAAAGAAAACTTATTATTATAATTTTTAATATAATAAAAATCTTGAATGCCATTTTTTGTTGTCGTTATTAAACGTATTGACTATGTATAAAGTAAATTTTGAGATTGTTGCTGTATTGATTGCTGGTATTTGGACTATATCTTTGGGAATACCTTGTGGCTTCGTCGAGTATCAAAATCGAAGGTTTTTTGAGCAAAGCTCGAGCTATGGCAACGCGTTGCTTCTGACCTCCGGAAAGTTGAGCTCCTCGTTCGCCAACAAGAGTTTTGTAACCTTCTGGAAATCCCTCGATAAAATCGTGGGCATTTGCTTCCTTTGCAACTTGAATTACCTGCCATCAACGAGAATACAAAGAGAATGTTTAGTTGACAGATTTTTTATATAATCAACTAGTTAGCGCGTCGATTTAAAAAAGATGAAGTTGAGACCTCTTCGTCGGTAGCTTCCTGTCGAGCGTATCTTATATTTTCCATTATACTCGTGGAAAAGAGTATCGGCTCTTGATCAATGTAACCCAAAACTTTTCCTCTAAGATCTCTGGAGTTAAGGGATCGAATATCGATTCCGTCAATCGTTATCGCACCGCCGTCGACATCGTACATTCTGCGATAACAAAGTATCGTTGAATTGAGCGCATTTAGCTATCGCCTGGCGTTATGCCACATTATTATTTGCTTTGGACAGACCTTTCCAATAACGCGGCAACGGTAGATTTTCCATTACCGCTCGAACCAACGATGCCGACAGTTTTACCCGCCGGTATTCGCAGATCGAAATCATTCAGGACAATGACGTCAGGTCTCGTCGGGTAACTGAATTGAACTTTTTTGAATTCAATGTCTCCATGAAACTCGTCGTTGCTGACTCTGCGACCACCGACCATCATCGACGCGGGCGGCATATCTAAATACTGGAAGAACCAAATGAGAATAGATATTTTATCACGGTATACATAGCTTTAGTGTTACGACAACTCTGCAAAAAAAAAATCCTTACTTCGAATACACGATAAGTGGCGCTCGATCCTCTCACATAGGTTCCGAATAACAACGAAAGCTGCGTAAGGGATCTCTGAATCGTTTGCGTTGCCATTAGGAATGCCATTAGATCTCCCGGAGACAATTGACCGCTGGAGACTAAATGTCCACCGAGGTACAGCGTTGACAACAAAACTCCGTTGAGAAAAAGATTCGTTCCTCCTTGAAAAAAGCCGATTCCAAGAGCCAATCTTTCGTACAACGATCGCGACTTGTCAATTTCTTCACTGAAGGCCTCAATTTCTTTATCCTCGCCGGCGAACGCTCTCACCTGTTTTTCGTCGATTTCGTAATTTTTTTCATATTATACAGTTTTTTGTTGCTGGTTAAATGCTTGTAGAAAAAAATTGGTACAAAATACAAAAAAAAAAATCAATTGAATTTCCAATGTGCAAATTCAATTTGCATTTTTTTGTTTTTTTTTTGGTACAAAAGTTTTCTCAAATTTTATCGCAATTTTTGTTAAATTTTTTGCGCTGTTTTTTGCCACCTGTTCGTTTTGCCTCAATATTTTTTTCCAAGGAGAAAATCTTACCGTTCGAATATTTTGTATCGCTTCCTCGCAAGCGGCGGTCGATTTCGAGAATTGTTCTTGTGCTTCGGCCGACAATTTTCGCAAACTTCTTCCCAATAGCGTGCCGACAAATATTATGCTCGGCATACAGAGTACCATAACTCCGGTCAATTGCGGTGATATAACGATAACGGATATAACGCAACCGACAATTTGCGTGAAACTTCTCAATCCCTGAGATACAAGTATCTTAAACGAACTCTTCAATTCTTGAATGTCGCTCGTCAAGCGATTAACGATTTCGCCGGTTCGATGTTTATCGAAGAATGCGATGTCCTGCATTATTATCGATTTGAATAAATCGCGGCGCAACTCCACGGCAACTCGTTCGCCGACGCACGACAGCGTGTAGATGTAGGCGAAGGTGAAAACAGCCTGGAAAAGTGGTACAACGAGATTATCCGAGCGCATCGCGTGAATTCTTCGCGCGAATCTTTGGCTATTGAATTGTCATTATTTTACATACTTGAAATACATACATGCGAGCCAAATGAAAGGCGGGTTCTACCAGCTGCTGAAATAGACTGGTCAAAAAATCCCCGCCGTTGTAGCCATTCTTCTCGTTTCTCACGTTAGTTATCACGTTTATCACTTGGCCAACGCACTGAGGTATCCAAATGTTCAATATCGCAACGACAAAGGCGCTCTGGAAAATAATTATACGGGACAACTTTAATAATAATACTTAAAGCTTACATTTTTTTTTATCTTAGCCTATGTTACATAATTTTTCAATAATAATAATAATAATACTTTATTTAACGGATATTTCGTTTACATTGAATTATAAATCGCTTAGTGAGTATAATAAACTCATTTTTTTTTTCCTTCATTTTTTTAAATATTATAATCATTTTTAAATAATAATAATCAATTTAATTTCGTATTGATAATAGTATTATATTTTTATAATTATGAATAATAATAATAAAAATGCAAAAAAAAAGTTTTTAAATGTTTAAATTTTTTTTTTTTTTTATAAAATTTTTTTCTCTTCGTAATCTTTGTAACTCACCGTAATAGCGATAAGGAATAAACATATATGCGGCAGGATGTATTTGGCTAACCGATGCCATTTGAAATGAACGTCGGCCAATTTCTCATTTTCCAACGAAACGACAGAAACGTTTTCCGAACTGCAAAAAACTTTGCTGCGATAGAGGCGCAAGGAACCCGATAGGCCGATAGTCGCGAGACTCAATTTGGAGATTGATATTTGACGTCTCTTCGATACGGGTGGTTTTTCCAATTTTTGCCATCGCAGACCTCGTTTCCCGCTCTCCAGTAACGTGTTCTTTGCCTCCGTGAAAGTTCGCCAACAGTGGTTTCTGCAATTGTAGATTCGCCATTTAACCTCAAATGTACATTAGTTGATAATTAATTTTTGTCGTTAATAATGGGATATGTACAATGTTTGCAATGAAACACTCGCGATTTCTACTCGATTTATTTTTAATGATGTCATATATACGATGTCTGTGATAAAACTCTCGCGATTGAATCTCAAACGCATGGTTATTAAATGTCGGTTTATATTATTAATGATGTACCAAATAGATGCAACTTCCATATTAACCTCAAACGTATAATAATTGAATCGATTTATGTTGTTACAATGATGCAATATGTACCTCGTTATTTGACTGATTGGTGTGGAACATCGCGATACGTGAATGAAATGCAGCAATGACATAGCTGGACTCTCTTTTATTTATAACGTTGGGAGATGATAAATTCGTATTCGATGTTGTTCGGCTCTTACGTACACTGTACTAAGACCTATTGTATGTGAACTTTTAAAACTGTCACGTCACAGTAAGTAATGTGTTCATTTTCAACAAACGCTAACTCTAGTCGACTAGAATGACCTTTCGTTCCAAAGTTCTTCCTCGCGTTTTCGCGTGTTTTCGCGCCGACAGGTCTAGCAGCACTGAGCCAGTGCGGGGACTCAACAACTTGTGTCATAATCGAGGCTGAGTTATCACACGCGAAGTTACGAACGGGGGAACGCGACAGTCGCGCCGCGGAACAGCAAGTGAAAAGAATCGGTCGCCGAATAATTCAATGGAATCAAAATATTCAATGGAATCAAAAAATTGGCCCGCGAATCCTCGTCAAATTTGGACGAGACGAGGCTTCGGTTCGATAGACCTTTTTTTATTTACTTAAATCGAAAAAATGTCGGAGAACATAATGGAATACATTCCATTATTGTTGTCGTGTTTTACCGCGTCGTTCCTCATGGAAGGTACGTAAAATTTGAGAGTAATGGTAAATAAAAAAAACTACGCTGTGAGAAAGAATATTTTTAAGAATGACCAACGTTTTTGAGTACTTAACTTTTCTCGACAAACCAGTCCCGTTTGGTCTCGCGAAGGTCACAACAAGAAGGAATTCGCAACAAATAGATCCTTGATATTTTTAAGCATCCAACTATCGCTTCGCGCGCCAACACGGTTTGAAAATAATCGTCAAAAATAATGCATTGTTCTCGGTGAACGATCGCAATAACAGTTTTAACCCGAAGTGAAGCGAGATGTTGGCGACGTTGAAAATAAAAACGAAATACAACAATAAAATGACAATTATATCGATATATTTCGACAAATATTTTTTATTTTACAGGATTAGAATCAGTCAAAACTCTTTGCAATTATTGTTGTTGTTTCACTGTTAATTCCGTGGACACTCTATTATTTATTAATTAATTGACAGTACAAAATCGTTTATTATTCATTGTAGATGGCGTTGTATTGTCTAAGCGGTGATCTCGTACTTTTTGAATCTCTTCTTTTCGAAATCGTCTTCGTATAAATTCTGAGTACCTCTGCGAAATTAATTATTCATAATTCGTTCGCGGACGATAAAAAAAAAAGACGCGAATGTCGCTCGAGTGCAAAGGCTTAAAAGGAAATGCGTTTAGTTTGTAAAATGCTGTACGATAATCTTTCGAAATATTTCAACCACAGGTATATCTTTGAAATAAAAACATAAAAATTCGAAATTGCAGAAAAAAAATAGATCGATAAAATAGACAAGAAAAGAAAAATGAAAATGACGATACAGTATTGATGAATGTAGCATTGGGTTTTTGGATGGCCGGACGTAAAGTCGAGTGAAAGGAGAGAAGAAGTGTACGGGTGGGTTGGGAGCGACGCCACCGCGTACTACTAGGTAGGAACTGTATATTATTGATCAATAAGAGAAGCCGCCATGGGCGATCCGTGCCGGCGGAGGCAGCTGTTGTTACCCCTGTATTTTTACACCCCGGCTCTGTCGTGCATACACGCGAGGTAGACAAATAATAGAATTAACAAAAAGCCCGAAATACTCGCCACAAAGTTTATTCGTTTCTCTAATTTTTTATTCGTATGCAATGGTACAACTGACGCGTCGCAAACATTAAAGACGGACCAACGAAGGGAACGAGATATATCGTGCGGGGAAAACTGAAACGATAGGATAAATCCGCGAACGAGACGGGCCCAGGGATTCGCAGTGCAATACACGCCCGTGTGTTGGCTACGTTAAAGCTGATGTGCCTGTGTTGATGTCACGAGTTTTACGACGACGAAGACCGCCACGACGACGACGACGACGGAGACGACGACGGCAATATAACATCAACAACAGCAACAATATCGTCAACGACAACGAGGAGAGGATTGTGCTCTACGTATTTCGAGAATTCGCGATACAAATTTCGCCACTTGACATTTCCGATGCAGACCCTACGCAAAAAGAATAGTCCCTGCAAGTGTGAGTATTATTATTACTATTATTATTTTTCTTTCTCGGGGACCGTCATCACGACATATACGACGTTTTCCATGGATCCGGTTGATTATTGTTTCGTTAATCGGGGAATCGGTCGCGAGTTTTATTGCATTACGTGCGCCACCCACCCCCGCGACCATTATCCTTGTATTGCTTCGATCGGAGCTGATAATCGTATTTTAACCACCCGATGTCCTTGACAATTTAATGCTGTTTATCGTAAGAGTACAAATACGTGTATCCCGATTGTTGACCTTGCAGATTCGATGCAATTGAGACCGCAAGTCGAGGACGAATTTTGGGTCGATTAATACATTTTTATATATATATATATATATACTATATTTTGATAATTAGATTTTTTTTTATATAATGATAATATTCATAGAAAATAATTGAGTAGCATAGTAGCAGTCGATGTTCGGCTCACTCCCCTCCCACGGTATTCACGCCACCGTGGCTCCACGTTCCGGGTACATCAACCCCCTATCAGATGACAGCACTCGTCGTTTCGTTAAACTTAAACGATTCCAATAGCCACATTGGAACAAAAAAAATATCGCAAAATATATCGATAATATATTCAATATATTTCTGATAATTTATAATAAATTATTAACAATAATAAATAAAAATAAGAATAAACGCTTAATATAAGGGATAAATATATTGATTATATAAAAATGCTGAATTTTTTATATTTTTAATATATTTTGTGAATATGTATTTTTTTCCAAATATATGAGAGATTTTTTAAGACCGGATATTGTCTTAGAGCGATTTGTTAAATTACCGGTATGCAGTTTTTCTTTTGAGAAACTTTCCTTCGAACGATTGTCGATTCGTTATTGTGATGCGAATTACCACCGTCCAAATTGCGTTTTTACTCTTAATAAAAATATTTGTCGTCATACTTTTTTATACTGATTATTCATGATGGAAAAATACATTTCGGTGAAACCGACCCCCAAATCTCGTTATATTTTAAAAGTCTTGCAAGTTCCTTCGGCTTATCTTGTTGTCGATAAAAACGAGCGAAATGTGAAAAATGTGTAGATCGGTAGATTAATGTTGGGCGATCCGAGCGAAGGGCGACTGATGAGGTAAACGCGTCGAGTCGTTTAATCGAGTCCACGGAAGGGTACACTGGGGACGGATAATCTATTGCTACTCAATTTCAATATCCCAATATGTCGAATTATTTTCATTACTATTTCACCCGAACAGTTTATTTTTCATAGCAAATCCATATTTATTGCCTACAATAGTGTCATAATGTTAATTCACGAGAGAATTTCATGATCCTTCCTAATGGCTCTGTTTGCACAGATGATTTAACCGCACGGCTGGTGTCTGTCCACATAATCCCTATATATATTGCCTTTTCGTATGCCTTTTGTCCGAAACGCTGCCGAAATTGATCTTTGCCCGCGATTGCTGACTCGACTCTCGTAAACTTGTGCACCGCATTCCTATATCGCTACGGGGGTACCTATATATTCGTACAAGTATCGATCGATCAAACGACGTTCCGATGTTTTGGACCGACGATACGTACGACTAATGAAAAGGTTCGATCGAAAGGTGCGGTTAGCAATAAAAGGTTTGTATGAAATTGACGATAAGAAATAACGAGTAAACGGACTTGTAAAAAAAAAAAAAAAAAAAATGTGTATATACGTATCTATATATGTTTCACGCGTCGAGTACACTAGCACTCGGTACTCGTTTCAGACTCGCAGCAAGCGTGCGTACCTCGTT
Source organism: Buathra laborator (assembly GCA_934046635.1). Classification (NCBI taxonomy): domain Eukaryota; kingdom Metazoa; phylum Arthropoda; class Insecta; order Hymenoptera; family Ichneumonidae; genus Buathra; species Buathra laborator. Next base: position 5,644,380 of record OW203900.1, read on the forward strand.
GATTTTCAAGGGTCGACAGTTGGCGTTGGCCACTCGAGAGCGCACGAGTACTCCGATTTCAACGAATGTGAAGCAGACTTTCGATGTATCGCGGGTCATTTATGCAAAGAGACTCTATCGTTTAAAGAACACATTCGCCTGGGCTGTTGTTGAAAAAAAAAAACAAAAAATTTAATAAAATCTTCGAGATTCCTTGAATAACTTCAAAATGTTTTTTTTTTGCTTCTTTTGAATTTTAAATTATTGATCGAAAAATCATTATTCATGGCATTTTTCCAGATAGGATTTTAAATGTTTTTTTTTATTATGAATTTATTATTTTATGTAATTACATTAATAACTATATTTTTTTTATAGCGAATAACTTCGAAACATTTTTTCGAGTTTTAAAATCTCTTAAAAAAAAAAAAACGTTGAATAACTCCAAAACATTTATTGCTTTTCTTCAAATCTCAAATTACTAAAAAAAAAAAAGAAAAAAAGAAAATCACCGAAGCGAGACAGTTGCCCAAAGACCGAAAACAATCGGTGATTCGATGATTTTATAAAACACTTGTTCCTCACCCATTGGGGGTCGGGGATTATGCGATGCGATGCTAATTCGACGGTCGACGGTTATCGGGGGTTTCGGTAGGCGAGTTATCGAATTGAGTAGAATTGAGAACGAGGCGAAGCAATGGATCATTTAATTGTCCGACAGCCACAGACCCCTGTTCCAGCATCAACGACAAATTCAATCGAATCGCGAAGGGGGGTCACGAAGCAATTGTCGGTAGACGCCCGACGGATTTAGCTTCGCGATCGAGAGGACCCCGTGCCGAGATGAAAATAAATCCCGGCGCTCCCCCGTCCTTTTCTCCTTAGCCTGTTAGGGCTCCCGCTGTCGTTGAGACTAGCGCCGTGTGTTGCCGGTGGTTCGGATAGTTTATTGTAATATATACATACGCCAGAGCCAAAAGGGAGATGTGCCTTAAACGCGAAGGGGGAAAACATTATTTTTCTGTATTTCAGTCAAAAAAGAACCAACCCGATTTCTCGGAGAGGGCGTATCTTTCAAGGCAAAGCTGATCGGTATTCTCGAAGTTTCGGAAGCTCGAGGCGATCGGATGTGTCAAGCCGCTCTGGCCGATCTAAAGATGGCTATACGAGCGGCCGGTGAGCACAAACAACGCATAGCCGTGCAAGTTAGCATCGATGGACTTCGCTTACGAGACGAGAAGACCGGGGTGGGCGCTCTTTTTTTAAATTAGTAGTCGTAATACTGATCTACCCGACAATAGAGTACTTTTTTTTACAGTAACTAATTAATAATAATAATTTCATTTAATACTTTTCATATTATTATTTACATTATTATAAAAAAATAAATAAATAATTACAACAAAAATAATTGAAAAATTATTAAATTAAGTAATAATTATTATTATTGAACATTGCCAAAGGGCCATTGACCTGCAGCACTTTTTTTTTTAATTTCTTTTCTCTCGTTTCGTATTATTGGAATGAAATACAAGAAATTTCTTGAAAACATTTTGTCGGAAAAAAGTAGACAAAAAAATGAGTATTTAATTTTCAGGAGTGCCTCTACCATCATCCAGTCCACAAAATATCCTTTATAGCTCAGGATATGAGCGACTCGCGGGCGTTTGGCTACATATTCGGCTCACCGGACACAGGGCATCGGTTCTTTGGAATAAAAACCGATAAGGCGGCAAATCAGGTAAAATTCCTACACTTATTAATTCTCATTGTTTCGGAATAGACGACTCCGAAGCGAAGCGAAGGATAACGAGTCGTTATAAACTTCGTTCATCGATAACTATCATCCTCTCGCCGCGTCTCGAAGGGGGTCGTACGTAATAATTCTATTAAATTGCCGGTTTGCCGGGGGTGTACGCGCCAAAACGATCGCGTTCGGTTGGGCGCACCGAATTATTTTCGCATCGCTACCCGACACTCACTCGCACGGCAGGGGACACCTTGCTATCGCAAATAATCTTTTTATATCGCGAGAAAAAAAAAATGTTAATTAAAATGAATATATTTGCAAAATAGGTGGTGATCGCGATGCGGGATCTCTTTCAAGTGGTATTCGAACTGAAGAAGAAAGAAATCGAATTGACGAAGCAAAATATCGAGCAGAGCGCCAAGTTTCACATAAGTGGAATTTTCGTGGAACCAGCGCCAGATACAAAGGTACGGTTTCCGTTCGGATGCGTTTAAAAATAATAAAAAATTGATATATCATAAAAAACACAATAAAACGGGAGAATGAATACGATTGACTGGGCGATGTCCAGGGCGCGGCGGGTACCGAGAGTTGTCTGCAACGCATTCGTACGGCGAGTCTCGACGCGGACAAAAATTCGACCAATAGCGGTAGTAACGAGAAGAAAAGCGAGACGCAGACCGGTGTAATAGCTGATCTCCTCGATCTGCAGTTTGAGTTAAACTCGTTGCAGCAAGGCATTCATCAGTTGGACAAGATAACTCCGGACAATCCGAGACCGTCGTCCGAAGATCCATTCGAAAGCGATCCGTTCGGTGATTCGTTCGCGAACATGAAAGTACGAATCGAAATTTCCACGGTATTCGATTATTATCGCGACGTGCGGTGGTTTTGTGTATTAATTGAACGATCGGTTGTTGCCGATTGTCGTTTGTTCAGGTGACATCGAGCGTTCAACCGATACTACCGCCTCCGCCGTCTTCGTCGAAGAGAGCGCATCTCGAACGGCAACCAACGATTCCAGCAACGGTGTCGTCCCTTACATCGAGTCCGGCAACGCATCCGGCATTGTCGAGCAACACTCCGCCGCCACAAGAGACCGTTAAGTGGTTGGAAAACGACAGCGAGAAGCGTTTCAGCGACGGTGAGATTGCCAGCTTGACGAACAACGGCAGCGCCGATGAGGACAAAGAGAACGTAAGTATCGTTGTCACGCGTATCCGTGAGCGCGTCGAAGATGTTAAAACTATTTTTGTAATAAGCCGTTAGTTACCGCGTCTTTGCCATTGTTGCTATCGTATACTTTGCTATCATTTACGAATCGCGTTACATAAGCATTGCATTGTACAATAGGGATCATTGGGGATCAGTTCGAGTCAACGACGGAGTCCTCAGATAGACGTATTCACGGAATTGGATCCGTTGGGAACGGGTCTTAGCAAGCCGTACATAGACAAAAAAGATTTTTTTCAACATCTCAAGAATCCACCGAAAAAGGTCCTTAAAGATCTCGTCACGACAAATTCCGGTGAGACATTTCCAACTAATTTTGACATTGCCATGGATCCCCTTGATCCGATCAGAGTACGCAACGAAGTCGGACAAAAATCGTCGGAGAGCTTCGAAGACGGAGATTTCGCGAATTTCGAAACGTTCGATAACGATAACGATCGTTTGCCGGAAGCTACGGTGCCGTCGCCGCCGCAGCAGCGCGTTGCGGCGGAAAAGTCAGATTCACCTCAGCAACCGACCAACAGATCGATTCAGAGAACGATCCATCATCAACCGCTCTCGGTATCTCTGCCACCCGAGGAATCATCGGTCCATCACAGATCGTGCAGCTTGAGTAACAGCGCGAGCGCCGTATCGGGTTCATCCGCCGTCACGGTTATAAACAGAATAGACATGGAATCCAGCGACTCGATTCAAACACTGATGAGATTACCGAGTCCTAAGAAGTATCAGTCGATGAAGCGAAGAGATCACGAAATTGATCCGACGAGTGGCGGAAGGAGACGCGAATCCATCGACAAACCGTTTCCAGTCGATTTTTCCAAGAGTACAGAATCCTGTTCGTCCGAAGCGAACTCGAGACTCTCGAGTTCCAGTGCCGAATTGGACATAGTGCCCGAACCACCGCCTCGCGGTACGGCCAGTATTCTCATAAATCCGCCACCGTTGCCACCGAAGAAACAGGCCGTGCGCGGTGGTACCGGTAAACCTCCGCCAAGACCACCCTACGCCGATAGTCAGTTGCATTACGATTTCATCGAACGAGTGGAAACGAGTCCGTCACCAACGAGGCGAGAACATACGCAGAGTCCGGCACAGGTGGATGTCACCAAGTCCCGATTCGACGACAACTTTAGTCCATCGTCGTCGCGCACGACCGACTCTCAACGTGGCGAAGAAAATGCATCCTTCGGCGGCGCTACCGCCTCGAGATTCGACACAATGATTCCAACGACGCTATCGACCTTATTCCGCAATCCTTACATGGGTAACGCCTCGGGGGATACCAAGAGAGTCCTCAATACCGCGGTTACGTTGACCACCTCCTTCACGACCACCACCGTCACCAGCGCCAAGCCATCTCTCGACATTACTCTCAGTCAGCTGACTTCTTCAAATCTTGCCGAATTCGCAACGAGCCTCGACATGAGTGTTACCGAACTGACGAATCTGACTTTGCAACAGTTAACAGAATGCCTCGCGAGGTTGTCGGCCCGCGAGGTCAATGGTGGTTCCGCTTCGCAACGCCGGGTCTCATCGCCAGCACCGACATCGACCAAACTCGTGGAAACTTCATTCGTCTCGAGCGAACCGCTGTTCAAAGCCGATTTCGACAACGACACTAAACAAGGCCAACAAACGCAACAATTGCCGGAGCAACCGGTGTACGATAAGTACGCAGTCTTCAGAGAACTCGTTGAAATGGAGCAGATGAAGGAGGAGATTCCAACCAGCGAGGTCGTTGATGCGACACCGTTGCGGCAGAGTACAGAACTCGACGAACGCAACGAGCCAAAATCCACATTTACGCTGGACGAAACGAACGAGTCGAAAGATTCCATGTCGGGCGTTTCTGATTTGCTGTCGAATCGCGATGTGAGCGCCGAATCGTCGATCAATCGGGCCTCGCAGAAGCGAGACACGGTAATCGATGGCAAATCGATGGACCAAACCGAAATGATCAAGGAACAAGCCGGCGATGATCGTGAAAACAAGGTTGCGCGATCGCAGAGAAGCCTGCAATCGCCCGGTATCGCGAGTCAAAACGAGAAAGCGAAATCTTTCGAGATCTCGGAGTCGGAGCGGCTCCAGTCGCAAGATAAGGATCAACAGGCGAGAGCAAAGTTAACAACGGAAGATCAGAGCAAAGAGTCGCAGAGAATCGGGGTCGGTTACGACGACGAGGAGATCGACGTAGACGAGGAGATTGATTCGATTTCGATCGTCAGAGAGCGAAGTTCCAGCGAGGAGAAACCGACGAGTTTGTCGGTCGCGTCGCCAATTGAGCGTCAAACGCCCAAGACCATCGGTGATCAAGATCTGATGAAACTCTTCGCCGAATCTTCCGCGGACGCGATAAGTCCAAGAAAATCGGTATGCCGCGATGACGACGCTGGAGGATCAACGGATATCTTCGAGGAAATAAGAATGCTCAACAGCGCCGGTAGCCAGTCAATGGGACGAGAGGATAGCAGCCTTTCCGTGGGTTTGGAGAAGAGAAAATCATTCGAGAGGCTCGACGCCGAAAGGCTCTCGTTGCAGAGCAAAGGGCAACAGGCAAAAACGAGGATAGCGATAGAGGGAAGCGGTCGGATCGAGGAACGAACAGGGGCTGAATACGAGGAGGAGGAGGCCGACGACGATGAGGAGATAGACGCAATCTCGATCGCGAGAGACAGAAGCTCCAGCGAGGAGAAACCACCGAGTGTGACGGTCGTTTCACCGATCGAGCAGCGGCAACAAGCGCCGAAGAATCTTGCCGATCACGATCTGTTGAAACTCTTTTCGGAATCGTCGTCGGAGGCGCTGAGTCCGCGAAAAACTGGTACGAGAAACGAGGAAGACGCGAGATCTGTGACTACGGATATCTTCGAGGAGATAAGAATGCTGAACAGCGGTGGTAATCGGTCAACAACGATGACTCGTCAAAGCAAAGATTCGATTCGTGCGACGAGCGGATTCGAGGACGTATTTTGTCCGTTCGTCGAGGGAAAGCACGAGCCCAAAGACGGTCAGGAATCGTTGACGGGCAGTGCGAAGGATGAGGGCAATTGGGCCAAATTCGAGAACACCGGCGTGTTTCATTCGGACAAATCGTCCTACGACGATCCGGCATCGGTTGGGGGTACATCGCCTTGGTCACCGGACGAGAAAGATTTTCAGGTCGAGGGTGGACGGAAGACGACGCTGAAACAGCAGCAACAGCTGAGATTGCACTCGGGGGAGAGCGATAACGAGTGGAAGGACGAAGAGGAAAGCGAGGAGGGCAATGGTCGAAGACAATTTCGCGACGATGGTGGTTTCTGGTACGGAAGACATCCGCGAATCGATTTGGGCGAGGAAAGTCCCTATTACGAAGAGACCGGCGAACGGACGTCGAAGGATTGGCACTTCGTCGAGCGCGAACGGGGCGGACGAAAGTTTCGAGGTGGAATGTGGGCGAAGCAGGCGAGCATTCATAGAGGTCGTGATCCATCACCGTGGCACGAGGAGACATCGGCGAGCGGACGTTGGCCCAGAGACGAAGAGGATCCGCCGACGCAGCACGGTATTCATCGTGGAAGATATCCCAATAGCCGGAAACAACTGTCGGCCTCTTACAAGGACGAGCTTGAGGAACCATCGAAGGGATACTGGAAATGCCGAACCAAGCAGAGAGCCTGGAATGGCGATCGAGATGGTCCGCGGAATCCTGGACCGCAGCAAACCGGTCATTTCGTCGGGGATCCGATGTTCTACGAGGACGAACGAGCAAAGAAAAGAATGATGCTATGGAGCGGCGAGAGGGACGACGATTGCGACAGAGATCGCTTTAGCAGCCAGGAGAGCATGGGATACGAGGAGGAGGAAAGATGGTCACGCCGAGAGTATGAGAGGAGACGAGGGGACAAGTGGGAGGACGAGATAGTTTCGGGCGCGAGATTCTGGCCGAGAAGAGGACCCGGCGACGCTGCCGATCTGCGAAGCGAATACGGTGCCGATCGGCCAGTCGGGGTCGCAGGGCCACCGTCACAGATGTCGCACGAGATGTACCGAAAGCAGCACTATTGCCGGGCCGAGAGCAGAGAGGCGAGAGAACGGTCTACCGGTCACGAGATCTATCCTTCCGGAGTCGCCGGCGGGTCTGGCGGCTGGCTGGAGGACGAATACACCATAGCCGATCGGTCCGACAACTCGCCGAGATACTTGACCCGCAAACGCCACGGGCCCAAGAGGCCGAACAGCGCCAACGACGAGAGAAACATGGGGGAACCGGTCTACGCTGATCCAAGAATCAAATACGGCATGTCGAGATCCGAGTGCAGCGACAACGACTCCGAGCTCTATCATCGGCCTTACCGATCGCGCAGCCGGGAGAGCTACTGGGGCAGCGATCAGGAATTCGAGAGTTGGACCGGCGCCGGAAGCGGCAGCGAGAGACTCTACTGGTCCGAGGGTCCCGACGCCAAGAGCGAGACTCTTCATCGTCGAAGGATCAACAGGCACAAGTCCAATCGACCGGCATCGCAGAAGAATCAGAGCTCACCGTTCGAGGACGATTTTGCTGAAACCCTCGATCACGCTGAGCCCTCCTTCGATTCCTTCGTTCTCGACGCTTCCCGGGGCATGTTGACCAATGTGGAGGCCAAACAAGCCACCACACCGAGAAACGTTAAGGAACATCTGAGAAAATCAGATCCGCGTAGTTCGCGTTACGGCAAGCAACCGACTAGTGGTACGATCCGAGGCTCGAGTTACTTCGAGAATGAGGGGATTCCAAGCGATACCTCCCCCGGCGAACGACCCAGACTCCATTCCGATGCTAAAACTACCCCCGAAAATGTCCCGTCCGATCACGGCGGCAAAGGTGCCACTGCGGCCGGCGACGCTTTCGCACCGGACGACAACGGCAGGGACGCCTTCTTCAATGGCGATCCCAGTCCGGGATTCGACGAGGACGCCTTCGCCTTCAAATCCGAAATGGCCGACAGCGTTCCCGAGACCACTGCGGCGACTTCTATATCACTAAAGAATTCTAGACAAATCAAGTATGGCAATAACAAGATCAAAGGCGATCACGATATTAAGAAGTCTGAATCGGTTAATATTTTCGTTAGGGAGAGCGATCCGTTCGACGACGATGATTTTTTCAAGTGATCCCCTATACCGATCGGCCGAACGACGCGTTTTACCAATTGCGATGCTGACTCACGAATCGAAGGGGAATCCATTGCCGCCTGCTCCGACCGCTTGTTCGCGAATCTTATTCTCTATTGAGTTTGTTAAGTTGGTTTTTTTTTCGCCAATTTTGGTTTTAGATTGGTCAGTCCGAGTTTTTGTAACGCGTTTCTTCGCCCCGTAAGTCCTCTCGTCGTAGTCCCGTCACTGTCGTCAGCTATATCGTTTTTTTTATACTAGTCACAATGTTCCTTTAATTAGATTATTGTCAATCAATAGATGTTGATTTTTCGCGTACGATATTCGACGATGAGTAACGACCCTACGGGTTTTTGTAATCCTTCAATAAGTTGAAGGGGTAGCGGCTACCTGGCGATTTGGTAATTGTGGATTTTTATTTATTTTTTTTCGAAAGCTATTGGAGTAATATTATATTTTTTTTTCACAGATTGGGACGTGTATTGAGAGTTATAAAAGAATTGGTAAAATAGATCGAGCAATAAAAAAGATATGACTATCGGAAGAATTACTTTTTTTTTAGCTATTTAGCGGTGGAAGAGTGCGGGTCACTCTTCCGGCGGCCATATCGTTTTTATTTTTCAATATATTGAGACGTTTTTTTGTAACCCTCTTAACAAATGTACCTTTCGGTAAAAAAAGCAAAATGTCCTCAAATAGTATTCGAGAAAAAAATTAATAAAAAATATGACTCGGTTCTCGAACCAAAGGGAAGTTTTATCCCCTTAAAAAATTATCGACAAAAAATTTGTACGCGACTAGTCAATATCTTCGATTCGATGTACTTATTTAGTTATTAATCTGTCTTACGTGGCTGATAAAAAAAAATTATACAATACCATTCCAAAGATTCGAGATTTTCTAATAATTGATTATAATAATGAAAGAAAGTGGTGAGATTTACTTCGGATTTGCGCGTACGCATCCAGAGTATAATTGTTTTGTGGAAAACTGATGTGAAATTACAGTGCGGTAATAAACAAAATAAAATAAACCTCGTCGAGCGCTTGGTTTTCCTATATGTTTTGTCGATCATTTACATTGTTTTATCCCAATTTTAGTATCATCAAAAAATTTCTCGCAATAAATATTAAAAAATAATAATAATAATCGGCCACTGGATAGTGGATGAAAAAATGTTTTCAGTACACAATCTGTAGTTAAAACTTTCAATCACAGCCGAGATAGGTGCACGATGAGTCTAAAAAATCTGCCCCTCGCAACTTTAAAAACCTCTCACAGAAGTCTCCGAATGTTCGCGGACTGGAGGCTCCGCGGGAGAAGCCTTGATTTGGTCGTTGCACAATGGACAATAAAAGAGCATTAGATTGCCGGCTTTGTTGGAGGGTTGGGTGCTTTGCTCCGCGGTACTTTACAGCGGCAACGTTTCGTCACAATGCTGGCTCGTGAGGCCGTGAGCTGTAGACCCCCAACGAGTACTCGTACACCGGGCGTTTACAAGTGCTTGAAACACCTGGCAAACAAGGAAACAATGCATCCCGCCCGCCTTACCCGTAGCCTCTCACCGTTAACGACGGAAGTCGGGATTTCGCACATTTGTTTCTCGCGCAGCATCCCAACGAATTATCATCGTAATTGTTTCTTTCGAATTTGTTTGTTATAAAAAAAAATGTTTAAATAAAAAAAAAAATCCAAGAGAATTAATTTATCAATTATTATTTTTTACGATAAAAATATAATGATGAATTATTATTATTATTAAAAAAAATAAATAAAAATAATATCTATTATATTTATTTTTTATTTATTTATTATTAATTAATTATTTGTGTATAACATTTGAACGAAATGTTTAGTGAAAATGATTATACAAGACAAAACGCTTGAAGCAACTGCAAAGTAAAAGTACAAGTGTTGGTCGCGTCGAGACAATTGTTTCCAAGTCGGTGGTGGAGGTCGGCACGCATGCGATTCTGTGCGTGTGTAATGCTTACGAAGCGCGAGTGGCGAACTAACCCGCATATACTCGTGGTCACTTGAATGTCGAAAGTACTTTTTTTTTCCTTCTTTCTTTTCTCTCGTACAACGAAAAGAGGCAGCGTGCAATCTCATGGGGTGGCAAAAGAGCGACAAAGGGGAGTTAAAGGACAAGTGACGCGCGCGGGGGATGGAGAGATCGAGGAGTTTCGTCAGGCGTATTCGCAAATAAATGTGCACTTGGAGAAACGCAACTACTCCGGGAGGCCACGAGAAATGTTGATAATTTGGATTGATGTCGAGACCGTTGTTTCGACGATACGATTTTTTTTTTTTTTTTTTTTCAAAGAGCGCGAGGGTGAAAGAAGAGTGGAGGGGATTCGCTGTAGTGAGCGGAGCTATAGGGACGCATCAAGTGAGTTTTTGAGTGAAACACTTGTCAAAATGCGCACATGCTGTGTACAAATCGAAACTCGTGGATGATATGCCGGCGGTTGGCTGTGGGCAATCGAATACGTCTGACAAGAATACTACCCCTATTGCGCGCAGAAGTATGAGAGCTTATTAACAATTAAGGGTCCATTAGATCGATAATTCGAAAAGATTGCGAATCTATTTGAATCCTACTGAATTATTTTGAACAACACGGAGACTGCGTTTTTTATGTATTTTTAGCTCAGAAATAATGGAGCAATGAAAATCAGTCCGGAATAATAAAAAAAATAAAAAAAATGAAAATTAATGGACTCTTTTGGAAAACGATTTCTATACCATTGCAAAGATCATTGATCGATTATTTTTTATTTATTTTCATATATGCCGATTTTTTTTTCTTGCATCGAGCAAAATGAAATCATATTTCAAGATTCTGTTTTAATGCCAATGGAATCGACGACTTTTTAAGTTTATAAATTAATATTCATTTAATTTTTTTGATTCACTTAATTTTTTTTTATACGTGTATTTTATGATGAAAACACAATAATAATAATGTCTACCATTGTGAAGATTGATAAATCGTGTAAAACGGGTTTCGAGTTGAAAGATCGATGAAAAAAAATTGTCGAATACAATAATAGCTGCTGAATTGTCTCGTAAAATAGGCCGGCGTTAGCGAGACCGATCTATCAATATTCCACAAGCTCGGTAAAAAGTGTCAAGTGTTTACCGAGTAGGAAGCGTTATACCGCAACGAATCGTAGAACGTGTCGCCCTCACCGAGAAGTGCGGGTGGCAATGGTCGTGCGCCGCTTCCCACTCAAACGGATTTGCATCCCATTGAATTTCAAACAAGTGCATCCCGCAACTGCCTTAATGCCCATAGCCGTCGACTCGACTATCGGTTCAAGTGTTACTCTCACGACGAAAATGAAATTATTAATACAGCAGATTTGCAAGTCGCCTCGTTGAGTCGGCCAACTCCGGTTACACAGAATATATTAATATGAATTACTTGCATTTCATATCTCGAAAATTTTAGTTTATCGGATAGCCAATTTTTTTTATTTTATTTTTTTCAAAACTACCGAATTGTCTCGAAGAAAAGGAAAATGTACGATTGAAACTGTAATTTATCGACTCAGTCATAAAATAATAACTCAACTTACAATAATAAAAAAAATCACTTCCGGTACTGTCGAATAATCGTTATATAATTTTTCTCAAAATCGGGATAAAGTTCCAAAAACAAAAAAGTATATTTATAGATCGAATAATGGAAATGGGCGGTTTGCAACAATAACGTGTTGTGTGCACCGATGTATGATTTGGAAGCCAAAGACGATAGCGATGCAATATGTATACATCGAAAGCGTTATCGATTTTAACACTGTTCCAACGCAAATCGGACTATTAGAGCTGATATTGCCAACCAGTCAGCAATGCTGCACTTTGATCATGCGCTCTACTACGCGTGTCCCACTATTGTCCGATTCTATGTTAGCTAACTACGCAACATTATAGCATACGCCAAAAAAAAAAAAAGAAATGTACACGAAATTTTGCAAAAAAAATGTCGAGATTTTTATCTGAAATCATTTTTTTTTAATCGCCTTAAAACAAAGACTGCTTCGTACTCGCCAGTCCGAGAGGCATTCATAAAAAAAAACATCGAGGTTGCAAAAGGTAACGTAGTAGACAGCGACGTACCGCGATCGCAGTTTCGCCACCGATGTGTACTATGCGGAAAAAAACGTGGAGTTTCGAAGGAAAAAAAAAAAAAAAAAAACGACCGATCGCACTCTTAAAAAGTGAAGATTAAAAAGCAGAAGCGAAAGGGTGGCGGCGGGGGAGATGGAAAGTTAAGTGGGCGCGCACCGCGCGCGCGGCATCTTGGAAAGGTGCAAAGCCGACAATATTCTTTGTAGACTGCCTATATAACCGCCTTGGGCCTTGTCGAGCACCACTTGGCACTTCTTTGCACGGCTTTCCCTTCCGTCCACCGCTGACTGCTGTACCGCGGCGCCCAAGCCTTCGACGTTTCTTTTTTTCACTCTCTTGCCCTGGCGCTTTTCACCCGCTGTCTTCGCTCGCCCTCTACTCGACTTGTCTCACTCTTCCGAGTCTTTGTCTCTTGCTAAACTCTCCTCGGCTTTCGGCCTCCTTCTCCTCTCCGCCCCTCTCCTCTCTTCGCGCCACACACAGCACTGCCAACTCCTTTTCCTTCTCCTACGCTTTCGCATCCGCGATAACTCCCTACTCTCAAAGCCGGCGCTCTTTCCGTGCGGGATATTTACCAACATCCAAGATGGCGGTATAATCTTTCGGGAGCGTTGAGCATTATAGGTTGCGGGGCTTAGCGTTCGAGTATACAGCGGAGCGCACACCGAAACGGTTACGTCGCGACGGAATGATCGAAGTCGACTAGTCAAGCTGCGCTTTGCACTGTTTCGCACATTTTCTCTGTCGCTTCCTCGAACTTTATTCGTTCGCGTAATCCTCGAGATCTGGCTCCGCCGCAATGTCGAGTCTCGGAGGTTTTTATTTGTTGCCAAAGAGAAAATAAAAAAGGCGAACCGACAGTGGGGTGGGGAGAGAAAGACAGCAACTATTTAGTCTTTGAAGGATCGAAGTAGGAAAGAGGGACAAAGAGGTGACAAGTGTGCCCTCTATTGTATCGGCGTACGCGTACTTTTCTCGCTTTATTCTATTTATATGATATTGTAACGACCGAGCGTCGTTAGTAGTCAGCTATATTCGTTACAATATTATGAAAATTGTACGTTTATTTCACGGTCATGCGATCGCTTCTCGATATAAAAAAATTAAAACGATAAAATCGACGGTAAAAACTTCAATTTCATTTTTTTTTTATTCGTGAACATTTTTAAAATAATTCTAAATAATAATAGTATTGTTATTAATGATTTTTCATTATTTGTCACCCACTTGAGTTGTAGAAAAACGATGTATTCGCGTAAACCCCATCTGTCGGAGGCACTGTTTTTATTAGGCGTGATTAACGGTCACAGCGGGATGAGGCCGCGTTCCTTGTAGACACACAATATATTTTATATATTATGCACTCGTCATAAGAGACAACGAATTTACGATAATTCGCGCTCTGTCGCGATACTTATTTCCGAAAATCTCAATGCGAAAACTAAATCCACGGCAATAGCGGTACACGACGAGGCCCCCGCCGCGTCTCAACTGATCATCGCTGATCCGGACTCGCGGGCCCAAACGACGAGCACTGAGACTACCCATGATACCGTGCGCGCTCGTCAGCTGGTCGGTAGACAGCATGGCGCGAAGAGTACTCCGATGTTTACGCGTTGTCGCAGCGGTGTTCTTTAATTCGAACTTTCCTCGCGAAAAAAAAACCATTTTTTTTAATCTCTGAATAATTACGTTTGTGCTCTGGTGACGATAGGAGAACGAAGAAAAAGGAGGAATTGAAAGAAACCGTTTATATTTCATCGCTTTTCCTTTTTTTTCTTCATATTTCACCATTTATTAATCGTTGGGATCATTCGGTGAAACGAAAACGCGAACATCGAAATGGTAAGTTGCTTAATTTGTGTTTAATAAAACAAACGTTGCCTGTTTCTATCGACGCACTTGAACGTCCCTCGCGAAGCGTACAACACTATAAAAAAGTAGTATCAACGTTGAAATAACGTTGACGAAAAATCGCGCGTCATGTATTTATCTCAATTCCGCATACCCGCATACCCGATCTATGCATCGTATATTTTCAAAGATGAGAAAATCTTCGTGCACGATAACGAAACTTGACGCGGCACGCAATTGTGGTTATACGGCATGACGGCAAAGATAACTGTGCAAGTCGAGAGCTCGCGACATATATTTATATATGTATACACGTAAAACGAATTGACGAAAATTTGTCGCGTAGTTAGTTCGACTTATCGATGATATATGTTTTCATCTTGACTAAAATTACGAAAATAAAGGGGTGTAGAGCCGAGATCGTTAGAACGTCGAATTGTATAAAGGATCGAAAAGATGATGAGTGCGATTTAAAAAAATTGCTTCTGGCGTGGTAAACCGGTGCTATTGCCGGGTAGAAAGAGGGGTTTACTCTGTCGGTGATGTCGAGCAGGCAGGCGCAGGCATTCCGGATGGTGGAATAGATAGGAAAGAGATTTCGCTACCAGAGATTGCAGAGTAAGTGCAATAATACCGGATTATTTGCATCGCAAAGCCATGTGTACGGGTAAACATAATATTCGCTCTCCTCGGCGAATGCCGGAGTCTGTGAACCCGACCGATAGGAACGAGCAGCGGCGCGGCAGCGGTGCCGCTGTACACTCTCGCGGTGTCTGTATATATTCTCCGAACGTCGACCTACACAAGCGCGTTCACCGATACATTTCGTTTTGGTATATAAAGCCGCGGCCCCCGGAAGCGTAGGACACCTACAAACAGCCCGTTGCCTTCGCTCTCGTCGCTCGACAGGCGCGCACACAGTTGAAATGGTTTCCGTTGTGTGTGTACACGCTGTATGGGTACATAGATATATCTACTATATAGTATATAGGGTCAAATAGTGCGTCGGTTTCGAACCTCCTCCTCCCCCCTCCTCCCTCTTCCCTCCTCCGTCCCCACCACGCCCCTTTCTCTTTCCTCGTTGTCCTCTGTTGTGCGCTGTACATATACCTATACAGACAACGGGCAACGGGCGCTTCTCCCGCGGGCACATCAACATCCCTCTCTGTGCTGTGTGCAGGCCACGCCGCGTAATACCGAATCTGTTTGAGGTGCCTTGCAGGGACGTTAAATTGTCATGCGTGTAATGCTCAGCGACCCGTGTGCCGCAATCCACAATGGCAGAAGACCATTCGAAATTAGAATGAATTTCCTATGCCTCGATCGTACCTCTCTTTGTGCCTCTTTACCGTACGCGCTGACGATGCCAATTCAAATTTTACACTTTAAATAATAAATGTCTGTTGATTTTTCTTTTTTCGACGATATTTTCTCCCCGTGAAATCGAACGGTGTAATCATTTTTAATACAAGACTATGGAAATATCGGAAACGAGGAGAGTGGAAAGGGTACACGCGAATGGACGCTCGTTTAATTTTTGTCCCGTCGTTCAAATAGCCTTTAATGTATAACGTTTTGTCAAAAGTCTCGAGTACGGCGGAGGGACGGCTTAAGGTTTATTTCCATCGACATAAATCGCGTAGCCGGGCAGAGTACGTAATTGCTGGAACGTTGATGAATCATTCGTATGTTACCTTCGTGATTAAATTGGCGTGAAAATGGTCCAGCGTTTACGAGACCCTCGTGACGAGAGGAGTCAATTGATGAAAATCTTCGATGCGTATACCGCGCGCGCTGATTTCGCGTGCGCCGCCGGTCGGCGATCGACGAGACCGCTTTCGCCTATTGTCCCTCTACGGCCGGGTGGATTCGGGATACGACAAATTAGATGCCTTCGAGACTCCAACGCTTGCCGTGCGGGCATTGTACGACGCAAAAGGTCTCCTACGGCCACCACTGTTGACGCTCAACGAACTAATGCTCGCCTACGCTCTGTTCTTTAGCGGAGACCGGGGCGAGTTGCAACGCTGTAAAAACGGAGTCTATAATTCGGCAAGCCATTTTTTTGATTATACGGCGGACTGATTTAACAATGACGAAAGCTTCATATTGAAAATGCAAGAAAAACCGTTTCGGGATTTTTGCCGTTTATCAATGATGAGTAGGGGAAGGTGGATGGCCAACGCGGCAGGGAAGATATGCATATATATATACGAAGGACGATGATGGTGGCGAGCGATATTCGCTTATCGAGGCCAACTCGTCGGGATTCTCGAGACTTCCCTCAAAGCAAAATCCTCGCGCCTCAGCTTGCCTCCTCTCGCCGGCGAGTGTTACAATTTTACCCTCCGGGCGTTCGGCGTTTTCGGATGTCCCTCTCCTCTCCTTTATCCATCTATTCCGCTATTTTGCAAACCACGGCGTGCGCACCAAGCGAAAGACGCCACGCGAGCCGCGGGCTCTCCGGTGCCGCCGCGTATTTCTCCGCGGCTTCGTCGACGATCGTGCTTGTTCAACGGGGGGGTGGATGAGGACGGGAGGGTGGGGTACGAGCGGCGAGGGTTGTCGAGCGAAGGGCGCAGCGGGGGCCATGCGCGCTCCGCATCTCCCGACGCCACGGTAAAACCCTCATCCGGGGGTTGCAAACGGGCTAACGGGCAAATCGGTCGGACGGAGGATTCGCTGGTGGGAAAGCGAACCCCGCCCAGCGTATCCGCCCCCGCCGCTCACCCTCCCCCACCCCCCCGCCGAAACGAAAGAGCTTTCGAAATCAATTCGCGGGGGATCCAGTGGCAGTCCTTGTGTCCGCGCCACGCAGCATCAACATCGCGCACTTTTTCCAAGTCTCTTTCATCCCTCTCCGCGAGTACCAAATCTAGAGAACACACGCGAGTTTTGATACGAATTTTCCGCAGCATCCCTGCGAGCCGCGTTCTCGAGGTCGCGGGTTATCAACGTCACGTTTGTTCCGCAGTCAGCGTCGTCCTGGAAACTTCGACGTGGCTTTTGAGCGGGAAAACATCCACCCCCTCCCCCCCAACGGAAAATAAGAAAGTTCTGATAAACGGCAACAAAAGTTTCACGTGTTCACGTGACACGAGAGTCTTGATTTTTTGCTTGTTCTTTAACGTTATTTCATTGAATCTCGACGGGGTGACCGGAGCAAATCGAATCAAGTGCTGTTTCTGAGATCGTAAACTCCGTCGGTGTAATCTGGAACGTATCGTCTCGTAATCAATGACTCAAAAGTGCTGGCGATACTCGAAGAGTGACCAAAGATTTATTATATCGGCGAATTGGGGGCAACGAAATCGAAAATAATTGACGCACATGCGAGGAAGGAGCTGGCAGGATCGGAGGAAAAAAAAATAAAGAAAAATAAAAACAATGGCATAATTTAGCGGAAGAGTCGAATAATCTTCGAATGACGCGTGATGGATGCCACGGTGTCGGTACGTGAATGCCACCGGTGCACAGTTTACGATTCTTCCGCATCAGCTGGAGCTTCGCGATTGGCCTTGAAGCCGGTAGAGATCGTAACAGATATTCGACCGGCGACGAGTTCGCAAATAATCGTCGTATCTTTCGACGATAGGCGCAATAATATATAATTGTCGATTATAATTCGCAAGTCACTGTGCCCCGGGCAACGAGATTCTACGGTTTGGATCGTCGGATGCGCGCCACAGCATCGTCGCTGTCCCACCGATCGACAACCGAAAGAAAGCGCATCAAGGAGCGGAAGAGAAAGAAGAAAAAAACATTTAAGAACGGAAGAAGAGAAGAGCTAAGCTCTGTGGGGAAAAACAGAAGAAAAAAAGAAAAGAAAGTACGAGAGGAAGTTAACGAAGCGAGTGAATCTCACTCGCGTTATCGCGAAGTAAACCTCGTTAACGATACCAAACTATTAGCGTAACGCGAGATAGCGTTGCCGCGAGATAGCTTTGCTTCGGGGGGGCTTAAGGCGCATCAGTTGCATTCGCAACAGCGGCGTCTGCATCAGCCGCTCCGTGACGGCGCCGACGAGGGCGCGAAAGAAAAAATTCCTGTCTCGAAACGTTTCCATAGACAACCGGTTAATTTCGTCCGATCGTTCGCGGGCTCTCGATAACAAACAACGATCGTACAAAAATCGATAATGAAGCTCTCGAAAGATGCACGGCTACCAACAAGGTGAGCCTCGCCTGCCGATCTTCTTACCTAACTTCGAGCACCGAATAAAAATAATACCGATCCGGTGAGATTCCGGATAAGTGGGTTTCGCTCGGTGTCTCAGTGGGGGCGGTGGGTGGGGATCGGGTAAAAAGTTTGCCGACAATCGGCGTGTGTGTCGAGTTATGCGTAAAATCGGTAAGCCAAAGCTTGATAAATGTACGATATCGAGTTAATGAAAATGGACGTAAACTCGATGATCATGTCGAATGCATCGTGCGACGGTTGTGCGGATAGTGATCGAGATTCCGACAGCAGCGGCATGATCGTCGATCCGGTTAGCCTCGAGAAGCACGCGGCAACCCTTATACCACGGCCGATCGTGCCGATCGGCACCGATATGACGAGAAATCGCAATCGTAGCGTTAAGAGAAAGTATTCGATGATGTCGTCGTCGTCATCGACGTCGTCTACGAACGGGAAAAGCAATAGTTCGCAAACCGGTAGTACTTCCTACAACGGCAACGACAACAAATTACCCGGTACTCATATAAAACCTCCGTACTCTTACATTGCCCTGATAACGATGGCGATACTACAATCGCCACAGAAGAAACTAACGCTCAGCGGTATATGCGAATTCATAATGGCGAGATTTCCGTATTATCACGACAAATTTCCCGCATGGCAAAATTCGATAAGGCACAATTTGTCCCTTAACGATTGTTTCATCAAGATACCGAGAGAACCGGGAAATCCCGGCAAAGGCAATTACTGGACCTTGGATCCGTTGGCCGAGGATATGTTTGACAACGGAAGCTTTTTGAGACGGCGGAAGAGATACAAGAGGCCACCGCCGCACTACGTACTGCGGGATCGGGCGATAATGGCGACATTCGCGATATGCAACGGTGGACCACCCGGTACCGGTGGTCTCGATCGTGGTACGTGCGCCGCTGCGGCGGGTCACTCGACGGTTTCGGGTCTTCACTATCCGGCGGCGGCGGCCGCTGCCGCCGCCGCTTATCTTTCGCAACAGGCACCGCCGGGTCTGCCACTTCTGGATTTTCCGCCCTCAGCCTTGGAGGCCCTGAAACTAGGTGGTTTTCTCGAACCACCTCCGCCCCTTTACAAACCCGTGCCGCTCGCCGCACCCTCGCTGAGGCAAATGCAACAGCATCAAAATCATCACCATCATCATCATCATCATCATCAGCAGCAGCAGCAGCAGCACCAGCAGCAACAACAACAACAACAGCATCAAAGTCACGGCGTACCGTCGACGAGAATTCCACTCCCGCCGAGTAGATCATCGACGGTTCTCGACAAGAAGCAGAGCTTCAGCATAGATGCACTCATAGGGAAGCAAGCCGGTGCGACGGATCACACTATCGTCGGTGGACTACTCGATCTCAGCCCGTCGGAACATCGCGAGATCAGAAGTCAAACGTCGGCCTTTTCTCCGCTCATCTGAAATGACTAATGTGGCGCATCGGGAAACAGTCGAGTGATGAAACCAACAAGATCTGCTATTCGAACTCGAAAAAAAAAAAAAAAATGCCCAATGTGAAATTGAAGTGAAAATTCCCGTCTTGTCCCGTAGTACGAACAATGTATAAGATTATAATAGGATACAGGGAGGCTGTGCTTGTTGGTCCAAAGCTCCAATTTTTTTTTTTTTTTTTTTTCAAGCTCTTTGAGTACCATATAGGCGTACGGGGGGTGAGTCGGGGGCAAAAGGATTACGCGATTTTCATGTAGCTTCTCTCGTCGGAGAAGCATAGAGCAATAACAGCATTGTAAATACGGCCAGCGACGATTTCGCGTGTGTGCATAGCACTTGATTTTACGGGGGGAATGCGTTTCTTTCTTTTTTTTTATTCTTTCGGCCTGTTAGCATTTCTCCCTGGTGTTGAATAAAGCGGGTACGAGGGCGGCTTCGCTCGGGTACGATGCGTTTTTATTGTTGTCTGAGCGCGTGCGATCGTACGTCGAAGCATATGACGGCCCCCGCGGTAAAACGTGTCTCGCTGATAGCTCCGAAGCGCGTAGTTATATGCCTAACATAGACCAACAGAATCGCGCAGCATCCCGGAGTGTACATAATAGAAACGATAAGGTAGCGGGACACTTAGAGTTAGATAATATTTTAACGAGCGTATAAATACGAGGACGCATATATATAT
Source organism: Buathra laborator (assembly GCA_934046635.1). Taxonomy (NCBI): domain Eukaryota; kingdom Metazoa; phylum Arthropoda; class Insecta; order Hymenoptera; family Ichneumonidae; genus Buathra; species Buathra laborator. Next base: position 5,664,807 of record OW203900.1, read on the forward strand.
ATATATATATATATATATATATATAGAGGAGAACGGGGCAAAACGGACCGGCCACGGATACAGAACGTTGTCATAATTTTAGATGTGTGAATTAATTGTTTATTATTAAATCAAATACGTAAGAAATATTTCGAACTTGTGAGGAAAAAAAATAGAGTTTGGGGTCAAAATGGTCCATTTCTTGAATTTGGAAAATTTTATTATTAATTTTTTATTGACCGAAATTTCATGACTAATTTCTCAAAATTAATTTGCTTCTCTTTTATTTTATTTTATTATTTATGATTATTTAATTTCATATACGGTATTGTTATTAATTAACTGTTAATTTTACAATGGCCCATTTTGACCCGTATCATCGTTACATTTTTTATCTTGTCAATTTTACGCTGGTAGTCCATATTGCCTCGGTCACCCCTACTAACATTTAGATATTGATACATATATTGTGTCTACATTAAAAATTATGAAAGTAAAGGAAAAAAGTGAACGTGAATGAGTACGAGAGTGTATAGGTAGATTTTAATTGATCCGCGAACGAAAAAAAAAAACATTACGCTTCAGCCCCCTGCGATGGGGTTTCGATGAAAATAGAATAAATGCGGGAGGGATGATATATGTTTGGGACGATATCTATAGTGGGTATTTGGAGGAATATTCGTTATTATTATATTCCGAAATAAACACCGTGCACTTTTGTCTTAGTTAACGTACTTTACTATATGTATATCAAATGAAACATGAAAAAAAAAAAACAAAAACAAAAAGACCTGCAAAGCCGAAAGAATTTGAATAAACGTTTAGTCCTATGAACCCCCTTTGTCCCGTCTATAGCGACATTAACTCATGAACATCGTGTAACGAAATTATGTGTCAAAAATAATAGATTTATAACGTAAAAAAAAACAATAATAAATTGTACTTGTATGTATATACACGCACCTTATATGTGAGCAATTGGCTCAATCGAGAAGTCTGCGGTGGTGGAAAATGTTGCGGAACTCCTAATCCCGTTGTCCTTTCTGAATTGTTGGAAAATTTCGAAGAAGAGACGGTCGGAGCGGAATCGCTAAAGGTACGATAACGATGGTAGAGACTTTCCATGGGTTGAAAATAAAAGGTAATATATAAAGTTGCGATACAGATTTTTTTGTTTCTTTTTCATTCTGGAGGCCAAGACAAGGGTTAGAGTCGCGTTTAATCGGTTTACGTTTTACGTGCGAATTTTTTAAATTTATTATCACTTCACTTTGATTCAACTAAATGAGTGAATTATTTGTTATTTTAACTTGTGGGGAAAAACAATATGGGAATAATCACCATATCCATAATACAAAAAAATGGTTCGAAATTTGCACACATTTTATTTTTCAATGTTTGTCATTTTTTTTTCATCCGGCAAAATGCCTTTTTCGGTGTTAATTTTCGTTTCCGACTTACCAACGTTTTTCTTTTCTACTATTATCTTTTTTTTTTTCGAATTTTTCACGCAATCTCTCATAGAGTAGATTTTCATTGCTCTTTAATCCCCTCATCTCGGGTGGGTTGTAAACGCGACGATACCGGAGGCCACTCTTGTCGCATAGGGTGACGATATTACATTCCTTGATCGTGATGCGGAGATAACAGCGGCTGCCATCACTGGGTTCGTCTCTATACACCCCGTTGTATAGTTGCCTTCCGACATGAGAGACTATACTGAGCGTTTGGCTATCGCCTCCAACTGCGCCTGATACTCCGCATTGACGTGCTCTCGTGCACCCCGTCGTACCAATATAAAGACAATTCGTGCCATTCAACCAGCGGTTAATACGTTAGTTACTCACGTTTGTTGCACGAAATTATTTACTTCGAGTACAATACGCGCTGCACGATAAATCGACAACTATCGAATGAATACGGAACGACGTTATTACGAAAATATTTTATATCGAATTTCGGAGTTAAACACGACCGCGAAAGAACTCGGATTTAAAAAAATTGTTTTCTTTTATTAAAAGAAAAGAAAACCGTACGTTTTTAACTAAACCTTTTTTTATCGATCGATGAAAAAAAGAGCCGTCATATACGCTTTATTTTTAATTTTTTTGTTGGCACGTGTTCCTTATCGGAGATTCAAATTGAGAAGCATTGACACAATCGTTTGGAAATATCGCAAATCGTAGCTTTTCGAATGAAAATTAACATCAAAATTGCGTATACAATTTTTTTTGTTATTTATCGTTTCGCGACAATGTCCTATTCTATTTTTCCTCGCGCTTTTCTAACTATGTAAACAAAATATATATATAAACACTGTATTCTTGGCAATTTGTAGCCATACACTTATTCTTGAGCGCTCGGAACGGGCATAGCTAAGATTACACACTGAAAAAGAGTAATTAACAATTTCGTATTATTTTCGTATTATCGTAATTATTATCTCTATAAGACGTTCGATGGGGGGTAATGCATCTTTAATAAACAATACATTAAAATAAATTAAATAAATTATGAATACATTTTTTTGCAACTCCTATAAAAGAAGAAAGTCGAATTTATGTAACGAGAATAGCGAAAATAAGAATTTTCGGAGCGAGAGAGCGGTGCTCGGAGCATTGAGAAATCGTTGACAAAAGCGTTACTGGTTCGGGGCTCATCCTCTGTCTCATATCGCGGTGGTGACAATACAAACCGAAACAAACACTCAGTGGCACGCGACCGGGTCACGTGCCGTATCGGGATATATTACATTCCGTAAGCACACTCACTTGACGAGTGAGCTATTAAAGGGGTGTCCGCGGCTCGTGGATGCGTATACCAGCGTTATCCGAAACTGATCGTTCAAGCGGGTGATCGTCTAATCACGAATTCGAGGGAACATTGACAACTAATACGTACTAACGATCGTTTTTTTCCCCCATTCTTCCCCTCCCACCGAAACACCTCGAGCAAGAAACGCCACGCGTCTCTACCAAACGTACTGTTAATTAATCAGTAAGTACTCGCCAAACGTTATCGATATGGTTATCAGTTTTTCAACTTTCTTCGATTTCGTTTCTCTTGCAAGCTAAAAAACAACAATGAAAACCTGTGCGCTCGAAGTACTATTGATTTAACTTGGAATTATCGACTCGCGAATGTTTACCGTAGAGTCTCGAGACCTCATGGCTATTCCCATGTATTTTTCATCAATAGAAAGACCTTCGGTAAATTTGTATTGGTGATTAAATTTGCCTGATCGTCAATTCGAAAATCTCACAGACAAGCGGGGCGTTCCCCTTAGAAATAAAGTAAATGACGGAATATGTGGAATACACATAAATATATAAAAGATATATAAATTTGTAGTAAATATATATATAACTTATATATAGCATTGGAAATATGTAAACTATATATATCGATTTTACATACTCTAAATAATAATTATATATGCTTATATATTTTCATATATTAACGATATATAGTCTATGCGTAATTTATCCGCATACGTTATACATATATATTTGTCCAATATATAGAATAACTTTGTGAAAAATAGTTATATAAGATTTATATCTTGCAGCCAAAGTATCTATATGTTGTATTTGTGCCAATATAAGGTTAATTTCCATGCGAAATTCTTATCCCAATATTTTTTCTTTCCAATCATCGACATTACATTTAATTTGTTTCAACCAATGAAATGTATATCATTCATTTGAAGTTTAAAAAATTCTTCAGAATCTTCCATAAATATATTTCTTATTTTATCTCCATCGCCTGATTACGATTCAACCAAATTAGTTTCGCTTTCGTTACTTATATAGAAGAATATCATATATTTGCAATGGAAATCTGCTCTTAATTTCTTTTCTCATCGGCGTAAAATATTTCAATAAAAACCCATTAGACCTATATATTGTTTACGCGACGGGATATCATATACGAAGAGAAAAAAAAAAGATTGAAGGCACAAGAATGAGGGGTAAATATATAAACCCGGATGCCGGTGAACGTTACTCGGAACATTATGATAATTCGAGTGATGAGAAATAGTGTGTGTCCGCGCGTGTGTGGGTGTGTGGGTGTGTGAAACGGAATAGCAACAGTCTCGCGAAGGTTGAATGTGTATCCTATAACTGATTGAGCCACCGTAAATTCTTGCATTGCCCGTGTACGACGGCCATGTTTAAAGCGTGGGCGTGACGGGAAACGGTTGCCCGTGACGACCCGTTTGCGTTATCCGTGGAGAAATATCGACCTGCGGGTAGAGGGACTGCGTCGCCTACAGGGGTTGCTAGGGTTCTCTGTCCGGGAGGGAAAATGTTATCACTGCTTTGTGGCGGCTAAGATAGCAACTCCCTCCCGCCTTCCATCCTTCGTCCCTCTGGACCGGTAAGACTAAATCCCTCTCTCTTCCTCTCCTTCGCTCTCCTAGCCTCCTTCGCTCTTTTCAACCTTCCAACGAGATCTCTTCCCTCTTTTCTCCATTCGAGATATACTACATACTGTACGGAGTCGTACACGGCGCGAGTTCTACTACAATATAGAGTGGTAGGTGGGTGTATAGGTAGGTAGGTAGGTAGGTAGGTAGGTAGGTCGGATGGAAGATGTTGTAGACGAGCGGAGCGTGCTACTGAGCTGTTCGGCATACGCCGAGGACGCCGGTAGCCGTACCGGAATCTCCAGAATGTGTGTGTACGAGGGATCATATTAGATTCTTGGACAAAGTTTTCGCATGGTCGAAGCAGAGCCAAGAATCGCCGTTCAACACAGAGTTTTCTCTATAGCGAACCTTCTCCAACCCACAGACACGCGAATACTCCCAGTATTTAACTGCCGCTTCTGATAAATTCTCTCGCGGACATGAAATACCAATGTAACTAATTTTAGTTACTCGAAGAAGAACGTGTTAACAGTTAGTAATGATTAATGTAGAATCAGGAAATATCGCTTTTGAAAAATCGATTAGAATTTTACTAAAGTATTGCGAACAACGCGAAGGGAGCGTTTTTTAATCGATATATTAGACGGAAAAATTAAGCAATCATTCCAATTATTAAATTTAAAAAAACAACCAAAATGACTCGTTGAAGATGCGATGCGAGTTTGTTGAAAACTTCATCATAAATTAATTTTGCATTTTCCAGTCTACTGAACTTCAAATATTATTAAACTCACTTTTCTGGATCTATGCTCTCGATAAAAAATCTGCCGCTCACTGTCGCAATATGTCATTTCGAAATATTCCAACTTCGTACTTTTGTCTCATTTTTCTCTTAAAAAAAATCCAATAACACCAAAATTCCAGTTTTTTTTTAAATACACCCAGAAGAATTCTAATAAACAAAGAATTCTAATAAAAAAATAGTTTCACCGACAAGAAAAAATATAATTTCATTCGAGTAGTTTTGTTCTCGTAGATAACAATTTTTAAGAGCCATTGATTTTTAATTTAAAATCCGTGCGATTTTCGAAATATTGGCGTAGACTTACACGGCAGCGTCTCGACTATTTTTTCAAGTACTCCGCGTCGAGTTGCTACCGCGTCTCTTGATATACATATTCTTATCCGCAAGAATTGAATTTTTAGAATCTACGAGCGGATGTTTTTGTATTTATATTTTTGTAGTGTTGGCTACGCGTTTTTACGAAATTTTGTTCGGTAAATTCGTGATCTTAGCGTTTATTCGCCGCTATTATAGCGTATATGCCCTTAATTTTCCATGACTGTATGAAAAGCAATGAGAATTAAACAAAACCTATATTACTGCCGTTATAGAACGGTAAACATCGATAGTATTAATACTAGTAGTGGGGGGTACGCAGGGTGCAGAAATAGAATGTTTCGATTCGTTTGCCGGAGGGGGGGATTTTGTGCCACCAAGTGACAAATTTAAATCTCCCTAAGCCGGGCCATTAGTGCCAAGTGTAAACAGCAAACAGTGCATTAAAGAGCCTATGCGCGGTACGCAGGAATAAGCGGTATAGTAGAGAGAGTGGAAACAATGATTGTGCCGACGTTACCGAACAATGTCCAATTCCCACGGGGATTCCCACTAGACAATGACACGATTCAGAGAGGTCGTATGGTGTCCCTAACAGCGACGTTCAATCGCACACAATTTGCGTTGACGGACTCTCTATGCTATCGTTTGCGTGATATGCAAGGGGTGTGAATATAACTATGCGTTTACGAACTTACGAAAGAAAATAGCCACAAGCAACGTATTCACGGGGGTAGCGAATACGAATTGAAAGATGTGTGAAAAAAAGTGTATTACATCTCTACAACACCCGACAGACCCGATAACGTCGTCGTTGCAAATCTTTATCAAAAACCAATATTTTTACGTTCAATTACAGTGAAATTGATACGCTAAAATGTAAAGAAAATATCTACTCGAGCGTTATTACGATGCAAAAAAAATTATAGTAGTTACACGTTTTCGAAAGTGGCGAAAACGAAAAGGCGATTATTATATTTATATTAATCATTTTTTCAGTATCTTTGCTTTGATAAAATTACGAAAAAAGAAAAAATGTGTGTATCGTTGATAACGAATCTACAATTTCGAATCGATTTCGTATCGTATTACGAATTACATTTCGAACCAAGTTAACGGGGGCAAAGCGGTGATATATTATTCACGCTTTGAGCGTTGATCTGTTCGAAACGCTTTTTCGTCAAAAATGACGGTGACTCGCGCTAAACTATCCTAAATATTTATATATCTCCGGATAACTCGTTGACGGTATATAACCTTTTTTTCTCCTTGAACGACCAGTTGGTTAGTGGTAATATTCAATAATCGCGAACTAATATATCGCAAAACACACGAGAATTCGTAATTCTCAACTATGACGAATCGTCGTCGTTGCTTTCGACCACTTAGACCGTCTTTTATTCTGTACGTATTTTAACTTGAAAACAAAAAGCTCAATATCCCGCGGCGTCGGGGACCGACCGCTGCAGTGTTCCGCGTTGGGTCTTTAATTTAAACCGCAAATTTTCTCGCCATTTCACTTTGTTCGTGTCATTGTGCGATACTTTGGGTGGTTGTATTGCGAAGATATTCGTCCAACTGTCGAGTGAAAACTTCGCCATTAACTGCCCGCGACTGCCCGCACAGCAGTTTTTATTTTTTTTATTTTTTGTTTTTATCATCCCTCGGGCAATATACCTAAATGGCGGTTAATGGAAGGCCTCATAACATTTTTATTAAGTTTGTCTCACCAGATGCCCGGTGTATATAGGTGTAGAAAATTCTCAGATTATCTCTTTGAAGTGTGCCTCCGCTCGAATGGCTACATCTCAGTAGTTCCTCGACTCGATAATTCAGTACAGCGCGAGCGATGTATTTGAAATCATCGCTTTCGTATCCGTTATCGTTTTCTTGTGGAAATTAATGATCGGATTTATCGCACATAATATACAGGGAACTTATATAGTATATAGCAAATAGTGCGGTATACAATACAGTATATATTACGGTATATAGTACAATATATAGTACGGTATATAGCACAATATATAGTACGGTATATAATAAAGTATATAACACAATATACAGTACACAATGTAGTACAGTATATCGTCTGTATACTGAATTATATTGCAATTTCATGGTACTTATCTCTAATTCGGTGGCGCTACCTGATCGGCTACACTTATCCATAGCCCTATGATTTTGATCCGACCGATATATAATTACTGTACGATACCCACGATAAATATACGAGAGAAGCATCGCAAAGGGGTGGTATGCGGCAATAGGGTATTCGAATATAAGCATTTTGTTTGCACCGACGGCAGGCATGGTTTACGATTTATTTTGACACGTTGCACGTGACCCAGCGAGAAAAAAAAAAGTTCGCATCTTTAATCCACTTAGAACGAGATCCGAGTGCAGCACCTGCTCGCCGCGGAACAGATGCCCGGCTTTCCATGCCCTCGCCCTCGCGTGGCGTAGCTATCTCCCTTTTATACGCCGTGTCACGAGCATTATTTCTACGGTTCATTGATGGGTGCATTTAAGAGGTTTATAAATGACATTTGACACCGGCCGCCCCCACCGCCCACTGAATATTAGCAATCGCCCATCAATTCCAACATCATTGTTATAATATGTAGTCGTATTCGGTGTCACGTTTTCGAAAGTCATTATACTCACGACGTCATAAAAGATCGAGAATTTCATGCATATGCTTAGGGAACAAATACGGACGAGTTACCGAGCCAATAATACAATTCATCATTATATACATATATATGTATATATAATTGTTTTTTGTCTCGAATTACTTTGACTGTTGTTTTCGTTTGATGCGCAAAATTCATCGATATGAAATACAATGTACCAAGTGTACCGAGAGCGCGAAAGTCGGAGAGCTTAAATGCATATTTCTTCGGGGTGTCTTTCGCAGTCGTGAAGTACGGATGGACGGGGAGGATATCCAAGAATGGGACAAATGAAGCCTCTAGGGGCTTTATAATTTTCAACGCCCTGTCACCTCGTCGCGCGGCTAGACGTACTTGCTTGTCGTGCTTTTGCCGAGTCTCTCCAACAAGTTTCTCTACCACCCCCCCAATAACACACCTGCCAGTGGTACGAAGGCCAAGAGTGAGAGAGATAAATAAAAACGCGGATACGAACGGATCTGTTGAACAAAGAGGAAGAGATTCACATGGGCGGCCGTGTCGTAATGCAAAGTCACTACGGGCCAATGAACTAGCCGTTGCACCGAGTGTAGGGCGTGGCTAGGCTATCGGTTGACATCATCGGCGTGGGGAGATGGGAGAGGTTGCGACGCTCATAGTAACGTGTATACGTGTGCGCTGTACTTCGGGCGACGAGGTGGCCACCAAGTGTGCCCCGGGGTGTAATATCATACCGTTAGGTGGATAAATAGAGGCACAAACGGGGGATGGGTGATCCAGGCTACGGAAAGGAGATGCCGACTCTCTATAGGCATCCTGCAAACGCAACTCGCTTCTGCCTTTCTGAGCTTTCGACGAAATACGATCTTTATTCATAAATCATTTTTCGAATTAATTTTGGAGCAGAATTATCGGATAAGCCAATGATAGGCTTGGAGTTTATCTTTTTTCTATTTTATATAATCATTTTTTTCTAATTAATTATTGGTGATTAAATTTGCGATTCTTTAGTACATACAGTGCGAAAGAGAGCGCTGGGTGTCGTTTTTACGTTCTTTTTTAGTAACAAAAAGAATCCGAGTCTTCGTAATTAATTATTACGGTTTATTTAAGGAAGAAGAAAATCTGAGGTCTCATAATCACCCATTAAGTTTTATTTTATTGACGAAAAAAATTAAATTCTTTGGAATCAATTCCTACGTTTTGTTTTAGAAAAAAAAAATCGGTCGTACTTATCGGCATATTTTCCGAATAAAACTTGACTGTGATTTTCATCAAAGAATAACGACGTAACGTTGATTCATCGTTCATAATACGCATACTATCTCATCAGCCCATCGATGAACATGTATCTGTATGCGAAAAACAAGTTGATGCTAAAAATAAATGAAAGTCGACATTTTTATATCCGCATTCGCACATATATGCGCGATATATAATTTTTCGTAAAAAATATATTGAATCTATCATAGATATAATTTGCAATATACTTTTTTTCCATGTGGGTGGCTATACATATAACATCGAAACGATCAACGGAATAAAAAAAAACACCCTTTAAAAAAGTGACGATTCATGAAACTTTCTTTTTTATTAAATTTCATGCAATATTAATGAAATCGTAAGATAGTACTTCGATTGCCAATTAATGCAATTCTCGATACCTATTCGCGATATCTATAACAATATTTTGGGAGTTCTTTCATTTTGGGGTAATCTCGACTAATGATATTGCCAGCAGACGGTTTGTTAGCGACCTTGCAGTTTATTGCAGTGTTTAGAACGCAGTTGCAAGGTAACGCCGCAAGGTGACGATCCCTGACACTAGAATCTGTTTTGAACAGCTGTATAGCCGATGCCATATCGATTGGAGGGTAGTAACTATACGATGGTTAGGAAATGAGTAGGAATTATGATTACCAACGGAAAGTAACGGCTGGAAACGATGCTTAGTCGATTAGTCAACGATGTTGGTAACTAATGTCGCAAAATCTACAGTGTACCCATCGACGATATTTTTCATTTACCCCTCAAATACAAAAACAACAGATTTCGAGGGTAATTTACCATTTGCTGTATTAAAACGGTCCAACGTGTGAATTTTTCATTTATATTCCTATAGTCTAAATCTAATCTATAATATCGAAAAGATCGAAAAAATATTTCCACGGATTATTCATTTTATTTTGTTAGTCATTTCGAAGCCGCACATTTCCCTTGTTTAACTTTATTGTTCTGTTTGATTTTAATTTTGATTTTGCTGAAACAAAAATCGAATTTCTGTTAAAACATAACATCAAAGATCAATTTTTTTATATAATTGACGATTTATGTTCGTTTCAATAAACATATTTAACGTGTAAAAAATGAATAAATTTTCCACGGCCGATGGCAGTGTTAAGGGAGAAACTTTAGAACATCCCATGGGTCATCGAGTTCCGTTCGTCTTCACGGAAAAAAAAACCGTAAATAGTATTCACAGTATACGTTATATGGGTAGAAAACAGGTACAAGATATACCTGCTCTCGGGTCTCCCTGCTTCGGTTAAACCGATGTCTCTGCAAATGCTAAATGGACCCCCTACTCTCCACAGTAAGGCGGATTGTGAGTCTGATGTTAGCCACCGGTGATCAGCTGCGCGATGCTTGCAAATTTAGAACCTTAGATCTATCCAAACCATATCCGCATTTATTTATCGAGAACTCAAATTCGTTCACAGAAAATGTTACCGCCACACCGAGCAAATATCAAATTTCCCAGAGACAATACGTCAAATTCCGTTAATCCGTATTTATGTAAAGAAAACTATTCAATTGTCAAATTTTCGTACTAATGGTAAGTCAGTGTAATTTCTATGCATTTGGTATTTCATCGAAAATCAGTATATTCATAATTCACCAAAGTTCCAAGTAAAAAATATACGAAATATCAATGCGACAATTTCGTCATTCGTACATATATAGCGTATGTTCTATAATAGACTAACCATAATACGTATGCTATCCTTCAGGCTTATAAGCCGCTTCTTAAGTTGTAACTGTACTACATAGAAAATCGGACTAATCGAGTAAAACGTTGACGGTGCTTGTAACAAGTATCGTGTATATACTATGACATTTATATGTAGCATTTTCCACACCCACGATGGACCGTATGCCTATGGTTTCATACCGATACGCGAGTTCGAGCCGATTAGTAGTACAGTAAGACTCACTAGAGGACAGCCTGAATCGCCCCTGGACTCTACGGATGCACGCAAATTCTTTATGAAAAAGACGAAGCAGCATAGTAAGGCGTCTCACGTTGCACAACCCCGTACTAAGGTGGTATTTGGTACATCTCCATTCTAACAATTGCTGACCGTTCGCATGTAGGATTCTCGTTGTATGCCTACTGCACCCTGCAGTTCGTCAAGTTTTTCTTATAAAACGAAAAAAAAAAAAAAAAAAAAAAACCTTCGCAAAATGCATCTTTCCGAGGGTTATATTTACGAGAAGGTAAAAAAAAAGTAAAAGTTATACATACGATGTATAACGAAAGCCAATACAAGGCATTCTACAATACATGTGCGATCTACAGCTGTTAGTTCGCCGTTTCGGTACAGTTGGCTACCTTTACGAATATCCTAACGCTATAGGTATATATGACGATATACTATACCTACCAAAGTATAAACCACCACCACTGTGTGCCTCCACTCAAAGAGGCAGCCATACCGAAAATAGGGCCGTATGAATATAACCGACAAACTTTACAGGTACACAATGGTACACCTACGAATAATTGCAATAAACAGTCAATGTTGATATTAAATTTTTCACTAATTCTGCGCTTTTTTTCTTCATTTACGCGATGTTATCTTTCAATGAAACAAATTAAGTTATCCAGTTTAATAACATTGTTGACCGCGTTTTATAGTTAAAAATGTTGTGTAAATTTTATTTAACAATCGGCAAATCTCCCGTAGACTTTATTATTGTATTTCGACAGAATTCGAGTTACGAATGAAGATTCTGAATACTACTAGAAACTACGAGAAAAATTGAGTTTAATACACGGGAAACGTTGGGTTAGGGCTCCATGGATGGGTAGCTACGGTCCTGCAGGGTAAACAACAGCCGCTGACAAAGACGGAGACTCGGGGCAACGATAGAATGGTCGTCTCGCAGGCTAGATGCCTGCGTAGATCCCCAGTTAAGGGTATAAAAGTTTGCGCTGCTGTCTACCTACTCTACACACGCTGGCTTTGGCCATCGACGCCGGGTATGCTATGCCGAAGGCGGTAAAATGGAACGGGGCGTCGAAGGGATCAAAAGGAATATATGAAAAAGGTCTAAGGGCTGGTGCAGCGGTAGCGGCCGCGGCGAAAGCAACCGAGTGGGAGAACACATATGCGTAAGGTACGTTCATAGAGCTCTAGCCAGCGGCCACACTGCGCGCAGCCGTGAGCATCGATGAACATTAAGCGCGTCTAGGAAGGAGAAGGGGACGAAAATTGTGACGAGCAACGCGAGGGGGATGGGTAGGTAGAATGTAGAAGCCGAAGCAAAAGCAGACAGCCGCTAGGAGCGCAGCAGCCGGGATCCAGTCGCAAGTTGGCAAGGCGTAGCCAGCAATGGCCAGCAACCGCTAGACATCGAGCCAGTCGCAGCTCGACATTCGCCGCGAGACTGTCGAGCTAAAAAGCCCACGATCGATACTACCGAAAGTAGTATTATAAAGAAGAGCCAAGGCACACCTTGTTAGCTCACTAGGTTATTTATTCATCTTCCTCCATTCACCGTGTCTCGTTGTGCAACGCGTAACCCGGGGGTGCTGTTTTTTTTTTTAATTACGAATTGAGAATCTTGTACAATTCAAGTGCGAATCGTGTGCGATGTGAATAATGTTAATGACTCGGACTGACGCGTGACCAATAGGCTTAGACTCGAATCTCGTTGTTTCAAGGAGCAAAGCCCTGGCGAGGCACAAAGATGGGCGAATGAATCAGCGTGCGAGAACTCAGTGGGTGCTTTCCAATAACGACGAATACGAGCCGAAGTGCTCACGTGTGCCTGTGCGTCAATCGTAATTCCGGATGATTTTCTTACCGCATTATTCAGGCATATAACCCGATCAATCGGCTGAAAATAAAGGTGTGCGAGTGTATACGAAACGCGAAATTGTATAATAGTGTAGTGGCGTGTAGAGACTATGAATTCGAATGCATAAACAGTCGTGCCTCGAGGCTCGATGGGCAAAATTTTGTGGCATTATAGTATTTGCAATTCGTGAACTTTTCACGAATTCTGAAGAATCTCGTGAAAATACAACAAAAAAAAACGAAAAATACGCGTGAAAAGCAGATGTGAAACTTTTGTCGTGAAACTGCTTGATTGCTTCTGGCGAAACAGAATATCAACTAGGGACGGTGGTTTCGCGTACAGTTGCGTGGCTGCGTGGTCGCTATCGTGAAAAGTGGTGGTTGTCGTCGTCGTCGTCGTCGTCGTCGCCGCCGTCGTTGCTGCTGCTGCTGCTGCTGCTGCTGCCGCTGCTGGCCAGAGCCCTTGGATCTCTTATTCTCGTTCTTCGAGTATAGGCGGCGTGTGCGCGTGTCGAGGGGCTGTGCGGCTGTGCTTACTTTTCGGTTCTGTATGTGTGAATTGGTCGGAGGCCCCTTTCGCCGCGAAGAAAAAAGAGGAACGAGGATCGAACGTCGTGGCACGAAATTCGGAAGGGATGAAGAACAAGAACCATCGGTGAAAGAGAGCCTATTCATCCACGCCAAAGCTTCATTCTCCACTACTGATCCACGACACGCAACATACACACGTATTCTCTCACACGCGAAAGTGACGACACTCCCATTCCTCACTTGTCGTTTCCTCTGATTGTCTCTTGAGGCAGTTCCTTGGCGTTGGATATATCGTTTTGGTCCGACCCTTGGTAAACCCTCCCGGCGTAGTATAACCCCTTCTTCGTACCTACCCACCCCTTTCATACTTCACACGAGCCAACAATACATTCACTGACCTCATTTTTCGCAATTAAACGAGAAATTTGTACAGATCGCGGAGACGAACGACGACGACGACGACACCAACAACGAATTTTCGTGTAATAAATTCGTTTTCATTCGATTCTTGGTTGCACGGTGCCATCGTTCGATTGAACGCATCGAAACTCGCCATCCATAACGAAAAAAATCAAAGACTCGAGTAACAGCAGAGATTTTAGCGACGAAGCTAAAACCTCATAATACAATAACGCATTGACAATTATTGGAAATTAATTAATGGGCTTCCGCTTAACGTTTTTCCTCGTGCAGGATAATTTTGTACTTTATTCGACTGCATTACCGACGAAAGAAAACTGCAGTATTGCGATAGGAAGGGTGGAGCGGTGGCAATAGGCTAAGAAATTTCTTTGACGAATCAAAAGAATTGTATGGAAACCGAGACGAACAGCTGAGACGAAGACTTGTTGAGATACGAGGATCGTGGCTCGCTTGTGGACTGCAGGCGGCGGCGCCGACGGCGACGCCGACGGTCTTCGACGGCGCCGTCCCGGCTGCTGCTGCTGTGTGACCAACACAAACGCTCCACTTTCTCTACCACCGGGATGAGAACAGGCTGGCGCAGTAGTTATCGCGGTAACTTTTGTTAACCGTACAGAGAATCGTGTCCTCCTCTTATACTTTTGCTCATCATCGCCTTGGCATTACAATCCCACGTGGCCATCCGGTGTCCGGAAGACTTCGATCGGCCCACCTCGGCGGACCTTCGCAACAATTGTCGTCTTCATTTCCCTCCTTTTGTTCCCATTCTCTTGGGCTATTGGTAAAGATTTTGTTAACTTGGTGCACCGACATCGAGAAGACGAGAATCTCATCATGGCTGCAAGTGCTTTCTACGAGAAGGAAATAGCCGCAGTACCGAATAGTCAACAGCATCATCTTCCACGTACGCGTCATCAGGCATTGCTGCAACATCATAATCTAAATAGAGGTCAGAGATCGTTAAATGGATCGACGAACATCGGCGACTCATCGGCAAACACTATTGGAACTGACAATGCAGGTCCGGTTGGTTCACTCGTATCAGGCGTTGTTCAGACGATACTGGCATCACCGGCGAGTACAAGTGGTACCGCTCAGTTACCCACCAGTTCGATCGGGCCGATTTCCGGAGCCGCACCGTACAAGGATTACAAAGAGATCGTGGCGAGCTTTAAGGATTACGCCCAGCCTCTTCACGTCGATTGCAGTGTCGAATACGAATTGCCGAGTCAGGCGAAACCACCGCCAGGGGGTGGGGAGCCCCTTCTCATGATCCATCCGTGCTACTATAGACGCGCGGAGCGCGAGAGGCGCAGTCCTTTTGTCAATAACTTGCCGGTTGCAGGCGCATCGGGTTCCTCGAACGGCTCTGGTTCTTCTATAGCCTCATCTGGACTTGTCGGCAATACTTTCGGTGGTCGTAGTACCTCATCCGCCTTGAACGCCGCCACCACCGGTGCTTCGGCAACGGCTTCATCGAATTATTCAACTTCGGCCTCCACCATTCGAACCGTAAAGTCTACTCGGTCGAGAATCAATGCCTCGGCAGTTGCGCTTACGTCGAATCCTACAGCACCGTCGAGTCTCAAGTCGACTTGTTCGTCGATCGTAAACTGCGCGTCTATCGCAGCTGTTGCACCACCGTTAGCGGCGCTACCTCCCGTACCGGCGGCCGTTTCCGTCTGTTCTATCGGTTCCGCGGCATTGTCATCGGTAACCTCTTCGACCGGAAAATCAACGAATTCAATCGGTGGAGTTTCCAATATCGACGTTCGAACGGCAACCTGCTGCAGCAGCAGTAGCGGCAATATCATCAGTGGAACTACGACCGATATAATTTCAACGGGAGCCGCGACCATCGCTGCAGCTGTCACCACCACTCTAATCGCTCCTTCCTCGACCCCCCAATCGAACACAGGCCCGCACATTGCCCAATCGGCCACTGTGAAACAGTCAAATTCCTCTAACGTTTCCGCATCGACAAATTCACTTATTACGGCCGATGAGAAAGCCGTCATATCAGGTATTTATCAGCATTACTTTAGGGCCATGCAACGTGCCCACCATCATCATCATCATCACCATCATCATCACCACCATCACAATCCCGAGCAGCATCAGAAAAACCAACAGCAACAACGAGCCGATTCCCAACGGCGACAAAATCATCGTTTGCAAAGTGCCAGCGAATTCAGTGATGCTAGAAAAATGAGTATCGCGACACCCCTACGAGCGGCGCACAGTTACCAACAAGTGTACGATACATCATCTTCGAGAAATTCATCATCTATCCAAGTATCAACGGCTTCGTCATCCACCAGATTGACAATGCATCATCATTCCACGGGAGGTTTGATATCTCACCATCCGTACAGACGGCCAAACACAGCCACATCGTTGCGCTCAAGTTCGCATCTCGCTCAACAAGCTGCTGGCGTGGTTTCGGCCTCCGCGGACATTCCGTCTAGTTCTCAAGTTTCAAGTATTTATGCGACAGCGATGCACAGGCATCACGCGGCATCGTTGCAAGCTTTGCAAGCTGCCGCTGGTTTTTACGAAGCTGCACCGACCTACCACGCTCTCCTACCCCAGAGTTAGGGTCCAAATAATTCTACTTTATCATCAATTTTATCTGTACACACGAGTAATAATGTATTTTCTCTGTGAGAGCCCTGCTAATCCACTTTCGGTTGATTTATTCGTGGCTCAGCTCTCTTAGCTCATCGAGGAATTGATAAATACGATAATCCTTTCCTTGGTTAATACGCGAACCCTCAAAAAATGTATGTATATCGTTTCCTACAGATAATTTTCCTACAGACGTCTCTCATACGCATAGTGTCCGTTGGCCATACAAATGTACTCAGTCTTCTGATATTAACATATTGACCGAGTTGTTGACTCGAATTCTGTTGACTTTAATTCCGATCTGAATATTTGAAACCACATTCAGTATCAATCTTCCGACAATTGTCCGTCATGATTTGTTGAACTCGTATTTATGAAATTGTATATAATTATTATCGAAGCTTGTATTTTCAATTTTAACGGCCAAGCCAAGTTCCTACGCACGGAAATACTTGTAGTATTAGATATGGCAGCGATCGAAAGTACGTAACGGCTACTTATCCTTCATCAATTTATTCATGACTAACGTTTTAATAATTCGTTTTCGTACATCTTGAAATCGTTTATAGCCGGCTACGCGAACTTTCGATCGCGGCTATACATTAGCATAGAGCCAAGAGATGATGATATCACGATCCTACCTTTCTACCTCGGCCTTAAAAAAGTAACTCTTAAACTGCCTCATATAATTATGTTTAAAAAAAAACACAAAATAACAACAACAACAACAACAAAACCAAAATACATTCCTAGATATGATGAAATTAGCTTGTATCCAGTAATATAAGACAACTTGCTTATTCTAGCTGACTGAACGACTTACAAGCTAAGATTTTTGCGTACACATCGAGAATCTATAAACTAAAATGCACTGCATACCAGAGCTGAACTGTATATTGTAACATTTAGTCAAATATAATTTATGGAAAAATAGGCGCGCGATATCGGAGATACATTGGTTAACGACAAAATTTTTAGCTTCGCCATACTATACTGGATATTCATATGTATTATCGTGCTGTATTACATATGCGTACCTAACGTATGTATACAATAGATAAATAATTGTACCGGATATTACCGTACGCTATTTTAATATTCTCGACGGTTATTCCACCCCGAGTGTCGCTACAACCATGCATACTTAACTATATTAATCACGCAGCTTTTCTAATACTCGTTATGCTATCACTACTACTGATACTACATACACATAAACTGCTGCTGCTGCTATAACTCTATTACCACTACTACTACTACTACTACTACTACTACTACTACTACAACCACTACTACTACTACTAACTACTAACTACTACTACTACTACTAACTGTTACGATGAACATTGCAAGATCTATACTGGTAAACGAGTTTAACACATTTTTCGTCTTCCGCTGGTTGTGCCACGCTAAGTGTCTCAGTTCAAATGCTTGTACTGACGCGTGACAATAACCAACTTTTATCGGCATAATTCGAAAAGGAAGATGCGGTTGAATCATGCGTATTATATTGTGGGCTAAGAGCAGCATTTACCAATAGATATATACTTATAAAGGATGCATAGCAGAAGAGACGGGTATTGCCGCGTTTCTTCGTTAGTAGACTTCAAAGGAACGAAAAGAAATGTTAAAATTTTAGGAGCGTTCGTCGATCATTCCGCACTCATTTATGTCGAGTTCGCCGAGTGAGAGTGAACAAATTTCAAGGCTACAATCAAAAAATCTGCAATCTAATCGCTCTGTACCTGTGTTCTCATAACGATGAAAATGAACTGCGATTGAGCTCTTTGTTTGGAGTCGTATCGCAAGCATTTTACAAGCCGTTGTAAAGAGAACCACAGGGAAATAACGACGAACGCGTCCTGATCGCGCCGTGGCAACATCGATCGAATTTTTGTTTCGCGACGAATTTCGATTTCCGCCGACATAGAAGTATCGTTAAATGTAAGATGGCGTTGAGAAAAAACGACGGAAGTAGAGATTACAAGCTGCGGTATTTCACGCGTAAACTACCGACAGAATTAATATACAACGGGGAGAGAGTAACCGATGTATATTGCGAGATGGTGAAACGAGACAAGCAGACTGAACATTTTGCCCCTCCCCCCCACCCTCCCCCTCCCCCTCCCCTCCGCCATCTCGATTACGGAAGAGAGCTTTGGCGGGTGAGAAATACAACTGGCGAATCTGGCCGATGAAAATAAGAAAAATTTACATGTCTGTTGTAGTTTGTATATAGAAATCGGCAGCCTTGTTAATAAGCCCTATGCGTATAATAAAACATTGAAAGACTTTTCGACTCGAAGAGTTTCGTAATCTAAGCCTACTTTGATAATAAAAAAAAAAAGATGAAAAAAAGAAAAACACGAAAAAACATGTTACCGGTTAATGCTGAAATTTAGCATTGATCGTCTTGCAGAATCTATTGAGCAAAGATGTACCTAGCCACCGAGAGCCTCACTCTATTGCCACCTACCTATTATGGCCCATGGAATGAAAAAAAAAAAAAAAAAAAAAAAAATGAAAAAAAAAAAAGAACATGGAAGAGGAAATAAACCACCTCCGACTACCTGCGCATTTAATATTAATGTACAAGTCTCTAGTGTGATACATTTCTACGCTTATTCTCCGACTATATAGTTTTTAAGTAGAATGATAAAAACGTCAAGTCATTGCCGTGGTTTAGCTGCGGGTTCGGTTCTTTAGCATAATAACGATAAGGCTGAACGAGGAATGTGAGAAAAAGATAAAGAACGCGCGTGAGAGTGAGAGTGACGATTCCGTTTCGTCGACTATCCGGTGTTTGTTCGTAGACTCCAATTATTTTATTGTCACGGCATTAATCGAGAAAAATTTCGCTTGCTGAATTTTTTTTGTCCACCGATTTCGGGTGGTTGTATGCGTGTGTATAGGATGCATGTGTGCAGAGTGCATGCGTGGGAAGACACGGACATGTCTTCCGATTAACGATGACGATGATCCGATGATGATAACGATAACGATGATGATGAATATCGCTGATACGCAAGTTTCTCACTTGTACATAAAAAAAAACTGTGTATATAAACATCAAACATTCACTGACTGTACAATATCACCAAAATATATTTATATTTCATGTTATCGAGGATCCGTTGTATGCTTATTATATCTGAAATATAACCTTGAGCTCGAAAATGCGCATGAAAAATTGTGCTACACTTTTTTTTTTTTTGTAACAACAGCCGATGATCAGATCCAACGGCGAGCGTTGTTTTAAATTTTCAAGGTAAGCCGTACGATTTTGTGACATACCGACCGAGTCAAAATTACCACATCTGCCAATGCGAAAGATTGATGCAAGTTTTTAAATATGTGTTTTATGCTGGTAAATCTTCGTCCGCAGATGTTTTAATTTTACTTAATGTGTAAGTCACATAATTTCATTACAGTGTAACGTGATCCGGGACCGTAAAGTCCACAGGTAACTAAAAGTCACGGCTAATCGAAGATGTATCGTAATATGATTTCATTTTGCATAACGAAAGAAAAAAAAAATTGCACATTCTATTTTGGCGTCGACCAAAATATTATTATTATTATCATCAATATTGATAGTTGCTTTTATAATATAATAATTATTATTATTATGAAAGAATGAGAGCCAAAAGATTATTATCATTCATTTTCATTATTTTTTTTTTTATTTTGGATTTTATTAAAATTTCAACAAAGCTAAGCTCCCAAAAACCATGCACTTCGGCATGGTTAGTCCACTGACGGTTAATGGAGATTCGTCTGTAAATTGACATTGTTTGAGATTATGTCAATTTACCACATGAGTTACGTAAACTGTAGCGAAACGCAAAAAGACGATGTCTGACGGCAATGTCTGAATAAGGTGACACAAACACGATAAGTATTGTTCAAATGTTTACCTAACGCTGTAGTCATATTACTTTTGTCGGTCTTAAATCTTCAATGGATATTTTAGTCCGTCAAATCGTCCTATAGTCGAAAACATTGGTCTCAACGCTAAATTTTCACGACTCCGAAAATTTCAAAACTATAAAACGTCCGAAACCCTGAAAATTCCGATCGTTTTCTAAATCATCGAAAATTTCTAAACTTCCGAATCATCATTGACACTAACTTTTTAAAAATTCTACGAAAAAGAAATAAAATAAAACAACGAGCGATTTTATTTCGTGGTGCTGAAATCAAATTTTATTTTTTCATTAACAAAAAAATGCCAAGCTGACGACGAGCTAAAATATGTCTCTGAAAAATGATCGGATTATTTAAATATTCGATTCGAATTTTTTCGTATCATCGAAACATTCGAACCAAATTATTCGAATTATTAAAATATTCTAATCGAATAATTCTTACCATCAAAATAATGGAATCGAATTATCCGATTGTAAAAAATTTGAAATTTCGAATATTCGCACACTTGTAGGTAGTTATTATACAGCAACCTGCATTATTCTCCACACAAGTGCTTCAAGTAGTTTTCACGGACAGGCGTGAGTGGTCGCCACCGTATTATTAAGAGTTTTCCAACACAGTCTTTTCGCTCTGTCGATCCACCGGAACGGCCCAATCAGCATCCGAGTCCAAAAAACCTATTCTCGCGACGCGATTGGTCAGAATTTCTAGTTCTCGTTCTTCATTCGACAGTCATTTTCGTTGAGAATATACCTTGACACCGCTCGGTAGCTGTCCGCCCACTCTCCGTGACTCAGAAACCTACAACCGTATATTTTGTCGCTCGCTATTTAACGTTCGGTTCATCAGTGAACAAAAACGAGTGCTAACGAATAATTATTTATTTACAATAATCATTATATTCAAATTCTTAACAATCGCGACCAGTTTCCCAAGTTATTCGGCATACCGAGTTGTTGACCATCAGCTGCATGTGAGATTACGCGTACCGCCTGAAAAGCATCGCTCGGTTAACGGTACGTAAAACCGATGTTATTTATTGCTAAAAATTCCCGGAATTACGATGGAATCTCTTTAAAAGTTTTACTTCGAATATACACGCGAAAAAAACGCTAAAAGAAAAAATATTGTTGCGTGTCGATTGCAAAGATAACGAAGTTTCAATCATCCGGGTGTAACCTTACCTTTGGAACCCGTAGTTACGCTCCGATATACACAACCGTATGCTTATCTCTATCGGCTAAAATAGCTTACGTGCATTTATATGAATTCTTTCGAGATTCTGCCCTCATCTCTCATATAATTCCCCGATAACGCGAAAAATATTTTATGTCCAAATTTTCAAATATATTCCCCGAGATATCTTTCGTGGGCGTTTTTTTTTTTTACGTTCTTTCGAGTCGAGTTTCGTGCGATCGTAAACTGTCGCCGGAACGGTGGGTGTACGTCGCGACGCCGCGTGACGCTCCGACGCAACAGCCCATGCCCGCTTATATTGATTTTGTATATTCGATACCCGACGAACAGAAGCGTCCCCGTGCAGTTTTCACGGGACTCGGCTCGTCGTTGTTAGCTTCTAGACGCTGTAAGATATTTTTTTATAAATATTCATTCTATCCACGGTTATTACATCGTTTATCCCTTTTTTCCAAGTCCTATCAATAGAAATATCACGATAACTTTATATCCGACAATATTTTTTTTCTGTATTCGAGTTCGAGGAATAATTTTGCTTGGAAAAATTGTTAAGTAGTAAAATAAAAAATATGGTTTTAGGTCATATGTCCGATTGGTCACTAGGGACGTCATACATAGCTGATGTCATTTTAGTCGATATTACGTGTCATTTTTAAATAAATAATTTTTCCTCGTGTGACTATTGTCGACGGAATTTATCGAAGTGCTATATCGAAAATCAATTATTTCTGGTGACATATTTTCGTCTGTGATATATATACATTTTGCAATTTTTCACTCGTAAGTGTTTGACACTTCATTATCGAGTTCTATACTGTGACAAAATAAATCGCAATCGCGGCTCCGAATACGAGACGATTAGAAGTTTAACCGAACCGTGCCGGCGATTCTTGTTGCGTGTGGAGGCCGATATTAACGAAACTTTGAGATAATTCGGCGATTAAAGGAATAAAAAATTTTGTCAAATTTTCGTTGGGTGGAGCAAGCAGATGAGATAGACTAGGGGTATAGAACACGTGGACAAGTGCGCGCGGTTCGTGGCTATTGATTTTTCGAGATTGTTTCTTCCGAGGTCACGGCAGCGGTGCAGTCGGGGTACATATGTAGCGGCGGTGAGAAGGAGTATATCATGTGCCCGCGGATGCGGTGACTCTCGACGAGAAAAATCACACTTGTCGGTCGTAGTATCAACTGATCGGCATGTGCGAATATACGCTTAAGCGATCGACAAAAACATCGTTTTTAAGGGGAGGGAGGTCATTTTTTTAATATGTAAAAAAACATCGATAACGATGTTTCAAACATATAAAAAAAATCTTTAGGATCAAATGTAAAAAATTGATGGAGAAATTATTTTTTTAAATAATATTTTAAAAAAATGTAAGTTCTTTGACAATTTTTTACGATCGAAAGTCCAAGAGCAGAAAACAAATTAATTAAAATGATTATAATTTGACTTGATATTCGAAGCCACCAGGTAGACATCCCCGCCGATTAACGCCGTTTCGATTAGCTTGTTGCTGTTAAAATGAAACTCGGTGGCATCATCGTTATTTTACAATGGATCGTAATGTAGGAGAAAATTTTTCTGCAATTTTTTTTTAAGAGGAAATCGACGTTACACGGATAGTAATAAAAAAATTTTAAAAAGAAAAAAATGAGTGTGTAACAAAATTTGTGTAATTAAACTTTCAGAGACGAGGAATAAGGAGCCATTACCAGAATATCGAAGGAACCGATTGTCCACGCATCGACGATATTCTCGTCTGAGTCTTTAATCGTCGTAATTTCGACGTTGTTCGGCACCGAGTATCCGAACAGAGCACAATGCCGGCACCGACATCCGATGCTGCGGCGACGGGCCCCGAAGGTGGCGGCCCACCGAGAACGGAGCTGCAGGAGCTGCAGCTGAAAGCGGGACAAACCGCGGATGAGGTGAGGCCACCTTATTTTTTCTCCTCTTAATTTATCAATAAGTATTGCGAACAAAATCGTCTATGAAGCCAAACTTTGACGACATTCGCGTTCGGCTATATTTACAACAAATTTTAAGGAGATTTACATCACCTACTCGTGAGTCATTGAATTCCAATCGATCGGCTTGACCAGTCATAATTCGCAGAAAATCGTGGAAGTCGGAGTGAATATCGAAGACTTTCCAATGGGATAAAAATCTAGAAAAAAAAACGAATCGTATGGAAGGTTCGAAGAACATTAATATTGGATGTTAATAATTCGAAGAAATTATTAGTAAATTTTGAAAAAATAGCTAACTGATTAAATGATTCGGTAAAACAACTTTTTATTTTGCAGCAGTGGATGCCTTCATTTTTCTGAATACATATGAATTTTTATTTTTAATTATCGAAAATCCCAATTTCTCGATAAATCTTTAATCGACATTTCCAAATTTGTTCAATCGATCGCCCGGAAATTTCTTACATGCGCAATATTTCTGCGAACAAGAAAACGAAATTAAAAAAATTTTACAGCCCGATATCTGCGATAAAAATGAAATTTCCGGATAATTAGTTAAATAGTTTTTATTTTAACTAATTTGTTAATAACTTTTTGGCATCGTTATTGTGCGAAATTACTGCTTCGAAATTACTTCTGGTTGATTTTTTTCAGATTTTTGTATCCTATCGGCAATTAATTCGAAAATGACTCTGAATGTCACTTTTTACTGAGAATGTAACGATTCAGCCTCCTTATCTGTTCGTTATAATCGCAACTTATCGATAAATCAAATAATCAATCAATCAATTATCCATAAACTGCGCAAATCATAGTCGCGCGGCGCGTAAAATACTTTTTTCGTCGAAAAAAAATTAAATTCTTACTATAATGTTATTCGTTCTCTCGTTTCAGTCGTTGGACGCAACACGACGAATGCTGGCGCTATGCGAAGAGGTAAGTGTACCCGAACCTCATTTGCCGTGTCCTCGACCTTATGGTTCCTTATCTGGAAACTATCAGTTTGTTCCTCTGTGTGTCCTTTCATTCGTCGTTCATCTATCTATCTATCTATCTTCTATCTATCTATCTATCTATCGATCTATCTATCTGTCTATCTAATTACCTATTTGCCTACCCAATTACCTTCCCGCAATGAAAACTGATCGACCTATCCACTCAAGTTGAAAGGAATTATATCTGACTGATATAAAATTACCCCCTTGAAATTACCGTTCTTATGAATAATAACTGTTACCTACGTGGCATTGTTCTTATAGGTCTCGTCAGGACGATAGGAATTTCATTTTCCTAAAATTTTTTATCTAGCGATCTAAGTTTCGGTAATAAACCCGACGTGAGACTGACGTTACATATAGCGAATATAGAACGTAGATAATTCGAATTATTCAATTCTCTCTCTCTCTCTCTCTCTCTCTCGAGCGTTAAAATGATAGAGTATCGACCGGTTAGTTCCGCCTTTCAACGAATACGGTGGGATAAGTTTATATTTCGCGGTAACGTCGCCCAGAATTGCTGTGATAATAATTCCGAGTTGAATTTAGCTTTTTACGATGTCTTATAATTTTTGGATTTTTCTTTCTTTTTTTTTTCTTATCGACACAGATATACTATCTTATGCACTATATATATATATACGTTACTCGAGTATAGATGTCTATATTATTTCAAGGGCTGTTCATCGATATATATAAATGTATTATTTGATTTTGGATT
The DNA here is from genome assembly GCA_934046635.1 of Buathra laborator. Lineage (NCBI taxonomy): Eukaryota > Metazoa > Arthropoda > Insecta > Hymenoptera > Ichneumonidae > Buathra > Buathra laborator. Next base: position 5,690,418 of record OW203900.1, read on the forward strand.
CTTCTACAATTTAATTCTAACACATTCGTTGTCGGAGACCCGCGTATGCCTAGAGAATGCGTCCTTAGCACACATATTGTACGTCTCTATTTCTCTATCTCCATCTCTGTGTCTTTCTGGATCTCTAACACGCACATGAAGACACACATGTTTGTCCGACTCTTTCGTAGACTTGCAAAATTTAATGGGCATTTTTTTTTTTTTTTTTTTTTCTTAATTAAAAAGCAAAGTACACATCTCAATAATTGCGAAATTAAATGAGACTTCTTTTGAATTAAAAATCGATGCACGTGTCTCGACAATTCGATTTTATCGGTCAAACGTGCGAAGCTGATAAAGTAGCTGTTTTGTGGAGTAAACGAGAATAAAATTGTGGATTTCCACGAGATAAGGAACTTTTTATATAATTTTTTTGCGTTTCTCCGCGTGATGGCCGAAGGATTGTGAAAATTGTGGAGTGTGGATTAGGATCGAATAATTGATAATTAACGATATCGAGTTGTCGGAGGTTTTTAGTTTAAAAAAATACTAATATTAACGAAAAAAAAAAAAACGAGAGCCAATTCGAAATGTAAGATCGCGTCGTTGGCGTCTTCACCATCGCTGTCTACGTCTCTTTGTTGTTGATATGTTTCATTGTTGTTGATGCTCGTGCCACGGCTGTTGATGTTGGTGTTTTATTGCTGTTTTTGTTGTTGCTGTAGCGGCTGTTGGTGTTATCATCGTTGGCTCGTTAATGTTGCGTTATTCGGGTTAAAAAAAATCTTTAACTCGGGTCTCATCAACGATAATCGTTGGAGTTAATGGAAAAACCAATCGATTACTCCTGTTGCGCTATACGTTGTCGCGCAACACGACGGGAGATGAAATATCTTTCCTTTGCAAAATGATCTTCCAACGGATCATCGTCAAACGTTTGACGCGAAGAAAAAAAACGGTCGATCGACATGCGATGAGACAAGATGAGCGGAATCTCAAATCCAATATTAGTCGCATCTTCACGAGTACTTTGTTCTCCTCGCGTACTTAATATTATTACTTTCTCAAACGAAAACGACTGTCTTTAGAAATTTCAACTGTTCGAAAGAGGAAATATTTCTCTCGACTCTTGCGCGCAACGATTTGGAGACCTTAGTTCCTTGCAATGCAAACTATACGACGAGAGTCATCGGATGTTCAATCGATTCTTCTCTATTTTGTTTTTCAATATATATTCAGCTTAATGGACGACGTCCGGGAGAAAAAATTATTTTATATAATCATATATAATTATATATCGCACGTGGAAATAAAATATATCAAAAATATATTAACTTTGTAATTTTCATATAATTCGTATACTGATGATGAAATTTTTTTATCCATTTGGTGACATATATTTTGCTGAAATATTCTATTTCTTTTTACAAAAATAAATTGCATATACCATAAATATATTATTTATATATATTTTTTTCCACGCGAGATGGAGATATATTTTTGTGTAATTATATATGTGATGAACGGATGCATATCATATGTGGAACGTATGAATATATGTTTATGCGTTCGCATATATGTTGATATATGGATTTCAAAGAAGTCATCTTTAGTAATTTATTCTCGAATTAGTATACATCGTAAGTATATCTTTCGTGAAAATATTTTGGAAGTCAGTCGGCAATTCTAGAAGTCGAGAAACATTGAAGCGGTCGCTACGATGGGTCGTATAGTACAAATATTAGATTCAATATATTTATTCTTTTTTTTTTTTTTGAGTTTAACCGGTCACCGGATACCTTGAAGTGCCGGAAAATGATTAAAAAATTACGCAATTTTAATTAGTCCAATGAATTTTGATATAATAATATTTGAACATATATATCAAATGTCATATATATAATTATATACAATGATTTTTTCTCCGGTCGCTGATATTCTTGTGCTTATTATATTTCTCAAACGTTTCCCATGAATTGCTCGTGAACATTTGGTAACAACGATAATGAAACAAAGCGAATTCGATTATTACGACGAGAAGAAATGTGTGACGAATTGCCGTAAACGACACGATCATGAAAATAAAAAAATCGCAGCTAATTTACCATAATGATATGCGGCTTAAATTACGAAAGATTTACCACGTTGGCAGCATGCAATCGCCCGAATAGGTAATATACAAAATTTATAATGAATATATATATATATACATATATATAATGAACACTGTAGTTGTTGACGGAAAAGCCTGTGAATGCCGAACGCATTATGGGTCACGGAGGGAAAGTGATTTTTCTTATATTTAAAAAGTAAAAATAATTGAGATTTATCCGGCGATAAAGACAGAGAGACGCTTGGGAAAGCCGTGAAACAAGACGCTTACTATGCTATAACTGGGATGCTTTCGTCAATACTACGAACTTCTAAAACCAAATACGATACCATATTATACTACCTATATACCAATACTAATCCAACTGAAATACTACTATATACTATATACTATATATACTATATACCTGCCGACTCTTTAACACTCGTGGTGGTTGTGTGTGTTTTGCTGCCTCCGTCTGTCGCACATAGAGCAAGGAGGCTGGCATCCGCACTCTGGTCGCACTCGACGACCAGGGAGGTGAGTTTAATCCCTCTCTATACTATACTAAAACTAAACCGTCTATTTTTTTTTATTTTACTTTACTTTTTCATACGCCCGATGCACACTCACTCCTCCCACATGCCTCGTTCTCTTGTAATTATTCCATTCACTCGAAGCGTTTGTAGACAATAAAAACAACAAAATGCTCGTATGCACAGAGATTATTTGAACAATCGACGAAGATTCATTGTAATCGAAACGAATCGCGCGCGGGCCGCTCGATTTCGCTCAAACGTAGTTACGTATTTACGAATTTACGAATTTACGAATTTACGATTTACGAGTGCATTTTTTTCACAATCACTTGTCTCAATGGAACAATAGTACGATACATGTTGCGTAGAAATAATTATTGGGAAAAACGGGCAAATTTCGTTACATATTACGAACGATTAAAAATAATACGTACGCAAAGCTTGCGGCAACGCTGAGAGAACTTCCTCGTCGTGCGTTGCTCCGGACAATCTATCAGGTTTGGATTGGTAGGTTGGTTGATGGGTTTATAAGAGACGCAAGGAATAAGGTAATATCGGCGATACATAATCCGGACAGTTGGTTACATATGTCAACACTGACTTATATTCGTTTAATTAACAAACAAAAGAACAAAAAATTCAATGAAACATTGTAACGCCGAAATACAATGACGAATTTTCATCGAGTATTTGGCTTTCAGTTGAGAGTCGTCATTCCGCGGTCCCCCGTGGAAATGAAGTTACAAAGTACTGTCATATATAGCCAAATATCATATAACAAAAAAATTATAAAAAAATAAATTTGAAAAAACTTAACGTAATAAAATATTATATTACGTTATGTTTTTTCATTTATTTTTATTTTTTTATATATCTTTTATATATACCGACACTACACTTTATTTCTATGGGGGTATATACTACAAACGCTTGCTGGGCTGTGGTGTTGTACAATGTATACTATATTCTTGAAAAACAAACAGACAAAAACTTGGAATTCGTTTAACCGATGATTCCCCCATTCATGCCGCGCCAGTCGGTCGTATAACTCACGCTAGTGGTACAAACTTAGTTATATACGTTATGCACGTTGCCGCCGACAAAAAAAAGGAAAACCACAGACGAAATATTTGTGTAATTACAGCGGCATAATGAATTATGTAAATAGCAATATTATTAACAGTTAGTTAATACTTATTGTCCTAACGCGCGAAACATACGGTACCTCACTCGTTATTATTCGGTTTTACTCCACTTTCGACATCCGCCAATTGTATTAATTCATTTTGCTCTCCACCTCGTCACGCACGTCACCGTTCACTCACATCGAGACGACTACCGCTACCACCACAACCACCACTGACCATCATTACCACGACATCAATACAAGAACTTGAACACTGGCCAATTACACCGTTCATGGGTTATTAAACAAACAAACAAACAAAAAACTGTCCTCATTTATCTACAAATAATTTATCAACGATTCGCGTCATCATGGAAAATTAATTTTTAAAGAAATTATTATTGAAATAATATCTTTTGCGAAAATGTGACGCGATCCAAGTTGGCATAAACACTCAACACTGTATCCAAAGCTGTATTAATGTGTATAGTATTTTTTCTTTTTTTTTTTTCATTTTTTGCGTAATACACACCACTTGTAGATTCAGCCAAAAATTCTTACAGCTGTGTCGCTTTCGATCCATGTACGGCAACAAACTTGGTTTAGCAGTAGATGTATGTCTGCATTATCTGTCATAACTGCGCAACTCTATTGGCGCCCCATATGAACCGTAGTCCTCCTTACTTATTTTTCATCCTCGTTTCCCCAATTGTGTTTCTTAAAAATCGAAAAAAACAAATATTTGCGCGTTCCAAACGACACGCCAGTGTCCATCGTTTGTTTTTCCGGTTTAAAAAAGGTAATTAATATTGTTTTTCCCTGCACACCCTCTACCGATCCATCTTCTTTTTTCTTCTTCTTATTCTTCATCGTTTCTTTTTCATTTTCCGATTATAATCACCGTCTAATGCAGTAGTTGAATGTTTATTAATTAATCTTGCAATTAAGTGGTAAACGGGGATTTTTTGTCCCTTAAATATCTACATTAAGGGGCCACGAAACCCCCCGAGAGAAAAGGTATTTTCGTCGGTCAATTGTAGCTTTTGATAGTTTATTAAGATAGAAGATGTAAACGACAACATTTACGGATGTGATCGTTCAAGTTTTTTCAATGAGGGTTCAATATTGTACGAGTGCGTTTTGAGAATAGATCAATTATTCTGGTCCATTTTTTTTTTTTTTTTTCATTTTTGTCGTTATCCCATTAATTTTATTTATACCAATGGCCTATCGAAATTGGGCAAAATTTCCAAATCTCGCATTGCCGGACTTAGGGAAAAATATTAATAGTCGAGGGACTCGAATCACCTAAATTATGGCGTTATTCGCCGAATTATGGGTTTTTCTTCGGCCGACTGAAAAATCTTAAAAAATTGTCTCTTATCGAAAAATTTTTGAAAAATTTTTCTACCGGTTGAAAACTTTTTTCGACACGATAGAATTCTTTTAGATTCTTACGTCGGCGGAAAAAAACATGAAAATTTGTCGAATATCACTATAATTTAGTTCCCTCAAATCCCTTAAACAATTTTTTTTTTCTTCTGTGTATATTTTTTTATTAGTACAGTAGTTTGATTATGTTGCAACCGTGAGTCTTGTCTGAAGAGTACGTAGAGTAGACACATGACAGTGTGTTTGATTTTTTATTATTATTGTATAGACATATATATTTATTTTTTTTATTTCATCGAAGATAAAAAATCAAGTAGATTTGAAAAAAAAAAGTCCACGATGCAGAGCCGAAATCTCGAGTCGCGTTCAATATATATTATATTTATTCGTAACGAAAGTAGTACCCGTACGCCTAAGAGATAGTAGAAGATTGCTTCTCGGCAAGACACACGGTGTGCCTTTTCTTAATTACTTTCGCAGTTTGACGCGTGTGACTCTCTCTCACTGAATCATCTTTCGTTTCGATTCTCGACAATTGTCGTCGATAACATCGTAGAGTGAGGAGGTTGGAGCGAATACTCTAATGATGTTAGACCACCAAGGCGGTAAGATTCCTTTTATTTTTTCCGCATTTATTATTTTCGTTTTCGTTTATTTCCATTTTAATTTCAATGTTGCGACTGTGTCGCGAAAAAAGAGAGTAAGCCTCATCGATGTTAAAACTACACGAATTAATCCTAAAAAAAAATTACGAAAAAAAAAAGCATTTTGCATGTTCGTATCTAACGAGCACCCGTTAATTAATCTCACACGACTCGGCGGCATGTTGAACCTAAGCTGTCTAAACACTATTAATTAATAATCGCTACCTTATAATTTTTTCTTTTCTTTTAACTATATTATTTTCATCTATTAACCGCGTGGTATACCGGTGCGTTTGTCGCTTTCTTCCCGACGTGAAAAAAAATTGTGATTTTTTTTTTTTTTCTTCAAACCCCCAGAGCAATAGCGCCTATATTATAATACGCGATGTAGCAAATATCCGATTGAGATTCTTCGGAGAATATCGTTTTACGTGCATCCCTCGTTATCCTCGAAGTAACTCCTCGTCCTCGAATTACCCCTAATAGCAGTACGTATTTTAATGACAAAGAAAAAAAAAAGGTTTATCGAATATCGAAGAAAAAGAGACGACTGTAAGACCTATTTATGCGCCGGTACTTGTGTTGCGATTATCACATGACGCAGCCCCTCGTTTTGGCTCTCTCGCTCATCTACGGTTTACGCGCCCTTTGCTTTGATTTGTCAACGCGACTTCTCAATCATCTCATCTTCTTTGATTGTACGCTCTGTCCTTCCTAAAGAATTGTTGCCTTTTTTTCCATGCAACTTGCCCGATCGTCGTCGACTGTTTAATGGAGTGCGTTTTGTCGTATTTTCTTTTTATCAATTTTCTTTTTTTACTTGAACATTTTTTTGACGCGACGTAAATCGCGCGGGGGCCGTTTATTCGATACATAATGAGCCTTGATGAATGATGATTGATTGAAAGAAAAACGCGTCGTTAAGTGACACGGAGGGGCACGCGATAAACGAGGGAGCTTCAACGGTGGCGGCGATGACCTCTAATGTTGACGTCTCTTACCGGTCGGTTACCTGTTTAGAGCCATGAGGTCGGGATGAAAACCCTCGTAATGCTGGACGAGCAAGGCGGTAAGCCATCTCTACCTAGAATAACTTAACTACCTTAAAATACAACTAAACAAGAAAAAAAAAAAAACTTCTAAAGCCGAATTAGCATTCAGCCGACACACCCAGCATCTATAGTTCGGCATCAACTCGCGACTCAAGTGAGAACTCTATACAAAACTTTTACTACTACTACTACTACTACTACTATAAATACTATTGAACAGCACATCCAACAGACTAGCAGGTAATGCGAACCAACAAACGAAGGCGCAAACTCTCTTATGAAAAAAATACGAATACCATAAATCTCAGCTTACACGATTTTTTTTTTCAAATTTATCTCTCTTAATCTCAACGATTTTCACGCTATCGTCTTTATTTTCGATGAATATTTTTAAAAAATATCATTGCGAGGATTTTTATTTTTTTTTTATCGGGATAACTAAGCCGATCGTCGGGTTAATCCAACTGATCATCAGTCAACAAGCAAACCAACCAGTCAACCAACCAACTAACAGAACAAACCGAACAATTAATTAACGAGATTCATTGATCAATCGGCTATTTATTGCCATACGACTCTAAACAGGTTAAAAGACATTTTTTTGTATGTTTATGTATTTATAAATATTATTGTACGAGCATTATACAGATGCGAATTTATTGTTTCAATACTGTGTAACTATTGGGCCGCCGCCGGTCCGGGCGGCAATACCATGCAATGGACACAAGAAAAAAAAAAAAAAAAAAAAAACCTGCACCGTAGATTGCACTCGGCACCGATATACCTCTATACTTAATATCCAATGAAACACCTATCTTCGGCATTGACTTTTATCGTATTAACCTGATACAACAATAACTACTTATACCTTTACTCGTTCAACGACATCGCGTCATCTCTACTCCATTAGATGTAATAACTGTAATTAAGCGATACTATATCGCACCCTTATTCGACAACGGAATGCTCTAATATCGGTCGAATATAATTATTAGTCGATTAATCGAATTATTCGGTTGATCCGAATTTTTTCGTATTATTCAGATTAATCGAATTATTCGAAATTTCAAATATTCGCACACCGCCGTCTTTGCGTTTTTTGCGTTAGCGATATAAATGGTGAAAAAAAAAAAGTTGAACCGATGTTGGCGCAGTGGGGTGCGGTATCTTTAACATTAGAATAGTCATTAAATCGTCCGCTTCCATATCCGCCTCTTGTACTCGCATCTTATCGGTAATATATAATATTCACAATATTCACGAGTAAGAGTAGCTTATGGTATTCGTCTATGAAGATTATTGGCTTTGTGACGCTATTAAATTCTTCTTCATAGACGGATACGAATTGAATTCGGTGAGCATTCCGAACGCTGAACGTGAGCGAAATGTTCATCGATATTAAAACCGGAACGTTTATAACATACTGCTGAAATGAAAACGAAAACGATACTATAACAAACGCATAGTGCGTTTTCACTTGTACGTTAATGTTCGCGCGATGGTGATGTTTTTTTATTTTCAGTTATTGATTTTTCTTTTATTCCATCTGATTGTCTGTTCTTTTTAGCTATAGGGTTATTTTCAAATTCACCAATACACGTTTTGTCGTATTTCGATTTTGCACGATCGTGGAAAGTTCGCGAAATTATAACGTTACTTTCTGCCAATACACAGAACAATTGGACCGGATCGAGGAGGGTATGGATCAGATAAACGCCGACATGCGCGAGGCTGAGAAAAATCTCACTGGAATGGAAAAATGCTGCGGTCTCTGCGTTCTTCCGTGCAACAAGTACGTTCACTATTATTTCATAAACACGCGTATGATCCGACATTTTTTTTCTAATCTAAAAAGGTTTGTTGGGGGTACTGTCGGCTCGGAAATATACAACTTAGAACGAATGGCGACGAAAAGAATTCGATATCTTGATTTTTCCAAAAAAAGTGGACCTTTTCGAATTTTTTTTCGTGGGTATGACGATTGTCCAAAAAATGTTGGTACCGAAAAATTACTCTAAAAAGGTTTGTTGGGGGCGGTCAGTTCGGAAATATACGAGTTAAAACGAATGACGAGGGAAAGAATTCGATGTCTTGATTTTTTCCAAAAAAAGTGGTCCTTTTCGAAAATTTTTCCTCAAAGTATGACGATTGACCAAAAAATATTGGTACCGAAAAATTACTCTAAAAAGGTTTGTTGGGGGCGGTCAGTTCGGTAATATACGACTTAAAACGAATGACGAGGGAAAGAATTCGATATCTTTGGATTTTTTCCAAAAAAAGTGGTCCTTTTCGAATTTTTTTTTCTCAAAGTCATAGGAATGACGTAAAGGTGAAATTTCGATGGAAGAAGTAAACAAATATAGATATATTTGAGAAAAAAAAAATGTTCCATGTGTAACGGTTGTTTCGATGTCCGGTAAACCGCCTCTCCGCGATTAATTAATAACTATGTATAACATGAATTTTCAGGGGTGCAAGTTTCAAAGAGGACGAGGGCACGTGGAAGGGTAACGACGATGGAAAGGTGGTCAACAATCAACCGCAAAGGGTTATGGACGATCGAAATGGACTCGGTCCCCAGGGTGGTTACATCGCGAAGATAACGGGCGACGCCCGCGAAGGTGAGATGGAGGAAAATATGGGACAAGTCAACACTATGATTGGTAATTTGAGAAACATGGCTATCGACATGGGTAGCGAACTCGAAAATCAGAATCGGCAAATCGACAGAATTAACCGCAAGGTAAGTCACATCGCTCCGCTTCAAAAAAGCATTAACAAATTTATTAATTATTTATTTATACATTTGATTATTTTTTTTTTTTTTTTTTACGACCAATCGGTGACAAAGTATTTTATTTCGTATTTTTAATTCGCAGGGTGAGTCCAACGAAACGAGGATACAAGTTGCCAACGAACGCGCCCATCAGCTTCTCAAATAAGCCGTATCTTCGGCTCAAATCCGCGCTGCGTTCCTGCAAATGTATTCTCTCTCTCTCTCTCTCTCTTTCTCTCTGCCCCCAACCCACTTGACCTTTTGCCACACGTACCCATCTTCTATCTTACCCGCTCGAGCTCCGATTCCGTGTGGTTGGCAAATTTTTCTCCCTCATGCTTCGGTAGTCAATTGTCCCTGAACGCTGCTGACGGAGTTATTTATAGATTGGTTATCGAATCCGCTGCAAGTGTCGAAAAAAAAAAAGAAAAATGAAAAAAAGGGACGAGCGGAGAGAAGCCGACAGAGCTGAGGAATTAAAAAAACATGTGATCTGAATTATTTGCGCAGGTGGGACGGTAGAAACGTAACTAAAAGGTTTAACGTTTACCTTAAACCAAAAAGAGATGAATCTATTTCGAAATCTAGTTTATTTATATTCGTCAAACGAATGAACGTCAAGCGTTAGTTCGATTAATCGGTGAGAGTCAAAAGTCATTAATGGAGAAAAACAAAAAAAAACAAAAATCAGTATTCGTTTGTCAACAGATTACAATTAATTACGAAATTATTCATGTCGTTCGCTGATTTTAATAAATCTAAAAGAAAACAAACAAACAAAATTAGCAGATATTAGACAACATTTTTTCTGATTCGCGAGCGAATAATGAGCGTTTCGTATTTAACAAAAGAAAGAAAAAACCACAAACAAATAGTTGTATGTTGGTTCGCATAAAAAAAAAGAAGAAGAAGAAGAAGACGAAGAGAAAAAAACGCCTAGAATCATTGATCCCTTCATAAATATATATATATATATCGGTTTTATGACGAAAGACGTATTCGTAGACTGTCCATATTTTGTCGAATAAACAAATAATGCACAAATAACGCTTCAAGAGTTAATTACAATATGAAGAAAAAGAATATACAACAAAATTTCAGCATATATGCAGTATAAAACGATAATATTTAAAAAAAAAACGTCACGCCAAGTACTCAAAAATTTCTCTTCATAAAAAAAAAAAAAATTTGCAAAAAAAATCAATTAACAATGCGTCAAGTCGAATTTTAACAAAAAATCAATATTTATTTTTGTCAAAACTCGACCCGCACGATTGAAAAGATTTTTTTTTTTTTTTTTTTTTTTTTTTTGATTTTGAAAAATTAATATCGATCTTTGAGTACTTAGCCTACACACTTTTTCTTTTCGAACAAATACGTATACAATATAACGACGACGAGAAACTATATGATATTGTTTTATTATACGACGGTAGAAAAAACACTACCGCATGTATAGAGAGTTATTATGGCAGTGTTTAAAAAAAAAAACTTAAAAAAGAAAAAAAACAAAAATATTACCTTGACAAATATATAAAATTGTACATTGCGAGACCGCGGGACCCCGCGCTCCGCGCGTGCGGTGCGCAAATGTATGGAAAAAAAAGAAAAAAAAAAAAAACAACCCTATTTCTTCGATAAAAAAAACTCGTTGATTCATACTCGCTATGTTACCGCGTACTGTATGCGCTTGGAATCACACAGTGTCGCGTGATAGTATCCTTTTGTGGAAAACTAACGGGCCGAATGAGAGTAAGAAATCCCAAACGAGTACTTATAATACGCGATGGCTAACGGAAAAAGCGGCCTTAGTCATCGACATCGAATGTACATTAAAAAAAAAATGCGTGTTACCTCGTCAATATATCTCAGTAATGTGTAATAACATTTGGCAATAATATTTCAAGATAAATAAATTATCAGCGTATAAAGTGGAAAAGGAGGGGCGATAAGGGGGGGGGGGGGAAGAGGGGGGGAGGCGATTAACAAACATAAATATTGTGGTTCATTGTCGTTTCATCAACGCACGTTTTCATTCTTCTAAATAATACATAATAAATTGATACAGTAGCCTCGTCCCGGACACGCTGAATTTTTTCCGGACACATATCGAATCCACTTAAAAATAGAGGGATACAAAAAAAAAAACCGGTGTGATTTCTTGGCGCATTTGCACTTTGTACAGTACACTTAATGTTTGTAAAATCCGAGAAGCCGTGCATAGGCATGCGTGTTAAAACGATTAATGCATTAGATTAGACATGAAAAAAAAAAATGAGATACACAGATACTCGGTATCGCGATCAACTGTTTAGACTAAAATATTCGGTCGCGCGAGCGAAGTGTGTACATAAAAATACATGTAACAAGTTGTTCAACTCATTTTTCGAACACCTAAACAAAACTCTATCTTGAATAATTAATTATATCGCTGATTCAGCGATTAATACAAAATTATTGACACTTTTATTATAATATATATATAAATATATATATATCATAGGAGAGAATATTTAAAGTCAGTTTACGCTGACATTGTTTGCGTCGATGAAGTCGAGATATGAAGCTACGTTACCTATGCTTGCTGGTTATCTTATCGCCGCAATATAGATTAATTTTTCTTCAACTCGGCAAAAAATTGTTCATCAATGGTAAATAATTGGCGTAAGAAATACGGCACACGCACCCGCGTGGATACGTATGCGTGTGCGTGTGTGCAACGAGAAACTGTAAAAAAAATGAAAAAAAAAAAAAATATAACAACAACATATAAAATTGAGAATTAGCCTGTATTCTGATTTCGCAACGGCATAGTATAATAAATGACAATTCAGAATGTACATAGATCGACTGGTACGTGTATTTACCTTAAATAATCAAAATTCGACCCTCCGATCATCGAGGGCGACGACGATGTTGAGAATTTTATTGTGCGATATCTCCGAAGTAATTATGATACGGCGGCGACGGCGGCGGTACGACGGTATATTCGATGAAACGAAAGTTGGAAATTTTGCCGAAATGGAATTATCGACGGAAAAGCTTTGCTTATTTTTCCATCTTCTAAATCGAAAGGAGTGAAAAAATATATATTGCACAATACCGCGTACAACGAGATTTTTTTACTCGTATCAATATAATGCGAAACGGCATAAAAGAAATTCTCTTTGGAACACCAAAAAGCGACACTTTAAAAGTTCTCTTCGATTTTTTTCGGAATTTTTTAAACGATTTTTCATAGTTAAACGGTCTATGTAAAAAAAAAATCTTAGCCTTTTGCTCAATATGATGAAAAATAGTATATTATGCTATAAGGGAGGAAAGTGTGTGATTTTCATCGAGTGTGAGGTTTGCTGGACCGAGGGCAGCACTCACACGAGGTGAAAATCCGCTCCTCCCGTGTGGCATACGATTCTTTTTTTCCGACTCTGTTAAAAATTGACCATTTTTTTATGCCTGCAACGGCCTGGCGGCACAAATTACCGATACGAGAAACCAGAGCCGCGACTCAGGAGCGGTCGATTGATGCGTATTTTTTATTTATCAATAAATAAATAAAAAATAAAAAAATTAACCAAAAAAAATGTAATTAATTATTTATTTATTTAATTAAATTTATTCGCGGCTTCTTTTACTTTTACTCCCGCTGGTCAAGAATAGTTAACTTTACACCCGCGTTGCAGGCATGAAATATGGTCTTTTTAGCACAGTCGGGAAAAAAATTATTTCAGCGAACACAGATCTCGGAAAATCCGAATTTTTTTTTTATCGTTACGAAAGCAAAAACCCGTAAAACGACAATAAATTGTTTTCGTTCCAACAACGTTGCTAATTTCTATATTACAAAGAGTTTCTTTTTTAGGCTCGAAACAAAGGCAGCGCGCGGGAAAATACGAGGCGTTTATGATCCTCGATTTGCGTCGACCCGCCATTGTAAAATTTTTTTTACGTCTCTTCCATTTTTTCGTTTTTTTTTTTTCAATTTTTTTTATTTTATTCTAACAATAATAAGGTGCGGGAAACAATTATTCACGTACGTATATACATAGTCTATTATATTATTTCTATTTTATATTATTATCATAATATCGATAGCCGAATGCCAGAAGAATTTTGTAAGGGCGGCAATATATTTTTTTATATTAATACGCGTTCCTCAAGAGCCCTTTTGACTTTCGGTCATCGATATGTATGTATAGAGTACAGAATCGAGGCCCACGATAAACTAACCTTTTTACCTAAACTCAAAGTTATTAATATTAAAATAGTCCATCTCGTCTATGCGACCTTTTTATTTATCATCTCTTATAGGAAATAATAATTAATAGTTGTAATGAGATAAAAATTCTTCCGCACGCATAGGATTTTTTATCGTTTTTCTTTTTTCATTTTTCTCTAAAATTAGCGCATTTTTGGATTGCGAACGCGCAACAATTATAAGGTACGAAATAACATGAACATTTCGACGGAAAGTTTATCCGATTCGCGCGAAATCCTCGTAACTCGGCGCATAAATCGTTATCGAGGATTTCTTATTTTTTTTCTTTTTTTTCGTGATATACACACAAATTTGGAATTCAATCGATAATTACTACAAAAAAGTAGTGTTCGTTTTCTTGTGATTAAATTCGATACGCCTCGCGTGACTGACAAATTGTTAACGCCTTTTTGTGATTCGATATTTTTGTTATGCAACACAATTCTGTGCAGTGTCAATAGTTCACTGAATCTTCTCGTCTACGTAAGCCGTTATCGCTGCTTGACACTCCGCCGAACACCAGTGTTGTATCAACAGATAACTCTCCGACTCGAGTGCTGCGTCCAATTTCTTGCGTAAACTGTGACGGAGCAGAGCCTTAGTTGCTTCCATCGACTGAAAAAAAAAAAGAAAAAATGAACTAAAAATGAAAAAAGTACATTCGGAGATGCCGAATACGGAGAAACGATAAACGATACTTGTTAATATGTAGTACAACGATGGCTCAACATTTGTTTTTTTTTTCAACCCGCGCATAACGCGTGGGTGAGAGGCGCGTAGGTCGGGCCGATCCTTCATCGAAGCCTTCGTTCGCTATTTCTCATTGGATTTCCAAGTTAGTGCCGTTCCGGCGAAACTCGCCTCCGGACCGGATAAATACGGACAATGTCGCTAACGCTGAGCTTCTTATTAACACTGTTACTCGTGTCTGATACACGAGGGAAGTATACAAAAATCACCAGCAAACCCGACAACGTTATCTTCAAATATCGTCAAGATGTACATTTAAAAAAATGGGGATATTTGCCAGAACTTCGGGCATTCCGAACATTCGACTGATCGGGGTGTCATTTTTCATAGATCGGCGGTGAGAAAAAACTACCGGAGTGTAAGAAAAACGAGGCTTGCAATGTCGTTCACGAGAGATTCTGGTTGCCGTTTCTCGTGGAGAGAATCTGTCGATGTCCTAACGGATTCGAATGTCCGTGGTCCGGACAATCTAATAATCATTCCATGATGTTAAACAATCGCTCGCTTTTCAAGGTAAAGAAACAAACAAAAACTTTTCATTGTACGTATATGAAACGCTACATCTGCAAAAATGTTACGAAATAGTTCTGCGAATCGGTGAAAAGCAAGAAGACTTGTACGGAAAAACAATCGGCCGCTATAATGCGCGGAAAAATAATGGACGATCGCAGTGTTATAATTCCCTACAAGATACGAATTAACTGCGAATGTCCGAAAACGCATTATTGGAAAGTCCAATCGTATACTTTCGGAGATAATAACAGTCTATCGCAAGTATATCGATGTCGAAAGGTAACGCTCGTTCTTGGAACGACCGATTTTATACTGATTATTTATCCGAATTAAGATAAGAGAAAATGGGGCAAAACGCGCACATAGCGAAAACGCGACTAAAAATTTGATTTAAAAAAATGAATTCAATTCAATTCAATTTATTATGATAACATTTTGAGAGGACGTAAAAAAAATTCAATTTTTTTTTTTTCGCATTTTACTGGAAATTATTAAAATTATTTTTGTTGTTATCTGCCCATTTTGCCCCGTGTTCCCGTAGTTATCGCAAGATTCCGGTTTTTTCAGCCACATCGTTGAAATGTTGTGTTTACACTATTTATAAAAAATATTGACGCCTTTAAACGTGAAATAATCATGTTTTTTCAAATGCGGTTAATATACGTAGATGTCACCGACATAAATAAAAATTAGCTGTCTTTTCATCACAGCAAAAATATAGTTATTACGATTCGGTTAAAAAAACGACTATAACATCTAATCTTGTGAAATTAATTTTTCCCAAAAACTTGAAAAGAATTAATTTATTGTTTTTTTTTCCATGTGACGAAAACTCAGCAAACGATGTGCGAAAGCTCGGAATTCTGCGGTTTGATAAGAGCGGATTTTTACTCGGTGTACTATCGCTGCACCTGTCCGGAGGGCCATTTGTGTATTTCGAAGGATCGACAGAAGGAAGACGCGCAAGAATTGCTGTACATGGGACCGGCTTACAGGGCCTACTGCCTCCGCTAAAAATCAACGGCAAGAAGCTTTTGGTTGCGAATGAAGAAAGCCATAAGTACCTGAGAGGACTGTTCGCTCATCGCCCGTAACGACGGCAAGAGTTCGGCTTGAAAGCGATCCGGCCACAGAACCCTCGTCACGAGTCCCGCTCTGAGTGCTTCGTTAGCCGTTAGCGTTCGGCCACCCAAAAGAAGTTCGCTCGTCTGTAAAACGAAAAATTTGTAAATAAAAAAAAACGGAAAAAAATAGATAAGTTAAAATCAATTGACGCACAAATGTTCTATCGAATATCAAGATGCGCGGCAGCGCCTCGACGCCAAGTACTCGAAAATTTTTTTTTTTTTTTTTGCGTGACACTAACGCTCCACTTATAGTGGGACCTCTCTTTTCTTAACTTCGCTTAACTTAACTGCTCGCTTATTTTAACTCGTTACCATGACAACTCTTTCGCTTAACTGTATTTCCCCTGAATCCGCTCGCCTTACTATCAGCGCAAAATGCGCACTATATGCACACGCAGTGTCGCGCCGTGAAGGGCTACGCATACCCCTCATTGCCCCTACTTGCAGCAACGGAACGAGAGTGGGAACTTGTAGGAGAAATACAGAATAGCGAACAAGCCCGGTGCTCCTAAGAGCATAAAACCATTGATACGGAAGATGAAGAAGAAGAGTCCAGTCCCGTCGAGTTAAGAAAAGAGGGGTTGTGCTGTACTTCGATATGCCGGAAGTAAATACTGACTACTGCGCTTCCGAGAATGTGTGAAAGTGTAAAAATAGCAGCTCCTTCGGCGATCTGCCCGAGTTTTCCGTAAGGCGTGCTGAACGTTGCTTTGTCGCTCGCTATAACGAGATCGAACCACGGAAGCATCGTTACGCCAAGTCCGACCGCGGAGCCTTGAACACCCGCGACGATTGGCTTGTTGAACGTTGCCAAACTCTTGATAAATTCTCTGAAAATTCAATAAAACGAGAAGAAACAAATTATTCAATTCTTATAGGCGAATCTATCGTTATTTTATTCGCGTTATTTCGCGACGCCGTACTTAACAGCGTTTGCCAATTCCTCAGCGCGAAGACGACGCTCTTCCTTGTTGTCGTGCAGCAGAGTCGACAATTCGAGACCCTCGCAAAAGCTCGAACCCGTCGACGTAACGAGAACGACTCGACATTCCTCGTCTTTCTTCAGTACCGACAAAGTTTCTCGCAATTGTTGCATTACCTACGCATCAAAATATAGATATTAGTAAACATATTAAATAAAAATTGTTTATGTAATCATCAATAATACTAAAGTCGCCGGTAACCTGAAGCGTAATGCCGTTTCGCAGTTTGGTCGTCGTCGATGGTGTCAGTAATAATTGCACAAGATTGCCGTGGCGTTGAACATTTATTTCGTTATTGCTAAATTGTACTCTGATATCCAGTTTCGTTTTGCTTCCATCGTTATCGATTATTTTCGCGCCACTCGCGTTACCTGCGGATCGAGGATTTTTTTTTAGATATTAAACTTAATCGATCGAAGTAGAAGAACTTGCGGATTGTAACGAGGCATTGGAATCGAGAATATTCATGCCAAAGCTACCGGACCGATACCGGGGGATTGCATTGGATTTCTTTACTCATAAAAATACGCAATTCTGCGCACGCGTGCTGAATTTAAAAAAATCGGCCGTAACACCGTTACTATCGACTTGAAGCTTCGGAACGAATATCCTTAGGAGAAGCGAAATTCTTGGCAGACTAATTAAGAAACGGTATGAAAAAAAAAAAGAATCTATTCGCGATATGTACGTATCCGCTGCATAATGTAACTTAATGCAGAATTGATTAAAAATAAGCTGTGAACAAAAGACAGTCAAACGCTACCTTTCGTTCTGTTACGATTGACAGGGATGGTACTTCTGCTTCGGGAAGGACCTCCGCTGTCGTTCGATAAAGCGTTAACAGCTTCGGCCAAACAGACCGACAATTCATCTTCCCCTTCGTGCCCATCGACTTTGTTCACAGTCTCTCTATCTTTGGCAAAGCTGACTTTGCATTTAACCGATTTCTTACTTTTCCCCATTATCTTTCCTCCGCCTGTTGATCCATTGGATCTCGTAGCGACTTTTCCCAAATTATTGCCGCCGCTACCGCTGCTGCTCTCGTCGACGTCGATTATCTCCACCTGTTGCTGCTTCGAGGATTTCGCATTTTTTTTGGCATCGACTTTCTTGGACGGTCGTCCAACGGAATTGCCGATAATTGTCGTCGCCAATGTTGCCGACGATGCGGCATTGCTGGAAGCTACTTTGCTCTTCGTTCTTCCGACTTCTGCAGCAACGCTTCCCGCCTCAACGTTTTCATTATTAGCCTCCGGTGTTTCCACGTTCCGTTTACGATTTCTCTTCAGTTCCGACGAATGCGTCTGTAGTTTCTTCTTTTTCGCCTTTTTCTTCTCGTCCCCGACTTCCACGTCGTTAATCGCCGCTTCATCATCCTCCTCCTTATCGTCGTCCGACGTACCCTCGACTTCCCGTTTCTCGTCGATCTCCTGCGAACGTCGCCGTTTGTTCGATCTCAGTAGATGCGCCGCGCCGAAGCCTTCCTGAATCTTTCCGCTATCGAGAGAAAGTCTCTCCGGTGCGTCGATACTCGCTCTTGGACTCGCCGAGGCGCTGGAGAACGAGGAAGACGAGTGTCTTCTTATTATAATGGAAGCATCCGCTGCATTGCGTATCTTCGCCGGAATAATAAAATCGGTGGGTGAGCCTATCGTCGATTGGGCGGATTTCGCTTGATCGCCGGTTTTCTTGTCGGTTCTCGCCTCGGTATTGTGCGAAACCGATCTCTTCGATCTCGGCGATACCTATTGTAATCGTATTATTCATTATTACTTTTCTCATTATTCTTATTTTCCGTTTCACTTTATTTAATAATCTAATTACAAGTATCTAATCGCGCGGTGACCGGTAAAAGGTCCGCAAAAAAACTCAAGGAATACTTTACGGTTAAGCCGATCATTTGAAAGTAATATGTGGTAAAAAATGCCGGATGTACAAAAAAAAATACATTGCGTCAGCCGTACGGGAGGCGTGAAAAAAAAATGAAAAAATCGGCATTTAAGAGAGTGACGAAAAATTGAAGGATATTCCAAGACTTTATGAGGATAAGAAAAATTGAAGGACTGTATTTGTAGGACTTGCAGGATTTCCAGGACCGCTGGACACCGTGTAAGTACTGTAATTGTTCTCTGTGCCCTCTCTGCACCGCTTCAATCCTTTTAGGGAATTTACCTTAAGATTAAAAAAATGATCAATATCGATACCTTACTGGTGTTGATATTCGAAGTTCGCAGCCTTAACACAGCGTTGCGCACGAGTTTCGTACGAATTTTTAGCTCTCGCTGAATCTTCTGCAGGTCCATCACCTTCGTCTGTGACTTTGTGATCGGTACGAGACGCTTCTTACTGGGTTGTTCGACGTCGTACAATAGATTAACGACCCCCTCGTCCTGTAGCAATCGGTCGATCTCGTTAATCACTTTTTTCTTTGGTTTCGCCTCCACCGCGTTCGGTTCGCCGTTTCGCTGCTTCGGTCTCTTGTGACTTATCACCTTCGCCGTTGTTTTTTTGGGAAACTTCGATTTAAGACTAACAGCCTTTTTGTTGGCGGGCATTTTTTGTCTAATATACTTTTGTCCAGCGGGTAATTTTCTCTTGGCGCTCGGTTTAGGCATTAATTTCTTCGTCTCGATTTGTCGCGTCGTCTCGTTTTGTCGAGGATCATCGATGCTTTCGAGAGTCGCTTCGTCTCGCGGCTCGATCGGCGTATCTTCTTCCGCGCTCTCGGTTGCGCTCGCGTTGTTCGCTTCGCTTTTAGCGATCGACGAGGAATCGCCGGGTTGAGACTCGGCGTCGGCCGACGATTTTACTTTGAAGATTTTCAGTCGTTTTGCGCTGTTTTGCTCGTGTTCACGCGCCTTTTCCGTGGGTTTTCTTTTTCTGCCGGATCGCGTCTCGTCGATCTTCGTCTCGTTGATAGATGGCTTTGATTCGCTCGTATCGAGGCTCTCGACTCTTTCGTCCGGCAAGACTCGCGGTATCGTCTCAACGGTATCAACGATGCTTTCTTTCTTCGCCGCCCCTCGAGAAGGAAAAGATTTCGGTGTCGTTGCCCTCGTAGCTTTGGATAACTTTGCCGGAGGTTTCTTCACGACGATTTTTTTAATCGGCGAACTCGGCAACTCGAGCAGTTGCTTCAACGCGAGTTCGCGTTCGACCAGTGGATCTAATTTCGGTGGGCTGTTGTGTTCCACGGTACAAGTTGGACCGCTGCTCTTTGCTTCGGAGACGAGAGCCGGTGGCTTTAAATTGGACCAATCCGGATCAACGTCGCCTTCCAAAATCGCGAGTAGTTCCTTGTCCACGTGGCTGGTTTTCTTTTCTTCGCTCACCGGCGAAGATTTGCTCGATCTGTTGGTCTCGGCGTTCGTAACTATTTGAGGAATGGGAACGAGACCCGGTACTTGAGCTCCCGATGCGGCGGCCAATTTGTGCGATAATCTCTGCGTTATCTTCTTGACAAAGAATATATCGGGTTTTCCGGGCGAATCAAAGTCCTTTTGTTGCTCACGCAGACGTTCCTTCAGAACTTTGGATACCGCTGTCTTCGACACTATCGGACTGGTCAGCAGGAAACCCGGAACTTTTACGCCCGGACGGGGCGCGAGAGGTTTTTGCCTAATGATCCTTTCTCTAACGATCGTTGTTTCGCTCGTTTTCCCCGCCCTATGATGTCCCGTTATCGTTTCCTTCGATGACAAACATTCCTTTCGCTTTTCCGCTTTATCGTCCCGACGCTCGAGGGTTTCCTGCTGTGATTTCGTCTCCGTCAATCCCGACTTCTCGCCGCTCGAAGTTTCCGTTGATAAAGTCTCCTGGATATCGCTACTGCTTTTATCGTCGCAATTATTTTTTCTCTCGGTGGGTTTCTCGTCGTCTAGCAATATCTTCAGTTCCATTTCAACGGAATCTTGAGCTTTGAGCGCCGGCGGCTGACAATCTTCATCGGGATTCTCGTCTTGCCAATCGTCGAAAATATCCTCGATAACGCTTCGCGGCTTTACGGACGGTGAGAGGGTGGCGACTTTTTCGTCAGCGACAGAATCTTTGCATTCGTCTTTGATCTCCTCGATAGTTTCTTCCGTCTTCGTTAATTCGTCCTTCGAATTTTTATCGCTTTCCGGCATTATTTTCGTCTTTTCCATAATAACTTTATTTTCATCTATAATAGACTCTTCGGCTTTGCAAGTTTTCGACGATGACTCGACCAACCGGGAGATTGATTTATCGTCGCTTTTCTCGCTGGAGGTATCTTCCTTGCGATCGACGATAACGTCGCTTCTCGATTCGTCGCTCTCGTGAACAGTCAGTTCAATCGTTTCCGTGTTCGGAGGAAGCATCGCTGGCTCAACGATGCTGCCTTCCGGATACTCGATAACGCTGAATTCTATACTCTCCGTTGTTTCCTCGATCGTTTCCTTGTTCTCGACGATCTCGCGAGATTCCTCGACCGACGCAGTTACCACGGCGACTATCGGCCGATCAACGGTACGTTTGTCCGTTTCACTTTCCGCCGTTTCCTCGGACACAACGAGCTCTTCGCTTCCCACGTCCGTTGCGCTCGATAATACCGCATTGGATTCGTCACGATCGTTCGTCGCATCAACGGTACTTTCACCATTTTCCTCCTTTTCGGAATTTCTATCTACCCGCGCCGTTACGTTAATCGCGCTTTCGTCCGCCTGCGCCGTGTCGTTATTCGCCACGTCTCTCCTCTCGACTGTGTCGCTAACAACGCTTTCTCGCGCCGTTATCGCGCTATCCGGGGCACAATTCGACTCGATTTTCAACCGATTATCGTCGTCGAGTGATTCACTCGAGACAATTTCCGTTTTATCGAGTTCCACGACGACTCTCTCGGAATTTTCGGTCGGTGAACGGCTCAAGTTACAGATTTTTTTATTTTTTGATTCCGACGTCTCGTTGCTCGGTTCCCGATAATTTTCCACCGTGTCGGCACCGATAGACGGTTCACTCGGGGCTTTGGCGCTAATTTGCGTCTCGGAAATCGGCGATTCTTTACTTTCGGGATTATTTCCTTGATGAAGAGACGGCGTTTTTTCCGAAACGCTGATCGCTGACCCCTCCCTTCCTGTGTCGTCGAGAGGCATTGTATTTTGGTGATCCATGGCCATTTCAGTTTGCGATCAATGCTCTTCGGTAAATCGCTGACATTCCTGCCAAACAGAACGCACATAACAAATGCTCAGTTAAATAAGAATAATTTTTTTCTTTTTTTTTTTTTTTATCAAAATGAAAATAAAAAAAGAAAAAAAATGTATAAATTTAAATTAAAAATGAGATCAGGGCAATTACACGGATGGATTGCGAAACAAAGTATAAAAAATGCATCGATGAACATTTTCGTGACTATCGTGCCGGTGCTCATTCCAACGTTTCGCAAACGATTTAAAAAAATATTATCGTCAAGGCGCATCGCTAAACAATTGCCTTGCCTCGCTTTTTGGCTATGATTTACAAAACAATGGTAACGATCGATAAAAAAAAAAAATTCTGCTCCAAAATTTAATGGAGTGCAGTGCTTCATTTTTTTCAGATAGCACCACCACTGCCAGTGCGCAAGGAATCTTTTTACGATAAGGCGTAGCGTGGCGCTCTATATCGTTTTATTGCATTTTTTTTTTATCACGTTTACTTACATACGCTACAGAGAAATTATATTTACCCGAACTGTATTTTTGTAAAAGTTTTTTTGTTTTCGTAAATAAACAAATAAAAAATTTGATAAACTTCTTCCGTACGAATGAACGCGGGTTCCACGACTTTGACTATCCCGGGGGCACTGGATCGCGGGGTATACGTTTTTTTTCCGCGTAGACATGCACTCGTTCCGAGGTTAGTAGTTACGGTATACGGTTCGAAACGGGACAGATGCAACGCGACGTTTTTTGCGATAAAAAGAAAACTGAGAGCGAGCGAGGAAAGTAACGATACCGTAAATCATGCGTGACTCTTTAAACTCGTTGCAGCCTATGATTGTCGAGAGAATAATCGCGCACAGTCGAGCGTACTTTAAAACACCCTTTTTAACGAAAAACGAGAACGTACCGACGAACGATCGAATGGTCGTGATTACGATTAATTTTTCTCGAGCGGTTACTTCCTCTTTACGAAACCGTCGATAAACCTTTTATTGTATGGTGAAACAATATTCCGAATACGGTTATCATGAGTGCAAGGATGTTTACACGTAATAACCCCGACGAGGAGGACCCTTTCGCTCCGGTCTCATGTGTATCACAGATGCTACACTGCTGCCACTCCGTGCGATACCACCGCACAGTTAATTATTTAATAGAATTCATTTTTTTTTTACCAGTTACCAACTATAACCGACTGTCATCTCGCCCGCATTTATTCTCGTTTCATAATACAATTATAATACATGTATGGCGCGTAGATGCGCAACGCAACAATATATATATCGTTCACGTTATTATTTTTCACGGAACGCGAGAGTACGAGTGACACAATGTTCCACAACACGACGGAGAACCGGAGAAGGATCAACGGGTAGCCATAATGCCCCCCAGTACCGCACTGCCACATCGCATAAAGTCCTCGTGGTCAACGTCGGCATTAATTGACGTGTACCGACTCGCGCGGGCGGCGACAATTCGAGAATTTTCCGACGAATTCAAGAAACGTTGAAACAAAAAATACATAAAATTTTATTTAAAAAAAAACGTAAATGTTTAAACGCACAAGTCGAATAGTCCGAAAATGTAATTGTTAACGGAATTCTGAAAAAACTTCGTCTTATCGGTTTATTTCGTAAAGAAAAATCACAAGCAGTGTTCCTTAATTCGTTTAATTTACAAAAATTATACATTTGCGTTGTATCGGGGCTTTTTGGCGTCTTTGCGATTGTAACGAGGTCCGAAGGATTGCGGTCTCTTGGCGGAGAATCCGTTTCCGCTGTTGAATAAATCTGCAAAAAAAAAAAAAATGTAATTAAAATGAAAAAAAGCAAAATGCGGCAAAAGATTTCACCGAATTACCTTTATCCGGCTCTTCGCCGACTTCTTCCCTGTAATACGCCTCGTCGTCGTCTTTTACGTAGTTTCCCTCGTTCGCTTCCTTCGCGAATTTTTGCATCAGCACATCGGTCTCCTTTCGTTTTTTCATGCCCTTCAGAGATTTCTCCTTGTTCTCTTCCTTTCTCATTTCCTTCTTCTTCGCGTTCTCGTCCTGTGCGTTGCGACGTTTTTCCTTTAGCTTCACCTTCGCCTCGCGTTTCTTCTTTATCCTCAATTTTTCCTCCTCCGTTTTGCGTACCAACTCGTGGAACAGCACTTCGCCGTCCAACAGACCATCTTCGACTTTCATGAGCTGAAAAAAAAATATAATTAATATTTCAATTTGATTGACGGCGAGATTCGTCGGTGATTGAGCGATACGCTTGCCTCGGTACGCGTACCTGCATCGTAATTCGCGGTCCGAGTTCGGAGAGTTTTATCGCACTCGTGCCCTTCTCTTGATTTCCTCGCGACGATAATTTCTGCGGCAATACAACGTGACTAGCCGGATCGTCCTCGCCCTCGCTCTCGGACATTGTTGCTTTCGTAAGAAATTCCGAAAAATCCTGGCATTTCGACAAATTCGGGATCTTTGCTTGAACGATTTTTTTCACTCCTCTTGACAAACCTGTCGGTACTACTTTGATCGCGTAATGCCTAAAATCAATGCTTTTTGTTGACGAATTGTAATTCAAGCAGACGCATCGACGTATTGTGCTCAAATTTACCTGCGAAAAATATTTTTACTTTCGTTATTTCACGGAGTTTTCATTACCCATTTTTTTCCGCGTCAATAGAAATATACAGATTAATAAAAAATTTAGAGATTAATATAAAATCCTAAGGATTCATTATCATTAATATCTCTAAATTAACGGTGTAGCAATAGAGTTCTATAGGAATAGAGGAATTAAGGAAAATAAATTGTATCCTCAATTAATAAAGCTTACGACGATAGGCTGCATACTTACACTGGTAAGATTGATGGTAGGAAACATGTTCTGGAACATCGAAGCCATCAGCTTCATTTGCATACCTTCGCCGCTGAAGTTGTTCAAAACAATGAGAGGGGAGCTCTTGAAAGCCTCTTCTAAGACCATCTGTTTCTTTAGCGTGGAAACGACGTCTCTTGCCAGCGAAAAGTTTAATATTTTAAAGGACAGCGTCGGCCCTCTTGGTACCCTGAAAATCGATTATAAAAATGATTCATTATATAGTTTAAATATTTCGGTGCATAAAACATCTTTTCCATCTTAATAAATACAAATAATTGTATCAATGATTAATCGAATAATTTGTTGAATTTAATTAAAATCAAAGAAAAAAAAATAAAAAAATGAGAATTACATGCGATACAAGAACTTGAAGAAAAAAACTATTATACATAAAGCGGTATATATACAGTCATTTGTTTAATTATAGGCATTAGCCGCCGGAAAAAAATGTATATCAACAATATTATTTTTTTTTTTCACGCTTTTCTCGGGATGTATAAACAAGGATTCACCATAACAAACAGATTTCTTTTTTACCTGCAAAGTTTAAGATACATTCCCAGTTCCGTTGCGGTAAATATCGACATGTGACTGACGTGCAGAACGCCGGCGACGGAAAGGAAATCTTTGATGGCATTGCGTCTTCTGGATTTTAACGAACTTGCGGTGAACGGCTCCATGACCCTGCGGAAGTCTTTGCTCAATTGCACAATACCCGGGACTGGTAAGCCTCGATGAATGACAAACGAATGTGGCGCGCGTACCAATTCATCTTTTTCCTCTGTGTCCACAGCTTTGTTTCTTTTAACGCAGCGACCCTTCGATCGTATTAAATCTTATTAGTTAAAATAACAATCAATCGAACTAATTTGTTATCATTTTACAACGGAAATAAGTAACGAAGAAACCCGAAGGAAAAAAGATAAATAACCTATTTATTAAATGAGATCTTTCTCCACGAGTATTATCGAGTTTTCCAATATGCGTCAAGTATTTATAATAGAGAACCTTTTTGCTTCGACCCATTTTTCTGTCCGATGTGGCGTAGTTTTATTTATCCTTAATCTCTCGATGTATCTCCCAAACACGTGTGTTGACGCGCACTCCGCCGTTTTCGACGTTCGACTTCACCTACGATAAGTGCATTGTGCTAATTTCACGTCGGGTTTACGTTCCCGCCGTCGTCGAGACGAGTTTCAAGAGCCGCCTCCAGGTGGATAGCGCACGGGGCGCCAGAATATTTAAGTAGAATTGCCGCGATTTTCGCGAAAGAGATTTATAATGCATCTTTTATTGACATCGTAAATTAACAGTTTTTGTCACGTCAAAAAAGAGCATGAGAAACAGAGAATGGATTTCGATTCGAAAATGCAGCAATAGCAACCGATCGAGAGTAACACGGCACCGTTTCGACGCCATGCAAGTACATACATGAAAAAAAATTCTAGAATACATACAAAGAAAAAAAACCAAAAGTAATGTTTTTCCGGAAACGATCTCATTCACATTGAAAATTTCACGAATAATGAATCTTTCTTTATTAAGTTTGTTACAAAGAACAACCAAAATTAGTAAAGAGACCGATTTTAATATTTGCATGGGTGCGACGTTACTAAAATCCTGTGCACGCTTGTTACTCGATCGAATATCCGTTCCCAACAATCCGAGTTTAATTTTCGACCTATCCGACGCTATTACCCGTCGGGCATCACCGGGGTATGCGCTCCTACGCCTCCACGCTCCAGTGACCTCGAGCGATTGCAATTAACGCTAATTACATTTCCATGCAAGCTTCGCTCGTCCGCGGCCAATCTCGCTCCTAACTCAATAACCCGGTGGATTGATTATCGATCGTCGAACGAGATATGTTAACCCCGGACATTTGTTGTTATTAAACGATTGATTTTTTCATCGTACACCCTGATCCTGCATGCTACCATGTCAATTCTACGAAACATATTTTATTACGATTTGTATACATATACATCGAATAGAAATCGATTATTCGGAAACCGGATAAACCCAAGATCCGCTTGACCCTGCCGCTCGTGACTTTCAGCGGTACATCCGCCTTCGCTGCGCCAACTTTTCACGATCGTGAAGAATGGGTTAAATGGTATGAGTATACTACATGGGAATGTCGGTCACTGGGACTTTCCTCCCGTCGGCTCGATGATTGGCTCGGGCTCCACCGAGCTAGTCGAATGTTGAACACGAGATGCTTTTTTTTTTATCCCATTTAAACTCTCTGTCCTTGCGAATAACCAATATAGAGAATATATTTTATTCGTCCGAATTTCACGACGACGGAGACGCGACGCGATTAATCACGATCGAGAGAAAAAGAACTGTGAAACATGTAGCGCCCAACAGGTGATCCGCGGTAGCGATGTGCAAGCCCCCGAGGAATCGGCCAGGCGGAAGGCAGCGGAAGGTTTTGCCGGCCCGATCGAACGTGAAATTGGTGTGCCCCTTCCATCGCCCCTTGCACCGTTCAACGCGCTACGCATCGTTTGTATGCATGGCGTAGTAGTATGTAGTTGTACGAGAGAATTCGAAAGAAGGGGGTCATCGCACGCGAGTCCACTCTCGGAACGTCTCACGCTCTTAGGCGCAGCAGCAACGGCACCACGGCGGACGATCAGTGTTCTCCCGTCATTCAAGCCGCTTTGCCGCGTACCTTATTGTTTTTTCGGGAACTCCGAAGACGGTGCGTTTGTTGAAACTATAAAGTATTTCAAGTGTGCTTTTCGACGTTTTATGGAATATAGGATATAAATAATCTCTGGTGAGTTTTGTTTTTTCAAGTGTTCAAACACACGAGAGATATACACTACGAACGAAAGTTTTCTAAAGCGTGAAAGTCGAGAGAGAAAATCGTCCGAGTTACTCGGCAATGCGATTCATTGTTGAACTCGACACCGATAATTTTGATATTAATCAATTGTTTCGTTTTCTACAAGGAACCCTTTCGTGTTTCAATCGAATAACTTTTATTATTGTCAACTATATCGCATCATTTTTTTTTTTTAAACACATATGTTTTTTTTACGGGGACAAAAAAAATTGAAATAAAGTAAATCTCGACGAGTTACTCAGCAATGCGATTATTCGTTAACGAACTTCATCCCGATCGTTCGATACTTACATATAAATCGACCGTTTTGTTTTTTTACATTAAATTCGGAATTTCTATCGAAGTTCGAATGAAATTATTGTCAATCGCCAAATAATTTAACGTTTCTATTTTTTTTGTTTGTATTTCTCATTTACGGATATCTTAATATAAATCCGAATAAATTTGATCAGTTTTAATGGCATTGATGACGACATTGCGTATTCGCGGAAATACTTGCGTATACATACGACAATAGAAAGTTCCCACTCATCGAGTTGACCCGGAAGAAGCTAACGCGGAAAGAAATGACCCACATCCGAAAGATCGCGGGCTTCATTACGACGCGTTGACGTATTTGTTTTTTGTATTATTATGATGATTGCAATATCGGATTATTCTACGATTACAGGTATAGCGAGAAATTTGGGACTGAGGATACTTCTTATTTGATGCGTTGAGAATGCGCGGTGATTCATTCAAGGATGGATTTGCCTGCACCACTGTGCGGGCCGCATCGACTCGTCTCCTCTTCGTCCTTTTAGTCTGCTCGTCTATCGTCGCACGTACGATAATAATAATAATAATAATAATATTTATTTTTTACGGATTTTTCCTTGACATTTCATTATATAACCCAATTTGTGTAAATTTTTTTTTGTTTTTGAATAATCATTTACGTATTAAAGTTCGTTGAATGGATTAGACAAATATCGAGATATAATTTGAGAAACCATTTGAATTTTTTATTTTTTTTACAAGTTTTTCGAATATCGAGATTTAAAAAATTGTTTGTACCCATTTTGAATGATAAAATTGCGCGAACTAAGATGAATCCGAATTAAAGGGTGAGGGTACGAAGAGCCTTTATTGAAAAAAATAACTCAATTTACGGAAATAAATCCTCATGCATATTTTTGCGCATTTTTGTAAAGTTAAATTCGTAATTTTTGGTCGATTCGTAATCTACTAATTTTCCAGTCAGATTGAGTTAAACGAAAAAGAATACGGCACCTCGATGTATCGCGGAATTTGTTATTTCATTGTCACATTTCAGTGTGAAATATAAAAAAAAAGTAAATAAATAAAAATCGGCACTCGTAAAGCCGCGAGTTTTCGCATCGAATGGTGTTACCATTGGTATAACAACATATACGAGGCGTTGCTTGCCAAGTGTGGCAGTAGGTAGGACGCGAGATAGATACCGTTACCCGCTCTCCCGTATTTTATAAATTTCTCACCAGTCTCTTACACGCGAAAAATATGGTACAAGGAGAATGGCATTTTTTCTGTTTTGTTTTTAAAATATATATATATGTATCATTTTTATCGATTATTCAACAGAATCGCCGGAATTGAAAGGTGGAGGACGATGTCCCGCATTCGAAGAAGAAAACGTTTGTCCGGACAGATCGCCCGCCTGCGAGAATGACTTTGAATGCTCGACGACCACCGAGAGATGTTGCGACACGGCATGCGGTCGACGCTGCGTTCTCGGCCGTCTGACCGGTTGCGAACAGCTCGCTCTCGCTGCCACGCGAAGATCGAGAGCCCTTGGCGACGCTAAACCCGTTGAATACGTTCCTCGATGCGACAACGTCACCGGCGAGTTCGAGAGAACGCAGTGCGATTCGATCGGCAACTGTTGGTGCGTCGATAATTTCGGCGAAGAGATAGAAGGCACGCGATCGTTGAAAATCGGTGCGAAGATCGATTGCGACAATCCTCGCGAATGTCCGGCGCACTCCTGCCGAATGTTCTGCCCGTTGGGTTTTCAAGTTAGTATCTTCGATTTATTTCTTCATTTGTTACCTCCAAATGAATGTTTGAGTATAAAAATGTGAAAAAATTCGGAAATTCATCGTCGAGCAAAAAAAAAAGTTCTTCTGCCGGATTATTCGTTAAACAATTTTTTTTTAAACTAATTTGTCGGTAACTTTTTGTAATTATTATTATGCAAATTTAATGTTCTTAATGAAGAAATAGTGAAAAAAAATCGTAGAGTGGTTGCAAAATGTCGTTTTTCTGGTCCAACTAAACGGAAGAAATTCGCTTGCCGGGTCATTGATTGAAAATATTTTTTTTTTTTAGACGAATTTGTAAATGAAATTTTGAAATTATTATAGCACCTTCAATATGGTTATTTTTTTAAATTTTTTCGTATTTTTATCCCATTGGGAAATATTTGAAATTCTCTCTGGATCTGAGCTGTGAGTGAAAATGTGTTGACCTAAACGCAGATCGATGAAAGCACAGGCTGTCGAAAGTGCGAATGCAAAGATCCCTGCCGAGGAATCACGTGTCCGGGCGGCGAGGCGCAATCCTGCGAATTGGTCCAATCGCGCTGTTCCCGCGAGCCTTGTCCGTTGATACCGACGTGTCGAAGAGCCAAGTCTTTGGCGAGCATTTGTCCGGCCGGCGAACCACTGCGGATAACCGACTCGCCGAGACCTTTTCTCTGCGGTAACACGCCTGGCAAACCTTCGTGTCCACCGATGTACAAGTGCCTCGTCCAACCGGCACAGGAGTACGGCGTCTGTTGTCCGTCGAATTTGCGTCTGGAAAAACCCGGAACATGTCCGATCGCCGATTCGCGATCCTGCCTTCAATTTTGCGAACACGATTTGGAGTGTCCGGGAGCGCAGAAATGTTGCGCGAGCGACAAATGCGGCGCGGGAGTTTGCACGCTACCGAACGGCCTGAGTGCTTGTCGACGCAATCGAATACTCGCCGAATTACTCAGCATCAGCGAGAGACAGGGTCGAGGCTACGTGCCTCAATGCGCCGAAGGTAACGAGCCTTTTTCCCGACAATCTTTTTTAATTTTAAAATCTTAAAATCTCATGAAATTAAAGAATTTTTTTTTTATTTTTCATTTCAGACGGTAGTTACGAGTATCGTCAGTGCTCCAGAAATGGCCTCGTGTGTTGGTGCGTCGACGCCGAAGGTTCGAAGATTTCCGGTTCAATGGGACCGGCGGATCGAGTCGATTGTTCGCCAACCGCAAATCGACAATCGTCGAGATCGCTGACCGAGGAGATCTCATCTTGCGGCGAGCAGCTGGAATGCGCTCAGCTCTGCCAGTATGGCTTTAAACTCGATACTCGGGGATGTCCGACTTGCGAATGCGATGATCCTTGCCAAGGGTATGTTTTTTTTTTTTCATTTAATTTAGTCCTTTGCAAGGGCTCCTCGATGTCGAGTTTCCTAAAAAAGCATTCCGGTTCTTCGAAAAGTTGAATTAAAAAATGCAAATCGTCCTCGAAAAAAGTTACGGCTCTTCTGAAAAATGGGGAAAATGTTTTCAAGTATTTTTATAAAGAGTTATGACTTTAAAAATTGAATTTAAAAATGTAAGGAGACCTCAAACAAATTACGGCGCTTCTAAAAATTGAGTAAAAAAAATATTCGGTCTTCTCGAAAAAATTACCGCTACTCTGGAAATTGAATTAAATAATGCACTCGTCCGAAAAATCCTTACTACGGTTCTTAAAAAGAACCAAAAAGCCGGAAAGAAAAAAAATGTACTCAAGATTTCTTTCCATACAACGTTACTCACCGCACGTCGATGTACTCCACTGTAATCTTTTTTTCTACAAATTTTTAAAACTGATTTCCCAATTTTCATTCAGATATCCTTGTCCCGCGGGATCGGAGTGCATCTTGGAGCGTGAAAATGGTTGTCCCGACTTTCTGTGTCCGACGAGGCCTTTGTGCAGACCAAAGAGAACGTACAAAAGTCCGTGCGCTTCCGGCGCGCCTCTCATCGACGAGACGGGAAACGCCGTGACTTGCGTGTCAACGAACGACACCGGCATCGACGATTCATCGAGCGTTGGCGCCGATCAACAAGATAAACAATGTCCGCCGGATCACGAATGCACTCTGGTACCGGATGCCGCTCGTTCGGTATGCTGCGCGGTTACCCCACCGTCGACCCTCGTTGACCAACCGACAAGTGAATATCTTTCATTATTTTATAATTAAATTTTTCGATGAAAATTAAAACAAAAATAAGTTATAAAAAAAAACAGTCAAATTAATGGTGTTAACGGCATATTTTGTAATTTCTATCTTATTTCGAATTCTTAGAATGTAATAGGAAAGCAAAACTAACTAAAATATCGTATCGTTTCTCCACAGTGTGCGAGTATCTGCGCGACTTCGACGATCGTATGGAAGGAACACGCGACGGTATGTCCCTCGCGATACCCTCGCCGATCTGCGATTCCGACGGTAGTTGGAAGCCGCTGCAATGCCACGACGACAAATGCACCTGCGTCAACGATCACGGGGTGCGTTTCACCGCGACGGACGTAAACTTGACGCAATCCGAGTGCGAAGACCTTCGCTCCCTATCGAGAATGTGCGAAACAACGAAGACTTGTAATCTCGATTGTCCCTACGGCCGCGAACTCGATTCCTCGGGTTGCGAACTCTGCCGTTGTCAGGATCCCTGTCGCGGAGTAAGCTGCGAATCTCGCGGGATCTGCACGATGGTCGAAGTTAATTGCGGCTCGGAGACGCGTTACTGTCCACCGGTACCCGCGTGTATCCCCGCTAAGGCCGGTCAGTGTCCGTACCTCGTGCCGAGTTCCTCGAGTTGCGAGGTCCGCTGCAGCGCCGATCAGGAGTGTCCAAACGATCGCAAATGCTGTTCAACCGGATGCGGAACGGAGTGCATCGAGCCGGTGGTTGCGACGGCTTGTCAACACTCGCGAGCGGTCGCCGAACACGCGGCCCGCGAGTCCGGCGAACCGGCGAGAAGAATCTATATACCGAAATGCGAGGCGAATGGATCGTTTCGTTCGATACAATGCCACTCCGGAATGTGTTGGTGCGTCGATGCCGAGGGTCGCGAGGCTCCCGGAACTCGAGTCCCCGAGGGAATAGCTCCTCGATGCGGAACTCCGCAGAGCTGTCCGACGCTCGACTGCGATCTGAATTGTCCTCACGGTCGCGAACTCGACGCGGAGAACAATTGTCCGACTTGCGTTTGTCGAGATCCCTGCAAAACGATGAGTTGCCGCGGGGATAACGAGTCTTGTCGCATGGTAGAGGTCGAGTGCAGCTCACCGCCGTGTCCACCGGTACCGGTTTGCCTACCGAAAAAGGAGAATCCCTGTCCCAACGGATCGCCTCTCGTCACTCCGGACGGTACGACGGCCACGTGCGGACCTCACGGTCATCGTTGTCCCTCGAGTCACAAATGCCAGCTATCGCCGCTCGACGAATACGCCGTATGCTGTCCCAAACCGCGGGAGGTTTGCTTCGAGTCTCCGCGAACGGTCGACGGCTGCGATTCGACTCTCGGTAATTCTACGGAGCGATGGTACTTCGATACGACTCTGAATCAATGTCGTCAACGTCTCGGCAACGATTGTTACGCGGGACACAATGATTTCTCCAGTAAACTTATCTGCGAGACTGTGTGCCCCGTGCTGACCGATTGCGAGACGAAACGCGAGAGAAATCTCAAAACTGCGGAGAGATTGAAGCGTCCTTCGTTTGTGCCGAGATGCAAGCCGGAGAACGGCGCCTGGGAACCGGTGCAGTGTCTCGAACACGTTGGAGTCTGTTGGTGCGTCGATCGACGTGGCGAAGCCATCGGAGGATCTCTGGTACGCGACAAAGAGCCGAAATGCAACGCGAGACAAGCGCGCGGACGCGGAGTATCGAGCAATGAAAAAATTGTCTCGAATCACGATTCTCCGGTTGCAAACGCGATTGAGAATCAAGAGCCGCGTATTGCCGATGGGAAAAAACGAATATCCGTCACTCGTTGTCAAGCTATGAGGGGCAAAGGACACGCGGCGAATTGCGATCCGGACGGTAAATTCGAACCGACGCAGTGCGCCGGCGACTCGTGTTGGTGCGTCGACGAGGCCGGCAATCAAATCGCGGGAACTGAACCCTTTCAGCCCGGAACGAGACTCTGTCGTGAGTAAAATTTATATTTAATCAAAAGAAAAAATAATTTTTTTATTGTAAACATCAAATTAATAATAATAATATCAATATCGATTCATTACGATTTACTCATGAAATACTCATTTTTTAATTATTATTTAATTACAATTGTGTCTCAATTTCTCGCACTTTTTAAATAAAAAAAATATAAATATCATTCATCATTTTGTTATGTTATTACTTCATTATTATCTTTCGGCTAATAATATTGATAATTATTTAATTAATTCAATAAACATTTGTATTTTGTTTAATCAAAATAATAATTAAAACAAATAATTAATTTAATTTTTTTTCATCCTAATACGCAGTTCCGACATCCGTCGAAGCGGTGCGCGTAACTCTGCGATTTCCCGGACGCTTGCCGCGTCGAGATACGGAGCGATTCGCCAATGCCGCGGAGAATATGCTGCGCGATATCGGTGCCGGAATAAAGGACAGTATAGCTGTGCGAGTAGATCGCGACGCAGCTATCCTGGAATTCGAGGTCATCGGACCGAACAAAGTCGACGTTGCCTTCCATCTCGAGGAACTCGCCAGGGATCGAGATTTCGTTTTACTCGGCTTTGCTCCGGATGTTACGACGTCGAGGTTTATACACAGAGCCTCTCCCGCCGCAGAAATTGCGAGTCAAATAATTGCTCTCGAACAGAGAGAGATTTTTCGGGAAGTTGCGACGACGACGTCTTCTTCGTACCGAACCGGTACCATCGCAATTGCTTCCGTTGGCGCCTTCGTTCTCGCGACTATCGTCATACTATTGGTAATCTATGGAAAAAATATCGCGGCAGAGTTTCCAGAAAAATCGAAAAATCGGACGACGGATAAACGATTTCTCGCGAGCAACCAGCAACCGGTTTACGTTATTTCGGGGACGGAAAAGGAGGAGAGACAACGACGGTGCGATTTAAGCGAAAAATCTCGCATCGAGGGTCGCGGTAGCGATGATCCTCTCATCATCGCGGCTTGAAGCAACGGCAGAGTACGTTTTTTGGATAAGAAACGTTTCAAAATCCGTGATACTTTAGTCAATTCGCGGCGCATCGTTCGCGCTCTCGTACATATCTTTTCGTAGTTCGGTTATTTATTTAATTTTTTTCATAACGCTCTTATCCGTAGATCTACGGCCTATCGACGAGTTGGCGACTCAATCCGAAAAGGTAAAAAACTTGAAAAACCAAAAAAGATTTTTTTTTTCCGAAAATCAAGGAAATTTTTGAGGAGTCAATTATTTAAGGAAAATCGATCCGTTCGTTGGACTCCGAACGAAATCACGCATTGCTTTTTACTTAAAAAATATAACGTACCGTGTTGCGATTTATTTAAATTAACGTTTTTACGAATATTAAAAATATAGTATTTTCGTTTTTCTTCAAGAATTTTGAAGTTTTATAATAAAGTAATATTTTTTTTTGTTGCAATATCGAATTTTAAATGAATTACAAAATATTTAAATTTACGCGGCTACGAATATCAAAAGTATTTTTCAATTATGTAAATTTGAAAATTCTGAGATCGATGTTCAGCGAAAATCCGGCAGAATTTCCAATTGACGATTGAGTGGCCATTCTGTATCGGCATTGTGTACCTATATGTATTGAACGACCCGTAGTTAGTGCGTTATAGACGAAACCTGAGGTATTTCGTAATTTTTGGTTTTTTGTGTATATATATATAAAAATTAATAGGTCGTTCAGTCGGGCCAATCCCGCGCGTACGTGACTCACGAGAAGACTCGTGTATATATCTTCCCGGGCTTAGAGATGTTACGATCAAATGTGTATAAATTTATTTATTTCTCGACTTAATAATTATATATTCTTAAACTTGACGATCGATCATTTTAATTAGCTGGTTTAATGACACAATTATAATGATAATAAACTATTTATAAACGTGTCTCAATGTTTTTTTCTTTCCATTTCGATGTTTTTCCGGTAAAATTTCCGCCTTCTGTTGATGAAACGTTGCTTAGCTACGAATTCTCAAACAAACGACGATGTTGATCCATCGATACGATGGCCGACGACGTCGCGTAACGCGTATTGTTCGGCCTGATTCCGCGATCATTTTTGCTCTTTATTAAATTTTCAATGTCTGGATAAATAAAAACTCAAAAAAACGCGTTAATATGACATCGCTAAACAATGAGGACATTTGCCGAAAAAGTTCCGGTGCGTACATAAATTCTTGTAATTCATCGTTGACGATCTCATTGTTGGTTAATTAATACGCGAATAATAACTTTGTCAGTCTACAACCAGACGGGACAAAGTTATTTTCAACAGTTGACGGCCTACAATCACATGAGCGCCCATCTACGCCGTCTTGTCTTGGCTCCGAGTGTCGTCGACTCGAGAAACAAAAAGTACGCGCGAGAGCGTGACAAGCATCAGCAGCGACACGGCTCGCGATGCTCGTGTTGTTTCAGAGTACGTCGACGAAATTTGATCGAGGGACTTGCCTATGACACGAAGCATCATCCCAGCGCAAGTTTTTTTCTTGCAATAAAAATTATTTTTTTGTTTATTTTAAATTTTTTTTCAAGAAAAATAGTCAATAGATACTTTTTTACGCGCAGGACGCGCTTAGAATGAATTTGAAGCGCAATAATTCCGGCTGTCGCTCGAAACACAACAATCGTTCATCGGCGCCGCGTGAACGCACCGGTCGTGGAGAGCATATTATCGGGAATAAATTCGATCGCGATGCGGTCGAATACTTCGAAACACCGGCGAGCCGGAGTCCGCGTAGCAATGGCGAGCCTTCGCGTCGTAATTCTTCCGAGGGACAATACGAATCTCACACCGACTCGGAGTTGGATTCACCGCTCGTAAACGACGGGAGCGTCGATGTCGCGGGGAATAACAAACCCCCAGCTAACGACAGAGCCGATAAGCACTCCGACGAGGCGAAATATGCAAAATTCATATACGACATCACTCGGGAAATAATGATCAATGGTTTATACACTGATGAAGAATTACAGGCGATATTCGAAAAACATTTTCGTATCAATTACGATCTATTGGATAAAGTAAGTGAACATTTTGCGAAAGGGAATTCTTGTTTTTAAATGGACTGGAATTAAAGAAAAATGTTAAATTGAAAAAAAAAAACTTTTGATCGTAAGGATAAGATGCGTTTGGAGATCGATCAGCTGAGAAATTCGTTGAACCTGACGGCAGACTGTTCGGAGGACGAGGAAGAGAATAACCCGCGCTTCGCGGATTTGGGAAGGTTCGCAGCGCCCTCTGCGTCGAATGGATCATCGACGAGATCCAAAGCTCTTTATCGAAACACATTCGCGGAAAAACTTCGCGATACTTTCGAAGAATCGGGACGATTGAAAAATGTTCTCGGGGGAGAAAACGCGGTGGACTTAAAATCGGAACTCTACATCGCGGAGAGAGACGTTGTTGTTGCGTTGATGGAAATGAAATTGGATCCCCAACAAATTCAGACTATTCGCAAGAGTCTCCGGAACAGGATCCGGGATACGACTGTTCCGTCGAAAACGGTATGATAAATTCGATGATTTTCATTGGTCCACAGTGTTGGGGTCGATTGGAATCGAGCAATTTACGGACGAGAGTTATAACGATCAGGTGCAAGTCGATGTAAAACGTAACTATGATGAGCACAAGAAGAAGGAAGGAACGAACTTATCGTCGACATTAATGAGACCCGAGTGGCGAACGAGTCAATTATTTCGTCTATCCGATCCGCAACTCGGGGACAATAAACAAAATGGGTCGAGCGGTGGTGTCGTCGGTAGCGATCGAATTTCACTTCCGAAACATCGACATCATTGCCAGTGTCGATGCGGACAAGATACGGAGTATGTGTGAGATATACCTCGTGGAAAAAAAAAATGGAAGATTTTCACGTTGCTTGCTAATTAAATTTTTTTATTCGCAACGCTTCAACTAAGTATGAGAGAGCATTTTTCTAAAAGTTTCGTATAAAGAAAATTAATAAGGAAGAAATACAAAAATGTTTAATCTTTTTTTTTTTCCATAAATCGTAGATAACAAAAAATCAGACTAAGTCCTCATCGGGGGCGTTCGAGTTTTTAAATTCGTAAACATTGTTTTTATGAAAATCGATTTAACTGAATTTTAAGATAATTTGGCGATAAAAAAAAGCAAAGCAAGACATTTTTTTTTTTAAAGATCACGAAAAAAAAAAATGTCGACGATGAGAAAAAAAAATCATAATATGCGGTTTATTCCAAAAATGAATACTGACTCGTCCGGTAGGATCGTCGATGATTTGGAAACGCGAGAATCTATATCGTCATCGAATATCGAGCGGGAATCCCAGAGGGAAAACGATAAAAGAACGAGGAAAAGCAGCGAAGAACACCTTGTAGCGAAAATTGCAAAAAATATCGATGCCGCATCGACTACAGCCGCAATATCGGTAATTCCGTCTCAAAAAGAACTCTCAACGAAATCAGAAGAAAAGTACAACGCCGCGAGAGGTCGGTGAATTTATCAATTTTTACAATCCCGCGAAATATTTTCAATATCTCTCCGTATTACCCGTGTTACCATTTTTCAGACAATATCGCGACGAGTAACGACGAGACGAGATCCGCCTCTGCGGACGTCGAAACTAATATTCAACGAGAAACTTCGTGCGACGATCTCGCCAGCATATCCGAGTGCTCCTCTGAAACCGACGAAGTCGAAATTGTCGAGGAATTGATGCAAATTTCCGAAGAGGAAGAAACGAATGATGGAGACGACGTTTCCGTAGCCGTTGATAAATGAAATTTTGCGAACTTACAATGTCGCAACCTGTTATCCGAAACAACGAATTCTCGAATTACAATAAAATTTTGCGAACTTACAATGTCGCAACCTGTTATCCGAAACAAGGAATTCTCGAATTACAATAAAATTTTGCGAACTTACAATGTCGCAACCTGTTATCCGAAACAACGAATTCTCGAATTACAATAAAATAAATCTCAGTTTTCATTCACAAGTATAAAACAAAAATTACTGTAATTAAATTTTTTTTTTTTCAAAAGTTAAATTTTTTTTTTTCGAAACATCTTTGAAATTTTCAAATTTTTTTCTTCTCCGACTTTACAGGTTTTTCCCGAAGGCGGCCGCCATGAATATTTTACAACTAATCGCACGGCGACTAACGCGTTTACGTAAGAATCCTTCAGAAGAAAAAACCGGAAAATGTTGCGTCAGAAAAATTAACAAAGTAATGAAATTGCTGGAAAAAAATGAGTCCGAGATCAGCGGTGATCCCGTTGCAATTAAGACGACAATGAATGACCGGTCTTCTCGTTTTATTTTTATTCGCACAACAATTTGTTTTACAGCAGCGACACTTATTCGACACCCGTAATCAACAACGATAAACTATCTAGTAGTAATATTGTGAAAAAATATAATGCGTCAACACATGTAATATGTATAGCCGGTACACATACGTAAACTGTACATGATACAAATATACACTATACTATATATACATATACATGGTATAGATCTGTGTTAATGCGCGCGCTGTATATACAAGTATTTTCTTTTTTTTTTTTTTTTTTCATTAACATCTACGAAAAGTTTTTAGAAACTGATACTTATTGCTATTCGAAACATCCTAAAAGATGTTTGTCCCATTCGAGGTAAAATAAAAATCCCATACGCATTTCGTCGGTATGTGAAAGGTACGTGTGCATTTGATAAATGAGTCGAGGATAATACCGATAATTGACGCCGTTCATGAGTATAGATATAGTTTACGCAGTTATAGAGGAAAAGTTACTCCGTCAGATCGGTAAATTCAGACCCAATGTTCTAATTAACTATCGCGATAAAATTTTTCCTTCATTATGACTCTAATCGTTCGAAAAAAAACAACGATCCTCGCGCATCCCGTATATATATCGAATCGAAGCCTCGGATATTAATAATAATAATAATAGTTATAAAAAAAAAAGAATAAAATAATCGTAGATTTTTCATCAGCTACCGTCGGAAGCGTTCGAAGACGAGTCTTCGAGCTCCGATGCTCCGGGACCCCTCTTCAGTATAATCAACAGATCCGTTATGCGTTTTATCGTGAAATCCGGCTTCGGATCTTCGCTGGATATACGAGTTTTGTCGCTGATCGGTATCCACACGGTGCCCGCAAGATTAGCCTCGATACCTCCTGAAATGTAAAATTAGATTGAAAAAAATAAAAAAAATCTCCACCTTCGCCGCGGGGATGGAAGTGTTACGATACGGTTACCTAGAATATCGGTTTCCAGTTTATCCCCAACCATGAGACAGTTGTTCGGCGTGACGTTGAGACATCGACACGCTTCTTCGAATATTCTCGCCTGTGGTTTTTCCCACGGCAAGTCCCCGGATACGAGAATAACGTCAAAGTATCGTTCGAGTTCGAGTTTGTGAACTTTTTCCCATTGCGCGTTCGATGGACCATTCGTTATCAATCCGAGAAGATACTTTTCGCGCATCTGACGAAGCATCGTACTCGTTTCCGGCTCGAGGGCCAAATAACGATATCTCAGGTACAACCATCTCGTGTAAATTTCGTCGCAGAGACACGAGTACTTCGTTCCGAGGGCTTTGCTCCAGAGATTCGTTCGCCATGCGTCGAGATCGTGGGCTGGATTGTCCGGACACTTGCGGAATTGTTTCAGATACGAGGCGGTGATCTTGTTGGATACTTCATGCGGTACTCCGTACTTTTGGCTCAATTCCTCCGTCAGCTGTTTATTTACCGAGCAGGCAAAAAGGCGGTAGTAAAGAGAGAGAGAGAAGAAAAAAATTCGTTAGTTTTTTTTTTTTCATTTTTTTTTTTGCTTTTTTTTTTTTTGGGCGGAGAAACACGGAAAGATCGTATACGTTTACAAAAGAGATTCAGAGAGACTACCGTTGAGGAGAAATTCAAGTTTACGATTAAACCGCAAGCGCGCGATATCACGTTTTTTCGGGATTCCAATATTTTTTTTCCTCTAACGTGATAACGATGACTGCGGTTTTTTTGTTTGTTTGTTTGTACTTCGAGTATTTTTCGTAATATTTTTGTTTACAACTTGAACGGATTGATCGTCGGTTTGGGGAACAGAATTGGGGGGAAATAGGGAATGAATATTAATGTAAGTAATCTTAAGGACGCTTAATTCATATTTTATGATTACCTATAAAATGCATTGATTCATTCAAATAGTATCTCGAGCCGATAATTGGACACACGAAGTCGCACCCACGGACCCTGCTGTAATCACAACAAAATCAGCTGTGCCAACAACAGACT
The DNA here is from genome assembly GCA_934046635.1 of Buathra laborator. Taxonomy (NCBI): domain Eukaryota; kingdom Metazoa; phylum Arthropoda; class Insecta; order Hymenoptera; family Ichneumonidae; genus Buathra; species Buathra laborator. Next base: position 5,732,062 of record OW203900.1, read on the forward strand.
TAAATGATATTCCAATGTTATGCAGATGATGGGGCCGTATGTGATGAATGTTTGTGTTTTATTTTTTCGATATAATGAAAAAAAAAAAAAAAAAAAAAATTGACAAATAAAAACGTACGAAATCAAATAAATAAATCGAGACGCAACATGAGTATCAAAAGTAATTTCCTTTAATGCAATCATTTCTTTCGGATATTACAAATTTTCATTTCGACAACGCATCCCAACAATTATCATTAGTTTTCATATACGTAGAAAAACAAACAAAAAAAGCAAAAAAAAATAATATATACGTCGTAGAAAAAAACAAGTAAAAATAGATCGTGACGATTTCAAACTGTGGTTATTCGATAAACTGATTCACTATTAACATAGTAAAATAGTACATTTGGCTGCTATACAGAATTTTTCGTATTCGCGACGAGCATAGCGCAAACACACGCGCGCGCGCGCCGCGAATCATTTATGAAGAAAAATATTAATATCTCCGTCGCCGTTGTATAGAAAATACTTGGCTCGCCGAGCCCCCCGCGGCTATTTCAAGATGTGATTACTTCTCACGAGTACAATATATATCGGGGCAATGGCTATTCATTGACCGAATGGCCAAACATTTATTTTCGTCGAAACATCGTGAATGGCAACATCTCCAAGAGAACAATATAATCCAAATACTAAATATAACAATAGTATATAAATAAAAATTTGTAAAGAAAAAAAATAAGGAAAAACGGGCGAATATTTGGAAAAAAAATTAATTTTAGTCACCAAAGAGACTTTTGCCCAATTCCATCATACGATGATTTCTACAAACGGTGAGAGCTCCGGATTTCTTGAGTACAGCGGCAACGCTGGGATCGGCTTTAACCAAATGGCACAGCAAATCTTCGTAAGCCGATTTAACGTTCGGCGGCAATGATCCGATCTTAACTTTCTTCAGTATCTCGATAATTCCCTGCGCCCAACCGGACTCGATGGCGAATTCGGTGAGCCAAGGTACGAGTTGGAGAACACCGGCCATCGTTTGCATTCCGAGAAACCAAAGTTCCATTATCTCCATCCAGTGCTGTTTGTAGGACATCGATACGACCAATTCGGTGGGATCGTTGCTCTCGTCGACGATGTACGCGTCCCAAAGAAATCTTATCGTCGCTTGTATGTACCGACATATCGAAAAATCATTTTTCTTAACGAGTTTCGCTTGTTGCTTCAGCAGCAACATTCCCAAAACCGCCATGTGACCGTGAAGTACCAAATTTTCCGATGTTTGCTTCAATTCCGGCAAATTGGTAAAGATAAACTTGAGAAGATTTATAAAAGTTGGCGATTCCTCGACTAATTTCGCCTCCAGTACCGTGATGTTCATCAGAACGTTGCATATCGATACCATCGCCGCGCGAGAGTCGTTCATTTCGTCGATAACGCATTGTTCCAATTCCTTTTCGGGTTCTTTGATAGCCTTTAGTCTCTCGGATCTCGGTACCGGTGGTTTCTTGTAGTGAACGATCGTCCAATGATACGACAAACACTCGAAGAGTATCTGATCCTGTTTGTGCTTCAAAAGAATTTTTCGCGCTTGTTCCTCGACCGCCAAGTAGCAGAGAGCCGGAAGCATTATTCTGAGAACATCGACCTCGCTGAGGGGATCGCGAGTCTCGGCTTCGCACGTTCCCTCGTCGCTGCGAGCGCTCGCACCGGCGCGGGCTTTTTCGGACAATTTCCTGTTTCTATGAGCGTAAAAGGTATCGTTCGCGACGGTGAGGATGTAAGGCAATACGGAATAAACTTGGGGTCGCATCGCCGAAGTTTCCTGCGCCAGCCAAGCGGCCAATACTCTCACCATCGCGCAAACGAATACTCGTTCTTTCATCTCCGTGGGTTCTTTGGTCTTTGAAACTGCCGTTAATAGACCGATCACCCCGGCAAATGCTCCTTTTAGCGCTGTGTAGAGTGATTGTTTTTCTTTTTGCTCCAAATCCAGTTGATCGCTAGTTATGAAGCCGAGCGATATCTCGAGAATTAAGAAACAAGCGGTGACCAATTCGCCGTTATTCACGACGGTTTTCAGTTGTTTGCCTTCCAGTTGCATTCTCACCTCTATCGAGGCGAGTTGAATTAATAGAAGAAAGAAGACTTTCGGCTTCTCGGCATCGGACATCGCCCATTCGACTCCCAAGAGATCCAACACCGCCGAGGCGAGTTTTAACGCCGGATCTCGTTGATTCTTACCGATCTTCGAGCCCAAAATATCGCTCAAGCCTTTGTGAATACTCTGAGGCCACGACTCGGCGCTCGACGACGCGGCTATCACTTCCTTACGGCAGGAAGATATCAACGCCTGCAGTATACTCGATAATTCGAATTTTCGCTCCGAATTATCGGTTTCGAAATCGAGAGCAATTTTATTAACGATCGCGTGAAAAGGCGCCGTGTCCTCGGGATCCCAAGCCTCGGGACCGATTTTACTCGTCAGAGTTACGAGGATATTCAAAGCTTCGTCCGTTTGAAAACTCTTTTCGGAGTAAATTTCGCACATCTTGGGAATCGCGCGTTGTTCCAGAAGCGCTCTCCTACCCGGCGGATATTGCGCGATGTTTTGCAGGCAAGTATAAGCTTCGCTGACGATTATTAACGTGTCGTCCGGCGCGTCGTCTTCCGCTTGAGACACCAATTGCAGCAACGCAGGTACGTGACCTATCATATCCGGATGAGCAGCCAATTCGGGTTCATTGCAGAACGAGGAGAGAACGGAGAGAGCGACGGACTTGTAAACTTGCGCCGGACAGTCCACCGGCACATCGTCGCTGGACAATAATTTTCGCAGAAATTTCGCACCGATGGCCTCAAAAAGCATCTTCTTAGCCGCGGAGCTGCAATCCTTGGCATCCACGAGTTTCGTCACCATGAACAATGCGGCAAATTTCTCCGAATCGCCTTCCACCATCTTCAGAATTGCGACGCATTTCTTCACACCCTCCGGGATACTCATTTTCACTTTTTTCGCAGACGTAAAGTTTAAAAATTTTTTTAAAATATTTTTCGAGGAGACGTTGCACTTGCGCTCGTCGCCGGTAGACTGGTTCCTTGGTTCTTCGCGGAGCGAGAGATTCGCTAGCCTTGCCCTTTGACACGCTCCCTCCGAGGAGAGCCGCTCGACGAAAATAACTTTTTCCCTCTACGACGTTGCCAAACTGACTAACCGACTACAAACTCCGGTGCGTCCAACGAAACATTATTATTATTCTGCACAGAGGCGAGCGCTGTTTTTTTTTAACCTTTCACACGAGAAAAAAGAACGTCGAGCTCCGCGAAAGTTCGAATATTTTTTTGTTGTTGTTTTTTTTAATAATTAGAATAATACATGAAGAATCGAGGAGAGCGCCGAGTGTTTCGGATTCGCTCGAAAATAGACGTGGGAGAAGCACACGCGGGAGCGTAGATGGAACTATATCGGGAAAGACAGCTCGTGTTACACAGCTTTCTATTTCGGTGCGGACCGACGCAGCGTCTTAACCCCCCGTATCACTGCAGCGTGTGTCGTTCGGCGCTGGAATAACAGCTGCGGTGGTGTGACGACGTATTTTTTTTTTTTTTTTTTTCGTAGTAGTCGAGTAACGCGAGCGACACGAGGCGTTCGAGATAGTTTTCGAGGAGAACAAGAGTAAAGTACACCGAAGGGTGGGGGGGTTGGTGGTAAGGTGGGGGTGTGGTGGGGAGAAGTTAGGTGGTAGGCATATACATACTATCGGGCATTTTCATTCGCGTCGTCTGCTGACACGCGTGACCTCTCGCGCCCTTCGGTTCTATCTTGATTCAAGGTGCTTCGTTCCGACGAAGTGGCCCCCACGGGCATTTTTCATAGGGCGCGCGATCTCGTCTGCTTCGCGACGAAAATTTAACTACGCGGAAGGAGGTCTCTCTCTCTATGCGCGTTGTAAGAATACAAAACAAAGCTTTTATACCTTTCTGCATGCCAAACTGTCGCCTTTTCGCGTCTCGATGAGGGTGTTGTCCAGGTCAAAAAAGACGGCGGTGATTTCGGGATTCGAACCGTTTCTCGCACGGTAGGCGGCCATTGTCACTGGTTTCACGTTCTACCGCTACTGCTGGCTGTTGCTGCTTACTGCTATTCGGGCCTTCCTAATTTTTCCGTCGCAGTCCCTTGTTTTCACTCGGTCGGTTTACTTATGATTGTCCGTCGTTGTGCGTCTCGTCTGAGGTTTGCCCGATATCGATATGGTTGGCGCGCTCGGCTATGATGGAATAACGGTGTTGTACTGCGATGTAGTTACCGTGGGGGCTTTGTACGACGACGACGACGACGGGATAGCTCGGTAGTTTATCGTTCCGCGTAGTTCGGCCAGTCAGCCAACTCTCTCTCCCTCTCTCGTCGAGTTACTAACCCACAGTGGAACAAACACGCGTCCATTGGATGAAAATATAATCGAGGACAACGTTATTGGGCCGATCGAGGGGTACCCCATCATTGGCTATTTTATCGTATGACGTACTTAAAGAAACAAAAGACTGTACTGGAAAAAAAAAAAAAAAACGCGATGAGAATCGGCCGCTCGGAATTCTTGGAAAACGCGTGTTATTGTTAAAATTCGACGATAAGTGATTTAAAACGCGTAAACAAAATGTTGAGACGTAATCTACTGCGTAATAGCACGTGGTGCAAAATACGCGCGAGAAATACACACGAAAGTGCGAAAACTGCGACAAAACCTATTGAGAATGTTGACAAAAAAAGCGATATATCGAAAATACGAAACATTGGGATATTGGCGCATATCGATGCCGGTAGGTACATTAATTTTCAGGGTCAAAAACAACCGCGCACGAGACAAGGGCTTAAGCTTCGCTTTTTTCGACGATAATAATTCCAGGGAAAACAACGACCACCGAGAGAATGTTGTATTACGCCGGCAGCATCCGAAACATGGGAGAGGTACACGACGGTAATACAGTTACGGATTACATGGACCAGGAGCGTGAACGTGGAATAACGATCGCATCGGCGGCTGTGACATTTTTGTGGAAAAATCATCGCTTGAATCTGGTCGATACTCCGGGACACATAGATTTTACAATGGGAGTAGAACAAACCCTCGGCGTACTTGACGGCGCTGTGGTAATTCTGGATGGTTCGGCGGGCGTCGAGGCGCAGACCCGTACGGTTTGGCGGCAGGCGGATCGCTATGATATTCCGAGACTCGTCTACGTCAACAAAATGGATCGTCACGATGCCAAGTTTGACAATAGCGTCAAATCCATAGAAACAAAACTTGACGGCGTTACATTGGTGACTCAGATGCCCGTCGGAAATAGCAACGAGGGGCTAATCGGTATTGTTGATTTATTGACACTTGAAAAAATCACTTTTGAAAAAAAAAGTCAGGGTAAGAGATTCGTCAGAGAAAAATTGACGGAATCCGCCGACGGGTCTCTGTGGGAAGAGGCGCGGGAGAGACGTCGCGCATTGACGGATAAATTGTCAGCGATGGATGACGCCTTGGCGGACGCGATAATAGAACAAGAATCCCTTGACGATATTTCGGCGCAGGCACTGGCGGAATCCGTTCGCCGTTGCACCGTCGAGAGAAAAGGAATTCCCGTGCTGCTCGGCAGTTCGTACAAAAATATCGGTGTTCAGCCGTTAATGGACGGCGTTATTCTTTATTTACCGTCGCCGGATCAAAATCCGCAAAAAAAAGCTTACGATCAATGTTTCGAGGATAATTTTTCGGCTCGAGCATTTAAAATAATTCACGATAAACAACGCGGACCCGTAACTTTTTTTCGCGTTTACACGGGTCGATTATCGAAGGGTCAAAGGATGTACAACATCGAGAGAGAAAAGAGCGAACAGGGGGGTCGACTTTACGCCGCGTACGCCGACGATTACGAGGAAATCGATCGAATAACCGAGGGAAACATCGGAGCTCTCGGGGGCTTGAAATACACGATTACCGGAGACTTGTTAACGAGCAACGCGTCGGCGGCGAATCGCGTCGAGAAATTAATCGACAGAAACGCGAATAAAGATTCTCACACGAGAAAGGCGAAAAAAAGTATGGTGTTGAGCGGCGCTAGCGTACCGGATCCCGTTTTTTTTTGCTCTATCGAACCCCCGTCGATGGCCTTTCAATCGGCACTCGACAATGCGCTCGCCGAATTAACTCGGGAAGATCCGAGTTTGAGAGTAACGCAAGACGAGGAAACGGGACAAACTATTTTAGCGGGAATGGGAGAGTTGCATATAGATATTATTAAAGAGAGAATAAGAAGCGAATATAAGATCGATGTCGATTTAGGACCGCTTCGGATAGCTTACAAGGAAACCGTGCGAACGGGACTGAAGGATCGATTGGTAGCCGAACATAAGATCGGAACTACGAATCATATGGTAGACGTTACTCTCTCCGTAGTGCCGAATTATCAGGGTAAAGAAACACTGCTTTTCGATACGACCCCCGATAATGCTTCCAATATCGCGAACATACATCCGAGGTGTATGACTGCCATAAAAAAAGGAGTACTTAGCGCGCTTACGCACGGTCCGAAACTCGGCTGTCCCGTCGCTGATGTTGGCGTAAAACTACATTGGTTCCAAGTCGGAAGGGGTACTTCCGATACGATTATCGCCGCTACCGTCACGCGATGTGTTCGCAAGGTAAACATTTCTATTATACGGCGTGAGATTGTCAACGACGATTAATCTCTTTTGCTTTACTCGCTGCTGCTTTTTCCGAACCCCGGGATTCTCTTCGCAAAGTTTTATTTTATTATTAAAATAAAGGAATTTTTTTTTTTTTAATTAAAATTTTTTACTTGTCATCTAAACCGTTCCGAAGCCGCAGCGTGTAAAGCAAAAGACATTTTTACCGATTTCCCGAGTCGGAAAAAAGCAGTTGATAAATAAAATTAAATAAAATATAAAAAATTGTTATTATTGTAATTTAATAAGAACGGTAATACGGTATTATTTTCTAAAATGAATATAAAAATTTCTCTTTTATTTTCAGATTCTCGAAGACTCCGGTATAATACTACTGGAACCGATAATGTTTTTAGAGATCGTAACGCCCGAGGCTCACGCCTCGGGTATTTTGGCCGATTTGGGCCGACGACGCGCAGAGATCCAAGAGATCGGAGCCCGCGGTCCGAATAGAATAATATGTACCCATACGCCGCTCGCCGAGTTGCTCGGTTACGCCACTGTCCTCAGAATAATATCGTCGGGAACCGCGACATTCACTCTCGAGTTCATTGATTATCGTTCGATGGGACCTTTGGAGGAACAGCAAGCAATCAAAAACGTCACGGGCTTCTGATAAAATTTTCACAAATTGTAAATACAAAAAGAAAAATGAAAAACATAAAAATAAATAAAAACAAAAAAAAAAAACTCGAGCATTCGATTACTTTAACTAAACAAAATAATATATTGCATCAATTGTGTATTACAATATTATTACACGATTGTCATTTATTTATTTTTCGTACATCACTAAGATAGGCGGTACGATCATAACGAGTAGCGATCGCGTGTAAATATGCATATATATATATATATATGTACATATATATATTAATATTGCTCAATATTGTGTAAAATTGTCGTACTTGATAAAATATATGTATATATATATTATGCGCTTGGAGGGATTAGACTTTTCATTTTTATTTATCTATAATTCGCTCATTTTTCTCGCCGATATCTGAGTCGTCCGAACAGCGCGGAGCGCCAACTTCCTATTCTCATATTGTGCCCCAAAACACAACAATTGCCATATCGACAATGATTATTTCTTCTCCAGCGACGTTGGAATCTTTCTTCGACGTTGAGAAAAATTCAATTAATTCCCTCGATACAATATATATATATATATCAATAAAGTCGAAAATCAACTTATCGGAGGGGATTGCATTTTTCTCCGTTGACCGAAAATCCTTTGGTCTACGCTTCGTTTTTTTTTTTAATCAAAATACTGTGGTATTTTTCATTGTAAATGAATGCGATTTATAAATCTTGACTTCGGACTCGGAATTTTGTTTATCCTTTTTATTTTTATGAATTATTATGGCATCAAGCGGAAAATCGCCCGAAAGTCATGGTTTAAATTTTTCTTTCGTCAATTGATTATTTGTTTTTAAATCATTCGCGTAATTGAATTATTTTATCAACGATTCGCGGGGCGCTTGAATAATCGTTTTTTTTTTCTCGAGGTAATCCCGATCTCACTCGGGATCGTCTTCGTTGGATCCGTAATCGAAATCTTCCTGGCGTCACAAACTCACGAGTTTCGGTGGATTTGCGTCGGGAGAGCTGAGATCAACGGCGGAGAGATTGTTTCTCTGTTGACTGGAACACGACGGTATAAGGGGCGTCGAGACGGGAGTTAATCCGGTGCCGCCTTCCATAAGGGAATCGAAATTAAATGGTATTCCACTGGACGGCGTCGTTATCGGTACTCCGGCGACTTCCGACGCGGTTTTCATGAAAGTCGGCGTCTCGACGGTCTTGAATTGCAGCGAATCCGGTCGTTCCTTTGGCTCGGTGAATATCGGCAAGGAGTTCGGTCGGTTGTTGTTGTCGAAACCGACTGGCAATGTGTTGGGTCTGTTGGCTCTCGCGGTGGGGGCGGCTTCTCGTTTCGGCGGCTCGACGAAATGATCGTCCGACGTAACGTCGGGTTTTATAACGGGTTTTACATCGGGCGGCGATGAAGAGCGTATTCGGCATACCGCTCTGTGCGCTTCGAGAATGAATTCCAACTCATCCTTTGCTTGTTGCAACTGATGAATTTCATCCTGCAGACTCTGTTTTTTCTGTTCCAAACCCTCGGTCTCCTTTTGTTTCGATAAAGAAAAGAAAAAAATGCTTTTTTTATTAGAGGCTTGTAAAATGGTAAAAATCAATATTTCGAATGAATTACGTGATGTTTTTTTTATGGAATACTTACTTCTAGTAGGGAATTTGTATGATCCATGCGTCGCTTGCGGCATCTGGCTGCTGCCATCTTATTTCTCTCTCTGCGCACCTGACGTCTTTCCTCCTCCTCGGGGGACATACCGATTGTTCTCGTTGGTCTTCTTCCGCCCATATTGCGCCGCGTTTGATGATGATTTTGTTGTTGCTGCTGGTGTTGTTGCTCTTGCTGCTGCTGGGGTTGCTGCTGCTGCCCCAGATTGTGATGTTGATTCTCGAGAAGCGCGTTGTTGGTGCTTTGAGTGTTTTGCGTCTGTGCCGGCGTTGGTTGCGATGGCTCGACGAGCGGCGGCACGAAACCAGCCTCTCGGCTATGCGACGCCGACTCGCTCGTCAATTCGAGAAAAGTCTGCTCGATACTGCGAAGGGTTGTCGGCGTCAGTGTGGGAGTCGTCCTCGTCGGGACACCGCTGTGCAAACCATCCAACGAGACGAGCTATAAAAACAACAACAAAAAACAATTATATATCATTTAAAAAAAAAAAAAAAAATTTCATTAATTTTATCAATTTATAGTAATAAATACATCATTTTTTTTATTGTGTATTATTATATTTTTATATTCGCATAAATAATCGATAATTATGCGTAAACAGAATCATTCCGAAATTAATATTGCATTTTTTTTTCTTCAATATCTATCAAAACAAAAATTCAATAAAGAAGTTATTATTATTACTATATGTAAAAAAAATGCAATATTAATTTTGATAGTAACATTCTGTTTTTTGTTTTAATGGGAATTAAGGGGAAAAAAAAGTTTCAATATTTATTTTGTGGATACAATAAAATAATGTATTATGCATGTTTACATGATTTTATCAATTTTTTTATGTGTACATATCATTATCCTTTCGTTATTCTTGATTTTTATTTTATTATAATTTGAATCAAGCGACGTGATAAAATATTACGAATGACGAGTTATACTTTAATTAAAACGATTTGAAGATTTTTCTTCGACAATATTTGAATTTTCGATGGTCATGCGGAATGGCGACGGGTCCGACGAACTCGAATAAAAAGAAATAAAGCGATGAAGCAAAGGAGAGAGCGAAAGAGCGGGAAAGAAAAAAAAAAATACTCCGGGCAGACTAATTTTGGCTGTGATGCAGCGTATACGCGGGTCACGAGGAAGGAGAGAAGGCGACGGGGAAGCATCGCCGCCAAGGCATTTTCAGGAACGCTGTTACCTTCTCCACCTCCGCGCATCGCGTCGTCGTTATCCGCGCTCTCCGCAAACACCGGGGTCTCTCCTTTTTCTTTTTTATTCCACGATAGTCTCGATTCTCAATTACACGCAGCGCGCGAACTCAAAAATATCGATGATGCCTCGAAATGATAAGTTATCGCCGCGGCAACGAAAAGCCCGCGTATATCATTATTCTCGCGAATCGAGACGGATAAGCGTCCGTCGAACGGGACGACGAGTTTGCCAGGTGAACCCGCGAAGTCGTTAAGGCCCCAACACTCGCAAAACTAGAGTGACTGTTATGATCCGCGCGGCCGAGAGAGCCCGATGTGTCACGGCTAAAGTTACTCCCCAGTGCTGAGCGCTTACCGTCCAAAAGATCGCGTATATACCGCCGTCCACCCACCGCCTCGCAAAGTTCTATCTTCGCCCCTAATTTACGTTCTCCCGAATTATCACAATTGTTAATTCACGTCGCGTATAGATCATTCATTTTTATCATTATTCGTTGAACGATTTCGATCGTTCAAAAGCGTTCGAGGAGTATCCCTGCGAGTTTCGAGAAAAACAACAAAAAAAAACAACATTCAAGAGCTTTCACTTGCGTCAGCGGAAGAAACCGTATCCGTGTATTCTTCCGAGAATCTTTGGCTCGCGAGAATTTCATAACCTCCTTTTTTTTTTTTTTTTCGTTAATCTTTTTTACCGACTGATTTGATTAATTCTTCGACCATTGACACCGCACTACAATACAAAAGGCCCGCGTATTCGGCGTTTAATGTCACAAAAGCCCATAATAGGCGTGTGGCGGGAAGAAACCTCGCGATGTTTGCACGACAATTGATAAGAGTCAACATGCGAACGGCGTACGCAGGGCGACGCGAACGATAACACGAGTCAAAGAGAGAGAGAGAGAGAAAGTTTTGTCGCCAGCGTGTTTGAACGCGTCGCCGCACCGCTCGGAACGGAATCGATCAAGAAAGTTATAAGTTGCAGTAGTTTCCGCGTTGTCCACGAGCAAAGATTGATTCTCGTCTCGTGCGGGAGGATTCGATGGGTTTGGGACCTTTTAAAATTCAACAACACTTCGATCACGCAATACTCACGATTTATTTTTCATTGATAATTATTCTTATTTCGTCGAACTTTTACCTGCTGATAAAGCAACTCCTGAGCGAGTATATTCGCAATATCGACAGGATCCATGGCCGTTGTCATAGTTTTCGTTTTTTTTTTTTTTTTTTTTTTTTTTCTCGTCACGACGATTATAATAAGAGTTATTCGTTGCGTTTCGTTTGTCTCGTAGAATAAATAGAAGGGTTGGGGAAAAAAAATCGTGTTTTCGGTGGATGAAAAGTCGGTGACGAAACGCGATTGATTTTGTCGATGCAATCGTGTCGGATCGTTCGTTCGTAAGAAGGTCGCTTGGGAGTCGGTGCGAAGAGCGCGCTACTACTGTTATTTTTTTTCTCCGTGTCTGTTTTTTTTTCCTTTTTTTTTCTTTATCTTTTCGTCTTTTTTTTTTTTTTTAAGTTTTAATCTTCGCAACAGTATACCACTGTGAAAAGTTCGGTCGCTCTCCGTTCCTAATCTCTCCCTCTTCCTGTGGCTCTCGCGCCTCCCCGGGAAGTCGCTGCGTCGTCTACCGACGCCTCTCTCATACTGCGGACGTCCCGATGTCGTCGCGGTTGCCGGCGCCCGTCGCTCGCCGTTTTCTCTTGCCATGCGACTTGGCATCGCGACCCCCAAAAATAGATGCGAATTTTGAGCAACGCTACGAAAACCCCGCTCGCCGCTTCGGGGGATATCAAGAGACCCGCAGAGCATCTCGACGCCAAGTACACCGCACAAAAAAAAAAAAAAAAAAACAAGAACGGCGCGTGGAGTTCTTCCGGCGATTAATGTTAAATTATTGACGAGTATCTACAATTTTTACAATTTTTTCAGACGTATCTATGTGAAAATTCAAAATTTCGATGTATTCGATTATCGATTATTTTTACGAAAAATAAAAAAATAGTATTACTTCTGAATTTGCTCGCGTAACTCTTAAAAGTTTTATTCGTGCCTCCATCGCGTTTAACGCACCTGTGGAGTAAGATTTACGGGACTGCTAAGAAACGACGACAAAGTTTTAGAGTTCGGGATAAACAAGAGGATGCGGTCGGCTTATCGTATCAAGCGCCGTCCGCCACTATCGGGCTTTTTCCTTTAAAAAAAAAAAAAACAGAATAATAGATTGCCGTAAGATTGAATGAGAAAAGAACTCGAGAGGAAAGAGCGTTGACCACCCCGGACGACGAGAGCGGTGAAAAACCTCGAGGACCGTCCGGTGTACATTGCGCCGAACGAGGACTGTGTCGAAAATAGTAAGATGCATACACAACGCCAAGAGAGACAAAGGAGATAGAGGAAACCTGAGTGCGTGACACGAGACCGTTTTACAAAGAAAAAAGTCGATGGAAAAATTTAATTCTGTTTTTTTCGTTAATCTTTACAAAAAAATGCTGTTCGCGCGATAACAATGGATTTTATCCGAACGGACGTTCCGTACAATGCGACATGGACTTACCTCGAAACGTCGTAGAATAACAAATTATTCTTTCGAATCGCTCGCTAGCGGTATATTAATCCTAGAGCGTTGAGGCTACAAAACTGAGTATAATACGAGTCTGCGATAATAAGCGAACGAGAATGGATGGTGGGGGGAGGCAAAGCGGCGCGCAGCGTGCGCCGAGTTAAAAGGTCCACCCGATACGGAGTATACGAGGAAACTCGACGACGGTCGTAGTGACACTGACAGTGCCTTCTGTCATCGTGAATCGTGATGCTGCCGCGCTCGTGCCGCTCCCGCCGTCGTCGTCGTTGCGATGGTGGTGGAGGAGAAGGAAGAGAAGGAGGAAAAAGAGGTGCTATCGGGACGAGATCGCGCGCCTCCTTCGCTCGCAATATTTGTTAGGTTAGACGAGCTCTCGGAAAAAAAAAAAAAAAAAAAAAAAAAAAAAAATCCATCGATTGTCGATTGAGCGCGAAGGATTTAATCTGACAAACAAAGTATATACTCGAAAGCGAAGCGGTGTGTCTCTACCGAGAAAATCCGTACCGTGCCAGATTGCGTCACATATTTCATTCTCTCGTTCCGGTATCGAACTCGGGCGTAGCGGGGAGTCGGAGAGAGAGAGAGATAGAGTGAAAAACCGTCGATTCGCGCGCTTGCGTATATCTACTACGTAGTATTGTAGCTCAACGACGATTCCGAGAAGCCAGTTGTCGCTGAACGTCGTCGCAAGTTCTAATTCCCGGTAAGGTTGGATTATTACTCGCGTGCGAAAAACTTGACTTGTCAAATATTATATCGCGAATCGATGTAAAACGTAAAAAAAACGTCGAGAGGTTAGGAATGAATAAAGAAATCGAAAAAAAAAATATGATAAAAGAAAAATGTATATATGGTGCGCCTCCATCCTGGTTACCAGCCCGGCCGACTCTTTCGTCAGTCACACGGGGCACAACGGCTCCGGGAATTCCTGAGAACTGACGCAATCCTCAAGGTATTTCCGACGCGCTCGCGCGCTCGCTGCACTTGGACAGCGGCAATGGATAGCAGGCACGGTATAATCGCGTAGTACATAGAATATATCGAGAGGCGCACGTGCTCTACTGACCACTATGGACATACGCGAACCATTTTCGATAACTGATTTTACCATTATAGTTCGTGAGACGAAATAACAATAATGCAATAAAACAAAAGAAGTTAAAAAAAAATAAAACGGATGTCGTTATTGATCGATAAATCGTTGCTTTTACGAGCTGTAACTTCGCTATAGTTTCTATCGGCTTCTGAGAATCGTCAAGAGAGTCGAGTGGTAGTAGTCGAGGATTTTCATTCATAAATCGTGGTAGTTGGTTAGCGAGCCACGAGAGAAGAAGGATGAGTCAGAGGCCGCGAAACTGAGCTAAGCATTACGGAAATAAGACTAGTCGGCATGGCCGCCTTGAGAGACCCCCTCCCCCGGCAGTTAAAACTCGTTACTTTTTACGATTCGTCCCCAGAAGCGCGAGATACCATTTCGCGATGTTATAATGGAAAAATCGCGAAGATCTTCGGCCAAAGGATAAACAGTTTTTGGCCATTGTCCCCGGTACTCGATATACTTAATTTCTCTCTCGATCCACGCTAGTAACCCGCCCTACGTAATTGAAGGGTTAACGAACGTCAACTCGTCGTTTCCTCTCAGATTTGAGGATTATCCTGCAATGATGCAGGATACCAACCGGCAACGTTACGACAGTCGACAAATGACGATCGATGTCATCGACCATTTCATTTCGTTTTTTTTTTTTTTTTTTATCGAGAATATCATTATTTTGAATCGAGATTTTCATTTTCTTTTCGAAAATTTCATTTTTTTTTTAAATGGTGAATTACAATTTTTTAAATCGATAATCGCATTTTTCATTTTTTAATCGAAAATATAATTTTTTTTTAAATCGAAAATTTCACAAGTTACGGAAGATTAACTGCTACGCTTACCATGGCTTTCTCTTCTTTCGTTAGCTGCCAGGGATCCGCGGCTACCAAGGTCGAGTACATCGAGAACGGGGAATACGCGTGATCGTCTGTCATGACTTGGTAAAAGTCTGAGTTTGGCACGAGTTGTGACATTGACCCTCTCGTTGCTCTACTTCGACGAATTCTTTCTTATTTCGTTTATTTTAATCGATTTAAATCACTGAATAAAAACGTTTTATCGTTATGCACCTTTGTAACAATATATTAAATCGCGAACTCTGCGAAAACGAAACAACAGTGTACGTTTTTTTTCTTTTTTACGCGCGGAAACGTTCGACTTTCTAACACTGAGACACACGGTGCGCCGATGCCGAATACGCGTTGACTGAACGACTCGTCAACGTGACTGTGAAACTATATACTCATTGTAGATAGCGGGAGAACGACACCCGCTATCCCTACTCCAACGCGCGTGTTCGCTCGGGTAGGAAACGGAATAGCGAGAAGAGAAGCGAGCGCCAACGACGTTCAATGAGCAACGAGGAACGAGGAACGGGTATCAAGCGAGTGGCCGACAGAGCGAGCAAACGAGACAACTGTCCCTCTCACTCGCGCGCGTAAGTACCACCGGGAGAGTACAAACTCTCGCTCCGAGGGTATACGATCGTGACGTCATGACCATCTTGATTGCCGACAGCGTCGCGACCAATGGTAATAGGCCGCTTAGCTCGACCGTTTATCTTACTATCGTCACAGCGTAGAATTTCGTTGAATCGTTCGAAAGCACGCGGAACGAGACTCCCGTTTCCACGTATTAAAATCCCACATCAAGGTAAGTCCCGTGCAATCGTATACGATCGCGATACATGCGAGAAATCGGAACATCTTTTGCAATTCCTCCCCTTAGTCTCTACTTCGGCTCATGTTACTATTTTCGTATGGGGAATTCCCCCCGACGAATTATTCCCGCGGCTTTGTTTATCGTCGCGGACTCGAAACTTCGCGTCCACCGTTGCCACTGCGGATGCTTTTCCTAATTGCTTTTCAAAGTTGTTGCAATATTCGGGAATTTGTCGTAAAGTATAAACGAGTACGCAAGAAAATAGGTTATTTTTTACTTTTTTTAAATATTTGACGTCCATTTTTTTTTCCAACCGTCAATTTAATGTTTTCGTAATTATTTTTGTCTTCGCAATACCATTTAGCTCCGCGCTTGCCAACTTAACCTAATAGCTTACAAAACGTAATGACCCTCTTCTGGGCTTTACGAGTTCCGCTAATACTGTGTACCGATCGTCGAGAAAACGACCGAGTCATTTAGGTAGTTTGCATTTGGGTGTAAGGAAAGTGCGGAACAAAAGACCGGGATTTCGTTTGTACCGCATAAAACAATCGATGACTCCCCCGATACTCGAGACGAGACCGTTCTTTAATCGTTTCTACAACAATACAAAGAGACTTTTCCACCGAACTTGGCGAGAGCCTTCGCGCATTCGCATGACAATGGACTCGGATTCTTCGATGAGTAAAACAATGTTTGGCCGCGTGAAAGCCGCGAAACAATTTTTCAATAAAAATTCCATAGCTCCGTCGTTTTATCTCTCCGACAGTCGACTTGAGGCATATATACTATATATATATCTAGTAGGTTATTGTTTGGGTCGAGTCGAACGTCGACCGAGGTTGCGAACGCAGTGCAGAGACTCGAGTGAAGCGAGTCTCAACTTGAACGCAGTGAGAATCGTGTCACGACCTTCGAGCTCCCGATACTACTTTACCACTGACAACGGCACACGTTGCCATATCGCCGAATAAGCGATCAGCGAACTAATGCGGCAAATAGCCGAGGATTACGGAGAGATCAACATTGAAGAAGTTTTGCATCGGCCAAGAAAGCCAAAGCACCTGTGACTCATCGTGTAAACATTCATTACTATTCTATACAACGCTTTATCTTTTGTTGTGTGTACCTAACCAACTGAGGCGAATATTTTTGACCTGCAAGCCTGACAAACCGATAACTATTGAATTAGAAAAACAAAAAAAAAAAGTTTATTTCGCCGAAGAAACGCGTGCGTGCGACGACGAGGCGCGATCGCGCGTTATTGCGCAACAACAGTGACTGGCACTCGAAAGCCGAGACTCGCACCACTAACAACGTTGATAGTTGATACTGTTGACTTGCTATTAATCAATCGTTCGGTAGCGCGAGATCGTTTTCTCGACAAAACTTTGATCTATCTGTCTTTTTATTAATTCTAACCTAGAATTTTCCTCGCGCGTGTCCGCGCCGCGTTGAATCGCAAAACAAATATATAGCGACGCAAAACGCGTACAATCGGACCCGCCAATTTTTCGAGTTCGAGGCTCTCGAGGTTCGGGGTATTATTACGTCACTCGTCGAACGTTCGTACTGCGCCATTCGAAAGCATAATCGAAGAAGCGGCGATAGATAGGAAGGATTCAGCTTCGTAATTTTACTCACGTTACTCGGTAGAGCTGCGGAATTAGCGATACTCGACAGAAAGTCGTGGCTGACACGAGAGCTCTGCGAGGCACCGCTGTCGCTCGATACGCTCGAGCTGTCGTACAACACGTCCGAGACGTCCAGCTTCATGATCGTCGCGTTGAATTTTGTTGTCCTGTCTTTTCTTTTCTTTTATTTTAGTATCCCGTATAATACACGATATCGTGCGATACACGCAGGTTTTTTTATTGCACGTCAACGCGAAAAATGATTGGTGAGGCTTCTCGGAGATTGATAATAGAGAGGGAGGTTATTAGGAAACGAATAACGCGAGTACGCGAGAGATACGCAAGTATACGGTACACCACTGAAACGTTCTCCCTCGAAACTGCTGGTAGGTTACCGCTGCTGCTACTAGCGCGAAACTGGCGAGCGATGACTCATAAACGTGGGGGAATACCTCGGTCTTCGTACGAGTTCGGCGGGCTCGCGACTCTCCGCCGTCGACACACGAGTCCCCCGACTTCGAGTCTAGACTCTGGCCAGTCGCCATCTTGGATGGAAATCGACAACGTTTAAAAATTGCGTGATGAGCGTATCGCTCTATATATATAACATTCAATATTTAAATTATCGGAGAATTATGGGATCGATGAAAATTTGGGTACATCGCGCCTACCGGGTCGATAAAACATTTGTAGGTTGACAGCGCCGACATTTGTTTGAGCCGTTTCTGAGAAGCGTCCAATAATGAGTCACAGACAGGCAGATCGTGTGGGCGGCCACGCTACCGAGTCGGAGAATATCGAACGGGGGAAACGAAATGACTCACCGGGTCAGCTTATAGAAACGTAAATTCTTAAGGCGATGCGAAAACTCCTCTATGGGTAAAACAGTTATCCCTTGAAAGAAAAGCGGCTTTGCTTGATAGAAGTGATGATAATAAAAACATTAGTTTAAAAAATTAAAACAAAAAAATACGAGATGGATGATGTCCCGTAGTTAGAAGTCGAAGGGGCGTATTTTCTGTATTAAACGTACAATATGTATTGAAAAAAATAATTATTTCAAATAATAACAATAACAATTTATTGTTTTTCGCCATCAAACATAAAATATAATACATACATATTGATTTTATCATCTATCGAATAAATAGTAAACTGATGTACGGTACACGATAGACATGCACGAAGATACGCGATATGAAATTCCCGTATATCTACGCCCCATTATCATGTGCACAGTGTGCGTAAATGGATGACTCATGAGAGCTGCGAATACAGAGGGCCTGATATCGGATACAAGTTGGCTCGATGTTTTCATAAACAATCGTTATTCAATGCCGTTTGTTATTACGAAGAGTACGGAACGCGGTATAGGTATGTTTCTAGAGGCAAGAAGATATTCGGTCAAGTTAGCAGTCGGCTAGGTATCTCGTGCTAAAAGGTATAGAAAAATGCCCGATACTTAGCTACAAGTAAGCCATACGTGTTGCCGTAAGTACCAATCGGGTACGGAGGCTATTCTCTCGATTATGGTCATTCAAGGTAAGATGCAGGTACAAAAATAGCTCCTTTTTCGATGCCCGGTGCCTTATTGTGATTAAATTAGTATAATTACAAAATACCTTCGTTGCGCATCTACGTATAAAGCGGCACGTATGAAAATACGAGACTCGGGATTGGTCGTTAATCGGTCTCTCTGTATAACCTCTGAATTCTACCTATTATAACTCTTCTTGGCTTCATTATTTACATTTTTACCTATCAACGATCATATTTTTATTTTATTTAATATTTTATAAAGGTACATATTTTTTTTCTCTATTCTCAACGGTGTTGCGAACGCTTACAGGTATATATAACGATAAAACAAACAATGATAGTTAAGCAATAAAATAATAAAGAAACGTAGACGTGTCCATGTGTCAGTGTATTTCCCATCCATGGACTCGACGTCGATTACAAACCGAGTCCATTATTATAATTCCGCAAAGAATAATCTCCGATTATCAGACGAATATACATCTCGACCGAGTAGCGGAGAAATCGCCGAAGGTTAAGAAAAAAAACTCCTTTGATTCGCTATCGAGGAATATTTGTAGAAAGTAGTTATCGTTAGCTTTGTCCGGAATTTTTATCTTATCGTATCTCGAACGATGAGCGCCGTTGTACAAGGATAATCGTTTATAATAGGACTCGAACGAATGTCTCGAAACTCTAATCGTCGGAGGCTTTGCATTCGCGGCGCCAATATATAGATATAGTAGATAGACAAGAGACGAAAATTCGAGCAACCGGCGTCGTCGCGTTGGACTCTGTATCGCAGCTGTGGAAGCGAATCTGGATTAAAACGCGCACTTGTTTTATTTGCACCATGGTACGTGTAGTTGCAGCGAAAAATGAGTCAAGCCTCGCTGCAGCGCGCACGTGTACCGCGGACTCGATGACGACGACGCGCACAGACAGGCACGGCGCGTACGCTTGGAAATCAACGGGGAAACAAAGGATTTCCAACGTTGAGCGTTGTGCATTGCGCGTCGGACTATTTTCCTTACCACTTATGTAGACGCGGACGGTAGATATCCAAGTATTGTCATATTATTGAGCAGATTTTGCCGATTACCGAATAACCGGACCATACGAATACATAACGAATTTCCCTGTATCATCACCGTTATCTCGAACGGGAACGACTCTATCTCCTGCAGATAAGAAACGTATTTTTCCACTTCACGTGATTTGTTTCGTGTCGACTGTAGGACCGCGCGATGAGTTAAATAATAAAAAGGCAATAAGAACGATACAAGTTTCACATATTACTTTAATCACCAGAGATTATCGTCGATAATTTGCGCTTATAAGACGGTGCGTTTTCGCGTAGAAAATAAGTTTGTGTTTTTATACATCTCATTATAACTAAATATCTCTATTGAGTTTAAAACTTGTTTAATAAATATACTATATTATATAGAAAATTAAGGTGTTTTTTTTTCTTCGTTTTTCCTTGACCGGCACATGTTTATTATTATTTATTTTTTACTCTAAAATATTAGTGATTAAAATTAATGTTGAATCCAACATACCCGCGACACGAGACGCATTATATTATTTACGTATATAAAACAAATAAAAAAAGTTTTTTCGAAATTTTATAAAAATGTGTTCGAGTCCGTTGGATAAACTCGTTTTTTTTTTTTTTTTTTTTTTTTCCGATATATAAAAAAACGGAATTGCTCTAAATTTATTTATGGTTCAACTCCTATGATATAGACGAATTTTAATACGTTTTTTTTTCGTTTTATTCTACAATCAAATCGAAATGATCGATTTCTTCGAAAGTTTCGTTCAGATCTTTTGCCCATTCTTCGATTTTCTTTTGTCGTTGCTTCTCGATCTTTGTTATTTTTCTCCTCTTTGTGCTGTGATTGACGTGTTCATCGGCGTGTACATCGACGTTCCTATCTTCGTCCTCGTCATCCGAGTAGGCGATCCGTGCCGCTGCACGTTTGCGTTTGTACAAGTGTCTTGGTGGCTGGAAAAAAGTCAATAAATAACAAAGAAAATTAAATTACGATGCGGAATACTCGTAGACAAAGAATTCAGGAAATTTTCCAGGTTTTATCGAGCGAAATTCTAACACTTTTATTAATTATCGCCTTCGAAATTTTAAGCCGTTATTCGATCAGAAAATCGATATATCGAAAAAAATTACTTTATTTTTGCCAAATTTCAGACTTTTTTCTTTGACCCCAAACGGCATTAATACATTTTTGCGAAATGATCGAATTTATTAAAAAAAAAAAATATGACGAAATGCCAATTTCCATGATAAAAAAAAAATTCCGACGATTGCCCGATTGTTCGTGATTTACAGATTTCTAGATTGAGGGGTTATTTTAAAGGAATCTCCGTAAATAAATCTTGAAATTTACCTGTTTAAAGTGCACCGGTTCTAAATCAGCGAACAAAAGATTTTCCCTCGGACTCGTCTCGTTTTTTTCGATCGATAGATCGAAGGTATCGGAAAAAGTGAGAGGTTTTGCACGCGTCGGGACGTGCTGTTCCTGGTTCTCTTCGCGCTCCATCCTCTCTATCGGACCGTTAACGAGGTCATTTTTTTCCACAGTCGTCGGTAGTTGAAGATGTTTCTTAATTTCGCCAACTGACAATCTTGCGGTTAACGTATCGCTGTGCGTCGCTTCATTTTTATTGTCAATTGCTTTAGCAACAATTCTCTTGCGGACGTTTGGTTTGGCAAATTTAATAGTCGCGGTACGAATAATCGGCGCTTCGTCAGCCTCGTCTACGTCGTCGTCAAAGCCAAAAGCATTTTCCACGTTCGCGTCCTTCGTTATTCTCGGATTAATCGCTTTACCGTTTATTGGCTCAGAATCCGCGTCGTCGAATATTCCATGAATCGTCGTGATTCTCGTACTCGTCGGTACTTTTTCAAGATTCAAGAAATTATTGAGATTCGATTGTTTCAAAAGTCGCGATTCCGTTAACGGAATTCGTTTCTGTAATCCCGATGGACCCGCCTGAGGTACAAAATTCGTCTTTGTCGAGAGTTTCGCTGGCGATCGACACGAATTCGGCTGCTGTTTTCTCGGACTTTCCAGCGATTTCTCTTTTTTCGAAGGTACCGAATTTTCTTTGTCGTCGACGTTATCCTCGATAACATCGGATGGTCCCATTTCCTCAATACCGTAGACACCGAAACTCGACGCATTTCCGTTGGAGATTTCGGTACCAAATTTTCTCGGGGATTTTGCGATTTTAGCGATATTTTCATCGGTATCATCGGATCTTATTTCGTTTGGACTCTCGATAATTGCTTTGGTAACGAAACTCAACTTATTTACATTGGAGATTTCTGTACCAAATTTTCTCGGAGATTTTGCAACTTTAATGTTTTCGTCCGAAGTTTCGTTGGGATTCTCGATGATTGCCTTAGTAATAAACTTCGAGTTTTTTACATTGGAGATTTCTGTACCAAATTTTCTCGGAGATTTGGCAACTTTAATGTTTTCGTCCGAAGTTTCGTTGGGACTCTCGATGATTGCCTTAGTAATAAACTTCGGGTTTTTTACATTGGAGATCTCTGTACCAAATTTTCTCGGGGATTTACCAACTTTAACGTTTTCGTCGGAAGTTTCGTTGGGATTCTCGATAGCCTTAGTGACAAATTTCGAGACTTTTACATTGGAAATCTCTGTACCAAATTTTCTCGGGGATTTGGCAACTTTAACGTTTTCTTCGGAAGGTTCGTTGGGACTCTCGATGATTGCCTTAGTAATGAAATTCGAATTCTTCACATTGGAGATCTCTGTACCAAATTTTCTCGGAGATTTTGCAACTTTAACGTTTTCGTCAGAAAGATTCGATCCCTTTTTCTCGGGACTCTCGTTAATCGTCTTCGCACCGAATCTCGGCCCGGCATTGGAAATTTCGGTACCAAATTTTCTCGGGGATTTAGTAATCTTGGCGGATTTTTTCGGCGTTGGATTGTCAACGAGCTGTGGCGAGGAGTTCTCGGAATTTTTTTCGATTTTATTGGCAATCATCTTTTGAAACGTCGAAACCGTTTTACCGGAATCCCCGACTTTTCTCATCGGAGAACTTATCTGCGGAGTGCTCTGAACGATCCCTTTGACCCGAGAAAATTGGTAAATCGGCAAAGTTGGCGCTCTCCACGGACTGCCGGGATCGAAGTTATCGATAGCTTTCGAAATCGGAGATAAAGATTTGTTGAGTAAAATATGATTGCTCATTGTTTTGTATAGACCCGTCGGTTCCACGACGAATGCGCTCGTCGCGCGTAATCCTTGATGATCGTTTTTACGCGATTCACCCGAATTTCGCAGAGCCGCCGAATTTATTCGCGCGTCTCCCTTGAGTTCGAGGCATTCGACGACAATCGGCTTCGTCGCTTGCTTCGTCGTTACGTTTATTTCTTGCGGCGGTTCGTTAAATTCTATCGGCGAAAAATCGACCACATCTTGAACGCTCGAAGGAACATCGTCGATTTTTTTCTCATTCTTTGCCTCGTCGTTTTTCGCGACCAGAGTCTTCGCCGTTGCTTTAGCATCGGAAGCAAATTTCTTGGCGCTCACCTTCGACTTTTTCGCGATAACTCTCGTCCCCAATCTTCTCTTTTTACGCTTCTTCGCCATTTTCTCTAATGAATCATTGCTGTTGTATTGGAATTCGTATATCTCGCTGGGATTATTTTCTCGTCCTTCAGTTAATTTCACCGTTTTGTAAATCGGCAATTTGCGTCCATTCGTTTTATCGTCTCCGGTCGCAGCTTTGGATTCTTCAAGATTAGTCGATTCCTCATGGTAATCCTTTACGGCTCGACGAGGTCTCAGATTTTTCTTGGCATTTTGCTTCATAAACGACTCTTGCAGCGTCGTCTGACGTAATTTGAAGGTATTATCTAATTTCGATTTGTCACGGGCGACGATTTTTCGTTTGCCACTCGGCGCTTTCTTCTCGGGCTCTATGTTCTCTGCATTCGACGCGACGGATGGTTTGTTCTTGAAGAATTTTCTCTTCCACACAACGCGTTCCTCCTGCTTCTTAGTATCCAGAGAACGTCGTAGGGATTTTTTGGGCGATGAATTGTTGCCTCCGGCTTCTTTTTCGACATTTGGAACACGACGAGTCCGAGTTTTCGCTGCGTAATTCTCGATATCTACGATTTTCTTCGTTTTGCTCTTCGACTCGATGTCGGAGAAAGAATTTTTTTTCGTTGTCTTCTTTCCGCTTCGTTCTTCGCTCGTACCTTTTTTTTTCAAAACATCAGATTTCAGCGTTGGCTTAGCCAGGTTTGTTCTGTCCCGCAGAACAGGCGAGCCGAATATGGAAATGGTTCCGTCGCTTTCGCGCGAATTACCTTTGGCACTTGCGACGCGCGACTCTTTCGACGGTTCCTGGGTCCGTGACGTTGCGTTGTTATTGCCGTTTGTCGTGCGCGATTTTCGTGGTTTCAATTGGAGAACGTATTCGTCTTCGGAATATTTCAGCGGGATTCGCTTCGTCGATCTCGTCGGACGCGCCATCCTCGCGAACGACCGTGATTAATCTCTGCAACAATCGCCGTTAATTCTCGTAATTCTTATGATACGCTAACCTCAAAATTGTGATGACGTATTGGTTCGTGTTTTACCTTGTTCCGATTTATCGATATTCTTCACGATATTCCCCGCTACCGATGACTCCGTCGAATATATCTTTGACACTCGAATTATACACAATTGTTTTGATTACCTTTACTGTATTCCGTGTGAAAACTTTGGTACGCGCGCAAAAATCAAGCGTAATCAGGCCATCACGGCCATTTTTTTGAAAGGCTGTTTATTATTTTCTACGAAAGCGTCGACCAATGAAAAGCGCGCGTTTTGCGGCGGTACTTGCGCGGTACAGTCAAGACTGTCAAGTACTGCGATTTCAATAATTGTCGTCCCTACACGAGAAACGAGGGGGAAAATGTATAACATTGAATTGACTGAAAAATAACCAATGACAATAATGAGTTGGCGGTAATACATTTGCAAACGATGATGTTATTACGATAAATCAGGCGATATGGCAATTTTTTTTGAAAGTCTGTTTTTATTTTCGATGAAAGTTGAACGTCGGCCAATCAGAAGCGCCCGTTATAAGGGGGACGGGCCTTTTGGAGTAGAATGTCAAGACTATCGAGTACCAAGATTTAATTGTTCGTAGACGTTTTCAAGGAAAGAAATAAAATGTATAGCATTGAACTTATCCGAAACTAACGAAGTTTCCGAGACATTCGTGGTAAACGATGAATATTGTCGTTAATTCTTCCCGGTGAATGTGTAATTATATGGTTCGACTGTACCACCGCAAATGACTATCTACCTTATTGTTATAACGATGCCTCTCCCACCCCCGCATTGTTGCCCATGTCATCCGTGTGTCTCGCCTGTGTCGCTGCGCGCGGCCGAACGACAGACACACACGACAGTTGAGCGCTGCGTGCGTAACCGCATTTATGACAATCGTGAAAAAATGACATTGTCAAATATATCGTCTTCTTACAATTATACATAATAAATGAAATTTAAATACGCAACAGTCAGTGATACTTCGATGATCAGTGGTTGCCGATCTCGCTGTGACACTATGTCCAGACGCGCGGTGAAGATACAACGATTTTTTTAAAGTTCATTTGGAGTTAACCAACTTTTTTTTAACTCTCACTGGTTTTTGCTGCTGTCGAGAAATGGTAGCAGCCGGAGCTACTGGATTAATGTCAGCGAGCGATAGCGGCACATCGAAGGAAGCGGATAACATTCCGGTGCATTATAAAGTACAAAATGCTCAACGGAGTTGCGACGGTCAAGCGAAAACAAGTATCAAAGTGGAAAAGAGAAACAGCATCAGGAGCTCTAATAAGACCGCTACTACCCCTATCCGGGAGACTAAAGCTTCCAGATTACGCGCAGCATCTCTCTGTGTATCTCCTACCGGTAAAGTTTAACTCTATTTTTGTAGCGTCAAATTATTCGATACTTTTCTACATCGACGCATTTTAATCTTTTCAGAATCTGTTCCGCAAGGTAAAAAATCAGTGATAGCGGACCATTTGGGAACAAGTTTTTCAAGGAAATCCGTGAGTAATCGAATACCTTTTTTTTTTTTTGTTATCGAGTCATCGCTGACCGAACAAACATTCTTTTCCAATTATTTCATTATCAATTTTTTTATCATTTACTTTTATTTGCGAAAGAATTCACGAGTAATCAAAGGCAATATCTTTTTGTTATATAGTCATCGTCGATTATAGAAATAAAAATCGAAACATTCTTGAATTTATTTAATCATTACTAATATAGCGTCTTATATAACAATGCATTCCGCAGATTATTTATTTATTCAGTTATTTACTTAATTAATGAGTAAACGCTTCTTTAAGCATTATAAAATCATAACAGTTATGAAATAAAATGTTCAAATTCAAATTTCAGTTTTTTTTTTAAATTTTTTCTAAAAAAATTTTTTTCAACATTTTCTGTTTTGTTTCGAAATTTTAATTCTTTTTAATAATAATAAAAGATTGAAGGCGCATTTTTAACGTTCTCGCAATATGAACATAAATATCGTAAGTAAATATAGATACAATGAATAAATTAATCAAATTCGTTTAAATTTTAATTACTTTTGCCTTAATTTTCATGCTCTCTCTATTATTCTATTATTTAGAATTATTATTATTATTTATTCGCAACAATTCGTATAAATTTTATGATCGTTTTTTAACAATTTTTAACGAGAAAAAAGATATTATGAAAATAATTTTCTAAATTGTGAAACCTAATGATTATTTGGAAAAAGACGTTTTTTTTTTTCTATTTGCAGAAAAGTATCTGTTTTGGTATTTTGTTTTGTTAATTGCTAGGTGAAAGTTTGTATCTCGATACAACAAATTTATAATTATTTACGGACAAAGCTTTTATCACTAATAAATATTTTTAAAAAGTGTGCATATACTTATGTATTTCTCCCACAAAAACTTCAGAAAAGTCCTATGTCCGCGACTGCCAGACCGACGGCGACTTGCACCTCGAGAGAAAAAGATAAAATTCCGAGGCGCAGTTCGGTGGCAACGAAAGGCACCGACGGTAAAGAGAAGCAGCCTGTTCGCACGAATAGTCGTAAGTATAACAACAAAGCGACAAAAAAAATAGAAAAATGAAAAAAAAAATGAGATATACGGTGAATTTTGAAAAAAATGTACAAATTATTCCGCAGACGAGAAGATCGAAAAGTCAAGAACGAGAAACATTGAGGCCCACGAGACAGGCAGACCGTTCACAAGGCTCCAAGCTCGTCAGCAACAACACGCCGTCAGCGTCGGCGGAACGAGTTGTACGAAGTCTCGAACCTCATCAGCGATTCCATCTTCATCGGGTATAAAATCGCGAACGATCGCGCACAGTCCCAGGTACACTCGGTTCAATTTCTGACTAATTCGTCGTCCTCAATACGATCGACCCGACCCGCGTAGCTGCAGAACTTTTTTTCACGCTTGGCGCCTTTCCGCGTCCATTTCCGTCCGACTCCTTCTCTTGTCCTTCGAGTGACGTTCGGTTTTTCCTTATCTATCGATAAGCTATCGTTCGAACGACGATTTTTCGCATGACTTTCGCACGAACAATTGGACGATAGTGGAAAAAAACAGAAAAAACAATATGCGATTGTATTGGGTGTATGGGATGAGAGACGAAATAGCTTTTTAATTTCCATAGCAGCCCCAGCGACAAGTCCGAGGTGTCGCGGAGGGTCGACGTTCTGACGGCGTTAACACGGGCGACTATGGAACGCGTGGAAAGGTTGACTTCTCATTCGAGTACATCGGGTGCCGCGATCGAGCCGAGAGAGCCAATCGACGGATCGGACGAAGCAACGATATCACGGGGCGGTGGGACGAACAACGATGCTACGGAGACGCATTTCGCGTCTCATCAACACACCCTACCGATCTCTATTCTCAAACACAAGACTTCGGATTCGGAGTCTTCGGGAAATTCCTACGCGCAGAGTTCGTCAACGACGGGTGGATCGGCTTTCATTGTTCAACAATTCACCAAAAAGCACGGAATACTTAAGAAACGGAGCAGTCTGGACGACAACGAGATTCTTCGTCGACGAAGAAGCTGTTCGCCCGACACAGCGACATTGGAGAACATAGCAACGGGTTTCAAGCCGATTTTAACGAACGAGCGTCGATCATCGTTGGACGAACTCATCAAAAGATCTCGGAGTCCCGAACAGCAGTATCAGTATCAGCATCAGTATCATCCGACATCTATACTGAAAAGAAAATCCTCGGGGGATGAGGAGCGCGACGACGGACAATCGTGTTCGACTGAGCCGACCAGTATTTTAAAACGGTCGTCCGGTAACAGCGGAAAGACCGATAGCGTCCTCGGCAATCATGTTAGCATCGTTGCCGCGGTTGCCAAGACTCTCGGCTGTACGCCGGACAACATAAACGGCTCGGAGGTACGGCCGATCCTGAAGAAAAAATACAGCAGAGACGAGTCATCGTCGAGCGATCCGGCGTCCCTCGAGCCGCGGCCTATATTGAAGAAAAAATCGAGTACCGATTCGGACGAACACGACGAGAGACCCAAGAAAACGATTCTCAAATCTTCCCGCAAAAGTTCGCAGGAAGATTCGGGAATCGACGTCGACGGCGCTTCGCCGAAGAAACTTTCGATGCTGAAGAATCGATCATCGCAGCGTCGTACCAACAGTCTGCCGGAGTGCGATGTCGTACGACCGATTCTTAAGCAATGTTCGCCGCGCGAGAGCTCATCACCATCGCGTTCTAGTTTATCCGGCACCGCATCACCCGGTGATGGGGCCATTGCCATTACGAAAGATCTATTTCTTCGGAAACGGGCGCAATCGGTGGGTCACATGCAATCATCGATAAACGGACGGGAGGATTGGCTCGAAGTCGAAGATAGCCTCCGTCAAGAGAGAGTCATCGTCAATCAGAAATTCATTGATCCAAATCCCAGTCAATGTATCACTTGGCTTAACGAATCTACCGATTCTTCTGCTATTACTACTACTACTACCTCTACTACTACTACTACTACTACTAGTACTGCTACTACTACAACTACTGCTACTGCTACTACTACCACTACTGCTACTACTATTACTACATCATCCATCGCATCTATAGTGTCATTCAAGTTGCCTAGTAGGTAAGTCCTCGCATGTCCGTTTGCTCCTATCGGCAGGGTGGCCACTGTTCGGGTCAAAACCTTAGGGAAAGCTTCCTATTTCAGGAATGCGTCATCTCTCGATTAGGAATTCGCCGGAAGGCGTCGGCTAAAAGTTTCCTGTACGTTAATCGAGATATCTCCATTCCTTTGCGGTCGCAGAAAACCTTTTTTTTGTCATACAAATTATCCGAATAATATAAAGACTTATCGTGGAAGCCAATTAAAAAATATAGACAATGCTTTTGTATAAGAAAAAAATTTGTAAATTAAAGAAAATTAGACGCGGAAATAATGTGGCAATTTCTAGTTAGCAGAAGAAACAAAAAGATATATATTTAAGATATAAACGTTTTCTTCGTAATTGGAAAAATGTGTGTCATTTGAATTCTCACATTTAGTGGCCACCCTGTTATTATGCAATCAGTCCAGTTTCGTTTCTCTTATCGTCTCATCCAACTTCCATTTCGCGTACAATGAATATTTTTATTCCTCAATTGTTTCAGAGAGGATACGAAATCGCGTTACGACGCGTACTCGTCGTCCAGCGCCTCTTGTACAGATATCGAGCAAAGCTTCGACGATTCTCGTTCAAACGATTACGAGTCATCGTCGATCCGTCGACAAATTTCCTCTCGCAGACGAGAAAATCGGGAGGTTGGATTCTCCGGAAGTAAAAAGACATACGGTATCGAAACCGATAGAGCGACGAGAGACGAGAGAAAAGCAACCCATACAACCGATCACAAGGCAAACGTCTCGCGGATAGCTCAGCGTTTCAAAGCGATGGAAAAACAAGCAAAGGTGACTATCGACGAGACTCGCAACGAAAGAAAAATCGCTTCGAATTCGGATCGTTACAAGAGAGACGCGAGCGATCAACAAAAGTACGAGAGATTCAACACCCAACCGGTGACCTACGAGGAAGTCAGAGAAGCCGTTTTGCACAATCAACGAAACGCCGGAACGATAGAATCGTCCCTATCCAACGATGTCGAACCCTCCAAACTAAGTCTCGCCGATCGTGTGCGTTTGTTCAACGAGAGAATCGCCACGGAGAGTATCGCGCGGATCGGCGCCACGCTGGAAAGATCGCAGCGCCGACGACCGGCGAATCGCTACAAGACTCAGCCAATCACGTCCGAGGAGGTCGAAGTAGCGGCGCGAAGCATCCCACCGGAGCTCTCCGCGAGTCGATCGATCAGTCAGCCGAGAGAACCGCTCGCAAACGACAACGTTCATCAACCTCGAAGCATATTGAAGTATTCGCAATCGCAATCCGGCAGCGATAACTGCTCGAAAACGGTGGCCGATATCCGCGCTCGTCGGCTGTTGCAGAGGAGAGATCGATCGGTCGAATGCGTTCAGAGCAGTCGACTCGCCGATTTCGAGACGAATTCGTCGGGACGAGAAACCTCGATAGCTTGTTCCTCGTCCGAGACGACGATGTTCATGGATCGCACGGATTTCGCGAGCGAAAGCTCAATGTCGTCGGAGATAAGGGACAAAATTACGAGGGATTCGGAAAAGAAGATAAGCTTTCCTAGCAAAACTATCGCGGATCGTTTGGCGGCGCTCGAGCGAAGCGGCACGACGGACTGGAAGAGACGCGTCAACGCCGAACCCGTACCCGTGGCTATCAGCGCGGCGAGACTCAACGACGGCGACGAGAAGGAAGAACTATCGAGTGGACAACAAAAGCTCGCCGAGCGTCTCGAAAAACTCGAATCCGCGGCGGAAGGCTGGCGAAAGCGAGTCGTCGCGCCCGACGCGGCTAAATTTTCCGTCGCTGGGAAGATGATGGTTAATCAATTGCAGGTTGAGAATCTACAGGTGGATCGACAACTGCAGGGAGACGGAAGAAAGAAAATTCCTCAACCCGAACGATTGCGCCCTTACAAAGGCGGCAATTCGAGGGTTACGACCCCTGAGGAGGGTTCGGTTATACGAGAGAATTCGGAACACAACAGCGAAGAGAGCGGTCGGTATTTTTTTTTCGCGTTCATTTCGATCTTTTAAGGAGTGTGCAAAATATCGTTAGGTATTCGGAGAAACTAACGAATCAATTTCGTTTAAAAAAAAAGTTCGGTTGCCGAATGATTTGTTGAACAATTTTTTTTAAACTAATTTGTCAATCATTTTTTGGAAGAACTATTATGCAAAATTAATGTTCCTATATGATTGGTTTTTTTCGGATTTTTATTCCATTGGGAAGAATTCGAAATGATCTCTGAATCTCATTTTTTGCTGGAAATGCAACGACACACATTTCTCAAGTACGGCGAATCTCAATTGAGTACATAACGCTTCTCTGTACGATTGCACAGGCGACGATAGCGTATCTTCCAGCGAGAAATGTTCCATTTGGACGGTGCCGAGAGCCGACGACGAGACCTTCACGAGTTTCTTCAGCAACGTGTCGTTGGCAAAGTGCGAAGCGGAGAATCTCGACTTTGCGGAAAGCGATTTCGACGTTGTAACTACATTTTCCGAGAGGTAAATTCGATATTGTCGTTTCGCCGCTATTGTCCGAGAAAAACGTTTAAACAATCGTCGCTAATGTCGATAGACTGGGAACGAGACGAACGGTAAAGACGCAACGACGACGACTGCAATCGAAGAATCCATTACGAACGCTCGCGGCGCGAACGGATCTAAAGGATGAGTACACGGAGATGAATACGGGCGTCGCGGAGAGGGTAATGAAAAGGCTGAATCTAGAAAAACGTACGTACAATTTTCACCGATCGCGGTAACGAAAACCAAAAAAAGAATTCAATACTAACGATACAATTTTGTCGCAGTTGGAAAAAATTCTTCCCTCGCGATCGAAGCGCTAGCGGGCTTAGCGTCGACGGAAGATTTCAGCTCCGTGACGCTTAAGAACGTCGTCACGGACTCCGCGGGATACGGCAGTACATTGCCTCCTTACAAAAGCGTTATGTTAATTCTCGTGAAGGGTAGAAGACACGTACAGGTGCGTCTGGTGGAACCGGTAGCGAGCAGCGTTAATTCCGGAGACAATTATATACTGGTCACGAAGAACGAGGTAAACACTTTATGAAAAACGTTGAATGAAAATCCGCGGAACGCAATGACAAAGGCAAAGAAACAAAAATTCAAAAATGTCCGCTAATAATCTTTGCATTGGTATTCAGGTTTACAATTACATCGGGAAATACAGCAACGTCATTGAGAGAGCGAGAGGAGCGGAAATAGCATTGAGTATTCAACAAAATCGCGATCTCGGATGTCGAGCGTCTCGAGTGATAACGATTAGCGAGGAGAAACCAACTTGTACCAACAGCGAGATTGTTAATTTTTGGAAAATTCTCGGGACCGATGAAATCGCTGAAGGTGAGTTTAAACACGCGATTTATTTATTCATCTATTTTTTTTATATGGGAAAATAGTTTTTTTGAGATTTTTCCGTAAAGCGTAATTATCCGAAAAAACTCGATTTTTAACGTTTGTCCGATGAGAGCAGTAATTGGCGGTGGACATCCCGACGAGGACGAGCTTTACGAATCGGCGCTATCGGAGACCAATATGGTTTACGAGGTATCAGGCGAATACGAACTATTACCGATCGACAAGTATTGGGGTGTCGTGCCAAAGATAGAAATGCTCGAACCCACCAAGGTAAAGGAATTCGGAAAAAAAAAAACAACTAATTTGTCATCGGTTACGAAGTAAAATATACTCTCCGGAGACTAAGACGCAGCGACGCATTTTCCTTGATCCCACAAACAGATTCTAGTCTTCGACTTTGGAAGCGAAATGTACATCTGGAATGGAAAAATTGCTCCGCCGGAGAAGAGAAAAATAGCGACTCACTTGGCGCAAGAATTGTGGCGCGAGGGTTACGATTACAACGATTGCACCGTTTCTCCGATCGATTCCGCGTCGATTATCGGCCGACGCGAGACACTCGAGAAAAACGACAAGAGGGCTTCCGCAAGGCCCGCGTGGTGCTTAATCGCTAAACTCGCGCAACACATGGAAACCATTCTGTTTCGAGAAAAATTCCTCGATTGGCCAAATGTTACCGGTATTATAAGGGTAAAGAAATCAGAAGAGAAGGAACAAGTCGATGGAAAGGTGATTGTCGAACCACCCGAAGTCGATGCGCTCGTCGATTTCAAGAGTCCCGTCGTTGATTTGGTGCTCGAAGGAAGCCACTTGGGCAGAGGTACCGGCTGGTACGACGATGAGGTAATTACGATTTTAACTTTATTACAACAATTGCCAAATTTTCTCCTGAATTGAGAGATTTAGTTTCAGTGCCTTAATTTTGGGCAAAAAAAGATAACTGAAAACCGCTAAAGTTTCGCCCTTTTTGCGGACAAGTAACAAACATAAAAATGATTTAAATTGTTCCATTAAAATGGTCGAAAGAGCATCATTCAGAGTATTCATTCAATAACAATACTAAAATGAATAATACATTTTTATCGCGTATATAGCGTTATAATAAACAAATACGAAACGTTTCAGTTACTGAGGCAGTCAATAGTGTCGACCACCAACGTGACCGTTTGGCACATCGATGAATTTTCCTATTCCCTCCTCGATGGCTCGTCGATCGGACAATTTTACACGGGAGACAGTTACATCGTACGGTGGATGTACACCGTAACTATAACCGGTACGACAAGAATAATGAAGCCTTCGAACGTCGATCGTAATTATAAAATGTATCGGTGACTCAAAAGTCTTTTTGTAGGTCGAGGTCTCGGCGGCGAGCCGTCGAAGCACTCGTCGAAAGGCAGAGATCGATGCGCCTATTTCATTTGGCAAGGAGAGAAGGCGTCGCTTAACGAACAAGGAGCCGCGGCATTGCTCACGGTGCAACTCGATCGGGAACAAGGACCGCAGATTCGCGTTGTCGAGGGTTTCGAACCGGCGGCTTTCTTGAATCTATTCGCCGGCCGGATGATGGTGCATATGGGCAAAAGATCGAAAAATCTTTGCAACGAGAGATGGAGACTTTACACTTATCGCGGTAGCGAAAAATCGGAAATTTCTCTCACGCAAGTTCCATGCAGTAGCCGACAATTGCGTAGTCGAGGTGCTCTGCTATTGATAGACGCGAAATTTGGCGAGTTGTACGTTTGGCAAGGCAGCGCGGCGCTCGACACTCTCAGAAAGGTATATCGCCCTCGGCGCGTACGTCAATCGACAAGAGGGAATCTCATAAACGATATATTCGCAGAACATCATGACAGCTGCGGAAATATTGAAGGCCAATCGTCCCGAAGAAGCCGGACTGAGTCATCATCGAGATGTGACGATACATCGCATCGACGAGGCGGACGAAGAACCGGCAGTTTTTTATGAAGGTACAAAACCTTTTGTCAAGTTACGGACGTTCATCGAAGAGGTAAAAAAACGATGGAAAGTCATTTTACCGACTACTTTCCACCGTTTTTTTAGTGAGTGCGTAAAAAATGAAAGTAGTCATTGGATCCGCGTGTACTCGCGAAAATCGTGTCTATCAATATCTTCGGTAATTTTTGCTACGGCATCGGAATTGAGATTCTCTTCCTTCTCGTCCTTCGTAAGGATCGTAAAGCTTTTTAAGGAAATTTTGGAAAAATGTACAGCTTTGAACTATCCGGTAGAATCGTTTGTTTATTTGCAGCATTGGACGGCATGAACAAACAACTCTACGTCTCGCTGAACGGAGTCGGACCTCTGAATCACACGCCGCGACTCTTCAATCTCAGTAGCGTATCCGGAGAATTCGCAGCGACAGAGTTGTTTTGTCCTCATCGTACCGATCGGGCAATGCCGTTTCCATTTCTGCAGAATGAACTGTATCAGGTGAACCAACCAGGTTCGTCAATGGAAAACAAATCGAGACGTTAATTTCATTGAAATATGGAAAATTTATATAATTTATATTGTTTCAGCTCTCTTTTTGCTCGATAACAAAGACGAACTCTGGCTGTGGCAAGGCTGGTGGCCGGACGGCGGTTCCGAGGATCAAACTGGCAGCGGTGCGGTCAGATGGCAAGCCGAACGAAGAGCGGCGATGGTAATGGCTGTGCGCTATTGGAAAAAACGCAATCCCAAGAGCAACGAGTGCCCCGTTTACTTGGCTTGGGCGGGTCTCGAACCCCTTTCCTTTACCAATTTATTCCCGTCGTGGACTCTGCACGATGAAATTGCGGAATTGAATATACGGGTAAATAACCAATGAAAATTCCTCTTTTCGACTACAGCACAGCTGTAGTACAGCTCCTGTACAGCTCCTCTTGTCGTAACTCGACGGGACCGGAGAGCTTCGCTACTCTGTATTTCCCCTGCAGTCCCCTCTCCCGGTCAATTGCTGCCGGTAGGGGTAACGAGGGGTATACGCCAGGTATACGGCGGGTATATGACGGGTATACGGCCCGCGCAGCAGTCGAACTGGGGCGAGCGGACTCAGGGGAAATACAGGCAACCGAAATCTTTGCCATGGTAACGGGTTAAGGCAAGCGAGCAGTTGAGTCAAGTGAAGTTAAGACAAAAGGGACTCCACTGTACTTGAAACATTTATAAAACAGTATTTGCGTCACTGCGATAGGGAAAGTGAAGTTTTCCGTACGCGCAGCGCAAAGCGCACGGGAAACTCTCTTTTCTCGCCTTGCGACGTAAAATGGTATACGATACTCGGCGGAAAAACGTTTTCTCAACTCGTGTAATTGCAACACTCGCCTTCGGCTTGTGCGGCTTGCGCCGCCGTGGCTCTCCGCTCCCGTCGAGTTGAGAAAACGGGGGTTCGCCTGTAAATGAAAAAAATGTGAAAAAAAATTGAAACAAAGACAACAAATTGGATTATTTTTGCATCAGGATGGTCGCGATCCCGGACAAGTGCTCAAAGTAGAGGGCGAGTTGGCTCGCTTAACGCAGAGCACGTACCCCGCCGCTCAGCTTCTCCAACGACCATTGCCCGAAGGAGTCGATCCTACGATTCTCGAAAAATACTTATCACCCCAACACTTCGAGGTAATTTCAATTTAATACGAATAATTCCGAATTAATTTATAATTTATCCTTTCAATCTGATTTTTTCGTTTCCGCAGGAATTATTGGGAATGAATATCGAAGATTACGAGCAACTTCCGGCCTGGAAGCAGATAAATATCAAGAAAAAAATTGGACTTTTCTGATTCGATCGAATATTCTCAACGAGAGTTTTTAATTATACAAAGAGTTATTATCTTTTGCCTACTGACCTACGATTAATACACTATTCCAACATTATTTTTAATACGCGCAAATTACAAATTGGCTTGTGAATATTTCATTTATATTTGTACGGGTTTTTATATTTATCAATAAATGTGTACTATAGACAGTTTATTTTGGGAAGTATCAATGTCGCCTCAAACAGCAATATTTTTAGCTCAATTTCGCGTAAAATTAAAACGAAAAAGATCGTCGGAGAGCTCGACATTGAAATACCTGGGAAAAAAAAGTGAAATGAATTGTTACATTGCAAATTCGAAAATAATCAATAGTTTTCGATATTTTTATTTATCGGATAAATTCTCGTTCACTATGGTACAATTTATCGCATCTCAATACGATCATTTTATTTTAACGATGGCGCGAAATTTGGCGGATCGCGATCTTGGATTTGCCTCGACTTCGTCGCCCTTCGGTACCAACACGCGTTTGTGAAGCATCGACCATGGTACTTCCGTTATATTCTCAAACTCCGTTTGTTCGAAAGAACGATTCTGATCGACGTATTTCAGCGGCGAACGATTGACCATATTTTCGGTGATATTGCCGAAGAGATGTCTTTTAACAATCGTGTCCTCCAGCGAGTGAAACGATATCGTAATCAATCGACCGCTCAACTTGAGATATTTCTGTGCCACCAATATACCGTAATTAATTTCGTTCAATTCGTTATTTACGAATATACGAAGAGCCTGAAATGTTTTCGTTGCCGCGTGAGCGAATCTACCGAGTTTATCGGTTCTCTCGTCGTCCTTGTCGTCGTTCTCTTCCTCGATAACGGATTCCACGAGTCTCGCGAGTTCGTCGGTAGTCTCGAGTTTCCTGAACGTGTAACGCGCCTCGATTATCGCACGGGCTATTTTTTTCGCCTGTTTCTCCTCGCCATAGACTTTTATTATGCGCCAGAGATCATCCTCCGTAGCGCGCGCGAGAACATCGGCGACGGTTGGTTCTTCGGGACAACGAAAGCCGTCCATTCGCATGTCCAGTGGACCGTTCTTCGAGACGGAAAAACCGCGACTCGCGACATCAAATTGCATTGACGAGCAGCCGTAATCGAACAAAAACCCGTCGATGCCGTTAACCGGCACGCGATGCTCCGCGAGAAGTTTCGGCAATTCGGAAAATCTTCCGAGCAACGGTACGACGCGACC
Organism: Buathra laborator; assembly: GCA_934046635.1. Classification (NCBI taxonomy): domain Eukaryota; kingdom Metazoa; phylum Arthropoda; class Insecta; order Hymenoptera; family Ichneumonidae; genus Buathra; species Buathra laborator. Next base: position 5,769,398 of record OW203900.1, read on the forward strand.
GGGATATTCCATCGCCAAATTTTTCGCGCATTCGTGAGCAACGGGATCGCGATCGAGCGCAAATATCTTAATGTCGGGATTGGAGTCTAAAATTCTCGTCGAATGGCCACCCGCTCCGAAAGTCGCGTCAACGAAAGTTTCGCCCTTCGAAGGCTCCAAATACTTTAATACCTCATCGGCCATTACCGGTACGTGTTTCGGCTTCGTCGGCTTTTTCCTCGAAACATCGTGACCCGTTCTCTCGACGACTCCGCGGGAAAAGGCGCGGCAGAGCTTCAAGGACACGCCGCCTCTAATCAGCCTTAGAGTTCTCATTGCGATTTTTTTTCCACCTTGAAATTCGTTTCTTGAAAAATCCCAATTCTTCGTCCTTAAAATATTCCTCCAACTCGGGACACAGCGCCAAATTACACTGCTCCGGCGTTAATCCACTCGCCGTCGACGTTGAGACCCGCGCGTACTTTTGACCGTAATAATTCGACGACAGTCTCTTTAAACTCAGATAGTAACGATCGCACTGTTCCTGATTGGCGACGGAACGCGTCTCACCTTTGGAAAATGCAATTTTTATCTGATCTCTTATATGTTGTCCCAAATCTCTGTGGAATGAAATTAAACATTTTTTTTATTATAATACCTTACAAAAACAAAATTATAAGTCAAACAATTAAATTTATGGAAAAATGAAATTAAAATTTGATTAACGAATCGCAATTGTACATTGTTGCGTCGCAAACTCGGGTGACCAAACGGGGGGATTTTATATTAGAAGCTCAATAACGATATTCCTAGCGATAATAAGAGTTAATATTGTACGGTACAAATGAAAAAGACGTTTTTTATAATGCAAAGCCGATTCTATCACGTTGTATTGCACTATTATTGTTGTTTTGTAAATTTTATTAATGTGAAATTGTAAAAGAGTTTTTTAATTATTAATAAACATTGCCCATTATTGCATCAAATTTTTTATTATTGCAAACATAACCTTTACGCTCTGGGAAGTGAATGTGCAAGGAGATGACGAAATATATTATGTCGATGATGTTTATTTATTTATTTATTTATTTATCCAAGGCGGTAGCGATATTTGGGTGTTTTACTCACCTCCCGGCTTTTGATTTGTCGAGAGGCCAACTGTCCAATAGTTTTAAGAAATTTTTGTAGCTACCGGCCATGATCGAGCCAAACTCTCGATTGTGTTTTGATATTGCAGCGCGTGCGAGTGATCATCGCTGTAACGAAATACTTACCAAACGCAAAGATATACGATATACGTACTGAGCCTTTTATACCGAAGGCTCAGCAACCTTTCCTACGATAGGTACGGACGCTCACTGTCGATTGTCCGACTCGACGGACGATTAAGTATGTACTGTAAATCGCGCGTGTCTTGCGTTTTTTGTTGACAATGAAAAAAAATCCCACGATTAATTGTTAAAAAAATGATACTTAAGCTTGACGAAGAATTAAAAATGAAGAAAAATGAACGCATTTTTGGTTTTTGAACACCGGAAGTATCCGAGTGGAAGAGTCCATCTCGAGCGCCGCGTTCCGTCCGACTATCGAACACCGCGAGTCCCCGCAGTAGCGCAGTACATTTCGACGGTCCTTTGCCCGCGTCCGTCATGGCATCCGCCGAGGAATTATTGGTTTCTGCCCTCGTGCACGATTATTTGTTGAAAAAGGATGCAGCGCTCGCCAAAGTTTATCAGAAAAAGACGAATGCGGTAAGTTTTTTCACGTCATGTATCCACAATACGTCGCGAATCGTTTATTATCTTAGCGTTAAAAAAAGAATCGTCAACCACGCGATGCCGCCTTTGCCTCACCACGTGGACGCACGAAAAGTTCGTCGTTCGATCGTCCGAGAAATATGCTTTTCCTCGAACAATAACACTCGTTCGATCGACTCGATCGTTTCGTTGGTCGCGGAAACAAACGGCGAAAGCAAAACAAAAGAATTGTTTCAACGTACTTGTTGCGTTATGTTGCGAAAACATCGAATAGACGATGTCGAAAACACGTTCGTTGCGATGGCTAAACATGTTTTATTTATTTTTTAAATTCCAAAACTCGAGGATACCGCGTTAAATACGAAAATCCATCGTTTCACGAAATAAAAATTTGTAATATTCCGATTTTTCAGCCTCCATTGATGAAGGGCTCGCCGAGTATCACGGATGTAGCGCAATACTATCAGAAAAATTCACAAAAAAAAATCAAATATAACACATCCGGAAAAGACAGCAGTTCAGAATCCGATTCGGAGAGTGAAGAGGAAGCGCCAAAAAAGACACCGCAGCTGAACGGCAAAGCGCCGAGCAAAGCCACTGCAGCAAAGCCCAAGAAAGAGTCGTCGTCTGAAGATTCGTCTAGCGAAGATGAGAAGCCCGCCAAACCTGCGCAGAAAGCATCGTCGCCTGTGAAAGCGGCAACCGCCAAAGCGGCAACCGTCACGAAGAAATCGAGTTCCGAAGAAGATTCCAGCGAAGACGAGCCGAAGGCGAAAACAGCGGCGAAACCCGTCGTCAAACAAGCCGTCAAGTCTGCCACCAAGAAAGATTCTTCCGACGACGATTCCGACTCCAGCGACGAGGATTCCAAAACGAAAACAGTTGTCAAAGCCGCGGCGGCCAAACCTCCGGCGAAGAAAGAATCATCCAGCGACGATGACGACTCCTCCGACAGCGAGAAACCGACTGTGAAACCTGCGGTTCGCAAAGTCACACCGGCTACCGCTGTTGCCAAAACTCCGGTGAAAAAGGCGCAAGAATCGAGCAGCGATTCTTCGTCGGAAGATGAGAAACCCGCGGCGAAAAAATCTCCCGTCAAGGCGGTCGCGAAAGCCGCGCCTGCGAAGAAAGAATCTTCGTCCGATGACTCGTCCGACGACGAAACTCCCGCTAAGAAACCCGCCGTGAAAGCGGCACCGGCGAAAAAACCAGTCGCCAAGAAGGAATCATCCAGCGAGGAGAGTAGCGACGATGAGCCACCGGCGAAGAAATCAGTTCCAGCGAAAGCCGCGGTTGCCGCAAAGCCCGTCGTGAAGAAAGCCGAATCATCGAGCGACGAGGACAGCGACGACGAGCCACCGGCAAAGAAGCCGACACCGGCTGTGGCTAAGACTCCGGCTAAAGCGGCCAAATCGTCGAGCGACGATTCCGACGATTCCGAAGACGAGAAACCGGCGGCCAAACCAGCGGCTAAAGTAGCGCCTAAACCAGCAGTCGTAGCGAAAAAGCAGGAATCGTCGAGCGAAGATTCCGACTCCGAAGACGAGAAACCGGCGGCCAAAGCGACGCCGGCGAAAGCCGCGGTGAAAACACCGAAGAAAGAATCGTCGAGCGAAGAAGAATCGTCGGAGGATGAAAAACCAGCAGCGAAAACTGCTGCCAAGAAACCGATAACGAAGAAAGAATCGAGCGACGATGAAGAATCGAGCGAGGAGGCCGAGGAGAAACCTGTTGTCAAAACGCCGGCGAAGGGAGAGAAGAGGAAACACGAAAACAATGCCGACGAGGAAACACCCGCGAAGAAAGGAAACTACAGCAATTTCGTCAAAGCAAACAACAGTTTTAACGGCGATAGTAAGGTAAATAAACAAAGAAATAAAATTCTTTTTTTTTTTCGTTCGGATCGACTAATTCGACGTTTGCCGGTGGAGAAATAAATATTTTCTTCATTAAACGAAATACTTGTCATAATTTTTTTCCTATGACAATTATTGCGTTTAAGGTAGCTACAGCGCGTGGTATCCATTTCGCCTAAATTCGACGAAATGGAGAGGGAATTGCAAACACTTCTCGATAGTATAAAAATCTGAAAAACTTCATGCATATTATAGGTACTGAAAAGATTAATTTGACATAATAATAATTGCAAAATGTTATTAACAAATTGTTGAAAAAAAATTGTTCAGCAAATATATGGTAACATAACTTTTTTTTTATGAAAATGATTCGTTCATTTTTCTGAATACGTATGAATTTTTTCAGATTTTTATCTTGGGTTTGAATTTTTTCTTTTTCCACACATTTTTTCCATATAAAAAAAAAAATTCAAACCCTAGATAAAAATCTGAAAAAATTCATACGTGTTTAGAAAAATGAAAGAATCATTTTCATAAAAAAAAAAGTTGAGTTACCGTTAATTTGTTTAACAAGTTTTTTCTTCATGAATTTGTTAATAACTTTTTGGAATTATTATTATGCAAAATTAATCTTTTCAGTACCTTAAATATGCCTGAATTTTTTCAGATTTTTATACCATTGAGAAGTAGTTGCAATTCTCTCTCATTTTTCTCGAACTTATGCGAAACGAACTCTCAGCCATCGAACCTCCTTAATCAACCGGATATTTGTTTTGCCGCCCACGGACCGATTTAGTCGACTACACCTTTTTTTTTTTTTTTTTTTTTTTTTTTTTTTTTTTTTTTCAGTTTAGAATACATGTACCTTTGTTGCTATTATTCTTATAATTTAGACCAATTTTTTATTTTTTCATAATCACACGTTGATCCTTCGAAAATTTCAATATGAATTCACAGAATGATTACTCGATTTAAAAAAAATTCTATCAACTTCTGTTTTATTCTTTCGAATGTGGTTATCATAATAGTAACCGTGAAGTAGGAAGGCGATACATGATTTGTATAGCTAAATTGAATTATGATTATTATCAATCAATCATAAGTTGGATGGTTGGCTGGTTGTCTTGTCTTTTCATCTATTCCATTTATTTAAATGAAATTATCAATAATCACAGAAAAATACCCCATTCCGGCGAGTAAATGACGAGGAGTACATCAACAGCCTGCATCCGCATCTCGCGGACAATTCGTTCGAAGCGAAGGTAAGAAGAATTGGGGAAAAAAAAAGAACGAGGAAAAACAGCAGGTCACTCGCCGCTTCGCGAGATCGCGTTCTCCGACTCCTTGAATGTTCCATCAAAGTTACATCGCTTACATTGCCGTGTAATTTTTTTAGTCAACGGCGAGAGTCGTCTCTTTCAGATGCTGTCCGTGTCCGATGGAAGAACGGTGCGCGATGCGGAGGCGAAAAACAATTGAAAAACAATCTCTAAAAAAAAAAAAAAAAATGTCCAATTTTCTTGCAAAGCGGCTGACCTGTTGTTTCTCTTTTGTTTTAGGAGGATGAAGAAGGTGGCGAGGAGAACGGTTTCAAAAAGCACGGCGGTGAACGCGGAGGTCGCGGAGGTCGCGGTGGTCGCGGCGGTTTCGGGTTCCGTGGGGGTAGAGACGGCGATCGCGGAGGTCGGGGAGGTTTCCGCGGTGGACGGGGTGGTGATCGGGGAGGTTTCCGCGGTGGACGGGGCGGGGATCGCGGCGGTGGTGGATTCAGGGGCGGTCGAGGGGGCAGAGGAGGTTTCGATAACAATCGAAGCTCGTGGGGCGGTAACGACAGCAATAGCCGGGGCAGAGGAGACGGTTTTAGAAAATCTTTCGGCGATGGCGATAGGGGCGGTGGACGCGGCGGTGGTTTCCGTGGCGGACGGGGCGGTAGTTTTGGCGAAAGAAAATCTTTCGGTAACGACGCACCGGCGCAAAACAAAAAGATAACATTCGACGATTGATCGCGTAGAGGCTTATTATAGGTGAGAATAATAAGATTGAGATGACGAATTTTTACGAAACGTAATGATTATTCGGCTTAACGAAAATATTATTATAAATTGATTATTTTCGGTATTGGAACAAAGTCCGCCTTCGGGGACTTCGAATATCGAATTGAGCGATCGATTGCCATACTAATCAATTTTTTTTTTAATCCAAACAGAGAGGTGCACGCGGATCATGGGGAGAAAAGGCGAATCTGGACTTGAAGCACACCAAGGGAAAGTCTTTCCGCCACGAAAAAACGAAGAAGAAGCGCGGTGCCTATCGTGGCGGCCAGATAGACATGACGGTCAATTCCATTAAATTCGACGATTAAAATATGAAGAAAACACAAATGGAAATAATGTTAGGTAGAGATACAAGGGACCGTTAGTAAAAAAAAAAAAAAAAAAAAAAAAAAACAGAAACAGAAACAGAATCATTACAACAGCTGTGATTCGGTAAAGCGACGATACGTTAACACGCAAGTTACTCGATCTTCGCGGATATTTTTACGTTTGAATCGAAATTTTAATTAACGATGTCTCTCACTACTGAAAACGCGATTTTGCTATCGCATTTGCATTATTTCACAGTAGAGACTAAAAAAATCCCGTCGTCGCGTCGTTTTTTTTTTTTCTTTTTCTTTATATATAATAATTGTCAATAACACATTTTTCCCCGTTCCCCCCTTTTTTGTTGCCGAATTAACGAAAATTAAACGTCCGTGAGCGTCCAATTCAACACGACAATTCAAGTAGTCTTACAATATCGGTTACAGTTTTGCAATCTTAACTGTGCGTTTCTACTGAATGATAACAATTGTAATTTTTTTTTATGAAAGATTAAAAAACGCGATATATCGATTAGCTTCTCGCGAAGCTAATTTACAAAAGAGTAAAAAAGAAGAAAATAAAAACGATGAGGGTGTACGTACCTTTATTTTGATATATATTAATAAGTTTATAAAAGTTTTTGCGCGTTAGAATTTATTATACACGAACCGACTTTTATCGACAAATTCAAAACCCACACATTTACACGCTATACGAATAGATAGATTGTGTACTCACCGATAATCTTCGATCGAAGTTTGCGTTTGTTATTCTTGTATTGTATTTTTTTTTTCTTCACCGGAAACGAAAGAACGCTGGAAGATCATTCCAAAAAAAAAAAAAAACTATTTAGCGCCAATACTTCTCAGTTTGATGTAAAAAAAAAAGAAAAGAATCTATAACCACCGTCGTCTGTATTGGCGAGAGTTGTTGCATGTTGCGGCTAAGTGTATTTTGTCAATAATATCTATAATAAAAAAGGACAAAGTGTCGATTGTGCAAAAATCGAATATTCTCCGATTTCGCCGCATTCGCGTTTATGCATTCGTGAAAAATAAATAATTCTTTGTACGCGAGATGCGACTACTTATTTGTAATGACTACACATAAGATATCCTATGACGAAATTATATAAGGATATACCGAAAATGCCGAGTTGTTTTTTTTTATTTCCATCCCTAATCTCGAGAAGTCGATGTCGAATATTCGTGACAAAAGGATATGCGAAAAAATTCCTGAAATTCGATAAATTAATGACTAAAAATCATAATAATTATAGTTTTATTATTATTATGATTTTGATATTTTATTAATTTATTGTTTACGGAAAATTGTTCGTTTAGAATTTTTTTTTTTTCGTAAACCTGTTGAAATACGTATCACAAGCGTAAAAAAAATTTTCGGTCTCCCACCCCGCGGAGGTTAAAGAAAGAAAAAGGATACGACTTCAGGTGGAATACACGGGCCAATCCCTCGGAGCGCAACTCCTCCTTCTCTTCCTCAACTTGTTCTCTATCTTTCTCGCTCTCTGTCCCTCGATCACCATCGGAGCACAGAGAGCCCGGTTACTTACGATTCTACAGTCAACCTCTGGACATCCACCTGCGAGGACGGAGGTGTTCGACCCCAGAGTCTCGACATCCGGTGCAGTGACATGAACAGTGTTTGAGAAGGCTTTTCATATACCCCGGGCTTCGTCACAGTTTTTATTATAACAAAAAAACTAAACAGGCAAGGATACTGTTGCGATCGTGTATCGTTAAGTCATTTAATTTATATAAACCGTATCGTGCGCTATCGATCGCAGTTTCGATTGTAAAAAAATGGTGTCTTCGATCTATCATCCAAAGGTGAGTAAAAAAAAAAACAAACATTATTCTATAATAAGCATTTCTATCGCGGAGTTCGAGGCTAAGTCACGAATGTTGTTTTAAGTCAGAATTCGTCATTTTTAAATAATTTCATACGTGAAATGTTTTCGTAAGAACGCCGCGTGGTCCGAGGATATAATTTATGAGTCAAGCCTCGGAGGCGGTAGACAAGTCAGGGGGTATCTCTCTTGGATATTTCGAGCGAGTGAATCCTCTCAGGTATGCGGAGGCATTGAACGAAGTTTAGGAGCGATCTCCGTCGGTCGGTCCCGAGGAGGCCTGGAGGGTGAGCCTGATGGCAACCTTTATTATTCAGGTCGAATGTATAACGTCGGGTTTGCAGGTCATTCATCCAGGTATACCGGGAAAGAATCGTTCGAAACCCGAAAATTTTTTTTTTACGTCAATTCCGGTAGCGATAAACGATTTATTTTATGATTTTTCTTTGTCGATTGATTACCTCATCTCGGTATGCGAGGGCAAATTTTTCTCGATAGCCAAAAGATTCGGTACCGTTATCGAGACACGAGAGGATGACTCGATACGCGCTCTTCTCGCTTCTCTTGAACTTCGAGAGCGAGGAAGCGTTTTGGATGATTTACCGTTACCGTTAGAACGCACCGCCGCAGATGAGGTACCAATACGTGTATATATATGTATAGACACTTTATAGAATATATATGTGCGTGAGATACTGTGGACCGTTACGGATGTCGATCCTCGTGTACGTAATACACGAAGAATTCACTATCGGATCTTTACTCATCGAAGAAATGATTTCAATACCTGAATTGTTGATTAATCATCCACAAACGTCTCCCTAAGATTCAAGGTCACGAATCGATAGTTTGATGACCTTTTTTACCTCATCGATTAAATTAAGTATCTGCGGAATCTCAATTCGAGAAAGTATAATCATTGTTCATTGACGAAAAAAGGTGCAATTTCCAAGGTCTCGTCATTTGACGCGGTTTCATTATCTCTCGAATAGTTTTTTTTTTTACATTCAAAACTTTCGAGAAATTTTTATGTTCAGGGAAAAACTCATTGTAGATCGTATCTGTATCTCATTCGATCGTTCGCCAATATTTAAAAAATTACTTATCGTCCATCCGGTACTACTGCGGACGGCTGGGCAGTCATCCATCCAAGTACTGGCCGCGAAAAAAATGGGTGGCGTTGGTGATCACGAAAGCCCTACAACGCGCACCTATAGTTGTCGATGATTATTCAATAAAAAATCTCCGTTTATGATTGAACTGAGAACAAGTTTCGGTGGCTTGTAGAAGCGAGATGAGACTGAATCGTCAATGACCCTGAGTGCGAGTCCGCGAGAAAGACAGGGACGCGGCCTTCATAGATTTCAAGTTCATGCACGTTCAACGATCCACGCGGTTCGTGAGTTACGCAACAGCTCCGCGTCGGGACGATCGAATCGAGAAGTCGGATAATTAGATTAAATTAGATAGAAAAACATTAAAAATATAATAATAACGCGCAACACTGTTAACAAGAATGACAAGAGACGAAGTTTTGAGGTTGGATCGGAGGGCGGGAGCGAGAGGGTTAGACTCGGCCTCTCGAGTTCGCGTGTTTCACTCAGTCCGAAATGACGATCGCGTTTCACGATGAGTACATGTACGATACTCGTATGTGTCCCTATCCCACCTCAAGTTCAGGCCATTCTCACGGCGTGCCCCCGTGTACGAGAGGCTCACGAGGCCGCACTTCTCGTGCAGATCGGAGAACGATCCGTTCGCGATCCGTTATAGCAAAAGCACGACGATACGCAAGACACGCCGACAACTATGACAACCCCAACAACAACTACTTCGGCACAAACGAGCGAGTCGGTACAAAGAACGTGGTGGGACCGAGAAAGAGAATATACTTTCATTGTTTCACGTTGGCGAGCATCTCTCGCACGGCAATTACCCGGTACATCGCATCGGCGATAAGGTTCGCGTGACGCCCGTGCGAAAATCCTATACCGTCTATACCCCTCACTGAACATGTTTTACCACACACATGAAGACGTTTCGAGATCATTGTAGAGCATGGCATGGGAACGAAAAACTACTTCTGTTTGCTCAACGATCGAGCGGGCGAGTTCACAAATGTTTATCCAAAGCTTCAGAGGAATTTTCGACATGTTTCGTGTGATTTGTGAAAATTATGAAAAACTTGGTTATGAAAAGTATTTACACATTTTTTTGTTTCATTCTTATTTTTTATTATCGTACAATATGAATTAATATTAAATATGTACTTATAATATAATATTGAAATAAAAACAATCGGAAAAAAAAAATTCCGAACAGTTCGCAAAGCTGCTGGGGACACTACTTAGTCGCCATTTTTATACAAAATTCTTTCGCGACTTGTATCGCGCGAACAGCGATCGAGAAAAAATGCCAATCGATTTGGAACGTACGTGGCGAGTATCGAAAAACCAATGTGCCGTTCCGCATTAACGAAATAGGCGATAAACAATGAAAGCTTTCGAAATCGAAGCCGGCTTGTACTTACCAAAGAAGTATATCTAATTGGTATGGGTCACGAGGCAGAGCACATATTGCTTTCACCTCGTGACCGTACGTGAATCAAGTGTGCGTATATATATATGGTACGAGTGCGTATGATCCTCCATGTGGGTATATATATCGTTACACTTTTGTAACCTGTAACGACACGAAAGTGCGCATGGCTGCGAGCCGTCTGCGAGCGGTGTCGCATAGAGCGATGCGTGTAGCATACAAAAATAGCGGAAGTTATGTGGACCGCAACCCAGAAACCATGTACTCTCGAGTTCTCGCCTTGACTCATTAATAACCTCCGTCTGTGGCCTTCGGACATGCAAAAGTCAATATCGATTGATTCACGAACCGCTGTAATTTCTAGTTAGATCTCTCAACAATTTTTGTTTTCAGTTAAAAAAAAAAAAAAATGTATTGCAGTTTCGTATTTTCGTCGTATTTAGCGTAATTAACAAAAATGAAAGTTACAATAAAAAAAAAATTGTCGAAAGTTCGCAACAACCCCTCGTCCGCCAAACCCGCGTCTGGTGTTAAAGGTACAAATATAACGAACAAACAAAAAAGAAAACAACTATATCGGAAAGGTTTTCTCGTCGATTTAACTGTACGCCTCGTACATTAGTTACGCTCGAAGGACCGTACAACACTTCCACTACTGTTATCGCTTGAACGCTTCGAAGATTCCGAAAGTGAAGAAAAATCTCAATTCCGCCGTTGCATCGTCCCGCTCGTTGCATATTATTTTATTCGGTAATACTGTATACATATATTTATATATAGTATACGGAGTACATTCATTCTTCCTTACATTATGAGGAAGAATTCTTCGTCAAAGTTGATTATTCTAAGTAAAGCAGTTATACCGCCAACGTTAGTCTTACGGCAAGAGAGAACGCAGTGAAGAATCGTTAAAGCCTCTTGAGAAGAAAATGATGATGAAGAAGAGGAAAGGAGGAAGAAGTTGATGGTAGTCTGCTTCACAGTTTGAAGAAACGATTCGTTTCGTGAATATACCGACTTTATTCTCGTTTCTCTTGCCCCGCGAACGTGAAGCTCTTCTCACGATTATATCGTCAGACACGACTATTACGCTTTTGTTAAGCTTCATATATATATATATATATACATATATAGTTTTTTTTACGAGATATATCCTTCGGTACATGCAACGAAGAGTTAGCAAACTCTTATCCACACATTCCTAGAGAAAGAGAGAGAGAGAGATAGAAGCCCTCCGAAAGGGTTCCGAGATAAACTTTAAGAAAATTTTTCATTTTTTCTTTAAATACGTTAAAATTTGATCCCTTCGTGTTTAAGATGTCGAGGTGTGTCGGTGTGCTTCTCGTACTCGCGACGATAAATTTTGGTACGGAAGCTGCGAAAAAATGCGAAGGCAGTGGTCTCGGACTCAAGTACGTCTGGGGTGACGCCCTCACGGATCCCACCGACTGCATAGGTCCAAACGATATGCAATATCCTTCGTAAGTTTACAAAAAATTTCATACTTCGTATTGATATCTTTAAAAAAAAAAAATAATAATAATATTTTTATTTTATCGTTTCCGACGAATGCCGCGTAATTATTTGCGCAGTGCCGCGATATCGAGAAGCTTCAAGAATTTGTGGGGTGGCAACAGCCGTACCGGAAGATCATTCCAGCCGCGCACCATCGACCCCGAACTCACGAGACAAGCGCTTCTTCACAATTACAAGGCGGCACGAGGAGATTACTCCATCGCGAGTACTTCGCGGAGCGGTAAGCAAAGTCGTGAATTTTTCTTCCTTTTTTTTTTTTTTTTTTTTCGAACACCGCATCCTTCGCGATTCACGTGGCAACACGGGAGATTCGCTTCTTCCATAATTGTAAACATCGAAAAAGTAAGCCACGGCGATGCAGAAGGTATACGTAGCTATGTATATCTATACATGTATACGGAGACGCGTGAATCTGGGACTTTCCGCACAGCCGGGTAAAGTTCTCCAAAGTGTGCGACGAGGTCGTGCGAAACCTGCAATCCCGACGATTTAACGAATTATAATTAATCATTCTGAGACTCTTCTCGTTTTTGCGCCGTCGTGAATTTTCCATTTTTCGAAGCAAATCTCACGTTCTTAATGATGTTTTTTTTTTTTTTTTTTTATTTTTTTTTTTAAAGAGAAGAAAAAAAAAATACACAGTTTCGAACGCTGTGAGAAGATTACGAAATTCGTCTCAGAATTCTCAATCGATGAACTTCGTCGACCTCCTTTCCACGTTCACCCGCGGGGTTCACGTTCTCCGTGTTTTACGGCGACGAGTGTTCGTTACACGAGGCCGGGGCACTGGTAATTCCTTTTACGTAGATCGACCGTATCGAAGGAACGACCAGAGGCAACCTTGAACAATGCACCTGTTCTTATAACGTTAAAAGCGCGTGTATCTTCATTTTAAATGCATTTTCATTCTTATCCGTTTCTTTTTTCTCTCGCATTCTTTCGTTAAATCGTAATATACATCCCCGTTGTCTTGTATCGCTTCTCGAAACAACGGATATCGTCGAAAAAAAACTATTATAAACATAATAGTGTAATTTATATCCCGCTCGGTTGTTCCTGTGGAAGCGATTGAGCGTATAATTGACGAGGGAACTCCTTCTCACGCGTCAGAAGTCCGTTTACTCCGTTTTCCTCGGTCGTCAATTATATGAATTACATAATATAGGTAATTTGTCGGATAGCGTGATGGAATAGACTCCGTTGGCGATCGGTTTTCATTCATCGTTTCCACGGTTACTTTCGAGACGTCGAGGCGGCACGCGTTCAACACTCTCCACTGTACACAGCTCGTTAATTTCGCGTTATACACTATACGCGGATAGTAGACGAGATTTACGCGCTTTGAAGCGCAAGAAATTCGCGGGTGAAGCGATTCGAGGGATACGAGTAGCGAGGATATGGATAGATTTTGGATAAGTAAATTCTTTGAGTAAACATAAGAACGTAAGGAGCGAGAAATACGCGAACGATTGAGTACGAAGACTCGTTTACGAGAAACAAGCAAAGAGAGAAACCGGGCAATGCGGTTGTGTATGTGTTTGCGTGTAATAAAGGCCGCGTAAAGGCGGGTTATCCGGCCAATACAGTTATCGTCTCCTGCAGGCGCTCATAACGGTACGCGCGGCCCACTAGCGTTTCGAATAATCGCCTCTTCTCTCCTCTTCTGACTACGCATCCTACCTATATATACATATATATCTATACACAGAGTTGAATCACAGAGTCGGAAAGGAATTTTTCAACAATCCGTTTCTATAGTCGGGAATCTTTGGTGGACCGATACATTTTTTTATTCTTTTTCTACCTAATCGAGGAAAAATATTTATTCTTCGGAAACCTTTTATTTTTTCGTTATTTTTTTTTATTTCAATGAAATTTTTGCAATTATTTTTTTAAGTTTGGGTAAAAAAAATAAAAATGTATTATTTTATTATTAAATTAAACTGTAAAATTTTTTTTTTTTTAACACTTTTCTTTCGTTTTCCGACGAATGGCAAGTCGAGTGATTTTTAATTAATTTATTTTACGCTCGATGTTTTCTCCATAGCGCGAAGTTTTTCGACGAAGGAAAGCTGCGGCACGCCGGCGAGACTCTGCAAAACGAGGTACAACACGACTGCACCCATGTACGGGGTCAGCCTAACGAGTGGACAACCCGTGACGATTGTACAGAAATTTCCGGATCTATTGCAACAGGTCGTCTTCGAGGTTTGCGAGTGAGTGTTGCCGATAAATTTGCTATACATTTGTATCGTTCCGAATGAAACCCTTGGAATCTATCGAAAGTTTATCAACGACTTATACGGAGCGAATCGGATATCTAAACTACCATCGCAAACGAGACTCGTCTCTTTGCCTTTTGGAGAAGCGAAAACAGTCGCATTTTCTCTGGAATACGAAATTAATGAAAGTTGTCGTAAAAAAAAAAAAAAAAAAAACGTCGACTCCGGATCGCATCGACCAGAAACAGACTCGTCGCTTAATTACTCGAGGGGAATTGCGTTCGTCAAAGTATCCAACCAGTTTTTTTTTTTTTTTTCAAAGACTTGATTTCTATGTTACGAAAAAAAAAATAAAAAAAATACCGACGTGAAGAATTCGTATAAAATGTTGCCTCGGTCACGAGGCGAATAGAGTGCAGTGGGTCATACACCGTGTAATAGACTCGCGCGGCGTAAGTTCGTGACACGATCCTTCGTTCCGCGGAGGGGGGGGGGGGGGGGGGAGTTTCGCGTATTTTTTATATTTATACAACACGTCGGTACGTATCGAAAAAAATTCGACCCCATTGAAAGTTCTTGAGGTACAAAAATTCCTGAAAAAGAAAAGAGAAAAAAAAAGAGGAGAGGATTGCGTGCTGTTGGTCACCGTATGACGAATAGTATTGGAAGAAAAAAATATATTACTATATACCGCTACACGCGCGTTTGCGCTCCGCGTTCGTAGTATTTCCTCCACTTTGCGTTCATAGTATTTCAGAAGCTTTATCTTGGATTAAAATAACGGCGCATCGACGCGCACGAACATTGAAAACTTATATCTGTAAACGTGGCGTCCGCGAGGCCTTCGAGTAATTCTGATGATGTTTTACACTGTAATTATCCCGATAGAAGAAACTCGTATTTGAAATATATTTTCTTAAGGGTTAAAAAAGGGTTTTTCAGGGTTAATTGTTATAATTTCTTAAGGTTTTCTCAAGAGATAACATAAAAAACGATTAATTTCTTCGCTTCTTAAAATTACGAAAAAAAATAATACGCAATTAAATAAATCGATGAAAAATTCCCTCAAATATGAACTCCAAAAGATCGGAACATCGAAATTTCGTTGGTATAGAAGAAATTCATATTTGAAATATAATTTCTTAAGGGTTGAAAAAGGGTTTTTAAGGGATAATTGTTATAATTTCTTAACGTTTTCTCAAGAGTTATAAAAAGCGATTGATTTCTTCGTTTTTTTAATGACGAAAAAAAATAATACGCAATTAAATAAATCGATGAAAAATTCCCTCAAATATGAACTCCAAAAGATCTGAACACCGAAATTTCGTTGATACATTCGTACCGAAGACGCACGATCCGTAGATTAAGAACAAAAAAAGGAAACACCTGCGTTACGGCGAAAATTGTACCGAAGTTAAATACACGTTGTTTGACGCGCCTTCTTGTCCCGCAGGTCTAAGGAATGCGACGTGGTTCACGGCGAGTGCACCCAGACGTACGTTCCCTATCTGTTTTTGGTGATCCCGCTGGGACCTGTGACGCTAACCGGTCAGGATTACGTTCTCGTCGAGAGTGGATGTGTCTGCAAACCCAAGAATTCGGCGAGTGCCATATCCGACCAGCAACCGCCGGTTCTTCCCAACTTCTAACGTTAATTTCGCCTTCGAAACTCCGCGTCGAGGACCGCACCGTTAACGTCCGGTATTTAATCGTCAAACAATGGAAGAAAAAAAAAAAAAAAAAAAAAGCTACGAAACGTGAGAGATCTTCGTCAGTGGAGTCGAACAAAAGTGCCTCTTACCATCGAGACTCCGAGATCCAAGGAACTGAAGGATCAAAGAACAAAACTAAAAAAAAAAATATATATACGAAAAAAAAAAAAAAAAAGAAAAGTGCATCGTCGTCGCCTTATCGATATTAGTAAAATGTAGAATTTTTGGACGAAGCATTATCGATTCGTTTGATTTCTTTGGAACGATATCGAGAAATCACTGAGGCGAGAGGAGAGAATGTGGGAATCTCGTCGATCCGAAAGTTGCGGTAATTGCCGGTAAATTAATAACGGTTCGACGAGGGGGAAAGAGAGACGTTTAAGGGCCAAGAGAGCGAGTAATTTTGCCTTCTCGAGTCATTTGGCGATTTGATTTTTTCGTCACAGTTCAACGAGCGGAAAAGCCGATTCGGCTCGTCGCGCATCCTAAGTATACAGAGGAGAGCGACAAGAAGCCGGTGGTCGAAGCGAAAAGGGGTAAAATTTCAGAACCAAAGGGGGGAGAGGGCGGGCGATGATCCGATGAGAGACGCAGCGCGATATTTTCGCAGAATTCAGCTTCGGAATTCAATCGCGTCGCGGGTTCAACGAGGAGAGTCAGTCGCGTTCTCTCGACGGTGCCACGGCGATGATCCGGTTTCGAGAATCAGCTGCGGCAATCCGAATGCACCGGGGCGGCGGATAGAGATCTTCGCGGAGAATCTTTCGAGGAGCTAAGGCTCTCGCATTCGTTGAACTTCGAGCTCTTCGAACGCTCACGATATTTATACTATACATAGTATATTGGCGTTAATACGAAACACGTGTCTCCGATTCTAGAGATTTATCATTTTTAATTTCGCTGTTTTGATAATTGAATATTAAGGAGTATTGCCCGACGTTTCGAAATCAAATGTGGATTTTTTTTCCTCTATAGCAGTGTCGGGTTATTAAATACATTTCTGTTTATCCGCCAGAAGAGTTCCTCGTTATTTTAGGTAAAAAACGATTTTTTAATAACAAAAATTAAAAAAAGTGATTCTTTAAATCTTTTTTTTAACGTTAATTAAATTAAAATAAATAATCTTTTTGGTTTTTTTTTAGTCTCCACTGCCAAAAAATATAAAAATAGGAGAATCTCGATATCTGTACCTTTTAGTAAAAAAAAAGGTTTTCATTACCTTGTATATTTCTCGAGATAAAAAAAAAATAAACATTCGTTTTTCGAAGCCTCACGTCAATTCCTTAATATGATCTTCTTGCGGAAAAAAGATTTCAGAGATAAAAAAAAAAAAAAGATTGCGAATTTAAAACTGATATTTCTTTCTTTCTCGATTGATTCGTTGCATAATACGCATGCGGCACACATTCGCACACACGGGTGTCCCGTTAATCGAGAAGTTTTTCCTTTTTTGCATTTTTTTTTTTCTCGATAGAATAGGCAAATGCCAGCCGAGCGATAGTTAATCGGGCCGCGTCATCGTTATGCAAACTACGAGGATACGAATGTTACACTTGTTTCGCGAACGACTACAATGGCGACGAGGGGTTCTTGACCCATAGCGCGAGTCCTCGAGAGACAAACGCCCGTGCGACTTTCTCACGCTCGATTTTTCTATCGCGATTCAATTATACCCTCTTCTCCGCGTAACGGTGTCTTCGGCGACAACCGAATAATCGTTAATCGAGGAACACTTTTTCATCGTTATTATTTAGTACCCCAAAGTTTTGTTTCTTCGTAATTTACGCGAAAAAATAGACTTTTTACGTTTCGAGAAAAAAAAAAACGGCGTTTTTTTTACAATTCGCGAGTTCGAAAAAAAAAAGTAAATTTTGGGGCGTAACTTTGATTTCAAATCACTCCGTACACAGCATAGATAGACCGGTAACACAGCCCAATATTTTTTTTTTTTTCGTCTATATATTTAAGGGAAGTTTAGCGAACGACATGGAATTTTGCGCACCGCCTCGAGACTATCGAATGCGTACCCCGCCGCCGGTTTATTCATAACCGGACGCTGTACATAGCAGCGTTACGCGCATCGGGACCAAACCCACGGGAACGGGATTGACTTGACGCTGACCGACCGAATGGACCGTCGCGCGCGCGAGCGGCTTTACCGCCTTGTGAATTCCGATGAGTGTAACGTACCGTTACTCAGTTGCGGGATTCTCCACCTCGTTTCGCGGCTCTCTTGCCAACCTCTCCGCCGCCCGCGTGTATTTTATACATGAGAAATATTGCGCTCGAACAGAGCCACATAATACAACGCGGTGATTGTATCTATTTCAAGTTTTGCTGGCGATTTTATCCTCAAAGACGCGAAAACACAAATTTTAGAGAAATTGACTGTGAAATACGAATAAAAGAAAAATAATAAAAACCTTAAAATAAATGAAAATACGGCACTTATTCGAGTGCCTAAAGTGCGCGCGGGTTTTACTTTAATTATAATAATCTCTCGAATATTTCCTCGCTATTTTTCTCTCCTTTTTCCGGTGAATCGGCTGCAGAAATCACGATGAATCGACGAAAAGTTCGATATCTTCGAGTGGACTTTGAGAAAATGAGACAATTAACGTATGCGAATGACTCGAGGGACGATTTATTCGATTTATTCGAAGAATTACATTTTTTTTTTAGAATCGCTTTTTTTTTATTTTTTTTTTGGTAGAAAGTCAAAGTAAATACTCCGTCTTTCCTCGGGTCAATCGAATCGTCAAATTATCGATCGTACCTATCAAATACCATAGGATATTTATAAGTATTATAATTTTAAACGTGTATTTATAATTTATTACAGAGTTATTTGTATCGTGATGAGAGTTTGATCCATTTTTTCTTTTTTTCTTTCCTTTTTTTTTGACTGTTTTCCTTCGTCGATTTCCCAAATGCGACCCTCGCGAGTTATCGTTAGTCGTGTCGATGATCGAAGTAATCGTCGATGAGAACAACAATTTTATAATCGAGAAATCTTCGTTTAATCGGAATTTTTAAAATAAAATCGTGACAATTGAGATTTCTTTTTTTTTTTTTCTCCGAAAAAAACAATTTTCATCGCCTTTTTCGATTATTGGATAAAATTTTACGATGATGACAAATATGGCTTACGCGACATACTGACGATAAGATATTATTATTATAATATATTATATACGTCGAGGTATACGTTGTACATGCGTTGCGATAACGTGATATTGGGTTTAAGGCTTTTTTTTCTCGTCATTACGTTTCGTTTTTTTTTTTTTTTGTTTTCTTTCAATTGTTACGTCCATTCACAGGGGTAACTTATGCGATTCTAGTACACTTCTCGCTCTCGAGACACGACGAGTCTCTCGCGTATGCGATTCGCAGATTGAACGATGAGCCGTCTTTAGTTATTTTATTCTTTATTATTTTTTTTTTTATCCCGTGGAAGAAGTACCGGCGAAAGCAAGTGGATTGGAAGCCATACGGGTGATAAGCGCAATCGCAGCTGCGCGTCGATTATTATTTATCATGATTTTTCTAAATCTTTGCAATTTTTTTTTGTTTTTTTTTGTCGCTCAACTCGCTGATCCGTGGAACGTTTACTGCTGCGTCTCGAATAACACAAAAACCATTTTCGTACAAATAAAAATCTCTAATTGGCAAACGTATAGCATATAAACTCGTAACGCTATAATTACTTAAAGAAGTAAGTAACGCGGACCGATGAATTTTCCGAACCTCGATGATTGATTTTGTCGCGACAGAGGACGATGAAATAAAAATTCATCGGTTCGTGAGGAGCATTTAAAAAAATTGCTCGAACAACGATAAATCTATGAATATAATTAATCGAATAAATATTAACGATCGAAAATATGATCAAATGCAATGCAATAAACGATCTCGTGGAATCTTTAGCGCCGCAGTTCACCAACGTTTCGATACGAGACGCGCTTCTTTTTTTTATTCGCCTTTCTCCTCAAGTAAATATTTCATATAAATAGTAAAAAAAAAAAAAGAAAAAAAAAACCCATAACAAGCATCATATATTATAACTGTATAGTTACATCTTTGGATAATCAACAAAAACATCACGTTTTTTTCCTTCGTTTCGTTAAAAAAAAAAGAAGATTAAAACGCGAGATCGCCGTATCTTTCGCGATATCGTGAATATTCGTCCGCGAATTGACAAAAAAAAAAAAAAAAAAATTCGCAGCGAAACGATTCGGTAGCACATTTTTTTTCGACTAGAAATATCGTACGCGAAACGACTATTTTTCTTTAAAATTATCCTATACGACGAAATTAATTAATTAATTAATTAATTGATTAATTTAATTAATTAATCAATGAACGTATATATTATGGTATTTTTTATATTTGCACGATGTCTGGCAGTCATCGCAAAAGATTCTGGAACTCACGATTAAAATTAGTTCTCTCATTCTCTCGTCCACTTAATTATTTATAGAAGTTTTTTTTTTAATACTCTTTCTTCGACCCGATGGATACACAATCGGGATATTCTTGTCATGGAAATATTAACGCGGCATCGCGATAATTCAAATGTTCGACGAATACACCAATCGCGCGTTATGGCAAACCGACAATTTTTTCTTTTTTTTTTCGATTGGCGTTGCGCGCGTGAGATTCGTTACAGAGAATATCGATAAGAGACTTTCACGAACATCGACTGACTCTCCTTCTACATTTAGCGCGAATCTAAACTCGTAGCACACAACAGGATAGCGAAAACTAAGCGAGATGAATTTTTCTGTTTTTCTTTTCTAATCCATTTTTCCAACGGATTCGAAGCAATGGATACAATGGCGCGTCAATGAAGGTAAATTTTATCGTCGAGTCAAGTCAATCGAGTATTAAAAAAACGAAAATAGTTTGTACACATTTCAGACGAGAATCTCGTGCGGTGAATTTCAATTAAAGAATTTCTACTTCGCGTAGAAAAAAAAAAGTATAACATGTAATTTACAAAAAATTAATTCGATTTACGGCGATAAATCCGCGGATAGATTTTTTTCTGCGGCCTTTTTTGCCGCAAATTTCCACTCCATTCTAAGGTCCACTCTAAGGTCTCAGAGTTTACAATAAGGTAACTAATTCTTTAGATGGCCATTTTCACGGAGTGGAACCTTCGATTTTTTTATAGCGCGGTTACGGTTCGCCGTAATCTCGGCTTCCCAATTGACTCGACTCTACGCAAAGATTATCTCGATCCCTCGCGTACGAAAGACTTTTCGTCGGACGCGTAAAACGCTTATAATACCTCAGTGCCTAAAATGTTCTCTTCGTATCACCAAAGAAACGAAATTTAAAAAATTCTGTTTAATTTTTTTCAAAATTTTCTCACGATTTTTTCCAGTCAATCGGAACAATTTGAAAGGAATTTCAATGCCTGTTGATAATTTCGGAGGTATATTCACGTCGCTCGTACGCGAAGGTTTAAAAACTCAAAGAAATTGGCTGTCGGCGCGTTTCGTTAGCTCGCGACGCAATAATAATTAACGACAAAGATGATAACACGCGTTTATATGTGATATACGTGACTAACCAGCGGATCCCGGTAAATAATTGTCGATGAGTTCGATAAGATTTTACAAAAATTACACGTTAATTTTCATAGTTTATAAATAACCAACTTCTTAGACACGATTATCGTAGGACTAATAAGGTATATAAATAGTTTAGTATCTACGATGACTCTTTAGTACGTTTCGGCACGTGACGGTTAGTCTCTGTGCGTCCGAGTGTTTCTTCTTTCTTTCTTTTCGATCGCTCGATTTTGTATATATATATTTTAGTCTATGTAACACGATGAAAAACTCATACGGAGGGATATATTCTAAGCTTGAATAACGTAAATGGCGACGATGAATACTCGTTTCGATTTGCAAGGGGACAAAATTCGCGATTCACTCGTCTCACGCACAATCGCACATTTGTCGCTTCGCTCCCCTCGTTTTTTTTATCTCTATAGTTTTTTGTTCTTTGTTTTTTTTTTAATTTCTAAATCTCGAATAAAAATAAGAGTCGATTATTTAGTTTCTATTTACAACCTGAAGTACACGATCTGTGATTTATACGTCGAACAACGACACGCCGCGCGTTTGTGTCTCCGAGGGACGTTTGCGTTTGTGAGTCTATTGCTTTGCCGAGAAAGCGACGCAATTCGATTGCCAATCGTTCCATCGGCGGCGGCGGCGGTGGCGACACGAAGCGACAGAAGCGGAAGAAGATATCATTTACGCAGGTGCCGCGGATGCTGAATGACTTCCTTTATTTCACAGAGTTCAATTGTCACTCTCAGCGTAATCGTCGCTCTCGCCGCTGTCGTAATTCTGCGTCTTCAGCGGATTGTGGTTAACGGACGACGGTGGATCGTCTTCGAATCCGGCGGGAACCACGTCCCGCGTTTTGGTAGCATCCGTCGGAGTTTCACCTCCGGTCAGCGCGTCCAGATTCGGCGACAAGACATCCTCCTCGGTGCCGTTCTCGTACAACCTGCGAATGTTTTTTTTTTTTCGAAATTAATTTATTGTAAACTCGTGAAGGTGCAAATACAAGCAAAAAATAAATTTCTATACGATTATTCGTGTGAGATTTGTGAGAATTTTTGGTCAGTGATAACTGTTTTTTTTTTGTTTTCAGTTTTTTAGCTATGTAAATATTGCAATTTTGGGAAAAATATATACGAATCTCATGCAAATGAGAGAAAATAAATTAAAGTATTTGATTTCTGTAGTCTTGTTACTTGTATTATTGCCAAATCGATAGTGTGACTTGATGAATAGTGTGATTCGAAGACTCAAATACGAGACGATAAAAAACGAAAGAATATGTATTTTTCTCGTTTATTTTTTTTTTTTTTCGATTAAAGGGATACGTCGGCCCGATAGTTCGGAAAACGAGTCAAATTTGTTTTTCTTTTCGTATGAAAAAAAATGAAAAATTTGACTCGAATTTCGAAGACTCCGGTAAACGGAACCCTTAAACGTTGTTACAGTGCAAAAATAATGCGAACAGAGGCAACGATGAAAAAAAAGATTTCTTTTTTTTTTTTAATTTCATGCATAGAAATACGGTTCGCGTATCGTGGAAAAAGAGAAATAAAAAAAAAACGATAAAACGAAAAAGAAAAAATACACACACGAGTGCAATCATCATCGATTTTACGCATGCGAGCTTATGACTTACTTACTTAGCTGCAGATGATGGTTACATATCATCATCACACAGCCTGCAACAAAACGCATATCGCACCTTCGTCATTTCCTCAAATTCTCAAAATCCCAAGGAGAAAAGTTAAAGATGTGGAGGTAAAGAGAGAACGGAGATAAAAAAAGAAAGTGAATGACGGAGACGGAGTGTTAGTTGCCGAAGGGTATCGCCATCTCTACGCATGCCTCGTTCGAGGTCTCGAATCTCCTCTCCGACGAGAAAATAAAAAAGAAAAAACTAATTTTCGACTGCAAACTTAATCCATCAAAGACTTCAACAGTGTGCCGATAGATTTTAGTCATTTATAGTAATTTTTATCGGTCAGAATAGTTTTTTCTTTCCTTCATAAGCACCTTCACCGGTAAAACTCCGTAAAGGTACTTTGGCGAATCGTCAGAACGGATTCTCTCGACTCTCGTAGCTTCGGATCGATTGAGAGCACTGGTTATGGAAAATTGTGAGTACGTATATACCAAGATAAGGAATACACAAAAAAGAATGATGAAAAAAAAACAAAAAGTAAAATTCTACCAAATATTTAAATTACACTCGCAAGGGGTATCCTTGTCTCAGCGCAAACGAAGCTCTCGCGAACGCGAGGATAAGAGACCTTCGTGGAAGCGTAAGACGAAGAAATCGAGAATGACGACAATTAAACCATTAACCAGATTAACGATTTTTCGAGTCGTTCTTTTTTCGATACTTACATCTGCTCATTCTGATCGTTTCCGCTCTCCTCGGCGACCAAAAGCTCGTACTCGTCGGCGGCGAATCTATCCCAATCGGAGAGCTGCGAAACGTAAAAAAAAGGTTATTGACGGTTAGATCGACTAATTGCGATAATGAGATGATGATAAAGAAGTGTCGTTAAATTCTAAACTAAAATTGAGATTTCGAAAGAATTTCCAATATTTTACAGTGGGATAAAAATTTCGAGAATTAGAAAAAAAAAAAAACCGACAAAAATGTATACGCATTCGAAATAATTAACGGATCAATTTCTGCTAAGAAAAAAATTTAGATTACCGGGTGATTCGTTAAATAATCATTTTTTTTACTTCTTTATCAACATCTTTTTGGAATTATAATTATGCAAAATTATCGTTCTCAGTATCTTCAACATGGTTAATTTTTTTACTCGCTTCTCGCTGGGAATCCAAATGATACACTTTTCTTAATGATTTTTTTTAAATTAACAATTTCTCACCTCGTGACCTTCGGCATCGTGATCTCTCGTCGATGCGAATGGATCTCTCTGCTCGTGATCAAGATATTTTTCGAGATTGAAGAAAGTATCGAAGAATATCGATGTCATTTTACACTTTTTAAGATCGCTCAGCGATATTTTTCCCGGTGTCGTTGGATGAATCATGTCGAGCATCTGGCAAAGACAATCCTCGAACGGCAGTGTCTCCATGCCGATCGCTTCCATTCTGTGCAATTGCTCCTCGTAGAAATATTCCAATTCGTACATCGATAGGTAACCATCGCCGTCCAAATCCATGCACCTGAAATTATAAGTATTTTTTTAATTTTTCCATGAGATACCAAAACCAAAAGTAAAACCGAAATATTGTCGTAACGATAATTATTTGTACCTAAACCAGTACTCGATGGCAGTGGGATGATTTTTGTCCTCTTCGCTCAGTAAGAACCAAACGAATTCCGTGTAACTCATCTTGTCTTCGGGTTGCTGGGTGCCTCCGCTTTTGACTCCTCCGCGCGTTACCGCGCCGCTGAATATTCTTTCTATCAGACGCGTCGACAACGCTGCGACGGTGGAAAATAAAAAATTAACTCGAGATCGGTAAAAAAATTGCCATACAGTTATTTATCGTACGAAACGGTTTTTTTTTTCTTTTTTCATTACCGTGATCGTTGTGCCTCGTGAGATCCATTTTGTCGATAAACAGATCGTGATCGCGATCGAGTTCCCAGAACTTGCAGTATATTACGTAAAAATGTTCGTAACTGAAATACGCGGTGACCTGGTTGATGTCCTCCTCGTGTTCGAGAACATTTATGACTGCGAGCAAATTGCTTCTTCGCAATTCCGATACCGATATCTTGCCGCTCCAGCTTCGGTTTACGCAGTAAAATATCCTGGCGATAACCTGTAAAGTTTACAAAGTCACGACAATGGTAATACTCTTGATAAATGTGGGTCTCTACTTGTTTTAAAACATCGTAAACCGAAATCCATTTACGGAAAACCCGATACATGACTCCGGTAGACCCGATTTCTTTATCGGCGCGAAATTTTGCCAAAAATCAAGATTTTTCAATTCAATTACAGTGATATCTAAACTCCAGGAGGTCAGGAAAACGTTTACCGCGGCGGAATATCGCTTCGGTAGAAATTACAGAATTTTCACCGAATCAGCGAATTTTAGAGAATTTAAGATATTCTTAAAACAGCTCGTGTTCAGCTTTTCGATTTCACTAGAATTGCCTTTTGAAATCTTTAGAAAAGGAACCTCACGATTAGCCTTATGCATTGCGCGGTTTAACAACGAAGAAGAGACATTCGATTATGTATTTGCGACACGACTAACCGTGTGAACGTAACGAGAATGAAATTCCGTAGCTTCCTTGAGGAAAGTAAGTCCCGGATGAGTCTCAACAACGTCCTGAACGAGGGGTATCAAGTCCTCCGGAATAATTGTATTTCTCAGACCCCTCGTGGCGATTCTTACGAATTTGCTAGCTGCGTCGTGATGCGTGTTCGTCATTCTGTAATCAAATGAAACGGCCAATGAATTAAAACATCGGAAAAAATGGCAAAAGATCGAAACTTGAGGCTAAAAAAAAGGGAAAAAGAAGAAGAAATCGAGACAAATTGAAATAATTAAAAATAAATCCATTGTACAAGATAATTGAGGTTAATACTGACTCTTTCCAGAAATCGAGGAATGCCGACATCTCGACAAAGCCATTTTGGTCCCCGCCGGCCGCGATGAAGAGTGGCACCTTCCAGTAGAGCGGCAAATCGCATGCCTATGTGATATGAAAGAAAAAACGTTGTATTATCAAAAGAACGCCCGTTACGCGCGAGAAAGGTAATTTTTTTCGTCGATAAGATTTCAATCGTTTTTAATTTACCTTCGTGACCGTGTGGAATTGCGCTCGGGAAGCCCGATGACCGGGTAAACTTTGAAAAGCTGCGGTGATTTTAGTTACCGTTGCTTCTACCTGCGACAGCGGCGTGGGCTTTCCTCCGGGATAATAAAATCTGCAAAACAAATTGACGCGTTTTATTCATGAATCCGTATCGGTGAGATTCATATTGGTACCGTTTGAGACACTAACCTCGGTATGTGAACGTTTCTATTCGCCTTGACGTGTCTCTGTAAGGTCGTGTGAGGCGGCAAACCCTTTTGCTGTGTCTTGTCGCGAGCGTATGTCTGAAACAGTTGATTCAAGAAATAAATTCATCGGTATTTCACATTACGCGTAAATAATTATCGATATTCTTAGAACTTAGGAAAACCGTAGCGTTAGATTCCCAACAAAAAGGGAAATTCGAAAAAAATGTTAAATACTTCCTGCAACATGTAAATACTTTTTCGCAAATACCAATTAAATTTTTTTTCGAATATGGCGTTTTCACGATCTTTAAAAGGCATTTTTGAAAATTCATACATATCCGGAAAAATTGACGAAAAAAAAAAAAAAAAATTCGTTGCCGGATGATTTATTAACCAATTTTTTTTTTTTTTCAATTATTACGATAACTTCTCGCAATGATTATTATACAAAATTAATGTTTTTAACACCATTTATATGGTTGATTTTTTAAAGATTTTTTTTTCATTGGAAAGTATTCGAAAGTCTCTTCGTATCTCATTTTTTCTGAGTATTTAACAATACACCCTTTTGAGAAAAATGGTATTCGGCATAAAAAAAGAAAAAAACGGAAATGGAAAGAGGAATAGTGTGGAAACATCGGCAGAGCCGACGTTTCGAAGAAATCGTCGTTTCGCATTACTTTGCTTACGATACACGGAACGTAATTCAATAAATATTTTCAAGTGCTCGTTGATTGTTGAGGGCGCTAACGCCGTGACACGCTCGCGGAGTGTTCGGTAATTTGTGCGCACAGCCATCAAGGACGCGGCATCCTGTTACGCGGCTCTCGATGCTGTAAGAAAGATCCGAAGAATGCAAAGAGACACCCGCGCGTTGCGCGGTCTCGATAGCTCTCGTGTCTCTCGGTTGCGCACACGAGAGGCAAAGATAATCCGCAGGGGCCGCACCTCGGACGTGTGGTAGGTAGTGCCCGGGGCACTGACGATGAGTTACATCATTGCGCTCTCTCGTTTGTCCACATTGGAGATATATATAATCGTCTATCGGAACAAAACTCGGCAAGAACATCACCGAGAAATCGATCCACGAGAGCGAACATATGGAAACTAAACAATGTGCATTTTTTTTTTTTTTTACGTTTTTGTTATAAAGTAAAAAAAGAAATTATTTGTTCCGGAATTTTTTTTTAAACCGGTGAGTTAAAAATTGATATCAATATTTAATAATTCAATAAATATTTATTTAGCATTTAGTGTATATTTATTAATTAAACTGTTATAAATAATATTTGAAAATCTTATAAAATTTCATAATTAGTATTATCAATATTCATGATTAATGTACTAATTACAAAGTAGTTAATTTTTAGCATAAATACACACATTCGTTTCTTTCATCTGCCTAAATGTCTCGAAAACGTATAAAAAAAAATAAAAAAATATCGCCGCAATTTCCATTTAGCTGATGGAAATTCCAACAGTTGCATGACTGCATATCCACAGCATGCATTTCTCGGATTAAATAAACAAGCGCGCGTAACCTTAATTCAATCATTCGTTTCCATGGATCTCTCTTTTTCTCTGTCTCTTCATCTCGCTACGTTTTCCCTTTGCCCGGGCCACTTCGATAATCAAATTCCACGTGCTTACGAGGAGCCCGAAGAGACAGAGAGATGGTACAGCGTGGGAGTGCCGCGCGAGGAGCGAGAAGAGAGGATTACGGAATAATCACGTGGGTGTTTGTGCCGCGGATTAACGTACGTCGGCTTGGAAACGAAGCTTTTACCGAACCTCCGCCGCTCGATCGCGTTGCGTTGTTTGTCTTTTGTTTTTTTTTTTTTTTTGTTAACGAACCCATCGGCGCACGGATACCGTCGATCAACCTTTGACAATTGACATTGCGATTTCGACGAGGGGGAGGTCGCCGCGCCTGTGACTTCGATTTTTTTACTCTCGTTACCTTGGAACTACTGGTGTGCCAAATTGAACGTATCAAAGGGCGTCCTTGAGTGATCGCTGTGCATCACAGACTATTCCAATGATACAATGACACTCGTTTTTTATTTATAGTATCGAATCTCTTCGCGCAATAACAAAGATCGACGCCTACGCGCGTAGATAAATATCTGTAGCGAGATTGACTTTAAAAATGTTTCACAACGATTTTGTACGTAAAAAAAAAAATTACTGTGTTAAAATAGTGTAAATTCGTTAGAAAAAAGATTCCCATTAATTCCATATTCGGTACTTAAAAAAATAAAATTTTAATCTTTACAAAATCCATTATTATTTATTGATGTTTATTTTTTTCACAAAACACAGTTTCGATCATTAAAAATATAGAGATCGTCTTTTTTTTTTATCGATTTATATAACCCTACTATAGATGGTTATGCGAGGTTTTTAGTTATAGAAAGATTTTTACGAATCAAATGGTCGTTTTACGCGTGAAAATGAAATTCGAGCGATTTGCGAAAAAGGATCGATAAGATTTTTTCGTCGAGAGAGTCTTTCGAGTCTCGTCATTCGTTGTTTTTCTTTTTTTTTTTTCTGTTCTGTCGACGAACCGACGAAGCAATGCAATGGTAATCCTTTTAAGGAACAGTGAATCGCAATGGTTTGGAGTCCCGATGGGTTTTCTCTGTATCGCATCGCGGTTGAGAGCTCTCAATGAGTCATCGTTCGGCTGTTGATCGCGAAACACTCTTTATAGTGTCGCTGTACCTCTCTGTATCGGATGATAGTAGTTGGTATAAACTAACGTTCGTTCGACGAAAGCGCGGCTGCGCCGTATCGAGCCTTTTTAAGGTTTGAACTCTCGCCTGTTTTTTTTTTTCTCGTCTAAGCTATCGAGAGTAACGCGCGTACATATATTGTTTACCATTCGCACAAACGCACAGCACGACAACGTCCATTGTCGTTCGCAAATCACTCGGGTGTTCTTTAAACGTGAGCGCAATACTTTATACACACTTTACTCCGTGCAATTTCACTTCCTGCCCGACCTGTTTTTCCACGAGTTTCGCGAACGTGTAGCAGCACGAGGTACGCGAGGAGCAAATCGTCACCTTATGGCTCGACGATTTTTTTTTTGTTATTCAATTATTTTTATTTCAATATCAATTAAATTAATTTCTTCAATTAATAAATAGAATAATTACGACGATTGAGATGAAAAAAAAAAAAAAAAAAAAATGACGAACAAGGAAAGCTCTTCTCGCGGAGGTAGAAAACATGTGCCGCTGAAGCGATAGAACTATTTACGCGTATCGGCGAGGAAACGGATGAAACCTTCGGATAATGATTTCGCGCCTTGTATTCTATGTCCGCGTATACGACTTTTTTTATAATTTTCTATAATTTAAAAAAAAATTATAGAACTCGTTGATAAATAATATTTTTAAAGGGTTTCATCTTATCGATGGAATAGATTAATAAAAAAATGAATAAATAAATTATTTTTTTATTATTTTGTTATGTATGCAGTCATTTATTTTTGTTCGTAAGAAATGAAATATCTTTGGAAAAATCTTTTCTTTTTGCTCAAAATAATTATCGTATAGCATTGCATTTCACTCGAAACATCGAACGGCTAATTCAATTTTTACAATACATTCGGAGCTAAAGACGTTTCTTTCATTAGGTCAACGCACCATTTACCGTCGTCCCAAAGCTCGGACTCTGCACTTTTCATCGTCTTCGTCGCTGTTACAAATTCGCTATATTATTTTTTATTTCTGCATACCGCAGTCCGAGATAATTTGTTCCGAAGAATTTTCGGTGCACTGCGCGCACGTGCAACATATATATTTTTACGGCGGTGCGCGAGGAGAAACTAAGATTGTTCGCCGCCAGTCGGCTTCGCCTCGTAATAAACGAGAGCGAAGTACATACTACTCGTGTTGTTACATATGTAAGCATACATATCTATATTAGGCATATATATGTATATATATATATAACGGACAGCTGGATCGGCCGGCTGACCGGTGGTCGAGCCATGCGGGGAGCCATCGAGTCACCACTAACCACGGGGAGTTATCTCTCTCGTCGCCTTGGATTATTCTACCCGCGCTCTGCGCCTATTAAGGTCTCTCAATGCCCCAAGATGCTCGCTATCTCAGTCACTCTTGCGGTTTAAATTTGTCAGCTTTCGCGTCCTTCGATATCCGCGTTTTTAACGAGAGCCATGAAATTGTTAATAATGAAGAAAGGAGTCAACGAAGTTTTGAAGAAAAAAAAAAAAAAAACGAGATGCTGCGCTCGAGATCACGACTCGCGACAAATGGGCCTTGCAGTCTCTCGGTCTCCGCGGTCAGGCAATTCGCGACTCAAATGAGTCAACCCGAGTGGAGAGACATAAACATTGAGTGACGCGGATCTCGCGAGGGCCACACGGAGAGCACGAATAAACTTGAAAGAAAAACTAAGAAACGTGATACACGACAAGGCAAAACAGCCAAATGTAGTGTATATATAGTAAAATTACCATCGATCGTAACATTTTTCTCGATCTATTGAATATCGCAATCGAAGCCGATAGATGAAAAAGATATTTCGTCATTGACAAATAATTCACTATAATAATAATAATAAATAAAAATAAACAAAGAATAAGAATAAAAGAACAGGATAAGAATAGGACACGACAGCATGAAGGATATGAAAATAAAAAAAAAACTTTTTACGGAACAAAAATACATTAATAATTATTTCGATTTTTTTTAAGGTCTGTGATTTATTTAATAAAAAAAAGGAACTAAAAGATTTTGGGGGATTTCGGGGGATTTTGTAAATTTTAAAGGGACTATCGACGTTGAGAAAATAGATAAATAAATAATTTCGAAAGAGCGAGGATTATAAAAAAAAAAAAAAAAAAGTAAGATTGGCGCCTATGTCGAAGTATGTTAAATATGTAGAGCGAGCGTACTGGAGGCGAAAGGCGAAAAGTTCCCCGACAAATACATTTACCATGTTTAGTTCCGTGGAGCTCGGCTACTTAGCGATAAATATGCTATTATTATTCGTCGAGGCGTTCATTGTTCGTTCTCGAGCGATCCTGGTCCACGGAAAAGGGGAAGAGAAGGGAGAGAGGGACGACGACGGCACACGTTCTTTCGTCGGGGTTACGAGTTCATAGTTCATACGACACAGGCCGTCATCGTCGTACGGCCCCGCGAAGTATTCGCGAAGATCGCCCCCCATGCATACATGTATATCACGTAGGTACCTACTTACGGGCCCGTCGTACGGAATGCCGCGATCGCGGTACCAAGCAACTGGGTACAATGATCGCGTCCGCGTACAACAATGCCACGGGGGCCAAGCCTTCGAAGCGAACGCTTCGAGGCAACACACTGACGCGCTGTCGCTTCGCCGCTATAACTATACTACACAGACGTTATTTCTATACTACGGGAGAGGGCTATTCCTCGCGGTATTGTCCGATTGTTTCGCAATAAAACGATCACCGACAAAGCTCCCCCCCCCCCCCCCCCCTCTCCGAGAGTAAAATACGACAAAGCCTCGTGTGTGACTTATCCCGGCGAAAATTTTATGGCCAATGTTCGCGTTCGATTCGACTTGCGATCATTCAATTATTCGGAAAAGAAAATTTGAGAACGAAATTTAAAAAAAAAATTTTTTTTTTTTTAATTATGTAAAATAATGAATACCGTGCATATGTCGGGAATTTTTTGTTTTTTTTTCCGGCAAAAATAAAATTCCAATATTCGGAGTTCCTGAGAAAAAAATCTATTCGCTGCATTTAATTTTGCGCGGTCCATTTATTTCTATTTATTATTTTTTTTTTTTTCGATAATGTAAACTGCGAGAACGTGAAAGTTAAAACAGTTAAAACCGGAAATGAAAAGCATTGACTCGACGGGGGCACGAAGTTGCATCGGTAAGCGCATAACAACGACGCTTGTCCGTAGATCTGTGTCTCGTTCGGGGCGCAGCGGCGAGGGTGATGTCGAATGGAAATGAATCCGAGGGTTGTAAGCGAATTTCTGGAAATTGGCCAGAGACAAGCCATGGAACACAGAGTCACAGAGACACTGCCAAGAGGCGGGTTATCTCTCGGGAGTTTTACGCGCTCTCGCGATATCCTCTCGCTACAGTTCCGCTCCGACTTGTACCGTGACGCGATCTCGCGAATCGCTTGTATGCCAACGACTCAGAAGCGGGAAAGAACGCGGGGACGGCGATGAGAGAATCCCCGAGAAAGATTCGTAAACGAGGGTCGACGAGGCGCACCAGTGAGAGCGCCGGTGTGCAACATTATGCGGGTACACGAGGCAAACATCGAATATGTTACTTCTCACTTTTCAAGCAACCGAACGATCCGCTCTCGACACCCACGCATTCGTTATAACCGCGAGAGAGACAGAGAGAGAGAGAGAGGGAGAGAGAGAGGGAGAGAGAGAGGGAGAGTTTCTTTATTTTTCTTTGAGTCGTTGCATAGACGATTCCATTCCACTCAATCTTCCGCAGACGGACAACTTTCCTGAACGTTGCGGCGAGCGAGTAACGAGGAAGAAACAACCCGCGTAAAGGGGGTTCCCGGTAGTCGGATAAAGTGGTAGCGGCTTATTCACGGTATGAGCGCAGTGCCCATTAATTATCAATAACAGTGAGAGGTTTGTTAGTATTTTCTGACAACGTTGCAATTATAATAAGGCAATAATATGTAAGTCATAATAACAATAATGATTTTAAAATAGTCATTATTATTATAGTTTTGTTTGGTATGACGATTGGCCAAAAAATGTTGGTACCGAAAAATTGCTCTAAAAAGCTTCGTTGGGGGTATTGTCAGTGCGGAAATATACGACTTACAACGAATGGCGACGAAAAGAATTCGATATTTTGATTTTTTCCAAAAAAAGTGGTGCTTTTCGAATTTTTTCGAATTCGAATTTCTTGTTACGCAAAATTATGCAATAAATCAGAGGATCGATCAATCATTCGGAGATTATTGTTAGTATTATTACGTTTTATCCAAATTGATCGATCGATACTTTGCTTCATTATAAGATATATACGTAATAAAAAATAAACTATAGTTATGAAAACAAAAAATTCTTGAGTGTTGAGAATTTGAAAATTACGACTTTCGGTCCGAATTTATCGAATTGCAAAAAGAATTTGCCTTTAAATCGATTGTCAATTTTTTCGAATTAATCAGTTACTTGTTTTCCGTCTTATGATAAAAAATTCTTACAACAACAATATAAATATGAATAAAAAAAAAGATGGCTAATTACCTGCGCTTTGCTCTGAACCTCGTGTCCGTTTCGCCACGTGTTGATAGCCGGTTGTCTCGGACCGCGTTTATCGAGTAGCAGTTCGCTGGGGCATTTCTCAAAAATAAGAACGCGTTCGGCAACGGATCCTCTTGTTAGAAACGGTCGGACCGGATTATTTCCGGTACCGGTAGCGGCAGCCGCGCGAATGTGTTGTTTCTGTTGAGTCGTGAGTTCCGGATGCGGAACCTGATCGAGTCGCGGTCTCGGCGAGTTGACTCGCGGTCCCCATCTCGACGTAACGAAATCTCTTTCGTCCTTCGAGGCCCCATCCTTGCCATCCTTACCGCCGTCGGGTTCAAATTTATTTCGCGTCGTCGAAACCAATTGTTCCTGTGCGTTAAAACCCGTCGCCGACGTTTTTTGCTCCTCGAGCCGCTGCTGCGTCGCCGGATTCTGTTGAGCGGCTCGATAACGTACCTTCGCGTAGTCCACCATCGACATCGCCGACAAATCATCTTTACTCAATACCTTCGATTCCAAAATGCCGGAATTTTGTATCGGAGAAGTTACGATACTATTGACGAGAATAGCGGAAGTCGGTGTCGCGTTAGCATTCGCGTTACCGATCGAAGGCGCGATGCCGATCGAAGGCGATATGCCGATCGACGGCGCGATACCGATTATGATTGGTTTCACAGGATCCACTTTAGGTTTTTCCTTCTTAATCGCCGGTTTTTGCCGCCCAACGATCGGATTCACCGACGCGTTTCTCTCCGTATCTTCCGTGATAACTACACCGGTTTTCAGCGCGTTTATCAATCTCTCCTCCTCGCGAGCGACTTCGTCGAGATAAGAATTAACATTGTAATTTGCCGGACTTCGCGCCCCGGAGAGCCCGAAATTTTCTTCTTTACAAGGCGAATTGACTCTCGCGTTGCCTATGGTACTCGTGGGCGAAGCTGCCGAAACTCTTCGCGGCTCGACGATTTTATTTTTCAATGGCCACGTCGTCAGACCGGAAGTTATCGAAGAATTCTCGGTTATCGAAGCGGTGGAGGTCTGCGAGGCGATTACGGTGCTCACCGGCCTCTTCTGCTGGACGAGTATCTTCGATGGCGTAAGATCAGCGGGAAAAGTCGTTTCTATAGTCTCGAGAAATATCTCATTGTGATGAGAACTCGCCGGTGTTTTAGGGGACAATTGGGGTTTAACGATCTGCGAAGGTTTGTTCGGATAGCCGGAAGTCGGTGAGGTAAGTATTGTTTTTTGTTGGACGTGTGGCTTTGTAATCGACTGCGTACCGGTCGGAGTTTTCACCGGCGAAGTGTGGGGCGTCGAGTTTCGCTCGAATTTTTGCAGAGCGAATTGTATCGACGACGGTAGGGTTTTCGCCGGTGATCTTTGCCTCGTCGCCGCGGCGATTCTCGCTCTATCCTCGACGACGAAATTGTTTACCAATTTCTCGAGATTGTTGTTGTCGAGACTCGGGGATTGGGAGAGAATTTCAACGGCACTCGGACTTGTCGCGGGTGACGAGGATCGTTTTGAATTCATGGCGTTGGCGCTCGTTGTCGGCGTCAATGCGCTACCGAACTTGTCGGCGGCGGTCGCGTTGCTGTGACAATTGAGAATTTCGGTCGGCGCTAATCCCCGACTTTTCCAAGTTTGATAAATAGCCTCCGCGTGATCGCTTATTTGCTTGGCGATCGCAGCGATGTCCTCCTCGCCGGATGAATCCGTCGGGTACTTGCCGCGCAGCTGCTCGTGTTTGGCAGTTGCCGCCATTATCGTCTCTCGGGAGACAAGATTGTTGGTGGAATTTTTCGAATTTTCGTTTGAAAGATTATTCCGATTGTTTTGACGATAATACGATTGATGATAGAGAGACGATTGGTAAGTTGTCTGCCGGGATAGCGAATCGGACGACGATGTCTCGTCGAATACTAATTCGGCGAATCTTGGATTATCCTCGAGTGGCAAAACGCTCAGAGGTATCGCGTAGCCGTATTCTATCGTCCGGGAATCGACGTCATCGCTGTTCGACGACGCGTAATCCAGTTTGTGATGAACGCCGCGCGAACCACGGGGATTTATCGTCACGGGAACGTAACGCAAGCGACGAGTCGCGTAGAGACGAGGCTCCGGCGATACGAAGGTTGATACCGATGCAAAACGATTGTTTTCATCAAACGAGCAGCCGGGCGATGTTGGGGTTTTCTCGAGGATTTCCAATTCTTCTTCGCGGGCCGCTGGCATCTCTCAGGCCATACGGCCCGAATCAACGTTTATCGCAACTGATGCAAATTTTAAACTTATGGAGAATTGAAAAATCTTCCGGTATGTCGTTCTCGAAGGGACGAACTTCATCTTTGGTAAAAGATCGATTAATACGATCTATTTGGAGAGCTATTTTTTATACATTTTTTTGAACTTCGAACTCAATGGTTTTTCAGAGATTTGTAAACAATCCGACGGAATTTAGAGTTCTTGAAAAAAAAATGAAAAAAAAAAAGAAAAAGAAAAAAAAATTCAACACTTTTTATTGTTGCTATTAGGAACGATTCTAGTCGCACCTTAATTATCGTCGCAGCATCGTTACATTGCTTCTTCTATATTTACGTTTTGTTTTTCGCTGCAACACACTTTCCGTTGTTTTTTCTTCCTTTTTTTTATTTCACAGCAGATTCGGTTGCCGTAGAATTAAATATTGCGTTTGAAGATCAGCGTCGTGGCTTTGCGAATGCAAATTTTTTCCTTTTTCTTCGATCCCGATGATTTAACAATCCACGGATAATCTGAAAGAAGAATTGAGGAACTGATGAGTCTTCAAACGAATTGACGCACCTTAATTCTCCGTCAACACAGTGGAGATTTTAAGATACGGTCGATTTTGAAATTTCAAAAATTTGTCAACAAGTTAAAATTTTGATTATATAAAAAAAAATCTATAAAAAATTAATAATATAATTTTTCTACAGTATTTTTAATTTAAAAAATTTAATACATAAAAAAATGTATTTTTTAATTTAATAAATAAAAATCCATTTTCTCATATTTTAAAATTATTTTATCGTTCGATCGAACGAATTTTTCATAGGCGAATAAAGATAAAGATTTTTGCCGACAAGGCATTTGGAGGAACAAAATTTCGACAAAGAGCACCCGGAGAGACGCGCGTGTGTTACTTTTACTTTGAAATTATGCATTTGCATCGTCTATACGTGACGAATAAAAGTCGAAGGGACTTCGTCGGTAGATAAGAAAAAAAAAAGTAAATGGTTGACTACGAACGAGTAGAAAGGAACTCGCAAACGTGAATGGAATCTCAAAGAGAAGTCACGTTTCCTGTATCACGTGTCCGTGTCACTGTACTCCATACACAAGGAGAAGCTCTCTATGTGCGGCGTATGCCTTCGTTTCTTTCTTTCTTACGAACGTTACCGCGCGTGAACTTATCGTATATCTTCTTTCGGTTCTATGCGCATTCATTTGTAAGGCCTCTGTTGCCGAAACGGGACGAAAGTCTCTGACGCTAATATTCCACTGTCCGTAAAAACACGAGTATGCGGGGGAATCGTGTCGAATTGTTTGTGTCGACGTGCGCGTGAAAAGGGCCCATTTTGTCGGTATAGAATCTTTCATTCTGTATTTTAATAAGGGATTACGTTTACCGAACGATTCGAAAAACGAGTGAAATTGATTTTTTTTTTTTCAAAATCTATACGCAAAAGTAGGTAATGTTTTTTTTTTTTTTTATAAAAAAAAACAATTGTTATCATATTTTGGAAAATAAAAAAAATGTCGAGATTTTTTTATTTTTTTATAAAACTTCTCGATACATGTACTTTTTTTACACGGACGTTGGTCACACGGATAACAGAATCGCATTAACTCGATTTCTCCGCATCATTCGTCGTTCGCACATCGAGATTTGTGGGGCAAACGCATCGGGGACGTAATAGTTGCAAATCATGCGAGTCAATGAAAAGCAAACCAATTCCCCCAAATAACAGAGCTCGAGCCTCGAGGTTCTACCTAATCGACCTAATGGATTCACATCCGGACGTGTAAATCGGAGCAAAAAGTTAACCTTGACTGCATCTTCGATCTTTCAATGTTGTTTTTACTCATTCGTTCGAGTTTCGTTCGATTAATTCGTTTCCAATGATTTATGATTTATTTATCATTTATTCGATTTATTTAACCTCAAAAAATCGTTGTTCGCGATTTATCGTAAATAAAAGAAAAAAAAATTGTATAAAAGAGTCGAAGTATTAACTCCGTATCTGATGAACGAAAGAATTAGTCACTCGTCGAAATTAAATTTTCGTCATTTTTTCGTCACGCCGAACGGGTTTTATCGCTGTTTATCATCCGTGAATGTATCGAACTCGAGTTGCAGAGAGGGATATAATTGATATGATTAGATGGAAGTTACATCGAGGGAAAGATAAACGGTTTTGAACGTACGACGGCGTTTGACAGTGGAAGAAGCGAGGATCGTCGCGATACTCGCCATGTTAGCCGACACTACTATATATCACTATACGTATACGCGTTACAACGTCGCGCGGGTACGGGGACACAGAGTACGCGCGTAGGTACGTCTAATAGCAAAGGCCTACCACCACTATCGGATAACTCGGTCGACTGCCTTTGCGGTCTTGCATCGTTAGAATGCGCTCTCGCGCGTTTCTCTAAAAATAGCGTTGAGCGCTGCCGGTTACGCCGATACACGCTGTAAACGGTGCAATAATTTTCACAGCCGGGCGAAAGGCCACCCCGCTTCCTCGGCGCATTCACAAACGCGACCAATATTCCAACGAGGTTCACTCAATAGTCGACTATATATTCGCTTATATTATTTCTTCGGTTCGTTTTGTCGGGGATAACACTTTCATGTTGCCGATAGTCGCGTGCGCGCGACGACTAAACCCCGCTGTTTTATTTACACTCGTCCGTTCGTGTTTCTCGCATGCGAGCGCATGTAAGTAGTTACGTTATTCACCTATGGATGTGTTATTCGCTTCCGCGAAAAGCGAGAGTGCTGTACCCGCCGATGGGAGTGCCGAAAGCTTCGACACGCTCCATAAATGTTTTTAACGATGTATGGACAGCGGCGATATTTGACGCGGCGCAATAAAATTATCGCGATTATCAGCGTCAACGTTAACCAATCACTTAAACTTTACACTATTCGTCGATGAAATTTTTTTTTTTTTTGTTTATTTTTTATTTTATAGTACACGATTCGTCGGCGTATATTAATCGATAAAATTACGACGTTTCACGAAAACTTTTGTATCGCGCGTGTCGGTAGATTTTTGTTTTTTTAACGAGACTCGAAGGCGCGTTGACGCAACACGACAGTCTCGCGAGATGCTTGCAACACGAGAGCGCGACATTGACTGAGAAACGAACGTGGAGGCGGCGTGTACACCGTTCACTCGCACGCAGCCTCCGCCGTTGGAACGCGTGTAGCGAATACGATTCCTTCCCCCCTCCGCGTTGCTGCTGCTGATGCTATTACACAGTCCCTACTCCCGACGGAATGATCGTCATCACAATTATCGAGTCTTCTCGTTCGGTCGAGACTCGCGTTCGATGATAGTTCGGAAAACAAGAAAATTTTGCGATCGATTCGAATTTCGGTTGTTCGATGAGTACGTTATACGTTTTTTAATTCGTAAAAAATTCTACCGGCAATTTTTTTTTTTTCGAAAAAAAAAAAACATATTATGAAATGTAAATAAATTAATAGAGTCAAAATTATAATAAAATACAATGAATTTAAAAAATATGATAAAAATCTCGTGAAAAACTATGATCGATAATTTTTTTTTTTTATAGTCAAAAAAATATTTTGTCGATTGCGAAATATTTTTTGCTCGATTTTGGGAATCTTTCCAATTCGAACGAATAGAGTAATTTGAACTCAAAGTATCATTGTCGTTTTTTTTTTTTTTTTTTTTTCAAACTGCATAATAAGACTTTGAAGAGACTCGCGATAGTGTACGTACATTGGTCGGAGGGTTGCTAGAGGAGGCCGGAGACCCGATGGAGAACGTGAGAGGAAGCACAGCGTGTTCGCCTATACCGTTGCTCTCGCCAGATTTATTTCTGGACGAGAAGACTGACTTACGCCGTCGTTATACATTTTTTTTTCTTTATTCTCGTTTCCCCTTGGTCTCTCGCTCGTTGAGCTCTTATAGTACACCGGCGTCGCGACGCCTTGGCCCCTCGACGCATGCAGGCGACAAGCGTCGTCTTCGCGACGCTCGTGCGATACGCGCGCTTCACTCGATTATAGTCTTCGAGAGCTTTTCTCGTTCCGTTTACTTCGCGCATACCGCGGTTTCGTACAACTTATATTTCTCGGAAAGAAATCTTCGCCGAGTTCCAACGATCGTTAATTAATTGATAACATAACGCATTAATAAAATTTTATTTTTAGTTTTTTAGGTTACGAAGAAAAATCGTTTTATCGTTCCGCTTGAATGTTTTCAATTTCTCGGAAGTTTACTTGTTCGGTGGCTAATGAATTGATAATTAATACGCAGTGCAATAATATAAAAATAAATCGGTACGAATTAATGGTTGACGAAGAATCTTGAAAGAGGGATGACGAGCGGCACGCGCGCTCACGCGAAGATTTAAACGAGCTGTGAGACACTTTTATCGGCTCAAAGGTTATCCGTGTTCGAAGAGAAGCTTACGCGTGCGCGGTTCGTGAACTCTGCCAGATCCCGTAAGACTTCGATAATTAATACGAGACGTTCTACGTTTACTCGTCGTAAATTGTAATATTAGTCTCCGAGATAATATATGGAATTCATTCGACATATCGCAATAAAGTTTTACGAAAAAAAATCTTCGCGTTAAATGCAATAAAATAATAATAATAATCATTTTCAAAAATGAATAAGCGGAATATACTTGTTTTTTGTTTATTTTTTTTAAATAATTTTTTCGATGCGATATTCAATTTATCGAACTATAATCGCGATAAAAAAAAGACCTATTATCGCGATTGATATTACTCTCGAATTAATAATCCATCGACAACAAATGAGTTCCATCCATCGACGCTGCGAGGATGCAAATTATCCGTCATAAATAAAATTGGCTTCTACGTCTAATGGCTTATTTGCCGATTAAACTTCCAATTAGATAGACTCTATCGCTCGGAGCTCTTGCGGTTTTCTCCATTCGAGCCAAAGGCCTATTTTGTAGTCCATTAGAGAGCCGAGGCACCTATATCATGCGCCGCGAATTCGGTGTACCCAATTTCCCGATGAGACTATCGATCCCTGTGTTCTATGTAAGCAAAGGGAGTGACTTTACAATCTCTATGAAAAATCTATGTTTAGAAAAATTCGAGATATCGATGCGCCTGTTGTTGTGACCGAAATATCGAAAAATTCGAGATATCGATGCGCCTGTTGTTGTGACAGAAATATCGAAAATATCGAAATATCGATGCGCCTTGTTGTTGTGACACATATAAAAAAACGTTATGTTATTAATAAAAAGTTTAACTTGTAAACAATTTTTTTTAATTTTATCGCGCTAACGGAAAATAAATACCAAAACTCGCATAAAAAAAATAATTTAAAAAGAGAACGAATTATTATAATTATTATTCAAAAACTAAAAAAATGTTAATACTCATTAAAAATAAAATAATTATTTTCTTTTTTTTAAATTATTACAATACGAGAAATGAATGATTTATTTGCCTTTCGTATTTTTTTCACCCGTACACCCTAAATAGCGAAGCTGGCGCAGTCAATAAAGGGCTTGGAAAAAAAAACGTAATGACGATATTTCGTCGATAAGGCACGAGAGACGCGGATAATATCGAAGCTGATGGAATCAACGCGATACATATATCTATGCCTCGATCGAAAAAGCTTCAGTTTGCACCGCAAAGAGCGATATCTCGGTCAGGAGTGCATCGCAGCGAATCAGCGCGCGTTGCCTATACAGAGCTTTCGCAATATACTCTCCAGTCGAGAGACAGGGGAAGCGTGAAAAAAATAATAGAAAGTATCTCTATTCTCGTAACTATAGGCACACGAGTATTTGCGTCGTATAGATAAAATAGAAATAGTAGCTATAGGTAAAAGCTGCAGGGGGTTGAGGAACAACGAGGCTGGAAACGTAGCTTATCAACCACCGGACGAGGCGCATTGTCACGCCGGGATGCTCGTTGCTTCACCGTCACTGTGCGCCGAGCGCTCTACCGCTTTTCTCCATCAACCCTCTTTGTGTATTTCAAGAGCCGATGTTCCAACAATAGCTCACTCTCCAGTCACTGGACCGACTCTCGCCTGTGCCGCGACTTCTCTGTTACGCGAAAATTCTTCGCGTTTCTCCCTCTCTGCGCATCGCAGCGGAGCAATGCGGATATTCGTATAGAAGGGAATTTAGATAATTGACGCCTACGCGAACGATTTTTCATTTTTTTTTAGAGTTCCAACGATCGCGGGAAACATTGACGATGAAATCGTGAACATTTATCGAATATTTATTATAAATATATTACTCGATATCGTGTTAAAAAAAAAAAATTCATCGATTACCAGCTATGATATCGATTGCGTTATAAAATTTCTACAAGAATTTTCGTCGTTCGAAATATCGTTATAAAAAAATCGGAGCCAACATAGACTATTTTTATTTTATTTTTTTTTATCGAGTGAAAATTCCAGGGAAACATTTACGAGGAAAAAATATAAATGATTTGTAGTTTGTAGAAAAAAGATCGGTTTATTTGAATATTGACGATCCAAAGGAATTTCCTTGAAAATTAATTGCACCGGAAGCAATTTTTTTTTTTTTTTCAAAAAATAACTGAAAAATTTGATTTAAGTGGAAAAAGTATTTAAGACAATTTAGTCGCGAATTGGTTACCGTTTAACGAAATCGTGGATAATTTAATTGATCATCGTTGATGCTACAGCCGACAAAGTGGTCGTCGATAGTTAACCGAAGTATAGTCTACAGTGAGAGTTTCACTTCTATCGCTATAACTGGAGCTTCGCCAAGCGACGCCCGGCCGGTAATTAAGATTGAATTGCACGTATACAACAGTCGAGAAGGCGACCGAGTGTCCTACGTGATAGTCTTGTATATATTTTTTTTTATCGCATTCGTAAATGCGGTACTCTGGACGACATCGGAACTCAACGTTTACATTCATTATAATCGCGCGGAGTCGTCTCACGTGTGCGTACGATGCAAATCAATACGTGCGTTAGCTTCTCATTGCCTTTTTTTTCATTCAAAAACTCCGCCCGAACGACCCGCATAACGTCTAATAATATGCTAATCACGAGATAAAATTTAACTCGAGTGGGAAACACGAATCGAAAAAAAAAAAAAAAAAAAAAAAAAAAAAAAAAAAAAAAAAAAAAAACTATTAAGAGAAACGTTAAGGTGTTTAGTGGATTAATCGAAAAAAATAATAATAAATAAATAAAAAAATAAGAACTCGAGTAGAAAATTCCTCCGAAAAATATGTCATAACGATGATTATTTATCGCAA
The DNA here is from genome assembly GCA_934046635.1 of Buathra laborator. Taxonomy (NCBI): domain Eukaryota; kingdom Metazoa; phylum Arthropoda; class Insecta; order Hymenoptera; family Ichneumonidae; genus Buathra; species Buathra laborator. The sequence continues at coordinate 5,812,581 of OW203900.1, forward strand.
GTACGTTCACGAGACCACTTTAACGATCGTCAAACTTGCGAGTCTGCGAGTGATTTTTTCCGGTAAAACGTTCTCACATCTCGGACGTCGAAGAGCCGAACGCTTTTAAGTTTTACGAGCCCTGCCTCCCCCCCGTTTTCGTCTATAGCCCCCCGAAGAAGAAGCGCATAGGCCAGTGATTCCTTCTTCTTTCTTTTTTGTTTTCTTTCCGATGTGTAAAAGACTCGTAGCCAAGAGTGTTGGTGCGTAGGATCCTATCGGTAGAACATTCCTCGGGTCTCTTTCCGTTGGTTTACGATAAGAAGGTTTCTGCCTGTATAAACTCTGGCGGTACATAAAATACGCTCTCGAAGTCATAGACTTTTGTTCTTCCCACGATGAGGCATCGATACATTTTAAATCACGTTTTTTGACACCAAAATTAATCAATTACCGACTATAATTATAATTTTTTTAAATTATTATATTAATTATAATTATATTTATTTTATATTATTATTATATTTCATTTATTATTTATTTTATGTATATTATATATTTTTAAAAAATATTTTATATTTAATATAATTTACGGTGCAAATTGGAGCAAAACGTAAGCAAAGCCGCGAACTCTCGAAGTGTATAGGCGAACAAGACGAGGACCTTGAAGACGCGATATACGGGACTAATCTACGATGAACGAACGTAGGACGACCGCAAGGGCGATTCGAGAAAATAAACACGCATATTATGCGTACATAGAAGAGTTTAGATCGTGTTTTACCCGATTCGCACGCACCTTCGCGGCAAACATAACCGCGAGATAAAGTATCGAGAGGGAAAAGTCGTTTCATCGAAGGTCTTGTTTTCTGTGCTGTTGCTTCTGGCTATTCGTGTATATATATAGATATATAGATATATAGAGATACAGATATACCTTCATAATTCTCCATGATGGAGCCGCATGAATGAGAAAACTCGGTGGTCCGATAGGTTACGATATGACTCTACCAGCCATCAGCTGGGAAAGTTCAGCGAAGCGAAGAATTCTTAGCAATTAAATCATACGAACGTTTCTAACAATTGATAGTATTTTCTGCATATCTTGACGTATCTATAGGCGATCGGATAAATTGAGGGGAATCGGTATAATACATCGGTGCAATTGCTAATACAATCACAAGCGATTAATTGAGACAATTAAGTTCTTCGAGTTTTCACGCGTTTTTTTTTTTTTTTTTTTTTTTTTTTTTTCGATGTATGAAATATTACTGCAGGCGTTTTATTCGATATATATCGAATGCTGAGAGACGTTTTCCGCGTGCGCTACGATCCCTTTTACCCCGACAATCAATGTCACGACGATCGACAAAAAAATTAAGAGGCGTCGGTTCTCATCGCGAAGCTTTTTGGGGTCAAAGTTTGTCAAAAAATGTTGTAACACCTCATGCCTCGGGACTGAACAACGTGGGCGATAGAGAATAACTATTATGTATCTACGCGCCGTTATATATGTACTCGTCAGGGACGACCCCACGTTTATTGCTCGGTGCGCAAGCGTTTTTCCATCTATACATATCTATCTCTATCCGTGTCCTCGTATTCGCGTGGGTAAATAGCCTCAACGCTCCGATCTCGCGTGAGCGCGTTAAAGTGTAACCGCCGATAGTTCGAGAACCAATTTTATCGATTTCACGCCCACCAAGCGCTGTCGCGGAGTTTGACGCTCCGATGGATCTTCCGCAACGAGATTCGTAGAAACGTTGTCGATGTACGCTACGACCGCGATTACGCGGCGTACATAATGTATAAACACATTCCATCAATAATCACACAGTATGCGTGTATATAGTATCCCTATAAACGCATAGGTAGTACGCGCGCCAACGAGTTTCAGTGCGTCGCCTGTATGTATGTTGCAAAGCAAAACGCCTCGGAGAGCTCACTAAACTCGGAAAACCGGACTTCCTGGTTGTCGACTGGCTACCGCTCGGCGGACGAGGCTGATGCCGTTGCAATGCGCTACGAGAAGGAGTAACGCGCCTCTTTATTATTTAGTCCCTCGCAACGCTTATCGACTGCGCGGCTCGTCCTGCCGGCGAGAGAAAATTCGATTTCGCGGCTCCATTAACATTATTTTGCCCCGACGGCCTCGCGTTTCTTCGAATGGATACCAAAGAGAAATTCGATAAAATACATACGCGGAATCTTTTAAAATTGGAGAAAACTCCACGCGTAAATATAAATATCCATAAAACGACGGGATGCACTTAATTTTTCGTAAACTTTTATCCAATAAATTAAAAAATCTTTGCAATGAAAAAATATTGAAAAAAAAACAAATATCCTTAAAAATTCGATTTACAAAAATTATGAAAAAAATAAAAAAAATCGAAATTATTATTAATATAATTTTCAAATTATTAAAAAAAAAAAGTAAAAATAATTTTTGTAAATATAATTATAGAGAGAACGATGGGACGCGTATGACAAGTTTTTTTGTTTTTTTTTTTTGTATACAGCAAATGTCAGTGAACGCGGGTCTCGATCGACGAAGTAAGAGAAGAATATCTTAAGTATGTTGCAAAGGATCGCTGCCTGACGCAACGCGAGTTTCCGAGATAAAGATATACAGCGAAGAGAGAGAGAGAAAAAATGAAAAAAATAAAAATAATTTGAGTCGCAATCCGACGAAGTTGAATATATATTTTCGCAAGGGAACCCGGCGTCTCGCGTGGGCGAAACACGTGAATGGGTAGGCGATGGTAGTTGTTACACGTACCTATACTGGATATTTCTATAGGCGGAATGGTGGACTATTCGTATGATACTATATAGTAGTATACATACATATACCGCTGTAGCAGGTAAACCTATCGCTCCCGACGCGGTTGTCGTCATCGTCTTTACGCAACATGTCCGGCCAATTATTAAAGTATTTTCTCCGATACTGTTAGCGATCGGGTTTTGGCCCGTGATAAACGTGAGAAGACGAGGGAAACGAGCCAATTGTTAGGCACCTGTCGACCGAAAGTTACAGTCTGACGACAAAAGAGAAATGTGTACTATTGGCACGTATTCGAAGATATAGATGTGTGTATTTGTCGCGTGTAGACACGTAGACGTCCGCCGCGCGGCTCGAGTTCGTAAAAGTTCGGGAATTCGCGAAGTTTTTATTTAGTTAAAAGAATTACGGATGCATATGAATAACGACTAAAATTACCGGAAGTTGTCTCGGATTCGTCACTATAATGTTCGTTCGATAAAAAAAAATATGGGAAAGTTGAATTTTTAGGTTAAAAAGAAAAGAGACAAAATTTCAAAGACCAACGAAGGAATTTAAGGAGTTTCCAGGGATTTACCATAACAAAAAAAATCCAGAATTTCCAGGGTCACTGGACACCATTTTTTTTTCCATTTCCGAAAAATTAATAACGGAAGATGCTTAAGGCGATCCAATTAAAAAAAGTCACAATCGAATGTTACAAATCGGATTATCGTCTATATGAGAAACGCTGACGTAGCGCTCTCCAAAATTGATATCTTTCCCCACCTAATTTTTTCCAACTTCCGCGCGACATATTTTCGAGATTTAGATATTTGTTCGAAGGTTTTCAAAGGGTTTCGCAACTTCCCGGTCTCTCGGCTCGTCGACGACAGCGTAAAAAAGCTCTCTTTGTTCAACGAACCGGCGGCGAAGCTTGCGTACGTACTACACACACCGCACAGCCGCGATGCAGTGCCGTAGTCGGGTTTAAGTTTCTGCTCCGTCCGTCCCACCAGTGATGACCTTAATAACCTCGTTAGCCGGTCCCGGGTATCAATTATATCACCTAATTCGTGTTAAACCCGGCGTCGCATCAGCGACCAGTCTACTCTGTCTACCGCCATAACGACGAGAATTCCCGGCTGCGAAACTTACGTCCCGACAGCGTCGCGGTAGCATTAACCACCCTTCTTGACCTCAGACCATATCTCCGCGTTCGCTTCATTACTGCGTGCATTTCTCTCGAAGTATGCACTGCACTCTCGTAGAACAATATAAACGATGATACAGAGTTTCGTTTTACCTCTATCGCGACGGCTATAATCCGGAGCTCGTTGTTCATACAGACGTAAGCGGAAGATAGAAATAATCTACCATCTCAAAAATGTATCGCCTCGCTATACCTATGCATATTCCTTGAATTATCTTCGTCTCACTGGGGATCGTCTTTAATAATAATTTAGCTACTTATTTCCGACACATGTACCTCCAAGAGTACCGCATCCAATTTTCCAAAGCGTATCCTCGACGACTCAAGTTTTAATTTATAGTTCATTCGATCATTTTTTCTTAAACAGATTTATAAATGTATTATTCTTATTATTTAAATTTCATTACATTTTTGTTACGGAATTTTTTTTTAGTAATGATTCGTCGAAGATTCGAACACAGCGATAAAAAAACCGGAAGTAACAATACAGAAAATAAAATGATGCAATACGATTTTACATAGTTTCGTGATATATGAAAAAATGGTAATAATCAGTGTTTCCTTTTTGGTTCGAAAAAATGCTATCAAGAGCGAAGATTTTATGGGTATTGCAACCGGAAATGGAAAAGTGCCAACATACGGTAAGGGAAACTTCGGTCTCGGCGTCCGCCATATTGTCCGGGAGATGTTACGCGTTTGGATCTCAATGACGACGCCATTTTGGCGAACGCGCACGCGTTTCTCGTAAATCGTAACATCGTCGTCGAATCCTCGGAGAAAAGTGATTCTTAAACAGTTGACTTTTCTATGATATATAAACTCGATGTATAGCGGAGAATAAGAGAAGCGCAGAATTCGGCGTTTTCGACCGGTGCAAACCGCTGTATTAACGTTCGACTCTCGGCCGCCTCCGCCAGACGTCGTTCGCACTCGTATATACGTCTAAGAATACCGCGGGCAGCCATATTTGGCAATGCAACCGCGTGGCACGGAGCCCGCGGGAACGAGTGGGAATACACATAGGAGAACGGAGCCATGCGACGACGACGGGATTTCAGAATGGATGAAGCTCCACGGTTATGTCTGGACGTGTCGTTGCAAACGCGGGAGGAAAAGGCAAATTGTGAAGAAGCTCTACGAGGGGCGCTCTCTCGACGCAAGAGTGCTTGCGGCGAAAAAGAAACCGAGGGAGAAAATTTACTTTTTTTTCTTTTTTTTTTTAAGTAAACATCGATAAACGCGAGGAGCTATTAGCCCCGAGGGCATCCCTCTGGGCATTGAAAATTACATTTTCTCCGAACGAGGAAGTGAAAAAAAAAAAAACTCCGAAGAACCTAATAATTTTTTAAAAATATTTTAAGTTAAATTTGTATTAAATCTGTGAACTTCACGATGAAAAAGAAAATATTTGTCAAAATATACAAAAAAATCTTCGTGTGTATGAGATGATATATATCAAAGCAAAAAACATATACAATAGTAAGAAAAAAATCATGAATTACACTAAAAAAAAAAAAAATTGCTGGAAATTTTCTATACCGGTGCGGGAAGTTTGTATGCGTGAAAACTCGGAGTAGCGAAACATTAACATTTTTTACAGTGTAATTTATACATCATTTTTCGATAGAAATACATCGAACAATTGTATAAAATTATATATCTGTACATATCTCAGCATATACTTCGTTTCTCCGAGCATTCATATACAAAAGAAACGAAAAAAAAAAAAAAAAAAAATGATTTTTCTCGAAAATAGAGTTTTTCGGAGCAATTGAATATCTCTGCGAAAATGATCTGTGCAGTTGAAAAAAGTAAAAAATAAAATTACGCGTGTATTCCGAACACAAAGAGAGACAAAACGGGGAGAGTTTCAACGATAGTCGACTCGAAAACACTCGTGAAAACTCGAGGCTCCGATCTTAGCTTTTGAATTTATTTTGTAGCGCAAACCGCGCCGGCGGAAGAGATGCGAGAAATATAGGAATGATTTAGAATGCCTCGGGAACACATAGCTCGTGACTTTTGCACGGGAAGAACGAGAGAAGCGTGGATGAAAGTACGCATGGTAAATTTGGCAACGGTGGGGAAATTGCGGTAGTGGCGCAGGGATGACGACGACGACGACGACGACGACGAAAACGACGACGACGACGGTACATACACAGGTGGGAGGGGAAATATTATGTTAAACGACCGTAAGTACGTACGTTGGTGCGTATAGAATTCGCTTCGTAGAAACGCGTCCGACGAAAAGATACTCGTAGCTGAATCGTTGCGGGCAAAAAAAAAAAAACTTTTTATGATTAGTTCGATGTTATTATAACGACGAAGACTCGGTGATAAAGGAATATTCGTAAAATAAAGACTCCTTCGTCTTTGCCGATGTAATGATAAATAAATAATAAGGTTCGAGTGTCGGGATATTTGTTTACGATAAGTTGAGAGGCCGCCACTCTTGAAGCTTATTTATCGTACGCGCAAACGAGAAGAGAAAATCGCGCAATATCGCGCGTCTATAAAAACTAAAGGGGCTTAAAGATTTTCTATACTTATAAACGACGGAGACTATGTTATTTTGATTTATAGCTATTCGATACATCGATGTTCTTTAAACAAAAGAAAAAACTTGAAAGATCTTTCATGTTGACTCGGTCGCCTCATGGGAAAGTACAATGTGATGTTTCACTACTCAGACGACAATAAATGTAAGAATACTCTGCGTTTGTATACCGTAATAACGGTTCGTCGCAAAAATTCCAAAAATATCCTGAATCCTGGCGTATTCTCAAGCTACCAAAGTTTACTCATTACACTCGACGCTCTTTGTGTAAAACGGTCGTATAAAAACACGGAAACGACACAATTTGTTAATTTTTTTTCACATTTTTTTTTTCACGGAAAGCCAACATATACCTCTGAAGGAACGGAAAATGGAAAATTAAACCGTAAAAAATAATGTTTAAAAAACTATTTATTATTGAAAAAAAAAAAAAAAAATTAAAATCGCGAAAATTCCATTCGTCGCTAAATCACGTAACTTTCGCGTTTCGTTTTTTTTTTCTACGACGATTACTGCAAATTAATACATAAGAACGGAGGATACGAAATAAAAAATCCAAATTATCAAAAATAAATTATGAAAACATCGGTAATTACTTTAAAAAAAAAAACAATAAAATCACGAAAATGCCGTTAGTCAATAAATCCTCAACGTTTCGACTTATTTCTCAATTTACTCAATTACTCTGCTATTTTTGGGGGCTACACATTCGTTACGGTAGATCTTTGCCGACAGTTGCCCTGTAATCATCGTTATGCACCGCTGACGTTGGTTAATGGTATATTATCGCGAAACCGAACGGGGTGCAGTCAATCAATCAGAATTGTTCAGTTATGAAAGAAACGAAAGGTTGAGGCCTCGCGGTACACGTTCCAACCCTAAAGATCGCGCGGCAGGGCGGTGTGCTGCACCCATGATTTCCCCTTTGTAGGTCAACACGTTTATTGCCTCGACGTCGACGACGGAAAATTTGATGCCTGAACCCTCGTGTATAGTATACGACGACGACAACGTGTAAACTACATACGTATATTCATACATTTTCCGAATTCATTCGTTTCGCGATGAGCAAATGTCGTACTTACGACCAAATGCGCGTAATATACGGTAAAGCAGAGATGGACCAACGACACGCGGAAATGTCCACCGGAAAAATTACATGCAATAACAAGAATTCTCCCGCTAACGACGCCCAGCGACCGCGAAAATCCAATATCTCTAATGCTTCAGAGTTCTCGGACGTTTGCGAGAATTCCCACAGCACCGACGCCCACAATTGGACAACGGGACGACCGACAAATAGACACAATAATAATGCGAATTCTGATTTCCAGATAAACTCGAAAGTTACCAACTCCCATCGAATTTTCGATGTTTGTGATAGAAGAATTATTCAAAAATACTTTGTTATTATTATTATTATTATTATTATTTAGACGAAAGAAAAAATGAATTTTCCGTTCATTTTTCTTCGCATACGAATGGAAGTTAAAAAAGTGAAACACCTTTGATAAAACTTCGTAAAGTATCGCCAAGTGGTCATTGAATATTTAAAGTCAATCAAACTGTGTAAACTTAGGGGAGAAAACTATGTATGCATATCACTCGAGTCAATGATGGAACATAAAACGGTAATAAAAAAAAAAGTGAAAAAATGGAAATTCTCGTATTCTCGGCTTAACTTATCGAATAATAATTTTATTTCTAGAAAAAAAAAAAAGTTAAACGAACATTTACGATGTTACAGACAGGAGATGAAAATTTACTGATTTTCAACGTGTGAAAAGAGAATGATACAGGTGCGTGTCTGCGCGTCGAAATGTCGATGGAAGAGAAGACAGAGAGAGAAGGAAGGAGCGAGGAGGTCGAGGCCACAGGGCGAAGTGAGAGTGTGCAGATCGATGCCGAGCGTCGGGACGCCGGGCGCCACTGCCGCTTTTTCTCTCGCGTATCTCTCTTCTCTCTCTCGTTCGCCAAAACACCGTACTATCTACGCGTCCCGCAGAACGGTGGAATATTTTCTTCACATCGGAAAAATCGAAGAATCTCCAAGAAAGAAGAAACACTTTCTTTTCCATTCTTTGTCCGGGAGCTCCATCCATCCAACGTTCTCCCCACCGTATCTCTCGGATAAACAGCGCGCGCGCAATGCGCACATATGTACTATACGCGTATAGTAAATAACTCTCACACGGAGCCCGCCGTCTCGGACAATTAAACGAAATACAGAGTACTTTCCCAGACGCTATATAGACGCGACATCGCGTAAAAGCTCCCTGCGATATGTCGCTGCAATTGCTAATTTGCCGTTTGACTCGTTGTTCGCTTTTATTGCGTTAAAAAAAAATAATAAATAGAAGAATAAAAATCTAAATTGACATCCTCTCCGAGCCGCGAATGAAGTCGCGTTTAGATGAAAATTACGGAAAAAATCGCGAAGAAATAGGAAAAAAAATATTGTCGCTTATTTATTCATTAATTCACGAAAGTTTCACGTTTCGTTTTTTTTTTCTTTTTTTTTTTACAATGATTACTCCAAAACCATATATACGCATAGAGGGTTAGAAATCGAAAATTTAAACTCCAAAAATTAATAATGCAAAAATCATTCATTGTAAAAAAAAATATATATTAAAATCGCAATAATACGCGTTGGTTAATAAATCTCGAGTTTCGGTTTATTCATCTTAATTTCGCTCTTTAATTGTTGGTTACACAGTGTCGTTGCGGTCGATCCTTCGCGAAACGGAAAAAAAAAAAAAAAACTTTTATCACTCAATTATTAGAAGTTTGCGCGCGCGGTGTCAGCCTTTTTCGGGACTCTCAGGGACTATCGAGTGTAGTTGTCGAAGTGGATCGACATAAGGGAACGGAAAAAGCTGCTTCTTCATGTACCGCTTCCCGATCGCGTTGAGCTTTTCTTCCGCAGGTGGATGAGAAGATTCTGGAAGCTACTGGCGGATAGCCAATTTTTTTTTTTTTTTTTTTTTCTTGTCGATCTCTCGTCGTCTTTTTCTAATTCTTCTTCCACCTTTTGATACATATGTACCGCTCTGCTATGTACCATATACTTTCTCTGTGTTTCGATTTTGCGTGTCTGAGCGCCTCGGGGGCGTCGACGACGGGCGCGATATATACTATAGTATAGCGGACCGCAAACTCTCAACCCTTTCGGTGTTACTGTCGCATGTACCACCCCTCCGCGCTATACATATAATAAGCAGAAAAAAATCTGCGCCTCAGAGATAATAACCGGAGACAAGAGTCGCCCGTTATTATGACGGTGGATCCGGAGTTTGACCCTTCGTCACGGTGGTTAAAAAACAACCTTTAGATGAGTTTTAGAATTAGTTTTTGAACCCCCAAAATTGAGAGCTCGAAATACGTATTGTAAGCAACATTTTGCCGCTTTAAGTGCCGAAATAAATAGCTTTTTTAAATTGCAGACTTTTTTCAAACCAAAGCCTTTAACCGAACCCGAGGGACTTTTTTTTCTTATTTTTTCGTATTAAAACTTCTTAAACTGCAGACTAAAGGACTGTTTTTCTAATCTTTTCCTAAATATTCTTTAAACTGCACTCTAACGGACTACTATTTCTGTTAACCTTAAAATACTACACAAGGATCCAATAGATCGGAGTCATTTAAAAAATTCTTTCATTTTTTTTAAATTTGTTCTTTTCGTTTTATTTTTTTGTTTTTTATTTATATTTTTTTAAAAAACGTGTCACTTCTATCGGTTTCTCCATAGAAAAAGCTTTATTTTGGTGAATATTTTTTTTCATTTTCTTTTTTCATGACGAAGTTCAATCTTTGTCTCGATCCGCCCTCAACGACCCACAGCTGTGTTTGTATATGCCAATGCAATTTTTCCGAACGAATTTTATTCTCAGATCGATAAACCGATAATTTTCCTATTTGCATGAGAATTTTCGAAACAGTTCGGTAATATTATTTCGGTAAACAAATTTTCATCTCGTTGCGCAATGTTTTTGAAAGATTCGTAATGCGACGAGGTCGCAACGACGAAACATCGATACTATAATCGGGCGATGGAATTTACAACGTCCTTTATTCGTTGTATATTTAGACGCCATCGATTGCCAGAAAATAATTGCGAGATTAAAAATGTCTCTCCGTTATCCACGGTTGTTCTATAACGAAGCACCGAGGCCGCGAGAGCGGTGAGTTAATACCGGAAGGCAAAGTTGCAAGTACGCATCCACGACAACAGCCTTCTTCTCTCCCCCGTTCTCCGTCGTCGTCGAGGCCTCGGGAAGTAAATGTGGGACAGTTTGATCGATAAAGTGACTAACGCGGTACATTGCGAGGCTTCGCGAAGACTTTCCGGCACTAAGGGGATACCCGGGCGTTTACCGCAAATAGAACGAAATTCTCTTTCCTCGATATACCGGCTGCGAAGTATTTCCATATATATATCCTGCGTCGTCGGAATTCGCCTGGATGACCTTTCGCACGGTCGACAAAATCGTCGAGGTTCATACGCCCCGATTATTATTAGAGCAAAAATTCAAACGGAATACTGACGAAAAAAAAACAAACAAAAAATGGTGCATAATCGATTACATGGCGGTGGAAGACCAGCGTAACGAACGATGAGCAGCCTAACCTATAAAAAATGTCACACTCATCTCCTTTTTACGCACCCGCGATCTTATTACCCTCCAACTTCAAAGCCCTTATTCCATTGAGTAAAAAATTATTTTTCCATCATTCGGACACTTTTATATCTATATATTTTTGCGAGGGGCGCACGAGCTATTATTAATCCCCGATAAAGCCCTTCGGAGTTTCGAACGCCGATATATCGCGTGACTATAAACAGACGAAGGTATTTTCCGCACGGGGGTTACGTTATTTCGAAAAAAAAATAACCTCACTTTGCTCAGGCATCTCGTGACCGATTCTCGATCGATTTTTCTACCGTATTGAATGACGTCATTAATTATTAAACGATAAATTTAAAAAATATATAAACATTCTTTTTTCTTTTTTCGGATGCATAAAGTAATACGAGGAAAATGAATAAGTGAATTTTTTTTTTTTTTTTTTTCGTACAATTTTTTTTTTTTTTTTCGTTTTTCACCAACTTTTACTTTAGCCCATTTCACCAACTTTAGCGATGTTTTCAGGTTTTCCGCCTTCAATAATGTAAAACGAACTTTGCGATGTATCTGATACGCTATCGTAACGGATAACTGACACGATTTTTATGCAATGAATTTTTAGTCTCATTCGTACGTGAATTACGGTCGAACGGAGTGTAAATTATCGGATAATTGGCGGCTCTTAAGCGCGCAATAAAAAATATATAGTGATTCTTTTTTTTACAGCTTCCGCGAGTAAAACTTAGTAACGGTACTTGAACTTTTAACACGAAATTCTGCTAAACGTTCGCTCGTCTACCGTTACTAATTTCTCCTCAAATTTGTTTCGTTCGAACGAATACAATGGCGATGATTTGTATGTCATTTCTGCGGAATCTAATGCACGCATGAAGTCGTTTGCGAATTAGAATGAACGATCGAGTAAATTAAACGTTTCGGGAGAAATGAGAAAAAAATATTGGAGTACTTGTATCACATTCAACGTAATTCGTATATTTCGGAAAATTATAAATATATTATAAAAAAATTAAAAAATAAATAATAATAATTAATGAACTGCATTATTATTATAGTATTTTTTTGTCATCAAATATATGAAGAAATTATACGATAAATAAATAAATTGTATAAAAACCCCGAATTTCATATATTTCTAATATTATGCCGATTTTCTCACCTAACGGCTTACGAAAGTTTAATTTATTATTTTTTTCTCACGGAAATTCGAGTGCGGATACGTCTTATGCAATCGTAAGGTATCGACGAAGAAAGCAGTCGCTCAAGGTCGCCCGTGCGCGTTGCTAAACGGGCGAACCCTGCGTGAGATAGCCGGACCGTGTCGAAAGGACTTTGCCGTTGCTTGCTGATCGATACGCAACCAGGCGAGTCAGGAGGCATATCTTTTTCGTTGCCTTATCTTATTCTCGATAATATCAATTTCGCTGTATTATTCGTATACAATACGAATTTTGAGTCTTCGGAGGGCCCATTGTTCGTTTGAGATTTACGAGGGAACGGGAGCGACGCAGATTAATGCTTCTACTCGCGTCTTTTTACTCGTTCGGAAAGCTTTTACCTTCTTCACTGGAAAAGCCTTCGCGACGCTGTTTTTTTTTTGTTTTTTTTTGTTTTTTTTTTTTATCCTTTCACGTTGTGCCGCTCGATGCGCGCAGCAAAATTTGCGATTGCACGACGCGTGTGCAAACGCGAGAGAGCATTTCGCGCGCGGCGGGGGCATTCGCGGCATTCGTTCGACGAGCGACCGCGGCAGTTGCAAGGGAAGATTTGTTTCGCGGAACGGATACCCGCCGCGAACGAATTTAGACGACCGGTGCAACGGCGACGATGGCCACCGCAGTATACTGACCTCTGGCCCGCGGTTCTTCATTCGCGTATATGTATATCCCACTATCTCGTTGAACGTTAACCATCGAAGCTACGGGGACCGAGGCGACTTGGCAGTGTGACAGAAACGAAAGATTTTAACCCCCACCCCTCCCTCCCTAAGATCCTTTCTACTATACACGCGAACATCGCCGCGCGCGCTTTGGTCTACTTACTGTTGCTCGCTACGATTCACAATGCTAAATTCTTCATTCTTTCATCTCACTTCCTACTTTAATACATTTTTTTCTCATTATGCAAATAAAATGTTAATAATAATCATTATTGTTATTATTATTATTTATATATCATTTTTTAATATGTTATTGAAAAATGGAATTTATTTAAATTTTTTTTATTATCAATAAAAAGATCGATTAATCAAAAAGCGAGAAGGAACCGAAGGGTTGATGGATTAAGTTAATGGAAAATTCCTGCAAGTCATCATAAGAAACTTTTTTTTTTTTTTTTTTTCGTTGCGAGGGCGACGCTGATTTAATAGTTCGTTAACCATCATCCTCAGTTTAATATACATAAAACTATGTATAGCGTGACTACACCTACATAGTTCGAAGTTGCATTACACGCGAACTACGCATGTCTTTTTAATTGGCTTTGGAAGCGAGTGGGACCCCCCGCCCCTCGGCGATGCGCCGAATTAGACGTAGGCGCAGGTATACTGTAATAATCCTGTAGATTTAAAGCTCCGATCGTGTTAACGGAAAAAAAACTATCGGGTCTTCCGGATTTTTATATCCTGGCATTTGCCACGCGATATTACACGGTGCTAACGTTATCGACGTATTTGCGTGTCTCAAGAGGGGACTTGTATCTGGCGATCCGAGAAAATGAGTGGAATGTTTGATTTTTTTTTTTTTTTGAGAAGGTAAAGAATCGCATTTATTTACCGTAATGTTTTGCAAAGAAAAATTGTTAAGAGATATTGAAATATATATATCTATGTGGCTGTCGTACTTCAATAGAATTTAATTCGATTAATCGCTGCATTTTTTTTGTTTTGATTTATTTTTATTATTTTTCAATTGCTTTTTTGATTTTTTAAAAATTGACTCAGATTTTGATGCATTTGGTTTGTATAGTCCCTTAAAATTAAATTCAAATCGGAAGCTTATTTTGAGGGGTTATATGAAAAAAATATATAAAATGTATGAATTTTAATTCAATTATTCTACCAACGGCAAAGAAAAATGCACGACAAAAGTAAAGATTAACGGTTTTCCAAAGTTTCTTTTGTGGGCAAAAACATCGAAACGATGTTTCACTATAATCGGCAAACAAATCGATAAAATATTGATTGTTTAAACATTTTTTTGTTATCTACCAAATGCCACTGATGCATTAATATTGAACGATGAAAGTTGAATGCGCCCCGTATACGAGAATTCGATCGCGTGCTTTCGCCAGAGCGTCTTGCGTACGCTTGAGCCATTAAAATATTAAAATCAATCAACTATTTTCGTCGTCACCGTTTCGCCGTGCGGTTCACTTCGCTGCTTGTCGTACAAGTCGAGTGAAACGAGTACCAACGTGTACCACACTCTGCGGTATGCACCACGTGTAATAACATATACCGTTTCGTAAACTTTGCTACTCAAAAATGTTATCCCCCAATAATCATTCGGTATTTTCCAAAAAAGCCTATCGACAAACTTTTTCCATTTCTACGAATTCGCAAGAAATTTTTCGGCTCTAACTATTTTTTTCGTGTACCTACGCCGCTCAAGTACAGTACAAACATTCGATCTTCGACCGCGTAGGAGACGTTGCACACGTATGTTTTTTTTTTTTTTTCACAGCATTCGTTTAAACGAGAACGAGACTCGTTGTCATATTAGGAACCGAAATCGCGTTGATACGATAGACCCCGACGTCCCCTAAAGATGGCACAGTTGTTGCTAAATCCTACGAGGTTCGTTCGCCTAAACGATTGTTTCATCGATTTTTATCCGGAAAATAAACGTTAACGTCAACGTTAACTCGCCGTAAATTCTATTTCGTATCGTTTCGCATTATTGCGGAAAAAACAAAAATTTTAATTCAATAAATAGTCTCAATGGACGCGATCTCGAAGTCTCGCGGATTCTCAGTCAACGTAAACGACACTTTGCACAAGCGGCTCGAATTATTTAGTAAAAAAAAATGTCTTCAAATTTTACGAATACTTCGATTAATCGAGAGCGTTATCGAATATCGAATACTAAGCCCCTAAAATCTGAAAGCTCCTAACTAAGTCTAAATTTAATTTACAAATTAAATAATAATTGATAATAATTTTTTTTTTTCAATTAAATTTAAAAATGTTATGTACGAAACTATTGGTGAATATGTTTGCTTTTTTTTTTAACTCACCGAACTGTCTGGACTGCGGCGATCTCGTAGTAGACAATCTTTCCTGGATAGTGCACGATTCATAAGATAATCATCGTGCATATATGAACGTTTTTTCGGATAATAATTAAGTTACACAATGCGATGAATTATATACGAAAAAAAAAACAAATTATTTTCACATTAAACTCGATGACAGCCCGTGTCTTTCGCGACGAGTTTAGATAGAATAAAACCGTCGCGTGCGCACAACAAATATATTTCTTCGTCTTGTTTCTCGACGCTCGATGTGTATAAAAAAACGTGAGAATAACAAGATGAACGTGGATTGAGCAGAAGTGCTTAAAACATAAGTATTTCGTGTTTGTGATTATCTTCGGGAAGACGAGCGGCGAAGCTAATCCCGGGAGAGCTTGCAGCCAACTGACGAGCGACGAGCTCGTTGCGAACTACTCCGGCGATCGTTCGGGCCAAAACGTACACAGGGGGAGAGACGAGGGAGTGAGAGCTTTCGGCTGCTCGACCCGCCGATCTTCGATTGGACGAGCTCCGCTGCACGCGCCAATCACGATCGATCGACGGTTCGTTGACCCTCGCGCGCGGACTGTTTCTATTTAATCGCGAAAATTTTTCAAGAACGCGATTGCGAGTTCACGAATTCGAATCTATTCGCGCACTTAACGGGAAATAATGCGAGAGTGCACGAGGTGACGGTAGAACACGAAGGGATGAAAGAGAGATTGGACTTTCGTTTCGAGGTCCAGCCTCCCCTTCGCGATTCCATGGTGGAATCGCCGCGAGAACGAAGAAAGCGCCTTTCACTAGACAACCAGACGGTCTTGCGATGTCTCGACACTCGCGAGCTTTCAATGCGCATGCGCTACATATGCTCGTTCTCCGTTGACGCGAAATTTGCTCGATTTGAGACTTCGTATTTCTCGAATATATTTTCGACGGTTTTTTTTTTCAAACTTTGACTTTAACAGAATGAGTAATTGAGATAAGAAATAGATATTGATAAATACATATCGTGTTGAGAACAAAAATATTGTTTATTTTAAAAATGATTCATTTTTCACTTACCTTTCGCGAATATCTTGGATTACGGGGGGTACAATTTATACATTTTTTTTCTCTAGAACTATAGGGCGTAATAATTGTCAATTTAATTTTTTTTACTGAAAAGGACATGTATTCGGAGTAAAAAAAAAAAATTATCAAAGTATATTGAAATATAAAAATATAGCGATCGGCAGAGTGACGCTATTTTCAATATCCGTTTACACGATTTTGTTATTGGACGGTCAATTCTTGTACTTTTGAGTAAAAAATCATCCCAAATCATTAAAAATCATTTAATGAACTCGTATAGTTTTTGCGAAAAAATTGGAACATTTGCAGGTTTTCTACTCACCCGTTATCTCTGCCCCGTCCCCTTAATTCTCGAAATCTAAATTAATAATGATTTCTAAGATTCATCAGAAACCCAAATTCACAAATTTCGCAAGGAATATCCTTTATTCAAACGATTTTGTCCACTCAAAGCGACAAGATTAATCGTTAATCGCATCGACTCGAAGAGATTGAGTAACAAATCGCCGCTTTATTATAAAAAAATTAACGCGCAGTCATCGACAAAATGTTACGCTTTTGCCACGACTCGCGATAATATAGATTGTTGTGATCGGCAATAATCGTCGGTCAATGGAAATCAGAATTTGTCTATCAGTTGTAAAATGTGTTGTTGTTCCGCTTCCCGCCATTCGGTATCACCGGCGTCTCCAAGATTTCCCGCGTATTCTGTGAATGAAAAAAAATAAAAATTTTCATCAATAAAACTTATTCGTGTTAATTGCAAATTAAATAATCATTTTTTACCTCTCATAATGTGTCGAATAGTTTTGAGAGAAGCTCTGCGCTGACCAAGTATTCTCGTGACTCTTTGCTTAACCGCCGGTGGGCATCCGGTACACGCCTCGAGAAGAACATAATCCACCAATTGTAGAGTAAAAAGTCCGCCGTCCAAACGTCTCAAATACGAATCTTCCTCGTCTTCTTCCTCCTTTGCATTTTTCTCGACTTCCTCGACTTTCTCGAGATACTTGAAATGCAATTCCATAAGGCGGTCGACTTTCTCGTAATCGTTTTCGGTGAATTTACTCAAAAGCCTCTGTCTCTGTTGTCCTTTGCAGTTTCTCAACATACTTGCGATGATCGACAATACGTGCTCTGTAATAAAAAAAAATATATATATATATATTTTACAGTCGAAAAAAAAAAAAGATTGACTTGAAATATGAAATTGATTCACCGATACCTTCGTGTTCTTCAGCGCTGAGCATTCTTTTGCGATTTCTCGTCGGTGTTTTCATGAACAACGGAAATATCGTTCTCAGTCCCAATATATCGACGAATTTAGTGCAATTATCTTTGCCATCGGGACCGTTCATCGCGTGATCGAGAACCTTGAGGGATCCGTTGCGCGACATCTTCTTTTCTCGCAGCATGAGATTCATCAATTGCAAACCTTCGCCCCGTAAAAATCTGTCGCGATTTACCGTGGAGACGAGACAGGAGCACAATACGTTAAAGAGATTTTCCATCATCTCTTGTTCCTCCGCTGTTTGTGGATCATGTCGTTTATAGTACTGCGAAAAAAAAAAATTGTTGACAATTCAATTATAATTGTTTCGCGTGCGATTCGGAGAATTTATCGAAGATAAAAATACGAATAATAGTTCATCTTTACCGCGAGCTGTTGTAGCAAAACATCGATACCATCGAGATCGCCGAGAAGCAATTTGTTCTCCACGGTTTGTTGCAAAAGAATCGACAGAAGCTCACTGGCGTATAATTTATTTGTGTCGAATGGTATCTTCGCTTTCAATCGCCGTAAGAGCCATTGGAGGAGACCCTGTTTTCCCGCGTCGACGCAAAGTTCCGGCCGGAATTCCAACAAATTTTCGAAAATAGCTGCGAAACAATTGTTGCCATTAGTTTCCCGTGATTTCGCGGGGATTACGGTATTTTTTTTTTATAATGAGAGATACGATACGCACCTAATGTATTGAAGACCCCGTCGCTCTCTTCCTTAACGCTCTCGTCGAGTCTCTCCAAATTTTGCACGAGAAGCGCGCAAACTTGTTGCTCGAGGAGAGCGTCGATCAACGTGTCCGCGCCGTCTTGACTCTCGTGCAAAATATCAACGTCCGTGAGCTCCTGCAAGAGATCGACAACTCCCACAGCTATGTCGGTATTACTGTGCGACAGTAACTCCAGAAGGGACGGTACCGCTTGCAATTCTACCATTAATGGATAGAGTTCGGGATTCGTCGCTACAACGTGGAGCTCTTGCAGTGTCTCGTGCAATTCTAATTCGGATTCCATAAATCTAAAAGGAATTGATACATTATTATTCTTTGCAGTAATACATTTAAACATTTTTTTTCGTTTCCTCGTTTATTTGTTTTTTTCTAGTTATTCATTATACAAGACGCAAAAAAAAATAATGCAAAAAAATGTTTTCGAATATTTGCATTTATCAGATTCTCCAGATTTTTTGAAAAAAAAAATTTCTGAGAAAATTTTACTGTAAAAAACGCTTACATTTTCTGAAAAAATTTTACTCTTAAATTTCTTGTTCGATTGGAAAAGAACACGAAAAAAAATTATTTCCCTAAATATACTTTTCCAGTTGATCTGCAAATAAGGATTCTAAAAAATTCCCTTTTCATTAGAAAAAAGCAAAATAAAATGTCTTTTTCTGAAAATATTTTTGCGACAGATTCGCAATTTAAACTCTCGAATATGTCTTTGATTTAAAAATACGCAAAAAAAAAAAGAATTTGGCAAATATACTTTTCCGGTTGATCCGGAAACTTGACTCTCATCTCCTGATTGCGTAGCGCCCGTTTCTCGAATAAAAGAACCATTCTCTTCAGCGTAGCTTCATCCAGAGCCTCAACTTCGGGTGCTTCAGTTTCCACATATCTGAGAATATCCTGCTTTTCCTTCTCCGACAATTGCGGCTCGACGACATCGTTAGCCGGAGCGGGAAGAGCCGCTCTTATCGGAGTCGGAGGTTCGCTGCTTCTCGCGGGTGTCAACTCTGCTTCTCTCGGTTGTCGCTGTCGCGGGTGATACGGCGTTTTAATAACTTTCTTCGATCGTTTGGAATTTTCCCATTCGTCGTCGTCATCATCCTCTCCGGGTACCGGACGTTTCGGTGTATTCGGAGGCTGAAAAACACGATTTTGAGGTTAGAAGCTCCGAATTCCCGAAACTATAAATTCCGAGTGTGAAAAACATAATTTCTCGAATTTCACGAACGAACTATTCACCTTGTACGACAGTAGTTCACCTATATCCATCACAAGTTATTTTGTTCTAACGTTTGGAATCGAAAAAAAAAACTACCACTGTTGACACTTTGAGCGCTTCTCGAGCTCATTTGTGTTTTTCTTTTTTCGGAATTATGTCGATCTCCGTTGAAAATGCAGAACGCGCCCCGTGCGGTGGCGGTGTTTCTCGTATCCGAAGAGTTTTTTTCGACATATTTACCAGCTTTAGCCGCGCGTGTGTCGCTCATCAAAGAGTCGAGAGAAACTTGTGGGTCTGGTAGGAACCTACGAAACACCGCTATTTACAAGCGTGTTTACAAAACGTTGTTTATTAACCAACAATACAAACAATTTTATTTTATAAAGCTTCGTTGTCGGCTTCATTCCATTTTTCTTCAATCCGTCCAAGTATCGAAGTACCAAAGTACAAAATCATCGAAATAATCGAATGCCCCGATTACGAACATAACCAACAATTCGACGACTTGGAAAGATTAAATAAACAAAAAAAACAACAATGGTGATTGCAATCGGTTTCGAGGGAAGTGCGAACAAACTCGGCATAGGAATAATAAACGATGGAAAAGTCTTGTCGAACGTCCGACGAACCTATGTCACACCTCCGGGCGAAGGTAAACGCAATGAATCGTTTGCATTCTTGTTTATCGTAGTTTTTAACGTTGTGGGGTCTCAGGGACCCCGAGTCCAGCCGAAAAATACTTATGCAGCCTTTGCAAAAAAAATATGAAACGAGGTAAAAATATATATACAATAAATATTCATATATATGTATATTTATATATAACATTTATATATAACATTCATATATAAAATAAATATATAAACAGTAAATTAGAGAAATTCTTTGCAAAATTTTAATTTTATCAACATTTTTTTTTTCTTTACTTTGGGATTAAAATTTTTGTACGGTAAGCGAGCCGTCAAAAAAATATATACACTGCTATAATCATGAAAATCATTGATGAATCATTAAATAAAAAAAAAATTCTATACACAGGTTTTTTGCCGCGGGAAACAGCCATCCATCATCGCACCTATGTACTGGAAGTTTTGGAAAAAGCGTTGTCCGATGCCAAGTTGACGATGAAAGACGTCAACGTAGTTTGTTACACCAAAGGACCCGGAATGGGTGGACCTTTGACGGTTTTAGCTCTGGTAGCGCGTACCGTAGCTCAACTCTTTGACAAACCCATTATAGGCGTTAATCACTGCATTGGTCACATAGAAATGGGAAGATTAATAACGGGAAGTGAAAACCCCATAATTCTATACGTATCGGGCGGAAACACGCAAATAATCGCGTATTCGCGGCAGCGTTACCGCATATTCGGCGAAACAATCGACATCGCCGTTGGAAATTGTTTGGACAGATTCGCGCGATTGTTGAAACTATCCAACGATCCGAGTCCCGGTTATAACATAGAGCAGCTCGCCAAGAAGTGAGTTTTTATTTATCGTTTCCCTTTGTCAATGTAAAAGGGTTGAGAAAATGAAAAAACTGAGAAAAAACAAATGTCCCGAAAAGACGAATCGCGTGTTCCGTTGAATTCGTTCAACGTTCGCGTTTATTGATATTTCAATGTTTCCGGGTGGCAACCGAAAACGTGAAAAAAAAGGGGTAACAAATTGGCGCCAATGCCTTACGTGGTGAAGGGTATGGATGTCTCTTTTTCCGGTATTTTGTCAAACGTCGAAGAGCGTCTCGACGGTTGGCTAAACTCCGGCGAATATACCAAAGAGGATTTATGCTTTTCTCTTCAAGAGACGGCATTCGCGATGCTCATAGAAATAACAGGTACCGTAAAAAAAAAAAAAAAAAAAAAAAAAAAGTTCCGATATTTAAAAATTATTGCATTGCCTTTTTTTTTTTTTTTTAAGATCGAATTATGAAAAAAAGCTTTAATTCCGAAATTATTGAAATTCCTAAGCAAATTACGATATTTTCTCAATCAGCTAATTGGATAATATATTTTCAGAAAGAGCGATGGCGCACGTCGGCTCTAACGAGGTGCTAATCGTGGGCGGTGTTGGTTGCAACGAGCGACTGCAACAAATGATGGGAATTATGTGCGACGAACGGAACGCTAAATTATACGCAACTGACGAGCGTTTTTGTATCGACAACGGTGTAATGATAGCAGTCGCTGGTTTGCTGGAATACGAGAACGGTAAGTCGACCGCGTGGTCGGACACGACGTGTTCGCAAAGATTTCGCACTGACGATGTATTTGTTTCTTGGAGAAAATGAATAAACGCAATTTCGTCGAAAACCGTTATTATCATTATTATCATTATTGTAATTATTGTTGTTATTGTTGATATTGTTATGATTATTATTATTACTTTTAGGATTATCATGATTATTATTTTTTTTCCGATGTAAAATTTCTGCATATCCGTATCCGGTTCCCGTTTGAAAAATTTCAATCGAATCATTCAACCGCGAGAATGCAATTTCGCGCATTTTTCACGTGCCAATGCCAGGGCTTCGATTCGCGAACTTCTTTATTTCTCGTGCTTCGAACCTATAATGGATGTTTATTTTTCATTCAATCATACGAAGACGCGAAACGACAGGTGATGAAAGAGAATAAATTTTGGTGATATTAAAAGCGGAAGATTAGTCGTGTGTCAAAGCTCGTTGGGCGTTCCCAATTGTTAGTACACAATCGATAGAATAGGAATTTCTAATACGTTCTCTCGCATTCGAAGAAAGTATACTTGCGGAGGAGGGGAGGGGAGGGGAGGGGGGTGCGATAGATGTGCGCGCGCGTCGCCGTATTATTCGTAAAGAAAGTAAGGTGTCCGCGAGATATTAAGATATAGGGTAGTCGGGGTTTATCGCCTAGGCAGGCGCATAGCTGGCTCGCGTCCAAGTACCGCCTCGTCACAAGCCGCGGAGCCAGCAGCAGAGGCAGAGGCCAGAGGAGGAGGCTAGCGCAGCTGAGCGGCCAAGAGAGACGGCTCAGTCGCGGATCCGTACATCGCAGAGTTCCATTCTGGGAAAAACAAGCCTGTCGTTCCCCACGGCTTTAATTTTAGTGCAAATATAAAAGTTGACGAATCGGAAGAATTAACTCGAACGGTGACTGCGGATCCGCAAGATCGAACGCGGAATATCGCGATATATATCGATGGTCACCGGTTAAATTGTATTAAAAACCCGAAATTAAAGACGAAAAAAAAAACGAAAAAATTAAAAAAAGATAAAAGCACAAAAAGCAGAGGGGCCGGGGGGTGGGAGACGCTAGTTCGATCAAATAGACGGGTGCGCGGCGTGTGGGCCATAACACACATGGGCAAATCGATAGTGGAGCGAAACCGTTGCTCGCAGCGCCCATGAAACAAGTGGTGAAGCACGTTTTGCAACCGCCTACTACAAGAGCGTCGTTATACACACCCTCGTGACATAAAGAAAAAATAATGTTGAGATTAGTGAGTGACGTGTTTGTTTGCGGAGACGCCGAGAGGCATCCTTAAAAAGGTGAGTTCACGCGTGACAAGCCTCGCCATTCGTATCCGCGAAACTTTGTTATTTTCATTGATAAACTCGCGCTCGCAGAGTGGAACGGTAACCGACGAGTTTATCGTCGATACCCGAAAATCTCGCTATTTCGACTAACAACGTTTCTCAATGAAGTTTTTTTCGCAACATTTTTTTTTTCACGTTATTCGTAAATCGGTGATTTTGGACGTAAAGTGATAAAGATGACAATAGTTCTTTGTGATGGGATAATAGATAGTTTTTGGCGTTTGTGCTCTCGTAGTCGGTCAGTACGAGCCGTCGAAGCGATCAATGTGCATCGCGAATGCACGAAGTGTGACCCTCTTAGGTACATATGTACTCTTCGGCTTTGGTGCGTCGGTTTCGTTTGTATATACATATATATATACAGATAAGGGAAAAGTTATTCAGTTGTATCCGAACCGCCGAATAGTTTCGACCTCGAAGGGAACACACCAAGCGCGCGCGATCGTTCTGCGAGTAGAGAGCGCGCCCGTTAAAATCGATTTCCGAGGCCTCCTTTCTCTCTATCTCTATATCTTTGTGTTCCTCTCCTCAACGGAGCAGCAAAACGGTGCGTCGAGGAAGAGCTTTTTTCAGGTCTGTACGCTAGGTACACATACATATATCATATATATATATATATATATATATTGCGCGCTATGCTCGCCTGTTCGTCGGTACTCCTGTACCCAAGAGTTATTCAGTGGGTGACCCGAGGGGGAATCGACGTCGCTTTAATCCCCGTTCGGTCTATATCGTTATTTGGGCCAATGGAACTTTTACCCCCGCCGATTAATTCCCCATCTGACAGTCGTTACACTTGAAAGTATAATTCTTGTCGAGGGTTCCGGGATTATTTGCACAGCGGGTCGTTTTTTTCACAAAAATTCCCATGTTTTTTTTACGCTATAAATTAATCGATTATTTCGAGATAAATCGTAATATTTACCGAAACCGGAAGCAATGAGAAAAAATAAAAAAATAATTTTGTTAAAATGCTGAAAAAATAAAATAAAAAAATAATATCCTCTGAGAGACGAAACGGTAAAAATTTTACCGCAAAATTGGTATATCTGTAGCGATGCAAGGATCGACGGAAGATTCTCTTGTCAGATTAGAGAAATTTAGACGTTCTAACTGACGTAGATTTGAGGTATATAGCTATACGTAAACGCGATAGATACACGTATACGTAGATTCGAACGGCCTTGTCGGTCGAATCATTGAACCTACCGGCTCTATTTGGGGCAGTAGCACACAACCCCTATCGGCCCGGCGAACAACCGCTTCGGGGCAGGCGAGCTCTCTCGACTGTTTCGTTACATTATATAACTATATACACTTTGCTGTATTTCCTTGCATTTTTTTTTCGCGTGCGGCGGAGATTAGCGTCATTTTTCTAGAAAAAAAAAAAAAAAAAAAAAAAAAAATGAAAAAAATAATTACAGAAATCGAGATTCGTTGCAAAGGTCGTGTTGAACTTTTCTTATATTATTACGAAGAGAAGCCGGTCATGGGCGTCGACGTTGACCCTCGTGAAAATGCTTGCGACACTGCTGTATCCCCCCCACTCGTCTCTCCCACGAAGTTCTTTTTATTTATTTAATTTTTGTTCGACCCCCCTTTGCTTTCCTCTTCACCACCGTAGTATTTATCTATCACCTCACGATGTGCTATTTGTTGCTTCAACGAATTCTCCTTCTCCCACCCTTTTCCCCCATGGGACCCTGGCTGCCACGGCCTTGGGATATTGTCTTAACCCTTTCGAAGCACGATTTCGAGATTCCCTCGAGATTTTCAACAGTCGCGTATTCAACGACCGGCGCAGTGTCGTTCGAACGAGACCGCGAAAAAAAAAAAAAAAAAAAAAAAAAAAAAAAAATGCAACTTTAATTTATGGCGCAAAATAGCACAGAGAAAGAAAAACATTAGAGAGACGCAGAGGCGTGGCCGAGATGTAGCTGTAGAAAAAGAGAAAAATGTATATATATGTATATACATACATATCGTATATATAAAAAATTGCTACGCCCCGCGGCGAAAAGTCGCGCATGGAGTATATTTTTATATTGGAATTTCTCGAGGATCGACACGTGAATATATTCTCGATGAATTCGTAAAGATATTTTAATTTTTTTTCTCGATGTATACGAGATTTTTTTTTTTTTTTTCGTGTTAATAGTTAAAAATCGATGTTGGAATAAGTAAACAGACGACATGTCCATAGTCGGGAAGAGAACGTTTCTTCGTTGCTGATTCAACTGCTCTAGTTTTAGATACGAATGCATAGTTGTGTATGTGTGTGTATGCGAGAGTTTTGCGCTGCCTGCCAGAGTAGTCGATATAGTAAATGTGGTCATAGTCGGCGTCGACGACGCTCGTCGTCGTTGTCGTCGTTGTCGACTGGACGAGTACAACGAAGTTTGCCGGAAGTTGAAAGACTCGAGAAAATGTCCCGAGATCGTTAAAATCTTCGTATTTGTTTAAATTACGCGGCCCACCAGACCCGACCAATGGAATCGCGTGATTTATTCCCGATAACGAAATATCGCGTCTGGAGATTCGTTTTACGAGTATTTTATTTTTGAAGTTATATGGCAATGAAGGAACACGCGGGCCTTCTATCTGGGTACCGGCAACGGTTAGAGCACACAAACCGAGTTTCGCGAGAGTCGAGTAAATGTAAACATTCGTTGATGCTGCCGCTCGCTATACCGCGCTATATCGCCGCTGCTGCTGCTGGGGTAACGACGATGAGAGCAAACTGGGAGACGCTCGAGGTATATTAGCGCTTGCACACAGCTTTGTCGCGGGGACAGAAGCTTTGTTTTATTACTGGGCCGAGGAGTCGATTGCCACATCGAGAAGAACTACTCGGTGCGCGATACATTTTATTCTCATCGCCTTCGGACTAAGTATAACATATCGTTGATAATAATGTTTTCTCGGATCCCGTCGTCTCGCACGTGAACGCATCGTATATATAATTATGTCGAATTATTAACGAGAAATATGCATAATAAAGAATTATTATTATTATTATTATTATTTTGTATGTAATTATTCGAAAAATAAAATAAATTCGATCTAATATTGCGAGATTTCTACCGGTCACCCATCCAAGTAGTGGCCGCGAACAAAGTTGCTTGACTTTTACGATCGATCTATTTCGATATAAAATATAAAATATGTCTTCAAGATAACCTTTTAATGAAATAAAACCATTCGAACAGCAATAAGGCATTTTTTTTTCTCCCCCCTGCGCGAAACCGTCGTGACGATTAATTGACGAATTTTTATTATCCCCGAGAAACAGTCGTTCGCGGTGGGTCACGCATCGCGAGAGCATTTGATGACGTAGGAGAAAAGCGTGATTGCCACTCTCCCTCGATCGGTCCGCGTGTGTAGTACAGTTTAATTTTATATATTCACGCGAACCGGCTTCGCCCTGTGCACGCGCCTTCTCGGGTCGAGCCTCGCGTGTGTCCTTGGCTCTGTTTGTCAATACGGCAACGGTATGCCGTCCGAAAACTTCCCCATCATCCATGTTGTTTTTCATTCTTTCATTTTTTTTTTTTCGTCTTTCTTCCTTTCTCTCATACGCGGCGCTCAACCGCGCCTCGTTTGTTATCGTTATTATTTCGATGGAATTGAAAACTCGTACGCGTTATAACTATATAGGGTAAAGGTAAACGTTTGTTCGATTCGGATGCAGGAATCGGACGAAGCCGATGATTGATCATGAGAGCTGATGCGGTCACGGTCAGTGTGCTCTGTAAATAGAAACCGCACATTCGTGAGTGGAGACCGTACGAGGAACATGCTAGGGCCAACTGTTACAGTTTCGCCCACGTACGATGTATATACATAGATGTAGCCAAGTATTTTTGCGTTCGAAGGAGATTCGAATTGACTCGATTATCGGTAGAAAAATCGTCTTTGAACGTATTAGTTATAACGAGGACAATTCTTCGGGAATGATCGATCGATTCGGGCGATCGAAACATAACCTTGAAAATTTATGTTTTTTCCGTAAACTTCTTCGAATTCGTAGTCCCTTGTCGCGTTTTAGAAAATTAATAATACTTTGTTTTTTTTTTTCTCAATTCTCTCGAGAAACATTGACTCCGAACTTTTCGCTCGATCGATAAACTAATTTTAGTCGCTCGACGAAGTCCTAACAACGACATAGTGCCGCTTAGGTTAGACGGGGCTAAATGGTCCCTCGGCGCCCCGGTGAGCGCGAACAACGCTAGTTTGCCCATCGTTCCTATAAATCATTCAACGATCGTACGTCACTACGTCGTTTTTCCCTGTTAACCAGGTGCTGAAATTTCGACCTATAGAACTCTGACTATTATAGAATGAACTTTGATACAGTGTTACCGCATAGCGGAACGAAGTACGACCTTTGCGCACCATTTTTTTTTCTTTTAACAATAGGACGGCGTCACAATCATTAATTTGTTGGGGTAGCAATGGTTTTCCGAGTTACGATCTCCGTTTGCGGGGTGATCAGCAGCAACACGCAAATTCTTTTATTCGGAAAATATGTTTATTTACGTATTTTTTAGGTTGAAGAGTGTCCATTAAACGTTAAAAAATAGTGTTCCTCGATAGCTCTATCTGTTGTTTTTTTTTTTAAATAACTTTGCCATTTTGTTCCGCAAGACTGTAGATAAATGTACCAATCGGTAAAAAAACCGTTTTAATACCTTCGATGTTTTACGAGAAAAAAAAAATGCCCAATTTCGGATAAAAACACTACGATAAAAAAAATGATTTGTAAATTCTGGTGAATCGCTTGACAGGGCGTAATAAAAAATCCCTGTTTTCAGATTATGAAGTGGCTACAAGCCACTTTGATGACGGCGGCGGAGAGGTGCTGCGCCGGTGGATGAAGAAACGGATGCCGTGGCCGGCAGCATCGCGTTTTAATATAAGAACGTTTGGGCTCTTCCTGTGATCAGCTCAAGCGCGTGTAAACCGTCGCTAGCCGAAAAAAAAAAAGAAAAAAAAAAAAAAAACGAAAAAAACACGAAAAAAAAGAAACCAAAAAAAACAAAAAAAGTGCATCTCTGATGCTGAACGATAGGAGATACGACGACGAAGCCACGGGTCTCGATCCGTCCGATCGTAATGGAAATGGAATATTGCCCCCGAGTTGCGTGGCGTCGTATCTCGCCGCTGCAGCAGCGGCAGCATCGACAACGCAGACGACGACGACGACGCCGGCAATCGGTTCGGTTGGTAATCCGATCGGTAACGAGAGTTACGGCTTCGAGGGATCGACAATCATGCCACCGTCGTCCATCAGCGGTAGCGCAACCGGTTGGACAAAGGAAGTACGTTACGCGCCATTCGCGAGCGTCGCGAATGCCGGTCTACCGCCGCCTTTACCACCGCCACCGCCACCGCCACCGCCTCTTCCTCTTCCTCTTCAGATGCAGCAACGTACTTACTCCCGATCCATGACCTCATTGCCACCGGAGCCTTTTATGATTATGCGATCCAAGGCTCTGAATCGGCGTGTATCGATAAACGTCGGTGGGGTTAAACACGAGGTACTGTGGCGCACACTCGAGAGATTGCCGCACACGAGACTCGGACGTTTGCGCGATTGTAATACACACGAAGCGATAACCGAGCTATGCGACGATTATTCCCTTATCGATAACGAATACTTTTTCGATCGTCATCCAAAGTCATTTAGTTCGATATTAAATTTTTATCGCACCGGAAAATTGCATCTCGTCGATGAGATGTGCGTATTGGCGTTTAGCGACGATCTCGAGTATTGGGGCGTCGATGAATTATACCTCGAGAGCTGTTGTCAGCACAAGTATCATCAGAGAAAGGAACACGTACACGAGGAGATGAGGAAGGAAGCTGAGTCGTTGCGGCAAAGAGAGGAGGAGGAATTCGGGGAGGGCAAATGTGCGCAATACCAAAAATGGCTGTGGGACCTTCTCGAAAAACCGACTACGTCCATCGCTGCCAGGGTGAGTTTTCTATTCTATTATTATTATATCCCATTTTTTTACCCCTTTATCCCTTCCTATACTTCCTTATCTTCCTTTCGCCAGACAATTTTTAACACTGGGGTACGTATAGACATTAAACAAATTTTAAACTTATCTTGCCAAACATTTTTTTTTATTTAAAAAAATTAAATTTTTTTTTTTTTTCATTTTTTTTGTCTGAAACTCTTGTTTTTTGCATTAACATAATATTTTTCATCTATTACCACTTGATTATCATTTTATTTATTATTAATTTTTGTCAACGCAATTGTTGATTTTATTTCTCGGAATTTAATTTTTTTTTTTTTTAATACGATATCTCTCGTCGAGAGATTTTTTCTTTAAAAGGATTTTTTAATTAATTTCTGACACCGGGGTACGTATAGATACATTTTTTCCATCGCCAAAAAAATTGCTTACACGATTATCGGAATTGACTTGCGTGACATTCTTACGAATGTTGAAACTAATGAATTTATTATGAATTTTGCACAGATATCGTATTATAATATGCAAACAATTAATCATCGGACACCACATCGACATGCAAAACAAACAATAGATATTCATATAACAGCCTTAACACTCTTACACGAGACTCGCGCGATTCACTAATTCATCACACTATACAAAATCGCCTGGAAATTTATATTTATTTTCTTCCGTCGTAAAAATATAAAATGGTAATGAAATGTTTCTATTTTGCCTTCCAACGGCTCGCTTAACAATGTTGCGGTATTTTTGTAAATCGTTAAAAAGTAAAAAAAAAAAAAAAAAACACCGGAAAAAATTACGGAGCGATAAATTTGCGGAGCGAAGTCGCGTGCCAAGTGATGTAGGTACGTTTTACGTCGGACGTACAGGGCGAAGCCTCTCCGCCACTGCGAGTGATAACGCCGAGCCTCCGCGAGGAGAACCGCTCGATTGCCGCGCAAAACTTTTTCTTTTATTTTTATACATATTTTTTTCGACTCCGGAGGGAAGAATCGCCGAGTCGAGAACCCTCCGGCGGAGGTCTTCGATCTCTCGATTGGCGGTTTCTATGCAACGGGCTTTTCGTATCGTCGGGCCGTACGGAATATACGGCTATAGGCGCGAAGCAATAACTAAGTACAACGGACTACTATTCTTTCTTTCTTTCTTTTTTTTTCTTTGTTTTTTTTTTATCGAGTCGGTACTTCCGTGACGGTCGCGGGTTCAATATCCGCGTCGTGTGTCACGAAGGCCGGGAGCCTCTCTCGGCGCGCAACCCGACACAATTTCTCGCTTTCCGCAAGTTCATTGACGAGAACTCGCCAGCGATAGTACGGTACACGGGTTAACTTCCTTCCATCGCCCTCGTGTGTCGACGACCGAGTGACAAGCGCTACGCTCACTTTATATACACGCCGCGCACACACACGCAAGCGGTGCACAATAAAGCGCGAGGAACCGAAAGTCGAGAATTTACGCGGAACTATAGACGCTTCCCGAAGTTTGTAACTTCGGGCGTATTTACCCGACGATTCGAAATTCGATTCAAACTTTTCATTTTTTTTTCTCGAAAACTATAAAAAAAATGATTTTTTTTTACCGCAAGCGATTAAAAAAAATTCGTCAAAATCGATCGCGATCGCCGATTTTTAAAATAATTTTTTATCAAATTTTTTACGTAATTATTAAAAATTGAAGAATGATAAAAAAAAAGAGATAAATCGTCGGGAACACAGATTTACTCCTTTGAAAGTTTTCGCTCCGTAAATTATGCGTATCGCAATTTTTTTTTCGTTATCCCGCAAATTTATCGTTTCGATAATTCAGCATAATGTGACGCGCGCTTAAGCGCATTATTATTTTCTCTATAATTTATTTTTATTATTATTTAACACATTCCGTGGCCACAGAACAAGCTTCGTGTAACGAGTAACATTTGGAACAATCGAAAAACAAATATTTCACGTAACTCTTTGAACGCTGTGATGTTCGCGGCTAACGATCGATATACGCCAGTAATACACTTTGGACACTCGTAACGCAAATTATTTCACGCAAATGTATGTTTGCAAAGCACTTTAATCGAATAACATATACACCAAATCATCACTTGCGCATTTGTCGTTATTAAATAGCTATCTCTCTCTCTATATATATATACATATATATATATTTATTACTAACGTATGAAGGTGTTTATTCAAAGCTCTGCGATTAAATTATTTGACGCTGACGTTGTATACCGTGATATATATATATATATATTACATATATATATTATCCGATGGTGCTTGGCAGAGCATTGATAGGTTCGTTTTCATGTATCTTTGTGCGTATATATGCACAGAGAGTTTCGCGAGAATTAAAAATTAAAAAAAAAATTATTACGCGCGCATATATGCGCATATTTTTTATTATAAATAAATTTTATTTATAATAATAATGATAATAATATATATACATATATTTTATTATATTTATTATTATTATGATAATACTGATTTATTTATTAGTGCATTTTTTTTTTAATCGATTTTTGAACTTTGAATGAAATTTGGTGAAATCGATCGTAAAGTCTCTGTGCGTATAAGATAAATTTTTGTAATGTATGCCGCCGTTTGTAATATATATTTTATTTCTAGGTGGTGTAACCTACTCGATTACTATCTGTATTACATGTATAATCGAGCTTTTCTAGTTTCATGTAACGCTATTTTCAAAAAACGAGAGCAAAAAAAAAAAAAAATAAGTGAGATGCGATGATTTACGTGAATTTCTATTTCACTGTAATAATCCCGATGATAATGGGAGGGTTTACACGCGATTACCAGGTATCACGTAGGTTCCTTTCTCGACACCGCTCCCTGCAGAAAGTAGTCACATGTATTTTATGAATAATGAAAAAAAAAAAAAAAAAATTAAACAGAAAAAAAAATGTTGACGAACGATTAGTGATTTTAATTTTTTTTTCCAATTTTTTCACAAGCAATTTTTCTTGATGCACTTATTTTCTAAAACGTCGAGAAAGGTGTGTATCATACACTGTATCCTTGAATCTCTTCTCGGCAATTTTTCGACTTTTTTTTTTTTTTCATCGCTTCGAATTTCGATTCGTATTTTTTCCACAAAATTTTATCGTTATTAGAAAGCACTATCGTCGAAAATATAAATTCGAAATAATTCGCTCGTTATAGAAATTTGCTTATTAGATTGTATATATATGCATTTAAAAAAAAATTACTGAATATACATTTTTATTCATAGAAGAGTTTAAATTGATAATAAAGATACGTGTGGTTACTATCACATTGCGCGGAACGGGGTTTTGACGGGACATTGGTGGTGTGTTTGTGTGTGTTTACCGATCAATTTGATCTAAAAAAAAAAAAAAAAAAAATTTCGCGATCCCCAAACGTATCTTCGCATTTTTTTGTTTATTTTTTAAATTATTTTTCCTCGGTTCAGCGTGGCTTTGTCACGCGATTCCGTTTTCTTCATTGCGCTTTATTCGCACAGTGAAACAATGAAAAAAAAAAAAAAAAAAACAAAGGCCTCGAATTGAAGAAAGGGTCTCGGCAAACCGGGAAATTATTTTCCGCTCGAAAGAATGTTTGCACGAGTGTGTACTCCTCGCTGCGAGTCCACTCGTCGAGTAGTCTTCGCTGCTTGGACCTCGAGTGCCTTTCAAAAACTCGAGCTCTCCGCTGTTCTCCGAACTGACCCTTCTGTGGCGAATTTCTTTTGTTTTTCTTCGATAAAAACTTTTTACTAAAAAGAAAAAAAAAAAAAAAAGTTCTTTATCTGAGTTACGAGCGGTACGATTGAAACTTTTGTGTTTCTCGATTGATGTTACGCGTTTATATTCGCAAACTTCATTTTTATAGAAAAACATAATTTTCATAAAATCTATTAAAAAAATTGTAATTTTTTTTTTTTTGAGCGAAAAACTGCACGAATGGGAATGAAAGCGATGACTGTGCGAGTGTTTTGTCGGCGATCGACAAAGTTAAATCTATGGGGGCTTCGGCAAGAGTTGTTTCGTTCCATCCAAGATTATTCATCGACGGAGGAACGCGTCTCGTTTATAATTATTAACAAAATTAATCTCTAAAAAAAAATAAGAAAAAAAACTCTTTTCCATTATAAAAAAAAAAAAAATTCGATTTTTCGAAATCCGTGAACCCACGTGTAATTACGCACCACGCAAAAATTCTTTATTTTTCGCAATTGGCAATATTATTATTATTGATCGTATGTGCCGAAGGCAATCCGGGCGTTTCGGCTTTTTTGTTTTTTTTTTGTTTTTTTTTTCTACGCTCTGAGGATGAGCTGTTTTTGCCTTTTCGTACGTGTTTATCTATATATATATTATACATATATTCGATATCGCTAATGCAAATTATTGTCTCGATATGCTTTGAATATATTGTTATTATAATGATAATTTATTTATTTTTTTTCGTTCGGGGCGGCAAATTATGTATGAATAATGTTGGTAAAGCTGTGTATTGCTTTTAACGCTTACATGGTAGAAATTCACGCACCTTTACTCGCAGTCGTTTACATTATATTGCACGAGATCTCGAAGATCCGTGCGGTATATCCCATGGAAATTTTTCTATCGAAAATATTTGCAAGAAAATATAATAATATTAATATTAATATTATAATTATAATACATTGTAAATGCATCCCGAAATTTTTTCAAATATGTTTCATATGCATATACGTTCTAATAAATATGCGCCGCATTTATTCGTAATATATGTAAAAAGTATGTTGCACGGCGAATTTTTCGTCGCTTTAAATATATTTTACCTATATTGCGGCTGTATGTAAAATATATAAATCGGAACAGATGACAAATTTTTTTTTGACAATTCGAAATCGAAGCCAATTTTTTTTTTTTTTTTGATAAATTATTCGGATCCGAAAATTACGTGTATCGAAAGTCTGCAAAAAAAATCGATAGGACGGGAAAAATCGGCACGCGAGAAAAAAAATTGTAAATAAAATTAAGCGTATATTTTTGCACACATTTTCGATATATATATTTCCATGGGACATGTATTTCGATTTTTTTTTTCTTTTCATTTTTTTTTACATCATTTTGTCATACGTGTTTGGCGATGAAGAAGTGAATACCGTGAGGCGTTAAGGCGATATACAAGAGAACGCGAAGACTCTTGGAAGAAACCAGAAAAATTTTCGGTATTCGATGAGTTTCGTGAGATGAGGAGGAGATCGTAGAAAAAATACTACGTTCTCGATACGAAATAGTAAAATTATTTCTTTTTTATACTTTTGTTTACTTGCCATACTGAGAGCACCACTACTGCGCGACGAATGATATTTGTCGCGTAGTTGTGACTCGAAAAATAACCAAATTAATATCACGATTTAGTAAAAAAAAAGAACATAATTCAGTGACAAAACTGAATCAGCTGTAGGTGACCCAACCACATGAACGTCTTCGATTTCATTGATTTACTTACTCTGAATAACAAAAACAACAACGAGAACTGAGAGAAAATAAAAATCATTGTATTAAAAATTTATTTAATACGTAATAAACGATAATTCGTGAAAAACAAATTAAACAAATACGAGATGGAATATGAGAATAAAAATTATACCAGAGAGCAATTCTTTGAGAGATAAAATATCGAGTATAGAGAAAAATTAAATTAATACAATTCCGTTGAGAAAAAAAAAATTAAAAAAAAGGGTAATGATTTTTTCTCTTCTTGTTTTCTTGCCATACCAAGAGTACCACTACTGCGCGACGAATGACATTTGTCGCGTAGTTGTGACTCGAAAAAATAATCAATTCAATATCACAATGACGAAAAAAAAAAACTTGAATTACCTATAGGCGACCCAACCACATGAACGTCTTCGATTTCATCGATTTACTTACTCTGAATAAAAAATAACAACGAGAACTGAGAGAAAAAAAAAATCATTGTATTAAAATTCATTTAATACATGAAAAGTGAAAAAAAAAAAGCAAATGGAGTTTGAGAATAATTGTGTCGGAGAGAAATTCTTTAAGAGAAAAAATATCGAGTAGAGAGCAAAAAAAGAAAAAAAGAAAAATTAAATGAATAAAATTCTGTTGAGAAAAGAAAAAAGAAAAAAAAGGGTAATGATTATGGATTTGAATTACGTGAATTTGCAGGTGATAGCTGTGATATCGATACTCTTTATTGTGCTATCGACGATTGCACTAACTCTCAACACCATTCCTAGTATGCAAGTGAACGATGAAAAGGGAAACTTTCAAGACAATCCGCAGCTCGCTATGGTGGAGGCGGTTTGCATCACGTGGTTTACCCTCGAGTACGTGCTTAGGTTCAGTGCGTCTCCGGACAAGTGGAAGTTCTTCAAAGGGGGTCTAAACGTAATAGATCTCCTCGCAATATTGCCGTACTTCGTATCTCTGTTTCTCGTCGAGACAAACAAAAATGCAACGGATCAATTTCAAGACGTACGTCGTGTTGTACAGATATTTCGTATAATGCGTATATTGAGAATATTAAAATTGGCCCGTCATTCGACGGGTCTTCAGAGCCTCGGGTTTACCTTGCGCAATTCGTACAAAGAGCTCGGGCTTCTTATGTTATTCCTCGCAATGGGCGTATTGATATTCTCGAGTCTCGCATACTTCGCGGAGAAGGAAGAGCCCGGGACCAAATTTATAAGCATTCCGGAGACGTTTTGGTGGGCAGGAATCACCATGACGACCGTAGGTTACGGAGACATTTATCCTACGACTCCTCTTGGCAAAGTGATTGGCAGTGTGTGTTGTATATGTGGTGTCCTGGTAATTGCGTTGCCTATTCCCATTATCGTCAATAACTTCGCCGAGTTCTACAAAAACCAGATGAGACGCGAAAAGGCGCTAAAGCGCCGGGAGGCTCTCGAGAGAGCTAAACGCGAGGGGAGCATTGTTTCATTCCACCATATCAATCTAAGGGATGCTTTCGCCAAGAGCATGGATCTCATCGACGTCATCGTTGATACGGGTAAGAAGACTAAACGTACGCTTCTCTTACTCTTTCTCTTTCATTCCTCTATCTCCGCATTTATCCTCGGAAACCTTCCGTTCCTATTTCATCCGTCTTCGTCTCTTCGTGTTTTTTTTTTTTTTTTCTCATACGTCGGAAAACCATTTGCCGAGCTTTTGTAACTTACCCGTTGGATACTCGATTCGTCGCGGTAGAACGAGCCTTCGATCATCGGACCCAAGAGAGACGGATGTCCGAGTTCCGAGTGGTGGACCGTTGTCTCGCGGATCTCTCGACACGGACAACGGACTCTTTACTCTCCGAAAGAACTCAGGGTGGTCACTCAATCTGAAATCCCTGGAGAAATCAGGGATTTCGGGAGATCCGAGAAAATCGGACAAATTTCGCGAATTCGTTTTTTAATAGTTGCATTTTTTTTTTACGAAATTCATACGAAATTTCAAGTATTCGCCAGTAGCATGAAAATCCGAAATAAATTAAACATACATAATGCGAAAAAATTATTTAGTTCCGAGAAACTTGCAAAATTCGAGAAATGTCCAATTCACGATCGAGCGACCACCCCTATTTATTATTTTATTATCAGTTCCACGATTCCAATTGTCCTCCTTTTCCCACTATAGACTATTCTAACCGCGACACAGAATAGATGCGATGTCGCTGAAAGTCTGTCGGCGAGCCTCGTCAAGCGGTAAATAGTTGCTTCCGCGGAACTAATCTATAGACCGCTTTGAATTTTCGATTGGTATACTGCGAATTCATTTCGCTTCCTATACCCGTCTCTCCTCGTGCATTTCAGTTTGCATCCCCTCGACGATACATTTACATCGGCAACATTGCGACGATATTTGATTCATTTATTTTTTATCAGCGCGTCCGACTGTCGATGATGAAGAGAAAAAAAATAAAAGAGCAATTCGTCCTCCGGTCGAATTCTTCTGGGTCTCGAAGGTCGCGATTGTATCGATAACTGATGATGAATAAAATGTTTTTTTAGGTCATAACATGTCGGGAGTGGACGGAAATAGTACCGAAGGGGAATCGGCCTGTGGTAGGGGACCGGCACAGACGGGACCCGGATGTTATCGTAACTATGAACATTACAGTCTGTCCCGACATCGGAGAAGTGCCTCATCGTCCTTTCCCGCAATACCGAACGACATGCCGACCACGCCGGACAGTCCGAATCGTCGTCTACTCGATTTTGCCCAAGCAATACCGGGCGCCCAGAACGATGATTATTTCCACGACGAACTACCGGCTCAACATTCGAATCACGGAAATACAACGCCCAGCGTAAGTCTCAATCCCACTACCGAATACGGAAAATTCAACTGAGCTTAACGTTTGAGCCGAGTATCGACTTTGATTTAGTCGCATCACACACGCAACCTCCATTAAGAATATGCTAATTAACGGAAAGATATATAGATTTGCGGTAAAATCTCAATTACGCCGGGAAACCCGAAATGCGGCGCTCGTTAATAACTCAAAAGTAGCAATTTTTTTTTTTGTAGAATACGAGAAAAAAAAATCGCGTGCGTAAAGCACAATGGAAAAATCGTCGTTGATAAATTGTTTCAACGATATTATGTATATTATGCATATTTTATATTAAAAAAAAAAATATCATCTTTGATGCCATTTTTCATCAAATATAAAAAATGGCAAAATAACGTCAAATTTGTGAATTTAAAACCTGAAATCTGTTTTTTTTTGCTGCTTGCTGAATACGAATAAAATTTAGGGTATGGAAGTACTTTTTTAGATTTATAATAAAAATCTGTTTAAAAATATTTTTTTACTTGAATGGGAAATTAATTATGCGGTACAGTATTCAATTGCAACATTGCGAATTTTTCCGAATTTTTCATCAATCGAATCGGAGTTGTGAACTTTTCGAACGTAAATAATCGAATTACAGTGGGAGTGTTGAGGGATTAAAATCCATCGCGATGTCGATTTCTTTTCATTATGCGACCAAAAATGATAATTATCCATCATAAATTATACGAAGCTATGAACCATTAATACAATTGTGAAGAGATTTCGATTTCGCTGAAGATGCCTATTAAAATACCTAAAATTACGCATAAAATTGACTCCCCATATTTTTTTCTGAATTATATACCCGATGAACGGGTTTCTCATTAAAAATTCTCATGAATTTAGGAATTGCTACCCGTATTATTATAAAATGCAGGATTGGATAATCCGCTTTTGGTTAATTGAGGTTTTACTGTACACATTTTCGTGTTTACGCGCAAAAGATCGTTTGCTTCAACATTGTCGCGATGAGAAGATTTGTTTCGCTCCGTGAAGGAAAATGCCGAACGTTTATTCGTTCGGAAGACATTTGCGCGAATGATATTATCGTTTGTAAGATTGTACTTTACACACAAATGTACTTATCTGCGTGTGTGTGTGATGCGAACACTCGTAAAGCTTGTTGAAGGATAGTTTAGTTCGTGACTTAGAAGTCCGCAAGATATAATAAATATTAAACGAAAGAAAACGTTAAAACCAGAATGTTACAAAGGATATGATAATGTTTGATGTCGCTGTTGAATTACTCCTTTTATTTTTCTTCTTCATTCGGTACAATTGATATTGACGACTCTTTTTTTTTTTTTTTTTTATAATTGTTCAGCTAAAGCGATTAGTATAAAGCAAATAGCAACGACCGCGTATCGATTTCATGGTTCCTTTTTCCATTTATATCGACAAACATTAATTGTAGATAATGAAGTTTATAAAAAAAAAAAGATTTATTTTGACAATAACTCGATCGACGCGTATTCGTTGAAATTGGCTTTATATTAATTTATTTTCAGGTTCAAGTCTAATTGTATTGGGCTGATAGTGTTAAATATTGTACCGAAGCAACGTGTTGTGGAACGAAATAATTGTTGAAACATACATCGTGCGCACACACCGTACAAAAAAAAAAGATAAGAGAGCGATTCGAAGATTTCCACAAAACGGTTTTAATCGAAAAAAGAAATACGCGTGGATTTGAAGACTGCAGTGGCAGTCGAGAAAACATTCTCTTCATAGAAATTGTTGTTTTTTTGTATATTTGAAAATCTTCGGAGAGAAGAAATAACACAA
This sequence comes from Buathra laborator, assembly GCA_934046635.1. Lineage (NCBI taxonomy): Eukaryota > Metazoa > Arthropoda > Insecta > Hymenoptera > Ichneumonidae > Buathra > Buathra laborator. The sequence continues at coordinate 5,851,965 of OW203900.1, forward strand.
ACACGCGACATTGTTAATGTTGTTGTATTAAATAGTATGTAATAAATAGTGTGCGGCAGCGATTATCTTCGCGATAATGGTCTCTCAATCATGGAAACTTTTCATTCTTGTCTTCATCATTATCATTCGGAATAAAGGGAATTATCATAAAGGAAATAAACAATTCGTCGCTATTTTTTTAGATTAAAAAAATACCCGTAATATGGATATTATTTATTGCAAAAAAAAAAAAGAGATGTTTATTCGATTTCTTATAGAGGAAACTTTATTTTGATTTTTTATGAATTTAATAAAAACGTTCAGAATGTTTGAAAACATTGAAAAATCGTATTTAGAAAAAATGTCCCGACGTACGTGCGAAGATGCGTAGGCATCAGTTCCGAAAAATTGAAATTTCTAAACGATAAAATGGTCGAATCGAATTTCACAAAAGGGTGCAAATATTTATATTTTTTTTTTTTATATTTTATATTTTTTTAATAAATTGATATATTTTTCTTATTCCGATTATCGATCGTCCGAAGTCGAATCATTCGATTCTCCGAAGATTGGATTAATTACGAAAAAAAAAAAAAACACAGACGAATCGTTGAAACAATTTCACGGCGGACACTGCAGAATTCGACAATCGCATCGCGAGTACACAGACAATCAGTTCGATACGAGTGAAATTCGTCGATGAAAAAAAATCGTTTGCGAACGGGGATCGCACATTCCTCTAAGACGCATGAAAGGATTGGAAAAAAAAAAAAAAACAGAAAAGAGGACGATAACAATATTTCCTCGGCGTATTCACAGCTAATTAGAATGGTAATTAACACTCATTTGTTGACTAAAAATTGAATGACTAAAATACATTTTTGTAAAACAAAAAAAACGAAAAGAAAAAAATAAATAAAATAAAATACAATAAACGTGGCTAAGGATCGCTGAGGATCGTTTCCGTGTTTACTAAATGATCGATCGAATTTTCTGTACATAAAAATATTGTGTGTTTGGATGCATCGGCGCAATCGTGATTTATCGCTATTACAATACGATATCTGTTTGTGTGTTTTGTCATTAACAACTTTTCAAACGTTATCATGTCGATGTGTGTGTTTTCAAAATTTTTTAGTCAACCGTAGTTGCAATGCTTCGTCGTAGATAAGTAATAATGAAAAATTAGCTTTCGCATAGTGTATATTAAAATGCATAGTTCGCAAAAAATGTACACGAGTAGTCTGGAAATTTGAGGAGCCCGAAAGACTAGTCTGTCGAATTTACATTAGTGTATTAAATGTTATTCACCAACAATTGTTTGTTTTTTTTTGTAATCTATCGGCGACAAAGAGATTATTTTTTTTTTCACCAAATCGCGCGAAAACGATTACCTAGCAGCGGATAACACGCCATCGGAATAAAATTTATCGTAAAACTTGTACATTAAAAAAAAAAAAAAGAAATACTATAATTTACAATTTCAGGCAAAGTAAGTTCTGCCGTTCGCTATCGCGAAGGTGACAAATTTTTTACGCTCTGCACGACAAATTCTACTTTCTCCTTCTGTGTCTTATCTCTTGTTAGAATGTGCCACTTTGCAGCGACGTTGTGTGCAGCTTTTCATAAAAAAAAAGAAAAGATAAAAAAAAGAAAGAGATTTGTAAGATAATCGAAGTCATTAAATATGTATATATTCGGTGTAAATCTTCAATTCGATACAATTACGAACAATCGGCTATAAAACGTTACATGAATAACGATAAAAATAATAAGAAAGAAGAAAAGCGAGAAGACGGTATTGAACGTGAATAGCGTTACGTAACAAAAGAAATAAAAATGTTATTAAGTAGGATTTTGTGTAAATAACGAGTAAATTTATAGTGCCAATTATAGCGAAGATAATTAATAGTTAGCGCGACTGTTAGAGTTGTAGCGTCGTGACGTAAAAGTTTCTTTCTCATCCTCCGTCGTAAATACAAATATATCAAAGAAAAAACAGAAGAATCCGGTTATTTTCATTCACAATTAACGCGGCAGCCTTTCTATCTTTGCAACAATTGTCGCTTCGGTAAGGAATGTTTATTACTCATTACCTAAAGTAGCTTTGATGTTTTCCGTACTGCCGCTTCGTTCCTCTTTACAATAACACAACTCGAGTAGCTTCCGATTTTAGGGAGTCGCGTCTGACGATTCGAAAGCCGAGCAATTTTTTTTTTTTTTTTTTCGAAATCTATTGCGACAAAATTAATGGATTTTTTTTACCGGAAAATACATGAATTTTGAAAAAAAAAAAAAAATAGTCGAAATATATTGGAAAATAACAAAGATATAGCCGCCGGAAGAGAAAATTGTTTTTTTTTTCCTTTAAGATATTGGGCAGCGGACACTCGCCGGTGAAAACGATGTATCTAAAATGAAAAAACAACACGAGTCATACGAGTTAATGACAATTATGAGTCGTTGACGATCGCCGATTATTGTAATATATTTTTTTTTACAAATTGTCGAGAATTAAAATTGTGAATGAAACATTTGTGAGAGAAAGTCGTAATCTTTGAATGATTTTTATTATTAAAAAATAAAGAACGTCACCGACTCATCATTGATATTAACTCGAATAATGCGTTTGATTTTTCATTTTCGATGCAGAAGTTTCCACTGCAGAATTTTCACCGCCAAATTCTTGAGAATTAAAAAAAAGTAACCCTTTTACTATATCTTTTTTATTTTTCGATATATATTAACAATTTTTTTTTTTTTTTTTGCGAGACTCTCAATACATCGACCGTTCGGTGAAAAATATTTCATGAATTTTCCTCTAATGGATTTTGAGAAAAAAAAATCCGAGATTCCACTCGCATTTCGAACCGCTGGATAAATTTACCCCTTTAAACGAACGCCGTTGCTTGACACGAAAATTCTTGTTAAAAAAAAAAATCCCTTTCGTCTCTATCTTCATCCACGTAACTATCTTGTCTCTTTCGAGTGTATTGTCAATGAAAAATGTTATCCAGTATATATATTTATTTCAGAAAGGGATTAAACGATTTGACATCAATAGAGAGTATCCAAAGGGTCGGACTTAGCAATGCTATTCTGGAAATAAAAAAGAAAATCAATCGATTTAACGTGTCCCGAACGACATAAAAAAGTTGCTAATTGTAGCGGGATGGAGGGTGTTCCTGGAGTCCCAATTACGTACGGTACGAGAATTTATCGTAACTGATAAAATAGGACAAGAAACTTGTTTAAAAAAAAAAAAAAAAAAAAAAAACGACATATACAATATATTAGGGTTTTTTGCGTTCGGGTAATTAAGATCCTCAAATTTCACGAATCTCGAATAAACCGCTGGCGCTTTTTTTTTTTTTTAATTAGATAAACAATAATTGAAGCTATTAGTTGAAAGAGTTTATTCGAAAAAAAAAAAAAAAACTTTATTTTACAAAGAGGTTTTTGTCGCTGTTTTTCAGACAATGCCGCCTGATTTACGCAATGTACAGAGATGAGACGTGGGAATCACCGTTAAATTGGTGGATTATCGGAGACGCGGGAAACGTGTGTTTTGTTTCGAGACAAGCTTCGCGGAACGGGGTTTACGAAGGGAGAAAGAGGGAGAGAAAGAGAGAGAGAGAGTGAGAGAGAGACGATCGTTACTGTCACTACAAATGCGGCTAAGTAATGACAAGACATTCCGCATAAACGCACGCCAATTATTACTATATGTACGGAACAGAGCCGAGTATATAGAAAAAAAAAAGAAAAAAAAAAAAAAACAATACACAAACGCAGCAAAAGCAGACGCTGAATAAGTTCAGGCTAATTTGTAAAACACGTTCAATAAATGATTCTTTTTCCATTTCACGATGTTTCTTTATTTTCTTTATTATTTATGTGCTTTTTGTTTTTTTTTTAATTTTATTTAATAAAAACCTTAAGATTTTATAACCATATCGTTTACTCTACATTACTACTTTATATACATGTATATATACGTATATATATGCATAAGTATATCGAAAAGAATAGGGTTTTCAAATTAGAGAGTGAAAAAAAAAAATGTACGGCGCATCGCTTTCGGAATTTTTTTATTTATATTTTGAATAATAATTTTTTAAAAAAGTGTACGATTGGGTAAGTAAAGTCGAAAAGCAAATTTAATAAAAAAAAATACAATATTGTACAAAGTGGCACCTTCTTCCAAAATTAATATAAATTAACGTTTACGTTTGTTCAATTCGATTTAATTGCACCGTCTCATTCCAAGGGTGTTGCTCCCCGCTGCTGGTGACAACGACGATTCGCGTCTCTCAGGCTCCCCGGAAACAGAATTCACGCAAAATGTTTTTATCGTGTTTTTCGCGCGCTTTTAGCGACCGTTCAGTTCGATTTAAAACAATCGGAGGGTTGAAATAATTTCTTGAAAAAAGCGTCGATGTTTCGTTTATTAAATCATCGAATAAAAAATGATTCTTATTCCATTAAAAATAATTTGTTGTTTTATTGGAAAAATGGCGTAAGGCGCGACAGAAATTATTTGACAACTCCGATGGTGCAGCGAAGAAAATTCAGCACATAAGAATATGAGATAATGTGTAATATTATAGGATGAAGAGAAAAAAGACGGCAGAAAAATCGAGAAAATCGATGAATTGCCTAGTGAATTCGAGTGTTGCTTTTGTACTACGAAGGTATTTACAACAACAAAAATCACTAAACATTAATACAAATAACTTCGTCGAAAAAACATCGGTAATTTATACGTCGCGTGATTTGATTCTGCAAGCGTTTTTCGAACAATTTTAGATATTATCGCACAAAAACACGCCGTTGTACTTGTCACGAACTTGTCTAAACTTTAAATTACTTCCGAAGCTGTTTTACGGCACATTCTCCGGTCGCGACGTATAAATTGTCGACAAGAATAATTCATTCGTTAAAATAAATGTCACCCAGCACTTTAAGCGATAAGTCGGTAGACATTCCGTGCGTCGGCAAAATTTTGTTACAGGCTATGCATTTTTTTTTATTTTACTTTTTTTCTTTAGAATGTACTAAAATAGCATAATTTTCGTGTTTCCGATGGGGGACGATGGGATAATGGCAAACACGATAATAACTAAATATATATTATTTATCTGGAATATTGAATCATTTTATCGTGTCGTTCCGATTGTTTTGGTAAATTAAAAAAATAAAATTGCTTTATCTTAGAAATTTATGATCTAAGATTCGTTGCTTAAGAAATACACATTTTTTCAATATAATGAACTCTATGAATGGAATGAAATTTACCATTAGTTGTTTAAGGAGGATGTATCATTACATTCGCAGCCAAAAATGCAAAAAAAAAGCCAAAAGTAAGATTCGGAAATTTTTTTTAATCCTTTGCAATGGGATAAAAATCTTTAAAAAATCAACCATTATCGTAGTATCGTAGTATCGTAATATCCTATTATAGTAGTATCGGAAGTTATTAAAAAACTGAACGAACGACAAATGAAACTTATCGCATTTTTTTTTTTTCAGATTAAAAAAAAATTTAAGTTTTCATTATTTAAAAATTGCTCGATGAATAAAATTATTTTTTTCGATGAAATTCGACTTATCCTCAGGTATTCGCCATTACATTCCCACATGGAAATGAAATACATCTAAAATTTATATCCATTATATATGCAATATATTTTCTACGGAAAATTGTATATTACGGATCTATTTTAAAATATATTTCTGCAAATCTACATCAATATATTAATCATATAAAAAGTGTCGAAATTAAAGTATTTTTAGCATAATATTCGATTTCCATGTGAATTACCCTATCGTCCCCTATAATAGCAAAACTTTGAAAAGCTTTTCTCGTTCGTTTTACTTATTTTCTTTCTGCTGAAATCGCGTAACGAAAATTAAAAAAAAAATCATCTAATTTTATATTATAGTATAAAGTGTGCTTTACGCTGTCACGGGTAAGTGTCGCACATTTACCTTATCCTCATAACGCGCTCCTCGTACGATACGTTTGAATCAGCTTATCGATGAAGTTCGTCTTTCGAAGCGATTAGTGCGAATGGACTTAAATTTTGTTGATAATCTGAATATTATTTAAACAATTATTACACCATTTTTTTTCTCCATCGCGTATCGAACCCGCAATATAGTTCCATAGAAAAAAAAAAAAAAAAAAAAAAACGTGTAGTAAAAAAAAAGTTTTTTTAAATTAAAGAAAAAAAAACATTTAGCGTATGAAACTCTTAAACTCTTTGGATTTAATTTCTTTATCTCTTTCTAGGAGTACAAAGAGTACCGGGATGCGGAAAATATAATGCCGCTGGCAACGAGTGATTTTCGTAATCCGGTTTGTCAGGAATTAAGATCGATGCGCGAGAGTAGTATCGAGACGAGTGGTTACGGTGACTATGCGCCGGAGCTTTATCAGCCGGAATTTTACGCCCCGGAGATGTACACTCAGGAGATGTATGTACCGGAATTGTACGCACCGTCGCCTGTGCAGGCAATCGAATCGACGGTCGTTTACACGAAGACATACGCGGATAGAGGAAGCGTCGATAGTTCGGATACTTACGCGAGTTGCCAGACTCATCCTTTTCACTCGCAGGCCGATTTGACCGAAGAGGCCGACAGCAATCTTTACATAAATCCTCTCGAAGGCACGGATAAGGTACGAGTCAAGAAATCAACTTCCGGCGAAATAGCGAGAAACATAATCGACGTATCGCCGAGTACCGAATCTCTGAAGGGATTAGAAATTCCTCAGGGTGAGAGTAGCAAAGTCGGCCTCATCGAGACTTTGCCTAAACACAAGAAAACTCGAATCCAGAAGGTAAGGACTATCGAATCCTATAATTATTTGTCTTTCGAAGGTATTTCTCGAAATATTGAATGAAAAAAGTTTTTGAATAAATTGCTATAAAAACCTTTTTCTCGGTTCCTCGATTCTCGATCTTTTTTTTTTATGAAAATCAATGAATTCATTATTTTTCGATTGTTGAATTTTTTTTTTCTTTTTTTCTCCGAAGATAAAAAATGTATTTCTCGGATTGATTGTATTTACGCGTTATCGATGAATATTTTCAGTGTGGCGGTCTGCGAAGACAAGTGACGATGGAACAAGAGTCATCCTCGATGTTGGGACAATTGTCGCCGATAGCATCGAACGCCGGAAGTACCGAGGATAACAACAATCATTGCGAAACGGGTCTCCGGGGTGGACGTTCGTCGTCGAGTACGATAATCAATCCGACGACAACGGCTCACGCAATCGCAACGGCGGCGCGCGTTATAAATCGTCATCAATTCGGCAATCTTAGCGGTTCTAAGCAATACACCGGTAAATTATGAATAATGACACGTTGGCAATTGCGCCGTGCTTGTGCGATACACAACGACAAACAAAAACTCACACGCAAACACACGAAAAAAAAAAAAAAAAAAAAATCTAAAAATCCCACCATAAAATTCTATCGTTTATACATATATATAGTAAAAAAAAATTAAAAATGCCATTACTACGTACGTAGTAAATTATCATAGTGCACCACCGCAAGAATCTTCATTGTACATATTTGTAAAGTAATTTACGACTCGGACGTACATATCATTGAATCTCACCTCCCCTACCCCCGCAGCTTGTTCGTTATCTTTTAATAAAAATGTAGGGGAACGAGATATATTAGAATACGAGAAGAAAAAAAAAAAAAAAAAAAAAGGAAAAACAAAACCGCTTACGCAGACCGCGTGATTTTTTACGCGAAATTTAACGCGGAAAAAAAAAAAAAAAAAAGTCGCGAATTTTTTTTTCTTATATATTATTATTATTATTATTTTATTTATCCTTTAATTAATGATCCACTATCGCCGTGCATAATGGACGTATTCCCCGGCGTTTTTGCATCGCATTGATACGCGATCTCCTCGCGTGTCGGCGAACGGAACCGATGCTCTACCGATACGAGTGACGATGGAAGAATTTAATTACAAACCTTTCACATCTCGCGATAAGTTTTTCCTTTTTTTTTTTTTTTATTTCTCGGCTTGCAAAAGCGGCTGCACCTTCACGCGCGTGTTGCGCCCCGGACTCGGGACGATCCGGTCGTTACATCGAATCCGTTTAGGGATTAAACGCGGGCATCACAAAGTACCTTGTTGCGAATGTATAGTATGTATAGAACACTCGTTGGCAAATAGGCCACAGCTTCCTTAGTGCGACACACAAAAACACATACATCACGCAAAAGACGCGAATGCACATTTGAAGCAAAAAAAAAAAAAAAAAGAAAGCTGAAAGAAAATAATATACAAAAACATCCGTTATGTATATATGTAAATTTTTCATTAAAACTTGTTATCTCTCCACACGTTCATGTCACGTGGGACAACACTGAAAAGGTTATGTTATAGAGAAAAAAAAAAATTATATGTAGAATATACATAGTTATGCACGCAACCGTAGTTTGTAATGAAAGAAAAACTTAATAGTTCGTTCATAGTGCGTTGATTATTTATTTATTTATTATTATTATTACTATTATTATTATTATTATTCTAGTTATTGTTATTACGGTTTGTTGCGATCTCGTATGCTATAATATTCATTATAATTGATCAACGAATTTAACGAAATATCTTGCTGCCATTCTACGCGTAAATGAATTTTTTTTCGAAAACATCTCGGATAAATATTACGATTGATATATATATATATATATATCTATGTATATATATATTCATAGCGAATATTTGCAAAAATGATTTGCGCAACATGCTGAATATTGTAAATATGATACAGTGATTATAATTTATTTTTTTATCATCGAAGCGTCGAAGAAAGACAGGGAGAGATTAAACGTGCGAGAATCGTGCGAAGCGCAGTGTAAATGAGAGAGAAAATAGAAAAAAAAAAAAAGGAAAAATCGAAAAAAAAAAAACGGAAATTCGAAAAAAACGAAAATGATATTCGTTTTTTGATGTTTATTCGAGTCCTCGACGTCGCTCACGAATCTCACTTTTGAGTATTTCGATAAGCGTATTATTATTGTTAAGAGTCGGAATCGAAATGTTTGTACAAATGATTATTTCAGGTTATTTTTTTTTCTCTTGTCGCTCAAAACTAATCCGATCGTGTGGGTCAATGCGATCCGCCCGCTTCCATGCGTCCCACAATCGGGGCCAATCGAAACGAAAATAAAACACGAGTCAAAGCTTTATTTTCTTTTCATTTGAGAGAGTAAGGTGCTCCGTTCAACCCTTTCACGTTTCTCAGTCTTTTTTCTTTTTTCGTTTATCAATATTTACGAGAATATATCTAAACGATGTTTCGAAATCGGAGTCAAATCTTTTATTTTTCTTCTTCTCAATAACTGTAGAAGATGATGAACTCTTTTTTTTACCGAATGTATAGATTCGGAAACTCAAAAAAATGGTAAAAAAATTTCAGAAAAACAGATACATTTGTCAAAAAAGTTACTTGTTTTTTTTTTTCTTTTTCCAGTGGAAATTATGTATTGAAGATAAAAAATTAATCGGGTTATTAATGACAATGACGAATCGTTCGCGATACTTGATTTTTTAAATAATTTCGAAGCATAAAAAATTCGTGAGAGAAAATCGACATTTTTTTCGTGATTAATAAAAATTTAAAATTAAATTATTATTGTCATATTAGTTTGAATAACCGATTTTTAATTTTTTAATTTATTTTGAGAACATTGTTTTCGATTTGTTTTTAACACTCAATATTTTCATTAACAAAAAAATTGTATTACTTCCCAGTTATCGAAAGAAAAAAAAAATTAATTGATTTTTTTAAGAGGTAATACAATTATTTTTTTAAATAAAAATATCGAGTATTAAAAAAAAATTGGGAAACAGTAAGTTGTCCCCTTAATGACAATCGAATTGCGCAAAGGCTGTAACGATGATAATTTCTCTCGTCGCATCGCCGAGCCTACGTAAGTATAATATCGATACATCGATGTTTCTTCAATCATATAATTTCAGGTATAAGCACACCGACGCGTGCGGGGAACAATAAATTATCGATATCCGCCGATTCGATCGACAGCGTAGCAACGGCGATACCGTACGTCGAGAATCGTCAAAGAATATCAAAGTCGATACTTAAAAAGTCCGATACAAGCGCAAACGATTACAATAACGATCGCGACGGTGACACGGAGAAACTGATATTAGACAACGCAAGTACGAGCAGCATGTGCAACGAAGGATTCAATCAGAGTCCGGTACTGAATCTAAACGCTGCGCGTTTTGCTAAATCCGGTCAAATACTTCGAAGTAACAACAACGTCGAACAATACACGACGACGGAACAGAATGAGGGAAAAAACGTTTCCAAAGGATTGTTTGGTGGTACACTCGAAGGTATTGCGCCAGAGATTAATATCGATCGATAGATTAAACATTTTATTATTATTATAAATAAATAAAAAAATAGCTCACCGTAAAGTTAATTAGTTCGCTTGCAGTAATAACACAGCACAATTATTTCAGTAGTAATTCCAATAGTGCCGAATTAGTTGAAAAAAAAAAAAAAAAAAAAAAACATTCGAAGTCACTAGATTGCATCCGTAGAGTGTCAAGTACCATTATTTACAGAGGAGAAACAAAATCGTAACGAGACAATGGTGGATAATCAGGAAAAAGATTGGGACGAAACGTGCGACGAGAAGACAAAAGTACGTTCGACACAGACGGGAAAGGACGATAGAACGTCATTGATAAAATCACTGAGACCGTACAAAATAACGAAAAGAATGATAACCGGCGAGAAGAGAAAGGTATGCCGTGCGAGCAGCGGCACGTCGAGTAACGTTGGCGTTGCCACGGATGGAAATCGTCTTCCCCAAGAAACTCATCGCGCCACCTCGTAGCCCACAATTATACCGCGTTACAGTTTTTTGGTATCTAGACTTAGTGACGACACCGTTGAGATCGTTGTAGTCGAGGAGATATAAAATTCGATCGTAAAAAAAAAACAAAAGCTATCGATGAATGTCCGTAGTCATTCTATATTTACCGTGTGTCGTGTCTGTTAAGTACACTTTAGAAATTGTTAGTTATTATTATGATTTTTTTTTTTCGATAGTGAAATATTGATAGAGAACGATTATTGCGGATAAAAGTTTTAGCGATGCATGCCTCACGAGTCAGAGTCGTGAAAACCCCGTAGAGAACGCACAACCCATGGTACTTACGGTTTAGTACACGAAATCGTTCGGTCTCGCGTCAGCGAACCCGGCCTCACTGTTACCTATTGTTTATAGCCGAATAAAATCACTTAAATTCGTCGTCGTTGTAGTCGGACGTTTTTATGTATTTCGCGCGATTTTGCGCGCGTATATCGATTAGTTTCGCGCTATACATAGTTATATATACAACGGTAAACGAGCGTAAAATTAAAAGAGGTTATTATCGACAAAAGATAAATAAATAAAAATGGAGGGATTGCTTAGAGGATCGAGAAAGATTTTCGCGAAAATATGAAAACGGACTAGAGATAAGGAGTGCCGTTGTGATATGTATATGTATGCAATACTGTACTATTATTAGGAAGATGCATACGGGCTTTAGTGAGATAATATCGATCGGTACGACGGTTTTCATGCGGCCAGCTATACAATAATAATAAAACACAAATACACAAACGCGGACAGGCGGACACGTAACTATTATTATCGCGCTATAATCTATTTTAATTTCGATGTTACAATGAACTTTCGAGAGTTTAATGAACATAATATTGCCTAACATAATGTGCCTTGTGCATCAAGCATTTCATCTCGCGTTGTACGCAATAAATCGAAAAAAACAAAAGAACAAAATAAAAATCTTCAGATATATTGTATAACTATACGAACTGCTTGTGCTCAACAAATGAATGACAAAAAATGATACAAATGACAAAAATCGCAAGCCGGCTATACCGAATCGTCAAGTTAAAAAAAAAAAAAAAAAAAAAAAAAAAAAACGAGCGAATTTGCATTTCTGTGATACAGAGTCGCGCCTCCTTATCTCTAGATGCTTTTGCCTGAATACATTAAATCTGTCGCACAATTTTAATCGCGCGGTAAGAGAGAGATGCATTTGATTTGAAATCTTTTGGGCGTTTAATCTCGCGGTAATTCACACACGTAGCTTCGACGCGTACGATATAGTTATATCGTTATATTATAATAACTTCACGATCGATCGAAACTTTCATGAAAGTCCGACGGCATAATCACCTATATAGTTGTAATCTTACAATAAGTTACGGATACTTACACCAATGTTATTCGAGCCTAAAAAAAAAAAAACAAACAAAATCTGATACGCAACTTGGCAATCGTCAACGATCCGACGCAAAAATGATTATAAAAAAAAAACAAGAAAAAATCTGACCATCTCGCCGACTCGTGACTGAATAACGTAACGTACAACTGCAGCTATGCGCGATCCGTCAATATTTTTACAACAAAATAAATAAACATAAAAAACAAAAACAAACAAAGTCGATCGAAATTGCAATGAGAACAATCTTTACATCTCTCGGAGTAAATTCGAATTGAAATACGGCGAGAATCGCTAAATATATAATCGCGAATCTTCGTGGACACTGTAACATGAATTGTTTATTAATGTACGCTACTTTGGTAAAAAAAAAAAAAAAAAAAAAAAAAAAAAAAAAAAAAATGAAAAAAGAATAAATGTGCTTGCGAAGTTAGATCACCGACACGCACGACCCGCAATCTTCTTTCTCTATGTGAACTCGGCTGGGTAAGTGTAGCCTGAACGTTATTACATAGTTACCTGTTAAATATCGTTTAGTCAAATCGTCTATTTAGAAAAACAAAAAAAACCCACCTGTGTATATAGAAAAATGACAAAATATATATATATCGAATGGTATATACCAAATGACATATAATTAATTGTTTTCGTTGATTTCCGGACCTGCGAATTGTTTTTACAGATATATTTATAGTATATTATATAACACTAATAATATATACTTGATAATGATAATGATGAATGAAAAAAAAAAAAAAAAAAATCATGAAATTTTATTTCGATAAATAAAATTGTATATTGAATTATACACAGAATTCTAGAGTTTTCTTAACGAAAGAACATTCGAGATTTTTAAATCGGTATTCTATACATTGCACAGACCCCTTTGTGACATTGAAAATTCTTGAATACATCGTATTCAAATTTATTGTTTCGCTTTGAGTATCTATTCGGACTATTTTAAGAACCATTAAAATTGGTACACAGTTGTGGCGCATACCTTTGTATATTCGTCGAGGGTTAATAAATTCGGCAAAACCTAACCAAGCCGTTATATAAGTATTCCTGGTTTTTCGGAAAATCATTGTTAACGTATTTCGTTTTCCTTGCCGTTATTTGAGGAGCCTACCGAAGCTGAAGAGCGATTGACGCTGTTCCGCGAACCTTTATCAAGAGTTACGCGGAAGTCTCGATGCGAAGTACGAAAAAAACAAAAATAGATTCTATACTTGAATTTCGCTTTATCTCGAGCAAAATAAAAAAGTCAAAGTAATTTTTTTTTTTTATAAAAAAAACAACAATTATGCAACACATCGGAATCGATAATTTTATTCAATACACATTTTCGGATGTCCGATAATAAATTCACGAGTATTTGGCTTACAGGAAACAATTGACGAATCGATATAATTCATTGACCTTCGATTATCGTTGAATTGAAAACACCTTTTTAATCTTTTATCATTTGAACGAAGATTAAGAAAAAATATCGACTCATTAATCGTAATAGAGTTTTACTTGGTAAAATAATATGTGTCTTCGTTGCTGTCCTTTTTGACGCGATGAATTCCCGCCGACGCTTTCGGCCCCTCGTCGTCGTACAGTAATTTCCTCTCAACCTTATTCGCCAGTTCGGGATTATTCATCAACAATTGAATGAACCAGTTAATGGGAAACCTGCGAGAAATAAAATTGTTGTTCGACGATTTTTATGATTTTTATAAAATAAATTTAATCAATTTATATTTTATTTTTTAAATATTTTTTTTTATCGAAGAACAAGAATGAAGAAGAAGATTTTATCGAAGAATGTTAATCCTTTGTGGACGTCGTTGATTTTTAAGGTGATGCGAAAAGTCTCTGTCGATAATGAAAACTGTAACAAATACCATTTCGAAATCGTAGATATTTGCGGAAAAATAAAATTACAATTCCCTGCGGCGATCTATTTCGCATATAAACGCAATGTTATTATTTCTTAAGTGTTTGTGGTTTCGCAATGGCATTAATTACAGTTTGCGTTACCAATTGGGCGCGGGGTGGATAGGCGAAGCAATTTTTTTTATTACCGTAAGCGACAATCATTATCTGAGCGCTTCGAACTTTTTCGAGAATTTTTTTATCGGCTTCCGGTTGTTCTGGAAGCGGTTCCGGAAGGGATTCCGAAAAAAAAATAAAATATTAATAATAGGGTTCTGTATTCCGAGTCCGAAATCCAAAAATTCGTTTTCGAGTCTTAAATGGCGGACATCGCGCGTGGGTGATGAACGACCCGAGTTGCCCGCGTGGTCGTTCGTTTTTTCACTGATGAACAAAAGTGCCTGACACAAGATGAGTGTTCCGGAGGGTTCTTATTTGATGATTGATATGTTTTAAGTGCTTTTCGCGTCATTTCAACTAACGTAGAAGGCTTTATGTAATTAAATAGAATCCACGAAAACCTATTTCAAGAGCTCTTTATACGATTCTTGTTCTTAGACAAAGGGTCAACAGACCGGATTGTTGACAAAAGGTCGACAAGAAACTACGCCAACGTTGGTTAAAAAAAAATTTGAACTTTTCACTAAACCTATAAACACTATTTTCAACATTTTTTATAATTTATAGAATTTTATTTTATCATTTTTTTTTTTCATTCTTTTCTATTATGTCTTTTTTTTTAAATCGTAATTTTCCATCATTGGCATTGACGGTATTTAGTTTCTCAAATACTTTCACTTTTTGGAACCAAAGCGACGAGGATTTTTTTTGCTCTAAGTACGTATCCTCAATTTTCTGGAAGATTTTTATTTTTTTTTAATGTATAAAATTTTTATTACTCGAACGTTTCTTGTTTTCCGAAAATTTTGATTTTCCGACGCGTAAAATGCCCCAACGCAAGAGTTAGACTTGTATAATGATTGATACAGTTTGTTTTTCGTTCTTCGAAAGTATACGTGAATTTTGTCAAATTTTTTTTTTGCCATCGGAATGATTAAAAATATGTATATTTTTTTGAGAACTCACCTTTCCGAGTCATCTTTGACCGGCAGTAGTATCATCGATTCGCGTCCGTACAGATTCGAGGGTTGTATGTCGCTCGAGCGTTTACCGAAGCCAATCGCCGTGTAGAGCGAATGTGGCTTCTTAAATGCACGAATTTCTCGAAGTTTCGGTCGTGGTTTAGAGATAAAAGTGTAATCGTGATTGTTCTTGGCACCTTCCGTGGCCAAGACAAGTACGATCATAGCTATGAGTACTCCGAAGCGTACAATGACCTGAAATGAATTCAACTCTCGTCATGGCATGTAAACGACGTCGGAGCGTCATTGTCACATCGTGACAAATGCAGACAAAACAGAATTGCATAGCGTACGGCACGTTTGTTCACAGAATTCTATTTAACACCGTTATTCAACGAAGGAGTTTAGCAACGTTTTTAATAAAAGTACAGCGATGTCCGGACCCTTTTGCTTTGGAATATCGTTGGCGGAATGTTATGTCCCGTGTATCGATAACATTCATCGATCAAAAGCATTAATGAAAACTAGACGATTAAATTTCGTAAAAAATATCAATATAACGTGAAGTATTAAATACCACGAAAAAAGTATTATTATAAAGGAATGTTTTAAATACCGCTAAAAGTATTCATGTAAAATAAAGCAGAGCTGCGCAAATTACTCAAAGTACTTGGTACTTCAAGTACCCGGAGTTTTTGTCTTCAATCTATTTCGTCAAATAAAATGGTTTGAAAACTCAGTAATAATAAAGATTAAAAGAATATTGAACGTTTCAACGATAGCTTTTGTTCAGAAAATATATTTCCATTATATAAATTCAATTTTCGTAAATATTTTTTTTTGGTTTCGGTGTCGATCGTTCGTTTGCCGGTGTAGACTGAAATTGTACTTAGAAAGTTTGGAGTCGAAGATATGAATTAATACATCGAAAAGATACATCGAAAAAAGGACCATTTTTAAAGGGATACAGAAGACGGATATTGCGCTTCGGTGTTTTGCTAAAAAACAGAAGTTAAGTTTCAATGATTGTATTTTACTCTATTGATTGTAGAAAATTGGATGAAAATAGAAACGTTAACTAAAAAGGAGAAAATCGCTGTGGCACAGTTACAATATTTATTCAATTGTTCCTATATAAGGTGGAATATCGCGGTGACGTGAAATTGATCGATCAGCTTTTATAATTGTTAAAGTAGATACAGCGCGTGGTATTCATTTGGCATAAGTTCGAGAAAAATGAGAGAGAATTACAAACACTTCTCGATAATATAAAAATTTGAAAAAAAAATCATGCTTATTAAAGGTACTGAAAACATTAATAATTGTCAAATGTTATTAACAAATTGATGAAAAAAAAATTGTTCAACAAATTTCTGGTAAACCAACTGTTTTTTTTTTATGAAAATGATTCGTCCATTTTTCTGAATACGTATGAACTTTTTCAGATTTTAATCTTTAATTGGATTTTTTTTTATATGGAAAAAATGTGTAAAAAATTTTGCGAAAAATGTATTACATTTTTTACAACCATTTTTTGACATTTTGATTGTGCAATAGCATATTTTTATAAAATAAATGTTTTTCGAAAAAAAAAAAATGCCGGTGCAGGAATTTGCAGAACCACTGCTGAACTTTTTTTAAGGAGGGTGTATCATTAAACATTCGGTAACCTAACGGTTTTTCGCAGAAATTCATTAATTTTTTTTTCGGAGTATGTACCGATTTTTGTTCGAATTTTTTCTAATTTCCAATTTTTTACATTTTTTTTATGAATGAGACGTAACGAATTATTAATACGTGTTCGGAGAAACACCACGTATTGCATGCAAACATTTTCCCGGCAATTAATCGAACATATTCGCAAATATCGATCAAAGATTCCTCTTAAAATGAGATTTCGAAAATTAGATAAATACTAACAAAAAATTACCTGTATTCAAAAAAATTAACGAATCAACAATCAGTTTAGGGGAAATTTTGATTTTTTGAGTGCCGATAAAAATTAATCATTAATAGCAAACAAATGAATGATTCGATAACTTATGCCACATCGAAATTAATTATGAATTTATTAAAAAAATTCATTGGCAATGAATTTACATTGGCGTGCAAAGTTAGAAGGAACGCAAATCGAAAGTTAATCTGCAATTTTCTAAAAATTACGATTTCTGTACTTTTCACAGTAAATACCTTTCTGAGTAAAAAAAAAACTAATAACGGAGTTAACTCTGTTACATGCATAACTCGCGTTATATGCCTGCGGACGACGACATATGTCCATCAATTATCGGTTTTCTCCTGAAACGAACTTCGTGATGACAGGCAAAAACCGGGAATTGGATGCGTGAAAAGTTTATTTTCAACTTTCATTGTGTTTATTTTGCTTTTTTTTAATTCCAAATCAATCGGTTGGGCGTCAAAAATGATTCATTCTAAAACTATTTGCTATAACTAAACGGAAAACGTAAGATTGATATTAATTAATCTGAATAATAGAATTAATAATTGATATTTATCGACAGATGAAATTTGAAAGCTGTAAAGAATTTTTTGAAAATTCAATACCGATCGTTGTACAACATTTGCGTAGAACGCACCCCTCCGAGAAAAGCTCAAGAGTAACGGATTTAAAAAGAAATTCAAAGCAAATATCAAATTTTTATCACTTTCGACATATAGACGAAAATTAAAGAAAATAAAATTTCAATTTTAGAGTTCCGATGCGTAAACGCGCAAACGAATTCGTTGAGAATTTTTTATTTCTAAACACGAAAATCCGATTTGTAAAATCTTCAACACTCCGACACTGAAAACTAATTTTTTTTTCTCCGTTTCACGGAAAATTATCTTTCGAAAGGAAAAGAAAAGAAATTATTGCCTCCCATAAGTAAAATAGTAAAAAAAAAAAAGTAAATCTTACACCAATCGGTATCATATTTATCCACGATATTCAAAGTTTCGCCTTTGATAACCCGCGATTCGACAAACTGCGTGTGATTACAACTACCAACTAAACTGTTTCGGGGGTTGAAAAAGCGCGTATCGTGCGACACACCTCCAGTTAATTAAGCGGAGCGGTTGACACTTAATGGCAACGGCAGCCGCACGAATTAATATAACGAAAAATACACACCCAGTTTAGTTCCAAGTTGTATACAATATGCTACACGATAAAATAAAAAGTAGTATTAAAAAAAAAAAAAAAGAAAAGAAAAAGAAAAACTTAATTACACTCGGCGTTACTCACCCTCGTGGAACACGAATTCCTTTTACACGTCTTCATAGCAATAATCGTTATGGCACCGCGAAGAAACTAAAGGGATTTTCCTCTCGGATCTTAAATTAAAAAAGTTGATTTCCAAAGAGAAACAACAGTCGCAACAGAAGGAAATCGTGAACTTGAAAAGCTAATCGTCGACCGGTCCAAAATCGGTTCTCGGTAAATATAGTCGCCCTGAGTTATCCGGTTACTTTTCGTCGGCCGAATCTCAACTTGTCAACTGAGGTGGCCGATGCGATCGGCGTCCCTTTTTGTACGTGAAAGCCGAAGCCGCGCGTTGCGCATTTGCCGCCGCATTTGCCGCCGTCGTTGCGTACGAAATTTCGCTTCGATATACAGTATATACACGTAGAAACTCGGGGAGAGAGTACCCCATAGTACCGACCAACTCCCGGGTCCCTTAATGCCCCCGTGCGGTATATATCGTCGAAGCGAGGCAAGCGAACGGTAGTCGACGCGGCATTCGCGGCACTCCGTTTACTCCCGTGCGGAAGCCTTCCCATGCGCGACACTCTACTTATCGCTAATTGAAAGTGACCGTGTAGTCGGGGATGCGCCTTCGGCACTTGGGAGAAGCGAACGCACGCTACTATCTACCTATGTACCTTCCTCTCTGCGAGGCGAATACTTGCTATATAATTCGACTAGTTGCTCAACCCCCGCATAACTATCTTCGCATTATCGTTTGCTCTTTAAATAAATAAATAAAAACCCACGAATAACCCTCATGTAGGCGCGACTAATTTCGCTTATCGTTTATTGCCACGCAGGGCAGTTTTACGAATCATTAACAAAATGTTCGAAACAAAAAAAAGTATCTATAATATAATGTAACGTGTTTTTAACACCGTGTGACTAATCGCAGCTAATTTTTTTTAATTTTTTTTTTTTTATATATATATCATATTTATATATTATATATGTTAATTTAATATAAATTACTTTGCTATCTTCTTGTACTGATCCAATACGATAACGGGAATGTTCTCAAGTATAACAGATTTCGATAGGCCGGAATATTTCGCGAGTAGTTGAAGATAGTGTAGCGCCGTTACTCCTTCGAATTCCCACTCGCTGCTGATTTTTCCACTGGAAAAAAAGGTATATATGTTTGGGTAAAATTGAATTTTTGTCGCGGAGATTGATATTTGGATTTTTACATACCTATCGGCGACGACGAAGGACATTGTATATCTGCAAACGTGAGCCACGTAACTGTCGAAGACGGACGGTGGAAATTGACGCAACAACGTTTGAATTCCGATTGTAAAGATCACCGCGTCAACGGGATCTTGAAGCTTTTTACTCAAAAGACTCGCTGCGATTGATAGAATATTGCGGGTTATTTTTTTTAATTTTTTTTATGCGAACGATAAGAAAATTTTTGTATCGGATGATATACTATGGGAGACGGAGAAAATAGAAATTCTTGGAGAAGAAATGTTATTTCAATCCTTGGATCGCGTATAAACTAGCAAACCGAGATAGCTATTCCATCCCGAAGCGTCGCGAAATTGAATCGAACGCTCAAGTAGTTTTATGCTAATCAGGATGGATCCAGGAATAGAGTAATGCGAAACGGAAAGGCTTTTTGCGCAAAACTATCCTCTACCCACGCTGTTAATGTTATTAGTTCGGCTTCGGATGTGTGACACTCGAGTCATTGCATGACGAGTCTCTTCCCGAAACTGCGACGGAAATACGATTTTAGTCCGCGATTTACCAATTTTTTTTAAGCGAACGATTCTAAAACAATTGTTAGAGATTTATTCAATTTTTTTTCTCGAGGATAATCCATTTTAAGGTGAATTTTGTGGATGAAGATTCTCGTCGGACTTTCAAAGGGATCGAAGGTTCGAGGGATTGAGTCACTTAATTATTACGGTATTTACGGGTACTTCTTCGCTATAAAAAAAAATGAATGATTTTTGTTTTACCGAAAAATACGTGTATTTAAGATTGACGTAAAAAAAAGATGTGAAATATTGAAAAAAAAAAAAAAAAAAAAAAATGATATAGTCGCCGGAAGAGTGATACGTTTTTTTTTCTCGATAAATTCTTATTAACTCGAATAACCCGTTTCGTTTTGTTACTTTCGGTGTATATTTTCGACTGCAGAGTCGAGTGTCCATCGCAAAAAAAAAATTGTTACGCTTCCGGCAGCTATTTTTTTTTTTTTTTATATATATGTTGACAATTTTTTTTTCCGGGACTTTCAATACGTGTACCTTGCGGAAAAAAAAATATTTTCTTTTCTCTACATACCGGTATTTTTGCAATAATGCATTTTGTGGAGATACGAGACGCTGAATAGAAAGAGGACGAGAGCGATTTCACTGATATTCGGTGGTTTTACGTAAACTTTGTTCAATGGATCACCGATACCCGCCCAGTCGAGTCTCACGCTGAGTTCCCGCAGAAGATCCGTTTCTTCTCGGCTCATCGGTGTTTCCACCGGTTTTTTTCTCAACTCCGAAATTACCGAACTGCAAAACAATTTTGCATCTAATAACGGAACGGTAAAAAATTAATCGTCTCGATTAAATAATTTTTCATTAGACGTACGCGTTTAACGTTCGCAGAGCTGCTTCCATGTGTTTCGCCTCGAATTTGCAAACGGTATTCAATTCGTAAGCGATTTTGTTTCGCAACAATTGAAAGTGACCGATCTTCATGACAAAGTCGAACATTGTCGGCCAAATTTTGTGCGCGTGACCAGTGACCGTGGAGCAAAGTTTTCCCGGATTGTTCGTCGATCCCTTGTTGTAGTCGCGATTTTGCATTATATTTTTGCAATCGTCGAACATCGCCAACCAACTTTTGTCCCGCGCACCTTTCTCGATGTAATTAAACGTATCGTGCAACTCGACCGATATGTAATAGGATATTAATTTGTCGAGACCCGCCAGACCCGGAGTTCCCATCGCTTGCAATATCATCGAAAATACTTTGTGATTCAATATCTCGCTCTGTGTTTTGAGATCGTACCACGATAGCGAATGCTCGATGTACACCGTCGTTCTGAAAAGCGATCTTCCGGTCAGTTTTGCGATATCTTTTTTATGCGAAAACATCCTTAGGCTCTTAAAAGGAAATGTTCTTGAAAAGCGCTACGACTCTAAATGAAAAAGTGAACAAAATCGAAAGTCTTCGAAAAGCCTTACGACTCTTTTGGAATAAAGTTTAAGAATGCAAAAATCCTTCGAGAAGCTAAAACTACCGAAGATGTTTTCACACACAATTTTCGCGAGTAAACGCAGATATATGCGTTACTTTTTCTTTTGCAGAGCCTTTTTTTCCCGACACCATTTCAATCGTCTATTCTATTGATTTTTTAAAATATTTCCAATCGAAACACGAACCTCGGATCGGTTACGCGAATTAATTCGCGTGCGAGACGCCCCATGAATGTTCCCGAGTTCGTCTCGGTGGGCATCGCGCTGTCGATTTTGTCTTCGTAGATCGAAAATTTCCAAGATTTTTCCGGTATCCACGTCGGCTCTCGGCACTCGTCCTCCAAAGCCGTATTTATAATATACGTAATCTAACAAAATAAATCAATTGATAAAAGATCTATGAAATGTTGTATAAATAATGTTACAAAAAAAAAAACAACATACTTCCTCGTGCCAAATTTTTAAGCTATTGATATTTATATAGTCCTGTATATACTGAAAAGATTTACGGTATCCATCCATCACCGTGGCAAGTGTATTTAATCGCGTTTCCAAGGTAATCTATTTAAAGAAAAAAAAGAAAAAATAAAATAAAAGGACTTTTATTAAGAATTCTTAAAGTGCTCTTGTAAAGAAAAAAAAATAACAAGTTACTTTGGATTTAGGATCGAACGCGAGGCAGTTGTGCAACGTGAGCGTAACTTTTTTCACGAGTTCTTGGCGAATGCCATCCTCCAATAATCGATGAGAATCGACCCTCAATACGCCGAGCGAAACGCTTCTCAAGGACAGAACTCCTTTTGTGAATACGGAGACTTCGTACGTCAGCTTCGCCATCTATTCAAAGACAATCGTTCAATCGAAACGCCTTTCCGGACTGGATTTGTTACAAAGCCGGAAGAAAACAATGCAAAATAAAGGTGTATTACCTTTAATCGTTCGTCAAGCTGCGCGTAGTCTTTAAGTTTATCTTTGTGCAAATTAGTCGGTATTTCCTTGAAAACATTCGTTTCCAAATGAACAATTTGCGCGAGAAGACCAAAGACGGTTTCGGGAATAATCTGTAAAACGCGACGCGCGTACCTCTCGAGTCCTCTGGAATAATATTGCGACACCAACGATAAATCGGTACTGCGCGCCTGATTGACTCTTAACAGAGGAGTTTCGAGCGCCGAGGCCATCTGCAATTGCGCAATTTACGACCATCCGGATTATTCCTTCTTTCGCCGATTATCTTATTATACGTAGAAAACGAACCTTCAGGAAAAGCGCTTTCAATTTTATCACCGTCGGGGGTTTCTCCTTTATACGCGATTGCATTATACCCACGAAAGATTCCATTATGTTCCACGCGTAGCAGCAATCCGTTACGATATTTAATGCGATCATCGTGTCTTCGGTGATACTACCGGTTCGCAACATGCTGTGCAATATCTCTCGCGTATCGGTCAGATAACTGGATATTTGCAAGTTATTTTCCAGTTGATGATAATCTGCAAGTTTTTCGTCCCAAAAAATGAAAAAAAAAAAAAAAACATTACGATTCAACGATCGCGAAAATTCTAAAACTGTATTCGATACTCGGCGAGAAGCGCGCGCGACAACAAGTAGCGAAGTTACCTTGAACTTCTTCCAACGCTTGTACCAGCGCAGCGATTATTCTGCCGTCTTCCTGCTGCAGCGTACTAACGTGAACGCTCGTCTCCTTGAACCAAGTTTTCAGACGCTCGTTGGGTTCAACACCGTCGAGAACTTTGTCGCCACTGAAAACCTCGGCGAGATGAGTCAAACGCTGCACACAGGTATTCTTGTTCTCGATCCACTTCGACTCTTTGTCGTTCAGCAACTAACAGCGACAAAAAGCTCCGGTTTTACTATACCGTAAATATATATCCTTCGATTTTGCAATGGTTATTCTTGCTATTGATTTTACGAAAAAACATTTTTCGGCATTTTTTTTTTCACAGCGTATTCTATTTTCATTTAAATAAATTAATTAAAATAAATATAAAATATAAATATAAATATAAATAGTATAATATAAATAATAAATTAATTAAAAAAATAAAAAATGGTGGATGTAAATCGCGATTAATGCTTCGTATCTCACCTGTTTGTACATACTTTTCAGATCGTGTTCGATCTGTGCGGTGCTGAGCAACAAACGAAGACAATCGTCGGGCGTATATTTGCTCTCGTTTATGACCTGTTGCCGCAGAGTCCGCGATCGTTTAGATTCCTCAGTCAAAATCGTGAACGACGCGGTGTGCAAGAGAATCCAGTGTAACGATACGTTGCACTCCCTTATCAATTTCACTATCGACTGTATCTCGTGTTCGTTCAATGTAACAGCTAATTGCAATTTTTCAGTCTCGACTATTTGTTTCTAATAATGGAGGAAATGTTTTTAAGAAAATGCATTAATCATAACAAAAACAAAAGAGACATTACTAACTTTAATTCTTTGGCCACAATTTTGAGCGATTCGCTTGATGTTGGAATTCTCCAGCGTATTGTTCAGAGCCGTTCTCGCGGCTTTGTACGGAAGCCACCAGTCTTGTAAATTTATTAATATTCCCATGTAGATACTAATCACCCAATTGTCGGGAAAAAATCTATCGACGATCTCGCGCATTATAGCCGCCTGCGTGTGAAGTACCGACGGCTGAAACGACAATATTATAACCAGCATCGCCGCTTGATTCGCCGAAGCTATGCTACGATGTTCCGGATGCGGAAACGCTAAACTCTGATTGTACAACTCGTCGGATCTCAATCGACCGATCACGAGTTCAATCAGCGAAGTTTGCAACGGAATTCTCCTAAAAAAAAAACAAATAAATAATTGAATTGCGATTTAAAAAAAAAAATTATTCCGGATCAACGAGAGTTATAGAATTTTACTTGAAATATTCTTCCGGATAATTTGCGGGCCGTTTCATCGACGATTTCGAAAGTCCGGTCGAGCGTAGGAGACGGCAAACATCCTCGACTCTCGTCAACGACGAACGTTGCGCGTTATAACGATAATAGGACACGAGAAGTCGCTCGCGAATTTGGCCCTCGAATTGGTGATCGACAACGAGAAGCATTACGCCGTATAGATAAACGGCTTCGCACTGAAAATAAAGATTAGATAATTAATAATTTCTAGTTGATGTTACGATAGATGAAAATAATAAATATAATGGTAAAAAATCGTAAAAATCATTATACCACAAGCTGTTTGCCCTCTTCATTTAGCATCACCGTCTCTGTTGATTGTTGAATATAAAATCCATCGTCCAACTCGTCAATATAGGCATTCAGATCGGTTACATATCTATGGATACTCTCAAAGGCCAAATAGAATTGCGTCAGAACATCGGCATAATTTTCTCTCAAGTTTTCGCTGAGATCCCGCAACGCCTGAAATAATTGATATGCGTTAAAAAAAATAATTGGTCATTTTTTTTTTTCTTTATTTATTTAAAAAATTACTTTGAATTGTAAAAAAATGTTAAATTACCTCGTCATTCTCGATTTTCTGCTCGTAACTGTCGGCAGCGGTGAAATAGGCAAAATCCAATATAATGGCGCCGTACTTTTGTACATGACTTTTGGAGTCCAATCTGTGGAAAAAAAGAATGAACAATTAACTACGCGAACTATAGCTGTCGTAGGTGACGGTGGGCGGCTGTACTGAATTTTTCCATAGTGAAAATAAAATTGTCACAAGCAAAATTGCTCTTGAATTATTTTACTGCTAGAAACGGTTATTCAGCGAATTCGCACTCGAGAATCGAGACGCATTAAAATTTGAGATTTCCTCCCTACATCGGCTAGAATTTTGTGAAAAAGCATAAAAAATCTCAGATTCAGAATCCGAACTGTGTTTTCGATGACATTACTAATGCGAAAATTGATCGAAACATTGTCAAGATTCTAACCTAAATACAGGAGGCACATATTCTTTCAGTCGCATAAGTTCCGCTATGATAGCATTTCCTCGTGAAACGAGTTTCAAAAGATTCTGTCCGCAGGTGTTATTGTTCGCTAAAAAATCTCCCATTGTTAAACAATTGTCATCGCTGGCGTAGCGAGTGAAAGAAAATATAAAAAAACAACGCGAACACGACGAAGAGGCGTAGCTGTCACACAGCCGCGATAGTATGAATATCAAAAATCTGGGGACTTTCGCTGTCAAATTACGACCGCGTAGGGTTATTTCGAATTTCTTGGTAACGCTCCCGTTATTCACTAGAATGGCGTCGTATCAGCCGGGAAGCGTTTTTCCTCCTTCGGTGACTTCACCAAATACACGGGGCGGGTGGAGACAGGAGACCGACATCTTTGACCAATCGCTGGCGCGACTCGACGACGAGGGAGTTGCAGGGAGTGAACGTGAACGTCATGACATCGCTTCATTAGTGTCATTAGAATCGTGCATAGTATTAAGTTTCGTGAATATTATATTGACTAAATTAAGATAACCGAAATCGTGACAACAGCATCGAGCGTTTCGAGTTCTATAAATGAATATTTATGGATCGGTGCAGTTATCGAAGGAATAATACAACCCCGTTGCGAATAGCATCGTTATGAGTGCAACGTTATCGTATAAACAATATCCCCGGTTTTGACGGGATACCGTTAAAAAAAAATTCGATTTCCTTGGCGGCTGAACTCAACGTTACCCGGGCGCGATGTTCGTTCTAATGCAACAATTTTTGGACAGCATCGTTCTGTGGGTTTACGCTCAAACCATTTGGGTTGTCGTAATCGGCACTTTGTACAATTTCTCCGTACCGTGGATAGTATGGGGAAGCTTCGCGATTTTGTTGTTTCTACGTTTCGCGCGGAATCCGCCGTCGGACGAAAAAATAGTTCGGCAAGTTTTAGGCGCGGATCCTTACGTTTTGGAGAAAGAGGAACGTTGTGGCGTCAGCCAGGGTAACGGGAAGCAATATTGCATGCGAGTGGTGGCCCACCGTGGTGGAGGATATGACTATCCCGAAAACAGCCTGTCGGCTTTCAGAAATGTAAAATCATATGCTACTTAATTAACAATTGTATCCCAATTTTTTTTTTGTTTTTCAATTCTAATGCTTTTTTAGTTTTTGAATAATACGTTTTTTTTTTTTTTTTTTTTTTTTTTTACAATCGTTCTAACCAAAGTATATACCGCTACTAACAATTAACGAAATTAGAAATTGGCGGTTCTAATTGTTTAACTCAATTTGCAAGGGGCTAATTTAAGTTTGCGTCATTGCAGAGCAAAGAGAAAGGCTGCACAGCGGTTGAGTTTGATCTCGCGTGTACCAAGGATAACATTCCAATAATATTTCACGATGAAAATATTGAAAGGCTTACGGGAAAAACAGGAAGAATCAAAGAGATGACTTGGGATGAATTGCGGCAACTGGATATCAGTGAAAATCATCCTCTGAGGTATCGACCGGAGCAATGGCGGCTGATAGTTCTATTTATTTTCAAAACTGTCTAATCGTGAAAGACATGAAATTTTGTCAATGTCAAGAATATCATGAAATTTCGTCAATGTCAAGATTGTCATGAAATTTTGTCAATGTCAAGAATATCATGAAATTTCTTCAATGTCAAGAATATCATGAAATTTCGTCAATGTCAAGATTGTCATGAAATTTCTTCAATGTCAATAATATCATGAAATTTCGTCAATGTCAAGATTGTCATGAAATTTCTTCAATGTCAAGATTGTCATGAAATTTCGTCAATGTCAAGAATATCATGAAATTTCGTCAATGTTAAGAATATCATGAAATTTCTTGAATGTCAAGAATATCATGAAATTTCGTCAATGTTAAGAATATCATGAAATTTCGTCAATGTCAAGATTGTCATGAAATTTTTTCAATGTCAAGATGGTCATGAAATTTCTTCAATGTCAAGAATGTCATGAAATTTTGTCAATGTCAAGATGGTCATGAAATTTTGTCAATGTCAAGATGGTCATGAAATTTCTTCAATGTCAAGAATATCATGAAATTTCGTCAATGTCAAGAATATCATGAAATTTCGTCAATGTCAAGAATATCATGAAATTTCGCCAATGTCAAGAATATCATGAAATTTCGTCATGTCAAGAATATCATGAAATTTCGTCAACGTCACGAATGTCATAAGTCATGAAATTTCGATATATCGTGAAATTTTATGAGCTTTCGCTGTTGGACATTCCTAAAAAGTACTCAATAAACTTTTTATACCGTTTATTCCATTAATTCTGTATATTCCAGAGAAAAATTCAATGGGGCTGAGAGGATCGCACTTTTCGACGATGTATTGGACGAATGTTTACGCAATGGTCTGCGTATGTTCATCGATATAAAAGAGAAGAGTCTGGAGATTATACAAGTTATTCTAGACGCTTACAAAAAGCATCCCGGACTTTTTGAGAAGGCTGTTATAACCAGTTTTCATCCAATTCTCATCTACATGGTACGATTAATCGACAATAATTTATCCAGTTAAAGAAAATTCAGCGCGCCGATTATGTGGGACGCACGCGCGGGCGGGTGGCTCCCGCACGGCGCGCGAGATGCCGGATAGGCAACGTGCGAGAGTCAGAACTGCAAGCAGCAAACGAACTTTGATTAATAATATCTCAAAGACTGGACGGTCAAAAGTTTTTCAATACTGACATTAACCTTTCGAAATTATATTTTTATTATAGATAAATTTTCTAATGACATAAGTTCATTCAGGTTTTTGTAAAAACACTTTGTATGCTGATAAATAGTGGTACTTCCATACAACTAATGCTAAATAACGCAACTTTAATAGTAAATATCTCAGAAACGAAACGATCAATCGGTTTCAAATTTTGTACGCATCACGATTTCGTGGTTCCTTACAACATATTCAAATACATATTTAGACCTGAATCTTCTAATGACCAACTCGCTGAAGTTTCCGTAAATTCGTGTTTTACATTTTTTTTGTCAGCAGACCACAATGTTTTTTTGTCATACGACAAAAAAACTTTTTTTCCCGCAATCTCTCAATTAATCCGTTGACTATTCTCTTAATAATAATCACAGGTGAGAAGAAGAGAGCCGAGAATAGTGACGAGTTTAGCGTGGAGGCCGAAAATTTTTTCGACAAAATCGTACGGCGGTTTGGAGGGACCGGGACCGGTGCGTTTCCGAAATCCGTTCAAGCAATTATCAGCCTGTTTGCTGGATTCGCTGCACGAATGGGCGTTACCACGTTTCACGTACTACATTCTTGGAATCTCGGTGATTGTGTTGCACAAAGACGTCGTCAGTCCGTAAGTGCAGTTTCGCTTCTTCATTTATCAGTATCTCGATTAATTGCCTTACAAAAAAAATTATAGAAAAAAAATATCCCATGTTTCAGAGACGTAATCGAACGATGGCGCAATCGAGGAATTCGAGTGATAGCATGGACGGTAAATTTACCATCGGAAAAAATGCATTTCTCGAGGCTTCTAAAAGTCACCTATATGACTGATACGCTATTAGCCGAAAAAGTCGCGTAAAAAAAAAAAACTCGTATTATTACCGAACGCTGAGTACACTCCATGGATTACATAGTATTGTTAAACACCTGAACCAAATTCTTACTCCGAAATTTCGCGCGGAATGTAAATAGGGGGAAAGGGACTTCAAAGTAGTTGAGTTTTTACGTACGAATACGATAGATTCCGTGTAAAACCGAGAAATTGTGGAAAAGACGGAAACGAGGGAATAGTCGAGAGAGTCGCTTAAGAGATGCCGAAGGCGACGGACGCGTCGAACGAGCGTACGACGTACCGCGAGGAGAAAAACGTTCTCCGTCCCGTTACGCGATCGATTATCGCCGCGAACGCGAGGCAATCGATTGCCATCGAGTCGAGTATAGCGTCGGAAACGTATAGTTTACGCGAGAAACGCCTCGCAATCAATCGTATTTACGAATTTACTCTTAATTTTGTATTGATCCTAAAATTTAATAAACGTGTTCGCGCGGAGCAAATTCGGTGCCGTGATTTTTCCCGACGCCATCCCCCTATTTACTTCAAAAACGGAGCTTTCGATTCGAGTTGGCGAGCCGAACCGCCTTGTAAACTAACAGATTTAACAGTATTAAAGAAAAACGAACGAAGAGGGCATCTCCGATCATTATAATAGTATTATATACAAAGATCGACTAATTATTATTTTTTACCTTATAAGCATTCTAGTCTAGACGCGGTAAATTCACAAAATAATTATTATATTATTATATTATTTACAAGTTACAATATTATTAAAAAAATAATATTCATATTTTAACAACGAATTTTTTTATACAATGTACATAGTACGATTATTACAATAATAATAATAATAATAATTGATGTACAAGAACGCACAAGAGACAAAAAAAATGTATGCAAATTTTACGTGAAAATCGTTGACTTATTTTATTTTTCCTGCAAAATCATCGAAGGGTTCGTTGAAAAAAAAGACGAACGAGAATGAAAAGAGAACAAGTAAGATAGTTGTGTCCAACGGAAAGATTCGACATTCCGTTCGTCGCGTCGAATGACTCGTAGTGAGCTGGTAGTAGTGCTGGAACTGGCGCACTCAGTCTGCGATGATTGTATCGTCAGTCAGGAGCTCCGTGACTCCTAACCCCAACAGGTTAGAGACTTTCGTACGTCGCTAGTGTATTTTTTTGTTGTTTTTTTTCATTAATTTCGTAATATTGCAACTGAAAACGAAGTTAAAGAAAACTCGTGAATCATATCTCGCCCACGCGAATACTCCGATTCTCGTGATAATAATAGAAAAAAAAAAACACGTAAGTGCCGAAAGGATAATCTATTAAATCCCCGTTCGACTAGCAGAAATAAAACATCCAAATATTTACGCATCGAACGTCAGTGCCGTCACGCACGGTGCCTCAGTCTGCGAGAATAATTCGCGACGTACGCACTGCAATTCTTCGACGTCTGACAATTCGAAAAATAAAAAAAAAAGAAGAAGGTATCAGTGTCGCTTTGACAGAGCGCGCGCGGGGGGAATACGCGTGTATATATCCGTTGTATCTATTTTTGTTGCTCTTCTCTCCATGTTTAGAGAGAGAGAGAGACCAAAAAGATTCGTTAAGAAATCGCGCGAGTTCGCTAGCAGATAACGCGTTCGTTTTTTTTTTTTCTTTTTATTTCTTACGGAAATGAGATCACCGCGAAGATTTCGAAGAATTCGCGGAACTCGAGATTCACGAGATCGGCAGTGACAACACTGTGCGTTGCACTTTGATCAATTGAGATATACATCGATATATCAATACCGAGAGCCATTGACGAGGGGTTCGGGAGGAGAAAGAAAAACTCGCGTAACTTTATCGGATACTCGGTGAGTGTGTGCGACGAGTGAAAATATAGAATTCACGAGAATATCTATATGGTATCGCGATATTTGAGAAGTTCCAAGGGTGTGGCTTGTCTGTTACTTATATACTCGCGAGTAAAACTCAAACGAATCTTTATCAACGTTGGGAACGCGATAGCATACAAGTTGCATGACTCAACAATCTCAAGGCAGAAAATTAATGACTCCCGGTTCGCCTGTCGGCGACACAAATTTTTTTACTCTCGTTACGCGACTTTGGTGACGCGATATTTAACTATTCAACGAGATGACTTTTTATTTTGATTAAAAAAAAAATGAAAAAAAAAAAAAAAAAATCAACAACATTGGTATGCGAGAAATTTTCCCAAAATCTGGGTCACCTCTTGACCTCATTTTTTTTTATCCAAACATTTTGTAGGTCAAGCGACGTCCGAGCGAAATGTCGAATACCTGAGAGTTATAAATAGTTTTTACGCGCCTGTTGCAGATCCAGAAAATATCGTAGCGTTTGGAAGCTTCGCACTTGGCAAATCGATGGAAAAGTGGAAAACGAAGGGAAGACAAAGTGCGAAGATGGAGAGCGTTTTGCCACCGACGAGACGTTCCTCCGGTGGGACCTGCTTGCCGACGATGGAAAAAAAAAAGGACCGCAAGTGGTCCTTTGGGAGTCTCTTGCGAAGGATATCGTCAGGACAGAACAACGAAGTATCGTCGAATGACGAAGATATCACTTACATACCGGGTCACATGTTGTCCAAGAAAAGTACAAAAAAAACGAGTAAAATGAGATCGAAACTCGGGAAAATTCCGAATCAAACTTCCGACTCGCCGGTTTCTCCTCGGAGCGAAAAATTCGTCGCCGACGATACGCCGGAGTCGACGAGAAGCTTCGAAATCGGTACCGAATGTTCGCACGATTTTCTCGTGACTTCTAATAACGATTCCGCCAATTTGCGTAGCAGCGATGGTTCTCTAGACGCGGCGATACGCGCCAGTAAAATAAATCGCACTAAAGCCCGAGCGCAGGCGAAGCGCGATCGTTTGTGCGGCAACAGTAGTTCCGACGACGATTCGCACAAATCGAATCAATCGTTGATGAAATTTCGCAGCGACGAGAATATGGATTACATCCAACGGATCGATCCCGCGAGTCGTAAAACGCGCGGAGCGCGTACCGAGAGGTATATAAAGCGAATGTACCGCGACGACTGCGGTAGCAGCAGCGATAGTAAAATAATAAAACCCGTGGCATTGCCGAGAACGGTCGACCCAATAGCGTCTCGATTTTCCTCGAATTCCATCGAAAAACTTCCGAGCGTCGCATCTCGCGCGCAAAACGACAGAATTTTGCGCACGGAGCTCGAGTCTCGTTATCTCCGCGATATGAACGAAAATGAGACTCACGAACGAGAAAAACGCGATTGGCAAGATAATCGCAAATCGGCGCCAATCAACGAAATCTACGGATCTCCGAGATCGAGTCGAGAGAGCGTCGAATTCGCGCGGCAAAAGCTCGTCCCCCCCGAGCCGCCTCCGCGTTCCTCGACCTCGCGAATTTTTCGCAACGTCTACGGAACCCCGGCAACGAGCGACTCGGGTCGCGATGCTCGCGAAATAACGAATTGCGTTTCGCGATCGCCATTTTTGTGGCAAAATCCTGATATGTGGCGCGTCCCCGAAAAACCCAAAGGGATAAATGAGAAAGAGGAAAATTTTGATACATCGAAAAACCGTCGCGAAATATCGACGGGAATTCAAGATCGTGGATTTTATCCAAGAAACGATAATTGCAATTCCCTCGATCGCGGACGTCGATCATTCAACGATAACTCGGCGATTCGTCGACTCGGCGGGGAACAAGAGAATTACGATCCGAGGGCGTACTTCGAGAACGCTGTACCACCGAATAATTATCCTCGTTCGACTTATTCCTTGCCGAAGGGGGTACAATTATTCTCGAGGCAGAGATTATCGCATAGCGGCGAGATCGACGGAAGACGCGTATCCGGAAGCCCGCATTTCTCACGCTCGCGGCAAGATAACGAGATTCCAAAATTGAGAAAATCTCAAGATTGCCAGAGTCCTTTAATGCCTCTCGCGAGCAAATCGATGGAAAACGATGAAGCGGAGCGCAAGAGAAGTTCGAAAAATCTTGAAGAAGCTTTGTTCGAATTGGAAACTATTTACAATTCTTTGCGACTGAGCGACGACGATCTTTTGGAACGCGCCGAACAGCGTAGTATGGAGGAATATCGCGATAAAGCCGCGAGAAGCGCGGCGGAGCACTCGTTGAAAAGCTTATCGGACGCCTCGTCCAACGAGAAAGAGGAATGTTCTTCGTCCCAACGGGAGAACGACTCGCGTATGAGAGACGACATGGCTTACAGACGCATGAATCCGAAGGAAAGACCATCTTCCGTAAACGGACAAGTCTCGTTGTCCAATATAAGTTATTTGGCCACATCGCCGAATCTCTCGGTACGAGGGAACGATTACACCGATTGCCGAGGCGGTGGTAGACGCGGAACGCCGGATTTGACACGCGACGATCTTCTCTTTCGAAGTATCAGTCACGCGAACAACACGCTAAGGGTAATCGAGCCTCAGCCACCTTTCGGCATTCCTCTCGGTCCCGTGACTGCCGCAACCGAAAGCGATTATTTGCACGTCAAACCAACACCAACGAAATTCGGACAAACGCGATCGTTGTACATACCGAAAAGTGAACCCGACGTTGTCGGCGATGATCTCGCATTCAGAAATTTGCGTAAAGATCCCACGAGAGATTCTTCAATGGCATTTAACAATAAAAATACTAATATATTTTTGAAAATCGATTCGTCCGATTCGTCATCACGTTTACCGGCGAAAAATAAATTCGTCTTTGGAGCGAATAAAAAACGAGCCGTTAGATCAATGTCCGCCGATCTTTACGGTATCGTTGTTAACGAAATTGAGAAAAGTAACAACGATTGGTACAACGATTACATTAAATCGACGCAAAAGCTGCGCTTTCTTCCCGACGCTTCCGGCATCGACGAGGAACACTTCAACGACGATATTAACGTCGGTATCGCAACGAAGTTGAAGAGCGACGAATTCTCGAGGAATGTTCGTTGCAGAGGCGATTCCAGTTTGGATATCAATGGCAATCGACCGAAGAGCGCATTGCAACGAAAAATTCAGGTTTTCGTTCCCCAAGGAACTTCGTACGACGAGGCACTCGCCAAGCAACTCTCGGAGAGACGCGAAGAACTCGAAAAAAAGTCCGAAAATTTGATAAAAATCGTTGATAGCGAATCCGAAGATTCTAACGAAAAAATCGGTAAAAAGTCTATATATTCGATAACATCTGTCGATACGGAATCCGAGGATTCGTCGCCGGATCAACGCGCCAAAGTCTCGGCGGACACTGAGGAGAAAATCGAAAAAAAAACCGACAATATGATGAGATTCAATAATACCGATTCCAATGATTGTCCGCCGGATCGACGCGCCAAAGACTCGACGGACTCCGAGGAAAAAATCGAAAAAAAAACCGACAATTCGATAAGATTTAATGATACGGTATCCGAGGATTCGATGTCGGATTCGGTGGAACGAGAGATATCGGAATATCTGAGGCTTTGTAATTTATATTTGGATAAAAAGTTTCCCAAAGGAGGAAAAACGGAGGAGCATAATTCCCAATCGGAATTCGACGAATTGGAGAAACTATTATTCGACTACGAACACAAAAATGTCGTAACGACGAGTACGGAAAGGGAAGACGATCGTAGCTCGGCGCGATCGATGGATCAGAGCGGACAGTCGCGGTGTAGCGATAATGTCCAATCGTCGCCGACGCGAACGACCGGTAAATTCGACGACGATGCCTCATCGACGAGTGAATTGGAAATTAGCAGCGGCAGCAACGCCGGTAGCAGCCTAAACGAGAGCGTTTACGATAAGTTTGATAAACTTCTCAGGGCAGTTGACGATGTGCCTTTCGTAACGCCTAAAAATATTTTTAATAAATATCCTATCGATAAGAGAAATATTGACGATTCGAGAGAACTTTCTCGAGAGACGAAAATCGATCGAAATAGCGATCCGACGATCGATGGAAATTCGAGAAATTTCGTTGCCAAGGAATTGACGTTGGAGGGGATGAAAAAAGAAACTCAGGGAGCAAATGCCGAAGCTATCGATTCAAAGAATACTCATTTATACGA
Organism: Buathra laborator; assembly: GCA_934046635.1. Lineage (NCBI taxonomy): Eukaryota > Metazoa > Arthropoda > Insecta > Hymenoptera > Ichneumonidae > Buathra > Buathra laborator. The sequence continues at coordinate 5,887,290 of OW203900.1, forward strand.
TGAGAAATTCGCGACAAATACTGACGATAGTTTCAATTGCGGAATCATGCGAATTAGAAAGGGAGGAAGGAGAGAATCACAAAGTAACGAGGACGACGAGAAATCGTCGTTGCGCGAAGGTGAGAAATTATACGAGGAGAATGAAATTAATGAAGATGCGAATTATGCTTTTAAAGATAATAATATAATGCACCCGTTTAGAAAACTCTGCCACGTAACTAACAGCATAACGGCATATCACGTTGTCGCGTGTTCTTTGTTTCTAACACTGCTAATAACCATTATAATTGCACAGTGAACGAAATACGATTAAAACGTTTTTTATCTACTTAACGCGCTAGAAAATAGCGAACGATTGTGTGGCATAAGAAAAAAAAAAAAAAAACGTATATCGATAATTGTAACTGTAACAGGCGTATCGTATTTATTAGAAATTTTTATGACTATTTTTATTGTTTTTTTTTCTTTTGTGATTAAAGAGGCTATAAATATGATCTGAATGATTGTTAATAATGTCGCAGGTTGAGGCACTACTATGTCACGATGCGAACAATACTGAACGAGAGAGAGAGTATACAAGTCAAAAGAAAGTGAAAAAAAAACAAAAAAAAAAAAGAAACACACAGAGACACAGACACGACAGAGAGCTCGAGGTCGTTGAGCTATATATGGGTGATAAATCCACGGAACACGAATTTATATTATCCGTAACGCTTCTCGACGGATCGTTAAAGGGAATAGTCAATTGTTATCGATTGTAATAAAGTTTATTGTTCTATCGAAAATGTGAATAATTATTTTCTCGTGACCCGCTGATATCCCAATCCATTTTCCCCATTGACGACGCATATTTCCCATGAAAATTATACCAGTATACCAGAGAATGTATAAAATATCGTTTTTTACGCAAGTATAACGGCTAAGACGTTCATAACCTATAAGTATCTGTTGGATATATATGGGGAGATATGTCATCGATACATATGAGATATATGTGTCGAAGTTATAAAAAATATATAATAAAAAAGATGGCATATCAGTTATATACTTCGTTTAAGAAATAAACTATACTTCGGAATATATAAAACATGTCGATGTATATAACAGAACAAACGTGCATATCGCATATATATCGGACGAATTTATCTGGAAAGATACATCCCGTATATATTGGATATATCGAATATTGATGTGAAAAACATGGTACATAGATGATTTTTATCTTGCGGTAAAAAGTTATATATTTTATATACATCGATCTCGGTATATAGTTAATTTTCACGGGGATATATCTCACCTTGTTTCCCCTTTTTCCGAAACAGCAACGAAATCGTCGTCGGATGATGTCTCTGAAACACAAGCATACTAACCACCTTGACCACGTGACGGTGTCGCACGGTGTTGTAATAAACGGTTTGGGGACTGTATGTTAATTTCTAATTTATTCATCGCGATTCTTAAAAGCGAACCATATACTTTACACTCCATCCACAGTTAAATTTAAGTCGTAAAACCACGTCGTGTATTTCGCTAATGCGAACGAGTGCTCACAGCGATTAGCTGCATTAACCTTCAGCTCCCCCCCACCCAACCCTTTTTTTTTCATTATTTTTATTTATTTTTAATGTGTTTTTTGTTGTCGTTTATTTTTATTTTTTTATTAAATCTCAGAAGAAGTTCCGAAATATGTACGAATATTACCACGCAATTATTTTGAGAGATAAAAACATTCGAAAAAAGACGCTTTGTTTCTTTAGTATCGTTTAGATCACTGTATACAATCGTTATACATTCAAATTATGTATACATGTATCTCCTTATTCGTTAAAACAATGTGGTGGTTGTGGTGACATCGAGGGTTCACGCTTATTCACACTGTAAGAAAAAGCGGTGTGTATTATTATTATTATTTTTTTTTTTTCATTATTTTTGTTTTCCTTTCACTATATATATTATAGACAACAATGTGGTGATGAGATTCAGAGCTTCTCGAAGAAACGCATCGATGTACAGAGCACGAGGGCGATGTGGGGAAATTGCATGAAATTTCGATCGTCCCTCGTACTTTTATCGACGATCGCGTACACTTTCGTAAGCGCTGCTTCGCGCGTGAACTCTGAAGTGAAAAAAAATATGTATATTTATAAAAAAAAAAATAAAGTAATAAAAACACCGAGTGGCGTTCAATAATTATTAGAAACACCGCATATTTTTACAGTGCGTTGTCGTTTCGTTACGTGGGATGGCCGCTGACGTCAAAAAAACCCTCCAGTTTTCAACATATTTACAGCTGCGGTATATCTCATCTTGGTCTATATACGTGTATACTATATACATTTATATATATATAGATTCATTTGTTATTATATAAATATACTTCGAATCGACGGGATGAACAGGGAGGGAGAACGCGGTTTCATTCAAGATTTTTTTTTTCTTTTTTTTTTCATTTTCGTTTCATCTCATATGCGATCGCATCTACGCACATTGATGAGTGAAAAAAAAACAAGCCGAATCGTTTCTGCGGATCGCATTATTTAATTTACATTTTTATTTCGAAATTTTAGATTGGCTGTAAAACTGAAGCATATTTGTCACGTCGAGTTAATTCGACACGTACCTTCCTTTTTTTTCTCATATATAAACTTAAACTGTGGAGTGTTATCACTGACGTCAAAAACCCTCCAACCCAACATTTAATATATATACTATATGTATTTATAATTATATCTATATCGATAAATCATTCATCGCGGCCGATACGTACAAATATCACTGGACTAATCATCTTCCTTCAATCGATTTTTTTTTTTTTTTTCATTCCTTCTTTGTTTTTTTTTGTTTCTCCAAACTACCAATAGTCCTATTATAATTACAATTCTTTTGATTCGATACTTATAGGTACAATATTATACTGATAAGAGAATGATGATGTTATGTATAATGGAAATTCGATGAATCCTTCTCGCACGACGTTTTTTTTTTTTTTTTTTTTTTTTTTTTTCTTTTCTTTTCTTTTTATTGCATTTATATCGATATTGCCGTAGTATGAAACGAATAAATTAAATGCGCCAACGATACTGGTAATCAATACGATCGAACAAACAATTTTTATCGTTCTCGAAGAAAAACCGCGAATGCGAAAAAAAAAAACTCAAAAACAAAAAAAAAAGAAAAGCACGTATCGTACAATTGTTTTTCAAACCTTGTTTTTTTTTTCATTTCTATTGATGAATGATATCGAGCACTAAACACATAATATTTATTCATATACGTACACGAGGTTTTTTTATTTTTATTTTTTTCTTCATTGTGTCTTTTGTCCGCCAAGATCGCAATATATAGTTATCATATTTTTCGTCGGATACATCGTTCTTATTTTGTTTGTTTTTTTTTTTCTTTTCTTTTGTTCGTTTGTTTATTAATCCGTTCACTCGAAATGCTGAGTCGTAGAGTCGTGTTTATCAGTTATATTATTCGTTTCTTCATCGTTTTTAAAAATCGAAATAACGCCGATTAGAGAGATTACAAATAATCTATTGCACTAAAACTATCCGTTCATACCGTTTATAGTCCAGATAATATTGGAAGTGATGATGGGTTTTTTTTTTCTTTTCTTTCTTCATGTTTTTTTTTTTCTCTTTTCTTTTATCGCAATGAAAAAATAAAAAATCGTTAACATCTGCTATGTTGAGGTTGAGTTTGGAAGGACATGTTTATTGTTTATTGTACGTTAATATACTGCTTGTTCGGTGTAAAAATATAAAACATTTCGATTACAGACTTCATTAATATACTGCCATTGTCACATTCTTCTTTATTTGTTTTCTTTTTTTTTTTGTGTTTTTCTTTTTTCTTTATGGATATTTACGGTATTTTTAATTCTTTGATCACTTTGTCGTTTATTTATGGTAAAAACGATGGGCTCGTTGCGTTTAGCATGCGAGGCGATCGCGTTAACAGCGGTTTCATATTTTAAAAACTTCATTTATAATTATTCCTGCAACGAAAACTATTAATGCCTCTTAACTGCGCGTTATTCGGTATGTTATGTTTTATTGTATGTGTGTTGTCGTGTCCTGTATTTTTTTTAAATATCTTTTCTTCGTGTGCTGAGAAAAAAAAATGGATCTTAAGTCGATCGGGCCGGTATATAGCTAATAATGACGATAACAATGAATAATATCAATTAGATAATTAATGGCGCTGATCGGCGAAAATTGGTTTTTTTTTTTTTTTTTTTTTCGAATATTTACACGAGAGAGTGGGCGACAATCAGAAAAAAATGGTGATAATGAGAGATTACGTGTTGTTTTTTTTTTTTTTTTCGAGTCTCGAATTCGTTAAAAAATAAATAATGTTGAATTTTTTTTTCGCTTGTCTCGTCGGTCTAGACACACACCGGATTCGATTCGGGTATCAAGGTCGTTTGGTCTGATTCACAGACGCCCGGGAACGCCTCGGAACATAGCTTAACCTATACATCGCCCTACTCGAAAAAGACAGAGTGGAAAAGAGAACGTTGCTTCGCTTAGACTTCTTCCCCGATTACGTAATTATCTGGCGAATCGGTTGTAACAAAGAGACACAATTTCGCGTGTGTGTAGATTGAAACTTCGAAGATTGATCGAAAGTGAAAGGAACACTTGTATTTTTCAAGTACACTATAATATATACGTAGATTTTCGTTTTTTTTCTTTTCCTGTTTTTTTTTTTTTTTTTTTTTTCCCCGAGTACGTTTGGGACTTCAATTAAATGCACTCTCGCTGAGCTTACAGCGAATTGCCCCGTTGAATCTCGTGAATTTTAATCGAGTCGCATAATTCTCGGTTACCAAAAAAAAAAGGGTTTAAGAAAAAACATTCCTCGGTATAGCCGAAAGAGTGCGGAGCTGTGTGACTACTTCGAGGGGGCCGTCGGGCCAGTAACACCCTCCTCCATCCCACCATCGCTCCGTGGCTCGCTAAGATGACTTGCCCTCCCGGAATATCCTTCTGTACCTTCTCTCACGTTTGGTCTCTCGTATATACTGTATATACAGAAAGCGAGCGCGAGCGCGCGCGCGGGGTCCTCTCGCGTTTCTCTCTATCCCTACCATCTGCAAAGCCACTGGCACACGGGACGCAAAAAACGGTCAGACTCCGATTCGAAGGTCGACGCGGCGCGGGCATTACATTGGCGTAGATCGTTCGCCCACTTTGAATCTCGCAACGACCACGGAGACCGCGGAGCCCAATTTACCACCAGCAACGATCAAATTATCGTTCTTTTTTTCTTTTTCGCGAAGTAATGTGTAGTTACTCGCACCCATCATACGGAGCCTCGAATCTCATTTTCATTCGACGAAAAAATTACGAAAAAAAAAAAAAAGTAAAATAAAATTAGAGAATGGGAATTATACTCATTATAGATACATTAAGGAGTTCATTGCAAAGTGATGGATGTACATAGTACTCTGTGCGCAGTTTTGGCGCGACGATCGTATTTCAAAATTTGCAAAACTCGATTCATGGATTATATATATATATGTATATTATATGTACGACGAAGAAAACTCGAGACATCTCAGACTTTATTTGATTGATTGGGTTTCTCTCTGAATTTTTCGATTAAGTAGGAGAATAAAAAAAAATTGTAATTAATAAAGTTTGTCATGTCGGTCTGCAGACGAGTGAAAGGCTAAATATTTTTTTTAATAACCGAAACTTCTTATAGTTGCAAATTCATTGATGGCAAAGGTAATTTACCTCTTAAGGGTATATCTGACGGTATCGACTTTGGATTTTTTTTTTCTCAAAAATTATAGGAGATACATAATAAAATGATTTTTTTTCGTAAGACTCTCAATACCTTTACGTTTCAGTTAAAAAAAAACATATAACGATCTCCGAACGTTTTTGAGAAAAAAAGAAGGCAAAAATTTGACACGATTTTCGAAGCGTCAGACAAATGTACCCCTTTCAATAAACTTTTTTTTATTAATTGCCTTGGGTTGCGTTAGCTAAGCAATTAATTAATTTGCGAAAAAAAAAAAAATTTTACCTTAATGAACGTCGAACTACAACGATTATACAGATTTAAAAAAAATCGGTAGATGAACAACCAAAAGTTAACAACAAATACTAAAAAAAAAAAAAACTTCATCCTCCCGCTATAACGCGTCTGCATCACAAGAATTTTCGATCCCGTCTCGTTCCCAGTTCGCTTCAGCGTTCCTCGAACAGCCGCGCGAAAATTCGTCGTATTCCTTTACGTTTTCGTCCGTTATGTATTGCGCAACGGAAAAAAGAAACGAAAAACCAAAAAAAAATCGAGATAAAAGGGTTACAATATGCAGCTAACGATGGGGTGAAGAAGATCTCGAGAGAGGAAGAATAAGAGAGAAAAGAAAAGTTTCCTTCGCTCGGTTGGGGCGGTCAGGGGGCGCGCGGGCTGTGGTGCGGGGGGTTACGAGGACGAGAATACGCGAGAGAGAGAGAGAGAGATAGAGAGCCGAAGGACGAGAAAGAAAAACAAAGTTTCGTCGACGAGCAGGAAGTATACCGGTGGTTATAGTAGCGCGATGGAGCAACAGCAGCAGCGGTATCGGGGGCTAAAAAAGAAAAGCCCGATGCCGCGTTCTGCACACCCCCGTTCGTTCTTTCTCGTCCCGATCGGTGTCGGCCAAGCGACCGAGTGCCGAGTAGTAGGCCAAGTGGAATGAAGTTCCGTATACCGAAACATCTTCACCGAAGAATCTCTTTTACTGTTTCTGGATGCTTTTGCCTTTTTCGCTCTCGTCGTTGTCTCGACGTTTATTCAACATCGTCCTCACCGATGCATCGTAAAAAAAAAAAAAAAAAAAAAAAAAAAAAGAATGAAAAATAAAAGTATTTTTCTCGACGTTTATTCAACATTATCCTCACCGATGTATTTAAAAAAAAGAAAAAAAAATGTTAAATATAAATTATTTTTCATTTCGCGGCACGAAACTCTTGGTTGCGATGATTGGATCACGAGGGGGTCGAAAAAATAAAATTGTAAAAGGGAATCTGTTGCGGCGTCAGTGGAGATCGCGGGATCCTCGACTGGCCCATTCTTTCGTTTTTTTGTATCTATCTTCTTTGCTCTCGTTTACGTCTCAAGTCAACGTCTCGCATTTCTGCCTCCTCTTCCTTCGTTCCGAGACGTTCTTCCTTCCTTCGTGAGTCTAAATTTCTTCTCGCTCGCTCTATCGTCTCTCGAGCGTCCGCGCTTCGTGTCGTCTTTGACTCCCTTCTACTCCTTCTTCGTTGTCCATTTTTTGTTTCGCTCTTTTTTGAGCTCAGCCAGTATATGTTTTCCCCTTCTCTCCGCGACCCCCCTTTGGGTTATAAGACGCGCAGCGTCCAGCCGTCCGTAGAACTACTACAGGCTTCTGCTTCTCATTCTGGCTATCGACGACGACGACGACGAGACGCCCGGTTATTCGGCCGTTTGGTTCTCAACTTGGTCATCAAATCTTATTTTTTTTTGTATGCAGTTTGATGCATTTTTGTGGTAACAATTTTTATCGTAAAAAAAATTGTAGTCGAGATTCCGCGGTATTTCTCTAGTTTTACTCTTTTTTAGGTTATAAAATCGTCTTATTTTTTTTTTATTTTTTTTTTAATGCAGATCGATGAATTCTTTTGTAATAACAATTAGTATCAGTAAAATCTTGTCGAGATTTAGTGTTATTTTGTGGGGTTTTATTAATGCTCGACGAATCGATAGAGTCGCGAGAGGAGGACAAAAAAAGATGTATGCGGATTCGATCCGAATCGCGAGCAGCGATAGGATCGATCGTGAGCTCACGCGTATCATAGATGTTCGCTTGTTGGCTTGGCGATATACCAAGACCTTGGCGAGATCCGAAGCAGCAGCAGCAGCAGCACAAAACAGCCAAAGCCGCCACCGCGACGCTCGGTATGCCAAGTTCGCGAACCTTGAACCCCTTCGCGCTATATATTTCTTTCTTTCTCTCGCTCCGTTCTTCATCTGTGTATCTCTATCTCACGTTTCGAAAGAGCCAACGACGAAGCGGCCCACCATCTCTTCCTCTCCCTCTCGACACTCGCGCGTTCTACAGCAGCCAACAGCTTCTGCATCGTTTGCAACCGGCGCGATGTATGCGGCGCGATAATAATCGTCAATTAAAATCGAAAAAAAAAAAACGTGTCGCCTTATTAATTTTTTTTTAAAGACGATCATTTTTTTACCTCGCGTGCTTCGTTAAATTATGTCTCTACCGTAGTTATTTTTTTTTTCTTAATAGAAGATCGGGCTTTTTTGATATTATTTTTTTCCCGACGATGTTTATCTTTTTTTTTTTATTTTACAGCAGAAAATAGTTTCTGCATCGTTTACAATTAGCGATATATTTATACGACACGATAATAATGGTTGATAAAAAAAAAAAAAACACATAGTATCATCTACTATATTTTTTTTCACAGCGGACCATTATTTTTTTTTGCGTGTTGCATGTAGTTAGTTCAGTCTCAAAGTTGCCTACTTTTTTTTAGGTTGATCACAGCTTCAAGCATTGTCGCGAGATAAAAAGTTACGCGATCCGGGTTTCTTCCATTTTATTTAAATTCTCCGAATTTTTTTTTTTTTTTTCGATTAATCAGCTACTACTTCCTAATTTTTCTTTTTTTTTTTTCAATTTTTTTTTTTCTAATTTTTCCTGTTCTCTTATCCCTCGTAACTCGTCGCGCCGTCTCCACAGTAGGTAAAGCCATCGCGTTCGGACAAACTCTTCTTTTGCGTTGCGATCGGGGTTCCTGGGTTGTCTTCGGTAATAATTTTAAGCTTTCGAATGGTCGTTTGGCGATTTGAGAAACTCTGCTTGTGGCTAAAGAACGAGACACGCCGGCTCAAGGCCACAGGACGCGGACCCACTCCCCCGCCGACCGCCGACTCCGAATCAAGGGCGTTCTCTGCCTGCCCTCCTCTCCCTCTCGTAGAGGTTCTCGCGTACTTTAAGACGTGTGTGTGAGCGCTGCGGCGGCGAAGTTGCGATGAGGAAAGAGGGGAAATCGGTAGAAGGCCCCGGAGTGGTGAGTCCCCGGTCTCGCTGACCCCTTCTCGCCGACCGATCTTTTTTTTCAATCCCTTCCATCCTATCGCAACCTTGTCTCGGCCGCAGAAGAAAACCATCCGGCACCGCTGTATCTACTTCGGCTTCTTCCCCTCTTTGCTCGTCGCTTGCGAACTGCCCCCGTCCCCTCCCCCTCCCGCGCGGGGGGTGTGTTAAACCACTGCGCGCGGGTACCAACTTTTCTCTCTACCTTCGTTCGCGAGAGCAGCCCGTTTTATCCGAGGAGAGACCGTGGAGAAACGAGATCGGATATTTCCAAGCAGTCGCCAAGCCGCGACTGCTCAAGCCGGCCACGAATTCTTCTCGCCTCCTTCGGGCTTAACGCTCATTTTCTCATCTTCGATCTTCGCCTCCGCGGTGCCCAAATCCTCTTACGATCTTTTTTTTTATTCCTCGTTTTTTTTTATAGAGAAAGAAGAAGAGAAGCCCCGTCAAGGTGAATGGCCCAGTTTCTGACCTTTGCTGTGCATCTTTTGCAATTAAATCGAACGGCACACCGCGAAATTGAGTTCCGTCGCTGGAACTGGAGTTAATTTCCACGTCTCGTTATTTTTTCTTTTTTTTTTTCCCGAATTTCAAATCTGATTATAAAATTGTATTAAAAAAAAAAGAAAACTGTTTAACTGATATGTACTCTTGGAAGGATTGAGTTAATATTTTATGATGTTGATAATTCGTTATTTTTTGTGCATGAAAAAAAAATTGACTCGATGGACAACAATGGAGTTAATTTGAATATCTCGTTTTTTTTTTAATGACGATAAAATTATAATAAAAATAGGTGTAGTCAATATGCAAATTTAAATATTTTTTTCTTATTTTACGATGTTCGTAATACGTTATTATTTGGGAATAATTTTAAAACGACTCGATGGACTAATAACTCGAACTGAGTTACTTTGAACATCAAGTATTTATCTAATTTTTTTTTTTCACTCAAAAATTAAATTTGATAAATTAAAAAAAAAAAAACGCTATAATCGATATTCAATTTTGAAACAATGCGTCAAAATGTGTTGTGCATAAAAAAAAATAATTTATCAACTAAATATTGTTATTTCTGGTTGTAACGCGTAGAAAAATTAAATTAAATTTTACGACGATGGATTTATGCCTTTCTACCCGTACCCTCGTGCAGAGTTTGCGCGGATTCGTTGCTCTCGTCGCGATGCGTTTCGCGGTCTTCGAGGCACACTGTCCAGCGATGCTTCAAGGGGTCCACCAGACCAGACGCCTTCTAAACCACATTCCTCGACGGCGTTCGAACGTGAAGATCTCGTCTCTTTCCCCCCCTCCCCCTTCGTGTCCCTCTCGTCGCTTCTGCTCCTCCGACTGCTGGTAGCAATCAGCTTCCCCTCTAATTGATAGCGTCGTTGTGCTCGAGCTACCGGAGCGAGACACACATTCGCTTTGCTCTATGCCTCTCCTCTCTTATTTATCCCGCCGAAATTCTCAACGCTCTTATCACCGACTTGACTCCTGTGTACTCGTCACGGCGAATGTCCGTAGACTCTCCGTTCAGCCCGACCGCGCGATCCTCTTATTTTCTTATAATTTCGCGCTGCTTTGTCTGACTTCTGCGGACTTTATCTACTTCGCTCCCGATCGCTATTTTTTTAAATCCATTCGTCGCAAAAGTTTTTTTATTCGCATTTATACGAATCGTTGAATAAACATTAATGCAAAAAAATGTCAACAAAAAATAACACTTATCGTTCGCGAAAAAAAAAAAAATTACTTAGAACAGAACTTCGAACCCGGAAACTCCAGTCGATTATAAATTATAAAAATGTTTATCTCGATTCATCAGTGCAGAAATCACAAGAAACGTGATAATTCTAAAAAAAAAAGCGATTAGAAGCTCACATCTGATAAGTCTTATCATTTCGGTATAAAAACAATATAAAAACAACAAAAATTGTTATCTTTGCGCAATTCGTAAGTTGAATTATTTCTCGCATGTTGCATCGATAAATAATATCGTAGAATTAGAGATTTTTAATTCAAGAATGACAGTAGTAATAATAATAATAATAATAATAATAGAAAATAATAATAATAATAATAGAGTAGACGTTAGTATTCGCGAGATCTCACGGCCGACCTCGACCTTGCATATTCGCGTAGCCGCAATTGCCGCGCTTGAGTCGGTCGGGCAATCACGCGGGGGATAGGCAATCTCTCTCCTCGGCAAAGCTGACTGCCTCTGGTAGGAGAGATTCTCTCTGTCTTCTCTCTCTCCTCTCTCTCTTCCTCTCTCGTCGATTCTCTTTCGCCAGGTGTGCGAAAAGACTTATAACGCTCACGGCTCGTTCGGGGCAACGCAACGGGGGAGAGGAGCGCAGCTTCTCTTAAAGCGAAGAGAGAAGAATATTCACGAAACCGAAAGTGCGATCACGCGAAAATCTAACATCCCAACGAACCGGTCTGACTGGATTTCGTACACCGTCTACGTCCCGCCGCCGCCTCCTTCGTGTCCTGCGGAGACCGGCGGGGAGGGGAGGAGGGACGGGGGGACGACCCCAACGATATTCACGGTCCCTCTCGGGTTCTCGCCAACGCAAGCTCGCCGAACGTATAAAGTTTTTTCGGCTATGAACCCGTACGCGTCACGGGCCGAATATCGTCTCTCTCCGCGCGGACCCCTTCGTGGCTGCATAATTCACTGCGTTTCGATGATAAATGTAATACGCGTTCTCGAGAATGTTCCGAGTGGTAACGGTTCTGAATAAAGACGATTAACGTAGAAGATTCTTATATTATTTTCGATATTCAATTTGGTTTTTTTTTTTATCAAACGTATGTTTTTTTATTTGTATAAAAAAAAAAGAAATATCGATGAGATGCGAGATAAAAAGATTAATGAGAGAATGAGAGGAGAGAAAAATAACGAAATAGGACACGAAGTATGAGAATCGTCGGACGAGGCGAGCGGCTCTTATCACGTCGCAGGGGACGGCGGAGCACATGGCTATGTCGGGGCAAAACGAGAAAATTGACGAGAATAAAATTTTTATTAAAATTTGAGAAAAATGTAGATAAATTGTCGGACGATATGAAAAAATGTGTTAATTTCAAATTCTTCTTTTTTTTTTTTTTCAAATTTTACACATTTTTTTTCGTGTTTCTATGTTCCCATTTTGCTCCGTGTGTCCTTTTTCCCCGCTCCCCCCTGCGCGTCGACACGCGATTGGTCGTTAGATATCTACATATATTATCGTTAAAACAAAGAATGAAAACAAAAAACGAGATAAAACAAACAATATAATAAACGATATCCTGGTTGATCTTTGGGAGAAGCCGGTAGCGCGCCGACCGTCGGAGAATCGCTTGTCCCCGTCGAGATACTCGTCAATAAAAAAAAAGGGGGGGGGGGGGGGGAAGTTTAGATAGTAAGAAAACAATGGATGCCTAACGAAACGAACAATTCGTAATCGCCGCACATTTCTTCTCTCATTAATTCGTAAACGGAAGTTCAATACGTCCACAACGAGACTTTGTTCTTACGAAAAAAAAAAAAACAATAATAATAGAAAAAAAACGAAAGAAACGAGTAAAATACAACTCGCGGGCGGCCATGTTTTTTTTTGTCTCATAGGCATTCAGATATTTATTGCACCTGCGTTGAATCTGGAGTGAGGTTCTTAATATTCTTTCATCGCATCTTTAAAGCTTTATAAATTTTGAAACGAGATCTTTGTCGAATATATATATATGTATATGTATATACAGATATATATATATATAATAATTGCGAATTCTATAAGTACGATTTGGACGATACAAGATCTTCGCCGCGCGTATATTTTCTATGGATATAAAGTATTTTAACGCGTGAGGATAAACAGTAAAAAAACAGGAAGAACACTCATGATAATAATAATAATCATAGTAATAATAATAATAATAGTAGAAGTATAAAAAAAAAATTGGGCCAACTGGGCGCACCATCCCATCGCGGAGCCGGCTGAACCCCCGCGGAGATCGGTCCGACTTTGAGTCTTACAAGGGAAAAAAAAACAAAAATAATTTACATATTTATTATAGAGCTATAAGCTTAAATCTAAATGTATCTTGAGCATTGAGCGGAGCGGAGCGAGGAGAGGGGGGGGGGGGGGGGAGGTGGCGCGCCGCACGAACCCTCACACTTGCCGCTCTTTTTCCTCTTTAAAAAAAAAATCCGCAACTAAACAAAAAATATATATCTGTACGTTAGCGCAAATCGTTTGTTGCCCCTTATTATTTTTTTCTTTTATTTCCCTCCCCCCCCCCCCCCCCCCCCCCCACCATTATTCATTTTCAGAGAAAATAACTCTACGCGTAGGAAGGAACGTAACGAAACAACGAGAAAAAAAAAAAAATGAAAATTATATTTGACCGTCGCAAACGTGAAAGAGAAAAGCACCTTATAGTTTTTATTCGTGAAAAAATTTGTTTCAGCGTCTCTACGACGGGATAAACTCGATTTAACGATTGCAATATACGAGTTTTTGACAAAAATCATAATTGTTTTATTATTCGCTCATTCGTGGAGATTCGAAGCGAGTTTGACGCGTCGGACGCTGCAACGAATTTTCGTCTCACGTGAAAAATAGTGTATCCCTGTATCGCGAGAAAAAAAAAAAAATGATATATAAATCCGTAGAATTCCTCGGGTTTTTAACGAGCGTAAACGTCCTCGATATTTCAAAACATCGCAAAAAAATTAATTCGCGAAATAAGAAATAAAATAAAATTACAAAAGGAAGAAAAATGAAAAAAGAACGAAACTAACCTATAAATCTGATAGTGTACGACGAATATCACACAACGGATTTTGTGACTGCGAGATATAATGAATATATATATAATATATATATTTGTATGTGAATAGATATGTTAGAATAATAATCGTAAGTTTTAATATCAATAATCGTGTCTAAAAACCATCTACAGTGTTTTTTCTCATAATAAAGTAAATAGTCACGAATTATGATAATATTCAATAATAATCATAATAATAATAATAATAATAATAATAATAAAAAGAAAACTCTAGAATAATAACTAAACGCTGCATCATATGCAAAATCTCTCTCCAAAAACTTAATAATAATATAATAATTGTATTATTAATCGAGTACGGTATAATCATAATTATTGATATATGTATAAAAAAAAAACAAGGATCATCTTCGTATCTACACATCGCCTACACTGTAGGCCGCGATCTTTTTTTTTTTTTTTTTTTTAATAAGAAAAAGAAAAGAAACTTCGTACGTGGCTCGCAATCCATCGTCCCCGTCGGATCGTTTTCGTCTCACGGAAAAAAAAAATTTACGGGGGTTATATACGATATATATTTCTGTCCGAATTAGCTGTCGAGAGTCGCTGATGAAAAAAAAAAAGTATATCGATAAGACTGAGCGCAAAATAACAAATTGTTTGACTGTTCGTAACTATGTGTAATATAAAAAAAAAACACTTGTAATCGTATTATTGGCAAGAAGTAACTATTGATCGCGTTCACGCGGACTCGCCGGAAACGTACGCTGCTGCTCGAGAGAGTGGGGCCTCAAGGTCATAGTTACTATCCGTACTTTCTCTCCGTCTATTATTAGTTTCAGCACCATGAAATTTTTTTTTTCTTTTTTTTTTTTTTTTTTTTTTTCACGGAATTAAATTCTCCCGTTTGTTTCGAGTTGATAGAATTAAATTGATTGTGTACAAAATCTGAATGAGAATAAGTACGATTTATCTCTGTTATATCTTTGTCTCGTGATAGTTCGCAGCAATTTCAAGTGCATTCCACTCATTATAGTACAAAGTTTTCTGGGTCACCGAGTTATATATATATATGTACATATATATATATATATTTATTGTATATTTTATATACTAAAACCTGTAGTGCAAGTTGGATCGGACCGCCGAAGAGTTGTTTTTTTTTTTTTTTTTCTCCTCGTAGCACAGAATTCACGCACATGCAATCGATGACTCTCTTACGTTTATATATCATTCAAACAATTGAACCTCTGGCGATTAATTAACTTAACACTATATTCGATAACAATTGGAGAAACAACGGACGGTGGGGTTACCCGGAGAACTTTGGAAAATGAAAAAAAAAAAAAAAGAAAAAAATTTAAACAGTTCGAATGGTGTATTGTGAAAAAAAAAAAAAAAAAAATACGGAGACAGAATAGGGAGGCTTTTCTTTTCACAGGCACTGTGTACTCGTAAAATTGTTTTAACGACGCGTAGTCTCGGTACGTATTCAAGGTAATTGTTGCGCTTAAGCAAAGTAGTTACTAGAAACGCTCCTATCGTTTTTTATACGACTCAATTCAGCGAGTTGTTTTTTTTTTTTTTTTTTTTTTTTTTAAGCAACTCGGGGAAGAAAATAACTACGACGCGGATGTAATGGACAATTTTTTTGCCGATATACCAATTTTTTTTTTTTTTTTTTTTTTTTTTTTTACGAAAAAATCATCGCGTTTTTATCATCCGAAGACAACTCTACTTATCATTAACCGTGTGTGTGTTTTTTTCTTTCGTGTATTACTTTTATTCTGATAATAATCTCTACAAGTAAAACTCTGATTATCCTTGAGTTCGATTCCGTGAAACGAAATAGATGTATGCGTTTGCTTAAAAATTCGTTAGACGATTCTATTGGAAACAATTAAATGATAACAAGTGTGTTATTTGTACGCAAATGCGAGGGCGCGCGTCGCTCACGCGCGTTTATTGTTTTCTACTATTTTTTTTCCTCTCTCTCTCTCTTTCGTCTATTTTAAAACGCAGGCGAGAACCTCAAGTATGAAAACACTTAACGCGAGTTTTAAAAAACTAGTTAAAAATGGCATTATTGCAACGAATTGCAATAGAGATAAACGTCGTTGAAACGTGACTTTTATATCGCTCTTTCGCTTTCTCTATATCTCTCTCTTGTCTGTGCGCGGTAACTCGCAAATCTCTCGTCCACGAAAAAAGAAAAAAAAAAAGAAGTTATCCGATCGAAATCGGTGCAACGAAAAAAAAAAAAAAAAAAAAAAACCCCGGTGTCTATCGCTCCGCGAAACCGTGAAAGAACTCTGTTCCGAAACGAAAGCTGAGATCGAAGTGAAGCAACCCGTGTCCCTCGAAAAAAAAGGGGAAAGCAAAACGAATTCTACATAATTACAATCGGAAAAGTGTTTTTTTCTTTTTGTGTCTATACATGTCTCATCCTCCGCAAAGGGACATATTTTTCGTGTGTAAAAACGTGACGAGTGAAAAAGTTCGAGAAAAAGTTTTTTCGATTTTCATTAAACATTCGAGTTACGGATTTATAAGGTACTAATATTGGACAGAACCGTGTGTCGCTCTCATTTACGTATATAATTGTTGTTTTTTTTTTTTTTTTTTTTTTAAGTTTTCTTTTTGTTCCTTATTTTTATTTTTTAATTTTTTTTTTTTTTTCATATTCGCGATTCATAATCGCCTCAGGCGGGGTACGTTTATTATAGAGTAAATCGAATGCGAAAAAGAAATCAACGACAAGAACGTGAGAATCGATCTATAGCTCGTTATATTACATCAAGAACTCTTTTTTTTTGTTTTTTTTTTGTTATTATAGTAGCTACCTCGCTCGTTAACCGCGTTTTCTCTCTCTGGTCTACTTTACGTATATCTGAATTTGCGAGCTCGTTTCAGGTTGCGATAATAGCCAGTCGTGTCCCCGCACGCTGCTGTATATAAGTGATTGCACCGGGAGGAGGATAAGACGCGTTACGTGAGCGTTAAAACCGAAACCGAACAAAAAGCCACTGTTTTTTTTTTGACGTACTGTTTTCTTTTTTTTTTTTTTTTTTTAATTAATATATATAATATATGATGCTTTTTTTTCATATAGTGTGTTCTTTGTTCGTTCCTTAGCCAAGAGCCACGATCACATCGTCAAAGCAGTTTTATACTTTACGGTTTGGCGCTTGGATACTTTTTTTCTTTTTTTTTTTTTTTTTTTCATTCTTTAATGTTTACAATAATTTAATTAATGAATCGTTTAGCGTGGCAATTTATGACACGGTGTGTTGTGTGTTATTTTTTTTTTTTCTCTTTTCTTCTTTTTTTGTTTGTTTGTTTGTTTTGTTTGTTTGTTCACTTATCTTTCTTCTTTTAGTACTGTATCAGAGTACCGATAATAATTGCAGTTTCAATATTAATAATATACCATCCTAAAATATGAATCAAATCACTGCCGCGAGCAGCAATTCCGAGGCACTACGAACAGGCCACAGCAAATATGGCCGCACAATTATCATCTCAAATCTCTGTCTCTAAACGAATAAGACTATAAAGACGAAGATGCCTAGTTACATAATTATAACTCGTTACTAGATATAGATCATCGTTATGCGTAATAATTTACAATAATTAGAGAGATCACACGTCTTAATATAGAAATTTAAAAGACTATTTTTCTAGCACGTAAAATTGTGTTTGCCGTTTTGTTGTTATTTCTTTTTTCCTTTTTTTTTTTTTCTTATCTTCTTCTTCGTTTCATTTTTTTTTTTTTCTCTTTTTTCGTTCTTTCTCATTCGTATTTAAGTATTGCCACGAAATGTACGGGTGATGATATTTTTTTTTCTTTTTTTTTTTAATAATATAATCTTGATGAGCGGACAGCAAAAACGGTCCTCGAGTTTTTTGAGCCACGAGCTATCATGCTATATTCATCTTCTTTCTCCTATTTAAACTTATAACACTACTCTGCAGTGTCTCAGCCTTCATTTTTCACGTTCCCTCCTCATGTGTTTTTTTTTTTTTTTTTTTTTCATTTTTGCTTACCTAGTTATCAGCACCAATCTGATTCTTATTTTTTTGTTCGTATTTCGATTTTTTCGGATTTTTCATTTTTTTCTTTTTTTTTTTTTTTTCATTTTTTTGCGTTATTTTTTTCTTTCTTTCTTTCCGTCTTTTTTAAACCAATCAAAATATTGTATCGTATAGATAGAATTACCTTGTTGTATAAATATACATTCAAATATTATAATAGTATACAAGAATCGTCATACCTTTCCTTCGTACATCGTATCGTTCGTCAATCCGTTGTGACGCAAGCTTCGCATTCCGTCTACTAGCACAGTGGGAATCCGTCCGCGTATACTTCTACTTTTTATATATTTTTTCTTATTCTTTTTTTCCTGTTTGTTTCGTTTTTATCATTTTCACTCACGCATTCGCTCTCTCCGCAATCTCTCTCTCTCTCTCGCTTTCTTTCGCTCACACTTTCGCGCTTTTCGTTCCCCGTGGTTTTCTCCCATCTATACTCGCACTTTCAACTATGTTTTTTTTTTTTTTTTTTTGCATCTTTGCCTTCTCTCGTGATTTTTTTTTTTCTTTCGTATATATATATTGTTTTTTTAACTTTTTTCCTTCTGGCGCTGCGGTGCTTTTTTTTCGTCCGTACCGCAGCGCTCGCACATTTCTTCCCGGCCATTTTTTTTTTTTTTTTTTTTTCTTCTACGCACACCTCTCTTCCATCGTCTCCGATTCCTCCGACTTTTTTTTCCCGGATGAATAATTCACATTTTACATATTTACAGGTGTCCTCTCTTCGGCGTCTTCCAAATTTTTGTTTTGTTTTTTTTTTTTTTTTTTTCACATACTCGCGCGTGTGTCTGTGTGTTTCGTTCTCTTTTCCATTGTCTCTGACTCTCCGATCTCTCGCTCTCGTTTCTTTCATTTTTTCATTGTTTTTTTTTTTTTTTTTTTTTTTTTTTTTTTTTTTTTTTTTTTTTTTTTTTTTTTAAACATAGGCAAGTTAAATATTGTATCACAATCGTTTCAGTCTGGTCGAAATCGAACATTTTCAACCCGTATGCGGGGGGGAGAGAAACGCGTTTGAACGGTATTAATAGTTGATGCGTGTGAAAAAGGACATTGAGGATCTGTGGATGCTCTCCGCTCGAGAATCTCGAATAAAATGAAGAAGAAAAAGAAAAGAAAAAAAAAAAAAAAAAAAAAAAGAATCATTTCGCGTAAACGAGAATCACCAATTCGCGTCCCGCTATATCGTATATACAGTTGGAAGAAAAACTGAAAAGTCTCCCAAAAAAAAAAAAAGAAAAAAAAACGATCGAACGGAAGCCGAAAAAAAAAATCGAAGATACGAAGGAAAAAAAAAAGGAAAAAAAAAATCGAAGACAGGGATCCCTGGTAAATGCACGATAAATGTCACGGGTAATGTTGCTGTAGCGGCTGACACCGTTGCGTAGTCGAACTGGCCGACGATGTCGAGGTCGTCGTCGACGACGATGGGTCGCTGCCGTTGTTGTTACCGCTGCTGGCGTTGTTGTTGTTGTTGTTGTTGTTGTTGTTGCTGGCATTGGTACTTCCATTAGCGATATTGAATCCGGTACCGAAGCAACGCTGAAACTTCAGCGGTAATCCTGCTTGCTAGTAGGCGGCAGGATGGACGGTTAGTCACTGCGGCGGAAGGCCCGTCGGGGGCTTGAATTCTCCCGTAACTGCAACGCCGTTCGTTTGTCCGACGGGAAATTGCGCCGTCGATACCGGCGGATGATGATTGAACGCGGGCGCGTAACACTGAGGAAAGTACAACTCGGGTTTGACGACGGTGGGCGTGAGACCGCGAGATACCGGCACGGGTCCGAGTCCGGTCGGTGTACCGGGCGGTTTTGTTTCGCTGCTCGAATTCCTTCGGACCTTCGTAGCGTGTGGATTCATATGGTTGTCGATGTGTTTCTTTACCTCGGGCTCTGTTGCGAATCGCCGCCTGCAATTTGGCATTGGACAACAAAAAGGTCGATCACCCTGATGAGTTCTCGTGTGCTGATCGAGTATTGCCTTCTGACGAAAATCCTTACCGCACTGTTGACACTTGTACGGCTTTTCGCCCGTATGTATGCGCAAATGTTGATTGAGTATCGTGCGTTGACGAAAGTTTCTTCCGCAATATACGCAACCGTACGGTTTCTCGTTGGTGTGTATGCGAAGATGCTGCGTCAGGTGCGACTGTTGACGAAATCTCTTTCCGCACTCCGGACACGGATAGGGCCGCGACTCGATGTGTATACATCCGTGTTGCAAAAGAGTGCTTTTCTGCTTGAATTCCTTCTGGCATATTGGACAACGCACGTACAGCGGCATACCCGCCGAACGTCCGTGTTGTATAACGTCGGGAAGACAACTTTTCCCGCCTCCTGCACCACCCGCGCCGCCTCCCTGCTGTTGTTTTATGTACTGAAGCGCACCGAAACTGCTCGGGCCACCGGCACCGAATACCGCGTGATTCCCGTTCTTCGGATCCTTGAAGTACGCTGGATATTGGATCGAATTGCCGTCGGGCGATGGACTGAATGCACCGGACTGCGTATCTCCGTCCCCGAACGTCGAGGCCACCTCTTCCTTTCCTTCTTCTGGTGGAAACGGCACGTCCTGCGGCCAGAGGGTCGGTGTCATACCGTTCTTGAATATCAGGTGTGGACTCACGTCTGCAATTTCAAAAGAAACGGGCAAAAATTCTAATTAAAATTCCTTGCGGCAGACTATATTTCTTTCTTCATTCTTATTTTTTCACGCTACGCTATTCGACGCTTAGGCCAACGCGCTTTGCAACCATTTTTTTTTTTTTTTTTTTTTTTTTTTAATATTAGTTATAACGTTTTTGCTTTCGTTTTTTTTCTTTTTTTGTCGTTGTCGGTGTTGGGGCCGTAGGCGTGGCAATCGACTGTGTTACGCGTCGAAAACACGCACGAGCTTCGATTTATCCGCTATAGAGTTTGACTAACACGAGGCTTGTACGCTTACGCCATCTACGCTCTTGAATCAACGAGAAAAACAACTTCTCAACTTCTTCATTCTGGTAGATGAGAAAAATTGTACACAATTTTTTTTTTTGATTTTTTATTTTTTCTTTTATTTTCGTTTTGAGAGATAAATTACGATTTGGAAAGTTTTTGGATACCGAAAATCTTAACCGAGTAAGATTTTTTTTTTTTTTTTTTTTTTTTTTTAACGATCCTACTCTTCGGTGTCGCGAAAACGCGATCGTAGATCGTATCTCGCTACCTAAGAAAGTACAACGAAATCCAAATTGTCGTTAACAGAGTGTCGAACGACGAGGGCGCATAAGATTTCACATTATTTTGGGGATTCGGAGTTAACGCTAACGGGATTTTTTCTACGGTTGCTCAGCGAATTCCGATATCTATTTCTACAGAATGGCCGCTAAATCGGACGAAAGAAAATCCCCGACATTTCCAAAAATTTCCCTGAGCGCCGCTACCATATAGCATCGATATAACTCCGAATCCCATCGCCGATATTTTCAGTCACGAAATTAAAAATTTCTTCGTGACTTTATTTACGGTTCATAACTTCGTATGATTTATAAATTGTAATTATTATTTTCCGTCGGAAAATGTAAAGGAATGGAAATGATGGGTTTTAAACCCTAAATATCACACTACAATTCGGTCGTTTTACTTCGGAATGATACTTAACCCTTCGCGTACGAGAAACTTTTACCCTGTCGATTAGATCGTCGGTTCATTTTGCTCATAACAATAATGCAAAATTGCATTAAAAGATTTTCTCAAAATCACAAAAAAAAACGAGAATTCAATATTATTTATCAATTTTTCTTGAATTTTTTTCATGAAATTTTATAATTAAACGAACCATTTGGAAGTAATAACTGATAAAACATTTCCGACGTATATTTACGGCACCCGCGAGCGAAGGGTTAACTACGATTCGAAGCTTCAAAATTTTTGAAAAACTCACAAATATTCAATCGAATACTCTTCTACATAAATATCTTTTCATTTATTTATAAAAATATTTTTGCAGACTTTTATTTAAACCAAAACTGGACCTCGAATAACTCCAGTATTATCGTCCGCATTTACATTTCCGCTACCTGAGAAAATACTTTACCCATAAAGAGATCCAAACTTTTATTCCCTATTTTTTTTTTATTATTCAGTTAGCGATTCTTGAAAATTTTTCTAAAATTCTCATATTTTCCATCGAATACTGTACTAAATAATTATATTTTCTTTCGAGTAAAAAAAAAAAATTTTAAAGACTTTTACCGAAAAGAAAACTGGAGTTCGAATGTCTCCAGTGTCACCGTTCGGATTTAAACTTTAACTACCTAAGAAAGTACTCTCCGCGCAAAGAGATCCAAACGTCCGTCCCTCGGAATTTTTTTTTCCCAATATTAAACTATCGACAAACGGGTTACCGATCTCGGGGTTTACAAATTCACAAAACTTCAGTTTACTCTGCCAATTTTTCATGATATATCATAATTTTTATTCAGGTCACTTGTTAAAAAAAAAATTTCATGACATTTGCGAAGTTTCATGAGTCTTCGGGTCGTTGGACACTCTGCAAGTGAATTAACGTTACGCCACGACGAGAGCAGCCTGTAAGGGTTCGGTCAACCTTCGTGGAAAGAGTCTTTATCGGGTCTTCGGTTGACCGTGAATCTTACGGCGTCCGAGGCATCGATCGCGAAAAGCGTCTCGTAAGGATCTCGTCTCGTGGTCGTCGCGTGGTCGGCGAGGATGAAAAAAAAAAAGTATATAATTCTGGTGAAGGAGCGGGAAAAACACAGCCGAGGCTTTGGTACGCGACGATAAAAGGGAAAAAGGGAAGAAGAAGGAGAAGAAAGCGGCTATCGTCGTACGGTCGGAGCTCTTCTCTAACTCCGAGACACACACGGATGCCTCGTGCGCCTTCTCTAAACTATCCTTCGGCCTTCGGGTTTACCGCGCGAACGATTCCTTATTGCACTTGCGGCTACGATCCTCGACCTTCCGTGCCGTAGGAGTGATCGACCTTGAGAAAGGGGTTCTCCAAGTTTTACCGTATTCCATTCTCTGACTCTCGCGACTCACGGCACCGACACGGGAAACCACCCGATAAAATCCCAAATCATCGAGATCCGCAAAAAAAAAAAAAAAAAAAGAAACAGCAACATCGGCAATTTTCGCCTTCGTTTATAGTGCCTAAAAAAGCATCGAAAAAATTGTCGGCCCGCTAAAAAAAAAAAAAAGAAAAAAATAACAAACGACAAACTTGGAGACTCCCAATTCTCAAAAATCGATAGAATTTTGACCAATTTCGCCCATTAAACATAAATCCGAATACAAGCCGAGCACATTTTTTTTTTCTCACGTCCACGAGTTATGTCGACGGGAAAGGGAACTCGGAGTTTCGTGAAAAAAATGAAAAAAAAAAAAACGAAAAAAAAAAAAGATGAAAAATGAAGGTTGTTAGGTCGTCAGTAGGATTAATTAGAGGGAAAAGTACGGGAAAAGAGTAAGAAAAAAAAAGAAAAAAAAAGTATATAAACAAAATTAAGCGGCAGTGAATGGAGTTTTCGGGTTTTGAGTGTTGTGATGGTGGCGGACGACGACGCCCCGCTCTGGGAGTCTGGGAGGCAGAGAGAAATGCTCGCCTTGGTGTGTGCGGACGTGCTGATTCAGGATCGCCTTCTGACGGAAGTGTTTTCCGCACTCCGGACATTGGTATGGCTTCTCACCCGAGTGGATGCGCAGATGCTGATTGAGGATGGCGCGTTGACGGAACGTGCGCTCGCAGTAAACGCAAGCATATGGCTTCTCGTTAGCGTGTATTCGTAGATGCTGAGTTAGATGGGACTGTTGCCTGAATCGTTTGCCGCATTCGGGACAACCGTACGGTCGACTGTCGGTGTGAATCCTCTCGTGCTGCAGTAGCGTTGATTTTTGTTTAAAATCTTTGCCGCAAGTGAGACACTTGAATAGCCGTAGATCGCTGTTGGCGCCTTTGGCGGGTTTGCCATTTTGTTGTACAATATCGGGAAGTCCCGTTCCGGTCATATTGGGTCCGGCGGGACTGCCGTACTGATGACCATCGAGACTGGGTCCGCCATCGCCCTGTCCGAGGGACGTAAGCATAACGCCGGGTTGTTTGAGATAATGTAACGCGGAGAAGCCACCGGGTGTCAGCATGTGCGGCGGTACCGATGGCGACGGATGTGGTCGCGCCTCTTTGAAATAGTGCTGCGGATATTGCTGAAGATCGCCGCTACCGGGAAAGCAATCGCTCCTCTCGACTTCGTGGGGCGTCAATTGTTGCTGCGGCGAGTGTTCCTGCTGCTGTTGCTGTTGCGTCTGTTGTTGTTGCTGTTGTACTTGTTGCTGTTGTACCTGTTGCTGTACCTGTTGCTGTTGTTGTTGCTGCTGTTGCTGTTGTTGCTGCTGTTGTTGCTGCTGCTGCTGTTGTTGTTGTTGCTGTTGGGCGGACGATTGACTCGTTTGTATGTCATCGTCGGGCGGCGAGAGCGACTGCGGCTCCGGGGCCGTTGAGGGATACGGCGAGGGTACCGGGGACGCCAGCGTTGGCGGTGGTCCCGTTTCCCCTTCGACCGGCGGACCACAGGCCTGCTGTGGACTTCCCGAAGCCGAGGAACCCTGCTGTTGCCCCTGTTGTTGCTGTTGCTGTTGCTGCTGTTGTTGTTGCTGCTGTTGCTGCTGTTGCTGTTGCTGCTGCTGCTGCTGTTGTTGCTGTTGTTGCGGCTGCTGCTGCGGATATAGACCGCCATCCTGGAGAGCTCCTGGTCCCGGGGCCCACTGGCCCTGGGGCCTCTCCATATTATCCTTGTACAACACGTATGGCGCGGGTGTGTCTGTAATCAGAAAAATTATCCGCAAAATAGTTTAACGTTTTCTTAAAAAATTCCATTTTCATTCTTATCGATAGGGTAATTTCGCGATTAAAAAAAAAATTTATCGCGATCGTTCTCGTTTGCAATGCCAGTTATTGCATTGGGAATTTTTCGGAGATTTTGGGTCAAAAAGTGTGTTTTTTTTTTTTTTTTTTTTTAAGTTGAAAGAAAATCGTATAGGTGAAAAATTAGATCGGAATATAACGTCTGGCAAAAGTTTGTCGATTTAATGTCAATTTTAACAAAAAATTACGCTTCTATAGTTTCTCATATTTAGACTTGGAATGATTTTTTAGACGATCGGAAGTCCGAATTAATGACCGATAAACAATCGCACGGAATTGGGGATACGATTTTTGTTTCGGTTTTTAAAAGATAAATAAAACGCCTCTTATCAATGACAAAATGATGGGTCGATATAGGAATGCTTTGTAGATAATACAGAAGTTTCAAAGAGCGCGTTACGAAAACACGACCTACTGCCCGGTCTCTTCGTAATGAATTACAATATTGATGTTAAACTCGTGTCTCTCGTTCGCTAATTGTTTCGCTCGGAGAATGGGGCCGGCGGATTCAAGAGTCGAGAAATTATAACCGGGCATCCCTTTTCCTCATCCCCCCCGCGCAACCGTCCCTCTCTCGACGCGGACTCTCCCCGCGTCGCTCGAGTGGAAATTGCTACCGGCTAACGCACGGTATGTTTACCACGGTCAAGCCACGCGTTCTCTCGTCGACGCGTGCGGAGTTGCGCGCAAGTTGGAAAATACTTCAACGCACACGCGAATACAAACAACGAGTTTGAAACGCCACCCGCGTGGCATAGGGTGGCCCCAGACATATCCGCATCACGCGGCACGCATTAACACGGAAAATCACACGCACAGCCGGACGGGCAACTATAACGCGGAATATGCAAACAGAGGAGAGAGAGCGAGAGAGTTACAGAAAGATCGCGTATACGGTAGGCGTTTGTCGTTGGCTTTGAGGCGTCGAAACTTCGATAGTGATTTAGGATTGCATCCCTTTTGCGCGTTTGTTCCTCAAACGGTACTTTCTCTATACGTATTTCTATATATATCTCTATATATATACATGTAGATATATATCTATATTTATTTCAACTACTATCCAGTTTACGAGAGAAGAGGGAGGAGGGAACGGGTCTTACCCTGTGAGATGCGGTACACGATTTGCCGAGGAACCTTGAGACCGGCCGCGAGACAAGCCGCGAACGAGGCTGAGAAGTTTATAGCCATCCTCGCGAGCTTTGCTCCTTCGCCTCCTCCTCATCCGTACAGTTTCGATCACTCGTCCGATCTCTCGCCTCTCTTCGAAACCACTCTTTTTTTTCTTTTTCTTTTTTTTTTTCCTTTTTATCTCCCTTTCTCGTCCTCGCGCAACCACCAACTATCAAACACTACTTGCGCGGCTAACTTTGAAAGGAACGGGATCCCGAAACCAATGAACTACCCTGCGGAATAAACATCGTAGGCGTCAGATTTTACACATTTTTTTTTTTTTTTTTTTACAATTTGTCGTTTTTCGCGATCGATTTTTTTTTTTTTTACGAGAATACGAGGAATGAAAATGATCGAAGAATGCGCTATTGTTTGTTTTGCGGTTTTTTTTTTATTTTCGGGGGTTTCGTTGCGATTCCTGTATTCTTATAGGGTTTTTCGTGTGCTTTGCGTATTAAGACTCTTTCACGATATTTTTTTTTTTTTTTCAAGACCCGACTCTATCGTATTTCTAAATTCTCTCGATAATTACGTTCCGAGAGCCAATAGTTTTCGGAAAAAAAAAAAAAAATACCATAGCCGGAGGCCATTTTATTTTTTACCCAAGTAGCGGGTGAACAAAGTTTGCTTCTTTGTTTTATTCGTTCGAACGAACGCCCATTCGAAGTATATCGCGTATGAAAAAAGCAACGACGAGAAAAAAAAAAAAAGAAATAAAGTTGTCAAAAAAGTTTTTCGAAGTTCATGTAACGTCGCCAGACAGAATGGTGTTCAATCGTCCTGAATCCTGAATTATATTCGCTATTATTCGGAAGTTTGAAACGAACTTTCGAGGGTGAAGTTTGCAAACGGAAATTTTGCTTTAACCACCGTTCACCCGCCTTCTATCCTTCCAGTGTGATATAATTACTCGTTCGGAGACTATAAAGACAATAAAAAAAACGAACTTTGGACATTTTGGAGCCGAAAAAAAAAAAAAAAATCGTGTCTAGTTCGCGAGCGTTGCAACTACCGCTCGACGTACCGTACGTACGTACCCCGCTGTACGCCAGAGTGCGGATCGATTGAAAGCTATAAGGGAGTCCTCGTACGCCGACGCAACTTAAAAGTCCGACCACCCTACGGACCCGCGATGCGACCACTGCATTCGACTCTGCCCCCTGGCGAATAAAGAATTTTTCGTCGGCGAATTTATATCGCCGATGTTGCCTCGTCTTTTGGCCGTTTGCGAAACAAAATCGAAAATGAAAACGACTCGTACGTGTTTTCGTAGTATACGGTAAGAAACGATACGACCGATTCGTAGAAGATCGCGCGAAATTTTTCACGGGAACGAAAGTAAGTCGGAAGAATATACGATAGGCACAGTCCACGCCCCGTCGAGACCCGAAATCTCCACGAAGAATACATTAATATTTTTGCAGACCAATTAGCGCTCGATGAATATTCGACGAAGAGAGTTAATTACGCAGGATACCGAGAGATCTTCGTCTTCTTCCCCCCTCTCGAGAATTCGACAAGTTATATTAAAATATAACGTTCGATCGTTCGAGAAATAGATTTCGCTACGGTAGAAACGAGTCTCGACGAACTCTAAAAAACATTCGGAGAAACTATGTTTTTTCTCGATGGACCGTTTTTTTTATAGAGTTAAGAATTAACATCGATATTTTTAGTTATGCGAATGAAAGAGCGATTTTTAAAACGATTAAAAAAAGAAAAAAAATGAGAGACTATCGAACCGCGGGGAATAAAAGAGTTGAATGAAATATTACGCAGACGGAAAGCGAATGGATTCGTTCGATGTTTACGACTTCTTATTGATAACATCGAATTCTTGACCTTACCTCAAAATCGATGAAATAAAAAGAATTTTATAAAAATAAACGATATTCCGACTGAAAATGGAATACGATAAAGAAATTGTATTAACGAAAACGAGTAGTGAAATTTAAAATTAAACGTATTTCTTTGTTACGCTCTATTTTCAGTTGATAGTTTTTTTTATCATTTTTAGAAAATAATTTTCATTTCGAAAAACAATTAAATGAAAAGGATTTTACAAAATTAAAAAACTCCCGTATGAAAATGGAGTGTAATAAAGGATTGTATAAGCAAAAAAGTATAACGCAATTTAGTTGATACAATTTTTTTATTACCCTTTATTTTGATTCCGGAGTTTTAAAATTTTTTAATATAATTTTTATTTCATCGTTTTTAAAGTAAGAAAAAACAGAACGGAACGGAAAAACAATGAAAAGATAACAATAAAAAAAAAGTTGAGCTCCCGACTGAAAGTGAAGTAAAATAACGAAATAGTATAAACGAAAAAGAAAAGTGCAATTTATTTAATACAAATTCTTTATTAAACTCCACTTGCGGTCGGCAATTTTTTAAAAATGTTTTTATTTCATAATTTTTTAAATAAAAAAAAAATCGAAATCAAAATTATGATAATAATAAAATAACAAATAATTATTCGTGTAAAGTAGTCTCGAGATGACGAATAAATCTCACGATTAAAAATCTCTCGGAAAAGTTTTCTTTTTCTCCGAAATCTTGAAGATACTTTTTTCTCCAAGTTACGAATTAAACTTTGTATTTTCGCATTCGCGAACGTAACGGCGATTTTAATGACGAAAAAGAGAAAAAAAATGAGCGGCTATCGAGAAGTGGGAAATAAAAGAGTTGAATGAAGTATACGGAGATATGGAAAGAGAATGGATTCGTCGTCTGTTTACGACTGCATATTGATAACATCGAATTCCTGACCTACCCACACCGAGCCGTAGTCTCGTTGAGAAACTGGTGCTTCGGTGTTGCCTGGTAGCCGGGGAAACGAAAAAACAATCGCAGCGACGACGTTGCGTCGGCAAAAGCAGGAGCGCCATCATCATCGGCAGTACAACAGGTCAAACCGGACTGCATAACGCCGATATATATTCCACAGGCCGCATCGCCGAACCACAGACTTCGATACCTCTCGATCTCTCAATTTTTTTTTTTTTTTTTTTCCGTGCAACTCGCCGGAGAGGAAAATGACGAGATCGGATACAGAAACTCGTCCTATTAAGGTTACGATCTTGTAGGCTGCGGTATAAATAACGATGAATTCGTAATACGTATAACAAGCGAAGGATACAACGAAGACGCGAAAGATCGATTATTATTCGTGGATGCGACGAGACTGTGATAAAAAAAATATAAAAATAAAAGTTGTTCAACGTCCGCGGAATCGGAAAAGCCATAAAAGCGAGGAAAAAAAAATTTGTTTAAGAAAGTAATAAAATAGCTGTACGGGTGTCGGAAGACTCCGCGGACTCCTGATCTTTGATAACTGACGTCACGAGACGAGACGCATTGGCTTTATGGTAATTTTTTTTACGGAGTTCTCGACGAAGATAAGGGCAAAAGGAGAGATGCACGCGAGACGAAACTATCCGGGGATTCCCCTGACGGTGCTTCGGCGCTGGCAATGAAGCTTCCGTCATACCGCGACCTGTTTTCCGCGTTAGCGACTACTGTGCCTCCGCGACAAATTAATGATGCTGGAAGAAAAATGGCCGAGAAACATACACTATTGCTATGCTATAAAGTTTTATTCGCTTTCTCGTAGAGAAACCTTTGTTTTCGCGAAAAACAATTTTTTTTTCAGATTTTTTTTTTCACGATTTTTTATAATTAATCGGATAATTTGAAGGTTATGAGGGGTCACCTCTTCCGTAAGAGATTATAAAATTCTTTTTTATTTCGAAAATATCGGATGCATTTATTTTTAATTATCGGAAATTTATAAATAAACAAATTCGCAATATGTATACTTTTTTCTCCAAAATTTATGCTTCGAAGATTCGATACGATAAAATTCACGAAGTTAATAAATTTTTATTTCTCGTAAATTAATGATATTTTTATCATTATCGTTTTTAAATTACGGAGTTACGAGAGCGGCGATGCGTTTCATGAAATATCGAAACTTGTTGAACATTTTGTCGCTTTCGGCGAAGTGCACGAGACGTTTACGAACACAAAAGTGAACACGAGAATTCTGAGACGCAAGTACCTGCCCCTGAAAACCTGACTCTTTGAATACTACAATCCCATTCACGCACTCGTACGTACGCCGCTCGGTCGGTTGCCCTACCCGAGCGGCGTACAGCACACACGCCTCCTCGTCGTTCATTCGTCTTTCTCTCTCGTCTCGGTTATTTCTGGATATCTTTTCTCACCGAAGCGTCGAGTGAATTCGAGACTACGGCATTTTCCCGAGGCTTCGGCTCCCTAACCTGTCGGACACGCATCATTACGCGTCGTTTCACGTTCCCACCTTCTTTTACTTCGTCACGCGCATTCTTTTTAACGCGCGCGAGAAAAAAATTGAAAAAAAAAAAAAAAATTTGTCCGATATATTTTTTCGGCACTAACCAAATATCGTGGTCCCAAAAAAAAAAAAAAAAAAAAAAACTTAAAAAAAAAAAAAGAAATTGGTTCGATATATATGTTATGTCGGTATAAAAACATATATCGCGCTACTGACGTCCATTATTAATTAACGAGGAGTTCTTGAATTTAAAAAATAATAAACCAATAATTTCAATCAACCCGAATCGCTCGACTAAAGAACGAAATAAACGATTGGTTTTATCTTGAGACTAATATTTTTGTTGTACCAACGAATCTGATGATTTTATTCGATTTTTTTTAATTGTTTTCTGCGAGCCATTGTTGCGGGCAATTTTTGCTACCGGTTGAAAAGGCGGAGTTTTTATTTGATTCACATTGCCGTGAAATCATTTTTTTCCGGCACTGTATTCTTCTAACTTTTTTTAAACCGGCGAATAGACCGAAAATTCCTCGTACATTTTTTTTTTTTTTTTTCAAAATTTGCTTCGGGATTTATTCGATTTTTTCGTAATAAAGTTTTCGTTAGACGGGGATCGTGACAAAGATTTGAACGTCGTACTGAAAAAATACGAATGACGAAGAATATTTTTATATTTCATTCTCGTGTCGCGTTATTGCGCCAAAATGTTATTTTGATAATCTTACCGAAGTGAAAGTCGAAGGGAATTCACGCAAAAGAAAGGTGAATATCTGATACACAATAAGACGAAAGAAATTAAAAGAAAATTTTTAATTTTGCGAAAAAAAAAAAAAAACTCGAATCAAAAGAGATAAATCTGCAAAGAGCTTTAAAACAATTTAACAGATATAGAAAAAGTGGAGTCGGAAGAACGCCTGTTGAATTATTTTATTAGCGTTCGCCAGCCGCGTCGGAGACTTTTTCCTAACCTTTAAAATTGGTTTAAACTTTTTTGCGAATTAATTACTTTTCCGTCGGAAAAAAATTTAATTTCCTTTTATAAAATTCGCCATAAATATTTTCCCGTTATCTTACAACCTTTGAGAAACCATAAAAAAAGAAACAATAAAAAGCAAAATTTTCATTTTCGAAAACATTTTCGACGAAAAACAGCGCTTGATTCGCAAAAAGCTTAAAATAATTGTACACATTAGAAAAAAAGTCTCCGTCGCAGTAACGCTTTTTGAAGTATTTTATTTTCCCAATATTCCCAAGTGTATTGGACACTTTTTCCTAATCTGCAAAAATGTCTTAAACATTTATCAGATTTTTATCGAATTAACCAATTATTAGTCGAGAAATATTTTCCGAAATTTTAATCGAATTTAATCGAATTTAATTAACAATTATCTACTTTTCCCACGAATATCTATCGTCGTTTAAATATTTGACTGCAAACCATATATTTCTGCAATATATATGACATTCATAACAAAAATCGATAAATTAAATGATTTATTCCTACAAGTAGAATTGCGTTTGTCTATTTTCGGCACTCGAAGGTTAGTTCTCGAGAGACTAACCGTCGATTTTATTGCCGGATTCTCATTGGCAAATATATGTATGCATATATATATATATATATATATGCGGTAAGTATATATACATATATACCTCCGTAATACGTACTCGAAGAGGAATAGCATCGGATACTTTCTAAGTAGGTACATCACCGGCGCTGTTCAGCCGTTCACCTTCGCGAAGCCAAAGTTTCACGAAGTCTAAGGGAATCCCCGCGCGCGCCGCTCGTAGAATTCGAAACGAATTCACGAAGCGTCAGGCGATGTGGATGTATATATAGAACGATGAGAATCTTCGAAGGAAGAGCCATAGGAAGAAAGATAGAAAGGGTTTCGCATGGTATAGAGAAGTAGGAGAATATTCGTGCACAACGTGGCCTTTCGTGGCGAGTCAGCTGCGGTCCCGCGGGTTCTCGCGCGGGCGCGCGTTGCCCTAATCGTAAGTGTCTACAACTCCTTCTTCACTCCCTCCGCCTCCTTCTCTCTTTTACTTCGACCCTCCGCCATCCCTCCCCCCTCTCTTCTCTTCTCTTCGCACCGCGAAGAACCCGACGTCGTCTCTCCACTGACTACGCGAAGTAGTTACAAGATTCCGCAGACTGGAACGTTCGAATCATTCGCCTCTCTCGGCAGCGAGACTTCTTCATGGATTGACGCTTATACACAACGAGCAAAGTCTTCCGACGATTGAATCGCGTAGATTCGCGGCTTCTGTCGCGCGTCTCAATTAATTCACTCATTAGCGAGTCCCCTTTTACCGACCCTCTCTATGTTGTTATACACCTCTCAACGATGTTATTTATATATATATATATATATATATATATGCGGGAAGATCGCGGGCAACGAGATTCAAACGGGTTGCGATGTGTTTTAGATCGGTAAAAACATCGTAAGATTTTCATCGGTGCTCTCTGGTGCAACACACCGCTAATAAACGAGATATTAATGCAACGAAGGGGAATACGCAGCTCCTTGCAAGGAAGTTATAAATAATCTTAATCGGGGATGGAATACACGATGATTAAATATCAACGTGTAATCGCGAGATCGAGATGTTGATGGAAATTTAATTTATCAATGTTAACTGTTTAAAGAATACAACGAGCTTTCGATGTTTAAAGTTTTTCGGGATACTGAAAAAAAGTTTTATCGTTTTGAATTTCGAGAAATAATTGATTTTTAAATGTTGTTATTTCCGCGAAGTATTCAGTTGAAGTCTTAAGGGGATTCAACAATTTTAGGTTAAAAAAATTGTTTCATTAATTTCATGCGATTATTTGTTGGTAATAGCGTTCTGATGATGTGAAAAAAAAAAAAATGGCGGATCCAAATATTAAAAATTGTGGGAAAAACGTAATTTTTTAAAAATAAAACATTTTTTAAAATTAAATTTGATAAAATTTAATTTTTTACACACGTTATTATTTTTGGATTTAAGAATTTTTTCGCGTCATCGGGACACCGGTGGGAGCAATAATTTGCATGGGATTTTTGATAAGATTTTTTTTTTGCGATAAGAAAAAATAAAAGTCGCATTTTCGCCGGAAATCGGTATAACGACGGAAATGATGAAAATTTGGTGTAATCGTTTCGTGACTCATGATGCGTGTTTTGGACGATAAATTATCTGCATTATGCATGAACTTGCGAAGCGAAAGAACGTTTTCTTTTGAAACAAACTTAACCAGATATTTCGAATTGTCGACGCAATTTTTTTACGCTGCGCGTCACCGAAGACGAACTTTGATAGTCGGCAGCAGACGACACGTTAATATGCGATTATCAATTATTGCTGTACATCGCTTCAAATAAATATCTATCTTCTGTTTTTGGTACTTTAAAAATCATGAAATAAAAACAATTTCACAGAAATGTGAAAAACAACAACATAAATTGGAATGAAGAAATTGTATCGCCAAAAAAGAATAAAATAGCAAATAATTATTCGTATATTATAATCGAGAAATGTCGACACTCAGTAACCGATGAATCTCGCGAATATAATACGCGAATAATTATTCGTTATTAGACTTTTTAGGTAAATAAAAATATTCTCACAACACTCCATTTTCACTCAAATTTTTTTTAACATTTTGTAAAATGATTTTATCGAAAAATCGTTGTAACATTAATTTCTTCGTTATCCCGAAATTTTTACAACGAATTTTCAAATTAATATTTCATCGACATATGTATATTATTTTTGGCGGCATTTTTTTCGTTTGAAAATATATTGAATATTATATCGAATTATTTGACTCGCATGAGTCGTCTCGCGTGTTAATCGTCGTCTCTCCCTTCGAGTTCTCTCGTCAACGTCGTTGACTCTACTCGGCGCGTCTATAAATATATGCGTATATAACCCGTGCGACGACACTGCATACGGTGCGAACGTTTGTAGATATGGTATATTTTTACGTTACGCCGGATGGTAAGTTACCGTGATGAGATTCTCGTGGATGCCGTTGTGAGGCAATAAAAAACTCCGCGCCGCGACAACGACGAAGACGATGACGAGAAGAAGAACTGTGCGTCTACCGAGGTCTGTCGTCTCCCCGCCTCCGTGTCTCTCCTTGATCTCGCGTTAAATATCCCCCGCCTCGTTTGTCCCGCCGGTCTCGACACTTCAAAACGATTTTCTACCCATTCTAACTGCCGAAGCGAAACTGCGTACAATGACCACAGTCGTTCGGGTACGCGGTGCGTTAGCGACTATGTATACAGCTCTAGAGTTCGCGCGCTCACCGCTGGCTCTCCGCTCTCCTCTCGTGTTTTGTGTGTATAAACTTCGTTCGAATGCGTTCGCGCGCGTCGGCTCCTCTCGAATTCCCCTTCGTAGAATCTTTATCTAAAGAGTCGTTAGATAGTCGGCGACTTTGCTCGTTCGAACCGCCGCGCGAGAGAGGTTCACGACTTCACAATACGCGTGTACACGAGTACCAAAGATACAACGAACTCTCTCGCCGGTTGAATAATTTAACTTTCTTGGCTTACATCGACCTTTTGTCACACTGCGCGATCATCGGAATCTCATTTCTCGCGATAATCGTCAATTTCATTTTATTTTTTTTTTTACCGACCGTTCGTATTTCGCGGTTCGCCCGCCGAAATGTCCGGAGGTTTGCGTCGTTAAATATTTCATGGTTTGCGACAGTGGTCGCGGGGTTAATGAATTAATAACGATCGAAACAGCGGAGACCCGACGACAATAGCTCAGACCCTCGTGCACCAGATTTTAGTTATGACGTCACGAATATTTCTATTCGCGATTAATACGAATATTTCTATTTCAGATTAATACGAATATTTCTCTGTCTTCCTTTTTTATCGACCGACGATTTTTTTACTGTACTATTTTATTTTTTATTACGTGTTCCATCCGTACGAAGTTTTTTCTCGTATTTTTTTTTTTTTTTCGTTTTTTTTTTATCGATCGACAATTTTTTCTACAGTACCGATAAAACAATATTATTTTAATTTTTGCGTATTTTTTTCGTCAATATACGATATTTGTCGTATGCTATTATTCAGCGAAACTCTGGGATAAGTTTTCTTCGCGGAAGTATAACGAGCGTTGAAACATCGAGGCGGTTATTCAAACTCGAGGTCCATAGAACCTCCGAGTCATTCGAGACAGAGAGAGGGACCCCTCTCGGTAGGAGAAAACGTCTAAACGAGCATAAGACTCCGAACGCTCACGACGCTGTGGATGGATGCCGTTGCGCGCCGTGTGTGGGTGTTGCACCGCGAGACGTCGATGAGTGGAAAAAAAAAAAAAAAATGACGGTAGTAACGACCCACGTGGTGTGGCCGCCGCGAGGAGACCGACAGAGAACGAGGTTTACGATCGTCGAGAGAGCGACAGAGAGAGACAGAGAGGCTCAACCGAGCAGAGAAACTCGTCTACTTGCGATAATCATCGTGGGCTGCAACTATACTCGCAGTTGTGTGTGCAGCGACGTCTCAAGGCTGCTCGGTACCCTAGGCCTAGTTAATTCCACTTCCCAATCTTAGATACATACTCTATAGCTTTTTAACTGACTTATAAACTTCCCTGAATCGCCGAGAGTTCGGAAAACTTTTTCGTAAAT
The DNA here is from genome assembly GCA_934046635.1 of Buathra laborator. Taxonomy (NCBI): domain Eukaryota; kingdom Metazoa; phylum Arthropoda; class Insecta; order Hymenoptera; family Ichneumonidae; genus Buathra; species Buathra laborator. The sequence goes on from OW203900.1 coordinate 5,923,317, forward strand.
CTCTCGTTACACATCGTTTCCTAACCTCCGAGACTTTGTCGAAGAAAAAAAAAAATATACATATATGCACACAAATCGAAATTTTTAAAATTTTTATTTTCTTCAATGCAAATTACTTTTCGAAATTGCGAAAAGAAAAAAAGTTGGTCACTGCAATTACGTTTTTAATGAATTTAATGAATTTATTATTTCGACCGCCACATCGAACTTTTTTTTTTTTTTTTTTTTTTTTTCGATCGATTTATCGTTGATTTCGAACATAATTGAATCTTCGATGCGATTTGCGAGAGAAAAAAAAAGAATTGGCGTAATTAATTTACAACGATCTGTCGTGCGTTAATTGAGTACATCTCTCGCGTAACTAACGCGTCGTATGTTTCGATGAGGCGAAGAGAGGAACGATTATAATCCGTGCCTGTTGGTTTATAACTCGCTGACCGCTGACCCACTATCACGCTACAAACGACGCTAAAAACTCGCACTGGCCCCGAGACGCGATCGCGGCGACGGTTCGCCGTTCGTGTTTTGTACCTCGGAGACTCTACCGCATGGATCAACACCGCACGACGCGTATAAACACACTTCTTACCCGGTTAGTTTTTATGATTGTTTCTTCGTCTCAATGAGAGGACAAAAGTGATGCGCGCGCGTGTACGCGAAGTGTTTCGTTGTTTTTTTTTTTTTTTTTTCTACGAAAAAATACACGCGAACGATTGTCGCGTACGCGCGAGCGTTTTTCGATTCCACGAACAATTTTTCCCGCGAGTCAAGACGCGTGGCGATTGTTGACGAAACGTTACGCGCGCTTCTCTACCTTTCGTTTTTTTGGAAGTTTATTTTTGTTTTTTTTTTATTAATTATCATTATTTTTATCAATAAACGAGTCGATTAACGCGGAGGGGATGAACACAGATTGCGAGGCACGATGACCGTTGATCGACGCCGGTGTTCGGTAGACAAATACCAACCGAAACTTTCGTCACTTTCGAACGATAACGAAATTCATACGCGTATCCGAGATAAGAGAGAAAAAAGAGAGTGACTCGAAGCAAAGTGTAAGGAACCACGAGGAAACGGCTCGGACGGACGATGCTGCGCGAAATATCGAAGTGGCGAACACGAGTCGCGTTAACGAAACGATCTTCGGGGCGATAATGTTCCCAAATGACTCATCGAACGAAAATGATCTCGTGTCCGAATAACAAACCTCCGCTGATAATAAGAACCGTAAGCCTCGAGAAAGGGACATCGGTCAGCGGAAATCGAAAAATTCGTAGACATTTTTCACTTTCACACCGGCCGGCGGTTCGAAATATTTAACTTTTTATGACATAAAAAAACACCGAAACAATGTTTTTTCTTTTTATCCCAAAGAAATACGCGTCTGCGATGAGTAAAACTTTGACAACGGGAACGAAGCAAACGCGAATGAAATTATTATTTTGACGACGTAAAAAAAAAGAGAAAAACATTTTTTGGGACGCCGGTACCACCGGTTGTTTTTTTTTTCCTGTGAAATACTCCGCGAAACGAGAACGATCGTTTACGATTTTCTTTCAATGAATCTATTTGTTTTCAACATTTTTTTTTTTTTTTTCGACAGCTGAGATAACGGCTATCGCGATAATCTTATGATAAAAAAAAAACAAAAAGGTAACGTCGTATTATTATTTTTATACGGGGGCCAAGCGTAGATTATGATCTGTACTCACCGGAACTGTAATATTCCTTAAAGTAGTGTGTCGCCGCTCGCTGGACGATCGAATAATACAGGTTCACGTAATTCGTTGACTGATTCTTCGCTGAGAGCGCCATTTAACACCGGTTTATTATTATCTTTTTCCTTGTGGGTGTTTTTTCTTTTATTCTTTATCAGTTGTTGTTGTTGTTTTTTTTTAAGTTATGTTTAATTTTTATTTATTTTTTTTTTAACTACATTCACCTTGTCTATGTTTTTTTTCTTCCCTCTCGGTTGACAAAAAACTTTTCACCGTTCATTAAAACTACAACTTGAACTCCATAAAGGATCGTCATTCATTTTGTCGTATCCGAAAACTGAATATACATATACATGTATATATATATATATATATTTTTTGTTGTTTTTATTAAAAACCTTTCGCGGTGTTAACAAGACGTGAGTGAGAGAGAGAGAGTGAGAGAGAGATATAGAGATCGCGCGCGCGCGAGCGCGTTCGTCCACGCCGATGGAACGTGCGTTTAGTTGCGTTGCGTTGCGTGCGTCTCTCGCGCGCGCGGGCAATGCGGTAGCAGGGGGGACGTGGGAGGAGAAGGAGGAGGAGGTAGGCGCGCACACACAGAGGCAGGCGACGGTGGCGGCGGCGTCGACGTCGACGACGACGTCGATCTCTCGGTCACCGTCTCGCTCTATCAGCGATTCACGTTGCGCGGCGGCCAACACGTCGCCACTGCATTTGACCGTATTATTCTTTTAAATTGTATTTTAAAAATCCGATCGAAATAATTAAACCAAAACCGCGAAACTCCTCCGTAACTTAGAACTTTGTTTTTTTTTTTTTATGTTGTGTTGTTTTTTTTGTCGTTTTTTTGTTTTTTTTTTTTTTTTCGTTCTTCGTAATCCCGAAAGATTAAACACACTTTATTTCGACAAGACACAAAACTTCCGACGAGGCAAAACTAAACTCAGCGGGTGAGCTCACTTATCTTACTCGTGTGGCGGGACTCCACTAGTTCTCTCCGCGCTCTTTTGGTACCCGCGCCGGTAGACAAACTCGGTAGACTCGGCTGGGGCCCCCCCGAGTACTCTCGGCCAAGACCGAGACGCTCGCCACGCGGCGTTGCCACACTTCCGTCGTAGCCGGCATTCGACGCTCCCGCGGCACTAGCAGCCGCCGCCACCGCCACCGCCGCGCCGCGTCAAGGAGTGGGGAGAGAGAAGGATTTTCTGGACTGCATTGGTGGGGGGAGGGGGGGTAGAGAGAGGTTTGGGACAAGCAAGTCGGTGGCTCGCGGAGAGCGTTGTATGGAGGGAGGGTGGGGGATGGATGGAAGGTTATCCGTAGCTTCGCGCACACCAACGCCGCATGGCGGCGAATGTTTTACTTCGAGTGGGAGAGCGAGTGAATACGAAGAAACGCACACACACCAGTGGGTGGATAGGGTTTTTTTTTTTTTTTTTTTTTTTTTTTTTTTTTTTTTTTAATACGCGATGCCGACGTGTACGAGAACCTGCGGAGAACAGGGACAGAGCAAACGGATAGAAAAAAATTCTTTAACGGAATATAAGCCAAGTGCGACGAGGAGAGAAAGAAGAGAGAACGCAACTCGAGAGCGCGACAGACCGGAGAGTCGGGAAGGGAAGAGTGGGGGGGAATGACGACGGGCAAGAGAGGCGCAGCAGCGGCGTCGTCGCGAGAGCCCCGCGCGTTGTGTGTAGCAAGCGTTTTCTCTCTCTCCGTTCCACGCGGCGGGAAAGAGATGATAAAAGAAAGAATAGAAAAGAGTGGTGGCTGGCAAAGCCGCGGGACGTAGAAGCGAGAAATCGGGTGAGTTTGGTGGGGAGAAAAGTCGGGGCCGCCCGAGAGACTGCCGAGAGACCACGGACTCTGTGCTGTGTTACGAACACACCGTAGAGTCTCCGAGTGTTGGGATAAAAAAAAATAAAAAAAAAAAACTAAAAAAAAAGGAAAAAATCGCGCGCGCGGTCTCGTGTGTAGCGCAGAGACCAGAGGGAGAGTATATAGGAGATAAAACGAAGAAAGTGGGAGTTAGGAGACGGTTCTTCGGGCATCGTTGCCTCTTTCCCATCGTCCCCGCTCTCGCCCACTTCTCCAACCGAGTAAAACTGGACTGTCGAAGTGAGTAGAGTAGAGAGGTTGCCCGTGTGTTCTCGAGGTAGGGGAAGAACGAAGATTTTCAACGTGTACGTGTAAAAGTTTTACCCTCTCGTTCTATCCTCCTGCACTGGTATAGTTGCACTTGCGCTTCTCGACACTCCCGGGTTGTAGTCGTGGTGATGATGCCGGAGTTAGTACAGTCCAAAGGGGTTGAAGAGAGCAGGAATTCCGCGGAGGGTTGAAACGATAGTCGACTATGGTGAACATAGAGGCTACGAGAAAGAGACACTGAGTCCGCGTCGCGGCTTGTGTAGACTTTAGATACGTTCCATGCACACTCTACGGATAGATGGCGGTAGGGGAGGTGTATGACGAAGAAATCCGAAGGTAGAGAGGAGAGAAGACCGACGTTGGGCAATGGGGAAAGGGGACGAGGAGAGAGGGGCGGGGAGGGCAGGACATACAGATATAGATAGATATATAGATATATATATATATATATAAAGGCTCGACTTTTATGATGGTGGTGGTGCTTGCCACTGGAGTCGCGACGCGAACGGATTGCGGAGGGCAGAAACGGTGGGGCTTTACTTACTCTCTCGCGTACCGAGAGGAGAGGGATTTTCCCAACCGCCCCTCTCGCGACTCTCTTTCGTTTCTCTCGGTTATACATACCAAAACTCCGCGACCATCTCTCACTCTTTCTTTCGGCGATGGGTATCGAAAGGAGAAGGGGAGGGGAGGGGGGAATATGCGCGAGCCGTGCGCGCGGTTGCATCGTTCGCGCGACGCCGACGGCCGCGCGCGTACTTCTCTCTTTCTATCCAACCAGCACCACGAGAGTCACATGGTACGCTCGTGCCACGAGTACGAAGCCTCTCCCAAATCAATATCACTCGTATATAAAAAAAAAACGTGTGTGTGTGCATTTGTGTGTGTGCGTTGCGGAGAAAGAAAGAAATAGAGAAAGAATGATAGAGAACGATCGAGCGAGAGGGTTAGAAGAACGAACGGTGAAGTTGGAGAGAAATAGAGACGAGGTAGGAGAGGACGCGATAGATGGAGGTAGGAGAGACGCGAAAAAAACGAGGCACATGTAGAGGGAGTGTATGCGCGGGGCACCTGTAATCGTTCCGAACTTCCGGGCATTTTTTGTTACGGGACTACTGTCGACTCGGTTTTTACTACCGATACGAAAGGGGTCGATGATGTCGATGAAGTGAAGGAAGTTTACACGGAGATCTTAGGAATTGCGAGAGACGAGGGAGAAGGGATAGTCGCACGAGGAAGAAGGGACTCGAGTTTCGATGGTGGGAGGGGAACGAGGAGTTTTGTGGTACATTTCGAGTTCGCTACGGCGGAACGTATCCCTACCGCCAAATCTTAATCTTGTCCCGCTTACTCGTTCTTTATGAATTCTACGAAGTTTATTTTCGTTTTTTTTTTTTTTTTTTTTTTTTTTTTTTTTTTTGTTTGGGAAGTTTCCGGTTGGGAGGAATCTTTCTAGGGACGATACAGCGTCAAGACTCGATCGCTTGGGTTAGGTTAGTTGTTACGGGAAGCCGCGAGTACGAGACTTAGGGTAGGCCTCGCGGATCTTCGACTTTACCAACGGAGATCGGGAGTCCCTTATCCCCCTTTTCTTTCTTCTTGCGCCCTCTGATCGAAGTTCGAGGTTGCGAAAAATACGTACTCGCGCATCTGTGGGCTACTTATCATAGGCTTGCAGAAACTGGACGTTCGTTCGTAGTTTTTTTTTTTTTTTTTTTTAAGTATTCGCCTTTTTTTAAGCAGTCGATGATGAATGGAACAATTGTCAGCAGAGTTAAATGGGATCTTCTCCTGTTAGTTATTTACATTGTCGAATACTTTAGTTCGCAATTACTGGATGAACTTATGAATGCATTTCAGGACATCGAATAACACAGAGTTTCTAAGTACTTCGTCTTTTCGATGATCGAAGAAACGAACTCGGGATAATTTCAATTTTTTTTTTTTTTTTGCAACTTTTATGAATTTAATTTTTTAAGCCATTTTTTAGTTTTTTAGTGGTTTAATTATTTAATCCAGCGGTTGAAAAATTCATTAATTGATTTTTCATGAACTTAATGTTAATTGGATTATAAAAAAAATTATTTTGATATCCATTTTTTTTTTAACTTTTTTTCTTAGTTAAAAGAATGTATCTACCTAATGGTTCGGAAACCGAGTCGAATGGTTGATTTTTTTTTTTTTTTTTTCAATCTGTGAAATAATAAAATGAATTATTTCATAGCGAAAGAAGTATGTATTGAGAGTCATACGAAAAGAAACTGTTAAGGGATATTAAAAAAAAAAAAGGTATGGCCGCCGGAAGAGTTACCCGTTTTTTTTTTTTTTTTTTGTGAAAACTTTTTTGTGAAATCGATGTATCTAAATGACAAACAAAAATAATAAATTGGGTTATTCAAGTTGATAACGTAAACGTATTGTTGACGATCTTATTTTTTTTTTAATCGACTTCAATTTTTAATAATCACGAAAAAATGCCGACTTTCTCTTACGGGTTCGCAAAAAAAAACAAAAAAAAAACGTTATTAGAAGAATCAGTGATCAGCAACGACTCGTGATCATTGTTAACTCGAATAACCCGCATCGCTTTTTTACTTTAGGCGTATCATTTCCACAGAAGTGATCACCGATAAAAGTTTAAAAAAAAAGTCACTCTTCCGGCGGCTATAACTCGTTATTTTTTCTCAATATCTCTTAATACATTTTTTAATTATTAAGTTCTAAATACACACCGTTCGGTAATAAAAATCATTTTATTATCGGCTATATACTCAGCCGTAGAAAAAAAAAAATCAAAAATTGACCCGACTGACGAATCCTTAAGGATTTCAAATACGCAATAATAAAAATAATAAAGAACATACTATTAATAATATTACGATAAAAAGTTTTTTTCGCACATTAAATTCCTATTGTACCAATAATGAAGAAATTCCTTTCCTGCGCTTTGGTAAAAAAAAAAAAAATACTTACAATTACATCGTAAAAAAAAAGAAAAAAGTGTTATACTTAACGTTGTACCCACTGATCTCGCGAAGTTTATAGAACCCAACGTGTGGTCGATAATGCTGGCTATTTGGTCTCCGTAACGGTGAAAGTAGCCGACTTAATTCAGTTGACTTATTTCATTTTGTTTTTTTTTTTTTGTTCTTTTTAACAGTATATTTCCTTCGTTCGATCGATCGAATCGATCGAGGCGAGCAATGATTTCGCAATAAATCGCGAAAAGCAAAATTTCATTAAGGTCGTTTCGGCGGCGACGATATACATAGTAAAAGATCCCCTTTTACCGAAAATGAGTCCCGGAAGGGTTAAAGTTTATAACCGCTAGTCAACAGGGGACGAACGTACCTTTGCACTCGATGCGCACTGCAAGCGAGCGGCCGGTGAGCGGTGCATCGGTGTACAGACAGCCAGTAGATACAGTTGTATCGGCGTCCGGCGGTACATACTTTGTCCAACTCACTCGGCCGACTCTCCGTGTCCCTCTCCCTCGCTCTCTCTTTCGTTCATACTGTCTACGGAGGTTCTATAGCTTCAACCGTGTGCCTTCCCTGTCTCGTTCTCGTCGCGACGCGCCCGAGTGCGTTGCGTGAATGGCACTGTTACGACCTTGTAGAGGTCTGCGCGCACTACACCTGCATACCGACTCGCTATCATGTACACTGTTCTATGTACAGATACGCATATCTCGACTCCTCGTTTTTTTTTTCTTTTTCTTCTTTTCTTTTTTATTCCCGCCACATTTTCCGATGACATCTGTCCGACTGGCGTCAAGCTATGTAACTGTACGGTTCGACTTGACCCCCTCTGTCAGCGAGATACATCGAAATAAAAATTGAAGGTACGGATAGAGAGGTTAGGAAGAGAGACGAGAACTACTTTCAAAAACTCCAAAAACTTGATTTTTCATTTTTTTTTAGTTTTGCTATTATTATTATTACTATTATTAAAAATGATTCATAATACTCGTGGCTAATAATAAAATCGAGAATAGAGAGGTTAGGAAGCGAGACGAGAACCACTTTCAAAAAATCCAAAAACTTAATTTTTAATTTTTTTTTAGTTTTGCTATTATTATTATTACTATTATTAAAAATGATTCATAATACTCGTGGCTAATAATAAAATCGAGAATAGAGAGGTTAGGAAGAGAGACGAGAACTACTTTCAAAAACTCCAAAAACTTAATTTTTCATTTTTTTTTTTAGTTTTACTATTATTATTATTACTATTATTAAAAATGATTCATAACACTTGTGGCTAATAATAAAATCGAGAATAGAGAGGTTAGGAGGAGAGACGAGAACTACTTTCAAAAACTCCAAAAACTTAATTTTTCATTTTTTTTTTTAGTTTTACTATTATTATTATTAGTATTATTAAAAATGATTCATAATACTTGTGGCTAATAATAAAATCGAGAATAGAGAGGTTAGGAAGAGAGACGAGAACTACTTTCGAAAACTCCAAAAACTTAATTTTTCATTTTTTTTTTGTTTTACTATTATTATTATTACTATTATTAAAAATGATTCATAATACTTGTGGCTAATAATAAAATCAATTTGCATCTATTAAGAGAGAGGAGAGAAGTGGTTAAAAAACTCGGAAAACTTATTTTTATGTTTTTTTTTACTTTTCTTGTTATTATTTTTTTTATTTTTGAAATAATTAATAATATTCGATAACACTTGTCGCTATAAATAAAATGAATTTGCATCCATTAGCTGGGGGGATGAATGAAGAAAAAAGAAAGAATTTACGAAATTAACATAACACGGAGATGGAGATTCATATATTAATGCGCGTGTACATGCCGCGGGCTTCGAAGGTCCGCGCTGTTTAAATATGAGATACGAGTACTCGGTTCGCTTAACTGTATTTTTGTTTTATTTCAACTTCTTGCCAACTTTATTCCTGTGGGGATGAAGTCGAAGTGAAGTTATATATGTCGAAACGAAGTTCGCGTTCTTGTATACATGTTGACGTAATAAAATTTACCAGTGTCGGTGTAATAAAGTTCGAGTCACGGTACTTTCGAGAAAAGTTTTCGATGCGTAAGATTACGACTCGCGTACCCGCGGCGAGTCGGTGGTTCGCGATATTTATCGAAATATATTGAAACCCATCGAAAGTATCGCTGTCGCTCTTTCGGAAGACTATTTGTCGTCGCTTTGTACGCGTGTCGATTAGCGGATAGGCGAAGCAGAAGTTTTACGAAGAACGTCAATCGCACCGGAAACGATTTTCGTTTTGCTGGGAATTAACAATTTCCTGTTTGAGTTTAGGACAAAATTGTTGCCAATTTCGTATTTGACGTAAAAAAAAAAAAAAAAAAAAACGAATGGCAAGGATGGGAACACGAAAAAACTACATCGCAAGGCATCGGAGGAGATTTAGGCATCGAATGACTAAATCGCATTACACGGTAGAAAATATTTGTAGTTTTTTCGTGTTCCCATCCTTGCTATTCGTTTTCTTTTTTTTTTTTTTTTTGCGAAAATGGTACGATTTGCTACAAATATTAATCCTAAGAAAGTTATTTAGTTTAAAAATAAGCGTAAATAAGTGTCTGCAAATACTATTGTTATTATTTCATTTTTTGAAAAATTGACCAATAAAACTGCAATTTGTTTTTTTTCTCATTTTTGGGAATTCCTGCTTCAAAAATATTTATTTCGCATACTTCGACATGAAATGTTTATCAAATTTTAAGACTCCGCGAAATTCTACGCTTGGAAAAAAAAAATAAAAAATGAGGTTAATGTCTCGATGGGAATTTGCACTATCGAAACAATGTGGACTCGAGTGAGCGAATTTTCTTGCTGGCGCAGCGCGCATAGATTAAAAGATCGAGGGTTGGAAGGAAATGCGGAAAATATTTTTGGAGAAACGTAGAAATTCGGCTTTTCGATCGGTCGAGCGTCGATGTGACGGTCAGAGAAGTTGCGCAGGATTTAAAACTTAATCGATAACCTTTTATCCCCGCGAATCCCCTACCACCGTACCGCCACGTTTCCTCTCTGCCTACCCACCCTCTCCGGGCGGTATTCGCGAACGCGCCAACACACTCCCGCGCGCGCGGATCCTCTCCTCTTCTCGCGCCTCCTCTATTCCCTCATTTCGTCTCTATCCTTCTCGCATACTTTAGCAACTCGTTCCTCTTATCCTATATTCCGCGCCGTCATATCGCCCGAGCCGCACATTAATTTGGACTTCACGGTAGTATAACGAAGGATATTCTTATCGGATTAATCGTGGCGCGCGCGGTAGCTGCAAATTTTTATTCCACCTCTCGCTATTCCGCGCTCTTTCGTCTCGCAACTCGCGCGCGGGGGCATTTCTACCTTTTCTCTACGTCGCTTTTATCATTTACTACACGTTGGCAACTAGCGGTGGATGAAATATATATGTACATATATATGTATATATAGATATATATATAAACGAGATGAAATATATGTATACATAGAAGATATACGAATACGTTGCTATAAGCTATGCCGTGCTGCTTTTAACTCTATTTCTGCGCTCCAGCGTTTGCCCATTGAAATAATGAATATTCCTCTAGAAATTAGTGATACGCGGACCGGCCGCGATTTCGCGTCGAGAAAATTGACGAACGGCGGTCAACTTCGAAATACCTCTCAATTTTTTTTTTTTTTTTTTTTACATTCGTCTTAAATTCAATAATTTAAGTGGCTTTTTTATTTCTTCATTTGTCTGTGAAATTGTTGTTTACTTCTACGCGTCGAGAGAAAGACGAACGACAAACTTCAAAATATCTCGTAATTTTTTTTATAAAAGTTTTAAGCAAATAAATGAATTCAATTTAAAAAAAAAAAACTAAAAAAGATTTTTTTTTTTTAATTTCGTCCGTGAAACAATTATTTTGGTCCTAAAATTAATTCGAATCTTCGGGATTCGTTCGGAGGGACAAAATCAATTTCACCTTCGCTGCGCGGGACTCATCCCCCGAAGAGATCAATTCCGACATCTCCCCCCACCCCCCCGGAGAGAACGAGAAAGGATGATGGCGACAGAGTCGCGCGTTGCTGGGCGAATGCCAAAGTTTCAACGTTCGGGGTGTCGCGTGGGACTTGGATGCGGCACCCACCTGACCCCTTCGCAAACTCCCAAATCCGAACCCTCTCCCTCGTTCTATACTATACGACCCGACCTGTCAAATGATAATTTGCTCACGCGGTAAATTGAACATTCATCGAAATATCATCCTATAGTCTTTCCGTATATATACCGCGTATATTTATATTTTTAAATCCGCAAATGAATCTCGATGATGCGTTATGCGCATTCTCTCGCGCATCCTGTGGTCGGAAATTTTTTAATTTGTAAATTGTTTTTTTTTTTTTCATGTATCTTAGACGGATTAAATCATTTGTGAATAAAATTTCCCGAATTAGCGGCAAATAGTAATGAAATCTTTATTTTCCGTGACAATTTTTTTTTTTTTTTCATTTAACTGAAAAGTCATCGTCAGTTTTTCGAAAAGTGTTAAATTCAATAAAATTTCAATTATTGCAATAACTATCGAAATTTCAATAAATATTTTCCGACTACACTATAATTCGCAAAATAGTCGCGAAACATCGAAAATCTATTCAGCAATAATTATTCCCCTAACCAAAACAAGGAACTTACGATAAAAAAAGATCGATAAAACAGCGAATTTCTTTCATGTACTGGAATATTTATTTTCAATTCAATTCATTCGTCGCGACGCGCAACACCGCGAATGCGAGATAGAGAAGTGTCCGGTGACGCGGGTAATTACGACCTTCGCGATTTATCGGAGAACGTTGGACGCGCGAGAAGTTTTGCCAGAAGGATCTCTCCGACTCTGGTTATCGCGAGTGTGTGTGTGTATACAAGGAGGTAAAGTATTATTCGCGTCTCCTTCGCAACATCGAGAAGGAAGGAAGGAGCGCCAATGTAGCGAAGAAGGGAAGAGGCGAGTAAGTATACGGAAGCAAAGTTTCTAAGGTGATCTCTCGCCGATCGGACACCGCAGCCGAGGGAGTTACTCCCTTCGCGATCGTATCCCTATTCAAGACTTGTAGGACAGAAGGGAGGGGGGGGGGGGGGGAGAGGTGATGATAATAAGAATAATAATATTATATAGTAATGAATTTAATATTAATAATAATAATTATATATATATCTAAAAATAAAATAATAATGAGAATAATAAAATAAAATACATATTTATAATAAAATGTAAAATAATTTTTTTCATTGATAAAATTACATTTATCGTTATCGAACTTATTATTTTGCAATATGATTATTATTATTATATAATCTATATACCGCCGATACGCCAAGACTCGCAGCTACACCCCCAACTTGTATAATTAATAAACAAATTTACCGAAAAAAAAAAAAAAAAAAAAAAAACTGCGAAGAAAAAGTTAAATAAACTTCTTGTTTTTTCTCAAAACAAAAGCTCGTAGCTAACCCCCGCGTTATCCTAAGACCCGTTATATTTTTTTTTCTCTTCCACCTTGATAAATAAATTAATAAGAAAAGTAAGCTTGAGCGAAAATTTATGAAAACAAAACTTTGACGCCCTTAGCGTTTGGGATATCAGAATAGGTGATGAGGGAATGGAAATTCTTCCCTCTCTCTACCATTTTCTTTTCCACACACTACAGTGAGGAGGAAAAGGTTTGGAGCTCTTTTTTTTTTTTTTTTCATTTTTTTTTTTTTTAGAGCGCAGATGCAGCCATTGCCGAGGGTACATACTATCTATATACATAGAGAGAGGAGATTGTACTATAGGGTACAGTATGTATGCCGTCCTACCGGTGTACGGTAGACTGACGTGCGACGGGACGGGGGGATGGTGGATACTCGTTGCGAGACCTGTGCACCGAGAGCCTGCAGCCCACACACCGTGGTACGCGCGGTTTCCCTTCTCTCTCTCTCTCTCTCTCTCTCTATCTCTCTGTACGTACGAACAAACGCGCGAGAGAACGCGCGGGGGAGAAGCGACGGAAAAAGAGAGCTATGGCTGTATAGCGGCAGCGGCGGGTGTAATGGCCTAAACCTAAAATCGATACACTGGCGAAGAAAAACGTCGGCGGATGCCCCGGGAGATAAATGGTCGCTCATTGGAAACCCTTCTGCCTCCCTACGCCGCAGGCACCCCGCTAGCCATCCTTCTCCTACCGAGCAGCCAGCGTCGCTCTCCTCACTTCGTTCCGTGGCTCCAACTACTACGGCTGGCTACTACTCTCTACTACGGGGGGAGGAGGGGGAGGGGGAGGGCTATACCACCCTCACTCGAAGGGTGGATCCGCGCGCCCGATTCTCGCACTCCCGACCCCCCGTCCCCCCATCCCTCTCGCCTCTGCCCCCCTTCCGTCGACCCTCCGCGCTCTCTTTCCTGGTGCACGTTATCCGGTGGTCCGGGTGGTACACGCCCGGGCATCGCAGAGAGAAATAGAGTGAGACGAAACGAGAGGAACGAGAGAGGAGTCTCGTCTGCCCGGCTCCGGTGCTGCACTTCCCGCGCTTCGCGTCCGGTACTGCTGCTGCCGCTGCCGCTTCTCTCGTTTTTCAATCTCCTCGCATATCCTCGCGAGCTACCGTGCTGGTGCTATTCGTTCAGAGGTTTTTTTTTTTTTTTTTTTTTTTTTTTGCGAGGTGTGTATATATATATATATATTTTTTTTTTTTTAGAGGGATGCGCGATCCTCGAGAGGCGGGTTTATAAAGAAACAGAGATTCTTTGAACTCGTCGAATGTTTGAGAATTAATTATATTGATATTGGCGGAATATTGTTCGGGAGGAAAGGAAAGAGGGAGGAGTTTCCGATAAGTCGTTGAAAGTTATAGGATCGAGAGAATATCGGTTCGAGAGAGTTGCGCGGGTTTGGTGAGAGAAAAATTGAATTTTCGCGAAGAAATTAGATTGAGTTTAATTCAGTTGATTGATTGTAATGGTTAATGATAAATCACATTTAATATCGGTAACCGAACATTTTTCAGATTTTACTCGACGATACAAGCGACTTATAATTTTTTAATTATTTGCCGTTTCGATGAATTCTTAATGATTTATTGAAAAAATACTAATTCTCTCAATTAATTGCTTTTTTTTGGTAATTATTAATCATTTATTGGAAAAAGACGAATTATTTATATACGAATCGTTGTTTTTATTAATTATTCATTATTTATTCGATGGAATTTCGAAACTTCGGGTATTCGATTGTTCGGTTTTTTTTTAAGCTGTCGCAGTCCCGAATACGCGAAATGAAAAGTCTCGCGAGGACGAGAGCACAAGAGCGCGAAAACTCGTCGGTGAATTGTCTCGCGCTCCCGGTGTAGCGGAAAATGGATTGCAAGTATAATTGAAGAACGCAGTAAGAGGACACGGCGAGAGGACGATAGTGTGGAGCAGCGACCGCGAAGAAGTTGAAGAGCGATGCGAAGAGTGTTGCAAGGCGTGGTTCCTTGCCCTCTGTCGCGTTCGCCGGCGATACTATTTATATCTAACGAACACACCGCCGAGTGGCCGGAGAGCGAATGCAACGATCTTCACGCTCGGGCGATAGATAGAGAAAGAGACGAGGGACAAGAAGAGAGAACGGCCGAGAGGCGATCGTTGGATCGCGCGCGTCCGTTAGAAACTGTCTTGTCGGGTTCTTCTACCCGGAGACGCTCGGGATACACCTATTCGCGATGCTGAAACCGATGTCGAGGACTTTTCACGCTTCGATAGATCCTCGCAACGACCAAGTCGAGATATCGTTGAATAAATCTTTAATCAACCGGTACCGGTTTTCTAGCTGTAAAGAAATCGTCACGATAGTTTCGTCGATAAAATTAACCCTTTGAAGTACGCGTTCTTTTTTTTTTTTTATCTTTTTCTCAAATACATCGATAATAAATTATTTCTCGCCTGTCTTGTTATCATAAAACACGTATCATCATATTTAAAATTATTTATATTTCATTATGAATTTAAAATAATTATTTTACGATTATTATTAAAAAAAGTATTATTTTTAATACGATTTTTTTTATTTTTAGAAATTTCATTTAGTTTGGGCACTCGGCGTTTCAGCGAAACAATTCGTGATTTCTTTGATTTTTTCTTTGACTATTATACGTAAATGAATCGCTGTCTCCTCAATTGTCGTTAATAGGGGTTAATGATTCGTATTTATAGAACGAAATTGATGCGAGATCACCGACACCGATCTTTTATTGCACTCGTATAAATTTCTCGTCAACGAGATTTCTCGCTCGAAGTTAATTGTAAATTCGCGCCGGCAAACTCGACGACAAACGATCAGTTTTGTCTCGCATCGTTCTTCCGCAGCCTCACCCTGCGGGGGATATATGGGTCCGCGGAAAGGTGACGATAGTATCGAAACTCGAAACTCGAATACTGTATGATATATACTATATATACCCATAATTGTACCCTTCACCCGCAGCGTTCGGTTCACAGGTTTCCGAAAGTGGATCACAACGAGAGACGCGTCGCAGTCAACGATACGACGCGGTCTCTCTTTCCTCTGCGCTGTTTCTACGGTTCTCTCCCTATAATTTCTTCGTTACAATTAATACTTTTCAGTTTTTTTGTTTTTTTTTTTCTTTACGCCGAATTTATCTCACGCTTCCGACTCGCCTGTGAATGATCTATCGATCCTTCCCGCGTAACTTATCTCGACAATAAAACATATATATATCGCCTCATACTTTTTACTCTTTTTTTCAGATTACTTTTATTTTCGTTTAGTTTCGCTTCTTAGTTTCTTATCGATATTATAATTCATATTTATTTAACGTTTCCGACTCAATTTCGAACGATCTATAGATCATTTTCGCGAAATTTATTTAGATAAAAAAAATATATATATATCAAAAATGCAATATACGAAAAAAAAAATGAAGGAAACACGAGTACGAAGACAAATTGAACGAATTTTAAAATTTATTAGACAACGACACCGACGACGATAACTACGAAGAGGCTAACTACTGCTAAATAGTTTGGAAGCTTTTCTATCCTTTTCTCCGCCGGATATCAACGTTATTCTCTATCTCTTGTTCACTTTCCAAGCTCTGCTCCTGCTTCTGACCCAATTTCGAGTTATCTCCGGAGGCGCGCGCGAGAGAAGTTACTTACTCCTTCCCCCCTCCCCTCCCGCAGCTTCCCGCACCGCGCCTTTCTTTCTCTTTCTCCTCGGAGCTTCGTCGTCGCTCGTTCGCGTCTTTGCCGTACTCCAGCTTCAACGAGCATCGCGAACTGTGTAAAACATAACAAGACGCTGAAGCAAGTTGCGATAACTCCCTGACATTTCTTAAGCACCCTACTCGGTGTCCTCTTTTTTTTGTTTTCTTATTTATTTGTTTTTATTTTTTTTTATCGCTCTCATATCTTCGCGTATTATATTCCGCGCGCATTTTCCGTTTGCCAACGCTTTCTAGAATTTCATTTGACTGCTCACTTTTTGCGAGGTGATCGAGGAAAAAAAAAAAAAATTCTTTTTCGATGTTTACATTGAAACGAGGATTTTTTTTTTGTGGACAAATAATTTATCACGAATTCGCCAAAGGGGGACTGACACACCGGAGGGAGATTCGATCAACCCGCGGTGATTCATCTACTCGCGTATACGAGTTCAACATGTGCGATGATGACCGTGACCCACCATCGCCTCCTCTCTTTTGCACACCCCCCCCCCCTTCCCCTCCCTCACGCGTCCACGTGCGTAAACGCATCAGCATCAACATTCAACATCCACCTGCTGATTCAAACGGCAGCCGTATCCGTATACGCACCGGATATATATACATCGCGCCTATCGATATTTATCGAAAATCCGGAATACCATGACTCGGCTCCAGAAATCCCCTCACCGCTCGACCCGCGCGCGGATTCTATTGCTATACATACTGTACAGACCCTCCGTAGGTAACTACTGTACAGTATTTCTCGCTCGATTCAATAGGAAATGTCACTTGTTGCGCATAGTTTAAAGCGGATCGAGCTCCCCTCGTCGACTCGATGAAAAGCGTGATGACTGCGTCGGGCCTCTGCGTTGTACGCTCAGCTACGCACGAAACTGACGGCCAACGAAACAGCTAATTTCATCGAGTCGCGAATGGCTTTAAACGGAAAATACAACAAAAAAAAAAAAAGAAAAAATTGTGGGGTTATAATCGGTTCGAAATGGAACGTGAATACATAATCGAATAATGCGCGTTGTTTGAATAATGACTATTGTTTCTCGTAATTATTTTATCGAAAACGAATAATCGACGATTTTTTAAATAAAATAAATTAATAATTATAATAATAACACATTGTTTCTTGATCTTTTATTTATGATAAAAATAGATTTTTGTTTTGCGAATTAAAAAAAATATCGCTTTGGATTATGGCAATTGGGTATCGCAATTTTCTTTAAAAAAAACAAAAAAAAAATCGACTTTTTAAAAAATGCTCAACAATTTATTTACGAACGGACGATCATAATTGCTGATTTTGCGAAACAATAAAAATTGCGTCTGAACAATTGATTTATGAAAAATTAAATAGATCAATGAATAAATGGAAGCTTTTCAGAATAAAAGCAATATTACTGGCGTCTGAATAATGACAATTCAATTTCGCGATTTTCTTGTCTAAAGACAAAAGATCGAAAATGTACCAAATTCTAAAAAAAAAAAAAAAAAAAAATAGCAGCAAACAATTAACAGCTGATATACCGGTTAAAAGAAGATAAAAATGGTGTCACAATGATTTATTTAAGAAAAAAAAAAATCCCGAAGGTTTTCCGAATTAAAAAAAAATCGTTACGAAAGTAAACTCGTAACACGAAACAACAAACGTACGTAAGGTGGAGCTAATGAAAGAAAAGAAAATGAAAAAAAAAAAAGGAAAAAAAAAACTGTATAGAGAGTAAGAGAGACTGGAACGAGACATTGGAAGAACTGCGCAAGTTGTTGGAGAAGGATAGGGACATAAAAGTCGAGTAATTCGGTCGATGCGCGATTCGCGGGCTCGAAGTTCGTCGCCCCGAAGTAGCGAGCACCAACGATTCATCCCAGTGTTCGTGCGGCCAAGCGACACAGCGAGCGAAGAGAGCGTTGCCGTCTTCTCCGCTCTCTCGTAGACTCGGTATCGTGCTGTCGCTGTTGCGGGCAACAGCCGCCCCCGCCGCCCCCGCGCGTTTCGTCGGGGCGACGACGCCGCCGTCGTCGTCGTCGACGTCGTCGACGTCTACTCCTCTACCCCACTTCGTACGGGCCTTTCGCAAGTTCGCCCTCTCTCTCTCCCTCTCTCGCGGCGCGCTACCTCACTGTATTCTTGGCATTTCGCGGAGCCGGAGCCGCGTTGCAAGGTCAACAAACTTCTCTCCCCGATAAAAAAGAAACGAAGGGCGCGGGAGGGCGAGTGGCAAAAGAAGAGAAGCAAGAAACAAGGGGGGTAGTGAGAGCTTCGGGGAGAAAAGAAAACACAAAAAAAAAAGACGAAAAAAAAAAAAAGAGGAAAAAAAACACGAGAGATTCTGCTGAAAGAAGAGGAGAGAAATGAACGCTCTCGGCACTCTCTGTTTGGAATTGTAACAGTCGCAACTGTGAACATCTCTTTCTTCTCAATTTTTTTTCCTCCCTCTCCGTCTCTCTCTCTTGAGAAACAAGTCGAAGACTGGGAGATTGTACGGAGTTACACTTTAAAGGGGCACTGTTCTCGCCGATCTTCTTTTCTTGGATGGGATAAACTCGAATTCTCGTGTGTGCGTTAGCCGACACGTGGATCCTTCGCGGTATTAGGGGTGGATGCACCCTCGACTGGCAATTATCATGGCTATAAAGACCCCCCTTAAAATTACGCGAAGGCAATTAGAGAAATGCGAGTGAAATCCGATTTGGCTGACCTTTTTTTTTATTGTTTTCATTGCAGATTTACGATATAATCACTTATGGATCCATTACGAGAGACCGGGGCTACTTGACACAGAGATCCTTATTTTACGATCAATGGCTTGTGGGGGAAAATTAAATTGACTTGGGTCATCGGGATTTTAATAAGTAAAAAAGACGGTATCTTCAATTTTGTGCAAAGGTTTTACAAAAAAAAAAAAAAAAGTCAATGGAAATTTACAAATCTCTAAAAAAATCGGCAATTTCGGGAATGAAATTAATAATGAAGTCATTCATCAACATTATATTAATCATTAATTAATTAAATTAATTCGCGAAATAAAAATAATTATCAAAATGAATTTAATGTTCCGATTCGCAATAATTTTACATTCGATTTACATAACCTAAACTGATACCGCATCTCGTCTGTTTCGCAAGGGAATCGCGAGAGATAGACGACGAGAACAAAAACGCGGGGATTGTTTATTGGACTAATTATTTAGTGAAATAAAGTCTTTTAATATCTAAACGACGTTTAACCTCCAATTTCGTGGGTTAAGCGTAGTTATTGCTTTCGCTGTGTTGTCGTTAGCTTCTCGTCAAAGGAAAAAAAAAAAAAACCTTCGAAATGAAGAGCGACCGTTTCGGGAGTTTCGTTCTAATTATTATTTCACAGATACGTAAAGAAAAGTGCTTCCACTTAAAAAAAAAAAAAAAAATTGAAAAGTATAAATTAAAAAAGTAAAGTGCAAGTTGGCCTCCGCGGGTTGCGAGTCTCGTGTATTATATATCTACTGGTATAGTATGCAAAACTCCGCGACTCGTAGTAGTCGGAGGGTATAGTTTAGTCGTCGTCGTTGTCGTCGTCGTCGTCGTCGTCGCGTTTCGTGTTCCCTCATCGCGTCTGGGTTTTTGGGCTCAACGCGTGAGCGAACGAGTAGAGAGCATGCGAGTTCGTCTCGCTTATTCTCGAGGCTCGGAAGGCCTCTACGCCGCCGCCACCACCGCCGTCCCCTTCTCGCCGTTCGACGAGTTTTTTTGACTCTATGCATCGCCCTCTCTCGTTCGTTCGTTCGCTCTCTTCGTAACCCTGCGCCAAACAACCGAGAGGAGCGCCCAGGCCACCGGCGGCAGCGCAGAGCACAGGCAAGCGAACTGTTTTGCCTGCGGTTCGGGCGTAGGCTACAAAAAGAATTTGGAGTGTCGCGCACCCTCGCGTTTTGCGACCTCTCGCGAAAAGGGAACTCCGCAAGGCGGATAGAAAAACAAGAGAAAAAAAAAATAAAAAAAAAATAAAATTGAAAAGCGGAGTAAATAGAAAAAAAGCGTAAAAAAAAAAAATAGGAACCGCAAAAAACACATGCCGTCGAGTGGCTGTGCTACTCGGGGGAGCGCCGAGCTCCACGCGAGAGAGCCAGTCAATCCACGAGAAAACCTTTCGTCCTCGTCAAGCAATACTCTCGTTTCCAATCAGAATTCGTAATAGGCAGCTCTTTTTTTGGTGGAAGGGGCATTTTTTTCTTTTTTAATCGTCGTTTTTTATTCTCGAAAGGTTGAATACGAAAAATAAATAGAAGAGATACGAGTTAGAGGAAGGCAAAGGGCCGGAGCCCGGAAGCGTTCGATGCTTCGACTAACCGAAACGGCGGATAGAGGAGAACGCGGCAAAGGCACACACAGCATCGCAGTGGCGAGGCGGGCACTACGTATAATATATTCGTATTAGAGAGATAGAGAGACGAAGATTAAACGGGATAGAGTAGCGCGGAGTAGGTGCGCGCGGATACGTACGGTTTTTTAACGACCGAATTTTCTGGAGCCGCGAGAGAGAATTTCGGGGGAAGTAGTGGAAAACGCGCGCGGTACGTTCACCCTTCCGCGAGCCGACGATGGTGGTGGTTCGTAGGTTGAGAGGCAAAAATACGAGAGGAAAAAAAAAAAAAAAAAAAAAAAAAAAAATACGAGAAACGCGAAGGAAAGGAAGCCGGCGGCATGAAAAAACCGCCGTTGGCTGCACATTCGTACGAACGTTTCTGACTGCGAATGTGTAGCGATAGCGCTTACACGTACGTGTGTCCTTTGACGGACGCACTGCGCCCTCTCGCATTGCCATCGATCGAGCCGGCAATATCGTCGAAGGACCGTACTGTGTGTGTATATATATCGATGTATGCACACCGCTGTATCCCCGCGTTTTGTTTATCTTTTCTCACCGAATAATACCACCCGCATAGTGCACGACGGGGAAACAAAATTGAGACAACATTCGATATACTTTTTCGATAGAATTGTTTTCGTATCGGATGACCGAAGCCGGAAGTCCCCGTCTTTCAGAAAAAACGCGAACTCTTCGGAAAATAGAAATTTTATTCGAAATAACTCATGAAAATACATCCTATTTTTTTCCCGTTCGAAGTCTACCGTTGTGAAAATTTTGACGATTAAAATAAAATACGAAAAAATTCATATAAAATATCGTTACGAATATAAAGACTAAAATTCATGAATATCCGCGATATTACGATATGATAAAAAAAAAAAAAAAAAATTCTCAATATTTTTCAATTATTTCCGTATCCTTACGCCTATTTTGCTCCGCGCTCCCCTACAGCCGACAATACACACCGTCGATGACTATTCTATCGAATCAGCGCTCCTTCTGCTCAATCTATATACATAAATAAGTTATAGCTACGTAAATAGTACCCTGGCAACGAGTTTTGAGGCCCGCGACTTCGATTTGATCCCCGGCGATGTCTCGAAGACATGTTTCTGCGTTACCAACTATAGCGACTATCATCGGAATACGAAACTTTCGAACGCTCGCCGCTGATTCGCCTCTCTTTGTACACTTTTTCGCAATAGAGATATTTCTTTGTATCTTAAAATCGTATTAACGATAAACGAAACGTCCGAAAGAATTTCGAATAAATTTTCCGCGAGACCCGGCGAGGAGAGGGGGTGCGCGGGAGGCGGCGGCGCGGACATTATAAACGCGAATTCGAATAATTCAAAGCTTTTCCGACATAGTTAAACTGCTGCGAACTATAACCCAATACATAGCGTGCGCACGATACAGTGATACATTATGCACTCTCGAGAGTCTGGCTGCGTGCTTAGCGCTCAACTGGCTGGCGTGTCTCGTCGATTCTCTCTACAGAATTACTCCAAACAACGTGAAACAACCGATCCTCGCCTATGTTCAACGTGTACGCTATTCGAATCGAACGGACCTTCGTGACTGTGTATATGCACCGGCATAATGGGTACAACTAGTTTTTTGCTTTTTTTTTTTTTTGTTTCTTCTCCTCTCGTTTATCGTATTTCCCTCCCGCGTGCATTCGCACGGAGGGCCTCGATAAAACACGACAGTCAATTCATAAATAACCATGTATTCGATATCCGAAGATAAGTGTATCCTCCGCGTACAGCGTGTACACCCAACGATGTTATTAAACATGCGAAGGTAAACGATCTCTTCGCCAATAAGATTTTATCGGTTCATCCCGTATAATAACGATCGACTCTTTTATTTGGAAATAATTATTATCGATAGTTTGATTATTAATAACGCATTTATAGAGAGCAACTTTTTTGTCGGTTCAATGGATAATCCACGGGATATCGAGGCGCTCCTCGCGTTCGTCCGTATCGGCATAATAATCATCATCGCTATCGATAAGACATTCGTAACCGTGTGGATTTTTCTTCGTTTTTTTTTTGTATGGGGAAACGGCAACAAGGTATCAGAATGATACTTGTTGGGGTAATCGAAAAACACGTTAAGGGGAAGTTGAACAACTTGAATTAGCGATGAAACGCTTTCGGAGTACTTTCGACTCTGTTATCTGTGTCGGACGTTATTGAGGATATCTTGAAGGGGAAGAGAACTATTTTTTTTTTTTCAATAATTTTTCAATATTCGTTGACAATTTTTTTTTTTTTAGATTCTCAATGATCTTATCTTCCAGTGAAAAAAAAATTATTTTATTTCCTCCGGTAATTTTTGAGAAAAAAAATGCGAATCTTTTCTTCAGTTTGTCTGCCGAGAGGCAGATATTTGGTTCGAAAGATATACTTCAACTATTTTATCTACCCGATTAATCGAAGATTTTTATCGAATCGAATCGCATCCCAATGCTGACACTGACGAGCTGTAGGCGAAATGAATATCAAAACCCATTGTGCGACGATAAAAAATCAAGATATCATCTATTTTCGAATAGATAATGCATTTCTTCGTGAACAGCTCTATAGATTTGCTACGCTTCGAAGAGAGGTATACTTATGAAGCGGAGAGCGACTGTAGGGTTAGTTGCATCGATGGGGAACCCGAGTCGAAGTGAACACAGACGTGGGTCAACCGGTCGTCGACGACCTTGACCACCAGGAGAGTAATCACCGAGCGTAGTGTGCATCGAGCGCTATTTTCTACTCGCATTCGTAGACAACACATTGAAGAAAAAGTAAAAAAAAAAACGTTACGATGTCATCATCCACGCCGTCGTACAGTCCGCGTCATTCTCGATTCTTCTGTTATGTTTGCACCGGTCAAATTGCCTTTGGCGATGTTTATTCGCGAGACGCGAGACAAGAGACGGGTTGGGAAAGAAAAACACAGAAAAGACGCGGAGTAGGAGAAGGAAAGAATTGGCATAGAAGATGGTGCGAAATTTCGACTAGAAAGGCTTCTTCTTTGCTCGCAGAATCGCCAGCTGTGGTATCGAATTTTTTTATTTTTACAAACGTTTACGCAACGAAAATTAGCGTTTGTGGCACAAGAAAATTCATTTTCGGAGTAAAAAGAAAAAAAAAACAAAATATTTATTTTTTAAACGGATATATATTTTTTTATCTTTACTTATCGTTAAACTCGACTAAAAAACAATTTTTTCAAGTTTTTATCAGAATCGAAGTTTCTTACGGACAACTTCCGTTGTTCACCCTCGCGCCGTTAATCGACTTAGATATAAAGCGATTCTTCGATGTTTCGATATATTCTTATTTAACGCGAATGTTTTTTTTTTGTTTTCTAACCTAAAAAAACAATACAATTTCGTTCTTAAATACTTTTTGGAACGAATTATAAAAGTATATAAAAGAAAGATCGCGCGAGATTTTATTTATATTCAGAAATGACCCGGATTATCCGCATTTCTCGAGTGATTTCGTACAGAAACAGTGTGTGCACAGAGGCTAATACAACGTGCACGATCTACAGCGGTGAGTAAGAAACCGCGAGCGGCAAGGTCGGGAACGCGCGCTGCACTCTCGATCCACCTCCGGCATCTCCTTCTCGTTGCATGGTTACCCTTTCTATGGTATTATATATCTATATATATCGATGTATAGCGACGTACGCGCGCAAACTGACCAAAAGGATATCCACGAGGTACGAAACACCCGTTAAGCGCGCACTTATTGTGCTCCCGGGGCTCTCGCGATCTTCGTGCCTCCAAGAATACATATATGCACTCAACGTTGAATTCTACCTCTTTCAATACATCGCCGAAGCATTTCTAATGGACTCTGATCGCTGACGTTACACTTCCTCTTATGACTCCTCGGCATATTGTTTACCTGTTGTTTATCTCGATTATTCCGAGTTTTTTTCTTTTATTCTTTTTTTTAACAGACAACAGAGCTAAACGTTGTCGTCGATTACACGATAAATATTACAAAGATCAAGAATTTTGAACTCTGCAAATGCACAATCGCGATATAGAAAACAATTTGATTTATCCAAGATAATGATTTTTGTTTTTTGCGATATTTACGATGGACTTAGACTAATTGATTATTCTTCATTATGACTTAGTACTTTGCTTTGAAAGACGAAAATGAGAGTTTATTTGTTATTATTATTAATATTTGATTGATTGTTACATTTATTCGCTGTTTTTTTAATTAAATTTCGTTTGTTTTTGTTAGTTTGCGCTAACGTGCTATTGCCTTAGTTTGATCGCTAATTTTATTTTTTGTATTTCATGAAGGAAACTTTTTTTTGTGATTTTTTTTTTTTTACATTTCACCAAAAACGTGTTTAGAATATTATAAAACGGCGAAAAGTCATGTTTAGAAAAAAAATGTATGTGTCTGTGTATCAGATGCAAAAAAATGAAAATCTCGTTTTTGAAAAATTGCGGTTTTTAATTGTTTTTATAAAATATCGATTATTAATTGTTTTTATAAAAAATATCGATTTTCGATGATTTTAATTTTACGAAAATCGGCACGGTGTGTCCGAATTTGAGAGTTGTGCGAATGAGTTAATTTTCAAATTTGGTAAATTTCGACGATTTCCCGTGCGGGAGACTACGACAGAAAGATGCAAAACGACGTGAGAGGATTCTAGTCGAGTGGAAGAAACGAAAAAAAAAAAAAAATCCTGGCGAAGCGCAAGGTCGAGAACGGGGTAACGTTCTTGCCAGTTCCTCGGGACGTGAAGAGTGAGTCGAGGCTCGTTGGCGTGTGTTAGAAGGCTTCGGGGCAGCTTCGGCGCGGTTTAATCAACGCAAACTAAGCAAAAGGATATACATTCAAGTTGGCCGCGGCGAAGGCGACCCGTTAGCGCGCACGAGAGAAGCGGAGCGTTCATTTATTGTACGATCTCCTTCTTGCCTCCGCGCAAGAAGAAACGAGCGCGTTATCCGCGCCACGCCGCACGAACCCCGCCCATCTTATGCATCCGAGAGCTCCCGGTCGATCATCCTGATGCACGTGTACTGGTCTTCGAAGCTCTCGGTGAAATTAAATCGAACGAGATAGGAAATTTTCGTTACCAAAGAGACGGTGGGAATGCGTTAAGCTTTGACGAGGATGCCTCCCTTCCCGCTCGCCCCTCCGTCCCTCCACCCGCTGATCTTCTAACGGGGTGTTGCTCTCTCGAGTCTCGTGTGTTACTCGGATAGTTTAACGGGTAATACGTAGAAATAGATAAGTGATTGGGATGCGGATGCATTCGCGAACGACAACGAGTTAATGAATCGAGGTTATTGCACGCGAGAACGCGAACGGGCCGTTGCTCTATACACAAGTTCGTTGCAATATTTTTCGATCCATCAATTTTAGTCAATTTTAACGCTACGGATATTAAAAATTAAAATGACTTTTCAATCGATATTTCCACGCAGGACATTTGTATTAAATACGATTAAAATTCGCTTATCAATTTGTATGGTACAATGGCAAAAAAAAAAACGTTCTATTGGAATTTAATATTAATATAAATACGAAGATAAAAATTTTAAAAACAAAAATTAATAATAATAGTGATAATAATAATACAATAAGATTTTTTTTTTTTAATAAACAAATTTTTTATACGTGTCCTCGGCGTTGTATTTTCGTCCTTTTTTAATTTACGAAATTTTAATCGACAACATTTGTTGCAGCCATTTTTTTTCTCAGGAAGATATACTGCGATAAAAATTAGAAAAACGGTAATAATTACTCCTATCTCAATCGCAGTGGCTATCGAACTGTTGGAGCGAAGCCGCATGTGGAACTCGTTAATTAAAAAAAAAAAAAAAAAAAAAAAAAAAAAAAGGGCCGAAGCAACTCAACAAACTATCAAGATAAAGAAGCCAGTAATCCGCGCACTCAGCAGGTGCTCATTTGAGGCGAAGTTTTTTTTTTTTTTTTTTTTTTTCACTCGACGATTAAAATATTGAATAGGCGATACATCGTTTCGTACACTCGCGAGGCGTCGCTTATAGTCTTTTATACAAAATACTATCCGTGGAAGCGAAGGAAGATGGGCGCTAATGGCGAGAGGGCGAGAATGAGATGGTAGAAGGGAGATGCCCCCAGCATCATTACCCCCGGTACATTATCTAGGAGCAGGTAGCCTCCGGAGGCGGTGGCGCACGAAGGTCCAGCCGTGCATCGAGTAGATCGAGACGCATGGATACAGTATGGCGGTTGGACGATTACTTATGGCGCTCGATCCTTGCAGCCGGTATATACTATATTACATTACGATGTATCCTTGTAAAGGTGCAGGAAAGACCGGGGCTAATTGGAACACTCGATCTTAACACATCGCGACTTTCAAAACACTAACCTAAAATATGCAAAAATCGTCATATTACTTCGGTTGTAGTATTTCGAAAATCATCTTTCGACGAAATGTTCGATAAAAATGTTTTTGCCTCAAATTACCGCGGATTTCTTTATTATTACAAAAGCAGATTTGCAAATAGAGGTCCTTAATTAATAAATTTAAAAAAATCAGAATTTAGGGTTGAAAAGGTAAATTTATTCATCTGCCGAAAATGAAAAAAAAAAAAAAAATGTAAAACGAAAAAGACGCAAAAAAAATGTATTTCGAGAACCGTTAATGGAGTTAAAAAATTATATTGCCGAATAAAAATATTTTCGAAAATATTTCAAGTTGGTTACCGGTTTCCTTTATTATCATAGAAGCAAATCCACAAATATAGAGAAACTTGTAAAAATAAAAAAAATGTTTTTATAAGTGTCTCAAGTAGCCCCGGTTTCCTTTATTATCATAGAAGCGCATCTACAAATATAGAAGGTCTTGACTCGCTGACCGGGAGCTATGCTGGACAGGATATGCTACGCTACTTCTCCTCGTCCTTACCGGTGTATACCTATCATCCGATGATATTTATGCTTTACGGTAGGTGCCTTGGAACACCTTATAAAAACCTTTGCTATTTCTATATACACGCCTATAGATATATCGCTATGTATACACGTACAAACGATCTTTCGTATTACTCAAATTATTTTTATTCGCGTCTTCGCGCGTTGTTACACCGCGTGAGTTCACTGACATTTTCATATGCGCGAGAAAAGGTGCTGTATTTTCCACCTCTGTTTACGCGTACGCGTGTGCGTCTGTCCGTCTGTCTGTGTGTATATACTTTTCTACCGTATACTCTCCGCTTCGTCTTCTTCTTGTCCAGAGGCCATATGCACCGAGTAAAGTGGAATTCCTCGCAAGGTTGCGAACTTGCTTGCCGCGTCCTTGCCGAGGCGAGGAGAACTTTTCTCTTATCCGGCCGCATCTTTCTCGTCTCTTCATTCTCTTACTCGATTTATTTCTCTATCCACTACGCGCACAAAGCGCGAAGTACGAATGGAGTGTCTGTCACGCGGCGGAAGGCATCCTATTTACCGATCTCAACTAATCAGACGGGGGAGGGGGAGGAAGAGAGAGGTAAGGCCCCTCGCGGTATAAGGTACCGCGAACACTCGCGGAGTTTTCTTTGCCTACTATCTCGCGGCAACGGAAATCGATGTCCGTAATTACGTAGAAAGCACGGAGTGACGCCTCCTACCGATCGCACGCCTTTTCCTCGCGTTCAAATGATTTCCAGCGCGGTAGCCAACAGCAGCAACAGCAGCATCACCGTCGGACCGAAGTAGCAAATTATAGACGTGTGATTTTCCGTAAAACTGGTTTAACCGCCGTCGAGGTGGGTCTCTCCCGCTCATCCTGATCGTATCAACCCCTTCATTATCGCGGTGGCGCGTTTCGCTTACCCCTCGCGACATTAAAACTCAATCACATGTTTTTCTAGCGTCAATTTATGCATTTTTTTTTTTCGAAGTTCGTCCGTAAATACAGAAGGTAAAGAAAAAATATTTTATTGAAATGGAATTCATTCGCGTGAAACGAACATTTATTTGCGCGAAATAAAATTTTTTTACCGGTTTTTCTGGCATTAATTTTAAAAAAATTTCAAAAAACGATCTGCGAATATAGAACGAAAAAAAAAAAATAAATAAATGTTTTATTGAAGGGGAATTCATTCGAATAAAATAAAAATGTATTTGCACGAAAAATTTTTTTTTGCGTTTTTCTTGGATAATTTTTATAATTAAAAAAAATCGCATTTACATAATACGAAACGCAAAAAAAAATCGTATTGACTCGAATAAAAAATAATTGCATCGAAGCAATTTTTTTCCCAGAACCGATTCAACGCGTCTACATTATTCACAGATACTTTGCACCCGAAGAAGAGCCATCGGCATTAATAATTTCCGTGACCGCGTCACGCATGAATAATTCTATCGTTGCCATCCTCCTCTCGAAAAAAAAAAAAAAAAAAAATCAAAGTTCACAAGAGAACCGTATCGAGTAATTCCCCGGTAGAACTCTATGCTGCAAGTGCTCGTAATCAATTCCTATCTTCCATTCATATACTCGAGAAAATAATATTCCATCGATGTATCTCCGATCTCGTCAGTTCTGCGCTCCGGTATAAACGTTACTATACACATATCTCGATCGTTCGGCGTTGTAATAACTCATGGCAGCGAGAGAGTCTCGTATAACGCCCGTCGGGACGCATCAGCCCAGGAAATGCTTGAAGAGTTGACTATAACCAACGAGAGAGAATTCTAAGAGAGAGGGAGAGGCTGGGCGTGTTATGCTCTCTCGCGAGAGATCACTGAAAAATCCATCAGTCATATTTTTCCGAAGAACCGGGTGATCGCGAAGGGTTAGAAGTGAGAAGGGAGAAGAGACGAGGGAATCGTGAAAACCGGTTCATGCGGTACAACGCACTTACACATCATCTCGCCGTAGAGAGATGCGAGAGGAGATGCAGTCGCGGTTTAGTTCGCGCGCGCGCGCGCCTTTCTCACTCTCTTGGTCTTTTCATCTCTTCGCCTCGGACTTCGTTCTCCATCGTCGTCTTCGTCACGGGTTTTAGTACATCGCAGTCTTTGGAAGAGAGACGCGAGAGAGAGGGAGAAGGAGAGCTCGAGACCGAGTGTAACGGAAGCCGCAACAGCCGCACGCGGATTCTCGTTTTCATTTTTTGCCCTCGAACTCGAAGGTAGCCAGAGAAAGAGAGAGAGAGAGAGGCGAGAAAGGAAAGGGAGTAAGAGAGAAAATCGAGCAAAACTCATTGGCGGGTGTGGTTGTGCACCGTGATCTCGAACGTTGCTACTGCTACTGCGGCTGCTCTGCGGATCTTCGGGATAAAATTCAACAAAAACAACGAAGCCGTTAGACCCGCTGCATTCGCAAGTTTATAGTAGTTGTGTAGGTATATACATTTTTTTTATATTTTTTTAATATATATACTAAATATATATATATATATGTATATATATATATATGAATGGGAGGAGTGCGCTAGATTCGTAACTGACACTGATACTCGTAGGTATATTATTCTTACGTATCACAGTCTACGGGTAGGAAGTAGCAAGAAAATATACGAGAAAAGTAAACGACAAGGGGTCTACTTTTTTTTTTTTTTTTTTTTTTTTTTTTTTTAGAGAGGCTGAACTTCAACTTCTCCGCTTCAGTAGCCATGCGAGTATTATAGGCAGAAATGCGAATCGCAACTCCACAGCTAGTCTCGACGAATGAGGAAAAATTAAACAGTTTTTTTTTTTGTTAATTTGTTTATTTTTGTTGCCCTTCTAGAACTATAATTAACCTATCGAATACCGCAGTAATAATCGCATGGGGAGGAAGTTGAATGGCTGAGAGCCGCGCCTATCTGTAATATCTATAGCACACATCGATAACCATTTCTTATTATTCTGTACACCTATTATGTTATATATATATGTATATATATGGAGTAAGGATTTTTTTTGTTTTTTTTTTAATTATTAAGTATCGCGTGTATAAGGGACCAGCGAGCTTCTGCGTCGACGATGATGAGGATAATGACGATGAGGAATAGATCGAAAACGCCTTGGCTAACATTCAACAGCGAGAAAGCTGCGCTACGGAGATCACGCTATAACGCCAGTAGGAAACTGGTTTACTTGTTGCAAGCGACGCGAGAGAGGCCCCCGAGAGAACCTCTCGTGCATAGGATAGGCCACTCTTCGCGGACACTCGGAATATCCGCAGCTGCAGCCGCCGGTTAAAAGTCGCGAGAGGAAATATATATGATGGGAAATTGATAGGCTAAGCAACGCTATACCGGTGCAGCGAAGTTTTTTTTATTTTTTTTTTTTATTTCGATAGCCTATCGACGAGAGGCTTCATCGTCGGAAAAAATTGTTGCGATATTTGCGATTTTTTTAATTACTAATTTGCATTTATTACAATTTTAATTAAAAAAAAAAAATTCTTTGAAGTATCGATTAACGTTTTTTTTTTAACAAATAACTGAAATTCTTTGATATATTGAAATTCAATAAAAAAAAAGAACGTAATACGATAATTTTTGTCGTCGCGAAAAACATTGCTCGACGCGCACGATTTACAAGTTTTTCTTGCATCAAGGATTCGCGTCGGTATATGCTTTGCATAAAAGATTTGAAAAAAAAAATTGTTAGAAGAAGATACATGTTGAAGCAACGCGAAGAAGAGAGGAATCGCGGAGTGTAAGAAGTCAAGGCGCCTCCAGGGTCGGAGCGCACGCACCTGCGTGCCCAGTGTCCGTGTACCAGCGTCGGTATATACACATATATACATATCATCGTTGCACACAAGAAGGAGAGAAAAGCTCCGTAGTCGCGAGAAGAGCCGAGTTTTGCATCGATGCATAATTACGTTCTAACGAACTCTACGATGCAGCGACGGAGCGCGCGAGCGTTTCGCCGGATAGTAATATACAAGAAATGGGTTTAAACTCCCGCTGTTTGCTGGGCTGCGACTTCATCCTCGTTTTCTCTCTCGAATCCGAACGAAGAGATACCCCGTGGTTAAGAAAAAAAAAGATACCTATAACGATCCAAAGTATCGCGAGCGAGTTGCGGTATACGCAGGGCGCGAAGAAGTACGTAGGGAACGATCGCGGAGTTGTTTCCGACCAAACGAGCAACGAAAGAAGAAGCAGAAGAAGTCGCGGAGGAAGAATAAGAAGTAAATGGAAGAGCCAACTTCCTCCGCGATAACCGTCGAACGAGAAAATTATGACGGAAAACTCGGGAAGCACATGGACGAGAAAGAGGCGTAGATGAGAAGCACGAGAAATCGAGGGAAGTCTCTTTGGTTCGATGTATTAGGCAGCAGGATGAAGTGAAGGGGTCGTGTCAGCTAAATTATAGCGATGTTCGTGAATTTATGGTTTTTTCTTCAACCGACAGAAAAATCTTTAAAAATTCTGTCAATTCGGAAAATGATTCAAAAAATTTTTTGCCCGTTGAAAAACTAAAAAAATGATGTCAATTTTGGTTTTTTTTTCCTGCGTTTGGTCAAAACACCTAAACCTCGTTTCCAAGTAAACAGATCGTCGAAATTCCTTTTCTTTGACCTTAAAAAAAATGCATCAAACATTTTTCGACGCGATAGATTTTTTTTAGATTTTTATGTCGTCCGAAGAGAAGACGATGCTTTGGCGAAAGTCTTTACGATTTAGTTGACTCGAATCCCCTTAGAGACGAAGATAAGGCGAAGACTCTGAGAAAACGGCAGGAAAAAGAGAACACAATCCGGATTAAGAAAAAAACGAGAAACATCGAGCTGATGCACGTAGAAGGATTTAATCGTGTCGAAGAACTTCATCGGAAGAAGTCGAAAGCCAGAAAGCCTTCGAACGAAGAGAAGCGAAAACTAAGGTAAGAGCAGTTAAGAACCGCTTCGCATTGGATGCGTAGGTAAAGAACCGAAGTAAAATGCGGTTGAAGACGTTAATAGGGGGAAAAGCCTTGCGGCAGTGCAGAACGGTATGAAGAGTCGTCCGACGAAGATAAAGAAAAGGAGCAAATGGAAGCGTAGACGAAGAAGTTGAGGACGGAAACCTAAAAACGAAGTGTAGATGGGAGCGAAGCGAAGCTGGAGGAGCTGTGGTGCATTTTCGGAAGGTTGAACGACGACGACGACGAAGGGGAAGACCCGCAGCGAAGATGGCGAAGAAGACGATAAAGAGAAGAGTCGGATAAGTTTACTATAGGAAGACCGAGAAAGCGAGGAAAGATATTCTTGGCATTGCGCGACGATGCAACAACTGTCCCCATCCGTCATCTAGGATGCAGACGGGACTGCTGCTGCTGCTGCTACTGCCGCACAGCGCGGGTATATATCGCGGCGGAGTACATAGCAAAGCTATAACGCTCCGGCGTGCATCAGTCCGTTTCACCGCTTCAGACCATTTTGCTCTTCGGAGTGGGTGCAACAGTGAAAAAAAAAGGAGAGAAAGAAAAAAACGAGAGAAGAACGGTAGTGCAGAGCGTCGGTCGTCGTAATCACCGGATCCTACGGACGCTAATGACTGCGCGAGTTTAGCCTTTTGCACCGGTTCGCAACAACAGCGGCGTTAAAGCTTTGCGTTGAACAAAAATGGACGAATATGGATCGTAAAAAAAAGTCGACATTCGAGTTTGAAATTAAAATCGCGGTATGCTGACATTCGTTCGGAATACTTTTTCGTTTTTGTCGAAAAAGTTTCACCGTGAAATTTGAGAAAAAAAAAAATTAGTGGCTTTTGAAAAAACTTCGTAATTTTGTGATCATTTTTTCTTTAACTTTGTAACAAAAAAATAATCAAATAAGATATTAATAAAAAAAATAATATTAAATATTTATGTATTTATTGTAAGTATTAATTAAAAAATTAACATATCAATCGGTAAATTAATTAAATTAAATTCTATAGAAATATTTTTTCGCATCGGAATTTTATTGAACTTTTCAAAATGCATTTTTGGCTGCACAGCATCGCGCGCGACTCACCGAACGATATTTCTTATGCATACGAGTTTATTGGCAAAGTCGAAAAAACGCAGCGTCGGTCAAGTTTTACGCTGCGTGTCCGACGTTGAAACGCGCGCCCGCGAACGATAGAACGAACGCACGGACAGGTTCGCAGGTATTCGATCATCATCCGCCGGCTTCACCGATGTTCGACGGGGGATGAGGATAGAAGCGTATAGAAGAAGAGAAAGAGACGAAAAGAGTATGAGAGAGTGAGAACGAGGGGACGTGCCCGTCCGTCCGTCCGTCCATCCGTCCGTTCGTTGAGTCCGGGACCAGCGGAGAGCTCAGCGAACGTCCGTGGAAAAGAAAATGCCGATACGATCGGTCATCTCGAGGCGCGTATTCACGCCGCCACTCCACACATCGCGTCGCTATGCTCCTGCGCTCTTACTTCCAATCGCGCTTCTGCTCGGCTCATCCAATAATACTCGGCAGCTAACTAAAATCCGATTATACACCATCACCTGCATACAAAGCGCGCTGCCTCTCGTCGTGTTCGCGTAAAAATACATTTTTTCTATTCTTTATTATTATTGTATATATATTTTTTATACATTATTTTCCGCAAATCGAACGACGACTTTTATATCCTTCCGATTCGAAAACCGAGGCGAATAGTCCATTTTTTTCCATAAAACTGGAAGGTACAATAATTTTTTTTTTTTTATGAAAAGATTTTTTTTCTTTTTTTCCAACATCTCTGAACAATTTTTTTTCTGTGCGAAAAAGTGTGCTTTTTCGCGCGAGTGCGACGGAAGAGTGTCATAAAAGTAATATTATAATCTCCCATAAAGAAAAAAAAAAAAAAAAAAATCCACTTGAATTACGAAGTATTATGCAAATTCATCCCCCTTAACGATTCATGTCCCAGAAAACGAAAAAAAAAAAACAAAAAGATCGATCGCACATAACAAATTTTCAGGTCGTTAAGAAAATCGTGTATCTCCACAATCCTTACATGCGGCACAAAATAGTTTAAGTACAGCGGGATCTATTGAGTCAAAGATATACATCTATATATGAATGTGTGTGAATAATATATGTATATCTGTGTTCCCGTACGCGTAGGTATGTTAGAATTGAATGGGGTGATCCGATGTTGCTGTGTACCCACTGTGAAATATCCTCGATATAAAGGCAGTTATATAGAGAAGCGAGACACGATCTTTCCAGCACTTCTGCACGCACTCGTTTTCGCTCACGCATCGACGATACATATGTAACTATAATATACATGTAGATATTTATTATATACGAAAAAAAAAATGATATATATATATATCATTCACTGGTGTTCACTCGTGCGTATATATACGTATATATATCTATATGTATGTATATATGTACACGAATGAGCGCGTGAGGGCGCGCGATCGCCAGCGAGTGGCCGTCGACCACCGCGGCCTCAGCAGCGGCAAGCAGCAGCATTAAAACCTCGATATCTGATCGTGCGCGTAGTCGGTGCAACATCTTCGCACGCCTCATAGCCATGGCTACGGAGTCGTCTCTCCGCACAGCCTCTCATCTTTCTACCCCTCTCTCATTCTGGATATATAACTTCGTTCACGATAAATCGGAGCCTCGTCCGGCGACGTCCGACATATGCCGACGCCTGTTGATCCCCCCCTCCCCCGCCCCGCGCGCCCGTGCGCGAACCCTACAACGGCATGAACATCGTATACCCCTTTCGCGCTTCTCCATCGGCATCTTTCTTCAATCTCTAACCGCCTATATACTTTTACATACTTCGAGTTTGTTTCTCGTGCTTCGATATCAGAGCGATCGTATTTCTTACGAGAAGATCGGATACGATTTTCGATTGTACGGAGTTTCGACTCAATCGGGTCGATAACGATTGCCGAATAGAGAAAAAATGTAGAAATTGTTGTTAACATTTTTTTTTTGTTGGTATTCCCGTAGGAGATGAGAGAATCTGAGATTTTGATAGTCGATTTCGGAGATTTTGTTCCATGATGACGCGTTGGGAAAAAAATCGGTCGAATCTACTAAATCAGCGCTCGCGAGGGGCGTGACAAATGTTTCGTAAATTAAAAGAAATATTTGGTTGATCGTTGTAATTACCAGTTAAATTAGTAAAGCGCTGATTTAGCGAATTCAACAATTTTTTTTCTCTCTCTCATCGCCGTATTCGCCTACTCTCCCTTAAGAGAAATTTTTAGTTCGTCTAAAGGAAAAATATCGGAACAATCATCGTTCTTCTTTTAGTAATTCGATTCAATATACTATATATATCCTCAACGATTCAGTATTTACTTATTTATAACTCCAGAAATTTTTGCACGCGGCATACCTTGTTCTGGATCGTGAAGATCGCGAAGCCGTATCGGTATGAAAGCCCATCGCCTATAGGAGCCGTAGTCGTAGCCTTCTATAGACCCGGCGTCGTACCAGAGGATAGATACTAATTACAACGGTTACTTGCGCCAGTCCGGCAAAAAGTTGATTATCCCGGACGAGCGTACCACTCGCCCGGGCGATAAAGAGAACGAGACGAGTGGTAAGAAGACTACAGGACCGCGTTATCGGTTCCAACGGAATGGAAAGAAAAAAGATAATAAAAAGTTCGCAATACTTAGAGCCAAAAAGAGTTTAGAAAAATTTGAAAATCAAACAAAAATGTTGTGAAACCATTATCGCCGGCATGGAAAGTTCTTATTTTCTTTCCTTTCCGGCAGTAATGTTTTTTCAACAAGAAAAAACTGGAACCGAAAAAAAATAGAAAAAAAAATAGAAAATCATAGAAAAATGTTGAAAAAAAAACATTATTGCCGGCATGGAAAGTTCTCTTATTTTCTTTCCTTCCCGGCAATAATGTTTTTTCAACATTTTTCTTTGATTTACTAATTTTTTTTTTATTGATTTTTTTTTCTCTACCGATTGCTAATATTTAATTACGTATACGAGAGATGCTGAACGAACTCTTGGTTGCTACCGGTCCAGAGACGATGGTTACGCGTCTCGAATCGGCGTGAATCGGAATCGGCCGACTTTGCGCGAAGTATCGAGTGACGGTGAACCCGTACAAAGTCTTCTACTATCATTTACAACACCTCCTTACCTCTGTACACCACAATATGTGTAGAAAGCTGTTCGGTCGATTGATCGAAATAATAATAATAATGATAATAATAATAATAAAAAAAATAATAATAATAATATTCACAGCAAGATCGACCGACTGGAGTCGATAGACCGCGGAAAAAGTGCGTGATCCGCGGAGATTGTATGCGGAAGAGAATTTAACGTCGGCGTTCACTTTTCATACATATGCGGTTCGATGCATGAGATTTGATTGTCCGCGTGTGTGTGTGTGGTTAGCACGGAAGAAAATCAGGATATACTTTCATGCTAAATTATACACCGCTTCAGCCGTGTTAGGTATGAGTATAATTGCGGCGAAGTATGAAATAGTAGGATAGGAAGAAGATAATGTTGCGCGAGGCGAGAGAATCGGCTACCAGTTTTTATCACCCGCGAATTACGATACTTGTGTTAAATTGTAAGTTCTTGAAAATTATCGTTTTAATGCACCTTCGTGTTTATATATATTTATCGTACATGGATTCTAACGAAAGAATCATAAATTCTTCGTAGGCGTGAAAAAAAAGTTTTGATTTTCATAATATTAATAATAAATACATTTATACAATTGTTGGTTGGATAAAAATGTATAAATTTTAGAAATTTCACAAAATTGTTTAATTGATATGTATTTGTTACATTATTATTATTATTATTATTATTATATTTATTTCGCCGTGTGACAAAACGAAACTTACAATTTTTTGGTACAAAATACTCAAAAGCGAATACTCAAAAGCGAGAGGGACGATTTTCTGAAGTTTATTTCGATTCAAAGTCTCGAAAAATAGCGAAAAAGTGCATTTTCAACCCTTTGCCGGTAATTCCAATGGAATAATTTCGTTTTTGTCTGTCAGAGAAATTATATTTTAAGGTCCCTCTGGAAATTGTTATTATTATTTTTTCTTCATATTTTGCCGAATTCAAACCGCCAAAAGATCTCCAAATAGCGAATTTCGATTTCACAGTGAAATTTTTTTACTTCCAACAACGAGAATAATTATTCTCATAGAAAAGGATAGGTAGAGATATCAACGTATCATATTCTCATCGAGATTACGCGGAGAGTTAAGATCGTAAATAGAATAGAGATAACGCGGTTTCGAAAATTTCTACCGCATCGTCGGTAAAGCGGACGAATCGGATCGTGAGGCTCTTTGGGAATATAGCCATGTCGGAGGTTCGACAGAGGCGTTCGTCGAGCATTAGCATGGGTGCCTCAGCGCAGCTGCCTCAAGCGTCACTGTGCATATATCCGCTGTACATAGTGGCCTCTGTACCTATATACCGCATGCAAGTAGTACCTGCTGTACGGGTTGGCTCGGCGCGCGTGATCGCGAATAGGAAAAAAATCTATGCAGGTGTGGTGTGGTTAGTTGCCGAAGCAGGAGAACACCGTCGAGAGGACGAAAGAGGGGCGCAAAAGGATGGCGAGAGAGAGAGGGTGGCGGTATGGCAACGGGAGTCCAGAGCGGTGGCAACGGGTTGCGTAAAAAAAAAAAAAAAAAACGAAAAAATCGGAAAAAAAAGCAGCGATTGAGGGAGGTAGCTAGCTACATACAACGAACGAGCTAACCAACGAAGGAAGGAAGAAAGAAGCGAGAAGCGAGTGGTCCGAACGGGGCGGTGAGAGAGGCAAAGAGAGGTCGAGGAAGGGCGTCGGCCGGCCTCGCCAAGCGCCACTCGGTCAAGCTCACTGCCATCGTCTATCGCGAAACCAGCGATCCGCCGGAGCTCTCCTTCCATCCACCGGGCAAACGCGACTCGGTCTACGCGCTATGCAATGCCTGCTGGTGCCTGGTAGCTATGCGAATATGCGTCGAGCCGACTGGGACCCGATGAAGCTGCAGCTACGTACGCAGGATAGCCGCGAGCTCTGCCGTTGCCCCGGCAGCAAGCTTCGCGTTCTACTCTTCATCTGCCGCTGCGATTTTTTGATAATTGATCCGCGTTTGAAAAATAATCCGAACCTCGAGACTCGACCGATGTATTTTATTTGTTTTTTAAGATTATTTACCGAAAGCATATTCTCGTATGTATATTGAAAGAATCATTCGGAAATATGATAAAAGTGTCGACAAACATTTAATCCGATGATTCATTTTCGAAATATGTGAACCGAAAGTTTCACTTCCGGCGTACCGCCGTATACACGGCAGCGTTACGCCACCCAATAAAAATATTTTTTTAAGTACTCGGCGTCTCTGGATGTGAATTATTATTATTATCATCATCATTTCATCATTATCATCATTATTATATTGTATAATAAACAATAATAATATAATATAGTAAAATAATAACAATCAATTAATATGTTATTAATCATATTATTATCATTGTTTTTTTTTATTTTTATATATTTTTATATGATTTGCAATGACATTTGTATAAATTATATTTTTTTAACCAATTTCAAAGTTCCGACTCGCTGGTTCCTCGAAACTACGAAAAAAAAACACGAGATTCGTGTTACAATTAAATTGATATCGGCTACTGTCAAGGCGGCCGAATATTACGCGCTATGCCGCGTATATATACTTTCTCATTTTCTACGAGAGTTAATTATAAACTCTCTCTCTAAGATCGACAGTCGCGAGCGCAAGAGCGTCGAGAAAACGCGCCCGCTAAATGCAAGCATACGTACGCG
This sequence comes from Buathra laborator, assembly GCA_934046635.1. Taxonomy (NCBI): domain Eukaryota; kingdom Metazoa; phylum Arthropoda; class Insecta; order Hymenoptera; family Ichneumonidae; genus Buathra; species Buathra laborator. The sequence goes on from OW203900.1 coordinate 5,962,501, forward strand.
GAGGGGCGCGAACCTCTTGGCTACTTATATGTGTATATCTATATATATATATATATATATATATATATATAAATATATATATGCAAGCAAAATGCCCGTCGTTGCGGTGTGCAACCGTCTTCTTCTTAGATAGTCGACGATGCAGCTTCGCTCGAGGCCACAATTACACGAAAGTATTACGCTTGTTATTAAAGTGAGATCCAGCGCGGCGCGATCTCTGGTCGTTCCTGATATTTGCTTCTATTCTTTATCTACGAAATTACCCGCTAATAACTGTGAAAAAAACGTAAACTCCTCCCTGAAATTCCCATTTTTTAGAATTCGATTCACGATTCGTGTAACGGTCGCACCCTGTATCGGTAATCGTCGATTTGTGATTTTTATCGACTCCCGACGAAACGGAGGAGTGTTATGTCTTCGACATTTCCGTGAAGCTATTCTTTTTATAACTCCCGACTGACCGTTAGGAAGAAATATGAAAATTTTGCGTTTAATTGAGATTCGTAATTTTTTTTCGATTTGGTTGTCGCGTATTTTTGCCGAAAAAGTCGAATATATCTTAACAATGTTTAGTACATTCATTTTGTGGATCATGAAGTGTGTTTTGGACAATAAATTACGAACGATAAGCAATATCTAGAAATTCGGAGCGCACGATTGACGATAACACTATTACACCGGTGATAACTGGGATATCCTACTTATCTCGAGCTGTGGATCGATTTACGAAAGAAAAATCGATCGATGGACGAACCTGTGACGAATTAACGATGCGCGAGAGCGAGGAATTAACGACGACGGGAAAGAATATATCATCGATGATGAGCCAAAGAGATAAGAAGCAAACCGGAAAAGCCGCTCCTTTCTCGTCGCGCAATCTCCCTGTGCGAACCTACCGATAGTTTGCATGATCATTAAAAGGCAACATAGCCAATGATAATCTGATATTTCATCGCAGGTATAAACTACTCGATATATGTAATAACCGCGATGTAAAAGCTCGTTAGATAAAGATTCACGCCGAAGGAGACATCCGGGTTAACGAAAAAAGTGAAAAAAAAAAAAATTAAAAAAAAAATACATTTCTACGACGATCCGCCCGCGAGCGATTCAGGTTGAAAACATCTCGAATATCCCGAAGGTTTTTCACTGTAACGGTTTCAAAATCGAGCGATAAAACTTCTAACGCGGTCTATGGCTGTTTTGCCGTACGCGGCGAACGCGCGTAAAACGCGCACAGCGATAGACGCGGAGAGCATCGACTGCATTCCTAGCGCGTCGAAAATAATTTATAACCGCGGTACAAAATCGGGAAATTTTCATGTCGCGAAAGAAACATCGATGAATGTGGAACATTCAACATCCAACACGAGAAAAAAAAAATCGGCATCGAAGATTCGGATTTATGGGTATTTACTCGGCACTTCCAAAGATAATTTGAAAAATAACAAAAAAATTCAAAAATTATTTTATAAATAATAATAAGAAATGTTATCGCTATTATTTAAATGAAAATAAATAAAAAATGTTAAGTAACAAACATAAACAAAATTTCAAATATTTCGCCAACGTGAAAAAAAAAACGTTTCTATAATTTTTTATATACGAATTGCGGAAATTTTTTGTTATATGTAAGATGTTTTTTTACGTATCAAAAAAGGTAAAACCCACTTTTTTTTTACCGGAAATCGTCGAATTTTCTCCTTTATGTGGGTTGAGCACATCGATTCGTCTTCGAGTTCTGTTTGATTTTGACTGCAACCCTTTGAACCCGAACGCGCGTGTATTACATGCATATGTATATAAATAAATAAATGCATGTACATTCTGTCGGAGGACAGAAAGACAGTTTGGCACGTATGTCTGGATGCGATGTCTATACCCGCGAGAACGATAGTAGACACGCGCTCCGGAAAACACGCGGCATTCTCGATCGTAGCATTGCTGTGCGCGTTTAGAGGTTTGGCAGAGGCTCACGGCCGCCACCGCGGGATCGCCAAAGGTGATGAGAATAGGACGTTAAAGTATAAAAGAGAGACGGGAACGTAAAAAGAAAAAAGTTTCACTCGCTTTCAGAGTTTGAAAGAGGATGAGAGAAAAAAAAAAAAAAAAACTAAACAGAAGTGGAGAGAAAGAGAAGAGGCCTTCGTTCGTTGCTGCTGGTGGTGCTGGTGGCACTGATACATCAGCGAGCGAAGCCACAGCGAACAGTAGAAGGCAGTGAGAAGGAACGGTGTATGGGCGCTGCGCCAAACTATCTTTACTCGAACAAAGTTTTAATTATCCACGAGCGTAGCCCTCGCGCGCGAGTTGTCTGCACTGTGCCACGAGGTTCTCCTTCCTCCAGTACATTATTACGACTATCATTCTATACAGCTGATACGAGTATCACCTTTGGCTCTCGTTGACTCAACTTCGCCGGAGGGTCAGTGATAGACAGATCGAAGGTAGAATTCTTTTTTTTCTTTTTTTAATAATTTCAAGATAGAAGTTGAATTATCTTGGGGACGGAGAGCCAAAAGTTTTCGTACTGTAATTTTCGTATCAAGTTGTTGATTGTTAATCAATAACGATCTCGTGCATAATAATGGCATAAAAATGTATGATTAAAAATAAGAAAAAAAAAATATAATTTTTATCGATATCGACTTTTTGTTAATGAAATCCGATAAATCATTGACAATTTTGAAAAAATAAAATAAAATACAATTGACAAAAAAAAATTAAATTCTGATCGATATCGAATTTTTAAAAATTAAATTCGATGAATCATTGACAATTTTGAAAAAATAATATAAAATACAATTGCCAAAAAAAAATACGATTGTTTCGCTACTACTGTTGTATTGAAACTAAGTAGAAATAATTAATTTTTATTAACAATAACGTCGCATTATCATAATCATCACACAGAGGGGTTTCAAAGCTCGTCGCTCCGATGACGTAATTTCCATTTGCTTGAACGCCGTGCACGACGCCCCGTAATGCCGAGTGAGTATTCTTCGAGTCTCGTGCTTCGCAGGTGTATTCGTTTATAGGTGTCATTACAAACGGCCGGAATAATTATCGAGAGTGTCGACGCGTTGGTACCGCTTCGCTGTACTATAAGTTAAACCGTAATTACCGAGTAACTAAACGTAAATTTGCGGCATATTCATTCCACTCAAACTGTGTAAAATAAAAATAAAAAAAAAAAAAAAAATAAAAAAAAAAAAAAAAACCTCAATTTTTTTTTTTTTTTTATGAATGAAGATTAATAAAAATGAATAAATTAAAAAAATATGCATATATATATTTTTTTATTTCTCGATTAATTAATTAATTTATTTTATTCGATACTCGTATATGTATTTGTATACAGAAGAACGCATCGTCCATACGAGTGAGAAGAGCCCGTGGCGCAAGTCGGCATGAAATTAGCAAACAAATAGCTTAATTCGCACGCTCTCCTCTCGGATATGTAAATTTAATAACGCCGATTTGGCTGTGGGTGTTGGGTTGCCGTGCGTTAGGTTCTCGTATCCCCTCTCGCGCACCCCGCTGCTATCCTCGTCGTGTGTATACGCGCGCGTGTGCGTGTCTCGGTACAAGTTTTGCACGTGTGCGAAGCGCGGTGCGCGCGAGGGATGGGAACGCCGAGGAGGAGGCGGTCGAAGGGGCGCTTGCATTATGCATGCGTATTGTGTACACCTGTTGCCCCAAATCACGGACGTCCGAGTTACTGCAATAGCGCACTCGTTGCATACAACCCTTTCGCACTTACATCACTGCTATCACTACCACCATTGCGTTTTACAGAACCCTCGCATTATATCCGATGAATGTATTATAGTATATACCACTGCAAGCGGCCACTGTACTCGCAACCCTTTTGCTCTTTTTCAATTTTCCACAATGTTGCTAATGCACGAGTCGGCGCACCGCTCATCGGCTTAACCCATTGAGAGGGTAATTTATGTTATCAACATAATTAAGTACCGAATCACAGCGGAAGGGCGCTGTTTTTCAATGAGAAGCGATTGATTCAGAGGGTTTTTCCATTATTTCTCGATAATTATTAAATTAAATTAAATTTTCTGCTTACTTTCTAACGACCACGTGAATTCGTTAAGTATCAACGAACATCCTAATCATTAAAAAAAATATCCCTTCTTTCACCCTCTCGTATTCTCATTGTCCCCAAAAGTTACCTAACTTTCAATCCCCGTTTCCGGATCATTTTAATCTTTCGCCGTAATAATCGTTATCACACGATCAAACGCACAACGCCGTGAAAAGAGATAAAGAACGAAAGAAAAAAAAAAAAAACGAAAGAAAGGCCAACACGTTGTTCCCAAGTGCCAATAATATTCCTGATGTTCATGCCGGGCGTTGTAAAAATCACGGGCAGTGTAAATGCGACCGCGAGTACGGTACTTTCATAGAGTCTGGATGGCGTTAGACCCTTTAAGAGAACTTTACACGCTCGTTGAGTTGGTCGTATCGAAAGTTTCGTAGTTTGTCGAGGGTAGAAGTAGAGGTAGAGGCAGAGGGAGAGAAAGAGATCTCACTCGCTCGCGGGGCGAATGGACCGGCTCCCTGGAAGCGCGAACGATGAGAAGAGAAGAGAGGAGGAAGGTGGAGTAGGAGAATGAGGGGGTAAGCGGAGGGATGCTATAGGGTACACGTTACCGTGGGGAAACGCGCGCGTCATCCAAGGGACGGGTCAGGTAGTGAATCAGTGTACTAAAATGAATGAAGCGCAACAGGTCGACGCAATAGTTGCATGTAGTCAGCTTATGGCATGTAGGGGAGTGCAAGAGGGAAAGATGGAGGGAAACGGTAGCTAGCATAGGGACTAAGGTAAAACTGTTGGAAATATATACACATATATACAGGACAATTCACAATAAATAACGAATCTCCTTTTTTTTTTTGGTCAATTCCCTTGAAAAAACAAACAAACAAAAAATATCCTGTGAAAACGAAGATATGAATTTGTTTTTTTTTTTTTTTTTTTTTTTTTAAAAATATAATAATGATAAGTTTTTATATTATACATTGACTCAATTTTTATTCTAAAGAATTGGATTTTGCGAATTTCAAAGGAAACTAAAACATTTTTTTTTTTTTAAATAACAGACATTTAATAATGAAATTTTTATTTCGTAATAATAATGATAATAACTTTTTTAATTTATAGTATAACTTGACTTGATTTTTATTCTGAAGAATTAGTTTATATGAATTTCAAAAGAATCCAACAAATTTTTTTTTTTTTCAGCACACATCGAGAAGTTCCTGTCGAGAAGCGAATTCGATATTTATTCTGAATCGGCCTGTATATATATATATATATATATATATATATAACATACATATATATAAAGCTGCGGAATAGTAAGGAGAGAGATGTTACGATGGAAAACGAGAGATAGAGTAACAGGAAGTCGGTTAGGAATTTCGGGTCATAGCTTTGCAAACAGAATAGGTAAAACAAGAGGCGTAAACCAATTTCAAAGTTAGCGACGGGAGGGCGGTGGCTGTACATCGCTCGCTTACCTTCTTCCCACCATACATTTTCACACTGAATGCATATACATGTGACTATAGCGCCAAATGCATTATACTCTGTACTTATATGTTTGCACGCGCGTGTGCTTCGTGTCGCACAGTTTCTGTACGTCTCGCCTCTCGAATTTAGCGTAAATGCTTCTTTACATGCTATCATTTCCCCGATTGTTAATGAATACCGATCTTCATTACCGCCATTATCTCGATACTGCGTTTTCGATATCAAATGTTAAAATATCTCGAAATCAGTTCGACCGATTGCCTTCTAATTTTAACACGATACCGTTCGATACTTTTTCAATTCGCCACGGAGAATTTTTTTTACTTGACCGTTTTTTTTTTATTGAATTAAATAGATGAAAAATTTCCGTGAAAAACCGATCTGTAAGTTTTAGTATCGCCATTTACTACATTTTTCTTTTTTATATTAAAATAGTCTGTGGCGCAATGCTTCCAACGCTGTATTTGAAGAATCGCTTTGATTTTTTCATTTCTGATCATCCGCTTCTCTGAAATCGTGATAATTGCGATACGTTTCAAAAAAGTTGTCTTACTGCAGCCGCGATAACGCGGCTACCGGTCGACCAATTTTCATAATAAAAATTATTTCGCAAGTTATTCGTATATACTTTCGAATAAAAAAAAACAAGAACCTCTCATGTTATTACTTTTCTCGAAAAAAAAAAAAACATTTAATTTTTACCAACTTTTTTCCTGACTACTCAGTTACCGGATATTAACTAAGTAAATAAATATTAAAATAAAAAAAAAATTTAATATCTTTTTTTTCTACCCTCGAAACTTTTTCACCTTGAATACATGTATCTATAGAACGAGATGCATTAAAGACCGTATTTATGTGTTGCGCTCGTGTCGTATAGCCCTCCCATACGTCTGCTCTCTCGAATAGAGCGTAAATGCTTCTGGCTTCTCTACGGCTTTAATATTGTGGGTATACAGAATGGGATACGTTTACACGGTAGAGGTATCTGTAAATGTACAGCGCTCCATAAGTACTCTATTTATCTCTCGGTTTCCGCCTCTTGTCCCCCTCCTCTCCTTTCTCTTCTCTTCTGCTCACCCCGCGGGCCCTCCGCTGGTTTGTTCCGTACTTACTATAGGTAGACCGCGGGAGGTAACTCTCGTCGAATTGTTTCCTGTTCTGGTTACATTGTCGATAGCTACACTATTATCAGAAACACTCGTCAAGAGCCAAACGCGAACGAGAAAACTCTCTCTATCTCCCGTGTATAATTTTATATCCCGGATAATTTAAAACACGAGTTTAATTTTACTCAACGAGCACTGCGTATGTATATCGGGGTTCGAAATAAAAATAAATAAATATTTTAAATATTCGTATAAAAATTAGCTTATCGTTCATTAGGGAGTAAAGTGGCGAGATAAAAAAAAAAAAAAAAAAGGATTTTTTTGATCGGAGTATTGAGCGGAGGGAAACACCCGGGATAATATATGCCACCGGTGCATCGTAGCGTGCACTTATGAATTCTCTTACAAGCCTCCTATCTCATTCCGTCTCGTGTCTCGGATCCTCATCCTCGGCTTCTCTACCTCTCCCTCCCCCCCCGCCGCCCTCCCTTCCCCCGCGAATACGTCTCTCGTGACGCACGTATTCTCAATCCGGTATACCCGGTCGGACCGGCAGCCAAAAGCTAAAGAGCTCTTCTCTCCCGGCGTGGCGAGGAGAGACGATCGGCGAGAAGCCAGTCTGGCCCCGCGGCGAACTCGTCCTGACCAAAAATTCGCGTCTCGTCCCCATCCTCGATTCTCTCGCTCTCGCGAATCTTCTTATCGGGTATTATAATCTTTGTAAGCGTCGCGCAGAAAAAAAAAAAAAAATTCCAGCCAATATACATATGTATACCGAAGGCATGTATCAACTCGTGTATAAATAATATATTTTTCAACTCCGGGAGACTTCGCGCGCGTCTGATCGACAGTCGAAAAATTTTCCACTTACAAATTTGCCATCTTTCGCGAATATAAATATTTTGAAAAAAAATAAAAATTGAATGAATACGTAAATAATATATATTTTGATATAATTAATTAAAAATTATTATTATTAATTTAATTATCAAAAAAGATTATATTTAAATTTGTTTTTTTAATTGTGCAATAATGTAATATTTTTTTAATGAATAATTTATAAATTTAAGAATCGACAAAAATCGGCGGAAGCGCTTCGTGGCCGTGATTGGCGTACTTGTTTCAAAATTTATCGCGGACTACGCGTCTATGTGCGTGATGCTCGACAAGTTTTTTTTTTTTTTTTTTTCTCACTTATATCCTGCGCGCTGCAAAAAGGCAAAGAGGCGTGTCTAGATCGCTTCTCCTTCTGGTATCGTGTATATACCGGGGATACATATATATATAAACGGTGCGGTTCCATTGCACGGGCTGACGACGGCAACAGGAAACACAGGAGCACTTAGGCAGAGGCTAGTCTCTGATCCTAATGCGAGAGCATAGCACAGCAATCTCTTTGCCTCCTCCGGCTATGCTGTCCGGTTGCTCTCTCGTTACGCTTCACTTACGCTCGGCCTCTTCGTCCACAGTTCGATAGACTTTCATGCCGCTTTGCCCCCGCACTACGGTGTGCCAACGCGCGCGCTTCTCATCTATAATCCCTCGGAATAATCCGTCGAGAGTTCTCTCGGTCTCGTGGGTTCTCCCGAAAAAATAAAATAAAATTTCGGGCGACGAAAAAAAAAAAAAGAAAAAATTTCGGGCAAAAAAATAAAGGAAGAGAATTTTTGGGTGTAAAAGGCGAAAAAAAAGAGAGAGTCCGCGGTCCTCTGTCTGGAGTCTGCGACGCTTCTTTTCCTGACTGCTATATCGCGTAGGTGAGGATTTACACCAGGACCGGTGTATACCTCCCCTTTGGGACCGATTGGGGGTGTATTCGCGCGTCACCGCGTATCAACCTCGGGTGCTCGATATTCGAGGGGTTCCTTTTGCGTCCGGCTGCCTTATACCATATACATGGACGTGGAGCAAAATGGGAATTTGCACTTTGCAGATTCAATTTGCATTTTTTTTTTTTATCTCTGGTTCAATTTTTTACTTAATTTCTTTCAAATCTGATGTCAATTTCTTTAAAAATGAAATCTTAATTTTTTTTTTTCGATTTTATCTCCAGTTTTTTCAATTATTTCTGTTCCTACGTGTCCATTTTGCTCCGCTATCTACTTCGTTATCTACGCTTCCCTGATTCGATTTGGACATCGCTTCCTCTTATCCTCCCCTCCGCATGCACTATCGTGCGATACTATTCCAAAAACCTTCCCTCCGACATGATCCTTCCGAAGTTAACCCACAATCCAAGTCCAATATATTTGACGCTATCTGCCCACATACCGGACGCAATCCCCATAGTAATTAAGGATTCATTTAACGCTCACCGATCCTAGAAAGGCAACCCAATTTCAGCATACAAAAGTGTTAAGGTGGCTTAACGCGAGAGAACGATTTGCGCGGAGGGCGAGCGATGATAGACGTTTGGAAGGCGAAGAAGAAGAAGAAGAATGAGAAGGAGGAGGTGATTTCGGAGGGTCGCACACGAAAGAGGAAAGTCCCGACAGGGAGTTCGGTAGGGGAGACACACGCGGAACAGTGACGGCGAAGTCGCGTTGCTGCTGGGTTTGGAAAGAACGATAAAGGAGAGGAGCTCCCGAAAGCGGGTTGGGAGGGAGTCGAAATTGAGCCGACGAAGAACCATAGAGAAAAGAGAACGAACTACAAAACGCGGTAGAGCAAACAACACCACTAGACTCCAAATTCAACGACGGGAACAGAGATAAGAGAACGAGTAAGCGAGAAAATCTTTCCTCTCCTTCGCGCTCCGTCATCGTTGAATCCTCTCCGAATTTTTCACTCCCTCCCCGCTGCTCCCTCATGCCGGAGCTGCGAGAACCAGACGTTATAGATATATCGATAGTCAACGATAGAACGAGTGCATCGCCGATAAAAAAAAAGAAGTGGGAACATGGAAAAAGAATTCTCATAGGGAGGGAGATGGAAGAAACGAGAAGGTGGGGAGATGGAGTGAGAGATGAAGTTAAACGGAAGGGGTGGGGTGGGGGACGAGATCCCGATATATACAGATACATTGATGGCTAACGAGTGAAAGAGTGGACCGCGAGATGAAGGGAGAAAAAAAAATTAAGGACGGAGAGAGAAGCTAAACTGCGAATCGAGGGGAGCGAAGGAGTCTGGAGGGAGGAAATTCGAGGGATGGGATCGCGCCTGGAGGAGAAGCGATCGAGGGGAGCGCGAGTGAAAGACCGAGAGCCACCGCTACCGGCTCTCTGCTCCTCACAGAGAGAGAGTAGTATGCAGCGAAGAGACGATACGCCGTTGGCGACGGTGGAGCTGGTGGTAAAACGCCGCCTGGACCCATTCGCGAAGGGTGGGGAAAACGAACGAGCGAGAAGGAAGCTGAGAGCGTCGCGAGACCGAGATAACCAAACGGGAGGTGAGGGAATTCCTATGCACCAGCTTCACAGCTATAGGTGTACAGCATCCTCACTCCCCGCCAGTTATCTTTCTTTCTCGTTCGTTCGACAGTTCTTTTTCCCTTTACCCCTTTTACTCTGGACGTCTCGCATCGCCGACGCTACGAGAGAAACCCCCGGCTCCCTCCTCCGTGCCGACTACCTCACTCCCTCCCTCCCTCCCGTAGGTTTTTCGCGAGTCTCTCAGGTGGAGAGACGGAGATGAAAATCCATGGAGTTTGGGATGAAAGAAAGGTAAGGAAGAGAAAAAAACGGGGATTGAAGGGGAGGTACTGTGCCGATGGTAGCCGAGGGATGAGGATCGGAGGGTGGAGGGTGCAAGAGCAGAGTACCGCGGATATAGAAATGTATGTATACCAATGTTACAGATGTGGTGGTAGCGGTGGAGAAGAGAGAAGCCGAGCGAAGAGAAAAATAGAAAAGAAAAATCCGGTAGCCAATGGGAGGTGGTGGTTTGCCCAGCGGGAGCTGAGAGCGGGAAGATCCGACAACGTTGCAGCTCGGGAGTTTTTGTTTACCGCGCGGGCGCCCGCGTCGCGCGCTCACACCGCCAGAGAGAAGTGCATCACCAGCGAGATACGGCCACAGAGGCCGACTTCTCTCGTCGTTGATGCCTTTACAATCTTATGATTCTTCTGTGTTCTTCTGGGACTCGACTGAGTATCTTCTTTCGTTGAAGTCCGCTTGCTTCGCAATGGTAAAGAGTCTCGAGGACACTCCGTTGCGAAGTTTGACGTAACGGGGAAGACTGCGACTACCCTTATGAACGCGCGTTTACCCTCTATTCCCTCATGGAACTCACTCCCTCTACCGCGTCTTGTAGAGCCGTGGGATGCGCATTCGCTAATGCAACAATACAACGCGCGAGTGAGGAAAGAGACATTTTTGAGAGAAGTTTTCGATGCAATGGAATGAGAAGAAATGGAAAGTACGAAGAGACGAAGAATACTGGGAGGAGAATTAAGAGAGTGTATCTTTCTACTCGAGGAAAATTCTTGACTTCTTGTTGTTGACTTATCGTCATCTGAATGAAAAGTCTCGAGAAGTGGAAAACACTTCTCGATTCGCGAAGTGGAGACAAATGTACCGGCGACACTTTTTTTTTCGTTCTTTACTGCACGTGTTTTATATTATTTGCCAAGAGGATGGCGATGCAGAAGTTTCGAAGCCTCAAGGTCTGAGTTGAGCGCTTGACGTATATATGGATATATCGCTGTAATGTTATGGCGACGATAATGGAGAAACTGTTTACTCCGTTTTCAGAAATATCGAAAATATATATTTTTTTAATGGATTTATCGTAAATCAGATTTTGCGGGAATATTTTGTTGTTGACGAACGACATTGATTTCTGCTTTATCATTATTTTGGTTGTCGTAAAGCATTGTGAAACAAGATACGATCGAAAAATTTAATTTTTAAAAATTAATTTCCGTCGAAGCTTTATCACCCGATCCATCATTGAAGGGATTGAACACAATTTTTTCATCGCTATCGCAATGAATAGCAAAACACTTTCGATTCAAGTGGAGAACATAAAAAATGTGACGTTGATGTTTTTTTCTGCTCTTTCCAATCTTTTGTTATTACTTGCAAAGTGGATGGAAATATCGAAGTTTTGAAGTCTCCACTACTTCGGTAATTTTACAGTCAGTTAGTATAAGTAAAAGTATAGTGTTTAAAAAAAATTATCATAAATCGGCGTGAAAAAAAAAAAAAAAACATTTTCAATGACCAACAATATTAAATACCTATCGAGCAATAATTCGATAATTTAAAATCATCCCAAACAATTGCGGGATAATATTTTTTAAAAATTCAATTAATCAGCGGAAAGTCGTTTCTGCACGTTGGCAATAATTTCATTAATATCGAGTGCAACGAAAATACTCGGCACACCAATAGTATTAAGCGGCTGTTTCACAACGCCACTACAATGAACAGTACATATATTTATCACAAAAGATAATTAAATAAATAATTATTGATAATAAAACCAAAAACAAAAGAAAAAATATTAATTAAAATTGTCAAATTTCAAATTAAATTCAAACGATTTCTCGGCAAAATGAAATAAATAAAAAATGTAATTAATTCTCATAAAGCCATATTGTCCGACTGATCGTTAAAGGGAGGGTTAAACGGCTGTTTTACAACGCCACTACAATGAACGGTATATATATTTATCTGAAAAGAGAGGGCAACGACTGGTGATCGACTCTCTCGCCTTTTTCCCCCCTGAGCCCCGCGCGCGTGGCTCACGCGACCGGATATACACGAATGCTCGAAATAACGAGCATCATCGTGAGTAAAGTATTCGTCGGTGATGCACACACATATGCGCATAGATGCGCTAAAAAAAAAAAAAAAAAAAAAAAAAAAACCCTACAGCGTGTATATACGCGAGCAGAAATGCGTGCGCGTGTTGGTTGGAAGTTTTCTCGCGCGCGCGAGAGGCCGCGAACCACGAATAATGTGGTGCTCGGTGCAACGAGAGAGAGTCAACGATCTCCGCTCGTTGCCTTCTGCATTTGCTTCTGCTTCTGTTCGGGGTGTCGGAGAGGAGTTTGCTGCAGATTCGCGCTTCGTATTCGTTCTCTCTTTTTCGCTCTCCCGCTAACGGAGCAATTCATTTAACCGTCGCGCTTTCTCTCGCGTCTTTATGCGGCGGATGGAGAACCGTTGCGTTGCGGGGTACAGCTTGGTCGTCGTCGTCGACGGCGACGTTTCGTCGTGACTGCACATCCCGACGCGTCTCGTTGCACCGCGGCCAGAGCCCCACAGTACGACGATCCCAGGCTTGGCCTCGAGCTTCGCGAGATATTTTCGGCCCTGGAACTTGCATTTCCTGGGCTAAAATTCGTTGCGACAAGAGGCGAAGAGTCTGCTCCGCTCCGAAACTCTCCACTCCCTTCTCTACACCGTCGCTATGCCGTTTTGCCGCAGTCGATTTTTCCCGCTAACCGGACTTCTCGACGAATCCGGAGAAACACTGGGATCGCGAGAGTAAAAACCATTGATTCGCGAACGAAACTCTATTTTATCGAACTGTTATTAACACTATACTATAATTTTCTCAAATTTTTTAAAAACGTAGTAAATAACCAAACAAATGTATTTTATCCCTTTTATTTTACATAAAAATGAATAAATTGATAATAATAAGAATAATCATTAAATAAAAAATTTCGGAATCATGAAAACATTTTAAAAAACTATTAAAAATTTAATGAATAACGGGCCCAACTTAATTTTTATTTTTTTGAAATTTGAAAATGAAGAAGTTGATATTAATAATAACAATAGCCGAATAAAAAATCAAAAATTTCGGGAAATACAAAAAACAAAGTCGCGCGAACGCGCGTCGGGAAAGTGCGGGATACGCGGAGGCGGTCACACGAGGAACGATGATCGATGCCCCTGTGAAAAATGAGCCTTGGTATGCATTCCAGAGACCGAAGTTCCCTCTCTACCTCCTTCCTCAACGCCAACACGCAGACACACATATTACTCTGCCTTCGCAATCGAATTTCGAAGACTTAACGAATATATCTCTAGAATCATAAATCTCTTGTACAAACGATCAATCTCTCTCGCTCTCGAGGGCCCGTTGCTGCGGGTACGAGGAGAAGAAGAGGAAGAAGAAAAAAAAAAAAAGTTTTCCCGAGAAGAGGAGACGCGAGATTTGAAATAGTGTATCCTTCGGCGCACAGAATCGAATCGCATTCAACCCCCGACATTCGAGAACATTTTTGGGAGGTCCAACACCGGCCGGTACTTCGGACAAACATTATCGTAAAGTTTTGATTAATCGTCAGTTGATAAATCATTGAATTTCCGTTGTTGAAATCGAAAAGGTGGGATAGTGGTTGTGATAGTAAGCAAATAGTTTGGCTCGTCGAGATACCGCGATGGAACGTAAAATACCCCTTCGCCCTTCGTCGGCCGGCAAACTTCACATTCTTCGATTATTAATAATGTACAATGAAAAAAAAGTTGTAAAGTTATTGGTGATTGTTATGAGTTATTTGAAAAAAATTGGATCTATATAGAAATATTAACTTTTGAAAAATTGTTATTATTATTAATTTATTCATTTTTAAATTAAAAAATAATAATATATTTAAATAGTTAAGTTATTTATGGAGTTTTTAATAAATACGCATGAGCAATAAAAAAAGGTAATTTTTAAATTTATTTTCTCTTCACTCATCGAAGATCGATTAATATTGATTTTTAACATCAAAATCGTTCTTATAAACAATGAAAAACAATAATCAATATTTTTCAGCAAAAAGTAAGTTAAATTGTTATCTTTAAGTTTATTTTCTTTTATATTATATGTTGTACTCGCGAACTCGAAGTGAATCAAAACATTTCCGCGAGGATAATAAACTCCTATGTAACTGAAAAAAAAAAAAAAAAAAAAAGAAAAAAAATGCAACTGGTACAATCCGAAACTTGTGAAACCGATGAAAAGAGAAGAATGAAACGGAGTAAAAATAAAGAATAGTTATGAAAAAAAAAAGGGAAAGAAAGAAAGCGAAGAAAGAGGAAAGGGTCGCGTGGTTGGTAAGGGAAAGGCGTCGCGGCGCTCGAACGCGCGTATTTCGGGACAGACGTCTCGCGAGTCGCGCTGCATCGCAACGAGAAAACGTGGAGATGCAGAAGAAGAAGGCGAGAGAGCAAAGAAGGGGACCGAACGTCGTCGCGCTCGGTCCAGGAGAGAGCAGTGTACTATACCACGACGACGACGACGACTGCGGCGTCGCGACGCCAGGTAAGAACTCTTGGATCGCGCAGAAACGAGGCCACACGTAGATGTACTTGACGAGCGCCAAAACGATGCGTCGCGACCCTCGATCCAAGGTCTGCTTACCCCCTTTTTTTCTCTCCTCACTTTAGATTCCCTCTTTTGTTTTTCCCGTTTGATTTCGTCGAAGAAACCGACGACTAGTGCGATAAACGCGACGTTATCGTTTCTAACTGCGACCGACTCTATTTCCCGACCGTGCGAATATCCTGTATTGGGGATTTCATTTTTAAGAGAATCGATCCGCTATTAATTTTAGTCATTACTCGATATTAATTATAAAAATTCGCAAATGGAGTAAAAAAAAATTATTTTTCGCGGACCCCAAATTATCGACGTGATAATTTAAGACTTAGTCACCAGGGAGTCGAGACCCAAACAAATGAAAAAAAATATTAAAGATAATTACGAAAAAAGACGCGTAATTCTGACTATTACGTCGTAAAACAAAATTTCACTGAAATCGGCGCACAAATTCGACAATATCGCGGAAGTCGCACCTTAATGAAATTGTGAAACTTTAATGACGATTTTCGACGATATCGTACAAATCGCGTCTTAACAAAATTAAAATACCTAAAAAAAATACGAATTTCCGACATAAAAAAAAACTTATTATTAAACATATAGAAGAGATCGTTCTGCAACCTCGAGAGGCTTTCAGCTTTGACATTTTCGATTATCGATATAATCGCGAGCCTTCACAGTTATAGAACATCGAAAAAAACCTCATCGTTTGATAAACTACGCGAGGCGAATGGGAATTCGAGCGTAGAGCCCGTTAAAGCGATGAGGCTCTTTTCTCTTTATAATTCGTAAACGTTGCAAAGTTTAAAAAAAAAAAAAAAAAAAAAAAAAAATTGTCGACGATGAATATCATATAAGAGGGCGATTACTGCACGGTCCCGTCGTCAAATGATCCCGCGACTGGGGGCATACATTCTCTCTAATACGGCACATTGTTTTGTCGACTTTGATGCGATCGTTGTTTTTATTTATTTATATATATGTATATATTTCCAAGATAGGAATACCTTGTTATATAAACCGCAATGGTATTATAATAAACGGTAACAAAGGAAAAAAGAGCGCATCGCCCATCCACCAATGACGCCAGTCATCTGTGAGCTACCGAAGCACGAATTATTCCACGTGGCCGAAAGTTTTCCAGTTTGACAGACATCGAGTGCTCATGCGATTTAATATTATAGCAAAGTTACCAGGAGAGTACGGATTATAATAATGTAGTAAGCGAACGGATCTACGGGGCGGAGTGAAGGGGTGGGCGGGGGTGGGGGTGGATGGGGTGTATGTAGTTTGCTCCGTGAATGAGAGTGTGAGAAAAGCGAGTGTCATAATTATTATACGGCGAGAGATAGCGAAAAGCTCGTGGTAAAAACACCGGAGCTTCGAACGCGGCTATAGTCTTTCTTTTTCACGCCCCACCCTTTCCTATAGAGTCCCTCTGCTCTGTTGATTAGTGATTAAGCGATTAGCGATTGTCGAAGAGGCATAGACAGTAACATAGCGGCGTCGATGGCTCCGAAAGCGATTACTAATACTCACTCTCGGCTCACTGGTTACCACACTTTTTCTCCGGCCACACATTGCATTCGGTTCTCACCCTCGCATTATCGTCGTCGTCGCCTTGCCGCACGTTTATCTATTAATAATAGGACGAGAGGGCGACGTTGGATAGTTTAATTTTTTTAATTTTTTTTTTCATGTATTTTCTTTATTTATTTGATGAAAAAAGAGATTACAAAGGGAATACTTCCGCGGTGTAACCAAAGGGGTTGAGAACATTATTGGCGAACAGTAGCGAATTATCGAGAATTTTTTTTTTTTTTTTTTTTTTTTTTTTTCGAAGAAGCGAACGAGTCGAATTTTTCTTGGTAAAGGGTTTTTAAATGGATGAGGAGACCACGGCGGAGGGAAAACAACATTCACGAACTTGTAACCGAGAGGCATATCTTGGGTCTCAGTTGCCACGACGTGTCGTCGTAAGAATAGTCTCCCGAGGTCGACGCATCTCTCCGAAAGTCAGCCTCTTTCCCTTTCACGCGAGTTCTCTATCTCTATCCTCGGGTATACGACCGAAATAGTTACTGCAGCTCAGACGCGATCATTGTTCGCGAGTGAGCAATACGAATGGAACGATGGTGAGCGCTGTAACACGTTCGATGTACTTTGGCGTGAAGTTAAAATTTAAAAATTACCGACGGAAAAGGGAGTTTCTCTACCCTCTCTTTTCCATCAACAATTTTTTCAATTTTTTGCAAAATTATTTTATTCTTGAATAAGAAATTGTATTAACAAAAAAAACTGATGCAAAAAATAACTATTCGCGTATTCGTCATCGAAAGTTTTCTATGCTAATGTTACGTAACACTAACGACGAATAAATTTTCCGAGTATAATATCCGAATAATTATTTTATATTTCACGCTTTTTTTGTCAATAAAAAACAATTTCTTTTCTAAACTCCTCTTTTTCCGTCGGCAACTTTTTCATTTTTGTAAAATAATATTTTCCCCACAGAGAAATTGGAAACGCAACTTTCGCTAATAGATTTTTCATATTTCGCAACAGTTGTGTTTATTTTCTTTTCAACACGCGAGCATCCATGCGGCTTGAAATTTTTATTCCTAACTTTCACGAAGACGATCCATCGAAGTGAATTAAATGTTTCATATCGGGCGCTCATAAACTCCTAAACAATTCCTCGATAGTTATTCCAAGAGCCAACGGACAAAAAAAAGTGCGCATTCGATCTCAAGGTATCATTCATAAAGAGTAACATTCAATTTTTGTTTTTCAACTGAAGAATTTTTTTTAATTTCGTTGCGACGTTGGAAATTTAACAAAAAAAAAAACGTATTTTTCTAGTGATATTTACCTTCGGCTGGAGTCAACTTTACGCCGAAGGTACATATCACACGAAAAATACGTTTTTTTTTTTTGTTAAATTTCCAACGCAGCAACGAAATTTACAAAAAATCTTAAAAAATGTTTTCCTAAAAAAAAAAAATTGATTACGATTCGTAAAAAATGCGTACAACAATGGATACACCAATCTTACGCACAACTTCGAAAAAAAAAAGATCCGATTTTTTTCCCAAAGTTCGTCGTCGATCGCGAATTCACAAGAATTCAGAGAAACAAGAATACAAAAATAAGAAAACCATTGAAAGAGGTGTATCACGAGGTTGAAAGAGCGAAGGAAAACACGCGCAAAGAAGAACAAGAAGAACAAGAAGACGAAGAAGAATAAAGCGATGAGTATAGATGAAGAACGCGAAGAGAACGAGTGAAGCCCGAGTCGAGTGAGAGAGATGAGTAGGGCACTAGGGGGACGACGAGTAACTACCGTTGGTCCATTCACTTCTTCACTTGGTTGCTTCTCTTCTTTCCTTCGTGTTCTCTTACTTTATTTCACTTCCATAACCTCCCCCTCCCTCCCTCTGTGCACCCGCGTCCGTTTCTTCGTCGTCCTTTCGCCTAACCTTCGTCGTCGACTGAAACTCGCGACGAAGAAGATGAATCAAGCAAAACAACTTCTCAAGCGCCCCTGAATTCCATAACGTCCCCGAGTATTCTCCGACTCGTTCTTCTTCAGCACTCACCCTCGTTCCATATTTTCTCTACGGCTTCTCTTCCCTGTTACCCCTTTTTTTTTTTCTTTGTCATTTTTTTCCCCCGTTCTTTCTTTCATTTTACTTCTTATGTTTTATTTTATTCTTTTTTTTTTTCTTCTTCTATTGCACTTTTCCGCGCATTGTTCGCCGAGAGCGAAATGCACTCGTCGTTTGTGTGCAAACTGAAACACATCCCCGCCCGCAGGTAAAGGGGTTGAGTTGGGTGGAGAAGGGGGAGGGGGAGGGGGAGGGGGAGGGATGGGGTGGGTTTATAAGTTGCTCGCGTCCTTCATCCCTCCGCCCGGTTTCTCACTCCTACTGCCCAACTTGGGTTCTTTGCTCGTGACCTCCGACTCCGCTTTTCATCGCTGTTTCTCCGTTTCCCACCCCCCGACCCTCGAAGGTTCCTTCCTTCTCGCGCGCTGCGGACCAACTCTCTATCTCTCCTTACTTTTGCCATCTTCTCTCAGTCGCAACCCCCTCACGGTATCTTGTCGCACTTTGTCCTCCTCTCGACAGTTCCGCGAGCCCTCTTTCCTTCCTCAACGTCCTTTAAACCATTCGGCACTCGTGCCATTCACCTGTAGGTACTCATTTATTCAAACTCTTCTCCTCTCCTCTACTCGCACTCGCGGAACGTTGAGGCTCTTACACCCCGTCACCCGGGAGGAAGGGAATAGTGAAAGCGCAAGCAGACGTTACAAGAATTATATTAACAAGCGCGATGGCTCCGCGCGCTCTCGGATCCGCAAGTTCACCGAGATTACCATTTTATCGTTACTCACACGTTCGTTAGGTAACAAAAAATTAAGTGAAATTCGCGATTAGAGACTCGAGATTTTTGGCGATGGCGTACTATTCAAAATTTGTTTTGAAAGTAGATATAGAATATATGGACTCAAGTAGTTACAACCCCTCATTGACGGACAATCGACAATCGAAACGATAAACTGCGCACTCCATCACGAGTAATGGAAACTTCGCCTTCTTTCAGCCGAAAACACTGCTAATGTCTGCAGTTGTTTCGAAAAAAAAAAAAAAAAAAATTACGGAAAAAAGAGTTAAAACAAAATCAGAGATTCACCCCGCGACGGGGCATATACGAGTCTTACGGAAATCCCATCATAAGCTTCGAAACGATCTTTTGAGAGAAAAAGGCTCGGGGGCGGGGGAGGTCCTCGGCCGCAGCACCTCCAGCCAGGACCAACGCCGGGGATTACGAAGAAAAATCGTAGCCATGGAATTTCCAAGAGCGGCGAACGGGGTGACGCAGGACGCCAGGGTGCTGCGGACGAACGCAGAAAAAAAAGGGGATGAGAGAGGAACCCAAGCCGAGAGCTTGAAAAAGAAGAGGAGGAGTATAAGTTTCGATGGAGGCACACGGAGGAAGGGGGACAGAGGGGGTGAACGGGAGGGTAGGGAGTTTTTTGGTGGGCCGTGTCTCCGTGAATACTACACGTAGGAGACGGTGCATTACGAGAGCGGGACATCATGGCATGGCACGGCATGGCTGCTCGCACGGTTAAGGTACACTAACATAGCGGGGGTGGAGAAGAGATGGCGATAGAGAGCAAAAAAAGAAAAAAAGAGCGGGAGGCAAGCAAAAAACGCGAAAAAACAGAGACGAAGGTAGAGAAACGCGAAACGCGAAAGAAAGAACGAAAGAGCCGTAGCCGGTCTACAGTAATATACATAGTGGAACAACGGAGTGGGCAATGTATACAGGATCGTTCAGAATATCTTTCGACATTATTTACCAAACCAAAAAAAAACACCAGTTTAAAAAAATTCAAAAAATCCTATCGATTACGAGGTAAATTTATTCGTAAAAATAAATAAATTGGTATCAAGTCTCTGGATATATATCGTTAAATTAAAATTGACTCGAACTTAATAGAGTGATTTTCATAAACTTAAGAAAAAAAAAAAAAACGAAAAAAAAATTAGAATTTCGTGAAGCGATAATTATTTTTCGGAAATTCAAATTTACGCAAACGGTCCGATGCTCTATGTCGAGAGGATTGACGATTTCGAATGAAAAAAAAAAAAAAAAAGTTCTGAATCGACCTGTAATCGTGTGTATGTGTGTGATAGGGGGCGGGTATCCACGGTTGGGCCAAAGGGTGTGGATGTTCGCGGGGGGGTGGGGTTGGGATGATGCAGGAGGGTGCATGGGTGAGGAGGAAGAAGGCGGGGGGTACAGAGCCAGAGTTGCCCCAGTAAAAATCGATCCTCCCCACTCTTTTACGACTCTTTCTACGTCGCTCTACGAACGCGCTAGAGAGGGTTTTTCGCGAGACCGGAGGCCGGAGGGAGGAGAGCGCGGAGGTGAGTCGCACACACCGGTTGGCAGGGGGCGGAGGAAATGAGAAAAATAGTGCGAAATTCAGTGAGTGTGCGAGAGAACGAATCATCGGCAAGGGGGTGGGTGGGAGGAGGGGGAGGCAGGCTGACTCTGCCTGCAGGGTTTCGCGCGTAGCGACGGGCGACGGCCTCCACCTCCGACGGTACCCTCGGAGGTGGAGGAAACGTCCGACGACGTTCTCCTTCCATCCCTCCCCCTTTTTTTTTCGTTCTTTATTTTCCCTCTCTCTTTCTCTCTCTCTCTCTCTCTCTCTCTCGCAAACTACTTCAATGTCTGCCTGCTGCTACCGACGGAGTTTCTCCGCACCTGATACCACCCCGTGTGTACTTTTGGTATACAACACTCGTACTAAATATTAAGGTGGTACGAATATAGAAGGACAGTTATAGGTGGCGGGAAATTTGTATTTTTTATACGAAGAGCTCATTGAACGATCTGAGGCGTAAGAAATTCCAGGGGGTGGGAGGTGGGGCAGTCGACATTTTTTCCGGTCAGTTTCACGAAAAATAAATGTAAACTTCCAACCGGATACAATATCATCGAAATGTTTTTTTCGTAATAATCAAAGTAAAAACCCCTCTGGCGAACACGGATGAAGAAAAAAGCTAAAATAAATACGAACAATTCGATACTTCCGGTTATCTGTGTACGAAAGCGGAGCGGTAACTCTCCGTGGACCAGAGCCGCTCAGCAGGGGTCATCAGCAGTTGAGCCACCGCTGCGCGGCACCTGACGCGTCCTATCCTCGTTCGTGTCTACAATACCATCTCTAAACGTAGCGGACTCTAACGCGTCTCACGTGTCCCCGCCGCATCATATGCATCATCATAGAAAATTAAGTTTGGTGGCGTGTCTTTTTTTTTGTACATTAGATTAACTTCCGGACCTCAGGTACTCCTAATCGAGGGTCGGGTACTTACTTTTCTTAAAAACTCTTCTATTATTATCATTTCCACCCCTCCACCCCCACCCTCCCCGCTTGTGGTTGTAGAAAACTTAACCCCATACTGTATTTTCATTAAATGCATAAGAAAACTACGGGAAAAATGGAATACGATAGTTCGCGTCGGAGTACTCAATGCACGACTAGACGGTCACCCATCCAAGTAGTGACCGCGAGTAATATTGCTTGACTGGGGTAACCGACGGATACCAAATCGCACATTTTTGTTTTTTTTTTGTTTTTTTGGTAATTTTGATTTACTTTAAAAGGGTAAATGCACCGTTAGCGGCCATTTCTACGCGATGTTTTTTTTTTTTTTTTTCGATTAAATTTTTTTTTTTTTTTTCGAACATAACAAAGATCAGCCAAAATTGAACCTCAGCCTAAGCATTTTTATGCGTGAAAACTAATAAACCAATAAAGCAATATTGGATTAATAATACACTGATAATCTATAATAACCAAGCGGACGGCATTTAAGACGCTCGCGGAGGCCTTAAATAGTTTATAGCGCGCTGATGCCGCTGATACCCCGGACGCTGGTAGACTTAGTCCTTTTTTTTTTTTTTGTAATTCCGGGGGTGAGAAAAAATAAGAAAAGGAAGAAAAGAGTACAAACCCGCGCCCCCACCGTTATCGGTTTGGTAGCGTCTCGTGTCGAGAGATTATTAAAAACCGTAGAATTTTGTCCCTCAAAATAATGTTATTTTTATATATAGATATACGAGGAACCAGTAACGGCAACACGTCTTTCGGGGGATCATTTCCGGTCCCTGGCGTTCCGTACACATAGAAAAAAATGTATTAATAGTAAATTAATATACAATTCGCCCGAATAAAACTCAACAAAATTTTTAACAAATTGCAAAAAAAAATTATTTGACTGAACTGAGATTTGGATTTTTTTTTGGATTTTTATTTTATTTTTTCATATTAACTAAATATTAATTTCGCTATATCCGCGTATAAAGTTATTAACTACAATTAAATTCTTTTCAGTATAACTGCTGAAAACGCCAAGTTACGTGACAAAGAAAGAAAAAAAAAAAAAAACCCGCGACAGTCAGCAAGAGAAACGGATCGACAGGGGATTTTTCGATAAAATAAAAAAGACGCGAGCCCTCAACGCACGTTAGCTTCCGGTTCTCGCAATGTTGACGATAGATATATATATACATAACATATATAGTAGACTCGTCGAAAAACAGCGGCGGACCTCAATCCTATCGAAGAGACATATATATATGTGTTATAAGTGCATAGAAACACATATACGCAGTCGCGAACGTTATATCTGTAATTGTAGTTGTGCGTAGCAACGCCGCCTCAGCGCCGTCATTGCGCTTCGCTCTTTCTATCTTTCGCGTTCCCGCGCTCAGCGACGATGAAAAATTACCGAGAAGCAGCGAGCGGCAGCAGCAGCAGCAGCACCATCGGTATAGAGGCAACGAGCAGCCAGAGAGCGCGGAGAGCCGTTTTTTTCCTTCCTCTCTCGTTTCCCCGTCGTCGTCGTCGACGAGGAGGCGGAGAGTTTTTTTTTTGCATCCACACAGCGGGGGCAGCAACGAGAGAGAGTCCTACGGCCGCCTCCGCTGCCACCGCCACACCACCGTCGCGGCCGCGACGTCGTCTGGCGTGTGGAGTCCGCGTGCCTGACAGACAGCTGCACCGGAGCCCTGATATATCGACCGGACCCACCTCCTCCTCTTCTTCTCCTTTCTCTTCCTTTTCCTAACCGTCCAACCTCCGCCCCCCCCCCCCTCCCCCTCGTTCCTCCCGCGTAGTCGCTACCTAGCGCGCTCAATCCTTCGCCGTACCCCACTCGTCGACTATTATACACCTGCACAACGCTCGCCTGTAGGTATCACCTCCTCTTCCCGTCGAGTGTGTATGACCGAGAGGAGGGAACGCGAAAAAAAAAAAAAAAAAAAAAAAAAAAAAAAAACTGGGAAAGAAACGGGGAGGGAAAAGGAAAAGCGGCGCGACACGAAGGGGTGAGCGCCGCGGGCACAGGTTCATGCCATCCCCCAACTCGCGCCACTCTTTTATTCTAACCTGTGTGCCACTCGTACGAGACGTACGCATACCCCCTTAACCTACGTGTGTGCGTTTGTACAAGTGGAAAGAATGAAGGTGGGATTCGCCCGAACGCAGACACATCCTCCCCCACTTCTGGTGCTCGAGAGCCGAAAAATACTAACACGCATACCCTACCCTACCCCCCCCCCCTCGTTCACTCCGAGCCGAATATAATTCGCTCTTTATACGTACGTGTTTCGCGCTCCCGGAGGAAA
Organism: Buathra laborator; assembly: GCA_934046635.1. NCBI lineage: Eukaryota > Metazoa > Arthropoda > Insecta > Hymenoptera > Ichneumonidae > Buathra > Buathra laborator. Next base: position 5,986,645 of record OW203900.1, read on the forward strand.
AAAATCGAGAGGACCGGGGGTTACGGGGTGAGAACCGTAAGGGGATGATGCTACTGCTGCTGCTGCTGCTGCTGCTGCTGGTGCTCGGGGGAGGTGAGCGAACGGCCGATGCACGATACGCTGAGGATTGGGGGGGCGAGCCGGACGACCCGAGGGCTGTAGGTTCCCAGAATTTATTATGTCCCCGGACGAGTGGTCCGTCGGAAAATAACGGGAGACGAGGATCTCGCGAGCTTTTTTGCGATTTTTTTTTTTTTTTTTTCGGAAGGACGATGTTCGAGAAAAGGTATTTGTCGACGTTATCGGCGTTGATAATATCTTATCGTTGTCTAACGCCGAAGGGGGCCACTCTATGTATGCACTGGGGATTGTCAGAGTCATTTGGATGTTAAGCGAAGTAGGAGAAAAATTTGTCAAGTGGAACGCGTTTTAATAAGAAATGCAGTATCGCTTTATGTGCTCAGGTATTTTTAAGATAAAAGTAACATTGCTGCTCTCGTAATATCAGCGGGTCTAGAAATGCGTATATATATAGTCGTCGAGGTTGAAAAGTGCAAAAAAAAAAACAAGAAAATGTTTATACGCGATAAAATTATCGCGAAGTCAATGCACGCTGTGTGTAGATCGCTCATGGTGAGAATAAAAATAACACAATTTTTTTTTTTATCTTCTCTCATTATTGGGGGCAGTGGGGCAACGAAATAATACTCGTCGGGGGAAGTCGCTTCAATAATTACTAAGCTGCTTTATGCACCGTGAATCCGAAAGAATTGTATTAACGAGATGATTGAAACGAGAAAAGTATTAAAAATCCCTTGCGACGGATGAAGATGGAAAAGTTAACGAGTCCCGAGCGTATGATTCGAAATATTGAATGTACGCGAAACGCTCGCTTGTCACCTTCATTGCGACTCGTAAACAAGAAACAAGGCATACCGCAGTTTGATCGCTGAGTGTGTCGTATAAGTCGAAAAAAAAATTGAAATATCAGCGGCAAACTCCGTGCGTAATAAAGATAATATTTGCGAGCGAATTCGTCCGATGACGGTCACATTACGTGCGTATACTCGCGTGTAAACATATCGAGATTATGCCAACGAGAAACCCGCTCTCGTTAACGTAACGTGAAAATACTCGAACTATATAATACCATTTACGACTTACCGATTCCTTTGAGAAGCTCCTTTATACTGTTCCACCATCTGTCGTAAACTCTCATCGTTGTTTTCTTCTTTTTTCGACAATTGTCACACACGATTGACACTTCGCACTAACGTTGTTATTCGCGGTTGAAATATACGAGAATGCAAATGAGTTATCATAACCTCAAACGTGGCGTGTAGTCTGTCAAGGGTACCATAACCCCCACCGCTGACTAGTCACGCTACCGGAAGTGCTCGCCTGCGCTTGGTTGAGATCCTCATCACTCTGCGCACGTCGAGGTGGGGGAAAGGCCCCGAGTTCTGTACAGTTGAGATTTAAAAAAATGCCTACAAGAAAGTTTCTACTGTACGTTGAAACTGTGTTTTTTTCGTGAAAAATAAACTACGAATCGGCCAACAAAATTTTTATTTACATTTACTTTATTTATTAAATTTAATTTATTTACTTTATTAAAAAATTATTATTACGCATTTTTATTCGTTTTTTATTTTATATTTTAATTATTATTTAATTTATTTTTTATTATTACTTTTGTTTATTATTCGTCTATGGAGTTTTTTTTTTCGCGGAATAGTAACTCATTAATTGCGATATATTAATAATATAAATAACTTTCGACATAGAAAATCATTGATGAGATTCAACGCTAATATCGACTTTCCGTGAGTTGAATCTTCAGTAAGGGTTGTTTATTATGCTTGTTAAATAAATGACTGCCGGTATATTCCTTCCTAAAGAAGTTTATTATGTACAACATGCCTACTATTCTTATGCAGGACATCGGACTTCCATATTCTGTTTCTTTTTTAGTTGTCGATTTGGCGATATTTTAAGTTATATATTACAAGAGAAGAAATATAGCGATAGAGGGATTCACGGAGTAAATAAGGAACTGTTCCTCGTATATTTTTCTTTCGTGGTGTTTTCATTTGTTTTCTTTTTTTATCAACGTGTCGCGTCTACGTGGACAACGTCTTTGGCATGATAATAGAAGCTGCTGTGCTAAGAGGCAGTAAGTAAAGCATTCTGTAAATCTGGATGGGTTTGTAGTATAGGTTACGATGAAAAAAAAAAAAAAAAAAAAAAAAAAAAAAAATGCGGGATTATTATTATTATCATGTATCTCTGTATATTATACTCGAGGTTCTCGCGTTGCTTGAGTAAAGAACACCGGTAGAAATGGGCAAAGCTATATTGTTTATCATCGAGAGGTATTTTTCTTTTTTTTTTTTTCTTCTATCAAATGCTTTACCTGTAAAACACACCCTCGGAGTTGTACCTACAGAAGATATCACGCTATGACGATTATCTATAATCATTTTTACTTTTTTTTTTATACACGAGGCTCTTTCATTCACTTTTTTTTCCGCTATAATAGTTATTCACTTAATCAATGACTCGATCGATACAGCTATACCGGAAATTAATGAAAAAAAAAAAAAAAAAAAAATAGCAGTTATATTTGTTCGTCACTATTACATCGGAATCTCGTATTACAAACCTCTCTCGTCGATAGCTCACGCACGTTAACGAAACAAGTAGGAAAATTATTAAATCATTTTTCTTTTTTTTTTTTTTTTTCGCGTCTGTGGTAACTAATTACTCTCATTTGTGCACATTGGAGAAAAAAAGAAACAAAATTTAAATTAAATTGTCAAAATTTCTTTTTCGCAAGTCGAGAAAACAAAAAAACATTACTTTCGCACAGATCTTCGTCTCGCTTGGTCTTTGCTTCGAGGTCTCATGTGAGAAATTAAAAAATAACGCAGCCTTCGATGTCGTCTTTTATATATGTTTTTGTACGTTACACGACGAATGCTACGGGTTTATGAATGGGAGACAACATTTATGGAAATAGAGATCTTTTTCTAGTACCGTTCGCGAGTTCGATCGTTTGGTTTTTGTTTTCGTATGATCGATCGTATTTTGTGTATTTTTTTTTTTTTTTTTTTTTTTTTTTTTCGACGATTCGTTCAGAAGATCAAATATTACGCATTTCAATGGATTGTGTTCAATCGTCGTCCGTTGCTTGAGCACTAAAGCGATGCCGTATACATATCACCCCCTCCAACGGTCGCTGACAACGCGTTTTTACTTATTGTATCATATTTTCTTTTCTGTTCATTACAACGAAAGTTATCATCGATAAACGAAGACACATGTATTATGCTACAATCGCGCAACATAGTCAACGCCATCGTATGATTTTTAGACTATAAAAAACTTAAAAATCGGGGATCGTTTGATAATCGTTAGCGGAGCCATCCGCAACCCCCCCAACAGATCACAATTAATTTTTCAGTATCTTATACCCCAACGTCCATAGTCCAAATAAACATATGCAACTATACAATTACAAAACAATCGCCTCGAAATTCATTCGGCAAATGCTTTCAAATAAATATCTTGTCATACGTAAAAAAAAAAAAAAAAAAAAAAAAAAAAAAAATTAATAAATACGTAGACATTTTTACTATTCAACAATATCAATTGATTTTTTTTTTTTTTTTTTTTCGAAAATATGTATAATTTTCGTTTTAATGTACTCGATAAGGCTTTTCACTCTTCACATTCGAAAATTTGTATCCACGTTGAAGGATTTCTTTTTTTTTTTTTTGTTTTTTTTTTTTAAATCGAGGAATGTGTTTTCTCGTCGTCAACGAAGATTCGCTTAAACTACAAAATATTAATTTCATTCTCTTTCGCTCGTAATTAGTCTGTAAAAAATGTAACGATAACCACTGCACTTTACTGTATATAAGTGAACGATAAAAATGACTAACTTTGTCCCCTGTTTTGTTTTTTTTTTTTCTTTGTCCCACAATATCAGTTTTTTTTTACACAACGCCTCGCTAAGAATAGCGAATGTTCAGAAAATTTGATACACGTTGCATTTCGTTTCGCGTTAAATTTTAACGAATTTGTCGATAGATCGAAGCGAACATATTTTTATTTATTTTTTTTCAACCCAAATATTCATACGATTTATTTTTTAAATAAATCGTTCATTTTTCAAGTATTAACTATTTTAATTCCAACAAACGAGGCATCTTTTGCCTCTTTCAAAAAATACGAAACAATTCGACGGCATTTAATCGCATTAATCAGCCGCGATAATCGACACAGCCGATTATTCGCTAAAACATTTTTTTTTTTCTTTCCCATCGATCCTTCGCGCAAATTATATCAACGGTATCAAATCTTTTTAACAATAAACAATTCTACTCTTCGTTTTCTTTATACAAATCGACGATAATTTTTTTTTTTTCTCGTCTTTTTCCCCATTTCGTCGATCATTTTACTTTTCCAATAGAGAAGCACAGAACACCAGAAAGCATGATAGGTCTATCCAGATCGCTTGGCATATATATATCGTGTGTATATAATATAATATAATATATATATATGCGTATATATATATATATAAGTCGTAGTTTAACTTGGATTAGGTATCGACAAGAATGTTCTCAGGATAATATACATAGATAACTGTTATCTCGGTACATACGCTTCTCGAATCGAACGCGACGGAGATTTGTTTGTTTTTTGCTGTTTCGCTGCAATGCAACAGCGGTTTATCGATTAGAGTTTAAACACTATCCGGTTTCGGTAGGTCCTTTAGATGCTATTTAGGTACAAATATCTTGTTGCGATTGCCGATCGGATCGTCTATGTCGAGGCGTCCTCGTGATTGCCACCTTCCTGTTCGAGACGAGAAGAACCGCAGACTCGACATTTACAACACACGATGCACGGCGCGGCGAGTAACAAAAGAGGTGAGGCAACTAGTAGAAGTAATCCAAATCCGGCGAATATTCCAATCACCTGCGTTCTGTGCCATATGACGGAGGCGCGCGAGTGACCCAATTTGTTTTTACACGGACCCTTGTCGTAGTGTCGCAACAAAAAGTCGTCCTGCAAAAAAAATCGTTGCGTGATTACATTTTTTTCGATGAAAAAGAGAGGAATGATATTTACTCGTCGTTAAAATATCATTTGGAGTGTTTAACGACGTGGAGTGGAGTGTTAACGGTTATTTAACGTGAGAATCGAAATTTGATGATTTTACTCCGATATACCGGAAAAATTTTGTAGAGTTTTAGAATTACGAGAAAACAACGACGAAACATTCGGAACATTTAAAAAGATATTCTCGTAGAGAAAAAAGTCGAGAGATTTTTATTTGAAGCATAAAATCTTCGTTATCTAATTAAAAGATTTTTATTTTGTGGAATTTTCTAACGCAGTGGCCAACCTATTAAAATATCATGAAATTTCGGATATTTTTAGGCAGAGAATTGGAATTTCTTGATCTAAAAATAAATAAAAAAAATGCTTTGAAGAATCGGCGAAATTCGCAAAACTGCGGCTGAATACCGTTCTACATAAATATACTTCCTTTCGATGATAACAGTTCTTTTAAACAGATACGTATGTTTCCATTCTCCATTCTCATCGTCTAAGTGTAAACTTTGGCTAACTGAGAAAATACTTTTCGCGCAAAGAGATTCAAACTTTCGTATCTTGATTTTTTTTCGCTATTCGATTAGCGGCAAAATAATAACCGCTATCGAAGCAACGAATTCAATTAATTAATTACGCATTCTCTGCCAATTTTTATAACATTATACGACTTTTTTTTCGGATTACGAATAATCCTATAACATTAAAAATCTTTCATCACTTTCCGGGCTTTCGTTAGGCACTCCGTAATTGCGATTTTTCGAGTTTAATGAAAAGAAAACTCACGTCTAAAGACGCCAAGCAGTACCAGCAGAATACATGTTTGCATCTTTTGCACATCATTTGCGCGCAACCCTCGTCTTTCTCGATCGGCACCGAGCACATTGGACAACATTTAATGTGATCGCTGTCGAATGGTATACCGAGTGGAAGATTAGGACACGGGCCGTTGTGCCACGATTCTCGACATACGGAACAAAAATCTGTCGAACAGTTGGGACAGTGAACCGGTCCCGGAGACACACCGCCGCTACCGCCGCTCGTCACTGAACAAATAGTCTCACAGCCAGCGCGCGGACACCATGCGCGTTCTTTGTCCATCGATACGTCTGCGAAAGAGAAACAAAAGTAAATCGGTTATCACGCGAAAAAAAAAAACAAAAGCCCGCGAGCTTCTCGATGATTAATGCTTCTTTTTTTTTTTGTTTTCTTTCTTTATTATTATTGTTAGCAAACGTGTTTAGTTACCTCTGTTGAGACGAAACTTATGATGCTTTTCCATCAGTTCGGGACTGACGAGGCTAGCTATCTCCTTCAAGGATAAAACGCTCGCCCAATCGCATTGCGAGTCCGGGCAGCTTATCTCGTAAGCACCCTCTTCAATTTCAAATTCTACGTAGTCTCTCATACACTGAAACAAAGAATAAGCGTATCACTTTTCAAATACGTAAATCCAATTAATTAACCCACGAACATCGCATTGTAGTTTGTGAAAAATTATAAATACTCGAATAAACAATTTTCCATATCGGTTTTTACTCCGTTTTTTTTTATATTAATAACTGCAATTTTTGTGATTTTAGTTTCGATCTTTTTTCGGTGATTTTCGGTATATTTTTTTTACACGAAATCACCCTTTTCTAATGCATATCCTCTGTTGTTTACTCAATTTTCGCGTTTAAAACGTGTATAAAAAGTTTTCGAAACGATAATCCCCGCAAAAACAGCGTCAATTAATATTTGATATATAGTTATTTATAAATATAATTTAATTATAAATAATAACTAATAAAAATATGAAAAGTTAATTTTTTTGTATTATCAAGCTGCAGAAGATTCTTTCCCTCTTTAGACCCATAGATCGCGAAATTCGCGAAATTTTTTAATCGAAAAATTCTCATTTAATTTGAAGATTTTTTTTTTGAGACTCACGTCTTGGCAGTAGAAACAGCCGCATCCCTCGATCCTGAAGACCTTGGAAAGCGATACATCCGCAAGGCACAGCTTGCAGAGAAACTGACTAGCGGTCTGTTGCTGAGATGCCGCCGGAACGAAACTTCCCGCCGCAAGACTGTAACGTGAACTCGAGGCGAGCGACAAAAGGCTGGAACAGCGGGAACAAACGCGACTGCGATTTATGGGTCTCGTTTCGAGGGCCAAAGTGCTTAATCCCACTGCGGTTTCGCATTTTCTGAGAGCTCCGGGACCGAGACTCAGCCAACTTTCGCCTCGCGCTTCGAGACTCGCGCTGCTCTCCGGTCTCAGGAGCGGCGCGTCGACGCCTTTCCCCGGAAGACTTCTCTCCGTCGAGGAAAGATTAACGGCGCTTGTTTCTTTTCTCAATAGCGGCAATTTAATACCCGCTAATTTATTAGTTTTGTCAATTTTTTTCTGATTCGCTCCGCCGCCGCCACCGCCGCTGTTTTTCGCGAGTGGATCGGCGGACGTTACGGAACTCGTCGCTGTACCCATATCCATTGGGATTGCCCGTCGTACGACGAGCGGTTGTAGGCTAGGCATCCCCCGATGTGAACGTTTGTTTTTTTCAATACCCAGCCTTGTTTTTTTTTTTTTTTTTTTTTTCGGTTACGAATGCCGCTCGACGACGACGATGACGACTTGTTGTTCCAGCTGCATGAGTAAAGGAACGCTTCCCCAAAATTTCCTTATACGATCTTAACTCAAATTTACGGTCGTTCGGCGATATATAGACGATTCGTAATGACGACAAACTTTGAGACAACCTTTTTCACCCGTTTATTTTGGCACAATGATAGTTTTTCATTTTTTTTCTTCTTTTTTTTCTTCACAGAACAACTCGCGAAAACGAAAGTATCGCTGGAAGTCGAAGGAACGAAATAAAAATGAAAAAACTCAACGGAACGAACGGTTTTCGTGTTTATTCTCTGCGAGTGAGCGATGAAAATTGCTTTCGATCGAAAATAACTCGATTTTCGGCAAGAAAAATAACGACGAGTGACGGAAACGAATGTATCGTTTGGAAGGAGTGCGCGGTGTTTGCGAATGGGGATTACACTGGCTGGGTAATGCGAGAGACGTGAAAAAAAACGAGGTATGGCCGTTAGGAGATGCCGATTAATCTTATCGAGAATACTAATCGAGACGTATGAGCTCGGTGTCTCGTCTCGGTATCGCAGGATCGTTGTGTTTAACTTTATTTGAGATCCTCGCTCGCACTTTAAGGGTTGAACAGTACGATAGGCTTTTCTCCATCAGTGTCGGTGCTTGACACAGTTGGCCGCTCGTCTCACTCATAACTGTGCGCGTTCATGTGTGCGTGTTTTTTTTTACACATCCGAGTGTGTGTGGCGCGCGCGCGCGACTGTCGGGATATCTCTGGCACTGCTGACCGCGGATAGAACAGAGAGTCGGGTTATATGGCGGGTAGGTAAAACACTCACGGGTAACACAATCCAACTACCACTTTCACTCGTGGGTTCGTTCCCTAAATCACAGATGCTCCGAGACACTCGTTCGTCATCGTTCCGACCGTCTCTCGATTCGCAAGGTATTGCGAATACCTTGTACACCGCTGACACATCGAGCACACGCGAGAAAGGAAGATTAAAAAAAATATGATGCGGTACTTCACTTGGGTCCACTACCAGACGGCGTATATACACAAACAATTATAACCCAACGGCCTCTCGATTAATTCGCCTCGTGTTTCAACAAAGTATCACGTTGTCGTATCTTTCGCGATTGTTTTTTTTCGTCCGTCCCTTCTCGCACGAAATAACGAACATACCCTTCCCCCGCTCCGGACTTTAAATCATTTTATTTTCACACGCAAAAAAATATATTGGAAATAATTGCAATGGTGGGAGATTTCGTGCGCTACTGCTGCCGCTGCTGCGCGATGGTACGGACTTTCGGAGTTTATTTCAAGCCTAGTCTACAAACGACATATTCTTTGTCGTAGACAATACGATTAAATGAATGACGAATGAAATTAAACTCGTGTGACTTTGGACGTTCGATGGAAACTCATTTAGTTTAATATTATTGTGAAAAAAAAAAACTTTGTTCTTCGTACTGTGTTTCGGTCATCGATAGGCGTCGAAAGTTCATGACCTCGTTTTCCTTGTTTTTGTTTTTTACAGGGAAATACCGCAGCTTTGGGGGAGCTTAACGCACCTGACTGCAACCCGCAGCTGCAATATGTTATTATGGCTAATACTACTTGACCGAAGTATACTAGTCTACTGGTTTGCGCCACTCGAGTGACAAGGACACAATGTTGACGATAGTGCGCCCGATCGCCGCACGGGTTCGGTCGCCTTGCATGCGAACGAGTGGGAGAGCCCCGCGAGAACGAATCACACGGCGGTAAAATCGTCATCCGTGGTGGGAGTAAAGCGGAAAGTTATGACTTACGAGAGCGAACTACGCGCACGTGGCTCATACTCTCGAGGAAACTCCGACTACGGAAATTAAAAAAAAAACGAAAAAACAACACATTGTATCGAACTTGTCTATATTTAGTCTCATCGAAGGTTTTTTTTTTCTCTTGCATACAATCAATTCGAGACAAGTGAATGCGATTAATATCCTATAGCTACATATATGTACACCTATGACAAATATACACTAAGGCTTTACCAAGTTTCACAATTTTTTTTCCGACTTTTTTTTTCAGTGATACCTAAACGATGTTCGACTGTACATTCCATTCACACGGTATAAATATAAAAATTGAGCAATTCGTACTAACAAAAATATTATTAAAGCGAAGAGATCCGTTATAATGAAGGGAGTAAATCGATAATCGAAAAAAAATCGGAAGAGCCGGATGGGTGAATGTCCGAAGGATCGAGGGGCGGAAATCCTTTTGCGGTTCGAAAAAAATTATCGTAAGATCTTTTTATGCGTAGCCTTCTTTCAGAATTGCTCATAACATATTAATCAACAGCATTAGACTAGACGACCTTGTCGTTCCTTCTTTTTTTTTTCGTTTTCGTATTTTTTTCTTTTTTTTTTTTTTTTTCATTGTATCATTTCGCAAATACAAATTTCATCTTAAATTGCTACGTCAGGACTTGCCTGCCTTTTCAGTTTTCAACGTAATATATCGCGAGTTAAAAAAAATAGAATAATAATAATAATAATAATAATAATAATAATAATAATAAACTAAAAAGGACGATCTCTCGAATAGCGTCGCGAGTTGCAAATCATTGATTTTGAGAATGAATCTCATTCTTTTTTTTCTTTTTTTTTTCCTTCAATCTTTTGTTTTGTGGATTTTTTTTGTGCGTAAAAGACGATGGCGTTTAATTCTCATAGGAGATTGAAATAAAAACCGCACAAAGTACGATGTCCCGCGTACGGGAAAAATGAAAGATTTACACTGTCGAAGTTCCCGTTACGAAGGATTAATGAATAATCGAATAAATTAATATTTTAATATCTCGTGGGAAGAAAACGAATTCGTTTTTCATATTGTATTACGGAAATAGCGAAGCTTACGAGTTTTTGTGATGATTTTTGCCGTCTACAATTATTAGAATATCTTTCCTCGAGTCCGCCGCTACGCGCGTCGCCGAGTCGACTGCTCCTTTCCGAGAGTAATTTGTATCTATATACACGATAAAACTGACGAACGGCTTGGGTTCGTTCGGCTGCTTATTCGTTCGTCGCATCGAATAATATTACTTTTCAATGTTACGGAGATCGAAGGGGGAAGAGGGGGGGGGGGGAGGGGGTGCTAAGAGATATTTACGTTGCAGTAAAAAAAAATTATCAGTCTAACGTTTCGTCCGCTTGCGTACAAAAGAAATTGATGGCTTGAGATGTTTCTTTTAGAAAATTAAAAAAAAAAGGATCTTTTACTGATTGGGTTGTTACAACGAAATATTTCCAGGCTGACTGTACTGTCCGAGTCTGGAATGCCTGTCGACCGCTCTCACGGCAAAATAGTAATTGTTGCCTTCGGAGAACTGAAAAAAAAAAAAAAAAAAAAAAAAAAAAAATTGTAAGAAAATCAAAGAATCATCTCTATTGAGATTAACGGCGAATCTTTTTTTCACGGTTCGTTAGAAAATTAATAATAATCGCGTACCTGCGTCAAGGTACAAGCCATCGGAAGGGGCAGCGCCCGTACGTCACCGACCTTCTTCCACAGCGTTGAACTCGGCGGTATTCCGGAAACTTCTTGATAAGCGTACAATTGATAACTCGCTATATCCGCAAATTTGTCGGACAACGCCATGTTCCATGATAAAACGATTCCTGCAATGAATCATTGATGTTTTTTTTACAATTCGGGCAAAGATCGCAATCCGATAACGTTATTTCTTAATGAATTTAATAAAATGAATCGCTATATAGTGATTCATTTGCAAAAAAACTGAAAAAATAATGATTTACAAAGAAAAAAAAAGCGAAGTTATGATAAATTTACCATTGGCGACTTTGGATATCTTCAACGAAGGCGCTGGGGGTGGAAGTTTCCACGTCGGATTAGACGGAGGATTTATAGACTCGGGTAACGCTGCCGGATGCTGCAATAAGCCGAAAAAAATTTTTAAATGAAAAACAAATAAATTTCTCGAGTCTTTTTGATAGGATCGTCGAATCGGCCAATAGACTAAAAAAAAAGGTAAATTTAAGCTGCCGGAAGTTTTTATGCATAAATTGGTACAACAGATTTAAAGTTAAGTTAGTTAGTTAGTTAGTTTTAAGTTAAGTTTTAAGTTAAGTTATTATTTTAGTGTACAATTATGGTGAAAAAATAAATTATGGTATATTAAAAGCGATAGAGATATTTTAATTTTAATAATTAACTTTATTTTTACTATAATGTACTGGAAATCCAATGATGTACTTTAATTTCACTGCAAAAGTACATCATTGGATTTCCAGTTCTTTATAGTAAAAATAAAGTTAATTATTAAAATTAAAGTATCTCTGTGGCTTTTAGTATACCATAATTTATTTTTTCACCATAATTGTACACTAAATTTCATGTTCCAAAAGCATAAAAACTTTCTGTATCAATACATTAAAATTTCAGATTTTTTTCGTTACAATTAATAGATTTTTATACCTTGCAAACCTGCAGCGTTGCTGTTGTCGTTGTTGGTATAACTCGAACAGTGCCGTTCGTTATTGTACCGCTAATCGGAAAAGTCGCTCTGATCGGTCGATTCTGATGATCCGAAACCGGTCGAATCTGTGAATGAAAGATTTTTAGAATTCATCGAAATACCAGACTTCGGTCGATGGCTCGTTGGCATTCTATGTAATCTATGTATTCGTCTTCCAATTGCTCGTAATTTAAAAAGGGTGCATTGATAATATTCACAACTAAAAGTGAGATTCGGAAAGAATTGCGAATACAAAAATCTAAAAGAATTCTAAAGGAATTCATATGCATACTAAAGAATTAGTGAACCAATTTCTGCCAAAAACAAAGTTAAGCTGCCGGTTGATTTGTTAAAAAATTGTTTATTTAACTAACTTTTCGCCATTATTATTATGCAAAATCAATGTTCTTAACACCTTCTGTATGGCTGATTTTTTTCCGATTTTTATCTGCATTTTATTTTATCAATATGCCAAAAAAACGCATTTCTGCTACAAAGATTCAATTTCTGTTGAATAAGATTGCGCGAAGGATATATATGTTTCTACACATATCGAGGGCTCACCGGTGTAGGAGTAGAGGTGATAACTACTTGTCTCGGACCTCCTATTCCGCTCTGCATTACGTAAGCTAATCTCGAGGCATTCATGTTATTCTGAAAGAACGAGTCATTCGTAATTCTCACCGATCGAATTTCCTTGACATCAGAATAAAATAATAATAATAATAATATAAATAGACTCACAACTAAGGCGGTTGGCGTTGGCTGACTCGACGGTTGCACCACTCTGATTCCCGTCGCAACGCTACCGGGTATCGTCTGAATAACGGTATGAAAGCGCTGACCAATGTTCGAGACATTCGTAACGTTTGGCGAAGCTTCCGGTAACGCGTTTGTCAGGATTGCGTTTTGAGATATTACAGTGGCTGTAAGTGAATTTTGCGAGTTATATCGTAAATCTTAACGGTATAACACACGGAAATGGAAATTACAGTCGAAGCGGTCGGTAATTCGAGTCATAGAAGCGATCGGCTGATAACTCAATTTTCGGGACCGATGCGCCGTGATATGGCATTTTTTTTGCCGTCAAAACTCACGCGTGATTTTCATGATCATGAGAACAGCGTTGTTTTTCTACGTGATTCGATGCAACAAGGATAAACGACCGATCGTACAGACATATCGACTCACTTTTCGTTTTATCTTCTTCCTGCGTGAGGTCGATGAGGTCGCTGTTGTTTTTCGTTTTGGATATTTGCATTGTTGTCTGGCGAATCTGTGTATTAGTGAGTCCGTTGACGAGAATAGTTTGCTGGAATGTTGATAGACGAATTGCTAATGACTTCTGCTATGAGATTATTTATAAAGTAAACCAAAATTCCATGCGGCTGGATACTCACATTGGAGGCCATAATCTGCGATACATTTGTCTGCTGAACGGCAGTCGTTACAGAGGTTCGAGTCTCCTGGACGCTCTTCGCGACGACCAATGCCGCGGGTGTGATGTTCGAGATGATCGGTTGACTGTGAACCGGCGACGGTACAGCCGTTGGGTTCGCCGGGGACGCGGGCGTCACTGGTTCCGGTCGTCTCGGTGATCGTATTTTTACCGTCCGCTTTACGACCGGATTAGCGGTTGCGGATTGTTCGCTCCTTTGCGGCATAACGACACCGTTAACCGTCGGTGTTGCGGTCTTTTGCGTCTGTCCGAGTTGACGCAGATTTTGAATTCCGTGATCCTGAGTGAAACACTCGGATTGATTGAACGATCATCGATGAAACGGACACTTAGATAGTTATTTGCACAATTGTTAGGAACTTTGCCTACCGTTACGAAGTTCACTTGCAAGCCGACCGATCGATTGATTTTTATCGGAACAATAACGCTTTTATCGGGATTCGATCGACGATCGCTATTGTAACGATTCAATACCATCTCGAAATCTTTGATTTGCTTCGCCAACTGCTGACACTTCAGACGCGTCGCTTCTTGATTGCGTTCCGATATCTTCGCTTGTTCCCGCAACTTTCCTATCTCGTCGCGCATTGTTATCGTCTCCACTACCTTCTGTATGAGAAGTTCTTCGAGTTCCTGAATCAATGGGATGGTTTTGTGAATGAAGACAAAGTACAGAAGAGATACTGAAGAAACATCGATAATGAAACGGTTCGGAAAAACATTTTTAAAGACGCGAAAGACTACAGTTTCGCCGTTAATCTTTTAGCTATTTGAGAAAATAGTCTGCGCATAAAAAGATCGAAACTTATATCCCTCAATATATATTTTTTTGATATTCTGGTAGTAGGAAACAGATTACCAATATCGAGGCTATGGATTAAAAAATTTGAAGTACTAACTTTTGGAATTGATGGCGTTGGATCAGTTGGAGATTAACTCACCTCTTGTTTAAGTTTCGCCAATCTTCCATTATTGTCCCGCCGGAAGAAGTTCCTCACGTGACGAAGAGTCTGTACTTTATCGTCCCGCGTTAACGTTTCGCTCTTCGCCGCGTCGCCGTTGATCTCGAAATCGTGTTTTAGTTTTTTAATGATTTTCGGCTCTACTTTCTCATCCTCGTCGGTGAAATTGCGCTTTAAAGAGGGCGGCGATGCGGCTCGCAAATCGTTGCTCGTCTTTTTATAATTAACGGCAACGAATTTTCCCGCACTGTCGTTAGACTCCGAGTCGCTATTGCCGAGAAACTCTTTACGTATTATTTCCTCAGCGTTCTGAGCTGTTCGACGCTTTTGCCTAACATTCTCCTTCTCTGCAAGATAAACATCGCTATCATTACATAGCATAGCAAGCAGTGCGAGTGGAAATAAAAATATAAACATATTGAGAGCAAAAGAAAAAGAAACATAAAGCACTCGAATAAAAGTTGTGAAGAACTTTTACGATAACTGATCATTAAGGAGAAACGACAGAAAACATTGTTAGAGTTGTTTAGCTTCTTATACCGGTATTGGAAGCTTTTCTGAGTGAAACGTGTTATAAGTTTCAAACAAATGTGTGTTGAAATTTTAAACAATTTTTTGCAATATTTTTTATTTTTATATAATTTCTTTTTTTATTATACATTTTTTTTTGTAAATTTACAAGATATGATATTTTAATTGTAAAGTAATTTTTTCAGTGAACGTAACCAAAATTTTGTTAGATTTAATTTTCGATTAATGTACAATTGATGTTCATTTTTAAATTCCGAATACTCTAAATTTTCCATTATTTTGTACAGTGTATTATTGAAAATGAGTAATAAAAAGAAAGCCCCGTTAGTACCCCCGAATAAATGAATGTCAATGAGAATGATGATAATCCTCTTCGTCCAGACTGCAGCTAAATTCATTAGCATGCGTTATTCAAATTTTACCAAATTTTCGACCAGTAAAAGAACTCAATCGACACTTCTATTTGAATGTAAGTTGTTCACTTGATATGCGAATGCTGATAATTTCACGCAAGTTATCTTTCAGTGCAAATTGGATCATTAAACCATTGTTACCCGTAATAATGAAAAATCTCCTTTATCGACAATAAAAATGGAAATAATTATTACGGGAGTGGAAAGTCCTACTTAAGTTGCTTTTTTTTTGGTGCCTATGAAACTTTTGTTGTGCAGCTGATTATTACAAAAAATTCAACAAAATCAAGAAAACATTTGCCATGCGATTATAATTTGTATCTGATTTTCAATAGAATGGAACGGATCCAATGCTTACCTTGCGTATCTTCTTGATTTGCCCCGCTATCCTGCAAGTTTTGCAACGATCTTCTTAGCCGTTTTTGCTTTCGTTTAACCGGTACTTCGATAACTTCGCAGTCATCGATTTTTTCATTAAAAACATCTCCATCGACGAAGGCTTCTCCTTCAGTTACCTTATTAGTTTCGACGATCTTCTTCGCACACGTTGACGAAGTCTCTACAACGTTATTACTTGTAACGCTCGTTACCTTTTCCAGATCCGACTTAATGTCAGCGATGCTATTAGTTACAGGATTAACGTCTGAACCACCGTCCGCCTCGACTTTTTCCTCATTCGCAACGTTATCTTTCGGCGTTATAGTTTCCTCTGCGTTATCCCTCATCTCGACGCAATCATTAGACTCGTTTGGTTTTCCGCGTTGTATACGCATTCTCTTCGACAGCTCCATCTCATCCAGCATTTCCGTTGACGAGCGCTTCAACGAAGAATGCACGACGGTAACATTGTTGCCTTCGTCTTCGTCGTCCGAAGACGTTTCCTTCTCGTCCGGCAAATCGGCGATACTATGTTCGATTTCCGACAGTTTAGGATTCTGCGCAGTTTCCGTATTAGTCGCATCAACAGCTTTTTCAATTGTTTTACTATCGTCCGTTGTCATGGATGACTCCTCCATCGCCTGCTGCGATTTAGCGACTATCAATTGTTTTTCCAAAGTAGGTTCGCCCTGAGAAACGATCGTCGATTTTTCGTTGGTTGCGAGTTGTCGTCGGTCCGGAAGATCGTTGCTACTTTCCTCGACAGTTGTGGCTTCCTGTTTCTTGTTTGCTGATTGGACTTCTACCGTTTCGGCGATTTCACCGCCGCTTTGAGTGGACGTCTCATTTTTCTTCTCCGTAACTTCGGAAGTATCAGCTGCGATCGGCATTGGATCTGTGCGTTCATCCGATTTCTTAGTTGCGATATCTTCACCGTTTTTTTTAAGGACTTTGTCCACATTTTGCGATGCATTTATCGACTCGGCGCTCGATTTTGGCGCTTCCTCGCCGCTCTTTGGTTCGATCTCATTGGCGGATTTATCTTTCTCGTTCCTGAGATTCTCAGCAATATCATCGGCCTCCTCGGGGACGAATGTTTCGTCGCTCGCGACGCTCACGTTAGCGTCGTCGGCTTCGTGTTTTACGTTTAATTCATTTGCTTGATTTTTGGGACTCGTATCGGCAGTGGAATCTTGGCGATTGGTCGCTTCGCCGGTTTCATTACTAGCGGAAGTTGAATCTTTGCTATCTAAACTATTGGTTGCTGCCTCGGCATTGTCGTGCTTTGAAAATTCCTTTTTATCCTTTCTAATGGATTCGCGATTGACGACGCTGTTGGTATTTTCGGATTGGGCGTCGTGATTCGAATCTGCGTTAGCGATCTCCGCGGTTTTCCTATCTTCTTGTTGATTACAGCTATTATTCTTATCCTTATCCTTAATTTTTACGTTCGTAGGTGATGCATCGGTATTTTGTGAATTATCTTTGACTCGTTGGAGATCGTCGGAGGGAAAAACTCGCGGCGGGTATTTTCCATCCATAGCGACGTCGTGAGTGAAAGATTCTCTGGAGTGACCGTTGTACCCTCTGCCGCTTCCCTTCCCACGACCGTAATGAGTATTTTTATTGTAGTATCTATCGTTGTACGCATTCGTGACGAATTTACTGGCCTGCGACTGCGGTTGACGAGACACCGAATTTCGATTGGCGCGTCTCAGATAATCTATCATGGGATTTCTAATGGCCTGAGGCCGTTCCTTCGCTCCACCGTGAACGGAAAATGCCTTTTTATTTTGACGACCGCTATCGCCCTTGTAACAATCTTCGTCGTCGGCAACGCCGAAGAAATTATCCGTTTTTGGCAATATATCCGACGCGAAATCGTCGTTCGCGAAGTTTTCCTCTTCACTAACGCGCGACGATTTGCTCTCGTCGATCGCGCATATTCCGTTGGAAAGCTTTTCTCTATTAATTTGACCGCTCATTTGATCCGATGTATCTTTCGATGGAACAACGGATCCCAGTTCTGCAATCAACAATTTTGAGTTGATCTTATTTTTATAATCGACAATCGAATGATAGACTAATTGTTCTTGTCGACGAAGAAAGTTCATGCGATTAGATATCTTTAAAGATATTTCGACGACGCAAATCTAAGCCTTGAAAGTGTGAAGAATTCCCCTAATTTCTGTCGGGCGCGATAGATCGTGCGGTTATTTAGCTTTAGTTAACTTCCTTATTGCACGGAATCATTCGGAATCAACATCGATTATCGAAGAAATCCAAATTCAATCACAAAATTACCAGTTAATGTAAGGATCGACCTTCCCTGACATTTTTATAATATTCCGGAAAATTTCCTTGACGCTTTCAAAATTATGAGGAAACAAAAAAAAAAATATTTTCAACCTGAAATATAGTGACCCTGGAAATTAAAAATGTCCGCGTAGCATTTTAGTGAAAGCAATTAAAAAGTAGCAAGCGTTAGATTTTTAATTAATTATCGCTTTATTTAATTTTTTCCCGAATTATGAGATTCTCTCGATATTGCAGACCTTCAGTGAAGTGAAGCGGACTTCAGTTACATTTTTTTTAATTGAAATTTAATAAAGTGTAAATCGCTCTGTTCATTCTTCCGAAAATTCCTGTCAAACATCATCTAGTAGATAAAAATATCGATCCAACAACTTAAAAAGTTGCCAAACGGCTACAAAAATAAATCATTTTTCTCTTTAACTAAAAAAAAGTGGAATATCCGCATATTTCGGACAGACGCCCAATCGTACTGAATCTTTAAGTTATTCCTTTAACGGACGAATTCTTGAAATGTTTTCTATCGAATGGCGCTACCAGAATTCCGAAATATGTGTCACCCAATCACCACAATAGCGTTTGTCCCCATCAACCGATGACAAAGCAACTTCCTCACGGCCACAAATAGGACGATGAATGGTAGGGGAGAGTGGGGCAAAATGTATCACCTTTTTTCTTATGAATTATTACTATTATGAAAATAGTACATCAATAAAATGGCATTCATAATCAATTTCGGTGGAAATTCGGGTAAATATTTAAGGATATCCTTACCGGAATCGTGAGGGGGTCACGGGAGAGGGGCTCCGCTGAACGCGGTAGTTACTGTGCGAGAGAGAAAGGTGATACGAAGCAAGTAGAGATAGAAAGAGATAGAAACTTTCGTTTTCCAGACGGTAGTTGAAAACTAAACCGTTAATCTTTTTCAAATTTGGACACAATCTGTATTAAAGTATACTCTTCAGTCAGTCAGTTTTTATATTTTAATCGAACAGAAATTGGCAGAAAAAAACGCTACATTGTACCGTTTTTGGGGTTAAGTCCGCACCTTTCCATGTTAACATACGTAACTTTGAATTCACGTTACAAAAAAACTGATCGTGAAAAAATCTTTCAAAGTTCCAACAAATGAAACGTGTTTTTTTCTGTAGACCATATAAGTTTCAAAACGATCGAACAGAAACGAATTTTGGTAAGGATATTCTTAACCTGAAATAATGACTGCAAACAGATCGATGATATTTCAATAATTCGATTAAAAAATTTTTATGCAATGACAAATTGTACCCCACCGGTGTCAAGTAAGAACTCCTCCAACTTCATTTTTATAGTATCATTTTATAACTTTGTGTTTTTTCACAAATTTTTTCCATACAAAAAAAAATTTAAAGCAAATTGAAAAATCTGAAAAAATTCATACGTATTCAGAAAAATGAACGAATCATTTGCATTAAAAAAAAAAGTTGGGTTTCCGGGAAATTAGTTGACCAATTTATTTTTTCATCAATTTGTTAATAACATTTTGGAATTATTATTATGGAAAATTAACCTTTTTAATACCTTTAATATGCATGAATTTTTTCAGATTTTTATACTATCGAGAAGTATTTGCAATTTTCTCTCATTTTTCTCGAACTTATGCGAAATGAACGCGAAGCGACATAACTACCATAATTATTTGTCGAACTAAATTTTCGGCAATATGGGTATTGAGCGACACACAGATCATCAATCTGTCTATTATGACCGAAAACCTCAACT
This sequence comes from Buathra laborator, assembly GCA_934046635.1. Lineage (NCBI taxonomy): Eukaryota > Metazoa > Arthropoda > Insecta > Hymenoptera > Ichneumonidae > Buathra > Buathra laborator. The sequence continues at coordinate 6,006,698 of OW203900.1, forward strand.
GCCTAAGAAAGTGATGTTGGTTTTTACATTTTTCCTAACAACGCCAATTTTTTTTCCGGAGTTCCAAATCTATTATTATTTTTCATATTTTTTAACGAACTGGCATCTAAGTTTTCTCAGCACTGACGAAACAGAATTTAACTCAATGTCCACCATAAATAATTCGAAATTTACGCACCACACACCTCGCAGGAATTGAATTTGACTCACTGTACCCCGTAACACATAGTGTCCCACAAGATTTTCCTTACATAATCAGTAATTAAATCGTTCATCGACAACTTTGGATTATAAAAACCAATCACTTGCAGCTTGAATCGCAACGGTTTAACCCTTCACACACGGAAGACATTCACTTGGCCACCCACAACACTTGTATCATTTGCTCAGAACATTAATGCAAAATTGCGTTAAAGAAATTCATTTTGAACCATCAAAAAAACGACCCTTCAAGACGATTCTACAATTTTTTTCGTCATTTTTTCACCATTTTCATAGTCTAACGGACAATTTAAGTGTAATTCCGATAAAAAAATGCCGGACATATATGAACATCAATCGTACCTTCGTAATTATCGGTGTTCAGAGAAACTCACGAATCTCAGTCATAACGGAACCGAATATTCGCGACATTAAAGCGCAACCGATCGTTCACTATAAAATGATTTCCTAAACGAAAACTGATTACCGATCGTTGAACTCTACAAAATTCCGCTCAAGGGTTGCGGGTGTCGGGCGTGAAGGAGTTTACAGGGCGAATAAGTGATTCTCATCGCTTCGAAGATTCGAGGCAACTGTCGACAAGATGGCTTCCACGCGCGGAACAAAATGGCCGCCCCTAGTCAAGTCGCGCGATGCGCGCGCACGCATATCCATACCGCGATAGAACAAAAGCGGACTCACCCGCAATCGACCCCTTCGGCTCGTTCCTGTCGTTATTCATGTTTCTCGAAGCAGATGGCTCATCCAGATCGGCTTCGTCATCTGAAACTCTCAATCGGATACTGTCGTCTGATAGAGCATCCTCTTCGTCTCCATCTTCAATGTTGCCATACAAAAGTTCCTCCTCCTTTTCTCTCGTTATCTCTTCGCTCTTCGATTTAGGACAAGTTAGACTAGAGCAAAGAGTCTTTGTTTCGGTAACATGCATTGCTGTATCATTTACTGTCTCCATTATTTAGGAAGCCAGCTGATGCTTGTACTCGATCTCAGGTTCACTCAACATGAGAATTGAACAGTAATCAACACTGCAAATACCCAGAAATAGAAACCCATTGAAACTTTGTAACAGGTATTCGATCGAAAAAATCAAAATGGAAAAGTAAACAATAAGAAATTCTTCCAAAATTAACCGACGACTCTTCAAAACCAAATTACTATTAGTTTAAAGTAAGAATCATTCAAGGAGTAGAACTGTTTATGTACCTTTTAGGAAGAATATTATATTACATTCCTTTGTTCCCTCTCTAGAATGAGTCTGGAACAGAATTTGCGAAAACGTTTAAATATAATTATAATTGGTTGTTTGAAATGTGTTTTTTTTATTTTTTTATTATTTTACGGATCTCACGATTAGAATTATTTTCAATAAATAATTTCTTCAAAAAGTTTCGTTAGAACGACGAGGAAAAAATCGAAGTCGAAATCGGAAGATGCATCGGTAAAACTGAACTGTTTTCTGTGCTATCGATTAACCAGACCGTCCTACGAAGACTCCAAATACCTAACCACACTTTTTCGATGAGTGCGTTGTGTTTTTAGTTATCTTAATTAAACGTTCAACACACATCGTACCTTCAATCTTTGTTGTGCAATCGTTATTTCTCTTTTTAGGGATGCCCGACGCGAGGCATTCACCGATCGATCCTACCACGCGAGGTCAGCACTTGTAAACGTTGCCCGAAGTCCTGTTACAACACGTTCACGTTGCGCACATTACCCACATTTCCAATCGCACAAAATACGCGACCCGTTTTATCGTCAAATTATTAAGCGACGAGAATCGTAATCGGGATAACTTTTATGTGGGAATTAGTAGTAATTTTGAATAATGAAAATGTCGATTTTGGTAGGACTCCCCACGAGTCTTCTTATATTCGCCGCCCCTGGCCCCGGAGCAGCTGAAAGTAAAAGTTGACGGACCGAACTGGCGCTCGAGGGATACGGACGTTCACCGTGAGCGTCGCGATGTCTCGACGCGATGGCATGTGTTCCTTTTTTTTACGGGATGTACGAATTATTAACGACAAATCGATAAATAAGCGCAGATAAGGTTAGATTAACGTTCTTGTATATAAGACAACTGTGACGATATGTTCAATTGATGCGCAATGAGTAACAGTAGGAAAATGGCGTGATTTAACGCCAGGGCAGCTTTATCGACGGGTTCTCCCAATGAACATGGAATACTGAACCCAGGCCCCGCAATACAACGGCGAAGTTGCCCGAACGAACACGAAGATGGGAATGTGCCGGAACCGACCACATTATTATGTCCCGGTTAGATCCATTTCGATCGAAGTCAACCCATCCCCGATCTATTCCATAACTCTTTATTCACGAAAGAAACGTCTCGGATTTGCGAATCTGCGTTATTGCGTTATTGATACACAACAGCACCCGGCATCTACTTGTTACGCAGATATAAATTTTTAATAATTTTTACATGCAAATCTAACACCACAAATCCAAAAAGTTTGGGTTTTCTAACATTTTCTTTGCAATACAACATTTATAATAAATAAGTTAAAAACAATAAATAATAACAATTAATCCTAATGCATAACATCGAAAATGGATAAACAGTTTCCGGAATCCGAAAGTAGCATAACTGGAGAGAAGAAAACTGAGTAAACCCTGTTTGTTATTTGAAGTCTGCTAAGTCTAGTTTGGTTATTAGAAGGTTTTAACCACTCGAGCGCGAAGCGTGCGGCGCACGGGCGCCGGACTATTTTTGAAGTCAGGCTACCCTCTCGACCGCGCAACTTGTGAAGTTCTATCTATTTCTTTGAAATCATACGATTGCCATGTTGGTGGACACGATACACCGAAAAAAATTATTAGTTGAACGAACTAATAGTTCTTTACGAGAACTAATAGTTATTTGAAAGAACCAATAGTCAGATGGGACGGCAACTTTTTAAGAAAAAAAAAAAAGTGGTTACACCAAATAACTATTAGTTCTCTTAATTAATAATTTTTTTCGGTACACTGAAAAGCGTATCTCAAACTAAACCCATTTAAAATTCGTTACCCTGTTCGTGCTTCAATAAGTGTTGACCCCATTTTTATAAACATGTGATTACATAGGTACGCTACATAAAAAAAAAAACTTATTTCAAAGTATTTCCTATTAAAGAAACGAAGCCATTGCGCAAACCGGCATGTTACAACGAAAGCTCAAGAAGGTTCAAAAACGGACGACATTCGGTTGATCGATCAAACTCGTATGACGGAGTTGAGTTTTTGCGCGATGCGCAGATGCCTAGGGGCTCGTCGCGAATGGCATCTGGACAGCAGGCGCCCCGTGTTCATTGCATGGCGCAAAGATAAAATCCGAATAAAAAACGTTCGAAAAATTTGTCAAATTACAATAAACGTTCGATCGACCAAAACCTAAAAACTATCCTATCCCACTTCTGTTAACCCTAAAGTTTATTGGTCGAGACTCAAATATCGATCGAACAGTTGCCAGAACTGAGGTTCCGATATACTAACGTCGTAGTTAGCTGAGGGGAAAACGACTAAATCTCAATGCGGCCCCGAAGCCGTTATAACAGCAACTAGTTCAGTTTTTCGACACCAGGTAGCGTCGGGCAGTTTCGATGTTTCTTTATTCATTTTTTTTCCCCGTCTTGACGGACAATAATCAACACGATCCGATAACATACCGTTACAGACAATAATAAAACGACATCGAAAAAAAAAAAAAAAAAATCATCGACATGTATTGTCTTTAAGAATATTTGACGACAACGATTCGCGTAGCGGCACGGCTAGTCTCGCTACCGCTAATCAATCGATTCTACGCAGTTTGTCGTGACGTCACACGTCACAACTACGTAAAGAAAAATACATATGTAACTGTAGATGGAGGGGATGTTATGCAAGTCAAGAATATTGTTGTCGTTGAATGATGAATAATCTTTTTAAAAATATAAACTAAATAACGTTTATCTCGAATGTTTCTGTGTCTATGTTAGATCACGTGACAAAGTCTAGCAACGGTAGGCCCAGTATGCACCAGTTTTACTACGCGGCTCGTACCCGCTTATCAAGATCGATAATTACAACATAACTGCACAACCAATAAGAAATTTCCATCGAACTTCCGCTCTCGTCGTTATTGACGAGGAACCGTAAGCACGAAATCAGAAACTTCATTTGTGTTATCGCGTGCCAATATCGACAACCATGCTGTGTTAGCGAACGATGACAAAATGGTGTCTACATAACACATGGGCGACTCAAATCTTGAATTATCCATCGAAACCTCATTTTTTTCAATATTACTTCAAATGTTATGGCCATTATTTTTCATGTGTTTTTAGGCGTCAAAATGGCTATATTTGTCATCATTGGCCAATTGCTTAATTACTACGATGTGCCCAAAGTCAGTGATCGCCATTTTCAATAATTGTTACTTATAATCCAATTTTTTTAAAGAAATGTTTAAAAAAAAAGTACATTAGCAATTCTCGAATGACGTTCGGAAAAAACAAATTTGTGACCTAAGATCTTTAAAGTTCCTAACCTAGAATACCCGATATCAATTTTTATATATTTTTTGCAAAAATTTGGATTATAATCGATGCGATTATGGATATACGTTTGTATTGATTGTACGCGTATATATCGATATTGTCATTGATCAATCGTGAATATGGCCTTTTAAGAAATACGAACGCCTCGGAAGTTACGAACAACCATAACCGCGAGGCTCGCAACGCCAGTAAGTTAGATACCAAGTATCTCAGCCATGTTCCCAACTCGACAAAATTTCGATAACCGTATTTTAAAGAAATATCAATTTTTAACTTACTTCGATTGTTTCCCGTGAACGGTGCCGTGAGTGTGACGATCGCTGATAATAAGATCAACAAAAAACGAGCACAGTGTTTTGCGCAAACCTTCTTGAAGCGTGAACGGACCGATGCCGATACATCGAGCAACTTCAACACTGCAGGACAAACAACTAACAAGCGAAGCGCGACGTTGCCAAGTCTGCGCCACCCGTTAGCGCTCTCTACGCGTGTACGATCCATGTGCACTTGACACACTTTGCTACCGATTTTACTTGTCATTCGATAATATCTTCTCTTATCCGATTTATATGTCAATATTTGTTCATTGTAGCTTTTGAAAAAAAAGTTTAATTTTTTTTTTTGAAAAACGTAAACAGGGTTAGAGCTATGATTTTGGAAGCGCTTGCGTAGTTTTTTGAAAATTAATATATTTACGCGATATTCGGACATCGGCGAATTACAATTGTTCTTATAAATTTGAAATAAGTTTCGTCTCTACGGTCCACGATTTACATTTATCATTTGTTTTTATTGTTTGTTTTTTTGATTATTGTTTTTTATTGTTGTCACGTTCCCAAAAACGTCTGATTCCTTGTCGCATTTTACCGCAGCAACAACTTTTGTCACGATCTACATAGTTATATGCTTCGACTACGCTTACCCACGAACAACTCTTAACCTTATTCTTCTAACTTGCTTTCCCCATGCTACATAACAATCTATATCGAATTACCTGCCATACGTAAACATTCGCGGTAGTGGGATGCGCTCGGTATCAGTAGTGGGGGGTTCGTGCATCGTGCGGCAAATGTGAATTTACACACCGTTTTCCTCGTTGCAGCTTCGGCAACCGCGTTGTCTTTTCGTCTCGTTCACTCAAACCGCACTCGTTAAACCACACCGAGGTAATAAACCCAACTTCGATCGCATCGAGCATGTTACTTCTTCTTCGAAGGCTTGAAAAAAGCTCCGCAACAACGCACGATTGGGTGACTACCAAGTAAAGGAGCCAATAAACGTGTGAGAAAAACGAACGTGTTGATACTCGCTTTATGGGGGTTGCGCGATTGCCAGCTCTCTCGCCCACATTGCTCACTGCTATCCGTCATTGTAGTTCGAGTAGTCGAACCACGTGGTTCTCGCGAGACTTTACCAGACACATCGAGGAATCAATAACCTATTCCGTCAATCCATTTTTTTCTTGCAAACAACGTTTTTGCATCGCGAAAATTTTCACTGATTTTTGTACCGCGCTTGTTAAAGAAAAATGTCGATCGCTGTGGAGGAAGGTCAGTTCAGCGACGCCGAAGACGGCGAAGAGAGGCGAGTACTCGTTTAATTTATATTTGTGGTTAGAATGTGTAGGGAATCGTGTCATAACAATACGCAACACAGATCAACAGCGTGATGACAAAAACAGTTTTTCCGAAAAGTTTGAATAATATATATTTTTTTTTCGTTAGAGAATTCGGTTACCATCGTAACAATGCGTAATCGCGAAAAACAAAATAATCATATTTTTGTCTTTCAACATTTTTTTTTTTCATACAAATTTTACGAATTTTTTTTTAATAGATATTTCACGAAAAAAAAAAAAAAATTTCAATTTTTTATATTTTTTATTTTAACATTTTTTTTTTATTTTTTATTTTACGACAAAATTTTCAACTATTACGTCGCATTGCGCAGGATAAATCCATTCAAGGGAAAGCCTGTGTGGGTCTCGGAGGTAACGGAAGGTTTAAATAATCTTGCGGTCGACGATGAAAAAGAAGACGAGGATTACATCGAAGAAGATTACCCGGAGGACAGTGAGGATGAGTGGGACATAGAACAGGACATGTCGGGACAGAAGATAAAAGATAGATTGAGAAATTCGCATGCCAATAGTGCCAATGCTCAGAAAGTTTCCAACAAGATAACGAACTATCAGCCGGCGGACAAATTATTCAGACGTTATTCCAACAAGATAAACATCGAAAAATACGAGGGTCCGTCGTTGCCGCATAATGCGGCTAACGCTCTGATAGAGACGAGCAAAAGGGCCGAAAAAGATCGCATGAGAACGAAAGATAAACACGATCGCGCGACCGTTGAACAAGTAATGGACCCGCGAACCAGAATGATTTTATTCAAGATGCTTAATCAGGGAATAATACTAGAAATCAACGGTTGTATCTCAACCGGTAAAGAGGCGAACGTTTATCACGCGACATCGAAAACGGGGGTAGAATTTGCGATAAAAATTTACAAAACTTCGATACTGCAATTCAAAGATCGCGACAAATACGTGAGCGGCGAATTTCGTTTTCGTCACGGTTACTGTCGTCACAATCCTCGAAAAATGGTCCGCACGTGGGCGGAGAAGGAAATGAGAAATTTGATACGTTTGAATCAATCGGGTGTTTCGGCACCGAAACCAATTTTATTGAGGAGTCACGTACTTTTGATGGATTTTATCGGCAGCGGTGGTTGGCCGGCACCGAAACTCAAAGAAGTCGTTCTAACCGCGTCGAAACCGCGAACTCTTTATCGCGAATGCATAGAAATGATGTGGCGGTTGTACAACAAATGTAAACTCGTTCATGCCGATCTTAGCGAATACAATTTGTTGTATCACGAAGGATCTATCGTTGTGATCGATGTGTCGCAATCCGTTGAACACGATCATCCGCTCGCGCTGGAATTTCTCAGGAAGGACTGCACGAACATCACTGGTAGGGAAATTTGATTTTTTTTAATGCGAAAATATCATTGGCAATGAAATTTTTTTATTTTCTTTTATAATCCCAAAACATCATTAGCGACGCTTTTGAATTCAAGATTTTCTCGTAAATTCGAATCGTAAATTTGAATATCATTATTTGGATAGCTACAAACCCATTGTAACGTTTTTTTTATTAATTCTTAAGGGGTCGACGTAAATTATAGCGATGTTCGTCAAAGTATTGGTTTTTCTTCAGCCGACAAAAAAATCTAAAAATATTGATGTCGCAAAAAGTTTGAAGAATTTTGAAGAAGAATTTCAATCGAATCACTTGGAAACCGGAAACAAAAATGCACCATGATTCGTTAAATTAAATAAAAAAAATTACGGATTATTCTTTTAAAAAACGCATATCCATCAAATTTGCATTTATTAATGAATGTTTTTGAAAATCTATTGATTTCAATATTTTCCTCTGCTATTTACAGCCGTAGCAATTTATTGAAAAATCATTAACATACTGTTCATTCGTTGGTTCATTTTTCCTATGAATGTCGTAGAAAAAACCATTTTAGCTAAATCGTAATTTTTTTTCTTAAATTATATTCCAGAATTCTTCAAGAAAAATCAAGTCGCCGTGATGACTATGAAGGAACTCTTCGATTTCATTACCGATCCCACGGTAACGGAGGAGAATATGGATGAGTATTTGGACAAAGTATCGGACAGAGTCGCCAATAGTACGAACGAGCAAGTAGATCCGGAACGACAGGTGGAAGAAGGCGTTTTTAAAGAAGCATATATACCTCAAAGATTAACGCAGGTATGAAATTCAAGAATAAAAAAAAAATCATAACGACAATTTATAAACTTCAGTCCCAAAACCGTGCGACACAAGTGATTTTGAGATATGAATATTGGCGTCAAAGATAATAATAAAAAAAAATTATATATATATATATATAATAAAATGAAAAATTATATTTATATATTTCAAAGTAACAGAAATAATAGAGTTAAGATACAAGTGGAATTAATTAATGATTGAAAAATGCGTAATCCGTAAATGAATCTATTCAATAATTTTTTCATATCGCAGGTAATCGATATCGAGAGGGACATCAAACTCGCCAAATCCGGAAAGGAGGATTTAATCTACAAAACTTTAGTGGGTCTCAAAGCGGATTTATCGAAACCCCTGGAAACCCCGGAGATTCTCGCGAAAGATCCAAAATCAAAGCACCGCGAGTCGGGGGAATTAGAAGTTTCATCGGAGGACGAAGACAGCGAGGGCAGCGACGAGGAAACTTCCGACGAAGATGCGAGCGAAGAAGACGAGGGCACGAAGTTTGTCAACTCGGCGCGTCCGCGTAACGAAACTATTGAGGACAAGAAGGCGCGAAAGAAGGCTATCAAGGAACAGCAAGCGGAGAAACGCAAAAGCAAAGTGAAGAAACACGTGAAAAAACGAAAAGAAAGAGTTCTAAAGAAAAAATAATGTTAGGAACGTTGTTGGAAATCGAAGGAATAAATTTGTATGTGTAAATAACAAAACGGAAAAGTATCGAATTTGAATTTTTATTTTTATTGTAACAAATTTATAGAAACATTTCTCCAGGAAGTTCCTTCCTGAGGGGGAAACTCGACTGTGTACCGAGTTTTAGAACGCTTCGCGTTGCTATTTGGCAACTCCTTCTTATGCTTTCCTTCATCGACAATGTTGGATGATAAGCCGTGAAGTAAGCGAAAGCCCCGAGAAAGGCGTCTCCCGCTCCCTAAATTGTATTTAAAGGTAGAAATCCGTTTACGCAATAATTTTATTGAAAAAAAAGGGTATTTAACGATACCTACCGTTGTATCTACGGGTTTAACTTTTTCCGTAGCAACGTGAACTATCTTTCGACTGGTTTTGGAGGCAAAAACAGCGCCCACAGCTCCGAGCGTAAGAATCACCGTATTGCAACCCTTTTCTAAAAGACTGTCGACGGCTTCCTGAGCGTTGGATAACGTTAGGGGTCGTATTCCCGTCATAAGTTCAGCCTGCGCAGAGCAAGAAAAAATCATAAATTCTACTCCATTGCTGTACAAAAATATCGAAAAATTAAGATATTTGTTTATTGCGAATGAAGTTTTCTTTTTACCTCCGTCTCGTTGACGCAAAAAATATCGCAAGTCTTCAACAATTCGGGATCAGGATTTTCTACGGCCGGCGCTCCATTCAGTATTGATGTACCTATCAAAAAATTATTTTGCACGAGTAAATATCGTAAAAAATTGAAGAAAAAGAAGAAAAGAAAAAGGAAGAAATACATAAAAAATAAAACCGACCGTTTCCTTTGAAAAGCTTCAACGCGTAAAGTGTTGTTTCTATACAACTTTCAAATTGGCATAGCAATACGGACGCAGCTTTTATCGCGTTCGCTGCCGCATCAACATCCGCAGTGCTCATCAACGCGTTCGCTCCCATAACTATTACTATATTGTTTTCTCCTGCAGCAGAAAAAAATATTGAATTATCGATTCTATCGATTCTTGACTCGAATTTTGCAGCAATTTTTCACTTACCATTATCCGCTACTACTATTTGCGCCGTTCCGCTACTGATATCTTCTTTGATATTAACGTGCGAAACATCGACATTTTCTGATTTCAATAGTTTCAAGTACTCCAATCCAAAAATATCGGATCCCAGCTACGAGAAAACGTGTCAAAGGTCAATAAAATTCACAGATTTGTTAGATTTATAAACGAAAGACGAATTTTATTGACTTTCGTTTATAAATCTAACAAGTCTGTGGTATTGAAGAAATTGCATAGGTTCTCACGAAACTCAGACATCGCTTACTTAGTTTATCTTTGAAAAAAATGTATTTTTTTTTACCGCGGAATTTGTTGATAATAAAAAAAAAACAAAAAAATTAACAAATCAGAATTAAAAAAAATCGAAATCTCAAAAATAAAAAAAAAATAAAAAAAAAATTTTAAATTTCAAAAATTTTCAGCATTTTCAAATATGAAAATTAAAATTTTTCAAATATGAAAATTTTTTAAATTCTTTACAATATGAAAAATTTTTAAATTCTTTAAAATAAATTTAAATACAAATTGAACGACAGCTATGCGTTAATTATATTTTCAGTGCTTATTTGATGCAGTCATTTGCAGAGTCCACCTACCGAAGCAACAAGGGTAGTCGAGGCGCCAAGTCTAGCAGCCGTAACACATTGATTGGCTCCTTTACCTCCGTAACTTCTCTCAAACTTTTTTCCCCGCAGAGTCTCACCTGGCAGAGGTAATCTTTCCGCGTAACTGTGTAGAAAATTTTATCGAACGCTTCAGAGTAAAGTATTTTATTAAACAGCTTATGGGCAACAAATTCTATACATTTTTACATCTATGGTTATCCATGTAAAATTACATTGTACAATTTATATCAAAATTTCTGTTATCGATAATGTTTAAGAGCCATGAATTCCACACATTTTTTACTCTGTTCATCTGTTTAGTATGCTGTTGCGATGTAATTAAAATTTCTTTAATCTTATCGTATCTTATTTCTTTGATTTCACAATTTCGTTATTTTAATTTTTTCTTCAATTTCTTTGTTTTTACGTTCCTCACGTCAACGTTGGAAGATCAATCGTATATTTACCTAAAGAAGTCAATCATGCAGGATCCAACAACCACAATACCTTCCGACATCATCACCGAGATAATTGACAGTATTAAAATTCTACCGAAGATGTTATTCCGCAACGATTCTCCCGTCAAGTGCGAAACGCAACGTTCCGTACTTTATTTTTGCAACACCCTACGAGACGTCTCAATGCAATCCACGATACGAGATGACGTTGTGTATTTAAAAATTAATCTTCTCATAATCTCTCGATTTTACACACGACACACACATGATATTCGACAATCGCGCGCGATAATGCCGCTATCGGTCGTGCAAATGTCACAATGTCAATATTTGATCTCTCAGACATGTCCTCTCTTCTCCGATCGTTTTGATAGACGGGGAATTCCAACTTCTCGTGAACAACTGTTGATCGGTTGTAAACCTGAGACACGCGTTGTGCAACCTCGGAAAACATGTCGCATGTCGCATGTCGCATGTCGTATGTCGCATGTTCTACAGTAGGAGTTCCCTAAACTGACACTGGGGCTTGCAGTCAGCTGTGCGTCGCATGCAGCAATTGCGGCACCCTTCCCCCGCCGCGACCGCGAACACAACGCTATATCGATAAAAAAAAAAAGCCTTCGACTGTACGTAGTGTTAAAAAAACATTTGCAATCCCTCTTTTCCATGCTTTTCAAAAGAAAACTCATTGTTTTGAACCGGTTGAGTTCTTTCTCAACGTTATTGCACAATAATTCGCAATGAGTTGAACATCGCAACAGAAGAAACAAATAAAATAAAAATAACTAGCATTCCATCGCAGGGATTTTTGCGGCATTAGCAAAGAGAATGCTTCTTACACGTTTACGGAACGATATATCCATTCTCGTCTCTCGATAAGTCGCCAAATTCACGCTGTTCTCCCTCTGTCAATTATGGCGTAAATACGTAGAATGCAACATGGCTGAAGAGAACGGAATAGCGAGTTTTACGGCCCGGTACATCGCTACGTATTTTCGACAAAGAGACAAGACTGTTTTGTGCAATTTAGGATTATAAACAAACGTGACGCGTTCGTAACCGTTGAAAAATTCACGAACAATACGTGCGGCGACGCGATAAATACCGCGAAAGAAGCAACAATACAAGGTTTTATTTATGAACTCCATTCGTACGAGGAGTCACAGAACGCTGCTGTCCACTCGTGGAGAGATGTTGTTTTTATTTGTCATATGGAAATTTATGTGCGGTCGGTTATGTTGCCGTCGACATTTATGAGATGCAATGAAATGCCAATGACTGTTAACAGTTTGACCCGAACACATAACTCGATGTAGCTGCTACTGCTCGCGGCACTTTTTATTTATTATCTTCGAAAAAAAATAATAATCATAAAAAAAAAACACGAATTTTCTCGTTTTTCGCTATGAGACTCTGAGAAAACGAAAAAAAAATTTAAAAAAAAAACGCTATTGCGCCGATTATCATGGATATTGAAGCGGAGGTCAATAAGGGCGAAGGAGGAGGCGACACGAGTCCGGGATGTTCCGGATACTCTGGAATGGTTCACAGTAAAAAAGTCATAAAGCACGCGCTGCGACAACAGGCAAAGAGACGAAGGAAAAACACGACAATAGCGTCGGGAAATTCTCGCACGCTGCCGAGAATAGTTGTGAAGCCATTGCCACCACCGCCACCGAACGAACCTCCGTCGCCGCCGATACCTGTGGTGCAACACATCAATATCGGTAATTTTTTTTTTTTTTTTTTTTTTACACCCTTAAAATATGAATTTATTGGTTATTAACGAACGTTATAATTTTTTTACAGTCGAAGAACCGGCAGCTACTATGAGGGAAGTATTGGCCAGTTTGCCGGGTTTCAGTCTGAAATCGGGACGCAGACGATCCACAAAAAGATTGTCGGCAGCCGCACAGCTGGAAGCCGGATTGGTGGATCTTGAATCGCCCGCCAGTATACTTGCGAGTACCAGTTTGCGCGCTTTGCTCAACAGGCACACTTTTCAGGGCCTTCCGCCTCTTTATCAGCGAAAACTCGCGCAGCTCTTGCCAGGGGTGGACAGACAGGTATCCCTTTTTATTATATTAAATTGAATTTTCGTATAAAAAAATAAACCATATTGGTTTTCGCTCAAACAATTCGAACTTTGGCTCAATTCGCACATATTTGCGATCTTTTAAATGTAAATACGATGCCGATTTTACAAGTTGCTAAATTATTTTTCCGTAAATAATAACAATAACATACTTTTTATTTTGTTTCGTAACGTAAGGTACGTAATTTTTACGGTTTTTTTCTATTACATTGATGTTTCAACATGCAGTCAATTATAAACACGAGTCTTTAATTAATCGAATATACAAATTAACGATTAAACGAGAATATTAAAAAAATTACAAGAGTGAAACCAAAAATGATATTTTTGAATATCTGAATCTGTATTAAAATATGAAGATCTAGAAATGAAGGGTTCGATCCATTAATGCTAATAGTAATGAATTACTGTAATCTGCAGACTTCGATCTTTTTAATTTTTTTAAATTTGTATCTAAAATGAACATTAACTCTTTCAGGACGCCGCAACTTCCGGTTTGAACAATGAATTTTTCGCTCGCGCCTGTTTGGAATGGCGCAAGCGTCTCGCCGAGGGTGAGTTTACCCCCGAAAATCAGCAAAGACTGAAGATGGAAGCCGAGAAAGACAAGAATAAACTCGATCCATGGAAACTAAAGCATTTCGAGCCGATATGGGGCGACAAGCGCGAGCCTAAGCTGCGTCTGGGATTGCATTGTATGCCGGAAGCGCGAACCGGCGGTGCGGTAACGCGTTCGAGTTTGCGACTGCGTTTGGAATCGAGCGCCGAGCATCCCGCCTCGGAGCTCTACTGTCGAACGAGTTCCCTATCGTCGGAAAAGATCCTAACGGAGAGCGGTGAGACTGCGACAGACGCGAATCGAGTGAACGCGAAGAGTATCGACAACGGTCCCGAGGAGGAGCCTCGAGTCGAAGCGTTACCCGAGTACGACGATCATTCGCGACGCTCGCCTGAGATCGACAATCGTCTGGAAAGCTCCGCGAAGGAAACCGCCGCCGAGGAATTAACGATGGCGAACGGAACTTCCGTGGAGTACTCGAGCGAAGATCAACATCCCGAAGAGGAAGAAGACGAGGAAGAAGAAGAAGCAATACCAATCGCCATAGAGCCCGAAATCTTAATGGAAGTTAAGGAGCAACAAACTAATCAAGAAGAATCGATGCAGATAGAGGACGAAGAGGATGAAGTTGAAGAAGCGCCAACGGAATCGCCGATAAACCACGCGAGTTCCGAAGAAATAATGGAAATCCCGGAAGCTTCGATAGACGAGGAATCCACCGATCTACCAGAGTCCCAAATACCACCGGTGACGGATATGCAAATCGAGTGCACATCGGAATTGAGCGCCGATCCGATAGCCGAGATATCCGTTGCGCTTTCGCGCGTCGATGAGGCGCAAGTTCTTCGAGTAGTCGACAAGGAAAATGCCCACAATCGTCATATTATCGAAGCCGACGATACGAAGATATTCGAGATATCGGATTGCGAAAACGCAGCGGCGATCGAAAGTATATCCGAGCGGATAGAATCGCCGGAACAATTGTCGGAAGAAAGCGCAACGATAACGAGTCAAGTTGTCGAACACACGGAAAGCATAAATCCGAGTGCCACGGACGCCGAGCCTCAGTTACCCGAGTGCATGGAGATCGACAGTGAAACGTTGCAGCGTATTCACGAACTCGAGGTAACGCAATTCGACACGATTGCTCGTCATCAACAGCGTAAAAAATCCTCGCAACAGGCGCGTTTCAATTATCGAATTCAATCAACGAGATTCGTATGCGTATGTTACAGGTGCGCGGTGAGATGCGGGAAGCCTACGAAGAGATATCCGGCTGTCCGGAGGAGATCATTTATCCGATCCTCGGAGCTATGGAGATGGGGACGAGCGTATCGGAGGAAACTGAGACGCAAGTCGTTGCCGAGCAGCCAGTCGTCGAGGATACCGTAGAACAACCGGACGTAATGAACGTCGTTAACGTCGACGACGAGCTTAGAGACGCTAACAATTACGTGTGCTCCGAGATGCTGGAGTGCAGTTGGCCCGTAGATGCGACAGTCAACAGCCGAGTTAATAACAATAATACTAATATTAATAACAGTCCGGTAAGTGTATACTAAGTAAAAAAAAAACAAAAACAAAACAACAAAAGTTCTCTCTCGTCTCCAAAATTATTCAGTTTCGATATTAAAAAATTTCGTTTAAAAAAGAATAAAAACTTTAATTCACGGTTAATAAATCGAATATTTCGAACCCCGGCGACTTCGACGAAGGCGCAGGAAGATTTGCAGGTGCCTTGGCCTGTGGTAGCTGCGGCTCTCGACGGTACAGTTGCGGCGAACATCACGGTGACGACGCAGGATGAGTGCAGCGATACATCGACGACCACCGATGTTTCGATGTCGACAACGGCCAGCGGTCCCCAACAATTCGTCAATCCCGAGCCTAACGCCGAATCGATAAATTGCATACAATTGCCAGTTGTGCAGACGTGTTCGCCTTTTCAATCCGCCGATACGTTGACTATCAATGCTCCTTCGACGCCCGTCGCCGTTTCAACGTGTCTGATGAAAACCGTGCAATCTCCCAGTCCACCGATAATAGCTTTTCCATCGTTGCAATCGATACGCTTCGTGCAGACGAGATTTCATCCCGGTCAACAGAGCGCTCAAGCGTTGACCGGGACAAGCGCTATGACCGGACAAATAACTAATCAGCACAATCCTCAGACTCATCAAGTTAGCATCGTAAGGCCGAACGAGGAAATAGTACAATTGGCTACGGCGAGCCAACAGAGTAACAACGTTATCGTGCGCACCACAGTGCCGAACAATATTAGTGTGAGAAATGCGGTACAAGCGAACGTCGTACAAGCGACGGTCGGATTACCGTCTCAGGTACATCAACAGAGTGCAATAGTTGTTCAGCATCAAGCGCCGATAGTCAACGCACAGTCCCGACAAATTGTCGCTAATATGCAGACGCAGCAGTACACGAGTGCCGCGGTACCCGCGAGAACGGCGCGTGGCAATGGCCAAGGAACTTATCGGGGATCGAGAAGCAGCAATAAAGAACAGGGAGGCGGTAGATCGAGAAGCTCGACGAAAGAACCACCGGGCGCTGTTAATCTCGAGCGTAGTTATCAAATTTGTCAAGCGGTAAGCATTCCGATGGCAAATTTTTTTTTTTTTTTCATCACGAAAAATTTATTTGTCGCATTGATGAAATTATAAAAACTTTTTTTTATACTTTTTTTTTTTCGTTTGTAGGTAATTCAAAGCTCGCCGAATCGCGATCAGCTCAAAGCTCATCTCAAACCACCGCCGAGTTTGTTGGCTCGCGGCGACGGTGCTTTTACGACGAGTAAATCCGGCGGACGAACGATAACGACAGTGAAAACGCAGAAGCATCAACAATCGCCGCAACACGGCAAGCAGACGCAGAATAAAACACAAGCAGTTATGCTGAGACAGGTGTTTGCTACCGCACGACAAGCGGCACCCGTCGAGGTATGTTTAGAAAAGCAAATTATTTTTTTGTCCTTTGACACGCGTATTTTTAATGCGAGTCAAGAATGAGTCGGAATTTTGAGACGCTGATGAAATACGACGAACTATTTTCAATGGATTGGACAATGGATTTTTCGAAGTTCAGTCAGAAAAGGCAGAAAATTCTTATTAAAATGATATTCCATCGTTTTTTTTTTCTCGTTTAATTTACGCCTGAAATTATAAATAGATTATTCTGAATCTAATTAGGATGAAGATGTTGCTGTTTCCCCGTTGGCGGATAAAACGGCCGCGGTAGAGAAATATCTTCCACCGACGAGAAACTATTTCGCTACAGGCGCCAGTGGTGCCGACGCGGGTCATGTTTTAGTAATTGCAGAGATGAACTTTCACCGGTCCACTGGTCTTTTTCTTACCCACCGGTTTTGTTTTTTGAGTTTCGTAGGTCCTAAATTTAATATCGGGAGAACCTTATGGGGCGTTAAGAAAAGACTTTCTAATGATTTCAAATAGTGTTCCGTAAGATTTTAATGTTTCGAGACTTCTAAACTTTTTTTTACTTGTGACAATTTCTTTTTTTCTTTAGTTTAACGCCTCACGTACGGAAGACTTTTATAACTCTGATGTGTTTTGCAGATAACAAGAGAATCGCTACGTAACGGTTTCCAGAGCTGGGCAGTACTTTAAGTACCGAGGTACTTATTTGGTACTTAAAGTACTACAGTACTTTTCGGTACTTTAAGTACTTTTGCTTATCGTCAAAAATACGTTCAGGTCATTATTTCCATGTAGTGATGTCCAAAGACAAGAAATGGATCGTGTCTTGAAAAAAAATTGACAAGAAAAATTTTTCGATCTTGTTTAACGACAAGAATTATTTCTTGTCTTGTCTTTTTAACTTTTTCGTGCAACTTTGGATCTTGTCCTAAAAAAAAAAAAAAAAAAAAAAAAAAAAAATCGAGCTCACTTCAGGATGTTTTACATAAACATTCCCAACTACAAGTATAATTCGATAAAAATGTCAGTACTTCGTTAAATGGGGAAAAAAATTTGAAGAATCAACGGTACTTAAAGATATCGCTTCGTGGAAAATTGAGCGAAAAACAATTCACCGGAAAAAATTTAGCGAAAGAACAATCGACCGAAAAATTGTTTTCGGTCGATTGTTCGGTTGTTGTTCGGACAATTGTGTCCCGAAAAAATTGACCGAAAATACAATTTACCGAAAACAATGGACCGAAAATACAATTGACTGAATGTCCGGCTGTACTAAACTCGCACATGAGAGCTCGCGGTGTCCGCCGCTCGCGCCTAGCGAAACTAGCACCGCGACGTGTGCGTGGAAATAGTGTGTGTTTGTGAATTGCACTAGTGTAAAGTCGAATTTTTAGCATATTTAATTTTTAGTGAATTGATTTTTCGGTCAATTGTTTCCAGCAGATTTTTCGGGGACGAGATATCAAGTACATTGATTTTGCATGATAATAATGACAAAAAGTTATTAACGAATTGTTTACGAAATCGATTCTTCAATACGAAAGTCGTTAAAACATTATTTTCTCAATTCAAACGAGTTAGTTGACTTTTTAGAAGCCATATTTATTATATAGAATTTTTTCAGAATTTTCTTACATTTAAAATTTATTTTTCCGAAATTTCAAATAATGGTCGCAAAGTCACAAATTCTGAATATGTTTTCGTAGGAAAGTTCCACATTACTCTCGGGACATTCGGGAGTGATCACACGAAAAGTTTCGATGCTATAGCTTCATAAGAAAATTAAAAAACAGGAATTGCAAAAATGTACGAAAGTTCTGAAAAAATTCACATGGTTTTTAAAAAATCAACGAATTAGTTTAAAATAAGAAAAACACGGTCTACCGATGTTTCTGTTTAACAATTAATTTTTTAGTAATTTGTTAATAACTTTTTGTCATTATTATTATTATGCAAAATCAATGTTTTTAACGTCTTTAATATACTTGATTCTTTTCATATTTTGATTTCATTGGGAAATACTCGGAATTCTGATCGAATCTCATTTCTGGCGTCGAATGTATGTGTAAAGCATCCATAAAAGCGTTTTTCGCGATCCAGATGTACCGTGAAGACGTCCCCGAGCTCGTGATTCATTCAAAGGTGATTCTCTCAACTCAGGTGTATTGTGAAGACGTCCTCGGTGTCGAGCTTAACACAAGAGCGTTTCTCGCGGTCCAGAAATACAGAAAACGTTGACCTCAAAATTGTGTTCGAAGAATACCCAGACACTCGTAAGTCAGGTGAAACCTGGCGGATTCCTTTATGGTACACGCGGACCGTGAGAAACGTTCTCCGGTCAAGCTAAACCTTGAGGACGGCCTCGCGGTACACCTTGGTCGCGAAAAACGCTCTCTGAGTCAATTTCGATTTCGAGGCCCTCTTCACGATACACCTACACCTCGAGAAACGCACTCGAATGAAGCTTCACCTCGAGGACGTCCTCGAGGTACACGTGGACCTCGGGAAATGCCCCTATGTCAAGCTCGACCTCGTGGGGACGTCGTTTAAATAAATAATAAAGCACAACTACTTGAAATGTACCGAAATTTTGGCAAGTGATAGAAATGTTCACGTAGGAACACATGGCATGGGTTCCTACCGAGTACTTTTAGAAGTACAGCAGAGCCCCTCTTGTCTTAACTCGACGGGACCGGAGAGCTTCACTACTCTGTATTTCCCCTGCAGTCCCCACTCCCGGTCAATTGCTGCAGGTAGGGGTAACGAAGGGTATACGCCGGGTATACGAGCGGCCCGCGCAGCGGTCGTAGTGGGGCGAGCGGACTCAGGGGAAATACAGGCAACCGAAATGGTTCGCATGGTAACGGGTTAAGGCAAGCGAGCAGTTGAGTCAAGTGAAGTTAAGACAAGAGGGGCTCCACTGTACTTATTTGAAGTACTTTGCGTGTACTTTAAGTACTACAAGTACTTGAGGTACTAAAAGTACTTGAAGTACTTTGTCCTTAGTACTTTTTTCGGTACTTTGCCCAGCTCTGCAGGTTTCTTTATAATTTCTTTCAGAACTTTTCCAAAATATATTTCTTTTTATAGTTAAACAATCGATTTGAAGGCAATGAATAGTCAAAAATATCGAACGTATATTTACGTTACCCGTACGTGAGGAGTTAAACCGTTTTTTCTACGATTAATCGTCTCTAAAAATCCACAATGTTAGATTATTTCTAATGAATTTATTTGCCAAAAATCTACAGGTCGCGGACAGCAACGCAGTGGCGCAATTGAGTTCAAACGGAACCGGTGGTTTCGGACAATACATTCTCGTGCAGCGAACCGGCGTGAGCGACGGAGCGCCCCGAGCGTCTTCGGCGCCTCCTTTGCCACCGCAAATCGCTGGAATCGGCGTTCATCTTGTCCGCGGAAGACCGGCGAGCGCCGGCGAAGGTTCTCATCAAGCGGTGACCCTGAAGGCTCGAGGTACATCCGACGGTCGCGGCGGCGGTGGCGCGGAACCCGGCGCTCCCGGTGTAATAATGGGTGGCGATCCGCCCCCGCCGTGCGAATGCAACATGCGAGGAGCGATGGTGATTTGTCGTCAATGCGGTGCCTTCTGTCACGACGACTGCATCGGTCCTCAGCGAATCTGTGCGACTTGTCTCATACGTTGACCCGCGTATCGCGTTTCGCGCAGTTAGTGCATAAAAAAACTAAATCTAATAAACGGCCTCGCGAGGCCAACGACAAGAGTGAATCAAAGACCCGTCGCGACTCGGAGCATCGCGCCTTCCACGATCTCCGAACGAGCGCGTTAGGCCTGCGAAAGAGATCGACAAGCAGCGACTCTATTGACTGATAATATAAAAATACGAAAAAGATTAAAATAAAAATCAGAAAAAAATTAAAATAACTGTTATCGCGAAGCTGACGCGCTGCTCCGTCATTGACTGGTAGAAAAAAAAAAAAAAAAAAAAAAAAAAAACGAGAACGGAAGCGTAGAACTGTTCGCGTTGTAGCGATTTCAGACGAATAATTTCTTCATGAAGAATTATTAGTGATTCTTCCGAGATATGTTTTTTTTTTTTTTTTTTCTTCGCGCACAAAAAAAAACCTCGTCGCCCTTAAAAATATCCCCTCCTCGCATGTTGTCACATACTAAGTTATTTATCCAATTCATCGAATTCGTCGTTCATTAAGTGTCCGCATCTTTGAACCCTTTTCATGCATGTATAGCCCTGTAAACCTCTTCATCCTTTCTTATTCCCCAAACACCCCGGTTTTAGCGGGTCATTTACACGATCCGTGCGTTCCGTACGTGACGAATGTAGCTGTTAAATTATTTCTAAAAAAAAAATAAGAAAATTAAGAGAAAAAAAAAAAAACAATTGTATAAAGTTCGCGCTCATTTTTTCTAATTATCATAATAAATACCAACGTTTGAATCCTGTAACGGAGATTAAACGAAGAATGGTAAACTCGCAACGCATGTATATTAGAGATAAGGAAAAAAAAAGAAAAAAAAACGATAGAGCCCACTGAATTCCGTGTTAGTCAAGCGCCACAGTGCGCATCGCTACGCGAAACGGCACGCAATATACAGAATCAACTAACGAGAGTCTGCAGCGGCCTTTCTTCAATTTTTTTTTTTTTTTTTTTTTTTTCCTTTCCATTCTTTTTTTCATTCCTCTTTAGTTTCGCATGCTTGGCGCGCCAAAGCTCAACATCAGGCCAAGTAAGAGTTATATATGGAATTTTTCGCATCTGCCGGCCACGAGCCGTAAATCGAATTGGGTCCCAACATGTAAATATATCCCATTCGCTTCACGGCCGACATTACTGATTAACGAAAACAAAATATTACTATTACGAGATGCATTGTTCACGAGAAATGACGGAAAAAAAGAAGAAAAAAAAAAAAAAGAACTTAAACACGAAGAGAGAAAGGGAAAGAAATAAACGCGTAAATGAAAAAAAAAATGATAAAACTCGACTCCTGACAATTACACATGACAAATAGTACAACCGCGTATACAATTGTAAACTGTATACCTACGATTAGAAATGAACAAATTAAAAACTACTTAAATAAACATAACGCAAAGGTTCTTCATTGACGAATTTTTATCGCTTGGGACAATTTATTTTTTACAGCTTACGACGCTGTGTTTAGATTATAAGTAAGAGTATTGCATTATTATTACAGATCTGGAAGTCAAAGAGGAAATTTTACGATGATTGAAGAAATCGTGAAAATTAAGAAAAATTCGTATACATTTTTACAACTAAAAATATAAATTCTTGCAGATGAGAATATATGTTTAGCTACGAGAATAAATATTTCAACATATTTATTTTTGTAGATAAAAATGTATTATTATCCACAGGAATACAGTTTTTTTTTGGGATTTGTTGATTTCCATTCGTCGCCTCGATCGATCGATCGATAAAACTGAGAGATCGACTTTGTCTCCCGCGCTCCGCATATCGTCGCGGCAGGTGAGTATTTTCGCGGCAATTCGTTTTTAAAAACGCAGAGACAGAGACGACAGTAGCAACGAATATAAAATGAAAACTATGGACATTCCGAAAACGGTCGTAAAATTATTTTATTTTGCACAAAAAAAAAAAAAATTTGCATGCAAAACGTAAAAAAAAAAAACTGCTCAATGAATTTTTCAACGCTATAGAAGCCATTTCCCGATAGAGTACTTTCGTTATTATTTTAATTTAAGAAAAAGAAAATTCATTGTTGTTTTTCGGTTGATTTTTATTTCCACTTAATTTTGGAATAAGTGATGCGATATTTTTCCGATTATTAGCCGAATGAAAAAATATATGGTACATCACGATCCACTGGAAATTTAGGTTAGTTCGCGCGAAAAAGCTTCGAATTTCTCTCGATGCAAGTATAACCTTTAAAAAAAAGTGTATTTTGCTTTTTTTTTTCCTATTCAGTAGTTGAATAATTTTCTCTTGATGAAGATAAAGGACGAGAAGCGAGACGAGGTACCCATTCGAGCCGAACAAGTCACAAGCGACTGAACTACGGATGTTACGGATCAGTTACTCGACTCTTATAAAGCACAAAGGTCACGTGACGAGGCGCTCGAGACACGCATCCATCCCCTGTACCCCCGGCTCTCCCGCCGTCTCCTCTACAATCATAAAAACCCCGAAAAACTTGCAAAAAAAAAAAAACAAAATGATAAAAAAAGGCGAAATAACCTCAGATTCTCCGCTTTTCGAATTAATGGATCTCAAAAATAATTTATTGACGGCAATTCACGGTTTTTTTTTTTCTACATTTCTGAGAACTGCTCAATTAACGAATGAACGAAAATAAATAAATAAATGTATTATTCTGCTGCGTTTTAACAGCATCTGTAACTTCCGGTATTTCGTATAAAAAAAAAAACAATAATCCATGACAATTCGTTATATTTCCTTTATCGTGTCTGCAACTGATACATAGACTGGACACATTGTAAACTCGTAATGGCAGAACGGAGTCTACGTGAAATAGTACACGCTATTTCATATGTATGTGTTTATTTTCTATGTATGAACGTATTTTTTTAAGGGAAGTATTTGATCCATCGGGTGTTAATTAATTTGTAACAAATAATTAACTCGAAACTTTTTTTTTTTTTTTTTTCGAAGTAATTTCATTGCCTAAATAATTAATACTTGCAATCAACAAGAGAAGACATAAAAAAAAAAAGATTTTTTTTTTCAAGTACTATCAGAGGCAAAATTTTGAATTCTCGCAATAAACAAGAGAAGAGATTGAAAAAATCATTTTTTTTTTCTCCTACGACTAATGTTAATTATCGCAATGGTAGACTAATTGTGATTGAAAAAACGACAGCGGAAAATAATTTGGAACTCAATTCCGAGTGGTATGTACGTTGATTACGCTATTCATTTATTTTACATGATTGGCTTTTCTAAGTAACACTTAAAAGTAGAGAATTCGATCGAACGTTTGACTCGATTTTTCGTTTTTTTCTTTTTTTTCGTTTCTTTGTGTTTTACATTGGAATTTGCGTCAGCGAGATACATCGCGAACCGGACGATTTAATTCGCCGATAAATGCCCGAGTTGAGTTAATCGAAATGCCGATTTATCGTGTCGCATCGCGAGTATAATTAACTGAATTGAAATTAATCATCAAGACGTAGATACATAGAGCGAATGAAAAAAAAAAGAGAATTTCTATAATCTAAATTCGGTAACTGATATTCGACTTTGATAAAACGATATTAAACATTGATACGCGACTATAACCAGAAATACGCAATTATACAAAATTGTATGGCACCTCCGCAAGGTTTCCGTCGTCCATATAAAAATAAAAAGATTATTAACTGAACGAATAAATTAACAATTAACAAATACGCGTCTCCACATTCTACAGCTCCTTTGGTATCGATAATAGTGCTTAAAAAAAAAGAAACGTATATAACAAACAAAAAAATGAAACAAACGGATGAAAGATCATTGAAGAAATCGACGGAATTCGCGTGGTCCACGATGTATCTCTCTTACAATTAATTCGGTTTATCTATTATCTAATTTCGCTACGATAAGAGTTATTGGGCTCAGACAGCAAGAACACCTTTTACACTTGATATACATTATTATATGTAAAGTATCCACCAACGGAATGTGTGATTTTTTTCCACCCGTACGATCCTATGCTAAATAATACGTTTTATTCGTTTTTTTTTTTTTTTTTTTCATATCGGTTGTTATTTTTTTCTTTTCTATTCTATCGTTTTTTTGTTCAGTCAACAGCGATATATTCAAGACGGTGGGGCCCGCCCCATATCTTTGCGGTGAATCGTAAGTTCGATCCACTCGATTCACCTCGAGCCTCGAAAAGAAAACGTCCTGTAGGGATAATTTTTTTTTTTTTTTCGTCCAGTAAACTCGACGCCGTCGCGAAGAGAACGGAGCGCATTCGAGTGGATCGAACGAATCGGGAAGGCCTAAGAATTTCTCGTATCAGCACGGGGTTAAGCACATCGCCAATTTACGATTCTTTTGTTACGTGTGCTCCAAGTTTCGTCTAACAACGTTTTAATAATGAGGCCCTAAGCGCCGTACCGTTAATCGTGTCACTACTAGCGCTTAGTTTCGTTCGCAAGCGACTCTTTTTCATTGCATCTCCTCCTTCGCGCATCATCCTTCTCGAGCTCATTATTTATCACCAATTTTTAATACCCGTGATTGATTCTTAAAAGGCTATATATATATATAGTTATTAATAATTATCCGACGAGCCTTGTGCCAAAACAATAGTACAGGAGACAACTAAAACTACCGGCACATCGTCGGACGAATATATTTTTTCTTTTTCGTTTCTTTTTTTTTTTTTTTTCTTCTTCTTCTTCGTTTAGACTTTACCATTAGTAATCCTCGTTTCGTCGTTAGGCCATCGTCGTCTCTACGCACGCACCTCCCATATCCTCCCCGAGAGCTTAGTAATAGTAAAATAGAACTCTACAAACAAGAAAAACGGGCATTCGTGGGCACCGCATGGCAAATTTGCGATACACATCGTTTCCGTCGATTTCCTTTTCGTTTTTTTTTCTTTTTTTTTTTGTTTTTTAATCGACGCACCACTTTTTTCCCCCATTTCCAAAAATATTCTCGTATCTCGAAATTTTCGCGGAACATTTTTTTTTCTTTTTTTTTTTTTTTCGTTACTTCTTTTTTTCGTTATTCTTTCGTTACTTGGGCCCCATTAATATCTACATCGCCGACCACCGCAACGCACGCATCACCACCGGAAACCATATTCGTACCTTTCTACGTCTAATCGTCGGTTCTAACTATATTACAGTAATTATTTATGTATAGCATATACCTGTATGAGTTTATGTATCGTGAATATTTATCGTAGTTTAATCTTATAATAATAGGACTTAAACATAGGCGGGTGAGAGATTTAAGGTGAGTCGTGAAATAACATTGTTGCGTATCGTTGCTCGCGTTGTTCGCGAACTCTTGATTATCTGTATCACCATTATACGACAATCGTGACACACCACCATCGCAACGCCGCGCATTCTTTCCGCAACGAGTCGTTGATCCGTGCTGAGACCACCGAGAGCACCGAACGCGCTATTCGTCAACAGTCTGCTTGGACTTCCGCCAATCTTTTGATATCTGTTTTGGATTCAAACATTTTTTGAATTTTTTTTTTTCTTTTTTTCAATTTTATTAGTTTTTATGTCGAGTAGATTCTCAGACGCAAAAAAAACGATATTTCGTAACTCAATTTTTTTTTTCTATTCTATTAGCGTTTATGTGGAGAAACGTAAAAATTCTTCGCGTTTATGAAATTGTGTTTTACAAATTCACCGAAAAAGTGAGTTTAGATTCGCAGTCGCAAGAAAAATTATATTTCGTAATTCTATTTTTTTATTTTTCAATTCTATTAGCGTTTATGTGGAGAAACGTAAAAATTTTTCGCGTTTGTGAAATTGTGCTTTCCGAATTCACCGAAAAAGTGAGTTTAGATTCGCAGTCGCAAGAAAAATTATATTTCGTAACTCAATTTTTTTTTCTATTCTATTAGCGTTTATGTGGAGAAACGTAAAAATTCTTCGCGTTTATGAAATTGTGTTTTACGAATTCACCGAAGAATTGAGTTTAGATTCGCAGTCGTAAACAAAATGATATTTCGTACTCTATTTTTTTTTATAAACAAATGCTTCTAATTTATTAATATTATTAGAGTATCTATTAATTTCAAGAATAAACTTTCATTCATTGAGATTAACCGGAAACTACAAATTTTATAATAGAAATATTGGAAAAAAAAAAATTCGCGATTTATCGTCGCAAATTGAGTTCATTTTTTAAAATATTGATTGATGAACTCTTTTTTTCTACATAATGTAGAAATTCTTTGATTAAAATTGAATTTACTTCGCACGCGTTTTTTGCATGGGATGTGTATAAACGATTATTGAAATATTAGTACAAAGTTGCCACTCAATCGACAATTAGAAATTTTTCGACTTTTCCATGATTTTTGGATAAAAATTCGATTTTCTCTGACTATTGCCTTCAAAATATTAAGTCCAAACGATAACACTGTACACTGCTACATTACTTTTAACATAATTCACAAAGACGTAAAGTAAAAGACATCGTTCCCAATGAAAATTGTAAGTTACAAAAAAAAATGATGTTATGATGGAATCTGAAATCATTCAGTGAATCAATATAGAAACTTTTTATTGAATGCAAATGAATGGCTCGCGGCATCCCTGACTTTTCCCGGTTTTCCAGATTTCCAGATTGAGTGATCGCTCTGTCGTATTTAATTGATTTGACACCACCGAAAGAAGTATTTACAATGATTTGGCGTCTCGACGCTACCGCGTCTCTCGATTTCAATACAACTGACCTTCTCTCAGCAGCCTGAAGCTCATTGGGCGTCGAACCGGGAGTAGTATTTTCCGCGGGAGTACTGTTAGGTGTAGAGACGGGTGTCGCGCTATTCAACGCAGGATCCCGACGTCTGGGAGCCGGTGAAGCCGGAGCAGAGCCAACGGCGCCGCCAGGTCGCGGCCACGGACTTCGGGCGCCGGATTCGGGTTCGGAATTCGATGGCGACATCAGTAGTCCCGGTGACAAAAGCACCACCGGTACGTGTGCGAAATGTTCCGTAGGTATTCGCATCTTCACCAAACGACGATAATTAAAAAAACAATAAGAAAAACCCCAAATAAAGTAGCGACGATCTAAAGAACTAAACGCGATAAAAATCTCAAAAATGTACCTTAGAATAACACTTGACGCATACGGTTCTCTCGCAGAGTCGGCAACGCTGACCCCACGGACCCAAAAGTCCGAATCGAGTTTTGAGACACAGGAAGCACACGCGTCTCTTCTCGACGTCCTCCTTAACGCGACCCTCGACCGGCAAGGATTCGAGTTCCGCTTTCGTCAGAACGCTTCGTATGTGAACTATTTCTTCGAGAGTTAAGGAAAGCCGCTCGTCGAGAAACATGTCTCCCAGGGAAGCCTTCTGAGATAAAGAAACAAAGATAAATTATGGGAAAAAAGTATTTTTCGGAGGTCGAAAAACGTGGATACGGATAGATTGCCATACTTGAGGGCTCTGGTCGACACTCTGATCGTGAAACTCCGATGAGGCGATTCCGTGACCTTTTAGAGACGCTCTTTCGCGAGGTCGCGGACTGAGACTGGGACTCGCGTTGGGACTCGGGCTTAAGCTCGTTCTTAAATCCGTATCAATCAAACCGGCGTGCTGACGACTCTGCGGCCTCGAATGGGGCACCGATGATGTACCGGTTAATGGAAGAAAAGAAGCTGTACTGCCTCTGCCGGTGTGCTTTCGGACGGAGGCCCGTCTCGATGGGCACTGAGTGGCCAAGTCGTAAGCTACGAAAAAAAAAAAAAAAAAACACAGATTCCTCAATTAATGATCGGTAACTAAATTTTTTTCATTCGATTAAAGTAAAAAAATTATATATTTACACTCGAGTTGCGCATCGCAAAAACGATGATATTCGTTTCGCGTTAATCGAAGACCGCCAGTTTTGCGCCAAGGATTCGCGGAACTTTTGTCCTCGTCGTCGTCGTCGCAACAGACTCCGGCTCTCGCGCTAACGCGCGGACGATAAGCTTCCTTTGATTCCCAAACGTTCCCGGAATCGTCCTCGTCTTCGAATCGCGTCACTGTGTACTCCTCGTCATCCTCGTCGTCGTCCTCCTCATCTTCCTCGACGTCCAACTAATTACGATAACAACGAGTACTCTTAAGCATTATATTTCGTATTTTAAGATGTAGTGACAGATGATTCAACTTTTTTTCCTCTTTTTTTTACCTTCGAAACCCTTCAGAACTTTTGTTTCCTTTTTTTTTTTCAGTGTCGACTTTCTTTTTAATTTTTTCGCTTCGACAATTTACAAAACGAACCAAAAAACAAATATCGGAGAATCAGACAAAAATAGAAAAGAATATCGACATGGAAAAGAAAGAAAATCAAAGTAAAAATTATCGAAGAAAAAAGACGAAAAACAGAAAATTCAAAGCCACAGTGCGGAAAATGAAAAAAATGTTATACTTTAAATCGAATAAAGTATTTTCTAATCGAGGAAATCCATTTCAATGAACAAGCAACATAAACATGTTGAATTTACAAAGTCTCCAAAGTAAATTCTTACCTTAAGATCGAAATCTACAGGGATGAGCTTCCGCGGTTGTTTCATAGCCGAGTGCTCAGCCTCGGAGGATCCGCGACGAGATTTCGTTATAATGCCTTCGTTATCTTTGATATTGGAACTCTCCTGGCTGTTATCTGCAAATTATTTAAAAATAAAACACATAAATAGAGTTACAACAGATTTCCCGATCCAATTCGACTCATAACAATACTACTGACGGCGGTGAAAAAAAAAAAAAACAAAATATACAGAAGCCCTGCTGTCCCATCCGACGAGACGTCTCGATCGACGCTAAGATCGTTGAATATAACAATCGTTTATTATCGTGAATTCTTGTGAAAAAATGACGATGCAATTCGATATTTTTGTATCCCGACGATTCGATAAATGCAACGTTAAAAAAATAGTATTAAAAAAACACTTTACGTAAAAAATGAAGCGATAAATGTACGATAACGACGAATGATCAATGAAAATGATTACCTGCAACCCTAAAGCGCCTTCTACAAGACTTACGATTCCCAAGTCCGCGAGCGCGAGCTTCTGGGCACTTGGCAGTGCGCTGTCGAGGCTGCGGTACGGGAAACGACCCCTGACCTTCCGGATGCCGCCACTGCGCCGCGACATCCTGAGCGGATTCTTGTTCCTGTTCGGCTTTAGCCGGTGGTACCTCACCGAGGACTATCCTCCGTGATTCTCCACCAACCGCCAGCAGCATCGTTCCTCAGCTTTTCTCACAACCGCGTCAGATCAGTTACTCGTCTCATCATCATAATGTCGACCTACTCTCCCACTTTCCGTCGATCTAACGCGATCCCGTGGCATCGTTCGTAGTTAACTCGAGTGGCAACCCTCGCAACCCCTCATTAAAGGGATAATAAACCTTCGTCCACCTTATACCGAGACGTTTTTTTTTACTCTTTTCACATTAAAGAAAAAGAAGAAAAAAAACGATAATACGATCGAAGCGTTATTAATTAAGGAAAAAGGTCAGAACCATCGTCTATCGATTCATCCGTTTCCGTAGACATACATAACGTTACACTCTATGCTCGTCACATTAAAAAAAAAAAAAAAAACTTCCCGTGGAATTTCCTTCTCGTCTCGTCGATGATTATTAATGAAAAAAAATAAATAAAAACAAGAAAGCGGAGACAAGCGATGCGGTATCGCGACTCTTAGCGCGAAGGTACAGTACGCGAGGCGACAATGCTGAACGTTAACACGATGTACAGTTTTAACCCGTTGAACAACAACTGTACGAGGCGCGCGTGGTCGTGAAATTGTATCTGTGCGTAATTTCTTCGTTACACACCCTCGCATCTGATCTCTCGGGTGCGCGGGCGCGCTTACCAAACGTTCTTAACATTTTCCACGCCTACGAAGGATTATTGATCGACGGTGACTCTGCGCGCGGTCACCGACTACCACTACCGCACCGAGCCTCAGTGTCCCTTTTCTCGGGCTGAGAGGGTGCCGGAGCTCGAAAATTTACGACGAGCCCACCGTCGACACATGCGCTATAACACGATAGAGCTGTTCTCTCGCAACCCGAATTGCTTATGAAATCAACGATGAGTAATCGCATGGATTATTACGTCGAGGCGTTACTCACGACTCGTATCTATTTTTTATCCGATGCATCGCGCGAACATTGACCTTTGATTCGTTTGTAAAAAAAAAAAAAAAACAAAATAAAAAAAATAAAAAAAAAAGTCTAATTTGTATTCCGACGAAGCGACGATTTTTGTGGTATAATTAGCGTGTTCTGTGATACGAGAAAGCTGAGGAACGGAATAATTTATCGGCAGATCGCTCTTTGCTCCGAAAATTTACCGTTCCAGCGAACGCCAAGTTTTTTGCATTACAGAGATCCGGTTCTCGTGCGAACTTCGCACAGCCGGAGATATGTAGGGAAAAAATGTATTCGTGTACTTTAATACACCGGAGACGAAGGTAACACGGGTCGAAGAGCGCGATCTTTCGATAAATCGGTATTTTCGCCTACGTGCGTTACGAGACTTGGCATTTAAGATTCTAAAGATAAAAAAAAAAAATTCTCTTCCTCCTACGAATATTCTACGGCTCGCCTACGTGCATAATTGCGTAGGTTGAAGGATTATGGAACGGCAGCAGGGCTTTTGAAACGCGAGGCGCAAGCCTCGCAAGCCGCGCATGGATCGTATCGCTACGTACGATGTATACGAGTAATTAAATTTGCAACGATAAACGATCTCGAGATGGTATGAGACTGCAGCTAGGCGAACGTTCGTGCAATGGTTTTCTTTGCATTTTTTTCTTTTTTTTTTGGTCGCTTACCCTGTTGCGAATTACATGAATGATGAAAGGACTTTGTTTGCGGCTGCAGACGATGACTGGAGGATCTCAATGGTCTCGGAGGTTTCTTTATGCTTTCCATCAGCAACTCACGTACTGTGCATTGCTTTTTTATCGGTGGCAATTGTCTGTCGGAAGCCTTGAAAAATAATAATCGAAGATTTATACAATAGTTGAAAATTAATATGCAATTTTTAGGGTTCGGTATTTTCTTTTTTTTCTTTTTTTGTGTTTCAAAAACGAACTTTTTTCAGAGGCGGTCTGCTCCTTATGAAATCGAGAACCATCGTTCTCGCGTCTTTTCGAGCGTTCGGTGCGGGCGCCGGAGTTTTTTTCAAACGATATCGACGCTCGCGAATGTCGTCCATGAGAATTTCGTACGGTGTTAATTCGAACTCAGCACCCCTTCCTCTTCCCCTTGAACGACCGCGCTTTCCCAAGTTTTCCTCGACCTTCTTTAATTTTACGCCTCGTCGCAGCTCACCGATCACCTGTACCCAGAATCTCGCCTGTGGGAAATTTAGACTTTTTATTATAATTACGTTCCCTCCATTACGGCGGAAAGACCTTGAAAAATGTTAGGTAAAGCTAAAGTGATATTATCTAACAGATCTATGAGGTCACGTGCGCAAAAAATGCATGTTATTCAGGAATACGCGAGCAAACATCTACGATGCTTACGTACTTGTATCGCTCGCCAAATCCTAATGTCTGTCTATAAGAAACATAATTATCCCAATGATTATTTTTAAAAAAAGTCTTCCACCACCTCGTGATTACTTTCTTCATTTTGATTAATTAATATTCGAAGCTTCTTACCCAATCGTCGAAATTCAGAGTTTCCAAATGCTGCGACGACGCACCGTTGTGACGCGCGGCAGCGGAACTCGAGAAATTCTTTAAGTTCGTCTGTTTCCTCTCGTTTGATACTTTTTCGAGAAACTGCGAGAGCTCCAGAGCTTCCGATACGAAGGCTCGTATCACGGCACAGTAGTGGGCGTCCGCTTGTTCCTCGGTTCCTTGCACATGCCTCGTGCACATCTGTAAATTTATTTATGATATTAATTAATCGGACGACCCAACAACGAGGGCACATAAAATTTCACATTTCAGGTGTTTTTAGACGCGAAATAGGAATTTCTTTATGATTTTATTTTTAATGTTAAAAAATCGGGAGGAACTCTCGGGGAATGGAACTTATTATACTACATAACAACCTTTCAATTCAATGTAAAAAATATTTCTTTTTTATATTGAAAACGAAACCGAATCGAAATTATTGATTTCGGGGTTTAAATTTGAAAATTTCAGGATCCAATGCGAATTTCAGGACATTTAAGAACTTTTGTGTCTTTTCAGATGATTGGACATTCTTACTAATTATAATTATCGTTCGTTTTTTTTACCTGAACGACAGTCTTGAAACTACAATAGTACGATTTTTTTGAGTACCCGACGTTATTTTTTGCGATTGTCAAATCGTCCATTTCAACTTCACCGGAATCGCGCTCGATTCCCTCATCGTCCGTTTCCTGCAGTCTCTCCTCCGTGTCCGGCTCACACTCTGCAAGACGCGAACGATTAATACCATCGAATGTTACAATATATCGTCGATATAGTTCGGTGGAGACCTTCGTCTGCTTGAGTCATTCTCGTTATGAGATCTTCCAGATCAGGAGACAGAGGCGTTTCTTCTCTCTCGTCCATAGCAAAGTCAAGGGCTTTGAATATCAGGATTCCCAGAGAGCAAATAACCTGTAACACGATGAAAAAAAATTGATTTACAAAAATTCGTAAAAAAATTGATTTACAAAAATTCGTAACAAAATTGATTTACAAAAATTCGTAAAAAAATTGATTTACAAAAATTCGTAAAAAAATTGATTTACAAAAATTCGTAAAAAAATTGATTTACAAAAATTCATAAAAAAAATTGATTTACAAAAATTCGTAAAAAAATTGATTTACAAAAATTCGTAAAAAAATTGATTTACAAAAATTCATAAAAAAATTGATTTACAAAAATTCGTAAAAAAATTGCTGAACAAAAATTCGTGAAAAAATTGATGAACAAAAATTCGTGAAAAAATGTATGAATAAAAATTCGTAAAAAATTGATGAATAAAAATTTGTGAAAAATTTGATAAATAAAAAAAAATTGAAATAAAATGATGATGCTGTGAAACATTTTTTCTTTACTTACCTTCTGCTCGGTGGCCAGTGTGCTCTGCGACTCTGAAAAAGAAAAAAGAAATTGTGTTCACTCGGGTTGAACAAGAATGCAAATATCTCATAAGTTCGTTTAACTTTTACAAATCAACAATATCGCTTCTCAAAAAACGCCTCTGGTGTCTTGTCGTTTTTCGAAGCGTCATTAACGTAAAAAAAAAAAAAATTATCAAAATTTTTTTTTTTCATTATGTACCTTTTGGCGACTCCAAAATGACATGTCCATCTTTGTGCAGTACAATTTGCGCTAATTCCGAAAGTTCTTGCAATTCGTCGGACGGGAGGGTCATAAGGGTTTTGGCGGTTTGATGATACAGCGCCCATGCTTGTTCGCGACTTATCGGTCCATTGAAGCACAGCAAAATTTCATGAAGATTGAGGCCGTTATTGGCGTTAAGTTTGCAAGTGCCTCTGCGCGATTTCTTCATTTTGATTTTAGCTCTTGCATCGACGTCGTGTTTCTCTGAATGCAGCATCTCCGCAGGACCGCCGTTCTCTTGGCACCCATTCATACCGCCGGGTCCTGTCAATGTCTTCGTAACACCACAATTCTACTCGTCCCAAACACTATTTATTTCATTTCACATAACTTTTTTCGCTTTATCTAGCTAAATCCAACGATCGGAAAAATTCACCGAACAATTTATCCGGCACTTAGCTATCTCCATTTCACGAAAAACTCTCACAGATCAGCCGATTCGGCGATTAACGCGAATTTCGAATCGTTCGTGATTATTTACAAAAATTTACAGGACGAACACGATAATTGTACGGACGAGCGAGTTACATGCGGACAACACGGTCACGGTTTCCGAACGAATGTAAAATTAATTCGGTCGGCTGAGAAACGAATAAATCACGTAGAATAATTGTGTACGAAGTCCGGAATAATCGCCTCTCGAAGATCAAACGTACACAGACACTGGAGTGTGTCTTTTTTTTTTCCTCGTTCTCGGAATAGTGACACGCAACACGAGTGATTGTTGTTGTTTAGCCGTACGTAATGATTTCTTGTGGCAACAGTTAATACTAGATTCTACGATGTGTAAAGGTGTGTAAATTGTAATGTTGTATGTACAACGGTATAGTAACGTATAATAACGTGCGCGCTTCGAGAAATACGCCTCCCACGGCGCCTCCCACTACCGCGACTGCGGCAACCAGCTGACCGTCGACTCCCATTCTTTCTCCCATGTATTCTATCTATAGCTCTCTCTGTGCTCTCACTCGCCCCCGAGTCTACATATGGTAGAGTAGCTACCTATATATACATCTAATTATCGCAATTAAACGATCGACTACCAAAGGTTCTTACACTATTAGTCATCGCAAAAGCATTGATACGAGGAAAAAGAAATCGGAGTGTTTATCAAAGCTTCAAATTAATTGGTGGAAGACATATCGGTTTTAAACGAAAAAAAAAATAAAATCTATTCGAAGAAAATAAAGATAACCCGTTGTTTTTCTTTTGTTATCGACCGAGGAGAATAGTAACATTTCATCTTGCGACGGTAAATTGACGAAAAACAAATGTTACCGGGTATTTCCGCATCAACATAGGCGCGGATATGTTTTACTCAGTACGGCTCGGTACATAGTTCAACATCTTTCCATCCCTTCCGCGCACCCCCGTTTCGTGCGTTCCCTTCTTACCGTCCGGTTTTTCTCCTGTAATGACGAAAAATATATTTCAGTAGTGGGGAGGACTCGTAATACACGGCATACATGTCATCCATAACGCAAAGTAGACCTTTTGACGTTTGTCATCGTCGAGTGTCATTAACGAGTGTCAAGCGAAACGATCGCTAATAAATATCGCAAACTCTCGACAAATCCTCGACGAACGCGTTTCATTCGGGTATTATTTTCTTCTCTACTTTATTTTTTTTTATTAAAACTACGAAGTTACAAGATCAGCAAAGATGGAGGCAGTGCCGAGATTACCGATGATTTCGTTTCAACTGAAAGTCAGTCCGACACCAACGTCTTTCGGTCCAAAATTGAAACAGGTGAGAGCTCAACAATTCCGCGAAAAATTATTAATCGCCATGGCGTGAATTTTTTTTATCGTGCTATCTTTTCGTACGCTGGAAAAAAAACATTCTGGTCTTGCGTCGCTGCATGCTGTTTCCAGTCTTCGCTCAACGCTGTAAAATGGATTATCCAACGGTGCGGGGTCTCGGTTTGTCAAGCAAAATCCTGATTTCTTTGTTTTTCAGTACATACGCGACTTTTACAACGAAGATCCCGAATCGTACTCCAACGAGATTCACAAGTTGGAAAAATTGAGAGAAATGGCGGTGAGACATCCGATAGCTGTTTCCGGATGTTCGCTGCTACAGAGATACTACTGTCAGTTGCACTTTCTGCAGAGTAGATTTCCAATGGGACCGGATGAGGCTGCTGCCGTTATGTTTACTTGGTACGTCGACATTACGAGGAAAAAAAATAATTTATTCAGATTTTACTTTATCTAATATTTTTCTCTATTTCAATTTTTCGGATATACAGCTCCGTTTTTATTGACCCTAAATGTGGGGGGAAACTTTCATTTCTCTAAGGTTCAGGATGACAATTTTCCAGAAAAATCTGAAAAAATGGGCTGAAGAAATAAATTCGTCAATGAATTCTTAAAATAGTAATTGAAGAAATTTTTTTATTAATTAAATTAATTTAATCAATAATAAAAAAAGTATATAATAACAAAAATAATAATAATAATAATAAACGAGTGTTCGAGTTTTTTTAATTAAAATGTTGAAATTCGATTAACAACTTTTGTGATGAAACCTGATAAATCAGACTTCTAATTATACTTCAAACTTAATTAAAAAATTTTCTCAACTCATTCATTGCTCCAAATTCCGCTCTTTCGAAATATTCCGTAATAATTGATTTTATAAGTTTACATTTGCAAATAAAAGATAATTTTCGCGATAAAAATATGTTACGGCCGAAATAATTTCTTTTTGTTTTGGCGTCACGGAAAAATCCGGGAATTTTGATCCTCTCATTTAGGGGTTCACCTCAATGTCTCAGATTACAATTAATCGAAAATGTGAATAATTTTGTTTTTTTATTTCAGGAAAGACACGTACGCGAATATGGTTTGCTCGTTGGCCAATATACGCTTCGAGATAATATCGGTATTGTACAATATCGGCGCCGTTCACACGCAATTGGGAGCGAAAACAGAAAGAACTACAGCCGAAGGAATGAAGATGGCATGTTCGCATTTTCAGTGGGCAGCGTGGGCCTTCGAACATTTACAGAGCAATCTTTCGGGTTTAGATTTGGCCCCCGAACTCATGACTTTCATGCATCAACTGAGTCTCGCACAGGCGCAGGAATGTATTTTGGAAAAAAGCATGTTGGACAATAGAAAACCGACTATTGTAGGTACGTGCCTCGCGTAATTCTCTAGTTTCGTTTATCCTTCGGCA
Organism: Buathra laborator; assembly: GCA_934046635.1. Lineage (NCBI taxonomy): Eukaryota > Metazoa > Arthropoda > Insecta > Hymenoptera > Ichneumonidae > Buathra > Buathra laborator. The sequence goes on from OW203900.1 coordinate 6,043,887, forward strand.
CATTATCTCTCCAAAGATCTTAATCACCTTTTATTTCCGCAGCAAAAGTCGCCAAGCAGATAGTCGATTATTATTCTCAAGCTCTCGGCACCTTGGAGCCCAATAACAGCGAGGATAATCCGGTATCCGATATGGTTGGATCGAAAATTTATAAGGTACAGCGTAACATTCGAAAAATTTTTCCTAATTTTTTTTTTCTCTGTATCTACGTCGCTTAGTCGACGTTCCAATGTTTTATAGTTCGAGAAATTGAACAAAAAACTGCGTAATACGTTTTATATTCATTGAAAAGACATTACGATAAAATATCGATATACTTCGAAATGGTCGCTTCGTCTTTTCTTTTTTTTTTTTAATGTGCATCGGAGGATTCTTTTTCTGAAGTTATTTTTATTGAAAACACTGATTTATTGTTTTGTCTTTAAACAGAATTGGAAGAGATACGTGAAGTTCAAGAGAGCCTATCATTTGGCGGTGACGCAACTTTATCAGGGTCTCGCGGCTGAGGAGCAGCAGAAGATGGGCGAACGCGTTGCGTTTTACAACGCATCGCTGACTGCGTTGAACGACGCTCGTTCGATGTGGGCGAGTGCTAAGGGATCTCTGATAATAACGGGAATCGCTGGTGAGAAAGAAGCCATCGAGGAAGCGCTGACATTCACGAACGACGTTATCGAGGGAAAGCGAAAAGCCGCGAAGAACGAAAACGAATTTATTTATCACGAGGAAGTGCCGGAGAAGGATGCACTACCGACGGTAAACGGTGCTTCCCTCGTCAAAGGAATTCCTTTCAGTGTCAACGATCCCGAAGTATCGGGTCCCGATATATTCGCAAGGTATTGGAAATAATCGATTGTTTCGGATCGTTTAAGTCAAAGTATCGAATGCCCCTACAATAACGTTTTTACTTCTTTTTTTTCCGTTGCAGATTAGTACCAATGAAAGTTCACGAAGCGAGTTCCCTGTATTCCGAGGAAAAAGCAAAAATTCTTCGTTCCGTCGGTGCGAAGATAGAGGAAAAGGATCAGCAGCTCGACTCGTATCTCGCGTCTCTGAAACTTCAGCACCTGAGTTTGTGGGATCCGGACGCGCAGAATCCCGAATCGGAATATTTGCCGCTACCAGAAGAATTGGCGGAACGTTGTGCCGCTCTGAACGCGCGACCCAACGCCATTCAAGATCTCGTTGATATAATGGGAAAGCTATCGGACACTTACAGAGACGTCGAGGCGATGTTGAAAGAAATCGATACTATGCTGAACGAGGAAGAGCAGCGGTAATTATACCGGAGGCAATCTAATTTTCGCAATCCGAATAGTCGATCATATGATACATCGCGACTTGATGTTTTTTTTTAAATGTTTTTTATTTGTTTTATTGATTTTTAAAGATTGCAGAAGTAGCCTAATTTTTTCTAAATAGAAATTTAAAAAAATGGAACTGCGTCCACACATTGTTATAGTGAGTCCTGGAATTTTTTTTTGCGTCTTCGGGACTCCGGTACGAATAGTCAATCGCACGAGATTACTTATAAGATTTTTTTTTAACCGCAAGAAAAAATAAAAAACGTTTTTATGTAGCGGTCTTCGGGTAATTCAGTTTAAAAAATGCAACGTGTCTTCAAAAAGCATTTCGTTTCGCCGAAAATTGGAGAAAAAAATACTTTAAATATCACAAATCCATCATAATACTTCCTTACGATTTAGAAAGTTACTAAAGATGTTTTTATTGATTATTTTCGTAAATACACGCGGTGTTACTCACTACTTTTTTTTCGCGTATTTTGCTCACAGCGAGAAACAGTATCAAGAAGCAATGGGAAAGAGACCACCGACAATAGTAGCGACCGATTTGACGAGAGAAGCCAAGAAGTACGAAGAAGCACACGCCAAAGCCTCGGAGAGCAATCAGGCGCTTCACAGAGCGATGACGCTACACGTTAATAACTTACAAGTGCTCGCGCAACCTCTGGCTGATCTTATTGCGAACATTCCTTCGCCGAGTGCAAATCTTTCAGGTATATCGCCAAAAAACATCCGCAAAAAAATAATTTAAAAAAATTCACTTTCAAAACAAACAAAAAAATGTATACATTCGTTATAAAATTTTCTTTGTAAAATAGGTCAGAAGAGTGAATCCGAAAGCGACAAAATTCACGCGAGAGAGTTGAAGCGTATATTGGGAAAGGTCGACGAGATGCAGCGTCAAAGAAACGAATTGCACGCAAAGCTTCGGGATTCTGTAGCGCAAGATGATTTGACGCGACTCCTCGTAACCGCGACGGCAGAATCGGCATCCCTCGAGACGTTATTCGCCGAGCAAATCGGCAAGCATCAGTCCTTAGTGAGTCTGATAGATCAGAATCTATCGGCGCAGGACAACATTCTTGCGGCCTTAACGGACGCTTACGCTCGTACAGCCGATACGCGTAAAGCCGTCGACGAGGTTCTTAAGCGTCGCGAGTTAACGATTTCTTCTCTGATAACGTCGTACGATGCTTACGAGGATCTCGTGGCAAAATCTACAAAGGGTCTCGAATTTTATCGTAAACTGGAGGTCAACGTGACGAAACTATTGCAGCGCGTAAAGAGCACTTGCCGAGTACAGGAGGAGGAAAGAGAGCAGATTCTCGCGAGAAACGATAAAACTTCCTACGGCTCCGTCGAGGCGCCGATCGCCTCTCCCAGTGCGGAGAGAAAACCTGGATCCGGTATGAAGTTGCGCGATCATTTGGCCGCGAGATTGAAAAATAATCCCGCAAACTATCAACAGAATCATTACAACGCGGAGAAGCACGCGATACCGGTAGCGCCGATACCGCCGAATCCGCACGTTTCAATAAAACCGACCTATCCGATTGATCCGTCGAGTGGACAGGACGCTGGTGGAATTCCCGTCCACGCTGTGCCGCCTATAGCCTCCGAGATACAACCGAGCAATCAGCAACAACCGCAAATGTATCAGCAATATTATCCGAGCGATTATTCGAACTATTATATGCAGATGCATCCGCAAGCGCAGTATCATCCTCATCAGTATGCGTACGGCGAGGACGCGAGTATGACGAACGGCGGTGGTACGCAGAGCTTTCCAAAGACCGGAACGACGAATACCGACAGTATGTATCGTCAGGCAACCGGAAATGCAACTGGCAACACCGAAGTATCGAGCAACAGTACGAGATACGCGGGTTATAACAATACGCGCGCAGAACAAGTGTCAGCCTCGCCGATCGTCGCTCATCCCTCTCAATACTCTTCCGTTCCTCACGGTGGCTACGATAACGCCGATTATACTCAATACCCGAGCGAATATCGAGCCGTGGATAATCATGGATATCAAGTACAGAGCTCGATGACCGTACAGCCGGGAACCACGAGCGGGTATCCCGCGCCGGCGGTGCAGCCGACTTACAATCCGGTAAATACGAACCAATCCCCGTCTCACGGCCAGCAATCGGGCGCTTATCGCGTTGAGGACGTTCGTCAGGACCCGCAACCGCCTCAGGTGCAGAATATGCCGCATCAACCGCAACAGCAGGTTCCGCAGACCTACGACAGCGGACAGTACGTTAATCCTTATCAAGTCGCTCCTCAAGCCGCGCAGCAACCTTCGATGCAGCATCCGCAACCTTCGGAGAGTCCCGCGGCTCATGGTTATCAAACTCCCCAAACGAATCAATTGCCACACGTTCCACCGACGAATTCGCCGTATTCGATGAACGAACAGTACATTCAGCCGCAACAAAACGCGGGAGCAGCGACCAGCGAGATGTCGATGCAGGCGATGTATCCGGCAACGATGAGTAGCGTTGCTCCCGGACAAAATGCGATGGGAAATGTTTACTATGGTAACACTGTTCAATCTACGAACTCTCAACACCAAGTGACCGCCGATTGGGGTAATCAGACGCAACAGAATTATTCGGAGGCCAATGCGCAGAATATGCATGGAACGCAATTGCCGGTTAGTCAGCCGGTTCAGAGTTACGCGAATGCTTATGGAAGCTATCAATCTGAGGCTGCGGGCCATGGGTACCCGGTTGCGAGCTCATTGCCCTCGCAAGTCGCAACCGTTAGTTACGCAAACGGCACGGAGATGATACAGAGCCACACTAAGTCCACGAGCAATCAGGGATATCTACCGAATTATCAGTATCCCGGTATTCAGGGACACAACGCCGGAATTATGCAGTATCCGAATTATTCGCAGGCCTACGGAAATAATTATGGTAATGCCTCGCAACAGGCGGCTACCGGAGGACATGGATCTATGACCGACTCGTACAAAGGACATCCCGGTTACGCTTACGATCCATCATCCGGCGGTTATGCATACAGTTCTGGTTATCAGGATTCGCAGAATGGAACGGCCGATAGATCGAACAACGAGGGCGCGTTTGTGTTGCCTCCGGAGGCTCAACCCGATCAACAGGTTCAACAAGCTTACGGACAACAAGAGAACTGTGCTACATCCAGATACACCAACGCCAGCAACGGTGCGACGACGAATCTCACGCCGTCGTCACAGTATTCCAATGGTTCTTATCAATCGCCGATTGCGGATCAGAACTACTATACCAATGCTTACGGTCCGCAGTCGCAGAATGAAAGTAAGTCTCGTTATAAATATTTTTATTCGGGTTGATTGTTGGAATTTACATCTTTTCGGTGGCAATTGAAAGCAAAAAAAGTGTTATATCATATCGATTTAATAAAAGCGGATTAAGGGCGCTGCATCGAGATTCAGAGAGAATTTTTAATAATTCTCAATGGGATAAAAATCTGAAAAAAATCGACCATATAAAAGACTTTGAACCCATTGGGAATTATTTGAAATTCTTTCTGTATTTCACTTTTCGCTGGGAACGTAACGATAAACACTACTTAATAAATACTTTTCTGCTTTTTTATTTTTTTATTCTGCTTTATTTTCTTCAGGTACTACAGCTTCGAATAACAACCAAACGGGCAATGCTCAGCCTTACAGTCAACCATCCAACGCGGAGATGAACACCGCGACAACGGTACAAGTTCAAGCGGTCGAAGAATCAACAAATAAATCGCCGGCTCCCAAATCGAACGTTGATCTTTTATCGGAACTCGATCTAACGATAAATCATGCGCCCCTCGTTCCCGAAGTACATTCCGTCGACAAGCTGCAAAAGGACGTTGCGGCGGTTTCGCTTTCCGCCTTAACGGAGACGATCGACAAACGCCGGGACAGCGTCGAACTCCCACAGCAACAAATTCCCGAAGACAGACACGAGAATCTTCAGATAGTTTGGGACACGTGGTACACGGATGTACAACCGAAGAGAGATCCCCTCGGGGATCCCGTGGCTTTGCAGAAATTCGTCGCCGACATCGAGAAGTACGAAAAATTCGTCGAAAGTCTAACGGTCAAAACGCTCAGTGGTTCGACAAATTTGGATATCAAATGGAGCGACATAAGCGACGTCGAGGTAAGTCGTTATTACGCTGAATAAAAATAATTATCCTTGTAGAAAGATTCGTGTCTCGGTAAATTTCATTGTTATTTTATTTATTTATTTTCGATTCCAGACACGAGAGATGAAAAGACAAACGAGTTACGTAGCGCAAGCACATTCGAGCGCTAATAGAACAACGAATTTAGTTCCCTACGATTCAACGAGAGTGAGATTAACGTCGCCAAATTTGTCGTCGGATTACATAAATGCGTCTCACGTTAACGATCTGACGCAGTGGACACCCGCAGCTTTTATCGTGGCGCAATCACCAAAACCCGAGTCTTACGAGGCGTTCTGGACAATGATCTGGGAACAGGGAAGCGAAGTTATCGCCTGTTTAGCTACGGATGCGCAGGTAAAATTTACGAAGCCGTTTTCAACCGTTGTTCAGCGTAAAAATTAAGATTAAATGATAATTCGAGTTATCACCGTTATTTGTCTTTCACAGTTGAAAGAGGAGATTTACTGGCCTACGAGCAAAGAAAACAACTTGACGATCGGCAGCTTCACTATATCCCTCAAGAGTTCGGCTAATCATACATCTTACGTTCAGAGAGTCATCTCGATCGTTCACTCGGAGCGTAGAATCGAACGGGTCGTTGTTCACATGCAATACATCGCCTGGCCGTCGACGTAAGAATTTTTAACCCGTCATTATCTTCCGTTTAGCTATAAAATGTCGTGAAAAAATTCTGAAAAAAATTATATTAACTTGGAAGTGTTGTTTCTTTGATTATTTAACGAGAAATTTTTTAGGCGCTTATCGTATTGTTGTTGTGAACAAAAAAAGTGGTTAATAATACTCAGGGGAGTAAAAAAAATAGAAAATAAGCTAATGATCATTTTAATCGTTTTCAGAGGACTACCGAGCAGTCCGGGATCTTTACTGACGTTCGCCACCGACATACTATCCGAACAAGCGCTGCGACACTGTTCGCCAAAGCCGATCGTCGTTCACTGTTTGCTCGGTGGTTCGCTCAGCGGATTGTTTCTGTTAGCCGCAGCAGCCGTGTGCAATGTTCGCGCGGGTCACGGAACTGTTGACGTGCCTTTAGTTTTTTCCACTCTCGTCAAGTATCGAAGATGTATGATAGACAGAGATTCTCTGCTCTTCGGCTATCGCATGGTGCTTTATCACGCGCAGGATACTCTCATGAAACGTTAGTACAAGTTTCGTCATTAAAGAGAGTTTATCGTTACATTTCCAATCAAATACCAGATACGAAGAAAATTTCGTATGGTTGATTTTTTTCATATTTTTATCCCATTGAGAACTTTTCGAAATTCTCTCCGAATGAAAAAAGGTTCGGAAATGAAAATTTATCCATTTTTTTTTTCAGGAGGAATTTTGTCTTCAACCCGATCGACTTTTCAATGCTTCGAGAGTATGAAAGGCAACAAAGGGCGTGCGATGAAAAAGCCACAGCATTGTCATCCCTCTGACGATTTTCTTCACAATCTCGGAGTCGGCATACAACACGGTATCGCGAGGCAACAAGGTACGGAAATGAAATTTCTTATCGGAAATGAAATTTCGAGGAGCGAATCATAATATGCTAATTTTAAATTTCTCTATCGCGATAATATTGTAGGAGAACCATCGATCGGGCAGACAAGTTCGCAGGCGAAGCTCGCCACTGTTTCCCAAGAGAAGACTGACAAAATTGATCCGCTGAGTCAGCTGGATCCACTCTGGTCTATACGGAGATAATCTAACAATTATATGAGATATACAGACCACCGTGTCCTTCCGAGGGATTAATACCATACATTCTAAACTCAACGTTTTAATAAGCTTATAAATTAAAACAAAAAAAAACCAATGAATATTTGAAAATTGTATTGACGAAAAAGATATTAATCTGCTGCTCATAATCGTAATTACATTTGTACAGACACCGATATAGTATAAGAAGAATTCTGGAAATAGAGTTTGAATAAAGGCAATGTGCTATTTAGCTGATGATTATCGGCGTATTTATTATTTATTACATTATTCTATGAATTTTTTTCATCATTTTATAATTACATTAATCCATTAATAAATAATAATAATAAAATTATTAATAATAATAATGTTTTTTTTAAATAATAATTGATATTATTGATAATAAACTGCGAGAACTATAATAGTACGTATTTGCAGCGCTACGAAACTGTAAACTTTTTTTTTTTTCATTTTATCGACGAATTTGATAGCTTTTATTTCACATCTTTTTTTTTTCGCAAAATTAAATTACGTCCTGATCGATCGTAGATTTTATCCGCGATTTTCGATGCGATTAAGCATTGCAATTCCGCACTGTAAAAAATAATCGTAAATTAATGAAAAACTTTTTGCACCAGAAAATTCACATATTGTTTTCGTTAATTTTATAGCGAAATCGATATCGTATCTAAAATTGCAAAACCGCGAAACTACAACTTTCGAACTATTGGACATAATACTGACGACACATCCGGTGGCCTAAAGCCACGCGTACAACTAACCCTTCTAGAATAAAACGGAAGGGTAACATATAAGTTTCCGAATGGAAAAGTAGTCTCGCAATAAACTAGACCCCACGCGAATTCTCTAGCACTCGGCAGCTCTCAAATTTACAAAACCCGTCTACTTAGCGACAAAACTCCTTTGCGCAGAACGGACGAAATGTTCATTTTCAAATGCATTTTGAATATAGAATGCTCCGAGATGAATGCATCTTTAAGGTGATGTGTAATATTTATGGGTGCGAGAGAGACAGAGCTACTCGTCAGATTCGAAAGTTCTCGGAAACGCTTGGTCTTACGGATAAAAGGCGAGAACGTAGCTCTTCCGAATTATTTCACGGAGAGCAACGCTCTCGTCTTTTATGCATAATACCATCCTTGGCAGAGTAATTTGGATTACAAGTTTTGTTACCGACCGAGTAGTATCACCTCATCTTAAGGTGAGGTGAAACTTGTATAAGTGCGAGAAAGACAGCGTGATCGGCGCTCTCGGCGGAGCGAGAGAGACACACTGAGAATATGCTTCACATCACGTTAAGGTGATGTGAATCTTGTGTAAGTGCGAGAGAGATAGCGCGATCGGTGCTCTCGGCGGAGCGAGAGAGACACACTGAGAATATGTTTCACATCACGTTAAGAACAGGTGCAATCCCTTCCTCCCCACCCGCCCCGAGCTCAATCGGTATCAAAAACGGTAAACAACTTTTCTCGCGCATCCTCGCATTTACTAGGTTCTAGGGAATTCGCGTTGGTTCTAGTTTATTGCGAGACTGCTTTTCCATTCGGAAACCTATATGTTACCCAAACGGAGCACACATCGAAACTCGCCGTAAATCTCCTCATCCCCATCAACTATAGGTTACGACGGTTACAACTTGTTTCGTGTTATCGTTTCTCTCGAAATGAGCTGTCAAAGTCGAGAAGCATTAGTAAAATATTCGTTGTAATGACGTTGTTGCATTCGTTAAATATGGGAGATATCGTTAATCTCAACGTCGGAGGCACAAGGTTAGTAGAATTATGATTAATCGGGCGTTACAAGTTAAAATGTCAAACGAGCGATCGACGACTTTGTTCGAAATGGATTTCGACGCAATTTCGATTGTTTTTACATTTCGCAAACAGATTTTCGACCTCCCGGCCGACTCTAACGTGGATTCCTGACTCGTTTTTTACCGCGTTGTTGAGCAATCGTATCACCTCCAGAAGAGACGAAAATGGCGCTCTCTTCATTGACAGAGATCCAAAGATTTTTTCCATCATACTTAATTATCTTCGCACGCGAGATATTGACCTGAAAAACATCGATATTCGAACGTTGAGACACGAAGCGGAATACTATGGCATAACGCCGCTGGTCAAGAGACTCATGCTGTGCGAAGATTTGTCACAGTCTTCGTGTGGAGATGTACTTTTCTACGGCTATCTACCGCCACCTTGTAAGATTTTTCATTCGAGACGTACAGTCAATTTTTTTGAATAATTTCGGAATTTGAAAAATTAATTTTTTTATTGTTATTCAGGTATTCCTTTGCATGAACCGGTGAGCGTAACTACCAGCGTCGGCGATGTTTCAGTTCACGGACGTTTAGCGGGAACTGCGAGTACAGCGAGAGCCGAAGCTCCCGGTACGTCGCACAATAGTTCTCAAGGCGCAGGATCTTCTAATCAAACTACAAACGCAGCTGGTAATCGATCGTTGATCATTTGCATAAATCTAATTTTATTTTATTTAATGAAAAAGTTTGAATAAAATAAAAAAATAATTAGTCAAAAGTAAATAATTAATTAATTAAAACTAATAATTGAAGTAATAATAATACTTATTATTATAATTGTTAAATAATTATTTATTTTTTACACATATATATATTTTTTTTTTACTACTTTTGTTAAAGATAATTTTATTCATATCGCAGACCCATCAATTTTGCACGATTTTGAAAATTCGTTAAAAATTGTTTGATTGGGGAAACAAATTTGTAGTTAGAATTTTCGGCAAATTCGATTAACGCGATTATTCTGTCGTTTTGCAGCCCAACAAAACCAAAAAGCATCGACGTCCTCTCACACGCGAAACTCGTCGCTGGATTACCGAGTTTCGCAGAGAGGAATACCGCATTCTCGCAACTCGTCGCTGGATCTGAGACACGTGAGAAATAGTTCCGCGGATATGAATAAACTTTTCAAGAACGACGTCGGTTTGATATTCGGACCGCACCAAGGTAATCTTTATTAAAAAAAAAAAAGTTGCGAGTAGATCTGCGTGTAGTCACGAGAATTTTATGTGCAAATATCCTCACTATTTTTTGCTCTCAGGATTTTAAATCCCTCCATGAGAGTCGTTACCAAGAGTTGGTGTTAAAAAAAAAAGAAAAACGAATACCGATCTACGGATATTATTTTATATGATAGAATAAAAAAATAGAATGAAATTAAATAGAATAGAAATAGAATAAAAAATATTGCTGACGCAGTTTCAGGTTGGGTCGATCCTTTAAGAGTCCACATAATAAAAGCTCATCACAATTGGATAGTGATATCCTACGCCCATTTCATAACGTGTTATCGTTTGAAAGACTCGTCAGGCTGGCAGCACGCATTCACGAGTCCTCACATAGAATCGATAATCGAGAGGGTGGCGATAAATGCAAAAATGGGTAGCGGCGCCGACGGAAAAATGGTAGCAATATCGTACGGCAGCCAAGTCAGACTGTGGAGTGTTTCGGAGGACGGAATAAAGACAAATATCGGTACTTTCAATCTAAACGTTCGGGTCGAATATTTGTTCTTTATCGGTAGTCAATTGGTTGCGTTATCGTCGACCGGAAAAATTGGTGTTTGGCACGCGATGTCGCAGCATTGGCAGATACAGGACGTCGTGCCGATCTCGTCGTTCGACACCGCCGGTTCGTTCTTATTGCTCGGCTGCAATAACGGTTCCATCTATTATATCGGTAATTCAATTTCTCCGAAAAAAAAAAAAAAAACATTAACAAAATATCTTTAGCCGTTTTTTCTGATAAATTTTCTCGATTACAGACATGCAAAAATTTCCCCTGCGAATGAAGGACAACGATCTTCTCGTCACAGAATTATATCGAGATCCGAGTCTCGACCCAATCACCGCTATATCCGTTTATCTCACCCCAAAGACAAGTAAGCGTCTAACATTAATGAAATGTTTCAATGTTAATCATTAGCATCGACGCCTCGATCGATAATACTTCTCTGATCGCAACAGATCGACGAATCGCGCAATAATGCATTTCTTTTTTATTTTTTTTTCTTTCGTTCATACGAACCCATTACGTTTCTCGAATTTCGTTTGTTATACGATATTATAAATCAAAGTTTAACGCTCTTCTTTTGCTACATGATTTCGTACCGTACAACTGGATACGTAGCACAAGGCAAGTATGGATCCAATTCGTTGAATCCGTTGAAACGTAACTAGTAATTATTTCACAAACTGCATCTCGCATCAAAATCACTGTTCATATATACGTGTACGCAGCTGTAGTGTAACCTACCTGCCTTGTACGATTATTCTTTTCTATTATTATTACGTATATCATAACCCAGAATCCATCGTTTATCACACCTAAATGTTTGTTCATCCGAGATAACTGTTAAACTTCGATCATCCGGTGTTCCGGGAATCCATCGATCTTTTCGTATCGCAACGTTAGACTTTACTGGCCGAATCCTGCTATCCTTATGCGTCCAGTTGTACTTGTGGAAATCGTTAATTTCGTCATTCCGTACGGTAATTTTATTTTTTTTTATGATTTTTTTTTTTTTTTTTTTTAAGGAAAAACGAAGTTTTTGTCTATCAATTTTTTTTTTATTGCGATTTTTTGTCGACGTGAATCAGTATTACGAAGATAGAGCTCTGCCAGCTTGCTGTCCCTATTCATAGAATTAATGTTCCATGCCAGCATCTGAGAGGGGGAGGGAAGGTAATAGAAAAAACAAAAACGTATTCTCGCTTCAGAGTTCTCCAATGAGGGATGCTATATGTATATATCTATATATTTTTTTTTTTTCATATTTTTTTTATTTATTTATCGATAAATCTTCGTTAGAAATGAATCACCAGGAGCCCTGCGACAATGATTTGTAACCGAATCGTTTCGTTGCATGTCGATGAACTTTGCACACCTATCGTAGTCATTCCGTCGCCCGTTCGACACAGTTTTTTTTTTTTTTTTTTTTTTTATTTAGCATGCGATAATTGTCGATTCGCTATATATGTAAATACCCGCATTTTCAGAGAGACGTTGAATTTTATTTCATTTTTTTTTTTTTTTTTTTTTTTTTTTTTTTTTTTCGTTCTTTCATCCCGAATCACATACGCGTCGTAGAAATAACACAGCGACACACGTCCAGCAAATATGTTTCAACCACAAATCTACGTTCGCTGTTTAGCGCGTAGTTTTTTTTTTCTTTATTGTTACTTTTACGGTTTTATTATTATCGTTTTCGATACGCACCCCTCTAATGATGATATGTCGTTACCGGAAGATATCCTATCCCTCCTCACAGGTCTCTGTGGAAATTGGATCGAAATCGCTTACGGCACGAAATCGGGAAGCGTCAGAGTTATCGTTCAACATCCCGAAACTGTAGGTCACGGGCCGCAACTCTTTCAGACTTTCACGGTGCATCAGAGCAGCGTGACGAAGGTAAGCGGGTACTTTGAAACGCGTTGGTATGTAAAACAATTACCGGATGATATACCATTCGAAAAGTCGATTTAAAAAAAAATTCGTTAATTAAAATACCAGTCGATAAATGTATTAAAAAAAGTATTCGGTATTTGAAATACCATCCGATAATTCTATTTTTTTTTAAATGTGGTTATTGAAAATTTAAAAATTTCGACTTTGGATCCGAATGGAGCGAAATTTGAAAAATCTGCATCTGGATTTTCTTTTCAAACGGTTAAAAAAATGTTATTCTTTTTTATTGATTTTATTCTATACACTGGTGTTTTAAGGGGTTAAAGAGGGTTTATCTTTAAATTCTCATGAAAAAGTCATATTCAGAGAGAATTTCGAATACTTCGCAATGGGATAAAAATCTGAAAAAAATTAACCATATAGAAAATGTTACGAACATTAATTTGTTATTATAATAAATCTACAATGTTATCAATAAATTAGATAACATTTTTTTTTGTGAAAGTTGATTTGTTAATTTTTCTGAATACATATTAATTTTTTTCGAATTTTTTGTAATTTTCGAAAATCTCATTTTTCGAAAAATGTTTAACCCGGAAACGTCTCAAGCGTAATCCGTAGTCTTTTGTTCAAATTTGTAGTCAAACTTCGTGACTTTACATCGATAAAAAAAAAAATTTGAAAATTATGAGAAATTCTAACGAAATGTATTTCTGCGGAAAAAAAAAGTTATCTCACCGAATGATTCGTTCAATAATTTGTTAATATCTTTTTGCCATTATTACTATACAAAATTAATGTTCTCAACACTTTAAATAGACTCTCCTTAAGGAGTTTAAAATTTAATTAACAACGATCTCGGAAAATTGTATATTTTCAGGTAACACTGTCGGAGAAGTATCTGGTGTCCGTTTGCTCGGAGTACAATCACGTGAGGAGTTGGGCAGTGACGAGATTTCGCGGTATGATATCGACGCAACCAGGATCGACCCCCGAGGCGAGTTTTAAAATCGTCTCTTTGGATTCTCTCGACTCCTGCATCAGTTATACCGCCGGCAATGATTTTGGTGAGACGGCGAATCATCTTTTCTTTCCCCAATGAAATCGAAACAGTTTCGCGGTGTGAATTTATAGACGGATTTTCTTTTCTTTTCGTTGACGATAGGTCCGTTCGGCGAACAGGATGATGAACAGGTATTCGTTCAAAAAGTTGTTCCGGAAACCGATCAACTATTCGTTCGGTTAGCATCGAACGGCAAGAGAGTTTGCGTTATTCAATCGGTCGACGGTAGCATAATAAGTTCGTTCTGCGTACACGAATGCGAAGGATCTAGCAGAATGGGTTCGAGACCGCGACGATTCATATTCACTGGTCACTCTAACGGTACTATACAAATGTGGGATCTCACGACCGCTCTCGATCCTTCGTTCGACGCGGCGCAAGGTACAGTATTAATTTACCATTTGTTTTTCTTCCTACTAATTTTAAAGAGTAGTGACGAAAACCTTAGAAACTTGGAGATCAGGCAGTTCAACATTTGTCACGGAAATTTCATGGACTTAAATATCCATCGGGGATTAAAAAAAAACATAAAAAAAAAAAAATCTTGAAATTCGTTTAATATGATTTTACGCTCTTAATTGAGATTTTCGCATTCAACTCATATTTTCCAACGGAACGGGATATCCATCAGGAAATTCTAAAAAAAAAAAATCTCGGAGTTCCATTAACACGAGTTTAGGCATTTTTTCACGTGAATTTTTTTCTATTTTAAGATAATATTAAGAAAATGTTTCCGCATATAAAAAAAATTTTGCAGTTAATAGAAAATCATATGAGGAAATAATGTTAAAATCTGCGATTTTCATTATAAATATATTTTACGGTCCATTTTTTTTTTTTTTTTCTCGTAATTTTGGAAATTTCAGTAAATTTTTATTCACACATTCAGCGGCTTTTTTCTGCTCGATTCTTAAATTGTGTTAATTTTCTCAAAAAGATGAATGACTATTTTTTTTTTTTTTCGATTTGCAGCGAAGAACGTCGCGGGCGGTCCGACTCCCGAGGAGCTTTGGAAATTATTGGATCAATGCGACTTAAGTAACAGTCATTGTTCGACGCCGTGCATAAGCCCGTGTCCGTCGCTGGTGGCGACCGGACCGCGGCTAAAGGCGAGTAACGTTCTGTTTCTCAATCAATCGCAGAATTTAGAACCCTCCGCGGGTTCTAGTCAGCTGTAAATTAATACAACGCCAACGAGTAAACGAGACTGCTATCGGCCGATTGTGCGAAAAAAAAAAAAAAAAAAAATCGGTCCGTATCATGCAATTGTAAGATTCATTTATACAGTTCCTAAAAGTTTTTCTATTAGGTACGACTGTGCGTCAACTTTATAACGCCGTCTCGACGTTTCGTCGGACTTATTGGTCGCGACGAACGATCGAATCGGTTATCATTGTCACCGAAACTGCATTTATTCTAAATCATTGACTATCGGACACGCGAGTCTCGACACTATTGACGTTGAATGCGAATCGATCGCCGTTAAAGTTTTTGCAACACCAGTGTCGAGAACCCGAAAAGATTCATTCCCCTTTAAAAAGCGCGAACGTATCTCCGATTAGTAAGTTTTAATCTTTCTCTGTATGGAGTACGAAAATGAAAAAAAAAAAAAGAAAAAAAAACACATTTTGTTACGTTTGTGTGAGATGAATATATTTACATGGGACAAAGGTAAATCGTAAAACTGTTGTGACTGTTCTCTCTGTGATCTAAGTAATAAATTAATGACAATTTCATTCAACGGACGGAGGAGAAAAATCTTTTCCGCGTTATCCATTTCTCTATTTTTTTTTTTTTTTTTTATTGAAGAAAAACTTAATAGCGACACGTTGATTACGATTGATTCAACATAATCAGCGCTATAATAATTGTACTATAATTTATTTCGTTTCTATCGTAAGTTTAATTATTATTCGTTATATCAGTTAGTCAAACGCACATTCATGTATAAAACGTTAATGAAGAATGAAAGCGGTCCGACGTCCGGTTCGGCGACGGCGAATCGAACACCGTAAAAAATGATTGCAGCTCTTTGGCTTCGTTTCTGATATATAAATTCTACGAGAGAATGAAAAAAACAAGAAAAACATTAAACGGTCGTTCCTGAGATTACAAAATCACGGTATACTTGTATATGGCTATTAATAGTTTGCTGGTAAAAGATGCATTTAACCCTTTCGCTCCTAACATACAAATACCTCGAAAATCATTTTTAAACAAAAATAATTGTACAATATTTTAATTGTTTGCAATTTAAAAAGAAAAATATCGATCTTTCAAACGTATTTTCCAGTCTCAGAATTCCGCACAAAAGTACAATCGGAATGGAAGACATTTTTGTTTGTGACTTCCGGTATCGAATACCGGAGCGAAGGGTTTACGTCTGAGATTGTTTCATGATTATTGAATTCTTAGCCATGAACAACAATTCTCGTCATTAACTCTTATCAAACATTAAACTTTGTTTCGCGATGGAACTATTTTTTTCCTTTTTTTTTTTTTTTTTTACGTACGCCGCGTAAACATAGTAACGATTACGGTACTACGCTTAGGGTAATATACAACGAATAAGAAAATCGTTACAATCAAAGGCACTATGCGGTGATCTTCGTAATTGAACTATCGATTCTCGTTTGTCGAGTTTCATAAAAAATGTTTATGCCAAAAAAGATTGTTGCTGAACCACGCGGGATTCGTCAATGGATTAAGTAAAAAGCACCAAGTCACGAGGCCCGTTACGAATAAGCAAAGTAACAACGCTCTCTTGATAGGATCCTTGCAGTCGATGACTTCCGAGAGATCCGGAAATCCCATGTGATTGCAGAAGGAGTGAGCGGCGAATGGAGCAACGAAGTGTCCTGCAACGATAAGATTATTCATTTTTTTTAGAAAATCTCTCCGATACGATGCATTTTTACGATTTTTTTCGCGTCTCTGTGAAAATTAATAACTCACCGGTTCGCGCGAATAAAAATGCCGCGTAAGCGCCGAATAACGTAGTATAAGCGAACTGAAAGCCTGTTGAACGCAAGAAAAAAAATTAATTAATTTTTTTTTAATTTTTTTTTTTTTTTTGTAAAAACATCGAAGGAAGTTATTGTATGATATTTACAGGATATTATAAGCGCTGATTTAAATTCCATTCCCATTCTCGTTCTCTCGACGACGTGATGAAAGTGCGCGACGCCGAAAAATAGGGGACATATAAAAATGGCAGTTGTGGGACTGAAACATTGTAAAAGCAACGGCAGCATACAGGCGCGGAATGTCCATTCCTCGGACAACGGTGCGACCACTTGATTTCTCCACCAAATAAGAGTCTTCGCGCTCCCCAACCAATACATCGGTTCTGAAACATCGAACGATTATTTTCCGGTGTATTCTTCGAAACAAACAATTTTTATTCTTCGAATATCGGAAAGAATTTTATTACGGCTGACTGACCAGTATATAATCGCCACAATCCATTAACGCCCTGCATACTCAACGGTCCCAAAAATAGTATCATCGTCAGAAATAGTGATGCGGTCGTTGCTTGAATAAATCCCGACCACCGTAACCCCAACAATTCCCAAATTGTTGCCTAAAAAAATAAACACTTCGGTATAAAAAAAAAAATTCGGGATACATAAATCGTAAATTATAATTAATAAAATTCGAAAAATATAATTATTTACATTGGTAAAACACAATTAGTAACATCGATAAAATATTATTTGTAATATTCGTAAAAATCGAATACCTTTTCGAATACATGTGCACCCATTCCGAAGTACAGGGAGGCCGGTGAGACGAGCGTCATAATGAAAACGCTGAGAAATCGTTTCTTTATCGTACTGGAATGTTCCCTGAAAGAAAAAAAAAAAAAAGAGTTGATGAAAATCTTTCAAATTTTCCCACCGATGCGTTAAGGGTAGTCGAATAGGAGTTGTGACTTCGAGCGCCGTAGGGTATATCGGAGGCGCTGCAAATCGTATCGACGTTTCGGCAGGGGGACTGCATACACGTTTCGTCGACTGTAGGCTTTTTTTTATTTATTTCGAAATCTTCGCGATTCCGCGTAATCGAACGCGCCAGTGCCAAGGATATTTTTTGTTTTTTTTTTCCCTATCGTTCGAAGTTTTTTCTTTCTTGTCCGAAGCGCGAGCGGTTATTCGCGGTGTTGCGAGTGGTGGAAAACATTCGTGCGGCTGGTAGGAGAAACGCATTTGGGGAAAGGGGGGGATGATGAAGAGAGGAACGTACAGTCATCGAGTCGACTACTCGGTAGTCCATCTCGGCGTGAATGCAACGAAGCTTGGTTCGTGGTTGTGATTATTAAAGAGCCCAAGCGTTCGACGCGATTTAATAGGGTGAATAGGGTGGTGAGAGCTGCTGGTGGCTGGGCGATAGAGGAACGCGCGCGCGTGTGTCCGCCTGGTGTGTCTGCGTGTGTGCGTGTGTGTGTGCGCGCGTGTGTATGTGTGTGTGCAGTGCCCCACTGAGAACGGTGATGAGAGTTCACGAACGTCGAAAATTCTATCGAGTGTGGCAAGTCGCGTCACGAGTATTCCGCTCGGGAAATCGTTCGTAACTTCGGTACATCGCGACTCTCGTTATTCGCAATATTTTTTTTATTTTCAATTTTTTTTTATCATCGTTCACACCTACAATGGACTATCGCGGTTAAGCGTCGTATATCGCCGGCGAATTATTACGAGTTATAGAAATAAAAAAGAAGAACGAAAAGAAAAACAAAACAAAAAAAAGTACCTGGGGTACGGTGAATTCCATACGTAGAGGCTAGCGACGTAAACGACCGATAGCACGAGGCACGTGAGAATTGCAGAAATGCAAAGGTAGTCTCCATTCGTTTCAACAGTCTCCATAACTCCATACTGACGTTGATTGAACTTTGGCGAAAAGTTCGTATTGCCGCAGTCTCGACGGAGATACAGCTAGCGGAGGAACGACAGCGGCAGCGAAGGCAAAATCGTCAGTCGCGGTCCACCGCTGGAAGGGGGTTGGGGGCCCCACAGTTCGAGGAGTCACACTACACAAGAGCAATACTACTACTATACGATAGTACAACACAGAGAATTCCGAAGGGGTGAAAAGAGGACGGTGAGAAAGCAGCACCGGCCGCGTAAGGGCGGCGAGGAGGGGGAGAAGGGACGGAGAGAGGGGAGGGGTGCGACAGAGGGGAGAAGAGATCGAGGAATTCATCCGATTGGCGCTCGCGCACCAGTCGGCAGCAGTCTACGGCAGTCTGGCAGTCTTACTACCGTCAACGAGAAGATGGCCGCTGTGCTCGGTGGATGTGTCGCCATTGTTTAGTGTTTAGTTGTTATTAAAAAAAAAAAAACCCTTTTTTTCTCGTCGCGTTTATCGAGCCGTGTTTAGAGACGTTAAAATGCCGAGTGCTTCGTTCACCTCGTCGCGGAGTTACGTTCGTAGATCGCGAAGAAAAGGTGCCAACAGGATTCCCCTGCCCTCGAGAACTACCTCGGGTAAGACTTCATTCGACTCATTTCCCGAGCTCGGTTCACTGCTCACCTGCTCGGCGCTTGCATCTCTCTCTCTCTCTTTCTCTCTCTGTCGAAAAAATCTTTTCGTCTCACTTTCTCACATGCTATTTTATCGTTTTCATCTTTCTCTATCTTCCCAATACTATCACTCTGACTCACATGCACAGAGAGCAGCGAGGCACACACGCATTTAGTTCGATATAACTACACGGTACATTCTTCCTCTACCAATAATTTCTACCGATTCTCCTCGCGGACGCTTTGATCTTATATACATTTTTTATTTATTTATTTTTTCTTTTCATTTTTTTTTTTTTTTTCGTCCACCAAGATTGTTTCTGTAGCCTTCACGTGGCCACCGAGATCGTCCACCCTCGATTCCACGTTCTTTGTCCCTTTATTCTCAATGGTTATATCGCGCAGTCCCTTCGAAACCCAACCATCGGCTGTACGGAACGCGCGACACGTCCGTTCGTTTTCGTACGTACGTTCGAACGACTGAGGCCCTATCTCACTCTTTCTCTCGGGTTTCGTTCTGGTTTTCTCTTCTTCCTGCCCACGTATTAGCCCGTGTCTTTTTTTTTCTGTAACCCATACCGTTTCTTCGCATATGCAGGAATGACCTAAAAACACTTACGGCGAGAACGAAATTCCTTTCGATGACTGTGAAAGCTTACTCTATCCAACCGATCGCGATAACTAATCCTCGCAAACCCCGATCAATTTACCCTTAATCGCCTCCAGTGTCCTATGTCTCGTTGCATCGACGCCAATAATACGACAAATGCTCGTTGCTTGCGTCTTTTTATTATTTCATTACGCTAATTAAGCTCGCGGCATAACCGAATTAACGAATTTCTGACGATCGTAATGAGAAACGTATCTTTTTTTTTTTTTTTTCCGAGATCGCGCAACCGTTTGACTTTTGACATTGGGTACGCGAGATCTTTCTATGAACGGTTTTAAAGCCGCGACATTGTTGCATGCACGAATAATCACGGTACGCAGTTTCGACACTGCAATATTGCGTGTTTCGCGTCACGATTTTTTTTTTTCACACAGCCCAACGTAAATCATACGATTTGTTTTGTTCGAGTGATCTCTCAGCGATTCTGACAGGTCACGCAAACCAAACTGTTTTTTTTCTACGCTGTTCGTAATTGCAACGGAGTTTTGTTTATCGCGGACAGGTTAGATTGTTTCCGTTTATAGCCATCGATCTTTATTGACAGTTTTAAACTAATTTTTCGTAATCTTATCATTTTTTTTTTTTTTTTACAATTACATCGCGCAGATTTCGGTTTAACAAAAAAATAAAAAACAAATCTGTACAATTTGAGTAAAAATAAAAGGAAAAATAAAAATGAAGACAAAACAAATGTTTATAAACTTTTCAGCAGAACCATGCGACCTGCCGTGTCCGGCATCAAATCAGATTCCTCCGGGTGCCGGAGTCGGAGGCGGAGGAGGAGGCGGAGGTAGCGGAGGAAGAGGTTCGTCGCCCAGTGTTTCGGGGGTTGCTGCACCCTCGCCATCCCCATCCCCGTCGCACTCTTCGCCTTATGACCTCCGGCGAAAAAGTCCTCCGCATCCTGATCCAGCGCCCGGCACAAGTTCAGCTCTGCCGCCTCCCGGAGGTAGTAGCATCGCTGCGGCTCTTGGAACCTCTTCGCTTCCAGCTAGAAAACGACCGAGGCGGACATGTTCCACATCCACAGACGGTAAGTCAAATTTGTCAATATTTGCACGAAAAAAAAAAAAAAAAAAAAAAAAAAAAAAAAATGATATACGAAAAAATCGTAAAATTATCGAAAAAATTGCAAAAAAGACAAAAAAAATATCGAAGAAAATGTTTGTTATAATTTTTTTGCACTGGAGACGAATATAATAAGGGACTCAAATCGAAAAAAATATATCGAAAAATACACTTGAATATATTCGATTTATTCGGAAATATATTCGAAAATATTCGATGTATGCAAAGATTGATTAGAATATATTTGAAACATGTAAAATTTAACGATAATGAAATTCGTGAAAAATAGCAATAGACCGATTAACCGAAAGTTTTGCAACGCTTGGGCTGCAGGTACAAACACAAACACAGCGGCGCACTATCTACAGTACGAATTACCGGACGAAGTATTGCTGACGATATTCAACTACCTGATGGAACAGGATCTGTGCAGAGTGTCGCAAGTGTGCAAACGCTTTCAGGCCATAGCTAACGACACGGAACTATGGAAATCTTTGTATCAACAAGTTTACGAATACGATTTGCCGTTATTCAATCCGTCGGCGTGTAAATTCGAATTTGTGTCGCCGGACGAATCGGATTATCCGAATCCGTGGAAAGAGAGTTTTCACCAGTTGTACAGAGGCGTTCACGTCAGACCGGGTTTTCAAGACTTGAAGTTCAAAGGCCGAAATTTGCCATATTTCAACACGGTACAAGGGGCACTGGACTACGTCGACGAGTACAGAAGCAGTAGCGCATCGTCGCCGAACAGCAGTAGCACAGCTCCAAATAGTCAGGGAAATTGTTGCGGCGGTAATTCACAAGCGTCCGACGTTACGCCGCAACATTTGGTATTTCTACACGCGGGAACGTATCGCGGTGAATTTCTCGTTATCGATAGCGACGTAGCGCTTATCGGTGCGGCACCCGGTAACGTTGCCGAATCTGTTATACTGGAACGCGAGAGTGAATCAACGGTAATGTTCGTCGAGGGCGCGAAACGCGCTTACGCCGGTCATCTCACGTTAAAATTCACACCGGCCGTAACGAGTACAGTACCGCATCACAAACACTACTGTCTCGAGGTCGGGGAAAATTGCAGTCCAACCATCGATCACTGCATCATTAGAAGTTCAAGCGTCGGTGAGTACTGCGGGATATATTTTTCTTAATCGGAATGGCCACTGCGGAAAAAAAAATTCAAATTTCAAAGAAATCCGGAAAGCGTTAGGAAATTTTTTTTATATCAAAATCTTGCGATTCGATTGAGACGATTTTATACTCTTCGAAAGATTACTCGATTCTACCAACCAAAAAATATTTTTACTTCGCCTTACAACTTTCTCTACATGAATATTCGTCGTCTTTAAGATTTCCATTAAATTCCATTTAAATCTGAACGTTAAAAATCACATTCAGAGAAAATATTCTGTGTACATCTGTAGGTACGATTGATAGTGTTTCTCAAAAATGTATAGATCTCCCATTTTTTTTTAAATCTACAAATGGGTTTCATATACCTATAAAAAAGAAAACTTTCAAAATGAAAAAAAAAAAAAAATTCGACGAATCGCTCTAGAAATTTCTAAATTTTCCGGTAAACATATTTCACCCTCTAAATATTTTATTGTATTGCTAACCCTCCCATTTAGCGACCACCCCGATAGATAATAGAAATGAAAAAAAAAAAAAGAAAAAAAAATTGCTTAATAAAAGATTAAATCGATTGAATGAACTTGCAGTGGGAGCGGCGGTCTGCGTATCCGGAGGTGGAGCCAATCCGGTAGTGAAAAATTGCGACATCTCGGACTGCGAAAACGTCGGTCTTTACGTTACCGACTACGCGCAAGGAACTTACGAGGATAACGAAATATCCCGGAACGCATTGGCCGGTATTTGGGTGAAGAATTACGCGAATCCGATAATGCGACGGAATCACATACATCACGGTCGCGATGTCGGTATATTCACGTTCGACAACGGTCTCGGGTACTTCGAGGCGAACGACATTCACAATAATCGCATTGCCGGCTTCGAGGTGAAAGCCGGTGCTAATCCGACGGTCGTGCACTGCGAAATTCATCACGGGCAGACCGGCGGTATTTACGTTCACGAGAACGGACTCGGGCAATTCATCGACAACAAAATTCACTCGAACAATTTCGCCGGTGTGTGGATAACGTCAAATTCCAATCCGACGATTCGTCGTAACGAAATTTACAACGGACATCAGGGAGGAGTTTATATATTCGGTGAAGGAAGGGGACTCATAGAACATAACAATATTTATGGAAACGCGTTGGCCGGTATACAGATCAGAACTAATTCGGATCCGATAGTTAGACACAATAAAATTCATCATGGACAGCACGGGGGGATATACGTTCACGAAAAAGGACAGGGACTCATCGAGGAGAACGAAGTTTACGCGAATACCTTAGCCGGCGTATGGATAACGACTGGTTCGACGCCGGTTTTGAGGAGAAATCGCATTCACAGCGGCAAACAAGTCGGTGTCTATTTTTACGACAACGGACACGGTAAATTGGAGGACAATGATATCTTCAATCATCTGTATTCCGGTGTACAAATAAGGTAATTTTGTAGTTGAGAAAATTTGTGAGGTTTCGATTTATCGATGGATATAAATGGTTTTTTATTTTACTAATTGATTTTTTTTTTTTTTTTTTTTTTTTTTTTTTAATAAAGAACGGGAAGTAATCCTGTTATACGAGGAAACAAAATATGGGGCGGTCAGAACGGCGGTGTTCTCGTCTACAACAGCGGTCTCGGATTGCTGGAACAAAATGAAATTTTCGATAACGCAATGGCCGGCGTTTGGATCAAAACGGATAGTAATCCGACGTTGAAGAGAAACAAAATATTCGATGGGAGAGACGGGGGAATATGTATATTCAATGGGGGCAAAGGTAAGACAATTGGAAATATTAATTAAGGTAATTAATTAGGGTGGTTGATGAAAAAATTTATATGGGAATTGAAGAAAATTAGGTTTCGAAATGGAGAAGGAAAAAAGTTTTCAAAGCCGCGGCGCGGAATATCGATAAAGTTGAATCATCGATTGCTGCATCGTAACAGAAAAACAAAATAAAAATAATCATTTGCTCGTCAGTAGCGTTATTCTTTTTCACGAAATAATGTATCCCTCGGATACTGCGATAAAATTAGCGATAAGAAGAAAAATTCTTTTTTTTTTTTCTCGAGAAGACTGAGTTACGTAAAAGCGGCGATCAGTAGGATCATTTTTAGAATTGCCTTGTCGATATTGAATACTTTAAATACTCAGAGGTCAAATTTTTCGGGAAGTACATTCCCATTAAAAAAATATAGAACTTTGATGAAAAGATACTAAATATTAATCTATCGATTTTCATTTTCACGAAACACATTTTTTGAGAAAAAGGAACGAGTATTTCAGTGTACAGAACGCTTAAACTTAAAAATTGCAATTTTTCGTGCTAAAATCGTAATTGTTACGGCATTTTTATTTTTCTACAAAGATTCACATCGGCAACGAGCAATTCATTTTTGCAAAAAAGCGTTTTTTTCACCACCCTAATCTACATTTGTATTTCACTTTTTTTTTTTTCAATGCGATGCAAGTTTACTAAACGGAATTTTTTTCGGATTTTTCAGGCGTTTTAGAGGAAAACGATATATTCCGAAACGCTCAAGCCGGAGTTCTCATATCGACGCAATCTCATCCGGTACTGAGGCGAAATCGTATATTCGACGGTTTAGCCGCCGGTGTCGAGATAACAAATAACGCAACCGCCACGTTGGAATTTAATCAAATATTCAACAATCGCTTCGGCGGTTTGTGTTTGGCGAGCGGCGTACAGCCAACGACCAGAGGTAAATCCCTCCCTCTTCAAAATTTACCGTTATTTTAATCTCAAATAACGAAAAGTGTTTTCAATACATTTACAATTGACTAATCGCTTCTTTATTTTCCTCTCAATTCAGGTAACAAAATCTTCAATAATCAGGACGCAATCGAAAAGGCAGTTGGGAACGGCCAGTGTTTGTACAAAATTTCCTCGTACACTTCGTTCCCGATGCACGACTTTTATCGCTGTCAAACGTGCAACACGACCGATAGAAACGCGATATGCGTTAACTGCATAAAAACCTGTCACGCTGGACATGACGTGGAATTCATAAGACACGACAGGTGAGAATAGAAATCGTCGTAAAAAAAGTATACATTTTACACCAAAAAACAACAAAAAAAAAGTAATTGATTCGATAAAAACGGTCGGATGAATGTCGTCAACTGCATATTTTATAATTTCAATCTTATTTCTAATTCTTACAATTTTATATGCGATGGAAACGAAATAATTACATTCGCGGCGTTTCATGCTGTTGTCTCAAATTTATATGGATTTCGATTTTGATTCGATAAAAACGTTCGGATCAATGTCGTCAACTGTATATTTTATAATTTCAATTTTATTTCTAATTCTTTCAATTTTATATGCGATGGAAACGAAATAATTACATTTGCGGCGTTTCATGCTGTTGTCTCAAATTTATATGGATTTCGATTTTGATTCGATAAAAACGGTCGGATGAATGTCGTCAACTGTATATTTTATAATTCCAATTTTATTTCTAATTCTTACAATTTTATATGCGATGGAAACGAAATAATTACGTTCGCGGCGTTTCATGCTGTTGTCTCAAATTTATATGGATTTCGATTTTGATTTGATAAAAACGTTCGGATGAATGTCGTCAACTGTATATTTTATAATTTCAATTTTATTTCTAATTCTTACAATTTTATATGCGATAGAAACGAGATAATTGCATTCGCGGCGTTTTCTAAGAATTGGAAGTAAAATTGAAATTTGTTGTCGAATCGATCGCTTTTTTTTTTCTAGTTCTCGTCGGCTATTTATTTTTTTTTCGCTCGGAGATCCCTACGATAATTCTAACGTTGAATTTTTTATCGTGTTATCGCAGATTTTTTTGCGACTGTGGTGCCGGAACGTTGAGCAATCAATGCCAACTACAGGGTGAACCGACTCAGGACACCGACACTTTGTACGATAGCGCCGCACCGATGGAATCGCATACACTGATGGTAAACTAGGAACAAACTTACAAATTCTCCGAATCGTAACAAACAAAAGGAAAAAGAAAAAAAATCAAACGACAACCGCGGAGCCGCGAGTGCCCCGCGCATCGCGTATAAAAAACATTATACACACCACACCCCCGACACACCATCTCCCCGCCTCTCAACATACACACGGTAATCTGTTGCTGACTTCTTTATTATTATCATTATTCTTATTATTATTATTATTATTATTATTACGATTAATAATAATTTTTATGCCTATATCATCGTCATTAGGGTCATTATTTTATTATTATTTTTTTCATTTTCATCGTCGTTATTCGTTGTTACCATTGCGTAGAGATGGTTAATTGCCAATTCGTTTGGCCTCTTCCTTTCCACGTAAAAAAAAAAAAACAAACAAACCCTCCGCGTCACGATCACCGGCCATTTTCATTTAGATTAATATTCATTCGCGAGATTTTATTAGGCATTTTCAAATACGAATCTCGATTCAATTTTACGGCAGCGTATTATTAGTTTTCTCGTTGGATAATTTTCTGTTTTTTTTTTTTTGCTTGTTTTTTTTTTACTCAGGTTTATAGTTTCTTATTCGTGAAAATATGTGCTCTACCAAGTTATATCTTACGTTGCAAAGTCGTTTGACTAAGAAAAAAAATAAAAAATAAATGAAGAATAAGAAAAAAAAAAAACAAAAAAGTGACGGAGAATTCAGCGATGTATTTTTCTAGCTTCGCGTGTTAGAATCTCGCGGTACGAGATTCACGGGAGAGCGAGAGAGCGAAAGCATTGAATTAACGCCGAAATCGCGGATCATTAATTTGTACATTTTTACGAATGTAAATCGCGCACCGCAATTGAATGACCGAAACGTAAATTTGGTATGTAATTTTCTTTTTTTCGAATGCAAGATTATCGCGATAGGGAGAGAGAGAAATAATGATAGAGATAGATATCGATCGGGATTAATGAAAAAAAAAAAAGAAAAATGACGATACGCTTCGAAGATTTCGGGAAAAAAATAAAAAAAAAAAAAAGAAGTTGAAAAAAACGAGTATTCGATCGCCAGAGTCGCTGGATTGTTCGATTATCGTGTTAATATCGCGGAAGTAATAATTATAAGGGAATTTTTTTATAATAAGAAAAAAAAAGACGAAAAAAGAAGTCAAAGGGGAGCGTAAGAACGGAAACGAAACGCGGCAGACGGGATTTCAATATTAGTTGCGAGTATTCCGTGTCTACGTCGACGCGCATGCGGTTAAATAAAGACACGACGCGGCTGTCGTTGCTGGTGGCTAATATCGAAGCGCCGGCCTCGCCGCGAGATTCTTAAAGCCGTAACGCATCTCGACGAAGCGAATAATGTCCAAAATAAAGCGTCGCAACATCCGCCGATTTACGACACCGAAATAATAATCAAAACGAGTAAACGCACCGATGGAGAAAAAAAAATACAAGTTTTTCAATTTTTCACGCGAGAAATACCGATGTTTGCGCGCGAAGGGCGCAAACATCGAATTTCCGCAAAACGCGATAATCTCGATAAAAACTTCAGCGTGAAAAAAAAAAAAAATGTGATGGTCCTAAACTGCCTGAGGGCAAAGTGCATAATAAGACGATAAAAAAAGAAAAACAAACAAATGGATATATAAAATAAGTTGATTAATTGCGTATCGCATCAATGTACGACGGTGTATACCAGTGAATTAAAATGAAAACAAAAAAAAAAAAAAGAAACGCTGATTCGTAAGCGAAAAACTTCACTATCTACGGAAAACAAATTTAAACGTGAAAAGAAAAAAAAAAAATTGAAGATAAAAGATTTTTCTAATTTTTATAGTCATTCGATCATTTTTTTCATTTTTCATTTTTTTGTTGTTGTAATACGATTCTAACGGTAATGTCCAATAATGATAGATTAATTGTATCTCCGCGAGCGGATCGAAGTCGATCTCTCGAACGAAGGATGCGCCTATTAGCGATAGTATAACTAGACGACAAAAAAAAAAAGAATCACGTTAACAAATTCGTAATCATAAGTAGGTAAAGGACATTGAAATTATTATTGTTTAAAAAAAAAAGCAATGTTTTAACGTCGTAAATGATTATCGTATGTAATAGTTTTGTGTAATTCTATCGGTGAAGTTTCGCTCGCTATCCGTCTATTTCGGGGATTTCACTAATTGTCTCTCCCAATTTTTCTCTCTCTTTGTCTCTCTCTCTCTCTCTCTCTCTGGAGCACTTCTACGATTCATAAAAAAAAAAAAAAAAATTGCCTGTTTTTCCATACAATTGATTTTTTTTTTAATATGAATTTTCATTAGTCGTTTCGCGACTATCGAATAATTTTTCATTTATTCTTCGCAAATATCGCGTTTCAGCCGTTTCAAAAATAGATATTGAATTTCTTTTGCTAAATTGCATCTCGTACACTAAACTCTATCCATTGTTAATCTTCCGCTAGCCGTTATTATCGGAATAATGAGAATCCGTGAGAAAAGAAAATAATAATACGATTTGTATTTTTAACTATATAAAAAAAAAACATTACTCTCTCGGATGATTTACCGAGACGAATTGATTGCGCGCGCGCGCGCGCGTGATTCCGAAATTTTACGTAACGAAGCGACCCGTATTAATACTTCCATTATGTAAAGATAACCGGGCGATAACGTTTTGCGCCTCGTATTTATCATTACGAATGTTTATGTTTTCTCGTTGTTGGATGTGTTAGATAAACAAAAAATTAGATTTAGTCAAACTACTACTGTGAGTCCGTTACGTTTTTTTTTTTTTTTATCGTTTCGTTCTTTTTTTTTTTTTTCTTCGCGCGAGTCGTTGATTCCGCAATTGAATTCACGTAATTCGTTGAAAAGTTGGGTAAAAAAAAAAAATCCTCATTGGATTTATCGCATCTCCCGTGCGTCGGCTCGCGGCTCGAGTCGACGTTAATAAAGCGCCGTTGACGAAAGGTCGCCGTCTAAAAATGCGCGGATATCCACGAGAGATAAATTAATAATTGATGAATCCCCGGTAGAGTCAGCGATTTTTTTTTTTTTTTTTTTTATCGAGACGACTAATCGCAGCGGATTCTCTTCTCTATTACAATTGTACATTATTACGTTTTTTTTTTTTTTTTTTTTTTTTTCCACACGTTTCGTCAATATTAATTCGCGAGTTCGTTCGATCGACTCGCTTTTCATACGCTGTAGCTATATTACGCTTCGTTTATTTATCGGATATTAGAGAATAAATTTGTCACATCTTCATTCCAACATTGACTACGCATCGAATCGCTCTTCAATCCCCCGAAAACCCCCATCAGCCCTCCCATTTCGATAGAAAATACTTGCCATTGTAACGATAGTTGCCATAGGTTGCTATTTTTTTTATTTACTTATTTTTTTTTTTTTTTTCGTTTTTTTTTTTTTTTTTTTTTTTTCTTCTTTTCGTTTTGCGATAAGCGACACAAGTAATAACCATAGTTACGCATTGTGCTTCACACGCATCCACAAAAGTTGATACCACTACGTATTCTGTACATATTTATCAGCCCACTACATCTAATTATATACATAAATGACATTATATATATATATATATATTATACATACTATACATACATTATAAACACACATACATACACACGAACACATATATATATAACACACGGCGACACCTATACGCGTTATGTATACGTGTAATATAACGCAGTAATTATTCTATTAATAGAAAATATATTATTATCAATTAGAATTTTTATTTTTCTATCCTACTTTTTTTTTTTCTTTGTTTTTCTCGTAATTCGTGAAAAAAAAAAAAAAATTAATTTTCGTTGTTTTTTTTTTCTTTTTTTTTTTTTTTTTTATCCGACTAAGATGCTCAGGAATGGCGACGATTTTTTTTTTTTTAACTTAATTTTTATTTCGATGTTCTGTACCCCTTTTTTCGTTATATCGAAATAAGTATTGTATAGTGGCTTCGGGAGGAAACATTGTGCAAATCGTCGATGAAACTTTTGTAGCGTGTAATCGTAGTTTACATGTAGGATACACGCGAGAGACTAAAAAAAAACACTATTGTTTCCTTCAGCAATAATATATATATATATACACACACACGAGATCGCCCCACGAATATTCGTGTGAGTATTGCAACTACGTTTTTATCGACTTCTCCAATGCACTTTCACACGAATTTTATGTATAATAGGGAGGCATGTAACACCTGGCAAACTATAGAAAACCAATGAGTACCGCTCTCTTGTGCGCCGGAATGCTTAAACGAACATCGCGTTTAATCGCGAAAAACTCTCGCGTTTTCGGATAACAAAAAAAAAAAAAAAAAAAGAAATGAAAAACAAGTATAAAATAAGAAAAGACCAGGAGTTTCCGTACTAATATCGCTCACCGTCGTCGGCGCGAGAAACTTCGTCGAACGATAATTAAAAAGTTTTCTTTTTTTTTCTCGTTTTTTTTTTTTTTTTTTTTTTTTTTTTCCGCGACTCGTAAATTAGACTAACTAATCTCTAAGTGACTCATGGGGATGCAAGAAAAATGGAGCGAGAGAACCTCAGAGTGTATGTAAAGAAAAAAAATAATAATAATAATAAAGAAAAAAAAAAAGAAAAATGAATTTGGCGTAAACCATGCGGCGCCGATCATGGAATTCTGTATTATATATATACACTGTAATACAACAATAACTCCGGCGACGAGAGCCCGAAATATTGTTCTTACCTGTTGTATATTCGTTGCAAATTTTGTGATTAGGCAGCGAGATATTCAGAGACTCCAATAAAAAAAAGAATTTTTTTCTTGCTGATGGACGATATAATAATCCGGTGTCCGAAATAACATCGGGGACTCCTCGATAACGTAACCTATATTAACTACATAGCGAGACAAACTCTCGTGGAAAGTGTGCGCGTCATGCCAGTTAACACGTAGGAATTGAAAAAAAAATAAATAAAAAAACTAAATGTGCGGCTAATAAATTGCAAAAAAATAAAAACGATAAGAAACGAAGAAAAAAAAAAAAAAAAAAAAAAATTGGTGAAGAGCACAAAGTAACTAGATACGAAAATTATTTTTTAAATGGCCTATCGATCAAACGGGACAGTTTTTACGTATCGTCGAAAAAAAATCTATAATACAGTGAATTATTAAAAAAAAAATAATAATAATAAAAAAAAATCGATCGAGTCGACGGAGGTCACGTGAATGTGCGAAGAAAAAAAACAAAAACTGAGTCGAAGAATGCCTATAAAATGTACTGTAACGTTCACGGAGTCTTCAGCAGAGACGAACTCGCAGCACATACTCCACACACGATCCAAGCAAATTGTATCTCCTTGCTAAACGATATATCGCACCCTCGGAAGCGTGAGCCCTTCCCCCATTCCCCCTTCCCTCGTCCCTCATCGCACACGTTTACTCGAATCGCTGTATGTACCGTCGAGAAACGTTAATTTTTAAGGTTAAAAAAAAATTAATTTAAGGTTATACGGTATAATTGATAGATAAGAATAACGATTCGATATACAGAGTGTCTTATTCAAGGCGATTCAGGCAACTCTGTCGCATTACAGATCGAAGAGTCGGGTAGGTATTAGTAAAAAAAAAAAAAAAAAAAAAAAAAAATCACGCGATCTTCGAGAGGATGTGCGGAGAGGTGTGAAAAAATGGTGGACAAGTGCAATTGAAGGAGCGATATATAAGCAGCAGTCTTGCCGATCGAAGTCTTCCGACGGACTCAGAGTCTCGATGATTAAAAAAAGAAAAATACATTTCCATATCTCAATAGCGAACGAGACTGCTACGTTTATATATGTATATCCCATAAAAATACTAAAATTGCAGCCTAATAATCAAAGCACGAAAAAAAAAAAAGTGTTGAAAAGTGTCGACGAAAAAAAATGATCAAATATAGTTATGTACCTACGCGTATTCGAGGGAACCGTGTACCAAAAAAAAAAAAAAAAACAAACGAGAAACGAGTCAATGAGAATTGCCCGTATCGCCTTGTATGCCTGTATCATAACGTGAACGCACTAATATTAATATTATGTGTCGTAATTATGTAAGTACTATCTTTACAACAAACGAGTAAACAAAAAAAAAACGCAGTCACACACGAGAATGGTGAATTAGGATTAAAGAGGAAAAAAAAAGAAAAAGATACTCGTAACGTGCGAGAGATACACGTGTTCGAGACATAAACTTCAACTATAGCGTTGCACCAAGTGCCATAGTCCGCGTAGGCTAGGACAACCGCGATATAACCCGATTTAACACGACGAATGTGAGTGGTGGTCTCGAGAGTCTTGACACTCCCCTCCTCCCCCCTCCCCTCGATCCTTCGCGCGCTCGAGTAGCCCGCGAAAACCGTCGATGTAATATTAAAAAAAATAATTGGTTTTATCGATAAGTATAAATAGCTAGTGTGATTGCTGAATCGAATTCGGATGATGGACGGATTCGGAAGAAGGTTGCTGAGCCCTCGTCGCGAGATAAGAAAAAAACCAAAAAAAAAAAAAAAACGAACGAACAAGCGGAGTGTATAAATAATATGCACCGGCGGCTACAGTGTGCTAACTCTCGCTTAAAAGAAAGAATAAAAAAAAAAAAACAAAAAAAGATTAGCTGCGCGACGACAATTATCCGACACTCAATGACAATATATTTACATACCATAACGCGCCGATACGCCGTCTCTCCAATCCTCCACTACCCCCTCCACCTCCCTCCCATTTTCCCAACAATAATTAATTTACAGTTCAAGATCGTTGATTCGCAAGTTGAACGCGCGCGCCTGTTTAATTGCGTTTTTTCTGTTAACGAGTAACTATAATGTTATGCGTTCGCTGTACATTATTAAAAATTTCGTATTATTTTATTGCAGGATGAAGAAAAAAAAAATTATTATTATTAAGCATAGAATTCAAAAAGCACAAGCGAGTCATTATCTGTCTCGTCTTCGCGACTTTTACATGCAAAAGAAAAAAAAAATGAAAAAAAAAAAAAAAAACAAAAAACCGAAGTGAAACGAGTTACGGACGAAAATACAATTAAATGAAAAAAAAAAAAACAACAACACAGTATCGTATATATAAGCTAAGAGAAAATAAAACCTGAAAGAGAGAGAGATTGAGAGAGAAAGAGAGAGAGAGCGGGAGAGATACAGGCTACGCATTCGAGTCGGAGCTCTGAATCACCAATGTAACAGTGAATATGAGAAATTTATGAACGAATTCCTCGATACTGTATAGTTACGCCGCAATTGTATGCTGTAAACATCACTATTTCAAATATAATTACTTAACATGAATAACGACTTTGACATCGTGATCGTTGATTAGTCATTTATATTTTTTCTTCAATTTCGTTGCTCTATAATTATCGTACAAATACATCGAAAAACGTTGTGTTTTTTTAACTACCGAAACAAATCGAACGATTCAAGTTCACGATACGAATTAACCTCGAATTATCCGACTCTACATCGGTCTATGAAAAAACATCTAATTAATATTAAAAGAATATTCTTCGTCGGGTCGATCGGGACATCAAAGGGTTAAGTGCTCAGCGCTCTGAAAGGTAATCGAGTACTTTAATCGATCCTACTAAACGATTCTGCAACCCTCTCATTCATGTGCCTGTCCCATCGTCAGTAAAATATAACGTCGATAATTTGAAACGTTCACCTCGAATACAATCATTGAGCAAAAAAAAAGAGAATCTATAGTCACAGCAGTTATTGCAGCGATGTATAATCGACGTAATGGAGTTTTGAACGACGTGTACGAATACGCCGGTGGGAGGCTAGAAATCGGGTGGCGCAATCCGAGTAAAAGGATGGTTTGGTGCAGCGAGACGAAGGAGCGAGAAATTTACCAGCGTTACTGTGCGACGAACGGCCGGTGGGGGGGGGTTGTTGGACGATTTCGCGAGCTTACGCTCCGACTCCTATCTTCCGTATAACGCTTACGGGTAAGTATAGTAAGTATATACAACCATAGTATAGTAAAGTACGTTTCGGTGCCAAGAGTATGCGCTCTGCGACACCCAAGGGAGTGGGAGGGGGGTGAGGAGGTGGTTCATTCGTTCGTCTAACGATCGTACTACGGAAACGCCCGAAACTCTCTTCCCCCTTCGCGGAATACGTCGCGTAATATCGAGAGGGATATAGCGAGAGAGAGAGAAAGCCCAACCCGCAAGATCCGAAGAATTCCTCTTTCACTCACCTCCCTTGCTCTCTTATCCCTCCCCTAACACATACCTTTATACCGGAGCTGTTCAACGGCCTCCGCTCTCGTTCCGTGCAACGACCTAATGATCGACCCAATTATCTACAAGATTTTCATTGAAAATAATAATAATAACTTCCCGTACATCATCTCTCGTAGCGTCGTATCTCACCGACGAGACCGATGTCTACTGTTCGCGGTTTTATTCAACGGATACATATAGTTTTTTAGTTATAACCCGTAGTACATAACAGAAGCTCTACTCCTGTGTACGGGACAGGGTATAGCAGACGTCGCGCTCGGGTTGTGGTGGTGGTTGAGTCGGTGGCGAATAGTCGAGCAACGAGCTCTCGAAACATCGAACCACGTCCAGGAGACGCGCGTTTAATAGAAGTAGCGATAGCCGCCTTAGTCTACGCGATCTTCGTTCTTCCCCGATAACAGGACATTCGCGGAGGGTGAGACCGAGCGAGGGGAGCGTGCGTTATAAACGTTGCGTCGACGTGAAATCCCGTGTGGGGCGTACGGCCTGCCACAGGAAGTTGTGTGTGCAGCACAAACCGACGAACCGGACGAAGAAGAGGAGCGCGACCCAACTTGCGGGTCGATTCGCTCGTGTGCGGGAGCTGACAGACAGAACGACACGAGAGCGTGTCTACTAAATGTAATCGTAGTCGGTACCGAGAGTGTCGTGGCTCGTGCGAAATATACATCGGGCTTTCTAGGTCTCGCATGTATTCGACCTTCCGTAGGCTCACACAATTGACAGTTGTTTTTTTTTCGCGATCGTGTGTGTGTGTGTGTTTTTTAAACTTCATTTTTACCAATACACGAGAATCGAGATAGGCGGAACGCGGGTAAATCGATCGGGGAAGAGTGAGGTCGCACGCGTGTGTACCCCCCGTGCAATCGTGTGTGACACTAAAACGCGCATGGAATAAAAAGTGAAAAAAAAAAGAAATTGCTACGCGTCAACGAACGTCGTTGCCTATATGACATACATTAGTGAGATTTTTTTCATTTTTTACAGTAAGAATAAGAAGAGTCGCGACGATAGTGCCGGTATATCGAGTGAAAAAACTAAAGAGAGAAAAAAATTTTGAAACGTCGCAACCCTAGTCGAGCAGTTTTTCTACGTGTGTGTTTTTTTT
The DNA here is from genome assembly GCA_934046635.1 of Buathra laborator. Lineage (NCBI taxonomy): Eukaryota > Metazoa > Arthropoda > Insecta > Hymenoptera > Ichneumonidae > Buathra > Buathra laborator. The sequence continues at coordinate 6,079,373 of OW203900.1, forward strand.
TTTATTTTGTACTTATGTGCGTATCGAACGTAACGACATGACGGTATGTCGGCGTAGAGGAGCGTAGTCGATGGAATTTTTGGTGCGCGTCCTGCGTGGTTGATTCGCATGTAAACCTTTCGACACTTTTTTATTTTTCGTCAAAAAGCAATTTTTTTTTTCACGCGTTCGGTAATACGGTGCGATTCTTTTTTGTTTTTCTTTTTTATTCTTTCGAAACGCATATTCGTCGGTGAAGCGTGTGAAATATTTAATTTCTCTTTTATTCGACGAAAGATTCTCTCGTATTTAGCGCGCGCGCGCGCGTGTGCCTGCGTGTGTATGTGTATATCGACGAATTTTTGGATGAAGTGGAGATATCACGGGGAGACGTGGAATGACAATAAAGTGGAAGGAATGTATTGCTGATAGTGGTAGTCGTTGGGTCGCCGGGGTGAAATAACGAAGTAACGAAGACGGAGGCTGCGTGTGCGGAGTCTCGTTCTTTGAGACTCGCGAGACGACGCTAACAAAACGCGAGCCCCGGTGAAGCTACGCGAGAGCGAAAGCTTTGGGATAACAGCAGCATCGATAAAGAAAACGCATTATCCGCTGGCATGGCAATTGATAAATTGGGGGTATTCGCAGCGAGAAGAACCCTTCTCGCCGGTGCATACATCGTTCTCGCGGCTGTCGTCGTGCATTCGATACCCAATGAAAATTGGGACAGAGACGATGATCCAAGTATGAATATAACCAATTCGTATACATTTGCGCGTATTGTTATAGATATATATATATATGTATACAGATCAAGCGGAATGGCACTGAATTCTTAAACAGTCTATAGCTATTCCTATGAATAATTATTTCTCGAGTGGGAGGATTTATAAGAGAGATTTTTTCCGACACTTGCAGTATCGACGACCGAGGTGAGCGCGATACTCGGAAAAACGGCGTCTTTGCCATGCAATATCGAACCGTCCACGAGGGGCGAAAGCCTCTATATGGTTCTATGGTTCCGCGATAACTTGATCAAGCCGATTTACAGGTATGCCGATAATTATATCGTTAATATTTCCACGCAAAACAAACACGAGCGCTAATTATCGTTTTAACAAAAATTTTCTTCATCTATTTTATAGTTATCGATAACCGGTTATCGGGTTTATCGATATTTCAATAGTTTTTTTTAAATCGAAACGGTGGTACACAGTCCGACATCCTGATACATATATAAAAAGGAAAAAATGTAAAAAAAAAAAAACTGAAGAAAAATTGAAAAAAAAAAAAAAAAAAAATACGTTTAATTTGGCCGTCTGGATGTCGCGATATATGACATCACATTTACACGAGAAATATATCTATATATACAATACTTTTTCTTTATTTTCGTTAAATATTTTTGTTTTTATCGATATCTAAAAAAGATCTTTTGGAAATTTGGTACAAACTAAGATTATAGATGTTTCGAGATAAAACACAAAGTTCGACTTTATTTACGAAGTCGTTACGCCGCGCATCGTCGGGTATCGAATTATTAAAATAAGGAATTGCAATTTCGATATATTTCCGTCGAATGTTTGCGGTGCAATATTTTTCGATGTCTTATAATATAAAAATAAACGTGAGGGATTTTTTTTTCTTTTTTTTTTTTGTCTCTTATCTTTCGTGAACGTCGCTTTTCTTAGGTTTACATTCGCGTTTAGCGATACATATAGATAGATACTTATATTTGACTGGTATACGACGACGAGCGTAACTTAGCCTCTCACCGGCTTATCTCCTCGTTGCAGCATCGATGTACGCGGCAGACCGTTCATAAATGCCCGCAACTGGTCGGACGAATCGGTCGCACCCCGTATAAGCTTTGACCGTTTTAGAAAACCCGCTGTACTTTTTCTCAAGGGCGTTGTACTCAGCGACGAGGGTGTATACCGATGTCGGGTGGATTTCAAAAATTCACCGACCCGAAATTATCAAGTCAATCTCACTGTGATTCGTGAGTAAATTTCATTAATTTTTCATTCGTTAATTAAACAATAATAAGATATCCATACAGTTATCAAAAAAAAAATTAATCATTAAAATCAGTAATACGATTTTTTTGTTATATATAAAAAAAAAAAAATTTCATCAAATTAATTCGAAACTATTTTGCCGAAAAAAAAAAAAAATCATATTTCGAATTTCTGTAGGAAATTATTAGTGGAACCGGAAATAATTAATTTTCGATTTAAAAATTGCTATAATTGGTTTTTTTCAAAATGCAGATCCGCCTCATCAGCTTCTAATGTACGACAGCTCCGGTCGAGCGATAAACTCGACCGTAGGACCATATCAAGTCGGTGATGAACTGAGGCTGTCCTGCGAAGTGAGAGGTGGTGAGTCTTTTTTTCCTTTAATCGCCGTTGTTTCTGTTATATTTTCGCCGATTCGCTGTTTCGATAACAACGAACTTAAATTAATTTTTTGAATTATTAACAGGTAAACCTCCTCCGATAATAACGTGGTACGTTAATGGAAAAAAGGTCGACAATGTCGAGAACAGACCGAGCAAAAACGTTGCCGAGCGTAATATCGTTGTCAGTAAATTAACTGTACCGCACCTGAGACGGGAGCACCTAAATACGACGTACAAATGCGAAGCCGCCAACACGGATCTCGGACCACCGCTGGAAAAATCAATTACACTCGACGTTCATCGTCAGTATATTTATTATTTTATACTCAGATATATATATATATATATCGCTTTTCCGAGTATAAATATGACGTCGACGGACTTAATTATACGAAAAAAAAAAAAATTAAAATGAAAAAAAAAAAAAATGTAATTGAGAAGAAAAATCTACCGAAAAGTTCCAAATAGTAAAAAGTTTGGCGTTGCGATACTTTTTTTTGTATATAAAAATGAAAAAAAAAAAAGAAAAAATTTCAATCAACTTTGAATTTAATTCATTATTTTATTGCTATTACTGAAATAGAAAAGAAAATTCGTTGCAATGAGTAAAAAATTGATTTTCGGAGATAGAAAAAAAAAAATAAAAGAATATCGGAAAATTTAAATATCTCGAAAAGCATAACTTTTTTTTTTTAATAATAGTCTTTGAGATAATTAATTGATGATGTGGTTTACGATGAAATTTCAGTGGAACCTCTGAGCGTCAAAATTTTGTCGAAACCGTCACCTCTCGAGGCCGAGAAAACTTACGAATTAACGTGCGAAGTGATTGGTTCGCATCCGCGAGCGCACATAACGTGGCTGGAGAACGAATCGGAGATTCGCGGTGGAAGAATACGCGACGGCGTTAACTCCAGCGTTGTCCTGAGTACTCTGAAATTCTCTCCGCGGCCCGAGGATAATAGTAAAACTCTAAAGTGTCGAGGAACTAATATGGCGCTACCGAATGCCTTTCGCGAAGATCTCTATCAGCTAAACGTCGTCTGTAAGTTGATAAATAATTTCCTCAAAGAACCTTTTTTTTTACCGTATTTTATCGATGTATTAAAACAGCGGAATTCGCTTGGAAATTCCACAGTTCCGCCAAAAGTAGAACTCCATTTAGGAAGCACTTTGAACGCACAAAATATTAAAGAAGGCGACGACGTTTACTTCGAGTGCAAAGTACTTGCGAATCCCGATCATCTCAAGATAACGTGGAGACACAACGTAAGTTATATATTTCGACGCTATAAAAACGACTCCGTTAATTTCAGTAAATTTCATTAAATTTTTTCAGTAATTCCAGTAAATTTTTCTAGAAATTCCATTAATTCGGTTTATTTACATTTATAATTAACATATAAATTATTAAATTATAATAATTGTATAATAATGGTGGTGATGGTTTTTTTTATTTATTTTCATTTGATTTATATATTTTATTTTTTTTATTTTTCAGTTATTCCGGTAAATTTTATTTTTCGATTACTTTTTCATGAAAAAGAAAGGAAAAATAAATAAATAATGAAATGAATTCACGAATTTCTCGCTCGTTATTCTATAGGGACAAATATTGACGAACAACAAAACATCGGGTGTAATAATGAGTACGCAGAGTCTTGTGTTGCAAAAGATAAAACGCGATAACGGTGGAAATTACACGTGTCTCGCGAGCAACGATCGTGGTGAGACGTCGAGTCTTGTCGTCAATCTACGAGTTCAATGTGAGTAATAATAACTTATTTATCGATTCGGCACAATGGATAGAATGGCCTTTTATCCGAATGGAGAGTCCGAAAGCGTAGTTAACAAGTTTATCGATTCTTCGCCCTGCGAATGAAATATTAATCCGTATATCTTTCTTATCTTTTTTCCGCTCGCATTCTCTCATTCAGTTTCGCCGGTTTGCAAGACGAAAGAAGTAACGATAATTGGGGCGTCTCTCGATGAATCTGTAAAGGTCCGCTGTGAGGTCGAAGCGGACCCGAGCGAAGTCGATTTTTTTTGGGAGTTCAACAACAGCGGCGAGAACTTCGAAATCGCACCGGCAAAGTTTGACGGGAACAACGGCACAACAAGCGAATTTATTTACACACCGGTAAACGAAAGGGATTACGGCGCTTTAACATGCAGAGGAAGAAATATGATCGGCTATCAGGAAGCTCCTTGCGTTTATACGGTCATTCCGGCAGGTAAATCTCTCGCGTCGATTCGCGAATCGTCTCCAAAAAATTCGTCTCGAGTTTAAACGCTAACAAAAAAAAATTGGAAGTTTCTACGCATAAACGAGTAAAAGAAATTTCACGTACCATAGTAATGAAAAATAATTGTACTTTTGTACAGTGAAATTAAAATAATTATTGAATTTAAAGTACTTTAATGTTAAATTGAAGTAAATTATTAAAAATAACGTATCGACGATAATTTTTAATATATTCTCCATTAGTTTTTCATATAATTTTACATGAAATTTAATTTACCAGTTTATGCATTAAAACTTCCGGTATCGGTGAATTTGCAGAGATTTTTTTTTTATAGTCTATTGCATCCGATATTAATTCGATTTTTTTTTAATACCTCGTCGTAATTCTTATAATTTGTTAATAATAAATTAACTACAATGTTTATCGATGCTTTCTGTCCGTTTATTCAGTGAAACCGAGTGCACTGAACAACTGCACGGTGAAGGCGTCGGTGAACCAAAGTTCGGAGATATTGGAAGTCGAGTGCGTCGCCGGTTACGACGGCGGACTGAAACAAGAGTTTCGTTTGGAAGCTTACGAAGTCCGAACGAACAGTTTGCGCGCAAATGTATCGAGTTGGAACCCTGAAATGCCGGTATTTCGGATACCCGTTGCCGAGCTTTTGCCGGCGACGCGATTTTATCTGACGGCTTACGCGACAAACGCGAAAGGAAAGAGCGAAATTTATCTCCTCGAGGACATCGCTCTCAATGATTCCGGCAAACCGTCGGGTAGGTTGCGAAACGAGTTATTTAGAAGCCATCGATGCGGAATCCGCAAGAATTTTTCTCGATTTTCCAATTGTCTCATTTGTAAAATTGCAGACAGTGGCGTTAGCGTTGTGCCGCTGATATTACTGCTAATCGGTTGCCTCGTGGCACTTGGAATAACTGTACTCTCCGTAATGCTGATGATGTATCGCCGACGCGGCACAACGTCGCCGGTTCACGTTGAACCGTATATGAAACAACCGATAATAAGTCCACCGGATTCGAGAAATAACTCGATGCTGGACGTTACTCACGGCGATCATACATATTTCGTGGAATATACTCTCAAACAGGTCGCGGATTATGCACTCAATAATCAACCGGATATCATACAATCACCTCAAGGTATCCAGTAAACAGTAAACCGTAAAAGAAAAATCCTGAAAATAAGAAATTTTGTTTACGTAGAGAAAGATTTCGGAGCAAAATTTAAAAAAAATATATAATAAAATAAAATAAAATAAATTAACGAATTAATGAATAAATTAAAAGGCGTAAAATAAAAGATTTTTTTTTGAAATATAATAACTTTTTTGCATCGATAAATTGCAGAGATTTAAAAATTCATAGATTCTCGCAAAACGTTGGTTTTCCAATTTATTAAAATTTCATTTATGTAGAGTTTGTTTCGTTACTTTGAAACTCGATATGTAAACACTCGTTGAAGTTGATGGTATTTCAGTGATTCTTCAGCAAAATCTAAAATTTCACAAAATTTAAACCAATAATTCGATTATTGGTTAAATGAATATTCATCGCGAGAAAATTTATCCGCCAAATTGAAACCATAAAAATTAAACGACGTGAAATCGAACAGAATATTTTTTTGGCAAAAAAAAATGAATTATTCATAACTTTTACATCCCTTTGCCGGTTTCCAAAAATAAAAAAAAATCATTCTTTTCGATGATAAAGTTAAAAAATTATCATTTTTATTTTAATATTCATAATTTTTTAATTCTTTGTCGATCGGAGTCGAATTAAATACCGAAAAATCTAATTGTAAAACTTTGTTAATTTTTTTGCAGATCAAGAAAAAATAAAACGCGAGCCGCAGCTATTTTTGCCGGTCAGACCAGACACGCTGTTCGCTCCTTACGACATTCACAAGCAAAGCCTTCAAACAAACAGGTGTAGCGTAAGTAGAATAAAGAAAATAACAAATTCTAAACTGCCGATACGATTTTAGAAAAAAAAAAAAAAAAACGGAATAATAATGAATATTGAATTTGTAACGATCGATTGATTGCAGTTAAATCCGTTCTCCGCAAAATCGTGGGAACCGATAAGTTTCAAAGCCGATCGGAATCACATGAAGGAAATCATAATCGCAAACTCCATACCGGGTCCAGAGAGTTGCGTGTAAGAATTCTCAAAGAACCGGAGAATCGACATATCAGAATAGCTGAGTTAAACGAGCCAAAGCCTCAGAGACTTTCGTTTGGCTACGAGAAAGCGAAAAAGGACGAAAGATCGGATGTCCCAAAATATCCGTGAAAAGTAACGGAATACAAGAGAGAATCGTTTTTTTCCAACGATTACCCACCCATCGGAGAGTAAATTGGGTGAAAAAAAAAAAATAAATAAAAATAAAACAAATAACGAAACGCGACGAGATCGCACTGGTCGAAGCGATTGCTTTCCAACAATTCCAGTGGGTACTCGCCGCACAATTGTACTACTCGAACGAAACGCCATTGCACGGTGTATTATTCCAAGTTTAATATATTTTGTGTCAAGTCTTGAAGGGTTTCGTGTTTATCAGTTTTGTACAATAGACAAAAAAAAAAAAGAAACCGAAAAAAAAAAAAAAAAGATATACCCTCCCAATTTTATAATTCCTTTCGTCGTCCACGAGGCGGAGAATGAATTTTTGTTCAGTAGAGCGCGTGATGGATTCGCGATTGCGTCCAGAAGAAGAATGGAAAGTTATTGCTTCCGTTGGTGCAGATAAACGCTCCGAGAAGAACGCCGCACACGAGACTCGTAAATCCAAGAATTCCGATGGCAACGATTATCCAATAAAACGGAAGACACGACGAGAGGATATTCCTCAGCCACTGGACGAAGGAGGAGTTTCTTACGATTTCCGTTTGAGTTCGAGAATCGATCGTACTGTCGGCAACGCGGAGATTTTCCGGACCGGAAGCCGCGTTTTCTCTCGAACGTTCCGGTACATTTGCCAGAACGCCTTTTTCCTCGAAGTTTTTTTTTTCATTGCCCATCGCTGCTTTAGCGTTCCGCAAACGCGCCGATTCTACGGAGAATTCCGGTCGAACGTTTCGCAGATGCGTTCGATACATCGAATCCTCGAATTCCGATGTTTTCTGGAATATCGGACATCGCGTTCGAGAGGGTAGAGATCGCGAGGGAATTTTTTGTTTATTATAAATAACGAGCGATTTTTATTTTTTTTTTCAGCTTATCTTTAGTTTCATTTGGTCGTTAGACCTTTTGCATCTGACGGCGAACTAAATCGATGACTTTGCACTTCAGGTGCAATATATTCGTTATAAATTCGTCGGCGGAGGGGAGGAAAATGTTTGAAGACGAATCGATACCGATGCAGTCGACGTCTCGACAAGTTTCCCGATCGCATATCGTTTCGATCATTTCTACGATATCTTGAAAGTTTCTTTTTTTTTCTTTTATAAAAAGCCTCAATTAGGTTCGAAAAATTATACAAAGTCAAACTGTTACGAGTTACGTCACTGAGTCGCAAATTTCAGATTACTCGTTTGTTTTTTTTTTTTTTTTTTTACAGTCGCCCGCTGAATAAAAGTAAAATAGTGAATTCTCCGAAAACCGATTTTTTTTCTCGGAAAAAATGTTAGCAAATGCAAAGCGATTATAAATTAGAGTCTTTTTTTATCACAATACAATAGCGAATCTCTTATAACGAGTTTATTTTTTTTATTTTTTTCTTTTGTTTCCAATCGTTCGCCAAATTAAAGTAAAATAGTGAATTCTCTGAAAACCGATTTTTGTTTCTCGAAAAAAATTCAAACAGATGCAAAGCGATTATGAATTAGTGTTTCATTTTTTATTACAATACAATAGACTTATCACAAATTATTTTTCTACCGTAAATCAATGTTTCAGTTTCCTTGAGAAAAAAAAAATATCTCATAGGAATGAATACGTACATTATTTTCAATTAACTCGCGGCTTTCTCTCGGGCGGTGGTTTCATGTCTTTCTTCTCTGTTTTTATTTCCTGCTTAACTTCCACAGCTGAAACAGCGAAAAAAACGTAAGTGAATAACTTTCGCGCGAAATATTTTCCGAATTTCGTATTTATCGGACTCACGAGGTTCGGCAGCGGGTTGAACGGGTTTCGGTACGGGTAGAGGAAACTTTCTCGTAATTTCGGCGAGCAGCATGTCGACTCTCTGCCGTTGAAACAGCGAACTCGGCTCCTCTCGCGACGGTACTTCTTTCTTCGTTGCTAAAGATTTTCCGTTTTTGAAGTCCCAAGAGTATCCTTTACTCGGATGATATCGGGAACAGCCGCTGGCCTCTTCGAACGCCGATTGCACGTGATGAACGGTAGACAACTGCAGACAAAATAAACCATTAAGTAATCTAATAATGGAATCTCTCATTTTTGGTCGTTACTATCGGATAACATCGTCAATAGACTCACGAGTCTGGAATTGACGACCGAAGCGAGATCCGGCGCTTGATAAACGACGCCGGCAATTATGTAGTAATCGGCTAATGGAGTTGCCTGCGTCGGCGAGTAACGATGCTGTTTCCTTATTACATAGAGAATCGGCTCTTGAACGTGCAAAAGGATGTATTCCAGACCAGTCATATTCCTGTGAAAAAAAAGTATACATTTTTGAGGGATTAAAGAGAGAATAATCAGATAATAATAATAATAATAAAATTAATATTAATTTTTTTATTATTATTTTTGTTATTATTAAAGATAATAATTTTGTTAATTATCCTTTTTGTAATCGCCATTTCAATGAATAGAAAAAAAAAATGGGACGGAGCGTAAAGACGAGTCGATGGAAAAAAAGAAACGTAGAACATTTCTGTAACATCTGACGTTGTCTAGAAATTATTCTCTAAGGGAGAATAATCAGATATAATAATAATAATAATAATAATAAAATTAATATTAATTTTTCTATTATTATTGTTGTTATTATTAAAGATAATAATTTTGATAATTATTCTTTTTGTCATCGCTGTTTAAAAAAAAAAATGGGACGAAGCGTAAAGACGAGTCGATGGAAAAAAAGAGACGTAGAGAATTTCTGTAACATCTGACGTTGTGTATCAACCGTAGGGACGAAAATATTACGGTAAAATATCAGAATAGTAATAATAATGCAAGAGAATGTGATATGAATAAAAATTTCAATGTCGCAGCCTTACGTCAAATTTTCGGGATTAAGACGCTGCATCTTGACGATCTCATTATTGCAGGTTCTATCGAAGAATGGATTACTTCTTTCGGAAAAATACTCCATTATGTTGCTGGGATTGAGGATCGGAATCCAAGCACTGTCGTGCCAGGAAAGTCCTAACGGATTATCTGTGACAAAAAAACAGAGAAACAAAACAATAACAATAAATGAATGCGAAACTTTCGGCATCGAAAATTAATTTTTTTGAATTTTTTGGTGGTTTTTTCTTTACCTGGAACCGGAGTTCTTCCCGACATCATCTTCTTGATTGATTAAACGATTTTTTCATTAACTCTTTTTCACGAATATCTTTTCGGCGAAATAAATCGCTGGAAAACGATTGTTCGTGTCGCGAACAACAAGCCGCGTCGGTACAATACTACCCGATGAGTCCGATGTGAGGTCAAGTTAGGCTCGCGGATCAGCTGACAATGCTCACTGCGCCCGCTTTCGGTCATTCGTGAAGTGACTTTGTTATGAATATGATCGTCGCGGTTTTTTTTTTTTCACGCTCTCGCGAGTTTTCCTCGACAGTTTTTACTCCCACGCTGGTGATTTCACACGGAAACGTACGTTCGAGATTCTCCTTTCGCGTGGAATGATCGGTCGTTGTTATTTTGAGAAAATACGGATCGTGGCGCGCGGTTTAGAGGAAACATAAATAGTAACGAGTGAAAACATTTGTATTACATGTGTATATGTCAAGGACGCTAGAAATCCCGGGAGTGAGTCTGACTGCACGTTCGAACGTGCAATTAGTCACGAATTTACATCGAATTAATACGAGTCTACCCGAGGATGTTGGTAGATTTTAACAAAACAATAAACAATAATTTGTTTTCCGCGAACGTAAAAAATTATTCGCTTAAAATTTGCGCTGTGAGTAATTTTTCGACTGTTTACGATCGGAAAAATATTCCGAAACGGAATGAAGTTTTTTCGGAGCAAAATGTGGATTTTCGAGATCTAACGAGTTTTGTTTCTTGAATTTAACAAGCATGAGTTGCTCAACAAGATCGAGTGTTTTTCTTTATTTTTAACCCGAATCCCTGTAACATTAATGTTTTAATATCATTGCCATGTCTCTTGGAATGCTGATGAGAGGTTTGAACAATGCATTGTAAGTTTTTCATTTAACGGATAAATTAACGAAAATCATCGTTACGATTTTTTTTTTTTTTTTTACGATTCGTTCATTTCAGGGAAACAATGAGAAGCACAACTTACAGCGTAGTTCCGATCCACGAACGCACTGATCTTTATAAGGAATGCTGTAGAATTATTAATGCCGAATGGCCCGCCAGTGAGACTCGACGGTAAGATTAATATTTTTATTTCGTAACCCTAATATTATTTTTTCTCATTCGCAAAATAAAATTTTTCTCATCTGCAAAATTTTTTTTATTTTTCCCATTGGCAAAAATAAATTTTTATTCATTTGAATTTTTTTTTTTTTTTTTTTACAGATTGAGAACTTTTGCTGAATCTTGCGAAGTATTTCCCACTTGTTTAGTGTTGCTAAACAGAGAAAAAGTCGTAGGGCACTGTAAATTGTCGCTGATACCCAGCGAATACGAAAGTTGTTTCCTCAGTTCAGGTGAGTCAAATTTTCAGTTATTTATCATTAGTTTCGTTATTTTATTGTTTGGTAAATCGATAATTCGATATTTAGTGTCGGCAAATAACGACGAGGATTCGTTGGTTTTTTTACGAAATTAAAGTAATGAATTTACGAATTTCAGTGGTAATTGATCATCCATGGAGATCTCAGGGTTTGGGTTCAATGTTGTTGAGAGGAGCAGAAGAATACGCATCGAAAAAAGGAATTAAAAAAATTTATTTATCGACAATCGGACAGGAAGGATTCTACCTGAAAAACGGTTACAGCGTTTGTCCGCCCGTAAACGTGTGGAGTATATGTCTCCCCGCCGTTTCCGCGACGATAAAAACGAATTTTGTTAAATCGGAGAAAAAAGATATTCCGAGATATTCCGGTCCGCCTGCGCCACCGATGCCCGCACCCGTCACCATTTATGGTACGCGACTGACGTCGTCTAAAACTTTTATGGTCAAATGTTTATAGCCGCGAAAAAAAAAAAAAAAAAGAGAATACAAATATTTTGGAAGAAAAAAAAAATTAGTTGACAAAATATTTGTGCGGAATCTATCGATAGTCGATTAATCGTATTTCCATCGGTTATCATTATTGAGGGGTCGTCGCAATACCGCAAACTTTTTGGTAGTACTCCGGTTGGTCCAAACTGTCGATGAGAAAGCCTCCGAGATCGTATTTCGAAATCGCACGGCCGGGCGATTCATCGATTTTCACCGTGTATTTGGAACTCGGCGAATCTGTGGAAAAAAAAAATCAAGTATCGAAGGAGGCGGTCGGCGATTGTGGAAAAAAAAAGTTTTTTTTTATAAGTGAAAAAAATCGTATTACTAATTCCGTTCGATCATTCTGTTGGTAATAATTTCTTATTAGTATTAAAAAAAAATGTATTAATTAAAATAAAACGCCTTATTCTTGTATTCAGACCGCGTGATTTTTTCGCATTATCAGGCAGAAATAAAAAATCGCGTGGGATTGTTGACATAAATTTTTTTAACTGATGGAAAAAAAAAACAACAGGCTTTTTGACTAAAACACATAAATAATTAAAAATCGCTGAAAAAAAAAAAAAAAAAAAAAACGTTAATTCAGCGCATAGGAATATGAAAGTACCTGCGATATGCGGTGGTAGGACAGCAATCCATTTGAGATCACTGCCTTTAACGGCGTCAAGCATTCTTTGATGATCGGCATTCAAATCTTTGAATATTGCCGGTACTTTTTCCGGCTCATAGAACAGAAAAGCTGCAACAGTTTCATAAATTTGCTTATCTAACGATCCAAAAAAACGCGTAAGTTAATTAATAGTTCTTTATTTTTATAAAAAATATTTACCGGATAAGCAAACGGATACAACTTCAACTCCATTGGTTTTCATTGCTTTGAGTATATTTTTTGTTCCGTCGGACAAAACTGTTGTTGGTTCTGAAAAAAAAATTGTTTATTTGCAACAAATGTTAAAATATCGATTTTTTTTTTTTTTTTTTTTTTTTTTAAAGAACGATTGATATACTCAAGTCGTTTCGCGTTCCAAGAACAACTACAACAGCGTCTCTTCCTGCGATGGCTTTAGCGACTTGATCGGCGTTGGTAACGTCGCCGACGAAAACTTCCACTTTGCTGCGAAGTTGTTCAGGAATTTTGGCTTCATCCCTGACGAACGCTCGCACTTCGAGACCTAAAGATATTTATCGATTAACTTGGTTAATCGTTATTTCGTAATTATAATTTTTTTTTTAAGGGATATAAAAAAATGTTTACCTTTTTTCACGGCGTGTTCGAGAGCGCAAAGGCCGGTCATGCCGGTTCCTCCGAATATAACAATTTTCTTCATGGCGAAAAAAACAAAACCGCACGAAAATCAGACGATTTGTGAAAAAATCCGATTGACACTCTCGTCGACGGTAGAAGAATAGAGATGTTCGTGACACGATACGTTTCCGACTCGACAATCAGCACTTATCTACTTGTTATTCACTTAATTAATGTTACCGCCCAGTCACCGCGTAATCACTGCGTTCTATCGGTATCTCAAAATTTAATACGAAAACAGCTGATTCACGCCGGTCGTAAAATTCAAACGGGGGTTCTGCGTGTAGTCAACTTTGATCTGCTCGCTTTCGATGTGTACTGACGGAAAAATGCCACTGGCGACGAATGATAAGCGATAAAAAAATATTACGTAATTGTACAATGATTTCTGAATTATGAGAGGAGATGAAAAAAGAAAAACTCAAATTGTCGTAACGAATTGCAAATTTCTTTATTATCTGTAGATTCATACGCGGCGGGACGCGGACACTAAGCACACTAAGTCGGACAGTGGCGCCCCCTACCTCGGCTAATGCTCGATTCATTTTTTAAATAAAAAAAAAGTACGAAAACCCTCTTGTCGGTTAATCCTCGTCGTCATCCTCGTCGTCGTCGTCGTCTCCTTCATCCTCGTCTTCCGAAGCGGCACCTTCTCCCCCTGATTATGTGTTTTTTAAATGTATTGTAACGTATGGCATATACAGGGACCGCGAAATCGCGCAGTTTGTTTTGGGATCGAAAAAAAAACAAAAAAAAAACAAAAAATCGGAAAAATAACTGTCCTCACCGAGTTCGAGGGGTCGAGGTTTGCTGGGAGGCAAGTGGGCGATTCGATAAGCCTCTTCCTCTTCGAAACTCGGATCTTTGATCTCCGTGACTTCCGGACCGATTTTGTATTGCTCCTGAATCATCGGCATGCCAGGGGGACTGTAATTATAAGGGCTGAACTTCTGACCCGTGCCGATGTACACGTTCCCGTGTATCCTGCGTTAAATCGATTGTGGCATCATATAGTACGGCAGGTATGTTTTTATTTTGATTTATCCGTTCATCTTTTTTTTTTGTTTTTTTTTTTTTTACAATTTTTTCCGCGGTTCGTAACAAGTATATAGCTACGCACTTGCCTCTGGCGAAAGCGAAGCTACCCGGCCAGATGTTCGAACGAACGATCGCGATAGTCGTATGATCCGATTTAATTGGTGAAGAGGCTCGTGCCGTCCAGGCGTCGATAGTCTCGAGTCTCGCGTCCTCCGACAACGGAGTTAACAACGGCGGTCCAACTTCTCTCTTCGTAACTTCGTTATTTATTTCTTCCTCGACTTCGTTCTCGTCTTCTTCCTCCTCAACGTCGGTTTCATCCTGCGCTCACCGCAGAGGTTATAATCACCGTGTGTTACGAAATTGAAAAATAATTTCGATACAACTTTATACGGGCTTTTGATTCTCTCTTTATATATCGCATCTTCTGCTTTCTCTTATCCGACCAATTATCGACTAATTTCACGTTTAATTGTTCCGCGAGAACTCACTTCGTTATCACGAGTATTTTCCTGTCGTGGATTCCACCAGACGGTGCGACCCTGTTCGAGAATATACGGACTGTGATGACACCAATTTGCCATTGACGGATCTATCAGTTCCTTCAACGGCAGAGGCTCGTAGTGACGATTCTCCGATATCGTCGCCGAGCCTAAATTTTTTTTTTTTTTTTTTCAATTTCGGAAAAAAAAGAAATGTTGCGATTTTGATGCGTTCAAAATGTTTAAAAATATCCAAAACCACATTTAGACGAAATTTATACATTTTTCGTTTTTCTCACCGCAATTTTCGGAATTTTCGAATTATTGGGTTGAAATTCATGTTTTCTGATTATCGATATAAAAAAAACTCGGAACATCGAAAATTTCTTACATTCCTTCCCCATTTAATTTTTTTTTACTCACAAAGTCCCTTTTACGAGAAATCGAAACAATGTATAGACTATACATTCCGAAAACAGAAGCTTCGTGACTAAAGTAAATTAATAAAAACGCAACGTAAGAATTTTGAATTTCAACGGAATTTTTCCACAAAACGTTCGATTATTGTGAAAAAAAAAGGGTTCGAAAAAATCTCGTACCATTCTCGTCGTCTTCGCCGCCAATTTCCGTGTCGGCCTCTTCCTCGTCCTCCTCATCGATGCTCTCACCGAACGTGAAGAATCCGATGGGGGATACGTGCGTTGCAGCGCTTATTCGTGCTATCTGAGCTCTGAGATAATTTTTTTCCGTGCCGGGAAATTCCGGAAAAGTTTGTATCTACGATGCAACGAATGTTTATGCGCGTCAACATCGAGAAAGCGTGAATCATCGGTATCGCTTCGTGCGCCAACGATATTTCACGCATGAAAATAACGGGCGGGTTTATGGAAGAAATTATAAATCAAAAGGCGCGCATAGTCGGCAATATTTATTCGTAATTGGAGAAAGCGAAAGATCGAAAAAAAAAAAAAAAAAAAAAAAACGATCATTTTTTAGGTTATTGGGGTGAAAGATTAATAAAATGGTAGCTGACCGATGCCTCTGGGTCACCGGTGAACACGCGAACGATCTGTCTCGCCGCAACTATCTGCTGCGGCGTGACCGCCGGCAGTTCCATCCAATCGTCGATTCCCGGCGAATTGCACGCGTAATATACGCTTCTATTTACTCCGAAACCTACAGCTTCCGGTGGGACGTCTTCCGCAGGTTTCCATAGACTCTTCGGTAGCGGAGGAAAGATGAGTTTCAAACTCGTCGTTTCTTCGATTTCGGGAATTTCCTCGACGGTCTCGTTCGCTCGCGGCTCATTTTCCTCGGGTTCTTCATCGAGCTTTTCTTTTTCGGCAATGTTTCGCGCTTCTTCACGGTCTTCCGCCTACTTGAGTCATTTTTTTAAGTTTTTTTTTAACTGAACACGAAATAAAAAAAAATAATTATAATAACAATGTTATTATTATTTATTAATAAAAATAATCATTACGAAAAAAAAAAAATTAAAAAAAAGGTTACGAAAAATGTACCGCAGTTTTTCGCGCGAGTAACTCCTCCGCGAGAAGTCCCGCCGCGACGATAAAATAATTTTTCGATGTGCCGATAATTTTTCCCCAAAATCTACGAGATAATAACAATAAAAACTTTTTAACGATCGCGCGGCATCCGATCGAATAAAATTTTTTAGTCATCGCATTATAATAATAATAAAATTAATAATTAATACAAAAAAAAAATTATTTAAAAAATTGGGGATTCTTGTGTCGCGTACCTAACGTTTTCGATAGGTTTCTCGGCAACGAGTTTCCGTATCGACAAATTAAGAGCCGCAATTTCCGAACGCGGCAAAGCAACGTCGATCTGTTCGAGATAAAAGAATATTTCCGCGATGTCCGGAGGCCTTCGCGTCGGATAGTCGTCTCGTTCGTCCACTTCCGGTGCATCGAGCCTCTCGTCCTCATCTATCTCGGACCTGAGAGCCTACGAAAATTTAATAGCCGTGATAATTCGATTTTCGATTCGTTGCCGAGATAGCGAACGACAGCTGACGCTTCCGTGGAAAAACCGTCGAGAGCAAAACGTTTTATAACCTTATAAAGTTTCATAAATTTTTCCGCCTCGTCGTGCTGCGCCGGTGGTACATAGATATCGCGAAGATAATCGGTTTTTCCTTTAAATCTTTCGTTCTTAATTTTTCGACTGTAGTCTTCGAAGATGTCGACAACATTTTTCGGACGTTCCGAGAGTATTTTTTCCAACAATTCCGCGAGATGATCGTAACTGTGAAAATTTTTCCCGACAGATGAAAGTAATTCATTTTTTTTCATTAAAAAAAAAAAAATTATAAATCATTTTTTTTTCATTTAAGAAAAAAAAAATTATAAATCATTTTTTTTCATTTAAGAAAAAAAAAATTATAAATCATTTTTTTTCGTTTTAATAAAAATTTATCGTAATTAAATCAAAAATTTTTTTTTTGATAAATTGATTTTCGAAAATCGTATCGCGAGCGCTCACAGACAGTCGCCGCTCTCGGGGCTGTGTTTCATCAAAAACTTTTTCGCCCGACGAACATCGAGGTCGACACACGGAATTTTCCGATGTTCCGCGGAAGCTGCATCCTCGTCCACATCGTATATAAACGCCATGCTCTCGTCTCTTTCGCCCCTTTTTTTCGTTTTTCTCTATGACTTATCCAGCGGGAAGAAAGATCGCTAGAAAAATGTAACGGTTTTCGCTTCTCCGCCTTGCAGTCGTCGGTGATCGCTTTCGCTCGGACGTATTTCATTTGTCTCGGCGTTTTCCTCGATCATCGCCGCGGCCAGCGCGCGCGAGAGACGACAGTCTGGCATCCGGTCGGAAGAGTTCCGCGTCTCTCGTCATCTCGTCGAGCGCTTTTTCACTATCGAATTTATGACGTGAACGCGGGAACGAACGACTAACTATTATACACCCGGGCGGCACATTATTATCGAACGACCTAATTAATTTAACGAAGCTAAGAGACCAGGGAACGCCCGATATATATATATAATTTAAATACATATATACACCGATGAGAGGAGCATATTTTCTGTAATCGCCGCGCTAAAATTAACTCGCATCCCGATTAAAATTTATATCAATTTTTTACGATGTGTTTATGCGAAATAAATCTCAATAGATACAACGGGGCAAAACGGACCAACTAAGGAATATCGGCAGTTGCGATAATTCACGAGGCATCAATTAAAAAAAAATTTAAATATCAATTTTAGTTTATTACAAAGATATGAAATTTATAATAAATAATTTCGGTTTTCCGAAAAAAAAAAAAAAAAAAAAAAAATTAATAATAATAATAATAATATATCGTAAACGAGATGGTGAACACTTCGTAATAATAATAATAATAATAATAGACGATGCGCTCACTTCCTAAAAGATTGGGACGAAATTCGTATTTTGGAGCGACGATTTGATACAAATGAGATTATTTTCATCCGGAAGAAGCGTCGAGATATCGTAGTAACGATTAACTTTCGGTACCGGTAGAGTGTACGAAATTCGAAATTTTATAGAACGTTATAGCTGTTGGGGAAACAGTGTGTTACATTACAATTTATTATCGGCTATCGCATATCCTGACTTCCATATTTCATTCGTTCGTTCGGATGTGTCCTAAATAATGTTTTGTCGACGAACGAGAGACAGAGAAAACAACGGGACTACTCGTGCTACGAACGTGTTAGGTCGTCCTGTTCGCGTTTCCTCTCTGTCGGAATGGAGACACGACGATCGAGAGAAACACGCGGGCACGTGCCGTCGTTCACATCCGCTCGCCGGAACTATATAACGCGATCCGAGAGCGACCCGACTATGAGGCGATGTTTCTATCAATGAAAGAATTAGTCAATGAGTTATTCATTTTTACGAACTATTTACGAAATACTTTTTACGAAAATCGGACAATTTTTTTTTTTTTTTCGGAGTAATATTCCAATTAACGCCGAATATTCGGACATTTTTTTTTTTTTTTCGTAATAATATCGTAATAATAAAATTCATTTTTACGAACTATTTACGAAATACTTTTTACGAAAATCGGACAATTTTTTTTTTTTTTTCGGAGTATTATCCCAATTAACGCCGAATATTCGGACAATTTTTTTTTTTTTTTCGTAATAATATCGAAATAATAAAATTTGAATGAAATAAATTTAATCAAAAATAATAATTCGATTGATTGAGAACATTTTTGAACAGTAAAAAAAAGGTAATAGCGAGGGAATCGAAATTTGATTTACGTTGCGCTGTACATGCAACTCGAGCAAATATAGCGGATAATTGATAATCGTCGCAGCGGGGAGTGAGGCGCGGTGAAGGAGAGGCAAAGCGGAGGCTGTGAGAAAAGCGTAGTAAACAATCGACCAACGGTGCGCGGAGTATTGCAGTGGGTCGCTTTAAAACGGGATGCTGGCAGAGATATTCGGATTATCCCGACGGTTTCGCGTCGAAGCGGATAACTACGTCTAATCCGTCGAATCTCTTGCCGCAACCATTTCACCCTGAAACCCGTGGCACACAATTCGAATTCTAACTTACCATGCGGTAGACATAGCCCCAGCGGTGCTTCCATATTAGTAAAATGAGAATCTCGCCGATTGCGGACATTTGCGAATAATCGATCCGCCCGATCGCGATGTTTTTTTCGTCGCCGTAATTGCAAATATTTTAACGAATCACGAATTCTTTTCACTATTATATCGAAAAATCGTAAAATCGATCGATCGTTTTCGTTTCGAAATCGTTTTCGTCACATTAATTTCGATGATAGTATATAGTATATAATACATAGTATAATACGTAGTATAAGGCATATAGCATATAATATATACTTTAGAGTAGATAATATATAGTATATAGTATAAAGTACATAGTATATAGTATATCGTATCATTTTAGATCGTCTCGAGAACGCGACGGTTAAAAATAAAACAGGAGACAGCGGCTAAGAATTAAAAAATTGTAAATTATTATTTTACTCGATTACGTGTCTCCTCTCGTGTTGTTGCCGACAGAATGCTGTGAGTATCCGTTCGCTCTCTATCGTGTCACGTAAACCCCCCGTTTTTTCTCCATCTGCGCGTTTATAATAGTATAAGTATATAGTTGCGCAGAATCAGTTAAACAAAACGAAATTTAACATAATTTTTGGCAATCCGTATTTTCTACATATTTCACTTCTACACGATTTTTCATACATATTTCGATTTTACATAATGTGTAGAACTGAATTATGTAGAAATTACGAATTGCCCTAATTTTGTATTAAATATTTAAAAAAAATTAAAAAAATCATTTCTCCATTTTTTTCAATAATTTCTGTGTGCCTTTTTTCCCTCGTCTCCATCCATGTAGAAAATACGAATTGCCCTAATTTTGTATTAAATATTTAAAAAAAATTTAAAAAACCATATCTCCATTTTTTTCAATAATTTCTGTGTCCCTATTTTTCCCCGCGTCTCCACCCATGTAGAAAATAAGAATTGCCCTAATTTTGTATTAAATATAAAAAAAACGAATAAAAAAAAATCATATCTCCATTTTTTTCAAAAATGTCTGCATCCTTATTTTCCTCTGCGTCTCCATAAATGATCCACTTTTGCCCGTAATTGATCCGTAAAAAATGAAAAAAAAAAAAAAAAAAAAAAAACTTTCGCAGTCTCTCGTTAAATACGAAGAAATATCCTTTTTTTCCCTACTGTTCGTCAAAGGGTTAAGTTCTCTCCGAATTAGATTCGTTAATTTAGAACGGTATGTCGCAACGCCCAAAGTTTCGAGCGTCCCGAAGGTAGACGGCTGGTTAAATAGCCAAGTGTATTTATTTACTTCAGCAACGAGATAAATTCACGGGGGTAGAAAGACGATTAACAGGCAAACTTTGGGACAAACGGTGTCTGCTTCGTTGCGTTATACGAAGAGTCGAAGTAAAGTTAAAAATAAAAAGTAACGAGTGAGAGTCGTTGCGCCGCGTGTGTGAGGAGATACAGAGAGAAATAAGGAAGGAAGGAAAAATCCTTGCGCGGCGGAGATTGATGCTGTACCGGCGGCAAAGAGTCGCCGCTCGTGCGGTCGAGTCGTGGGATCGGCGGGGGCGTGTGCGACTATGAATGAGCGAGGAATCCCCTCTCGTTTCTCCGAATGGTACATCGCTACCTCTCTATCTCCTCTTCGCGTCCTCTTAAAAAAAAAAAAAAAAAAAAAAAAAAAAAAATCTTAAATTTCTTTCTCACTCATCGTGATATCTCTGTATCGCATCTCCGTTGCGCTTCTCCCTTATCCCTAAAGAGTATAACGACGGGAATACGACAGGGGGCAACCGGCGAGCGAGTAAGAGAAGGAGTGCGGAGAGGCCTCTGCACGGGCGGCCCTTCGGAACGCGCGGTGGTGGCTGCTGTTAGCTTGCTCTGTCCTCGGCCACCGAGTCGCCACCTCGCCGCAGTATCCATCGGGGGTCGCTTCACTCTCGACGCCCCAAGCATCCTTCGCTCAGTTACTCGCGAGTTCTCGACGTCGGTGCAGCAAAATATTGTTTCTCCTCGTTGTACAAAAGTTATAACTCGCGCGAGACTTATCAGCGGACGTTCGACACATAAAAAAAAACTACATATACGTATCTCTCGTAAAATCGAAAAAAAAAAAAAAAAAAAATCGGTTCAAAAAAATTTTGTTCTACGAAAATAATTATTAACGAAAAAACGAGAAGGAAGAGTTTTTTTGCGGGAACGAAAAACGCGAGATACCAGCAACAACTTTCGTATTAAGTTTTGCACAACGACCTCTACGCACTTCTGGACTTTTCAAAGGATTCGAAGAATTCAGAGGCGGTAACCCGCCGGGGAGGGCACCGCATCAACATGCGCCATCGACTAACTTGGTGAGTTTCGCAATACGTTTATTTAATTTTTATTTACGTTTTTTTGTTTTTAATTCTCTTTCCGTCGATGCGCGTTGAGCACCGGTATACGCAAAACCGTTAACGGATGATAGAGTTTTTCACTTTAGTACATTACGTTATAATACTTTCGTGCGCCGGGGGGACTTACCTGAACACGAGCTATGAGTTTTCGAGTCTATATGGGATGAGAGCAAAGTTTCGAGAATGGGTTCACTCGCGGCGAGAGAGCAATTAGCGGATCGTTTTAAGCCTTCGTAGTCGAGAGGCGCCGCTCAGCAGTTCCTTTCCGTGTTACGGCCGAGACCCCCGGACGATGTTCGGTATTTCTTTCTACGTGAGCCCCGAACCCCGCCGGTCTCGACAGGCGGAGATCATCAAAGCCCGCGGAAACTATGCGGACCGTTCCGGACCATTCTTTTCGTTTTTCTAACCTATTTTTTTCATCATTTATCGTTTAATATCGAAAAAGAAAAAAAAAATCCAAAATACATGTATTTACTACACGACATGCATAATCGGTTGATAGATAGCAAAAATAATAATAACAATACAATAAATTATCTGTATTTTTCTTTTTTTTCAAACGTAAATTTACATTTGCCGAGACATAGACTTCCGGTCTGTAGATTAAAACTCGGCGTCGCGACCCTGCGCGGACTTTTTCGATAAATATGCTTCGTATATGGGAAAACCATTTATAGTTTATATATCAGACAATTCCATTAATGGAAAAAGATATAAAACTTTTTCACTTCCTCCCGCGCGTTGTTTTTTTTTTTTAACCGAGTCGTTATTACGAACGGCATACAGAGAGAAACGCGCGAGCGCGCGCTGTCCGTAGGCATCGAGAGCAGAGTAGCGTCGCGCACACACAGAATCAGCAGTCAGTGACCGACCCCGGTACGCGGAGGTGGTGTGCTGGAGCGCGATTTTTTTTGACTTTCGTTTTTCGAAACATTTCGCATTCCCGCGATCTGTTGCCGCTGATTAGAGTCACACGCGACCTCGTAACCCCTTCGAGTATCTGTGCAATAATCTGCCGCGACCTCACGATTGGATGACGACGACGAGGGGAATGTCGTTTACCGGCAGAAACACGTGGTCAGTTCTACAGTTTTTTCATTTTAAAGTGTAAGTACTCTGGCAACCAATTTTATGAGTTTCTTTCACGTGGCCCTTGTATATCAATCGTTGAAGCGCGGAGTGCGCGCTGATTTTTTGTTATGCGCAACACGCCGCGCCGGTTCGGTATTCGTCGCGTTATTCGTAATCGTGTTTAAATAAATAAATAACTATTATTCATTAATAGTCTTGTTTTTATTGTGTTTATCGTTTTTTCTTATATCGGAATAATTATTATTGAAGCATCGTAATATGTTAAGTCTTTCTCAATCGAGCGGTGAAGCTCGCGTGCGATCTCGTGCCCCCGAGCCCCCGTTCCACTAAGTAAACCGCGCGCACCTCCATCTGCCTCTTACTCAGTTTTCACGTACCAGCAAATACAAACCCGTATCTAGCGTGCCCTTAACTTTTATTCCGGCAAATAAGTGTATGTACACGATTTCGAGGAGATAAATATCTCGTTCACGCTCTCGAAATGTGATTAGTGAACATCCCCGAAGCGAGATCGCGTGATTGTGTTCGAAACGTTCGTGTCCCCGAGGTTTTAGCTGAAATAAACTTTCGCACGAAAAATTCATCGTTCATTTTGCGAACTCGCGCGCACGTTCCCCTAATCACGTATGACAGAATGATGTATATATTTTCGTTACATATATATATATAGGCATGAAATGACGATTGAATCGCCTTTACTATCTGCGAGTCTCGAACGTAACAGCAACCCCGGTGACCTTGGCTGCCGGTCCGTTTCTCTACCACGAAATTATAGAGATACCGGCGTCGTGTTCGTGTCGCTAGAGAGCCGCTCGTAAAGAATTAAAGAAATTAAATTAACGAGAAGTTACACTACCCTTTCGTAACGCGTGCAATGACTCAAAATTATTTTTCAACCTGTATGTACGCAATTACCCGGTCGATAATTGAACTTTTGAGGTTTTGTAACATCGATGTAATATTGGAAAAAGATAAAATAAATAACCTTCAAAAATACGGATATTCTTCGATTATTCATCGATATATTTTTATTTAATATAATATTACATTAATTATATATATTATATGAAAAACGTGACGGATACAAAAATGTTAAAAATGTCGGTAAATTACAGAAAAATAGGGAAAAAAAATGTAATTATCGATTTTCCCATTGATTTTGTTTTTTTTTTCACATACCTGCCACCGGGATGCCTGAAATTGTTATCGATCCCTTCCGATCTTATTTTCGTGTTTATCGCGCGAATTGTTATTTACCAGTTTTCGAGCGCACGTGTGCCTCGCATTGTCGTTCGACTCGTGCGAAGAAAAGGCGGGGGAGTCCGTTGGGTATGTTGCCCACAGTTTTTCCACCGGGGGTAACGGTTCGGTCCGACGTTTGTACGACACGTGTTCCGAGTTCCGAGGCTTGTCAATGACACGAGAGGCATATAGAGGAAGCGGGAGGTTATGTGCGGTATATGTAGCGCGCATTAGCTGCCGTTGTGTTCTTTGCCGTTCTTGCCGCTCTCTCTCTCGTCTTGCCGCGGTGGATAAGCGGAGGCGGTATATAACGTTGAGAAGAAAAGAGTCATCGACTTGTCTCGGACCTCCCGGACTCTTTTCCCGCCTCCTGGCGTACGTACGAAGGCGCAGCGTCGTCAACACCCGGGAACTATTGCATCCCGTCGGCATATCGTATCGCTTCACACCGGAAAAACCCATAATACTCGCATTTCTTCCCGGTATCCCTTGCCGAGGCTTTACGGATTCGCAGGATCGTGTGAATTCATCATCGGAAATTTTCGTCTCAACAGTTGCATTAGAGAAAAATGTGACAAATTTTTTTTTTTTTTCTACATGAATCGGAGATATTTCGAATTATTTGAAATTTTATAATTTCAATTATTTTGATTCGTATTGCAAAAATGAATTTAAGGGTAAACATTTTTTTTAAATGTGCCGAAAAAATAATGAATCGAAGATATTTTTAATTATTTGAAATTTTATAATTTCAATTATTTTGATTCATATTGCAAAAATGAATTTAAGGGTATACATTTTTTTTAAATGTGCCGAAAAAAGAATGAATCGGAGATATTTTTAATTGTTTGAAATTTTATAATTTCAATTATTTTGATTCATATTGCAAAAATGAATTTAAGGGTATACATTTTTTTTAAATGTGCCGAAAAAATATTAACTCTCTATATTAACATAACCTTCCAAATGTTCTTAATATAAGAAGTCGTAATGTATGTGTTTCCGTGTATATATATATATATAATATATACACGCGAAAGACGACGAGAGAGATTAAGGTACCTTTAGCCAACGATTTCGACGACTAAGCTGAACGGTATATAAAGACACCTGCGGCGCAGCAGCAAGAAAGTAAGACAGCGTTTGCCGGGACCGGCGAAGAGCGCTTTCTTGCAATCCGAGAGGAATATCCGAATGAGCGGGACAATGCTTTATGCTAATTTACTTGTGAATGTATAGCTATATCGGTCGGTAGTATTGTTTGAAGCGAGAGTCGCGTGTGCAAGAATCGAGCAGTTTTTTCGTTCCCCGTTGCCTCCTATCATTAGTACACAGCTTTCGTGGCATTCGTGCAAAAACGTCTTATTTTCTTATACCCTAAAGATATCACGATGGATGATTTAATTCTCATATATGCGAACGGAGATCGCGACTAATTAATAATAAATACAAAAAAATTCGACAAAATTCGTTTCTCGTAGCGTAACGATGCGACGATTATTTCAATTCCAAATATTAAAGACTATAAGAAAAATTCAATTTTTTTTTAACTAAAATTTTTCACTTTCGTAAAAAAAAAAAAAAAAAAAAACCCGCTTTTCGACTTAAAATCGCCGCGAACCCCTTCCGCGAAGGATTAAATTTTTTCCGCGTTATAACTCGTTTACTTTCTTCTCATCGGATCAAAACCCTTTATCGAAGCTTAAGATCGCGCGAAATCTTTAGGCAAATAAAATGAAAGCTATAAACCCCCTGCGACTTTGTACCCGCGATAACCTCGTATACCAGTCGAGTTATTGAGAGACGCATCGCGTATGGCGAATGTATATCAAACCCGTGAATATACAGACTCCGTCGTCTCGAAACTCGCGTACGTTAGACAATCCAGCTGTACCGAGATATATCTCGCGCAGCTACTAGTATATGTATATATATATATATACAGTCGCAGTTTACAAACTATGCGTATAGAATAGCTTATACACGGGTTATTTTAGCTTCCGGAGGAGAAGAACTGTTATTTCTGTGCGTAACGAAAGGTTCATACACCCCGTAGGCGTTTGTCACATACGTTTCGTACGTTTCTAACCTCAAAAAAACTTCACATATCGAGTCCCTTCTTCGAGGCGACGAAGTATATATTAGTGCATTTGAATAATAATAATATAACTATAGTAAGATCCTCCTATAGTTCCTTACGATATACACAGTTGAGGATCGAAACTTTACATCTGGAATTCTCGTTCCGACGACGTATATTTCGACACATTCGGCGCGCAGTAGCTTCTCCTTCCATTACCGTAGGAAAGTATCCAGACGTCGAAGTATTAGGGTTTACCGCGTGAAACTTTCCCGTCCCGTTGGGGAGATCTTATATCTCCGGAAGGATACGCGAAAGGAGAGTGTTCAAGATCCACCGCGACAGGCCCCCGACAGTCCGATGTTTCCTATCGTGATATGTGAGGCCGCAACTCGGAAATAAAGATACCCCGAGCGCCGACTGTAGCGACGAGTGTTTTCTCGCGCCGCGAGAGAGTAAATGGGAGGGTTTACGTTCGCGCAGGATGTAGGATACTTTATACATATATATATGTATATATATGTACATAAATAGTATATAAGGAAAAGACATCTCGTTCGGGTCTGTGGCGTGAGTTATGGCGTTGCAAAGAGTAAACATCTCCGCGATACAGAGGTGAGACAGAGGTCGAGCGTTTCGGTTTTCTCGAAGGGTTTTCTCCCGTTTCCGAGGATCCGAAGTAACGAAAAATGTATATATATATTTCGCGGACTACACGTTGAGGTTCTTTAGGATTCTTCGGTTCTTTTTGGGACAACGAGAACGATCGTAAGTAGAAGCTATACGATAGCGTTTCACCCGACCCTATTGAGGAATTTCGCGGAATAAAAAAAAAAAAAAAATACGCGGACCGATGATCGCCCACTGGAACAAGTTTCTCGGTAAGCTTCCGATCTTCCGATTCTCCCTCCCGTCGGTTGGTCGGTACGTACTTATACGCTGAGTCGGGGATATCGCTGCTCGTTGGTTCGCTTACACATATTTCTCTCGATTTTACGAGGTTTCCTCGAAATTTCAAACTAACCCCCGTTGACCCGGCAACATCTAGAGAAGGGCTCTCGTATAGTTTTTACATATTTTCGTATATACGATATCCAGACGAGAGGCCTCCACGGGCTACCGGAACGGTTTTACGAGACTCCGCGCTGAAATTTCGATCGAATTCGCGTATCACGTTTGCAATAACTATTTATTTATATATTTTTTTGGTTTTTTTTTTCGCATTTTTTTCTATTTTTGGTTTTTTATATGAATTTCAATGAAAAAAATATTTTTCAATTTTTGATTTTTCGATAGAAATTCGAATAAAAAAAAATTGAAAGAGCGGTATAACACGGAATAGTTAGGATACAATAAACAATTTTTTTTTTTTTTTTCAAAAAGCAAACTGAATTGATTTTTTTTTCATTTTTCGCGATTTTATCTTTCAATATAAATACGAATGAAAAGAAATGGAAATAGCGGAATAAAACTTCGGGTAGTTAAAATACGATGGAGACGAATTTCCGATGATGATTTAGCAAATGCGTGCGGTAATGGCAGCGGCAACGTTACATAGCGATGTTTGTAGTTCAACCTTCGAGGTACCGGAAAAGGAAGAGGAAACGAGAGTGTGACGAATGTCTTGAATCTCTCCGAGACGATGGGAGGCACAGGGAGAGAGAGAAAGAGACTGCTGTCGCGAGACTTCCCGGACGTCTAAATATTATTCCATAATGTGAGTTTCTTGTATACAGTGACGCAAGATCTCATTTTTGCTCGCGAGGGGAAGAACGAAACGTGGACTTTGAGTCATTCGGTGGGGGTACGCGGTTCTCGATAGACCATGTAGGTACGCGTACGAAGAAAGAGCTAAAAAATCTCTCGTGGATTATGCTATTTTTGGAGCGGAATTGAAATTCGAGACACGCACTAACTTTCAGAGTAAACTTTGCTCTCGAGGCCATGTAGTCCTTCGCGTGTACACGGTTCCCGAGTATAATTTTCATCTTAACCTACAAAACCATTTTTTC
Source organism: Buathra laborator (assembly GCA_934046635.1). Taxonomy (NCBI): domain Eukaryota; kingdom Metazoa; phylum Arthropoda; class Insecta; order Hymenoptera; family Ichneumonidae; genus Buathra; species Buathra laborator. The sequence goes on from OW203900.1 coordinate 6,107,559, forward strand.
TTCGATACTCTCGTTGTTCTGCGATATTTTTTCTTTATTTTTTATTAAAAATGATTTTTTTTATTCAAAGATTTTTTTTTAATAAAAAGAAAACAAATTTCAACCCTTTTTTTGTTTAGCGATGTTTTTTTTTCGATTTTATTAATTCGACAAAATTTTGATTCGAATTGTCAATTTTCCTTTTTTCGCGTGTTATTTGATATAAAAACGCTGCAACGAACGTGAGAAAAAAGAATTGACGAGCAAAGTCGATCGTCTCGATCGACACGAAACGGATGTAGTTTTAGATCGAAGTCGGATTGCGTTGATACTTAACAGTGTACAGAAATCGTTTATTCGCTCGACTCGTTGAGGTTATGAACATCGGAGGATAAACGGTCGAGCGTGAGAGCTCTCGCGTCTTCTCGCTGTTGGATTGTTTGATTACGGTAATTACGTGGCTCGCGCGCGAGCAAATACGTAGCACGTACTACCCTCTCCCTGCTTTTCTCATCCGTCGATTGAGCATTGAATACCGAAAGAACCGAGAGAAGTGACCTCGAATGAAAGGGCTCCTACGAGCTATTCGCGAAGAGCGAAACGCCGTGCGTGCCAACTAGCCGATCCCTCCGCGACGTACATCTCTCGTTCCCTTCGATCTCCAGTCTCCGCGCTTCTTTTCTCTCGTCCTTCGCCATCGGATAGCGGGGTAAAACGGACCCGCGAGTTAAAATGGAAATAGATATACCGAAATAATTTCAAAATTCGAAATAAAATTTGATAAAAATTGACGTAAAATTAAAAAAAAAAAAAAACGCATAATTAATTTAAAATTCGAAATTAAATTTGATAAAAATTGAGGTAAAATTTAAAAAAAAAAAAACGCAGAATTAATTTAAAATTTGAAATGAAATTTGATAAAAATTGAAGTAAAATAAAAAAACGCATAAATCGCTTTTTTTTATCTTTAAAAAAATATTCCGAATTTTTTAAAATTTTTTCGATAAATTAAAAACGCTATAAATTTACGTATACATATATCTACAACGTTTGCCAAAAAAAAAAAAAGCGTCTTTGTGATTCGTAGCAATGCATCGGCATATTATTCGTTACCTTCCCACATCTCGGCGCGTTGTATTGCTCGATTCCGCTGTTGGTGCTGCTGGTCCTCGTTAGATCGCGGTGAGCCGATAAAATATCGCGACGAGGCGGGTTTATGGTTGGTAGAGGTAATTTCTTCTTGACGCGAAAGCTTTTGCACTCTCAGTCTACCGCCGGCACCCCTCTTGCGTTTCTCATCCCCTTCTCTCCGTATAGATATGTATATATATACATATATATATATATATATATAGAGGATAAGTCGTGTAAAAAAGCGCGAGGATAATTTCGTTCACGGAGGATGCAGCGCTCGAGCAGAAACGATTCTCGTTTCTCATCGTCCTTGCATCGTCCGACAACATATATGTATTCCTTTTCCTCGGCTCTCGCCTCGATCCATGCAACTTCCTCGCGCACCGCTGCGCGCCGCGAAGGATGCGAGAGAACTTCGGTCTGATGAAACTTTCGCGTGCGCGAGTATCCATTACTTTTCTTTAATGCATACGGCATACACACCCGTGGTACCTGCGTAAATCGCCTCTTAACGGTTGTATCGGCGCGTCAAAGTGCCGCCAGAAGTTCGATCCCTCCGCAGGCAACGAGAATACAGAGATTTACAGTGGAACCTCATTTATTCGGTTCTTCGATTATTCCGCGAGGATTCGCGATGTTCGGGAGGTATATAACTCCGATTCTTGCGCTCAGAATTAATTAAAGGATTTGTGTGACAATAATAGGCGAAAAAATTGGTAAGAAATTTGTTGATTTTTTTTGTACTGTTTGAAATTTTTATCGATATCGATGTTTACGCTTTACGAAGATAATTTTCACGGGTAACGGAGGTTCTACTGTAGAGACGCGGTATAAATATCGGAAATCTCGCGTGTCCGAAGGATGAGAGTTACACTGTGAAGAAAACAATTTCTCGCCTCGGATAATCGAGAAAAGAAAATTTATTGCGTTTGGTAGTTCAGTACTTTATCTCCGTGTTTTCGATAATTATATAGCGATTCAATTACGCAGGAGAACGATAAAGTCGGTACTGTGAATGAATTGTTGAAAGATTATTAAAATTGAAGGTTAATAATAATTATCATCAAAATATAATAATAATAAAAAATAATAATCATTGTTGTCAATTTTATTAATTAATAAAAATATTTTACCACAAATATTATAATATATATATATTTACATTTTTTTATTTTTTTTTATTTATTCGAATTATTTAACCAACAAAAAAAGACTACGAATTTAATATTTTTCGGTTCGTTCGATAAATCGATCGATCAGAAATAACGAGTAAACTTGTCGCAACATTTTTTCTCCGCCCCGCAAAATTTTTAGCTTCATCGCTGCTCAGTAAAAGAGATATGAATTATGTATAAATCGAAAGAGAGGCCCTCTTCCAAAGATTCATTGATGGACACTCCAAAAAAAAAAAAAACTTTAACCTAAAAAAAAATTACGAACCAAAAAACTTGCAGTATCGTTTAGAAAATAATGGATCGCATCGTCGTTCGTTCGCGAATTCACGACGCGACTAGGTTAGTCGGTTCAAAATCCACGTCAGCGGAGCTCCGCTATACGGAGTCTCTCACGGACCTGTTGCATCGCTACTGTTTTTTTTATGTTTTTTTTTTCCCTTCATCTCGTCGTTCCTTCTCGTCCCATCGATCCTCGTCGCCTCATCTCCTTGTCCCGCGTGTTACTATGTATACAACACCCACACATTTTTATCTATATATATATATCTATATATATAAACTCTCTCTCTCTCTCTCTCGTCCCCTCGCGAATCCAATGTTTTTTTATCTTTCTTCTTCGCGTATACCTCGTCAGCTACAATCTCTCTCTCCCGTCAGCGTTGGTTATTTCATCCCGTCTTTGTTTCCTCGTTCGTCACTGTCGCTCTCTCGTTTGCAGCTGTTATTTCACCGTAGTTAACCGAAAGCGGAATCTCTCTCTTCGTTCAACGTTCCAACGTTAATACGTATTCCGTCGTCGTTGCCGTCGTCGCGCTTATATTTCTCTTCGTCGCTCTCGCTGCTCTCTCGGATGTTAGAGAACTCTCGGCGCGCGTGGGGTATCCCAACGCTCCGGAGGAGAGCGAGAGAGAGTTTTCTATCCTTTCGTCTCTTTTTCTCCTCTCATCTCGACGATAGAGCGCCCTTCGTTACAACTTCGTTTGCCACCCGTTCGCTCGCATGTTTTCCCGATGCTACGAAGGCCTCAAACTTTGCACTCTCTGTTACTCTTTTGCTTCGTTAGACATATTACGCTCGCTTTCCTTTTCTCTTCGTCACGTACTCCGAAACCTTTTTTTTTTTTTTCGTTTACGATATTTTTTATTAAAATTTTCTCGGGAAACTATCTTTCTCTCTGTTGGATTCAAAAGTTACGAGACTATTCGCTTCGTTCATTTTTTATTCGGAGAAAAAAAAATTGAGGCGAAAACCCCCGCAACCCCCACCGGCGCGTCGATCCTTCGACGAGGTTCGCTGAATACACTCTCGTGCCGTAGTTATAGACGCCTCCCAACACCCCGGCGCTCCTTCCTCTTTCAACACTTTCCGGCAACGCACCGCCTCGCGCTCCAACACCTGTTTTCTTTTTTTCTTTCTTTTTTCTTCGTACGTTCATCGCTCGCTGTTGCAGTCTCTCCCCCTCGGCACCCGGTGAACTCTATACGCTTACGTATAACGTGTATATTCTACGTGTACCACCTCTTCCACTTTTCCACGATGCCTTTGGCTCTAACCTCCTACTGAGCTCCTGTTCCGCGACGCGAATAGATAGAAGAGCGCGAACACGTGCGATAAAAGCTTCGAGAATTTTTTCGTTATTGGATTTTTTTTTATTTCGAATTCTGCGTTCGGGAATTTCGAGATATCGTAATGTATCTATCGATGTTTGAGCGATTGGACGGATTTTTATGATATTTACGCGGTTTCGGAAGAAAATCTAATTGAGCGATAAAATTTATTTTTTTTATTAATTGTATTAAAAAAATTATTGTCGTGTGATAATTCATTTGAAGATATGACATTGCAAAATTGAAAATGTTATCCAATTTTTAGAGATTCTTGAAAAAAATCCTTTTTTTTTTGCAATAGTAACTAAAAATTAGCTTCGAGCGCATTATACCCTCCGGTCGAGAATTTGAATGTTTGGTGGAAGTATAGTTTTTCGTTAGTGAAAAATATGCCACAATAACTCCAAAATTTTTTTTTTTCAATTTTGCGAATCTTTTATTCTATTAGCAATCATTTTTTTTTTAAATATCCCAAAAAAGAATTCTACATTTTTTTTCGTTGATTTTTAAATTTTTGTACCAAAAACTTTTTTTTCTCTCGAAAAATATGAAAAAAATATATATTTTATTTTTTCCTCAATTTTGAAAATTTCTATGCCAGAAACATTAATTTTCCATTGCCAGAAATTAGTCTCTGAAGTATCATCGAATTTTAAGAATCCGCCGAGTTTTTCCGAAATTTTCTCGAAAAAGGGCAAAAAACACTTAGATTTCGAGGGTTTTACGGTCATCTACGCCGATCGGCAGAGTGGTGGATAAGAATAAGGGGTCAGAGGATAAATCTCGAGAGGATGAGTTAAGATACGAGAGAACAGGTATCCCTGGAATGTTCATGGTAGCGGTTGGCCACGAGCGACGAAGCACGCGTAAGTCTCTTTCATACATCCTCTCGTGTCGAGAGAGAGAGAGAGAGAAAGAGAGAAACGAAGCAGTGAGAGAGCGAAGAAGATAGATGGAAGTGAGAGTTGAATAGAGGTGAGAAACGAGGGAGGAGCAAAGTTTATTCACTCGAAGCACGATGCTCCCCGTTGCCATCACCGCGGCTCCTCGTGTTGTACAACTTTTTCACTCCGATATTCGAATGCATAGTTCCCTTTTCCCCTAAAACAAGTTTTTCTTTGCTTTACTCGCAAATTCTGCGTCTGTGCGCCAACGAAATTCATATCTCGAAACTGATCTACTCGATGGGGTGTTTCTTCGTTTTTTTTTAAACACATCGTAACAAATCCGGATCAGCATCACTTCGCAAGATTTCTCGGTTTACAATGTATCAATAGCCCGGGGAATAGTTGAGCACCTAAATAGGTACAATGGAATCTTTGAGATGCCATTGCGGTAAGCGAGAACAGGTCCCACTGTTTCGGATCCTTTTTGTCGCCGGAGGCTATATAATACACAATAGCTGAAGAGCGCACGGGTCTTATACAGTGATGTATGGGGTATACGTAACTCTGTCTCCCGAACGGGAGACCGCGATTTGAGATGAGATTAAAATAAAGAGGGAAAGATTTAGGAAGATGGGGCGAGAATATTAAATTTATCGTATTAAAAAAAAAAAAAAAAAAAAAAAAAAAAAAAAATTAAAGCGTAAAAAAATTCTGTGAGCAAATAAAAAAATTTAAGAAAAATAGTTCATTTGTATCGTTTTATATCGTTAATTTATATAGATTAGATCTGCAAAGTGCACTTTATTCGATTTATTAATGTTATTTTCAAAGTATTTTCAAATATATTGAATGAAATATATTTTTTTAATCGAAGGAAGTAAAGTCTTCGCGCGTAATTGTCGATTTATTATCGAAAACGAGACGCGTTCGATTGCGTCAGAGATTCAAGCAAAGAGGAGAACGGACACGAGTTCGTCTGTAACCGGCGCGCCGCTGTGCTTAATTATTACGTATCTTATCGCTGGTTGGTGCCCTTTGACAACGGACTGCGGAGAGCCCTCTCCGCGGAAGAGTTGAAAGAAAAACGTTGGTAAACGACCGCCGCATCGGTTCCGCTTTCTAACATCCAGCATGTCGACTACTTCTATTAATACTACTTACTTACATTTGCCATAATCTTCGTAACTTCTCATACAATCGAACGACTCGCTAATTTCAAGTCGCATCTCATCTCACCGTATTGTGAGTTCCTCGTGTTTTCAACGTTTTCTCGTCGTACAGATACACGTCTATCGGTCACGATTTCGACATTATTCTTTCGCCAATATTACATCCGAGTCTCTCTTGTAGTTTCAACGTTTTAGCGACGATACGGTAAAATTGCCTACTCGGCGTTCCTCTTGGATGCCTAAAATGTTTTGCTCGGTGCTTCTTTTTCATACTTCTCGAGACGAAGTATAAATGCGACATTTTTCCCGCTCGTTTGACGACTATGAATAACTCACTACTCACTACTCGACAGCCTTCACGTGTTTTTTCTTTTTTTTTTTTTCCTGTGCGGCATTTACATATGCGTACCTGTGCGCACGGTAGGACGGGGAAAATGGCATACGGGGCAAAATGAACCACTAAAAAAAATATTGTCTTTTGAAAAAATATTTTCCTTTTTTAAGAAAATACGAGTATTTTTTTAATAAATAGATGGGTCCGTTTTTTAGTTCCTTTTTCGAGTCTACAAACGTCTTCTTTTAAACTTATTTTAACTCTGAAAAGGATGAAATAAAAATAATTGTATTACCATAAAAGTGTGAAATAACTGATTATTGTTATTATTAGTTTATAAAAAATAATAATAATGATAATTCATTGTTTCACATTTTTGCTTAAACCAATTTCTTTGTTACACTCGTTTTTCATTCGCGGGCTGTTTAATTTAGCGAAATAAAATAAAATTATTAATAAAAATTAATTCACGAAAGAATCAAAGTTTTTCGTGAAAAACATTCAAAAAATTACAATTTATGTCTTTTTTAAACAGTTTTTTTTTAAGACGCATTTTTTGAGAAAAATCGTATATTGGTCCATTTTGCCCCGTCGTCCCCCTGTAGCTACGTAATACGATGTACCTGTCGCGTATACTCGTTCTTCTCGGCATCGTCAAGCCTCTCCGTATCCATCGACGTGAGAGGAATTTGTCTCGGTCTTCGTTCGCTTCCTCTTCTCTTCATCTTCCGTGCCGAACCTCCTCGCCGCGTTCTCTTCGTTACGCAAGAATCTCATTTCGGGTATAAACTTGCGGTGATGCATATATACACCCCAATCGCCGGACGTTGAGAAGACCCGATTTGCCTGTCTCGGCGAAACTTGTCGGGAAGACCTCGTCTCGGTACTATCAATTCATGAGACGATCCCACCAAGTATCGTATACATCATCGTCGCCAGTATTGCGGATTCCGGTTACCTGCACTCTGCAAACATCCATTTTTCGATATTATATCCCTCTTGAATCGATTTTTTCCCTAATTTGTTGAAAAATAAATAAAAAAAACACCGCAGCATTCGTTTTCGGTCCATTTCCCGATGTGTTTCCCGTCGAATAGATTTTTCCGCGATTTACGAAAAAATACATAAAAACATCGCGGCGATATTGCGCGGCTCTTCCGTCCCTTTGGCTCACCGTTGCGTTCGCTTCTTCGTCGCAATGTTTGTATTTCCGCGAGAAAATATTCGATTGTGTGGGAGTTTTCCTAGCGGACTATGAGTGTCTGTATTGCCGGAGATATGGGCGATAGATCAAGCCAAGTCACGCGGTAAAAACGAAGGAATAAGTTGGCCAGTCGCGCACGTTTCTCTAACAAATTGCCCGCCGAGCTGCGAGTGGTTGTGCCGCGTTCGCGTGCAATGTGGGCTCTCCGCGGCGGTAAGAGCCGAGTGGAGATCAAGAGGAAAACGAACGGTGGAGCAACCAGCCGTGAGCCCCGAGACTGGCCGTTGCTTCTCTCGATCCTAACTCAACAAATCACCGGTCGCAAAGAAAGAGAGAGATTAGAGCGCAAGATAAGACTCGGGGAAGAAAATAGCGAGGAATCCTCACCCGCTGCGAGAGAGTCACGTATATATCGTCGGCTCACACTTGCGTATCAATGGACGCTTTATACCTGTAGCTCGGTGTGTATCTTCTCAGTGCCAACGAGACTTATACCCTTCACAAATATCTCTCAAGCTGAGAAGAGTTGATGCTGGACCAACGTGCCATAGATCAGTCTCATTCGGTGGTCTTTACTTTGAGTGAACAAGAGTCATCGACTACACGATTCGGATATTAACGTGAAATTTTTTTTTTTTTTTTTTTTCAATGAATCAATCGTTCGAGAATTATTTAAACCCATTTTTGGGAGAAAGAGAAATTAATAACACAATGAAATATATTTAAAAAAAAATAAAAAAAAAACATATTTTCACAAATTACGAAAAAAAAAAAAAAAATTTACGAACGAACTTTTCTTCCGTTTTCTTTTACAATCAACAAAAATGAAACGGAATAATGTTGTAATTGCCGCGTCGTGATAAAGAGTCAATGATCAATGTATCGCGCGTTGAACCCCATTGCTCCGTTTTGCTTCGGAGGGCATCACAGTTTTGGAGTAAACGATCCGAGGAAGCGTTTGACCCATCGCCCATTTATCTTTACTCCTAATCGCTCTTTTACCGAGACACTAACACCGGAGTTCAACGAAACGATAGTCAAGGGGTGTGTCTAATTGGCCAGTGGAGATTCCCCGTCTGCGAGATGTAATCTATCGAGCAGCGCTAACGTAACGATCAGTCTGACGATTAGCAGATGTGATCGATACGCGTAATCGTCAAAGGTCCGGATGGCATACCGTCGTCGTCGGTCGGTCCTTTGCCGCGAACGTGTGGGGTCGACGAAACCTCGACGAATATCCCTTGGCGCTTCGAACGTTAATGCGCGAGCAATGGGGCGGATTGATGTAATTGACGAGTACAAGGATGACGAGTATAACCGCCCACTGGTACCCGCACCGAGTCATATACACGATTGATGCATCAGGTTGTACGAGACACGAATCTCGCACACCGGATTCTGGCAGTTGTACCTTGAATTTTGATATATTCGCGTGCCGCTCGCAGAAACCCCGCGCAATTATCTACCGTACACGATTAATTAGGCTTCGGCGGCGCGGCAATGGTTTCGCGGCGAAACCTCGGTGTGCGAACGGCGTCTGGACTACGGTCTCGACGTGTATCGTATCCGTAGATCGCCATATCTCCATATTAAATTCCGCAATACCGATACGATAAAATCGATATACAGGTTCATTCAGAATAAATATCGTCCAATTCCGAATTTGGTTTACGTTCGTTTGGCTTTCGGAGTTATTTTTACGGTACTTTTCAAAATTATAATTCTCATCGGATAACTACGAACTTTAACGATTATCTTTAATTATACGCGACGAAAATGATACGCAATAAAAAATTTGAATATTTCGCAATGCGAAAACTTTAATTTTCCGAAAATCCGATCGATAGGAAAAAATCGATATCTACTCGAAAAAAACATCGAAATTCATTGCACATTAAATTTTTAAAATTTTTTTATAAATCTTGTATACGCGTAAAATAAACTGCGGTTCGTAGACGGTGACGCGATTGGACACCGAACGATCCTCGTGAAATGAAATTCTACTGAGACTACACAGTATTACAGTATTGCAGTTCCTGCAATAATTAAAAAATGATGATATACCACACGAGATGATTCGAGGATCAAAGGTGCTTATTTAAAACTCATCTTATCGTCAAGATATATGTATATAAAGAGAAGCCTCTTCTCTCGTTAGTGACTCGAAGCCTTGAAATGATCGTTAAAGCCTCAAATTAGTCGATCTCGTTATAAATGAACATATACTACACTTTTATTTTCACTCTTTGCTCGTTTTCGTCCCGAGGCCACGGGATGTTCTTGAAAGGTTTCACGCCGGTAGCAATATTGCCGCCTATACGATAACTTATACGCGAATGACGCGGTATAGATTGCGGAGCTATAAAACCGTAAGGCGACGAGAGTTTCGTCGAGGGCGACGCGCTCTTCGTACCTAAGCCGATAAACGCACGCATGGGTGGCATGAATGCGACTTTTGTCTTGAGAACAGCCTAAGAGAAGATCTGGTCGAAGAAATCGTTCCCTCGGGAGAGCGAACAACCCGGTGGTGGTGTTCACCGGACGCTCCGTCGGCGCTCTCTCTTTCTTATCGTCTCTCGTAGCTTTCGAGCGGAAGGAAAACGCGGTAGAAGTTAAGAGAAGAGAAAACGACGCGACTATATAGTATAGAGAACTTCCACACGAGCTCATTGCTCCTCTTCCCTCTCTCGGCTTTCACGGCGCCGTCCCTTATGACGACGTTGGGCTCCATTTGTCTCTGACCGGAACAGCGCAGAGTGCAAGTCGGGAAGTACGTACGAAATCCAGAATTGAACGAGCGAAAGAAGGGAGAGGGAGGGAGAGAGAGAAAGGAGCAACGAGCAACGAGCTGTGGGATCCAGATGACTCGGTCTTGGAAAACCACTGCACATACCTAACCATAGTACACGGGTTCCATATAGTATATGTGTATATATATATATATATACATATATATATATATGTATATATATACATATGTGTATATATATATATATATACATATATGTGCGGCATTAATACGGCATTAAGGGGTAGTCGCTGGCACCCTTGTTAAAGAAGAGATATGTATATCCATTTGCTCCGAAAATTTATTTTGTTCCGTAAAATAATAATAAATTAAGAAATGATTACCAATTTTTTTTTTTTTTTTTTACGCTCCGAAAACTTTTTTTAAAAAATGTTTGTCTTCCGTTTGCCGAAAGTTTCAGCAATAAAAACCGATGAATAGAGTCATAGATCGCATTCGAGTATTTCTCGATCGTTCTTTTGCTCACTGATAAAAGTTTTACCCTTAAATGGGTCACTGCAGCTTCTCGTCAGCGATACGGATAATGCACTGGCAATTAACGCGCGTTATTAGCGATAATGAATGAGTTAAGGTAATGTGAACATTTCAATGGTTTTATTTCTATTTGAAAAAGGAAAATGAAGGGTTTTGCGGACGAAATTTTACTCGGGTCGATGATATTACGCATACGTTGCGATTTCAATCGTAAAACGGGACTCGGGACTCGAAAAGTTGAGCTCCGGAGACGAGAATTTTCGTATTTTATACGAAACGTTGGCTGTTACTTCTCTCAGAGAAACCGGAAACCCGCGGGTTAAAAATGTTGGGCGGAGGAAAAATCCGTGGAAAACTGTTCGCTAACGAATCCAATTTACTTTGAGGCCGGAGGCGCCACGGTGTTTTCTCAAAGGTTCGCGCTTCTAGCCGCAAGTAATGCGTGTGTAGTGCAACGGGGTTCAACGAGAGAAAACTGCTCCGAGTTACCAACGTATAAACCAGTAACGTTTTATACTGTATAATACCAGCTGTACGCTTTAGTTTCGCATCTTTTCCGTAAAGGCTTTGGCTTTCTTCTCCTTCTCGTTATTATCTTACCGTGTCGACGTACAAACGAACACAGCGCCCACGGATTAGGCTACAAAGTCGCGTTATGATTAAAGGTATTCTGGTCCAACGGCGTAAAAAAAAAAATTATAATAATTAAATTTGTAGATCTATTCCTCATTTTAAGGTGTTTTACAAAACTTCCCACTTGGAGGTTAAAATTAAGTAAATTCTAGAAATTGAAGCATTTTTTCATATCGCACATTAATTTTTTATCACAATTGTCCATTACACTTTGAAGAATTTTTAGGCTCTTATCAGAGCAATAATTCGAAAAATAAATCGAAAATATTTATTTCGGATATTAAAATACTTCGAAAAAAAAAAAAAAAAACCTAAAAAATTTTTCCGGTCACTATAACGATATTTTCACTAAAATAAAAATCGAAATGCCTCCAATATTTCCGCGCTATTTACCGACCGAGTTGTCGAATCAACGATTAAATTCATTCAACTATACAGACGGCCTCCGAAATCATAAAAAAAAAGTTACAAAAAAAAAAAAAAAGAAAATTAGTCTCCGAGAAGCGAATTTTAATTATTATTCGCGTTGCGAAATTCTCGACACCGAAAGCGTGATGCAAATTTAAATTCTCGCTGTAATTTTTTTTGTTTGTTTTTTTTATCGCGTTCCCGTCGTCTTGGGAATATCCAAGGCAAACACGTACTACCTAAATTGTTTATATATATATATATATATATCTATATATATGTGGGTACAGTGTACCACGGGGCACACAGGTTACCCGTAGAGCTACCGCTGTTCTCTTTATATGCAGGGAGCTTTATCAGTAATTCAGTGAACACGTGAAGTATTAAAGTACGATAGCCAGCAGGTGGGTCCGATAAATAACTTGTCGTCTCGATATTTGCTGCGGCACTCTCGACCGGTGTGCATATCGAAGTTTCGCGAGAGGCTGCGTGCCGAGAATTCATCTCGTTGGATTGCACGCGACGACTAACTCGCAAAGCTTATACTATACCACAGCCTATGGATTAAAGTACGCGATACCACGACGATGTGTACTCTTTGCTCGTGTGCGCGAGTGTTGCATCGCTGGTTCGCGTTCATTAGCAATAAGAGAGGAGAGTCATGCGAGACTAAGATTCACCTGTTGTTAAGATACACACGACGGCCCGCGGGGGGATTTAGTGTCTACAGCACTTATAGACATTGAACAATGTTTTCCAATTGCTAAAGCCAGCGGCAGACTTCCCTTTGAGCAGCGAGAGCTCTTTGAATTCTCTGGCAGAGGCAATGAGAATTTCAGAGTCGTTGGTCGAAGGATCCCGCGCTATAAACTCACAGATATCCTCCCCCGTTCGCTTCGTATGGTGAATACCGCTGAAGCATCCCGTAATTGCGTTCGATTAAAGCCCACAGACATCGCTGCGGAAAGATATCGCTGGAGAGGCTTTACGACGAGAGGTGAAATACTGCGGTTCGTAATAAAAAATAACATTTTTTTTTTTTTTTTTTTTTTAAAGCACTCGAAGACTTTGAGGGAAAATCTTGATCTTTGCTGTGTTTATTTATTAATTGCTTGGACTCTGAAAAAAAATTTTCTCGGAAGATTTCGCAGCCTTAAAAATTAAATAAAAATCTATTCCGCGACGCGGCTAAAGTCCGAATAATCTTAGCTTCTCGGTATTGTTCTATTACGATGAATTCTCGTGAGATCTTCGCAACGACAGTACGTACTTCGCATACACGTCGTACGTCGAAACCCGAAACAATTGTGTTTACAGAGAAATTCAAGACAGTTTGCGCGCAGTGCAAACATCGTTAAAATCCGATGTCAAACAGAGAAGATCCTCTCTCGCTACTTGGTCCATTTTGTGTGTTGTATACCCAGAAGTATTGTGCAAATATATTTTGCGTGACGCAGAGCCGAGGATAATCGGATAGTCGACAAATTGCTCCAAAAGTTTAAACTCGAAATCTCCTCGTCTCGCGTGTATTTAAACTGATCTAATGTTTAACTATGACGGAAACTTTTGCCGGTCGATTTAAAAAATAAATGAGAAATTAATAATTCAAAAAATAAATAAAAATAAGCGCTATAATTAATCATTGCTATTAGCAGTAATGATTTTTTTATTGTTTCAATTATAATTTTTTAATTATTTCATTCATTTAATTATTATTATTTAATTAATATGGTGGGATCTGAAAAAAAAAAAAGATTTTTTACAAATTTTTTTTTGAATTTCGGTCACCGAAATTTCGTAAATAATAATCGCGATTTGTTTAAACAAAAAAACAATTACATCTTTTATCATCAATTTTCCAATAAAAAATCCGCCGTAAATTGTCGTACGATGACTTTGACCGCAGTAATCGAAAAAAAAAAAGGGTTAACAGCAGCAGTGACTAATAATTCGCGCGTCTGTGTATTTGCGGACGTATACTCGTTACGCGATGATGCCGCAACTCGCGCTTGAATAGGCCTCCGTCTCGGCCTCCATAGCCCGAGGAAGAAAGTCGACGAGCGCGATAAGCCGCGTCGTGCGAGGAAGCGAGCGAGAAAATTCTCTCGCGCGCGCGACGAGAGACCCCGAGAGATCTCTCGGCGGCGATTCCTCGTGTCTCCTCCGGCGAGGCGGTCCAGACACGCCGAGCTCTGCAATGAATCACGCGCGCCGCGGCAACCCAGCGCTCCCTCTCACTCTCTCTCTCGCTCTTTCCTTCTCTCCCCTTCGCTCGTTCTTCTTTTACCCCGTTTCTCATATACGAGATCCTCAACTCGCGTTTTCTCGGCGCAAAGAGTGCAACGTAACGTGTACGTGTGTTATACGCGGTCTTCGCGCCTCGCAGTCTCGTCAGAGCAGACGGCGCGGCGTGCTGCGTCCCGCGCGGATCCCCCGTCGCGTTCGTCATTCCTCCGAGAGTCGAGAGAATCTCAATCGGCTCTCTCTCGGTACATCGTTGCAACGTGCATGCAGCGGAATAGCCAGCCGCGGTCTCCACTCCTTCCCGTCTCTTGAACGCTTCGCGTTCTAACCGTCTTTGGCGAACGATGCAATTCAGTGTCTCTGATGTCCCGAGTCACGCACTTTCCAATTAGCTCGTCGGCTGACCTACGGATGACTCGTTCCACGCTTCAGAAAATTTCTCCGCTGTGCGGACTCATTAATATCGCATTTGATTTACAGCTTCCGATCTCACGATTCTTTTTTTTTGCATTCATTTTTTTTTAACTCGAGAAAATTAACAAATTTATTTTACTGATTGTTTTTTGCGACCGAATTTTTCGAATTGTTGAATTTGGTAATTTCAATTAATTAACATGCAAAACAACAGATAAAAATCATATAATAATAATATCATTCTTATTATTATTAATATATATAATATATTTTTTTCCAACCGTAAGTTCGCAAGAAAAAATCACTTGTAATCATTAATTTGATGAAAAACCAAAGTGTTTTACATTGAAAATCGTTTTTTTTTTGCGTTTAAAAAAAAAAAATGCTAAATTACAATTTATTTTATCTATTTTTTGGATATTTTTATTTATTTATTATTATATAATGATAATAATAATAATATTCAATAAATAAATGAAATTAATTGCGATTTCTGAATTTTTTTTATTAACGACGAAAAAATCGATTCTAAACAAAAAAATTGCTGGTTTCTCATTGAATCAAAGATTACGAACATTTTTTTCTACTCGCGACTTTTCATACGAAGTAAATAATATTCCCACATTATAACGACGAAATAAGAAGAATGGAAGTAAGAGAAGAAGCCGGACGCTGACAGGACAAAGCCCCATGGAATTCGAGAGACGGTCTCGCGACGGAAGGGTTAGGGGGGAGGGGGAGGGGGAGGGGGGGTTTAGGGTTGGAGAGATTGCGAGTTCGTCCGTTCCTTCAATATAAACGCGCCGCGGTCGTCCCAATTAAAAAAAATAAAAAGCACAGTCTCTCTCTCGCGCACGCGCGCGCGCGTGTTTTTCGTTCTTTCACTCAGTGAGAACGAATGAGACTGCGTACGAGACGATTTCTTCTTCTCGGTACCGCAGTCTTTGGGGATAAGCTTCGCAGGTCAGATTTCCACGCGTTCGTTGGGGGAGGAAAGGGGAGGGGAGGGTTTCTTTACCCCGTTAGCACACCGCTGCGCCGCGCGCGACGCTAACGACGATGCGCTTTTGCCGCGGGGCCCATAGCGCGCACAGAGTTATATTCCCCGATTGAAACTCCGAAGAGAATGAAAAACCCAACGGGTTTCACGTCTCTAACGTCTCTATCTTCGAGTACAAATCTTGTCGGCACGGCGCGAGATGGAAAACGAGCGCGAGCTCTCGGGGTATTTCATTGTATTTACCGCTCCGTTCAACCCCCCCGACAAACTACCCGTAGGTTATATTATAATGAACCGCAGTCCCGGGACAGCGAACGCGCGCAACGAGCGATAATCTCGATCTCGCGGTATACGCATTATTATCCCATTATTCTTCGGCGCAAAAACGCTGAGCGAAAAAATAAAATATATACATATAGATATATGTATATAAATGTTGTAAACAGTCGAAGTCTTAAGGGGGAGTAACTGAACCCGCGGCACGTTAGCTCCATCACGCGCAGAGTTGATGATTCGAACCCTCGCGGGTTTATTTATATTTAAAAAAAAAAGTAAAAATGAGGAACGTCGGCCTTTTGACTGATTACAGGGCCCTCAGGGCGACCCGTTTACTTTGTCGGTTCGATCGGTTGTTTTAAGGCTCAATTTGCTCGAGAGTGTTGCAAAGTTTGTGTGTAAATCGCCAATAGCGCCGAAGCCTCGATGACTCAATAAACGATTTTTTTTTTTTTTTTTTTTTTTCGTTTGGTATTTTGTCATAGAAAATGACTTTATCGTCTACGATTAATTGATGTTTTTTTGCAACATTTTTTTCCAATCGCCGATAAATCCGGAGACTCGATAGACGATATTTTTTTTTTTTTTTTTTTTTTTTTTCGATTGGTATTTTGTCATAGAAAATGACTTTATCGTCTACGATTAATTGATGTTTTTTTGCAACATTTTTTTCCAATCGCCGATAAATCCGGAGACTCGATATACGATTTTTTTTAAAAACGATTATCGATTTTTTTACGATTTTTTTTATACGATTAATTGATATCGCGAGACTAATTCGTTGGCGTAAATATTAACGGAGCGAATCTTTTCGGTTCACACAACTGTTTATTCAACTTGGATCGCTCCGAAAGCAATAATCGATGGCGATGACGTGCGCGCGATGTATATTATGCAATATAGAGATACGTATGTTTATATACGGAGAGAAAGACATTAAAAAGAAATATCTACAGTTTGGATAGCCGGACAAGAAGATCGGTTACGGCGGTCAATCCTCACGATCGCACGTCTCCGCTATTTATTCGTCACCCTTAATCTTGTCTCGTAATCTTGCCGACAGCGAGATGCCGGACTGGTTACTCGGTGCCCTCGTTGGTATTATATACTGTATACGTAGTACGTGTATTCTTGATGTCCGTCGTATCCAGTTACCCGAAAAATCCAAAAGTCAAGGGGATCGAGAGGACGATAGAGTGTCGAGAGATTCAAGAACGACCGCCTCCCGTGATCCCCATCTACGGAAAAGATTTATATTATGTACCCTTCCGCTGCAAGTCGTCGACGCGCGAGTGTTCGATGGGATAAGTTCCGAACTCAACGATTAAATGGCACAGTTATTGGCCGCTTCCCGATCATTGAAATATTCCAAGAAAACAAAAAATAATTCAATAAAAAAGCAATTTTTACCGAAGAAATTTAATAAAAATTAATAAAAAAATGTATCGAAAAAACACGGAAATGGCTTCAACTTCGATCGATAAATCGATTTCACGAGATCCGTATAAATAAAACGTAAATAAATCGGAAAAAAAACGCTTTGTGAGAACTTTTTCTCATTTTTCGAATCTCTACGATTTATGGATAAAGAAGAAACACTAAAAATAAAAAAAATGTACACATTGCTCCTTTATCAATTTCCTTTAGACGCGAAGTTTCCTCTATGAGAAAGTCGACAGATGGCCGACAATATTTTCTCGTAATAAAAGCTCTGTGAGCAAAGAAATTTAGTGAGGAAACAATATGAATTTTTTTTCTAATATCGGCATTTTTTTATATACTCAAAATTATGAATAATTGAGAACCGGAAGGGTAAATAATCTTTGCCAACGTTCCGACGTTATTAGACGCGCGGCACGAATAAAAATTAAATATTTTTTTTTTTTTTTTATTATACACAATTGTTTTTATAACAGCGCCAAAGCTAATTTATTGACGTCTATAAGAAAATTCCGTTGATAACATTTTTTAAAAATTCATATAAAAAAAAAAACACAAATCTCAGTTTTCCCGATTACAAAAAAAATTTCGCCTATTTTGCTAATTTCGTAAATGCGGAACGCATTTTTTTTCGGGTGCCAATAACTGTGACGAAAATCTTAAGGTTTTAAAGAATAATAAGCGGCACGGTAGCCGCGTTGTTTTTACGGGCGCAATAGGCATAATCTTGAGCTCTCACTGTCCCATCGCCGCGACACCGCCGTTACCACCAGCAGCGCGGGGTATTAGTATTATCCGATGATCCTTTCGTAGGTTATAGTTCCCGAAAGAGGATAAAAAAAAAAAAAATGAGAAAAAGAAAAATCTCTACCATCAACGTTAAGAGGATAAGAGACTGCGGTTTCAAACGACCCGACCAATTTCTCGGTCCTTTAACGATCTCCGGAGCCTCTCGTCTCCATTTTCTTTTTTTTTTAGTATCCGTTGTCGCTTCTTCCTTCCCGTATATTCCCGTAGCGCGCCGACCTAACTAACTATAATCCTTACGTCTCGCTATACCCCGTCTGCACTCCAAATGACTCCACCGACGTCGTCATTTGGCTCAATGGTCGCCCTGCGCGCCTCTCGACGACGAGAGGCTTACAGAGCTAATCGTCGAATCCCCGATACACATAGGCGCACTTACAGCACTATAGAATCCTATATATCGTTTTTCAAGAAGCAAAAGGACACATCTCATAAAATTTACCTTCTAACATTACTATAACTACGCGTCCTTAAATTTTTCGGGAGTCGAAACATCGAAGAAAAAAAAAAAAGAAGCAAAAACACAGTCATCGGCACTTGAAAAAAAAGTTTCGTAACTCCGTCTCGTCGCCTCTGAGTTTTTTCTCATCTCGACATTTTACTCGGCGTTTTTTTTTTTTTTTTTTTTTTTTCTACTCGGTACTTTAGCTCGTAGTTTTTATTTTTCGGCTACCTGAAGCACTCGGGGGGTTCGACACTCGAGTGCAGACCCTGCGAGTCGTAGAAGAAGTACTTGTGTAGCTCTCGCGCCCGAGTCTCGTCGTTGCCGTTTGTATCCCCTTTTCCCCTCTGTAATACACCGTAAGAGGAACTCATGCATCTCTTCTTCTCGTGAGACAACGACTCGAAAGTCACTCGCATCTCTCGCGCCCGTCGTTCCATTATACTTACCTACAGTATAAACTTACATCGCCTTTATAGAAGGCAACATAGACGATCGGATGTGCCGTTGCTGCTGCTGCTGCTGCTGCGGCTGCTGCTGCTCTATCTTCGCTTGGACTCCGTCTCTCGGGTCTACAGTGCAGTCTTATAACCTTCTCGTATGTTTATAGTCGAAATGTTTCTTATACGAGTATTAAGGCGAACGGGAACGTCGGTGTGGGGGCTGTATAGACGAGGAGAAGATGACGAGCGGTGTGTTGTTTATCGTGTGTAGAAATTTCAAACGTGTATATTCCGCGCACAGGACTGGCGCGCGGAGGGCAAAGGTTAACACACTCGACGAGGCAATTCCACTCGATACACGCGGGTTATTTACTCTTCCCGTGTATTTCTATTTTACTCGTATAAATTGTACGCACACCGAGACACAGGTGCGTTACACATAGGCACCGGAAACGCGTCAACAATATTACGAAAATAATGTTGCAAACAAAATTATAAAAAATTTCGGCGCTTGTAAATATGAGGTAAAGTCATTTTTTTTCAATTTTTCCGAAAAAAAAATAAAAAATTCGATGTTTCAGTTCGCGAAATTTCGTTCGCCTAATTTCGCGAAAAAAAATTAATTTTTTTGCATCTTCATAAAAAAAATTCGATACGGAATAAAAAAAACAAAAAAACCTGAAAGATACTTAAAAACAAAAAACATCGTGAAAAATGTCAAATGTTTACTATAAAAAATCTAAAATTTTCAATTCGGTAAAATTGGCACCCGAAACGTTAAAAAAATATATATAGTTATTAGAATAGTTCCATTAAGAAATTCCTGCAACTTAATTATCTTTTCGAATCAGTAAAAACATCGCGACAGAAAAAAGCATTAAAGGTCATTGAGGCACCTGTGCGTACGATTAACGAGTAAAACCATCACTCACGCCGAATGCGCAGGTAGAGTCCCGTCCCGGGATCATAGAATGATGGTAACGCGAGGAGCTCGATCAGCAAGAGCCGCAAGGGCTCCACTCGTACCGCACAAGAGCAAAGAGAGTCGTTGGGGCCGTTGCTAGTCTCTCGTTGCTTCGCGCAACTTCGCCATACAAACGATGGCGAGAGTACCTCCCGAGTGTCGAAGCTTTTATACCGCGCATTAACCTAACCTATATCTATATATATACGTACACATGACTCGTATGTACGTTTAAACGACCGCTATATCGCTATAACTTTTTGAATTTCGCCAACGACCGAACGAACGGATCTGTCGAGTGCAAAGCACACAAGGTTCGCGTTGTCGTCGTGTACCCATCGTAGTATAATGCACTGACCGCCCCGTAGTGTTGAAGTACGTAATAGTATAGTGTATACACCTCCTGTGCGCCACGAAAGCTTTCTGTCTATAACTATATATATATACATGTATATAATATACATATATGTATATAGTATATATTGTCGAGAGAAGCGTCAGCGTTTTCATTGCTCGCAACCTCATCGCACCGGCCAACGTGCGCGGACGCGCGTGCGCGCGCGTTCGATCCTCGAAACGTTCAGAGTCCCCATCACGCAATGCAATCCAATACGGACTTTGGATAAACGCGGGGGTCATTCGTAGATATAGATATAGAATTACATACCAACTGCGAAGGATTTCTCTTCCGAGCGGTAAATCGAAAAATCTTCCAGCACCTTCGGAGGTTATGTGTTTTTGATGAGAATACAAGCAATAACACAGGTGCTTGCAGTATCTCGATACCTATATATCTATGTATACGACATATATATACGCACACGATAGCGTCACAATATTATATATAGAGGTTATGCCGAACGAAAAGTCGAAGAGACCACGCAATATCATCCTCGTCGTTCTTGTCTTTTGATCTTTGTCCAGAAGAAAAATTTACGACAACCATAAAGGTCGCGGCGCTCTAACACAGCGCCGGACACTATATTCTTCTTTACTTCGAGAGGCTGCGAATCTTCGCCCACAATGAGACATCGAAAGCGAATGCGAAAATCGTTTTTTGCCGAGCGACGCTTTGGGATTATGTAGTTTTATGTACGAAAAAAAAAAAAAGTTCTATTCTCTTCGAACTTTATGGAGAACGCAGCTTATGGGTATTTATTGGTTTTTTAAGTATTTCGGAAATAAATGTCGACAATGAATTTTCGTGTCCCATTGAAAAAATTTTGAGAGACTTCTTTTCACCGTATATTGTTGCTGTATCTTTCATTATTCGACAAATAATTGACTTGAAAAAAAAAAAAAAAAAAAAAAAAATTATTCATAAAAAAATGTTATCGATGTGAAATTAAATAAATAAATAATAATAAAAATGTAACTTACGTAATTTTTTTTACCGGAAACGTCCTGCGCCCTGGAAAAACTTTTTTTATATTTAGTGTTTGAAATTCCGTCCACAATTGCTAAAAAAAAAAAAAAAAAAAAAAATTCGATACAACTTTTCTCGATGTAGAATATCGACAAAAGTGGAGTCTCCGACGGCGGACAATTATCGTTATTGCAACGTGTTCTCGTGCACTCGAAAATTCCGGAAAGAAGACTATTGTATCCATAGAACTCTCGGGAATGGAGCCGAATGCCGTACTCGGCGTATGTTGCGGCGACAAAGCAGTAAACATTGTGTAATATCAATGATAGCTAATATTGTAACAGCATCCAGGAAAATCCCAGCGGGACAGATAACTCGAAGTTACAAAGCAGCCACGTCGGCGGGAGACTAAAAGGGTCCGAATGGAAAAGCGATCTCGAGAGAGTTGCATATGAAACTTTCGTTCTGTGTAATACAGAGAAAGAGAAGATAGAGGTCGAGAAACTCTGTTGCGCAATGATCGATTTAACGTTCTCGGATTTCGTCTGCGTATATAAATGTATATCTATATATACACGTTCGGGTTTTAACCCTAAAAAAAAAAAAAAAAAAAAAAAACAAACGAGAACTATCGCGGCTAACGTTGTTACGGCTATTTATCAGAACGGAGAAGTTCAATGCTTTCGTAGTATATATACATAGTTCAGTATTTACACGTGCGAAGAACGAGCGTCGGGTTAGAGTTCTTGAAATCGCGGGGTTACAGTCGTGAGTTATACACGAGTACAAAGGAATCCGTACTGTCTTTCGGACGTTTATTTAGATGGCTAATTCAATAACCTCGAGGAATTCGCACAGCGAGAGTGGTTAGCGCTGTTCGTTTCTAAACAGCGTGAGAGCCTCTCGCGCTTTGACGAAAAATTCGTTCTATTGGCTAAAGTATTTTTATCTTTCATTCATGTTGGGCGAAGACCTGAATTTAACGCTTACAATTTTTGAGAAAAAAAGAAAGAAAAGAAAAGAAGAAAAATTTCGGTAATGTAGTTTATTTGAAAAAAAAAAAAAAAAAAAGATTATATATATCGATGACAAAAATTTTAAAAAAATGTATACGCAAAAAAAAAATGATATTATGACTAATCCCATGCGACTGTCTATTGGTAATAGTGTTCCGATCACCTAAAAAATCTTCAGTTAAAAACATAAAAAATTGTAGAAAAAGCGAAATTAAAAGAAGAAAAAAAAAAAATGCCTTTTTCCACACGTTGGAAAAACGCGATTTTTTTACATCAGTTTTTTTTTACGGAAATAAAAAAAAATTTTAAACTTTTCTCAAAAATTGACGAATACCGCCGTCTCACCTTCGCTAGAAAAAAAAAATGCAGTGTCACAAAGTAGCAGATTTATTTCCCGACAATTTTATTTCGATAATATTTAGAATATTTATAGAATCGCTATACATATATTCCTCGAGGGTCTAATAAAGAGAGAAGAGGATATTGAATAGTCGGCGCCGCCGTTGCCGACGACAAAATTCCACGAGTCATTGCACTTCGTAACAATCTTTACTATATATATATATATATACACACAGATACATAGACATCCTACAGTAGAAGGCGTCGCTCTTTAATACAATACAATACCGAATAGAAAAAAAAAAAAAAAGTCTCATCTCTGTTAAAGTTAGCGAAGCATTACTGCTCCATCACCATACCATTACCCTCCTACTTTGCGGTCTCCACAATGCGACACATGCGGGTCTCTTATACCGTAGCGAATCTTCCAGCGCGTTATCGTTCCAAATTTATTTATATATTTTTTGGTTCTTCATCGTCATCTCTCTGTCGTCTTTCGCCGTTCAAAACCCCGCGAGCTATAGCGAGATATACGTGGAAGTCGCGTATTAGCGACTATCGCGCGAGAAGACCCGTTCGTTTCTCCGAAAAACTTCGCGGAAACGAAGATTATGGTTGACGATTAATAGAGTCGCGATTCTGCGTCGGCGATCGCGATTCTGTTGCAGACCGGCGTCGTGGTACTCGCCGGTCGTATAACGAGATGGATTATTCCGCGTTCCTCGGTACTGTAACCTCCCCAACATAGTCTCAAGCGTGTTGCCATTATCTGTGTTGGTTACCGGTCGCTGGTACCGACTTCCCTATCGCCCAATCTCTCGTATACACAACTTTGCATTATGTGTAACAACCCCCGACTCTCCGGGAGCACCGTGTACCCGAACCTTCGCGGAGTATAGTTATCGCAGAGCTTTGTAGTTAACAATGGAAGGTATAGTGAATCCTCGATTATTCGGCATTTAACGGGAAGGACGGCTTCTTCATGAATACTCCAAAATCCTTGTCGCGTCATTTTATTTCGCGAAAAAAAAAAAAAAAATTAACGATCCATCATGCGTGAAATAAAAAACAATGAGTCAATCATTGTTACAATGTAAATAAAATCCGATGTTTTCGTTCCTTAAAAAAAATTAATAGCAAAAAAGTAAAAAAAAAAAATGTTTACGAAACAATTTTCAAAAAATTGAGGAATTGACGAGAAATCGGAAATTTCTGCATTGTCTGTTATTTATTTTTCCGAATGTCCAAAAAATCTACGGTACGATCGATCGATCGATTTTTCGTTAATATTTCGATTATCGTTTTCTAAAACTTTTTTTTTCCTAACCAAACATTCTTATCGGCATTTTGGCAAAACGCGTCTTGAAAAAAGTAATAAAAACGTAATGACGGCTAATCCGCTGCGCGATTGGAGCATTTCGGTGGTTAATCGAAGTTTCACTGTACGCAGATCGCGAGCCGAATAAGAGACGATATATAGCAGCGAATAGAGAAGTATGCGTTCGATTAAATGGAAATCCCGAGACGCGTGTCTCGGCCAGTTAGCTTGGCTAATGGCGTTCTCTCCCCTGTGCGTTCCTCATTGATATTCAACTTTTTCTACTCTTCGCCTCTCCCGATCGACGATGCACCGATCGATTCGCCCAGCAAGCGTAGCTAATCTGTTGCGGAATATGTTGCACTCATCTCGTCTTTAATGCTTTTACATACTATATATACATATATATATATATATCGTATATACATATATAAAATAAAAAGATATATATGTATATATAGGAATTCAACGATTACGACGCGGTCGACCTCGAGAGATATTCAACGTCGCGACAGGACGAAAATATAATATATATATATATATATATGCATGTAGCGTAGGAAACACAGCACCGCCCGCGTTTGCCTGTTTAATACAACGTGTCCAAACCATATCGCCGAGCGCCGATCCGACGCTGAGTAAGAAGGATCGGGACACGGCAAGCGAAATGCTATTCCGACAGCAGACACAGGCAGGATGTTCCATGACCCAATTATTTAACGAATAAAACGACGATAGCGATACCGCGGATAGCTTCGTAATATCAATATGTATAGTATACATGTGTATATGTAGAGAGAATCGTGCAATCCTGTCGTCGACAGGCGAACACTGAGATGACTTGGAAATAAGCTTGACGACTGCAAACAGCCCGGAAGCTCCGGTTATGTTGAAAATATATCGATATCAAACGTGTTCGGGACACGATGACGAAGAGTCGCGCGAATAACTTTTGCTAAACTACTGTTAGGGTTAAAGTTATTAATCGGTACATTTACTTGTCGGTATAAAAAACGAACTTTTTTTTTTTTTTTTTTTCGGAAATTGGAGATAGTATAATATTTTTTTTATTATTCATTGAGAGTTTTGGAAAAAAATATTGTGGATGAATATTGATGAATATTGTTATTAATGTTCAATTTTTAATAATTACGTAAAAACGGGAGAATTCTTTTCACGTATTTTTCTCGGTTTCTGATTGAATTCTGTAGAAGATATTATTGTTATTCGAAGTTTATGAAATTATTGTAATTATTATAAAGAATCGTCGATCTTCGCCGATTCGTCAGTGTCAGATTTTGAGATTTAATAAGAAATCAAAAAAATTTCTGTGTTTAATCGACGCGTTATATTCGTCACTCTGTAACCCGACGCCGGTTAATTTTTTTGGTACAGCATATCGCGCAGATAACACGCGTTTTAACGTGAATTCAGCGTGAATGAAACTTTAATCAAAATAACTAATTTTCTCGTTTAACCATTACAACGGTCATCGGGTCGGACGACCGTGACTTTGATTGTAATTATCAAGTTTTTATATTCTCGCAAAACATAACAAACGCGTATTACTGATACACGATACGTCTAAATATAGTTCAGTCGTATGTCAAAGTTCAATTTTTTAACACTACAAATCCGAAAAACAAAAAAAAATTACGATGTAAATTAATTTGAAATTTTTAAAAATTATTAATAATGATAATATTTTTTTAATTAACATTGGCAATTCCCTCGATTTTCATTCTAAAGAATCAATTTGCACGAATTAAAAAAAAAAAAACGAAATCGTTTTTTTTTTTTTTTGGGATACATCGAGTTCACTGTCGCGAAGCGAATCCGTTATTTTTTTCGAAGCAGTCTATATATGTAAAAACTTTAAATTAAAACGACTCACATATTTATATCGCGGGCTATGAAATTGCTCGGTTTACACGCGCGAAGAAAACGAAAAAAGTCCGCGAGACTAATCGCCATAATAGTCCCTGCAGTACGGAGGAATGAACGAAGCTACAAAAGTTTCGAGGCATTTAACTACGCTGCGAGAAATCGCTGAGAAGCCACTCTCACTCTCCCGTTTTTTCTTTCTCCGCGGTGCGAGAGCCCATTATAAAAAAAAAAGCATCGACGACGACGACGAACGATGGTGTTGCGGGGCCAGCGGCAGTAGGAACTTCGCTTGAAACCGGGTGGTCCTCTACTTAATATAGTTTATACGGTTACTAACGTACAAAACCGGCACATTCATCGACCCATACGCCTCCGTTTGTATTACGCCTATATATGTTATGTTTAGTAACCCTGAATGAGATAAGCTGTGGCCGCGAGAGTCTCGAAACTCGCGTGTGCGGAACCGTCGATTTTTTGACTGACGAAATTCTTCAAGAAGAACGTCACGTACGCCTTACTCGGGCGTATAAAACTCGCGCAATTTATATTCGAGAATTTAATATTCGCGAAATTTTAATACTTCGTAGGCGAAAAAAAAAAATGTAAATTTTTATTTATTTTTTTTCATTTTTTTTAACAAGCGTATAAAACTCGTGCAATTTATACGCAAAAACTTAATATTCTCGAAATTTTTATATTTCCGGATAAAAAAAAATGAATAAAATTATTATTTTTTTTTATTGCGTTCAATGTTTCTTCATTCACCGATCGAGTGTTTTCATTCATTAACGTTCGTGAAACATAATATAATATATTATAGTAGAGATTAAAGTGGCGCTCAGCGCGTGGGCCAACGGTGATACTGTCCGCGCGCGTCGTGACTAGTGTCCGTTCTGATAAGAATAAAAAAAAAAAAAACGAACCAGCGTTTCCCGGATGTTCGAAGATAGTATCTCCCATCCCCCGCATTTCCTCGTATCCTTAATTGGACCAACGTACGCATAGCTCTCGCTATACTCCCTATAAAGCATCGATGCTTTTTTTTCTCTTCTATTGCTTCATCGTTCGCGTGCTATTATATTCGGAATGAAAAAGATTTTTTTTTAAATTTTTTCGTTTCGACTCGATCCATCGAGGAATTTTTCAAAAACTACCCTTTCGCTGATAAAACAAACAGACGTATATTTCATTTCCGTTAAAAGACGAGACATCCATTGTTTATTCGTTGGTTTATTTTTTCAAGGAAAATCCACTCGTCCTTTTTTTTTTTTTTTTTTTTTTCGGTTCCCGACAAATAATTATAGAAATTCCTCGTATGCAGTAAGGTACCTTAAAAAAACCCCTTTTTTTCCGAAACTGAATGCCGATCCCCGCGATCATTGTCTGTTAAAAAAAAAAGGGACTTATGGGTTCATGAAATTCAAACAAAACCATTTTTATGTACATCTCGACTTTGCCAACTCGTTTACAACGTCAATGCCAGTGGTACTCGCGTGTCGAGGCGCATTGGGGTAAAAGAGATCTCGGGTGAGAATGCCAATGGGGTTCGAGAGTTTACGGTGCGACAACTGCAATCTCACGGCTCGTATAGTCCGACTCTCTCGCCGGCGCGTCCAGCGAGGCATTTAGAAGCCGACGAACTTATATATACAAGAGAACGAGGCGCGAGTGCATTCGAAGAGACATATACATTCGGTTTCTCCAACATCGAAAAATCCGCATTTATTTCACAAATTTTTTTTTTTTTGTTTTTCGGGTAAAGGCTGTCGCGATAAATCGAAGGTCAGTAAAAAAGAAGCGGTAAGAAATAAAAAAAAAAAAAAAATGGAGCGTATAGGTAGTTTCGGCGGAGTCTCGTAGAGAATTGGAAGCGTGGGGTGGGTATTGAGCCCCCGAGGCTCGACCGAATAATGGTTTCGAAGAAAGAAGGAACGAATCGTCGAACGAACGATCCGAACGAAGCGGTCCCGTTGCCGTCTCTGTCTCGCGCGCGTCTGTCTGATCACATTTTATATATATGCGCTATATATATATATATATATATATAAAATCGCTGTATAGAGTATATCTCCGGACGCCCCATCAATAAATTAACGACGCGTAATCGTTGTGTCCCCGTCGCAGTGCCACCGTACGGAACAATTTCGTACAGTAAATTACGTATCGAAGGCTCGTCTATGTGTTCGCTTCCTTTCGATCGAAGACGCGATTGTATTTATTTTTAATTGGTCCTCCCATTCATACATCGACTATATTATATCTTTCTAATTACGAACGAACAATGAATGATAAAAAATATATAAAAAAAAAAAATAAATAAAAAATGAATTAGTAAAAGAAAAATGTCTCAAGCGTTAAAAGCTCCGACTTCTCTCGATGAATATCTTTCTTTTCTTTCGTCACAATGATGAAAAACCGGTAATAAGGGTTGAAAAAAAAAAAAAAAAAAAAAAAAAAAAAAGTTTGCCGAGTAAAGAGAGTAGACGAGCTCATCGCGAAAAGTGGCAACTACTCTGTGAGCTTCGCGGAGCCACAGACGTTATTGTTCTGGAATACTATACTACCTTTCTGGAAGTCTGCTTTAGCGAACACAAGAGAATCCCAACGTTGAAGCTCTGAATTCAACGGGGCGGGAGGGGGAGGAAGGGATTGTACGGGACAGAGGAACAACGATCGAATATGACTGCGTTGCGCCACAACGCGCTCGTAAATATTATACACTGTTCGCATTGTTTTCGTGAGGCTATTCGCCGTTTTGTCGTTTAAAGGTTTAGCTATATACGACTACTAAATGCATCTCTTCTACTGCATACGGCTACAGAGGGTTTTTTTTTTTTTTTTCTACCGCGAAGTCGAGAATTTTGGAAAATTGTGACGATTTACTGAAGAATGTATGAAGTTCTGTGCGGAAAATAGCGCGACGGACCGTATTTTTTTTATAGTAGAAATCGGAGCAAAGTGAATACATGGAAATCGAAATCATTAAAAAAAAAAATGAATTAAATTTTTTTTTTTTAAATCATCAATTTCTTCGTTACACTCCTATTATATAAAAATGTACTTATTTTCGGAGTATTGAAAAAAAAAAAAATTGATACTTCCGGTGATAAGAAAAAATGTTGAAAATATAAATGAACAATTGACGAATGTTCATAAATTTGTTTAAACTTTACGATAATGAGAAGACTCCGATTTGAAGTCTCCACTGTAAAACATGTTAGGCGCTGTAGAAATTCTTATATATACTTAAAGCACAGCGATCTCACTCTCCGCTAGCCAGCCGACTACTACTCAGCTCTGCCACATTGGACACGACTCTCCGGGGCTCTTTTGCCCGCAATGATTAATTACGCTCTCCCAACATCTCGAATCACGGTCTCCGTCGATTAGTTCCGCGGGTCTCTCTTTCTTTCCTCGACACTTCGGACTATCGCTTCGCCGAGCCTAACGTCAATCCTCACGAACCTTTCGTCTTCATCTTCTATTCTTATTTGTTGTATAATAACTTAAAAAAAAAAAAAAAAAAAAAAATCCCCTCCACGTTACGGAGTTATTAGCCTCTACTTTGAGGTCCGGAGACGTTTGCAAGTCACTACGGGGTATAATAATAACACGAATAGGAATTTCAAGAAATTATTCGAGAAATGTATATTTTTTTTATCGGTATTCACAAAAAAAAAAAAAAACGTTGCTGTCGTAAAGCAGATAGTGTTACATATCGAAATTTCTTCGTAATTGATTGATGCATTAAAAATACAAATGCGGGATATACGGGATTATGATTTGTTTTATTAAACTTATACAAGGTACACGGCGATCCGTAATAGCGTCAATATAGATTATCAGCAAGCGAACGCGCGAGCTTCGATTATTATCTCGGGGGATAAATACCCCGCCGCGAGCGTTTTATTTCCAATTATTATTCAAAGAAAATCAATACAAAAAAAACTATCGATATACCAATTACAATGTTATCGAGTAATGCGTTATCCCTCCGGAATCGCTGGGGGCAACTTAATTTCTATTTCCGGACGCGCAAATCAACTCGCGTAATCAAACGAAAATAAAATTATGCAACGTATAGTATGACGCGGTAATACTCACTGTGTTTGAATTTTTTTTTTTTTAATACAGCTTTCGAATGGAATTTTAATGAATAACAAGCTTCGCTCCACTTTTCGCTTCGTATCTCCGCTGCTGTTTTCCCTTTTTTTTTTTTTTAAGAATACAAAGTACATTTTAATTGACATAATTTTTGTACATAGTGACTCCGCTAATTGGTAGATTTGCTACATTTTTGCATTAATAATTTTTTTCATTTCATTTCTATTAAAGTCCTCTTAATTATTAATGTCTGTTTTGATTAAAAAAAAAAACAAAATTAAATTTTTGATTATTTAAATAAAATTATTTGACGCAAAGAAAATTTATTTAAATGAAATAATCATTTTTTTTGTTCGATGTTTTTTTGTTTAATGATATATCCAAATTATGTCGAAATCTATTGATTTTTTTTTTCAATGCAATGTCTGCTTAGATTAAAAAAAAACAAAAAAATTACGAACCGACTTAAATAGATCGCATACAAAGAATTGTCAGAATAATAATAAAAAAAAATGATGATCCCAAAAAAAGTAACGCGTAACGACGCTTAATTATCATGAACTACAAGTTCAGCCGCGGAGCTTCGCGGTAGCAAAAGCGTGTTAATGATGTGAGTGGTACAGGTTTCCTGCGGGAGACGCGCCAAGTCTAGACTCGGAAAAAAAAAAAAAAAAAAAACCACGAAAAAGAAGCATCATTTCCCGGCTTTACGGGACACGGCTGGTGGTTCGCGGGACTTCTTGTTTTTTCCAATTTCGACTCGAGAGGGATAGTGTAAAACGGCCTCTGCAATGTCGCTTCCCTCGCGGAATAGTGGAAACGTTTCTGAAGCAGTTCACCGCTCCTCCAGGTGCGGCTGTTGCCGCCTGCGTTGGTTCACTGTGCCGGGGAGGTCCTCCTCGTTATCCTACCGCGAACCTCCGAATGTGCGCTTTTCGCGTATATATACGTACATCTCTGGGTATACGTCTCGCCGCTATGCACTCTGAGAGAACATTTACATATAACTGTGGCAGCCGGCGAAACGTATATAACTGCTACTCGTTATTGCACCTCTCCGGTCCCTGTTTTCTATAGTCGTGTACGGAATATGAAAAAACGAGTACGAGAAAAATGAAAGCAGCCACGAAGGGTGGTCTCGAGGCTGGAGCGGGAAATAAAATGAAATGACTGGAAATCATGTTGCTGCATTTCTGAATATTTTTTTACTCCGACGAGCTTGTTGCATTATTATGTTTCGCTGGAGGCGAGGAAAACGAAAAAGCGCAGCTGAGCATTAAAATGATTGTTTTTCCGAGGTTTACGAACATTTTTATTGAAATTTAATACAACTTTTTCTTCCGAATTGTCGATTGAGAATATTTTTCGTCACGTAAAAATGAAGTGCTTGAGCGGAAAAAATTAAAAAAAAAACACAATTTGCATTTATTTGTGTTAAACAAACGAATTTCGGTGAAACTGACCACCGAACCGCCTTAAATTTTTTTTTTTTTTTCGTTATCGTTGCTTTTCGTAAAGATTTTTTAACTCAAAACCGCAATTCACGAATGTGTAAGTTTCCTGTTGCGATCTTTTCAGCGCATATCGCGAAACGACTAAAGTTCAGGTGGAGTAGCAGCAGTTCCTGCAGCAGATACCTGTAATCGAAGTTTGACCCCTCGTGAACCCCGTATAGGCTGTTGAGAGGCGAGCGATAAATTGCAGTGATATTAAAGATTCACTTTCTTCTCATAGACGCTGTACAATCGGCGGCTCCCGTCATATAATGCACTTTTACTTTTGCTACTGCATTTATTACTGCAGCTGGCGAATGCGAAATCCTAAGTACCATATATTACACAACACACACATCATCGCGGCGCACGAATATTTAGCGTTTTTTTTTTTTTTTTTCGTATTTCTACCCATTTTTTTTACATCGTATTTTCTGGCGACTGCTGACGTAAGGATAATCGTTAGTCGGAATCGGAGTTCGAGAACTCGAGCGCGTGGACTTCTTCGCATACGTTGACCGGTATCTCGGATTATCTTCCACCAGTAAAATGAAACTCGTTTCGCCATAAGAAGAAGACAAGTTTGTCGTCTCTGCTCACCCGCTACTGTCCTCGAGAATTCCCCTTACGTCTTTATACACGCGCACGTGCTATCCATATTACATGGCCCCTTACCTACCTGCTACTACACGAAGCACTTTTTTTTTTTTTTTTTTTTTTACGGGAATCGTACAGCGCCTGGGTCAATGTTATCCTTGTGATAAATCTCGATGAACCAGTTGTCGTATTGTATACACATATATCGTCGGATAAGTTACGGACGTTTCAACGAGATACCGTACAAGTGTAGAGATCGTTCCCATGCGCGGCGGGACTCATCGCGAGCCTCTCGCAGAGTAAGAATCGAGCCTCTCGGATAGTTATGCCCGATATCACTTTCTGTTTCAGGTCGTTGGCGCTACTCGTATTCGTCACTGTTTCACAGGTGACCGACGTCACAGGCAGATATGTAAGTAACTTTATTTTTTTTACTCGATGAAATAAAAACAATAATAATGAAAAGAAAAAATTGTTTAAATAAAAAAAAGTGGATGTCGATGAAAATCGAGTTAATATTAAACAATAAGGAAAAGCTATTAAAATTAATAACTTATTTTGTAAGTTTCGATTATTTTAATAAAATTTCAATTATATTTTCCTTATAGTTGAAATTGATTATGTTATTTATTTTACGTTATAAAATCGTTCGGGAAATTGTTTTATTAATTATTATTAATAAAATGGATTATTATTATTATTATTATTATTATTATTATTTTTAATTCTATTATTATTTTTTTACCGTCATATTTTCTCGAAAACGCGAGCCTCGAACCCATCAAATTATTATAATATCAATAATTTATTAATATATATTTTTATTAATGACTATCAATCTGAATTCGCGGACACAAATGAAGATATTTACATTTTTATAAAAAATAAAAAAAAAAAATACTATCAGATTTGAAATAATAAAAAAATATGGACCCCGCCGTTCCGTTAGTATGCCGCGTGCAAGCACCCGGGTCATCTTAACCTTGAAGGGCCGGCGTGTAGGTCCGTAACGTTGTCCGAGCCGCAGCATCGTCATGGTATATAGTAGCGTGCAGAGAAGAGACGCGGAGAGTTCAGCCAACATAGAGACGATCGAAAGATCCTGCGGCGAACAAGTCCGCCGAAACGAGTCCCCGAGGCCGCGCGCACACGGGGAGTTCTAACTCCTTCGCCGAGAGAGATTTCTCTCCCTCCCCCGTCCTTCTTCCCCATGATTCTCGGCTGATTCTCGAGCGCCTGCCTCCGGCCGAGCAGCGGCATTCCTCTAGTTTTATTGCGGGCTTCTCGCTTCGCAACGATGTGGTATACGCGACTTCTCCGAGAGCCCTTCTCGGATTTCGTCCGGTCGGATCGCTTCGCGATATCGAAAGCAGACATCCGAGAACCCTATACAAGCCCTTTGCTACTCTCGATTAATCCCATACCGCGCCCGAGTGGAAGGATAATTCTTACATCGAAAACTCGTCTCTATTTGAGAGAATTAGCGACTATCTTTATCGAGGAGGGGATACATAGCCGCATTAATGAGATAGAAGAGAGAATTATATCGCGTCCTTCGCATTAGGAATTTTTTTTTTTTTTTTCGTCGGGGTACAAGATTCTTGATGATGCTGCCGCTGCTGCTGCTTGAATCCCTGTGGAATTGTTCCTTCCGTAATATCGCGAGTTCCACGCTTTTGCCACAATTTGCCCGCTGCCGCTACCGCGCTGGTCGTTAGTACCGTCGGTTCTTCATTCGGAGGACGAAGAAATGTCTTCCCGCAAAATTTGAAATAGGCGACTTACCTGGCAGAGATAGAACGACGAATATACGAGTTTTGGAAACTCGGATTATTAATTAGACGATTCTCTCGCGTGCAGAATACCGCAGTAGCAAGTCTCACGGTGTTCGCTAATTTGGAGCAAAAATTGTCTCCGTGTTTTTTTTTTTTCTGATAAACGATTTGTCGAAAGATTTTTGAAAATTTGTTTTTGACTTTGCGATGTTATTAATTTTGAGAAAAAATTATTCTAAGGCGGAAATTAATACGGAACAAAAATCACGGAAATAAATGGCAATGTGAGGAAAATTTATCGGTAAAATTAATTAATATCCGCGACTGAGTAATTTCGCCTAATTGCATATATTTATGGAACGATAACAGTATTTTTTTTTTTTTACTCTACGTATCAGAAACTCTCCGACAGAATTCCAACACGTCGAAGATTCTCTCGCTTCCCTTTTCTTTATCTTCCTCTCGACTCGACGGGGATCAAAACTCTTCTCTAACGTCGAAGTGCCCGGAGATTCTCAAGAACCGTGTCGTACGTTATTCGCTCGTAGGGATAGAGGAGAGAAGGAGGCGATCCTTTCGTCTCTCACGGTATACGCGTCGTTACGAAAACGCTTGCGATGTCTTTATACCTCTGTGGGCTCGTTATCGAACGGCACAAGCGGCACAGAGCATATAAACGGACCGTATATCACAATCTTTATTGTCGCGACGAGCAGATCGAACAACCGTAGTCACAGCATTAGCCCTTTACACACACGCAAACGCGGCACCCATAGGTGGAATACGTCGCTGCAAAGTTTTCTCTCGATCGTTGGGCACCGATCTGCGCCGATCGCGAGACGTTTAGGATTTGATTTGTTCGAGAATCGCGCTGCAGCTTCCGCGGTTCGATGGCCCTTCGATGTAATACACGATAATCCAAGTGATGAGTTACGATTGATCGGACTCGGGACTTTATACGGGTAGCCAATTATTATCTTCATCTTCAGAGATTTTTTTTTTTTTTTTAGTACGAATTACAAAATTTATAAAACGTATTGGCAACCCGGATATTACATACATACGATTGAGAGAACCGGTTTTTTTTTTCATTTTTTCAAAGATTTTTTTGGTATTTGAAAACTTTTTTTTTTTTTTTTTTCGGAATTTATGAATTATTTCGTTCGCGTGAAAAAAATGAATAACGAAGAATCGGAGATGAAAAAAACATTATACAAATCGAAGCAACAAATCTTGGAAATCTATTATCTCGATAGTGAATCAAACGTTAATCTTTTCGTGCGCCCAAGTAGTTCGGAAGAAGACGAAGTACGTACGAATTGTTGAAAACGCGAACGGGATCCTCATAATTCTCGATTATTGGCAGGTATTACCAGAGGGCGGGTGCTACGGGGGTTTCATAACTGGAGGATACTGTAATAATCGGTGTGTATATAATCTCGGCGTACCGAGGAGGAGAGGACGGATACTTGCGCGCTTCGGGACGATTTCTCTCGATCCGCAAAGACCGATTATTATCTCTCAAGGCGAGACTTTCGGCCGGAGGCGTATATATCGTATATATATAACCTCTGAGTACTTCTCTTTGATGAAACTCCCCCTCCGCGTACTCACGTGCTCGTTATACCTACATCGAGGGTAATCGTCGTTGCGTGAAAGGAAATAAATAAAAATAAACGCGAGCCTCTCAATTGTACGTAATATAGAGGGCCCTGCAATACGATATATTAATTTTGCAACTCATACTCGATCGAGCGAAAAAAAAAAAACAAACCTTTAAAGATGAAGATAATAATTGGATACTCGTATAAAATTCCGCGATCGATTAATCGTAACTCATCAATCGGATTCTCGCGTTCCCTCGGAAGAACCGAGTCGCGGTAAAAATGCGAAAAATTTTAATTCGAACGGAAATAATCTTTTTTTTTACTTATTATTTTATTTATTTACTTATTATCAGAAAAAAATTATAGCGATGTTCGCCAAACTATGGTTTTTCCTTCAGTTGACACAGAAATCTAAAAAGATGCTATCATGTCGAAAAATATTTGAAGAATTTTTTTTACCATTTGAAATTTTTTTTTTTACGCATAACGGCGCTTCCGGTCGACCAATTTTTGAGGAAAAAAAATCTTGAATTTTGACCACTTTTTCGATCGTCTTAACCGGCAGAAAAAATGTTCATAATTTTTTCGACACGATAAAATTTTTAAAGATTTTTATTTCGGCTGAAAAAAATTGTACTCTCAATTGTACGTAATATAGAGGGCCCTGCAATACGATATATTAATTTTGCAACTCATACTCGATCGAGCGGAAAAAAACAAGCCTTTAAAGATGAAGATAATAATTGGATACTCGTATAAAATTCCGCGATCGATTAATCGTAACTCATCAGTTGGATTCTCGCGTTCCCTCGGAAGAACTGAGTCGCGGAAAAAATGTGAAAAATTATAATTCGAACGGAAATAATCTTTTTTTTTTTACATTTCATCAAAAAATAAATTCTTTTTGTAATTATATTTATTTCATGATTATTATTAAATTATTTTATTATTACGCGACAGGGTCTCAATGATGTTATTAAAAAATTTTACAAGTCCGCAGTATTACATTATGAAAAATAACTTTATAAAATCGGAGTACTGTAATTCCCAAAAAAAAAAAAATTCTAAAATTATAGTATACCGATAAATAGTTGCGAACGATTGAGGACAACGAGTTGTTTTGCAATTTATAAAGTTTTTTTTTTCACTGCGCGTATCGAACTCAACAAAGCGTATGATCGATGTTCGACGATGCAGACTTACAGTCGCACAGTTTCTCGTCAGAGAAGTCACGAGAGTGATGCTCCGCGTGGTTTTGAAGGGATCACGTCACGAACGGGTGAAGGAGGGGGATGTTGCACTTCCTTGACGCCGCGTTCGTTGCGGAAACTAACACTTGGCATTAGCGCGAATTAGCCTCGTGAATCCTCTCGCCCACCACTATCTACCTGCTACAGTACCCGCAGAAATACCGGTATATACGGTTGTCGTAGTCTGGAGTTTACACAGTCGTGTTAAACCCGCCGGTATTCGCGAAACCTTGACGTGTTTGCGTGGTATTGCGTGAATCCGTGTAACCGGAAAGAGGATCACAAATCGCAACGGAGTTTGATCCACTCGCAAGACTCTTGAACTACATGCGACGACCGTACAGCATCCGCAGAGTTGCGATCTCTTCGTACCCCGTAATTCTTAAGTACGATGTACCGAGCAGCTTCTTGGCGAAATTTCGACGATAGGACGATATATATACGTTTTTTTACGAAAAATCGGTTCAGAATTTACTTACGAGAAAATATTAGCCGGATGCTACACAACCGGAAGTAAAATATCGAAAGATCGATAATCTTTCGAGTTTTGCTTTTTTCTCGTGTTCTCTGCGTTCCTTCGTTCTCTCTTTATCTCCGTTTCTCGTTCACCTAATTCCAGTGGTTTCGTACGAACCCCGAAGAATTTTTCGTCGACGAAAAGAAAAGAAGGCGAGCGTGCGCGCACGTCAGCCCGGTGGATCTCGTAATTTGGACCGTAAAACCAGCCTTAAGGCACGAAAAAAAAGGAAGAGATATAACGGAGCAGGAAGAGAGAGAGGAGGGCACGTGCCTCGAGTACGTAAAGGGCAATACTTCGAGAGCAAGAAAACAACCCCTCCTCCCCCTCCCCTGACTCTCGTCCACGTTATTACGATTATTATGATGATCAGGACTTACAACTCGCCGGCAAGATCACAGGGTGCGTGTTACACGCCCCCTTTTTTTTTTCTTCTTTTTATCTTCTCGATGGACACGAGAAATTACCGGCAATATCAATGACTCGATTTAATTTTACGAAGCTTCCGCCTTCGTTGATGTTAAACCCCTTTGATATTGTAACTTTAATGAACCGTAAGACGCATCACTTCTATTAGGCGCTATACGTCTCACAGAAGTAGTTTCACGTCGTTAAGGGGGTTGAGTCACCTAAATTATAGCGATGTTCGCCAAACTATGGTTTTTCCTACATTTGACACAGAAATCTAAAAAATGCAATAACGTCGAAAAA
Organism: Buathra laborator; assembly: GCA_934046635.1. Taxonomy (NCBI): domain Eukaryota; kingdom Metazoa; phylum Arthropoda; class Insecta; order Hymenoptera; family Ichneumonidae; genus Buathra; species Buathra laborator. The sequence goes on from OW203900.1 coordinate 6,145,385, forward strand.
TATTTGAAGAATTTTTTTTACAGGTTGAAATTTTTTTTTACGCATAACGGCGCTTCCGGTCGACCAATTTTTGAGGAAAAAAAATCTTGAATTTTTACCACTTTTTCGATCGTCTTAACAGGCAGAAAAAAATTTCATAATTTTTTCGACACGATAGAATTTTTCAAGATTTTTATTTCGGCCGAAAAAAAATGTACTTTAGTGAAGATCGCCGTAATTTCGCTAACCCGACCTCCTTAAATAATAAGATGTCTCTGTCGTTCGGATCTCCGGGCAGCTGTCGTGTACGACGATGTCATTTTCGTTTATTTTCTTCCCCATTTATATATCGCGCTCTGGCCTCGCGCGGTCATCCGCTATTCACTATATTCGCGGCGAATAAATTAACCATTGTTAAAATTGAGCTTCTCGAGTTCTCCTCCTCGTGTATACGAGCGCGTCGACGCCTTTTCTGCTACTCTGTATAACGTTCAACGGACTCATCCTCTTAATCGCTTGATTTATCGTCGAGAGACTAATCAAGACGCTTGCGAAGCTCTCTCGGGATCCTAGAAGATACGATCTTCTAGACTACACGGCCAATATAATAGTCATAGTTCACAACTCGCAAACTTCGCGGATTGCTGTGAGAAATTGAGAATGACGAATCGTATGCGTCTGTATTATTTTCGGGTAAATGATTATTCGAGAGCTTTGTAAACGGCGTACCCGAGATCGTTAAGCGGCGCCTTCGTCGATTTCGTTGATTGAACTATCGCTTTCCGTTCGATTATCTTCCGTAACGGGTCAATTGGAACAATTGCCTGATAAAATCGCAAAGCTGAACTTCACGCTGAGGTCGTTTATCGATTTTAAATTGCTTTTTGGTTAATATGTTTGGGATAATCATAGTGTCAATGGACTTTTAATGATCACCACTAATATCGAGAAATATCGGCGTTTATTTTTGAATGAATTTTAAATAATCTTTTAAATCGAAAAACGGGCTTAGCGCCGATGAAAATTATAAATAAAATAAAAATAATTTAATTTCATTACTAATTTTTTTTATTATTATTATTTTTTTATTTATTTTTTATTATAATTTATATTATTATTAATAATAACTATTATATAAAAAATATATTTATAGAATATCGCGATCGAAAATTTACTTCGAAGAAGAAAAAAAAAAAGATAAACTTTACACGTGTCTTTCAGCATCACATAAAATTGAGACATGGAAGACACAGGCGACAGCACGCCGACGGCTATTTGCCAAGCAGCTTCGTACCCGACACAAATGAACCGGAAAGGGGAAGTTGGGGACCTTGGTCCCCTCCGAGCTCCTGTTCGCGGTCCTGCGGCGGCGGAGTCGCTCATCAGACGCGACAATGTCTCGAAGTCGAGTAAGTCAATTATACATATATATTCTTCGATAATCCATAACGATAAAAAAAAATCGTCAAAAGCACGAAAATTTTAATAATTATTTCGATAAAATTTTTATCGAAAATTATGACTGATTTTCGCTACACGCGCCACCCACGTAGTCAATCGTATATTATTATCTGCACGCTTCCCTCTCACGAGGACAAACTATTTAGCCGCAAACTATCGTCAGAGAGCAAAAACCTCACGTTTCCCAAACTCGTTCGGTGCATCAATGGGTCCATCGGCCGAAAATCGCACATTGAAAGCCCGAAGGTATCTAATCATATAATCCGCGCGCTGGTATGACGCTCGACCGAGGAAACCGGTTCTTTTGTTTCTTTTTTTTTTCCCTGTGACCCGGTAAAGAACAAAATTTCAATAGCCACGCCGCGAGCTTCGCGAAATATATTTGCTTCATGAAAAAAAAAAAAAAAAAAGTTTAAATTATTACAGCAAAGTGAGTTACGTTCGGGACCCCCGGGATAGCCGAGAGTTTTTCACGCAAAAGTTTTTGGTTCACTGTGCTGCGGATTCTGTGCAATGCTCCCTTTCTTTATTCTTTCTTCTCTCGTATCCCTCCGCCGCTTCGATCTTTTGCTTCTCGTCCTCTCGACTTCGTATAAATTCGTTGGTCCTTTCTTCACCGAGAAAGAACGAACGGAAGAGACAGAGGGAGGAGTGAGAGCGAGAAAAACGTGAGTTACCGAGCGAACGTGGGCGTTGAGTCAACGGTCTGTAAAACCCGATTAGAGATTTCTCGATCATTCCACCGCATCCTCGTTTTTTGCGGTTTATGCTTCGATATACTAAAAGAAAAAAAAAGAAAAAAAAATTAAACACAACTTCGAAACTTTTTATTTTTCATAAACATAATTTAATTTTTTAAACATTAAAAAAAATTTTTTTTTTTTTTTTTTCAACAATAATACGATTATTTCGTTTCAGCGACAACGGCTACGACAGGTGTACGGGTAGCAAAAAGAGATTCTTTTCCTGCAACATTCAGGTGAGATTAGTCGCCAAAATAGTTCCACCAATTAATATAATATACGAACGATTCGTTCGTTGCCCCCGAAAATCGCAACGACGTTGCCGTTACAATTTTAGAACGAATTTAAATTGTCGATATGGCTTTTTTATTAGTCTCTCTAATCGTAGTCCCCGAAATGCAAATTTAGATGTCCATAAGAAACCTTATAAATGGTCGAAATTCATTCGATCGAATTTCACACAGCGATGCTTCGTGAATTCGCGTCATTGTATAAGAATGTATCTTTATACAATGACGCGATCGACGCCTCTGCAAGTTGAATGATACAGTCACCCGAAACTTCGCTTATGTGTGCTGAATCTTCAATTCAACACTCGTTACGTTTCTTTTATGGCACATAAATGAAGCGGCGCTGTTAGCCTTGCAGCGCTGTTCCCTATCCGTCATCGCGGAGATATAAATAATTACATTCGTCTTTCCGAGAAAAAACAAAATTGTGATAATGTAATAGAGAATTGGAGAGAATTAAAAGAGTGGCGATACTTTTCACGACGATAGTTTCCGATAATCAATTATCAATAATCCGATAAGAGTGTTTAATCACCAAATCACAGCTCACGTAAACTTGAGACCTAAAAAGATCGAACAACAGTCCGATTTCCAAAAACGATCACGAAATCAATTCGCAATAATCCAAATCATCACTATAATTCGATTCGTCACATTTTTAATGTCTTACAATTTAAAAAAATGTTATAAACATTTAAAAAAAAAAAAAAAAGTTCGAGATACGAGGAACGAAATGACCCGAAAACAGACGTAGGTAAAGCCCACTGGAGATCCGGACTGACCGCCGCAGTCAGAAATCACCCAAAGTCGCTCCCCATACTGCAATAAATGTTCCAACTTGTGTACAGAAACATATATATATAGTATGTATCCTCTTCAGGATTAAGTAAAGCCGGAGTTAGACGTTGCAACTCGTCGTCGGGAGTACCGATACGGCGAGGCGGTTGTCAGAGCGGAAGTCCCTTCGAGAAGTCCCACTGGGAGCGCACCTTTTTTTTTTTTTTTTTTTTCTTCTTTCATTTCACTCAGTAAAGAGGTCCCAAGGATAGCGTCTCGCGACACAGCGCGATTTATCGATATTGCCGTCGCGCGAGAAGGCTTAACGCCATCGGCCACCCTGAAGCGTAGTCCTCCTCTCCTCAGCGTTTGGACGGACTTTCTATCTAAATTTTTCGTCCCAAGTTGCTGTGGGACACGCGTAAATAAAATCTATTTGGAGTTCCGTTTATCCTGCGCACGTGAGTCCGATGCCAAAGGCTTTATAGTTGACCGCTCGTACATCTTGCGCCCGAAGGAGACGCGAAGGCGTATGGTAGGCTCTTTGCCCCCATGGAAACTGCGTCGTGAAGGGGAATCCCCTCGGAAGGATACATAATTAATGTGAAATCGTCTTCGTAAATTTATGCCGTTTATATACCTTATACCGAGTACCGCGGGGGACTATTATCCTTTTATTTTCATTGCTTTCAATCGCAGCGCGATATATTACGCGAGATGGTGCCATTTCCGGTTATTATTTATATTGAAACCATCTGTGACCTCGAAATCATCATTTTTTTTCTCGACAAACTTTGATACATTGATCGACGAAATAATCGAGAATCGGAATTTAATGAGAATACATATTATTTATTTATATATTTACGGGACTTGTTTTTTCCATAGAATATTAATAATATAGAAAAAAATGAGAAAAAAAGGAAAAAAATAAAAAAGAACGCAAAATATTTTTTTTTTACGTAATTCATTCGTATCTCGAACCCGCGATGTTTTTTTAATTTCATTTTTTTATAATTATATATTTTTATTTGTTTATATATTTTTTAAAATATTTATATCGCAATATTTACAGGAATGTCCAAAGCGTCCGGAAAAAAATAAAAAAGAACGCAAAATATTTTCTTTGTTCGTAATTCATTCGTATCTCGAACCCGCGATGTTTTTTTAATTTCATTTTTTTATAATTATATATTTTAATTTGTTTATATTTTTAAAAATATTTATATCGCGATATTTACAGGAATGTCCAAACGGTCCGGCAGATTTCCGTGCGGAACAGTGCGCCGAATTCAACGGTGTCGAATTCGAGGGAATTTTCTACGAGTACGTTAACCCTAAAGGCTCTTCTACATCTGTTAAACGTTTGACGCGCGATAGAGTTTCGGAGATTAACGCATTTTTTGTTGTTTTTTCAACAGCTGGATACCGTACACCGGTGGTCCGAATAAATGCGAGTTGAACTGTATGCCGCGAGGCGAGCGTTTCTTCTATAGACACAAACTCACCGTCGTCGACGGTACACCCTGCGATCTCGAGAGAAACGACGTCTGCGTCGAGGGAAGATGTATGGTAAGATATCGCGTTGTTGTTTCTTTTTTTTTCGCAGTTTTTCTTTTCTTTTTACATTCGTACGTTTGAAAGAAACGTTTTGCGAATGAGAACGTCTTTTTGCGTTTATTACAGCCGGTTGGATGCGACATGATGTTGGGCAGCGAGGCGAAGGAAGACGCTTGCAGGGACTGCGGCGGCAACGGTTCCGACTGCAACACCGTCAATGGAATTTTCGATACCGATGATCTTCAAGTCGGTTAGTAAATTATCCTAAATCACCTATCGTAAATATTGAATCTCAATTTTTTCCAATTATTTGATAATTAAAATATAATTTTTTTTTTTTTTTTTTTTCAAAAAAAAAATTGTTTTTTTTTTTGATATTTTATATTTAACATGTTATTTAATTTTTTAGGGTACGTCGACACTCTGCTGATTCCTCAGGGCGCGACGAATATCGTCGTGAAGGAAATCGCACCGTCGAACAATTATCTCGGTATGTAAATTTAATTATTTTTTCGTTTCAGTCTTTGAAATGGAAAATTATACGAAAGTGCAAAATTACAATTGTTATATCGGGTTGCAGCTATTCGCAACACTACCGGCCACTACTACCTTAATGGAAATTGGAGGATAGATTTTCCTCGTAGTTTGAGATTCGCCGGTACGATATTCCATTACGCGAGGGATCCACAGGGATTTTCCGCTCCCGATACAATCACCGCTCTCGGACCCACAAGCGAAGCTATTTACATCGTCGTGAGTACAATTTAACCGATGAATAATTAAATTGTTTTCGCTCGATCGGCGAATCTCCGTAACGAATAGCAATAAATTTTGTGGTATTTCTTTTCTTTTTTTTTACGTTTCTGCGTGTTAAGCTGCTCTATCAAGATAAAAACGTCGGTGTTCACTACGAATACAGCATACCGAAGAAATTTTCTCAACAAGTGGATCCCGATAGCTACACGTGGATTGCCGAAGAATTTTCCGAGTGCAGCGCAACTTGCGGAGGCGGTGAGGAGCCAAATTATGAAAAAACATAAATTATCTTCCACTTCCGGCGCTCTTATCTTTTTTTTTAGGTCACTATGGACCATTTTTTTTCCTGCAAGACTCACAGTACTTGTACCTTTTTTTTGAAGATAAAAAATGAAACATTTATCCCGATTTTCGAAACGCCGTAATTTCTTAAAGGCCTCTGAAAGGTTTCACTTCGATTATCCTATGAAACAAATTCGTATGCAAAAATCCTTCGCGATTAATTGTTTCCAAGAGTTTCTATACCTTTAATACGAATCATTAAATTCCTCTAATCGTCAATCCACCGAATTACTCCGTAGGATACAAATCGAGACTTGTAAAGTGCGTGAGACGTCGGGATAACGAACCGGCGGACGAAAACCTCTGCGACATGCAACTGGAACCGGACGCGACTCAGGGCTGCGGGAATGATCCCTGTCCTCCCGAGTGGTACGAAGGGGAATGGGGACCTTGCAGCAAACAGTGCGGCGAGGGTGGCGAGCGTACAAGAGAGATAAAGTGCGAACAGGTACTCGCGGGCGGTATACCGAGTATTGTCGACGACGCGCAGTGTCTGAAAACTGTTGGACCGAAAAATGAGACAAAAGAAAAGTGTAACGAGAACACGGAGTGTCCGAAATGGCACACTGGACCGTGGAAACCTGTAAGTTTTTTACCAGAAATAAAATGAACTCCGAAAAAAAAAAAAAAAAAAAAAAATTCGAGAGCTTTGATCGTAAAATTCATTTTTTTTTTTTTTTTTTTTTTTTTTTTTTTTTACAGTGCGATCACCTCTGCGGACCTGGAAAACAGACGAGGCGAGTAACTTGTTACAAAAAGAACGAAGAAACCGGTAAAATCGAAGTTCTCGACGATTCTGCATGCGCCGAGTCACCGCTTCCCGAGAGAGAAATGCCTTGCGAAACGAGACCCTGCGCCGGACTCGACTGGGTTGTCTCAGACTGGAGTGGCGTGAGTTAATTATTCCCACACGTAGACGGAGTTAAAAATACATTTATAAAAATAATCTTTATAATTGTGTGGTAATTTAAGCGAATTTCGGCATTTTAGCGATTTTTTCTATAGTTTGCGGCGATTGTTCTCATATTACGAGGGAAATCGGCAAAATGCCAGAATATACGAAAATTGCTACAAAACTATAGAGATTATTCCCCTATTTTTATCGCCGATAATTAGTCGATTCGAATTTTTTCAATTTTTTTTAATCGTTTTGCGCGCCTTGCAGTGCGGCGACAAATGCGGTTTGACTCAAGAAACGAGAACAGTCCATTGCGCGACTCAGGACGGAAAAACTTATCCCGACGAGAAGTGCGACGAGGCAAAAAAACCGGAATTAACACGCGAATGTGACGACGCGAAAAGCTGTGCTTATCAATGGTTTGCCAGCCAATGGAGTGAGGTAAGCCGTCTTATCGATGCAAAGAACGCAATTAACTGACATTGCACGACGTTGCGGTTGCAATTTAGTTAATCTTTGAAGATTTCGATGTGTTAACGCGAAAATATTATTCACAGTGTTCCGCAAAGTGCGGAAAGGGGAAACGATCGCGCAAAGTATTCTGCGCAACATTCGACGACGAGGAAACGTTGAAAAAAGTACCGGACAATAAATGCGACGATGCTAAGAAATTCAACGAAACGGAGGAGTGCGAAGCGGAGATCGAGGAGTGCAAAGGCGAATGGTTCGCTGGTCCTTGGAGCAAAGTAAAGAAAAAAATTCGTATCTATAATCCTATTTTCATCCGTACGAATATTATTCGTAATTTCGATGAAAAATTAACAATTAATCGAGTCGATAAAGTGTATGAGTAGTGGATTGGGGGATTACGCGCGAATCATGGGGTGCAAAACCGATTGAACACTCTACAGGCATATTTAACGTATTTCATACACGTTTCACCGCTGTTTCGCGAATTATATTTTATATTGGATGTATTTTATCCAATATCTCGATTAAATTTCGTCCGCACAACGTTGAAAATCGCATATCCGATTCTGTCGACTGGATATTTTTTTTATTCATTGTTCCAATTCGCATGCAATGCCGTCGGAAATCAACGTCTATATAATGTCGTGTTAATGTCGACCGATGGACATCGTTACATTCGTAGTAAAAAAATGATATTAACAGAGAATTTTGAAAGTTTCCCAACGAAATAAAAATCTGAAAAAAAATTAATCGTATAGAAAGTGCTAAGAATCTTAATTTTGCATAATAATAATTCCAAAAAGTTATGAACAAATTAGTTTAAAAACAAATTGTTGCATAAATCATCCGGCAAACTAACTTTTTTTTTAGAAAAATTAATCATTTTTCTTCTTTAATTAATTTTTCTTCTTTAATTAATTTTGAATAATAATAATTCCAAAAAGTTATGAACAAATTACTTTAAAAACGAATTGTTGAATAAATCATCCGGCAAATTAACTTTTTTTTTAGAAAAATTAATCATTTTTCTTGAACAATTCTTATTTTATCTAATTTATTAATAACTTTTATTATCACGCGAAATTAATGCTTTTACCACCGTCTCTATGATTAATTTAAAGAGAGTATATCACATTGAGAACTATTCGAAATTTTCTCTGAATATTACTTTTGTCTTGAAATCAATCGATACACGATTAATGCTCTCATTAACACTCCTTAGTGTTCCAAACCGTGTGGCGGCGGAGACACGACTCGCAAGGTAATCTGTCTAAAAGACGGAATGACGGTACCGACGACAAACTGCGAAGTCGACACGATTATGTTCAGCAGCGAGAGTTGCAACGAATTCACATGCGGCGACGGTAACAAAAAAATCAATTGTCAATTATCAGTTATACCACCAAAAGCGTATTTTCTCTCATTGCAACTATTTAAAACGATTCTATATCACAGACGAGGTAATACCAGTCGAACCCGGAAGTTCTCAAGTACCGCCGGACGAGGAAGACGAAGAATGCGAGGAGTACGAAGACGAAGATGCAGATTTCGTGACCTTTGATTCAAGTTTAGGGAGCGCTGAGGGCGGCGAAGTGACCGCAAGTGGCGAGACGCGTTCGCCGTTCGATACCGATAGCACGGATTACAAGAGTTTCGACGATTTAATGCTCAGCGACTCCCCGCGGACACGAGGAGACATGACATTCGCCACCGGAAGCGGCGACGGCAGTGGCGACGGAAGCGGCGACGGCGAGTACACCGGCGATATCTTACACTCGATATTCACCGACAGTTCGTTCTCCACGGTGGATATGTCGAGCGTCGAAGGTAGCGGCGCCTCGACAGACGAACCTTTCACAGAATTCGACACAATATTTACAACCGAAGAAGGAATGGAATTATCAACGAGCCAAGTGAGCGGCGCGAGCGATTCTAGCAGTGGAGTTACCGACGCCGTGGAATCCGGCGCGACAACGGAATCCCCCGTTAGCACGGAATCCGTAAGCGGAGCGACCGATGTCTCAGGTGCGACGGAATCGAGCGGTGAAACTTCCGACGTTACCGCGGCCTCTGTAGATAGTTCCGAGACGACTGTCGAAGTGTCGACGGATTCGTCAGCGACTACGGATATTTCTGGCAGTACAGAGTCGTCGAGCAGCACGGATTCTTCCGGCAGCACAGAGTCGTCGAGCAGCACGGATTCTTCCGGCAGCACAGAGTCGTCGAGCAGCACGGATTCTTCCGGCAGCACAGAGTCGTCAAGCAGCACGGATACTTCCGGCAGCACAGAGATTTCCGGAAGTACGGAGATTTCTGGCAGTACGGAGATTTCTGGCAGTACGGAGATCTCTGGCAGTACAGAGATTTCTGGCAGTACGGAGATTTCTGGCAGTACAGAGATCTCTGGCAGTACAGAGATCTCTGGCAGTACGGAGATCTCTGGCAGTACAGAGATTTCTGGAAGCACCGAGTCGACTACCGAAGGGGAAACCGTATCCACGGTTTCGGGTACAAGTGATTCTTCCTCATCTGACTCCAGTTCCGAGGCGACGACTACGTCGTCCAGCGATTCGAGTGAAACGACCGATTCGACCGAACCAACGGAAACCACGGAGACCACGGAATCTACACCTACCGATGTAACCGAAAGCACGTCGAGCACCGAGAGCTCCGTTAGCGCGGAATCCGATGAGACGACTGTGGAATCCACTACTAGTCAATTTAGCGAGACTACCGAAACGTCAGGTGATTTACAGTCGAATATTATTTGACTGCATGTTAGCCGTAAAAAATGCCCCAATTATTACGATTATTAAGTATCTATTTTTCTTGCATTTCATTAAGTTTAACGCGATCCCTTTGATGATAGATGTATCGTAATGTATGTCTAATTCGCAGAAGCTACGAGTTCCGATTCGTCCACCAGTTCCGACGACATTACAACAGAAACCGGCTTCACTCTTGGCACAGCTTTGGACGTTCAGGGCGAATACGATCCCGACAAGGTGACCGAAACTTCGGAATCCGAATCTCAATCGACGGATGGATCCGACGAAACGACCGACGGAACGACTGTCTCAGCGATCAGCGAGGATTCAACGACCGATCTCTCGTCAACGGAGTCCTCGGATTCATTGACCACAGAACAATCCGCTTCGACCGACGGTCTTTCGTCGCTGGAGACAACGACGAGCGCTTCGTCGGACGTAAGCAGCGAGTCGACGATAGCCGAATCAACGGAATCCGGCGCTACAACGGAATCCGGTGAAACGACGGAATCCGGCGCTACAACCGAATCCGGTGAAACCACAGAATCCGGCGCTACAACGGAATCCGCTGAAACCACAGAATCCGGCGCTACAACGGAATCCGGTGAAACCACAGAATCCGGCGCTACAACGGAATCCGCTGAAACCACAGAATCCGGCGCTACAACGGAATCCGGTGAAACCACAGAATCCGGCGCTACAACGGAATCCGGTGAAACCACAGAATCCGGCGCTACAACAGAATCCGGTGAAACCACAGAATCCGGCGTGACAACGGAATCCGGTGAAACCACAGAATCCGGCGCTACAACCGAATCGATCGAAACATCGAGCGAATCGAGTACCGAATCCGTCACCGGAATGTCATCGAGCGAAACCTCAGTGTCGCCTGTAACCGAGGAATCCACGGTGAGCGGAGAAACTTCATCAACGAGTAGCGACCTAACAACCGAATCCGATGATTGGTCCGATCTTACGGAACAATCGCACATAACAGATTTCTGGACAACGATAAGTCCCGTCGAGGCAGCGATAACCAAAGAGCACAAATTACGAAAGTGCAAAATACCGAAGAAAAAAACGTGCAAACAATCCGAATTCGGTTGTTGCTACGACGGTGTTACGCCGGCACAGGGTCCCTTCGACAAGGGTTGTCCGACGCCGGAAACCTGCAAGGAAACTATTTACGGATGTTGTCCCGACGGTGTTTCCCCCGCTGCGGGACCAATGAACGAGGATTGTCCGTTCTCTCACTGCAACGAGACTCTCTTCGGTTGTTGTCCCGACGGACTCAGCATCGCCGAGGGTAACGATTTCGAGGGTTGCAAGAAACCCTGCAACGAGACAGAGTTCGGTTGTTGTCCGGACAACGAGACACCGGCGAGCGGAAAGGATAATCTCGGATGTTGCAACGCAACGACATACGGCTGTTGTCCCGACGGTATCAAAGCAGCTGCCGGCGAGGATCTCGAGGGTTGCGAGGAGGAAGAAACGACACTGGTTACCACGTGGACCGAGGAAACCGGCGATTACGAATCAACAACGACCGCATTTACCGATATGCCGATCGACGAGGATTGCGGCAATACGACATACGGCTGCTGTCCGAATGGAAGAAAAATTGCTACCGGACCGAATTTCGAGGGTTGCAATGTCATCAATCATGAGAATTGCACGGCTTCTTACTTCGGCTGTTGTCCGGACGGCACATCCGCGGCATTGGGACCGCAGGATTACGGATGCAGAAGCGAATGCGCGAATACGACTTACGGCTGTTGCAGAGACAACACGACGCCGGCTCACGGTCTCAATGAAGAGGGTTGCTGTCTCGTGTCTCCCTTCGGCTGTTGTCCCGACAACGTTTCTCCGGCTCGGGGACCGGACTTTTACGGTTGCGGCTGCGAGTACTCGAGATTCGGTTGTTGTCCCGACAACAGCACAGCCGCTCGGGGAGCGAATAACGAAGGCTGCGGATGTCAGTACACACAACACGGCTGTTGTCCGAATAGATTCACGCCGGCGAGCGGTCCGAAGTTCGAGGGTTGCGCCTGTTACACTTATCAGTTCGGTTGTTGTCCCGACGGGGTTACGATCGCCAAGGGACCGCATAGTCAGGGCTGCGGATGCGCGACAACCGAATTCAAGTGTTGTTCCGACGGGAGAACACCGGCGAAGGGTCCAAACTTCGATGGTTGCGCCTGCGACGCCTCTAAATACGGCTGTTGTCCCGACGGAATTGAAGAAGCGCAGGGAGAGAACTTCGAGGGTTGTCTGCGAGTACCGAGCAATCCGGGCGCCGCCTGCGGACTCGAAAGGGACAGAGGCTCTTGTCGCGATTTCACCGTCAAGTGGTTCTTCGATACCGAGTACGGCGGCTGCTCTCGCTTCTGGTACGGCGGATGCGAAGGCAATGACAACAGATTCAAGACGCAAGAAGAATGCAAAGATGTTTGCGTACAACCGAAAGGCAAAGACGCCTGTTATCTGCCGAAGATACACGGACCGTGCGAAGGTTATTATCCTAATTGGTATTACGACAGCGAGAGAAAGCAGTGCGGTCAATTCATCTACGGCGGATGCCTCGGCAATGGCAATAGATTCGAGACTCGCGATCAGTGCGAAGAACTTTGCGTTGTACCCACCGATGTCGGTAAGTTTTATGAGTTTTTTGAGATTTTATGAGATCGACAAGAATTTTTACTTTCGATTTAATAATTTTTTCCCCAAAATCTAATAGATCTTTCTGCTCCACAGAAGTTTCATTTCCATTGTGAAATCCTCAGTAAACACAATTTGTTTTTTTTTTGTCGATAAAATCTTTAAGAGATTTATCTTCCGGATGCCAAAAATAAAATGCTTTTTCGAATTAAAAATATATAATCAAAAGAATACCAATCGAATTACAGATCCCTGCGATCAACCGAAGGAAACTGGTCCCTGCGAAGGTAACTTTACCAGATGGTACTTCAACAAGGAGCGACAAGTTTGCGAGCTCTTCAATTACGGTGGATGCAAAGCCAACGAGAACAACTATCCGACCGAAGTCGCTTGTCAACAGCAATGCCTGCAACCGGGCAACAGTCGCGGTGAGGAATCCCAACCAATCCTTTTCTCCTTTTTTCACCCGTTTAATATTTGCAACTTTGAGAAAAAGCATCCGACAATAACGTACTTTTAGCGTAGTTTGTTGTGCATTCGATGCGGGATCGAGATCTCCTCGAGGATCGGGAAAGAGAAAACGTGATAACCGATTGCGACTGATTTATCTTAGAATTTTTCTATTTTTTTATTTTTTTATTTTCTTGTTCTTGTTATTTTGGTACTAATCCGCATTTTCAGTAAGACAAGTAACCGTCCGGAACGAGTGCGCCCTTACGAGAGATCCCGGACCCTGTCTGGGTTCCGTTCTACGATGGTATTACGACTCTGCGCGTCTTACGTGTAGACAATTCGTTTACGGCGGTTGTAAAGGCAACGGCAATAAATTCCGTAGCCGCGCTGACTGCCAGAGACATTGTTCGATTCGAGGTACAACACGATAGCTATAGCTTCAATGACATTGTCGAAAGCTATTCGATATCTGTTGCACCGTTAAGTAATTATTCACGTGCGTTCTATGCACCGCAAAATGCTCATAATGACGCGCGCGATCTTAGATCTCAACAATGGTGATGGTTCTCGTAGTCAAACGGTTGGGTATTTATGCAATAGAGTGGTTCAAAAAAATGCTTTTTTTATTCATCTGCTCGTCTATCATTTCACTTTTTCTTGAAAACGTAATTTTTGCAAAAGCAAAGAAATATACGAAAAAATTAACTAAAAACATTTAAAAAAAAAATGCGATGTATAAATTTGAAAAAAAAAAAAAAAATCCGCTATTCTCGAGGTTTTCAAAATGTAGATATCCGGCTGCTCATCGAAATTTATGTTGATTTTGGTAAAAAAGAAAAAATATTTTATAAAAGCGGAAGAATACAATAATCTCGATAAGCCGCTTAATAAAAAAATTAAGTATTTTTTTGAACCGCTCTTTTACGCGAAACTCCGCGCCTCTCATTGCACTCTTTTCCGCTCCTTGACGCACTCTCACATCTCGCATCGCTCACTCTTTTTTCTTGCATCGTACAATCTATCTGTACGAATGATTAATCTATTGGTTGCACATTTCTATGGTATCGGTTAGCCGTATCGCAAGTATTTTTCTACAGCACCGGTCTTTGTAGTTTTATATTTCTTCTCTTAAACTATGAATTCGCACGATTATGGTTGATGGTAAACAGATTCTTGTTCGCAACCGCGAGACGAGGGTAACTGCACGGAGAAGCACTCGAGATGGTACTTCGATAGATCGGAAAATCGTTGCATGCCGTTCTATTACACGGGCTGTGGAGGAAATAGAAATAACTTTGACTCTAGAGACGCATGTGAGTCCGATTGTCCACCGAAGATCGGTAAGATTTACTTCGCAATCATTACAATGACTTCAATCGGACGTCGAGTGTCGTCGATTCTTATTTTTTTTCATTGCTTAATATTAAAAAAAAAAAAAAAACAGTATTCACGTTTGTAACTACGAATTCTTATCGTATTTCTGTTGATTGCATCTTCACGAACAGAACAAGACATTTGTCTACTGCCCGCTCTTGTCGGCGAGTGTACGAATTACACTGACCACTGGTTCTTCGACTCGTACGAGCAGCGATGCCGACAATTCTACTACGGCGGATGCGGCGGAAACGGCAACAATTTCGCTAGCGAAAGGGAATGTGCCGCACGTTGCGAAAAGTCTTCCACTACGCCGGCGCCACCGCCTATCGAATTTAGAACAGGTAATACGAGTCAATCCGAGTGATCGTTTTGTCGATCGTTATTTCGTGAAGTGAAATTAATGTACCGTCGTTGATTATCGACAGAATTCTGCTTCCTACCGAACGACAGAGGTCCGTGTACCGAGAATACCGTCAAGTGGTTCTACGATAGCAGAGATGGTATATGCAAACAATTCCATTTCGGTGGATGCGAAGGCAATGGCAATAAATTCGACACGAGAGAAGAGTGCGACTATCGATGCGGCGAAGTTCAAGGTATTTTTATGCTCTTCATAATCGTTATATAATATTTAAAGGCCTTAAAGAGAGTTTATCATTAGATTATCAGACAAATGTGAGATTCAGAGAAAATTTCGAATACTTCCCAATGAAATAAAAATCTGAAAAAAATCCGAAATCCTTTTTTAGAATTTTTTCTGATATTGGAAATATTTTTCTTTTCACAATTTGAAATTTTTTATATGTAATTAATATGTAGAAAAATATTATATGGAATTCGACAAAAATTGTAACGACGTATCGCAAAATCTTGAGACAAAAATATCGAAAATATTCGTAATTCTTCGTATTTACAGATCCATGCGCGATGCCTAAGGTCGTCGGACCCTGCAACGGTTTCGTCAAGCAATACTACTACGAGCGTCGCACGGACACCTGCGAGGAGTTCGAATACAGCGGCTGCGCCGGCAACAAGAATCGCTTCCAGGAACTCAGCTCTTGCGAAGCTAAATGCAGAAGAACACCCCAACCACCGATTAGCAATGCAACTACAACGACGATTGCACCCCTACCGACTCAACCACCGCCTGTTAGTCCGATATGTCTCGCGCCCGTCGACGCGGGTCCCTGCGACGGCGATGTCACCGCTTACTACTACGACTCCTCGTCGAAATCTTGTCAGGCGTTCATCTACGGTGGATGCAAAGGAAACGCTAATAGATTCCAAACTGAGGAACAATGCGAACGACTCTGCGGACGCTTCCAGGGACAAGGTATTAATAATTACCTACTCATTTATAATTATCGAATTTTAAATCGATTTTTATGATTTTTGTGATTTTTGTGATTTTTATGATTTTTATGATTTTTATGATTTTTATGATTTTTATGATTTTTATGATTTTTATGATTTTTATGATTTTTATGATTTTTATGATTTTTATGATTTTTATGATTTTTATGATTTTTATGATTTTTATGATTTTTATGATTTTTATGATTTTTATGATTTTTATGATTTTTATGATTTTTATGATTTTTATGATTTTTATGATTTTTATTAATTTTTTTCTATCACTCATTTTTTTTTCTCTTTAAACAGATTCATGCAACTTGCCATCCGAGACCGGACCATGCCGCGGCGCTTTCCCCAAATATTTCTTCGATCCAAACGCCCAAAATTGTCGACCATTTGTTTACGGTGGATGCGACGGAAATGCCAATCGCTTCAGCACTATTCCTGAGTGCGAATCCGTCTGTCTGCATCACGAGGAACCGGCGCCCGTTGGAAACGACACGGTTCTCTCTCATCTCGGTAAATATATTTGTGAAAAGAAACAAAAGGAAAATCTTACATTTTATTATTGTTTGGGTGATAACATGCATGTCGGGTAGTAGTGAATATATAACACGGTGCGGTATTACAATGGTAAAAAAAAAATGTCTGCAAGAAATAAAAAATTCATCGTGATATTCGGTACCACAAGAAACAAATTTCCGCGGAGGCTGTGCGGTAAGTCTAAGCGATTAATTTTGTATTTTTGTAATCGCAATTTTCCTTTTCGTACTTAAAAATAAAAAATTAACGCACAGCCCTCGAGAAAACTGATAAAAATACTCGAAATAAGAAACTAATTCTTGCAAAGAAGGGTTTTTTTTTTTAACACCGTAGTGTAGTGGAGTATTTATAATCAGTGGGTACAAAAAAACTTAACATGATTTCCACTTAATGTAATTATTGTGTTAATGTGATGCGTGTATTACTGACATGTAAAATTAACAACGGTAACGGCAACAGAAATCTGTCGCGAACCCGTGGACGTCGGTTCCTGTGCTCCTGGAAAATACAAGCGATTCTACTACGACGATGAGCGACAAACTTGCATGCCGTTCCTCTACACCGGTTGCGGTGGCAATCGTAACAACTTCAAGACATTCGAGTCGTGTATTAATAACTGCTTCAGGAGTAAGTTTCGGGTTTCAAATTTAACACTCGATGCATGCGCTGATTTTTCGCGATTTTTTCGCGATTTTTTTTGCCATTTTTTTGCTATAACGATTTTTTTTGCATGCGAATGCATTACCATTGGGTTTTCTTTTTCTAATCATCAAAGTGACTTTCTTATTAGAAAATAGCTAATCCACAACTTTTTCTCGACAGCGAGTAACGAAATAGACGTTGGAACGGGAAGCGATACGAAGGATCCGTGCGCCGAGGCACACGAGGAATGCGATTTGATACGTTGTCCCTACGGAAAGGAGGCGTACGTCGACGATCGCGATTGTCAACGCTGCCGATGCGTTGATCCATGCCGAGCGCTTTACTGTCCGGAAGGAACGAGATGCGCCATTACCCTCGTCGCAGCTCGCGATGGCACCGAATACCGCGGCGTTTGCAGATCGAGTAATTAATTCCTCAAATTCTACTCACCAACTTCAGGATAAATCTTCGAAGTCCATCTATAATTTTTAATTTTTTTTCTTTCGCAGCCACGAAACCTGGAAATTGTCCCGTCGTCTCGAACAGCACGAGATGCGAACAAGAATGCGCGACCGATGCCGATTGCCACGGCGATACAAAGTGTTGCGACAACGGATGTGGAACTTCTTGTCTCGAACCGGCGCCCGAGGAACCCCCGACGACTCTTGCGCCGGTCTTCAACATAACGGCACCGCCTTTCGGTGCCGATCCCGCGGCTATCAAGGAACCCGAAGAACCTCACCTCAGCGCGGCGGAAGGTGGTTTTGTGACATTCACGTGCATCGCTACGGGAAATCCGACACCGGTTATCGTTTGGCGAAAGGATACCACAGTGGTGAGTCGAAATCGTGAAAATTCCTCGTGGAAAATACAAAAGAAATGTTTATTAATACTTTACTTCCTCGCAGATCAATCCATCGGAGAAGAGACGTCGCATATTGCCGGACGGATCTCTGCAGATTGTTAATTTATACAGTTACGATAGTGGAACGTACGTTTGCACCGCTGACAATGGTTTAGCACCGCCAGCGCGATCGGAATATCAACTCGAAGTGACCGGTATGATTGGAAATTTGTTTTTTTCTTCCAATCTCAATGATTGCGTCTTTGATACTAATACAACTGGTTTTCCGATGGTATTTTATCAGTAGAAATTGGATTAATAGACGCAATGCGATGTGCTAACGGTTTAACGTTCTAACAGTGATACCAGATTAGGAAAATATTGCCTCTACGGAATAATCTGTGTTTCGAGAATCAAATGTTTTAATTTTCCGTTTCGCGACTTCGGATCGATCAGCAATTTTTAATGAAACTCCTCAGAGTTTCTTTACCGATTTTCGTCATTATTTTTATCACAACAAATCTAAGAACAAAAAAAAAAACCAAAAAAAAGATCCAAATTCATTTTCCAATGGACTTTTTTTTTGTTTTCTTTTTTTTTCGATTGGATCCAAAATCCAATCGTGAAAAAAATAAGAAACATTTAACGAGGGAAACGATGAAAGTAACGATGTGATTCGCGAGGCAATATCTTCCTATGAATTCTGGTATCGATTCTAATAAAATGCATCCGGTATGTTAGTGTTACGGTTGTGATTAACAATTCTTAGAGCCCCGCGAGAGTTCCGCCGCCATCGTCGGAGAGCCGTCTACTTACGTCACGGTAACGATGAATTCCCCGACTGTGCTGCATTGCTACGCCATGGGTTGGCCGCGGCCTTTCGTAACTTGGTGGCGGGGCGATAACATGCTACCCTTGTCCTCGGAAAATTACGAACAAGACTCGGATTATACGCTACTAATACGCTCGGTAACACTAACGAATCTCGGCGTTTACACGTGTCAGGCGTACAATGGAATACAGAGACCGGCCTCGTGGTCGGTCACCCTGCAAGCGCTCGGTCCCGTCCACAATATCCCACAGGATCAGCTTCAGTACGCCAAGTATCTCGTACAGCCGCCGAAAAAACCCGACCGACCCACGACCGTCAGACCTCAGTATCCTTACCGACCTATAAGAACTCAACCGCCGGCTAATCTAACTTACGCTCCGATTTATCCTACAGCTCCACCTCCACCCTATCGACCTCCCTATGTCCCGCATCCTCCCAATACGCCACCGGGCGTTAACCCTCTCGTTACCGACGCACCGCCGTCGCAGCCGAGTCGTTTCAAAGGTGAGACTCGACGATGAATCGACAAACGCCGCAGATACTCGCATTGATTTTTTTACCGTTTTTTTTTGTTTAGCTTAATGCTTTTGCGGGATCTTTGGATTGTTAGAGAATTATTTAACTTCTAAGGAAAAAAATTAGAGAAATTTCTCAATGATTTGCAAATGTGAGATTCAGAAAGAATTTCGAAAACTTCCTAATGGGATGAAAATAAAAAAAATATAAATTCTATCGAAAATTCATGACTTTTCGTCCATAAAAAAAATTGAAAAAATTGCATGTATCCGAGAAAATTATGGATCAATTTTTGCTGAGAAAAATTTTGTTTCCGGATGATTCGTTGAACAATTTTTATTCTTATTGAATTCTTAATAATTTTTTTGCATTACTATTATGCGAAAATAATCTTCTTAGCGGCTTTTCTATGATTTATATTTTTCAAACTTTTATCCCATTGGGAGGCATTCGAAATTCTCTTTGAATCTCACTATTGGCTGAGAAAGTAACGATACAGTCTTCTTAAACTTATTTTTCATGCATGAAACACCAGAGACCCTCTGCACGTTATATTAATGCCGAACGCTGCGCTTAACTCTTTTTTTTCCATCCAACGTTCAAATTTTGTTTACTCGCCTTAACGCTTTACTATTCGTTGCCTTCCGTGTCTCACGTGCAATTAATTATTCCCGCAGTGCCGGTAAACGTAAATGTGACGACGGAACAAACGGAATATCAAATAGGAAGCGACGTTAATATCGGATGTTCCGTCGACGGTTATCCGATACCGAGAGTTCTGTGGTATAAGAATGACGAACTCGTTCGCTCGGACGATCGTGTGAAGATTTCCGGTAAGTTTTTCTCTGCAATCGCGCAGTTAAGATAATAAATATCTCTATCCTATTGATGTTAAGTTAAAAACAAACAAAAAATATCGTCTTTTCCTTTCGCAGAATCAAACAGATTGATTATTACCAACGCGTCGAGTAGCGACAGCGGAACTTATCGTTGCGAAGCAGCGAACGCCGATTCGACTAGTTCGGCGAGTGTCGACATTCGAGTTGAAGGTAAAAAATCGATTACTCACCGTTCGAAGTATTTTCGATATTTCGTTAAATTTTCGGATTGAAAGTTCTTTATCGCGTTAATTACTCTTTAGGCCTCTATATTCATCCGGACTGCCAGGACAACGCTTTCTTCGCGAAGTGCGAACTCATCGTAGTAGCGAAATACTGTCAACACAAATACTACGCGAAGTTCTGCTGCAGATCGTGTACAGAGGCCGGTCAGCTTCCGCTGAGAGGTCCCCATCTCGACGGAGCGAAGAGGCGAAGGAGAAGAAATACGTTGGACCGCTGGTTCGCCTAAAGACGAACAAACGGAAAGAGAAAAATCAACAGAAACAAAAAAGAAAAAACAATCAAATTGCGTCGAGTCGAATTTTCGGAACACCGGTCAATGTTATCTTTCTCTCCGAAGTCGCAAGCGGCGATGAAGCACCGCCGCTCAATGGCCGGAAGTCGAAAAGAACGAATCGAATCTCGTTCACTGCCAAAGTCTTAGAACGTCTATACCTACATGTAGATACTAAGTACCTATACATATTAACGATCACACGTCGAAAAAAAAAAAAAAAAAAAAATTAACGGAAAAAAAAAAAATGATCGAAAAAAAAAAAAAAAATCACCGACACGATTTCTAGATAAATGTTTCCGCATATCTACATTTGATAAATCGTGTGACATATCCTTCGCGAGATATATGCCGAAATCGCGAGAAAAAAAAAAAATTGTCGACGATAAACGCGTACAGTAAAAACGCGTTAATCCGATATAAGGATTAAAAAAAAAAATACTATACGTACTCATTACACGATGAAAAAACGCTACAAACGCGAACACTGACACACACGACACAAATCTTTAATTGTATATGATATAAATAGTATGTCGCGTGTATTAATGCCATCATCGACGCTCCTTGTATAATGAAGAAAAAAATATTCCGATTATATCTAAATATTCTAATCTATTATTATAAATATCTTATAGAAAAAAAAAAGTAAAAAAAAAAGAAGCAAACAAACAGATAGAATCTTAAGTCAATAATGGCCATTATAATACTCCGCGGGTAATACGTCTTTCGTTGCTGAAAGAACCGCCGCGAAGATACGCGAGTCCTGCAAAAAAAAAAGAAAAAGAAACCCCCGTATCATAAATATTATCCAGTCAACAGCGCACCCCCTCTGTACAGTTGTATTTTTTAACATTAGAAAAGATTGTCGAGTTTATATTATACTGCGAGTTACATGTCGTCGTTGGCTCACGCGGAGCGTAGAATTATTCAGTTTATTTTGCAGGCACTGTTTTTATTTTGTTAATTCCTGAAAAAAAAAAAGAAAAAAAAAAAAAAGATTTATCCTCAAAATCGACACTATTGACGTTTTTCATAACAAAACGAAACGCAACAGATCGAATTTTTTTTTTAAGCACACATTTTATACCTATATATGTATTAAGAAAGAAAAAAAAAATCGTATAATTGTAAATTGTTGATTAGCACGACTCGCGTCTCCACGCGATCGATAAGCGGTTGATTCACATATCGATCGACGCTACGGTCAGAGATTAAAACACGCAGTGCCTTATTATGCGATACGAGACGGACTAAGAGAAATCCTCAAAAAGAATTGACTATGAAAAAAAAAAAAAAAAAAAACAATCTTTTCCGAGGAAATCTCTCGTGCAAAAAAAAAAGAAAAAAAAAAACGAAAAATAAAGAAACACCGACCCCGGGTGGGTGTTGTATCCACGTACCGTACGATTTCGATCTGAAATATATCAACGATTTGTAACTGTTGTTAAAAAAAAAAAAAAAAAAAAATAGTTTGAGAGACGTGTATCGCGAGTGTTCCGCGTGTCCGAAGTAGATAACGAAATACGTCGCTGATATACGAACATTCTATCGACAATAATATATACTTAAGGATTTCAAGAATACAAACTTTTAGATATTATTAATTAGAATTCATGGATTATCCATATATATATACATATATATATGTGAACGTTGCACGAATCTACGATGAATGATTTTTGATTGTGTAAAAGCTCTTCGTTAATCCGTCGGGCGCTTCGATCATCGTAGATTGTACGATTATTTCTCACGTCGAAATAAATAATAGTATTGTAGAAAACGAAGAGAGTTGATATATATACTATATGCGTAAAAAAAAAAAAAAAAAAAAATCCGCATCGAAATAATTGAATAACGAAACGTAAATCATTTTTCGAGACGACCGCGTCCCCGTTTCATGCTGCTACTCATAGCGCGATTCGTGTTCATCAAGAAACGCTTGTGTTGCTCTTCGATCATATTAGTTCGTTCGATTCTTTCGGTGGCAATTCTCTCGATTTTCTCGAATAGATCGCTGTGCACCGTTATGCATCGCCGAAAATCCTTGCGATCGAG
Source organism: Buathra laborator (assembly GCA_934046635.1). Classification (NCBI taxonomy): domain Eukaryota; kingdom Metazoa; phylum Arthropoda; class Insecta; order Hymenoptera; family Ichneumonidae; genus Buathra; species Buathra laborator. The sequence continues at coordinate 6,168,104 of OW203900.1, forward strand.
ACGATAGACTTCGCAGACTTCGATCGCCAATACGCTCGCGACTCGCCGTTGATCCTGTACCAGCAGAGCCACTTCGCCGAAATGCGCACCGTCGTCCAAGTGGCAAACCTGTTAAAAGAATTATTAATCGCGGGAAACAAAAACGCCTAATTTTTTTTTAATAAAAAGCGCATCGAGATTAATGTTCTCTTTCGTGAAAAACTAAATATCGCATATAAACGAAAACGGGTATCAAAAAATTTACTTCTGCCTTATCGACTGAGATTTACGAAAAAAGTAATTTAAAAAAAAGCAATCAGTCAGATATCTGCATTTTGAAAATCTCTAAAATTTCGATCTTTTTGGAAATTTGCAAATCGAGAAAATTTGCGTACAGACCTCTGATTCGCGAAACTTACTTTTCGTGAAATAGTAAAATAATGGGAATTAACAACTGAATAGAAAAATAAAGCGATTTTTTCGGATTTTCCCGAATCATTAACGACAATTCGGAATTAATAATTAATCTATTCAACGACTAAAAAAATAAAAAATTTTAATTACGAAGGAAACCTCTTTGCCGGTCGGAGTTAAGACAACGACGGTACCGCTGGCGAGAAAAAACATGCAATCGCCCTGAGTTCCTGCTTTAACGATCACGTCGTTCGGTAAGTAAAGTTCGAACTTTAAATTCGCTATTATCGATCCAAGAATATGCTTCGGCAAAGTTCTAAAGACCGCGACATTCTCCACTAGTCTTCTGCACGAATGCAGCGAAATTTGTTGTCTCAATCGTTCTATAGTTCGAAAAAAAAAAAAAAAAAATGAATCATCGATCGATTAACTATAATTATTGCGTATAGATTATTCGGTAAATCGGTATAATACCCGATAGACTGGAAAGTATCGTTTTCTCTCGAAAATAACTGTTTCTGAAGCGATAATGATAATAAGCTAATAATCGTCTTTTCATGTACGGCGGCAATTGTTTCTGTCTCGTGTAGGCTGACAATTGATTGATTATCTCTTGATATTTCGACTCGGCACCTTTGTTTCCGGCTGTTATTTGCAGAAACATTACTGCGCGTAAAAACTGTACATTAGCTACGAGAATGGGACCGGTGAGTAATTGTGAGAGCGCAGTAGACTCACCAACGATGTAAGCCTCGAATAATCGTCCGAAAATCATGAGTAATGTGCAAACAATTGTGTGACCTTCGGTACGCGGCTCTATGGCTCCGAAACCGCTTGCAACGAAATTTTGAACGACTATGAAAAGAGCGTTACGATATCGCGACGGTATATCTTCGTTTGCTATACTCGTCACCCAGCAGTCTTTGCATTCCTAAGAATTTTATTTTTATCGTAATTTGAATTGTTTTAACGGATTTTAGTTTCTATTATACTTTCTCCACAGATTGGAACATTCGCTCTTTTTTTTTTTTTAAATACGAACTCCGATGTGTATTTTTCTAATTTTTTTCTACATCATCAAAGATACACGAAGGTAAACATTGAATTTTCTCGATGAAAGATTTTTTTTAGTAGAAATTCGTAAACAAATAAAATCTTTCGAAGAAATAGAGGATTAGGTAGTGGGAAATTGTAGATTCATATAGGATATGGATACCGTGCGTAAAAGGTTCATAAAATGTTTATATATATGTGTAAATCTTACATGCATGGTGATTCGCAGGGAGTACATAACTACAACGGGCGTAACGAAACATAAACATGCGAACCAGTGAATAACGTACAGCGAGAGTATAAGAGTGCTGAACATTTGATGAGTACAATCCTTTATCTGCAGATGCTGAAAAATTTCGAAAAATAGAAATTTTTCTATATATATTATATTCATTATTTTATCAATTCTTATAATTTATATAATATAATAATTATAATAGTATCATAATAATTACAATTACGAAAAAAAAAAATTTTAAATAATTTTTTTTTTTTTCGTAAATCGCATCAATTGTGATTACCATGAAAAGTTGAGAAACATAGGAATAAAACGTCGGATAGCGCGATATCTTGAGTAAAGGTAGTAAATTGATTATGGCAACGAGTGCAGCGGAATTTCGACCCGCCGTCTTTCGCCATTTGTAGGTAATGTGATCGTAAGGAAGAGACGTTAATACGTCGATCAGAAGAAACCCTTTGGCATAGTTTCTGCAAAAAGAACAACTGATACATCACGTAGAAGAAACTTGTTGCCAGCAAAACATTTCGACGAAATCTTATAACTTATTCTTTTTAGTTTTCCAGCTATTTTGAAGGTAATGACCGATTAAAGAATTCATCGATTTCGAACAAAATTTGAAAAAAAAAAAAACATTCCTGTGTACTTGAAAATAGACGCTTGACGAAGATTAATCGTCATTTTCTTCTTCAACACGGCACCAGTGATGCAATTGAAGATAATATCCATCCAGAAGAACACATAGAAAACGAGATTCACTTTGTCGAGGCGTATGAGTTCGTAATCCATAACGACGAAGCTTATCATGAATGGGATTGTTGCGAGCGCAATTGCGTATACGAAGGTCATCACGATTTCCCACACGAATCTGAAAATAAAAAATACAAAATACAAAATACAAAATACAAAATACAAAATACAAAATACAAAATACAAAATACAAAATACAAAATACAAAATACAAAATACAAAATACAAAATACAAAATACAAAATACAAAATACAAAATACAAAATACAAAATACAAAATACAAAATACAAAATACAAAATACAAAATACAAAATACAAAATACAAAATACAAAATACAAAATACAAAATACAAAATACAAAATACAAAATACAAAATACAAAATACAAAATACAAAATACAAAATACAAAATACAAAATACAAAATACAAAATACAAAATACAAAATACAAAATACAAAATACAAAATACAAAATACAAAATACAAAATACAAAATACAAAATACAAAATACAAAATACAAAATACAAAATACAAAATACAAAATACAAAATACAAAGTACAAAACGCAAAATATAAAATACTACCTGACTAAACTGAACGGATGAACGACCCACCAATTCGGTAGATGACATTGTCTTCTCCTTTCCCTCCGAACATCCGTCGTGCTGTCGACAAACTGCAAACACTTTGGATGCTTCTCGTTCATGAGACACCAGAATTTCCATCGCTCAATCAAATTTGACGATCTAACGATCGGCGGCAAAAAACTCGGTAATTCGAAATCGGATGTTCGCGTCAATTCGCAATGGTGAACTCGCGATCCAAATTCTTCTCTCATAGTAACTATTTATCTTAAAAATAAAAAATATAAAAAAAAAATTGTCTAATTATCCGTCAAATTCTTCAAACGCGTCAACAAAAATTTGCCGATACAATGACAGAATTATGAAGAATTTTTTTTTAATCAACACATTCATTTATTTTTCTTCAATATATATATATATATATATTACGTCGTATAAAAAGTAGTGTTCGCGTACATTAACTAATATGTATATTATTTACATCGATGACCTATGAGCAAAATTTATCGCACAATAATCATTATAATATTATTTGTTACTCCACGTCGATACAATTCGCTATTACAACTTTTTTCACAACTGTTCTATAGTCGCGGTTAATTACGCCGTAAAAAAAAAAAAAAAAAATTTTTTGGAGTACTCGGCGTCGATTCGCTGCCGCGTCTCTCGATACGAACGATCGTCTATCGCAGAGCGATAACTACACACACACTTTTCAACAATTATCGAATAACTAGTTGTACATAAATATAACACATGCATATTTATTCGTCGTCGTTGTCGCTCCGGTTTGCGTAGCGTTGGCTTTTTATCCTCAAAAAAAAAAAAAAAAAAAAAAAAATGAGTGTTTCTCACGGTATAAAAAATATTCTCTTTTATGACTAACAATTTTTTAGAAACTGAGATAGTTAAAAGCTTTTTCGGGGTGTAATTTCAGTGCAGACCGATGCCAAATAGTTCTCTGCTCATGCTATCGGTCCTCGAGGCCCGACGAAGCTGACTACGGCGACGAAACTCCTTCCATCAGACGGACGCACGTTTGACCCGTAGACTGGCGGTGATCGACGGAGGTCTGTATCCCTCGTAGCCGCTCGAGTCTCGCAGAAGATCGGAATTAGCTGTGCCAAGACACGTACACGAGCAGACGCTCACACAATCGTCGGTCTCGTGTAACATCGGTACGTGTCCAGCAAGTAGCTTACCGTTTACAGCAACAACTTCGCCGTCGAGGGTGAGAACGTGGTGCGACGCTGACTGCAACTCGTTATCGTCCCTCCGAACCTCCTCGGCATTCCTGGGGATTTTTAGCATCGATTAGAAACGAATAATAACAATTTTAGCGAAAAATTAAATTAAGAAAAATTCAAAAAAGGAATAAACTGCAAAAAAAAATGGAAAATTTAATATACTCCGAAATTATAAATTTGAAAACATCGTAAATTCATCGGAATTTAAATAACTGTGAAATATAAATTTACAAAACATTAATAAAATTAAAGAAAAAAATTTCAGTAAAATTACCAAATTTTTCATCGCATTGCGACATTTTTTTGAAAATTTCGACATATATTTGGTGTATTTCTTTAGTGTATAAAAATATGTATATTTTTGGTAGTGAATATTTCGGATATATTGGGAAATAAGAAATAAAAAACGGAAATACACATTCCGCGACGTTTCGCGTGTAAAAGGTAATGGGATACGTTATTCCGTTTTTTAGCAGTTGATATAAGAAATTTTCCTGTTTTTTAAGGTGGTGATACTTACATAGTCATGAAACGGAGTACTAGTAAATTTATACTCGCCGCAACGACTGCCAAACCGAAGAGAATGAAAACCAAACTTAGCGCAACGTATCCCGGTTTCGTCAGCAACGCCTGATCGTTCTGAAATATTTAAAAAATTAGCATTCAACAAGTATGAAGATAAAAAAAAATGAACAAAAAAATTATTATTATTTTTTTAGAATTTCTTCTAATTATCTATATTTTTTTTTCTTTTAATCGATGAAATATCACGAATTTTGTATGCGATTTTGCGTTGTTATAAAAATTAACAAATAAACTTTTGCGGAAAAATCAAAGTTTTTTTGCTGCTGAAATTTTTTTTTTTCAAGTATATTAATAACTTTTTGAAATTATTGTTGTGCAAAATTGATGTTTTTAACGCCTTCTATATAGTCGTTTTTTTTTTTTCAGATTTTTATGCTATTGGAAATTTCGCTAAATTCTCGCTGAATCTTTCGTGCGACTCTCGTCGACGCGTACCTGCAATGCAACGTAATCACCGAATCCGATAGTCGTCAGTGTGACGAAGCAGTAGTAAAAGCTGTCGAAGTAACTCCATCCCTCGTAACGCGAAAATACCGCTGCGCCTGTTGTGATTATAATGCTGGAAAGCATACCGGTTGCGAGCATAAGATTCATTTCCGTGGCTTCGGTTCGGCTGCAATTCATGTATCGTTTGGCTCGTCGTATTACGACCGACGCTACTTTGTTCAAACGCTCGCCAATGCTTTGGAACATCACGAGACCCAATGGAATTCCGACCATCGCATATAACATGCAAAAAGCTTTTCCCCACACCGTTACGGGGGTCGAGTGCCCGTAGCCTGTTGAATTCAAAAGCCGAACAATGAGATATTTTCGAAAATTTTATCGAAAGATTAAAACAATTTTTATTACATTAAAAAAAATGATTTATTGTTAGGAATAATAATTAATTGGTGCAATTCATTTTTTTTCAAAAAGAAATAATTTTTTTTAAATAAAATTATTGTTTAAATTTAAAAATAAACATTTTTTTATCTTCAGGTATACAACCCGCTAATGGCGATGTAACATAAAAAAAATTAATTAGCTCAAGTTTTTTTTTATATATTATATTATTATTTAAATATTATATTATTAGTTATTATTTCGATATTTTATTTTTACCGATCATGGCGAGCACCAGAGTTGCAAAATAAAATGCACCGGCGAATTTCCACTGGGGTCCGGCTTTGTGCGGCTTATTCTCGATTATAACTATTTCCACCATTCGGTAATCTTCCTGAGAGATATTGTACTTCTTCATCATGTTTCGTTTCACCTCTTTTTAAAAAATGCAAAATTAGTTAATTAATAAATTATTATTAACATTAATCGAACGCAATAAAAAAAATACACAGAAATTCTGTATAGCAGAAAAAAGTGTGTTAATTTTACCGGACAGGAAGTCCCAGCGTTTACGCTCGGTGTCCGATTCGAGAGCGTCAAACACTGCCGCGCCGATTAATAAATAAGTAAACGTACTGACGACCAGAGCCAACGTTCTCACATTTTGTTTCTTCATTTCACTCGCAAATGCCTACGAATTCGCGAACTTCGATATATCTAACTACAGTCAACAATCTATAATAACTAAATTTTTATTTCAATTGATATCTAATATCACACAACAACGTCGAATTTCATTAATAATCGTATTATTAATCTTCGCGTACGATCATTATACAAAAATTGTATTAAAATAACTCGTACATAGAATTGGGAATGAACCGCTCTCGTCGAGGTCCCGAACACGAGTCGGAACTTATGGAGCGGAGCCTGGAGCATCGGAGGAGAGCTTTAGAGTATTGATCGCGTCGAGCCCTTCCCATCGGCTGCTCTTCTCCTCCAAACGGCAAATTTCATTACGTTCTTCCATCCCCCGCGATTTATCTCTCGTATCGGTCTTATATCTCCTACCTATGTCATTAGCTGCACTGCAGTACCAAAGTCTTCGTCATTTCCTATTTTTTATGCCGATAAAAAAAAAATCCCCCACCGATGCAACATAAAAAATCAAATACTTTTTATGCTAAAGAAATTTGTAAATTCAAACTCTCAATAGAAGAAATAAAACAAAAGACACCGCCGTTATCGGTAAAAAACAAAACACAATTTCTTTTTTAATCAAAACAATGTTTAAAAATAAGAATTATTTAAATTTATCATTGATTATTTTCACCGACAACTTCGACCTATCGGACCACAAGAACCGGAAGTCCGGGAAGCTGCGAAAGATTCGCATTATTATTACGGAGTAAATTTAAATTTTTCAAGGTTATTCAAAATGTTTCGATTACGCCTCGAGTCCTCGGAATCATAATTAATTTATCGGATCTACACTTCACTTAAACGAAGCTATTAAACTTTGTTTTTAGTCCACCGTAGAAGATATAGTTGTCAATCGATAAGATTGTCGAATAAAAATTGTTTCTCTTAGTATAGACGATGATAATACATCCACAAAGCAATGCGCTTCATCGTGTGTGTGCGCACGCGGTTTCTCGATGCAATCCCCCCACGGAATCCTAACCAAGAAATCAACAGTCAGCTGTCCGACCGGTTGTTGTGTAGTGTTTTACGAATAGCACGTGTTTTTTCATATCGAATACAAAAACAAGAGTGTAGTAACAATGACAGAAGTCGAAGGAATATTACGACCGATGAATTGCGAGGTGAATCAATTATCAATGCCCGATGGATCCTCGATGTTTATGCAAGGTTAGTTGACAGTTTACGGAAATTTCTCACATCGTTCATAAACACAATAAACGTTATTAATATTTGTATAAATATAAGCCATTTTTGTTGCATTATATAAAAAAAAATAATATAACATGAAAAAATCTAATTGCATTAAAAAATATGAATCAAATTTCGTATTTTTAAGGCGACACCTGCGTGATGGCCGGAGTTTACGGACCCGTCGAAGCGCGATTACAGAAAATGATGCACGAAAAAGCGAGCGTTGAAGTCGTGTTCAGTCCCATTAAAGGACCGCCAAGTAAGTAAAACATTTTTTTTTTTTTCATTTTCTTGCAGTTTTTTTCTTATTTTTTTTTTGTTTTTTTGTTTTTTTTTTCAGGTATCGAAGACAGAACAAAGGAGTTGTATATAAAAGAAACCTGTGAATCTGCAATAATAACGACGTTACATCCAAGTACAGCGATATTGATCAATGTTCAGGAATTGCAGGACGCTGGCAGCGTTAGTAAAATTTTTATTTGATTTTTTTAAATTTCGGATGCGATTAACGTTTAGAATTGTATTTATTTGATTTTTCAGCTATTAGCTTGTGTAATAAACGCGGCATGTGTAGCTATGATAAATGCCAGTCTTCCCATGAAATACACGATAGCCGCCGTCGGCTGCATGATAGATAGAGAAACGGGAGACGTATTCCTCGATCCGGAAGAATCTCAGCTCCAAAATGCCAGAGCCACTTTCACGTTTGCCTTTGACGGAATAAAGAAGAATCTTATCTGTTGCCACACAACGGGGCGTTTCAATGAGAAGGAATTTCTCGATTCAATGGAGAAATGCAAGGAGGCCAGCAGACATGTATTCGATTTTTATAGAGATATCGTTAAAAAATACGCAAATTGTATATAAAAGTTTTTACGTTTTCTAATTATAAATAAATAAACCTGAAAAATAAAAAATAAAAACGAAGAGTTTTCATTATCGTAAGCATCGCGCTGCGCGCGCACCCCGCGTGTCCTCGCGCGACTCTCATTCGAAATTACCGCCGTTCGTTTCCGCATAAAAAAACAGAGCGCTGCTGTCACGCTGCTAAAAGTGTCAAGTTGCGGCCCCCATTCCGAACAGCTGATTGCTCTCGAATGTCACTTTGTACGACATTTGACAGCATGGCACCTTTGCTGCCTACGAAACTCGATATCCCACGATTTCCAACGCCCGACGATTCGTTTTTTTTCGCGCAAATAATGTATTGTTGAAGCGACGTTCGTCGTTACGAATCTTTATTATCGACGGAATCTGTGTTACCAAAGAAAACTTTGAAAAATGATGCAACAATACATGAAAGAACTGGAGCAGGTGAGTTATCGAACTATAAACAAATTTTCGGCACCGTAAATTTTCCGATTTCGATGTATTTTTTTTTTTTTTTTTTTTTTTAAGGAGCCCTTTGATCCCGAGGAATTTGTCGAGAGATTGGCTTGGCGAACGGTAAATGACAACAGTAAAGAGGGTTCCAAAGGATCGTTTGATCCGGTTCTCGTTCACGAGACATTTCTTCACGCCATAAAAGATCTGCAAGTGTTGCAAGAGCGTCAGCAGAAAAAATGCGAAAAAATCGAATTGGCGGTGAAGGAAGAGGAGACGAGACATACTTTCGAAGTCATCGAACTACAGGACAGAAACAAACACGCCATCGATCTTTTTCACCAATTGGACGAGAGAATAAATTCCGTAGCTACAAAAGTTCTTCATCTCGGCGATCAATTGGAAAGCGTCAATACGCCAAGAGCCAGAGCCGTCGAGGCGCAAAAGTTGATGAAACATTTTGCTGAATTTTTGAGTCCCGGACCTCTGACTGATCCCATATTTACGGATAAATCGACGGTGAGAATCGCATAATTTCGACTTATAACTCAATCGCAATTCAAATAAATAATTCGAATAAAAGATCGAAAAAAAAAAAAAAAAAAAATTAATAAATTATTATTATTATTATTATTATTATTTACGTGAGAGTTGAAAAGCCGAGTGAAAAATGTCTGTATTAACAAAAAAAAAAAAAATTTGTTACCTCGTATAATTTTTCTCAAAAAAGAAAAATCAGTTTCGGTTTATTAAAAAAAAATAAAGATGGCGCATAAATTATAGTAAATTTGAATTCCCGACTTTTTAAATGAATTTTTTGTTATTGAATAAATGATTTTTCAGTTGGACATAGCGGCCGACGTGATCCAAAAGCTTCACCTAATATCGCAAGAGCTCCCAGCGGAAAAATTCGATCACGCGAAAGCGAAGATAGCGTCGAAATACGACGAGATAGAACGGAGTCTCATCGAAGAATTCGTAAGAGCGCACAACGCCGAAGATGCCGATAGAATGAAAGAATTGGCATCGGTTCTCGCGCACTTCAAAGGATATTCCCAGTGCATCGACGCGTTTATAGAACAGAGTCAGATGGGTTCTTTCGGCGGTAAAGACGTTTTTCAAGACGTTATTCCGATGTGTACGAAAAATTACGCTCTCATGCAGCGAGTATTCGCAAATCCGGAGCAAGTAATGGCGAAATTCGTCCTCAACATCTATCATCTCCGTTTGCAAAAATACGCCGTTGCGAAATTAGCCGATCGAACGGATTCCGACAAATATCTAAGCAATTTGTACGATTTGTACTCAAAAACAACAAAGTTATCTTTGGATCTCAAGCGCTTCGACATGGGAACCGACGACGCGTATCTCACGAAACTCACGCATAACATTTTCCAGAAGCATCTCGACACGTATTCAACGGTCGAATTGCGAGCGCTGCGAGACAAGTGTTCCGGACTTCTCGTCGATTATTACGAATCGAAAAATCATCAAAAGAAACAATTGCAAACCGGCGGTTTTCAAGAATTGCGTCGCGATCTACAAGCGGTTATCGGCACGCGGACCAATATAAACATCGCGCAGATCGAGGATTACGGCGGCGAAACGTTTCTCTCGGAGGAATTAGCTATTGGATTGCTGCAAAGAAGCAAATTGGCCTTCGAACGCTGCAGAGCGTTGTCCCAACACGGCGACGTTCCCGGAAACGCTGTGCAGATACTAGAAATTCTTTTGCAGTATCTTATGAATGAACACGTGGATTACGCTCTCGAACTCGGACTCCAAAGTGTACCGATACCGGAAACGAGAGTACAACCGGAAATACATTTTTTCAACGTCGTCCGACAGTGCAACGTTATCGTACGATTGCTCGAGGAACTATTCAACGACAGTCTCGTGCCTCTCGTTGTTTCGACGCCGAAACACGCGGATTGTTTGTCGAGAGAAAAAAATGTTTTGGAACAAACGGAGCTAAAGCTCGATATCGGTTTGGATAGAAGTATCAACGCTATCGTTGGATGGGTGAAACTTTATCTGCAAAGCGAACAACGAAAAACGGATTTTAGACCCGAAAGCGACGTCGATACGTTGAGTACACCGGCGTGTCTCGTCGTTGTTCAGTACGTAACTGGAATGATAAGACAAATACGCGATAGTCTCGATGGAAAAAACGTTGAAAACGTTCTCACCGAATTGGGAATAAGATTTCATCGGGTAATTTACGAACATCTTCAGCAATTTCAATTCAATTCGGCGGGCGCTATGTGCGCTATATGCGACATGAATGAGTATCGCAAATGCGTTAAAGAACTCGGCGTTGGTATCGTCATATCGCTGTTCGATACGCTTCATGCGCTCTGCAATTTGCTTCTCGTCAAACCGGCAAATTTGAAACAAGTCTGCACCGGCGATCAGTTGGTAATTATTTTTATTTCGTCTCTTTTCCTAAAAAAAAAAAAAAAAAAAAAAAATTGCGAGAATTAGTTGATTTTTTGCACGAAATGTATTTTTTCGAAAGGAAAGAAACGAATATTTCGATAAACAAATGAATACTAAAATATTTAAATCATCGAAAATTTTATCGTTAACTTTGTCATCGATTTCGGCAATCGTAAAAAATTATCGCTGTGACCACCGCTTTCGCAAAAAAATTTTTTTTTTTACGAATGAACAACTAATTCTCGCAAAAACGTGTTTTTCTAACACCTGTTGCGCGATCTTCAGGAATTTTTTTCTTGCGTCTCATTTATTTATTAATTTTTCCAATTGCAGGCGATCCTCGATCGTTCGACGCTGTTAAGTTTCATCCAATTGCGAACGGATTACAAGACCCAAAAATTGGCTAATTCTCTGAAGGATCTCGCGACCACGTAGTAGAAGATTCGACGCTCAGTTTTGCTTAAAGAAACTTAAAAAAAAAAAAATATAAAAAAACGAAGCGAAATATCGGGAGGAAAAAAGATACGAAGAAGAATTACGCATTAAGTTAGCAAACGTATTAACTTTATTATCTTTATATGTATATAACTGTACGTTCGTATGATGATAAAATGCGCTAATTTTCAATAGTACAACACAATGAACAAACGAAAGATTTCTTCTTTTTTGTTTTTTTTTTTTGCTTCTCGTTTTCATCCATTAATAATCGTTACGCACGTACGTTTACATTACATAATACCGCGGGGCTCATCGTATCGTCAATCGCGAGATAAATATATATAGTTATAACGAAACTCCTTTGCCTCGTTTATTTCGAGATGAATGTTTGTTTGAGAAAATAGTCGTTTAACTGAGAGGATTGTGTCGTCAACTATATCGATAATACTTGTTTCCTTCGTTCTTTTTATTAATTACTTCCAACGACCCGTGTTCCGCATCCATTCAATGAGCTGCGCGCCGGAAACAAGTATTATTCCTTTAGATTCGTATTTTTCCTAATTTTTTTTTTTTTTTTCGGTTGCATTTCGTTCTTTTTTTACTTGCGCGGGTCTTTCTGTCTCGTTGACCCATATAATGGACTTGTAAACGTTTTTTTCGATTAATCGTACGATTTCGATGGGTCATAGGAAGGTGAGAGACATTATCAATTTTTTTTTCTTATTCAATGTATCTTAAAGTAGTTTCCTAGTTGTGGGATGTGTGGGGGCGTAGAGGGCACCAAATCGTCGGCTCGTCGTCGAGTACATTAAGTTCCTATTTTTTTTTTTTTTTTATATAATGTTCTTCAAATTTTCGTGTCTTTCGATATAGGAGATGAGCGGCGGGTAGGAGGTAGGAGAGTACCATGAGTACACAATTGTTTCGGTTTTTTGTTTTTTTTTTTTTTGTTTTTTTTTTTTCATATTTTTTTTTTTTTCGGTAGGCTGCTTTCGGAGAATTACAAATCTCGCATAAGAAACAGGCTAAAGATTTTTCCACGAGCTATAAGAGGATATTTACGAGGAAGAGGGATATATCCGATCCCATTGATACGCGGGAAGTCTCGTATCAGCGCATACGATACGTATTTGTTTCGTGTACTTGACAAAGTTCGCCGCGAAAATCGAGTTCAATGCTAAAATCGAGATCGCGATAATTTCTCGCGTTCGGCTTCATCGAGAATACGCCGCATATTTCTTCGCCCTTTTTAACGGTCATAAATTCGTCGAAATAAAATACCGTCTGTTTCCAATGCGTGTACTGTACCTCAGGCGCGGTACTGAAGCCAATGCGCTTGTGGCACTTGGTGAATTCGATCGTAAAGAATGTAACGAGCGCCTGAACGTAATCGTCCTTCCGAACTTGAAGACTGAACGGCGACGAAAATTCGAGATCCGCTTTGGTGACCGTGTAGAGATCGACTTCCTTTATCAAACACGCGTTCGTTACGACTTGTTTCGGATCGACGACGTCGACGAGCGGCTCGCTTATCGCGACTTTTCTTATGCTCGACATATCGAAACCGTAAACATCGTCCCACCAATTGATTTTTTCGTCTTTGTACTGACGATCCTCGATGCCGCATATGAAAAGCGTCGCTTTATCGGGAAACAGCATTCCCCCTTCGCGGAGCCATTTATCTCTCGCGAAAAGTACCGTATCTAACATCGATTCGTAAAACAGACAATAGCCCATCCATTCAGATATGATTATGTCGACTTTTTCAATGCCGTCCGGCAGCACGACTTCCTCTACTTTTCCCTTTATTATCGTTACTATATCCGACAAATGATTCGCTTCGACTATCTTAGTTGCGTACTCCACGATGTTTGAACACTCGATACCGATGACTCTTGCGGCTCCGGCTTTCGCCGCAAACATCGATAGGATACCCGTGCCGCAGCCGATGTCGAGAACTGTTTTACCTTTGAAGAGATGCTTGTTGTGATACATGGAATTGCGATAAGTCACCGTCCGCACTTCGTCTTTCAGCATTTCTTCGTGGATTCCGTAGTGAGCGTAGGAATCAAAATAATAATCCCTCGACGTCATCTCGTCAACCGGCACCGTTGGCTTGTGATTGCTAGTGGCGTTTTCGAGATCCTTGGACGCCGGCGCTCCAACCTCCGCTACTTCCATTGTCTCCATTTTCGTTGTCTGAGAAAAAAAAAAATTCGTGAAATTTTTTTTTTTTTTTTTTTTTTTTACGAACGAATTAACGAGTCGCCGATTTTTTGTGCACTTAACGAAAAATGAAATAGCGTTCGAAATGTGTGAAAAAAAAATGGAACCGTATAAATTCGTTGTGGGTTAGGAGCGCGTCCCGTCTCTATGCCGGTCCCCGACAACGAAAACTTCGATTTACACGACGACTCGTTTCACGGATTTATTATTCACGGATTCAAATAACGTGTGAAAAAAAATGAATTACAATGTTGTTCATAGAGAAGATTCGATGACTATCGTAAACTTCGAGGATTTACAGCGAACAGCGAGAGATTGAGCGTCGTCCACGTGCCCGCCAAAAAGAGTGGCGTCCATTTGGCGATAATCGAATGATCGCACACACCAATACGCGGCCTTTGTCACGCACACGTGTGAAAACGACCGAATTTTCTATCGTACGATGCGAAATTTTGATGTAAAAATGCGTTTAACGTTCGCGAGGCGTCAACGCACGTTTGGGGATTTATCGCGCGATTTGATTACACGGGATTCACGATGATAACGGAAAAGGAAGAATAATTATGAATATTTCTGTCGAAAAATATTAAAACCGGAAGATGCAAAATTTTATCGGTTCTTCGAGATCCGAGCATGCGTCTCGAACATTGTTGAAGGCACGAATTTTCTACGACACTTGCCGATTGTCACGAAAGACTCGTCGATACACGAATTCGTCGTTCGTTGGGTTAAACAATTGCGACGACTGATATTGAGGCATTATTGGTTCGAGTACAATATATCGTTGGTGTAATTTACTCACCGAGTTCTCGGATACCGGAGGGTTTCTCGCTTCGATTTCTGCCGGCACTTCGTTGTTCGTCGCCATTTTGTTTGAGCGTCACAGAGAGCACTAGAGAGCAGACGGCCCGAGGTACGAAGCTTCAGGAACGTGCGCCTTGATATCCGGCACCTACGACAATGTCTCGAGAGTTTTAATAAATGGTTTTCGTCGTTGAATTGAACCCTCTGACAATCATAGAGCGTTTTATGCACCTATTTCGCAGTTATGAATAATGAAGCGCGGAATAAATTCGGATCGTTTCCAAATGTCCAACTGTTTAATGGAGAAAGCTGTCCGAGCTTGTCGCTTGAAAAATAATGAAACAAAATTGAAGCCCGCGGTATCTCGCATCAACGACCTATCGGCTTCGAATTCCATTGTTACTTGCTCGCGACTGGTCGATACGCATTACAATTTCCCCGACGTCAAATGCGCACACGGATAGAACGGAAAGAAAAAGTCGACCAATTGCGACGCGCGATTCATGTAAGTGTCCGCCAATTGGTCGACCCTTTTCGTTTTAACCAAATAATAAAAAAATCATAATCCACTACTAGCAACTAATAAGAAATATTATTATATCGAAATTATTTACTCTCCAATGATCTTGGAATACCAGACATTATTCTGGACTCGTAATATTGCAAGTTTACATCTGCTAAAAAAAAAGTATGTCATGTGAAAAAGTAATATAGTATGTCAAAATTTATTATAAGTGTCACACTGCAATCAGCCAATAGGATTCTCATTTGTTTTGCGTCGCAACTCAATGGGACATCGATGCGAAGAACTCCATATGTGTGCACATACGAGGAGGAGAAAAACTCTCGTTTGATCGTGAAACGAAAGTGCAACTACCTACACCTTCAAAGAGGGAATGTCAGTGTATTTAAGTTTATGCGTCTCATTCCCCGTCCGTTCCCGATTCGCTGTAACCCCTCGACGTCGCAGCCAATGCTACGAAATGCGATGCGCGAGTCGTCTCACACACGCCTATCCACCGTTTATACGTATAGCCCGTGTCGAAGTGTCGGATCTCCGCCGAAGTTGGCCGAACTCGCGTTCCTATCTCGGCTGCTCCGAAATCCGAACGACCCCCCCAGCCGCCGGAGTACTCGCTAGGCCCCGCGTACGCGGTGCGCGTTCGCGTTCGTGTCAGTCGGTGCAAGTCGGTGTAGCACGGTGTAGGTTGGTATACCCACCTATGGATTCGCTTATGCGCTCCAAAGCGGTGTAGGCTTTTTATTATTTTGAGCTGGTTAACGCACCAGCTTGTCGAAGCTGTGAAAATATTATTGTCGTGCAATCGCCTCGTCCCACCGTGTTCGCGTGAGACAACAAGTTTTATATCGGACTTCGCCGTGCAATCGAAGGATTTAATCGCGTACATGGAGCTTGCGGAAGGATAGGAAAATGCTGGTAAGTGAACGGGCGGGAGAGATCGCGGACTCTCGGTGGGAGTACAAGGCATTCTAATTTTCCTCTTCTTCGCTCTATCTTATTTTTTTCTCCGTGTCCACATAAATCTTCTTCGATCATTGTTGTCGCGAGTGATAAAAGAAAATAAGTGAAACTCTCGTCGGAGAAATGGGTGACAATGAATTTTTGTTTTTTCTGTTTTTTTTTTTTTCTTCACCTTTATTGATACTCGTCGATCATACGTCGCGACCACCATTCACCCACTACTTTCCTTCTTACATTTTTTTATTCTCCACTCGAGACGAAAATTCACGAGAGTACAACGTACGCGAATTTCACGAATTATCAGTCACGCGATCGGTATTCGCAACACTCACAATATATTCACGCGCTATCGTCGTTCATACATCTTTTTTTTCTTTTTTTCCTTCAAGATTCTCGTCAAACTGCTTTGAAGAAACGTCGCATTTGTTGTGTTTTTTGCGTCACGAATCTCGCGAATATTTTTTTTTCAGTAATAATTCGTTTCATAATTTTGTCAAACGTTTTTTTTTACGTTTCTCGCCGAAATATGCAAAAACATCGAACGTTTTTTTTTTTTCGGAGTTTCGTCAAAAACTGAAAAAACAATTAATATTTCGTTTTTAATGATGTGCAGGGAGACGATCCGCCGTATCTCTCCGTCGGCACGGAGGTAAGCGCCAAATATAAAGGTGCTTTCTGCGAAGCAAAAATCAGAAAGGTCGTGCGCTCCGTCAAGTGCAGAGTGACATACAAACAAGGATTGGGAACGGCGACTGTGACGGATGATCAGATAAAAGGAACACTGAGAGTCGGCGCGTCGGTGGAGGCAAAGCATACCGACAGAAAAGAATTCATCGAAGCAACGATAACGAAGATTCAGGATTGCAGTCAGTACACCGTAGTTTTTGACGATGGAGACATAACGACATTACGAAGAACGGCTCTTTGTCTTAAGAGCGGAAGACATTTTGCGGAGAGTGAAACTCTCGATCAGTTGCCGTTGACTCATCCTGAACATTTCGGCAATCCGGTTATCGGAGGAAGACGCGGCAGACGATCGAGGCAAGCGCAGTGAGTCTCCCGGCGAAATAACGACGTTAGTCGTAAAAAAAATAAAAAAAAAAAAAAAATTGCCGATTTTTTCCGATTTTTTTTTTTCGATTTTTTTTTTTTGTTGAAAAGGATTTTTTTTTCGTGTTTTTTCAGAGATGACAGTAGCGAGGATGAGGGAAGTCCGCCGCGAGGGAGTCGCGACTCCGGATCGGGAATCGGCGGCAAGGAGGGCGTCGAAACTGAACCGGAGATCGGTCGGGTCGTTTGCGTCGAATTGGGCGATAAGAAGAAAAAGGACTATTGGTTTCCGGGACTCGTCGTCGCTCCGACGGCTCAGGACACCGTGCGGATTCGCGTGCGCGATGATTATCTCGTCCGATCGTTCAAAGATGCGCGATAGTGAGTTAAATAACTTATCGAGTCGATGACTCAAAAAAAAAAAAAAAATCCGATTCCAAAAGCTGTGACTAACGTCGTTCTTTGCGTGAAATTACAGTTACACCGTACCGAAGAAGGAAGCTACCGAGTTCACGAAGGAAATGGGTAACAAAGTTGAAAACAGCGCGTTGAAAGTTGCGGTGGAGAAAGCGTTGTTGTTCTTGGAGAAGAACGAGCTGCCGCCGCATTGGGACAGAGATTCGCTTTTCGGTAACGCTGTGTCGAGTGGAAACAGCGACTCGGATGCCGATCTCGATTCGGACGTAAGTACATCATCGAGTTACTGTTCTCTATATTAATCCGGATAATCAACGTTTTTATCGCAAAGAATTCGTAAGAACTTTGATACCATAAACGACAATCGCGCCTTTCGTGTTGCAGAGTTCGGACGACGAACCGCGCGAGGAGAAAGATCACTTTGTAGCGCAGCTATACAAATTCATGGACGACCGCGGTACGCCGATAAACAATTGTCCGATGATCGGTACCGAAGATATCGATCTCTATCGTTTGTTCCGCGCCGTCTACAAACTCGGTGGTTACAATCGCGTAACGAATCAGAATCAATGGAAATCGATAACGCGACGTTTGAATTTCGCGATGTTGACTGCACCCCCAACGTACACTCTGGTGAAACAGGCGTACAAAAAGTTTCTACACTCATTCGAGGATTTCTACAGAAAATTGGGTTGCACAATGGTGAATCATCCGCGCGGAAGTACGAGAAAGCAACGACCGGGACGAAGTCTCATAAGAGACAAAGATCGAAATACTCCGGTACCGACGGCGCAGGCGACAACGCCGGTTCCGAAAGTGACGAACGATCGCGAGAAGATCGAAGCGGAGGAAGAGCCGATAAGCGCGCCGCAGCCACCGCCTCAACCGCAGCCTCCTCAGCAGCAGCAACAATCGCAACCGGAAGTTCAAACGCCGCCACCTGCTCCGGCAACGCCGAGTGTCGCTGTAGTGCCGAAGAAAGTTGTCGTTGAAGAGGAGAAGAAAGAAAAACACCGAGCGGAACCGGCGCCTCCGGTAACGGCTGTTAAAGAACCCATAAAAGAGGAGGAACCCGTAAGACCAACGAAGAAGAAAGAAGTACCGGAAGAGCCGATAAGCGGCCAGGAAAGCGACGTCAACGTCGAAGCCGAAGGTGGCGAATCTTCGAGTAGCGAAAAGTCTCAAAAACCTTTGGCGCGTTTTACTCCCGTACCGTCGAATCGCTCAAAGTCATTGAGCAAAACGCGCGACGAAACGAAGAAGAAGAGTCACGAGAAGAGGAAAGCGCAAGATCCGGGAACTTCCTCCGCGGTATCAGCGTCCTCGACGACTCCGACTTCGAGTCTCAGCGCTTCGGCAACGATCGCTTCATCCTCGACGCCAACGGCGCAAGTATCCACCTCGGCGAAGCGACAGGATGGAACATCGCGGCGCGAAGACAAGTCGAAAGACGAAGAGCCGACGAAGACGCGTTCGAAGTCAAAAGACGACGCGACCAAAGCGAAAGCCAATGTCGTCGAAACGGCGCGTGAGACTCGCACGCCGTCGCGAGAGTCCGAGAAAACTCGCGCCAATCCAACGAAACAACGTCGCATGACTGACGAGGAGTTGAAAAAACAACAGCGCGGTCGCAAGAAACGCGACAACGAGGCGGAAAAATCGCGTCCCGAAAAGGACGAAAACAGCGGCGTCGAGAGCGCAGCCTCGGCGCCGACTTACAAAGGTCCTGTGGAGCTCGGCGATCGATTAAAGGTTTACTACGGACCGACTCACGAGTCGAAAGTAACATACGAGGCGAAGGTGATCGACATCGAGAAGGACGGTAACGGCGAACCGGCGTATCTCGTTCACTACACCGGTTGGAACACGCGATACGACGAGTGGATCAAAGGCACGAGGATAGCGCAAAATTTCACTCAATCGCAGAGTCGCATAAAACGAACGAAAGCGACTCCACGACCGCAGACACCGAGCGCCGGGGGTTCGGGAGTTAATAGTAAATCGTCGAAAGGATCGTCCGGTGTCGCGGGAGCGAACGCTTCCGCTTCACAGAGTCGTCGAAGAGCTCATCAGAACGTCGGTGGATCGGCGTCGTTACCGGTGACGAGCGCTGTATCTTCCTCGGCGAACGCATCTTCGAGTACAAGTTCGTCGAGTGGTTCGTCGTCATCCACAGCGGGTAAAGACAAAGAATCGTCTCAACCGGCGCGATCGACTACGCCGTTGTCGGTCGCGAGTTCGAGTTCGAGAACCAAAAGTCCCGCGACACCGGCGACTTCGAATCGACCGACGAGAAACACGCGAAACGCCGAACACGGCGTTGAACTGCGCCGGCAAACGCGACGGATGTCGAGTCGCATGGATCTCGTACTCTACTGCACGGAGAGCGACGATAGCGAACCCTACGAAGTCGTCGAGGAGCAACGACGGCGAAGAGTTTACAGACGACGAGCCGACGATAGAATGAAAGCCGACGAGAACAGCGACGTGGAAGAAGACGAGAAGGACGTCGTCGAGGAACCGCGGAGAACTCGTAGATTGCGAAGAAACGTCGTTAAAGTCAAAGATACGAAGTCCGCGTCTAACGACGGAGGAATCGACGACGACGAGGAGGAAGAAGAAGCCGACGATGATGAGGACGACGCCGACGAGGAAGACGACCCCGACGAAGTCGAGGATATCGACGACGACGCCGAAAGCGAATCGCCGCAATCGAAAGTTTCTCCGGTACCGAGCGGCGCTATGCCGACAAATTTCGTTGCCTCCGCGGAAAAAGAAACTACCAATGCCCCGACGACTTACGATCGCGCGCACGAGCGTCACGATGAACAGCCGAAGGGCCGCGATTTCGATTTGAATCAAATACGTTCGGAATTAAAGGGTTTCGACAAAGCGGTGAAATTGGAACTCGTGAAATTCGAGACCGACGAACCCGGCGAAGTAGCGATTAAAACCGAATTTCCACAGGAATTGGAGAAAAAACCGAAGGAAGAAAAAAAATTGGATGTTTCGAAAATCGAATTTCCGGTTGATACGAAGCCGGTTTTGGATAGTTCCGGCGCCGTGATGACCGGGACGCAATGTCGCGTCTCGCCGACTCCGCCGGCGGCCGCGAGTGCCGCGGCTCCGGCGCCCGCGGTAGTCCCGGCACCGTTACCCGCACCGCCTACGGAGGATATATACGAATTCAAGGAACCCGAACCCTTCGAGTTTGAGGTGCGAAACAAACGCGAAACTAATGCCGATAAGGAAAAATCGAAGAAACGCGTCTTCGACGAGGAACCGAAGAGTCCGAAGAAAAAGCAAAAAACGGCGGTAAACGCGTCACCGAAGGAAAGCAAAACGGATGTCGAGACTGTGGATCGAAGGAAAGTCCGTAGAACTCCGGCGAAAAAGATCGATGATAATGTCGATTCGACGGTTTCGCTCAGCAAATCCGCGTCCGCAGTTTCGTCGAAGGAGCAGCAGGAAAAATCTAACGAATCGTTGAATCAGCCGAAACCTTTGCCGACGCCACCGCCTCCGTTACCACCGCCTCCACCGCCACCACCACCACCTCCTCCACCACCCGTTACCGAGGAACAAACGAAATCGGGAGCGAATCTCGATCTCCTCTTCACGGATTTGCCGGGTAACAACGACGACAACGCCGCGGACGCCGACGATCCGGAGGACCGTTTGATTATCTCGGAAACCGAAGTATCGGAGACGGAACAAGAGAGTATCTTTACATATCAGCAAGAAATCTTTGCGTCCAACGATATGCCCGATAGAATGGAATTCAGCGCCGGTACGAGCGAAGCTACCAAAGCCACGAAAATCGCTGTTCCAACAACGACTTCCGGCGTCGTTGTTTCGATTGCGACAACGTCATTGCCACCGGCCGTGTCGTCAATAGAACGAAAATCTCTGGACGTCGCGCGGCCAACGAGTTCGATTTCCTCGAGTTCCACGACGACGATGACGATGCCGGCGCCGATAAGCGCGAGACTTCCGGCGACTTCGACGATAGAGGAAAAATTATCAGCCGCCGCATTGGCGTTTCGTCAGGTGAGATCCAAGGAAACTAAACGCGACGACGACTCCGCGGAAGTGACGAAGAAATGCGGCAAAGAAGGTTCTCACAAGAAATCCGAATCCGCCGCCTCGAAGAGAAACAAAGCGGCGATCGAAGAACAGGCGAAAGCAAAATTCGAAGCCGAAGCGTCGAGAAAACGCGAGAGTAGCGGTGAGGAAGTTACGAAACAGGATGAGGAGAGATTCCGCGAGGTGATGCGAGCGGTAATAAAGCAGAAGGAAGAAGAATTAGAACAATTGAAGTTGCAGAAGGAAGCGGAATTGAAGAAAATCGCTGAAGCAAAGGCTACAGCGGAGAATCGAAAGGGTATCGAGAAGAGAAGCGGCGGCGATGACGATTGGAGCAAAAGAAAGGCTCACGAGGCGCAAACGGAGTTCGGAAGAGCATTGAGCGACGCATCGGCGTCTCCGCGCGACGATGAGCCGCACAAGGAGAACGTCGAGAGACAGCGAGACAAGCGAAAGAAGGTGATAAGTCAGGAATTCGTTGATTCAACGGACAGCAGCGATTCGGAGCAAAAATTAGTTATCGACGCGGTAGCCGAGGGACGCGAAGATAAAAACGAAACGTCCAATTTCGATGCGAAACTCAAAGCTGAACTCGAATTATTGCAACAAGATTCTCAACAGCAGGAGAACCGCGAAGCGACGAATTCGGCGCGTTCGAGCGCTCAACAGAATCTTAGCATTCGCGTTATACAGCAACAATCGAGTTTAACGGTTACGAAACTCGCGACGAGTACGAAATCCGAGGAGGAAGGAGAGAACATGAGTTCGTTGCTCTGCGAGGAGGAGATACCGGGATCACCAGCTCCGGGACCCGACACCACCGATCAGGATGGCAACGGAGAAAATCGCATCGTACCGAAAGACGAGAGGGGAGAGAAGAAAATGGTTCTTCTGGAAATGCCCTTTGCTAGCGCGCCGACTTCCGGTGCTCAGAGCAGCACTACCAGCGGCGTTAGCGTCGGATCTAACATCGGAGCGATTTCCAACAGTTGCAACGTTCCCGTCTCTGTAGCTTTGCAAATTCAGCAACAGCAACAGCAACAACAGCAGCAACAAGCTGTAGGCGTTTCCGGATCGAGACATCAAATGCTACAGCAACAGCAACAATTACCCGGACCAATGGCGCCGCAAAGACGCGAAAGCAACGAAGCCGCTCCGGTTATGGATAACACACCGCCAACGACGCCGGATTCTACGATCTCCAATATTTCCGGATCGCCGAGGGAAGAGGAGAGAACCGGCGTTTCGTCGCCGTTGTCCGAGGAAAATGTTAAGTCTCACAGAGACAGTTCCGAGGCGGATAACGATAGCGGTGGAAAAGCTCCTTCCGGTTACAGCGAAGATGATACGTTGGCGAATGTTGAGAACAACAGCGTCGAGAGAACCGCGAAAACTTCGGTTAAGAGATCAGTGGAGGATCCGCAGTCGCCGAAGAAACGCAAGAGAAATCGAAAACATTCCGAACAGAGCGGAAGCAATGTTATTATTAAGAAACCTTTGGGAAGACCACCGGCAAACGCCAGACAAACGAGACACGCCGGAACCACCGCTGGTAGCGATAGCGATGATACCAGCGAAGGATCGAACACCTGCGGACTAAATGCCGCGCAAGCCGCTGCCGAAGCTAATATCATTGCTACAGCGATAACGGAACTCAGCAATTCTTCATCGAGGTCTCCTAAACCGATGAAATACAATTTCTTCGTTGAACTCGGTGAGATATTTTTTTAAACGATTAAATCGATGATTAATGCAAATTCGGATCCAACGATCGATGATCATTTATTTTTATTAATTTATTAATAAGAATCTTTTTTGTTTCGCCAAATTTGAAAAAAAGAAAATCATTTTTAGACTCTATGATTTTAGGGATACAAACAAAATCCTGAAAATTGTAAATTTTCACATTGTTTTCTCATTAATTTTTTTTATTAATTAAATTAATTAAATTATAAAGGGGAAAAGAAATTAATGAAAAGCTATGTGAAAATTCATAATTTTTAGGATTTTTTTTATCAGTTTACCGATAAGATAAAACTTTTCAATTTTTTTTTTTTTTTTTCGTAATCAATAATAATTCATTTTTTATTTTCAGATCCCGAACTCGACGGCAGTCAAAGGATAGCTGTTCTTCAGCACAAACTTACGGAATTGAGAAAAACGTACAACGCTGTTAAAGTCGAACTCGCGGGCATTGAGAGAAGGCGAAAGAAACTGAGAAGAAGAGAACGCGAAGGTGAGAAATCGACGATTCTTTATTTACGTGCATTTCAAATGCATAAAAAAAAAAAAAATTAAATAAAAAAATTTACGATTGACTCGAATTTGGGTTTTTAGCTCTCAAGGCAGCTAAAGCGGAGATGCAACAGGCGTGTTCTTGATGGAATCGAAACAATCATCATCAGCGTAACACATTCTGATCTATCGTAACGTATACTAAAGATTATGTTTTTTTTTGTCATATGTACATAGATTCGACGATGAATATTGCAATCGGAGGCACGCCGCGCGTTCGAGACACACAATTTTTTTTTCGGCTGTTTGGTCGCAGCGAGAAAAAAAAACAATAACTCTTTAACGACATATCTCGGATATAGCGTGCAAAAAAAAATTATCGTAATCATCAAAAAAATTTAATCAACTTTCACCTTCCTCTCTTCTTCTCGATTTATACA
Organism: Buathra laborator; assembly: GCA_934046635.1. Classification (NCBI taxonomy): domain Eukaryota; kingdom Metazoa; phylum Arthropoda; class Insecta; order Hymenoptera; family Ichneumonidae; genus Buathra; species Buathra laborator. The sequence goes on from OW203900.1 coordinate 6,192,618, forward strand.
CATTTGTAGATACAGCTGTAAGTCATAGTTTTAAGAAGATTTATATTCATCAGAATTATATATGCTATATACATATGTATATGTGTATGTATACGTATAGGTATAATCTGTCGATCGTCCTCCTTATTATTCTTCTTTTTTTTTTTCTCTTTTTATTTCACTCGTTTTCATTTCGATCATTCGATTTGTTAAAAAGTACAAATTATTTAAAAATCACGAATTTATATCGCGGACTCTCTGCTCGAATTTCGTCCGCAGATTTAGGCAAAACTCGGAAGTTTTACTTTAGAAAAATCTGTCGCAATCTTTTTTTTTTTTTTTTTTTTAATGATTAAATTATTTTATCGAGGTGTACCGCGATCGATCGCGCACCGTCGTACAAATTGTTTGTAAAGATATATTTTTATAAGAGGCGATTCCTCTAATCTGTCGGCTTTATACCTTCGATCTTTTTTTCCATTTTTTTTTTTTTTTGTTTTTCTCTCGTCGAGGTAACAGAATTTATTGGTGATTTTGTTTTAACACGCGGATTCTTTGTTGAATGAAATGAAATGTGAAAACGTTACGCGTCGAAGACCCGTAGCGAAACGGTCCCAGTGACGAAAACATTCGCCGATTAAGTAATTAACAAATTTTCTTCTTCTTGTTCGTTTTTGTCTTCTTGTACACACGCGACTACAATTGAAAATACTGGTCAAAGCATTTATACAACAGTGTAATTTTATTACATCCTTTGGCAGGGAGTGGGTATGTATTGTTTTTTTTTTTTTTTTTTTTTTTTCGGATGTATCGTTACGAATGAACGTGTGAATGAATGTGAGTTTCTGTATCAATGAATTATGAGAAATCGCCGCAAGCGATTCGTAATATTTCGATCTCCCTGCTTGTCTTACACAAAAATACATGGTATATATATATATAATATAATTGTACAAATATAATTGTTATCGTACGCAGCGATGAAACTTTAAACGAATATTCCTATCTAAATCGACGATTTGCTTTTTTTTTTTTCTTTTTTTTCATTTACTTTTTTTATTCTTAATGAAAGTGTACTTTCGCGTACCGTCCAATCAACGGCACAGTGATGCACCCGAAGACGCTACGGGTTTTGATAATTTTTTTTTTGTTTTTCGACTGTTCCGTTTGCATGAAGCTTCGCGTATGATAAAAATTATAAAAATTTCGAATTTCGTCGGGGGATTTACAATGATTTGATATCCCGCGAAAGATCTACGAGTCGATTGACAAATGCGTTGTAAAACGATGAAAAAAAAATTAATTAATATGATCACAAAAAAAAAAAACAGAAAAACAAAATTGCATCGAGTATCGTATTTGCAAAACGTGAATTTTCGAATTACGCACTCGAAACTCTGCAAATAATATATATCTATAAAATTCATTAATCTATGTAGTAAATCTATGCAGTTTTGGTGCCCCTCTCCGCCGTTTGGGAAATATCTTGAGTCATTGCGATATTCAAGTTGGAAAATTGTGTTCCGCTAGTAATCGCGCGTGAAACGGGAGTAATGACTTTTTTTTTTTTATTTTTGTGTCGAGACGAGAAAAATTGAGTTTCGATAGAATACGACCTCAGCGCATGAAATGAGAGATCGAAATAAGAATTATCTACAAATCGTCTAGGATTAGGTTCGTTCGCGCCGATTAGCAAAAGTATATCATTGACAAAATTTCTTTCATATTTTATTACGAAAAAAAAAGAAGATTTTTATACGGCTTCGGAAAAATATTGAATTGTTGAATTAAACAGCTTTATAAACTCTTGAATTCTTCAATCGAACAATTTAAAAAATTCGTGACTTAAAAAGCTTAAAAAATTCTTCTATTCTTAATTTAGATAACTTCAAAAAATATTGAATTTATCAATGCATAACTTCAACAATTCTCGAATTAAATAATATCAAAAAAACTTGAATACTTGGAATTAAGTAGTTGCGAAAATTTTCGAATTTTTGGAATTCAATAATTTCAAAAATTCTTGGATTCTCAAGAAAAAATTTAAAAAATTTAAATTCTCGTATTTTCGATTTGAATAATTTGAAAAATTCTGAAATTAAATAATTTGAAAAATTCTGAAATCAAATAATTTGAAAAATTCTGAAATTAAATAATTTGAAAAATTCTGAAATTAAATAATTCGAAAAATTCTTGAATTTTCTATCGGTCCTTTTGCCAAACGCATATTTCATTAATTTTTCTTACTTCTTGCGTCGAGACTCTGTCGATATTGAAGAAAACTGAACGCAAATGACTCCGTTGCGTGTAAAAATGTTGGTTGTCCTTGAAGGGGTAAGTTATTTCCAGGACAGCGCATTTCTCCTCGACTTCTACAACACGATTTTCGACAGCCGCAGAGGGTATCGATAGTACAATATTATGAGACATAGGGCATTGTAGAGGGAGCGGATCTCTTTCTTCAAAGATGTTTGTCAACACGGCGGCGAACCGGACGCCGACGTTGGATCTATGGACACCGTTGTCGCGGAGGAAGATGCGCTCACAGGATTGATTTTTGCCTCTGTGCCGAGACGTCGCCTGGCGATGATTATCTGTTCCATGAGTTCGTGATGCGCCTCCAATCTTTCTATGCAGTGCAAACAGGCAGTCTTCGGCAAGTGGTCGTTGACGTTCACCTGTAAAAAAGAACGTTTTGCAGAGTTGAAAACAAAAAATTCAGTTTTTTTCGGGATTTTAGACGCGCGGAATTAGAAAAAATAATACGAAATTATTTTTAGGATTTTTACGAAAAAAAAGAACACAAAGTAATGGCGAAAACTTACGGTGATCGGTAAATATGCATTAATTTTTTCCGCGAGTTTGAGTCTCTCGCCTTCCTCGCCGTAGATGTGAATAACGAAACGATTCATTTTGCTGCATAGCCTGCATATGAAGCCCGTGATAACGGCTTTGTCCGTACTGCCCATTATCGTTGATTCTCGTTCCAAAACTCCTCGTTCACCCACGCAAAACGTCTGTCACTCGTTTCGCTTTTTCCAAAAATAATCTTCTTTTTGTCTCCCAAGAAGATTTTTATTTAACTCGATATAAACACGGAGAAACAAAACTGTTCGAATCTATAGCGTTAAATAACGAAAGATCGCGAATAAACTTCGACGAGACACAAAACTTTTTTCGCACTTGTGATCCTTCGACACGCGCGATCCTCGAGAATTTCGCTCCGAAAGACGACGGTTTTGTTTATTAGTTTATTATCTCTCTCTATCCGTCCGAGCATCTGTGCGCTTACTGACACACGCGAGGGACTGACAGAAATTTAGCAGGGATGATGATGTCCAGTGCCCTGTATTACAATGAAGCCGCTGAAAAGCAACCGAAAACGGAGCGTCGACGCGACACCTGAGCGGGGCATCGAAGTATTCGTCTCATTTTAATGAGCCGAGAGACAGCCGAAATGAGATCCACTGGCGGGGGTGTTGAGACGATACTCGAAACATTTCACTTCCGGGATATTTGGATCTCCAACATTGTGCGCGGGCTTCTCGTGTCCCTCGGCGCAATGTGGCGATATATATCAAATAAACTCCGAAAAGGAGTTAAATAGCTCATTGTTTGGTACAGGAGAATAATACCCCAAGGTGCATTCACCCTTGAATCATCGGTCATCAGCTGTCAAAAAACGACGAATAAAAACTCGCCGTTCCAATAGTTCCGAAGTTTTATATTCTGCTACATATGTATGCATTAAAAATACATTTCTCTTTCATACGATTTATGGTCATCCAAACGAATTAATAACTATTTCAAATGTCCCGAGTTAAACAATCAGCCGTCGAGTTACTGCGTATCTTCTAATACCCGAGATACAAACAAAGATTCGAGGTTTCGAGATACAAATACACATAGTCATATCGTGTTCATTGCAATAATGTGGCGTTGCAATCTTTTCGCTTCTTCCCCGTGAAGATGCGACTGAGCGCAGCCGTGTTTACAGCGATGGCGTCGTCTCTGGTCAGCTGTAATCTGTCAACCTAACATTGTCAACTGACATACTTAAGCAATTAATTGTTCGACAGTCTTTAACCGACAACTCGGTGGTTACTCCGATAAAAACTCGACAATTCAGGTGCAAAAGGCTCAAAGCAAAGAATTTCTATCGCGATCGTACCGTTAACTTCGTTATTATCGTTTCGTGCAGTGCGAAAGGGTTGAACAGGTGCAACGATGGCGTGGTGGGAGAGAGAATAAAGGATATATATATATATACAGCCTGACAGAGCCGCCTGAAGTAAGGAACGGTTCGTGAACGCAGTCGATCTCGTCGTGTGAAACGAGAGTATACATATATATATACATAAGAAAAAAAAAACGAACAAAAAAAAAGTCACAAACCAATATGGTGACTGATGGGATTCATAATCCACTGTTGACGATCATAAAAAACTTGCGAAATGTTTAACAATATCGGTGTCAACTTCGGTGGTGGACGGTGGTGAAAAACGAGTGATGGACTTAAGGTGATCGACGATAATTCACGGACACGAGGCAGTAAACCATGTGCGATGTGTGCGCTGACTTTCACGATCTCCTACTCTCGTGTAAGTTTTTCTTCGTTCTGATATTGAACAAATTTTCTTGTTTTTTTTCTCTCGCATCCCAATAAAATAAGAATTCTTCTCGAATCTTTGATGCACTGTACGTTCGTCCCGAGTTTCATGGACGGTTGATCTTTATATTTGAACGATTTATCGTCGAGAATAGATACACTCGTCGGAAAACGAACTAACAATGTCGCGTTCACGTCGATCTCGCACACCCCATAATGTTTTTTTTTGTCAACTGTAACCTTAAAAAAGATTAACAGCGGCTATCCTCGTTGTTTTGAGTCTCGCAAGCCGAACGAAAGAATTGATTTTGCCGTTTAACTCGACGGGGTTATTTTTGCAGACGAAGAGAGAGCATCGAAAGAGCCGGACGACGTCGTCTCTCTTTGTGCCATAGACGTCGATACGATACTGCACTACGTCAATCAATGGGTCCAGAGGTACGTCAACATTTTTTTCGTCGAAACGTTAAAAATGATGTGAAAAAAAAAAAAAAAAAAAAAAAAAAAAAAAAAAAAATTATATATAAAAAAAAAATGTATTATCGTTTTTTTAGACAATGTATGTGCTGTTATCGAGAGGCCAAGAATTTCGACCGTTTCGTCCGTCTGACGCAAAGCGTCGTTCTATGTACGCTGCAACAGCTTGCAGCGATACGTTCGAAAAGAAAGCCACCAGATGACTCCGATACAGGAGGGCAAGGAGCGCCCCGAACGACGGAGGATGAGGATGAAACGGAGGAAAGAGGAAAAACGCGAGAGGCCGATGGAACGGAAAAGAGGAAGAGAGATGAGGCGGAACACGATGATAAAAATAGAGACAAAACTGAGGGACAGAGCGGAAGAAGAAATTCGGATATCTCGCGCAATCCGAAGCATCACTGGTCTCAGCAGGATAGAGAAAAATTGTTTCATCTCATGTCGAAAATCTTCTTGCTTAATTTTCCTCTTTATATCGCGATGAAACACGGCGGCGCCTTGAATCCACTGGCACCGGTGAAGGTAAAGATATTCGCGCGCAGAGCAATAATGTTTTCATATAATCAGAGACTTAATTTACAACTCGATCTTTAATCAGAGTTTTTTACAACTTTTTTACAACTTTCACATGATAAATAAATCACAATTTCTCTTTATACAGTCTTTTATGCGATTCGTAAGCCTAATTTGAAATTAACTATCTCTTCATTTGTACAATCACCGATTTTTTTTTAAATCGCCTTTCCTCTGTAACAAAAACAAAGTTTTCTCTTTTAAATTAACAAAAAACATAAATATAACTTTCTACAGACGCTGATCTGTCAAATACATTGAAATTTCTATCGAAATGCTTTTCTTCAGTATACCGAAAACAGAGTTATCTTTTAAAGATTAAAAAACATGTTAATAAGATTCTTTGCAAATCCAATCTGATGTTTGCTTCGATTCAATATTTGATCTGTAATCATTGATATTTGATTTTCGAAAACATTTCATCTTTAATTTTCGATATTTCATTCGATTTCATTGAATATTTGATATATACTTTTTACTATTTGATTCGATGTAATATTGATCTTTGATCTTCGATATTTGATTTAATGTACGAATAATATATTTTTTTCCAACAGGACGAAGGAGGATACTGCGAGCCGCACGATCCGGAGGTGCCGGCGCCTCTTATTCGTGCCGTATCAGTTTTTTGTCATCAAGGCGGTTTCGAACTGATGGCGGCGTGTTTCGAAACCGTCGATCATCTACCAGTGGGTTTGGCACATTCCATGGTTGCAGTTATATGCAATCTCAAGCTATGGTTGAATTATGGTAGCGTTATACAATTGTTTACGCCTCTTCGTAGTCGAGTTATGAAGTACATGTGTCGTCTCGGCGATAAGGAGCTCCGTACACCGGCCGTTAGAACGATGGCGGGTGAGTGGCGCCTTTAAAATTTGCATCATTATCCTTCGACGATTCATCGTTTTTTTGCAACGATTTTTCTTTTTTTTTTTCATTACGAAATTTCGATAAAAAAAATTTAAAAAATGAATTTGTGTACAGATTTTATGTGGAGCGCCGTGAAGGATCCGATCGACGCAGTTTTACCGACATTCGATCGCGACGGCCTCGACTTAGCATTCAAATATTTCACGAGCACAACGTTAACGATGAGACTGGCCGGTGTGGCGCAGATAAACGCTCATATAACGGCATTCAACGAATTGTGTAACAGCGAGACAGTTGCCGAAGTCGAACAGGTGGGCCACGCGCTCGCGGCTTGGCTTACGGAGAATAATATAATAGCACACATATTCGGACCAAATTTACACGCGGAGGTGATAAAACAGAGTCACATAGTGTTGAGTTTTCTGGCTATGGAGGGTCGCATAACGTCCTCCGACATGGATACGATGTGGCAAGCGGCACAGTTGAAACATTGCGCTCGTCCGGTTTACGATCTTCTCGCTCCCCTCGTGAAGCATCTCGCGCCAACGCCGGTGCTGCATCTTTATTCTCTTTTGGGAAAACTTGAGCCTAAAGATCACACGGAACAGAGTTTGTTTCTCGCTTCGGCTCTGATTAAATTTATCTGGACTTCCGGTGGTCCCGGATATCCCGGAAGTTTAACCGTGAAAAATCGCAATCTCTCGAGAACCGGCGACGGCGTCGGGGAGAGCAGTAGCAGCGATCCAAGCGGTATCGACGCCAGTAGTCCCGAAGAGGACGAGGAAGAACCGTCCCCGGCGCCCTCCGAGGGTCCCTCACCGAGGAAACAGGCGCGAGGCGACAGTAGCGATTGCGAAGGTAAAATTTCATTTCTATCCTCTTTTCTCACGATATTTCTCGCGCTGTAATCAAGTCAATGGGGTATTAAGGTTTATAAATGTTTCTTTAGGTAATTGCAAAAGAGGCAAAAGTCCGGAGCAAATGCCGGTAGAGTCGAATCTCGCGGAGGTGGAAGATTTTTCGGTGAATCAATCCTCGAAACTCGATCGTCCGAGTATCGAGATGCTGACGGAAAGTCCGCCAACAGCGTCGTCTCCGATCGACGATCCGGTGAACGAAGACGCCGAAACCGCGAAGACGGACAACGAATCTCGCGACAAGCAGCAGCCGCCGAGCGCCTCGGACGCGGAGGCTGATACGGAAAAATCAAACACCGAGGAGGCGATAGTTCAGGAAAAAAAGAAGCGAAAAGTTCTTCGTAAGCGGAAGAAGCCGCAGAAGCGCGTAACCGATATGGTCGACGATGACAAAGTAACACTAAACGAAATCGTTGAAACCGAGGATACGACGGATACTCGCGAATCTCGCGGTAACGTCGCCAAAGACGATTTAGAATTAATGAAAGATTCGAGAATCGAACGTAAAACATCTCGCGATACGCTCGACTGCGTAAAAGAACAGCAGCAAAGATCTCTCGGCATTGAGCCGAACGATCAACAAGTACCGACGGCAGTAGCGAGTTTGCAATTGCGTGGAAAAAACAGCGAGAAATATATGTCGCTCGTCGGCGTGGATAGTCGCGGCGAACGGGGTCCGGATTCCGTGGAGTCGTCGCACGACGAGGACGACAGCGACAACGCGGTAGCGGCCGGTGTTGTGGTCGGCAGCGCCGGTGGCGACGGTACCAGTGCGGTAATATCGGATCTCGCGGGTTTGGTACACGCGACCGGTCAGCCGTTTTTACCTTCGGGACTCGACGAGATGTTGTCCGACGAGGAGGGATCCTACAGCAGCAGAATATCAAACAAAAGTGAGAAAAATATGGCGGATTTCGACGGCGAGGAGAGCGGCTGCGAGGAGGAATTGGCGCAATTAGCGGCGAGGCATTTAACGGCAATACAGATGCAAGCGTATCATCCGCATTCGCATCATCACCATCATCACGCGCATCATCCCCAGCATCAGCCTCATCATCATCATCATCCGCATCATCACGCGCATCATCATTCCCAACCGGGAATGAGCGTAAAAAGAGTATTTTTTCGTCCGCGTTTTTCCGAACGCACACGACGAAGAAATCGTCTTCAGCAAACCTCGTCGTCGCGTCTCGGCTCGCAATTTAATCTCGAGAGCGTCTGCAAAACCGGCGCATCCGGTTCTCGTTTCGCTTCGCAATTTAATCTCGAGATCGTTTGCAAACCCGGAAGTACGCTGTTGTGGGATCTTCTGCAGGACGATAAGATCGGTCAGTTAGGCGAGGGATTGGCTCTCGAGGCTGAGAAAGCGCTTTGCAACTTGCTGTGTTTCAACGTCGATCGTCTGATACCGATGAAATTTATCGAGGGTTGCCTCGAGAATCTCGCGGCCAATCAATCGGTCGTAATATCGTTGAGATTGTTGCCGAAGCTATTGGCGAGTTTTCAACAATTTGGAGCGATGGACGCCCACACGATAACGACGTGGGCCGATCGTGAGAGAGGAATGATGAAGCATTTCTTCAATAACCTAAAAACGTACGCGAGCGCAAACGCGAACGCAACGGCCGGCGGTAGTTGCAGCAGCGCGAGCAGTAGCAGCAGCGTCGGTGGGAGCGGAATCGGGAATACGAATCCTCACAACTTGTATTCCCATCAGACGGAGATACAAGTCAGACTGCAATTTCTCTCGTCGATATTCTCGCCGCTCGGCTCGCCGGATTGCTTTCGTCTGAGTCTCGAGCAGGTCGACATACTCTGGCAATGCCTTTCGCAAGATTCGACGTGCGCCGACGAGCTGTTCAGCTGGTTACTGAGTCAAGCGAAATCAACGGAACAACACGCACTCGGTATGGACACCTTGAAGCATCTCTGTCTCAGAAAATTGCCGAGTTTACCGCCCGAAACCATAAGTATGACGGGTCTCAGTCTTTTCCAACAATTGTGCAATTTGGCGAGACTAGCAGCGGCGCATCTCGATCGTCCGTTGCGCGACGTCGACTCCGTTGGCATGGATTTCCTTTGGAGAATAGCGCTTCGAGCGAAAAGCACCGACGTCAGTATGGCAGCGATACAGTATCTCAACGGTTACTATATGTCGAGACAACTGACTCAGGAAGCTGAATTCGTCTCGCAATGCATGACGCACTTAGCCGCTGCGAGCGCCGATTTGGAGAACAACGAGGAGGCGAGTCTGCGTTGCATTCAACGAGCGCTGCTGCTGCTGCGAACGCATTTGGAAGCTTTTCGCAAGCGTTACGCCTATCATCTGCGTCGCTGGGCGCTCGAGGGTCGCGGTGCCGGTAGTCACGTGGCGATGAACACTCCGGAAAAGGGACAACACATGCGAATATTCGTTCAACCCGCCGGTATACCCGACAAAACGAGTTTTTCCCTCCTAAGCACCGATTACGTTGCGGATTTGCGTGCCGAAGTAGCAAAATGGTGGGACGACACGCAAAACGGCGGTAGAGCGGGTGCAGCAGCGGCGGCAGCAGCGATAGCCGTATGCGCGAGCGATTCGTCAACGGCGACGACGTCGAGCGTTGGAATTTCTGGTAGCGCACCGTCGGTTCTCGGAACTCTTCTGACCGATCGGGACGGTCCGATAAGAATGATAACTCAGGGACAGGAATTAACATTCGATTTCGACGAGAAGACACTTCAAGAAATGGGCTTCAAAGACGGACAATTGGTCTTCACGTCTCTGGGCGCCGCGGGCGCTCGCGGTACCGGTGGCTGCGGAAGCGCCGGTACCGGTAGTCGCGGCAACGCCAGCGGCAAACGCGACATCGACTCGGCCTCGTTGCTTCCTCCGCCGCCTAAAGAATCCCTACCGACTCTTTTGCTACTGAGGCCACAATATTTCGAACAATTGTTCACACTTATGCGAACTCTTAGCGCTATGAAGACGAGCGTAAAGGGCGGTCAGATAATACCGAATACAAAGGCACAAGTATTGTCGCGAAGAGTTTGGGACACTCTGACATTATTGCCGACGAGCCCAACGTTGCTTCGGGGTTTTCAAAAACTCGGTGAAACATCATTACCAGAATTGCTCGATCCCGCGAGTCCCCAGAAGCTAATGTACTCGTTGTACATCGTCGAGTCGCTGAGCCGTAAGAGTCCCTCCGTTTCCACGGGATCCTCGTCTTCCTCGAGCAACAATTCGTCGTCGAGCTGCACGAGTGCCGTAACGATAACTCCTGTACACGAGGGCGGCGGAGACACAGCTGCGGGTATGAGCTCCGCTACGATCTCCGAAGAGACTCATCCGGAAACGGAACCGAAAGAATCGTCGTCGAGCGACGAGCCCGTCGCTTGGTCGACACTTTTCGTTCAACACGGAGGTCTTCGTCATCTCTTCGATATATTTATGTCCGGTTGCCTCGAGCGCGGAGACGGTAGCGAGTGGCAACAGGATTGCCTCGCGAGTTTGCTGAAGCAACTTTGCCATCTCGGCGTCGTAAAGGAGGAGAAAAAAAGCCGAAAGCACAAGCCGGAGAAATTGATTGTACCGCGACTCAGCGAAGCTATGTTATCGATGATGGTAGTGGACACGGTGATGCCGCGTTTAACGAGTATATTAAACGAGGCATCGATGCCGCGCGATCCTAATCACTACAAAACCGGATTGTTCGGTAGATCGCAGGTAATACACTACGCAATGGCTTTGCTGGTCTGTTGGGTTCACAGCGATCCAAACGTACGGCAATATCTCTTTTCGTCAACGTCACCCGAGACTTTCGGCAGAACTTGGCTGCGAAGATTGGTCCTCGAGGATCCGGAACCCGCTGTGAGGCGCGAAGTTTGCACGGCTCTCTATCGTCTGTGTCTCGGAACAACGGGAACCGAAGACGACGATGACAACGATACCGAACGTTCCGACGCCTCGGGACTAATCGTACCGATGCTGAATACACTTCTGGAGTATCTCGTCGTCGCCGAAGCGATGCAACCGTCGCATCGTCGTCGTCCCGATCTTCCGTTGCATCTCCACTCAGCCCTCGACGATGGAAAGGAACCCTACGGACCCGCGTGCAGAGATTACTTCTGGTTGGTCTGTCGATTGGTCGACGCGTTGCCGGAAGACGCGAAGAGGGAAGGCTGCGCGGAATCCGAAACGGAAACGGGACAAGGCGACGGTGCGAGTATCGATCTCGAGGCATTGGCAAGTCGCGTAATCGACTCCGTTCTGAGTCGCGAACATCTCGAGACTCGTCACAATACCGTCGAAGATGATGCGCTCGTCGGTCTTCTAAATCTCACCTGCAACATCATGACTCACAATCCCACCTGCAAACAGGCAAAAATCGGTCAAAATTTGCTCAATCGCGTGTTCGATTTTCTCTTTGATCTGCCGAATCCCCGAATGAAACACGTGCCGAAGTGCAAGAGTCAGGTATCGCGCTCGGCGGCTTTCGATCTTCTCGTTGAACTCGTTAAATCGGCACCGGAAAATTACCGATTGTTACACGAGAAACTACTCGCGCAGCATCGACCGGGTCCTCATTCTCCGTATCCGTGGGATTATTGGCCTCACGAAGACGGGCGCTCCGATTGCGGTTACGTGGGTCTCACGAATCTCGGCGCTACCTGTTACATGGCGAGTTGCATGCAACACTTATACATGATGCCACAGGCACGCGTCGCTATCCTCGGTGCCGACTGTAATCGCGCGAACAAACATCAATTAACGCTTCGAGAACTTCAAAGAATGTTCGCCTATCTTCTCGAATCGGAACGAAAGGCTTACAATCCTCGTAGCTTCTGTCGCGTCTACACGATGAATCACGAACCTCTGAACACCGGGGAACAGAAGGATATGGCGGAATTTTTCATAGATCTCGTCTCGAAACTCGAGGAAATGACTTCTGATCTCAAACATCTCGTTAAGACACTCTTCTGCGGCGTTATATCTAACAACGTCGTCTCGTTGGATTGCGAACACGTTAGTCGAACTCTCGAAGAATTTTACACGGTACGATGCCAAGTCGCCGATATGAGAAATCTTTACGAAAGTTTAGACGAGGTAACGGTTAAAGATACTCTCGAAGGTGATAACATGTACACGTGTTCCCAATGCGGAAAAAAAGCTCGTGCCGAGAAGAGGGCGTGTTTCAAAAAATTGCCGCACATTCTTTGCTTCAATACGATGCGTTACACGTTTAACATGGGTACCATGTTGAAGGAGAAGGTTAACACTCATTTCAGCTTTCCCCTGAGACTCGATATGTCCGGTTACGTTGAGAAGAAACTGATGCCTCAGCATTGTCGCGAGGAACGGGAGCGCGAGAGCGGCGGCGGCGACGCGGCACTCGGACGCAACGAGAACGATATCGACGCCTCGGAAATGGAACTTAACGCTTCTATCGATGGTAAAAATCACAACGACTCGGAATCGCAGATGGAACACTATCAGTACGATCTCATCGGCGTTACGGTCCACACGGGGACCGCCGACGGTGGACACTATTACAGCTTCATAAGAGATCGCACTTCGGTCAACAAAGACAAATGGTTTTTGTTCAACGACGCTGAAGTGAAACCCTTCGATCCAAGTCAGATCGCTGCGGAATGCTTCGGCGGCGAAATGACCAGCAAAACATACGATTCCGTAACCGACAAATTCATGGACTTTAGCTTTGAAAAAACTAACTCGGCCTATATGCTGTTTTACGAATGGTGCAGCGATCCCAGCGTCGAACAGGCTAAAGAGGAAGAAGCCACCGTATCCAGTCCCGTTAATTGCGTTGCTTCTTCCTACGGTCTCGAAGATCTTAATCGTACTTTCGACAAATCACCGCAACAATCTCACACACCGCAATTGGTGCTGAATAAGGAACTCGAGGATTGGATTTGGCAGGACAACACGCATTTTCTTCAGGATAAAAATATATTTGAACACACGTACTTTAGTTTTATGTGGCAAATTTGCGGATACATACCGCAAACTCTCCTCTCGATGCAACCGGATGTTACGGAATTGTCAGCGGAATTATCGACGTCTTTCTTCATGGAGACCTTTATTCACGCGAAGGAGAAACCTACGATGGTACAATGGGTCGAATTGTTGACGAAACAATTCAATGGATCGGCCGGTGCGTGCGCAAGATTTCTCGAGCGAATGGCTGGAGATTCTTGGTGGCCGATACAAATTCTAGTCAAGTGTCCGAATCAGATGGTCAGACAAATGTTTCAGAGACTCTGCATACACGTTATACAGAGGCTGCGACCCTCTCAGGCGCCTCTTTATCTTCTATGCGAAAATGAAAATGACTCCGGCAGCAGTCAGTATAATGGCGTTGGAACGCAATCGTGCGTTACGCGATTCGTTAGAATGCTACTGTCGCTGATGGAACACGCGAAACAACACTTGAAACATCTCACCGAGTACTTTGGATTTCTTTACGAATTCAGCAAAATGGGAGAAGAGGAAACGTTGTTTTTGATAAGAGTACAAGCGGTTTCCACGATGGTGAATTTTTATCTCGGGCACAAGACACACGAAAGCGCTGACGCTGTTAGCGAAGAGGAAGAAGAAGAGGAAGAAGAAGTCGTACTCGCTGTTGCTTCGGAAAAATTGAGACCCGCGTCGTTGGATAAAATGATTACACTTGTTGCGACACTCGTCGAGCGAAGCAGAGGACCCGATCATAGGTAATTTTTTCAACGTTGTTATAGGAAACGATGACGAAAAATTACGGTAAAACTTTGATTAACGCGGCGGCGTTTAGAACATTAGAACATTAATTTTGCACTAACTTCCGTGGATTATCAAAGTTTTATCGTATTCTATTGATTTATTTCATTTAATAAACATTTCTGATGCGTTTTCTCTTCTATTTCTTAGACTGACTCTATCATCCGCCGATCTCAACGCCGTCGCCGGTGGCAAAGGCTTTCCGTTTCTCTATCAGCAGACACGAGACGTTATTAATTTGAATCAAACGAGAAATTTGATTCAATCGCTGTGCCGATGGAACGACAGACTCGCGATACACATCGTTACGATGATATTTCAAGCGATAACAAAGCACACCGATGTTTGTCAGCCGTTTTTCAAACTCCTCACATTGCTGACCGAAGGATCGGGACCCAGCGGTTTGCCCTGCATGACGCAGTTAATTTTAAGTCGCGTTTGGGAAGCCGCGAGAGTCGCTCCTCACGGAGCCCTCGAATGGCTCGCGCTCGCCGTGACGAGAAGTAAACTCGCACACGCGTGGGTACTGCAAGGACTCGATACGTGGCTTCAACATTTTCTCATCGAGCACTCGAATCAAAGGGTACGATCGGCCGCCGCTTTTCTTCTCGTTTCCCTCGTACCGTCAACCCACTTTCGACAAGGATACAGAGGCGCCTATCGACTCGGATTGGGATGCAATTCATCCCGAGAACTCCAATTATCATCCGAAGCTACGATTATTTTGCATCAAATATATACTGCCCTTCTTCGACTGCTACAACCGGCGAGACACTACATCGATATTCAGACTCATGGAACGATGAAACTCACTGCCTATTTTGCCCTATTGACTTATTGCGCTGTTTCGAAAACCGAAAAGCTAATGGTAAGTGTAACAATAAAAAATTATGACAAATTTAAATGGCCACAGAAATTAAAAAATTAAAAATATTAACATTAATCGGAAATTTAAATATCTTCATTTGTAAATTTACAAAACATTTTTTAAATTAAATTAAAAAAGAAATTGCATTAAGATTACCGAATTTTTTGTTATGCCGCAAAAAGTTGTTTAACATTTTTATTCTTTTCACACAAATTTTAATAAAACTGTTATCTAAATTAATTTTATTTGTGAAATTTTTTTTTTCATTTTTTTGTATTGTTTTAAATTTTTATTCTTTTCAACTCGTATGTCCAGCTTCAAGCATCACAAACGACAAAAATGTTAATAATAAAATTATTTAAATTAATTTTTTTGTGTTAAACAAATTTCGCGTTAAAAAAATTAGCGACAAAGTTTTTATAATGCGTGTGGTTGCCATTTTTTTAGTTCGGACAATATTTGAACGACTTGTGGACGCTGTTTCATCCAAAACTCTCGGAGCCGAGTATTCCGGTTCATCACAACAAACAAGCGGTTCTACTTTTCTGGTATCACGTTTGCTGCGAGTGTCCGGAAAACGTTACGATGATACTTCACAATCCCCACATCACGAAGAATATAGCTTTCAATTATATACTGTGAGTAAAAGATTTCTTCTTTAAATTTTTCGTATTTTTTTTATTCTACTTTTGTTGTGCTTTATCTCTTTATTTTAATTTTCGTTCCTTCGATCTTTAGACTATTTATCTCAGAATCCAAAAAAACGCTATGTATCGATCTATTTATCTAACTTTATTCTTTTTACCGCAGTGCCGATCACGAAGACCAAGACGTGGTGCTCTTCAATCGAGTAATGCTACCAGCGTATTACGGATTATTGCGGCTCTGTTGCCAACACTCGAGAGTTTTCACGAGACAATTGGCGGCGCATCAGAACATTCAATGGGCCTTTAAAAATATAACGCCTCATCCGACCCAATACTCTACGGTAAACCGCGGAAAATTTATTGAAATTAATTTAAATTCTCGTCAAACTCGCGATATTAAATTGTCATTTATTTCTCTTACAGGCTGTCGACGAACTTTTCAAACTGATGCAACTACTCGTCACGAGACATCCCGATCAAACGGAACAAGAGGAAGCGGAGATCGCGTCTTTCCGAAGGGGAACGTTGTCCTCGTATCTCCAAGGATTGGATGGTCGGTCCTGTTGGGCGACTCTAATCTCCGCATTTCGGTAATCACCTCCCAATAATTTCCCAAATAAACGAAAAAAAAAATCGTTGTTTTCGTATTTGCTAATCGAAAATTTCTTTGTTTTCGGCTTTTTTCTTCGCTCTTCAAAGTTGTTTGATCGAATCGGACGACGATCGTCTTTACGTCGTCTACAACGGAGGATTAAGTATGGCGTTGGAGGCTTTCCACATGTTACACATAATGTATCACGAGGCAACGGCTTGTCACGTAGCCGGAGATTTAGCGGAATTAATAGCCATAATAGTGGAACTCGTTCGTTGCGTAAGAACCGCCCGTGACGGTCCAGACGCACGTAATATACTCGCGAATTGCAAAGAATGGCCGGACATCTTGCGAAAACTTGCGACCCTTTTGAATACCTATAATCCGCCGGATATGCGAAATCTCGCGATAGATCTTTTGAAGGAACTCGTGATGTTGGTTCCGGCCGAAGCGATTCTCATTCTCGCGCCGTTGTTGTCGCATTGTCACGCCGCTCTTCAAGAATCTCACGCCGCTGTACCTCCGGGACCCTATCTCCCCAGGAGATCGACTGCCGCTGGAAAAATGGGTTCGCGACCCGCGAGACCAATGGTGCAAATGGCTGTACCGCATTCGCAACTGGAAGCGGCAAAAGGTGTCGATCCGGAATACGACAGCGCACTTCTGGAATTCTACTTGCCGTATCACGAACTCATCGACGTTATGTGCAGATTGGCGATCAATAACGATTGCATGACCGATAATTTGGTTAATCTTAGCGCAATGCTGGGATTCGAAGGTACAAATACCTTTTTTTAATTTTTAAGAAATCATTTTTACGCGATCGATTATATTTGCCGTAAAAAGCGACACGAGAATATTTTTTCTATTTTTTCTATTTATTCTATTCTATTCTTTTTTTTTTTTTTTCTTTACTTTTTTTCTATTTTTTCTTTTTATTAATTATCGTTTATTTTCCATCAACTAATCGAGCAAATCTTCGATAAATTGTTGCAGGTGTACCGTTGCATTTGGCGCTTTTCCCGCGTCTTTGGCTCGACGTACACGCGGCAACGCACATAGACAGGAAGCACATAGCCGCTCTTCTCTGTTCATCTTACACGGTGGATTACGTGGATGCAGTATTGTTGGACGAAAGATCATCACTAGGCGTACCGGCGATACACGCCTTTCTCAAGACCTTTTTTCCGAAACTCGCGAATCACGTATTAACGGAGCAGACGTGTTCGCTAATCGATAATCTCGTTAGTTCGATGAGCGCAATGGTCGAAGCTGTGGACATCAAAGTTTCGGCTCACCGTTTGACCGGCGATTTGCGAGCGTTGGCACTGGTCTACAGCAGCGGTACGCGACTCGAGGCACCGGCGAGTCTGTTACCGGCTTTGGAAACTCTATTGGCGCGAACGAGAGCCGCGAGGATCAAAGAAACGAGTCAACAGGACTCCGAGGCACCGTCGAAAAAGCGTAAATTCACGGCGAGCGAAGAGGGAAGCGAGGAAACTGCGAGGAGAAAAGCTCATTCTCCGACCGACGAAGTACGCGGAGCGAGAGATTCGAATTCGGAAATGGATATCGAGGATAAGGATAAGACTGAGAAGGACGGCGGTGAAGTTAAGTCCGGGGAAACGGTCGACGAGCGTCTCGGACACGAGGAAAAAACTTCGCCGACAGCGAAGATCGAAAGATCGAGCGACGGAACATCGATATCGTCGAGTTTGGTTAGCGCATCGGGCACCGGTTCGACATGCGCCAATCAATTGCTCTGCGCATTGACGAACGTATCGTGGCTCGAGATGTTGGAAAAAACTATAATCAATCTTCAAGTGATCGTGACACTACAAACGAAAAACAATTAATTAAAACTGTTAAGGAGCTCTTAATTGTATTTGGGATATTATTTTTTTTTTTTCGGTTTTTTTTTTTTTTCTTCATCTTTACAACGCTTCGAGACGGCTAAAGGGCGTTCGTCGCGCGGCAAATGTAACACAACGGGACTGACTTTGTGCATAGATTTGTCGCCCTTTGCCACAATAAAAAAAAAAAAACAAAAACAAAAAAAAAGTATCTCTTCGGACGCGAACGGAAGAGACGAATTTAGCGCGATTGTTCGGAACCTTCGCTCTGTTCGCTTTCATTTTCACGGTACGACAACTTGTACTGCTAAACATACGTTCTTTGTTTCTATGTACATATATATATCATTGATCCTTCGTAGATATTTTTTTTATTTTTTACCTTATAACAAAAGAAAAAATTCATGTTTTTATCTCCTTCCCGAACCTTGAATAATATTTTGATTATTATTGATGAAAATAACAACGAGATATTATTTAATACTGCCGCGTTATAAATGCAATGAGTGACGACAAAAAAAAATTAAGAGTTTTATTCAAATTGATTATGTTAATATCTCATATTATAATTCGTAGAATTTGTCGTAAGTTTAAATATGCCGCGTTGGAAGATGCGCGCGCAGATAGTTTTTTTTTTCGCGCACGAATTTTGTACTCGTATTTTGGGTGAACGTTAACCGGCAGGCGTTAGGACACAGCCTGCCGGTTGGGACTACGCGTGATATAAGATTGATATCGTTCGACTTATCATGGATCATCGACGATCATGGAACTGGATATTCTTTTACAGAGTAAAAGTGGGGATAGTCGGTGCAGGTTTACTCGTCGTGCATGTCAATCACCACATACCTAAAGGACACGCATCAGCATTCGAACGCGATATGTTCCAAACGGGATAGATGAAGAATCTATTAGCCACGGTAGAGTGTCCGCTATTTTTCACCTAAACCCACGAAAGGCTTGACAATATCCATTTCTTCTTTATTCTTCTTTTTTCTTACATTTATTTCCTAGCCGTGTGACCATATGGTGGCCGAAAGGCGAATTCCTACGATGCTCTTTTCGGTTGAATCGAAATCGTACGATGAAAATGTCACCCAAACTGAATAAATAGATAATGTTAAACGATTTGCGCGCGAAGGCATGTTTCCGCCGCCATCTTAGTGGGGGAAAGCGACCGCCTATTATCACGCTCTGCTTTACCGCACGGCGATTGGTCGGTTCAAACTTACTGTAAGGCGATTGGTAGCGCTACTGCTAACTCAGCGCGCGATAGGTCATGGACGCTTTCCACTAAGGTGATTGTTTTAATCGTGTAGGCAAACTTTTTTTCTGCTTCCGCTCAATAACCATTTAAATCCACCGCGATCGGAAAATTGTAACAATAAGATAAGTGTGTATAATTATGCGGGAACGGCTGCATCGAGTAATCGTTCACTGTTGCATGCGTTATAGTTTGTCTCTTTTAGTGGAAACATGCCTTCGCGCGCGAATCGTTTAGCATAATAGGCGCTTTCCATTCGCTCATCAAAATGATGGTCATCACTTCATTCGGTTTTCGATTGGCTCGTTCCGTTAGGTTACGATGGAATTCAACAGAATGGACCAATCGTAAACCGGAACAAGTGATGAGCAATCATTTTGATGAGTGAATGGAAAGCGGCTTATATCTACAGTGGAACAACCTCTCATAGCGTACTTAATATGGGGACGACGACGACGACGACAACAACGTACGCTATGTGAAGTACCAATGACGAACCAGAATTGGCGGCAGCCAACCGGCTGCTACCTCTACCACTCCCCTCTCCCAACACTCGCGCGCAGTGCCGTCGGCCGAGCCCCCTCCAATTCGACGCGATACTTCGCCCTTGTACGCTATGAGAGTGTACAACTAATATAATGGCAACGGACCCGACAGCCCGCGCCAGTGCTCGATCCGAAGATCTCTCGCCCGTAAGAGCAAACGCAACGTATTGGTCCAAAGACCAATCTTCCATACTTTCCAGCACTTCAACCACTACCAGGAGAATTCGCGTAAGATGTTGAGTCGCGAGACTTGGAAAAACCCTGCTCTCCCCGCCGAAACGGATCGCTGAACAAGTTGGATCTACCCCTAGGGGAAACGACTCTCTTCGCCAGCGCCCAGCAACACCGAGAGTACAAGACCCTGGGCTGCCGAACGCTGTTACCAGCGGGGGCCACGAGGAGGCGGAGTCGTCGGCTTTTTCGCCCGATCCCGTGCAGGTCCCCGAGAAATCCTCAGGTAGCTTTCAGGGGTACTACTCCCACCGGTGTCTTGACAAGTTGCACAAGTGCAACCCCTGCTCCGTCAAGTACACCCCAAAAAAGTGTGAATAAATCCTACCTAACGACCACCCGAACTACGGGTTACCGCGAAGATTACGGACCCGCAGCCCATCACCGAAGTTCCGACACTTCTCGGCTTGGGTGGCCACACGACTAAGGATGTCTCGTAGAGACAGTTGGATGATAGACGTCCGCCGGAGAAGCAAAACCGTAGACGCGACCTGAAACGACAAAAAGAAAAGAAAAGAAAGAAAGGAAACCCCCCTACCCGAGGAGCTCCGCGAGCTCCGCTTGCCCTTTGAGCCAAAGAGACTCCCTAGTGAATGCGCGGAGAATCGAAAAGGCCTCTGGAGATGCCACCAAGTGGTGCGCCACCTCCGGCCACTGCCTCTCGCCGATGACCTCCCGCAGAGCGACTCTCTGCGGTTCGAAGTTTGGGCACTCCAGAAGGAAGTGCTGAACGGTATCCAGCATACCGCAGTCACAACGCGAATGGTCTACGAGCCCCAATGTCTCGAGACGCGCCCTAAAATTACCGTGCCCGGAGAGGGCTTGTGTGCTATAGTGGTCCGGACGGAACCACTTAGCGTCTAATCTAGCGCGAATATTCCTAAAGAATTCGTAGGTGATGCGGCCCTTCGGAGAAGAATCCCAAAGGTTCTGCCACATCACGAGTCCCTGTTCCTTAATTCGCTTAACAGAGTCCTGACCCTGCAAAATATCTACATCGTTAATCCTGGCGTCCAATCCTATCCTGATTTTATAAGTCTCCCTACGTTGTTCCAGAAGGATGTCCAGTGGAATTTCGCCGGCGATGACGCACAGCGAGGCCCACGACGTCGTACGGTACGCCGCTGCGACTGCCAGAAGGGCAGTTCGCTGAGCCGAAAGAAGAACCCTAACATCGTGCACGTTGCACAGATCCGACCATCCCGCAGCGGCATAAGTCGCTATCGGGACAAAAACCCCACGATAAAAAGTAGAGAGCGCCTTGAAACGCAATCCCCATCCCGCACCTGCCAATCTACCTAATTTCTTAAAAAGCGACCCGACCTTGTCGCGCAAATAGCTACAATGGGTCTTAACCCCCATTTCCTTGTCAAAGTGGACGCCAAGATACCTAACGCTGTCTCTAAAGGGAATCGCGGTTTCGCCTATCCTAATGGTCGGATACCTACGTGCCAAATCCGGCTTCGTTTCGCGCCTACGTTGACGATCGGGGCGCGCTCCCCCGCGTCTACCTACCGGTGGTCTACGAACCCACACGGTCTTCAGGAGGATCGCCTCCGTTTTCTTCGCGGAAAGTTCAAGCCTAGCCTTCCTACTCCATTCTACAATTCTATCTACCACTCGCTGACCCTCAATTTCTATCTCCCTTCGCGACTCGCCCTTAACGAGGACTAGAAGATCGTCCGCATACGCGATGAAGCGATCCGGGAAGTGTTGCTCGAAGTCCCTGAGCAATGAGTCGAACATAAGGTTCCAACACGCCGGGCCAAGGACGGAACCTTGTGGACAACCCTTCGTAGCACGCTTGGACACCTTCTCGTCCCCCCACGCGATTGTCACCCGACGGTCATCAAAGTAACTCTGAAGTACTTTGTAGACATTTGCCGGGCAACCCCTAATACGAAGACTCCTAAATACCATGGGCCACCAGACGTTGTCAAAGGCCCCGGCGATATCGAAGAGCAAGGCGACGGTGTAAGTCGCCGCTGAAGCGCGAACCATGTTGCGCAGCTCAACGATCGCATCTTCCGTGGACTTACCAGGCATGAAGCCGAACTGCCGATCGGAGATGCCGCCGTCATCCATCGTCTCGGAAAGACGTTTGCGGATGAGTTTCTCGAACAGTTTACCTATCACGGAAAGCAGGCATATTGGCCTGTACGATTTCGGGTCCTTCTCGTCCTTATTCTCGCCCTTCAGGAGAACACGAAGGTTACCCTCCTTCCAGGCAGAGGGAAAGACGCCCCACTGAAGGCACCCGTTGAAGAGACGAACCAGCTGACCGGGGATTGTTATAACTGCCCTTTTCAGGACTTCGACTTCGATGAAGTCGGGTCCTGGAGCCTTACCATTTTTAAAGGTCCTACACGCCTTTTTCACCTCGAATTCGGTGAATACTTCGGCGTCTTCCGTGTCCGGCGGCGTCTGCGCTTTTTCGCGCTGCCGTCTGTGCCACGGGGTATCGTCCTCCTCCCGGTCATCAGGGACATGCGTGTCCAGAAGGCCGCTGGCGGTTTCTCGCATATCCATTGTGGAAGTTCCGTCAAGCCGGATCGTGCTTAGCACTTTCTCAATTCGGAGTTTGTCCGCCTGGTGCTTATAGACGAAGCCCCAGGGCTCCGAATTCCCGTACGACGTGACGAATTTCCTCCAGCTGTCGCGCTTTGCCTTTTTCACCTCACGGCTGTACTTTCGCAAAGAAGTGCGGTACTCTTGCAGTTTAACGAGGCGTTCGGGCTGCGCTCTTTCCCGCTGGTATGCACGCATGAATCGGTACACGTTCTTCTTCATATTGGTAAGTTGGGCCGTCCACCACGGGTTGGACTTTCTAAAACGGACTTTTCGTGGCATAGACTCGGTGCAGGCTTCTGTAAGAACGCCCGTGAGAGTCGCAGCCATAATCTCGACATCTTGCGCTGAATCAAGTGCAAGTCCCTCCAGCCTAGCCCGTGAGAGAGCCGTCACGATTTCAGCGAAACGATCCCAATCGGCACGACGGGTGTTGAACCGTTCGAGACCGCATCCCCGATTTCCAACTGCGGCCTTTGGTACTTGCAGCCTGATGTCAATCGCCCTATGATCGCTGGTTGACCAGCTCGGACGAACATTCCATTCCTTGATGAAGCAGGACATGGATGGAGTTCCCAGGGTGACATCGATCCATGATTCACCTCTTGGGGTCCAGAACGTCGGCTGTTGCTCAGCGTCGTTGAAAATTTCCAGGCCGAAATCCTGGATGAGACGCTCGAGACGAGCTCCTCGCTCGTTCGTCTCCTGACGTCCCCAAAGGGACGACCTAGCATTGGCATCTAACGAAACGAATACTCTCTTCCCCCTCAGCGCATGAAGCACCTTCCCGAGGTGTCTGAGGTGCTCCTCGATATCGTCTCTGAACTGAAAATAGTGAGAGACGACGTAGAACGAGAAGCCGGGCGCCAGCACTTCCGCACAAACACAGTGCGCCGTGCTGAGCTGCGAGATGAAGACCATTTTGAAGGTCGGATTGCAAACTGCTACGGAAGCCCAGGGTGTACCCCGGCGTACAGCTGCAACCTGTACTGACGATCCTAGACCGAAGAAGGTGTGCCTCTCGTCCGGCTTCTGGACATATGGTTCCTGCAACAGCAGGATGTCCAGTCGCTTTTGACGAATGAGGGAACGCACCTCACCCGTTACTGCCTCTGAACGCCTCATGTTCAGCTGCAGTATCCTAATTCCCGTGGTACTGAAGGGGAGGGCAATGTCGTTGGGGGCACAAGGGACAGGGGTGTTTATTGGGGGGGTCGCGTTCGCGGAACTATCCTGAGGTGTCTCTACTATCGCGTCGCGCCTATCGGTGACTCTACGGACCTCGCGGGGTCCACAATTCGCGAATACCCGTGACTCTACCGCGTCGCACCTATCGATGACTATACGGACCTCGCGGGGTCCACAACTCGCGAATCTACGTGACTCTACCGCGTTCAGGAGTCCCGAGGACTCGGAAACCCTATCGCACCTATCCAACACAACATTGACGGCACGAAGACCGAGAACACTACGCTGACATCTGAGGCTCGAACAGCCAGCGCTACCCGTGGGCAAATGGGAGTGTGGTGCCGAAAGAAGAGGCTCAGGCTGAGAAGCCACCAACGTCCTCGCCGCGGATCGGGTGCGCGGCCTCGCGACGATGTCAGCAACTCCCTGCTCGCTGGGTGCCACGCCTGGTTGCCTAAGCCCGACCAGACGGGCACTGCCCCTCACAATCATACGGACACATTCACACAGTTTGTTCAAAAATACCATAATTGATCCCACGAGTAAGGTCGGAAATAAAAGTCACACGACAAGACAGAGCCGCCATATCTCGCCCGGGCGAATTAAATACGGCTTCGGAGGCCGCCAACCGTCCTAACCGTTACGCTTGCGACAGGACCTACCCCTCCTGCCATGAGACCCTCGCCACGTAAATCAAGCTTGGCCTAGGGGAACCATGAATCGCGTCAGAGGGTTCGTCTGAAAGTTAGTAAAATAAAGATTAGTAGAAAACCTGAAACTTATAAAAATAAAATAATTAGTGGGGAACCTGAAAAGAAAAAGGGGATTAGTAAACCTCCCGGTTCCGTCGCCACCGAAGTCCGGGGACTTCGGTGACGCAGGGCCCGGATGAGGTTGATAAAGCAGTCCTCGTCGTCTTTTCCAACCCCGTAGGGCGGGAGAAGCCGACAGAAGGACCGCTCAAAACCTGAAACTTAAAGAAAAAATAAAGATTAGAACCCCCCGGTTCCGTCGTCACCGAAACCCGAAGGCTTCGATAACGCAGGGCCCGGATGGGGTTGATAAAGCAGCCCATCGTCGCCTTTTCCCACCCCGTAGGATGAGAGAAGTCGACGGGAGGGCCGCTGTGGGGTAAAGGGAGGAGGGAAAGGGAGAAGGAAAAAGGTGTGATGCATGTAAAGACGTTCCATGCATCACGTCCCTGGCACCCGAAGGTGCTGTGGACAAGCTTCGAGGGTGTGCGAGATAGTGGCACGCGTCGAGCCACGTCAACCGAAGGAATGAGGTGTTTCCGGGGATACGAGTATCGGCTGCGTCTTCAGGGTTCGTCATTTGCACTGTGACCCGAAAGTGCATCCGAAATATCAGTACTATCGCATTTAAGTGTCAGCACCTAGTGTCAGGCCGATTACTCACCGGATAACCCCACCCCGCGAGAAGACGCAAGAACGACACTTTTGCGCCCCCACTAGCCACACACCCGTGACGAAACCGCCATGAACATGTTCGTCGTCTCACCCCGAATTAACTTCGGAGTGGGAGTCACAGCGGGGACCACGAGAAGGTCATTGTTCACGACTTGACTTCCGAGAGGCTATGTTTATATCGCATCGGAAGCCCAAGTTGACGCGCAGGGCAATGGGACCGCTTGGGCTTCGTCCTGTCGTCACGTTGTCAGGCGCTCGAGGACTGTGACCCAAGCGTTGTGAGCCCCAAGGACCCGCGAAATCAACCCCCGCCGCTATGAGAGTGTACAATATGAGAGGTTCCACTGTATTCGGTTTGGGCGACATTTTCATCATACGATTTTGTTTCGACCGAAAAGAGCATCGTAGGAATTCGCCTTACGGCCACCATATTCTCACCCTCCTAGCCAAGTTTAAAAAAAATATCCGTTTATTGTTATTTTTTCGTAAGCGCATGCGCAGTACTAAGTATGTACTGCGGACCTGTGCAAAATTTAAAAAAAGATTGTAACCTCAATAAATAAGTAATGAACAAAAATAAATTATAATAAATAAATAATAATTATGGATATACTTTTATAAAAGAGCTCCTATTCCTTCGAACTCCTTCGCTCCTGCACCCTTCCAGATTTTCTCGTGCTCGGCATCTAGCTAGATGGCATTACTGCATGCAACAGTTCCTGCAATATGTAAATTGATGTGCATGCGAATGCATCTCTACCAGGGGGGTGACAGTCTGAGCTATTGTGAGGCCGGGAAATGAGTTTGCCGCTACGTGGCGCTGGCGGTACTGTGCCCGGCAGGCCCGGTATGAGCTATAGCGGACCTCAGTGAAGTTAGCGGAACAACTATGACTTTTATAATTTTGGAAAATGTCAATCGTTTGTTTGTCGTTTGTAGGTGATTGTTAGATTAATTATAATGTTTGTTAGGCTTTATTTTTATTGTTATTGCAAAATTAAAATTTGAGTGTCAAGATAGCGGAATTTTTTTTTTTTTTCATTTTTTTTGTTTATATTTGGTACCAATCGATGCGGAATCGTTTGTTAGACACGAAATAATTAATTAGATCGTTTGTTGGTGATTTATTTAATCAAAAAACTCAAAAAACAATATCGCGATCGCTCGACTTAGGCTGCGTACGCGCGTCTGATAGGGTCGCCGGTCGTCGGCCAATAGCCTTCCGTCGCGATCTAGAAACATGGCTCAAAGTAGGGTGGGACGCTTTCGGCAGAGGGCGATAGTCATGGAGGCTAGATAGAAGGAGGCCGAACTCTAATGGAAGGGGTCTCTCAGAAACGGCTCGGAAATCGCGTCGAGTAACGTCTTCGGACTGAGCCACGCGCGGCGCTGATGCGAGTAAAATTCACTCGTACGTTTGTACCTCCAGTAAAGTTCTATGGACGTTCTTGTTGTACGAATAACGCGCGTCGTGACGTCTCTCGTGACGCATAAATTGTTACGAAGATCAGTACCTGCGGATTCTTTCGCGCGTTCAGATAAAACAAAGAATCATCGTAATAAAACAAATCTCCAATCGAAGAGGATCACAATCATGGCTGATTTTACGCGATTGATGTTTATCCAGTTCAGCATGTGCCTCATTGCAGTGATATTATCAATTATCTTGAGCGTCACGATGGATTTTCATCAAAAACAATTTCAGTAATAAATTTTTCGTTTTTTTTCGTAATCGTCGCGACTCATAATCGACGAAAAACAAAAAAAATAATGTCGCGATGTTTTTCCAGAGATCATTGTGCACTGTACACAACGGGAATTTGGCGGGAATCTGATCAACAGTTTGTACCAAACTGGGAGTCCAACGGTTATTGCAATTTCGTAAAAAATACCTATATTACTACATTATCGATGGCACTGTGGCTACTCTTTAATATTGGCGCAGATCTGTGCAGAGAAGTAGATCCTCGTGTGGATACAATTTTCTGGATAATGTTAGTGACGCCTATTATCGCTGTCCTGAATATAATAGCTTCAATTTTCATATTGCAAGGATTTAATATTTGGTGTACTAATATCGGAGAAAAATTTCCTGATTGCTTTATAAATGGACAAGACATAGACAAAGCTGACAATATCGATACTTCTGGTTTTTTTCTCCAATATAATATCTTGGTATACACAGTTTCGTTAAGTTGTACTCTCTGGATGGGACTTTGTTGTGGTGCCTTTAAGATATGCCAAATGTGGTGCTGTTCAAACACTTCTGAAGCAGATTCGGAAAGTTCGAGTTTGTTATCATCGACTTAAATACAAAATCGATTTTTGATGCAATTTATGGCTGAAAAATTAATCAGATACGCGGTCAATAATTCATTATTTTCAAAGAGTATTATTATACGAAAAAAAAAAAAAAAAAATACGAAATACGAAATATACGAAAAATGTTGTCAAAAGTCACTTCCTCATCTGTGACAAGTATTTCTCAAAGATCTGCAAAATTAATTATTGTTTTTTTGCTAATTAAGTACTAATATCGTCGGGTGACAGAGATTTAAAAAAAAATTGGTACTGTACAGCAATATCGGGTGATAATGTATTTTCGTCAACGATTGGAATACAATGCGCAAACGAAATGCGAGAATTGCAGAATAAAAAAAAATGTTGCTGGCAATTTAATGTTTTGGAAATGGAATTTTTTATCCATAAAATTGGAACATTGAATTTTTTATGTAGAATTGCGATAAAAAATTATAACGATAGAATACTGAATTCCGATAGTTTACTTTGATTTAACGTACATTAATTTTTCATCATTGAAAAAAAAATACTATTGACTACTATTTCACTTTTTTTCACTGATTTTTCATGTATCAGTTTATGGATTAAAACTTCCAGTACGCCGATGCATTAAATTTATTATTTTTTTATAATGTAGAATTAAGTGCTCTCAGTGAATTTTCGCGTTCCTATCAGAGTAAAAAGAACTATCGCCGTCGCACAATCGATTTATCTGATTCGTTAAGGAAAAAAAAAAACGCCAAAGGAAAAGAAAAGGAGGTGTTGAAAAAAATCCTTGCGATCCAAGTTAATTGAATATTGTATGAGAGAAATGCCGTTGTCGAGAATTGTATACGTTTTGCGGTGTGTAACAGTGAATTTACCGTAAATCCACCGTAAATGCGTCCATGAATTTTTTTTTTATTTATTTTTTTATTCCTCATTTACAGATTGGAGACAATTGTTTATAATAATAATAACTCGTTAAAATCGAATAAAAATGACAAATGTAATAACTTCCCAAAAACTGCATTAATTTCCAGTAAATTCAATGTTACACTTTTTTTTACATGGAATGGGAGCTCTTTGATTTATATCCACTTTAGCAATGAATAACATCGTTATATTTTTTACGCTCAAATCGCAGAAAAATTTCAATGAATCTCACGTTGCGCGTGATAGAAAATCTCATTGATATAGTTTATGAAAACGTTAATTATTACGATCGAAATCGGGTAAAATTCCGAATAAAAATATTTAGCTTTAAATTTAAATTTGTATAAACATTTTATTACGAATAAATATATTTTGTTATTCCCATAAAAGAATCAAAAAAGTTATTTTACTTCGAAAAATCGAAGTTTCGTTGTTTATAACGAAGTTCTGCAAGAAATCGATGATATTTTTTGAGTTCCGGGTGAATACCGTATGCTGGGAGCTGCGACCATCCTTTTCGGAGTATCGGTCGCTGTAGAAACGTCCAACATTCGTGAACGCAATACGGTTCTCATCAATGGAATACATTCGACTTGGAAGGTCGTCCCGTTAACGTCGAGTAGATATCCCCGACCGCAGGGTCCTTCTAGTCCTAAACTGTAGCATCCCCGTTGAAACGGCACGACGCCATCTGTATAGCATATATTTCGGACGCATCGCGGTACGACATCGCCCGCCGGTAGATGAACGTAATGCTCCGGATCGCACGGTCCCCGTTTGTAGGCCTCGTAACACGTATTATTCAATGGAAAATACAAGAATTTCGGTTTACAATCGCAAACCCAAGAGCTCTTGTCTCCCTGTCCGGGATAAAGGAGCATATTTTCCGGACAGCGTCCCGGTATGTAAACCGGTACGCGTTCGGTAATCTGCAATTTAATAAAAACAAAAAAAAAACAATGCAAAAAGGAGTAAACAAACGAAAAAAATGTTACAAAGTACAACTTACCACGGGATTGTTACCGCTTAATTGCGGACTTTCCTCGTGCTGCGGAAAAACTATATCTTGCGCAAAGCCACGAAACACCAGCGTCATAATAACGCATAAAAATAAATAGTGACGCATTTTTATCGGGAAATACGTATTGAACAGACGTAATACAAAATCAATTGACGTTGCTATTTTGTTTTTTCCTCGAGAAAAATCTGTTGTACAGAACTAACGATAATATAATACTCTCGGAGAGGCACACCGACGCGATCGTTTTACCGCGAGCGTCTGCATTCGTTAAATAGGAATCGCGAAGTGACGAGAACTCCGAACACGAGTGTCCGAAGAAATGCGCTCGAGAAGGATATATTGTGAGGGGGCAGGAAAACGGGAAATTCCGTCGATAACCCGAGAGGCTAACTATAATCGTTGGGAGAAGACGACCGAACGGGCCAATAGCCTAAGGCTACGAACTAATACCGTCGAACAAAATAAAATAAAAATACGAAAGACCGGTCGCGTATACGTACCCCTCTCTCCGACTCTCTTGCGAAATCATAACCGGCTTGGCATTGAAAACATATCGCGCGACTACAAGTAAATTTCTATACACCAAATATTATTCTTTTTCGAATAAAAAAAAAAAGACATTTATTTCATCATTATTTTTTATCGTAAATTCATAACGATGAATCGTATCCCCCTTCGAATACTGTTATGCAACCATTATCTGTATTTTATTATTATCATTATTGTTATCGTTTTTTCTTTTCTTTTTTTTTTCTTTATTTTTTTTCTTTATATTTACGGAAGTATCGCCCGACACTTTCCGAAACTCGCCATTCGCGTTCCTGGACCGCAGGTCTTCCTCGGTGCGTTTATTATCTGATAATGAACCGGAACGATCTCGACGCATTTTGGTTCGTACGAGTCCTCTGGGACACTGAGAGTCTCGTTGAATTTGCAAGGACCACCGGGAAGATAGAGACCGTGACAGGAACCTTTGTACGACACTGTGTTTGGCTTCGTACACGGATTCCTCACGCACTTTGCGATCGTTTCGTTTTTTTGGAGTACGAAAATTTCTTTCTCGTTGCACGGTCCTTTCGTGTATTGCAGGAAACAACGATCGAGTTTCGGATGATACAAGTTGCCGATTGTGCACTCGCAGAAACCCTCCGTCTCGTTCGCCTCGTGAATCATTGTCATGTTCAACGGGCAGCCAGTGGGAGCGGGAGCTGCCGTCGTTGTCGTCGTCACCTAAGACCCGAAGATTTTATCGTAGAAGAAACTCTACTCGAACGAACGGGAATTACGGTAGTACTTGCGGTAGAATCGAGTCGATTTGCTATTAATGTTTCAAAAATGTTTCATAAAGTTTTTAAAGGAGCAAAATATGTAATTTTTCTCCGAATCTGACGCGGAACAGTTTATTTTGTTATTCGAAACAAATTTCACGAATTCATCGAAGAATTTTTATCGTTAATATTCTCGAATGTAAGAAAAAATTAATCAATGTTTGAGTGATTCCCGCATTCTTCATTAAAAAAATTGGTTTTAATTCATAAACTATCAATAATATCACAAATTAATTCCTGTGAATTCGTAAAGAATGTATCGAGAAAGAAAATGAATCATCATTCATTAAGATCGAACGAAAATTACAAATTTAACTTGAAGAAAATTGTTTTAAAAAATATCCCCGATCGTTACGTCGTAAATTGAGGCAATTTTTTTGAAATTCATTTTTATATATTTTTTTGTACTCTTTTATTCCGATTCACATTAATTCGCGCGAATTTTTCGAATAAAACGTCTCTATAAATAATTTTCGAAGTTTCGGTACGCGTCCGCGTCGACTCTACAGGCCGTTTACCTTGATGCAGTTTTGTTCTTTTTTTTAACTCACCCCGACTCGTTGAACTACCGGTGGTCGTTGACCGGGAAAAAGGATATCTTGACAAAGCGATCCATGTATCAGTAGCACTGCTAACACACCGATTGTCAGTGACAATTTATTCGTTGAAAAAATATCGCGCACAACGGAGAAGCGTACGGACGACATTATTCCTTCGTCTTGCGAGCGAAACGATAGACTGCTGACGTGAGCACCGCGCGGATCCTCCGGTTCTCCGGCTACTCCGGGACCTTGCGAGTTATTCTTCAATCTTTAGAAAGTTGCGACCGAGCGGCGGAAAGCGATCATCGAGCCGTCGCTTTCCGCCGCTCATCCTCCGCGAGTGTCAGACGAAGAGGAAAATATTCTCGAGATTTGCATAGCCGATTTACGAATTACATTATCTTTTTCGCAAGCGAAAGAAAAATATCCATTAACGAAGTGCGCTCCTCTTGTATCACTGAGTAAATATATTATCGCAATGTGGATATATTCGCCGGAGTTCAAAGGTTCCGGTAAATAGTCGGATGCGATTTTTTTTTTTTTTTTTTTTCGCTTATCTACTCAGTTCACTGTAACGACCGACGGGATCAGAGATCCGATCTTACGATCGGGGGGAAGAAAAAGACATCGAAAAAAAAAAATTATTGAATAAAAATCATTAATAAATACCATACGAAATTTAATATACATATATTTACAGAACATCGCGATTAATCGGAAGATTTGTTTGCAGCGTTTAATTTTTCCGACTCGGCTTGCGCGTTCGTCGAGTCTCGCGATAATTTAAACATCTCGTCGACCTTCTCGGCACTCGTGCCAAATACAATCTGCTCGTCCAGTCTCTTTTCGAATGACTCAATCATCGGTATAAATGAACTTTTTTTGTATCCGGGCCACGATTTGAACTGTAGAAACAATTTTAGCAATTCTGGTGGCAATAATTCGCCGAATTCGGTGGTCACGTTGTATCCCGCGGCTATCAAATCGCGTCCGCAGCCCGGAACCCATTTTCTGTAATTTAAAAAAAAAATCTAAAAAAATCTTTAAAAAAAAAATAAAATCTAAAATTTGAAAAAAAAAAAAAACTTTAAAATGAAAAAAGAATCTTTAAAATTGAAAAAAAAAAAAAACTTTAAAATGAAAAAAGAATTTTTAAAATTAAAAAAAATCTTTAAAATTGAAAAAAAAAAAAAAAAAACTTTAAATTGAAAAAAAATCTTTAAATTTGAAACCATTTTCCGAGTTAAAGGAAAATAACTGTTTTTCAAGGATTTCCGTAACTTACTCGAGTTCCGGAATTATCCTATTCGTTCGTCTCTTCAAGTGATGTTTTATGAAAAAAAGCAACGGCACCACATCAGATTTTTTGAATTCGTCTTTATACAAGTCATTTTTTACTTCAATCCGCACGACGCACATTAATGTTTTGTCGAATCTCTGGTGTTTTCTGCGCGGTTTTGTGACCATTAATCTCTTCGGGTACTTCGGGAAAAAACCCGCTCTCGGCAATGTACCGAGGAGTTCGTAATGAAATAATATTTGAAACATTACCGTACGCGATGTGTAGTAATGGTACATCGCGTTGGAAGCCGCTAACTTCTGCAATTCGAAAGGACAGCGTGATTTAGTACATTTTTTTTCTAATTTTAAAATACTTTCAAACAATGAAGAAAAATAAAATAAAAAGAAATCTCGAAAATTATTTCTCAGAATGAATTAACGATTTTTTGTATTACGCTGAAAATATTTAAAAATAAAAAAAACGGATTTTATATGCAGCGGTATGTCGGCATTTTCAAAAATTTTCCATTTCGCATTTAAAAAAATGTTGAACATCCGAATGAGAATTCTGTAAAAAAAATTGTCTCGAAATTTAAAGGTCTGAAAGTTTTTATGCATAAAACCGTATATTCAATTCAATGTACAATTATGAAAAAAAAAAATTTTGTATAAACCTCT
Source organism: Buathra laborator (assembly GCA_934046635.1). NCBI lineage: Eukaryota > Metazoa > Arthropoda > Insecta > Hymenoptera > Ichneumonidae > Buathra > Buathra laborator. The sequence continues at coordinate 6,226,052 of OW203900.1, forward strand.
CGTGTTAAAAATGATTTCGTAAAAAAAAAAAAAAAGCTCCATTGACCAGCAAGTAATACATACAAAAAAAGTGTTATATCAAACAGCGAATGATATAAAAATTGTTAAAAAGAGCCGCGAAAACAAATTACAAATATTTTTACGTAAAGAAACAAAAGAAAAAACTAACGTTCCACTCGGAAGGCGGCATCGCGACGTGAAGAATTACGCGTCCATATTTGGCCAACGAATTGTGAAATACTGTCGCCGTCATGTACCGCACAATTAACTTTAAGTCCGTTAATGCGCCGATAACGTGAAAAGTCGGTTCCTCGGACGATTTTCGGCGGTCCAAACCCTCGAGAAAAGCCGGCAATTGATCCGTGTCGTTTAGCCAATCAGTGTAACCAATTCGCCACAAATGATCAAAGGGTATTTTTTTTAGACTAACTCTGCCGGGATAACGTTCGCCAAGCGATTCGAGAATCGGATGAAAATGCGGCAGGGATTCGAACAAATTAATCGCCGGAATTCCGGCGTCCAAAAGCCGCGAAGTTATTAATCCAAAACCGGGATTCAGTTCAGCCACATAGGCGGCATTTTTCGCCGGTTTGGACATCACAAGATCCGCGAATTTCCGGGCAGTTTCTTCGTCCAAAATTCGCAAATATTTTCCCAACATAGCGCCTCTTTTTGACTCAAATTTCCTCGTTGCCGCTATCGCCAATAAAGTGCGTTCGTCGATTGGTATCTTTGGTTTATTAACTTGAGATTTTTCTAACGCTTCTACTTTGTCGTCAAATTGACGCAATACATCATCGTTGGAACGGCATCTCATTGATTTTTTGCTATTCTCTAACATTTGTTTATTGGTGTAGGGTTTTTTTCGCGTGTTGTCGACGTCGCTAAATTGACGCAATCCATAATTGACGGGAAGACGAGTCGTCAACTTGTTGATATTGTTGTTTTTAAATCGTGTCGCAACTTTGATGAGATTCCTCATTATTGAGAATTCTGAAATCTGCAATGTATGTATTATAGTTTATTTAATTTTTTTCGATCTTTTTTGTAAAACGTTGTGATATAATTATTCAATTGAAGGTCAACTTACATCGTTTATTTGACTGCGAGATACGACGATATTTTACGAGAATTGTTGCATCTCTGAACTTATGTTTCGTGTATTGAATTAATCGAGTACTTTCGATGTATATTACGATGTTGGTGTATTGCTCTTTTGTTTTGTTGATTATTTTCTTGCGGTTGAAAATTAACCACAAAGTGTCAATGAACGCCGCATGCACTTTCGGTCCCCGCACCGTCGCGACGCGGTCACGACGAAGTGCCGAATGTACGAAAACCGATTCGATTCATTTTTATTTAACACGGTTACTTCTCGTCGAAGAAATGAAATAACATGCCACTCGAAACTCTATGTACTTCTTATGAATTCGTATAAATACCAAAGGGGTGTAAATTATCGTACTTGAGATTTTTTTTGAGACGAAAATACCAAATTATGAATGTGTCCGTCAGCGCGCGGGCCACGTGCTCAACAGCTGATTAAAGTTCGTAGAACAGGGCGCTGCGATCGACTTTATTCCGAAATTCCGCAAAGCCGATTGTTTACGTTGCATTGTTGTGATAACTTTACGCCGGGCTTTTGACACGATAATTTTCGTTTTAATTGAGAGTTTAATAACGGAAATTTGTTAAAAATGAAGAAAGAATTGTTTTTCGATATAATGCAATCGATTAATTCATTTCAAGGGCTCTCGAGAGATTGCGCCGCAATGCTTATTGAGAAGTATGACAGGTTAGTACAGCTGTTATTGTTATTCAATAGTTACTTAATTTATTCTTTCACTGCGATGGATTCTACGAATTCAATTATTAAAATATCTGCTGTTATTTGTGTTTCTGCGCATGTATTTATCGTAATAAAATAATATTGTACGGACATCATTTTTTTTATATTCCAAGTAAATAAACATTAATTATTTATTTATTCTCATATTTATATTATTATTATTCAATAATAAAATTGGTCACAGCGTTGCAGTCAACACGCTTCATAGTATTCTCAGTGAAGCAGTGATAACATTTATAAAGAGATCTCGGAGTAAACTTTATGGTCCCCGGAATAATTATTTGGAGCAGTAAGTTATTTTTGGAGTGTTAAAGAATGCCAGGAGTGCCAATCTATCGCGAAGATAAAAAAAAAAAAAAAATTTGAAATGCTTTTTTTTAGGTATCGAAAAGCCAAAGATCAAGGCGAAGGAGCAGGAATAATTGTACGCATAGCGGCCAAAAACGGCGTCCCTCCTACGCTACTAGCGCGGGTAGTGGTGGAAAATTACTACAAAGGATTACCCAACAAAGGTTTCTAGAAATTTGGAAACCAGATTTTTACCAGATGTTTTTTTTTTGTAAATGTTGATTTTTTAAAAAAATTATTTTTTGAGAATTGATTTTTTTTACATTGTTTTTTTTTTTAATTGATTTATTTATTTATATATTTATTTACTTTATTATATGAGATTAATTTTCATAGAGTTCTGCAATTCACAAAAATGTAATTTAAAAAAAAAAAAAAATTATTTTATGGTTCAGCGGCAATGACGAAGACTGCACTGAGCGCCATTATGAAGGACACAACCCTCATAGAGGACAGTGATTTGGCTTACGAAATTTACTTGGTAATTTATTTTTTTTCGATCGATTATTCCGAAGTAATAGCCGTGAACGTGACTAAGAGTTTTTTTTCTCGTGTCCTTGCAGTGCATCTTATATGACGATCGATACGGCTATATTTCCGATTCTTTCAGTCGGTACGAGCGTATTATTTATTTTTTTTACATAATTATAATTATATAATTATTTATGTAATTTATCTAAAAGATACATTTTTTTTTAACGGCAGATCCATTGGATACGAATACGAAGTGATTCTGAAGGGTTATCTGACTGAGCGTAATATAGCATTTTGCGACGAAAATCAATTACGAGATCGCGGATACGACAAAACGCCGGATTTTAAGCTCGAAGTCCCGATCGCCGTCAACGGCTTCGTCGTTAATTGGATCGAGTCGAAGGCGCGCTTCGGCAGCGCGGAAGTTCACGAAACGACCATCAAAGAGCAATATCTTAGTTATTGGAATCGCTTCGGACCCGGACTTGTGATTTACTGGTTCGATTTTATCGATACTCTTCGTCAGCCGGACGAAAAAAAATTCATCATTATGAATCATTTCCCCGAGAACATTACTTACATGGACACCAAAATATTACATGGCTCTGAGGCCTGAATCGTTTGCGCAATCAAAAACGATGATCCATATTAATTTTTTCTACAATTCTATATTTTATTTTTAATTGAAAAAAAAAAAAAAAAAAAAAATTGTACATATACAACATTTTAGCGACCGCCCGCGATCGCATAGGTGAAAAATAAAAGTGTTTTTTTCTAATACATTGTTGCAATTGTTATTTTTATCATAAATACCCAACAAAAATTAAAGCGTTTTTATTTATTATTTAAAGCTTTAAAATTTTTAATTTTATTATTTTTATTTTATTTATTATTTATTATTTATTATTTAAATTATTTATTTATTAAAGCGTATTTAATTAAACCGGAGATTCGTAAATTACCGGGTATTGCGAAGGTAAAGTTTAATCTGCGAGGATAATGAATGAAACGGTCATTAATCATCAGGACTTGGCGAAGCCTCGAGAGGATTGTGCAAACATCTCAAGATCCGGATAAACGTATACGAAGAAAAAAAAACATTTCCCCGTAAAATCCCGGAAATAATAATGACATCTTTTTATTTCTTAGTATTTGACTTTTGATCTTTGATGAACGAACATATGGATTTTTCGGAACACGTGATTTCTGGTGAGAATTACCGATATTTGAAATTATTCGAAGGAGCAGAGTAGTTTTTTAACATAAATGAACTTCGAAAGTTTAATAGCGGAATTATTTATACAGCAATGTGAAAATTCGATAAATTTATATAAATTAACAAAACTAAAATGGCGGCGGCGCTGTTTGCGTTTAAATCTTTCATTTCTACATTTTTAAATTCCCATTCCATGCATATATATATATATGTTATTCTTTTTCGCGTTCCGCCCAAATCATTGTTACGTCTCAGGGATTTACTAGCGAACGCATTGACTTGGACGATTGTCTCAGCGGTCGCGCGCGTTTAACTTGATCGCGTAATCAGGAATATTAACAGGATTTAAGGGGTTCGTCCCTCGAATAAGATTTAAAATCCCGTTTGGAGTGTAACAAATTTGCGTTTTTTTCGTTCAAACGAAATTACGATTGATACAATAATAACTCGCGACGATGTGTGTGTGAAAAGAGACTTTAATTATTACAAATTACGCTTAACAATAACTTAATCGCGGAGGAAAATATCCGCTTTATTGAATCCAACTGAATAGTTTGAAAGTTGAAGTATTTCCGAAGCGGCCGAAAATGCTGACAACGCGCGATACGCGCTGTCGCTAGGCAAACGGTAATTCCAGAATATGGGAAACTCCGAAATCGCTGATTAGGCCGCAAGATAACAAATGAGAGGTACGAGAGAGAGATGTTGCAAAAGAAGTGCTCCTCTGTGAGATAGACTCGCGGGCGGATGTAAAGTATCGAAATACGATACTTGTCATCCGGTTGTATCGATTTGCGTTTGGGTGCTTTCCTTCGCATGCAAAATTTAATAAAAATAGAAAAAACGGGAAATATTGGTGATTTGAGGGTCCGGACGTTACATCATCGTATTATCAATTATCGTCTTTGTTTCATTGAATAAATGTTAAATAAACATTTTTTTTTTCGCGTGATGTTCTCTAGAGAATATTTTCACCAGGGAGTTAGTAATTTTTTACATTTCGACCAATCCGGTCGGGAATATATATCGATGATCGTCAATTTTTTTTTGCACGTCACACTTGTGATCTCCACTGATAATTTTATTAATGCAGCGTTCTGAAGACAAAGATTCTCATTGTCAGTTTCGAGGAATTTTATTTTCAAAGTACATGAATTACGAGTATAAAAAACAAAATTTTAAACAAGATAAGACGGTATAATAGCGTTGTGAGAAAGTAGTTCGACGATAAGCTGATAGCTATCAGAGTAGTGACACGTTAAATTAACAGGTGACCATTGCAACGACGTGCGCGGGTATGCGTGGGGGGGCGGGGGGTGCATGTGCCGAGAGAACCAGAGTGACGAAAGCTTTTGTTACTTCCGATACACCACCAACGCTAAAATATTAAACATGGCTACGCGCGTGAACAACATGACTCGATGAAAACGAAGTGACAGAAGCAAAATCGAAGCCGAAATAGTGAGGTGTAACGCCGGAGGGGACGGATCATCGTCGTGAGTACGACAAAAACTCGCTGATACAGTTGACCATAACCTCAATAGTTTTTCGTTGCATTATCACAGGACAAATAAAAGAAAGACGATAGCAAAAAAAATTATGTACGATATTGTCAGTCACGATGTCGGCGACGTCGACGATCTTACGATGGAATCGTCGACGGAGAGTCTCCATTCGCCGTATCAAAAGGTAATTAATTACGAAAAGTTACTGCCCTATGGCGACGAATTGGACGAAGAGGCGAGGATCATCCTCGCCGATATCAAGGGAAATCTCGGTCGGGCAGTTATGCTTCGAAAAATCATACCGGATTGTACGCTATGGACAACGAAACTACGCAGGTAAAAATTCAATTTTTAAAAATATTTCCATAAAAAATCGTCGTCAATCTAAGTCGACGCGGACACTCAAAACTTTTTACGAAAAGTCCCTTGGAATTGACGTAAAATTTTAGGAACTTTTTCCATGCAACTTAACGCAATATGATTTGTATGTAATTAGATTCATTTTTTTTTTTTTTTGTTTCAAAAATTTTACAAAGTTTAAGTTCAAAATGACGAGTAATATTGACCAGTAGCACTCGTCATTACAAGAAATAGTGACGATTAACAGTCGTCATGAGGAGTAATACTGATCAGTTTCTCTCGTTATTACGATTAATACTGCATAATTTCATTACTGGTAATTATCATAAAACAGTTTAGAATGAAAAATTTTGTATTATCGATATTATAACACAATATACACATTTTTACGCCTCTTTAACACTTTGCATGGATTTGGGAGACCCAATGCCTTTATTCTTGTGAAACTTTAGCAAAGAAACAATTTTTTTTAGTTTACTAGTAATGGAATCGAAATGCCAGAAGGTCAGGAAGATATCTGTTGAATCGTAATATCTATACAATAAAAATTATCGAAATTTCGCGTTTTCGAAAAAAAACTTATAGTAGAATCCAATAATGCAATGTAATAATAACATAGAATAAAGCATAACATTTGTATTAATAATTAAGAAGTCACGCGATATTTGTACCGTTTCCGTGACTTTTTATCGATCGCCCAAAGCACCCGATGATTATTCTACCGTTTACCGTTTAACGTTTTCTCCCGCAGATATATCACGGTATACAGCCTGAAATTTAGTAAAGATGATCACATAGCGTTTATCAAATTGATGTACGAACTCGTGACGATCCCGAATCTTGAGCCGCACTGCATCAACATTTTCGGCACGATGTTAATCAAATTTTTGGCGTAAGTATCCGATAAATCTATAAATTACATTAAACATTATTCGATTATTTTAATCCGTTATAAAGATATTCGGAGCAAAAAAAATTATTTCGTTTTTACGTTTTTCCATTTTCATTTTTCTTTCAATTCAATGCTACGAAACAATTTTCGAATAATAACGTTTGAAATACGAAAAATTTGCTTTTTCAGAAAACCGGAATTAATCGCTCCGGAAGAAATGGAATTACCGTGGGAACCTCTGTACAAATTAGTCAAAAGGGTCATCGACATTGGACAGTCAGCGTTGGGAATATACCGATTTTTCGCGTCTCTCGAATCGACGCTCCGCACGATGGTTCTTCAGGCAAAGATTTACTTTCCTGTGAGTAATAACGCTGAGAACAATTATTATGTTTATATTTTCAACATATTTTCAACAATATTTATATTTTCCAACAGGTAACAGCTACGCAGGAAATTCTTGACGAGTTGAGACCGAAGCTCTGTCCACTCGATGCGAAAACGATGTCAAAGACCATCGAAATGTTGGAGCTGTTTTTGCCGGTGCAATTGTATCCGAAGGATCATCATTTGGGATACAAGCTGTGGTTCGACGAGTTCATGAAACTGTGGGAAGTTTGCCACAACGCACCACAGTGGGAACACAACATGATGTGGCTAATGGCTCGAGTATCGTGGCACAACATCGGTTACATCGACTGGGAGCCTCACATACCATTAATGTTTACAAGATTCGTCAGATGTCTTAATCTTCCTGTGCACTACAAACAGCTTCACGGTGGCAAACCTCCGAAGATTGAGACGAATCCCATTGCCATTTGGATCATATCAATTTTGGTAAAACAACAAACATTAAAAAAAAAAATTAAATTAATTAATTTTTTTTTTTGTCGCTGAGCTCTAATTATATATATATATATACTAGCGTTTCCCCGGGCTCGCGAGCTACGCGCGCTCGCTCGTCAATTGTAAACTATTTTGAGTTAAGACCCATTTGGGGAATATTTTTGCTTCTTTCTCCGCCGCCGACCACCGCTGCTGCCTCCTTCGAAATCCCCTTAGAGGAACTTAGAATATTTTGGCCTTCCTCTCCCACGCTCCACCGCACCCCCACCTCCTCCCCCCGAAAAATATTTTGTCCCTCTAAGGCGGACTTAGAATATTTTTCTCTCCCCCCCCCCCCCCTCCTTCGACCGAAAATATTCTAAGTCCCTCTAAGGGGGACTTAGAATATTTTTGCCCTCCCCTCGATTCTTATACACGGCGGCGGCGGCGGTGGCGGCGACAGCGGCGATGACTTTATATATATAGAGAGATATACACTAGCGTTTCCCCGGGCTCGCGCGCTACACCCGGTCGCTCGTCAATTGTAAACTATTTTGAGTTAAGACCCATTTGGGGAATATTTTTGCTTCTTTCGTCGCCGCCGACCACCGCGGCTGCCTCCTTCGAAATCCTCTTAGAGGAACTTAGAATATTTTGGCCTTCCTCTCCCACGCTCCTCCCCATCCCCCCTCCCCCCTCCCCCCTTCGATCGGTGCGGTGCCCAAGGGGGAATTCCCTTAGGGGGACAGAATATTTTTGCTCGATGGACTGCCCAAGGGGAAATCCCCTTAGAGGGACAGAATATTTTCGCTCGATGGGCTGCCCAAGGGGGAATCCCCTTAGAGGGACTTAGAATATTTTTGCCCTCCCCTCGATTCCTGACACGGCGGCGGCGGCGACAGCGGCGGTAACTTTATATATATAGAGAGATATATATATAATTACAATTTAATTTATTTTCTGTATAAATTATAATAAATTTTATAAATTTAATTTACGAAATACGAATTTTCCAGGGAAACGGTTCCAGCAGTCAAACTTACGTGGAAAAATTTTTGAAGACCATTGAGACGTATCTTCATCAGGCAAATATCGGTCCGTGGGTAATAAAGCTGAAGGATATACTTAACAAACTTTCGTACTTCTTCATCACGCGTCTGCACTGGTATGTCGACGATCTGTGAAATTCTGTCGTTGCGTACACAACGATATGGAATTGTGATAATTTAAAAATTAATAATACAATATCGCATTGTCTATTTATCGTTTGCGTGATTTTTTGTTCGTTAGCGAACGATTTGGAAAGCGAACGTGGGAAGTTCCAACGCCGAATACGCATAAACTTACCGATGCCGATATCGACGCATTCGTAAAGGCGATGATGCCGGTCGCGATGACCGCTATGTTCAGCAAAATGGGTGTCAGCGAAGCTTGCAACGCTCTTCAGCATCTCGCGAACATAAGACCGAGTTTAGTGATACCGGACGTTCTCGAGCGCATGTATAGCACTTTGGATTCGTTGACCGAACCGCACAAACTTACAGCAGCTATGTCCGGCATGACGTCGGTCGCGCGGCCTATGGTACAAGGATCTCGTAACGTTAACAAAGGTAACACCGGTTTTTTAAATAGCATATGTTAGGAAATTAAAAAAAAATTCAAAAAATTGTGATTCCCGAAATTTAGCGCCTCTAAACGAATAAAAAAAAAAAACGCTTAATTTTTTGTTTAAATGAAAATAATTTTTTTTTTTTTTTCATTCGATTGTTTCCGTTGCGCGAAACCAAAGTTTCATTTATAAAAAAACAGAAACATTATAGTTGAAAAAAAAAACAGTGTTGTTTTTCTTCGATCGATTTTATTTTCGCATCGTCATTGAGGATTTTAACGATTCTTACGATTCACATTTCTATCTTTAAAGGATTTTTGTCATTTTTTCAGATTACGCGTATACCGAGGGACCGAGTCATGTTCTTCCGCTTCTGTTTTCCTTTTTACCGGGAATCGACGCGAACGACGCGACAAAGTGTTTCGTAACTTTTCGTTTGATATCGATATACGCGGTACTCGTGCCGATCGTCGATACGTCGCAATGCATATCACCGATGGATGACGACGAGAGGCTCGTTAACGAATCGACTTCGCGCTTCGAAGACTTCGTTTTGCAGTTTTTCGATAGAATATTCTCGCTAATCGAGTCGAGTACTCTGGAATTTTTGTCTCACGAGAATCGCGCCGCTGGCGGTGCCAAAAGCAAATTGGAATCGATGGCTCAGGGTGCCGTGGGCAGTGTTTGCTCTGTGGTACTTCTGCAAACCAGCGATTCAATATTTCTTTCGGCTCTTCACAAGTTACGTACCTTCATTACCGAACGAACCCTCGAAACTACGGTTTCGGGACAATTGGCGGCGGTGGTTTGTCGAATGTTCGCAAAGGTAAACGGACGCGAAACTCTGCGCGCTCTCATACCCGGTCTCTCGGAAACTATTCTGGAACTCGTCGGTGATGGTGACGAAGTTCAGAAGGAGGAAAATTTGGACAATCGCTTGTTATTCGCGATGCTTCTGCTGTCGACGGTCGTCGACACTCCGGGAAACAATCTGCTGCCTTACATCGACACTCTCACCAGTGTTCTCGACAAAACATTGCATCTCAAGTCCCGCGAGGGGAGCCAAATAGCGAGCCGAATGCTCAAATGTATCTTTCATTCTTTGTCGAACATCTCGTCGACGAGCTTTCGATCGAACGGTCGCGACTACAATGATCCCGAACATCCGTACTTCAAGGAATGGGGACAAGGATCCGATATCGCGGATTTCAAGATCGAGTGGTATGTTCCCGGAGAAAAGGAAATCGCTATGCTACAAACACTATTCGCGAGATACGCACCACCGGAAATATCGAAAATTGAACAACACAGCGCAAAAAAAATCGTTTTGACGAGGTAAATAGTCGAAATTGTTTACTGTAAAAAATAATCTCCTATAATGTTTTTTCTCTCCAAAATTAGTTGGTTTTCGAAGCCCGAAATTGTCGATTTTTCGTGTGATGAACAATTTTTTTTTTTTTTCGGGAACCGACGCCTCCGACGTATTTTTTTCTCGAAATATTTATATTCAACTGTAACAGCCTGCATTTTTTTTTTGTTTTTTATACGCGCATTAAGGAACTATTAATTTTTTATGACCCGAATTCGCGGTAAATTGTTGTGAAATTTCAATTTCAGGGAGGAATTACTGCTGAGTCTCGATATCATCGGTAGTATTCTCGAAGGAGGCGACAAATTTTTTCCCATTTCGCCCGATTCGAATGTAAATCCGGACGATCCAGCGGCAGTTTGGACGTCGTTCTTGCCGACGGTGGGCGTTAAGGGTGAAATTCGAATGCCCGACGGTAGCAACGTTCGTTGCTATCTTTCCGAAGCTATGCGCGATCTGCAGCAAGTGATACTCAGCAATTCCGAAGATGATACGAAGAGTTTGTTTACGTTAGTGCGCGTAAGTATCTTTTCTTTTTTATCTTAACGAAATAATTCTATTTCAGGGTGTCTACCGGTTACTGAAACCCGAAAAACCTGAAATTGTCAGAGAATTTTCGGACGTCGGAAGTCATGGAATTTCATGACTTTTCTGAAATTCCAATCAAATTTTCTTTCTCTTTCTCCAAAAAAAAAAAAAAGGAAAAAAAATCGTAATGAAAATACGACATTTTGGATCAGAAAAACCCGGAAAAGTTAGAGAATTTGATCGCTCCACTCGACTGGACACCCTGTTATTTTCTTCAGTCTAAATTAACGCAAAATCTGAATTGTCAGACATCACAATGTCGTAATTTTGTAAAAAAAAATCGAATTTCGTATTTCGTTTATCGTATTTTTGTAAATTTTATCGTTTTTTGTAGTAAATATAATGGTAAAACTGTTTATAATTTCGTAGATTTGGAGTAATCTTCTTCTCGGCAAAGTCTGGATGTACGATCACTTCGAAGCGCGATGCCGAAACATTAAAATGGTTCAAGTAGCTTTGAAGGATAAATTGGTGAAGCGGAAGGGTCGGTTGGACGGTATGCATGTTCTGCGCCGTACGGAACTTTTGCACGAATGCCGGTCCCACATGCGTTATCACAGTCTCACAGAAACGCACAAACTTATGATGTTGGAGTTGATGAAATTAGCCACAAGTCGTTACGCCGAAGTGCGCACCGCGGCTCAGGATGTTCTTACCGGCGGATTCTCGTATTATCCATATTCTTACACCGTAATCGGTCCGCGTTTGCTTGAAATTCTTGCGTTGGATCCCGACGAAAATCACGAAGCGTTGAAGGTAAATCAGCTATGGAATGATTCGCGATAAAAAAAAAATAAATAAAATCGTATCCACCGACGTATACGAAACATTTTTTTTTAAGGAATTCTAAAAAAGTTCATTTGTATTAAGAAAAATTAACGAATCAACTTCTGTAAAAAAAAATATTCGGTTGCCTGATGATTCGTGGAACAATTTTTAAAAATTTAATTTGTTACTAACTTTTTGGAATTATTATTATGCAAAATTAATGTTTTTACTTTCTTCTATATATTTAATTTTTTAATTATTTTCATCCAATTTTGGAAGTATTTGAAATTTATTTATTTATTTATCACTCAACGAACATAAACACGAAAAACAAAGTTCGTCAGATTCGGTTCCGTGTTAATTTGTTTATTTTTTTTTAACAGGGAGTTCTCTATATTCTTGTGGGACGGCGTGCGGAGTCACTGATGATTCTGCGAAATTGGCCGTTTCTGCGAACCCTTTGGCCGGCGATAATACTATCGAAGCCATCGGAAAAATTGTCGGTAATACGGCTGAAGGAGACCCTCGTGGAGGTTGTCAACCGAAACTTTCCAATGATCGGAATAACGCTGGAAGTACCGGACAGTTGCATAACAACGGCAGCAACGCTGTGGAATTATTCGCCGCGACCGCTTGCATCCCAACCGACGGATGAAGATATTCATCGGGGAATTCGAACTCTCGAGGAATTCGGCGAAACTAACACGAATCTTTACGACGGTCTCGTGAACGATCTGCTGCGCGCGATATTGGAGGAAAATCCTCACTGGCGGCATCGATCTATGGCGATGAGTTTCATCAAGAATTTGGTTCATCCGGATCGCGCTTATCCGGCTAAAGTAGTTCGTTATTTCCTGAACGCACTTGTTCACGACTCATTGGAGGAACGGAAAATCGCCACGAAAACCGTCGACTACATGCTGACGCAACAAAAAAGAAAGCATCCGAAGGTTATTACACATTTTTTTTATTCCAATACTTTTAGGATATATTGCAGAGGAGGGCGTCAATGTCGGCATTAGAATAGTAAAAAAAAAATTGTCGCACTAATTACTTCCTTACCAATAATGCCTTTTTTTTTACGAAAAAAACAGTGTTCGCGAAATCTGTGGGCGATGTGATTTTTTTTTTTTTTTAAATACAAAATCCGCAATACTACTATCCATCAATTTGACCCTTAAATCAATTTTTTAAATTCAGATCGAAGTGGATTTGGCAAAACTTCAATCCGCCGGATCTTCTCGAGTCGAAGCCTCAGAGAAATGGTATCCGGGTGTCCGTTCGGACAACGTGTGGCTGCAGTACAACTACGAGACGCGTCCGTTAACGGAGGAGCAATGGAACGAACCGAGATACGTGCATCAGCCATACGTGGGTTACTACACGTGGCCTAAGAAGTTGGAGGTTTACGCGCCGTCCACGGAACAGCCGACGCTCGATCCCGCGATTCGCGTCTTAACTGATCGCGAGGCGGAGATCGACAAATTTTTCTCCGATCCTCACAACGTCGATATGCTGATAAAATACAGTAGTCTCGAGGAACGAAAGGGAAAAGACAAATTCAATATCTTTCGCGCGCGATTATTCAAAGGTCTCTTCCGTAATCACGGAATCGTGCATTTGAAACATTTTTTGCCGCATCTGAAGCGTCTCGTCGCCGATAGTCACGAGAGTAGTCAACGTTGCGCCGCGGAGATAACCGCCGGACTGATAAAAGGCACGAAGCACTGGCCGTTCCAAATGGTTTCGCAGATGTGGGAAGAATTAACGCCGATAATAAGCATCGCGTTGAATAATTTGACTGTGGAAACCGTCGGCGATTGGGGTTCGTGTTTCAGTACGGCGCAGGAACGCCGCGATCCCAACAGACAACATTGGCTTCTCGAATGCTTGATGGAGGAACCGCCGTTAGGCGATTCAACGACGTCGTTCGTCGAGTGCGGAAGATTATACATTCTTCAAGTGACTTTGGGTCTGCAAACGTGGCGAGTTGCCCAACTGATGGAACGACTACTGAATCGCGTAGAGGAGCGATTACTCGCAAATCCATTCCAAAACGTTCGCTCGCGTTTAGGCGCTCTTCTCGCGACGGTTTACGCTGTTGATCTCGATTTTCCCGAATCGTCGCACGATCGTTTGTCACCGAGAGCTCAACATCTCATACGAAAAGTAATGCCGACGTTGCGACAACTTTCCGATGATCCGTCGCGCGCCGTACCGACAAATAGTAACAACAGCAACAGCGTTCTCTCGCGAGTCGCCGACGTTAGACTCGAAGCTTCGACTTCGTCGAGTGCCATCGGTTCTACAAACAACGAGCAGACGGTTCGATTGTTCAAAACTATCTGCCAATGGCTCGTTACCAGCGCCTGCAATCTTCTTTACGGCACGCAACCCATTTTTTACGAAATATTTCCGATCGCTTGTCTACTGGAAAGTTGCGAAACTGACGAGGAACTCAGCAAAACGTGTTCCAGTACACTGGCCGTTCTCGCTGCGACTCTTACACTGCCGAGAGATATGCATGTGCCGCTAAACGCCGTGAAAAACATCAGCCAAAGCTCGTCGTGGTCGGCGAGAGCGGCTTCTCTTAGCTTTTTGGAAGTTCATGTTTTCTATAACATGGGAATTGTGCTCAGTAATCCTGAATGGATCAATACCGTTCGAGATATTGTCCTTAAATTACTCGAAGACGAGAGACTCGAGGTTCGCGAAAAAGCGGGCCAAGTTCTCGGCAGTCTTTTGCACTGTACTTTTATACAGGAACAAGAAACTTTATTAGTAAGTAACGTAAATACGTTCAAACGTATATTTACGATTTTTTTTTTTTTTCAATTTTTTTATAATTTAAAAAAAAATTTTTTTTTTTTTGCGGGAATTTTAATAACATTTTTTTTTGCATTGATAGGATGAATTTAAAGCCAAATCGAAGAGGCGAATAAAGAAACACGACGATGTCCGGCTGCGACACGCCGGTGTACTTGGGCTGTGCGCCTTCATACGCGCGAATCCGTACGACGTACCAAAATACGTGCCTTCGGTTTTCGAACATCTGGGAATGCATCTCAACGATCCACAGCCTATTCCGGTAAATATTAATTGCAGAAAATTCATTTAAAGAATAGTATATTACGACACGAGGGCGTAAAAACTTTTCCGCCGAGTATCGTATACGATTTTACTTCAACTTTCCGCCGAGTATACGATATTAGTTCACAAAGTGTGGAAAGGGAGTCCTCCGCGCGCGAAACGCGCGGAAAACTTCATTTTTAGTAAAGTAAATTTGTTTTATTTCCTTCTATATAGTTTTTGAGAGAAAAAAAAAAATCATAAATTTTACGAAACTTTCGTAAGTTTAGAAAAAAATTCGGAATTTTTTTCTTTTTTTTCTATATAGAAAATAAGAAATAAGAATTCTTTCTGTTACTTTGATACTTGAAAACTTCATTTTCAGTAAAGTAAATTTGTTTTATTTCCTTTTATATAGTTTTTGAGAAAAAAAAAAATCATAAATTTTACGATCGTAAGTTTAGAAAAACATTCGGAATTTTTTTTTTTTTCTTCTATGTAGAAAATAAGAAATAAGAATTCTCTTTGATACCAAACAAACGTTCGGAGGCAAAGAAAAAAAAGAATACATTTTTTTTTTTTTTTTTTCAGACGACAATAAGGAAGACGTTGGGGGACTTCAAGAGAACTCATTACGACGGTTGGGCCGGTCACGCGTTGCGTTTTACCGAAGAACAACTGGGTATCTTACAAGATCTGACTGTACCGCCTTCTTACTATGCGTAATTGACAAAAAAAAAAGATAAAAAAAGAAAAAAAAAAAAACGGCGAGGATAGTGGAATAATTTCGTTTTATACATAAATAGCACGAAAAATGTCGGGTGGGCGCCAAAACAAAAAGAGACAAATATCGTTTAATAATTAATCGTATTTTATAGAATAATAAAATTTCGGGAATCTTTATTTCTGGAATTTTAACGTAACACGGCCGATGGTTTCTTATGAATCTTATTATAAATATATAAAATTGAATCGAAGATACGACGATTACATAACGACGGTGTTTTTTATTCATTCAATAAATTGTACGTTCTTACGGAGTTCGGTGAATAATAAGTCGCTATCCTTTTGGCAATAAATGCTCTTGCGACTATTTCAGTAATAATGGATGTCGCTGTGTTTTTATAATAATTTATTCGGTTTTCATCGTTGATTGTTGATTTTGGGATAAGAGATTGCGAAAGATATCCGCGAAATCGAATTCACGATGTTGCGGACGACGACCGACGACCCGCAGTATTAGTCGCGCGTCCGCTTACATACCCGTAGCGAAAGCATTGTTTTCATGAAAAAAAAAAAAAAAACGAAAGGAAAAAAAAAGTCGAAAGTTCGATCTTTTTTTTTCACAACTATAAAAAGTTTTTTTTTGCGGAAAAGTATTAAGGATTTTACGGAAGGTAAGAAAAAGAAGAAAAACATTTTTTTGCGACTATTTTTCAATGACCCACAATATTTCGAGGCCAATCCGTGGCTTCAGGCATTTCGAAGTTATTTCAGAATCACGTGACCTTTCCCTTGATCTCATAGTCTCGCGTACCGCCGAGTTCAATGGCGCCACTGATATATGTATACATATATATATATGCGAGGGTCAAGGATTCCGTCTGCCGATGAACTGTACACAGCCCCTTCCAAAAAATTTCTCCAGTCGTCGCTCGCCTCTCGAGCGTAAAGCCTCATTGGACAATGTAGCGAAAAAAAAAGCTTTCTACTCGTATAAATATTCATTCGATTATCGATCGACTCGTAATCAGCTTTTCACGTGTACCGGCGTTTCCAAATTTTTTGACACATTTTCTCCGAGATAAATTTACGCGCACAAATACCAATTGAAATTAGCAGAGATGGCGGCGAAATTTCGATCACAATTGCCAGGTAAACGATCGACGAAATAATTCTGTATTTTTGGGGTTTTTTTTTGCGGACATCTCTGCGAGATATTAGTCATTATGAATTCGCAGGTGTACCGTTGCCGCTTGGGATATTGTTAATTATTCTCGCGTCTTTGTGTTTCTCAAATTCTTACGACGGTCAATTCGTCTTCGACGATTCCGTCGCTGTCGTAAACAATGCGGACGTCAAAGACGCTCCTCTGTTAAATTTATTCGTCGACGATTTTTGGGGCACAAAATTGTCGCACAAACATAGCCATCGATCTTACAGACCCCTCACTATCCTGACGTTCAGGTAAATAAAGTTCGTGAAAATAAAAAACTGCTATAGAAATTGTGAAACGCGGAAAAATGTTTAAACGCGCGAATTAAAAAAAAAAATGATTTTTTATTATAGATTTCATTACTGGTTAAGGGGTTATCTCGATCCAATGGATTTTCATTTAGTAAATATAGGATTGCATACGATAGTTTGCGTATTGACGCTATTCGCGTTCAATATACTGCTCGACGGACAATCCGAGCGGATCGCTTTTTACGCCGCTTTGTTATTCACCGTTCATCCGTGTCACGCTGAAGCCGTAAGTTTACCTCGAAAAATGCATTATTTCGATGAAAATAAATAAATAAATTAATAACATCGATCACGCGTAAAAAAAAATATAATAGAAATCTCATTCGGAGTAATTTTCTTCATTGCAATTTTTTAAATTATTTTATTATCGTATTTTGTATGGGAAGAAAAATCGAATGGAGAAATTTTATTTTATACTTTTACAATTTTATACTCCGGAAAATGATTTTTTTTAAATCGTTTTTTTTTATTAAAAAAAAAGTCGATCGATAACAAAAAATTAAAGGCTTTTTGGTTTCGGAGTAAATTACGCGATAAAATAAAAAGTCGACTCCAAAAAACGATTTATAATTTTTTTCATCGCTATTAATTATTCATTTTTCGATTATTTCATTTCCGAAAATTCAATTTACATCGATTTAATTTACGACAAAATTTATTTTCGATATCGAAAAAATTGTTTTGTAAATATCGTGTATAAATTTTGCAGGCGAAAATCGTGACTTTTCTCTATATAGTTTTTACTTTAAGCAGCGCGAAGATCTATAAATTTTGCGTACAATCATAGGTGTCCTCAGGTATCGGGGATCGTCGGTCGGGCTGACGTATTGTGCACTTTTTTCGTGTGGCTATCGCTCATATCGTACAGTCATTGCATATTCACCAAAAGAAGATTTTTCAAGATTTTTTTTATGTTTCTCGGCATTATTTGTATAGCCGCTGCAATGCTGTGCAAAGAAATCGGCATCACTGCTATCGTAAGAAAAATTGCGTATTAAAAAAAAAAAAAAAAAGATGAAGCAAAATTATTTTTTATTTTTTTTTAATGATATTAATTACTTTTTAGGGAATTTGCGGCATTTACGACGTCATGATAGTCAATAAATTAAATCCAATAGCCATCGTCAAGATTCCGAGACTCCGATTTTCGTGGAGCGATATAAAAAATCACTGTACTGAAAAATCCGACTTATTGATACGCCTTATCGCGTTAAGCATCACCGGTGCGGTACTCGTAGTCCTGAGATTCAGTATTATGGGATTTTCGACTCCGACTTTTCAACCGGTCGACAATCCCGCATCGTTCGTCGATAACTTTGTCTATCGTGTTATCAATTACAATTACGTTTATTGTCTGAACGCGTGGATACTGATTTGTCCCGAATGGTTGTGTTTCGATTGGTCGATGGGTTGCATACCGCTTATCAGTGATTACGATAATAGAATATTCGCCGTTTTCACATTGTGGATCGTCGTTGGGGTACTGATTTTCCATGCGTTCGCTGGTCGGCAAAGTCAGAGTCAAAGGTAAAAATTCCGCCCTAAAAAAAAAAAAAAAAAAAAAAAAACGTATCATTTCCTCACAAAAATTGTTTTTTCTATTTTTTTTTACCTTAAAACGAAAAAATATACTTTTATCTGCAAGAATTCAGTTGCGAAATCGCAATTCGTGATTTCGAGTAAATGAAATTCTTGCAGATAAAATTATATTTTTTCGTTTTGAGATAAAAAAAAAATAGAAAAAAAAAATTGTGAGGAAATGATACGTTATTATCCGCAAGAATTTTCCACATGAAATTTTCGTGAATTACTATTACAGATACGCGGCAATGGGACTTTCTCTGTTGATCGTTCCATTTTTACCCGCAAGCAATATTTTCTTCAACGTTGGCTTCGTATTGGCGGAAAGAACTTTGTATCTACCATCAGCCGGATATTGCTTACTGATCGCAATTGGTCTGCAGAATCTCGTCGTTCGATTTCCAGAAACGAAAACTCACGTTTTCTTGTATTTCGCGTTAATTCTTCTGTATTTCACTCGTTCGTGGATGAGGAGCGATCAATGGAGACAAGAAAAAGATCTCTTCAGGTCCGCTCTCGGGGTTTGTCCGCTGAACGCCAAAGTGCACTATAACATCGCGAAGAATGCGGCGGATTTGGGAAATTCGACGCTCGCGGAGGCCGAATACCGAGAAGCATTGAGGTAAAAAATTTTCTTTAATTTTTTTTTTTTGTGTGTTTCGTTCGAATTCTCGAGAAAAACTCTACGTTAACAAGAGTCATTCAGGCTGAATCCGGATTACGCACAAGCGATGAATAATCTTGGAAATCTGATGAAAGATCGCGGGAATTACGAAGAGGCAGAAAAACTTTTAAAACGCGCATTGCAGATGCAGTAAGTGTGAAACTTATCAATCGGCATGGAATTTCACTTCTACGCAATTGGTTTCTGAAAAAACGAAAAGTATTACAGGGAAAACTTCGCCACGGCGTGGATGAATTTGGGAATCGTACTTTCGGCGCTGAAGAAGCACAACGAATCGGAACAGAGCTATCAAACCGCTCTGTCCTACAGACCCGTTTGTCCGGATTGCTATTACAATTTGGGAATTTTGGTACGAATTCCTTTCGTTCTAAACATCAAATCTATTTTTTCTTTAGGTTCTGAAACGTAAAAAAAAAATTAATTAAATTGATTGCATTGCCACAAAAATAGAAAAAAAAATCGGACTATTATTATTTTGTAATGTCGTAATTATTTTTCGGTTAAAAAAAAAGGCAGAAATGTGCAAATCGTAATCGTCGTCTACGAGAACAATAGTTTTTTAAGAATTGAAGAATTTCTTGAAGTATCGATACTTGTGATTTCTCGCAATAGTATTTGGAGATGTTGGAGAACGAGAAGGCACTGGATGCCTGGAAAAATGCGATTGCGCAAAAGGCAAATCACCGGAGGGCGTGGGTCAACTGGGTTCGATTACTGGACGACATGGGTTGAGTAGATTTTTCTCATACATCGATTTTTTTTGTTTTTTTCGATTTTTACATTTTTTTTAATTCTAATTTTTTAATTTTTGTTTTTTTTTTAATTCTAATTTTTGAATTTTTGTTTTTTTTTTTAATTCTAACTTTTGAATTTTTTTTTTTTTTTAATTCTAATTTTTGAATTTTTTTTTTTTTTTTAATTCTGATTTTTGAATTTTTTTTTTTTTTTAATTCTGATTTTTGAATTTTTTTTTTTTTTTAATTCCGATTTTTGAATTTTTGTTTTTTTTCGATTCCAATTTTTGAACATTCATTTTTTTTTTTATTGTCATTTTTGAAATTTTTATGAAATGCTTTTTGTGTTCTTGAAATATTTCATACCTAATTGTAGGTATGTCGAGCGAAGCGCTGAAGGTGGGAAAAGCAGCGTTAAAGTTCGTTCCCGATGATGCGACAGTGCATTTCAATATCGCTAACATACTCGGCAAAGACGGACGCTTCGCTGAGGCGGAAATAGAGTTTAAGGAAGCGATATCGATAGAGCCAACGAATCCCTCAATTCTGGCGAATTTAGGTACGAAGAAAATTATCCAACGAAAACTGAAGTATCGACAGTGTCTCAAAAATCGCACGATGCAAATAATTAATACTGAATATCGATTATCATCGATTAATCACGCAGATAGTCGTATAAAAAATATTTTTATCACAATTCCAGGAGTTTTGTATCATCGATGGAACAAATTCGACGATGCGGAATTAATGTACAAAAAGGCATTGGCGATAAAACCAAATCTGCAGAGTGCGAATGATAATTTGAAAAAATTAATATCGCGATCGAGAACAAGAAGAAAAATGAGAAATGTTTGATAAATAAATAGATTTATGCGATTTTATGATTCTACGTCTTGCAACGTTTTTTCGCTTTGTTGAAATTTCCTTTGGATCCCGACGATTCCTCGGTCTCGGGAGACGAAGGTTTGTCTTGCATCAAGTCGGGATGATGAGGATACCGATAGGCCTTGAATTTGCCGATTTTTTTTCCATCCACGTAATTGTACGATTTGAAACATGTCTCGCAGACGTAACAAGGATTGTGAGGTATTCTATCGCTGTCGGTGGTCACCCAACGCGCTGGTAAAACGCCGCACATCATGCAGTAACGAATTCGTCTTTGCTTCAGTCGATGAATTCTCGGATAAGCCGACACAGCCAATTCGTCGTCAATGTTCAACAATCTGCGAAAATTGAAAAAAAAAAAAAAAACGTCTGTAAAAATGTGAGAGAAGCCGAGAAAAGCGGTACTTTCAACGAAAAATTAAACAGAGAGGAAAAAACACGTAAAAACGATCGAAAAGAGATCGATGCCTAAAAAAGATCGAAAAGAGATCGATACGTAAAAGAGATCGAAAAGAGATCGATACGTAAAAAAGATCGAAAAGAGATCGATACGTAAAAAAGATCGAAAGGAGACCGATACGTAAAAAAGATCGCAAAGAGATCGATACGTAAAAAAGATCGAAGAGATCGATACGTAAAAAATGCAAAAAAAAATAATCAATTTCGTTTCAAAGTCTCATTCAAGGAAAGGAAAAAAAATCTGTGAAAATGTTTTTTTTCGATCTCGTCGTCGTTGATCTGTGGAATTTTTCGTCAAAATTTACTTACCTGGCATCACTGAAAACTATTAGATGCTCGCAACTACCCTGATGCTGATAGACCCACGGAAATCCGAATCTCACGGACAAAGAATCCACCCGCGTATTTTCCATCGTAGCGGTTTCGAAGGGACCGAGATCGTGAGTTTTGACCCATTCCCTGATAACTTCACTGTTATCCTCGTTTCCGCTATCGCGAAAATCATTGTAGAACGTCCCTTCGATGTAAAAAAAGCCGGATTTGTAAATATCCTGAAAACGAGTCGTGTTGTTTATTTCGAAGCAATTTTTTTCGCAAAAAATCGTAATTAAAGGCAAATAAAATTATTTTAATTGAATTAACAGTTTTTTTCAATGTTCCGAGGAATATTCAATTTCCGTGTTTCGAGGCAATTTTTTTCATAAAAAATCGTAATTAAAAGCAAATAAAAATATTTTAATTGAATTAACAGTTTTTTTCAATGTTCCGAGGAATATTCAATTTCCGTGTTTCGAGGCAATTTTTTTCATAAAAAATCGTAATTAAAAGCAAATAAAAATATTTTAATTGAATTAACAGTTTTTTTTCAATGTTCGGAGGAATATTCAATTTCCGTGTTTCGAGGCAATTTTTTTCGCAAAAAATCGTAATTAAAGGCAAATAAAATTATTTTAATTGAATTAACAGTTTTTTTTCAATGTTCCGAGAAATATTCGATGTCCGCGTTTCGTGACTTTCAGAAGGACAATTAGACAATTAGAAGGAAAGGAAAAAAAAAAAGAAAAACCTTAGCAACAGGTTCCATGGGTTTTTCCGGATTTTCGCTGACTTCCGTCGAAATCGATAGATCCGACACGCAGTCTATGAGATCGCGAACTTTATCCAGCGTTTGCGAACCCAGAATAGCTATCATACTGGACATGACAATTTTTCTACCTGAACCGCAAATTGCCGTATTTCGGGTACCAAAGGGTTCGTAGACTTTGATAAAAATCACAGAGTCTTTGCCAGGTACGGCGGTCGGTCCTTCCGTTTCTGCTTTATTGTAACGCTTAAATAGTTTTTCTCGCATTAAAATCCATTTTATCATAGCATTGACTGAGTGAAATTAATTTTTTGACTTTTATACTCACTATGGCTATTTCTCCCGTATACTTTCTAAATTTTTTCATGTTTTCGCCGCTTCGTGTTTTGTACATAAGCTGCAAGTGTTCCAGAGTCGCGAGATCCGTTTCTTTTGGAATTTCCGTGCATTCGATGGACCATTGTCCTTTTTTCGATAACGTTGTAGTTTCGTATTTCGGAAGCTCATTTGGTACCGTCAATTTATCAACGCTACAATTCAATATACATAATTAACAATGCGTAATAATCATTATAATAAAAATAAATTTAAAATAAACTTTTTTTTTTTTTTTTTTTTTTTTTTTAACCTGCAATATTCAGCTAACATGTCCAATTCTTCATCGTCTAACGAGGAAGGCATGAAACTTGCTATCGAGTTGTCAGCGTCGTCGTGAGTTTCGTTGGATCTGTCATCGCTGATTAGTTTGTGATACGCCTCAAAGTATTTTCCGATGTCAACTTTGGCCGACGAGATAGCGTTGTACAACGAATAAACGGAATCCATTCTCCGATAATTATTTTACTTGATTTTATCGTGAATATTCGGTATTTTTAATGGAAAACTGGAACGGCCGTATCATAACCTTTTTTCGAACTATTCTTTTACCTTTCTTTACCGGGGTTACGAGTTGTGCAATAAAGACAGCGATAATAATGTTCTTTATCGATCTGTGTGGCTTTCGATTGCGAGAATACCGTATCTTGTTGTAAAAAAGTTTATTTAACACCCGGCGCGAGACACGAGTAAATAACAGTGAGACGAATGGACGTTTGTCCGTGTATATTGTGTGTTCTCAATGTTGCCGAGGTTATTTCTTTCATGAAATGTCACATCGCAGTTCATAGCGAAAACTCGTGAAAACTAATATTATTTTTTCATCCGAAGACACTGATTCTGGGCTGTGTATTTTATTTGATTCGATGAGTTTTTCTGTCATTGGCTGCATTCGCGATCATAAATGTCAGCTGTGCATTTCAGGTGTATCACTTAAGTAGGGGGGAGAGGGGTGTTTTCAATTTGATTGGATCGACGGGCGGTTAATCGGTTATTGCGTTTTATATACGGATGACTCATTGTTAGACAATTTTTATTTTTTTACTCATTTGTAATAATTATTATGCAAAATAAATGGTTTTAGCATCTAATATATGCGCTGGTTTTTTTTCAGATTTTTACACAAATATATTTTTTTTGACATTCTTAACCGATCGTTATACCGATCGTTTTACCGTCCGTTACTAAAAAAAAAAAAAAAAACGCAACGAATATTCGAAGCGTAGTTATCTAATTAAAATAAAATAAAAACTAAGTAACAGCTTTATATATTATTTCGTCTTCGGTCGCGTGAATGCATCATAACTTGTTAAAATAACATTGAGTTACATGATAAAAAAATTGTACAGGTGTCGAACATTCAATAACGTAACAGGAACAATCGGTAAAATTCAATTTTCATATCACATTCTTCAAAAAATCCTTCGAACCCATACGAAATACTCGACGCACCTATCGACTCGTCATTTTCTTTTGTTAAGCCTTCTGGAGTGTCTTCTGGAGTTTGCTTTTCTTGCGGGGTTTTCTCGGTATTATAAAATTTTTTTCTATCCAGGTCCATCTAAATTGGAATCCCATTCCTTCGACCGTTCGTTGAACAAGTTCTAAGCCCAAAAGTTCGTTGTACGTGAAATATTTCCGGAGTCCCGATTCTGCATCGATTGCCACGGGTTTACTTACGGAATCGTCTATAATCGCAAAGATTATGTACGTTTTGTTGCGCACTTCTTGATTAAGCTTCGCAGTTCCGAACAGTGTGTCGGCAACCCCTATAAAATGTTCTACAGTCCTAAAAAAAATCTCAGCTTCATCGAAAGTTACATTCTCTCCGTCCGTTTCGCAACAATCGAAGAGTGCGTTTATGGCCGCAACACACGCTTTTTTGTGTTCCTTTAAAATCTGATATTTTTCGAAAAATATCTCTGCCTCATCAGCCCGCATGCATCTACGAAAGTCCGTCTGGCGCCTTGCGTGTCGTTTAATATTGCGTATAACTTTATTTTGCCAATCTCTCCCTTCAGCTTTGATTGTCTTGCCGTGCGTCAGTTCGTTATAATCCGAAACGTGTTCGAGTACAAGCGCCCAGCCGTGATTAGCATACAAACTGTTAATGCAGCCTTGCAACATCAAACTGTTGTAATATTTCTTCGTCAGAGCTTTGCAAAGAAAGTTTGCGCACCGTATCATTTGATTGCACTGTTTTTCGAAACCATTCGACTCTTTGCGCTTCACGTGAACAATGTAACACAATTCTTCTGGATCAGCATCCGGTTGTTTTTGGCTGTTGTCTGTTACGAAAATATCTCCAAATTCGAATTTATTAGGCCACGGATAACTTATGAGTATTCGATCGATGAGAATTCCTCTGATCCCCGATTCTACGTCCTGTATCATTTTCTTCACGGCGTCTATGTTGTAACGAAGTTCCTTAACAACTTTTATATTTCCAAGCATCCGTGTTTCAGTTGTATTATGCTGTTTTTCTGTGTAAGGAATGAGTCCCAACTTTTCGTATTGTTCCTTTTTACGATCTATCGATTTCTGGATATACTCGTAACGCGTTTCCGGAATTGAAAACCACTTTCCGAAAGCGTAGTGATAAAAGCTTTTATTGTATTCGATCACATTGGCAATCAGTAGCGCGCAAACGAGTTCCTCTTCGGTCTTTCCTTTGTTATTCGTAACTTTGATAATTGACTCGAGATTCGAATCGTATTGTTTCATAGTATCGTGCAACGCGTCCAAAAATTGGCCGCTGTTGATCAAATCATCGTCGTCATTATTTTGAACATTGCCCGCCCAATATGTTAATTGCGTGCCGAGACCCCAGCGGAATATATCCGGATTCAACCAGAGAAAATAGTTGTCGTAGAAAGCGCGATCTTTTTTTAGAATAGTCACCAGTTGATCGTTGAGTCCTTTTTTTGTTTCAACATTATCGATTTCCTTGAGTATGAAATCTTCGTATTCTTCATGAATGTTGTACATCGTAGAAATATTCGTATAAATTTCATAAAGCTCCTGACTTATCTCGATCAGAGTGCGCGTCAAAATATGCAAACAGATCGCGCCGCTTGTATTTGGATCTTCCTTTAGTAGAGGTAAAGAGAATTCGAATCGGTCTGATCCTTTGACGAGACGCTTGACGCCGTCCGGTTTCAGACGCATCATACTAAAATATTCGGCTCCGATCGCGGGTGTAAAACCTTCGATTGCATCCAATGCGTCAGTTTTGATTGTTTTTATTTTTCTATTATAATCATACGGCGTTTCAACCATCAATTCTTTTATTCGGCATGTCTCTTTGCAGATCAACTTGGTAGCCGTTAATTTCAAGCCGAACTGTTTGACGATTGCGAATTTGTTTATGAGTGAAGTCACGTTGCCAAAACAGTATACCATCGCAAGATCGGGATTTTCCATTGGAATTATAAGAACTGAACCCAAAAAATGTTCACGTATCTCGAATTTTTTCATATTATCGTCAAAATGCAGAGCCGTAAAGAATTCGGATGAGCGCATGGTGCTTGTGGAATACATTCTGACGATGTAGTGAAGCGGTTCGTTCGCGCTGCTGCGTTTCACTTCTATATCTGTGTCGCCGGCAATCACAGTTGGTTTTATCCATAAATAGATCGAAGATTGTTGCAAATCTAGTGGGATTTCAGATTTGTATCGATCCTTGATGCACTTTGGAATCAATTTCTTATCGAAGCAGTAGAGAACATATTTCTCGGGAAAGTGTCTATGTGGGATTTGACGATTCAATAATTTGGAAATCGTTGTACTGTTTGATGAATTCTGTTCAGATGTCGACTGGGATGTAATTGAAGTGTTGGAGCGGTCATTGGATGTAATAGAAGTGTTGGAGCGGTCATTGGATGTATTAGAAGTGTTGGAGCGGTCATTCAATTACATCGAAGTGTTTATGCTGTCGCTGGATGAACTCAGATCGTCGGTCCCGCGCCGCCTGAATGCATTTTGGCTTTCGGATCGCTCATCACTGGATGCAATTACAGTGTCTGAGGTGTCACTGGATAGACTTAGACTACGGGTGCCGCGCCAGGATGCATTCCGGCTTTCGGGCTGTTCACTGGATGCACTTGCGCTGCCTGACGGAGCGCTACTTTTATCCGAGGTATTCATATCGGTTAATCGATGAAATCAATACCTAATACTTTTTTGATCTCTGAAAAAATAAAATAAAATAAATTTCCATAAGTATTAAATCGATTTTAATGCAATAGCGATACCGTCAAAAAGTTGACTGGAAATTTCATATACTGATATAACGGAAGCTTTTACGCATAAACCTGTATTTGTACATTACGTTTAATGTACAATTATGATGAAAAATTAATGTACGGTGTTACGTCTCAGAGGTCTACGCAATCGGTATCTTGTGTTAGAACGCGCGAGAGGTTACTTATTCGTTGCTATGGTCGACTTGTACGTTAACAATTATATTATTCGGGTGCGGTTCTTCGATAAAGATTTAAATCCCGTTCCTCAAATTATAATTGTACTTTATTCAAAATGCAAATATAATAGAGATAACTTCAATCGATGATTTTAGTATAAGTATAATATATGTGTTGAAAGGGGTTATTCTAATGTGAGTCGAGAGGGGGTGGTTTTGTAGTGACTGTTTTCGTTCGGATGTTAAAATAAGACTGATTAATTTGAGGTAATAACTGGCCGTCGCAAGGCGGCCGGAAATGCTGACATCGCGATCCACGCGCGATCATACGAGAGAGAGAAAGGATATGTGAAGACCGAGAGGGAAGGTAGAATCAATAGAAAGAATAAAAACGCTGATAAAGAATCGCGTGATATCGGGTATCGAGGCCCGAGGTTCGTCGCACGGCTTTCGTGGGAATAACGTACGCCTTCTCGCGACCGGATGTGCATTGCCGTAATTCGAGAAGGAATGTTCGGTGGTTTGATTTTAATTATCGAATATAGCGAGATCGAAATTCGGAGAAATAATTTATGAATGGTACGTTCAAAAGGTCAGGACGTAACATACGGTATATTAAAAATTGTAGGGATACTTTACTTTCAATAATTTACTTTAATTTTACTATAAAAGTAATTTGATTCCAGTCATTTACCTCAATTTCACTTTAAAAGTACATGAATTTTCCATCACTATTGTATAGTTAATCTATTGTATCAGTTTATGGATAAGAACTTCAAGTACCTGGAAGTTACATATTTTTCACGATGTATATCACTGAAAAAAATGCACATATCGGTATTGGGTGCTTTTATGCACGAACCGGATGATAAATTTCAACCAAATGTGTGTTGAAATTCAACTTTTTGCCAATTACCAATTTTCGTTGCTAATTTTTGATTTCCGAGTCAATAAATAAAAAAAAATGTTATTCGCTAGATAATAAAATAATAAAGAATATTTCTATGACGCCGTGAGCGTTCGAGATAAAGCCAGCGCGGAAACCGAGTTCACACGACCGACAATGATAAGGATGTAAAAAAAATGCAAAGCTATACTACGATCGCTATCGTAACTAAAAGAAATTCGAGGGTTAGAATTAATAATGTAAAGCGTTTATGCACTTTTTTTTCAAATCTGTGTTTTTCTGTCTGTATATGTGGTCTCTCGCAAAATTAAAAAAAAATCGGTTTCTCCATTTTGAAGATATTGAAAAGCAAACACACTCGATCATAGTCAAGGCACTTTGTAGTTGTTAATCCTAACGTAACTGCAAAAAACTCGACACTGATGAAACATGTGTGGTTTTGTAAATAAGTAATTAATAAATAATGATAATTTCTAAGTAATTGAAATTTACAGCCATATAACGAAGAAAATTATGGACCAAGACTGCGTCTGATATTATAATAATAGTTACAATTAAATAATGAATTATTGTTAATAATTATTGTGATTCTCACCTGCCTTCGGAGTACAGTGACGCTACTTGCAACACGCAATCCACCCGGTTCCACCGGCTTCTTCCGCGCTTCTGAGGCGGGGTCGGTGATTCACTCCTCCCCTCCATGCAAGTGTTCTCCGGGCTGCAGAAGCGCGGTTCTAATAATAGTCATATCGTAATGTATCGCGGAATAGTGCATAGTGCATAGTGCACAGAAGTTTAGTAAACATACCAGCCGTGCACAGTTTGATAGTGCACAAACACTTTGTGCACATGATGGTTTCACTCCATGCGCTTTAGTGCACATACATTTTGGGCACAGAACGTACCGTTTGGAGTCAAAGATTTTTTGTGCACATGTATTATTCTGCACATTACCGTAATGCACAGTCATATTCAAT
The DNA here is from genome assembly GCA_934046635.1 of Buathra laborator. Classification (NCBI taxonomy): domain Eukaryota; kingdom Metazoa; phylum Arthropoda; class Insecta; order Hymenoptera; family Ichneumonidae; genus Buathra; species Buathra laborator. Next base: position 6,255,278 of record OW203900.1, read on the forward strand.
AAAATTCCAACGGAGCTAAGTAGTGCACAATATTATTGTGCACAGTTCAATAGTGCGATTCACAGCGCGATTGGGCACCACTAGAAATTATCCGGTTATACATTTTTTGTGCTTTGGGAAATACTACACACAACTTTAGGGCACGTAACTGTTGTGCACAATTGAATAGTGCAGACACTTTGTGCGCACAATGCCCTCCCCCAGGTGTTTAAGTGCACATACATTTTGGGCACAGAATCCATCGTTCGAGCATAAGATTTTTTGTGCACATATATTATTGTGCACATTACTGTAGTGCACAACCATATTCAATAAATTTTTCACGAGGCTGAGTAGTGCACAGCGCGTTATTGGGTACGATTACTGATGGCCGCAAACAAGCGCGCGATAGTACACAATTCCGTCGTGCACACCATTATTGCCCCTGTTGAAAAGGTCCGATAGGATCTCATACGAACCGATAAAGAATCAATCTGCCGTATCTGCACGACAGAATTTGCCGATAGGATATCAACGGGGATTTATGAGTCCCTATGAGCACAACTTTGCTATTAATATGCAACGCGATAGCATGCGTAAACGCATATATCAAACGTGTGCGATCTATAGTTTTCTATAGTATTTTCCTAAAAGTTGAAATATACTCGTAAGTACTTGTATGAAATATATCAGAATCCACGAGGATTGCACACGTTGACCCATAAGTATGCGCATTTATCAGCATTTGCACATGATAATTCAAATATTTTTTATCAGTATTTGCGGTGCGTTGTATCCTGCATGTTTCACCTAATTTTTCCCGATTGAAATATTAATATGAATCAATCAGACAAATCCATCATTAATATCTATTGGAATGTATAAGAAAAATCCCAACTCGAACTCATATATTTATATGATGCTATTAGCATATGCAATTAACCGAATCCCATTCATTTCGTAGATTGAAGTTGCAAATGCAGGGACAAAAACGCATACGTTTAAGATAAGGGTTTCTCACAAGTATAAGATTTAATCAGCATTACCAATTAGAATATTGTGTAAGAAACAACTGGCCAATGCTGATATAGATTTAGTATGCAATTACAAAGATATGAATATCAGTTTTTATCTTTTTATATAGGTAATTTCGAATTATAAAACACTTCAAAATGCATTTGTGTTTATCGGAATGTATCAGCACTTGCAAAATTTAAACGATGAGTCGATATTAGAACTTATCGGTATTTTTTCATAAAGTGGAGCCGGAGCGAGTGGCCTATCTATCAGCAAATAAGTGTTACTCTTGTATCGGTTTCAATCCGGTTTTTCACCACGACCAAATCTCGGTCGTGATATCTTCTATACGTAAATATTCGTAGACGCTGACTTGCGCCCGCATTGTGTTGTATGAGTATCTATCAGCACTTGCAAAATATAAACGATGGGTAGATATTAGAACTTATCGGTATTTTTTTATAAAGTGCAGCCGGAGCGAGTGGCCTATTTATCAGCAAATAAGAGTTAACAAATCAGTAATGTGAAAATAAATAATAAATAAAAATAAAGTTTTTTCTTTTATTTATCAATAATAGGGAGTTAAGAGAGTTAGAGAGAGGGAGTTATAACGAAGGAGTTTACAAAGATTATGGAAATCGACATTATTTTTTCACGATACATTTCACGATGACAAGCAGAAGGCTGTATATTCATGGCATTAACACTTTAAATGATAACACATTTACACGTCTCTCTTCTTTTCATCCACAGATCTGTACACGACTTTTAGTGTAAGGTCGTAATCGACTAATTCGGAGGTTTAGTGTAATCGACTAATTTTTTGATCACGATTTCGACTTGGGATCGGAATTATGTAATAAAAGAGACAGTGAAAAGTTAATTCGAAGTTCAGTTTTCGTGAAACCTCGAGCTGAATTCTCATTTCTTGCATGTTGGCGTAGTGTAAGAAGCGGCAGCGACAAACTGTTTTTTAACTCCCGACTGCCCGCCGGGCAAAAGACGGGAGTTATGCGTTTCACCGTGAGATCTGACTTTTCGCATTTTCTTGGTATCCAATGTTTTCCGAAATGACAAATAATGTCTTAACAAAATTTAGCACACCTTTTCTTCGTACCACGGACTGTGTCTTTTTCAGGTTTCATTATCATCAAGTGCGATTCGGTAGAGATAAAGCCGTTACAAGATAATGCGCTCGAATATATCGAAATTTCGTCGATATTCGCCGCTATTATTATGCTTTCTCGCGCCGAATTCCCTGTAAATGTATGAATGACAAATACGCACCACGACGAAATACGAGTCACGAATAGACTGTGAAATTTGCTATCATTCGTTTACGTATGGATCAATGCATTTTGTTAATGCATTACTTAGTAAAAAAAACTCAAAACTTTTTTTTTATTATGTCAATGATTTTTGTTACAATTGTTCGGACATCACCGGTCTTTTCTTTCGAAATTATTATATTTTTTTCAATATTATTCACAGGCGAATTTCAAGTTTATTTATTGAGGGTACGTCATTTTTTGTTTAACTTGTTTCGTTTCATTTTATTAAAATCTGATCCGGTCAATGTTTCAGTGGTTAACACAGCGACTGCATCGCTGTGAATTGAACATAGCGATTTTTATGTGACTTTTATTTCGACTTTTAGATGAAATAAAAATAATTTTATAAAAATTAAAAAAACTCCCGACTGAAAAAAGACTGAAATAACAAACAATTATTCACATATTATAGTCGGAAGATTTATTCGTTTTTTAGTGTAGGAATCTCCCGAATATAATATGTGAATAATTATTTGTTATTTCACGCTTTTTTCAGTCGGGAGTTTTTTTAATTTTAATAAAATTATTTTTTATAATTGGTGTTGGAACAAAGGAAAGAGAAAAAATAATCGCGATTTTTCCAGAGACTTCTCGTGTTTATGTCCGTCGCTACATTATCTGTATCATTCGAAAAATCCGTTCGTTCGATGTGTACATGCACCGGCAATGAAAGTTCCCAAGAGTGGACGTAGTGCGGTGAGGTGCAAAGGGCGAGTGGGAGGGGCGTACTCGCCTATCCCGTTCCGTTTGCTCGACGGAGAACGCACTACGCTGCGAGCGAAATAGCGATAAGCCAACAAGGGCATCTTTTTTGCACGGTAGGGTAGCGTATGCGCAAACGCACTTATCCGCTAAAGTCCGTATCCGCAAAAAGATGTTCCGCCAAAGTCCGTATCCGCCAAAAAATTTCCTCGGTAAATGAACAGGTAAATGAACCTCGTCGTCGCTCGCTTTCACGCTGTCCAACGATCGTTTGCTCTCTTCCGCCGATGCAAACAGAGTGGTTTTTTGCCATTGGACTTTGGAGTTGATTTTCGAGATTTTGCCTTCGATGGCTTAGCGCCGATTTCCGTTTTTTTTTTGCAGGTGGAAAACTGGAATGCATTCGAATGAATAGTTTGTATCGACGAACGGTATTATGCATGAAAATGGAATAAATTTCTTACCTTGAACTGCCGCTGCTACTGCCTCTATTTTTCTTTCCTTCTGTGAGACTCGGTGTCTCATTTTTATCTTTGCTTTGCTTACTACTGTCGATACGCCACCGATTAACAAAAGTATAGTGAATCTTGCGACTCGCAAAATAACTTAATTTGGGAATTCGCAACGAAAGCGATCTCACCAGCGGCTCAACGTCCACCGACGCACTTCTGAAATTACAACAATATCTCCTCAGTTCTGTACTGTAATTATAGTGAAAAAGAAAATGTTTCATCGCTTGCAGATTCGCGACATACTTTTTAGCCGGTACGGTCCTTTGTAGATTCCATAACTTCAGCGTGTGATCGTCGCTCGCCGTGATATTATGAACCGGATCTGTCGGATGGAAGACGAGGGCTCGAACGCTGTCGAAATGCGAACGAAGTGTATACTTGGCGTTCCACGTCTTTCGAAAAGTTTCCTTTGTAGTCGCTGCCATCTGTATTATCAACAATATTTTTCGGGCTCTAAATTCTCTTCCCACACATATTTTACTTCAGTGTAATTCGATGCATCGGGAATTTTATTCGAAACGTTTTTTTTTTTTTCCATTATTAACGACTTACATCGTACGCTACTTCGGCATCGTTATCGACCATTAGTTGCGCTAATTTGACAAATCCCAATGTAGAGTCACCCTCTTCGCAAGGGCGTCGAGCATCGGTTGTGAGCCTACGCACTGCACCTGCTGAAAGTAGCGCGCGACATATGTAAATGAGTTAGAAATGTTCTTGTTTTGTTTCGAGAAGCTTTCCCGTAACTTAAAGCTTTCGCAGTTACACCGATCAAAGAATTTATATTTTTATCTACTAACTCCACTTTGCCGAATCGATGTCGACGTGAATGATGGAAGCCGGCAATGATTCCTCCGTTTCGCCAAGAAGATTTAATTCGTTCAATACTTCCTCAGCCTCTGCATCCACATCCTCGCCCAGCATTAATGGATGTCTGTCGACGTCGTTAATGAAACATTCAAGGCACTAGTTTTGTAGCGACGCAAACATCTGTACGTGGGAAATATACCACTTACCTTGTTCTGCTCTTGTTCGGCATTTGTGTCGTAAAGCTCGTCGATCTCCGGCTCTTCCTCCTCCATGTCGATATCGGTGTGAGCGAGAAATTTGAAATTCGCCATAACTGAAGCTTCAGTGTCCAACATCACTTCTTTCCGCGACGGATTTCGGCAGCTGCTGAAATAAACGATAAAAATAGTACTCTGATCGATCATCGGTCCATGAATTTGTGCAGCTGCGCTCTAATGTCATCTTTTTCCTCGCGCGGCTCGTCGTTCGAGTCGCTGTTTCCGTGAATTACATCACATTACTTTAAGAGTTTGCTTTTTTTTTTTTTCATTTTTTCTTATTATTTTTAATGAGGAATATTATTTTCTATTTAAATATATTTTATTGGCACATAATGTAGGAACAAATACAAGAAACAATGGGGACAAAAAGGTGTGCTTCCAGGGGAGGAGGAAAGGATCTTGAAATTAGCTGGATTCTTCGAGGGAACGTGCAGGAATTCTAAAAAGGGATCAAAAAATATAAGAGGTAAAAAATATACAAAAATGCCTAAAAACGCATTTTACGCACGGAGTGAAATAAATAAAACTTTCTTTATAAAAATTACAAATATATATAGTGTGACGTATTTTTCATCTATCGTTACGCGAAACTCAGAATCGAATCGGAACAGCAAAAAAAACGAAACTCGAAAACTCAAAGCCGCGGGACTTTAAGCGCGAAATCGAAAACGTCACCTTCGGCCGCTCACCCTCGCGGATGCATCGGCGTCCCGGTGGGCGCCAGTTAATTTTGTTTCGCCGGTGTTAACAACCGGACTAATCGGGAGGCCGGTGGAACAACCCGACCCCCGTAAGGACGAAACGAACGATAAAACACTAACTAAATCTAACGCCGATATCCCCGCGAGAGCGAACGGTAGCGGAGAGCTCGGTGCTCAGGATGCGGGTTATGGTAGAAGGGTCGCGATCCGTCGCCAATAAAATAGCGCGCGAAAAATAATTATTGTTGGCTTGGAGCCACGGGATCTCACGCACGTGCATCGCAAGTACTCAGCTGATCGAGTGATCGAAGCGAGACAAGTGACGACGAGCGCGACACGAGATCGATAATTCCCAATAAATCAAGAGACGCACCGAAAGCGCGTAAATTATCCAAAAGGACCGAGAACTGCATCCACGGATGCACGGGAACTTAACACAGATGCACCAAAACTCGAGAGCGTCAAACACAACGCATCGATCGAATTATCGATTCGGAGAGTTCCTTTCGAAAAACTCCGAGGATTGCACACACTGTATGGCACGAAACACACGATACTCGATCGCACTGACAGGTAGCGAGACCCGTGAGAGCGAGCGAGACACCGATACCTCGCCGAGAGCGAACGATAGGCCGGCGTACGCGAAGCGCGACTCGAGAGAGACACTATCCGACGGCCGGCACCAGCGTAGCGGGAGCGCGAGAGAGAGCCCGAGTCGCCTCGAGGGCAGCTCGCGGTAGACTGATTTGCCTACGATAACGTACCGAAATCGTTATCATTATTATTACGGGAGCCTTGACCGAGAGCTACTGCCCTCTCAACCATTACGATACTTTCCCGAATTGAGGCGATACTAGAGCGGTAATTTGAAGTGTCTACGCGATCGCTACCCATAGTCAATGCGTGAGATACAAGGCTCTTCTCACTCTAATGCAGCGCGAGGTGCTCCGTCCTCGCCTGTAACTCAACCCTCCGCCTGATCTCAACGCATTGCACTTTGCTGTAGGGTGCCGGGTTTGCACCGGACTTTAACGTGTTCGCAAGACACTTCGTCGAGTCTCTCTTTCCCTTGGGCCTTTAATTTGCTAACTTTACCCCACCAAGGGAATTCGAGACTTCGACTAACGGAGCGAAGCTAAAACGGTAACGGAATCTATATCAAAATGTTTAATTACTATTGTACTGGAAGATTTGAAGATTTATGAACTGCATTACTAGAGTACTAAATCGGAAAGAAACGAAATACTCGATTGATCTCTCACGAGAGTTTTAACGGTATCTTTAAGTCGCTGGGAGAGGCAGAAAACGGGAACGAAAGCGTTAGGTATCGGAATTTCCTCAGAAATACGATGCTTTTTTATTGTGTGACGGTGATTCCGAAAAATCACGTCACAACTCCTCACCCCTCGGGGGAGGTTTCGAACTAGAGTTCGAAACGGTAGTGAATGCGAAGGGTGCGAGAATGAACTCAAGCACCTTCTTCCTTGAGTTTAACCCAATGGGGTTGCGGGAGCTTTACGAGATCTTTACCTGGCGTAGCAGGTAACGGGAGCCACTGACTTCCTTCGCGGGGATCAGCGAGAGTTCGCGATCGCCTTCACGGAAAAGCAGTACGAGAGGGTCGCGCCTCTCGGTACGGGAACCAAGATCGGATCGCGGCCTGTATGTCGGTCACCGCGATCTCTTCTCTCACTCACTGTTACATGTCGGTAGCCTTTTTCGTTTGTGAGTGAGACGGGAAGCTCGCGAGAGGCGGTGCCTCAATCGCGGCACGAGAAAGTAGTTTTAGTAAAAAAAAAAAAAATAAAAAAATAAAAAAAATGTACAATTTCAGGGACGACACAAGTAGTCAAAGAAATTGTCTACGTTACCATTCCTTCCCTGCACGTTGTTTCCGGCGGTGGACGGCGTCGTAGCGGGATCCAATTCCCCGGGAACTGGAGGTGATTCCTCCGACGAGATACAAGGCCCTTTCGGCCTTTTAACAAGAGCTATGGCGGCTGCCATTTGCGGGAACCTGGACGTTTCCGTCCATTTGTCGAGATCCGAGCCCGAAGGCTCATAACGGGAACCATGACCGAAGTCATGTGCGAGAGCTTGACCTCCAGCTACAGAACTATGGAACGCGGTATTGTACGCGAACCGGAACTCATGCAGATGGTGATCCCATTCGCGATGATTTCCCTCGAGAAATGCGCGGATCATCGTCTTAACGACTCTGTTCACGCGCTCGGTAGGGTTGGCTTGTGGGTGATACGGCGGTGTCGTGTCGTGCCGTATACCCACTCGCTCGGTAAGTTGACGAATGTCCCGGTTAACGAATTCCGTTCCATTGTCCGTGAGCAATACTCGGGGTGCGCCCCAGCGAGTCACGATTGCCTCGTCGAGAACCTTCGAGATGGATTTTCCATTGGCCCTCCGAAGAGGGTAGACCTCAATCCACTTCGTGAAGAGGTCTTGGATAACGAGAACATACGTATGTCCCGTGGACGCTGGCGTTAGCGGTCCCATGATTTCCGCTGCGATCGTGGTCCAAGGACCGTCGACCACGCGGTGACCCATGAGGCCCGCGGGAGCTTGTTGCTCTACCTTGCATCGTTGGCAGGTTTCACACTGCCGAACGTAAGCAACAACGTCCTCAAAAATACCAGGCCAGTAGTACGTGGTGGCTAGACGTCGGTACGTCTTCTCAACACCTAAGTGGCCAGCCGGCGGGAACGCATGACACTCTTGGAGAGCGACATGTCTTGATTCGCGGGGAAGCACCAGCTTCCACGCGTCGAGATCCTCGAATTCAAGATCCGCGAGATCCGATGGTCGATGGAAGTATAGTCGATTGTCGACTATCTTCCAATCCGGGAACTTATCGGGTCTTCGGGTGACGTCGCGAAAGCGCCGTCGATACCACATATCCTGAGTGTCGCGAGCGCACATGGCGGCTTCAGCTTGACCCTCTGGGATTCTCGAGAGCGCGTCGGGAACATGGTGCAACGCGCCTTTGCGATGTACTATCTTGAAATCGTATTCCAACAGTTCCAAAGCCCATCTGGCTAGTCGACCAGTGGGGTTCTTTAAATTGTGCAGCCATCGAAGACTGCTGTGGTCTGTAACCACGGTGAAAGAATACCCCTCGAGATAGCAACGGAACTTTCGTATCGACCATAAGACGGCCAGACACTCTTGTTCCGTTACGGAATACTTCCTTTCGGGATCCGTCAGAGCACGGCTCGCGTAGGCGGTAACCCGCTCATGGCCTTCAATCAGTTGCGTAAGGACGGCACCTATGCCGACCCCGCTAGCGTCGGTTTGCAGCGTGAACGGTAGCGCGAAGTCTGGGCAGGCGAGCGTTGGGGTGCTCGTTAGCCTCAACTTCAGCGTATCGAGAGCTTCTTGTTGCGCCGGACCCCACTCCCAGGCTTGGGCCTTTTTGGTCAACCGCGTCAAGGGTTCTGCGGTTGTCGCGAACTCCGGTATGAAGCGGCGATACCACGACGCCATGCCGAGAAAGCGGCGTAGCTGTCGGATATTCTGGGGGGTCGGAAAATCGAGAACAGGTGCAACCTTTGCGGGATCAATCTTGAGTCCCTCGTTATTCACAAGGAACCCGAGGTACTGAACTTCCGAGCGACAAAACTCGCTCTTTTCGCGATTAATCGCGAGTCCAGCTATCGAGATCTTCTCTAGAACCTTCCGAAGCCACACCAAGTGTTCTTCGAAGGTTCGAGTGACGATAATGATGTCGTCTAAATAGACGAACACGTGCGGATACATTTCCGCACCGAGAAGTCGATCCAACATACGTTGGAACGTTGCGGGAGCGTTCGTGAGACCATACGGCATCCGCTTGAAGTGGAAGAGGCCTCGGCCTGGAACCACAAAAGCGGTGATCTCACGAGAGGCGGGATCCATTGGGACTTGCCAATAGGCTTGGCTCAAGTCCAATGTCGAGATGTAATTGGCTTGCTGCAACTCATCGAGAATACCCGTCATATTAGGAATAGGAGAAGCATCCTTCTTCGTGAGTGCGTTAACCTTTCTGTAATCAATACAGAAACGATACTTGCCATTTGGTTTCTTAACCATTACAACGGGACTCGCCCAGTCACTGCTGGAGGGCTCGATAATGTCGGTAGCCAATATCCGGTCTACCTCCGCCCACATGGCGTCACGGATGACCGGAGTTACGGGATACGGCCTCTGCTTGACTGGAGTACTGTCGCCTACATCTATGTGGTGAGCCACGAGAGAGGTGACTGCCGAGTCAGCAGGGATATCCGGTACGTGAGCATCGAGAAATTCGCGTAAGCGAGTTGCCTCGTCGGGATCTGGAGTCCGTAGGCCGCAGCACATGGCTACGCGCGGTACATCGTCCTCGGGAACGAAGGTGTGACGGATCTCAGGGGTCTCACGGAAGTGCCATGATTCCCCGAAGAAGTCAACAACCATTCTGGCGGAACGCAAATAATCCAACCCAAGAATCAGCTCTTCGGAGAGCGACGGTAGGTGGAGTGCGAGGACGTCGGTACGGCGATCCTCTAGGATCGCCGGTACCTCGGAAGCCGCCTCTATAGTCTCCATCTGACTATTGGCGGTCATTACTGACCGGGGCGGAATCCTTCGGGCTGTTAGGCCGAGGCTGGCGAGGAACTCAATCAAGTTCGCGCCGAGAAACGTCCTGGTCGCGCCAGAATCTACGAGAGCTCTTACGGTACGACCGTAAATGACAACGTCAACCCGAAACGCGATCACACGACTGTGAGCAGCCGCGTTCACGATTACGTCGTTCGACGACGAGTCGGGAGCCGGGTTGATGTTCGAGAGCTGCCTCTGTCTTTTCTTACGAACGGGAGCATGGCGACAGGGCTTCGGTACACGGGAGCTTGGCGGGAAAATAACTTTCGGGGCGAGGCTTTCGGGTCCAGGAGGCGCGGGCAGATTGCTCACACGCCTCACTGAGCGTTTCCCCGGTTGCATGAAGTGCAACGGGCCGACGTCACCCCGGAAAGGCCGCATCGGTAGCAGAAGAGTCGACGTGACTCCTTGCAATCCCGATGGCGGTGACCCGGCTGGTCGCAGTTCCAGCACTGGGTGTTCGCGGGAGCTCTAGGGGCCTCAGCTCCCTGGTTAGGGGTTGGCGATGCCCCAGCGGTAGCTTCCCGTGGCGGCGGGGTGCCGCGCGGGGGTTGCGGGGTTTGCGGTTTCTTCGCAACCGCACGGGAAGCGGGAGGTTTGTTCCTCCCTTCGGGAGCTCGCCTCCGCTGGTTGCGGGATGGGACGAGAGCCTCGAGGAAGTCGAAGGGTCCCTCGACCTCCTCCGCTGGGGGCGGACTCTCAGCCTCCACCTCGCGTTCCTGAGCTGCACTTACTCGTGCGCGTCAAGGAGCTGGCGGTAGCGATTGGCGGGGTTCGCGGTACGCGAATCCGGGGCAGAGCGACGCTTCTGGTTTCGGAGGTGGACGACGAGAGTCCAGACTCCGGATCACCTGTTCGCGGCGACCTGCCTCCCGCTCGAGATCTTTCATCGACAACCGGTCGTGAAACGAGATCATTATCTTGAACGGGGGTAGCATATTTCGGTATGCATACCGCACCCGTTCCTGCTCGGTCCAGGGGGGACTGAGGCGCGAGAACAGTCCGTTCATGCAGCTCAAATACGCGCGAACGGACTCGTGAGCACGCTGGGTACGGAAAGCTATCTCTTCGCGTAGGGCGATCTGATAGTCGGGGTCGGAGAAGCGCTCTCGGAATGCGGCTTTCGCTGCCTCCCAACTCATTAAGAGGCGGCGCTCCTCCCGATACCACATCCGGGCTATACCCGTCAGGCAGAACGAGATCGTCTTCAGGAGGTCTTCGTCCTGAATCGGGATTAAGGCACGGCCCTCCTCGATGAGGGAAAGGAAGTCTTCCACATCCTCATGGGGTTGGCCCGAGAACGATACTCCCCAGCGTCGGACCTCTTGGAGGACGCGCTGAGGCGAGAGCCAGCGTCTGCGAGTCCTCGGTGCCTCCGAGTCCTCGAGTTCTGCGAGATCCGTGGGATCCAACGTTAGCCGCCGTCGGATCCCGTCGGTAGGTGGACGTCCGCGGCTCCCTCTGTGGGTCTCGCGCCACCCACTTGCGCAGGGGAAGTGAATAATGGGACACTTCGGGTTTAAAGAACAACTATATATTTATTTTAGGTACAATAGGTTTGCGCTTGGAAAGCACGATGTCTCTCCTCAAGTCGACAATAATCTAGTGAATATAACGGCCACATGTGTGGCGGGTACGAAGGCTCGCTTCTTCGTCTTCATTCGTCGGCGCGTCTCGGCGCTCCCATTGGCCGATCGATACGCCTCTGCTGTTCGCGGGTGGAAGCAGGAGTCAATCCTGCCACACTACTCCCCCCCAAGTAACCCAGGTTGCTCCTGAGTTACGAATTTGACGATTTTTTTCTTCGCCGCTGGATATGTTTTTAGCGGTCTCTGTTCCGGAACGACGAAAGGGTTTGCTTGACTAGCTGCATTTTTGGTTGACTGACTAGTTGTCTGGACGGTTTTCCCCTTCGTTGTTCGATCAGTCTTTTGTTTCGTAGTTTGATTAGGTTGCTCAGCCGATGTTTGAACGAATGGTTGGCGCGATGCCCGATTGAAGTCCTCGAGGGCCTCTTCGTTCACGACGTATGCTGGCTTGAGTCTCTCCGTCGAAACGTTTTTTTCTCCGTCTTTTACCAAGATGGTAAAAAGATAGTCTGTGACTCGCGCGACGACTTTAAACGGTCCGAGATACGGCGGTTCGAGTGATTTTCGTACGGCATCGTCTCGGAGCCAAACGTGTGTACACGTGTATAAATCGTTGTGTGCGAACATGCTTCGCTTTATATGATGAGCCGTGGGCGTTGCTCGCAATTTACGCATATGTTCGCGTAATTTTTCGCAGAATATTTGGGGATCCGGTGGCATCTCTTCGTTGTCGAAAAATTCGCCGGGAACCCGAAGTGGTGTACCGTAGACGAGTTCGGCTACTGAGCACTTTAACTCTTCTTTGTAGCACGTTCGTAAACCCAAGAGTACCGTCGGTAGTAAATCGAGCCATGTAATCGGCGCGTGACACATGATCGCGGTTTTAAAAGATCTATGCCACCGTTCGATTATACCGTTAGCGGCGGGGTGATACGGTGAGCTTCTTGTACGATTGGCACCGATGAGTTGTACCAAAGCCTTGAAAAGCGCAGCCTCGAACTGGCTGCCCTGATCGGTCGTGATTGTACGTGGCGATCCGAAGCGCGCGACCCAATGAGTGTAAAACGCCGTCGCCACTGTATCAGCTGTGATGTCTTTCAGAGGCACGGCCTCTGGCCACCGAGTGAATCTGTCGATCATCGTCAGACAGTATTTGAAACCTCGCACGGTCGGAAGCGGTCCAACGAGGTCGAGATGCACGTGATCGAAACGATTACTCGGTGTTTCGAACGTACTTGGTACGTTTCGCGTGTGTCGTTGTACCTTCGTCTTTTGACACGGGAGACACGTTCGTGCCCATTGCGTCACGTCCTTTTTTAGTCCCGGCCAAATAAAGCTTTTACGGATTAGTCGACACGTCGTGCGACCACTCGGGTGTGATAACCCATGTACCGCGTCGAAAACTTTCTTACGAAGTTGTTCCGGAATGTATGGACGAACTGTACCTGTTGAGACGTCGCAATATAGAGATCATTGGCCGTCTACTCCGATTTTTTGCAACTTCAGTGCCGTGTTGGAGTTCAATAACGCCTCGAGTTCGTCGTCGTTCTCTTGCGCTTCTTGAAGTTCGTCGGTCGAAACTACCACGGGCATGTCGATCGCGTCGAGACGCGAGAAAGCGTCGGCTACGATATTTTCCTCTCCGGAGACGTGGACGATCTGCGTCGTGAACTGCGCGATGAAGTCGAGTTGTCTCAGCTGTCGTGGACTCGCTTTGTCTGGCCTTTGCTTGAACGCGTACACGAGCGATTTGTGATCCGTTTTGATAATAAAATGTCGCGCTTCTAACATGTGTCGGAAGAACTGAATTGCGCTATAAATACCGAGTAGTTCGCGGTCGTATGTACTATAGTTTCGTTCTGCCGGACTGAGTTTACGAGAGAAAAACCCCAACGGTTTCCACGTCCCGTTTTCTTCTTGCTCTAGCGCTGCGCCGATTGCGAAGTCCGATGCGTCGGTTACGAGAGATAAAGGTGCTCCCTCGGCTGGATGCGCGAGAAGAGCTGTATTGGCGAGACTCGTCTTGCACTCGTCGAAAGCTTTTTCGGCTTCGCTTGTCCACGGGACCGGGCGCTTGTCGTTTTTCTTTGCATTTCGCAAAAATTCATTGAGAGGAGCTTGCATCCGAGCGGCGTCTTTCATGGACTGTCGATAGAAGTTGTGTGCTCCCAGGAATCGGCGTAACTCGACGAGCGTTGTCGGTTTTTTGTACTCGAGAATGGCTTTGACTTTATCTGGCAGCGGTCTCGTGCCGTCTTTGGAGATAAGAAAACCAAGATATTCTACCTCGGCGGCGCCAAGTATACATTTATTCGGGTTAATCGTGAGTCCGTGTTGCTGGAGTCGCTGCAATACCTTTTGAAGGTTTTGTCTGTGTTCTTCGGGGTCCTTCGATGCTATGAGTATGTCGTCTAAATAACAATATACGAAGTCGAGTCCCTGTAATACTGCGTTAATAAAACGTTGAAATGTCTGCGCGGCATTTCGTAGCCCGAATGGCATAACGACGAATTCGAATGAACCGAAGGGAGTCGTTACCGCGGTTTTCGGAATATCGTTTTTCTCGACCGGGATTTGATAGTACGCGCGCGTGAGATCCAACGTTGCGAATATCGTTTTACCATGCAACCGATTCGCGAAGTCTTTAACGTGCGCGATCGGGTATCTATCGGGTACCGTCACGTCGTTTAGCTGTCTGTAATCCCCGCAGGGTCTCCAGTCGCCGGATTTTTTGGGGACCATGTGGAGTGGGCTCGACCACGGGCTACTCGACGGGCGGCAGATACCTTGTTCGACCATGAAACGGAATTCGGCTTCCGCGATTTTCTGTTTTTCCGCTGTCAAACGTCTGGGACGAGAGACTACCGGTGGGCCTTTCGTTTCGATGTGATGCTCCACCGAATGCGAAGCTGTCTTGCGGACGCGCGTGGGTGTAACGACGTCGATGTACTCCACGAGCAAATCGCTATACTCGGAATTTTTGTCGATCGTAGAGACGCCGTATCCCGTCGTTTCGAGCACCTCTCCTCGCGATGTGAGTCCTGTAATTGAGTCGATCAATCGTTTATTTTTGAGGTCGATTAGTAATCCGAAATGAGCTAAAAAGTCAGCTCCGAGGATGGCGCCTGCGACATCAGCAACTACGAATTCCCATTTGAAGCAACGACGTAGATTGAGATCAATGGTTAGGAACGTATTACCGTAAGTAGTGATAGGCGTGCTATTTGCGGCAAAAAGTTTGAGTTCTGTTTGCCCGTTCGCGTGTTGGCCGTGTCGGCGTGGCAGAACTGAGACGTCAGAGCCCGAGTCCACCAAAAAACGGGTACCTTTGCGCTTGTCGCACATGTGAAGACGGTTCTTGAAAGGTACACCGTCGCTGACCGTACATATTGACGGCGGTGTTTTTAGTTTTCCGGCTTCGCCGGCGGAGGTTTGAAGGCACACGGAGAACGGCACCTCTTCGCTTCGCGCCCGAATCGGCGATGAAAGAAACAAATCTCTACGTCTTTCGGAGCACTCGTCGATCGAGTGCGCGATCGTGATTTGTGTGATTCTCGTTTTGGTCCCTCGGCGGTTCCGCTGGCGTTATTGCCCTTGATCCACGTTGTCAGTTGTGCGAATTGTTTCTCGATGTTCGCAATTCGGCTCTCTATGTCGTTAGAGATCGGTGCGATGGCTTTTACGGTCGGTGGCGCGACTTTTGTTGCCATGACGTGCTGTTGCTGCGACGTTGTTTCCATGATTTTATCGGCAAAATCGGCTAGTTTCGACAAATCCACGCCTTCGCTGGCTGACAGCACGCATCGGACACTGACCGGCATCCTTTTCATCCACAGCGCGTAGAGAACATCCGTCGAGATACTCGTCCCAGCGAGCATTTTCATCTCGCGCAATAATTGAGATGGCTTTTTCTCTCCGAGTTCTAGTTCCGTGAGCAATCTGTGGAGTTGTGTCTCTTTTGAGTCGGTGAACCGTTCGACGAGTTTGCCCTTGAGGCTATTATATTTTTCACCGACTGGCGGGTTACGAATTATATCAGATACCTGTTGCAGCACGGTGGAATCCAACGCTGCAACGACGGTGTAATACTTCGTCGTGTCCGAGGTAATTCGCATCGAATAAAACTGCGCCTCGACTTGAGCGAACCATAGTTCCGGATCGTTTTTCCAAAAAGGCGGGAGTTTGACGCTTCTGATCTCCGCTAGCTGTGGCTCGACGTTGCGGAATACCTGTTGCTGTTGATTGCCGTTGTTACCGTTGTCGACCCTCGCTAACGGGTCCACCGGCGGCAGGTTAGCTGGGGGAAGATTGGCGTTGTCGGCCCTTTCGTCTATTGTTCGATTGGGCGAATGTTCGAGTGGCATTTTGCTGTTCTTATTTTTCTCGCGGACGAAAAATCTCGAATCGTGCTGCGCGTTGTCTCGAGACAATGGCGGCTTAACCGGCGCGTGTGTTTTTCCGACGGGAAAAACTTTTTTTTATAGTCTGGGTCACCAAATTGTGGGTCTCGCGCCACCCACTTGCGCAGGGGAAGTGAATAATGGGACACTTCGGGTTTAAAGAACAACTATATATTTATTTTAGGTACAATAGGTTTGCGCTTGGAAAGCACGATGTCTCTCCTCAAGTCGACAATAATCTAGTGAATATAACGGCCACATGTGTGGCGGGTACGAAGGCTCGCTTCTTCGTCTTCATTCGTCGGCGCGTCCCGGCGCTCCCATTGGCCGATCGATACGCCTCTGCTGTTCGCGGGTGGAAGCAGGAGTCAGTCCTGCCACACCTCGATCCCCTATGGGGTCGGCGGGAGCGCCAACGTGTCCCTCCGGGGCTACGGGAACGTCCGCGTGGGCCTGCGGAGCGGCAGGAATGCCTGCTGGTGCCGGCGGGGCGACAGGGGGTACAGCCCCCACAGGCGGAGCGTGGAATACACCAGCTCGACGCCTGAGTCGCGCCTCACGCGCGGGATCGTCGGCTTGCAGCCGACCTCGGTACCTTCGCAGGGGGTCTCGAGGCCGATCGTGTCGCTCCCTTCCATCCGAATCCTCGGAGAGGGATGACGCGGCGTCGTCGGTTTTCCTCCCCCGCGTGTCGTCGGGAGCCTCCTCCCGGTCGTCCTCCCGGTCGGTTCCTCCTCTCGCACCGTCTTGGGACATGGTGCGGGGGTGCTACGACCAGAGTCTTGCGGGAGTGTCGCTACGGGAGCTATTTAGTAGGCCAGGAACCCGAAGGGTTCTCGTAACCTCGCCTACTCGAGATTACTCCGATCCGTGAGGGACCGGAGTGCGAGAGCTGATCGGTAGTGGCCTTCGACGGTGAGCAGGGGGTCGTACCCCTGCAAGGTCACCGGAGTCCTTGTTGCACCTTTCAGCGAGCCGGGAATCCGCCGTATCCCGGCACGATCGCCTACTGATCGGTGTGGAGAGGTTTCGAACAGCGAGAGTCGATTCGCGTCCGAGGGCCGAGCCTCCGACTTAGCGAAGACTACGTCGCGTTCTGAAATTTTAATCCTCGAACAACGGGGCTAATCCGTGTTCGGGAAGCGAGAGCAATTCTTCGAACAACGGAGGTTACTTCGTGTTCTGAAGGCGGGATAATTCCTCGACCCGCGAAGGTGATTCGCGTTCGGGAAGCGGGAGCAACTCTTCGAACAGCGAAAATTAATTCGAGTTCGGAAGATGAGATGAATCCTCGACCGGCAACGAGAAGTCGCGCTCGAGGGACGGGAACACTTCTCCGAACAACGAAAGTTAATTCGTGTTCCGAAGACGAGACAGTCCTCGAACCGCGAAGGCAATTCGCATTCGAGGGGCGAGAACGAAAAGTCGAACAACGAAATCCAATTCGTGTTCGACAACGAGAGCGGTATTCCGAGCGGTGAAAATTAATTCGCGCTCAAACATAAAATAATTCTCGAACAGCGAGATGTAATTCGTGTTCGAGAAACGAGAACGAGGGGTCGAACGACGAACTAAATTCGCGGTCGACAGCGGGAGCGGTATTTCGAGCGGCGAAAATTAATTCGCGCTCGAAAACGGAATAATCCTCGAACAGCGAGATTTAATTCGCGTTCGAGAAGCGAGAACGATATTCCGAGCGGCGAAAATTAATTCGCGCTCGAAAACGAAATAATTCTCGAACAGCGAAATTTACTTCGCGTTCGAGAAGCGAGAACGAAAAGTCGAACAACGAAATTAACTTCGGGTTCGACGGCGAGAACGATATTTCGAGCGGCGAAAATTAATTCGCGCTCGAAAACGGAATAATCCTCGAACAGCGAGATTTAATTCGCGTTCGAGAAGCGAGAACGATATTCCGAGCGGCGAAAATTAATTCGCGCTCGAAAACGAAATAATTCTCGAACAGCGAAATTTACTTCGCGTTCGAGAAGCGAGAACGATATTTCGAGCGGCGAAAATTAATTCGCGCTCGAAAACGAAATAATTCTCGAACAGCGAAATTTAATTCGCGTTGGAGAGACGAGAACAAAAAGTCGAACGACGAAATTAAATTCGCGTTCGACAGCGAGAGCAATATTTCGAGCAGCGAAATTTAATTCGCGTTCGAAAATAGAATAATTCTCGAACAGCGAAATTTAATTCGCGTTCGAGGAACGAGAACAAAAGTCGAACGACGAAATTAAATTCGTGTTCGACAGCGAGGGCGATGTTTCGAGCGGCGAAAATTAATTTGCGCTCGAAAATGAAATAATTCTCGAACAGCGAAATTTAATTCGCGTTCGAGAAACGAGAACAAAAAGTCGAACAACGAAATTAAATTCGTGTTCGACAGCGAGAGCGCTATTTCGAGCGGCGATAATTAATTCGCGCTCGGAAATGAAATAATTCTCGAACAGCGAAATTTAATTCGCGTTCGAGAAACGAGAACAAAAAAAAAAGTCGAACAACGAAATTAAATTCGTGTTCGACAGCGAGAGCGATATTTCGTGCGGCGAAAATTAATTCGCGCTCGAAAATAAAATGATTCTCGAACAGCGAAATTTAATTCGCGTTCGAGAAACGAGAACAAAAAAAAAAGTCGAACAACGAAATTAAATTCGTGTTCGACAGCGAGAGCGATATTTCGTGCGGCGAAAATTAATTCGCGCTCGAAAATAAAATAATTCTCGAACAGCGAAATTTAATTCGCGTTCGAGAGACGAGAACAAAAAAAAAAGTCGAACAACGAAATTAAATTCGTGTTCGACAGCGAGAGCGATATTTCGTGCGGCGAAAATTAATTCGCGCTCGAAAATAAAATAATTCTCGAACAGCGAAATTTAATTCGCGTTCGAGAGACGAGAACAAAAAAAAAAGTCGAACAACGAAATTAAATTCGTGTTCGACAGCGAGAGCGATATTTCGTGCGGCGAAAATTAATTCGCGCTCGAAAATAAAATAATTCTCGAACAGCGAAATTTAATTCGCGTTCGAGAGACGAGAACAAAAATTTTATAACGCGGCGGGAGAAAAGGGAAAAAAAAAATATATGTGTATAAAATAAACAAAATTATTCTCCGCGAAAGTTTAAAAATTTTCGAGAGCTCGCGAGGGTGAATTATCTCACCGAAATCGCGGCGGGATCGATGGGCGATCAAGGGTACTCCCCGGTGAAAGCGTATCGGTACCTCGAGACGAGGGTACTTACGTGAGGTTGCCAAGAAATCGACTAAGTCCAAAGATAAATTTTCGGAATTCTTGAAATAATCACGAGAGCACTGGTGACTGTTCACGACAATTATTCACGATGAAATGATCGATGGATATTCGATTTCGGCGTTCGAGAGCGAAAAGGGCGAGGAGTAGGGATTCCTCAAACTCAAAAAAAATTGTTTGTCACAATTTTCGAGTGCCTACGTGATCCTCGCCGAGGCTCGGCAACGGCCTCTCCCCCCACCCCAGCACGCGAGGCGCGCGAGCGTCGAGGGCGAGAGTCGGCCGCTAATTTTCGAAAATTCGAAAAATCGCGAAAAACACCGATGCCGTGCCGTCAAGGCGTCTCGGGAATTTTTCGGGAGTCGACCAGACGAACGAGCCGAAAAGGGAAAGGAAAAGGAAAAAAAAAATATATAAATTTTCCAAAAAAAAATTTTGTAAAAAAAAAAAAAATTCTTTTTGAAGAGAGGAAAAAAAATGTTCTGCCGTTCGTCGATGGTTCTCGGGAGCGCGTGGGTTCGTGCGAACACCCCCAGCGAGAGCGCGTTCGCAGGTAGCGCGGGAGCAGCGACGAAGAAAAGAGGAAAAAAAAAAAAATAAAAAATAAATTAATGCGTAAAATTTATGTCGATCGGGATCGATTTTTGGTGAGCTCCCTTTCGGCGAGAAATTGTGAATTTTCTCAAGCCAACAGGGGTCTCAAAAACAACAAAAAAAAATTTGTTTTCTCTAACAAAAAATATCACGAGAGCTTAAAAGGCTTTTCACGAGAGCGACTATTTTATTGGCGTGGCCCCACGTTGGGCGCCATTTGTGACGTATTTTTCATCTATCGTTACGCGAAACTCAGAATCGAATCGGAACAGCAAAAAAAACGAAACTCGAAAACTCAAAGCCGCGGGACTTTAAGCGCGAAATCGAAAACGTCACCTTCGGCCGCTCACCCTCGCGGATGCATCGGCGTCCCGGTGGGCGCCAGTTAATTTTGTTTCGCCGGTATTAACAACCGGACTAATCGGGAGGCCGGTGGAACAACCCGACCCCCGTAAGGACGAAACGAACGATAAAACACTAACTAAATCTAACGCCGATATCCCCGCGAGAGCGAACGGTAGCGGAGAGCTCGGTGCTCAGGATGCGGGTTATGGTAGAAGGGTCGCGATCCGTCGCCAATAAAATAGCGCGTGAAAAATAATTATTGTTGGCTTGGAGCCACGGGATCTCACGCACGTGCATCGCGAGTACTCAGCTGATCGAGTGATCGAAGCGAGACAAGCGACGACGAGCGCGACACGAGATCGATAATTCCCAATAAATCAAGAGACTCACCGAAAGCGCGTAAATTATCCAAAAGGACCGAGAACTGCATCCACGGATGCACGGGAACTTAACGCAGATGCACCAAAACTCGAGAGCGTCAAACACAACGCATCGATCGAATTATCGACTCGGAGAGTTCCTTTCGGAAAACTCCGAGGATAGCACACACTGTATGGCACGAAACACACGATACTCGATCGCACTGACAGGTAGCGAGACCCGTGAGAGCGAGCGAGACACCGATACCTCGCCGAGAGCGAACGATAGGCCGGCGTACGCGAAGCGCGACTCGAGAGAGACATTATACGACGGCCGGCACCAGCGTAGCGGGAGCGCGAGAGAGAGCCCGAGTCGCCTCGAGGGCAGCTCGCGGTAGACTGATTTGCCTACGATAACGTACCGAAATCGTTATCATTATTATTACGGGAGCCTTGACCGAGAGCTACTGCCCTCTCAACCATTACGATACTTTCCCGAATTGAGGCGACACTAGAGCGGTAATTTGAAGTGTCTACGCGATCGGTACCCATAGTCAATGCGTGAGATACAAGGCTCTTCTGACTCTAATGCAGCGCGAGGTGTTCCGTCCTCGCCTGTAACTCAACCCTCCGCCTGATCTCAACGCATTGCACTTTGCTGTAGGGTGCCGGGTTTGCACCGGACTTTAACGTGTTCGCAAGACACTTCATCGAGTCTCTCTTTCCCTTGGGCCTTTAATTTGCTAACTTTACCCCACCAAGGGAATTCGAGACTTCGACTAACGGAGCGAAGCTAAAACGGTAACGGAATCTATATCAAAATGTTTAATTACTATTGTACTGGAAGATTTGAAGATTTATGAACTGCATTACTAGAGTACTAAATCGGAAAGAAACGAAATACTCGATCGATCTCTCACGAGAGTTTTAACGGTATCTTTAAGTCGCTGGGAGAGGCAGAAAACGGGAACGAAAGTGTTAGGTATCGGAATTTCCTCAGAAATACGATGCTTTTTTATTGTGTGACGGTGATTCCGAAAAATCACGTCACAATAGTCAAAGACTTACCAATTGGCGAAGTCATCGCTCTTGTGGGCCAGTTGATGACTCCGATACGTATCGGTTAGCTGAGGGAATAAGAACCCATTCACCGAGCGGCTTTAACGGCTGTTGCTTCAAAAATAAATTTTCAGTGTCAATCTTATAATATTACTTTCCAAATAATTTTCTCAATCTTCATTTATTTATTCCTGTATTCCGTATTCGGTCGAAGTTCTGATAGGCATCGAGAGTGGTTTTGGGGCTGTTATACCGCCGATTCCCGGGTAGCTAAGCCGAGTCCCGACGCGAGGAATTGAACCCCTGAATTTATTTAGGAAGTACCGGTTAAGGGTTGGAACCCAAGCGAGTGTTGGAATTACACGAGAAATGTAGCGAATAATATTGTCCCGTTATTTATTGTGCGATGATGCACTATTGAATCTTACAGAGTTCAGTTAACGTAGCTCGGACTGTTGTCCGACTATAGCTAAGATATACTACTTAGGCTGACCCTTTGCACGAGTCCCGTAGATAGTATACTTGTCACAAGCAGCCGCACAGTATCGGATAACCCTCTGAACTGTCGCTCGTCGCGCTCGTTCTCGCACTTTATACAAGATAAAGTGGAGCGAGCGATTCAGCTGTTTTTGCATGTTTTGCGAAAGATGCTCTAAGTATTCCAATTGCGGCAATGCTGTGCCGAATTTCCGAAGCATTGATAATGTGCGTCGTGCGACGGGTGTCGCAACGCTCGCATACCTTGGTTGTTTCCCAACGCGTAACCTCGGTTATGCTCGCGAAACTCGGGGGTATAACAGGGCTATCGGGATGGAAATGTAGGCCGACCGCTGAATTATTTTTTTCTGTCCTAATTTTATATTCGTGGCTTTTTTTAATTTCGGTACGGGCGCAACAATACTCGAAAAATATGGCGACTCTGTCGCAGTACGGACAGTCAGTGAAGGAGCGATTAGACGCGGCGACGTATCGGCAATGAAGTTTATGGGCCACAGAAATCGTATCGGCGAGCTACTGGCGGTCACCGTACTTGTTGTAGCTGACGGCATTTTGATGACCTGCTCCCGTTTCAAATTAACATTACTTATCACGCATGGCTTCGTGATTTTTCTTTTCGTGCTTTTCGGCTTAGTCGTCTCGAAGTTTGTGAGCGATTTCATGACCTGGCGAGTTTTCGGAAGATTTTTCTTTTTTTTTCGCTCTTTTTGCTCGCTTTCTGTACATAAGCGTAGTTATGATCGGTGTTGGCGTCTTCAGCTTCAACTTCAAAATCGACATTCTCCGACGATCTATAAAATTCGACATCCTCGACATTTTCGGGCAGGCAAACAAGCACGACGTTCTCGGCGTTCCCAGACGGACGCGCGACGTCGTCAAGATTTTCAGGCAGACCGTGAGTTGCGACGATCTCGGCGTTCCCAGACGGACTATAAAGCGCGACGTCGTCGAGATTTTCGGACAGACAAGCAAGCGCGACGTTCTCGGCGTTCCCAGACGGACTATAAAGCGCGACGTCCTCGCGATTTTCGGGCAGACCATCAATTGTGACGATCTTGACGTTCCCGGACGGATTGTGAAGTGCTACGTCCTCGAGATTTTCGGGCGGACCATCAATTGCGATGATCTCGGCGTTTTCGGGCATACCATCGAAGGCGACTTCCTTGCCGTTTACGGTCAGGCCATCGAGTTCTTCCGGGGATACTCGCTCTTCAAATCAAAAAGTAAACGCAAAAAACGTGAAAGAAAGATAGATAAGGGGGCCATCGATAAGACTACTGGCGAACGGCTCTTTCATTTTCTGATATAAAATTCGACTTATATTTCTTACCGATGGCAAGAGACGTATGAGGCGAAACTGTGCTGAGGAAGGTCACGATTCTCTCTATCCTACAGGCCTTGAAGAATGCTGATAAATCTCCTAATTTCCTCCACGCATCCTGCAGCGCATGTTCTTTCTTCGTCCACTTGGCGTCGCTTTTTCGAAACGGCTTCTTGTCATGGTCGATCAGTAAAGTGTTGCCGTGCGCGTCTTCCTGGATCTCCTTAAGAGTGGCTGTAAGTACACGAAATTGATTAACGATAATTTCTCAGTATTCCAAATTTCTCAGTTGCAGTACGAGTAGTCAGTTGTAGTACTGCAACTGAGAAATTTGGAATCTTAACGATATTTCATTATTAAGGATATAAAAACGCGTTTCCGATCGATCTCTATAAAACCGCTAGTTTGCAGACAAAAACGAGGTTAATCGTTTGAAATTTCCTCACATTTTGTAACCGTGTAACGAAGCCCCTCTCGCGTTCCCCTCCCACGACTTCGGCTATCAAATATACCTAAGAACTTGACAATTTCCGGTCGCGTGGACGTTAAGATTTTCAATTTGCGATGGTACCGCTCGATGACGTTGTTCGTTCGTCTCGTTTCTTGATATACCGAATACATCGCTGGACTTTTCTTTCGAATCCACTGTGCTCGATAATAATCGAAAAAGTCGCCCATGATCTCTTGGAGTTCTGGGTTTTTCGAAAGACGGTCGGCCAAATAATCGAATGCCTCTTCAATATATTCGGAAGGTAAAAGTGCAAGATTCATCAAGTCCCTCTCGTAGGACAACGCTTCCCCGAGCATTTCGGGATAATGTTTCTTCACTCTCGTAACCACCGAAAATTGTTGACGGTTTTTTAGAAGCGCCTATGACATAATCATGAAGAGCAACGGCTTAATTATTCATAATTATTACAGCAAAAACCGTTAAAAGGGTTTAGTAAATGGCAAATCACTTGAAAACGGAAATTATATTTTTAAAGAATCTTTTGGGAAGTTTAGATTCCTGTTGATTAGTCGATTAAAACTTGTTTCGTTTACAGGTATTTTCAAACGGGTGGTAATCATGAGCAAGTGATAGAATTAAAAGGTACACAGAGGGCGGATTATCGGATAAAACTCGGGGTGAATCCTACTCGGGTGATTTCTTCAATGTATGTTAGTGATTCGCTCATCGAAAGGAACTAAAAGGTAAACAGAGGGCGGATTATCGGATAAAACTCGGGGTGAATCCTACTCGGGTGATTTCTTCAATGTATGTTAGTGATTCGCTCATCGAAAGGAACTTTGGCCGTATATATTTCTAGGGGGAGACGACGATAATCCAATGAAGACACTCACGTGACAGTGGCGGAAGTAGCACCCCTTTATCTCGGCGTCTAGAAAGATTCTTTGAATAGCGTTTTGAAGTCCATCTTTGAAGTCGGTCATCACCTTCGTTGGATTGAATCCCGTAAGTAAACGTTCCACGAATACTTTCAACACCTCGTAATACGAGTCTTCGGTTTTACGGCTCATGAGGGCCCAAGCGACTGGAAAGACCTGTTGCAAATTTTTAGATATTACTATACGTGGTGTGAGGAGATTTTCCAGGCTCCAGGCAATATGGCCCCGATAACCCCGTCCTCACCGCCGGGCGGTTCAAACTCGAACCCACGACGAGATAACAGAACCTTCGCACCTCGGGGTGCCCGGGCGCCAGGTACTACGTACCGCCGATCAACGATCGGTTTTAATTTGGACCCCGAGATGCGAAGGAGGGCCCCGTACGGTGAGGAAAGGCGTACGGCAATTGAAATTCGGCTAACTCAGCCCGCCTGGGAGAATAGTAGAGGGGGGTAGACGGGGAGAGTAACGAAACGCCGAAATTGAGTTTACTGTGTAATTTATTATAATAAATCAAATAGTTAATACGGTAACATCGAGAATCCCGGAAAACGGGTAGGTAAGCGCGAAAGATAACTAAAGGTAGTTAGATAACTCGGTGAAAGAAATATTATACAAAACCCCGAAACCGGGTAGGTAGTAAAGTAGGCAGATAGATAATATTCGGCAGTACTGTAACATCGTGAATCCGGAAAACCGGGTAGGCAGGCGCGAAAGATAAATAAAGATAACCAGATAATTTTGAGAAAGATATAATGCGAGACCCCGCAACCGGGTAGGTATTCCAATACAGTGGTAGAGAATATTTGAGAAAGCTATGGTAATGTAAACCCCGAAAACCGGGTAGGTAAACGCAAAAGATAACAACAGATAAATAGATAACTTCGTGAAAATGTAATATGAGACCCCGCAACCGGGTAGGTATTCCGATACAGGGGTAGATCATTTTTGAGAAGACTATGGTAAGGTAAACCCCGAAAACCGGGTAGGTAAGCGCAAAAGATACAAAAAGATAAGCAGATAATTTCGTGAAAAATGTAGTGTGAGACCCCGCAACCGGGTAGGTATTCCGATACAGTGGTAGATAATTTCTGAGAAGAGTAATGTAAGGTAAACCCCGTAAACCGGGTAGGTAAGCGCAAAAGATACCAAAAGATCAGCAGATAATTTCGTGAGAAATGTAGTGTGAGACCCCGCAACCGGGTAGGTATTCCGATACAGTGGTAGATGATTTTTGAGAAAACTATTGTAAGGTAAACCCCGTAAACCGGGTAGGTAGTAAAATTAAGATATAAGATGCTCGCAAAATTATTAATTCGGTAATGCTCGCGAAAGCGAAAAGGACTGAGAAATAGAGTGTCAACTACACACTAGACAATTGGCTGAACCAAAAGAAAATTAGCGAATAATATGACACACAAACAAAAAAAAAATGATAACGCGAATCATGATTCGCAAGACCTGTTGCGATTGCCAGAATTATAAATTACCGAAAAATACGGAACGTACTCACAGGAATATTCACCAAATAAAATAACCCAAATTATCTCGAACCACCAATAGGTAATACACGCGGTAACACAAAAGATAAGTAGATAATTTTCGACCAGAGTTGAGTCGATCGGATCACTCGCGTGCAACACCAAAAATCACGGAAAATCACTAAAAAACAAAATAATAATAAGACACGCGAACCGATTCGCCAAGTTAATTAACCCGAGTTAATTAATATTACCCATACGAAATAATCAATTACACGCGACATCCCCGACCGACTCACACAGAGGGTAACGGAACCTCGGGCCCGCCCGTCACGAGATCGCGAAGAGAAGAGGTGTTACTCTATCGCCGGTGCGTCCAGAACTGATTATTCGTAATGCTCTCGTGATCGACGCGACCCGTTGTCTCTTTCCTCCAATTCTCACGCGATACCTTTGCGAACCGTGTGCAAAGGGATTCCAAGAATTTGACGATGACGTACGAGTCTAACGTACCGATAGGTACTATATCGCTTGTTTTCGATTTCACGCGCGTAGACAAAGGTACATGGGAAAGCAATACGGAAAAACAATATTAGGGTATCGATACCGGTCGAACACGTGTTCGCGCGCGAAGCACAGTCGGAGCTCCAAATACAACGAAATATTAAAGCAATTTCGAGAATCTTTCTCGAAGGACCCGACAATGGTTGATTACAGCGGGGGGAGACCTCCCTCGCGAGGACGAAGCGTCCCTCGTCCTCGCGGTGGGTCCACACGATACGATAATTAACTGCTCCCCGCTGCATCCTTCCCACTCGAGCCCCATTAGCGAGACGCCGTTTCTCACGGACCGCGAGACTCGAAATCCTTTGAGGGATGGTTCAGCGCGAGGCTGATAAGTCGGGAGTGAATCGGCGACTCAGTATTTTGGTCAATGTACCATAATCACTCCGGCATCCATTTCCGCGAATACTGATGTTCGTTATTCGCTTGCAATAATTTTTGAAACTTCCTTTCGAATTCACATGAATTAACTGTAACTGTACTCGCGCTAAACGCGTTAACGGCATCGAACCCTGCGACAATAATTTTGTGACGGACGGTCCCTCCCGAAGTTTCGGCATGATAACAATGGTGAATATTCCTTCGCGTTTCCAAGAATTCGCTGAAGGCGTAAAAGAAAATAATTTACGAAATTTCGAAGTAATCAAAATTCGCACGACACGAATAATAACCTTGCGAGATAGATAAATGCTCGTAGCGAAATAATATAATGTGAGTAGAATTAAACTAAAAGATACATAAAATTATAACTACGAAGGGTGAGTTCTGGACGCACGACTCGATGGCGACATCAAATGGGTCGTACGGCCGACCCACTGCCCAATGCCTCCTCCGCAAGTATGGCGGGACGAATGTCACGTCACAGTGGTTAGCAATTATTAGAATCAATGTTATCTCCACCTTATTGTTATGTATTGTGTTGTTTTTGTTATTAAACATTGTTGTTTATGTTGTTAAACAAACAAACAAATACAAATTTTAGAATTGTAATTTTTCAGACTCACCTCTCCATTGTACTCGATCATTAGGGTAAGGAGTTGGTAGGCACCTTCCGTATTTGATACAGAATCGTAAGTAAAGTCTATGTACGCCGTACTTTCGTCCGTGAATTTCGATGCAAATGTTGGCGTGCCAAATATCACATGCCACTCGGTATGTACATCGGCCCCGTTTTTTCGACTTTGTCTCTTTATCGCAACTGGCCAAGCTTGCAGGCGATGCAACGATTTGTGGACACTTCCGGTGTTCTCATCGGCAAAATCCATATCGTACGATAGCTCATGTCGCCACTTTTCGGACGTCAAGGCTTCGGCAACATCCGAGATGTGGGTTGGAAACGGCGGCGAACTTTCATTCCGCCAGTTGAGCATACTGGTTTTTACTTCGGGATAGGAAACCAGCCAGTGTAAATTCTTCTGTGTATCTTCGACCTTTCGAGTTCTTACGCTTCGCAGCATTGATAATTTCTTGCAGTACGTGTTGTTGATTCTTTTCTATTTTACCTTCTTCATTGTACTTTTCGAGATCGGAAGTTGTAAGACGTGCCATGTATGAATGAGCTTGCTGAAGCTTAGACTTTAACATTTTGTTTTTGTCAAGCGCCGCACGGTTTCCTCGCATTACTTTACGAAACTTGCTCTGGAGTTTCGACCACTCCCTCCAATTTGTAGGAGACACGGTTTTCGTTATTTTGCCTTTTGATCGATTCTGTTTCGCCCTTCGTAACTTGTTTGCGATACTTTTTTCCCCGTCCGACAGAATTGGCAAATTGTTGTGTCCGGTAATAGTCCAACGCAGTAAATGTGGCGGAAGTTTCCTGCAACATCTTTTTTCAATGTGCCACAGTGTTGTTCCTGCAACTCCTGTGCAACTCCGGTGCATATGCAAAGGCGATTGACCGTTAGTATCACTTCTTGTAGACTCTCCACGTTCTCGACGTGATAAGGCAAAGCAAAATTTGTCGGGTTTAATGGGTTACTATAAACACTTATTTGCAACGACAAGTCTTCTGTTATCGTAACAGACTTTGCGACGAACGTTTTAAAATGTCCTTGAATTTTTGCAGTTCCGAGAGTAAAAAAAGTCAAGATGTTGGAGCATGCAACTTCAGATTGTTGGCTTAACCATCCAGGTGGAAGCAATAATCCTGCAGTGGAGAGTTCAGTCAATTGCAATGGAGCGCTGACAAAGCTTGGATTTGCTGATGCAATAGTCTCGCAATCAGCTGTTGCAGCAATTTTCACTGTCACAACTTCTGATTGACCATTGCTCGATACAGCTTCTGGTTCACTCCTTGCAATTGATTCAAGATCTTGAATTGATTGTGCTGAGTGGTCATTTATCTCAGACATCTCAACACTTGATAACATCGATGTAGATGCGTTGTCATGTAGCACCTCTAATGAAGGTTCAGTTTCAATTCTCTTACAAACATCATCCCATGGGAATATTGATGGTACGGTGCCTGGCTTCAACCTCGGTACTTTATACGTTGTCTGCAATTACAATAAAATGAAAGGGTTATTAAGGTTTGATACAATGAAATTTAATAACTTAACACAATCGGTGAAACTCACTATACCAAGGACTCGTCCTGGAGGATCACGAATTTCATGCTGCCACTTTATTTGGCTCTTTAAAAAATGATTTTCGCATACAGATCTTCTTGATTTCACTTGACTTTCTTGACATCGAATTGCAGCCTTCCATTGTTTCGCAATAGCAGGGTTGTGCGGAAAGGTAAAAAAATGTAACCGCGCCGGATTCGAGGCATAGCCTGAAGTACAGCCGGGCACAGCACACGTTGGCATCGCCACCTTACACTGAATTCACTTCACATTAATAAATAGCAGAATACGAGACACAAACGAAGGCTTTCGACGCTTTGGAGAGGTTTTGTTTTGATGACTGTCGCAATGTAAATAATCATAATAGAACAGCACACAGGGCATAGTACAGCCAGCGCCACGCGTGGATTAGTTTCACCGGCATCAAAATGTGAGCCCGTTTCACTATAAGAAAAAACTACGAAGTGTCACCCCCCTGTCTCAGACGCAAGTGCCGAAAATTCAATTTCGGTGCCGGGCTCAGCGATAGGGGCAGGCTGTTCATTGTCAGTCTCACCGTCAAGCGCAGATATAATATCGTCGGTCTCAACGTCGAGAGCAGGCCTTCCATTGTTGACCTCCAAGCCGCGGGAAATCACTTCTTCGTTGGTCGCACCGTTCCGGGCGGGGATTTGTTTGTTAGACGCACCGACGCAGCCAAGCACTTCCTCGTCGATCTTACCGGCTCGAGTACGCCGTTCACCGTTGATCCCATTACGGGCTCGTACTTCATCGTGTGTTTCGAAGTCACGAGAAGAAGATTCACCACCGGTTTCCGTGTCACGGGCAGATCTTTCATCGCCGGTCTCCATCTCATCCGTCTCAATTTCAGCTTCGACGTGTACAGCGACACGCGAATGGCAAAAATCGAACACACATGCGTACGTACACTTAGGATTTTATGAAAAGACATTTTCGGAGTGTCATAATATAGTAAAATTAATGTGTTCCTTACAGGGAAGACACTATTCGAAATCGTCACTGCAACCTGAGGAGTCAGGTGTGGGAGAGCTTTGTTAAAGTAGATGCCGTCAGTGTCAGATGTAAAATCTGCACAAACGTGTTGAAATATAGTGGAAATACGACGAATCTTAAACAGCATCTTGACAGGAAACACGCTGTTTCGTTAGCCGTCTCTGTAGGAAAAAAAAGAAAAAAATACTTCGGAGGCAACGGTACCGGTCGGCAAGAAAAGTAGGGTGGAAGACGAAGATGAAGACGATCCCGCTTAAAAAAACACAGAAGTACGAGAGGTACATCTAAACAAGGTAAGCTTAATTCTAAAAAATCTATTGAAAAATGATTCATTCCATTCTACAGTAATTATAGTAGAAACTATAATTTTTTAGGCGCAAGGAAAAGACGAGAAAATCGGAGCCGCTTTTCAACGAGTACAGTCGTTCAGCGGTATTACGTTATATATATTTACTTACCGATGAATATATTTGTATGAACTTGCAAACGCATATGGAGAATAATGGGGAATAACGTTTTTTTGTTTTTTTCGTTCGCAGTTGGAGGGACATCGGCCGACAAAATCACCAACGCGATACTCTTTATGATCACTGCCGATAATTGCCCACTCTCCGTCGTTGAAAACGAAGGGTTTGTTAATTTGATGAAGACGACTGTTCCGTTGTATACAGTTCCCTCGAGACATACGATTACGCGGCTTCTGGATGACAAGTATACCTTTGTTCAAGGCATGTTTAAACGTGAAATTAGTTATGCTAATGTACTGATATTAACTTGCGACATATGCTCGGATATATCTAATCATGGGTATCTGGGGGTGACGGCGGTACATTATTTGTTGGAAAAAAAAAATGTAAAGCGGGTGCTTGGGAGTGTTTTCTATGCAAGGAAGCCACACAGCACATTATATCTCGGAGATACTGACAGAAGGGATGCGGATATACAGCATCGATGCGAACATCGTTACCGCAGTCGTTACCCATAACGGCGCGAACATAAAAAAAGCGGTTATCGATAGTTTCGGCATCTCTAAACATATGTCGTGTTTCACTCACATGCTATCGCACATCGTGCCAGATTCGCTTAAGGCCACACCCGGAATCGAAGAAACGATTACCAAGGTCAAACAAATTGTTACACTTACGAAGCATAGTGTTGTCGCGTCCAATGAATTGCGAAGGTTACAAATCCGGGACGGAAAAACCGAAGTAAACGTTCTCAGCTTCAAACAAGACGTACCGACGCGATGGAATTCAACGCTCGTAATGATCGAACGATTTTTGTTGTTGCACGAGTATGTCTATCCGACGACGCTGAAATGCTCTGTCTCTGTCGATCTTTTAACGCGAGAAGAACTCGATATACTGTGCGATTTGGTGTTGCTTTTGAAGCCTGTCGAAAATGTTATCACCGAAGCGAGTGGGGATAGATAGATACGTTACATTGAGTCTAGTACTACCAATAATTCATTGTATGATAGCTACTATCGAAAAAAGAAACCCGTCTACTCAAATCGGAGTACAATTACAGGCAAAGCTCATAGAGCAATCTCAGCGACGTTTTAAGGATTACGAAGCTTCGGAAATGCTTGCAATCGCCACGATACTCGATCCGCGTTTTAAAAAAATTCACTTTCAAAGGGCAGTCCACTGCGCCGCGACAGTAAACAAAATAGATGCAATGATAAAATCGAGTTTAAAAAAAGCTCGCACGAATGTCGTCGAGGACGCAGAAAATATCTCGCAAGTAGCTAACGACGCTAGCGTTTCGGGCATCCACGATGCGTTGATCGTATCCAAAAATGTAATGCGACAGTCCGATGACATCGAACTCGATCTGGAACTCAAACAATATTTGAGTCAGTCCGTTGTCGCGCGTTCTGAAGGCCCACTTAGACCACACTGAAGATACTGGGACACGTTGAAATTCGCGTATCCGAAATTGTACCCGTTGGCATTAAAATATTTGAGCGTCGTTGCCACGTCCGTTCCGTGTGAAAGGTTATTCTCCAAAGCCGGAGGAATTAAAGCCGATTAAATGAGATAACATTCCTAGGATCTCTCGGTAAAAAGTATTGAAATATTCAGTAAAGCGCCCTCACTCGCAAGCGAACGTTTGTTTTTTTATCTTTAATATTTATGTTTTGTTTTTCGTTTATTATAGAGGAAACTTTATTTGTATTTTTTCTCCTATGTCGATTTTGTTGCGATATAATATTTTGACGAGGATCATAAAAATTTGCTTACTGAGAACGTTATTGTACATAATAATATGTACTGTGACCGAAATTTCCAGCGAGTGCCCTCACACTCCGAAAATAAAATTTCAAGAAAAATATTAATAAAATAAAACCGGTACCCCGTTGGCCACAAAAATTCGTTTCGATCGCTTCTTTATTTTTGAGGGCGCCAGCCGAGCCTCGAGCTCGACGCGATCGGATTTTCAGAGTTCACGAAATAACGAAAAGGATGACTGCCGACTAGCTGCAGCTCACAAGGGTAGAGGGGCGGTTCGTTGACTTGGCGATTTAACAATGGGGTACATTTCCAATAAATAGAACAATTAACAATTCGCAAAATGTAGGGAAAATCCAACAAATAAATTTATTCCAAGAAAATTATAAAATCACACGTGACTTTTATCCGGGACGGTACCCGGGATGACTCGACACAAGAATAAGAATTTCCCTACTAAAATTCTCTCCGGCTACTCAGTTCACCGGTTCGAATTTTCTCGATGAAAAATTAATGACAATTACAGAAATAATACTCCCTACTAATTCGCGGCTCGACGTACGTCGCGCATCCGACGGTACCGAAAGACGTGTCGGAGAAAAGCTAAACCCCACTATGCCGCGTGATCACTCGGCGCGAAGCGGACAGGTGACTCGTTTAATTTTTCGAGTTCGCGACGCGAGATCGAACAGCCAAAGCCGTCGAAGCCCGCCTGCGATTAACTCCCGCACGTCCGAGTCCCTGCGAATCGCTCGCCACACTTATCTGAACGGATCTCTCGCGTAAATCAAATTTCTACAAGCTACGTTATACTACCAAACGATCTCAAGACTCGAAAATAAATTACCACCAAACAATAAAATAAACACGAACGATACACGAAAAATACGGTCCAGAGCCGCGATCGGTCCGGTACCGAGGTGATACACCCTTTCGCGCGGAGCTATCCCTTTGGCCATCTCGATCACTCGAGCCCACGTCTTCACACCACAAAAGATACGACGAGAGTCCCCGAGTAATCTACGCTAATTCGTCTCGCGGTCTCGCTCTCCCCTCCCTTTACTAATATTTTCGGTACCCCGGTACCTGGCGACGCCCTACGATTATCGCGAACTATCGCTCGCGCGAAATTAATATTCGAACGAAGACGGCGCTGACGCCTCGCTCGAACTATCGCACGACGTTTCGCTTGAAGAATCTTCGTAGACGTTGGTCCCGGGGTGCAGTCATCGATGATCCGATGCTGACATCGCTAAGCTGCGACTTCTCCGTTGTCGGTGCGCCCAGAGCGATGATTTTCGGTGTTGTTGAAGGATGAGAGAAGATGCGATGACCTCGTAGCGGTACCGTTAGCCAAAACGATACTTTTGCTCATTTCGTCCCGAAAATAATGACGATAAACGTAGATCGCTCGCCGATAAAGATCGCCTCGTTATAATCGTGTAAAGGAAATAAATAACAACAAAGAAATTAATAATTTTGTTCGCTTTCGTAATTCGGAACCCTTGAGATCGCTTGGGGACCCTGTCGGTGGGGAAAACGTGTGCTCGACGGGACCAAAATCCGCCGATGACGCAATTCTTGTAACGCGCCAAAAAAACCGCGTTACAGTACATGCGTGTAAATGCTGAATTACATCTAATTTCATATTTTAAGC
Source organism: Buathra laborator (assembly GCA_934046635.1). Taxonomy (NCBI): domain Eukaryota; kingdom Metazoa; phylum Arthropoda; class Insecta; order Hymenoptera; family Ichneumonidae; genus Buathra; species Buathra laborator. Next base: position 6,289,548 of record OW203900.1, read on the forward strand.
TTTCAGACTATTACTTGCTTGAAACGCACGAGTTTGCTTCTGCATTTATATTGTAACGGTACGTTTTTGGAGGCTTACAGCTCTTTGCTCCGAAACGTTCGCTATTGTGAGTTTTTGGCTCACGGAGATGTGAGGGCAGGTGCTGTAAAGTATAAATCTGTCTATTGATTCGAATTGTCAACTATAATTGTGATTTTATTAAAACAATGATGTGGATACAAAATTAATGCTGGATTTTGTCCAATTATTTGATTAGATTTTTAGCTCTCAAGTATTTAAATTGCGAAACAGATTGAAGGGTTATTTTATTGCGGGTAGAAGGATTTCGATTCTACTCTACACGATTCTTATAAGACAATGACTAGACGAAAGCAGTCGCCGAGGTCTCCCAGGGCAGTCGCCGGCGCTGTCACAGAGTAATAAGTCGTACCAAAAATGATTCTACTTTAGGTGATCGCTATTAGCCACCAACTAGACGAAAGCGATTGCCGAGGTCTCCCAAGGCGGTTGCCGGCGCTGTCGTGTACTAATAGGTCACCGCAAGACAATTGATTCTACTCTATTCCTTGAGTTTGATGGATAAACCGAGACGAAAGCGGTCACCGAGGTCTCCCAAGGCGGTTGCCGGCGCTGTGTTTGGAAAGGAATTGTATATTTAAAGAAAATCTGTTCGCTGAAAGAAAATTGATTTAATTAATTGTTAACGATGAATGGCCGACGCTGGTTTCTTCCTTCAATGATTGGATCGTCGTCGAGAAATTTGTCCCTTGCTTCTTCTTAGCGTCGGGACTCTGTCGAGTAAAGCAACGCTTTACTCGAAAATGAAAAGTGTTGGAATCTTGCTATCGAGAATTATCGATAAGCAAGATGGAGGACTCAAGATCAAACGAGCAGTAGCCGCACATGAGTTCCTCTCCGTTCGAGTTTAGAATCGAAGTGAAGTCTCTGTGCTCACGTTCGGGTCTTATATACCCGAGCGCGAGGCCCTTTTTTGTGTCGATTGACGCACGAAGTACGTCAAAATTCGCTGTCCTTTATTATCGCTGCCCGGGGTCTGCCGCAACAGCTTAAGAAAACCGTGTGCACAAATGATGCAACACTATCGGGCAGCTCACGCTATCGACCGTAGTTATCGATTGACTGCGCGGTCGGTACTTTTACGTGCTGATTTACCGAAACGTCTGGTAAATTGCCGATGTAGCGGATAAACGCGAAAAATATGAGGGGTAAAAATTTAATACCGTCTCAATATATATACTAGTGTTCCCCCAGGCTCGCGCGCTAGGCGCGCTCGCTCGTCAATTGTAGAATATTTTGCGTTAAGGCCCGTTTGGGGAATATTTTTGCTTCTTTCTCCGCCGCCCACCACCGCGGCTGCCTCCTTCGAAACCCCTTTAGAGAGACTTAGAACATTTTGACCTTCCCCTCCCACGCTCCTTCCCTTCCCAGAGGGACTATAACCACCGTGACTATAGTTCCTCCGGAACTGTAACCACTTCGGGACTGTAACCAATCCGTGACATTAGTCTCTCCGTGACTTTAGCATATGTTCTAAACTCCCGTCTTGTACACGGCGGCGGCGGCGACAGCGGCGTAATATTTTTATATATATAGAGAGACTATCTATAACACTCTTTCTATCCTTCTTTTTTCTATCAACACTGATCAGGTATTCATTATTCTTCATTCGATAAAACGTACAGTTAAATCTACAAAAACAGCAATATATTTTAATAATTTATGTTTTTTTCGTAGGTATAGGATACGGATCGTTTGAAATCAGCGGAAATACTTGGAATCGAAATTCGCGCGGGACTGCACAAAACACCCGCGAACTGCAAGTTCAATGTACTTTATTCATAAACAAAAAGATTATATCATGAAGCTACGGAATTTTTTTTAATACGTCATTCACTACCTTTATTATTTTGTCATGAAGCTCATCGATTTGTCATCGACTCATCGTGCGAGATATATCTTGCGTGCGAGTGATATTTTTTATTACCTATAGGTATAACTATAGGTACCTTTAGGATATTTTTACGTATTTTACCTATTTTACCCATGGGCACCTATAGATAATAAAAAATATCACTCTTTCATTTCAAACAGCGTCGAAATTAGCGCATTTTTTTCAATACAACGATGCATCGATTCTCTTCGATGTTTTCGAAAATGAATCGATTCTGGAACATCGATGTATTTTATAATCGATTATTTTAGCATCAATGCTTTTTTTAAGCATCGCCCATCTCTACACGAGTGTTAGGTTTGCGGTCCGAGCGAAGCGAGGGCTGCAATCCCACGAGTTGTCATATAGCTGTTCATTTCACATTGCTACAGCAACGAGTTACACGACTACGGTTTAGTGGGTTTGATCGAATGGCCGCGTGCGCGGATAGCTCACGAGATCTACGGACCCCTTTACCCCGTGAAAAAATCTTAATATATATATTAAGATTTTTATATATAATCCATTTTAGGATATAATCGCCGTGACATTTTAAAGTCGGTGATATTTTGTTACCATAAACATTTTAAGCATTTGTCTTTTACTAATTCACAGAAGACGGTAATGCAAAATAATCTCAGTTGAAAGTGCCCGTGAAATTTTAAAAGCAGTTCGTATTGACTTCTCACTGATATTTTACCGTGACTTTCAGACTCGTCGGTTTGTTAAGCCCGGTTTTCATCCGCCGACGATTGCGGATTCTCGTCGTTTTCTTTACAGTCCAAGCTCCGTATTCTTAACTCGACGGAACTGGACCCGTTCCCTTTTCTGTATTTCCCCTATCGTCCCTACTCCCGGTTAGTTGCTACGAATGGCGGTAACGAGGGGTGTACGCAACCGTAGGTACGAAGCCACCTCGTACCTGTTGCGCGTGCGCAGTTTACATTTTACGAAATAGGCTCCCCTTGGAGTGGGGCAAACGGACTCAGGGGAAATACAGTTAAGGGAACTCGTTGTCATGGTAACGAGTTAAAACAAAGGATCGGTTAAGTTAAGGGGAGTTAAGAATGCGGAGCTTGGACTGTAACTCGATCGAACTTGTTTACCTCACGACAACGCCGTTGAGCGAAAATTCACGAATAATCGATTTTACTTTTTCTATCTCTCTGACCATCGCTTCGAAATGCGTTGAATAAAATACATCGATCTTTTTCGCAAAGGGTGTATGTGTTACGAAAAAAATTTACGTCTTACGCCCTTTTAACCGTACATAGGGGTACATAGGGGAATAGGAGACAAAGTCTCCAGTGCATGGGTCAAGTATTCCACGTTAAATAAAAGTTTTATTGATCCTGAAAAGCACAATTTTTTCATACATGGGCCTAAAATTGTATTAATTTATTATTAATGATACATTTATTATTATTATTTTTAAAAATTATTATTGCGAGATCAATATCGTAATAATAACAAATGAATACAATTTGAGGCCCATGTATACATTTTTTTTATTGGTCGTTTACTGGACCGATAAAACTTTTATTTAACATGAGATACTCGACGCATGCACGGAAGACTTAGTCTGCTATTCCCCATTCGTGCGGATAAAAGGGCGGAAATCCTTAATTTTTTTCGTAATCCATACGCCCTTTGCGAAACTGATCGATGTATTTTATTCAACGCATTTCGAAACGTTCGTCAGAGATAGAAAAATGAGAATCGATAATTGGCACCGGATTCGGACTCGGATTCGGCATCTTCGGTCAACGGCGTTCTCGCGGGATGTACAAGTTCGATCGAGATAGATAGTTCCCCTACCAAGCGCGCGGGCCCGCTGCTTCGATCCCTATCCTTAGCTCGCTCACACACGTGCGGTGCGGAAGAGATGCTTTTGCTGGTTTATCACTATTTCGCTCGCAGCGTAGTGCGTTCTCCGTCGAGCAAACGGAACGGGATAGGCGAGTAACCCTCACCCACCCGTTCGATCACGCAATGTCAACACTGTCACCACGAAATATATCCACTCAAACGTGTCTTGTTTTTCACGTTGAATTTATCAAATTGTTCTATATCCCGTCGAATCGTTCAGTTCCATTAGCACTCCGTACAAATAAAAAATTTGGCGACATTTCATCTATTTCGCAAAATTAAAAATTGATATGAATTCGAGAAAATCAGCATGATCGGCGTGTGAAGAAAAAAAATGTATCTGATTAGTCCTTGAGGAATAAGCGGAATAAGGTAAACCAGGAATGGCCAGAGATTTTTTTACGAATTTATACTCACTTTTTATTTTTAAATTCACTTTGAATTTTTTTTATATAGAAAAAACGTGTGAAAAGTCACAAAATCGAAAGTAAATTTAAAAATCTTAAAAAATGCATACATATTGAGAATAATGAACGAATCATTTTTATTTAAAAAAAAGTTCGATTGCCGGGTAATTTGTTGCTAAATTTTTTATTTCAGTAATTTGTTACTAACATTTCGGATTTATTATTATGCAAAATCAATCTTTTCAATACCTTCAATATGTTTGATCTTTTCAGACTTTCATAACATCGAGAAGTATTTGAAATTCCCCTCTCATTTTTTTGAAACTTATGTGAAGTGAAGACTATACGCAAGGACTATCTTAATCTGTAAGAGAAAAAATATGATGTGAGATGATTTGACTAGTTTACCTTCTCATTAGTAAAGAAATTGTTGCTTACGAAAAAAAAAAAATCCATGCAATGTTGCGCGCAATAGTTAAATCTCGTTTATCGAATTCTGTGTAACTGCATTAATTGTGTTTTATCCGCATGAATCTGGAAGCATCTTTGTTCTTTTGGTTTGGTGAAAATTTGTCGACGCTTCCGTATCGGTATTTATCGGCATTAGCCACAATAGACAAAGAAAATTGTTTATAAAGAAATGATTCAACTGAGGCTAAATGTTGTCGAGACTATAAACGACCTGTTGTAATTGATGTATCTATGAAAGAAACATTAGTGGAATGAACATCTGGATTTTTTTATATGGAAAAAATGTGTAGAAAAAGAAAAAATTCAAACCAAAGATAAAAATCTGAACAAATGCATACGTATTCCAAAAAATGAGCGAATCATTTTCATAAAAAAAAAGTCGAGTTACCGTAAATTTTTTGAACCATTTTTTTTTTCAATCAATTTTTTTTTTTTTCAATCAATTTGTTAATAACATTTTGCAATTATTATTATGCCAAACTAATCTTTTCAGTACCTGTAATATGCATGTATTTTTTCAGATTTTTATACTATCGAGCAGTGTTTGCAATTCCCTCTCAATTTCCTCGAATTTATGCGAAATGAACACCACGTGCTGTAGCTACCTTGAATAAATTCGAACTCGGCGACTATCTGTCGCATATACGAGGGAAGATCAGCGATATGAATCGCGTCTCAAAGTCGACAAAGGTTCAACGTAAATAAATAAAATGTTTAGGAAATAAAACTTGATTGTATCAATATTAATAAGATATGCATATTCGATTTGCACATCGCTTCCTCATTTTGTTTTTAATGTCGTTTCTAAATCGCTTCCCTACGAAAGTTACTTACTCAAATCTGGCTTTTCGGAAACGATGTGCAGATCTAATTTGCATAATTTTTTAACAGCTCAATTTAAATCTAAATATAACTCAAAATAAATGCGGATGAACAAATTACAATATTTACAACGCAGACATGTAAAAAAATCTCGAAAACATTTTTTTTTCACGAAAACAAAGCTTCCTCTATGAGATAATATGAACTCCAATTTGTAATTGCTGGACAGTCAAAGTCCCCATCAGGAAAAACTACATTGAACACGATTGACGATGTAACCGCGAAAACAATATAACTGCTCTTCCACCAAGTGACAGTGAAGAGAAAGAGAGTAGTGACGTACCACTACTCTGAACCGTAGTGAGGAAGAGACAAGCGACGCAGATACCAGTGGTATTGAAGGTGCCAAATAAGATAAAAAAATAAAATAAAAGATGGTGGACAAAAATGAGGAATATCGAATTATTATACGACTGTGTTACGTCCCGTATCTTTTCGCGAATTTTCCGATGGAAAATTCCCGAAGCGAAGCGAGACGCAACTCTTCTTAGCAACAGCGCATCGCTGAGCTCATCTGGGGTGTGATTTCACACCGCAGCTGCGCTTATGCGATGCGCTGCAGAATTGTATCCCTCGATATACTTTTACTTGAATTACCGAAGATCCACGAGGTATGAAGTTTCCGGCACGCTCAGCGATCACAAGATCCCTGCGCGTGGCGTGGACTTCGTACCTCAAAACTGCGGAATCGCAGATGCTGATTCTGCGAGACTGTCTCCCCTTTCGCCCTTTCGACGATCGCGAAAATCCTCGCAAGATCGAGAAGAAGACAGTCTCTAGATAGCAGCGATCAAAGATAGATCGGTCTAGAGGTCTCCGCGACCTCGTGTCACATAGGTCTGTGAATCTTCGTTAGTATACCTCCGGTACTGCTACAACGTTAGTACGCAATAGTATCGGGAACGTGGCTGCGCAAGTTTATTCCGCCGTGCTGTAAATCGAGTCGTGTTAGTCTTAAGGCCCCATTTGTGTTCACGCCGGTCGAGTAATTCTCCGTCGGTCAACACCCGGTATTGCTACAAAGATAGTAGCAATAGTATCGGGAACGTAGCCCCGCGAGTCCGTTCCATAGTGTCATAAATCAATGAGGAATTAACAATAACCCATATAATATCAAAGACTCAGTAGAGCCAGTTAAATCCGAGTAGTGTGTAGGAAAGTGTAATTCATAGTGTAGTAGAAACTAAGAACCCCCGCCGGGAGAACAACATCTGTAAGTACGGGAATGTGTATGTGTGTGTGTATGAACGTATGAGAGCGACTCCGTGTACCATCTCTTTCTCTCATTCAAAATTCATAACCTCTTGTATCTTTTAATTATTCATCGATCAAATATTTCTCCTCAATATATTTTCATATTCTTGTTAGCGACGATTCCTCTTAACATTTTTATTTCGAGACCTCTTACCCTTTTACAGGTATCGAGAGACCGGGCCCGTTTTTGGGACGGAGCAAAGCGCCCACATAAAAATAAACTCTGCGCTTCTCGCAGAGATTTGTATGCGGCTAGCGAGAGCAAGCAAAACTCTCTCCCTCTCTAGCACGTAACAACTGTATAATATCCGCTGATAGAATCCCATAGGCGATAAATATTGTTCGGAAAGAGCAATCAGTTGCAGATAATAATCTGACTCGTTTATTTGAGGCTGCAGATAGAAATCCGATTGAATCATATTGAAGTTTCAATTGTATTTCCATGTACAGCCAAATGTCAACGGAATCGTTTGAGTATTGAACTTACAGATAAATTCCAGAGGAATACGCAGAGGGTCTCTTGCAAGTACTGATAGAATCCCATAGGCGATAAACATTGTTCGAAAAGTGCAAACAGTTGCGGATAATGATCTCACGCGTTTATTTGAGGCTGCAGATAGACATCCGATTGAATCATATGGAAGTTTCAATTGTATTTCCATGTACAGCCAAATTTCAACGAAATCATTTGATTATTGAACTTACAGATAAATGCCGGAGGAATACGCAGAAGGTCGCTTGCAATGCTGATAGAATCCCATAGGCCATAGCATTGTTCGGAAAGTGCAATAAGTTACAGATAATAATCTCACTCGTTTATTTGAGGCTGCAGATAGAAATCCGATTGAATCATATTGAAGTTTCGATTGTATTTCCATGCACAGCCAAATTTCCACGGAATCGTTTGATTATTGAACGTACCGATAAATTCCAGAAAAATACGTAGACAGCTTTTTGCAAATGCTGATAAATTCCCGTGGGCGCGGTAGATATTATTCGGAAAGTGCAAACACTAGCAATAATAAACCCACGCGTTTATTGGTGGTTGCAGTTTAAAATCCTAGTGAATCATATAAAAGCGTTACTTGTATTTCCATACAAAGGCAGATCCTCATGGCGTCGCTCGATTATTGAAGATCCAGATAATTCCAACGCGAAATATATTTTAAAAGTGCTGATAAATTCTCGTAGGTGCTGTAACCTCTATTAGGAACTTTTGCACCTGCATATAGGTTCAAATTGAAGTTCGATGATTCGTAAAATTTATATGCAATTCCAAATATAAGCATGAATATTTCAAATTCATCTTTATCGGTCTTTATTCGATTGTGGTACATCCCGATAAAACCTGATAGACAGTGCACTTCCAAATATTTGCAGTCGATCGGAAGTTGTAAGCATTTGCAGGAACAAAACCTACTGATTTCCGATTGAAATTTTTTTAATCTGTATCTATCGGACCTTTTCAACACAGTGTGCACAAGGCGATTGGGCACAACTTTATTGCACGTGCAATTACTTCGATGACCTCAGTAGTAACAAGACTTTTCGTACAAAGCGCTTTTGTGCACCGCCGTATTGTGTACATTGTTTTTGTGCTCAGCCGTATAGTGCACAATCTTATAGTGCGCGCAATTCCCTGTCGGATTCCGTGTCTACAACCTTTTTTCCACTTTAAAACTACCGGTTGCGTTTCACCGCAAATTCATCGCTTTAACGACTATGAAACAACCAATATCAGTGCAGTGTCTGGAGATAGAGTTCAACCGAAAGCAACTTAGAAGCAACAACGTTTCTTCAATCTCGTATTTAAATTAGTTAAGACTGAAGCAGCCGTGAACAACCCTGATTTTACTCCGTTATTACCCGTTATCGGTTAATTTTCTCCACGATGCAGCCGTAAAACAACCAGAATGCAACTATCGGTAATTTTTTCAGGTAGGACTGCAGCGTCTCATAACAATTGTAATTCACAACCGTCGCTGATTTCTTTCGCTCGATGCAACGGCAAAGTAACTGCGTTTCTACCATCGCTGACGTTCACATTCCGGACTACGGCAACAGAGAACAGCCACTATTCCACCATCTCCAGATGGATATGGATTAAATCCAACTATGGACTTCAACCACAAGCAACTGAGAAGCAACCACGTTTCTCCAATCCCGTATTTAAATTAATTAAGACTGCAGCAGCCGTGAACAACCATGATTGTACTCCGTTATTACTCGTTATCGGCCTTTTTTCCACGATGCAACCGTAAAACAACCGGAATGCAACCATCGGTAAATCTTTGACTCCAACCGGTAGGTTCTGTGCCCAAAATGTATGTGCTCTACAGCGCATGGGGTGAAAAAATCGAGAGCACAAAGTGTTTATGCACTATCAAACTGTGCACAATTGGTATGTGTACTAAACTTCTGTGCACTATTCCAGCGTGCACAAAATAATTGTGACAGTAACGGGTTCTCCCAAAAAATACTTAAAATATGATGTGGAGAAGAGTTTTCTAGCGATTTTAGATGTTGATGAAACAAAAGTGCTCAAAACGTCTAATTCGATCGGGAACACGGAAAAAATCGCGTTTGAAGTTTTGGATTCTTCCCAACCAGGAAAGCGAAAGCGATTTTAAGTGATTTTTTTTATTAAATATAATATCAGCGGTAGTGGAATAGCGGCTGTTGTCGGTTGCTGTAGTCCTGAATGTGAAACTCAACGACGGTATAAGCGCAGTTACTTCGCCGTTGCATCGAGCGAAAAAAATCAGCGATGGGTGAATTGTTATCAGGTGTTGCAGTCCTACCCGAAAAAATTACCGAAGGATGCATTCCGGTTGTTTTACGGTTGCATCGTGTAAAAAAAAGAACCTATAACGAGTAATAATCGAGTAAAATCACGGTTGTTCACGGCTGCTGCAGTCTTACTTAATTTAAATACAGGATTGTAGAAACGTGGTTGCTTTTCAGTTGCTTTCGGTTGAACTCTATCTGCAGACACGGCACTGATATTGGTTGTTTCATAGTCGTTATAGCGATGAATTTGCGGTGAAACACAACCGGTAGTTTTACAGTGGAAAAAAGGTTGTAGACACGGTTGCCTAATCCGACAGGAAATTGCGCGCCCAATAAGGTTGTGCACTATACGGCTGTGCACAAAAACAATGTACACAAAAGCGCTGTGTACGAAGAGTCTATTTACTACTGAGGTCACTGATGTACTTGCGCGCGCAATAGGGTTGTGCACAATACGGCTGTGCACAAGAACGCTGTGTACGAAAATTCTTCTGACTACTGAGGTCACAGAAGTACTTGCGTGCACAAAAACAATGTGCACAATACGGCGGTGCACAAAAACGCTGTGTACGAAAAATCTACTTACTACTGAGGTCACTGAAGTACTTGCGCGCACAATAAGGTTGTGCATAATAAGGTTGGGCCCTATCGCCTTGTGCACAATAATGGTGTGCACAACGAAATTATGTACTATCGCGTACTTGTTTGCGGACATCAGTAATCGTATGCAATAACGGGCTGTGCACTATCGAACTGTGCACAATGATATTGTGCACTACTCAGCCCCGTTGAAAATGTATTGAATATGGTTGTGCACTGCGGTAATGTGCACAGAAATTCTTGTGTTCCGAACGATGGATTTTCGAAAACATCGTGTGCACAAAGCGTCTGTGCACTAGTAAATTGTGCACAACAGTTATGTGCCCTAAAGTTATGTGTTGAGACGGTGTCTCAGCTTTCGAGGACACCGCTCGTTCTCGCAACTACCGCGAGAATTTTCGCATTTCGATTATTTTCTCGTGAACGAAGTATCCGCGAGTAATTCGCGAGGTGGCCGCTAGATTCCGCATCCTCTCGCGAACGGATAAGCACCAGCGCGCGCGTAAAAGCGCGAGCGCGAACCGAATCGGTACCGCAGTTCCACCGGCGACGGGGAACATGTAACCTTCCCTCAAATACCTCCGGGTCCGGGGAGCCTTCGGTGACGTTGGCTCCACGTGTACTCAATTTCCCGAACCAGGGTGCGAACATCTTTGGTGACGAAGTAGTTCACATTCCTGTTACCAGTCAACGCTATTAGGGAACCGCGATAGGGGAGGTAACCCGGACGAGAGTAAGCCGGAAGCGAGTCGCGGATCGACCAAGTGGCGACACGGTTGGTTCACGATCTCGTGGAAGCCGAACTTTCTGAAGAGGGCCCTGCACCACCACGTGGGCACGGCAGAGTAGTTTCGTTATTAAAATCACGGTTATAAATAATTTCTTTTGCAATTAATAACCTCAAAATTCAACTAACGCGTTTCATTATAAAGTAATAGCGAGAAGTGAAGCTCTATCGGTAATTCAGTCTAAAAGTCTATAAAATCATAAAATTATATTTTTTTTCATCGATGGATCGGAAATCTTTGTCTATAAATATTCCTTTGGTGATATTCGAAAGTTAAGAGGAAAAACTTTCTAATTCACAAATGACCGACAAACGGTCGGTAAAATTTAGATCTTTCGCTCTTTCAGCATAGGATTCAAACTTTGATTCCATTTCAAGGGAAATTTGTGTTCACGATAAAAAACCACGATAATTTAAGTTAAACGTCGACAATATAGGAATTCAAACCATGTATTGCATTTTTCATGTTATTTTAATAAAAACTATTATTTTCACCAAAATGACCACATCAAACGATTGTTCGCTCGCCCCGAACTCCTAACGCGATCCCTTCGAACCGTGTGCGTGGCATCGGCTAGAAGGTGACCGTTACAACTGGCGCCCAACGTGGGGCGAGCGAAGGGGTCGATTTGGTGAAATTGACCGATAGATTAGAGAAAAAGTAGCAGAACGCGAGTAAAAATAACAAAAAATTTAACTACGCGGTAAAATCGGTATCCGCGGTTTAAAATTAAAAAAAAAATCATAACAATAATACAACCGCGAGTAAACATAATAAAACGTCACTTTGCGATAAAAATCAGTCCTCGCGGACTAAATAATTAAAAATTAAAATAATAAACATGGCGGAGAAGCCAGATACGCCGGACACTGGAGGAGAGGACACCCCTGAGCAGGAAATTCAGGAGATAACGAAGGAACCGGAGGGGCAGTCCAAAAAAGATGATGCGGGAACGCAAACACAGTTCGCCGACTCTGGAGTCGGTGATGCTTCTATGGCACTCCCACCCGATTTGGATCTGACAACAACAGTCTCCGTTCCGGCACTTAAACACTACTTCTCTCAGCAATACGGAAATTTTGGACCAATAAGGACGGATAAAAATAAAGGAGCGAAACCGAAGGAAATCATACCGAGACCAAAGCCGAGGGAATCAGCGACACTCGAGGAAATATTAAAGGGTATCCGAGAGACGAATCAACGTCTATCAACGCTAGAAACCGAAGTAAAATACAGTCTCGAAAATTCAAGGAAGGAGATACTACAGTACCTCCGAACTGAGCTCCACAAGATGGATGACACATACCGCGATCATTTCACGATGCTGCAAACGGCAATGGCGACGGAAAATTATAATTTATCAGAAGCGATAAAAAAAACAGCTAAGGAGGCGCAACAACGAACGAACGAATTAGGGGCCAGAATGGCCGGTTGCGAAGTAACAATGGCGCAACAGCGAATAACCCTTTCGGAAGTCGATCAACGTTTAAAGAGGATTGAAGAACACGGTCCAGAGACATTAATGGATAGTACGCGCCTTCCAGGAATGGAACAACAACGACAACACGAGATGGCTCCACCACCGGAACAGAGGACCGAGGTTACTTTTGCCAATCAAACTGAGATGCCGCGCGTAAATAAAATCAAATTATTTCCACCAAAATTTGACGCATCGGGTAAACAGCGACCAATGAAATTCATCCGGGAATTGCGACAATATTGTGAGGCAACAAGGCCAACCACCGCATAATTCCACTACTTGATGGCCCAATGTTTTGAGAAAACGGCCAAGGAATGGTGGATGCTTGTTGAAGAAGAAATTGACGATTTTGACGAATTGGAGCGCAGTTTTCGAGCGAGATATTGGAGTGAAGAAATTCAATTTAAAGCGAGAAAAGCGCTAGAATTCGGTCATTTCGAAGAAGGAACGCAAAATACTCGAGCAGAATATGCCACGCGACTTTTCGGAACCGCAAGAGATTTGACCCCCACTCCAAGTGATAGGGAAATCATAAACGCGATTTCGCGACATTTCTCGGAGGAAATTCGTGCAACAGTTATTGCAAGGGGAATTGACTCATTGGCGAAGCTAATCCTTCTCCTTGAGAAGTTTGATCAAGCGGGACCAATCAATTCCCGACGAGCGAATGCTCCGAGAAATGGCACGAATGGGTTTAATAATCATAAATCGAATAAACCAACGGATCAAAAGGGTGGTCAATCGGGAAATAATCCCAATAAATCGCAGAGGCCGTGGAATACAAATCAACAAGGGCCGCAACAGCAACAACAAGGGCAGCAACAGCAGCAACAAAAGCGATCGACACCGGTCAACAAAAATCAAACAGTACAGGCAATTCAGGTGGAGAAAACCAACGAGCCTGCACCGTCAACATCAAAACAGGGAAACTAAAAACTGTTGTATCCTCGTCCAATAAAGACGGAAGATCGGATACAACTATAAAACAGAGAAAGAAGAGAAAAACAGATACGACGGTTAATATTAACACGATTTTCACGGATATTCGGGAATATCTTTTGGGCGAAGAAGTAAACGGAGAGGAGGTTCAACTCACGGAATGTCCGGAGATTGATACTGAGATAGAAGGGATAAAAACTATTGCATTAACGGATCTGGGAAGTAAGATAACCGCAATATCAGAGGAGTTTTATCAACGGAACGTGGATATTTTACAACACTGTCCAACGCTACCGGTTACAGGCGTAAGTGTGAGGGGAGCGCTTCGAGGGAGACCCTTGAGGGTGAAAAAACAATTAATGGCGTCTACTAAAATAGGAGCGTCATTAATACAAATTAAATATTTGATTATTCCGGGACTTATAAGGGACAGTATTCTCGGGGTAGACTGTCTGACCGCTTTGGCTCTCGAAATCCAGGGTACACCTCCGCGTGGTGAGAGCCGGGAAACGCGCGGCAATAATGTCGCGTAGGCTAAGTACCCTCTGGTAAGCAAGCGCGGGTGGGCGGTCGTTGCTGGGATGCCTCCCGGGGGATTACCAAGGGAACCCGCGGCGAAGGAGCATCGAGTTCGGGCGGCCGTCATGTATAACGGTGGAATAAACCATCATGCCTGTCGGGGAGTTGTGACCCCGCTTTGCCCAATTCGAGTCATACCGAGGACCCGGCAGAAGAAATTCAGTCATCGGTAGGCAGGGAGGGCGGACCAAGCCCCGTGCACGTCACGTCGCCCTACTTGGGTTGGTCTCTGCCGGGTGGTGGTTTTCGACAGGGTAGATCAGATTCGAAACAGTCGCCGACCAACGGACGACAGTAGCCGGGAAAGGTGTCCTGGTGTGGGGTAATACCCGAGGTACAGGCCCTTTCCCGATAAATGCTACCAAAACATAATTCATAACTATAAACTGTCTGACCGCTTTAAAAAGTATTGTCAATCTCGAAAATCAGACGATAAAAATCCAAAATGGTGGACGATCTGAGGTCGTACTGATTAGGTCGGTTGAACCAAGGAAGGCAACGACCAATCAAACCCAGACGTCTGTAAAAAAAACCACTGAGGATAGTCTGTCGAGTGACATACTGCGCAGTACAGTTATCCCCCGTGAAGAAGCAAGGCCCGATAAGCTTCCTCAGGAAATATCAAGTTTAATTAATGAAAAGAAGGAAGAAGCAATAACGAAGGAGGAGATAAAGGAAAAAATCGAAGAAGCCACTCAACTTACACTGGATCAGAAAAGCCACCTGGAAGAAGTTTTATGGAAGTACCGAAGAGTTTTTCGTAAAACTCCTGGAAAAATAAGCGTTTATGAACACGAATTGAAGGTTACAAGCGATAAACCACTTTTGGGTTATGCTTATGAGATTCCGTTTAAATATTTGGAAAAAGTAGATGCAGAGATTGAGAAATTGTTGGAATACGATATAATTCAGAGATCAACGAGCCCGTGGATAAAGCCGATGACCGTGGTAGCGAAAAAGCATGGAACGGTTCGATTATGTTTAGACGCGCGGAAATTGAATCAACAATTGATAAACGATAACGAATGTACTCCGCACATCGAAGAAATATTTCAGCGATGTCACTCGGTCAACGTAATGAGTAGTTTGGACTTGACTAGCAGCTTTTGGCAAATTCCACTACACCCTAACTCGTATAAATATACCGCGTTTAGACATCGTGGTAAAATCTACGAATTCAAAGTCACACCGTTTGGATTAAAAACGAGTACGGCAAGTTTATTGAGAGCTTTAGATATTGTCTTGGCTAATCTCGGGGCAAACGTGATCAATTTTGTTGATGATCTGCTGTGTATCTCCGGTTCATTCGAAGAACACATGCAGCATCTGACTGAATTGTTTCAACGACTTGAGAAGCACGGAATGACTCTCAAATTAAAGAAAGCGAAGTTTTTCAGAAAGGAAGTAGATTTCTTGGGTTATGTTTTAACGACAAAGGGCATAAAGCCACAGATCGAGAAAATTCAAGCGATTCAAGACTTTCCAGCGCCGAAAAATATAAAACAGCTTCGAGGATTTCTGGGTTTGGTAAACTATTACACAAAGTTTACTAACAGACACGCGCACGAATCGGTAACTCTGTTAGAGCTTTTGAAAACAGGAGTAAAATGGAGATGGAAAGAAGAAGAAGAACACGCGTTCAATCGAATAAAGAGATTGCTTATCAGTGATGTCTTATTGAAGCATCCTGATTCTTCAAGGGAATACATTTTACAAACAGACGCTAGTGATTATGCTCTTGGAGCAACTCTCGCGCAGAAGGATGAAAATGGCAAACTAGGTGTTGTCGTTTTCGCAAGTCGGACTCTCAAAGGTCCCGAATTAACGTACAGTACTACCGAAAAAGAACTGTTAGCTATCGTGTGGGCTTTGAAGAAATTTAGAACATACTTAATGGGGGCACAAATACGAGTAATAACCGATCACAAAGCGGTAATTTTTCTAAAAAATTGTAAACTTTTAAACGATCGATTAACCCGATGGATACTCGCGATCCAAGATTATGATATTGAATTTGAACATTGTCCCGGGACACGAAACGTCGTCGCAGACGTACTTAGTCGAATGGACGAAAGGGGTAAGGATATAAAAAAACCCGGCGGCCGCGAAATCATTATAAACGCTCTGTTGACGCAGAGACCATCGAGGGAACTCGAAGAGCGAATTCGTAATATCGCGGAAGAACAAAAAGAAGATGAAATATTAAAAACCCTCCGAGAAAAATACGCGGTAAATAACGAAGACTCTAAATATTGTATTGAGCGTGATGTTTTGATAAACAAAAATAAAAAAATCGTTTTACCGACTCCGTTACTAAAACAATTAACTACCGAAACACACGAGATTTACGGGCATATCGGATCGAAAAAGGTTTGGAAATTATTAAACGAGGATTTTGCGCATCCGCGTATGCAGCGACACATCCGACAACATTTAGCTAAGTGTGACTCTTGTCAGCGCAATAAGGTGCCAAACCAACATTCTTACGCTGCACAACAAAACATTGTCCCCGAGAGGCCAGGGGATCTCGTGTCCATTGATTATTTTGGACCATTGCCATCGGCACAAGCGGGAATGAAATACATTTTAGTTACAATTGACGCTTTCAGCAAATTTGTTAAACTTTATCCTTTGAAGGCAGCAACAGCGCCGGCAACGATTGATCGCATCTTTAATCATTACATTCCGAGTTACGGAAAACCGAGAAAATTACAGTTCGATCATGGAACACAATTCACCTCAAGAAAATGGTTAGATAAGTTAGCTAGCGAGGGGATTCAACCGGTGTTTTCGTCGATACGACATCCACAAGGTAACATTGTAGAAAGGGTAAATAGAGAATTAGGGAGATTTTTCCGATCTCTGTTGGCTGATAGGGAAACACACTCGAGTTGGTTAAAGTGGACTGCTGCCATTGAAGACTGCATAAATGAAACTCATCATGAGATTACTGAATTCACACCAGTCGAGTTACAACTAAACAAGAAACCTCAGCGAATATGGAGGGAATGGATTCAAGTCGAAGATCGAGGAGAAGAACCTCTGGAACAAAAATTACTTCTAGCGCAAGAGCGTATTAGAAGAAAGGGAAGGCAGCGTGCCACAAGATTTGATAATGCGCATAAATTGATTGAGTTTGACGAAGGGGAACAAGTTGTTGCTAAAGGTTGTAACGTAAGTGACGCAGCAAACAAAAGAATAGCGAAATTTTTTTCAATTTATGAGGGACCGTATAGAATTAAAAAGAAGATTGCCGAATCAACATACATCCTGGAAAATCAATCCAACAATTTAGAAAGGGGGATGTATCACGCTTCGAATCTGAAGAGATATCAGCAATAGGAGATTCTTGGAAAATTTGAATTTAAAGAATGGAAAGTAATCGGAATTTTTGTGTTTTGTTTTAATCTTTTGTTCGCAGCATAAAATGAATAAAAGAACGATTACGACGCAGACAGAAACGGGGTTCCTTGTCCACCACTTCTGTGGTGGAACCCCGGTTCCCGGGGGTTGGGAATACCAACCCACCCCCGTGGGCCCTAAAGTATTGTCGGCCGGCTTTTGGGTCGGCAAAGAAGGAGGAAAAGCGGCGCTGGCAAGAGGATGCCAAACGACGCTAAAAAAAAATAAAAAACAAGGGGATGCAGACGATGGATGTGACGGAGGAAGAAAAGAAAGGATGGGACGAAGAAAAACAAAGAATTGAAGAATCGAGGAAAGAAACGAAGGATGAAAAGATTTTAAAAGAAATAGAGATGGAAAAGAGAAGAAGAAATAGAGACAGACATAGGGAGTGGGTGATTAGGAATAGGACGAGAATGAGGGGAGAAAAGGACGGAATAATTAGGGAGGCGATGGAGGAATTGCAGAGGTGGGTCGAGAGAAAGGAAAGGGAGTTTGAGGCGGCGGAGGAAGCAATAGAAAGGGAAATAAAAAATAAAAAAATGAAAGTCGAGGGCTCCGCCCCTCAAGCGACCCCCTTCTCATGTGAGGAGTTCGACGAAGAGATGAAGGAAGAAACGAGGTTGTTGGAGGAAGTACTGGTCGAAATCCGCAAGGAAAACATCCCCCCTCCAACAACCCCGTCCGGCCCAAAGATAACGAGCGTCGAGGTTTTTAAGAAACCCCTCATCCCCATCCGTCGTCGCTACAAGAAGATATAAAAAAAAAAAAAAAAAATGTGTGTATTTTTGTTCCGCCGTAACGGCAAAAGTTGTTCGCAGTCAGGCTTTTTAAATTGTTAAAAAGAGAAAAAGAAAGTTTAAGAGAAAAAACTTAAAAAACTCGAATGAGTTGAATATTGTTGAATATTTTCCCTTCAACGAGAATGAACAAGTGGTGCCACCAATCGAGGCTCGACCGAACTCAATATTTATTTTCGATGATGTAGCATGTGAGAAACAGGATAATATTCGAGCATATTTTTCAATGGGTAGACACGAGCACGTTGATTCATTCTATCTTTGTCAAACATATGCACGTATTCCGAAGCATCTCGTGCGCGATAATGCTAATCTCCTAGTACTTTTTAAGCAAGATGAAATGAATCTCAAGCATATATACAATGATCACGTAAACACTGCTATGCCTTACGTTGAGTTCAAAAATTTATGCTCGGCATGCTGGGTCGATAAGTATGGATTTATTATGATTGACAAGGATAGTGATGTTGATCAAGGTAGATATAGGAAAGGGTTTGACTATTTCGCGTGCATCGATAAGTAATAAATATTCTATTACTAGCCAATCTTGAAACAGTAGTGTCCGCGACTCAGCTGCGACAACATGAAGAGTGAAAATATTTCTAGAGAACAAGACGTTTTGCGTAAAATCGTCAAAGCCAGCGATGCAATTCGACGAAAACATAAAATGTTGAAAACTGGCCGCGAGGCCAATGAACAGGCGATGCAAGAAGTCTTCAAACCACTCGTGAATCCATTGGAATAATTAGTGAATGCGTCCCACACAAGTAAAAATCACGATACGGCACTAGTGAAGAAAGAAATTAAGGAGGGGGAAATTAAGAATGAAATTAAGGATGAAATAAATTATGACAACATTGTTGAAAGAGCCGGAACGAGTGGAATAGTGAAACGTGAATCTAGCAACGACGACATCGACGATGACAGTGAGCAAGATATTTCTTTTAAGTCGGCATATGGCGGCGATACTGAACACGTTAATAGCGACGATGATGATGATGATGATAATGGAATTGTACAGACAAACGCTGAAGTAGATGAATTAATAAATGAATATCTCGCATTGTTACGATCAAATAGAACGACATATTTAGACATTTCTTATGGGGTGAGAAATCTTGCTAATGATAGGCTAATGATTGGAGACTCACCAATAAATTTTAACGCTACTTCTATTCAAATAGGAGATGTAAGCTATGGAACAACTATCGGGCTTATCGAACTGTTGTTTAAAAAAAAGCCCAATGTTGCTCATATTAGCGTCGATCATATGAAAAATTATAAGGATATAATTATCAGAACAAATGCGCATAAGAAGTATTACAAGAATAGGGAAGCGATCCGTGTGAATAAAACTTTCAAATTCATCAATTATATTGCAAAAATTTTAAACGATGTTGAATACACCGGAAAAGGTATATCTCAATATAAAGTTACGCAAAAAGATGTTAAGGTGGATTATGTTTATTGGGATGATCCAAACGAGCTAGTGAATCGGCTTCGCCTACTCTTGGCATCACAAACAGCTGGCAACTCCTCTCATAGAAACGAAATTATGTCAATTATAGAGGAACTACGGGAGGCTCAGATAATATATTAACTCGTCACCTATCGAGATTCTAAACATTTGCAAGATGAGTGTCGATGTGTTTGGACGACAGCCCGATAAGAGCGCAGGTGTAAAAAATCGCGGCCTTCCCGGCCGCCCCGGCGTTCCCGGTAATCCGGGTATTGGATTTAAATTAACCGAAGACGGTCATTATGATTTGGAGAACAAAAGACTCCGCAACGTTGCCGCCCCTGAACAACAAGACGATGCTGCAACCTTAAACGTCTTACATCGCAAAGTACATACTACAGTGAAGATTTTACGAAAAGAAATGAATGACAGTAATCTACTATTGGTTCAGGGGCTTGAGACGACAATGCAAGATATCATAAGAACTGTAAATATCAACCTCGAAACAGTACAAGACTTAGCTACTCGAAACTCAAAGGCCATTGCCGACGTGGACGTTAGACTACACGTTCTCGAGAATGAGCGCGCACAAAGAAGCGCTAGTGGAGGAGTTACATAAATCCGCCCGACGGAACTATCCTCGCCGCCATGTTGATATTCGAGGCCTCGATGAGACTTGGCAAGCCGACCTCGTCGATATGTCAGCTTACGCCGGTCAAAACAACCAATACAAATATCTACTTACCGTCATCGATATATTTTCAAAATTCGCTTGGGCCGTACCGATGAAGAGCAAGACGGGTAAAGATACAACTGCCGCAATGAGAAAAATACTTATCAAAGGACGCACACCATCAAAATTACACGTCGATAATGGCAAAGAGTTTTACAATTCAAATTTTCAATCTCTTATGGAGCAATATAAAATTCATTTGTACTCAACATTTAGCAATTTGAAGGCATCGATTTGTGAACGTTTCAATCGAACAATAAAAAATAAAATGTGGAAACAGTTTAGTCTTCGCGGAAGTTATAAGTGGATTGATATTATAGACAAGTTGCTTTTTGAATACAACGCCACAATACATTGTACTATTAGAATGAAGCCAAAAGACGTATGTGCTAAACATGAGAAAAATCTTCTGCATACTGTGTACGATCAACCACAAATTAAATATACCAGAAAGCCAAAGTTTCAAGTCGGCGAAAAAGTTCGAATTAGTAAATATAAAAATATTTTTGCGAAAGGCTATACACCCAACTGGACAACGGAAATATTTACGATATCTCGAATAATGAATACTTTGCCCGTGACGTACAGACTGAGAGACTATGAGAATAAACCGATTGCCGGTGGTTTCTATGAGCAAGAGCTACTCGCGGTCAAACACCCCGATATTTATTTAGTTGAAAAAGTGTTGAAAAAACGACTCGACAAACTTTATGTAAAATGGCTCGGATTTGATAACTCGCACAATAGTTGGATTAATAAATCGGATTTGTGAAAATAATAATGTATTATCCGGAGAGCGGTTGAAGAGATGGAGATAGATGAACTCCTAGATGAGATGATTGGAGGAGAAGAACAAGTACAAGAACAAGAACAAGATGAAGAGGAGGAGGAATATGAAATTGAAGAGGAAGTTGTTATGGAGTATGAAGAATAAAAATGAAGTGATGTTCGACCATTGATAATTTTCAAAACATTGTTGTTTTTATTTTTATTATTACAATAAAAACAGTGGAACTTTTTTTTATAAGAATATGATATATATATATATTTTTTTTTTTTATTAAAATATGATATATATGTATTTTAATCGCCAATGTATCTCTTATAATACAATATATATAAAAAAAAATGCCGTCTTGAGTTCATCCAATTAATTTTCTTAATTATATTTTATTGTCTATGATAACCCCACGGCAGAGTATTCGTGGAACCATGCAACAACATCCGCTTATCATCGTTCCAGCTTAATACTAATTTCTGCTGCTTGATCGTCTCCACGATGTGCTTACGGCTACGTATCAAACACTGCGATTTTTTTACATTTTCATGCTGGAGCAGACACTTCTTGTAATCGTTGAACGTTATCGTCGCTAAGGTTGACGCTTTCACACCCTTTGCTCGTTTTTTCGTCTTACTCTCTTTCTCGTCCTCGATAACTCTGTAAGCGTACAATTTTGCTCTTAATCCTACGAACTCGCTCATAATCTTTCCATTATTCTCGTCCTTCATTAACCCGAGAACTTTTTTGTTTGCCAACGGTATGTCATACGCATTGTTAGGAGGATAATCGGAGGTGTCAAATCGATGCAAATCATCTTTTATCGTCTTATAGATATCGGGGACTGTAATGTGGTAAATGAGGCTGTCAGTGTCAGTGTACAATAATTTTGAATTTTCACCGAACTTATTCTTTATGTAATTGTAATGGAATTCATAGATATAAATCTTTGATAAATCTAAAATACTGAACCCCGCGTAAATCGGCTTATAAAATTTCACTGAAGATCTGTTCATTTCTATAATCACCATATCATCATCGAATACGATGCAACTATGAAACGTGGGCTTCGGTATGAGCGATCGAGCTCCATACCTTCCATCCCACTTCGTGACAAGCTTGACGTTACGATGTTTTCTCGGGTTCTCCATTGTTTTCCCAAAGACCGAATTGTTCATCAACTTAAAGAAATTTTTTGCAAATTCATTCGTAGCTTTTTTACGCATCGCGGTATTCAAATCGATGTATCCCTTCAGCCATGGTTTTTGCTCGAATTTCAACACCCGATGAATTTTTATCAAAGTTAAACCCAAGTCAAGATATTGCTTCAAATTACGATAGTGAATAATGTATTTTTTCTTTGCCAATAACGTTGTCATGAGTTTTGGTTTATTACATCCCGGCGGCGTGAAGTGTTCTGCACACAATGGAAGATCTTTGTGCAATTCGTGGAGCTCCCGGGGATAATCAAAATCGACCTCTAGTATATACCCCGTGGTAGCATCATCTTTTACACTCATTATATCAAGACTTTCGAAATCATCTACCCATTCGAATGAGCCGAAAGGTAACGATTGACTCATAGCAGCACCGTACAGATTATTTACATCGTAGTACATAATGTACGATTCTTCCCGACTCGAATCGAAATCTTTTGCATCAATGTATCTATTATTCGCTTTGGCATATCTATTGGAGCACTGAGCGACACCTCCGCGAATACCCTTCTCAACGAAAAGCAACATTTCCACGTCGGTAAACAATTCAAGCTCTACATTGGTATGCTTGAGCATCGCATCCAAAGAAAGCCCCGGCGCTGTATAATAATGCAACGGATCTAAATTGTACGTTGCTCTGCAATTGCTGCGAAAATTTTCGAAGATGTCAACTAGCAAAAGTACATCTGTCTTCAGGTATAGATCCGAATATTCGCCTAACGTTTTGATTTTAAACAATTGCCAGACATTTTGAGCGTGCGCATATTCAGCGTCACTAATTTCTTCGTTATATAGTTTCGAGAAGAAATCTTTTTTGCCCGGTAACGCAGTCTCATCGAGTTTGCTCCAACTACTAACATAGTCATACGGGAAAACACCCTTTCGGCTGAGTAACTCGAATTCTTCCACACTTTTACAATTTTGCCGCGTGATGGATTTTTCTCCTTCATTCAGATACGCAGCTAACCGTTCGATACTACTCGGCATAAATTTAAACGAGTCGAGAAATCTATAATTCACAACGGTATTTTTTACTTGCTTCGTGAATGAAATATATTTCTCTTTGTTGATCGGAAGCAGTTGAATCATACCCTCGAACTCTGTTGCCAATGCTCGAATTAAAAAATGTGCGTCATAACCCGACAAGTTATGAAATATTACAGGTACAAAGTTGGGCTTCTTATAATTTAAATTACATCTATTGTGTGCCGCACCTCGATATTTACCAGTAAAATGGCAATGGTCACGAACCTTTATCTCATCGCCACTATCGTTGAATTTTTGTTCACACACATGGCACACTGTAGCGTCTTTAAATTGTTGTTCCTGAGCAGCGGTGAGATTATCCATAGGCACAAAGTGAAGGAATTTCTGATGAAAGAAATCCGCGTATTTGCACAACTCCCGCGTAAACCATTCAATACAATCTTGTCCTCGATATGACTTGTATTGACAAATTGCCGTTGAATATGTACAATGTACATAAAATCCTATGCTATGCGCCACGTGCTTCTGGTAACTCTGACTTGTTGCATCTTGAGTTGGCTCGAGAAGGCACTCCAGATCGGCATAAATCGCGAACGGCACATCCTCTTTGTGTTTAAAATTTGTAAACTTTAATGTTGTCCCTTCTTCGGGGAGAATGACTTTGCAGCCATCGTTAATATCGAAGCATTCGATTGTGTGCTTATCGAGCACTTTTTTCGTTTGAAAATGGCACAGGCATCGATCGCAAAGCCACGTTGCACCATTATGTCCACCGATTTGCGAACTGACGAGTCGCGACATATTTTTAATCCACGCGAAATGATGAATCGGAACATTCTTCTCGTCGAGATCGAGTTCTGTCTCAAGCATGAGCAAGTGTATCGTGGGGTGCGGCGATTTGCGTTTGCTAAGATATATCGGTACAATGTCCGATTTACCCTTCGTACGCTCCGCACAGTAGACATTAATCGATAATTCGTTTAATTGTTCGAATCGTGGTATATTTCGCACTTTCATCGGATAATTAAAGTCTTTATAATTCAGCTTCTCGCTAAAATGCAAATAGGAACCCTTACGCTCACTATTTTTTGTCACTTCCGGGGAAAGCGCCGCGGTAACAGACCATAGAAAACAATAGGGATCGTTGTTAATAATATTAACGATCGCACGCTTCTTTTGCAGATCCTTCGGGATGCTGACAAATGTCGATAATCCTCCTTTTAGCGGCACATATTTATTCATGTTGAGCTGAATATTTGTCACTTCTATCAATGACCAGCCCGAATCCTTCTCCTCGAACTCTTCCACTTTCGATAATAAATTTTCCTTCACATGTTCTCTATACCACTGATCGATATCAGTAGTTCGAAGGATTATTTCATTGCTCGTGCCGAATGTTTTCGATTCTTCCACAATACTATCACTTTTCGCAAGCCTGAATTTACACGTCAAAATCGTGTTGACTTTGAGAGAACGACGTTTTTTCTTCTTTCGAGTCCCATTGAGCATTCTTTTCAGTCGGCTCGTGATTAGCTGTTTAGAATCGTCCAAGAACTCTGATAAATCTTTATGCTGCAGATTTATTACCATACCCGTTCGTATTCTGCTCTTGAAGGCAGTATCGAGTTCCACCCATTGCACTCTGCTCATGATCGCACCTGCACCACGTTTTTCGAGGCGTGCAATCATCGATCGCAATTGCACAATCGCCGTTTGGATGCTAATTTTCTCACCCACTGTCTCCGCACTCTCTCGTAACATTTTACGCAAGAGGTTAACATTATCACGACCGAATTTCATCCACTTATCAATCTCGGAACGTGAAGATTTCTCTTCGAGAGTTTTATATGCACTTTCCATAAGAGCGACAAGCTTTTTGCACTTTTTTGACACCATTTTCACTTTGAAGACGTGCACGAGAAAATAATATACGCATTACCTCAAACGGTCAGCAGTTATATTAGCACGTTCTATACAAGAGTGTAAGATCGATTATTCTTATAAAATCGTCATGGAAAGGGATCGTGGGAAGTGCGAATAACTATTGAGAAAATTAAGAAAAACTTTATTTAGAAGATATCAAAAACAACACGTCCTGCTCGCTCGGCGTCGTCGGCCATACTGACTGCGCTCTACTCCCCACTTCTATTCGTCGCCAACCTCGACGAGCGTCGCGCGCGTCACTCACGGCGCTCCCCTCAATCGTTCGTTTCTCGTAGATTCTCGCATACTACAAGAGGATAATCAAGACTGACTAATGATTGCACCGAAGTCAAAGATGTTAGTTTCAACTCTCCCAATGCATCTCAACGTTAGTCAATCAGAACCGATTTCCTATCGGGGGATGAACTAAATTTTCAACGATGTCATCGACAAGTGCCTGAACGAGAGAAAAACAATCTCCATACTCGCGGAAACAGCGACAACCCTTGGAGCGAAAACATCGAACGTGTAACACACTTAAAAAATATATATTCTTCGAGATGTTAAGCGCTCTGTACTCTCGAGACCCGCGACGACGACGTCGTAAAATTTTCCCTGTTTAAATAATCGAAAAAATATCCATCGAGATGCCGGACGCTGACACACGACACGCGCCCTTGAACGGGCCCACCAGTGAGTTAGCGCCCCGTCGTAAAAGTCTCGAATATTAGACCGAGAAATAGCATTCGATTTTCACGCCATGGCATGCATGTATTTCTTTCTATGTTTTGTTTATAAATTCTTATCGCAGTCATAGAAATTAAAGGGCGACAAGGGGGTGTAGGGTGCGTAAAGAACAAGGATCTGACTCATGGTGCATTCATTAGGTATGACTGTTCTATTCAACATTTGTTTATAAATGTTTATCGCAGTCATAAATTTTCAAGAGTGACAAGTGGTGTAAGGGACTTGAAGTGTTTGTATATATTATCACCTAACCAACCACTCGATGATAATTGACAGGTCTTGGAGTGCCAACGATAAATTCCAAGAAAAAAATTTCAACCACCCACCCCCGCCCACCCACCACCCACCGCCCACCTCCCACCTCCTCACCACCCACTGCATGCCACTCGCCGATTCTCAAGAAAATCTCATTCAACCTGACAGGAGGTTTGAGTCTCAGCTAAGATATCGGTAAATACCGATTCTGCAATACCCACCACCCACCACCCACCCATCACGCACCTGAGACTTACCTGCCACCCACCAACCCAACACCCCCTCCGAACCACCCACCACCCACCCGCCCACCTCCCAACCACCCACCAACGGTTCGATTCTCAGCTAAGAAGCGTCGGTAAATGTCGGTGCAGATCCCTTGAGTTAGAACCCGCCTTATATATCTACTTATTACTCGAGATGAGTTATTGCGAACGAGTGATTTACGTACGTTGTTCCGGGACACATGAACTTATATGAATTATTTTAACTCGGCTAGGAATCGGTACAGAGCATTATTCGTAGCCGTAGACGAACTGTTTTTTACGAGAAAGTTTCAAGATTATTTTTTAATCGCGACGAGCCATCGCGGGCGAACCATCGACGAACTTTGCTCCAATGCACGTGAATTTACGCAAACTATTTAAACGCGAGTAGGAATCGGATGGAAAATGACTCGTACCGTGGACGAGCTGTATACGTCAAAAAAATGTCAACAAAAATTTTTTACTCGATATGGATTATTGCGAGCGAGTGATCGGCGTCCGTTGTACCGGGACACATGAACTTATACGAATTCTTTAAAGTCAAGTAGGAATGTGTACAGAACACTATTCTTGGCTGTAGACGAACTGTTTTTTATGAGAAATTTCTGAGATTTTTTTTTATCGCGACGGGCCATCGCGGACGGGCCTTCGACGAACGTTGCTCTAATGCACGTGAATTTACGTAAACTATTTAAACTCGAGTAGGAATCGGATGGAAAATGACTCGTACCGTGGACGAGCGGTATACGCCAAAAAAATGTCAACAATAATTTTGTACTCGAGATGAGTTATTGCGAGCGAGTGATCTACGTACGTTGTTCCGGGACATATGAATTTATATGAATTATTTTAACTCGTCTAGGAATCGGTATAGAGCATTATTCGTAGCCGTAGACGAACTGTTTTTTACGAGAAAGTTTTAAGATTATTTTTTAATCGCGACGAGCCATCGCGGGCGAACCATCGACGAACTTTGCTGCAATGCACGTGAATTTACGCAAACTATTTAAACGCGAGTAGGAATCGGATGGAAAATGACTCGTACCGTGGACGAGCGGTATACGCCAAAAAAATGTCAACAATAATTTTTTACTCGAGATGAGTTATTGCGAGCGAGTGATCTACGTACGTTGTTCCGGGACATATGAACTTATATGAATTATTTTAACTCGGCTAGGAATCGGTATAGAGCATTATTCGTAGCCGTAGACGAACTGTTTTTTACGAGAAAGTTTTCAGATTATTTTTTAATCGCGACGAGCCATCGCCGAACTTTGCTCCAATGCACGTGAATTTACCTAAACTATTTAAACGCGAGTAGGAATCGGATGGAAAATGACTCGTACCGTGGACGAGCTGTATACGTCAAAAAAATTTCAACGAAAATTTTATACTCGATATGGGTTATTGCGAGCGAGTGATCGGCGTCCGTTGTACTGGGACACATGAAGTTATACGAATTCTTTAAAGTCAGGTAGGAATCCGTACAGAACACTATTCGTAGCTGTAGACGAACTGTTTTTTATGAGAAATTTGTACGATTTTTTTTTATCGCGACGGGCCATCGCGGACGGGACTTCGATGAACTTTGCTCTAATGCACGTGAATTTACGTAAACTATTTAAACGCGAGTAGGAATCGGATGGAAAATGACTCGTACCGTGGACGAGCTGTAACGCCAAAAAAATGTCAACAATAATTTTTTACTCGATATGGGTTATTGCGAGCGAGTGATCGGCGTCCGTTGTACCGGGACACATGAACTTATACGAATTCTTTAAAGTCAGGTAGGAATCTGTACAGAACACTATTCGTAGCTGTAGACGAACTGTTTTTTATGAGAAATTTCTGAGATTTTTTTTATCGCGACGGGCCATCGCGGACGGGCCATCGACGAACGTTGCTCTAATGCACGTGAATTTACGTAAACTATTTAAACGCGAGTAGGAATCTGATGGAAAATGACTCGTACCGTGGACGAGCTGTAACGCCAAAAAAATTTCAACAATAATTTATTACAGTAGATATATAAGGCGGGTTCTAACTCAAGGGATCTGCACCGACATTTACCGACGCTTCTTAGCTGAGAAACGAACCTGCCGTCGCCGGTTCAGCCAGCCCTAACAGCCACAGCCACTGGCTATCAGGGCTGGCTGGACCGGCGACACCACAGCCACGGGAAGCGTGGCATACCCGTTCTTATCGATAAGAACGATAAGCGATAAGAACGGGTATGCCACGCTTCCCGTGGCTGTGCCGTCGCCGGTTCAGCCAGCACTAACAGCCACAGCCACTGGCTATCAGGGCTGGCTGGACCGGCGACAGCACAGCCACGGGAAGCGTGGCATACCCGTTCTTATCGCCCCCCGTATCTTGGTGTGTGCAAGTCCATAGGTATGCAAGTGGAATCTCTTCGTAAAATGGATAGTCATCTTCCGAGACGCGATAACTGGTGGAATTTTCACTATGTTAACCTGCGTTAACAGCGGATTTACCTCCAGGTGCTGCTCCCCTCTCTGCTGTGTCCATTCCATCTTGATACGACTTCCTTGAGCTTGCGCAACGTTTTATCCACTGCGACCCGGCGAATTATTGCATTTCAGGCAAATTAACGTTACCAAGAAAGTCATCAAATCGTCAAGAACACCGATAAGATTGTCAGACTCTTCATCGAGTCTCCTACTCTGTCCGGTCTGCTGGTTCGCGCTGCCCGTCGCCGTCGGCAGGTTCGGCTTTACACTTGAGTTGCTGAGGGGCGCCTGTCTCGTCGTTGGCCAATAAATCGGAGGAAAGGGTACCAGAGTAATATGCACTGTTAAAATCGGAACGCAATTTTTTGTACTCTGAAGATTTGATCCAATCTATCCAAGGAGTTTTTCCCTTCACATTTTGTCGATAATGTCTAGCGAGGGCCTTTTGTACTTCACTATATCTCCTTTGACTTCGATTCATCGGCTTCCGAACAGGCGGCATGTGGGTATACTTGACCGAAAGTATCTTCGAATCCGCGTTTTACGGCGAGTCCTAATGCACCAATAGCCGCGGGAACGTATTCGACTAGATTGAGTGATGAGAAAGCGGGAGTCTGGAAGTCGTCGAGTACCCTTGAACCTGCGAGACGTTCTGCATCCGGGGTTTGATCTCCAGCGTATGCTTCGTCGTATTGCTTAGCTATTTGATCCACTAGAGACACGGAAATGTCTCCATCAAGTCCGTTTCCCGGTCCTAGATATTTATGCCACAAAACTGATACCAAACTTGCGGACTGGTCTTCCTGTACTGACCAGTGGGTCGGAAAAGTCAGTAGATATTATAAGGCGGGTTCTAACTCAAGGGATCTGCACCGACATTTACCGACGCTTCTTAGCTGAGAATCGAACCGTTAATGGATGGTTGGGAGGTGGGTGGTTGGGAGGGGGTGTTGGGTTGGTGGGTGGCAGGTAAGTCTCAGGTGCGTGATGAGTGGGTGGTGGGTGGTGGGTATTGCAGAATCGGTATTTACCGATATCTTAGCTGAGACTCAAACCACCTGTCAGGTTGGATGAGATTTTCTTGAGAATCGGCGAGTGGCATGCAGTGGGTGGTGAGGAGGTGGGAGGTGGGAGGTGGGTGGGTGGGGGTGGGTGGTTGAAATTTTTTTCTTGGAATTTATCGTTGGCACTCCAAGACCTGTCAATTATCGTCGAGTGGTTGGTTAGGCGATAATATATACAAACACTTCAACTTACACCACTTGTCACTCTTGAAAATTTATGACTGCGATAAACATTTATAAACAAATGTTGAATAGAACAGTCATACCTAATGAATGCACCATGAGTCAGACCCTTGTTCTTTACGCACCCTACACCCCCTTGTCGCTCTTTAATTTTTATGACTGCGATAAGAATTTATAAACAAAACATCCACATCTAAAGCATGAGCAATGAATCGGATCCTTGTTCTCAGAATTTATTATAGGGGGGGGGGGGAGGGGGGGGGGGATCTTAAATAAACAAAACATCGTGCGTGCATTTCACCGAATATTCAAAGCAAACTATTCTCGAGGGACAACGCTTATAGTTCAGTCTGCAATTGAACGGCAAGATGAATACAATGAACGCTACACCCGTGATTCGTAATATTAAAAATCCGTGGGATTTATCTAAGGCGGAGCTGAAGACTATTTCAAAGTCTAAACTTCTCAAGTATTCGGGAACGCAAATTCATCTCTTGTGGGATCGATTACCCGCACATCTCCGTGCTGATCCCGAAGTAGCATTATACCTACCATGCATGGAGCATTGGAATAGACCAGATATGAGAACTCATGTTGATGGACCAGCACCTCGCCGATTGCAGTGTGAAAAGTCTCGTTCTAAAGCGGTGATTCATACGTCCAGTGAGTCATGAAGAAACAATAACAAAATGCGTGATTCGTTAGTATCGCATTTTCGTTGCTGATAGGGTTAGAGAGGAAAAAGGCGGAGTCGATGAGCAAGATTGGGTGGAGGGGGTGCTACAGTGCAATGATATAAAATCTGATGCTGCAGCTTGAATTGTACCATTCAAAGACGTGATGCAGAGCAAAGACTGTATGCAAAGCAATCGTCGTGAGCTAAAACTACGCACCGAACTACTCTTGAAGAATATCAAAGAAGTACAAAATCTGATTCGTACGAGATCAGACTTGCGCTTCATATTGAAAACATTCGATAACATTCAAATCCTCGAAAATGGATCTATCAGCTATCAACAAGGTGGGCAAGATGGCGGAATTCCTTCCAACGAAGAAACTGATCGAGCTGGAAATTCAGCAAGAACATCCGGTCAGCAATCTAAAATTCGTGGCGACGAAATTCGGAAAAAGAGTGGTCGCTGAGCTCAACGGAGAATACGCTGTCTTCCTACCGGCGCGACTTGCAAGAGTTTTCGAGGACGACCAGACGCTGTTCATGCAGATGGTTGAATCGTCGCAGAAGAATCATCTTCGCATGACATATCACGGCGGAAAATACAACAGTGTCACATTCCAAGTCGTGTGAAAATTCCAGTCGTGTTTGTGTTTGTGTGACAGCCAAATCGAACTTTATGTAGAATAAGAGTTTTCATATATCATTGTATAATACAGTATTAATAACATAAGTTTTGATTTTGGATTGTAAAGGTTTTCTACGTAAAAAAAAAAAAAAATAAAAACTCATATATGTAAATCTGTTTTATTTCTTTACAAAACACCCTCATTCGTCTACATTGCGCCTTATATGCATTATCCAAGTCTTCAGGGATTTCACATTCCCATCGAAACAGTTATATTTTAGTAAGAGATTGGGATGATGCGGACATCTTAGGGCGGTTATTGCGGTTGATAGTTTACGCAACGATGGGCACTCCAGTGTTTCCAAATCGACGTCGGCCACCGATGTACCGATCATGATGCGATCCAGCCATCTTTTTTTCTCCAAGCCCTTTACGAAAACGGTTGTTCCAAGCGTCAAGATAGCGCGAACGAAACTTATAGCCCCCTCGTAAGACATTTCTCCAGACTCCCAGAACATTCCATGGAAATTGCGTTGTAGCCACGAATTCATACACTTATATTTCGCTGGTAGGTCGGCCCATGAGCATGGCGGTTTAACGAGCAACGTTATAGGATCAGCTGCCATGTCTTGAGCAAGTTCAAGGATGGATATTTCCTTCAACACGAACTCGTCAATCGGTTTCTTGAAGCCCTGAACGTCGACGACGAAGTCCATGTTGATTAATACTAACTTGATTTCCCATATGGAAGTGGCTTTTATACCAATTTTTTTACCCCGCCGCTGATTGGATTGTACTCGACGATTCGATCGTGCAATATTAGACAGTGTGCTGATGTTCCGGCGGGAAAATTATTCTTAGCTTCAAATTCGAGACGAATATCAACAGGTCCGGACTTGAGAGTATCGTTCTGCTTTGAACAATCAATTACAATGAGTGGAGCATAATTCAAAAACTCTTCCTTGTTTAGCAATGGTTCAGCTTCTTTACCGTAATAACTAGTTTGGAAATTCGCGTACATCTCATATAGCAAAGCATACTGATTTTGATTAATATCGAGATTCAGGTTGCAATAGGGATAACATTGTGAATTCAAGTATAATTTCACGTCGCTGATGTTACAATGATCGAAATTACTAACATTTTTGTTAGTACTATTTTTTCTCTTCGTTTGAAAGCCTAGAATTACATATCGAGGCTTTTCCAACTGAGAAGATGTCTTAACGGTCCATACATGCTTCGTAGTGGTGGGGAGTAGAGGATATTCGTATAATTCCCATGTACGAAAACTCATGGGGATCGGGGCATCTTTAGCTATAAAATTTAGTAGTCGTATTTTCCGCTGGTCGGAAATTGAGACATATGGTATATGGCCATGGCCATTCGACTTTATGAAGAGCAATTTTAAATTCTTCCGCTGCCGTTTGAATAACTGCATTGAGATCATTTTTTGATCGCGCGAGAATCAACTCGTGTTTGGCATTGACGACAATCTTATGGTAATCTTCAGCAAAGCCAAATATCAAGCTGAGCGGTATGCACACATCGAAGTAACCCGAATTAGTTAGTGATTTCCTTTCTTCATCATCAAGACAACCAATATATTCCATTACTGAAGTTTGACTGCGACGTAGAGATGCAAATCCTTTCATGAGACTCGTAAGACCGACATTTTTGTTTCGATCGATCTCGATACCATTCAGTTCATATCGAGCTTCCTCGAACAAATGACAAATTGCATTGTTCACGAGAGTTGTAGAAGCGGCAGCTGCGGATCCGTCAGCTTTGATGAGCTTTCCACATATGTGAAGCGAACTCTTGCTGGGGAGCAAGCTGAGATCTTGATGTTGAACTGCAATACGTATCTCATCACTGTTGTTGAAAGATGATGACGCGTAAGGCTGATGAGCATGAATCTCACAGTGTGTTATGGATTCATCAAAGACGATGGGTGTCTGAGTATTGACTATTTCCTCGTCCATCGCGTTCGCCAGCAGCAGATACAAAATACTCGGAGTAAATATCGTTTTACAAATTTTTCCGCGTTGCTTGACCTTGAGGCCGAGATTTTTCAGAAGTTGCACGTTCTGATGTGTTAGCACCTTGGGAGCTAGTCGATGACTGATCTGCCGTGACCATGATGACTTATTATAATTGCTAGGCTTCCGGTTAAAAACTATAGCCATTATTATTATTGAGATTTAATATGCAACCGAATCGTTATCTCTTCCCCGCGGAAATTAACTAAATTCCCGTCCCGATCTACTATTCGCAGTTGAATATAATCAATAATCTTGTAGAGAATAGGGACATAAATGACTTGTGATGGTACTTCGATAATTTTATATCCCGGTGGGACAAATGGGAAGAATTCGTGAATAGTATGTACTTTTCGCTCGTTGATATAAGCACCGGTTGTAAGACTACATTCAACTCTTAAAGCGTTCACTTTGAGAATGGCTACAGGAAGATCAGACTCGTGGTTTTTATTAGCCGTCAAAATGCGTTATGTGAATCCTAGTAACCGACCAATAGAATCTTTAGGTGTGAAATCTATATCATGATCACACCTTATTTCACTGCGTAGAGTATTATTATTTGGTTTAATATCGATAGTAATATTCTTACCGATCAGGATGGGTTTCACATAATTTTCAATATCCTCAATTTCATAGCTACCAGTCGGAATACTTATTACTTTTCCACCAATGTGAAGTTTATTATTATCAACGTCTATATTGGGAATTGAGTTGAAGGTTAGTAATTCAACCAGGCCTAGAGCATAGTCTTTATCTGTGGAACGTTCAATAGGCGGAAAATATTGAGCTTCGAGAATGGAAGAAGTTCCAGATATGGTCAATGTAAGAGTATCATTCATGATGCTGACTGATATAGAACTGAATGTGAAGCATCATGGTTAGTGTTTATATAGAGAATATTTTTCCTTACGATTCAGTTGATTACAAAGAAATTTAAGACATAAATGACCGCATTCTACTGTATCATATGCCTGATATTGTTTATAGTTATATTTTACGCTACCGACACGTACATAACTGACAAATTCTACCGGTGGTTGAAGATCACCGAAACTATCAAAGTATATAACGTTGTTATCAAACTTTTTGTATGCGACCCAGTGTGTACCAGCTCCATTCTTATCGTCCAGATTGATAATTGCAGACTCCCGTTTAAATGGACCACTCGTCGGCAAACCATTTCGCATAAAAACTCCACGAAAGTGTGGAATTTCCATAATTTTTGCATACTTTAATAGGTCGGTGTCAGTTAGTGCTCGGTGTGGTAGCGTCACTTTCCGTTTTTTGATGCAATATGAAGTCCGAAAGCTTTTTTGTAGGGCTTTAAATGCAAGCCTTTACCCAACGCAATAGCCTCCATCGTTTGATTATGTCGCTTATTCTCCTCCAATTCTCGTTTTGCCGCTTGAGTGGCGGTAACAGCTTTAGCTATGCTGGCCGCACCACCGGTCAATGCCCCAGCGGCACTAAGTCCCGCGAAAATGGGCACGAGAAATGGCAGAACACCACCTATTTTATTTGGCACAGGTAATACTCGGGGTGTGAGTACTTTACATTTGCCGCCTGCTTTTTCAGAGCTTTGCGAGCACCCTTAAGAGCTGTTTTAATGACAACGCGTGAATCATTACTTTGAATCATCGCTTTCTTAGCAGCTCCAATTATCTTTCCAAGTCCAACGTTGTTAATTTTCTTCGAACCCATACCAAATTTTCTTTTAGCTTTCATTATGTTGGTAACGGCCCACGCGGCTGCTTTCTCACCTACACTAGCGTCAGCGGCGCGCACGCGGATCACCCCGGATCACCCCGTGCGAGACGTTTTGCTAGCTTTGTTCCTGGTCCGCAGTACTGATAACCGAGCAGATGTAATTCAACAGGGAGATTATTGATGAGACTGTTAACCAAGCCTTTACCACGCTTTTTAGCACGTTTCTTCAAGATCTTATCCATCAGAAGACTCATGAGTCACTGAGGAAATTTTTATATATAAACGATTATTTATAAGGTTTCTCGTTAGTCTGCATCGGGATGAAGTTCAAGACACAATCCACCAATTTACCTGTGATCGATTTCGATCAGTTTGCGCAGAATGAAAAGATCGCGAAGCGACATGGTAATTTATTGCCAAATACCGTTCGTGCAGTGTTCTGCGGTCCATCAAAATGCGGCAAAACTAATGCGTTGCTTACACTCATCACTCATCCCAATGGATTACGATTTGAAAATATTTATATATACTCGAAATCTCTTAAGCAGCCAAAGTATAAGTTATTAGAAAACCTGCTTGAGTCTGTAGACGGTGTTGAATATTTTCCCTTCAACGAGAATGAACAAGTGGTGCCACCAAGCGAGGCTCGACCGAACTCAATATTTATTTTCGATCATGTAGCATGTGAGAAACAGGATAATATTCGAGCATATTTTTCAATGGGTAGACACGAGCACGTTGATTCATTCTATCTTTGTCAAACATATGCACGTATTCCGAAGCATCTTGTGCGCGATAATGCTAATCTCCTAGTACTATTTAAGCAAGATGAAATGAATCTCAAGCATATATACAATGATCACGTAAACACTGATATGCCTTACGTTGAGTTCAAAAATTTATGCTCGGCATGCTGGGTCGATAAGTATGGATTTATTATGATTGACAAGGATAGTGATGTTGATCAAGGTAGATATAGGAAAGGGTTTGACTGTTTCGCGTGCATCGATAAGTAATAAATATTCTATTACTAGCCAATCTTGAAACAGTAGTGTCCGCGACTCAGCTGCGGCAACATGAAGAGTGAAAATATTTCTAGAGAACAAGACGTTTTGCGTAAAATCGTCAAAGCCAGCGATGCAATTCGACGAAAACATAAAATGTTGAAAACTGGCCGCGAGGCCAATGAACAGGCGATGCAAGAAGTCTTCAAACCACTCGTGAATCCATTGGAAAAAATAGTGAATGCATCCCACACAAGTAAAAATCACGATACGGCACTAGTGAAGAAAGAAATTAAGGAGGGGGAAATTAAGAATGAAATTAAGGATGAAATAAATTATGACAACATTGTTGAAAGAGCCGGAACGAGTGGAATAGTGAAACGTGAATCTAGCAACGACGACGTCGACGATGACAGTGAGCAAGATATTTCTTTTAAGTCGGCATATGGCGGCGATACTGAACACGTTAATAGCGACGATGATGATGATGATGATGATAATGGAATTGTACAGACAAACGCTGAAGTAGATGAATTAATAAATGAATATCTCGCATTGTTACGATCAAATAGAACGACCGATTTAGACATTTCTTATGGGGTGAGAAATCTTGCTAATGATAGGCTAATGATTGGAGACTCACCAATACATTTTAACGCTACTTCTATTCAAATAGGAGATGTAAGCTATGGAAAAACTATCGGACTTATCGAACTGTTGTTTAAAAAAAAGCCCAATTTTGCTCATTTTAGCGTCGATGATATGAAAAATTATAAGGATATAATTATCAGAACAAATGGGCATAAGAAGTATTACAAGAATAGGGAAGCGATCCGTGTGAATAAAACTTTCAAATTCATCAATTATATTGCAGAAATTTTAAACGATGTTGAATACACCGGAAAAGGTATATCTCAATATAAAGTTACGCAAAAAGATGTTAAGGTCGATTATGTTTATTGG
Source organism: Buathra laborator (assembly GCA_934046635.1). NCBI lineage: Eukaryota > Metazoa > Arthropoda > Insecta > Hymenoptera > Ichneumonidae > Buathra > Buathra laborator. Next base: position 6,326,857 of record OW203900.1, read on the forward strand.
GATGATCCAAACGAGCTAGTGAATCGGCTTCGCCTACTCTTGGCATCACAAACAGCTGGCAACTCCTCTCATAGAAACGAAATTATGTCAATTATAGAGGAACTACGGGAGGTTCAGATAATATATTAACTCGTCACCTATCGAGATTCTAAACATTTGCAAGATGAGTGTCGATGTGTTTGGACGACAGCCCGATAAGAGCGCAGGTGTAAAAAATCACGGCCTTCCCGGCCGCCCCGGCGTTCCCGGTAATCGGGGTATTGGATTTAAATTAACCGAAGACGGTCATTATGATTTGGAGAACAAAAGACTCCGCAACGTTGCCGCCCCTGAACAACAAGACGATGCTGCAACCTTAAACGTCTTACATCGCAAAGTACATACTACAGTGAAGATTTTACGAAAAGAAATGAATAACAGTAATCTACTATTGGTTCAGGGGCTTGAGACGACAATGCAAGATATCATAAGAACTGTAAATATCATCCTCGAAACAGTACAAGACTTAGCTACTCGAAACTCAAAGGCCATTGCCGACGTGGACGTTAGACTACACGTTCTCGAGAATGAGCGCGCACAAAGAAGCGCTAGTGGAGGAGTTACATAAATCCGCCCGACGGAACTATCCTCGCCGCCATGTTGATATTCGAGGCCTCGATGAGACTTGGCAAGCCGACCTCGTCGATATGTCAGCTTACGCCGGTCAAAACAACCAATACAAATATCTACTTACCGTCATCGATATATTTTCAAAATTCGCTTGGGCCGTACCGATGAAGAGCAAGACGGGTAAAGATACAACTGCCGCAATGAGAAAAATACTTATCAAAGGACGCACACCATCAAAATTACACGTCGATAATGGCAAAGAGTTTTACAATTCAAATTTTCAATCTCTTATGGAGCAATATAAAATTCATTTGTACTCAACATTTAGCAATTTGAAGGCATCGATTTGTGAACGTTTCAATCGAACAATAAAAAATAAAATGTGGAAACAGTTTAGTCTTCGCGGAAGTTATAAGTGGATTGATATTATAGACAAGTTGCTTTTTGAATACAACGCCACAATACATTGTACTATTAGAATGAAGCCAAAAGACGTATGTGCTAAACATGAGAAAAATCTTCTGCATACTGTGTACGATCAACCACAAATTAAATATACCAGAAAGCCAAAGTTTCAAGTCGGCGAAAAAGTTCGAATTAGTAAATATAAAAATATTTTTGCGAAAGGCTATACACCCAACTGGACAACGGAAATATTTACGATATCTCGAATAATGAATACTTTGCCCGTGACGTACAGACTGAGAGACTATGAGAATAAACCGATTGCCGGTGGTTTCTATGAGCAAGAGCTACTCGCGGTCAAACACCCCGATATTTATTTAGTTGAAAAAGTGTTGAAAAAACGACTCGACAAACTTTATGTAAAATGGCTCGGATTTGATAACTCGCACAATAGTTGGATTAATAAATCGGATTTGTGAAAATAATAATGTATTATCCGGAGAGCGGTTGAAGAGATGGAGATAGATGAACTCCTAGATGAGATGATTGGAGGAGAAGAACAAGTACAAGAACAAGAACAAGATGAAGAGGAGGAGGAATATGAAATTGAAGAGGAAGTTGTTATGGAGTATGAAGAATAAAAATGAAGTGATGTTCGACCATTGATAATTTTCAAAACATTGTTGTTTTTATTTTTATTATTACAATAAAAACAGTGGAACTTTTTTTTATAAGAATATGATATATATATATATATATATTTTTTTTAATCACCAATGTATCTCTTTATAATACAATAAAAACAGTGGAATTTTTTTTTTTTTAATTAAAATATGATATATATGTATTTTAATCGCCAATGTATCTCTTATAATACAATATATATAAAAAAAAATGCCGTCTTGAGTTCATCCAATTAATTTTCTTAATTATATTTTATTGTCTATGATAACCCCACGGCAGAGTATTCGTGGAACCATGCAACAACATCCGCTTATCATCGTTCCAGCTTAATGCTAATTTCTGCTGCTTGATCGTCTCCACGATGTGCTTACGGCTACGTATCAAACACTGCGATTTTTTTACATTTTCATGCTGGAGCAGACACTTCTTGTAATCGTTGAACGTTATCGTCGCTAAGGTTGACGCTTTCACACCCTTTGCTCGTTTTTTCGTCTTACTCTCTTTCTCGTCCTCGATAACTCTGTAAGCGTACAATTTTGCTCTTAATCCTACGAACTCGCTCATAATCTTTCCATTATTCTCGTCCTTCATTAACCCGAGAACTTTTTTGTTTGCCAACGGTATGTCATACGCATTGTTAGGAGGATAATCGGAGGTGTCAAATCGATGCAAATCATCTTTTATCGTCTTATAGATATCGGGGACTGTAATGTGGTAAATGAGGCTGTCAGTGTCAGTGTACAATAATTTTGAATTTTCACCGAACTTATTCTTTATGTAATTGTAATGGAATTCATAGATATAAATCTTTGATAAATCTAAAATACTGAACCCCGCGTAAATCGGCTTATAAAATTTCACTGAAGATCTGTTCATTTCTATAATCACCATATCATCATCGAATACGATGCAACTATGAAACGTGGGCTTCGGTATGAGCGATCGAGCTCCATACCTTCCATCCCACTTCGTGACAAGCTTGACGTTACGATGTTTTCTCGGGTTCTCCATTGTTTTCCCAAAGACCGAATTGTTCATCAACTTAAAGAAATTTTTTGCAAATTCATTCGTAGCTTTTTTACGCATCGCGGTATTCAAATCGATGTATCCCTTCAGCCATGGTTTTTGCTCGAATTTCAACACCCGATGAATTTTTATCAAAGTTAAACCCAAGTCAAGATATTGCTTCAAATTACGATAGTGAATAATGTATTTTTTCTTTGCCAATAACGTTGTCATGAGTTTTGGTTTATTACATCCCGGCGGCGTGAAGTGTTCTGCACACAATGGAAGATCTTTGTGCAATTCGTGGAGCTCCCGGGGATAATCAAAATCGACCTCTAGTATATACCCCGTGGTAGCATCATCTTTTACACTCATTATATCAAGACTTTCGAAATCATCTACCCATTCGAATGAGCCGAAAGGTAACGATTGACTCATAGCAGCACCGTACAGATTATTTACATCGTAGTACATAATGTACGATTCTTCCCGACTCGAATCGAAATCTTTTGCATCAATGTATCTATTATTCGCTTTGGCATATCTATTGGAGCACTGAGCGACACCTCCGCGAATACCCTTCTCAACGAAAAGCAACATTTCCACGTCGGTAAACAATTCAAGCTCTACATTGGTATGCTTGAGCATCGCATCCAAAGAAAGCCCCGGCGCTGTATAATAATGCAACGGATCTAAATTGTACGTTGCTCTGCAATTGCTGCGAAAATTTTCGAAGATGTCAACTAGCAAAAGTACATCTGTCTTCAGGTATAGATCCGAATATTCGCCTAACGTTTTGATTTTAAACAATTGCCAGACATTTTGAGCGTGCGCATATTCAGCGTCACTAATTTCTTCGTTATATAGTTTCGAGAAGAAATCTTTTTTGCCCGGTAACGCAGTCTCATCGAGTTTGCTCCAACTACTAACATAGTCATACGGGAAAACACCCTTTCGGCTGAGTAACTCGAATTCTTCCACACTTTTACAATTTTGCCGCGTGATGGATTTTTCTCCTTCATTCAGATACGCAGCTAACCGTTCGATACTACTCGGCATAAATTTAAACGAGTCGAGAAATCTATAATTCACAACGGTATTTTTTACTTGCTTCGTGAATGAAATATATTTCTCTTTGTTGATCGGAAGCAGTTGAATCCTACCCTCGAACTCTGTTGCCAATGCTCGAATTAAAAAATGTGCGTCATAACCCGACAAGTTATGAAATATTACAGGTACAAAGTTGGGCTTCTTATAATTTAAATTACATCTATTGTGTGCCGCACCTCGATATTTACCAGTAAAATGGCAATGGTCACGAACCTTTATCTCATCGCCACTATCGTTGAATTTTTGTTCACACACATGGCACACTGTAGCGTCTTTAAATTGTTGTTCCTGAGCAGCGGTGAGATTATCCATAGGCACAAAGTGAAGGAATTTCTGATGAAAGAAATCCGCGTATTTGCACAACTCCCGCGTAAACCATTCAATACAATCTTGTCCTCGATATGACTTGTATTGACAAATTGCCGTTGAATATGTACAATGTACATAAAATCCTATGCTATGCGCCACGTGCTTCTGGTAACTCTGACTTGTTGCATCTTGAGTTGGCTCGAGAAGGCACTCCAGATCGGCATAAATCGCGAACGGCACATCCTCTTTGTGTTTAAAATTTGTAAACTTTAATGTTGTCCCTTCTTCGGGGAGAATGACTTTGCAGCCATCGTTAATATCGAAGCATTCGATTGTGTGCTTATCGAGCACTTTTTTCGTTTGGAAATGGCACAGGCATCGATCGCAAAGCCACGTTGCACCATTATGTCCACCGATTTGCGAACTGACGAGTCGCGACATATTTTTAATCCACGCGAAATGATGAATCGGAACATTCTTCTCGTCGAGATCGAGTTCTGTCTCAAGCATGAGCAAGTATATCGTGGGGTGCGGCGATTTGCGTTTGCTAAGATATATCGGTACAATGTCCGATTTACCCTTCGTACGCTCCGCACAGTAGACATTAATCGATAATTCGTTTAATTGTTCGAATCGTGGTATATTTCGCACTTTCATCGGATAATTAAAGTCTTTATAATTCAGCTTCTCGCTAAAATGCAAATAGGAACCCTTACGCTCACTATTTTTTGTCACTTCCGGGGAAAGCGCCGCGGTAACAGACCATAGAAAACAATAGGGATCGTTGTTAATAATATTAACGATCGCACGCTTCTTTTGCAGATCCTTCGGGATGCTGACAAATGTCGATAATCCTCCTTTTAGCGGCACATATTTATTCATGTTGAGCTGAATATTTGTCACTTCTATCAATGACCAGCCCGAATCCTTCTCCTCGAACTCTTCCACTTTCGATAATAAATTTTCCTTCACATGTTCTCTATACCACTGATCGATATCAGTAGTTCGAAGGATTATTTCATTGCTCGTGCCGAATGTTTTCGATTCTTCCACAATACTATCACTTTTCGCAAGCCTGAATTTACACGTCAAAATCGTGTTGACTTTGAGAGAACGACGTTTTTTCTTCTTTCGAGTCCCATTGAGCATTCTTTTCAGTCGGCTCGTGATTAGCTGTTTAGAATCGTCCAAGAACTCTGATAAATCTTTATGCTGCAGATTTATTACCATACCCGTTCGTATTCTGCTCTTGAAGGCAGTATCGAGTTCCACCCATTGCACTCTGCTCATGATCGCACCTGCACCACGTTTTTCGAGGCGTGCAATCATCGATCGCAATTGCACAATCGCCGTTTGGATGCTAATTTTCTCACCCACTGTCTCCGCACTCTCTCGTAACATTTTACGCAAGAGGTTAACATTATCACGACCGAATTTCATCCACTTATCAATCTCGGAACGTGAAGATTTCTCTTCGAGAGTTTTATATGCACTTTCCATAAGAGCGACAAGCTTTTTGCACTTTTTTGACACCATTTTCACTTTGAAGACGTGCACGAGAAAATAATATACGCATTACCTCAAACGGTCAGCAGTTATATTAGCACGTTCTATACAAGAGTGTAAGATCGATTATTCTTATAAAATCGTCATGGAAAGGGATCGTGGGAAGTGCGAATAACTATTGAGAAAATTAAGAAAAACTTTATTTAGAAGATATCAAAAACAACACGTCCTGCTCGCTCGGCGTCGTCGGCCATACTGACTGCGCTCTACTCCCCACTTCTATTCGTCGCCAACCTCGACGAGCGTCGCGCGCGTCACTCACGGCGCTCCCCTCAATCGTTCGTTTCTCGTAGATTCTCGCATACTACAAGAGGATAATCAAGACTGACTAATGATTGCACCGAAGTCAAAGATGTTAGTTTCAACTCTCCCAATGCATCTCAACGTTAGTCAATCAGAACCGATTTCCTATCGGGGGATGAACTAAATTTTCAACGATGTCATCGACAAGTGCCTGAACGAGAGAAAAACAAGCTCCATACTCGCGGAAACAGTGACAACCCTTGGAGCGAAAACATCGAACGTGTAACACACTTAAAAAATATATATTCTTCGAGATGTTAAGCGCTCTGTACTCTCGAGACCCGCGACGACGACGTCGTAAAATTTTCCCTGTTTAAATAATCGAAAAAATATCCATCGAGATGCCGGACGCTGACACACGACACGCGCCCTTGAACGGGCCCACCAGCGAGTTAGCGCCCCGTCGTAAAGTCTCGAATATTAGACCGAGAAATAGCATTCGATTTTCACGCCATGGCATGCATGTATTTCTTTCTATGTTTTGTTTATAAATTCTTATCGCAGTCATAGAAATTAAAGGGCGACAAGGGGGTGTAGGGTGCGTAAAGAACAAGGGTCTGACTCATGGTGCATTCATTAGGTATGACTGTTCTATTCAACATTTGTTTATAAATGTTTATCGCAGTCATAAATTTTCAAGAGTGACAAGTGGTGTAAGGGACTTGAAGTGTTTGTATATATTATCACCTAACCAACGACTCGATGATAATTGACAGGTCTTGGAGTGCCAACGATAAATTCCAAGAAAAAAATTTCAACCACCCACCCCCGCCCACCCACCACCCACCGCCCACCTCCCACCTCCTCACCACCCACTGCATGCCACTCGCCGATTCTCAAGAAAATCTCATTCAACCTGACAGAAGGTTTGAGTCTCAGCTAAGATATCGGTAAATACCGATTCTGCAATACCCACCACCCACCACCCACCCATCACGCACCTGAGACTTACCTGCCACCCACCAACCCAACACCCCCTCCGAACCACCCACCACCCACCCGCCCACCTCCCAACCACCCACCAACGGTTCGATTCTCAGCTAAGAAGCGTCGGTAAATGTCGGTGCAGATCCCTTGAGTTAGAACCCGCCTTATATATCTACTTATTACTCGAGATGAGTTATTGCGAACGAGTGATTTACGTACGTTGTTCCGGGACACATGAACTTATATGAATTATTTTAACTCGGCTAGGTATCGGTACAGAGCATTATTCGTAGCCGTAGACGAACTGTTTTTTACGAGAAAGTTTTAAGATTATTTTTTAATCGCGACGAGCCATCGCGGGCAAACCATCGACGAACTTTGCTCCAATGCACGTGAATTTGCGCAAACTATTTAAACGCGAGTAGGAATCGGATGGAAAATGACTCGTACCGTGGACGAGCTGTATACGTCGAAAAATTTCAACAAACATTTTTTACTCGATATGGGTTATTGCGAGCGAGTGATCGGCGTCCGTTGTACCGCGACACATGAACTTATACGAATTCTTTAAAGTCAGGTAGTAATCTGTACAGAACACTATTCGTAGCTGTAGAGGAACTGTTTTTTATGAGAAATTTCTGAGATTTTTTTTTATCGCGACGGGCCATCGCGGACGGGCCTTCGACGAACGTTGCTCTAATGCACGTGAATTTACGTAAACTATTTAAACGCGAGTAGGAATCGGATGGAAAATGACTCGTACCGTGGACGAGCTGTAACGCCAAAAAAATTTCAACAATAATTTATTACTCGAGATGAGTTATTGCGAGCGAGTGATCTACGTACGTTGTTCCGGGACATATGAACTTATATGAATTATTTTAACTCGGCTAGGAATCGGTATAGAGCATTATTCGTAGCCGTAGACGAACTGTTTTTTACGAGAAAGTTTTAAGATTATTTTTTAATCGCGACGAGCCATCGCGGGCAAACCATCGACGAACTTTTCTCCCATGCACGTGAATTTACGTAAACTATTTAAACGCGAGTAGGAATCGGATGGAAAATTACTCGTACCGTGGACGAGCTGTATACGTCAAAAAAATTTCAACAAAAATTTTTTACTCGATATGGGTTATTGCGAGCGAGTGATCGGCGTCCGTTGTACCGGGACACATGAACTTATACGAATTCTTTAAAGTCAGGTAGGAATCCGTACAGAACACTATTCGTAGCTGTAGACAAACTGTTTTTTACGAGAAATTTCTGAGATTTTTTTTATCGCGACGGGCAATCGCGGACGGGCCATCGACTAACGTTGCTCTAATGAACGTGAATTTACGTAAACTGTTTAAACGCGAGTAGGAATCGGATGGAAAATGACTCGTATCGTGGACGAGCTGTATACGCCAAAAAAATGTCAACAATAATTTTTTACTCGAGATGAGTTATTGCGAGCGAGTGATCTACGTACGTTGTTCCGGGACATATGAACTTATATGAATTATTTTAACTCGGCTAAGAATCGGTATAGAGCATTATTCGTAGCCGTAGACGAACTGTTTTTTACGAGAAAGTTTTAAGATTATTTTTTAATCGCGACGAGCCATCGCGGGCAAACCATCGACGAACTTTTCTCCCATGCACGTGAATTTACGTAAACTATTTAAACGCGAGTAGGAATCGGATGGAAAATTACTCGTACCGTGGACGAGCTGTATACGTCAAAAAAATTTCAACAAAAATTTTTTATTCGATATGCGTTATTGCGAGCGAGTGATCGGCGTCCGTTGTACCGGGACACATGAACTTATACGAATTGTTTAAAGTCAGGTAGGAATCTGTACAGAACACTATTCGTAGCTGTAGACGAACTGTTTTTTACGAGAAATTTCTGAGATTTTTTTTATCGCGACGGGCAATCGCGGACGGGTCATCGACTAACGTTGCTCTAATGAACGTGAATTTACGTAAACTATTTAAACGCGAGTAGGAATCGGATGGAAAATGACTCGTATCGTGGACGAGCTGTATACGCCAAAAAAATGTCAACAATAATTTTTTACTCGAGATGAGTTATTGCGAGCGAGTGATCTACGTACGTTGTTCCGGGACATATGAACTTATATGAATTATTTTAACTCGGCTAGGAATCGGTACAGAGCATTATTCGTAGCCGTAGACGAACTGTTTTTTACGAGAAAGTTTTAAGATTATTTTTTAATCGCGACAAGCCATCGCGGGCGAACCATCGACGAACTTTGCTCCAATGCACGTGAATTTACGCAAACTATTTAAACGCGAGTGGGAATCGGATGGAAAATGACTCGTACCGTGGACGAGCTGTATACGTCAAAAAAATTTCAACAAACATTTTTTACTCGATATGGGTTATTGCGAGCGAGTGATCTACGTACGTTGTTCCGGGACATATGAACTTATATGAAATATTTTAACTCGGCTAGGAATCGGTATACAACATTATTCGTAGCCGTAGACGAACTGTTTTTTACGAGAAAGTTTTAAGATTATTTTTTAATCGCGACGAGCCATCGCGGGCAAACCATCGACGAACTTTGCTTCAATGCACGTGAATTTACGTAAACTATTGAGACAGTATCTCATAAGTACTCGTGGTAAGTTTGCAGAATAGCCGCGAGATTTCGCATTTTTCTTATATTTTCCCGTAAACGGAGTATCCGCGGTTAATTAACGATGTGGCCGCGAGATTCCGCATTTTGAATATTTTCTCGATAATGAATATGCACCTGAATGCATGTAAAAAGGCCAACGTGAACAGAATCGTTACCAGTTCCACCGGCGACGGCGAACAGGTAATTTTTCCTTTTTGTACCTCCGGGTCCGAAGATCCTTCGGTGACGTCGGCTCTACGTGTACTCTTTTTCCCGAACCAGGGTGCCGACATCTTCGGCGACGAAGTAGTTAGCATTCCTGTTCCCAGTCACAGCTATTAGGGCCGCGATAGGTAGGTAACCCGGACGAGAGTAAGCCGGAAGGGAGTCGCGGATCGACCAAGTGGCGACACGGGTGATTCACGATCTCGTGGAAGCCGAGCTCTCCGGCGAGGACCCTGTTGTACGGGTATCGGAAAATCGCGTCGACAGGTTTGCACGTTTTTCCCGTTCGATACTCTGTACGCACGGTAGAGTAGTTTCGCATATAAAATTCATACGTTAAAGTAGAATCACCCGCGACAAATAAAAGAAAATTTAATTAAACACTTTTTGGAGTATTTGAAACCGAGAATACGGCTCGGAAGATAAAACAGCAAAATACATCGTTCTTCATCGGTTTTTCGATGAAAATTTGTTAAATAATTCCTGCATTAAACGAATGGGGAATTAAAGAAAAAAAAAAATTCGTAAAATCTTTTTTTTTCACAATTTACCGACATTTCGTCGGTAAATTTGCATCTTTCAATTTTTCTTCAGAAGAATCGAGATTTGAAATTTAAAATTCTGTTTGATCAACGAAATACAAGGAAAATTCCTATTTTGCGATATATTCTTAGTTCTTTCAGCGCCATCCGCGAAAAACTACTTAATTGCATTTCGATAGAATTACAGTTTTGACAGAAACTCGAGTGTGTTTTCACTGTACGTTTAAGACGACGAATAAGGTAAGCGTCGGTAATAAGGAAATCTAAACACTGTATTGGAGATTTTCTATGTGTTTTTGAATAAATTTATTGTTTTCACCGAATCGATCACGTCTAACGATTTTTCGCTCGCCCCGAACTCCTAACGCGATCCTTAACACCGAATGTGAAGCATCGGTAAAATAGGTAAACGTTACATCTGGCGCCCAACGTGGGGCTCGAAGGGGTCGATTTGGTGAAATGAATCGACAGAGCAGTAAAAGTCGTAAAGCGCACATTAAAACATAATAATCGTACAACCGCGAATAAAATCAAGAAATTAACTTTGCGATAAAAATTGGTACTCGCGGATTAAACAAATCAACTAAATCGTATTAAAAATGGCGGACAAGCCGAAAAACTCGGAAACCGTAGCAGAGGCTACTCCTACGGATAAAATAGAAGGGATATCGAAGGGAGACGATTCGGCAACGCTAGACGATGTACTGGCAGCCATTTACGCAATAAATGGCCGACTAGAGTCAATAAAAAATAACCAACAACGATATATCCGTAACATCGAGGATCTTAAACAAGATTTGGTCAGATCACGATAGGAGATGTTCCAGTATATCCAATCGGAGATTAAAAATCTAGACGACAAATACAACAAGTATTTTACCAAGTTGCAAACAACAATGGCGGTAGATCACAAAAACAGTACAACCGCGAAACAAAGTAAAACAAAAGTAAAATCACGTATTAAGGAATCTCGGGAGTAAAATAACAGCGTTTTTTCGGAGGTATTTTGTCATCGTAACTTGGTCTTATGGAAGTACCGTTAATTTTTTCGTAAATCTTCGGGAAAAATAAGCTCCTATAGCATGAGTTGTAAGTTACGAGCGATAAATAACTATCGGGACACTCTTACGAGTAAAATCAAAACATCAAATAAAAATCAAATATCGTCCGCTGGAGAAATTACGTCCTAAATGAATAAAATAAAAATAAGAGAATAAGAGGGTGCGAATATTTAATAGTTCTAGAGAACTTACAGGGAGAGTATTCTGTCGGGAGACCGTTTGTGCCATTAAAAATTCGATCTTGATAGGGGCACGTTTCTCACCAAAGTGATGGACGAATAGTCGCGGTGTGTGTTGTGTGTGTGTTGACGCAAAGTGTGTTGACGCAAAGTGTGTGTTGACCCAAAAGTGGCAACCACCGATCCCACCAGCACATTCGATCTAGAAGCAATCACACGGGAGGAAGCCATGGGAGAACTAGCGAATTAGGCCAAACTAAGTCATGCCCGCCGAAGAAGCTGGTCCCATAAGTTTTCGAAAATAAAATTGATTATTCAAACAGTAATAGTTGGAGGGGCGGAAATATCTTTGTTTCGGCGTTAACTTCAATAGTAGATCGATTAATTTGAGAAAAACAGGTAGAGAAGGAGGAGAACAGTCAATCCGACTGGGTGTCAGTCAATCGGACTGGACACGAGAAGGAGGAGAACAGTCAATCCGACGGGGTGTCAGCCAATCAGACTGGACACGAAAAGGAGGAGAACAGTCAATCCGACTGGGTGTCAGTCAATCGGACTGGACACGAGAAGGAGGAGTACAGTCAATCCGACTGTGTGTCAGTCAATCCGACTGGACACGAGAAGGAGGACAACAGTCAATCCGACTGTTTGTCCGTCAATCCGACTGGGTGGATGGTCAACTTGACAACACGAAACAGAGGACAACAATCAATCAATCAATCTAAGTTGACACGAGAAAAAATCAGAGAACCAGCAGAATGAAGGCCCCAAAATCATCCTGTAAGGATGTTTTCGGGTCCGGGGGGGCGTTGAGACGGTATCTCAGCTTTCGAGGACACCGCTCGTTCTCGCAACTACCGCGAGAATTTTCGCATTTCGATTATTTTCTCGTGAACGATGTATCCGCGAGTAATTCGCGAGGTGGCCGCTAGATTCCGCATCCTCTCGCGAACGGATAAGCACCAGCGCGCGCGTAAAAGCGCGAGCGCGAACCGAATCGGTACCGCAGTTCCACCGGCGACGGGGAACATGTAACCTTCCCTCAAATACCTCCGGGTCCGGGGAGCCTTCGGTGACGTTGGCTCCACGTGTACTCAATTTCCCGAACCAGGGTGCGAACATCTTTGGTGACGAAGTAGTTCGCATTCCTGTTACCAGTCAACGCTATTAGGGAACCGCGATAGGGGAGGTAACCCGGACGAGAGTAAGCCGGAAGCGAGTCGCGGATCGACCAAGTGGCGACACGGTTGGTTCACGATCGTGGAAGCCGAACTTTCTGAAGAGGGCCCTGCACCACCACGTGGGCACGGCAGAGTAGTTTCGTTATTAAAATCACGTTTATAAATAATTTCTTTTGCAATTAATAACCTCAAAATTCAACTAACGCGTTTCATTATAAAGTAATATCGAGAAGTGAAGCTCTATCGGTAATTCAGTCTAAAAGTCTATTAAATCATAAAATTATATTTTTTTTCATCGATGGATCGGAAATCTTTGTCTATAAATATTCCTTTGGTGATATTCGAAAGTTAAGAGGAAAAACTTTCTAATTCACAAATGACCGACAAACGGTCGGTAAAATTTAGATCTTTCGCTCTTTCAGCATAGGATTCAAACTTTGATTCCATTTCAAGGGAAATTTGTGTTCACGATAAAAAACCACGATAATTTAAGTTAAACGTCGACAATATAGGAATTCAAACCATGTATTGCATTTTTCATGTTATTTTATTAAAAACTATTATTTTCACCAAAATGACCACATCAAACGATTATTCGCTCGCCCCGAACTCCTAACGCGATCCCTTCGAACCGTGTGCGTGGCATCGGCTAGAAGGTGACCGTTACAGTGTAGTATTTCCCAAAGCACAGAAAATGTGTAACCGGATAATATCTTGTTGTGCCCAATCGCGCTGTGCACTATTGAACTGTGTACAATGATATTGTGCACTACTAAGCTCCGTTCGAATTTTATTGAACATGACTGTGCACTACGGTAATGTGCACAATAATACATGCGCACAAAAAGAGCATGGTTTGTGTACAATATGGTTGTGCAGAAACAAAATTGTGCCCAATTATACTGTGTACAACTTCGTTGAGCACTATCAAAAAGTGCTTAAAATGGGTGTGCACAAAATGGACGCGCAGAAAAAAAATGTGGCCAAAAAATACCCCCTCGAGTGCGGTGATACGGTACGAAAATTGATATTTACTTTCTGACTGATTATCAATGTGGTATGTAAATTGTACTGAAATACTCTGAACTACATAGAAAACCTATATTAAAATTTTGTTATTTGCTGTCACGCTACCGGGTCTCTTGATCATCACTGGTGAATAACCGGCTCTCTATGCTGTCAAAGTGAAATTGCGCATATTTTCTTCAACGTGATGTGAAACATATTCTCAGTGTGTCTCTCTCGCTCCGCCGAGAGCGCCGATCACGCTATCTCTCTCGCACTTATACAAGTTTGGCATCACCTTAAGGTGATGTCAAACTTGTACACTCGCACTTGTCTCTCACCTCCTTACCTTAAGTACCTTAAGTGTCCATCACCTTAAGGTGATGTCAAACTTGTATAAGTGCGAGAGAGATAGCGTGATAGGTACTCTTGGCGGAGCGAGAGAGACACACTGAGAATATGTTTCACATCACGTTAAGAGCAGGTGCAACCCCTTCCCCGCCGACCGTCCCGGGCTCTGTCGGTATCAAAAACTGTAAACAACTGTTTTCAGGCATACTGGCATTTACAGCTTAAAGAAGAGTCTCATCTCCTGCAGACATCACCATAGCAGGGGATGAGACTCTTTTTTAAGCTGTAAATGCGAGTATGCCTGAAAAAAGTTGTTTACAGTTTTTGATACCGACCGCGATATTTCACGGCCTCTTAAATGTGGAATGCACGAAAAACGTTTAGATCTGTCTTATCAACCGACATTACTTGTGTGCTATGCAGTTTCGCAGAGGCGCCGCACGTACCATACAGAAGCTCGGCAGTACGGTCGCCGGTATTCATTATTATTCGAGCATCCGCACGTTAAACTCGCACATGGTTGGATTTTCATCAGTTTATCATTTTTCGCTTGCGCATTGCCGTGCAATAATTGCTCTACTCGCTGAAACGACATCGGACACGGTGAGTCGGACAAGAATATCGTTAAAATGGATATAAGTAAATAGATAGTTCCTCGGTTAATATCAATGCACCTCGTGTTCTCGCGGTGTGTAAACAAAGATCGATGTGTACCTTTTTTTTCATCCGTATATTGAACTTTCGGCAACACGAAAAAAAAATCTTTCCTTCGAAACAATTCTTTAGAAAAATCAATGGCTTCGTTTAACATCGAATGACTTTGATTTTCACGCTTGGCAAGCAAATATCGATGTAAATGTTTTTTTTTCCCCTAACTTAACCTCCAAGAACACGAGTAAACGTTCGATTATTCGCTAAAGAAATTGATGCTTTCTGTGTTAAGCAGTCGCAATGAAACGCCGTACAACGCAAGAAATAGAAGCGGATTTGGCGAAAACTTTGTACATCCGTTTGCCTCACACAATCAAAAATGCCCGTGAAATAAAATCTCTGTTTCTGGGTGACGTAAAAGTCAAAATGCCCCGGCAATCGTCGAGATACTGTCACGTTATTTTCACCGACGTTGACGAAAAGATGAAGAATCTTAAGAACATAAAGAAATTGGTTATCGATGGAAAACACATAATCGCTTGTCCGCCGCGGATCAATCCACCGGAGCAGAAAAAAAAGAAGGAAAAAAAGATCAAAGTACCGAAACCAAAACCGGAGCCTAAGGTCACCAAGACGTAAGTCTAAAAACTGAAGCGAAATACGTAGGAATATATTTTGAAAAAACATTCACGTTGTTCCGTTTTATTCCAACAGACTTTTCATCTCCAATATAAAACCCGGAACCAAAGCACAGGAGATCAGAGACGCCTTTCCGGGATGCATGTCGATGGCTCTGCTGAAGTCTAAAAATGGCAAAAATCGGTGGGTATTAAAAAATTAATTTATACCATTAAATAGCGACTCTTACGCTTGATGTTGAAAATAAATTATAAAAAAAAAAAAATTACTTTCCAAAGTACTCAATGTTATTTTAGATTTTATCGTAAAAAAAAAAAAATAACAAAAAAATGTGTAATTCAGAGTCATTTTATTGAGAAGTTTATTAGCGATTTTTTTGCGTTGAAAAAATTCTGTTTTTTCATGTATGGAATTCTGTTTTTTTCATTTTTGGAAAAATACGCGTAAATCGTTATTAAAAGTTTTTTTTTTTTTTTTTTGCAGAACCGCCATATTGAAACTCGGAAGCGTCCAGTTGGCCGGCGAGTATCTGCGAAAAGAACGCGAATGGCCAGAGGTGAGAGGTAATCGTCTCGAAATCAGATTGGACACAAGAAAGAAAAGCAAATCTGGAAAAAAGAAATCGACCGGTTTGAAAATTTACGACGGAAATACGGCGGATGGCGGCAAAAACGTAACAAAGAAGTCATCGAAGACGGAAAAAAACGAAACCGAAGATTCTGAAGATTCCGAGGACGAGATTTCCGAAGAAGAAGAGGGACTCGAGGAGGGAGAATTGGAAAATTCGAATGCCGACGAGGATAGTGAGGTTAACGAGGAATAATTGAATACAATAGTTTATCTCGTTGATAAAAGAAATTCTTAGATTTAATTGTATCATATAGTTTATTGATTCATAACATTGTTGTTACATACAGCGATAGTACATCTGTGTTGATCACACGATGACTTCGAGATATATAGTCCTCATTCGTTTGAACAGCGGTATTTTTACATTTTTTTTTTTTTTTTTCAAAAACATAAATTATAAGAAAACAATGTCCTATTATCTCGAAGTCAGGCAGTTTCGAAAATCGTTGATCTCTTCCGCGAATCACGACGCAATTTCCATATAAAATAAATCAAAAAGAAATAAACAATTTCGATTATTGATACGAAACTGAAGCCGAGGAAGAGGCTGAAAACTCCGCCCAACGAAGCTGCAATCAAAGAGTTTCCAATGTAATTATTATTATTAGCGGCTCGCGGCTTTGATAAATAAACCGTTTTTCTAATTAATCCTTTGATTTCTATCTCCATTTTTTTTTCAGTTTCCGTTTTTTCCAGAACAAACTTTTAAATTCTATGTCATTCGAGAAATTTACTCTCTAAATGTTGACCGCCAAGACATTTTTTTTTTTTTTTTTTTTTCATACAGGAAAATTTGATATTTTTGCTGAATAGCATTAACAATCACGCGTCGTATTTTCTCGATTAATTGAGAAGAAAAAATGATTATTTGTTAAAAAAAATTTCAATTCCGAATGATTTTTTTTTGTTAATAGGTTTCATTTACTTACACAAGAGATTAATCCACGAAAGCACAAGTTCTCGTCTCTGAAGCATCGACGATTGTTCCGAATACGTGATGTGTATAGCCGTCGCGTTTGTAAGAGTTCGCGCTTTCCTGCTGTGATAAACAGGTGGGTTACAAAATTCCAAAATTTTTTGCTGTTATTTTTATTTTTTTTTCTTAAATCATCAAAATTTAGTCAATATCGATAAACTCACTAAAACTTCGAGGGATTGAATTGCGGTGCGTTGAACGGCAATGTCGTTGTGACCAGCGAATACATAGTGTTTTTACAGTCGGGCAGACAATTGCACGACTTATTCCTCAATGTGAGGGAATACGCCGTCTGCTTGACTCGCGCCAAGCAGGAAATATGCGAAAAATTGCACGTCGTCTGTCCGCTTTCGATTTCCGACGAGTAGAAAGGCAGACATCCGCACAGTCGAAGAAAAGTTCTCTCGCGACATTTAACGTAACAATTGTCCGCTTTGTAGAAATTCGTTTTCGATATCGACTGATAACAGTCGCGTTCCTGAGGCTTTAGATTCAAAACTTCGCGGCTCGCAGTCAAGTGGCGACCATAAAGACGCGCAACCGTTTCATGACCGGTTGCCGCGACAAACTCCAATGACGTGGGTCCGGGATACGAATACCGATCGTGTATCAGAATCTTAATTCCGTCGCCGAACATCATCGATGATATTCTGTCGGCATCGCCGAAGGACTTTACGAGAAACGAGAGAATGAAACGCGCGCCGAAATTCACGCTGTGATAATGTCCGCCGGATGTGTTCCATCTGTGAAAATCTTTCGTCAGTCGCGCGAGAAAACAGTGAAAAGATTTTTCACTTTCACTCCCGAAATTTGCAAACGAAAAAAAAATTTTTGCGTTACGATCGAAAAATTATCGAATTTTTGTGGAAATTAATTCAACGAGATTTCAAAATCGATAAAATTTCAAGAATTACTTGGGATTTCGAAAAATTACAAATTTCTAATTATTTTTTAAGTAATTTTTTTTTTTTTTAATTTCGAGTCGAAAAATTTGTTTTATTTGTTTTCGTCGGTGGAAAAAATTTAATTAAATAATCGCACGGAATTAGTGAATTTTTTTTTCACGTTTGCAATTTACTAAACGGAAACAGGAAGCGTCCTGTTTCCGGACGCTTCCGAATTATTCCTTTGAATTATGTCCTTTGATCGCAAATTAATGAAAAAACAAATACTATTATTTCGAAAATTTTTATCGGACCGTTGTCAACTCAATATCTTTGAAGTAATCTATGCGCGAAGTTTCCTTTCAAATTATACAGCTATTTTAAAGCGTTCCGCGATTGCCTAACGTATCTCGTCACGTAGAAGTTGCTGCGAGCGATGGTTGAGCTGAAAAACTGCGATAATCGCTTCTCAACAGTACAAAGGTCCTGTGTGTCAAGGTGGACAGTGGAGATGTTTGTTTTTTTTTATCCCCATTCTATCGATACCCAAGAGAATTATCCAGTTCTCGGTAAGCGTTCGAAGGCGACCAGCGGAAGGCGAGCGCTTCGATACTACCGATTCAAGACAAAGCGGCATTGCGAACTATAAATAAAATCGATCGAACGTAATATCTCCGGAATTATATACCTCCGTTCTTCAGCGATGTGCGCGTAATTGAAGGAGCAACAGATCCCGTAAGGCGTCACACTGCGAGTTATCAATCGGTCGCAGTTCTTTATTTCGCCTTCCAACAGACACATCACCAAAAAATCACTGCATTGTGGACCCGTCAACTCGAATAGTTCGAGAATCGACATACGATTGGCGGCAAGTACTCTGTCCAGTGTATCCAATTCTTTTTCATATATATTCGATGGAAATATTGATATCGAAAGGAATTTCAGACTCTCTTGAAAATCCTTTATCGTTACACCATAAGGCATGTGTCTGAAATTTTATGAAAAATCGCGCGTGGCATTCATAGTTCGTTGATGACGATTTTTGATGTAAAACAAAAAAAAAATATATAAAAAATTTTTTTTAAATATTTTAAAAAATGCACTTTTTTTTTTTTAATATTGTAATACGTACAAAGTTTTTTTCGCGCTGAGATAAGGTGCCAATCGGTGAAGGGTCGCTACGTTGGAATGGCAAAAGGTAATTGCCGGCAATTCGAGTTGCCAACTTGGATACTGATTGCTTATCACCAACGTACGCATACTCGCTGACTCGTGTCTTTCGTAAAATTTATAAGCTAATTGACATGACGCCACGAGTGAAAGTAAAACGATCAAAAGCCAAAAACATCTGAAATTATTATTCTTGTTAATGTACTGCCGGTAGGTATGCAAACTTTGCAGATCGCTATGGAATTCTTTTAAAAAATTATACCTTCACGAGAATTTTTGATACAGCGGTTTACGATAACTATGAGAACTGATATTTTAACAACATTTCTGAACTTTTTTTTTTTCATTTTGCAATAGAATCAAAATTTATCATAAAATCTTATATATCGATTGCTGCAATCGCATTTATCGAATATTTCTTCATTAGAATCGAAGAAATCGCTAAAAAACGGTGTCAAATTGCCGATAACTACTGAACTCTCATATTTCAACGAGATTTTTTTTTTTTTTTTCATGTTAAAATTGAATCAAAATCAATATTTCCCAAATTATAATAATTGCTATTTCTTCATTAACATCGAAGAAACCGTAAAAAAAAAAACGGCGTAACATTCCTGATAATTACCCGAACCTCATATTTTAATCACATATCTCATTTTTTTTATGTTAGAAACAAATCGAAATGAATATTTCTTCATTACAATCGAAGAGATTGCGAAATAAAAACGGCTTAACCATAACTCTTCACGATCGATAGATTTTCAGGATTAGAATGATCCATTTATCGATCGCCGCCCTTTTAAGAATAAACTTTTCCGAGTTATAAATATCGAAAGGCACTTTACTTACCTTCCAACAGTAGATTTCGCTTGGGTAGTGTATTTGATTCCGTGTATCGTTGATTGCGACGAGAATTCGTTGTAAACTTGTACCAAAGTTCGCCAGATATTCCGGCGTCTTCGTTCATAATTATAAATTTCCGAATTCTTACCGACATCGGTAGAGATCATTGAAAAAAATCCTAAGATATTACCGTACGTGACGTGGGACGACTAATGTTGAAACTCGGTCCCTACTGTCAGGACGAGAAAGTCGCCGCGAATCGATAGGACGTACACTTTGTCATTACAGTCGCAAGTCACTGTGATTACAATAGTATTTTCTGATTTATATCTAACACGCATACGTGTCGTTCGTGCGTATTATCTGTACGCTCTGTATCTGCCGGAATGCATTATTACACATAGTAGATATACTTTGTATACAAAATCGATCGTTCGCAAACATTCAGCTCACTAAAACACGAAAAGGGATTAATTATTAAAGCAATTAAATAGAAAAACTTTTATGTACCGTCATTCGCGTTATCGCGATCGTTTCTTCGGAGTTTTATTACACTGGCAATGGATTCATAAGCAATAATTAATAAATTATAGCATTCCTTCGAACACGCAATACCGACGATTCGTATTGAAACTCGTAATAATCATTCGGTGGAGGTGAATTGCGTCGAAAAAAAAAATTCTTTTACTTTTAAAAGCTCTTTAATAATGGTGCTACATTTGCCATGACGAAAAAAATCAATTAGGTATTCGTTGTTTCATCTTCAAATCACTTCTTCTTTGTATACTATATGGGGACGCATTCAGAAAAAAAAATTTCGAAATAATATCCCTAATCGTATTATCGTCAAATGAATTTTTTTTTATACATTTTTTTTTATAGTATTTTTCTTATTACACCGATAAACGAGCCTTCGTTTACATAATTCTGTTCAATTTCGCATTGGAATATCACGTCATCTTATATATAATGGTCAGTTCATATTTCAAAACGGTTTTTTAGACGCTACGGCATCGACATAGACATTTTTATTGAACGTATATAAAACTGAGGAAGTTTTTATGTAATATACGGCTGGAATACATTGCGTGGCAATCATAACAATCATCATAATTATAACTGTTTAACGTAAATTGAAATTTCTTTGTAAATAATTGTCGTTTTGAAAATGCAAAGAGAATTTTCTTCAGCGACCGATAAAACAGTGTATCGCCGCGAGCGAAAAATCTCTACATCCCCGACTCAGGTCCGCCGAGTTCATAGTCCGGGTGATGTCGACATGACACTGTTCACAGCTTATTCAGTGCAGCTCAATGTGTGCCCTGTGTAGCAGCCGATGTTACAGTAATAGAACGATTTTCCAATCTGATCATTCGAACGTCATTGTGGGCTGTATTTTTAAAGCAATTATTTGATAAACCCCGCGGTAGAAATGATTTTGCGCGTCGAGAAGTAGGCGTTTCACGTCAGTTTTTTCGTCGCAAGTAAAACGTTAACGTTGAAACAATGTACTACTGTGTTATTACACCGGCGAGATGTGACCAGTGTGTTGAGCAAAGAACTAACCTAAAACCGTCACATCGCAGTTCGTAGATCGACAAAAGAAACGAAGTGATAAAAATAAAAATCCACTCGCGAGTAAATAAAGATGATCCCGCGTGTTTTTTCACGTTTCCGAATTGCGATACGCGGTAAAAGTAGTGACGTAGATGTCGGACGATGGAACGAATGATCATTCGCGTTCAACTTTTTTTCGAACGCACTGCACGACGAGGCTATTAAATTGTGACTCGTGAAAATATACACGCGAGATTTTCGTTATAACGGTGCAACGATTCGCGGAATCGCGGCGGCGATCGTGCCTATGCAGCGATACACGAATATATTTATCGTCTCGACGTTATGAGGCTAAACAGCGCTGCATTCCGCGATACTTGGAACGATCCGTATCGCATTTCCGAAAAAAATCTCATGGATCGTCGTTGAGGCGGGAGGAGGAGGGACATCATAATTTTATACTTACGATGTCCTTGAATAAATTATCAGTGCAGCTTTTCCATTTCGCATAAGGTATGCATTTGACTGTAATATTAAACTGACAAATTTTACAATGTTACGCTAAGATTGTGCACCGGCGTTACCCAAAGTTGGAATTTTTGAACGATTGTTGGAGAAATTTTTTCAACAAAGTTACGTTAAGTTTAATCGATGAATATGAAGCTTTGGTGGTCTGCGTCATTGATAAGAAATTGAATCAATGAAAAATTTTATTTGTAAGCAAAGAAAAATGAATCGACGATTCATAGAAACTGTTATTCATCGCTATTAATTTGTTTGATAATATTTCGTTTTCTCGAGATGTTCGACGAAACTACAGTTTAAAAAAAAAATGTTATCAAAAAGCCAATTTGAAGAATCTTCAAATTTTTTTTTTGTGAAATTGTCCAATAGCGGCAAATTAATTTTTAAAACGTTAACTCGATTTTTTTTTACCTGCAAAATTTTTTTTTGCGTTTCTAACGTTTTTAAGAACTGACAAAATTTTCGGAAATTTCGTAAAATTGGAAAGAAAAAACTGTGGTTTGAAATTTTATTGGGGATACATTTGCACTTTGGAAGATCAGGCGCTCAGGTCAATGACCGCCGAAGTATGTTCTATGACTCAGCGTACTTTATGCAATCTTCAAATAAATCTCAATTTTTTAATTCGAGATTTTTAAGCGGTATAATAATATTTACTTGATTTTTTGCGTTCTGAAAGGGAACTCTGCAATTTCCGGAAAAAATTGAATTTTTTTTTTTTTGTACAGAATTTTCTTTTTATTCGTTTTTTTTTTTAGTTTTTTAATGCAAAAAATTCACAAATTCGAATTTTTTTTTCACTGTAACGTTTCTAAATTTTCTCCGATTGAAAAAAATGAATGCATACCTTTGTGAGATTATATACATTTGAGTAAAAAATTTCGTCTTGATCTGCGGAATAAATATACGCGGAAAAGGGCAATTGTCGTTTCCTTAAAATATTTTCGGTTTTCAAATGCCATTCATCGCGAGTCGGGTGGGCGATAGTCTCTTTCACATCACCTTAACATTGAGATTTTTCCTATTCTTTCATACATCAAACTTTAATACGCATTTCAAGTTAATTTTACATCGTTCCGTATAATTTTAATGAAAAACTTCGATGAAATTATCATCGGAAAATTTCCGAAAAGTATCGATCGCTGTAACTTCTACAATGTTTTAGTTAAAACTCAAAAACTACGTTCAAAGTAATTAACCAAAGTCAATCAAAACAATTTAATATTCCTTCGCAAACAATAGAAAAAAAAAAAAATGTTTTTAAAAATATAAAATCTATAAATATATTTTGCGCGCGACGCACATTTTTCCAATGTATCGTCGCGGCGTTCACTGAACCGCGTTATCTTGACTAACGATTATCAATTTTCTGTTTCAGCAATACGCATCATACGATGGAGTCAATTTTATTGTAGTGTCATAGGATCCGCCATACGTATAAATAAATAAATAAATAAGTAAACAAATAAATAAATAAATAAATCCATAAAAAAAAAGCGTTGCAATCGATGCTTCGCGTGATAGCAATGTCTCTACGACTGAACGCGGCAATTTTATATAAATACGAAAAGAACAATGTTTGAGATACGTGATAATCGCCTCGTCGATATAAGCCATTAAAAAGGGGAAAAAAAAAAAAAAAAAAAAAAATGCAAGCAAAAAAACGTTATTTACTGTTATTCGTCACGTGCGCGTTTCTTGGCTATTGCTACTTCGGGGGTTATAGATTAAAAATGAATAAAAATACGAGTGTTAAGAGGCAATTATTGCCGCACGAACGTTTGCCGTCGTTCTTGACGATGACAGAGGAGTTCTACGACAAAGATTTAAGGACTTCCAATGGTAATACGCCGGTGACTCAACCGCGGCGAGAATGTCGAATGGAGACGTGTTTCGACTTTACGAGATGCAAAGATGGATTCACCGTTTACGTTTATCCGGTCGAAGATGCCATAAGTCCGCTGTACCAGAAGATTCTTAACGTAATAACCGAATCTCGTTATTACACGACGGATTCATCGCGCGCCTGTATCTTCGTTCTCGCGTTGGATACTCTCGATCGCGATCCCTTATCAACAGAGTTCGTCCACAATTTACCGGCTAAATTGTCGCGTCTCGCGCACTGGAACAACGGAAGAAATCATTTGATTTTTAATCTTTATTCCGGCACTTGGCCCGACTATGCCGAGGAATCGTTGGCCTTCGATCTCGGATACGCGATGCTCGCGAAGGCAAGTATGTCGATATATCGATTGCGACCAAATTTCGACGTCTCGATACCTCTTTTCGGCAAACAACATCCCGAACGCGGCGGAGAACCGGGACAAGCGCCGGAAAATAATTTTCCAAGCAACAAAAAATACGTAGCTGCGTTCAAAGGGAAAAGATACGTTCACGGCATCGGATCGGAAACGAGAAACGCTCTTTATCATCTGCACAATGGCAAAGATCTCGTTTTCGTTACCACCTGCCGTCACGGGAAAGCGTGGCGCGAATTGCAGGATGAACACTGCCAGCAGGATAACCAGGAATACGATACGTAAGATATTTTCAAATTAAAATTCGTCATTTCGAATTCTGATTAATTGAAAAAATGTTTATATCTAAAAAATCGAAGGGCTTTACGATTTGGTGAGAATATCGTTCGATGTTTTCAAGGAGAGTGTTTCGTAAGATTCTCAGGTAAAAATGAGATTCGGAGAAAATTTTGAGTACTTTAAAAAAAAAAAAAAATTGTATTTGAATTTTTTTTTTTTGGGAAGTACTCAAAATTTTCTCCGAATCTCATTTCTTTAAAAGAGAAGAACTTTAAATTTTGGCCAAAATTTTTTTTTTTTTTAATTTTAATTAAATGAACTCAAAATTTAGAATTTTTTTTTTTTTTTTTGTCTAAATTTTAAGTTCTTTTTTTGTTCTTATTGAGATATGATAAAATTTTGAAAAAAATCAATCGTATCGTAAAATAATAACGAATTGTCGCGTAAAGAAAATAAAAGAAGAGCATTGATCCGTTTCTGGAGCGCAAGCGATTAATAAATGATTTTCCGTTTTCAGGTACGATTACGAAATTTTATTGATGAACGCAACATTCTGTCTCGTGCCGCGAGGACGAAGACTGGGAAGCTTCCGATTTTTGGAAGCCCTCAGAGCCGGTTGTATACCGGTGATACTCAGCAACGGATGGGCTCTGCCGTTTCACGAACGAATCGACTGGACTCAGGCAGTTATTTTTACGGACGAGCGTCTGTTGCTTCAGATTCCCGATATCGTTAGATCCGTTTCGAACACAAAAATTCTCAAACTCAGGCAGCAAACACAGATTCTTTGGGAGCGATATTTCTCATCGATCGAGAAAATCATATTCACGGTTTTCGAGGTGAGAATAATTGTACACATTTTTAAATTTTTTTTATATCGATCTATTCGAATCAATGAAATTTCATAAATTTTAATAAATTGGAATTAATTAAAGTATTATTCATAATAATAATTATTACTAATAAATAAAAAAATTTAAAATACAAAAAAAAAAAATTTATTAAATAAAAATAATGAATAATTCATTAATAATCTAATAAAAAAAAGTTGATAACAGTAATAATTATTAATGTAATCAATTTTTCGCAGAACGTACGCGAGCGTCTTTCTTGGGAAGGAACGCGCGATGGTCTCGTCTGGAATACGAGTCCCGGTGCGCTTGCTATTTTGCCGCGATTCTCCGACAGTCGTCAGGAACTACCGTTCTCGACCAATGAACCCGGCAACGCGTTCACTGCCATAATCTATTCGCAGTTGGGATCTACGGCAGTTCTTTACCGTCTGCTTCGTAGCCTCGCGCGAAGCAAATATTTAGATAAGGTGAGCTTTGCGTCAGGCGGGTGCGGTCTACCGGATGCGAACTAAAAACGGCAATGGAAAAGTGTTTTTTTTTTTTCCAAGACCCTTTTGCTTTGTCGCAACTGCGGACAACGCTGTTTGGGAATTTTCCTTTTTTTTCTTTGTTTAGTATACAAACAGCAAAGGCAAAGCAATGCTCTTGACCCGATTAGCTTGGACGGTGCGCTTGCATAGCTTACTATCCCAGTCAACGTTAAAGCGCATAAGAGACGCTCGCGCATCGCCTCCTTTCCAGCCTCAGATCTTTTTCCACGTCGTAATTTTTCAGTATTCTTTGCGTATAGTTTAAATTTAGTCTCTTATCGATCGATAGCTCCTTTAACGTCATTTGTATAGTTTATACATTGAATTGTAATCTTTTCTTTTTTTTTTTTACGGTAGTATTACGGACTCTGATAATTTATATCATTGGTAGAATTAGCAAAGTTTCATTTGATTTTTTACAGTATGAAAAAAGAATCGAGAAACATTTTCATTGGAAGAGTTTTTTCGGGTTAAATTTGTTATTAATTGTGAAACTGATTGTGGTTTATGCTTTCAGATAATCTTGATGTGGAATTCCGACCTTCCACTGCCGAGAAGACCGCGCTGGCAGGGAATAAAGGCGACGATAAACGTCGTCGCCGTCACAGGGATATCGCAGCGCTTCTTTCCTCACCCATTGATCAAAACCAGTGCCATATTATCGTTGGATGAAGACGCAACTCTGAACACAGATGAGATTGATTTTGCTTTCGTCGTTTGGCAATCATTTCCCGATCGTATTGTCGGCTATCCAGCGAGATCTCATTATTGGGACGATTCGAAGGTACGAAATCGTTGTCGCTATTGCGACCAGAATTCCTGGAGATGCCGGAAAATCTTGGAAAATCTTACAAAAGTCAGAATTTCGGGAAATCCAAAAAATTCAGAAAAATGCCAGAGATTTTTTTTTTAATTCACGGAAATTTACGCAGAAAGTCGTAAAGTTTTCGAGGAAAGAAGATCCATTCGCCAAAATACTTTGATGCAATTTTGGGTGATAATCGGCGAACATTTGGCGATTTTTAGTTTGGAAAAGTATATGAAATAGTAAAAGTGTCCAAAACATTTTTTTTACTTTACAAAAATTTCTCGAATGCAGAAAAAAAAGGAAATAAAAAAAAATTATTATTCTATTGGATGATAACATTTTTTCATTGCTAAGCTTTCAGTTGCTTTCGTTAATTCTATAAATATTGTAAAAATGTGTCTATCATATCGAAACGTGTGATTAATTGTTTAACAGCGATCCTGGGGCTACACGAGCAAATGGACAAATGATTACAGTATTGTTTTAACGGGTGCGGCGTTTTATCACCGATACTACAATACGCTTTACACGGAGTTGCTGAGCTCAACGCTTCACAAGACCGTTGAACAATCGCAGAATTGCGAGGACATCCTGATGAACTTTCTTGTTAGTCACGTGACCCGACGACCGCCGATCAAAGTTACGCAGCGCAAGTTATACAAAGAAACCACTGGTACCGGTATCAGGTATGCAAAATCCCGCGAAACTCTCTATCGTTTCGTCTCGTATCATTCCGCGCGCCGCTTCTATGGTAAATTAATCTTAATACCGACCTTCCGCACACTTTCAGATCACCGTGGAACGATCCGGATCACTTTATTCAGCGTCAGACATGTATGAACACCTTTGTCGCTGTGTTCGGTTACATGCCGCTGCTGCGTTCCAACATGAGACTCGATCCCGTTCTCTTCAAAGATTCCGTCAGCAATCTGCGCAAAAAGTATAGGCAAATTGAATTAGTTAGTAACTAGAATTGTATAAAGGGGAAGCGGTCGAACGTGTTTTATTCGATTGCATAATAATTTATATACACACAACAAGCGAACAGACAAAAAACGCGATCGCGATTACGCGCCCGACATGCCTGTCGAGATATAACGGATAATGTCGTGAGCGCAAGAAGAAACGTGCATTTAAAACAAACAGAAATCAAAGCCCTACCTTTTTATCGGTGTCTCGTCCACCCCTCTCCTCCCCCCTCCCCCCTTCTCTCTTTTTAATTCGCGGCAGCGAATTAAACTAACGAATTTTGCGATCTATACGAAAAAAAAAAGAAAGAAAAATCGTAAAAAAATCATTCCGTGTTTAATTATCGACGATTGTTGTTCATGATTTTTCATTAGGGTTTTCGTGTCTTTTCTCGACCAATGGGGGTGTATTGTCGGTTTTTTTTTTTTTTTTTTTTTTTTTTTTTTTAAATCGGGTTATTCACCCAAAAATCAACGTTCCAACGTCGCATTCTGTACATAAGAATCGTTTCATAGTTATTAATAATAAACAAAATTATTTAACAGATGGATCGTTGTGGAGTGGCGATGTTTGCGGAGTTTGGAGTTGTCGTCGGCGATGTTTTTGTGACTACGTAACCCCGTAGATTCCCGAATCTTCCTTCCAATATTCCAATCCGTTCGATCGATGTAACCGGTCGAGTCCTTTACAGCTGAGAAATCGCATCGGTAAGTCGTAACAGAAAATCGAAAAAAAAATGTATTAAAAATTCGTTTTTTTGATATTTCGCAACGGAGGTATCGCTGGTAATGGAAAAGGAAAAACGAGTTTAGAACTTTGAGGATTAATAGAAAAATAATCACTTCATAATCTCATTTTAAGGTCTGAAGTAGCAACCGAGATAACGATTATTAAAAAGTATACTGAAATTTAAAGGGAATTATATTTACAGATCCGGATCTGTACTATCGACTCGTTTCACTCTATTATCCAACCGAACGAGTTTCGACCCAATCTCGTCGACTATGCAAAAACGTAGCAGCCTTGTGAATACAAAATAAAAAAAAAAAAATTACGAATTTCTACGCGCGAATGCATGAAACGCGAATCACATTAAATCGTATTTTTCGACGATACTGTGTCTCGCTGAGAGTTACAAAACGACGAAATGGTTTTGCAAGGCCGTCTCTATTTCATATACATGCGACTTTAGAGGGGAGAAGCGCGTTGTTTCACGCGAAAAAAAAAAAAAGAAAATAAAAACGACGGATTACAGTAGCAAATTTGTAGACTCGTAGAACGTTTTTTTTTTTTTTTTTTTTTCGCAAACACGGTATCTACTCCTTTGTTCGCTCATTCGTGTCGTTGCTTTTGAAGCGAGAAAAATCCTGTAATTTCGAAAGCTTTTTTTTTTACACCATTTTTTGGAGATCGGAATTCTTAGAGAAGGAAAATTGAAGGGTCGAAAAATATTTTTTTTTTTTTTTTATTTTAAAAAATTTTAAATAGCGTCAATAAATAACACAAAGGATCCTCCGGGATTATATACAGTATTCTAATCGCGCGAATTTGTTGCCACCCTTTCTCTTTCCGGTTATGCAGTAAACTCACGAAGTGACTTCACCGCAACTTGGAGATTTCCTAACAATGTTAACAATGGGAATTGCTGGGCACTAAAAAAAATCAGCGTTCTTTTTCACGGCTTGTGCGCTAAACGCGACTGCGTCGTGACGAAAGACAAAAACGATTTTCAAATCTCTTTACTTTTACATCTTTAACACGATATCGAACGTTTTTTGATACGCGAATTTTGGGGAGAAATTTTGTTAAGAAGTTTCGGGGGTCAGCTTCACGGAAATGTATTTGGGTATTGGGAATAAAGAATACAAAGTAATTTCTACAAATATTTTCGCGCGATATATTATTTTTGCGATTAATTGATGAGAAAAAGAAAAACAATTTTGGTATTTTTTCATATTTACCGTCGTTTTTCCTATATATCGGCAATAAAAATACTAAAACATTTTACTGTATAGATAAACTTCAATTTTTACTCGTTAATTTTTTTGCTCAAAAATATTAATACGGAGTATCGAAAATTTTGCTTCCGCGACAAAAAAAAAATCATAAAAAACGATGCGAGTTAAATTAGCACGTCGCTTCCTCGTACTTTCTTCCGTATATAAAAACACAAAATTAATAAAAATATTAAAAAAATGCTTCCGCATAACGAACGTCGAGGGAAGTGCTGATTACGTTATATTGTCATAAAAAAATGCAATCACATTGAAAAAACTGAATTGGAAGAACTGATAGTTAGTTGGGATAATTACTTTTCAAAAAAAAAAAAACGTATCAACGGACTATTAGTTCTTTCATTTCATTTTTAATTAATTTCACTCTATTATTTAGTTTCCAAAATTTTTTTTTCAATGCACAGCATTTATTGATTTTTTTATTATTAATTAGTTATCCCGTAATTAAAAAAAAATCAATTGCCGTCACAGTGTCTCTAAATGCCGAAACATAATCCGCGCCGTTAAAGTTTCCTTCGGCGATTCCTCAATTTTCAACAACTATAAAAATTTTCAACGAGAAAGTTATTTCGCAGTTTTGCAGGAAGCAGTTTTGCAAACGCCGTTGGCAACGATATTTTTATAATTTTTTTATTTTTTCACGATAGATCGTTTCGTTTCGACGAGAAGAGTAGAAAAGGATTATTCAAATCGTGAAATATCGTGTTTGCTGGAGGGGACGATGAGAAGCATTCGAGAACTCGTGATCCCCGCGACTGTATCTCGCGAGCGTTGCGCCTCGTATCTCAATCGCGTTCTTCGCGTTGTGGAAAAACGGAAGTGCGAAAAATGAGGGTAACGGGGTTCCGGGCGAAGCGGCAGCCTGGTGAACGGCGTCGAACCGGTGGGGTCCGTTTCGTCCCACGCTTCTCGGACCCGCGGGAAGACTGTGTTGTCCATTGCGAAAGGCGGCACTCGCGAGAACGCGTATCGACTTCGCGGCGTCGTGTACTTACCGCCGGAGTCCTTCGCGTTCCCGCGGGGCGTTCTCTCTTTACAGAATAGAAATAAACCGCGAGAACTCGGGGTGTAAATTTCGATGAGGGACGCGATAAATTGCCGGACCTTTCTTCAGGGTCATCGATTATTTTCTACAAAGCACCGGGCGTTCTCCGTCCCGAGACGGCGCGCTTTGTTTCCTTCGCGAACAGCACGAAAAAAAAAAACAAAAAAAAATGTAAAAAATAGCATAGTACGCGAGTAGACGGGAATTATTGCCATTTCTACCGCACGGTTTGCAATGCTTAGATTCACGCAATCATTCCTTCTACGAAGAAGCTGCAACGATAGCCGTTACATTTCGCTTCGGTTGCTGTAGAAAATGATAGTAATTATTTCCGAGTATAAAACTCATCATTCGGATCATTTGGATCGTTCGTACGAAATAGTATGCAATTGTTTCACCTGCAGTACCCGTAAAATCCGATGGCGACTGTACTTACTTTTGGCTAATAACGTTATCGATTTATTGTAAAAGTTTCATCAAAATACACTTTTTTTAACGTTATTTAAATATATTGTTATAAAATGTTAAATAGTAATTATGAAAAAATGGAATCGATTTATAATCGTTATTTTTTTAGCGATCTTTTTCTATCGCTGGTAAATTTATCTGACGTTTCAGAAACAGAGTGAAATTTTGAATTTTTTTTTTCTCCAAAATTATCGGAGATAATTTTGGGATAAAAATTTGAAAAAAATCGGTCGTATAAAAGGAATAATAATAATTCCAATAATAATAATTCCAAAAAGTTGTTTTCCATTAATTCCATTAGAAAAAATTGTCTACCGAATAAATTTTTCTAAATGCATATGAATATTTTTATAATTTCTACGAATTTTCAAAAATCGCGTTTTTGAAAAAACCTTAAATTCGATATTTCCTCTTAAATTATACTTCTTGAATGCGTAGTGTTTCTCTGAACGCATATATCCAAAATTCGTGACTTTTCGTTCATAAAAAAAAAAATAAAAATAAAAAATTATAAACAATAAAAAAAAATTTTGTAGTAAATATGTTAATAACTTTTCCGCATTATCATTATTAAAAATTAATATTCTCCGGACCTTCTCTATAATCGATTTTTTTCATATTTCGTAGCGGTTAAAAATAAACGAAACGTTCTGTGGGTCAATGCCTACGAGTTCACGAGATAGTTTCGCGTAAAGTTAATTAAGTTTCAGACCTGAGAAAACACAATGACGTGCGCTATAGGGCACGTGGCAAAAGATTGAGCGTTTCGAATCGTTAGTTCCGAAAGGACGAGTGTAATACATTGGCGCAACAAGTAGAAAGCAGTTACGTCGATTAGCATACACCGCCGAATAATGTTGAAGTGGCTAATATTAGCGGTCAGCGACGAGAGTAGCGTATAAAAAAAAAAAAAAAAAAAAAAAAAAAGAAGGAATAATAATAATAATAATAATAATAATGACGAAAGGAAACGACGGAACTGTTGTGATGTCGCGCGCACTCACACACGCGGCGATCGATCAATCTCGTTGACTCTCACTAATGTATCCGTATTACACTTTTTTTTTTTTTTTTTTTTTTTTTTCGCGTTGAACCGGAGATAAGATCGGATCTCTCGCGGAAGAAAAAAAATAAAAATGTGTATATTTATATGGGATTGGCCCGGCGAAACTCGACGCACCGAACGTTCTACCGCTCTATGTAGTCTGAGAATCCGTTCACCGGGCGCTGTTACGATATAAAACTGAAGGGGGGCCTCGCGTACACGCCAAGGTAAAAAGAAAGGTTAATATCTTAGGTAACGTTCGCCCGGTTATTATTATGTAGCGAGCCGCATGTACCGCGCCCGTTGTTCATGCATTTCTCGGACGGGCAAAAGAGGGGTCCATAACAGAAATCGAATGAGCGTAATTGACCGTATAGAAATGCCTTTGCCTTCGCCTTTGCGTGAGTAGAGTCGTATCCGGTCGGACGGACTGACAATGACGATGGAATCTCTACGGTTTAGTCGAGAAGCATAGCAGTCATTGCCAGTCAAGCTGACCGATGCTGTCAATAAGACGAATCGATGATTAACGACAACGGAAAAGCAATTGCGCATTTTTTTTTTTTTTTTTATCGCGAAAAGAGACGTTTTTAACAGTCGGGACGCGTAAAATTTGAATAAAAACTGTAAATTCCAAAATCAGAGGGAATTCGTGTATAAGAATAGCAGAAATGTAACTGCGGAATAGAAAATAAGGACACGTTAAACATCGGGACGTTAAATATCAAATTAAAAAGTCCAAAGATCTCAAGCCGAGCGGAAGCGATCGCGTTGATAATATAGTTGAAAAAACGCTGAAATTTAACGATTTTCACATTAACGTAATTACTTTTACTCGAAAAGCTTTTACTGTGGGAACGCAGTTTTCCGTTTTTGTCTTTCGATGTCAAAAAAAAATTAACGCGATCTCTAAATTCGAATCTAATTATCCAAACGGCAACGAGTGGGTCAGACGCCTCGTGAATACAGCGCGGTGATTAATTAAGCAATTATCCCAGCGATCTCGAGATCCTTATCCCCGGCGGTTGCCAAAGTTATGCAATAACGTTGTTGGCGTGTTAAACAAAGTGCGTGTCTCGCGTGTGTATACAGTACAGAGAAATGATACTACGCGCTAATGATAAATTAGTCAGGTACCGCTAGAAGCGTAACAAACTGCTGCTCTCTTCTTCGACTTTTTACTAACGCGCTTTCGGTTTCGCT
The DNA here is from genome assembly GCA_934046635.1 of Buathra laborator. Lineage (NCBI taxonomy): Eukaryota > Metazoa > Arthropoda > Insecta > Hymenoptera > Ichneumonidae > Buathra > Buathra laborator. The sequence continues at coordinate 6,360,301 of OW203900.1, forward strand.
ACGACGTTTTAAAAATCCGCCTTCACCGCGGATCTTACGGTTGTTCGGTAAAAAAATTATAAGTACGCGTGCGTCATAGGGGAAGTTTTTTGAACTTTAATCCTTTATTTCGTTCTCTGTTTCTAATAGATTTAAAAAAATCAAAAAATTAATAATAATTGGTATTAATAATAATCCATTTTTTTATTTAATGGCATTTTTTTTATTTATTTGTAATATAAAAAAATATTCACTTTAAAAAAAATATACTGAAAGGATTTTCGATTTTCAATAATTTTTTTTTTCTCGCGGCATTCGAGGGAATTACTTCAATCGAGACAAAGGTTAAAGGAAATTTGCGTCGAATAAAGTTAAATATACGATGAGTAATAAGAAGAAAAAAATAAAAGAGGAAATCCGAAATTTTTCGTAAATTTCGTGATTCACAAGTGGTTAGTCCACTAAAAGCTTAAAATAATTTTACCGACGAGGAAAAAGTCTCCGATGCTGTCGAGGGAACGCTCATCGACTTCTTTTATCTGATGGGAAATGCCAAACTGCATCAGAATTTTTCCCTAATTTCTAAAATAATTTTAAGTAAAATATGTTTTTTTGAAAAATTTTAATTCTGCTTTTTTCTTTCGAAAGCAGTTATCTCCATTATTAGTTCTCCCAACAATTTTTTTTTTTTTTAACTCTAATGATTTTATAGATCGAAAGATTGAAAAACATCATAAAAAATATATCAACATAAATACAAAATATTTTTTAAAAAATCATATTAAAAATTATACTGAAGAGATTTCAAACTTTAAATAATAATTGCAATAACTAATTATCGCGTCTCCAGAATTTTATAATTTTTTCCTATTAACATATTAATACGTAAAATCCCTGCAATAATCACTGAAATTCAGTGTCTCACCGCTACCAACGATTTCCGTACGTTAAATTCATGGAAATCGCATCGAATACGATTCTTAAAACTAACGTAAAGAATCCTTCAAGTTGCATTATAATTTCTCTATCGATAGTCCATCGATATCTCGTATTCCGACAAAGATAAAGATATTCGCGAAACGTTAAAGAGACGCATAGGTAATTCTCAGCTGATGGATATGCATCGTTGAAAAGAGGTGGAGGTGGATTTTTCGAGCGGATGGTGGAAGAGAGCACAGCGTACACGCTGGAGGTGGTGAACGGCAAGTTGGCGGCCGGCGAGGACGGCGATGGTTGCCTCGTGGTGGTGGCGGAACGGCGGGTATACGTTCAACACTCCCTTCTTTGTTGCTTGAGCCACTGGTTCCCTAGAAAGGTGACTATGCCAAGAAGACAGGAGGTATTGAGTCCGCGGTAGTTGTATCCAGTCACCTTTCTCTCTTCGTGACCGTAGCATATGTTTTGCGACCGTCAATGGCGCACTCGCGGCTCTGATCGGCGCTGAACGTTAGGCTCCAAAAAAATAGATCGAGTGCACTGCTAAAAAAAAAAAAAAAAAAAAATCTTCAGTCGTATTCCTCGTTTGCTAATCGATAATCCTAATCGTGTTCAATTTTTTTTTTTTTTTTTCGTTCGAAACAATTGTATCGATCGAAAAATTAGTAAAATAAAAATTAAAAAAAAAATTCGATCAATTGACGAATTAAATAAAAAAGAAGTTAAAACGCGCCGGTTAATTCACTCGTAAGTGTTCGTTGTCGAATTATGAATACGAAATAGTAAAGTGAATAGGCAAAGTATAAAAAAATTTATTTATTTTGGAACCGTTCGAATTTCTTACACTAATACGTGTAACAGAGTCTCGCGGATCGCGGTTCTTGAAGAATCAACGTTTTCCCTTCTGTCATCGCGATACACACGCGGTCTCGAGTTTCTCTATCGCGGTTAATTGCTATAAACAGCATTGAGGTACATGCGCTCGTATACACGAGTCGAGATTGTCGTGAGAGTGTGTCAACGACGAACGAGGAACAGGACGATCGGAGTTTTGTTTTTAGCGAATAATACATTAATTTAATTCATTTAAACGGTTAAATTGATTAAAAAAAAAACAAAAGCGGCCGTCGATAGAGGCCTATCGCAACGCTTTTGATCGAAAAAACGATCAAACCGGCCGACAAGATGCTGTGGGTGAACAGCGCGTTACTCGTGTTTGCGGTCGTCAGCGTCGGTGAGTCCCGAAACAATTTTTTATTTGTATTAAAATATTATTCATTGCGTTTGAATATTTTTTTTTTTATTTAAGGAGTAACGAAATTTGTAATATAAATATTGAAAATCCAATGTTTTACTTTGGTTGATTTTTTATCATTTTTTTTTGGTCCGATTAATACGTTTTTCGAATAATTCGAATTTTCGCGGTTTCTGATTGGAATCGAATGAAAATCATCGATTGTGTTTTACGAAGGTGTTTACATTTTGTTTTTCGTCGGTGAGTCCCCAATCAGATTTTTATTGTTCACACGTTTATTTATTGTGGCTGAATAATTTTTTTTTGTTCAATGAATAACAAAATATGTTTTTTTTTTTCGTAACAAATTAAACTTTTTATCGCCATCCATAATAAATTTATTATCATCCAATAGAGTATCAAAAATCCAGCGTCTCATTTTCGTAGATTTTATCTAATTTTTGTTTTTTTTTTCGGTTACGAATAACACGTTTTTTTTTTTATTCGAATGCCCGCGGCTACCTGTTGGAATAGATGAAAATAGGTAATTTTATGTTACGAAGGTGTTAAAATTTTATTTGTCATCGATGAATCCCAAATCAGTTTTTTTTCCTCACTGCAATTATTATTTATTGTGCTTAAATATTTTTTTTTTGTTATTCAATGAATAACAAAATTGTTTTTTTTTTTTTAGTTCATAACAAGTTGAAATTTTTCCGTTATTCATTATTAATTTATTATTATTCAATGTAATGTAATTTTTTTTAACTCCGCGGTTCACTTTAGCCATTTTTTTTTTTTTTTCGTTTTGGTTTCGAAAAACGCGATTTTTTTTTAAGACCGAATATCCGCGGCTCCCGATCGGAATTGAATGAAAATAATTTATCGTGGATTACGAAGGTGTCTAAACCCTGTTTTTCACTCGCGAAGAGAGGGAATTTCTTCGGTGTACCGCCGTCAGCGTACACACCGATATACTCGCGAAAATGTCGCTTTACGTAATAACATCGCGGCGCAGTTGGATAACCGGTATCACGCGGAAATCAAGTTAATTATTCCTTGTCCCGGGGGCCGTTGCTCGAGGGTCTCCCTCAGGGCATCGCGATTACTCGTTTGAGACTTTTCTATTCGCGCGTATCGACATCCAAGAAAGTAAATCGAAGCAGTGAGAAAAATTTGACTGTTTCCTAATTTGTCGATGCAGACGAATTTCTTTTTTCCTTTTTTTTCTATCTCCGACAAATTTACGAACGGCTCGTTATTTACCAATGATACAATTGTCCCAATTGTTTTTTTGTATGTATACATTATTACGTTAATTTTTTTTTGAATTTTTTTTTCATAATCACCGCGAAATTTCGAAACGGACGAACCCTTACGAAATTCATAGCCGGCGCGGCGGCGCGGGAAGACAGATAAAGATAGAATACCGTTTCGGTTCGCCGCGGAACCTTGTAAAGGCATTTCGTCGTTTGAAACTGTTTTTTTTTTTTTTTTTTACGCGTAACACAACGACGTTGACGACTTCGATGAAACCCACCGGGTCCTGTTGTCCGCTGCCGGTGGGCGGGCAACAGCGACGACAAAATGTCTCTCTATCGTGGAATATCTTATGATCGGCTGTATGTAACGTTATACAATAATTATGCGCGCTATTAGATTCGCGAAATTCTATCGAACGAAAGATAGTAATGACAATGCGAAATATTTTCGACGGTTTAGCGCGGTGAGATCGAATACTTTTGATTTAATTTCCGTTTTATAATTTCGCAATGTACGAGTCATCATCCCGCCGTCACGATTACTCGTGACTACTGTATCGCGCGGGATATTGTTGTTCGGTCCATTCGGCGAGTTACGACGACGCGAAAGGTCACAATAATTGCTAAGATATTATAATTCAGTGGTGAACATCGGCGTGAGTCATCGCGCGTTTGTAATTATCATATGTAGATTTTTGAGGGAATGTTGAAAGAAAAATATGAAAATTACGAAGACGATAGATTTTATGAAGCCATCGAAATTATTAGGAATTTTTAACACCTCACCTTCGAAGGTAATTTCAAATGGTCTATTTAACTATCGAATTACGTGAAAAAATTCTGAAAAAAATTCAAGAGTACTTTTAAAGAGTCGTTTTTTTGTGGTCTAAAGCGACATTTTTTATACCTCGTCGCATTATTGTTATGAGCAAAATAAGCGGTAAATAGCGATCGAAATTAGGAGAAATTTTTTATGTGTTTTTATTTCGGTGGGTAAAACAGAAAAAAAATACATCTTTTTTCGTATTAATTTTATTAACACGAAACACGGACGTGTTTTTAAAAAAATTTGATTTCGTTTTTATTTTATTAATTTTTTTTTCGTTTTTACGTTATTTAAAATTTTTTTTAATTATTTGATTTTTTTTCTCGTTGGAAATTTTTTTTTTAATAATTTTCAATGAATCTCGATTCTCACTCGCGGGTGAGAGCGGATTCTTATAAAGTCGCGATGCACATTGCTCCGTCGAGCTCGTGCGCCCGCGCGCGCGCGTCCGTGCGCGCTGAACGAGGACGAACTTTCGTTCTCGAACTCTCAAGGCGACTCCGACTTGGTATGTATCTGTGTGGACATTTGTGTATATAGTCCCGAATCGCCCCGGACGAGAGGAAAAATTCATTCGGATTTATTTATTATCTCCGGGTCGGGACTCGGGCCACGAAATATGCGTCTTTCTTATCCGCGAATCAAGAGCGTTCCCTGCGCGCGTTTTACTTGACAATGAAGTGCACATGCAAATATCGCGCTCAATTTCTTTTTTTTATTATTTTTTATTAAAATAAAAACGAAAATCAACATAAGAAAAAATAATTTTACAATAAATTAAAAAGAATGATATAAAATTAAATATTGAATATAATGAATAAATAAAATCTGTAAATCTGTTACTTTTATTTTAAATAATTTTATTCTGAATTCATTTTTATCCCATATTTTTGAAGTACAAAAAAGAAAATTAAAGTTATTATTATAAACAAATAAATAATAATAAACAATGAATTAAACTGAACTGAAATTAACTTCCTGGTAGTCGGGAGTTGAAAATAAAAAATGCATAAAAATGTTTTTCGTATTGTTGAGCATTTTAAAAAATTTATTTATTACGAAAAAAATGTTACTATAGCATTTTCAGTCACGAAGCTCCATGAAACATAATATAAACTTCCAAGAATAATCGTTCTAAAAAAAAAATAAAATGACTATTTCCCCATTGAAAATACCCAAATATGGCACTCCAAACGATTAAAAGTTAACAGAAATCTCGAAATCAATCATCACAATACGAGTTCCCGACCTCGAGTCTCGACAATCGTGTAAAAGTACACAAAAGATCGCGAAATAGTGATGTCAGCTGCTCGGCTACAGCGGATTCTCTCCGCGATAAACCGTTATATTTCCCTTCCGCAAACTTCGCGTTTCTACGGTAGCGCCTTATATTATTTCTTTTTTGTTGCCTCGTAGTCTCTTTCGTTTGTAACCCCCGTTTAAGCAATTATATCGTTATAGAAGAAATAATTTGCAGTGACCTCGATATCGAAATGCCGGTAGCCAAGTATGACATTCGTTGCGTATCGCGCGATAGTATACATGAGAAAAAAAAATGATACTTCCCATAGCCGGTATCATTAAAATCGATTCTCCCCCTTCCCCTCTCTCCTCCTCTCCCCCCGAATTCAGAAATTACTTGGATTTCCAAAGTCTTAGTCCATAAAGTAACGCCTCGGGGCACGAAATACCGTTGGTATGTCGAGCGTTATATTTTTACAAAATGCATTTCTGAAACCTAATCCAGTAGGACGATCGTATACACGTGTACTTCTATATTTAGTGTTTACATACCAACCAGTTTTCGTAACGCCATTATGTTAATGATCGCCGCAACAGGTAACTTCGCTTGAGGAGAGCCGTACCATCATTTATTATCGTACATACGATCGCAACTCCAATGCTTTTACGCGCAGTCTTTCATTATAGTTATTTAAATTATCGAAGAAAAATCCGCGTTTTTTATCGAAATCAATCGCGGAAAATCGAAAAAACGACGTTGGTAATCGAATATTAAAAAATTAAAAAAAAAATTCAAAGCCATCGGTGATATACGTAAAATTTCGAGTGCCTGAGACTCGCGTCCCTTGATAATTATTAGAGGCTAAAATAATAGAACGATAATCAAATAAGCTATAAAATACCGAACATTAAACATCTCCTGTCTCTTAAAAAAAAAAAAAAAAAAAAAAAAAAAAAAGTACCATTTTTTTGTTTCGTATTCCCGAGCCGCCGAGTATGTTAACCCGACGTAGGCGTACTTCGAATACCTTTCAAGTACAAGGATAGATTGCCAATTATTTTCGAGCGCTCCTCGTAAATGCGCTTCGCATCCTCATCTGTATTACCTATCCTCCCGTATGTGTGCGCACCTGAGGATTATTCAGTGCCTCGACTACCTTTGCCTCCCATCTGCATGTGTATTTCCATTATAGTTTCTTCCAAGCGATGCATCTCCCGGGTGGAGAGCCCTTTTGCCCTTTACCTTCGCAATATAACAGACGGTGTACGTGGTCAGTACCTTATAGTATTCCTCCCTCGCAATTTCCAACGGCAAAGCAACCCATTGCACTTGGCCCGTTGGAGTTCCACGCGATTATTCTCGTCGAGAGTACTCCCGCCGTAGTGTCTTTATACGAGCTTCGGATGCTCTCGGTGCGTATCCACCGCGATGTATATAGGTATACGCGGCGATGATACGCCCGTAAGAAGACGTTGTCTTGTACCGTAGAGAGTGCGGACCGATCCTCGTTCGCCAGAGTCCGTAAATCCATCTTCTTTCCCTTGCATCGCGAACGCGTCGGTTACGAATACACCGAAGCGAGAGATAGGAATCCCCTGCAAATCTTGCCACTCCACCGGCAGACGAACAACGGACTATCCGCGCCGTGGGTGATGCTGCGTTCCTATGCAAGATACATGCATCTTCGCCCGGATCTCTGTGGCAAATGCCGACGAGATGAACGGCGACCGAGACACGTTGCAGCCTCTCTATCTATGCATATATTATACCTATATATGTAGACGAGAACATCACGATACCGACGATTCTGCGGATTATATAGCTAAGCGCGAGATAAATAGAATAGTTTACTTTGTTCTCGAGTCGGTGTCACGGCGACTCCGATCTTTTCTTGCGCGAATGTTACCGTCGGAATCGCGAATCGCTGGAGCGGTTACTCGCTTTGTTCGAATCACAGTTAGTCTATACGATCGGAATTTTTTTTTATTTGACTATTTTCGCAATTAACGTAATTACGCCACTTTACGTTTGGAAGAGTAACTTTTCAAGAAATTATCGTAAGAATTTTTTTTTTTTTTTATAACTTCATCCCGAATTTTTTCCGAATTTATCTCAATTTTAAATCATTTTTTATCAATAAAAAAAACCCGCGAAATAATTTTTTTTTAAATTATTTTCGTAATTTTGATTTTTTATTTTATGTAAAAAAAAATGTATCTCCGCTATATCTGTAATTTCCACGAGGATTTCCTTCCGATGTTCGTAAAATCTTTAATCCCGAAATTCCGATGTATTTCCATTGCATGCGCTTACGATGTCTTTGTTAACCTGCAGAGTCATTCGCGTCTCTATAGAACGGTTTCCATCCATCGTTGTGTGTGTTTAACCACTTGCAAGCTGCGAGGCAAATGCACTCATACAGCCATTGTATCTGTACACAAAGGGTACTTTTGCATAGGTATTCCAACGTTTCTCAGTCGCGCCTATCGTTACACATTATTTGCATTGCCCACGGAGACGCAAATAATTCTCCGCGGAGCATTCTTATTGCGAACTGTTAGTGTTGGTAGTATAATAGTAGGGAGGTGGATAAAGTCAATGATGTATGAGTATTGTTGCGCACTCAGTCCGGTTCTCTCCTTTTTCTTTTTGTTCCCACTTTTCCTTTGCTGCGCACTTCTGATCGTTCTTATCCCGTTCGCTGTTTTTTTCATTCCTTTTTTTCCTCTTTCTTCTTATCGTCGTACCTTACATTACGTTTCGTTTGGCAGGTAAAATCTATTGCGAGACACCGGTGTCCTGTTGAACGACGTGTATTTAATCGGTACATATAGTTTTTATGCCTTTGCATATAAAGTTCTAATGGCAAATACTCCCACGTCTTGCGCCGCTGCATTGCGGTCCGCAATCCAATAGATACCTACAATCCTTCCGTTCGTTCGTACGGGTAGTTTTTCGAAGCCGAGAGATTGCCGAACGACCAGATGCGGAACAGCCTCTTCGTTGTTTTTTCCATGTTGAACGACGTCCCGTCTTATATGCTTACTTTGCGGACATTTATTGAACTTAAATCCGAGTCGCAGGGACTCCTTGTAATGCGCGTGTAGTGTCGATATCCCTATTCCTACATATCGAAACCCCTATGGAATAGTTCTACTCGTGGGTCAGTGTCCTTTCAACTGGTTTCACGTCAATTCGTATTTCTGGTATGCGTAGGCATAACGCAGTTTGGTACAAGTAGAATCGCTACTGGTGGCTCTCGAGTGCCTCGATGTTTTTCTGTTAATAAAATTTTCTCAGAAATTCCATATTTCGCAGTAAAAAAACTAATTTTTGAAAATAATACCGAAGAAATTAATTTTTTTGTTTCAAAGTCAACTATTTCGAAAAAAAAAAGATCGAAAAAAAAAAAAATTTCTTTTGAAAAAATTTAATGTTAGTGCTGATAAACGAGTATCGCGAACTAATGCATTAAAATAGCTCCTCATAAAGGCGCGACAATCCTCCTACCGATATTTATCGGCTTTGGTACATTTCTGTTTTTTGTGAAGTAATCTCCTCCTCGTAATCGTTCCATTCCGTCGTCTTCTTCTATTTGGTCCTCTCTTTCGCTCTCTGTTTTCTCGTTGTTGTCATTATTTCACGGATGATTCGCTACACCGAGAGCATTGCGTCGAGGATGATTGGTTTCGGAGTCGCCGTAGTCGTTTCGTCTGGTATCGTCGTATACGTGACTATTCGTTCGAAATCGCGTTGCACACCGTGCTGCAGCACATTTGATGGCGGAGGTCAGGTTTTTCTTACCATTGGAAGCTTATCGCCCACGTGTCCGAAGAGCGCGCAAGACGGCGTAAGAGTACGTCTCGTCATGCGATGTAATGACATAATGCACAGTAACGCGCGCCCGCGCTTCTGGGAACGAACCGCAGGATACTATAAAACCATTCAGAATTTGTAAGATACGAATTATTACGCGGTGCGATCAAACATCGCGGTGAGGATCGCGCGAGCGGACGAAATGGATGAATACTGTTAAGAAAAATGCATTTACCGAAATTCTCGATAGTTATTTTTAATTGGGATAAAAAAAGGCTAATAGTGAGTATAATTTCAAAAAAAAGATCGAAAATTATGATATTTCTAAAATGATTATAATTTCTATGAAAATATTTTTTATCGGTTTTTTTTTTTTTTTTACAATTTACGAATGAACAAAATTCTGAATATCAGAAATGCTCGCCTCGGTTTCTCAGTTAATTTCCTTTACTCACGAAGCTTTTTTTACGCGAAAACCAAACAAATTACAAAATACGTTTTCTCACATTAAAAGCTTTGTGAATAAACGAAATTAATTTGGAAACACTTAGACATTTTTTTATAATTTTTTTTTCAACATTTTTTATTTCAATAAAATTCAATAGTATTTTTCCCGATGCGCGAAGGCACTCGTATCTGCATTGACGGGATAAATATATATATCTGTGATGTTTCGCACTGTTGTAGCGTAATTATTGAAAGTAAACATTGTCATTAGTCAGTATTACTAAGTTTTCGACTTTGCGTCGACGTGTCCTTCTGAACAGAGAAGGTAATCAGTGCCATCGATGATCAATGGGCAATTATCTCGATTATCAAAGGATAATAGACACCGCAGGATAGTACCAACGGCTCGCATGCGCGAGTGCCCTATGACGCAACGATGTACCTAATTCCTGTAACGGCGAGTGGAAATAACGGTGCGGTCTTCGTAAAGCCGTTTATATACAGTTATACTGTTATTTGTATATCTATATATATAGAGAGCATATCTCGTCACTGTCCGCGCAGAGTATCCCTCGTCACTGTGTTCCTAAACGAAATATATAGCTACGCAACTTTACGTAACGGATTTAACTCGAGTCTATGCATAATGTCACTTTGCGTTTCCTTCCACGCCGTCGTATATTCCGTACTTCAGGTCGTTCAGTTTTCTTTCACCTGGAAACTTCGTATAGCCGTGTTACGCTCCGCTTCCGCTTGTCAAATGTCTTCATCTGCTTCTTCTTCCGATACGGAGAACGAGAGAATATATATATATCAATATATACATATTATTTTTAATTAGATAAAAAAAAATGAAATAAAATATTTAAAAAAAAATTCATCAAAATAAAAATTGAAATTTTTTTTTAATATTATTTCATTTATAAAAATATTTATTTTATTTTATTAATTACTGTTATTAATTTATATATAATACATTCTCTCGTTTACCTTCGACCTTCGAGTTCTTTTGGCGGCCAAATCAACATATTTTGCTTGCAGAGGATTTTTATTTTTTTTCATATCGAATAATTAGTAATGAAGTACTAATGATGTAATTATTCTAATAATATAAAGTCAATATTCAGTGCCGTATAGCGTCATACGCTCTTTACAATTATTGCGTGTTTTACACGCTATTTTAATGCGTAGTCATCCTATGAGACCCTCGATTTTTAATGCCCCGGGGACACAGGATCTTTAAGCGCATACTTTACATGATTTTTTTTTTTTTTTTTTACGCGTATATACAGCTATACCAATCTTATGCCTGAGGTAATAATGTTTCGTCACATTTACGGTACATATCTTACGATGGTTCGTCGATCCGAGAAGACCTCGAAAAGACGACCTCATAATTTTCGTCTTCGTTGCATCTTCCGCCTTTATTACCTCCGAACGGCTCTTCAATTATCAGCTTATTAGTCGGCTGCTAGTCGCACATACTTTACCTAAAAAATTAATCACTACGACGAGGATGCTGCGCGCTGTTCTCGGCGGCTTTAGCGCGTACATTATAAATTGGAGTGTAGTAAATTCCCGAACACGCGCCGCACTATCCGCCCGATCGTAATCAGTGTCTTCGCCGACATATGTACGATTCCTTCGCTGTGTCATTACCGAAAGCACCACAACCCGTCACTCAGTTCAAACTATTTGATACTTTTTGCCTCGTCGCGTTAGTCGAACTGTTGGCATCACATATTCAATCTCTCCGGAAACTTTTACATTCTAAATTCATCGGTCTGTAAGGCTATCATTTCATTACCTTTCGTAGTTTTTCAGAAAAAAAAAAATAAAAAAATCGAACGTATGATTTGGTTTTTTATTTTGTCTCATTATATAATTTTTTTTCTGTCGGTAAAAAAGTTTTATAAAAAATTCCCTGCGATTAATTATTTGTAGAAATTTTTAGTAATAAAAAAAAAAAAATTAAACGAGTTTTTTTTTTTCTGAAATCGTCAAACTCCCCTTTCAACTCTCTAAAATTCTGTAGAAAATAACATCGAGTCCACAGCGCGTACTCTCGTTGCTCGCTATGAACGGATAATGAACGAAATCTCGTGGGAAATCGCGAAGGAAAATTCTTCACGAAATTATCTCGAAGCGGTTGCTCTGCGTTTATACGCTGTGCAATTTTCAACTAAAAGTCAGCGATATTCTATGAAACATCGTATCCATATCTATATACATAGATATACTTGTATGAAGGGGTAGTAATTTCGAGGCTACGATTTAACGACACTCTGCCCTACTGAACCTCAGCGAACCATATTATACACTTCGGTACAATGCGGCAACGCTACAGCGAGCGAATAGAAAATTCTTGCGATACTTCGTTTCCGAACAAAGTGAATTCTCGACAAAGTTTACGGGTTTGAAAAAAATTTCGCAAAACAGTTTCTTCGAAGTATTTCTCGTCGAATGATATTACACCGTAAAAAAAATCGTAAATTTGTTATACTAATACTGAACATTTTTATGCATTAATCGGTACATTCGATTTAACGTACGATAATATCGAAAAATTGTTAAACTTTCAGAGAGAAATTAAAGTAAATTATTCGATGTAAAACACTTTTATAGTAAAATTAAAGGAAATTTTTTTTTTTCGTAATAATTATTCGTTAAATTTATTTTTCGAATTAATTCCATAAAAATTAAAAAAAATTCCAGTATCGGTACATAAAATTTCGAAAACATTTTTTTTATAGTGTATATTGTCGGTAGATAGCGATGAAGAGGTGATTAGTGTCGCGGATACAGTGATTGTAAATTAATAATCAGTCGGTTGTAATGAATGAATAAAAATCGTCAGGAATCGTATTTTTCGCGATGGTAACGAGTCTCATACGGTTTGATCCTCGTGAGAGTTACTGCTTTGACTCCTGCGAATCGATAATCATCGGTTTATCCCCGTGTAAGTATCTTATGCCCTATTACGTCACCCCGTTCGCGTCAGGAGAGAAATTTCGTCGGGTGCGGCGGCAAAGGAGATCGGCGGGTAAAGAGGCCGAAGGAACCGGTAGGAATGGAGAAAGAAAGAAAGAAAGAAAGAATGGGTAATGCCCCGACGAGTCTCTCAGATAATTATAGCGAGAGCCGTAAGGCCCCGCGAGAGGAATCGCTTCGAGAGGTGTATACAAAAAAAGGTTTTGCCGTTGTTGCATTACCGGTGCCTGTAAGTGCCTCGACCCCAGTCTCGTTACTCGCCTTCTCTCTGTCGCTTGAACCCCTTTAAAGTTATACTCTCGTTTTTTCGCGAGCCGAATGGCGATACACTATAATCGATAATTCGAAATTGGTAGGGAATAAAAAAAAAAAAACCGATCGCGAGGGGCGTGCAATTTAAAATGATGTCACGGCTCGTCGGTCGTCTTTATTATTCTCGATTAATTTTATGATCAAAAAAATCGAATGGAGTGCACTATATTTTAATATTAATATTTTTTTTTTTATATCAGATATTTGAATATTGAAATATTTTATAATGATAAACATTTTTAAAAAATTATAATATGATATATTATATATTTTTTAAAAATATTATAATATTGAAATATTTTATATTGCATTTGATTCTTTTTATTATAAAATTGATTAATCAAGTCTACTTGCTTTATTATTATTATTATTTTGATTATAATCACTTTTCAAATAATTTTTTAAATACTTTTTATAATATAAATTTATTTAATTATTTGACTTTCGATAATTCCGAAAAAGTGAAAAATTTGTTGATTTTTATGAAAAGTGCATTAGCGCCTTTTTATTGTACACTCCGTATATCCGAGTCACTGCACTAAAGTCGTTTGGAAAAGGTGAAAGTAAGAAAGAGAAGACATAACGCGATGATTTCGTTTACAAGCGTTTATGTATGTGCAAAGGAATGATTTTTCTCTGCGGCAACCATCGAGAGATGTCAGTGTCTCCGTCAGAGATCGTAAAATAAAAATTTGTTCGTTCGGTAGTCGAAGACAATTGACGCTAATGACGGTGCGATTAGTTGTTACTGGTATAGCTCACCGGCACTTACTTAACCGCACGCGCACAGATGGAAAATTACACGGGAACTTGCGCCGCAAAATAACATAATCCGTTGTACTGCTGTCGATTGGTAAAATAAACCTTTTTTTTTCCCCTCATCTCGCGTTAGCGCACGGTAATTTGTGTAGTTTCTATTTAAGGAGAATTACAGAAGGAAAATTGAACATTTCGTGCTGAAAATGGATTCTCGCGTTTTGTCGAATATCTTAAAATTGATGCAACGATGAACGGTCAATTAACACGTGTAATCGAGCGTTGCGAACAATGTACACTATTTTTTTTTAATTCACCCATTTTCGCAATTAAAAAATCATTAATTATTAGAAATTGTAAATCTTACAGCAAACATTATTAAATCGATAGATCATTTCATAATTTTTTCTGTAAGATTTCCAAAAAAAATTAAATCGGATTTTTTTTTCCGTAATATTTTCTGTAATAAAAAATTGTAAAACAATTAAAAAAAAAATAATTTTTTTTAAACATATTATAAAACAATTTTTTATTATACACGAGCAAAAAAAATGTATGCAATACAATTATTTGAAATGCAATAATTCATTACGTTGGAACAACACTGAAGTTGGCGAAAAGAAAAATTGAGTTAATTACGAACCGTTTAATTTGCGGTTGATCTCGTCTCACGCTACTAATTAACCGTCTCGTATGCTTCTCCGCGGATAAAACATCCCGTTAATGAACCGTATGGTATCTAACGCGTGTTAATTTCAATGCGAAACGAGAAGTGAGGAGGAAGCACTGCACTGCTTCATCGCATAATCAGGTGCGGCCGACAAACTACTCATAGAATTATGGGTATTGTTGTGAATGCCCTATGCATTTCTTCGGGTTTTTCATTGGTATTGGAGTGTATATACAACGAGTACGCGATGATGCACTGCTGATGCCACGATTGCTTTAATCGGGCCGCCGGCGTGCATCGCAACTCTCAGCGGGTTGCGTATTCCTTTAACTGGTCTCACAGACGTTAGCGGTACAACACGCTATTAGAATGTGTATAATCGACTATGCGATTCGCATTTCTACTCACAGAAGCGTGTGATCGTGTAGCTATACTCGTCTCGCTGTCTCGACTAATTAAGGACTTCGTTAACGGAAAGAGGCGCGCGTTTTACAGCGGCATACATACATATATAGTATATCCTTAGATAGGTTTTTCTTCGATATTTGGTTTCCATTCTTCTCCATTCTTCGCGACTTGTGTGGAATGAGTTGGATTGCTTCCCGGGGAATCGAAGATTTGTCGTAAAAAAAAAAAAAAAAAAAAAAAAACGCACGAAAGTTTCACTTTCGATCTTTAAATTTCGGAGATCTCTCGCCCTCCGGTCAGAAAATTAAATCCGCTAAAATAATTCGCGAATGCAAAAAAAAAAAAAAATGAATATAAAAAAAGAAAATTACGAAAGGTGAAAGGTGTATCCAGTTTCACCGGTTTTGTCGAAAAATAAACTCGCTTTTTTGGCAGTGCATTGATACCGTAGGCGCCAATGGAATTGTATCGACCGGCGGTTTAACGGCTCGACAATAAAATAAAATAAAAAAAGGAAAGAATGCGGGAGGAGATGTTTAGACCTCCGCGGTACAATAACCCGCAAACGTTCGTGAAAAGAATATTTTATAGGCATATATAGGTATGTCATTCGAATGTCCGACGATTGAAAAAGTCTCCGATCTTACAATGTCGAATAAGCAATAAAATACACAAAAAAAAAAAAATTACAAAAATAAAAAAAGTTTCGAAAAACTTGAAAAAAAGAGATTTGGAATTTCTTAATTACAGTCCTTTGGCACCCGATTTTTTTTTTTTTGGAAATTTTTTTTTATTACATCGTTTCGAAAAGTAAGCACAAAAAAAATCGAACAGAAGTAACTATTAATTACGAAAAAAAAAAAATGATAAACAGTTAACAGCGTATATATACACACCGCATATTACTTTGCGGCTCTGCAATATGTATCGTTATTACCAATATTGTGTGTTCCCGTGTAACTCGGAGAACAGAAACGAGTTGAGAAAGAGTGCGTGTATACAACGTCTAGTAAACACTGTATAAGGTTGCATCGATGGTCGCCGTGGGAGTGGGATTGTTCGATCCCACGGATCGATCAAGGTTCGCTCTCTCGGGCAACTGCGGCGTTATTAAAGCCGAACGCTGTCACAGCGGCACCCGCGTGCGATCGCTCCAATCGTTTTCTTACGCGAAAGGAACTCCCCGGCCCTTTTTTTTTTTTTTTTCTTTCGAATCCACACGTGACTCATGCGCGATTGCGCGTGTATTATCCCGGAAAATAGCCGTGTGCCGCGTGTGCCCTATCAACGATCTCGCGAGATCGTTTTGAAAGTGTTCACGGGGGTCCTTGGCGCTGTAAACGTACTATTTATGCAGCCACCGCAAAGAATGCCCGCGTTAGTGAACGCGTGAGAGTTTGAAATGTAACATATGATCGATAGTCGCATAAAGAGTTCCGCGCGATGAACTCGATTCCGATATAACTCGATCGCGAATAATTTCCTTGGGAATCCGGATTCGATACCGGTCTCGCGATTATTAATAATTGTATTAATGTTGCAATGCACTGAGAAAAAAAAAATAAAAAAAATCGGTTGGATCGGTTGATCGCTCGGTTGACTCTCGCAGGTGGCGAAACCGATTTTCGATTGATAAATCGATAGAATTGTCATAATAAGGAAAGGAATCGTTAATTGACCTTAAAGTTCATACGATTAACTAATGTTTTCTTTCAATGACCAAAATGTTTATTTCGCGATCGGCAAAAGCCGATTTATCCGATTCAACCGATTTTTTTTTTTTTTTTTTTTTTTTTCGGTGTGTTAATAATACCAACAAAGAAAAAAATTGACTGGTAATTATGTAGAGATATGACCTCCTCGAGAGATCTGGAACACGCACTCCCGGTAACTTCCGATTTTTCGAGTTGCCATTTAAATAATGTCCTTGAAGGAACCATCGGGCCATCGAGACAGAAACCTCGGCGGAGGTCCGGGTTCAACCCGATAGGAATCCGACACAGTTGCGCTGCGCGCGCGCACCCGCTCTCGCGCGACCTTAACAAGGTTGACCGGTGTGAAAGGAAAGGACACGCGTGCAAAGGACGTTGGCAGCAAACCGTAGCGCCGTTCGCCCTCCCGCACCAAAATTCTTCGAATAACTTTAGCACAAGAAGGACATACAATCGATATAGATATGCAGCTTTGAAAATTAGTTTACGAGAATTCGTGGTGAATAATTAATTTTTTGAAAAAACGTCGACAGATATTTATCGAAATTATTATTATTATTATTTTTTTTATTATTTGGTATTTTACTCTTTTTTTTGTTAATATAATTTTTTATTATCCCGCTTTTTCGGTGTGCGAATTTTTTTTTTTTTTTTTTCGAGAAATTGAAAGCAAATTTATTAAATTTTCTTCATTTTTCATTCGCGATTTCTGTAAAAATTTATCTTCATATAATAATTGGTAGAGTCCATACGTTTGCGATAGAAATGGAAAAGACGAAAGGTGAATTACACCAATTTTCAACATATCACGTGCGCTGTCGGAATTCAGCGATTAACGCATCGGCCTTACAGTAGTAAATTTAACATCGCGTATTACTATGTATATTCCTCGACATATTAGCAGGAGGGTAAAGTGCATTCCTGCATCAAATCTCCTGCACAACATTCGTATACGAGATTATACAACTTCAGTTAACTGGTAATGGCTTTCGAAGAGTCTATTTATTCTTTCCTGTTTACGTTTTTTCTTTCTTTTTTTGATCTTTGCATTTCTCATCTACCGGTTTCAATAATCCCACTTACTTTCGATCTGCGAAAGATGATTGAGCATACGATTTGCCGTGCGATTAGATGTATAGAGGAAATCGGGGCAAAATGGACACATGTCGCAGCCGACGATTTTGCTGATAACTTTTCTTCGATATTCGACGTAAAATTTAACCGAAAATAAGATAAAATTTGAGAAAATATTTTTAAGAAAATCCGCACATTGCAAATACCGTTTTGAAAAAAATTTTAGGCATTTTTGTTTTTTAAATTTTTACTCCAATTTATTTGAATTTTAATTAAAATTGATTCAAATTTTATTTTCATTTTTCAAAGTCATTTTTGTTTTTATGAGCCCATTTTGCCCCAAGTGTCCGGTCCATTTTGCCCCACTCTCCCTCTAAATATGACGCGGCATCCTATTCCTCTGAAAATAATGAAATTACGAATATTCCATAAATGTATTCTCACTGTAATGGTGAAAGTGGACCATGAGAATATCTCGTCGAATCTCGTCTTCGTTTTCTCCATTCCTCATCATTCGCGATTACAAAGAATAAATATACTTTTACCCCATTCACAGCGTCTCTATGTGAAAAATAAATAATTGTATTCTTATCCCATTTCGTTCCTCTCCGTCTTTTCACGGCAACTCCATTTGTTTTTTCAATCGGTTTTTTCTCAAACACCGATCGCAGTCTTTCGTGATACGAAATGTTACAGCAACGAAATATATTTTACCAGAAACTCTCGAGGTATTTAAAATAGGCAGACGCCGAAGTGAACGTGTTTCTCGTCCTACGCGAGCGGCTGTACCTGAATACGGTACACACGGTAAACTACTCGTACGGCGCGTATTCGTGAAACTTGCCACGTATTATAGCTGGAAATACGCGCGTGATAAGTATACAGCGGAGGTATAATTTAATGCCGCGATATACGGATACAGATACGCATATACTCTATTTCTAGTAGAGGCGTATCGGTCGCGGATCAACCGCTGTGGCCTATGCCCAGTGCAGAGACAACTACCCACATGCAATTACTCTGCATATAGGGGAGACTGAGGAAATATGGACCATCGGGGTAAAATGGACCGGACAAAAATAACGTCGATACGGTTCAAAATAAATTACCATAAAGTTAAAAGCCAAATTTGTCTATCGGCATTCAAAAAATAAACGATGCCACAGATTGCGAACCGCCATATCCATTTCCGTTAAACTCAATTGAAATTGAGTAATAATGGTACTAATAAGTCAGAAAGTCTCGAAAATGATTTTTTTTTTTTTTAAGACATGGTCCATTTTACCCCCCATCTGGTTTTTGTCCCTCGAGGGCTCAAAATGTTTTTTATGAATTTAATTTGGTGATCAAAAGTTAATTCCTGCCGCTGAAATCATGACAACGGTCCCTATTCCTCAACCGGTCCGTTTTGCCCCGCAAATTGTTGGCAATAGTGGTCCGGCTTCTTCCGCAGACTCGTTGCTCGTTGTCCCGTTGATTTCGTCGTCAAGAAACATATCCCACGTGATTCTATATCGCCGCACCGGTCTTAGGACAACCGACGCTCGGCGTTATCCTTGTAAATTCTGCGCACCGGAGCAATCGGCTTGAACGATAAAGCCACCAGTAAAAGCTGACACCTCCCTCGAGTTCTGCTCGCTAGGATATGTACCTCTGTACTCACGCCGGGAGCCTTGACTCCTTTAGCGCACCTTTCCCCGGCAACTTTATAACGATATCCCATACCGATATCAGATTTCTTCGAACGACCGCGAGCGTTCTTCACGCGATTGTTCGGTTTTTATTGTTTCGAGGATTCCGATTAACCAGATATCGATGATAGAGGATCGAATCGATTTCCGATACTTCGCGGTCAGGTATAGTTCAATGCGACATGGATTTTTTAGGGTCTTCGAGGTCGCGATCCGATGACTCGCGAATATACTTCGATACATCGCGGATATTTTTTTTATTACAATTTTTCTTTAAAATTTTTTTATTACATTGATTATAGATGATATATTTTTTCAACCCTCTGATCTATGACCCAAAAATGCCCTGAAGAGTCGTAAAAAAAAATGGCCACTTAAGGCCCTTCGGCGATTTCAGGAAAAAAGCCTTTTTACGGCCGTCTGAAGCTAAAAAAAGATCGAAAATTACTCGCTTTTCGAATGGTTAGGTAGACGTACCCCTTAATATGAAAAGAATCCGTTATACTCATTACATAAATGCCTCAACAATGTATATGAGGAGAATATTGCCAAAGAATACCATTATTCACATGATTGATGGTTTTGTCGATCCCACTGTAGTTCTGTGTCTTAACTATGTCGTACTCTATTATTATACTATAAAAGTGAAAACGCCAGTGAAATCGAAAGTTATAACGATAGTCATCAGCGCATTATATGTCCTGACATATCGATTGTGTTCGATTCGCGGCACTCAAATTATATTAATAATGAAAAGGTTACCTTAAGAATCTTTGATTTTCGATCCTTTTTTCAAACACATGAATATTCATCAAACTCTATTTTTTTTCTTTGCGTTTAATACCGAAAGCAATAATTCCCCACTATGAAAGCGCGGTTTCTCCGTGTCCCGTTTCATTTACATGAAAATTCTATACCCCGTTGCAGTTTTTTTTTGTCTGCCCACTCGACGTTTCAACGATTTACCAATTTATCGTATCTACTGAACCGACAACTCGCGATACCAGTTTTCCTCGTCGTTCGTATGCAGAAACCGCAGGTGCTCCCCCACCCCCTCCATAGACTCTCGCGAATCCGGTATCGAACGCCTCATATATGTGAAATATTTTGCGAAAATATTTATGCCGCGTTTACCACCCTGTAAATCGCTTTGAAAGTTTTATCGACATTGAACGATTGCAAATTATTACAGTTAAATACCTTCGACTAATCTTTTAAAAAAATCCGTCGACAAATTCCGATTAAAATTCGATGGATACGTATGAATACAAAGTCTCAAATTAATTGGATTAAAAAGTGCCGAAGGTCCTTTGTATTTAATTGCGGAACTCGGTACTCCGAAAAGAAATGTTTGCACTTTCAGCAAAATACACGAACATAATAATAATAATAATAATCGATCACTGGATAATCTTCATCAGCAGCGACGAAGGTTACGCGCGATTAATTCGAATAATCGTTTAATGCAATGAGCCGAAATTATTACAACGATCTCCGGCGTACGTGCGATAGTTACAATGAACGTAGGAATGATCGATCGGTGATCGAAATAAATGGAAAGAGAGACTTCTTTAACGATCCGAAATTCCAGTTCACCCTTCAAAAGAGGACCTTGACGGAGACATGAGTGATTTCGCTCCGCAAGGCCCTCGCAAACGGCCTACTTGTCTCCTCGCGCGCAGGTTCCGCAACTAAAAATCGCGCGTATCACGCTTTTCGAGAGGCGTAAACAATCTTTTGCCTGTGGCCGCGGTTGAGAAAAAAAAATTTTAAAATAAACGATACAAGTACGGAGCACGTAATCGAGGCTGCGATATATATGCGGTACGCTTTCGTTAATGTGCGTACGCGTGTTTCACGAGTATCGGATATTTACTTTCGATTCTGCTGGACGACGAGTTTCCAGACTATGTCTGCTGCAATATCGGCACAGTAGCTATACGCTCATTGCTATGTAGTATACATATATCTCAACTTGTATAGCATAGAAAGTCCTGCAGCAGTAGACACGAACGCCTCAATGTCGTCGTCGTATTATAAATATGTGAATATAGGTATATAGCGCAAAGTGTTGAACGTTCGACAGGGTAAGTAGCGCCGCGTTGAGACATGCGTCGCTCATGCGTTGGAAGAATTCGGTGCCTTTTTAATCGATTTCAAGATTTTCTGCCGAGGGAAAGGCACAGGAAGACGAGAGTTTAACCGGAAAATGTACAGTTGATGCGAGGCGCGATTTGCCGCAGCGCACTACTAGATCGATAGTAAGCAATCTCATTGACGAATTTATTTCGTAGAAAAGTGGGATTTGAATTTTTATAGATTTCTATACTCTTTTCTTCCGTTTGGAAATCAAATATTTGGAATAAAAAGATTAGAAATAATATTAAATAAATTCTTCGTTAACAGTTTTCTCATTCCTTCGTTCACTTTTTCTATTGCCTATCGTGTCGCTCGAGTCTCACGTGTTTCGCGCGATCGTAGATCGTACAACGGGAAACTTGGAGTTCAGGTGCGTCGAATCGCGACGCTGTTTTATTAAGTAGAGCGAAACTCACAGTCGCGAATTGGCGGAAGTCGCGACCGAAGAAATAGCGCGGAGTTTCGCAGTGCGTGCGCGCGAGTTCCCCAGAATCGAAGTCCGATGTGTTTTCCGGAATGCTCTTCCTATTAGCGAGAGTTACGACTGTAAGTCTCGAAACAACTGGATAAATGGCAACAAAAATCGCGACCCGACGTTTCACTGTTCAATTTCGTTTTGTTGGAAAAAAAGTTAATTATTGACTCAGTGGCGAACAAATTATAACCATTAGATACGTTGTTTGAACTTTTTTTTTTTTTTTTTTTAGAATTCTACAACTTTTTTTTTCCAACCAAAATTCGTCGGAAGCAAACACATAAATATTTGTTATTTTGAAATTCAATAAAAAAAAAAAAAAACTTGTCATGTCCGCGTTCTCAGCATCGATCATGAACTGGCGATACATAAATCAATGACGTAAACAAGATCTGTCGCGTCCAATTTTGTCTCTAGGAGACCAGTTTTGATTCCATTGAATTCGATTAAAGGCAGAAAAAAAAATATAATAATAATCGTCGCTGCCAAATCGATAATATTTCTCGTCTATGGTGGAAGTCGATCGACTTGTCTTTGCGCAATATCTCTCTCGCGCAGCGTCGACAAGACACCGCGGGAATGAATAAAATAATGAAAACGAATAAAAAAAATGTACAATTCACCTTCAGCTCTGGCGCTGGCGTGCGATATACTTTCGTCGCGATTCCATACCGAGATAACATATGAAACGCGAAAGTCAACGCGACACAGAGCCGAAGAGCGAGACGGGGAGTAACGGAACAAAAAGAAATCAACGCCCGGCTGTTACGCAAGAAAAACCGATGTTATTTGTCGAGTGATCGATTAGCTTAAAAAAAAAAAAAAAAAAAAAAAAAAATACGAACGATAGTAAACACAGAGCCGTTGGCAGCGGTGAAAGAACAAAATCGTTAAGGACATCACGTACCCGAAGTATTGCTGCGGGTTAGAGAGCTCCGTCCTCCGCATGCCGATGGCGAACACCGGACACAACCTTTTTTTCGTCAGCTTCGACCTCTCCTCGTTAATCAGTTATTAATGATTCTCGAATTGTTCCATTTACCATTTCGATACAGCGGCCCAATTTTCTCCAATTCACGTTACCGATCTCCGAGGTATCGCGCCTTGTATATTCGTCGCAAAGATTAGATCTTCGGGGGGTCACTTGATTTCTATTCCCGAACGAGTAGGTCATTCGGGTCTATTGCTTCCTTCTACGATTTCATTACAATCCATTCACTCACTAATTTGCCGACATACAGAATCTTTAATATCATTTTTTTTTTAATAACCGTCGACTCACTCTTCCTCTCGTTTCGCTCCGACACGGTATCAGGATATCATGTTACAATAATTGAGCAAACGAATTATCGATATCCTTCGCAGGTTTTCTAATATCTGCCGCACGTTCTTCGCGCATAGCGTGCGCGAAGCAATAGCCTGGGAAGCTAATTTCGTGGTTACATTATAAATATATAAGGTAAAACGGAATGGTAGACATAAAAAGGATATTTACAGTTACAAACGGGCGATAGACAGACTTCAGTTCGCAGGCATAACTCGCCGGTCGGCCGTGTGTTGTACCTATATATGCAGTATGCGCGAAATCGTTAGAAATATAAAGTACAGTACTGTTGTAGAGAAGTCAGGGCGCGAACGCCTAACAGCTCCTCCCACATCGCAGCTCTGTGTTGTATCTCGTGACGAAGATATAGGAAAAGGTTAGATACGAAGGGGATTGGCACACCCCGGTAAGAACGCAATACACTTATACGTGGCAAAGAATAGTTACAGTTGCATATAGCAGAGCTGATGCAGAGGTTGGTAACAGTACAACAACAAAGAGAGAAAGAGAATGAAATCCAATGAGGCCTTCGCCATCGCGGTCCGTTTCCATTCCCACCGTTTCGCATTGGACTGGAGACCGGCTGGCGACCGGCAAGAATTATTTTAGAAGGGATCTCTCACATGCGCGGAGATTTTAACTATTATTGTCCGGCAATGCGGACAAACATAACTGGATAGCCTCAGTATTGTGTCCAATCAATTACCCGATCGTGCGTTGTCCCGACCTAAAATTGTAGTCGTGTTTACGCGATATGCTATCCCAACAAACATTCTTTCCCAATACGTCTCGCGAAGTTATAGAAAAAAAATAAATGAAAACTTCGCCACCCGCAGGCGAAGAATTGCATCTCGATCATCGGCATACAAGCATTTGTAGCACTCGTTAGTACCTAATAGTTACCTTAATTAAGTGAGCAATAATATCTCGTCAACAAATCCGACACAGATTTTCTTCAACGACGCGGAGTTCGTATTCCAATTAAAATCACGCGTCGCCATTTAGGTATCTAATAATAGTTTCTAAGAAATATTGTATCGTAACTTCGTGGATAGAGTGGAAGTCCTCGTAAGTTATACAGGATAATTGGTGCCCTTTTGCGACACCTAAAGTTACGATGTTGTCAGACGTTTGGGATACTTCGCTGATGAGGGAGTGGAGAACTTATGACTTACTGGAGGTTCAACTGTAGATAAAGGACCGCATGGCAAATTCTGATACAGTAGATTTCCGTATAAGGAGCTTTGTTACCATTTTCTACTGAATTGCACAAGCAAAGTTACGCATGCAAGTGACATGAGTTAAGAGTTGAACTCTTCAATATGTTGTCTGATTTTTCGGACTAATTCCCGAAACACTCCACCAACGAACTCTGCAAGCGCCAATAGGAAATAAATAGACAGAAAGGCTATTTAAATGAAACGGCGCGGCAGGTGTATCGAGGCGTTTCACTGTACAATTTTCGCTCTACACAGCTTCCACTTTTCCTGCTTCAACTTTGTCTATTGCTGCATCCTGCAGTGAGAACATTCGCGAAAACGGAAGAAGTATATTAGACTTGCGTAGTATTGAAAAAAATTCTATAATAGCACTATTCTCGTTCACATAACGGACCACAAACCTAACGATGGATCGTATGTGATTATCGATCGTTTGTCTGCGGATCTCAGAGTTCCGCGAGCTCTGGACGCGAGTAATTTACCTTCACCAAATCCTAACACCATTATTACGCGCGTCAACGCTTTCGATTCTTGGAACGTTCGTTTTTTTTTTTTTTTCTCACTTTCTCAACTTCACCTCCGTTTGAGGATGAAATAGCGACTACCAAGCGTTGACGCGAACACATTCTATAGTCTCGTAAGACTTTTGATATTTCTGCCAAGTTAAGGATCGTGATCAACCGAGAAGATCGTGGGATCGAATGAAATTCATATACACGTATACATGTATACATCGCTTGTCTTTAATGCCAACGGGATCGTCGTGAGCTCTTCTCAGCTTGTCTTCGTTCAATCCGGCAGCAACGAAAGACTTTGGCCTCACTGAAGCAGGGAGGTCGATCGTGAGTGGGTGTTCCCAGAAACAATGTTGCGTTTGCGAAATGAGTGCACGCCTAAACTTCGTCAACGCGGAAAGTAAAAATATTTCAACGCCGGTAGAAGCAAATACCAAATGGATATTTGGCAACAGCCGTTTATTGCAACTCCGCCGTTGCACGCCACTCGCCTATCGTCAAATCTCCTGATTTTTCTCCGATTATCTTGTTTTTTAAAGAACGTTATCGGTATACGATAGAATGGGGCAAAATGGAGACGAAGTCAAAACGAGAAAAGGCTGAAATAAAATTTAACGAAGAATTTAATAAAAATTGAGAGATCATTCGAAAAAAAAATTGAAAAAAAAATGCTATTTTTTATTTATTTTTTCAACTGAATTATTTCGAAGTTTTATCTGAATCTTAATGAAAATTTAACTTAATTAAAAAAAATTGTATTTCATTTTTTTTTTTTTTTCAATTATTTTTGTTTCCGTAAGACCATTTTACCCCTCACAGCGATTAAGTATCTCCGACCCGTCCAATTTCTCAACAAAGAAGCTAAATAAGAAAAATGATTAAGAGAATATTTCAGAACTCTGCCAGGATTAATTAACTATCCAGCCGTGATAGTTTCTTGTTAAATTTCTTTATCTCGTTGAGGAAGCGCCTTCGTAATAGAGTGTCGAGAATAGGCGGTTCGCGCGCGCAGACCAACCGCGACGGTCTCTGCCCGCGGGGCATTAACTTTTTTCTATTCCACCTGATAAACTTTTGCTAATGTCTTCGATCTAATGGTCGATAAAAATTCATCTCAAAATCTAATAAAAAATATCTCCTTAAGTAGCGCAAACGGGTCACGAGACTGTAAAAGTCACTCGTCCCTCTTTAAATGGCAAATCGATCGACGACCACGCAACTTTCAATTAATAATCATTATCCTCTGCTCTACGTATTGTTCAACAATTCTCGTTGTATTGTAAAGTACACAGACGGATAAATAACTGTTCGTGTGTACAAATAACTATGGGGCGTTCACGTAAGGGCTCGTGGATAGGCGTGCCTTTCGACGTTCGCCTTTCGGTCCGTTCAAGTAGAAAGATACCCTGTTAAGTCAGCCTTCGCGGCTGTATCTACTACTGTGTATATGTGGCTCTACACTGGCCGCGCGAGCCGGAGATCGGAATCGAATGCCGCGCTGAACCGGCGTACGTACACCGCAATGAACCGTGCGCTGGATATAATCGTGACAGCCTCAACGACGCCTCAGGCTCGCGGCGTTCGCGCTTATGAATTTATTGTCTTATATGCGCCCAGTTGAAAGTGAAGGTGCAGAACGTATTAACACTTAGTCTACTCACTAAGCCTAAGAAGTATCTGCATTAATAACGCTTAATCATGCGACATTTAGAAGCTGAAATGAATTATTTGTCGCGTTTACTTTAGCAACATAATATAATATTCAGATGACGTTAGAGTTGACTGTTAATCGCTTGATATAAATATTGCGTGCGTAATGTAATATAATCGATGTATAAATGTAATCGCGCGGATCCCCTCGGGGCGTCTCAAGCAACGGGAAGTCAATGAATCTTCAATGAATCGCGTCTCCGGCGCAATGAAGAAGACGAATGACACAATACATCGATAAAATTTCAATAACGAAAAAATTATAAAATTTATTGAAAAAAATAGAAGTTTTGTATATTGACTCAGTGGAAGGTGATAAAAAGTTGATGATTTGGGGCCGTGAAGTTTTTATCACTTTAAGGTCGACTGTTGCAATGCGAAGTTACGTGTAGTATTTTATAATATATACGGAGCTCGGCTCGTGTCCACCAGCTGGCTGACCGGCACTGACGGCAGCAGATGGTCGAGTGCTTCTGCTGCAAGGATTTATACGAGTCGACGGAAGTGACGAGGACTTTTAACTGTATACACTCTTTATATAGTCTTTTATTCTCGAAAGAAACTAATAAATCTTTCCGAACTCGTGGAATTATGTAAGATTCAGGGGGTATCTGGACTTTCGAAAAATCGGGACGAATGTTCGTTTTTTTTTTTTTTTTTAACTTCATAAGGTAATAAATTTTTTTTAACGAAAGGTACAAGTAGCGATGAAGGTTTTGAAAAAAAAAAAAATGGTCAATAGACATTGAAAAAAAAAAATCAAATGGCCGCCGGAAGAGTAAATCGTTTGAATACTTTTTAAATAAATAAATAAATGAATAAATAAATAAATAAATAAATAAATAAATAAATAAATAAATAAATAAATAAATAAATAAATAAATAGCAACAATTATTAATAAAATTAGTCGAGTTCGGAAAAGTTGAAAATGCAAGAACCGAAACGGATTCCGAGGTCGCTGATATTTGAATACGAAATAACTCGTTTGTTCTCGTGTACCGCCAAACGCGCACGTGTCTAACGAAATTTTCTATAGTCTCGCGTCTCGACCTAGCGTAACGTCGATTAAGATCTTCGTGTCTATATAATACGCCTTTCCCAACGCGTCCTAATTTCCGTCTATCTCGAGTGTCGAGAGCCTCGGTACGGGGTATATATATACATATTCACCACCCGAAGAATCTCTTCATCTCGCGGTATATTCCCTCCGAAGACATCTAATGAACAACCAAACACGCGCGGCAATGAACGGACCTTGATTATAATCAAGGTACAACCTTATAACTCCCAACACGCTACGCGGACTTGTTCTTTCACCTCTTACTGTACGTAACAAACGCTAATATTTCGAGTCATTTGCGATCTTAACAACAGATCTCGGTACCCAGAAACTCCGAGATATTACATATTATAGAGAGGAAAACAAAAATGTAGAAATGAGAAACATATCGCAACCACGGGCAACTGTTGTGTCATCCGCGGCATCGAAATCTCATCGGAAAATCTTCGTAGTCTAAGTAATCAACATTTGACTCGATTTTACCGACGTGAAAATCAAATATATGTAAAAATATATTTAATTCAGCATTTTCATATAATTAATTGATTGATCACATGAATAATAATAATTAAAAAATAAATTTTATAAAATAAATAATAATAATGATTATTATTATTATTATTGATATTAATAATAATGATCACTATTTTGATAATCGATTATTGAATAACAATAATAATTATTATTATTATTTTATGATGGTTGTGAGAGTGACAAGAAAATACGCGCGAGAATTAAAGCCGACTGAGCCAATGATGTAAAAAAAAGTGAAACGTAGAGATTGATGGATGTAAAAAAATGTACTGCACCTACAAACTCCATTCACGCGCACGCGGTTAATCTTACGTCCTTTACCTATATTTAAACGTTTTTCGCATCGAAATCGTACGCCAAGTACAGTTAGACAATCTCAATTGAGTAACGTACTTAGGTGCAATGATTTTCTTTCTTTTTTTTTTTTACCCGAGGCGTTCGAACCGATGCAACGAACGCGGCCTCGATGGGCGCTTCGCGGTGCACACCTCGTCGGTGCATCGCTGCTAAATTAAAATAATGCAACGTGCACCGCGGCCCGAGGCAACACGTCGCGCCGGGAACTAATACCTTGTGCCACGCGATAAACCGCAGAAAAGAATCGGCACACACCAGACAACGGACAAATCGTTATTGAGATAAAAATCGTAGACAAACGGGGTATTAGGCAACAGCGGATTCGATGCTGCGGCTCGCAAACTTCTTGCCGCGGTATACGCTTTTGCGTTTTAGTAATAGAGTAATCTTGTGTTTTGCGCCGCGGGCGTACGTTATTCCCCGAGGCAGCATCCGTTTACCTCGTGATAAGGGAACTGGAAATTTATCTATCATCGCGAATCTGCGCCGGTCGTTGCGTCATTAACACTATTCGCTACTCAATCGAACGATTTATGACAACGGGACACGAATGTCGAAACATGTCTTTCGAGTTTCTAATTTTTTTTTTTTCAATTTTCATTTTTGTTTGCCATAAAATGACCATTAATAATTATTTTTGGTTTTTTTTAACCTCAAATTTTTTTAAATTTAACTATTAAAATAATTGAATTAATAATTTCATTAATTTTTTTTATTATTTTTAATGAAAATGATGCTATTAATAAACTATTTATCTAACATTTATAATTTTTCTGTTTTTTTTTTTATTTTTTTTAATTACAAAAATAACTAAATTGCGATTGCAACAATGTAAAAACAGCTCAGCATGAAATGATCATTAATGATTCATTGTATAAAATAAAAACTATTACGACTCACGTATTTACGAAGGATGACTACTATTTTTATCACAAGGTGACGTTATTAATATAAATAAATTAGTAATAAATAACGTAATGTATTTGTGAATAATAATAGATCGAAGAAATTCTTCTTCCCGTGCGATAAATTGATACGTAAAAATTATTAAATCATAAGACCGTTAAGATATTAGATGAGAAAGATTTGCGAGTCAAATTTCGCCGTCATATCCGCGTAAACGGAAAAGGCAGTTGATGAGTGTTTAACGATCGTACGACGATAAATTATGCAAAGACTTCAAATGGATATTACAGTAAATAATAATCTCACCTTAGCTTCTTATAACATCGATAATCACCAATTTGCAGCGATTGGATAAACACAAAAGAGTTTTCACCCAACTATAGCGCCTTTCATTCAGTTGCATTCTGCAAATAGACTCTTTCTTATACCGTCTGCGACCTCAATTCGTAAATTATCGCGCGCATAGAACCACCGCATCGCCGTGACGTTATCGTTCGATCATCAGAATCGAGAATATGCAAATAACAGAGGCGAGCCGTAGAGGATGCGTTCAACGCCAGTTGATCCGCGAAGAGACGCGACGCATCGATGCATCACACAGGAACACGAAGCGATGAAAAATTTTATTTTCTCTTTTCGACTGTACGATAATTTTTTTTTTTAATCGTTCTCTTTTCTTCATTCTTTCTTCCAATTTTTCACACATACATTT
Source organism: Buathra laborator (assembly GCA_934046635.1). Classification (NCBI taxonomy): domain Eukaryota; kingdom Metazoa; phylum Arthropoda; class Insecta; order Hymenoptera; family Ichneumonidae; genus Buathra; species Buathra laborator. The sequence goes on from OW203900.1 coordinate 6,390,611, forward strand.
TCCATTGAATGAACCATTTCTCGCGCTTTCGGGTCAAAAGAAAAAAAGTCAAACGTTTTGCGATCGCAGAAGAATCTTTAGTACAACTTAGCAATACGCTTTCTCCACTTTTTTTTTCGCGAAAAAAATACGAACAATATATTTTTTTTCAAGTGCGAAAGAAATTATTAAAAATTGTTAAAAATTGTCAAAAATGGTTGAAAAAAATGCATCTCTGAAAAAATTTAGAAAAAATCGTTAAAAATAACAAAAGAATTTACATTAAAATAAAAAAATTTTACATTTTTTTTTCAAACATCCTTTGGACATTTGACAAGATTTTCCTCGACACACATTCTTCAACTTATACATTTGGGACAAAAGGATCAAATTTTTTTTAGTTGTTTTTTATTATTATTTACTATGATTCGTCTACAGAAAAAAATGCACATACATAATTTCGTATTCATAGGAAAAATAACTTTTGTAGCGGTCGTGAAATATATAATATACAACACATATATCTGATGCTAAATCTCTTTTAGTTTATTACAAGAAATACGCATCTAAAAAGACACATTTCCTGAGGCAATGGGGCTCCGTGCGAACTTCCGGAAATTCCGTACGCAGTAGAAATGGGTACCGCGTACACGAGACAGCTGTATATAACTTGTTATTACTTAGCCAGCGTAGTTAAGCGCAGTTCTACATAAAGAAATTGTTACGAATCGTATAAATTACAACGTTTACTTCGGGTATTCGGTTCTGCGTTTTTATTATTATTTTTTTAAAATTATATTAAAAATAATAATGGTGTGTAACGAAATACTGTGGAGCATTTCGTTTCGCTCATTAAGCTAAATTCATTAATTCTTGACGAACATATAGGAGTTATTCATTTCATTTCTGGTTATACATTCTCTCGGCGCTAAAGCGTATGTGAATATATATGATATATCTTTCGCTCTCAGTTGTTCCGTTTCATGTATATCCATCGACATGCGTTCGAACGACCGCTATTTTTTCACTCTCGCCTCGCGTGGCCGTGAAGAAATATTCCTTGTCATGCGTTTCGTTTCTGGAACTTCCAATGGCCACGATTTCGCAGTTCATACGAAAACACTGAATAAATTCGCGTCTTTACTGCGCTGTAGATATGCGCACTGGGAAAGGGTTACGAAAACAAACTGTAAACAAGAATGAGCGAAATGCTCGCGACCTCGATAAGGTTATTTTCGAAAAAAAAAAAAAAAAACTTTATCTTTTTAATCATCAAATATATTTTAACAATTTTTTTTACGACAGTCAATATCTATGAGTCTAATAATATTAATTTTTTCCTCGCATAGTTTCCGAAAAAAAAAAAAAAAAAAAAATTCAGAAATATGAAAAAATAGTTTTCCGACTATTCGATATCTTTATTCTGAATTCCGTATCAAACAAATTGAAAGAACATCGTTATTTGTACCGAACGCGCGCAAACATAATAACATCTCGTAAATCTCGAAATAATTTTTTTCTCCTCTTCGATCGATATCTCGCCCTATGGAGTTAAGTAATTTTCCATCGTCAAGAGTCCGAAACTCGAGTGAATAATCAATGTGAAGTAACGCGCAAAATGAAAGTGAGATAATTTCGAGAACACGAAATACGCCGATGTAAACTTGCGCTCCGCGATCCGATTATTGTCGATCGACGAAATATTTGTTCGGGGCGTGTGGAGTTAAGCGCGGAAGGACCAAAGTAGCACTCGAGGCAGAGAGACGTTGGACATGCCGAGTTCAGGCCGACCGGCAGTCAAGCAACGAGCGCTTACCTCGTTCGCATACACATACTATACACGGAACGCCTTTAGTCGTTCAAACTGTCCGACATTATGCAAGTCATGCTCCAGTTTCAAAGCCCCGGCTTCGGTATTCCGACTCACTTTCACTCATTCACTCCGGGAAGGGGGGTTGGGGGAGGGAGGGAGGGTTTCTGACTCTTTTATCTCGGGGCCTATCGCCTCGTCTCACTCCTTCATTCGCATGACTTTCACTTCCACGGGCCGCTCGCGACTTCGTAAGTATCGTTGCTTCCTTTAGACCGTTTTACTACCCTCCCCCGCGTGCGAGTGCTCGTCAGCCTCGAGTACTTTGCCGTTTCGGATTCAGCCGTTACACCAACACCTCGATAGTCCCTCCTGTACCATACGCTTTCCTCCTACAATAAGCCTTACAATCGCCCCGAATAAATCTTCTCTCGCGAAGCGACAACACAACTTCATCGTAAGAGTGGAATTGATTAGCCCTGAATAGTAGGCGTATAAATCGAAGAACTGACCGGCAGCGATCGATTTCTTTGACGATCGATGTAAATTCTCAGTTCCGGGCGGTGATTCGAGAAGATTGTTCTTTTAAGGAGATGCAAAGTTTATGGAAAATGCTTGATATTGTAGAGGAAACTTTGGTTGTTATGGAAAATAAGGAAGCAATGTGCAAATTTGTGATTTGCAGGAAGTGCTTTTTTTAATCATAAATTTAGTTATTTATATGCGAAAAAGTCGATTTAGGGAATAATTCAACGGATTAATGATTTGTATTAAAAAAAAAATTAACCTTAAGGATGATTTTTTTTTTATCGTAAAAAAATATTATTACGATAGCGGATGGAAGATAAATGAAGGCGGTGAATGCCTCGGATAAGACATGCAGACGTTACATTTCTGATCCGATGATAGACTCGCGGAGATGTAATGAAGATTGCTAATCATTGCAAAGCACGGCTGCGCCTAAGGTATATGGAATATCCGGTGGTAGTTTCAGCATTGCGCTATTCTGTATTGTGGATAGAGTTCTATTGCTGAGTTCGTTTCGAGTTGAGTTACCGATGCCGCTGATTGAATAGAAGAAATTGATTAAAACCCTCGAGCGTAACATTTGCACTCTCGCGCGGTCCGGATAACCGTGATATGTCGGTTCAAGTTCTCCCATTCGCTTTGCGCGATGAAATTCTATACTAATTATAAAAAAAAAAAAAAAAAAAAAATGGTACGAAATCACATTCCAATTAACCCCGACTTGCGGAACTGGTCTTCGGGAATTCACGCGATCGCATAAAACTACTTCATTGGAAGTGTGAACGAACCTTTTAGAGGACGTTGAGGTAATTAAAAAAAAATCACCTAAATTGGAGTGACGAAATCCATAGAATGGTACTACGAAAAAAAAAAAAAAACGATCGAATGTTACCTTACGCGTGGGTTGTGACCTTCGTTCGGGACCTCGATTTTGACTTCGAGGCCGAAATGATTAATCTTTCTTTCGTCTTTTAACTTACTTTTTTTTAAGATAAAGTGAAAGCAACACGAAACGATTTTGATGGATTTCGAGGGCGAAGTTGATATCGGGATTTCGGATAAATCGAATATCGCGCGATCTTTTGGTGATCATCGATCATCGGAAAATTCCGTTACTCGTTTAGGGACGCAACTTGATTTTTTGACCTCTCGCCTGGCAGATCCGTTAGAATCAGAGATCTAACATTGACTTCGCGACCTCCCGCGACAATACCGCTTAAGATCTCTAGAGATTCAACTCTGCTCTTTCGAGATCCAAGTTAATTCAATGCCAACGGCAACCCGCGGCACGACATCCGTCATTGCGCGGTACTCTAATGTCACTCATCCATTATGCATCCGCGCAGTTCCTCGACAAACCCATACCGCGATCGATTAGATTAGATCGGATCTTCGGATCTTAAGATCAATCGAACTCTTCCCGTTTGATGTGCATGAAGGATAAAAAGCAGGAATGCGAGTCGATATAACGGTCTTATAGTTCATTGTGATCGAAGGGATGGAGGGGGGTGCGGTAATTTTCAAAAAATAAAAAAACGGAATTCCATAATTATCAATAAAAAATTGAATATTTTTATATTTATACATTTATTTATGAAAAAAAAAAAATAAAAAAATATGTTTATTCATTTATCTATTATTATGGAATTGCGTTTTTTAAATTTTTATGCAATAAAAAAAAAAATTCCTCCGATAGTTTTTGAAAAAAAAAAAAATAACCAAGTTGAACTAAATCGTCGCACTATATTTCACCACTGCGCGTAAAAACATTTTTCTGTAACACAGAATCAAATTAACTTTAAAATCATTAAAACATATTATTATAATAATTTTCGGAGTTCCGCTAGAATTCTATTTAATTAAGCGATATATAACATTTTCTCGGGGTGTGATATTAACCGCCGTTCGAGCCGAGAGGCTGTAATTTTATAAATACAGTACTAACCAGCGTTGTGTTTTACCGTTGGACTGGAAACTACCTATACATCGCGATAATATATATAGGTTACTATTATAATACCTAACAGTAGTGTATATAATATATAATAATAATAACGATAATTCAGCGTCTATATTATATTCCGTACAGTGTATAGAGGGTACAAGTGTTCCCGCGTTGCTCCCCGACGGCAAACCAAATCCATTAAGTTCGTTGTTAGCCGTCTCGGGTGTAGTTAACGATAATTACCCGCGTATAGTACATCGCGTATCCGACGCTACGTATTCCGCTTCTATACGACTCTCACACATCTCTCGCACAACTCGCAGAGCCGCCGCGCATGATACGCTGGGAAGAAAAGTGACTTTAGACTCGATAGTGCTGCTTTAACAACTCTTACGTTTGTGTTCCTTTACCAGCATTGCGTTTCACGCGTTTTACCATATCACATCCCCACATTTTCTCGCCATACTCTCCCTGATTATCGTACATTTCCGTCAATTGCGCGAATATCACTTTTCCTATATGCAATCTCCAGATTTTTACTATCGAACATCGTAAAAAAAAAAAAAAAAAAAATGAAAAAATTGCGGTTTCGAAGTCGATGGAGCAGATCAGGGAAACTGTTTTAGCCTTTGAGAGATTCGATACGATGAATCTATTTCTATAGCTTCGGAGACTAAAAATGATATAATCATCGAAGCAGAAACTTACGGTACTACATCGTGCGAATAGTTGAGAACGAAATTGTCGTTTCGACTTATACCAATCGACTGTTACATACACAGAGTTACTATAACACGCGATGCGCATAGACAACGTATCTGTTCTGTGGTCTGATCGATGCTGCGCTCGAGAGTAACGGGCACCGCCTTCTCGTTAACTCAGCTGCAATTATTATTTATTTCATTTTTTTTTATGCTTTATTCCTTTAACCTTTCCGCGCTACGGCCTCGCGAGTCGGGTTTCCATTGCAGACTCTCTGCGATGTCTGGTGTGCATAATTGATAATTGGTCGGATTTAGTATATGCGGTTTTCTTTCGATTGCTACAGATATACTTTACGAAAAAATTAAACTTTCAATTTTATATTTAATTTTTAATCAAAAATGAATAAAATATTAATTAAAAATAATATCATTTTTATTTTATTGCATTTATATTAATTAATTTTTTTTTTATTAATTTAAATAAAAAATGTTTAATTTAAAAAAAATGCATAAACTCGTAAATTTTATTAGAATTTTTCACTTTTCCAATAAGCGAAATTTTATTGGGACAATGGATTTTTTTTTATGCGCGAAATGAAATATTTTGAAATACCGTGTGAAGCGATTTTTTACGATCGGACAATCTGTTAAGGGATCTCAATTCTTCGTTTTATTAGCAAAATTTCGGATATGACGATGCATCCTCTTTCGAGAACACAATGTTGCTTTGCCGCTTTGGCGTGAACCAAGACGAGAATCAACGATGCGTACTCTTAGGTTTGCCACCATCCCGATCTCGCGCTCTCCCATGCATTCTGCAACGGTGATGCAAAAGCGATATTCCCGCCCGCGTGAGAATGCACTTGACTACCGGGGATCTGATTTTTAGGACTGTGAGACTTTTGTAAACAAGAGACTCGATTGCAAATTGCATTGCGTCGCGTTAGTAACAGTTAAATAACACTGAAAATACCTTTTTCGCGATATTTCAATAAGTAAAAAAAAAATATAACATTTAAAAAAAAATTTTTATCATTTCGTAAAAAAAAAAAAAAATCCCGTAAATTTGAACCGTAAAACAAAAATGATTTTTTTTTACATACGAAGCCATTGTCTTGAAAATTTACCCGTTTAGCGGCTAAATTTACTTTCATCGTTCTGAGAAACGCTCTCGCGCTGTGCCTAATTTCTAATGATCTATAGGCCGTAGACATCTCGTCTGCGTGGCAAATAGAGAGCGCGGCAGTTAAAGAGTCTGACAATATAATGGGACACGTTTGCTACACGGCGTCTTTTCTATGAGTGTATATCCGTAATAACGTATCTAACGCAAGTTTACGCGCGAACCAAACTCGTCAAGTTTTCCTAACACGTTTCTAACTTTCGTCGATCGAACGATGAGCGCAGTTCCACGTTCCACTGACCTCGACAAAGCTATAGAAGTACCTTATTACACATCGTTCCGCCAAATACACATGAAAAAAAAAAAAAAAACCCCATTCCGCAATTCGTGATTCCGAAAAGACGTTTTATATTATGTATATTAAAAAAAAAATTTAATATATTTATTTAACAATAAATATATTAATTTTTTAAATTATTAATAATAATAATAATTGTTATTAATTTTTTGAATTTTTTTAATATATCGACATACATACGTTACACAGCAGTATAGCGGCACGAGAATTACTGAAATACGCAAAATTTTCATAACCCCCCGCGAAATGTTTGCAAATCTATTAGTTTTTTTTACTTACACGTGGCCTTTACATCGTTGAATCGACGCCAAGTAGTTGATAAAACGCGATTTTACTACGATGTAACGTCTATTTGTATATCTGTATATCTATATATACACATATATTTGCCGTATTACTGGACAAATTTATGCGTGTGTCGCAGCATCAGCCACGCCGCGACTGGTCTTAGCCAACAGTTGGAGTAAATGTGTTTGTACAGAACGCAAGGTCGACCAAAAATCCGGTTACTTTTCTATGCTATTGCGCAACACGCGCGCACGTTAACCGGCTGCATTTGCGTTCGCGCATTTCAATGCGCCCGAGAAACCGCTTCTCGAACGAAAGGGATATCACGTACTTACATACAAAAGTTTTGTTGCCATCGTTCCTACCGCTTGCTGTGCCTTACTAACTTGATCGTTAATGTGCGCTACTGCACGCACAAGTTGCGCACGAGCGATTACTATACCAATCGTCGTGAAAACACGTGCGTCTCTGTTGACTCTCGGACCACCCGATTTCCCTTCCGTTCGCATATACCCCATGGAAATCAAATATACGTCGCGATATATAAAAGATATTGGATTTTTTACCGCGATATAATAATAATAATAATAATAATAACAATAATGATAATAATAATAATAATAATAATAATAATAATGAAGCCCTCACGAGCGGGTGGCGTAAATATGCATCCATCATTTTTAACCAGTTACCCCCTTCAAATGTTCCGTTTAACTATAAAAACGCGGGAAATTTTTTTAAAATTTTGAAAAAAATTGTATAGTACTCTTAAAGTGTCTTTTTTCGATGGTTTGAAAATCATTTTTTTATGCCCTTTTGTAATATTATTACGAGCAAATTAAACGAACGTCCGACCAACGCGATTGGATAAAAGTTTCTCGTACGTGATGAATTAATAATAATAATTTGTGGTAATTGATATAATTTTATATAATAGTATAATTGTATAAAATTATCATTTTCGTTCAGATATATGTCTGGTAAATAATATATTCCATTTATGTGGTGTATATTATCTTCCGAAATATATTCGGCAGATTTATATAAGATATATGTATATGAGAAATAGAATTTTTTGCCGTTAGGGACAAAGATATATGTTTATTTATTTATTTATTTATTTACTTCTATAGGGGAATACTTTCCCCAATATAATCGATCGCTGTTGCCCGGCGGCGTTATCGATAACGAAAGTCCTTGATATTTGCGGCAACAAGCGTAACGCGAGTTGATTGATCGATAGACAATTCCATTTCGAATTATATATTCAATCGAACGATTATTTTCCTCCTATTCTGGCAAAGAACTCCGGAGATCGAGATTATGTGTGTTTTATGATATTCACAACGGAATTTATACCGCTATAGATTTTTTTACGTAATTTTCAAATGCCACCGGACTATTCCGAGTCAAGTTATCCTCGTGATATTTGAGTAAACGCTCGAGCCTTGGCTTCTAATATTTCATTGCGAGCCGCTAGTCGCCTTTCTCGATTATTGGATGCAATATAGAAACCCCGCGCGCCCAGTCGGCACGTAATAAATACACGTAGACGAACCAGTTACTCCATCTGAGAAACTCGAATAAATTCGATACGTACAAACTTACATTTTTCCAAAATTAATACGTTAATCGCCAACCGACGAAGCGTGTATCGATTTTCATGGAGTATCCGAAAGATCGCGGAGTCGCAAAACATCACAAATTACATTATTAACTGCACAATAATTGGCTTCGATTTTCCGATTGTTGATATTATTATTATTTTTTCCCATCGTTTAATTTTTTTTAATATTGCAATATAATAATAATAATAATAATAATAATAATAACAATTATTAGTGTATTTTTTATTATTATATTTTAATATTTAAAAAAATTAAACGATGGAAAAAAAAATTATTTTAAACAATCGGAGAATCGAAGCCAATTATTGTGGGGTTAATAATGTAATTTGTGATGTTTTGCGACTCCGCGATCTTTCGGATACTCCATGAAAATCGATACACGCGATTTCCACGATTTTTTTAAATATTACGATATAATAATAATAACAATTATTAGTGATTATTATTATCATTATATTTTAATTAAAAAAAATTAAACGATCGAAAATAATAACAATAACATTAAATCGCATATGCAAGTCGCTTACCTGTAAATACGAAAAAAATTCCTAACGTATTCTCGAGACACGTCCGATTAATTGAGTTCGTCCGTCGATTTTCCATTCTTCTCGTATAATTCGTCGCGATCGGTATCGTCGTATTAGTTTAACCTACAATACGTTATAATAGGTTGGTACAGCTTCGCACAGACGAACTCGAAGATATAATCGATCGAAGAGTGGCGTATTGCATGCGCAATTAATTCGCCATCGTACGGCACAGTGCGCGAGAACCTGTGGCGCATCTCAGGCGCGCACCACGCTGTCGATCGCGGGCTTCCCGCCAATTAACCAACAGCCAAATTAACGTTCGTGCCGCGGATAACGTAAGAGCACCAGGAATCGGCTATCGAATGTGGAAATTGTTTAGACGTATATCGAGACGCGTGAACGCGAGACGATATCGGATCAAAGTTGTCTCAATCTCACTGCGGAGATATATATAGATATATCGATGCTTTCGGTGAAATCAGCTACTCATCGATGAGAAATGTGTTTTTTTTTTTTTTTTTTTCATTTCGTTTTTTTCACCTACGAGAGCAGAACGGAGCAATGCTCTGGGCGGACAGAGTTCGTGACTGATCTCGGCGAAAGGATTGTTGAGTCTCGCGAGATGTACCATTACTATGTATATGCATCATGAATACACTCGCTGTGTAGATACTAAACACCTGCAGGATGGTATGCATATGTATTACGAGTTAAGCTATGGATAGGGTGTTACGGACACTCCGAGACGCAACTACTGCGTCAGCAACTTCGCGAAGGAGAACGAGAGCGATTAGGTCAGACATCGATTAGCAATTTTGCTATCGGCGCTTTTGCTTCTCGAACTTTCTTTCGTTTAAATGAAAAAAAAATTAATTTCATTTTGAATTAAAATCGATCGATCGATTTTTTCGATGGATTTTCAATTTTTTTATTTAACTTTATTATCAAAGTCCAATAATAATAATAATAATTGTCTAATATTATTATAATAAAAATACATTTTTTTTTTATTTGCCAAAAAAAAAAATGGTTGCGAGATTTTTTTTTTTTTTTTTCAGTTTTTAAAGTTCGCGAATTTTCGTATGTTTCAGAATGCGTCCGAAACACTCCGAGAAGCGCTCGCGCCAGTAGAAACGACGCGTCTCTGGAGTTCGAGTGCCCCGAGGAGTTTGGATACTATCCGCATCCCCGTGACTGCACGCAGTATTACGTGTGCGTTTTCGGTGGGGCGCTTCTGGAATCATGTACCGGAGGTCTCATGTACAGGTAAGTCGACACGTTAAAAAAATTAAAAGGAGGCGTTTCTATATCGTCATAGTAGTTGAAAAAAAAAAAAAAAAAAAAAATGGAAAAAAAAAAACATAAGTGGCTGAATCGAGGACGCGCTATGAGTACAACCCACACGAGGATATAGTGAGAACTCATCTAACAGCAGAAGTGAAAACAACCGATCGGTAAGGCGACGACTGTCTTGCGAGCGATCGATCGCCCACGCTGTATGTATCTCGATTGTCCCGAGAGAACCTTTGCTCGCCGAACCAGTTTCGATTAGTTGCTTTTTTTCACTCTTTCGAGACGAGATAATTTTTTTTTTTTTTTTTTTTTTTTTTTTTCGATCTTCTTGGCGCCTTCGTGGCTATTTTATTCGAAGAGCCGTAGCTTTTTCCACGATAAGACGAGACCGCTATACTAAAATCGATGTTGAATTATAGTCGAGTCACGAGAATGAGAGTGGTCGGGACGCATACCGACAAAGCTTCGTATCTTAGGTTCGAATGTGTATACATTAATGATGTAAAAAAAAAAAAAAAAAATTTTAAAGTCAGTTGCGCATCCAAATTATTTCGTTATTTGACGAAAAATTAATTTTTAATGCATAGAAAATTGAATTTTTTAGAAATTTCGAAGTCGAAAAAATAAAATAAAGTAATTTTTTTTTTTAAATACTATAATCTCGATGAGTCACTTAAGAAAAAAATTCTTTATTTTTTTATCGTCGTATTTTCGTAGTTTCGTTTTTCGCACCGTAAAAAAAATCAATAAAGTTAATGTATCGGTACTGAAAGTTTTTATGTTTAAATAGTTACTTAAAATTTAATGTACAATAAAAATGAAAAATTAATGTACCTTTTCAGTGAAATTAAAATAAATTATTATGTTCAAAGTACTTTTATAGTGAAATTAAAAGCAAATTATCGACTATAATGCTTAATATATCATTCATTAATTTTTCATCGTAAAGTAAATTAAATTTAATATTTCAATTTATGCGTAAAAATTTCCACTATCAGCATATTAAATTTTCATCAAATTTTTTTCCACGGTCTGCATTACGGCGCTAAATCGAAGCGTTACACGGGAATCGAAAGTGAAGGATATCTATCCGACGACTATTCGTATGTATATATAGTCTATTCGCTTAGAAGCGAATATATACGCTTAGCAGCTGTAAAAAAAAAGATAACTATACATATACACGACTCACTTGTTTTTCTTGTACGGAGTTACCGGTGTGCTGCACCGGAGCGCTCGCACAGGTTCCCAGGTATTGTTTGCATTGCGAGATATAAAATATTCGTGAGATCTCCATCCTGACGGTGCGCTCTATGCGCCTCGCCGGGTGTATAAAGTCGCTGCTGGCGATGCGACCAAAGAAGGCAAAGGGAAGCGACCGCAGGAGGCGCGTGCGAACGATCTTCTCTTTTTCTTTCATTCCTTCTTCTGTTTTTTTTATTTTTTTTTTGTATTTTTATACACTACTGTTCAGCAGTATGGAATTCGTTCGACTCGAAACCCGAACTCGTTCGCTCGTCATTATTTTCTCATGTCCGACGCGAATGGGACGCGAACAATTAACGTTTTTTTTGTCTATTCGCCCGAACGCTGAGCGATGGGATGCGGCAAATACCTCGCGTTGGCTGTGGGAATAAACAAAAGTCTCTGCAATTTTTTGGAATTTAAATAATTTTTAAAGAAACAAAAGTTGAAAAAAATGCGGAGTTATTCTGCTTTCGAAGACAATAGCATCGAAATCGTTATTTTTATTTTGTAGTTATTTTCATTTTGCTTTCTCGCAGAAAAAACTTTAATATCGTGAAAAAAAAATGTACGAAAAAAAAAAAATTGAATTTCATCTTTTTGTGAATTTCATCGAACGAGAAACTGTAAAATTTCCAAGACTCGAATTTTGAATTTGGCAAATAGAAAACATCGATAACGAGCCGTTGTCGTTCAATTGAAAAGAGAAAAGTGAATTGAACGCGAGAGTTTTGTTTTGAATTAGATGAGAAATCGTGACTGTCGTAAAACGATTGCGAAGACAACGGTAAAAGGGTATATCCGGCTCTATGAAGTATACATAAATATTCGAAAAAAAAATTATGAAAAAAAAAAAAAATTTACAAAAGAAAAAAATTTTGATTGTCACCCAAAAATCTCGAATATGTCAAAAAAATGTAATTTCACCTTTTTCCGAATTGCATCGAACGAGAAACTATAAAATTTCAAAGACTCGAATTTTGAATTGAACGCGAAAGTTTTGTTTGAATTAGATGAGAGATTGTTTACTGTCGTAAAACCATTGCGAAGGCGACGGTAAAAGGGTATATCCGGCTCTACGAAGTATACATGAATATTCGAAAAAAAAAAAAACAAAAAAAACGAAAAAAATTTTTTTTACAAAAAAAAAAAAAAATGTCACCCTAAAATCTCGAATATTTCAAAAAAATGTAATTTCACCTTTTCGCGAATTGCATCGAACGAGAAACTGTAAAAATTGCGAAAAAAAAATTTTTTTACAAAAAAAAAAAATTACGAAATTTTTTTTTTTTTTATTGTCACCCAAAAATCTCGAATATTTCAAACAATGTAATTTTACCTTTTTGCGAATTGCATCGAACGAGAAACTATAAAATTTCCAAGACTCGAATTTTAAATTTGGCAAAGAGAAAGCATCGATAACGAGCCGTTGTCGTTCAATTGAAAAGAGAAAAGTGAATTGAACGCGAGAGTTTAGTTTTGAATTGGATGAGAGATCGTGACTGTCGTAAAACGATTGCGAAGGCAACGGTAAAAGGGTATATCCGGCTCTACGAAGTATATATCAACCCTCGAAAAAAAAAAAAAAAAAAAAAAAAAAAAATTCGTCAGCCACACCCAGTTTTAGCGAACGCGAGACGTAAACTCTATTCTATATATATACATTACATTCCAAACGTGAATACACAAGTAGGAAGGAGCTGCGAGATTCATACATACGTAAGTGCAATACACAGACACATAGCGTGAAACGCGTCTGGCGGTAATGTCCTTAATGGTAAACACGATCCAATTAAGGATAAAGCGTGCGACAGTATCTCGAACCGCGGCGCCAAATATGCGCTGTATAACTATCCATTTATATACATATATACATAGGGATATTTTTCTCGCCTCTCGAGAATTCGGCATTCGTCGGTAATAAACAAAAGTCTCGTAATTTTTTGGTATCGAAATATTTCTCAAAAAACATCGCAGCAGTCGCGGACATAGTTGAGAGAATAGCTTGAGGCTAAAAAGTTTGGATACGACCTTCCGACGCCCAGTAGAAACATTTTTTCTATGAATTTTAAGACTCCGAATAACTCGCTGCGTTGCGATTGAGAAATAAATACTTAAGCGAAACTACGAATTGGTTGATAGATTAATCAGAAACGAAGAAATCACTTCGACTGAATGGATATTCTATATCTGTTATCAATGAACATTGTGTCAAATTAAATGGGCGTCGATATTAATGATTCGAGAGACAAGAGTTTCGGGTGTATTTGAGGCTTCAGGCGGAGATATTTGGCCGCCAATTTTACTGCTCGGAGAATTAAAAGGCCGCGAAGATTAGAGTGTATCAGGTGCTCGTGGGTGTTCGACGCTCATTCGGTAATAATGATTGAATGGAATTTTAACTCTATCGTCACCCGGACATTCTGCGCGAGAGACGGTGAGGTGAAAGCCATCGAAGGACAAAATCCGAGAATCTTTTACTCGCGACTCGTATTATACGGAATTATTATAATAATATTATATAATATTTAATCTTTTATATTATATGATTCATCTAATACAAAATTTAAAATATAAATATTAAGAAAAAAATACATTTTTTTTAATATTAAAAAAAAATAATTAATAATTAAATTTTTTTTTATTTATTAAAAAAAATCATTTTTTTTTCTCTTAAAAAAAAATGCACTGAAGGTGAGGTGACTGTAATAATCCTTTGCAAAAAATATATTAAAATGATTTTAAAACTAAAAATATCTCGAAGCTGAGAGTCTCGAATATCGAAACTGTGGTGTATTTCTTTCTTATTTTTTTTTTTTTTTTCGTATTGTAATTCTTTATATATTCTGTTTCAACAGCCATGAGTTGCAGACCTGTGACTGGCCACGTAACGTGGGATGCCTCGGTGGTGGCAGCATCGCCAAGGAGACCGAGGAAGACGATCCACTGTTGGAAAGGTGAGATACAAAGGATAATTACACCGCTATTAGATAACGCCCCGCAGCGTGAGACGTTCGCAATATACACTCGACTCGCACTCTCGGTAATCCCGAAATCGAGGAGTTATACTACTATCCGCGCATTAATTAGGCAAAAGAACAACAATAACGCGGCGTACGAGAATCTAATTCTCGATAGGGTTACCGGTGCACTATATAAATACGTATAATCCTCCTATCGGACTGTTGTTACACATCAGCAATCGCTTGATAGATAGTCATCGCTCGCGCGATTCAACGATATTATAATACCGAAAGTCGTCGGGTCTATGCTAAGCTCCGCGATTCACCGCGAAATCGCCCATTCAAATTACTCAACTTCACTCGTGACTTCGCCACCAAAACAAAATAAATACACTATTCTGTCTCTCAGCCATTATCCGCTATTCCCAGAGTCAGAACACCCCGAGCCTATCTGACTCTCTGTTGTTAAAAGTTTCCTCCCCGAGAGACAGAGAGAGAGAGAAAGAGAGAGAGAGAAAGAGACCGATGTAAATTGAAAGTACGAAATATTTCTCTACTGCAATGGCTTGTACCGTTGTTTTTATTGCACCAGCAATAATTACCCTTTCATTTGATATTAGAAGTGCGCAACTCTACTCGTCCGTATTTCATTGATATTTTCCCTTCGATCATTCCTGAGGCTTTAATTATCAAAAGTCTCGAGTACCTTGGATCACTTAAATTTTTTTTTTTTTTTGTTGAGATTTTTTTTTATAGAGTTAATTACTCGTGTATTTTCCACAACATTGTGAAACTATGTATTGGATTTTTTTTTTTTTTTCGAAATTGTTTATAGAAAAAAACTAATTTTTAGATTCTTATTCGGTAAATTCATTTATTTATCTAATGATTTTCAATTTATCGCTATGAAGCACTTTTTTTTCTTTTTCTTCGAATAAACATCTAAAAGTTACTTATTGGCTACTAACGGGAGACCGAAATTTTAAGTTGAAAATTAAAAATTATAAATAAATAAAAAAAATTGATAAATTAATTCCGAAATATTAGTTTTTTCAAATATATAAATTTAAGATTATTTATAGCTTCAAAGATTGATTTAAGGTTCCAAATCGCAATTCAAAAATCGAAATCAAAAAAATTTTTAAAAATCGAAATTCAAAATTAAAAAAAATATCTCAGAATCAAAATTCTCAAGATTTGGATCGAAGCTTTTCATCGCTTTCTCGTCTCACTCCCGGCTCCGTCGCTCCAATGTCTCGCCTCTGTGTCTTTCGCATCTCGCGAGTCCGCGAAGTACTCTTTCTCTTTTTCCGCGTGACACAACTCCGAATCGGGCAAAAGAGTCAGCGGAGTGCCAAGAGTCTGGCGAGTCCCGTTGTGCAACATTACCCGTACTGGTAGTTAGGCAACGCGTAGACAGGCGCTAGCTGCGCGGGTACTCATTATAACGTGTATTGTGTACCGGCGATCGTACAAAGTTACTGTACAGTTTCTCAACACGTTTCACTAGGCGTCTCCGCGAGACTGTTTCGCCGAGAGCTAAGATCAATAATACGTTACCTCTGCATTTCGGGGCTATGGCCCCAATATCCCCGATGGCTGGACACCCCGCAAAGTAAAATCAACAACGTATTTTTCGTCGCCAGCAAACTATTGATTCGCAAAAGCCTCTGCACGAGGCTTCCTTTTAATTCAAATTAATTTCTGCCTTTCGGTTGTTAATCTGTAACCAAAACAAAACTCTTATTTGATTTTTTTTCTTCTTTTTTCACTTAAAAAAAATCGAAAAAAAAAAAAATTCCACTCATTTTTAAAAAATTTATATATATAAAAAAAAAATCAGCGGAAAATTTTCCGCGAAATCGATAATACTGACGACGAAAAGCAACGAATGCAGTCCTCTTTGTTAAAGTTGTAACAGAACCAACGGCATGCCGTTGGACGAGGCGTTGAAAATTATTCTCACTTCTGCGGTGTGTTGCATTACAGCTTATGGATTACATAGTTCACAAGCGCGTTTAGGACATAATGATGCTAAGCTGGATGACTTCTGGGGTAATCTCGGTAAACACCGCGAGACGATGCAGCTATCTCTCTTGGTGCTCCGTTTGTGTTGCCGGAAACGCTTAGCCGAGTCGCGAGGAAACCCGACAGTACGCTATACCGAGTCGTCTGGCTTTCGGTCTTTCAGAATTCAGGCTAACGACTCTCAAGGCGCACCTCTGATCCCTCCCCTTGTGCGGCTGGAACTCGCGAGAGGCCCTCCAGCAATCTTCTGTCTATCATATTGTTTTTTTAAAATTTTTTCTTTCGTTGGATTATTAAATATTCTCAGTGTACCATGAGAATTGGATAATCGATCGCTGCAACAAAAATAATAGCGCCATTAGATTTTTATTTCTTAGGGTTTTCTTACGATGATTTTGGTTCCAAGATCTCTTTTTATTCCCTTAAAGTAGCTCCAGCGCGTGGTGTCCATTTCGCCTAAGTTCGAGGAAATTGAGAGGAAATTTCGCACACTTCTCGATAGTATAAAAATCTGAAAAAATTCATGCATATTAAAGGTAGTGAAAAAATTAATTTTGCACAATAATAATTGCAAAATGTTATTAGCAAATTGATGAAAAAAAAAAATTGTTTAACAAATTTATGGTAACTTAACTTTTTTTTTATAAAAATGATTCGTTCATTTTTCTGAATACGGATGAATCTTTTCAGATTTTTATCTTTAGTGTGAATTTTTTTTTTTTTTCATATGGAAAAAATGTGTAGAAAAAGACAAAAGTCAAAAAATTAATTTTGCACAATAATAATTGCAAAATGTTATTAGCAAATTGATGAAAAAAAAAAATTGTTCAACAAATTCATGGTAACTTAACTTTTTTTTTATAAAAATGATTCGTTCATTTTTCTGAATACGGATGAATTTTTTCAGATTTTTATCTTTAGTGTGAATGTTTTTTTTTTTTTTTCATATGGAAAAAATGTGTAGAAAAAGAAAAAAATCTGAAAAAATTCACACGTATTCAAAAAAATGAACGAATCATTTTCATGAAAAAAAAAAAAAGTTAAGTTACCATAAACTTGTTGATCATCTTTTTTTTTCATCAATTTGTTAATAACATTTTGCAATTATTATTGTGCGAAATTAATCTTTTCAGTACCTTTAATATGCATGGATTTTTTCAGATTTTTATATTATCGAGAAGTGTTTGCAATTTTCTCTCAATTTCCTCGAATTTAGGCGAAATGGACACCACGCGCTGTAGATACCTTTAAAAAAAAAATTAAAAAAAATGCTCATTAGTTTCCTTTTTTTTAACATATTTTTTGTTGTCTCAGAGCCGCAAAGGCTGAATCCGTTCAGCTGGAACAGCAGCAACAGCATCGTCAACAGCACCAACAGCAGAGCAGACAGCATCAGCGTCAACCGATTCAGAGGCAATATCAGCAGCAACAGGTTACGGTAACATCGTCCTCACCGCCTGTATCTCAAATAACGGAGAGACAGTCGCGTCAGAGGCAACAACAGCAGCAGCAACAGCAGCAACAACAGTCCCAAAGGATATATCAGGACGACGAGTACGAACCGGCATCGGAGATCGAGAGCGATCGTCAGCAGCGCGTCTATCGTGGTCAGCCGTCGACGATCGGCCAGGTGCAGCGCGATCGCGACGGTCTCCGTCGCAACATCATATCCGTAAGTCATCCACCACCGTCGTCATCATCATCATCATCGTCGTCGTCGTCGGTGATCGCAGAGATGCGTCAACACGTCGCACCTACGAGCAATAATATTGTTAATCAGGTTTCACCGAGAAGCGACCGTAACGCGAACGGTCAACAAAACGATTACGACCCGAACCCAACACCGGATCCCGTTCCTCGTCGCACGAGAATTCACCATTCCTCCATCGACATCACGCCTGACAATCATCAATCCAAATTATCATCCGTTTCGCGCGATTCCGAGTTCGACGAAAGACTCGCGCAGGATAAACCGAACGATAACGTTAGCGTCACCGTTACGAGAATATCATCGAGTACAACGATGATGGCGCTTCTTCAACAGTCCAGAAACGATCCATTGGAGTTTACCGCGAGTCCGTATCTTCCTGAAACTTCTGTGACTTCGTCAACAGCTGTGAACGTCGTTCCCGTTGCTCCGGAAGTCCATATGGAAGTTCCAGTGACCGCGAGAGTTCGTTCGACTCTTCAAAACGTATTTTCCTCGCCGTCCTCTATCGCCGCTCAGTGGCAACGCTCGACGGAGGAATTGGATAAAAATGAAATTTCCGTTACCTCACCAACGACTAATCGTCAACGATCGACCGTATCGAGAACCGACCGTATCGACCGTATCGTAGGAAATGACGATTCCGAGGAAAATCGTCTCGTCGGAGTGTCCAATTCGCGAAATCAGCAGCAACGATACAGAAACGATGCTTTCGCGTCCTCCTCGACGGCTAATTGGTTGAGATCGACGGAGGATCTCGAGAAAAACGAAATTTCCGTGAGTCCCGGTCCGGCGGGTCGGGGATTCATGATAAAACGTCTCCGTTCGGATCTTCCGGATTCCTACAATGACGAAGAGATTCCCGTTACTCTCGCTTACGCTCGTCAACGATCGACGAGCCCTCCGTTCGGTAATCACGAGAAGGGCGAATCGAGAAATCTTGAAGTCTCCGTCAGTCCGACGACGTCGCGTCAACGATCGAGAAACAGCATTGTTCCGTCGCCGTTTCAAACGCGTGCGACAGAAAGATCGACGACGATAATCGATAATACCGATTCTCTTGTAACGGCGGCGCGAAGAAATTCCATCGCCGATCTGGAAAATCGTAAATACTACGTGGTTTCGGTACCGCAACGCCCGACGACCGGCACGGTTATCGCTAACGCTTCGGTGAGTTCCGCTCAACGAGCGGAAAACGAAACGAAGAATCGGAAAATAGCGATGCAACTCGATTCCGTTGGGGATAATATCGAGGAGAAGAAATATTACATTCCTTCGGTTCAGCAACGTTATTCGTTCAATTCAGAGGCGACAACTTCCACAACTGTTCAACGAGGAGTTACGGAGGAACGGGAACGCGGAACTTTGAAAATAAGCGATAAAAACTCCGAAAATGAGGCGATTACTCCGAAATCGATTGCGAAAAATCCGAGAGAAGAGGTTTCTTCGGCGAATCCTGTTGAAAAAACTTCGGTGGAGAATCGGGAAAAAAGTGCAACCGGCAGTCCTGAGGAACTCGAAAAAAATGAAATTTCCGCAGCGCCGTCGCAACGACGACGCTTCAGTTCGACGTCATCGAGCGGCGAACCGAACGAGACTGAGGGAAACGAAATTCCAAGTTCGCACAGGCCGTCCGTCGGGATTCGTGGGCGACAACGCGCCGGCGTCAGAGGTCAATCGCGGCGCAAACCGCTGGACGGAATCAAGAGGACCTCGAGACCCGTAAGTCCTCAACTCTCAAGCAACTGTGACTGTCTTCGTATCATCGGCCCTCTGAATTTTCCGACGCCAAAGCACCGGAAAGCCTTCTAAATCATGAAAATAAAAAAATAAAAACCACGTCTCCACTGTATATACTATGCTGCGTGTAACACTCTGCAAGCTGCTTTATCCGTGTCACCGTCTCGAAGACAATAAAAAAATCGGTGAATCGGAGAAGACGTAACCGTTGGATCGACTCAATCCCTCCCCTCTCACGTATTGACCAAAAACTATGAAACAGATGTGGATGAAAAAAAAAAAAAAAAAAAATCGACGAATGTCCGAAAACATCGAAAAAAAAAAATCGACGAATGTCCGAAAACATAGAAAAAAAAAAAAGAAGTAACAAACGAGAAGAGATGGAGAAAGCAAGAGATCGAACGAAAGATACGGCGAAATGGTCGCTAAAAAAAATGAATTGAAAAAAAAAAAAAATCTCGAGTTCTTCGCCAACTATGACTCGATATTGGCGTCACGCGCGTCTTTCATCCTCTGCCGGGAAGATTTCGTCTCTTAAATATACGAATGTAAACACGTATGCGCGTAGTATGAAAATAAAATGTATACTATGCACGTGCGTGAATTTCAAGAATTAATTAAGAGACCCCCACGGAATCGTCGATCACCGGGTGACGGAACGAGAGATACGAGAGACACGGTCTTTGGACGCGTTGGCCGATAAAAAATCTCAGCTTCATTAGAATTTCTCACGTCCCGATACCCTTTAAACAAATTACCTCGTATTATTTACTGTACTTATCACGGCCGCTCATTGCTTGCACTATCTTCACTACTTTTTATTTTCTTTCGTAGATATTTCTTCTTCTCTCGTAGATATACCCACGAAGTCTTTCCTTTGTGGGATAACCTTCGATTTAATTTCGCGATTTAAACGTTTTATCTTACTTCGTTTTTTTTGCAGGAGAGAGAAAAGGACAGCGTCGCGAATTCCCGATCTCAGACGGAGAGTCATTACAGGTGAATTTAAAATTTTGCCAAATCGTTGCTTTTTAACGTTGTTGTTGTTATTGCGGTGTTAGTTATTATTTCGCGGAAATTTCGTCAATGCAATTTTTTTTTTTTTTCGTGGATTTTTCGATTTAAGACATAAATGCGAAGGATCCTCGTGATAACTTCTGATTAATCGACAGATCCATCTCGTCGGAATCGCCGAGAATTGCGAAAACTACCGCATCCACCGCGGCACCGGTTTCGAAAGCTTACTACAGCGATGCCGATCAGAGTTATCCTTACTACACGATCTACGATGATGACGTGTCGATCTACAAGGACGATGGTTAGTAGAAATCGAAAATTATAATCCGCGATAAACAATTTATCATGATTTCGGAATATAAAAGGCTCCACGAGAATTTCAAGGGAGAGAAGTCGCTTTTTGCGTATTTCACAATCTTTTTCACGTTTTCGCAATTTTAGATCGAAAAGTGTATTTTTTTTTATCGATAAAAAAATCTAAAAAAAATTCTTAGGCTATCGATTGTTTGTATCGATATTCTGATGGTATGAAAAAAATTCCAGATCCGAATATAATAACGTGCGGAAGAGATTCCATTTTTTCTAATAGCACTTTTTCTTCGTTTTTTTCTATTTGAAAAGAACGTCACGATTTTTACAATTTTTAATATTTCGATCTGAAGATTTTTTTACATTATCGGAAGATTATTATCAACAAACAGTCGCCTGGAATTAGCGATACAATTTTTGTTTCATCTATAAAAAAAATAAAACGAACTTTTTAGCCTGAAATTGCCGAAAACGGAGTTAAATGATTGATTTTTCTTTCTCAAAAACTGTAGAAAATAGTAAAATTATTTTTTTATAACACGAAAGAAGTCAAATTGTTGGATTTTTTTTGTGATTTTTTTTTGTTGATTTTTACTGATTTTTATATTCATTTTTAAGACTACGCGCAGTACACGGTGAACCACACCGTGCAGATCCAGCAGCAGCAGCAGCAGCAGCAGCAGCAGCAACAACAGCCGCACCACCACCAGCATCAACATCAGAACGTCCGGATAGCCGAGGTTACGCCGAATTCGAACCAACAGTACAGCCAGAAGCCGAAGAAAGTACCGGTTAACGATGCCGACAAATACAATCTGAGTCCCGAGGTCACGGTTTCCGATTACGACATTTACGATAGTCAAGTGCGTTTATTTCCACGGATCGTTAAATCTTCGCTTGCGAACTTCCGTTTGTTTCTCCCGCATCCGGAGGATCTTGCGTTACAAATCATCCTAATCGTTTCTTTCCTCTTTTTTGCTCGCAGCCTCTCAAAAATAAGTTCCGAATTCCCGAGGGACATCAGTCGCTGAGGTGAGTTTCATTCGCGCGATTTAGGATTCAACCCGTTCGTTTCCAGCGTATAATTCGGTTCTCAAACAGTTCGAAAAATTATTTATCCTGCAGAAATATTTAATTTTTTTAAATTATCAAAGTCTTGGATTTTTTAAATTTTTTTTATGATTTTGTATATAAAAAAATAATTTTTTTGGTATCGGAAAAAATGTAATAAATTAGTTAAAAAAAAATTTGGCTTCACGAAAGTCGAAATTAACTGCCGAAGCGAATTGGTTAATTTGTGAAACCCACTCGAGTGTTTTTTTTTTTTTTTAAGAACGCAGTGGGCCTCGAGATCGTATAATCTCGAGGCGCACCGCTTGCCTACGCGACAATGTCATTGACCTTCGAATATCGAACGGAATTCATTGCCGGGCTGATTTTTATGCCACAGGACGAACGGCCTCAGTCATCCAGTGGTACACGTGACTACACCAAACGCTATTGTCGATACTTACGTACCACTGACGACCACCACTCAGCCACCACCCACCACCACTGCTCGTTCCTACACCGCAACAGTTCAAAAGTCAGTAAACGCCACAACATTGACTACAAAGACTATTACACAAACATAATAATGTGCCCAACTATATATATAGTCACTGAAGTAATATGAAAAAAGAAAAAAAATTTAATTCCGACATGAAAAAAAAATTTCGAAAAAATGTCGACTTATAAAAAAAAAAAAAATTGGAAGAATTTCGACTTATGAAAAAAAAAAATTTGAAAGAATGTCGACTTTCAGAAAAAAAAAAAAATTTGAAAAAATGTCGACCCTCGGAAAAAAAAAAATTTTGAAAAAATGTCGACTTTCGGAAAAAGAAAATTTGAAAAAATGTCGACTTTCGGAAAAAAAAAAATTTGAAAAAATGTCGACTTTCGGGAAAAGAAAATTTGAAAAAATATCGAATTTCGGAAAGAAAAAAAATTGAAAAAATGTCGATTTCGGAAAAAAAAAATTTTGAAAAAAGTCGACAAAAAAAAAGTTCTTAAATTTCACAAAGTCCAGTTGCGTGTGATTTTCATTTTCTTTTAGAAATTTTCGGATTTGGCAACAGAGTTTAATTTTTCGTAGTATCCGAATCGACATTTTTTAAATTCCGTCTATTCGTCCGACGCGCGTCTCTACATACCATATAATATTTCGAGTGAATTGAGGTCGATTAGCGCGCGCGAACGAATTTGCGACGACCGAGACCCAGTTTCGCAATGGCCCACTCGGGGGGATTCGCTTGTCGTCAAATCGAGAGATCGGGACGGAACCCGCGAAGCTCGGCTCGGGACTTGTTGTCCGCTTTCACTCGGACCGTACGGTACGCGGGAACGTGAATACACGAATGCGCGAAACCGTTCGCTTTCGTTCCGCAGCCGGAAGCGATTTGCAAGCGTTTTCTGCAAAGCCAATCTTATTCTATATTTATTTTTATTTATTTTCCTTCATTCTGTTTCTTACAGTAGGGGCCGACCGCAGGTTAACCGTGGAACTGCACCACCGTAAGTTATCGTTCCACCGTACGTTATATATCCCCCGTATTACCAGCAGTATGTGCAGAAATTCACCATATATGCGCTAACTACTCATTACTCTTAATTCCGAGACGTTGCAAAAACGTTCTTTCGCCTTTTCGCTATATCTCGGCGTTACGCAGAGTAGAATAACGCTGTATACGATGAATTCCGCTGACACACATAGAAATCAGAGTCGATTATTGCTTGTCGCTCGTGTCTATTATCATTCGTCATTAATTATCTTGTTGTTGCTATCGACAATGAATGGAGGAATACTACGGGTTGTTCTTCGATAGAAATGTTATTAAAAGATTGCGCAATCGTCTCGCAAGCGACTTGGTTAATTAACTCTTATGGGTTGTTGTATAGCGACCAATAATGAGTTATTAAGGCCGCGCGGCGTTCCATGAAAACTTCTAACGCCGTAACGCATCGCGAGGCATGAATCGGTTATTATAGACTTACATATGTTTAATTTTCTTCAGGAGATTGCGTCCGACTCTCAAACCATCGACGGCTATAGTATCGAAGGCACAGG
Organism: Buathra laborator; assembly: GCA_934046635.1. NCBI lineage: Eukaryota > Metazoa > Arthropoda > Insecta > Hymenoptera > Ichneumonidae > Buathra > Buathra laborator. The sequence goes on from OW203900.1 coordinate 6,414,913, forward strand.
AATTCGTCGATATCTACAGATACCCGCCGGTGAGACCCGGACCCATATATCCCACTCCGACCGTCGATAAACCCGCAGCAAAGTGTCGCAAGGACGTCTGTTTGCTTCCGGATTGCAGCTGCGGCGGTACCGACATTCCCGGTAAGATCCCATCTAATTTAACAGTCGGACGGCGTAGCCGCGAGCATTCAGTCTCGACGACTCTTCGGACTGTCGTAGGAGATACGAAAATCCGAATGAAGAAACGGAATGCTATTTTTTTAATCGATTTTTCATCCGGAAATTTTTTAGAAAAAGATTAAAAAGTCTTTTCATAAGGCGAAGACGTCGGGGTTACGAATTAAAAAGCGGTGTTTCGTTACATTTGCAGCCGAAATTGAGATTCAGAGAGAATTTCGAATACTTCCCGATGGGATCGCAATATGAAAAAAAATTGGTCAAAAATAATTCTAAAATGTTTTTTTGCGAATTTTTTTTCGAAATGTGTGACTTTTTGACGATATAAAAAAAATTAAAAGAAAAAAAAAAATTAATATATTTGTATTCGCAAAAATTAACGAATCAATTTTTGCTGAATCTGTTGAACAATTTTTTGGAATTATTATTGTGTAAAATTAATGTTTTTAGTATCTTCTATACGGTTAATTTTTTTCAGATTTTAATCGCATCGCGAAATATTCGAAATTTTCTCTGAAGCTAACTTTTGATTGGGAATGTAACGAGACACCCTTCTTAAGTTTACGACACGTGATGCGACGTGAAAAATTGGTGGAAAGTTGTCTCTCGAAATCTCAGAAATCTCGAGATATGTATAATCGGTGGTGTAATATTTGCGTCATCGTTAAGGCAAACGTTCACGACGAGTGTATATCTGCAGCACGTTCACTCCTGTTGCCACGATTATTCGAGTATCTTACTGAAAAAGGAAGTTTCGAGCGAAATCATTACGAAAATACTCGTTCGCGAGGCCCCGTCGTGAGACGACAAGCAGATGTAGAATTATCGTAAATTATCGCGCGCCGTCTCACAATAACGAATTTCTTTCTTTCCATCTATCCGTTCCGAAGCCTCGTGAAACGGAAATCGGAAACCACAGAAATTCATAAAGAATACGATACGCTTCAACGATTCTTGGATATTACTTCGCATTGAGCAAATAGATTCTTAAACTTTATTTTTTTTTTACGACCGAATATTTCATTGGTAAAATAATTCATTCCAAGAATCTTTGATATTCCTTTTGGGATTTATCGCAACAAAAAAAACGAAAAAAAAAAAAGTCGTAAAAAATATTCGAAAAAAAAAAAAAAAAAATCGAAAAAAATATTCAAAAAACGAAGAAAAAAAATAAAATCGAAAAAATATTTTGATGAAAGAGTCATATTATCGCCGGTGTCCGCGAGATTTAGTGTGAATCCAATGACGCAATTAATATCGAGTCGAACTCCGAATGTTGATTTTAACGATCGAATTTATCAACCGCAACCGACGCGGTCAGCACGCCTCGTACTGAGGACTTTCACCGATTCTAACGTTACATACGCATTACGCTCGGCGGACGTTCGAAAGTGAAACAGATCCGCGTGCCCCGTTAGTGACCGCAACTCCTCTCTTCAGTCGCTTCGTTTCGATGCGCACCTCGTTGTTCTCCGATACTTACAAATACTATATTAACGAGTATATTGTTGTACGCTACATAGTAGTGTCCGCACGTACCACCTGGTCGACGCGACGACTCACGCAACGAAAAAAAAAAAAAAAAAAAAAAAAAAAAAATTATTCATGACTAACAGGAAATAGAATCGGCAATCCGTGGGTCGCACTTCATTGAAATTCACGAAGGATCCGGTTTATTCGATTGTGTAGACAATTATATAGTTTGAATTTAAAAAGATACGAGAGGCATAAACGCAAATGGCCGGCAAGTTACCGGGCGAAAGTGCGATAGTCAATGACCTTTTTTTTTATTTACAAATTCATTATAATTTTTTTTTTACGAAATCTCGAACTCTCGGAATAAATAAATATGATATAAATCGAAATATTCAAAGTATTATTACATAATAATAATCATATTAGTGATATCATTATTATTGTTTCTTTATTTATATATTCAGTATATTATTAATAGCATCGGTATCATGCCATCGAGTCAAATTTACGTAATTCTCGTAAAAATTCGCTTTTTTTTTTAAACCAATTTTTATAATTTTTATTTATATTGCCTGTGAAGATGAGATTCTAAACTATCGATATCAGGACTGCGGAACAAATCTTTTTTTTTTATAAAATTTTTCCACGAAATCCTTGATTTTTCGGACCGAAGCATCGATCAACGAGTTGACCAATTCCGCGATTCAAGAATAGTGACTTTTGCGAAAAAAAAAAATATTCCAATGTATAATTTATTTCGAAAGATTTCATATGACGAAAGCCTTTTTTTCAATATAAACTCATTTCTCTGCAATATAATTTTATAGGGTTTTTTTTTCCTAAACTCCGATAGTGAGATTTTCAATTTGACGCCAAATGATTGTACATTTTTTTTTTTTTTTTTTTTCGTCACCGAACCGGAGAAACTCTCCGAAACGGGTACTGCCTTCAGACCGGGCGATTTGACGCTAAACTCGAAGATTTTCTCGATCTATAGATTGAGGAGAAAAAAAAAGAGATAATTTCGATCGTTAGGTTTCAATCGAATTTTAACATTCGGCAATTAGTGGGATTACGTATTATCTGTAGACAACTTTACAATTTACGAGCGTTAAGCTGCCCTCGAGGTATAGGCGGAGGAACGCGATCGCGGCGACGATTTAGAAATCGAACGATAACGATCGATCGGATATTTTATCGTTTCGCGCTGCGGCCGCACTTCGGTTATTCGTTCGTGCGGCTAAAAGGCCGACTTCAGTGTATGTGCGACTGAAACATTTCACGGCGAAAGCGCGAAACTTTATCGTTCTTCGTATCGGATTTCTGACTATAACAGAAGTTTCGCACCGACTTTCAAGGAATTGCGGAGTGTTAGCTGAACTCTTGCGCTATGAGTCGAAAAATCATTTGCAAAGGACGCATCAAGCGCACTTTTCGTTAAAAACAACAAATTTTTCGTTATTATTCAATTTATATTCGTCGAATATAAGAAAAATCGCATATAACGAACCAATTCTCTTTTTTTCTACAGTAACTTCCGTTTTTCTTAAATCACTTATTGTATTAAAAAAAAATCATATTTATTCAAATTTTTGTTTCTCGTATTATTTTTTCAACAGCGGGAATTTTTTTCTAATATTAATAATTATACAAAAGACGCGAATTTTTTTAGCCCCATTATTATATAAATAATTTTCTTACCGCTCATTATTATTTTTATAGCTTCGCGTTACCTTCGCCTTTAAAATTAATTTATCCGCGTATCGTCTTTGGATCGATAGTATAACAAAATATTATGAATAAACAATACAATCTCAGGTGGAATCCCAGTTGAAAAAACGCCGCAGATCGTTCTACTGACGTTCGACGACGCGGTAAACGATCTTAACAAACAGCTGTACGAGGATTTGTTCGAAAGGGGCAGAAAAAATCCGAACGGTTGTCCGATCAGCGCGTCTTTCTATGTGTCTCACGAGTGGACCGATTATAGTCAAGTGCAAAACTTGTACGCCGATGGACACGAATTAGCGTCCCACACAGTTTCGTAAGTCGATCTCGGAGATTTTTTTATCGCGATCGAGATCGATAACCAAAGAGCTTGAATCACGCTGCACATTAATTGCATTCATCGTCGATCGGCGCTCATTGCAGAATTTCACATGAAACTAAATTTTTTTTATTTTTTTTAATAAGTATCCCATCTATTCGTAGTCAGGAAAAAAGGGTTATCTACAATCCTTCAATGCGTCTGCCTTCTCGGGAACGTCGTTTAAATCTTTTATATATCCATAGCTATAACTACCTATACAATTGCATTGTTCTCGCAGAATTTGTTTTTTTTTTTTTTTTTTTTTCGTACTTTCTTCGCGCGCGTATCCTTACGTCAGGCCGATCGACTGAGATATCCTTCGAGAACAATGCAACCTGTATGCGTTCACTTTATGTAGAATAAAACGCCCGGTATTGTGCACTTGACGATCTGTGATCCCTCCGTAAACGCATTATACTGCGATGGGGACTTTTTCGTCAAGTGGATGTTACTTAAGCGTTCGTGTATCACTAATGCTGAGTACTAACATAACTTTTTTCTCTTTCATTTTCTTCCTCTTCTTTCTCACTCTTCTATCACCATCACTTTTTCGCGATCTACCGATCTCTACACTATACACGCATTTACATTACTACAACGTTTGATACTTCGTTACCGATTCCCTTCGCGATTTTTAAAAAACACGAATTCTTTTTTTTTTTTTTTTTTCATTTGCACAACGAATCAACGATTCTGAATCACGATTATCGGACAATCGAACAACGTACACGAAAAAAAAAAAAACAAATACGAACAAACATCGTGACAAAAAATCCTTACGCTGTCCATTCGATTTATCGATACGCCTCACGACTTTCCTGTCTTTCCTTCGTTCCTATAAAAAAAAAACAGGTGACTACCTGCCGGAGGAGATACCGCAAATCGTTCTTCTAACGTTCGACGATTCCGTCAATGATCTGAACAAAGGACTTTACGCCGATTTGTTTGAAAAGGGACGTAAAAACCCGAACGGCTGTCCCATCTCTGCGACGTTCTACGTATCCCACGAGTGGACCGACTACAGCCAAGTGCAAAATTTGTACTCAACCGGTCATGAAATTGCCTCCCACACAGTCTCGTAAGTAATGCGAAAAAATCCCTTTCGCGAATTCGACACGACTGACGATTAGACTGGACGATGATCGATACATTTTTCTTTTTTTTTTTCTTCGGTAAATCGACGATTTTTCAAAGCGAGAATTTCGAATACAAAAGAAATCGAAAGTGAATAATCTTTTCGTGTAAATTAAGTTAACTAAATGCTTCTAATTTGATATTATAAATTGAAGGATTAAGAAAGGTGTATCGGTACGTTTTTCAACCAAAGATGAGATTCCGAGCGAATTTTAAATACTTCCTAATGGAATGAAATTCTGAAAAAAACCAACCGTAGAGAAGGTGTTAAGAACATTAATTTTGCATCATAATAATTCGAAAAAGTTATTAAGAAATTAGTTTTAAAAAAATTGTTCTACGAGTTATGTGGCAATTGGATTTTTTCATTGAACGTTAAACAATTTTTTAAAATTAATTTGTTAAAAACTTTTTGGCATTTTTATTGTGCAAAATGAATGTTCTTAATACTTTTTACATAGTTGATTTTTTACAAATTTTTATTTCATTGGGAAATATTATAAATTCTCTTAGAATCTCATTTTTGGTTGCGAATCTAACGATATATCATTTTTAACTATAAATTGCGCGATTCTTACCCACGAAAAATAATTCACGTTCCAAAAATGATAAAATTTGTTTTCTCGTATCTAAAAGTAAAGCGAAAAAAAAAAAACTGTAAAATTTTTATCGAATTCGGGAATCTCGTTAAATATCAAATATCATCAATGATCAGTAAAATTTTCGTATGTTCACTCGAATCATAAATCGTTTTAGAATCATTTTCATCAGCACGTTTGAGTTCTATCGTTTTTTTTTTTCTACGTAGAAACTAATGTATACTTATCGCTTGAATCTATCGATAACTTTTAGCTTTCTTTCTCGAATCATCGTTATCCGCTTTATCGATCATACGATTTTTTTTTTCATCGAATGTTTTATCAATCAACGCTTCTCGCTCGCGCGCCAAGATCTCGTCTCAAAGTCTACAATATTACTTCGAATTTATATACGACGATTGAAGCCGAAAATATATCGTAATATTATAAAAATCGTTCCATTATAATTCATTTACCAAAAAAATCGCTAAAAAAAAAAATATCGGAATTTCATCCGATAATAAGACTATTTCTTTCCTATAAAAAAAATCGTTGCGTTCATATTTCATTTATTAATTTATTACGTACCATCGGCTCCAATCGTCAAAAAAAAAAAAAAATCGAATAACGAAGATAATAAATCATTTTTTTAAACATCGTACAGTCACAGCTTCGGTGAGCAATTCTCAGCGAGGAAATGGTCCCGCGAGGTAGCGGGACAACGTGAGATTCTCGCTGCCTACGGTGGCGTTAAATTGGAAGATGTACGGGGAATGAGAGCGCCTTTCTTGTCGGTTGGCGGTAACAATATGTTCAAAATGCTGTGGGACACCAATTTCACTTACGATTCGTCGATGCCGATCTACGAGAATCGTCCGCCAAGTTGGCCGTATACTTTGGACTATAAGCTTTTCCACGATTGCATGATCCCTCCGTGTCCGACGAGATCTTATCCAGGACTTTGGGAAGTACCGATGGTCATGTGGCAGGATCTCAATGGAGGCAGATGCTCCATGGGTGACGCTTGCAGCAATCCCCCGACACCGGACGGCGTGTACAAGATGCTCATCAAGAACTTCGAAAGGCACTACACGACCAACAGGTGAGCGGTCGATGCTTTCGGCGCGATACACAGACAATAATATTGAGAGAAAAAAATTAATTTAAGGTGATGTAAAACACCTTCCCGTTCATTGGACGCGTGTCCAGTCGGTAACAAAAACTGTAATCGCTGCTATTTCCAAATTATAGACATTTGAGAAAACCGAAAAAAGTGATTCTCCGCGTCTATATATTCGGTACGGAAACTTTGTTTTCTTCTTACTCAAATGTTAATAATTTCGAAATAGTATTGCAGTTTTTGTTACCGACTGAGGCTTTACACACTTTTTCATTTTAATTGATTAATTTTTCAAATGTTTATGGGAAATTGTCGACAACTTCCCTCCCGCCCACCGGACACGTGTCCAGTCGGTAACAAAACCTGTAATCGCTACCATTCCGAAATTATAGACATTTGAGAAAAACGAAAAAAGTGATTCTCCGCGTCTATATATTCGGTAGGGAAACTTTGTTTTCTTTTTGCTCAAATGTCTATAATTTCGAAATAGCATTGCAGGTTTTGTTACCGAATGAGGCTTTTCACACTTTTTCATCTTAATTGATTAATTTTTCAAATATTTATGGCAAATTTTTGACAATTTCAAGTCAAAAAGCGTTATTGGAGTTTTTTTTGTTGCATTTATATGTTTATTTGTGTTTTTTGCAGAGCACCCTTCGGTCTTTTCTACCACGCCGCTTGGTTCACCCAGCCGCATCACAAAGAAGGTTTCATTTCTTTCCTGGACACCATTGTCGCAATGGACGACGTATGGGTTGTTACCAACTGGCAAGCGCTTCAATGGATCAGAAACCCAACGCCCCTCGGACTTCTCGATAGTTTCGAGCCCTTCAGCTGCAATTATGCCGTAAGCTATTTTTCTTACAATACAATACAATACAATGCAAATAACTCTATTTTATTGAATCATAGAATCGATATAATTTTTTTTGTGTTTTAATCGTTCGCAGGACCGGCCGAAAAAATGCAACAACCCGAAAGTCTGCAATCTGTGGCACAAGAGTGGCGTAAGATACATGAAAACTTGCCAGCCGTGTCCCGATATCTATCCGTGGACCGGGAAGACCGGAATTCGCAGCAGTCGTATCGACAACGAGGTTGAGAATTGAGAAGATCTAATCGGATGCCAAAGATCCGAATAGATCGTTATCAGGAAACCACAAAAGAAAAAAAAAAAAAACCCACCAGCAATTTTAATTAAAGACGATCCTTATGATCCCCATAAGAATTATTCTCAATCTACCTATCGTCTATCTAAGTATTTTCTATCGTCTGTTCGATGCGATCGTTGCTTAAAAAAAATGCGATAGAATCGATAAAAAAAAATATTTATTACAGACGCGAAAAAAAGGAATTCGGTGTAAAATTGCCTTCTGCATTGTTATCCATATATTTGGTGGCTGTGAGTTAACGATTTTGAATAATCGATGCAAAAAATTATATTTCGTAAAAAATACGAGAATTTTTTTTTTTTTTTTTACAATTCAATTATTTTTTTTATTTGCACAAACTGCTTATGCACATTTTTTTTAATTGTTAATAATTTTCGGTGTGAATATTTATTTGTGAATTTTATCAAGTATAACTGTACTTACCGTTGATATTATCAATTACGTCGCTAATCAATTTCTTCGATTCTATCGTTTTTATAGAGAATTTTTTCAGCAGCAATCGCATTGGAATCGTCGATATTGTTTTCCGGATCAAACGATATTTTATCGTAATGTATAGGCCATTTGCGTCAATGTTATGCGCTGCTTGTCGTAGTTCTATTTCCTCGAGAAGAGAATTGATAAAAAAAAAAAAAAAAACTTTAATCGGCACATTTGTAAAAAAAAAAAAATTGTCTGACGAAGTGCGCAGGCAAAAGTTATTGCGTAAGTCTGCGATTCAGGCAAATCGCCTGCGTTGGGCTGAGCGTAAAACGAAAACTTGTTAAATATACATTTTTTTTATACTTAATTTAAAAAAAAAAAAAAATTTCTTCATTTTCTTTACAATTATATTAATATCGGCGAGGAACGAAGCGCGGACAGCTGGAATCAGATTGAAAGTTCGTTTATTTGGCGCACTCGGCGAAATTAATTAATAGTCGAATTATTATTATTATTATTTTTTTTATTTTTTGTTTTTAATCAAATTAAGGAGATCATGATGTGTATAAAGTCGCGAATGACGTAACGTATTATTATTAGCCGGTCGCGAGGGGTCATTTTGCGGACGGAGAAGAGACGCGAATCTGTCGTTGAGGGTTTTTTTTTTCGCGTATCACGAAAAGATTCGCGGAATTACGCGAACGCGCGAAGAGTGGATTACAGAGAGTTTCGAGGAGCAATCGAGAGAACCTAATGTTCAACGGACGGTATCGCGTTGCGCGCGCGATTCGCCATGTGAGCGTTAATATCTTTATAATATTCTAAGATTCGAAAACACTTAATGCCTTTAATAAAATATCTTAAAGTTTTCGCTACAATTCACGATTTGTTTTTTTTTTTGTACGAAAAAAGTTATTTACCACGAACCTTCACCTTTACCGCCTGTTCCTTGATTCAACGGTTCCTGTCACCGATAACACGATGTCACCGAGCGACGAGTTTAATTAATAAACGTAGGATTATTCACCTTTTATTAAATACGATCCCTGCACTTTCACGTTATTAGCTTCGAGGTTAGACACCTCGAAATAAACATTGGAAATAAACGAAAGACGGATTATTATTCGTGAACAAATAAAACGACACGAAACACATTCGGCGGTTCGTGAGAAACTGCGATGCACTGCGACTGCGCGACGAGACTGGATTCGAAAATGAAAGCCAGGAGGCTGTTATATGGATAAAACGTGTAGGCGTATACAATGTTGAAATGACGCGTGTCTCATCTATCGTCGCTTGAAAAACACTGGCCAGCTGTTCGACACAATCACAAATAACCGCAAAAATGTTACATTGTTTTTTTACAAGTGCGATTTGGCTGCAGCAGCACGATCATTGGTCGGCAGGAAGGGGATTGACACGGCAGGACACAACATGATGCGCAGTGGCGCAGTTAGTGTACTACGCCAATGTGCGCCGGCGACCGAACAGTGCGGGATCGTGGACCGCGAGAACGCATGTATGCGCGCAAAAGAGTCGTTTATTGAATGTTTGTTTCGCGATTCATAAAGAAATTCGATACAATAAATTGTCAGTGGCACTAAACATTAACCGGTGGAGGTATTTTTTTGGGGAACGATGTTTTGCACATATTCGCGGATTATCGGACATCGAACATGATATCAAGAGATACCCGGTAAGTAAAGCTTCGAAATTGTTTTTATCTTTGCAGGAATCAAGAAGGGTTTTCTTTTCGAGTATTTTCAGCGCGAAGTTTATTTCTCTGCTTTAACCGTTTACACACACGGGGTGTTCACGTTTTGCATACAAAACATTTTCTGTCATTCGTCGGGTTTTATACAACTATAGTAGTTATTTATGATCATAAAATTGAATAATCCGTACAGAGATAATACTTAATTATCACAAAGATGTATCGGGTACAGGGATGGGGTATAACGTCGATGACCACGCATCGATATTAAAACAATCGATACTATGCCAATCGCAGTCGACATTGCAGCCGACGTGTTCGATCCAATAACGCGCCATATTGTTAAATTGTTTTAACGTCCAAGTCTGAAATATTTTTTTTTTTATCACAGAGTCAATACATTTGTTCATTTTTAATGAAAAATTTAAATTGAGAAAAATTCGAACGAAAGAAAACATTTTTTACTTTTTCGTTTTGCCGAATCCACGCCATCATCATAATATTTCTTTGATGCACCGCACATTTCGATCCTTTTTTTAAGTATCGTATTGCCCAAACTTTTCGCCCGTGTGCAATTTCGAGATACGCTTTCAGCATATATAAACGCGGTTTTATGAAAAGCACTGTTTTCGAAATTCGCTCGAGAAGGATTACGATAGATTCGATCTCATCGAGCAACAAGGCAACATGGTCCGCTTGTTTCAAATTGATGCAACGCACTAGTATAAGAATGTAGCATTCCAACGTCTGAAAAAAAAATAAATAAATACGATCAATCGATTTATCCGAAATATTCTTTACATCAATGAGCATTGAGTTACTTTCGCCAGTGTCATCACGTGACAAGAATTGTCGACCCGAATATCTTTCGTATGGAATTTCGTTATTTGGGTGAAAGTCCGAGTTACCGAAACACCGCTACGAATTAAAAAAAATTGTTATAATAATAAATAAAAAATTTAATAATAATAATAATATTAATATAATTTTTAAAAAATTGAAATTTTTGACAATTAAATTTATAATTTTGCGTTTGACGCACATTCGAAGTTGCCATATCCAGAGACACGTCAATAATCGTCTCAAACTATCGGGATCACGTGACACGCAAGCTGCGTATTTGGAGGATCCTGCTGAACGCAATATATTTTATTTTACAAAACGCACGAATATCTCGACGATGTTTGGTTAACCTGTTATCTTTTTGGCGAATTCCGCGCAAGTTTCGAACGTTTCCAAAACCATACCAGCATCGAGCGCCACGTCGAGACAAAGCGCGTAGTACCACGTGATGCTGGACTCGTCGGTATCTTCGGGCGCCGAGTGGTAAAGCTCTTTCATCAGATCGACTGTTTCGTGTATTCGTTTCGTTCTTATCTGGAGATCGGTCAATGAAATTATTTATTCGGACTCGTAGAATCGATGTTTTCATGAATTCGTTGAATTAAGCGTCAAATTTTCGATTTTTTTTCCTTAAAATTACAGGAAGCGACTTTTTTTTCTTTCTCAAAAACTGTCGGAAAAAAAGAATTTTTTTTTCAACTGATTTGATTTTTCAATAATTCGAGTTTTTACTCAGATTTCGAACCGCCAGTTAGATAATCCCTTCAATTACCGTTACTTGAATTAACTGCGGCAAAATCGTTAATTTCGTTCGACTCATTTTCAACGCTCCGGATATCTTTAGAACTCTTGTACCCATTAACAACGCGTCTTCGTATTCGCCGCGAAGTATTCTAAATCGATTAAAATCGAATTCAGGTACAGGATCGAGATTATTATTAAAAAAATGTTATTTTCTGCCGATTTAATCGGTAAACCTAATTTCGAACATCGTCTTGAAAACAAGCGCCACGGTCGTTATTTCTTCGGCGTCTGACCACCAATGTTTGCTTCTTATCGTGTAAATCATCGGTTTTTCGAGACGTCGAGCGTACGACAAATTGTTGAGTTCGCGGAAAATTTTTGCTACTTTGAGATACAAATCGCTTTTTTCGAGAAAACTTCCGGAACAGGAAAAACCATTGTTAAAACTTTGAAGTGCCGCCAGTTGAGAAGCAGCGTTTTCCCCCTCTTCCTGTGTTATCAAATTTGTATTATGCATCAGCAAAAAAAAAAATCCGTAATATCTGTTATAATAATTATCGACTGATGGTATAAGGAGTTTAAAAAAGTTACCGAAAGAACTAACGAGAGTCGAGCCAAATACGACGCGGCGCTCAGCTTCGTCGTAACGTAACTTCCGGTTATGCGATTAACAAAGAATTCCGGATATCGTTGATAGAGTCTTTGTTTGCATGCCTCGTCGAAGGTTCGATAGGAAACGCAGAATTTATTCGATGTGTGGTTTACATCGACGCCGAGTCGAACTGCTTCCGCGTAATATCTTTTTGCTTTCGCGAGATTTCCGAGATCCATCGAGGCGTCACCTCACGTTCATTAACAATATTTAATATTGACGCAATACAAACATTTATATTATTGATAATTATTGCTTTTATTATTATTAATTTTAAAATATTCGCGAATGCATTCGAGAGAATAAATAAAAAACAATGAATACTCATTCATCGGAATAATTTAAATTCATTAATTTAACGAAACACACAACGTCAAGAAGTACTTAATTATTCGGTATAAAAAAAATGTAAAAAAAAAAATTTGAAATAAAAAAAAATTATAATAAATTTTGTCGAAATTAATTAAGAAAGTAAAAAAATAAGGATAATTATTCGCGATAGTATACCCATCAAAGCGAGTATCGCACTCCGATTTATTCTTCGATCTTCTAATTTCACTTCCGAACATCGAACATCAGCGTTCGACGACTATTCGAGATAAAATCGACGATAAATCAAATCGTAAAACGTCTACGAACTTCCTACGAAATCATCGCTTACCTCGTTCTTCTCATAGGTTTCGGTTAGCAGTATCATTGCTCGAAAGGATTGACCGGTTTGGGTCAATGCAGCGTTGTAATCCATCATAAATCTGACGAGTTTTCCGGAATTTCCTGAATATAATAATTAATGTTATTAATTAATTACGTACTTAAGACATTCGCGAGTTATTCTGTACCGATAACTCGGAGATGTTGGCAAATCTTCCAGAAAAGACAGTCGGCGATCTCATTGCACTGGCAATTGCGTAAATCAATGTGATTAAAGTTCTTCAAATGGGAGATACGCGATGGATCGTTGCCGATTTCGAGATCACATATCGAAGTTCTTTTGCCGAATTTCGCTGATTCGTCGGCATCAATGATGCCGGAGGTCCTTCGGATAGAAGTGACCATTTTCGTTGCATTTGCGGAGGTCATCGACTCTGTCGAATAGAATCCGCGTATTATATTATTACCGACGAATTTCAATAATAATAATAATAATAATGAGATTGAATCACCTTCGTCGGACTCGAAATAAGAAGGCATTATGGAAATCCTTCGAATTTCCATTTCGCTCGATTGAAATCTCAATTCGTCGTTACTGATCGATAGGAAACTTCGTCTTTTGGGTTTAAAAGTTGGCGATCCATCGAATGAGATTTTCTGCCGGTTATTCGGTACTTTGGTCGACTCGATCGTAATCTTGTGTCGAATTAAAGACAAAAAAATTATAGTAAAAAAAATAATCGATCAATTAATAATTATTATTATTTTTAAGTAATTTATTATTCATAATAATGAATAATTAATTAATAAATTTAAATATCTTGAAAAAAAAAAATGATAATTTCGCTTGAATATCTACCGGTTTTTCTCTGCCGGGTATCCTGATGAAAGGTCCACCACCACAGGCTCTGCACTTTCTCGCGTCTCTTTCGTAAATTTCCGATGCTTTTGAATGAAACACTTTTTTCTGTTCTTCCGTGATTTGCGCGTAAATAAAATCTCTAAACGCGTTTACCTTGAACTGCAAAAACCGGCAGTGCGCATAGCGCGGGAGGTTTCCAACAGATTTGATATCTTTGAATGGATAATCGGAAATACGACAGTATAAAAAAAAAAAATTTTCAAACGATAGATTGTTGTCGGTAACGAAGTCGCCGTCTTCGTATCTTTAAGCTTCAAGATTAAGGATACATTAAAGATTTATATAATTACCGGAAAGTCGACAACTGCACTGTAGAAAATGATGCATATCGGAGAAGGTACTTCGTTTCATGTGTATACATGAAGTCATTTCGTCGGTTTGAAAGTTCTGACGTTGATTCGAAGCACATTCCAGAATTCTCATATCGATCAGTCGAGATACGGCTACGATAATGAATTTTTTATTCTTAATTTTTATAATAAACAGAATTCGCAATTTATTTATTTATTTATTTATTTATTTATTTATTTATTTATTTATTTATTTATTTATTTATTTATTTATTTATTTATTTATTTATTTATTTATTTATTTATTTATTTATTTATTTATTTATTTATTCATAATTAGCAAAATATTCTGCAGATTAAACTGATGATAAACAAAAACTTACCATAGGTTGTGTAAAGAGCCGAGGAATTCGGCAGTACGTTTTGCAGCATACTGCGCGTAAAGACATTACCGAGTGCGGCTGCGCACTGCACTAAAGTTTGTTCGTATGGTGTCAATCGTTCATAGATCTCACGACGAATGCCTTCGATATCGAGAATCGCGTCAATATCCCCGCAAAACTTGTCGTTCGTTGAGCAGACAGTCACATTGTCTTCGCCACGGGACGAACGAAAATCGGTAGTTACCTCCTCTGGCGATAGGTCTTTTGGAATTTTTGATACCATTCCAGGATGCGGAAAGACAAAATCTTTCGATAAAACTTCGCCGGGCGTTAGGGACAAAAACTTTAAGGCTTCTTTTTGGAGCAGTAAGCTAAAAAAAGCTTCGCACCAACCGGGATGATTGCCACCACTTGTCTTAAAAATGCTTCGCAATCCATGAAAAATGCAACAATATTTAAATAAATATTAGTCGACAATTATTATTTTCTATCGTTACTGAGATTAAATTATCATTCAACATGAAAAATTATTGCCGCATAAAATTTAATTAAAAAAAAAATCCAATCAATCCAAAAAATAAAAAAAATGCAACAATATTTAAATAAATATTAGTCGACAATTATAATTTTTTATTGTTACTGATATTAAATTATCATTCAACATGAAAAATTATCGATGCATAAAATTTAATAAAAAAAAAATCCAATCAATCCAAAAAATAAAAAATTCAATTAACAAATAACATAATAAAAATAGCGTTCGAGTAAATCAAAGTTCACATTATTTTTTACGCACTCATCGATCTTTCGAGGAATCGCTTGTACATTAAGCATTTGGCACATTAATGCACTCGTGTGCCGCGACTCCAAAGCTGATAATTCGCATTTGAAAATTCTTTTATCACAGCCAATCGACGCGTTCGATTCATCGATCTCTGTGCAAAAGGGGATCCGTTCTGTCGCCATTGCAAGAACGAATCTACTGTTGTTCATCATTCGCGATATGAATTTCCAGGACAGGGAATCCATAAACTGTACGTCGTCGAGTAATATGCAGTGCGGGCCTTGCAACTGATAAAAAGGTTCATTTTTATTGCTGTTATTTTTGTTATCTGTTAACTGCATTTTTCGTCTTAAATAATAATAATAATAATAATAATTTATGTGATATTGAAATATAGTGCTTCGTGTCCACGGGCTTAGAAATTAATTAAATAATCTCACGGACCGAGCAATTTTACACAGCAACTCAGACGGCTAATTACCGATTTGAGAATTGCACTGAAAATTGTTAGCGATCGCGCCAATCTTTCCTCCTCGCTGTCCGAATAGTAATTTGCAGATAAAGCAAATTTGACGCGCATTATGATGTTCATGTAACAAAAATCGTTCCATGGTATAACGCTGGACAAGTTCGTCGTTACTGCCCTTTCGCGTTCCTCTATAGTTCTGCAATCTGTTGCACCGAGCAACTGTGAAAATATTCATAATTACGAAATTTCTGTAAAATCTCACGAAAAATCCGGAATAAAAAAAAATCAAAAAAATATTTTAAAAAATAAATATTCGAAATCAAAATATATAAAAAAAAAATTTCAAAATTCAAAAAACAAATTGAAATCCAATCAATGTTCAAATTTTTCAAAATTTTATATGAAAAGTCAATCAAATCGAAAGATAATATTTTCTATGCGAAGTACAATTTAAAAACACAACCAAATGTTTAAACAGCAACAGCGCGCGAGGCTCGTGATAGTGAACTATTGCCGATTCCGTTTTCGGAGTTTTTTTTTTAATATTGTAACCACAATGTTTAAACACTCACATTCATGAATAGATTATAAACAGTGGCATACGGCTTCAAAGCATCCGATTGATGCAGACATAATTTGTGCACTGATATTTGTCGGAATTTAGCAATTGTTACGACTTCGTCCAGAAGTCG
This sequence comes from Buathra laborator, assembly GCA_934046635.1. Lineage (NCBI taxonomy): Eukaryota > Metazoa > Arthropoda > Insecta > Hymenoptera > Ichneumonidae > Buathra > Buathra laborator. Next base: position 6,431,226 of record OW203900.1, read on the forward strand.
TGATTTTCCGATTCTACTGGGTCCCTAAATTAATAATAAAAAAAATTAATTGCGATCTTTAAGCATTAATTGATTGAATCAATTAAATGCTTTTAGGATGACATGATAATCATTATAGGAACATTACAGGTATAGGTGGGGAAACGAGACCTCAATTACAAATCCACAATACGTCCGATTGGATGCACATATGTCGTCGAGTATATCGGTAAAGACATCCATTTCCCGAACGCGACCCAAGATAGGATAAACGTAATCGAGATTACCGAAATCCATGAGGTCTTTTTCTATCCTGAAACAAATTCGTAAATTAATAAATAATAATAATAATAATTAATAAATAAATGATTAAATAATAATAATAATAATTAATTAATTAATTAAGTAATTAATAGCTTAAGATTTTTTATCCTTCCGAAGCAATGCTTACAATGTTTTTTCGATGAATGTGTAGAGATGACATCGGCCGAAACCTTTGAGTTCTTTCATGCCGCGAGAACGAAATTTCTTTTGAGAAACCCGACTGTAAAATACCGTATCGAATTCGCAGCTTATCTAAAGATATCAGAAGATTCGATTACGAATAGGAAGCAAAGAATGTGACTATTAAAATTGGAGATAACCTTTCCATTCGAGATGCTCATGATCGCCATTGCTTTTTCTATCGGTGGACCCAATATCACGTATTCCATTCTTTCTGTGTGGCCGATAACCCCACAGTAAACCATACCTAACGACATACATCGTTTCTGTATCATAATCAGTAATCGGATAATATTTGTTCTCAACAAAACCGGAAACGATACTAATTTGAATTTTAAAAGCGACAATTATTTTTATTTTTCAAGTTGAAACAAATTTTAGATAAGATTTGAAATTCGGGAAATATTTTATTTGAATTTAACTGTAATGATCCTTCAGATTTCCTCTTTTCGCAATATCCTGAATAATAATGATAAGTTCGGAGAACTGCAATTAGCAGTTCTCCTAATTATTTAGAAGAAAATCTTTTGCGAATCGATCTAATTGCCGAAAATATATGTCCTTCTCAACCAGAGTCTCAAGTTACTCGCATTACTATTAAAACTCACCGGTCGCAATGCCAACCGATGTCCCGCGAATACCAGGTACCGATTTCAAAGCCTTAACGCTTTCCGCGGCATATAGAATCCCATTTTTGCAGTCATCACCGGTAGTGGAATCCAGCAAACCAAAGACCAAGAAGAAGTTAACGTCTCTTGCGTAAACAGTAACGGCATTCACGCAGCCAGAATGATCGGACGCTATACTGTTAATTGTAGTTATTTTAGTTATTTTTAGTTATTTTAGTTATTTTAGTTATTTTAGTTATTTTAGTTTTTTTAGTTTTTTTAGTTTTTTTAGTTTTTTTAGTTTTTTTAGTTTTTTTAGTTATTTTTTAAAAGTAATCATTAATACCTGTGTAGAAGCGCATAACATTGGTCAATCAGAGTTATCAGCTCGTACACCGAAGTATTTGTTGGCTCCACATTTATATTAACTATAGTAACTCTCCGAATTTCCGTTAAATGGTCCATTGGAAGATCCTTCTCTATCTAAATGCGTAAGGAAAAAAACGGATTCTTTACTCTCTTTTTGTACTGCGAATGAATTCCAGTAGTAGTAAAATCGCAGGAAACTTTCCCGCGGTTAATAGATATTTCAAAAAGCGACAATGAAAAGAGGACGAAATAAAAATCAACTCTACTTGTTGAAGGACCGGATTTTTGGAGAAACTCTTCAGATGAGTCCCCAACTTTCTCCGCGTTGCTTCCGCCATTGAGAATCGTCCTGACAATCGATAAGATCGAATTTTCCGTGATTTTAAAAAAATGAAACAAAAAATTGTTTTTGATTTATAATTTATAATTATTCGATTGGATGGATACCCGTAAATATTTTTCGGTCCAATTCAGAATCTTCTATCGATGTATTCACCGTGGAGACGTTCGAAATTCTTTTAAACAAAGTGGAGAATTCTTGTTTGCCACCGTGTGAATTTGTCGCGGAAGTTCTTCGAGAGGGATGAGAAAATGCGTCTCCCGGTACGACGCTATCTGTTCTTAATTTTCCGTGAAATTTTGGTGAATACTCCTTCAGCCCGATGATCTTACATTTAACAAAATATGAAGACAGTTGTTTAATTGATATATTCAGAATTTGGTTCTTGATAAACGAAATAACTATTTAAATCGAAAGAACCTTTACGTTGTACGCATCCCTGAAGACATAATCGTAATTTTCCGACGAAACGTGACCCCAAGCGCTTTCCGTCAAAAGTACATCTCCGGGAACACAAATTTGTTTCGCCATTCGAACTTCTTTGACCGGTTCACCCACGACAATGAAATCCCGTTGTTCGTCGTTGCCGATTACGGAAAACGTTACGACACCGGTTGAAATTGCCATTTTCACTGTTGTCAGCGTCGTGTTGTCGTATTACGGGAAATGCGTGAATCGAACGATTAAGGTAGATACAGCGTCACGCGCGCTGCGCGTGGTGTCCATTTCGCCTAAATTCGAGGAAATTAAGAGGAAATTCCAAACACTTCTCGATAATATAAAAATTTGAAAAAATTCACGCATATTAAAGGTAGTGAAAAGAATAATTTTGCACAATAATAATTGCAAAATGTTATTAACAAATTGATGAAAAAAAAAAATTGTTCAACAAATTTATGGTAACTTAACTTTTTTTTTTTAATGAATATGATTCGTTCATTTTTCTGAATACGGATGAATTTTTTCAGATTTTTATCTTTGATTTGAATTTTGTCTTTTTGTACACATTTTTTCCATATAAAAAAAAATTCAAACCAAAGATAAAAATCTGAAAAAATTTATCAGAAAAATTATTCAGAAAAATGAACGAATCATTTTCATTAAAAAAAAAAGTTAAGTTACCATAAATTTGTTGAACTATTTTTTTTTTCATAAATTTGTTAATAACATTTTGCAATTATTATTGTGCAAAATTAATCTTTTCACTACCTTTAATATGCGTGAATTTTTTCAGATTTTTATACTATCGAGAAGTGTTTGCAATTTCCTTAGGCGAAATGGACACCACGCGCTGGAGTTACCTTAATGCATAAATTATTGAATACATATAGCAGTAGTAGTTAGTACAGTCGTAAAATTCGTAGTTTTGATAGAATTAAATGAATCAATTGCGATAGCGTATTTTTTTATATTTAATTAATATTCTTTTATCGACTCGCGGGCTGTAAAATTTGAAGAAACGATATTTTGGCGATATCTCGTTTACCTTTCGTCAACGATTGGAAACCGTCGCCAAAATTTTCCATCACCCTTTGAAGATGCAAAGCGCATTCCACAACGGTGTCTATCGTTTTTGCGATAAATTCTTCCTTTCTCACCTTCCACATGGCCATAATTCCCTGAGCTACGAATATTTTTATCGTATTTTTAGTGAACGAAGTATTTTTTTAGTAAGCAGTTCAGAGGTTTGAATTATTATACCTGACATTTTAATTATATCCCCTTCGGAAAAATAAATATTCTCGACCATAATACTCGTGTAAGAATTCAAAATTGAACGGAAACCATTGCTTCCGTAATTTTCCGCGCAGCTGAAACTTTCCCAGAGACGATTGAGCGCTAAAGAAAATAATAATTACGTAAATGGATTAATACTTTCTTGATGCTGTTTTTAGTTGAGTCTAAAAGTCAAAAATCAAAATATATTTTTTTCAAATAAAAAATAAAAAAAAACATGAAAAATAAAAAATTGAATGAAAAATTTGGCGTAAATTATTACGATCAGTTGATGCAATTGTTGATAATTGAAAATATGATTTAATCGGTGACGCTAACCAGACACGTCTATCAGCAGCAGAACTGCTATAAATCCGCGAAAATTCTTCTTCGTTAAATCGAGAGCGTAAATTAATTCGTCGGGTACAAAGGTCGCCATCATTTTCGTTCTTCGGTCCGTCAGATTTGTTTCCAGTGCCTATGATAGTTAAATTAATAAAAATTAATAATGTGAATGCTCTTTGCATTTCGTTCAATGAACATTTTTACTTGACGCAGAGAAATCTTTTCATTTTCAAATACAGGTCCGAAGAATTCGGGAATCCATGAAAATTTCGAATTTGCGTTGAAGCTTTCGGGACGCGTATCGGTCTCTTGGCGAAACTTCCGTTGATTTTTTTTCCGAGATCTCGAACGTTCAGGCATTTTGAATTGGACTTTCGACTTTTGGAAAAATTAAGGGTTATCTGAAAACATCTTTTTTTAACGACAGTCCAATGTTTTTTGTGTTAATTTTACGAATGGGGGTACATCTACCTTGCGATTCGCCAACCGAGTGAAATGTTCGATATTTTTTTTTTTTTTTTTTTTTTTTAACTGTAGGAAATAATAAAATTAATTTTTAATTACAAAAAGGTAAATGTTTTAGGAGTCTTACAAAAAAAATTGTTAAAAAATATAAAAAAATATCAAATATTTGGCCGCCGGAAGAGCGAATGGTTTTCATTTTTTAAACTTAACGCGGAATTCGTGTAAAAAAAAAAAAAAATGACAAAAATGATAAGGAAAAAATGGGGAGATGGGGACAGAAAAATAATTTCAAGATATTAATTTGGTTAGATAAATAACTTATGTATTTCGAGTTACATGTAAGAAGGAATGTCGATTTGTTATACGATTCTAAGTTACATTACGCTGCATCACGCAACCGCCTTGTAACGGGTACAAGAAAGCGATACGAAATCGCGCCGTCGCTTTCTTGTTCTCGTTACATTTTTATCGTTTTTTTTTCAATAACTCATTTATTTGATTAAGGTACTCAAATGGTAACAGTAACGCGCGTAAGCTCACTAATCCTTATTCGTATACCTTTGTCACGCGTCACACGAGGAGACTCCGAATCTTTATTATATACATACTATTGGTAACTTTGATCGACGCAATTGTATGAACGACATAATTATTTAAAAAATGTGCGCAGTGAAGAAAAAAAAAATTAAATAAAAAATAAAAGTAGCGTGAAAAGAATAAAGTATATTAAGAGATGTCCGATTACTTCTCTGACGTCACCAAACTACTCGAAAAAAAAAAAATAATAACAAGAAATCAATGTTTGAAATTCGGAGGTCGATAAGCGAAAAAAAAAAAAAAAATGAAAAAAAAATTGAAGATTATACGCATTTTCATCGTTTTAGTCGTTCACACAATAGTTCATGAAATTTGCACGGTTCGCGTTATGAGTACATCGATAAAAGTTCAATCGACGAAATTCTTACTCTTTCGGAGAGCAATAATTTTTTTTTTTTTTTTTTCAATATTTGCGACGGTAAAAAAAATCTCGTCAAAGAGAAACTCATTCCGTCTCACCGTCTCCCCAGTCTTATCAATTAACAATAGATCTTTGCGATTCGAAAAATATATTTATATGTTATATCTATAATCGATATATAATCTATCTATTTATAAGGAACCTGTACACTTGTATTGGCGTATCGGGACTCTCCACATCGTCTCGTCTATCATACATACAATATATAAATTCGCCGTTTCTATCTTCGAAAAAAAAAAAAAAAAAACAAAAAAAAAATAAACGAAATTAATCGTTATGATAATTATCTAAGTTTTCGTCGGCGCGTGCTTTTAGAAAAATATCAGCGACTTCGGAATATTGCGCGTCATTTTTTCGTCGGCGACATTTTTTTCGACGCTTCGTAGTATAATCGTCGTCAAAGTTGTTGCTGCAAGCTCATCGGTTATATAATATACGTGTATCGATGCTTATAAAGAATAAAATTAAAATTTAATTAGACTCTGCAGCAACAACATTGACGAGGTATAATCGTGCGAAAATCGGCTACCGAAGAGTCTGCGCAATCGATCTCATTGATCAGTCTTTCCACATTTTTGAATTGTTTTCTCCTTTTTTTAATTTCTTTTTTTATTATTCTTTCCGTGATCTCTCGATTTGAATAACGCGCGCGCGGCAGATCCATGCGCAATGGAAACTGCGCGCGCGTCTCGCGGCGAGAATAATCTCTGTTGACCGCGGCGCACCGCCGATTTTACAACCCTTCGATCCTTCGTGGAGGACAAATCCCCAAATAATCCTTCTTATTAAAAGAAAAAAAAACAAACAAAAAAGAAAATTTTAAAGGTCATCGATATTAAGACTTTAAATAATTCACCGTTTCTCCGGATAATTAAAAAAAATACAAGAAGTCTCATTCGATGAAATGGGGGATAAAAGAAAACTAACGGATTCACATTTGGGTGATTTGTTGCCTCTTCCTCGTTCGAAGAATTATATCAAACGGCGATACGACGTATTCGCTACTCGAGAAAAGTGAAAATTTAAAATAAAAAAACAAAATAAATAGAAAAAAAAATCAATAAATTTAGATTATCGAACGAGATCCACATTCGCACGCGTCCACTGCATGCATAAACTATAAGACAATTGTTAATAATGTCCACTTCTATAATAACTTCGCGTTTTAATCAAAAATATACGATCGTAAATCAAGAAATTTCAGCGCGTCTCGAAGAGAAAAAAAAAAAAAAAAAAAGCGTAAACCTCAATCGGCTCAAATTACGCGTTTATATGACTCGTTTTATTCTTAAATTGCACCCCGAGCTGTGTCCCACGCTCACAGCGTCTGCCCGGTGTTTTGACTAGAACGCAGAGATTCTACCTGATCGCGCGCTGAAAAAGACCAATGAGTCAAAAAAACCAGCAATTAGTCGAAAAAACTCATCAATAATTGGTAGAAACCATTTTTTTTCTTCACAAAGAGTTACCCCAACTAATTATCAATTTCTCCCGACTCATCATTTTTTGCACGCCACTTTCTCGGTCACAGCGAAACGAAAAAATGAAAAAAAAAAAAAAAAAAAAAAAAAAAAACCAAAAAAAAAAAGGAACCAAAATCTCCACGAATATTACTTTCGATCGTGTCTCGAAGTTTCGTAATGACAAAAAAAAAAAAAAAACGTCGACAAACTACGTATGTTTAGATCTCGCGATGTGAAGAAAGAAAGATACTTTATCGTCGCTTTGATGACCGCACATGTTGCACGTGTAGGGATCCTTGTATCCGTGATAACCCATGTGGACAGTGTACATGACAACATTGCCAAAGGCAATTTCGCAGTATTGGCATGTGAATTCATTGCTCATACCGCTGCAGCTTCTTTCCGGTGAGTTCTCCTTGGAAGATTCAACGTTGTTGATGCTTTCCTTGCAACTTTCAACGTTGTTGATGTTCTGATTAGCGATGCTTGCAGTTTCGACATTGACGACCATTTCCCTGTCGCGTTCCTCGTCGGTTTCGTCTTCTACGACTCTTCTGTCCAATTTAACAGCTCTTCCTTTGCGTCTGCTTGTTCCGGAGGTTCTGGGCGAATTGGTGGTGGAATTCGTGCCATTAGGCTGTATCTTATCCTGCATATTGTTGTTGGTATTCGTGTTGTTGTTGTTGTTCGCGACAACATCTGGTTTGCTGAGATCCAACGGCGTTACCTTATTCTCCGTCGTAATCTCCGCCTCAAGTTTCTTCGGTGAACCGATACTTGTCGAATTGTTGCATCCAATGTCGTGAATCGGCGAAACAGTTTCACGACTTTTGGTGGCGTTGTTGTTGACGTTGATGGCGTTGAAGCCATTCACGCCGAGATCCTGGGGATAGTCGACGTTCATTCTGTCGGCTGCCATTGCCTTAGCGTATTCGGCTAGAAGATTCGTCTTCAAATGCTCCAGATGCTTGTCGGTCGTCTCGTCCGACATGGGATAATTGTTGGCCATTGGGAAACCGGTGAACATCTGACCGTATGGAAAGGCCATTACGCTTTGATTGACTCCGTTGCTCATGGCATGCATAGCGGACATTGGATTGATCGGCATGTGATGACTGACCGGTGAGATCTGTGGCTGGACGACCAATTGTCCTGTTAACGAACAGGTCTGTCCAGGACTCGTCAAGGATTCGACTCCAGTCATCATACGGCTGTCGTCTTGACTCTTGGCGACGTTGTTTGTAGGCTTTTGCTTCGGTCCGCGCCGAGTGCCGTAAACGTCGATGATCGGCAACGGGTTTGGCGAACCATCCGCATTCAGTACCATTGCCGGTTTGTGGGAATACTTTCGTAGATGCAACTTCAGCGAGTGGCAATATTTGGTCGCGTATGCGCAATTGGCGCATCTGTACTGATAGACGTTGGAATGCGATTTCAAGTGGCTGTTTAGCATCGATTTGTTGACGCAGGAGTAAGGACACTTGTCGCATTTGAATGGTTTCGAGCCGAAATGATTGTGGAGATGATACTCGAGGTGATGTTTGTATTCGGTTACGAAGGGACACTTGGGACACGTTAGAAGCTTCTCGGCTTTTATGTGACCGCGCGTGTGTTGCCAGAAGTCCAGTTTCGTTATGGCGACATAGTCGCAATGCTTGCAACGAAACGTCTTCACTTTGCCCTGAGAATTTACGCGCGGCACACGCAGACCCGGCTCTTCGGCTTCTTCGGATTCCTGCTCCGATCGCTCGCCCTGCGACGGCGAGGCACGATTGTCCTCGTCCATGCTGTGCATTACGCTCATTGAGTGATGCAACTGTTGCAATTGCTGCTGATGCTGCTGCTGATTAAGGGTCTCGTGACCGGTTAGCAATGAGTTTGAGAAATCCGGCGTTTCGCACTTTGCGGCGTAGTGAGCGGCGAGGTGTTCGGTAAACTGCAATCTGGAAAATAAAGGGATTAAAAAAATTAGTAAAATTCGTACAATTTTTTTAAGGGGATGATAAAGGCTTGTGAATTTTTTGTTTTTTTAAGACTTGAATTGTATTTTTTTTTTTTTTTAAGACGAACTCCATTTTTTTTTTTTCAGACTTGAATTCAATTTTTTTTTTTTTTTTTAAGACGAACTCCATTTTTTTTTTTTTTTCAGACTTGAATTCCATTTTTTTTTACTCCATTTTTTTTTTTTTTTAAGACTTGATTTCCATTTTTTTTAAGACTTGAATTCCATTTTTTTTTACTCCATTTTTTTTTTTTTTTTAAGACTTGATTTCCATTTTTTTTAAGACTTGAATTCCATTTTTTTTTCCTTACCTGTTTAATGTTGTGAACGGACAGGCCGGACACTGCAAAGCGTCCTGACCGACTTCGGACTCCTCGGAACCGGATTTCATACTGCTAGATACAACGTCCATCGCCTGATGGTCGTTCTGTTGATGCTGCGACATGTCGTCGATCGAATGAATCCTTCCGTAATCGAGCGGTGATCCGCAATTTTTGTATATACTCTGCGGACTGTAGTCAAAGTTTCCGCACTGCATGGCATTCGAGTCGTGAGACGAAGCGCTCCCCGGGGATAGGCTACAATTCGCCGTCGACGAGGAACGCCTGCTTCTCGGTGACGCTGAATTGCTCGTGTAATGACCCGGTGATACTCCGGAATCGTTGTTCTTATCTTCAACGGGTTCTTCCTTCTGCAAAATCATTAAAAATAATACATTTAAAAAAATGATCTTTTAAATCAATTGTTTTGTCCCAATAGCTTGCGAAATTTTGATACTTAATTTTTATATTCAAATTTTTAAGATTGATTATTCTGTTAATTTTTAACGTATTTTTTAAGGGTTTATAAAAAATGCTGCAATCGTACATTTATTAAAATTTAATTTTATTATGAATGAGTCTTTTAGACAGAATTATCTTGCGACTTCGGTTCATTAATCGCGTAAAATTTAAGGAGAAGAAGAGTTATTTTCTAAACTAAAATTTCCGAGACGCGGAAAGCACTTTATATCTACCGATAGCTCGGGTCGGAAACAATGATAGAATTTAATTGAAAGCGATATTTCTTTTCGTTTCTGCGAACAAGTTTTGCTGATAGAGGCAGACATTTTGCTACTCTCGTACTGTAAGCCGAGGGGGGTCGAGATAACGATAAAGTACGGGATAGAAGCGGAGACGAGGGGGACATCGTAGTGTAGCTACTTTGCGGCTGCGATTTGGTGGGCAATAGAAAGAGATGCGAAGCGAAGGATTTGATGCGAGGGTGAGTACCGTAACAGGGAGAGGGGATTGCGATTACTCACCACTATTCTATCGGTGATACCACCCCAAGCGGGCGTGGTTGGCGAATGGAGGGGTAGACGCTGCTCCTCCATGATGCTGTGTTGCTGTTGTTGAAGTTGCTGGCCGGGCGCGAGGACTAACGCCTCAGCGGCTTCCCAGTTGCCTCGCATTTCCTCCCTGGAAAAAAAAAGAGATCAATTTAGTAAATTAATGCGATTGTCGTTGCTGACGCCAGTGGATGGCGGTGTAGCGCTGATTATAGTCCATCCGTACGAAATCCGCTCGACCAGAATTCATTAATCGAAGGAATGCTTCGCGGTAAATTGCAACTACGCGCCCCCATAGAAATTCGTCTATCCCAATCGTTCTTTTATTTCGCATTTAATAAAAAGAGAAAAATAAAAAAAATGCGATATACGACAAGTTTGTTGTTATTTTAGCTATAGATCGACCGGAAACCTCGTTTTTCGATGAATGAACCTATTTTTTTTTTTTTTTTTTCGTTTTCGAAAGCCTTTTTCCGATTTTTTTTGTCATTTCACTGGTAGCATGCTGTGCATATGCTTTAACGGTACGAAAAATGTGAGCGACAGGACAATTTCTCTTCTTCAAAGAAATGTAGCATTCCTCGAGCTTTCTAAACGGCTCGATCCGGTAAAAGGACGAAGGACACCAGCTGGCGGAGAAAAAAAAGGGGTTTTTGTTGGAAATTCGTCAAAAAGGGGGATGAACCTTCGGAACTATTTTCCATACAGCGCAAGGATTTTCTGCGACATGCATTTTTCTATCACCCTTCCAACTTCACGATACATTATTATTTTTATCCCTTTGTCCGTGAAAAATTCTGTCTCGAGTATCGATTTATGCATAGATTTCGCTGGCGATTCGGAGATCGATAATTCAGCATAAAATATAAACATTTTTTTTTTTTTTCAATAAAAAAAAGTAAAATTTTATGCGATTTAATCGTAAAAAAAAGAAATTTTAATTTATAAAAATTTGTATGAAAAAAATTTGCTCGTATTATATCATTAAAAAAAAAACTATAAAAAACATTGTATTTATCGTTAATTTAAATAAAATAAATTGTCCATTTCTATTGCAAGAATTCCGAAGACTAATAAAGCCGATAAACGATGCGCTAAATTTTGAAAACTCATAATTTACTTAATACAATTGACCTAACAAATGCTCCACATTTGTGTAGCATTTGCGCGAATTAACGGTATCTTCAATGAAAAAAAAAAAAGAAAAAAGGGGTTTGTCAGCGACGGGCCTTCGACAAACCGGAAAATTCGTGGAAAAAGGGGTTACCCCGGTCGCGAAGATTTCTCGGTAAAGGTGAGCACTCGGTAAAGGGCCTCAAACTCTTTGAGGTCACTATATGGAAGTCGAACCCATGCCGTCGACCGTCGAGCGAACTATTACCACCGCCACGGGTCCCATCGTTGATTTATTCAAGTGGAGCAAAGCTCTGTTCCCCATTATATATTATTTTCGTCGCCGACAGCCCGGTACACGCGTTCACAGACGGCTCACGGAATTTTTCACAGTTTCCCCGTCGTTTCCTCGAGGACGCAGCGCGGCTTTCTTTTACATTTGACTCTTGCAAATTCCTCCCATTGTTGCGTCCCCCGTTCGCCTCTGTGCGCTATTCTCAACAGTCGTAAATAATCTTTTCGCGTTTCTTGTCTTTGAATTTTGCAAAAGGAATGAATAAGAAATATCGAAAGAGAATTATTAAGGGGTACGACGTAAGTCGAAGACTTCGAAAACAAACAAAACCCTTAACGGGATCATGTAGGATTAGCGCATTGAGAATTGCGACTTCCAGGAAAATATGTAAAAATTTTAAACGTAATTATGACTCAGGCGAGAATTTGATTTTCTTAGGATCATTTGAATACTTCTTCGTCGCAACTAAGAATCGTAAAGGACGGAGAACCGTGCGTCGTGAAAAAAAAAAAAAAAAAAACAGATCGGCCGACGCGTCGCGGAGCTCACAGTCAGGAATAATGAAAAATAATAAAACAGCGAATGTATATAAGAAACGAAGGAACAGAGAATTCCGACGCTCTGTTCCAGTCGCGCGGATACAATAATAGTAAATAGGAAAAAAAGAATCGTGTTATCCCGGCGCGAGTCGAAAATATATTGGAACGCGTGATAACAGACAAATAAAGAGAAGCGTCGATAGAGAAGCGGAAAGGGCAAAGAAAAAAAAATCAAAACTAAAGCTCGCCAAACGCGTTCGACCGAAACGCTTCGTTGTCACTACGTTTTCGAAATTCCTTATCCAAATATCTAAACCGAATATATATTTTTTTTTTTGCCAAAAAGATTGAAAGAAATTATAAATTTTTTTTCTACAAATTTTACGTTATTGGCATTTGTCTAAAAAAATTTGTAAGGAATTATACAAATACTTTTAAGTAATATTTCAAGTAATTTAGATCGCCAATTTATTTTTATTTCATTCAATTTTTTTCAATTTTTTTTTTTTTACACAGCAAAACGTAATAAAGTAATGGAGACGTTAAAAGATTAAATGATTGTAAAGATTATCGAGTCGCGATAAAGAATTCAGAAAAATTTTAATAAAAAAAAAAAACATCGGAGTAATTCAAATTTTGTTCAATAACAAGACGCGATCAATAATTGGAATTTTCGCTTCCAACAAACAACAAGAATCGCTCGGTATTTCGGCTTCCCTTCTCGATTAACCGATCGATCGGTTCCAGTCGTCGAGACATCCGCACTTTATCCCCCATCCATCCCGCCCCCATCCCGGCTTCTCTCGATAGCCCCCCTATCATGGCTCGCGTTTTTTTCTACTTCTCTCGAGGCATCGGCCATTGCATTTTTCTATTCGAATCTCGCCGTATCGATGGTGATAGTCACCGAGTTCCCATCGATAAAATGATTGCCCATAAAACGGTATATTTTTTTACAAAAAACCTCGATAATTCCATCGTTAATTAATAGATTTCATAATCGATAAATTCGATATTAATAATTCTAATTTTATGTCAATCGCCTATTTATCGAAAAAAAAAATGTATAATTAAATTATTATAATTCTCGTAATCTCTATAATTCGACACATTAACCCTTTAAAAATAGAAGGGCAGTTCTGAGAAGCTGCGGCGAGGAGAACGGACTTCTCGCCGGACAATAGCAGGTTAACCGACCGGCGTCGAAAGGCTTTCTTAACATTAAAGAATTTAATTCTCGGAACTAACGCTATACTTTTCATTACTCCAAAAATCATTACAAAAGATTTCATGAATTTTAATTAACTTGATACTTCGTCCGAATTACGCGCGAGTCATTTTATTTTATCGTTCATTGTCGCGACTTCGATTCGGCGAGACTTTGGTGTTGTTGAAGCTCCGTAACGACTTTCTTTTATACACACGTGGCAAAGACGCTTTCTTCGGGATTTGTTTTTCTCGGACGTTACTACGCACACGTACAGCACACAGGAACAACTCGAAACTACTGTCTCGTAGCTTTTCGAACTTTCGAGGCTAAACAACAACTGGACAACGGTTTCTTACGCGACTTGTACGCAAACTTACTACGCGTAATGTTCGAGACACACGAATATATATATATATATAGAGACAGTGGTTATAGGACCTCGTGGTCCTGCGAACGGACTAATTCTCGGAAAGGACAGAAAGTGAGAAAAAAAATTCTAAATAATTTATACACAGCCGCGTAATCAACGATAATGAACCATAATAACCATAATATCATATATAATAATAATAATAATGAAAATTAATATCGCGAAAAATCATTATTTAAAATTTTTTTTTTTATTGTTTTTTTAAATTTAATTATTTCAAAATAATATTTAATAAGAATTTATCGATACTTTATGAGCGCAAATATCTTTTTTTTTTTAATTCACAAAGACCCTCAATAAACCATTCATTTATAATAAATATATTAATGAAAATGAATGGAAATTTGTTGATTAAAAAAAACTGTTGAGATAACAAATTAAATAAATAATCGTAACGAACCTCTAAGTCGGACGTGATCCGTCCGTTTGTCGTATCAGATCGGTGCCGTGATGACGGTGATTAATGTACTCGGAAAAACGTTGATATCGATGACTACCAAACGGTCGTATCGATGATCGTAGCACTAAAATAATATTAGCACCCCACTGATACCGGCGACGAAAGACGACGGTATTATATAACTAATATATATATGAATACATATATATTATAATATTCGACGAGCACAAAATCACCAATCTTTATGTCCGACACACGTTCAATTAGCTTTGCGCTCACGATGAAACTTCGAACTTGTAAAATTTCATCGAATACCATTCGATTGTGAAAAATATTCGAAAAAAAAAAACAAACAAACAAACAAAATTTTAGAATTAAAATATATCTTTCGTTGTTTTTAATTTGACATCGAACGATGTCTCACCCGTTCACGTCTCGAATGTTCGTGCTGAACTGACAAAACGAAACCTAAGTTCCAATGTAGGAATACCGGCTTATTTGTGGGATTTGCGAAGGGGGCAGCTACCCCTACCCTTCGTCCCGACCATCGGCCAATCCCCGCTCAACGATTGACAGAATTCATAGATGCTTTTGGCAACCGCTCTGTCGCGTCCCCCACCAACAACGCTCGACGATATACACCCTCCCCCTACCCCTTGACGGCCCTTTTCACTCTCGTGGCTACCCGACACACGCGCTTCCTTTCGTCCTGCTGCTCGTCGCTGCTACGCACGCCGCACGACGATTTTTCCATCTTTCTCGCTTTCTTTCTTACACGTGATATATTTCTTTCGTTCTCTCGCTGGTTTCTCTCCCCCACCCTGTTTCTTGCTTTTTTTTTCGATCTTTTCTCCTTTCTTTCTTTCTTTCTTTCACATTCGTCACTATTTCCCCTACTCTAGGAAAAGGCATTAGTATGTTTCCGCGTTCGCGAGGTTGTACTCCCACATAGGACTTAACCACTCTTCAACCCTCCACCCTTTTTTTTCATTATTCGAGTCCGAATGAGTCCCTTCTGCTGTCGAGTCTAACAATAGCCGAACAAGTCTAAAAAAAAACTTATGTGTCTTAATGGGAAGTTTTAGCAATTAATGCGTTGCCGGGATATTTTCGGAAGTATTAAAAAGAAATTTTGTATATTTGAAGTTTTTTTTTATTGTTTTTTGAAAAAATTACGAAATTTATTCAATTTTTTATTCGGTTTTACGGGGATAAGAGTCTTTTATTTTAAACTTTGGATTGATGGGGTGACTAATTGACGATTCGAAATCCGCGTCAAACTTTAATTTTTTTTTTATAAACTATTAGAGATAATAAAATGAAATTTTTATTAGCGAAAGATCGATGTTTTCAGAGTAAAAAAAAGCTAAAAATATTGAAAAAAAAAAATGTAAACCTTCGATAAAAAATAATTAACTTAATTCCTGCAATAGTGTTTAAAGGGGAAAAAATCAAACAACTAACTCTGTTTTCGCATCGCAATAAAGATGTACCCCCTTAATAGACTCTTTACAGACACTTATATACATCATCCAATTCTGCGTTAGACTCGAATATGTTTTCGTGTTATTGTATACTTTTTTCTCCGGCATTCCTTTCTCTATCCTCTTTCTAACATCGCACGGCTCTCGTTTACTGTGTCTGATAACAGCTGATAGTACAGAAAAAATTGTTTGTTTTTATTTTTCATAGTTCGTACGCTACGAAACGTAAAAGATCAACATTTCCAAAGAATTACCATACAGTCCTCTATAATTCGTACTATTTTTAGCGAATTCTACTTCCACTGAATCATCGATTTTTCGATCGTAAAAAAATTTGAAAAAAATCTCGAAATTCCTTAATGAAGGTATTGCGTTCATATTAAACTCATTGACGGCGAACGCTGTAATACATAATTAAAAAAGAGTTATGCGCGACCTCCATTACGTTCATAATGCCCGACTTACATACACTCCGTTATCAATCACTCGAAAAGTTACATTAGAATCTTTTCGACTTCATTTTTTTTTCTACTTCCTGCTTCGTTCTGCGAGGGTTTCGATACCCGAACTTAGGGTTTTCCGCGAGTGTCTCGTTTTCTCGTTTCCCTCGGAAACCCCTGGGTGAGATCACTGACCCACGCACCCCTCGTCCCCCTCTCCGCCCGCATTTTTTTTCCGTCGATCTCGTGTCGTGGTGCGCTACTCTCCTAAGCTACGTCTTCGCATGGCTCTCGGCTTCGGCGACGGCGACTCTACTCTCTACTCGAATCCATCTCCCCTCTCGTCTCGCGTCCTACGCACCCCTTGTCCATTCGCCACTCTTGACTCTCTCTCTCTCTCCCGTTCTCTGTCTCTCCGTTTCACGATCGCGTTTTCCTCCTCCATCTCGCTACGCTCACTCGATTCGTTCAATCCCTCGACCCCGAATCCTTCGCTACTACGAAATCCCGGATTCTCCCCCCTCGTGCCGGGGGATGAATGAAACGAACACGCGTCCGAAGCTCGCGACCAATACCGCTCCATCCAGGCGCCATTTCTTTTATCTAATTTCACAGCGTATTTCAACGGACGCGGTATAATATGATTACCTTTTTTGAAGTCTATTTTACTATTATCGAGACTTTGGCGCGTAAGTTTTGTCACTAAATGACTGAAAATTCGTAAAATCAATTTTACGCGTCGTAAAATAAAAAAAATCTTTCGAAATGTTTGAAAAACTGCATTTTTTTTATCGTGTGTGAATATTGAGGTTAAAAAAAAAGTTGGATAAAAAAAAGTACTCAGTGATAAAATGATAAAAAAATCAAACATTCGACTTAGTTTTCGAACCGTTCGGCATTCCTACCCCCGTAAATACTTTTTCATGCGTCACTCATGCAAAAAATTGCCGCGAACGGTAAATCCAAAATCCATACATTTTTTTGTGATAGCAAAAAAAAAAGTTTAGTCTCTCGGTACCGCTAGAAGATTTTTCGGCAATAACGAAAAGGCGCATTAAGACCTGAAAGTTTTCTCGGTCGTTAAGAATCGTGTGACGGAAGTAAGCCGCGACTACGGAACCTCTCTTACCGTAGTTTTTCGTGACGTTTTCTTCAACTCTTTAACCCTTTCGTCACCAAAAGCTGCCGCTATACCCATCGGATTTTACAAGAAAACACAGCGACGCTTCGTTTTTGTAAGTATTTTCATCCAAACTTACAGGTAGGTGCGTCCTTCAGCTGTAAAACGTACATTCAACCCTTTCGAAGTATACGAGTCGATTGCCGGCTATGTAGCGGAAGAAAAAAAGAGTTGGGAAAGGACTTCATCAAAAAATCCCGAATTCTCTCAACCCTTTGCCTCTCACCCTCTCGGGTTCGACTTAATCTCCGGCCTTTCGTTCAAACAGCGTTTCCGTCAGCGCCTTCGTGAAAAATTAACCGTATTACCACTTTTCATCCATCTCTCGAGGAGTCTGCTTTCCCCTCGTATTTTCCTCGACGATCATTTTACGATGGCTTTTACAGTTAAGTTGCGAACGAGTGACGGCGCAACCGGTTAACTGTGAAGAAATTTCCAACGTTTCTTTCCTCTTCTTCATCGTTTCTTTCGCTCCTTCGTCTTCTCTTCACCGTTTCTCAAAATCTGTGGCACGAAACCATTGCCTGCCTTTCTGCTGGGCGGGTTGAAAAACCCCTTTGCAACGTTTATTGCGGTGCTTCGACCAATTTTTCTTCTCGGCTCTCGTTACCGTTTCAACGATCCAGTTGTCGTCGTAAATATGACGCTTTCTTACTCCTCAATTTACGCGTAAACAAAACGTCAATGTCGCGTATTATTGTAGGGAAATTTTTCGTTCGTCGAAGAGTTGTTACAAAGTGAGAGTTTCTTGACCGACTCTCGAGATAGTAAATAACACGATTACAACGAATTACCGGACCCCGGACTTTGGTGTTTGGAGAGAATTGACTGTTTTAATGTTTCACCGATTCGTCGACGCGGATCGACTCTAAATCTCTTCGGAAATTCGTTATTGATGGGCTTGAAAATTCAACCCTCCGTCGGGACCCCCCTAACCCGCCCATCGTCTTGCGCAAGGCTCATAAAAGATCGCTTCCTTTTCGAAAGGTAGGAAAAAATCTATTGCCCTCTATCGAACTGTGCAAAAATTGTGCATTTTGGGACATTTTTATGATCTAAATAGGCTATATAGAGGGTTACCACTTTGACAAAAGCTAAAGTAACATTATGTCATGTTGATTATGAGATAATAACTCGAGAAATTTTGGTGCCGAAATTTTTATACTAAATTTCAGATAAAAATTACCTTTTTAATATTTGTAGTAATTAAAAAAAAATTGTCATGATATATTTATCGAAATCCAATTTAATTAAAATTAAATAAAAAATAAAACGAATAGAAAAAAAAAATTCAAAATAATTGAATGAAGATTTTCATTCTGGTGCCGAGTGTTCCATAATACGATTTGAAAGATCGATGTGCAAATCTCATTTTCATAATTTTTTTTCTCAATACTTTGTCGGTTCATTTTTGCATGAGAATCGCAGTAAATTTTTTGAAAAATAAATTAACGAAACTAATTTTTAATTTAGTTGATTTAGATAAATTTAATTAACTAAAAAAAATGTAAAGTGTTTCCGTTCTTTTAAGTGGTCATTCTTTAGTCTCAGGTGCTGTAGGACGCGGGTCACGAAATAATTCAAACGCGTGTGACTCGTGGGCGATTCAAGTGTATCGAGCCCCCGAGGTGCACAAAAGTCAAAAGTGTTTTGTGCGCCGAAAACCCGAACGCGGAAAGTACACGCGATCCTAATTCGGAAATAATCGGAGAGTTGTGTGCCTCTATGTCTATTTTTCCCTTTCACGGCGCTCCGGTACTCGACGCATATTATTGTTCGCTCGTCCGGAAAACAATGGGTTTCGCAGGTTTGAACTCGAAGCACCTTCCTGGAAGGTATGACCATTGTTAGCCCCGCTTCAACTTCCGTGAAAACAGTGCTGACCATAATTGGATTTTGCTATTTGGGCAATGAAAAAAAACCGCAGAGACCCTTTCGCGCAGCACGGAAAAAGAAGGTTAAACAGCCACAGGTAAACGGCTACTTCGCAATGTTGCAGGAGTGCAATATTTTCCGCGTTTTCGCGCAATTATTGCAAACATTACTTTTTTTTTTTCGTAATATAATTTTTTTTTAAATATCAGACTGCAGACGGAGATAAAAAAAATGCACGTAACTTTTATCTCGTTGCGTTTGGTGCGCGAAAAAATAAAAAAAAGGGATGAAATTTCAAACGCAGCTGTGAAAATTTGGCGATCGACATTTTTCAAACACGTTGTGTCGGTCGCACTTCAGGGTCAGTGTATATTTTCGGCGATAATTTACGACAGCTTAGGTTTTTATTGTCGCCCCGTTGACTCGAAAAGTAGGTAGGTACGTGTACTGTTACGCACCGGTAATAGGGTTAACGGTGGTGAAATTCCTCGACGGTATGCGGCTTTCCGCGATTCCGCGATTCGTATCGCGAACTAAAATCTCTAATCGACGAGTCCGCGTAGAATTATTTTAGCGAGTGGCGTTTGTTTCGTAATTAATTTTTTTAAATTTATTAATACATCGGTGATTGGCATATTATTATTAATAAATATTGTCTTTCGCCCATAGAATGGTTTTTTGAGCCCATTAAGTTTTACATAAAAATCAATCACCAAAAATACCATTTTGCATCGCATTACCGATATTTTTTTTTCATTGCAAATAATTGTATAAAAATTATGAAAATAAAATATTTCGATATTTGGTTAAAATTCATTAATTTTAATCGTATTTAAACTTTATTTTGAATTTTTTTTTTTTTTAGTAAAATTTTTTTTTTATTGAATTAAAAAGAAATTAAGATCTTTTATTCATCTAATAGCAATTCTTTTGCAATTTTCATTCAATTTTGTTCAACTTATTTTTCAAATGTTTTCACTCACTTCCCTCGCAATTGTTGTTGCAAAGAAAAAGATTCTTAGAATTTGAGATAAAAATTTCTGAAAAGTAACCCATTTTTGGTTGACGCCAGAAAATGAATACCGAGTCGAAAACCCTTTAAATCCAATGATACAAGAGCAACAATGGGCGCAAGAAGAATCCACGATACAATGCACATTATTCACATCCCTTCGGTCACCTCGGATTAATTTCCCATTGATAATAAACGAGAAGCATAATTTCGTCACATCTCGACATTTTTTCCTCACGGAAAAATCCCGGATAGCGTAGTCTGCGTTGCAGGTACACCGAGAGAACGCAGGCGGGGGGTTTAGTCGGTGAAGAAGGAAAGGGAAAGAAAGAGTGAAAAAGAAAGGTAAGTATACTGGATCGCGCGTCATGTAGCGTCGTCCGTTATGACAGCTTATAATCCGACCAGTCGTAAATTTAGTTGGCAATTAAAAGTGATCTAATACCGAGAATCCGGTGGGTGGAGGAGTGTTAAGTTTTATAGGAGTTGTTTCATAGTTTGCGTAGACAAGTCACAAAACGAAAGGGTCTTTTCGATTGCTTTGCTCTTCCGCGAAGAGGTAAAGAAAAATAAGTAGAAGAAGTATAGTAGTGAAGGAAGTGAAAGAAGAGAAAGAAGAGAACGAAGAAGAAGAAGAAGACGTCGAAACGGCGCTGAAACAATGCAAACCGAAGGTAACTGGGGCACTGCCTGCCGGGCAATGCAAGGATTACTCGTACATTATTGGCTGCAATAACGTAAAAATGACATTTCCGAAGTGCCGAAACTGCGGCAAATTTCGAGAGCAGCAACTCATCACTGCATAGGTAAACGGTCGGCAGCATTGAATGTTCGTTTCGCTGCTTTGCAGTCTCGTTGCACGTGTTATCCTTTCTTTTCCATTCTTTATTTCCAAATCTTACTGCGAACCTTCCATTGTCGTCCTAATTCTGGTTCACTCGACACCGCCCTTTCGTTACGAACTCTTGCAGCCCATATCCCGCTGTTACAACCCCTCCAACTACGCCGCATCCCCAAACGAAAGTACTAAATTTTCAGCTACTAAAGAATAATTGATAAACAATGGAATTGTTTGGAAGCGTTTGTTATCGAATTAACTCTATCTGCGCAGTGCGTATATTAAATTGGTGCAATTACGGAGGGTTTGGAAATATTTTGGTTTTCTATCGAATATGATCTCTCGAAGGGGTTGTGTTAGGAGTATCGGGTTTTCTCGATTCGAAGAAGGCGATCGCGACCGTTTTTTTCGTAACGATAGAAAAATTGAAAAGTAAGTAAATGATATGGTAAATACTTTTAAGACATTTGTAAAAAAAATTTGTAAAGAATTTTTAATATTTTATAATCTGTGGGACTTTCGTCTCATATTATTTAATTTACTTTTGAAAATAACTTTTTCAACAACTTTTGAAATATTAAGTCACCAATTTTTTTTTTTTTTTTTTTGGGTAGAGAAAATTTTTGAAATTTTTCAATCCGTTAAAAAAATTACGCATCTGCATTTTGTTTGAGTGAACAGACGACATATTAAGAGTAGCCGACTGTTTCCTTTAACCTAATAACAGCAGTCACACCGACGTCGTGTTTTGAATTTAAAAAATACGGATTTTGAAGTCTGTTGCAGTAATTACAATTGATTTGATAACTTTTTATCCGAAATATACGGGAATTTTTCTTTTCCAAGTTTATCCCATTAAATGCCTAAAACTTATTCCGTAGGGAACAGAAAACAATAAGAAAGAGAATAACTTTCGTTATCCACTTTTCCGCAACTAGGATTCGATTATAAAAAATACTTATGGTAAATTACTCACTGCGGTTGTGACGAAAGAAGCGAAGCAACGTCGACACCTTTCAGTAACGTGAAAATGTCTTGAATAAAAAAATCTTTTAAAAAATTGATTATACGGAGCGACAGTTGAACTCTTACGGTTAGCTATCAATTGTTTGGGCGAAATCGACGCGGAGCATTGGAATAAATGCGATAAAAAAAAATGGTCAATTATTTATTTGTAATTTGACTCGAAATTTATCAAATTTTTGGAAGTCCTGGAAATGTCCTCTAATTATTATCCGACTTTTTACTGGACGCCATTTTTACGTAAGAATCGGAAAAAAAATTATTAGACTTTTTAATTGATATCCAAATATATACAACTACTTGGTTATCGTATGTCTTTTAAGTCACAAAAATGTTGTTTTCGTCGCTGAAAATGGAATTTTTCTCGATATTGAAAGCGTTTCCTAATGCGTTGACTATCGTCATTCCATTCAGTCACCAAATTTAAAATTATTCGTAACCATTCATACGGCGCGTACTTTCTACGATTTTTCGTCAAATGCACGCGATCGGTAATTAGTTGCGTTTAACACACTAATCACCTTCGGGGCATTGCGCACGTTGAATTTTTACACTCGTCCGTCGAGTTTCAACGGTTAAACGATGACGACGCTGTAAAGCTACGAAGTATTTTCCATTGATAATAAGAAAGGCATTTCAGAAACATTCAACGTTAATAGATCGATACTATACATAGCAAAGAACGCAATTAACAATTATTTAAGGGTTAATTAATGTCAACTTTCAAAAGATTACATTTTGCGGTCAAAAATGCATTCTACGATTCTCGTTACCGATAAATCCTCCAAATCCATTATTTAGTAATTAGCTAACGATCCCAAAAAAAAAAAAAAAAAAGCGGAAAAATCCTCCAAATCAACGATTCAAAAGTGCATTTCTATTTGTGGCGTAATTAACAAAAATAATTTTCTTCATTTCGTAAAACATCGTTCCGTCTGTAGATCATCATTACTCAGCGTGTCCCGTAACGAAAGAGGAAAACTTGAGACGCGACAGAAGTTTTTCGTAAAAGCCTCGAAAACAGCACCGAAAAACGCCCGGTGTTCACGAAATGGAAAAATATTTTTCCGTCCAATTTTCGAGAGACTTTGGCTCTGCAGTATTAGGGGAGGAGTTGAGGAAAGGGTTTGGTCACAGCTGTTTAAACGCCACCCTTTGCTCAACGCACCCACTCATCCTCGTTGACCGTATTCGTCAGGTACGCGCGTTTTCATTCTTTTGCGGATATACTATCACTGTGCATTGTCGCTCGTTCGTAGGCGACGACTTTCCGGGTGCAAACCGATCGTTCGGTGAACATAACACATAGATATATGCATATATATATGTTTTTTTTTCGTTCGATGCATCTCTCGTCCGCCACATGCGTGACGAGATTGATGAATGCATTTTTCCGAAATGCTGCCCATCGATTTATCCTTATATTCGATCGTATGAAAAGGGGTTGAATTTGCGTCTCGTTCTCTCGGCTGCTGTGCGGAAGGCGATTTCGCCTCTACCTACGACTATAGTCCCTATAGGGTCCATATGCAGCTTTACATAGCACGGTCGTTGAGCCTCAAACGGGCACGAGATACGAAAGTTTCGAGGGATGCGCGCGTGAATCGTCAGCGTGAGTTGGGGTAGTCGAGTAGCCGAAAAGAAAGAATCCGTAACTGGAAACGAAGGCAGACACGTGCCCCAGCGTCCTCGCCGAGACCCGTGCCAATCATTGCGAATAAATGAAATAGAGAAATCATGGAAAACCCACTGCTGCCCCTTCGATCAATGCGTATCATGTATAGTATATACCCCTTTCGGCATACAGGATTCGATATTTTTGGTATTTTTCTTTCTTTCGACGGGCGACGCACGCTGTTGTTTTGTCCAATGCGTTCCGTGTGAAAAGATTGGGATTTGGAAAGTCGAGTAAATGGTAAAAATGCAATCAAACCCGTCGTTTTCGGCAATCGAAACGTAAAAATCGAAACATTTCGACATATCGAATAAGATGTACAGTAACCACGAGGAATATCTATGTGAACAGTACGAAAAAAAATATACCTGACTCTTTGGATCTTTAAGGAGTTAGCGGATTGCCACCTTTGACCTCTTTTTTATGTACTCACCAAGCCGACAGTCCTAATCTCACGGTTCGTCCCGTAACACGAACTTTAGTATTTTTCGACGGGAGAAAAATGGAAATTCTACAGTTTCGACTCAGATAGGCTACTCTACTCGCGTCATCGTTGTTTTTATTTACATCGCTGCTTTCTGCTGTTTGTCCGGAGATTATTCCAAAATTTCTCGATGTTATTGTATCGTCATATGATTAATTATTTAAATCGTAATACTGTAAAAAAAGTATTTATCCATCCACCGTTGACGCCCCCACCAATTCCCGATGTATCCTCGATAAATTTCATACGAAAAAAAAGTCCCAATTTTTTTTTTTTTTTTTTTTTAGAAAACTTTACCAAAAATATCCTTATAGCCGTTTCGGCTTTCCCGGCATCGAAAAACTTCCGTTTCCCCGAAACCCACTCATCTATCGCCTGGTCCAGCGGCCAACGGTTCGAGGGTCCGGCGAGCTCGTCGACTTCGTTTCGTTTTCTATAGAAAAAAAAAGAGGGAAAAAAAATACATACGGTCCGATCACGCGGAGTATTTGGTGGCTGGGCGTTGTTAAGGGGGGATGCTGAGGACGCAGGCTGCACGAGTAGCTCGCAAATGGCGCCCCCCTCTCATCTCGTTCTTTGGCCCTTTCTCACTCACTCTTTCCTCGAGACTCGGTATACTATACCAAAACTGCGGGTGATCGCGCGCGCACTAAGGACAAACAACTGACAGCTGACCCACGCGCGTGCTGAGTTGACCCATACTTATGGTTCATCTGCTGACACCACCCCTGGATTTTCTACTGGCCCAAGCGATCTTGTGTATAGTAGTTACATGCATAGCTATCCATATATTCACACATATAGGGGAGAACACGGTAAAACGGACCGGCTAAGGAATACAGACCGTTGTCATTATTTTAACGACATGAATTAACTGTTTATCACAAAATTTAATTTATTAAACAAATTTTGAACTTCCGAGGATCAAAAATACAGTTCGGGGGCAAAATGGACCGCGTAAGAAATATAGACGATTGTCATTATTTTAACAACATGAATTAACTATTTATCACAGAATTTAATTTATTAAACATATTTTGATCTTCCGAGGATCAAAAATACAGTTCGGGGGCAGAATGGACCGCATGAGAAATACAGACCGTTGTCATTATTTTAATGACATGAATTAACTGTTTATCACCAAATTTTATTTATTAAACATATTCTGATCTTCCGAGGATCAAAAATACAGTTCGGAGGCAAAATGGACCGGCTAAGGAATACAGACCGTTATCATTATTTTAAGGACACGAATTAACTATTTATCACAAAATTTTATTTATTAAACATATTTTGATCTTCTGAGGATCAAAAATACAGTTCGGGGGCAAAATGGACAGCGTGAGAAATATAAACCATTGGCATTATTTTAGCGAAATGAATTAACTATTAGTCACAAAATTAAATTAATTAAAAATATTTTTATCTTCTGAGGATCAAAAATCCAGTGCGGGGGTAAAATGGACCGCATAAGAAATATAGATCATTGTCATTATTTTAGCGTCATGAATTAACTTTTTATCACAAAATTAAATTAATTAAAAATATTTTAATGTCCGAGGATAAAAAATACAGTTCGGGCGCAAAATGGGACACCTTCTTAAACTAGAAAAAATTCTGGACTGAAACAATCGTGAGACATGATTGCCACTGCATTTGGTAAAAACACATACGGCGATTCGCGGTTTGGGAAATTTGTTATTTATTTATCGGAAACTGAAAAATTTAATTGAAAAAAATAATCTATCGACATCGAAATTTGACTTTTAGGATAGAATTCGATAAGATCGATGTTCCATTTGCCTTTATCAAGACATACGGTGCTCCCGCAACCCATTTTACCCCATCTACTTCAATTTATTTCGTGATGTGATATTTTTTTTAATTCTGGAGTAATCCATTTTCCCCCGTAACGACGTTACTGTCGTCTGAAACACTTTACTCCGCTGGTCCATATTGCCCCTGTCTTTCCTATATATTCATATATATGTCTACCTTACGATGGTGTATTGTACATGTCGCTTTTATGTATATGTGTGCAATAGCACGAGATTCTCCCTCTCGTTGGATCTCGCGCACGCGTTCCCATTTTCTCGGGTCTCAGCCCCGATTTCCTCCTCTCGTCTCGTGTGTGCCACACGTATAACACGTCGTATTTTCGTAACTTCGAAACGAGCCCCCGTCTGGCTATATCCACCTCACCACTACCACTATAATCGTTCAGAAGCACCGAGTGAGTGTATATAGTAGTAGCTATAGAGAAACGGTTTCCGGAATGATTCTTGGTCATTTTCTTCGACATTCTACCACTACTGTACCATAGTCCTATGTGTACTGGCGGCAGCGGGACTTTCACCCTCGCATATCGTCGTCGCTTTTCTTTTTTTTTTTTTTCTTTTTTCGTCTTCCTTCAGACTGTCTTCTTACCACCCTTATTTCTTTTTTCCTACTCGCGGTCTCTTGGGGGCAGTTTTTTTTAGTCCCTCGATCTTTCTTCCCCCCCCCCCCCCCCCTCCCTTTCTACGCTTCGTCTCATGGCTACCCTCTTCGACTGTAACTTCCGCGATCGCGCAACGTCTAGAAACGGATTCTAGTAAGAGTTTCAATGACGTAAGGAATGGGACGACAGATGCGGAAACAGCTAAAATTATTTTCAAATTATCCGTACTGTTCAAGTAGCTTTTTTTCTCTGTTTTTTTATGGCGATTATATCGTCACGTTTTTTCGGTGCGTTTTTTGTTGGGTGTTTTTTTTTTTCGGCGGATCCCCCTCGTGTATCAGGTGCGATTGGGGTGATCGGCTTACACGTGTTCGACGCGGTAACACGGTTTTTTTTTTCTAATTTTTTTTTGCTTGCTTTCTGAAAGATATTACGATAGGACTACTCGAACAGATTCACGTAACAATTAAGAAAAAAAATGTCAAAGTTTAGGGGGCACGATATTGGCGTATAAGGACGCGGAAGCGCTCGACGTGCGCGGACTCACCGCGCGGACTTTTAACTTTTGAAACTACTTGGCGTCGAGACGCTACCGCGACTCTTGATCGTTAATTTTATCGTGAAGCTGATGTAAATTAAATAGGATTAGTAAATTGAAGTGATATTCGTCGACATGCTTTTTTAATTTTTATCGATTTTTATCGTTACTCCACTTTATTAGAAAAATAATAAAATTTTCCCTTAAGTGGCCGTTAGTCCCCAATTTCCGCTAAATTTTGCTCCAATATTGAAATTCGTAGAAATTGTTGACCAGCAAATTTTTTTTCTCCACATGCAACAAGTGGAATTTCACGATTCCCTTTTTTTGCCTCTAATTTGACAATTATGTCGTAACTTTTTTTTCCGCATTTTTTTTCGCTCGTTCCCCTCCGTGAATCAGGTGCGATAGGGGCGATCAGCTTACACGTGTCTTGTACCATCGGATAGATCGTTCTTTTTTTTTTTTCCTTTTTTTTCGAGAGTTTTTTATATCGTGGAACGCATAGAATATCGCATATTCGATGGTTAAATCTCTCGACGCCCCTTTCGGGACCCTGCAATGGACCCGTTGTCGATTCCCCACTAAAGCTTTTTTTTTTCTATTTTTCCCTCCCTTTTTATTCAACCCTCGTCGAGGCGCCGAAGCGTTTTTCTACAACGCGTGGCGCGCTTATAATAAACACACACGGAGACTTGAGAGCGGATAGTTAGACGGCTGTCAGACGCGGAGAGAGACAGAGCGCCTGGACTAACTCCCGTGGAGATTCTACGGCTGCTGTTGCTCAACCACCGTCAGGCAACCATCGGTTAAGCATCGAAACGTCGATGCAGCATCAACTTTACCGCAACAAATTTTTAGCCGACGCTAACGACCGCAACGGATACCACTTAAACGAGTTTAATAATGAATGAGTTCTATAAGTATAAGTCAATGACTAACGAGCAGAAAAAAAATAGTCCTTCGGAGCAAACAATCGCTGCTGAACAATGATAGATAAAAATTCTTTCGCCTTTCTGACTCGTTTTACCGTCCTATCTTATCGTTATTTTCGTATCATACTGAAGACATATTTAATGAATCATCACAAAAGTTTCACGAAAACATGACTCATTTTTTCCGCAATGAAAAGACTGTTTTTACGGGGTTCGTAAATTGTATTTATTTTTCGATGTATAGAACGCGATTATCGAATTATTTATAGAATTTTTTTCGACGATTTCGCACGATTGATAGGTGTCTGTTGTTTAAAAAAAATTAGTTAATTAACTATATGTTGATTAAAAAGAATCATCGACAGTCAAAGTTTTTCCAATATTACAATATTCAATAATCGATATTTTTATATTTTTCACATTTTTACTCGAGCGATTTTTTTAGCACTGTAATATCTCTGAAGAGGTATACATAAAAAAATTAACATCGTAAAATCTTTATGATCACAAATAATAAAATTTCCTCATTTTTTTTCATCTGCGTCTGCTGCGCATTGCAATTCGTTTGTTGTTTTTTCGTATGTTTTGCTCCGCGTGATTCATCGGGAGATGTGTCAGCGTTTAGACGTTAATAATGTTAAAAACGTTATAAATTATACGTTAATAAAACGTTAAAAATATAAATAAATTATAACGTCAATAAATTAATTAATAAATTAAAAATATTAAAAAAATAAGTTAATGATGTTATATTTTTTTATTCTTACCGATAACAATATATTGCTATCTGCAATAATAAATTTTTTTGAACCAAAGCACATTTGTTTGTGTATTTAAAAATATTCGAGTCGAATTCTCAATTTTTTTCTGTGCATTTTTCTGATATACGCCTTGAAAAAAAAAATAAGTCTTAGCGGACAAAGTTGATTTTTAACGCTTTCAGGCATATAAATTGTGAGAGGCGTATCGATATAAAAAAAATTACGAAAGGACGATGTCTCTCCGGACGCGGAGATAGTCGCGACATTGTAGTCTTTCGTGGCGTGATAACTATAAAAAATGTATTTTTCATATATACCTATATAAATTTTTATATTCCTACCATGAAAATCTCGCGAACAAAATTGCTCATTAAATTCCCAAAGAGCCAAAAACATTTTGAAATCTGCACCTGGACCATGGATAACGGACTTCGTGGCGATCTCTCGAACGCGAAGTCTTTTTCCAGAGTGTGCCGAATTTTCACATCCCCTCAGTTTTCTCGATTTTTTTTTTTTATACATACAACTATATATGTATTTCACAATGTCGTCTGGTATATTCACCCCCTCGCGAGCCCAGCGTCACCCTTCATTGAAATGGCTTCTGCCTTTGGATCAATCGTAGAATCGCGTAAATCGTTCGTTTGCCCGTAACGGACGATATGTCTCTCTGGCCGTTGGTCAATACGTGAAAATCGTAGAGAACGTAAAACCGCCGTGGGAGAGCATCGAAGCTCGCGTTATGGCTTACGCGAGGATTGGTTATATTTCGTTACATAGAATGGTAGCGCGAATGAGAGTTACAGAAAACGGAGTATCGGGAGGGTTCGAGTAGTAGGTTTTCCGGCAACCTGATAAATAAGAAGGCCCGGGGGTCACGCTGCCACTAGAGGGGTCAGCTATTGAACAATGCAGGGAGCGCGGCCTTTGCACCGAGGGGTTAATATGCGGGCAACTAAACATTGGAAACGGACAATACAAGATTTATAGGTCGTCGCATACGCGACCATTGTCCAGCGCTTCGAAAATCGTGGAGCCTCGGCGGTGCTGTAACTATAACTCGTGGCAAAACGAACCCCTGCACGCTGCGTTCGATCGACGAAAATCGCAATGTGCCGAAACCGTTTTCCTTCTCGTCTCTTTCTTTCACATCCTCACATTCTGTCGTCGCGACTGTAACAGAAGTCTCTCGCGCGCGCGTTCGGGATTTTTCAAACTACCGGACACTCGGACTAACGCCGAACGGCTGCAGTTCAACGTGCGCGATGTATTGTCCCACTGCATCGAAGGGAATCTCGCATTTCCCACCCCGTAGCGTCGCGACCTTAATCATCCGGGGCTAATGACGACGAGTTCGCCTATAAAGTTCACATGTGTACGAGAAAACTTTTCGTCAAATTCTTGCTATATGCTGTAATCGCGATTGAATAAAGGTTTACCGATGCTGATGCTGTGAGAGTCGGAGGGTGCAAATTCAGGGGTTATTAAGAAGGGTATTCGAATTATTGCAATTATTTTATACGTTTCGTCGAGATATAAAATCTTAGCAATCCATTCGTGTTTTCCGAAAAAAAAAATCTAACAATTTAAAGGGGGAATTATTACAATAATCAAAACCTCGATTACCAATAATATTCCATGAAAAAAAAAAAAAAAAATTACGACGTTTAATGTGATAAAAAATTTGAATGACTTCATTGAATATCTCTAAATATAAAGAGTATGTATAATCGTGAAAAAAATGTTACTGACCATTTTTTTTTAATTAAAATGTAAAATAAAAAAAAATGTTACTGACCATTTTTTTTTTTAAATGTAAAATAAAAAATAATGTTACTGACCATTTTTTTTTTATTTTCCATTAAAATTTTTTTTTTAACTTCTCGTCTCCGCGTAGGTGAGGGGTTAAATAAAAAAAAACATGTAATTTATTACTCTCTATCGTTTTTTGAAAAAAAAAAAAATTAGACTCGGTTTTTGAATCGCCAGATGTACCCGAAGTGATTGCAAAAAACTTTTGATATCATCTTCAGTAACATAAGATTTGTCGTTAGGGAAAATCTTCATCCCGATGCGCCTGTGCAAGACGCAACGAAATCGGATTTCGTGTTCGGGTCGTTGCGAGACTGTGGAGGGACCGACCGGAGACGATGATCATTTTCATTTATAGTTCCGCGCTTTTTTTTGTGTTCATGTATCCCGAGGGATAGCGGTCTTTCAGAGGCGGAGCATATAGTGGAATAGCAGAAAACTCGTCTATGCGCACCCCTAAAGGCCACCCTGTGTCGTTCCCTTTGCCCCTCAGCCACGAGACTCGTCTCGGCCGCCAAGAGGTACCCCTCTGTGGCACGCGTTAATTCTGACCACTTTTCAAACGTCGAGGAACGCCGCGCTTGCTATATAGGATTTTTCTATTTTTTTCATTCCCCTCAACCAGCGGCAACAGCTTTTCCTTCGTCTTCATTTTTTTTTTTTTTTTTTTGGTTCATCTACGTTGACCCGTACCGACGTCGACATCCGATACGTGTCGGACCCCTCGGCTAGTCTCGTACTATGTATATGCAGCATCCACTGTACGCTACTGAAGATATATACTGCACTATATATATGTAGTATCCATAGAGCAGCACGAGTCGCGACTTCCGTTGCACATTTCTTCCACCGATCTCGATGCACAAAGAAATATACGGGTTTTACTTTCCTTTCTACTGTAATCCGGATACCGAACACCGCGGGATCGCGGTCGCGGTATTTCATTCATCGATCATTTTTATTTTGCCACATTTTTATCGAGCACTTCCGGTTTTGCGGAAGGTTCAGTGGAACTCACCTGGGATCATGTTTTTGGAGAAAAATTTACGATATGTATTTTTTATGTAACTTGGTAACTAAAAAAAATTGCATAATTTTTAGGGCGGAATTATTTTTTATTAAATATAAATTAATTGTTTCATATCGATGGGCAGAAAAAATAAACATCGAAGATCGCGACTTTAGAAAATCGAATTTTCTGCTACTAAAAGAAAAATCTATAATGAGAAAAAAACGGACAATTAAATTTTAAAAAATACATATTTAATTGTTAATTTTCATTTTTTTTTATATATTTTTTTTATCAATAAATATTGATTTTTATGTAGTTTATTGATTTTCCGAATTAGCGTAATACGCATTTGACTAAGAATCTCGTATTCATTCGAAAGTCTATGGTGCTTTAACCACCGGAGCGTACGTAAGCTTATTATCGTAAAAGTCTTTTTTTTTTTCATTGTGCTGTTTTATTCGTTGAAGAGCCCATCGAACACGGAGCTTTTCGCAAATCACTCCCAGTAGTTATTCGAATTCAGGCAAATCGCGTTCGAATGGAATAATAAGGCATGCAGACACGACAATGAACGTTTTGGGGTCCCATTAGGAATGCGTTTTAATGCAGTACCAGCCGTGCCGCGGCACAATAGCGCGCCCGGTGAGATCGTTCAGGGGGATGAAAAAAAAAATAAAATAAGGGAAGTGGGCGAACAAAAAAATCCCTCGACGCAAGTCGAATTCGAATGTGCCGGCTGGTCATCCAGCGCGCCAACGGCAAAGCGACATTGTAGCCACAACGGCGCGTAAGCATCAGCATTTTTTGACTATTTTCGGAATATCCGAAATAACGACGCTGCAACGATTTTCATCGGACAAAACGACAAAATTTAATTTTTATCGCAAAAAACGTATACATTTTTGTTGATTATTTTACGACGAAAAAAAGTTGTTTACTTTATAAAAAAAGTTTTTAACTTTATTGATATTTTTTGTAATATTTATCAAGAAAAAAATTACGATGATTCCTGAACAAAAAAAGTTTTTTTAAAGTACAAAAAAATTTTAACGAAATATGAAGAAAAAAACTTCCACTGTAAGCTGTGAAAAAGCGAAAAAAGTGACGAAACGAAATTTTTCGAAAGATAATTCTTCACTATACCGACATTCAATGGGGGAGTATACTGTATTTAAAATAATTCGAAAACTATCGATCTCCTATGTCATTGTCAAGCTGTTTGGAACACCTTTTTTTCCTCGAACGATTTTCGATCTTTCATACGTGTCGACATGATTCAAAAAATTTTGATGATTCATCCTCACCGAATGCTTTACGATTAGCGACGCTCGGCGATGAAGTACGAAAAAAAAAATCACGCAGTATTTTAATCGTATTTTTAGCTCTATTATACGAATGCGAATTCGATTCATAAGAATTTAAGGTGAATCTCCATAGGGAATCAAAGTATTTTTGTAAAAAGTAAATTTTTTTATCTTCCGCGATAATGTTGAAGGAAAATACGAAGGAAGAATTAAGATGGCTATTTAAGTCGTTCATAATAATAAATATTTTTTCACAAAAAAACATTTTCATCACAAAAAAAATATTTATAACAGATTTACAAAAAAAAAAAAAGTCGCCTTCTCCTCGTTCCCGTCTTTTTAAAAAACACGCATTAAGGGGACTCAGTAATTTCAGGTCAAAAATTGTGTTTCATTTTTTATTTCTACAACGTATGAACAACGTATCGACAAATTTCCTTTTTTTTTTAAATATCACTTTCAAAATTTTTCTATTTAAATAAAAATTACACTTTTTCCAAAATTTGTAATACTTAAACCTGTTGATTATTTTCTATGATCCGAAGACTATTACCACCAAACAAACGCGAGAGACGTGTAACACAATGTTGTATCACCCTAAAAAAAATAAAACGCCCTGTATATTGCCTAAAATCGCGGAACTCCCCTTTAAAGTCCACATATTCGCCAAAAATGCTTAATAGGCACTCGAGTAGCAGAATTCAATTCAACCCCTTCAACTGCCTCTTGAAATTATGATGTCGGATTACGCGATGCGGTATGAGGTCAATTCGAGGGGTTCGCTGTAAGGGTTGAAACGCTTTTGATTTCGAATCCTGTTAACCACGCCTTTGACGCAACAATGCGTCGAAACAACCTGTCGCCACACATCCCAACATCGGGATAGGGGAGTTTTTATGAATTACGCACCAGTTCTACACAAACACACGCGTCATTTTTTTAGATCCGGCGATGATACGACGGGGCATCGCATTACCTAGTCGCCTACCCCCTTAACCTGTAGCACAATTGAGGGGATCGACCTGTTGGTAGAAGGGGAGTTTTTTTTACCAGCCAACAAGCGCTTATATCCTCCACGCGCATTACTATATCCGGGCTGTTGGGCAACAAAATGTGGGAAAGGTAACGGTGCTTACCCTCAGCTAGTTTTTTTTTTCCCGCCACTCATGCACCCCTCTCACACGTTTTTTTTATACGGCTAATCGATGGGCTTAAAAAAAAAAAAGAAAAGAAAAAAACTTCCCCTGTCCCGATCCCGCGATTAGGATACAAGTGCATCTACAAGTTTGAAAAACTATATGGATATTTTTTCTATTTTTGTTCCCTCTTTTTTTTTCTTTTTTTTTTTTTTCGTTGGACGCTTTCTACGGAAACGCAGTTTCGAGGATAACCGATGAAAGGCTTTGCTGGACTTTTTTTTCGGAGCGGCTTAATTTTCTTTCATTTATCACCGTCTCCGTCGCTCATCCTTTTTTTTTTTTCTTTTTCTTTAATCCCGTGAAAGTTGCAGGAATGCAACGTATTTTTTTACATTAAAGAGTTTTTATTTATAAGCCGACGATACACGCGCGAGGCTCAGGCAGGATTAACAAAATCTCGCGGACGGGCTGATTTTACAACGAGGTAAATGGTCCGAACGGGGAAAGGAAAGGAAAAAAACCACGAGACCGGACTGTTCACACAGACACCGGGCGAGAGTGAACGGTGAAAGGGTTAAAGCGGCGCAAGAAAGGGTTGAAAAACGAAGCCCCAGGTAAGCGAACGCGCTAATCTTCCCGGTTTTTCGTGTATTCTTTTTTCACCGCATCGTTTTTGTCGAATACTATACAATCCTTTGCGGCTACAGTGCCATGACAATGAGAAACGTCTGCAAATCTATCGTACGCAGTATAACCCTTTCGCGCTTCTCGCACCCCGTTTCTTCCTTTCACTGTTTTATTGACTGAGATTAGGAACAGTAAAAATTGTAAAACGGGACATCGACAGCCGTACGAAAAGCAAGAAGACGGTGTGTCGAAAAAAAGGACATTTTTTTTTTCTACGATCTCTGCTACCCAGTGGATGGGGTGCGTTAGGAGGTTTTAACGAAAATCTCTAAACTACGATAATCCACGGATATTTTACTTATCAGATTGGTTTTTCCGAAAATTTTTCGTTTTAGTTGCGTCATTACGTTATTTGCTCGGAAAGTATTTGTAAATATTAAGTTATTACTATTGTGGGAAATATCCATCCAGGAATTATCGAAAACACTTTATAATTTAAAAAAATGCATTATTTAAAAAAAAAAAAAAAAACGGTGGAAATTCAAGAAAAATAAAATTACGTTGTTTGTTTGACAAATTGTTTAATAAAAAAGCTGTTAAAAATAAAAATAAAAAAATGTCACAATGTGTACGAATTTTAGATGACACGATAACCTTTAGCATGTAACCTTAATATTCCGATACTACGTAATCGCAATTGTGATTTTATTTGAAAAACGAGTAGAACAGACATTTTTCGAATCTCGATTTCGATCGAAAGAGTTTTGCATTAAAACGCTTTTTTTTTTATGCCTTCAGCAGTTTGCGTAGAAGTAGAAATAAAAATACGAATGCGTAGGGAAGGGAAATGAAACGAAGTATATTTTTAGGATATTTCCGTAAAAATTGCTTTGGGGGAAACGAAGAAAGGGGCGACACCGTTCGAAGGGTGGTTCCCGATACACCCTCAACAAGGATCTCCTCCGACTCCCTATTGCTCGCGCAGCCACCCCTTGTCAAATCAGAAATCTGCCGTCTGCGCCCGTTCGGTTTTACGCCACTCGTAGTTCGACTACGCGCTTTGGCTCCTCCGCTATATCCCCGAGCGTCAGATAAAAGTCTGACTGGCGAGAAGTACATTACCATCGCGATGGTTTTTGATCGATCGTTTGCTCGATACCAGACGCCAGCGTGACTCGAGAATTTACCGTAAAAATATCGTAATTCACCCCCTCCACACCCCCTTATCTAAAAACAACATTTCCCGACAGTAATTTATTACAGATGTTTCATTTCCCAACGAATCATTAAGGATGATTGAGTTTAAGGGATATAGAAAGATGCGCAGGTTGAGAAATAGTAGAATTCCCAACGTCGCGTTAGATACGCCTCCAATTTTTTTATTTATTTTCTTTCAACGACCATATCAATGGCAAAATAATTGCTGAATAATCACAAAATTCCATAAACTCGTATTTTATGATAACGTCTTATCATGCATTATCATGTTTTTTTTAACGTAACGGTGTGCTGAGAAAATTAATAGTTTAAGCGACAAAAATTTTGCTGCTCGGTAAATTTTTTGTGCTTTTTATATTTTAATTTTTTCGTATGTATTTTTTTTTTTATTTTCATTTGAACAAAAATTCTTGCTATTTCGATCGTTTATTTTTCTCAGTGTGTCTACGGAAAAAAATGAAAAATGGTGGTTAACGGAGTTCGAACACTTTTTTTTTTAAGGAATTTTTTTTAACCCTTATTAAACGAATTTTATCGCCAAAATGCGATCGAAAATATTTTTTAAAGTTTTTTTGTAACACTTACCCAAAATATTTTTTTCAAAAAAAAAAAAAAAGGTACGGCAAGTACTTAAAATTCCTGTTGGCAAATATTATTTTTTAAAAAAATTAACAAAATTTTATACGCCAAGTGTAACAGAAAAAGAAGGAATCTATATGACAAAATTATTACAAAACAAAAAAAAGAAGAAAAAGAAAGAATCTATATGACAAAATTATTGTTTTTTTATTGTTTGTTTTTTGCAAAAAAAAAAAACAATAATTTTGTCATATAGATCCCTTCTTTTTCTGTTACACTTGGCCTATAAAATTTTGTTAATTTAAAAAAAAAAAATATTTGCCAACAGGATTTTTAAGTACTTGGCGTACCTTTTTTTTTTTTAATTTAAGTTTTTTTGTAACACTTATTAAACGAATTTTATCACCAAAATGTGATCGAAAATATTAAGGGTTCCGAAGTATTTCGGAAACTCAATAATTTTATCGATCGAATAATAATAATAATATCATAATGTTGCGATCGCATGAAATACGAAATTAACGAGGAAAAAAAAAAAACGGGAAATGCGGGTGAAATGTCGAAATAACAGCATCGATGTTGTAAGTAAACAATATATTTATTGTTATCACTATAGCTAAGGCACTTGTTACCGATATAAAAATGTACGTTCGCAAATGATCGCCATGAGCATATTTTTTAAATACTGGTATTACGCAACTAATTGTTTTGCGTAATGATTCATTAATATTGTATCGTATGTATGTATAATCTCGGATGTTGTGTAACGACCATTGGAGAAACGAAAGGACGCACGGGGGCCACAATTCGACGTGTAAAATAATGCGCGATACGTAATTTCGCTTCGTATTCGATCGATGTACATAATTCGCGGCACCCAAAGGGAGTATCGCGACAAATAAGACTGCGGGACGATGATAATTACGTACAAGAAAAATACGTTTAATCTTTCGCAAAATTACAAGAAAAAAATCTTCGTAGTTGCATTTTCTTTTTTCTTTTTTTGTAGAGGAGAATGAAATAAGGTACAAAATTAAACAGCACATATCGTTTCGACAACGTCGAGACGAAGACGATGATTTAAGGCACTCGAAGGCACTCCGAACGTAAAACTATGTTCGGTTTTTTTTTTTTTTCTCTTTCATTATTATTATTATTATTATTAATTTTTTTTTTTTTGTTTGTTTAGACTAAAAGCAAAATACAGTATTTTGTATACTTAAACAATAAAACGTTAATGTATAATTAAAGCGATAAATTAAACGAATTCATGAGGCACCCGGAGGCACGAGAGCGATTTACAATTCGGCGCGCGAGAAAAATCGCACCGACTCCACTCCTCCGAGGCGTATTGCAGTAGCGGGCGCTGGCGGTTGCGTCCCTTTAACAATCTCGCGAGTAACAACATTAAAAAAAAAAAAAATAAAATAAAAAGTAATCGTGACGCGTAACACGCGAATTCGTCGCGAAAGATTCGTCGACGAAGTTCCACGCGTCTCATTCGACGGAAACAAAACTCGCGACTCCGTTATAACGAATGCATAACGAGCGGTTTGTCGAAGTGAGATAACGAGATTGCATGTGGACGCAAAAGAATCTTTCACACTGGCTGCACACCGGGGCTTTTCCGATTGAAATAAACGAAGGAAAAGCCGGGAGAGCCTATTGCAACGTTGAATATACAATTAACAATCGTTATTATTATTATTTTCTTTTTTTTTCTCTCTTAATCTCCATTGCGCTGCGAACGAGTCGAAGCGACGTTGCCGAGGGTCGCATTTATAAAAAATATTAATCTCGTATTTCTAAAAAAAAAAAAAAAATAATAAAAAAAAAATACGAATTATACTTCGTAATCAACGATTTTAAAAGTTTCGATTACGCTTTCGAGAACTTTTTAACGATTTTTTTTTTTCGTCCGATCGATCCCTCCGAACGCTCAACGCCGCTTCGATTCTCCGCACATTTACAAAGCTGCCGTTCAAATTAACAATATTCAGCTGTATCGAACACGATTTTTCAGTATCGACTACGCTACAACGTCGTTATTCTTAAATTGTAAAAAAAAAAAAAAGAAAAAAAAAACAAAAAAGTACACTTTAGAGGAAAAATCCCGATTTTTGCTTTTTCTTTCCTTTTTTTTTTCTCTTTTCTTTCGTTAATATTCTATAAATATCATTATATTCGCCGCGTTAAAGTGGCTAATAATATAACTGTGTATAATTGTTGTATAGTATAAAACGTATCGGAACTTTTAAAATCTAACGGGGGACGTCTGTCGTTTAACCGATAACTTCGTAATTCGTAACAGTTATAGACTTTTTTTTATATATAAAAAAAATATATATATTTATATATGTATATGAATATTATTTACTTTTATGTTCACTCGACACGTCTCCCCGATCCACAATATCGAGAAGTCCGTTTGAACATCTTTTCCGCCTTCTTATTTCATTTACGATTATACCACATGTGTACATAAGACGTTTCGTTTGGACGGTTGTTGCTTCTAAAGTTGAACGACGAATAATCAATTAATCGTCGTTATTTTTATTTTTTTTACTTATTTTTTTTTTCTTTCGATTGCAAAAGTCAAGGCACTTCGTTTAAGAAGGATGTATCGCTGCGTATTACCAAAGAGTGAAATTCACGTGAAATTCAGAACGAATTTCGAATACTTCCGACAATTTTTAATGAATCATTTTTAATAAAAATCTGAAAAAAATTAACCATACGGCGCTAAGAAGATTAATTTTCCATAATCACAATTAGAAAAGTTATTAATAATTTAGTAAAAAAAAATCATTGTTTAATAAATTATTTGCAAATTTTTTTGAATGCTTATGATTTTTTTCAGAATTTTTTCAATTTTCGAAAATTCGCGTTTTTTCATTCATAAAAAAATTAAACTTTTTTTTTGTTTTCAAAAATTAGAAAAAATTCTCAAACAATTCATAAGTATTCAAAAAAAATTTCGTATAAATTTCGGCTAAAGAAAAATTTACATTTTACCGTATAATTCGTTAAACAATGATTTTTTTTGCTAATTTGTCGATAACTTTTTGGAATTATTATCATGAAAAATTAATTTTTTTAGCAGCTTCTGTATAGTTGATTTTTTTCAGATTTTTATTCCATTAAAAAATTGTCAAAATTCTCTTTGAATATCACGTGAATCGCACTTTTTGGTAATACGCAACGATACGCCCTCCTTAAGTTTTTTTCTTTTTTTTTTTTTTTTCGTCCACCGCGCGTTATAACGGATTTTTCCTTCGGGCGAAATGCATTTCGTTATATTGTTTTATTCTCGCGGCGGACGATATCTTCGACTATAATAATTTGATTTTATACAAAAATCGCGACATACGTTTTCGAAAGCGCGACTCGGAAGCGATTCGTCGAACTCGTCCACCGCAGCCTCTCGTTTCTTCCGTCGATTGCACTTTTTTTCAAAATTCTTTTCTTTTTTTTTTGTTTTCTTTTTTCTTCGCTAAGAGAGCGAATTGGACGCCGAACGACGAAATTCCGAGAGCGCGCTTTCGTCGCGCGAGATCGGTGAATCTGATACGTCATGATACCAGACTTGAGCTCTCTATTCAATACTAATTAATACGCATCACCCACCCGACACACACGTCAACATAATTAATCAGAGTATTTATCGGCCTCTCGACACTTAAAAATGAAGCATAACGACGACAATCGTTTACGTACTTTGAATATTATTGTCAGATATATCTATAGAGTCGGCGGTTCTTTTTGTAATTCCTTCGAAGCTTTTCGCTTCTTATTTTTCCTTTTTTTTTTTTCTTTACTTCGCGTTCCGTCGACTTTTCATAATAAAATATAGAAAAGCTATGTACACTTTTTTTTTTTTCGACGTTTGTATCTTCGTTTCGAAGTTTTTACAAACGCGTACCTTCGATCTCGCGAACGTCAACGTTTATCTTTCCATCGCAATTTCATTATTTTCTGTTCGTTTTTTTTCTTCGTATTTTCTTTTTTGTTCTTTTCTTCTGTTTTTTTTTTTTTTCAGGTGTTAAAATCGTTGAACGTCGTTTTGGATCGAAGGCGTCACACGCACCGACGCGGTCGATCGAATTTGTTTTTCACCGATTCAACCAACAATCCCGTCGTACTACAGCCACGTAAGTACGTTCTCCGGTTTGCTGGTGTTCGGGTTGATGAGCGATTGCACGTCGTCCAGAATATCACTGCTAAATTCTTCGCCCAACTGTGAATGAAGAAAAATACTTTAATCATTGGTTATTCGCGCTTCACGAAGAAAACGACGATTGTTGCTTCGTAATTATAGATACGAAACGATAAATACCTGAAGGGAAGGCACGAGATCATCGGTCGAATCGATATTATCGCTCAGAGTCGATATGTCCGGTGTTTCCATTGGCGCTCCTCCCTCTGTCGATAATAAATCATTTTTATAGTTTTTTTCTTGTCATTTCGTATTAATTATCAATTTAAAAAAAAATGCATTGCTCCTCCTTCGGTCGATAATAAATCAATTTTATAGTTTTTTTTGCTTTTGCCATTTCGTATTAATTATAAAAAATAAAAAAAAATGCATTGTTCCTTTCTCTGTCGATAAAAAATATTTTTTATAATTTTTTTTTGCTTTTGTCATTTCGTATTAACTATAAATAAAAAAAATGCATTGCTCCTCCCTCTGTCGATAAAAAATAATTTTTATAACTTTTTTTTGCTATTGTCATTTCGTATTAACTATAAATAAAAAAAATAAAAAATGCATTTCTTCTCTCTCAGCCGATAAAAAATCATTTTTATAAATTTTTTTTGCTTTTGTCATTTCGTATTGAATATAAATAAAAAAAGAATGCATTGCTCCTCTC
This sequence comes from Buathra laborator, assembly GCA_934046635.1. Lineage (NCBI taxonomy): Eukaryota > Metazoa > Arthropoda > Insecta > Hymenoptera > Ichneumonidae > Buathra > Buathra laborator. The sequence goes on from OW203900.1 coordinate 6,472,599, forward strand.
TCTATCGATAAAAAATCATTTTTATAACTTTTTTTTGCTATTGTCATTTCGTATTAAATATAAATAAAAAAAATGCATTGCTCCTCTCTCTGTCGATAAAAAATCATTTTTATAGTTTTTTTTTGCTTTTGTGATTTGGTATTAACTATAAATTAAAAAAAAAATAAAAAATGGATTGCACCTCTCTCAGTCGATAAAAAATCATTTTTATAACTTTTTTTTGCTTTTGTCATTTCGTATTAACTATAAATAAAAAAAATAAAAAAAATGCATTGCTCACCACTCGTAGCATCCATATTGTCGTCAATATTCGCGAGAAAATCTTCCGGCGTGTGGGGCAGCGAATACGCTGATCCGAGTCCCAAACCGCTATCCGCACTCTCTTGACGCGCGTGTTGCTCATTCATACCGGATAAGAAAGGATCCATTGCCACGTCTGTCGTACTTTGCCGTAACATGAGCTCTTGCTGTAGAGAAATCAGGGAAACGATATATCCGATTAGTACGATTGCTTTTATGTTTCTATTGCATACTAAAGAAACGATAGCTACATTTCCATTCGGGGATTTAGCGATTTCAGGAAAAAAAAATTGCGTTTTATTTTTTTTTTTAAGGTGATAAAATATCGAAATGAAATTCAATCGATTGATTTCACCGATCAAAAAAAAAAAAAAAATTAACGCGAAATTGCCGAACTTCTCCCACTCTGCGTCGCCCCCGACACAGTCTTTGTTCGTAACGCATCTGTGCCGATAACATTGATCGACTTTGTAAATTTATATATATTTTCTCGTAGTATCAGCTGATATTTTTTTAACGCGATATCACTTTTATTTCTGCATATCTCTCGATAAGGTGGACGTGACTTCAGTGAGTCAATGATAATCGATCGATACTCGTCGAGTTACCGATATCGATTTTTTTTTTTTACTCTTCAATACGATATTTAACTCAGAGAATTATTAAAGAAAACAAATAAAACAATAAAAAAAACCAAAATAAATAAATAATCAAAAACAAACAAAAATTTAAAAAAATTAAAAAACAATAAAAAATCAAAATAAATAAATAAACAAAAACAAACAAAATTTTTAAAAAATTAAAAAACAAAGAATAACAATATTTTTTCAATTTAAATAAATAAATAAACAATAAACAACTATACAAGAGATTCGATTTGATTTAATTTTACGAACATTAAATAAAAATGAGACGAGTAGAATTTTTGTGTCGAAAAATGAAAAATGAATCGAATCGATTGGGTTGAATTTTATGGATAAAAAAATAACATTAATACGATTGTAACCTGTCGCATGATTTCCTGCTGTCGTTGCTTGAGGCGTTCGCGTTCCATTTGCAACGATTGTAGACGCAATTTTTGTTGACACGCCTGCAGAGTCTGATTGCTTTGGATAGCACCGCCGCCCGGTTGCTGAAGCCAATTCTGCGGTAGCATCGCACCGGAAGTGGGAGCTCTTTGGAGATGCGTTGCTGCAAATGACGAGTTTCTTTCGTTATATATTGTCTTATCGGAGAATGAACCCGATCTCCACGGCAAACCCTTATCGCGCGGCTACCTATTCGGGTGGTATCGTCTTTTATCGTGAAACCCGAGACTACCTGAGAGTCCACGCGAGAGACGCTCCGCATGCATAACTGCACGGGGCTTCGCGTTCATTAATGCCAAATATCGAGGTATTTATTTCTTCATGCAATTTCTTTTGTTCCCTCATACAGGAAGTTGCATTAAAAAAAAAAAAAAAAAAAAAAAAAAAATTAAAGCGTTCGAAATGTTCCAAAAAATCCAATATTCACATTTAGAAACGCGATAATTGTCGCAAATTTTTAGGGATCGAGTTAAATTTCGGCATCGCGACTTTTATATATTTTTTTTTTTTACAAAAAAAAAAATCATTAAATTAGTTTCAATTTCATCGAATTTTTTCGACGCCAAAAAAAAAATCGATTACATCGACTGAATCGACGTTTTCCGATAGCGAAACAAGTGTTTTGTACATTGAAAAAAATACTTACGAATTCGCGGGTCGAACCACGATGTGGTGCGAGTCTGATGATTGATGAAATATATTTCTCCTTCCGGTGTGCGCGCCTGTTCCCATCCATCGGGCAACGGTCCGAGAGTACTCGGCGCTCCGGTGGAGGTTTTTCCACTTTCGACCGCCGCGGCGACGGCGGCAACACTCGCCGCTGCGGCGGTTTTTCTCGGATCCTCCCATGTCGTCGATCTGGTCAAATGACTGAAACAAACAACGTACCGAATGAATTCAATATACGTCATTAATCCCCTAACCGTTTCGTACGCCTTTCGATCTCATTTGCCATGTTTTTTTTTTTTTTTTTTTTTTTTTTTTTTTTTACTTCGCGACTCCCCCACGCAAAAAGCTAACTCCGTCAGAGTAGGACGGGTTGTATACGCGATCGCGTTATCCCGATATAGTATAGGGAACGCCGAAAATAGTTCCATTCAAAACGTTCGGAGCGATACAACGCCGCGAAGAAGAAGGAGGATGAGGACCGCCTACTCATCCCTCCGACTCGAGACTCCGAGAGAAACGAATACTATATTTTCTCACTAACGTAGAGGACAAAGCTCGGGGGCTTTTCGAACGAGCGGAATATATGCTTTAACGCTGCCAGAAATATTCGTGCCGTTGGTTTCGCTCTGATAGCGCATGGGATTAGAAATGTGTTCTTAATACGGACGAAGAGATAAGTTGTTTTGGACCGACTGCGTGGACCAGTGCGTCAGCAACGGCATCAGCACGAGAGTACCGACCAGCGGCAAACACAGCACAGACTCTACCCGTGACGATGATGTCACGTTACGGTTTTTCGTTCACTTCACGTTGCCGAGAGAGTCTTATACATCGGGCGGTATAACTAACCATCGACTATATACCCCCGACGACGCGATAATCCAAAATTCATTCTGACAAAACGGATATTCTTGACGCGCTATATCGCTCGTAGATCGATGTATTCGTATTACGATCGCGTGAATTTAGAATCGGAGTAAAAACTTAACCGGGCGGCCGAAACGGAATAACGAGTATTAGTGATGAAAATTAATGAATTTTCAATGGATCAGTAACAGTCGTCATAATCATCGCTATCGTTATCATAATTTTAAATATAGTCATTCGAAAAATTGAAAATAATTTCTACGAGTTCGTTAAACTCTGAATTTTTTTTTTTTTTTTTTTTTTCTTCGGTAAATATGCCGGATATTATCTTTAATTTATGGTGTGACATTCGGTGAAAAAAGAGAGTTTATTTTACACCGTGTGCCTCTATCTCGAGTCTCGTGACATCGGACCGAATCATCACGATGAGGGGAAAGCCGTAAAAAAAAGCGCGTAAGTTATAAAACAGCGCGCTGTTTCTATAACATTGTCTCGATAATTCATGCAAAAAAAAATCGTCTCGCGTGTGACTAACATTATTATTATTATTATTATTATTATTATTTCAAAAAAATAATAAAAATATTTTTTTCTTGATCTCGATATTTTTTTTAACTTCTTGGAATCGAGTGATTCATAAATAACAAAAATCTTGTCGTTTTTTCGATGAGTCGTAGAAAAAATATTTGGTTTCTCATGAATCGTTAATGTGAAAAACAAAAAATCGGGAAAAAAACATCGGGAAAAATCCGTAAACGATCGTTTGAAATCGGCGAAATAGAAGTATAATTTTTTTTTTTTTTTTTTTTTTTTTTCGAGAAATCGGGTTATTCTTGTTATCTGCATCAAACTTGTTGTGTGCTCGTCGAGGCGTATCCCTAACGGCGCACAAGACACAGTACGCAATTTGCTCCAATCACGACTTCTGTATCCGCGCGGTCAGTTAGTCAATTCGCGATCCAAGGCGTCGAGCCGACGCCGCGCGCGGGGTTCTTCACTCGAGAACAGTCTGCCGCGGCTGGCAGTGGTAATCGTCGTCTACGGAACACATCGATGCTTCCACAACCGACGAAAATAGCGACTAATGGCTGCTGATTGCCGATCGTTCCGTCTCTTTCGCTTTTGCTCAAGACAACCCTCGACAAAATCCCACACCGCGCACCTCTTTGCCGACACTCTTCACCTTCGAACGGAAGGCCCGACGCCGCTAAAGCTTTCGGGTCGAATATAAGCTCGAGAAACTTTGGACCCACGAAAAAAAAAAAAAAAAGAAAAAAAAAAAAAAAGACCAGGGGAAGCCCTGGTGATATCACCCCGGGAACTTGTTTACGGGAAACCACTATCTATTTATTCTTATTTCCGAAACGGAGAGACTTCTCCCTAAATTTGTCTCACGAGCACTAAGGGAAACAGACCGATTTTTTTTTTCCCTATTTTTTTTAAAAGTTATTTTTATTAGTTTCGTTACTTTATCCTCTGTTCCCTTAAATTCGTTAAGCTTCAGCTTGATTTTGGTACGAAATGATCATCGCACGATTACCGCAATCAAAGACCAGACGCGATCGTCTTCGCCTTCGTCCAGAAAACCGTTCGAATTGCGAAAGAAGACGAAGCTTCATTGTCGTGTCACCTAACCTCACACTTCTGTTTCTCAATTTTCGTTTCACGTCACGTTTTCTCGTAGAATTCGCAGTCGCGTTTTAGATATCTGTGGCGCGTTTACACGAGGTCACCGGGTAAAATGCCGAAAACCTATGACTACGCGGCGTTCATTTCGGCGCTGTCTTCGTTATCGTATTTCAATGGGTTAAAGAGAAAATGGAGCTGAGAGGTAAATCATTCGAGTAGTGATCGCGAACGATTGTAATTTCACTCTGTGAATCACTGAAGCCAAAGTACTGTTTACGTTGGTGAAAGGATTATCCTTTTTCAACTTTTCGATTGCGTTTAGAAGAGAATGGGATTAGTTCGCTAAATACTTTTTTTTTCGCAGTGAAATTTTCATTCGCGACTCAAAAAATTAAAAATACCGTAAACTTAGCGAAGTTTCAACTCTATAACTCCAAAAGTTGCAATAACAATTTTCAGCTTTCGAAAAAAAAATTGTACGAAAAAATCTATAAAAAATCTTCAAAAAATAATAAGGTTAATTTTTTTTACTTAAATTTTCCAAACAAAAAATTATTTTTTTAAGCTTTTTTTTGTGCGGTTTCGGTACATTTTTTTAAATAAAGTTTTTTTATTTATATTTAAAAAAATGTATCGAAACCACACGAAAAATTGCATAAAAAAGCTTAAAATGTTTTTTTTTATCTAAACAATTTAAGTAAAAAAAATTAACCTTATTATTTTTTGAACATTTTTTTATAGATTTTTTCGTCCAATTTTTTTTTTTCGCAATCCTAAAATACTTGTTTATGAATTTTTTATTTTAAGTAGGAAATAGACAACTCGTCATCGTTTTAATTTCGAAAAAAGCGACTAAGCTAATTTCATAAAAAAAACTCCGCACCGAGTCCCTAAAAACCGATGAATCCTTATAAACCATAAAACTATTATTTCCCAAATAAATCAAAAAATCTCTCGCCACTACTTCATTATTCTCGGAAAAGATACAAAACAAATTGTCTCCATCGTACCAACAAGCGGCAATGAAGTTTCGGAAAAGTAATTTCGGTACACGAAACAACAGGAAATTATCCTCGATTAATCCGAAGCGAATATTGGCTCGGAAAATCGTTGAGTGCCAAACCAGCAGCGAGTGGTGCTATTATAGTAAATGTTTCTGAAAATAATAAAGCGTTATATATCTGGAGATGGCGAGAGGCTCAAGAAACCCAAGAGGCAACAACAACACGCGTTCGCCAAAGAAGAAGAAGAAGAAGATGATGATGATGATGATGAAGAAGAAGATGAAGATGACGAAGAAGAAGACGAAGAAGAAGAAGAAGAAGAGAAGAAGAAGAAGGTGCATTGGCAGCAGACAGAGCGGCCGTCGAGCGTCAAAAGCTCATAGAGAGTATCCCTCGTGGTCTTCCCGTCTCGTCTCGACGAGCGGCCGGACGGACGTCGACGCCGCGGCGCTTGTTGGGACTCCAGGGTCTCCTCTCTTAGCTTTGGAGCAGCGGATAGAGAGACCGAATAGAAAAAAAGGCACAGAAAGACAGACAGAACGCGACGTCGGGCCAACCGGTCCAAGAGAAGCTAACGCCGATCTGGCAGAGTTCCAAGCCACGATGTGCTGTGGCCCTCAGAGGTAGCCAAGTAAATACAGAAAGTTAGAGGGACGAAAGGAAGGAGGAAGAGTACGAAAGCGACGAATACGAAGAGAATACGACGACTACGATGGCCGAGAGAGGTTTCGCTACGGCTGTTGCGATCGCGGCGAGTCAGCATCCGCATCAACGTCACTGGCAACGCGGGCAAAAGCCAACGCGCCGCCATCGGCAAGCGGAAAGCGGCAACGGCAGCAACGGCAAGGCATCGAGCATCGGGCAAAAGCCAGCGGCAGCACCCGTGAGGCATGAGGAGAGAACCTGGTAGCGAGGGCGCAACATCGCCGCCGTACGAGACTACGATGTATTTTTACTCCGGACATCACGGCGCCGGACAACTCGTAAATAGACACTCGCGTGCGCGCCTCCTTCTCTTCTTCTACTTCTTCTTCTTCTTCATCCTCGTCTTTCTCGTCACCCTAACTCTCTCGCACTTTCCTATGGTTTGCTCATCATCTGCTCCGATCTCAAACTTCGTCTCGCGACCCTACGACGGTCGAACTCTCGAAACGCGTTGCTCTCGCTGCGCCCGGCGAGACGACGACGAACGACAACGTGTTTTCTTCTAGCGATGCCTTCTACCGATGTTTAAATGCTCTTTCGGCAACGGCGACGGCCGACTTTAGCGGTACGCGTCCTCGAGCACTCGTGTTATATCTCGAGGTCGCGAATACACGACGATTTTAAGGTTTTTTTTTTTTTCTTTTAGATTCTATGCTATGTACTGTCCTTTTACGATTTGTGATGCTACCATGAAAAATATATATATACTGAGATATCGCCTCGGAAAAATTGTTTTTTAATCAATGAAAATTTGTTAGGAACGAAGACATTTTTTTTCGACTCTAAGAATCGATTCTTTGTCACTAATAAATTTTTATTTAATTGAACATTTTATTATTAATTAAATTATTAAATTTTTTGTTTCATTTTATTATTATTTTTTGTTATCGATTTTTGATGATATTATCGGTAATTCATTGCGAAAGGATTACTTAATAATCATTTTTCATGGAAATTCTGAAGAAGAATTTGATCTATGAGTGCATTAAGGTCCCTTAAGTAAGTAGCGTAATAATGCACAGCGGTGATTAGGAACTCCGTAGCCTACGGTCCGATCCTAAGTATCACCGTACGGCGTTTCTTATTTCTACCGTAATTTACACCGTTCGCGGTACGAATTGTCGACGTGCATCGAGAATGTATGCTTTTCACGTGATCAGCAGGTATACACGCGACTAAAATCCGAATAACGTATTTTCTGTGTACAACCGAGATACGCCCTTATCATTTCAGTCACGCGACACAGTGAGCGCGATGAAAATATAATTTAAGGAAGTCTACGCGGAACATCGAGAAACTGGCGATTAACACGTGGAAAGAATCTCATTACCGCTAAAAAGCTGAATTCTTAATTTTATTTAATTTAAATTTAATTTTTTCCCGATTATATTTGGGAAAAATGTGATAAAACATTTAAAATAATTGTTTTTGGTGAAACATAAATATTGTTTCGTAATTATATGTTGTTAACCATTCGCGTGAAAAATTAATTAAAAAAATATATTTGGAAATATAAAAAAGATCGAAATTTTTTAAAAATATATTTATAGATTATAGGATATTTGCAAAATTATTTATTTCCAAACCAGTGAAGCTATAAAATTATGCATTTTGATATATATGCTGTAAGTTACGCAACAGCGGTGACTAAGATACTCGTATCTCTCGCATCTCGATGGATAGTGACGAACCGCGAACAACGTGTTTCTTCTACCAAAATTTGGGATTTTCCGTATAAAAAAAAAAAAAAAAAAAAAAAAAAAATTCTTAGTCATACCGGAAAGTATTAATGCAATATGATATCGTCAACGTTAACCTCTGTATCGAATGATCGTTTTGATAAGAGGAATATCGCCACGCGTTCGTGTACTTCAGATAAGCCAATGGCGCTTGCAACTTCCCACACATCTCAGGTGGGCACGTTGAATTTTTAACAGCGATTTCAATATTCTACGCCAGTGACAGTCTTTAAGGTGAAACATTTCATCACTCCAATTCTCAATAGCAGCGTATAAAAATTCGAAACCAAACACTTTTTTCAAAACCGAAATGATTTTTCCCGAAGAGCCAATAAACAACTATAGGATCAACAGCTAAAAAAAAAAAAAAATTGCCGTAACTTCTTTTTAGATGCATCTAAATGCAGAAAGTCACTCTGCAAACTCCCGAAACTCTGTCGATAAAAATTAAAAAAAAAGTTTCCATCGCCGAGAAAGCAACAAAGGGTGACATCGTTTAGGTCCGAGAGGTCTAAACTTCACGGTAAAATTCAAAAGTGGAAAAGTCCATTAAGTTTTATCGCTCGGGTGCGATAGGATTCGAGATTTACAACTGCGCAAGTTTCACGAAAATTACGCGGCGCTACCTGCGTACTTTGACAATCTTTTCTCTCCGCGATAGATATCGGCGTCGCATTATAACTTCGACGCGTTCGAACTTTGAGCAATAGCCATTTTTTTTTTGGCTATTAATGGTAACGCGATGATATATTTTTAATCGTTTATCGAACTTCGATGTTTCGCGATGGCCGTCATCGTGTCCCTGACGAGATTTCGAAGAAGAAGATAGAAGATAATCTTATTGCAGATGTATAGATTATCGCCGCGCGTCGTCGTCGTCGTCGTCGGCGTAGCGATGACTCTATCATCCACAATCCCGTCGACCATGAAGACGCGTGGCTTTCCGTTGCTCGATCTTTTTCCTTTTTTTTTTTTTGTCATTTAATATTTAACTTCCTCGACTGGGTTCCGTTCGCGTGACTCTATCAAGTGCATTGCGGACATCGAGATCGAGCGTTGATAACATCCGCGTACTTGTTGGTTGAATTTGTCGTATTTTACTGTACATTAGTGTATTGTCGCAGTTTAGAATCGACCCTGAGATATAACGGTGACTCGGAAACACTCATTATACATCGTAACCAATGACACTACCTATGTCTAGACTTTCACTGGGTACGTCCTTCGAAAATCTGAATTAAGGGTTATGTTCGGTTCGCTCGTTAAGGCTAATAGTTTTCCGAACGACACTCTCATTATTCAAACTTTGTCGGCTTTAACGATTTAATAAACTTCGGGTAAAGCATTTTATTGTCTTATTTGAGTTTTCGTAATAAATTAATTGTAAGAAAGTTAAAAAAAAGTCCGAAGTCCAAAAGTCAAACAATTGCGAAAATTAGACGTAAAAAAAAAAAAAAAAAAAAAAAACAATGGAACCGAAAATGTTTCTCGATGATATACAAAAAAATCATTTTATTAACTCCTATAGATTTTGAGAAAAAAAAATTGACTGAATTTTCGAAACGGTGGATAGATGTGACGGTTAAATAAAAATGGCGATATATTTGTCATCACAATCCATTATCTCCTTCGTAGTTTTTTCGTACCAATTACCCATAAATTCCACGTTCCAAAAGCCTCTCGCGTCAATTATTAATTCTCTTAATTCACTCAAATATAAACGATACGCCGAAGTTTTTCCTGATTCAAGCGAATCCGGCATCGCATTTAGCAGCGTATAGCAAAGACACGATTTTACAGTTATGGATTGAGAGACCGAATCGAGATAAAACTCCGAGATCATGTCGACGTTCGCGCGTCCTGTATACCACCAGTTTACGCATGAATATTCATTCGTTTTACAAATGCTACGTCGCGATTTTTTTCGCAAAATATGCGACACGCACGCGCGCACTCTATTCGTATATTATCTTATGCTACTTTTGATATTTATGTCCGCGATGCATGAATTTATCATAAAGGCGCGTCAGGAATTTTATACGAAAATGTATAGCGATGAAACGGATGCGCCATTTTGTTTGCCAAAATAAAAATATTTAAATAAATAATAGGATCGCGTCGTTTCGTCGTACGCGTTTTTGCACCGAACATTTTTTTTTTTTTTTTTTTTTTTTTTTTTCATTCGAATAGCGAATGTTTAGCTGGAGCTCCACCGTATCAAGTATACCCTGGATACGATTCAATTATTTTAATGACCGAGGCACGTGTTGGGAACCGACTGGCTTCTGGACAATTTCCAAAAGCTTGAAATCTCCTGGCATCGGTTAATTGGTTACATCGCGAGACCGCGAGGAATAAGACAAGGTGAAGAGAAAAAAACAACAAAAAAAATTTGAACCGAAATGATATATACGAAAAAAAAAAAAAAAAAAAAATGGTAAAACTTCCATTTATTTTTTCGCACTTATTTGACGAATTAAAATGTGAAATACGCAATAAATAGTATTTTATTTAAAAAATAATAATCTCGTTGAAATTAAGTAAAAATTGAAACATAGTTTTGCCTGAATTTTTTTTTTACTTTGAAGTTATAAAAAAGAAAAAAGCAAAAATGAGGGAAAAAAATTTGAATTAAAACGACATATCCGAAAAAAAAAAAAAGGAAACTAGTGAAAGTTTCATTTATCCCATCGCACTTTCGTGAAGTATTAAAATATGAAATGCCCAATGAATGGTTTTGATAAAAAATAAATCATTTAATTGAATTTAATTGAATTTAATAAAAATTTTCGGTAATTGTAGGATAGTTTTGTGTACAAAATGTTTTTTTCTCGTGTGTTAAAAAACAAAATGCTATGAGAAATTCTCTCGGTGTGTAAATATCACCTCGTGGAATATCCGAGTTTTTTTCAAAGTATTATTATTACGGTGCCAAGAAAAAAAACGAGAAGGCAAAATTGAGGAAAACAGAAAAAAAAAAAAGAAAAAAAAAAGCGAAAGAAACAGTACTTCTATATTCGTCGCCGGGCGAAGTCGCGTTTCGTAAACACGCTAACCTCTCTCTCGCGTAGGAGAGCCTTCCGTCCCGCGGAGTTCGGGCGTAAGAAGCCGCGCGGTTGTTCGCGTTAGTCTGCAGCAACAAACCAGGAGTACTATAATAGTTTATCCGAATCGTGCAGCGTGGGTTTGTCGTCGACGTCGTCGGTGAGTCAAACCGACACGCAACTTCCTTCCTTCCATTCTCGTTTGACTTCCGGTTATACCGTAACTGTTCAAGGGATAGAAAGGGACGGAGAGAGGGACAGAGAAGAAAGAGAGAGGGATTTTCATTGCGCTCTGCGTGCGCAGAATTGGCGGATACGAATTATGCATCCATTACGTATAATCGAGATTCGCGCTAATTAAAATTACACGCTGTTTGCTTTTCGTGATAGTTTCCCGCGAGTTCGTCGGATAAATTATAACGAAAATATCAATTCTTAGAATTTACACTGTTAAAAAAATTACGCGAAATTTAATGCACCCGGAAATTTTCTAATATTCGAAATTAAACGAAAATGCAAATACTCTGTGATGTAAATGTAAAAATCTTTCGTAAAATTCGTAAAATAGATTTCGTTAAAAATTCCAATTTTTTCAAATGATATTTGTATTATTAAAATTGCGATTTTCATTTCAACGAAATTTAATAGAGAAATTAATTTCAAACAATTTACTGCCGAAATTTTTAATAAATTTTGGGAATATATCGAAAAAAAATTTTTAAATTAATTAAACGACATTTTTATCATTGAAAAATTGATTATTAAATATCATTAATGCAAAGGTATTATTGATAATAAAAATTTCGATCGCTTGTTAATTCCCGCGAGTCTGTACGACGAGTTCGTCGTATTATTTTGTGGAGAGCTCGATGACTGTTTGAATGCATTTACGGGACCACATGCGAGCAGTCCGAAGCTCTCGCACGGGCCCCCAGTAGGGGGAGGGAAAGGGGAGGAGGGCGGGTTATCCTAACGCAAGTGTATTCTCTTTTATCGTCTCAGCTTTGAATAATAGAAGCATCTGGAAGGTACGTGAGGAATCAACAGAACTGCTACGTCGATTCGTCAGACAATTTTTCGTTCCGCGACTGTCGTACCGCGTTATTATGTATCGCACAATCGAGAATATCAAAAAAAAAAACTAAAAATTCGATATATTTCGAGATCGAGAAAAATCGATGTGAAAACGTTTAAAAATATTTCGAATCTTTTAGTTACAGTTTAACGTAAATTTCATTAATTTTCGTTAATTTCGTGTATATCGACGACATCCGAGAAATCATCGTTTCCATTAGTTCGGGGAGCGGTCAGGTGCGACGGTGTCGTGTGGGGGAGTTGTATAAGTATAGCACGCGCGCTTCGTGCTCAATTCCATTTTGCCACACGTTTCGGATTATTGCCGGCCTCGAGGATACGCGGGACGTTATCATGACGTTTTTACAATCGGTCTCTCCGTGACAGTACGACAAATAACGTCGGCGCGGTGATGTGTTGAGACCGATAGTCGAGATAGAGTGACGACGGGACAACGCGCACGCAATAACGAGTTAACTATCAGTTTCTTGTACAAGGATTCTTGGTAACAAACTCGTTGAAATGGACGACATTACCGATGGTATATTTACGAATTATAATCGATTTTTATTTCATTAACGACCAATCACCGTTCGTTATTCGTAATGCGTTAATTTTCGATAATTGGATAATAAAATACATAACATCGGAGATGTAGACGAGAAAATACGTATTTTGTATTTTGGTTAAAAAAAACAGAGATGATTTTCCTTCAATATAGATTTCGATAGGAGTGAAAGTAGGTTAGGTATCTCAGAATTTATCAATATCAAGGTGGACAACGACAAGCAAACGTGTGTCCGTTATAAACAACACGATTCGTCAACGCGATATATCGAATAAATAAAAAATTAATTATAGAATGTACGATTCTAATGTTTCTTAATTACCCTCAACAATGTTCCGAAGTTTATGAGAACATTGTGCTGATTTTTAAAAATGTATGCAATTAGATGCGCGCATTGCTATCTTATCTTTTTCATTCTAATCCGATATCTCAGAAATGGATAAATCTTAACCACTGAACGGTTTGCATTCAAAATTAAAACCGACAATGACAATTAACTTCTCCACTTGTCATGCAAGTTTCAGTTCAATAACCAAATACGATGATATATTTCGAAAATTTTGAAAATAAACGAACTATTGGATATTTCACAAATGTCCTTATGATTTTTTGAAAACTACTTGTTTAACGGAAAACACTAATAAATCGGAATCCATTTAAATTTTCTATATTTTTTGGGCTGAATTGGGTTTATAATGGAGCAAAACAGTCCGTCTAAATTAGTATGCAATCGAAAGTTTTTTTTTTCGACAGTACACGTGATACTTCGTTTGCAATGTGATGATAATGAATTTTGGAAGAACGAATTGTATACAGTTCTATTTTAGAGCGCTAGGGACCTCGATAAATTTCGGCTCGACAGAACCTGCAAGATCTCGTTCGATCTGTAGAGGCCTCGTCGTGTTTTTTTTTTTTTTTTTTTTTTTCTAAGAAAGTTCGAGGAGGCGCTATGCAGACTCGAACGTGTTAGGATCCCCAAAGACCGTGAGAGGGATCGGAACGCAACGCGAAGGAAAGCTTCATGGTAGGCATAATCATCAGGGATCCCTGGGAATGGAGAAACACGAAATTCTAAGCTGCTAGATGTGTTCCTGTGGGGGAGAAGACCGAGTGAGATCCTCCCTCGGTCTCTCACGCCGGCAGCTAACCGGCTCAGGTATATAGAGAAGAAGACCTTGCGAAGAAGGAACTCAACTCCTCGCAGGTGGAAACTACGGGACGGACGAATTCAAAGGAGGCGAGAGCGCCGAGTATACACACGGTAAGGATTCAAGACTCGTGAGAGGAGCGGAAAAAACAAGGGAACCGAAGGATTCAACGCAACTCATGAGAATACGCGGCTTTTCCCATTATTTGCCAAGAGGGGTTAGTCTCCGACCTTGAATAGTGGGTGAAAAAAAAAAAAAAAAAAAAAATCAACAATCAATTCCCAGGTAAGAGAACGTGAGAGAAGCCGAAAGCGTTTTGTAAAATAGTTCCCAGAATTATTACACGCGGCTGAATGAAACCGCATGGACCATCAACTTAAGAACTTCAGGATCGGGATGACACATACGCCTAAAGCGAAACGAGATGAGAATGTATAACTGGAAGACGTCGAGATTCCGAGAAGCTATGACTATTCCAATGAATCGTTACCGGCAAAATTCCATTTTGATCGGCCCATTTCTTTTTTTCTTTTTCTCGATGTATTTTTTCAATGGAACAAATTTCATTATCGACGAATAACATTAATTATGATCGTCTCTGAAAAATCTTGTTCCTCAAGTATTTCTAGTTCTCGTTTAATCTAATATAACGTCTAATGTCTATTTAAGACATTTTACGATTGGATTCTGCGATCACACGAATTGTTATTAATTCGCAAAATGTTCTCCGATTAGCTATCTATTTACGTCAAAAACATTCACGCGTAGTAAAACGGCATCCAAAAACGTCTTTGAGAGATTCTGATCCGAAGTTTGAACCATAATATCACCGATAATGCAGATGATCAGAAAAATGAAGGAGCGTAATGACGTCGACATGGGCTTGAACGAAGAAAAGGGGCGGAGGCGTGAAAATAATCAGTGTCCGGGAAGGTGGAAGACTCCCGTGAGTCTCGAATAACTCGCTAATCTTCCCCGGGGTCACACAGAGGCGGCAGGTGGGTGGCGGTGGCCGTGCGCGGGGTGGTTGAACGTCGTACTCGGCCAGCTCGTCGGAGTTTCCCACGACAGGTGACACGTGGGAATACCGGCACGGCGCCGCAGGTGGATCGCCGCTGGGAGAGACGACTCGCCCGATGGTGGAAGGAGGGAAGAGGGGATCGCTGACGAGCAGCAGGGGTCTCGAAGAAAGAGAGAAGCATCGGGAACGAGGATAAAGGCGACGAAGGAGTAAGCGAGTAGAAGGAAAGAAGAGAGACCCCGGAGGAGAGGGCCCCAGCCAAGCGCACAGGTGGAAGGGGGCCCCTCCGCAGGTCGACCACGACGAAGAAGTTCTACTGCTCGCTCCGAGCGTTCCGTGTTTTAAAATGGTGTCTTTGAACGCGATGCGCTATTTAACGCCAGCAACACACAGGGGGGGGGGGGGGGGGGGGGGACGGCTTGTTTTCAGTCGTGGCAAAGGGTATTATACCGAAATACATTCAACACTCACACCGAATTAATCGACATTAACGACATTGGCTTATGCCTACTTATCGACTTGCTTTGCAGCTATAAGTATCCCGAACGCGTATATCCTCTTTTCTAAAAAAAAACTCAATAAAATCCTGTCTTGAAATATAATACAAATAAAAAATGAAAACAAAAAAAAAACAAAAAAAAACAAAAACACTCAGAATTTACTTACTTTAGGAAGTAAATTTGTCCCTCAGTGGTTCTCGCCTGTTCCCAACCGTGTGGCAACGGTCCCAAGTCATCAACGGTACTGATAACGTCGTAGCTCCGCTGTTTTTGATGATGATGATGACGAGCGTGCGGCTGAGGCGCGTGCTGACTCGCTTGTTGTGCCGATGCATAAGTCTGTTGAAGCGATGCCGGACTGCTGTGTGCCCGCGGATGCGCGACGGTAAGTCCCGACGCTGATTCGGCACCCGATGTTGAACCAGTGCCGCCTCCGGCACCCGCACCACCTGCACCCCCGACCGCGGAACCGAGAACTCCGCTACCGGTGGCGCTCGCACCCCCGGGACTACCGCTAACCGCGACAGTTCCAAACGCCGAATCTGCCGAATTCTCTCTCGAGTGCGATATCGATGGACTCTTGCTACCGGTTGAGGGAGGATTGAAGAACGAATCCGGAAGATTACGCATGCGTAGCGGTACCTGAAGTGGCCTTTTCGAATCCGGCTTTAGCACACTGTCGAACAGAGCCTGAAGAACCGATTCGGAATTCTGATCCACCACGACGTTGCTCTTTGACAACTGGTCCACGTCCTGGTTGAGCGCCATTTTGGATAACGTGCCACGGATCCCGTGCCCGCCGCAGCCGCTACCGCCGCCGGTTCAATCCCGTCCTCTCCTGGCTGCCGCTGTTGCTCACCGTTCGTGCCGCGCTGGTCCTCGCGTTTCAACAACGCGGACTGCGTACTTTTCTATCTTTCCCAGTACTTTCGCTCTCTTTAAATTCTATAACAACGTATATATTTGCTTACCGGAAATTCTTATTAATCTAAACTCTTCGATATTATCAGCTTCGATCTTCGCACTTCCACTACACAAGCTTCCCGATGTATTTCTTCCTTCCGTTCTTATTACCCGTGTCTCACTGGGTATACGAGATCGCGCGCGCGTATATAATTTCGTTGCGCGTGTGTGGCGCAGCGAAGGCACTCCCGGGCAGCGCGCGTGTACGTAAGTACGTACCTCACGGCACTCCAGTCTCTTCTCTCTCTCGGTGCGGCTCGACCCGACTAGCACCGCTGTAACCCCCTCGCGTTCCCTCCTGTCCCCCCTTAAACATCCACGACGATCTCGACTGCTCTCCCTCCAGCATGCGGTCCCGTCCCCCGTTGTCCTCACCAGTCTTCTTCTTCTTCTTCTTCTTCTGCTTCTTCTTCTTCTTCGTCTTCTTCTTCTCTGTTTCGCCTCTTCTTCTTCTGATCACCGCCGCCCGCGAGACAACAAAACAAGCAGAACAATGCCGCCGTCTTGGTCGTCGGCGTCGCTGCTGCTGCTGCTGCTGCTGCTGCTGCTGCTGTGCAACCGGCGACAAAAATCCTCTTCCCTTCTGGCTTTCGAGACAACCCCACGGGTTCCTCTTTCCCTATACCTCTTTACTTTTAAAATGACCAACAACACCACTTATCCAACGTTCCTATCTCTCTTGGGCGTCTACGCTCTCCTGGCACACCGCCGACAACCTCATCGGGCGAAGTTTCCCCCTTTCCCCGTTTACCCCGTTTACGCCGTGATTTACCTGGGGGCCCCCCCCGTCCGTACGTTGCACGCAATGGCACCGCACTCCGTACAGTAAACGTGTATACTGTATTACCTTCTCTCGTGACTCTGGGCTCCCGAACACCACCGTGGTAAACTCTTCGTGTATTAGTGCTATTTGTATGTATGTAACTCTATATACTACCACTACGTTCGCACACAACACGTACGTCTCGGCGCATCCGCCAGAATCGCCGAGTATCTACCTGTTGGCATGAAAACTATGGAAGACCAGCAGCGAGGCACCGAACGTCGGAAAAAAATGACAAAAGTAACACAGATAAATTGATATTGCAATTTTCTGTATGGTTTATAATGTTCTCAATGTTTTTCGTTTTTCGTTTTTTTTTTTTTTTTTTTTTTTTTTTTCAAGGCACTTTGTTTCGTATATAGTAATCTTTGTTCTATCGATGTTTCGATCGATGTTTTTCCTTTTTTTTTTCGTTTTTTTTTTACACAAAACACACGAACTCCCTTTCTCTCCCTACGCGTATATTACTAAGATATCGAGTGAACGAGAGGCCCTCGTTGATTTTCTTGTCTCGGGTTCCCACTCCTGGTGGTCCGAACGAAAGGGGGGGGAGGGGGTCCGGTCTCTTGATTTCCGGGTCTTGCAGCACAGCCAAGCCTCCGGTGCCTACGGGAACCTCGTCACGGGTCCACGGATACCCGTGTGTCAAACGCGTGTCTCGTAAGGGATCGGGACACCTATCGTTTAGGTTAATATATCGACGGCTGCTTTAACTTATTCGTCATCTTTCACAATTCTTCGACAACATCTTCTCACGTTTAATTCGATTCTTTGATCACTTTAACTCGTTTGGAACGGGTGGTGGTGGTGCGTCGTTGCTTTTATGTATCACGATCGTTCCCGGCACTGCCAGACGGGCGGATGCCAAAGGCCGGACATTAAACCACTTCGAAGAACTCGCGTTCGCGAGTGAGCGCGAACATGGGGCGGCACGGAGTTTAAGAGTCCCCGAGAGAGCGAGCGAGATCGAGCGCGAGGGGCGAGTCTTGTAATATTACTCGGTTCAGTTCGCTGCTCTCTTACTTGAGTGTTCGAATAAACTTAACTCTTCCTTTCGACGCGTTTCTTTCGATATATTTCACATTCGAGTTCGCCACGGGGTTTATTATAACGCGATTATCGTGTACGATTGTTTAAGCCGCGGTAGCACGGACCCAATATTGGGACACCCACCTGACTGGGCCAGTCTGTGCGCCAACAGACTGCAGAAACTGCAACGACAGCACAACACACCGTCCGTCCACGATTGCGTCGGAACGAGGACGGTCACGGGGGGACGGACACTTACGAAGCACTGAGCTGAGCTCCTCGGTCTCGCTGCCGAGTTCGTTTTTTTTTTTTTTTTTTTTTTTTTTTTTTTTTCTTTCTTTCTTTCTTTTTCTATCTCCGTTTCTCTCTATCCTTGTTCCGCGGGCCGGTTTACTCGCGTCGCAGTCACGACGACACACCACCGAGAGCTGTGCTTCTGCCCCACCACCGCGCTAACAACTACGGTCGGTGGAGGCACCGGGGCACCAAGCGGCAGTCACAGCGCCAGAACCCGATGGTTATAGAGAGGGGGAACCCGGGTACACGTATACGATACTCTCTACACGCACGTCGCTCTCTCGAGAGAGTTCCCTTAGCACGTTGTGAGCCGAGGCGACGCGCGTGTGTTGGCCTGTTGCTCTTTCTTGACGAGCCACTAATCACGGCGCTCACCAACGAAGACGTTGGGATTAAGGAGGGGGTGGAATTCTCGAGTTTAGCGTTTAGCCTGGTGCGCAAACGGCGACTCTTTTTCACCTGATGCGAGTGCAGGCATTGTTCGATAATTTAATAAAATGAATTGCGTGAAATAATATTATTCCGCGATGTATTTTTTACGTATCGAGAAAGACAGCAGACATACGCAGTTTTGTTAAATTTTTTTTTTTATTATTCGAACGTTTCTTTTGTTTTTGGCTGGTAGTATTAATTACGAATTTTCACAAGAAAGTCACGTGAATTTATATATATCGATATCGTTACGAACTTTTTTTTTTTATTCGTAGACCTTTGTGCCAAATAAAAATATATTTAGTTAATGGATTGGAAGGAAATGGAAACTATTTAATTCTGTCATCAAAGTCAATACGACGAAGGAATTCGTAGATAAGAGATTATTTGTTTCACATCATTTCTACATTAAAGAAATAGCATGTTTTGTTTATTTTAGACTCTGACAAACTTTCTCATGATTATTTTCGCGGATTACTGAATTCGGAGAATAGGATCTCTGATGAAAGAAAGATATCTGATTGTAATTATTTCAGACGAAAAAAACGCATCTACCAGGTCGTTTATACATTTAACACGCATTGCCAAAGCTCCGAAAAATAAAGTCAATGTTTACAATGTAAAATTATGCAAGATATATATTTTCTAAAAAACATCGTGTTTTCTGACGATAAATGACGAAAAATAAACTTGTATAAAGTAAAATGATGGAAGATGAATATTTTTCGTCAACATCGTGTTTTCTGACGATTACATTTCGTTGCCGAATCAGAGAGTCTTGTGTACGATAGATTATAGAATGGAACAGCTGTGACGCTGTAATGTTTGGCCACCCGATTCCAAAAACGGAGTATTTAGAGTCAGCTGATAAGGATACCGTGAATGGTACCAGAGATCATATGGAAGATCGCTTCGGTAATACACAATTTCATTTCCATTCATGGCTCTCGTGCAATGAGTACGCGCCATAACGTTTAAGTCGCGTGGGTCGCGCGCGCCGTTTCATCGATGTATTCGAGAACACGCGCGTTAAACACACGGAATGAATCAACTCCGCCATCTACAATGATCGATGGTCGGATGTTTTCAATATTTTAGTTGTGGTTACATTACAATTTATTAATGATATGTAAAATGTAATAATTCAATCGGTTCTATATATCGTCTTATTATTTTATATAAAAAAGTAATGACACATGTATGTTGCGCGAGTTGAGTTGATTGTTTACGGTTGCTGAATGTGTTTAAACTTGAGCGATAAACGACTGACACAGAAAACGAAGATGTCTTCTAAAAGGTACCTACTTCGATTGTTTTTACTTTGCTTATTCACGAACCTCGTTTGCGTTCTATCGAGTTTCTGTAAGAAACGTTTCGAAATTTCGAACGAAAAACCCTTCGTCGACAGAAGCGTCGATCGAGTCTCGGCGTTTTCGTCAAATTTTCTCAATTATTCCGTAAATTTCATTGTTAACCTTCGCCAATCGGTCGATGCTCGCGGTTATTTATTCGCTTTCCAGCTTTTTCAGTTTTATCCGGCGATTGACTCAAAAATAGACTAAAAATAGAATTTAACGTCTCATTCTCGTGTCGATGTACTATTTTTTTTGGTTTTTTTCGCGATACTTTTATTTTACAAATAATTTCGATTGTTTCAAAACGCCATAACTTCTAAAAACTTTGCAAACTTCGTTTTCCGCGAATTCCCGGGGGATTCGTTGCATCGATGGATCGTGATGTTTTTTTTTTTGCTCGTTGCAGCGAGTTGAAAAAATTGTCAGAGGAGAGTTTGACGCGACAGCCAGAGGAGGTTTTCGATATTATTTGCAAGTTAGGCGAAGGGTAAGTTTTTGCCGTCCGCAGCACAGTATTCATACCAAAGGAATCTTTTTTTTTTAATTTTTGTATTAATTCCATTTGTCGCGCAGTTCTTATGGATCCGTTTACAAGGCGCTGCACAAGGAGAGTGGTCAGGTACTTGCGATTAAACAAGTACCCGTCGACACCGATTTGCAAGAAATCATCAAAGAAATTTCCATCATGCAACAGTGCGACTCGCCTTACGTCGTCAAGTATTACGGAAGTTATTTCAAGAACACCGATTTATGGGTAAAAAAAAACGCTATTTCACTGAAATTCACGTTTTGCATGCAATTCTGGGGTTCGTTTTTTACTGATCTAATATTCAAAAAAAAAAAAAAATTCATGAGAACAAAAATTTTTTTTACTTTAGTAATCAATTAAAACATACAAAATGTTAATGCGTTGCATTGGGCAATTGGTGTGTTAATCTGTAAAAATCGTCACAATTTTCCGATCGAACGGCCAATTTTTTTTTTTTTTTTTTTTTACGAAAAATTGTAATGCTGAAATTTTTAAGTAGCGGTCAATAGAAGCCATTATTTCGTTGCAACGTTTTTTTTTACTTTCGCAGCGCAAAATCCCGTATTTTTTTTACTTGGAGTTTTTTTTTTACCTTTTTCAACTTGTAATACGCGGGATTAATCCGAAAAGACACTTACGAGTGCACAACTCCGTATCGACAGAGCGTTTATCGTGCAAACGGTGATAAGACTAATTGAAAAATTAGAAACATTGCCTTGAAGGGTAAAACACGACGATGACGTCCGAGAAACATGTAAGAACGATAATCCGTTCAACTTATCGGAAAAAAAAAAAAAAAAACGTTCCGAGTGTTAATTTACAATTCGAAGCAATATCGGGTTACCACCGCGAATAATTCTGTACTTTTTAAAATTTTGCGTGTTTTCTTCTGTAATGTGCCGAATTAATCCGAAAATACGATTGTATGCGTAATTTCGTATTGATATTGAGTAAATTTCATTAAAAAATGAGAAACATTATCTTGAAGATAAATTCACGATGACGCCGACTACGAAGTATTCTATTCTTCTATAGTTAATCTATTGAAGTTTATCAACAAAAAAGCCGAAAAATCTTGTGTTGTAATGGTAAATTTCCCATTTGCTACGATTGCGAGTTTTCTGAGTCTAAAACCATTCGCCGTATCGCAAAAAACTTATTGGAATCTACTATACGATAACAACGTTTGTTTTTACTCGTAATCACGAGAAACTCGGAATGAGAATTCGAAATATTACGAGAGATTCGCCGAAACATCAAAAAGTTGCATTCTATTTCAGATTGTTATGGAGTACTGCGGCGCTGGATCGGTCAGCGATATCATGAGGTTACGGAAGAAGACATTGCAGGAGGATGAGATCGCAACGATACTGTGCGACACGTTGAAAGGCCTCGAATATCTGCATCTTAGAAGAAAGATTCACAGAGACATCAAAGCGGGAAATATCTTGTTGAATAATGAGGGACACGCGAAATTAGCCGATTTTGGTGTCGCTGGTCAACTGACGGTACGATCGTAAAAATGTGGAAAAAAAAAATTAATCCTCGAAATTAAAAAAATAACAATTTTTTTTTGCGCTGAAACTTTTTTTTATTTTACAAAATAAAATCTTTAATTCATTCTTTAAGACAATTTTCAAAAAATTTACCAATCTTAAATAAAAAAGTGAAAAAATAAAATCTCAAAAAAAAAACAAAATTGGATACTGAATAAAAATTTGAATTTCAGGATACAATGGCAAAGCGGAACACCGTTATCGGTACGCCGTTTTGGATGGCGCCAGAAGTTATCCAAGAGATCGGTTATGACTGCGTCGCCGATATATGGTCATTGGGTATCACAGCCCTGGAAATGGCGGAGGGAAAACCTCCGTACGGTGATATTCATCCAATGAGAGCGATCTTCATGATACCGACAAAGCCACCGCCAAGTTTCAGAGAACCCGATCAGTGGAGTCCCGAGTTCATCGATTTTGTGAGCGGCTGTCTCGTTAAAAATCCCGAGGAACGAGCAACCGCCACGGAATTACTTAATCACGAATTCATAGGTAAAAAAATTGTTCTATCGGATCTAATCGCTTCGAAGAATCGTTTATTGATACTACTCGTGTTATATCCCGAAAGGTGCCGCAAAACAGCCAAATATACTCAGTCAAATGATCGCCGACGCTCATGAGATACGGGAAAAGCAAAGTTCGCATCGCGCACACGTAATCAATAATGTGGCGATTAAGGGACAAACGAATGCCGACGATTCGGTGAGATAAATGATTTTTAGTTGAAATTAATATTGCTGACGAAAAAAAAATCCTTTGGAAAGTTTATATATTTCTTATTATTTACGAATACACAGGACGAAGACGACTGCAGCGGAACTATGAAACCTTTGCCCGAAGATTCGGGAACATTGGTACCGAGTCACGATCTCCCGGACACAGGAACTCTCGTTTCGGCTATTCTGGATCTCGGAACGATGGTTATTAACAGCGATACCGATACCGAAGCGACAATGAAAAGTTAGTGCGATTGCGATGATTAATAATAACTCTTAGAATGGAAATATTTGATTATTGCGAAAATGACTTATAAAATTCTCATTGCAAAGGGCACAACACGGGTTCGGTGGAGTCTGGAAAAAAATATCGGCCTTTGTTTCTCGATCACTTCGACAAGAAAGAAGCACCGGAAATCGTAAAGGTGAGCATTTTTTTTTTAATTTTTTTTATTTAAAAATTTATTTAAAATATGTGATGAATTTAAAATGAATTAAAAAAATTTCGATCGTTCGTTGTTTTCATGTGGTGAAACACACAGATTGGATTGCAGGGAAACGGTCAGGTAATGGCGGGTCACAACGCGGAACCTGAGAACAAATTGGATTTACAGAATCCCACGGAATCTCAGAGGTTTCAGAGTCATTTGCAACTCCAACTGAATCAAATATCTCATCCGATTCAGGAACCGCCGCGCAACAATGTAGCAAAGTTTCAGAATGCCTTTAGCGAACGCGACTTTGATTTTGTGAGTATTACATTTTTTTTATTAGAAATGATATTAAAAATGCCGATAGTCGACACTGGAAAAACCGATATATTCCTTTCTATTGTGAAAATTCGTTTATCGCATTAGAAAATTGATATGATATCGAGGAAAATTAATTCTGATCAATGAGTTTCCGATTTAAAAAATAGATTCAGATTATGAGTAACAAAAAAGATATATAAATAGTTAATTATTTGATTTTTAAAAGTTTTTTTTTTAGTTGGTTTTAATTTTTTTTTTTTCTTCGTTCAAAACGATATCACCGCGAAATTGCCTATTCTATAGGCGTCATAAAAACAATTGAATACATAGATAAACAACCATATCCTGCAGCTGAAGTTTCTGTCGTACGAGGAGCTGCAGCAACGCATGGCGAGTCTCGACGCCGAAATGGAGAGGGAAATCGACGAATTGCGAAGAAGGTATCAAACGAAGCGGCAACCGATACTCGATGCCATGGATACCAAGAGGAAGCGTCAGCAGAACTTCTAACGGTTTACTTACTACGGTTTGTTTACTTTTTTACGCGAGATACGAGTGTGTGATAGATGAAAGGTGTACAGTTGTATAAATTAATAGACTTTATTCATTAATAATAGTTTCGCGAAAAAAAAAAAAAAAAAAAAACAAAACTATACGGAGCGCTAGAAGTTTCGCGTTAAGCGATAGAATTTCTGTCGGAAGAATTCAACTTGATTCCCACATAATTTCTTAATAGCTCTCGATAAGCGTTACGCGTATTTTTCAATTTTTCGTTCGTTGTCCATCGGCAACGAAAAAATTATCGCGTTATCGCGAATTGCGACAGAGATACGAAAGCTTAGCGAAAACTTAGCGAAAAAAAAAACGCCTCGCGTCGTAAATGTAAATTTTTTCTTACATTATCCGCGATGAGGAACACAAAAATTATACTCAATTTTTCTCTCTCTTTTTTCTTTTTTTTTTTTTTTCTTCTTTTTTCTAACGTTATATGTAGTTATTGTTGAATACACTATTCTTATAGAAGATATTATACACTCGGAGAAAAAAAATTCCGGTTTAGATAATAATGGAACGAAACGGAAGTGCGATAGTACACTTGAGATAAGAGGGGAGATGAACGCCGGATTATTTGTCGATCGTTCGTTTCGATTTTTGTATTCGATTAGCAATTTTCAAATTACAAAATCATCTGTCGCGTTGCAACTCTTAGCGACTGCTAGTCACCCGAAACAAAAAAAAAAAAAAAAAAAAAAAAAAAAAAACAATGAAAAGCCATCTATTTTTTACCACCGAATTAGCTTTACCGTGTGGAAGGGCTTCCCGTTAGCGTCTTCCCACCCGTATCCGATGCGTATTATCAATACTCAAGTTACACGAACAGAACAGACGACTTTTACTTTTGTCTAACGCTGTGCCGCGGCGGATTTTTGCGCGTAAACACGTTTTCTTTATTCCTTTTTCTTCCGGAATCAAGTCAACGTGAGTCTCGAATGATTTTCGCTTCCCTTATTATTAATTACTATACTATATATTTACTGCCATATCTGTTTTACCTGCGGGTTACGTTTATCTTCAATTGTTCCCGAAATAATAACGCTCGTGATTATGAATTTATTTAGGTAGTCATGTAGAATTACTAACTTAGCGATTATAACATTATAGGTAATTACGAAAAAAAAAAAAAAAAAAAAAAATTAATGCGATTCCGTTATCGATCGATCATTGATATTTTGGCAACAGGATTGTACTTCGGGTATTGTCCGTTTAGCGTAAGTCGTTCTCGTTCATCGGTATTTCGAATGAACTTTACATTATCATTAATCCATTTTTTTTTTATTTTTTTTTTTTTTTTTTTTTTTTTACATAGACGTTTGGCTTGTGTCTCAGAGACATCGCTTTCGGTTTTTTGCATTTTTTTTCTATTATTCCCGCTTTCATAATGATTTCATAACCGATTGCGAACGGCGGAAGAAAAATTGTACGATATTACGAAAAATTTGTTACTTAGGCGTCGCGATTAATCGTAATACAATATTCGAAGTTCTCCAAATAATTTCCATCCGTGGATATGCGAGCGAATTTCTTGCTGAGGTTTGGCGAAACGAGAATAGAAGAGATAGAGAGGGGGAAAGGGGAGGGGGCGATGATTAGAACGTAATACTTAAAAAAAAATCTATAGCCAGAACTGAACTTCCGTTTAATGTTTATTTAGCGAATAGTTCTACCAGAATAAACAACCATATTTTTGATATAGAAATTATGCGCGAACGAATGGCCATCGAAAGATCTGACAAGAAAAAAAAAAAAAAAAAAAAAAAAAATTATTTATTACCGATCCGATTTGTCCTGTCGACGAGAAGCCCGGAGTTTCACGATGTCCGCGAAACAATTAGAATGAATATATACCAATGTGATTTTTAATCTACAAAACAAACGACGCGAAACTTTGTTGAAGTTTCGCGCGACGCTGATAAATTTAAAAAAATAATAATTGAACGACGAAAGAAACGAAACATTGTTGAAAGTTTCTTTAGTTATCGTATTTTCTGCGATAGAAAACGCGTGCATCGTAGGATCGTTCTATGGGTTTTTTTTTTTTTTTTCAACGTAATCTTCGATTCATAATTTCTTGTGGGGTTTTCCTTGCGCGACTGCGGAGTCCATTGGGAACCAATGTTTCGAAAATATTTTGCGGACGATTTGCAAAAGAAATTTCTATGAAATACGATGAATTTTGATTTTGTTAAGTGGAGCAATAGATTCACAAATTTTCAGTCATATTTTCGCGATGTTTTCGTGAAAATAATTTTGTAATTTTCGTTCCATTTTGACGAACAAAAATTCATTTCGCTTCGAGTTACGAAAAAAATCAGCGAAAAATATGACCGCAAATTTATCATCGTAAATTGTTCGTCAGAAAAAAATGAATCACTCGATAAATCACTGAAATTTTTGTTAATTCGCCGTAAATTGGATTAACTTTTTGTTGATTTATTGTATACTTTTTTTTATTATAAATTCTCGTAATTCTTTAATTCAGATTTACCGCAATTCGCACAAATTTCTCGTATAAAAATTTTCCAAAATTTTTTTTTTAATCGAAGTATTCGATTTTCTCGACTTTACCGCAAGGATTACCTTAAAGAAGACCGATGGTGTGCATTATGTAAATATCGACATGTCATTTGTATGCCTCATTATCTTTTTTTTTTTTTTCATTTTTTTTTCTCAATAATTTTACTCATAACTATAAATTCGATTTTAATATCTAACAATAACAAAAACGAATATTTATTTGTAGGAACGTATAAATTTATTGATTTCTCGTCATTACACGCACGATTCGACAAATAATATGTTACATATGTATATTACACGACTTAGTATATAGAACGATTAAATAACCTTCATAGTTTATATATATATATATATACACACACATATATATATAAACAATTAATTAATTAATTAAAAAAAATTATAATCTGTAACAAACCCGTTCACGCGAGGATTTAGCTGCGTCCCGATCATTTTTTTTTTTTTCTTTTTTTTTTTCGAAAGCACCGAGCGAAAGAATGTAAGAAATGCAGAGTTATTAAGACGTCGTCAGTAGTGTTAATAATTTAAAAAGAATAAAAAAAAAACTGCAGAGTTGGCAATTTTCCACTGAACGAAGAGATCGATGGGGGAAATTACATTTTTTACGAAGTTTATCAGCCATAATAATAATAATATATGGCGTACTGTAAGCAATTCTCGACACGAGTTTGTCGATTCTCGTCGGACAATGTTGAATACACAGATATTAAAGTATAATACGTGAAAAAAAAAAAAAAAAAAAAAAAAAAAAAAAGCACAATCTTCTACAAGAGGCCTTGTATAACAGAGATAAGTGGAATTTTACCAACGCTGGTAAAAAAAAAAGAAGGAAAATGAATAATGCGATTACCATTTAATAATCAGTAATCACCTAATAAACTTTATTCGCTATGCGATGAGCAAAAATGCTTGTAGCGGGGATATGTATCTCGTTAGGTGAACTTAGTAAAGTTACGATTTTTATTTTTTCACTAATAAAACGTGGCTTTGAATGACACCGTTGATGGATATTTTATTCTCCCGAACTTTGAAAATCCACGCCGTTCCGTTTCTGCGTTTTTTTTGTTTTTTTTTTTTTTTTATCATTAACTCCTCACGTACGAGAGACTTTTTGCCGGCCAAGTAGAAGGATCATTTCTTTTGCTCGTAATAACAATACGCAAAAGCGTAAAGCAAATCTCTTTGAATTATTGAAATCACAACAGTCGAAAGTTATTTTCCAATTTTTTTCAGAATTTTTTCGCAATTTTTTATAGTTTAACGGGGCAATTGAAGGTAACGACTGGTCGAGAAATTCAGACGTATATTTACGTCCTCCGTACGCGAGGGGATAATAAGTTTTGTTAACAATTATTTCGAATGGAACCGCAGAATTACAATGACACGGAATCGTTGTTATCACAACGAAGAAATTTAGTTGTATAAAATGGCTGAGTAATTGACGAAATCGTTAAAATCGATGAGAGGATATGCAAAAATCTTTGTTAAAATTTCTAAAATTTGGAATGTTGCGTAATTTTTTTTTTTTTTTTTTTTTTTTCGATTAACGATTTCGATATTGCGAATCAATTGTTATCAAAAGCAGTTCTCCTTTCTGCAGTCATCGTTAAAAAAAAGTAATAATAATCGATTTTCCGAAAATATAATTACGCGCCGAGTCTTTCGTCGCAAGATATGAGGAATGGGACAGTAATTCGTCGTTTTCGAAGTACAAATAGTTCGAACGACGTTTCTAAATCGTTTTAATTAACTAATGAGTCCGTTAGATACTATAAATGCATTTTTAGGAATTTGCCTATTTGTGATTTAAGTAATTCATGCAATTGACGACGTTTCTTCGCATTTACTTGTTTCTGTTTTTTTTTTTTTTTTTTTTTTCAAGATAATTAAATTTTCGTATAATCTATTAATTCGTAAAAACTTTGCCACCCGTTTTTATCACCACATCTTTAGGCACTAAGAAACAGAGTTAATAGTTCGCGGATAACTCTCGTATCGATAGACATATTTCTTTTTATACGACAATAACGAACTCTCGCGAATGCCGATGGGAATGACACGAGTAGTTTCGCTCGAGAAAAGTTCGCCAATTTTTTTTTTTTTTTTTTTTTTTTATACTGATTCTGGCGTTTGGACGGTTCGAATTATTCCTTCGCTAGTTAAGTAAAGTAGCACTTTTGGCACAGTAGATATATCACGATAACATCAACATCGCGGACGCGAAGATTGGAAATCATTTTTTTTTTTTCGCAACTTTACTTTTTTTTTTTTTTTTTTAATCTCAAACTCCGTCGGAACTGAATCGTTTAGTCAAATTCGTCTAAATACTCGTATCCATTGCCGGATAATTGGAATGGTTTGTGCTGTTCTCGATAATTATTTCTAATTCGATATATATATATATCATATATATATATATCTCGGGATATCGGATTGCCGATTGAATGTACACTCGACGCTTCGCGAATTGCGAATTATCTTACAAATCGTCGTCGCCTATCATATGAAATGCATTGTTTTCCGTAATATCACAGTCGTTTTTTCGTCGTCGATTCGGACCGACGACCGACACTCTACTTTCGCTCGAACTTCTCGATTTGCCGACCGAAAACCTATCGGTTAACTTCTTTATTACCGGTTCCGTTTTTCGACTTCCGCGCTCGTCGTCCTTCGATATTTTACAGATATTCTCGCTCGACGCGGATCCAATCACGAGACGGCTGTGTCCGTCGCGCATTATGTAAGTCCACGATTTTCCAGAGACCTCCTGCAACGAGATAATTTTTTCTTTTTTTTTTGGTTTTTTTTTTTTTTTTTTTTTTTAGTCGACGAATCTGTGATTTCTCGCGGGGCGTTTCGGCTTCGAGTTACGCGTTATTTCCCGTATTTCTGGAGATTAGATATCGAAATATTTTTGTTTTTTTCGCGGGATAGAGGACTCACCGCGGTTTTTCCGCCGCCGACGTTCTTTAGCAGCAACTCGTCGATCATCGCTTGGAGACAAACGGACATTAGTATCGCCTGTTCGGAAGATACAGTGATCCATTGCAAATGATTTCTCGCCATGAGATACTCGAACGATAATTCGAGACTACATTCGCTCGTTTCTTCGCACTTCTCGGGTCCCTTGAAAATAATGATTTTTATGCAATCGGAACATTAGAATTTAATTTATTCGATGATTAAAGTCGATTCGAAATGCTTACATTGTGTAATGTAGTTATTCGCCAACATCGCATTCGCGTGACTTTGAAAACCGCTTCGTGTTCCTCCTCGCCGTCCATTTTAATTCGTAAGTTCAACTCGTTTTGGCCGATTGCTACTTGAACCCGCGAACCGGACTGCGGATAATCGCAGTAACATGGAACGAAGTGAACGTATCCGTAATACTTTAAGGTACGCGCCACTTCCAGAAACTGTAATAATGCGAAAATCGTTTAGAGAAAAAAAAAAAAAAAATTCTCGTTTCGTGATTTTGGAAACGATTCATCGATTTATCGGAGACATTGCGGCGATTTGACACGATAATTAAATTTTTCGCCGTCGATAACATACCTCCCGTTTTCCTCCGCGATTTTGCGCCTCGTGAAGCCGATTTCGATATTCATCCTTCACCGGTATACATCCCCTTTCGATCTCCGATAGCGTTTGGATGTAAAGTAAATTCAAAGCTACGGGATCCCTGACGATCTCCAAATCGTATCCTATGTCCCAATATCCTTTCGCCAACATAACTTTAACGCCGATAGCACCGATGTTCATTAGAGTCATTAGAGGCGATTCGAAATCTTGCAATCGGCGAAGAACTGAAATAATCGAAAAATCGGTAAGTATTTGAAAAACGGTGATCGGTAAGGTTCGCGAAACTTTTTGGGATTAAAATCGGTTACGGGAATTTTACTAACCGTTGATTTGCCCCTCTTCGCTGACGATCATCACGAACAGCGCAAAATAGGCATCGAATTGCTCTCGTAATTTTAGGTGTCGACAGACTTTCTATAATTACGAAAAAAAATCACTCGATTTTAGTTAATTTTTTTTTAAAAGCAATTTTTTCAAGCGAATTTACGTAAATTAAAATTTTACTGCGGAATATTTCTTTTGTTAATTCAACTCTCGTCTTTCTAAAATTTGAAATTTTTTTTTTTTTTTTTTAGATGCATTTTTGCGAACTAAAATTTAAGTGCTCGCGAATTATTTTAATTATTTTTTTCCCCCGAATTTCTATAATCGAAAGAAAATTCGACTGATTTCATTATAATTTTTTTTCGGGGATATTTAAATAATTACGTAAATTGAAATTTAACTGTGCGATTTTTTTTCCCGATATATATCGGGATGTCGAAAAAAAAAATGAAAAATAATGAAGATGTCGATAATGAAAAATTATGAAGTTTTTTCCAACTATTAGAGTAAATATCAGTTTTTTTTGCAAAACAACAATTTATACCTTCAAAACACTCGTTGAATTGTCCGCCGTAGATATTTTAACAGTAATGCTTTGGCCATTCATGAGAAACACATCGAAGCTCTCGTTTTCTGTACTTTTGTCGCCACTTTCTTGTTGAGCGTTCAATAAAAATCCATTAAGCAATTCTGAATTGTTTATCGTTGTGTTTTGTCCGATAGTTTGAATGTATCTTTCCAAAGCTAAACGCCGATCTTCCTGCTGATTAGCCGTAAGGGGAAAGAATTTCTTTGGAGGAAACGAAGGCAACGGAACGTCCAAATCTTTGGCTAACTGTTCGTGAAGGTTGAGCAGTTGTTTGTATCTAACCGTACAGTGGAATAACCCATTTATGTGTATATTGTACGCCTGTAAAAAAAATTATATAAAAATTTTATCGTAAAAAAAAAGTTGCGTAATTTTTTTTTTTTTTTTTTTTTTTTTTTCACTCACTAGATAAGGATTGCCTGCGGAATCGGCAAATTCCTGAGTATCCGGGATGGAAAAATGCATCTTTAAACGCTGCGCATCAGAATCGGTACATCAGATTTTTTTCTCGTGAATCGAATATCTGTAGTTAAATCGATAAATTAAAAAAATAATAATAATAAAATTGATGATAATAAATTTAATAATTAATCAATAATAATATTTATTTGCAAACAATCAATGTTTCCACAGTTAAAACAGCTGTGCGATTTATTTTGAAAGAAATTTCGATTATTCACTGTGTCACGAAATTACGAAAGTTTTATCGCGAATATTTCGTACGCGTGGGTTTCACTTCATTGCAGTTGACAAACACTCGGAATAAAAAAAAAAAAACACGAATTCCATTGTAATATTATGATTTGCAGTTTGTCGAACGGAAAGGCGATATTTTGTTGAAAAACTCAAGGAACCGTGACGACGGTGTAAAATTTTATTTCGGCATTGTTAATCAACGTTGACACACGACAATATGTAAGCAAAATGGAATGTTACGAGTAAAAGTAAAATGATATAACCTCTTTACGTTTGGCACTCGATTTCGGTACGGAGCGAAAGGACTCTCCATGTATCACTCTTTTTTACGCGTATATTAAATGTCGAACGATTATCAAGTGTCTTTTATATGTATTTATTTTTTCAAAATGTTTTCGTCGTATCGGGAAACGCAATGAGTACCGACGAAACGTCAAAGACGTCAAACTTTTGACAACTCTCGGCTGTCCTGCTGTTCTCGATGCGATTGCAGATGTGCGCAGACACCCACTGAAAGCTGTACACTGTGACGCACTTCTTTTATTATGTTATTCGCGTAGAGCAAAAACGATGTATGTACAGCTCGATAAACTTTTCTCTTTCGTGTTCGTTACGCAGAAGAATGCGTGAATTATCTGCCGATCCAACTGTTTTTTTGGTACGTATTGCCTTATCGGTAAACCGAATACCGTGCGATACGAGCAAAGGCCGTATCACGTTAGGGGTCTATGGTTGTCGGCTTTCAGAAGCTACAGAGGGAATACCCTGCTGCAGTATCCGACACTATCTGCACAATGGTTATGAATTGCCGGCTGCTGTACACCTACACTCGCAACATATAGCGTTGTTACAACACTGTAATAAATGAATGAAGCTTCTCGATTTCTAATTCGTAGGCGTGTCATCGCCATAAATGGTAGAATCACCGAATCGTCTTGCGGTAAAAAGACTCGAGAGTCGTTGGACGAGTCTATACACATATATAGTATATTATTTTTATAACGGTGAGTTCATTATGATGCGGACTGATGCGATAAAACGCGATCTCAAAATTCACTCGCGTCTAAGAATGTTCTTTTTTGTCGATACAATTGCTTTCAATTCATTAATCTTTAATAAAAAAAAGTTTTATTTCGAACTGTGATTTCTATTCGCGATAGTTTATCTATGTTTTTATTCGAACTCCTTTTTGCAGCTTTAAACGGAGTGAAAATAACATTTATTTTCACGGTAACGCGAATAAAACGGAAAAATGTAAGAAAAATGTAAAAAAAAGCTTTACACTGTTTTCGCGACCTCGATAATTATCGATCGAAAGTTTTTCGCGTCTTTTTCGCTCTTTACGACGATTTTTTCGGTAATAAAAAAAATTCTTTAGTTTTTCCTCCGAAATTTGTGAAATAACCGACAGATGCGAATCATCCTGTAATATCTGCGCAGATAAGTGGCATATATATAGAAATAGCCCTTCTGTCATTTATTGGAACGGTTCGATACACGCTTTTTATTTCAGCGATTAACACGCTTAGGGATATCTTCGTACGAAGTCTTATCGGAAGTTTCATCGCGATAGGCAATAATAATCGAGGTTTTCCAATAGTCAATCGCGCGCGTTCTCTCGACTGTGTCACATCGACGCATGCATTCGATAATAAAAAGTATCGGTAGAAATTAACTATAATGCGGTCATTAGCGAGTCTCGTTGCGCTCGCACTGTGCATTCAGATTTTTCAAGTGCACGTAGTCTCTGGAGAAAGTAAGTACGAGTTTTGAGCGATTATTACGATTTTTTTTCGATCTTTAAGCGTTACTCATCGATTCTCGTGACTCTTGCAGTTCTTTACCGTTAGTTACAACGTTTTCTCGAGTTTTTATCGTACTTAACGCACAATAGGATGTTTTATTTATCATTATCACGATATAGTATGCCGGGTCGCGAAAGCTTTTAGTAGTGAGAGATTGTGGAGCAGTCCTATCGATCGGATATATCTCCGATTTCGTAGAATAACAATTTTAGATCGTTGATTAATTGGTATTGCTTTTCGGCAGATATTTTTATTGGACTATTTATGACTTCGAAAAAAACAAATTACAACGCGAAAATCGATAAATACGGAAGAAAAACGGCAGCGAAAAAAAAATGTCTTATTATCGAAACAATTTTTTTTTTTTATGTTCGAAAGATTTTTTTCGCTTTGTTTTGTTTGCTTTTTTGTTTCTTTGGGATCGGTAATGCATGCAAAAGTTATGAATATTTAATTTTTTTAATATTTTTGATAATCCGAAATGTTTATTCGTGAATATTATCCGTATTAGAATGCAGATTCGTTTTGGAGAATGGAACGGACATACCGGCCACCGGTGACGTCTACAATTTACCAACAATACAGGACATCGAAAAACCGGGAAAAGAGTTGCTGACGGTGAAGACAATAGACGTTGCAAAAATCGTAGAACCAAATCCAGCGCCCGAACGAGTCTATATAAATGCCGTTCTCCGTGACGTTAACGCCGACAAATATCTGGTTTTGACACTCACCGATTCATTTGTCGATTACGAAGAAAACGAAGTAAATTAATTGTTTATTAATCGACACGGAAAATAATGAAAAATAACATTAAATTAAATAAATTATTAAAATTAAAGTATCGACTACCGTTTTTGATATATCGTACATTAATTTTTTTTTTATTTTTTTTTTTATTTTTTAACAAATATTTTTTTTTTTTAAATTTATTTATAATTTTTTTTTTTTTTTTTATATTTATTACATGTATATCTCTTCGTTTCAGAGCGACAGAACCACAAGTATCTTCGTTGAGTTTTCATGCACCGATGGAGCAAGAAGAATCGTATGTAAATCTCGTGAATTTTTTTACGCGATATTAAACGACTCGTTATTTATTATTTTTAGGAGTTTGTTCAACCGATCGAGGATACGAACAATAATGCGCCGGAATTTGAAAATGTTCCGTATATTTATAATCTACCGATGCCGTTTCCGAAAAATGTTCCGTTGGACAAGTTTTCTCCTATATCCGCTCGCGACATCGATTTAACGAACACGAATATCTCGTTTAGTTTGGATCCCGATATCAGTGGTTTTTCGGTATCATGGTTATCGCAGGACTCGTCAGATAGGAAGCGTCATTATGCTACTCTCGTTACAACGGCTGTTATCAGTCTTGTCGAGGATTTGACTTTTCAACTCCACGCAACGGTATGATTGTTAATCATAAATAAAAAAGATTTTAAAAAAATACAAAATATCTTTAAAAAAAAAAACGATTTTTTTTTTTTTTTTTTTTTTTCGAATTTTTGTATCGTATTTTTTTTTTCGTTATTTATAACGAAAAAATAATGTTTAATAAAAAAATAATCTTTAATATTTATCTTTAGATAAACATTATCGTAATTTCGTTTGTTTGTTTGTTAGATACGAATTATTATTGTATTGTTATAATTTTCCGATCTTTTATTAGGATACGGGAACTCCTCAAAAGACTTCGACAACCACTGTGACGATTCGAGTCGATCAGGAAAACTCGATTTTACGCTTCGCTCAGTCACTTTACATGGCGAATTTGACCAATTTAAGTCCCGGCGAAGATGTTAGTAAAAAAAAAACGAAAAGTTGTTTATATTTTTTTTTTTTTATTTCGGTTCTTTCGATTCTTTTGTGGGATTTTATTTTTCTGCTTCGTAAAACTTACTTAATGCGCTCTTTTTAGTCAATGATTGTTCCTTTCGGAAAAATCGGTTTGGCAAGCGGCGCCGATACAACCGTCGAATACAGTATCCGCGATGAAGTGACTGGTAATTTTTTGTTTTTCTACAAATATCTATAGAATACGAGCCTTTGATTCGGCATAAATTATGTATTTTTCAGATTACGAGAAATATTTTCAATTGATACCCGCCACGGATCGTACGACCGTAGAACTGCGGGTAGTCAAACCTCCCGAAGCAATGTTTCTCGAGAGTTTTATCTTATTAAGTTTAACGGTGAGTTATTAATCCTATATAGAGATCGGAGAATATGATATTATTTTCCACATCATATACCGAAAAGCCCCAAATAATTTCCCGGTGAGTTTTGGGAGCGAAAGTTTTTGCGCGACGTAAATAAAATATCTGCGGAAAGGTAGCGCTGTATAAGTTTAAATACGCTGCGAAATTATATATGTTTTTTTTTTTTTTGCGAAAAAAAAGCGAAAAAAATCGGAATTTTTTTTTGCACAAAAAAGCGAAAAAAATCGTTTTTTTTTCTTTTTGCAAAAACATCAACATTTTTTTTTGCACAATAAAGCGAAAAAAATCGGAATTTTTTTTTGCACAATAAAGCGAAAAAAAATCGGAATTTTTTTTTTTTTACATTTCTATATCAGACAATTTTATTTTGTATGTACTGCCAGAAAGCACACTGCAAACATTTGTCGTAAAGATTCGAAAATGATTATGTGAAATGTGATTAACCGGTTGAAGAATTTTTATATTTGTAGGCAACTAAACCGGGAGCCACAGAAAAAACGGTACTTCACATATATTTACCCGGTAAGTCTATCGAAATTAGATAACATAGAATGTTTTTTTACCTGCGTGACGAATCGCGATGAAATAAATAAATAAATTTATTATTATTGCTGTTATTGTCGTTATTAATAATTAATTATTTTATTAGAAATAAAATAATAATAATTATGATTTAAATTAGATTTCTAATCGTCACAATTTCAAATGCGATTAACAAGATCAACGCATTTACAACGTTTTACGCTATTGTTTCAAATTTATTAACAATGTTAAGAATTATAAATAAAATTAGAATAAAAAAATGTCTCGTTGATTTACAAAATTATTTAATTACAGAAACGGATAAACGCCAAAACCTGTCCGAAGAAGTGACGAATGAAGAACACGTCTATCGTACTGCAACTATAGCGCTCGGAGTTATTTTGGGGATTTTCGTAATCGGTTTCATAGGCTTCGTTTTCTTAAACTACAGGTGTGTAAAATTTGGAAACAACAGTATAATTGTGCGAATAAATGATTCATCACGAAATATTACTTAATGAGATTTATTTATCATTTTTTTTTTCGAAAGGCACCGGAGGAAGTAGAAAATCAAACCTGAAGATGAATTTCGGTGGATCCCGTGGGAAATAAGCCGAATATCAGCGAATAAATCATTTTAATAAATTTTCATCAATATTTCCCCTTATTTAACTTTCTCCGATATGTAATTCGGAAAATAATAAAAAATAATAATTTTCCCGATACGTAAAGAAATACGCTGTTTTTTTTATCCCATACATAGCTTCCTTCCGATTAAATAATAATAACTTACAAAAAGAAAAAGCAAAAAAAAAAAATGTTGATATTGAAAAAATAATTTCTTAACGATATAAACCGGAAACTCCGATGGTAATCACGGATTACGCCTAATCGGTACAAACGTACGCCGCGATCTCCATGATCATTCGCGAGGATCGATAAGTCGCTTAGATCCGAAGGCCGAATCAATCGGTAGACGTAAAACCCCCACGAGCTTTTCTTTTATCGGCAACAAATGCTTACATATCGTCACGTTCGCAACAATCGCGCACGTGATAATTAGATTCGCACTGAAAGGCACTCTGAGTCTTGTCACGTGCTTTGCCTATGTCGCAAACCCCGAGAGCCCGTGAATTTCTAATAGCTCGCGTTAATTAATTACATAGATATCATCGAATACAATTATTAACAATGGGACTTCCGGAATTTTCGATACGGATGAGGTTTGTTCGGACGCAATGCCCGTAAATGTCGTCCGTAGACACGAAAAAAAAAAAATTAACAATGCAATGATTTTCGGTTTCCTGTTAAATTTGACATTTTTTTTAGGTTACTTTATTCGGCCGAATGATTTATTAAAGTTATACATTTGTCAAGTTTTATATTATTACTAAATTATGTCTCTGAAAAAATTCGTTTAATTTGACCGCCAAATGTCGGGATACATATATACAGCATAACGTTTTCTTTTTATTTTTTATTATTAATCGATACATCGTAAAAAAAACCCTTCAAAACAATTGATATACTCACTGACATGTATTCTCGAGGCTCCATAACACGGAAATAACAAAACGCAGTAGAGATTCAGTTCGCACATCGCGGTTCATCGTCACGTCTGCCGATTGCAAAATATCGTGCACGCCGGTTATTTAAATCGATCTGCATGGAACCGTGAAGACTTCGTTGTCGATGCAACACGAGCGTTGTACGGAACAACCGCATTCCACGGCGCTAATACGACACGAGTCAAGCCCTCGTTGCCTTGATCGACCTTAAAGTCTTCTGCGCGGAAATCATTTTTTCTACTGTGTATAGGTACTCGATATTCGACACTGCACTATTAGTTAACCAGGAGAAACTGTCAGTGAAAAACTATTCCCGCGGAAACTTCGATGGGGATAGACAAAAAAAATTGATTTTCTAAGTTCGTTTCGTCGATTTCGATTCGTCGCCATTTTTTCCGTGTGCTTATTATTTTGATTTTCCAGCCCCTTCTTGTTGCCCGCGCATTAATTTCGCTTACACACGAAGCGTACATTTTTCATTGGTCTAATTAACGCGCCATCTTTTTTTTTCGCCTCGATGTTTTTCCCGCGAAAGATAAACGAATATTGACTCTACACAAATCTTTATTCCATACGCACACAGATAAGTATATATATATACCGTAGGATCACATCGTCATATGAATATTGACGATGAATGGATCTCGGATACAAATGCGCCATAGATCGTTTACGGCTACGGCCCTGGGCTGTGGCTTGAGGCAATCTCTTCCTCTTGTGCCCCCAACACTGCTTCCTCGATACTCCAGTCATAAACGGTCGGCCACGGTCGACCTTGCTGCACACATAATCGAATTCACGTACTACGCGCCTAATACACGTTGAACGCGAAGTACACGCTACGTGTGTGAAGAGCGCGGTGCTGCCGGGCCAAAAGCTATCTCATCGTATATATCGTTCGCACGGCAATAATATCGTCTTAACATCATCGTGTGCTATGTGCCCAATAATACGCGTCTACTTTATCCGTTAAAAGTTTTCAGCGGCATAGTCTCGCGCGGTAGAATATCTTCGAAACCGAAGTAAGGATAAACCGGTCGAAGTGGTATAGTAACGTCAGGCGAGCCGCGTACTTGTTGCACACATTCACGCCGCACGGAGAGAGCCCCTCTTCGCAACCGGCAACGGCCGTGTTGCATGCTACATTCGCGTCTTATAAAGCAAACCCACGCGAAAGCTCGCATACCAGGCTAGACATTCGTTGTTGTCGGATTGTCGACCGGTCGGCCTCTCAGATTCGATAATCCCGGTACGCGCCTATGGAATTAATGAAATCTCGCGTAGTTTGACGATTGACCGTCTCGTTGTGAACATCGCGCTTGAATAATCTGATCCGAATTATCGAGCGCGAAACAGAATTCTTATTTCCTTACACTCCCTTTCATTTTGATCGAAAAAAAAACGAAGTCAGTGGCGAAAGCGTGAAAACTTATGAATAACCCTATACTTTTATTAATTTACACGTGTATACGATGTCGTGAAACTCGAGTGCGGTTATTTACGTGAAACACGAGGATTCGTGGCTGTCTCGTGTCTACCAGCATCGGCGAACGCTGATCGCGCAGTGTTTTGACGAGATAAATCGAAGACACGCACGTTGTTTTTCTCTCACAGTCGCTTCATGCAACGCGTGGAAACTGTTACTTGTGAGAGAAACGCCTGAACGAGTGTGTACTTGACAGGCGTTCGTGTAAAAGTGGAACGGTGTGTTAGACTCGCAGAATCGATGTATCGATCCGCGAAAAAGAAGGGAAACTCGGCGATTCTCGTGTTTTATGCTCAAAGTTTATTTTATTGATGTTCGCGAAGTCGGTGTTTGTTTTTCAAGTTTTTCCGGTGACGTTTTACGAACTTAGCGCAAACTCGTGATATTTTTGTTTTGCGGTTAAAATCGAACGGGAAACATGAGGAAAACGTCGGTGACAAGTGTAACGCGATGACAACTGAAAGCTTTCGGACGGGAGTGGCAGTGTAATTTCGACGCTGATTCGCTTTATTGACGGTGAATGGACTTTCATCGGGTTATTAAGGCGTAACAGGTACCCGAGCGCTCTGGAAAATTTGGATTACCGCGACGCTACATCGTTTGTTTCTTTTTTTCGGGTGTAAGTATGTCGTTGTGTGTAATTTAATTCTTCCGGTGCGCGACGACGCGTAATAATAGTCACTCGATCAACGGTTGTTAGATGTACCGCGTTATAACTATATATACTTCGAGACGATCACGGTGCACGACGATCTTTCGTTGGATCAACGTTAATACGCGAGGGCTTTGATGCAGACACGAATGAACCGCTGCCCACACACGATTACACGGGGATTGTGTAATATGATATCATAATACGTATAGCGATTAACGTCTGAATTCGATTCGTGACCCAATAACTCATATCTGTAGCCGAAAAAATCGTTATGTCTTTTTCGCGTTTTTTTATCGATGTTTATTCCATCTTTTAAATCGAATTTGCGAGATCGAGGAAATGTTTAAGTTACGATATTTCGAAATAAAATTAATAAACTACGATAATTTCTTGAACACTTATGCGAATATTAATTGATATTAAAAAAAAAAAAAACATCGCATAGAATTAGAGATACGATGCGTTTTCATGTACAAAAAATAAATAAAACACGTTATTTGCTTGAAATCGACAATTTTTTTTTTTTTATCATTATTTTATTGTCTCCTATAGTTTACGAGCATAAAAATCGAACATTCAACTCGGTTACCAAATCGCCAGGTAGACATAACCCTTAATTTTTTAATCTCTGCCAAGTCTCGTCGTAATCAGATTTTTTTTTCCGTCGTTTCGATTGATCGGTAAAAAACTCAATTATAATCGCATACATTATTTTGTTTTTTCTACCGATAGGCAAGCGAATGACGGGCAGCTGGTATTGCGAGCACCAATCGATGTTATCAGTGGAACGTAATCTCAAACTGACGATAAGAGTTGTTGGTATGCGATAAAAAAAAAAAAGAAAAAAATTAAGTATACGTGTAACGGCCGTTCGTATAATTTCGAAAAGAAAAATGGCTATCGCGAAAATCAAAAGTTTTCTCGATAACGGTCTGAAAAGCGTTACCACGCCGCTCGATCGGACAGCCAATTTGGAACCGGAGGTCGGCGTCAGAATAGTTCATTCCACAAACGAGAAGGCACTCCGGGTTACCGTTCTTGGCGCCAGACATTTGCCGCAAAATTTCGGATTTACGAGGGTCAACAGTTACGTCGTTAAGGTAAAACGTTTTTTGCTTCGTATATTTGAAAAAAAAAAAAAAAAAAAAATTCGAAATTCGAAATTTCGAACTTTTTTTTTTGAACTTCGATTTTATTTTCATTAAATTTTTTTTTTTAATTATTAATGAATATAAATTGTTATTAAAAATGATTATCATTAAATTATTTATTAATTCAATTAATGAGAAAATAATAATTTATAAAACTTTATTAACAAATTAATTTTAAAAAATTGTTTAACAAATCGTCCGCCAATTTTTTTTTTTTTTTTTTTTAAGAATATTTTATTCATTAATATTTCCGAGTACATTGGAATTTTTTTCGAATTTTTTTTAACACCTTTCTATACCATTCACAAGGTCCGAGTCTGCTATTACCGCGGCGACGACTCGAACCTTGAAAAGTTCAACTTAACTTTTTGTCCGACATCGGCGACTCGAATGACGGAATCGTGTGCTAAATTGATAATATCGAGGCGCAAGAAGTAACGTTACACCGACCCGGCAAACATAGAGGCGTAGTTCACGGGAGGCGCGCCATTGATCGTTGCCGTGCGTTGGTTATACTACACGACTTGTTTGAGTTTTTAGAACGTTGTTTCTTGAGTTAACAGCATTATTTAGCTGG
This sequence comes from Buathra laborator, assembly GCA_934046635.1. Classification (NCBI taxonomy): domain Eukaryota; kingdom Metazoa; phylum Arthropoda; class Insecta; order Hymenoptera; family Ichneumonidae; genus Buathra; species Buathra laborator. The sequence continues at coordinate 6,514,689 of OW203900.1, forward strand.
TGCCAAACTTGAATCTCAGTCGACCGCATGATTTTCGTGATTTTTACTTTTTTTTTTTTTTTTTTTTTTTTTTTTTTTTATAGATCGCAAAAGTGCACTAAAGAATACAGAAACAGAATTCTAATAGTAGTGTTATAATATATTTTTTTTTTTCTGTTATTTATCTGTTATTTATCATTTTACGTTGACGATTGACGATTATAGCAGAAAAAAAATGTTCGGCACTCAGAATGAGCGAAAATAATCGTCGGGAGGATAAATAAATAATTTAATTACGAAAACAAAAATTTCTATCAGATTAATCATCGAAATACCGCACTTGCAGTTGTTTTCAAAATAAAAAAAAAATCGAAGATAAAATTGCCGTAGAAAAAAAATCGCATGTTTGTCGTTGCAATTTTTTAAAATTCACCCGCGTGAGATCGCGGCGCCTGGGGACACGAGAATACGTTGTATGCGTGTCGCTGAATAGCGTTTCGTCTGCAGGCGATTACTTTTTTTTTCTCGACTTTTTTTTTACATCGACATTTTCAAAATAAAATATTTCTTCTGCAATTTCCATTTCTATTTTACTGTTAAGTGGAAAAAATTATATTCCGATTTTATATTTCCCCATATTTCGCGGTATTGCAATTCAGTCGATTAGTCATAAAACATTCCACAGTTCGAACGATCTTCTCGCTTAATGCACCATTCGGTTAAAGATGAAACGCGTTATATCTTCGAAAACGTTATATTCGCTCGAAACTCGCGACGAACAGGTATATTCCTCCGCGTTGCAGCGGAAACCCAATAGTTTCCTTACACTACGCCCAGTCGCTATTATTAATTCAGCCGATGTGTAGAAACGATGTTATGAATATCTCGTACTTTGCCGGGTGCTGAAGTCGATAGTCGCAGACAATGCAAAAGAACTTTATTGTTGCTAAAATAAATTGTACCAATCGATATTACGCTTTATAACAATTGTCGTTGTATAATTTTTTTTTTTTTTTAACTGATCGCAGATTTAGTGTCGAAAATAGGAATTAAAAATAGAATTAAATTCAAATAAAAAATAGAATAAAATAGAAAAATTAAAAATAAAATTTGCAATTTTATTATAAAAAAAAAAAAAAAAAATTAAAAGTTATAAATTATTGTTTTTTTTTTTTTTTTTTTTTTCGTCGTCTTATATCGACTACTATAGATTTTTAGATTTAATTTTTCCGTAATTCGCATTACGACTCCGAATGAAAATAACTCTCGAAAATAATAAAAACTGATTTTTTTTTTTTTTCTACAGGTGAAACTTTTTCCCGGAAAAGATAAATTCGAGACGACATCGAAGAACGAGTCGTGGCCCCAGTGGAACGAGGAATTTACGTTTCAATTGCGGAAGGAGTCAAAAATTCGTTTCGGCAAATCAAAGGTCGTTGAGGAGGAAATCGACGCCTCGAGATTGATGATAGTAACGTTATACGCTATTCTCGAGGATAAGCCGCTTATAGCAACCGAGAAAAAAGAGTCCGAAAAAGAAAATGCGAAAAATCAAGGAACGAAAAAGGACAATAAGAAGGATTCGTCGAGTGGCGGTGGAGCTTCCGGTTCTCAAGAACCGAAGACGAATAAACTTCTCAGCCAATTTTTCGGAAAAGATAAGATTGCCGAACCATTGCCCCCGGAGAAGCGAAGCATCGATAAAAGACGAGTAATCGGCGCGACGACCATTCCTTTGGACCGAAAAAATTTCGTCACAAAGCCACCGAAAGCAAAACATCCCGACGATGTTTCGACTGGCGATCTTTGGAAACCATTGAGAGCGATCGCTAGCGGAATTTCCGGCGCCGAGGACAGGGTAAACGCCTTGAGAAACTTTATCTATCGTTTACAGAGTTTTCCTCAATTTTTCGCGGCGAAATTGCGTCTTTTAAAAAATTTGAGCGCTAAAAAAAATCTGAAAAAATTCACATCTCGTCTCGAAGATCTTACGAAAGTGTATTATCCATTATATAAGTCCGATTCTTGTTTTTCTTCATTTTACGAGTCGGAATTACAGTAAAATTGTCAGGAAAACGTTAATCGGATTAAAAAATCCATAATTTTTTAATCGGCGTAAAAAAAAAAAAAATTACTTACCGACTGTTACAGTCGAAGATACATATTAAAAAAAAAAAAATCTTGGAAGCGCGTATTTCAAAAATAAAAATTATTCGACTCCTTAAAAATCGACGATAAACCAGCGATTCGACGATATTGCATCGTAATAACGTTTACATTTTATCTTTTTGCAGCGCGAGAGTAAAAAGGGACAAGTAGAAGTGATTCTAACGCAAGAAAAGAGCGACAAGAAGGACGTCAGCGAAGGAAAATTGGTTCTAAATCTCTCGCGTCTGAGATGTTCACTACAAACGATGCATGAACAGGAAGCGCTGAAGGGTCAATTATACATAAAGATGTCGGTAGTCGAAGGTGGTAAAGTAACGCATTTCTGGAAAAGCGATCGTTTCCCGCCGTCGGTTTCTCTAAAATTTGCTCAGGACACAGCGAGAGTAGTAGCCGACAATCCCTACGAAGGCGCATTGAACGACGTCAGTTTCGTCGTCAAATTTGTTTCGAAAAACAAAATGGGTAAATGCCGTTTTTATTAAAAAAAAAAAATATGTATTAAATTTAATTATTTCAATTATTTTATTATTGTTAAATTTATTTTATTTAATTTTTTTTTTGCAATTTTTTTTCTTTTTATTCTTTTTTGTAAGTATATTTTTTTAATTTAAAAACAAAATTGGTGAATGCCGTTTTTGTTTATTAAAAAAAAAAAAAAAATGTATTATATTTAATTATTTTATTATTTTTTAATTTATTTTATTTAATGTTTTCTTTTTTTTTCTTTTTTTTTATTATTTTTTTATTTTTATTTATTACAGTCTCCGCATCTTCTGCCGCAAATCTGCGGCGATTTCGATCCGAAGAGTAACAATAACGATGAAATATGTTTCAGGAAAGAAAACAACGATTGGTCACTTCGTAATCGGACCGGAAGTCGGAGGAACTTATGCCGAACAATGGAAACAAGCGATGGCAAAGCCGGGACAACCGATTACGAAGTGGCAGCCATTCGAATGAGAAGTTACAACGTGAAGCGTCGACTGTGGCCTCTCGCATTCCGACGGCGTCGCGGTTGCCGTGTGATCACGCGACTCTACTCATCAGGAAATTACTTCGAAACTATAGAGATAAGAGTCTCAAGTCGCGGAGAGAACAATAGCAACGGCAGAAAGGCGCGTATGCTTCGCGCTCGTTGAGGAGAGACGTTATTTTCTCAAATTAATCGCTCTTTGTATATAGTATTCAATTAACATAACGTAACCGTCCTTCGAAATTCACGAATGGAATACAACGCCGCGGGAGAGTGACATCGTTTTTCTGTCGTGAATTACTGATAATCTAACCGTCCGACGAAAAAGTACAATCTATCCGAATGGATTTTTCATTTGTTTTATTCGAATTTTGAAAAATTATCGCTGCCGCAAGGAAAATAGTGTTGAGAGGGAAATATATTTGTTATTTGAGAGATTTGGATTCTTTTTTTTTCGTTGCCGACTGCGAGGGGAACGAAATTAAGTTGATGGATTTATAATGAAATCTCTTAAAAAATCTATGCATAGCGCTTACCGGCGGAGCTGCTAGAGAATTTGTTTCGAAATTTGCAACTATTTGGTATTTTCATGCAGATATTGAAAGATTTCGTGGGAATTTCTGATGATTAGAAAAAAATTGTTTAGATTAATTAAATCGATGATTTCCGTCGTTTAAACGAATTTTTCGTTAATACAGCTAAATTATTAATTTATCAAATAATCGTCAGCATCAGTTGGCAAAAAATATGTTTGCGGCAATTAAAATTTGTGTCGTATTAATGAAAAATTCGCTTAAACGCACATTAATGCCGATTTAGTCGATCGAATAACTTTTTTTTTTTCAATGCTATCGATTTCATTAATTGAAACGCTAATTTCGACTCTCCAAAAAATCGATTTCTCTGCCACAGCTAACTAAATTTTTCCCAATGGATTCACGTGTCACCAGTGATCACGATAATTATTTTTTTACATCATAATACGTACATTTGTAATTATGTAAATTGTACGCTAAGATCAGTCGGCAATCACTCGCATATCTATTCGCATTGATTGTATTTAATCTCAGAAAACGAAGATTCGTCTTGCGAAGTGAGACTCGTATTAAAAACTTCGCAAATTTGAAAGTATTTTTAGAAATCGTAAACGTAAAATTTTGATAAACAGTTTTATTTAACGTCAGCGATGTGCGAATTAAAAGCTTCGACGCGCGAATCGTAATTTCTTTTTTAAGAATGTTGTTGTTTTTCTCCGCGGACTTTGGTCGCCGAATGCTCGTTAATTGTGTCATATTGTTTATTTTTCTTATTTATGAAAAATTTTTTAGATTAGAAACAATTGCTGCGTTTAGGAGTTATGTAATTTACATCGAATTAGTAATATTACGGAAAACTCTGCGATACGAAAGGCGTATCTGCTGTTTACAAGTTTTGAAGATTTTAGCTTTGCGATAAGAAAATTATAACTTTCCGATAATAATTAAGGAAGTGTCGAGTATATTTATGTATTCGGAAAGTTTTAATATTTCGCGGAATTACCGAACGACGGAGTGCGCGAATCACGGAATGCGCGTCTTTCCGCGAATTTTTTGTTTTTTCGTTAATCGACGAGAGCTAAAAACATCAACAATACTCGGAATAAGTGTTTTTATTATCTTTCACATATCGTTGTATTTGTTTATTTCTATTTTTATGTAATTCTACGTTTTTGTATCTTACGTTTTTATTCGCACTTTCATTAAATCGACTCGATAAGTTACGAATATCGATGAAAAAACGTTTTATTTGCTGCGCGGAACATTGTCTTATCCTTTCCTTATATTATGTAGATATCGATATAGCGACTTTAATTAATTATTACGGTAATATCACAATTGCACGACTTCGAGAAATATTTTGCAAAGCAATTCGCGAGTTTATTGGGACGTAAAGTTGACGATTTTTTTAGTATTTTCGATCGGAGAAAATTACTCCAATGCTATTTTCCGTATTGTTTATTCAGAAAGACGCGACTTGAGTCACAGAAACATCGGTTTTTACGATTAAGGTATCTACAGCGCGTGGTGTCCATTTCGCCTAAATTCGCGGAAATTGAGAGGAAATTCCAAACACTTCTCGATAATAGAAAAATCTGAAAAAATTCATGCATATTAAAGGCACTAAAAAAATTAATTTTGCACAATAATAATTGCAAAATGTTATTAACAAATTGATGAAAAAAAAAGATGTTCAACAAATTTATGGTACCTTAACTTTTTTTTTTTATGAAAATGATTCGTTCATTTTTTTGAATACGTGTGAATTTTTTCAGATTTTTATCTTTGGTTTGAATTTTGTCTTTTTCTACACATTTTTTTCATATAAAAAAAAAATTTCAAACCAAAGATAACAATCTGAAAAAATTCATCCGTATTCGGAAAAATGAACGAATCATTTTCATAAAAAAAAAAAGTTAAGTTACCATAAATTTGTTGAATAATTTTTTTTTTTCATCAATTTGTTAATAACATTTTGCAATTATTATTGTGCAAAATTAATCTTTTCAATACCTTTAATATGCATGAATTTTTTCAGATTTTTATACTATCGAGATGTGTTTGCAATTTCCTCTCAATTTCCTCGAACTCCTCGAATTTTTTCATTTTACGATTTTCAATCCCGTAAAATCACATTGAATGAACGAACAAAACGTCAAAATTCCTACGGATATTAAAAAAAACCAATTTCTCGGAAGATTTGTTGCCGCGTTGCAATAATCACCATTGCAGGTACAGTATATCACAGAGGTGTTGTGATCGCCAATTCCCTTCAGACAAAATCTACCGTTACCCGCGATACCCGGTTCGCCCGGATACGTACATCCGCGGTAGTGCTTCCAGACACCTTTTGCGCCCACTGTTAAAATTAAATTTTGTAAATAGAAAAAAAAAAGGATATGCATAAAAAAAACGAAAGAAAAAGACGAAAATTTCTTAAAAAAAAAAAAAAAAAAAATGGGGATTTTTTTTTGCGAGATTTTTGTAAAAATCGTTTTTTTTCGCGGAAAAAAGATGAGGGAAAGTTTTTTCTTTTCCCTTTTGTAAATTTTTACATACCCTTTTGACTAACTTTACGACACATAGGCTTTTCGTAAGCCGAATGTGAAACGGGAATCCTATATTGGCACTCGAGTACACCTAATGTAGAATTGTTAAACTTTTCACCACAATTATAGTCTGTTTCCGAATCGCAAAACCAGCATTTTACGGAGAGACCTGAGAAGACAAATTTTATCGATTTTTTTTTCTTAATTCTTATTTATAATCGAATGCTACACGGTGAAAAATGTTGTTTTTTTAATAAAAATAATTCACTGTTTTAACGTCTCTATTTTATCATAACTTTCACTAATTTCAAATTATAGTCGAAGAAATTTCGTTGTTTACCTTGTTGAACGAAAAAAAATAGTACCAACAAAGTAAAGAGTATCGTTGTATTTTTAATTGCTCCAGCCATCCCGCGAGAATATGTCAATAACTACTCGGAAATTAAATGCACAACAAATCTCTTCTGCTTCTTCTTATATACTTCTGTTGAACAATTTATCAGGGATTGATAACTTGCGAATCCGGGTTCACAAAAGCTTGAAGGAACCGTAGTAAACGCGATGTCGTTATCACCATACAGTAGAACGTCGATTATCCGAACATTAATTCCTTAAATGATTTGTTTCAATTTATTCAAATGTAAGTAGTTAAAAAAAAATGATAAAAATCTTCCATTAATTAGATATTATTTTTAATTCTTTTTTGTTTTTATACAAATTTCCGATTATCCGAACGGTGCCCGGTACTCATTTAGTTCGGATAATCGTCGCTCGACTCGATTATTACGAATTCGTTATCGCCGAGTACTTTAATAAGTCAAAACATTGAACCGTATCTTAGCGGTTCATACACGTGTTCGAGTCATTGTTGATATTGTGCAGTTCATAACAGAGCGAAGGGGTTAATTTGTTTCTTCCATTTTTTTTTTCTTTCGTGTACTAATAGAATGACTAATATCGTAATGATAAGAAACGACGATGATCGTATATACGTTACACACGCCGGGTGCGGCTCGAACGTCGTGCACAGGGGAGTCACGTGACTCGGACCTTGCCGAACTGTCACGAACAGAACGAGTAATGGCGAATCATATCGTTCACACATAACACTACTAGGCGTGGATAGTTTAGGCGTTGCAACGAAAGTTTACGAAACGTGGAGGTTGTGTCTAATGTGTTGATTCATAAAATACTCGGTTTTTTTTATAACGGTTTTATCGAAACAACGTTTAATTTCGTTAATTCAGTGTTCTATAAATCCGCGGCAAAAAGTGATCGATTCTCGATAAAATCTTCCGAAAGAAAAACACGCAGGAAAACGAAGTGATTTGTGTATTAAATTTCCGAAAAGTGCACGAAAAATACCTGTGGGATGGCTGGAACGATCAAAGATGCGACGATACTCTTTACTTTGGCGTTACTATTGTTTTTCGTTCAACAAGGTAAATAACCTAACTTTCTGGACAATCGTTTGTTCGAACGAAAAAAGAACGAAGTGTTGAGGCGTTGACAAAGCTACGGGCGTGCGCGGTTAGACAACCACCTGCTGATGGAATTTCTGTCTATTTACAAATTGTTTACCAATGTTTTCTCGTAAAAATTAATTTCTTCCAAATTATAAAAGCCGCGAATATTCAAAAAATTGAACGAAACAATAATAAAATAAATAAATCGAGAAATACGACGAAAGTCCGTCAATTCCGACTGATTTTTTTTTTTTTATTTTTGATACAAAAGTAACGAAAAACAACAATAATAATTCACCAATACTTGTGTTTTCAGGATTTTCGATAAAATGCTGGAAATGCAGATCTGATATAGACGAAAAATGCGCCGATCCGTTCGATAATACAACATACGATTTGCCGGATTGCAACAACGAGCCGTTGCTGGAACACATGCCGGACCTTGGAAAGCCTACGATGTGTCGAAAAATTCGTCAAAAAGGTGCATAAACTTGATAAATTATTAATTCTTCATCATAAATATTGAAGAAAAAAAAAAAAAAAAAAAAAAAAAATTGGCCGCCGGAGTCTAAATTTTTTCTTCAACTTATCTATAATTTTTTTCATTTTTTTTTCAGTAAACGGCGTCTGGACGTATTTCCGCAGTTGCGCCTATTTGGGCGAAATAGGTATAGAGGGCGACGAGAGATTTTGTCTCATGAGAACCGGATCTTACAATATTTTCATGGAATATTGTACATGTAACAGTAAAGATGGATGTAACGCAGGAACGAACCTTAAAAGCAGTTGGCTTCTCTCGATATCCGCAGGGATCGTGACGCTACGATATTTATTCACTTTGGCTTAACAGTGCCAAAACAAAAAAAAAGTATACCGAGAAGAAATAATATCATTGATTTTTCCGTCGATAACATAAATCTAAATCAGTGCCTTAAATGATGAACGATAGCGTAGTATAACATATATATTCGAGTCGCGATAATGCTAACGCTATTAATTCGAATAGAAAATCACATAACTCGAAGTATTGGATTATAGATCTTTTCGTTTTCCAATGATCCAAAACGGCTTTTCGTAAAAAAAAAAAAAAAAAAAAAAGGATACTTTTCTATTATTGCACTTGGAATCGAATATCTTTAAAGAAATCTGTAGAAAAACGATGGAAACTTAACGTGAGCAATGGATTTACTAAACGGTACGGAGAGTGTCTCTGAAACGTCCGTAAATCTCGACGAATCTCTGAACCGAAAAATCTTTTCCACGCCTCTCGTTTCTCGGACCCTTTTGGGTTTATTAATATTATCGTAGAAATCCATCCAAACATAAACTTAATGACGAATATACTTACGTTCATCGAAGTGCTTTTTTTTCATCGATTGAACGATTACGAAAGATTTTTATATTAATAATAAGACTGCAAACACGATACCGTCCGTCCGGATTAGTACAACAGATATGTTTACTTAGGGTAATGGTAGCGATCGATTTTATATTTTTGTACATTTATTCAGAGCCATCAAATCAATTAGCGAAAAGGGTGTATAATAAAATTCATAGTATCCCGTGGCGTTAAAAAAATTCGTAGAGTATCGTAGAATTTTTTACGTCGGCGAAAAGTCTTAACTCTTTTTTTTTATCAGTAATGGAATTTTTCGAATGATTCTCTGGTATTTTTTTGTGTTTTTTTTTTAGTAACCGAAACTTCCAATAACACTACAAATTCTATCGACTTGAGAATTCCTCATAATTAATAACGAAAAAAAAAAATTTCATCTGGAAGAATTTTGCAGAAATTTTGCAACGATTGACGACGAAAGAAATTAAAAAAACGGAAAAATTGCTATCGCGTTTTACACGACAATAACCGAAGAAACGAACAAAGAAAATCGTATTAAAACGATTCTGATGAGTCGATTTCAAAACCGGAAGTGTCTCTTGACGATATTTTATAGAATTGGTTTCGAAAAAAAAATAAAAACTCCGATAGATAACGACGGAAGACTTCCGAACTAAAAATTCAAAATTTCGCGGGTTTGTGATTGCGAAATCTTTCGTTTTGTATCGATATCAGTCGCATTTTTTTTTCAATAGATTTCCGATTTTAAAATCGAAATATCCGAATCGTTTGCCGTGAATGCGTTTGACATTCTTATTTGTAGGATATTTCATTATTATTACACTCTACTGTAGTCAGACTGACTAATTGTTTTTTTTTTTTAGGATTGTAGACGATTGTGGAAAGGAGTATATAAAATTTTGTATAATGTACATTAAGTAGATTTTTCATAAAAAGTGTAAAAGAATGTATAGCGCATAACTTTCTTATAATCGTATCAATAAACAATAAAAAAAAAATTCTATTCCATTTATATCGTCATAACGGATAAGAAGATCGATAAAATTTAGAAGCACTCAGGAGAATTATGCATCACGAAGCCGTTATCTCTGCATTAATAGCGTAGGAAAATAATATTAACCCCGAAATTTAAGGTGATGTGAAAATCTCTGCCGCCCACCCGATCGGTCGGTAACAAAAACTGTAACGATTGCCATTTTCGAAACCATAAATATTTATCGAAAACGAAAAATGTCTTTCTTCGCGTCTATCTATTCGGGACGAATTCCATTTTCTTTTTTTTTCATTATTTATGGCGTTAAAATGGCATTCGTTACAATTTTCATTATCAACTGAGTTTTTTCAGATCGCCTTAAAATTCGGTTTTGTCGGCTGCCGTAAAGTTGGAGTCATTCGTTACGTGAACGCCACACATTTCGACCGGAGGTTCGGTAGATTTCTCTGCTACCGGAACCGTCCCATGGAGCGATGGAACTTATAGTTATCTGGTAAAACACATTTTTTTTTTAATTAATTTTTTTTTCCATTTTTTTTTTTTTTCGTTTTTCCAAAAATGCCTCAAAAACATTATTACACTCCGAAACCGGTATTTGAAAAAAAATCTTAAGGACCCGTAAAATTCCGCGTTCGATAATAAAAACTCAAATGCAATTTTTCCCGAAATGCTGTAATTTTCGCCCATAAAAGGAAATAGGATATCGCTGCGGAACTCATAGACGTTGTGGCATTCTATTTCCGTTAATCACTTAAAATTTTACGCACTTTGGAAAAAATAATTTTACAGTTTTTATTACCGACGGAGCGCGCGTAGGGCGGGAGAGCAGTTGTTTCACGTTACCTTAAATGAGACTCGAAGTATAACGGAACACCTTTGCCTTATACAGGGATTTCGGAACCGCGAAGGATCGGTCCATCGTACGGCTGTTGGTTTCGTTTGCGCGATCGATTGAATCGATGTAATTGTCCCGAATCGTGGGAACGCCCCTCGTTTCCCACGAGTGTTTCATCGGTTTTGTAATACATACGATACACGATTCAGTAACATTGCGGATTTGCTTACGGGAATTTGCCGAAAAAAAAAATCTAAGCGGATGGGTTTGACGATGTCGAACGCCGTATAATAGTTACGCATGAATCGGAAGCGATGCAAATTATAGACTAAATTAGATGTATTTGGCGCGTTGTTTTCGTAACAGCATTCGAATTTACGGAATATATTCCACGCAGAATCTGTCGTTACAATTCGCTGACAACGGATGCCGTCGATTTGAAATGCAAATTTCGCATTGAGAATTACATTTTCCGGCGTTGCAATTTTCGAAATCACTTTTTATTATATTTTTAAAAATTGTCATTATTTATGTTTTTTTTAATAAAAAAAAAATCATTTTTCATTTCTTTATTTTTGTGGGGAATTTCCACAATTTACGAATAATAAAAAAAAAATCAGAAAATTTAACCCTTTTTCGTTGATTCCTCTTTCAATTTTCTTTATTTTCACAAAACTTTATTTACGAAGAATAAGAAAAACAATATACAGAATATTTTTTCTCGCAGTAGGAGTTTCGTGTGTAAAATAAATTAATTGGGAAGTAACGTGAAATACTTCAATTTTCGGAGTTATGACAATGGCCTTTCGTGGCAATCATAAAAACATGTGGACTATCATTACTTCTTTAAAAAAAAAAAAAAAAAAATATTTCGAAAATACTGAATATACCGTTTCGAAATCGTGCAATTGAACTCAACGAATTGCGAATTGCATCGTTTGCATGGTACATGCAAACGATGAAATTTTACGTTGCGTGATAATATATCGCATGAATCGAAGTAAATCGTGAATCGTATAGGGAGCGAAATGATTCTTTCGGTAATTGGTGGGTTGGCGAAGAAAAACAATTTTATTCGTCTCTTACGATTCATTCTAAACGAGTTTCACCAACTTATTCGGCAGCGTGTAATAGGTACCTTCTGCATGCATCGATCGGGTACTACAAAGTAAATAATTGCTTTAACCTTGAAACTTCAACTCGTAATGGCAACGCATATGTGCGCGTGCGCGTGTGTGTTCGCGAGTTTGTGGGTCAGCAAAAGAATCAGAAGGGGAAGTTGTTATACCTGACGATCGATGAGGAATCACATGTATTAATATCGACAGATTTTTTTTTTTTTTTTTTTTTTCGAGAACATCGAAATTGACGTGACGGTACTAAAAATGATCATAAACATTTCCGGTTCATCAATGAGGTGTTCTTTCAAAATGAAAAAAACCCAAATAACTATAAACGAGTGCTGAAATTCCGAATTATATTTATATATTAAATTTTTCTATTTCAGACACTCATTACGACAAATAAAATAATTTATCGATCGATTTATTAATTTATTGATTTATTTATTATTGATTTCATTACTGATTGTCGAAAAATCACGTTTGCGCGATCTATTTAACCTCAATGATCCACTTCGCCCCGGTCTCCCCTACTTGGCATAAATCAACGTCCTCTAAGATCGAAAGAGAGAGCGAGAAGGAGAGAGTGAGTGCAGAACAGACAAAGAAAAAAGAAAAAAAATGAGAGAGGAGACAAAAAGAAGAGTTCAGCAGCGAAGTGGAAGAAGGGAACGGTGCAACACAAGGGAAGACGATCGAAGGTCCTCCGCACACGGCAGCGCAGAACTCGACGACGTCGCGACCGAGACGCTCTCCTCCCCAACTACTTATGCTAATGTCCGCAAATCAATTTATTTATATTTATTTATAGCATTCAAATGTTTCCCTCCCGTGTGTAGTCAACTCTCGTCCCAGAAGTAGACCACCCGTGACACTTCTTCCCCCGTTTCGTTACCCTTCGCATCCTGCGACCGAAGAAGAGACGTCATACGACGCTATTGAGTTTCTTAACCTCACAAACGCTACGAAACTCCGCGTATTAACTTCGAGACTTTCTCTGCTTACTTCGGTAAAAAAAATCGCATACGGATATTATCTACGGAATGCAACGGAAACAATGAAAACACAGCTGTAACTTCCGGAATATGCTTCCCGATAGATAAAACTTCGCAAAATTTTTTTTTTTCCCGAAATAAAAAAAAAATTCTCTAAGAAATTCGCAACTTTAATTCGGACATGAAATTTCCGACGTTATTATTATTATTGAAGAAAAAAAATGGTAATGGTGTTTTTATGGGCGACTGGAGCAAAATGGTCGAAAAGTACCGTCGATATGGGGCAAAATGGACCCCAAAATTTTCGATTTTCAGAATTTTTGTATCCGTTAATTTTGGAGATTAATAATCTTAAACGACGTAAAGAAAAAATATTCAAAGGCAAGAAACATCAGTCGTCTCATGCGACACTGATTCATTTTGTTAAAAAATAACGGTCGTCTGATAAATTTTGCAAAATTTTTTTTTTTTTTAACACAACGATCATCCAAATAACTGTTTTAAACTCGAAGCCATTCATACGTCAGCACACTTGAGAGCGCGCACTCGCGGGGACGAAGAAGAGTCGAAGGAAGGATGAGATCGAAAAAAGCATAGAAACGAGCGGAGAAACAGTGCCGCGCGCGGATACAAAATCACCGGTTCCACGGAAGGCGGGTACGAGATCGAGTTTTTTTTTTTTTTTTTTTTTTTTTTTTCATTTTTTTTTTCGTTCTTCTTCATGATCTTCTCGGTTTTGTTCCTCTTCTTCTGTTTCTCCACTTCATTCTCCTGCCTTCGACTTTTTATTTCTGCTTTCGAGACCCGAAAACCGGGTAATTTCGTGCAATCTCGTCAGCGAGTAGAACCGGGGCGTGTCTTCGAGAACGAGAGAGCCTCGCAGGGATATATGTAATCCCTTGTGTATAAGTATTCCTACTACAGAGCGAAACACCCAAGAAACGAGTCCTCCTTGCGAGAGACGCGGGACTTCGGTCCCTGTGTGGTCGCGTGTGTGCGTGCGCCGTTCTGTGTCATTATAAACGAGGAAAGATAGAGTCGAAACCTTTCGTGTACGGATTACCCGTGTCTTTCAACCGCTACTTCACTCCTGTCGAAGACTACCGCTCGCATGCGCTAAACCTGAACAAATAAATCGGCAGCTAATCCTCTTCTTCGGACGATGATGGACGTCTAGATTTTTGCTGGAATTCACGAGACGACCACGACCTATGCCTTCGCGAGAATTTACCGCGTAAAACAGTTATATTACCTCGGAGTAGATCCGGCAATACCTATATTTATATGTACAACGGAGATCGGGGCAAAATGGTCACGTGATCGAAAATTTTACCGAAATTTCACAAAAATTCACATACTACATGAGAATAATAAAAAATAAAAAAAAATAGCAGATTAAAAAATCAATTCGGATTTTTTTTCGAATTTTATCTGATTTTTTAAAAAATTATTTCTATTCTTTAGTTTCATCGTAGATTATTATTATTATTATTAGTAGTTTCCCATAGACCCATTTTGCCCCAAGCGGCCGTTTTGCCCCGCTCTCCCCTAATTATATCGTTGGTCCAATGCCAAAACGGCTCATCATCTATGCTTTTATACTCGGACGATACGCTCATTTGGTGTCGAGTCACCGTTTCTTTCGCTCTCACGACATCGTCAATAAAAATAACAAAAACGCGGATAATTATTTCGACAAAAAATATAATGTCAAACAATATTAGTTATAAGACGAATTAGAAAACTGCTATTATCCCGTAGCAGCGGTGTTTGCCTTCACTCGACACGGGGCTTTCACCTCGAGTAGACCGTTCGCTCGTTCATTCTCGAGACTGTTAATCCGCGAGCTTAATAAGTTATTCCTGTCCTACTCTCAACATTAATTGTTGCAAAAACTTGATAAACTCCGCGAAGGACAGCGCTTTTTATCGCCCACATGTATGCGTAAAAAAATAATTGAATAATAAGCCTTTTTCACTCTTTATTTCGACTTTGCGTAGAATTCATTAATAGTATTAAACAAGAGGAGGGGGGAGGGGGGGGGGGGGGGGTAAAAAATTCGACAACTTCTTAAATATAACTTGCGTAAACTTACCAGAAGCTCATTTATGCACCGGCGATGTCATATTCACTCGTGTCACGTGACCCAATCCGTTGCATCGTAGCACTGTTTTTCACATGTAAATATTCCGAGAAGAATAATCTCGCGAGATACACGGTATACACTTACAGCGGTCTGTTTGCTCGAGCACCGAGATTACGTCTCATCCCGATATATATACTGCTATCCCCGAGTTTTCCCAACATTCTCACACCATTTACATTCACGCTAAAGTACACATTAGCACTGCATTAGAAATAAACAGCAAAAAAAAAGACAGTCGAAAAAAGTACCGTATAATTATTTCGGTGCATGTATACGCTGTACACGCATACAAGTTGTAACTATCGTATTTCCATTGGAGTCCTGAAGGCGATACGATCGTCTCAGACGGTATCTCCACTACTACCACTACTACCACTCACGACTTCCGCCTCGTCTCCCGGCTCCGCGCTATACACTAACCCACCGTTGATACTTCCTCTCAGTGTGGTATCTTTCAGTCGCACCGGGGCCACGTGCGAGCTCGGTTACGCCGGAACGGTGTTCCCGCCGGTTGTCCTAACGTCGCGAGTGTGTTTAAACAGGAATAGAAAGAAAGTTTCGTCACGATATAAAAGCACGAAAACTCAACGGCGTAACGTATATCTCCGCGATACCCGCGAATAAAAATAACCCACACACCGTTTCTCGTCGATTGCACACGCGAAAGAAAAATCGAAAATCGAAAACATCTCCGAAAAAACAAAAATTTATTCGTTTATTTTATGCTCGACGACGTTTTGCCGCGTATCATTAATCTTATTATCGTCGAGTACGCGAGGATAAATTTAGAGTTGATGCGATCAATTGACTGAACGACCGGCGGGATAATGGCTCGTAGACGTTGACGACGATAGAGCCGTTCGTCACGAATGCTCGTTGCACGACGTCTATCATCTTCGCGGAATATATCCGCGGCGTAACAGACACCTGTCGAATAACCGTCGATGTCTTGACGTCGCGTCACACTCGACCCGAACAAAGAAAGCATCGAGTGTTTCTACAGTTATTTCAGTTACGAGAAATACGAGTAAAAAAAAAAAAATGAACGACGAGTGAGTGCAGCGTGTTGTAAATAAAAATAAAAATCTATGAAAAAAAAAGTATTAAGATCGTTTTTTGATTGCCTTCCGGTGTGTACCACGGCATACGAGAAAAAGTCTCGAGAGCAGCGAGGCATCTCGGGGGCAACCCCCGAGTCGTGATCCCGCAGTGAGGACAGTTTCGTTCTCGACATTTTATCTCGATGTACAACCCGAGTACACATACAAACGTGTACATTGTGCCCCGCGTGTCTATATAGATATACATATAAAGATTCTGTAAACTTCGCGGACATCTTCGCGTTCGCCTCCCACCCCGCGATAAATTCGCGGGGTATACACAACACACTCGCGCGACTGTCGCGAGACACGGCCGCGCAAATATCATCTCTCTGCCGGGGACCGCGCGGAGTGTGGGTTTTTCGTCGGGGACTGCGCGCGGGTACACGATTTTCATGTCGCGGACGCCCGCGAACGGATGTCGATGACGTTACCGTCGTCATCGCTCGATCGATTTGCGAAGTATTGTCGTCGCTTTCATAATTCACAAACGTAGACAATCTCGTAGTATAGCCCGTAGGCTGCTGCTGAATATCGCAATGCTTCGTAACATTAGTTATGCATTTCCTGCTCGAAGTAGCGTGGAGTTCATAGTTCATTATTGATACATCGATGAACGGGACGAGATACATTGGGATTTCGAACTTTAACCGTGTATCCCCGAGGGATCGGAGATAATATCTGGCCAGCCATGCAAAACGTTGTTTGAGGTGAGTCTACTGCGTTGTTTTTTTTTTTTTTTTTTTTTTTTTTTTTTTTTTTTTTTTTTTTTTTTTCGTTGATTAAGTATACATATATTCCGCGCGCTCGCTCTTCGAACGTCTGTACTGTAAATCGTTGCCACGTCAAGTGGGACATCCCATTTGCGCAGAGTATACAAAGTCTAAATATATTTTTTTAATTGTACGTTAACGCGGCTACGTGCGTTATTTTTAAATCGAAAAAAACTGTTTACCTTCCAAACGAATGTGAGGACAATGTTATCACATTTTCGGATGATTTTTGTCGTAAAAATTGTTTTGACCGAAGTCTGAAGGTTAATTAATTCAATTTACTTTTTATTTCGCTCATTTGTTTTTCGCTACAGATTTAGACGTTTATCGATGTTTTTTTTTTTTTTTTTTTTTTTTTTCATTACTTACGCAAAGACCATTCGCTGATTGCAACACGTTAGTAAAATCAAATGTGTTCCGAAGTACGTAGTATTTCGATGAAAATCCGCATGACATGCGCTACAAGGGATTTTACCATTTTTGCCGACTGAATTTAATTTATTGCACAATTGTTTCGGTATTAGTGACTCGGACCGTTGTAGAAATACACACGCGGAAACTGTTGCAAAACGCGAAACCAGTTTACATCAACCTACTTATTGTTCTTTCTCATCTCGCGGATAGGAGAGCTTAACGCAGTCGCTCCGCACGTGTGGTGGTGTCACTCCTTCAGTTAGTAGAACGCTACTAAATCACCTATATGTCGTGCAGTATTGAACGTTACACATAATAACGATTCGATAGATCGTTAATTATTTCACCGCCATTTTTTAACAAAGCATTGATTCATGTAAAATAATAATAATAATAATAAAATTACGAACTCCACATTAACCTCAAAACGATAATACGTTTTTTTCGTAATAATTTTTATTTTATTCGTTTTGTATATCATAAAATTCATATAGCTCTACAGATCGAGAGCTTTCTGCGCGAAATCTACATATAGCGATGCAATTCCCGAGAAGCATCTCACGATGTATTTTTTTTTTTTTTTTTTTTTTTTTTTTTTACAGTCGCTACCATTCAACCGCCGCAACTGCGGGTACAAGAATATCGAGTCCCGATGGGGATGATGCAGTCAGAGTTAACTGACTCCACGAATTCTAGTGAATCGCGTTCGCGTTCGCGTTCTCGCGTATATTTGTTGTCACATTGAAACACTCGGAGGGTTCTTGTCGGGGTGCATAATATATAATAGCGTCGACGTTTCGCGTCTAAAGACAGTTTCTCGTCGGCAAAACTCGACGCGTGATCGCCCTCTCGCTCCGCGGGCACATATGCTATCTGTTTTACTGGTGGCACCGCCGTGAACGTTGCCGCGGTGAAGAGCGCCGCGGAGAGCTTTTTACTCGCCGTTCTTGAAATTCTTCGCGGACTCGTGTCCGTATTTATAGACACGCGGTTGCCGTGGCTCCCGACGGTGGTGAGGACCGTAAAAGCCGGGCGTCGAAGGGTGTGCGCGAGTTGGTTAAACGGGGGGAAGCCGCGAGTTTCGAGGGCGAAAGGAGGCGCGCAACCCGCGCGAGAGAGTTCGAGATAAACGCGCGCCGTCTCGTGAGACCGCGCGACGCGCTCGTTTAAACGCCGTACGCCCGCGAGCGCGTTCCACGGATCATGACGCGATGCGTCTACGACAGGAGCGTTATGTCCTCTTCCCGTCATCACCGAGGCGGTCGCGTACGCCGGTATCTATCGCACAAATCGATCGCGCAACTGCGAACGGAATCGTTCGCAACAGGACTACGGATCGTTCGGTCCCTCCGTCAGAGAGATATCTCGAGATAATCTCAGCTGTTCATGACGTTCGGAAAACACGCGGAACAGAAGTGCAGAATCTCCGTTCGGTGGATAAAAAAAAAATAATTCAGTCTCGAAGAAACTTTGCGGTTTTGAAGTCATCGAGGAGAATGTCCTTTCGCGAGGGATTGATGACGAGTCTCTTTCGGCTGTGGATTCTTCATATATTATCGACGAGTCTGGTTATGACTTACGAGCCGAATTCGGTGAGTACTGCAATCGCGTTATGATTATTGAGATATCGATTATTTATTTTTGAGGAGATTTTCGAAGCAATTTTTATAATAATCATTTTTATTATTATGATTATAATAATAATACGTTTTATTATAATTTTTTTTTTGCGTTTTTTTTTACTATTTTTGAGAAAATATATCGGAGGATATTTTTCATTTCGAAAAAATTTATAAAACATTCAATGCCGATACTTGTAAAATTGTCGGCTTTATTATCTGTTTTTATAGCTGATTAATAAATCGATATTTTTTGCTATTCATTTCTAATAACTAAATAAGAGCTTTGCGCTGATTAATTATTGCGAATTTTATTTGAAATTACGGTGCGTGAAATTACGATTTTTCGCTGATTACACGATATTACATCGTGGATACTTCACGGTACGTCGCGTGGCCGCTTGCGATCGCAGTTTTAATTTTTTTCTCAAGTTCGTTACACGGTATCATAAAACAGGAAGGTATATCAATTTTCGCTCGTTAGCGACTCGTGCCGCAAATGACGAAGTGTCAATTTACCATCGTACGATGTTGTGAATTCTTTCAAAATCGACAAAATAAAATTTACGAAAAAAAAAAAAAAAAAAAAATCGATGAATTGCCAAAATTAGGCGCACGTTACTTGCGAACAAATAATTCACTTTTTCCCAATCGCGTTTTCTAAACATCGCGAAATTTTTTTTTTTTTTTTTTTAAATAATCATTCGGATTTGTTGAAATTGTATTATTATTATTTTTAACTCATACAATTCACGAATTACTGCACCAGTTACAAGTCACGAGCCTTTAAACTTCTTTGCTTCGTTTCTAACGATCGGACCGAACCACTGAAACGCGTGCGGGCGTTTTAAACGGCACAAGTCGGACTATTATGTTCATTATTCCCATTTCCATAGACCTTATTCACTAGACGTACCCTTGATCTCCGCAGCTATGAACTACTCTCGTTTCAGCTGCTAAGTGGATAAGCGGGAGTTCGCTTTATTTTTTTTTTCGTCTCGGAACCACAGTTCTCCTCGCGAACTTGATACCTACTTACGAGTAACATTCCCGCGTCTGACCCCGTGGGTCCGACAATGTCTTCCATTCACTTTCCGATAAAACGTGTCTTCCAAAAATCGATTTTTTTTTTAGTTATTTTTCATTTAATTATTTAATAATAATAATTAAATGCGTAATATTAATTATTATTAATTTAATTAAATTATTACACATAATAATAATAATATCATTATTATTTTTTAAATATTATTAATCAATAATAATTATTATTATTAATTATCATCAATCGCAGAACTGCTCCAAAAAAAAAAAAATGTTCGAACGAACTAAATCGGAGTTTTCGCTCAATGAAACGATTTTTTTAATTAGTATTACTAAATAATTAGTTTTCTATATGATTATTAGCATCAGTTAACAAAAATATATTTCCGGAAATCAAAATTTATATTTTTTTAACGAAAACTTCGTTTAAACGTAAATGAACTCCGATTTAGTCGATCCAAACGTTTTTTTTTTCTCAGTGTGTCGTATTGCGGTTACACGTTCTTCCGGCGAACTTTCGTTTCGTTGTTCTATTAGGAATACTTTAAATTATCGCTTCGTACTGCCCAATGAAAATGGGGTCCATTCGTATCCGAAGTTCCTGTGCGATAAAATAATTAATTCCCAAAATTTTTTCGGAGTTTCAAATAATTATATTTTTTGCGACGCGAAAAACGTTTTTTTTATATATATATTATATTAATAACAATTCGTAAAAAAAAAAAAAAAATCGAACAATTTTATTGGAAAGTTTCGTATTTTTTGAGAAGAAAAATGTTAATTTCCGGTACATCGTCAATGGCGCGGATATTCGTTTTGCACCATACAAATTTTATTCCCCTGCTGACTTCGGGGCTATGAATGTTCCTTTGGAGACCAAACCAACTGATAAGAGTTGTGTCTCCGGTATATTTTAGTTTGCTACTTCCCGGTGGTTCTTATCTCGACGTGACCAGCGTGAACCTTCGCGTTTTCCTTCGGTAGCACGTAGTTGTAGCAGTAGTAGTAGTGAATACTAAATACGCGTCTGCCGTATACTGAAAAAGAAACATCGGTGAGCAAGCGGTATCGTTCGAGAATTTGTTATCGTAAAAAGACGCGAAAGGCAATTTGCGATAATTTATTACCAGAAGTATCGATAGGCAACGCAATCTGCCTTCGCGAAAGGGGTTGATGCTCTACGCGCGCAAATAATAAACGTTCGAAATGCAACACGTGGGAAGACGAAATGAAGAAAATAGCCGACATAGAAATCGACGAATAAAATGAATTACGAACTTATGCGGGTAGCTAAATCGGATTTTGAGACACTTGTTTATCCGCAAATTATGCAGAATCGGGAAAATTTACGAATTTTTCGCGTCAAAATGGTTAAAATACGATAGAAAAATATCTAATATTTTTTTCTTTTTTATTCAATATTTACTTATATTACGAATAAAAAAAAAAGAATAGAATATTAAAAATATTAAAATCAATAATGATATTATTATTATTGTTATTTTAGAATATTTAAAAATTAATAAAAAGTAATAAATAAAAAACATGTATATGGCATTTTTTTTTTATAAATAAAAAATAGTAACAATTTTCGTAATTTTAAGGTTACGAAAATTTATATGGGTTGAGGATTTTAAAGTCTCCGAGAACTTTTTCATGTACAGTTAACGGACTCAGATATGTATCTCATTTTTCGCCGAGTCTTTCCCTTCCGCTTTAGGACACGTTAGCAGCAGGACATTGGACTGTGGCTATCGTACACATTGCCGGCTCCCTGCGGTCCTTTCCCACAAGAAAAACGCACGTCGCTAACAATGCCCCTACGAGTCCAGCCTTTTGGAGACTTTAGCGTCGCTTTCTTTCTTTCGTTTGGTCCCATTTAAGGACGAATCCCTTGTGGAATCACTTCCAAAAAAAAATTCAACACGCAGCATTTCAATTTGCGATGTTCGGAATTAATATCCATAATTTTTTCATATCGGCCAAAAAAATCGGAAAAAAAATCGCCGACGTAAATATAACTTAAAAAAAAAAAAATTCATTAATATTTATACCGATCATTTTTTTACGTAATAAAAAAAATCGATAATCATAATAATAACAGCAATGCGTTATACGCGTTATGGGCTTTTCGCAATAATAATAATAATAACAATTAATTATTAATAGTAATAATGCCAATAATAATAATTATTAAAAATTTATTATTATTTAATTGTTATAAATTTACAACATTTTTTTTTTTTTACGATTACTCATCGTAAACGTTTAAGAAATTGCTAATTTCCGATCGATCGCTTTCGAACCTCAAACGCGAAAACCCCAAAAACGCGATCTTTCTAAACTTCAACGCGGATTTGTCGTTCGCTCGAGACAACAGCGTAGTATAAGATCCGTGAGGTACAGTACGATCATTGGCCTCTGTTTCTATTCTTCTCGGTATCATCATCTTTGTCATCGTCATTATCATCTTCTTTTTCTTATTAACCGGTGATGGAACCGCTACCGCTTCTTCGGGTTATGCGACGAACAAACCTTCGCGCGGAATTTCAGCTCGTTGTCCATAGGCAGGAAGTATGTATACATACCCCGCGCGTATACGAGTTGAACTAAAAAGTAGTCACAGCAAAGAAGAGAATGTCGCGTACGGTTATGCTTCGCTCGGGACAGCGTCGATCTTCTTCCCCTCTGTCTGTTTCGCTTCCTCGCTGTCGTTGCATCCCGCGGGGCTTCGCGTCACCTTCGAGTCGTTGACGGAACAATTTTCATTTTTTTTTTTTTTTTATTAAATTTTTTTTTTATTTCAAATTTTTTTTTATTTTTCGAAATATAAAAATTTATTACATCAAATTAAATTGAATATTAAAATTTTTTAAATTTTTTTATTTTCGTAAAAACAGAAGCGTAGAAGAGAAAATCGTCTTTAGTATCGTGTTGTTTCGTTGTTTCTGTTGCGCGGAGCAGCAATTTAATAGCTACTGTGCTTTACGTACGTACGATCGGTAATTCCAGCGTAGAAACGCATTGAAATTCTTATGCCGTGTGCATCGACACGAACGTGAATCGACGCGGTGACGGTTCGTTCGTTCATTGCCAAGACGTCCTCGTGTTAACGTTCGTGAATAATAGATCTATATCGTGCGACCAGCAGCTCGGAACGCGTCTCGAAACGATTTATATTCATTGGTCGTTAATATAATACGTTTAATTCTCCTTATAGAGGCTCACGAATAAAAGTTTTTTTTTTTCAACGAATTCATACATCCTGTGTACGCGAATTCGACGATCGTAAATATATATATATCTTTTGCCATATATTTCGACAATTTTTTTTTTGTCACACGATATATGTCCGTTCAGTCAAAAAAATCATTTTATCACCACGTATAGTATTCGAAAAAAAAAAAAAAAAAAAAAAACTCGGAATGTTTCTGCTTCCGTAAAGCTGTTGTCGATAGTACAGGAAAGGATTTCTTTCTTCCGGAATACCAAACGGAAGTCAAACGGAACTGGAAAATCTTATCTCGCGTTAGGGATGACTTTATCATTTTGAAGGTTCCAATCGCTCTTCCGGTATCGGTTCATATGTTGTTGCAACGTTGACGCGATTGCAGCGCTATCGTCTGTCCATCCGTAATCATGTTGCCTGTTATTTCAATCGATTGTGTCGTGTATTATGTGTAATTTATTGAATTGCAAAAGATTTTTTGTGAGGCTTCATAATCGTAGCGATTTATATCCATATAATTCATACAATTATTGTCACTTCGTAATAAAAATAATAATATAATTATTGATATATAAATCGGCGTCAAGCAAGTTATTCCGTCCGCATAAGAGTCCGAATCAATTATTTCGAAAAAAAAGTTTAAAAAAAATTATCGTTTTTTTTTATTTTATTTTTTTTCCGGATTTCTGGGAAATTCCAAGCGTTAAAATCTTCATATACGGTCCAAGAATTACGTAAAATGTTAATTCTGTTTAATAAAACGATTAAATTTTTTTTTTTTTTTCGTATCAAATAAAATTATCTAATCCACGTGCATCTATATTTAACTTGTCGCGTCTGACGACGTAGTGAATCGTATTTTTTCGTCGTCGTAAGTTTTTTTTTTTTTTTTTTATTGGCAATCGACCAACACTACTGTTCGCGGTCCATTCAGTCGCAGCACTCTACTCCAATCGCTTGGAATACCGGTTAAAACGCGAGAGAAACGCCAACAAACGTGACGGGATAATAACAATTTTTTTTTTTTTTTTTTTTTTTTTTTTTTTTTTTTTTTTTTTTACGAAAAGTTGCACTCTATTGTTTAGTCTTGCAATTTTCTACGTGCCGCACCGTGCCGCGTATTCCGCTGCGGCGGGAAGCGAACAACCGACAAACATCTCTCATTGACGATGTTGAAGGTACAATGATGGGGTTCGCGGCTACATTTACGAAGGAAGGGTTCAAACGCCGCACGGCTCACACCCAGAGCCGCGCCGGTCGCAGGCGAACGGTTGTGTTCTGGCAAACGTTGATCCGGAAATAACTACGGGTCATAAACAAGCGGGGCGCGCGGGCGCGTGTATTAAACGGGTCTAAAGGAGTTGCGATACCGAAGGAAGAGATCGAAAAGTCTTGGAGCGCTCGCGCCCGCGTGGAAGAACAAGGAGATGAAGAAATAACAAAAAGAACGTAAAAGAAAAGAAAAGAAAAGAAAAAAAAAATCAAAATAAACTAAGAGAGAAAAGACGAATGGCCAAGTTGAGGTCAAAACGCGGCAGGTGACTTGGCGCGCGCCGACCGAACAAGCAGACGTAAAGAAAATAAATATTGCCGGGAATCCGCGGTATACATTCATCATACGTATATGCAACGCGTATATACCTATGTTTTCCACTCATATATATATTTATATGTACATTTCCCTACCGATGGAGATAGATAATCATTTTTTTTAACTTTTACGCATCGTTTGGTAACCAATTTTTTTTTGCAGAAATCGTTTCGTCAATTTTTCTGAATTCGCCAACATTTTTTTTTTTTTCAAATTCTCGAAATATTTTTTTTTGCAGAAATCGTTTCGTTGATTTTTCTGAATTCACAAACATTTTTTTTTTTTTTTTTCAAATTCTCGAAATATTTTTTTTTTTTGCGGAAATCGTTTCGTTAATTTGTCTGAATTCGCCAACATTTTCTTTTTTTTTTTTTTTTTTTTCAAATTTTCGAAATATTTTTTTTTTTTTATGATTCTAAAATTGCGTATTTTGGATAAGTTTTCGGAAGAAGCATCTGTAAAACAGGAAATTACTGCAACATTGTTGAATAATTCTTACAAGTATTCCTTAATATATATATATATATATATATTTTTTTTTTTTTATTGACTACAGAACACGATAGACAGGCCTTTCGCCCTTAAGGACTCCAAAAACTCAAAAAAAGCTCTCGACACTCGTTAAACAGCCTTAAACCTCGCAAAGCCATCGGTAACTTAAAAAGCAAAAAGGGGTTCAACTCTCTCGAATTACTCTCTGTACTTAACCCGTCCGTGAGTACGCGAGTCGCACTGATTGATCTCATAGTCGAAGGATCGTAAGTTCAACTCGTCGTCACAGCTATGCGCGTGTATGGAACAAACTATAAATATACTTCTCTCAGCCTTTCCTCCCCCTTCGTACGCATTTCTATTCTCGAGGCGTCGTCGGAGGCTCCGTAGATTGTCGTTTAGATGCGCAGGTGTGTGGTTCGTACAATTTCACGTTATTCGAGACGATATACAGTATTACAGACAGACAGACAGACGTACGGAGTGTACCGGATAAATCGCGGCGCGTTCTTCCATCTCGCAGTTGTGTATACAACCCGTACAATTTCTATATATCCCCGTCTCGTCGTTCTCCTCTTCGCGTCGAGATTACATCGTGTCTCAGCGATTCTTTCCATCTTCATCGGGTCTTCTGGGTCTCCGCGGGACGAATCATGCGAACGATCGAGTCGCGATGATTCGCCCGCTACGGAGAATATCATGGAATACACTGTCTGTTCGCGACTTCAATCCATGGAATCGTTCTGTGACCATAGGAGGGCTTGTCTCGCGTATATATATGTATATATACGATATATCTATATATCTATATATTCTCGAGACCATAAATCAGGCTGTGAGCATTCCACGGTGGCTGCGCGGTGGACGTGAGGGCGGTCCGGCTTCGGGGGCGAAACGAGCTGCATGCATGCGCACCGGTCCGCTTCAGGGATCCTTTAGTTACTTGGGCTGCTGCTGGTGCTGCTGCTGCTGCTGCTACTACTGCTGTTTCCGAAGACAAAAATCGAGCGAAGAGACGGAGGCACCCGATACAAAATCCGCAGAAGAGCCGTAAGAAGTTGGCGACCATTTTCGGACGGAGAAACGACAGTGGGAATGCGAAAAGGATGAAGGAAAAGACTTTGGGAAGAATGGAAGACACGGCGGAGACTTCCATTTACGGTACCTATGGGGAAGGCGTCAGACCGCGAAGACTTACAACGAACAGCAAATCCTTCGTAATATCGAAATCTTGCGACTTTTTTTTATTTATTTTATTTGATAAACTGATAATATGAGTTAATTGCGAAAAAAAATAAAAATCATGAAAAAAAATCAAATAGCCGCGAATTTCTCCAACGAACAGCAAATCCTTCGTAATATCGAAATCTTGCAACTGTTTTTATTGATTTTATTTGATAAACTGATAATATGAGTTAAATGCGAAAAAAAAAAAAATTATAAAAAAAAATCAAATAGCCGCGAACTTCTCCAACGAACAGCAAATCCTTCGTAATATCGAAATCTTGCGACTCTTTTTATTGATTTTATTTGATAAACTGATAAAATGAGTTAATTGCAAAAAAAAAAAAAAATGATGAAAAAAAATTAAAAAGCCGCTAACTTCTCCAACGAACAGCAAATCCTTCGTAATACCGAAATCTTGCAACTCTTTTTATTTATTTTATTTGATAAACCGATAACATGAGTTAATAGCGAAAAAAAAAAGAAAATTATGAAAAAAAATTAAATAGCCGCGATCTATTGTTGTTTTATGCATCTAAACGAAAGTCGAAAAACCCGAAAAAAAAAACATAACCTAACCGAATGCCTATCGATATAATTTAATCAGAAAGATCTTTCGATCGATATAACGGATTCGAAGAGGTCCGTCGGAGTCGAACGCGCGTTTCCCAGCAATACGATTGCAACCTGACGAGTGTCGATTCCCCCGTACAAGCGGATCGAAGCCGTCTGATATTCGAGAATAATCGATTGTCATTGCCGGGCGATTTCTCAGTTCCGTAACGAGATCTTACCTTCCAGCAGTAAAGGACATAGGAAGGGTTGAGGTTCGAACGACTCCGAGAAGCTAATCGCCGCGGCGAAGTCGAAGTCGTCCGGACTTTCCTTACCCCGCGGTTTCGTCCCCCTTTCAGCGCGCCGGCGGTCCCGTCCGCGAGCTTTTTGCGCCTCCCGCGACGGTATATGTAAGGTACCGCGGGGTTAGCCTACTTTGGAACGCGGTTCACCTCGGTGAATACAAATTCATCTCCTCCGTCCGTTCGCATTCTGTCCGAACGAAGGAACGATATACGGATACGAGATTTCTCTTCCTTTGGTTGTCAGCGCGCGAGAGACCCCAAGGTCTGTGCGCTCGCACCCCCTTGTGCCGCTCCGACTCGTATTTTTGTTGCTCATTCCGCCTCCGCTACGCGCGGCCTGTTGTGCGTGTTGCGGCTCCTTCTCCTTCGCTTCTCTTTTCATTTGATCAACCGGTCGAACTGAATTCCTTCACGATGTCGGCCCTTTCTGATTGGTATACCTAGTATAATGAGGTGGAAAATTGATTAGTCTCCACCCCCCTCCCCCCTCTTTCCTCTTTCGGTCACCCCATCTCCATTATGATGATCGCTACATTGTCACGGGAATCACGTCGCGGAATGTTACTTGAAACATCTTCGAGAGCAGCTATCCCTCCATTCTGTATTCTCATTAAGACTTTACTTAAATCGAATGAAACCAGTTATTACCTAATACGAAAATTTATTAACACTAATTTAGGTCGTAATGCCACGGAGCCGGTTTGAAAAAAACGTTCATTTGACTTCGCGGAATTTTTCTTTTCGTTTTAATTTATTTATTTCTTTCGTTATGTTGATCTTATCACGTGACAATTGATAATAATAATAAGTCGTTGAAGAAATTTAAAAAAAATGGACGTAAAATTTTTGAAAAATCGGAATATTGTTTTTCAAAATTGCATACTGTTAAATCGACTTTCGATCTTTATTGATTTTTATAGCTTTTTTTTTTTTCAAATTGTAAATAAATTTTTTAACTCTAAATTCTTTTTTTTCTATTAAATAATAATAATAGTTTTTTTTTTTAAGTAAACCCAAAAAACTAACCAAACTAACTAAACATTTTTACACCATTTTTTTTTTTCATTTCGTTTCAAATTTTTCCGCGAAATTTTTCAATTATTTTAGATTGTATATATCATATTGATTTTGTTGCGTTTCGTTCTAAAATTTGAACGTATTTTCGAGAAAGACTCGGGAAACAGTATACAAGACTTTTTCTCGACTCGCGGCGACAAGAGGCTAAGATTCATTCAGAACTCGGCGAAGTCCGGAGTTGGTGCGTCGACACTGTGTGGACCGTGTGTGTGGGACGTCCGATTCATTTGCATCGAGAAACGCCCGTCAACCCGTTGCACCCGGGTGCGTAAGAACGAAGGTGTGGTTGTATGCAAGTATGCCGTGCATATATATACATATATATGTATATATGCAGGATATACCATACGTTGAGGAAACCGAGAATACAAGAAGGCAGAGGATACCCAACCAACGTAGAAAACCAGTTTTCGTTTATATAGATACTACGGAGTACTGTAAAATATACTTTCATGACGAAGCGAGCGTACGAGACGTACCGTGGGTACCGTCGAATGCCGCGATTGAATCGGACGTAACGAGAATCGTACGCGGGATTCGCGGAATAATAAAAATTTACTCTTTCGGTATTCCCGAGGGAAATTTATCGCCTCAGTACCTCGAGATCGCGATGACGAATTGTTGGTTCGATTTTCGAATGATACTTAGCAATGATTATCGGGGATTTTTTTCCGATTGTTCGATAACCTAAAAAAAATGTGACATATTTTTTTACATTCTTTGTCACGGCAATGCTCTCTGCCGATAGTTTCAATTATACGAACGAATTACGAGATATCGAAATTTATATATTTATCACTTCCGATTGTCGACATAAAGGATCGCGATGACGAAGTTTTTATTCAATTTGCGAATAATCCTTAGAAATGTTTATCGGGGATTTTTTTTTCGATTGTTCGATAACCTAAAAAAAAATGTGACAGCATATTTTTTCACATTCTTTGTCACGGCAATGCTCTCTGCCGATTGCCTCGCGTGATTATCCGAACGAATTACGAGATATCGATTATATATTCATCACTTTCCATTGTCGACATGCAGGATCGCGATGACGAAGTTTTTATTCAATTTGCGAATAATCCTTAGAAATGTTTATCGGGGATTTTTTTTTCGATTGTTCGATAACCTAAAAAAAATGTGACAGCATATTTTTTCACATTCTTTGTCACGGCAATGCTCTCCGCCGATCATCTCGATTATTCGAACGAATTACGAGATATCGAAATTTATATATTCATCACTTCCGATTGTCGACATGCAGGATCGCGATGACGAAGTTTTTATTCAATTTGCGAATAATTAGAAATGTTTATCGGGGATTTTTTTTCGATTGTTCGATAACCTAAAAAAAAATGTGACAGCATATTTTTTTACATTCTTTGTCACGGCAATGCTCTCTGCCGATTGCCTCGCGCGATTATCCGAACGAATTACGAGATATCGAAATTTATATATTTAGCACTTCCGATTGTCGACATGCACGATCGCGATGACGAAGTTTTTATTCAATTTGCGAATAATTCTTAGAAATGTTTATCGGGGATTTTTTTTTCGATTGTTCGATAACCTAACAAAAAAATGTGACAGCATATTTTTTCACATTCTTTGTCACGGCAATGCTCTCTGCCGATCGTCTCGATTATCCGAACGAATTACGAGATATCGAAATTTATATCTTTATCACTTCCTATTGTCCAGAGTAATCCCTGATATAACCACTTCGCGACCGGCGCAATGCCGGCTCTATAAATTTTGACCCCAATGATCTAACACCGTGGACTTTCGTCTCATATATATTGTGCTGAGCTCGTTGGACCGAAACAAAAAGTGGAACGTAACGTAAGGGACTCCGCGATCCGGCCGATCGGAGCTCGTAATCGGCGCGACTCCTATTTTAGTAGCGGCGAGTTCGCATCTCTGGTTCTTTAACATTCGCCGCTGACGGCCTCGTGTTAGGTTAGGTATACATTTATCCCCCGAGTCTTCTCGTGTAACTGGTATATGCGATTGTTCGTCAGTTTCGCATTTCGAAGAGAGTTCCTTTCGGGGGAAAAAGGCGGAGACAGAGGAGAAGAGAACAACTCCCGATGGCGATGCCGAACCGTTTCATACCGTCGATGACAGTAATTTAATCCCAACCACAGGCAGGAACGGCGTTCGTCATCATTATCGTTACTGCGCAGAGTTGTGTAACGCTCTATTGGCGTCGCGACAATTACGTTCCATTGCTATTACCGTGACCGACGAATCGACTTTAATTCCATTGCCCCCTGTGATCTTTTCATCCGCCAGTCCTTTAAAATACATCGCGCTTTTAGGTGCGTTCCATAAGAACACAAACGGCAATTGGTTTAAGTTTTATGCGATTCTAATGCCGGGGTGTAGTTTTTCCTTTAAAGCCCCGCGAGCCTTCGATGTCCTTTGGACGATAATAAATAGTTTCGGAGTCGTAAATACATTTTTAAGAGGCCGATGTCAAGGCCTATGCTTCGTGTTGAAGTTTTTTACGCGGCATATCATTTTCTATTGTCGTGGATTATAAATTAAGACGAAATTTGACGCGATCTTTTTTTTTTTTTTTTATGAATTTCAGATCGACAATCGAACGTCGACAACAAGAGTACCGCAGAACGACGACTCGATTTGGTTGCAACCTAATCATCGGGACGATGTCGATCATTTACCAAAGAACAGTATGATGATTTTTAATAGATATACAACACCTTTATCAACAGAGTTTATCGCTTTATTTCCCGCTGAATTTCCCGCTCCGTTCGTTATTTATTTAATAAAAATGTCATTCTTTTCCCAATACATCGCGCGAATTAATACGGATTTATAGAAAAGAACTGCGTATCGATGTAATAACTCCGGTTACTTATATCAGCGCAAACAGCAAATTAACGTCAATTAACAGATTTCGTTACCGCCGTTCGTCGAAGTCTTCGACCGCTTTACCACCCAATTAACGCCTTCTAATTACGAAAATTGTATCACTTTCACTTGCAGAATTTTCAAAACTTCGTCACTACGTGGAATGGAGCGAATGGTCCGTCTGCGATCGTCACTGCATTCAGAATCGCGTCAAGAGATGCCGAACGAGAAAAAAATGCGGGAACACCGTACTGCGCGTAAATACAGTGGATTTGTAAGAGAATACCAATCGTTTTGTTTCACAAATAACTTATCTAACATCGTAAATTTCGTCGTGAATAGGAAGAACGAAGCTGTTATCACAACAAAAAAGGGCGACGGATGAGATGCAGTCAGCAAAGGCGACGCGGAGGCCGAAGGAAGAAGGAACGCTTTCAAGTTATTCAGGTTAATATCTAACAAATTACGAAATCATTTATTTTCAATTCTTTTCGGTAAAATTTTTTTAAGCAAAAGTCGAAAAAAAATTGTAATTAATTTTTAACAAAAATGATTATTAATTATGAATTTGTTTTTTACAGATGCCGAACGAGGCGGAGCCGAGACACGGAGGAACGAGAGGCAAAAAAAAAGGATCTCGAAATCATCCGGTGACCCATTACGGCAAATGGAGCAAATGGTCCCCGTGCACCAGATCCTGTACGACGCAACGACATCGGTAAGTGAATACAGATTTTTGGAAAAAAAAAAAAAAATTCAATGTGAGTTCCGATAAAAACGAGAAAAAGAAGCATTTTTTCTCAACGATTAAAGAAACGCTGTGATCCTTCGTAAAGCTTAAATCGTATTTGACGTTATTATCCGTGTAGACATAGAAGATAATCGACATAATTTTAGTGGATTTGAGGTTTTCGTATAATATTTTTTTTTTTATAAATAAAAAGCGGAAAAAATGATTTATTTTTTTTTATTATGAATTATAAAAATAATTTTAAAAAAATAAAAAAAAAGAAAAGAAAATTCAAAATTTCATCAAAATTTATAATTTTAATGAAAATTCAAAATAATTAATATATTATAATATAATAATATGTAATTAAAAAAAAATCATTTTTTTTACAATAAGAGTAATAATAATTTTTTAATAAATAATTTAAAATGAAAAAAAAAAAAAAAAATCATTATAACTATAGTCGGCAGACAGAAATTAATATGAAAAAGTTTACAAGACAAATTGTCGATATGAAGTCAAAGGCATCCAAACGCAAACAAGTCGATTAACAATGCTAATCGAAAGTAAAATTCAATGATTTCGCGCGATTCGTTTGCCGAACAGATGGTGCAGGAAGCCAGGAATTTGCGGTCGCGACGTGATCCGTGAAAGTGCCTATTGCTATGTCGAGGGAAGTTTCTGCCAGAAGTGGATTCACCGCAGAATTCGCGGAAGTCACGAAGACGACAACGACGGTAATTTGTTGTTCCGATTGATGCGAAATTAAATATTTTTCTACCGTCTCGCATCGAACTTGATATCGATAATCGAAGTTTATTAATAATGTTAATTTTTCATTTTTTTTTTTTTTTTTTTTTTTTTTTTTTTTATATGTTTTCAACTCTAATAGATTCCGTTTTGGATGAATTCGAATTGAATCCCGATACCGTCGAGAGTTTCGGAAATGCGCGCAACGAGGATACGTGGCGTTGCGGAATGGCGGGAAACGCGAAAAACTCGAGATTATCGTATTTGACGAGAATAATCGGTGGAAGACCGGCGGTTCCGGGCAGCTGGCCGTGGCAAGTCGCTGTTTTAAACAGATTTCGGGTAAGCAGATCGGTAAATTAAGTTTAACGGTCATAAAAAAAAAAAAAAAAATTGATAAAAAATTTTATTCGCCTATCGGATTTCTTGATAAACTAAAAATCAATGATAATTGACTGGTTAAACAATTTAATTATTTTTATCGATGCTATCTTCTATCATTAATCTTATGTATCCGTTTAAATAAAAAAAATTCAATTTATATCGTAGAAAATACCAAAAATGATTTCAAGACTTAAAAAAAAAATATAAAAAATATCCAAACAGTCCGATCGATTTATCAATTGTTATTTGGATTACTAATAAAAAAAACCGAAAAACAAAAAAAATGTCGATAAAAATACTAATTTACTTATCAAAGTCTCTGCTGTCTCCGATATATAAAATATATCGCCGCAGATAAGAAAAAAAAAAAAAAAAAAAAAAAATCCAAGTATAAATTTAATTTTTACGAGTACTTTAATTTGATTGTAATGAAAAATACGCAAATGTAGCGAAAGACTTTAAAACGGTTTTGCAACATATTATTCTTGTCTCAGGAGGCATTTTGCGGCGGTACGCTGGTGTCGCCGAGATGGGTACTCACCGCAGCGCATTGCATCAGAAAGCGTCTCTACGTGAGGATCGGAGAACACGACCTCACCGTGAAGGAAGGCACCGAACTTGAGTTCAGGGTAACGTTTCTCGTCCGTTAGCAGCGGTGTAAACGCGCATTTGTTCCGTCCGGCGTTGCGTAATCTTTCGTCTCGTAACAACGAAATACATACGCGTATCGCAGTGAAATAGCGTCACTTCTTGTAACGTTAATAGGTCGACTCGGTGATCGTACATCCAGAATACGACGCCGACACGGTGGACAACGACGTTGCGCTCCTCCGATTGCCGGTAACTTTGTCGGCAGCGGTTTCGCGGGGAATCGCTTGTCTTCCATCGCCGCGACAACCCCTACCGGCGAATCAACTTTGTACAATAATCGGTTGGGGAAAATCTCGCGCCACAGATGACTTCGGAACCGATGTACTCCACGAAGCAAAGGTACGGAAAAAATTTCAAATTTCTCCGATAAACTCGTTTTTCTAAGGGAATTTTTATTTTCGAAGTATAGGAATTAATTTATTGATTTAATTGGATTTTTTTAGATACCAATAGTTTCCGGCGAAACTTGCCGCGGCGTTTACGTCGATTATAGAATAACGGATAACATGTTTTGCGCCGGATATCGAAGGGGAAGAATGGACTCTTGCGCTGGCGATAGCGGCGGTCCTCTTCTCTGCAGGGATCCCAAAAAAACCGATCATCCGTGGACTATATTTGGTATCACGAGCTTTGGCGAGGGATGCGGAAAACGAGGGAAATTCGGTATCTACGCGAGATTAACGAATTACGTTCGTTGGATCGCGAGAGTTATGAGGGAATCGGATGCTACATCTTAGGTCCCTTTTCACTGATTACTCCGTCTGATTTGCTGCGTATAATTGCTTTTACGCATTGATTGCGACGCGATTACTTTTGATAGCATTTTGGGAATTCGCTGCGAAGCCACCAATTCTCTCGAACATTTATTTCTGCGGTTAACTGTTTTGTTTTGTCTCCGTAACGGTTATACGTATAATTTAAGACCAAAAAATGAAGAAAAAAAAAAATGAAAAAAAAAAAATTATGAATGATAATATTATTAACGAGTAAAAACGAGAAACGTTGTGAACGATTTTTTTTTATCGATAGATTAGTTTAACTTCTTCGCGCGAATGATTGTTTGAAAGTGAATTTTAATGTATTAAGTTATTAATTATTAGAATTATTATTGTAGGTATCTATTATCTACTCGAAACGATAATTTTAACAAAAAAAATTATATAAACTATTTTTTAATACGCTAATTGTAATTATATAAATAATGTTTTTATAATCATTGATTGCTTTACGATCGAAACTTAGGATAAATTATCTAATTACCTGAGGAACGGGCTGTGCCCTTCGTGTTTCATTTTTGCCGCTCCACTTTTTTTCTTTTTTTTTTTTCTCATAATTTTCGTTGATTTTTTATTGCGCCGTTTCTAATATTGCGAATAACAATCTTACGAGAGAAACCAATTCCAATTTTTTAAAATTGTTTTTATATAGTTACGAATCAAATACAACGGTTTATTAAAAGTTTCGAGTGTTCAACTAAAGTTTGGCAGACGCCTGTGCCGCCTTCGCTTCGAGTATCGAGTCATATGTTCGATTTTGTTATCCCAAAAATCATAAGAGAGATAATAATATGAATTTTTTTCCGAAAGGTTAATGTATTGAGACGCTGAAAAAATTTTTTTTTTAGAAACACAAATGTGATCGCTTCAAGAATAACTTGTTTTTGTAGCGGTGAACGTCTCAAAAAAAAAAAAAAAAAAAAAAAAAAAAAAACAGGTTATTCTTTCGATGTCCATATCTGTGTTTCTTAAAAAAAGTATTGTACAATTTTTTTTTGTAAGTCGGAATATTCGTAACTTCTTTCGATAAAAAAAATTTCACTTTATTATACGCTATCGCTTCCGAGAATTTTTTTTCATTTGACTTCAATTGTGAATGTCAGGTAAATGTATCGTTTAAAAAAAAATCACCGGTTTCGCTAACCGGATTCGCCCCGAGCAAAGAACGTATGCAGCGGGTTATTACAATTCCCTGTATCTTGAAAAAGAAAAATTGAAGTTATCGGCATCAATTGAACATCAGATTTTGAAGGTCGCGAGATCCTCGACCCGCGTAAATCGCTATTCGCCTCAAGCGATCGCACGACGAGAAACGATAATATCGCGGGATCCGCATTACCGGAGCAATTATTGCGCGATGCACATGGAATTTTCGGATTATTTGAAGTTCACGGATGCAGTGTCTCGAAAATACGAAACCGATAGACGATAAGAATTCGTTTCGTTGAATAAAAAAGGAATTATTAAAAAAAAAAGTCGGAAAAATGGTGTCAACTATTTTACAATTTATATTTTATTTCTAATTCTTACAATTTCTTTTAAATTTATATAAAATTGTAAAAATCGGGAAAAAAATCGAAAAAATAAAGTATATCGTTGACACCATTAATTCGACTATTTTTATTGCATTTTTTTTTTTTTCATTGCGGATATTGTGTGAATTATTTTCTGACGAGGAAAATCGAAATCGATTTTTATATCGCATCCGTAGAATGAAAGTTCGGCGTTATTTTGTATGCGCATTTTTAAATAACACGAAAAAATGTAATATTGTGTAATACCGATATTTCTTTTTTCGTAAAAAAAAAAAAAAAAAAAAACGGGACAACGGAGTTCTGCAGAAGCTTCGCGTGTAGTGTTGTCGATTATGATATCGATGATAGTGCATCGCGGATTTCCCTCGCGATCGGCGATTGTGTAGTAATTGCAGTTTCCTATTTTATCGCGTTAACGATGTACAGCGATATTCGCGATTCCTAGAAAAAAAAAATCGATCCAAATTTCGTTGATACTAAAATAATTAATTTTCAAAGCTTTTTTTTTCTTTATTGATACAAACGAAAAGTGAAAAAAAACGCATTCACAATTGTGCAACTTGAGTCCAACTTAACGATCTCTAACTTTAGAGTCCAATGAGATCGAACGTTCGTGAATATTGACGACATTAATAAAAAAAAAAAAAAAAACGGAGAGAAATAGAAACAAATGGAATAATTCAACGATTTTAGTTAGCGATATGGTGAATGAACATTTAAAAATAATCTGCGTGTCTGCAATTATCGCGGTCATTCGGCGCGAGTCGTTGGACTGTTCTGCTGCACTGAGACACTGCGCCTGGAATCGTTCGTCTCGATTGTGGACTCTCGACGGTCGTAATTCATCAATGACTCGTTCGATTCAGGAATTACCGTGACGGCGATCTTCAATTGAATTTACATTTCGAGAAATCCATTTCGGGATGTTGTTCCATGAATCTGAAAGACAAGCGAATTGATATTGTTTACGACGTGCGATCGAAATTGCGAATCTTGCGGCGATTTTTCTTTATATTGCATTTCGTAGTCCGGAGAAATTTTTTTTCAACTGATTTACCGATCGAATTTTTTTTTTTTTTTTTACCGATTTTACTATATAATTTTAATTCCCATATAAATTTGATTCATTATTTCGACGCCTAAATCGGTAAATAAACGATCACATTGAACGCATTTTTTTAGAACCGCTTATTTAGTGTAAAAAAAATTATTCATATATTTTTCCAAATTTTTTTTTTTTTCAAATTTATTCATCAAAATGAAAAAAAAATTGGGATCTTTTGTTTTCAATAATTTACGGCGTTATTTAAAAAATTTGGAATGAGACAAATATTGCGATTTTACGGCTCCATTAGTCCCGAGAATAACATGCATACAACATTTTTTTTTATCAAAATTTCTTTATACCGTTATTTCCGATACACAATAAATTTCAGCGATACCGACTACTGAACCTCCTTAAGATTGCAAAAACACCGACGCCTTCCTGCTGCCCCCGCGGAAGATACAAAATTTTTTATGAATCGTCAACGATCTCAAAGAATTACGGAAACGCTAAAATAATCACCGGACTCAGAGAACTCTATTCTCAAAACTTTCTCATTACCTTAAGTTGCCGACTCCGAAAATTAACATATATCAATTTCTCGCGAAGATCGACATTTTAATAGATTTTTTTTTTTTTTTCAACGAAATTTTTTAATGCTTCGAAACACAACGCCGAATATTTTAATGGATTTTATATAAAAAAAATAATACGAAAAAAAAAAAAAAAAAAAAAATTTCCGTCCTTTCACTAAAATATTTTTATCTATCGGACAAAATCTTCGATATTCTCGCTGCAATTATCGCGGTGCATTAACGAAAATAAATGTAATGAAATGGAAATAGTATCGATGAGATCGAATAAAAAGATTAAATGGCATACAAGTGTATCTTACTTCTTAATGACGTCCTGTTTTTTCTGTTCGTCGGACGTGGGCAGTCCGAGTTCCTTCTGCCGTTGATCGTACATCATTTTCTCCACGAGGCCTCGTGTCTCGCCGTCGAGGTCAGAAAGTTTGCTCGGCTCCGGATTTACCTTTTTCGTACTAATCTCAGGATCGCTCGTCACCACGTGTGCCCACCATTGCATTTTGTTGACCTGCAATTCGTCAAAAAAATTCCAAAAAATTGATGACTAACGATATCTTCGGTATCGCGAGTGCATTTAAGATCGCTACAGCGCGTGGTGTCCATTTCCCCTAAATTCGAGGAAATTGAGAAAAAATTCCAAACATTTCTCGATAATATAAAAATCTGAAAAAATTCATGAACATTAAAGGTATTGAAAACATTAATTTCGCACAATAATAATTGCAAAACGTTATTAACAAATTGATGAAAAAAAAAGATGTTCGACAAATTTATGGTAACTTAACTTTTTTTTTTTATGAAAATGATTCGTTCATTTTTCTGAACACGGATGAATTTTTTCAGATTTTTATCTTTGGTTTGAATTTTGTCTTTTTCTACACATTTTTTCCATATAAAAAAAAAAATTCAAACCAAAGATAAAAATCTGAAAAAATTCATCCGTATTCAGAAAAATGAACGAATCATTTTCATTCAAAAAAAAAGTTAAGGTACCATAAATTTGTTGAACAATTTTTTTTTTCATCAATTTGTTAATAACATTTTGCAATTATTATTGTGCAAAATTAATCTTTTCATTACCTTTAATATGCGCGAATTTTTTCAGATTTTTATACTATCGAAAAGTGTTTACAATTTCCTCTCAATTTCCTCGAACTTAGGCGACCTTAAGGAAATTCCAAAACATCGATCGCAACAACTCCGACTCATCGTAACAAGAATTTCACGGGGAATTTAATTAATTTTCATTGCTCACCTTTTCCAAATTGATCAACAAAACTTTTCCGTCTTCGATCACCCAAGTGGACTCGTCGCGTTTCACCTCGTGAGGAAAATCACCGTCGATTATCGGCGGCTGACCCTTCACTCCGCACGTAAGATGCTTCTTCGTTATCGTCACAGACACATCCTTGGGTCGCGCCGAGAAGCTCACCTTCAGTGGAATCCGTATCTGTAGCAATCGATTTAAAAAAAAAAAAATGTAAGATTTTTTTTTTTATAATAATAATAATTGTTTACTTAAAATTTTTATTTTTACGAAAAGAGATTTTTTTTAAATATAATAATAATAATTTTTTGCATAATATTTTTGTTTATTTTTTAAATAAATAATTAACTTCTACAATTTTTTATATTTGGATTTCGGGTTTTTTTTTAATTGTCAAATGATTATTATGAACATACAATTCATGGGACTATTATTACGCTGTTTGCATTTAAAAAAAAACATCGCATTTTGATTGATGAAATTGCCAAACTCTTCGCTCACAACAATACGAATATCTTCGACGAGAAATATAGTCTCAATAAAAGGAGCGTCTCTTCCCGCTCTGATTCCTCGACCTCGAATGGGACCCCCTGGCGATTTAGGAAAAGCTTCGACGGGGAGTTCCACTCACAGGACCTCGAGGAAGGTTCCGATGACACTGAAGATAAGATTGAATAAACGAGAGGCTTTCCAGTCGACCTACTGCACTACGAGAAACCGACGAGTTCTCCGACACGCGGGTAACGAAACGAGCCACAAAATTGCTCGATTGCGTGCTCTCCGTGTTAAAAAAACAGAAAAAGAAAAAAGGAAGGAAAAAAAAACATCCTGTGCTTTCACAATACCTCGTTTCCGTGACGAGAGCCGAATCATTCTTCGAACCGCGCGGGTCCGACCCTCGTCCGCGACAATTTACGAAAAGGGCCCAAGGGCAGCGCTGACCTCGACGATGAACAATTGCTTCTCGAATCGGCCACCGAGACCGTGATTTTTCGGTGGGTGTTGGGTTTACTAATGTTATGTTTACCGGCGCCAATCGCAATAACTCGACAGCAGCGCCATTGAGAGACACGCGGTTGTGTTATATACCGTTGTGGACACACCAAGGAGAATGAAAACGCGTGCGCGGGTGCACGCTTCGCATATACTTCGTGCTTCGAAATAATTGCCTATCGAATTCGACGGAAGGGTACGCGCAGCTAATTATAATCATTTCGGTTATTAATTTCCACGAGTAAAACGGTCGACGATCGTATTTACATCGATCGGCGATCAATCACAACGATATTGTACCGCGTATTAATTTTTCCGGGGCGTGTCAAATAAATTGTTGCAACAAGTTACGGCGACGAGAATGAGTTACTTTATCGGTCATTCGTCGATCGAAGTCTCTCACTTACGACGTTAGTAGAAAGTATTCAACGGAGAAAAATTATTACTTGGAACAACTAATTCATCAAAAACAGTTATTTTACGTGCTAAATAGTAGTTCTCCTAACCTAAAATATCCCCGTAATATACGATTTCCGATGAAAAATTTATTACATATATTATAATTATATTTCCAATATATATATATTTTTTTCACGTAACCAATGTATAAAGTATTTTGCAATCGTATTTTTTCTCGCAAAGCATCCGGTATGTAGTCAAAAAAATTGCTCAACTTTTGAAATAAAAATTTTCCACAAATCGCAATATTGTATCTAATAGGCGTTGTGAAGTTATATTCCGCCTTCGATTTCGTTATTCGCGAAGTTGAGTATATCTTGCATCGGCTCCAGACGAAAAGTGGATTCCTGATCGCTAACCGCTCGTCAGTCCTTCGAAAGTACATGCAACGAGCGTCATATATATCCACATATCTATATATATATATACATAAATATGCACACGCGTTGAAGTAACGAGCCTTACTTTCAAAGCGGAGGCCATGCTAGGATCTCGTTCTCGGTCCGTATCTTTCGCCTTACGCTATAATACAGTTCTATAGTGTCTCGTGTACCTATAGTTATGTTTTTACGAACATAACGCGATAAGTTGAATTCTATGCGCCCATTCGTCGCGCGCACACGCGCATAAAGTATGAATCATAACCTATAATTCCCGAGAGTCCTAAATACGGTTCAAAGTTCAAATCGATGGGGTACCGGTGACGTTAAGCCGCATTTGCCCGGGTGCAGGGCGAATGTTAGCCGTAACTAAGAACGGTCTCTCAAAATCCCAGATAGGCCGCGGAGCGTAGCCGATTGTTTCGTAACGAGCCGTGAGATCGGCTCGTAAAGAGGCACCGCACTCCGCGAGTCTGATGTCCGCTCGTTGCTCGGCGCACTCGGCTTAGAGTCGGCAAGGAGACGCGTTCTTGGGTTTCCAGCGTGACGACGTAGCCGAGTGCACCGGTGCGTGGAAACGGATCATGGCTACCAACTTCAGCTCGGCGTTAACAAAGTGGAATATCATTATGGGTATCAGTACGTTGACGAGGGGAGAGGGAGGCGGCCGATGGTGGTGGAGGATAGTCGCGGACTCGGTCGCGGTGTCAGGGGCTGTAGCGGTGCGGTCCGTCTGCGAATCTCGCGAGGCTGATTCCGCGAGGTACCGGTTATTAGAGATCTCGGCGAAAGATCATCCGAGACTAACGTTTATCTCACAATGAGTCGCTGGTATACGATCGTTTTTACCGATGCCGACGTTTTTTTTTTTTTCGTAACGATCGAATCGCTTTGTCAGTCGCGATATTGGAGACGCGGAATGCATAGGGGAGATTGAGGTAAAATTGTTTAACGAGGTAAAATGGAACGAGGAAACATCAATGCGGGGAAAAATGGAATATCGTAAAATAATAAAAAATCGAAGCGAAATTAAAATGAACGAAAGAACACGAAACATAACCTCAAATTTGAGACGAACCCTAAACACTCACGAAAATTGAATGCAAATCGAAACTTAAACCGGAAATCTCATTAGATCGTCGTAATAATTTCGTACTACCGTACGTCTTGCGTCGTCGATAGTTACAACGGAGTGCAACAGTAATCGTTTTATTTCCATGAGACGCCGCGCGCAACACATAGATTACTCGATAATAGACGCGGTCGCGATGTGCCGTAGTCACAGTGCCATGTGAGAAATGATAATTGCGCGGCCTGTTAGAATCATCCAGGGTCACGCGGAGCTCGCGAAATGCGCGAGCGTTTCACCCGAACTGACAAGGTGATAGTTATGAATCATCTCTCTCTGTTATCTGCGAGGGACATCGATGAAATCGATATACCTAAATGCTCGACCGCTTGCGAATATATGTGCTGACCAATTACTTTGCTTCTCGATTATTGACTTTCACAATATTCGCTTATTCATTGATAAAACGAAAAAAAAAAAAAAAAAAACCTCTCCGTGTATTATAAATACATACATTACAACACGATTATAGATTATTCCGTAATAAGTACCATTACGCAGTGTACCGTGCAAAAATACTGTAGTTCAACGTGGCATATAAATTTGATTGACGAAGTTAATTTAAATCCAACACCGTTTTTCTCCTCGTAAATAGGGATATTTGTCGATGCTGCAGGCGGTCTTTCGATTTGTTTTTTTTAATAAAATCATTTAATAGATAAACATTGTTATTAAAATGATTAATGTAATCGATGTATTTAACGCAATAAATTTTTAAATTTTTTTCGTATTGGTGTCTCATTTATACATCGAAGATATTAGGCACTTGCAAACGAAAAAAAAAAAAAAAAAAAACATCGGTATTTTCGCGATTATGCGAATACGTTTGATATAATTGGGGGCTTTTGCCAATCGCGTATATTCCTCGCATCTGTCTGTGTCATGGGGAACGGTGGCCGTCCGCGGTGGCACAGCAGGCCTCCGCAGCCTTGACGAAGGCTGTTTCCTCCCACTCATACGATGAAAGACCATTTATTCGGTCGCTTCGCCATAAGCCTTGATAGCCAGGATCGAGGCATCGGGCTTTCTGAGTCTTGAACCGCGACATATAAGTTGTTGTGCAATAATGAATAGTTGCCGCGTTACTCACTCTGCCAAAAGTCCCGATACCAAAACTCCGCACGATATTTTGCTTGCGATCGACTGTTGGCATTCCGAAATATTTCCATCGATGCTACCGGTATATCAATCTTTCCCTTTCCCTGTCCATCGACCTTCCGCGAGTAGTTCTTAATTAATTTATATATTATGATACCGCGAATCCGCTTATGACCCAAAACCAAAAGTCAAAGACCTCGGCAAAGAAATAAAAACTGTCGATTGAAAATTTTTTCGAAATTTTTTTTTTTTTTTTTTTCATTTTTCGATCGCAATATTTAAGGTTATTTTCGAACTGTTGAAAAAAAAAAATGGAACCCGGAATATAAAATCGTTATTGACACTGTTTCCATCTAACGGAGGAATTTTTTGAAAAAATATTGATCCGTTGGTTCGAAACGGATTATTTAATTTTTTTTTAATTTTGTAGATAAATTTATCCTCTACAAGATTAATAATACCTAATTTAACCGCAGCGTCGATCGAAAACGAGTTATACGACGGTAAACCGAGTTTCATCACTTTCTCGAGATTATTATCTTTTTTTTTTTTTTTTTTACGAAGTCCCCTAATTTCCTCACTTGTTGTATAGCACTCGAAAACTTCGTAATTGAAGCCAAAAAGAATGGTTAAAAAAATATTCCGTTTTACACTGAGTCAATGCATAACAATGTGTTTGGATTACGTAACAAACGGTGGACACATGTACGCCATTGTCGAAGAAATCTTGTAAGCTGTCGGTTTCGACAGTCAGTGTCTATATTTCACCCCGCGCTACCGTTCTTAGGTTATACACGATGTATTCTATTAGATTATGACTAATGATCGCGACTACTCCATTGGAATAACATCCTTTGGTTTACCTACAATTTTTTTTTCGACTGCTAATCCGACATTTTTCATCACGAATATCTTGTCGAACTAATATAATAAAATTAAAAAAAAAAATTATTATTATTATTTTTTTTTATTAAAAAATAAAAAAAAAGCAATAAACAAATGAACCATTTCGCGAAATAACAACAACAACAAAAAATACCATTGGTATAACATCCATTGGTTTACCGACATTTTTTTTTTCGGCTACTAATCCGACATTTTTCATCGCGAATATCTTGTCGAAATAATATAATAAAATTAAAAAAAAAAAATTATTATTATTATTTTTTTTTTTATTAAAAAATAAAAAAAAGCAATAAACAAATGAACCATTTCGCAAAATAACAACAACAAAAAAGACCATTGGTATAACATCCATTGGTT
Source organism: Buathra laborator (assembly GCA_934046635.1). Taxonomy (NCBI): domain Eukaryota; kingdom Metazoa; phylum Arthropoda; class Insecta; order Hymenoptera; family Ichneumonidae; genus Buathra; species Buathra laborator. The sequence continues at coordinate 6,559,156 of OW203900.1, forward strand.
TACCGACATTTTTTTTTCAGCTGCTAATCCGACATTTTTCATTACGAATATCTTGTCAAACTAATATAATAAAATAAATTTAAAAAAAATATTATTATTATTATTATTTTTTTATTAAAAAATTAAAAAAATAAACAATAAACAAATGAACCATTTCGCGAAATAACAACAACAACAAAAAATACCATTGGTATAACATCCATTGGTTTACCGACATTTTTTTTTCAGCTGCTAATTCGAAATTTTTCATCGCGAATATCTTGTCAAACTAATATAATAAAATTTTTAAAAAATATTATTATTATTATTTTTTATTAAAAAATTTAAAAAAATAAACAATAAACAAATGAACCATTTCACGAAATAACAACAACAACAAAAAATCGAAAAACATCGAGCATTGTTTTCATAATACCACGAGATATAAATACGATCAGTATATTCGAGTAGTTGAATTTATGGATCTCATGAAAAAACAGGTGCGATACATCGAATCTTCGTATATTTTGTTTGTATCCCGAAGTTTGCGGAGTATCTGATGTGTACGGCAAGTATATGCGGGACGAAAGTGAGGTATAGTTGGAAGAAAGAACTGGACTCAGGTGTGCACTGTGAGCGCAAGCGACAGTATGCATGCATCGATGCACCGATGATGCATACGAAGGTATAACTGGCCACGTAACAGCAGACACAGCCACTGCAAGATCCGAGACCCAGATAGGGACGTGGGCGCGCGTGCCCCGTGGATCCGGCTCGGCGAGTGTGAGTATTATACGTCGAACTCACACTATACAACGAACACTCATGTTACACGTAAGATATACATAATCCACTCGTATAGAGTCCTACATCACGAGACTCGGGATGCTAGACGGGGAATCCCCGAGAACTCAAACTCCATCGTAGATTTGCATAGCGCGGCACGCTAAATACTTAAACGCTTCGGATATTATCGGCGGATATATTTGCATTAGCGATCTTTTTTTAACTGTATAACTCGTGTCTGAGAGTTAATCACATTTCCTAACCTAAAAAAATGCAATATTTGCGGCGATCGATACCATATTTTTCACGATTTGTTGTTTAAACATTAATAAACTTTTGGACAGTTATTTATTACGAAATAAAAAGATTTTTGCGTTTAATTCGAAATCGATGTAAATTTTGAAATTTTAAGGTTACGTTGATTTTTGTAAACACGAAAAACTAAATTCGCGCGAATAAAAATATAGTTTTATCGAGAAAAATTTCGTTTTATGAGGTTTTAAGGGATTTTCGCGAAGAATGGTAAGAAATAACGAAGAAATGCTCAATGCTTCAAATCGTTGCTTTCACGATTGCACGTGTACCGAAGTTATCGTAAAAACATCGATAGAAATCATGCAGATACATAACCACATTCGATCGCAATATTTTACTACATAAGTAAATCCCGTATACCATTTATTGTCAACGCGCACATATCGTCGAGAAAAAAAAAAGAAAAAAAAAAAAATCCTTCGCCGAATTCGTGCATCTCGTAGGGGAAGGGAGGGTTGGTTTCGATCCTCACGAAGTCGTCGCCGGATTACAAGATCGCGAAGCTTCGGATGTCGGCAAGAGACTCGAGTGCACGGAATACGTACGCTCTCTCTTATAAGCGCGAATACCAGGGCTATTAAATCGCCACGATAATTGATTCCATCACTCGAATCTCTCTCCCGAGCAGTCAAGATTCTCTCGAAAAGCCCCCGTGGAGCATTCGCTGCGCACGATTCTTGGCGATAATCTCGATACCGAGACGGAGAATAAAGAAAAGTGCTCGAGGCAAAAGATATTGCGAGGTTGGAATTGGGTGCATAGTAGTACGGCAGCGGTACGGAGCGGAATGGAGCGATGAGGGGGTGGTGGGGAGGGCGCGTTACCGCCGTAGTGTCGTCGTGCCGGATTCCGCAGGACGCGTACGGGACCGGTTCACCAAAAATTGGCGCCGGCCTGACCACGACGCGGGTCAAAGAACGGCCTTGTCGCTCCACTCCGAGTCTTACTCCACTCGGTTTCTCGCGTCCTCCCGGGCCTCACTTCGCTCACTTCGCGCTGCTGCTCTACTCTCCGTCTCACTTTTTCACATTCACTCAGTCAATTGCTAACTTTTTTTTTTTTTTTTTTTTTTTTTTTTCGACCAATACGACGCTTCAAGTACTTCGGACTTTAGTGTTTTCACTCCTCCACGTTACGCGTCAGGTACGCGTTGGATAAACACGATTTTTCTTAACTGCCTATAGTCGCGGGTTTTATTTACTAAAAAGAATAATAAAAAAAAATGTTGCGGGTTTGATTGAGAAATAATTCGTGAGTTTCTCGGTCAGCGATTTTCTGATTACCTATGAAATTTGCTTGCGATTGTTTTGCGATATTAATACTATGCATTAACGCTCGCGATGACCGCGAGATGTTGGTCCACTGGAAGATACCGCGGCCGCCAAAAGTGAAATCGAGACTGGAGGACGAGCCTCTTTTTGCGTGTTATTCTATATAAATGGGAAATACTGTATACGCGAGCATTTTGCACCTTTTTTTCGCTCAACGAGAATTCGTTTGTCGAGTAATCGAGGAGAGTTTCGCACACTTTTAAGAGGGGGAACTTACAGAGCCGAATTTCGGGGAAAAAAACTTTCGTTTTACGAAAAAAAAAAATTATTAATTCAACTTTTTATTTTTCGTTTTTCTTTTTTCAAGAATTTTAAAAAAATATTTTCTATCCGAAAAAAAAAATGAAATTTTTTCTACAATTTCGACAAATCGGATTGAAATAACAGCGTCACGTTGCCCGAGGTCACGAATGCTATCGGGTTTATGAGAAAACGGGAAACTTAAAGAATTTGTAACTCGAAATATCGCTGAATAAATAGGAAAAAAAATACATTAGTGTACATGCAAAATAAAGTATATATATATATATCGTGAGAATTGGAAGACGAGAGAAGGAGAAAAAGTTCGATGTCGCGAAGCGCCTTCGCGGCATTGCGCAACGCAGTCGAGTGAGCGAAGTTTCCATGTCGTGATTTCGAAACGGAACACGTTATTCTTATTTGTTATTTTATTCAGACTCTTGCCGGATCGATGATCGGTTAACGAACGCCTGAGTGTCGTGACCGAGCAACGGCTCGAAGTCGTCGATTGCGAACGGACCGGATGGTCGCCGAATTCAGAATAGCCTTTCACGGCCATTCGGAATTCGGATTCTTTGGACAAATGACGATTTATTCTATAACCCTTCGATCACTGTGATAAAATAAACATGAATTTTTCTCAAAAAAAAACAAAAAATACACATTTCGCAACATAACCAAACTTTTACCCGAAGCTTTTTCATTTACCTTAATTTCCTCAAATTTAATTACAATTTATATTAAAATTTTTTAAATCTCAAAATTTTTCGATTTTTTAATCAAATTTTTTTATTTCCATATTTTCAAATTTTTTATAAAAATTATTTTTCCGAAATCGTTCTCTGCCGGCACTCTATTTATATCACCGATAAATTTCGCTCTCAAAATTCCGAAAAATTATTCGCGGCTCCTATAAATGTGAGTAATTTCTATTCCCAAAGATCTATTAAGGGTTAAAATAACGATACCGTTCTGCATTACAGTGTTATAATAATAGCGAACATTGAACGAATTTTTCTCAATAAAAAAAAATATACATCTCGCAACATAACCAAATTTGTACCCGAAGCTTTTTCATTTATTTTAATTTCCTCAAATTTAATTACAATTTATATTAAAATTGTTTAAATCTCAAAATTTTTCGATTTTTTAATCAAATTTTTTTATTTCCATATTCTCAAATTTTTTATCAATATTGTTTTTCCAAAATCGTTCTCTGCCGGCACTCTATTTATATCACCGATAAATTTCGCTCTCAAAATTCCGATAAATTATTCGCGGCTCCTATAAATGTGAGTAATTCGTATTCCCAAAGATCTATTAAGGGTTAAAATAACGATACCGTTCTGCATTACAATGTTATAATAATATCGAACATTAAACGAATTTTCCTCACTAAAAAAAAATATACATCTCGCAACATAACCAAACTTTTACCCGAAGCTTTTTCATTTACCTTAATTTCCTCAAATGTAATTATAATTTATATAAAATATTTTTAAATCTCAAAATTTTTCGATTTTTTAATCAAATTTTTTTATTTCCATATTCTCAAATTTTTTATTAAAATTGTTTTTCCGAAATCGTTCTCTGCCGGCACTCTATTTATATCACCGATAAATTGCGCTCTCAAAATTCCGAAAAATTATTCGCGGCTTCTATAAATGTGAGTAATTCCTATTCCCGACGATCTATAAAGGGTTAAAATAAAGATACCGTCTGCATTACAATATTATAATAATAGCGAACATTAAACGAATTTTTCTCAATAAAAAAAATATACATCTCGCAACATAACCAAACTTTTACCCGAAGCTTTTTCATTTACCTTAATTTTCTTAAATTTAATTAAAATTTTTTAAATCTCAAAATTTTTCGATTTTTTAATCAAATTTTTTTATTTCCATATTTTCAAACTTTTTATTAAAATTGTTTTTCCGAGATCGTTCTCTGCCGGCACTCTATTTATATTACCGATAAATATCGCTCTCAAAATTCCGAAAAATTATTCGCTGCTCCTATTAATGTGAGTAATTCCTATTCCCGACGATCTATAAAGGGTTAAAATAACGATACCGTTCTGCATTACAATGTTATAATAATAGCGAACATTAAACGAATTTTTCTCAATAAAAAATATATACATCTCGCAACATAACCAAACTTTTACCCGAAGCTTTTTCATTTACCTGAATTTCCTCAAATATAATAATAATTTATATTAAAATTTTTGGAATTTCAAAATTTTTCGATTTTTTAATCAAAATTTTTAATTTCCATATTTTCAAATTTTGTATAAAAATTATTTTTCCGAAATCGTTCTCTGCCGGCACTCTATTTATATCACCGATAAATTGCGCTCTCAAAATTCCGAAAAATTATTCGCGGCTTCTATAAATGTGAATAATTCCTATTCCCGACGATCTATAAAGGGTTAAAATAAAGATACCGTCTGCATTACAACGTTATAATAATAGCGAACATTAAATCGTTAGCGATTCGCATTGCAACTGCAACTACAACGATGTATCGTTCATCCATGCAGTCCTCGGATATGCGACACTCGACACGATCGGCTCGCGCGAGCCGATGTCAAGGGCATTACTATAGGATGAGCATATCGCTCTTGGTCGGCCAAGCGTCCGGCGGTTGGCAGGCATCGAGCCTATACCAAGATTTATTGGGTTATTTGAGAATATGTTACAAGGCTGATGGCGCGCGGGGTACCCGCGAGTTCGCGCGTTCGATTCAAGAGACAACACATCGTGTTCACCAGCGATGGTAACCATAATCGAGGATCGTCCCCAACATCGTTGCACGAAAGATTACTCGAAGGATCGAGTCGCCGACTCTTCGTTTTTATAATGACAGCGAGAGGAACGCGCGACTCTAACTAACGATTAACCATCACCTTTGCACGGCGGCTCATTGCTCGCTAACGCGGCAAAAATCAATCCGAGAATGTTGTATAGAGTTACTAAGAAAACCAGAGGACCTCAGGTGGATCACGCGAGAAGATTCAAGAGAATGCCACATCGTCGAATGGACCGATTATGTCATTAAAATCGTTAAATATGCCATTCGATCGGCCGATCGACCGATCGGCCCTGAAACATCGCGCGAACTTTTACATAAATTTTTTTTTTTTTTTTTTTTTTTTTTTTTTTGGATAACAGCATTTCTGAATGTTCGCATCCTGTAAGACAGTGGTAAAAAGTGTCGCGATAACGGTGTGAATTAATTGGCAATTAGTTCGGGAAGCGTAGAACATTTGTTTCACCGGTTGCTTGCCTCCGATGAAGAGGGGTACGTGACCGTGAAGTTCTCGAGCGTTTTATACGGTGGCCGAGACACAACCACGGGGACGCGACCTTAAGAAACTCTCCCGGCCACTTTGGAATTCCTGCATTTCGTAACTGATGGATGCCCCACGCACTACGCAGGTATATACTACGCGTTACCGGACACGTAGTCGACCATCGATGAGTGTACAATAATCCGCTAGCGGGACACGTATACTATTATTTGGACGCAATGCGACGACGAACGCGAGTACGGCGCACGTCTCGTTTTGTCTCATTCGATAAACATGTATCCCTTGTAGACTACTGCATCGTAAAGAGCGAAGCGAAGTCAAATCAATCGATCGATACACCCCGTCGCGAATATGGTTATGCGTCACGCATACGGAAAATCGGAGTCCAATGTCAGCGGCGAGTAGGTAAGTTCGCGACTCAATGGGAATATGTGCTTTTCGTTTCATTGTGACGGTCGTTCAACGCGCGATGTTAAACGGCGTATCGTAGACATTCGGCGTTTATGGCGTATCGTCCGCGAAGTTTTGGTTAATATTGCGTAACGATGCGGTAGCGTTTCAGTGATAAGTAGTTACGGATTTTTTTTTTTTTATATATTTTTATTAGCGATGTTGAGATTTCATATGGGAGAAACGAATTTGCATGGGAATTGTGGTATTTCGCTAATTAGATCGCGAAAATCAAGAAAAATCGTTAATTTCCGCACAGTGAAAAAAAAAAAAAATTGGTTCGAAATTTAATGCACCGGTACTGGAAGTTTTTATTCGGTGACTGGTATATTAAACTGAATGTCCAATTATGATAAAAAAAATTGATGTACGATATTAAAAAATCGCAAAGATGACTTTTTTTCGATAATAAAAAAAATTTTGATAAAAATTAAATAATACGTTTTTTTTTTTTTCAAGTGCCTTTAATTTTATTGAAAATTACGTTAAATCAAATAATTTAGTTTAATTTGTCTGCAAAAGTACATTAATATTTCATCACTGTGTTCAATACAAATGACTTCGATACACAGACAGAGTAAACGAGTCAAAGCGAAAGTTCTTAATGACCCGCAAACCGTTTACAAGTTATCGGACGCATAGGCGCGGATAGTCTCGTCAAATAAAAAGCAATGTCATTCGAAAGATGAGATCAAACTGAAAATTTCGATTGGACGCGAACTTTCGACTCCAAAATTATACGCGGCATCGATATTCGAGAGAAATGAAAAGATCGACGGATGCTGCGGCTCCGGAGGCCCGTGCATCATCGTTAACAGCACCGAGAGGCGGCCAAGCGAGTAATTTCTCCAAATCCCGAAAGTCCAGTCGAGTGTTGCGAAATCGATGACCAGCTGCGCGTGTGTGTGTGTGTGTGTGTCGAGCCTTGTAAACATCTCGAAGGGCGTGAGCCATAGCTTAATATTAAGTGTTTGTCTCGATTTCTCGATATCTTTGCAACATCGGCTCTGATCTCTATCTTTCCTTCGATCGACGCGGTTCTCCGACTCGCAACATTTATATCGAAAATATGATTTTTCGATCGACGAATATACGTTTCACGTAAAGGCGATGTTATTCGTGGGATGGAGGCGAGTTACAGCCATTAAATGTAACGAGGAATCGTAATGGTGTAACAAAGAAATTGAAGCAGCGAATGCTTGTATTGCTCTACGTATATTTTCGATGTAAAATAAAAAAGAAAAAAAAAAAGATCGCGGAATTTTTTTTTTTTTTTTTTTAACAAAGTAACAAAGAAATTGAAGCAGCGAATGCTTGTATTGCTCTACGTATATTTTCGATGTAAAAAAAAAAATAAAAAAAAAAAAGATCGCGGAATTTTTTTTTTTTTTTTTTTTTTTTTTTTTTTTTTTTTTTTTTTTTTCAAGGATATGCGAGGATATACTATTATTGCAGAGCACGAGAATTATCTTGTGAAGGGACCCCGCGATTCCTCGGTATACGACTGTCTACGGCTCTTTCACCTGTCGGTTTGCGCGAAGAACGATCGGAGACGAAGTGTGTTCGTTCGCTCGGTCTTCCACAGGTCGATGGTCACGAGGTTGCCAATTATCTCGTCTACTGTCGTATCGCCCATCACGCCGCGCGATTGACCACAGCAATTTTCAATTGCGGCCTTTATATATCCCCCGACTTTCCGCCCGCGCGGCTTGCAACCGACGATGTCTGACACTAAGTGGCGTTGAGTGATGCTCGCCAAAGAGAGTGAAAAATACGGGTTTGCAGATAGGCCAAGTGAATTGTATAGCAACATAGTTGAGATCGAGAAATGGGCATTTTATAGACGCAATAAAAAAATTCGTGAATAACGTATTTCGATGGATTTTTTCAGTGTTTCTTGATAAGAACTTTTTTTTTAATTTAAAATTGTTTGCAACAGAAAATAACTATTTTTATAATTTCAAAGTGCCACGATATCGATTAAAAAAAAAGATAAAAAAAAATTATTTTTTTATTTTTTTTTTTAAGATTTTTTTTTCGTATTCACGATAAAAAAAATAATTATAAAATGATTAAACTTTTCCGCTTTATAATTTAAAAATTTTATAAATTTTTTTTAAATTTACTTATAATTGCGATGTCACAAAGTGTACTTTTCAAAAAAAATGCTATATACCCTTTCGCGGTGGTGATCATAAAAAATCTAGCAGCGTACTTATATCCAACACTCGACGCGAAATTCTCATGCAATAAACTAAAAAAAAAAAAAAAAAAAACTTCGTGTCAGACGAGTCGCTTGGCAATGATTATCGACAGAACAACAAACGAATGCCATAGAAAATGCTGAATATACGCGATATCTCTTCTACGAAAGGTCCACAGGCTTAAAGTTCGTATTATTCTCCTCACGCGAGGCGCGCAAAAGATCGTCCGAACGCGGTGTGGGACTTCTCGTAGTTTCGTTCGACGTTGCTGTCGCCGGCACGGAGCGCGAGTCAAGCAGCGCGCGCGGTGTAAAGCACGCGGACGGAACGGACGGTATAGGTACCCGCAGCATCGGCGTTGGCCGGCGTATGGCACTGGGACAAGGTTACCAGGGGGCCATAAGTATCGGGGGCCTGACATACAACAATACGCGCGTCTCTTTTGCCTCCGCGCGAAGGTGCGCGCGTGCGATTCACCTCCGACTCTCGACCCCCGCCGTTTACGTCGTGATCGCTTGATCCGTTTGCTTGTTATATCTGCGGCTTCGGGTGCACGTATACGCGCCAAAGAGCAGAGGGGACAAGACATCGAGGGGGACCACCGTACCCCGACAGATTATTGTCCCCACCCGCGAAATTTCGTGACCGCGTACATGATTTCCAACGGAGGGATTTCAATCTTTGTATACAGTCGCATCGCGCGAAACGATTACCAGTCTTTCGAATTACGGGACGAATCCGCGTGCGCGTCTCTTGGGGTCTCCAACGAAAGCGGCCACGCGACCAGTTGTCGTCGAGCGAGAAGGCGCGCGAAGCCTAACGAATAAGAACGAGAAAGCGAGACAAAGGAGGGAGAGTCCCTTTCCCACTTTTTTTTTTTTTTTTTTTTTTTCATCGTCAATTCTTCCTCTCACTCTTTAGACGTGCGTCTGTGTTTCTTTTTTTTTTTTTATCGGTCCTCTCACGAAAGCTGCCAGTCAGTGACAGTCGATTCGCGCAGCGGTACAGACCGTTATATATTTTTCGCCTCTGGCAATCTTTTACGGGAAAATTCGATCGCGATTTTGGGATCGAAGAATAAAGGATAGTGCGAGATAAACGATTTTTTTTTTTTTTTTTTTTTTCGGAGTTTATATCGAAGTTGCATAGAGATCGGTGTATCGTCGCGCGTTTTGTCATCGAAAGACTTTGACACTCGTCACGCTTCGTCAGTGTACATAATTCTACAGTGGATGGTGCGCCAGATAGCCAATTAGTTTCGCCTGCTAAACAGCTCGAACGAGACGTTTATTTTTGGAGCGAAAAAATGGTGAGTTAACGAATTTATCGACTACTGGTCGCTTAATAAGTCATTTTTATCAAAAAATAAAAAATAAAAAAATAATAATGATAATTTATATTTCGATTTTTTTTAATTTTAAATTTTGATTTTTTTATTTATTAATTTTTTAATATTTTTTTAATTATATAAAAAACTGCAAAACTGGAAAATACTAATATGTTACGAATTTTATCGATTACTGATTAATAGATTTTTTAGATTTTTTTTTTTAATTTTATATTTCCATGTGTCGTACTGGTGATTAGAAATAATGACCTTTGTCAGTAAACTATACAAAAACTTGAAGTAAAAAAGGTGAAAAAAAAAAAAAAAAAAATATTGCTTCTCACAAATCATTGCCGCGAGCTGAACTGACGCAAGGAACGCGTAACTCGTGAAAAATATCATCATCGCACCTGTGCTCCGCAGTACTTCGAGTTTTATTACTTGGCACTTGGTGAGCGTCTCATTATCGCATTCCGTAACAACTTTATTAACAATCTGCGAGCGGCTCGCACACTTGAAGTATTATACCTCTTCTATTATATTAGTTGTTACATAGTTGCGGCGTATACTTGACGTCAGCGATACTTTAAAGTATACCTGAGTATGAAAAAGTGTAGCGAATCAGTAACTGCGGAATAGCTGGGAATTATTCTCCGTCGGTATCGTAAATTAGTCGCTAATTTTATTTTTTTATTTGTGACAATACGTGACGAAACGTGACAGTGCGTGTAACAAGTGCAGCAAAGAAGTATACGATTTTTTTCTACATGTTTCGCGTGTCGAAAGCTCTTTCAGTCGTCGGGCGATTCAAATTTTCAGTTGAGAAAAAAAATTCGTCGAGAATCGTAAAAGGATAGAAATTTAAATGGACCGATCAATATATATCAGTCGTTTTGTGCTCCGAAATAAAAAAAATACTTATACAATAGTTGTAAAAAAAAAATTTCTACTTTAGACGAAAAAAAAAAAAAAAAAAAAAAATTATAATTTCCGAGAACCGACAATTGGTTGAGAGAACTAATAGCAAATTGGTGCGACTAACTTTTTGCCCATTTTTTTCGAAATAATAATGATAATTATTGTTTTTCATTCCACCCGTGAAATTCGCCATAGTTTCGCGTTCGCGTTTTGTTTTTGTATTTCGCATTTAACCGCTCATCGTGTGGGTAAATCATAAAAAGAAGAAAAAGAAAAAAACGTTCAAGTGGGTGGACCGGTAACTCTGGAAACTGTTACCGCAGATGTTCATATATGTACTGTACTCGCGACAAAGGGGAAGTGACGATTGCGACAAAATGGGGCGTAGGACTCGGTTCGTAAGTCACGAAAACATGCCGCACGTGACTTCGTATAGATGATAAATAAAAATGACGAATCAACTATAAATTTAGCGGACACTGCGATTCGAAAAGTTCGATGAAAAGTGTGAAAGGAAATCTACCGAACAAAGACTGAAAAAAAAAAAAAAAAAAAAAAAAAAAAAGTCGCAAGATTCGAAAAGTTCGACGAAAAGTGTGAAAAGAAATCTGCCGAACAGAGAAGAGTGAAAAAAAAAGAAAAAAAACAGTCGTAAGATGCGAAAAGTTCGACGAAAAGCGTGAAAAGAAATCTGCGGAACAGAAAAGAGCAAAAAAAAAATAGTCGTAAGATTCGGAAAGTTCGACGAAATGTGTGAAAAGAAATCTGCCGAACAGAGAAGAGTGGAAAAAAAAAAAAAAAAAAAAACGGTCGTAAGATTCGCAAAGTTCGACGAAAAGTGTGAAAGGAAATCTGCCGACCAGAGAAGAGTGAAAAAAAAAAAAAGACAAACGCAACGAGGAACAGTCGCAAGGACTCGTTACTTAATGAGGGGTTCGGCAGTGTATTGCTGGAGACGGCGGAATCGTTGAGTGAGGAGGGGTCCCCCTTCGCATAAAATTGTGGAATGCCACTCGAGGAGGCAATTTTACGCAAGCCGCGTGTTAACGCGTCGCGGAGCGTAAGACCAATTAACGATGCTGAGGTGGCCGACTAGTTATATGCGCTTCTTTTACTTTCCTCTTACTGGAAGAATAGTTCATGAACATTGCAACCACTACCACTACTGTCCTCGTAACAGTGGTCGTTGTGACTATTGGCTTTCGTAAGTTCTCTTCGGCTTCTGACAATTATTGCGCGCATGACTCACACACACGGACTTACGATACGGTTGAGATTTTCATCGCTTTTAATCATCGTCAACGTTTTAATAATTTTATCATCGCGGACGATGCGAGTTTATCGTATTAGGCACGAGTACCCGATTGCTTTGCGTTTGTAACACGATATGCTTGGTGTTTTACGAGTATCGTATGATGAATGTATAATTAATTCTATTCAAGATTGATGCTTTCTTCTTGCGAAATTCTGCCTTTGCGCGCCACCGATGATATTTTTTTAAAAATGCACATCGAAAATATCGAAAGTATGAAAAATATCGAAACTATCGAAATTATCGAAAATATGAAAAATATCGAAATGATCGAAAATATGAAAAATATTGAGATTATCGAAAATATGAAAAATATTGAAATTATCGAAAATATGAAAAATATTGAAATTATCGAAAATATGAAAAATATCCAAAATATGAAAAACATCGAAAATATCGAAATTACGTAAAATATCGAAAATATTGAAATTACGTAAAGTATAAAAAATATTGGAATTATGGAAATTATCGAAAGTGTTGAAAACATCGAAATTATCGGAAATATCGAAAATATTGGCAGTCATCCATCGCCGCTCTCTTTTTTGTTGATTTTATATGAATGAGAGATGGATGATAAAAAAATCGCTCCACTAATACACGAAACGGTTTCTCAGCGCGATGTTTTCGCCACGGAATTTGTCATTAACGGCGGATAATTTGGAAATTAATGCGCGCATCGATGCACCCAAATAACCAGCAGGATATTTCCGTTCGTTGCTTCATCAAAACTATAAACTAGAAGCAGTGTAAAAAATTGCTTTCTGCTTATCTTTGCGCATAAAAAAAATGCGAATGTTTCATCAAAAATGTGCAACACGAACGTACGAAAATACCAATGCCGAACGCGCACACAATTTCGCAGTAAAAAAGTGGGTTAACGAGAGCTCTCTTAATTTTTACTTATAATTTGGATACGCGTTTTACTTCGGAGTATTTAATTTTTTTTTACCTTCGATTCCGATCTCAATTTTTCGCATCGATCCTTTAGCCGTGCAAAAAATATTGTAATGTATTATCGTCTCAAAGTATCGGCAACATTATTAACTCGACGAGCGCATAAGAATTATTTTGTTTTTTTTTTTTTTTCGGAGAACAAATCGACCGCTGTCGGTCGGCGATACACGTCTTTCGGCGAGCGACAGATCGATCGTATCAATAAGATTTTTAATTATTTCTTATATGAAAATTTGCGTGATGCAAATGACTGTTTTGTCCTTAGCGCGGAGTTTTGCATCATTTCGACAGCATACTAAATAGGAACACTGAAGACTTTCAACTTGAAAAACATCTTTCTCAATCGTACTAAATAAAATCCCATATCATTACGGAAATCAATGCAAAATATAGTAAAAAATAGAAATTATATTATTTTCTCCGGAATAATAAAAAAAAAACTACAGAATAATTACTAATAAAATCGAAAAAAAAAAAAAACGTTTTTCCTTAACAAACTATTTCGCCCCCAATGTTTTTTTCTTAATATACGAAAAATTCGAAAAACAAAAAAAACTAATCGATTTCGATTTCGACTCGAAATTTACGAATTTTTTTTTCTTGTTAACGAAAAATATTTCCAAAGTTAATAACTTTTCTTTCTTAATTTAAAAAAAAATAACTATAGTCGACGCCTGGGGACAAAAAAATGCTTCCACCTTTTTTACTGTCTAATAAAGTGTACCATTTTAGTGATTATACTTTACCATAATAGACAACAACCGTCTCATCCGTAAAACACAAAATACCAAACAGAACGTTTTTTCTCCCACGTCACTGTTTAATATATTACGATATGACGAAACAGTACGAGATGAATGCCTATAAACTGCTAGAATACGTGTTACTTACTGCACCTATTGTCGAACGATTGCGAACATCGATTTACAATCATTGCCTTAAAAACGGACAGATCAACACGCGGTATCGTAAGTATCGTAAGTATCGTAAGAAACTTGTCGAATCCATCTTCGCGGTTCGCTCGTCGTTGTTTATTCGATTGCAAAGAATAAGAATTATAGTTATCCGAAACTATCGTACGTACGGACATTACGGAGTCCGATGATTTAATTCTTCGTGTTAATGACGATTCTCGTATCCAAAGTCTTGACCCACTTTAACAGATGATCGTTAGCAGGCAGAGGCATATATACGCTCTCCGTTCGGTTTATGCGCGATATCACGCCGCTAATACAAGTTCTGCATAGTCAAGCTGCTCGCGCTTAATAGAGTTTCTGTTATGAGACCCCCAATGGACATTGCATTATGTCAGACAACTTTACTATGCCGATCTGCTGCATTATTCGCGCATATATACGACAACGTTTACTTATACACAACCTAAACGCGATCGCGGCAATGAATCGAAACTCTCAAGAACTTCAGCCAGTAAACATAATCAATTTTTTAAAAGAAAAACTGTTTAAATGTCAATACTATTATACCGTACATATTTGATACGTCTGCATCTCCGAAGTAACAGTATTTGATTAAACGTAATATCAGAAATATCCGTAATACACGACTTTTGAAATATCACGAACGGAAAAAAGTTCAATAATTTATTAATTTTTATAATCAATTTTAATCGTAAAAATTAAATATCTTCACCTATTATTATTATTTTTTTTAATTTTTCGTGTTTTAATTATAATTACGTACGGTGACTATATATTACGAAGAGAATCCTTAAATCTTCTAAATCGAAGTATTTTTTTTAATGATCGGTAACGCAGTCTGAAATTTTTCTTCGATGTTTTTGTCTTAATTTTTCTTTTTTTTTTTTTTTATGCATTAATTAATTGATTCTGAAGAACTTCGACTTGAGAAGTACTTAAGTATCGACAAACGTAGTTGACCTGTGTCCGCTACATTATCCGTCATGTGTACTTCGCGATGGCGCTGACTACCGTTCAACTCTTCATCGCGAATGCGAGTCTCTCGCGAATGACTAACACACGCGTTCCGCAAATCTCGTTGAGCACTATATTGCAATCGAGGCATCAAGCATTATCATAATCATTATCGCCGTCATTACATCGGAGGTCGAGAGGTTCGTCCTCCGCGATGTATTTATTGGTTATGTACGACGCTTGGCGCAGTCGTGCGCGAGTCGTTGACACTTGGGGCCTTTTCCTTTGGAGTCGCGAGACTCGTCTCCGGGTAAATACCTTATTCGTCGGTAGTTATTGAATCCTCGCGAAAGAACAGATATTAACTCTTTCATTGCGAGGCATTAAAAATAAGTATAAGACGGTGTCCACGGGAGAGTATAATCAGATGTTATAAAGGAACATGTAGTCAGTGTGTAATCGAACAAAATTCTATCCATTGCCGATGTTGATGTCAACAACGCAGATGAGGAGAAACTGTTGATGGGTTCTTCGCGGCAAAGCATATATATACGTTATGCAAGAATTAAGAGAAAAAAAGAGTTTCGAACGCGAAAAGATAAAACACGACGCGAAGTTCGTATCGTATTATTTGAATGAAAAAAAAAAAAAAAAAAAAAAAAAAATGTCGAATATGAAACTATCGGGTCAAATATGGAGTTTCACATTCGAAAAAATGATTTCCCACACGAAAAAAAAAAAAATATCGAAATTTTTTTTTTCGATATATCGAATGTATTTTTATCGAAAAATCGTATATTACCGATATAATTCGGAATATATTTCTGTATTTCTATGATTTCCTTCGTTCTTTAAGTTAATTTCTTCGCTTCTGTGAATAATCGAGCGAAATTTTTTGGGCAATGAGAGCTCAACGTTTAAATTACCGGATTGCGGAACGAAAGGCTTCGTGTACCGCGTTGAGTTAACATTACTACAATATGTAATAACAGACATATCACAACAGCAGCGAGGGCCACAGGGTTAAAGGGTGACAAAAAAAAAAAAAGATAATCCACCGAGAAATGTTTGCCGTTCTGTGTGTTGACATGGAGTCGCCATTAACCTCCTTTCGAGGTGACGGCCTCGCGTATGTGAGGGCAGAGAGCAATCGCGTTCTGTTTTTACGATTCTCGACCATTACACGTGAATGCAACGTTTTATGCAAAGTGCTCGAGTTATACGAGACAATTAATTTGCCTCTCCTCGCGAGACTCACATTTCACACAGACTTCGGGTTCGGAGTCTATTTTTTTGGTTGTGCAGCGTAGACTCGATTTTACGATACACGATGTATAAATATCTCGTTCGCTTTAATACGTCCGAAAGCGGTCGATTATTTTTATTAATTTTTTTTTTTTTATTATTCTTATTTTATTTTTTAATCGAGTAAATATTTCATTTGTTCGAACGAAATGACGAAAAAAAAAAAAAAAAAACGGTGAAAACTGGTTGCGTTTACTTGTGTACTCAACGATGCGATAAACGGACATTAAAGCAATTATTTTTATTGCGTTAAAGCCGTATAATATCATGAATACTTTGCGCCGATTTTATTTTTTATTTGTTTTTTTCAATTTTTAAATCATTATGTTTATTATTGAAAGAAAGTGGAGTTATTTCCTTTGACGGTCGGTATCGCCCTGTTCTTCGCGATTCGTATCATTTGCCTCACGGACATCGACTATTCTTAGTATCGGAATGGTATAATATAGTGTACCGATATGGCGCGCTACCGTTTAAGGACGGAATTTAAATGCGTGGGTAGCAGTAAAGAGCGAAAATAGAAGTATTTACTTTCGATTGCCGTTTTATACTCCAACTACTTAGCGGCTTTGTATCGGCAATGCGACTCCTACTTGTCTTTCATCGTATCCACTAATCCGTTAATCTGTGACAATCAATTCGTATAATTGAACGCGCGTTTCTCCGCTGTCGAGAGACGATATCAATGAAATCGGTAGTGAAAAATAAATAAACTGTATCGCTGTTTGCGCGCCTTGTATCGACGGAGAATGCATCGCGAATACGTTTCATTAATTTTGCGCGTCCGGCATTGCGTCTGATTCAACGACGTCGATTCGTATCGATCGCGCACTGAAGCTTTAGAGACCCGAAGGATTTTAAAATCTCGAAAAAAAAAAAAATCAATTTTTTTTTTTTTTTTCATATTATCAAATTTTAAAGTACTACGGCGCGCATGAGAACAGCGCTTCCGGTCGACCAATTTTCATAATAAAATTCGTTTACCACGATATTTCCATACATTTTCGAATAAAAATTCGAAAAAAAAAAAAATTGAATTTTTTTTTTTGAATTTTTAAAGTCCTTCGGGTCTTTAAAATAAATATATTCCGCCAATAAAAAAAAAAAAAAAAAAAAAAAACAAGGAACATTTTGCATGCGAGTGGTTTAGCACTCGCGATCGGACTTCGAGTTAACCGCATCGACGACTGCTGGAGTCGATGAGTATAGCTGAAGCATATATACGATGCTATGCTACCGCGTGCCGACATGCATTGACTTTCGGTATAGGGGAACGGCAACGAGTTTCCTTTGTCTCGATGGACCGGCTCTTTGCTTTGTAGTACTGTAAAGTAACTACACAAAATGTGCGGCGCGTTCTCTTTTAGACATCCTGCGAACTCACGTTTGCAGATCATGAACACTGCATATCCGAGAGGGGGAGGGATGGGAGGAGGCTGCGATATTCGCGATGGTCACGCTATTCTCAGGGGAAATGCATGTATGTACGGATGATGGCGATCGTATAGAACCGATTGTATACGCTCACCGATGCTATCTTCGCATTGGCTTTGTGCAAATAAACTCTGCGGAGCAGTGCATCGCAGGTGTACAGGGAACAGTGTCGACACTTAGCATCGCCAACTTAAGGCAGAGTTACGCGTTGCACATTATTGGCGATTGGATGATGTGGTAATGGAGCGTTAAGGGTGATTGAGACAAGAAAAGCAATCGAAGCGCCCGATCTTTATCTCGATCGGCGGGTTTAACACAACCGGCAGAAAAATCGGTGCCCTTGCGAATGCGGTTCGTAAGATCGAGAAAAAAAATCACTTGAAGCGCATTCCGGTCGGAGCCATTTTTTTTTTTTTTTTTTTTTTTTTTTAAGATTCTTGTAGCACGTTGAGAACAGTCTGTATGCCAAGGTTACGGTGCATGAGATCGCGTTAATTCCGAGAGCAAATGAGTAGTAAGTAGGAATGCAACTGCGAGACTTTCGATTAATTGGTATGCAGAGGCGACAATAAGTTGGCATTTATGAAACGAGAACGAGATCGATCGCCGGCAGAAATGCAATCGGAAGACTTGAGAAAGAAATACATTCTTTCTGCGCATATTAATGCGGCGAAGCGTGTGGAGATTAATTTTGATGAAGCAAATTTAAGGCGAATTTCGATTGAGTTGTTGCAGAAGAAAAGTAGGAATTATAATTGCAGAATTTTGTGCGTCGATTTTTTTTTACGTGATTAAAAATTCCGTCTCAATCGCAGGATTAAGAGAATTGCGTTCGTAGCGCTTTGTTTCTGTAATGTTGAACGATGAATATTTTTTTGGTTGACATTCAAGAAATGTATAGAAAGACATGTGTAGATATATGCGTTGATGTAGTACCGAGTTATATAAAAAACATCGAGAACATTGCTGTCAAAAGAATCGGACAACTTGAATTTCTGGATACGTTAAGTGGTCTCATCTATCTGGCGGTTCGTAAACCGAGTTAAATGTGATTCTTTTTTTTTTTTTTTTTCTTTCGCAAACGACAGAACGTAATGAAATCATTTTTTGTTGAAAATACATATATTGAGAGTTGTTAAAAAAAGCGGTTGCAACAAAACCAAAGGTTGAAAAATTGCACCACTAAACGTCTCGGAAAAAAAAAAAAAAAAAAATCTTTCAACGGCGATATTTGTCTTATTATGTATTTCTTTATAAATATGAGTAATAAAATGATTATTTTTTTTATTAAAAAAATACGTATATCAAAAATTTGAAAAAAAAAAAAAAAAAATCAAATTTTTACTCGTATATCGAACTGATAGATCGATGGATTCCTTAAAAGATCGTCCGCTACTATTCGCACGTAGAATGATTCATAGACAACACGATAACTCGAGTGAAGAGTTTCAATAACATCGTATTACGTTTTCTTCGCAAAAAAACAGTTATTACTGAAACAGTTATGATTACCGATTCGAACGCCGCGAATCGTTCAATTCGCAACAGTTGAAGACACATATGTATCTTATACAACATTAAACTAAACGTATCACGGACGACGGGGCAACGTGGGCGGGTCGCTTGCCTTCCGTCGCATTCAACTAAAATGATCATCTCAACGCCTCTGCACTCGAGTTGCTCTCGGCGAATGCGTAATGTATCATAATAATGTATGAATCGTTCTCTCCGAGGATTTCTTCTCAAGAATCTCGAGTCCTTTATATTCATCGTACAGATATACAAACGCGTGTACTGCGGCCATAAAATAGTTACAGAATAACGATGAAGTTTTCAGGAAATCATCAATGGAATCCTTGACCGGCAAACTACATATTTTCATAATCGAATGCATAAACATCGCGCGGCTATGATATTTCCTCATTCGCAAGAGTCTTCACTTAAGGTTATCAGGAAGACTTTGTTACCGGAGCAAAGGACATAAAAGTACCGATAGACGGAATCGCAATAGAAAATTCCGATTTGCTTACCGATTTCATAGTATCTATAAGTTTTCCTTAGAGTACTTGCATAATAATCGTACATCGCACGTGTCGATTGATATCCCGTAATGTTCGATGCCCTTGCGAAGAGCACATGTAGGCGTAACGACGAGACTTCCGCAAGGAAATGGATAGCAACCCGATCGCTTTACCACCACAACGATTTTAATGTATTTTATGAATGTGTGCAAAAGACTTACGATCCTCGACCTTCGTATTCTTAAGCCTGCGGCTTCGAGATTACGTCACGCTCTCCTTTTTATATCTCTCAAGTCGGCGTTCAATAGCTATTTCGCTTCTTGTCACCCTTCGGTTCATTTTGCACTTTAATAAAATTCAATCGATTCGAGAGCTCTATGCACTTTTTTTCAATGGAGAAATAGTGAAGCGGGTATCAGATATCGATAGTTTCTTTCCTTATGATAGTTCCAGCGCGTGGTGTCCATTTCGCCTAAGTTCGAGGAAATTGAGATGAAATTGCAAACACTTCTCGATAGTATAAAAATCTGAAAAAATTCAGGCATATTAAAGGTAGTGAAAAGATTAATTTTGCACAATAATAATTGCAAAATGTTATTAACAAATTGACGAAAAAAAAAATTGTTCAACAAATTTATGGTAACTTATTTATTTTTTTTTTAATGAAAATGATTCGTTCATTTTTCTGAATACGGATGAATTTTTTCAGATTTTTATCTTTGGTTTGAATTTTTTTTTTTTATATGGAAAAAATGTGTCGAAAAAGACAAAATTCAAACCAAAGATAAAAATCTGAAAAAATTCACACGTATTCAAAAAAATGAACGAATCATTTTCTTAAAAAAAAAAGTTAAGTTACCATAAATTTGTTGAACATCTTTTTTTTTCATCAATTTGTTAATAACATTTTGCAATTATTATTGTGCAAAATTAATCTTTTCAGTACCTTTAATATGCATGGATTTTTTCCGATTTTTATATTATCAAGAAGTGTTTGGAATTTCCTCTCAATTTCCTCGAATTTAGGCGAAATGGACACCACACGCTGTAGCTACCTTAAGGGTATACAAAAGCTGTGTATACGGTTTGTAATGCTCTTCTGCCGTTAGACGATCAATAGATATAATAGATAGATATAATGCGCCGATCGCGTGGCCAATCGTTGTCGATGGAAACCGCGAAAAAAATCTATAGTACCGGGACTACCGACCATCGCTATTCCTGTTACCTTGGAGGATTGAAGCATCGAGACTTTTATGGTACACATTGGCGGAGATACAAAAATAATTATAAGTATTTCTGCAGAATATCGCCGCCCGCACGACATCTTCGAACCGCAAAGTTCTTTATTTGTTTTGACTCGAGAAACTGCGGCGAGAAATTCTTTCTTTGTGGTGCGTTTCTTTTTTTTTTATTATTGGAGTTTCCTTTAGTTTACTATGAATCTGTTTCGATGCTGTGGTTATACTTATACAAGTACAGTCGTGTTGTAAAGTTCATGAATTGTACGCACGAATAGTATTGGATTATGCAATGAATTTATTAATAATGATACTTATTTAACCGAATGCTGGGTTTGGATTAATCAAATCCGATCGAATTAAATCCATCAAATCCTATTGAATTCGATAAATGCTATTAATATATTTTTTTAGCCGAAATTTAATTGACAATTTTTTTTAATTTTCGAAAATTCGTAATTAAAAAAAAACAATTCTTTTTTTTTTTTTTTTTTCAAAAAATAGAAAAAATTCTCAAAAAATTCTTAAGTATTACAAAATACAATCGAATAAATTTCGGTTAAAGAAAAAGTTAGATTACCGGATAATTCGTTTAAAAATGACTTTTTTCACTAATTTGTTAATAACTTTTTGGAATTATTATTATGGAAAATACATTTTTTTAGCACCTTCTGTATGGTTGATTTTTTTCAGATTTTTATTCCATTAGAAAGTTGTCGAAATTCTCTCTGAATTTCACGTGAATCCCACTCTTTGGTAATACGCAACGACACACCCTTTTTAAATCCATCTAATTCAATTGTTTAGTTATCCAATTTACATTCAAAACCAAACGATGTTACGTGTAACTCACTGATGAAATTTAGTCACCGATCGTACAACGCACCGATTTCACTCCACCATTGTAATCTTTCGCGACTCTTTACAAATTGTCAAGTCAGCATAATTAGAGACATCGACAAAAGGAAGTCGAGCCGCGGAAGTTCCGAGTTCCACGGGCATCGCTCCCGCGAGATTGTCCCCGTTGATACTTTATCTCGCTTCGTGTCGCGTGGTATATATTCGACTCTCGTTTTGTCGCTGTGTTTTATGCCTTTTTGTTCAATTGAAAGACAAAAGAGGAAGTTACAGCCCAACGGCAATGAGATTACTTCCTCGTTGAAGAGCCCGCGAGAGACCTCATTTTTCTGCCCACAGACGGGGTAAAAGTCTAATAGTTAAAATGTACGCATTCAGTTTCAGCGCAAACGACATTGAAGTTACGGAAATGTCGCAAAGACCGGAGAATTTCACCTTGTTACTCGTTCCTTTGCGATATGTATCTCCGAATGAAACGAAGAATCGTAAACGCATTCAAAAACCACGCAATAGCCACCCCTTCAGGACTTAGGGTCGCGTAAACCCGCGAATTAGTCCGTCAGTACGCCATTTTTAGAGCATTCGATCTTTTGGCCGTTTTTAATTACAACGTTTCATATTGTTATTATTTTCATTTTTTTTTTATTTTTAAAACGATTTTTAGGTTAACTTTTTTATTCCGTGCGTTAGTCCTGATTTCGTTCAATTTATGACGTCCGGAATTATTTCCACGGCATACATCACAGCCGATTCTTTCGTCTCAACTCGGCAATTAGTCACAAGTTAATTTGCGGAATTTTCAAACCGAAATCCATCACTTCGACGTCCTTTGCAGACAGAATGAATAACAATCAGCATTCGCGATCTCCGTATTTAATTTTTTGCGACAAGAACGGAGAAATCATTCCATTAGCGTTTCCGCGAACTGAAATCTTTCGGAATGCGCTTCGAATCAGAGGACAAATATCGTCCGACCTGCAATAGGATATGACGACGTTGAATGCACTCGCGTCACATTTTTTTTCATATCTCAATCAATTTTCGGGGATGAAAAATAAAAGTATACAAAAGCCGTATTTGTGTTCCGCCGGTAGTTGGCGCTGCATCACCGCTAAATAAACATCGAACGTTCGGACGAAATGGAGTAGCAATTTTGTTCTTTTTTCGGTCGCCAAACCACACAGGATGCAACGAGTTATGATGAATTGTGAAGTGTTATTCGCCGATGAAAAAATGCATCCGAGACGGCAGCGGCGTCAGGTCAACCTTGACGAGAATATCCCTTTTCACTTGCGAAGGAATTGCGTACGTAATATCCTTGAATCCCTCCTGTTCGCGTCTACTTTTCTTTTTTCGCTCTTCCCTTACCTCCGATCATTCTTCGATGTTTTCTCTTTTTTTTTTATTTCATATTTACGCCCGGCGAAGGTTCGAAGTGTCGCAGGGAC
This sequence comes from Buathra laborator, assembly GCA_934046635.1. Classification (NCBI taxonomy): domain Eukaryota; kingdom Metazoa; phylum Arthropoda; class Insecta; order Hymenoptera; family Ichneumonidae; genus Buathra; species Buathra laborator. Next base: position 6,582,487 of record OW203900.1, read on the forward strand.
GAGACGTTATCATTATTCGACCGCGAAATTTCCGTAACCGCAACGCACACAGCTTCCTCGTATTTTCATTCCGAGGTTTTTCGAATTAACGCCTTTTTCGAATTACGCCTTTTCGCCAACAAGGTAGAGCGGCGTTACACGAGCCGACAATTAGCTCCCGTAATATCCCTGTTAATGGTTTTCAGCGCTCGTAAAGTCTGTTCCTCGTAGACTATAGGGTTTGCGAATAAAAAGAAAATCTGCGGCGCGTATATATTTTGTGATATAATGGCGAAAATTGCGAATGTCGAATCTCGTTAATAGCGACTATTAACGACTCTGTACCTTACGATTTGCAGTACGCATGCAGCTGCTACCATATAATAGTTTCCCGATACTACGATAGTTCGATCTAATGTGCTGTGCGTCACTCGTGAACTTGAAGATACGCGAGAGACAAGCTATAAGCTTCAACGGAATTCCCGCGGATTCTTGCGGATACGAATGAAAGACCTTAAATCGATGAATCACGTCATCATAAGAACGCATCGTCACCGACTACGTATGTAAAGGACAGAACTTAATATCGTAACGGTTCGTGCAACGCGCATGGAAACATTAATGTTGCGATGGAGTTGGATAATAATTTCCGCGACGAGGGATATATCTTTCTATATTTGGTCAATAACTATCGTTCGACTATGGTATACCGTTATCAAACCCTGAAACCGACGTTGACGGACGTGCAGAAGTCGTTTTAATGTGTAATCAACGAGAAGAGATATACACTTTGTTTTAGTTCCTTACGATTTAATGGCTGATGATGGTAATCCATTAAAAGTGAGTAACGCGGAAAATTACTTCTAATAATACATAATACGCAATATGTTTCGTCCCCTTAAATTTCAAACGATAGCAGGTGACGATAATCGATTAAAACTTATAAAATCCGTATGCATTCGTTCGCGCAATTCAATTTTCTTTATGTAGCGGAAATTACGACCGTTCATGGCGTTGCGATATGAATGAAAACTAAACGATTCTGAAGCAATGATGTCAGAAGCATTTGTTATTCGGAACACTTGAATTATTGGTCAGGTGGAGGTTGAACCACAGCGGAGATTGTGCCGATGAAACGGTTGCGTTATAGTGAACCCCGAGCGAAGGCAATCAGTGCCGTCAGTACGCGAGTAACTATTTCGCGTTGAACACGCCGACGTGTTTGAACGTCGAAATTGCCTATCGAATCTTCAGGCGAAGTTCTTTGCAATTGCGAGGTCGATGACTTATCGGTAAGGAACACAAGTGGATTTCTAGAAAGGTGTTATACTGCATGAAACGTAATGAATTCTTTACCGTAGTCGCCACACGATATTTGAGGTTATAAAAAAAAATTGAAGAAAGTATTGGAGATTTTTTTTTATTGGGTGATAAACCTGAGATCTGCTTGGTAACTGCTAATTTCGACAACTTCTTTGACCTTCGTTCGCAAAGTACACGGAAAAAGTTTTGTAAAAAATCTCACCGGCAATGACCGGATCATCGAAAGGATCGGATACCTGGAAACGCCTATTCTCACCTGGTTATTATTTTAATTGCCGTTGTTTCCAGCGCTAACCTATTACCGATTTACTGGGAATTTTTTTTGTCAGCATACAATGGTTCATCTTAAAACGGAGGAAAATTGTCGGCTCGCTAAAGTGTTGTTAATCGATCAAATCTACGAAATGTCTATCGAGCAGAAATTCGCACCATCAATAGATAGGTATTTTTTTTATTCTCTTTGCCATTAAGAATACGTTCTTTGCGCAGATATAAAATCCCTATATGGTCGCCAAACGTCTACGAAGTGTCAAACACATTAACCAAAACAAAAAAAAACATAATGTGTCTTCTGCAAAGATATAAAAATCCGTATATGGCGTCTGACTTACTGTATTACTTTTCCAAACGGAGCTCGAGAAATTTGCGTAACAGCATCATCCTCGCGTTGCTCTAGTGATGATTTCGTAACGCTGGCAATAAAGACGCTTCTCCCGTCGTGTCTCGTTGATTTAGATCGTGTGGTACGCACACTCCTGCTACATGCACATTATAATACTCCACGAGTGAACAAGGTCGGCGACTTCGTCTTCGTGACTGAGAATCGCGCAATGAAAAACTGAGAGGGGAAAAAAAAATTTGCTGTTGCCACTCTGGCAGTTGTGTTTGTGTAGAGCGAGTGATGGCTCCGCGAAGGTGTACCTCGAAATTTCGCCTAATGTTGGCTGCAAATGGTCGCTAAAGCGTCGGTATAGTTTGCGAGATGACCAATTTTCAATTTCAGTCATATTGTGTAAAGGAGACCAGAGATGATGACGCAAGAGATTAGTTGAAATGGACGTTGTAAAACAATCGCAGACCTAATGCAATGGGTATGGGCATTCTAACGAATTACCACAGCATAGGTATAGTCTGATTTCATAGAATACCGAATTCGCTTGGGTGGAATGTGCGATGTTGACTGAAGGTGTACGTTGAAGATAAATGATGCCTTTGCAGACTTCTGGATTTTAAAAGGGTTTGAAAAATTAGGAACTACAGCGTATAATCGGTAATTTCTGAGATTTGACGCATTGAGTATGGCGTTCTAAAGAATTACCATAGCGTATAGTCTGATTTCATAGAATACCGAATTCGCTTGGGTGGAATGTGCAATGTTGACTGAAGGTGTACGTTGAAGACAAATGATGCCTTTGCAGACGTCTGGATTTTAAAAGGGTTTGAGAAATTAGGAACTACAGCGTATAATCGGTATTTTCTGAGATTTGACGCATTGAGTATGGCGTTCTAAAGAATTACCATAGCGTATAGTCTGATTTCATAGAATACCGAATTCGCTTGGGTGGAATGTGCAATGTTGACTGAAGGTGTACGTTGAAGACAAATGATGCCTTTGCAGACGTCTGGATTTTAAAATGGTTTGAAAAATTAGGAACTACAGTGTATACTCGGTATTTTCTGAGATTTGACGCATTGAGTATGGCGTTCTAAAGAGTTACCATAGCGTATAGTCTGATTTCATAGAATGCCGAATTCGCTTCGGTGGAATGTGCGATGTTGACTAAAGGTGTACGTTGAAGACAAATGATGCCTTTGCAGACGTCTGGATTTTAAAAGGGTTTGAAAAATTAGGAACTACCGCGTGTAAATCGGTATTTTCTGAGATTTGATGCACTGAGTATGGCATTCTAAAGAATTACCATAGCGTATAGTTTGATTTCATAGAATGCCGAATGCGCTTGGGTGAAATTGGCAACGTTGATTGAAGGTGTATGTTGAAGACCAATAATGCCTTTACAGACGTCTGGATTTTAAAAGGGTTTGAAAAATTAGGAACTACAGCCTATAATCGGTATTTTCCGAGATTTAATGCACTGTGCATGGCATTCTAAAGAGTTAATTACCATAGTATGTACTCTAATTCAGAATGCCGTTGTTGGTTGAAATTTCCGATTTGTTTTACTGCCCATTTTTCAACTAGTCCCGGTCTTCCTTATTATGCAGCCTTGTAAACACGCATACGAGTTTAGTTGCTGATCTGATATGTTCCGCGCGTCTTCTCGGTGAATTTAAGATCCTGAATCTCCAAGGAGAATTCTGCCCGAGTGGGCTGTTCCCCGCGGACTATGACCGCGATGGTGACTCATGTAGGGAATCCTAAAGGGTATGAGAGAACTGGAGATCCTGTTTGAGACGACGGACTCATTCGAGTTCGTAGGAGAACCTGCCGTGACTCCTGTTAGTTTATTCAAAGCAGCTAAGACAGGATATAAGATACCCCTTACGTTTTTTCACGGTCCCTCGATCGGTTTCGCCTGAGTACGAGGGCGAGAATCTTTTTTTTATCATTCCTGTGTCGATTCCACGCCTTCTTTAGGCTTCTCAAGCACAAGATCAGATCCCCATACTTCGAAGAATCCATCTCTGTGGTTGGATGGTCAAAACGGCACGAAATTGGTTCGGTACCGAAGCCGTATCCGGTTCAACCCACTCGTGTTCCTTCCCCTCACGTCTAAGATGGGTCACCAACGCATTGACCAATAGAACTTTGCGATGAGTCCAGACCACACTTTTTTCATCTGTATTCCTACTTTTCGATTGTTGTCCACATGCAAAAGTCTGTTTTTGCCCGACTGTTTACACTGCCGGTTGTTCTTTCTTGTACATTCGAGATTTCAGACTGTTTCTTCTATATTTTGGCATCGATTTTGTGTCTCAAACGTATCGTTTTTATTGTGCCGAGAAAACTGTAAACATTTGAGGTTTTTTTTATTTGAAATACCAGTTTTAGGCATTCCTGTTGTTCGGAGTCTCGTGTATAATCAAAGAATCGTAAAACGTAGGAACGTCGTCTCAGTGATCATGACGAATCATGACGATTTAACACCGTTTTGTCGACTGTCGGTTATGATAGGTCGGGGTGTTGCCTCGCCGGGCACTGGGCGAACCGTTCGCGCCTCATCGTTCAACGATATCGTGCGTGTATTATGTCCACCTTTCACTTTTGGCAGTGTGCGCTCTGCTCAAAACCTATTCGCTGCGACTAGCGTTGCTGTTGCTGCTGCGCTGTTGTTAAATAGCAGCGTTTAGTTTACTATCGCTCGCTGGTTCGGACTTTTCGTGGGCCCGGAACAGCTTGCCTTCGACCTCGAAAGGCTTGTTAAAGCTGCAGAAGGCGCCATTAGCACAGCAGGCGCCGTAAAGACGAACGGCTCACGAACAATCACAATGTTGCATTGCTGGTCAGACGAATAATGAAAGGATAATCAGAGTTTTACTTCCGACTTCGCGGATAAAAAATTGTTTTAACAAAAAAAAAAAAAAAATAGGAAGTAATTTATTGCCCATTACAATCCAAACGTTCCAACAATCAATGAGAAATTCATTTTTCTGACTGTAATAGGCGAATAATTATTTTTATTTTTTTTTCCGCTCGGAATTTTTACGATTTTGGTAAATTATTCTTTCAGTATTTCAAAGATCGTTTTAAGGCCCAATGACCGGCAAATATTTAAATTCATTGGCTCGCAGTTTGAAAAACATTTAGCGAAGCCGACGAGAAGAATTATCGGTGAACGTGATCCAGATATTTCGTCGTTTGAACGCTGCCGACTGGCTACTTCCCGTAGCAATGCAGATCGGAGACATGGAACGAGCAGCTCTGACTCTCGAGATTTCTCGGCATATATTCTCGCAACGCCTACCCTCGGAGCGCAAAATCCTCGAGAATTTTTTCTTCCTTTTTTTTTTTTTAGAGAGACGCAATATATGAGAGGCGCGTCAGGAAGGAAAGCGAAGAGGCCACGGGGGAGGTCCGCCCGCGAGTAAATTATTTATCGCGCACACTTGCAAAGCCTTCATTCTTTCGCTGGTGCAATTTTTGCTCCAGTATTGCTATGCAGCTGCGCTTAACACGACGAGACGAGATCGTTCATTCCGGCACACGGCCACATAACGTCTCGGTACGAGGATATATCTTGTTATGCCGTACATACATATAAGTAGGTGGATATCAACGTCGTTGTTAATGTACATCCAATCTCACGGCTATCAAAGTAATGGTGTATTTGCACACGTGTGCGTTTTCTACAAGGATTAAAAAAATGACGAAGTACGGCAGCCGGTCTATCCGTCAGTTGTGTATTAAAATACAAGCATGACTCATGGTCATTCGCACCGATCTGAATTACGCATTCATAAATGTTACTGTCGTGAAAATTAATTTTTACATCAGCGTACTTTTTTTTTTTTACTAAAAAAAAATTATGAATTAAGTGAACGAAGTATAAGCAATTTTTTTTATTTTTTTTTTTTTACTTAATTCTCCTAATTTATAATTTTTTTTTACAGTACATAAGCCTTTAAATCAAATATTCCGCGATGTTGTGAACGGAAATAGAAAACCCGTTTTCTGATTTATTCATAATATGAATTATGAGATTTTTAATGAAGGAAATATATGCATGAGACGAAGAATAGGATCACTACCAATGGAAGTTATAGTTCAGCATGGATATGTTTTCGTATTTATTCCGGAACGTTAGAAGCTTTGAAACGGGAGAGACTCGACGTGACATTCGAACGAGAAATCACAACGGTTAACCTGTTCAGTTGATAATAGAATAATAATTAGCATAGCAAGTTCCGGGTTATCCGAACCCATGGGGCTGCAGGTCTCGTTGCCTCAGGCAACGAAACCGAGACACGCACACGTTTGGTGTTATTAATCGTTATTTGGGAACAATTTCGATAGCACGAAAAAACGCTCAGGGGAACTCGTTGAAAGGGCGGAGAAACTAATGTCGCGTGACCATTGGAACGAAAAGAAAATTGAATTTAATATTAGTTTTTTTTATTGAATAAAATATCAATTTTTTAAAATAAAATGAATTAAATATTAATTTTTTTTAAATTGATCATAATATTTAAAAAAAAATTTTAAATTTAAAGTTTGTTTGTTTTTCAAATTGAAATTTTGGAAAACAACTACGTTTGCGAGTGGTTAGAAATCGTGTGAAATTTCTTCTCGCGCGGCTTACGGCTCATTCCCAAGAAATATCAACAAAGAACGTACATATTGTTCATCGACATATGCAAACAAATATATCGAAAACCGTCAAGAGATGTGAATGACAAACACAATTGATGTGTATCCTTCTTAGCAAACAGCGCATCTGATACGTTATTATACAGAGCTATGAGCGATCTATACGACCGAAGATTGATGATCGAACTGCTTCTCTTTCACGGTCCATTCGTCGTTTTTGTTCTCTTATGTTTCTCGCGCATCGGGTAAGGTCTCCGAACTCGTGTGAACAAAATTACATGCAAAAACGACGGTCCCGCCGCAGAACCTCAAAATCTCCCGTCACCTAACGCGCAGCTAAAAGCGTTTTTTCACCGAGTATCTCATTTTCATATTTATATTATTCGTTATTAAAGTTCAAATTTATATTTACGAATGATATTGATATTTTATATTTTTCATCAATTTCTTCGTCTTCGCTTTTAAAAATTCGAATTAAAAAAAATGATTTTTAAATGATCAATAAATCCGATCTTTTTTATTCTGTAAGCAATCAACCGTTAGATAACGCAATAATTATTATCTACAGTACAGTTCTGCTCGTTAATGTCAATTAAATTTCCATTCCAGATACAACTCAATCAATATTCCAAGAATAATAATGTCGTAGTTAAAGAAAAAAATCGAACAAAGAAATGCAGTGTACTGGTTGCGTCGCTATGCGGATAACGCTGAAGTTACTATAACCGCCACACGCGGTCACCAGAACCCTCGTGTCTCCTGTTGCCTTCGGCAAAATATAGAAAGCATTTGTTCCCAAGTGCAATCGAATTATGGGTGCTTCACGGAAACTTGTTTTTGATAAGCGAAAGCAATATGCATAAACTCATCAGGTATACATAACCATAATTCATATCTCGCAGACGCCTATCAAGATATGCGACATCTACTTGTTTGAAGCAGATGTGACGCATCTTGAATACCCGTTTGATTGGGGCGTCTTGGGGGATATTTCGTACGTAAGATAAGGGAAATCCAGCGGAGTTTCAGCCACAGGGGGGTTCTGAAAACTGGTCAATGGATCCGGTATACAGTGTCGCGGAAAATTACAACCGCATACAGCAACATGACGAGTCACCATCGCGCCTCCCGGTAGGCGTTCAAAATGGTTCAAACCAACCAAACTTGCTAACGATCAAAAGCTAAAAGTCCCCGCTAAATCGTAATTTCTTGGGGTCTCTTAGGCTTTCATTTTAGCCTTTCGTCGGGATGCCATTATGTATTTTTGTAGATTCTGGAGAGACCAGAGTCGAATGTATTCTTGCCTACCTGGACAAGCTACCTAAAGCGGACCATCATGAAGGGGAAGAGAACATTTAATGGGTGGCATGCCGCGAGGGAGAGAGCGGGGGAGGGGGGGGGGGAGGAGACTTGGGGAATGAACAGAAGAAGTAGAAGAAATAAAAGACGGGGATGAGAAGGCGAAGGAATCACGTTACGACGTCTGGTTCAGCTCCGGGATGCCAACGAGGGAACAGGGAGTTCAGGGTTAAGCAGAGTTGGATGAAGACAGCAAAAAGACTGAGAAGCCAATCTCGCGCCGCTTCGTCTCGCTTAGCCGCGCTGCACGCTATACCTTCGTTGTCGTTTAATAGTTTTGCGGGATTGAAGGAAAACTTGATTTGCGTGATATATTAAATATGTATATATATTGAATGAATATATTTTTTTTTGTAGATTTAACGCGCAAGTTAATTGAGCAAATGGTACTGAAGTGTAATGTAAACAAATGATTTGGATAAAATATATTTATTCGTATATATAATTTAATTTTGATGATTATTATAAATGTGTAAAAAAATTTTAATTAATACATTTTTTTAAATATATAATTTCTGTAATTTTTTTTTGTCAATAGGTCGGAACATTAATTGAGAAACTGTGGTGATTAATATGCTTTTGTGATACATTCTCAAAATATTGGAAATAGAGAGGGTATTTTTGATTTTTTTTTGTTGGGTAAATTATACTTATAAATCGTCGCACGTTAATTTACTTCACGTGTGAAACTAACTGTGAAAAACATCCGTGAAAACGATTCTTTTTAATTATTTTCGACATTCTAAATTATCCATCTTTCGTTTTTATTCTGCGACGATAAAAGATTTTCTGAGAAAACGACAATGCCGGTGAGCGTTATAGCACAACGAAATATTGCTTCGATTTGTCAACCGATCAGACCGTAACGTCTGGGCGTCAACTTTTTTTTGTTTTGTTTACAGCTTTTTTTCGAAACGCGCGTTGCTTCTAAAGATGTATTCGTGAAACATCCGACGCTCTGCAAGCAGTTATGCATTATTTAATTCCGTTACATCGAATTGAACTGATGTAGTTAATTTTTTGTAGGGTTATCGCGAAAAAACTATTCATTGGATTGGAAATTATTTTAGATTTTTCTAACATTTAAAAAATTGTCGCAAATTTTAATACGCGAAAAATCAACTGATCACAGCTTCAAAAAAGTCGCCCGATATTTTTGATCAGTTATTATCTTCAAAAGGTCCGTTACATTATAAAATCTCGTGAAAAATTCTGAAAAAAATTGTAGAGTACTGTGAAAGTATCATTTTTTTTTGGTACAAAGTGAATTTTTTTTCTGCCATTTCGCATTTTTATTGCGAGGAAAATAATCGAACATTGTACGCTTCTGGATAAAAATCTCTCCTATACAAAGGGTTAATTTTATGAATCAACCGACTAAGCACCTTGCGGAAGTTTATCACGTCACTCGTCTTCTCTATTGTGTAATTCACAGACGACACTATTTTGAGAATCGATAGATTGAAATCAGCCGAATCAAATTCAATCAAAAACCATTTTAAAAAATCGTTTTCTATGAATGTCCATCGTTTTTTCTATGAATTTTCCTCCGCGATTAATTAAAAATACGAATTAAAAAAAAACAAGACCTTCAGATCCTAAACTGCGTTTTTCAGAGTTCCTCATATCTTTCCAAGTAACGAATTATCACGTGTGACTAAAGTTGACACGACGAGGGCGACGCGCCTCACCGAAACATTGCGTATACGCAATGAGAATATAAAGCGACAGAATTGAAGATAAATACGAAGGCAATAATCGCCGTAATTCATTCGACACTTAATTTACAATTCGTTCTATAATTTATGAACGTCAAGGCACCACCTGGGTATTCGTATGTTTGCCAGTAAAAAAAATAAAGAAAAACGCATGAAATCTCGTTCATCGCGCAGACGGCCGGTGTCCTTTGGGTTCCGGGCGCAGCGCTCGGACAGCGCGGCATGTAAGATCATTTCATTCACACACGTGGAGTTCTTAGCATTTTTATTGCTTCCACTCCCGTCCAATCGATGATCACTCGGCCCGGAAAATCCCAGATTATCCGGGGAGTAGTAGCGATTGAAAAAAAAAAAAAAGAAAAAAAAGGTGACACAGAACTCCACGAGGCGGAGAAGGTCGAGTGTCTTCCTAACTTGATTTTCCCGGAATACTGGTACGTCGTAAACGTGGCTAATTCCGTTTGCATGTACTATGTATGTCTCGAAACCGGTGTAAACGTCTACAGTATACAAGTAACACTCGACTGTGCAGACGATCTATTGCTAGCTGTTCTAAGTTCTACGCTTGTCGATGGGGGGCGAGGCGTGCAACAAGAGTCCGGGCGCACCGCAGGCACGTGAACGCCAGCGAACGGCGTGAACGGCGAAGGTCGTGGTTCTCCGGTGCAACCAGTACCACCAGCACTCGCAACAGGTTTCTTCGCTCAGGCGCTTGGGTATTTTTTTTTTTTTTTTTAATTTTTTTCGAAAGGAAACGATACACAGCGGAGGCACAAGCAATTTTGCGTAAATTCGATATTCATTGGATTGCCGTATTTTAACAAAGTTTAGGAAGCATCAATAGCGGATGAATGTGTACTCGTCATTGATAGGCTACTGTGGTTTATCGAGTAACAAAGAGAGTTCAGGAGAGTTCAGAGTCCATAAGTATTTTTAGAGTGACCGGCGGCCTAATCGCGTAATATCTGTTGTATCGTATTTGATTTTGAAGACTTTTTGTTCGAATAACGGGAGTGTCGTTGATCCAATGGCGATGTATTCAAGCCGACATTTCTGTGGAACGATATCGATGTCTGGGCTGACGATTCACACGTAACTTTACTCTTGTTAGCCATGCAACGTGCGAGGAGTACCGATATGATTAGACGTGGAAACACTGCTTTCAGCATCGGAAAGAGTGTGGGAACGCTAAGTGGCCGAAAGGGTACAAAAAAGACGGCTTCATCAATTAAAAAAAAAAAAAAAGAATCCGTTGAAAAAAAATTATGAGTTGAAGGAACTAATAGTTAGTTGAGACAATTGCTTCTCAATAATTAAAAAATGTGTTGTACCAACTAACTATTAGTTCTTTCAGCTGATTGTTGCTTCTCGCAACTCATAATATTTTTTTCAGTGAACTCAATTCCTCGTTGGCTGTTTCTTTGTGATTAATAACGATCAGTTCTCCGTATCAAAAAAAAAATCCATCAAAACCAATATCGATATTTGAGTCCTCAGAAAATGCCTACAAATCAAATAACGAAGTCGAATACGAGTTTGAAATACTCAACAGTTCGGGACATGAGCATTGAGCCGTAAGGTTTTTCGAAAGGCGAACCAAACACCTACCCTACACGCCACGAAACGGCGTTATGAACATACAATATCACCATTTTTTTTTTTTTTTTTTTTTTTTTTCACCCGTCAACAGGATAGTCACGCGGGCGGTCATGCCTCGTGACTTCCCGTGGTTAACAGAGCAGAAAAATGCTGGCATGTCTCCCGCCCCGCTTGCCAGTTCCGACCAAAGTTTAGGATCTCGTGATGTTTGAGGAGAAGGGGAGCTTACAAATTGTAGCCGCCTGTCTGAGTCATTATGAATGTACAAAGTGGTGTGTCTTATAAGCTTCTAACGCATAAATGTCTCGATTGATATTGTGAAATTTTCGAAATATATTGGATTCCCATTATATGAGCTCTCGATAATGGAGAAATATACATTTAATGCACAGATAACCGTTAATGTAACTAATTACGAAATATTAAGTATCGGCACTTTTTTTTTTGGTTTTTTCAAAAACGAGATCATCGAGAAAGATTTTATAATTTTTTTGAAAATTGATTTAAAATAATTAATTAATCAATTATTATTATAATTATTTTAATGTATTTAAATTTTTTTTTAACTTTACAATCGCCTCTTTAATTTGTAATTACAAATTGTAGCCGCCTGTCTGAGTCATTATGAATGTACAAAGTGGTGTGTCTTATATATAAGCTTCTAACGCATAAATTTCTCGATTGATATTGTGAAATTTTCGAAAATATTGGATTCCCATTATATGGGCTCTCGATAATGGAAAAATATACATTTAGTGCACAGATAACCGTTAATGTAAGTAATTACGAAATATTGAGTATCGGCACTTTTTTTTATTGATTTTTTAAAAAACGACATCATCGAGAAAGATTTTATAATTTTTAAAAAATTGATTTAAAATAATTAATTAATCAATTATTATTATAATTATTTTAATGTATTTAATTTTTTTTTTAACTTTACAATCGCCTCTTTAATTTGTAATTACAAATTGTAGCCGCCTGTCTGAGTCATTATGAATGTACAAAGTGGTGTGTCTTATACATAAGCTTTTAACCCATAAATTTCTCGATTGATATTGTGAAATTTTCGAAAATATTGGATTCCCATTATATGGACTCTCGATAATGGAAAAATATACATTTAGTGCACAGATAACCGTTAATGTAAGTAATTACGAAATATTGAGTATCGGCACTTTTTTTTACTGATTTTTTAAAAAACGACATCATCGAGAAAGATTTTATAATTTAAAAAAAATTGATTTAAAATAATTAATTAATCAATTATTATTATAATTATTTTAATGTATTTAATTTTTTTTTAAACTTTACAATCGCCTCTTTAATTTGTAATTACAAATTGTAGTCGCCTGTCTGAGTCATTATGAATGTACAAAGTGGTGTGTCTTATAAGCTTCTAACGCATAAATTTCTCGATTGATATTGTGAAATTTTCGAAAAATATTGGATTCCCATTATATGGGCTCTCGATAATGGAAAAATATACATTTAATGCACAGATAATCGTTAATGTAACTAATTACGAAATATTGAGCATCGGCACTTTTTTTTATTGATTTTTTCAAAAACGACATCATCGAGAAAGATTTTATAATTTTTTAAAAATTGATTTAAAATAATTAATTAATCAATTATTATTATTATTATTATTTTAATCTAGTTAATTTTTTTTTTAACTTTACAATCGGTTTTTTAATTTGTAAACGATTAGATACACTGCGTAATGAAGAATTGATGGGTATATTTTGGAAATAGCGAAGGAAACTATATACGTTTCATCTGCTGAAAGTGCGAGCAAAGTGATAGATGGTATAATTGCCAGATTCGTCACCTTGAAACGTCAAAATGTCTCGATACCAGATCTCGTCGAACTGTCGATAGCATTGCAAGGTTAGGCTGACCCTCGGGTCCGTATTTGAAGAACTTTCTTACGAATCAAAACAAATGGTGGGAAGGGGATACAGTTGTCTACCGATTAGCATACTGACCTGTGGTCCGCGACTTAACGGATTCAATTTTTGCTCGCAAAGGGGTGAAAAAAATAAAAAATGAAAAGATCGAAATATAATTCAGTGGCGTAAAGGTGAATTTAAGGAAAGGTGGGGTTACCTATGAGTACAGTACGAGAGCACAAGAACACGAAAAAGAGCGGCTGCGCGGCATGGTGGAGTCCGACAACTGCTCTATTATTACAGTAACTTTCGACAGGGCTAATGATCGATCCAACCGATTTCTGTATACACTCTGTTAGTTTGTATAGAACTATTGCTAAATATTGAGCCATCGTGAGTTCGCCTCGGATCGAGAGACTATATCGATTGCGCCACGTGATTAATGTGGGCACTGTAACCAACAACAACCACTAAAGCAAATGCCATTCAGAAATGGCGTCCCACTGATCGGATAATAGCATCGCAGGGCACATTTACATCTGCATCTCGTAACGAAACTACGAGACGTTTATATTTCTATATAAAATATTTTGATACCAATTAAAAACGACTGAAACAGAAGTATAACAAAGAAATTGCATTTAGCATTTTTTTGCATTGCATTTTGCATTTTTTTTTTTTTTTTGCATTTAGTGTGAAATAACAATTAATTATTCGTATATTATAGTCTGGCGATTTCTTCATTGGCTGAGTATGGAAATTCCTCGACTATAATAATAATAATAAGAATATTTCGGAAATAATAATTAATCATTTCGGAATAATTGTTATTTCACTGGGTTTTGTTAATAGTTTCTTATTTACACTTCTTTTTTAGTCGGGAGTTCTTACAGTTTTGTAAAAATGTTTTTATTTTATTCTTTTGAAGGATATTTTTTTTTTTGTTAATTGCATCTTTTTTAAAGAACTTTTTTTTTAAATTTAGTCGGGAGTTCAAAAAATATATCGGAGAAGATGGCGGCGATCTTTTATACATACAGACTATTTTGCAAAATGTTTTTATTTGTACCAATATTCAACGGATTTAAATTTTTTATTGAAAAAATTCACGTTTTTTTCTGCAGCGGAGCATCGAGAGTTACAAAGACTTCATTCTGATAACAAATAAAAAATGGCTATTCGCATTGTATTATCGAAAGATATATTCTTCATTCAGTGACAAAATCTTTCGACTATATTACATCGTACCATCGGTTGCCTTTTGGCAGATTTGTAATACTGCGGAGTTGCGAAATCGTAGAAATTTTTCCCGAAGCCTGAAGGGTAGCGAAGTTTAAGAGGCAGAGATTCGTGTGTACCCATCGCAGATATCTTACAACTCGTCGTAAATTGTAATATCCAAATGATTGGGATTCATAAAGCCGTGTAGCGCGTTCCACACGAACGGGAAATAATTAAAAAGCAGTATCGACAAATTAAAAAAAAACTGAACATTAAAACAGGTCGGATAATCGGTGGAATCCGCCGTTTTAACATCCGTGTCTACTAATTGTACGCCTATTCGCATTGAATTGCTAAAACTGCCGGACCCTCGCTTTGTCTACAGTGTTTGCTAATTATGTATTACGAGAAGTCATGAAGTACTCTCGTCATTGTAGGCGCGCTTCGCAGTAATACGGCAGCCATAGCTCGTTTTTTTTTTTTTTTTTTTTTTTTTTACATATTCCTTCGGAGATTTGCGCGAATCATTATACTTGTGTATTATAATGTTCTTGCAATGGCAGTCATTGTAATGCAGCGTAATATGGAACAGTATAGATAAACGCATTTGTTATTCGGCGCACTTAAAGTGCCATTAAGCTATTACCGGCATTACAAACGTCGCACTGGCATCTTCATTAAATCATTATGACTCTGCTGACTCGGTAATCGCGTCCATCGTCTCAATCGGAATAAAAGGGAACCGAGGGGCATTTTTGCTCTATTGCCACTGCTCCTTCGACTGTATTGTACGCGATGCATTGCGCGAAATGATGAGCAATACAACGCGATAGATCGCGATTTAGTTCAGCAGACTACTGATTGATTCAAAATGTTGTTATATTCGTGAAAAACTTTATCGTTGTTTTCTTCGTCATTTTCTTACGAGATTACAAATCGGTCTGAAAATTCATCTTAAGGCTGTTTTATTTTTTCTTATCGGTGAAAAAAACCGTAAAAAAAAATTTTTTTTTAATACCGATTTTTAATTTTTCCTTTTTAAAAAAATAATTCCGTATTTTACAGTTTTTAATTTATAGATTTCGGGATTTTTTTATATGAACAGAAGACGATTTTTTGCGTATAAAAAAATTGATTAAAAATGGTCCTTTGCTAATTACAATGTTCAAACATCGAGGAATCGAAAAAAAAAAAATATATCGTGCTGCACAATGAATAGTAAATATATTTTTTTATGTGTAAAAAAGGAACAAGAAACTGTCAATTTCTCCATTTCTGAATCACCTTGTATGCGAGGTCTTCGGTACAAGAGATGAGAGCCATAAATTATCAGAGATGTGTTGCGTGTGGTAACTACTGAAGACGAACGCGCGGCGGGAAATGCATATCCATTGGTAATTGCGCGAGTTGCGCTGCGCAGTATGAATAAAAGGGTCTCTCGTCGCGGCTGCTGCGCGCCGCGTTCCGCCATATATTCGTTTGTAATCGTAAATATATGTGTATAAAACATAAAGCGATGGCAAATACACGCGATACACAATCGTCGAATACGAAAAAAAAAAAAAAAAAAAAAAAAATGTCCTGCGCATCGACGCACCCAACACATCGGCACATCCATTAATTAGACGGTCTCTTCCCTCCTTCAGCCACCGCCAGTCCTCATTTGGCAAAATTATTCGCTGTTTCTCGTCATAATATCGAAGAGCCCATCTGCACGTCCGCTATCATAGCCTATGTGTAATGTATACCCGGCGGACACGGTCGGCGTGAAGCCTTAATTCATTGTCGTGATTCGATCGTATGCCCGTCTTTTACAACAGGATTCCGTTTGCAATAAACATGACGCGATTACAACTTGCGATTTGTTTTATTAGATTCCCGTTCGTGATTAACATGGTCACTTGTTTTTTTTTTTTTTTTTTTTTTTTTTTTTCATAAAACGCGACAAGACGGAAAAATTAACATTGAAATTCGTCTTATGCGAAATATGAATTAAATCATAGAATTTTTAACACGAATGGTGCTCGTTGCGTGAAAAAAATCGAGAAGGATGTTAGGGAGATCGGGACGGAAAAAAATCATTATTTCGCGCAGTAAGAATGGCTAAATAATCATCATTTACTGCATTTGTTGCAATTAGCCCCGATCTCGTCAATCACGTACCCTTCTCGCGTATATCAACTGCACAACGGACTCACTGAAATGACTGAAAGTTACGAAAATCTGCTTTAACTACGCATCAATGAATATTCTCGACTATGTGGTCGAAAGTTTGACTTCGCTACGCTTCGGAGAGGGAGCTAATAACTTTTATCATCGGCGTTGGGGTGAAGCAAAAAGAAACTGCATCCGTTGGGTAATCGAAAACTGACGCTAAAGAGTCTTTTTATATGTCGCAATAACAGCATCAATCAAAAGAAAAGTTTGACATTGAAGTCAGATTCCGCGATGAAGATTTGACGATGAGAATCTTAACAAATTGCTGGAGTAAAATAAAAACCTTGGATTCCCCAGCGCAGTCAACGTATAGGACACTAATTACCCGGGAGATTCCCGAATTTTTTTTTTCGCGCAATTTCGTCTTTGGTCGGTGTAAACGCCATTGCGCGGAGTCATGGTGACCAATGACCGCATATACCGTTTAAACCGAATCGTACCGTTTAAGGTAGTTATGTCGCTTCGCGTTCATTTCACTTAAGTTCGAGAAAAATGAGAGAAAATTGCAAATACTTCTCGATGATATAAAAATCTGAAAAAATTCATGCATATTGAAGGTACTGAAAAAATTAATTTTGCATAATAATAACTCCAAAATGTTATTAATAAATTGTTGAAAAAATTAATTGGTCAACAAATTTCCCGGGAATCCAATTTTTTTTATTATAAAAATGATTCTTTCATTTTTCTGAATACGTATGAATTTTTTCAGATTTTTCAATTTACTTTGAATTTTGTGTTTTTTTCACACATTTTTTCCATAAAAAAAAAACTCAAAGTAAATTGAAAAATCTGAAAAAATTCATACGTATTCAGAAAAATGAACGAATCATTTTCACAAACAAAAAAAGTCGCGTTCCCGGGAAATTTGTTGACCAATAATTTTTTTCATCAATTTGTTAATACCATTTGGGAATTATTATTATTATGCAAAATTAATTTTTTCAGTACGTTTAATATGCATGAATTTTTTCAGATTTTTATGCCATCGAGAAGTACTTGCAATTTTCTCTAATTTTTCTCGAACTTAAGTGAAATGAACGCGAAGCGACTTAACTATCTTAAACCGAATTTATCTCACATTAAAAAGAAGGAGACCGGGGCTAATCGAAACACCTACAATAAAAATCGAATCATTCATCCAGCAAGTATGGAACTCCGTGGAATCAGAGAGCATAACATAGTAAACAATTTTTTAGAGTGTCATACTTCGCGCCAAAAAATTCCGATCTTTTTTTGCGACGTGTTTTCCGTTTTGTCTCGTGTTTCAACTAACCCCTGTCTCCTACATACAATTCCGTTAGCGCGTCTTACGGTACTCGGTAATTTCAGATTTAATCAAAGAAAAAAAAAAAAAAAGTTCATAATACAAATCTGAAAACGATAAAAATAAACTATAATTAGAAGGAGTAAATCACTTGCTGTTGCCCTGACGTAGCACTTTGGGAATCTCCTCGGCGTCGTGACGTTGCGTAATCGCGAACTTCCTCGAGAGAGAGACTCGCGACAGGGTCACGTGTCCGTCAAAAGTCCGTCCTCGTGAGAGTCCGAATAAACATGAGGGACACGAGTGTTGTGTGTCGCGAACCAAGTGATCCCCTCAAGTTCGAGAGAGCAACAACGGTTATGCGCGATACATGACTTCGTTCGATACGTGCAAACGGCGATACTTTCTTTTCGATGTATTCCCTAACGAAGGCGATCGGAAAGGGAGGAGGGGGCGGAGAGTACAAGTGCGGAGAGCCATCGGTCCACGTGTTTCACGACACGTTTCTTTTCCGATTCTCTGAGGCAACGCGCACCTCCGATTATGCAACGGCTTCTTTCACTCGATACCGACTCTCACTCGCTTTTCTGAATATATCTATACTTATAGAACGCACACTCTACGTGTCGCGAGATGAATGAGACAAAAAGCAATTCGTCGGAACAACGCGGTCGGCTACTTGGAAACGCGTTACGTGATTTAAAGTTTGTATTTCATATGTATATTTCTACCTATATATCCCCAATCGAGCGAAGAGAAGTCCGGAGAACGTCCTGGAAGTCCGGTAATAAAGTTACGTGATCGTTCCGTCGAAATTCGTATCTCCCTATGGAGACGAAGAACTCGTGTCTTACGCCCGTCTTATGTATGCTACGCGTTTACCAAAGAGCTACAAGGACGCGAGCGAAAAAAAAGATAGAAGAAGAAAGCCGCTTTCGACTCGCGACGTTAGGCAGAGTTGCGCGCGCAGGTATCAATCTCGTGCAATCGCGACGATACCAAATGGGCATTAATTGTATTGTTTATGAAATTCTAAAGTGTTAACAGGATATACCTTATTTTTTTTTTTTTTTTTTTGGAAATAGCAATCATCGGCGTCTAACTGAAAAGAACGTCAATATGTTTGTCAAATGAATCTAATTAGCTATAGAATTGACCGGAAGACATCCGGCAAAAAAATTAAATAGCAAAAAATTAAAGGCGTTATAATGAATTCATTAAGTATGGACTGTAATTCCACTGAGAGCCGTATGCGCCACGTGGAACCTTTGATTTCGTGTTTATTAAGTGTTTTTCATGTCGCCGCGATTTCCTGTATTTTACGGTTCATTTTTTAGACTCATATCATAAGGGATACATTTAAAAAAAAATTTCATTTAAATTTTTTTTTTTTTTTTTTCGTTTTTATTAGGTGTGTTTTAAGTCGCCCCGATCCCTTTTATTTTGCGCCTCATTTTTTGGAATCGTAACATAAGGGATACATTTTTTTTTTTTTTTTTTAGATTTGGAAGTTCGATGACTCATAGTGGGAGAGATATGGAAAAAAAATGTGTAATTCCGTGTAATCTACGAGAGTTTTTGTGTTACGATTTATATTGAAGCTTTTTCACCGTCTTCCGTCACCTTACCGTCGTCTACATGTTCAGAATTATATCCCTCGCGATGTAATAGCGGCGCAATACACATTTGCGTCTTCCCGACGCGTCTTCGCGGTCACGATCGAGACCCTGAATTCATTCACTCGTTCGTTCGATCCCCGAGAGTTCAATGCACGAGACTCACAGAGAGAAAGACAGTTATCGCTGTGAAGTCGCGCTACGTGGGAGGAGTAAATGTAACTGCCCAACCGGAATGCTTAATGCCGCACAATAGATACATATATTCTTTTACAGATCTAATATACATTTTGAACGAAAGTTATCTGTTTGTTTGGCTATTTTTTATTTTTTTTTACTCTGATTTTCGAAGATAATAGACGGGATTTGCATACAACGCAAGTTGATAGTGTCATACGTGTTGCCGCGTGTCCGCAGGGCTTCACGAACGGGATACGGTTACCGCAGGTCGGTGACCCGCAGGACCGAGACTTTTGAAATACCGAATCGACGAACGAGTGGTGTTAAAATAATTTAATAAAAATTTGAAAAAATTATTTTTAAAAATAATTTTATAAAAATTTGAAAAAAATATTTTAAAAAATTACTTTATAAAAATTTGAAAAAAAAATATTTTTTACATAAGAGAGGAATAAAAAAATGGTATTAACAATTAAGTCGGAAATAAGAAATAAATATTCAACAAAAAATTTTAAAACACTGGAAAAATCAACGATACGATCGTTCCTTCGAGAAAAATAGAAGAACTTCCGAAGGTTGCTTCGCGAAGTGGGACTCGCCGCGTTAGCAGGATTCTTCTATAGGTTGCAGGGATTTCCGCGTGTCCATGATAATGCGAATTCCTGACTCACGCATTGCTTCAGGCCACATGAAGATCAGAATAATAGATATCGCGCTTGTGTGTACGCAAGAGAACAAACGATTGAAGAATGTCCGGCTTTTTAGCGGTATGAATATCTATCTACACAACCGCGATATCTCCTAATAAGATAGTGAAATTGATCGAAAATCTTTTATGTTTTGCGAATTACTATTCGAACCCTATGAATTATTAAAAGATCAAATCTTAGGATCGCAAAAACCGAAGAAAAAAAACTTATGAATGTGTTTGCGGCAGTAAAGAAATTCACTTTCGTCTAAAAGGATTTCAATTATTCGTCTAATGAATTACACGAGTAGATTTGATTTTACCGGCGATATTCAACAAGTTATTTTTTTTTTTTTACTAAAAAAAAAAGAAAAGCTCTTAAAAAAAAAAAAAAAAAAAAAAATTATTTTGCACTCGAGAACCAGCTGCAGGGAGAGAATCATGTGGTCGATCGTAGCACACTGTGGGGTAAATCCCAAGGTGTTCAGGGTTACTGATACCAGACGGTGAGCAGATACATACTGTACTGCATTCTACTACACTATGGGTATACATAAGAATACAAGTATAGATATACACCCACTGGTATATGCTCTGCATAATCGTCCGAACCAGACGCTCGAGGTTCAAGGTGACTATAGAAAGAACCCGCATTCCTGCGACTCGTCCCTTCGGCGAGCGTGCGGATTCACTCTCGTTGAACCGGCTGAATTGAGCAATTGCGGAGGGATACGATTGCGAGTTGAAATGGAAGGAACCGCAGGTAATATCTGTTGTAACGTGAATTACGAGCAATGAGCGATACCGATTCCCATTACAACCGCACTACTGTGTTTGTATGTAAATAATAAAAAAAATAAAAAAAGACGAAGCAACGAAGCGAGAGATTCCATAGATATATAACGCTGATTGCGGGGCGATATAGCAATATCATCGCGGAGCGCGTAGTCTCGAAAGTATGAAGCATGTAATACGCGGCTATAAAAGCTGTCGAGTTTCGCGGGAGAATCCGGGTTCGATACTTACAGTCTCGCATTTACAAATATTTATGTACATACATATCGACCATAGATAGCCCGTGGGCTGATTCGATGCGTGTTGTGTATTATTATATCGTTCAGAATACGGGCAACAGTCGCAAATTCGTCGCCCACGTGCCTGTCGTTCTGTTCCTAAAAGTATCTACTGTCGCGTCCGAAGATCGGCCGATAGTGTGGTCTCCGCCCGTCGTCGCAAAATTAATCTCGATCGCATCCGGACGCGGGCATTGCGTGTGATAGAATAGTGGGGAAGTTTTGACCAAAGAACTAACTTCAAAAACTACACTACAAAAAACGATTTGTTGGAAGAACTAATCATTAGTTCGAAAAATTAAAAATTAGTTGAAAAAACTAAAAATTAGTTCGAAAAATTAAAAATTAGTTGAAAAAACTAAAAATTAGTTGAAAAGAGTAATTAGTTGAAAAAACTAATAATTAGTTCGAAAAACTAAAAATTCGTTTGACAACCTGATAATTAGTTGGAAAAACTAATAATTAGTTCGAAAAACTAAAAATTCGTTTGACAACCTGATAATTAGTTGGAAAAACTAAAAATTAGTTCAAAAAACTAAAAATTAGTTCAAAAAACTAAAAATTAGTTCAAAAAACTAAAAATTCGTTCAAAAACTAAAAATTAGTTCAAAAAACTAAAAATTAGTTGAAAAAACTAATTACTAGACGAGGCGACTAATTTTTAGGAAAGAAAACGATTGTACCATTCAACTATTAGTTTCTCCACCTAACTATTAGTCCTCGCAACTAATCTTTTTTTTCGGTGTAGGGTAGGGTAGGGTAGGCAAATGCTGAGTCATTTATCTTACACTCGAACTAAATCAAGAGATGTTCAATGTGTTCACGAATAACTGAACATTCTGTACCTTTGTCAGCTAGCCGACAGCCTTCTGCTGGATTTAGCAGCAAATATCCTTTCAGCCTATCCAAGTTTTCCAGTTCAACTCTTACGGCTCCTTTGTTTCCATTGAGTCCTTATCTCAACGGATCCGGTTATACAGTCAGCGAACAAGGAATACGGAGTAAGTTTGCTTTACAGAATAGAGGAAGAAGGAAGCGGACTTCGGAGAGCACGCATCAACGGAGACTGCGCGATTAATTTAATCGGCTGGACAATTTACTTAATGCTGCGCCCAGCGGGTGCGGCCGTGAACGGAAATTGGTGGTGAGAGGCGGAGAGAAGGGATTGCAATCCCTGACTCGAAGCCAATCCCTTTCGACCTCGAACCTGCGTTCCAAAACGATTGATCTTTCGATCGGAGAATAGTGATCTGTTCGCAATCGGGAATCGGGACAGCCGACAGGCAAAGCAAGCGAACGCACGCATATTCGTGAAAGTGTGGGATTTCAGCAGCATCTTTATGGTAATAGCGGATTGAGGACATAGAGCAAAGCAACCCAACCCTTGCTGGCAACAAGAATATGTAGAAAGAAACAGGAGAAGACTATCAAGAGCAGTGAATTCTGAGTTATAGAAAGAGGTCAAGAAATGAGGTCCAAATGCGCGGTGATCCCTCATCACCTGCTACTGGACATATGGTTGGTATGGTTGGTTGGTTGGTTGGTTGGTATGGTTTGGTACTTCTACCAAATCCGTACAAACTTCTTGCAATTGCAAAGTGATGACTAGAAATGGATGAATTGTCGATCACTTTATTGAAATTCTTGATGTTTGCTATTTCATTCTTTCCGATTGGCGGTAATCCTTATCAACATTTGGCAAATGCACAATTAGATTCCAATGCAACCACATCCAATAGAACCCAAACTGTTCGGAAGAACGCTGTCAAAGGCTTACAAGCGTCGATTTTGTTGCGACAGAAAGATGTGAGGCTTTGCGTAAGTGAAGCTACTGCAATAGTATACCACATTCTGCTCGTGCTGCTTTTCGTTTCCACATACGACTATTGCCGATCGATCGAACGCGCACACGCGAGGGTACTAAAAGTTGCAGATTTCTAAAACGTTGTTGGCTTCAGTCGAAACAGGTGCATAGAATCGTATTGTGCATCAGTAAGAAACAACTAAACCACAAGAGACATTCATACATCGGTTTTTATTCGCCGGCATATGCATGCGCGAGTAGCATTAACAGACCTAAATCAGAGGATCAGGAAGCCACGGGTCCAAAAGCGGTCGTCGGCCTTGTCTTGCCGAATAGAGTCAAATAGACCGACAGCGAAGGACGAATGTTCCCCGCTCGCCGACTTGCGGAACACACCGTCGATCTTGAAAACAAGACACGCAACCGCACACATGGATTCGCGTCTATTTTTTTTTTGTATTTATTCTTTTCGAAAACCTAAAAATGGACGGAACAGGATCTTCGCTACGGCACAATAGGGAATAGACAGCTGCGAGTTGTTCGACGACTCTGCGTTCGCACAAGCGTCTTATGACTGCGATGCAAATATCGCGCGGACTTATGATATCATCGTTTCTCCAGTGAACGCGACGTTCAACGTAGAATCGGGACTCGTATTCTTTTCTACTCCTCCTGGCGTTCCTTCCAGCAACGAAATTGCGGAAGTATTCGCGACGTAAGCTACTGAGGTTAATGCTATTGGACCACTTCCGGCATAAGTACTTTGAAGTTACAATAGACCGGCAGGGATTCGTGGTCCATTAACTGATATCCATCAGGCGAAATTCATTGTAATGGTGGAACAATTTTTTTCAAAAGGACCTATCGTCTCGTCTCACGTATAGAAGCAGAACTATCACTTAGTAAAATCGACTCACTGTTAAAAATTGAAGACTGGTTTTAATAATCGATTTTTTTTTAATTAAAAAAAGTCTTTACGGTGAATAATTCCTAATAATTTTTTTTAAAATTTATTCTCAATAATTTTCCCAAAATTTCTCAATAATTTAATAAAAATAATTAAATGCTCAATTATTGTTTTTTTTTTTTAATTTTTTTTTAATTAAAAAAAATCCCTACGGCGAATCATTCCTAATCATTTTTTTTTCCATTTATTTTCAATAATTTTCCCAAAAATTCTCAATAATTTCATAAAAATAATTAAATGCTCAATCGTTGTTTTTTATACAGATGACATGACGCATTAAGAAATGCAGAATTATCCGCGCGAAGCTCGAAAACATTTCTATTAACGATTTTACGGGAAACAAATGATCGAAAATTAAGAAAAAATTCGCTATTCGAACCCCAATCAGTACGATATTCAGAAAAAGCATTTATCACAGCGCTTGCTTCGTCAATAGATTTTTATTCTTCGAGACATCCTTCATCCGTTGAAACGTCGCAGTGCCAAAAAATGTGAGACCATTTCGGTCAAGAAAAATAGGTGTGTTATAATATGGGTACCGGTTCACGCAAGGATCAAGGACGACAAGAAGGGTGATGGCAGATCCGAAGGCGATCAGCTAATAATTCCTTTGATCGGAATGACCGTTGAGATGAAATGGTTATTAATTGAAAGTGAACCAAAACTTCAACTTTTTTTTTTTTCAGAAAAGTGTACGAGATAAAAGTGTCGTTTCGCTTGATACCTTTTAAAAATTTTAAAATGATTCTAAAAAAAGAAGATCTAAAGATTTCTAAAAATTCCGGCACGTTTTTTTTAATAATAATAATAATATTCTTTTTTTTTTATACATTATTTAAAAATATTATAATAAATATTTATTATTATTTTAAAAATGAGTGATAATCATCGAAATATTGGCGTTTTTGGAAAAAAAAAAATCAACACTTTTTTCGATCCAAAATTATAATTGTCAAATTAAAGTCGCAAATATAAGAGTTTTCGAGAGAAAAGGAGAGGAATGTGATTTAAAAAAAATGTAACATTTCTGTAAAAAATGGAAAATCGGTATTGAGATCGGTGCCGATACGCGTAAAATTTTTTTTATGCCTTTTATGGCTTAATTGATTGTGCCCCTCATCGTAAAAATATACATTGTTGTTGGACGTGAATTCAAGGTTCTGCGCTTCGATTGCACAGACATCCCGTCATTAACTCTTGCGTTATACTTTTACTCCAAATTTCGACCGTGAGGAAAGTTACATTAATCGAAACCCCGTGTTTATCTTCTTACCTTGCAGGATTCGCGGGTAGCCACTTACATTGGGGAACCGAGTGGAGAGATAAATACGATTCGCGTGATGATTTTCAAACAAACGCGAGGGGTGCAAGAATCGTTATACCTTTTCTCCGCAGTGCACCAGTTGTGATCTTTAATCGTAAATTTTGTGGCATATTGATAATCACAAGTTGCGCGAAACGAAATTAAGATAATACACTGTGCGCGCGCACGCGGAGTTCATTCGAGATGAGAGGAAAGAACAGAGAACACTACACGACCGTCCGCCCCTCAAATGTACCTTACTACCTCCTCATTATTTATACGCGTACGCGTACATAGGAATACTTTTCACCTTGGGAAACCGGAGCTCGAAACAGGTGCCCCACCACTCATGAATAGAATCGGAGCAAAGAAACAGCAATCGCCGTATCCACTATACAGGGTGTCTGGGAAGTTGCCGATTAAATACTACAGGTCACGGATTTTACGATGAAAAATCATAAAAATCATGTCGATCCTATATATCACTCGCATTATCGTTTTTTTTCCTCCGAAAAAAGTAATTACACTGTAATTATATAATGATTTTTAAACCAAACGATTATTCGACCGTTTTTCGTAATTACCGATTTTCATGATACAAGGGGATCGTTAAAGTTGATATTATTACTGTTTTTGCACGGTAATTGAGACTCTGAGACCATTGTATGGATTCTACGGACACCTTGTATTTAGGAGGCCAATCGAGAACATCGCTGCGATGTTTTACACGACGCATACGATCGGTATCGGTATCGTCGACCTCGCAATGCCTCGCTGGCTAAACGCGTTTCAGGAAGGAAGTGAGTCCTTGTCGGGCAATAGAGCGGCCCGCCACACTCTTTCGCGGCGGTACAGGCCGCGATTCTGATCGGAATACCTAATTGGATCTGACCGGCGGGAACACATATGCGGAGACTGTTTGCATGAGCGTATATCGATCTATAGCCGATTGCACGGAGTGTAGAGAGTAAATAAATGGAGCGAAGGAACGAGACGAAAGACCGCGTACGCACTTAACTTCGATACCGATTGTATCTACAGACTGTTTTCTCGGCTTTGCTTCGCTCGACTCCTTGCCGCCCACCACCCCCTATCCGCTATCAAATAATAATGCGGACTACCGAGACAGGCATTATATTTTCTGCACGATTTATTTCCTAACTGCCGACATTTAACTAGACGAATCGGACGAAACTCGATTGTATTTCAGATTACGATACAGTCGTTTTTTTTTTTTTTTTTTTTTTTTTTTTTTTTAATATGTATTGCAGTATCTCGTTATCCGAACCGAAATGCATTTATATGGTTTTGATATGCGGCAATTGCGAGGGGTGAATATATTTTACGTCGAGGAATTGAATACAATAATAATGCTTCGCGTTAAGTTTTCGATCTTTTTTTGGAGTTTGTAAATTTCGGGATAGTCGACGAGATCGAAAATTCTTGTGCTCTTTGATAATAATATAGGAAACTTCCTTAATAAATTACATTTTTTTTATTTTTTCTTTAGATATTTAAGAAATGTTGTTCTGCGAGTCCTGAAGTCACTTTTAGACGATAAATTATGAAAATAATGCATTAATGCAGATACATCGAATTATTTTGGTTTGAAAAACTCGCGATTAATGGGGTGAAATAAAAAAATTATATTAACAAAAAAGAATAAATTACCAAAAAATAATTCGCATATTACAGTGGAAAAATAAAAAAATAAGAAATGAGTGTAAAAAAAAAGTAAAAAAATGTATTGCACACTTTTTCCTTCGACTTTAAAAAAATGTTCATAAAAACATTTTTTTCAACAAGAATCCGCGTACAAAGTTTCATTCATTGCAATCGACTCGCGCGCGACTGACAACATCTCTCGTCGCCGTACGACTTATTGTTCTAATGAAGTCGAATGGTTTACACCGTAAAAAAAAAAAAAAAAAAAAAAAAATTAACAAGGACATAATTTCGGCATTGATGAGGACGAGAAGTAATGGAAAATATACAATTTCATAATCCGTGAGAGTTGAAAACGTGAGAATTCTCGCGATAGTTAAGTGTAGGTGTTTGCTGCGCACCTTCGCTAGAGGTACACCGGTGGTACCCGGCATTATGGTTGAAGGTGCTCGGCGCAGTTACCGCTGGTAGTTTAACTCGATTCAACTGGCTTTAGCCTATGTACAGTCTCCGGTTCGAGAGACCACATTACCCACTGTACCAGCAACCCGGATGTCACGAGCGATATACCATAAAACTTTCAGCGAGTTCTCGACTTAGTTATCGTCATCGAAGTCCGGGCCCTCGAGATTGGACTATTCATTCGCGTTCACGAATCGTTATATTCGTTACGGGTACCGGATTACGGGCTTAACTCGTACACAATATACAAAAATATCCGGCTTCGATTAACGAGTTCCGAAGAGCGCTACGAAATTCCACTGCTCCCGCTAACGGGCAATGAGCATTTTTTTTTTTTTTTTTTTTTTTTTCAAGTGATTGTTTCGGTAAGCGAAGGAGTCAATCGATTAAAGGATCTATAACAAGATCACGAAGAATTATAATGAAAGTCAACGGGGTTTCGGGTAATTAACAGTTACCGACAATTGTATCGCAACATCTCGCGAAAAAAAAAAAATGGAAGCCTTGAGGAGTTAGAAAATAATTAATTGGCCGTAATTATTAAAGTTTCGCTGCAATGGGGAGAACGCCATTTAGCAATAGATCTACCGACGAATGTTAATGTTATCTGTATAGCAACGTTTTTTTAATAAATTCAAACCTTTAGAATAGGAGAAAAAAAAAAAAAACAAAATGATTATTGTTATTTTACTGGACAGCATCGTTTCTTACGATCTCTCGGCTCCAATACGTAGTTTGTTAACGCTATAGGAGTTGCAAAATGTTTTTTTCAGTTACTAAACAATGAAAACCGGCTGAATAATTGATAACGTGAGCGTCGACTGGAACGGATCGCGTACCGTCGCCGCGGCACAACGGCCATAGGCGGTAAGTCAAGAAATGGCCATAATCGACGTACCGAACGCTGCGGGACGGAGCGAATTAACATGTCAATGTTGGGGAAGAGTGGGGCGACGGGTACATACCAGCAGCAGGGTAGACGTCTTTATGCTGCAATAGTAGAAGCAATAGAAGCATCGCAACGCCTGCCTGCTACAGACGCGGCAGAAGCAACGGAGGCGCATAATCAAATCGCCTCAATACATTCCCGCGCATTCTTTCTCGCGCGCACAACACTTTGCTAACCCCGAAATATCGCAATTGTTCGCGGAGAAATTTGTCCCAAATACGTCGAACTTTGGATGCATCGAAGATTTCCAATCCGTCGAATAACGGCGAAAAAAATAGCGAAAGGTATTGATGTTAAAAATGAAAAAAAAAATGTATTCTTTGCTCTCAGTTAATCGGGTGACGAAAAATTATCGATCTATTAATGGAATTCTAGACATGTTTTTTCGTATTTATTATTATTATTAATATTTATTTATTTATTTAATATTGAGAAACGCAATAATACTGAAAGTAGAGATAAGAAAATTATTCTGTGCTCTCAGTTAATCGGGTGACGAAAAACTATCGATCTATTAATGGAATTCTAGACATTTTTTTCCCTATATATTATTATTATTAATATTTATTTATTTATTTTCTATGGGGAAACGCAATAGTACTGAAAGTTCGAAATGAGAATTATGATATTATTGTATTTTTAAATTGGAAAGAAAAAAAAAATTTGAAAAAAAAATTAATTTTTTTTTTTTATATATATAATGAAAATGAAGTGCTGAGATGATATTCAATATTTCGCGAATTAAAAAGAATTTTACGGCGATTTTGCTTTAAATTGATAATTAATACGAAATTAATATAACATTAGAGGCGATTTTGGAAATTTTATTCACGACTATTCGTTACCTTTTGTTTCGAACTCATTATCGAAAATTCTGTGGATCAGAGAGGTATTTATCGCGTTAGTCGGCTACGAAACGATTACTGCTATTGTTACCACCAATTACATGGAAATGCGACGATAACCGCATTACGTATGCAAACCCGCATCTTTTTTTACGATTATTACGCTGTGTAGCTTTCTTTATTACGTTATACGCCCGTCGCGTCGTCACGTATATTTGATAAGCAGAATCTCGCGACGATGGCAACGTCCGGGGACCACACGTTCGCGTTTTACGCTCGAGCGCGTGAATATAATTTAAAAAATCGCGTTACTAACGATTCGTCGTTATTGCCATCGAAAAGAAAAAAGTACCATTCTTACGATATAATTTTTTTTTTTTTAATATAAATATAAACAATTAAAAAAAAATCGTTCATTTACCATACGATATTTGGTGAACAATTAACTAAAAAAAAAAAAAAAAAACCCCCCGAAAAAATGCTGAATAAAAATCGATCGTATTTATTTTCCCAAACGAATTTTTTTTCTACGTCACTAACTCCGCGTCACATCGTAATTAATTCATTTTTCGTGAAACCATCGTGATGCATAAATATTCCGTGAAATATCCAAGGTTCGGATCTCAGAAGAAATAAAAACAATGATTTCATTCATCGACGCGCGCGCGAGAAGAAGTGCGGCATGCGAGAGACAGAGAGAGAACCCGAGGGGAACGAAGGAACGGAAGTAACGATCGGATAATTCACGTCCCTCAATGCTCTGGGTATCTCATTCGCGGTTTCCAACGTCCTTGCGCCGCGGAATAGAGCCCGAAGCGTGTCCGGTCCGTAGAGATCGACGGAATGCCCCGACTCTTGTTCCTCGGGTCTGAGGAAGAAGAAAGATCGGTCCGGGTCCGGTGGACCCGGCGAGCGAGAAGCAGCGGCAAGCGGCAAGCAGTGAGCACAGCGAGAGAAGCAGGTAAAGCAGTCGGCAAGGCATATGATCACCTGCGCGCGGGTTCAGCACAGAGTGGGAGATGCGAAGGTATATAAAACCGATCTTAGCGAGCGTAACAGTCAGTCCAAAGGCCAGATGCGGCGGCTCTAGTCGCACGCGTGCGAGAGAGACGATCTCTAAACGGCGTGCGGTCCTCAGCAGTGATTCTGTGCCGATTTTCCGACAAACGGTACAATCGGTTTTTATCTCAAATTAATGAGAAAAAAATTGATTGTTGTTGTTGTTGTTTTTTTTTTTTTGTATTGTATACAAAACTCTGCAGTCTCGATAATTCGTAAATAATTCGAGAAGTGAAGAAAAAAAAATTACCGAAAAAATAGATCGAGGAGTTTCATTAATAAACGCTTCCAGTTTGGAACACGTGCGGGTGAATGAGACGAGGAATCTTCGTGGCGGTGAAAGACACTAAATTACGCGTTTGTTTTTTTTATTATTATTGTTTTTTTTTTTTTTGAAAATCAATAACGTGATCGCGTTGCCAAGTATACAAAGGATAGTCAAAGCACAGAGCACACACTACCGATATATTATATATCGAGGAGGAAAGGAAGACGAATCGATTGACCGATAGAAGAGTTGTAGGTCTTCGGGATTTTCACTCGATAATTATCGTCAATCGTATTCGGCAGAAGATAAAAACAAAAAGATCGGTAAGCGATCGAACAAAGAAAGGATTGAGAATTAAAAAAAAACGAAAAACATCGATCGACGGAAATCAAGTGTTCACTTGTTGTCGTCATCCTCGGCATCAATCAATATGAGGAATAACCAATTGTCCGGTATTCGGATCAACGTCGAGGACGTTTCGACCGGCAGACCCGACGAACTCGACCTCGAAGTAAGTTTAACGAGCAACCGCCACTCTGATGATATACACATTCCGTATTGACGTGAAAAACCACCGGTGAAAATGAAAAACCTCCCAATGAGGTTATAATTTCGTTGACCGGTTCGTTACCGATGACGATATACTCCGAGATCGTTAAAACTATTCAATCGGCGATAAAATTTTTCGCAACGTCGGCGTTGCCAATAAATTTCCGTTGTTGACAAATAAATAAATCGTTGACTATATTCTTAAGCAAAAAAAAAAAAAATCAAATTTGTAATTTTTTTTTTTTTTATAATTTTCTGTAACATTTTCGTAACGTCAGTGTCGTCGGTAAAAAAAAGTCATTTTCGCATCAAATATATTTTTACGTAATTTTTTTTTTTTTTTTTTTTTTTTTTTTAAGAATAAATTTGATGAAATACCAAACACAGCTGACGATTTCGAATTAAAAATTAAATTAGTTAGAAAGGATTTTTTGAAGATACGTTCAATCTTCGCCGCGACAGCTATGCGACTTTCTATACGAAATTCTCTTCCGGTTCTCGTAGCGTAGTTGCCGATCGCGCGAAGATTGAATCGATATATCTCTAATTTTGCGGTGTCAGAAGTCGGACTCGACCGCCGGATTATTGCAGCGTTTCGCGCTGTGAGACTCAATTGGCTTGAAACTCAACGGCCGTTGTATTCTTCACCGAGGTTTCGGAGACTTTCACACGAGTGCAAAGCTTGCCGCACGTCGGTGAAGCGAAACTGTTGAACGGCCGGCAATCGCACGCAGACCCACACGTAATCGCCGGCCGAGTGTCCCCCACCGCAACCCCCCCGTCGCTCGCCTACGGCATTTCGTTACTGCAAATACGCGCGTAACTCCGAATCATTGCATTATTATTGCATCGCGAGTGTAAGAAAATCAACTCGGAGACAATTAAAAAAGAATGAGAACAGATAATGCGATGGTACCGCAATAAATGCATTTATATATCGACTCGTAAACAATACGAAAGTCATAAATGCATCGGGCGCTTAATACCCGCTATAGAAAATTAATGGACATTCATAATTAATAGGGACAATATATAGGTATATATATATGAGGATTTCGCTGAAACTACGATTAGCTCGATAGACGTCGAGTAATGATTCCTTTTTTTATAAAAAGATTTTTATTTTTAGAAACACGATACCGCGGGAACCGTTAATCGTATGAAATACGCGCGGGTCCCGTTCCCCTCACACCGTTCGATACGACGCGCCATGCGATTTTTTTTTCTGTTTTTTTTTTTTTTTTCTACATTTATTTTTGTTTTGGGGATACGTTTTGAGATAACTATATTACAGTGTTGTGCATTCTTCGCGTATTGTGAATAGCTGTCCCGGATACGGATTCATTATACTCGCAAATACTTGGGACTCCGGAGGAAGAATGAAAAGAAAAGAATAAGAGATTTTTGGTTCTGTTTCTTTTTTTTTTTTTATCCTTTCAATAAGCAGACATGGGATGTATTCACACCAAGTTTTTGAAACTATACATTATACTCGTCTTTAAGGCAATTAACGTTCTACAAAAATATCGTCATATTTGGAATATATACGAGTTACGGAAATTAAAGAACATTTTATTCAATATCGTTTTCAATATTTCGCATGAGTTACTAAGAAAATGATTTTTAAAACGAATAAATCGATTTAGATTTTAAGATTTTTTATTTTTAAAATTCGACAATTTTTTTAATTTTTCTATTTTTGAAATTCGATGATTTAAAAAATTTTCTTTTTTTGAAATTTGATGATTTTTTAAATTTTCTATTTTTGAAATTCGATGATTTTTTAAATTTTCTAGTTTTAAAATTTTCTATTTTTGAAATTTGACGATTTTTTAAATTTTCTATTTTCGAAAATTGACGATTTTCCAAATACTCAAAATTTTGATAATTTTCGATTTTGATAATTTTTTTTTTGCTGGCGGACGATTAAAAAAAAAGGCAACTCACTTTTTCGAATTCTCTCCTAAATTCGCGAAAGAATTCGCCGAATAGTGAACGAAACATCGCGAAATCTATTGCGATACGCGTAGCGTGTGATACACAATGGCAAAAATCGATTTCTCTTTGTTCTTCCGTGTCTATCCGTTTGTCACAGAAGTTTCGTACCAAATTTCGACTGTCTATATTTCACCAAGTAAAATGATCATTTGGTTACGTATGTGTTAACCCCTCAGGAGGAGAGGGGTTAAGGCGACTCAAACTTTCACGAGAAACGCCAACGCGCCGCGTTCCGTTTCGCCGTTGAAAACGACTCAAGACAATCAGCCGTTTGACGAGTGTGACGGACGTGTATTTCTCCGGTACATATATCATAACTCCGTAGAACAATTATATATGAGTCGAAGGAACTTTGGGAGTCGAGAGAGTTGTTCACGCGGGAGACAATAATTGTTCACCGATAGGTGAGGCGCGGAGGAAATAGAGGCCAAGCGAAGCGCTTAAGGTTTTTCGACGATAGGAGAAAGGTCTCCCGATAATCGAGTAGAAACGCGTGAGATAGAGAAAATTTGAGAATTCACAGAGCTCCGCGCGTAATCGTTCGGACAGTCGTCCGATCAAAAAAAATTATTGAAACGGCGTCCCGATTACGCGGAGAATTATCGTACATTCGCGCGAATGCGGCAATAGCGAAAACCCGGCAACCCGATTCTCCGATCTCAGATGATTTGCGCGCAAAAGTTCCGCGTCAGTTAAATGAGCACGTAGACTCGAGGATGTGGAGTGCACGATATCTTACTTAAGATCCGCGATAGCCGATCTAATTAATGCAACGAACAGCTTTTACCGATTATACCGACCAAACATTAGTCACCCTTTTAGTGACGTCAGAGGCAAATTATTTATATTTTTTCTAACCTAAAACGATAAATTAAAAAAATTCAAGCAACTCATGTGCGGCGTTTTGCCGTAAAAAAAAAAAAAAAAGTCGCTAAATTCACACGTATTATTTTCCTTCTGTTCGATCGCCGAGTGACTCGCGAAAGTGCGAGATGTGTAAATTACCACGTGTATTAAATCAACGATAAATTTTATCGTGAATACCGCAGCAATCCACGAGAAAAAATCATTCCGCGCGCGGAATTTCCTGCGCGCGTAAAAAGTAATTCCGCCTCTCGCGGAATGCCGTAAATCGGGTAAATATCGCAAAAATTTCATGCAATTTGATTTTCACCGCCCTACCGATCGGTAAAACTCGTCGCTCGTCGCTTATTCCCGCTGCGCACGAGTTTATTCCACATTACCGAAACGAAAAATGAGATGTTCGTTGGTTCAAGGATTATTCTCGGCGAGTGCACGAAGCGCGTGTACTCGCGCGGTACGCCGCCGCTTCGGCACAGTCGATTTACCGGACGGCATTCCTGATTCAGGGAAAAAATGGAAGTTCCAAGCCCCACAGCGCGCGGTCCCGCGAGAATCAAGTTGCAACGGATACATTCTTCGCTCGCATCGCACGCGGCGCGTTTCGCGTCCTTTGAATAAACGTGGACGCGAGAAGCCACCAACCACCGGGGTGAGGCTTCGATCGAGAGAGGCGCGGGCCGTTGACCTTTTCCGACGATAGGCCCAACCGATCTTTAGTCTATGCAATAAAAGTTATTCACACCGGCATGACGAGGCGTCATGCCGACGTCGATTGAGGAAGGTTTTCGATTACTCTAGTCGCGTCCATCGTCACGAAGAGACGAAACTAACAAACCACAAAAAAATGACAAAAAGCTGAAGAGTCTAATAACTCGTCAACTTTTTGTCATTTTTTCGAAGTTTTTTGTCGTTTATCGAAAAAAGTTTTGAATTTTCGATCCGATAATTAATAAGTCAAAATCTTTTCTCCGAAATGCGAAATTAAATAAAATCATCAAACAACCGATAAATTGAAAAAAAAAATAAAAATTTAATAACATTTTTTTTTTATTAATAATAATGAAAAAAATTTGTTATTTCAATTTTTTTTTTTCCCAAATTTTCATTTTTTTTCTTCGTGTTTCAAATTCCGTGTTATTTGTCGTAACAAACACTCTCTACTCTTGATTTTTTTTTTTTTTTTTTTTTTTTTTTCCGGCAAACATCGATCCTGTTGAGTTCCGTAAATATTTTTATTTGTTTAACATCATTCGTGTTGCCGTGTAACCTTGCGAGTCCGCGGGTCGAGTGTAAGCAAAAGAATATCTTCCGAGAGCTCC
The DNA here is from genome assembly GCA_934046635.1 of Buathra laborator. NCBI lineage: Eukaryota > Metazoa > Arthropoda > Insecta > Hymenoptera > Ichneumonidae > Buathra > Buathra laborator. The sequence continues at coordinate 6,617,940 of OW203900.1, forward strand.
GAGTTCCGAGCGTAAATCACACAGTTATCGCCTCGTTAAACTCGATCGTGATGCATCTTCGAGAGCGTACCGAGTTCGCGAAGGGTGGTAAAACGTTCGTGGACCCCGGTAGGCGAGTATCTCGACATTTATATCCTCGCGTCAATAACGATAAAGAAAAAAAAAAAACAAAAAAACAAAAAAAAGTGAGAAAAAGGCTTACGAAGGAATTATCGAAAATGACTTTACAGCGAAACCTTTGCCCCGCCGTTTATGAAATTGCCTTTCATCCGTATAAGTATTGCGTGTTTATACCGTCCGCATGTCAAAACTTATAATTCCGATGATATTGCGAACGTAACCACACGCGCAAACGTCCATCTAGCAGCAGTGTTTGCACATCTCTCCACATTAATATTTATCCTTTATCTACAGTAGAATATGCAGAATATTAACATCCCATATTTCCGAGACAAATTTTACAAGGAATCGAAATCGCATCAATGAGATCTTTGATGTCCGCGCCTTCGATGCAAATACCTACGGAGTCACAAATCCCAATCGTAAGGATCGTATCCCGTAAAATGTGAATTTCATCGATTCGTAATACAATAAATTTTAACACGATTCCCGCAAGTGAATCGATCGCGAAGATCTTCAATTTCGATTTTCGAGTTGAAATTCCAGACGAAAAAATGTATAAATTATAATTTATAAATTTAAAAAAAAAATTATTATTATTATAAAAAAAATAATTTTCAAATAATAAAAATATTATATTTAACATAATATATTATTATTTTTTTTATTTTATAACAGTAATAATAATTTCTTTTTTTTTTTTTAAGAATTTAATTTTTTTAGTATAGACGCAATATATTCCGTTTTTTGCCTGAAAACTGCAACATAACGCGTAGTAAAACATACGTCGTTGCGTTCACGAAACTAAAATCGCTCCACGGACAAACGTTATATTATTCCAGTGCGTTTATAGGTTTCCACTTGAGACCAAAGAGTGCGAGAGAAAGGATTTGCCAAGGTAGTCGATCTGCTCGATACTTTCCAGGTGGTCTGCTTACCTCAACTCGATTGTACTTAGTTCACTTTATTAACTCGGTTACCGTAGCCATTGGTCAGCTTCTTTGACTCCGACATGTCGGATATTTTGTTTTTATTTATTTTTTTTTTATTCTACTATCGTCTCCCCTTTCATCCAGTGGGCCACAGATCCTTCGTCGTCCTTCGAAATACGGACCTTCGCGTTTGTCATTCGCCGCGTTCCCGTTCGCAATTGCCTCAGACATTCTATGCGTTCGCGGGAACTCTGTCTCTACGACGTGTTTCTTAAACGTTCGCGATTACCGATTTCTTTCCTTTCCTCGAAGCTACAGATCGATCGATCGATCGATTATTATCGAAATACCGCGACTCTGAATCTCGATAACGCGATATCGATAAACATCGATAATTTCGATGATTATTGTCGAATTTATTCCTATCAGTCGTTTATTGCAATGAATGATAATGAAAATAAAAATTAAAAAAAAAAAAAAAACGAAAATTTGTGCTCATAATTTTTTTTTTTTTCTAATACTCCGATACCTCGGAAAACTTAGAAAAAAAAAATTCTGAACTGTTTACTAAAGCAAAAATACCTGAAACTCTTTAGAAACTTAACTGCTCCGAAAAAAAAAAAAAAAAAAAAAAAATGTTCTACAGGAAGCGAATTTTCTCACCACAAGAATTGTGCTTTACGGTTCTGCAGTTACTGCGAACATCAACAGCGAAAGGAAAGGTTCAATGCCCCTGTAAAGTTTAAACGTAAATATTCTCCTTAAGTCACCGAGAAGTTACATGAAAATAATTCAGCAAAGCGCGTCGCGGCAATAGAACTTTGTACAACAGCGTCACGAATCTCCTTTGAAAAATCTCCAACATATTTCACATACCATAAAAAAAAAAAAAAAAATATTTTTCCCGCCCGTGAGATTCGAAATCTTTATGAAGTATCGCTGGTTGCGTCGTCAGCAAGGTTAAGCGAACGAGAAGGCTGTTTCCGAGATTTCTTACGATCGGACAACTCCTGTTGTCGCGATCCTGAGACGCTGGAGTCGCGACACTGCGGAGCGGCTAATTCGGAAGCGGAAAAATTCTTCTCGAGAAGACGATGAATCTCGAAAGTCCGGTGGGTTTCGCAAGCGCGAGTTGTTCGCGTTGGTGGTCGCAGCTAAAACGAGTCGGAGGTCCCTGTCTCACAGGTTTGGAGAGACGTTACACTCCTCGCAGCGGTTACGTATCTAACGCAACGCGGAATCTCATATTCGCCTTCGTATAGTTGCTTTCAGCTCTTTCCGTAGTTCTGTGTCTCTATGTATTCACAATTATGTAACTATGCGCGGCTAATCCACTTTAGACTGTCAAAAAAATGTGTCTTTCGATGATTGAGAACGCGGCGCGGACAACTGGAATTTCTGGGATTCCCCGGACGGAATAAAACGCCCCGCCGCGATCGGTGACGAACTCTAATCGAACGCAAACTTCATTTCTTTTTGTTCTCGTGTTGCCGTGATTACTGAAACGACCTCGCGAACGATACCGTGAAAATTCAATCGACAACAGGACCCCCCGTACTGTTTAGAATGCCAACGCAAAATCTACATAAAAATGTCACGCGGACGATGTGGTCATAAAGTATATAATAAAAAATAAAAAAATAAAATAAAAAGATTCAATATCGAAGTTTGTACGCAGCTTTCCGCGCGTCAATATATCGGAAATATTGAGAAATTTTAGGTATCGTAAAATCTTAAGATGTGCATAAATCTTCAATAAAACTATCAACAAAACTTTAAGAAAAGCGCATCTTTAGACCCATTATATTAAAAATGATATTTTCACTCCCCTTAAATTCCGCGAATTTTTTTTTTAAATATTTTTTTAAATTATTTTTATTATTATTATTAAAAATTATATTGCCATAAGCGATCGGTCACCGCATGTGATCAATATAATTCAATTTGTCGACTGCCCTCGTAATAATTAATAATTTTTTCGATTTTTTCGCATTTTTCCGATTCGATTGAATCGAACAAACTTTTCGCATTTTTCGATTTTTTGAAAATGAAAACTAATCGGTTAAAACGAATTCGAGAAAATCCAATGAAAATCGTATTTTCATTGTAATGAACACTCGGACTTCGCATGTGATCAACATAATTCAACTTGTCTACTGACCTCGTCATCTGCATCTGTGTAATAGATGACTGTACTGTGTATAGTGATTTAGCAACGCGAGCGAAAAAAATGCGACCTTCTTCGTCGTTGGATGAGCCGTAACATCGAGAATGCAAAGCACTCAACGAAGGAGTCGTCTTTATTTACGTTGTAAATGCAAATATACAGATTGAACAGCAGCAATGCTGGAAAAAGATCGATCGCGCGAAGACCTGATGAATTCCCCGACAACGATTGGCGCCGGCGACCGGCTTTGCGCGATCCGCCGTCCGGTATAAACCGTATAAACAGAGCGACTTTTACGCGGAATTCACGAACTGACATTTCGGACGAGAAAACGAAAACTCGCTGATGACGCGCGATTTTATCATAATATCGACTATATTATCAGCGATAAAGGACATTCCTCGTCTGGTCTTATTTTTGGTATTACATTGGAGGAGTTGTTATAATGTTTCGAATGGTTCTCTTCGCGCGATAAGGATGCGATTCAAAGATTAACATAACAACAACCAATCGCGGTGACTCGACGCAGGAATTTGGAAGAATTCTGATGACGCGATAGAACGATATTTTTTATTTGTTTTTTCTTTCGTTTTGTTATTTTTCTCGGAATCGAAATCAACATTTCGAATGAACGTCATATGATTCTCCATCTTTGGCTGCGTATTTGTCGCATTTTGTCTTTCAAATTCCGGTTGTGTCGGGTAAACATATCGACACGTAATTGAGCCGTTTGTAGGGTTAACCAATGAATATTCACAATTTTCTGGGGCTGAATACGTTTCGGTGGGAATTTGATTCGCAAGTTGCGAAGAATCGGACGCGCGAAATTCGACGAAACTTAACAGTGTTGATGGGTATAATAATTTTTTTTTCTTGAAAAAGTAGTTATTAAACTAACAACTGGTTATCCAACTGCTGATTGGTACCGTCCATTTTTTTTTTTTTTTTTTTTTTTAGTGGTCGTCGTAAATAATTATTAATATCCCAACTATTGGTTCCCACAGTCCATTTTTTTTTTATAAGTAGTTCTCTAAACTTATCATATTTTGCAATCCGCGCTTCTCGCATTCTGTTGCAAATCCAACGACTCGAACGCTTCGAAACGATCGACACAGCGCCCAGTTACTGTTTTACCGATAGAATTTACGAGTTCGTTAATTACCGACTCATCTCGTTAAATCCTATAAACATCGACGATTTTACAGCCGCGAACCGCTAAATATCCAATTATGCAAATGTATCTAAACAGACAGCAATTTTTCGATGTATTCTCGATGTATATACTAAACTATATACAGTCTCTTAGGTGACCTCGTAAAAACGATTTGAATAATTAACAACGCATGCGGACGCGAATACCGTATATATGTTTGAAAATGAAGCATCAGAAAAAAAGGTTCCTTCATTTTTTTATCGTTTCATTCCAATATACAAGTCGTACAAGAGATTCGAATCTTACTACTTGTTCACCGTCATTTTTTTTTATTCCACACATCGCGGAGAATAAGAAAAAAATCCTCTCATCGTCGCCAGAAGGACATTATCAATCCTTATGTGAGACCATTACGATAAAACAGCTGCAACGACTGATAGAAATTTCATAATCACGCGGATCCGCATAATGTACCGTATATTCGACTTTTCGATTTATACAGTTAAACGTTTCGATGATCATTCGCGAAGAATGCGGGACGTCGTAACGTAATTACGAGAATTCATCGCGGTCTCTCTCTCTGTCTTACCGCGCGACACCGTTGAATTACAACGCGATGTACCGGATGCAATTTCTTCTTCTACTATGACGTTATCTCCTTTCACGTAATTATTATTATTTTTTTTTCCCCTTTCGTCCGAAGATCCGATGATCATTAACTCATTGAACATCAGCGGATTGATTAGACATCAGAACTCTTCGGAGTTTCGCTCTCCCTGTTTGCCTTTTATCGGCGGACTTTTTTTTTTTTTTTTTTAATTGGTTACGAAGGTCGAATTTGAGACGAGAGAAGGGTCGCCCCGTTTGGCGCCTCGAGCGAAATCAGCGAGTGAGAAAAAGAAGGCGATTAAAGGAACGCGAGACAAACGATAAGTCTTGAAACTGTGTGCGCGAAGATAACGCGTTGTCTATGCAAATTCGTACGAGAATTCTCATATATCACCTGTGAACGACTATAAATTACCGAGATTTTTATGTGCCACGCTGCGATAATAATAATAATAACAGTAATGAGACCCTGCGGTACAAAAACACGAAAGTCTGATATACATACGTACCGTAGTACGCGACTGTATCATTTAGAGATACAGATTACAGGGCAACTGAAGTCGACGTCGTTTAATCGCTTGTTTTACTATCGAAGTGCAAAAGCTCTCAGGTTTTCGCTGATCTTTCAACAGAATCGATAGGCAGAGAATCATTTTCTCTTTGGTAAATAAATCAATAGAAAATCAATTGATTTAAGCAAAATAGATCGATGGATATTAATTAAAAAGGGTGTATCGTTACATTTAGAGTCAAAAGTGCGATTCACAGAGATTTTCGAATACTTCGCAATGGAAGTATTTTTCGAAAATCACGATTTTTGAAAAAATGTTTGCCGGTATATTATTTTTGAGTGCAAAAATTTGGGATTTTCCATATTTCGTATAAAAAAAAAAAAAAAATTGAAAAATTCTTGAAAAAATCGTAAAAAAATTGAAAACATGTATATGTTTCGTAAAAATTAACTTCTGGAACACATTGTTACCGAATATCTCATCTCAATTTTTGCAACTGACTCGGCGTGAGGAATATTAATTTATTTCACATTGGTCACTCGGACCAATATAATTTTTGAGTGCAATGCGTAGTCTTTTTGTGAATTCGTATCCAAAATTCGTGATTTTCCATATTTCGTAAAAAAAAAAAAAAATTGAAAAATTCTTGAAAAAATCGTAAAAAAATTGAAAACATGTATATGTTTCGTAAAAATTAACTTCTGGAACACATTGTTACCGAATGCCTCATCTCACTTTTTGCAACATAGTCGGCGTGATGAATATTAATTTATTTCACATCGGTCACTCGGACCACACGTATTCACGAGAATTCAGTCGAATTTATAAACCGTCGACTTCCCGACCGAACGTCCAACGACCTCGGTGCGGCATTCTCGTTATATCGTATGTATACATGGATTATCTTTACCTGTCCTGCGGACACACGCGGTTACAAGATCTGCTCTTTCGCGATAAACGACCGGAAAACAATTTTTAAAAAAATACGAACCTTAAATAATAGTACTTTCGAGAATTTCTGTTCGCGCGATTGGCTTCCGGATGATAATGATGCGTATAAAAAAATTTAAATTTCACTCAATTAAATTTAATACGAATTAAAAAAAAAAAAAAAAAGAAAAAAATACAAAACACGCGCGATAGACCTCCGGATGATAATGATACATATAAAAAATGGAAATTTCACTCAGTTAAAATTGATACCAACGAAAAAAAAAAAAAAAAAAAAAAAAAAAAAATGCAAGACGCGCGCAATGTCTGCTGCGAGAAATCAACGCGTTCCTTGCGCGTTACAACGGTCTCCGAGTCGTAACAACTATAAGATAAGTGGTTTCTCTGCTCAAGTATCGTTATAATGAAGTCTGATATGTTCGGCGGATAATATTGAGGGCCACAAATTTATCGCTATTAAAATACTTAATTGCGACTGACAGTTTCGATAGACACCGTCGCGTACCTATAGCGCGTGATATCTCTTCTTCAATACCATAACCTTTGTTGGCCACTATATCATCGTAAATAACCGTATAATCTATTAATAAAATTTCGAGGCCGAGTCCTGAATTTCATTAAATCAGAATTGTTTCCTGTCATCTCATTGGGAGTTGGAAAAAAGTGTGATAAAAAAAAACGAAGTGTACGGAATGGAACGCGGATTTGTGAGTCAATGCAACTCAATGTCTTCGATCTTTCAATCGTTTTTTTTTTTTTTTTTTTTTTTTTTTTCAACCGCATCAATCAATTCGTATTCTTCGGTAAGAATATTGATTGAGGATATGTATTGAAAGGGCATCGATTAGTTTTCTCGAGTCACCGAACGATCTTATCGTCGAACGAGTCGATAGAAGTGCGGAACGCGGTTCGGAGGTCAAAGCGATTGGTTCAAAGGCCAATCGAATCGAATGATTGATTCGATCAATGAGACAAATGATTGAAAAAAGCAAAGAATTTCTATTCGAAATTAAAGTTTGATCGCTGCGGTTAATATATAACTCAGAGACCAATAAAATATCGAAATATTTTCGACAATAAATATTGTCGGAATTTTTTTTTTTTTACGTAAGTATAATAAAAAAAAAATGTATGAAAATATATTATTTGCAAAAATTCAACTCTTATATAATCGGCAAAATTTTTAAAAATATATAAATTTAGGATTATTATTCATTATTAATATTATTTTTATGACGATGCATTTTTTTTTTTTCGGAGGATAAAGAACGAAATTACGCGTAATTTGTCGGCGTAATACATAATTTTTTTTTTTAAGTAAGTATAATAAAAAAAAAATGTTTGAAAATATATTTTTTGCAAGAATTTGACTCTTATATAATCGGTAAAATACTTTAAAAAATATAAATTTAGGATTATTATTCATTATTAATATTATTTTTATGACGATACATTTTTTTTTTTTTTTTTCGGAGGATAAAGAACGAAATTACGCGTAATTTGTCGGCGTAATATATAATTTTTTTTTTTTTTTAAGTATAATAAAAAAAAAAATGTTGAAAATATATTTTTGTAAGAATTTGACTCTTATATAATCGGCAAAATACTTTAAAAAATATAAATTTAGGATTATTATTCATTATTAATATTATTTTTATGACGATACATTTATTTATTTATTTATTTTTTTCGGAGGATAAAGAACGAAAGTTACGCGTAATTTGTCGGCGTAATCCATATCGTTAGTCAATCTTATTCGTGACCGATGGCGAAATTGCATACCATCGGAGTCACGGGCTTTGGTAGAGCGGAGTTAACACGCATATGTGCGTTTTGATTGTACGGCGGATGATAGGGGAACTCGAGACTGAGAAGGTTAACCCTAACAAGGGGCGGCGCGACGGCTAAAGATCCTTTTCTCGTGCAAAGTTGCGAAAGGTTATTACGAGAGCTGAAATATGCGGGATAATAATTGCAATTCTAATAGAACAATTCGAAGTTAAAGCGATTCGAAGGCGTGATATCGGAACACCGCTGCGGCGATATCGGTTACCGATGTCGTTCGGGTTAAAAATCCTTTTCGCCGTCTCGGATTTCGTCTTCTCGCGAACGGTGCGATATGCGGTGCTCCGGCAACTATCGTTGTCGTCGTCGTCGCCCGCGCGAGGCTGACCGCTGTATCGAATTCCGCAAAAATTATATGTGGTCCTTTAAGCTCCGTCGGTTGCTCTAACCTTTTGTCCTATCGGCTCGTATATCCGACATCTCGAAATTTCGTAATACGTACGAATTATTCACGCGATCGTCATTTCTGGACATTACGGCGATTTTTGCAAAAAAATTTCGGAACCTTCCTTCGGATTTATAAATTTATAAAAATGTTAAAAAATCCAATAAAAAACTATAATAAAAATAATTTACTATCATTTTTTTTAAATTTATTTTATCTGTAAAATTGGATTTTTCGCTCGCATTCGATATAATTCGATATTATCGATCTTTCGAACTGTTTTACGCGAAAATGTGTTAATTGGAAAAACAATGGAATAACTCCGAAATTTTTTTTCGCGATAGTGGATTAAAGCGAAAATGCGTATTTTCATCGCGGTATAGTCGTGACGACAAAGGAAACGAAACGGGTCTCGATTCGCGTGTATTACGGAGAGGTGCGTGTCGCCGCGGAGATCGATATGTTCGGAGCCAAAGTCGAGGGTCGTAAAAAAAACTCTTAGCTCCGTCGCGGAACTCGTCCAGACAACGTCGGGTCCTTGAGCGCTGCTCTGGCTTTGGTTTACGTGCGAAAATTGCCAATTAACCGGCGTAATCGTTATATCGTTTGCGGTGTACGCGCGCGCGAGAGAGGGTCGGGCAAGTAGATCGGGAGACGAGGTACCGCGCGGTCCTCGCGGAAATCCTCGAGGGCTTTTATGTTGACCCTGAGACGGGGTTTTCGAACTTGGAAATCGCGATCACCGGTTAATAATTGGCCTCCGGGGGGAGGGAAAGGGAAAGATACGAGAGACAGCGGTGAAACTGACTGCGGCAGCGACCACAATCGCCTCATCGGTACACAAGACTTTCATGTGTCTTCGATCAATCGCCAAGTCGCTCACGAGATCTCTGACATTGAATACGCGAAGCGAAACGTTATTACGCAAATAACGATTTTACGATGAAGTCTTAACGATCAAACCAAATGGCGCGAAAACGTTTGGTGGTCCGGCAATTCATTTTCTCGGATCTCTCGTATCGGTTAACACATATATATCGTATGTGCATTCGCCGCGATCTTTTTATGACTTATGATACCTTTTCGCAGCATTCCTACCGGTTTTTTCTTTAATTTTAATCGTTTTTCGCCGCAGGTGACGATATGACTATTGATTACCGAACCGGTCGATCGCTATTTCTTTTTTTTTTTTTGTGTCGATTAATACGATCGGAGAAATTGCCGATTTTTTCGATTTTGTTGTAATTTCGTTTTTCAATTATTTTTTTACAGATCGAAGCCGTTTACGGGACGAGCGTCGCGACCGCAGTACCAACGACGCTCACTGTATCCAACGGAAATGGCAAAACCGATGCCAACTCCCGCTCTTGGCACATACCGAGACCGTCGCTTCTCGGGCGCAACAGCGAGAGGGGCAGCGATAATGGCAGTTGGCCTCATAATCTTCACCCAAATTCACCGTCCAGAGGGTCCACTTCTTCTCAAGGATCGACAGCAAGTACCCACGTGAGTTTTAACGATTTAACGATTTAATTAACTCATTTTAAAATCGGTTTACGAAGTATTGAGATTCAACAGAAAAAACACTGAATCCTTTACATTAACTCGGTAAAGCAGATCCCTAACTAAAAAAATCGCGTCGATTTTTACTAAAGAATCATCTAACGATCTTTTTTTCTTTTTACTCGATATCCGAACGAAAATAATTCATATTTCGGAGAAAATAATTCCTATCACCGTTTTTATTTCCCGAAAATCGGATTAATTTTTCCTCCGATCCAAAACTGAGTTTATGTTCGACGATTAATTGTTAGAAATTTGAAAATCTATAAACATCGAAGAATTATGAGTTGGAAAAACGAATAATTAGTTGCGGTAAATAGTTTGCAATAAAAAATTAGTTGTAAACAATTTTTATTAATAATAATAATAATAATAATAATAATAATAATAATAATGTTTTTAGATGTTATTATTATTATTAATTATTATTATTTTCTCAGACAATTATTCGTTATAACTCGTCATTTTTCTTCGGTGCGTAAGAATAGCAACGAATTATTTATGTATTTGCGATATTACTATATATATTTTTTTTTTTTTTCGGATTTTTGCAGAGCGCCGCTTCTGGCACATTGCTTCTAACAGCGGCGAACTTGGCGACTCTCGCGGCAATTCATCCTCCAACGGTAACGGCACCAAAACCTATGGATACAGCATCCGTCGCCAGCAGTACTCACTTCACCGTGATAAATGGTGTCGGACGACCGGCACGAGTTTACAAGAAGTCGTGGTGCGCGAGAAATCAGCTTACCGTTCTCGTGTGCACTATGTGCATTCTATTTATGATCGGTCTACTCGCGGGTGTCCTTTACATGGAGGGTAAGGATTGCGTTCGGTTTCAACAATTTAAGGCGAAAAAACGTATTTTATTTTTTTAATAGGCGAAAAAAAAATTGCATCTCTAATCCCATTTAATTACTCGTTGTTAATAATGTACTGATTATGCGAAAAAATTCTCAGCTTCACATATAAAAAATTGGAGGAAAAAATTTAATTTTTTTCGAATAGAAAAAATTTCAATAATGAGATTCACAAAAAAATAAATTTCTTTTACCCATTTTTATATTCGGACCCCGTAATTTTTTCACACATTCGGAACATCGGTGCGAACAATTAATCACATGGGATTTTTTTGCAAATTTTTTTTTAGCGATAAAAAAAAATAATATGCGCTTTTCGACGCAAAATTGCGATCGATACGTGAAAAAAATTGACTGAATTTTGATTTTTTAATTTTTTCAGTGAGGGCCCGTGACAAATACGATTAAGAAGTATAAAAGCTTCGAAGGCAAAACATGCGGTGCCGAAGGGAAGGAATCTGCCGATTTCAAGATAACGAAAGCGATCGTGAATCGTAAATTCGTCGGACGAAGTCGTCGCAACGACGAAAAAAAAAAAAAAAAAAAACGACTACGCCGCATCCGAGTGGTTAGAGTTACAACGAAATTCGAGAATTCGATTAATCGAATTAAGTTCGTCGCTCTTTAGATGTTAAGCTGTATTGCACGGTTTCAAAAGTGCGGTACGTGAAGTCAGTAATTACATTGTTTGTAATAAGCGCGCGTATGCGCTGTTTATATAGGCGACGCGAGGCTCCTAAGGTCTCGTGCCATAATTTATCACGAATATTAACACAATCCTTCGAATTAGTCGCCGAGAAAAACGAGTGCAATCGATTGTAATCGATTACTCTCACGTAAAAAAAAAAAAAAAAAAACGTATCGATAAATCGATTCGTTTATACGAGTTGAATAATCAATGACAAAAATTGTCGACCGATTTGGTTTAATATCTAAATCGTATCGATAGGCAAAAGGACTTTTTACGTAAAAAAAAAAAAAAAAAAAAAAAACGATCGAAGATTCCTTATTTCTTCATGTCGATAATGCGCATCGAAACGAAATGCATGAGAAACGAAACGAAAAATTCGACGACGATTCGAGGATTATAATTTAATCGATACTAACAGTTTCTAAATTGTATGTGGAACCCTATGGATAGTTCGAGATACGTGCCGAGAATAACGTATTCGAAGAGCGACGAAGCGCAGACCCATCGAACGCTCTTCGTGTCTGTGATATTACTTGTGTATTAAATAACCGTCGTTACAACAAAAAGTTTCAAATCGGTTCAATCGGTTATCAGTGAGTTATTTATTTACCCGAAATCCATCCTTTTTTTTCCTTAATTACGATTATCTATGAGGATTGCAGCTTTTTTTTTTTTTTTCTCCTCGAATACGATAATAATCGATAAAACTGCGTAAGTATTGAGAATTTTGAATTCAAGACTCACCTCGACCTCCTGGAGAGTCTGTGTCCATCGGTAATTCGGCATATCAGCGCCGTTGCCGCTGTTCGGTTTCAATTTTCCTTTCTCCTTCTCGTCCTCCTCCTCGTCGGAATCGATTTTACTGACTGTCTTACTGGATTGCGCCTCGTCGCTTACTTCCATCGCGTTATCGCCGTTGCCGCTCGGTCCGGCGACCGCGGACGGTTCCTTCGCCGATTTCTGTAATTGGAAGACTTTGCAGTAAATCTGTTGCGAATATTCTAAAAAGAGTGATCTTTCCGAAGAAAGAAGTAAAAAGACAGAGATACAGATATTGAAGCATTTTTTTTTTTACAGATTATCAATTTCTAATTTATTTCATATTTCTTAAGGTAATGTAGATTTTTTAAAAAATCTGTTTTACCGTCAATCGTTAAATGATAAAGTTGTGAAAAATAAAAAATTATCCATAATTATGAAAAAAATCAATAATTTTCCAATTTTTTATGCATTTTGATTGATTTTCTAATTATATCTTCGCATTGATAATACAATTGAAGACAAACAAGCAAAATAGCAATAAATCGAATTTTATAAAAGATTTTTGAAAAATTGCAGAAATTATATTTTTTAACTCAAAATTAAAATTTTCAAAAAAGGAGATTTTTTTTTTTTTTTAATTTGGGAAGTTTAAAAAACGATACCTCGCTATCCAACTCTGCCTGAAGCTTCTCCGCTTGTTCGTCGCTCAACTCAACAATGCTGCAATCGTTCTCTTGTTGCGCCATTTCTTGTTCCTCTTTTAATTTTTTCTCGATTTTTTCCTTCCGCAGCCTCTCCTGTTCCGTCCGCTCCGCCTTCTTAGCGTTGACTTTTGCGAGAGCTGCGGCTTCATATTTTTCAAATTCTATATTAATCATCTGGAACACCAATGTGGTTGAGTTATTTCGTTTGTCGCTGATTCGGCGAGCGATGTTTTCTGAAACACGGAATTTTACCTTTCGCGCCGCACCTTCGGCGCCTCCTTCAAAGAAATCGGTTTTTCTCGCCAAAAAACCGAACCATGTGCCGAGTAACTGCAATAAAAGTAAGACATTCATTCGATACGTCGCTGCCGCTGTATCCTCGCATCGTACGGTATACGATGTTAAAACATTAGTTTTTGAGGTTCCGGTCGCGTTTTCATCTTTTTTTTTTAGGTTAACCGAGAACCGGCGAACAAATAACGACTTACATCTTGAACGCCGCCCTCGTGCTGCTGTGCCATCGCCAGCAGAATGCCATCGAATTGTTCCTCGTTCTTTGTCATTGTTTTGTCGTCAAAACTAATATTCACTTTCACAAGAAACTATTCCGAACGCGTAATGCGCGTAATGCGTCTTTGACGTTCCGGAAACACACTGACTCGTGGTCGCCTTCGGTACACTCGCTGTAACAACGAGAACCAGCTGATCGCGAAGCGTCTAGATTTTACGAGTGACGACTGACGACAGGCGCACGTTTTTTTTTATTATTCAGAGACGACAACGATGATTCAAAGCGTTTATCTACCGGCGAAACGTCTGGAAATCGACGAAGTTCTCGTGGTTGTTGATCGTTGGTTGCTGGGAGCGCTGACGGTAGCTAAGCATCGGTGATAATCGCGGATCCGCGTAACAAAACGTACGTTGCTACTCTCATTTACGACGCGCGAAATAATGAATGACGGCGGTGTATTGAACCAAAACGCCGGTAGAATCTGAATTTCGTGAATTTTACTTCCTCTGCTTTAATAATTTATCCGGATTATTAGCACCGTACTAATGGGGAATCGGACAATTTCGTGTACTCGATACACGCATTTTCACGAATTTACGAATTTGCGACGCGCGCGATTTGGTTTCGCGATATAAATTTTTTGTCAAAATACTAAAAAAAAATATCTAATTATACTAAATATACTGAATAAAGATATTCTAAAAAAAAATATCGAGAAAACACTTATTTCCTTACGTTTTTTTAAACTGTTTTTTTTTACCTGTATATCACTGAAATATAACGGAAAACAATTGAATAATTAAGAGTAATTATAACAAAAAACTTTATTCCTGTAACCTTTATTATTACTAAGAACTCAAGTTTAATATATAGAAACAACGCGATAATACATTATTTTAGATACAACAGATAACTTATTATCACAACAGCAATGCAAATCGGAAATTCCGCTCGTAAAATTTTACCGAACGATTTTACGTACGATTACTACAATTGCTTGAAACAAAAAACGAAATTCAATGAAAATTAAAACGATTTAAAAACACATCGAAATTGCACCTGAATCTTGTGCAATTATCGGAATTTTCTTTGACAGAATTATTTTTTATGAAATGTTATATGGAACATTACGATGCCTTTTTTTCTCTCGATAACGTCGAATACAAATTACCACCTCGTCATACGCGGCAGCGGTACAGTGGCATAGTGCTGAGTCCCCGTTTGTACGATTCGATGTTATTGATATAATAATCGTTGTCTCTAAGTTGCTGCTCGACGGTAATACGCGTTAAATACTCCAACGAATACATTAACGTGTCTGGAATATCAGAAAAAAAAAAAGAAAAAAAGTAATCAGTAAATCCGCGTGTACTCACGATAATTGTATGCGAAAACATCTTTAGTAGTTTTAGCTTTTGCATTAAAAAAAATGAAAATGAAAAAAAAATGCAAAATGCAAAATTAAAAAAGTAATCAGTAAAAATCCGCGTGTACTCACGATAATCGTATCCGAAAACATCTTTAGTAGTTTTAGTTATTGCATTAAAAAAAAAATAAATAAAAAAATGCAAAATGCAGATACAAAATTAAAAAAGTAATCAGTAAATCCGCGTGTACTCACGATAATTGTATCCGAAAATATCTTTAGTAGTTTTAGCTTTTGCATTAAAAAAAAAAAAAAAAATGCAAAATTTTTTTGCATAAAATTAAATAATTAATTTTACTTATTTTCAAAAGATCGGAAACGATTTTTAAGGACATTAATAATTTTTTTCAATTTTTTTTCATGAAACCCAAAATCCATTTTGACGAAATCTGCATTTACGAAACTCGCTAACGACGTTTTGCAAATGAAAAATCCCGAAGCGCGAATACGTTTCGTAACGAAACGATTGATACTCACGAGCATTGCTGAGATCCGACTTCAACCTTCTCGCCGCTCTGATATGATCGGGAGATTCCTCCCATACCTCGTCGAATCCAACAACTTGAGCGGAAATTTTGCGAGTATCGGAAGCGGAATCATCCGCACTGAGAGTCATCATCCAAAGTCTAAACTCTTCGATCGTAATTTTCTTAAGAACATCCAAAGCGCGTTCTTCCCGATCGAAAATATACGTCTCCCACAAAATTTCGTTCCAATGCGCGGCCGCATTTTCTTTCGAACCAACGACAGGAAATTCTTTGGCTCTAAACTTTATCAAGTCTTCTTTAATGCCGAGCAAATCGTTGGCGGCCATTTCGCGAAATGTTTTGTTGAAATATTTGCGAAACGACTCGATTCGGTTATCAACGATTACAACGTCGTCTTCGTCGCCGGCGAGTCCCGTAATAAAGTATCCCTTGGCGGCCGCACGGCTGCCGTTGATGCCGTAATAATACAAGGAGACGCCTCTCATTATTTGGATTCCATAAACTGTATTCCACAAGTCGTGTTTCAGAATCATCTGAAAAAAAAAAAAAAAAAAAATCCCGTGAAATTTGTGGGAAATTATTCCTTTGAGAATCGCGAGAAATAAATATTCCCGAGCGATTAATTTCGCGAAGAAATAACTCACAATGACAACGCTGATCATAACTTCCAAATTTGGCGATGGAATGTCGAATTGATAGTAATTCGTAACGTTGGATTGGTAATTGTGAGGATCAAAACTTTTCACCCTGCAGCACCGTACGCCCCGAGGAATAACGACCTCCGAAAGCATCGGAATATCGCTTGCCGACGCCGGCTGACAATTCGATAACTCAAAGCATCTCTTCACACTTCGAATCGCATCGATTTCCGTAACGTTTCCCTGTACGAAGCTTCGGATAAAAATCGGGCGTATGAGACGCTCGACGAAGTTACGAAATTCGTGAAATTCAACGTCCCAAAGGGCCTCGTAGAGTTCGACGGGTGTCCAGTTGATCACATTTTTGATCGAACGCGCTACGATTCTAAAACATAAATTGCGTGTATTATATTATATTGGGATACAAAATAGAATATATTTGATTTGCGAAATATGCGACGAGGTTCGTTACTGAGTTTCAAGTCCGATTGCCGCGTTCTACACTCACTGACTTAATTCCTCGGGATCCAAAAACGCGCCGCTATAGCGCCTGAGCAGTTGCTCTTTGTCGGCACGAAACAAATCTTCAGTCACGAATTTCGAGGCCCCAGCTATATGCGTTGCGAGCGTTTCGAGTAGAAGCTAAGAATTAAGAATTAAGAATTAAGAATTGAAAATAAAGAATAAAGAATAAAGAATAAAGAATAAAGAATAAAGAATAAAGAATAAAGAATAAAGAATAAAGAATAAAGAATAAAGAATAAAGAATAAAGAATAAAGAATAAAGAATAAAGAATAAAGAATAAAGAATAAAGAATAAAGAATAAAGAATAAAGAATAAAGAATAAAGAATAAAGAATAAAGAATAAAGAATAAAGAATAAAGAATAAAGAATAAAGAATAAAGAATAAAGAATAAAGAATAAAGAATAAAGAATAAAGAATAAAGAATAAAGAATAAAGAATAAAGAATAAAGAATTAAGAATTGAAAATTAAGAATTAGGAATTGAGGATTTTTTTACTAAAAAAATTATTATAAACGTTCAATAAATAAAATGAATAAATTGCATTTACATTGCTATAGTGCGAAAATAATTGAACTTTCGATGTTATATGTCTTACGGGTAGTTTTTGATGGAATCCGCTGACTTCGAAATACAGTCCTTTGTAGTTATCGTGAACTTCGAAATTCAACTCCGCCTCATCAGTTGCGATCTTCAATCGATCGGACAGCGATTTCCGAAGGATACTTACGAACACATCCTGCATCGCCATACTAAAAATCCCATCGCAACATTAATATCCTCGTTGCAAGTTGTCTCATCAATTTCCTTTCTTTTTTTTGTTTTTTTTCGCATTTTACTTACTTTTTCGATGAAGCCGATGAAAGCGGAGATACGTACTGAACTTTCATGTAACTCTTTTGAAATCCGAGGTTCCTGTCGGCTTTATACCAAACCTCCGAATAAGAATCCTCGTGAATCTTCACGGGGTAACGATTCGCATTTACGGGAATCGGTATTATAACGAATTCGTCGGCGACAAAGATATTCGATTGCGGAAGTTTAAATTCCGGCATCGGTTCCGCCGTTTTCCAGTCCCGAATCCAATCCTCGGATATCTCGGTACCCGCGCCTTCCCGTTGAAGCCACAATTCGTAATCCTCACTAATCTCGTTGTACGATGGTTTATCGAATATCGTTATATTCGCATTATCCGCTCTCAGAGCGTTCAGACATTCTTTGATCGCATTGGGATCGTAAACGCAGCAAAGGTCGTCTCCAGTCATGTAATCGGCGGGCGGATACCACTGCATCTTTTCGCAGAGAGTCGTAACATCTTTATCGGGTGCGTAAAGTCTAAAAAAATCGGTTGATAAAACGATCGATTAGTAAAGAAACACTTGAGGAGAGTGTATCGTTGCATTCCCAACGAAAAATGAGACACGGAAAGAATTTCGAAGACTTCTCAATGTAACTGCAATTGTAACGATACGCTGTCCTTAAGAATAAAACTTAAATATTCAATGATTACAATTTTCTGGCTTCGTATTCAATATTTCTCTTTCCCATTGCGTGCGAAAAAAAAGTTTGGAAAAAATCATAAACATTTTTTTTATAGTCTTATTAAAAATTATTATTATAAAAAAATTCTGATTTTACGATCGATGCGGCAGTGATAAACATTTTTTATAATATAAATATGAATATAAAAAAAAATGAGATGAAAAGTTCACTTACGTAAACTTCTTTTCTTGAATTTTCTGCATTTCGTCAAAAATCTGTTTTCTCGGTTCCTCGGCTCGCATCATATTGATGTACGAGTAAACAGCGTCAAGAACTTTCTTCAAATTTTCGAGACCCTTTTTCGTTAAATTCAGACGCAATTTAAAAAGAGCGTACAGCGAATTCGCCCCTAAATAGCGGTTTCCCACAGTGGCGTCTATGTTTTCACACCACTCTTTCTTTTCCAAGTAGCGATACAATGAACCTTCGCCCTTATGTCTCAGTATCCAAGCGGAATACTTGAATGGTTTGCTTTTGTAGTGCTGCAACTGCGGCGGTATTATCCAACTTAATTCAACCTGAAGAACAAATAGTCGACAAAACTGTGAAATATTTTTTTCATCAACGACTATTAACGCTGAAAAATACTTACGTTGCCGATACTAATTATCTTCACTTTGTAGATTCTTCGAAAAGCCGGTCTATCGAAGGGATCGAAGTCTATTAATTCCTTTAAATCGTCAGGCGGCAGATCGTTGCTCGGTATTTTAGAGAAGAACTCTTTCGCGTAATTTTCCAAAGTATCCAAAGGCAATTTCGCCTAAAAACGACGAGAAACGAATGAGTAAAGGAATTTTTATTCGTGTCTGCGAATCGATGGATTAATCGTATCACCTCTATCGAGAGAGCCATCCTATGCGCGCTGTAATGCCGTTCTCTGAATTTTATCAGTTCTTCTCGCAATTGTTGGTCCGTAACTTCGTCCGAGATATCGCGATTTTCCGGTCCCCATTTCAATACCGGATGTCCGAAATATCGGAAAAGCTTGAAGAGTCCGAGTGTACAACGTTTGTCTATGCGAAAGAAAAATCGTTGACCGAAGTTAATGCTTCGAAGGCGTAAGGATAATTACGAAAAAAAATTAATTATTAATAGTAATAACGGATGTATACTTCGTATTTTACGTATTGAGTCGCAACTCATGAGAGGATCGATGAAACAACAAGCAAGGCGATCGAGTGTCTCGCGGAGACGACTCTCCGGGATCGTGTATATCGAGAAGAGCGTCTGATCGGAATCAACATGATCCGTGAACAGCGCACCACACTTTTTCGCGTATTTTTTCATTGTATCCTGAAAATTGACGATTAAAACAGAATTAATCGTAAAACAAATAATAATAAAATTGAAAAAGAAGTAATCAGGAGAAATTATTGTTTGCAAAAGTGATATACCTGCTGATACTTTCGCGATCCCTCGGATACCGTTGTTGCCAAAATCCGCGCCATACGCGGCATGTTCTCCGGGTCACTGAACTCTCCAACGTTTATGCACAATCCACAAGAAGCCTAAAGCCAAATAAGGATTTGTAGAATTTTTTTCGTGAACAGATTTCCCGTGAAAATACCTTATTTTCTTTGCGAAATTGTTCTCTTGCGCGTTTCGCCGACGGATCTTCTTCTTCTTCGTCGTCCATCGAGTCGTATTCGTCATCTAATATCAATGAATAAGTAATCGATTCGGAATTTTGTTACTTTGAAAATATCTTTAAAAGAGAATCGACAAAAAATGTATAAATTCGATTAATAATTCAAATTGTTGTGTGAAAATTTGACGATAAAAAATTGTTGGAAAAGATTTAATTTATTTGTAATTCAAGTAGAAACGACTGAAAAATGATATTCAAAAAAAAAAAATTCGTTCGTTAATTTTTCGTATTCTAAAGTCGAAATTTTTCACATTACTGAAAAATTTTTGCAAACGAAAAACAAAAAAAAGATTACATGAAATTGACAAAGTTTTTTGCATGAAATGTAAAAATTGTTTTTTTTGTCAAAAATTGCTGGAGGCCCTTTCAATACAATGATACAATCTGAAAAACCCTAACGAGCCATAAATTTAGCAAAATTTTTCAAACAAAGTATACACTTTTCAAAAGTTTGTTAAAAAAATATAAATAAAAAAAAGTCATCTGCATTTTCTCGACCGTAAAAAAAAAATTGATTTCCACCGCAATATATTAATAATAACATTTTTTTTTTAAATTATCAAACAATAAAAATATCTGTTATTTAAAAGAAAAAAAAATAGTTTTTTTGAAAAATGCGATTTTTTAATTGATTTTTTTTTTATTTTGGTTTTTTTTTTTTTTTTTTTTTTTTTTTTTCATTTTTTGTTTTTTTTGAGGAAATCAAACTGATAAAAATTACCAAACAAAGTATTAAATTGTTTTTACTATTTGCATGTACGCAGTTTGCTTAATTGTCATTTATAATTCGCAACTTCTTTGTTAATGTTATATATTCGTCATCAATCGCAGGAACTCACCATCGTTGTCTCCATCATCCAAGTCTTTGTAATCATCGGGCAGAGAAATCAAAAGGGCGGTGAGGCCGTTTGATAGTCTGATGTTTCTGCATGGCAGTCAAAAGTAACAATTCTTAATAAATTCATATCGTACGTATAGCTGCAAAAAATGATCGGACGAAAATTGAAAAAAAATAATACAATGTACAATAAAATGTTACGTACCTGAATTCTCTTCGATCGGCAATCGATTTGATCGGAATTTCGAGCGATTCTGCTTTGTAATCGTTGTCGTTTGTATGTAATTGATGATTTTCGGATTCATTCCGATCGCTTTGTGTTTCAGTGGACGATGTTTCCATGTCCATTTCTCCGCTTATAACTTTCTTCGAAATTTCGTGCTTCACGAAACTTCGAACTGTTATTTTTCGTTTGCTCCTCGACTTTTCTCACCGGTTTTTACGAGTTGTGACAACGATGCCGAAATGCAAAAGTCTTCATTTACGCGTCAAAAGAAACAGTATTACGCCGGCAAAAGTGAACGATACGCCACAAACAGCGTGCACCGTTCGGTTCAAAATAACAACGGAGATTTGATGGCAACAAAATGGCGGGAAAACAAACGCACGCGTGCACCGTGTACTCTGTTGAGTGCAACCAAAAAAAACAAAGGGCATCGCCGCCGGCGCGCCACCCAGTGACTAGCAAATAATTCCCTATTGATAGGGTTCTCTAACGAAGCTTGCAGGGAATTTTAATGTCAAACATTTCTGCGAACTGTGCGGTAATCATAACCTCCAAGTGAGTTTTTTCTCTACGTGAAAAAAAGGCCGATACCATCGAGAGTCTGTGGGTCGCGTTAAATAATCGCGTAACACCTGACAATGGATTATTATTAATTACTCATTAAAATGCCATCGTCTGATACATATTAGATATGGCACCCTTCAAAGATAAGTGGGTCAGACGGTTTCTCGTCAATGAAACTGCGCGTCATAAACAAGGATTCACGATCTACAAAGTGACATCGGTGGTAAATAACGACAATAACAATAATACATAATGATAATTGATAATGGCAATTCGATACGTTCTCTGTTTTTTGCGCAATAAAATTCTCATTGTATTCTGTTAACGACGCTTTTAACATATTCGTGTGAATTCATTTTCGTGTTGCCAAAATATATCGATTTTCCGAGAAAATATAAAAAATTTGAAAAATCAAACAACGTCAGTGTTTATGTATAATAATTCCTGAATATTGATCGACGTATTTTTTATTCGAATCGAAAATGTCTGTTACTTTGATGCAATTATGTACTGATATTGCACAACGCTAACTATTTTTTTTAATACATTTCGCAAAATACAAATTGCTGACTATAAATGAATTTGTCAATATTTTCCAATATTAGACATTAATTGGATTCTATCAAACGAATTGTATTTTGTCTTTGAAATTACGATTTATAGATTTTTCTTATTATTCTACAAGTTTTGTATGAAATTTCTATGAAAATTGCAATTAAACAACATAATTACATAAGTCACACCATTTTTCATCGCTATTTTACTTTAAATCTAATGTACCATTTTATACATGAAAACTTCCAGTAACTTCACATTAAATTTTTTTTTTTTTATATGGAACTATTCTGATAAAAAAAATTATTGAAATTGGATAACTAATTGAATATAACAGTTATGCATTACGTATGGTAAAAAATGCATCCAATTAAATTGCTGCAGACATGCAAATGCTTATAAATAGCCATTTATAAGATGAATAAATATTATCATTATTATTATTTTTTTATGATTATTTTTTATTTTCATAAAAAAATTGTATGCTATATAATTTATGCATATAAATAATAATAATTATTATTGTTATTATTACTATTTTTTTCCATTACACTTACCATTTGATGCATAAAAACTTCCAATAATTGAATATAACAGTTATGCGTTACGTATGGTAAAAAAAATGGTAAAAAATATAATTTTTGTTATCATTATTATTTTTTTTTTATAAAAAATGATATGCTATATAATTTTTTCAAATTCCAACTCTATTATTTTTTCTGAAAAGCAGTACTCTGGGATAATTTTTTTTTCAAATATTTTCCATAAATATGATTCACATAAAAAAAAGCTATGATTTCGATATTAAAAAAATTGTATGAGTATAAAAATTACGATAATGAAATTACTATAAAAAATATCGAATTTAAAACAAAATATAAAAAATATATACGAAATATAATAACTCAGTCCTTCAATTGTTTCGATTTCTGTTATTTCAGATTTTTCTAAAATCGTCGCCGCACACAGCATCGAAAGTCTCGGTATGGAAGCGTTACAACGATTTTAAGAAGCTTCACGCGGCCTTAAAGCTTCTGCACGGAACGCTTCGCATAAAAGAACCATTTCCGCCGTTCGCAAAGCCAAAGTTTTTCGGTCGTTTTGAAGCCGAAGTCGTTGAGGACAGACGAGAATGTGCCGTTAAATTCTTAGAGTTCGTAGCGAGACACGCGGCACTTTTTATGAGCGATGTATTCGTAAAATTCTTCGAAAGTAGTCTAAGCGACGATTGTACCGGCGATTGTTCGCAGTCTCTTAGTTCCGACACATCCGAAGACGACAAAAGTACCATTTTTGACGAAACAGATATTTCGCAAAATTCCATAGTAAACGGCGCTGCCGTTTGCGGAAATCCCGAAAATAATAGTATCAATGACTGTATAATGGACAGCGCGGACGATCGGCAAGCGATGTCATTCGTAAACACTTTTTTGTTGGACTCCAATACTGGTATATCATCGGGAAAACCTTCCGAAACATTGAATAACAACAATATACATAAAAGTAACGAAGACCTCAGTTGGCAGCAATTTTTAAGCGTCGAAAGACTCGTGGAAAACGGGAAAAAGGATCGATCTCCGGGTTGCGAAACTTCGATTATACTCCACGATGGATCCGATCTCAGCGATACGGGTCAAGATTCGGGACAATATATTTTAATAGCCGCGGCGCATATGAGCGCAGGTTTCAGACACGAAGCGATCGCGGAGTACGAAGAAGCGTACATGCAGTACAAATTAGGAATCTCGAATCTTCGTCAAGGCGTACAAAAGGATCCGGATATCGCGCGGCGCGCTACTATTATCGACAAAATAGTCAAATATTCCGAACGCGCGGACAGACTGTACAATAGACATTTGAATTGTAATATTTCTATGATAAGTAAACCTACAAGCGAATTGCAATATTATAAAGTACTTCGCGTTATGGGATCGGTAATGCTGGTTAAAGATCTGCATCAGGATAGCACGAGAGTTATAAAGGTGAGAAACGAAATTTTACTCGACGATCGTAAGAAATTGATAATTTTTTTTTTTCTTTTTTTTCCATAATATATAAAAAATTATTTAAAAAAGCGAAATTTGGAACAAAAAATGCATAAATATTTTGAAAAATCGTAATTGGCAATTTGTTATTTTTTACCGCGAATTTTTTTTTTCACACAATTCGGTTATTTGGTGATTACGAGAGTTATAAAGGGAAAAGGCGAAATTACGGGACGATCATTAAAAAATAATAATTTTTTTTTTCCATATATTAAAAATTATTAAAAAAAAAAAAACAAAATTTGTGAAGAAAAACGTAAAAATATTTTGAAAAATCGAAATTGGCAATTTCATTTTTTTTTAACGCCGATTTTTTTTTACACTATTCGGTAATGTGTTTCAGACTGTTGAGAAACCGGCGGTTATCCAGGAGGACATAAGTAAATACATATTACGCGGGAGAGTACCTCACATGGTTCAGTTGCATGCGTGCGTTCAAACGGAAACGACTGTGTTTCTTATTCTCCAGTATGCGAGGTATGAAACGATTTTTTAAAGCCGATTATTAAGGGTATATTTTCACATTTTCAGTGAAAAAAGAGATTGAGAGAGAATTCCGAATACTTCCCAATGGAATGAAAAACTTTAAAAAATTAAATTAACAAATTAGTTGAAAAAAAACAAATAGTTTAACAAATAACTCTGTAATCGAGAATTTTTTTTTTTTGTAAAAATTGAGATTAATTTTTCTGAATACAATTTTTTTCTATTTTTTATCTAATTTTCGGAAATCTCGTTTTCCGCACTCGTATCCAAAATCCGTGACATCAATAAAAAAAAAAATTCAATTACAAAATTCGAATTTTTTTGTTTACTTCATATCTATATAAAAAAATTAATGGATCGTTTTTTGTTTAAAAAATTAGATTACCAAATAATTCGCTGAACAAATTTTTTTAAACTGATTTGTCGATAACTTTTTCGCATTATTATTGTGAAAAATCAATATTCTTAGTCTCTTCTGTGGAGTTAATTTTTTTCCAATTTCTATCCCATTAATAAGTATTCGAAATTCTCTCTGATTTTTGTTTCGATATGTAATTTTCGGCATTTGCAGCGGAGGTAAATTGTGGGATTATCTAAAAACTCATTACGCGATTCCTTGCGGCAAACTATCGTCCCGAAAGAAGATCCACCGAAGATCGATGAGTTGCGAGGCGATAATACACCTGAATTCCGAGAGACGAATAAACACGAGTCGCGAACGAGCGAACGGCAGCGACGCCTCCAACAGCGACGAGGCAAAAGTATCGCCTTCCATCGAAGTAACAGAATTGTTGGGAACATCGGAAACTCTGAATTTAAGTCCCGGCGAGTCGCTGAGAAAATTGGAAGAAGAATTCGGCGCGAATTCCATATATAAGAAAGATTTGCCGACGACGCAATTGCTGGAAAAGGCGCAGCAACTTTTAAGATCCGTCGACGCAACTATAAAGAAGAGTAACTCGATCGCTAGTCGTTTGAACGAATCCGGTCGTTTGCTTTACGCAACGGAGCAAACGAACGGATCGAAGGAATCCGACGATTGCGAGAATACTGAGGAGAGTTGCGATTTAAGCGAATTATCGGTCAGCGATAGTTGCACTGATCTTAGCGGAGGTTCCGACAAAACGCAAGACGCTACGAATCACATCGGAAACTCCACGATAATCGGATTGCCTTTGCCGGCGATGAACGATGTTAATCCACAAAATACCGACAATAGTCCGACGAGCGATGAATCCGAACGGACGGAGAGTTGCGGAGAAAGCAACGAACGTATGCATAACGACGAGGACAGCGGCATTGAGATGGAAACGGAACTGTGGCGAGTACCCGAAACGGTTCTTCGCTGTTGGGCCGCGCAGATGCTTCTTGCGCTCGAAGCTCTCCATCAGCAGGAAGTCGTCATATCAAATCTTCGACCGGACAATCTTCTTGTCGACGAAGATGGCAAAGTACTTCTCAGTTACGTGGTACCGAGACGAAGTCCCGAAGTTTCGAGATATCATCGTCCGTATACCGCGCCGGAGCTCTGTATGTTTTTAGCAGTCGTTCCCGCGACACCCGCAGCCGATGTCTGGAGCTTTGGCGTTATACTTTACGAAATGTTCACCGGAATCGTACGTATTTCACTCCGAAGCGAATCCATTCCTCAAGCGTTTGTGTTCGTGAAAAAAAAAAGAAAAAATTTAGCGTTACGAAAAATCCTGAAAATTAAAAAGTTTACGTTGCTCCCTTTTTTTTATTTTCTTTACTCACAAAAAAAAAAAAAATGATTTCGTTTATTCGCAAAAATTTCTTCATTAAAGAATTAAAAAAAAATTATACATTATGATTTTTCATGGTATCGGAGCTTTGAGAGTAAATTAAATAAAAATTAAGAAAGCAATGTGAAAATTATCAATTTTCGGTGTTTATGTATAAAAAATTGTGACGAATTATCTTGTAATCCATTATTATATTACGATATTTCGCGGGTGAAATGTTGCAGCCTTTCCAATCGCGGCATCCGGGACCATTCCACTCGCATTCCATAATCAGTATTCCCAGCGAATTATCCGAAAGCGCAAAATCACTGTTGACAAAGGTGAGTTATCTCTCTGTTCTTAAGTGTCCCGCAATTACGAAGCCATCGATTTATCACTATTTTTTTCTATAATTTCATGGAATTTTTAGATTCTAAGGTTCGAACCGGAGGAACGATTGACGATTCCGGAAATCAAACAACTGCCGTTTTTCGACAAAGTCGATTGGCTCGAGTTACTTAATGCCTGAAATCGTTGGACAAACATTGTGTAACGTCACCACCGGTATTTCGTAAACCTTAAAATTAATGAAAAAAAAAAAAAAAAAAAAAATTGTTTTTAATTTATTTTAAAATTTAAAAATTGATAAATGTATAAAATCATTTTCTAGCGTCCGAATGTTATCTCACAGTTGTTGTAATTGTTCTTATAATTTATTTATATTGTGTGTTTATTTATCGTGTTATACGAAATACTTATCTATGTTGATTGATGTAGAAAATTTGATGATAAAATAATGCATTCCGTTGACAAAAAAAAAAAAAAACAAATTTAATGTATCGCATTATTACCACAATTTCAAATATTTTAATTATTAAAATTAATTATTTTTTTTTTTTTTTTTTATTGAGTACAAAAAAATAGTTACTGTAACTTATCACTTAAAGCGTATAAACTTCTATTACTTTTTTTTTCGCGCCGATTTCTCGAGCTTTTGGCTTATCGATGAGATCGAAGCTAATTATTTCGCGATCTTTCGGTTCTCGAAACCGTCGACATGCCGTCGACGAGACGGGTTTTGAAGAGAACGTTAGCGTTGTTAAACATACCGTCTTTCAACGAGACGACGATAAATTGTGAACTTTTGAAATGCCTCTTCAGCATAGTGCCGATGTTTTGCGTGTGCGACAGATCCAGCGCCGCGTCAACTTCGTCCAATATATAAAGCGGCGCCGGTTTAAAACGCAACATCGCTAAGATCAACGAAAGTGCTACCAAAGATCTTTGACCGCCCGAAAGCTCGCCGAGGGAATCCTTATAAGTTCCGGCGAATCCGACTTTCACCTCCAATCCTTCGAGAACCGTCTGATTCTCAGGCGGTTGCAATTTCGCGTTGGCACCGGGCAACAGACTGCTGAATATCGAAGCGAAATCCTTGTTTACCTTAAAAAAAAAAAAAAAAAAAAACGATGTCATGAATACCTCTTAAAATGCAAAAAAAAATATTTTCATAAACATTTAAAAGTTCTTCCATCTGAAACTATTCATCTATTTAACGAAGTAACGAAATAAATTAATGGCGATAAAAAAAACGCGACGTTCAAAAAAATTATTAAAGGAAATTTTTTTTTTTTTTTCGAAAAAAATGATTTTATAAACATTTCAAAGTTCTTTCATCTGAAACTATTCATCTATTTCGTTACTTCGTTAAATAGATGAATAGTTTCAGATGGAACAACTGTGAAATGTTTATAAAATCATTTTTTTCGAAAAAAAAAAAAAAAAAAAAAAAGAAAAAAAAAAAAAAAATTTTAATAATTTTTTTAAACGTCGCGTTTTTTTTATCGCCATTCATACAAAAACGTTTTCAAGTTTCATAATTACAAATTTCACGCAAGTAAAAAAAAATCGAGAAATACTGTTTTTTTTATCCTTTTTTTTTACATTAATTTTACCGAATGAAATTTATTTTACCTGTTCGCAAGCCTTTAGCAGTGTTTCCTTTTTCTTCGTGTCAAGCGCATCGATTGTCTCGAGAATCTTCGCTCGATCCAATTCAATAATCTTTCGCCTCTTCATCATTTCGTTGAATTGCTCCTCTTCCTTATTCAGCAGATTCATCGCTCGCGAGTTAATATTTCGGCTCAATCTTTCGCGAATGCTTTCCAGCTGATGCATCTTTCGATTTACTTCTTCCGGATTGTTCGCCTCGAAATCGTATATTCCACCTGAAATAATAAAAATACAATTTTCACCAAATTTCATACACCGAATTACCGTAATTTTTTTTTTTTCTCTTTTTTTTTCGTAACGAGTCAACAATAGTATCAAAAACTATACCTGCTTTTCCAAAAAACGCCTTATCCCGTTCGATCCACTCGTATTTTTTAACCAAATCCGACAACCTGTGTTTACACGTCTCTGCGTTGTTTTTTATCGAATTTATTTCGTGTGACAATTTCTTTATATCCAATTCCAGTTCCGTACTCTGTTTCGTAATATCTTCTTTTTCAGCTGCAAGCTTTTGTATTTCTTTATTTTGTTGATTTATTATATCTTTCTGTGATTTCACGGCTCCCTGTATCCGCTTAACGTTTTCTTTCGCTTCGTTCAACTCGGCAACGAGATTCTTCGCCTTCTCCTCGAGCTTCGCGAGCTTTTCTTCGGCCCTAATTAACTCTTCTCTCTGCGTGCCGATGGTCTTTTGTATTTCAACTATTTCGAGATCCAACGATTCCGATTCTTGTTCGCGTTTTTTCCATTCCTTTGCGCTATTCTCGGCCTTTCGTTCCGATAGTTTCAGCCTATTCTCGGCGTCTTTCAACTGTTTCGCGTAAATATTCGCCGAATCCTTCAATTGGAGTTCCAATTCTTTGAGTCGTTTGGTGTTCTGCGCCTCGGAGGCGCGAGCCGTTTCCATTTTTTCCGTAAGTTCTTGCAATCGCGTCTTCAGTCCTTCGACCTGAAACAACGAAACTTCTTATAGCGAAAAGTGCATAAAATTAAAAAAAAAATTATCGTAAATTTAATAATAAGAAAATCTTTTTACCTCTTCCTTAATTTTATGATGACTCGTCTGTTGCAGTCTCTGCCTCAGCGCATTAACTTCGTGACTTTTCAGATCAAATTTCTCTTTAAGTATCGCGTATCTCTCCGCTTTTCCCTGAATATTTCTTATTTGCTGATCGACATCGCGAAGTTTCTGCTCTTTTTCGTTTAATACATTTTGAAAATCCTTCAGTTCGTCGATTTTCAACAATACCGATCCGCCTTTCGACTGCGCGCCGCCGGTAAGAGTTCCCGCGGGATCGACGACATCGCCATCAAGCGTAACACATTTCTTCATTATTCTTTCGTGAAATGCTATTTTCTTCGCGGCGTCCATATCTTTAACGATGAATATCTGACCGAAAATCCATGACATTGCTTTTCGCAAATTCGCGTCGTAGTTGACTAACGATAAAGCGGTATCGACGTTTTCGCTCCCAACGAGCTTTTTCGCCAAATCGATTATATGTTGATCCATAATTCTTCCCTCTATTTTGTTCAGCGGAATTATCGTTAGACGTCTCTGCAGTTGTCCGTGTTGAAGCAAAGCTTTGCTTGTGGCTTCCGTATCCACGATGACGTTGTAAAGCTATCGAAAAAAAAGAACGAGAAGAATAATTAATTAGAGTTATCGATCGGCAGCAATATTTTTTGGAAATGTAATATAACGCATCGGAAAGATTTAGCAGATTAATTAAAGACAATTTCCGATTTTTTTCAGAAATTATATCGCTCAGCTATCAGTAAAACAGCTATTAGACGAATTTTTGCATTAAGGAGGTTCGGTAGCTGAGAGTTCGTTTCGCATAAGTTCGAGAAAAATGAGAGAGAATTGCAACTACTTCTCGATGGTATAAAATTCTGGAAAAAATTCAGGCATATTTAAGGCACTGAAAAGATTAATTTTGCATAATAATAATTCCAAAAAGTTATTAACAAATTCATGAAAAAAAAACTTGTTAAATAAATTAACGGTAACTCAACTTTTTTTTTTAATGAAAATGATTCTTTCATTTTTCTGAACACGTATGAATTTTTTCAGATTTTTATCTTGGGTTTGAATTTTTTCTTTTTCTACACATTTTTTCCATATAAAAACAAAAAATTCCAACCCAAGATAAAGATCTGAAAAAATTCATACGTGTTCAGAAAAATGAAAGAATCATTTTCATAAAAAAAAAAGTTGAGTTACCGTTAATTTGTTTAACAAGTTTTTTTTTCATGAATTTGTTGATAACTTTTTGGAATTATTATTATGCAAAATT
Source organism: Buathra laborator (assembly GCA_934046635.1). Taxonomy (NCBI): domain Eukaryota; kingdom Metazoa; phylum Arthropoda; class Insecta; order Hymenoptera; family Ichneumonidae; genus Buathra; species Buathra laborator. The sequence goes on from OW203900.1 coordinate 6,648,740, forward strand.
AATCTTTTCAGTACCTTAAATATGCCCGAATTTTTTCAGATTTTTATACCATCGACAAGTAGTTGCAATTCTCTCTCATTTTTCTCGAACTTATGCGAAACGAACTCTCAGCCACCGAATCTCCTTAATAAACATTCGGAAGCTTTACAATGATATTGTGAATTTTTGCATCAATATTAATTAAAAAAAAAGAAAAACAAATTCATTCAAAGTAAAAATAGTGAAAAGTTCATCGTACCCTTCCTCCCGCAGCAACGTCCAACGCGTACGCAGTTTTCTTGTCCTTAAGGGTGATAAGTTTACAGACGAAGCCCTTTACCGATTCCCTTTGAAAGTCGCGATACGGATCTCGATAGTCGAATCTCAGCTGTGGATATCGCGATTCAAACTCGTCGATTCGTTCGCGCAGATGTCTAATATCGTTTGTCAAATTGCGCTTCTCATTCTGTAATTCTTCGAGCGGACCTTCGACGTAATTCAATTGTCTCAGCTGATCCTCGAGAGTTTTGAGTTCCTTTTCCGTTTTTTCTAAATTTATGTTGTCCTCGCGATTGTCGCTTTGCGTGTTGTTTAATTCTTTCTGTTTAACAGCGAGTTGCTCGTTGATTGATTTCATTTGCATCGCGCATTGCTTCGCCTCGGTACCGGCTTCGGTGGCGATTTGTTTCGCGTTCATAACTTGCTGTTCCAATGTCGCGTTCTCACCGCTTTCGCTCTCCAAGAGACCGTCGCGAACTTTCTGAAGCTGTTCTCGCGCCTTTATCACAGCGAGTTTATCGTTCTCTGCTTCTTCTTTCAGTGTCTGAAATGTTCCACCGACGGCTCCCAAACTCTTCTCCTTTCCAGCGAGAAGCTCCTCGTCTCCCAATATATTTGCTCTCAACTGTTCTATTACTTTCTTATCGGCTTTTATAGATTCGACGTTACTTTTCGTTTCGGCTGATAATTTGCTTTCGCGTTTTTCAGCTTCTTTCAGTTCCTCTTCGATCGCGTCGAGCTTTTCACCTTTTTCCTGAAAGATACAGCGACAATTGTTATTTCGTTATTCCATGTTATTTCAATCGATGAGTTTTTAATCGTCGAGATACTTACGGCTTCCCGTTTTGCGACGATTTCTTGAATTTTTTCATCGATCGCCGCAATCTTCTTCTTCCCGTTGTCGATACTCTCCTGTTTTTCGACGACCTGATTCTCGACCGCTTGAACCTCCTCTTCGGCTTTCGCACTATCGCTCAACGCCGTGATATACTTGAAAGCAACGACGATCTTTCGGCAATGTTCGAGTTCTCGTTCCACTCGTTGAAACTCGATGAACTGAGTTTTTTCCTCTTTGAGTCTCGTCAGTTTGGGACCTATTTCTTCCGTCAGAATCTAAGGAAAAAAAATATTACAATTGTAAATATTAATAAATAATAAATTTAAATTAAATTTAAAAAATGTAAACTTTCAAATTTTTAAAAGTTTAAATTAAAATTTTTAAAAATAAAAAAATTTAATTTTTCAGATTTTTAAAAATGTTTGATTATAATTTTAAAAAATAAAAAAAATTACATTTTCACATTTTAAAAAATGTTTGATCAAAATTTTTTAAAATAAAAAAATGTTCATTTTCACATTTTAAAAAATTGTTCATTAAAATTTTTTTTTTAAATAAAAAAATTTAAATTTTATTAATAAAAATATTAATTAATTGCGATGTTTTTTTGCTAAAAATAAAACGCGTTTTGCTTGTATTTAGAAAATCGGAATTTCGGTAAATAAATAATTATTAATAAACGCAACGTACCGCATTGATTTCTTTTAGTTTGTTCTCTTTGTGCGTTATGGTTTTCAGAGCCGCCTGTTTCTTTGACTCGTACATTTTTGTACCGGCGGCTTCTTCAATCATCGAGAGAATCTCTACTGGTTTCATGTTTAATACTTTGGTGATTCTTCCTTGCATTATCAAGAAGTGAGGATTATTGACGTTCAATTGCACCGAATGGAACATATCTTGAACTCGTTTGTTAGGTACATTCGCTCCATTGATCATGTATTTATTTTTTCCAGCGATCACAACCTGTCTTGTGACAACGATGTCCTCGTGAGTTTCGTAGCCCAAAGGAGAGGCGGAGCGATCCCTGTTGTCGAATGTGATTGTTACGCTGGCCTTCTTGACCCCCGCCAAACCAGATTTGTAAACGAGCTCTTGGAGGGTCGTAGCGCGTACCTAAACGCGCGAATAATAGATCGAACATTTTTTTGTTTACGACATTTTTTAATTAAAATGCTTCGAATTAATTTAGACGAAGTTTTTAGGTTGGTTTCGTAACGAATACGAAACTTGACACAAGAAAAATTCACGGAAAAAACGGGATTTTCGGAAGAAACGTAAAGAAATAATCACGACAAATGACAGTGTGTATGAATTGTTTTTCACACAGCAAGTGGTTGGATTTTTTTTTAATTTGGAGGGAATGACATCGCGCGCACCGATTGTTATGCGCGCGTAAACAATAAAAAATCTTTGCCGCAATAATTCCTATCGGAATTTGATCGAGACATGGATAATTGGACATTTGGAGACAAAATAATGTAATTGAAGTAATTAATTGACTTACGTGTCCAAGATTCGTTATTCCCAGAACGAAACATATCGCATCCAAGACGTTGGACTTGCCGGTACCGTTTAATCCGGTTATGGCATTGAATTCTTTGTCAAAACCATTAATCTCCGTTCTCTTCCCATACGATTTGAAACCCTCGATGACTATTGATTTTACGTACATGACGCTTCATGTAATACGTTTTCACTTCACTTCGCGATAAAAAATGTCAAGTAATATTCATTAAGTCGTAAATAAAACACGATGAACACGTCGAGTCCCGCTCGTTGTTTCGTGAATATTCACGTCGCCGATGCACGCGGGAAGCCTCAACGTGCGTTTTTGATCGTTACTTTTTCAACTTCGAATTTTCCAGTGCTGCCACTCTAATCGATTGTTGATTTACCGACATTTTATCACTTTTCATTCGTAGGGATTGTAGGGAATGTTTAGACGGATCTCTTGCGGATTGTTACCGCGAAATAGAGAGGGAGGGGCTGCGATAGAGATTCACTCAACAACCGCTAGAAGGCAGATTATTTCTAGTCGAATTATCGGTAAATGATTTTTTTTTGGTGAGCGAAAAACATTCTACAGGATAACCTTGTTGTCTATGACTTTAACGAATTACACGTCAGTGTTCAGTTTGCTCCGTCACTGCATCACTCGTGTTAATATTTCTTGAACGGTGCACTGTGAACGATAAAGAAATAACAGAAATGTCAGACGTGAGAGACTGGTTCAACTCGTTGCCAATATTCACGAGATATTGGCTATTGCTTACGGCGAGTCTATCCTTGATCGGGAGATTTGGTATTATAACCCCCCACGCGCTCATACTAATATACGATCGATTTATACATAATTTTGAAATTTGGCGAGCGGCGACGAGCGTTTTCTATTATCCGTTAAATCCAGCTACGGGTTTTCATTTTCTCATCAATTGTTACTTCCTTTACAATTATTCGTTGCGTCTCGAACGCGGCGAGTACGATGGCAGACCGGCCGATTATTTGTTCATGTTACTCTTTAACTGGATCTGTTGCGTCGTCATCGGACTCATCGGCAACATACAGATTCTCATGGATCCCATGGTTCTCAGCATTCTATACATTTGGTGTCAACTCAATCAGGACACAATCGTTAATTTCTGGTTTGGTAAGATTCCTCGTATTCTATAATAAAGTCTATGGATAGTTAAAAAAAATTGTTTTTTCGTGAAAACTTGTTGCTCATCCAACGTGCGATTCTGTGTCATAAAAAAAATGGTTTTTGCAATAGTCGTGGTCTGTAGAATATTATTAGTTCAATAAATGAAAAATTTTCGTAAAAATGGAAATTTAGTATCTCGTCTATGCAGAACCTGTTTTTTAAGGCCGAATTTCAATTTTTTAACATTTCCACATAATACAACTCACAAATCACTTTTTTCCATTTGACTTTAATAACTTTTAGTGTCGTCTCTTTGATAGAAACAATATACGAAAATATAACTCCGAAATGTATTTGTTTTGAATAAACTACCATTGAAACAAATATTCCGTATACAAAATTTTATTAAAAATTCAATTTTATTCCGTTTTCGAAAAATTGGAATTTTTTTCTTTTTTCGTTTTTTTACGTTTATGGCATTACATATTGTTTAAATAACATTACGAAAAAATCAAAATGATATTCCATGTTGTTAAAATAACGCCATAAACAATCGAAAAAAAAAAAAAAAAAAATTCCAAAATTTTATATTTAAAAATCATTGCATATTTGATATTAAAATCAACGAAAAAATTCGTTCAATTCGATCGCATATATTGATATATGACATCGAATTCACATGGAAAGTATACCTATGTAATACGATTTTTGTTATTTTCGTGATAAATAACTCGGAAAGACGACATTAAAGTATTAAAAAAATTCCGCGCAAAAATAACGCTATAAACGAGCGATTAATTATTTCCGATAATCCTGTAGAGGAAAATTCATGTTTCGTCAAAATATTACGATTTTTCTCGCGCGTAATAATAATAATCGTAATTATTATTTTTCTCAGGAACGCAATTCAAGGCGATGTATTTGCCGTGGGTACTGTGCGGTTTTAATCTCATAATATCGGGCGGCGGAATGCTGGAACTCATCGGTATCCTCGTCGGACATCTTTATTTCTTCCTAAAGTTCAAGTATCCCCAGGAATACGACGGACCCGAACTATTAAACACGCCAAAGATCCTCGAACACTATTTTCCGCCTCAGCGAGGCGGCATTCGCGGTTTCGGCAATACGCCGACGCAGAGAGCCGGAGCACCGCAGCCGGGACAGGGAAGAAATTTATTCGGCGGTCACAATTGGGGACAAGGAAGAGTTTTGGGACAGTAAATTTAGCACAAGAAAAAAAAATTTCTTCCTAACTTCCACGCGTTGGTTTTCCCCGAATATTTTGTAAATAATAAATTTGAATGTTCGTACGTTCCGCTCATTTCACGAAAACGTTGATATCCCCAAAAAATACGATACGTATTTTTTTTTTTTTTTATTTTTTTTTTTCTCGTCATTATATGGATTTGCGTATTTTCGCGAGCAATTTAGTCATCGATTTGTTTGTACATTGAGTTAGAAATATATTTTTCATTTATATTTCGTCGCAATCTCTGTGCAAACGGCGATCGTGAAATTTTTGAGAATTTCAAATTTTTGTAATAACGTATAAATATTGTAACGAAATTCAACGATTATCGCGGATGTATCTGTAAAGTGTATTTTGAATGAGAAATGTATGAATCGTTGTAAATGCGAAGGATCTTATTTTTTTTCTTTTTATTACGACGATTATATCCTTTGGCGAATGTACACACAATTGCTTCGTTTGAATTTATTGTATTGCAACTTTATACTACAAGTTCACGGAGAATCGAGCGAAACTTTTAATCGTCGCGGCGATGATTAACTAAGAAAAGTTGGGATTTCTATACAGATTTTTTTTTTTTTTTATACTGAAATTTTTCCGCATTTACTTGTTTGTCGGTATTTCCTCCGCTGCGGGAGGAGCGTTTCGGAAATTCGGAAATTGTTCCCACGGAGCCGAAAGCTCGAATCTACGGAATTCTTGCGCCAATTCCAGGGGTTCGGCGACCACGCGCTTCACTTCGTCGTCGTATCGGACCTGAAAACCAATAATTCACTTTAAAAATCTCCAGCGGATCTCTCGGCAATCGGCGCGTTTTTGAAATTACGATAATTCACCTCAATGTAACCCGTTAGTGGAAAATCTTTTCTCAGCGGATGTCCTTCGAAACCATAATCAGTGAGAATTCTTCGAAGATCGGGATGTTCCGAAAAAAATATACCGTACATATCCCAAACTTCGCGCTCATACCAGTTGGCGGCTTTGAATAAACATGTCGCCGATTCTACGGGAGTCAACTCGTCGGTATAAGATTTAACGCGAATACGCGTGTTAAATCGTAAAGATAGAAGACAATAGATGAGCTGAAAAATCAAATAAATATTACGAGCGATGATTAGCATTGGCATTTTCACGAGATAATTGATAGACAAATATTTGTTTTTTTGCAATTTTCAGGAAACAAAATGAACAAACATTTCTCTCATCAGAGACGAAACTAAAGAAAATACATTAAAAAATTATCATATATACATTTTTTTTTTAATTTTCCTTATCAAATGTACTATAAAAATTAGTTATTCAGCTATATTTTTGTAAATTCAATAAAAAAAAAAGTGTTAAAAAATGAATTTTTTTTTTTTTAGCCTTTTATTTTAAAAGCCTTTTTAGCCTTTTAATTTTTTTAATTTTTAAAGTTTTTTTAAATTTACGTGAATTATTGGGGGTAAATTTGAAAAAAAAAATAAAAGGCTAAACATTTTTTTTTTTTTTTTTCATTTTTTAACACATTTTTTTTTTTTTTCGTAATATTTTTATATTACAAACCTCAAATCTGTATGGCCTGCTAGGTACGTCGATAGCCGTTATATCTGCTAAACTAGCAAACTGCGCATTGTGATGGTCCTTTAGGAAAGCGAGAGTCGGAATAATTCCGTCGGGTGACACTAAAACTTCGAGTTCATCGCCAGCGGCAACCTGCACTTTCTGGACATATTTTGGCAAGCATTCCGATACGTAGCGACCGAAATCCTTCAGTTGTCCCAAAGAGTCCTGATTGATCTTGCGAACGGTAGCTGCGACAGTGTCGTTGAGAAAACATTTATGACAGTGATAACGAAAAAAAAAAAAAAAAAAATACGTTTTTCTCGATTTATTGATACGTACGACGTGATTCCTCGGCGTTTTCCGCGGGTGCATGTTTATCACTGTTTCTTAGAGACGATGCGACGGAAATATAACCTATGATATTACATGTCAGTATTACATAATGAATCTTTTGCGATCTATTGAGAATAATAGGATTTTATTTACGTTTTGGCAATGATTTCAGAGACATTCGCGCCGAGGACAATAAGTTGTTTAGAACGATCGAAGCCATGGTTGAGCGAATGGATTGTATGACAATCCCTATCAAACAACCCGCACACTGTTACAGCACAATATTTTCGACGAGATTTGTGTCGCCCCCACCAACACACGCGAGATTATTTTCACCGTACACGAGAAGAACCGACGAGACACGGGGACGACGGGGATAAATCTATGAGTGAGTTTCCACCGAGACTGACCGTGTCAGAGATCGAACTAAAAAGAGTCTGGATCTAGTAGCGAAATTCTTGCAGAACCGATATTCGAGTTCGTTATTGGCTGCTTGCTAATGAACAACCAATTGCGTACTCGAATGTCGGTTCTGCAAGAATTTCGCTACTAGATCCAGACCTTCTTTAGTTCGATCTCTGACACGGTGGAAACTCACTCTATGTGTGCACCGCGTAAGTATTGTTTATAGATGGACAACACGCGATCCTTCCGAATGGGAATGAATACTGGGGATTATCTCGGTCGCCGACGTCGAGTTTTTCAAAGTTCTCGTTGTGAACGACCCTTAACGCAACAGTCAATTTTGTCCTCCTATCTTTATAGGTTAAGTTTGGGATTTGAAAGTAACTGGTATCATCGCCCCGCGCGATAAACAATAAAGTATATCGGCACAAACACCGGTGCGAAAGTATTGAAAAACAATCGCGCAAACAATTTCACGGGGATTGTTATTGAGGAAATAATCTGAGAGTAATCATGAGAATCGCCGTCGAAGGTTGTGCCCACGGTGAGCTCGAAATAATATACGAGGCATTGCAAGAAGTCGAAAAATCCGATGGAAAAAAGATCGATCTTTTGATATGTTGCGGGGACTTTCAATCGACGCGAAATCTCACCGATTTATCGTGTATGGCGGTACCCGATAAATACAAGGATATGTGTTCGTTTTATAAGTAAGTTTTTAATCGCAATTCTTGGTAACCTCTTCGTACTGTTAATTTATTCGGCACACATGTCGTAGTTATGAAAAAATTGCAAAATAAAAATATGCGCTCTACATTTCTAACAAATTTGTAACATTTGATTGCGATGTTATAGATAACGAAAAATTTTGAACGATTGTTTATTATTACTTATCGTAAAAAATAAAACGCCAAATTTCAATAATCGAAGTTTTGATCACTTAATTAAGATAAGAAAATATCGATTAATTCATGTAATGCAAACAAAAAAAATCATTCTCAATGTTATTGCAATGTAATTTAAAGGAAAGCAATAAAAAACATTTGATTTTTAAATGGTTGGAAGGGGTTGATGAAAAAAAATAATTACATCATTGCAGATATTATTCAGGGGAAAAAGTTGCCCCTGTGTTAACAATTTTTATTGGAGGAAATCACGAAGCATCAAATTATCTCCAAGAACTGCCTTACGGAGGATGGGCAGCGCCTAACATCTATTACATGGGTTACGCCAGTGTTGTTAATGTAGCCGGCGTTAGAATAGCAGGAATCTCAGGGATATACAAAAGTCAGGACTGGATGCAGGGTCACCATGAAGCACCACCTTACAACAATTCCACTATTCGCAGTGTTTATCATATCAGAAACTTGGAAGTTTTCAGACTTAAACAGGTATTAAAAAAAAAAAAATTAATAAAATGATTTTAGGCCAATATCTTCGAAAAAAAAAACCAATTTCACAACAAAAAAAAATTAATTTAAAAATAAAAATTGAAAAAAAAAAAAAAAAAACAAATTTAATTTAAAAATAAAAATAAATAAAAATTGAAAAAAAAATTAATTTAAAAATAATAAGAAAAAAAATTGGAAAAAATTTGTTTTTTTTTTTTTTTAGATCAGCGGAAATATCGATATTTTCTTATCTCACGATTGGCCGCGAGGAATAACGCAATACGGCGACGAACAAGGATTGCTTCGAATAAAACCGTTTTTCAAGTACGTATCGTAAATGCGTTTCGTAAATCGCGTTTTCTCGTGAAATTATTACGATAACTCGCGGCAATATATTTTTCAACTTTCCAGAGACGATATTGACGCAAATGCGCTCGGGAGTCCGCCGTGTATGGAGCTATTGCTTCACCATTACCCATCGTACTGGTTTTCGGCGCATTTGCATTGCAAATTCGCGGCTTTGGTACCCAAAGACGAGGAATCGTCGAAAGTCACAAAATTTCTCGCCCTCGACAAGTGTTTGCCGAAGCGAAAATTTTTGCAGATTGTCGAAATGCCTCACGACGAAAAATCACCGATAAGAATATCTTACGATTTGGAATGGTTAACGATATTGTATTTGACGAATCATTTGTTGAGCGTTAAGAGCGGAACGCATTATATGCCGGGAAAGGGCGGCGACGCGCGATCGATGTACACGCCGACCGATGCGGAAAAAGACAACGTATCCAAAAAATTCGGCACCGATCTTGAAATCCCCGCGAATTTTGTCCAAACATCGAAACCCTACAAACCGGAAGCGCCGCGAGGTTCGATCGAACCGTCGCGTTTATGCGTCAATCCGCAGACAACGAGTTTTTGCGACAAACTCGGCATCGACGATCCCTCGGCGTTGTTGCAAATAATGACGAATACAAAGGACAATTCGTTAAATAACTCCGGACAACTCGCGGACAAGTCGTCGGACTCGCGAAACGCGTCGTTTACGTTCGACGATGAGAACGTTATGAATTCTACTGTAGACGAGGATTCTCCCGATGATTCGAGTCATCGATCGTCGCCGATACACGTTGCGATCGAAAATTCTCCAATCGATCGTTTAAAATCGGAAGAAATCGACGATCACACGATGAAAGAAGAAAACGAGGCGAATGACGATATTTCCGAAGTAAATCCCATCGATGTTCCGATCGAAAAAGACGGCGAAACTACTCTACCGGAACCGAATTGCAAGAAATTCAAACGTCGCAATCATTCGCTTTACTCCGACACCGTTTGAGTAAAAAGGAAATATGGAAGAGGAGTTACAATTGTATTATCGATAAAATTGTACATGAATTTTAATAAAATTTATTTTATTTCCAGTCCCTTTGTAATATCTGAAACAATACAGTTTTAAAAATCGTGTTTAGCGTCGCAAATAGAATTCGTTAAAGTCGAACGACAACGACTCTTGGAAAAAAAGAAAAATGATTTTTTATTGGGGTTTTCTCCCCAATGGCTGTAATTGCCTGATGGCCCATTCGTGTCCGTTTTACGGACAACGCATGAAACCAAACAGGTGGATGGGATGCCAACCCCTACCAAGAGCCCAAAGCTTAAACTTTTCGATCCAATTATTTCAGTAATAACTTCAAAAAATCCGAGGAAAACTAATATTATCGATCGAACTTTGAACTTTCGACATTTTTTTTTTTTTTTTTCATAAAACGAAATATGAAAAGAATACAATTGTTTCAAATTCGTAGAAAAATCCGAAAAAATTATTATCGATCGAATTTTGAACTTTTGAATTTTTTTTTTTTTTTGTATAATGAAATACGAAAAGAATACAATTGTTTCAAATTCGTAGAGAAATCCGAAAAAACTATTATCGATCGAACTTTGAACTTTCGGATTTTTTTTTTTTGTAAAACGAAATATGAAAAGAATACAATTGTTTCAAATTCATAGAAAAATCTGAGAGAACCAAAAATTATCGATCGAACTTTTAACTTTCGAAGTTTTTTGTATTTTTTTATAAAACGAAATACGAAAAGAATACAATTGTTTCAAATTCATAGAAAAATCCGAGAAAACCAAAAATTATCGATCGAACTTTTAACTTTCGAAATTTTTTGTTTTTTTTTTACAAAACGAAATACGAAAAGAATACAATTGTTTCAAATTCACAGAAAAATCCGAAAAAACAAATATTATCGATCGAACTTTTAACTTTCGAAATTTTTTGTATTTTTTTACAAAACGAAATACGAAAAGAATACAATTGTTTCAAATTCATAGAAAAATCCGAGAAAAACGAGTATTATCGATCGAACTTTAAACTTTCGAATTTTTTTTTTTTCTTTTTTAACACGAAATACGAAAAGAATTAGCAGAGGGCTCTATACCTACCATCACGTTATTCTTCTGGAACCTCAAGTTCACCGTTGTTGATGTCGTCGATGAGATCGTGAGGAGGTCTGCCCTCAATGGTACAACCGACCGATTGGCAGGTGCCGAGAATTTCTTTAACGGTACCGCTGAGTTGACGAGACATGGATCTCGGTTTCATGGCGCGTGCAATGGCCGTAACCTCGTCGAACGACAGATTTCCACTGTGTTTGATGTTCTTTTGCTTCTTACGATCTCTGGGCGGCTCTTTCAACGCCTTAATGACCAGAGATGCCGCAGACGGAACAACGGAAATGGACGCCTGTCTGTTCTGAATCGTCAACTGAACAGTGATTTTCAGACCTTTCCAGTCGCTGGTTGCTTTGGCGATGTCGTCACCAACTTTCTTGGGGGACTGTGAGGGAGTTAATATTTTTTAGTTTTCGAAGAGCCGTTTGATGTAAACAAATATATCGCGATGTTTTATCGATATTCAACGACGATAATCGATATTTTAGGTTATAATTGCATTTCGTTTTTTTTTTTCGAGAAATCGTTTTTTTCACGATAAATAATCGGATTGACAGTTTTTTTTTTTTTACGAAGCCGTTGCTAAGGATTTCGATATCGGAGTTTGTAATCATTGAAAAACGGAGTAATGTTTTTTTTTTTTTTTACGAAGTTCGAAGTTTTTGGAATGAATATTGCGGATGTTGGATTTACTTACGAGACCAAGAGGACCGATTTTCGGGGCGAGAGAAGACGTAGCACCGACTTCACCTCCGACACACCTCAGGTACACTGGAATCACAAATACGCGATGTTAGGTTATGACACATGTCGAAAAAATATGAATTTTCATTGTTATTACGGAAAAATGAATGACGAAAAATACCTTTCTTGATTTCATTAGGATCGAATTTGGGAGGCATGGCTGCGTTTTTTTAAGTATAAAATACTTTAATAACCCCGATGTAATTCGATTACTAATCGGCTGCACGGCAAGTGACCGTACACGCGAAATCTAGTTTCGGAAAGGATCGGAAAGAGAGCGATAGGTCGGTGTACAAAGTTTGCGGAGAGAAGAAGAGAGGAGAAACTCGCTGCGAAACAGCGCCACCACCGGGAAATACCTGGACTATGTTCAACCTTTTTATTTTCCCTGCACGCGGAGATTGGATTCGTCGGGGGCTTAGAGATTTAAGGAAAACTGTGTGAGGGATTCATCACATTTGCATGATAAATATGTTGTGCACACATATCCGAAGTCCGAAAAAAAATGGGAGGAGTAAAGATCATAGCATGTTATACATTTCTGTTTTTAGGGATTACGACAATTAGTCGCTACAGTATTATCAAGTTGTTCATAAGTTACTAACGAAATTAAATCGATTTTTGTTAATTAAAGTATACAGCGAGTCGTTTAGAAAATATCGCTTCGAAAAATAACGAAACTCAAAATCGAGAGAGTATTATTAAATAAAATGTTTGATATAGACGTAACATTGCAACAAAGTTAACTCATTAACATCGAAATCGAAACAATCTATCGAATTAAAAAAAACGAGTTTCTCAATCCTTATTAATTCGTTTTGTACGCGGAGATTTTGCAATTGCGATGTTAAATTTGCGCAATAGTAGAGTGCGCGTAATTATACTGCAATTTCTTGTTAAATCGGTGTATTCCTCGAAAAAAATGAAACTTCGTCGTAAAAAAAAAAAAAAAAAAATTAAAATTGCTCCATGGATAGGTGAAATAAGACAGGTGTACCGAGTGTTGCAGCATATTGAAAAAAAATTCTATAATCATAATGTGGGCACATGATATGATACATAATGAGGGCATTGTAATGGAACCATTGAAATAATGACATAATAGATAATATAAAGGATATAAACGAGAGGGGGAGTTGCGAGTCTCCTCATTCGGCTTATCAGATCGCATATAACACTAAACACCAAAAACGTTCGTGCATAGAGCTTTTTTTTTTTTTTTTTTTTCTATTTTAATTTTTTTCTTTTTTCCTCGTATGCATCGATGGTCGAATAATGAAATAAATGGAACCATCATTTACGTTGTATCACAATGTTTCGCATATCACAGTTGGCAACAAACTTGTGTACGGGTAATCGCGATACAATTTTTTTTTTTTTTTTCTCCTTCTCGATTGGCTCTGCCAACGCAGCGGATTTCGCTGAGTTTGGATAATACATTACATGAAATGGGTATTGCGATAAAAGGGAGTTTTTCGTAAATTTTGTTTTTTTTTTTTTGTAAATTCTTCCGCCCGGAAAAATAATAATAATAATAATAATAATAATAATTACGAAGCCGGAAACGCGAGACTAATCGAATTAAGAGACGCGGCAGCGTCTCGACGCAAAGTAGTTAATAATACATTACATGAAATGGGGATTGCGATAATAGGGACAGTTTTTCACAAATTTTTTTTTTCTTTAATTCTTCCGTCTCGAAAAAAAAAAAAAAAAAAAAAAAATTACGAAACCGGAAATGCGAGACTAAGAATTTCGCAAACTCAGCGACAGCGCTATTTGGAGCCGAAAAAAAGGGGGTGAGCAATGATAAACGTTGAAAAATCTTGCCGGCGAACGATGGCGAAATATATTCAGACCATAAACTAACAGCTAAGCTTATCCTCTAACTCTATACAAATTGTACAATGTTTCTCTTAAATTTAATATCGTATATTATTATCCCGAATCAATAGCGAGTTTAATACTTTTATTTTAATGCGCTCGATATATTTACAAGAATTTTTACCCGATTTCTTTTTTTTTTTTTTTTTTTTTTTTTCAATCTCTCGTTCGCGAATAGGCGGGCGTTAGTTGATGGTCTGCGGACTCGAAATTGTGCAATTAATTAATATACTTATTGGTATTTTTTTTTTTTTTTCGGAGTCAATTTTTTTTTTTCTCTCTCTCCGTTACTTTTCGTTATCGTCGAGCGAAGCAAAGGGTATATCTACGGCTGTAAGCAGCTTCCGGAATAATAATGACTGACGAATAGGAAGAAAAAAAAATATCCTCGATGTCCTTTTCGCGATCTATCGGGGCATTCCGGGTAAATGCGACTCTCACATTCGTCTCTCTCGTGATTTTCCGCTTAATATATATCATCGTACCGAATGCTTTATTTTTTAAATTTCGATCGTTGAAACTTCGATTTTTGTTGTTTAAGTCGGAAGACCGACGATTTCGTGATTCGTCGAGTTGCCATTTGGGATATCGTGAGATTTCGGGCTCTCGTTTGGTTCCGCGTCTTTGTCGCTCGCAGTACTCGAACTATCGCTTTCGCTGTCGACGCTTGAGACCCGTTTACTTCTTCGCCGATCTTTTTCTCGTCGCGATTGATAAGATTTTCCGTTTGTCGGGGATCCGCCGCTTCGACCCGAACCGCTGCAGGAGCTCCGATTTCCGTTGCTGGTACTGTCGCTATCGCTTTCGCTGTCGACACTGGAAACGGGACTTCCGCAATTTTTAGCCCTCAATGCTTCGTTATCCCGTCGCAATTGTTCGTTTTGCTGTATAAGATCGTCTATTCTCTGCTGGCAGATCTTTAGCTTTTTCGCGATTTCCGCGTCGCCCGTTCCGCTCGTCGTCGTTGTTCCATTCTTTGTTTCGCTTTCGCGCTCCTCGATCTGCTGAAAACTTTTACCGCGTAATCTTTTCGTCATGAGATCGAGTTTCGCTTCGAGTTGTACGTATTCCTGTATAAGTTCCGTTTTCGACATCATTCCGAGTCTTTCAGCGTGTAAATCCTCGTAAGTACTTGAGAATTCCTTAGTGAGAAATTCTTCTTCGTCCTCCGGCGACGAGTAAAAGTAATCCTCGTCGGAATCGATGCTGAAACTTGAATCGCGAGTTCTCGGGGGCGCGAGAGGCTTCTGAAACGAAGACGGTACCTTCGACGTTACGGCGTCCGCTAATTTTTGCTCCAAATCCGGAAGATCGCTGTGATCCTCCATTAGAAATTGTGTTGTGTTGTAAGGCGCCTGCGGCTGACCTCCCGTTTTCGTCAATCTACCGATCGTTCGGCATCGCAATCTCTGCTCGTAAGACATTTGTTGCTTCGCGTACGGCTTCAATTTACGATGCTTCGGCTTTCCTCGACGAGTCTTTCGCTTTTTTGCCGCGGGATCGATTTCTTGGTCTCCGCTACCGCTTCCGCTTCCCAATTTTCCCGGCCGCTCGTGCATCGATCGAATGCTCTGTAACAATTTTAATTATATATTTTAAAAAATCATTTTGATTGTAACGAAGAACTTTTTTAAATTAAAAATGCATTTTTTTTTTTTTAATTTTTCAATTGCAAAGACGACAAAAAAATTTTTGAGAATTTTTTTTTCTTCCCGAAATAATTTAAAAAATCAAAATAGTATCGAAAAAAAAAAATTTAAGTTCGATAAAAAACGTATAATCGACGATTTTTACCGATTTAAAAAATATTTAAATAAATAAATAAAATTATATTAAATAAATATTTCAGTTTTTTTTTTAATAAAAATAGAATAAAATTTTTAAGAATTTTTTTTTTCTTCCCGAAATAATTTTAAAAGTCAAAATAGTATCGAAAAAAAAATTTTTAAATTCGATTAAAAATGTATAATCGACGATTTTTACCGATTTAAAAAATATTTAAATAAATAAATAAAATTATATTAAGTAAATATTTCAGTTTTTTTTTTAATAAAACTAGAATACAAATAATAACGAAAATCGGAAACGTGATCGTAAAAACCGCGAAACGTGTATAACTTTTTTAAAATGCATATTACGATTGGTAATTTTTTTCAATTTCGACCTCCCGCGGCCCGAACGCGAAATCAGCGATACAAAAAAACCCCGACGCATGACGACCTCTGTTTTAGGAATATCCTCGGAGTTCAAAAAAGATCCCGCTGTGTTGCCGTATAGGATAAAAAAAACTCGAGGTATATCGGGAGTGTTATTTAAAACGAAAAGTCCGCATAGATTTAAGAAAATATAAGTAATCAAAGATTAATAAATATTATTTAATTAAAAAAATACGATTGATTCATAGATCCCCCGATTACACTGTTGCCACGGGAGATAGAGAAAAAACAAAAAGAAATTCTCTAGTGACGAAAAATGTCTCTTTTCCGTGCATTCGTATGTCGTATATTTGTCTTTCCGCGTCGGTGAAAAATTTCGTCAAAATAAAAAACTCGATATTTCGATAATTCGTGTTTTATCAGCTCGACGTAACGCTAATTGTGTTATTTATTTCGCGAAATATCTCGTAAAACTTTTGTGATAATCTTACGTCTTTTCTCGTAGTGGTATTGCCAGGCCTGCTTCTGCAATGAACTCCATCTCCGTCAGGCTGCGCACTACGCGTCGATTTCAGCACCATTGGCGAAGCCGCCGGAGGCGTCGGATCCGCCTTTACGCCCTTCGCTTCGCGTACCTGATTATCGCCGCTCGGCGTCAATTCGATCGTCTTGTCGCCACCGAGATCGTCCATATTCGTTATATTAAGCAAAATCGTTCTATCCGCGATGGCACAATTACTCATTCCCGTAAAAGAACTATTAACTCATCCACTGATACTTAACGCGCGTTGCCTGAGATCCGTATGCCACCACCGTAAACAGCGACTGAATCGCCATGTTTGATTTGTTCGTGATTCCGTACGTACGATAGCAGAGCGCAGTACACCGCCGCTTGGTGGGGGTAAAGGAACCTATGGTGGGGTGGAAAGCCTTTTTTTTTACATTCCATCTCTTTCTTCCTTGGTACTCCTCGGACTGACACCCTCTCCCTTTGGCAACATACCCTATGATACCGTATTACTACTGACACACACACACACACATACACACGAAACAAACGTTGCTCGACTGTTGAAACCCATGATACCTTCATAGCTATACTACGACGTTACAGCGAATTAATTTTACGCTCTGGAATAACAAGAACTGGATAGGACCAGCTGTTGTGCTCTAAGCAATAAGAAAACATAATTCGAGGCTCCCGAGTTCCATGTTTTTTTTTTTTTTTTTCGCAACAATTTGTTTTACCAAAGAATCAAACGCTGCGCAGGTATCTCCCACGCGCGCTACGATTACTGCAAAAGAACCATTCTCTTTATTCGCGATAACAGCTTTCGACGGTACCTTTGGGATAGTACTTTCGTATTATGCGTTATTCGTAAGACTCGAGTATTCACGCACACGTGTGCATCTGCTTCATTCGCTCCATGCCGCGCGTATATATATGTATACATATATATATACGAGATACATCGCACGGGTTTAGTACGAACGGAGAGTCTTGGCTACTGGGTTATTGCGGACATTGGGATAGACGTCGTCCGTACGGACTTGGCGAGAGAGCCATGCGACTTGCCGAATAGGCCTCAAAGTAGTGTAACAAGAATTCACACGTAGTACCCGAACATCCTACCTACGATAGCTATAAATATATTGCGGGGTACGAAACATACATATATAGATATATCCATACACACGCTCCGCGAACGACGTGGGAGAGACACGAAAGTTCGTTTTCATCCTCGCCTTAGAATTCGTTCGTGTTGACACGATCACGAAAAGTATCGCTATATAGCACGTGTGTAGGAGCGCCTGCGTATCCGCATAGATGCACTAGGATCGCTTGATCGTACGCGATCCTATATATATATACCTTTTTTTTTAGTTTCTAGTAGGCTTTCAGCGATTTTTTTTCACAGTCAAGAGTCTCATGGCCCGTTCGAGGCACACGATTATAAAGCGCGCACACGTGCTTTCGTATGCGAACTCATTGTTCATAGACAGGCCGATGTGCGGCTGTATGCCTTTTGTCGTGCAACGATCTTCTTTCTATACCTATAGGTATTATAAATGACCCAGATACGTTCAAGAAAGCTTTGAATCGTTTCGTATTCCTATAACTTATATACCGTCGTATAGTTAGTACATTCGGGAAAGTATGGTTTTTTTTTTTTTTTTTTTTCGTCTACCGTCTCTAGTTCAGCGACGAGCACGGGCGACGGTTGCGACATGCCCGCTGCTGTCATACAAGTTTTTGCTTTGCCCTAAAGCTACTGGACGGATTTGCATTTCCAGTACTTTCATACGAGTATAAAGGGTCGGCTCCGACAGCGGTATTGTTGAATCCATATATAGATATATATATGTCGTACCAATACATCGCGAAACGAGAGGAAACGTGAATAAATCTACGGACGTATCGGTCGTTTTACTCGAAAAAAGAATTAATACGCATTTGATTTATCGTGCGAGCGGATCGTTGTTTTTTTTCCCCCACAGTGTGCGCGTACGTGACTCCTCTCATAGTCGCGTTAGTGTGTTAGCTGAGCGATTGCATGTATCGCGTATGCCAAGTAAACGCTCGTCGTGTATACGCGATGTCCCTTATTGCCTAACCGCGCGACGATTCGTTGCCACGGAGTGAACACACTTCGTTCCGTTCCGACTTGCGAGTAAAGTGTGATTATTTACATGTCAACGCGCTTATCTCCCCCTCCCCCCCTCCCTTCCCTTTTCTCGGCTATGTTTCTCAACGGCCGTTCACCCAACACAGCGTTAAATAGCTGCCGTGGCGCGTTGCTGCCCAATGGTTGAGCATCGCTCGCAGGATGCAACCGCTGGGGACCCCATGAGAGAAAGAAACATTCGTATCGTCCCCAATCGTCGCGATGGGGCTCAGCTGTTGCGCCTTGCCGAATAATAGCAAACATTCGATATCTCGAGGAGCAGCGAAATGCTCTCTATAGGCAACAGCTGCATGTGTCGCTCGGGGCATTTGTGGAAAAACTTAATTGGGAGGAAATTTTACTATTTTGGCATTAAAAAAAATGCAGGTACTCGTCCAAAATAATGAATCACACGGATCTCGCTGTCTTTGTCAACTTCGTTCTGTTTTTTTTTTTTGGCATTGGTACACGAGACCGCGTCTATAGACGCGTGGCAAGTTTCCAAGACAAGAGTAAGGCTTTCGCGTGATCGCCACCGCATTAGATCGCGGTGCATCTAGCATCGTAGATATGCGCGAATAATAATTCTTGTTTTTACGTATACAACGAAATAAAACTATATACCGAGCAAATATATGTTTAATAGAACATCGCGGCATATAATCGACATTCGACTGCCATATGGATGATTCGAAATGAGCTTTTTACCTATCACCTTTCAAAATTGCCTCAAGGTGAGCTCCGCGGTTTAGTTCGATCCAGCTGTCCCCCACGGTACATTGTATATACGCGTTTCGTTTTTCTCGCATACGCTACGATTGCACGTTGAGCAATAGTAGATATATATATATAGGTATATAGGTAGAGCGCACCGAAAGAGTGTGTGCGAAAGTAGACACTAGAGACTCTAGTCGTACAGTAGCACAGCAGGCAGCGAACTACCTGCACCAGTCAGGGGCAATCGATCCTATTTCTTCGCGGTGGATTGTTTGTGGCGCGAGAGGGGAGATCAACGGTTTCGGCATTTTTTTTTTTTTTTTTTTTTTTTTCAGCAAAATCATGTAATGTTTTGTATCATTGCCGTGTACGCAACAGGACCATATGTATTACGATGTTTCGTTGCTCGAGGCGCCTACGAGGCAATCGGAACAAGGACTCTCGTGGCTCGCTTCGGTGGTGCAGCGATGACCGGCCGCGCGGCGCACGACTCGGCGAAACTGCCGCGTGTACCTACTTCAACCACAAGATGTTCGCTCTCGTAACCTATTGTTACGAGTTACCTAACTTCAACCGAAACCCGCGAAATTATTAAATACGTCGCGTACCCCGTGTCAATTCTGTTCGTTTGTTTTGCAGATCGATTCGACTCGTTAGGCAGGAAATTGGGTAGAAAAAAAAAGATGTTCGTTTATCGCGGATATATAGCTATTTTTCTAGATCGTCGATCGAATCGACCATGCGGGATCGCGAATCCCGGAGTTCGGACGACGAAAGAGTCGAAGAGGGGAGTTGTGCACGAGTGCTGCCCTCTTAAGAAAAAGCATACATAGAGCGGAATTACGGAAACAATCACAAAAATTACCCCCACCACCCAATTTTTTGCGGAGATCGCAAAAAAATGAACTCGCAGTGCGACAATATCGATCGCATACGTGCGCTTCCGGAATATCGATATATTTTTTTCGAAAAATGTATTTTTATTAAAATCGTATTTGTAAAATTGTTGTTAAATAAACTTTGGATTTTTATTTGTTTTTTTTTAGCTGTTTTACTGATTTGTTGCCATATACAGATAATACATCCCGAAGGTCATTTTTTTCAGGTTCTTTTAATATTATAAAACAATATCTTCGATGACTATTCGCGTACACGTAGATCTGTTTATAACACAAATCAATCCAGCCGATCGCGAGTCCATTAGTCCAACTGTAAAACACAAAAAAAAAAAATGTGGCTTCTCAGAATCCGGCGGCGTGCAATCTAAAAATATTTTTTGCACGATTTTCAAAATAATTTTTTTTTTTGAAATCTCAACATTTTAGTATGAAAATTATTTTTTCTCCATTCCAAAAGTGAATTTTTGGAAAAAATTTAAATTGCCGTTTGTTGGCCGCAGAACGGCTCCGCCAATATTTTTCATCGCTTTAAAGAAAAATGCTGTATAATCCTTGGTTACTTTTTCATACTGCATAATTTTCACTGCGACCTAAATTTACGATATGCAAAATGATAAATTTTGGATAGTCTACCTTCTTGAAGCCAATGTCGGCGGCGTACTCCCTGAAGCACTGACGGCAAATGTTCAGGCCGTATTTGCGGATAAGACCATGTTTATTGGCGCAGGCACGGCTGTAACAGACGCATATTCACGAAATTATTAATAAATAATCAATTAAATAACTTTTATATTCGGTACTCGCGCGATTTCGAGAAAATTCGTCAACCGGTGCTTCGCGCGCGATCGATGGACGACGACGTTGTAGGTTAGGTTTATTTTTTAATGAAACTTTCATTTTCACATAGTCCGAGGGTTCAATAATTATGATTAAAAGACGATAAACTTCGATTACGATATGTCGCGATGTTTTATCGATGCTACAAAAGGATTTTTAATGGGAAAACTACGAGGCAAAGACGTGGCTCGCACGCGGTCGTGACACTCCGCGACGATGTTTCTTTTCGGCGTCTTCGAGTCAAAAATTGATTTCGGCAATGAGGAATTTTTAACGTATAAACTATTAATTCGTTTACTTACCAGGATCGAGATCCTTGACCGTATTTTCGTGGGTGAGAGAACCAAATATTCTGGAAACCCATCTCGTTTGTTGAGTCGTCTTTAGCCGAAGAGAGTCAGCGGACGTAGAGGGCAGTCGAGTACGCGAGGCTGTGCGCGAACACGTTCGATATATCGTTCGAACGACGCATAGCCGCGCATTCGATGACTGTCGCGTTTATTTGATTTTTTTTATTTTCAATCTTGACCTACTGTAGCATTATAAAGTTGCACTAGTTATTATAATACTCAAGTAATACCAGAAAAAGGCGATTTATTGAAAACTCTCGATTGTTATCTAAAAGTTGTTAATAATCGTACAACTTCCTTTTTTCGCGATGCAGCGTTTTATTCAAGCAAATAAATACTAATTAGCAATCGCCATTCGATCCAATTCAGTTTACGCAAAAAAAAAAGAAAACGATGTGCGACACGTGTAAAATCTTCCCGCAAATCGAAGGATTTGAAATTATCAAGTGTATAACCGGTTCCGATCCACGTGGATCGGATAGTAGGTGGGGTGCCCTTTGCTTGAGGCCGAGAGATGCAACGGTACTTTTTCTACCTGTTAACGAGTGTCTAGTGTCCACGACTCGTTCGCCACAACTACAATGACTTCTTCTTGGTAATCG
This sequence comes from Buathra laborator, assembly GCA_934046635.1. Taxonomy (NCBI): domain Eukaryota; kingdom Metazoa; phylum Arthropoda; class Insecta; order Hymenoptera; family Ichneumonidae; genus Buathra; species Buathra laborator. The sequence continues at coordinate 6,670,718 of OW203900.1, forward strand.
TCGTGAACACCGAGACCGTGAAAAAAAAAAGAAAAAAAAATGAGCGAAAACGAAGAAAAGGTATCGTAATATAAAAACATTTAGAATTTTCTCCAATTCGTAATAATGCCGTTCGGCCCGTATATCTCTTATCGTAATTATTCTTTTAACACGAACTATTTTTTTTTCAGCCTCAAGCCGTTAGCGAAGTTTTATTAAACACAAAAATAAAGGAAATTTGGAAATACTGTTTGTACGCGATAATAGGTCCCTTACTGCTTTACGGAGTGTTTTTTATCGCGCTGCGTTATCACGGATACATATTTATACCGGAATCGTCATCGGGTAAAGAATTATCGGTGGCGAATCAGACGAAACCAATTTTTTGGATATACGCCAAAAATCCCGACGAAGGATATCTAAAACACGTTTTCAAGATATTGGAACGTTTGGGTTTCGAAAGAGGTAACAATGAGTCCGATTGGGATTTGCTTTGGGCGCACGATTACCCGTTCCGAAAATTATCCCAACTGAAGAATCTCCGACCGTATCAGCGAGTAAATCATTTTCCCGGTTGCGGATACATTACGAATAAAGTGGATCTCTCGACAACGGAAGGAAAATACGTTCCCTTATCGTTTAAACTTCCGGAAAGTAAAAACGATCTATTGAGTTACGTGGCGGCGAATCCGCACAAATCTTTCGTTCAAAAATCGAACGCTCATCGAGGTATTCGTATAAGAAACGTCGAAGAACTCGATCTCGAGGGCGAAGGTTCCTTCGTTCAGGAATACATCGAGAAACCTTATCTCGTCGACGGCTATAAATTCGACATTGGAATTTATACGGTTATAACATCGATCGATCCTCTGAGAGTTTACGCCTACAAAGGCGATGTACTCTTCCGTTTTTGCCCGACGAAGTATTATCCATTCGATCCGCAAGACATCGACAAATACGTGGTCGGCGATGATTATTTGCCGATTTGGAAGGTACCGTCGCTGAAGGATTATTACGTTAAATTTGGATTTTCCATGAAAGACAGTTTCGACGCTTACGTGAGATCGAAGGGTGGAGATCCCGAAAAAATGTGGGATAACGCCTTCGAAGCGATAAAAGAAATTGCGCTGAAAAAAGAAGCGCAGATAAACGATATCGCGAGAAGATTCGAAAATCGTCGAAATTTCTTTGAATTGGTGAGATTCGACTTCACTCTCGACGAGAATCTCAACGTTTTCGTTATGGAAGCGAACATGTCGCCGAATTTATCGTCCGCTCATTATCCACCGAACCAATTGCTCTACGAACAGGTGCTCTTCAATCTGTTCGCTCTCATCGGTATCGCACAACGATCGAACGAAGAATTTCGACGATTAAGGTACATTGGTGTTCTACTTGTAGAAAAAAAAATAATAATAATAAATTTATCCAAATTTGGGGTATCAACTCATTTTTATATTTTATAAATTTTTTTTATCAATTTTCGAGTACAAAAAAAATGATTTTGATGCTCCGAAAATTTCACTGTTCGGTGTTGCGAAAAAAATTGTTTTCACGGAATTTGTCGGATAATTTTAATTGTTAATGCGAAAAAAATGTTTTTTTTTTTTGAGAGTATATCGATGTATTTTCAACCAAAAAAGGGATTTCAAATTTTTTTTGAATATTTGCGATTAGCATAAAAATCGTAAAAAATTAATGAAGAAAATTAATTTTGCATAATAATACTTAAGAATTATTAAGGAATCTTTCCAGTGTGACGCCCCAAAAAATAGCCTATTTTCACGATTTTTTTTCGAACGGTTACTATACACCGATCAATCTGAAATTTTTATGACATATTAAGGTAATCATGAATGACAGAAAATTATTTTTTATAAGAAGATTATTATTGTTTAAATATGTTTTTTTAATTGTTTAAAATAATGTTGATACAAAAGATAGCCTCATGGTGGACATCCGAGGGGTAGCAAATTTGATTTAACAAAAAAAAAAAAAAAACCCAAAGGATTATTAATTAGTATGCTATTGGCTATCGCGCTATGGAGTTTCTTTTTTTAATCAAAATTGACAAAATGGCGGCGTTTGGAACAAAAAGTACCGAATTTTGCCGTTTTTTTTCGACAATTTATCTATAAAAAAAATAGTAAGATTTATAGAAAAAAAAGCTTCCATAGCACGATAGAGAGTAGCGTGAAAAAGGTTCTCCTAAAATTTAAAAACGATCGCTTGAAAACTGTTTTCTGGAGAATGTCCACCGTCTTGAAAAATGTGTGTTTGTTTGAAATGTTGTGTGTGTTTTGTTTGAGAAGATTTTTTTGACCGTATATACTAATGGATAAGACAAAAAAAAAATATCCAATTTTTTTTTCACACTGGAAAGATCCCTGAACAAAATCGGATAAATTTTTTTTTTAATTCTCTAATTAACCGAATGTTCGATCTTTTCGATCGAAATTGCATTTCAGAAACTGGAAGGACAGAGAGGTGGAAGTAGCAGAGAAGAATCTCGTCGTTCTTCCGGAGCTCTGTAGCGAGTGCAACGATTGCTTTCGGGTCGAATGCCAACTCTGCAAACCGTGTTTCACGGACGAGACGCGATTAATTCTTTCGCAAAGTTATTTGGAGCACCAAAATAAAATGGATTACAAAAGAATCTTTCCACCGTCGATAATAGTAAGAATACCTTTCTACATGCCGTTTTATGGTCTACGAATCGCGATGATTCATTAAACAATACGATTTTTTTTACAGACGAAGGATATGATTCTGAAAGACTACACCATGAGAAATCAACTTCTCGTGAGATGGTATCAAGGAAAATGCGAAATCGATCCAACGTGGTGTCGATAAGTCATCGAATTTTCGAGTTCCATTCGGTGTCCAACGATCGATGTATTTTTTTGGCTCTTAAATTATTTCGTATTTTAATTTTTTAATTTTTTTTTTTTTAAAACGATTTTTATGATTGGAGATGATGATCCAACGTGGTGTCGATAAGTCATCGAACTCTCGAGTTCCGTTCGGTGTCCAACGATCGATGTATTTTTTTTGTCTCTTAAATTAATTCGTATTTTTTTTTTTTTTAAACCGATTTTTGCGATCACAGATGATAAAGAATTGTTGTATTTTTACACATTTACGCGTTACTCGTCGATGGTTCGTCCGAAGTTTCTCGCGAACAGCTCGCTTCGCTCGGTTCACCAATTTTTCTTTTCTTTCCTCCTTTTTTTTTAACTTTGTCTTCCGGTGCGTTTGGATTCGTTCCCTTGTAGAATTCTTTAAGCAGACGCATCGCCTCCTCTCCCTTCACGTTACCCGTGATGTTTATTTTAATATCGTCGTAAATCGTCGGTACAGCGAAAACGCTTTTGCAGCCGCCGAAACGATCGTTGGCGCATCCGTAAACTATACTACGCACGTGCATCTGATGCAGTGCCGCTGCGCACATTATACACGGCTCGACGGTGACCACGACATCGATACAACGAAATACTTCGCGATAATCCAAATTTTTCGCTGTACAAAAATCCAAAACATCGTCTATGCAATTAATTTCCGCGTGACGAGTTGCGTTGTGCGTTTCGTTTACTGTATTGTTGCCCGTTGCTATCACTTCGTCTTTGTAGATGAATAAGCAACCAACGGGCACCTCGCCGGCTTTGAGCGATTGGACAGCCTTTTCCAATGCCAAATTCATCCATTTAATCTCCGTTTCCGACATGATATTTGCCGATTTTTTCACATTTGGTCACCGATTTCAGACGCAAAATGCTTTTGTAGCGATTTTTTTAACCATTCGCGGTGATATTTGGTAAATTTGGTTCGTCGGTAAAGAAACGAAGCAAATTGAGTTCTCGAAGCTTTTCAGACGTTTTTTCGACCCAATTTACGTTGCTCGGGGATCGCGGACTTGGATGCGGTATGTATAGTACCTGAAAAAGCGATTAAAAAGTACATATTAATAGATTATATAATTAATTTTGTCGCACTAATTCAGAAAGATCGTAAGAGTCAATGGACGTAGAAATAATTATTTTTAAGAATTTTGGAGTAAATTCGTCGGACACACGCAGGAAGACAGCCGAAAAACTGTTTAATTAAAACAAAATTGGAAGTAATTTTCAATTTCGTGAACGTTGTAATATTAAAAATGATATGCAATTATTATAGTGTAAATCGCGATGGAAAAACTTTTGTTTTTTTTTATTCCAATTTTATTAAGTTTTTATTTATTTAATTCAAATTTTTTAAATCGTGGTCTGCTGTGCGCGCAGCATCCAGATTTTCGTTTTAAACATAAGTTTCTCGTCGTTTTGCTCGTATTTTCTTCAGAAACAAAATAAAATAAATAAAAAACTGCAAAGAAAAATAACGTGAGGAAATATGATATATACACGAATAATCGATAAAATAAAAGGAAAAGAAATAACAAAATAATAAAGAATGATAAATAAATAACTATAATATAATCGATAATAAAAAAAATAAAATAAATCATTCAATAGAGAATTCGCCTTTACTACGAATGTTTTAAATACGATTTGCCGCATTTTAGTATTCCATCACCAGAAAAGTTTCCAATCTCTAAAATTTCATTCAATTCATTCAATTTTACCTCATTGCAGGCAGAAAAAAAAAAAATTAATCCCGTTCTTACTTTAGACTCGTAGCGCGTACGATCTTTGCGCCTCAGTTACGCGGCAAAATTTTTGTCGTTTCGCGTTTTTCTTACGTCCGTCTCGAGACCCGCCCCCGTGATAACGGCGCGCGCCCTTTTTTCCGTGAATCTTCCAACGCTGACGATTTTTTCAACTCCCAGAAGTTTAACGACCGCAACTAGCGCCGCGTCGCACAGAAATTGTAGGGATCTCTGCTCCGTACCCTGCGAACGAAAAAAAAACCCATCAGAGACAAAAAAAAATAAATAAAAATTGCAAAAACATGTATTGCCCTCAGATCTCTGCTCTGTACCCTGTGAACGAAAAAAAAAAACCATCAGAGACAAAAAAAATGAATAAAAATTGCAAAAAATGTATTGCCTTTGGATCTCTGCTCCGTACCCTGAGAACGAAAAAAAAAACCATCAGAGACAAAAAAAATGAATAAAAATTGCAAAAAATTGTATTGCCTTCAGATCTCTGCTCCGTACCCTGTGAACGAAAAAAAAAACCATCGGAGACAAAAAAATGAATAAAAATTGCAAAAAAAGATTTGCCTTCAGACGCTGCTCTGTACCCTGTGAACGAAAAAAAAACCATCAGAGACAAAAAAAATGAATAAAAATTGCAAAAATTGTATTGCCTTCAGTTCGGCTGGCGTGATGTTACGACCGGCGGAGTCCATCAATGCGACGGGACAGTAATTGTGGAGAAAAGAATGACGAAAAAAATTCTCCGGCGTTCCGCATAATCCGCAAAAGAGACTCCAGAATCGTCGACCGCTAACTTCGCTACGCTGACATGCAAAGCCGGTAACTTTTCTCGCTGGATGTTCGCGTGCCGGTTTGCCTACTAATCCCGAAAGTTGTAACCAATTTACGACGGCGTTAATTTCGCCGAAAGGAACGCCGGTCTGCGACATTCCCCATGGACCGGCGTTCATACCGAGGAAAAGTATTTTTTTCCGCGTTTGACAATATTTTCGCACGTATTTTGAATGAACTTCAAACGCGTATTCAATTGGATTGTAAATATATTCAATTGGCGGCGCAAAACGAATGCCGTACTCAATGTTTGCCGTCAATTGACACTCAATGGCGAGAAGACTCTCCGAAATGCTTAAATTGAGAGCAGTTAGCGTAGACAAAGGAAAATCATTGTTTTGTGCTTCAAACTCGATAATCGGAGTCGGTTCATCGTCGATTGGTTGAGTTAAAATTTGCGCAGTTTTTTCGATGCTAAGATCGAGCGGTAAATCGTCCTCGTCGAGTTTAGCGCGTTTCTCGGGCGTCATTATCGCAATGAATTATTAAAACGCGCGCAATAATCGGAAAAAAAAAAATACTTACAAAAAAAAATAAATAAGTGTATAATAATTGATTAGACGGCAACGCGTTCGACTCCGCTTCGTGTGTTTCTCATTATTGGAATCGATTCGATCGTGAAATTGATAAAAGATTAGAAAAACAAAAATAAATCATGACAGATAGAATAACCACGTGTTATCGGCACTCTTTTTAATACACAGCTTCAAACACACACGCACGGTACGAAAAGGTGTAGTAGCGCTTTTGGTACAGCCATTTGCGCCATAACTGGTTAACAGTTTTTTACCGAAGAGTACACGAGCACTCTGTAGACCGACATGAGGTAAACCTCAATCGACCTTGAGAGAGATACTGCTTATCAACTCATTAGACTTACCGATAAAGGAGTTATCTAGCATTTGCAAGTCGCACCAACGCATACAGAGTTCTCGGTGTGGAACACATGTGCCTGAGCCGGCTGGGGCCGCCAATTCCGCGTTCGTACTTAGCGTGATGTGAAACACATTTTTAGTGTGTCTCTCTCGCTCCACCGATAGCGCTGATCACGCTATCTCTTTCGCACTTATACAAGTTTCACATCACTTTAGTCCGCGAGATCGCAGTTTGTTCGAGTTCGTTCGACCGAGATTTGCCAGTGTCGCGCGCGCTCACATTCTCGGCATTGTTGTTCTATTGTTTACAATCACTCACCTTTCTAAATACACAATATAAAAACACTAATTCGTGAGTTCTTGTGCATCGCGATGTTCACCTACAACAATTACTGAAGTTCAACGTCTCGTAACAGTGAAAAATACGTAATGGAGAACCAAAACGGACCACCGGTTAAGTCCAATAACCCCGCACCGACTGTCGAACAAATTAATGCCGACAGGATAACACAAGTGAGCGTTACACATTTATTAATCTTCGAAATAATAATAATCCTCGAATTAATTGTTTTTGTCACGAACGCGCATTATTACGAATGTCGAATTTAACGTTCACCATACGTTTCTAACCTCAAACTCTACGTATGTTATTTCGGCATTTTTTCGATACACACGATTCCGAAATTGCATAAAAATCAATCGATATACCGTCAATTTTTCAGTCTCTAACTGAATTTATTCAATTTAATAACAATAACAATAAAAACAACAAAAACAATAACATTAATAATGATAATTGAATTTTATTTCAGTTGGCGAACAAATATTGGGCGCCTCATACCACGGAAACACATTTGCTGTTCAGTTCTCAAATCGTTGAGGACATATATATACAGGAGATATGCGCTTCAAAATTTTCCATACGAAGAATAATGATGCTGGAATTTAGTCAGTATCTGGAAAATTTTTTGTGGCCAAATTATGAAACGGACAAAGCTAACAGAGCACATACCATGTCTATAGTCGTCATGGTTAACGAAAAATTTCGCGAAAGAGTACAGGTTTGGGAGGCATTCGAAAAGAATCCCGCGAATTTTTCGGGATTTTTTCAACGAGTTTTGGAAGCGTGTCTGGAGGAGAGTATTCTTGATTTCGATCTCAAGGAACAAACTGCGTTGATAGTTTTTCTCAATCATTGCTTCAACTCCATGGAAGTTGGACTCGTGAGGGAAGAGGTGAAAAGATTGGTTTCCCTATCCATGTGGACGTCGCTGCAACAGGGCAGAAGGGAATTGGAATTCAGGAAATATCCAAAATGGAGGAAATACTGGAAGCTGATAAGGAAAAAGGATAATCCTGAGATGAAGGAGAAACTCGAGTGGGAAAGACGTTTTTTGCACCGTCTTATGGTCAAATTTATGACGATATTGGAAACTATTCCTCCAGAAGGTATTTTATTAGTCACGATAACTTAATATAATTTTCTGTGATAAAATTTCACTGCTTAATAAATTCTTCGAGAATTTGGGAAACTTTTGGTTTTTTCTCAAAATAATAAACGATATTATCGTGTAGATAACGCAAAATTAAATTTGATTATATTGAAAAGTCGATTTAAAATTAATGAAATTGATAATATTTTGAAAATTATGGAAATTTATTAATTAAATTTGATTTTGAGATATTTCATACTTTTCTTACCATATCACGTTGTTTGCCTGTCGAGAAAAAAAAAAATTCAATATTCAACGAAATATTAAAAAATATTCATTCATTTTTTTATTTTTTTCTTACAGGATCTATATTCCCCGATAAAGTGCGTTACTGCGAGAGATTTCTGGAGTTAGTTATCGACTTGGAGGCTCTTTTACCAACTCGTCGCTTTTTCAACACCGTAATGGACGATTGCCATTTGGTTGTTAGATGCCAACTGTCGAACTTGTTGAATCATCCGGAAGGAAGCCTATTTGGTCAGGTAAGTGACGATTTTTATTTTCCCATTTTTTCGAAACGTATAGATGATTTCTTCAATTATTTTTTGATGCAACGATCAAAAGGTAAATCGGAGCGAAACATTACCGTTCTTTTACTGCCCAATAACAATTTACCTAAATAATTGACGATTCAACGAAAAAATCGTTGAATATATCAAAGTAGTAAAACTTAAATAAATATTTTTTTTATCTACAAAACAAAAAAAAAATTAAACGTCAATCGTAAATCGTAAATTTGACGAGCGAAAGTAGAAATTGGTATTTCGCTCGATTTGCCCTGAGAACTTAAGTAGCGGGTGGTTAATCGCGAAGAAATAAAATTTCAACGCACAAAAAACTCCTAAATGCGACACATTATTACGTGTATACAGATCACCGTGAGATATTAACGTTTATTTCAAAATCCCAACGTTTGGGTATAAAAATTAAGAATTCTTTAAAGTTTACACTACAAAATGATATATCGTTTATATAAATACTAATATCTAAGTAAAAAATAATTAAGTATCTTTGCTACTTTGATGCATCGTCGCGTGTATATATATATATATATATATAATTGTATATATGTATATTTGCTTTGTGTCTATTTTAATAAGGTCACTTGATATCAATGGGCTTTGTACGCCGTATTCCCAACAGCAAGAAGATTCGTGTATAACATTTGCATCAATCGTGCAACGCGACGAATCGAGACACAGAGATAAAACGTGAAATAATCGTGGAGCGCTGTGCACTTCATCGAAATACGAGTTCGACAAAAAAAAAAACTCGCGAAAAAAAAAACAAAAATAATTCGCGAACAAAAACAAAAATGGCACTTGTAGCTTCTTTCGACACCGAGAGTGACGATTTTGCAATGTCGTTCGTTGTCCGACACCGTCGATTTTCGACACGAGAATTCTCAGTATCCGGCGTTGATGGCGGTCATTTCTTCACCCCAATCGAGGCCTTCGGGATTGTCGTTGCTGGTGCAGCAGTTGCAAGTCTTACCGAGAAGAAATGTGACTCTCTTCTGTCCGAAAACGCAGATGTACAACACAAGAATTGCTTGTAGAAAATTAATGACTATGTGACAGTAAACGAGAACTTCGTATTTCAACTGCGATAGCAGTAGCGATAGCCAACCAAAGCTCATTATCATGAATATCAAGGCAAACATGCGAAAGCTGTATTTCATCTTGTGGTGAATTCTGCCGTAAGTTCTCATGCGTTTTATCGTATTCGCAGTTGTGAGTACGAAGCAGAGATCGACGATTATCGTGAAGGCGATGGAGGAGAATAATACAGAAAGTCCGAGCCAACCGACGGTTTCCTGCGGCGGATAGGCCGTTCCTGTGACACGGGATTTGTTGGTTTCGAGAGCGAAATGCGCGAAAATTGCCGTTGCCGATACCGAAATCGTCGATATCCAGACGTATGTCGAGTAGTAGCAGTACTTTCGGCCGTCGGTGACCCTCAGGAATACGTTTCGCGATCTGAAGGTATTCCAGACGTAGTAACCGATCGCGTTTAGCCAGAAAAAGGCTGCGAGCAGTGAAACGTACGACACGGTATCTGTAACATACAAGTATTCGATGTTATGAAGAAATGTTGGTAAAGGTAACGATAAGGTCTGAGAAAAATACTTTGTCGTTCAGAAAAATATTTTTTTTGTAAGAATTTTTCGTTTTAATGAAATTATAGTTTTTGCGGAGGCTGTGGTCCATACGATAATTTTTAATGTTTCTTTATCTCATACGAAATTAGCGTTAAAACGTATTTTCTTCAAAATTTTTATTTTCAAGCATCAAATGGCTTTCAAAAATTTTAATATCGATGCAAACTAAAATTTTGCAGAAAAAATCTAAATATTGGAGGAAAAAACATGAAAATTTCAAATTTTCAGAATAAATATATATTTCACGATCGAAATATTTTCTTTTCTTTTTTCGCAATTCCAAAAATAATGTCAAGAAAACACATTGAAAAAAATGATTACTTGCCAAAGCTAATCGTTAGTTGTAAAATCGAATAATAATAATAATAGTCGACTCTGCGACTACTTTAAGAAAAAAAATTGGTCGTACCATCTAATTATAAATTTCCCCAACAATTAATTTTTTTCCGTGCAGCAGGCCTCCGCGAGACCTATTATTTCATGAAAACGGTGTAACACCATTAACGAGCGTGTAGTTCCCGCAAAAAAAGTATTTTTTCAAACCACATTACCGTTAACTCACCGGCAATGATAAAGCTGACGTGACTACCGTATTCGGTGAAAATCCTTACAGTCGCTGCGCTCTGACTCGCCACGAGGCAAAGGCTCATGCTGGTAATCATATTGCCAACGAGATCGCGTAGTTGCGGCAGAACAAAGTATACAACCGCAATAACGAGATAGCTAGCGATCGAAATCGCCCGAAAAGTTGGATCGACAACGTGTTTCATGAAGTAACTAGTGTCGGTCCAACTAGTGGTCAGAACCGGTACGCAGACCATCGCATAAGTGGCTACCAGTTGCTGGCCGCTCAATACAGCTTTTTCAATGCAGTAGTGTCCGAACGGGTAGTCGTAGTGCATAGATTCCGAGGATTCCATATCCTCCGTATCATACGGGTCTTGATCTCCATTCTCCTTGTGATCACCAAAGTCTCGTGCCGTTTCTGGTATGAAATGCCGCAATTTTCCGCTCGAAAGAATAGCCAAACGATCCCCACCCTTAGGATAGTAATAGACATCCGATTCGTGTTCATCGCTGCGACAGATCGGCCTCCCGATCTGCAGCACATACCTCACTGGAACCTTCAATTTTTTCCCTGGCGATCGTTCGTCTATGAATTCCGGTTGCCAGGCCCTCGTCTCGTTCATGTCGTTTGGCTCTGTAAGGGATGTGCAAGTTCTGTCCACGAGCAGCTGATCGTGTCCGCAGCATTTCCCAATGAAGACAGAGCCACCATTGTTTGGCGGAGCAACGCTTACCGCTGCAACGCTCTTCGTTGTAGCGCTCGCCGAATGGAATCCCGTTGTCCATAACAGTCCAAGAGCTCCAAGCGTCAATGAGGCATACATAGCTCTGACTAAAAGCGGACAAACGCCTCGTGCGGAACTCCTGCCGAGCGCCCAGTCTATTCGCGAATCTTGAACGCACGTTGGGCCAATTAACAAGGGATGTTTCACTTCACCATTGCGGAATAACGCACCGGTTGGGGTTACAGCGGTCTACGCTTCTGCGCTACGAAACCTGACGACTTGTCCTTCAACTTCTTCTACCTGTTAACTTCTAAACTACTGTCCGATAGTTTTACGACACCTATCAACGGCATCTAATCACGATACGTCTTTCTTCCCTCTACTCCAGAGGCTTCACGAGGCAGCAATGTTGCTTTCGTTGAAAATCGCAGACGGCCGCTCGGTTTTTGCATTGACGTGTTCGATAGTCATGACGCTATTGGCTTTTGATTGTCGTAGAAGGACACGTAGAAACAACCGGTGCGAGTACTCGCGAGTACACTAAACCTTCCATGCCGTTTGCGCTTCCCTCTCCATGGCTACTTCGGTGCCCTTACTTACTATGAGCAATGAAACTGACCGGTTTGCGAACTCTGACATGGAGCTCCACCTCGAGTCAGGAGTCGCAAACCTACCTGAATGTTTTGCGCTCCACCTGAGGTCAGGTTGATTAAGTTCCGACGATTTCAGGTGTATCCTCTGTCGATTTCGACGAGCTGCACCTGGATTCGGTTCGATTTATGTCCATCTGGCAATAGGGCGCTGGAAGTATTCGGTAGAGGGAGTTGTACATTCTTAGGGCACTTCTTGCGTAAAGTCGAGTTGATTGGATACTAAGGTTTTGAAATTTCTTTGTAGGGTTTTGGACAGAAGAACACTTTTTGGGGCATTAGTTTCCGAACGACTTGATGACTGTATCAGATTGGAAAAAGTTGGTTGGGAATTTATTTAAATAGTACGGGAAGTTTTTGTGCGTAAACAATAAATTTACAATAACTTTAATGTGCAATTACTTCAGTTTTACTATAAAAGTACTGTAAATTCGATAATTTACTCTAATTTCAGGGTAAAAGTATATTCATTTTTTATCTCTATTGTACGGGAATTCTAATGCACGTATAAGACTGATGGCGCTGTGTATGGCAAAGGGGCGGTTGATATTTATATCCGACATGCCATCGTATCGCACATGAAAAGCAGGTAAGACTATGCTACATCCTGTTTCGAGAACAGCTCGATGACATTAAAAAACATTTCGCTGTCATTCGTGACCGAACGCAAATTAACTTGAAAAAAGTTTCCGAGATTCCGCGAACAATAAACGAAAACCCGACGGCGTTGAAACATAACCGCGATGTTAAGAAACTTCGAATTATCGATGAAAAAATTATCCAAACGGTCGATGACGTACGAAAAAATGCTCCATTTGTCGACGATGGTTCGGAATTTTTTTAGATTATTGAAAACGGCGCGGTAAATATTCCGACTGTTCACGACAGCGAAGTAATTTCTGCTATTGAATATGACGAGATAAATTTTCAAACTGCCGATGATGGTGAGAAAAATGTTCAAACTTTCGACGACGGCGAGGAAGTTTTTTCGACTTTTGACAACGGCGAGGTAAGTACTTCAACTGTCGACAATATCGAGGAAATTTCTGCAATGGTCAACGACGGCGACGATCGATCGGCCAAGGTGAGCATTCGGAAAAGCGATTCGCAACTTGATGAGTTGGTCGATTTTTCGTACGAATCGATATTCAACACCGACGATCGAATGTCGAATTCATCGTACGATTACAAATCCACTCTCGATCCCGTCTTCAATAATTTCAATGCATCAGATTCTGGTGAACAAATACTCCATCCGATTTCCGGAAACAGTTGCACGTCAAGCGTGGTCGACAATAGACTATGCAACGAGCAGAACGGTGCCGAATGTACGGAAACGGCACGATTGTGTCTCGATCGCGAAGTTGCGATGACTTTGAATATCGATTGCAGCGACTCCGATTTAAAAAAAGAAATTATTGTACCAGCGACGTTTTGGGAACGACACTGGAACAACACAACTCGGCTAAAAAAAAAACTGGAGCGATGAGTTCAACAATTATTTTAATATCGCTTTCCCCTACTGCGTCCTGAAGTTTGAAGATCACAAGTGCAAGGACAGTAAAAAAAGACACGACATCTATTTTTATTCTATTGCACGATGCAAGAATCCTTTGTGCACTCGGTTTAAATTCGTCGCCTCATCTCCAGTCGATGAACCGTTCCATAAAGTAACGATATCGATAGAAACGGACGGACCGATCAAACATCAGCCGGATGAAATCGATCGACGTTTTATTAAAGTCGAAAATAGGAAACGTGTTTGGGAAGAACTGCGAAACCAAACAATGAACGTCGTTAAATTAAAGAAACTCGGACTGGCTGCGATCGATGTTCTGGAGTCTGGAAACCGGAATGACGTCTCTAGCGGTACCCTGTTACAGAGAATGGCTAGTGACAACCACACGGAAGACGATCTCGACAAAGACATGTTCAAGTTTCTGTTAAAGCTACGCGAAGAACAAACTACACGATGGCCAGATCGATTAAATTCCTGATACATCCAGACAATGACTGTGGACAATCCCATTTCTCGTTATATTATTTACAGGAAAACATGGTAAGGTCTTTTTACATCTCGACGCAACGGGTCGCATAGTTTTGCAGGTGGAGGGTTCGGAAGGGTCCGTAATGTATTGTGCGTTAACTTTACCGGGGAAGGCAAAGGATTATGGAGCACTGCCCATAGTGGAATTAATATCTACTGTCCATAGCGTACTATATATTGCACAGTTTCTCATGGCATTTAACTTCGCGCTAAAAAAACGTACGACACGTCTCGTTATAAATAAAATCGAAGTCGATTTCAGTATGGCGTTAATTCAGAGTGTTATGCGGTCGTTTAATGACACAAGTCTGAGTCGATATTTAGACAATAGTTTTCGTTCGATGAATGACGAGAATATGAACATACCGCGTTTTGCGGTAGTACATATTTGTTTGAACTACGTACTTCGTACGATTGGAAGGAGAGTGGGACTCGAGTAAAAAAAAAAACAACAAAAAAACCCAAACTTTGTGAAAGAAGCTAAGCTTCGATCGCTCGTGAAAACTTTTACGTCGACGATGATACACTGCGTGACCGTTGATGAGACGAAACTCGTTTTTCGTCAAGCAAGTCATTGTCTTCACGACAGTCGAAGAGAGTACTGAAATATCTGACGCTATTTCTGACCTCAAACACCGTACAAAAAAAAACAACGAAGACGAATCAGCTGATAATTCTGACAACGAAAATGAGCCCCAAAGAGAAGCTGCGATCGACCGAGTCGAGACCGTCGAATTTTTTTTTTCACACACCATCGAAGTTATAACAGTCTAGGGCACAAAATAAAAGTCTAGCGAGGAGAATAAAAATCGAGCGAATAGAATAAAAGTCTATCGAACAAAATAAAAGACTAGTAAACAGAGTTGAAGCTTCCGGCGAATAGAATTGAAGCTTCCGGTGAATAAAGTTGAAGCCGCTGGTGAACACCGTCAGAATCTTCAGTCACCAGGATCAAAATCTCCAGCAAACAAAATCACAACGCCCAGCGAGAAAAATCGAATCCTCCGATGAACAGTGTCGAAGCCTCCAGTGAGCAGCGTCGAAGCCTTCAGCGAACAGAATTGAACCCTCCAGCGACCAGAGTTGAAACTTCCGATGAACAGTGTTGAACATTCCAGCGAACAGAGTGGAGGTCTCCGGCGAACAAAGTCGAAGAAAAATTCTCCAGCGTTCAGAATCCCTTCGATGAAGGCCACAGCGACATGATCTTTATACAAACTGCGTAATTTTGGACAATAATTATTGAAGGATTAACATTGAAAAGTCAAATTTAGTGCATTGGTCAATATTCATTGTAAAGGATAATTACCGATTGCAGCTTGGCTGTTGACGTGATAATCGTGCAAACTCGACGTTCTATTCTCATGTTGTCTCGACGAGCATACGAAAATTAATTTTTCACAATTTAAACATTTTACGGAGAAACGACTCGCCAAACCGTGATGTGTCTCCTTAACGATATTTCGAAAGGAAATTGGTCGATCGCACGTGTTACATCACATATCGATAGCTAATTTCTCGATTTCCACGATACGTCGGTCGTCAACGGGAAAAGCCAGCAGAGAGTTAACCTCAACGGGACGTTTTTTATTTGCACAAACTATTTTTTCTTTCTATTTAGCGATTCTTTTACGACGGAACCGGCCCTTTACTCTATTCTGAGCTTCAGGCTCACTGTCTTCATTCTTTTGATTGGCTGTTATAACTCCGTTCATTATAGCGTATTATTATGTGTACCGGTTGAAAACAACAACAAACCGGGCACGTGTTAGCGAGAAAAAATCACGTGATTGCGGCGATGCCAAACGTCCAGAACACCGCTCATTACGCGAATCGAGTTGCGTATTATATACATGTTCATAAAATTTTGTTAGTAATGGGAATATTTAATTTCTTTGATTAAAAAAAAAGTCTCAAAAAATAGATATTTATGACATGTATCGGATTTCATATTAGTGTAGTATAAAATAGACTTGTCGTTTACTGACGTAGCCGCCACCGATCTTCCTTAATGGTGAAGATGCTGAGATAAAAAACGAATACTATTTTCCTGAGTTCGTTCAATATTTCCTAGAACATTTGATACCGTTCTATCCGCTTTAGTCCGGGATGATATTTTGCGACTCGGATTTTATATAGACAGCAATGGCGTGGCTGAAAATTGGTTTAAAGTCGTTAAGCATACGGTTTTTAAAGGCGACGTCTATCTTCACCCAGCGAGGTTCATCCAAAAAATGGAGAAGTTCTTAGAACCGCGACTCCGCGAAGGGAAATACTTTCTAAGAAAGGAGAGACAACAACGAAATGCCGGAAAAAAAAGAAAACAAGGACCGCCAAAGCAAAAAAAAAAACAAAACACAGCTGCGACTAACGTCCCTTGGGACTTAGCTGAGGAAGACTGGGATAGAGGATCGAACAGATATTTCGTACACACAATATTCGTCGAAGCATCGAAGCCACCAAAGTCCATAGAAGGTTCCGAAATTACCGAAAACGAAGACATAATCGCCTTAGCTGATCTCGCAGATAATAGAGCGACAGAGGAAAAAATCGATGGCGGAAATGAAAACGACGATCAGACAAAAGAATACGATCTCATCGTTTCTAAGAGCCATATGCGTCATCTAATTGTTGACACCGACGATGAAATAGATCACGATGAGAGCACGAACCGTATCATGACTTCATCTATATTGCCAATGCAAGCCGTCAATATATTTAAATATTGTGCGTCGCTGAAATGGCTTTTCAGTACCGACAGAACAGTAGCCAAAACGAGAAGTCGGCGATAAAATCATGGCATTAGCAATCAGCACATGAATGGCAATTATCGAGCCCCAATGAAAAAAAACCAAAGGAAAAAAATAGCCAAAGATTAAACGTCGATAAATATAAGACAGTCTAAATATATTTTAAAAAACCCAAAAAAATAAAAAGGCTGAAACAAGAATCGTAACAAAAATAATAAGAAAAATTAAACGCTATCGGTATTGCCAATGCACTCCGTAAATACATTCGAGTATTATACGCGGTTGAAATAAGTCTTTCAACTATAGATGATCGATTTTAAGTTTCACTACACAAAAAAAAATAAAAAAAAAACCAAAAAAACAGAAACCGGTTTCCCGCCACGTCCTCGTTGTCTGTTTTGGGTTACGCGGAAAACGAGAATTGACTTAGTTTTTATTAGAACGACGAGCTACGATATCCATGAAACGATACGTGGTTTCTCTTTTGTTATATAGACGATCGTCTATCTCTGTTTAGTTTGTTTTCATACTTCGTGATGACAAGACATCTCAAAAGAAATTCGTCTCGCTAATAAATGTTTATTTCGATAACGTGTGCGTTTTACTGCCGGGTTATCCTCTGAATTTCCTATACATTATTAGGTTATGGGCCGAGGACCTTCAGAATTAATAGTAAACGCGGAATAATAAAATGAATCGAAAATGAACGGAGGAAATTCAGCGAGACTAGAAACGTTGAACAAAGAGAATTATGATACGTGGAAAATGCAGATGGAAGTGCTGCTTATAAAGAATGATGCGTGGGAATACGTGAGCGGTATTCGCGAAAAACCCGCAGTGGCAGCGAACGATGCCGTATCGCCGGCTGCAGTGAAGACATGGTCTGAAAACGATCGAAAAGCGAAGTCAGATATTATTTTATCCATTTGCCCCTCGGGGCTGAAACAAATAAAAGGGTGCGAAACTTCGAGAGACGTGAGGGTAAAATTGGAGAATATTTATCAATCTAAGGGTCCAAAGCAGGATCCAAGGGGTCCCCCCCCCCGTGTGGGGGGGGGGGGAAGCAGGGGTCTATGGGTCTGAAACAGTTGACATAGCAAAAAATGTCAGACGGGGACGATATGCATGAACAATCCGCAAATTTTTCGATGCAGTCGGTAAACTCTGGGAGATGGATGTCGAAATTAATCACGATCTATTGACGATCATGTTGCTTGCCTCCAAGCTTCGAGAATTTTCGATGCGCAATCAAATCTCGCGACGAATTACCTACTCCTGATGTCCTTCGAATAAAAATCATTGAATCCTCCAAGTTTCAATGCTACAGATGTCACAAGTTCAGGTACAGAACTAACGTGTGTAAAACAGATTGGAAAGAAATAGAAGAGTCTGGTGGTAATAATACATGCGCTAAAAGCGCCGAGGAGGTATCCCTTTACATATCTACAGAAGACGCGCAATCACCGAGCGCCTTCTCCGTAGAAAATGCTTTTCGTGGTCAGACATGGTGTCTCGATAGCGGTTGCTCGACTCATTTGTGCAGGAATGAAGAACAATTCGATGAAATGAGAATCTTAACTCACGGAAAATTGAACTTAGCGCGTAATGCTTCAGTAATACGAAACTGATAGCAGAGAGAATCGGCGAACTGTATTACGTACAAGAGGACGAACCGTATGAACGTCGAGCTACAACAGAGGCGCATCGGACAAAAGAAGAGATTCACATCGCGGAACGAACACGAAAGATTTCGACGGAAATTTTGCACCAACGTTTGGGTCACCTGAACATTCGAAGTTTACAGGAACTATTGCGGAGCCAAGTCGTGAGAGGACTAAACATCGAAGCGACGGAGAAGAATATCGAGTGCGAAACGTGCATAATTGGAAAAATGACGAAATCTCCTTTTCCGAAGAAATTGATTCGGCAAACGGAGTTATTAGAACTCATTCATACTGATGTTTGCGGTCCGATGCGGATACAATCAAACGGTAAAGCTAGGTACCTGATCACGTTTATCGACGATTTCTCACGATGGTGTGAGGTGCGATTCCTTAAGAGAAAAGACCAGGTACTTGAATCGTTCAAAGAATTCAAAGCGAAAGCAGAGAAACAAACAGGAAAAATGATAAAGTCTTTACAATCCGATAATAGTACAGAATACGTCATCAACAAATTCGATTCCTTCCTGCGTGAATGCGGAATCGAAAGGAGACTCAACGTTCCGTACAATCCTGAGCAAAATGGAGTAGCAGAGAGGGAAAAATCGTACGCTAATCGAAGTGGCACGATGCCTATTGATGGAATCTGATTTAGCCTCCCCGTTTTGGGCCGAAGCCGTCTCCACAGCTAATTGCGTTCGAAATCGTTGCCCTACGAGTAGCCTAAACGGAAGAACTCCTTACGAGAAATGGCATGGACAGATTCCCGACGTCAGTCATCTTCGTGAATGCGGGAATAAGGGATATGCACTGGACAGAAATCCGACGAAAGGAAAATTTGACGCGCGGTCCCGACAATGCATATTTCTCGGTTACTCCGAACAGTCGAAAGGATATCGCGTCGGGATCCCGGATGAACAAAAAATCGAAATATCGAGGGATGTAAGATTATTGCAATCAAACGTGCTCACCACAATGAACTACGCGGACTTCAGTCAGAACGATTCGCTTAATGAGAAGAGTAATGAAAAGAAATCGGAGCTACAACCGCGAAACCCTCGACGTGAGGTGGAAATCGATATAAAATCCACTCGGGATATGGAATAAGACGCTGTGCCGATTCAAGAAGAATCAAGCGACGAGTCTGACGATCCTTCGTTGGATTCATCAGCGTCGTCATACGAAAGTGCTGGAGACGAACGCTTTGAATCAGGGGAAGAGCCCCTCGAACCAGAGATTGAAAATTTGGAACCAGGGGAACGAGGAAGAACGAGAGATGCATATATTGATGAAAGGTCGCGGAAGACTGCGAAAAATCTTAACGGGACAAAGAGGAAGACCGTGGAAAGATTATCACATGCACTATCCGCTCGAGGGAAACATGGTTGAAATCGATTTTGCATTCAACGCTGAAATACCTTTGGACGACGCCGTTTCCGGAGAAGACGCTGGGGATTGGCATCGAGCGATAGGTTCCGAATTAAAGTCGATAATTAAAAATAACACTTCGGAAATCGTCAATCGTCCGGAAAATCGAAAGGTGATCGGATGTCGCGTCGTTCTCAGGAATAAATACGACTCCAAGGGTTTCATCGAAAGAAGGAAGGCTCGTATAGTTGCTAAGGGCTTGACCCAACGACCGGGTATTGATTTCAATGAAACATTCGCGCCTGTTGCGAGAATGAGTTCGATCCGGATCGTGATGGCATTAGCAGCTCAACTCGATATGACTGTTCATCAGATCGACGTGACAACAGCATAATTGAATGGTACCTTAGAGGAGGAAATTTACATGGAGCTACCAGAATTACTGGAAGAAAGTCTAAAGGTAATTCTGAGAGAAGAACGCAGTCAAAGTGAACTCGTCGCAAGAGCAAAGACGATGCTCGAAGAAGTACGATGCGGAAATAAAGTTTGTCTACTGAAGAAGGCATTATACGGTCTGAAGCAAGCCGGACAACAGTGGAACACAAAACTGAATTCTGAATTGACAAAACTTGGGGCTCAATCGTGAAACGCCGATTCGTGCGTGTATTTCGCGAATCAAGAAGAATATCTGATACTTATCGCAGTTTATGTTGATGACATCATCATAGCTTCTCAAAATGAAATTGCAATAAGTAATCTGAAAAATGATATTGCGCAAACATTTGAGATTAAAGACTTGGGAAGAATTAATTATTGTTTGGGAGTTGAATTCTCTCAGCAAAACGGAAAAATAATGATGCGACAAAAAGGATACATAAATAACCTACTTCAACGCTTTGGAATATTGAATTCCAATCCTGTACGCACTCCTATCGACTGCGTATCGACTGCGTCGACTGCGATCAAGGATGCAAAAAGGAAGAAAATAACGTCCCTTATCACGAGTTAGTCGGAGCACTAATGAATCTGGCGACCAGTACGAGGCCAGACATCTCACACGCTGTGAGTTCTCTCGGATAATTCAACAATTGCTATAAGAAGGTTCATTGGATCGCCGCTAAACGCGTATTACTGTATCTAAAAGGAACGATAGATATCGGCATCACGTTCGAGCCAAAGAACGAATCACTAAGAGGATTAGTAGATTCCGACTGGGGAAATTGTCTATACGACTGACGTTCATTTACCGGATATGTTTTTATGATGAGCGGGGGTCCCGTGTCTTAGGAGTCTAAGAAGTAACGAACTGTCGTCCACGGAGACCGAGTACATGGGACTCACCGAAGTAACCAAAGAGGCTATCTACTTACAAAAATTCCTAATCGAACTTAGATTCGATGCACTTGCTGACGTAGAGATATTGAACGATAATATCGAAGCTCAAAAAAAGGCGGAGAACCCTGTATTTCATGCCAGAACCAAACACATAGATATTCAGCATCATTTTGTACGCAATGCTTTAAAAGAGGGATTGATACGAATAAATCATATTTCTACGGAAGATATGATTGCAGACATCCTCACAAAAGGATTACCCGGACCGAAGCACATTAGATGCATGGAACTACTCGGACTCAAGAATATCACTGAAAATTAAATTAGAAGTTCACGTATCGAGGGGAAGTATTAGAACGACGAACTACGATATCCATGAAACGATACGTGGTTTCTCTTTTGTTATATCGACGATCGTCTATCTCTGTTTAGTTTGTTTTTATCCTTCGTGATGACGAGACATCTCAAAAGAAATTCGTCTCGCTAATGAATGTTTATTTCGATAACGTGTGCGTTTTACTGTCGGGTTGTCCTCTGAATTCGCTACACATTATCCGTTTTCAATCGCGAAATTCGTCTAATTGTTCAACACATATTCAAATGTACACGTGTAATAGTAAAATGTAGTAAAACGTTGAGTAGTAGTATGAGTCAGACGTTAAAACAATTGTAAGAACGTGTCATTGAAAAGAACACCGTACAGCCATTGCGAAAGCTGATCGAGGGTGTAGATCACCACCAGCACCATTCGATCAGGCGTCTCGAAAACTATAAGAATACATGCGTAGAGAAATTGAAAAAAAATGCAAAACCACAAGTATAAGCGATCGAGCGAACGAATACGACAAAGTATCACGAGAAGATGTACGTAGAGTCGCTGAGCAGCGGGCGCCGCACGGGCGGCCAATCACCCAACCGGGCGGCTAGCTCTCGGCGGTTAGTTGCAGCCACAGCCAATTTATGCATAAAGACTTCCAGTATCTGTACATTAAATTTACTAATTTTTTTACAGTGTTTTTTGAAAAAATTGCTTCCAATACCGGTATTGGAAAGTTTTCATTCATGAAACGCGTAATAAATTTCAAACAAAGTGGGGTTAAAATTTTAAACAACTTTCTTCAATACAGCACAGCCCCTCTTGTCTTAACTCGACGGGACCGCAGAGCTTCACTACTCTGTATTTCCCCTGCAGTCCCCACTTCCGGTCAATTGCTGCCGGTAGGGGTAACGAGGGGTATACCGCCGGGTATACGAGTGGCCCGCGCAGCGGTCGTAGTGGGGCGAGCGGACTCAGGGGAAATACAGGCAACCGAAATCGTTGCCATGGTAACGGGTTAAGGCAAGCGAGCAGTTGAGTCAAGTGAAGTTAAGACAAGAGGGGCTCCACTGTATAATGAAAAATTTGGCGATTTTAATGTAATAATTTAATTACCTAACTTTGTGCCCAATTTTTTAAAGGTAATGGCAAATGAAAATTACGATACATTTACATCTTAATGTACCCGTAAATTTTAACTCCCGAATGCCCGCCGGACAAAATTCGGATTTGTTGGCCTCATATAAGATCGATGATCGATGATCGATGATCGATGATCGATGATCGATGATCGATGATCGATGATCGATGATCGATGACTCGATAACTACGCTTCTTCTCGTAATTATACACTCTTCGACTCTATAATTATGTTTTACGTGGGATTACCAAAATGTATCCGTCTAATTATACAGCATTTTTCCATTGTGAATCAGCGTCCAGTTTCATTCGCTCGTCCGGAAGATCCGCCATGAATCACTGATCACTATCACCACTATTGAGGTCATAACTGACGAGTTCTCGGATTGAAATTAAATGTCTCTCGATACATTCACACTAATTCTGTATGACTTTATGGTTTTTTTATATTTCCTTGTGAAATGATTTTACAATTAGTCGTACCGAGTAACATTTATTGCACCGGTATGCGGAAAATATCAAATACGACGAGTACGGCGAGGATTATGGAATAATTATGTATTACTTCAGCGTCCGACGAGACTTAAACATCGTACCTCAAACTAAGCGTTTTTGGAAAGCTAAAATATAAATTATTTTAATTGAAGGCTTAAAAAAATTTGGATCAGTAGTAGAAATTCGGTTTACATACAAAAAAAACTATTACGATAATTTCTGAAACAACCACATGACGATTGTAGTTTCTATTCGGAATTGTTTTTTTCCGAAATTTCATCGTTCATTCAACACAAAAAAATGCAATTCTGTAAATATTTTCTTTAAGCCGGTGGTTCGAGACAATTGTGCGAAATAAAATCCAAAGTCACTTCGTACCGAGGAGTGTCGAATGCGGGAATTCATGACTAATTATTATATTAGCGGACACATTATACATTTTATTCTAAAAAAAAAAAAATAATAATAATAATAGCATTCTGTAAAAATCTTTCAATATCTAATTACTTATGGTAATAGTTTCTCCTAGAGATTCTTATGTACACATTTTTATGCGCATTGATGCATCGAGCGACTCGTCCGTTCTTTTTTTTTTTTTGCGACTTCGATACGATTATATGGCACGTATAGAATTTTGATCAGAAGTATCGCTCGCCCGATGCTTTGGCAGATATACCATAGTGATTGCCGACAGCAGATTTGTCTTCGTATACACAGACAATGTCAATAGGTAATTATTACGTATTCTCAGCACATGTGTTGATTCTTTGCCTCGAACTCTCCAACGAAAAATGTCCTCATCTTTTCAATAATTGCAAAACCGCCACAGAAAAACATTTATGTTTTGGACATTATGTTCAGAAGGCAAGTCAAATCGACGAATGACAATTTCGCAATTTTTCGAAAATCCGTTCGCACGAATGAGTGGATTTATGGAGAATTCGAGAGTTCCATTTCCACGTCAAGCGCCGGGGCGATCTCCTCGTCTTGGTCGTAAGCGGCCCAAGATTTTGGAAAAGTTACACCGAAAGGCCATCTTCTTCTTGCCAGTAGCCTTTTGACGCGTTTTCGCATCGCCACTAAGACAAGAAAGATTACGAGACCTTGCAGTGCGTTCAGAATATCCGTCGCGAACCTAAAAAAACGATAGAAATTATCGATAAGTAACGAAGAAAGAAAGAAAGAGGATAAAATGAAGAAATATAATGGCACTCACCAGTACCAATCATTTTCACGATGCGATGCCGCGTAAGATATGACCTCAAAGATCCATGTGATGCCCATTACGAGAACGAGTTTCAAATATAGCAGGCAATTGAATCGCAGGGTTCTCAGGGAGCTGCCGGTGTACCCTCGATACTCGAACCACAATCGCCAGCAAGTGAGACCCAAATAGATTACGTTGAGAGACAGAAGAATCGCTACGGGTCCGTAAAAGTATCCCCAAGTCTCGTACCATCCTAAAACAGCGCATAAAGCCTTTTTAGTGTTTGAAGAACAAACGCATGCGCTGTGAAACAAAAAAATGAAGATAACTGACCATAGAACCAGCAGGTATTTTCCCCGAAGCGCGGCTTCAGGTGGTCACCATCCGTGTGATGGGCCACCAGCGCTGCTATAAGAAAGGCGCCGGGTCCGACGAAACCGATGGCGCAGAATATCAGAAACATGTCGCTGTCCTTTATAGGGAAAGTCTTGAACCTGAGACCATAAACAGACAAAGATAAACGTCTATTGCACCGCTGATGACGTATTATGGGTACTTAAATACGAGTTCGTTGGACTTACCAAACGCATCTCCAAACGTTGAACGCAACGAGGTTCATCCAGAAGAAAGCGGAAAGGAAATTCCAGTAGAGGATGAATGCTTTGGGATTAACAAGAAACGAATTAGTTGAGGAAAGTAATGTAAGTGGCGATTCGCTACATCCATATTCGCGAGTTCAAGGTAACGTTGATGATATCAGTGCCATGATGATTTCAACTGATTTTCCTTGAAGGAACACAATTCTGAATGAGCAATTACGTGACTTTACTCAGGTGAATCAATTTAACTTTATGCTGTTCACGGAGGATGTTTCGGCGCGGAAAAGAGGGGATAGCCGACAATTGAGAACAAGCAATGTGAGTTGCTGAGACATGCTGAATAGAGCAGAAAAGTTTCCTTTAATTATTTTGGTATAGTTTTATACGAAACACAGCTTTGAAAGCTTATCGTCGTCGTAAAGTATCAACGGAAATTTCGTGCGGTTCGAAACATTCGAAAATGTCACGTACGGAGTTTGGAAATGTTACGACACCGAGATAAGATTTTCGAGGCGTCAATTATCAAACAATGAGGGAAACAATTTAGTTAATTAACGGTGCAACAAGTGGTCCTTCTTGAACATAGATGCGTAGATATTTTCCCACTTTAGATTTGTAACTTTGGTAACGTTCCCCAATCAAATAAAGTATATACTGAGATATATAGGAGATCACGGGGCAAAATGGACAAACAGAAACAAAATACTACAAATTTTAGGTAAAATAAAAAAAAAATTGGGATATAGCTTTTAAAAATTGTTTTTTTTTTGTTTTCAAAAGTTTTTACAAATTTTAGGCTGATTTTTTTACTCCGGTTGGACCGCGTGACCATTTTACCCCATGAAAAACGGGAAAAAATCATAAACAAATTATTTATATTGCGACAAAAAGCTCTATACTTTGAAAAATCTGCCGGACATATGTTCCAAGATATCCGTCAGATTTTTTATATCTCTTGCATATTCCTACATATACTTAATTTCTTTGAGGACTTATCGCAATTAAAACACAACGAATAAAAAAACATCGAAAATAATATACCTATGGGAATGCAGACAGAATCTCCAGCGTTACATAATCCCATCTGTTGTACGGCAAGAATGATATAACTCGCGGTGAAGAATGCGACCGCAACCGATATGGATTTGCCTTGAATATCTTGTAGTTCCGGTAGTACCAAGTAAACGGTCAGCGTAAGAAGAAGAAAGACAGCCGATATCGTGCTGAGGATTCCGAATACCGTGTGTTTCCAGTTTCCCAAAAAACTTTCGTCCTCGTCGAAGCAGACGAGAGCGAAGCGCGATGTTTCATTTTTGCCGGATATGCAAAACCTACGCGATTGGTAAAATTGATCAGTGTAATTAAAAAACCAACAATATCAATCAACATAACGCAAAATTGAGATCTTTATTAATCAAAAACCAACACACTGGTCAACTTTACCTGCCGGGTTGGATCGGTTCCCAATTGTGAAGAAATTCCAAGCGGGCGCCATCCGATCCTTCGATGACTTCAAATTCGTCGAAGTGGTTCTCCTCCGGATTAACGCTGTAGAAAGCTCCAGGACAGTGCAACTGCAACGAACGCCCATCGGAGCAGTTCCTCGTCCGTTCGACCCATAAAGTGTCGTCAGAACAGCAGACGTTCGCCGATGAAGTATGGGTCACGAGAGCCACGAGTATCAGAACTCCCGAAAGTAGCCATGACGCACACGGTGAATCTGGAATGTGTAAATAACTCATTGGTGATTTCGCGGTCTCACTGTACTGGAAATCAACAGCTTCTGCGTGTAGCGGTAACCTTCGTGTTTTCCTCGTCTATTATATAGACGGCTGCATATGCCGTACGATTGATAGAGATAGTTGCAGGCGCTGTATGTGTTTGCAATCTTAATCGATCGTATATCCTTCGAATAACGATGCTACAGTGCGTTCCGCCGATCGGCGGAATACAACACCGAGAGTCATTGGTTGGGTTATCTATGATTGATTTTAGATAACGATAGAAAACACTGACGACGCAAAACGTCACGCGTTTCTGACGTCGGAAAGATTTCTTGGAATAAAACACACAAATATAGGCATCGGAATCGAATGCGCGCTCAGGATTTACGAATTAATTATGATGATCAAGTTCCTTCCTCTATGGGGGAGAAGGAGATGACTGCGTAACTAGTTAACCGACCGGTTGAAAAATTGCTGGCGGATCATTACCGATGTTATCGGTTCTGTATACTAAACACATTATACCAGAGTCTCGGATTCACGGTTCTCGTTCTGCGATTGCATACGCGCGTCTATGATGCGATTGAAAAGAGGCGATTGTTGTGGAACGCCCGGCGCTCAGTAATCAACACTTTCAGCGCTCGGATAACGCGCGCCTCATGTTTTCAATGATACTTTTTTGAATTATACTACGTTGGCATTTGCCAATACCAGAATACCGAAGGAAACTCAATATTGAACACATGAACGACTGGGACGTGAGCCAAAAATCAACATTTCGGAAAAACAGTCGTTACGACTCCTAACTTTAGATTTAAAGAACAACAGTCGGACGGGAAATGCCAGCTGCGCGATTAATCTTTCCGAGGCCACCAAAGACGCCATTGAGACAACGACGGTATTGACATTTTACGAAATTTATCAAATATTAGGTCTGAAACACCTGCAACTTCGTGGGTATTGAGATTGAAAACGAATAATGGTTTTCGTAGTTTTTGATTATATAAAAAAAAATAGAAAACGAATTATAAATAAATATTAATAATGTATACAACATATTAATATGTTGATGATATTAATAATAGATGCAATATGCATTATTAATTATAAGAGTTATTATGATAATTATTATTATGAATTCATAATTAAAAAAAAAAATCGTTGGACATTTTTTTTTTAATTAATTTAAAGTGATAATTGAATTCAATGTATAGTTTACATATAAAAACTTCCAGTACCAGTTCATTGAATTGTCTATTTAATCGTTTTTCTATTTTATTTTGGTTTTTTCTATTTATGTAAACAAAATGATACGGAAGCTTTAGCGCGGGAAATTTATAGAGGACTAATAATCCACGTCGTTAAATGCATTCACGAGAAATTTTGGAATGAGCAATTGTGCGGCTACAAAAAGTTCATAAAAACAGTTCACTCATTTCTTTACGAACGGACAAATCTTCGTAATTAATTTTCGTTACTTATAATATTTCTATAAAAAGTTCGATGAAACAGAGTTGATTAATTTTGTTTTGTTGCTTAAATGAGCGAAAAAAAAAAATATTAATAATGAGAGATGAGATTATTGCAAACGTTGGATGAACATTAAATTTCAACGTATCTTTGAATAGTAGCAGTTTTTTTTTTCACTACATACAGGAAAAAAAAAACTTGTTGGCGAGCGAAAAAAGTCATTCAGGTTCCTTATTGATGACTGGGAATTCCCACTCGTCCGTAAGTGGGAACTCGTTATTTTAATTGCGGTTACATCTAAAGATCAGGTAGAGCGCTGCTACAGGTACAAAGACTATTTTTATCAAAATACAGCCGTTTCTTGCCGAAAATAATACAATAAAAATTTACCTATACAAGTTGATCCCATAAAAAAAAATTAATTAATTCGTTTAAATTCATCATCACGATTATTGCCGTTGACAAAATAGAGATCTAAGTTTTTTGCCGAAATTCACGTCGAAATCCATGAAAAAACAAATTATACGACTGCTTCATAATTAAGTTTTAATAACTGAAATATCCGCGTTCTCCGACCGTTTATTTAACTTATCAGTACATCGCGAAAAATTGAATTCCCACAATAGGTTTTTAATCAATGTTTTTCATGTAATTATTTTCATTCCTCAACGCGCATCAAAGTCTATTGATACAAGTGCGATAAAAACACTTTCTTCGATAATAATGATAATCAGTCAAATATAACTCGTTATCATTGACATCATCGATGTATTGTTATAGTCAACAAATCCCATATATTTGCAACAGCTTTGTTGCAAACGCTTCCGTACGCTTGCGTACGCTTCCGTACGCTTGCGTACGCTTGTACGTACCTTTGCAAAACCGAAGATGCGGCGCTCGTCTCGGACGTGTTCCGTACATTTTTTTATCGATATTGACGAAGTAGCATCACCCGCGGGTCAAGGACTCCAATGATTCAGATAATAATCGGTACGCGACTATTTGCGATGTATTTACGATCGAAGAAAATTATCGAGGTGCGAAAAAGAAAAAAAAGGCCACAGACCGCTGGGCTCGTTGACGAAAATAAAAATGAAAAAAAAAAAAAAAGACTTTCGTGCGTTAGTACACAAGGAAAAAGTAAAAGGAGTGCGAAGAATCGCAAGGTCGGTCAGGGTGCAGGACGATGATCCCTCTTCTTCGGCCACCAATTCGTCGCGTGTTTCACTCGAAGCCGATGATCGTCTATCGATACAAAGAAGCGACCAGTTAGAGAAATTGTCCATTCATTATCAATTTCGTCGTAAACAACTCGCGTAAAAACATTTAAAAATAGATAACCTCGTGGAAATCATTAATAAACACTATAGGCGCTATTATTACGATGCTACTGTAGAATTTTTGCGAGTCATTCGTGTCTCGAACGCCGGACGGGCCTATCTTCGAATGGCATCTCTCTCTATATATCGTATTCACTGTGTGGCTATTACACTTGACTCACAAGGGACGTATTATGTGTCAAACAAATAGTTAAACAAGAGATCATCGCGCTTTCGCGATGTTTTTGGCTGACGGAACGTCGAAGAAAAATCGACGCTTCCGGACGATATATGATTTACACTGCCGTTTTATTCGTCTTCAAAACACCGTTTTGTTTAATTATTATTTTTGAAACATTAATTATACAATCCCGTGTCGGCTAACCTTGGTACCAGCGAACGTCCCTCGAAAGTGAAGGCAAAAGAATTCGTCTTTTGCGCAACTCGTCGGACGGAATTGCAAAACTCGCGTTAAAAAAAAAATAAATAATTTTGGAATATCTAATTTGCGACGCGTCGCGCGGAGCGAGAAATTGCTGTGCGGACTCACGCGTGGCACACGCGATACATCGATCGCGAACGAAGTCGAACTGATCGCGATCCGTGCAGTGAGTTGGGACTTGTCGCGACCTCGAGAGCCTCTACTCCACGCGCATCCCCCGTTCTTGAATTTATCTTTCGACAATTACGCGCGAAGCAAATATCCAGAGAGGGGAATACACAACTCGCGGTTCGCGTGAAATTACGAGTAACCGGTTGAGTTTTTCTCGCTAACGTCATTCTTGACAATTTTAGAGATTTACATAATTTTATTCGATTACAGAATCTATTTTTAGAGAATCTCTACTTTGGTAATTGGAGATATTATTGGGGCAGAGATTGCAGCTTTTTATTCGTTTTTTTAGATTGGGGAATTTGTTGTAATTAGAGAATCTATTCAACCTATTAGAGAAATTATATTTTATTAAACATGTTTTTTTTTTGCTTTTTAAGTAATTTAATTCTTTTTTTTGAATTTCCGTACTTTTTGTAGTGAAATCCAGCAACAAATTTAAAAAAATGAAAATACATTTTTTTTTAGATTAATTATTAAAAATTGATTTTTTTTGTTTTTTTTTTTTAATAAAATCAATTTGTGAACATTGGACTCCTTCACTTACCCCCATCTTGATAAAGTAATTTATTGTTCAGATTGAGAACGACGCGAAACCTCGAAAAAATAAGAGAATAATAATGAACGGAATATATAAGTAATAATGAATACAATAATAGTGTTTATTTTGTTTCGGGTTAAGACGTATTACAAAGTTGCTATTTTGCGTAATAATAAATAGAACTTCCTGTTCCGTTCACTTTAAAGCCGACCAATTAATTTTATTGAATTATTATTGTTTTACTGAATTATTAAAAATATATTAAAAAATCTGCAATTTCAGGTGAAAAAACGAATTTCATTTTTTTTTAATTAAAAATATTAACGTTTCGTTGAGTAAAAAAAAATATTATCGCGAAGATGGTTTTTTTTTTTAAACGTAACGATGTGGGTTATATTATATATTATTTATATAATTTCAAGTGTAATAATATTATACACTGTTTTTGTACCCAACAAGACATTAATATTTGCAATAAAAATAAATAAATAAATTCGTCCGTTAATAAAAAAAATATACCGCTGAAAAATGGAAAATACCGTTGAATCTGTACAAAAATACAAAAATTCAAAAATTAAGTGGCGCAAAAAAAAAAACGGTTCCGAATTGTAGGAACATTAGTCGCTCATTCATAAAGTCGCAGCTTACGATTATGAATATAAATATAGTTTCAGTTAATCGGAAGTATGAGTCAAGTAGTAGAAAATAAAATGAATCCTTTCGTCGTTAAACCGCTTCCTAAAATGATACTAAATGGGTAAAATGCTGAAATTTTTCTGTGATTCAACTTCGTTATCAATTCGATTCGATATCGTTACATATACAATATTACAAAAAAAAAATCATTAAATTTTAATCGCATAAAAATGATTATCATTTAATAATTTTAACAAATCAAGAATAATGTTAAAAATTATTAAAAATTAAATAAAAATGAAATATGACAAATTATCACATTACTTTTATGTAAACGGTAAACGTGACATATTTTTTCACAGCGTTTGCTGAGATAAAATGTAATATTTACGTTCAGTTGGTTTAGTTTTCATTATTATTGAAGTTAAACTATAACGGTGTAACAGCGACGATAAATAAATGGTGTTGATGAAATAACTACAATTATTTAGTATATATTTTAAAACGATTTTCTCCTCTTTAGCGCAACGTATGATTGCGCCTCGTGCGCAGTCTTTCGTTGAAACTTTTGACGCTTGACCCGTCTTATCGGGGGGTCCGGTAAATAAGATAATGAGAAAATAGCATTATGAAAAAAATAATAACATATCATATGGAAAAGTCGTCATACTTATTGAGTACTATGGGGAAAAAAGAAGTCATAGTACGCAGTAAAAGATGTTTATACGTTTCGTATTCATTTGTCGTCTACAAACATTTTTTCGTAAATTAGGATTAATAACTTTTTATTACGAATTTTATAAAAAATTTGGTTATAAATTTTATTAAAAAATTTGTTATAAATTGTATTAAACATTTTATTACGCATTTTATTAAGAATTTAATAAAAAATTAAGTACCAAAATTATTTATTTCAATTTATTTCAAAAAAAAAAATTCAAAATTTACCGATTGTACAAAGTCGTTTATTATCACATAAAAAATGAACATAACGAGACATAATTTTTCGGAGCCTTCATTTCGATCGAATGAAATATATTCAATTCAGTTGGCATAGTTGTGATTATTTTTTGCGTCAGGCTGTAATGTTTGCCCAGAAACTATATATTAATCATTTAAATTTGTATTCTATTGATGATTTGTGGTTTACGAAAATTATCTATCAATACAGTAATAGTAATGCATCATTTTGTTTCTTTACCTTATTGTTATTCGTTTAAATAAGATAATATGAGGAAAGAGTACCATATACCCCTCGAGGCTCTCTTCTCACGTAAGACGTTCATTGGGTACTTTCGAACGCGTGAATCGACCCTAAGTTCTCAATGAATATTCCCTGTGTGTTTCCCCGAACGTGACACCGCAGAATGTCGTCTTTGGAAAACACTAAGTTTTTCGTGACGATTTGTTTGCGTCACGAATAAGCGGCGCGTGTTACTTACCGGTAATACACGACGGAGTAAACACCGAGAAACGATAAACTACCATTTCTCTTGTGACGACGATAATTGCTCTTATCCCGACTTCGCGCTTCTGCGAGCTTTTTTTTTCTTCTTTTTTCTTCTTTTTTTTTCTTTTTTCTTTGTTTTTTCTTCGTTTTTTTTCTTGTTTTTTTTTATTCTGACTACTCGTGCTGCGGCAATAGATCGCGTCTTTCGCGACTATTAAAACTAATGAATGCACGAACATTGCTTCTATTTGCAGCTACTAGAAATGCTAAAATTCTATGCGCGATTTGAAATCAGCGAGGAAACCGGAGATCCTCTTACGGATCACGATATGACACAACTTCACTATACCAAAATCACGTCATTACAGGTAAAAGTCACGAAACTCGTAAACTTGGGAATTACTGTTCCCCGCACTACCGCGACATGATGACTCCGTCACGTCGGTCAAAAATTCAATGATTGATGTTTTTTTTTTTCACAGAACGCCGTGTTCGCAAAATTTCCAGATTTGCGAACTTTCGCATTGGCTAACGTTGCAAGTGTCGACACCCGAGAAGCTCTGTTTAAACACTTTGGTTCGTTAAGGTAATTATTTGTTTTCGGTTCAAAATCCGATCTTTCGTTTCGTAATAAAAGACGTTTCGTCATAAATAAAGTTTTCTTATTATGTTTTGTTTTTTAAGTTTGTTAACAAGAAATCGAGAACTCTTTTAGGAAACTATGAAAAAAAATTTTTTTTACTCGTTAAATATTTTTTTCAAGTTCATTTTTTATTATTAAATTGAATTATTTTTTAAATTTGTAAGTAAAATAATTTTTTTTTAAATATAAAAAAAAAAAGAAATTTACCATTTTTTTCAAGATTTTTAAGTTTGTTAACAAAAAAACAACAAAAACTCGAAAACTCTTTTATGAAACGGTTTTTAAAATTTTTTTTATTTGCATTGTCCAAAATTAAATTATATTACGATTGATTTTTGATTATCCGTGGTTTTCGCTTAATATCCGTTCCTTAATCGCAGTTGCCTCCGATATCAAATAATAACTTTAAGTTCGTCTTATGTACTCTCGAGTTATATTAATTTTTCAATTAATTCCTATCACTCGTCTTTATAAAACTTTTTTTTTTGCAGTCAAGAAAAGCTGCGATCCATCGCGAGTTATCTGAATCTCGTTCCGCCCGAAGAGAGGGAAATGGACGAGAATTGGTATCGACTGGATACGGATTTTCTTCAGGAATTATTGGTGAGTTTCCAATGTTAATTTTCCTGCTATCGATTCTTCTTTATCAACTAAACGACTGAACACCGATTTTTGTTATTCTTTTGCAGATATCTCGTCACGAGCGCCGAGCATCGCAACTCGAGGAATTAAACGAAATGCCACTGTATCCGACGGAAGATGTTATATGGAACGAAAGTATTGTTCCCACAGAATACTTTTCGGGCGAAGGATGTCTCGCATTACCGAAGTTGAATCTCCAATTTCTTACGCTTCACGATTATTTGTTGCGAAACTTTAATTTGTTTCGTTTGGAATCGACGTGTACGTATTTCGTTTTTTAATTAATTTCTACAGTTCATTGCCCCATCGATATTAATATCACATCTCATTTCCATTTCAAATTTCAGACGAAATTCGACAGGATATCGAGGATTCCGTAAGCCGACTTAGTCCGTGGTGAGTATTTTCTACGTTCATTAATATTTTTCCTTTTCATCATCGAAAATATAATATCACGCAGTGCTCGTCGCGATTCTTTGGTACCAATTAAAAAAAATTCTGCATAGCAATTATCTATACGAAACCATTTTATTTTTACCGATTTCCTTCCACCGATATTCTTTTTTTTCCGTAATAAGAACGAATGGAATTAATTATCATGAAAAAATTAAATAAGAAATAATAAAGAAAATAATAATAATAATAATAATAATAATAAAGTAATATTTCTAATAAAATAATATACATTTTTTTAATAATATTCACGCGATAAACAGTTTTCTAGAAATCGTTTTCGATTCGAAATCTGGAATTTTTCAATTTTTTCGTAATTAATAAAAAAACAAAAAAAAATCGATATTTTTTTCGTTTCAGGCGATCGGAAGACGGCGGCATCTACTTCGGCGGTTGGGCGCGAATGGCTCAGCCGATCACGCAATTCGCGGTCGTCGAAGTTGCGAAGCCTAATATCGGTGAGAAGAGGCCGTCGCGGGTCCGCGCCGATGTATCGATAAACTTGAGCGTTCGAAAGGAAATTAAGTCGGAATGGGAAAATCTTCGAAAGCACGACGTTTGTTTTCTTATCACCGTGAAACCGCCGAATCCTATCGGCACGAAGTACAGTCATAAGCTGCCGTTCGTTTCGCAAGTTGGACTCACATTCGTAAGGGGCTGCGAAGTCGAAGGGATGTTGGATTCGAACGGAAGAGTCATCGAAGACGGACCCGAACCGCGTCCGATATTACCGGGCGATACGCGCACCTATCGCGTTTGGCTCGATTCTAATCAATATCGCATCGACATGGATAACGCGAGTCACGGAAGCGAAGACGTTTACGAGAGTTTCAACATAATAATGCGACGAAAGCCCAAGGAAAATAATTTCAAAGCTGTTCTCGAGACTATTAGGGAACTAATGAACACCGAGTGCGTTGTACCCGATTGGCTCCACAATATCATATTGGGATACGGAGATCCCGGAGCCGCGCGATATTCCAGGTGCGTTTCTTACTTTGGAATAATCGAATAACGAAATTATGAATTTATTGAAAATTTGGGATATTGAGATTCCATCGATTTTGTGTTAATTAACTTTTCATATAAATCGAAAGATTTTTTTTTTTCACCATTTTTTTTTTTTTTTTTTCATCACTTATTATCATATTTATTCTAGTATTGGAACAGTTTTGGCTGTTGGATAACAGGAAAAAATAAGGAAAAGACTGTGAAAAACACGTTTATGGAATGCTGAGAAAAGTATATTCGCGTAAAAATGGATTTGCAGAGGCGATTTACTACTCTACACGATTCTAAATCATTTAACGCGATGGGCGTGTCTCACGTGACGCAAAATCGCGGAGAATATCACGCAGAAGCGCCTTTGGCATAATAGGCACTCAATGATGCCGCAACGTTCACTCGAATATTTAATCCAAAAAATTAACACACTTTCCTTGCGTGTCAATCAATTTGGAATATATATATCTAATGATAATTTTGTCGCGGTGACTCAGCGATTGCGAAATTAATTGAATATCAACCGAATAGCTGTTGCAACTGTTTAGCGTAGTTTTTGCGGTACAATTACCTCATTCGACTATTAAAAATCAATTAACACCAACAATCGCGAACTGCAAAAAACAAAAAAAAACGGTAAATTTCTTGTAGTCGTATTGGAAGTTTTTATGCACTTTTATTACGTTAACGTACTTTTGCAGTCAAATGAAAGTAAATTATCGGATTTAAAGTTCTTTTATAGGAAATTTCAAGAAAATTATAAAAATTAAAGTATCTCTACGATTTTTCTAAAAAAAAAAAATTTATTTTTATTTTTTTTTCTTTTTTTTCTAAAATATACAACAAATTAAGTAAAATTGAAAAAAAAACCTTAAATTGAAAAAAAAATTATTTCTTCTCGGAAAATTCTTGGAAAATTCCGAATTCTCTCTGCCGTTCGATCGTTGTGTTTAGACGCTTCGATCGTCCGCTCGTATATTTACGCGACCCCGTTTTTCATCGATAAAGAATACGACGAATGTGATCGTTGATTGTGTTACGAATGCGCAGAATGCCGGACGAGATATCGACCATGGATTTCAATGATACTTTTCTCGACATCGATCACCTGCGCAACAGTTTTCCCGGTTACAATATCAGGGTTAAGGACAACGAGAATGATGATTCGAAGATGGTACGTCCATTCCGGTTGACCTTCGAAGACGTTCTGAATAAAGACAAAGGCGAAGCCGCGAAAAAAACGATATTGGTCGAGCCTCACGTTCCGCCGAGTCGGGGACCTTACAAAGCGAACCAACCGAAAAAGTACGTTTCCCTCGATAAATCTCAATTAAACGCTTATATCGAAGTTCCTTTTTTTACGATTCTCAAAAATGTTGAATACAATTAAATTTTTTTTTTCTCGCAATTCTCAAAAATTTTGAATACAATTTAGAATTGTTTTTTCACGATTTTCAAAAAATTTTAATACAATTTTGAATTTTTTTTTGCGACTCTCAAAAATGTTGAATTCAATTTTGAATGTTTTTTTCACGATTTTCAGAAATGTTGAATTTTTTTTGCGATTCTCAACATTTTTAATACAATTTTGATTTTTTTTTTTTGCGATTCTCAAAATTTTGAATACAATTTTGATTTTTTTTTTTGCGGCTCAAAAATGTTGAATCCAATTTTGAATTTTTTTTTCACGATTTTCAAAAATGTTGAATTTTTTTTACGATTCTCAAAATTTTTAATACAATTTTGAATTTTTTTTTGCAGAAATCAAATTCCTTTTACCCCGACGCAAGTCGAGGCGATCCGCGCCGGGATGCAGCCGGGTTTGACTCTGGTAGTGGGTCCTCCCGGTACCGGAAAAACCGACGTCGCTGTTCAGATAATATCGAATCTGTACCACAATTTTCCCAATCAGAGGACTCTGATCGTAACACATTCGAATCAGGCGTTGAATCAACTGTTCGAAAAGATTATGGCGCTCGATATCGACGAGAGACACTTGTTGCGTCTCGGACACGGAGAAGAGGCCCTCGAGACGGAAAAAGATTTCAGTAGATACGGAAGAGTTAATTACGTTCTCGCGAAACGACTCGATCTCCTGATGGAGGTCCAGCGATTGCAGGTAAATTCGTAACGACGTTACACCGAAATATCACTTGTGGTTAATAATTATTGGCAATAATAAGCATTTTTTCAACGTGCTGCAGGAATCGCTGAACGTAAAAGGCGATGTCGCTTACACGTGCGAAACTGCTGGACATTTCTTCATGGATCAGATCTCCACGCGTTGGGAACGCTTCGAGTCGCGTCTCAAACAACGGGGCGGCGGCAAAAATTCTTCGGTCGCTTCTCTCGTCGACGACGAATTTCCGTTTCACAAATTCTTCGATAACGCGCCACAACCCCTTTTCAAGCGAAACAGTTACGAAGAGGATCTCGAAATTGCTCGCAGTTGCTTTAGGCACGTCGCGAATTTATTATTGGAAACGATGTATTTTTAAATTCCCAGGGAAACGTTAGATTCGGAGAGAAATTCGCGTACTTCTCAATGGGATAAATATCTGAAAAATTTCAATATAAAAAATGCTAAAAATATTGATTTTTCATAACAATTTTTCCAAAAATTAATTTTTACACATCAGTTAAAAAAATAATTTTTGAATGGATCATCCGGCAATCGAACTTTTTTTTCAACAGAAACCGATTGTCAAATTGTTTTTCAAAACACATTATTTTTTTAAGAATTCAATTTTTTTTCGAAAATCCCGTTTTTCGAAAAAAAAGAAGAAATTCTAAAAAAATTGATATGAATTCCAAAAAATGAACTAAACAATTACTATCAAAAAAAAAAAAATTAAGTCGCCGGATGATTCGTTGTCCAATTTTTTATTTTTCTATATCAGTGATAACTTTCCGGTGTTATTATTACAGAAAAAAAAGTCCTTAACTTATCCTCAGACTTTCGCCATTAATATTCCGAAATTGTCTTAAATTTTATCCCATCATAAAAATTAATTTAAAAAAATTGATTATTCGACAGGTATATCGAGAGGACATTCACGCAACTCGAGGAGTTCAGAGCCTTCGAACTTCTGCGATCGGGTCTCGACAGATCGAAGTATCTTTTGGTAAAAGAGGCAAAAGTTATCGCGATGACGTGTACTCACGCGGCCCTTAAGAGACGGGAACTCGTCGACATGGGTTTCAAATACGACAACATTCTTATGGAAGAATCCGCGCAGATTCTCGAAATCGAAACGTTCATTCCTCTGCTACTGCAAAATCCGCAGGACGGTTACAACAGATTGAAACGGTGGATAATGATCGGCGATCACCATCAGTTACCGCCGGTTATCAAAAATATGGCGTTTCAAAAGTATTCCAATATGGAACAGTCGCTGTTCGCGCGATTCGTCAGACTGGGCGTTCCGACGGTCGATCTCGATGGACAGGGACGCGCGCGTCCGAGTATCTGCAATCTTTACAATTGGCGTTACAAGAAACTCGGAAATTTGATGCACGTAGAGCGCAGTCCCGAGTATCTCGTCGCGAACGCCGGTTTTTTGTACGATTTTCAACTCGTCAACGTCGAAGACTTCAATGGAGTCGGCGAGAGCGAACCGAGCGCTTATTTCTATCAGAATCTTGCGGAAGCCGAATATTGCGTTGCCGTCTTTATGTATATGAGACTTCTGGGGTATCCGGCGGAGAAAATCAGTATACTTACGACGTACAATGGCCAAAAACACTTGTTAAGGGACGTTATAAATATAAGGTGAGTTTTAACTTTTTCGCGATACTTTTTACTTTCATTTTTTTTACGGAAATAAGTTTTTTTTTTCTTTTTTTTTCGGGAATATTTATGTTTTGGGATGAAAAAAAAGCTTCGCATGTAAGCGAATTGCGCATGTAAGCGATTGCGTATTTTTTTTTCGGATTTTTTTTTTTTTTTTTTTCAATTCCCTTTTTGACGATTTACTATCGTTTCAGATGCGCAAACAATCCGCTCATCGGCCGCCCGAGCAAAGTGACGACGGTGGACAAATATCAGGGACAGCAGAACGATTACATCCTTTTATCATTGGTGAAAACTCGAGCCGTCGGTCATCTCCGCGACGCGAGACGTCTCGTCGTCGCTATGTCCCGAGCGCGTCTCGGATTGTACGTTTTCGCGAGAATATCGCTGTTCAAAAATTGCTTTGAACTCACGCCGGCCTTTGATCAACTCATGCGACGACCCTTGAAGCTCCAGTTATTGCCGCACGAAACTTATCCGACTACGCGATTGAACGACGAGGAACCCTCGGCGCCTCCTGTAGAGATCGAGGATATGCCTCATGCTGCGAAATTCGTTTATGATTTCTATATTAATAAAGTCAGCGGAATGAAGGTACGATATTTTCAGTAAACAGCTTCCGTACAGTAATTTTTTTCACTTATTTTTCGGTTTTTTAACGGAACCAGTAATTTTTTTTATTTTTTTTTTACTCATTTTTCGAGTTTTTAGTGAAGCAGTACATTTTTTCTTATTTTTTTAACTCATTTTTCGGGTTTTTAGTGAACCAGTAATTTTTTAATTATTTTTTCACTCATTTTTCGGTTTTTTAGCGAATCAGTAATTTTTTTCTCATCTTTTTCACTCTTTTTTCAGTTTTAATGAATTATAAAAAAACCAAAGTATAGAGTTTATTTTTCGTTTTTGGATTCATTCGATATTTTAAGTTCCCGAAATATCTGAAAAAATTATGCAGCATAAAAAATTCATATTGTTTCCATCGATTTCAGGAAGCGCAAAAATCTCTGGAACAACCGGACATAGTTCCAGCATCAAGCAATCCGGAGCATCATGTTCCCGTTCATCCGGGTGCCGACGACGATACAGACGACGAGGACGCCGGCGAACAAGTTACGGAACAAGTTACGGAACAAGTTACCGAGAAACCCACCGCGACTACTGAAACTCCTGAGAGCGTTGAGAGCGCTGAGAAACCTGAGAAACCTGAGAAACCTGAGAAACCTGAGAAATCGACGGCAGAGGCAATGGAAACGTCCGAAAAGCCTCTCGAATCGATCCAAAATTTGGTCGAAGAACCGATGGAAGAAGGATGAGGACACAGTTCTCGCGTATTATAAATCGAAAAAAAAAAAAATCAATTACCTCTCGATAGATGATTGATAGATTCGCGTCGATCAAAGAATTCAATCTTCACGAATCGATTAACGACGAATATCCGCTGTCTGCGTACTTTTTTTTTTTGTTCTTTTTTCGAAAGAATATTTTATCGATGACAATACGATATTTTTTTAATAGTAAAATTCACATATGAAGTACAACACGCTGGTTACTTATTTACAATTAACGTTTTACGATTACGTACAGTGAAACCTCCATTAATCGGTTTAATTAGGCAGCGGATTGAATTTATTTTCTTCACTGTGAGTAAAAGATCTCTTCAGTCTTTTCAACGTTCATTAATCCAATAATTAAAAAAATACAGAATCACTTTGAATTCTATTGAATTATCGATTTTCACCGATTTATTACTCAAGAAAAATGAGAAATCGCGATGATTTTGGAATTAAATAAAAAATGCAATTAAAAATAATTTAGTCTTTTGGCAAACGAGACATCAGTACCGCCGAAAATTTCATAAAATGAGAGAAAAATTGTTATTTTTTTCTTTTTTTTATTTAATTTTTTTTTTTTTTTTTTAACTAAAAGTTGATCGATGATTTTTCTTATTTATTTTCGTTCGGTTGATTTTTCTACTCCCCAAAACGCCGCTTATCCCAAATAATCGAGGTTTGCGCTGTGCATCTTAATCGGCCAAAATAAAAAAAGGTTTTTGCGACACGAAAGTTCGCCAGGAAATCGCGTCGAAAATTTTCGTTCGCGCAAACGGAAGCGCCGCGACTATTGCGTTACGAATCGTAAAAAATTTCAAAAAATTTGGCAATAATGAGATTATCATGAAAAACCTTCCAATTCGTGAAAAAATAGTTTTTGAAAAGTTTCGTTCGATCGAAAAACGATCCGTTCGTAAAAATGTCAGATTTCGCGTTTAGCGATTTTCGAAACGATCGATCGATTCGACGACGACGACTTTTTCGCCGTCGCTTCTCGGCTTTTACGGCTTCGCTTTCGCGATTCCTCTTTATTCGACGCTGGATAGGTGGACGACGGCACGTAACTGTTGTCGAATTTCATCGTTTTCGTCGGAAAGTCCGGTTGATATTCCTCCACCGCGGGTTTCACGCTTCGCGAACTCGGAACGTATGTTTCGCTGGAATTCGTGGAAAGTGTCGACGCGCCGCACGGATCGTACGTTTCGTGAACCGATTTTGTTAGGGAACTTATCGAATTCGGAATGTAACATACTTCCGTTTGACTGTTATTCGTGGCTAACGATACTTTGTTCCCCGACGTCGGAGTGTATTTATTCTCGTCGGCCGAACAGCGCATTCTCATTAGCATACTTTTACGACTCGGCACGTACTTCAAGTCCGCCGTTGTTTTCGTGTTACTCGCTATTTCCGGCGGAACGTATTCCTCCA
The DNA here is from genome assembly GCA_934046635.1 of Buathra laborator. Taxonomy (NCBI): domain Eukaryota; kingdom Metazoa; phylum Arthropoda; class Insecta; order Hymenoptera; family Ichneumonidae; genus Buathra; species Buathra laborator. Next base: position 6,712,616 of record OW203900.1, read on the forward strand.
GGGAATAATTTTCGCACAAGAAACTATCGTTTTCGAACGATTGTTGAGCAATTTTCGTATCATCGCTCTCTCGTTTTTCCGACTTTTTAATATCTTGCGCGTCGTCCTTATTTTTCTTACGATTCGAACTTCCGGAACTTTTACGCGGCGCCGAAACGCTCACCCGGATTGTCGGCAATGAGGTTCGGTCCTCAAAACATTCGGACGATTCGAATTTATATCTGAAAAAAAAAAAAATTACGAAAAAAAAAAATTACGAAAAAAAAAAAAATTGCGAAAAAAAAATATTTACGATTTTTTTTTTACATTTTTTTTAAAGATGCTAAACTTACGTGACTTCCAAATGCCGAGTGGATTTTCGCCTTTCCGTTGTTTCGATTTTGCCCTGCGATCTATTTTCGTTATTGCGAATAATGGCCTTTCGTATTATGCCGTATAAGGAAGCCCAGTCCTGCAAGTCCAGCCACTTGTTTGTCGTTATTTTTTTCTTCTTGTACTCTACTGTTTTTTCCTTAATAGTTACTATTGCCGTAGCCAAACATCCCTCCGAAGCCTGTTAGTTGGAAAAATGTACAAAGGAGTTGTATATTTTACATCAGCGAGATATGGTACAGTCGTTAAATTCTCATTCATTGCAGTCATATTACTGTCTGTTTCTTCCAATTTATTTGTACATTTGTTGGTTTTTTTCCGAAATAACTATTTACAACATAAACAAAAAAAATAAAACGCCGAATTTTACATTAACAAACATAATTTATTTTTTGTCTGTTTCACGTAAACAATTTTCAAACATTTCGAATAGAATCGATCAATTCGATACGTGACGATCTTATCGTCAGTGTTCCGCCGCGATCTTTTTTTAAAAACATAACGAAAAAAATGTATTCAAAATTACCGAAACATTGGCATTCGCTAATATTATCGTAATACCGTATTTTTTTCATGCATGGAATTGACTAAAAGATAAAAGATTGACATGATTAGGACGCCGGTATGAATAACCAATCACATTGAATTTTTTTCCATTTTGTCGTATTTTTTTTTTTTTTTAATTAAATAACACTTTTTTTAAAAATATAATCGACGTCCGTTTACATCACGAACTTCGCGGGTCTAAATAGTGATAATAATTTTTTTCCCATGCGCCGAATTTTTTTTTTCGTTTTCAGTTGGAGCTAAAAATACGATATTCTCGATATTCGTATTTTTTAATAAGAATTAAGATCTCCCCACCGGTAAAAGTTAATAGAAACATTCACGTGGAAAAAAAATTAAACTCAGTCAAATGCAATGTAATGTTCGATAAAATTAATAATTAGGTAGTCGTGCAGTACATAGAATTATCACGCAGTCAAATGAGCCATTGCCCAGCATTGTTTGGCCTATATATGAAACAGCTGTTTACAACTGGTCAGCTGTGTGTCAGTGAGACTACTGGCCTACCTTGATCACCTCCAGATATTGGCCATCGCGAAACATTATCTCGAACTGTGATTAAATTATAGTAAGGCGACTCTTAAAGCACGTCGAATCTTCATCAATTTCTCGTTCCGCAGCGTACTCGCGTCTGCTGGCGTCGTTTTCGTTTTACTATGAGCCAATTCAGCTGTTCATACGAACGTCACACTGTTGCTACAATGCCCCCAGCCATTGATGACATTCGAACAGAAATATAGTCCGCGCCAGATGGCGAACCTCTGCTCGGGAGAATTTTCATAAGTCGGTTCGTAAGATCATTTACCATTCACGAAACCACACGAAACATCGCCCCGGGATTACGTTAGATGACAGCTCAGGATAAAGAACCGACCGCGCTGTTTTTCTCGATAGATATATAATATATATTTATTTTGTACATACTTTTGCACGCGTTGCTCTGTACTCTAATAATATATAATACCCAATAGTAGTTATGTATCTCCGCTGAATGTTGCGTGAATGACAAATTCACGTTCAGGTTACGTACATATATATATTTTGACTAAAAACATTACGCCGGCATTCGGTCCAAATCAGTCGTTGACATAAGTGCGCGACAAGTCGCGAATCTCGACGGACGATAGGTAGATAAAGTCGCAGTGTTATTTAGAAATCATTTATTATTCATCTGTTCCTAACTTTCAATATTATTATTATTAACAACATCGACTCTTTGATTCGTAGTTTTTTCATTTATTAATCGTTATTCATTCAACATGCTGTTTTAGTCGCGCGAATTGTTTTTTTTTTATTACGACGGTGACAAATAATTAAGGTTGGTAGATCGTCGACTGCACGTTTCATAATTAGCGACACATTTCGTAGCATCGCACGGCATTACGATAAATAAAACAATGCATACTGTTTTCGGAAATTCAACCTAATCGTAAAAATTCATTTTTCTTTTCCACCAAATCGTGTATTAATACGCGAAGCCGAGTCACGAACTATAGTCCCGTTCACGTTCACGACGTTTTCCAGTTTCCGAAAAAAAAATAACAAAACACGAACGACATGGAAAATATTAAAGGGACACTTGGAAAAACCGGTGAAAAAACAAATGCAAGTCTCGTAGATCGATGCATTAGTTTTTTGGAAAAAGATACGCGGGGAATTCAGATTGTTACGTACGGAATAACCAGCTTAGGCCTCCTCACCGCACTGTACAGAATAAGACCTGTGAGTTACATAAAAAAAATGTATCCATCAATCGCACGCAGATATTTTTTTTTTACAATTATTTTCAATTTTTTTTTCACAGTTTGCAAAATTCGCAAAGCCATCCGATGTGCCGAAGCGCTTCGTCAAGTTGAGAGTTCCTCTGCAGGGTACAGCAGTGCGAATAGAACCGCGTCATGGCGCTCTGATAATGGTAAATCATAAACCGCTAGTTAATTTACCGAGATTTGGAGCACCCAAACATCTGCCTGTAAAAGTCGCCGGAGTTGACGTGACGAATCACGGTAAGTGAAAATGTTGTTTTTGCTCCAAAAAAATTACGAAAAAAAAAAAAAAAAAATTGTTAAAAATCGTATTAAAATAAATAATAAATAATTATTTTAATTAGTTATAATATATATTTGTTCGATAATTTATATAAAAAAAAAAAAAAAAAAAAAAAAATGTTTTTGTAATATTTGATTAAAGGCTTTAAAACAGATATTGGAGATTAAATCGTTTAAGTAGAAAACTGTAAATCGTAAAAATATTTCGTACGAATTGATCTTTGAATGATTTTAAAGTATTCAAATATTGTGATATTTACGAAAAAAAGTTAATACTTCGATCTATTAATCATCAATAATGTATGACTTTTAAGGTATTAGTTGGCTGCAAACAGTCGTTTGCGGGAAACAAATCGAATTTATACCGGTCGCCAGAAAAAAGGATTATTTGGATTGCGCGATAAAATTACAAGATACGAAAGACGTATGTAGAAAATAATATTACTATTAAAAAAAAAAAAAAAAAAAACACCTTGAAACTGATCGATATATTTATTAATCGTTATATCGATAGACGACACTGTCGGTCGGCGAGGAGTTGGTGAGACTTGGATTCGGCACAGTGACGAATTTCGATCCGGAGCCATCGGCCGATCAGCAGATTTTGGACTACAAAGCGGCGCTAAACACCGCGCAGAAACGAGCGAAACTCGAGAGAAACGGTCACTGGCATTTCACGATAACTCCAACGTACCTTTGGAAATTACGACACCTTCTGCACACTCGAGTATCACAGGCATTGCCGGCAAGAATATCGAGACAGTTGAGCATATAAATTGCCCCGATAGTCATTCCGTCAATCGAAAGTTCCGATAGATTCCGGCGAATCATCGGCTGAATGCGAACGACCATCGGTCAGAATGGCTACACTTTAGCTTTAAAAAACAAAAAAAAAACGATCAATGGAGTACTTATCGAGAATGCATTCGAACGTTTGTTAACATTGTACAGTGATTCTTAAAAAAAAACGCAGTTTTCCATGTAAAACTATACAAAGTTAACACAATAAATGAGTTGATAGAAATAGTGATTATTCGTCTATCTATTCCCCGTAACTGGTGATCCCGAAATATCGTAAAAATTTATAATTTCCGAAAAAAAAAAAAAAAAAAAAACAGTTTTCTATGTAAAACTATACAAAGTTAACACAATAAATGAGTTGATAGAAATATCGATTATTCAGCGATCTATTCCCCGTAACTGATGATTCCGAAAACTCGTAAAAATTTATAATTTCCGGAAAAAAAAAATTGCAGTTTTCCACGTAAAACTATACAAAGTTAACACAATAAATGAGTTGATAGAAATATCGATTATTTGTCAATCTATTCCTCGTAACTGATGATCCCGAAAAATCGTAAAAATTTATAATTTCCGAAAAAAAAGAAAAATTGCAGTTTTCCATGTAAAACTATGCAAAGTTAACACACTAAATGAGTTGATAGGAATATCGATTATTTGTCGATCTATCCCCCGTAACTGATGATCCCGAAAAGTCGTAAAAATTTATAATTTCCGAAAAAAATAAAAAAATTGCAGTTTTCCACGTAAAACTATACAAAGTTAACACAATAAATGAGTTGATAGAAATATCGATTATTGGTCGATCTATTCCTCGTAACTGATGATCCCGAAAAGTCGTAAAAATTAATAATTTCTGAAAAAAAAGAAAAATTGCAGTTTTCCATGTAAAACTATATAAAGTTAACACAATAAATGAGTTGATAGAAATATCGATTATTTGTCGATCTATTCCCCGTAACTGATGATCCCGAAAAGTCGTAAAAATTTATAATTTCCGAAAAAAAAAACAAATAGCAGTTTTCCATGTAAAACTATACAAAGTTAACGCACTAAATGAGTTGATAGGAATATCGATTATTTGTCGATCTATCCCCCGTAACTGATGATCCCGAAAAGTCGTAAAAATTTATAATTTCCGAAAAAAATAAAAAAATTGCAGTTTTCCACGTAAAACTATACAAAGTTAACACAATAAATGAGTTGATAGAAATATCGATTATTGGTCGATCTATTCCTCGTAACTGATGATCCCGAAAAGTCGTAAAAATTAATAATTTCTGAAAAAAAAGAAAAATTGCAGTTTTCCATGTAAAACTATATAAAGTTAACACAATAAATGAGTTGATAGAAATATCGATTATTTGTCGATCTATTCCCCGTAACTGATGATCCCGAAAAGTCGTAAAAATTTATAATTTCCGAAAAAAAAGAAAAATTGCAGTTTTCCATGTAAAACTATATAAAGTTAACACAATAAATGAGTTGATAGAAATATCGATTATTCGTCGATCTATTCCCCGTAACTGATGATCCCGAAAAATCGTAAAAATTTATAATTTACGGAAAAAAAATAGCAGTTTTCCCTGTAAAACTATACAAAGTTATCACAATAAATGAGTTGACAAAAATATCGATTATTCGTCGATCTATTCCCCGTAATTGACGAAAATCCCGAAAACTCGTAAAAAGTTATAATTGCCGAAAAAAAAAAATAAATGTTTCCATGTAAAACTATCGAAAAAAGCTATCAAACATCAGAGAACTCCGGTTATTATCTTCTAAAGCTCTCGACAACGTTATCAAAATGAATGAATCGCTAAAAATCCGCACAATTCGACGTTCAATTATCCGTATAATCGATAATCCAAAAAGGTAATGAGAAACATAACGCAAATCTTATAGTACGGATAATGGAAGTATTTTAATAAATGGCATAAAGCCAAATGTAATGGACATTTCGAAGGTTGGAAACACTCGTCGTTAGTCTATCATTGTCTAACGATGAACACCTCGGTGTGCACTTAGGAATGTAATTTTTTACTTATATATAAAATTAAGATATGTTTATATATATAATAATATATATATTATACTATACATACCAATCACCGATAGAAAAAGTTTTCAAAAAACAACGATATTTTCAACCTTATTTACAGTTATAGATCACATTATCTACTTTACAGATAAAACACATACGTAACTTTTCATCGGAATAGTAGTTATACTGTTGTCCATCGATTATTAATGGATACGGAAGAATCTCTATATTTCATTTACGATTCCCAATTTCGTAATGACCTCTCGTCGCTCAACTATATTAAGTTGGAAAGCAAATTAGGGACGTTGTGCTTATATACCATAAAAAAAAAAACCGCGAAAAAAAAAAAATAATATATCCATATATATATATATATATATATACCTTCGTGAAAACATTCATTTTGATCGAAATTTCCTTTGTTCAACAAAACAGTCTTTATATCGATCGGGACAATCGTTTCATCCATGGAATGTTTTTTTAAAATAAAGAGTATCAATTACGATCGATAAAATTACATTTCATCATCGATTTTGGTGTTCTGTTTAACCGATTCTACTTTTTTCGGTTTTGCAGCCTCCGGCTGTTTTGGTTTCGGGACTTCCGGTTGTTTTGGCGCTTTTACGGCTTCCGGTTGTTTTGGCGCTTTCACGGCTTCCGGTTGTTTTGGCGCTTTCGCGGCTTCCGGTTGTTTTGGCGCTTTCACGGGATCCGCTTGTTTCGGCGCTTTCACGGGATCCGCTTGTTTCGAGGGTTTCGGAGGCTCCGCTTGTTTCGAGGGTTTCGGAGGCTCCGCTTGTTTCGGGGGTTTCGGAGTCGTAGTCTGTTTCACGGGTTCCGCTTGTTTAACGGGTTTCGGAATTTCCTTCGCTTCCTCTACTTTCTTCGGTGCTTTCGCGGTTTCGACGACTTTCTTAGGGACGTTGCTGGCGGTTTGTTGCTTTTTATCGCTTTGCTTTTGTTCCTTAACGACGGGTTTTGCTTGTTCGACTTTTACGGGTTTCGCCGCTTTAGGCGCTTCCGTTGGCTTCGGTGTCGTAGGCTTAGGCGTCGCTGGTTTCTGCGTAACTGTTTCTACTTTTGGCGATGGAACCGGTTTTTCGACCTTTGCGTCGTGAACGATTCTCGGGGTTTCCACGGGTTTCGTTGGGAAATTCGTATTGGGAAACGCCTGTTTCAGCGGCACTCTCGCGATATATTCGTTGAAAGGAGATCCCAGCCAAAGATAATTATCGTGAATAAACGCCGAACTGATACCCGATATTTTTTCGTCAGTGTTGTGCAGAGCATCCAAAATCTTTCCGTTACCGTCGAATCTGATTACCGTTGTCTTTGGAGGCAATATAAAACGAATTGTTTCGGCTGATCCTATCGCGTGGGCAACTTTTGTTGCGATATAATTTGGATAAAGATTATTCAACGCTAAGAAGGGTAATTCCGCGAGGGTGAGAACGCGAACGAGAAGTTTTCTCAAGTTGGGATGAGGAATGAGACTTTGCGTTATCTGCGGGTGTTCCGGATCGGCCGGTACAACCAAACCGACGATATAATTTCCCAGACCATCGGAATGTATGTTGTCGGGATTACCGGGGAGAGCGTCAACCAAAATTTCACTCTTTCCAGCCTTCGAACCTTTGAGATGATACTTCAGGACAGTCGATTTTACCGTTTCGGCAACGACAACGTAACTCTCGTCGTCGCTGAGCTTCACGCCGTTCGCGAATCCAATACCTTTGAGAAGTACTTCGTTTTTCTTCGTCGCCGCGTTGTAACGTATCAATCTGAAAAATATTTAATAACGTAACATTATACGATGTTGCAGACACTTCGAAAAATATTTAATTTCGAAATGCGATATCGTATGTGTTGTGATTTCACAACTGGTTGTTAAATCGCATGGAAAACATACAGGAGATAAGCCGGACGATCGGAGATATTTAATTAATCGAGAGAATTCAATATTTTCGAGTTTTCAACCGATAATTTAGAATTTCCTGAATTTTCGAAATTTTTTAGAACAAAATTCTAAGATTTTTTTGTGACTATGGAGTTTAAAATGTTAAATTAAAATGAAAGAATAAAACGGATTTTTTTCTAATCTCAACATCGCGATTAATTTTTATTTCAGGATAATAATTTATTTTTTTTTAAACACGACGATCGAAGATATTTAATTAATCGAGGGAATTAAATATTTTTGAGTTTTCAACCGATAATTCGGAATTTCCTGAATTTTCGAAATTTTTAAACCAAAATTCTAAGATTTTTTCGTGACTATGGAGTTTAAAATGTTAAATTAAAATGAAAGAATAAAACGGAATTTTTTTTTTTAATCGCAACATCGCGATTAATTTTTCTTTCAGAATAATAATTTTTTTTTTTAAACACGACGATCGGAGATATTTAATTAATCGAGAGAATTAAATATTTTGGAGTTTTCAACCGATAATTTGGAATTTCCTGAATTTTCGAAATTTTTTAGAACAAAATTCTAAGATTTTTTCGTGACTATGGAGTTTAAAATGTTAAATTAAAATGAAAGAATAAAATGAAATTTTTTTTTTTTTATCTCAACATCGCGATTAATTTTTCTTTCAGGATAACAATTTTTTTTTTAAACAGTTTTTCACGAAATATATAAATCACGAGTAACTCGTAAATTTTCGAAAAAAAAAAAAAAAAAAAAAGTCCAAAAATTGCCTAAAAAACTCGAATGAAAATTCAACAGCTTTTAGATGTTAGTCAACGGTTTTTGCAAAGAAAAATTGCAAATAATTTTTTTACCTTCCCAGAGGATCGGTGAACAACGCCATAAAACAATCGTACAGTTTATGCTGAGTGGTGGACTCCGTCCAATAGACATCTCCGTTGTCAGCGATATCAACGCTGTTTGGCAACATAGGTACTTTGCCATCGATGGGTTGCGTTTCGTCGAAAAGTTTTTCATACTTTCCGGTATTTACGTCAACTTTGAATATTCCGTAATAAGTATCGACAACGTAAAGTTGACCTTTTTTATCGAATTTCAGTCCCAAAGGGCGTCCGCATTTGTCTTCTTCATAGATTCCTCCTGTGGATTATCGTTTGTGAGATAAGTACAATAATATTAGAGGTCAACGGTGGCGTAAAATTAAATATTTAACTCACCGCATTCTTTGCCAAATTTAACGATCGGCACGATTTTATTTCCGACGATTTTTCCGACGTAACCGCCGTGCATTCCGGTGTACAATTCGCCATTGTAGGAATCAAATGATTCCGGCCCCTTAAGTTGGCCTTCGAATAATTTTTCAGCTCCGTTCAAGCGTCCATTGTCAGCTAAAACCCCCGCTAACTCAGCCGGAGGTTTTATACTGCAATGAAAATGGCGAAATAATTCGATTTAACGAAAAAGAGGTTATATCGAAATTTTTAAAAATTGGTAAACAGAACACGTAATGAAATTTTACCTGTATTCCGTAAATATATCGCCGCTTGGTTGTAATCCCGGCCAAAAAGTAATGAGGGAAAGTACGAAAACAATATAGACGAAGGACGTAGCCACGGACTTGAGATAACTCATCGTAAAATTGGTGAAAACTTTACAATGACCTCTGGCAATGTTCAAAGTTCGCAGCGTCGTCGAAACCGGTCAAACCTGTACGACGAAACTGTTTGTATCGATTAATCGTACTCGAGGATACTTTTTCCGAAATATACGAACGAAAAACTTCACTGGGACGTTTGAAACGTTGTGAATTATTATTAATGAATAAACGTCAAGCGCGGCGTACCTTGTAGCTGTGCGGTAGCAGTTCCGATGATGAGTACGAGTCGCGGATGGAAACGAAATTGATCGAAATGGCGATAGCGCAACGGTAATGATATAAAGAAAAAGAGAGTGGGAAAGATCCGACCTATGCTTGTTAGTCCAAGGTGCCACGCGCACTGAAAAGACGTGGTCCTACGACGAAACCACGAAACCGAAACTTACGAATCGTGTCTTTAGGATGAATCGATCGACTGTTTACTCGTTGGATAAAACAGCGCTATCAATCAGAATATTATATTGTCTTCGAGAGGTTCGAATATTCACGCGATTCACGCCAATTCGCAATACCTATAACGCCGCATACGACGCAAGTGCATGATGACCACTTGCTTGGCGCACGTATGCGCAGTCAAGAGATGCACCGGCGTGCATCGCAGCGATGTTTTAACGGTTTTCCTATTCGTGTCGGATAGTGGACTTAGAGGAGGTGTGCATATAATTATCGCGCTGAGGTCACAGAAAAGTCATTCAATCGCGTTTAACTCTCATTGTATACAATTGTCAATCATAAAGTACTAAGTAGCCGTGTTTTCGCGGTCTCGCGGTGCTCAGGTTCTTGACCTCCGCGCAAAAAAGGGAACCTGCGAGAGATAAAGTTGTATTCTGCAATTAATAGCTATATTATTAATTGCGGAATACATTTGTCTTAACTGTATCTGTATCCTTGGAGGCGGGACTTGGAAAAAAAAAATTCCGGATAACTTCATTTATATACATAGTATACCAATCGCATATACCATCCAAATAACAACCAACGACGCTCACGACGATTAAATTAGATATAAATGATGTTTTGTAACATTGTAAAAAAAACACGAAATAAAATTGTAACAAATAAAAAATATGTTTACGACGAATAAGGAAATCATTGGATACGTGGTACACTCGGTAGTGTGGGTAAATCGTAGATGCGACCACCGTGCTACGTCATGGTTGTCCTTTTATGTGGCGTCCGTGTAGCACGATATGGAGTATTGTATACATCGCTCTCAGTATTTGTCCGATGACGCCGATTCGCGTCGATCGAGCATCGAAAACTTCGGATATTTGATGGGCATCGTTGATGCTTGTTGTAGCCAACAATAAACCCCCGCAAATAAACACGGTTGTTAGACGAAAATTGAATAAGTTACCCGATACATAATTAACCATCGTGCGATCGTCGTTGCAGAACGAGACATTTTCGAATATTGGTTATGTGCACAGCAATGGGTAATATTATGATACATAAACCATAGAATTAACTATGCCGCGTCGAGAATATATCAACAACGATTAATTTATTCATCACAACTTATCTAATCGATCGTCGTCGATTATTCCCCGATTGTACGGTTTATTTTTTAGATGCCATTGAGCAAGAATGCGAAGACGCTGTTTTCGAGGTTTGCGACGCGCGGGAACGCTATCCCGCCATGTGCGCCAACGAACTCGCCCGATCCGCCAAACTCGAGAATGAAATATGTGTAAGACGAAAATTATATGAAGAATAAAAAATGCCAAATAACTTGCGGATTAGAAGATCCAATTTTTTTTTTTTTCTTTTTTTTAAGAACAACATTCGTGTTCGTGAAAATAATGTTTTTTTCCCAAAATCTTTACGATCTTTACTGATCGTATTTGTGCCCATTTTTCAAATATTTTCATTCCGTTTTAACGTTTTTATATGACGTAAAAAAACTCTCGAAATATCCATTAGTTAATCGATATGGCAATCGAATATTAGCAATCCAACGAATTTATCAAATTTATAGATGGAACCAGTAAAGTCGCGAACTCCGGTTAAACTGGATACCGTCGTAATAACCGAAGAGCAACAGATCTTATTCGATAGTCTCGGCATCGGAGCGAAGGAAAAACCCGTGAAAACCGAGGAGCGTAATAAAAAACTGAAAAATCTACTCAACAAGATCGAAGACTTGAAAATCGCCGCGGAACAAATTCAGAGCGAGAAATATTGCGAAATTAATAGACTATTGAAATAATCGAATTATTTACGAATTAAAAAAAAAAAAAAAAAGAAATTAACACCTGTTGAATGCGCCGCGATGAATAACTGAAATTCTAACAAACAATTTTATTCAAACACCATATTGTTAACAGCGACGTTCGATTTTTTCGTATAATACAAATGACCAGGAAATACACAGATGCAAGTCATTCCCCGTGAATTTAATAATTGCACCCGAATAACATTAGCATCGATAATGATAAGTATCAATTATTTTTCAACGACGTAGAAATTAATTGTAAATAAAAATTTACTTTCGTAAATTTCGATTGATAATTCATAATTTAATATAAAACTTATTTTTCCCCGTAATTATCGTATTCTCATTACGATTCCGTGGCGTAACGTTGATTCGCGTTGTATTTCGATAGCGACGATTGGGTCACAACGCCATTCGGAATATTCGACAAATCCAAACGGCGCACGACGACTTTCGCACCGCGAGTGATATCTTGCATAAATTTCCACATTTCAATGCGTATTTCCGGTTTATCCGCGTTATTCGACGTTTCCTCCGCGTGTCTCAGACTCGTTCTTCTGATTGGCTGTTTTCTCCGTTTTTCGATCGAAATTTCGCGTTCGAATACTTCGGTAATATCCATTGTAGCGACGGAAGGTTTCGCGATCGGCGAATCGGTAATCGGCGGTTCGTCGATCGGACGATTTTCCGCAACTTCCGTCGGCGCGATCGGTGATTCGATTTTCGACGAATCGGTTTCGGACGTCGAATTATCGTCGGTAATCGGTGTCGCTGCGTCTTTATCGGCATTTTTATCGATATCGTCTTCCGAAAAAAATAATTTTTTACGCTTGTGGCGCAACGCTCGTTGCAACTCCGGAGGTATCTGATCGTCGGTAATTATTTCATTGGAAATTATTCGCGGAGTATTGGATTTAAAAATTCCGATACAATCCTTTATCGGTGTTGTCGATGGATCGACCGGAGATCGATTTTTTGGATCGTTTTCATCGATCTGAAGTTCCGCAACGGATTTCTGTTCCATCGTCTCGGAATCGGCGATTTCTTCTTTTTCTTCTTCGACATTATTTTCCTTTTCTGTTTTATCGGCTTCCACGTCGTCTTTTTCTTCGTATTTTAATTCCAATCCCACTTCGTCTTCTTCTTCTTCTTCTTCCTCCGTTTCCCGCGTAACTTCGTCGTTTTTTCGAATTTCCTGGGTATTGCGATCGATTTCCATCGCGACTTCGATTTCTTTAGTTTCCGGTTGCTTACCGCTGGAATCGAAGGACAATTCATCGTTGAAAACGTCTCTGATATTACTGAGATTTATTTTCACCAATGGAAATTTCGGCATATCGGAAATCGGCGATTGTCCGAGAGATCGAGAATGGGGCGGCGATTTTTCGTATTTCCACGGAGAAATATCGAAGTTTCTCGAGTTACCGGAAGAACTGTACAGAAATGGTTTTTCGACGTTTCTATCGCTGCCGATTGCCGCCGGCGCTGATTTCGGAGGATCGTCGTTATTGTTTTTGGATCTCCCGCCGGACATATCGATTTTTGTGATCAAATTCTCGAGTCTCAAGAGACTCGAGTTTAACAAACATTTTTCGCCTTCTTTAGTTTCCGCTTTTTCGGAATTTTCCAAAACTTCGTCCATCTCGAGTTTTGTCTTTTGCTCGACGACCGTTATGCTGTCCTTATCTTGGCGAATGGTGAACATGAGACCCTCCATTACAAGATCGGTAATGTCGGCGGAACGCGTTGTATCCGTTTGCGCGGCTCGGGGACTGCGGGGCAACAATTTGCCGGGCGAACCGCTCAAACTGTGACTTGGGACGGGATCCGCTTCCGCCTCATCCGCTGTGAGGCAATTGTCTTCCGGTAAAACCTTCGAATTCGATTCGATTTCTTTTTCTATAATGTATTGATACGGTAAATCCGCCGAATCAGTGGCGATTCCCTTTCGCGCTGATGAATCCGAAGGATCTCTGTGTTTTATTTTTTCGGAAATCGATTGTCCCCGACGATTATGCCGCTTTACCGGCGGCGCACTCTCGACGTCGTCGAGAGATTTCGGACGTTTTGTCGTTTTCTTACCCGGATCCTTCCTGCGGTCGGTTTCCGGCTCCCGGACGTCGGTAATCGATGATTCGGACGGATTGCCGCTCGACGAGATCGCCGCGAAATTTCTGACATCATTTTTCGTTCCCGGATCGCGATCGCGATGATTTTGCGAGTCCGCAACATCGGTTTCGGCGTTTTCGTTGTCGATACCCTGGAGACGGGTATTTTTAACGACTTCCGTACCTGCGTCGGCGCTTTCGTTGTCCTTGTCGACCGAACAACTTTCCTCGGGAGTTGAAACGTTTAAAGTTTTAACGGTGAGAACGAAGGCGTGTGGAAACGCAGTTGCGTCTGTTCGGTCGCGAAATTTCAGCATTGCGAACATCTTGTCCTGTCGCATCCATGATGAATGATCTGCGAATTATTAAATCGATTAGAACGACAATAAAAATAATTAATAATGCAAAATATATTCTCCGTATATAACTTTTTAGCGTTTTAGATATATAATATAATATAAATTAATTAAATTATTAAACAATAAAAAACAATAAAAAAAAAAAATCGATCGATCGATTTAAATGATTAGAAATTCATTAATCACATAATCGCGTTACTGAACAACTTACTGTACGTAACGAGAAGGTGCCGCGTGCCAAATTGCTGACCCTGTCGCGGCTGCGATTTTATTATTCGCCTTATGACTTTCGTGAGTTCCTTCGGATAGGCGAAATCCTCGGTATTTCTGTAACGAAAGCAAAAAAATTTATCGCGATCCCGTAATCTGCCGATGCGGCGAAAAAAAATCGCTGATTCCGGATATCGCACCTCAGAGTTTTGTGCCATTTGAACGTAAATTTGTATATATGCTTTTTGTGACACAGCCAGTAGGCCCCGGGAATCGTCAGGATAGGTTCGTTCCCTCGTTCGACCCAATCAAGTTTGCCAAGCGAACGTACATGTATTCCAGGCATTTTCTTTCCGGTTTTATCTCATGGAACAGCGGCACGAGTTTCGTTGTTTCCTTGCCGCCCACTGACTCCTTCACGAGAAACGTTAGATAATACAGAACCTTTTGCTGCAAATATAATCATTCAAAGGCAATTAGTAACGCCGGATTTTCGTCTCATCTACCAAAATATCATGGAATCCCATTATTTAAAAAAAAAATTCATTTAATTTCTATAATAATTAACAAACTAATATTTACCATCTTATATATAGTATATTTTATCGTAAAAAATAAATAAATAAAAAGAATTATGTAACTTTTTTTTTTTTTTTTTTCACGAGAAACGTGAGATAATACAGAACCTTTTGCTGCAAATATAATCATTCAAAGGCAATTAGTAACGCCGAATTTTCGTCTCATCTACCAAAATATCATGGGATTCCATTATTTAAAAAAAAAATTCATTTAATTTCTACAATAATTAACAAACTACGATTTACCATCTTATATATAGTATATTTTATCGTAAAAAATAAATACATAAAAAGAATTATGTAATTTTTTTTTTTTTCACGAGAAACGTGAGATAATACAGAACCTTTTGCTGCAAATATAATCATTCAAAGGCAATTAGTAACGCCGGATTTTCCTCTCATCTACCAAAATATCATGGAATCCCATTATTTAAAAAAAAAATTCATTTAATTTCTATAATAATTAACAAACTAATATTTACCATCTTATATATAGTATATTTTATCGTAAAAAATAAATAAATAAAAAGAATTATGTAACTTTTTTTTTTTTTTTTTTCACGAGAAACGTGAGATAATACAGAACCTTTTGCTGCAAATATAATCATTCAAAGGCAATTAGTAACGCTGGATTTTCGTCTCATCTACCAAAATATCATGGGATTCCATTATTTAAAAAAAAAATTCATTTAATTTCTACAATAATTAACAAACTACGATTTACCATCTTATATATAGTATATTTTATAGTAAAAAATAAATAAATAAAAAGAAATATGTACATTTTTTTTTTTTTTTTTTCAACTAAATTTGAATATTTATTTTATAAATGTATATTTTAATTTATTCGTATATTTAATTGTAAAATTATTTTCAATATAAAAATCAAATTCAATGCAATGCAAATATGTTTCTAAAAATATTAAATGATCATTGGTGAGCAAAAAATTAATGTAAAAATTTCACTTTACAATGTGACGATAATTAAAAAAAAAAAAAATTTACTAATAATGCTAAAAATATTGTCAATGTTATTCGGTTGATAAAATAGGATAAAAAGTAATTCAGAATTAACGTACCCCAGTTATCACTTCATTGATAAATATATCCTGAACGGTATTCCAAGGGAGAAAAGTACTCGATTCTTCGCTGGAAAAAACACGTTTTCCTATTATCTGAATTCCCACAGATTCCACAACCAACAGGGTGTCTGAAAAAAAATGTTTAAAAAAAATTATTTTTTTTGTATCGATAGCGAAATTCCCAAAAAAAAAAAAAAAAAAATGCGATACATACCGATATTTACGGAAGAGATAAAATATTTACACTGAAGCGCGAGAAAAACGAGAGTTACGCTGACGAGTAGCGCTGGATGCGTTGTTGCCGTACAAACAACAGCAATGAGTACCAACAACGCAAAGTTAATACGCAGAGAAAACTTTCTGTTGTTTTTCAAGACGAACTTAATAACTCCCGAATTATTGGGGTATTGACTGGAGTCTGTTGTTTCATCCAAACTTATCGAATTACCGTTTACCCCCCTAAAAGCTTTCTCAGGGGCGTTCGGACCATTGGTTAATCCGGGCGACATGAATGGACGTGAAATAATTACTTCGATCTTTTCTTGGTTATGCTGTCGTTAACATCGAATGACCTTGAATCGCGCCTTACGTATAAGTAATCTCGTCGAATATGTTTCTCGGCCCCGAGATAACGTTCGGAAGTTGTGAAAAAAAAACTTTCAAGGCACTTCGACTTTGCCGCGTTGGTCCGAATTTTCACGTATACGAACTTCCACGTTCCCGTACCTTGTCCTCGGCACGATTATTATCGCGATCACTTTGAATTATTACGTAATATCAATAAAGAAATGTCCCAGTTATTCGGTATCAGTCCAAACAGACTCATCACACGCGCATTATCAGTATCCATGAAAGACTAAGGCTACGGAATATTTGACACACGACGACATTACTCGGTTGACAATGGATGATAAACTAATAAAAAAAAGAACGATACAAGAGAATGTACAAGTTTTCCGTCCGCATTGGCGTGGGGCGGATTTCCATTGTAGCTTCCGTTTGCACTATTTCATTAATCAATATTTTTCTGTTCCATTAAGTGTCTATCCGGATCATAATTAATACGGCTAATTAATTAATCGCGTAGAAGAACCAAATACGCTTTTTTTTGGCGGCCTTGTGGCATTAAAAATCGATTGCGATCGATAAATTTCATTGAGAATTCAATTATATTTCATGGAAGTAGTAGAATATTCTCAGGGAATGGTAACACTGCTGCATTCTCGACTTGAGAAAATGTATTTTTTTCGTTTCTTTACGTTGGCAAGTATTCATATCGATCATCTCGTTTTATTTCATCGTTCTTTGCCAACGTTCGCGTCTAATGTTCACATTGGTTTGCCAAAGAGCACCAGCTCGATAAATTGATAAAAAATGTTAGACCTTCGCAACTATAACTCGGATAATGTTTCGACGAGTTCGAACCGACAAAACGACAGCATAAATATACCCGGTAAGATTGTTATGACAAGTTTATCGTTCACTTCCGTAGTGTTTTAATTTACAACACCATTAACTTCCAACCTATACGCCGCACGCGAAGCACGTTACCGTTCTAACAATCCCATTTAATGTGACGAAACTTCGGAAGTTATTATGTAATTTTGTTCCTCTGTATGACATTTCATAAATAATAATTATGTCTTCAATCCGACGAATCGTCCCAATAATCGATCGATCGCCGTGATAAAGGTTCCCGTAAATTGTCCGGAGAATTCGATCGCTTCCGTAGCAGAAGCAAAACGCTCGACGAACTCGTGAGCTTCAAATGACTTTGAATATGCAACTAATCTTTTTATTCACAATCGTGTCTCATAAAAAACTATCAAATATATTTCGATATTCGCAATGATCTTAAATACTGTCCCTTAATCCCTTCAATACCAACAACACCATTACACATCAGATTTTTGTTTATTTCCCCAATTTTTCAAATTTTGTCACAAAACCCTCTCAATAGAGGATTTTAAATGGATTATTATTAAAAAAAAATGCTACTATACAAACTACGATAAAAAAAAAAATTATATACGAAATTTGTAAAAATAAATTTTTAATAACAATCTTCAAATTATTCGTTTAATTAATATTCAATTTAATTGTATAAAAATCATATACATTATATTAAATCATTTTATTAAATATTTATATGTTTAATATATTAAATAAATTAATTTAAAAAAATTATATAAAATAGTATGCATTTGTTGTTTCATATTTATTATTATTTTTTTTTCCCAAAAATCTGTAGAATTATCAAAAAAAAATTGTCTGTATTTCAGTGACATCGCAACGTGGAATAGCGCCTCTAAGTCCCTATCTAAACTTCGATCCTTCGTATCTACCGACGAGTCAACCAGAGTTTATATTCCCTGAGGGAGCAGTTAAGCAGAGAGGACGCTTTGAATTGGCGTTCAGTCAAATTGGAGCGGCGTGTATACTTGGCGCTGGTTTTGGCGGTGCGTCCGGATTTTACAGGGGTCTGAAATCCACTACTTTAGCTGGTCAAACAGGCAAACTAAGAAGAACTCAGTAAGCACGCGATTTCGAATTAAAACCAATTAATTCCATTGATTTTATGAAAATCATTTGAAAAAAAAAAAAAAAATCATTGATTTAAACATTTTTTTTTTTTCCTTAAAATCATTGATTTTATTAAAATAATTTTCAATCATCAACCATTTTTTTTCATAATTTTCAATCATCAATCATTTTTTTTCATAATTTTCAATCATCAATCATTTTTTTTTTTTTTTTTTTTCAATCATCAATCATTTTTTTTTATAATTTTCAATCATCAATAATTTTTTTCATAATTTTCAATCATCAATCATTTTTTTTTATAATTTTCAATCATCAATCGTCAATAATTTTTTTTCATAATTTTCAATCATCAATCATTTTTTTTTAAAATTAATGATTTTTTTGTTTCAATGGTTTTTGTTTTTTGTTTTTTTAGTTGAATAAACTTTTTAAACATTTTATCTCATTGCAGATTAATTAATCACGTAATGAAGAATGGATCCTCTCTTTCGAATACTTTGGGCGTCGTATCTGTAATGTACAGCGGTTTTGGCGTATTACTCTCGTGGGCCCGAGGTACGGACGACTCGCTGAATACCTTGGCGGCCGCGACTGCGACTGGCATGCTTTTCAAATCTACAGGTTTGTATTTAAAATCCATATCTTCCGTAATTTATATCGATAAATATCGATCGATCAATCTTATCGATGTTATTCTCTGCTTCTCTCGTCGAATACAAAGAATTTATTTGTTATTTAGTTGATCCCATAAATGGGATTCTATGCATCTGTTTAATATTAATTTAATATTGTGCGATTTCTAGAATAACAGTTATTGGTTTGCTAAATTATAAGTTTATAATGCTAAAGTGAAATAAATGAAAAAAAAAAAAAAAACGGTATTGGAAAATGTATCATAGATGGGATTTTATTTACGATATATTTTTCATGCAATGCATTTTTTTTTAAATTATTTCATTCTTACGTTATAAACTTACGATTTGTTAAAAAATAACTGTTATTGCTTTACAATGCCGAATTGAATACAATACAAAAAAAAAATTATAAAAAAAAAATTAAAAATTAAAAAAATGTATTTTTCATTATTTTTTTTATTTTAATTTTTTTTTTTACTGAAAAATTGCCAAATATTTCATTGTTATTAAATTTCGTACTTTTGTCTCGTTACAGCCGGTTTACACAGATGCGCGATGGGCGGTGGAATCGGTTTAGGAATAGCGTCCCTTTACTGCTTATGGAACAGTCGAGAAGCTCTTTCGGAACTGAGGCATCACAGCATGAATCCGGCGTAAGACTGTGTGTGTACCAGCAGCACCTTAATCCAAACTAAACCCGAGTACCTTGACACGTATCCCCGACTCCCAACATTTTTCGCTCACCAAAGTTTACAAACGCAATTATCCGTTTAAATTTCGCAAAAAATCGTGAAATATCTTTCATTAACTCGTGAATTACCGCTTCAATTTACTTGCCAAACTAAAAATCACAACAAAAAAAAAACAAAAAAATTGAAAGGTATTTGAAAATTTTGAAAATTTTCGGCACAAAATAAAAATATCAATGTTTTGATAGAAAAATGAATTCCACATATTCGACGATTCGTTACTACGATACGAAGCGTCAATATTTTCTCTAAAATTGCGTTTGCCGTACCACTGGCGAAAAAAATACGAAAAAAATTATTTTCGTTTATCCAAAACTATCCGATTCTTCGCTTCCGTGAAAATTCAACGCGCCTCGTTATTCGCCGTTAAAACGGCCAAATGTAATACTTAGTTTAGAAATAAATGACTTGTGTGTAAGTAACGCTTTGCGTGGATTAAGGTTCCTTCCCAAAAAAAAAAAAAAAAAAAAAAAAAAAAAAAAAAAAATCGATACTCTAAAAACGATTTTTCGGAGCAAAGTAAACGAATAAAAAATTGATGAGTCTCTGTTCTATTGCAGATCCAAGTGACAAATTCCAATCCACAACTACCCGCGGGGTATCACCGAATTTGCCGAAACTTGTAAATAGTACAAAAAAAAAAAAAAAAAAAAAAAATTCATCAATCGCGTGAACAAAAGTTTGTCAGTCGAGCAATCAGTTGTATATTATAATTAAAAATTATCGAAGAGTAAAGAAATTAATGATACGTGATAAAAAAAATTCATTTTTTTTTCTGTGTACATCGATGACAAATAATTCCTAAAATTTCCTCACTATTTATATCCGCGGAGGGAACCTTCGCGTGTAAAGAGTTTCGTTGAGAGTCGACTATCGCCGTTTCGAAAACTTTGATGCGTATCGCACCGGGATGAGGCATCAGATGTTTCCGTACGTGTGGTACAATCTTATCTGCGGCTATCTCCGTGGCAACGTATTTTCCTATCGCACTTCGTTGCGGAACCAAACTGCACTCATACGTGGATAAAAAAACATCGATAGAATTTCTCGTTTTTTCGGAATTTTTTTCGATTTATACTGTAAAAAAAAGTAAAGAAAAAAGAAAACGTTTGCTTTGTCGGCGTTATTAAAAAAGTACGCGAGATGAGGACTGACATCATCGACGCCGTGGAACGTTGAAAGACCGCCGCCGCGTTAGGCAAATATTTGAACTTTGTCTTCGGGACAATTCACACATTTGCCTCTTGTCCACTGCGTCCTCGTCGTCTCGGACTCTTCGTCGTCTCTAAAAAAAAAGAAAAGGTAAGGAAATACCTTAACGATTCGTCATTATTTATCGTCGCGTTATTTTGCATCGGGAGTGCGATACATCGCGCAGTGATAGTAGTTTCGCGCATCGCGTTGTGTTCATCGTAATCGGTTCGTAAAGTGTTATGTTAATAAACGTTAATGCGACATAAATGTAATGATAATCCATCTTTATCGCAGGTGAATCGTAGCAACGATAAGTAAACATCTCGTAATATGATCGTCAAGTGAAAACGATGGAAACAAAAGGAAAGAAACGATACAGCAACGAGTCTCCGCGTCGAAACGGCGAATAATGAAAAGGGAAAGAAAAAAAAAGAAAAGCTTTTCGTTAGCGAGAAAAAATTTTCCTTCGGGGATTCGAAATCGTTTGGTAGAAAGCGCTTTACTTCGAGGGATCGAAGCGCATGTTTTACGCCACCTAAACAACGCCACCTATTTATAAGTACGAAGATTTGTTTATCGAAGAAATTTATAACTTTCGTCACCCACACTGCGTTTCGCCGGTTACGTTAGACGCGCGAAACGTTGAGTGCGAATTGATCCGACGATGAAACTTCGAGTTTTACTTTACTTTCGCGACTGACGAACGGTGTTTCTTCGATGATTTTACAGGCTTTTCGCAGTTTTATGCTAATTTTTCATCGATGATGAACGACATGAAAGCCGAAAAACGATTGGCGTTTCTGTATTCCGTTGCCGCTGTTTTTTCGATTACTTCCGTCGTTTCTCTCGTCATTCCCTGGCAACACTGGGCATGGACTCTCGACTCCTGCATCGACGTCGACTGCGAATGCATACTTTACGGAGTCAATACCTTCAGAACCTTCATCGGCGGCGATGTTAAACTTTGCCATTTCGGGACTTACGCCGTTCTTCCCGCTATTTTCTTTGGATTGCTTTTTGGAGTTTATCACGGCTACCGAAGCTGCATCGGTAGAAATCTCGATGGACCGCAAACTATTCCCCGATCGGCGGCTTACTGCAGTAGGTATGTATTTCCCAAAAAAAAAGAAAAAAAAAAAATTGAAAAATTTTTTAAGTACTTCGCGTACCTTTTTTTTTTGAAATTTTTTTTTGGAAAATTTCACTTCTTTTTGAAAAGATGATATTTTTTTGTTCGGAGCTTTTTTCGCCAACATACTTTCGTTAAAAAGGTTTAAAAAGTTATTGGATAAAAGTTTTCGAAAAAATTCACTTTTTTTTTTATAATAATAATTTAATCATTAATTTTGGGAGATTTTAATTTTTAAAAATAAAAAAAATTTCCGATCGGTCGATAAATGGTTTTTTATCTCGTATCGAAAAGTTTACGAAAGTCGCAGTTGGATCCGATTTTCTATTGGGTTTTTCCGGGTCGTCAAAATATTTCGACGCAATCTCGGAATTTTTTAATATATTTTTCTACGTATTTGCACCCGAAAAAAAAAAATCGAAATATTATAACCCGGTAGCTGCATGTTTTTTTTTTTTTTTTTTTTTTCGTACTTTATACACGATGTCTACTTTTGGACTCATTTATTATATTGTCTTAATTTTATACACTAAAATATTATCTCTGACTTTGTCAAACATCCGTCGAGTTTCAAAGGCGCAGTTAAATAGCAATACTGGACATAAAAAAAAAAAAAAAAAAGCAATTTTCGAAGAATAACGGTTCCGCCAAAGTCCCGGTTAAGTGATGCATTTTTTTTGTCAGTTTCTTACTGTAATTCGCCTCATCTCCGTTGATCTAATCTCTAAGGCCTCGAAGTATTATTTTTTTTTTCGATTAGACCACAAAACGGTACTGCGGCGATTTCAATAGAATCATTTAATATTTTATTCTTTCGAAAAAACGGCGAAAAAATCGAAACATTTTTTAAGTACTTTGCGTACCTTTTTTTTTTTTTATTTTTTTTGGAAAATTTCACTTCTTTTTGAAAAGATGATATTTTTTTGTTCGGAGCTTTTTTTGCCAACATACTTTCGTTAAAAAGGTTTAAAAAGTTATTGGATAAAAGTTTTCGAAAAAATTCACTTTTTTTTTTATAATAATAATTTAATCATTAATTTTGGGAGATTTTAATTTTAAAAAATAAAAAAAATTTCCGATCGGTCGATAAATGGTTTTTTATCTCGTATCGAAAAGTTTACGAAAGTCGCAGTTGGATCCGATTTTCTATTGGGTTTTTCCGGGTCGTCAAAATATTTCGACGCAATCTCGGAATTTTTTAATATATTTTTCTACGTATTTGCACCCGAAAAAAAAAATCGAAATATTATTTCCCGAAATATTGTTTTTTTGCGAAGTTTTTTTCGGGAATTTTTTTCGGTAAATCGTAATATTGGTTTTTTCCTTTCGACGATATGAAATTTTAAAAAATTCTTATTAGGAATAACATCGACGGAGAAGTCGTAATCGTTGTGCCTAAAAGAAGATCGCCGTGCAAACAGTGGATGCCGGCAGCTTTTTTAGCCGCGTTGATTGCATGCCTATCTCTCGCTCACGCCGTTGTATTGACCGACGGATATTACAAGACCTGCGAACAATATAAAAGACATCTCATTCACCTGCTGGGATCAACAGGTCGCGAAGTTCAGGTAATTTTTGCTCGTCAACAACGATGATTTTCGAGATTACGAGGAAAAAATATGAATTCTTCATTTTGGTTGTTTAAAAAAAAAAAAACATTGACTATAGTGCACCGAAAAAAAAAAAAACAATTTTAATATAATGATATTGGAATTTTTTTCGCGTAAACTGGTATATCAAATTTAATGATCCAATTACGATAATTTTTTATCGTAATTGGACATTGAATTTAATGTATCAATTTACGAATAAAAAATTTCAATACCAATACTCGAAATTTCAAATAATTTTGTTTTTCGACTATAAAAGATAATTGTTAATGTAATGTTTCCAAAAATAAAAAATTTGCAAACATCGTACATCGTACGATGATTGCAAATTTTTATTTTCCGAGTACATAACATTTTTTTTTTTTTTACGATATATACGAATTGCATGATATATGCATATGCAGGTAGAAGATATCTCCCATTAAATATGGAATATTAAAATATTATTGACAGTATAAATGAATATACTTACACCATACAGGTGATTCTGAAGCGACTTACTTGCGGCGCAATTCTCGATTACATGGATTATCTGGAACCGGATTCAAATAATTGGAGGCGCGGCGACGAGATCAATACCGGTGTGTCGTTGCAACTCGCGATAATCGCGAGTTGGCTAAATTTTTTTACTTTCGTTCTCATTTCCGTTGTAAATTATCTCATGGCGCGGCAGAGACATCGCCAATTGGGCGAAAAGTTGTGTTGTTGCTGTTGAATCGCATTAAATCGAAGAATAAAAAAAATTTACGAATTAAATGCATTTCTTTTAATGTATTTTACAAGTTCATAGTATGATACATTTTATTTCAGCGCGCTAATTCTTCTTTTTTTATTTTTATTTTTTTACATACGTACAGCAAAGTACAGGTTATGTACAACTGTCGCTATCGTTCGATAATGGCGGACAATGTACGTTGCAACTCACACACGAGCGAAGTTTTGTTAGAAAAAATAATTCACGGAAATTGTCATTCCGAGTGAAAACTCCGTTCACGAGTACCTTAATATCGAATACGAATATATTATTTTCCTCTGGTTTTTTTTTTTTTTGTTTTTTTTTGTATTAATCGTAATGGTATCGATACCTCTAATTATTACAAGTCACTAAGAAGTTATACTCGCAAATCTCATTCATACCCAATAATAAACTGTTTAATAACAAAATACAATGTAATATATATATTTTTATATATATTATTTCGTATATAATAATGTGTAAAACAAAAGGCAGGTGAATTCGTCACTCAGTATCGAAATTCCGTGACGCTATCTCTGTGAGACTAACTGATGAAAATACTTTAAATCGTTTTAAAAACAAATGCAATAATGTTTTAGCAGTGGTGCGCAATTTTTCGGTGAAAATAATTTGCACGGGTGACGCGGAGAGTCAAAAAAACTGATTGGTAATTAATTTCGCCGATTTTTCACTTCGAAATATCGAATTGAAAAAAATCGGATATCGAAGCAAAATGTGTTTTACGAAATAGCCACTGGATTTCGATTTTTTAACTTAAAGCAAAAAAAATAAACCACGAAAACACTTTCACTTTGCAACTGAAAATATTTCGCACCATTTCCGGTTTAGTTTTGTCCAAAGAGATGCAAAATTTTTTTCGAATTACACGCGAAGTGTCATCGAAGTTATTAATTTTCACGCGAGAAAAAAAAAAAACTCTATCACTCATCTGGAAAAGTCTTCGGAATACTGCAAATACATTTGGTTGAATAATAGCGTTAAAAATGAAAGGAAAGGGCTGAAGAGAACACAATAAATACTCTTTATGCCTCCGATCGTAAATACGAAATAAAGAGATAACAAAAAATTAACGATTCTACGTGATTTATAGTATATAATAATAATAATTACAAAGGAATGTATACGAAAGATTTTTTTTTGCTACAAACGAACCTAATTACGAACCGTTCGGCTGCGCGCCGAATTTAGTTCGACAAAACTTCGACTCGCTTTGAGGTTAGGTACAACCCAATCTTCCGATACACATAAATAATCGAGGCAACGAAATTCTTAGAGCTGCGCTCGTAGAAAATAGTACTTTTTGAAGCTCCCGTTTTGTAAAAAGCATTTATTTATGCACAGGTACGCTAGAAAAAAAATATGAAAATGACTGGTAACGAAGGAACGGCACCGGGCCGCGTACCAGTATTTTGCATCGCATAGATTATTGAGATACTAATCGTGTTATTTGTTTCAACCGAAATTATCGTTAATTTCTCATCGTCAAACGAAAATACACAGATTACAAAGTTTCGAGCACTAATTTTCGTAAGGAAGGCACCTATTATATACGACCGTTTAAACAAGAAACTTGTATAACCCGGTAGCTGCATGTTTTTTTTTTTTTTTTTTTCGTACTTTATACACGATGTCTACTTTTGGACTCATTTATTATATTGTCTTAATTTTATACACTAAAATATTATCTCTGACTTTGTCAAACATCCGTCGAGTTTCAAAGGCGCAGTTAAATAGCAATACTGGACATAAAAAAAAAAAAAGCAATTTTAGAAGAATAACGGTTCCGCGAAAGTCCCGGTTAAGTGATGCATTTTTTTTTGTCAGTTTCTTACTGTAATTCGCCTCATCTCCGTTGATCTAATCTCTAAGGCCTCGAAGTATTATTTTTTTTTTTCGATTAGACCACAAAACGGTACTGCGGCGATTTCAACAGAATCATTTAATATTTTATTCTTTCGAAAAAACGGCGAAAAAAAAAAAAGAATTTTTTTTAATAATCGCGATAAGGTTTTTATATTTTCTCCGGTAAAAATTGAAAAATTTTAATACGAAAACGATGTTGAAAATACCGAACGCAAATTAATATTGAGCCGCGAAAAATTACTTATTCCCGTTTTTTTCGCTAATGAAAAAAAAAAAAAAAAAAAAAAAAAAAAAATGGCGGAAATTACTATCTGTAAGTTCTGTTATTGAGATTTCTTTTTCTTGGTCTTCGATTATTCAAAGTATTCGACTGTTTTTTGCCTCTGATACAGAGTCATTTTTGTCGATCATTTTTTCCAAAGTACGATAATACCGTACGGACCATTACAAGATCAGTCTTCTGTAGAAAGGCATTTGCAAAGAGGAATAACGAATAACCGATATCCCCGCTATTAACTGCGCCTCTATTTCAGTCCGAAGCCCGTGCAGCCTGTCGATTTTTTTTGTTTTTTTTTTTCACTATACATCGCACGGTACCAAACTGATGGGACTCTGGACTTCGGGGAATGATTCTTACTTTTTCTTTGCTTTAACACGTAGCAATTCGCATTTTGCGTATCCGATTTGGAGCCGTTAACATACTTAACGCATACGAGGATCGCTCGGGTCGGGCAACCAACATCGTTAAAGATACAATGTTAGCGATCGCAATTGTTTGATTCGAAGACTTTTAAAAAGCGTGCCATAGGCGTCAGGCGGGTTCGTCGGGCCTAACGGGAAAATTCGAGATTTATGACTGAATTTTTATATACTTCCGAATTTCAGCGCTCCGAAAAATATTACGATAAGATTCGATAATCGATCGAGAATTTTTTTTTTTTTTTTTTTTTTTCGGGGATAACCCTTAAAAATCATAATTTCGTGTTCCGCGATCTATTTTACGAGTATTCAGAAAAAAAAAAAAAAGTTATTTACTCGAAATTTTCGGAGTCACTGTTCGATCGATAATTCTCGATTACCGTTTAAACTGATGAAAAAATATTTTTAAACAAACTAAACGGAACGTAACACTCGTAAATTCGATAGTAATTTCTTCCCGATTTTCCAATAGTATCTATCGGAAGCGTTTCGAAGCGCTGAATTAAAGGGAAACGAAAAAATTAGCTATAAATCGCGAATTTTCGAATCAATGCCTACAATTCCTGAACTATACAAACGTATTTCTAAATCTCAGATTAATTTAAGAGAACCATTAATAATTTCTTTCTCTACGATGTAATATACATATATAAACTAAGTAGAAATGTTATGAATTCTTAAAGTGGATATATAAAGTGGTGAAAACGTGTAGCTGCAAAAATAGATGCAATGTGCTTTTCTCCGACTAATCCTTAATCTTTTTTCTTTTTTTTTTTTTTCTTTTCGTCTTTTTTTTTTTGGTATCAAGCTGCCAAGTTATCGAAAACCTGGTGTAATTTACGCAAAAAATTTACATTTTCTCGTCAATTTTAATTTTATACTATCACGTAATTCTTTACTTTTTCGCAAAGTCCCCACCGACTAACGACTCGTTTTTGTATTTATTGTAAATTTTCTAGCAAAAAAAACTTATGGATGGTAAAACAGGGATTTTACAAGTAAAGACTTTTTTTTTTTTATATGCGATATATAAATTGTTAAATCCGTTAATGCACCATTTTTCAAGAATCGACGATGTTTAATTTTTGATTCAATGTTCTTTTTTTTTTTTTTTTTTTTTTTTTTTTTTAGTGACTACTAAAAAATCTGCGTTCGTAATGCATGCTGACTGCCGTTACTTATAGGGCTCGAAGTATATAGATCCGAACTTTAGTCCGCAAAGCTATAGTATTTCTCTGTAGCATAATTTTCGTAACATCAATTTTTTTTCACTGCAATATAAATTCGTCAAACTGAGTTGCGAGTGATGCGAAAGCTCTGTTCTTCAAACGATTATTTATATTTTCGTTTTAAATAAATTTAAAGAAAATTTATTTCGTAACAAATAAATCGAAATATCGAAAAAAAAAAAAAAAATCGTTAATCTTTCAGAAATTGTGTTTCGCTTAAAAAAATTTCGTAAAGCGATTACACTATCGAAAGTTATTAGGAAAATCTCCGTTCTGGAAAGCTCTGTTCTGCAAACGATTAATTATATTTAATTTTAAATAAATTTGAAGAAAATTTATTTCGTAACAAATAAATCGAAACATCGAAAAAAAAAAAAAAAAATCGTTAATCTTTCATAAATTGTGTTTCGCTTAAAAAAATTTCGTAAAGCGATTACACTATCGAAAGTTATTCGGAAAATCTCCGTAATCCGATTGCTTCGATCTCCAAAAAAAAAAAAAAAAGTGATCTTTATAAGTCACGTGTATTACTATTAATACATACGATGTATTATCATCTCCGAAATTTCAATGTTAACGAAATTTTAAATTGTTAATCAAAGAAAAAAAAAAAAAAAAGATTCCAACAGTATAAATCGCGGAATGAGAAAAACAAAAATTCCGCATCGTCATATCTTATCATTTGGCTTTGTAAAGTTTTTATCAAAGTTTTAAAAACTTTTCAAAAGTGCAAACCGCGTTTTTCACGTGAAAACAGAGTTCCCACATCGCCGCAACGGTTTCCAGAGGACGTTAAACATATCGGACTTACATCAGAAAGCCTCATATTAGCTGCTTCTGGCGTTGCGTCGCCCTCAGGTAAACGGATTGCTGCGTCTCTTCAGCGATCCAAAGCGTTTCTCGGGTTCCCTTATAACTTCGAAAGGTGCGACTCTGCTGCCGGTGGATCGTTCGTCGTTTTCGTCGCTCGGAAAATCCTCGAAACTCATATTGCTGAATCCGGCGGTAGCCGCCGGAGTTTTCTTCGCTTTCGTTGTTTTCTTGTAAACAACACCTTTCGATTTGTGAGCAATTTTCGCGGACAAAACGTTTATATTATCGTTACGATTTTCATTCATAAGATGATATTTCGATTTGTCGTATCGCAATTTTTCCTTCTTATGTTTCGGCGAGTCGTCGGTAACGAGAGGTTCGGGAGACATCGGCGATAGAATATCCGGTGATACATCGGAAGTCGATACGCTGTTAGTCGCCTGAACGGTGATTCTCGCTGTGTGTTGAACCGGTTGAATCGCATAAATTGGTTGCATGACCGGTGGCAATTGCGCGGAATGCGAGGATTGGGCGCTCGTCGACAAAATCGTGTTTAGCGCGCTGTCCACGAAGGACGGCGATTGCGAAAGCGGTAAGGAAGTCGGACGTTGCTGATTGTTGATCGACAACGACGCGAACTCGTCGAAGGGAATGGAGCCGAAGAGATCCTTCGAAGATTCGAGTAAATTAATTCCCGAATTTACCGTAACAGTTCCGAATTTCGACGTCGAGACCGCGGTGTTCATTTCTAAAGGACGCGCGTCTCCGGATAGATGATAATCCTGCGGCGCGATATTAATGTATTCGGGACTATAGATCGTCGGCTGCGACGATAGAGTCGTCGCGATCTTTTTCGCCGTTTCTATTCGCGGATAATTCGTCAATTCGTTGAATGGATTGACGAAACCCGTTGAACTGAAAGGCGAAGAGCCAAAGAGATCTTTCTTGTCGGGTATCGCGTCGATAGCGGCGGATTTCAAAGACCCAACCGTTCCGGAATGTTGTTGCGACGAAGCAATGAAATTAACATTCTCGTAGTTGCTTCGCGGATTGTCCGACGATATTCTCGAGGGTCTCGGCGCGGGAATCGGATGAAACTGCACGTCCTCTTCGTCACCGATGTCCACGAGAGTTGTCGATATCACTGGGGAACTCGATATCGGTGATATAAGACTGATGTTCGGCGGTGAATTCGGAATACTCGTTGGGATCGAATTTCTCGGACAACTCTCGCGGCTGCCGCTGCTCTTTCGCGAACTCGTTGGTCTGGGAAACGGCGCTAATGCGAAAACGTCTTCTTCGGTGATGAAGAGACCGTTTTTTAGGGTTTTTGAATTGTCGTTTTCCTCGGAGGAGCTGTTGCGCTCGAAGAGCAAAGGTTTTGACGCGTATTGGTGGCCGACGAAGGGATCCCCGTGGGATTGTTCCGGTTTCGCGTCGGTGTCGAGTTCGTCGTCGAGGAGAAGAGGCTTCTCGCCGTACTGGTGACCGACTACAGGGTCCGCGTTGATTGTCGGCAATTGTTGTTGGTGATCGCGATTGTGTTTTCTCGGCTTTCGGATTCTGTGATCCTCTTCGTGCGTCGCGACCGATTCGCACTCCGCGTGATACGCCGAACTTCCGCAAGTTCTCACGCTTTCCGATATTGTCTCGTCGATCTTTTCGCGTTCGTCTTCGTGCTCCGGATTACACTCCTCGTCGTTCATCGCCTTCAGATCGCTCGCTGAACCGATCGAATCGTCCGACTCGTAACCCACCGGAAGATTGTTCGGGTCCTGCGAACTGTTCTCCTTTTTTCGTCTGCTCAGCACACCCTTTACGCGTCTTCTCTTCTTCTTCATTCGTTCCTCGTTTCGCTGCGCTATCTCTTTGTCACTGTCGCTCGACAAGTCGTCGGCGTTGAATGCGAGTTTTTCATATTTCGAACGATCCTCCAGAGGCGCGCGAACGAACGGCGGCGATACTGGACTCGACTCTGCCAGCAACGATGCCTCGTCGTCCACCGCCGCGGGCTCCGCACTCGGACTCCACTGTACCGCTGGCAAATTGTTTTGTATCTCAGTGCTTTTTCCTGAAAACCGAAATATTTACGTAGTTTTGATGAATTATAGTTATACAACTGGCAATGGAATGAAACTGAATCGGTATGGTGATTTTTTTTTTTTCGAGATCCGGACAATCGAAAAACTTGAGGATTGTTTTTTTTAGTGTTTCGCGACGGAAAATTTTATTCTGAAAATTCTTTGAGTTTCTTTTACATGAAGTAACGATGATTTAAGAATTTTCCCGATTTTTTTCTTTTTTTTTTTCGAGAATTTTTACGTTTTTTTCGAGAATTTTAACTTTTTTTGTGAAGATTTTAATTACTTTCAGATTTTTTTTTGGCGATTGCTGTATTTTTTTAAATGTTTTGGAAAATCATTGCATTTTCAATAAGAATTTTTTAAAAATTTACTTCGTGTTTTTCTTTCGTTTTTGCAGGTATTGAATAAATTCTGTGACTATTATACTTTTTTACGAAATGATAGAGAAAATTGAAAAAAAAAAAGTCGCCAGGAATTCGATCGTCAAGTGGAGTATATTATAGAAATTTTTAAACGTCAATTCGATTCGTCTGTTTTTTTTTTTAAATTCATTGCAAAAGTTTCGTTGTAAATCGATTGAATTATATATCATGAAAAATGAGCGAATTAGCGATTGTATTGACGTATGTAATCGATATTCGCGATAATGTCGAAAATCGTCTGATGAAATGATTTATGCAAAAGTGCTGCGAGTAGACGAAGAGACCATTTATACTTACCTAAGCGATAGTTACAAATAATCAATAAACGTAGTAAATTCTACGCTCTTGAGACTCTAAGTCCATGTAAATACCATTTACAAGTTCACAGTGCGAGAATTTTGCGATTACGTATATTACTGGTATTGTACTTTATAGTCGAAATGCACCAACTCGTTACTGCCACTTTATCGCATAATTATAGCGGAAATAAATAATATTTTTGCATATTTCGAAAAAATGCTCTCGAAAGAGTCGAAAAAAAAAAATTTAATTATTGAGCATCTTAGATGCAAAGTAAAATATTTTTATCATCAGATCGGTAAAAAAAAAAAAAAAACTAAGTGACTTCCGTTAATTTTCGTCTCATTAGATTTTCGCGAAATTAAATCGGTAATACATCGAAAAAAAAAAAAAAAAAAATTCTTGTTGCGTTAATGTTGCTCACCGTTGCCTGTAAGATGCTCAATAAAACCTAAAATTAAGATATAGCAAAGATAGAGAGGATATCTCTGATTAGGTCTGTCTGCCAGACAGTGCACTCAAAAAAACAATAGGTGTGTCGCGTGCCGCACCGCTCAGTATTAAAATAAGCTTACGATCATACAATGCTATATTATTTTTGGGCTTTTAGCACGTTAATGCCAAAGTATCTTTTGAATTATTTACATTAAGTTAAAAAAAAAAAAAAAAAAAAAATTGGTTAGTAGCTCTGCCACCTTTGTCTGGAACAGTCCTAATCAGATTTTCGGTATCGGGAATGGCTGTGCAAAAACGCTTCAAATCCCCGTGTATCGTATACCATACTATTATAACATATAATAATAAAATGAATTAAATTTTCATGGTATCAACCAATGACAAGGGTTTGCTGCGTTTATTGCGAAGTGACTTGAAAGAACAGTACTCTGTATGCTAATTTACATGTTTATTGCTGCAAACTTATCCATTCAGATACAGCGAGAAAGGCAATGTTCAAAAAAAAAAAAAGAAAAAAAAAAACAAAAAATTACGAAACCGCCCGCTCTCTACGGTTATTCTATAATTCTCTCAGAATTTAAATTCGCGACAAGCCGAACAAATTTGGCCGGAAACGAGTGACGCAATTTTCACGTCTTATTCCGCTACATTTCGATGAACGATACTTAAACCGGATGTTTGGCGCCGTGCGACGGTCGTTATACAGAAATAACCTAAATTTCATTTTTGAAATACACGGATAATTATAAACACGAGTCGACATCCAACCAACACATCATGGGGTGAGAAAAAAAAGCGATTTAGGACAAAAAAAAACCAACAAATAACATTCCGAAGTCGATATACCCGAAAAATCGAGTATAACGCGCCTTCAAAACTCATTAGGATGTTCCAGACAGTGGATTATGCAACGGATGTTCTGAGACATTCAACCAAATACAGCCCACAGTTTCATAAGTCTTTTTTTCGCCTACGTGATAAAAGTTCAACATTCAGTGATTTCTTGACCGACGCAAAAAAACAGTTTCTTTGCAAAATATACAGTTTTTCTTTGTTTTTTTCTCTGTTAGTGCCATTCGTTAATATGTCGCCGATGACGATGATTATATTTTCTACAACCCCGATAGTCCAGTGTTTTTTTTTATTTGTTTTTTTTCGTTTAGTTAAGTCATTTTAGAGGTTAGGATCGCTGGAATGTTATCACGGCGCGATGTATTTTGCACCCGATAAGTGTTCGCGCATTGTAAATCCCCGATGTGCATCCGTTATGAGAGAATAACAGTATTGTTTTTTTTGTTTTTTTACGGCACTCTGTACACATAATACATAATTAGCAGTGAAAATCATGACAATCATCAAATACGGTATTGTCGACTAGACGGCGCGCGAATACATTGCGAATTTGTATTATTATTATTAATAACGCCTCGCAAAATTGCGAGGTCTTTTTTTTTTTTTTTTTTTTTTATATATATACATATATACGAATATTATTATTCATATATAAGTATTATGCTTTATAATCGATAAATCCTTTCTATACATTTATATTATTATGTATATTCTGGTTAACCGACGCGAAAAGAAAGGAATGAACACGGAGAACTCAATCGATCGATAATTCAGAAATTTTTCATTGCACTTGCGTCTCGAATTATCGAAATTTTTTTTTCTGCGCTTTCTTTTCGCTCGGTAAATTTTTTTTTGTTTTTTTTTTTTTTTATCTATACAATTGCCATCATATATTTAAATATCGCCATTATAAGTTTTTTTTAAAGCGAGAAGTAGAGCAAAAATATTTTCTGCGGAAACAATATATCACATATTATGTATGCAACGGGTACATTATTTATAATATTTATATATGCAATGTTTCATTTTTTTTTTTTTTTTTTTTCTTTTTTTTTCGTTAGTCCGTTTATCGTAGTAATAATAATAATAATTGGGATTCTCGATAATCGTCCCATTAACGGCATCGGCAATTCCACATTTTTTTTTTTTTTTTTTTTTTTTTTTTTTTTTTTTAATAGTAAATACTTTTAAATTGTTGATACTAAGCTCTGTCTATGAGAAAAATCGTTTGGACATCAAGTATAACGTGATCGTGAAAATCGGTTATCCCAACGCGGAGATCGATACAATTTTATACACGAATTTGCGAATCTAATTTTTTTTTTTTCGATGTATAGTTTTACTGGTCGGGCGTTAACAACTTTATGATGTCGGGTAATTTACAATGTACGCAAAAAAACAATTATTCTTATGTAAAAAATAAGAAAAGAAAAAAAAATTAATAATAATAATAACTGTAAACTCGATATACCTGAAAGAGCAGCGATCACGCGGCCGGAACGCGTTTTTTTGCTGCTGTTTCCTATATTTCAATTATTTTGCCACTGCGTGAATTCATTTTAATAAACTTTACGTAAAAATTGAGCATAATAATTAACTGAGCAAAGAAAATCACAGATAATTATCCATGAGTAGAGTTTGTGAAGACAAAATCAATACAAAAGTTACTTTACTCGATGTCGAAACCGTAAATTGAATTTTCAAAAAAAAAAAAAAAAACTTATTACAATCTTCCGCACGGAACGATAATAACAATTACAATTGTAATAATTGTAAATAACGATTCGCTCGAAATAATAAATCTGAACTTTTCAAGAATACGGAAAGTGTAATTAATCTCGAAGCGAGGCGCTGCCTCGGTAATCTGTTTTTGATTATTTAAATACTAATCAACTCTGTTAACTCGTCTATGTGTGTCTGTATGTCGCGGGAGGGAGAGTTGTTTATAATACCGAGTAAACGGACAAAAAAAATCCGTTGATTCAATGTTCACGGAATAATAATCGAAAAAAAAAATCGATCGAACAAACAAAAAATTTGAACGAATTTGATCGATAGGCGAAAATTTTAATTTCGAACGGTACGCGTTTAGATCCTACAGACTAGAAATTTCCTTGGAAGTTGGAATTTTTTTATATCGCGCTATTTATTTTCTTGTTCCTTAGAATGCAATAGAAGCCGATAATTTTTTTATTATTTTTTTTTCGCACGAATCAAGCGACGAAATTATGCTTATGTTTTTTTTTTTTTTTTTCTTTTTTTACTGCTACTTGAATTTCTTTGGTGAAACGATCGAAAAGAAAGTTGGAATCTCGAGTTGCGAATAACGTATGTAATGCCCGAGTTATTTGACGCTATATATCGTTCGAATCGTCGATAACAATGCGAGTCTATCGAGAAAAAACGAAAGTATCGAAACGAGTGTCTCGGCACTCAACGGGTCCCGAATACCTACAATTTTGTTATCGTAATCTCATTGCAAGGAACAAGTCGTGCTCTCTTATCAACATTTCTTTTTCATTACTCTGTCGCAGAGATATATTAAGAAAAAGCAATAATTCCCTCTAAAGAAGCTATTTTAGTATAATGAAAATTTTTGTAAAATTTTCGGAGTAAACGGGCGCACTGTATCGACATAAAACTTATCGAAGTGTGTTAGTGACTTTTATGCCTAAAAGTGTGTTGTTGTTTTTTCTTTTTTTTTTACCATTTTTTTTTTTTTGTTTTAGAATTAATTTTTTTTTTTAGAATTTAATTTAATTTAGTATAGCCTCAAACCAATTTAGTAGAATTTAGAGGAAGTAGAATAGGAAGGCGAAAAATTACGAATGAATTAAGGGTCTCATGCATTACCTCCAGCGATTGCGGCCGTTTTGGATCCAATTTTAGTCTTTTTTCCCGCTGAAAAAAAAAGTTATCCGTTTCAAAATGCATTTCTTTGACATGAAAAATAAATTACAAAATTTCTTTCGTATATATTTAATAATTTTTTTTTTTTTTTTTTTCAAATTTGCGTCTTCGATAAGAATTTACGATAAATCGATATGAGAACTTCGAGAAAACTTACCCGGCAAACTGAATGGTGCCGATTCGAATGGATCCTCCGGCATTTCCGAATACGTCATTACCAGACTTTCGCGACTTTTAACTCCGCTGATACTGCTGTTGCTGCCTCTTCTTATCTTGTCGAACTCCGCACCGAATATGTGATCCTCCGTCAGCTGATTAAACGGCTGCGTGTCTTCGAACGGATTCCAAGCGGCGACATCCACACTTAGCGATCTTCCTTCGCCGCCCGATACGCTGGAAAGTTCTCCCTAAAAATTATACGCAAGTGACGAATTAAACGATCGGAGATAATGTGTTATATTCTTTTTACGGAATTCTCACTTCGAGGGAAACATATCTATTAGTCTCTGAAAATAATGGTAAAATTTTATCGATTACCGAAAAATCGTCGATCATTGGAACCGAGAATTCTTTTATTTTTAATTTCTCGTATTTTTTAGGCAATTTTAGTATTTTATTTTACAATTTTATACTTTTTTTTTAATGTATGCGAAAGTGAAACGATATTCGCAGAATCGGTTTATACGCACTTAAGATTTCCTTGAAAAAAAAAAAAAATTGTTGTTTGCGAAATACTGAGGACTTTCCTTATTCTCAGATATCCGCACAATTACTCCTGTAAAACTAAGTGCAGTGCAATAAGAAATATACAATAAAAATTATTTTCTTGAGTTACAAAAACTTCGACAAACTTCTCGAAAATAAAAAAAAATGGCGAATTGTTAAAAAAAATTCCGTAACTTTCGTCGCTATTTTCGCTTAATAAATTTTTCTACAAAAAAAAATTTTTTAAAAATCGCAACAATAAAGTTTCCCACGTAAAAAAAAAACCGAAGGAACAAAAAAAGGTATTCAAGAAAAATAACAAAGTAAAAAACTCACAAAACAAAAAATGGTAAAAAAATATCCGATATGATTCTTCCATAAAAACAATAAAATTAAAGAAAAAAAATGTAAATAAATGAAAACTCGTGCAATTAAGTACTTACAATACGTACATGTGAAGCACTCGCGCCAACGCCGAGTCTAATATCTGCCGATACTTCGGGTGGCGAAGTATCACCCGAACGCGACTTGACCGATGCATCGTACGGTGCCAAGAATTGCGAAGTTTCGTTAGCGAATACTCTGCAATAAATATCGTTAAATCGATTCGTAAAGTACTTTAATAATAATAGAAATAGTATTCTCCGATCGAAACGTACTTATTAAAAGCGCTCGTGTCGCTGACGTTTCTTCTGTGTCGCGAGGACGACGCGGTGGGACTGTCGGGTGGCGAAGTATTGGCGCTTATATTTTGGCTTAAACTTTCGGGTTTCGCGACGGGTTTAGGAAGAACCGGTGGCGGTAAAGTTGGCGTTAATTTTGTCGGAGCCGTTGGAGTACTCATCTTCGGAGGTAATTGGGCGGGTGGAGCGAATTTCAATGCCGGTCCGCTGCTGGTCGGTGTTACCAATTTTTGCAGCACTTTCGCGGCGCCGGGCTTCGGGGCGACCGGTGGTGGGATTTTTGCCGGCGGGGGCATTGCTCGTGCGTCGTCTTTAAACGGATCCGGATAACCTGTGAAACGCAAAGATTTAATCGACCAGTCGATTCTTATTAAAAAAAAAAATAAAAAATTGCCGGGTAATTCGTTAAATTTTTTTTTTTTTTAGTAATTTGTTAATAACTTTTCTACCAATGTTTTTAAGACCTGAAGCAGCTGATTTTTTTCCGATTTTTATCCCATTGGAAAGTATTCGAAATTCTCTCCGAATCTCATTTTTGGTTCGTAACGTAACGATAGGCAATTCTTAATTAATAAAAAATCTAATGATTATTGTTCTTTCAACAATGTTAATTAAAGTTTCGACAGAGTTAACAATACTCCTTCGATGCTTCTGCTATAATCAATTCTAAGGACTCTAAAAAAATTAAGTATAACTAATTTACCCGAAGCAGGAAAAAGCGCTTCGAGATTTTCATCCCCGGCGACGGCAGCGAGAGGTCTCGGCTCGTGTTGTCTCGTTTCGAAGTAATATGCACCCTTTTCCTGAACAGTAACCGGCGATTGTTGTGTCAATGGCGAGTGACTGGTGAGAGGGCTCTGCGGCTGTCCGAACGGCGAGGTTCTGCTCTGCGGAGGTGCAAAGTTCGCCGGTTGGCTCGGCGACGGTATATGCGGAGTGACCGGTGTGAACGGCGATTGCATCGACAATTGCAACGGCGGTTGTGGATTCACCGGTATCGCAGGAACGCTTTGAATTCCCTGACTAATAAACGGTTGGGTAACCGCGGCGGCCGTTGGCAATTGCGGATTCACCGGAACGTACGCTACGGAATTTCCCACGGAGTTTTGCAACGGATTTCCTTGTCCCGATATCTGTCCAACGATTTGACCGCTCAAACTGATCGGTCCGGTGCCGACGCCCTGTCCCTTCGGTCGTTGTCTCGGAGTAACCGAAGTTCCTTCCACCACAGCAACCGGTGCGGGTTTCGTGATTTTTACCGACGACGATCTTTTCACGCTTTCCGCTTCCATCGGAGCGGTGGGCAAAGACTCTATCGTTGGCGTTGGAACTTTCTGCAATTCCAAAATTTCGTCGCAAATTAATTTGTTATGATACAACGCAATAAATAAATTTATTACGAGGAAACTTACGTATAAATTTTGCACCGGACACTCCTTTCCCTGTATTAGAAAAGCTATCGTCGATACTTGATAAATATCGGGCCGCACATCCGGATCCGGTTCCAACATGTAACGTATCAAGCTGTGCAGAGCTTTGCTGTATCTGTAAATCGGAAGTAGCAGAGCATGTCGAGCTTTCGGCAATGAAAATAAAGCCTCACGAACACACAACTCACACACACACACCTCGAGTTATCCGGAATGGAGAAATTGCCCGATTGAATGGCAAGTGTACTTTCCCCGAAAGGTAACGTGAAAAAGCAGAGCTTATATAGTAAACATCCGAGTGCCTGAAAAAAAAAATTTAATTATTAGTTTAAAAAATTTTTTTTTTTTATTTTTATTTTTTGTATTTCTCTATTTTAAAATTTATTTTTATTGTTTTTTTTTTTTTTTTCATTTTAATTTTTTCGAATATTGATAATCGTTTTCGTATTTCGTCGTCGCGTAATCGAATTCTGTACTCTGTTTCTCAGCAGTCGATCTATGTCTGTTAATGTATATATATATATGTATATATATGTACCCATATATCCGCTTTAGTCGTTACAGGCTTTCCGCAGTACATATCGACCATTTCGGGAGCTCTGTAGCTGAGGGTCGTATATTTTTTAATCTCTTCTTCCACAATCGACGCGCCTTGTACATTGGGATTCAGTACTTTTCCCGTTGCCGATCCAAAATCGCATAAAACGTAATGTCCCGAATCAGCCAATAAGATGTTCTCCACCTAAAAACGCGGAACATAACGATAGCATAGAGATATCCACCTTCCGCGGCGCTGGAAATGTGCGCTTGCGGAGGGAATCGTTGAAACGCAATTTTTTTTTTTTTTTTCCCCGAAGTAATATTATTTATAGAACTTATGAAATAAGCGAAACATTTTTTTTTATCTTTCGTTTCGTTTACCTTAATTAATATGATAGTTTCGCACGATATTTTTATGAGGTATAATTGTAGTTACAATATAATTGAGATAATTGATATCCGGAAGGACATCGCGACGTTTGTGAATAATTATTCGTTGAATTATTGTTTTAATGTTTAATGTGCTGTCGTAATACTTTCGCGAAGTCAATACCATACGAAAGTATTGTGTCTCATTATTTTTAAGGACGAAAGTACCTGCAAACCAATGAATATCGTTACGAATGCCAAAATTTTAGTTTTTTTCCTGAAACCCCGAATCGCATTAACGGATTTCAGCAATTGAATCGAATTTCCCGAAAAAAATTTACGATTTTGAAAAATTCTTCGTGTTTAAAAAAATCTTTGACTTTTTTAAGATTTTCGGGTTTCGAAATTAAATTTCTAATGCTTAAGTTTATTGGATGTTATAATCTATAAATCGATGATATTACCTTGAGATCCCTGTGAATTATCGGCGTCTGGCAATGATGCAAACGCGAAACGGCTTCGCAAACGTCGCAAAAAATTTGAAGAACTTCCGATTCGCTAAACCCGGTCTGCAACCTGTGAATTATTATTGCCAATTTGTTATTAATATTGAAAAATTTTCGTGGCAAATGATTGGCGTTCTTATAGATATCGTTTCTAACAGTTTTACCTGTTGTTCATCATCTGAAGAACTTGGGATTTACAATACGGCATAAGCAGCAGCAGCTCGTGAACCCCGCCTCCCGTGTGGGTAATACTGCTATCGACATATCCTATTATATTCTTATGTCCACTTAGGTTACTCTGCAAAAAAAAATTATCAAACAAATGTTCATAAAAATGTACAAAAAAATTCACAAAAAACGTCCGAAAAATGTTTAGAAATGAAAAAAAAAAAAAAAATTGGAAAATACGGGATAAAAAAAAAATCGTAAAATACGATTTTTTTTTTTTTTTTTTTTTTTTTTTTTTTACTTACCGCAATCTGTATCTCCCTCTTGCAAACATTGAGATCATGTTCATTGTTGACATACATGCGTTTGAGAGCATATCGACCGGTCGACGATTTGACCAGAAATACTATAGCGAAGCCTCCTGCAACAGGAACCAAAAAAATTAGCGTTCGCAACTGCGTCAACGGCAAATTTACTCGTCTATCGCAAAATGACGAAAAAAATTTCACGTCAACGGTAAAAAAACAAAAAAATTATGGTAAAATTATTAATAATTGTTAAGTAGAAATCTTGAAAAAAAATTGGGTTTTTCCATTATTGTTAAGGTTATCACGCGTGGCTTTGAGGCGTCGCAGTGATAAACACGTTTGGGAGGACCAAAGCGTTACCGGAGATAAGACAAGAAAATATGATATTGCGCGTTGATAGGAGAGGGCGATAGGCCTTAAAATCAATTTAGGACAATTAATTGCGATCATAAATGCTCAGTTACCGGTTGCAACCGGTATCTCATTCTCGTATTTATTACGTTTGGATGCCGCGGATAACATGAATTATAAGAATCGATGTATTAACATCTGAGCAAAAAAAAAATTGTTGACTACAGTATCGAAGTATTGTTACCGCTTTGAATTTGGTTATAAGATTATTAAGAAAATTGTTTGGTTCAATATCTATACACGAGAATTTTGCCGATGAAAAATGAAAAAAATATCGGGAACGGATTTGACGCGAATGAATTTGGAAATAATTCGTAAAGAACGATTAATCGAATATCTCGCGTTGGATGAATAATTGGGAATGTGGGCGGGGAGTCCAAGGGGGCGGATAAAGTAAAATCTCAGGAGGCTAAAGTATCGCGAGAGTGCGAAAGATATAGATATATGGATAGAGAGATAAGAGTTTCATACCCTCGGCGAGAACTTCTTCGACGGTGACGGTGTGTCGTCCCACGACGAATACTTTGCCGATATAACTGTTGGGCTCCTTCGATGTGTTGTCGATCTTCGAGAAGAGCTTCTTCATGTTGGCACGTCGTCGTCGGCCCTCCCGACACCGTACTGTCTTGACATAAGGCCCGTTGGCCGGTTATGACCGCACGATATGCGGACACCCCAAACGGAAAGATACACGGTGATACCCGTACTTCGTGCTTTATACGTCGGCGTCTCACGACTTCCAAATATATCACAAACTTAACCAAGAAATATGAATTTTATCATGATAACAAGTCGACGTATTTTCACCCAGTCGACATTTTTGGGCTGTTGAGGGGGATATTGCGCTTGCGCCTCGCCGCAGATATGTCGGCCGGAAACATATGTCCCCTGACTTCCGGTCGAATGTCAAAGTCCGCGAGGTTCCGGAATACAATTGCAATTGCGGAGACCTCAACAATTAATGACAATGGAATTTCCAAACCCTTTTTTATCGTAAAAACATTCGAGAAACACAGGAAATCATTGGGATAATTTTATTTCAAGATACAAAATATTATCATCGTTTTATTTCAACTTTTACTTCGAAGTGGCATTCACTAAAAAAATATTGACATTGAGTTTTATAAGAATCAAAAATTTGTCAACAAAAAGTTATTACAAAATTTGTAGCTTGAATTTAAAGAAACTTGCACCTATATATTT
The DNA here is from genome assembly GCA_934046635.1 of Buathra laborator. Lineage (NCBI taxonomy): Eukaryota > Metazoa > Arthropoda > Insecta > Hymenoptera > Ichneumonidae > Buathra > Buathra laborator. The sequence goes on from OW203900.1 coordinate 6,755,156, forward strand.
ATCGATCCCCTGATATGTCTGATAACGTGGTAAACAAACATGATAAATTGATAACTTGATAAAACATCGACCGTTGCGAAACCGTGCTTATAAAACTCCTGCACGCGGTCCAGATTTTATAAAATCTGTGAATTACAAATGTGTGCACTCCGAATGGTACTTATTATCTGAACATTTTTGCAATACAATACCCGAAAATGTACATAAATGTTTCGTCGTCAATTTTCTTTGTTCGAAATTTCATTTAAATTCATTATTAATACAGTTATTATTGCCGTTATTAAATTATAGTGCAATTCAGGGAGAAAATTCCTTCTTAAGAACCAACCGCACACATGCAGAAATGTACAATATTTCATAAAGTCCTCTGTCTCATCGGAAATGATGATTATTTTTTATCGATTTTTTTTTTATGATTGAGAACCACCCGTAGCTTGATTCCTTCCGAAAATAAATTGCAATTGAAATTGAATCGACAATTTATTATAAATTATTTAAGTTAGTATTAAACACTCTTAAAAGTACATTAATAACGTGCTTGACGCTCGTCGTATATCGTAACAATTTGGCGGGCATCGTCCTGAAGATGTCTCGCGCGTGGTTCCGGTTGCACGTCAAACGAACGTTGTGCCTTACGACGAAAAGCCGCAGTAGTCACTACGAGACCTTGACGTTACCCTCTGTGTCTTCTCTGTATTTTCTCGAACCCCTACATGCCGACTCAAACGAGCATTACATTAAACAGTTGACGTCGCGTATTAATTAATGACGCGAAAAATGATCGATTCGGAGGACGACAGTGAAATTCTCGATGAGATAAGAGCCCTCGAGGATGTTCTCGCGAAGGACGAATGGTCAACGTCGTCGAGCATTCGCAACGACGTTACTTTGTGTAACCTATCCTCGCGCCGGTTGAACGCGCCATCCCGAGGTTTCGGCGAGGTGACGCCGTACCGAGAGTCGGAAGTTGTCGTCACCGACGTCGCCGTTCCCCGCACAGCGTACGAAACGAACAAAAAGCTAATCGAACTCCTTCAAGAAGCCAAACGTGAGTTATTAACGATACTTGAGAAATGCATCGAGAACAAAGCGATTCTCGAAGAAAAAATACGCATAACCGCGATCAACACGAAAACATCGAAAATTCAAATAGGCGCGGCAGGAATGCCGTACTTCAAGGACGCCAAACATTTTTTTGCCCCAAGAAACAAAGACGCGGTGACAAAAGTTCAAAAAAACGAACTCCAGGTAGTCCAGTTGCGTCTCACCTGTCCCTGGACTCCGCACGACAGAAACATTTTGTGGAGATCCATCCGCCAGGAAGCCGCCGCCACGGTTCTCCAAACGAAAAGCCTTGACGACGGCGAAACGTCAAATCACTCGAATAACGAGAATCGTCAAAGCGAATTGTTGAATTTACCAAAAAATTTCAAATCCATGATAGGACCTTTGGATTCTCGCGAATTCGATTGGTTAAAAATAGCTGCGTCAGATTTTGACAATCGTCACACTCCTGACGAGTGTCGAGTGATGTGGAGAGTTTTTTTGCATCCCGACATAAATCGTCACAAATGGACGCAGGAGGAGGACGCGAATATCGAAAAATTGAGTAAAAGTTACGGACGTCAAGATTGGGAGACGATTGCCGCAGAATTGGGAACTCGCCGAAGCGGCTATCAATGTTTCATTCGTTACAATACTAATAATAGCGCCGCATGTTTCAAAGTCGATCAATGGACGCCGGCGGAGGATGCAAAATTGCGACGATGCGTCGAAAAATTTCAGATAGGTCACTATATTTCGTGGGGAAATGTCGCGAAATATATGGACGGAAGGAGCAAAAATCAGGTGTACAATCGCTGGAACGCGGTGCCGAATTTGAAAAAAGGTCGATTTACGGCCGACGAGGACGCGAAATTATTGGAGGCGGTCGCGAAATGGGGACAAAATTTCGGAAGAATATCGGAACAAGTTATGCCGAATCGTTCGTGCGCTCAGCTAAGCGATCATTATCAAACGCTCGTGCAGCGCGAACACGGAGTACGAAATTCGTGGAGCGTCGGTGAGGACGCGATGTTATTGAAGCTTTACGCGAAGTATGGTACCGATTGGTCGAATATTGCGGCGAAATTGCCCGGAAAAACTCGCACTCAGGTGCGGCATCGTCACAAGGCGATTCTACGTTATTGGGATCGCGGTATATCGTTGTATAGCATAAGACGAACTTACGACAAAAGCGAAGCGAGTAACGACGTCGATACCAAAATCATCGATCGCTTAGAACGCGAGAGAGATCAGCAAAGAATCTCTAATTATTCTTCCGAAACGCAAAAAATCGATTCGGAACTATTGAAATTTTTTCATCTCGCGCCCCCGCCGGCTAAACCCGGACGCAAACAAATATATTACAAGGAAGAAGAGCTGAAAAATACTACGAGAGTTTTGAATATTCTTCTGAGAACTCTTGGTGCCGATCTCGCGATTCCCGAGGATCTCGATCTCCGAGTTCTCAGCGAGAAGGATAAACAACTGTTGAGATCTTTGAGGGATTATCAACAGTTGCAGATCGAGTACGCGAAAGTATCGAGCAAAGCGGTCGAATGCGCAAGAATGAAGCTATTCGGTACCGACAAATGGGGCGAAAGGCATTTCGCGCCTTTGTGCTCCGGGAATTGTAATCCCAAAGAAAAAATACGAATAAACGATACGATCGATTATCGAGAGGCGCGGAACTCCGATCTCTGTAGAGTAACGTTGGAAATGAAATTCGATACTCCGAAAATCGTCGTCGAATTAATCGGCGAAGAGAAAAACGATGAATTCGATAAACTCATGAAAATCTTTCGAACTCCCGAAACGAAACAGCGAAAAAATGTTATCGAAACGATATACGTATTGCCGCCGAAAGATATCTCAATTGCTTTGTCGGCGATCGAAACTTCTCCTCGGGATTCGCGAAGTTGCGAAACTAATCGAGAAGCGATTAGCGCCATAAGAAATCAAAAGGAACGCGGCGCCGGTAGAGTCGAGTCGGGCGATTGCCGCATTTGGGAGGGAATAATTCATCACGAAGATCAGTACAGCAATTGTATCGCGCCGAGTTATCACACGCTGTTGGGTTTGCAACACATTATTTCCGATAGAAAAACTTCGGAGAATTCCGAATTTTCTCGATCCGAACTGCCGACGAGCGAAAAAGCCGCGAGATCTTTGGAAATTCTTAAGAAACGACTCTTACAATTGTTTAAATATCCGATTCTCTTGTCGAATCTCATTCCGCCGCCGATTTACAACGAAAGTATCGATAGTACAACGCTTTTGGATAACCGAACTAACGTTTTCGATGACGACGCTGATGGTGGAGACGCATCGTCCTCTATCGCCAAAAGAAGACGATTAACGGACGACGCTAAAAAATTGCATCCGAAAAATCAACGCCGCAGAAGAAGAAGAAAATGATTGAGACGCGTTTTCCGTTGCTATTTATTTTTATCGCGTTTCTTAATCAATCGTTTTGCGTTGTAATTGTTTTACGTTAAATTTCATATTTTTCAGCGAAAAGCCGAAAATGTGACGAAACAATTTCTTTTTCACGACTTCGAATTTTTTTGCTAAGTTTCAACGTTGCAATTTGTTTGATGAGATTATAAATTTACGGCGATTATTTAGAAATAAATAACTGCTTAACTTTTTTCGTACTCGTTATTGTTATTATTATTGTTTTCTTTTCTTTTTTTTTTGTTCAACTTATGCACTTCTTACAAAAAGGTTTGATAAACAAAACAAGAGAATTGCTTTAAATGCGTCAACACAAACAAACGTCACAAATACTAAAGCTAATTGTACAGTAAATTATGTGATACAGATCTGTTTTTTTTTTTTTTTTTTTTTTTTTTTTTTTTTTTTTTTTTTCCGAGGAGAGACGCTGCTGCCGATTTTTTTTTTGGATTATTAAGTGTCGCATTCATAGGCCATAAATTCGGATGATTTGTTTGTGACAATATTCTTAAAAGTATTTTCTTTCGTTTTATGCGATAATTTTTTTTTTTTTTTTTTTTTTTCAGCATTGATTTTCTAAGGATTGTTCGATATTAAGTTATTTTTCATCGTGAAATTAATGCTTAAAATGTATTATCGGACACTCGAGAACTTGAGAGTTCGAGTTGCAAAGCGCGACTCGTATTTGTATGATAAAATAAATCTAATTTTTTTTTTTTTTTTTTTTTTTTTTTTTTTTTTTTTTTTTTTCGATAGAAGAAGTTACACACTGTGTACTGAGGTCATAATACTACCAAATTGGAAGAACGAAAAAGAGAGTATTATGATTTGTGATTGTTGTACAGCCTTAAGGATTCCAAAAAAAAAATATATATATATATATAAAGTAGATTTCCAAGCTTTCGTTTTGCAATTTATCGTCGATTCGGAAGGTGAGACTTTGATAAAATGTAATTATTTTACATCTCGGCGATCTTTGCAACTTGGAATTTTTTTCTTTTTTTTTTTTTTTTTTCGAGAAATTACTTTCTCTTTGTTATCGAGTTGTTGTGACTCGTCATTATTATTGCACATCCTGCCATGAAAACGCTCCACAACAACAAACTTCCTTCGACTCTACCGATCAGTGATCTCACGTTGTCCAATACGAGTTTCAGCGGATTATTGGTGATTTTCGTGATGTTCTTATCTTGAAGTATCTTCATTTTCGCGAGATAATCCAGAAGCGGCGGATGGTCGCGACTAAATATCGGGAAATATTCGCCGACCTTTTCTCTCGTCCACCAAGTCTGATCGTTCCATCTTTATAATAATAAAAAAAAAAACATTTTAAATGAATTTCCATCACTTCCGGAATGATACCAATTAAAATTTAGTAATAGAAAACTATTTTAAGGATTAATCGACCAGTGAATTAATAAAATTAGACAATTCCTGTAGAATTCATTTTTTCGAAAAATTGCATTTCGCGTATAAAAAAAAAAATGTATTTTTCTTTGATTTGATAAAATACCAAATTTTAAATATTTTTTTTACTAATGAAACTTTGAAAATTGAAATAAAAAAAAACATTGAATTATGACAAAGTTTGAAAAAAAATTTTATCAATTTTTTTTTTTTTTTTTTTTTTTTTTTTTTTTTTCGGAAATTAAGATTTTTTTTTTTTTTTGAGAGGACATAGATGTACTCACGTTTTACTCCAGGGAACGTAGTGATAATGGTACAGAGTCGCCCTGATGTATTTTGGCGGACTGTCGCGGAAAGGATTTTCGCGATTATTAATCAATTGCAGTACTTCCGGTTGCGCGCTGAGTAGACGATAAGTGAGGGACATTATCCAAGGATTCTGATGGTAAGTGCCGAGCGCGGCGAACCACATTTGCCAGTCTAAACGCGGCTGATGAGGAGCTGCAGTTTCATAGGCAAATTTACAATTAATTCATTTAATTTTTAATTTTTTTTTTTTTCCATATTTCTTAAAAATAATTTTTTAAAATATGAATGTCTATTGAGAGCGAATGCAAGAAATTCGTTTTCATAATCGAAGTATTGAAGTATCTCTCCGATCTTTTGGTAAATTTCGAGGAATTCGCCACGAGAAATTAATTTATATTTCCTATCGATTCCATTGACAAATATCAATAATATCTCACCGACGAATGGCAACGAGTTGTTTACGTTTCCGGGTTTATAGAGAAACTCGTATTCTTTCCACGGGCCTTCGATGTTGTTACTTCCTTCGATAATAATTTCCGGTCGTCCGCCGACTCCAGTCATACGGCGGAACAATCCGTATCCATTAGCGAGATGCAAGTGATCGACTTTAGCATGCAAATGCCTCAATGGCGCGGGAACCGTCGAGTTGTGCGATGCATGTAAAGTGGAGAAGGGAACCTGAATGCGAATAAATCACAAGTATTTACGAGTATTTTAAAAAAATAAAGTTTTGACTTCGACTTTAATAGTCTCTGATGAGCGGATGCGTCGTCAGAAATTAAATACGCAGGAAAAAGAAGAAAAAAAAGTCGCAAGTGCATTTTTTTTTAATTTCGGAAAATCGTCTCGCGGCGGCGTCTCTTTTTTTTTCTCTCTTTTTTTTATTGATACGTTATGCGTTAACGTTTTTGCGATCGCTTACGGTTCATCATTTTCATAAAATCGATCGAATATCTGATCTCTAACTTCGGTTAGTTAACGACGTATCGCTGAATTTTGTTTTGGAAAAAAAATTCTGTAAAGAAGTCTGAAGTTTCAATATACTTACAATGCTTATAGCGAATATGAAAGAAACGATCGCGGTATAGAGAACCGTCGTCAGCGTGTTGATGACTTTGTTACTCGTCCCCTTCGACGATAGCATCGAATGAGTTATTGAATCGGCGACGACGAATCCGAGAGAAAAGAGACCAATGTAAATCGAATACGGAACGACTTTGGCGAGAATTTGATCGAATTCTTCTTGGCTGAAGCCTGAAAAAAAATTGTATTAATGCGATGCATTTTTTTTTGAAAATTTCTTTTTTTCAAATTTTTTTTTTCTCAAAATTTCTTTTTTTCAAATTTTTTTTTTTCTCAAAATTTCTTTTTTTCAAATTTTTTTTTTCTCAAAATTTCTTTTTTTCAAATTTTGTTTTTCTCAGAATTTCTTTTTTTCAAATTTTTTTTTTCTCAAAATTTCTTTTTTTCAAATTTTTTTTTTCTCAAAATTTCTTTTTTTCAAATTTTTTTTTTCTCAAAATTTCTTTTTTTCAAATTTTTTTTTTTGAAAATTTCTTTTTTTCAAATTTTTTTTTTCAAGTGTTTTTTTTTTGAAAATTTTTTTTTCATCAAATTAATTGTTTTCCACGTTTTTTTTTCTCATAAAATTACAACAAATATATGAAAAAACTGCGTTCAGCTCACCGATTTCGGATTGTATAGTCCAGTTGTCGAGTATCCTGAGATTATAGAGGACATAAGTGCCGTAGATAACAGCCGCGTATACGCCAAGACACACAGCACTAGTGAGATATTCCCACAGAGCAAAACCGTCGTTTTTCAATTTTTTCTTGTAGAAGAATTGATCGTCCAATAACGCGATTGACAAACAGATGACCAGGAAGTTGAAAAAGTTCCAATTTCCGGTTACGATAATGTGTACTTGCAGGAAGATCTGTTAAGCGAAAGGATACGTTAAAAATGCGGACGATATATATACGAGAAATTTGGTGATTCGTAATATATACGAAGCAAAGCGATAGACAAACCTGAAGATAGAATGCTGTTATCCTAACTTTGCGATTCGGGAAGAAAAACAGAAACGGAATCACGAGTTCGAAAACATTAGTAGCAACGGAAGTCACGCGTAGATACCACGCAGGCAAGTGATGCGCGTACCAAGCCAACGGGGTCGGTATGCATTGAGATTCGAAGTGAACGGTGAGAGCTGCAAAATAAATACGAATGTTTAATATTCGATATATAATTTAAAAAATTTTTTAAATATTTTATTTTGCCTCCGAATACGTATTTCGAAAAATGTAAATTAATGAGATTTAATCAATTATTAATTTATTTCTTCGTAAGTAATTAATTAATCAATCGAATAAAAAAAAAACAAAAAAAAAATTAAGGATAAGTCGTATTCTCGAAATAACGATAAAACTGAAGTTTGCATAGCGATGCTAATGAAATACCTTAATTTTCGATCGAATAACGTTTTTCGTTTTTTTTTTTATCGATTTAATAATGAGATAAACATCGGAATTATTTTATCGAAAAGATTAGCACTTCCGCAAAGTTTTCCGCGATTTTTTTTATTATTTTTTTTTTTATTATTATATTTAAAAGGACGCGTGACTCACCCTCGAGATTCCACCACGATGGACATCCCGACGTAAGTTTGATTACTCCGCTTGAAAACATTAAGCGGAACAGAAGCCATCTAACGGTCCAAAAGGTTACAGCATCACTGGGAGTACTCGCCTTTCCCTTCGACGGATACCAGAAAGGCGCTATGATAACGCATAAAAATCCGGCCTCCAATAGCAACGTATCCCTGCGAATAATAAATGTTTAAAAAACTTAAGTTTCCACTATTAACTACAAAAAAAATCGTTTAAAACAAAGCAGATGCGCGACAAACCGAAAAAAAGTATAAACCGCGTCGACTACGAAAAAAAAAAAAAAAAAAAAAACGAAAGTTTAACAAATCGACGGCATAATAATTTTTTTTCTTTCGGGAGTTAAAGTTACGCGAAATGCTCGGTAAAGCGTACATATTCTTTCATTGTCGAATAACTGTTAAAGAAATAACGTCGACTCCGAAAAAAAAATAAAAAACATAAAGTTTTACAAATCGACGACATAATAATTTTTTTTTGATTCGGAAGTTAAAATTACGCGAAACTGTTAAAGAAATGACGTCGACTCCGTAAAAAAAATAAAAATAAAGTTTTACAAAATCGCCGACATAATAATTTTTTTTTGTTTCGGAAGTTAAAGTTACGCGAAATGCTCGGTAAAGCGTACATAATCTTTCATTGTAGAATAGCCGTTAAAGAAATTACGTCGACTCCGAAAAAAAAATAAAAATAAAGTTTTACAAATCGGAGACATAATAATTTTTTTTGTTTCGGAAGTTAAAGTTACGCGAAATGCTCGGTAAAGCGTACATATTCTTTCATTGTAGAATAACTGTTAAAGAAATGATCTTAAATATTGTCGACAGTATCATAATATGATATCCTTGTTATGTAGTGCATATCGATTGCTACCATATCGAATTACCATTCAACTCGTGAGTTATGTAATCGATATCGCATTTCTATAGATAGAAAAAAAAAAAAAAAAAAAAAAAAAACGATACATCAGTCTATTCAAGAAAAATATTAGCGTACCATTGGAAACGCATGAAGACTTGTCCCACTTGGTAGAGGGAATAGTACAGCGACCAAAGAGCCACGAAATTTGGAACGATGCAAAATCTTTGGGAAACGAAGCTGAAAATCATAAATTTAATTGTTAATATAATTTTTTTTTTATCTGTTATATATATTTCGAAAAAATTTTAAAAAATTTATTTTTACCCCATGAATGCCAAAATACATCCAAGCAATGCGACAACGTCAAGCATGTACTCAGCATTTAGGCCCAAATAAGGCGCCAACCAGACAAAAGTTGGCTTTTGCGTGATTTTTTGAAGCAGAGGCCCTTTTCCTTTGAGATCCAACTGAGTTCTCGCGGGTAATATCCCATTTTCACCGTAAAGTCCTAAAAATATTGAAAAAAAAAATGATAAATACGAAAAAAAAAAAAAAAAAATACGACGACTTCACGTATTTTTTTTTAGCATCATATCTCATTAAATTTGAATACGTGGAATGTTTTTTTTTCATCAGTGTACTTTGGGTCGAGATAACGTTTCGGGGGGTCAGTCTCATTATTGATAAAGAAGCAAGATATGCGTTGAAAAAAATAAAAATACTATCTACAATGTTATTGGTACGTTGAAAATGGGTAAATAATTATTCATCGTTTGCATCATTGGAATTATGCAAACTGTTTGACTATCATTGCATCCGCGGGAATGAATGGAAGTTCGATAATATTTAATGTCTATTCGATAATGATATTCTCGGGATTATACCGTTATGCATCATTATCCCGATCGTCGGACGCGTGGAACCGAATTCCGATTGCGGAGTTCTCAGGAACATAAAAAAAAAGAAACCCGTCGAAAGCGTCGCGCCCGGCGTTGCGTTACGTTCGCAAACGAACGGTAAAAATTCGCGGACGATTGAATAATCGATTGAAATGTATTTAAAGCGAATACTTGATTGATTAATTCGTTCCGTCGGCGTTGAAGAGTACTTACCCGGTATCTGGATGTAGAAACTCAGGAAGGCGAATAGATAGATTATGCAGATTCCTCGCAAGAATAGATTGCGAGTGTATCGCACTTGAACCATCGTGATTTTTTCGTAATCCGTGTTTGTTTATTTTTCGTGTCAGAAGATGCACATTTATTTATCAATAAAATTGGCGGAGGGTTGTTAGAACGAGTTGAGTTGGCGGATAAATGCGACCGACATTCGATTGCGACTGTGCGTCCAGTGGCTTCGGTGTGATCCACGAAGCCGAACGGCGTTCAGCCAACAGCGGGGGAACGAAGTACCGGAACGAGGGGGCCGGGAATGCGTGTGTGGTGGGGAGAATAGAACGCTGCGCATTGCAGCCATACTGAATGAAGCCAAATCCCCCACACTCGCCAATGCCCCAATAGACAATGGCCACAATGCCGCGGTTGCGTTTATCCGGTTTATCCCTTTTCCGCCACCCAAAACACCGACGTTTCGTTCCACTTTGCGCATTCTAAACTACACGGCTGACATATCAGACGATCTCGGTTCTTATCGGGTGAATTTGTCAAGATCATTCGCGAGAAACTTTGCGGGGAGAGACGGCTGTCTTGGGACCGCGAGACATTTATTTCGTCGTCAGTTAAATAGTTCGCGTTTAATTTCACACGTCTTTTTATTTATTTTTTTCCACTCGAAACATCTCATAATTCATAATATTAACGACTCGTGGCACGCGACAAGGCACCAAGTGTCACTCGATAATAATGAGTGACGTGACAAATAGAAATGTTATTACTATAGCATGTTAATAATAATCGTGAAGGATTTTCGTGAAACGCAAGAGGCACCGACGACGCGTCGCAATAACGTTCACAGCTGGAAATACATTTCTTTGTTGATTCTTGATTGAGTGAGCGGACGGCCCGTTCGCTCGATTATACAGTCGAAATGTCGTTCGAAGGAAAATACAATACCAAGAGTCCAGGTTTGCATAGATATAATTCGAAAAAAAAAAAAAAAAAAACATCGATTTTTTCGTAAAATTATTGTTTACGATTTTTCGATCTGAAGCTGTAAAGCGGTTGATGCGAGAGGCGCAAGAGCTTAACGAACCCACAGAAGAATACAGGGCCTGTCCATTGGAGGACAATCTCTTTGAATGGCACTTTACCGTTCAGGGACCGCCGTCCACAGAATTTGAAGGCGGCGTTTATCACGGAAGGATTCTCTTGCCTCCGGAATATCCCATGAAACCGCCGAACATTATTCTTTTAACGGTCAGTTGACCTTGAAATCGAAAAAAAAAAAAAAAAAAAAAAAAAAAAAATTTATCCCTACGATAAATCCCTCGTGAATAACGAAACTTTGCGTTTTCAGCCAAACGGCCGATTTGAGATTAACAAAAAAATATGTTTGAGTATATCGGGTCATCATCCAGAAACGTGGCAACCTTCCTGGAGCATTAGAACGGCTCTATTGGCGCTGATTGCGTTTATGCCAACGCCGGGCAACGATACCATCGGATCTCTTGATTACAGCGCCGAGGAGAGGCAAAAATTAGCGAAAAAGTAAGTAAATCATTGCCAATCAACACACAAAAAAAAAAAAAATTCATTTCAAAAAAATTATATTGTTGAAAATTTTCGATTATTGAAATTTTATTTTTATTATTTTTTCACTAATACTAATGATTATTATTATATTACTAGTAAAAAAAGTAATTCTTTTCCGTAAAAATGAAAAAATTAAAAATAACGATAATTATTATTATTATTATCGTATTGATATTATTTTTATTATTTTTTCATTAATAATAATTTTTATTATTATATTGTTAGTAAAAAAAAGTAATTTGTTACCGTAAAAATGAAAAAATGAAATTAACGATAACTATTATTGTTATTATCGTATTGATAATACTATTACTGCAATTGATAATAACGGTTTCATTATTACTGTTTTTATTATTTCAAATAATTTTTTAAGTTGCTATTCATAAAAATAACGAAGAGTTTTTTTTTTTTTTTTTATTATGCACGCGGTACCGACTGTATGATATAATTGAAAATCAATCGTAGTTACGAGTTGCCGTGGCGTACAATATACCTGCATATTTATCTGTGACAAAAGTCTACAGTTTTATCGTATCTGCAAGATTTTTATCTCACGGTGCACGGCATCGATTACGACATACTATACAATTGAAAAGTATACGTGATTCCCTATCGAGAGCGAGCGACTTACCGTTATTGGCACTCGCGTCAGAACGGGAGACACTCCACACGGGGTATCGCATGGTCTTCGGAGTACGCGATACGCCGAGATCGCTAAAAAATCGTTTTGTTTTCTTTTTTTTTTTTTAGAATATTAATACTTCGAAATATCCACTGATAACAAAAAAAATTTACTTACCCTTACAATAAATATTAATATTCCCGAAGAAACTGATATTAAAATATCAATTTATGAAAATCGACAAAAATCGATTTACGATAATAAAAAAAATTCGATAAGCCAACTATATGCACGAATTTTCTTCATGTATCGATAAGAAACCTTTGGTTTTCCGTTATTTTCGCAGATCATTAAGTTGGCAGTGCGACAGTTGCGGTAAAATCGCCGATTTGTTATCACAGAATGGAACCAAACAGCCGATAACGCAAGAAGAACAACACATGCTGAGTACCATCGCCCTGAAGGTAAAATTTCGATTTTCGATATGAAAAAAATAGAATTTCGGGATAACGAAACGTTTTATCGTCGATTCGTAGGCGGATGAGTCTCCATTGAGCGAATCGGCTTTCACTTCGGACTCTGGAAATATTTTGGAACCGGAAATGAGGCATCGGCGCGTCGATCCACAGGCTGCGGATAATTCAGATCAAGCGCAAGCCGATATTATCGTTAATCAACAGCTCGCAACTGTTTCCTCCCCCAATGATTTGTTTTGGAGTATTCTTATAGCGTCATTACTTTCAGCAATTATTCTACTCGTTATCCGACGATTGTTCTTCGTTTAAATTATATCTGATATCCAACAGTTTTCACAGAATAAAAGTAAATGATTATTGCCCGCCTGTTATGAAACGTAGAAAATTTTATACACGATTAAAGAATAATTGTTTTCGATTGGAAATGGAATTTGCCGATTTATAGATGTTAGGAAATTCCCAAATGATTTATACACCGTAACGCGCGCATACGTAACCAAAGGAGAAGTATAATTTGAGTACCATGAGGTTCGTGAAGGTTCGACGAAAAAAAAAATTACTTTTTTTCGAAAAAAAAAAAAAAAAAAAAAAAATTAAAAAAAATTAAAAAAAAAAATTGATTTTTTTTTTTTTTTTTTTTTTTTCAAGAAAATTATTTTGAACTTATTGTATTCTCCTAGTCTTTATTTACGGATTCTACGATCCACATATAAGTATCATGATTATTATGTATTTATTATAATATATCATCTATCCGTTGAAATAATATTGTTTTCTTCGTTCATTCAGTTCGACGCACAACAACAGCGGACATTGCTTGAGACAATTATGTAACGAGTCTTCGCAGAGATACAAAAAAATCACAAATAATTGCTAAACGAAAAAGGCTAATAAATGGTCCATCTTCGTGTTTATTATCGAATGGAATCCAAAGAAGCCGAATCCTGATATTATACCGTACAGTACAGGCACTTCGAGTTTTCGTACTTTTCCATCACAGTGCTCATCTAATAGTCTAAGTTCTTCGGAAATTCGTATTAACGTTGATAAACATTGGCGCGACGCATTTTTCCGCGATATATCGAAATATTGATTTCGGAAAGAACGGCATCGGCTATGCAATTTTATTTCCTGTTTCCTCGTTGTTTACTCGCAAAATAAAAGAAACTCACGATAAGTGGAAAAAAAAATAAAAATAAAAATAAAAGAAATAATGACGCAAAATTGAATGATTCATTTTCTAACGATGATATGGCGAGAGGCATTTTTAGTAATTGATCCCATTTACAAAAAAATGATTTTGAGGTGCAAAATCGCTTCGCGGAGAGTGAATAATGGTACTTAATGCTATTTTTACAAGAATCGGAGAAAGTTTTGCGATCCAAAGCACCTTTCAAGGACTTAAAATAACATTGTAGTTTCGATTATCGAGCGTTCGTTACACGGGACGAGTGGAATACGACTTCAACTTAATTTTTTTGCCATTTATCGCCGATCTATACTGCAATTTTACGGGGAAAAATATCCGGAAAATAGCAGACAAAATTCCGAGAAACTCGTTAAAGCAAACATCGCGGAGATACGTTAATGCTATAAAAAATTCAGATTGTAAGCAGAGACAACTTTATCGTTACTGAGCGCGTTAAGGAAAATATATACTTAATAAGAAGTTGAAAAAGTGGTCAGTTTTTTTGCTACGGGAATTATTTGTATCTGTAAAATAATAACTGGAAAAAAAGAGCAGAAAATTCTCAAAACTCTGAAGAGTAAAAAAAAAAATCCCGAAAAATAACGAAAATTCCAGAAAAACAAAAAAAATACAATAAAAATTCGAAATTCCCAAAAAAGTTCAATTTTTTTTTTAAATTCGAAATTCCCAAAAAAATTCAAATTTTTTTTTTCTTAATTTGAAATTCCCAAAAAAATTCAATTTTTTTTTGTTTTAATTCGAAATTCCCAAAAAAATACAATTTTTTTTTGTTTTAATTCGAAATTCTCAAAAAAATTCAAATTTTTTTTTTTTGAATTAGAAATTCCCTTAAAAATTCAAATTTTTTTTTATCGACAATTCGAGAAAAATATCGAAAAAAATAGAAATCCCGAAAATACAAAAAGATCCAGAAAAATCAAAAATTGAATGGAAAGGGTTTCCCGAAAATGTGGAACAACTGTCATAGGCAACAAAAATCATAAAAAACTAAATTCGCGGCTCTCAGGATGAAATTAGTGTAAAATCGGAAAAATTCGACCTGAACGTCGCTTTACGGTATTGTAACGTCACTTGTCTATACGTCCATTTAGTCGCTTAAATAAATGAATTTCTTCATTGGTTTGCCTAACATCGTAGCACCTTTATTACGGAACGAACCATAAGCAATTCATTCCTGAATCTTAATTAAAGTAAAAATACTTCGGAGCTTTGAGTTATTTCGTGCGACATATTAATTGGCGTTGTCATTACTTCGGTTGGTTACATTCCCACAACCGGATATGAGTACTCGAGTTTTATCAGCGAGACACACGACTTTGCTAGTTAAATATATACAAAAAATAACGCCGGTATTTACGTTGTAACAGTATATCGAATATTCATTAAATATTCTCTATTGCGCTTTGTATATCTGTCTATATATATCTCAACGGAATACAAAAATACAATTAGCCGCGATACTTACAATTTACAATTGAATTTTTTTTTTTTTTCGATCTTTTTTTTTTTTTTTTCGATTTTTTAATCAGCTGGTATCAGTCCATTCACCTGTCTCCTTGAGCGCTCTATTTGTTAGTCTTTCGATTTCGGTTAATAATTGTTCTGTTTCAACGTCGACACACGTCATATCCGCTTCAACGGGATCCCATTCCAAGCTGTTCGGCGTCGATCCTCGGGACCACGGCGAAGCGGTTAAATTCGAAGGTTGACTACCGTTTGTCGAAGTACGAGACGGCGAACCGTTTGTACTTTCAACCTCCGGATTATACGCTGCAACCGGCGGCGCAACTGCAACAAAATCGATCAATTTCGTCAGTTTACTATTCGGTGGATTAAAGTTTTTAATTATCGCACCTTCGTGTTCCCATTCGAGATCCAAGGAAGACGCGGGAGTTGAAGAGACGCATCCTTGATGCTTCAACAGCGTTCTCGCGTCTAACGTTTGCGGCGGGGTATTTAGTCCGGAGCTGAAAACAATTAAATTGCGAACGTTGCGAAAAAAAAATGCAATAAATAAAATAAATTGATATTATAGTTCGAGAGTTACAAATATATTTCGAGAAGTTCAGCGGATTAGACGTCTTTTTTTTTTTCGACGAATTCGACTGATTTATTTTACGAAATTTTTATTCTTAAGAATCTTTCCACCGTTTTTTCTTCGCAACTTTCGAACTGTTCAGACAATTGTCGCAATTGATGATTTTGTAATCAATTTAGAAAAATTACTTTTTCAAAAATAATTAATTAATTTAAGCGAAATTTCGGCTGAAGTGTTTTTGAATACTATGAATCACAATTTTTTCCCGTAAAAATTACTTTGTATCATTGTGTAATGGTTAAGATTTTGAAAAAAAAAAAAAAAAAAAATTACCAACATTTTTTTTTTTTTATTTATCAAACATTTTTTTTTCAAAAATTTATCATTTTTTTTTTTTTTTTTTTTCAAATATCCAAAAAAATGAAATTTTTGTGAATTTTTTCAGCAAACCAACGTAAATTTTGCAGAAAATAATAAATTTTGAAGAGTAAAACCCTAAAGTACATTTGCATTAACAATAATTGAAATAATGAATAAAAAAAAAATTACCTTGTGGATGCATAATTTTTAGTTTTCAGACGAGAATATTTATTAAAAGCTCTGGACCAACTGTTCTCCTCAACCAACTCCAGGGAGACAGGAACACAATGTTTTTTCTAGAAGCACAAAAATGAATTTAGTAGTGAATCATCATGGAGTACAGTATAACAATAAGCATATTCAGCCAATTTCCTCATTGTGTTACAAATCGAAAACGGCAAATATGAAATTTGCAATGTTATTAATTGTAGCAAAGTTTACCTTAAATCTTTTCAAGGAGAGTAAGGATAATAAACTATCCGCGTAAGCATGAGAAAAGTTTTATTATTATCGGATGGTAAAGACACATTAAAAGAATTTTAAAAATACGTTAAAAATACTTACCCCTTCGAGGTCCCCGATTGTGCGGTACTTCCTTCGTCGTCATTGGTTAACTGGTGAACCTTAATTGAAGTAACATTCCTTCGCAATTAAAACATTTACTTTTTCTCGTATCACCGATTTCGCGAAAGATTTACGATTAATATTAATCAGCGTACCTCAACTGGTTCGGCCTCTTGGAAGGGCATACCGGTATGTCTGTGATACCTGAATCGCGAGTAAAAAAAAAAAACTTTCGAGTAAAACGATCGGACGGGTATAGCTTCGTGAATCACGGGTCGTCGGGTGCACTAACCTGTACGTGAAGGGGTTTGTGACTTTGGCAAAACAGTGACCAAGACAGGCCCCCATGACCTGTCACACCACGGCCTCGCGCCGTCATCTAAAATTTCTTAATAGTCGAACGTCGCTGCAATTATATACGTTGAGTGGAGAACGGACGCGATACCGCACCCTTGTCATTAAATTGAAAAGCGTCTAAGCGGTTGACTCATATTAGCAGTCTTTCTGACAGTGGGAAACAGGTAGAACCGACGAGCTATACGGATCAACAATGCGCGAGGCTGCGTTTAATTGACAGGGAGGCCCCACGGGCTCCGGCACTGCAATGGAAAGATCGAAATTTCCCCGAAACACGATTTCACGAAGTTACTAACGTCACGTCGGGATTGTCGGGGATAGAAGCGGATCAGTCGGTTTACAATAAAACGCATATGGAAATGAATTTGAAGAATCAAAGGCTGCGAGGAACTGAGAATTATCCGAAACCATCAAAATAAAAGAAAGATCCCTTTGTCGCGCGAACGTCTTAACTGTAAACTGTTTCGATAGCTGCGCATCGGTACACCCCCGCATAATATTTTTTCGTGTATCGGCTTCACCCTCACCGGCCGCTACATAATGGCGATTTTCCACTGGTAATAGAGTACCGAGATAAACTGCAAATAGACAGCGGAACAAAACTACAGTTTATGGCATAACAATTTTTGTTACGTCGATAGCAAATAATAGAAACTCTGCACGATCGATTTTCAACTATAGAAAAAAACAAACAACAGTCGGATTAATTTTGCGTAAAATGACGAATAACCGAAAATTACGGTTACTTTTGCATTTACATCGAACAGTGGCGGTTCGCAACAGCGCAAAGTATTTTTTTCAATGTGAATATACCTTGAATCTATATCGGATCTCGGAAGCGGGGTTACAGTCCCATTCTCGCAGTCACGTGACCGCGTATGGTACATATAGTTCATAGTAATCAAGTAATCACAGTTGTGCTAAAGCCATGGCGGACAAAGATGAAGCCGAGAAGACCATCGCCGAAGACTTGGTTGTCACCAAGTATAAAATGGCTGGAGCTATCGTGAACCGTAAGAAAAAATGAACCTACAAATTTCTACGAAACTCGCGAAACCATTCGCGTTTCTTGGGAGCCTCCGTGCGCCGGAATTTTCAGACTGTTCTTCCGTCGGCCATATGGAATGTGGCTGTCCCAATGCCGGCCACCACTCGCCATGTGGGCATTCGCACATTCGAATTATTTAATTTAACATTTCGTACCGATTATCGACGCTTCGCTCGAAAAAAACTGACGGGGTATTCGAAGAAAAAAATCTCGTTGACCTTGAAATCGTGACGAACGATAGTCGAAACTCGACTTTGCGTTCACGAAACGTCCCTTATTAACCATGTAGCAAATGTGGTAGTAAAAAAAAAATAATTTCGCTCCAACATTTAGATCGTGAAACGTATCTCTCCGGCGTGACGAGTCAATGGTAGAGTAATTCTATTTTTTTTTTTTCGAGTTTTTTCATGTTTTACAGGTACTCCGCAAATAAAAAAAAAAACCAAATATTACGATAGTTATAAACGATACATTGTCATTAATTGACGCAATGACGACTGATCGTCGTTAATTTAATTTAATTCAACTACCGTATATCAATTGATGCAAATTAGACGAAACGTAACGTTTGCTAGCGTCCAATTCTCGATATCGTAGAATTAATATCGTTAATTTGTTTATCAAAAAAAAAAAAATCGTATTATTTTACGAAAAATTCACGTTTGCATTTTACATTTTTTTTTTTCAGAGGTCTTGAAACAGGTTTTGGACAAATGCGTCGCCGGAGCTTCCGTCAGGGAAGCCTGCGAATACGGAGACAAACTGCTGTTGGAGGAGACCAGCAAAGTTTTCAAGAAAGAAAAAGACCTGAAGAAGGGTATCGCCTTCCCGACTTGCATATCGGTCAACAACTGCATTTGCCACTTCTCCCCGATCGCTAGTGAGCCGGATCTCATTATGAAAGACGACGATATGGTCAAAGTGTAAGTTTTCCGCTCACTGATACACTGAAATGTATTATAATTGGTTGTCGGATCATTCGTCCGATCGGTGGTCTCGATAAAAAACAAAACTGAGTTTTGATCACCGATTGGATGAAAAAAAAAAAAAAAAAAAAAAAAAAATTATCGAAAATTATTACAATAATAATAATTTTAATTATTATTAATAATATAAAATTATTTTTATAATAAAAATAATAATAATTGTAATTATTATTAAAATTATTATTATTATTATTAAAAAGTACTCTTTTTAAATTAAAAAAATTAATTATTATTATTATTATTTAAAAAGATTATTTTTAATATCGATTAAAGTATTTTTTAAATTAAAAAAAATTTTTTTAGAGATCTTGGAGCGCACGTCGACGGTTTTATTGCGGTAGTCGCCCACACGATCGTCATAGGCTCGTGTCCCAAGGCGAAGGTAACCGGTAGAAAGGCCGATGTGGTATTGGCCGCTCACTACGCATCGCAGGCGGCTTTGAGGCTTCTGAAGCCGGGAACAGAGGTATACATAATAAAGACCATTATTAATAATTCTTCGTAAAGATTATTGTCGAATTTAATTATGTTAAAACGTAATTTTTTTTTGTTTTTTTTTTTTTTTTTATAGACGTACGCGATAACGGGTACAGTAGAAAAGATCTGCGGCGCCTACAACTGCAAACCCATCGAAGGAATGTTGAGCCATCAGCTCAAGCAGTTCAAAATTGACGGTGAAAAAACCATTATACAAAATCCCAACGACGCGCAGAAGAAGGAACACGAGAAGTTTACACTCGAAACTCATGAAGTGAGTTTTACTTCGATTTTTACTACCGTATCTATTCGAAGATTTTTTTTTCTTTCCTCGTATCGTATTTAATGCGATTTATTGCGATTACACTATTTTTTTATTTTTATTTTTTTTTATCTCAGTTATCACGAGAATTCGAATTTTAGTCACTAAAGATTTCGTTTTTCTAACAATCGGAATGATTAAAATATTGGGTATCGAAGTCCCCAACGAAAATAGAATTTTATATTTTCGAAAAATTAAATAATTTATTAAAAATCGGATCCAATCAAAGATTCAGTGTTTATGGATTTAAAAACAACTTAATAATCAATTAATTTTACGCATTGATCCCTCAGAAATGATTTCTTTTTTTTTTTTTTTTTTTTTTTTACGAATTGCCGACCGTTTTTAACTCTTTATCGACTCTTTTATTATCAGGTGTACGCTATGGATGTTCTCGTGAGCTCCGGGGAAGGCGTGGGTCGGGAACAGGACACTCGCGTCACTATATACAAAAAAACGGAGGAAACTTATCAGTTGAAGCTGAAAACATCCCGAATGTTTTATTCCGAAGTGACCCACAAACACGGGCTGATGCCTTTCAATCTCCGTACATTCGAAGACGAGAAGAAAGCTAAGATGGCAGTTGTCGAGTGTGTGAACCATAGATTAATCGAACCTTTCCAGGTAACGCTTATTCACTTATTCACTTATTCACTTATTCACTTATTCACTTATTCGTCGTTCTATATTCATCGCTACGAGTATTGCAGCGATCCCCTCGCGAAGAATCACAGAGCGCATATAGTGGATTTTCAGATCGATGATTCCGAAACTTACAACAATTTTAGTATTTCCAATCGAATGGAAAAGTAAAATTAACGAAAAAAACTCAAAAAAAAATTATTTTTTTCTCGAGATTAATATTTCAGAGCAAAAAGCGTATCTTATGTTTCTTCATCGATAAAAAAAATACGGAAAATCCCATTCGATAAATTATTCCTATCGATAAAAAAAAAAAAAAAAAAATTTCACCAAAAATCTTTGCGATTTTTTTTATACGATCAGAATACTGTTACGAATAAAAAATCACATGGGATAACCGATGTAATTTTTTTATTTTTGCCAATAAAAAAAAACGCGCTTTTTTGCATATAGCAAAGGGACATCGAATTTTGATTTAAAGGCGCATTTTTGAATAATTTCTTTCGATTTATTTAACAAGATTTTTCGCCAGCAAAGTCGGTTTAAATATCATTAATCAACGTGTCTTCTCTTGTATTTTTTTTACAGGTCCTGTATGAGAAACCGAACGAATACGCGGCGCAATTCAAATTCACAGTATTGCTGATGCCGAACGGTCCTCACAAAATTACGGGAATACCTTTCGAACTCGACTCGTTCAAATCGGATTGCGTTGTGGATGATCAAGATTTGAAAGTAAGTCGATAAGAATCCCTTAAAAAAAAAAAAAAAAAAAAAAAAAAAAAAAAAAAAAAAAAAAAAAAAAAAATTATAAAAAAAAAAAAAAAAAAAATTATAAAAAAAAAATCGATAAATTTTTTTTTTTTTAATCAATATTATCGATTTTTTTTTCTGTTTTTCGTCATTTCCATCGTAATTAATAGATCGTTAACGAATTTGTTTGCTCTTTTTTTCAGACGCTCTTGAATTCCTCGGCGAATCCGAAGTCCGCGAAGAAGAAGAAAAAGAAGGCGGAAAAGGCAGTTGGCGAAGTTGCAATGGAAGTCGACGCCAAGGCTTAACAGAAAATCGCTCCCCTCCCCCACCCCCACGTCCATAACTTACCGAAATCATTTTGCACTCACCTTACCGTTCAGTTAGGCCATTTGTAACAATTGACGCGAATTCCGTTTCGCCAATACATCGCGAGCAATGCGATTCCCGATTCTTCGACGAGAACTAACATCCCAACGTATCGCGATGATTCGTCGGCGCGTATAACTTTTTATCGGTTTTTTTTTTTTTTTCATACTATCGAAAAAAAAAAGGTGTCAATATTTACTGTGTATCAATTATTGACTACTTTATGCATCCGGATCCCCATCGTCAAACTTTAATTAATTTTCTGTACAATTCATTATCGCTTTGCTGATTACACAGTATTGATGTTGCACTCTGATCCATTACGCTCGGTACAAACGTGCAGTCATTTTGAAAGTTTTTTCGAAAAAAAAAAAAAAAAAAAAAAAAGTATATCACATCCGCATTCCACGTTATCGCGATTTTTCGACAATTTTTTTTTTTTTTTTTTTTTTCTTTTTTTTTCGTCGATAACACGCGATTCGTTGGAAAACACGGCATCTTCGCGCGTTTGACGACGAAATTTGACTGCACGATTTACTTTGCACAACGTTCATTATCGGGCGGCGATTTGCAATACTCTATTCAGCGTTTAGTTTGTGAGCAGTTTGACATTTGAGAACATCTAATAGTTATAAATTGTAAAATTGGAAGGAGTGTCGACTTTGGGAAATATTCATAAAAAAAAAAAAAAACAAACAAACAATAACAACAATCGACTTCAGTTATTTCGACGAACGAATTCCCTGACCAATCGAGAGATACGTAGAATCGAATCGCCCGATATCGTCGGCTGATATCGAAAAAAAAAAAAAAAAAAAAAAAAAAAAAAAGATTTAAATACTGTAATGAAAAAATTGAATGGTTGTAATTAATTGATATATTGTTCAGACGTTTTACGCAGTTTTGTACCATTGTAATACGACATACGCAGTTATGTCGCGCGACAGATATTTTTTGTACTGATAAAACGCGCATAAGTACGCCGGATATTGTAATCAGTGTATTTGTTTTAATACAAAATCGTCTCGTGACAATGTGTCATAAGATTGTCAAATTAAAATTGCATTAAAATTATATGAAGTTTTCAAGGTGACGAGAGTGGCGGCCAGCGATTTATCGCCGTCGCGAGACTCTCGTATTTAAAAGACTAATGAGAAATTCGAAAAAAAAAAAAAAAGAAAATTTAATCAAATTTTTATTTTTTTTAATTAAATTTTTTTTTTTTTTATTTAGAAATTTAATAAACCACTGAGAGAAGTGCAGTTTCGAGTAGTGAGGAAAATATATAAATATCGAACGGCATTTACAAAGGAATATTTATTAATAGTATTTTCATTTTTTTAAGTAGCGACTGATATCCAAATAGAAATTATCGTCAATAATTCATCCTAATCGACTTAAAGGTTTTTTTTTTTTTTTTTTTTTTTTTTTTTTTTTACATCGTCATATCGATATCTCGGGTCTGAAATCGAATTTTCAACACTACCGTATTGGGTGTCGTTATGTCAGCGACGTTGATTTCCGTCCCGTCTTCGAGTTCCAATTCCGCGAGTGTCTTCGATAAATTTTCTCGTGTTCTCTCTTCGATACTCGCGACAGTTTGCATATACAAAGTTTTCATTTTTCCTCTGATGTTTGCCGTGAGTCCGGGATTTTTCATTTGAAGATCGGGTCTCTCGCACAGTAATTCTATCAATTCTTTCAATTTTACGCGTCCATCGACGACGTGAATTTCTCGGGGCACTTGACTACAAGCCAAACAATCCGATTTTCGTTCGGCTTCGTAAGTATACGAGTAAATGCCGTCCAAATTATTGAGTACCTGTGAAAACGTTAAAAAATTGAAAATACAGGATATACAAAGGCGTTAACGAGCGTTTCGTTAATTTCGTAAGAAAAAAAATCATTTAAATACGCGGCGCGAATAACGCCGTTATATTCTTTAATTCAAAGAGATTTTTGTTTTTTCTCCCGAAAATCCTGAAAAACATACCATATAATTGTTCAGAGAAGCTGTGCAGCTGGTCGCGAGTTTGAAAACTTCCGTCGCGCACGTTGCCGCGATAGCGGCATTCGTCGAAGCGACTGCGGGAATAATATTCTTCACGACCCCCTGCACCAGTCTATACGTTAATCCTCTGATACCGAATTGTGTTGCTCTGTCTATGGATTTCTCGTAAATCCAATTAACGTGCTGAGGATCATCTCCGTCGATGACGCAATCGAAAGGATTGTCCTTTGGCCATTGAATTACTTTTACATACTCAATGCAGTGCTCCGGCAAACGTGGAGTGTTTGCTATTGTGCACAACGGATAGGTGACCTGTAATGGAGCAAAAAAAAAGTTGAAGAGAATTCTTTGGTTACGAAGACGAAAAAAAAAAAATAAGAACTTTTTTTTCGCAATTTTTTTTTTTTCGAAATTTTTTTTTTTTTCAAAAATTTTTTTTTTCGAATTTTTTTTTTTTTCAAAATTTTTTTTTTTCGAATTTTTTTTTTTTTCAAAAATTTTTTTTTTCGAATTTTTTTTTTTTCAAAATTTTTTTTTTTTCGAATTTGCAATTTATACCTGTGGAGGATAAAGATCCAGTGTGCATTCGATACACGCCGTCAATCCTGGTAATATAACTCTGGCGTTTCCCTTGAATCCTTCCGTACCGCCGTCCACCATGGGTATGACGCTGGATTGATCCAATTCGCCGTCATTGTAAACCAGAAGCGACAGCAGCATTCCGTTGATCCATCGTCTGGCGACAATGGAATCCAAGCCGCAGACAACGATGTGAAATTGACGATAGAACGACTCTTCCTTGTCTTGTATCATACAGCAGTGCGCAACGACATTGCAACCCGGCACTCTGTTGTTTATAAATTTAGCCGCCACCTCGGCCTTTGACGAGCCGAGATCTTTGTGACGGAAGAGGAATTGCCTGTTTTTCGACAGACATTTTTGTTTTTTTTGGTGGAACGGACGCAAAATAAATAATGAGCATCGATGTTTTGCGCGCAAAGACGAAACTCACCGATTGAGGTTAGAAAGTTCGATTGTGTCCATGTCTATCACATGGATTTGTCGGAAACCCATCAGAGCCAAATTTTTTAATAACTCACAGCCCAATCCACCGGCTCCGATGACCAAGAGTTTACAGTTTTCCATTAAAAATTGAAGAGTGTCGGGGGACGGCTCGAAATCCGGCCGGCAAAAGGGTCCCGAACGCTCCAATATCTTTCGCAAATGACTCCATCGTCTGTGCGTATGATCCGATCCCATAATCGTAATTTATTTTTCTTTTAACGATACAACTCTTCACGCTCGATTTATTGCACACGATTTTAAGTAAAACGTTTAAAATGGCCTTCAAGCTCGAGACTAAGCGGCACCGATGACAGCCGCGGTGAGACTGCGGTCACGTGGTGCGTCAAATTCGTACGAAGCAAAGCGTACAATTTTCACGGTCAGCATCCCCTCGATCGTTCAATTCTGACTGTGGCGCCGGGTGTAGGAGAAAATGTCAATGGCCGTTGGGAAATAACCCGCGCTGAGTTAATATTTTATGAATTGGAGCTCCATAGATTTTTTCCGAGATTCCGGGGGCGGCTCGGAGCATATAAATAGATATATACATACATCGAACGTATAAAAAATTAACCCCTAACGTACGGGTGCCATAAATGTATATCCGAAACTTTTTGACCAAAGAATACTTTCAAATAGTCCGTAAAACTATACAATATCGTAAAAAAAATCTGAAAAAAATTATAGAGTACTCTTTACGTCTCTTTTTTTTCGTTCTTTCGTGTTATTGTTACGAGCAAAATGAGTCTTTCGTACGTGAAGGGTTAATCTCGATCGTGCAACATGCATGCGACGCGCATCCCTACACGCAAAAAAACTCGTGACACAAGACGAGATTATTCTATCGGAATAAAATGGAACGTCGGCGATAAGTAAAAAACAGAAAATTCGGATGACGACTTACCTGCTTTTGTTATCGAGTATCTCATTAATTCGTCATTAGTTACGTTGATTTGTATGAATAAATAGTGCAGTTTCATTTATTGTTTTTTTTTTTTTTTGTTTAAGAAGTAATAATGATGTACATCTGAGGATATATCGAGCACAAGTAAAAAAGGTTTCTCTCAACTAAAATTATGCTGTATCAACATCTATTTGTCATATTCTGCGATATTTCACATCGAATTTCGAGTACTGAAGCAATGGATGTTTTTTAAATACTAATTTCAACAAAAAAAAATATAAAAAAAATACGTGCCGTTCGTCAAATATCTACATGAAGTCGATTCTCAGCTATCTCTCGTTTCGCGATCGTTTTTAATGCACAGATAACTCTCCGCACATTCTTTCCCCTTCTATTACCCTTTGCATAAGATAAATAATTTCAGAAACGGCGTTTCCTCAATTAAACAATTAAAAATACCATTGAATAGGTCACTAAATCGAATATATAGCGAATGAGTAGTCGAGAATCAACTTTTATTGCGTCAACCCATTAGAGCGCATAATTAAATGAGAAAAGCGATTTTGAAAATGTTTTTCTTTTTCTTTTTTTTTTTTTTACTATTTTGTTAACTACCCGCGATAGCCTGTGCTCGTGTCGGAATTATCTCAGTCAACAAATTTTTTTTTTTTTCTGTTTTTTTTTGTTTTTTCAACTTCCTTCATATATTTTTTTGCAGAATATCTATGCGTATTAACTCCCGAAGCTTTTGAAATCAAAAGACATTCTCGTTACTTAAATATAACTATTGCGTAAAACATTTCCAAACAAAACTTTTCTAATCGTAAAAATAATCGGTTTTGTGTGAAAGTCGTTAAAGAATGCCGCCGGTGTTACAATACCATTAACTTAGAAGCTCTCAGATTTAACAAGATTATGCTGATTTTGTAAATCATCGATCAGGCTGATCTTGTGCGGTGGTTGAATTACATTGATTTTCCGTTGTCTGAAATAGTCCCGTCTCTGCTTATGGCTCTCTGCTACAGACAGTCTGTTATCAATATTACTTACATCAACATGACGGCTTATTTGGATATCTTCGTTGCTCACCTGCGCAATACTGTCGGGTATTGGCAATGGTTTTGCTACTCCGATTCGTACGGTGCCCTTTGGGGCTCCTTTGAGCGCCTGTACCGCTTGATCTAACGTCGCGTTTTCCAATGCAATATCATTCACGAACAGAAGACGATCGCCGGGAATTAATTGTCCGTCGACCTGAGCAACGCCACCCGGTACAAGTGACCGTATTACTATCACAGTTTCGTTGGGGTTCATTGGATCCTGAAAATTAAATCGATACATTTATTACGAGAAACGATTAATAATAACTAACAGCGATCCCATCGTATCGAGTTATTCGTAATGGCGAACATTGAGAATTGAGTTGTTCTTAAATTCTGATATTATTTACGAATAGCCGTGAATTAGCTGCACTATAAGCAATCAAATCCAAAAACGAAATTAAAAAAAAAGTAAAATAAAAAATTGTCCAACTAAATTTTTTGATTTCACTCGATACGTAAAGTGCATAATCCCCATTTCACACTGTGAAGTAAACTTTTATTATCATCGATATCGAAATATATATCGACTGTCATCGATATCGAAATATATATCGATTGTCATCGATATCGAAATGTATATCGATTATTATCGATATCAAAGTGTATATCGATTATTATCGATATCAAAGTGTATATCGATTATTATCGATAGCAAAGGGTATATCGATTATTATCGATATCGAAGTGTATATCGATTACTATCGATATCAAAGTGTATATCGATTATTATCGATATCGAAATGCATATCGATTATCATCGATATCGAAATGTATATCGATTATTATCGATATCGAAATGTATATCGATTATTATCGATATCGAAGTATACAGTGGAGCCCCTCTTGTCTTAACTTCACTTGACTCAACTACTCGCTTGCCTTAACCCGTTACCATGGCAACGATTTCGGTTGCCTGAATTTCCCCTGAGTCCGCTCGCCCCACTACGACCGCTGCGCGGACCACTCGTATACCCCTCGTTACCCCGACCGGCAGCAATTAACCGGGAGTGGGGACTGCAGGGGAAATACAGAGTAGTGAAGCTCTCCGGTCCCGCCGAGTTAAGACAAGAGGGGCTGTGCTGTATATTGATTATTATCGATATCGAAATCCATATCGATTATTATCGATATCGAAATGTATATCGAAATGCATATCAATTATTATCGATATCGAAGTGTATATCGATTATTATCGATATCGAAGTGTATATCGATTATTATCGATATCAAAGTGTATATCGATTATTATCGATAGCGAAATGTATATCGATTAATAATACTTTAAAAGTGCATCGGGGAGGGTACCTGATAGTCCAATATTGAAAACCCAAGGCCTCGTTCTCCTTTCACTAATTGAATTATTTGTGGCTCGGAACTCCACATTGCTAAGCCCGTGAGGGGTTCAAGCGAACGAGATTTCATCTTGTTCAAGCTAGCATCCGTTACGGTGGCCGTGGTCGTGGTAGACGCCAAGGATCCGTCGGATTTAGCTTTGACCAAACGATCCGTCGTCGGCAATAAATTTTGTAGTGAACCTCCTAGAATGCTCTGGAAATAAATGTTGGAGTAATAAATCGCAGACAACTGTATATGGTTGAGCCAAATTGCGAGTAGCTTACTCTCGTTTGAAACGCAGCTTGATGCTGAGCCGTGTCGATCGGACAGAGAGGATCCTGAGAAGCGATATTTCTTCCGCAGACCATTCTGACGTTGATAGGCAATTCTTTGAGAACAGTCACAACTTCCATGTGATTGATACCCAATAATCGATAACCATTGACCTGAAACATTCAGAGGACACATACGATATTAATAATCAGCGTTGCGCAGAGGAGAAGGGAAAATATAAGTGGAATATTAATTAATATAGTTAATATAATTTGTTATTTTGACTATTCCTATTGCAATGGAAGGAAATTAATATTTATTTTGTAGATATATAGTGTGCGAATATATGAATTTATAGTAGGAAATTAACATCACCTCCAGAAGCTCATCGCCGGATCGCAGTATACCGTTTTGGCCGACCGGCCCCTCGGGAAGAATAGAGCGAATGTAATGATGCGGTCTCACTTCCTGTCCATTTTCAACGTCCACGGTGCCCTCTAAACTGATTCCGAGACCACTGCCTTCCGCGAATTTAGTCAACTGGGCGACCTATTTAAAAGAAAATTACGATGTATATCAGAGACGGAGTAATTGCAGTGGTAGACAATTCATTTTTATTTTCATTTCAATTTTAATTAATTTTCATTTTAAATTTAATTCATTTGCATTTCAATTTCAATTAATTTTCATTTCAATATTAATTCATTTTTATTTCAATTTTAATTCATTTTCATTTCAATTTTAATTCATTTTCATTGCAATTTCATTTCATTTTCATTTCAATTTTAATTCATTTTTATTTAATTGCATTACCACTATTTCGGTGTCTCTGCCAAGAATTTTCTGCCAGTTCGACTTAATTGCTGCGCGAATTTGGGGAGTTAGTTCGCAGGTAGTGTCACTCAGTAGCGCTTGAATATGCATCATCATATCCGGATCATCATCGGCTTCAATGCATTCAGCTTCGTGTAAAATTGCGCTGTCCACCGTTGTGTGAGATTCGCCTTCGGGTTCTATATCGGTCGTTGTATCCCCATCCTAAGAATATTGATAATATTATAAAAAATATCGCGAGTATAACGAATTTTATCTCAACGGATCGTCGAACCGTTTTTCCTGAAACGTCCGTTTGTAAAGCCGTAATAATTCAGTTGAGAAACAGTATTAGTTGAAATATAATTACTAAATTTCTTGCATTACGGCGGTACTATCGGACATATGCGTTGCATAAATCAATTTCTATTTTCTGAGAACAATCAATCCGCTCTTCAAGCGGATCGCATCAACAAAGTCTCTCTGATGGACGATACCGAATTTTCTCGGAATTATTCGATCGAATTTTCCACACGTCGGGCAAAGTCGTTTACAAAATATGGACAACCGGATCAATGAGTCAAAGTTGATAACAAGCGTAAGCCTCGGGGATTTTTTTCGATAGTCTTACGATTTTTTTTACATCCGACGCTTTGAGAATTTTTTTTTTTTTTTTTTTCATTACGATAGTCTATTTATATAGATTTATGTTTGGTCTTTAGATTTATCAATCGAAGTAACAGACGCGGAGGATAACAGAACCGCAGTAATTATGTGTTATATAAAATAATTGACAAAATTGGAAAAAAATTATCGAATTACCGCACTCACCGCGCTAATCGGGAAACTCGGGAGACTCGCGATGGATGGTGAACTCGGCTGCGGGAGTCTTAATTCACTTGCAGCAATCGCCTGTTGGAGCTGTTCGTATTTTGGTCCCCTTAAATACCGTTCTAAGCAAAGTAAAACGGTTTGCCCTGTACTTCTCAAGACTTCAACGGCCTCGTGGTTCGAATATCCCTGTAATGAGTGACCGTCGACTTCTACTACGCGATCGTTTATCCGAATCATATTACTCAAGTCAGCAGCGCTTCCTTTGCTAATACTTTTCACGAATATTCCGGAAAGTTCCTCTGTAAATAAACAATAAACATATTTAAAACAAAAAAAGAAAATATAAAAAAGAAATTTACACATTTCGATAATTCGTTAAAATTCGAGAAATTTCAATGTTCGATGTTTACATTTTTTTTTTTTAAACATAAGTCGATATTTTAGAATGAAGGCGATGTCTTCAATTCTTTTACGTCTCCAGAAATCTATAATTATGGCTTTCGCTGATTTATTATTGAGATAACAGAATCACGCATTTGCCTGAAAGGCTTCCAATGGCTTATAAATCGAGAAGTTACCTTTTTCGCATACGTATCCTGCTATTGTGATACCCAATCCGTATATATCTTTTCTAAGCTCAACGGTGAACCGCTCCATCTCCGGAAGTGATTTGACGTCAATTGTATCCATGGAAAGCGCTGGTAATTCTGGTATTTGTGCAGTAATCGGAATAACCGGAATAACCGAAACTGTTCCGATCGGAATTGGATTTCTGACGACGTCCATAATGAGACTCGGTCGCGTCTGAAAGATCGTTAAATAACAATTAGACGATATCATTAGTCGACCGAAGGTATCTATTGCACATGAAAATATTTCTAAAAACTTTTATGCAACAATTTACGCAAAGCATTGCTTCTAAAAATCAATGCGTCATCATTGAGAAATCTACGAGTCATTATTGAATTAATTATATCAAATACAACTTATAAGTAACGAAAAAGAAAATAAATTAGAAAAATAAGAGTCAAGTTAAAGAAATAAACGAAAAAAAAAAAATCGCTACGTTCACTATATGCCGTATTTTCGATGAATGAAGAATTTTACAAATGTAAACGTAATCGAGAAAAAAATGCCGGGATAATGACGTCCAATCGTATTCCAGCGATACTTGCGCAATTTTTATAAATACCAATCGCCGCAATTTAAAAAATATTTTAAAAACCGGATTAACAATTCCAACGAGTTGTCTCTTCTTATACTTACGTGAATTTCAATATCTTGATCATGAGTATATATACAACCATTTTCAGAATCTGCGCCATTGCGGAGATTTTGACTATTATAAGATTCCGGTACGCTGTGCTCGAGGTGGCGATCCAATTCATCGGGATCTCCGAGAATTTTCGTCGGGACGATCGGCGCGTGACTTCCAAGAGCCTAAGAAATAATGGATTTAATTTAAACTATTAATGCGCTATGAATATCTGTCGAAAAGTAGTAAAAATTCGTCTTCGTTTTTAGTGAAAAACACGAAATGAATAAATAAAAATTAAAATAAATAAATAAAAAAGAAAATAATAAAAATAAAACAGATATATAAAAATAATAAATTAATTATATTAATTGTAATAAATTTATCCGGTTCCATGGCGCGATTTTTTAAAAAAGAAAGAAGAATAACTTCTAAGTAACTAAAGTAATCTAAAACGATTAACAAAACGATCGACAACATTGGATAAAGTCGGATAACATTGGATATCAAAATACAATTTTCCTGCCGATAGAAAGGCTGAAATCGTCTTTTCGTTACGCGATATTTAATATTTAAATATTCAATAACGCAAAATCTTCCGGTACCTGATAATCCGGCGAAGTGGGTTCGACCGGTCGCGCTACAACGAGCCGCACGTGGGTACCGGACTGTCGTAAAACGGCGGCGACTTGTTCGCTGCCCATTCCGCGTAAATTAACATCGCCGATCTGCAGAATATGGTCGCCGCTCTGCAGCCGGTTATCCTGAAATCCATTGTTTCGGTCAATAAAAATGGCAAAGTTATCTGCACGACATCATAATTTTGAATCGATAGTCAACAGAACAGTCAATGAAAAAATAAAGGAATTTCCTTAAACTTACGCGGTCGGCAACACCGCCCGGTAGGATAGTCTTAACAACGACTCCTGTACTTCGGCCACCAATAATCCCAAAGCCGAGGCCGCTGCCATCGTTGATTAGATTAATCACTTCCACTTGTGCCCATTCGGTATTCAGCTGAAAAATGGCAATCAATAGTTTGATCCGATGAGATCAGAAATTTTCGACTTTCCAAAAGAATCATTCAAACGGCCCGCAGCTCGGGTCACCAAAATGTTTGGGTAAATGTACTGAGAGTGTTTAAGCGGCCACTGTACCGTTTGTGGCCATTATTATTATTATACTATTTGAATTATTATTTTTTTTCAAAACCGCATATTGATTCTTCGAAAGTTTTTATATAAATTCACCGAATGATCTACTTGAAGTTTTGTTTTTTTAAATTTGATTATATTTTGTTTTATTGCTTCGAATGTGATGGCGACAATCGGACCTAAAGTGGCAAAAAATGGTACCCTATACTTTACTAAACTCCTCTGCAAGACGCGAATTTGAACGACAAATCGATTTCTACGATCATAAAGCGATGTAGCGAAATTCTTGATCATTGGGATCAATCAACATGAATCAAAGTACATTATTACTATTATGCAGAAATGGTACCTCTACCTTATACTTTACTAAGCTGTTCTGCAAGACGCGAATTTGAACGGCAAATCGATTTCTACGATCATAAAGCTATGTAGTGAAATTCTTGATCATTAGGATCAATCAACATGAATCAAAGTGCATTAATGCTATTCTGCAGAAATGGTACCTCTACCTTATACTTTATTAAGATGCTCTGCAAGACGCGAATTTGAACGACAAATCGATTTTTACGATCATAAAGCTATGTAGTGAAATTCTTGATCATTGGGATCAATCAACATGAATCAAAGTACATTATTACTATTATGCAGAAATGGTACCTCTACCTTAGACTTTACTAAGCTGCTCTGCAAGACGCGAATTTGAACGACAAATCGATTTCTACGATCTTAAAGCTATGTAGCGAAATTCTTGATCATTGGGATCAATCAACATGAATCGAAGTACAGTACAGAGGAACCCCCTCTTGTCTTAACTTCCCTTGACTCAACTGCTCGCTTGCCTTAACCCGTTACCATGGCAACGATTTCGGTTACCTGTATTTCCCCTGAGTCCGCTCGCCCCACTATGACCGCTGCGCGGGCCGTGAGCGCTGTCAACTGCGCATGCGCAGACTCACCCCACGGCTTTGTATGTCGGACCGTATACCCCTCGTTACCCCTTACCGACAGCAATTGCCCGGGATTGGGGACTGCAGGGGAAATACAGAGTAGTGAAGCTCTCCGGTCCCGTCGAGTTAAGAAAAGAGGGGCTGTGCTATATTACTATTATGCAGAACGCATATGGATGGAAATGGACGCACCACCATGTCAGAGCTCGTTTTGGAAGTATCACTGATTGCGGAAGGGCTTCGTTCGATCAGGAGGCCTCCGGTGGTTGGTGGCAATGCTGGAGTGGTTTCGTGGGTAGCAAGAGACAACGACACCGAATGCTCTTTGTCTGATACAACTTGATTTCCCGGAGGACCCGGGCTAATGACAGAGCCAGTGTCCCCTGCTGCCACCGTCGTACTGGAGGCCGCGGATACCTCATCCGTTTGCAAAATGCTTCCGGGTTCTAAAAAAAAAAAAAAATATATCGAAAACCGTTGGACTAATACGGCAATTAATCGTAAATCGTACGCCATTTTTAAAGATATAACTGATGGGGCGTATGAATAAAAACGGAAATACTCCATTAGGTACCGGAAGTATCTATCTATACCTGGGGCACTTCTTGCAACAACTAATTCCACGAGGCCGCGAGCCTTTTGAAGAATGGAAATCGCTTGTTCGTGAGATATATTGGAGTCCAATGGTTGTCCATCAATAGCCAATATTTGGTCGCCTTCTATCAGTCGAGCATCGCTGGAACATAATGAAGAGTTTATGTCAAGAAAAGTTATATACACCTATTTAGGTTAAACCGGAATTTCAGGGTTTTTTTTTTATGGATTGGCTTTTTATTTGTAAGGACATAATTTTTATTTTACTGCAGAGACGAATTAGTTAATTAATTAATACTTTTATTTATGGATCTTAACGAGAGGCTCGATCCCCGGGGAAAGTTTATCGCTTCGTCGCTAGATGGCGCACTGGCGAAAGGTTTCTCGCGAATGAAATGTCGCATCGCTGGATATACTTCTGGAGTTACGGATAAAACAAGAAAAGTGCCTATGTTCACTGTGTATCTTATATGTGATGAATGGAAATATGTTTTTAATGTAAACGGAAAGCGAACAATTGATTAATTTCTTTTAATAATGCTACTGAGTCGATTTACGTCGTTTTCTTTGTATATAAAGACATAATAAACATCTTTCGGTGTACCAATGCAAAAAGAACAATTTTAGGATTTAAATAAGTCGGAACACTTAATACTTTTTTGTAAAGTAACGCAATACTTTCCAACATTCTTCATTATAAGAGGAACTTCGCTAAAAATGTTCAGTTTACGATAATTTAATCGAATGTGTATTTTCCATAGAAAGTCGAAGAATTATTTAGGCTGAAATTATGGCGTTTCAAGTTGACAAAAATAAAAGAATCGAAACCAGAAGCAAATCTTGAAGGTTTCATCAATATTTTTCTCGATAAAAAAAAAAATTGAATGAAAGCCGAAGGTTCATAAAAGTCGATTGACCAAAAACTATGGAGTTTCCATTCAGAAGATATATCCACAACCACGTGTTCACATGCAATACTAGTGCAGCATTTACCGAAAATAGTATTCAATGCGATTGCGCAAAAGCAAAAAAAAAAAAGAAACCTCAACTAATTTATTTTCAAGTACAAGTCTACAGGATAAGTATCAAAGTGGTATCCCTTGTTCCACAGAAGTCTTTCCTTTGCCGTCTGTAAACCGTAGAATTACAAGCAAAAGTGTGCGTCTTAAAGTGACTCACGTCTGGACGGTCGCCAACTGAATTGTATAAATCACATATCACACGAGGAGTCCGTGAAGTCACAGCGAATCGGATGCATGTAAGTACCGGGAACGAACATACTATCTTTCGTATTACTATTTACAGTCGCCGGAGTCGGGATCTTCAAAAAAAATCACTTATGGATGTTGGGGCTGTTAAAGACCACGTGTATCAACCGCAATCCTAACTTGTCGTCTATTGTTAACGTCACTGTTGATGCGTTATGCAATTTTAGCGAAACGGCGATTAACGTCAAGTTTCGCAGAGGCCTACGAAGCACTCTTCGTCAAAATTAAATGTATGAACTTCCGCAATGCTAGATGTGGGTCGCCGTGTATTTCTTGGAGCGGCGTGGACTAAGTCACCGATCGATCGCGTCGACATGGTCGTATCAAGTGATGGCGCATTACGAACCATTACGCGAACACTTTCCAATGACTTTTAAATCTTTTTCGAGATCCTTAAGATGCCATTAATGAAGTTTTACTTGGGATCGAAGGATAACTGTAATATCGGAGAATCGTTGTAGGGCTGTAGCGTTGTAATTTCTATCATTGCCGGATTATGCAGAGCATGCGTACTACGGATGGCAACCAGGTGCGTACACTTGTTTTATTACGGCGCCAGTATTCACCCCCAGTAATCTCATTCACGTCGCATGTGGTTGATGTGGAATAGTGATGAATAACGGTTCGATGTGTTATGTTTCCATGGCGTATGTTATTACAACACGATATGGAAATCATTGGATATAAGAGATTCTGCATATGATTAGTATAATGAATAACCATTTCTGGTTTTTCAGGATTAAGGACCATTTTTATTGTACATTACGCTTTATATTTCTGCATAATTTCATTGCAGGAATTTAATGAAATCGATAGGATTCCAAGGATTCGGAAGACTCCGGTGAAGGAAAGACGCGATGGTGTGAAGACACTAATGAAGACTTGGAAAACTTGGAAAACTTGGTGATCGGAAATCTGAACGGAAACTGCCTAAAGTTCCTATGAATATAGCGAGATGACTTGTTCGCCTGCGCTATGAATTCGGAATTTATCGATTTTTGACGGAGAAGAGATTGTGACGAATGTAACCAATTCACGTTTTGGTTTAACATCATTTTTTGGGTCGTTAGGAATGTGAATGCTGTGGTTATTTTGGTAAATTTGGTCGGAATGGTTTTTATTTAGAAAGGAAATGATTTTAAGCTATGCGAAGATATTGGGAATGAAAAGTGTAGATTTTGGATCGGTATCGCTTCAAGATGTTCGATATGAGTGACGAATTTGTTACCGACGCGAATAATTTCGCGGTACAAATTTCAACGAGCGATTTACGGGTTATTTTCAATGTTTCGATGTACCGAAACGAATAACGCTGAAGGATTCAGCATCGCTGATCGGCGTTCGAAATGTTCATTGCGATTTTTCATACATATTTCGAAGATACTGGTTCTCCGCCACTAAATACAATGCTAATCTCATAGAACCCTAACATTTTCGACGACCGCAGGACGACCCAAAAAATGGTCGACAGTTTGGGCGCAAAATTCAAGGTACAAACGACTCTACACGTGTTATTTGGTCGTTTTTCGAATAAAATAAAAAATTGCTAAACTCCCGCCAATCGTCGTCGTTTTTTTTGGGGTCAACGCGAGTGAAATGCGAACTTCAGCATAATCCACGAAATTCTGGCGCTCGGCAGATATTTTTTTTTTTAATTTTTTATTGCTACTTTACCGCATAATTTCTATTTAACGAAAGCTGATTGATTTTTAATACGTTAATCTTATCTATTTTTCGCTCACTAAACCAACTATGTCAATGCGTAAGTTCGACATTTTTTGGGTCGCGTTTTATCAGATATTTCGCTAAATATCTGTATGAAATGTATGCTGATTTTGCTTACCAGCCGGCGATTCCAGTGGGTTGAATCTCTTGAAGAAAAATCCCGAGTTCTCCTCTATCAGTGCTTCTAAGTCCAACGACGCTGAACCCGAGACTCGTACCTTCGGGTTTAAATAACTAGAAGCAAAAAAAGAATCGACCAGTGAAATAAGGAGTCAGAAAGCTGCGGTCGCCGTTTGGAATGTCTCCGCCAAAAAATACTATGCAAAGTAAAGACTCCATAAAGTAAAAATAAATTAAAAATAAAAATAAAAAAAAAACCTTTTTGCAAGTTATGAGCATTAATTCAATTTTCAACATACATTGTTTACTCAAATTGCTAATTTCAATATACATTATTTTTTTGAATCCTTTAAATCCGTTGAATAACCAAAAATTAAAATTAATAAAAATGGTTTAACAAATTTAACTGATTTTAAATTACGCAATACGTCTGCCAACTAAAGGATCAATACAGGGTATTTGCCGAAGAATTTCCGTACAAAGATTACCAATTGAAGTATAAAGAATTTAACCAAAGATTAGAATGGTATATCCATTCTACAGCTCACCTGCACAGTGCAGATCTGACGTCCTTTCGCTGCGCCTTCAATGACTTTCTGAAATTCCTTAGCATAAGTCGGCGTTGTTATCGGCGGAATGCCAATAAGATCCGATACCATACTGGGACTTGTAACCTGTAACAGCGGTATGTAAAATTGCAACTTTAAGGAAGTTATGTCGCTTCGCGTTCATTTCGCATGACTTCGACAAAAATTCGAGAAAATTGCAAATACTTCTCGATGGTATAAAAATCTGAAAAAATTCATACATATTAAAGATACAGAAAAGATCAATTTTGTATAATAATAATTCCAAACGTTATTAACAAATTAATAAAAAAATTAATTAGTCAACAAATTTCCCGAAACCCCAACTTTTTTTTTACCGAAAATAATTCGTTCATTTTTCTGAATACGTATGAATTTTTTCAGATTTTTCAATTTGCTTTTAATATATTTTTTTATATGGAAAAAAATGTGTGAAAAAACAGAAAATTCAAAGTAAATTAAAAAATCTGAAAAATTCATACGTATTCGGAAAAATGAACGAATCATTTTCATAAAAAACCAAAAGGCCAATTAATTTTTTCATCAATTTGTTAATAACATTTTGGAATTACTATTATGCAAAATTAATCTTTTCAATACCTTTAATATGCATGAATTTTTTCAGATTTTTATACCATACAGAAGTACTTACAATTTTCTCTCATTTTTCTCGAACTTATGCGAAATTAACGCGAAGCGACATAACCATTTTAATACGCAAATCATTGAAATTAAGCAATAATTCTCCGTATTCTTCTCAAAATCTGCGGCTCCGTCTATAGAAATCGGGTATTGAGAATCGGGATTACCTGAGCGCTCGTATCTTCGCTGCTGCTGTGAGTTAACGGCGCTACAGGAACCCTTTGATCTTCCGTTTCGCTGCAATCCTGATAAAGATCTTGATAAACATTAGCCGCAAGCGGTTCCAACGGCGCGTTGGGTACCGATAAATCCAATTGGCCGCAAAGATTTATATCGAAATCGCCGGGAACGATCGACGGGTGTTGACTGAGCTGAGCGTTTAAATCCGTCAGCGAATCTTGAATAGTGACGATACTTCGAAACGTCGGGTTCTCCAGTAGACATACGAGAGCCTTTAAGTCGTGAGTCACGTGCATTTGGAATTTTGGATCGCGGCAGTCGTCGACGCGCTCGTGAATGTGTTCCAGTAAATGGAGCGCCGTCGACATATCTAAAAAAAAAAAAAATACAAATCGTAAGCAGGCAATGCGATGTTATTTTCAATTGGGTATTATAATTTTTTTTATTATTAACGTAACATTAACAACGTGATATATTTACCTGCGCTTAAGGGCATTTTATCTCTTCAATTGACTCCCTGAGAGTCCGAAATCCAATAGGTAATAATTTCTTCGGTATCTGAAACAGAAGACGAGATAAATTCGATTAATGATTCATTATTTTTTTTCTCCCACTATAAATCTTTATACAACGGACCGAAAGGTATTTCAGCCCACGCGATAGTATATTAATTCATGAGATCTGTGTGTTATTGCTGTTCTTTAGAGAATATGACGTAAGTTGCTCTTCCGGCGATTATATTGTCTTTTTTTTTACGTTTTAACAACTTTTTTTTGTAAGACTCTCATACATCGTACTTTTCAGGGGCAAAAAATTATTTTATTTTTTAAAATAATTTTCGGGAAAAAAGTCACGAAAAATAAATAATTTTTTTTTTTTTACGATTTTCGAGAAAAAAAATCGACGAAAAAAAAATCATTTTACTTTTTAAAATAATTTTCGAAAAAAAAAGTCACGAAAAAGAAATTCTTTTTTTTTTTTAATGATTTTCGAGAAAAAAAGTCACGAAAAAGAAATTCTTTTTTTTTTTTATGATTTTCGAAAAAAAAAGTCACGAAAAAAGAAATCATTTTTCTTGTCGAGAAAAAAATTCAGGAAAAAAAAATGCTTGGAGATTGGAGCAAAACGTGGAGAAGAATTTTTCCGCACGCGTACTATGTTAGCATAAGTAATTATATTAAATAAGTTGAGTTTCTCGTGACAAAATCCCACCCCTTCGGCACGTGCTGTGATTATTAAATTCAAGAGATTCGACTGGATCGGTCGTTCGGTCGGTCGATTTAATTAGAGATTTCTGAAGACGTCCGCGACGGAGTGTTGAAAAGAAAAAAAAAAAGAAATGACAAAACTTCCATTAACTTATTCAAACAACTGGATAATTTGTTTCACAAGAACGTCGGAACGTCTGAAAGGAATGAGGAAACAATGTCGTTGCGTCGCAATAGTGTAGAGACGAACCGAGAAAGGGAAACATACAAGTCTCGTGAATCGATGAAGGTGCTGCCCTTTGCCGCCCACGACTACTAAATAGAGAATTTCTCATCGTCGGAATTCCGCTTACAGGAGCTTCACGTTCGTCGGAGATCGACAATGTGGCTAATGATGAAGGATTTATATAGCCAATAACGTGGCACACGTGTCGTGCGAACATTTCGAAAGATTGAAAAAAAAAAAAAAAAAAAAAAATCTTTAGATTAATATTATAATATTATTATTTTATTTCATATTATACATATTTTCACGAAAAAACTTCATGAAAAAACAACTTTTACAAAATAAATGCATTGAAACTGAATTCCCATAAAAATAAAAAAAAAAAGATTTTCTTCCGGTATTTCGTATTGCTGCGATACAACATATATATAGCTGTACAACATCTTCCCTTCCGGAAGTAACTTCGCCTCCGTAATTTTTTAATCAAATAAAAAGCTCACATCGCAAGCAACGGTAGTTAAGGTAATGTAAAACAAACGGCCGCCCACCCTATGATAAGCCCTCCGGCGCTCAGTTGATAACAAAAACTGTAATAAATGCCATTTGGAAACCATAAACATTCGAAGAAAAAGAAAATTGTATCTCTCTGCGCGTATTTATTTTTCAGGGAAACATAATTTTCTTTTGTCTCAAACGTTTATGGTTTTGTAATACCATTTATTGCAGTTTTCGTTACCGACTGAGTTTTTTTTCCATAACTTTAATTAATTACAGAATACGAAGAAAAAACGGGACGTAGTCGTTTTATCATTAGTAAGAACAACTAATGCTGCAATTTGCCGGCAGAAAAGCCACTCGTAAGATAGAGAATTAATTAAAAATAATTATAATTATTCTCTGAATTACTAGTCAGAAGAGATCCTCTTTTGTCGTACAAAGACAGTTGTTAATTGAAATACGAAATGATAGTCGAAAGAAATTCGAGATTTCGCTGTTAAATTAGTTATGTCAGAGTTATTTACAGATCATCTCCGTGTTTTGCTTTCGTCATAATTTTTAATTCGATGAATGGCTGTTTAGAACTTTTAGATAAAAATTCTATTTTGGAGTATAAAAGACAGTGCTTACTGTTTTGAATGAATCGACAATCGTAATTCATTTGAATCATAAATTAGAGTTATTAACATATAATAATAGCAAACGGCAAATGTCTATAGACGAGAATCAAAAAGCGGTCAATGGCAACGATATCAATGTAAATCGAGTTTCGAATTTGTTAAAAATTCGTAATAAAAAAATGTTTTGATTCACTTGTAATTTACATTTTTAAATATTTTTTAATGTTTTTCGAATTTATAAAATTATTATTATTATTTTAAAAAAAATTATTTATTTGATTATAAAATTAATTAGAAACATCGAAAAATATTATAAAAAAAAAAAAAAAAAATTTCGAAAATTAAAACTCAATAGACTGTTCCAACCCCAATATTCTTGACTTACATAAATCTACGGGATAAAATAGTATCACCAGATTTCATCTTTATTTATAAATCCAATAATTTGCCATTGAAGCGTTGATTTTGTAGTAACGTATCATAAAAAACAAGATAACGGTAAGTGACTGAAAATAATTGTTAGAGGTTTTCCTGTGCGAAAGTTTTTCAATCGTTCGCTACTCACTACATATTACGATAAATTCTTCGTAAGATGAAATTTGTCAAATGGATCGCTGCGCTGACGTTGCACTTTACCATCAATTGCATTAGTTTATAATTGGATCTTAACTTTTAATTATTTTTGTGCCATCGGTTGACGAATTCGACAGAATAAATTGATGTATTCGATACACAAGAAAAATAATTCGATAAAATTGATGCAAATATCGATTTTTCATAATTAACCTTAATTTGTATCTCACATGAGAAAAAATAAAATAAAATAAAAAAAACACGAAAGTGTATTAACGAAATATAATAGGAATCAAGTGAATTGTGAATTGAAATTTGTTTTGCAATTGACAGAATTTCGATAAAAAATGTTTACCTCAAATTATTACAGGGAATACATGTGATAAAATAATCGTACGGTGCATCAGGGTGCATGAGGAGTGGGGGCTTTGGGGGTTAATAATACGAGAGTAATTTCACAGGCAGAACAAGCGACAGACTTTGTGAGATTTCGATTTTTAAGATAATTCGCGTGTTCCAATATATTAGTTAAGAGACGCGATACTATGTCCTCGAATAGCAAATTAAAAAAAAACTATTTCACAGCGCGTCCTTCGAAAAATTAATACATTCCTACAGATGGACGACGCGTAGATTGAGAATAATAAAAAAGTATTCACTGAAACTACGACAAAAAACTAAAAACGTTGTCAAATCGTATTTTATAAATATTTACCTGCAACGAAGGTAATACAGGTTAGAAGGTTTTCGCTCGTCTTGACGAATGGCAGCGATGCCAATACAAATATCCAACTATTCGCAGCACATCGAAATACACACACAATATATCCACAATGCCGTTAATAATTTACAATGCAAATAAAGTTTGCGTCAATTACGAATTCGGACTGACAGAACGAGAACCGACTTCCAAAGTCAATACAGCTGATCATGTCTGCTTACATTCGACTGCATTTGCAATAAGTGCATCAGCCGTGTGGAATTACACTGCCACAATAGTGGGAGCGTCCCCAGCGCCTCACGTGGGGAATCGTAGTACGTGTCCGGATTGGTTGATATCGATGCAGCTCACCACGTGATGAAGTCGCATTGTCAAAAAACAATAAGTCATAAATCATAATACTTTATTAGATAAATTTAATATAGTAAATAAACATAATAGTAATCTAAAAAAATGTGAAATTGATCAAATAAATGTCGCTTATAGTCATGTAAAAATTGTAAAATGACGGGTCATTTTACCGTAATTTACGGCGATTTTTTTTCGTTCATTGCACCAATATACAGAAAAATATAGTCCTTTTTATTAACTATTCAAGTAATTGATCTTTTTGTCTGAAAAATCCCTCAAGCGCATAACAATTCGGTAGTGTGGCACGAACGGCCGGGTCAGTGAATCGGGGGGTTCGCGCCGAGTTCGCGCGACACCTCGATTCACTCGCGGCTGTTAGCCACGCCCTCGTCAGGCGGGTGGATCGACGCGTGCACGCGTCAAACGGCGAGCTGGAAGAGCCCGTCGTGTCACTTGTGAATGCAATTTTCTCGCTAACAAGTGAATCGACGTGTTCACGCTGATGTTTTGACTCCGCGCGAACACGTCGATTCACGCGTGACTTTCTGGCATTTTCCCGCTGGCGCTTGAATCCACGTGTTCGCGCCGAACGTCGAGTTGGAGAGTAAGCACGTCGATTTACGCGCGACTGTCACGCACTTCCTCGCCGGCGAGTGAATCCACGTGCTCACGGCGAATATCGAGTTGGGTGAGGTCGTCGATGTTCGCTCCCCCGACAAAGTCGCAACTCGTAAATTAAATGATTTTCCCCTAAAAGGTTCGTTTGTCACAACATTCTCTCTCGAAATATTCCGCGTTTTTTAATCAACATTTACGAAGCGACATTAAATTGAATGATCAACAAGTTTCTAACTGACTTCGTATTTAATTGGCTTTGTCCGTGAAAACGCTTTCGTGGTTTTCGGTTAGCATCAAGCGACAAATCGAATATGCGAAAGTTTCTCGCTTCCCCGAGAGACAAAGTTTCCGATAATTCCATTATCAAAAACACTCGAAAACGAGCGGTGGCTCGTGAGGCACCACGACGCAGAGACACGATCCTCGATCAATGGAATGTCCTAATAACTAATATATTTTAACATTGCGCAAAGCACGAACATTGCAGAATGTTTTTTCTGCCTCCGAAAAACAAACTGTCTGCTGCAGACATTTCCCGATAGGTGATTGAAGAGTTTAATGAAAAAAAAAATCCGAATTATCCGAGTTTTTTTTTATTATTCTTGCATCCACCTCGATTGGAGTGCTCGGATGGATTAGGTGCCTCGGATAAAACGCGGAGCCTCGGTTAATTGAAGCCCGGATAAACGAGGCTTCACAGTGCAAGTATATACTTGTATACTTTTTATGTTCTTTTTGTCTGTATATATATACATACATGAATATATCATGTATAGTAACTCGCAGGGTAAATAAAGTTAGAGGCATGGAATATCTTAATAAAAGTACGGTATTTAGGGTTATATCGTAATTACATAAATCAAAATTTCTCTCTTATATAATTTACTTTTATTTTTTATACACCATAGAATAAAACTATAAAAAAAAAATCAATTGAATTAAATTTTTTTTAAATTTTATATACATCGTACATTAATATACAATTGAACAATCAATTTTCATAAAAATTCACATTATTTCGCTATTTTAATAAGTGGGTTGGGCGTATTT
Organism: Buathra laborator; assembly: GCA_934046635.1. Classification (NCBI taxonomy): domain Eukaryota; kingdom Metazoa; phylum Arthropoda; class Insecta; order Hymenoptera; family Ichneumonidae; genus Buathra; species Buathra laborator. The sequence continues at coordinate 6,799,507 of OW203900.1, forward strand.
TTTATTTAATTATTTTGGACTTGCCGAGTCACACATGGTAAGTAAATACAATTTAATCCGAAGGGTTGTACATAGCTGCGTGAGAAAGGATGAAAAGTGACGAATAATTTTTTGCTCTCTATACCGATCTTCCAATTTGCGAGACGACAACATAACAGGGCTGATCCCGTAGGGAGGCATTCTATGCCGTCGACGATGATCGCCAGACGAGTTTATTGGCATCGTCAATGCCATAAACCTCTCCCGGTACACACGCTACATCGATACGTATATATATGTATATAGTTTGTATGGCTTCTATCCGCCTCTATGTGCCTCAGCGCTGCGCGCCGTTGCGAAGCGCCGGGAGCACCCACGGTCTCGAAGCAACAGTTGGTGGGGGATACCCTGGTGATTCTGGTGGTGGAACGTTTGCGGATGACCCAGGCAGATAGAGGTACGAGTGAGACAGACAGTGTTAGCGCCGCCATTCGGACATGCGTAAGATCCGATGGTGTAGACCCCGATACTGAGGAAGCGTAGTCTCATTGAAATGACGTCCGACGACGGGCGCGCGTGCTTCGACAACAACGGAGCGTCGATTGTCACTCAATTACTAACAGCACGAGATTATTATTATTAAATTAAAAAAAAAGTTTGCCGATTACGTTATTTCGATTAAAACTCAATATATTATATTATATCATTGTTTTCGGTGGTTAAAAAATAAAAATACAAAAGCGGAATAACGTTTACGAAACACGTACTATTTTATTTAAAAATGCATACAATATAACCAATAAAACTAAATATTCTCCCATGTAGTCACGAGTAGTAAATTTTTCCGAAATAACGCAGATTTACGATGAAACATATATTTCACATCGATTATCGATATGCAGCTTCGCAAAGTTATGTTTCATGAACAAACAAAGCTGATGCCGCTGTTGACTGTGCCCACCGCGCGATAGACAGAGATTAACAGTCGCGAATCGGATTGAGGGGTGCGCGTTGAATAACGGGTTTCATTCCATCGGCAAAAGCTGACGACTGTTATAATCACAATGATAAATATTGTCGAAAATCTTGTGTATCGCGAAATGGGATAATTGTGTTTGACTTTTTCGAATTTTCAAGATTTCGCGAAAATGCGAAATATATATGTTTTCTTCGATTTGTCAATGTGACAGGTCGGTAGTTTCACACTATTCGATTATTCTTGAATAAATACGCGTTCCGGAAGCCCATATTGTGTTGACTCAGCCCTCTGCGGTTTACACTATTGAAAGAAAAACTCAGGGTCACCGATATATGCCGCAAACATTATACTCGTTTGACGGATACGGACTTATTATAAAATTCAACAAAAAGAAAAAAAAAAACGCCGCGTGAAAATCCTCGTCCGCTAAGCACCATTCCGCAAATGTGATTCGCCGTGATTCGTCGATACGGTGTGTTAATTAAAATCGAAATGAACATTTTAAATCGACATTTTTATGAAAAATAAAAAAAAAATTAAATAACGTTCGGAAAATAGCATAAACTCCTCGAAGAAGTGTGTGAGTGTAAACGGAAAAGTGTAAAACTCCGAAGGAAGAAAAACTCATTTCGCTCGTTTCGTTTATTGAGTCATTCATTCGGCAAATACGAAAATAAAAATATTTTCATCAAGTGATAAAAACTAAAGTGCTAAAAAGGTCAACGCGACCTTTAAAAATACTAAATATCAGTGGCTAATTAAATCATATTTGTCATACGTCATTGCACGGGGCATAGTGTAAGCACCGCGAGCCATTGCAAAGGGACCCACGCAAAAATAGAAAGAAGCCGGACCGTTTGATGGAAATTATCCGGTTTTATCAGACTTCCGAGACCCTTCCGACCGAGCGGATTATAGAAATACTTTTCAAAAGCTCCCCATCGCGTATCCGTTCATAGAATCCGCGAATACATCGAAAATACACTCGCGTGCGTTTACGCGTCCATATTAAAAAAAAAAAAAAAGTACGTGTCAGCGGCTTCCATCTTCGAAGATTCGTCAAAACATCGCGGATTCGTCGCGAAACATTAATTTTCAGTCGTTTCAAAAGTGAACAAAACTCGGTACGTGGTAAAGAAAACAAAAAAAAAAAATGCGTAAAAATCTCAGAGTGGAGATCGACTGCAACCGACGGCATCTGTTCTTAGTTTGTTTACCCGCTATCGTCATCATTAATCTTCGGATAAACACTCCGCGCGTCGTCGAACGGCCCGGCCGTTGAAGTGCTTTCTCGATTCACCTATATACCTATTAACTCGCCACGTATAGAGAGATATACATCATCGAAGTAATGTGCGATGAACGTTGTGCATTAGTATACAGTATAGCAATCGTACGGGTGACGATAAATCGGTGTAAACAAAGCACTTTTGCACCTCCGAGAAACAACGACCTTCGACGCGCGTATTTAACTTGAGTGTCAATAGATATATTTTTGTGATTAAAAACCGCGAACGAAATGCACTAGCGGCGTGAACAACGACAACGGCCGGTGTGCAAAGAAAATTTTGTAAACACTCATGTAAAGCATTATATCGCGAATTCGCGGAAAAAGATCGCGACGTACAACGCGGGGGAATCTACGGACGCAGTTACAATGGTGAATATTCAATCATTTTTATACGCACTGTTATCAATTAATAACTTTGACAATATGATAGCTGAAGGAATGGAATTAAAACGATTAATTATTACAAATATAATGAAAATTTACGAGATTTCGTTATTAACGCGAACGTATATAGGCGATTGATAGGAAGGAAATATAGAAGAAAAAATCATTTCTCCGAATAGGTTAATGTATCCCAACGGTTTTTCTCTTTATTTTTCGTATTTTTATTTTTTTAATTTTTTACCAATTGTATAAAAAAAAAAATTTCATATACTGCAAAAAAATGTTTAAATAAATATAATTAATTTTCATTACTTAATTTAGTTGAATTCTTTTTTTTTTACGTTTTTTAGAGTATATTTACGTGTTTTCCTCTAAGAAAAAAAAAAAAAAAGAGATGAGAAAACAAATTATTACGAATTCATGGAAATGATCAATAATTCACCACTATCGCGAACATACGGACGAATATATACATACGCTATTGATCGAAATAGAAACAAGTAAATACGTAGAAAAATAAATAATTTCATTAAATCGGAGCGTTCCGACTGTTTTTGTCTTTATTTCGATGCTTTTTGTTTATTTTTAACGAATTGTATCCGATTTTTCGTTTACCCTGAGAGCAATTAATTTTTCATTGACTAAAAAAGCCATCGCCCACGTCGGAACGAATTTTTGGTTGGACGAACGTGAATTCAGTTGAAGTTCCTAAAAATTCGACACACTGAGGGGAAACGTGGATTCGGTTCATTCAGAAAAAAAAAAAAAAAAAAAATCTTTTCGATGTGTATAATTTATTATTTCGGTTACACATTCGAGTAACGCGCATACGCGACTCGTTATCAGTAAAAATCGACGATTGAGAAATAAAAATTGCGTCACATGAACGGACAGGTTAACTATTATCATAATCAATCGAATGATGGAAGCAGTGTAGCGGAAAAACTTTAATGATTTCGAAAACGACGAGATATCTTACGTATACTTTAGACATCGGTGCGTAGATAAAATCAATATATGTGACGTCTTGTTTCGCCGCCACAACTACTATGTAAATGTACTACTTATTTAAACTTTTATTTCTCCACAACTTTTAATGATTTTTTTCGTCAATTAAAGATGTTGCCGCGCGCGTCTTCGTCGCGATTAAATATTAGTACACCGTAAAAAAAAAAAAAAAAAAAAAATTGCGAATTAAATGTATTGCTTTTTTCTCGAAGTTTTTATTCGCAAACTGAAACATTACATTTAACGTACAATAGCGATGGAGTTGAAAAAAAAGGTATTTTTAAATTAAAATTCAACTAAATTATTAAGGGAAAAGTATCTCTACGGTTTTCATCGTTCCACTTTTTTCACTTTTTATTTACTTTATGCGTTATAATTACAGTATATATCGGAATATATAATGCATATATTTTTATACACAACGGCAATTTTTGTATAAACTTTTTTTACTTAAAAAAATAAAATAAAAAAATAATAATAATAATATGTAAAGTATATATATTTCGAGGCAAAAACAATTATATTTCGCATATCTCGATATATACTTAATTTCCACGAGGTAATTAAAAATCCTCGACAACGAAACGGGGGATTTACATTGAAGTGATAATCGGTGATCACAAAGCACGTTTTTCTAGTGCTTCCGTATCTTACGTAGGTGACGATTGGTCAGATAAAAATATAGATTATGATGAACGAATAATATCGATAAGTATAACATCCGTATTAATACGAAGATAGCAATTTATGATACTCGAGATCGACAGTGGGACTTGTATCGTTTTTTTCTATCAATTTAAATTCTTCCTAAATTCGATAACAGCATTGTGAACATTTATCGAATGTCTCACAAGTTTATTCCAAGAAATTTTCTCATTTATTACCGATTTTCATGTCGATCTTTTACCGATCAAGTAAATTGATTAAAATAACGAATTTGTAGCATTCGCGGTTTCGGTATTACGCGTCGCGATGTTCTCGTCGTTTTTCGAGTCGATCTTTTACCGATCAAGTAAATTGATTAAAGTAACGAATTCGTAGGATTCGCGATTTCGTCATTACGCATCGCGATGTTCTCGTCATTTTTTGAGTCGATCTTTTACCGATCAAGTAAATTGATTAAAATAACAAATTCGTAGGATTCGCGGTTTCGTCATTACGCGTCACGATGTTCTCGTCATTTTTCGAGTCGATCTTTTACCGATCAAGTAAATTGATTAAAATAACAAATTCGTAGGATTCGCAGTTTCGTCATTACGCGTCGCGATGTTCTCGTCATATTTCTATCGAGTTACGAACGGTCTGAGTAGATCCGCACTTTTACTACTTACCGAAGTAGAATTTCTTACTATCTTTCGACGCGAATTTCTCTTCATTCGAATATTTTATAACTTTCCTGTTGTTCACTAATTCAAAGAGCCGTATCTTCCGACTCGTTTTCTTATTAAAATCTTCGCTGGTTACCAGTTTGTTATTTAATTAAAATTTTTGATATCAACCCGCGTGTTCTCGTAATCAAATCTTTGCCATCTACGAGCGCTTTACTCAATTCTAAATATACATATATACGCGTATATCATACGTATATCGCGTGTTGCATCGTTGCGTATTACCAGAGTGCGATTCACCCGAAATTCAGAGCGAATTTCGAATACTTCCCAATTTAATAAAAATCCGAAAAAATATACAGAAGGTGCTAAGAAAATTAATTTTCCATAGTAATAATTCAAAAAGTTATTAACAAATCAGTAAAAAAATCATTGTTTAACAAATTATCCGGTAATCTTACTTTGCCTTTAGCCGAAATTTATTCGATCATTTTTTTGAGAACTTTTTCGAATTTTTGAAAAAAAAAAAAAATTTTGATTTTTTTGATGGATGAAAAGTCACGAATTTTCGAAAATTAGAAAAAAATTTCTAAGAAATCGTAGGTATTCAAAAAAATGAGCGAATAAATTTCGACTAACGAAAAAGTTAGATTGCTGGGTAATTTGTTGAAAAATGATTTTTTTAACTAATTTCTTAATAACTTTTTGAATTTTTATTATGGAAAATTAATTTTCTCAACACCTTCTGTATGGTTGATTTTTTTCAGATTTTTATTATTAAATTCGGAAGTATTCGAAATTCGCTGCGAACTTCGCGTGAATCTCACTTTTTGGTAATACGCAGCGATACACCCTCCTTAATTCATTGACGAATTGTAACTTCGGTGGTGTTATCGAATTTTACTGTTCTCTTATCTAAAAGTTGGTTCAATTTTTTAGGAGCGTTTAAAGATGAGTTATTATATTTCTTGATTATGTGAAGTGGTCGTCTAAAAGTTATCGAATCGTCGATCAAAACGCTTAGCAGTATTGTTCACGCTGTTCGCTTTGCGGCGATTATCTCGCCGCCGCTCTTTCTCGTTATTTTATATGGAGTAAGAGAATCGTTTTTTTTTAGCCATAATGGAGCAATGAAAACGTCGAAAATACAATGACACAGCGAAAGCCTTGGAATTTTTTATTTGAAAATAAAGGGTTCGAAAAAAAGTTATCGGCTAAAAGTTTTAATGAATTTTTCGTCGGAATGTTTATTTGAATTTCACAAATGAGAAAAAAATTTAAGTTCTTCTTGAGTCATTACTTTCGGGTTGTTAATCGAATTTTTTTGTTATTAAATGATGTCAGAGAAGGAAAAATAAAGGTCTCATAATTTTTCGTCGATTTTCCGAAAAAATATCGATGTTTCGAAGAATTAAAAATTGAACGCGACGTCCCGAATAAAATTAAAAAAAAATTTACATCGAAATTTTTCAAAAATTTAAACGCTTTGTAACATCACTTCCGGTTTGGAATATTCCGATTTCGATGGTAATTGATATCGCAGATAAAATTAATTTTTAATTAAAAAATTATTCTTTTTTTTTTTAATTTTTTATTTCCCGGTAACAAAAAAAAAATTCCGAGTAACTTGGGAGGAAAATAAATGTCGGATTCGTAATCAAAGAAAAAAAAATAGATATAGTATCGTCCCGACGTTGATGCGGTATTGTTCTCCGTCTATTATATCGCAAACAAACCGGAAGCGTAAGATAGTCATAGCAAGTTTACTCGACGAACGGGGTCGCGTCTCCGTAAAATATTGTCGATACCTTTTCGTGCAGAAAAGAAGTTGTCCTTTACAAGAAACCAATATTGATATCAACGCCGATACCGATATCGTCGACTTTATCAAAGATCTTCTAAGTCATTCGAATCATTCAATGACTGAATGAACGGGAAAAAAAAAAAGAAAAAAGGTTGTGTTGCGCGTTTGCGAGAAAACGACGACTATTGAAGATCGAATCTATCGCTGCCTTTGGTAGTATATCCCGGCGCAGGGTACCGCTTTATCCTGCAAGGAGATACAGAATAAAGCAATAGACCTTTACGCGGAACAGCGCGTTTCGTAATATCATCGAATAATAATCAATAAATTAATAATAATAATAATAATAATAATAATAATAATAATAATAATATCAATAATATCAATAAATTAATAATAATAATAATATCAATAGTATCAATAAATTATTAATAATAATAATAAATATTAATATTAATAAAGAATTCGAAAATCCCCATCACTCGTGACTCGAGGCAGTCAAGTGGCATTTACAAAATAAGAAATCAACCAAAACGTAAATAACCGCCTTCGCTCGCGTGTTTCCCTCCGGGTAAATATGAAAAATACGAAAAGCTCCCTTTTTAATGAGTCGACTGAAAGTCCACATTTGCGAGGAAAGAAATAAAAGAAAAAAACACGAGAAAACGAATTTTATCAACGAGGAGAAGATGACGACGACAAATTTGGAATTTCTGATTGATCGACGGTAACAATTATCTGAAACGGCTAATAAACTCTATAACATCAGAGGTCGAGAGGTGGAAGCGAACTGTCGCGACGGGGAGTACCGAACGCGAAGAAACAAAGGGGAGGGTGTTGGAGTGGCCACCGCTATATCGACCCCGTTGATCCGTTAATATCTAACTAATGAAAAGACAAACAGAGGAGTGTCGTCGCCAGAGACGTCAGCCTGTGAGTGGCTTTCCAGACCATTGGGGAATTTGCTCCGCTGTGATTTCGATAAAAGTTCTATCCAATAATTGGTTCCTTCTGCCTATGAGTAATCTATACCCTATCTATACATTGTTTTCGATAGCCTCCGGTGCGCAGGAACGACACGCAATGGATGTGTAGTCGTTGCGAACGTCGTATACATTTTTTTTTTTTTTTTTCACTTTCATTTTCGCGGTTTAATCCGCTAATTATAAATTCGCGTGATACCGCGTTACGTTTGTCTATCGACGGTTATTAATGGCAGCAATATTTCGATACGGGAATATCGATATATCGAATTCCAATATCTTGATATACTAATAATGGAGATTTAAAAAAAAAAACTAACACTCCGCGGGCGCTTGGCGCGCACCACTGCTTCGGGGTAATATCAACGTTCATTATGCAACAGTATGCATAATTGAAAATTATATTAGTTCATTAGTTGATCATTATTAACGGATTTTACTTCGTTTACAATGAAAACAATATAAATAAAAATATAATATTTAATTATGAATAAAATATTTATTTTAAAAAATGTAATTTTTGTTATTTTGAATATTTAATTATTATATACATTAAAAAAAAAAGAATTTTCGATTTTTTAAGAAATGTTGCATATGACTTTCTGGTTAATTGTAATTGCGAAATTATACTGAAAATTTCGGAACATTTGCGGCTTACATCCCGAAATCAAGTATTACACGTAAATGCCGGAGCGCGAAGTTTTCAGCGTGTAAACAGCATTTTGAATTGTATAGCGCGACATGACTCCCTTGTGAGTGCTTTCAAAAATCTTTCGAGGGGGTGGGGAATGTCGTCTATTTAATAATTCACATATGCGCCCCGTGGAGCCTTTATATACGAAATATAGACATTTTTGCCGTCATATATAGAAAAAAAAAAAAAACCATTATATACTTTATTTCTATTGAGAGGATAGACTCTCATTGAATTCCGAAAATAAGATACATAATACTTCGTAGAAGTACTCGTCGTCTATTCGTCGTTGAAGAATGTTTTTTTTTTCCTCGCCTTTCAGGACAACAGCGATTTCAACAGCCCGAGCATTCAGCAGGAAATGCTGGAATTGCAAGCGCGTCTTTGTCAAGACGGTTCGGTATCTGCACCTGGTGAGTCTTCTCTTTAGTTTATTCAACAAGTTCGCGATAAAAGGGAACCGAGAACTTTATTGTTATAAACGACAATAGATTCTTACAGCTCCGAGTAGGTGTTTTCAACAATTGAACTCCAGAATTGTTTTATTAATAATAATAACAAAAGAAAGTATAGTTTCTTCGTATTCGCGTTGCTCATCGGTGATTACGATATTCCACTCGATTTAAACAACACTTTCGTTCTTTGAATACTGATGAGAAATTCCGGAAAATGCATTGCGGTTAGAATGGAATTCATCACCCGGGTATTTATTTAGCTGTTTGTCGAATCGAAAATACAGTAAATACGAAAATAAAGATAAAAAATGCACCGGTTGTGGCAATTTTCATTACAAATTGTTCTTAATCGTTGTTTTCCTCACATTTCGATGCACGAAACATCGAAAACATCGAAACATCGAAAAAATCGAAACATCGAAAAAATCGAAACATCGAAAAAATCGGAACATCGAAAAAATCGAAACATCGAAAGCACATCGTCTTGCATCGTTTTTTTCGTTTTTCGATATACTTTCGCCGTCAATTTTCGGGGTTCAAGTCATTTAAATTATCGCGATGTTCGACAAAATACAATTTTATACATCGTACGATTCGTCAATTTGCCGAATTCCAGTGCACGAAGAATTCTTTCAAATATGAGTATTTATCGTACATTATCGTCGTATTATCGTACATTTTTTACCATTTAAAGGCTCTCGAGCTTAATAACACCCAAATCGAAAGGTCATTGAAGGTTCCGCGATAATAATTGAATCCGTCAATCCATCAATTGAATCAAATAGACCTGTGCGACAGGGTCTGTTGGTTTCAGTTCCCCAATGAACAGGTCGTAGACATTAATCGTAATTCGTGTCCCCGTGTAGAGTCCGACAAAGCGGGGAGCAAACGTTAGCCTTTTTTCGTCATTTTGTTCCTTTTTTAATACAGGATGGTGTCCTGTTACTTGGGACAGCATTCATTGTTGGCCTTCGACACCGCCTGGGGAAATGGCTGTACAGTCGTGTCCGGGATACATCGCGGGTTTCGATTTACAGGTATTTTTTTAACGCCTCGAATTCAACGAATGCTATTATTATTTCTTAAGAAAAAAAAGGAAAAAAAAACCGTATTATTATGATTTTTTTTTTTTTTCGGAAGTTTCTAAGATTTCCAAAATTTTCGCTCGGCGCCTGTAAAAATAATTAGCCGCATCTGTTCTCCCGATCTTTATCCCGAAACCTGCAAATTTTCTTCCGGAATCGGTTGCCGATCGCGGATTTTGATTTACAGGTATTTATTTAACGCCTCGGATTCAATGAATACTATTATTCTTTCTTAAAAAAAAAAAATGTATTATTATGTTTTTTTTTCGGAAGTTTCTAAGATTTTCAAGATTTTCGCTCGGCGCCTATAAAAATAATTAGCCGGATCTGTTCTCCCGATCTTTATCCCGAAACCTGTAAATTTTGTTCCGGAATCGGTTGCCGATCGCGGGTTTCGATTTACAGGTATTTATTTAACGCCTCGAATGTAACGAATACTATTTTTCATTCTTAAGAAAAAAAAATGTATTATTATGATTTGTTTTCGGAAGTTTCTAAGATTTCCAAGATTTTCGCTCGGCGCCTGTAAAAATAATTAGCCGCATCTGTTCTCCCGATCTTTATTCCGAAACCTGTAAATTTTCTTCCGGAATCGGTTGCCGATCGCGGGTTTCGATTTACAGGTATTTATTTAACGCCTCGGATTCAATGAATACTATTTTTCTTTCTTAAAAAAAAAATGTATTATTATGATTTTTTTGCGGAAGTTTCTAAGATTTCCAAGATTTTCGCTCGGCGCCTGTAAAAATAATTAGCTGCATTTGTTCTCCCGATCTTTATCCCGAACCCCGTAAACTTTCTTCCGGAATCCGTTGCCGATCGAGGAAATGGCTTTGAATTGGATATAAATCTGCGAATAAAAAGATTTCTTGCAATCTGTAGGCTAATGCGACGAGACAGTGTATGCCGGATGGTCAATGGTTCTGGAGTGCCGCATTGAACAGCACTTGGACCAATTATACGCAATGCTACAATGACCCACTTGTCACGGTACTGATGGACCTCCTGGAAGTTCAATCGGACAACGTAACGTTAATAAAGGTTGTAAAGATTGGGACCGCTAGTCTACAGACTTTTTTTTAAACTGTAACAGTATAAGAAGAACGTTAAAAAATTACGAAAAAAAAAGGAATAGTTTTCTGAAAGAACGCAAATAAAAAAGATCGCGGACAGCGTACAAGAATTGTGTGCCTTTTAAGATAAGCAGAAAAAATTTAAAAATAAGAAAAAATAAAGACGAGGGAAAAGCATATTGCATGTCGAATCGAATAAAATTTTTTTTTTTTTTTTTTTTCGAACGTTCGGCAGAGTCTTGAAAAACCGAAGAGAATCCTAAGAACCCTTCAAAAGTGTTTATATACGTCTTATCCGTTACAGAAATATCTCCCCGTTATCAAGAGGATCTCGACGGTGGGTTACGCGGTGTCGTTCGTAACGCTCGTCGTCGCGTTTTTAATACTCGCGACTATCAAGTATGTATTTCACTTAATCGTTTTTTTTTTTTTTTTTTTTTGGGATCGAAGTCATTATTCATGTATTTTGATTTGTTTTTAAAGGAATATCTTTTTTTTTTATATATATTTTTTTTTTCATTGCGTATGTCCAGCAAACACAGTAAATATCGATAATCTACTGTCGGTTTACGATTATCCATTTTTTTGGAGTCGAATTCATTATTTGTGTATTTTTATATTATTTTTGAACAAATTTTTTTTTTTTTTTTTTCGTCGCGTATGTCCAGCAAACACAGTAAATATTAATAATCTACTGTCGGTTTTCGGTTATCCATTTTTTTGGAGTCGAACTCATTACTCGTGTATTTTTATATTATTTTTGAACGAATTTTTTTTTTTTTTTTTTTCGTCGCGTATGTCCAGCAAACACAGTAAATATCGATAATGTACTGTCGGTTTACGATTATCCATTTTTTTGGAGTCGAATTCATTATTTGTGTATTTTTATATTATTTTTAAACGAATTTTTTTTTTTTTTTTTTTTTTTCGTCGCGTATGTCCAGCAAACACAGTAAATATTAATAATCTACTGTCGGTTTTCGGTTATCAATTTTTTTGGAGTCGAACTCATTACTCGCGTATTTTTATATTATTTTTAAACGAATTTTTTTTTTTTTTTTTTTTTTTCGTCGTGGATATCCAGCAAACACCGTCAATATCGATACTCTAATGTCATACACACTCGATGCCCTTTAATTTCGTCCGTCTATATGTTTTATCCAACATATATTGTGGGCGGTGATCGTTTATTTATGCATATGCTACCGATGTTTTTGTGGCTTGTGCACTTTTGCCCGTTCGCGATTAATATAGACTCCGAGGAATAAAATCTCTCGCTATATTTTTAACTCCGGCACTTCAGTGCAGTGAGTTTGATGGATTTTCATTGCTATTTCGAGAAGGATAACCAGATGACAATTCTTAAAATCGTACCGTCACGTGCGTAAAACTTACGTAGATAACTAAAAAAAAAAAAGAACGCCGAAGAATAAACCATTTTTTTACTCCATTTTTTTTAAATAAATAATTATCGTCGGATTCTGATATTATTCGATAAAAAAATGTTTTCTCGAAACATCGAAACGTTTCGGTACATTAAAATCAAATCATAAAAAAAAAAAAAAAAATTATAAAAAATTTAAAAAAAAAATGAAAAATTATATAAATTTTGAAAAAAAAAAATTATAAAAAAAAATATATATATTAAAAAAAAATTATTGTAAATTCTCGACGCCAGAAAAACTGAATGTTTCTTTCGTTTTCTTTCGCAAAGCGCAATTTTCCAAAATTGTCTGATTCACCTGTGAACATTGCGCATTGGATATAGGAAGCTGCGATGTCCACGGAACATTCTGCACATGCATCTGTTTGCTTCCTTCATGACTCGTGCATTTATGGCACTTCTCAAGGAAGTACTCTTCGTAAGAGGGATCGGTTTGGCTTCCGATGTACTCATAAAAAATGGGGAGAGCTATTGGCTCGACGATGGGGTGGAAAGCAACTGGCAGTGCAAAACCTTCACCAGCCTATGGCAATACTTCATTCTCGCTAATTATTCTTGGATCCTCATGGAGGGACTTTATCTTCATAATCTCGTATTTAATGCACTGTTCACCGACTCCAACTCCAGTATTACCGTATACGCTGTACTCGGATGGGGTAAGTTTTTTGTTTTATACTTCGCAACTCCACTTATAACTATTAACATCGACGTTGTCGTCGTTAATCGATTTTCGTTGACTATTTCTTGCCGCAGTATTATTATTATAATTATATCTATAAGAATAGTCGATAGCGGATAATAAAAAAAAAAATCGAAAAAATAATTTTTTTTCCATTTTTTTTTTTTTTTTTTTTTCGAGAATTCAAGGATTTTTTTTATTCGAGTACTTAAAAAAAATTAAATAACATAGGAAAAAAATTTACGTAGAAATCGAACGCGAAGTTTCGACTGTCGTAATTATGTGAAAAAAAAAAATCGTCGTGGCGCATTTTTTTTAACGCTATATTTCAAAAATCGCTTTGGATTTTCCATTTTTTATTATCCTGCGGTCCAAAATAGTGACAACGGCGATACAATATTTCAAAAAAGTCATCGTATTCCGTCCGCGATAACAGCATTGCCGGTCGAACAATTTTCATAATTAAAATCGTTTAGCAAGTTTTTTGTATATATTTTCGAAAAAAAAACTGGAATTTCCTATATGATTAGTTTTCGAGAAAAAAAAAAATTATTTTTACCCAATTTTTCGTTCATTTGCTTAGTTATCGCACCCTATCGTTTGACTGAGAATAATAGCAGTAGTAGTAATAGTTAATTCCCAAGAAATACTTTTAATTGCCTCTTAAAAAAATCTCTCAAACAAACTGAAGTTTAATTTTGCGATTGGAAAAGATATAACTATTATACCTGACGATATACGGCTGCGATGTCGGAACTCTCGATTCGCCCGAACCGCCGTCTTCGATGTATTAGAGTCGTCGGTCAGCGACCTCCTTTTCCCACAATCCGAATGGCACGTGATTTCGCGAAGTTGGACGTCGACGGTAACGCAATTTCGAAGTTAACGCCGACGAAAGCCTCATTTCGATGTCGCGGTCGACGGAAACATCGTTACCACTTGCCGACTCGACTGAGACGTTGTTAATTTAATTTTCGTTCTCAAAAAAGACCTTAACTACGGCGAAGACGGTGAAAGGGTTGAAGATTCTTCGATGTTTCGTTTGCTCCGCGTATTGATTACTTCAATTGTAATACTTCATCGATACTTCAATGGAAAGTACGCAGTTATTTAGTTTAGAAAGTACGGAAGCCTTTCGGAAGCTTCTTATCGTAATGAAGGAAAGTTGTCGAGAGAAACTGCGAGAAACTTAAGGAAAATAAAGGCAAAGGGCAATGGTAACTGTTATTCCGACGGTCAACGGTTCTTAAGGGCGTAAAAAAATGGTTTTCGCTACGATTAGAGTGATTCCTACGTTTAGATTAAATGCCGAAAGTGTATTATACATTTTTTTTCTTCATATTCCGATACTTTTAACTATTAAAAAAATTCTTTTTGACGAATAGGATTGCCTGCAATCTTCGTTCTTCCATGGATCATAATGAGAACGAAACTCGAGGATAATTACTGCTGGACTGTGAATAAAAATCCTTTTCTTTTTCTGCCGATTCGCGTACCGACTATACTATCAATTTTAGTGAGTAATTACTTCGTTTACTATTTTTTTAAATTTATAAATCGATTTTTTTGGATTTTTATTAAATTTTGGAATACCTGAGAAATTTTGAAAAATAATAAGCAATTTAATAATAACAATAATACGATCTCAAATTTTTTATTTAAATTTATTTTCATTTTATAAAAAAAAATTGTTTTTTTTAAATTTATTTATTTTTTTTAACATATTAAAGTGTGACGATTCGTGTTTTTGCGTCGTTTGCTTTCGTTATTTTTCGATCTCAATTTAATTTTTTACAAATTCCGCGTTTATACTTTTTATTATGTTTATCGTGTTTTCTTTTCACGATTTTTATGTTCGTATTGATTTTTTATAAACCCTTTAAAATTAATCGTATGTTTCAGATTAATTTCGTTCTCTTCGTGAACATTGTTAGGGTACTTATGCTGAAACTAAGATCGACGGTATCTGAAGAAACACAGCGTTACAAGTAAGTAAATGCGGTCAGAGTTGCAGGGTACGGAGGGGGTGAGGGTTGGAGTGTTCCGGTCGACAGTCATCGGCTCTACGATCACTGCGATCGAGAAGCGCTCGAGACATCGACGCGATCTATGCGGAGCGTTGCGGAATTTTAAAGAAATTTTTTATCCCTTTTTTTTCACAGACGATGGGCTCGTAGTACTCTGGTCCTCGTACCCCTTTTTGGAGTCCACTACACAGTTTTTCTTGGAATGTCTTACAGTATTGGATTAAACGAGACAGTGGAACTCGTGTGGCTATTCTGCGATCAATTGTTCGCCTCTTTTCAGGTAATTAACAATAATACTTTTATCCTTTAAATAAAATAAACATCGATTCTGCGAAACGGAATCAGAGTTTTGTGGAGTCAATTTACTTCATATTATGTAAAAAAAATAAAAATAAAAAAAAATAGTAAATTTCGCGCAGTGGTATCGGAAATTTTTATACACAAACATTTGATTCAATGAAAAATGGTGATAAAAAATTGATATAATGTTACAGCGAAATTAAAATAAATTATTGGATTGAAAGTCCTTTTATAGAAAAATTGAAATAAATAATAATTTCATCGACAATTCGTTTATTCGATTTTTTTTTATTCCAAATGATTTCTTTTCGTTATTTTCCTTCAAATCATTGATACGATATAATTGAATTTCGACGCGTAGTTATGAGTTTAATAAAAATATTTTTTTATTTCGCTCAATTTCGCGAGTTGGCGTCGGGAATTGAATAATTTCAATAGTCTCGTCTCCGTTAAGAACGGTGTATCGCTGCGTATTACCAAAGACTGAGATTCATATGAAATTCGGAGCGAATTTCGAAGACTTCCCAATTAAATAAAAATCTAAAAAAAAATCAACAATACAGAAGTTGCCAAGAAGATTAACTTTCCATAATAATCATTCAAAAAGTTATTAACAAATTAGTAAAAAAAAATCATTGTTTAACAAATTACGCGGTAACCTAACTGTTTCTTTAACCGAAATGTATTCGCAAATTTTTCTGAATATTTATGATTTTTTTGGGAATTGTTTTTAATTATCAAAAATTCGTGATTCTCCATTCATAAAAAAAAATCAAATTTTTCGAAAATTCGGAAAAAAAATCTCAAAAAATGCATAAATATTCAAAAAAATTATCAAACAAATTTCGACTCAAAAAAAAAGTTAGATTACCGGATAATTCGTTGAACAATGATTTTTTTAACTAATTTGTTAATAACTTTTTCGAATTATTATTATGGAAGATTATTTTTCTCAGCACCTTCTGTATAGTTGATTTTTTTTCAGATTTTTATTCCATCAGAAAGTTGTCGAAATTCTCTCTGAATTTCACGCGAATTGCACGCTTTTTTTTTTAATACGCAACGATACATCGATCCTAAACTCCTCACAACCCTTTACCTTTACGAGCCGCGAATCTTCTAAATCACATCTAAAAATGTCGATAGGGTTTCTTCGTAGCGGTTCTCTACTGTTTCTTGAATGGCGAAGTCCGAGCGGAAGTAACCCGCGTGATACGTAACCGGACGTGGCCTCGTCTTCGGCGCGGACTTTGGGGTCCGAGAACTTCGACGCACTCGAGTAGCACCTGCAGTTACACGGGCGCTAAATTCGACAAGAGTCGGAAGGGTCTGAAGTGGTGGACGCGTCCGTTGCGATGTTTCTTCCACGACGGCGATCCTCATCGCTCGACTCACTCGATGGCGAGTACACAAGGTGTCCTTTTTATCCTCTCGATGAATGCTCTTCGTTCGATGTGTGCAAACATCGTAATAGTGCCGCAGGGTGAACCATTGCCATTCGCTATCATATCTAAACATATAATAGATAATATATACTTTTTTTTTTTATATACTTCGCGATATAATACATAAAAACATATAATACATATATATATATGTAATATATACGTATATTTCGCCGTAAGCCTCGCCGCGCCTTCGTCGTATTTCAGAACGGCGTTCGCCTTGAAAGAGGACTTTTTTTTTAGGGCGAAAAGTATAACGTTCGATGTCGCGGGAGCGGAATAATTTGTTAAAAAGCTCATTATCGGCGCACCTTAATGCATCCAAATGTATCGCTATACGCTTTGTGATGTTGCTTCGCAAAACCGCTATCTCTCACCTTGTCGTTGACTCCCGGCTTTCGCAAGGTACGCTTTTTTCGTGTTTTTTTTATCCGCTATACGATTTACTATAATTTTTTCGTTTTTTTTTTTTTTTTTTTTTTTTTTTTTTTCGCAGATGCCGCAACTCGACGCGGAAGTTTAGCGAGCAGTCGCGGATACTTGGAAATCGTCGGACACGGGCACCACGTTCAGACGGCGAATAATCATCAGGATCCGATCCCAAATCCCGCGGTATCGCTGCTTCGCAGCAAATATACCGATCAATCGCTTCTCTCATTCTACTCTAATGTACGATTTTTTTTTCTTCTGATAATACGTATACTTTACAAGGTTTTTGAGTTTTTTTGAGGGGGAAACGCCTTTAGCGAGGATTTTCGATGTATTTTGTCGTCTTTTTAGGAATTTGAAAAATTCGTGAATTTTCATCCGAAGAATTTTTTATTTTTTTTTCGTTTTTCAGAAATAATTTTTAAAAAATTTATACGTATTCAGAAAAACAAACGGATCATTTTCTGCTAAAAAAAATTAGGATGCCGATTATTTAAACATTTTTTTTTTACTATTTTGTTAATAACTTTTTGGTATTATTATTATGCAAAATTAATGCTTTTAATTTTTTTTTTTCGAATATTAGAAATCATTTTAAAAAAATGTATACGTATTCAGAAAAACAAACGGATCAATTTCTCAAAAAAAAAAAAGTTTGGATGCCGATTATTTAAACATTTTTTTTACTATTTTGTTAATAACTTTTTGGTATTATTATTATGCAAAATTAATGCTTTTAATTTTTTTTTTTTCGAATATTTGAATCATTTTAAAAAAATGTATACGTATTCAGAAAAACAAACGGATCAATTTCTCAAAAAAAAAAGTTAGGATCCCGATTATTTTTACATTTTTTTTTTTACTATTTTGTTAATAACTTTTTGATATTATTATTATGTAAAATTAATGCTCTTAATATTTTTCTTTTTTTTTTTTCGAAAATTGCCTTTTAATTAACTTTTTTAATGTAATTTTCAACAATTTTCTTCAGGCATCGGAAGGTTCCATTCGCGAACTTCCTCTCGCCGATCGAATGGACAAAGTTCGAGATCAGCATCGATGGAGTGAATCGGAATGCTGCGATTTGGCGTTCGAACTTCACAATCTTCAACCGCAGAATCTTCCGTGATAAAGTGCGTCGAACGGAAGGGAAATATCGCCGTCGTTAATCCAAAATACATTCGAACTATGAAACGTGTCTTCGAGACATACGAACGGAAGAACTCCCATCAGAGTCCTCCGAGTTAAGTTACCTGAGATCGATGCACCGGCTGCACATCGATTAAAACGAAAAAAAAAAAAAGAAAAAAAAAGTTCAATTATCGATACGAAACGCGTTGAGTTAACGACAAATTTACAAATAGGAAGTATCGTTCTTCAAATTCCGAGCGGCAAAGAGCCGTTGGTACACACAGACGATTGCCGTCTAAACGCATTTAAGTCGATCGATTTTTCTTTTTTAATCGTATAAATAATAAAAGATTACGCTTAACTCTTCCGAAACCTCAAATTTTTTGTAATAAATATTTTACAAATAGAAAAAAATATATATATATAAAAAAAATAATAATAATAATAATAGTAATATTTTCTAATTTTTTTTTTTTTTTTTTTTGAGAAAATTTTGAGAAAAAAATTAACGAGATACATAGTAAGAAATACGTTCGCTCGCGCGACCCTCGAATGCACAGGGGGTTTACGTTATTTATCATAGAATATTAGCATTATGTGTCCATTGGCCGAATGGTTGTTTAGTGTGATCAGTATTCATCGGAAGGTCTACTCTCGTGGAGTGAATAAGTAATCGAAGCTGAAAATAAATGTTTTATAAAAGGCCAACGGGGGGTCGTTGTACCCATTGCATTCAGAATTTTTTGTTTTTTTTTTTTTTTTTCGTTTTTACTATTTCACGACAATTTTCACGACTGCATCCCGTGAAAAATCGATACGAAATTCGATTAAAAAAAATGTTCATCGATACGACAGTCCAAAGGGTCGCGATTTAGCGGCTTCGTTAGTTTCGAAACTGAAAAAAATTGTCAGTGGTGTCGTGCAGCGACCCCCGCGCGGCCGGCCGCAGGTTAATCAATATTCGTTTGTTTGAACAGAAAAAATAACGCCTGACGCTTGTCTTCTCCCCGATGTAATCCAACGAGAGTAAACAAACACCGAAGATTAATTCGTCTTGAAAAAAAAAAAAAAAAAAACAAGAGATTTTTAGTCGTCGGAACAAATTTCATAACAGCGAAATAACGAAAAAAAAAAAAAAAAAGTTAAGAGATTTTTAGCCGTCGGAACAAATTCCATAACAGCGAAATAACGAAAAAAAAAAAAGTTACGAGATTTTTAGTCGTCGGAACAAATTGCATAACAGCGAAATAACGAAAAAAAAAAAAGTTAAGAGATTTTTAGTCGTCGAAACAAATGCCATAACAGCGAAATACCGAAAAAAAAAAAAAAAAAAACGAAATACCAAATATTTGTAAATTCTCTATAAATTACGATAAATGTCGTATTAATGATTGTAAAATAACTTAATCGTGATATGAATTTTCAAAATCACGAAAAACTCGTATTTTTCCGATATTTAATAGACAATTAATTATTCAAAGCCAAAAAAAAAAAAAAAAAAACGAAGTCTATGACGCGTCGTATCCGCGCAACCAAAGAATATTGACAAATTTTTAAGACAATCGTTAATAATGGTTTTTCCAATTCTTTGATCGGCTCTCTATGTATAAAAAAAAAAATAAAGAAAAAAAAATTAATTCCGTAATAAGAGGTGTAAATGTTTTATGTGAGACGTGCGAATAAAATACGAAGAATTCCTGTGTGCTGATACCATTTTTGTTTATTTATTTTTATTTTTATTTACACAAGTTATACAAAATCATTGATAGGCGTATCAATGAAATTTCCAATCGAAGGAAATAGCGTCGATAGCAAAAACAACAAAAAAATTCGATAATCGACGATTATCGAGATAAAAATATATAACACCGTAACTATTCGTTTGTATCAAATAATAATATGCGTTTATCTGCGCGTATCGATCGAAATCGGCGCGGAAAAGTTCTCACATATGGAAAAAAAAACTACAGCCGAAATGCGAAGTAACTAAAGTTACAAAAATATTCAGTAATAAATCAATCGATAGTATCCCGTCGAAATAATTACTGAAGGCTCGGGAACGTTGATTTTTTATGCCGGTTGAGTGGAGCTTTTGAACGGCAAAGCAGGCAACCAGCTGTCGTTTTGTATTTTCTCCAATTTTAGTTTATTCAACAAAATACTCGTCACCATCTGATCGACTATTTGCGTTTGTCCGTAATAATCGACGAACAAACCTTCCGGATCCACGAGATACATTATTATCGTGTGATCGACCTAAAATAAAGTAAAAGATTCGCGAAAAATTAAAAAACTTATTGATCATTAAATAATTAATAATAATTATAATAATTGACTAATAAACGAAAGTAAACATTTTCGACAAAAAAATTCAATATAACTATTTAAAATAAATCGAAAAGAATAATAAATTATTCATTTTTGTTTATTTATTTAAAATATTTTTACTTAAGTTTTCTATCGATAATCTTATGTTCCGTTTATCGGCAAATCCGGTTGAAAAAAACAAAGAAGCGACGATTACTCACGATGTAATCATTGTCATTGTCTTTGGGTCCGTTGCTGAAGTAAACTCTATATGCTTTGCACGCCGAACCAATCTGTTCCGCGTTTCCCGTGAGTCCGATGATTTTTTCCGAAAATTCTTTGCAGTATTTCCCAACGACAGTCGGCGTATCTCTCTCGGGATCGACGGTAATGAATATCGGTTGAACTTTGAAACTGTGTTCCTTTTCTGAAAGATAATTAACAGTTGTGAGAAGCCGTTTTATCGAGAAAACACCATTTTAATTATTTTACGATTATCTTACGATTATTGTAATTAATAACGAAATTAATAGAAATTCAATAATAGAAAAAAGCGAAAATTTACGATTTTCGGGGTTTTCATCTTTAAAAATCCGAAACGTAAAATGCGAATATAGAAAAAAAAAAAAAAAAAACGTAAAATTTTTTTATCTCGAATCGATGTTTTTATACGCGTTTCACGAAATGATGCAATAATACAATTTCATGCTTCACAAACCCTGTTGACTCTGAATAGAGAAATAACTGCTTTTAGCTCCATAAAATCATTTTAAGAACTTTTTTTTTCTTCTTTTTCTATCGTTTTTCGTTATATAAGAACATCTCTAAGATGATTGGCGCCTCACCTAGCGTATCGACGACTTGTACCATTTTCTCGATTTCGTCGGGACAAATGTCCGGACAATGAGTAAAACCAAAGTAAATCATTATCCATTGTCCAAGGAAGTCTTCCGACTTCACTGTTTTTCCCTGCGAATCGATAAGTTCAAACTTTCCGCCGATCGACGCTTTTCCTAAGTGACGTCTTCTCTCGCGCGCTATTGCCAAATCCTTTTTTTCTCTCAGGTAATACATGTATCCCAATATACCGGCACCGGCAACGGTGGAAACCAGCACACTTTTCCATGATATTAGACTCGGTAGCGTTTTTTTGTCTTTTGATTCTGTTGGCGGTACAATACTGCGCCACAGCGGAGACGTACTTATGTTCCGTGTCTGTAAATCGAGATATTAATGCGAATTATCGTGATTTTAATCGAATTTTCGGGAGAAAACATTTATTAACTGCTTTAAAAAGTTAGCGGAGTTCGTAAAAGGCGCGGATTATTAAATTATAGTGCATTGTCAGCGTGAATAATCTTTCGATTATTCTCGCCATTCGATAAGACGAATTTCTTTGTTTATTTTCGAAATATTGCGAATTCTTACCTTGATGACAGTGCGTCCGGGGTATCTTCCGAATGCGGACAACGAGCGTAATACTGATATAGACATTTTATTGTTTGTTGTTAATTAAATCCTTGACGAAAAATGACCAGCAATGAAACGAAGAGGTTAACTTATCGAGCGCATAACGTGATAGTTTGAACGAAGCCGCGATTATTCCGACAGTTTTATCCGTAGCACTACAAATCCTTTAGATTTCTTCAGTGCGTTATATGTTGATAAACTTTCCGCGTATTTATCATCGAACAAATGCAGAATTCTGTGACGTACAAGTACTAATTTTTTTAACACATGCTGCGCATTCACTGAGACACCGGCGATCTGTTTCCCCCACCCGTTACACGCTCTGCGCGCACCACACACTCTTTATCGTCCTGTGATTCTTATTCGGTGCTCGACAAGCGCTTACGCACACACGTCGACGTGTTTTCAAAACATTATAAGTTATAGGAAGACTAATAATTCGCTCGGGAGAGGAAGAAAAGCATTGGGACGTGATGAACAATCGCGACATCGCCGAAAAAGGTAAGTTCGTCGTGATATATCAATATTATTACTTTAGTATATATGCGATATTGATAACGTGTTCGCACTAATAACGTTAAAGTTTTGATGTATCTTATGTTCTTTCGTTCATTTTCATCGAGTATTTATCTAAGCTTTATGTAAACTTTTTCCCCGACAAAACGACACGTTTCTCGCGCACTATTCATAGAACCGTTGATTTACGATTGGTTGCTCTACATTCAACAAGTCGACCAAATGCGTCAAAGCGTCATCAAGGATGGCAAGGAGTTCTTTATTCCGTTTATGGGTACGACTGACGGATTTATTGATTATTACTATGTCTTGATTGGCTGTATTCACCAATCAGACGCGATATAATATTTTATCTTCGCTTACCGTAGCGATTCCCATGCCAGTTGTCAAGACAGTATTCATGATCTGCGAGCATTTCAAACTCGCGCCGAATTCGCGATACATCGCACTCTATCTATACGACAAATTCATGTGCGATAATTTTTGGGAAGCCTACAAAAATCATGGAAAAAATTGTTCCGACACCGGCACTTGGGAAGAAACTTGTCAAAGAATCTCCAATCAGTCGCATCTTCGTCTCATGGCGTGTATACAGATCGCGAGTAAAATGGATTCGAATTCAAACGGTTTAAGCACATCGCAAGTACGTCCAGAGTTACAACATCGATACAATATAATAAAAACATCGGAAATGAGGAAATTTCAAATAAAAACGTTTAGTTATGGTTTTCCGTTAAGTTTTCGTAAAATATTTCCGAATTATTAATAATAGTAATAATAATAATCATTATTTATTTATTACGCGAAAAAAATATTTAAAATTCGTTTAACAAATCTGAACATTGCACAGGTGATAGCGAGTCTTCATAAGCTAAATCACACCCTCGCGTACACCGCGAATGCCGTGTTTTGCTCCGAAATCGAAGTATTCAAAACAGTTGGTTTCAAGATACCACTGGTTACATCATTGGATTGCGTTGAAATCCTCATTGCTGCTACGGGTGTTAAAAGAACAATAGAGTTTTATAAAGTCACTATTAATTTATTAGATCTTTCATACCTGCAGGTGAGACAAATTGCGATGATTATTTTTTCAATTTTTTTTTTTCTACAGTCCGAAAATAATATTTTTCTTTTTTTTTTTTTTTTTTCCGAAGCATCATCAGCTCTACGCGCACCTGCAATTCGCGGCACACGGACGAGTCTCCATGTCCGAGGAGGAAAAAAAGAATGCTATGGCAATGGAAACGAATATTCTTTACTTGGGAGCGTCAATCGTACTTTGCGCAACTTTGGTGTTAAATTTCAAACGAAAAACGGTCGCCGCGATTGCCGCGAGACTCTCCGATCTCGTCGATGTCGATCAGAGCGATATTTGGATAATGGCTAATGTACTGTTCACTATGGGACGCCAATCGGCAGAAACTAAAATCTGATAGATATACAATCGAAAAAAAAATATATATATTTATAATGTAATATATATATATCACTAAAAAGTTTATTGTTTCAACTGATTTAGTTAACATTATTTTTTTACGCGCTAATCTTTTTTTTTTATTTTTTTTTTTCTGCAATTGTCGATATACGTATTGTCGGATAGTTTTGGTTTTCATAATTTTTTTTTTTATAAATGTTTATCGCGATTTATGAATTAATTATTTTGTAGGTTGAGTTTTGGTATCAATCTTAAGTGTAATTTTTTTTGTCTAAATGCGAATTGAAAGTAAAAACCGGTAATACAGGAATTTTTTTTGTTTTTTTTTTTCGTTAATATACATCGCGACAATTCATACAATTAATTATTTAGCCAACAAGACGATAATTAATCGTTTTAATTAGTTAAGTAAGTAAGTTATATAGATATATTTAGCGCACATGAATTATCGAGTAAATAATTTATTAATACAAAACAAATATACAACTAGTAGTGTTTGATATGATTTACGGTGAGAATATCGACGATACAATCGGATACAACGACTTTATAAATAATTTATCAGGCATTTTTTTACTCGGAGATGCGAAACAGGTGACTTTTGTATGAATGCGGAAACGATAGAGAAAAAAAAGGGGACATTGAAGCAAATATCGGAGAAAAAAAAAGGCAAATGAGACGTACAATGATATTTAAAAAAACAATTAAATTCTTTCAGATGCGCTTTCGGTTAACGCGATTTCATGGCTCGACGTTTTTATTACGATGCGGAAAATCCAATGCCCATCGCCATGAATGGTTATCATCATTTCTTTTTGCGCGACGAGTGAGCAGCGCGCCGACCGCGATGATGCGGTTTATTACCTTTTGGAGAAACGTTTGTCGGAACGCTTCCCTTTTCCTCCGCGTGACCATTTGTTCTCTCATCCGCGGAGTTACCTGCGAATATCAAAGAAAAAAATTGTAAAAATCAATCGAAAAAAAAATATTCCGATACACCGCTTTCAGCGATGTAGCGATGTAATTCTTATTTTCTATTGTACCGGATGTCGGTTTCCTTTGCTCGGAGTTCACTTCTCCGTTTCTGCAAGTATTCGCTCCGTGGACACCGTTTCCTCCACTCCATTGTGCTGCAGAAAAATTAATGCCATTAAAAATTCTTAAAAAAAAAAAAAAAACCAAAAAAAAAAAGAAGCAGTGAATAGGAATTTTTTAAAATTTTAATGCTCTTATCTCAGTCGAGGATATTATAAACAATTTTTGCAGCAGTTTTCCAAAAAAAATAGTAATTTTCGATCTTTTTTTTTTTACCACATTTTTTTACTACATTTTTACTTCGATTTCTACTTTTTAGGAAAAAGCTCTTTCGGAGTTCAGTATCAAGTTAACATAATTATGCGACGAGAAAACTTTTCCATTGGAAACGCGATCCTCAAAAAGTTTATAGACGGTGTGGTAATTTCTATTTCCCGAGAGTATTAAAGTGTTGATCCGTATAAAAGTAAATTTCTGATTTTTTTTTTTTCACCATGAAAAATACCGAATTTAATGCGCTTACGATGCCAATGCCTGTGGATTATATTGCTTTTGTACTGTTATTTTTTATTTTTTTTTTTCATAGAAAGTTTATTATCGATTGCGCGCCGAATCTGTGAAAAGCCGAATCTGTAGCGCTGTTTCGCATCTTTCTAACGCGTTATTTTATTGGGTTGCGACTTACGGTTCCTTTGCTCAACAACAGGAACCGTTCGATCCGGACTCGAGCTGTTTGAACTGATCGGCGAATAAAATGCCGGGTCCCCGTCATCGCTGAGTTTGCACGGCGAGCCGTATTCTTGGTACTCTTCAGAGTTCACTGGAATCTCATCGGTGTTCGAATTATCGAACATTTCGCTTTCATCCGTTTTCTAGGATCACATTAGATGTTTTTCCCATTGTTTTTCTTTATTTTTCTAATGATTTAGCACTTTATTAAGGTATTACGAGTGCGAAGCGTACATTTATCTCGATGCGCGTTTCCTCGACGCGTTAATGATCGCGGCGATGCGACAATCGGGTACTCACCTCCTCGGCGTCGGTACGTTTCGACGGTTCCGGCTCTTCCTTTATAACCTCAGCGACTCCGGCGAATGCACGATGCATTATTAGATTCGCTTCATCCTGAAGATTCTGCAACTCCGTTGCGGAAACGCTGCTACTATCGCCTGTAGTACTCGACGAATTGTCGTCGGAATTTGATAACTCGTCCGGCTGAATAAAATTAAAAAAAAAAATGTTAAAAGTAGTAAAAATGATTAATATTGTTAATTATTAAAAGTTATTAATATTGTTAATTATTAAAAGTTATTAATATTGTTAATTATTAAAAATAATTAATATTGTTAATTATTATAAATAATTAATATTGTTAATTATTATAAATTAAAATGATTTATTTATTTATAAATAAAAATTGAAATAATTTTTTTTTTTTTAATATCGTGATTGCGGAAAGGATTACAAAATGTTCAAATTTCGATAACCGCATTGAAATTTGATTGCAAAAGGAGGTGAAGCGCTCAAGGATTATATTTAAAAAATTATATCGATCGATCACACGACTCTGAATAATTAAAATTAATTTTTTTTCGACGTACCATATGTATTCTTTGAAATTGAAAAAAAAAGATAAAAATACATGATAAACATAAGAAAAAAGATAAAAATATATGGCTGTAATTATCGACATATATTTTTATCATTATTTTTTTTATCTGTTTAGTTTAAAGAAAAAAATTCCCGAATTTTTTTTTTCTCATAATTTGATAATTCATAATTCTTCTCATAATTTTATGTATCTCTGCGCAATTTATTCGTAAAATAATTATCGCGAGACATTTAAACTTTGAACGATTCGATATAACATTCGACAATTACGCGCTGTTAATAGATAATAAATTTCAAATGGATTTCGAGAAACAAAAAAAAAAAAAAAAAAGTCTGAAATTATCAAAAGGCTCCGGTTGGTCGTTCCAATTTCTTCCAATCGCTTGACCGGCCGTTAAGTTTCTATACCACTCGATCGTTTCTAACGACAAGCGGTGTGACCCCAATTCTCAGCTTCTCCATCGAACGCCCAAATTATTCTACACATTAGTATTCGGCGATAGAATGATAGCAGGTATGACGGAGTGCATTATTCTTTCCGCAGAATCGACAAGAGCTGAATATTGCTGCCACCGTAATCCGAGCGATTAGCGGCGCGTATTATCGATCAGAAATTCAATTTTTACGATTTCCTCGTCAATATCGACACGAATTGCGATTCAAAGGCAATTTTTTGCTCAAAAGTTGTTTAAAATATAATCGGCACTCCGATCCCAATGACTCATCGCGTATATCCGATTTTTTTTTTTTTTTTTTTTAATTCATCGAATAGCATACAAAACTCCGTCTGAAATCGTATCGCAGACGGATAGGCTATCTGAGATCGACGCGGGTCGAGTCTCAAGGTCTTTATATTCTAAAAATCATAGATGCATCGACTATTTTTGGTGCACATTTTCTAATCACGTGAACCGATTGCGTAATAATCGCGAAGTTCCGATTTCGTAAATTGCAAAATTCTATGCGATTCAATAAAATTCATGTATTTCGTTGACCCAAAGAAAAAAAATTGTGTATCGCGTTTATAAAATGATACATTGTGTTCCATTTTAGCCTTTGGATCGTCGATTTCTTTGCGAGTTACACTCACATTAAAATCTTCGTCGTCGAGACTGTCGTCGACTGCAGCGAGACGGTTGATCTTTGCTTCGATAGTTTCCTCTTCGGAATCATCGGACGGTTGACCATCGGAGCTCAGCTCGGAATATTTCCGTTTGGGTTCGACATGCGTGGGACTCGTTGCCGATTCGGTTGTTGATTTTTCGTCCGGTGTCGGTGTCTGCAAATAATGTAACGAAAAAAAAAAAAAAAAAAATTAAGATAAAATTTAAAATGCATAGAAAAATCGGCAATTCAATAAAAAAAAATTATATACGGACGAAAGATAATGTACGTTGAAATTTTTTTTTTCAGTATTATTCACAAAAATTACAATTATTAGTCTACAGTTCTCAATAATTCATACAGCAATAGTTTTATTTCTAATAATGCCACGAATTTTTTTTTTGGTAACAATATATACAAAAATTAGATTATAAATATATAAAAAAAAAAAAAAATTATAAATTTTTCATCTATTGCATATTAATTATTTATTTTATTAAAAAAAAATGGATCGATCGATCTTCCATTTTTTTTTTTTTTTTTTTTTTTTTTTTTTTTTTTGGGATTATTTATGGAAACCGCATAAGCAGAAAACGTTGGATTGAGAAAACAAATTACCGTTTACCATGAGAAAACCAAAGTACTTACTGATTCGTGATTCATGCGAATTTTTATCATCGTAGGAGGCGGCGAGGCGCTCATTTTATAACCGTCCAAACAGGAGAGACTCGATAAGGTCTGCTGAATCGATCTTATCAATTGCGCTGAACTCCATGTGACATCATTCATAGTCGAGTCCCTCCCCTACACCCACCATTAAAAATTATTGCCCATTTTTTAACATTACGAAACACTACGGATCAACTAACGCTACGCTACGGAGGTACTGCATGCGACGAGAGCGGAATTCACTGGCAAACGAAAATTGCTAATAAAAACTGTTATTTCATGAGAAATATGCGATTCACCTTCATTTTTCCACCGTCCTTTCGATGTCTCAAGTATTTTATACCATTCAACTTTATGGTTCGCAATCTTCTGCGACTTTTTTGGAGAACTTTTACCTGTAAGAGATATTAAGCGGTTAGCAAAAGACTTTTTTATTTTTTTTTATTTCAATAATTGTTGTTTTAGGATAATAGTTTTGAGGAAATAACGCAGTTAAATGGACGGAATATCAATTATAATGATAATTATTTATTGTTGGAAATCTTGTAACTCGATAATCGCGTATTTTTCGTCGGCACCGCGAGATATTAATCGTTCAGCAAAAGATTTTTTTTTTTTTTTTTTTTTTTTTTTTTTCAATAATTGTTTTAGGATAATAATTTTGAGGAAAAAATGCAGTTAAATGGACGGAATATCAATTATAATGATAATTCTTTATTTTTGGAAATCTTGTAACTCGATAATCGCGTATTTTTCGTCGGCACCGCGAGATATTAATCGTTCAGCAAAAGATTTTTTTTTTTTTTTTTTTTTCAATAATTGTTTTAGGATAATAATTTTGAGGAAAAAATGCAGTTAAATGGACGGAATATCAATTATAATGATAATTGTTTATTTTTGGAAATTTTGTAACTCGATAATCGCGTATTTTTCGTCGGCACCGCGAGATATTAATCGTTCAGCAAAAGATTTTTTTTTTTTTTTTTTTTTTCAATAATTGTTTTAGGATAATAATTTTGAGGAAAAAATGCAGTTAAATGGACGGAATATCAATTATAATGATAATTCATTATTTTTGGAAATCTTGTAACTCGATAATCGCGTATTTTTCGTCGGCACCGCGAGATATTAATCGTTAAGCAAAAGATTTTTTTTTTTTTTTTTCAATAATTGTATTAGAATAATAGTTTTGAGGAAAAAATGCAGTTAAATGGGCGACATATCAATTATAATGATAATTCGTTATTGTCGGAAATCTTGTAACTCGATAATCGCGTATTTTTCGTCGGCAACTCGAGATATTAGCGATGTTTTCGTATCGTTTGACATACGAAAATTTCTGCTGTTCGCTAAAATACTAATATCGAATTGGATTCGATTATTAAAAAAAATAAGTTTGCAACGTTTGTGAAGGAAGTTTTTACCGTTTCACACGGTTCGATCGCTGGATAACCGAATACGAAAGTTCCAACGTTTACTCCAATTCTGACGAAGCGAAGTATCATAAGCGTCGGCAGAAAAAAAATCCACGGCAGCGGTCGCACCAATTCGAATTTTCCGAATGATTTTCCGTTTTCTTCTGTAAATAATGTAAAAAAATACGTTAAGATTTAAAAAAAATACGGCATGCAAAATATTTCAAAAATAGTATAATAAATCGCAAATATAAGGAATGTTAACGATTTTACAGTTGCGCTATTTTTTTTTTTTTTTTTTTTTTTCGAGGAATTCATCACTAATTCATGTTATCGGGAGTTTTCTTAAAAAAATAAATGAATAAATAATAACAATCAAAATTGATTTTGAGGAATTGAATTATTAAAAACAAAAACTGTAAAAAATTTTTTTTTTTTTTTTCACTGTTTTTTTTCAATTCGGAAAAATTATCAAAAAACGGAAATATGCAACTTTTCATATAATCGAAAATTACATTTTGTCGATAATTTTCTGTATATTTATATTGTTATCCGATATAAATAATGTTAAAAAGCGCAAAAAGACAAATTTTTCGTACCGTTACCGGTGCCCTCCTCCTGACACGGCAAACTCCACTGCGACGATTTTTCAACGATCCATAAAAAACGATCTACCAATGAGAGGATCGTTTGCCCGATAGAATATTGGGCCGCTGTTTCCATGCATAGAAGAGCGCCACTTGCCACAGTATTGGCCATTCGGGCCGAAATCTGATAGTTGGAATATTTGCCTATTAGTATCGATGTTAAACGAACAAAAAGAAAATGATATCGATCGGTACTAAACCGTCGAAACTATCGATTAAACTTACAGATAGCGATGTCTCTGTTTCCACCCCCATAGCGACGCTGTAAATATATTTTTTTTAATTATAACAATTTCCGTCGTAAATTTTTTTTTTTACCAATCGTATTTTTCTAGCGATCTTTTAAAACTGGGAAATTTTTTTTTTATTTGACGAGCGTAATAAATAAAATGAAAAAAAAAAAATATATATATCGAAAAGTTACGACGCAACACGATACCGGAGTGAAAGTAAAAAATATTGGCGCCACTGTACTGAAAATCAAAGAAGAACACGAGGAGCCGTCGATTTTTCTCGCCTCTCAAAACTCGTTATGACTCAGTTATAAATAAACAATAAGGAAAGCGATGTAGATAGCGGGGTATCGAAGAGGCATGACCTCCGCATATCAGTGGTAATGCGACTCCCAGAACAGCGTACTTTTAACGCATCTACGGCAACCGCACTCGACGCTCAACTACATCGATGTCCAAAAGCAAAAAGCGTATTTTAAGTACGTAAACGCATAGCGTGTTTATGTTTCACGTTTTGCGCCATATATGCGTGAAAAACATTAACGCATATCACGCGGAATGCAACGCGAGTAAAAAAATTTAATTCTATCAAAACACGAAAATTATTTTTAACGGAATCTTTTTTAGAGGTTAATAATTATTAATTAATAGCACATGGCGAAGAAATGTCTTGAAATTTACGGAATTCTCTTTTCGTACGTGTAGAATGGATCGTAGTTTATGAATGTAATTATCCGACACCGAATATAATCGATATAAATACAATTTTTCCACGAAGTCGCGTCCGCGTCTGGCGATCGAGGGTCGAAGTTAATCGAGCAAAATTCTACGCGATCCAACCGAAATCGTTGACATCGAGCGAAGTGCGAAGTCCGGGAAGCGTTTGCGGATTCGGTGAGCGAAAAAAAAAAAAAGAAAAAAAAAATTCGCGTCAACACTACGACTGTATATATTCGTCATTCGTCAAGATAGAACCTCTTTGAGTCGAGAGAAATTCGAGTGGCATCCGAGATAATCTCGATTCAAATATTTCGCACCGTTAACGAGCAGAATTAACACATATATATATACGTCCGAATCAAAACGATAAGCCCAACAGTCGCGACGATGTCGAGCGACGCTATCGTGTCGTCGAAGTGTCGGATAAATCTATTTCATCCGAATAGACGAGTGTCTCGAGCTCTTCGACACGATCGTGAATAAAATTTGTAAAGAAATCTATTAAATTGTTATGGGTGCACAGGGCGCGCCGAAGATTGCATAAACAGAGCCGCAATCGATGTTTCGCTATTTGTTTTTTTTTTTCAGTGAGCGTTTTTTTCGATCATTCACTTTCATTTACGAACACATGGAAACGCGTACACTCGGTACATCGTTATCGGCGTGGTGTTTGCCGTCCCCGGGGCGTCGCTATCGTGTTTTTCTTTCACCCGTGCGACCATCGGGTCCTGTTGACTGCTCGCGCGTAATCGCCGCTTGATTTGTAACGAGCATAATTACGGAATTAAACAGTTACGACGAAAAGCGTACTGGAGAAAGCATAATTACGAGTATCTTAAAAATTGTTCGTATACCCCAAAATCGTTAATAAAAAAAACAATATTCGCGTTTATTCGGAATCGAAAGAAATCGCGTGAATTATTCTTTGTTCTCTCGCCGTGCAAATGAATCGTCGTGTATATACGGGAGAAAGAAATAACAAGCGTTTGTTTACAAATAAAGGTAACAGTCAGAGGTCGTAGTGAAGTTTTTTAGTCTCGGAGACGTGGAAAAAAAAAAAAAAAAAACGATCGAAGCGTCGCGCCGGTTATCTGAAACTACCAGTTGTGTCGTGTTTATAGTTTCTTTGGCAGATTTTTATGGTTATTGTAGCGTCGAATATATTTCGTTCTGACATCCCGACCGGCCATGTCGCCGAACGCTATCGTGCCTTTGTCGATCGATTTATTTTTTTGTTCTATCTATAAGTGATTATTGTGATTATCGTACGAATACGCACCTGTGTGAAATCTCTGTGTTTTCTTTGCCCCCGAAACCGTCACTCACAAACTGTAATTTTATATTTAAAAATAAACGAAAAAAACACGTATCCGAATAATCGTCACTGTGTAGGAAACATTGAAAAGTAAAAAAAAAAGACCCCCCCCAAAAAAATTTCGATAATAATCGGACTTTAGGATTGCGGTTGCCGGTTGTATCGTTCGCAGCACGCTGATCAACAGTGTTCGCACAACGAGAGTGTACTACGGACTGTCGTCGGCTTCGATCCTTCGCTTACACGCGCGAGATATGGCAGAAAAAGCGCTCGCGAAGTTTAAGACACGAGCGAATGAATCGGACCTTTGGCCAGCCGCGTATCTCGATTACGGAACGATCGTGTTCGTTTATAATAATCTATACACGTACACCTAATACATAGGGCGGCTGAGAGATGCGCGCCGCGTCCGTCACTCTCGTGTCTCATGGCAATAATAACATCGCGAGTTTTCAAAATTCAACGACATCATTGCCGTCGTATCATCCGCATTGACGATTGAGCGAAATCGGGAGTTACGGTTATTTTATTGTGACTGTCAAAGGTGCATTAGTCGCAAAAAACGGGAGTTCTTAGCGATCATGAAGAAGTCGATAAAAAAGGTAAGTTTTTTTTTTCTCCCGCATATTCAATATCTCTGAAAAAAACCGATGCTAGTTACGAGTTTAAAAGTTTTTAAACCTCCTTTTCTTTATAATAATAATAATGATGATAATAATAAACGATTTTGAAAATACAATGAAGCGATATGGTTGCTACGAACTTTGTCGGTTTTCGATGTTTACTTTTTTTTTAAATGTCTGATCGCTGCGAATTATGGTTAATTAGAAATATTAAGCATGAAAATCTTTGAAAAAAATATAAAAGTTTCAAATATCTTTATTTCATTCGTAAAGTTTTTACCCTATGAATCGAAAAAGTTACAGAAATTAGGCGTTGCACATGCCTCTGATTTTCAGAATTGGCAATAACTTTTCTACGCGGAGATAAAAAAATCGTACAAAATTACGAGAATGTACGATGCAACTTGCATATTTATTCGAATTTTTAGTTTCGCGGCAAATACAATCGAATCCGACTTTAGCCACATGCACGCGACGCGAACGCGGTGCTTTAGCAATTCTTCACCAGATGCCGCTATCGCAAATCTCGGACCGTTGATGTCTTATGATTTTATTAACGATTACGAATATAATGTATTTCAAAAATTTTCAAATAAAGCCGTTGATGATTTAATGGACATAAAATATAATCTCAACGACGAAAAAATGTTTTTTTTTTATTAGTTCGACAATAATAGGTAATGCAGTACACGAAATATAGAGAAGAAATAAGTACGCTGAAGTTTCGTAATTAGTTATTAATTAGGCGCTACATGTTCTTTTCACGTTATGCACGAGAAGTTTGATAAACTATTATCAACGCTCTTATAGACTAACGAAATTTAATCCAAACTCTTTTCTTATGGTTTAAATACTTTTATTTTTATTTTTTTTTTCAAATCTTTTACGTGACCTCAAAATATCGAAAGGTTATGGAGGTCCTGCTATACATGTTACTAAAGGAGGCCAGTAGCAGAATGTCAGAAATGCTCGGATTCGGAAACGTCTTCGCAGCTGCGCAGGTGTGCCAGAAGCGCCTCCTTATATTAACATCTCCCGCAAAGCCAGTCACGCTACCGACCCGCTTGCAAACCCTGCAGGTGTCATTGGCATTTCTCGCCAGTTTACCCAAAGAACCGCACGAATCCTCGTGTACGCCGGTCCGCGGCTAGAAGAGACTTTAAGTGACACGAGGAATGCAATGGGTGAGGGAAGGCGCGATCGTAATTCCAATCGGTAAGTTATTTTCTTAATTCATTTTTCTTCGAATATTATGTTTCGATTAAATTTGTGAATACATCGAGAAAATGATATTTCTAGTTGTCAAAATAAAATAAATAAATAATTTGCGAATTTATCAAATTTAAGTGTTTATATAATTGCTCGGTCGATAAAAAAATTATTTATTCGAACAAAAATGTGTTTTCTCGGGGAAAAAAAAGTTGGAGATGCCGGGGATCGAACCCGGGGCCTTTCACATGCAAAGCGAACGCTCTACCACTGAGCTACATCCCCCATGAAAGATTTTACGCTTATTTAGCTCGTGAAATTTTAGTGCTCTTGACGTAAAAATTGAAAAAATTAAAAAATGTTCATAATAAAAAAAATAATAGAAACTTTACGAAAAAACACAAAAGAAATAATAATTCCCAAAATTGGTAAATTTTCAGCGGAAATTAGTATTTTTAATTACTTCGTTACGCGAAGTATTTCTTTTTATCGCAACTGTTGAAATTAATTTAATTATATAACAATGACACGTAGTTTATTTAAAGTGATTAAAAACGTGTATAAAAATTCTAAAATAGCGTGAAATTTGATAAATTCGAGATTTTCATAAATGTTCCGATCGAATATCGATAAATTTAATATCGATCACAAAATAAATTACAAAAATAATTTTGGCCGCCAAAGATCGATTAATGAAGAGCTGTGGGATCGATTTGGTAAAACTAAAACGCTCCTTCGAGAAAAAAAAATTTGAATTAATTTCAATTTCGAAATCTAGAAATTTGCGATCTTTGCTCAGATTGTTCATTCACGAGAATCATCAGTCATAATAAACAGAAATAATAATGTATCGTTAGTAGTGCGACATGCAAGTCTTTCCCTCAGTTTTTCGTAACGCTGACCTCGATACCTACTTATAGGGTGACGCGATGAAGGATACGATAGATGACCTCCTTAAGGTCCAAGAATCAGGGTCAACCCTACTTAGGCGTTCCCGCGTAACCATAATAGAATAAACGACGACCTTATAAAGTCTATCAAGAAAAATATACCTCCTCCTCAATGAGTCCGTATACACCGTTCGAAACTTTTCTATTTAAAAATCCTATAATGCAATCTACAGGGACATCGAAAACACCACCAATAATTTTCGCGCGACACGATAAAAAAATTGTTCGTATACTCTTAACGATCTTTTTTGCCCATGAAATTCCGCAAATTTTTTCGTGTTTGTGTTACGAAAAAAATTTGTAAATTTATAAAAAAAAGTTTGTAAATTTATAAAAAAAAGTTTGTAAATTTATAAAAAAAAATTTGTAAATTTATAAAAAAAAATTTATAAATTTATAAAAAAAAATTTATAAAAAATTTTTTGTAAATTTATAAAAAAAAATTTATAAAAATTTTTTTGTAAAATTATAAACAAAAAAATTTACAATTTTTTTCTTGGAATTTTTTTATTTTTTTTTTAAATTAATTAACAAGAACATTTTTACCCGTTTGTACCCTTTTCGCTGTTTAACGTTTTATCGATGTCTCTATGGTACACGAAAAATTTACGCGTTCAATGCACGACTCGGGTTGTTCCATATTTATACCTAAGTAATTACGGAGAAAAAAAGCGATAAGAAAGAAGAAAAGATAATGTATGCACTCGCGTCTGAATGAATAAAAGACTAACGCCGAGAGGGTGACTCGATCGCAAGCCCCGCCGATGTTCCGCGCGAAGGTTCGTTTCTCGCGTGCAAAGTTACGTACTTCGAGCGTAGAAATGCGTCGGGGGCGGGGGGGGAGGGGGAGCATATTACGCGCAGATCGAAGAAATACTGACCGCGGCAAGATAACGCACAAGCCATGCGTGAGACAATGTTTTCGAACATTTTTCTTGGTCGGGTCGCGACTCTCCGTGTAGAGAGGGTTGATGCAAATCCGCGTGGACGATAAAAGAAAAGTAGGTTAGGAGGTCAAACGGAAACGTTCCGTAATCAAGAACGACCGGCCCGCCTTTCATGACGAACGACGATTATGTTATTTGGGCATCTCGTCCCAACCCCCTGCGCGGCGGAATCACGACGACGACGCAAATAGATATTCGCCGGGAGTTCCGAGACATCTCGATGTCCTCGCGCTTTCCGGACTATTTGATTTACGATCGCGCGTACCACCGCCACTCAACGCCTATCGATGTATCAGATACTGGAAATTCTCATGACACGGAATTCAGCAACTTTGCCCCGTGAAATTCATTGGCAGTTGCGATTTTACGCACACTGTTCAATTTTTAGGGACGCATTTTTTTTACCGCGACGGTAACAATACGAAGTTGCAGTGTGCGAAAGTCAACGCGTTTTATGTATTTTCTCTTTTTTCGACAAAATAAAATCAGTGATGCAAGATTTCTGGCGAATTCGGAATCATTTTTTACCACCAGAAAAAAATAACAATATTTAAAAAAATTACAAATGTCTAATGATTTCGTTGGAGTTACGTACATAACCTATAATCCATCAATTCTCGTAATTATAACACCTGACAATCAATAAATTTGTAATTTCCATTGAAAAAACCCAATTTCTTTGTTTCCTTTTTTTCGCATTTCGATGTTTCGTGAGAAATCGGAATAACAGTAATCGCGAACGTAACAATATTGATTTTCTTGGCAGTACCGTGAAGCGATTTGGATCGAAATAAAAAATACTTCTCTTCGATACGCCATTTTGATTTTTTTTTCGTTACCTTATTATCCCGAAAGGACAACCGCATTTATCGACATAATTAGTTAAATGTCTGGAGAAATTCTCCCCGTACACTCGGCTGCGGCAATCGAGTCATTGACGGTCACGTGGGGAAATAATTACAGTTTATTCGCGAGAGAACTCGGTGATTAATTTCTCGTTTTTTTTTGTTCTGATTGTCCGCGAAGTAATTTGGGTCCAGACGTTCCCGATAACCCGTTCGGTAGATACCGATTTCATTCAATTCAATTCGATGTTCGTGTAAACCGGCAGTTATGCGAAACGATTTTTCTCTTTCAACTGCGAGGGGAGCTTTTCGTATACAACGTTCAGATCGATGCGTCTCGTCTGGAAGTCTCTCACTGTAACGGCATGTACTACGTACCACCCTCTTCCTGTTCCTCCGCTGTACACCCTCTTGAACCTCAGCTATCCGGCTTCTACCATTCTGTTCCCTGTTCTGTCGTTCACCCCACTTTACGTTGGATATCTGACTTCGGCAAAGCAAAATATTTCAGTTTGCTTGTAGCATCCATCCGAACGGTATCGCAAGATCGCGCGATCGGGAAAAGGGAAACACCACAATACCATTATTAATTATCTATTTTCTAATCTTTGATTAAAAACAAAAACTGTTAACATAGAGCCTTTGCATCAATTCAATGCTCAGCATCTCTCGAAATATTTGCGACTAGTTGACGACATAATTTTTAATAAATTGCAAAATAAAAAATGCATAATTCGATAAATGTTTCGTAATCGGTAAAACAGAAAATGCTTAATTTAAAAATTATTTCATAATCGGCGAAATAAAAAATTAATAATTTTGAAATCGTTTGACAATCGGCAAAATCAAAAAATCATAGTTCGATAATATTTTTACGATCGAAAAAAAAAAAAAAAAAAATTGTGTGATTACGCGAGTGATTCGTAATTGTAATTAATAATTTTTCTTTATAATTCGTAATTATACAGACACCGGTCAAATTTGGGGGTTGAAAAATCGTCGTCGGACACGGAGGTAGCGCGATCGAAGATAAAGAGCCGCAAAGCCAAAAAGAATAAAGGAAAATGGCCATTTCTCGACGGTATTACGGTAGACGAACTCGGGCGCTATCGGCGAAGACGCGTACAAAATTATCCTAAGGATACTCTCGGGGCGTACGAAGGGTCCAACGTAAGAGAAAACTTGGTGACTGAATATCGGCACTCTTTTCGCGCTACCAGCGAAGATTCCATTCTTAAACTACTGGACAATCCTTCCGCGAGACTATCGGACGCAATCAACAACTCGCGAATCGATCATAATTCTGAACCGACGATCGCCGCGGAACCGCATCCTGCGGTACAAGAAGTTCGACCGATAATCGCCGCTGAACCGCATCCCGCGGTACAAGAATTTCGACCCATAATCGCCGCTGAGCCGCGTCCCGCGGCTCAAGAATCTCTCAAAACCGATGAAGATACGGCAATGGAAACGGCTGTGGAAAGATCACGTTACGAAGATACCCCCGTTTCGGGGACGAGACGAATGCTTATAAGAAGGTATGAATTAAAATTTTTATTTTTAAATTCCTAAACGAACGTTAAAAAATATTTATAAAAAAAAAAAAAGTTCACAAAAATGTTATTACGAAAAAAATCTCAAAAAAATTAACAAAAATGTTTTTAATAGTAAAAAAAAAGAAAATTTATGGAAATGTTATGTTATGTTATTTAATAAAATTGGTATTAATAAAATCGCGTAAATTTTTTTTTCTTTTTCATACGAATCAAAAATTAAATTCCACCAAAAAAAAATGACGTCCGATATTCTGGAAAATTAGTTTCAAAATAAATCGAATCGAAAAAACATCGAGGACTCCGTTCCTAATTCTGTTTCAATTCAAACGAATATAATTGACGTATTAAATCAATACGCGAATGCGGAAAAAAATATAACGATCATAAAGAGACAATATAATTCAGTTAACAGCGTAAAATTCTGTACCGATATTTTGACAACATAATTTTTTAATTCGTTGACACGATAATCTCACATAGCGATATCCAGATGTTTGCTAATTTGAATAAATACATCGAAAATTAAAGTTTTACATCGCGAAATTAATTTTTTTAACTCGTTATTTTACGTATTTGTTGAAAGTACATAACGTAATTTTCTGGACATTATAAAAATGTTATTGGAATTATTATTTATTGAAATATAACATTTTTTTAATAGTTTAATAAATTATTTTAAAAATTAAAAAAAAATGTAAATAAAATAAATTTTTTTAAAAAAACTATAAATATTTTTTAATAGTTCGACAAACTATTGAAAAAATTTGATATTAAATTATTACTTTTCATTTATTTTCGTATTTTATTTTTTTGCATTTTTGTAACGTTAACGTTATAAATAAAAATTGTAAGGGGTACGAGTTTGAAGCGCGAAGGGGACGAATTTTACGGGAATACAGAATCCTCGACATACGTCCCTTACGAAGGACAACACAGAGCCGAATTGGCGCGAAGACCGACGTCCCTGAAGATGGAGGGAACGATGGATACGACGACTGAACAGTGTGAGAAATTCATCGAATGGTTGAACGTCAGTCGTCCGGAGTTAATACGTTTACCTTCCAATCTGAAACTCGAAGGAGATTTCGAAACGACGACGGAAAATCATGAAAAATATGTGCCTTTCGTCGGCGCCCGTCGGCCCGAGTTACTCCGACAAATCGCTCATTTACAACTCGAAGGCGAATCCTCATTTCTTCCGGAATATACGGATGTCTTCCGGGAACCCGGAGTGTGCGGTAAAGTTTTCCTATTCCTTCCGCTGAAATACCAAATTTCCAACAATCGCAGAATCATCGATTTCATTCAATAATTTCAACGGAAAGTTATCTTTTCGTTCGGAATTATAAAAAAAAATGATAATATCAAAAACAAAACTGTGAGAAATATTTTATGTTTATTGGAGATACAAATAATAAATTTAATTTACAAATTCAAACGGAAGTACTGTTTTCGTTGGGAATTATTAAAAATCGTATTATTGCAAAAACGAAACTGTGAGAAATATTTGAAAAATCAAATATTAAAGAAGTAATGAGATTCGCGATTGATGTGTCGTATTAATGATTCTAATTGATTAATTCACAGAAAAACGAATGCCTGTTTTTCCGGAAAATTATTTCAAGACGGGCGGAAACTTTAATGAAACGGCGGCAACGGGTAATAATTACGGAAAGCCGACGCATAAAGACTCTATGAACGACGATCCGGATGACGAGTTGTCGAAACGAATGGATATTCGAGATGAAGAGAAACGGCCGAATGAAGAAGAAGATATGAGGATTTTGGTGTCGAAATTGGAGGATTTAAAGGGACCACCGCTTGAAGTTCCGGAATATAAAGATTCCTACAAAGTACCACTTTCATAATTTTATTGAAGTACCTATCGAATTTATTATCATTAAATTTCTCGTATCACTTACGGAATGAGAATTGAGGAAAATGGAAACAATTCACTTTGAATTTGAAAAATTTATCAAAAATTCAATTTTTAATTCGAAAAATGTATCAAAAATTCGATTTTTAATTCGAAAAATTTATCAAAAATTCGATTTGTAATTCGAAAAATGTATCAAAAATTCGATTTTTAATTCGTAAAATTTATCAAAAATTCGATTTGTAATTCGAAAAATTTATCAAAAATTCGATTTTTAATTCGAAAAATTTATCAAAAATTCGATTTTTAATTCGAAAAATTTATCAAAAATTCGATTTTTAATTCGAAAAATTTATCAAAAATTCGATTTGTAATTCGAAAAATGTATCAAAAATTCAATTTTTAATTCGTAAAATTTATCAAAAATTCGATTTTTAATTCGAAGAGCGCAGCAAAAATACGATTTTTAATTCGAAAAATGTATCAAAAATTTGATTTTTAATTCGAAAAATGTATCAAAAATTTGATTTTTAATTCGAAAAATGTATCAAAAATTCGATTTGAAATTCGAAAAATGTATCAAAAATTCGATTTGAAATTCGAAAAATTTATCAAAAATCCGATTTTTAATTTAAAAAATTTATCAAAAATTCGATTTTTAATTCAAAAAATGTTTTAAAAATTCGATTTTTAATTTGAAAAATTTATCAAAAATTCGATAAGTTCTATCCGATCAGATTTTATTTAGAGATTATAAAAATTCTATCAGTTTCTTTTACAGCTTTTTCGGCATTACGGGATGTTATTCATTTTATTTTTATCTAAAAAAAAAATTCATTACTGCGTTTAAAATCCTTCAAATAAAAAAAAAATCACCAAAAAAGAAGAGAAATAAAATTTAATTCACGATCTCCGAGTTAAAGATCTTCGTTTGCGACGTTTAAACTTACGATTTTTATAATTCGCATCAACACGTAATTTTTTTTATTACATCACTCATCGAGATTATTGTTCCCAATTTTTCCAATAAGTTGTATCGCCCCCAACGCGGGAAGGAAATAATTATCGCTCTCTCGTTGCTGTCCGACTTTCCGAAGATCGCGTAATTATCGATATTTTCAAAACGCGAATATCAAGCCGCTGACCAAAGATTCACATTGTTCGAAATAGTAGCGTCGCCTTTGAGGTCAATGATCGTATAAATCACACAATTGCGATTCCACGAGAATTATTCTAATAGCGACAGCATAGCGGAAGCCGTCCGCGGCTTTCGAGTAGTCGATAGCGACGAGTCTCTCGTGCGATCAATAGCCTCGACGACGAGTTTCTTCTCAAGTTTCTCGACAATGATATTTAGCGATCTTCCGTCTCATATATTTCTCCACTAATCACAATCCGCTGAACTGTATAAATATATATATATTGCTAATACAACATTAAAGTACCGTTTGCCAGAGAATTCTTCTCTCGTCATCCGGGAGACGAAAAATCTCGATAAGCAACAGAATCGATTTACAGTAATTTTCCGTTTTCATAGATCTATAGCCAAAGCTAAAAATTGATCGCAAATCATTTTTCTTTTTAAAAATTTTTTTAAATATAATTTTTT
This sequence comes from Buathra laborator, assembly GCA_934046635.1. Taxonomy (NCBI): domain Eukaryota; kingdom Metazoa; phylum Arthropoda; class Insecta; order Hymenoptera; family Ichneumonidae; genus Buathra; species Buathra laborator. Next base: position 6,842,120 of record OW203900.1, read on the forward strand.
TTTTCTTAATTTTTTTTTTTTTTTTTTTTTTTTTTTTAGAATCAAAGTAATCATTGCCACTGATCCCTACGAAATTCGTAAACGTTTTTTCTAATGTATACATATATATTATTTCGCAGGATTTTCCGCGGGAACGTCCGAAATTAATGCGTCCGGAGGATGAAATTGGTCGCGCCGACGGTTCCAAAATTCAGTCGTCGATCGGTCACCACCAATTCCAGACAAAGATCGATCAGGATCCGGAATACAAATCAAAGTTCTTGGACGCCGAACGGATGGTATACAGAAAGCCGCCTTTGTCGCTGAGACCGAGCGGTGCATCGTCCGGTTTCGGGGGCCGCGGGAGTCGTGAATTTCAAAGGCCGGAAGCGACCAGCGAAGTGAGATCTCAGTACGTATCGCACGGACAAGTGCCGCGTGTCGAGACCCTCAGAATGCCGGCAAATCTTCGTCTCGAAGGTAACATCGACTTGCAACCGGAATATCAGGTCGCGTATTGCACGAGAAGAGATAACGCCGCTATCAACGAGCCGAGAATTCATCGGCATCGCGATCGCAGTATCAGCGCATCGAGAAAACGCGACAATAGTTGGATGAATAATAATTACGGCGAACACTTCGGAAGAATAAACGCTGCCGACGCACAAGACGCTTTCCAAGTACTCAGCACGCGGGTTCACGACGAAAGTGTCGTCGGAAAACCTCCTCCGGGAACCAAAAGGTATCGCTAACGTTTCCGATATAATAGAACGATAAAAATTCATCTTTTATGAGGGAATCATCTGCCCGATATTTTGAAATCAGAATTAATTTACTTTTTTTCTGAAGCTGTCGGAGTTTATTAAACGATTTTTTTTTTTAATGAAAAGTGTATTTGAAGTCTATAAAAAAAAAAAAAATTGTTGGAAAAATTATTACATTTTTTTTTTTAAATGTTTTTTTTTTTCGATTTTTAATTTTTAAATTTTATGTAAAAATATGAAAGTGTCGTTGGAAAACCTCCTCCGGGAACCAAAAGGTATCGTTAACGTCTCCGATATAATAGAACGATAAAAATTTAACTTTTACGGGGGAATCATCTGCCCGATATTTTGAAATCAGAATTTATTTATTTTTTTTCTGAAACTGTTGGAGTTTATCAAACGATTTTTTTAAATGAAAAGTGTATTTGAAGTCTATAAAAAAAATAAAATTATTGGAAAAATTATTACATTTTTTTTTTAAATGTTTTTTTTTTTCGATTTTTAATTTTTAAATTTTATGTAAAAATATGAAAGTGTCGTTGGAAAACCTCCTCCGGGAACCAAAAGGTATCGCTAACGTCTCCGATATAATAGAACGATAAAAATTTAACTTTTACGGGGGAATCATCTGCCCGATATTTTGAAATCAGAATTAATTTTTTATTTTTTTTCTGAAACTGTCGGAGTTTATCAAACGATTTTTTTTTAATGAAAAGTGTATTTGAAGTCTATAAAAAAAAAAAAAATTGGAAAAATTATTAAATTTTTTTTTAATACTTTTTTTTTCGATTTCTAATTTTTAAGTTTTACGTAAAAATAGCGATTTTCTCTCTCGGATTTCTTATGCTTCATTTATAATTCGCTGGTAATACAGAGAAAAAAAAATTTACCGGAAAGTTCCCGCGGTAAAAAAATACGATGTTTTTCGCGGCGATCACTTTTTTTTTTACAATTTTTTTGTAACTCTCAATAGATGTATTTTTTAGTTGGAAAATTAATAAAATATGTGTTTTTTTTTTTTATAACTTTATAAACATTTCGTTTTCCTTAAAGGGGTTCGAGATCATCGGAATGGCAAATACCCGCTTCGCACAGACCGACGCATTTGGATATAACTTCGTCGCCGGGATTGAGACATCGTTCTCCGAGTCCAACTTATCGACTGCACGTGCATAACGTGGACGACGAACCCCGTAATTTCGACAATCGAAAAGCCTCACCTTCGCCCCAAATGTACGGAAGGGTGCGAAGTCCTTCGCCGGGACATCTGAATCGCCATCAGGATATTTCGCAGCGTTCCTATTCTCCAAGTTTCGGTAGAAATGCGCAAAAAAATACCGCCGACGATGATCACGCGTTCGTCGTATTGGATAACTCGCGAAAAGATTATTCGCCGTTCAATCGAATTCACAAAAGATCGCGAAAAGTTATCGATCGAAATAGCAATATAACGGAAAACGTGCGAAATCGTCCGAAAAACGTAACGCCGACAAATTGGATGCCTCCGTGGTACGATAACACAAATACTATTTAATAACAATTCTTAAAAAATTGTGTCTCCGAAAAACGACGATTTTCGATTTAAAGAGTACATTTCGAAATCGGCGCCAACGTATACTATATAAATGTAAAAAAAAAAAAAAAACCGTATGTATGGTGTGATGCATTTTTGTTAATTGTTACCAATGCTTTCGTCGATACGAATCGCCATAATAATAATTATATTATCAAAGATTTTACGAAAAAAAATCGATCTATCAATCTATAAAAAGTTGGCGAATTGAGAAATGTGGTTTTTAATTAATTTTAATTTTAATACGTGTCGCGATTGGGAACTTATGGTGACGAATTTCTCGGATTTGCCGCGATATTTGATTAAAATCTATAAAAAAAAAAAATGTTCACCAGAAATTTGTTAATTTATGAATATTAGTTCTCCAAATCCCCAGTAGTTTTTCCTGCTTTGCGATATATCGTTCATCATAAATTATCGTATTTATGTTATTTTTTCTTTTTTTTTCAGTATTATTGATATTTCGTAATAAATCGATTCATCGAAGAAAATTTACCACTGCAGACGAATTTTATTTTTCAACCTGAATTATGTTCGTTTATAAATTAACGATAATCCATGCAATTCAAGTTGTGTAACAAATTATTTCCAAACTCTTGAGATTTTTTGTCAAAAACATTTAATTCAAATAATTGTTTTTTTTTTTTTTCTTTTTTTTTTTCCTTTTGGATACAAATGTTTAAGACCTTACGGAGTATTTAAAAAAAGGGGCGGGGTGATTGCGTAATCTAATTTCGCTCGCAGCTGATACTTCACTCAACATTCGCATCATTATTAAATAAATTCTATAAATAAACGTTTGAACACACATCAGTCATCGGAACCCGCTGATCTCTTGGCTTTCCTCTGTCGGGGACTCTGTTTCGGTGTTCTCGGGGATTTGTCTGTAAAAAAAAAAAAATCGCAAAAACACGACAAATGAGTATCGAATTTTTCGCGATATTTCGCAAAGTTTATTAAACTTTATATCGAACTCACTGAGTCTGTTAAGTGTGTCCTTTGGCAACCAATCGAAATCTACGTTGTTGGGGTTCGAAGTACCCATTTCAACGGGCGCTTTCCTCGACGAAGACGAACGGAATTTGCGTCCCTGCATTGCCAACAGTTGCTGTCCGGCAACGAGTGCGAGAATCACGCAGGCGGCGAGAAAAACGTACAAAAATACGGTTTCGCCGTCGAGTCCTTCGTCCAATTCGACAACTTGGATTGTCTCGTTGTAAACAGCTTCGCTGAACGTAACGCCGTTCTGTGATCATAAAAACAAAAATCGTTAATTAAAATCGCATGAAAAACATCGAAAAACGGGTAAAATCGGTAAATAATCGTTTTAATACGCACAGCGTCTCTGTAATTGAGATTAACGTTAAGTCCGAACGGACGTCCCGCGAAATTTTCCGACGGTACGAAGGAATATGCTAAAGTAGCTTCGTGATTCGGCTTCACAACTTTATTGACTGCCAAATGAGTGAAATTTTGAATGTAGAAATTGAAATCCATTGGATAACGGAATGAGGCGTCCAGAGTTTCCAAGATGAAGTCAGTTTTTCCTTTATTCGTGAAACCGACTAAAAATTCAACCCAATTGCCAGCCGGCAATTCTGCAAATGGATTAAAAAAAAAAAAAAATCATTAGTTTTCATACGAAAATCAATTTTTTGCGATATAATAAATATTACGTAATAAAAAATTGTATTAAAAAAAAAAAAAAAATTAACGTATTTTGAAGAGTTTAGAGACGTACCGAGAGTAGAGAGAGACGTGTAAACGGGTTTCGTGAAGAGAATAGTTGTATCGGCATCAGCGGACGCCGTTGCAGTTTCCTCCTCCAATTCATCTTCCGTCAATACACTCGCCTCGTCTCCTTCCGCATCGACAATGTCATCCGCAGCTTCGTCTTCTTGAGCGAATGCAACGCCTGTGAAAAAGGATAAAATTGGAGAATTTCTATTTTCTGTATTTTCAATGATTTTCAATGAATTCATTGCTCCGTCAGCTGCTTTTGGTTGCTATTCCGATGTCTTTGGAAGAGGCGAAATCTGTTCGTATTTTTCGCGAACATTGAGACACGATAATTTCGTCGGAAATATTTTAAAAACTGGGAAACGATGTATGGGACCCGATGGAACTCGGAATTCTTTGATTTACTCCGAAATTCATTCACGTATCGAAGTGTTTTTCGAAACGTTCGACGCTCGGCCGGTTATGGTACCGCAAGCGTGACTCTTACACTCGCATATTTCTCAGATTAAATATATGTTATATTCGAATAATCGTAACGTGTACATTACCATGATTTGCGATTGAGAGTAACGCCGGTACGGCGAGTAGAAGGAACAAACTGAAGTTCTTCATTTTAATTGATACTAATAAATACGTTGTACGTTAGTTGAGAGAACACGACGATGTGAAAACTATCGCGATGAGGCACAGAGTCAAAGGTACAGCCGATCACTGCCGCACGAACGATACCAACAGGATGCTTCGCACTGGCATACCGTGGCAAACTGGCGTTACATGCTACTTGCTACGTGGAAGGACGGTGCCGCAGTAGTCGTCAAATCGACAACGTGGAACAGTAGAGAAAGCCCGTGGATTGTTGGAACTAAAGAGAGACGCGTCGACAAACTTGCGAAACGGCGTTTACCAACGTCGAACGCTACCTGATGGAAATTCACGATACTACTATTTTCGTTAACCCTTTTATGCTCACAGCTCTGCACACACTATTCCGATATCTGTCAAAAAGTTTCTTAAACACACAATAAAGCAGATGTAATGTTCGATATTATTTATTCAATAAATTTATGAATTAACGAAACACGCGTTCGTGTTCACGATTAATTATCGGTACGAAATTTTGTTTGTACAACGAGGATTCCAAAATGACGAGTACTCGAAAATTTTAACCTAACTTTCACGTGAAACATCGATAAAGTTACAGATTATCGCGACGAAACAGGAAACCGAACGGCCAAAAGTATGGAATTCGACGACGATTTCTTCTTCGAAGAGGACAAAATGTTTGTTCACACTGATTTATTCGTATTTTCGCATTAATACACGCGTCGTTTCGATGTTTTTTACAGTTTCGATGTGCTTCATTTTTGTTGTTTTTAACGTGCATGCTTCGTTATCGCGTATTGTCGCGATAGTTTGACGGAAAACGCCGATTTAATCGAGGAAAAAGAAGAGTCTATGAATCTTTTAGGATCCCTGGAGAAAGAAATTTCTCTCACAGACACAGAAATTCCATCGGCTTGCGTGGAATTACATCAATTAGCCATGATGGAGGATCGCATGTACGCATGATATATATATTTTTATTTCCTTCTCGCACCTTTACTTTTTTTTTTTCATTCTTTACTTCTTTGCTTCACTCGCAACATCTTACCGTTACTTGCGCCGCGCCAAAAAAACAGTCCGGACGTTACTCTCGTTGCGCAGGAAATAAATGGCGCTATTTCAAAGCAACTCATTCGACAAATGTAAGTTTTGTTGTTTTTCCAGTGGATTTCAAGAGATCCGCAAAATTTATTGTATATTTGCAGTATTCTAATTGTGATGTACCTAAACCCGCACAGAATTTCAGCTATAGATGTAAAAAATAAAAAAAGTTAATAAAATTGAAATCCATTAATTTTGATTTTATTTTTAATTTTAATTAATTTATTTTAGGTTATTTCGTAAAAATTTTTCAAAAAACATTTTGTACAGCTTTTTTAATGTTAATTATGCTTTCGACGCTTTTTTCGTATTTTTTTCGCTTTCCTTACATTTTTATTTCTCTACTCGCTATTTTTCAGCTATCATTGTGAATTTCATGTATTTTTTTTTCTTTTACGTTTTTTATTAAAAAATAAAGAGTGCTTAAAATTTGTTGTTTTTTATTTTGCGTTTCGGAGTTAATGGAGACGGTAATTGGTAAGGATATTAACTTATACTATACAGGGGTATGACAATCACTTCCGGCAATGTGGTGATTAAAAAAGACAGTAGCAATCTCATCGGTATCAGCATCGGGGGCGGTGCGCCCTATTGCCCGTGTCTTTACATAGTCCAAGTTTTCGATAACACCCCCGCAGCGGTGGAGGGTACACTGCAATCGGGCGACGAGCTCGTCGCGGTGAACGGCGCCTCGGTGAGAGGAAAAACGAAAGTCGAAGTTGCGAAGATGATACAAGCTTGCGATTCGCAAGTTAGCATCAATTATAACAAATTACACGCCGATCCGCGTCAGGGTAAGACGCTGGACATCGCACTAAAAAAGGCGAGTATACAGAAACGACGATATTCTTCCGTTTCTCCCACGGAATTACGCGAAAAAAATGGATTAAACGCGATCTTTTTGTAGGTGAAACACCGACTGGTAGAAGGAATGGGTAGCGCGACGGCCGACGCACTCGGACTCTCGCGCGCGATTCTCTGCAACGACGCGTTGGTTCAGCGACTAATGGCGCTTCAACGAACGGAAAACTTGTATCGGGGTCTCGTAGCGCACGCGAAGTCGACACTTCACGCGTTCTTCGATTTGACGCAAATATACAAAGGTAATCGTAATTTTCGAGTATTCGATTCGATTATCGATCGTTGAATGGCGTTAATAACGTATATTTCGCAGTATTCGGCGACGCGTTCGCGGCAATTGGCGTTCGGGAGCCGCAGCCCCGTGCGAGCGAAGCGTTTCGTCAATTCGGCGAACAGCATCGACAAATGGAAAAATTCGGTGTCGTTATGTTGAAAACATTAAAACCGATACTAAGCGATCTCGGAACATATCTTCACAAAGCGATACCCGACACGCGTTTAACGATCAGCAAATACGCCGACGCGAAATTCGAGTATCTATCGTATTGTCTTAAAGTTAAAGAACTCGACGACGAGGAGCAGAGTTACGCGACCCTACAGGAGCCTCTCTATCGCGTCGAAACCGGAAATTACGAGTATCGTCTCGTTTTGCGTTGTCGTCAAGACGCGCGAACGAAATTCGCCAAATTACGATCCGACGTTCTCGTAAAGTTGGAATTACTCGATAATAAACACGTTCAGGACGTTGTTTGGCAATTGCAAAAATTCGCCGCGGGTTTGGCGAAGTATTACGCAACGACGAGAGATCTTCTCGCGGAAGCGACGCTGTTTCCGGTCGAAGTCGATCTATCGCAATCGGCCTTTCAATACAAATCGCCGGGACTTCCGTTGCCGGAAGACAATGGCGACGATGCCGATTATTACAGCGACGATAAACAAAATACCACCGAAGATATATTGCTTCTCGATACGAACGACGCGCCACTGCTGATGACCGATCTCGCCGATCTTCAATGATTCAAAATTTTCGTCACGTTCGCCAAACTTTGAATACGAAAATATTTTTTACGCTAAGATACACAGAAAACATTCCTCGCGACATTCGAACGGTTAAAACCAAAAAAAAAAAAAAAAAAAACCAAAACAAAAAAAAAAGTATATACATACGTATATTTTTTCAAGAGTGCTCCAGATATTCTGATAGCTATATCCAACATACTAGTCCATTGCAAAACGTTCCATACCAAAGAACAAAGAGTATAAGATACTATTATTATTATTATTATTATTATTATTGCGTACAACTTTATTCATTCCAGCATTTTGCATTTATCAATTGCGGCATTTACTTATCGATTAAATCGTGTTAAATATAATACATGTATAATAAAAGTAATGTTTGCGTTAAAAAAATCATTTTTTAAATCCATTCGTAAACCCCATTTTTCGTTTTATTCCGTTTTGCGTTAAACGGTATTTTCTTTTTTTTTAACTCGAAGAAAAATAGGTACAGTAATCGAGGTCGATAAATCCCCGTTGCAATAATCGAATTGCTCCATTTCGTTGATAATGAGAAAACAAAAAATGACTGTTCGAGTCTCTCATCGAATGGTAAGATACGCAAGATACACAAAATATCGAAAGTGTGTTGTGTATCCAATGAGGTAATGTAGGCCGCGCGAACGCGCCAGTGCAAAAACCTGTGCTTCCCCCACCCCTTTCCCGTCGCCCACCTCTTTGCTCATTCGCGCGTGTTATTAGGTATCGCGTAGAGCAGCGCGCCGCGTTGTGACGAACGAATAGAAATTCTGATCGCGGATAGCGGCGGGAGTCGTGGGCCTCGCGCTTCCGGAGATTCATCGCGAGATCCGTACATCGTACGCGTCATACTGACAAATATTGTACTACGAGTGACAGTGAAATCATAGTGCGCGCGCTCGTTACGACGAATCGGGCGATATTCGGCGAATCGCGAGGTTTTTGATCAATGCGAAAAATACGCGAAAAAAAAATAAAAGATCGTTTGTGAATATAGAGATTGCGTGATCGAAGGTGGCATCAGGACGCAGGTCCACTGGCGAGTTCGCGGGTCGAATGTGAACTGTTTTACGCACGCGGTATACCACGGTTTAGCGTTTGTATATGTATATATATATATATACATATATATGTTCATATATACACGACTAGAGTAGCTTGGCAAAGCGCAGTATAGAGCTACTGTTAGGCATACACCGTTCGTACTGGTCACATCGGGTCAACGTAAAGAGCCCCCGGGGCTGCTCACTCGTCTCTCGGTGCAAAACCGCAGCACACAGTGCAGTCGACAATCTCAACGTTGACGCACACACATCGTCAGTCCATGGGATATTCGTGACGTTCGTCGAATTGCAATAGCCATCCAAAGTTCAACCAGGTATGACGAAATAAGTAAATTAAAAAAAAAATTCGCGATGTATTTTTGCCGCGCTCGGGGGCTTTCGCTGTCACCAAACCTCGCGTACTCGCGATCGAATCGCAACACGTAACCCATAGATAAATATTGAAATGTGCACACGAAACTGACCCTCGATTTCGTTTCGGTAAATATTTAAAAACATCTTATTTTCTAATTACGAATAATCATAATGAAAATTGAATAAAATTTCACGAATCTTCAATTCATTTAGAAAATCAATTTTTTTTATTATTATTTCGTTTTCGTGAGAAAATAGTTACAATTCTTTATTTCCATGACATACAAAATTTACATCGATTGTTTCTTCGAATTTGTCGAATGTTTTTTTTTTTTTTTTTTTTAACGCTGCAATTCACATGTGCGAAGGTTCGAACGTTTCGCGATACATTACCGCAAACACCTACGTCATGTAATCGCGTCATCATTCATCATCAGTTCGAAGGACTGCGTCCCGTATAACTCCATAATAGGGTATTGTAGTGTGTTCCGTACTGTCAACTATAACGCCGCGTTTAACAACACCGATCCGAAATAACCAGTTATTATTATTCCCGCACGTAGATGTGCAATTTTGCGCGGGAATTTCTCGATCTAAGAATCTCGCAAGTTTACGAACGAAAATATATATTCACCAACAACCGGAAGTCGTTGAATATTATAGCACAGGTGATCGACGATATTTAACTACGAAAAGCAGTACCGCGTAACGAAAAAAAAAAAGAAAAAAAAAAACTCACGTGAACGTTCGAAGTTTATATATTATTACGTAAATAATATATGACGCACGATGACGATCGAGGGCAATATATCGAGATTCGTAAGGCACGATACGTCGATGCGCGGGGAGGTAGAGGGGGGGGGGGGGGGGAGCGATAGGGCAACGTTATCAAAATACGGTGCTGTCGTTAGAACGACGCTGATCCTAAAACGATAGAAGCCGCGAGCGAGAAAAAAAAAATAAAACGAAGACACGATAATTCGTCCGCAGATGACGACTTACTAGATAACTGTCGTCCGCTCGAACGAACGCGATCGAACGTGTTTTTTTTTTTTCGTTGGTATCGAACAAACGGTTTTTTCACGTTTGTCTAATGTTTTCTTTTTTTCGCGTATATATTCCGTGCAGCAGCGATACTTTCGTCGTATATCGAACCTGCGAAGTACGTGTCATTGTCACCGAGTAAACTTCTATGTATAACAACCGCCGCGGTGCTCGGGGCTCTCGAACGATCTATACGTCAAGCACCGCGTACGATTGTAGTAACGCGAGTATATGTCGTATTATGCACTATAGGAAAGTTATTTTTAGTCATCAGTACTGTAGACGAAGTTAACGCCACCCACGGTTCTCGTCTTTCGACGGTTTTGTCTGTCCGACAAATATAACCTATATTTTGTTTACGCGGAGAAACATTGATCGAACGTTAAAAAAAAAACGACTGTCGAACGCGCTAACGTACGGTTTTTTTTTTTCTCGCGTGTACTAAATTTTTACAAGCGTAACAACGCGAACCATTTTTCTACACGTTTTTCGACGCTTTTCAAAAAAAGTGTACTATATATCAACTGCGGGACAATTAGCGCGTGTACCTTTGCGAGAAACGCGTACACTCGAGACCCCCTCAGCGTTGAAACTCTCTCGCGTTTCATCATCCCTTATCGCACCGTCAGCGCGAGTTGTATCTCTCGCGTGTCTATACACTCTTTGTTTCTTCCCTCAACTTTTTTTTTTTTTTTTTTTTTTTTTTTTTCGTTTTTTTCCGCCTTTCATCTTTCTCAAACGAGGAAAAATTTACGGTCGTTGTACGAGTTATAATGACGTAAAGCTTTTTTTTTTTTTTTTTTTTTCGCGATGCAGGTCGAGCGATCGTGGTATTCGCAAGTGTATGAATAATATAAGTTTGTGTGTCGGGTCAACCGCGCAGCGATTCGACTTGTCTGCCATTCGTATATAACTTCGCGTGCAATACACAGTAGAATAGGTACCCCCGCGGAAGCTCAATACCCCGATGTTTACTCGGGTTTTTGTAATTCGCTCTCTTGCGGTATCTTTCCCCGTCCACTGAGGCACACGTGCCTTCCGTATCTCGTGTGTAAAAGGCCCTTTCCGTACGTACGAGCGACCAACCGAACTCGACTAATAATTGATAATATTATCGATCCGACCCGACGCGGCCGACTCGTCTCCGCGAGCGCCTTGCACTCTATAACTCGGCCACTGTATGTTCCTGTTTCAGGACCGTTTAGGCTTTCCAACGGTCATTAATCCGCGATTTTCTTTATTCCGAACATAAAAACATCGAAAATACAAAATTTAAAACCCGATTTTGAAAAAAAAAATAAAAATATTTTTTCACTTTTTTACGAGGCGTTCGGGAGACCCGATCTCTTCATCCTTACATAACCTCTGTCGAAAATCAATATTTTTCAGTTTACGAAACTTTTCTCAAACTTTTCTGTGTCGTATTCGCGAGAAAACGAAAAACACACAAAAAAAAATTTACGAACAAAAATATTTTAACGTCGATAAAAGCGTTTTTTCGATACGCAGAATCGTGTTGTTCGTTACCATGAGATAATCCTCGCGAAGCGTCGTCACCGATGTCGCATTAACTTCGAAGAAGTGAATCGTTTACAACAAAGCCTTAGCGCATCCTCATCGTAATCAAGCTAATCGTTCTATCTTTAGAATATCCTCTACATAACCTACAATATTCCATCTATCCTCTCGATTCACGCAGAAGGAACGTGTAATATCTACGTGTCTCGAATAATCGTTGTGATTTTACGACGATTCTTCCGCGGATACGACATATGCGCGGGTAATATGATATCAACGTTGTGTCGTATATATACCCGTAGGATTTTCTAAAGACGCGCATCAAACGCGAACGTTATCTTCATCGCGATATCGTCGCGCCAAGCGTGTTTCTCCGCGGAAAAAAAGACGTAGATAATCCGATTTACAACGCGGGATTATTCAGCGGTGCGAGACGAACGAGTGAAAGAATCGCCTTCGGGAAGTTGTGAAAAGGAAATACTACCTTTTATACGCAACATATATAGCTATATAGAAGTCGAATTCGTTTTTTTTTACGTTCCACGAAACCAGAGAGGATTATGTCTTTCATAACCTTCGGGGGCTCCTGTCACTGCGGGAAAACCGATGTCGGGACTTTTGACGTTTTTTTTTTTTTTTTTTTTTTTTTTTTTGTTATTGTTATTATTATTTAGTTTTTTCTACGAAAAGAAAAATCCTCTTTTACCGCCGAGTCTCGGGTCGGAATTCGCGGATAATATGGACGCGCCGAAGGCTTTTGCGTATCCCACGTATCAGTGCGTATCCACTCGACGGGAAGAGAACATCGGAAAGTCAGGTATCATGCGAATTATCTCGCTGTCCTCGCAGAAACGTCGCAACGACGAGTAGCATCATCGTCCAACGCGCACACCTTTTTTCCCCTTCATTCAGTCCCCTCATCGAGAGTGTGACTCACGGTATAGACGCGACGGTTTCCAATCGGTCGAACGGTACGATTCCCCACTCATTAGTATATCTACCGTTCACGCGCGTACGCGTTCATTGGCTGAACGAGTTATTTACGAGCCGTCGAAGGTATTTCAAAACTGTGCTGTTGCGGGCGGACGAGTCAATTTTTCTTTTTAAATACCTCTTAAGTACACATATTTACGCGATTCGGAGCGCTGGAGGCGCGAAACATTTTTTCTTGCAATTTTTTTTTTTTTTTTTTTTTTTTTTTTTTTTTTAAGCACCCGACGTTATCGTTATGCGCAATTTTTGTATGCGTGACTAAACTTCACTCTTTTGTGAAACCCGCATAACGATCGACGAGGCCGTTTACGAGGAAAACGGAAACGAAACTCGCAACTCTTTCCTCATAGAAAAAAAATCCGTATTTGCGAAAAAAATTTAGTAAATTTGATGATTTTATATGATATATTAATCATATAATAATAATAAATAATGGAAAAAGTTGAAAAATATTTTGTACGAAATTATATATTGATAAATAAATAAAAAATCGATAATATTTCATCTTTCGACGAAAATATATCGTATATATCACAGATATTTTTTCGATGTTTTTTTTTTTTTTTCTTCGCGTGGGTTGCAGTTGAAAAGTGTCGTTGAAGTTAGTAAAGTCCTTCGAATCCCGAAAGTTTTGTATTAAAATGATAAATATTCGTAGCGACCGCGATATACCGAGTTTCGCGGCTCTCACTGTACGCTCAACGGTCACGTGGCGCAAGGAAACCGAAGTTGACCCGTCGCATCCATCGGACTTTGTTCCAAACGCTTTCAACTCAATTGACTGCGTTCGTTCGTTGTAGTAATGTAATATTTAAGTGAGCTATAGAAATGAACGTTGATGACAATGACCGTGACGAGCCTTGAAAAAAAGTTATTATTGACGCGCGGGACATGATTATTGTATATTAGAGAAGACGACACTTCGACGTAACCAAATGGTGTACACTAAAGATAATTCTATGATATCAGGAATTCGAATAAAAGTGTTGCACCGGAGGGCAACTACCGCTCGATTATAGTGCTATCAATCATCAACCATAACCAAGAAAAAAAAATTCGTGAAAAAAAAAAAAATTCAAAATTTTTTTTTTCCAAAAATTTCAAATTTTTTATGAAAAATAAAAAACGAAAAAAAAAATCATTTCATTCATCATCGTTTCGTTCATTTCATTTTTTTGATAAAAAATGAAAAAAGAAAACTCCACATTTTTTTTTTTCCACTTCGTATTAAATTGAAAATAATTTTTTAAATGTACGATAAAAAAAAAAGTTCGGGCTTCTAGTAGCTCGTAATTCATTTTTCTCGTGATTTAAATACGAAAGTGGAGTATATTAGGCGCGGCTTTGAGGCAAAGCGTTATTGCACGAGGTATGCATTATTGTGAGATAGCCGGAGGACAAGAGACGAAGGTACAGTTTAAAAAAGTTACTTTACGTTATAGCGGCAAAAAGCGCTCATGACGATGCATTAAATTAGTTACAATGTCACGCATAGAAAATGCAATACCTGCACTCTTCGAGAGTAAGTAGTCACGGAAAGAGCGCAATACTCTTTTTTAGTATATATATATATACATTTATAATACAGATTTTCATCGTAGAATCTATCGGTAGCGTCAAATGGATTTGTTTGGAAGCCCCTCGACGTGCCCTCGTATATCGTTCGGTCGAAGAAGGGCTTCCGGCTTAATGCGTAACACATTATAGATTCCGAGAGACACGACAGATCGTGTAGAGATCGAAGTCCCTCACGACCCCATTCTATTTATTTTTATTGTCGTTTTCTTTTTTTCATTTCTCAATTCTTCGAGGTTATGGATGCAACGAGCGCGCATACATTCGAATTCAAAGGTTTGTCGAAATAAAAATACTTCGCCAATGCGTCTCGATGTAGTGCAATATTTTTTACGATGTAATAAAAACTTCGAGATTATACATTCCTACATATTCATATTTATTTTTTTTATCGATAAGACGGTTATCTTCGACGTGATTGCACGCGATAAGAGGTCGGGCCGGTCGATTTCATTTAAAATTCCCGGAACAACGTTATTTCGAGCAATCGCCAAGCAGGAAACGTGCGCGCGCGCGCGCGCCTCTCGCTTTCGTTATATCGTGTTACATTCTGCATTCCCGTATTAGTGAGAAGACGAACGCATCGGCGTTAATCAGGCGAGTATCGTAGCTTGCGACTGAGACTTTTGACCGTAAGAACGTAACGAGATTCGGTTGTATTCCTCGTTCATTCCTCGTTGATTCACGGTTCGCACGAACGGTACCAAAGTGCGCAAGCGATGCACGACGTGGCGTAAACAAAGGAGAAAGGGCTAAGCACAGACGAGTGCTTTTGCCTCGTTGCGGGCAGTGGAGAGAGGGGGGTGAGTGAGTCTCTGCCTGGAACTCCGTCTTCGCGTATATTTTTCCATTGAGAACACAACGGATAATTGCGCGTTACTGTGCGCAAGAATATCTTAATATTCGCGTTGATAAATTCCCCGAAACATTATCAATTTTTTTTCACGCTTTTAACTTCGTCGTTTCGTTGCCCGCGCGCTATTGTGAAACGGGATATACAGAGGAGCTCGTTAATCGACGGTCGTGCAACGAGTTTAACGCTTCAACGTTCGACCGCGACGACAAACCCACGCAACTATCCGCGAACAGCTGATTTTAGATATGGCGCGTGACAGTTCGCCTCGGTGAGGTTAGGCAGACGCTCGATTTTAACAGCTACAAGGTACCTCTTTCGTATTTAACGTTTTACTAACAGCGACACGATCTTTTACAAATTCATCGAAAGCCTTTCGCGTATTTCACGTACTCTCGTCGATTTCGATATCAAGGTCAACCGTTGTTTTCCGTGAATCAATTCGAGTTTTTTTTTTTCTTCAATTTTTCGAACGTCGATATGCAATTTTCAATCGTTTTATCTGCCGGCAACGAAATGTTATATTACGATATTCGAATTATTGACGAAAACAACGAATTAACGATGATTACGTGCGATTGATAAAAGTATTGATGTCAGATGAAAAAAGTCATTTAACCTGAAAAGTTAATAAAATAACAAAATTCAGGGTTATCAAAAGCAATAGAAGAAGAGTACGAGAGGCACTGTTTTACAGAGACTCTCATTAATGCTTATTTCTTCGTATATATTTTTTTTTTAAATAATACGATGACTATTTTTTTTTTTTTTTTTTTTTTAGCTGAATGAGGCTGATGGAACCCTTGGGTATCGCACCGGAAGTGGTCGAGCTAAGGACACTGACAAGATGGGCGGATGTCCCAGTCCAGCATCGATACACAGATTACTCAACTTCGCTGGGAGAGCTGACGCCGCACGCAGACTGCCCTTTTCCCTTACGGTCGACGATCAATCACAAGATTGCGTTATGGTAAAAAAATGTTATTTATTATTTTTCAATTCATTTTTTTAATTTTGTCAAAAATAATTTTTTTCGTAAAAAAAATTTCGTCGAAAATAAATTTTTTGTCGTAAAAAAATTTCGTCAAAAATAAATGTTTGTTTTGTAAAAAAAAATTTGTCGAACGTAAATTTTGTTTTGTAAAAAAAAAAATTGTCGAAAGTAAATTATTGTTTTGTAAAAAAAATTTCGTCGAAAGTTAATTTTTGTTTTGTAAAAAAAATGTTGTCGAAAGTAAATTTTTTTTTTGTAAAAAAAATTTCGTCGAAAGTAAATTTTTTTTTCCACTTTTGTTGAATAATGAAAATACTATTTTGGCGCAGGACTGGCGACATATCGGTTCTACAAGTAGACGCGGTGGTGAATCCTACCAACGAAACAATGGATGACAATAGTCCAACGTGCCAAAGAATATTTTCTCGCGCCGGCTCCACTCTCAATTTCGAAATTGACAATGAGATAAAAGGTAATTTTGTTGGTTCCCCGACGAAATTATTGGCGATGTGTATTATACGAAAAAATTCGTGCCGCTCCCGTATATTGACGCATTCAATTGTCATTCGCAGAATGCAGAACTGGCGAAGTGAGAATTACTCAGGGTCACAATTTACCGGCCCGTTACATCATCCACACAGTCGGGCCGATTTATAATATAAAATATCAAACGGCAGCTCAAAATACGTTACATTGTTGCTACAGGTACGGCGCAGAAATGCAACGATTTTTTTTTTTTTTTTTTTTTTACATGCAAATACGTTTACGTAATTTTCGCAACGCCGAGTATTATCGATCTAACATCGTTCCGATTTGAATTCGTTTGCAGAAATGTGCTTCAAAAGGCCCGAGAGCTCGGACTTCGCAGTATCGCTTTGCCTGTGATCAATTCGGTTCGCCGAAATTACCCACCGGACGCGGGAGCGCACATAGCTCTACGTAAGTAAACGCGATACCGACGGAATTTTTTTTCTTTAAATCGGAAATTTTTGTATTTATACAAATTTAAACTTTTAATAGGAATAACGAATGAATAACTTTGAATTTAAATGGTTGAGACGAGTTTAATAGGAATAAGGAATGAATAACATCGAAATTAAGCGTTTAATACGAAAAATGAATGATTAACATAAAAATTAAACGTTTAATACGAATAATGAATAAATAGCATCAAAATTAAACGTTTAATACGAATAACGAATGTATATCATCGAAATTAAACGTTTAATACGAACAACGAATGCATAGCATCGAAATTAAATGTTTAATGCAAATAACGAATGCATAACGTTGAAATTAAACGTTTAATACGAAAAATGAATGAATAACATCGAAATTAAACGTTTAATACGAATACCAAATGAATAATTTCGATTTAAAATTTTTTTTTACTAATAATTTATTTCTCATTTTGTTTTTTTTTGCTTTTAACAGGAACCGTTCGAAGATTTTTAGAGCAATACAGCGATTCGATAAGTTGCGTTGTTTTCGTTCTCGAGCCCTGTGATCTCGGTATATATCAAGTTTTATTGCCGCTTTACTTTCCGCGGACAATGGAAGAGCAGGAGAACGCCTGTTGGCAATTGCCGAGCGACGTTGGCGGAATGGACGGCGAGCCTTTGCTGCCCGACAGGCAAATTAGAATAATTGACAATCCTCAGCACGCGCTTCACGGTGAGACAACGATTGATTGCCTTATCGTAGCTAACAATTGGGCGATTATTTTTCACGCCGATATTCAATGTATTCATTAATCGTCGTTACACAGGAGACGAAACAGTGGAACTTTCGAATCAACTTGATACCGCAATTAATCTCGGCGAACACGCATTTACCCAAATGCAAGGTGATTTGGATCGACAGAGACTTCTCGGCGAGAGACCGCTTTCCGATCCCCTTGCGGACATAATGCTCAAGCAAATGCAGCAGAAGGAACGGTGAGTGATGAAAAAACAAACGAAAAATCATTAAGGAAAGTGTATCGCCGCGTATTACCAAAGAAAATGAGATTCACGTGAAATTCAGAGCAAATTTCGAATACTTTCCAATTTTTTTAAAATCTGAAAAAAATCAACAATACAGAAGGTACTGAGAAGATTAATTTTCCATAATAATAATTCCAAAAAGTTATCAACGAATTAATAAAAAAAATTATTATTTAACGAATTATTCGGTAATCTAACTTTTTGTTTAGCCGAAATTTATTTGTTAACTTTTTTGAATATTTATGATTTTTTTTAAAATTTTTTTCTAATTTTCGAATATTCGTGATTTTTTTCCGAAGATTAGAAAAAATTCTTTAAAAAATTCGAGAGTATTCAAAAAAATTGTAAAATATTATTTCGGCTAAAGAAAAAGTTAGATTAGCGGATAATTTTTAATTGATTGAAATTGATTGATTTTTTTTACGATTTTTATTCCATTAGAAAGTTGTCGAAATTCGCTCTAAATTTCACGTGAATCGCCGTCTTTGGTAATACGCAACGATACACCTTCCTTAGGATGATCGTTCGTAAAATATCATTTTATTATTATCTCAAAAATTTTAATTATTGCTTACGAATCGACGGAAAATATTTGCGAAATATTCGCGCAGATTGCGCGGTTAATTTTATTTTATTTTTATTCGACAATTATTATTTTTTTTATTAAAAAATGCCGATACAGATGAATTTCTCAAAATTTTAAATTATTGCTTACGAATTGAAGAAAAATGTTTGCAAAATCTTCGCGCAGATAGCGCTCTTAATTTAGATTTTATTTTTACTCGAAAAATATATTTTTTTTTTTACTAAAAAATGCCGATACAGATGAATTTCTTAAATGAGATACATCGTCGGCGATTGAAACATCAACTTTAGTGCTTTTCAGTATTTTAATAGGGCTTCGTACTTACGTACAGCGGGTACGTGAAATATTGATCGGCACAGTAGTCGGAAGAATTTGGTTACTGGAACCGCGGAAAATGGGGTCACGATGAGAAAAAAAACGTGCAAAAGCTTCGGAGTCGAATCGCGCATTTCTAACGATTAAATAGAATCCAATTAATTCGTTTATTAAATTCATTTTAATAATTTACTACCGGTAACTTTAATTTTTTCGAATATTTCTAATTCTTTAATAACGAAATTACTTCCGATCCGTTAATTTTTGGGCTCTCGAATTTTTTCGAGAAGAATTCGCGTAATTTCAATGTTAAGTTGTTTTTCCCAAATGCCGTAAGTCTCTCAGCCGCTCGAGCGATTAATTTTGTAGTAATATAGTAGATTTCTGCCGCCTCGGCGTCGAGTCGACCGATGGCGCCGCGACTGGCGTTTTTCCGAGTTCCGCAAATCCAATACTCGACTTCACGGATCGGCAATGAAGATAATTGCCGCTTCTACTACTCTGTGTGGCGATAAAATATGCTAATCGGCGTTTCTCCGCGTGGGACATATGTACACAAGCGTTACGCAGTAACTATTTATCGTTTCTTAGTTTTGCGTATCGGTGTTATCGAAATTATAACAGATTTCACAACCATTTGTCGGGACTTATCGTTCGTCACGGAACTATAAGAACAATAAGTAACTTTGCATTTTCTTACGTGTCGTCTTGATATCGAAATTATAAGAGATTTCGCAATGGAAATTATTATTCATTACGGTATTGTAAGTGCAATAGGTACTTAAGACAATTTTAGGGACATTGTTATGACAATTAAAATTCCCGTTAACTCCGAAACCATTTTTCGCTGATTTGCGAGTCAATGAAATCGATTGATGTTTTTTTTTTATTGATTAAAAAACTCAGTAATAGACGATTAAAAATTTAACACTGTCGAGAGACGTCGATGATATTACTTAATATGATTAATCGTCTAAAAGTCGGCGAGTCAATTTAAGAATTTCTGCGCTTAAAAGCGTATATCGTAATTCTTAAACGGTAAGAGTCTTCATATTTCGTCATCAAAGGTCGTATTTTACGGATATACCGTTCAGAATAATTTACGAGTTAAACAGAACTTCTGAGGGTTTTTAAAAAACAAACGAATGAACAACCGACTGATTTAGTAGGAAGCGAACATCGGACCTCTGTACAGTAAACGACCGGATAAGTTAAAATTCTCACTGAAGAGGTGGAAAAATCGTAAAAACAAAAAAACGGATCTTAATTTCTGAAAATCGGGTTGTAATTTGTTAAGTTATTTAGTAGTGTTATATTATCCGATATTGTTAATAATTTACGCGTTAACAATTGCAAAAAATAAATTATTTCTCTTCGTCTGTGAGAATTTCGAAATACGCGGATATAAGAATCGGAAACAATTTTAAATATTCTGGAAAGTTTTTGTAGCGTGAGAAAACCTTTTTAAGGGTTAATTCAGTGATAATAGTTTTATTATTATCATAGATAAGCCGCGTAAAGCTCCATTTCGGATTTCATCCCTTCGGATGTCGCGGTTCACCGATGCCGACGCCTCATCGCGATTAATCACATATAATTCCCTATAATTCCGTATAATTTTCCAAAAGAAGTTCATTTATTTTTGTTATTAAAGTTTGTATTTTTGTTTTTATACAAGTTGAGTAGAAAATTAGAAATTTCTTTATAGAAATTACTGAATCGCTGCATCGATTTAATACACAAAGAAAATCTTTATTTCGCCTATAAATTATCTTACGCGCGGATGGAAATTAGAGAAATTTTATTGTTCTTTAAAAAGCTTGTCGAGTTTATGTTTTAATTTTTATACAAATGAAAAAAAAAAAAAAATAAAAAATTCCCTACAATTCTCGAAATAATCATAACATCGATTTGCTACGCTGAGACTATGAGACTTTCGAATATAATTTTTTTCGCTCCGTTTCCAAATCTAACGATTAAATGGAATCGGTGGATAAATTTATTGTTCTTTATATAGTTTATCGAGTTTATATTTTCATACAAATGAAAAAAAAAAAAAAATCTCTACAATTCTCGAAATAATCATAACATCGATTTGCAAGGCTGAGACAATGAGACTTACGAATATAAATTGTCCCGCTCCGTTTCCAAATCTAACGATTAAATGGAATCGGCGGATAAATTTATTGTTCTTTATATTGTTTATCGAGTTTATTTTTTAATTTTTATACAAATGAAAAAAAAATAAATAATTTCTCTACAATTCTCGAAATAATCATAACATCGATTTGCTACGCTGAGACAATGAGACTTTCGAATATAATTTTTTCCGCTCCGTTTCCAAATCTAACGATGAAATGGAATCGGCGGATAAATTTATTGTTCTTTATATAGTTTATCGAGTTTATGATTTTATTTTTATACAAATGAAAAAAAAAAAAAAAAAAATTTCTCTGCAATTCCCGAAATAATGATAACATCGATTTGTTACGCTGAGACAATGAGACTTTCGAATATAAATTTTCCCACTCCGGTTCCAAATCTAACGATGAAATGGAATCGGCGGATAATTTTATTGTTCTTTATATAGTTCATCAAGTTTATCATTTTATTTATATACAAATGAAAAAAAAAAATAAAAATTCTTCAATTCTCGAAATAATCATAACATCGATTTACTACGCTGAGACAATGAGACTTTCGAATATAATTTTTTCCGCTCCGTTTCCAAATCTAACGATGAAATGAAATCGGCGGATAAATTTATTGTTCTTTACATAGTTTATCAAGTTTATTTTTTAATTTGTATACTAATGAAAAAAAAAAAAATTAAAAATTTCTCTACAATTCTCGAAATAATCATAACATCGATTTGCTACGCTGAGACAATGAGACTTTCGAATATAAATTTTCCCGCTCCGTTTCCAAATTTAACGATTAAATGCAATCGGTGGATAATTTTCTTCTTCTTTATATAGTTTATCAAGTTTATCATTTTATTTTTTTACATATAGAAAAAAAAAAAAAAAAAATTCTACAATTCACCAAACAAACATAATACCTATGTAATGCGTTCAGAAAGTCATGATACCGAATATAAATTATGTCACTCAGTTTCCAAATATAACTACGAAATGGAATGACGCGCATACGAGAATTGGGTAAATTTGTTGTAAGCTTTTGCGATCCGAAACTCCGACGAGTGACAACTTCATCTCCGCAAGTGTATCATTCCGCTTAAGTTTGATCCGATGTCGTCAACAGCCTCTATATGTTATCAAAACGGTCGTTTTACGCGCGCAATATATGGATTCCATTCGTTGATCGTTGCCTACTTTATTCGGTCTGATTGTACAAAGTTCTCTTCCGCACACACCGCGCAAAAGTCTCAAAATATACGGAGAAAATTCTCGGAAGAAGATTAGTCACGAAAGCACAATTTGCTCTCAAAACAAATCTCTTATGACGTATTACTATATACTGCGCTAACGTCACTCGTATTAAAAAAAAAAAAAAAAAAAAAAAATGTATCATTGCATACAATTGCGAAACATCGCAATCATTTTTCGGAGTAATTTCTTCGATCTTTTTGCTGTAAATATAATTCTACGAATTTAATTCTATTTTTCGCCGCGGAAGTGACGATAAATCCGGAGGTATCGCGTCCTTCGTTCATTCATTCATTTCGGTGAAAGTTAATTTCGCGTTTTCCACATCCGTTAACCCCCTTTGCGAGTCGAGTGCTTCGAACGGACGGTGCGTTCCGCGGATGACGCATCTCGACGCACATCCCGACGACGTCGGGGCGTCGATTGGACGTGAACCCGCGACGCAAGCGCTCTTCATACTCGGGCGCTCGCCCTTTCCTCGACGTACGACCGATGTTCACGGCTGCTGCTGCTGCTACTGCTACTACTGCTTGCCGCAACGAAACGAAACCAATTTTCCGTGTGTGTGTTTCGACGAGATCGCGGTCGCGGCTTCAAAGCTCGTGTACTCGACTCGCGACTACGAACGTCGCAGTATTCGTTCTCGCAACGTTCTCGCGTAAACGCACAGAGAGTAGTCATCGTTTGTAACTCTTTCGGACGACGAGGATTTTTCTTATCCGCGAATGTTTCGTCCTCTTCGATAATTTCTCCCCAATAGTTTCATTTTTTTCCTCGTAAAGTTGATATAGTGATATACGGAGGGAAAGGGTTCATTATTTCATCGCGTTAATTATTCGTCGATTATTCCGCGAAGTGTTGGATTTTCAGAAAAAAAAAAAAAATTTCGTCCACTGGACCATTGAAAAACGAATAGACGGACCGCTCCCCGAGTAGAAATAAAGGGGGTGCCGTCTGCGATCGGTTTTTGCATCGATTAACGCGACAAAAGGGTGAAAGTGCATTAATTTCGATTAATCGAAATCGCGCGATAAACGTTTCGCGAATTTAACGATTTCGGAGATTTTTCTTATATCGCCGATTTTTCGATTGTCGGATTCGTTGAAATAGTGATAACCCGTTGTTGAGAGAGGAAATGGTGATGATCGACATGACGGACGTGCGCATTGACGAGGATGACGACGAGGACCGGTGCGTTGAATTGGTTCAATCTTTTCCATTATATATATATATATATATATACATATAGCGCCACTATAGATTAATGCTCTCCATTGCGATACATCGAAATATCATGAATGGAACAGCGCGGATCAATAAAGACTCGAATAATATATATATTTATATACATATATATACACTTTCGCAAGATAACAAAATATTCCATTCGCTTTACGCATTTGGAATTTCGTAATATATTTTTTATAAATATTCCGAAATTCGCGAAATAAAAAATAATAATAATAAATACCTTATATTTGCGGGGAGAAATAATTCTCAAGGTTGAAGAGCACAACATCGAAACTACGTCGCGAAATTGTGATCAATACTCGCCGAGAGTTAAACAACGACTGTTTCTGACTTGAAAAAACAACTCAGTAATTTATCAAATCTCGACGTTTTTTTTTTTTTTTTTTTCTTTTTTAATGTATATGTATACTTTTTTTTTTTTTAATTATCGTATGGATATGCGAAATGCGTTTTTAATTGATTTATGCATATGAGACACGAGACTCGTACGACGGCGGAGGAATTTGCACGCGATATAGATACCGACCACCGGGGGGAAGCATTAGCGAAAATGCACGTTGGCGCACATGCAAATACACGTGTTTAACAAGGTCGACGGACTGACAGAAATTTCATTCTCGCTAATTCACGAAAGCTTTCGAAAGGTCGAACTCTCGAGGTTTTCTCTCTTTTTCTATTCTTCGGTAAAAATTATCGCGTATTTTTTTTTTTTTTTTTTCTGTCGGTAAGTAAAATTTGAGATTTATTACGAATGTTACGCGCGGGTAGTGTCCGCAATTCGCGTATTTTTTTATTTTTTATTTTTTTTTTCTGTCGGTAAGTAAAATTCGCGATTTATTACGAATGTTGCGCGCGGGTAGTGCCCGCAACTCGCGTATTTTTTTTTTTTTTTCTTTTTTTTTTTGTCGGTAAGTAAAATTCGAGATTTATTACGAATGTTGCGCGCGAGTAGTGCCCGCAACTCGCGCACTTGACCCGGAAAATAATTTTCAAAGCTTCGTGCCTCCGATTGCCTTTGTATCTCACATAATCGCTGCTTTTCTCACGGTACGATTGTGCCGCGCGTGGCGAGGAGGCGCCCTTCCGCCGCAAACCCTCAACGCGACCGGAGACGCCGAACGATCGATTAGCTTATCGAAAGCTTTGTCTGAATCGAGGTTACGGATATGCGCTTTCGAGCGGACAAAAAGAAGGGAAAGAAACATTGTAAGGGGAGAGACGCGCAGACGCTCGCGTTTCTTACCCTTCCGTGATTATTGGATCTTTATTAACCGACACGTTCGTGCACTTTGGCATCGCGAAGCGAAGCGTAGCTGGCGGATAGCTCTATCCAATTTTCTCATTACTTTCCGATAAAATGGCTAATGCATTTTTTCTCGGAGTTTTATTATCCAATTTTCGAAATTCAATAGATCGCGGAATTTTATCGCTGAGTAATTCGGGTCGATTAATCGCGGAGTCGAAATTAGATAAATTTTTTTTTTTTTTTTTTTTAAATCGATGTAAATTTCTTCTTTTATCGCTGAGTAATTCGGGTCGATTAATCGCGGAGTCGAAATTAGATGAATTTTTTTTTTTTTTTTTTTAAATCGATGTAAATTTCTTCGATATCTCGATCGCGATTTATGAGGACAAGGATACCGCTCGCCGATCGCTTCGCTCTCCCGCTGTCCTGTAATTCTTTTATTGTTTTAACGAGAGATTCGGAGAATCCGATAATTCGAGAAACTTAATTCCTACCGGTCAAGGATAATCAGTCGAACGTGTAAAAAGAAAACAGCTTCGGGTAGTCGGCCTCCTTATACTTTTTCAAGGTCTTTCGTTCGTCGGCGCAACGTGTCGTTGACAGTCTCCGCAGCATGTTGCCTCCGCGTAATACGTTCACTTGGGGACCATTATCAACGAAATATAATCGTTTGATCCCCGAGAATTTCGCGCGATTCGGTAAACTGATGTAATTGACGGTACGGAAAGTAAACGCTGCGGCGCTGTATGCAAAGCAGTTTCGTAATTATTTTTAATGGATACTTTTGCTCAATTTTACTGTCAATCGCCTCACACGCGATAGACGCGTCTCAAATTATAATAATAAAAAAAAATACGAAAAAAAAAAAAAAAAAATTGATATATCGATAGAAAAAAAAATATGCAAATAATTTTTAGACTTTTATGGCGATTTAATATTATATTTCGGCATTTTGACGATTTTTTCAATATTTTTCTGACGATTTTTTTTTCGACGTATTTTTCTCGACGTATATTTGCGTTGATATTTAACATTCCGCAGACGATACTCCGGCAGAAGGTCGATTCGGTACTTTTTGAATCGACGTCGCGAAATTTTTGTCAAACATTTTACGATATTCCGAATTTCGTCGATTATACGCGTTTCTTACCTTGAAACCGGTTGATAACGTGTATTTCCAAGGAGTTTCGTACTTCTCAAACCCCTCATTATCGTCTCACTATTATTACCCCGTCGTTTCTCATCTCCGTTAAAAATTAAAAGTGCATTTGTCGCAATTAGATAAAACGCCGTTATCCAAATATCGCGAAGTAGTTATTCAATTTTCACGTCAATTCTCGACGTCTTGTAAAGTTTGATTTTATAATTAATTAAATTTCCATATATCGTGGAAACGATGAAAAATCGTATTTCACGATGTTATAGTCTCACGTTGTTAAAGATTTCGTTTTTTTTTGTTTCTATTGTTTTCAGATACGAGAGATTATTGAGAAGAGCAAAAACGGAGGATCTGACCGAAGTGTCGGGTATCGGTTGTCTCTATCAGAGCGGCGTGGATCGACAAGGTCGTCCGGTAGTCGTATTCGTCGGCAAGTGGTTTCCGGCCACCAAAATTAATCTGGATAAGGTAAACGCCTCAAAAAAAAAAAAAAAAACGAAAAAAAAGATCGAAAAAAAAAAAAAAAAAAAGAAATCGTAAATTTTCGAGGGAATTAACGCGAACGGAAAATTTATTACGCGGTCAAAAAAGACGGAAAAAAAAAAGATCGAAAAAAAAAAAAAAAAAACCAAAAAAAAAGATCGAAAAAAAAAAAAAAAAAATCGTAAATTTTCGAGGGACTTAACGCGACCGGAAAATTTATTACGCGGTCAAAAAAGACGAAACACAGCGTTTGCATCTGCACAGAATCTTTTGTGAATGCGCGCCACAGTGCCAAAGAGTAGCGGAGAGCAACGCTGATGACGTAGTTTTCCCGTCGAGGACTGTCGGTATATACGGCTATAGACACGCGAGAGAATGCGAGAGAGAGAGAGAGAGCAACCTGCAGTTGCGCCGGAGAAGATCGATATTCCTCGTGGTACAGAAATAGAGAAGAAAACGCTCCCCGCGTCTATATAGTCGTATGATATATAGAGAAAACGGCTCTATCCCCTGCGGGCTCTGCGTAGCTTCTCCCTTATCGTTTTGCTTATTCTTATCTGTGGACATTAAAGTCGCGTTTCATTCTTCGCAACATTCTCGATGTTTATCCACTTATTTATCGATTTGTATTGCTGGAAATCGCAGAAATGCAGTTAAAAAATTTCAGTCGGAAATCGCAGTTAAAAAACTCGTCGCGGAACTAAACTCTTTCGTCTATATGTATAATCGTTTCGCGCGGACAATTCCCCGAGAAACTCTGAACTCTTAAGGATGAATCATCGATGACGAGTATCAAAGAAAACGAATTCTGTGACGAAACAACTAAATCGCCACGGATTCGTAGTTTCGTAGACTATTTTCGAAGAGAATTTCCTATTTTTCTTGCTCTGCGCTCCATTCGCGTTACGGTTTAATGACGAGAACTGTAATTAAACTGGCGGTTGGTTGGTACACCGCGGATAATCCGAACTTCAAGGACACTACGCGATATCGGGTAATGCGATCAAATATCCCGTCGGCAATGTTTTTTTTTTTTTTTTTCTCGGGTAAAAGATTTTTACATAATTTATTCGTTAGCCTCGAGGAAACTCGCGAATACGCTTTATATATTTCATTTACGCACTTTTGATAAAATAATATATATATATATATATATATATATCTCGGCGACGGGAACGCGAAGTTTTGTTATACTTACGTTTTATCTTATTTTCGTTCGCGAGGGTTGGAAAAAAAAAAGGGAAAGTGGGTTATCGCGGAATTGGGCAGTTTAGTAGTTTCTGCTCGTCGCTCTGTCTATCCGATGACGTGAGCGCGTGGAATCTCCGCGACCCTTTCGTCCTTCCGAACATCGATCGTTACGAGAAGCGAACACGACGACGACGACCCCATTCCCTTTCGTTTCGTTTCGTTTCGTTGACTCACCGATGAAAAAAAAAAAAGAAAAAAAAAAAAAAAAACACATCGCAGACAGAATTCTTCGATCGAAGTCTTAGTCTCCATCGTCTTTACTTATCGTCTTATATCGATTTTTCTTTTTTATTCACAGGCCTTACTATACTTGATACAGCTGCTGGATCCGATCGTCAAAGGTGACTACGTTATCGCCTATTTTCACACCCTGACGACCAGCAACAATTATCCGAGCCTTCATTGGTTGCGCGAAGTTTACAACGTGCTTCCTTACAAGTGAGTTGAGTTTTTCCACATTCGACGCAATATCGTCGCGAGTCGTCGTCTCATTTCCGTTATAGATAATTTATTCGATCTAATAGACTCGTTTCGATGACATTGAAATGATTTTCCTCAATAACCAGATCGCTAGTTACTTACGAGAATTAAAAAAAAAAAAAAAAAAAAAAAAAAAAAAATATGTATTTGCGCCTTAAGCAGACGTGGAAAATGGACAACTGCGCCATATGGATTTATTCAGATTTTTATCCCCGGGAACATTCATAATGAAGACGAAGTATCGTGTTCGATAGTCGCGAATGATTCGCCATAAACGCATTTATAAGCCTTTTGTTATGCATTTAAAAAAAAATTAAATGGTAATCTCTCTCGCTGATTTTACATTCGCTTTTTCCTTTCAGATATAAGAAGCACCTCAAGCATTTCTACATTATTCATCCCACTTTTTGGACCAAGGTTCGTATATTTTCTACACTCGCGTACACTTTTATCGCGGCATTTATAACGATATAATTATTTTGTTCTGTCGAACGGCAATCGGGTAATTTTCGTTTTTTAACGAAATATAAGGGGTTAATTTTAATTTTTTAACGAATTACGACTGATGTATTTTCTACACTCGCGTACACTTTTATCGCGGCATTTATAACGCTAAATTATTTTGTTCTGTCGAACGATAATCGGGTAATTTTCGTTTTTGAACGAAACATGAGCGGTTAATTTTTATTTTTTAACGAATTACGACTGATATATTTTCTACACTCGCGTACTCCGGCATTTATAACGCTAAATTATTTTGTTCTATCGAACGATAATCGGGTAATTTCCGTTTTTAAACGAAATATGAGCGGTTAATTTTCGTTTTTTAACGAAATACGAGCGGTTAATTTTCGTTTTTCAACGAATTACGACCGATATATTTTCTACACTCACGTACTCCGGCATTTATAATGCTAAACTATTTTGTTCTATCGAAGGATAATCGGTTAATTGTCGTTTTTCAAAGAAATTCGAGTGGTTAATTCTTGTTTTTCAACGAAATACGAGCGGATAATTTTTGTTTTTCAACGATATACGAGCGGATAATTGTTGTTTTTCAACGAAATACGATCACGTAGTGTACTTAATTAGAAAATAAGCCGATTTTTTTTATTGTTCTGATATTTGGTTCGTTCGTCTCTCTTCGCGGTTCACTGTTCATTTTAGTTTTTCAACGAAATACGACCTCGTAGTTCCCTTAATTGGAAAATAAGCCAATTTTTTCATATTAATACGTCGAAAAAATTTAATAAAGAAAAAAGAAGTCTTCGCGATGCCTTTTCATCGGCCGAACCACAACTAGAAATGTGAAAATATCGGTATTTTAATTTTTTAAATAAAATTAACGTCAAAATACCGTATTTTGACGTCGTTTTCATTTTTTTTTTTTTTTTTTTTTTCATCTTCGCGACGTGAAAATATCGGTCACAATTTCTTTTAATAAATTTACCGTCAAACAGGAATTCTACACCTATACAGACCGAAAAATACTGGTATTTTTATTTCTTCCAAAATTAGCATAAAAATATCGTATTTCGACGTCATTTTTGTTTTTTTTTTTTTTTCATAATTTTGTGATGTGAAAATATCGGTCAAAATTTCTTTTCGTAAATTTACCGTCAAACAGATATTCTACACCTATATAGATAAAAAAAATACCGGTAATTTCATATTTTTATCATCAAAAAATTCAATGAACAAATTTAGGTAATGAAATTTTGTTTCCAATGTGCTAATTTTTTCGCGGTCACGTATCGTTTTTTTTAAGGTAAAAATACGGCAAAATGACAGCTTTCACGACATTTATCGCTCGCATTTCTAGTCACGAGAGCTCATGCTATGTTCCTTTTTGTCGTCGCACTGTTCTTCTACTATTATTATTATTATTATTATTATTACAAATTACAACATTTTCATTGTCGCTTTTTCAAGTGCGCACGCGCGCGCGCCTTTGTGATTTCACACGATTAAACACGATAAGAGGAGAACATGTTACGCGGTAAACTCGTGCATAATATCGTACAATTATCTCACCTGATTTCCGCGATAACCTTGAAATATCGGGACGAAATATCGGGCCACGCGGCGCGTCGTATCTCTCCGCGTCGGACGAGACGACAACCCCTGAGAGTCCGCGGCGTTAGTTGCGCTCAATTAAAAACCGTAAAAAAGAGAGTTACTCCGCAATCGTAAACTCGACATAAATTTTCCGCTCGAAAAACAGAAAAAAAAAAAATTTGAAACATCAAAAAAATCCGCGGCGTTAGTTGCGTTCAATTAAAAACCGTAAAAAAAAAAGAATTATTCCGCAAACGTAAACTCGACATTCGTTATTTACTCAAAAAAAAAAAAAAAATTAACCATCAAAAAAGTCCGCGGCGATAGTTGCGCTGAATTAAAAACCGTAAAACAAGAAATTACTTTGCAAACGTAAACTCGACATACGGTATTTACTCGAAAAACAGAAAAAAAAAGTGGAACATCAAAAAAGTCCGCGGCGTTAGTTGCGCTCATCTAAAAACCGTAAAAAAAGAAATTACTCCGCAAACGTAAAATCGACAAACGTTATTTACTCGAAAAACAGAAAAAAAAAATTTTAAACATCAAAAAAGTCCGCGGCGTTAGTTGCATTAAAAACTGTAAAAAAAATAATTACTCCACAATCGTAAACTTGACATACATTATCCACTTGAAAAACAGAAATAAGAAAAAATTGAAACATCAAAAAAGTCCGCGGCGATAGTTGCGCTGAATTAAAAACCGTAAAAAAAGAAATTACTCCGCAAACGTAAAATCGACAAACGTTATTTACTCGAAAAACAGAAAAAAAAAAATAGAAACATAAAAAATTCCGCGGCGTTAGTTGCGCTCAACTAAAAACCGTAAAAAAAGAAATTACTCCGCAAACGTAAAATCGACAAACGTTATTTACTCGAAAAAAAAAAAAAAAAAAATTACACATCAAAAAAGTCCGCAGCGTTAGTTGCGCTCAATTAAAAGCCGTAAAAAATAGAGTTACTCCACAAACGTTAACTCAACCTACATTATTCACAAAGAAAAACCGAAAAAAAAAAAAAAAAATTCGAAACATAAAAAAAAACTGTGACAACAGTTGCGTAATTATGTAAACTAAAAATCGTGTTATATCGTGTGACTGTTGTTGCAGATGATGACATGGTGGTTCACCACCTTCATGGCACCTGCGATCAAGCAAAAGGTCCACAACTTGCCGGGGGTCGAGTATCTCTACGAGATAATGCCACCGGATCAATTGGAAATTCCGGCTTACATCACGGAATACGATATGACGGTAAGGAAAACTAAACGCTATAATTACGATAATTTTTTTTTATTCATTTAAATCGCGCGATCGATTCATTTATTTAAATTGAATTTTTTTTTTTATTTCTTTTTTTTTCCCGATCGCGGAAAACGCTTTGCAAATGAATATATAATCTTTGATTAACGACGATATTAATTGAATAAAATGTGACGATGTTTTTCGCAATTTTTTCGTATTTTCCGGAAAAAAAGGTATCGACGCTGAAAATTGTTACGATTTCTCAGATTTCGTCGCATTTGATAATAATAATCCTTCGTTATTTGTGAAAATACATTTCTCACTATTAATATATCTCACTATATTGATTTTTTTATTTTTTTTACAGATAAACGGAATGAGGTATTACCAACCCGATCAATCGCCTCAATCATTGACGTAACTGGCGAGATTAGCCGACGTAGAGGTGGGATTGCTGGAAAAGCGAACCCCGACTACACTGTTGGTCATCGTATCAATGCTCTCGTCCTTATTTCGCCTTCGCACGCCAAGTCCCGGATTCGTTTTATCGAACGACACGTACGAGTGTAACGCGAGTATATCGTTCGTCGAGTACGAAGACGAAGTGGCGCCGCGTTGATCGCCGAGGTGCTTCGAGAGTCACGAAAAAAGAAAAAGAAAAAAAAAAATCCCGTCGAAAAAAAATAAAAACAAAAATCGCGTCGAAAAAAAAAAAAAAAAAAAAATATCCCGTCGAAAAAAAAAAAAAAAAAAACCCGAAAACACACATAATTACGAAACCACTGCATCCACCATCGCGGATTGATCGTTAACAATAGCATAAAACATAATAGTTCGTCGTTGTAATTGGCGTTATGTCAAGTCGCAGGTGAAGAGTCGTCCAGTGCGGCGGGATAAAGCCGACGATACGGGACAGTCGATGACAGTACGTAATGGGAACACGAGACGAAAGAATGGATGCATGCGACGAGAGTTAATAATTACGTGTATCGTTACCGTCAAACGGACGAGAATTTTTTTTTTTTTTTTTTTTTTTTTTTTTCGTGTTGAATGTATTGCACCCGCGATAACAATCGTAGTGTCGGGAACTGTGTGTGTAATTCAGCGGCGTTAACCGCGTAACCGTGAATCCCCGCGAAAATTTACTCTGGACGTGTAAATCCCCCACTCACCCCCCACGACAAGAATGACTGCCAACCGGAACATCGGTAATTATAATCAGTATTCCATGATTCGCGTTGAAAAACGAAAAGAGATGAAAAAAAAAAAAAAAAAATGAAAAAAAAAAAAAAAAACAGCCAGAAGCCGCGTATCACCAAAGAGCGTTAAGCTCCTCCCAACCGCATGCAATATATTCCCGGTGAACGAAGCCTTTTGCGTGGATATAAGTTTTTAGTGCATAGAACCGAAATTACGGGGATATAAAAGATTTTGAAATGTCGACGACAGATCGGGACACAAAGTTAGTTTGCGAATGGCAATGAGGCGTTCGAAATAGAAGAAAAATTATGAGTATATATACATTATATAAATATATATATATATATATACATACATATATATTTAACAGAAGAGAAAAAAAGAGAAACTGAAAAAAAAAAAAGAACCCCAATGAGTCCCGCAAACGGAGCTCTGTATTTGCCGATCGATTCTTGTTAACTACAGAGAGCGTCTATACGATTACTGTACATTATTGATATTTTAATATTTGACTTTGCTAAGATAGTGTGAAAGAGATAAAAAAAAAAAATGCGATTATGCCGGCCGTCGTGGAGTCGGCGCGACTCAGGACGCGACTGGACCACGCGATTCGCGTAGACGAGACATCGGTTTTTCGCGCCATCGGGTCTCTCGGATAGACGGATTTTTACGGTTTTTCGATAAAAAAGAAAAAACATATATTTGTTATTTCTTATCTTCCGATTACACGATTTTTTTTTTATTCTTGTATTTTATTTTTACGATTCGACTCGGCATTCGATATATTGCGATTTATTGTATCGTTAGGATTTGGATTTTTTTTTTTTTTTTTTTTTTTTTTTTCGTTGACAAATTGAGACACGAGATGCTGGAAAGCCAAAGTGCCGCTCCGCGAGTTCGCGAGCGCGTTAACTGTCTATCCGAGACTCTCGTCGATCATCGCCCCCAATAGGCTTAAAAAAAAAAAAAGAAAAAAAAGAAAAAATCCGTAGGATAGGTGAAGCAATAAGATTTGAAGAGCTTCGCGCCCCACTTATTCTTAGAGGCCGCGCCGTTGTTGATGATTAACAAAAAAAAAAAAAAAAATGAAAATGAAAATGAAAATATACGAAAATAAAAAAAGCGTTTATGGCGCTCGTAGAAAACGCAGATCCGTTCATCAAGAAATCGTTTTTACGGTCTCTCCCGACGCAATCAATATAGCGGTGCTATTTTACTTATATATTAATAATTATTATATTTTGTCAATGCCGACGAACGAGACGAGAAAAAAAAAAAAACAAAAAACTAAAATATTAATTGTGCCGAAATTTTGCGGCGTTGCGCTTCGCGACGATGTTGTAATTAAAGAAAAAACTTAAAAAAAAAAAACAAAAAATAAAAAATTAGTTGGCAGATTCCCTCGTGAATCCGTCGTGAAAGATTAGTCGATCGATATAACTTGTAAACACATTTGTAGGGCGTAACCGGAGTCCCGCCTTTTCCCTTCGTTATCGTAGAACCGCGAGACTCGCAAGTGGCTCCGCGCGATTCTCGAAACCAAATCGAACGAACCGCGCAGTCAAAAAAACCGATTGACTTCGCAGTCAATATCCATTGCAATCATTTCCGACGAATAACTCTCGAGTCTCGCGTTTTTTTTTTCAGCTCCATCACGTGATACGTAACTTAACGGAGTAATCGCACGACTTTTGTTTAAAAAAAAAAAAAAAAAAACAAAAGATTTTCCATTATTTTACTGTCGTAATAAACGTAGAAAAAGAAAACGGGAGAAATACCTGCGCCGACCTAATTCTCCGATTATTAAGATCGAATTAATTAACTTAGAATGTACATTTACGAAAGATACATTTGTCTCGCCGCTTCACTCGAAAAAAAAAAAAAAAAAAAAAAAAAAAAAAAAAAAAAATACATCCCATTTCGTCGTGTGTCAAATTTATTGAAAAAAAAAAAAACCAAAAAAAAAAAGAAATTCATAATATACACTAAGACCGAGCGGATTAGGGCGCTCGGTTGTTTTTTTAATTATTATTTTTGTACTCAGCGAGCAAATCGTGAAATCACGCTGATGTCCACCATTTTGTCGTATCGCGTCGTATTTTTCGTGTACCGATTTTTTCTTAGCGAAGACGCGATTGTTTGAAGCGGAAAAGAATTTTCCTTTAGTTCGATGTATGGCAAAGAAAAAATCCATTTGACGTTATCGGAAGGGAGAGGAGAGAAAGAGTGGGAGAGAGTGTGAGAGAGTGGAAGAGTGACAGAGAGTATAAGAGAGGTTATTGTTCACTCTCTCGTATTGTTGTTATTCTATTATACATATGTATATTAAATAGAGAGCGGTTATTGATTGATATGGTTATTAAATACACCATTATACCCTATGTAACAATTGTTTCGTAATTTATTTCACGCAAATCCTGTGCCGTCCGATGTTTTTTTTTATGTTATTTATTGATGAAAATGGTTATTAAATACGTCATAACACACTATATAACAATATATCGAAGTTTCATTTCACGCAATTCCTGTACCGTCCGATGTTTTTTTTAGGTTATTTATTGATTGAAATGGTTATTAAATACATCATTACACACTATATAACAATATTTCGAAGTTTCATTTCACGCAATTCCTGTCGTCCGATGTTTTTTTTTTATTTTATTTTATGAATATCAATCGTAAATGCATTTCGATGTTCACGTCAATGACTCAACGTATTAACGCAGCTCTACATATCTGGAAGTGTATCGTTGAGATCGTTGCCTCCGCGCGTCTTATCAGTTAGGAAAACAAATACTTTTGTTCTGTCGACGATAAGGACTTCGCGGCGTAAACGATGACGTCAAACTAAGCGCTTCAACGACCGCGAATTCGGCACTCGTATGTTCTCTCTGGTCATTAGACTCGATATTATCGAACGAGAGTCGATATAATCGTCGGAAAAAACAAAACGCGAACTTTATTTAATCGCGCAACACGTCGAAGAATGGATCGTTAACGCGGCAACCTGTATCACGTCGGGGACATCTACGTTCACGGCATATACGTTGATATAATAATGATAGTTATATTTTTGTTTTTTTTTCTTTGACCTTCGCGTCGCTACAGCCTCATTAGTGTCGAAGTGTTTTGTCGAGCGTTGTTTTCGCGTGAGCACTCCGCGTCTCTCGTTACCAATGCATTAATCTCGTAATGCAATGACATGTTAAAACACGTTGGTTCAGTGGAGTATTACCTGTGCGCGTTAATCTGTCAACGGTGCGTCTGTACTTTGCGTAGTCGGGACGGCGGGGATACCGCGAGATAAGATTACTTATCAACTGAACACATCGTAGGTTACGAAAAAAAAAAGACGTTCGATGTTACATTACGAGAAAACGGTGGTAATACGTCTCGTTCGAACTTTAAATATAACCCATAGAAACTATATCGCCGTTAACATCGAGAGAGGGCGTGAAGCGGTAAACAATTATAGTCCAAAGACTATATACATATAGTCCGCGCGTATATAAATGAATGTATTACGCGCTGCAGCTCATTGCTCACGTCAAAGTCGGATGATCTCATGCTTTTTAGTCGGCGACTAGACTTCGTCTTTTTCTCGAAACTTTTCGTTATTTCACAGTCTTGGGTTTCGACCCTACGAACAGACGTTAGAATTCGAATTTTTATGAAAACGAAATATCTTTTATTTATTTGATAGAATTATACGCTGTTGCGGAAGAACGCTTAGTATTATATTGTCGTGAATAGGAGGACGGGAAAGAAATTAAAGAGAAGCGGAAATCTATTTATTTATGTAGATACGACAGGCATACAGTTGGTGAGTCGGGAGTCTCGAACGAGGGGATCGATTGTCGAGAAAGATCCAAGCGCCGTGGCTGGCCGAGTGTGCGTTTGTCACGTGGGGGAAGCGACGCATGCACGATGCTCGTAATATAATAGTAATGGTATAGCGCCTCGAAGAGATAACAAGTCATTTCCGAACGTGGGTCACCGCGACAAGTTATACATTTAATAAAAATGAATGAAAAATAAAAAATGTCTCCACTTCAGTATC
Organism: Buathra laborator; assembly: GCA_934046635.1. Classification (NCBI taxonomy): domain Eukaryota; kingdom Metazoa; phylum Arthropoda; class Insecta; order Hymenoptera; family Ichneumonidae; genus Buathra; species Buathra laborator. The sequence continues at coordinate 6,878,880 of OW203900.1, forward strand.
GTCGGTGCAAAGATGCGCGAAGAAAGTGTGCATCGCGCGCGTAGATACACTTTTTATTTCGAAATTTTCTGACGTTTTTTTTTTTTTTTTGAGATTTTCAGTGATATTTGTGTTTAAAAAGTGACGAAAAATTGATACGCGCCGCGGGTGTCGAAACACGCGAGTTCTCCGTGTTAGTTATATACCTATATATATTATTTTAATCTTTGGTCGGCGAAAAACGAACGATTGGTCGTCGAGCCGCGAGCCGCCAACCTTTTTGTATCGAACACATGTGTAGCAAGTATACGCGATTACAATAAAGTAGTCTTCGACGTGACGCGCCTCGAGATGGAATTCCTCGGAGTTAAATTCGCACCTCTTCGTGTACCGATCAAACGAAGATTGCAGACTTTTGCGGCTGCTGCATGGATCATTGTACTCGGATTCGGCGGCCTTTTCGCGTATTTCGTCACTGCGTATATCCTAATTTTTACCGTTTGGTTGCGTTATCTTTTACTTTTATATTTTGTTTGGATGTACTATGATCGAGACACGTGCCGACGGGGTGGAAGAGGGTAAGTCCAGTACTTCGCAAATTTTTTTTTTTTTTTTTCGTAATCACGAAAAAAATGTTTTAATCAAATCTTATGCCAGATATGAAATATGAGATATGATATCGCATAACGACAATTCGAATTACTGTTACATTAATTAAATTCATTAATTACTCAATAATAAAAATAATAAAAAATAAATAAAAAATGTGTACTTTTTTTTTTGTTTTTTTTGTTACGACGTCCGTATTCGTTTCAGAAAAGTGTGGACCCACTGGATGAGAAATTGCATCTGGTGGCGTTATTTTTGCGATTATTTTCCGATAAAATTGGTGAAAACCGCGGATCTCGATCCATCGAAAAATTATCTATTTTGCTCGTTTCCTCATGGAATATTATCGACCGGCGCATTCGGCGCTTTCGCCACCGATATTCCCGGATTTCCGAAACTCTTTCCGGGTTTGGATCCGCGAATGGTTACTCTCAATATGCATTTTCACGTTCCGCTCTTTCGTGAGTTTTGCTACAGTTTCGGTACGCAAATTTATCATTTGTTTTCGTTATACGACGACTCGAATAGTTCGTAAAGAGATAAGAGGTTTTTTTTTTTTTTTTTTTTTTTTTTTTTTTTTTTGCGACATTGCAGGCGTATGCAGCGCGAGCGCCGAGAGTCTAAATTATCTTCTTTCCGATCGTAAAAGTTCGTTGACGAACATTGACGCATCTATTGACGAAGTTGAGGAAAAATCGGGCGGTAAAGCCGTTGTACTCGTGATCGGCGGTGCCGCGGAATCGCTGAAATGCAAACCCGGAAAATACGAGATAATACTTAGACGGAGAAAGGGATTCGTGAAGATTGCACTGCAGAATGGGTTCGTTAGGCTTTTAGATAAAAAAAATTTTGTTTACTTAATTTTTTTTTATTAATTTTTTTTTTTTTTTTTTTTTTTTTTTTAGCGCTCCGCTGGTACCGGTAATTTCATTCGGCGAAACCGATATTTACGATCAAATAAGTTCTTCCGAAGACTCGATATTGACCAAAGTTCAAGAATTGTTTCGCAAAATCACTGGTATCGCTCCCGTTTTACCGATCGGTAGAGGATTTTTTCAATACAGTTTCGGCGTCGTGCCGAAGAGAAAACCGGTAACGGTAGTCGGTAAGTATCTTCGAACCGATAAATCCGAAAAAAAAAAATTCCACGAAAATTGATAACGAAAATTAATTTTTTTTTTTTTTCGTCAGTTGGTTCGCCTCTGGAACTTCCAAAAATACCGAATCCGACCCCCGAACAGGTGGACGAGTATCACGGAAAATTTAAGGAAAAATTGATCGATTTCTTCGAAACGGAAAAGTACAATTATCTTCCGAGTCCGAGCGGAATTTCGTTGACGATATCGTAACGACGCAATGTTAACGAAAGAATTCAACATGAAAAAAAAAAAAAAAAAAAAAAAAAAAAAAAAAAAAAAAAAAACACGAATAAAATTTTTTTTAACTCGTTTATTCATCGATTAATGTAAAGAGTATTAAAACAATTTTTCGTTTTTTTTTCGCACGAGTGATCGATGTATATATTGCGAAATTTTTCAATTAAGATAAAACAAACGTATACAGCAAATCTCGTGCCGAAACAAACAAAATACAATAAAAAAAAACTCCCAAAAACGAAAAAAAAAAAAAAAAAAAAATATTCAAATAATTGTGTAAATAATATTTTGATAATTAAAACATTGTATAAATACATATCATCTATTACGTCGTTGTTATTTCGTTTGAATGTTTACTGATAAATTCATTATCGCGGTCTGTTTTATAAATAACTCACTGATTAATTGCCGATAAACGAATCGCCGAAACCGACGGAATTCTTTGTGAAGAGCAAAGCGGCGAGAGAAGCGGCGGTTCCGAGACACCAAAGACTTCGGCGTATTACCTTGAAGACAAAAACGTATGCGGAAGTAAGTAAAAAAAAAAAAAAAAAAAGATATATCTTCGAAAACTGTTTAAGAAAATCGAAGTTTTTTGTACCTTGTCTTGCCACGCGCGGTTCGCGATGCAGTCGCGAAAACCCATACGTGAGAAATGTATCGTATTGTACAGAGGAACCCATCCCTTTGGCCAGATAGCGTGAAGAACGGTGTCCAATCCTCGCCGAAGCATAAACGTTTTTCTCGTAACGAGATCTCGCATCTACGTGAAGCAAAAAACATACATTTTTTGAACGATTCGGGAGCTCTGGTTCTTCCCTTTTTTTTTAAATAAAATTTTTAATAAAATAAGTAAAATAAAATTAAAAAAAATAAAAATGTTACTAAAAATTGATTGATTGATTCATCATTGTTTATCGTTGTTCACCGTTGTTTACCGTTGTTTACCGTTGTTTACCGTTGTTTACCGTTGTTTACCGTTGTTTACCGTTGTTTACCGTTGTTTACCGTTGTTTACCGTTGTTCACCGTTGTTCACCGTTGTTTATCGTTGTTTAGCATTGTTTACCGTTGTTTATCGTTATTTAACGTTGTTTATCGTTATTTGCCGCTGTTTAGCGTTGTTTATCGTTGTTTACCGCTGTTTATCGTTATTTACCGCTGTTTATCGTTATTTACGCAAATCTCGTTATTTATCGCTGTTTATCGTTGTTCATCGTTATTTACCGGTATTTACCAAAATTGATCGTTGGTTATCGTTATTTACCGGAATTTATCGTTGGTTATCATTATTTACCGGAATTTATCGTTGGGTATCATTATTTACCGGAATTTATCGTTGTATATAGTTGGTTATCGTTATTTACCGGTATTTATCGTTATTTACGCAAATCTCGTTATTTATCGTTATTTACCGGTATTTACCGGTATTTAACGGAATTTACCGGAATTTACCGGAATTTATCATTGTATATCGTTGGTTATCGTTATTTACGCAAATCTCGTTATTTGTCGCCGTTCATCGTTGTTTATCGTCATTTACCGGTATTTACCGGAATTTATCATTGTATATTGTTGTTTATCGTTATTTACCGGTATTTACCAGAATTTATCGTTATTTATCGCCGTTCATCGTTGGTTATCGTTATTTACAGGTATTTACCGGAATTTATCGTTGTATATCGTTGGTTATCGTTATTTACCGGTATTTACCGGAATTTATCGTTGTATATCGTTGTATATCGTTGGTTATCGTTATTTATCGATATTTGTCATTGTTTATAATTGTTTATCGTTATTGATAATTTTTTATCGTTGTTTATCATTGTTCTTGTTTTTGTTGTTTATTGCGGTTTGGATGACTTACCTCGATATAGTTGTACATCGCGAGATCGCATATAGCGTGTGCGTCTTCGCAACGGAGTTTCGAAAATGCCGGAAGAACTTTGATCGGATCCGAGTTGTATTTTTCCATCAGTTCGTCAAGCAACAAGACGTCTTCGAATGCCTGTTATTATTCAATAAGATAAATCGCTATCTTAGTTCAACCGAAAAAAAAAAAAATCGAAGGGAAGCGATAAAACGTAATTTTAACGTTGTTTAGCAATTCAAAACGTCGATAAAACTCACAGCGTTCATTCCTTGAGCGTAGAACGGCACCATAGCGTGCGCAGCATCCCCTAAGATCAGAGCTTTGCTACCGGCATGATACGGTTTGCACTGAAGATAAAGAGATAATATGCATTTTTTGTAATTTTTTTTTTTTTTTGCAATTTCGCGACAAAGATAATTTTTTTTTTTTCTTTACCTTTATCGATATTAGTGTTTTGGGTCTCGTGGCGAAGAAATTTTCGATGAGAGCCTTTTCGCTGCCGATAAGCGGCAGAGCGTCCGGAAACTCGTCGTTGAAAAATTTCACGAGTTTCGCCGGTGTGTCGAGACCGTTAAGTATGTCTAACGGAGCGAAAAGATTTCCCGTGAACGTGAAATCGTCGTTGGGCAATGCAATCATCATGAAATTACCACGCGGCCATATATGCAAATGATTGTTACTCATCGCGAACTGTAAACACGAGAATCGCGAATAACGTTAAATTTTTCCGTTTCGTTTTTTTTTTTTTTTCGCGTTATCCGATAAATATAGATACAGCGAATTATTTGTCGTAATGCTGACCTCGCGACCACGTTCGGGGTGAACCTCGTCGATAAGTTTCGCGGGTATCGAGAGCTCGACGTATCCATGTTCGATGTAAGTTTGGGAAAAATCGAAACCTGCGCGTTTCATCATCGCTTTTCGCACCGTTGAGTATGCGCCGTCGGCGCCGATTATAAGTTCAGCATCGACATTTATTATCTCACGAGTAATCGTGCTGATGAAAAAAATGATATTTTTGTTTTGAATTGAGAACAACAACGCGATTGACCGGCTATATAAATATTTTATTACACTATTCTTACTCGAGAAACTTTAGCTTTCCATTGTCAAGATCGGCGTCGAGCAATTTTTTGTTGAAATGAAGATCGACACAGGGATATCCCTCGGCGGCTGATCGGTCGTAAAAGATCGATAAAATGAAAACAGCAATAATTTAAATGAAAAAAAAAAAAAAAATTCTCAAAAATAATGATTAAATTTATTATTATTATTATTATTATTATTTGATTAATAATAAAATTAATTTTTTATTTTTTTGAGAATTATTTCATCTTTCTTGATAGTTATTATTATTATTAATTGAGTCTTATCGATAAAAAAATTATATCACTGTGATTGCAAAATCCGATCGGTGTAACAAGATAAACTGATAGATCGAAATACTCGGCAGGTAATATTTTTTTAACTCTACACGATTCTATAATTGCAAGAATTTCGATGAAATTCGTATCAAATCAAAATTATGCGAAGCGATGTTATTTTTTTTTTTAACTCACCGTTTAATAAAACTTCATTCATATATTTTCTGCTCACGGAATATATGCACTGCGAAAAAAAAATGAATTTTTGGAATAACGTTAATAAATTTGTTATTCGAAAAAAAAAAAAAATGTTTTTTATCATACGAGGGTAACAGTGAAGAAGGTTCGTTCGATTGATTGATCGTTCATTATTAATTGATCGGAAGAAACTTACGTTGTTTCCAATGGTATCGTAAATCATTTCACTCAAATTTCCATCGCGTCCATGCAACATTCTGCCGCGCATCGCAATACCATGATGATTTACGAGTGTATCCTCGAGTTCGACGTGTCGAAGGGCTTCCCGACCCCGAATGGACAGCGCGAGGTCAATGCTCTGTCCCCGAGACTCTTCCACCCGAATGTCTGCAAGAGACCGCGTATATTTGATCTTCGATTTCGGATCGTATAATTTCCGCACAAAAATAATTGTCGATCGTTCGATAATTTTTTTTTTCGTTGCACTTTTTAATTTATAATAATAATAATAATAATAATAATAACAAAAAAATGATCCACGTACCGGAACGATACTCGTAGACGCGAACGCGGTGACCTCGCCGCGTTAAGGCACACGCCGCCAAGCTGCCGGCCTAATTGAAGATATTTCATTTTTTTTTTTTTTTTTTTTTTTTTTTTTTTTTCACGTAAAATAAAATGAAATTGTAGCACATTTTCGATAGTCTTAAGGTGCTACTTACCAAACCACCACCGACGATTGCAATATCGAGAACTCTCGGTTCACTCGCCATCGTGTCTCGAGAAATACTGATGTGTGTTCCGAGGTTTGCGAGGGTTACCGATCGCTTGGTAGAAAAAAAAGGCAGAAAAAATAAGAAGAGGGCTTACGCGGGTCGAATTACGCGCAATCCGGATCACGCACACCATCGAAACATCGTATTCACTTACCTATAGAGATATACATTTTTTTCTGTATCATTTTTCTCGATGTATTAGGGGCTCTCTTATCAACAGCTAAATGTCAATCCGTGAGGATACCCTCTCGAATTTTATCGAATTACGAAGTCTTTCGTAAGTCGTAATATATGTTTGATAATTATTAACACAATAATCGTTATTCTTATGAATTAAAAAAAAAAAAAATACCGCGGAATTATAATTAAAAATCGGACGGCTGTAGAGCAGCTTTTTTCAGCGGAATTAATAATTCATTCACGTGATAGACTCGTTAGTTAGACTGTAATCTATCATTGTCGCGTAAGAACGCGATAAAAACCCCCGAATACATCGAACTCACGTAGTTCATCGAGATAAACTTTGATAAAAGAAAACTCTCGTAGACAAGAGTGCATTTCGCGAGAAGAGTCAATTTCGATTTTTGATTGCTCCGTCGGTATTCCAATTTTAAATCAATAATTACGAAAAAAATACTTATAGTTTTGAAAGACGTTTAAACGTTTTCAAAAGTTTGGTTACCTTAAATTCCGATCGTATAAAATGAAAAAAAAAAATTTTTGTCGAAGGATTTTTTCGACGAAGTTTGCGTAAAAAAATACGAAATTCGGTCGATAAAAACGCCCGAATATATCGAACTCACGTAGTTCATCGAGATAAACTTTGATAAAAGAAAACTCTCGTAGAAAAAAGTGCATTTCGCGAGAAGAGTCAAGTAGATTTTTGATTGCTCCGTCGGTATTCCAACTTTAAATCAATAATTACGAAAAAGATACTTGTAATTTTGAAAGACGTTTAAACGTTTTCAAAAGTTCGGTTACCTTAAATTCCGATCGTATAAAATGAAAAAAAAATTTTAGTCGAAGGGTTTTTTCGACGAAGTTTGCGTAAAAAAATACGAAATTCAGATTTTGCAAAACTCCATATTTTAGGTTAAAAATGATGGCATCGAATTCACATGGGATATTTCGTTATTTCCATCTGTTGTACGCGCATTTAGTAAAGTTTTCGTTATTCTCATCGTATCTCAGAAAGTCGACGGTGAATTATTTCGAAATTTGCGAAACACTTAGGTTAGACGTGTTTCGAGATAACGCAATAATTTCACGTTCGTAACTTAGATGTGACCTGATCCCCGACACTCCTAAAAATGCTTAAGAGTCTCGTAAGACAGGTGGTCTTCCGAAAGGCGTTCGTACAAAGCTCTTCCACTGAAAAAAAAATATTCCGCGCCGGAAATTGAGGCCACCCGGCCGGCCATCTTTTCATAGCTGCGATACACCATACTTTCGACATCTAAATTATCTGTTTTTTCGCTCTCCTTCCCATCTTGAATGACTTGAATCCTTGAGTATTTTTATCAACCAAACGTTCTAATAACAATTTTTTTTTTTTTTCGATTTCTCGCTGATTTGCCTATCGACGATGGAGGAAAAAAAAATGCTGGAAAAATGCCAAAGTCGATACCCGATACAAGATCGAGAAAACTGAAGTTCTTATCTTCCCATCATAATTTATTAAAAAAAATTAAATTTTTTTCATGAAAAAAAAGAAAAAAAAAAATTGGAAAAAAGCGTTTCAGCTAAAAACAAGATGTGCGGGTAGAGTGGACCAGACGCATAAATGTCCGTCACTGACTGCTTTTTCGTGTTCTCCGAGACACGTACACGTGTCTCGCAATCGTCCATCTCTTTCTCTATTATTGCTAAAGAATGCACGGTACATATATGTAAACACATATATATACCTTCGAAACCAAAAGCAACATCAGTTTCGCGTCAGTTAAGCAGTGAAAAATTGGTTATCGAAGTATTTTTCTTCCAATGATTTTTTTTCCTTTAGTAAATTAATTCATATCGCGACAATAAAAAGAGAAGAAAAAAAAAAAAAAAACGAAAATAAAGTTCAAAAGATCGAAAGATTTTTCAGGGTTTCTCGTCTCCGAAGCTCCGCGGTGGTGCGTGTACCGTGGATTATAATCTCGTCGTCGTCGTCGTCGTCGTTGGATCAGCGAATCGTCGTCGTTCTTCGTCTTCATCTTCGTTGGTTGTGGCTACTCGGTGGCTTAAAGTCGTACGCGGTGTACGACGTGAAAATCAAAAATAACCGGCGGCAGTTAGTGCGGCGATGTCGACGACGAACGACGGTTCGACGCGGTGCCGGGGATGGCGAACGGGAACCGGGGACCGCGGTGGAAGGTGTTGGATCATCCCGCGATCATCGAGCTTAATTACGATCGGTTTTCTCGTTTTAATAACAGCCGGGTGTTACGGTGGTTACGGTGATGCGGCCGCGAGGACGCGACCGGAAGACGCGAGTGCGGGACGTGCCGGAAGCGTTACGTCGAAAAACACTGCGAATCAGCATCATCCGCATCATAGCGCTAAGGAAGCCGAACCGGTTATCGAGGAAGTGAATGCCAAGCAACTCGAACGTTTGCTCAACGACAAGGACTTTGTCGCCGTTTATTGGTGTAAGTTTAACAAAACTCGAAAAAAAAAAAAAAAAAAAAAAAAAAAAATGCGATCTTTTTAAAACCGTTTTCGTCAAAAAAGTTCTTCGACTTATTTTTTTTATTTTATATTATCGGGAATTATCGGAAAAAAAACAAAAATCTTCGATATATCGAGTGTTTATGAGAATTTTTTTTTTTTTAAGTAAAAATAATTTTTTCGTAATTATTGTTTTAAAGTAAAAAAAAAAAAAAAAAAAAAAAAAAAAACGACGATAGATTAAAAATGATATGTGAGTTAAACGGGCTACAGAAACGATGACGTACAATGATATATATATATATACTGATGCGCGAAGTTAACGCGCTTGGATTACACGTGATGGCAAAACGTGAGGGGTGGGTGAGGAGATTGCGTAATAACACGGACCAGCGAGCGATCCACCACCATACGGGGGCTGCTGGGAGCCTCGCGAGTCGATGGCCGGCGAACGTCGAAGCGCTTTGGCTTTTTCTTATTTTCGCTGCTATGCCGACGTTCCTTTACTAATCTCTTCGCAATCGAGCGATATTCGCATAATTCACCAATAATAACTCTCAATTTCATAGTTTTTGGGGGCTTTGGTCGCTCGTAGAAGCGTTATTTTCGCCACTAAAGATTTCGATCGTTTTTCTGGTGCAAAGCTCCGTTATAGCTTATCGGGTTCTTTGCGACGTTAACTAGAAAATCTTTAGCAATTTTCACGGTCATCTTTATCATTCCGCGGCGATTTCTCGAATAAACCGAAAGAAATGCGAAGCGTCTGAGAAAAATTTGAATTTCAATGAAATTTTGATTTTAATTAGTTAAAAAATTGCGATGAAAAATACGAAGAAATTATCTTTGTGAGATCGCGATTGATGGGACTTATTAGCTTCAAAATCGAAAAAAAAAAAAAAAATTGTTGAAGAATTACCATTAAAATTATATTTATCTCGTTTTTGTTTTTCATGGAATCCCTCGGAAATTATATCGCAAATAAGCTTCGCATATTTCCGTAATATAGTTTCCGGTTTTGGAGCCCCGTAAATTACGGGCCGATAGGGAGGTCGAGGTCCTCGCAAGGCCGTCGGCCACAATCGGCGAATTATATCTTCAGACATATATTTTCTCCGCTCAATTCATCCAGTAACGCGACTCAATGAACATAGAAAGAAAATCATCGTCTTTTTGACGAATCGAACTTTTCGTAATATCGGAGCTTTCGATCGTAAAAAAAAAAAAAAAAAAAAAAAAAAAATCGAGTTCTCGTAGAGATCGAAAACTTAATAGGTTTTGCGAGAACGAAAGAATCGAAGGCGGGATGGGAAGAGAAAGAAGAAGAATAAGGAGAGGGGGTGGAAGGAGGTATGAAGAAGTAAAGAAGGAAAGAGACGGAGAGCTTAAGTTTGATCGGATCGGTGGCGGCGCAAGGCCGACCGGCCAGAGGTAGCCGTCGTTCGACGGTGCTCCCTCGGTGGCCTGCACCGCTTTTAGAATACGGTACCAAGTTATTTTGGCACCGTTGCGCGATGTTCCGCGTTACCCCCGTTGTGCTGCTGATATGCTGGTGGCCGCTGCTGTGACTATCCTGCCGCCGCACCGTCGACGAGTGCCGTCTACTCGCTCGGTCCCGTTCTTCTATATCGTCTCATCCGAAAACATCGGTGGCGCGAGATATATATATATATATATGTATGTATACATATATGAAAAAAAAAAAAAAAAAAAATAGATATATATATATCTACGTGGATATATATATCTATAAAATAGAAGATATATACGATATTATATCGTATTGTAGTTCTCGAGACGCCCGCGAGGTTATGTTACATTTATAATCGAACTAATCGATGATGAAATTAATGAGATATCGTAATCGAAACAATAATCGATGACGAATGATTATTGAAAAAAAGGGAGGAACAGTGTTAACATCATTTATTCAGTGGGAGGGATAAGAGTTGTACTCTTATATACATCGTACACGAGGGCTCGGAGCATCCGAGCGGAGACTCTCCGCCGAGCTCGCTGGCCGATACTATTTCCAGAGTCGAGCTTCTTCTTCTTCTTCTTCCGCTGCCTCGTGTAAATTAGCCAGCCGTTGCGTATACACCTCTCGGCCTTCTTCGATATGTTTCTCTCTTTGTCGCAACAACGTCATCGACGACGTCATTCCCCCCGAAAGCTTAATAAAGCTTTTGCGATATATACGCCGCCCCCTCCACTTTTTTTTTACTTTTCGTGAAATAAAAAAAAATCGGCGTTTCGGAGTCGAAAAGGCCGAGAAATGCTGCATTGCCGAACGGTGGAAAATAATAAATAAAAATTCGTTGGTACTCGCGAGTTCGAGTTACAATGAAGAATCGTGTTACTCGCGGTCCTCCGGGGCTTTGAGCTTTCGAAGCGATACCCGACCAATGGGCACACGGATATAACTCCTCTCTTGCACGGCAAGAAACGCGCAAACATTGCGAACACAAGAGATACGAAAGTGTGTGCGAGAGTTGCGCCCGCGCGCGCGAATGCTAAAAGTGTTGTGTGCCAATAGGCACCGGCAGGTACCCCACTAACTCTTTCTTCTTCGTCTTCGTCGTCGAGTCGATTCAAGCGGAATCGTCTCGGAGGCGGTTAAAAAAAATCTGATAAAAATGGCTCTCGATAGTCTAAATGAATCAATGTCCGTATTTTTACGATCGAAGTTCAATTAAAAAAAAATAATAATAATTTCGGAAATTCTGTACTTCGCCTAAAAAATCGCTAAACTTACTTTTTTTAGGCATAAATGCATTATCCGTGAAAAAAAAAACCGTCAGATTTTTTTTTTTTATTTTACAAAAAAAATTTTTTTTGTAATCGAAAAAATCACGCCGTTGGCGTGAAAAATTTTTCGAAATTTTTTTTTTTTCAAGTATAAATGCAACATTTGTAAAAAAAATCGGTCGCGCGTTTTTTATTTTTTTTTTATTTTACAATTTTTTTTACTTTCTGTTTTATTTTTTTTTCGTCCACTAAGCACCGTTCCCTGTCGCGCGAAAGGCCAGCGTCAGCGGGTTTCGATGCGTAAGCTCGCGATTTGGGACATCGCGTGGGTGTCTCGAGTATCGTCGGGTGCGTTATAACGAACCCTCGAAGCCGAGGGAACCGAGCGAGAGAAACTGTGAGATAGGAACGAGTGAATAAGCATCGAAGTTGGCTGGCAGTCGTTTATACCGATGCATCTCGGATGCAGGGCATGCGATGTGTAGATATGTATATATATATATAGTCGTGTGTTATCCCGCCGCGGATACGTATAGTCTAGCAGACGTAATTGCTCGCTTGGCATTAATTATACTCGAGAGCGGCGAGATAGTTTTCGCGGTCAAAGGCAGCGGCCTGAGCTCTCGATAAACGCACCTGCTGGCAGCGTGGTACACAGTAAACTAAAATTCATCGTATGTAAAATAAAAACAAAAAATAAAAAAAAATAATTCGATAAAATGTATAAATTTTTTCCGACGTTTGAGGTTAGGAATTTCATGATTTTTTTTCGTAATAAAAGACGCGCGACGCGGACATTGCGAAAGCGATTATTGAGTATTCAAAAATGAGTTACGAGTTTATTTATTCGATGAACTTCGGATAATTTATTTCTTACGCTCGAACTCCGTTGTACCTCTCTCTGGCATTTGTGCAACGAGCGAGTTTAGCGAGGAGAGGTCCACTCCGCGGCGAGCGTCGTAACCGTCGCGGCTGACCGCGTAGCAATAGTTTCGCGTCCCTCGTATACGCGGTCCGAAAGTACGTCGGGTATCTCTTTTTCATGCGGGGGAGTTAGTTCGTCGACGAAACGATCCCGTTCCGTTATATCTGGACTCATCCGTGAGTTTTACGTCGCTAAGACGACGGGGGCTCGTGGTGGCGAGGAATAGGAAAACTCCGCGGAGATAGCTACTCTCGTGCGCCCGCGCGACGAACGAAACCCCGAAGCCAATGCATAATAAAGAGCTGTGAATTTTCAACTGCGCGATATTCTGTTTTGTAACGCCGTTGAGAAAACTCTGACGCGACAATCCATAAGCTCACCGACGCGTTATCTTTGGTTATGTTAAAGTTTTATCGACCCTTTACGGCGTTAACCTCTTATTTATCAATTTTTACTCATTTTTTTTGTTCTAAAATCGATTATTATTATTATTTTTTATAAACTATTTTTTTTTATTTTTTATACAAATTTTATTAATTTTATAATTTCAACCCCTTTTACTCCGAAAAAAAAAAAATTTTCAAGATTTTTTTTTTTTTGCAATTATCAAGTTTTCTTCCATAAAAAATTTATTTTTATATACAAAATAACTAAAAATAACGGAACACGAAAAATATGTACAATATGTACAAATATTTGCCATAAATCGAAAAAAAAAGTCAATTTTTCAATCATCGTCTCAGATTGCTTTTCCATTTGTCTACCGCGAGAAGATGACTTTTACGATAACGAGTAAACGTACAGCAGTGTCGATGGCGAAGAGGAGTGAATAATAATTAAATTAACGACTCAGCCGTTCCAGAGGGATCCATAGCATGCGTCACAAATGGCCTCGGCGTTCCAGAAATAATAAACACGGTATCCGTGAATGAATGGGGATCGTAGACAAGCAATGAGAGACCGCGATAAAAAAAAAAAAAAAATTCAAAAAGCCGATCGATCTTCTCCTCCTTCGCGTAAATTCGCTCGCGACTTTTTTAAAATCCATCGTCACAATAGGTTCTCTCGTTCCCCTCTACTCCAGTGGGTCGCGTATTGCCGGAGATAGAGAATGAGAGAGAGAGAGAGAGAAAAAAACCGCTCTATTCTCAACGAGCGCATCTCCTAAAAAGGTGGCATCAACGTTGGAAATAAGAGCGCGAAAGAGATCTGATGTCTCTCGCACGAGACACGCGCGCGATGGGGACATCGACGCCCGTCCGCGGTCTCTCGTCGACTCGATCGAATAAAAGCGATGAACGCTTTTTTGTTTCGCTCGCCGCTCGTCGGTGGAAGTTAAACTACACGTTTGTCGACGCGTAAAAGAAGAGACGCGAGTCGAAAAGTTAAAAAAGCGCGAAGAGAACGAAAGCGCCGACGATAAATTTTCGTGAAAACGAGAAACGAGTTAACGACGACGAGGGAAGGTTTCGGGGGGTTGGGGGTCGGGGCAGAGGTTCGACGAGTTGCGAGCTCTCGTTTCTCAGGCATTTTCTGCGTCGACTATATTAACTCGTAGCCCTGAAACTAAAACGTTCGCTCTTATATACCCGCCCACCCCTTTTGTTTGACTCCCACACATCGCGTCAATGCGTTTCAGGCGGTTTCGACGCGGAGGCTTCGGCGAGTCCTCCGCCTCTCGCTCTCTCTCTCGTCCTCACCCTCTGCGTTTATTTTTCGTTGTTTTCATAACATAAATTCTCCGTAAATAATTATACACGACTCAAGGACTCGTTGCCACTACTACGCGATTTTCAACTCGCTGGTCGAAAATCGTGTTTATCCGGTAATAGAATTTTCGGGAATGAGAAATATTGATTGTCGACGGGTTTTGCGAGCTTCGAGAGAAATTTATGCGTCGATTGTTTTTTTTTGTTAACAAGATTATTTTTTCATTTTTTTTTTTTTTTTTGGTTCGAACTGTTTTTGGAAGATATTACGCGATTGCTGAAGATAAGAAATTAACGGGTTGATAATTCGGGAATATTACCGCGAATTTTATCGCGAGAGAAGCAGAGGTCGACGAAGAGTTGATGACGGACGAGAGTCATCACCGCGTGTCTGATTTATACTCGCTGTACTCCCTGCGCGCATCGCCGTACGTCCGTTTTACTAATTAAATTACGCGCTCCGGTGCGTACACGCCACTCCGATAAAACTCTAACCTCCTCGCAGGGCAAACCTCAGCGATGCACTTGGTATCACTGACCTTTTGCCACTATCCATGGGAATCAACGTCCCCATTGTGGAATTGATTTATTATCGGGTAATCTATATTTTTTTGCGATGTATCGAAGATCGCGTGAGATCGCGCAAAAAATTTTTTGGTTATCGATCTTTTCGAGAATTTTTTTATTTTTTTTTTTTACTTAACAATGACTCTGAAAGAAAAACTGCGACAGGAATAGTAGTAATAGTAATGAAAAAAAAAATTATTCATTTATTTATAAACAAATAACCAAATTTTTTTTAATTCGCGATTTTCTCGAAACATATATCGACTCCCGCATTCCCACGTGTGATATTTTAAGGTTATAATTCGACGTTAGTCGCCCCATCAATTAGCGCAGAGTTCAAAAATAGTAAATTCATTAAATCATTCAAAAATTCGTAAGCATCAATATTGCCGAGACGTTGATCGAGTGATTTGCGAACGCATTTGTTCCAATTCTCATCGACTCTTGTTCCCGATGCGCCGTCAAAAGCTCTCGAGAGAAAAGCGTACGTACGCGCGAGCGTTTGAGGTTCAACAAGCCTCTGCTCGTTTGCTCGTTCCTAATTCGGTTAGCCGACTGACCGATCCGCGAGACGACGATGGATAGTCCCCGTCGTCGACTGGATATCGTGCCTATGTTTAGCGCACCCACGACAGTCAGATCTTTCGAGTGCCGCGCGAGTATTATATTTGGTATATCTCTATCTCTCGCTTTTCACTCCCCGTCGTTCTTCTTCGCGTTTTCGTGGTTATGTGTACACGTGGCGAGAGGGCTTTAAGCTTTAAGTTCTACCCGACGATTATCCGCGCTTACGAGACGCGAACGCATGAATCCGCGAGCACTCGTAAGCACGTGAGATTTTTCAGAGATTACTGCGTCTCTCGACGAAACACGCAAACGCATTAGTAAAAATAATAAAAAACGAAAAGTTACCATAAACAATTCGCAAACCCGATGATTTTTCGATGTAAATTTCGCATACGAAGATTATACCAGCGGCACGTTGATAAAACGTTACAGACGCGAGAAGCTGCACAACGTGCGACAAGGTCTTGGCTGAGCTCGAGAAGATCGACGATGACACGGACACCTTCGGTGTCGACTTCGTCAAGATCAACGACAAGAGGCTCGCCAAGCAGTATGGTATCAAGACCTTTCCCGCGCTCACTTACTTCCGGGAAAAGGAGCCGATCATCTATGACGGTGAGTTTGTTCAATCGATTCTTATTCTTCGAAATACGATATTCTTCGAATTCGGCGAAAAAGAGATTTTTTTTTAATTAAAGAAAAAAAAAATAATAATAATAAACAAATATTTATCAATATTATTATTATTAAAAAAATGTTAATACATTTTTTTTTTCATAAAATTAAAGAAAAAAAAAATTTGTAAATATTGATCGATATTATTATTATTTAAAAAAAAATATTTTTAATACATTTTTTTTTATTTTAAATCAATTTTTTTTTTTAATGACTCTTTTCTGCCATTGAGGTATTAAATCTATAAAAATTATTTAATTTATATTATTTCGAAAAAAAAATGAATTGAAGGGAACGATGTTTATTCTATCGTATTGTATAATTTTCAAAGTACGCGTCGGCATAACTTTTCGTTGGGTGAATTCCAATAATTGCGCGAGCATCCAAAAGTGTATTGAATTTCAATTTTCGTCACATACAACATATTCTTTCTCTCTCGTTTTCGTCAACAATACGAGGCGAGAGATTCCGCTCGAGCTGTTTGAGATTCAACGGTTTTGCCCTGGCGAACGGGAATATAACGCTTGATGAGTCTCGTGTGGAGGCGGGTAAAGATCCACAGTCGGCCAAAAGTTTTATTGGAATCCCGCCGAAGCGTCAACCTTGCCAGAGGAATGAGAAACTTTCGAGGTTCAGGCGAATAGTATTTGACCCACAATCCTGTTGATTCTACGATATCCTCGTGTTTATTAGACTGTATGCGCATAATTCGCGAGGGGAAAACTGTTATATATATATGAGAACTTTAACAAGCGATAGAAACAGATGTTGAGAGATACGGTGTTGCGTATCGGAGGGCTGATCGAGTTACCGAAACCGCGAGAGCGCTCCGCGACTGCACACTGCACAACAACGTATCATATCGACTTGCACATTGCCAAGAAGGAATCTCGCTATTCCGCAACACGATATGCAATCCAAATTGTTGTGTGAATCGTAAAAAAAAAAAAAAAAAAAAAAAAAAAAAAAAAAAAAAAAAAATTGTATGAACCAATGCAGGTGACCTGATGGACGAAGAGAACGTACTGGAATTCCTCACGAGTCTGGAGGCGATGGATCTACCCGATAGGATCGAAGAGGTCAACTCGAAGATTCTTGGAAAAATTGTCGAGGATACAGAATTCGTAGCCGTTCTCTTCTGTAAGTCGCACGAGTCTCTTTTTATCGGTTCGGAGATTAAAGTAAAAAAAAAAAAAAAAAAAAAAAAAAAAAAATGGGAGTTAAAAAAAAAAAAAAATTCCTAATACCTCCTCAATGTATTTTCTCACCAACTGCCGATCCTACGATATACAGCCGATTTGTTTGCCGTCATTGTCTATTACTGTCCGATTGAACGACGTCAACAGACTTTAGTCGAAAAATAATGCATTTTTTAATGTTGTAAATATCAATGTAAATGTTACGTGTAATACGTGAAGTCCGCGTGGAATTTTCGTTGGGCGATCGGTTATCGCCGATTTTGTAATTTAATTATCGTCATTAATGCTGAGCTTTTCAACTGCATACAACTTTTGCAAAGCATTGATTTTGTCTTCGTTCGCAAAAGTACGTGTAAATAATGAGACGCGTCAATGACCTGAGCTTCTTGTCTCGTTATATACCGAGTGTTTTTTTTATGTTTATTTGCCGATAAAAAAAAAATCTAAAAAAAAAAAAATTTCTTTCGAAAAGAGCGGAATATCAACGAAAAACTTCGAATTTCCGAATTTCTTACTCATTTTACTTGTAGCTAAATGTTTTATACGAAACTCGCGTCAAATCTAAAAAAAAAAAAAAAAAAAAAAAAAAAAAAATTCCCAGTCGATATAAACGTTTTAGCATAAAAAAAAAATTATCAATAAATGCTTCAAAATCACCTCAACGTTTTCGCTATTTGCAAATAATGCAAATCGCAACGTGATAACAAAAAAAAATGAAAGTCATAAAATCCATAATCGCTCGTAAAAATAATCGAGTGTCTGCATCGATGTCTGCGCGTGAAAGCGCAGGAGGCAACGCACATTTAAATACATGTGTAAATAATATTTATTGATTAATACGTGTATCTAATATACGTGAAAATATTTTTTGTGTGTGTTGGTGTGGATAGGTCCGAACACGGAGCGGTGTGTTGGCGCCGGCTCTAGTAAGTACACTCTTACGTAAAATCGAGGTTCCCCATCCCCCCACTTTCTGTATCAATATTATTGCAAAAAAAAAATGAAAAAAAAAAAAAAATCTGTATTTTTTTTGTAAAAATATGAAAGAAAAAAAAAAAAAAAAAATTCCTGTATTTTTGCCGTAGAAATTTTTAGATCTCGAGTGAGCTACAGCAGTAGAAGAGGCCCTCATTTATTCATCATTATAAACCCAAAGTAGTAGAACCAAACGCGATCACCCTGTCGCGTGTAGATGTTTTTAATATATACATATATATTTTTTTAATTATCGTTATTTCACTGATCATCGTTAGAAAATCATTAATTCCGTAGCTGCATGTTCTGTACTGTAATTTCTGGTATCTAAACCAAATACAACGAGAAACCAGTGTTGCATGGCTCCGAAGACAAATGAGCAATTGACTGTTTAAAAATTTTTTTTTATGCATTTGCCTCGAATACCTGTTGAAAAAAAAAACGAAAACCGACTCATCGAGAAGGTCTTGTAGTCTGAGATACGAGTTTCTTTGTTTTAACTATTTGTTATCTGGAGCTTTTGTGATTTCCCGTTTTTTTCCTAAATACATCGTTCGATTATCGACGCGACGTCCATGTGAATTATTTACGATCGATTCGGAGAGGTAACGGAAAGAAGAAGGGGACGAAAAATAACATTGTTTCATTGATTCCAAATGGGACAGACAAACCGGACTGCAAAAAATGCGCGAGAGCCCTCCAGGAACTTGAGAACATCGACGACGAAGCCGATCAGCTTGGTATCGGTTTCGTGAAGATCGCGGACGAGGAACTCGCCGAGGAGTACAATCTCGGGCCTCTGCCTGTTCTCGTTTACTATCGCCATCAAATTCCAATTATTTACGAACGTGAGGATCGTTTTTTTTTTTCATAGATCGATCGATTTTGATCGATTTTTTATAGATCGATCGATTTTGATCGGTTCTTTATAGATCGATCGATTTTGATCGGTTCTTCATAGATCGATCGATGTTGATCGGTTTTTCATAGATCGATCGATATTGATCGGTTTTTCATAGATCGATCGATATTGATCGATTCTTCATAGATCAATCGATATTGATCGATTTTTTTAGATCGATCGATTTTGATCGATTTTTTTTAGATCGATCGATTTTGATCGGTTCTTCATAGATCGATCGATATTGATCGGTTTTTCATAGATCGATCGATATTGATCGGTTTTTCATAGATCGATCGATATTGATCGATTCTTCATAGATCAATCGATATTGATCGGTCTTTCATAGATCGATCGATTTTTTTTAGATCGATCGATTTTGATCGATCGTTTTTGATCGGTTCTTCATAGATCGATCGATATTGATCGGTTTTTCATAGATCGATCGATTTTGATCGATTTTTCATAAATCAATCGATTTTGATCGATTTTTCATTGGAATTAAATTGTTCCGTAGATGAATTGAGTAAAGAAGAAGATGTTCTGGAGTGGCTTGTCTCGAATAAGAGTACAGGCGACGAGGAGGATGTTATCGAGGACGTTACAGCCAAAACTCTCAATACTTTGATCGGCAATATGGATAATCTTGTCGTAGTTTTTTGTAAGTGTGAAATAATTACTTTCACTTTATTTGAATCAAATTTCAACACTATTATGACTAAAAATCGGATAATCTTAATGTCTTTTTTTTTTTTTTGTTCTTACGATTTTGGTAAATTTATCAACATCTTTTAAATTGCAGACGATCACGGCGAAGACGACTCGATGCAAGTGCTACTGGAACTCGAAAAGATCGACGACGACTGCGACAAACACGGCATACAATTTGTCAAAATCGACGATAAGAAGGCCGCCAAAGAATTCGGTATCGATTCGATACCGGCGATCGTGTACTTCGAGAGACAAATACCCAATGTCTACGATGGTAAAGAAGCGGCGATTAAACTTGTCGAAAAAACGAAACCGATTGAATAAAAATTGGTAATACATCTTTAAATCGTTAATTTATACAGGTGACGTCGAGAACGAAGATGAAATTCTCGAGTGGCTACTCGCTCAGCTCGAGAAAGACGAGATCGAGGATGTTACCGACGAAATGCTCGATCGTCTCGTAAAAGAAGGCAAAACTATAGCTGTACTCTTTTGTAAGTTTTTCAACATTTTTCGCATCAGAGTAAAATTTTTGTTTCCAGTGAAATTTTAAATATTAATAAAAAAAAAATCTTTAATAAATTTTTTTTTTTATAAATTTTTTTTTTTATGATTTTTTTTTTTAATGAAATTTTTTTTTTTTTTCATTGGAAATTAAAATAGACGACAACAATGACCGAAAGTCTCAGCGCGTTCTCAACGAATTGGAGAACATAGACGACGAGTGCGATACGCTCGGTGTGATTTTCGTGAAAATCGACAACGCCGACGAGGCGAAGGAATACGGTATCGAAAAGATGCCGAGTTTGTTGTATTTCGAGAAGGGTATACCGACTATTTACGAGGGAAATCTCGAGGACGAAGAAAAAGTATTAAAATGGCTGGAGCAGCAACAAAATACCGATCAGATCGAAGATATTACCGACGAGATGTTGGATATGGTCATCGAAAAAATGCCCTACGTGGCCGTTCTATTTTGTGAGTAATTTTTTTCCAATCGAAATTCAACACCCAAAAAATGGACATTACATCGATAGATCATT
Organism: Buathra laborator; assembly: GCA_934046635.1. Classification (NCBI taxonomy): domain Eukaryota; kingdom Metazoa; phylum Arthropoda; class Insecta; order Hymenoptera; family Ichneumonidae; genus Buathra; species Buathra laborator. The sequence goes on from OW203900.1 coordinate 6,899,723, forward strand.
TTTCATCGATGTATTGTCATTAACATTATTTTTTTCAGACGAGAAGGACCAGAAGAAGAGCCAAAAAGTTCTCATTGAATTGGAGAACATCGATGACGATTGCGACCAACACGACATCGCTTTTGTCAAAATCGACGACGAGGACGAGGCAAAGGAGTACGGAATTGACAATTTACCGACATTGGTATTCTTCGAACGTGGAATACCGCACATCTACGAAGGTAAACGATCCTTTCATTGATAATCGCTAAATACTTTTTTTCGATCGATAAAATCGTAAAAGAAAAAAATTTTTTAAAATCATTCCATCAACAGGAGATCTCTTAAACGAGGATCAACTGCTCGGTTGGCTGCTCCATCAGAAAAAACATCGCGAGATTCCCGAAGTAACCGACGAGATGATGGAAAAATTAATCGAGACGACGCCATACGTCGCTGTACTGTTTTGTAAGTAATCCAATGTAAGTCACTTCGGCGCGGCGTTTCGGTGCAAACCGAATCGAACTGTCGATCTCGCGACTGCTTCTCGTTTTTTTTAATAAATTTTTTTCCTCAACTATCGTATCTTTTTTCACGAAAAACTTCCGTAAAAATTGCTTTTCTTAAATCAACGAAATTTTTTCGTATAGACGATAAGGAAGACAAGCAAAACATGAGAATTCTCAATGAACTCGAAAACATCGACGACGATTTGGAAAAAGAGGGTATCGTAATACTTCGCATGGACAACGACGCCGAGGCGAAGGATTTCGGTATCGATCATCTACCGACGTTGGTATATTTCGAGGATAAAATTCCCGCTATTTACGAAGGAGATTTGCTCAACGAGGACGAAGTACTCGAGTGGCTGATAGAGCAAAAAAATTCAGCAACGATCGAGGAAGTTACGGATGAAATTCTCTCGGGTCTTATCGATGAACACGAATACGTTGTCGTTTACTTCAGTAAGTTTGCGAATTCATTTTTTTTTCTTTCGTCTATTTCACGAATGAAATTTGAAATACGTTTTTTTTTTTTTTTTTTTTTTTTTATCGCGCAGGCGGCCGCTGCGAAGAGGGCGACGAGTGCGAAACGGTGCTTAAGGAATTGGAGAACATAGACGACGAACTCGACGAGACCGGAATAATATTCGTCACAACGGAAGACACCGGTGTCGCCAAAAAACACGGATTGAAAAATTTCCCGACATTAGCGTTCTTCAGAAATAAGGAACCGCTTATATACAAAGGCGACGTGGAGGACGAAGACGAGGTATTGTCTTGGCTCACCGACGAAAATACTCTCGAGATACCGGGAAAAATTGAGGAAGTCAACGCGAGAATGTTGGAAAATATTTTGGACGAAAACGATCACGTTGTCGTCTTCTTCTGTGAGTAAAAAAAAAAAAAGTAAAAAAAGTTTAAAAAAAAAAAAAAATGCTATCAATTACTGAACATTTTTGCTGAAGTACACCACGTAATTATTATGTATTATTATTATTATTAATACTTATAATAATAATAATAATTAATAACAATACTTATTATTATTAAATATTTTTTCAACGATTTTTATGATTAATATATCAATTATATAGAATCGCAGTATTTAATATATTTGTGATATAATTTTTTCGCGTGTATTTGGTTTCGGGGGATTTAAAAAAAAATCATTTTTAAAAATGAAAATCATGAATTCAATGAAAAAAATTAAATGATGAAAAAATGAATGAATGATTCAATGATTTCACGAATAATTTTTTTTTAATTATTTTTTATTCAACAGTTCGTAATTCCGTTGTATTACCTTAAAATCTTTTCGTATTTCTATCGTCAGATATGTTAATAACTCTCGTGCTGTTTCGCAGACAAGGAAGGTGACAAAAAGAGTCAGAAGATCCTTCAAGAACTTGAGAACATCGACGACGAGTGCGAGGAGAAGGACATCGATTTTGTGAAGATATCCGACGAGGGAATTGAAAAGGAATACGATCTGCCGGGACTACCGGCTCTCGCGTTCTATCGTCACAAGTTCCGGACAATTTACACCGGTGATATGATGCATGAGGATGAAATTCTCGAATGGGTACTGGAACTTCGTCTTTCCGTTCCCGACGTCATCGAGAGCGTTGATCGAAAAACGCTACAGGTTCTCATCAACGATGTCGAACATCTTGCTGTGTTTTTCTGTGAGTTTTCGCGGCTCATTATTATTTTTTTGGATGAAAATTTTTTTTGCAACATACCGATTTTTTTACCGATTTTTTTTATCGATTTTTTTACCGATTTTTTTTATCGATTTTTTTACCGATTTTTTTTAACCGATTTTTTTCCGATTTTCACCGATTTTCTTGACTTCATAATGAAAATTCTCTATCGCAGACGACGACGACGAGAGATGCGACACGTGTCGCGAGATTCTCGAGGAATTGGAAACCATTGACGACGACACCGATAAACATGGCATACAATTCGTCAAGTCAAACGACGCAAAGCTCGCAGCGGAAATCGGCATTTTCTCGTTTCCGGCTCTTGTCTATTACGAAACCGGCGTTCCCATCATGTACGACGGTAAGCGTCGCATTACAATAACCCAAATTTATAAATGGCTTTTTATTCCATTCGCGTTTTAATTTTAACCGATTATTATAATTTTTTTTTCGAACACCTGAATACCAAAAATCGCTGTGCCGAGTGACTCGCGGTCACGAAATGTTATCACGATATTTCGGAACGAGCGATTCTTATTTTCATTCACGAAACTGGATAAATTATTTTCAAAATCCTTCGAGTAAAAAATAATTTTTTTTTTCAATACACTTTTATTTTCTTCTCGATAATTCGTGTGTAAAAACGGTAAAAGAAAGTCGCAAATTCAATGTTCTGGTACTGGAAGTTTTTACGCATGAAATGGTATATCGAATGAAAAAAAAAAAAAAATTAATACTTTTACAGGTAAATTGTAGTAAATTGGTGGATTTAAAGTACTTTTATCGTTAAACTCAAGTAAATTATAAAAAAAAAATTATTAACATTTTTTTTTTACCTCAAATAAATTATTAAAAATATTTTTGTTTATTTAAAATTTCTTTTTTTTTATTTATAAAAAAAAAATTGTTTCAAAATTTTTTTTTCATTTAATGTACAAGTTATCGATAGAAATTTTCAGTACCATTGCACGAAATTTTCGGAAATTTTTTTTACACTACACATATATACCATTTTTTTTTTTTAAATAGATTTTCAACATACTATATATATGTGTGCGTGTGTCTGACTTTTGTAGGTAATCTTAAGAACGAGGACAAAGTTCTGGAATGGCTAATCGAACAGAAAAGTAAGGAAACATCTAGAATGATGATAATTATTACGGGTGTACTGTTCTTTGTGACTTTAATATCAATCGTGACTGATACTGCGCCGTCTTACCAAAAGTACCGTCGTGCACGCGCCGTCGCGATCGTGCCCTCGCGTCCGCGATCGCCCTGATTTCGATCGAATCACACGATATTATACTATGTTATACTACACTATTAATACAAACGTTTAGACGTCTCGTTTTTATTTTTTTCTCTCTTTCTTCATTTTTTAAAAATTTATTTCATATGATTATTAATTGATTAATAACGCGTTAAGTATCGTCCAAGATTCGCGCCACGAATCCGTTTTACATTATCGATCAGAATTCAGATTTATTGATAATTTCAGTTATTTTTATTGCATTTTTACTGTGAAAAATAAATTAAAAATACGAGTCTCGCGACAATCCGTACAGATACACGAAACACTACAATTATACGAACGAAAAATCGTTCGCTATGTTCCTAAACTGATAAATTTTAACTCAGGAATTACTTAGTTGAGAAAAAAAAAAACAAAAAAAAAAAAATCAAAAGAAAGCAAAGAATCCAAATAATGTGTTGCGACTATGAATAATACGTTATTGCGGAGATGATTTGACGCGCGGAGCACATCGATCTTCTCGACGACTCGACTAACCCCAAGATCAGCACAGGTAGCGTTGTCCACCATACAAAAAAAAAAAAAAATGAAAAAAAAAAAAAAAAAAAACCTAAATGTATTTTCCGATTTTTCTTTTTTTTACTTTTGATTCTTTCGTGTCGTACTTATTAACTCGCCTTGATCTGTAGTATCGTCATTTTTTTCTCTCTTATTGTCCCAAAAAACTGGTCGCCACCGAGCTGCAGTCGTACGATCGCGTATCGTTTTATCGCAGTCTCAGACATTGATTATCGATAGTCGAATGAAAAAAAAAAAAAAAAAAAAAAAAAAAACGAAATCGCGTCGTTTTATCGGGAAAGAGAAAAGCTCCGCGCGACGTTTTGTCTCCGACATGCGATGCGTGTCGTCGATCAATTGAGAATATTGATCGCGTCTTAAAATAAATAAATAATAATAATATAAAAAAAAAACATCGCGACAATCGCGACGCACTTTCGCGCTTTTGCCAAGCAACATGACGACCTATCACTCACTCTCTCTCTGTATCTCTCTCTCGAGGAAAAAAAAAAAACCAAAAAAAAAAAAAACAAAAATTCGTGTACATCTATTCTCTTCTATCTCTCGCATGTTTAACACGTCGTACGCGACGCCGCACAGCAGCTTGCAATAAAAAACATTCATATTTTCGCAATAATAAACAAAAAAATTATTAATAATTCTTCTTTTAAACATATAAAAATAATAATAAAAACAAAACGAATGATTGTAACGTTAGGGTCACACCTCCAGGCGGCAATTTCAAATCGGTATATATTTAGAGATTAAACACGAAAAAAAAAAAAAAAAAAAAAATGACGCCCGCGACCGGGACGTACGCGTTATTCTTGTATATATACTTAAAAAAAAACAAAAAAAAAAACACAAAAAAACTCGCGTGTGTATAGATCATTGCGAACAGATCACCTGTAGATTGTCTCGGCATACCGTGTATGATGACAAATACTACTCTTCATACAGGTAATGATAATTCCGATGAAAATGATGAGGATGATGATAGTAACGAGAGTGACGATGACGACGATGATGACGATGATGATGACGACGATGATGATGATGATGATGATGATGATGATAATGATGATGATGATGATGATAATGATGATGATGATGATGATGATGATGATGATGATAATGATGATGATGATGATGATGATGATGATGATGACGACGATGATAATGATAATGACGACGATGATGATGATGATGACGATGATGATGATGATGATGATGATGATGACGATGATGATAGCGAAGAAAACAATAATGATAAAACGAGCGGTGACAGCGAGGAAACAGTTAATCGCGCCTTGAAGAAAATCCTCCACAAAGGTAAAAGTGCAACGGCGTCGGTGCGCTACCATGAAGAACGGCACTATATAAATTGAGATCGAGGCGTATAAAGTGAATCATTGTTACTTTTGAGTGATGGGATAACCACAAGTGTCCGGGGTGTTAATACGGAACGAAAGAGAAAAGATGTTGATACGCGGCAAGAGAGATCGTTGGTAGATGTAGGTATATATCAAGTATTAGATCGTTCGGTGACGACGGTTCGAAATCACTTATTGCATCGTATCGTTTGATGAACGATCGTGACGAGTATTTTTTATTTGTATTTTTTTTTTTATTTTTTTTTTTTTTTTACGCGTTATTTCGATGAACGTTTATCAGTGATAACCACCGTAGTGCACACAATTAGAAACGCTTCGTTCTCCATTACTACTGGTAACCAATTTACTTGTTAGTACGAACGCGCTAAAGGGTCGGCGGCTCGGCTGGAGGGCGTACCCGCATGAAAATTTCGTTAAATCTTTTTTATTTTTTTTTTTTATCACTCACTCTTTCTCTCTCGTGTTATTTTTTCTTTTTTTTTTCATTTTTTTATTTTTTTTAATTATCCACTTAATAAGCGATGCAAATCCCGTGGTATATCGCCTTAACTCATTTCTTCTGCTTCTGTCTATTTCTTCTATTTCCTATGATACACCCTCGACGTGTCTGTCCCGATTATCCCATTTTTATCGAGCTGATCAGCGGTCGGACTATCCACTGTACTGCGACGCATGCAGCAGAGCCTTTTGCTATGTATCACAATTTTTTTTTGTTTTTTAGACTTGTAAGCGAACAATTGAGTCTAACAAATAGAAGAAAAAAAAATTAAAGACCGCGATCTTTTTTTTTTACGATAAAATCGCGTATCTCGTGATAAAATACGAAATTTATACTTTCTTTGGTTAATTTCTCGTAGATCCGCGTTGCGTTTGACTTTAAACCGGTGACGAAAAATTACTACGACGGCGACTCATCGACGAATTTTTTTTTTTTTTTTTTTTTTCTTTATCGAAAATCTAATACTATATACCGTACGTTAAATCTGCACGTTTGAATTTTTTTGGCCATTGGGCATTGAGAATTTAGAGTGGCATTCATCCTGTAGATCGGAAACGCATCATATTGTCTAATTATCTATCTATCTACCTCTCTCTTACTCTAAAAACAATATCTCTTTATCTATTTTAATGCAATGCAAAGAATTAAAAAAAAAAAATTAATTTGATTAAATTTTTTTTTTTTTTTTTTTTTTTACACCCTTAAAATCCCCGAGTCTGTGCGCCTCGTTTAACCACGTGCCGAAAAAAAAAAAAAAAAAAAAAATCAGCCATCACAGCCATTACCAATTGTCTGACACGTTGTATATTTGCTTCACCGCAGGCGACGGCTGTTTCTACATCGGGATGGGTGGTAAAAGCGCGAAACCCACGGTTCCCTCCTATGAGCCCTACCAGTGCTGTCCCGCGAAGCCGAACCACGCAACGAGGGTTGCCAAAGCCAGCCGTGTTACCGACGCACACAAGGGCTCGAGTCGCGGTGGATTGAGTACCGGAACATCAAAGTACTCGCGTGGCGCCTCGTCAACCCCGTCGCCAGCGATTCCGGCCCTCAAACCGATAAACAAACTCACCGCAAAGGACAGCAAAAAAATCGCAACGATTACGACGCCGAACAGCAAAACCGCCGACGTCAAAGGCAGCGCAGCGTCGTCACGCGGCGGCAACGCCGCCAAAGCCTCTACTAAGGGCAAAAAGGGATTTTTCGGAAGCGGTAAATATTAAAACCAAAAAACAAAAATTCCACAAGTTCGACGAGAAACGAGTGTGAGAGCTACGAATAAAAAAAACATCGCAAAAAAAACGCAAAATTTTAAAGAAAAAAAAAAAAAAAAAAAAATACAAAACGATCTTCTTGAAGAACTCTGCGGCGATCGTCTTAAATCACTGCCGGCGACGAGCGGAGAAATGGCTCGATTACGAGGCAATTTGAAGGAACCGAAAATTGAAAAAAAAAAAAAAAAAACAAAAAAAAAAAAAAATGATTTATTAACGAGAAGAAAAAATAAAAATAATATCATTAAAAAAAACATCGTCATCCATCATCTCCGTTGGATCGTAGGCAGTGATTTAACATCGACCGTCGCGTATACGAACTCTAATTGTTAATTCGATTAACGAGTTTGTCATTTTGAAGGGAGAGAATGAGAGAGAGACACTGAGCGAGCGATATAATAAGTAATGAGAGTCAATTGAGAAAAATTGTTGTTATCGCGTGGCCGATGGGATTGTCGGGTGTTGCAGTTGTCGCCGGGATTCCCTACCTAATGAAGGTCTGAATAATGCCGATTTTTCGATCAACGGACCCTCCCCACGCGTCGTACGAGAGATCGACCCACAGTTGGACGACGAAACACAATAAAAAATATAAATAAAACACAAAAGTTCGCGCGAACACAATAAAGACGACGATTTTGTCATCTGGGGGACCCGCTGCACGGATGATGTTTACGATGTCGATGATGATGCGATTCTCAACCGATTCCTAAAGTGTACACACGGCAAACGAGTCTTCATCGTCGTCATCGTCTTCGATATATATATATTTCGATTCGATTATATATATATATATATTTAATATATATATAAAAAAAAATCGGTAAGACATACCGATCTCGTTACCGATTTCTACGTCATCTTTCTTCAGCACGAGTTACCCGAATGTTCTCACGATCGACCGATAATTCAATTATATGTTATAAATAGTAAAAAAAAAAACAAAAAAAAAAGGAGAAAAAAGAGAGATGCGTTTTCGATCGCTCGGAGAAGTTCGAATATTTATTTATTTATTTATTTATTTATTTATCTATTTATTTATTTATTTAAATATATCGAAAACTTTTCCGCGTAATTTTTGGAGCTGCAAAGGCGAAATAATAGGTTCAGTCGGAGGATAATAATTTTTTTGGAGTCGGAATAATAATCGCGAGTAAAGGATCTCGAAAAGATCACTGAATAGAAAACGCGACTCCTCGTCATCCGCGCGCGTCTCGCTGACACTTGAAATTTTAATGCGTTATTTACTTTTTTTTTTTATTATAATTTTTTTTTTTTTTGAAGACGTCAAATGGTTACATTATTCACTCACACGATCTTTTAACTCATTAATCCTATTTGCGATGATCGGTGGTCAGTTTTTTTTTTTTTTTTTTTTTATCGGCACGAAAAGCGCGACATTTATCACTTTTTTCTTATTCAATTTTCGTTCGATAATCGAGCGTAATATGTAGACTTCTTTTGCGATTTAATTATTCTGTAGCGTCGTCATCGCGAAACCGCATTTCCGTTTTCCGCATTTGACACGCGCTTTCGTGCCGACGACCGCTGTACGATTTTATCGACTATTATTCGTTAATATCGATCACCCATTTTTATTTATTTTTTTTCTTTTTTTCGGAGATTATCATTGCATAAAAAAAAAAGATGCTTTCAGCTCGCGGATTCATCGTAACACCGTTATAACTCGTTATAATATTTTTAATTTCTTATCATATCATCGCATCGTTTATCATTCGTTATTTGCTTCGTTAGAAAAAAAAAAGAAAAAAAAAAAAAAACCCAAAAAAAAAAAATCTGTCTCGCTACTGTCTCTCATTCTCACTCACTCACCTCTCTTATCTTATTTTCGCAACAATTAACAGTAATTTATCTCACTCTGTACCTATTACATGTTTTATTAATACGAAAAAAAAAAAAAAAAAAAATCTTTTGTTTAATCAATTCTTCTCTTAAGCGCCGTACATATTATTTCAGAGAATCGTCTAAAGCCTGCGCTGTAAAGACGTGTGACATTGGCATATTGTTATTCGTAATAGAAAAAAAAAAAAAAAAAAAAAATGAGTTAATCTCAACGCGATCGTTATCCCGTCGTTATCTGCGCGTTTTCACGATTAGCCGATTAGGTGAGAACGCGTTAATGAATTATTAGTGAGGCACGATCGCTGGCAAAAAAAATAATAATAATTCGAGAAAAAGGCGCGTGTGCCAAGACTCCCATTTTATTAAATAAATAAATGAAAAAAAAAAAAACGAAAAAAAAAATACACTTATATCGCCGATAATTGTACAGCGGTAAGAGAGCGAACCTCATGTACGGATAAGATAATGCCGACATTACGATGAAATAAATATACGTTTCCTACTACACTATTGTGTGATATTCCTAATCCAATAATTAAAAAAAAAAAAACAAATCCGACATCGATAAATAAATTAATTAAAAAAAAAAAAAAAACGTAACGTAAACATCGAAGAATCGACACAAGACGAGAGACAATGTCACACACACTCAGTTTGCAAGGGTCGTTAGCGGAACGAGTGCACTCGCTTCGGACATTTCATTTTTTCAGCGGTACGTACAATGTGAAGAAGCCAATTATTATAATTGCCTATTCGTAGCCATTCCAGAACGGTCCCGCCGCCAATATCGCATCTATGTTTATAATCACCAATGCGGGTTTGTACACTATTTATCATTCTCGATCGAAGAAATTTTTCACGACTTATTTTTTTTTACGACAAAATTATAATTTTTTTGAAAAAAAAAAAAATAAAAAGACGAAAAAAGAAAAATAAAAAAAAAAAAAGATACGACTTCGAAGTCGATCGGTTTGCCAAATTGGCGTCGAGACCGTGACTCTCGAAGCTTTTTTGATCAATGATCGATCAATCGATTAATTCGATCGATTGATTCATCGTTTATAGAAAAAAAAAAATAATAATAATAATAATAATTTTGAATAGATCCGAATTGCAGGATAAATCAGTTTTTTTGCCTGATTATGAGATAAAAGAAATCAACAACAATTTTGAAGTTCGATTTTTTATTTTTTTATTTTCAAAAATCGATATAGGAAATCTTTTGGACGAAACGGAAGTTCTCGAGTGGATGGTGAAGCAGCGAAACGACGCGAGTATCGAAAAGATCGATCGAGAGGCTCTCAACAAGTATATCGAGACGAAGGAATTTCTCGCTGTGATATTTTGTGAGTAAATAAAAAATCGAAGGAATAATTCGAAAATTCGTAGTTAAATTTTTTTTTAATTCTCAAAGATCGAAAAAAATCATTATTATTGACGGCGAAACTTTTCCGCAGACAAGGAGGAGGATCCCGAGAGTCCGCGGGTCATTCGACACATCGAGTTGATCGATGACGAAGCCGCGGAGTATGGAATTAAAATTGTACAGATAAGCGATCGTTTAATGGCGAAGAAATATGGCTTCAGAAATCCACCGGGAATCACGTATTTCCGGAAAGGAAAATACATTAATTACGACGGGGATATCGACGACGAGGAAGAGATACTCGATTGGCTGACGAATCCCGAAAACATGGAACTTACCGATCACATTGAGCGAATAAATCGAAAGATGTTTCACAAGATTCGCCAAACGTCGGATTACGTTGCCGTATTTTTCTGTGAGTCGTCGCGTGTTGAAATATTAAAAAAAAAAAAACGTTAATTCTCTCAAAATCTCATGGAACGTGACGCTTATGTGTTTTGGACCTTTCGTTAGATAGCAAAGACTGCAAGCAATGCGCTCGAGTTTTGTCGGAAATCGAACACATCGACGACGAGGCCGACGGCGCGGGCATCAATTTCGTAAAGATCGACGACAAGCAATTAGCTAAAGACTATGGAGTTTTCGCGCTGCCGGCTATACTTTTTTTCAGAATGGGATCGAAAGAACCGGTCATTTATGCGGGTGAGTTATGACCCTCGAAAAAAAAAAAAAAAAAAAAAAAAAAAAACCGATAAAAATCGGTTAATACGTTGTGACGAGCTTTTTGCAGCTTCGGACTCTCTCTGCAATCGGCTCTCCGCGCAATCTATGACGACGCCCTTGTTTTTCAATGCCCGATTTCTCCCCTTTTTTTCTCGCTGTATTGTTACTGGGCGCCAGAGGATCTTTCTCCCGATACTCAGGGAATTTCGATTTTTTCTTATCTCCAAATCTTAATATTTCAATACCTTACGCGACTAGCGGGACAGGGAGTGCAGTTCGGAAAAAAATCATATATTTTTTTTTTTCATAAAAATAAAACGATAAATATCGTCGCTAATTCTCCTTCCTTTTTCTCAACTCAATTAACAAATAACAATCAATTTTACGATCGACGATATTCGATCGTCGATTGTCAACACGAATAAACGTATTCGCGAGATTCACGCGATAATCGCTCGACGCTTCGAGACTTTTAGCGGGAAAGTCCTCTGCGATCGGCATTCTTGGCAAACGAATAACCAAAAATAGTGTGCACTGTGTGTACCTTACTAATTTTCCTTCGCTACCGATCGGCCCTCGGGGCTTCCTTCTAGCTATCCTCGACTCTGGAATTTCCTCGGCCGTCGACACGGCGTGACGTCTCCGGCGGATCGAATATTCTTCGTCGAATAATCTGCTTTTTTCCTCATGGAGATTACGAACACGAGATTCACGGAATACTCGTTACTTTGACGATCTGTCTGACTCTATGCCTTAACTATTATCTTTCGTAAATTAGGAGAGAGACGCTCTCCTTTGTTAATCTAACTAATTCGACGATACGTCCTGCGAAAACGACGCGGTGCACGAGAGTGATGATCGCTCGTCCGTACTACGGTACGCGGACTACGGTAATGAGGAAAAGGGGGGGAAATTCTTCGATCGCCGATGATTCGGCGATTCGTCGTAACGACTTCTGAAAAATATAATATATTCCTCCGGCAGATTCTCGTTCTATAGTTTTTCAATTTCCCGGGAACCGCGGGATTAACTCTGTACGCGCGCGGCTGACAAAGACTCTCGCGCGTGTCCTAACCTAACGCGATTGAGAGAGAGCGTACTATTACGCCTCGTCACAACGTATTATCCATCAGAAAAAAGATTTTTTTGAAAATTTTAGCCCACTATCCCGAAATATGAAAAAGTTTAAACGGAAAAAAAAAGTCCGATATTCAATAAATTCGGAATTCCTTGACGATTTCACTGCATATTCGACTCTAAACCATTTTTCCGACGTTTTCCAAAAAAAATCAAAATGCTTTAAATTTTTAACGCTGTAGCGGATTCGAGGCAAAGATAATCCAAATTATTTTTAAAAATAGTCTGTTTATGGTTTAAATTTTTTAAATTTCAGAAAATCCCGATTTATTTTTTTTTCGAATTTTTTTTTTTTTTTTTTTTCAAAAATCGAATGAATTTTCATGGAAAATAATATATTTTTAATTAGGCGATCTCTACGACGAGGATCAGATTCTTCAGTGGCTAATGACGCAGAAAGATCCCTCTGGCGAGATGATTGAGGCTCTGGAGGGTGAGGAGCTTCTGCACCTCATTCGAGAGTCCGAAGCTCTCGCAGTCTACTTTTGTAAGTCTCATCAATCCTATTTATAATAACTACCAACATATGTATGTTTTTTAATCCTAAACATTATCTTTCGATTCCTTTCTATGTTTATGTATATATATATATATATCTATTTCATGTAATAGATATAATTTAGCGGGTTGAGGTTCACGTCCGAGTTAGAGAGTCGCGTATGTCGGTGTCCATTCATAATTCCCATAATCGTTGGTAGAAAAAAAAAAAAAAAAAAAAAAAAAAAAAAAAAAAACAGTTCGCGTTTTTCTAAACCGAGTGCTTTCGCTTGCTGCATGTCCCCATCATCGCTAATCGGATAAAAAAAAAAAAAAAAAAACCACTATCATCATCTTCATCGTCATTTTTTACTTTCCTTCATCATCTCTGACATTCTTACTTTCTATCTATCTATCTATCTATCTATCTATCTATCTCTCGTCCAAGTTGACGTGAACTAATGCTGCCGCAGGGAACAGAACGCTTTGCGACATGTGCCATTCGAAAGCGTTCCGCAAGCAGATGCGTCACAAACAAGAGCAGAAGATTGCCGCCGAGGCCGAGGCGGCCGAAGAAGGCGACGGTACCTAAAAAAAAAAAAAAAAAAAAAAAAAAAAAAAAAAAAAAAATACGAACACCGCACCAAGGATTTTACACGTTTTTTTCTTCTTCTATTAGACAAACGAAAAAAGAAAAAAACATCCCCGTGGCACTCCTTATCCCACTTTTCTACCCGCTTTTATCCAATTGATCGTTTATCCTCGTGTCGCATTCTTTTTCACGCATCCCCGACAGCTTTGCTCGAGGCACGCTTCACAAATGGAAGATATATCTTTTTTTTATACATTTTTTTCAAAAATCTCAACAGCTACGAATAGCCGCACGATGGGTCACAGGGTCTTCGGCAGCTTCTGGACACTCACGAGATTTTATTTGTCGTTTTTTTTTCGTAATCTTCGAAATGGTGCGAAAAAAAAAAAAAAAAAAAAAAAAAAAAAGAAAACAGCTCTGAGGCGCGACAATGATATCACGCGAAGCGCGTACTTCTTTGCTTCAAAAACATTCGTTAACGCATTTATTTTCATAGCTATTTTGTTATTTTGTCGAAAAACACGTGTCCGTTATCCTTTACCGTGCCGTACGATTATAATTCGTCCCGAAACCGGGACAATGCTCACGTTTTCGGCATAACCTCTCTCTCTCTCTCTGTATCTTTTTATCTATGTGAATCTACTTATCTTTATCTGGCGAACGACCCAATTCTAATTTGAAACACTGTTTCACAGCTTTGATTAGCGGATAAACCTCGATAACGAACGAGGAGATCGAAAGAAACGAGACACGATTTTGATTTTTTTTTTTTGTTATTACGTATTTTACTTCGATTTTTTTTTTTTTTTAATTTTTTAATTTTTATTTACAACTTGTTTCACTCTCTTTCGTATCTTTGACACACGTATATGCGTAGTGTAGAGTTTGCTTTCATTGTCTTGGCCTCGTTTCCCGGGTTTTTTTACTCGTCGACAATCCTTGGGATTTTTTTTTGCTTTTTTTTCGGTGGCTTTTTTGATACACGAGATTCTCCACAGACAGCGACGAGTGCGAGCAGTGCGCCGGTATACTCGAGGAATTGGAGAACATCGACGACGATTGCGATCGACACGGTATTACTTTCGTCAAAACTCAGGTTCGTCTTTATAGTTACTTCACGTTAGAAAAAATTGTTAAAAAATAATTGACGAAAAAAGAAAATTATTAAAAATTATTATTTAAAAACAAAAATTATTAACAAATAATTATTTTTTTTTAATTATTAAACATTATAATTAAAAAAAAAAATTATTAACAAATAATTTTTTTTTTTAAATAATAATTGTTAATAATCTTCTTTTTTCGTCAATTTTTTTTTAACAATAAAAAAAAATGAGAATTATTATACATTATTATTAAAAAAAACAATAATTAAGTTCTCGTTAATAGTTAATAAACTAAAAAAAACGCTTTGCTCACGCAGGATTTCAAGATCGCGGAGGACTACGGAGTGACCGATTTTCCAGTTCTCGTTTACTTCGAAGGACAAACCCCCAACGTTTTCGAAGGTGAATTGGCTGAGGAGGAGGAAGTACTCCAATGGCTGATAACGCAAAGAACGGAAGATCGCATCGAACTAATAACTCGAGTAATGCTCGAGGCATCAGTGGACGACACGCAATATCTTGCCGTCTATTTCTGTGAGTTTAATAACCCATTTTATCAGATTCGTAAATCAATGCGATCGAAAAATGTATCGATTTGTTTTGATAAAAAAATGTATCGATTAATTTATCAAAAGATACGTTTTTTTTCTATAAAGACAAACAAAATTGCCATATATGCGACGAGATTCTCGAGGGTCTCGAAAGGGTAGACGACGAGTGCGATGTCTTCGGGATTCACATGGTGAAAATTCAGGATCCGCAACTCGCTAAGCGATATTCGATAAAAACATTTCCGGCTCTCGTTTACTTTAGAAACGGCAATCCTCTGCTATTCGAAGGTAAGTTTGCGAAGAAATAAAAAAAAAAAGCCACTCGAGTCGTCCAATTGTCCGAAAATAACGAAACTTTATCCTTTACAGGAGATCTTCAGAACGAAGAATCGGTCCTCGAGTGGCTTATCGACGACGATAATCGAGAATTGGCCGACGAAATTGAATCCGTTAACGATAGAATGCTTGAGAGACTTCTCGACGAGTCTCCGTTCCTCGCAGTTTTCTTCTGTAAGTTATCGATTTATCTTTTTTTTTTTTAATTTAATTGACAATCCTACAAACATCGATGTATTTTATGAAAATATCGATCGATTAATCGATTTTTTTTATCGATGTATTTTTTTTTTTTTTTCCGAATTCTACAGACGACGAAGACTGTCCGGAGTGCGACGAGATAATGGAAGCGCTGGAAAAGATCGACGGCGAAGCGGATCTGTTTGGCATCGATTTCGTCAAAATTTCGAGTCCCGAAGCCGCCGAAAAATACGGAATAATAAACGTACCGTCGCTGACGTATTTCCGGAAAAAGACACCACTGATCTACGACGGCGATTTGACACAGGAGGACAAAATTCTCCAGTGGCTTACCTCGCAGGATGTTTTCGAGATTAAAAACGAAATCGAGGAGGTGAACAAAAAAATGCTCGACAAGCTTCTCGATGAAAACGAATTCCTCACCGTCTTTTTCTGTGAGTTATCGCATTTTTTTTTTGGAAATCCATTTGTTTTTACTCCGTAAAAAAAAATAAGAAAATTCATGTACCGGTATTCGAACTTTTTATGCATAAATTGGTACATTAAATTCTATATAAAATAGCGATAAAAAATTAATGTACTTTTACAGCGAAATTCAAGTGAATTAAAAGTGTTTTTGCACTAAAATTAAAGTTAATTATTAAGAGTAAATAATTTTTACGGTTTTCGATACATCGTACATAATTTTTTTATTATAATTGTAAATCAACTTTAATGTACCAATTTACGCAAAAAAAAAAAAAATTCAATACGAGTTTAACAAATAATTTCAGCAATTTTTTTTACGGTGTATCCTCGCGATAATTAAGCAGAAACTTTAATACACAACGGTATTTTATGCTTCCACAGACGAACACGACAACAAAGACAGCGACGAAGTGAACGAACATCTCGAGAATATCGACGGCGAAACGGATAATTTGGACATAACATTCGTAAAAATGGCCGATCCTCGTTACGCCCGTAAATGGGGTGTTACTAAACTGCCTGCAATCGTTTATTTCCGAAAACGATTTCCCAGTATTTATCGAGGTACGAAAAAAAAAAAGAGTTTCTAATATCTCCTATCAAATTTTTTCCCAAAATAATTTAATTATTATTATTTTCTAAAATTATTTTATTGATATTATTTTATTTAATTTTTAAAAATTATCATTTTTTAAAATTATTTTATTACTATTTTATTTAATTTTTAAAAATTATTATTTTTTTTAATTATTTTATTATTATTTTGTTTAATTTCTTAAAATTATTACTTTTTTAAATTATTTTATTATTATTTATTTTTTATTTTATTTTATTATTATTTTTTTTTTTTAATTTTATTTGTACATTTGTTTTTTTTTTTCAGGGGATCTCCGCAAAGAAGAGGAAGTTTTGGAGTGGCTGCGGAAGAATAGGTTCCGTCAGCCAGAATTGAATATCTACATGTATATGTTGATAGCGATAACACTGCTGTTTTTGATGTACACGGGTTTCCTTCTCTCGTGTTTCCGTACGGATCCAGGACCGGCGCCGGTGGCTCATCCGAAACAGGCGTGAGAACGCGACACGACTAAACCACCACCTTTCCGCTTTTCGGTGAATCCAAGAATCACCGTGGAACACAAAGCCTTTTAGCCGCGTGGATGCTGGCAGTATTGGAACGACAATTTGTTTTATTCCTCGTAAAAAAAAAAAAAAAAAAAAAAAAAAAAAAAAAAAAGAAATTTCGAAAAAAACGAGAGTGACAATGATGTCGTTCGAGGAGTAACGAGCGCGCGTGCGGACGTGAGATTTTTTTTTCAGGAGACACGAAGGAGATTCACGACAACGATTTACCGATCGTCGATATCTTTCGAGAGACTGGAATTGTCGCGAAGTATTTGAACGAATATCTGAGAATTAAATAACTCCTCCGTCGATCCTGTCGGAGGATTGATATCGGGTACTTTGTTGCGAATTTAGTAATTCACTATACGAGACACGAGAAATAAAAAATGGAATACAGTAAAACTATTATCAACGCATTAAAAAAATTCGCGACATCGAACTCGACATTTTTTCTCGATATAGCGACGAATCGGAAAAATTCGAATAAAACTCGAAGGGAAATAAAAATTGAATAAAAAAAAAAAGAAAAACGGAACTTGAAAATCGCGCGCGTAATGTTGGGACGCGAATAGCCGAAGAAACGCAGACATTCTCTGTGAGTGCTGATGGCGCCGGCGACGTATATACCGTGCAGAATATAACATTTTTAAAGCTGCAAATATACATTCGAGAATCGAAAACATCGCTATTTCAAAAAGTCGAAATTCTGTAAAATTTCAGTCACTTATGATTTTTTTTTTTTTTTAGAATCTCAACATCTTAAAAATCGGGATAAGGCGAAAAATGGTCTTAAAAAAAAAATAGAAAAAAAATTCGCGAACGATAAATTGATCGTAAAAAAACGTCTATTCCGCAATATTATCGATTCTCGAACTATTTTACAGTTAAAAATGGGACTCCCTGTAAATTGTTTCGCGATCGATACGATAACGTCTCGATAACGCCGACAACGCGTTTTTACAATAAGAGGATCGAGACTCTCATCACGACGTCGAAGATACACGAGAATTTATAAAAAAACAACTATTGATAACTGATTTGGAGGAATGAAAAAAAAAAATTTTTAAATCTGTATGTTTGAAAATTCATATTTTTCTTGACGAATTGTTATCGTTATACAAACCTTCGTTATTATTAATAATTATCATTGTTATCCCTGACGGCTATTGTTATATTCGGATTGCAGAATTTACCGCGAGTTGTTATCGTCAATTTTTTTGTTGTCTCGTTTCATCGGCGTCGTGCATTTTGATTTTTTTTCCTCCGAAAAAAAAAAAAAAAAAAAAAAAAAAAAAAAAAAGTTCTCGAGAGTATATGCGTCGACGGACTCTGCACGCGCGTGTGTGTATATACTAGTCTACTATACGATATATTACATACTATATGCTATAACTATACTACTTTGTAATTGTATATGCCGCGAGATCTCGTCCGAGCGAAGTCCGAGCTCGGGATCCGTTGTTACGGACAATTTTATTTAATAATTCAATAAACTGCGTTATAGAGACGAGCAAAGAAAACATCGTCGTCGTCTCTAAAAAAAAAAAAAAAAAAAAAAAAACACATTTGTTATCCCCCCGATGGATGAATAAAGTGTCGAAAGGACTTTTGGACCAATACAAAAAATCACGAATTAATTTATCCTTTTTTTTCTCTCATAGTGTAATTTTTTTTTTCAGATCGATTTCTTCGCTCGAATTATTAAAAAAAAAAAATAATTAATTTATTAAAATCCCGATCAATGAATAAAGTGTCGAAAGGACTTTTGGACCAATACAAAAAATCATGAATTAATTTATCCTTTTTTTTCTCTCGTAGTGCTATTTTTTTTTTCAGATCGATTTCTTCGCTCGAATTATTAAAAAAAAAAAACTCATTTATTATCCTCCCGATGGATGAATAAAGTGTCGAAAGGACTTTTGGACTTATAAAAAAAATTACGAATTAATTTATCCTTTTTTTTTCTCGCAATTTAACTTTTTTTTTCAGATCGATTTCTTCGCTCGAATTATTAAAAAAAAAAAAAAAACTCATTTATTATCCTCCCGATGGATGAATAAAGTGTCGAAAGGACTTTTGGACTTATAGAAAAAATTACGAATTAATTTATCCTTTTTTTTTTCTCGCAATTAAAATTTTTTTTTCAGATCGATTTCTTCGCTCGGATTATAAAAAAAACTAATTTGTTATCTCCGCAATGGATGAATAAAGTGTCGAAAGGACTTTCGGACCAATAAAAAAAATCTCGAATTAACTTATCCTTTTTTTCTCGTAATTTTTTTTTTTTCAGATCGATTTCTTCGCTCGAATTATAAAAAAAAAAACTCATTTATTATCCTCCCGATGGACGAATAAAGTATCGAAAGGACTTTTTTTTCAGGACGATTTTTTTTCTCGAATTATTATTTCGCGAGTGGTATGAATTAAAATTCCACGGCGCAGCATTCAATGGGAATTGATCCGTACGGCGCTTGCGCCCGAATCCCCGACCTCGTCGGGGGTAAAGTGCATTTCTTCTAATGATACGCGTTATCACTCGTAACCAAGCGGTCGGCCAGAATCGAACGATTTTCTCCGAGTGATCATTTCCGCAACGTGTTTTTTTGTTGTTTTTTTTTACTGAATTTCGTGACAATTCGACTTCGACACGTGAATACGTAGTTACGAGACTTCGATCTTTAGTCGCGTTTTTCGTCTTTGAGAAAATATTGTTAAAAAACATTAAGAAAAAATGAAGATAGCTGTAGTCGGTGGTGGAATAGTGGGACTGACGACCGCATTGCAAATAAAAAAAGAGATACGCAACGCCGACATAACGGTTTACGCGGAGAGTTTTGACGACACAACTAGTCACGTCGCCGCTGGTGTTTTTAGAGTCGATAATTCGTATTCCGGACCTACCGAAGAAATTACCAGGTGATTATTAATGCAGAATCGACTAATTTTCCCTATAAATCGCTTTGAATTTATGGTTATTTCTTTTTAATGTTCCGCAGATCGTGGATCAACGATTCTTGGAATTATTACGATGAGATACGCAAAACGAAAGACTCGGTTCGCGCCGGTATCGCGAGTGTATCGTGTTACATGTTCGCTAATTCGAGTCCCGACGCCGTAAGGGTCTGTATAAAGAATAATTAATTACCATAATTGCTTAACAACGTGCAGTTTAGTTTTTTTTTTTTTTTTTTCGTATTTTTAAAATTTTTTTTTAATTGAATTATTACGCGAAATCAGAATCGCTGGATGGAAGGTCTGTTACCAGTATACAGAAAGGCAGACGAGAAGGAATTTAATCTCGTGGGCGGAAAATGGAAATACGGATCTTACTGGTCGACTGTGATTACCCAATGCAAATACCATTTACCATGGGCGCAACAAAAGTGAGTTGAAAATCTATAATTATTGAGTATTTTCGAGTTTTTTGATTAATCACAATGGCCATTAAATCGAAAAAAAAAAATTCAGAAATTTTTCTGATTTTTTCGAAAATTTCTGACGACGTATTCACGGTGAATAAAATGATCGATTATTAATCGTTGTGACAAATTTGTAAACTCGATATCGAATTTTCGATTTTTTTTATTTGGCTTCGAAAAATAGAATTTTTTTTTTTTCGATTTGATTTTTTGATTTTTCTCTGACGAATATATTTGATTCCCTGACTTCCCTGACGCTACAAAAAATTCCTGACATTTTCAGATTTTCGATGGCGGTGGCTATTGATTGTTAAAAACGATTTTGTGTTTTTAAGACTCGTCGACGGCGGCGTTAAGCTGTTAGAGAAAAAGATTAATGGACTGGAAGAGCTCGTCGATGGATACGACTTTATAATGAATTGCGCCGGACTCGGTGCTCGAGAATTGTGTAATGATAGGCGTTTAATTCCGATACGCGGACAGATAACGAAGGTATAAAAAAATTGATTATTCACAAAGGTTTCGTTTTAAACAAATTCATTGCTTTCGCTTTTGTACTGTTTTTTGTTTTATTGATGGGAAAATATCTTTTGCGAGACTCTTGAAAGCAAATTTCCTGAGGAAATCCTACGACCCTTCCAAAAAAAGAGGAAAAAATTATTTTATTTTTTTTTTTCATTTTTTTCATTTTTTTTTTTTTTTTTTTTTTTTTTTTTTTTAGGTCAAAGCTCCGTGGATCAAAACGTGTTTTTACGGTGAACTGGACACCTACGTTATCCCCGACATCGACGGTAACGTGACTCTCGGAGGTTCGCGAAGTTTCGCTTCGGAGAATAAAGCCGTTTGTCCGCACGAAGCGGCGGCAATACGCGAGAGATGCGTCAAACTTTTGCCATCGATCGACAAGGCGAATGTTCTCTATCACGCTGCCGGTTTACGACCATATCGAGAAAACAACGTTAGAGTAGAGATCGAGAAGATTTCCCACGGAAACTCGAAATCCACGGTACGCAGATACGCGACAATTAATTTTCCTTAATCGCTATTATGAACGAAAATTCGATAGTCTTTGGATCAGAGAGTTCCTTACAGAAAAAAATGTTTACAGAGCCGCAGTATTCCCCCAAAAAACTTAATTTTATCGTGGAAAAAAATATATTTTTATCTAAAAGCACTGAAAGTAAAAATATATTTTTGTCGATGAGAATTTAGTTTTTCGGGAATTTCGTTGATCTTAAAAACGAAACTAAATGTTTGAGTAACGAAAAAAAATTTTTTAGGTGGTGCATAATTACGGACACGGAGGTTACGGAGTCTGCACTGCGCCGGGAACGGCAAAATACGCCGTCAGTCTTGCGAAAGCGGCGCACGCATCGTCGGGATCGAAATTATAAACTAAACGACAATAATAGTTAAAAAAATCGTTGCGTATAAAAAAAAACGTACTTCATTCAGGAATTTACACGAGAAAAGTCAATAATACGCACTAATACTGCACGGCGATTGTTCATTTCTGTCCTTCACACGAAATTTCGTTTTTCATCGTTTTTTTTTTTTTTTTTTTTTTTAAGTTTCTCACATATTTTATATTATCACTCGACGACGAGACACTGTTTTTTTTTCACGAGTTTAGAGACATCTCTAACGAAAGTTCAGTTTTTCCTCGAAAATTCTCAATCGTCGGGCGAAACGTCGGATTAATTGTTTGCGGCAAAATTAGAGTTCTGTTTTTTTTTTTTTTTTTTTCAGTTTCTTTCGACGCGCAGTGTTTTTTTTTTTTTTTTTTTAGAGGATTCTACACTCGAATAATTTTGTCAAAATTCATTTTTTTCCGAGTTTAGAATTTTTTCGAGGCGGCGCTCCCCAACGGAGAGAGGTGCTGTCCACTGTGAGACGCGGCCTTTTGAATTGATTGCTCTTTATGTGTTCCTCGACGAGCTTTGGCGTTACGCAGATAACGTGCTGACCTTTCCAGTACTTTACCATATTCATACTTTGCAGAGTCGATATTATGTCTGTCTGAGAGATGCTCGTCATTTGACTGCAAATTTTAGAAATTATAGACTTTATCGTCGTAAAACGCGAACCACAGGTTCCCGTGGATACGATGATTTTTATTATTTTTCTACATTACTTACCTGAGATCTTTGATGCTTAACGTTCCTCGGAAATCCCGAAGGATCTCTAACAGTATCCAACTCCAGTAGCTTCTGTATGACAATTTTCCGAGATCACTCAACGGCTTTTCCGGACTTCCGACCGTCTGTTCGATTCTACTGAGTTCGTAGCTAAACGCTATCAGAAGCTTTCCGTAACCCTGACGCTGAAACGGTGGCAGCGTCAGTATACATGCGACGTTGTTGCCGTCCGGAGATTCTTTTTCCTGAGAAAAAAAAGATCGAATTTTCGTTAATTTTTCGGAGTACCAAATATCGTGAAATTACTGCAATAACTCTTTTTATTGAATCGATCGACAAGATATCGATAAAAATCGACGTGACGATCGAAGAAACAAAAAAATTCTGAATTATCTTCGAAAAATAATTTTTCGGAGTACCAATTTTCATGAATTGATTGCGATAACTCTTTTGATTGAATCGGTCGACGAGATATCGATGAAAATCGGCATGACGATCGAAGAAACAAAAAAATGCTAAATTATCTTCGAAAAATAATTTTTCGGAGTATCAATTATCATAAAATGACTGCGATAACGCGAAGAAATATTAAAAATGTTGAATTACCTTCGAGAAATAACCGACTAGATGCGCTCCGTGTTTGTCGACCTCGCAGAGGATGTAAAACAAAAACGGCTCAACGTCGAAGTATAACGTTTTGTGATCGAGAAACAGTTTCGCCAATAGACACAAATTTTGACAATATATCTTGTGCTCTCTGCCGTCGACTTCCCAAATGCTGAGGGTACCTTTGCGATATATTTCTTTGCCTACCGGTTGTCGATGTGTACATTCGCTCTGAAAAAAAAAAAAAAACAAAAAAAATTACGAAATGAGCATAAAAACGATAGTTTTGCCGCGAATGCGCAGATTCTCGCGAGAAAAGGTTTTTTTCATTACCATGTGATATCTGTATGTCTTTTCCAGCCGCATATATTTCAAGCAATACTCGCATATCCATAATTTCGCCTGTTTTCCGTACTCCTCGGGATAAGGACTGAAATACCAAGTATCGATCTCGTACCTTCCTGCAATTTAACTTTGAAAATCGTGAAATTCTTTTTTGTACTATTTAACGCGCGCCGATGACGAAAATATGTTTGCACCTACCTATTTGTATTCTGTCGATGTATTTGACTTTCGTGATGGCCTCGTGTTCTTTTTCCAGCGCTGCCGTTGTTGGATCCATCTCCGCGTAAGTCTGAAATTATCGTTGTGCGGACGGGTGCGATTTTTAATTTCAATTTTTGAAAATTATTTTTCGAAACTTTGAAATTTTTTTTTCGAAGTTTTGAAATTTATTTTTCGAAACTTTGAAATTTTTTTTTCGAAATATTGAAAATTATTTTTCGAAGTTTTAAAATTTATTTTTCGAAGTTTTGAAATTTATTTTTTGAAATTTATTTTTCGAAATTTTCAAATGTATTTTTCGAAATTTTGAAAATTATTTTTCGAAATTTTGAAATGTATTTTTCGAAATTTTTAAATTTATTTTTCGAAATCTATTTTTTGAAATTTTGAAATTTATTTTTCCAAATTTTTAAAATGTATTCGTTTCAATTGTTGAAAATCACTTATTTGAAATTTTGGAAGTTTTTGCAAAGTGAATTGTTTTTTTGTATAAAATAATGACTTACCTTCTGTATGTGATTAATTTCATCGTGTCTCCGTTTTTGATTCCTCGTTATCTTTCTGTCCGACGAATCCGCGAGCAGATCGCTCGCGGGTCGTTCGCTCGTCTTCCAGCTACGATCGCTCATGTCGAATCTGCTGGACATAATTCTGTCTCTCGGTACCCATTCGTCGAGTCTCCTGTTGTGGCCCTCATAGTGAACGTAGTATTCATAGTGGCTGTCGGCTTCGTTGTAACGGGTTTGAATAATCTCCGCAGGATCTGTAAAAATTCAAATTGTATAAAAAAAAAAAAAAAAACCCCAATTAAAACAATAAAACATCGACGAGAATTGATAAAAAGCATTTTGAAGGATGTAATTTTGAATTCACTGATTATATCGGCGAATGTTCGATTTTTATCGAAAAAAAACCCGAAATTACGAGGAATTTGATTTTACTATTACGAATGTTGATATTCGAGTTATTTTATCAAAATGGAGAACAATAATGACATCGTGAAGCCGATAAATGTCATCACGTCAAAATACGACGAGTAAATTACTACTCAGATTCGTAAAGCCGCGTGACAACCGATACAACACCCGACGGAACGACGAAGATAACCGAATGTATTTTTTATTTCGAATTGCGTAGAAATTGTCCGGAGAGGGACGAAGGGGAAACGGGAGGGCCGATAATCGCCGATACTCACGCCAGGAGTCGTCCGATCTTCGAACCAAGTAGTGTTCCCCGATGTCGAGGGGTAACTCCTCGAGGCTGTCGGCGTCGTCGCCGGAGCCTTTTCCTCCGTTCGACATCGCGCTGTCGCGCTTCTCCTGTTTCATCATCGTATCTTTAGCTACGACTGTAGAACTTTCTTTGGCTCGTTGATCCACATCCGCCATTTTGCAGAGACAAACGTTTTGCGACTGCGTGCGTGCGAACTTTATAACGGCAGGAACGCCATTCCCTTCTCTGGCGAGACGCGCACGCGCACAAACGACAGAACTCAACGCCGCGAAAGTATGGCGCGAAAATCGAAAATAATTGAACGGAGCGACACGAGGCGCCGTCTATCATTGCAACGATGCAACTGCTCGAATGTTGCCGCGAGAACGCGAACCCGTTTATTTTATTTTCCTTTCTTTTTCATTGCAAACTGATAGAGTATAGATATATATATATATTTTTCCATAAAAATTATCAATTGCGATTGGTTGGTTATTACGTCATTCGTAATTGAATATTCGAGTTTAGTAGTAAGCTTACCTCAGTAAAATACATGACTCATCGCAGGAGAATGAAAAATGTTAAACGATTATAATAAACAATAACTTTATGTTTCGCACCTTTTTTTTTTTCCTTTCACTCCGTAATTGCGGTAACAGAGTTGGACAATTTGTCGTATAGAATCGCGAATATAAATATTGCGATGATTAATCGTTATTTGGAGTAAAATTTGCATTGCCACTCGTATAATTAACGACTCGCGTTATACATTATTCAAAAGCTGGAAACACCGATGTATAATCAATAATATTAAGAAACGTGTCGATAACTTATCGCTCGGAGATCGTTACCGATAAATACGCAAAAAACGTGTTTTTGTTTTGTTTTTTTTTTGTTTTTTCTCGAAATAACAAACATGCGATTGGAAAGACTTTGCAGTATTCGTATTCCTTACGAATAATGACCAACTCTGTGCTATAAATACAATTATAACGAGCGATAATCTCGGGCGATTTTTCGTTTACGAATTTGTTGAGCTTTTGAATTAAAATCGTTCGTCGTACCGTTTGATTCCCGACTGTTGGGATTTCTTAGTTTTTACCGATACTCCCGGCTCTCTGGACGATCGTTGGACTTCGTTGGAATTACTCCTCTGGCGCTTCGGCTTCGCGAAATCGCGGAATTGCGCGAAATTACGATTTTTACTCATTTCCGCGAGCGCAGCCTCTGATCAAGAGCCGATTTTTTCCCCCAACGGCTGCGGCCTGAAATTATACTCCATTCTTCGCTGATGCTGTTCAAAGAGTTTTCTTTCGCGTTCTCTTCTCCGCTGTTCTCTCAATGCCTCCGTTGGATCGCCAAATTCCTCCTGCGTCTCCTCCTCCCAACTTGTCGCGTTATCTTCCCAAACGCCCAACTCATTGGTGGGAACTCTTTCCGTTGCTACGGCAAACTTCGACGGATTCCAATTTCCCTGCTCCGCCCTCTTGTCTCTCACTACAACTTTCGTCTGTTTTGTTATCTTTGGCGTCATGTCCTGAAAATTAAAGGACAATGCATATTTATTATTTTCCGATAAAATAATGAGTTATTTTTTTTTTTTTCGATTTTTTTTTTTTTCGAAATTTTTTTTTTTTTTTTTTTTTTTTTTTTTTTATGTAACGATAATGACCTCGAAAAAGTTCGCTTGCTGCTCGTCCTCCTGCGGCTCCGGGGGTTTAGCTACCTGCTGGCGATACTGTTCAATCTTAGTCTGTATGATATTGGAAGGTTTATCGGCGACGACAACCACAGGATTCTCTTCCCACTGATCCCACTGTTCTGTTTCCTTGATAAAAAATATCGCGTTAATTCGTTCCTCGTGCGTTTTCGGTACGGCAACGATAAGAATTTCTTTTCTGTTGAACGAGCAGAAAATTCTGTATACGTGTTACTTACTGGACGATTGTTGACAACATTCGGCACAACTCCGACGGCGGAAAGGGGAATCGAGTCACAGGAAGACCTTCGTCTGCGTCGAAGACAGCACATGGCTCGTCGAAATACACCCAGAAGTATGACAAAAAGGGCTTTCAGTCTGTTTACGAGATATTCAAGAGCCATCGCAGTGCACTTTTCATACGTTTTCTACGTTCACTCGTCACCTAACCTCTCGCGATGTCTTGTCTCGACGGTACACGTAACTTCACCGACTGGCACAGGAAGTGTGCCCGGCGTATCTCACGTAGACGAATTTCTTTGATTATCGCGACATATCATCGCGATTGTAATATCAAACGCATTCAACGAAAACGAGTATTTAACGCTATCATGTTTCGTAGACGATAACTCGAACGGTACACACGTATGATCGACCGAGGTGCACTGCTTGTCTGTGCAACCGGTTCGGCGGCGACAAACGTATGGTTTGTTTTGGAACACTGTGCGATAAGTCAGAAATTGTACGTTGTTTTTTTCATTCGCTGCTGTGCGTCATTGTCTCAGCCAATCAAAGTGCGGGAGATATGGTTTCAAAAATATTTCTCGGGTGCACTATCGATAAACTCGATATATCGATGGTGGGGTCAGTGTCATTCGGGATAACGGACAGGAAAGGTGCGAGGTACACGCGGGCCGGTATCTGTAAACAATTGTATTGTCGTTCATCTTTATCGACTCGAGAACGCGAATATAATCATGCAGTGGAGTTTTTCTTGATATTGTGGATAATCACGAACGTTGGGAATAAACAGCAGTTGGATTAGAACTATTTTCGTAATAGAGTACGCGAAAAATTCGGGGATAAACAAACGAATCGGTGCCTGCAACATAATAGTATCGTCGTTAATTTTGATCGCCACGAGAACGCGAATAAAGTGGTGCAGTGTGGATATTTCCGTGTGTTATGGATGATTCGTAATCTTCCAATGGATATATATCGGATGGAACATCGATTTGGGAGTTGGACAATAAGAAGACACGAGATGACAGGTAGAGGTCGAGATAAATAAATATGCATTTATTTTGTATTCAATAAGCCCGCGTACCTATATACAAAAATGAGTGACAAATTCACTCAATTTTCGCGATATCAACTATAGCGAATTGTATCTGAAGATTAGAATATTTATATGGCGCAAAAATCACAAACGAGTTTCAATGGTCGTTCCGAAATCGAACCAAATGTATTTTCGGTTCATCGATGGGCCGTTTCTGCTTGAAACGACTTGCAAACGAAGCTTCAAGGTTTTTAGGTTCGAACGCATTTGTTCCGTTTCGTTGCGCGATCATTTGCGCATTTTTCGCCAACAGCGCATCTCTGTCCGTCGCATAAAACTCCTATAATAAATGTCGTAATATAAATACACGTTTCGAAAACAAACAACCAAACATTTTTTTAATAAGTTGAGTTCCGATTCACTGAATTTTAACGATTATAAGGTTTTCCTTTTTGTTACCGAACATTTCGATATAATAATGATAATAATAATAATAACTGTACCGGATGATCCTCCTCTGTTTGCACCGTTGTTACCGGTATTAACGGCACTCGGAGAAGCGCACGAATTGTTTCCACACTTATTGGCGCAACATTTCTGATCGAAAGAACACTGATGATCGCTCACGCAGCTCGGCTGGCATCGCGTAATAGTACTTTTCAACGGGCAATTTCCCGCTCGCTCTGCGTGATAAAACCAATCGACACGTTTCTTTTTTTTTTTTTTCATATTTCAGAAATTAAAATTTAATGAAGAAAAATTTCGATTTTTCACCAACTCGAAAAAAAAAAAAACTTACGTGATACCTGACCGTTCAATTCGCCGAAAACGATCACCAAACAAAACACGAGAAGACAAATTTTAACTGCAAAAACAAAATAATCGCAGAGATGTAGTTAAAGTTAATTGTCTTCGACCGGAAGTTGCTACTTTGTCTCATCGTGGATCGTTTATAAGTACTTACCGTCCATAGCGACAGCTTAGAATTTCAAGGTTTCGTTGATCTTTACTCGGAACACAGTATTGATGTGCAAAGTCTCGGAAGGCTAACGCGTTTCTCGCACAGGATCGCGTCGTCGCGGCCCTTTTACTTTCAGAACGAATCCCCACTTTTTAACGTTCCCAGCGTCGGGGGAAAGAGCAAAACTTCGGCACGTCTGCTTTTCCGCGTTTTGCTCATAATTTGCACGTTATATCAGCGGACATATAACACGTTTCGATAACTCGAAATTTCAACAGTGTGCGTAATAAGTTATCGATTATTCCGATAAATAAAAATTACTCCACAATTTTGCTTTAGTAATTCGCGTAAAGAAAAAAAATCTTTATTTTTTTTTTTTTATCTCTCGAGTGCTCGCGTTTACGATCGAAGGCTTTCGTGTTAAAATAATTAAAATTAATTCGATTTCACAAAAAAAAAATATATAATGGAGAAAATTAATAGATAATTGATGAAACTAATTTTTTTCGTAAAAACTCGTCGTCCCAATTGACCATTCAGTTCTTCGAAGTATTAATTTTTTTCAGTGTCTCTGTGAACAATTTTATCGATGTTTTTTTTTTAACGACTCGGAAATGCGAATATAATCGCGCAGCGCAATTTTTTTTTTTTTTTTTTTATGGACAATCGCGAGTGTAGCGAATGATTGAATTGCAATGGATATTAATATCGGTAGGAGGATAAATTCATAAAATTGGATAACAGGCAGAGGCGGCAACGCAGAGTTTTAGATTAAAAAAAATATATATGTATTTTTTTTTTCGAACAAATCGATTACATAAAAGTAATTATTAAATCCTATATAGATGGCGCTGCAGTCGATCGCAATTTTTTTTTATGAAAATTAAAATGTTTATCTATTGTTAAAAAATAATGGGTTCGAAATTTTTAAGTACGAACGCACTTGTTGCGTTTCGTCGCCTTATCGAATTCACATTTTTGATAAGAACCGCATTTTACTCCATCACAGTAAACATCGCCGCCTGTAAAAAAAAAATAACGTAAATTCAATGGAATCGACAATATGGACATTTTTATGACGTTTTCTAAGAAACAAAATGGCGTAAAACATATTTTTTAACTCGGGAGATACGCCCTTTTGTTATTTCGCAAAAGATCGAATTTTAATCGATTTACCATTGGATCCTTTGTATCCCCCGTCGTAACCTGTGCTAACGGCACTCGGAGAAGCGCACGACTTATTTCCGCACTTGTTGGGACAACATTTCTTATTAGAACCGCACTGATGATCGCTGACGCAGCTGGGAGTGCATTGGCTAACGGTATTTTTCATCGGGCAATTGCCTCCGCGATCTACGACAACATATATATATATAGTTAATCTCACGAATCGAACAACTCGATTAAAAAAATCGATCGATGTTATCGGAGGCATTGCAGCGGTATTTGATCCCCTCGGGGGACACGCGACCTTTTCTATCGTCTGTAAAGCTTATAGTCATTTTTATTTTTTTTTTCGAACAAAATTACGAAAACAAATATTTTTTACACGAAAAACACGAAAAAAAAAAAAAAAATGCCACAAACATATATTTTACATCGTAAAAACGACTCAGACCCGTAAATAATGATAATAAATACGTAAATAAATAAATAAAAAACTTACGTGATAATTGAGCGTTCAATTCGGCAAAAGTCAGCAACACGCAAAACACGAGAAGGCAGATTTTGGCTGTAAAAAAAAAATCGCGTAAATGTTAAAATTAATTCGTTAAGTTGGACGGAAAATGACGCGTCTGTATGACGTTAGATCTTTCTATACGCACCGTCCATGGCAATGGCCTAAATTTTAACGATACTCGACGTGAACGAAAGAAGATTATTCCACAAACGTTCCTCGGAAGGTTAATGCGTCTCTCGCAAACGATGTCTTCTTCGCCGTCCTTTTACACCGCGTAAAATCCCCACTTCGTGTACCGCACGTCGGGGAAAGGTAAAGTTTCTATTCGTTCAATTACTCACGCTACTGATGTTCGTTTATACATAAATCAGCTTATATACAACACGTTACGCTTATCGCAACTGTTAGACGTCGACGATGTGTAATATAGACGAATGACGGGTTATTCCGGGATAAAGTACGTTGATTTCATCAACACGACGAGAGTCATTCACGGGAAGGAAAAAAAAACACGTGGCGACACGTTTAAAAAACATCGCGGAAATAATAACAGCTAAACAAATAATCGATAAAAATTATATATAAATAGTATTATAACACGGAAACGTTAAATAAAAATTGATTAATAGGAAAATTAATTACAGTTACAGTTGTAACTATATACAGAACACTGTACTCTAGTGGGGGGGGGGGGGGGGGCGCAGGGGGCGCAGCCTCCGGTAGGGTTCGGGGGGCAATGGGTTCCGACTGAAAGAAAAAAAAACAATTTTTCAAAGAAAAAAAAAAATATATATGTTGTAATGCCTTGTCGTGCCGTCTTTGTTTTTTTTTTTTTTTTTTTTTTTCGTAAGATATTTTAATGTGTTTTTTTAATTTGGGTTATTGCGACATCCTACATTTTTCCGATAATACTGAACAGTATTTCAGTATATTAGTATATAAATTTTGTGTTATTTTGATATGCTACCAAATAGACACGATTATTCCCGGCGATATTAATAAATTCACCGGACTGTACTTTCGGGATTAACAGGTAACAAGTAATTAGCATTGCGTGCGTATGTGAAACGTTTCTTTCGATCATTAAAGACGAGCGGTTTTTTTTTTTTTTTTTTTTTTTTTAACAGGGAAAAATTTTACCGGGTTTTTTTTTTTTTTTCATAAAGGAAGAAAATTCTGCTGTAATTTTTTTTGCGGTTGACAACATTTTTTTTTTCAATCAGCAGAAAAAAATTTCAAATATTTTCCGACGCGATAGAATTTTTTTCGATTTTTCTGTCGACGGAAGAAAAATCGTATTTTGGCAAACATCGCCATAATTTAGATGACTCGACCCCCTTAATATGGTTCGAACAAAACATCCGACCTTTTAGCATTACCGTTGAATAACAGTGCAAACGTTCGCGTGCATTTAACCGCAATAAACGAGTCTCTCTGACGCGTGTTGAGTCACGTATGCATCACTTCTCTTCGCCGATATTAAAACTTCCAGTTGAACTACGTGAGAGTTTAACGAGCGAAATAGACCAGAGGCAAAAGTCGTAAGTGTCTTTGATTTATTTTTTTCGCAAGCAATTCGCGACGTAGAATGAGTTACTGCATTTTCTTCGATGAATTCGTTCTTCAATCGTAGTCGGTCGTTATATTTTATCGATATAGATATATACATAGATATAGATACATAGATATATATGTAGATTCTCACGGTTTATAGAGCAGTCTACGATGTATAATTAGATAATAAACGTTTCGCTTGTAAAAAAAAAAAAAAAAAAAATCGTAACTACATTCTCATCCGGTTTTTTGAGTCATTCTTCTGCATATACTACTTACACGCGCGAAAAAAAAAAAAACGAAGGTATATTTTTATCCGTTATCCAACGTGTTAGTCGTGACAAGGTTTTCCAATTTTCAAGTCGATACGAAATTTAGAAAAAAAAAATACAATTTTAATAATTTTAATTTTTTTTTTTCAATTTTTTAATCGAATTTTTAATTCAGACTTTACGATTTTTTTTTTTTTTTGTTCTTCGATTCAGTTTATAGATCTTTCTTTACGTTGTTTTGCGATTTAAAGCTGATATTGCAACACACCATTACACGTGTAGTTTTAACGTCCTTAACGTACGCCGTTTCGGCTAAACTATTTATAATGTACAGTACTTTGGCGCTATTGGAGTGCTTCGTTCCGCATGAGCAAATTTTATGAATTATTTATTTTCATTTTTCGTCACTGTCGTATATAATGATTTGGCGAAATCTGAAACTCGGTATCAGTTGTTGTACACGACGAAAGGATTTCCGTTGTTTGGCACGTTGTTGAAGCCATTGCCGCCGTTTGGCACGTTATTTGAACCTCCGAAATCCGGTTGATTACCGCCGAATGGTATCTCGACAGACTCGATGACCTCGATGTCCGGTCTTTGGCATGCAAATGCGCCGCAACGATTTTTGCAACATTTCTTCGTCGCACGACAGTCACTGTCGGAGCTGCAGGTCGAAGAACAGACCCATCTTCCGGTTGGCACAGCGGGACAAACACCGGGTTTTTCTGCAAGATAGGCAACAAATTTTTTAATTTTTTAAAAGCGTTCGAGAAAAAAAGAAAAAAAAATAACGAGGAAATATAAATTACGAAAAAAAAAAAAAAAAAACATACGAGTAGCTATATATATTAGGATGAGATTCCTGCGAAAAAGATGTTCCGATGGTTTCAAAATCGACCGATGTTTCGATTTTCGATATATTTCTGACCATTGGGTTCCCAAAATCGGATTTTTGGAATCGATTTTTTTTACAAAAGCATCGAAAAGAAATGGAAAAAAGATTTTTCGTGAATAAAAAAAATTACGAAGAAGTAGTAAGAAACAAAAATTTCCGACTTTTGATCATTTTTTAAATAATTTGTTAGCAAAATAGTAGAAAAAAAACGGTATAGAAAATTTTTTGCGAGTAAAAAAAGTTACGAAGAAGCAGTAAGGAAAAGAAATTGCCGACTTATCGTCATTTTTAACTAATTTGTTAACGAAATAGTAGAAAAAAAACGGCATAGAAGACTTTTTGCGAATAAAAAAAAATTACGAAGAAGCAATAAGAAAAAGAAATTCCCGACTTTTGATAATTTTTTTGATAATTTGTTAACAAAATAGTAGAAAAAAACAGTATAGAAATTTTTTTGCGAATAAAAAAAATTACGAAGAAGCAGTAAGAAACAAAAATTTTCGACTTTTGATCATTTTTTAAATAATTTGTTAGCAAAGTAGTAGAAAAAAAACGGTACAGCAAATTTTTTGCGAGTAAAAAAAGTTACGAAGAAGCAGTAAGGAAAAGAAATTGCCGACTTATCATCATTTTTAAATAATTTGTTAACGAAATAGTAGAAAAAAAACGGCATAGAAGACTTTTTGCGAATAAAAAAAAATTACGAAGAAGCAATAAGAAAAAGAAATACCGACTTCTGATCATTTTTTTGATAATTTGTTAACAAAATAGTAGAAAAAAAAACGGTATAGAAATTTTTTTGCGAATAAGAAAAAATTACGAAGAAGCAATAAGAAAAAGAAATTCCCGACTTTTGGTCATTTTTTTGATAATTTGTTAACAAAATAGTAGAAAAAAAACAGTATAGAAATTTTTTTGCGAATAAAAAAAATTACGAAGCGAAGAAGCAATAAGGAAATTTGCGACTTTTGAACATTTTTTCAGCTGTCTGCGTCTTCATCTCGAAGCGATGTTCAATTTTTTGTTTTTTTCTCGTGACTCAGCGAAACGAATAAATAATGTAAAAGCCGTGAATAATTTAAACTCACCGAATTGTTCTTGTTTACGCATGGTGACGGGTCTCGAGCAAACAGTACCGCCGCAACTGGTCGGACAACATTTGCCGATACTCTCGCAGTGTCCATCGGCGAAACACGATCGCGAACATATCTCAACCGACAGTGGTGGCGGACAAGAACCCGGTTTTTCGGCGTAAAAATTGTTGTAATTGAATTGTCCCATCGCGACAGTGAGGCACATTGCCGAAATCAGTATTATCCAAGTACACGACATCGTTGTATAATTCGTCAAACTCTTCCGTTGCCGCGATGTATCGTAAAAAAAAAAAAAACTTTCGTTTCACCCTCTCGATGTTAACACCACGAGTTTTCGATTCGTGACCACGAATCAGCTCCTTCGTCCTCTTGTATTTATAGGAAACTGTTGCGCGATCCCCTCCATCGTCGTGTAACGAGTCAACTATGTAACCGGTCAGTAGTCACTATCGTAAGGATACACGTGGAATTCCGAGATCGCGCCCACGAAACCAACATACGATTATTATATCTCGCCGATACCATATAAAAAAAAAAAAAAAAAAAAAAAAAAAAAAAAAAAAATTCGGTATACGGAGTTTCCGATGGGAGTCCCAAACGGACGCGTGGCGACCCGCTAATTAACGAAAATTTCCAACTAAACCGCGAGATGTATAAAACTGCGGTATACCGAACCGTCGGTCCACCGGATTCTCATTTGTATTTTTATATACACGATTGCGATTATTAATTTATCGTATTACGCGAGATTTCGGTATTTCTCGAGGAACAGGACGTGCGGCTTTCTTCCTCCGCGAAGTTTCCCCATGAGACTGTTTCGCTGGGGAAACATCTCTCAGTCGCCACCAGGATGCATTCAAATGTGTCTAAGTGAACGCTGATTACTCATTAATTTATTCATCCCGCCGTCTACCGAACGAACTCTATTTTCGTCCGGTGCATCAACGCGACTAATGTTTTGTCCGAACGCTTGTGCGCGTATTTTGCATTTTACGAATGGCGCTTACATCGCGAGAATTATTCATCGTTCGATACTTCGAAGAACGTCCTTTTCTTCGTCTCACTCGTGATGCGAATGTTTCTGCATTCACGATGTGCAAATTTTACTCGCGAGTTGTTGTTCGAGTTATTTCAACGAAAGCCGCGAGTGCGAAGTGTTGCCAATTTTTTTTACGCTCGAAAATCTTCTCGCAATGTTGAGTTAAGAATTTCGCAAGTGGGTTCACTTGGACTTTCAAGATCTCGAGATCCTCGGGCTCTCGAGGACAACCGGTTTGAAGTCTTCGCTTGACGCTACTTTTTCAAACGCCGAAGATCGCCGTTTTGTTCGACGATCAGTTATACTGAAAAAATGATTAGTTGCAAGAATTGATAGTCAATAGTCGCGACAATTACTTTTTTTTTTCAGAAAAACATCGATTGTACCAACTAATTATTAGTTCTCTCAACTAACCATTTTTTCTGGCAATTAATCATTTCGAAAAAAAAATCGAAATAAAAATTTCGATTTTTTTTTTTTTACGAAAATTTTTTTTTTTTTTTTTTTCACGTAAAGTAGTACCTACTATATGGCGAAGAAGGGTAGGAAAATAATTTTGAGAAAATTCAAAACAATAAAAATTACAGTTACAATATATAATTTTATTCATATTTTTTTCTTTTTTTTTTTTTTCGTTATATAAATAGCCTGGCAATTTGTTTTTCCCACGGCGTGACGTATAAAAATGCGAAGTACAACGAAGGCTGATCAATAAGTAGCCGACGAGTAGTCATTTCTCAATGAAATCAAACGCAACGAATTGATTAATCGTGTCAACGACGAATATATAAAATACAACGATATCTCACATAGAACAAAAAACAGGGGATCCTTGACGAAAGTCGCGCGTCTCGCGAACGTTCGTCGGGATACATAGGGATTTTTATTTATTCTTTTATCTTATAACATACGAATACTTTTTCGAACGCTTGAATTACACGTATACATAAAAAGCGCTCGAGGATCGAGAAAAAACACCGTTCGCGATCGATGAAGATGTCGAGAATTAATAGCTGTCCGGTGTACACTGTGGCGATAAAAATTATCGATCGTAGACAACATTTCCCGACAGATTGGAGAAGAAAAAAAATAAAATATAAAATAAGAAAAAAATATTTTACAAGACCGCGGAATTCGCGATGCGCGGTGAGACGTTCGATGGCTATCGAGAACGAGGACAGCGCCTCTCATTCGATTTTTCACGGTCTTGTCTTACGAAGAACATCGCGATGATATTATTACTAAAAGAAAACCATGGAAATAAAAAACCGTCGAGTCTATAGAAATACTTCACAGTAGCGTTAACGATATCTAAGTATTATCTTCGTAAAAAAAAAAAAAAAAAAAAAAAAAAAAAAAAATTATGCAGGAAGTGGTGAAGAGATAGTACTGTACAAGAATTCGGAAGTTCGATTTGGTGCTGCTAGCTTCGTATTTTTTTTTTTTTTTTTTTCGTTAATAATTATCATTTTATAAAGTCGCCGGAGAAGTTCCACTATCGTAGCGACCGCAATCGTTGTCCGTTTCCGGTTTTTATGGCTATATGTTATATCGGGAAGCTTAGGTCGGTCGCCAGTCTGCGAGCGATAAGGGGTCGCTGACTCAGGGCAATACGTATACATGTCTAATCGACCGATATCCGCGCCATTAATTATTCTTCGGCTCGTTATCGTGTTCGGCAAAACCGTAAAAAAAAAAAAAAAAATTAAAAAAAAATTAAAAATTATTTACACGCGACATAGGAAATCTCGGGGATAATTATCCGAAAAGCATTTTTTTTTAATTTTTTCCTCCCGAAGGACAAAGATAAATCTGGAGCAACCGGATCGATGATTAATCCGCAACCGATTTATTTCGATTTTATTCGAAGAATCCCGTTGGCGTATAATTCAATGAACTCTGTTCGCCTACGGGGTTTTACTTTGTTCGAAAGGTTATATCGCACGATGTATGACGACAGGTGTAAGAAACGTTCCTGAGAATCGGTTGCGACATTTTTTTAAATCATCGTATATACCGATTCTCCGATCGGTAAAATTGGTTCACGGACGTTCGACTGGAATTCAAACGCAATAATCACTCGAGGAAAAAAAAATCAACGAGTCGATTTTTTGCCGATTTTCTGCCGATTTTTTGCCGATTTTATTCGATCGGTTTAGTGTCCGAGAGAAGATTCGCCGCGCGGCGGAACCGGAGGCGCGGGCATTCTTTTCGGTATCGCGCCAACGATCCTCGCGATTTCTTGTTCGCTCGGTACGCCGATATTCATGTATTCCGGAAGTCTCGGTGAATCGGTTACGTCGATACCGATCGATGAATTACTGTCGTCGATGCTATCCGCCTGAACGTATTCCTCGGAATTCCCGTCAGCATCGTCATGACGATCTCTCGTCGTTCGACACGAGTTTTCCGTATCTTTTATCGCGATCTCCGGCTGATGACGATTGTCGATTACCGATTCGACGATCGAAGCCGGTTTTTCACACCATACGCGAGTATCCGGTGCTGTTGATTGCTGCGCGTTGCTCGACGCTTCGCTGGCCGGTGCAACGTTCACGTAATCGGTTGGAATGCACATTCCCGGCGGTGCCGGTGGCAAAGGGGTTTTCGACGAAATCGATGATT
This sequence comes from Buathra laborator, assembly GCA_934046635.1. Classification (NCBI taxonomy): domain Eukaryota; kingdom Metazoa; phylum Arthropoda; class Insecta; order Hymenoptera; family Ichneumonidae; genus Buathra; species Buathra laborator. The sequence goes on from OW203900.1 coordinate 6,937,871, forward strand.
CGCCGTGATTCGTATTTTCCTCGCATTTTTCCGATAATTCCGGAATTTCGTTAACTTTGTCGGTGAGATCGAGATAAACAGGCTGATCGCACGGCGAACTCGGTGTCTTCGGCTCTATCGGAGTTCCGTTCGGTTGAAAAGCTGTGAATCGATAAAAAATCAGAAATTATTATTCGTAAAACAGAAACAATGATTGACGAGTCTTAATAATGTTTAAAAGTCAAATAATAAATATATAAAAATGAAAATAATAATAACAATAAATCATTAATGAATAATTTATTATTATTATTATTATTATCATATAATATCGTTATTTATTCTGTTAGCTTTTTTTTTTCATAAAATTAAACCAATTAACAAATATTATTATTATAAAAGAGAAGACTATTAAAATTAAACTCACAATGAATCGGCAGTCCTGAGACCGGGAATGCGATGTAATGTTCGCTGTCGCCGGTCTGCGATCCGGGAATCGCTCGGCGATCAGATTCGTTGCTCGTTGCGGAACATCTCGGCGAAGGGGTGTAACGCATCGGCGAATATCTTCCGGTAAATGGCTTCGGTGCCGGCGGAATTTCGTATGTCATAATGCCGCCTTTGTCTTCGCGCGAAGTTCGAAGTACCCGACGATCTTCTGTATCCGAATGTGTACCACTGTCGCCGAGACTTGTGCCGCTACATCCGCTGATTATACTCATGCGGCCCGATGACGAGGAACCTGAAATTTCGGAGAAGTGAAAACATTAATTTTTTGCAGTATCGATATTCAGTATCGATATTCGGTATCGATATTCGGTATCGATATTCGGTATCGATATTCGGTATCGATATTCGGTATCGATATTCGGTATCGATATTCGGTATCGATATTCGGTATCGATATTCGGTATCGATATTCGGTATCGATATTCGGTATCGATATTCGGTATCGATATTCGGTATCGATATTCGGTATCGATATTCGGTATCGATATTCGATATCGATATTCGGTATCGATATTCGGTATCGATATTCGGTATCGATATTCGGTATCGATATTCGGTATCGATATTCGGTATCGATATTCGGTATCGATATTCGATATCGATATTCGGTATCGATATTCGGTATCGATATTCGGTATCGATATTCGGTATCGATATTCGGTATCGATATTCGATATCGATATTCGGTATCGATATTCGGTATAGATATTCGATATCGATATTCGGTACCGATATTCGGTATCGATATTCGGTATCGATATTCGGTATCGATATTCGGTATCGATATTCGGTATCGATATTCGGTATCGATATTCGGTATCGATATTCGGTATCGATATTCCGTATCGATATTCGCTATTGATATTCGGTATTGATATTCGGTATCGATATTCGGTATAGATATTCGGTATCGATATTCGGTATCGATATTCGGTATCGATATTCCGTATCGATATTCGGTATTGATATTCGGTATCGATATTCCGTATCGATATTCGGTATCGGTATTATTTTTTTAATCAGCTTTACATATTAACAATTTTTTTTCTTTTTTTTTTGTCAATTATAAATATCAGTTGTTTTTTTAAAATAAATCGTAACATACTTGACAGACTATGAAGACTCAAACTGCTTATCGGTCGTCGATCAGCCAAATTTCCGGCGGCACTGTCCGCTTTGCTGGTCGTCGATGCCGTGTCTTCTCCGTGAGTCGACGAGTCCTTTGATTCTGCGAGAAAAAAAAAAGTAATAACAATTTAAACAATTTTTTTGAATATTGGCGGAAAATATATTTTACAAAAAAACTAAAAAGATTATTATTATTACTATTTTTTTTTTTAAAGAACTCATTTTTTTTTTTTGGGAAGAAATGTGAGGAGAAGAAAGATGCAACGACTCACCTTTCTTTCCCTTCGTAAAGAATTTCTTAATTCTATCGAAAGGTGAAGGCGCTTTTAGTTCATCTTTTATCCTCTTCTGTATCCTCTCGTATTCGTCTCTCATCGCCGTCAATTGTCGCTGTTTGTCCTTAAAGCTTTGCTGCACGTCGTTACGATTTCTCCACGTTTCGACGAGCCTCTCGACTTCGGCTATCGTGAAGACGTTGTTCTTGAAGTCGTTTATTATCTCGAGAAGTTCGTCCTGCGGCCCGGAAGGCTCGCGGGACTTTGTTCCCGGATTCGACGCGGTTCTCGTGAAACCAGAAGTACCAGAAGTCGGCGTCGATGCGCCCTCTTCGCGCTTTAATGCGGCGGCTATGTTATTATTTGAGACTTGAGAACGTAGCGACGTCATCGAAGCTGTTAGCGGCATCGTAGAGATCGTAGAAGTCGAATTCGGAGCTTTCGGACCTGAGAATTATTTTAATTAATGAATAATTCATACTTTTGGCGAAATAGTGAAGAAAAAAAATGCCGAACGTGAATTGAAAAAAAAAATATCCGAAGTTCCACTGTAAAAAAAAAAAAAAAAAAAAAAAAAAAATGCTGGAAATCTAATGTACCGATTCTGGAAGTTTTTATGCATAAATCGGTATATTAAAAGCCTTAAATTTGAAATTTGATATACCGATTTGCGCGTAAAAACTTCCAATATCAGTATATTAAATTTTTTTTTTTTTTTCAATTTTTTCCGAGTAAAAATTTTTTTTTTTTGGGGAAATGCACTCACCGGCGGGATGCATCTTTAGATAGCCTTGTAGAGGCAAATCCAAGCCATTAGCTTGAACGTTCGGTGTCGGCGTCAAAGGTGATCCGAGAACCGGTGTTGGCGGTGGTAAAACGGAATAATTCATCTCGCAAGGACTCGGCGAGGTCGTAGGATTGGGAGGTGGCAATTGCGGCGGTCCAACGAAAGTCAACGAAGTTGATACGGTGATAGGACGGGCAGCCGGTGGGACGGAATACGCTTCGCTCAATGGACGCGGTCTGCAATAATCCTCCTTGTCGTGTTCGTTGTCGCTGCACACGGAATTGCCGCAGGCCATAGGGTTCGCGCTTTCGTTACCTAAAAAAAAAAAATCGTAAAAAAAAAAATCGTAAAAAAAAAAATCGTAAAAAAAAAAATTGTAAAAAAAAAAATTGTAAAAAAAAAAAACGTAAAAAAAAATGTGTTTCATTTTTATCAACGCACCTGCATTCGAAGTCGATTCGCTGATGACTTTGAGGTAACTATACATATTCGTGAATTCGTTCATTTGCTGCGAAAAAAAAAAAAAAAAAAAAAAAAAAAAATTAATGAAAATTGGAGTTTCGATACGAGAAAAGATAAAATGAAGTGATAAAAAATTTAGCACAGTACCATGTAGCCGCGAAGATGATGAGCCAATCTCGCGTGACCCGCTTGTTCGGCGAGATCCGCCGGTGTGAGTTCAGCGACGTTTTTGAGATCACAAGCGACATCGCCGCCCGGACACTCCAATAATTGCCAGGCGAGCTTTTCGAGGCCGAAGCGGGCGGCGAAGTGAAGCAAAGTTGGATTTTCCTCGGGACCTGTTGAGAATTAATTAAATAAAAAAAAAAAAAAATTAATCATCCAAATACTACGCGATCGATTTTCGAACGACTCGTTTTTACGGCTTATGCCTTACCGACTAATCGTCCTAAAGGTTAGCGCGATAAAAAATGAATCTTCGTTGTTATAAATGTTGTGTTAGGCATACAAATATAAAATTAGAAATCAGTATGAACATTTAAAAACGTTTTCTTACTCGTTTGACTTCGTTGTAACGGAGCCGCGCCGCTGGGAGTCGACAAAAGATCGAAACGCGGCGGGAGATTTTTTTGAAACGCGTGAACCATCCAATTGTCGAGTTGCTCGCGATCTCCGGCATTAAAACCGAAGGTCTGCAATGAAAATTACAAAAATGAATTAATTAAAAAAAAAAATTAATTAATTAATTCACTTAGTCGAAAAAATGCGTTTTCTACGAATTGCTTTTAACGAGAAACAAAAATGATTACCTGACACATGAATTCAAGCGGATTGTCATGCGCCCTTAAAATCTGATCGAGTTCTCTCAATCTGCTCTCGCATTTGACCTGTTTGACGCCTTGCGGACATCCGTTGATCATTATTCTCACTCCTACGAGCATTGAAACTTCGAGGCATCGGTCCGGTATCGAGAATTGTAAAACGTAAGGATTTCTTCTTTTAACGTGAGTTATGTCAATTGCTTCGCCGCAACGATCGACTATAATGTCAACGCTGTCTTCCGGTCTCAGCGGATCGTTTAGAATTGCCATAACGCGATTTTGTCCCTATGGCAAAAAAAATCAAAAAAAATAATAATAACAAATTTTTTTTTTTTTTTTTTTTTTTTTTTTTTTCGTAATGTTTACGAACCATTTTAACTTTCTTCGGATGAACGGAAAACGTTGTTTTGTCGCTCTTCAGTGCGGTCGGTGGATTGCTACCGAGAATAGCGATCGCCGCTCCCAAAAATTCCCCGACGAAAGTCTCGTCCTGATCCTTGACGAAGAATTTTCTCCAAAGTCCATAATTGATGAGAGCGTTTCTGTGACACTCCGTTAAGTGTCCGTCGTGAACGCCAAGCATCATCGCTAAAACCCGTTCGTTCGACAATTGTCTCGCAAGACTCGCCGCTTGTTCGGGTCGCGTCGTTACACGATCGAGTAAACCGGGACAAACGACGATGATTTGCAATCGCGCTTTGCCAATTTTTTCCTGTATCGTCGAAGCGGCGGGCATCGTATCCTCTACGGTTACGTGCCGCACGCGAAACGGTGGTCTTCCCTGCTGTCGGCTTATCTGCTCGAAACAGGCGCTGAGATAATTCACCCATAGCGCCGAAGCTTCGCTCTCTTTACTGGATACGAATATTACGTCGTCGCGGTCGTCTGTTACACTCGCGTTTGCGGTCGATTCGAATTTTGCTGCACCGGCTCGGGATCGAGAACCTGCGGAAAACAAAAAAATAAATGAAAATTAGTTAAGTACAAAAAAAAACACTAATAGATCGTAAAAGTAAAAATAAAATGAATAAAATTAAAATCACTAATAGATCGTAAAGATAAAATAAAAATAAAATAAATAAAATTAAAATCACTAATGGATCGTAAAAATAAAATAAAATAAATTAAATTAAAATCACTAATAGATCGCAAAAATAAAATAAAAATGAAATTCATTTTTAAATTAATACATCCGTATGGAAATTTATGTATCTATACTTCAATTTAGAAATTCGATATTAAAATGTACAAAATTTGAGAAAATGATAAAATCTGAAAATTTTAATAACAAGTTGAAAATTTAAACATTTAATTAAAAAATTGCTGTTTATAAACTGAGAAAAAATGTGACGCAGTACGCGACAAAAAGAACGTTTCAGTAATGCGAAAGGTCACTAAAAATGATGGAAGATTGTTTCTCGGTATTAAAATTAAAAAAAAAAAAAAGAAAAAAAATACTGTGGCGACGAGAAATAGCTGTGTTTTGAGACTACGAGACTAATGTCGTTGTTTCCCCACGGGGAATAATAACTGCGCTTAACTCCTGAAATAAACATTAGCATCGCGTGCAGCGGTCGTAGTCATTCGGGTTCCTCACGTTCGCCTCGTACTATAGCCTGAGAAGCTCTGAACTCAGACTAACGAGAGGCGACGAAACGGACGTGCCACACCCTGCGGATGACCAGCGGAGGGTCGAAGTTAAACTGCAGGATAATTGAAACGAGTGACGGTTACAGAAAAAGGGTCGGGTTTTGCTATACTGTACTATGCTGTATAGTAACTATAATAAAACACGTATAACGATAGTACATCGCATACAGAACGACAAAAGTGGGTCGACGACGCGTAGACGAAGCCTCAAATCATTTTTTATTTTACGTTCCAACGATTAATAATTCTGGTAAGAAAAGTAAAAAAAATAAATTATTTATTTTAAATAAAATAAATAATGATAATTTATTTATTTATTTATGCATTTTTAAATTTTGTTTTAATTTGTAAAATTCGTAAAAAAATCGTAAAAAATAAAATATCAACTTCTCAGCTTTGATTCCCTATCGCCAAATTGACAATGTCCGGTTAAAAGAATAAAAAAAATTGGTTGCCGATGTTTTAAAAATCTAAAAAAAAATTTACATCATTTAACTGACAAATTTTGAAAAAATCGTAATTTTTCGATTTTTTAAAATAATTTTTATAAAATTTTATCAATTAAGTGATTATTAATCCATTATGTGAAAAAAAAAATTTAGATTTTTAAGACGACTATAAAAAAAAAAAAATTTATGGGTAAATCGTCCCTTAAGTTTATTCGTCAACATTAATTTCAATCCAAAGCTCTCCTTTGACTTTAGTTTCCGATCTCCCAGTCGTATTTCTTATGACTCACCGGGACTACTGTCATAAATTCGAGACACCAAAGTGTATTTTTTTCTGCTTTAAAAAAAATCCACAAATTTTGAAAGATATTCGAGAGATGGAGACAAAAATCGACCAAGAAAATTAACGTAGAGGCTGCTGCTGCACGTGAAAATTAAACATTCGCGGAGGCGCCTGTTATAAAAAAAAAAAAAAAAAAACCGCTAGCATAAGCTTCGAAGTATAGAAGCCAAATACTGAGGTTTCTGCGTGCGTTCGTGCGTATGATGTTTCCGTTTCTCGCGTGTCAAAAGAGTTGAAGCACGACTACGGCATGGCCTCGCGATGCCATCGAGTTTATTTATTCGTTTCCTTCTGCCGAGACATCCCCCACGGGGAATACATAGTTTACTCCACGGGGAATCGAAGTATACGGAAGGGAAGAAACTTTTCGTTATATTTTTGGTTGCACCCGTTACTTTCGGGGTGTTTAAATGTATTAAATTTTCGTGTGTCGGAGGCCTCTCTGTCGAGTCGGTAGAAAAAGAGTTTTATAGCTGAGTCGCGTTTGACGAATGGTCGAGACGGAGAGCGCCGCGAAGCCGAAGGGGGCAAAGATACCGATAGCGGGTTGAACCGCGGCTACGAGACGGCAACAAAAGCCTCGTTGTTAGACGCACTCTCGCCTACTGCTCGATTACCCTATGTGGAAAAACGTCGAGGAAAAAAAAAAAAAAAAAAAAAAAAAAAGGAGAAATATATAGACGAGAAGAACGACCCCGTTAGTTGTTAGGCACGTCGTTAGGAGTTTTGATAACTCAATAAATTATCGATCTTTTTTAATTTTCTACGAATTAAAAATAAAAATAAAAATGAGAGAATAAGAATTATGATAAAAATTGTTACGTATTTTTTTATTAAATTTTTTTTTTTTTTGTTAAATAAAAATGTTTAAAAAATGTAATAAACTCACGCGGCCTGATGCCGGACAGATCCAAAAAATTCGGCCGGTTCCGTCTCCTGGATCGCGGCGTACCGCACTCGGCGAGCATTTCGCTCCAAAACTTTCGACTAATATTTCATAAAAATCACCGAAATAATCGCGGGGTTTTTTTTTTTTATTTTACGAATTATTTGTCAATTTTTAACGTCATTAAATTTCGATGAAATATTGCAATGACGAGAGGAGCTCAGCGAGTAGATAGGAAGTTTATGCGCGACGTTGAAGACTTGACTGGGCCCCGGAACGCTCTCCGGTCCCAAGATTCTCTCCGCTCGACTCCTTCTCCACTTCCTCTCTTCGATTTATAGCAACGCGCACCTTGCGCCAATACACAACGAATGACGCGGGAAGTAACGTTCGTTATCCATTGTTTCCAACTCCGTTCGTCGAACGAATTAGGCGCGATGGCCATAATAATAAAATACAAAAAGGTTCGTGTTGGTTCGTCGTGTATATGTGTGCATATGTAGGGTGGAGAACGCGATGAGAATCGTTGAAGAGTCGTTCGTCGCGAATATGCGACTATAGGGATTCGACGATCGAGAGATCGAATTGTCGTTATACATATATCGAATCCTAAAAGATTTATGATCCCAAGTTTTTCGCTACGATTTGAGTTAAATAAAAAAAAAGAACGACCAAAAAAATTAAAATTTACTACCAATTGAAATTATACAAAAATTTGTTATTAAATTTAAATTAAATTAAAATTTATTTCAAACTCATTTTTTCGCTATTTAAATATAAATGTAGGAATATAAAAAAAAGAAATATCGAAAAAATAAATTCGAAATAAATAAAAATTTCCAATTTATTTTTTCGGTATTTTTTTTTTCTTTCATTTAACTAAATCGTAGCAAAAAAATTGGCATCATAAATCTTACAGCATTGAGGTGAAATCGTTTTAGTTGATTTTTTTCCTTCGTTTTTCATTTAACGCTATTGCGTGGGTGTCGACGTGGAATTGACGTCAGAGAATCGAATTATTATATTAATAGACACGAGTGACTATATACGCGTTTTTTATATTAATTAGAAACGATTTGTTTGGCATCAAATTTATTTTTAATCGACTAATTGCTTCGCCCGACGTACCTAAACGGGTTTAATTTTTTTTTACCTTTAAATACTTAAATCCAAAAAAAAAAAAGTTAAAAAAGTTTATTCATAATTTTCGGGAAATCGGATTTTCATTTCATTTTTAAATAATTTTTTTTTTTTTTTACGATCGCTCGCGGGTACTATGATACTATATTACTTCGCAAATTTCCCTCTCTCGTGCGCATCGAATTTGCACAATTCACGCTCCATGCGTTCGGCGTTTTGCATGCAAAAGCAATGCGGACTAATGAGCGAAGAAGTGCTACACACGCGATAATTATATCCTCGTAACTCGAGAGACAGTTATGTAGACCAGTGTCGCTTCTCGATGAGAATGCATATTCGCACATCGTTAATTATTATGACGTCTCGGAGTTTACTTCGACGAAAGGAAATATCAGCGAACTATGCAATTTATTATCATAGCGAAGATGTTATTTCAAGATTTTCGTATTATTTTCAAGGAAATAGCTTTCACGCGTATTTATCATAATTAACGAAGGCAACCGATGAAAATGGCATATTTTTTAACCGTAAATTATTATTATTATAAAAATGAAGTATATAAAAAAAAAATTTTTAAATAAAAAATATATTAAATATATTAGAAATATTTTATATAATTTCGAATTTTCATGTACCGCGACTACCCATTCGTATTTACCAAAGTAAGCGATGCTCCTCTCGGCGAAACGATTTTCCTCCCTCATCCTCATCCTGACCGACGACAACGGACGACTGAAGAGACGAAGCCTTTCACCCTAAACGCCGACGACGACGCTGATGATTTTGGTTCGTGAATTCCTCGCGCGACCAAAGCAAAATTCTCTAACTCCCCCGACTCAGCACCACACAAATTCTCGCCAACTCTTTCGTTCTCTCCGTCAGTTCGCTTCTAAAGTTTTCTACGAACTCGAATGCGACGATCAGCGGCTACTTGGTAATCGCACGAGAGCGGATAGATACGAATACGTCGAAATTATCTTTCTCCTTCACTCCGGGAGTTTCTCTAACTGCCTTGTTGCATCGCATCAATTGAAACGAAACGAGGCAATTAAACCGCGAGACTAGTGTGTGTCTTTGCACCGGTTGCTTTCTCACATCGTTGCTGTCGCCCGACTCCTTTTTAATAAAAAAAAAAAAAATTCTAACCTCCGAAAAATCGATACCGGCGAATGGTATCGTATTTAAAAAAAAATATTTTTACGATAAAATTTCACAACAAACTTTAATAAAAATGCCGAAACACTCAATACCATCGATTTCTTTTTGTTTCGTACAAAAAAAATTTCAAACTTCCGAAAATCGATAGACGCGAAAATATCGTATTTTTTTTTTTCGATAAAATTGCACAAAAATGTTTAATAAAAATTACGAAACACCCAATATTATCGAGTCAAATAATTGGCGACATAATTATTTGAATTCGTGACAACAAAACTCGCGATCCGAAATTTTTTTTTTTTAAATACTGCATTTGGTCACTCGAATTTATTTTTTTTTTTTCCGATATTTGCAAATTAGTTGTTTTTTATATTTGTATGATGTTTTTTTTTTTTTTTTTAATTTTTCGAAAACTCGTAAAAATTTAACTCATATTTCTCGTGTGTTAACCGCCCACGCGAGCAACGATGCGCGGAATGAAGATCCCGCGGCAATGCTTGAAGCACAAGGCCGCCGCGGTTGCGCGCGCACTAACGAATTCGAGGAGCTGCTCTCTTCTATTGCTGCTTTTACTCAGCGCCGTTGGTTTACATACTACCACTGTGCTCTCTATTCGTTCCCGGCGCAGCTTCGTATACCGAAGTCTTTTGCCCGCTGTTGCTCTGCTGCCTGATGCTTCTCTCCCCCTGAGACTCTCCGCAACACGTGATTCACCGAGAGTGAAACACGAAGAGACCCCTCGAGGTTTCATCCTCCTCCGCTCCTACTCCACGCTTACGCCTCCGCGCCGAGAGATTCGTGCAACGAGATCTATCTCCAGTGCAATGCCTCTAAACTTCGCGTTTGTACGATGCATATAATGCGCGTAGGGCTAATGACCACCAAGTTATGGCAGATGCGCGAAACAAGTACTCCGTTCTTAGTTTTCGCTCGCAACTTCGGCGTAACGATGTTTGGAGGTTAATGATAGTTGAGATTTTATCGATAATAATGCAAACATTTTCGTCGACTTTTGAGAAACTTTTGTCAAACAATAAACTAATGTTCCCCGTATCGCATTTCTAGTGATTTTTTTATTAAAATCAATTTTTCGGAGAATTAAAAAAAAATTCAATAAAAATCGATCGATCGATCGAATTGATTAAATTTTTTTTTTTTTCGAATATCTTAATTGATAATACATTTTTTATTATTAGTTTAGTATTTAGTTTATAAAAATCAATTTTTTGGAGAAAAAAAAAATTTCGAAAGTTAAAAACGATATTATCGACTGTTGACGCAGAGTTTTCGTCAGTCGAAGGACTATCGTTAATACTATCGCAGGACAGCGATTGCAGAGAATGCATCAGTCCTTTGCAAATAAGCGGAGAAAAATACGAGGAAAAGATATTAGCGTTCGTCGGCGTAAACGATATTTGTCGCGTCCGGAACTTCCGGTGCTGATATGCAGATGCATACATTTCACAGGGAAAAACCAAAAGATTACAATAATTTCTTCTTACAGAATTCAAATTTATTCGATGGTAATAAAAATATGAATTTTTTCGCCTTAAAAAAAAATGATGCAATTGCTCTTTTAATTATTTTTATTTCTCTGTACGGACGTAAAAAAAATTACGGAGCGCCGATTTCCTCGTTCCGAATCTAAGAGTTATTTAAGTATCGTCACGTTCGTCGATGTTAAGTATTTTATCCCACGTGCGTTTCGTAGAGAACTCCATAGTGTGCAACACAGTGACTCCATTCACGAGGGATAATAATGAGAAGTATTCGAAATTCCATAGACCGGATCTTTACAGACTTAGACTGCATAATTTTTTTTTTTTTTTTTTTTTTTTCTAACGAAACTGAATCTCTACGCGGGGCGCATGCATAACAAGTATTGTAAATCGGAACGAATCTCGTCTCTCGGCGTCCGTAGAACAGAGAGTGGCGAATGGATTGACGGGGGCTGTGGGGCCTTAACGCAGAAATTGGTTCTGTCCAATTAGGGAATTATAGAGAGAGAGAAAGAGAGAAACGAGTGAGTGAAATGAGTCAGTGCGATGAGAGTCGGTCGGTAGGTCGTCGGACATCGTAAGCGTATAAACTCCCGTCCACCGGTTCACGACAAACTAAATACAGTAACTGGTTACGTACAGATAGTATAATCTCAGCGCTACCGCTTGGATATGTACCGAGTCACGCAGTCCCTTTGAACGATGCGTATCCTCCCACGTATACTTGTATCGGCACTTCGAGTACTCGACATCCAAGTCAACGCACAGTAATGTGACGACGAAATCGTTCAATAATTTCGTTACGAAAGAAAGTCGAATAAAAAAGTTTTTTTGGTTTTTGAATTTTATTTTTTTTGTTTTTTTTTCTTGCATTTTTTTCCAATTTTGATTTTTTTTGAAAATATTAGTATTTATTAAAAAACATAATAACGATAATTGATGTTCATTGATTTTTGTTGACAAATTTTCGTATTTATAAGAAACAAAATTTAAACAGTAATTGATATTTATATCGTTGTGTTTCGCTTTCGTAAAATATGCTTTTAGTTATTCCATAATTTTAATAAATTGTATAATAAAAAAATTCTACAATTACACTTATTTCAATGCAATTACAATTATAATTGCATTATAATTTGTTTTGTTTGTTTGTTAATTTAATAATTCGCTGTTAATATTAATCCCGAATTATTGAGTTGAAAATATATAACATAACATTTTCAGAATGGCGAGGAAACGAAGATAAAATATTTGAACCGTAAAACACCCGGAAAATCATAAATTTCCATATAGTTTCGTTTTAATAATTTTTTTTTATTTGCAATATTTTTTTTTTTTTATACGAAAGCATATTCTGTATTTTATTTTTCTTTCTCATCGGAAGCTTCATTAGCAAAAAAATTACGAAATAAAATACATAATTTTTAAAATTATTTTTCGATCGTATTTTTCGTGTTTAAATATGCGATAATAAACGTTAGTTTATTCATCAAACGCGTGAGTAGCCATGTGTCAGAAAGGAGATAGCCTTCGGTACCACTCGTTCCTCGAACTTCGATATATGTATCTTTATATCCGTCTCTTTCTCGTCTCGCAGTGCTGAAGCTAAATATGAACTCTCCGCCAATAAAGAGTACACCAGCGAAACGCGAGACGCGAGTTAGTCGCCCGGTTTACTCGGTGAACTATCGGTCTCCCTGAAACATTCCCTCCATCTTCTTCTTACTTTATCTTATTTTTCTTCTTTCCCGTCGCGTTTTCGTTGCGCGCTTTCGCTTTTACTATCTCCTTTTTCCCTTAACGCTAACGTGAGAAAGCGCTCACGTGTCTCCTCAGCCATTCTTGTGCCGCTCAGCGACGGGGACGGTGCCCCGCGCTTTTACCAACGATGAAAGATTTAAGATGTCAAGGCGTTATGAATACGCGAAGGAAAGAGACATAGGGAGATGAAAAACGCATTTGCATCGCGCGCTCGACAGTGCGAACCGAAGAATGCGAGAAACAACCCGCCGCGATAATACAAGAGACATCGCGGAGAAGAATATCGCGTTGCAGCGGCCAGCTGCAGCATCCGAGTGCATCAGCTTTAACTTTTTCGCGGAAATCTTGTATCGGTATCGCGAAAACGGATAAAAAATATTTGGTTATAAATTTCACGCTGCGGCTCCGAAAAAATTAGAAAAAAAAGTATCGTTTTTTTTTTTTTTTTTTTTTTTAAGCAGTTTGCTTGATAATCGCGATCTTTTGTATCATTAATGTCGATATTAAAAATGAGTTCAAGTATCGGAAGACGCGGGGCGCAACATTCGCGATGTTTTGCTTATTTTTATTTTTTTTTTAGCTTTTCACATCGTCGAAGTTTATTAACCATTGACAATTGCAAATAATAACTGTTTAGCTACGCGTACAAATGAATAAGCAACGATGCGTCAGTCAGATAGTCGGTTAATTGCCAATAATCGATCCTCTTGCGGTAACGAAGTCTGCACTCCATTATATCGGTTTGTCTCGTCTATAATTCGTCTATATATAACATCGAAACAGCTTCATAGCTCTCGTAATTTTTTTTTCGCGTAGGAAAGATCGGCTAAAATTGGCACATGGGAACGAAGTCAATGAGAAAAATTGCTAAAAAAAAAAATTCGTAATTTTTTTTTTATTTTGTTAAAATTTAAGACGATTTCCTATAAAATGATTATTTTTTAATTGTTTTTTGAATTTTAATTTTTTTTTTGCTTTTTTTAATATTTAATTTTAATGAATCGAATTGAATTGAATTTTACGTCGAATAAATTTAAAAAATTTATTCCCATTTTGCTTTCGGCTATCTACATTTTTTTTTCGTGACATTTTCTTGTGAAATAACAAAAAAAAATAATAGACACACGTCAAAGGACTTTCGATTCTCCGAGACCCAACATAATATTTTTCCTATAAAATGATTATTTTTTAATTGTTTTCTGAATTTTAATTTTTTTTTAATATTGAATTTTAATGAATCGAATTGAATTGAATTTTACGTTGAATAAATAAAAAAAATGTATTCCCATTTTGCTTTCGGCTATCTAAATTTTTTTTTCGTGACATTTTCTCGTGAAATAAAAAAAAATAATAATAATAGACACACGTCAAAGGACTTTCGATTCTCCGAGACCCAACATAATATTTTTCGAGAGATGTAAATACGAGCTTTTCGAGATACATTTCGTCATATTATTCAAACAGATCCCCCGAGTGAGAAAGGCGATAACGTCACGCCTCGGAGACCTTATCGATATGGATATTTCGAAGGGTCGAAAAATCGGCTTATCGGATTTATCGCTTTCTCATGCTACTCTTTCTATCGTCTATCGTTCGTCATTTTTGCTTCGCGTTCGTTCGGCAGCATAAATTTAACAGAGAGCGTCTTTACGAGAAAAATGGGGAGGGGTTCGAGAGTTCGTCGCATCATCCCTCTGCACTCGCGATCCACAAGCTGCTCGTCTCTCGCCCCACACGAGAACGAGAGATACGAAGGTTTGCCGCGAAGAGCTTAACGCGCCCGTAGGCTGTGCACACTGTCGAGTGACGGTACATTTTCTCAAACGAGACGAGAGAAGCCGCGTGTAGGCGTTCGCTTGTACCGGCTTTCTTCGTACTCTCGTCTCTCGCTTGTGCTGCTATCTCGATTCTCGCATTACCACGGAGATTAACGAAACAATACTGGAAATTCAGTGTCCGCGCGCGTTAGTCGCGGCTGCGCTGATTGTAAGATTCGTTTGTCTCCGAAGGGCTCCACTTGCATTCACGACAATGGAAACAATCGCGCATGCAAATTGGGCGATTAAATTCGACAACGAGAGCCTCGAGCTGCGAGAATAAACATTTTAAACATCGGAGAGCTACTTGGACTCGTAAATTTGCGAATTCGGGTTATTTTTTTAATTTTATTTATTTTCAAGTATAAAATAGACGGCGATACGAAAAAAAAAAAAAAAATCACATAGAATGCGTGAACTTTCGTAAACGACGGTACGGGTCTCGGAGTTTCGTGGATAAAAATAATAGTGGGAGGGATTCTTTACAAACAGAAATAGTCTCCGAAACACCGAGCTCCGTTTTTTCCTCCCGCTTGATATACTGTATACCACATTCCAACGATTCTTTTTATTTACAAAAATTTATGAAACGTTATGTATTGCAATAATAAAGAGTATCGGTGACCTGTTTATTCACTGATCGATTGCGGCACGTGACTCTAACGCTGGAAGCTATTCATAGAATATATAAGACGCACGAAAAAATTAAAAAAAAAAATTTTTTTGGGAAATACGAAACTGCGATTTGACTTTATCGAAAAATGAATATCGGATAAATATAAATTCGCCGTTTGCTAATCGCGCAACTGAAATGAAAGCTACATAAACGAGAGTTTCACCAATTACCAGAGAGAAATAATGAAATCTGATTTCATAATACGATCGTAAAATTTAGAAAACTAAAACACCGAAAACGAAAAAAAAAAAAAATCGGCAATCTTAACCTACAATTTAACTTTATCGAAAAATCGGAGTTGGATACCAAAGAACCAACGAAATCTGATTTCATACTACGATCGTAGAATTTAGAAAATTTAAACACCGAAAACGAAAAAAAAAAACAAATAAATCGGCAATCCTAACCTACAATTTAACTTTATCGAAAAATCAGAGTTGGATACCAAAGAACCAATGACAAAATCTGTTTTCATAATACAATCGTAGAATTTTAAAAACTAAAACACCAAAAACGAAAAAAAAAAAAAAAATCGGCAATCCTAACCTACAATTTAACTTTATCGAAAAATCAGAGTTGGATACCAAAGAACCAACGAAAAAATCTGTTTTCATAATACAATCGTAGAATTTTAAAAACTAAAACACCAAAAACGAAAAATAAAAAAGAAAAATCGGCAATCCTAACCTACAATTTAATTTTATCGAAAAATCGGAGTTGGATACCAAAGAACCAGCGAAAAAATCTGATTTCATAATACAATCGTAAAATTTATAAAATTAAACCACCAAAAACGAAAAAAAAAAAAAAATCGGCAATCCTAACCTACAATTTAACTTTATCGAAAAATCGGAGTTGGATGCGTATAAATTGTAAATCACGAAATTGCGAGTGCAATATGCAGAAACGAGAGTTACAGACTCAGTGAATATGATTCGCAGATTCACAATCGAATTACCAATGAAATCTGATCACATAATACAATCGTAGAAGTTAGAAGAGTCACGAAAACGGTTGCGAGAAATAGAATAAATGTGATGGTTGCTCACTTTGCCAAATGGATTTATCACGACGTTATTATATCGGGTGGCGTGCGCGAAGTGAGGGGAATGGAGAAGAATGGAAAAGACCGTCGACTTCCGGTTCTCGTACAAATCTCGACTAACCGGACATCGTGTATTGACATAATCAGGCCTCGTTACACCGGGACGTACCGCTCTCGCGAAGTTGCGCGAATGTGAACGATGCGACGCACTGCTATATGATTATCGCTCTCCGAGAGATATAGAGTCGGAATTCTTCGGGCGAACTAAGCGCATCAGCCGCGGGGCTGTGGGGTTCCGAAGACTTCCACCGAGTATAGTGGTACGAAGCGCACAGTATTATTCGAAGTTATGTTCGCGAGTCAAGTATATTGCAAAATTATTATTGCGCGTGAGGTACGTGCCTCTCGGTGCGATCCGAGACGGAAGCGAAGTCTCCGCGCGTAAACGCGGCGTGATTGAGGGGGTGGTACCGGAAATCCTACGTCGACGACGATACACGATTCTACGGCTCGTGATCGCTCCATCAGAACCCATCGAGGAAGTCATCGGTACACTATGAAAAGTACGAATTTATACGGAAAACAAAAAAAATCGATTGAATCGGGTAAATCGGCACATGCGGGGGATGAAAAAAAAATTCGGTTCGTTAACCGAAATAATTGTTATTGTAAGGAAAAAAATAGTCAATTCAGCCAATAATCAGATTAACTATTTTTTGTTTTTTTTTGGATAAACGAAATATTTTCACCCGCAACCGCCGATTTCGTCGATCGAACCGATTTTTTTTATCAGTGTCCAAAACTCGCAAAATGGCCAACAATTAAAAATATTACTAATATATTAAAAAAAAAAAGTGTCATTTTTATTTTTTGTCTATGCGGGTCGCTGAAAAGATAATTCAACTCTTAAATAATAATTTCAAAGAAATAGTCGTAAATTATTCGTCGTACTAAAAAAGCGGGTAGTTCTCTATCCAATTTTTTTTTTTTAATCATTGAATAAAAGTTTTTTGTCGCTCCAATCACAGACTTTGATACAAAAGACGCGACTATAATCCGTTCTTCGAGGGTCTAAAGTCGAGTTCCGGCTTTCCCTTCCCTTCCCTTACATTGAAATCTGTTTTCTATCGACTATTCTACGGGGACGAGGATTACACCGCTATAGTTTCATAAAAGCTTTAAGTTTATTTATCTTTTTTTTTTTCTTCTACGTTTATAGCTATGTGTCGATTCCAGCGGCGCGATATATAAGCGAACGGTAAGACAGAACGGCAAAACCGGATGTGTCGATCGCTCGGCAAGAACCGGGGGCACCCGGGGTACTCTTGTATATACATCCGTGTCGCACGTGGCCAGCATAGTGTATAGTAGAGTAGTATACAGTATATATATACATTAACAGGCATGAGGCAGGCTAACCGGCACGCAGGAACTACCGTGATTTACCCCTTTCTTGTGGAGCTCGTGCCGCGCGCCGTTTTCCACAGACCGGAAGTGTCTCGCGTCAGGGGGCAGGGAAAGGGGGAGGGGGTCGGGGAGAACGGTTTATAGCTATGATCGCGGGACCCTCAGTGCGCACGTGCGGTTCTCTATACGCTCGCGATTTTACGGACTCCTAGTGAAGAAATGCATAGAAAAGGCAGCTTCCGGTGTAAAAAAAAAAAAATTCCCGATTTCGAGCGATAATCCGTGAATTTTTATCAAATTTGCGGGTTTCAATTAAAAAAAAGAAAATCGTCGCACCATTGAATTCGAGTACTTTACTTCGAGTCCCTTTCGCACCTTTACTTACGATGCGATAGAGGAAAGCGGGACCCTCAGTGCGCACGTGCGGTTCTCTATACGCTCGCGATTTTACGGACTCTTAGTGAAGAAATGCATAGAAAAGGCAGCTTCCGGTGTAAAAAAAAAAAATTCCCGATTTCGAGAGATAATCCGCGAACTTTTATCAAATTTGCGGTTTTTAATTAAAAATTTTTTTTTTAAATCGTCACACTGTTGAATTCGAGTACTTTACTTCGAGTCCCTTTCGTACCTTTACTTACGATGCGATAGAGCAAAGTATCGACAACCTAACGAGCAGCCCACGGGTCACTGTAATGTTTACGGCGCTTCGATAGCACGTAAAGTCGTAAATCGTTGAAGTACCTTTACGCGTGGAACTACGAGAAGTGAGAAAAAAGGTATCTCCCTACGGGACGAGAGGGACTTGTATGCGCGAGCGATCGAACGCCGTCGGAAAGCGGGAAGCCAGTGGCCGAATACTAAATAGTCAACTTCCGGGCGAAACGGTCGGAGGCTACTTTGCCCGCGAGGCGAAGAGTCTCGCTGCGCGTGTTCCTATCCGCAGAATCTTCTATGGTCAGCACGAACGAACGGATCTACGTGACCCTTCGGCACTGTGACCCAACGATAGGTACGAAAACATTGTCGCGACAGTGGATAATAGATTATTCATATATGTGGAAGAGGAACGAAAGGAAGATAAACAAGAATTATGGTATTCGTAAGCGGTGATGCGCACCGGAAGCGTTTAGCCTCAAGCGAACTTGCGATGCAAATAAATAAAAAATAAAAAATCGAAACGGGCGAATTATCTTTGAGATTCGATTAAATAGTATCGATTATCTCGGCGTGAGACCAATAAAAATTTTTTTTCTACACGCTGGAGACTCGCGATCGATATATTTGATCGGTAACACATGAAGGATTATTGAATGATTGATTAATTACGAATTTGTTCGCCTCGTTAAGATCGTCAAAGGGAGAGACTAATTCGTTCGCTATTATGTTCTCGTGAATAACGAGATCATGCGGGCATTCAAAAGTGCTCCGGCGTGTGTTGTACTATATACAGTATGGATCTTTACAAATCGTGAGAACTCGTGCAATGTCTGCGCGAACGATATTTAAAATCTATTCGAGAACGCGACGTATTCGTGTATATCGAACAATGGTGCTGCCTGCATGACTTTTTGAAACGTGAAAAAATCGGTCAAATTCGTTTAACGTTACTAATTTACTTTTAAGGTCTCGCGATTAAAAATCCTTCATAAAGGTTTTTTTTGTATATTTTTTTTTCCGATTGGATATATGTGATATTTGATTTTTTTTTAGGTTATCGATGTTATTGGATATTAACAAAAATCGATTTTGAAATTGTATCGATTTATTGTGGACATTCGTCATAATTTTTTTTTTTTTTCGTATCGTTAAAAATTAAATTTTTAACAATACGAAATTTTATTAAAATTTAAAAATTTTTTTAAATTAAATTTTTAACGATAAAAAAAAAGATCGTTGGTAAAAAGATGAAACAGATTTAAATTGCCGTTGAGAAAACACCTTGAAATAGAATTTCAAGTTCGATAAAAAAAAAATAGAAAAGATAAGATTGCGAATGACGATACAGTGATTGGCAGTTTAAGATGCTAATAATCGATTATTGGCATAGTGTCTCCTTTTTTCCTATAACTTTAGTTCCTGTTGAGAAATTCTCTTAAATAGGGTCTCAAGTTCAAAAAAATAAACGCGATAAGATATGATAAACGGTGCAGTAACCAGCGGTTGCAGATGCCGATCATCGACTGCGCATTTTTAATTTGTTTCCCATAATTTCATAGCGTGATCTCCGAAATAATAATTACATTTTAATCGTAAAAAATCGAAAAAGAGAAAAAAAAAAAAATTTAATTATAATTTTTTTTTTTAATTTTAATATTTTCATTTTTAAAATTTTTTAAAACGTTTATTAAATAAATACGACTTTAATCTTTTATCAATATTACATTATTTCACTGTAAACAACCAAACAAATGTGTATAAAAAATTCGACTCACCCTTTCCCGTTGCATTTTTGTGTCTCCTGCATCGCCTATTAGCCTTCGAAACCCCTCTGTTCTTCCGATCGGCAGTGTCGACCTGATCGATCGTCGGAATCGGCGGTGCCATGGTATCCGGTTCTCTGATGAATCCCGTCGTCTGTACTCTTATTCTCGAATGATTATTCGCGAAACTCGTCAAATTCGTCGCACCCCGTTGTTCCTTTCCCAGAAAGGTACCGATTGAGTGTCTTCTCGGGCCGTCATCGGCGTTTCCTTGATTCCCCATATTCGACGAAAGATTGTAATAACGCGCGTCGTCGAGACCCAAGAAAACTTCGGCGCTTTCAGAATCTTCGTCTTCGTCGCCGTGATTTTTGCCGCTTCTCGATCGCAAATTGTGTTCCATTGCGTCCGGATCTTCGACCGGAAGTCCACAATAAATCGTGTCGTTCGACAATAATTCGCTCGCCGATTTCAGTATTCTTCTTCGTCCCGGTCGCTGTCCGCGATCGCGTTCGGAGTGCGAATGCGATCTGTGAGGAAGATAACGCGATGGCATGAGAACAAGCGGCTCAATGTCCGCCGGTCTCGGTTCGCCCTTTAGTATCTGCGGCGTTATCTCGCTCTCGGCATTAGCGCTCATTGATCTGAACAAACTTCGGAAACTCTTTCTTTGGCCATTCGTCGTAACGCTGCCGCTGTTAGCGTGACGACCGAGCATCGGTGCGCTCTCGTCAATCGGCATCGTCGACGACGTTCCTATATTTCTATCGCTCTCGTGATAACCACCCTGTGCACTCATCGTAATACCAGATGCAACGCTCGACGACGATGCGTTTCCCATACCAGTGCAATTCGGTCGTTTCCGGAAGAATGCGGCAAACGTCCTGCCGTTTCCGGCTGCTGGACCGCTGCCTAACGAGCCAACGGGTCCAGCAGCGGAGCTATTGGCGCTCGTACCACGTTCAACGAAATTTTCCGACGTCGACACTGCACCACCGCCCGAGAGCGAGAAATACGAAGGATTGTCTGTAAACATACGGAATTTTTACGAATTTTATATTTCGAAAAAAAAAAAAAAAAAAAAATGAAATTTCGATATAAAAAAAAAATCGTCACAATTTTTACCGATTAAAACAAAAAAATACGCGATATAACCGATGATTTTTTTTTTTAATTTTTTTTTTTGCGAATGAAATAACTATCGAACGATCGAGACGCGAAACGCGAGTGAACCGAGAGTTACGGCTACACGTATGCACTTGGGCTCATCGTTCACACGAGACTAACTCGTCGCGATGGTCAAAGGGCCACGAAGAGATGCCGTGGCGCGACCCGTGACCACTACCACCTATAGTCGCGTTTATACAAGTAACAAATACGACAGGAGACTAAGGAGCGACGGATACTTCGTAAGAGCGAGAAAACTAAAGAACTGAAGCTTAATCCCACGCGGAATCGAATACGAGATGAGATATATATATATATATGTGTGTGTTGCTACTGAGAGTAACTTCTGCTACTCTATACGCGCACCCCTCGGGGGGTGGGGATGAACCGGACGTTGAATTTTTATCCCCACCCCTCTCGTTCCATCGTGTGCATCGATGCACCGCACGAACCTTCGGGGGATCGCGTGTGGGACCTTCAAACCACCGGAAATGCGCCTCCATATCCCACCACTGGGATCATCGACAATCCTCATTGGTTGACGATGAATTTTCCCCGTCAAGATACTCGATATATGACAATAACAATGAATTTTACAAGGTCATCAAAATTACGAAAAAAAAAAAAAAAAAAATTATCGAAGTTTCAAATGAAATTTTAAGGGGGATGTTAGACGAATCAATTTTCAGGAAATCGCGGCTCGTGATAGTATAAAAGGCACTTTACCCCGTCGACAATTTTTATTAAGGGGATTAACGATTACGAAACGACGAACTCTTTAATCGACGAGAAACTCTATAAAGCAATAATAACGAATTTTATAAGATCGATATTCTCGGAAAAAAAGGGAAAAAAATGATAAAATGGCGAAAGAAACATTAAAGAGATATAAGAATCAATTTTCAGGAGATTTCGGCTCGTAATACTATAAAGGGTACTTTACCCCATCGTCACGATTTTTCTCGGGGCGGAATAAAGTCGTGAGAATTAGGGCGATGCTTCTCGAGCTCTCAACTCCAGAGGATTTTATTGCCGGCGAGTTTTACGTACCTTCGGCAATTTCATTTTTTTTTTTTTTTTTTTTTTTTTTTTACGACACCTTTACCGCGTATAAAAGAAACGAACTGAGAAACGAGACGGTTTGAGCCCCGAGCTGCCGTAAGAAAAACTCGAAGAGAGTTTAACCTCATCTGCGCGATTCTATGTCAGCGAAATTGAGACGTAAATCGATACCTTAAGGAATCCTTTGGATTCTTACGTCTGAGTTACTAAGACGCATAAATTTTATCGCTTCGAAGCATTGGGTGTCTTATTGCAAAGATTTACCGCTCAACTATCGGTAGCTCTCGCACCTGTGATCGATTCTTTTATATTCAATTATAGAGAGAATCGGAGATATTTCTTCGAATCCCCACGGTGGGCTGTAAGGCAGAGAAGTGATTTTTCTTTTTTTTTTTTTTCGTATAAGAATTCGTGGATTTCTCCTCGTGTATGCGTTCCTCAAAGAAACGTTCGCCATTACTTATAGACGAGAGTGTGTAACAAGGCAATCGCGTATCCAGGTACAGAGAAGAAGAAGAAGAAGACGAAGAAGAATAAGACGAAGAGATTATTCGGTGGTCGCGATGGGAATGAAGATAGCGGCGTTAACGCTTGTGCGTCGAAAACCTTCGTGACTTGAATAAATGATTTTATTTATTCTCGGTGAATGAGAGAACGTGGGTGCAGAGAGGGATCGACTACCGAGATACACGTGCTAATGGAAGAGAATGACAAAAACGCAGCGAGAGAATTGTTTTTCCTTCATTTTTTTTTTTTTTACGTATTGTAGAATTTTATTCCACACTATTTCACCTCCGAGAACTGTGTACTGTACTGTAAATACTGTGTACTGTAAAGAAAAAAATAGATGCCAAGGATTTGGAGTGTTTTTTCGGCAAAAAAAAAAATAAAAAAATACGAAAAGTTGTTTAAAAAAAATTTTGAAATAAAATAAACAAAAAAATGTCTGTACTTCGATAAAAAAAAAAAAAAAAAATGTCCTTGGAATTCAATCAAATATTTGTATTATTTTTCTATTTTTATTAACATTTTTTTTTTTTTTTGATTTTTGAGTTTTTTTTACTTTTTCGAAAAATGTTATACACTCACCAAGAGCCATTGCGGGATTTCCTCGTAAGTCTGCGTAACGAATTCGTGGCCTGAAACACAAAAAATACACGTTGCCTTTTGAATATATATTCGTATCGTCGGATATTTATGGAAAGCAACGGATCGAGAATAATTTTTATTGTATATACAATTTTTTTTTTTTTTTTTTTTTTTTTTTTTACATTTAGTATTGCGAACACGCCCCGTCCCTGACCGACACTCCATTCGTTCGAAATCCACACCTGAGAAAATCTCCGAACTCGCGGGGGGAGGGTGGGGCTTCCCCTACATAAAGTCTATTTAATTCACGAAGCATCGGAGGGTTTACGCTTCGAGTGTTTCAAATGTTCTCTCGCGCGTGTGTACGTCCCTACTTTCATTCATCGCTAGAAATAGTCGCAAATATTATATTTAGCGGCGAGTTCTACTCGGCCTCTTGAGAAATAGAGAGAGAAAGCTCGCGCGCGAGTCTTGATGCCAGAATATATCAAAGTGGACACAAACTGCCCCATTCACGTTTCGGACAAACTCCCTCGCTTTCTCCCTGCCGTATTTCTCGCGACGATAAAATCGATATAATTTCTTCGATAATCGAAAAACTTACGTATCGTTCGTAAAAAGACGAAATTTCAAATTTTTTTTTTTTTTTTCGATCACCTTAAATTCTTCGTAAATTCACTGAACCTTTAAATACTGGAGATTCCAGAAAGTACGGTAACGAAAACGGTTTAACGAAGACGAGAATTCGCGTGTCGTTACCTCGGTGCGTTTCCTCGAGTTCGCGAGGACGCGAGTCCCGCGCGCGTACACTCTTAGCATCGAAGAATGCCTCCAGAGCCTCTTTCGAGCACACAAGCTGATATATTTGCCTGTACTCTTTTCGTACGTACGCGTTTTGGCTCTCGAGAGAAGCTAACAGCGGTGAAGGAAGGTCGGGAGGGAGTTGCCGAAGACGCGAGACTATTTCCGTCCGCGTCGGTCTCTCTGCCGTCGCCGATGAAGTGCGCGTCTCATGTGTTTGTGCGTATATGCGCGCCGGCAAAAGAGACCCTCTCGGGGGGGTTGTCGTTCCCATGAATGCATCGCACGCGCGGGACGGATTGCGAAATTTTCACGCATCTCACTCTCCGACACGCACTTCGATCGCGATTGTCAATATTACGCAAATAGCTTTGCCAAGTTTTCTCGGAGGGATTTGCCTTTTCCATGAAAATACGATGATAAAATAAATTAAATGGAAAAATAACTATTCCGTTATGATATTTATGTTTGTTAATCGTAATTTTTTTTTAAATTACCAATTAAATAATAATTAAATCTTTATACTTTTTAAAAAATAATTTTTTTTATAAACATATTAATATTGAATAAAACAAACAAAAATTCTTAAAATTCGCATATAAAAAATTATTTAAATTAAATTATCTATAAAAAAAAGAAAATAACAGCGCGAAAAATATTACGATAAATCGATTTTTTTTTATTTGCCATATTATCGATTGTAAAACAAAATTTTGCAAAATGAAAAACGAAAAAAAATTAAATATTAATTTTCGTAACGAATTTATTCAATAATTTACTTCGCGAAATGATAAAAAAAATTGCATCACTCGCAATTACGTATTAAATAATTTACGGATGTTTAACTCTCCTCGCGGAAAAGTTCTTACGTACGTATATATAATTACGGTATCGAATAATAGTTGATAAAAAAAATGGTTTCACATATGGAAACGATTGACGTTGATGCGTCCAACTGGTGCGTTATAACTCGATACACGATGTCACGTTGCCGCGAGTCTATCGGCATATAGTCAGTCGAGTGTTAGATATGTATACGAGAGACGCGAGAATAGAAAAGACGGAATTAGATCCGATTAATTATTCCGGAGGCAAACGCCTGAACGCCCCGGTGAACATACGGTAAAGCCGAACGAGGAAATCGTTTCGTGAATCAATGGTGCAGCGCGACTATTTTATGTACCTTCGTCTCATCGCGCAACTAAACGTGCGTCGGCTGTAATACACGCGTTTTGTTTGCGTGTTTACGTTTAGGTATCAACGTTCGTACATATATAGCGTATAATTCGATTATACGAAGTCGTCACGTTTTCCCGGAGAGAGTACTGCAGTTGAATTATTAACTTTAAATGTGTGGGTTTCGCGGGAGAACTGAGCTTTTCGTTCTATAAGAGAGTTATGACGGTTCGTAACATCGCGTCATAATTATTTTTACGATTTACGTATTTCAATAATAATAATAATAATAATTATAATGATAAATAGAGGAGATGACATAGCGAAGGACCGGAAATGGTGAAATCGTTTAAAAAGTAAATAAAAATACGTAAATTGAATTTTCTTCCGTTCGGTTCTCGTCACAGTAATTTCACGAGTTTCAATTTCGTATTAACGAGACTCGAGCGAAGGTTATATATGCGTAATGACGTTCACCATGGATTCTCAAAGTTCCCTCGTCGCTGTGCGCATAAACGAGTCTGTGCGTCGAGCAACGAGAGCGAACAACCGTCAGGGTGTGCGCAGCACGTGCTACAGGGCGTCTGGAAACGTTTATAATGTGCGACCGGATTGTAACCATGAGGAGTAAGAAACTAATAGAAACTGTGGGGGAAATGAACAGGCGAAGCGGAGTAACGCGGCATAAGGGTCTCCGGGCATCCGGAGCAGAGCTCCTCGCGATGGAGAAAGGATCTTCGTGAGTTCTGGAGCGAAGCGAACCCGCGTTTGTAGTCATTACACACAGCGAAACGATGTAAAATGCACAGTTGTTGGCCACCTGCCATTTTTTTTTCAACCAAACCGATTTTTTAAGTTGCCGAAAAAACTGCGAAGGACTCGAAGTTAATTTAAAAAAAAAAAAAAAATTATCAAAAATTGGAGTCGACGAAATGTATTAATTGCTAAAAATATAAAAACGGTTTTTCGACGGAAATCAAATATATTGTAAATATATTAAATTGGTCGATTTTAAAAAATTGATATATTAATCGTATAAATTGTTATTAAATTATTGAAATATATTGTAAAATACATTTGCAATATATAATTTTTCGACGAAAATAAATTGGATATACATAGATTTTTATTTTTTTTTACATCGGGTCGAATTTTTGGTTTTTTATTTCAAAAAAATATTTATCGACAAATTTTTGTCGATATGAATCAAATTTAAGATTTAAAAAAAAATTTCTTCGATCCGCGTGAATCCGAGGGATTAAAGGCGAATTGCAAATATTTCTTGAAGTGCCAATGACTGTTATCAAAAATTTTACCACCGTTCGTATATACAGCAATTACAAGTGTGGGACGATGTGCGGCGGGGGGTGGGGGTGGGGGGAGGGACGAGCCGCGTCCCTCAAATAACACGAGCGAATGCAGAAGCCAAAGAAGCGAGAGCGGCAGGGTACGCGAGTGCACCTGCGTTACGCTCCGTACTTCCGGTGGAACGCGTGCCCTTATAAACATAACTTGCGCCCGCGCGTGCTTGATAGCGTCACGGGCTTATGCCTTCCGTGATTATAAATAGTACACACATAAGATCGCGAAAACCTTGGGCAGCTATAATACAGAAATTCGTTATTCTGTACAGTAAAAATCGTCGGCAATACAGTTGCGTTTTTTTTTTTTTTTTTTTTTTTTTTTTTATTTATTACGCGGCATAATCCGAAAAAAAAAAAAACAATCAAAAGCTAAAAAAATAAGATGCAAAGTTGCAAAAATGATTTTTACAAAATTATTGCTTCACGATGAGTTCGCATCGCTCGAAAGATTATCGACAACGATCTATTTTTTTTTTCCGAATTTACGAATATTAATTGGCGAGCGATGCAAATATGCAGGAATTGTTGATCGTTATTATTAATTGCCAACAGTTGATGCAAATGTTTAAAAATTGTTGCTCGTTAATATTAATTGCCAATTGATGATGCAACGGCATAGAAACTGTTGCTCGTTAATATTAATCGCTGGTAGTTAATGTTAATTTATCGAAATCGTTGATGGCGAATATTGATTAATAATAATAATAAGTGTTAAAGTTTAATAAATGTGCGATCGGCAAGGCGAACGTGAATTCGCACTAATGAAGTTTTCTTCGCGATCGCGTAAAATTTTTTTCGTCGATTTTTTTCGATCTCGTAAATTTTTAACGAAAAGTATGAAATTTCGTATACGCGAAAAAAAATACGAAAATTGAGTTTCTCTAAAATCAAATAACGATCGGAGGTTACGTACATCACCGCGACGCCGTGTAGGAATTTAAATTTCGTATATCATATATAGCGCGATTACTATTTTTGAAGTCCCATTGTTTCTTTCGCTATCATTGCGCAATAAGAATCGAGCAAAACGTTCGTGTCTCTCCTCGGTTGACACGCGTTATTAGATTCGTGTGCTTCGTCGCCGCATTGGTTGCCGCGATTGGAAGCAGAGCCTTGGCTCGTTCTGTTAGCTCTTGTCTCGACTCCTCCTGGCACGGTGCGACTCGCCGATTACCAGTCCAATGTCGAGAATCTCTGTTTGTCGTAAACGGCGGCCAAAAAAAAAAAATAAAAAAAATAATCCCGCGAACTGCAATTTCGTGGTTTTTAATAAAAATAAAAAAAAACCGATAAATAATTTATCGACTATTTAACCTCAAAATTTTTTTTTTTTTTTAATTAAATAAAAATTCGGAGACCATCAAAGGACATAAAATCGTTTCAGCGAAAGATCGAAAATCGCAGAGCCGCAGCTATAGCCATCTGCAAGAAATTTTCTTTTTCGTGGTGTTTTTTTTTTTTTTTTCATCATTTTCTCTTTCATCCATTCGTATTCGGAGCATTTACTCCGAGTGAAATTCCCGAAGGAAAATTTACAGAACAAGCAAATGCTCCGAAGCATTTAGGTGGGTACCACACATCGGCAAGAGCGTCTGGTACCGTTCGGCTGTCAGTTACGGTCTATTTATGTACACCGCTGTGCGAGAGGGCCGCGCGAGGGTGAGAGACTTCTACCTCTCGATAGCCAATGGAGCGCATTCTTCTATCCTACATTTTCCTCTTATTTTTCATACAGATTGCCATTTAAACGTTAAGATTTTGAAAAAAATCAATAAATCGATAATCCCGCCGATTTTTTTATTTTTCAAAATCGTACTCACCGCTCTTCGCGGCCTCTCCGAAGATACGAATCACTTTTTTTTTTTCACATCCGGTCCGATACTTTTAGAAATAAATTTTTATTCACCTCAAAAAATCATTTCGATCTTTTTTTCCTCGTTCATCGGTAATTTTTTTTTCTTATCACGATAACACCGATAATTATCAAAAATTCACGAAAAACGTTTTTTTTTTTTTTCTTTTTTTTTTTTTTTCGTACGTAACACCGGTGTCTATCGGAGCGCGTTTATCGCTGATGTGTACGTGTTGAACAACGAGGGGGTACGGCACGGCACGACACGGCACAGCGCACTGACAGCACGAGAATCAGTAAGCTTAGGCGAGCAGTTGTAGCCCCAGCAGTAGACGGAAGAGAGGAAAGATTCCGTGTGCGCTTACTAGTATACACTGCCGTCTCTCGCCTCCGCAAGCTCTGCCATGTGACGAAGCCCCCGTGCGCCTCTCGGGCGTTCTCTATGCCCCGTGGCTGCCTTATTGCTGCTGCTCTCCTTCTCTTCTTACTCTCGCGCCGAAAGAACGAGGAGCCGAGAGCCTACGCGGGGGCTCATCGTAGCACCCGCGCTTACCGTTTTCTTCTTCTTCTTCTTCTTCTTCGCCTTCTTCTTCTTCTTCATTGCTCGGCTCTCGAGTTTTGTGCCGCTGGTACACTCGAGTTCGTGGCCAACCCACTCGCACCCACGCATCTGGCATCCGATGGATCCGAGGGCCGCCCATGCGTGGTCCATGCCTCGCCTCTGAAGACCTGCCGTATAGTCGAGAGTTCCAAACTCTCTTTCCTCTCATTCTCTCCCTGATGCACTGATGCCTATCAACTATCTCCTTCTCTTCATTTTCTGATACATAACATTCACATGATGAGTACTCGAGAGTCGCAGTAGCGATCTTTTTCTATGGATAGACGCGACTTTGAAGATTTTTTTTTTGTTTATTGGTATTAGTGATTAATTATCTCGTCAATGTCAACTGAGTGTCGAGTTATTCGATGGAAATTAAAAAAAAATGATTTTTGTGATTCGCGGTAATTATACGAAGTTTTCACGGGAGACATCTACCTGAGGGGTCAAAAATCGAAGTAACTTATTGATTTTTTTTTTTTTTTTTTTTTTCGAAAATTGTAGGAGATAATCAAATGATTTTATTTAGTGAACGGCACATGTATCGAAATTCTTATAAAAAATTGTTCCAATAAAAAAAAAAACAAAATTATCATAATATCGGCGATCGTCGATTTTGGTCGATTTTTCGTTTCTCGACAATTTCTTTCGTAAGATTCTCAATATATGTGCCTTTTAGTGACATTTCTTTAAAATTGCCTTCTATCATTTTTGTAAATTAAAAAAAATAGAAAATGTATTCTCTTTGTACAGATTTGGATAAGGAAAACGAATCGATGCATAAATTTCGTTTTTTAAAAATTTATTTACGCAATTAATAAGCAAAAATGAATAGACGAAATTGTCAGCAAATCCCAGCAAATACATCGCGCGCGCGCGTTCGATTGTTATAAAATTGATTAAAATGAACCCATCGATCACGATCGCTAAAATTTGCCACTCATTGACGTTGGCTCGTCGCCACAGCAGCCATTTCTTTGACGAACGGGTGTTTCGAAGACATTGGGGTTTTTACTCGCGCACGCGACTTCCCACAGTCGACGGGGATCGCGCGTGCGTGTCTGTCACGCATGTGGATCCGCGACGAGCGGAGCGTAGGTACATACGAATTACTTTGAACACTTTGTTTATAATGGTATCGTATGTACCCATCGCCCCGGCGTTCGTTACGTATAGACGTTTCATTAGAGTCGTATCGGGAAGGCATACGAACGCTTTGAGATATTCTCTCGTAGATGCAACACAGAATTTCGTGTCAAAGGAGACTTAATATAGAATCGCGTCCCGTGCGCCCGTAAAGGTAATACGAGCTTTGCTCACCACCACGTGCAACTTGGCTGGACGCTGGTCTAAGTAAGTGAATTAACTTGGCGAACGGTCTGCGAAACACGTGCCCGCCATATGCTCCAAAGTGGCTATACATTTGCCGCTGAGGTTTAACGAGTCTTGCGCCCTTGTCCTTCCACATGCGCACACTGTTCTCTGTGTCGTCAGTGCCAAATTTTCGTGGCTGCGAACATTTGCATTACGTTTCTCGTGTATCGGAGCCAAGAATACGGCGTTTCGATACTCCGAAGGGTAGTATTGCGTACAATAGGATTTGCATCCGTACGTCGGGCGCAATGATCGAAGGATTCGCCGAATGATTTCGGATTCACTGGAGATATCTGATTCTATTATTAACCCCCCTTTTCATTGGATTATCGCTGGAAATAGAACAAAAATGGTCGATCGGTCGATCGGCTTTTCAATAGATTACTATAACTGCGAACCTTTCAGTATCATCGTATTAAGGAGATCTAAATTCAGCGTTTCGCTCCGATTTTAATGGACAAAAGTATAACTTGTCTTTTTTTTCGCATCGATTCTAATTTTTTTTTTTTGTTTTTTTTTACGGATCTTCGAAGTTTTTATTGTTAACTCGATTATTAAAATTGCGGAGTAATAAAAAATATTACAATATTCTTTTCGTTTTTTTCGTTCATAATAATAATATGCGATTTTTTAAAAAAATGGTAAACTATTAAAAAATCAACAATTCGAAACTACTTTATAATTTTTTTTTTTCAATTTTTTTCGGGATATTTTGTAGGCAAATGGATCATTTGAAGATAACTGATCGAAAATTTCGGACGTATATTTACGTTTCTCGTGTACGCGAGATGTTGAAATAAATTATGTAAATAATCGGTATATAAAAATGTTCCGCAGCAAAATAATTTGCTAATTTGCTGCATTTGCTTTTTTTTTTGTATCGAATCTTTCAACGCTGCGTTACGAAAAAGAAAAATAGTTTCTTACGATAAATCGCAAAGAGAGTAATCCGACGATTAAAATTGCGTCGAGAGTAGTAAACCGCATCGATTTACCGACTCTTGGCATCGCGGCCGGTGGTTGCGCGTTCGTTCCAACAGATGTCTCATAGCCGATAATGAAGGTTAAAATATGGTATAAAATCGGACGCGGGGATCTCATTAACGTGAATTCAAATTCGTTGGCACGGCTCGCGTGGGCCAATTTGCGTTAAATTGCGGTCGAGTAGATTCTCCACTTATCGTGTGCAACGAGCGCATCGAATGCGACTCTCGAAGCGTTCGTCTTTCTTCGCCATTTCACTCGATTTTTCTCGTGAAAAAACTAAACACAGATCTCTCTATATAAATTTCCTCGACAGAATCGTCTTTAATCGATGAAAACAATCGTTAAATTACGCAATAACCTCGTCGGACAATCGCCATTCGATATTCTCGACATCGTCTTTTTTTCCTCTCGTCTATCCCCACCCTTTCGCTTTTGCTCCGCGATCGCTTTATTATTTCAGCGCTTCATTATCGCGACTCTTATTAAAACACGAATATCAAGCCGGCGCCGTAAGAGAGATCCAAAGAACGAACGAAGGAGAAGTTGCGGTTTGCCCCGCGAAACGATAACGACAGCGGCGAATGACTGTTAGCACAGTAGTCGCTTCAAGGTCCGCTCTCAATAATGCCGGAGTGAAAGTCACGTGTTTCTCTTGACTTCTTGCTTCGCGTGTGTCTCTTTGGGTTCTTGAAATTCTCGAGTGTCCCGTAGATACACGACGGACATCGCTGAGAGTGTCCACAACGCTCGTGCCGCATTAGCATCGATCGTTCTCACGCGTTCGCAATATTTTTACGAAAAAGTAAGATTTCTAACTTAAAAAAAAAAAATTACGAAAAAATAATAATAATCAACAAAATCAAAATAAAAAAAAAAAAAATCGAAAGGCCTCGAAAGATCGCGGAAAAAAAACGTTTCCAGTGCGCCACCATCGGCACGACCCATATATTCATCACTCTCGTTCAGCATCCTCGATTTTGGACCCCAACGTTGTGGCACGTAGTTTACTGTATATTATATATATATATAACGCGTGTGTAGGTGCTGCTACTGTGTATATATATACACATATATCTATCGTATATACTGGAGTACAGTGTCTATACAGTGTCAACTGCGCAGCTACGGATTTAACGACTAAACTCGAGTGCGCTCGCGCGCGTCTCACGGATTTCCCCGGGAATCGGAACTTTCCGGGGCCTCGAGCAGGTTTTCCCTCATTTGCCCCAACGCCAGCGATTGCGTGAGTCACGGCAACAGGTGAGACGAGCGACGAAACTGTAAAAGCGACGGAAAGAGAAAGATACAGTGTGAGACAGAGGCGGAGATTAAACCTGACAACAGGCCAAACCCCCTCTCCGCAACATCGACGAGTGAATATTGAAAATCATAACACAAACAAATCCCATTCGATCGATCGTAAACGGTGTATAAAAAAAAAAAAAAAATTTCAATCAAAATTTAACATCGCGTTTGCTGTGAACCGATAACGAATAAAAAATAAATAAAAAATTTGTTGTGTACGATATATCGGGAAATTGTACACCGATTCACGGGGCAATTATGAGCGTCGAAGATATCCTGAATTACAAGCCCAGTGATGACGAGGACTATTACGGACTTCTCGGCTGTGACGAGTCTGCATCGGTAAGCCAATTAAAAAAAAAATTTATAATTTTTTTTTTTTTTTTTTTTTTTTCGTGTGTTTGAATTTTATTACGATTTTCATTATTATATTTATTATTGTTTCGTTGTTTTGGTGATTATGGAAAAATTGAATTTTTCTCGTTGCGTCGTTCGTTTTGTGGCATTTTATTTACAAGCTGATTACAGTTTTCTGTCGCGAGTCTCAATTTTTTTTTTTTTTTTTTTTTTTTTTACACGATTACATTTAACTGGGTAATGGATAGTTAAACGATATTTAAATTGATGCTGTTATTGTATTTGCGCGGGTGTAACGAAGGTTGAGCAAATAACAGCGGAGTACAAGGTATTGGCGCTCCAATATCATCCCGATAAGAATGAGGGTGACAAGGAGGCCGAGGCGAAGTTTCAGCAATTAAAGGTAAGAAGCAATACATCGAGAATCTTATTTCTCGATCGGGTTGAGAAACGGAGTTATTTTTTTCGCGCGTCTTTCTCAATTTTAATGATCAATAATTTCGTGTCTTATCGTCGTCGATGTTTTTTTCACTCGAAAAAAAAAAAAAAAAAAAAAAAAACTTCTCGTCGCAGCACGCGAAGGAGATACTCTGCGATCCGGAGAAGAGAAGCAATTACGACAAGTGGCGGCATAGCGGTATTACTATCAGCTACAAGCAATGGCTCGGCATGAAGGAACATGTGCATCAGGTGAGTAACGCAATGCTTGCATTCGCTCGATTCTTTACCATTACTCGTTATTTTGCTTCACAAATTATCCATCGTGGCGTTAATTATAGATGAATCTCTTGAAAAAAAAAAAAAAAAAAAAAAAAAAAAAAATCGTATCAAATAACTAAAATTAAATTTGTAACGCTAAATTATATTGGAGTAACGAGTTGAACTAAAAAAAAAGTAGTTATATGATTGTATAGACTAATTTAATGAAAATACACGTTATCTCGTTGTTGCTGCAAAATTACAATATTCCACTGAAAATTATAACTATTATATACGAAACTCCTGTTACGTAACGGTGAAATTGTTGATAATTAAATAGTGATATTGCCGAAGAGTAAAATGTTGCCTCGCAATGTGTTTATCGTTGTTGATCGGTAAGTTAAATTGGCAAACGAACCCTTCGTTACGTAATTTTTTTTTAAAGAGATGAAATAATTGTTGCTAATCGTTAATTAAATTACGTCGCAGCGCGTTAGATTTCGATGATGTTGAGCTTTTATTTCGTTATCGCTCTACGAAACCACATGGAAAAAAAGTATATCGGAAATGTATATATGATATCGCAACTTATTCACCTAATAGATAATTAATTATATAATTATAAAAAAACACGGATTTTAATAAATTTCTAATCAATTTACTGCAGAAAAATTACTGAAAATGTAATGTACAATTCCTATGAAAAGTTAATATCGGTATATTAAAATCCGTAGAGATATTTTCCTCTCGATAATTTCCTAATAATTAAACAAATAAAAAAATAATTGATTAACACAGAAAAAAATTATTTAAGGATTTTTTAATAAGTACTTTAAATCCAATAATTTACTTCAATTTCACTGAAAAACAAAAATATTAATTTTTCATCGCTATTGTGCATTAAATCTAATATTCAACTTTATGCATTAAAATTTCCAATACATAAAATTTTCGATGTTTTTTGCAATATTTTTTGCATATATTCAATATCCATGTGAAAATTAGAATTTTTTAACATTTATCGGTAAAACAGTAACAAATTATCGGCGCATTTATTTTCATCACTTTTCTTCGTAAATATTCGTGTTATAACACAACGACGTTACGACTCGTTAATTACGAGAAAATAATTGAAAACGTGATACGGGCGCGTAAGTTGCCGATATAATTGTAAAATTCCCAGTACATTAAATTTTCGATATTTTTTTCAATATTTTTTGCATATATTCGATTTCCATGTGAAAATTGTAATTTTTAAATATTTATCGGTAAAAAAGTAACAAATTATCGGCGCATTTATTTTCATCACTTTTCTTCGTAAATATTCGTGTTATAACACAACGACGTTACGGCTCGTTAGTTACGAGAAAATAATAGAAAACGTGATAAGGGCGCGAAACTTGCCGATATAATTGTAAAATTTCCCGTACATTAAATTTTCGATATTTTTTTCAATATTTTTTGCATATATTCGATTTCCATGTGAAAATTGTAATTTTTAAACATTTATCGGTAAAACAGTAACAAATTATCGGCGCATTTATTTTCATCACTTTTCTTCGTAAATATTCGTGTTATAACACAACGACGTTACGACTCGTTAGTTACGAGAAAATAATTGAAAACGTGATAAGGGCGCGTAAGTTGCCGATATAATTGTAAAATTTCCCGTACATTAAATTTTCGATGTTTTTTGCAGTATTTTTCGCATATATTCGATTTCCATGTGAAAATTGTAATTTTTTAAACATTTATCGGTAAAACAGTAACAAATTATCGGCGCATTTATTTTCATCACTTTTCTTCGTAAATATTCGTGTTATAACACAACGACGTTACGACTCGTTAGTTACGAGAAAATAATTGAAAACGTGATAAGGGCGCGTAAGTTGCCGATATAATTGTAAAATTTCCCGTACATTAAATTTTCGATGTTTTTTGCAGTATTTTTCGCATATATTCGATTTCCATGTGAAAATTGTAATTTTTTAAACATTTATCGGTAAAACAGTAACAAATTATCGGCGCATTTATTTTCATCACTTTTCTTCGTAAATATTCGTGTTATAACACAACGACGTTACGACTCGTTAGTTACGAGAAAATAATAGAAAACGTGATAAGGGCGCGTAAGTTGCCGATATAATTGTCACGTGGTACGTAATCGTGTCCCGACAGTCGATGCATTGGAGTACTCCGAAGACGAAGGATCGGATGTTGCCGGACGGTAGCGGTGCCGGTGGCTCGCCGGGTCACGTGAGGGGTCAGCCGGCTGGTAATGCGCACAGAAGGGCCTCCGAGGGCGGTGCGAATATCCACTACGGTGCTCGTCGCGATCTCAATTGGGACTCACAGGACTCCAGCGAGGTAGTCAACAAGTTTCGTAACTACGAGATTTAAGTGGAACGAAACAATTGACGTACACACAACTATACTTATTATTGCGTATAATGACGACGGCGACGTTACGCGATGCCAGTGATTCTCTCCCGGCCTCTGACGCAAAAAAAAAAAAAAAAAAAAAAAAAAAGTCCTCAAACCGAAGAACTGCGTCCCATGAAAAATGTCCGAAAACATATCGCGTTTGAGAAATGAGATACTGACCACAATTGCACGATAAAACATTCCAAAAATCGGGCTTTCGGGATCGAATAAAAAAAATCACGTAAACCAAAAAAAAAAAAAATAAAAGAGATATATGAATGTAAAACATATTTATATAGATATGAAAAAAAAAAAAAAAAAAAAAAAAAATTGCCAGAGGCATTCGTGATGAAATGGTATAATAAGAGCGTTGATTGAGATCAATTATTATCTTTGTGATGTTTAAGAGTTTAAGGAAGTTATTATTATACATAACTGATATGTATATACGATTTAAAAAAATA
Organism: Buathra laborator; assembly: GCA_934046635.1. Classification (NCBI taxonomy): domain Eukaryota; kingdom Metazoa; phylum Arthropoda; class Insecta; order Hymenoptera; family Ichneumonidae; genus Buathra; species Buathra laborator. Next base: position 6,974,806 of record OW203900.1, read on the forward strand.
TATATATATATGCTATATATATCGATCATTGACGAGAACGATGTGAAGGGATTCGCCATAGAAAAAAAAAAAACTGATGAACCGGAAATAGATAATCGACTCGATGTATAAACGACAAGTTAAAAAATGTACACAAACAGTGTACATAAATATCTTTGTTGTTGTATGATTGTCGTGACGTGAAAAAATAACATAAATGTATTTGAAAAAAAAAAAAAAAAAAAAAAAAATTCCGATGGAGATGAAAGTATATTGAAGATCGCGTCACATTCGCGCCACGATATCACGTTAGTTGTTCAAAGTATCGCCTCCCGCGTCTATTATCGTCTCGACATTCCAATGGATTTTCACAATAAATCCGCCAAAGATCGTGCAAAGCGAAAATCGCGTACTCTACTCTCACAATTCCATTGTACTGTAAAACGTTAATACTATATTTTCCAATACGCGAGCGACGAAACATCTCGAGAATGGAGACATATCGATATCGCAATTTTCAATTGAAAGAACGTGTCTCACGTCCCTTAACTCCTATAGCCATATATCGTACGTTACCGGAAATCTGTTTCAATGGGAGAAACGTACAACTGACACGTATATTATATACATGACATATATATATGGATATACATATACAGCAATTCGTAAATACATCGCGAGAAAGTCGAGTCGCACGACTCACTGTCAATTCTTCGAAACTCGTCTCTCATTAAAATTTCGAGTCATTGATTCTAATGCCGCGTATCAGAAAAAAATAAATAAAAATATCAAAGAACACATATCCCACGACATTAGTTCGTGAATAACCAACAAAAAAATTGGTCGGATCTATGAAAAAAATCGACAAAGACATGAGGAAAGAAAAAAGAAACATAACCTCTTTTCTTACGTATATTTTCTCAGCGATTCAAGTCTCATTGACATCAATCAATTTCACGCGAAAAAAAATGGCGTTCGGCTCGCGTCAACATACAAACAACTCATGAAAAATAATAAAAATAACAAAAGTGTATTAACTATGTATAATGTGCAATGTATATGTGGGAAAACAAAAGAAAAACGAATGGGTGGAGTAACGTCTGTGGGGTGTGCGCGATCGATATTTTTTTTTTTTTTTTTTTTTTTTTTTTTTTTTTTTAATGTCGGGTCGACGTTTCGATTAACACGACGAGAGTTTGTTACGTAAACGTCACGTTTACCATCGACGGATGGATAATTAATCCGCAAACGCAGGTGCGCCGAATACATATGTCCGATGGTATTAATAGGCCGATGACTGAGAGTCGAGAGAACAGCGGACGGAGAACGTATTCATAATACATACAATAACGAGCATATAATCCGTCGATCCCCAAGTATGAACGTCCCGTAGCACATCCCACCGACTATATACAAACCTCACATACTCGTCATTAATATCTCCGGATTGACGCGCGCATTCGACCGCAAGATGTGTATCCAACATTGAGATTCAATAAATGTGTTTAAATAACGTGAATCGGACGTTTCCCCTGACGTACTAATGTACAATTGTTTAAGTCATTTTATACACACTATTGTCTACCCAAACCTATTAGGAAAAAAAACATTTCGAAAAAAAAAAAAAAAAAAAAAATGGCTGAATTTTGTAAAAAAAAAAAATTTTAACAATATCTTTTTTCAGAGTTTTTCAGCGACTTGGAGTTTGAAATGTCCCTATTTCTCGAGTTCAATCGTCAAAAATAATTTAATTCATTTTTTTTCTCGTCTCGTCTTTACAATTTTTTTCCCGAAGCCACGAAACAATTTTTTTTTTAAAGCGCAAATAAATTTTTATCCGGAATTGCGACAGATAATCCGAATCCGAATAATCCGAAAGCCGATCGCTATATCACGTTGTCGTCTGCGAAGTAAAAAAAAAAAGTCCATAAATTTCGTGGACAAATATTTGTGTTATACTTTTTTTTTGTGTCCCACTTTCACGAGCCAATCGTAAAAAAACATATAATTTTTTTTTTTTTTTTTTCGTTATTTCGATGATTTTTACGAAGCTACAAATTTAAAATCTTTAAATTGCTTCTATTGGAGAGGAAATCAATTTTTATCCTCCATTACGACGAATAAATACGAAAAGAGTCGATTGCTACATCACGCTGACGTGTGCGGCCTGTGGTTTTGCATAGCTATGAAATATACATCACTTCGAAATTTTCGCGATAACCCGGGTGTGTTATATTTCGTTATATTGCTGACCGTGTGTGCCGCTCGATTCCCATAGCCTGTTGCTCGCTGATTGGGAATTGGGGCGAAGCATTGTTTTGCGCTCAGTGGAATACTCGCGTCGGTGAACCGCGGGCTCGTCGGTAGCCCCGTATAGAAAGGACCGGCAGCGGCTTGTTATCGTTTGTTACTCAGGGAAAACGCTTCAACAGACACGGCCTGTGTTTACAGCTCTTGGCGCTGGACGGTCGACTCGACTTTTCTCTCTTTTAGAGTATCTGATTCGCCTATTGAAGAATTCCAACTATTCCTACTCCATTTTTTCTCCTCTGTAATCCCTTTTTTCGCAATTTAGCACTTCAATTAAAAAATGAAAAAAAAAAAAAAAAATTAACGAGTTATTTTCCATTTTTTGTCGAAAGTACGGAAAAACAGAGATATTTTCGTATAACTATATATACGTGCCATTGGGATAAGTACAGTCTACTTTAAGCGGACTCATTACTTTTCTCGAGACGCCCCCTCGTCGACGCACCCTCTCAATATACTATCGCAGTATTTAATGCGCAAAATCTACTCGGTGTTCTTAAAAATTACAAATCTCCTTGAATACGAATAACTTCCCGAATTCCTCTATTAATACATTTTTTTATCGATAAAATCCTTAATAGAAAACCAATTTCAAGCGCTAGAAAATCTAACCTCAAAAACTGTATAAATACGAAGCTTCATCTCCGTAACACAAATTTTCAAATTTCCCCACATTAACATTTTTTTTTCTCATTCCCAATGTTGAGAAAACGCATTTATGTTCCCCGCGACGCGTATTTATTAGCAACACGGTAACTTCGTCATAATAATGAAACACCCGTTACGTCAACACGCGGTATTGTGCCGAAGACAAGGGATGCAAGTGTCTCGAGGCCAGACTACCGCGCGCTCGTGTACAATGAATGACAAGCTGCATTTACGTGGGAAGATAGTATAAAGGATTCTCGTGCAGCAATCGCGAATGTTTCGCGGAGTTACCCCGTATTTTTTTTTATTTTTTTTTTTTGTCCCCTCTGCAATGTCGAGGAGAGTATAAAGGAACTTTCCGCCCGTATCCTCTGTTCGCGTACTCCGGGGAGTTAACGCGAAACTTTTACGAGTCATTGTACTTCGCTCCCTTTATCTTCGATCTATTACGCCGCTCGGCACCGGTGTCTTCGTCGTTCCGTTCTCGTCGGGTTATATCGTCGTTGCTATTCGCTCCGCAGTTTTAACGGCATAGCGAACTATTCTACGCGTTCGATATCGAAGAGCCGTCAACCACGTTGCCCGGGGAAATTCTATATGGGCTCAAAACTTTGACCTACCGACCTACTGTACTATGTATTTGCTCTCCTCCCCCATCAATCCTCGTGTGCCTGGCAACCGGAGCGACGTTTCGGCCTTCTAAACCCCATCCCCCGACGGCTTCACATCCCAAACACACATACATAACCTCCAACTATTCTCCCCGTTCGTCTATATTTAGTCGGTAAACTTTTCGTCGCGCATAGATTGCGAGCGAAAACTTTTAGTTCAAAGAATTCCGCGTACTTTCCTATTCAACTCCTTTCGAAAGCATTGAATACTCGTTCTCGTAACATCGCGTCTCGTCAGTGGGCAGTCGCGTCTTTTAGTCCGAAGAAAATCTTTTGTTTCCCGTTTCGAGATTTTACATCGCAATTTCCGAAAATTTCACGTTTCCGAGAATTCGTGAATTTCGCGAAATTGCCGCCAATTACCTGTCGCGGACTTTCTAACGCCGAAGCGTATTAAGGTTTCGGGAAATATATGCGCATTCAATAGTTTCGGTTTGGTTGGGGTACACGAGGATCCAACAGGCTGTCGGGTGTTTGCGACGCGAAGTAACGCTTTGCACGTGTGTGTCGGCGAAAATTTTCATCAAAGGAAGAGAAGGACACGGGGAATGTCGTTGTGTCGATGTATTGGGGGTTTTGATGCTCTACCCGGCGATCGATGCCTCGGATAGGGTACACAGCAGTGCTGAGAGGCTTCGGCGTCCGCGTGGGCGGCCGGCCCGGTGGGTGTGGCTCTCGTCTCATCTCTATTCCTATGTACAACGACGATGTTCTCCTATACCATTTCCATGCGTTGGTAGAGGTAATAACGGTGGTAAACGGACGAGTAACTACCAACTATCGGGCCGATACTCCGTGCGGAAATTGCGACTCGCCAACGGAGGCGAACATAGAGAACTGCGACGTAATTCTCGATCGACGAGGGACGGAGGGACGGAGGGAGGAACCCGAAGAGTGTGAGAAACTAAGTGAGAGACTGTGTTTCTCCATCAACGAGCTTTTCTATCTCCAGTCGACGGGATATCGGAACGATTTGCAAGAGATTTTCACCCCTCGAAAAGCAATCGATAATCGATTTCGGTTAACCGCCGCAAGCTAAGGGAGTAACGACGACGAATCCCTCATAACTTCGGGAAGATTCGATGTTTTTTTTTTTTTTTTTTTTTTTTTAGCTACCGAATTGCAACCGTTTACGACGATACATCATTTCTTCCGCTGTAACGAAAAATACTTCTCGACGAACATTTTCGCGCTAAAGAGGAACACAGATAATTACGATTTTTTTTCTTCGAATAAAAACTGTTTTTTTTTTTTTTTTTATTGATCGACAAATTATTTTTCTCGGCGGTAATTCTAATATTCCGGCGATAGCTTACGTGTTAATTGGATTCTATCTATGAGAATAGAGTCGTAAGAATCTTGAGAATTCGAACGATTTTTTTGTTTTTCAGATATTAATTCGTAATTAAAGATCGGCGTCGACTGCAAAGCTCGCGAAAGGGGTTTTTTTTTTTTTTTTTCTTCTTATTTTTAGGCGGTCGAAGTTGGACCTTCAGTTTGTATACTACATATAATTCTCTTGCAGCGAGTGCTGATGTTTCTCGTTAACGATTATGAAAGATTTACAGTTATATCGCGAAAAAAAAAAAAAATTCTCGACGATTTTACGCAAAGAGCGATCAATTTTTTTTTTTTTTTTTTTTTTTCATCAGCATTTACTTAATTGTTATTATACGCATATGTTTTCTTTATCTTTTTCAATTAGTCTTGTGTTTCATTCGCTCGTTGCGAAACGAAGATATCGTTTCGAACGCATATTACGCGGATACAGCGCAACAGAGACACAGAAATTTCTGGTCTTCGCTCATCCGTTTGTCGCAATTCAGGATTGATAATTCGTATATTGTCTAAGTATACATTTTATAGTACAAAAATCATGTTACAATCTCGCGGGCGGCGAGGTCACTCGATTCTTCGAACGTTTCGCGAACGTTTTACGATGGATCTGCGCGAGAGATGTCCCCACTATCGCGGTGAAAAATTGTTTAATCTTTTTTTTTTTTTTTTTTTTTTTTTTTTTTTTTGTGGGACGCGTAGAAATATCCCCGTGGAGTCTCGCGCGCGGCTCCGATGACACGTTGAGCCGTAGAGAGAACGATAGAGAATGAGAGACGATATACGTGGAACCGAAGTGCAATGGATGCTTTTAATATCGGCCGACGTCGGGATCCGGCACCTGATTCTCGAGAGTACACGGCCTCAGGAACTCTTGACCTCTTTCGTGGAGCCATTTGTTTGCAACTGCAACAACGCGTTTAAATTAAATTAGTTAAAAAATCACGAGAGTCGAGAATACATTTTCTTAAGGTTAGAGGTCGAGTATCTATTTTCGTATGTTATTTTTATATCAACTTTTATCGAAATTTTTAGGCGGAAAAGACGAAACATCGTGTATCGGATTTTTTAAAAAAATTTGTGAACAGTAAACAATGAATTTTTATTTTTATAAAATTTTTTGATCGATTATTTAATCAGAAGGAAAATATGTAACGTATTCTTCGATTTTCGATGTTTCGGCATTTCAATGGAATTACGGAATGGAATGGAAAAGTTGAAACATCCGCGTATCGGATTTTTTGAAAATTTTGTGAACAGTGAGCAATGAATTTTTATTTTTATAACATTTTTTGATCGATTATTTAATCAGAAGGGAAATATGTAACGTATTCTTCGATTTTCGATTTTCGATGTTTCGGCATTTCAATGGAATTACGGAATGGAATGGAAAAGTTGAAACATCGCGTATCAGATTTTTTGAAAAATTTTGTGAACAGTAAGCAATGAATTTTTATTTTTATAAAAATTTTTCATCGATTATTTAATCAGAAGGAAAATATGTACCGTATTTTTCGATTTTCGATGTTTCGGCATTTCAATGGAATTACGGATTTTAATGGAAAAGTCGAAACATCGCGTATCAGATTTTTTGAAAAATTTTGTGAACAGTGAACAATGAATTTTCATTTTTATAAAATTTTTTGATCGATTATTTAATCAGAAGGAAAATATGTAACGTATTCTTCGATTTTCGATTTTCGATGTTTCGGCATTTCAATGGAATTACGGAATGGAATGGAAAAGTCGAAACATCGCGTATCAGATTTTTTGAAAAATTTTGTGAACAGTAAGCAATGAATTTTTATTTTTATAAAATTTTTTGATCGATTATTTAATCAGAAGGGAAATATGTATCGTATTCTCCGATTTTCGATGGTTCAGCATTTCAATGGAATTACGGAATGGAATAGAAAAGTCGAAACATCGCGTATCAGATTTTTTGAAAAATTTTGTGAACAGTAAGCAATGAATTTTTATTTTTATAAAATTTTTTGATCGATTATTTAATCAGAAGGAAAATATGTACCGTATTCTTCGATTTTCGATGTTTCGGCATTTCAATGGAATTACGGATTTTAATGGAAAAGTCGAAACATCGCGTATCAGATTTTTTGAAAAATTTTGTGAACAGTAAGCAATGAATTTTTATTTTTATAACATTTTTTGATCGATTATTTAATCAGAAGAAAAACATGTAACGTATTCTTCGATTTTCGATGTTTCGGAATTTCAATGGAATTACGGATTTTAATGGAAAAGTCGAAACATCGCGTATCAGATTTTTTGAAAAATTTTGTGAACAATGAACAATGAATTTTTATTTTTATAAAATTTTTTCATCGATTATTTAATCAGAAGGAAAATATGTAACGTATTTTTCGATTTTTGATTTTCGATTTTTCAGCATCTCAATGGAATTACGAAAAAAATCGGATTTTTCTTGTATTCTATAGGAAAGAATATGAAAAATAAGATATTTGGAAAAGTAGCGAAATCGTTAAAAAAAAAAATAGAATCGCGTTGTCGAATAATACGGCACTTTATACCGATCCGACAAGTAAAATTGGATTAACTAAATTCGTATAAAAATTGAGTCAAATATAGACATTTCGTACCCCACTTTGTTCCGGTGAGAACGGGACACGCGGCGTGTCTTGTTTTGTAATCGCCCTCTCCGTTAGGCTTGAGATTATACCAGAAAGCGGCGCTTCCTTTTTTAGGCCATAGAGCGATGTTGATACGAGTAAATACAGTACCACCGCCCTGTTCCACGTCACTCATCTACGAAAATAAATTAAAACGTTATTATTGCGTTTAATTTCGGAGTGAAAACCCGTCGGCGGCCGTCATTGACGCTCCGCGCAGATAAGATCGATGCTTACATAATACAAAACTGTGGCGATGCGATTTCCCGTTCCGAGACTCTTAAAAGCGTTTGTTTCTTCCCTCTGAAATCAATAATAAGCGATTAATAATTAGTAACAATATAATTTACATGCGAAGATTAGAAAAAAAAAGAATGTGACGAGGAGAATTACCCTTGCGAAATCGAAGTGCGGTTCGTAGTGACCGCCGATACCGTAATTAACGACTTGAAGCTCTTCGGCAGTTTCGATCGTCATACTCGTCATGTGTTGCACCCTTTCGCTCACAGCTTTCACGTGCGGATGTTCGTGTTCCTGCAGCCAAGCGCTCTTACTTATTCGGTAATTCGCGATCTCCAACTCTCCGGTTTTGTAGTTTTGGACGGTCGCACGTTTGAACTGTGAACACAGCGAAGAAATTCGTTAGTTTATTATAAATCCAATGAGACGAAAATTAATGAATTATTACTGTAAAAAATAATAGTCAATAGTTACGATAGGAATAAAAAGTAAATGTACTTTTACTGAGAAATTAAAGTACATTTTTAGATTTAAGGCACTTTTACAATAATATTAAAGTAAATTATTAAAAGTAAACATTTTTTTTAATTTAATTTTTTAAAAATATTGAAATTAATGTACAAATTTTTGTTTCAAAATTTCCGGTTGCAATACACTAATTTTCAAGGTATTCACCATTTTTTTTTTAATGTTAAAATTTAAAAAAATCCAAATTATCAAAAAAATTCGCTATTTTTATACAATTTCTTTTTTCAATTGTAAAAATATTTTTTGCAAATTTGCAGATTATTTTTAGTTACGAATTATCGTACGATGTTTCGTGAATTTTGTAATTTTCAAGTACACAAAATTTGCCATTATTTTTTAACAGTGAAAAATTATTGGGAATAATTACCCGCGGCTGCGCCATTCGCTTTATGGTTTCGATTTCATTGTCGGTAATGACGTCGTGATAGATAACGATTCTCGGCGCGAGGAAAGCTTCTTCCTCTTTGAATGGAGCGATTTTGAGAAACGGAATGCCGCGATCGACGTAACGGCATCTCAGATTCTTCTGTATGCTCGGCGATATGGTAATTTCTCCGCGACAAAGCATTTCGTATCTCTCTCTTTCGGTCATTTCTTCGACAGTCTTAATTTTTTTCTCGACAACGGTAAATTGATTTCCCGGCTTAACGTCGTTCTTTCCGTCCTCACCGCGTTTTCTCTTTGTTCGACTCTTCTGTATCTCTTCCTGATAATACGCCCGATTGCCGAGAGCTCTCTGATGGCTCGGCACGAGTTCCAAAAGCTCATTCGTCATACTTAACGCTCGCGCGACGTTACCTGCGAAAAAATAAAATAAATTTAACTATTATCATGATATTGAATTATTGATGGAAGCGCGAGAAAGAGATTTTGCATAGAAATGAAATAGCAACAGAAAAAAAAAAAAAAAAAAAAAAACAAATGAAAAAAAAAAAATCTATGAAAAAAGTATATTTTCATTTCTATTCATTTGGCATTATGACGAGTGGCTGAAGGGATGCCGCACACAGATCCGTAGGTAATTTCATCCAATTACTCGGCACTTTCGACATCGCTGTCGGGTTTCACGCGGAAATAGACATATACATTCGCATAGAGAAGCTGTACAACGGTGAAAATGATAAATATTTCAGTAGAAACGGCAAGTAACGAGTCCGCCAGCCGCCAGAAGGTCGCGTAAAAGATTAACCATCTAATTTATAATGTATCCATAGCCCGTTGACTGTGATGTCGGGTTCGCGAGTTGGATATGCAGTGCATTGAAGTTTACAATACCGGAATCGCGAAGTAACAGAGAAGCGAACTTCTAAATCCCTCGAGGGCTTCAGGAAAAGCCGATTCTCTATAACTGTATCTTTCGCCGTGAGTTTCCGAGGGGTTTCCATATACCTTCGGAGAAAAACGTTTCTGTGCACATAGGAAGGGCGCAGATACGTTTCCACAGCGCAGACACAAGTTAAACTCGTCGAGAAGATGGTTTGAATAAATGAAACGACAGATACAGGCCGACGTCTGGAAGGTTCGGCCGACCAGACGTTTTCTACGTTCGATATAAACTGTACGATTTATAATATGATATAAATGTAATACGATATTTTCACGAAATACAAGATTTCTAAAAACAAATATATATGATTTTTTAAAGTTTGTGATTTTAGTTACAAAAAAAAACTGATTTATAGGTATTTAATAGTTTATCTCTTTTTTTCGTTTCTTGAAACTTATCAAAGTATAGAAATGAGACTATAATATTGAATTTATAAAGCGGTGTATTCCCGTCGATAAAAAGTAAGCAAATAAGTAAGCAAGTAAGTAAATAAGTAAGTAAGTAAGTAAGTAAGTAAATAAATAAATAAATAAATAAATAAGTAAATAAATAAATAAGTAAATAAGTAAATAAGTAAATAAGTAAATAAGTAAATAAATAAATAAGTAAATAAGTAAATAAGTAAATAAGTAAATAAGTAAATAAGTAAATAAGTAAATAAGTAAATAAGTAAATAAGTAAATAAGTAAATAAGTAAATAAGTAAATAAGTAAATAAGTAAATAAGTAAATAAGTAAATAAGTAAATAAGCAAATAAGCAAATAAGCAAATAAGCAAATAAGCAAATAAGCAAATAAGTAAGTAAATAAGTAAATAAGTAAATAAGTAAATAAGTAAATAAGTAAATAAGTAAATAAGTAAATAAGTAAATAAGGAAATAAGTAAATAAGGAAATAAGGAAATAAATAAATAAATAAGTAAATAAGTAAATAAATATATAAGTAAATAAATATATAAGTAAATACGCAAATAAGTAAGTAAATAAATAAATAAATATATAAGTAAATACGCAAATAAGTAAGTAAATAAGTAAATAAATAAATAAATGTACTCACCCTGCATATAGGTAGAGAACGCCAAATACTCGAGAATATCCGGTTTCGTTGTTGTTGTTCGATTCTGTTCCTCCTGAAGAAGATCCATCGCTTCTTGCATCCATAGTACGGTGTGATAATAATCGCCATTGTTGTAAGACTGCCTTCCGAGTTCGAAACAATCACCGGCTGCAAATTCACAAAGAAGATATAACTTTATTAATTATTCCCGTAATTTTATACTACGGTATAGAATTATTATAAGTTTGCGGTATTAACTGGCATCTCGCGAAGTTCTCTGGCGGAAAGTGGACGAGTGAAGGTACAATAAATACAGAGAACAAAGAGTTATTCCACCGGAATATTATACCGCGTCGCAGACGAGTTTATAACTCTTCGCTTCTATTGTAGCAACAAAGTTGTGTTCGTTAATTAACTTTTCAAATCGTTCCTCAAGGAAATTGCTTGAGGTGCAATGGGCAACGGGATACCATCGCGAAAAATAGTTCACCACTTTGCCGTTAGTTCGCCTCGCGAGCGGTCAAAGAATTATTAATTGACGAACTCACGATGGACGTTATTATTTATAATTAAAAATAAATAAATAAGTAATGCGTAATAGAGTGCAGAAGCGTCTTCTTGAAACTTTTCGCAAATTTGTTTTGATTGTAATAGTATAATACGCCTCGGGATGCTTTTGGTGAATTTACGCGAATGCAGAGAAGTTGCGAAGCGCACATTTGCGCGGATACATCAAAAGACTCGTTGCAGTGTCGGGAATACATTTTTTTCGAGTTTTTTTTTTGTTTCTCGTCGCTGTGAAGGTAACTGCTGACGGGAATTTGACAAAAATTGCGAAAAACCCGAAAGATTGAAATAGACAAATACATCGAAGTTCGGGAAGTAGAAACTGCACTCCGCTTCACTTATGGATGATTGAACGTTATTGGCGATAGTGTTTCATGAAATCCTTAATGGCATTGGACGCGAAACGAAAAAAAAAATTTCGTTTCGCGAAATAAAAAGTTTTTTTTTTTTATTTTTTTTTATTATTATTGATGATATAAATTGATGAATTGATAATAAAAAAAAAAAAAAATTCATTCATTTTGTACTTTTGGTTAATTGAATTTCGTCATTCAAATTTTCACCCTTTAATTTCAAAAATACAATTTTTTTAACCGAAATGTGTTTTGTCAATTTTTTAAAATTTAATTATATTTTTAATAGTACGATATGTATTTATATTTCTCAAAGATAAACGGATAAACATAAACGCTTTTATTTCGCTTTGTAGTCGATAATTAGTTGCAAATAATAAGCTATTTACAGCGGTAACCATTGAAAGAGTTAATTAATTACATGCCGCGTAATTTTAGTGCGAATAATTGTTCATAATTACCACTGAGGCCGGTGCTGTACTGAATACCGTTGAGTACACCTTTGGCAACTTGCGCCGTTTCCAGTTTATACGTATCCTGAAGTCTCATCAACGCCACTGCAGCGCCGTTGAGATCCTCGTCCGTAGGAAATTTTAGATCGCTCCGCGAACTCGTTATGTTCGACACGAAAGCTTTGCCGACATCTTCGCTTATTAATTCTTCGACTCGTTTCCAATCGGTCGTCAAACGTTTTACCAGCAGATAGGCGTTTATTGGATTCGACAAATATTGCTGGATATTCCGCGATGCTTCCTCGTGTTCTTTCGCGTAATCCTCGACGTTTCTGTTGTATAGAAATCGTAAAAAAAAAAAAAAGAAAAAAATGTATCCATTTTAATGACGAAAAGTAGACGAAAAATGTATATAAATCATTTATTTATATAATTTATTTAATTCGTCAGCAATATTTATATACTTAAAAAAATAATTTATTATTATTATTTTATTAAAAAATATTTAATAATAATAATAACAATCATTTTTAAATTTCATAAAATTCCCTCGTAAAATAAAAATTCTAAGACCTTGTAAATTAATTTAAGAGATATTCCCCTAAAGGCGAATAAAGCAATGAAAACTTATGAAAATACGTGTTTTACGATATAGAAAGCTCGACAATCGTTCTTTGGAAGATTGCCTCGAAAGCGTGACAAACGCGAAATCCCCTGCAGACGTTCCAATACACGTTGCAACGCGGAGAAGACATCGCTGTAATAACGGGAGTTTCTATCCAACGAGCACACTGCACCGGTGGTGCCATTAGTTTGGCAACCCGTATGAAAGACAGAAGCCAACAAGAGAAAAAAAAAAAAATCTCGTGAAAAATAAAAGTCTATAAAGCGTTTTCTCGTTCGTCTTGATTTCTCGCACTTTCGCGGCGTTTTGAGGGAAATAAAACGAGCGGAGGCTTTTGAGAATTCGCCGGGAGGGGTTTTCTTCGCCACTTTCTCACTGTCTCGTCTCTCAACCCTTATTTTCTCTTGCAGCTTCATAGCCGAAGCTTTCCCCGCAATTCTATCTCGAAACTCATATCGTAACCGTTCTCTTCGCAAGAGCTTCGGGGATTCCCCTCCCCTCGCGCTGCGCTCGGGATGCTCGACTCTCGACGATAACGTGCTTCGAGCGCCAATAACTGTTTTCGCACGATAACGACCGCTGTTCTCTCCATCCCCTTTCCCCACCTTCGCTCGGCTCTTGAAATAGCCGAGAGAGGGTGCCGAACGAGGACAATACCCAGTCGTAATGTCCTCGTGGCATCGACGCGCGGAGGGTACGAGAGACGCGGAAACGGAGACGGAAACGTTAAATACTATTATAGTACTATAATTATAAACCCCTCGCGAATTTCATTGAATAACTGCCGGAGAGATTTGGGTAAATCCAGCGAAGAGTTAGAGGAAATTATATTCGATTGGACAAACGTGAGACTTACGGAATTGATTAATTAATAAATGGGAGCTTTGCTCCTAAGTCCCTATCGGACGGACGGCCCATAAGCCTTTATCTCTTCGGAATGAACAAACGGAATGAACGTACGTGAGAATCATTTCCGGTAGCGAGAGCGATAGATATCTCATACAGTTTTAGACCGGAAACGACATGAGAATATCAATTTTTGCGTTACAACTATCGATATTCGGGAAAAGCGCCGCAGGGGGCAAAATGGGCAGTTAATAATAATAATATTATTGATTTTTGAAAAAAAAAAAAAATCATTAAACAATTCATTAATTAACATTTAATTTAAATTTTGTTTTTGTTTTTTTTTTTTTTTTTTCAAAAATGACCCCAACTTTTTTCGAATATTTTATTTTTTCACTTATTTCAGTTTCAATATTTTTACCCCGTTCTCCCGTAATAATCTCTGATCCCAAGAATTACAGACGAATTTATTCGGTCGGATAATCTCGATATCTTCTTTCGGCATTAAAGTGCCGACTTTTTGTTTTTTACCGTAAAATTGCTCGACTATTAAACAATTTCGATTTTTCATCGAAATTCCGAGTAGCGAAGACGAGAAGACGTAACAAGAAGTTATTACGAGAATTTGCTGCGGGCGGTATTATGTACAATAATCCCGCTATGAATTACGGTGAATACCTAATATGTGAAATCCTCTCTTTCGGATACACTGAGGAGAATTGTAACCGTGGAATTTCCATGAAACTAACGTGAGTTTCAGGAATTGATTAATTAATCAATGGAAACGCGGAGAAGCTTTCCCTGGACTACGAGTTCGGGAATTCGTAAGCTCTCACTTCCGCGGGTACCGAGAAGCAGCGATGGGAGAGAGAGGAGATCATTGGTATAACTGTTATCCGCGTAGATATGTATAACGGAGATGAGACGAATTCATATTTTCTGAAGAACTCAATCACTCACCTTACGGTATAAATTCATTTTGTATTCAAAGTTCTTTCGTTTTCGATGCAAAATAGAAAATTACAATGCATAGAGTCCGCAGTAGAAACGGTATATAGTAGTCAGCCACCGATACGCATACCCGCAACTGTGGCTTTGCGAAAGCAGTAAAAGAATATAAGGTAAAAAAAAATGCGAATAAAATTCTTGTCGTCGACGGAAAAATAGTTGTATACACGGTACACACGTATCTATGGGTATTTTTCGAGACACGAGGGCTCAGCGCAAACGGATAATGGAGTCGAGGACTCGTCCTCTTGCCGGCTTTACCTACTCGTAGGTACGGATGTTCTTCTTCCTCCGTTCGGCGTTTCCTCTCTTCTCCTCCGTTATTCTACTACTCGTTTATTCCATTCCATTATCTCGCCAATGCCGGAGGATTCGAAATAAAATTGTCCCGTCACTCGTCGTTGCGATCGAAAAGAAATCCCCACCCTTCCCGAGGCGGACGGAGGGAACTGTTCGTTTCTTTGCAAGTTACACGTTTATCTCTACGCAATCGCGTTTTGCTGAAAGGTTTTTGATCTCCGAACTGTATACGCTACACAGAGTCGGGGATATAAAAATGAGAAAATTGTCTGCGCTGTTAACGCGTGTTTACTGGGACGTGCGCCGAGAACAATCCTCTATATTGGTCGCACAGTTCTTTTCCGAGTCTACGAGATCGCTACCCACTTTTTCCAATTTTTTTTTTTTTTTTTCATTCTTTGGCTTTTTTACTCCTTTTCGTCTGCAGCTCTCGGATGTGCAGTGTTTACAGAAAAAAAATGAAAACTCCGAGTTTATTTCTCCAGAGGCGTATCACACGGTCGATCGGGTGCAACAGATCGCGCGTTGAGAGAGATATATATATAAATATCGGGACGATCTGGTTTAGCCTTTCGGCCTTTTTTAGTGCAAAAAAATGAAAATAAATTCAAAAAATTGAAATTAAATTTTTTTGAAAATTATTATTATTATTATTATTATCGCTATTAATTTTTTCATAGACTCGATTTTCATTCCGGAGCTTTCAAGTTCCATCTAATAATCGTATCGGAAGCTTAAAGAACGTGGCGAGTGCGCGATGAAGTGCGGCAATGAGTACCAATTACGTAACAAGAGAGAAGATCTCTTGTTTTAAGATCCGTTGTTTGATATTACGATTTGAATTAATATACGAAATAATACGATGTCTTTCGGTGTTTCGTTTCGCTATTCTATGACGATAATAATTACTGTTTGCGGGTACTTCAACCCGAGCGTTGCGGTAAGACCGGTTGCCTGCTTTCCGGGGCGTAAAAGTCGCTACAAGAAACGTAGAATTGTGGTCCTCGACTCGGATCTCATTCTCGGTTTTCTCTCCGTAAACCTCCCGTTTGCCCTCCCCTCGCGCTATTCGTACAGTAGACAATATCGTTTCGTACAACGAATAATGTCTCCCTGGCGAGTTTCGAGTTTCGCAGGTTCTCTCGTTCATCTCTACACTCTCTCTCTCTCGTCTTCTATCTCTCGCTGTACCCGCGCGCGGTTCGTCCTGATGGAAGTAATTAAAATAATGGAATACCGAGGCCCCCGTATAGTTTCGCGTAACGCGAGAACGGTACACCCTCGGGGCGTTATCGTTCACGAAACCCCTCGTACCCGGTAAAAGCTGCGCGGTGGGAGAAGATCGCTGCATTAGATAGCAGAAGACGATGTTTAGCTATCATAGAAGCGCAAAGCTAGTTACCGGAATCGTTCATTTCCGGAATACCAAGCGGCGCTTCGAGACTCGTTGCATCTGTTTTTTTTTTTTTTCGTGGATTGACAAATCGGTCTCTGGACTAATTCGTGATCCATTCGATGCCGGAACGTTCCATTATCTCGATGCGATTGGCGCGAATAATTTAGTACTTTGTCGCGCATTCCGCGTAAATGGAGCTTCGAGCGTTAATGGTACGAGGCGTTTGTCAATCAGTGCGGAATCATTTAAACGAAATATCGCGAACGTTTTATCGCCATTTTTTTTTTTTTTTTTTTTTTTTTTTTTTTTCGTAATGAATAGTCGATATTGTAGGAATTGTATGGTTGACAGTGGAATTTGAGATAATGGAGAAAATGGTTATTGTTCGAAGTGCGCGGGAAGAGATATTCTGTCACTACCGGGCGATAACGTGGATTAATGTTCTGTACAATAGATCGGACAATGCTTTGTAATGGATTAATATCGCGAATGCACGAAGGATGAGGAGTGATTTGGTTCACGGGGTATAGATAGATTGGACAGCTTTGGCGGGCCGATGAGAACACGGAATCGTATTGTTCTCGCGCTCGGGCCGTACGCGATGTATATACGTATGACGCGAATCGTTCGCTGGCTTAACGTCGAATGAGCGTAGACGATTCGAGATGCACGGGGTATATATTTCACAAAGATATCGCACGAAACCGTGAAATTTCGTATTCAAATGATATTAACTGTAACGTCGAAGCTCTGCGGGTTCACTTATCAAAGCCGCGGGTTTTACCCGATGTTTCGGAGCGCCAATGCTATTGCGATCAACGGGTATTAACCTCAATTGTTCGTCGAAATCCTCGTAATAATCGAATTTTAAATGTTTAATGCGCAGAAATATTGTGAACCGAATATTATTATAATAAATATAATATCGAATAAATAATTCTGATTTTTATAATAATTTTTTTTTTATTGCACCTGTCAACAATGTGTCGAGTATTGTTTAAATAATATTATTTGCATATTTAATAACAATTCATAAATATTGCATAATTTTTTATACGTTTATTAATAAAATCGCCTGTGCCATCGCCTATCCACGAACACTCGAACGTCCCTCTCAATTTCTCGTCTCGTCGGTTCTCCGTGACACGCCGACATTCTCCGCGGATAACTCGCCCCCGACGATTCGTTGTACCGCAAGATATTCCGGGAAATATAACATCGCGACGCCCCTCGTCGAAAATCGTAATGATCCGTTGGATGGCAGCACGGGTAACGTAAAACACGAAGAATCGGCGCATGCGTACTACGGGTTCGTTGAACGCCGATGGCTCCCTCGCATCGTTTCGCGTCGACGCCCGCTACTCGTGACACGTCGTCGTCGTGCGCCGGCTAGCCGCACGGGGGGCACACACAAGAGTAGAGAATAAACCTCGTCGTTCGCGAGGCCAGATCGAGACGTGTACGGCTTGTTGCGTGTGGTGTGTGTGTTTTTTTTTTTTTGGTTATCCGCCGTACGCGTAATCGCGGTATACGGAGCGGCGCGCGAGTGTGTGCCGAGTGCGCGTCAGTCGTCGAAGTAAAAAATATTTGTCAAAAGAGAGAAAAGAAATAAAAAAAACTTCATCGCAGCCATCCTATCCGTTGTATTCGCGTCGATGGTGGAAAAAGACACAGCGGGAGGGAGAGAGAGTTTGCTAACGCGTCGATTTTTTTCTCGTAGCCCAGTAGTTAAAAACACTATATCCACACATATATACATATATACACACAAGTAGATCGAAGTATCGTAGCACGTTTGAGGTGATAATATATCGTAAAAAGTTAATCGTGAAATATAACCGCGAGAACGGGCGCGTGTGCGCGTCGTGTTGGAGAGGCATCGACACGAAAAACAGTGCGAGAGGAAAGGGTAAGCCACACGGAGACACAACTCGGGAGAGACCTGGAGAGTGCAAAATCTCGAAAGGCTCTCGCGCGTTCAACAATGGCCGACGGGCCGAGGTTGAACAACGTCGAGAAAATAATACATCGCGACATCGAATACGCGGTCGAGGCTATCGAAGTATCGGCAAATCCTTTCTGCGCACTTACAAACGGCGAATTTATAAAACCAACGTCCTCGAATTTGCACAATATTAATCCCATAATGACGCGTCCGAACGAACACGATACGCGCATAACCCATTATCGCGGTGAATTTTCGACTCGCGTACATCGCGATTGGGTCCGTTCGAAGGATCCGAATACCGTGATAACCGAGGAATTGCCGCCTCACGTACGCACCATTATGGTTAGACCGGCGAATCTTAATTTGCGAATGGGTTCTCTCGTACCGCAGTACAATTGGACGTGGATATTCGAAATATGGAGTGACGGTAAACCGCTGCGTAATATAGCCCTCGCGCTCGAGGATCATCGGGATAATTATTGCATTAAATCGGTTACCGGCGATCGGGGACAGCGTTTGGGTACGTGCGACGGCCACGAGTGGTACGACAATACATCGGGTAGTCAAGCGTTAAGTCATCAAGAAAACGATACGACCATTCCGAGCGAAACTAATCCTTTGCCGGCCTACTTTTACACCGTCGAAATTGTTTTCGGCGCAACAGCTTTCGGCACTTATCGTCAACATTTACTTTTCGGTTTTGGTGGTTATCCCATAATACGACGACGCATTTGCGTCGATTGCGTGCATTTCGAAGATCTTAAGAGACTCGACGACGCGACGAAATACGTTCTTCACCAAACATCCCACAGATGGACGTCCCCCGATGCCGGCGGTGTCGTACACGCGTTCGACTCACCTTTCGTTATCGGAAAAGATCCCCGAGAGGAATATCTCACGAAAGCTTATCCTTATCCGGTCGAAAATGATTTTATTCTTTCGCACGCGACACTCACCGAGGATAAAATAACTCCGCACAACTACAGGGGACGCATGAACGAGCTAATATCGGTCGAGGAACTCGCGAGACACGAACAAGTCGCGAGATACAACAGAGTCGCGCAACTCAAACTATCGTCGTCCTATATACTCTCCTCGGATACCGATGGCTCCACAACAGCGAAATACGCACCACCCGGAGAACTTTTCGCCGAGGTGGGCAAATCTTTTCTTTTTTTTTTATTACTTTCGTAATAATCATCATATTTTTTTTTATCACACATGCAATATATATATATTATATTTTATCCTCAATAATTTATTTTTTTCTCATAACAAGTTATAAAAAAAAAAAATTTATCTTGGATAATGAAAAAATTAAAAAACATCGAAAGATCGTCTCCATTACCATTAATTTTTTTTTTTTTATTCGAAAAATGAAATTTTTGTATTTTCGATCTTTTTTTTTTTTTTGTAGTTTTCGAATTAAAATCGTATTTTTTCTTTTTTTTCTCATTATTGTTAAAATTAACAAGAAAAAAAAAAAAAAAAAAAACATGAAAATTTGTTGCTCAGCTGCCGTTGGGACGAAGCGTCTCGGAAGACATGAAAAGCGGTCGTTTGTTGCTGCGCGGATGTACCAGTATTCTTCTAAAGCCATTCAGCACAAACACCGACTCGCCGAATCATCGGGGCGAAGTATTTCAGGCGCACGTCGAGGACAAGTGTAACTACACGATTTACGTGCGTTTATCGAAGCGCTGCGTGGAGCGTCTGAATCTCAAGGTGGACACGACGACGAAGATGTACGTGCAATTCGTATTGAGCCGATTGCCGTTTTGCGAATGGCACCGAGCGGTCGATTGTCTGCCGGACACGAGTTTGGTATTTCCATCGCCAGATTTCGAGTTATCGTCGAGATTACCATCGGTACTGCACTCCGACAAGGATTGGCATCACTTGCTGGACGTTCGTTTGAATCCGAAGCAAGTAGAAGCGGTGACGACGATGGTAGCGCCGACGGAAATAATATTACCACCGATATTGCTTCTCGGACCGTACGGTACCGGAAAAACATTCACGATAGCGCAGGCATTGCTTATAATGCTTATGGAAAATCCCCGAAACAAAGTACTATTGTGCACTCAGAGTAACAGCGCTGCGGATCTCTACGTAAAAGAATTTTTCGACGAATGGTACACGAGCACCAACAACGAGCGTCTGAAACCCATGAGAATCTACTACTCGAGACGTCTGAGAAATACGGTAAAAAAAAAAAAAAAAAAAATTTCGAAAAAAAAAAATTTTGAAAAAAAAAAAAATTTTGAAAAAAAAAAAATTTCGAAAAAAAAAAAAAAATTGAGCAAATTAAATTTTTGTTCTCCAGGTACATCCCTTGGTGCGCAAGTACTGTCTGATGGATCAGAACGGCCACTTCCGTGAGCCATCGAAGGAGGATATGGATACCTGCGGTCTGATCGTCACGACATTAGCGACTTCGAGTTGTTTAACAGCATTGGATTTCGAACCGACGCACATCGTGATCGACGAGGCGGCACAGGCGCTCGAATGCGAAGCGTTAACAGCCCTCGCGTTGGCGAGTAAGAGAACGCGACTGATCTTAGCGGGGGATCAGATGCAGTTGGCGCCGGAGGTTTACAGCGATTTGGCAGCGGAAAGGGGTCTCGGCGTTAGTCTCCTCGAGCGAATTCACAACTTGTATTCGCCGGATCATCCTTGCAGAATCCGTTTGTGCCAAAATTACCGATCGCACGCGGACATCGTGAGGCTAACGTCGAGTTTATTCTACGGAAGCGAAATCGAACCGGGATGCACGACGTTACCGGCGCATCCTTGCCAAACGCCGCTGATGTTTTACGCTGTTCACGGAACGGAAGTTCAGGTGCGTTAAAAAAATCGATTTCCAATAGGGAAATTTAATTTCAGAGATAATGGTAACAATTGTTACGCAATGAAAAAAGTTCGGAAAAAAACGGAAAAAAAAATGAAATTCGATGAAATTTTTCGGTAAAAGTCATTGATATACTTTAGTTAACGAATTAATGAAAAACAAATGAAATTCGATGAAATTTTTCGGTAAAATTCATTGATATACTTTAGTTAACGAATTAATGAAAAACAAATGAAATTCGATGAAATTTTTCGGTAAAACTCATTGATATACTTTAGTTAACGAATTAATGAAAAAAAAAATGAAATTCGATGAAATTTTTCGGTAAAACTCATTGATATACTTTTAGTTAACGAATTAATGAAAAACAAATGAAATTCGATGAAATTTTTCGGTAAAACTCATTGATATACTTTTAGTTAACGAATTAATGAAAAAAAAATGAAATTCGATGAAATTTTCGGTAAAAATCATTGATATACTTTAGTTAACGAATTAATGAAAAAAAATGAAATTCGATGAAATTTTTCGGTAAAACTCATTGATATACTTTAGTTAACGAATTAATGAAAAACAAATGAAATTCGATGAAATTTTTCGGTAAAAATCATTGATATATTTCAGTTAACGAATTAATGAAAAAAAATGAAATTTTTCGGTAAAACTCATTGATATACTTTAGTTAACGAATTAATTTAAAAAAAATGAAATTCGATGAAATTTTTCGGTAAAACTCATTGCTATACTTTAGTTAACGAATTAATTACGTAAGTATGTTGCGTAACTCGGTGTTTATCTCGTTATCGTTATTCCCGAAACAGGGAGAGCATTCAACGGGTTTCTACAACGATCAGGAGGCGGTGGAGCTTGCGGAGCGCGTCGTCGCATTGAAGCGTTTCTGGCCGGTGGAACAATGGGGAGCGTTCGACGAGGATTCCATCGGTGTTCTCGCGCATTACGCTGAACAGGTCGTCAGGATACGTAACGAGTTACGCAAGCGTCGTCTCTTCAAGGTATCGGTGGAACGCGTTCTGAATGTTCAGGGAAAACAATTCACCGCGGTATTCATAAGTACGGTACGTACGACAAAGTGTTGTCGTTCGGCGGCGGAAAGCAACGTAAGCGATTATGGATTTCTTACGAATCCCCGATTGCTGAATACGGCGATAACGCGAGCGAAGTCATTGGTAGCTGTGGTTGGAGATCCGGTGGCCCTTCTCACCATTGGTTCTTGTCGGACACTTTGGGCAAAATATTTCGAGACCGCGACGGTCCGAGGATTTCCATTGCAGAAGTTACAGCGTTATATGGTACTGTGTTTCACGCCGCAGCTACCAATTGGCGTACCGCTTAATCCATTGGCTCGGGAATTCGTACCTCGAGAGATCGGACCATCGATCAACGATTGGCTCGGCTGCGCGCCGAACACCGAAGCCGATTGTCTATTTCGCGCTAACGCGTGGCCCTCGCCTAACGAGAGCTCCGAATTCGGCGCGCGACCCCACAGACGCGTTTAAAAAAAAAGAAAAAAATAAAGGAAAAAAAAAAAAAAAGAAGAAAAAAAAGAAAATCCCCGATATAAACTTTAATATGTGTGCGCAGCGGGGGAGCAGAGGGGATGTAACGACCGGGCGCTATTCCGTCAGTGTTTCGTGTGCTACGCGTGTGCGCGCGGCTGTGTGATAACAACATCATCGTTGACGAAAGAAGAAGAAAAAAAAAAAAAATGAAAAAATGAAGAAAAAAAAAAAAAAGACTGCCGCGCGCGTTCACAGAGCTCGAAGTGCTTCCCTCGATAGATTCGATCGAATTATTAAACGATTTCATGTACATCCGAATACCGACGATTTTACTTTTCAATATGTGTCCCATAATTTCTCTATTATTGTTTTTTTTTTTATTAAAAGAAAAGAAAAGAAAATGAAAATGAAAAAAAAAAAAAAAAAAAAAAAAAAATGTTTAACCGTACTATCCAGAGGTCGATTTACCGTGGCGCACGCGTTGACGGATGACTCGCCCGCGCGACGTCGATGTTGTAAATATATTAAATACTATATAGATTATGGTTTCGAGATTAAAAAAAAAAAAAAAAAAAAAAAAAAAAAAAAAAAAAAAAAACGAGCAGCGCATCGCAAGTACGAAGGAAAAAAAAAATGAAATAAAAAACAAAAAAAAAACATATATACACACCGATAATAATAATTGTAAATGTTCGACGGATCGTAGCTTCAAGGACTCGACTCGCGGGATTCTTTATCAGCCAATCACAATCCTTTGCACCTTTAATGTAATTTCCCCCATTTCTCTAATTCTCCATACAATTATTTTTCAAATATACGAATAATAATAATAAGCGTGAAAAAAATTTAATTAATTAACTACGCGAGATTCGCTCGTTGTCGAAGCTCTCTGTATTTCTCTCTCTCTCTCTCCTCCCTTTTTCTCCTTTCGCAACAGAGAGAACATTAAACACTTCGCGGCCCACGGAAATTCCTCGAGTCGAGTAATTTAGCCCGCGGATGAGAGACCGCGCGATGAATATTGTATAATGCTGAGACCCGAAAAAAGACGGTCTTTATTTTTGT
Source organism: Buathra laborator (assembly GCA_934046635.1). NCBI lineage: Eukaryota > Metazoa > Arthropoda > Insecta > Hymenoptera > Ichneumonidae > Buathra > Buathra laborator. The sequence goes on from OW203900.1 coordinate 6,998,478, forward strand.
GATTTATTGTCGCATGATACTTATCACGTTATCACACCTTCTTATAGAGACGAAGAAAAAAAAATGGTAAAAAAGAAAAAAAAAAAAGAAAAAAAACAAATTGTGTGAAAATGAAAGACCTTTGTGTGTCGATAAACATTAAAAAGAAAGGCTATGCGTAAACATGGAAAACAAAAAAAAAAATATCTCGTTATTTCTTAAACGTCGACGAACAAAAAAAAAAAAAAAAAAAAAAAAAAAAAAAAAAAAAAAAAAATGGAAATGAAAAATCATAAATCCCTTCACCGTCATATAGATAGAAATATGACAAATTTATACTAGTAATTCTGTGAGATAAATATAGAATCAAAGGATGACGAGAGAGAGATCGTTGACCCCATCAATTTATCCCGAATCGATCCGTACCTCTCGCGGCTCAGCGTGTTCTCTTTTAGATTGACGCGTATTGGTCTATAACTCGGTACTTCATACGCGAAGCTCAATCCGAAGGGAATTAACCACCGCAAACCCTCGTCGATCCCGAAGCCTCGTTTTCATCGTCCCCTCGATGTTTTTTCGTTTTTTTCCTTTTTTTTTTTTTTTTTTTAATTTTTTTTTGCCTTTTATTCGACGTTCCAATAACGGTTCGTGTTTGTCGGAGAATGAGTTTCGGAGTTCTCGCTGACCGAATACCAGCGGCGAACGAGAGGACACGCGCTGCCGAAAATTAGACCCCCGAGAATCGAGTTTTCTGGCTTTCGCTGTACCCGATAACCGCTATAACCGAACTAATACGCCGGTCGGGAAAGTCCGACTTTGAAAATTACTGTGCGACGTTACCACGGAGAAGGGGAACGCGGATCAGCGAATGACAACAGGCAGCTTTACCACGAGAACGGAAATTAAAGTTTCTATCAACGACACAGAAGCAAAATGGAACGATTTCGTTTTTTTTTTTTTTTTTTTTTTTCGATCAAAGATTAAAATTGTTTTTGAACAATTTTTTTTTACTCTTGCCGTAGCATAGGATCGAGAAAAAAAAATTTTTAGATCACTATATTTTTATCATCCAAAAATCTATCGACGGCATAGAAGTAAAATAGAAATTTTTTTTTTTCGCTTGTTAAACAATTTTTTTTTGTGTTTAGCGTAACATAAGTTCGAGAAAAAAAAAAATACAATTCAGCTTTTTTTATTTTCGGAATTTCGAATTTTAAACTCTATTAGCGAAGTTAATATAAATATATCGCGTGTCAAGTGGGTAATGCGAGTTCTTTCGCACTGAAAAAAAATATTATATTCTTTGTTTCTCTTGTGTAGAATAAAATTCGCGTTTCGCATCGATTATTATTTTCAAACTTTTTTCTACTGTAGTAAAAATAAAATCGAGACGAAAAAAATACGATTTTTGAATTTTTTCTATTTTTTTTTTTTTTTTTTTAGTTCGAAGACTATTTTCACCATCAATCCCGTTATCTCCCTTTTTTCGTTGTAAAAATAGTAAATTGCAGAACGGAAGTTGCATTTTCATCCGCAGTAACGAAGTGAACTGTATGTGTGCATTTGATCGGATATCGACGAGGCCGTTGCAGGTCATCGCTCGGCTACACCGGTCCTACGGGGTGATAGATACGTCGCTCTTCGTCAACGACAAACATTCGTCAACGTTGTTGCTACAGTCACAGCCCCCGCCGTTCGCGGTGTCGAGATACACAACACGCAAGTCGCACGTACGCGACATCGGCGTCACGACAAATATAAATATATATACGTGTAACACGCCGTCGGTAGACTGTTAGGCCTCCGCTTCCTCCCCCGCGCCATCCCCCGGCGTCGTATCCTCACGCACCATCTCTCCTGCTGCGCTGTTTGCGGTCTGAACAACTAGAAAGCTCCCCTCTCCTATTTTCTCTCTCAGCTACGTAGATCCCTCGCTTTTCGCTCTCATCGCAATAAATTCCATTTCCTCCCTCTCACGCCGCAGTTTCGTAACGGGGGTTCACCATCAGTCGTCCTACGGCTCTCGAGTTTACAGCGGGTTTGGTTCGCATTCACTGCCTCCTTCACCGCAGCCGACGAAGTGATGTTGTTCTCCGACTCTTCCTCTTTACCTCTCTATCTCACTGTCGTAATAATTGGCAAATCATACCGATCTCTCGGAAATATCAGAACCGCAAACGGAAACGATTGACTACTCCTCCCTTCGTTGTTTTTTTTTTTTTTTTTTTTTTTTTTTTTTACGGATTCATTTTTTATTTCTCGATTGTACGACAGAGGAAAAGATCGGAAAAAGATCGTTTCACGGAGATCTCGGGATTTTTTTTTTTTTTTTTTTTTTTTCGCGTTTTTTTGTTAAGTTTGTCTGCCGAAATGGGTTGATATTACTTCATAAAATTTGGGACATTAGTTTTCTGCGAGTTACGAAGTGCTTTTTAGACGATAAATTATTCATATTTTTATTATTAATGCGCGGAGATCGAGAATTTACGTCAAACCACTCAAAACTGGTGAAAAAAAAAAAAAATTTGATGAAAATTGAAAAAGTTTCGTCTGAAAAAGGTAATAAAAAAACCGAAATAATAAATAAGTATTCGCGTATTATATAGTCGGAAAATCTAACACTCCTTTTTTCGTCGGGATATCTTTAATTTTTGCGAAATTATTTTCTTACGATAATACATTTTTCCTTTCCGTTTCTCATTTCTCTATTAACCGATATTTTTCTTTCTTTCGTGAGCCGAGACTTCGAGAAACTCTATGATTGCGACAGTTTTCAGTTTAAATAAAAAAAAAACAATGTCGAGAACAAGTTTTTCGAATGGTCGGCGCGACTGCGTTCGCGTTGCCTTTACGGTAATTTTTCTCTCGCTTGACGCAACTTTTTTTCGACTTTATTATAGAAATCGTTTATACTCTCCGGAATCATACGCGCGCGAGCTGTACAAGAAAGAAAAAAAAAAAAAAAAAAAAAAAAAAAAAAAAAAAAAAAAAAGATCCCCACTGGATAACACAGGTCGCCGCGCTTAGCATGGCTGCGGTTCTCGCGGGTTAAAGCCGCTCGGACGCGGATAAAAGTTTTAGAAAAAAAAAAAAAAAAAAAAAAACCACGCAAAGCGCAGAGAGACATTGGAGAGTTTCGTGGGGTTTCCAAAAAGAAAGGAAGCAGGAGGAGCTCTCCAGACCGCATACGTTTAAAATGGAAATGCACTTCACATATAGCGGCCACACGCGCGCGTTCCGGGGGTACGCGGCCCCTGCGCTCGACCCTAAACACTCTGCACTCACTTTAAAGCTCTCGGAAAAAGACTTCGCCTTCGGTCCTCTCGTCTCTTTAGCCTCTCACCTCTCTTTCTCCTCGCCGCCGCGAAAATTTAAAGCGTTCTGCTGCGCATCGCCATCTCTTACAAACTCCTGCCTATCCTCCTCTATATATATATATATATATAGACAGAGAGAGAGTATATCTTCCGAATAAATATACAGCTACCAGACATTACCATGTTTCAGATATATAATACTATATACGTATATACAACTAAACTGTACGATCCAAGTTTACAACTTTAGTTGGTCTTTGCATTGCCGGATAGTTTCGAGAGAATTACGCGGCGGAGGTTTCCCTACTTCGAGGCTTCGAATGCCCCCGAAGATTCTCCGCGGCGCGTTCGTAATATTCCTGCCATACAAACCCACACACTTCCCCTTTCCTGTTCCTCCCGCGAAAGAGACTTTGATAAGAGATATAGAGATGAAAGTGAGAGTAATTATCTTTCAAACTTATCTCGAAGTTTCGCCAATTAGGGTCTCAAAGATTGGTATCTCTGTTAAAATTCGTAAAACTACGGAAAGGCGACAAACGTTCAGTCGATTTAGATTTCGATCGTTTCAACGAAGAGAATAGTCCATTGTAACTACAGATATTAGTTATTACAGTTGTATAACCGGCGCGTAGAACATTTCGGGATTAGATACAGTAGAATGCCGGGAAAGCGGTTTATCGTAGCCAATTATCGTCACGTGCGCGAGAAGATTGTCGAAGCAACGAAATCGTCGTCTTCGTTCGATTATCAAACCGGTAACCCCTCTCCGCGCTGTTCGCCCGATGCGAGCGAAATGAGAAAACGTTAACCGATGCCCTTTGGAATTCTCGTTCGTTCGATTATTACATTTGGGAAACGGTATTGTCGAATCGTATACGCGAATAGAGAATATGCTATTCTTCTCGAGAGGATGAAGAAAACGATGAGAATCCGGAGGAAGATGATAAGAGGTATAAAGGGCGGGTGGGGGATGAGAGGGATGTAAGAAAGGGATATATAGGAAGTGAGTGCGGAGCTTAAGGCTTTAGCGTCTCGAATCGATTGAAGAAAGCTATGAGTTAACCGGTATAGAGATAGAGAGGGATATAGGAATTTCTACGAAGAGTCGATTCCTGTTCCAGTGTTCTGGAAGTTCCGAGTCTCGAGGGAACAACCGACCGCGTTTAGGTGGGAGGAAGTTGTCCGTAGAGAGAAGGTACCTACGCCTCGCGCAATGCCCTAACCTCTCTCGCATTCCTCGACGTAAATTCCTCTCGTAAGCGAGGAACACAACCCCCGTGTATAGAAGTACCCTGCAGTGCACACAGTTGTATGGCGACTACCCTACTTGCCAAAGGGCGCACGTGACTCGATCGCTATTGGTAAACTTTGAATGACCATCGCGCGGCCAAACGTTTTCTCTCTCTTAAGGGGGCTTCGGAGATTACGAGGGTGAAATGTTCGGCTATTCGAACAATAGGGCTTCGAAGAGTATAATTAATTATTGCTGCGCAGGCATTGCGACGACAGTGATGATGTCAACGAAGAAATTATTACGAAAACGAGATGAAGATAAGGTGTTCGTATTATTAAAAAAATTGGAGTTGAATTGATTTTGGAGTTAAATCAGAAAAATTGATAAAACTGCGAAATAATTACTGAATAACTTGATAAATATATTTTGGTAATAATGGGAATAACGGGAATAACGGTAATAATGGTGATAATTGTAATAATGGTAATAATGGTAATAACGGTAATAATGGTAATAATGGAGAATTATCACCATTATTACCATTATTACCTAATGGTAATTACCTATTGGTAATAATGGTAATAATGGTAATTACCTATTGGTATGGTATTACCTAATGGTAATGGTAATGGTAATACCTAATGGATTCCCATTATTACCTAATGGTAATAATGGTAATAATGGTGATAATGGGAATAACGGCGATAATGGTAATAACGGTAATAATGGGAATAATGGTAATAACGGTAATAATGGTGATAATGGTAATAATGGGGACAATTGGAATAATGGTAATAATGCGATGATTTTTTTTTTATAAATAATTTGATATTTCGTAAAAAATTTAATTTCGTATAAAATTTGATAATTTTTTAAATAATTACTTACGTTCGAAGTATAGCGAGACGTTGTTCCTGAACTTTTATATATCCGTGAAGTGTGTCTATCAGTACAGCTTCGGTTTCCAAAAGCTCCTCCATGTCTGCCAACGCTGTGTAAAGCTCGCCATTTCCCGGATGGAAGAGTGCCATCGTCAGGCCGACGAGAATTATTCCGATGCCCCGGAACGGAGTCATCGTATACCAGTGGGGCTCTCGCCGAACACGAGTCCTGAAAAATTTAAGGGACGAAACGAAAATAAGAGAGCGGCTCCTCTACGTATATATATACGCTACAGTAGAACTTCGATAAAGTAAGTCGATTTTAACGAAAACCAACGTTACGAAAAATCCCTACAAAAAAAACTATAAAAGTTCCAAAATCTAATAAAAAATCAACACGTAACTGTAAATTTGCCGTTAATTTTTACTTTCGTCAATAAAAAAACCCATATATGTCGATCGAACCAAAAATTATCGCGTTTCTACTGTAAAAGATTTATAGAATATTTCGATTAACGACCAAAGTAGACGACGAGAAAAAGCAATCTAATCAGCAACTCCGACGTAGTAGGGTTTACGGGTCAAAGGAGAATCCTATCGAACTTCTTACATTTAGCCGCTTTAGCTTCATCTCGTTCTTTTCCCCCTCTTTTTCCCCCCAAAAGCGCCCTCTTTCTCCGTCACTTATTCTCGTACGACGCCCGTTCCTCTCTGTACCTCGCAACGCGCTCTCGCGCTCCTTTACGGCGCCTTTTATATACGCTTTTCTTATAATTTATGAACCCTTCTCGAAGCACTCGCGGCGGGTACCGGAAACTTTTCGCGTACGAGAAGCGTAACCACCGGGCGGACTCGTTGGACAAGCCGCCCTCTCCCCAGTGTACTCACGGTACGCGTTGAAACGCTGTGCCGCCCGTTCCAAGTTGGAGAGAGAATCAGTAGTACACTACGGCCAGTAATCCCCCGTCCTCCCCCATTGCCCCTCCCCTCTCAACAGCGCTTTGGGCTTTTCCTTCGTTTCCGTCCGCCACAGGGTTTCCGTACCAAAGTTCTGACCGAGCGAGCGAATCGCCTCTCGCAGACGCGGCACTCTGCGAGAGGGTTGAGGAACGACGTCGACGACGGTCTTTCCTCATTCCTGGCTTTGCCAAGGTATAGGGAGTAATGCAACCCTCTGTGCAATGGCCGCTTGTGCACATTGCCCTACTGCTGTGGTATGTGTACAAAGTTTCTAAGCCGTTTCTTTTAGCGCCAAGGCACGGGAAAAGGAGTCCTCACTCCCGAACTATCCTTCGAGAGAGAGAGACTCCTCCGCCAGGCCTCCCGTTGCAAATTAAGGGGTAAAAAAAAAAAGAAAAAATTCTGTAATCGAGTTTCCCGGAAGTAGCGGCGTGGGCGCGCGAATACTGTCCTCGTTTTCTGGGACACGATGGCGGAGAGAGAGAGGCGTGAGGGAGACGGAGCCGCAACCAAACTATCAGCAAGTTGGTGCGCTCGGGAAAAGAGACGAGAGAAAGAGAGTGAAGACGGGGAGAGAGTGGAGAGATGCCGGTAAACTTTTGGTTGCTCGTTGGAATTAAAGTTACCGGGCAGAGGGGTGAAAGAGGGAGTTTACCGGGGAAAGAGCCGAGAGAGAGGAGCTTTACGTTCGTATATCTGGTCTTTCATACCAACGAGTAGCGATAGAACGTTACTGTAGGACGGCTGAGGAGGAGAACGACGAGAGGACGACTCGGCTGCATGTGGACTGACCTAACTAAATGGGGCCGCTGTGCTTGACGAAGGATTTCTTCTCTATCTACCTATCTATTCTCTCTCAAGCCTCAGTCTCTCTCTCTCTCTCTCTCTCTCGCTCTCTGGTCGTTCATAATTAATCACGTAGCTGTTCTACGTTTGGGCTTCCGGTGCTTCAATTACCATCTACCTTTAGATTAATTAACGAGAGAGAGTTGGGAGAGAAAGAGAGAGAGAGAGAGAGAGGGATAGATTCGGTACAGGAAAACAACGGACTGAAAGATATATGAGATTATTGATCGTACATCACGCGGAGACTATGACGGGTCAAATAATATATTATAGATCCCCGTTATCGGTGTATATATATATATATATGATATATCAATTAAATCGGTACATAGTTTGTAACCCCCTAATTTCGGCGTTTGTTTCCTCGATAAATTATTCTCGCATATGGATTGCCGAAACACGAATTGTATAATCGTACATTTTTTTTTTAATTCCGTTAAATTTTTTTGACTGAAAAAAGAGTTAAACAAAAATTGGGTCGACTAAAAAGAGGGAAATAATGATTCACTTATTATATTTGGTGATGGACCACATTTTGGTTAAATTTTTTTTATCTTTAAAAAAAAAAATTAAATTAAAAATTGTTTAATTTTTGGTTGGATTTTTTCGATCTTTTTTATCTCTAAGAATTCATGAATAATATTCAAATTTCGGTCGAAATTTTGGAAAAAAAAAAAAAATGATGGTTTTTGGTTAAATTTTTTTTTCATCGGAACTTTAAAACGTAAGAGCGGTTCTCGCGCGATTTACGAATTTTTCTTAGGCGTTACATACGCCCGCGTTATTCTCAACGGTAAGTATAGTGTTGTTATAACGCAACATGCCAATTTAACGAAGTATTTCCCATGTAATGTACTTCTATGTATATGTAGTGTAACTCGAAGTGGCAGTAGCGCTATCGTTAACAGCTTATAAGTACATTACAGTCTATCTTCGCGTCGGAAGCGCGAGAAAAGTTTAAGGAGTTTAAAGTTTTGCCAAGTAGGATATATCGAGGATGAGGAGAGAGAAATCGCGAGAGTGGCGGAGGGACAAAACTGGGAAGTAAAAGAGAAATGTGGAAAGAGAATCCTCGGCGCACCTGGGTGAATCGACGATTTATTCCGTCACGCTGTCGCGAGATTTTCTCGTTCGCACGCCGGTGTTTAAACCGAAAGTCAAGAGTATAACGAGAGCCAATGAGTCAACGGTGCAGCCGTTGAATCGTTTAGAGGGTCTGGAATCCGACTCTACGTCGTCTCATTACTTATGCTGAGTTGAATTTTTTTTTTTTTTTTTTTTTTCGATTATCGTAATTAAAAAACCACATTTTAAAACGACTATTAAATGGATATCAATTTTAGCAGCCTATAAGAAAATCCCTTCGATAATTACGAATCCTAAAGTGAAAAACAGAGGTTTTTTTTTTTTTTTTTTTTTTTTTTTTTTTTTTTTTTTTTTTTCAGTTATTGTAATTAAAAAACCACATTTTAAACCGATTATTAAATGCATATTATTTTTAGCAGCCTATCAAAAAATCCTTTCGATAATTACGAACCGTGAAGTGAAAAACAGAGGTTTTTTTTTTTTTTTTCATTTATCGTAATTAAAAAACCACATTTTAAATCGATTATTAAATGGAAATTCATTTTAGCAGCATGTCGAAGAATCCCGTTAATAATTACGAACCGCAAATTGAAAAACAGATTTTTTTTTTTAATTTTTATATTAATGCCTCGAAACTACATCGTTGTTCGTTCTTCCGTTTCTCGAAATTTCGCTTTTCCTCTATAAAAAATATTTTTCATATTCTACTCGTTACATAGTAGCAAATTACCGTCGTACTTTTTCACGAACTCGACCTGTGCTTTGCCCCCGAAAAAGTTCAAAGTCTCGTGCTTCCTTTCCCTTTTGGCAGTATAAGCGCCGTAGTCAAAGGAGTTTCAGTCAGAGGGATCGAAAAGAAAGCGTCGAGAGAAGAAAGGAAGGGAGGGCAGCGAGGGCAAGAAGAAAGGTGAGTCTGAAAAAAAAGGGTGAGTCGGAGAGACCAGAAGCGAAGAGGCGGTCGCGGAAAAAGAACGTCGTTCTCTCGCGGGGGCGCGCGCGCGCTCGGGATTCTACCGGAAACTCGTGAAAGCGGCGCTAATTAAGCGTCACCTTAAAGAATAGAAGGAAAAGCGGTGGTGGGAGTGCCTCGTTCCCCTAAAGGCACCGGTGCCGGCAACGAACCACCGGGTTTCTTCCGGCACTCCTCCGCACACCCACCGTTACGATTAACGAGACTCCGAGACTACGTTGCGCTATGTATCTCGCGTATCCACGAACGTAAAAAAAAAAAAAAAAAAAAAAAAAAAAAAAATGTGCAACTAGCGACAGTCTGAGTCGCGAGGCCATTTCTCGTACCATCGCTGTACCATCTTTTCGTTAACTTCTTCCTTCTTATATAAATTGTATATATGTATATTCCGCATCCTTGATTTATCTTTGCGAAGTAATTGGCTCGCTACGTAAATCCCTCGATACTTAAACAGTAAGTAATTACTATTCGTGTAGCAAATACTCGCGATCGATACTTTTAATCAGATTCATTATAAGATAATTCGACTTCAATTGAAATTTGAAATACTAATTATAACTGTAATCGATATGAATTATATACAAATACGAATTTCCACCGATCGGTTATTTTTCCCCAATTTTCAAAAAAAAAAAAAAAAAAAAAATGCCATGAAAACTAAAATTGATATTTAAAAAAAATATAATAATAATAACAATATAATAAAAATAACAAAAAAATTAGTCTGCGAATTACTATTATTATTATTCAAAAAAAGAATTCAATCTTAGTTTTCGTAGTAAATTTTTTTTTTTTTTTCGTAGGTAATGAAAAAAAAAATTAAATATTTACTTTGAATCATATATAATATATATAGATACATACGTACATCATACATATATAGTTGTGAATTGGATGCGAGAAGAAACAAAGCATCGATCACATAACATGCAGCGATCGTATCGGAACGATTGAAAATTCTATCAGTCGACTCAGCAGCCGATTCACGATCGTCTGGAAAGCCCCGAAGGATTTCCGGTTTGGCTTCGACTCCAGGGTTGCGGTATTCGTGTCCAAACGCCGTAGCGTAGGCCACGGAGAGACCCCCGTGGGTCTCGCAGCGTCCGTTCGCGGATCGCCAGACGAGGAACGATATTTTATCGCCACGGGATCCCTGGCGAATCCCGTGTGTAAACACGCCGTGTAAACGTCCGAACAAATCATCGATTGTACATACATATACCACATATAAGATACCCATATGGTGCACCCGTACGGGTCCACTGGCGTACCGGACAATGCCGCGTCATACATAGCAATAGATAGATAGATTCCGGGAGGTATGTCTCTCGTGTTCCGCAGACGCTACCGCGTCTCTATGCTATATATACGTAATACCTACGGCTACAAAGTAGTATATGTATACATTGTAGTCGTCTGTACCCGTATGGCTTACTGTTAACTACATATAGTACGCTGTGGAACATACACGCGGGATATGGTACTATCCACCTGTCGATGGAAACAAAGTGAAGGTCCGAAGCCAACGTGGACCCGGTAGGTACCGAGCGCACGCACAGAGGCGGCTCACGAATATACCGGATAAGGGAGGATTTATCGAGCAGGAAGGCTTCCGCTGTAACGGGGAACATCCGTGCGATCCAACGTCGGCTAACGTTCGGTGAGCTATACCGGTTAACAAGCTCTCCGCTTGTACTTTTTGATCGAGAACAATGCAGTCTATATCGATGTAATCTATATATACTGACGATTTTAATCGTATACCGGGGTATCCATTGTGAATTTTTTTTTTTTTCGATCTCAGAACATCTTATTTTATTTTTTTTTTATTTTTTAGTTTCCCTTAAGAAAAAAAAAATTGCGGCTAACGATTTTAGTCGTATACCGTGGTATCCATTGTGAAATTTTTTTTTTTGCGATCTCGGAATATCTTAGTTTCTTTTTTTTTTATTTTTTAAAGTTTCCCCTTAAAAAAAAAAATTGCGGATAACGATTTTAGTCGTATACCGTGGTATCCATTGTGAAATTTTTTTTTTTGCGATCTCTGAATATCTTAGTTTCTTTTTTTTTTTTTTTAAAGTTTCCATTAAAAAAAAAAATTGCAGATAACTTGTTCCATTACGAAACTTTTTTTCTGCGATCTCGGAACATCTTAGTTTATTTTTTTTTAATTTTTTAAAGTTTCCCCTTCAAAAAAAAAAAATTGCGGCTAACTTGAACCATTACGAAACTTTTTTTCTGCGATCTCGGAACATCTTAGGTCATTTTTTTTTTAAATAGTTTCCCCTTAAAAAAAAATTGCGGCTCACCGTTGATAAAAAAAAAAAAAGAAGATTTTATTTAAAATCTATTCACGAAAACCTTTCCCAAAAAAAAGAAATATTATTATGATTTTAACAAAATAATAATAATATAAAATTAATCACGAGAATAAAATTATAAAAAGAAAAAATAAAATTATTGTAAATAACAGAAAATTCTATAAAAACTTTCAAAATTTCATCAAAGAATCAATCGATTTTCTCGAGTGTGCGATAGACGGTAAAAAAAGGTAAAAAGAAAAAAAACGATAAAAAAACATCTCATTGTTGGAACCCCTCATACCACCCTTCCATTTTATAATTAATATAATACGAGGTGTGACCTCGCAAAATTTCGTGAACAACAATCCGATTTTATCGAAACTTTTAATCCCTGTAATGATTAAATCTGCATAGATAGCTACCCGTGGTCTCTCGTTGGTATAGTGTACATATATATATATATTTTTTTTTTCGCATATAACATTGATATAGCGTGAACTCAATCACTTTGAATCACTTCGCCGGCTTGTTTCCGGCTGTACCCAGACCTCTCATTTTTTATTCATCCCTCGGGACTCCGGTGAAAACGTTAGGTGGAAGAGTGGGTGGGAGGGGGAGGGGGAGGGAGGGGGTTGCAGAAGGGGTAGTTTTGGTTGGTTCGCCAAATATGCATACACACACGCGAGAGAGCGTGAGCCCAGTCAGGGCAACTTGGACCGTCCTGAATTATCAACAGCGGTTGCGTGCGCTCTCGGGCTTTGTATACTGCAACACGATATATATATATACCTATATATACAGATATACATACAAATGATGTATAGTCTATGGTTGGTGTATCCATGGACCTCTATATATTCGCGGCGGGCTGTGATACAACGTTTGGCGTTTTCCCTACGGGTTTATACTGTACCGAGAGCACACGCCCCCGCCCCGCACCCCCAACCCTTTCCCCCGCCCCCGGAGGCGAGGTTTCCAGCTCCGTATTGCACAATGGTGCAAACACCAGTATGCAGTGTTACGTGTTACCGGTTCGTTGAGCCAAAACCCAACGAGAACAACTCGCCAACACTCGCGAGCATTGCCCATCTCTCCCCCAGTTGTACGTGACGAAGGGTAATTTATTCGGATGCATCATAATTGCAATATCGCATGCACACCACACCGCAACGTCCTACCGGTATTCGATATGCCTTGCAATGTATCCAAATACGTTTATGTGTTAACCCCCAATACATAAAATTTGTTACCCTTCCGTTCTCCTGCGCGAAGGGTTGACTCGACTCTACATACGACTGGGGTAGCAAAACGGCGAAAAAAAAAAAAATAATAAAAAAAATCCACTGTGCGGCAATGAGCTAATAAGCGTTACGTGAAAAATACACAACGCAATGAATTTCGAATAACCACCACCCAACGGGAATTCTGCAATCGTTTATTATACCAACGAGTTGCACCCCATTAATGAGGTCACAGGTCACCGAAAAAAAAAAAAAAAAAAAAAAAAAAAAAATGTCGTAAATTTTTCACCCCGTTTCCCCGGCTGTCCGAGAATACACGGTGAACTCGTGGAATCGCGACGAGAAACGGTTACGTCAATGAAAAATTCATATCGACCTATCGAAGGTCGCGAAAGGTTCGCGCTATTTGTGAACTGCTATTTCGAATAAAATCGAAGAATTGCGGTGTGCGCACTTTGAAACTTTCCCTCACTTTCGACGTATTACTGACTAAAATTTTTTAGGTTATGTGCTCTCGGAAACTCGAGGCCATTTAAAATACATTTGTTTGTCGTATTATTTCCTCCTCACGATCGATGCCGTCCACGACGTTGCGCGACAGATAAAGAGAGAAAAGTTGAGAGAAGAGAAAAATCGATGGGGGGAATGTTAATCCTGGAGACCCGGAAGGAGGCATCGTGTCCTCATCTCTCAACCGAGTCAATTCGGTTCGGTTCTCTGGTCCGCGGTATTTCCTCGAATCCTCTTTATTCTACCGACGAGGATAGTTAGAAGAGAAGAAGCAAATGGGATGGGGTTGCGGAGGGGGTGGGTAAGGGGTGGGGAGGGGAGGGGGAGGGAAGGAAGAGGAACAAGATGGAGAAAAATAAGAGAGCTCCCGAAGAGATTCTTCCTCTTTGCTCAGTCGTCTTGGCTCGGTGAGCATACAGAGCCGCGCTGGGGTATCCACCCCCTGAATATCGCACTTCCGAAGTGGACGCGGCCCGGAAATGCATAAATGTAGAGGCACGCGGCCGCCACCGGTGCGGTATGCGACGCTAGCGAAGAAGTCGGCAGTTTTGCGAGTAAGGAATGAAAGAGGATGGAAAGAACGCGCGGGACTATGGATCTGCAAGCATCGAGAAACGTGCAGCTCGCGACTGTGCCTTCACGGATCTCCGTACTTCCCGGAACCCTCCACCCCGTCTCTCCCGGCGGTAAGAAGCGGACGAAACCGAATGAATAATGTATTTCGACGGTAAGGAGAGAGCGAAAAGAGAGAGAGAAATTCGAGAGAATGAGGAAGGATAGGAGAATAAAGGAAAACTGCGGATGGAGAGAGAAAAGGTGAGTGTATAGATATTGCCGAATTGCGTGTGTAGCACATGGGGAAGCAGGCTGACGGGTCATAACAGTAATCACTATACTACCCGTATGTATAGGTGAAGTATAAAGTTTCATAGGATTAGAATAAAGAGAAACATAAAGACGTAATTTATGGTATAATATGCGGAGGGAATTATAGCGGAGATTAGTCGTTCTCGTTGTAATGTTGTAAGTAGAGGAGACTCGGGGGTAGTAAAAAAAAAAAAGGAGATTTTACGCAATGAAAATGGCACTGCGAAGACTTGGAATTAGTGTTGTGAGTAATTGATTAAAGCGCCGTTTCCGGTGCGTGAAGATCTTTCGCTATTTTATAGCGTTGTTTCAATTAGCCCCGTTCTCATATACAGAAGATGTAAATTGATTTAAAAATCAAATCAGTCAAATCATTTGATTGATTTTGATTTTTTTTTTTTTGTAAATCGAAGTACTTCTCGAACTTAATTTTTCGAAGTTACGTAAGTCAGTTATTATTTTATAATTTTTTTTTTTTTTTTTAATACCAAGTAAACAACAATTATCTAATGATCGGCATTAGTTTTTCTGCGTTATTTTTAAATTAAAGTAAAAAAAAAATTATGCAAATTAAATTTGCGCATCGCTTCCTCATTTCGTTTTTAATATAATTTGCAAAGCTTTCTCCATGAGAAAACCAAAAAATTTGATGCGTGATTTACTCATGGAGAAGCTTTGTATGCTGAAAGCGTACGAAAACAAAATGGGGAAGCGATGTGTAAATTTGCATAACTTTTTTAAATATACTTTTTACAAGAAACTTGTACAATGGTTTGTTTGCCCTCATTTCTCCCTCTTCCGCCGCTCCTGGTATCACGAAGAAACTATGGCGTCGAGGCAGAAACATAGTATTAGTGAGTACACAACCCTTCGAAGTGTGTAATATTATGAAGTAACCTATAATATTACGGTTAAGGTGTGTATATACCTATAGAGGATAAAATGAGAAGCGGCTGAGAACGCATATGCGCGGCTGGGATCACCAGCACGGTACCGTAATTAATTGGCCTTATGCTAAGGGTAAGGACCGTGGACCTGCATGGAACAGAGGTTGTTCGACGCTCCTCTCTCCCATAGAAAGCTTGAATATCGTCCTCGTTCCTTGGCAGCGCTCGTCTGTGAGAGACCTCGCTAAAGCTTCCGTCTACAGATGCGCCTTTGCCCTCGGCGTACTATGTAACAACGTCGCTTATCTAACCAAGAAGAAGGAAATTTCCATCCCTCTCACTTTCTCTCGTATAGTCAGAAACCCTACGGGGTTGCAAACGTGATCCTTCGGTGAATGTACTTCAAAATATAGCACAGGTATTCACTTTGTATGTTAAAAGGCTACAATCAGAGAGAGAGAGAGAGTCGCTTAGCCCTTTATCGACCCTCATTTCATCAGTGATTATTTCCGCATCGTCTTTAAATTCAATTTTTCAAATACATCGATGATTTCGCAATATCGTCAGAAAGATTGTAAATTAAGGGGTGAAATAGGCTGATTATTGGCTGAATAAAAAATGCGATACGGAAAATTGCTTTCGGAGCAAAAATTCTCGTGTATAGAGCTGCGAAAATATCGTATTTCTACTTATCTAAAAAAAAAAATTTATTTAAAATATTTTTTTTTTTTTTTCATATTTTTAGTCAAAAAAATTTAATGGAATGTAAATAGTGGGGATTTGTGACCAATATGGTGATTTTAATCGCCGGCGCGTATCTTTTTTTTTTACGAAAAAAATACGGAACAACGACTGTTCACATTTACCGATCGGACCTCTACTCGTGTATTTCGGGCAGAGAGAGGGATGGAATTTAACAGAGTCCAATTTACCGAAAGATGATAAGTCAGGATCCAGTGATCTACGCTGTGATGGGGTTAGAAGGGATACACGAGAGGCATAGGGGTAGTATATCCACTAAAGAAGACTCGTCCACAGTTTCCGGCTGTTAGTCCGTTACGCATCGCTCCCTATCGAAGTAACGTGGGGCGCTCTCGCTGCTACACCTTGGAAAATCCCGTGTTCCTCCCTTCCGTGTAGCGTCTCGGAACAGGCTGCTGATCCGAGTAACCCAATTAACCCCGAAGGAACCGCACGGTCACCGCGGAGAGCACGTCGAGCGACTCAAACGACGTTACGGACGAGAAAGTCTCCGGCACGCGCGCGCGCGCAAGGGGAGGGATGTTGTAACTGTGCTCTCTACGGGGTTCATAACCTCCCTCTGCTTCTCCTATATTCTCTACCGAAGGATTCCTTCTTGCGGAACCTTCTCGCGTATCGTAGGTACACGAAGGCCGCGACTTTTCACCGATTACACGGTGACTTACACGCGGCAAGACTCCGGAGAAAACCGAGAGGGTTGAAGCGAACCAGTAACCAGGGGGAGGGACGGAAGGCACACGGGAGTGAACCGGAAACTGTAGAGAATTTAACTTGCTCCAGATAATTTTCGAGGCACCACGTCCAACCGGGAAGCACATGTAATGTTCTAAAGGTCGTAACCCCCGTTGCCCTTTAAGCAGTATATACGTATCTTCCCACCTATGCTGAAGGTAATACCGACAAGAAACTAACGGAGCGAAAACGGAGTCGAAGGGAGTAAGCTTCGCATACACCTTGTTAACGAAACTCCTGCGCTTCGCTCTCTCAAGGAACGGAAACTTATCCTCTACGCTACTGATGAGTGTTAAAACAGCACGGGGGGTGTGTGTGTGTGCATAATATTAATTATATTTATGAAAGTATTAAAAGCTAATTTAGGGATGAAATTCATTTATGTAACGAGACGCGTGTTTAGCGCCGTTATTTACAGCGTTTGCAAAAACTCGACGCGCGGAAAATTTTGAAAGCTTCACGGGATATATTACGGTTTATATTGTTTTTGTCCGTTCGATCCGTCATTAATATGGAAATTTTATTGATGAATTCTCTGAATATTGCCCCGCGGCATTTTAATATGCCACATTGTATATTGAATACGCTATTTAACGGAGCAACCGGAGAATAACGCCGGTGCTCCGACGATTTTATGGTTTATCGGGAAAAAAACCCATCGAAGTTACATCATTGGTGTAGCGGAAAAAACAATTCGATATTTTTGTCGGTTGGACACACAAATGGGAATAACGGCGTAAATTTTTTTTTTTTTTTTAAGGGCGATATTTGACTTTGTAAAAAATTGGAAATTTTTACATTTTTTCGTAATTTTTTTTTTTTTTTTTTCATTACGAAATCTCTTCTATAAAAATAATATTTTTTGTAAATTTTAAGTGAGAAAACATCGCGAAAATTGGCAATTTCTTGATTAAAAAATTTAGTAAAATTGTCATCGACCATCGATTTGTCAATTTGGTAACATTTCATTTATATTCATCTCGATTAATCGGATTTTAACTCGATAAGTATGTAGACATTCGATGAAGTTGCAGCCAATTCAGTGATTTTTTTAGTACATCCAAAATATCCGATAAAATTCAAATCAATATATCTCGTCCGCGAAATTCGACCAAAAAAAAAAAATTGAAATCGTCAGCGAGCAGAACATTTTTTGTTACAAAAAAGAAACAAATATTTATAACTGTTATATCCATTCGGCGATTTCAACCAAATTCAACACGAATCGACGTTATTACTTACTCCACTTATGCGCAAAGTTTCAGTTTGATTGCTCAAAATTTGCACAAACGACAGCGATTAAATAAAGTTTTTTCAAAAATAACCATTTTTTTTAAATTTACAAAAAATCGAAATTTTTTTTTATTTATTTTTTTTACGAAAACAAACCTTTTTCTGGGAGGAAGAAAAAAAAATGCATAAAACATCGATTTATCGTTCGATTGATCGAAAAATCTCGAAAAATCGATGTATATCGACGCTGCGATATATTTCTCGTGTTCCGTATTCTACATCTTTATATTATTATTTTTCATTCGATACGCACAATACTCGACAATATTAAAAATCTCTCTTCCCGATGAAAAATAGACTTTCGCCGGCCAATGAAATTTTTTCCCGAGTTCTCGGAGTCGCAGTACCTAAGTGTCACTGAGTTGAAGCGTTCTATATTCGCCGTTTTGCTACACAGCCGTAGCCTGTGCACAACTGAGAGGAAATTCGCACGGTAGATTCTCAATCGAATTGCACGCTGGTTTCGCTCCTCGGAATGCATTAGGGTGTCGCACACTTGAACCAACATCACTCGCTTTGTACCGGGCGACGTTGCTCTCTCGAAGCCGGAATTCCTTGTGGACCCTTATCCCCCATTCCCCTACCGTCGAGGAACGTCTTTCCTATATATATATATATATATATATATACACAACACGACTCCCAACTCCTAGTAGCAGGCAATTTTCCGAAAGCCCTTTTGCATCTCTACATATTTACACATATATTCACGTATACATCGCTTCGCAAATTCAACATATTTCTTGAACCAACATGAGTTACGCGTAAAATAGAAAAAAAATATTGAATTCCTCAACGACAGTATGATTGATAATAAACATCGAAACATTTTTCTTTTTTTTTTAATTTTTTTTTTCATTTTACATAACAATACAAAATTGCAATGAAAACGAATTTTTTTTTCAAAAATATAATAATAACTTTTTTTAATGTGCATAATTAATTAACTTGATTTTCATTAATGATTTAAGTAAAAGATAAATTAAATAAAAAATTATGATTATTCTATAAAAATAAAATCGATCTTTTTTTTTTTTTTATGGGGTTGAAGAAAAAAAAAATGGAGTCGATATTTATTGTGAATCGTATTGTATTCGCGTAAAAAAAACATCGAGTTTCGAAAGTCAGAATTTGAATTTCGTTCGGGAATGGAGACGCATTTTTTGGCTGAATCGTCCTGTATATTGTGTACTGTATGAATATATGCGTATATATGGGTGTATATTGTACACATGTAGGGGGTGAGCTCTGCTCTGGCAACCTCTTTCAAGTGTAGAGACCTCGTAGTCGTTTTCGTTGTCGCGGTAGCTTCGCGCGTTCCATTCCCGTCTCCTCAATTCTCAAGCGAAGAAACGAAAACTGCTTCTCGACGAAGCGTGCAGTAGCAGCCAACGCGAGCGGCACCACTCTCGGCACCGATTCAACGCGACAAGGTGCCGTGACACATTCTCTACGAATCGAAAGGCTTTCCCTTCGTATTCTATGCTTCGCGGAGCTCGAGAAAACGCCGCGAATATATGCGCCAAGGATTGGGGTTGATGCGAGAGAATGGGTGAGAAACAATGGGGGGTTTCGACACCCCACCCGCTGCGAGAGTCTGGAGAACAAAATAGTATGCGTATATAGGTTGACGCGGCACAGACCTCGTATACCTTCGGTCTTTATGCTTATCGCTCACACGCCAACGCTTACAAAAGCCTCGAAGGGAGAAGAAGATATATGAGAAAGTTTCAAACGCGACTTTTGTGTACAGCGGAGCCTCACAATCGCATCGCAATAATTTCTATGGCGTTCGAAACTTTTTTTTTTTTTTTTTTTTTTTTTTTTTTTTTTTTTCGGTTATACGAAATTACGAACTTGTAACGGAGAGCAAACATTTAATCCTTCAAACATCAGTGGAAAAGCAAATTTTATAAAAATGAAAAACCTCCCGAGTGAAAAAACAGCGTAATGAAGAAATTGTGTTAACAAAAAGGGGTAAAATGATAATTAATTATTAATTAGTCGGGCGATAAAAATCAATTACGAAGCTATTTGAAATGTTCATTTCCATTTTTTCTTTTATTATACAATCGCAAAGATTTATTTTGAAAAATTAAAATATATTCAAATCGAAACATCGGATAACTTAAGGGTTATAAAAACATAAGCCGTCAACGTCAAAGCGAAAAGAAAAATCTTTTTCAACGAATAACTGTTATTCAAATCGCAATCGCGCATTTCCATTGAAAAGTAAATGCAAGAAGACATTTGCACGCGAAAGGATTGAAAAAAAAAAAAAAAAAAAAATTAATAAAAACAAACATTGCAAAGGGTTAAATTTATGTAACTGAGAACACAGCGCTCCGCGTACCACTGTGCATTCTATAACGCATAACAAGGGTAGAAAGGAATGGTGACATGTACAGTTACAGAATTGTTCTCGTTATCGTTCGCTGCACGCTCCCGCGAGAGATACGCTCGTTGTTACCGACGAAGCAGAAGGATACAAGGAAAGCACAATATTCCGGAAAATCACACGGTACAGCGAACCTCGTTGTTGTATTATTCTTCGACGAAAAAAAAAAAAAAAAAAAAAAAAAAAAAAAAAAAAAAAAGTTTCGGTATCGCACGCCACCCGGTAAACAGGAATCCATGCGGTGCTCTTTTGTACACATTTTTCTTTTCCTTTTTCAAACTGCAAATCTGTCTTTTGTATATCCACAATAAACGGATATATGCATCAAAGAGAAAATAAGTGATAAAAGTGATATCGAATAAAAGAAGCTATAAGTGTATCGCGATACTTGAAACTGTAGTCGACAGTAGAGATTCCGAGGATAAACTTTTTGGTTCCTCCGTTTCGTTTTTTTTTTTTTTTTTTTTTTTTTCTATAGCAACGCGATTCCTACTCTATAAAACGACACGAACTTACACAGCGACCGTATACGCGATGCCATCGTGTGTACTTTGAGAAACCGCGATGTTTTCGCCGCTCGGGTTGCACGCGTGTACGTCTCACGTTATTCGAAAGCCCTCTCTCGGTTTAAGCTCCGTAACCGCATACGAGGTATAGGATTGAGTGGATCGCGTTGAAGTTTCTCCGATCGGTCCCCAATGCCGCAAAGCCCTTTGCTCTCTCGCACTCCCCCGCTAACCGGAGATTCCTCTTTGCCGCACTCGCCGGCAAACATCGCGGACGCGAGAGTCGAACTTTTTAATCCCGTGCGAAACTTTTCTTCTCTGGAGGCTTTCAAAACCGCCATCAACACAGCGAGCGAAGAACACCATCGTGTCGAGTCTCTCACTACGAAACCCCTTTCCCACCCCTTCGACGAGAAGCTTCTGCTTTTCGATGGCGATGCGGAGGAGACGGAGGAAGAGGATAGGGAGAGAGACGGCGGTTGGTTCGTTGAAGAGAGAACCTCCACTCTTTGCTCGTCTTTCATTGCCCGCCGTTCTCGCGAACCCAGACGTTCGACCCGAACAGAAGCATCACCAGCGGAAAAGAGGTACGAGAAGCGAAAGCACAAGGAGTCGAAGGAAACTTCAAATTGCGGGCGAAAGACCCGATTCCGGTTTACCCGGCTGTTTCTACGAGTCGCGGAAGCTACCGATGGGGCGGGAGTCTCGACTACTGAGTACTTCTCTCGTAAACTACACCAAGAACCGGTCGCTGTACGAGACACACGAAAACCTCAAGCGAGCAACCAACAGTTCGAGCCGAGAAACCGCGAGGGACTTCGCGTTTTATCAGCGATCGCAGAGAAATCGAGAAATCGTAGTAACCTGAGAGTTACAATAAAAGATTGCTAAGCGGAAGCTTGCATATCGCTTCCGCATTATTTTCCACCTTGCGGAATGCTCTTCCGTGGAGAGAGTTTTGCAACTTTCTATTTTGCATTTTAAAATTGTAGACGGTAATACGATTTTTTATCTAAAAACACAATTTTTATCGTATTTTCTTGTTGAAATAAAAAATTTTTTTATCTAAACCATTTTTCTCGATGTTTCATTCGATTTTTATTTTTCCGACATGAAAATTACGGAAATAATATTTTTATGCGAAAATAAAGCTTTCTACGAAAAATCGAGGAAGAAAAATCGTAACGAAAAACATCGAGGATCGAAAAATAAGACGAGACGATCGAACGATATATCGTAAATTATCGATAATACTCGTCGCTGAGTACGTAAGTACCGCACGGATTAATAATTTACTCGATACTCCTGCGATTCTAATTCAGTCGTAAATTTAATAATACTAAACTTCATCACGAACTTCGATTTTCGTAATAATGTGAAAATATAAGCTTTACGTTGTGAACTCCGTTTCAATCAGCCGACAGCTGCCGCTCGAACGTTTCTCAAATGAGTTTCAATATTTATGAAACGATTTTGTACGGAGTTATAAACGAACTGTGTGCAAACCATTATAGACTTTTGCATCGCTTCATATACGCATATATCTATATATATAACTATGAATACTACACTCGGTTGATTCTCATCGAAGCTTTTTTCCAATCACACCAACGGACTCTCCCTCGTCGCTATTCCTCTCCTCTCTAACACCGAGCGACCCGGCGTCGGAAACCCAACGGCGAATACATTTTTAATATTTATGAAGCAATTGCTCCCGCGAAAGCCAACTTCGTTTACTCGTCAAACATTTTTTTTTTTTTTTTTTTTTTTTTTTTTTCAATCAACTACAGACCACACCACGAGTGTATGATTCGTTTAGTGTGCGTCCTGTGTACATAGGCGTGTATTCCATAGTGCAGAATACGCGATAAGTACCTTTCGATGTATTTACGAATGTGTGTTTGCGAACAATGTATACGCGTACGGGAAAGCGGTGCTTATCGCTCCGTCGGGGGTACGATGATTCCACGGGTTGCGCTCCGTCGACAGGCAACCGAGGCGCGAATATATGGATATTGAGAGGGTGCGACAGGGTTAGCAAGCAGAGTCGAGTTTACCGGTTCGAGAAAGAAAAAAAAAAAAAGTCTGATCGTCGCATCGGCTACAACACGTTCCACGGTTCACAATTTCCTTTTTTCTTTTCTTTTCTTTTTTTTTTTTTTTTTTTTTAATGCGGCACCTGCGCATGAAATGCACAGAAGCGAGGCGGTGGTAGTTATCGCCTCGTTCACTGGCCGCACGCGCGAGCGTTGACGATGAATTTGTTCGAACGGTTGAGACCGACGAGAGATCGAGAGAATAAGCAAAAACCATGAAAAACGTGCCACAGCAGTGTGGATATGTAGAAACGATAAAAAAAAGTATATTTTATGACTGAAAAAAACGATAGGCGCGGAGGGGTTGATAAAAACGGAGCAAAACTTCGTCTCTCGATTTCTACGACGAATTCTCGCCGATTTTTTAGTTTGCATACTGTACTTTCCCCGCGAAAGTTTATTTAATATCGAAACCGTAATCTATACATACCGTATTGAGTTTCGATATTTGTGAGGAACGATATAACTTTTTTTTTTTTTTTTTTTTTTTTTTTTTTTTTAACGTTGATTCAAAACGATTTTGTAATGGAATTTTCGTGGTGGAAGAGAAAGTGAAAAAAAAAAGAAAAAAAAAAAAAAAGAGAGACGAAAGAGAGAAGCGCGAGTTTCCGCGAGTTATAAGAGAAAAGAGTCGCGATAAATGGAAAAGGGAGAGATAAACTGCCAGAGTGGAAAGAGTAGATGAAAGCTGGTGGTGAAAGAAAAATGGGAATGCGAGGAAATGGAAGAACGAGAATAACGGATGGATATATCTATATAGAATATTATATAGTACATAGTTCTGTACTATAGACAGAAAGATAGAGGATATCCAACTTATGTAAATGTCTCTTCGTAACCCCCTCCCGCGCCGCAGTCTCGTATTACATATATAGTAATACGCGGGAGGTTATCAGGAAAGATATTGTCAGGTGAAAACTTACCTATCGATTCACCTGCGTCTGAATAAAAAAGATCGACGCATCTGGTGAGAACAGATGAGTGCGCGAAGTATGCGGCATCGAATAAATTTTTTTTTTTTTTTTTTTTTTTTTTTTCATCCCCGCGACTGTAAACTTTTTTTTCTCCGTACGAAACGACGCTTTGGGGAGTTTCGAAATTTTTGCGAATACGCGGCATGTATAGTATTTGATATTCGGAATGAATAGAAGAAGTATACAACGCTCGGGAGACTCCGTGGCAGATGCAACGGTGGAATAATGAACGGTGGAAGCAATTTTTACTTTTTCCTTCGCTTTTGTATTCCTTTCATTCTCCTACGCAATGTTATACTGTACGTACGTATATATAGATCGCGGTACGTGGTAATCGACGATTTTATAGGGGAGAAAATATCAGCAGAGAGACCCCTCCCCGCCCCCCAGTAGCCGGTAAAACGCTGAATCGGAAATGGCTTATCTCACTGATGAGGCGAGAGCTCCGGCTCAGCGAGAGTAGAAGAGAATGAGGGGGTGGGGAGGGGGGGGGGCGGGGGAGAGATGGGGGCGAATCGAGAGCGAATTCGTATCGCATGACCGCGATGATATCGGCGGTGGGAAAATCGGTGAAGCGAGTTCGTTAAAAGCGGAAACGAGAGAGGAGCAAAAAAAAAAATGATAAAAAAAAATCGTGTACTGGAAATCCTCGTATCTGCTCGCCACTGCTTCGTCCCTTCGATGTTTCTCGACTAATACTGTCGCGCGTTTCTCCGCGTGCACTACTCGACGAGACGATTTGAATTCCTAATAGGCGAATTTGCTAAACGACGTGCAGCAAGCAACCCCCTTCCTCCCCCCGCGCCACCCCCACCCCTGTTCCGGTGACCAAACTCCCTCCGACTCGATCCCACTTCGCTGGATACCCCGAGGCTTCCACCACTTAAGAATTCAACGAACGAGTCGAGCTGAATACACATCGAATTAAAAAAAAAAAAAAAAAAAAAAAAAAACGAATTCGAAAGACGGAATGAAGTAATGATTATTCACGGTGAATTTTGTAATTACTTCACGATTAATCGTTCGCGATAATCTCGTTGGATTTTCGAGGATTTTAATTATTTCGATTTTTTTTTTTTTTTATTTTACTTACTATATAGGTATATATTTTAATTACGCTGTATTTTGTAAGCAGACTTTGTGGTATCGCGTGTGTAAAAAAAAAAATAACGAAAATTAAGCTGTGAGTGCAGCGAGATTTGAAAAAGAAGTGGAAAAAAAAAAAAAGAAAAAAATTCTTGAAGCTTTAGCAAGGGGTTAGTTCGCTCCTTTCGACACAGAGTAAAGGATCCAATTAGCGGAATCCCGGCGTTTCGTTGCCGGCGTTGGCCTCTATCCTCTCATCGTCGTCGTGCAATTCTTCAGCATCACCGACCCTCATCGCCACCCCTCCCCTCCCCGCCCCTCCCCCCTCATCCTCTGTTCCGTCGTCGTCACTAATACTCTGTATGCTATATTACTTATAATGTGCACGGAATATTATGAATTACTTCGAGGTTTGCACCTTTGATGCCAACGACAACCTCGTCAAAAGCTCGCAGCGACTTTATACTCTTTCATAAACCGCTTTGCTTATTAATTTTCGCGCCTGTGCCTCGCGATACTTCCGGTTTCGGGGTCATTAATAAAATGTGCAAAAACTCGAGCGCAAAATCGATACGAAATATTTTGCTTACAAAAAAGAAAAAAAAATCTGATAGGGTGTTATTTTGCTTCTTTGTAACGTCGTGATTTTTTTTTTTTTTTTTCGTCACTCATCTCGAATTGCCTCACCGCGTTCTCGTCGTAACGCGTGAACGACGCTGGAGA
This sequence comes from Buathra laborator, assembly GCA_934046635.1. NCBI lineage: Eukaryota > Metazoa > Arthropoda > Insecta > Hymenoptera > Ichneumonidae > Buathra > Buathra laborator. The sequence continues at coordinate 7,024,132 of OW203900.1, forward strand.
ACACGAAGGGTCGGAAGGTCGAGGACAACGGTAAAGAAAAACGGTAAACGCGACCGGGAGGGGTGGATGACGAACACATTCGTCGTGTGCGAATGGGTGAGAAACAAAAAAAAAAAAAAACACGGCGGTGAAAAAGAATTGTCGCGGGATTTTCGAGACGCGGCGAAGGCGCGACCCCTCGCAGCTCGGGCGTCAGTGCTCGTCAACCGGAGGATCTCGTGCGGTATGAAACTTTTTTTTCCAACGCTTATTAATCTTCGTAATGATTTTCAAGGAACAGAAGGGCGGAAACCCGCCAATCCACACTTATCATCTAAAATGTTAAATAAGTCCTTTGGTTCGCTAGCTGTCGATGCGGTTAAAAAAAAAAGAAAGACGTACACATCGTTTCCCACATAAAAATTAGATAAATGCGAAAAATATATTAAAAATTTATTAAATTCGGCGTTTTTATGTAATTAATATATTCATAAATTCAATATTACTATTATTATTATTATTGAGTTAAAATCGTATATTTTTATATATTTTCAAATATATCAGTGATATACCATTTTTCGAAAAAAAAAAAAAAAAAATTTCATGTACCATCGATATATTTTCGACATTTTTTTTCCGCGTGATTTTACATGCCAAATAGTGCGGACGACTCTTCTGTTTTCGAACAATTCGATATAACAATCTCTCCGTTCGTAAAATTCTCGTCACGTACGCCTAACCTATTCTAATTTACAAACGAGAAGAAAAAAAAAAAAGAAGCAAATTCAATGAAAGCCGTCCGTCGACATATTTAATCCGTGAAGGCGAAAGGGTCGATGATAAATTGCATGTCGAAGGAGAGATGAGGCCGTGGGGACGTTCCGCGCTCATTCCAATCGAAATAATATATTCGCGACGACGCGCTGCAAATATTGAATCGTCAATCTTTCCCACTCTCTCGCGACTCGTGTCTATCTTAAATTTCTTTTTCTCTACTCTGTCACAACGTCCGTCACTATCTCTGTTCGATCTATTCATTCGCGTATCCCGAACATTTTTCATTCTTCGAAGTTCCGTCTCCCGTTTTTTTTTTTTTTTTTTTTTTTTTTTTTTTTTTTTTTTTTTATTCTCTCGTCGTTCGAACGTCGTCGAGACAGGCGAAGGGCCAACGAGTAAGAATTCCGGAAATCCAAACGGTTCCGGTGCATCTTTATTCATTCTTTCGACATCTCTCGCGCCCTCGAGATTTTTTTTTTTTTTTTTTTTTTTTCTTTCCCGTAGTTATAGATCGACTGGCAAATCAAACCCACGTATACTATACACCTATCCGGATACAATAAGTGATAGAAATATCATTGCGATCTCTCAATTCCAGCGAATGAATTATTTTTTTTTACCTCCGTGCGAACGAACAACTGTTGAAGACATTTTTCGCTCGGTGACGCGATGGTCTCGAGAATCATTTGAAAGTAAAGTAATCGCGGAAAGGGGGGAATAAAAAGGATGGAAAGAGTCTGTGGCGAATAATACGACAAAGAAACAAGTGAAATAAGCGTTTCATTCTGTCGTGTCTTGTCGAGCGACATTCGTTTGTTACCCTCGAGCTCTCTATCTCTCGTTGGGAGCCGCGCGATTGCGAAAGACGGGGGAGCGAATTGTCCTGAGAGAACGGCGGGGGACGGGTCGGCTTTCACGGACAGCGGCACACGAGAAATAGGGGTATTAACGTTATAGAAACAACCAGAGAATAGGTATTCCGTATATAGAATACTCTTGGTATTGGAAGGATATATACGCGAGGGGCAGTATTATGGCTTCTTGATTTTCTTACGAGAAAGCAGAGAAGCGTGACCGACGATCCCAGGGTCTCGGTATCACGAAACTAACCACCTCATCCCCCATCTCTGCCCGCCCTCTCCCTCTACCCGCCCTCTCGCCCCCGCCGGAGCGCGGAGACGCCGACCGGACGAAGCGTGCAAACCCAGGAGCCCAACACAGTCTTTGAAATGAATTTCGCTTCGGGGCATTCTAGTTTCTACCCTTCGAGCGTAACACTGCACGACGAGAGTCAAAGAGCGGCCCCGACGTAGTCTTCGTGCTTATATTTTCCATTCTACATAGCGCTTTCCTCTGTTTTGTTCTCAAACGCGAGAGATCCAAACCCTGTGAACGCGGAGGATACGAACGCGGCGAGCGTTAACATTTTTTTCGTTCTTTGGACTAAAATTTGATCGGATTGCGCGAGAATTCCCTTTTTTTATCTTATTTTTTTTTTGCAGCAACGGATTTCGAAATAAAATTTACAAACGTCCGATTTTTACTTTTTTTTTGATAAAATTTTATTGGATTGCCGAGACATCCCTTTTTTAGTAACATATTTTATTTAATTTTTTTTGGAGTAAAAATTTCGTAATGAATATTTAAATGTAAAGCTAAACTCTATTATTTACGATGAAAGAAAATTGTAATAAATAAATAACGACATATTATTCAGTTTTTTTTTTTTTTTTTTTTACAGTCGAACCGGAAAGAGCAAAAGAAAAATATTGCGAAGGATAATACCGCGAGATGCGCCGGCCGACGCTGCCCCTTAATCAGCTTATTCGTTCGGCGAAGCGAAGGATTACAAAAAAAAAAAAAAAAAAAACACCTCGAGTTGGGAGCCAACATTTCATGTTATTGCATAAAACTAACGCCGGCACGCAGCAGCGTCTGTGCGTTATACGCTCGACTTCTTTAATCCCCGCATAAAGATTTCCCGAGTGAACTCTCCATTTTTTTTTTTTTTTTTTTTTTTTTTTTTTTTCATGTCACTGTTGCATGATATGGACAACGGTAGACCGGATATGGTGTATGAGTTTCGTATAACAAAAGACTCGTTGAGGCTATGCGTATCGTGAGCTCTTTCTGCTTTTGGTTATATGCAGTTAGCCTCCGCGTATATCATATTTTCCCGCATTTCCTCCGCCTTTCCTCTCGCGTTCCATCTCTCCCTCATTCGTCTCGTTTTTTCTCATTTATTCCGAATCTCTCTCTCTTACGACTCTCCGTTCTGTTTATCCTCACGTCATTTCCATTCCCCTGCCGGTGTTCCGTATACTTTCTCTTCCGCTGCCGGAGAGCACACTTCCGTTAGTCTCTTTGCTCCGATCGGCATCCGGTGCAAAGTCATTTTCCGCCCGAGCGATCTTTGAAATCGGCAAAACCCCCAGAATAAGCGAACTATTCCCGTTCCGAGGAGAAACTCACTACTCTCTCTCTCTCTCTCTCTCTCTTGGTTCGTATTCTTCGTCGGAAACGTAGTGCTCTTCTTATATTTACGATTCAAAGGTCAAAAACTTATGATTGTCCGAGTTACCGGAGAACAATGAAGAAAAGGGTCAGAATTGGGGATTAAATGGTGGAAAAGCGAAATGGACTTTCGGGCAAAAAGCTCGAGGCGTCGATCTAACCAAATATTGCAGCGGTCGCATGGAACACTCTCGCGAGCGCTCTCTCTCTCTCTCTCTCGAGAGAGAGAGAGACATCTTCCGAGGAATCTGAGATAAAGTCTGTTGGTCACGAGAAGAAATACATGGAAGAAAGACTCGGAAGGAATTCTACCGGATTGCCGAATGCGAAGGCTAAGTGTCCGCATATCTTAGGACGCTTTTCGTCTCTGAGACGACTTTTCTCTTTGCCGAATAGGAAGACCAGAGACACACACATACATAGACGAGAGGATAAAACGTTGAAGATTGCAGGAAAACTCCCATCCAGCTTAGCGAACATCTAAGGGAGACATCTTCGTCTTTTTTCCTTACTTTCTTTACTTTCTTTTACTTCGTTCGATGTGACGCCGTTTACTTCTATTTCTTTGGTGTAATCGGTTGTAGACGATCATAGGATCATAAAAAACCGTGTGACGCACACAGGAAGAGAGTGAGACTATTGAATATCGCTGTGTTAGAGAGAAAGAACGAAATAAAGATTTAAAAGAAAGCGATAGGAGAGAAGAAATAACGATAGTGGACAATCTCTGTGCTGTTTTTCGGAAAGCTCCACACTTATCCTGATAGAAGAGAGCGTATCTGAAGGAAAATCGTTTGGTAGAAATACGTTATCGGTCAAGAATCCCTAAATACGGCGTACGTAAAGTACCTATTTCGTTTTTTTGGCTCCAATACGAGCGTTTCGAGGATAGGAGAGCATTGAGGCCAATGGGCACGTGGGGCAAAATGGAAAAATTGCTGAACACCTTTTTTCTTCTCACGAGAAAAAATTTTGAAAAATTTGAAAAAAAAAATGCAAATTGCACTTTAAAATACCGATTAGCATTTTTTTTTCAAAATTTTTAGGGTTTTTTGTACATTCTGATTCAATTTTTGTTTAAAAATATATTTAAATTTTTTTTCAAATTTATTTTGAATTTTTTTCAAATTATATCGAAATTTCTGAAAGTTTTAGGAATTTTTTTCTAAAAATGGTTCGCATTTTTTCAAATTTTTGTTACCATTTTTGTTCATTTATTTCTGTTTCTACGTGTCTTTTGCGTCCCGTGGGTCCATTTTGCCCCAAGTCGCCGTTTGCCCCGCACTCTCCTTCGGGATATCTATACCCGCATACCGGTAGAAGAATCGCAATGGAACAGCAATTTTATATCTCGAATCCGATTTTTCCACTTCTATTTCATCGCTTGTAGTAGAATCTCGAGTATCGAAAGGAGTGACCCGCAACGTAGTTCGCCACTCGGCAAAGCCGAACCCCGACATCGGGACTACGAATCGGTGACTCGTAGCTTAAGCGTTCCAGATAACTTTCGGATGGCCAGCAAAGATCGTCGGACGTATAGGTATACGTATACATATGTATATAATTCACCGTTTCTTTCTCTGATTCCACCCTCTCGACTTTTCCAGCTGTATAAAAGAGATCCGGAAGGACGATCGGGCGAGAAGAGTAAAAGCCGAAGAGAGACCTGGAGGATGGAGGATAGAGGATCTTCGGTGTGTCTCCGGCACCTCAGTGAAGGCCGTACTTCCTCTTCCGCACAGTGTAGCTTTCCAGCGTTCTTCTTTTATCCATTCTCTCTCACCTATCTCCCTATACCGTTTATTCAGAATAATCTCGAATGAGATCTAAGGCGCGAGAACTGGCGATAGTCCCCATTTTTTTTTTTTTTTTTTTTCAAAGTTCCTCCAAAATCCATGTGGCAACCCCCACGAGAGGGATAATCAAAGCTCAGAATCTGAAGACGTTGGAAGCTCGCATATGGGAGTCGTTGGGAGATCTTTCGCAATCCTCGATCTGGTCGTTTCGAGGTTATCGCCGGGGATTATACGTACGTTTACAGATATAGATATAGAATTGGGAAAGATTGCGAAGCTTTTTCCAGAAGGTCCTACTGCCGCGTGTATGGGCTTCGCGTGCGCACGGGACTTTCTCTTTGCTGTGCGAATGACGGGCATCGTATAAGAAGACCGGGTGGTAGCGGTTGCTAGAAGTCTCGATAGCTTATACCACCCTCTACGGCATATAGTCGGGTCGTCTCGTCTCGTTTTCCTCTCCTCGAATCGCATTTCGCGATTCTGGAGAAAAGGCTCCGTGGAGAATCTGCCGCAGCCCTCTGCCGTTACGCTTCGGAGTTTCGTTGGGCGTCTGGCGCGCATCAATTTTTCAAGTCGCGTCTCTCCGAGAGCCATCCAATCCCTTTCCACCGAACCCCCTTTTGCACATTTCTGCGAACCTACCCTCCTCCCCCTTAAATCCCCACCCTCTCTCCCTCTCCTTCCCCCTTCTTATGGTTGGTATATACTGCGCTACAACGAGAAATGCAGCGGAAATCCGACGATGCTTGGGTCCGAAATCGTGGTAATAGTGGAAGGAGGAAAAAGAGTTCTTTCACTATGTGCGCACGTGTGGGTGCGTCTCCCCGACGACTTTTCCTCAGTTTCGAATTGTCGAGTAATAAAAATCGCACTCCACCCCCCAATCCGTACGGTTGATCGAATCCTTTCTCCCTTTCGTATGTTTCCGGCAACAGTCGTACGACGATGATACAGTCAAAGTTTACATAAGTGAGACACACGTATATTTTTGACGACATTATTTCGGTACGACGATAAATTATCATGTTGGAGTCGCCTGACAACGAGTTGGAGACACTTGTTGCTCGTTGGGGGTGGAAAAGGGGAGGAGTGATGCGGTTTAACTTATGCAAAGTTCGACTGTAGGCACTTGTATCGCCGACTTCGTTAAAGAACATCAGACTCCAGCTGCACGATTTTTCTCTACATCGTGACTTTTCGACGGGGTGAAAGGAGAGAGGGAGAGTCGATGCAAGGTATTTCGTACCGATTTATGAACAAAATGAAAGAAAAAAAAAGGAAAAAAAATGAGAAGAAAATCGTATTCGTATTCAGTACGGTGTGCTTCCTCCGAACTTTACGATAATTCGAGATGTCTCGATCGGAAGTGACTGCGCGGATGAGGGGATGGGAGGTCTTGGGATGTCGAGAAATCCGCTACCCTCTCACCCAACCGGTTTTTCTCGGTTGATAACAAAGAAAACTGTAATCGTATTTTCTTTTTTTTTATCGATCGAAAAGTTTGCTGTAAAAAGTAAATTAGCAGCCACTGATGAACCGATTAAAGTGTCGAATGATAATTTAATTTTAATTGAAAAGTTCTGATATTCTTTTTAAAAAAAATACAGAGCCCGGAAAATTAAATTTTTTACATTGCTTCCTTATAATTTTTTTTGCTCACACGCTAAATATATTTAATTGAAATTTTTTTTTTCATAAACGATTTTTTCAAAATTTTTTTCGATTTTCGGATTTCAGACTCGTTGACATGAAAATTTTGGAAAATCATTTTTTTTTTTTCAAAAATTGAGTTTTTCTTACAAAGAAATAAAATAAAAGCGATTACAGTTTTTTTTACCGACCGAGTGTCGCATTGGTTTAGTGAAACGAGAGCGAGAGATGCACCGGATCTCTCGGCCGGAGGCTGCGGCGTGGCGTACGTGACTCTCGTCACGTCGCTTCTACGCGTATCCCTCGTTTGGCGTTTCCATAGCGAGTAATACGCGCGTATATCAAGATTGCGAAGAGCAATCTTCTAGAATTTTCCAAATTTTCTCGAGCAAAAATCACACGAGCGGTAAAGACAATACCGACAATTTCATCTTCGGCGTTCATTATTCGAGGAAAATTCGCGAGACAACGGGATTGCGAAGGAAAGAAATACAATGGGAAAACGCGAGAAAGGGGGGGGAAGTTAGTGCGAAACTCGTGCGCGTTCGCGTGGGAGTGAAGATTGGATTAATTTATCGAGCGGAACGTTGGCCGCTCTCGCGCCCGCGTGATCGTCGTCGTTTTCCGGGTGTTCGTCGTGTGTATACATTGCCTCGGGGGCTTCACATCGAAGCTATGAGACAAGCGAAACGGATGAGATAGAGAACATCGACGGGAACCCGATACGAAATTCGTTTATCCAAAGAACGAGTGATGCCAACCGAATTTATTTCATGATTCACGTGATCATGTGGACCGTCATATATCGATTTACCGGGAGCTGTTTTCTTTTTTAATACACAAAATGTATCGCGATGTTTTATTGGAAAAAACGAAAAAAAAAAAAAAAAAATACCAAAATGTTCGATCGTATAAAAATGTTTTCAATGCCCGAAATATTTAAACGATTAATATATCGGTATCGAAAATTGATGTCTATTCAGTTATATTCTCGAAAAAAAAAAAAAAAAAATGTATCGTCTCTCACTGAGATTAATTGAATTGAATAATTAATTGAATTACGCGGCGCTTAATTTCGTTACATTTTCGCTCGGAAAGCGTACGCGGACATTGCTATAAATATTAATAGCTGTACGGGGTTTTCAGCGGGAAAATTGTGTAATTTTTTATTAAATTGACGAAATATTATACTGCATGAATGTGTGTTAAAACATAAAAAAAAAAAAAAAATTTAGTATCATTCCAGAGGAGAAAAAAGATTGGTTAAAATTATAATGAAAGCCACACGCGCGCTTCGTCATTATCTATTTTCCATACCCAGTGCGGTTGCGGCACCGGTCCAGAGAAACCCGAGAAGATCGGGGCATTTTTTTTTTTTTTTTTTTTCGCGAAGTACGTTCATTGGAATCGGAGCGTAAGAGGGAAGGATCTCTAAATCCATGAAGCATGTACTCCGCTTTATCGCTCTTCCAGTGCTTCATAAAATAAACATACATGGACCCTTTATCTCTCAACCATTATTATTGTAGTTCACGTATAGAGTTATCTGTACGTCTGTAACGCGCGCACAGAAGCTCGGAGCTCGTTAAAATAACAGCAGCCGTAGTGAGAAGGGAACATAACGTTTCCGGGATTTAAGGATGACTATTGTTAAGCCCTGCAACCCCCTCCCCCAGCCCTACGGGTATTAACTCCGCATCGCTATAGAAATCTCTTCGGGCAAACGGAAAATTTTACTTTGTCAAATTGTGATGCATATTCCGTCGGAAATACGAAGAATCGCGGTGTGATGTAACCTCTGGAAGCTAAACCGCGCGCAAAAGAAAATAAAAATGAAATTTTTTCTAAAAATCCGTTGTTTTTTCGGTAATTACCAATTCTGAGTTGACTCGGCGCCAAAACTAATATCGATTTCTTTTTCAGTGCGAAAAGATATTTTGATATTTATAGGTTACGAAATTCCTTAAAAAACTACCCTTCGGCGATTTTTTTTTTTTTTTTTTTTTTAATTTTTCGTCGGCGTGTGACCCGATAAAAATTATTTTAAAAAATCCTTCTAATACCCGCGTCCATCCATTTTATCACGTGAGAACGCGATCGAGAAGCGCGCAGACATCGTTAAAAATACGGAAACTCGTTTTTTCGATAAAAATTGGCTGCAACAAATTTATTTACGGTTCACGAATTCGTCTTACTTCCCCTTCAGCTCAATAATCGATACCAACTTTAAATCCGCTACGCGAAAAAAAAAAAAAAAAAAAATTGTTGACTAAGAATTCGAATGTTTTTTTTTAATTGGGTAAACGCGTTATTCTGATTAATCATTGATTAACTCATAGCAAAGACCAATTAGTCTGGATAAATTCGTCGCAAGCGGAATGAGACGAAGTGTGCGTGCAACTTGTTTGCTAGTTTGCTAGACGTGTATAACTGTAGTTGCATACGCCTAAATAAACCCGAACGGTTGACACAAACGATCTACGCGAATGGTTTTCATTCGTAGGGATATGGAATCGATGGGAAATATATATATATTCATATATAGGCATTCTAACTATAGTTGTATACACACATCGTTCGAATTGACGAATGTACGCGCGAGCGATTCGACAAACTCGATGGAAATATGGCATCGAAGGGGGGTGAGTTCGGGGGAAAAGGGGGCTGCAGGCTGCAGTTGGGAGAGCTACAATCGGCGCAAGTCGTCCAAGCGATGATATAACGAGGTGTGCGATCGAGAGATATCGCGCGTCGGGGGGTTGTATGGTGTTCCCAGAGCTCTCCGCTTCTATACTCTGCAATACAAACAACTCGCCCCAGCGCAACCGATAGACCATCTATTCCAAACCACCTGATCATCCCTTTCATAACTCAGTACTCCAATGCTGTACATTCCCCGGCATGTGAAATCCTTTCAGTTCGCTATAACTCACTATACGCGATATATAGTTGTGCATTCAATGATTGCACAACTATATATAGACTTTTGCCGAAAGTACCATCAACCGATAATCGAACGGTCGCGGAGTTTGCATGTTATATTCATTCGAATTGCAAAAACATTACGAAAAACATAAAATTAAAAAAAAAATTACAAACCGGAAGTTAAAAAACAAATTACAAACCGGAAGTTAAAAAAACAAATTACAAACCGGAAGTTAAAAAAAAATTTATGAACGTAAGTGACGTTAAAAATAATGAAATAATGCATTGCGTAGTGATAATTAATATTTCCAATCAGTAATTATAAAATTACGATGAATTTTTATTTTTTTACGATTTCGAAAATTCAATCAAATTAATAGCGTAATTTAGATGGAAATAACACATATTTGATAGACTCTACACAGCAAAGGGTAGGTTGATCGCATTTTATTCGATCGAATTGCAAAAAAAAAAAAAATTTCAAAAATTTTAAATTTAAAAAAAACTTCAAAATCGATCGATAAAAAAATAAATTACCCCAAATGAAATTAAAACAATTAAATAATTAATAATTATAAAATTACAGTGGATTTTTTTTTCCATTATCGATAATTTTATTAAAATGAATGGCGGAAATTCAATTAAAATTACGCATATTTTATAAATTCTTCACAGCTATCGCGACGTTAATTTCAATGAACGATTTTTCACATTCGAAAAATAATCCGAACGTATTAAAATTTCTTGATCCAACATCTCAACGTCATAGAAAATCAGAAAAATTTTATTCGAAGCTCACGACGATTTGGTGGCAAATTAAATTTTCAAGTTCGACGGAGCCGTAAGGGAAGGAGGAGGGGTGGGGGAGGTGGGGGTGGAAGATGGGAGTGTTTGGGAAACTCGCAGGGTACCTGTACATCTCGTTGCATAACGAAGCACAGCAGATAGGATTCACGGAGACTGGCTATCTCGTTAGCGTGGATAGGTCCTCGAGAAACGGACGCGTGAGTACTGGTACTCGCGTTCGGCGAACGGATGTTGGTTGCTCTGGTATTGCCGAAAGGGGGAGAGATGGCTTGAAATCCCGGCACGGAGGGACGGTCGGACGGTTCTCGTTGCAAGATTTACGATGCGCTACGGGGATTTCGGAACGATTCGAGGACGCGAGAGCGAGAGAGAGTGTTTGAGTTTCGAAGGGTATAGCCGGGGGTAGTGCTTCTCGGTTGGCTTCGGGGGATGCTGAAGTGACGGGCACAGGTTCAGGCATTATAGTAGTGTCGGAGCGCACCATCTACACACTGCAGCAAGCCGTACAACAGTGGATATCACCAGTGTAGCACGTGTGAGCAAAAGCCGGGTAAAAGGGGGATGAAGAGGAAGGGGATGAAGAGAAAGGGCGGGGGTTTTGCTTTCTATCTCCTCAGCTGCAGCGATGTTCGGCTAAAGCTACATTCTCATCAATTTTTCTCCTATTCCCGCTTCTACTTCGTTTATTCTTTTCTTTCGCCGTATCCAACCGGAGATCTTTCTATACATCACTTCGACAACTACGGCGTTGCGTTTTATCCAACGAAACAGATAAATTTAATTCGTAACGTAACAGAAACGCTCGCGCGCGCGCGCACACGACGTCGGTTATAAAATGGGCGGATAGAATGTACGAAAGAAAGTACGCGCGTGACGATGATTGATGAGTCAACGAGACGCAACCGAAGAGAAAGAGCGGTGCGCGTCGCGTTGAACCTGATAAGAACGAGTTATAACTTACTTTTTATATCCGCTATAGATAGAGAGCCGCACGGAGATATAACAAAGTGCTAGAAAAGTTTAACGGAAGTTTTTTTTTTTTTTTTCGTTTTTTTTTTTTTTCTTGATACGACGATGTGTCATATATTTATGTCTTTTTATAGGAAATTTTTCTCGATCAATCTTCTTCCTGAGATATTTATCACCATCGATGTAAAAAAAAAGTTTTTTTTTTTTTAGCGATTAAAAGAGAAATGGATACCAAAAAAACACACAATCGAGATAATATCGCGAAGAAATCGCGAGGGAGTTGATATACTTTATTTTTCACCCTTCGCGTCTCGCGAGATTCCAAGTGTTTTGCGCCCCGAGCGTTATGCCTCGTGAATTATTCACGCATTCGTACGCAGTCCGACCCTTCGGATACAAGAGATCTCCTATTGCGCGCGCGCGCGTGCAACGGAGTGATACTGCGAACAGCAGTTGCAATTTCAGTGAATATTCGCGTGTGCATCTACTACGAGACGCGTACAGACGAAGCATCCCGGAAGGATGAACTGTGCTAATTGCCGGCTTTCATCAAACAACATCTGTTTAATGTGTTCCGACACGGTGCCGGCTTTGGGAATTATTATTGAAGACGAACCAACGTCGAGGGATTACGATTCCGAACACAGAAAGTGAGAGTCTCGACTACAAACTCTTCGAATGTTTCTATCGTTTGAAAAAATTGTCCGGAAGTAGAAAACACTTGTGTGTAGCGGAGAGCGGAACAAAAAAAAATTCCTGAAAACTTTTTTTTTTTTTTTTTTTTTTTCAAATAAAATAAATATAAAATGATCAAATATTTGCGAGAAATTAAAAAAGAAATTAAATAATACAATGCAAATTGGTTTTGTACACTATAAAGTTAATTAGCATTTTTTTTTCCTCTTTAAATTATACCTCAACATTTGTTTTATTATTTTTATTTCTATTTGTCCATTTTGCCCCGTTTTTTGCAACAATACGCTCCGACGAATTTTTGACAAATTAAATGCTAATAATTGTAAAGAAATTTTTTTTTCGTAAAGAAAAAATAATTATAAACATTACAATAATTATTATTAATTATTATTGTAATTTTGTATTTATTATTATTTACAACAATATTAAAAATTTTGTTTTTGAAAAATAATTTTTTTGATTTAAAGGATTTTTTTTTTTTTTTTTTTTTTCAATAAAAATTAACATACCACTTTTTCTTGAAAGTAACCAACATTTTCGAATTCAGCGAGGGGCCAAATCCTATACAGAGCGCCCGGATACAAGACGCAACCTTTTAGGGCGCACAAAAGTGTTCTCCGCTCCCGAACCAAAACGGAGCTTTTTTCTTTCCATTCTCAAGGTCTATCGGCTATATTCTTGGGGGAGTAATTCAGTGTGTATTTTTGCGAGCCGTAGGGATGAAAATAAAGATTTCTTTTTCATTCCTGTTACGGAGGGGTTGTCCTACGTACAGTCGAGGAAAACGAGAAACGTCTCGGTGTTCCACACACACCGTTACACGCGATGAGGAGTTCTTGAAATGCACGTAAGAAAAATCGATTGAATTCCTCGGTGAAGTCTCGAGATCTGTGCGAAACGTATTACCCGAGAGATAGCAGGTACAGAGGTTACATGTAGAAGAAGAGACGGACAGACATGCGATTTTTGAGAAAACGCGAGTAGATCGGCAGAGAGAGAGAAAAAGACTGAAGAAGAAACGTGCGCACGTCGCCGTCGTTTCTCCGTAAAGCTCAGCTTTTTCGCTCGGACGCATTAAAACGTCGATGGGTTTCATTCTTCGCGTTCGGGAGATATCCTGTTTCCACAGTATGTATACATCGCTCGGTACAAAGTACCACCGGGGAAAACGAAGCGCAAAACTTCCGAAAGAATAAGAGACGAGAGGCTATACGCGGAGGTATTCCCATGTGGGTACTAATCCGTCCGATAGCCAACGCGAAAAAGCAAACGAACGAAAAAAAAAAAAAAAAAAAAAAAAAAACGACAAAAGAAAAGAACGGGAACGGAGAAATGAGAGAAAGAATCGCGGAGCTGCAAGAATTCCGTCGGTATGTACATAAAAGTACAGCGAAGAGAATATCGTATACAGTTGCAGTTACAGAAAAGTCGAGAGTACGTCGTTATATACGTTTCGAAAGAATCTCATACCCGAAAAAAAAAAAAAAAAAAAAAAAAAAAAAAAAATCCAAACAAGCAAAGAATGAAAGATGCGATGCGTCACGAGAAGCGAACGAGAGAAAGAGAAAATGGACTATTGCGAACAATGATACCGGGCGGAAGTGGTTGTTGCCGTGGCGGAAGCCAAAAATAAAAGAAAGTTGAACAAGTTCGGGGGCTCTTTTTTTTTTTTTTTTTTTTTTTTTTTTTTCTTTTCGCGAACGAAGAATAGCGAGGCTGTTGCGGGTTTCAGAGACAGCGCCCGAGTGCGGACCGGACCTTCGTTAAAAGCACGAAGCGCCTATAGTTCCATGAAAGCTTATAAATTAACGAACGGATTGAAACTATGAGAGTGGAAAGAGTGTAAAAGAAAATAACAAGTGACGTTGAGGTAAATGGAAAAAAATTCGCAAAGGCAAAACCCCCTCATCCCGCGCGACTCAAGGGAGCGCTGTGTCTCGAGCACTAAAGCTTCAAAGTGCCTTCATATTTGCTGCATCCGTTGGTAGGGGTGCGAGGGGGGCGGGGATTGTGGAAGGGGATCAGAGACCCTTTATATTGAGGCCCCAAGAGTGGCCTTTTGCGATATAGAAATTAATTTTAACGAAGAATAGTCGATGAAGAGCGTGGAAATTTGCGCTCGAGTTACCGCGTCGATGGATACCAAATCATCGTGTCTCCGTGAGTACGTATTAACGCTGGAGAAGGGAGGAGGTCCCTCTCGCAATGCGGACAAGATATAGTCGGTAATAACCATAGCTCATCCGCTAAACGTACGGAGTAGAGAAGGCGAGAAGGAAATGAGGATGCAGGGAGAGAGTAGTAAGCCGAGATATAGAGACGAACGGGTAGAATTTTAGTTTTTTTTTTTCGCTCGCAGCTTCGTTGGAAACAAATTGTAGTTCACGTTAACTCGTATAATGGAGCGTATGATCCGAAGAGAGGACCGGTATAATCGCTTTAACGAGATTGGACGAGAACGACCGGAAGCTTTTTCTTTTTTTTATTTAATTTTTTTTTTTTTTTTTTTTTTTTTTTTTTTTTAATGGAAAGGGTTCGGAGGAACGAACGAGAAAGGGGAGCGAACGAGCATTAGCGGATAAGCGAGATAACAGAGGAGCTTTCGTCTGCTCGTATGTTCACTTCTCTTTAACTTCCTGATCCATCGTATCTCGACGACCGGATTCCCTTCTACTTTCGTCATCTCTGGGTTTGCGCTGAGTACACATGCAACTAACTCGGCGCTGTACCCTCGCAGTATGTTTAACTTGTCCACTAATTGTTTCGAGGCTTCGTACAGTGTGTTAGGAGTAAAAATAGAGAATATGGAAGGGCGTAATTTAGAAAATGACTATTTCATGTCAAATAGGACTGTTTTATTCACCGACTTTAGACCACAATCTCTGCGTGAAGCCACACGAGTTATTATCGCGATCCCGGAAAGGACCGTAATGATAATTCCAAAAATAGAGAAGCGGTCAAACGACCACATGATATTTCCAGACTTGACCCGCGTGCAAAAGGTCACCAAACGATTATCTGTCTCGTGGTGCATTTTCGACTCATTCATTATTCGTTTGTTAGTCAAAAGGTCGGCCTGTAGACGGTGACGATTATAAATCAGTCTGATTGTTGAGCGCAAATGTGCACTTCCAGTATCGTGGAACGGATGAAAGACTATCGGGACCCGAAATATTGCCATTGCATATCGTTAGACGAAGATTTTTAAAAATTCGGAAGTCCCCAATGAAGTTGAGTCGAATGGAATGAACATTTCCGGAAGATTTAAAAAAAAAAAAAAAAAAAAAAAAAAACCTAATAAAAGGAGCAATTGGTATAATCTTCCAGTATCGTGGAAGGGATGAAAGATTATCGGGACCCGAAATATTACCATTGAATATCGTTAGACGAAGATTTTCAAAAATTCAGAAGTCCCCAACCAAGTTAAATCGAATGGAATGAACATTTCCGGAAGATAAAAAAAAAAAACTAATGAAAGGAGCAATCGGTATAATCTTCCACTATCGTGGAACGGATGAAAGACTATCGGGACCCGAAATATTGCCATTGCATATCGTTAGACGAAGATTTTTAAAAATTCAGAAGCCCCCAACCAAGTTGTGTCGAATGGGATGAACATTTCCGGGAGATTTAAAAAAAAAAAAACCTAATAAAAGGAGCAATCGGTATAATCTTCCAGTATCGTGGAACGGATGAAAGATTATCGGGACCCGAAATATTGCCATTGCATATCGTGAGCCGAAGATTTTAAAAAATTCAGAAGTCCCCAATCAAGTTGTGTCGAATGGAATGAACATTTCCGGAAGATAAAAAAAAAAAAAAACTAATGAAAGGAGCAATCGGTATAATCTTCCAATATCGTGAAACGGATGAAAGATTATCGGGACCCGAAATATTGCCATTGCATATCGTGAGCTGAAGATTTTAAAAAATTCAAAAGCCCTCAACCAAGTTGAGTCAAAAGGAATGAACATTTCCGGGAGATAAAAAAAAAAAAAAAACCTAATGAAAGGAGCAATCGGCATAATCTTCCAGTATCGTGGAACGGATGAAAGACTATCGGGATCCGAAATATTACCATTGCATATCGTTAGACGAAGATTTTCAAAAATTCAGAAGTCCCCAACCAAGTTAAGTCGAATGAAATGAACATTTCCGGGAGATAAAAAAAAAAAAAAAAAAACCTAATGAAAGGAGCAATCGGTATAATCTTCCCTTCGATTGAGCTTCGAACAATCCTACACGGCGCGTCCATAGATCCCATTCAAACAATTCAGTTCAAACATACGGAGTCCAGAACCACAAAGCTTCGATAGATAGGATTCAAGTCCCGGAGAATATCCGTACCATCGGCGCAATTTCATGGAAACACGAAGAGAATCAATTCGAATTGGCGAATTTGCCGACTCCGTTCGTTCTCTAATACTCTTATATCTGTGTTACGATTCGTTTGCTTGTATGCGAACTGCTTGCCGTATGTATACGTTAGTCTGGTAGACTTAGAAGACAAGGGAGTCCTGATTGCCGTAAAATCGACTCTCAGCCGACTGGATAGGCTTCGTTCAGTACAGACTTTCATCCTCTCTTCAGTAGAAGCAGAAGCAGAAGCAGCAGCAGCAGCTGCTGCAGCCTCTCATCATCTCTGTCGAGTATATAGAGTGCAGAAGGCGGTTATCCTGGTGTATAAGTTGATGCCGGATGTACCTTCCCTCGCCGGAGAATCTCCGTACGCGCGTTCGCATCGTTTACAGGACGAACGTGTGTTGCGCAACCCTCCGTACACATCCCAGTGTAATTCTATATCCCTTTCACATTCGTTTCAAAACCTCTCCTCTCTCTTCATCGTGTCATTCCCGATCCTCGACTCACCCTCATCAGCGAGGAGCATCGCGCGCAGGCGACACATCGAGGAGAAAGTAATAGAAAGTAGAAATCGTTCGCGCGGCATCTCAACAGACCAACCAACCATCAGGGAATCCATATTGTTCAAAGATTTATACGGAAAAAGAGAAAATTTCCGTGAAGATTAAAGAGACGAGATATAACCCCCGCGGTGGGTAAAGAAAAGAGTTCCGCGTTTGCGGCTTCCGCGGGCCGCTGCGATGAGAGATTTTTCGCTCGTGGCGAGTCGAGGAGACGAATAAATTGTGAGGTGTGAGGGAGGAAACCGATATGACGGAGGGCGACGAGAAATAGTTGAAAAGAGTGCTGAAGAGGCTGAGGGATAGTGTACGTGGTGTGGCAGATAGTGAAGCGGGTCGAAGGTGAGAGATAGAGCGGAGAAAAAGAGCTGAGAGAGTATACGGCGAGCCACACGCTTCGATATTTCACACCCAGGGATGAGGAATGAAGAGGGTGTGAGGGCACAATGCGGTCATTTGCATTTTCCCACGAAATTCGTTCACTCGGGGAGCCCACCGCCGGGCACCACGAGACTGTATATCCTCGGTGCGAGATATAGGGAACGTTTTAGGGGGTTTCATCGGGTATGAGAGATGAAAGGAACTCTCGCGTGCGGATCCTTATGTCGTGGAAGAGGTGGAGGGCGTCGGCTCTACTGACTACGCGCGTTACGCGAGCGGAGTGTGAATCAAGCGACCGTAGACTATGCGGTGCAGCAGCAGCAGCGTCAACCAAGAAAGAAGGAAAAGCTTCGGGTGGTCGGAGAGCGGGTTAAAAGGGATGAGCGATAGAAAGCGCGCTGGATGACCGACCGCATGGGCCACGGCTACAACTTTTACTCCTACAGCGCACAGAGACCATCACGACAGACTCCTCTCTCCGCGTTCGGACTATCCAAGTGGAGGAAAAGAGAGGGGGCAGGAAACGTCGACGTACAAATTGCGAGAATTATGGAAATTTCGACCTCCCAAACGATTACCACGAACTCTCGCGGAACGCGCGGACGAGAAGAGAGGCGTCGGTCCGTGCAGCATGCATACACGACGAATAGTCGGAATTTCGAACACTCTTGGTCTCTCCTCTCCTCTACAGGCGAGTTTAGGGCGACTGGGCTCTTTCTACATATAGATATTCACTTGTATGCGAGTACACGGCGTATGTGGAATTTGTACCATTGTATATCGCATTTCTACTATATTATATGTAAGTTCCTGCACGCCGGGAGGTGAGAGACGATGCAGTAGGAGTGCAGTCATCGCTTTATTAAATTACACGAAGATAAATTTTAAGGGTATACGGCATTTCGGTCATTTTCTACATTGGCCTCTTGAAAATTTCATGTTTTATAAAATAAGGAACAGTTTTTTTTTTTTTTTTAGGATTTTTCGAAGTTAAGTCATTTAATTAAGGTGCCTACAGCGCGTGGTGTCCATTTCGCATAAGTTCGAGAAAATTGAGAGGGAATTGCAAACATTTCTCTATCGTATAAAAATCTGAAAAAATTCATGCATATTACAGGTACTGAAACGATTAATTTGGCATAATAATAATTACAAAATGTTATTAATAAATTGTTGAAAAAAAAAATTGTTCAACAAATTGATGGTAACTCAACTTTTTTTTTTCATGAAAATGATTCGTTCATTTTTCTGAATACGTGTGCATTTTTTCATGCTTATTACAGGTACTGAAAAGATTAATTTGGCATAATAATAAATGCAAAATGTTATTAATAAGTTGTTGAAAAAAGAAAAAATCAACAAATGTATGGTAACTCAACTTCTTTTTTTTTCATGACAACGATTCGTTCATTTTTCTGAATACGTATGAATTTTTTCAGATTTTTATCTTTGGTTTGAATTTTGTCTTTTTCTACATATTTTTTTCAATATAAAAAAAAAATTCAAACCAAAGATAAAAATCTGAAAAAATTCATACGTATTCAGAAAAATCAACGAATCATTTTCATTAAAAAAAAAGTTGAGTTACCATAAATTTGTTGAACTATTTTTGTTTTTTTTTTATTTATTAATAACATTTTGTAATTATTGTTATGCCAAATTAATCTTTTCAGTACCTGTAATATGCATGAATATTTTCAAATTTTTATACTATCGAGAAGTGTTTGCAATTACCTCTCAATTTCCTCGAACTTATGCGAAATGAACACCACGCGCTGTACCTACCTTAACATCAGTGGCACATGGCGATCAATGAAGAGTAACATTAATGCTAAAAAAAATGAATTTCCAGACTGCTTTTTTCGTAAAAAAAATTTTTCTGGCGCAATATTGAAATATTAAGGGCAAAAAAAAAATTTAATAATCGCCTCGAATTCTAAAAAAAATTTAATATTCATCATCGGGACACTCATTCCTCGAATGATCAATTAATTTAACGAAAAAAATCAGAAAATCAAATTTAAAAATATATTGTTCACTCTGTAGCCTAATAAAATTTATTTCTAAGCCCTTTGGATTCTCTAATAATTGTATTTAGCCTTTTAATGAATTTTTTCTCAAATGCAATTTCACTTCTGCAATAACTCGCGAGTAGACGGCAAACATCCTTAATATAATTTTTCGCTTATTGCAGTTGCAATTTAATATAATTTAGGAAAATTGTTTGTTTCATTGTGTTTATCAAACAAGAGAAACGCGCAGAAACTCCCACCGGAAATACAGGGAATCACAGGAAATTTTGACATCGAAATGTATGTATGATAATAACTCGAGAATTTATCATACATGCGATGGACATAGAAAATCAGATGCCCAATATTCCATGCAGAACGAGACGAGAGCGCGAGGGCCCCGAATAGCATAAACCTTCCGGTCTATACGTAGAAAAAATGTCTATGTATACATATATATATCCACACATATATAATTTACGAATATAAGCGAAGCGCGACTACTCTTTTTCGCACTTTCCTGCGCCCGACACCTACACACATCGACACGCAAATACAAATCCTCTTCCACCAAATTTCGCGCGAACCTTGAATATTCCCTCCGCATCGTTCACTCCTCGTTTCCATCAGCAATAGGAATAATTTACCCAAAAGCCTGTGAATTTTTTTTTAATTCCCACCCCCAATTTATTTTTTTTTTTCACCTCAACGAATCTCTGTCGCGCGTACAGATTCAACGAGATTAAAAAAAAATATGAAAGACGAGGTGTGCATAAGAGAGCGCAATATCTCGGGGTGTATTATCATTGTTATGAAAACAAACGAATATAATGCCGACGTTTTGTATTTCTCGGGTGGCGGTCCAATTTTCGCGAGAATGAGGTAAAGACGAAATGAGAAAAAAAATTTCTCGTGAACTTAGACGCTTCTGTGCGTAAAAATGAGCGGAAAAAACGAGATTGAAGCAGCGCCGCGAGCGGTGCACGAATGGGGAACTATTTTTTTTTTATTTTTTTTTCTCGTTTTTTTTTTTTTTTTTTTTCGTCTTTTCTTTACGCATTTCGTTACCGACTATCGCGATCCCACGGGCAACCCGCGAAATAAACAGTTGGTTTTCGCGCATACGCAACGTAGATGTCCTCCTAGTGGTAGTTTTCAGTTTACACAAACTCTCCGAGGCATTCGCTAATACGTTTATTTACGTAGCAACAACTATGTGTGGTTACGGAAATGTGTACACATGTATAACGCGTCTGCTTACACTCGCGAGGTATAGTATCCCGCAACGTTTCTGTGCGAATGCATACGATATATATATGTATATAGCGAACCTTTCTATCGTTCTGAATATTCAATGAGGCAGTGCAACGAGAGGGTAGAATGTCAGAGAGAATTTTCAATGTATTTCGTTTCCTCGCGATTGTAGGAAAAAAAAAAAAAAAAAAAAAAAATTCTTAACGTATCACAATATTTGCACTTGTCGATGTCAATGACGCGTAAGGATGTTTGCGGTGCAAGTGCACCCATCTTCGGTCGATTATTCCCGAGTTTGTGAATCTTTTTATTATTTTTTTTATTTATTTTTTTTTTTGGAGCATTACGGGTTTATAATGAGTACCGACCACCGACAGATGGTCGAAACTATTATTACGAAATTAAGCTGTGTGTAGTACACGTTGCAATATATCCCGCGTGAATATTGGATAAAGAGAGGAACGGTGAAAGCCAACGATTATTTAGAGATTAACAATGTTCACTCGAAGCGTGTTGCTTGCTTCGTATTTCATCACGAAACAGACGAGAAGAAAATCACCGGTTTTAAGGAAAATACCTATCGTAAAATAATGAAAAAAAAAAATTTATAAACATTAAAAAAATTAAATACAAAAAAAAATATTTTCGACTAAAAGAAAAAAATTCCATCCGAAATTAAATAAATTTTCGAAATAATTTTTTTTCAAAGTCTTTATCTCTATAGATTCACAGTAAATCGTAATAAAACCGAAAATCACCGATTTTAAAGAAAATACCTATCGCTATCAGGTAAAATCATAAAAAATAAAAAAAATGTATAAACATTAAAAAACTTAAATATAAAAGAAAAAAAAATTCGACTAAAAGAAAAAAATTTCCCTCCGTAATTAAATAATTTTTCGAAATAATTTTTTTTCAAAGTATTTATCTCTATAGATTCACACAGCAAATCGTAATAAAACCGGAAATACCGCGTGCCAAAAATATCGCCAAGAGATTTTTCATCGTTTTTGAGAACATTGGATACCAAGAAAACCCGCAAAGTTCCATAGTTCACAGTGAATCATAACTCCAATTTTTTGTTCACCGAGAAACCGTCGTGAGTTCGAAAATCGTAATCCATTTCTTTTTCTCCAAGGATGTCGAACATTTGGGGACAAACGCGAATTGTTATTATCCCCCATTTATCAATGGCGCAGATGCCAAGAATTTTCGTTTTCCCGGATGGTTTTAGCATCCGTGGAATAGAAATGGATTACAATTTTTTTATTATCAAACGGGCGTTCGAATGAAGCGTAAGGGATGAGCTTTCGCGTCCCTTTAATCGCGTTGGCCAAGAGACATATGAAAGAGTGGGGAAAAAAACGGCATAGAGATTGTAAGTGGTTGTGGGGAGTAGGAAAAGGAACCCGAAGCAAAAGTGCCCTCGGCGAACGTGAGGGGTGGAAAGGGGGAGGGAAAGGGTGGGAGGGCGAGGGAAGCAGATACGACGAGTCTGCGAACGAGCGAACGACTCGCGTTCACCTCGTTCACGGGATGAGATCGAGTGAGGGAACGAACGTCGAGGACCGGACACACACGGGAAAACCGAGTTCGTCCCTCTAATGGTCGACACGGGACGGGCACAGCTGCGGCCACAAGTGTGATAAATGGGTATACCGTCAGTGGGGGGTGCGGGAGGGGTGGGGGAGGGGTAGAAGGAGGTATGAGGTCGGGACAAACCGAATGGTATAGTTCGGCGGTGGTAGCGGTGCTCCATCGATGTTGCTGGTTACATACAGATAGATATGGTACACCGGCCATACAGGGATAGGCTTCGGAGGCTCGGGACTAACGATATATATACGTGTCTATGTTCTAAGTATCATATAGCTATAGCTATAGCTATAGCTATAGTAGTTAGTGAAATACCTTACAGGGAGAGTTGATGTCGATGCTATATACGCGAATTCATGTATATGTAGGCTATTCCACCTCTCGCGGATGCTGCGAAACAATATCGACAGCCATCGACGCCAGGGGGTGCGATGATATCGACGTTATCGACGGGTACGATATTCCCCGACGATTTTGTCCGATAACATTCGAGATTACTGTTTTCGACTGGTAACAACAAATCCTCGAATACATAGAACGTTTTAATGATTGAAGGCTAAAAAATTGTATTTTTTATTTGACAGGGGCTTTTACTTTTGACGCAATTGAATGTATCGCCATTTTGGTACAACTGTGTTTCAGAATTGTTGAATTAATGGGTTTATCGTACACATTTTTATACTGATTATTGGGGGTTTTTATATCGAAATAAATATGTTTTCGAAAAAAATTTCGATATATATCGAAATAAATAGGTTTTTGAAAGAAATTTCGATATATATCGAAATAAATAGGTTTTTGAAAGAAATTTCGATATATATCGTAATAAATATATTTTCGAAAGAAATTCGATATATATCGAAATAAATAGGTTTTTGAAAGAAATTTCTATGTATATCGAAATAAATAGGTTTTTGAAAGAAACGTCGATATATATCGAAATAAATAGGTTTTTGAAAGAAATTTCGATATATATCGAAATAAATATATTTTCGAAAGAAATTTCGATATATATCGAAATAAATGTAATTATATTTTCGCCGAATAATAAATATATTACGGATATATTGAAAAATATATTTATAGCATAAATTTGATTTTCATGTGAGGTCTCTTACGGATATTCGGTAATTCTTCGATTTAAGAGCGCAACTATTAAACAACGAAATAATACGAGTTTTACATATTTTTATTTCGTTCTCAACGATGATGTTTATTTTTTATTTTATTGAAATATAAAATAAAATTGTCAGCATCAATGAATCGTGTGAATCAAACGATAATTTGTACCTATCGATTGCTTTTTTTCCACAGAGACAGACAAACCCTCTGCTAGCGAACAAAAATACCATATATCGTTACTTTTCATTTCGATACGTTTCCATGGGATTTAACCGCACGCTACTGTCGATAACAGTTGTGAGGTCAGTCATTGTATAGTTCTGGTAGACCAATGGACATTTCGGCTCCGATTCGCCACTAAACGCGTGTGCCACAACACAATCAGTGTGTTATACACTGCCGTTCCGTGCGTTGGCTTTGCTCTATGCGCAATTCTCTCTTCTCGATGGCAGTCGAATTCGAAACGTTTCGACCGAAATCCACGAGCGGTCTTCGGACGGCAACAAATCCTACGGGCCTTATGGACGATACCCCCGCGCGTACACACAATGTTTACACTATTCGCGAGCCCCCGAAAGCGATCAGCGTAACGAGAGCGTAGCGTCGATTCCCAGTTACTAATGAGAGATATATACACGAGGAATCGCGCGAATTTCATTCATAGAAAAGCGCGATTGAAAAACGTTTGTTTTTTTTTTTTTTTTTTTTTTTTTTTTTTTTTTTTTTTTCGGTACCACCAGTTGTCGAATTCGCGTGATCCATCCGGTCGCGAGATCGGACCTATTCGCACCGTCGGATTCGCACAAAATCGCGAGTGAAGAGAAAGAGAACTATTCGTTTCGTTACTCTCTGTGTCTCTCTCTCTCTCTCTCTCGTGCTCTCTGACAACCTTTTCATGCTCGACATCGTATATATACACGCGTATCACGTTTACACATCGATACAATGGTATATCGAACACACGTAGAGTGGTATCAATTGTTCGCGTTATTGGAAATTTCAATGGAGTCGCCGTGTGTCCAAAGGGACGGAATGGATACGTACTCTGTGCTCCGCGAATTGTTGAGGTTTTTTGTTTTTGGTTTTTGATTTTTTTTTTCGTTCGCAACGGTCGATTAACCTTATCAATCACGGTATTTTAGGTGCAATTTGCAATAATGCGATGTTTTTTGCGTTTTTTTTTAATCGACTTTTTTTTATAGTTTGATGATTGGTAATTGTAGAATCGATAATACGATAGGGAATTTTAAAATTGAATGAAGTTTAGTAGACTTTTTTCACGAATCTCGTCATGCCACATCGCGGAGGGACATCGCGAATGTTTTAAAAAAAAAAATTGTAACATATCCACCGACAAAAAATTAATTAATTACGAATCGAACGGATAATCATTTTTTAATGGATATCAGATATCTTCCAATTCGCGTAATTTGTTGACCAGCAATGAAATGTTTCGCGAAAAATTTTCGTTCGAATGCGAAGTTGAAAAATAACAAGCGTTGGATTTAAAATTCATTATCGTTTTGTTTACTTGCGTTCGGATTTATAGGGTTCTCTCGATACGCGTATATTCACTGAATTTTAAGCGAACTTCCGCCATTTTTCGATATAATAATAAAAAATTTCATTAAATTCGAAATGCTTGATCAATTGTTGACAAAATGAATGCCAAACATCATCAGTTGTAATCCCCACTTACCGATAAAAATATCAATCCGAAACCTTTGAAAATCGGCAAACGGCAATAAATATGAATGAGTTTTATTTTTAAGTAAAAAAAAACTTGGAATATCCACAAATTTCCAACACCCAGTTATACCAACATATTGACGATTATCTCTAAATACAATTTTCGAATATATTAAATAATTTTAATGACCGAAAAAAAAAAATCGTATAAAATCGTCTAAATTGCCTCAATATTCCCGAAAAATGCAAAAACTCTTTAAAATGTTCAAATTTTCCCTGCAACTGGCAATGCTCGATAACAATGTAGTCCGTCTATACGCCAATATAAAAAAACAGTTATTCACGACTAATTCGTCACATAACAACCAAAGATCGTAGTCGACGATAACCTCTAAATACAATTATCGAACATTTATAAAAATGTTAATATTAAAACAAAATCGTAAGAAATCGTCTAATTTCCCTCAAATATCTCGAGAAATTCAAAAACTCTTTAAAATTTTCAAATTTTCCCTGCAACTGGCAATCCTCGATACCAATTTCATCCGTCTATACGCCAATATAAAAAAAAAGGTTATTCACGACTAATTCGTCACATAAAACCTAAAAAACGTCGTCGACGATAACCTCTAAATACAATTTTCGAAAATAAAAAAAAAATGTTAACAACATAAAAAAAAAAAAAAAATCGTAAAAAATCGTCTAATTTCCCTCAAATCTCTCGAAAAATTCAAAAACTCTTTGAAATTTCCAGATTTCCCTGCAAATGGCAATCCTCGATACCAATTTCGTCCGTCTATACGCCATTATTCTAAAAAAACAGTAATTCACGACTAATTCGTCACAAAACAGCCAAAAATCGTCGTCAAACGAATCTCCAGCAAATACAGTGAAATCACCAAAAAGCTCCGACATACGTCTATCGTTAAAAAAAAAAAAAAAAAAAACCTTAAGCTTTTCTTTTTTGTGCCTAAAACTTCGCTTGATTGACAAAGGGACAAAGGAAGGACGACAGGGTCTGCGGTCTCAACCGGCCGAAAGCCGAGAGAGGTGAACACGAATCCCAGAACACATATATATATACATAACATATATATATATATAACATTATGCTTGAGTTTTAGGTTCGCAGGTCAAATTCCAGAGACACGAGGAGAGAGGAAGCTTCACGGAGGATCAGCGCCTCAGTTCTTTGTACCTATCGTTTCCTCTCTCTTTCTCTCGCAGTCTCGGGTACTCAAGAGCTCTCGTCGTAAGCAGTGTGCGTACCATCTATATACACGTATATACAACACGCTGAGGAAGAACGGCACGTGAACGTTATCGTGTATCCACTTCAGCGACCTATAGACGTTGAATTCTACAAATTCCAAAGGGAAAGTACCGAGAGACGACGGAGCTATCGAGGTCCTCACGGTGTGTGCACCGGAACAACCATCCAACCCCCCGAGCCGTGTGCATACGTTCGTTTGGACGGCATTCGCGAGCGAACAAGCAACCAGACAGCGGGCGGGCGGTCTGTCTCTCGCTTCCTTCCTCTCTTCCGTGTGACGACTGTACCTCCTCTGGTCTTCCTATTCCTGCCGCTACTACTGCCGCTACTACTGCCGCTACCACTGCCGCTACCACTGCCGCTACTACTGCCGCTACTCTTCCGTCATTCCGCGATGTTTCTCTCTTCGTCTCTCACGTCTATGTATTCCCGTTTATTCTGTACGTTACTCTTCGCGTACATGACGCTCTCCTCCACTCGGGTACTCAGTTTCCTTCGACTGTTGACGTATCCCGACCACCGAAATTCCCGAAAATACAAGTTGAGCGGTCAACGCGCTGAACATGCGCAATGGCCTTAGTACCCGAGGAAATTTTCGGTTAACTCGTATCCTCGAGAGAGAGAAAGAGAAAGAAAGAGAGACAGAGAGAGAGAGAGAGAGACTCTTGAGCTATCGATTCAAACGCGAGAACGTGTTGCGAGAACGATAAATTCCGAACGCGCGATGTGCACGCAACTCGTACGGAAAACCGCGAGAAACTTGAGCCGAATACGGAGAACTCATAATTGCGCATAATTAGCACAAACATTGAATACTTTGTAATAAATAAATACCTGTTGAATATATTACAATTTTAACTCAATTTTTCTCGCTAATTGCGAGAAATTTTACACTGGAAAATTGTTGGAGGGAATTATTGTTATTATTGTGGATATAATTATAA
Organism: Buathra laborator; assembly: GCA_934046635.1. Taxonomy (NCBI): domain Eukaryota; kingdom Metazoa; phylum Arthropoda; class Insecta; order Hymenoptera; family Ichneumonidae; genus Buathra; species Buathra laborator. The sequence goes on from OW203900.1 coordinate 7,051,438, forward strand.
CTACGATAATGGTGGAGATTAACCTCTTTGAGGTTAAAATTTTTTTTCGTTTTAATGGAAATTTATGTTAGAGATGAAAAAATAATAATAATAATAAATTCAAAAGAATGGAAATTTTTAAATATCGAGTTAATATAGACGTTCGTATTACTTAATGAACGCTTTGTAAGTTGCAGCGATGTTTTCACTCATCGACTTTAATGAGTAAAAGCGCCCGAACCCCCCACTCCGCTACCCGTAGTCTCTTACCGATTCGATTTCCTGACGCTGTGACTAAAGGGTTAAATGGAATTTATTTATATAGCGTATTAAAATGATTTGTACAATGATTTTTAAATGCCCTTTAACATAATAATTTTTTTTTTAATTTTATTTAATGTATTTATTTATTACCAAAATAACTTTATTATTATTATTTTTCGTATTATTTAATAAGAATAATAATAATATCATTTTATTTAAGTATAAAAACAAAATAAATTTATATATCCTTAAATATATCAATTAATTTAATTACCCGATCGACAACTACAGCAATCTAATTAAATGAATCTTCGTAGATATTGATTCGTCTTCAATATTCGTCAAGTTAGCAAATATCGCAATACGTATAGATATCGCGATGCTATTAACTGCGAATTGGAAATTCACCGCAAGTTAATGCCGTACAGTGCGCACCATAAATACGCTTATCATTATATATCGCGTAAAGTAATAATTTTCGATTAATTTCAACCGCAAAACTTGCCGATGATAAAATATAAAATGATTCGCTTGTTGCTTAACTCGTAAATGCGACGATGACGAAACGTATCTATTCTCGAAAATGTCGGATATAATTACGATGCGAGATGATATATGAGATTCTGTGATACGTATATAATCGCACGGGATACACGCGTACTTTGCCGCAATTATATGCGTTAGCGTATCGTCGTTGGTCGTTGACCCTACGACCACGTGCTTCGGAGAGTCTGGGATATCCGTGTAGCGAGAGGGGGGGGAGGGGGGGGGGGGGGAAGCGGGGCACGCAGCCAACGCCAACTAACGACACCGATCGTAAAAGGAGGTCAAATCTTCGTGATCTCATTGCTCTCGCGCGCGCACAGCAGCACAGTAGGTACTTAACAGTGCGATGATGAAAAAAAAATTCATTGGTCGATCGGTCAGTCGTCGAGGAATGCGCACAATCGATTTTTTTTTCCGATTCGTGGGAGTCGCGCGCGAACGTCTCCGCGGGGACGTCTTTCACGCGCGCCTTCCGCGCTCCGCTCGTCGCCTGCGTTCGTTATTATTATTATTCGAGTCAAAGGTCGCAAATAGTTCTCATATCTATAACGACGAAACTTTTTCATTACACCGATTCGCTCGTTTCGCACGAAAATCCTCGATGTTCAAAGTTTGTCAAAATTTATGTCGCGTCCCCGTAAATCTTTTACGATTTAAAGTTTATTTTCTACGAAAAAAAAAAAAAAATCGCGAAATTTCAACGCGATAACAACGAAGAGATAATGTCGGTTCGGTAGGATAACTCGAAATTGACGACAAAAGAATTAACGTGATGTTTAATAAAAATTAATGAAGATGTCGATATTCGTGTGAAAATCGATGTATCGAAATCGTCGAACAATTCGCGAAAAACTAATTGTCAATGATAAAAGAAACATTTGTCTTCTATCAACGAAACAAAATCGTAATAAATGAATAAACGAAGAAAAAAAGTGACGATATCCACGAGTCGATATTTATTATTTAATAACCTTTGGGGATTCGCAAATAAATCGATTAATTATCGGGCGTCCATCACATCTGACATCTCCGAAAAAAATCGTGAAACTCGATTGAGTAGAAAAATATTTAATGAATTTCTCGATAATGAGAATCGTAACACAAGTGTCGACAACGGGTTCGCGGAAGGTGGGGGTTGGTAGTTAAAAATCGTTTGACAGCTGCGACACACGTGGAGAGCGGCAAGTATAACTGTCACGGGGCGAAGTGAGCCGAACGATTCGAATGCAATATCTATAACACGGTGAACGTTAAGACAGGTCGTGTCGTTCGACCCTCGTACTTCGATGTATTCGGGGACCGACCACTTTTCTACACGAAAAATATCCACTGTATATAAATACGAAATAAATACGAACTTTTACGATAAAAAAAATTCGCGTTCAGGAAACACTGTATAACCGCGCGATGCGTGAAGAAAAAAAAAAAGTTGAGGGATCGCGCCGGCCGGCCGGCTGGCCAGTCAGCCACGTTTCTTTCTCGTGACGTAACGCCTCTCCGGACCGCAGCGCATTCGCCGCATGAGCTTTTGTCGTCAGCGACGGCGCGCCGTAGCACCACGCGGAGGGAACCTCTGAATCGTTTAACTTCTCTACCCGCTATATATATATATATGTATGTATCACTAGAGCCGCTGTACAGCGACAATCCCCCGCGATCGGTTGACAAGGCGTTGCACGCATCGTGGGCGACAAGTAACTAACCTAAACTCAAGTTTTATCTTTCCTATGCCCGTTCCACTGCTCCAATATCCCGAATAACAAACACTGCATTTTTTTCCACGTGTCTACGAGAATCACGAAATACGGAGATCGCGCGCGCGTAAATTTCGCGTGATTTTTTAACAACCTAACGTGACACTCACCTGATCGAAGTTTCTTCGTAAACAACAGCTCGTTTTTGCGTTGATCTTCGATGTATCGAAGCTTCAAAAATTCCTTACACTTGGCGCGACGATTAGTAACAATACTTTTTAAGGTTTTTTTTTTATTATTCAACTATTTACGCTAAGGTTACTGAGTTTAGTGTTGTTTTTTTTGTTCGTTAATCGGATTCGCGTTACGATTGAGTTTTTGTTTTTGCACTTGATTACTCGCGCGTGAAAATTGGTGTGACGTGAGACACACGTGTGATCGAGAATTGTCGCGAGAAAGAGCGCGTTAACACCGTCGGTGACAGATATTCTTTTGGAATGTTTGCAACTGACGTACCGGCGCAAAGTATTTGAAACGAGAGATCGCAGCGACGTAGAGCTATCCCTCCGATCTACACGCCACGAAGTCTCGCGGCAGACTGAGTCCGCGCGGTTCTCGCGTTACTTCGGCCGAACGGCGAGGCACACGTCGGATGCTGCGAGCGTGCCGGCTGGGATGCGTCAGTGTCGCAACGTGCTCCTTCGCTACTGATTTCTTGCCTCTACGATTCTACTGCTGCTTACTCGTACTGTTCTCCCCTACGGTTTACACGCACACACCGTGTAATAGTGTACACAACTCGACGCGTGGCGCTCGGGTTGATTCGCTGTATAGGATGAAGTTACGAGAGCCGATGCGCACCGTTGTGTACACTAACGCTCCTGCGCAAACTATTGTTCGAATGATGACCTTAGCCACTGTGCATTGTGACCAGGTGCAAAATAAACGACGAGCTATTACCAACTCAGCGTCAGCTGGTCGAAATATCAAATTTTATTTTATTTAATTATTTTAACTCAACAATTTTCCCCGTATAACGGTGTTGTAGAGTTCAAAGTTTGACTGAATGTTTGCTTAATTTTACGAGTCGAAATAAAAAAAAAAAAATAAAAAAAAATGGAAAATAAATAAATATCATACATTTTTATAGGTTATGTTTACGATGTTTTTTTTCTTTACAAATGTAAATATATCGTTAGTACATAGCATACACAGGTTTTTTTACGAATTATTTCGAAGATCGTTTATTTTTTTCTTTCTTTTTTTGGTCGCTCTAAGAGATAAGATATTTCGAGAAGTCGTGATAAAGAAACGTTGAAAATTTTTTTTCCGAGAAACTTTCTCCGTCAGGGACGCGAGGACACGTGCATATCGTCCCGCGCTTCGTATGGGTCTCCCTTGATTTATTTTCCAGCCGTTTCTCTTTAGCATCCATCGCGTTCGCTTCTGTCCACTCGAAGCTTCTCGTATTCTCGAGAGGTTATCGACTTAACGAGAACTATGGGGGGGCAGCCAGTCGAAGAACAGCGACGAAATGGAACCCATACGCGTGAGGTTAGGTGTACACTTCGTACAACGTAGCCAGAGAGGGGGTGGAAGAGTTTTTTGTGCTGACAAGACGAGAATTTTCAAGAGCTTCGCAGTACGACGAGTACTTTTCTCATGTTGACTTCAAAACCATCGTGAAACTTCCCCACTCCCCGCAGTGAGGATCACTCACGAGCATCAAGGAAATTCTCTCGATTGTTACCTTCTCAGCTTCTTTACGTTCTCAAACACTTTTCCACTTTTCGAAAAAAAAAAAAAAAAAAAAAAAAAAAAAATGAAAAAAGAGAAAAAAAAGTATGTGTGATAAAAACAGTTGAAACAAGTTTGCGGTTGCGGAAAAAAGAGCATCTCTCGCTCGCTTGCATCTCCCCGACCTTTTCTTATCGCCACCGCTCCTTGTTGGTTGTGCAAAGTGCTCAATGCTGTGCACCCACTGAAAACTCGAGGCTCTCGCGGGATATTCAGCCGGCGAAAGACGCACAGGGGGATGAGGTGGTTGATGCGCACCGAACGAAAACTGTATGAGAAACGTCGCTGTGACTATAGCCGCGAACCGTTCGAAAGTTCGACCTCCGTGAAAAGTTTTATCATCTTCACTTTTTTCCGCTACTTTTCTTTCACTTCTTCTTCCTCTTCCCTTATTTTTTTTATTTTTTTATTTTTTTCTCCATTTCTTTTATTTTTTATTATCATACAGACTGTATTCTCGTTCTCGCGAACGAACGACCGAGAAGCCAGGCGAGAGCCGATAAGTGCGCGCGAGAGCAATTCGCCATAGCCACTGCGGCAAAAGTCGCGCTCGTTGCAGTTACGAGTTGAACTTTGAATTCGTTCTCGAGGTCGCGCGAGAAGTAAAAGAAAAGAAGTATATATACCGATGGTACTATAAGTTAAACGCGTTAGCGATGTTCGCGGTTGCAGAGAATGGAAACGAAAAAAAAAAAAAAACAAATGGAACCGGAAATGGAGATATCATTGTGATACGAGTTTGCGACAGTGGAAAAAACGAGGGAGGGGGGGGGGGAGGGGATAAAAAAAAATAAATAGACAAGAAGAGAGATGCAGGAGTAACGAAGCGGCAACTGAGAGACACGAGATATAGCACAGTGCGACGGGCGTGACAGACAGCTTGCTAAATTAGCGGGAGAGTACGCGCGCCGTACGAAAGAAAATGCGAGGGTAGAGCCGTTTCGAGTAATAATTAGAAGGAAAAAAGAAATAGAAGAAAAGAATGTCCAGAGTGGAGAGTGGAAAGAACGTCGAGAAGGAAACAGAGCAGTCAGATATAACCTGAAATGAATTTTCAAGTTGTTAAATTCAGCTTCCATATGAGTCCCTCGTCGATGTGTTGCCGCCATGTTTTGTGATGCGTTGTACTTGAATTATGATACGGTTGCGCACACGAGACCAACTATCTTGAAACGGCTGTACTATTATTTCCGAAACTACAGGTAATTACACACTTATTTTATTCCGGTGTTTGTAAAACGCAAGAATATAGTATTACTCGCGATAGGGGGAGTTTGACGATCGGACCTCGTGCCGCGGGACAAAATTGGCGTTGACTTACAACGCCAATTGACGTGCAATTAATCATTATTATGGCAGAAATATCGCGTGTTTTACGAAGACACACAGCAAGGAGCGTTAAGTATGTTAAAATTATTATTTTTTAACATGTATGTCGCAATCGTGTATAGCAATAACAATAAAACGAAAGTCGATCGAGAAAACTAACCTAAAAATGTCGTAAAATTAAAATGATTCCCTGATAAACACATCGGTCAAAAATTTATTGCAAATGCAGTTTGCGGATTTTCGGTTACAATAGCAATTAATAATTCATAGAAAACCGCAATTAATTGATAATTAATTGATAAACATTCCTTTCGAACGTCAAGAGCGAGAACCTCCCTACGCAGCTCTCGTGCACGACAATTCGTAGCGAATAAATATAAACAAAGCCGCGAGACAAAGTTAGACATTCATAATAACCAAAAAAAAAAGAAAAAAAAAAACGTGGCAAAATAGAGGGTAGAGAGAAATAGCGGGTGATGAATTAAAGCAACGCTTAATAAAGAGCCCTCGTGCATTATAACGCGAGACTAGCATGGAAACGAGACGTCACGTTGGTCGCGGAACGATGCATCGCGGTACCGCCTACCGCGCAACGACGGTGAGCGTCGCAACCGTCTACTCTACAATATTTGCCCACTTCGCCTCTTCGTGCATTATATATTATGCGTGTATGAAAGGTGGACGGGGGTAATACGGCACACGCGTGTTACAAAGTTTCCGAAGGGTTGCTTCATAATGTAATCTGATTGTCGGGTGTTTTTTTTTTTTTTTTTTTTTTAACGTCGATTTACACGTTGATGGAAATTACAGTGTTTATCATTATTCCGAAGGCCTTTTCATGGCGCAGGGATGAAAAATGTGTTCAACTTTGTGACCCGTATTTTTTCATTTCTCTCGTGCATTTCGTATCCCCGGTACAGCGTCGTTGTATAGGTTATGCGCAGCCGGTGGACGATGTTTTCCTTTCGTGATTAACGCCGCGTCAAGGTTTCTCGTGTATCGTCCACTTTATCTGTGTGCGAATAGAGATCTTTTGCTCACGTTTTCGCGGAAATGAGACGATACAAAGTGGAGATGAACTCCGCGGCGGTTCGTTTGCGTATCTACCGTGAGCTCTCGCATGAGGAATCACACGGCGTTCGCACACATTGACGTTAGGTGAGAACGGGAAAGTCACGACCTATATAGTTGACTCAATTTATTGACGAAAGTATGCGCATTACCAAACACTCGTACAATATGTACATAAAGAACAACGAAGTCCCCGCTTTCCATATATCTCACTTAATAATCTAAGACGCTTATAGCCTATTCTTAGAAATCGAGAATAGTTAATTGACGCATATAATTTAACCATCGCGCAGATATATGTATACATGTGTTGTGGATGCACATCTATATATATATACCGGCGGATCGACAATAAACATCGAAATCGCTTATCGACGGTAAGTTTCGTGTATTCTGAGTAAAAAAAAATTTAGTTGTAATTTAGAATTTTCGGGAAATTTTTTTTTTTTTATAAAAATCGAGTTGATTAATAATTTTTATTAAAAAAAGTTATTACTACTATTATTGTTATTATTATTCCATTTTGGGAAAAAAAAATTCCAATTTGAGTTTTCATAGTAATTTTTTTTTTTTTTTTTTTTTTTTTTCGATTAAATATTTATAATGAATTATCCGGTATATATATACCGTGTGATCCACGTCTTTTCACATTATCGTCGTTAGTCTCAAAAGTTCGAACATCTTGCGGCGCTTACAGTAGTCTGGAGTCAAAAGTTCGTGGCATTATTAATTAATTATGCGGGAAATGATTTATCGGCAAAGGTGCATTGACCCGATGGAACACGAGCTCAGGTCACACATAACCGCATATGTTGTCTTTCGAATAACTAATAGAGCTTTTCGATTTAATATACTAATCGATAATCGTCGTGGTACACGACGCCGGGCTGCTGTACGTAATCCGATATTGTTTTCGAAATTGATAACTTTTAACCTCAAAATACCAATCGGTAATAACTACGGAATCCTATTTGTAAATCTTAACCTCGCGGACTGAAAATCAATTGCAATCTTCGAGGCTACGGATAGACGATTTGATTATAGAATTGGATTTCCTTCGTGAAATTTACTTTCTGACAATAGATCGAACAAATGTCGCGAGTTACGGGTCGCGGGACGGGGGCGGCGCGGTACGGCGAGTGGACGGAGGGGGGGGGGGGGGGAGAGATCGATCCGCGCCACTGTGACTATTTTGATCCGCATTCGGTAGTAACTTAATCGACGAACTGAAATGTGATTAAATCATTCGTCTCACGAAGTCGTTATCGCGCTGTCAACTCCACTTACCCGTTCCACTTTCATCCATCTCTATGTCTCTCGTGACTAATGGCGCTCGATATATATGCGCGAATATATCGAAACGGGTCATCTTAAGCAAAGCGAACCCCTTGGTGAGAATACGCGATGACGAGAGACGTTGGGATGCGCCTACGGAAATGGGTTTGACCTCAATGGACCTTTGCCCCGATGAACTGCTCCGACTTCCCGATATCCTATCCAATAGATCTTTCGCGAGCGATCAATCCCACGGGAATAATACGCTTTAGTTACGAAAATTTTTCGTTTTTTTATCGATTCCTCGTCATTCGGCGGTGTATTCGCGATATTATTACCGGAAATGGGGTAAAATAATATTCGACAATAGATCGAAAAAAGCTGTCGCTCATTACCGACTGAGCTTTGTGCGCGTAAAATTAATTTAAAGCTGATAATAGTCAAATAAATTTTATGACTTGCAACGCGAATTTTCGCGCAACAAGCAACGCGGGAATACGAATCCATTCGTTTTATTCAATACACAAGGGGGATATAGGAAACCGCGTAAAAAAAAAAAAAAAAATTCGGTACCATTAAAATTTTTATTGGAAAGCTTCGATTTTGTTCGAATTTTTTCGCAAATAATAAATTACGAAAAAAAAACCATCGAGAAATAGTTTCGTAAAGATATTAAATGGATTTCGTTGAATCAAAATACTTCGATGACTTTTGTCGTATTACTCGTTTTCTCGGGGATCGCAGAGAAGCCGAAACATCGACGACGTCGCTGTCGGTAGGGAAGTACATAGAATCGTTGCAAAGCTATATACAGGAATCCAATATATACTATATATGTGGGTACTGGTCGGCGCCGCTCTCTCGTGTCTCAGTAATCAGATGCAGTGACGAGGGTTCGATTAGCCAGAGGGATCCGCGCGCCTCTCCCCGAGCTGTTCGCAAGCGAATTTCAACTCTTGGACTCGGAAATAGCATACGCCGCTAGGAGAGGATCAGTGATATATATATGTCGTATATATATACATATATATGTTACATGTATATACGAGAGATACGAAATTTCCGAGAAGTATATTAGCTATCAAGGGCTCTGCGAGGCTCGGGAACATCAACGGTTTGGTACTCTGTACCGATGCTGATGTTCGCCGAGAAATCGATATCAGGACGAGATACGCGCGGATATAACACCCGCTGAGCAGTACGGAGCAGTACTGAGTGTACATTGTGACATTCGCAAATGACAATGTAGCTTCGTTAATCGGGGGTTTCTACAACCGTAGAATCGCAGTGTATATATATATATAGGATATTAATAGGCATTGCAATATCTGTTTTCAAGGAAATTCACCATGAATATCGAATACCTATGTTTTTTTTTCTTCCAAAACCCACTTAAAAAAATATATTTTACTCCGAAAACTAAGATGAATTTTTTAAAAATTAATAATAATAATATAATAATAAATGAAATTAAAAAATAATTAATTAATAAGAATAACAATAAAATAATAATAATAAAACAATTATTTAATAATAATAATAATAATACAAAACTTTATATACGCAGTTCTGTAGCTTTTTTATATACGCAGATAAGTTTTTTTTTTTCTTCAAAAATGTCGATACACTTCGCGGTGAAATATATTTTCGGCGACTAATCAACGAGTCGATTTTTTTTTTTCTAACATAAAATTGGATTTGGTAAAATCAGCGAGTATCTACGCGGCAAAAATTTGCGACAGGTAATTATCGCGATTGGATAAAATGGGACCTCGGACTTTGAAGACCCCACTGTATTCAATGCAATTAAAACTTTCCGATATTCGTTCCATTCCCCGAGTTGTACAGACTTGAGAGTTCTCGCTGGAACTTTTCTTTTTCTTTTCTTTCTCTCTATTTTTTTCGCCCGTGTTGAATTAATTTCTAATTAAAAACTATCCTACGATGTTGTTAACATCGTTTTGAAATTTTCGAGAGATATCGATTACCGTCGTCGATCCACGACGGTCACGCGGACGCATCTTTCGTTGTCGTAAATGAGGATCGTGATCGGTATAAAAGAAAGGAAAATACGAGAATTTCTTCGTTTCTGATAAATCTTCGTCCATTTTTTTTTTTTTTTTTTTTTTTTTTTTTTTACGAAAAGACAACGCGCCAGAGATGCTTGACATCGTCTGGATCTCCTTTCTCTAATTGACAGAATCAAGGAGGAAGGAGTATACGATTTCGTGCTGTCGGGAATAGCAGTGGCTTTTCGTTGGAAGATTTAGCCTGTCGGGCAAAGGGAGCACCTCTCAGTGGAACAGCAGTAGCATTATAGGAAAACGTTTTCCTTCCTTAGCGAGGGGAGGGGGTGTAACTCACGAATTCGCAGAGAGGTCGTGTCGTGCCTCTGTCTCTCATTCCGTCTCGTCTTCCGTTACGAACGAACGGACACGGCAATGCAGACACGAAGAGGGAGAGCAACTCGAGACGACAGTGGAAAACGGTATTACAGGGAGTAAAACCGGCTAATGAGACCGGCCAAGTTTCACAGCGAGAGACACGAAACGGACTCGCGACGACGGTGTAGATAGACGCGAGAAATGAGACCGAATCGTCCGTTTACGTACATGCGTAAGCCTCAAAGAGCAAACTTTGGAATTTCTATCGGGGGTTCAGTCTTTCATTCGTCAAATGAGTCCAAAGTGGACGGTGACGCTTATTTGTCGCGGCGAGAGAACGACGGACGGTGGGGAAAGGCGACATCAAAGGAAAATGCATTCATAACCTAAAAGCTTCGGGACGACATTTATTTTTCATTTATATTTTTACAATATCAATAAAAAGACAGAAAAGCATACAGTATCGATAAAATGTGTTAAAATAATTAAACCTCTGTGAAAAATCGTAATAAATCGAATAAATATGTTTACCCTCGTAATTTACGAATATCGAATATTCGATGTTTTCGTGAATTTTCATCCCGAACATAACCTTTGATAAATGTCATTTCATCGACGCAACATATCGACTTGACGTTCGAAAAAAACAAAAAAACAAATCCGGATAATCGAGTTCGACGATGGAGGGCGATAAAAACAACAAACGGGGAGTAATCTTCTGTCGATGCGCTCGTATCGTCTCGTTGCAGAAAAGGTAAAATGAGAGAAAAACGACTCGGGCAGAAGACCGCACGTTGTCCTCGATTCGCACGGTGAGAATCGGGTACGGAATATCGGGGGATTCTCCTTCCTTCGTTAAACGTGCCTTGTGGCTACTGTACTTAACGAAAAAAAAATAAAAATAGCCGACAACTCAAACGTTTATGTAGGTAACGCGCTTGTTTTGTGAACTCACGAGCACAACGAAAAGAATACGAAGAGATGGGTCGGCGAGAGATACGCGAATGCGTGTTACATGCTACTTGCCACTTGCAGCATATATACGTTACCGGTAGAGCGTGAATTGCGGAAAAATGCGAACGTACCGCTCAATATAATTTGGTAATTAATCGATTTATCATAATCCCCGCCTTTTTAATCGTCATAATCGGCATAAAAATTTCACGTATCTCAGTCGGTAAATGGTTACATTTTTTATTAATTTTTATTTATTACCAAATTATTTTTACGAATTTTATAATTAAATTATTTTCATTATTATTATTATTATTATTAAATAAAAAAAATATGTTTCTGTACGATAAAATTCGGTAAAATATATATATTCCTTGAAAAATCACCGTTTTTTTATCGTCAAGTGTGTTCGGCGAATGACAAAAAAATGCCATCACCGGTCATAATGGATCAGATGTTACGATTGAATAATGTAAACCGCTACGGCGAAGCGTAATAAAATGATAATAACGAAGTTTATACTGATATCAAAATTATCCTCTTATCTGAGTAACGGACAAACCGACGGACACCGGCTTCGTGCATTTATTCAGTAGACATTTCATTATTTAAATGGCACTCCGGCCAATTCTCCGTCGCAACGATGTTGGACTCTTCCAGTTCTCCGAACTGATGAGAACGAGAAGAGAGAACGTCGGGGGTTGGGATACCGGCGTGGGGAGGAGAGGGGGAAGTAATCAACCGGGTAATTCCGCGTGGTTCGCGTCAACGAAGACGGGGAAAGAGACTTTCGCATTTTCTCTGTTCTATTGCCCTCCTCTGCTTCCTCTCTTACGATTTCCGTTGCCTTTTCCCCACTTGGCATACTCTCTATACACTTTGTCGCGCGTAGTGTTGCCCGACAGACGAAATTCTACGATACTGCGATACTCTTTATGCTGATTCCGCTCGGTTTGAGGTTAAAGGACAATTTTACAAAAGCTGAAACGTTTAACACGTCTGGATAGGTAACGAGTGGATGGCGTTTTAGAAAGTCGAGGATTTTGAGAAGAATGTTGACGAGAAAAGCTCCACAGGTGTCGATTCGATGCTACTGTGTAGGGGGCGCGCGGGAGGAACTTGAAAAAGACGGTGAGCACCGCATCCCAAGGGTATCGCTTGTGACACTCTTCGTCGTCGTCGTCTTTCGTAAAAAAAAAAAAAAGAAAAAAAAAAGTTCGGAGCGACTATTTGATTACGGCCAATGCTCAAACTCGCGGTGACGTCACACGCAGCGTAATAAATTCATTAATCAATGTCGAATTTACGGGTGAATAGTTGCTTAAAGTTTCTCGAGTAACATTAACTCGGCGATATAATTGAAAAACCCATAACGGTTAATTATTGCCAATTCATTAGATTCATTAATTAACGAAAGTGCAGTAGTAAAGGATGGAAGTTAAAGCCTGAAAAGGATGAAGTACGCGGCATCAGCTCCAACTTCTCTGTTCGACGAGCTTTCAGTTCGTGACTTTAATTTAAACTTAATTAATTTCTCAGTAATTAAATGTTGTATACACAGAATTGCCATTTACGCCAACGTACCCGTTATTTCACAATTGCGGCATATCGGCAAATATATCGCGTAAGGGTTTTAAATTTTTTAACGATTATAGACGTTGATCTCGAAAATCCGAAAATAATGTTTTTTATTATAAATAAAAAATAATATTGATTTTATTTGAAAAAAAAAAAAACAAAAAATATACAATAACATTAGTAATTATCATTATGATTATTGATAACAATATTTAAATCCAATATTTACGTTTTTTTTTTTTTTTTTTTTTTAACATCGCGGAGTTGTATGAAAGATTCAACGTGACTTCGTACCGTGAAATTCGTTTCAATGCCTCGTTGCTTTTTCGTAACCGGAAGTACGAAAGTGAGCGTATAATAGGAGTCATTCAATGGCTATTGTAATATCCGTATCTATACTACAACGAGTGTTGTGTATAGGTGTGAATTAAGTCAAACGGTCACAGTTCCGCAGCTCGGAATTATGGTAGGATATTCGTAGAGCAAAGGAAACCGCCACAGCGGGCGATTTCGAGAAATCGTGAGTTTCGAGATCGTAAGGTTATGTTTTGCGTACAGCGCGCGATTTCGTTAACTCAACGCGATCCGGATGCCCGTAGATCGAGTGGCGGAGATAAAAATAATTCGTTAAAAAGTATTCAACAGGTATTATCCACGATACACAAATTTCTATTGTATTCCATTCTCCGAAATAAAAGTTAAATAACTTCGTTCCTTTATAAATACGTCGTAATATAACGAATTTTAAATAACGGCACATCGCAAGAAATATCAAACTAATTACTCATTCGTTGTGTCGGAGTAGCGAAACTTCGCGGAGTTAACGCGGAAGAAAGCGCTTTCAATAGGTTTCAACGAGTATTATTCTCCGGGCTTCCGGTTTTCAGAACTTTTCGTTATCCCAATTGTACGCATTTCTATTCGTTGTTTTCTTTACCGACGAATAAACGCCGCGGCAAAGGTCCAATTTATTATTATTATCGGAAGTTTATTTCGACGAGAGTATCGCGGCGCTTGTAGAATACGCGGAAAGACTTTCACATGGGATCAATAGCGGAGCGAAACTATCTTATAAACACTCCTCGATACGGAGACACGCGGCTATTTGGGATCGAAATAACAACAAATTTCCTAACCTTAATTTAAAACCCAATGCACTCAGAGCCTTTACTTTCGTTAGGGTCTTTTCTCGAAGTATATATTCTGCAATGAAAAGAGCGGAGAAACGACAGCACGAGATAAAAAAAAAAAAAAAAAAAAAAAAAAAAACGTCTGCGAGTCGAATGGAAAAATCTATTCACGAAAGATCGACTTTGACTTACCCGCGGTACGATGTATTGGATGCCGGCAACTCCGTTCGATGCTCGTACCGCGGCTCGCAAAGTCGCCAAAGGTCTGCCCCCGCGGTGATACTCCGCGATCCTATTAAAGTTGCTTTGAAACGCGTACCTCACCCTTAAAAATGTAGCGAATGCCGTAGCAGTATCCGGGATTCGATACGAGTCTCTCGTATACTCGTTCCTGTTTCACTGGTATATGTATTACACAGTATCTCGAACTATATACTCCCCTTTGGTCAAAGCCGTCACGAAGCTCGCCGGCGGACATCACGAGCTTTTCCTGTGATTCGATATATAGTACGATTACCGTTCGTTCGAAAGCCTTTCGCAACGACGAAGTTTCGGTACGTGAAACGACGGAACTTGCGGGTCTTCGAGTACATGAGAACGTTAACACTGGCAAAGCGCGCACGTCGTTCAATTTAGAAATTCGACGCTCGTGGACTTTGTACTTCGTGATCTAACGAAGCTATATATACAGTGTCATCGCGCCGAAGTATTGAAGTTCGTTATCCGTAATTAAATCGAAGTTTCGTGATAAAATGTGCATTGAGTAATTTTTAAGTTACGATCTCGTATTTCGTAAGGTTTTACCGGAGAATTCAATCAGTTTCCGCAGTCGCCGGAGTTCATTTATAATAAAAGCGCAATAAAAGAAAAAAAATTTAAAAGAAGTAAAAAAAAATGTATACGAATAAATGCAAATGGAATTTGCAGATCGCGACCTCATTTTTTTATCGGCTTTTACGAAGCCGCTGTATGAAAAAGAGAGTTAATTAATTACATTTTTTTACTTGTATACTCGTAGAGAAGGATTTCTAAAGACCGATCGAATAATAAGGAAGCGATGTGTATATTTTATTTGAATTTTTGAAAAAATTCTATCATATCACGAACATCGCGCGAAAAATCCGAAAAGGTTATTATTGCAATTTAGACACTTAAAAAAAATTCATATTATTTGACCGAAATAAAAAAAAATGTTTGCGTATTCATTTCCCTAAAAAAAAAAAAAAATTGAAAAAACCTCAACGCGTTGCGAAATTATGGGTTTATATTTTTCCAGTCCAATTCTCACTGTTATTTTCTATTTTTATTAGTCTAATTATACATTCATTCATATTTTGTTGATTTTCGCAAAATTCAATTCACGTAGTCTCCGGTTGCTATTAGTGATTTCCACAAACTATTAACGCCGATAGTTTGCAATTTTATCGACTCGGAAACTTTATTGGAATTTTTCGTAATACGTGAAAAAAATGAAAACCGCATAAAATTTTATTCGATTCTCCAATTCTCATGAAATTCAATAGGAATTACCGAACGATAAAAGTTTATGTGTGTCAAACTTTTTAAACCGATAGTTAGTAAAATATGCGATTTATCGTTACAAACCGACATTTTAAACAAATTTCAAAATTCGAAGTTTCGGATAATTCAGAATCCGTTATTTTTGAAATGTCGAAATTTTTTTGCATGAAAATAAAGCTTTCATCATAAGGAAACAAAAATAGTAAAAAAAAAAAAAAAAAAAACATCGAGAATTTCAAAGAATTTTTTCAAGTCTAACGAAAATTTTCCTGACATCCATTTTGTATACTTTATTAACGTAACGTAATTTACGTTATTAACGTAAATATGACAATTTTTTTTATTAAAATTTATTCTAATTGCGTAAACGCGAGCAGCCATTTGAACGATAAAGAGCGGCAAATTCTAATCTCGTGTTTTATAATACGAGCTGATCGTACGCTTCTACGAATTATATTACGTATATATCTCCTTCGCGTATGTTATCGGTCGTTTTCATCGTTCTTCCGTCGTGGTTTTTCATGCCTCGATCTCCGTTTTAAGATACTCGCATATGTGCGCACGCGTACGTAAACACAGAATGGGGAAAAAAGCGAAAGGGGAGGGAATACTTTATCGTGCATGAATAATGTATCCGCAGGGTAAACTGCTGATAGCGTGCGCCAACATTTAGGCGGTTCCCTATCTATCGCGGTTTTCGTCCTTTCTTTTCCCTTTTTTCTCATCTCTATACAAATATTGAGCCACGAGTTGTTCGCCGATTCACCCTCGAATATTTTTCCTCAACGTTTGTTCGGGAACGTTGTCGAACGCTTTTTCTTCGTCAATATCTCGCGTTCGACGCGTACAGCACACGATCGCGAGGGGATCAAACGGTGCGTGAAGAAGTGTCGATTTCATCGCCGCGGCGTTTCAAAATGCTAACGTTGTAAATCTTCAAACACGATATTATCGTACGAATGCGAAGTTTTATCGTCGATATTGTCGTCTCGAAGTATTTTTTTTTTTTTTCGACTATATCGTATGTATATATCGATTTTCATCATACGTATAGCGAGAACGCGAAATAGCGATATGTATAGCGCGAACGATCTGAGGTATAAAGATAGATTTTTAATAAAAAAAAAAAAGAATACCGCGTGAATCGAAGAGCAAAAGACGATTGAGAGTCAAAAAGATCGTCCGAACTCGTAGAAAATCGATACTCGCTACGGATTTTAACGGTAATAGTCTATTAATTGCACTTCATTCCTCCGATAACCTCATAATGTGCGCAGCTCTCGAAGCGATTTCAAGCGTAAAGTAAAGCTTTCGGAGGGTACATCGAATGTAAATTTAGTGTAACATTTTTTTTTTTTAATTTTCGCTTCTCGTTTGTTAACATACAAAAATCGAATTATCGAATGTTTCTCTCTCTCACTGCATAAATTATCGCGGTATGTATCGGAAGGAGAAACGGGGAGATGTTTGCTCCGAAATTGAAAATTTCACGATTAACTACGATGTGTTAGATGTATAGTCTGCAAAAATTAAATATTCAACCGCAGAGCTTCGCATCGGTGTCCGCTTTATTATTTCATTACCCCGACAACATCAAACTCCTCGTACGGGTAATTGGATGAACAAAAAAAATGAAATGAAATAAATGTTTTAACGACGCATAATCAGCAGTGACTCTAACTACGAAAATGTACGAGAGAAAAAGGAGGTTATGTTGGCAAAAAAAACTGAATGAAAACAGGTATACGGTAAGAGTGGCGAGTCGGCGAATGGCGGATGCCATCCGTTGGAGTTCTCGTTTCAAAGTTTAGCGTTGAGTCGCGTATCCCCGCCAACTCTTCATACATACGTCGACGCTTTACGGAGTGCCGTGTAGAAACGTTTTATTTATTTTTTTTATACATATATATATATATATTTTTTCCATTCCAACGAAAATTCCAGCTGCTCGGCAGTCTCGCTAATTCGACGGGAGTTTTTTTTTTTTTTTTTTTTTTTTTTTTTTTTAAATTCCGTCAGCATGTCGAGCGGAAGTCAGAAACGCAGAGAGAGAAATCGCGAAGGCCCGTCGCGGATTTTACGGGGGGGAAGTGGATAGGAAAAGGTAAATCGTTGCGGCTCGTTATTCCTGCGTATCGAAGCGTGAGCGCTTGATTAATCTCGCTGCACTCAAACCGCGTCGGCATATTCTCGGTCACTTCGTCCTTTCGGATTGGCCCGCGCGGTACCTGCGGTTCGTCGATAGTTTCCCCGTCATTCTACTACCCGCAAAATCCCGGAGCCCTCACGTCATAATTATGGCCCGCGCATCGTTGAACCCAAAATAATTCCACTCGTAATAACCGTGGAATCGCGAGCGCGAAGCCACTGCTATGTACATCACTGTCGTTCCGTGACATATACCGCTAATTAATTATAGTCGTATTTATGCGCGGATACGTTCGAGAAATTAATTAAGCTTCATTTATTTTTAAAGCTTCATTTATTCTTTAACCCCTTAAAATCCGAATGGATCTCGTGTCGCTACAGCTTTATGCGCGATACCGAGCGAAATTTTCGAGGTGGAAAATTTATTGAGTTACAAAATTATAATTGCATTCGGCGTGTAAAATATATGAGATGACCTCTTCGCTTAAAAATTTATTTTCGTCAATCGAACCAAATTATTCTTTCATTAAAATTGTTTTTAGAAAAATCTGAGATAATATTTTTAATAAGAAAAAAAGAGTCTCGACGAAAATTGAAGATGCAATTTTTTTGTTTTTTATTCCGATGTTCTTTACAAACGAACAATTATCAGCGGAGACGAGAAATAAAATTAACTGAGTTCGAGAATTATAATGGTATTCCATTAAAGTTTTTCGATTCAAATCTAAGATTGTTTTTTCAATAAAAATTCATATTTTTAGGTTATGAACATCGATGATATTTTTGTTATTTTTTGTTCGAAAGAGTTTTTCCATGCGATGCCCAATTCTTCGTCGCGAATATCGATTATTCAACGATCGAATGTAAAAGAAAAATTTCTCGAAACTCATGCATCGTAAATAAACGAATCCAACTTTTCTCGTCAGTTTAGCGTTAAAAAGAAAATTCGTGAAATTGGCAATTCGTTATTTAACATTCGGTAGACGATTTCTCGTTGTTCTTCGTGTTCTATTACTCATAACCTCTCTCGTAGTATAATCTGCGAAGCACTCGGGAAAGATCGCGTGAAGAGCGCGAGAGCTCGAGAGAGCGGGTGAGGAGTATCTTCGCTCTTCGCTCGGAAGCGTAATTCTCAATTTCGCAGATGCTAGAGAGTGCCGTCGGGGATGAGGAAAATGGCTCAAGGTAGCGAGAACGACAAGTGTATTGCGAGGAAAACGCTCGGGAGTCAAGAATGTCCTTGACAACGGGGGAATGGCGCGGAGGGAGTAGGAGTGGGGGGGTGGGAACGCTGCCGAAACGACCGCGTGCCCACGGGAACGCGCGTAACGTTTCTTCCTCCGTTGGTTCGTCTCATCCCCGGTCCTCTCGGCGCTGCTATGCAGTTACTACATATCCGCGTAGAGTGCGGTAAAGTTGACCCGTTTGTGAGACAAATTGTCAGAAAATTTGATCATCTTCACCGCGAGTGTACGGAAAATATACACGATGAAAAGCCGAAGGGAACATACCGGAAGGAAGCTTATTCGGGCCCCGCATAGGAATTACGTACGCGACCTGCCGGGAATATTTCTATATCGCGCGCACGGGCTGCTGCTCCCTCCCATATCTATTATATACAGATATAGTTTTACACAATCTCGAAAATTTTCTCTCTATTCGAATTCACCGCGAAATTCATCGAGAATCTCTTCGACCATTGCACGCTCTCGTAGGTACCGTTGAATGTGATATTCATGAATAATATATCACATACCTTTCGAGAGAATTCGCGTGGTCTATCTATCTATCTCGGGTATTTCTCTTTCACATGGAAAATTCTTCGATTACCTACGAGAGTACCGTGGCGCTGACGCGAGTGAGCGATATATGCCGTAAAATCTTTACAGGATACTGGGACACGCGAGATTTCGGTGAAGGAAGTTCGCGGATATCCGGGAGGATCGTTCCGCGATCAGTCTTGTCTGCGGAAGAACCCCTGTATCCGGCGAAACTATTCTCCTGTGGTGCATATGGGAGGGGATACATATCGTAGGGGAGATTGGGGGCAAAATGGGTTATTATAAATAATTCGTGTTATACGTGTCCCGAAAAGAGAAACTCATTTTATTAAAAAAAAAAAATCATTCAAACTGAACAAAAAAACAAATTTACATTTCAAAAAAAAAAAAGAAAAAATAATAAACATTTTAATAAAAATCGTTGTGTCTCCAATTAAAAGTAATATTCGTCTCCTCTAAAAAAAGGGATCCATTCTTCCGAAATGTATAACATGTATTCCACGAGTTTTTTTTTTTTTTTTTTCCAATTTTTTATAGTGGTCCATTCGGTCCCAATTCACCGAATGGTACACGAGCGTTATATACGCTATGTGTGCCGTATATATAGTTTGCTGGCGAATATCTATCCGTATACGTGACCCTCGGGTTCCGCTGTGACTGACACAACAGTAAATATACCTTTAGCCGATTGTGCGACACGTATCCACACGGAACCACACGAATTCCAACGAGATTAAGACGACGAGAGTACCAATACGTCCAAAGACTCGCGTCCTTCGTAAAACGCGCCACGAATAAAGAAACGGCTCCTCTACTACGTCAAAGTATAGTACCCGTAGAGACTACTATAGTATTCTATATAGATATAGAAACGCGAAAGAAAGGTATATATAGTCGGATGGGGTTGGAGGAGAGAACACGACGGTGAAAACTTTTCATTCGCGTCGCGAGGTCGCGAGGGTTCGTGACTGGACAACGGCAGCGAAGCCTGTGGCCTCCTCCTCCTCCTCCTCTCTCTCCGAAAGAAACTACGAACAGGAGAGATCGACTTTACGAAGTGTGAAGCTGCAGCAAAGACTCCGAGAGTAACTCAACGAACAAGCAATAAGAGAGTTCGACGTTGCCGAGTGCCCAATCTTCGTTTTCTTTTGTTTTTTCTACTAAATTTACTCATTTTTTTCCTTTCCAAAGCCAATGTACCAATTACTGACCACTTCGATCGAATGAAATCAACTGAAATAAAGCCTCTTAACGTTTAATAATTAACGATTTTAAAGTTTTTAAATGTATATCGACACGGAAACAATGATAAGAATGAAAAATTTCGATAGATCGATGTGAAAATATTGAATTGTACGCATTTTTAAGAATAATAGTAGGATTTGATTATTAATCGCTTGAAATTCGTAATGAATATTTACGAAGAGTGCCCAATCTTCGTTTTATTTTGTTTTTTTTACTAAATTTACTCATTTTTTTCATTTCCAAAGTCAATGTACCAATTACTGACCATTTCGATCGAATGAAATCAACTGAAATAAAACCTCTTAACGTTTAATAATTAACGAGTTTATAGTTTTTAAATGTATATCGACACGGAAACAATGATAAGAATGAAAAATTTCTATAGATCGATGTGAAAATATTGAATTGTACGCATTTTTTTGAATAATAGTACGCGTTGATTATTAATCGCTTGAAATACGTAATTAATATTTACGAAAGTCGGTTATGAAATTTTTTTATTTTTGAACACGAAAATAACGGCAAATTCACGATAAGTAATCATAAAAATATTTCATATTTTTTTATTAAGCGCGCAATTTTTATTGCGGGACTTATACGCGGTCAACCATTGGGACACTAATCTGATAGATGCTCTCTACCGCCGTAGGACAGCTCCGCGCGCGGGGGGCACGTTGACGCGAACGCGAAAGGGTGTGCGAGAGCTGTATAGTCGGGGACTTTATTCCTTTCGCGCCTCTGCGAACTTCGAACGAACGATCCGCGGTCCACGTGACTGGGATCTCGAAACGTTTTTCTCTCTCGCAAACGCCCCCACGTCCGCGTCTCCACGTCGTCGCGATAGAAGGGGACAGACGACGACGATGGACGGGTATTTCTCGAAAACGGTTACTCTAAACAGTAAAACGTCGTCCAAACGTACACCTGAAACAATTTTATAAAAGGAAAATGGAAATGGCATCTTTTATTCCCTTGAAATTTATTCCCGATTCCGAGTGTTTGAAACGCGAGGAAATAACGCTGTTAGAGAATAATACGTCGATAAACACGTTATATATAAGGAATTAAATTTTTTTTATTTCTATACACACGAATAAAATTTATCAACGAACGTCGTTACGCCGCCGATTAGTCAAATACAATTATCGACATAGTCATATATATTTTAATAGAAAAAAAGTATAAAAAAAAAGGATAGAGGAAAATTCTTGAATTTATTTCAATGCAATCGGTTATCATCTCGAGGTGCATTAACGTTATCTTCCGACGGAAAACCTTCACGTGTGGGAAAAAATTTCGGAAATATTATCAACGATATATGCCGAAGAGAGGCGAAAGATCAGTTTCTTCGGGAAGCCGCGTTTTTTCTCGGTAACATAGTCGCGAGTTCTTCCTGAAGATTCTTCGGTATATCGAGAAGATAAGCGTCATTGTCGTCGTACAAAAGCGATTTAATGGACCTCAGCGCGATATCGCGAAGGGTGCACATCGGTAGAGTTATGTAAACGAGTTCTGGCGGTATCTTCTTTGGTATTTGAGATCTCGGAAATCCTTGATACTTGACGAACCATGGCTCGGGATAAAAAACGTCTTTGCCGCCGACAACGAACCTGTGGAAATAACAGAAATATCTGTCTTCTTATTGGCTAATTTTTTTTTTTCGGCGTTTTTTTTTAAGTTTTTTACGGTTTTCGGTCAATAATAGGGACAATTTTTGTTTTTTTCGTATTTTCACTTTTTTAAAAATGTTTTTCGGTCAATAATAGGGACAATTTTTGTATTTTTCGTATTTTCACTTTTTAAAAAATGTTTTTCGGTCCATAATAGGGATAATTTTTTTTTGGTATGTTTTTCGGTCAAAATAGGGCCAATTTTTTTTTCGCCGTTTTTTAAAAAGTTTTTTACGGTTTTCGGTCAATCATAGGGACAATTTTTGTTTTTGTTCGTATTTTCATTTTTTTTTAAATGTTTTTCGGTCAATAATAGGGACAAATTTTTGTTTTTGTTCGTATTTTCATTTTTTTAAAAATGTTTTTCGGTCAATAATAGGGACAAATTTTTGTTTTTTTCGTATCGACACGTTATTTACCTGTCATTGGTCAGTGCCTCGAGGAAAATCCACGGATGCGTGGCGAACGTTGTAATAACGAGAGTGTCACCGGGTCCTAATGTGCCGTAATTCTCCGCCTGTCCCTCAAAATTGATCCACAATAAATGTACCGGATGCATCGTCGTGTTAACGAATCTCACGGGTGCAACGTGATCATTGTTAATCGAGCGTATTAACGGCGGTTGATCGTTCGTCCCCATTTAATATTGTCGATAAAACTAACGTAACATCCGAACAAAGTGAGATTGCCGTCGATTCCATCCAACTTTACGTATCCTCGTCCAGTTATGACACTCGTTCCCTGAAATACAATACATTCACAAAACTACAAGATATTCATCGATTTTATTCGCTCGTAGTTATTTTTTCATTTTTTTTTTTTCTTTTCCATTCCCTCGTCAGAAATTGTAGGAGAAAAATAAAACTGCCGCCTCTTCAGTTCGCGAAACTTACATACGCACAGAGAGAACGAACGATATGGCAAAGGCATCGAGAACGCGATGGGTACGCGA
The DNA here is from genome assembly GCA_934046635.1 of Buathra laborator. Lineage (NCBI taxonomy): Eukaryota > Metazoa > Arthropoda > Insecta > Hymenoptera > Ichneumonidae > Buathra > Buathra laborator. The sequence goes on from OW203900.1 coordinate 7,074,756, forward strand.
AGTGTATGTTTTTGTTTTGGTCCCATAGCGATTCGTCTGTCTCTCTCATCGGCTTATAAAACGGCAAAACAAACGGGCAAACGTCGAAACTCCATTACGCCTCTACCGGTCTTGTTTTAAATCTCTTTTCTCGTCTCTCGTGTTTGTTTTTTTTTTTTTTTTTTTATATTCTGTAAAAGTGGATGCCGGAGGGCAGGACAATGCGCACACAGACACACGTTCCCCGGATAGATAGGGCGGGCAAAAGGAGTAAAAAAAAAAAAAAAAAAAATGGTGCGCCCGGCATGTAGCCGTTGGAACAGTTCACCAGTCGCTCTGGGACAATATAAATAGGAGAGGATCTCTCTCGTCCTCGTGGCAAAAGGTATATATGTAGTTTTCTACATCGTTGAGGACCGTCGGGAAAAGCGCACTCGCTCTCCGTGTCTCATCCCTTCTGTATCTATTACGTATACCGTGAACGCATCGTCTATATATCTATATACGTCAGTTCAGAATCTTTTCTTCTCCCTTTTCTAACTGACTTTTCTTTCTCCGCTATTTCACAGGCCGAGAGACTCGAGAAGACAGAACGAGAGATCGGACTCTCGCGTCTCTCGGTCTCTGCTTTCTCCGCGGCACGTCGCGTCTCTCGAGTAAACCCCCGACGACAACGGGACCGTCCCGAGCGTACAGAGGGACGAAAAAGAAACAGAACTTTTCAATAGAAAACTAAGAGAATAGTTTTAGCGGCGCGAGAACCGTAGAGAGAAAAGAGCCTTAAGGACGCGGAAACCGTGACGAGTTGAGGGAATTATACTACGAGTCGAGAACGATTCGCAAGACGAAAGACTCTCGAATATACCGCGCGGGATAATACCGAGTGCTACTAGTATTGCCTCAGAAATGTGACCCTCGTTCACTTTATCACTGAGCTTCCGCGGCGTTAGTAAATTTATTATTCATCCAACGTTTCCGCTTGAGGATCATTTGGTCGTTTCACGCGTCCGGGAATACACTCCGCAGATTCGTTCGCAACGCGGCATACATAATCCGTTTCATTCACACCCCCGCGAAGTATTATATTTCACATTCATGAATTTATCAAACGATGAATAATTGAATTATTCACTTTGGTTAATGGTATCGAACGTTTTCCGATTGAATTTTCGTTAGTCGGTAATATGAAAAAAAAAAAAAAAAAAAAAAAAAAAAAAAATTCGTCATATTTTTTCGTCAATTATGAATTTACGTGACTAACCGTATATAAATCAAATGTCAAACTCTCGGGGAATTATTAAGTATCGAAAACTACGTATAGTACGAACGATAAATTATTTCATGCGAATTTCGCATTAAACCCGACGATACGAAATATATAATAATATTGAAGGTAACTGCTGCGGCGGACCACCGCGGAACGATGTGCAATAATCGAGAGCGGCCGGGGAACCGCGAGGTTTAACAGAGATAATGAAACGGAAAGAAAAAAAAAAAGAGAGAGAAGAGGGGAAGAATGCTCCGTCACACCGAAACGCATACCTCGCGGTTGTTATACGCCTCGTTGAGCTTTTATTAATGAAATTATTATTCGCTCTCGGTAACTCGTTGCGTGGTTATTAAGGAAAAAAATAAATAAAGAAGTGAGAATGAAAAAAAAAAATTCTGCGAGAAAGAGATGAAAAAATAAATTGTCGCGCGTTGAACGAGAGAATTGTGAACGATATAGCGGAGAGTTTTGTTTCGCCCGGAAACGTGATACACGATGTGAGAAAAACGCGATTTTTACGAATTTTCTCCTCGTTAAAGCAACTATTCATTTTTTTTTTTTTTTTTTTTTTTTTTTTTTTTTTTTCGTGGATAATTATTGTACAGTAGTCGTAAAAAAAATGGTGTGATTATATATTATAGTTAATTGAGAACGACGAACGTCGTGGCGATAAGTGATTTGAACTCACGAACGCGAGAGTCTCTTTACCTCGCAGCATTTTTTCTCGCGTACCTCGAATCCGACGCCATTATCGCGGGCTTTGTGTACACATAGAAAATTTCGAACGTGCAGAAAGAGAGTCAGATAAGTCCGTGACCCGCCGAGTCGGGACGAGACGAGCGTTAGCCGAGAAACGAATACGTTGGATCGATGACACGTTTCGCAATTCACGTTCACATGTATACAGATATACAGCGATGTGTGCATTTTACCTTCGCCGTTGCTATATCCCCGACGAATACGAATCGAACGCGAATCGATGACACGAGTTATATTGCGCAATCATCAACGATATCCTGGTGCAAAATATACGAGTCCTTTCGTATCAAATCGATCGCCAATTTTTTCAATAATGCAACTCACACGAGTATAAAAAAATTTTGAAAAAAATTTACGAAAATATTCAAAAATCAAATTGTTTTTTTTTGCTCTCGAAGTTTTTTTAAAAAATCATCGAAAATATCGTGTTGTAAAATATACTATAATTCTAGTATCGAATTATTAATTAATTTTTTCATTAATGCAACTTACACGAGTATAAAAAATTTTTCAAAGAAATTAACGAAAACATTTAAAAATAAAATTGTTTTTTTTTGCTCTCGAAGTTTTTTTTAAAAATCATCGAGAATATCGTGTTGCAAAATATACGATATTTCTAGTATCGAATTTTTCATTAATTTCTGCGTTAATAAAACCTTTTTTTTTATCCTCGACGATTTTTTTTTACTCCAAAAATGTTTAATTGTTAATGAATATCATAATCGCCATTCGAAAATTACGAAAAAAAAAAAAAAAAATGTACGCAGAAAACGGGCGTTTTGAAGCGAAATGTCTGATATATATAATCGTATCTGTAAATCAGCTTTTTCTTCAATACAATTGCGAGTCGACATTAAAGTGAAGTGTACCGTCCTTCAAGTATTTATATACCAATAATATACAGTGAAACAGAACGACGTTTTCGTCGTCGATTCTTGCGAAAGTCTCGATGAGAGACGAGAGGTCGTGAGAGGTTATGTACATCGCGGTTGCATATACTGACGGGGGATTCTCTCTCTCGAGAGATCTTTAGAAAGCGTTATAGGATGTATCGTGTCAACGTTGGGATGTTCGAGATGTACATGCAGCGCACAATCCGTATAGAGTAACAGTTTGGAGCATTAGTAAGCGTCCCGTTGATGTCGAAATCCCGAGTCAAGATATCGCGATCTGTGATATTGGGGTCGTGTGTCGGGGGAATGTTCGCGGCAATCGCGATTCTGCGGTACGTTCGATATGGAATCGATTCCGATACGAGATTCTATCGTATAGGAACCGCTGCTATATATAGCGCTGTAATTCAATGTGTTTCGCAGGTTTGTATATCGTAGAGAGGGACGTTAGCGTTAAGTCGCGTATTTAGCGCGAACGACGAGACGGAGAGTCATGCGACTATTATGCGGTAGTCGAGAGTTTGCGCCGCATAGATTTCCGACAAACGCTCTTGTATTCGCAATGCTTAACTACTACTACTATATATATATATGTATACATATATATTTTCGCAAGGAGGTTGTTTCACGGCTGTTGGTGTTGAAGCGCTTCTGCAATCCGTCTCTCGTCGCTTAACCGCGGTAAGCGCGCGGCGCGAGAAAGCGGGGGAAACCCGGAAATAAAAAAAAAAAAGAACATCGGAGAGAAATAATAGGGTAGAGGGTTGGAAATTGCAGCGAGAGAAACGTAACAAACTTTTTGCTTTGGGTTTTTTTTTTTTTTTTTTTCTTTTTTTTTTTTCGCATTGTAATAACGAATCTCCGCCACGGTAACGAAGAAAGAGTGTTAGACGATGCTATTTCAAAGTTGTGTGACGTTTCCGGCGATGCATAATGCCTCCCGACAGACGAAAAGATTTACATTAATAAGCATAATGAAATGAGAAAAAAAATGGTCTTCGGACTTTTATACTCTTTCGCATTATCTTCGTCGTCGTAACTCGTACTTCGTTTTGACTCGTTAAAAAAATAAAGCTTTATTTTTTTTTTTTTTTAGTTTTCTCGTAAAGTTGACTTGTTTATGACGAGAAGTGGATACAAGAAACTAAGATTTAGAGATTTTAAGTTGTACGACGTTTCCAGCGACGAATAACGCGAAATGTTGAAAAATTTACACGAAAGAAGAGATTATAATGATAAAAAAGTATTATTCTTACTTTCGTACTTTTTCGCATTAAATTCTCCGCGCGTACGTACGTAGTTTCGCGGAGTCGAGTCACCTAAATTGCGGCAATGTTCGCCAATTTAACATTTTTTGAAAAAAAAAAATTTTTAACTTTCGAAAAAATTCTTTAAACTTTTCTCGACATAATAGAATTTTTTTTAATTTTTCTATCGACCGGAGAAAAAATTATACTTCGGCGAACATCGCCATAGTACACGTGACTCGACTCCCTTAACTGAGCGCAATCTACAATAATGATTTTTTCGTCTTTTTAATATGAATTATTTATCAATGAAAATCGTAAAAAATCGTTGTAGGAATGTAAATTATTGATTTTTCGGAGATATAATATTAAGCGATTTTTCACGAAACAGTTCGAAGATATGATACCAGAAGAGATGAGACAAGAGCGCTTTTGTATTATACGATATTGCTCTCTCGTCCACTCGGTGACGGACAGCGGTGAATGAGCGAACTGTAGAGAACTCTCGGATATCCGCGGGATAACGGTCATTAAACATTCACCCATTTCGCAGTATCACTCCTCCTTCAACCGTACCTCGTTGCCGCAGCGAACAGAGTACACTCTTCACTCTGCAACTCACTCTAACTTCCTCGCGTTCGCGATCTCTTGTTCACTCCGATAATTTTTTTTTTTTATGGGATTATTTTTTTTACGGTGAGAAGGATGGATGGGATATATTATACATATATGTTTGGATTATAGAGAAAAATATAGATAGGGGAATGCGCGAGGCACGTAATAGGCTTTCGCGCCGCACGATGAAGAGTTCGCGAGCCGAAGAGGCAGCGCGCGCGCTGCTGCTGCTGCTGCTGCTGCTGGTGGTTGTTCGTTTCAATTATCGCGGTGCTAATTGGATTCTCGGTGTATTTAGCTAAGTCTTAACGGAAGCGAGAAATGTCCGGAGATCGGGGAAGCATACCAATGTGGCAAAATAAAAAGACGATACCGCGGGTATCGCACGAGGAAAATTATACAGTGAATACACTTTGATAATTACATAGAATCCTAACATTTGTACAAATTGCAGAATTCCGTGAAAAAAATTGCTCCTGGATGGTATATCATCTGCTAAAGAGAAAAAAACCGGAAGAGCGGTGTTTCCGCTAACGATATAAATTAAAATTTTTTTTTACTTTAAAAAAAATTTAATTCGCTTTTTATTTTTTTTCGATGGGTCAAAAAAACATCGTATCACTCATTCTATACGATTGTTTGTTATTGATAGTGTGTTCGTCGTGTAAAAAAATTCACAGGTCGAAATATTATAGATTGTAGAAGAAAAGTCATTTTTTTTAAATAGTAAAAATTGAAGAAATTGAATTTAAAAAAATGGAACTATTTCCACACGTTGCTAAATTCGGATCCGTGAATTTTTTTACGTAATTAGGACACCGAAACGACCAACGAATCGCATGGGATTTTTAATAGGATTTTTTTAACTTTTATGAAAAAATAAAAGGCTTTTTTTTTACCTGTAATTTACCTGACAAGCGCTTTCCCTTTGAAGCCTCAATGCCACACAGGCAATTTATAAGCGCAGCGCTTGTGGCACCAGATTATCGATACATCGCTATTTACATCGGTAAAATCAAACCGGAAATTGTTTGAACCCAAATCCCCAACGATTTCCTAATCGACTCGAATCGCACGGGATTACGGTACCCGAGTGACTATTTGGCGACCATATTCGACGAATTATGAACCATTTTCCTAATTGCAGTCGGAACGGTAATCGCGGCGGATTCGAGACATCAACGACTACTCGCAAATCGCAAGTCTCACCCCTGCTATTTCATTTACCAATCGAAAATTCAATGCAAACACGATATACCGATCGCGGAACTAAATTTCATGACGATAGAAACATACCGATGGATCTCATTGATTGTCGTGTCGATCGTTGAATAAAATTATTCAAAAGACGTCTTTGATTCTTATTTCCGATTGATAATCAATCGGACGTCATCGGGGGAATCGTTTATCCGGCTATTTTCAGAAGTCTTACCGATCGATCGTAAAAATAAAATTATTCAAAAGACGTCTTTGATTCTTGTTTCCGATTGATAATCAATCGGACGTCATCGGGGGAATCGTTTATCCGGCTATTTTCAGAAGTCTTACCGATCGATCGTAAAAATAAAATTATTCAAAAGCCGTCTTTGATTCTTGTTTCCGATTGATAATCAATCGGATATTATCGGAGAATTCATTTTTCCGGCTGTTTTCGCAACCCTACCGATCGATCGGGGAAATCAAATTATTCAAAAGACGTCTTTGATTCTTGTTTCCGATTGATAATCAATCGGATATTATCGGAGAATTCATTTTTCCGGCTGTTTTCGCAAACCCCACCGATCGATCGTAGAAATAAAATTATTCAAAAGACGTCTGATTCTTGTTTCCGATTGATAATCAATCGGATATTATCGGAGAATTCATTTTTCCGGCTGTTTTCGCAAACCCCACCGATCGATCGGAGAAATCAAATTATTCAAAAGACGTCTTTGATTCTTGTTTCCGGTTGATGATCAATCGGATATTATCGGAAAATTCATTTTTCCGGCTGTTTTCGCAACCCCCACCGATCGATCGGAGGAATAAAATTATTCAAAAGACGTCTTTGATTCTTGTTTCCGATTGATAATCAATCGGATATTATCGGAGAATTCATTTTTCCGGCTGTTTTCGCAACCCTACCGATCGATCGGGGAAATCAAATTATTCAAAAGACGTCTTTGATTCTTGTTTCCGGTTGATGATCAATCGGATATTATCGGAGAATTCATTTTTCCGGCTGTTTTCGCAACCCCCACCGATCGATCGGAGGAATAAAATTATTCAAAAGACGTCTTTGATTCTTGTTTCCGGTTGATGATCAATCGGATATTATCGGAGGATTCGTTGCTCCGTTTATTTTCACAAACCCTACCGATCGATTATCGAAGAGCGCGAGATATACTCGATTAAATCGGCATCGGGGCGCGCGGTCGGGCAATGATAAGACGAGCGGAGGAGGCGGAATCGAGAGGTGGGAAGAGAATGGCGAAACTGAATATAGAGTATAAGGTATACGCGCGAGTGAGAGAAGGACCGATGGCGGCTTCCCTCGGCACTCGAAGCATAGTCTAACGTCATTTCTCATTATCGTCCGGGAATTGTTGGCTCTGCGGAATACCCGACGCTTGCACTATTCCCATCGTCGTCTGGATATAGGGAGAGAGTGAGGTGAGGCGAAGGGGAGCTCTGTGGGCTTCACTCCGCAACGGCGTGTTATCGGGTGCAAGTGTGCGGAGTACATTCACTTAGCTCCAAGTTATACCTCAGAATGGTTTGCCGTCTCCAACGCCCACACACGTGCATAGACATCGCACTAACTCGCGAACACCGCGGAGTGCGAAGTCTCTAATTTCTCGTACGTGTGTCGGGTCTCTCTCTGTCCCTCTGCCTCGTCCCTTCCGGTACTAATACGCTTTGAGTAGCGTAGAAGCCGCGGTTATCTCTCCTAAGAGATATATGGACGACGGCAATGATATACATGTTAAATCTACATAATTATATACATATATATATGTATATATCGGTAAACTCATCGGATTTATATAATTCGACGAATGATTTTGCTGATAAATTCTCCGATATCTCGTAAATTGTCCATTTTTATCCCTGTCGCGTAAGTAAAAGGAATTTTTTCGTAAATTAACTTATGGTACATAACTTCATACGATTTATTGTTCATAATGTTCGGATTTCGTTGAAAAATAAAAAAAATCGATATCGTGATGGTTTCCGGATCGTAATGATCAGATTACGATTCGATCGTTCAATTTCGTAGAGTGCTTATTCCTGTGATTCGATGTTTTGGGAGGTTAAAAATCCTCGAAAACTCGGTAAGTTGCAGTTGATCACTGTATTTCATAATTCCCTTTCCCTTTAAATAAAAAAGTATGTAAACAGTCCCTCGAATTTTTAAAAATATTCAGTTACCGGGAAGCAATTTACAGATTTTAGGATTGCGAATTCGGAAATTTTAGGTTAGTTTGCCAATTTTTGTCATATGTCACATTATTATTATTATTATCATCATTATTACAAAATTTTATGTTTTTTTTAAGGTTATGTGCAATTTTCGGCCAATTAAGAACTCATGTCGTTGGACACCCTCCTGAAAACGTTTTCCCCGAATACGCGTAATTTCTCGCTACATTCGGCATCAGCCCGATGTAATCCCGCGAAATATATACGCATATCAAATACAATAAAAAAATAATCATCCAAAAGAACAATAGAACATAAGACAAGAAGCAAATTGAATCCCATCAATTCCCGATGTCTTATCCTCCAAAGATGTAACTAATCGTTCGGAGTACAAGTTTAAGGTTATGTGCAATTTTCTGCCAATTAAGGTAGCTACAGCGCGTGGTGTCCATTTCGCCTAAATTCGACGAAATGGAGAGAGAATTGCAATCACTTCTCGATCGTATAACAATCTGAAAAAATTCAGGCATATTAAAGGTACTGAAAAGATTAATTTTGTACAATAATAATTGCAAAATGTTATTAACAAATTGTTGAAAAAGAAAATTGTTCAACAAATTTATGGTAACTCAACTTTTTGTTTTTATGAAAATGATTCGTTCATTTTTCTGAATACGTAATGAATTTTTTCAGATTTTTATCTTTGGTTTCAATTTTTTTTTATATGGAAAAAATGTGTAGAAAAAGACAAAATTCAAACCAAAGATAAAAATCTCAAAAATTCACACGTATTCAAAAAAATGAACGTATCATTTTCATTAAAAAAAAAGTTAAGTTACCATAAATTTGTTGAACATCTTTTTTTTTCATCAATTTGTTAATAACATTTTGCAATTATTATCGTGCAAAATCAATCTTTTCAGTATCTTTAATATGCATGAATTTTTTCAGATTTTTATATTATCGAGAAGTGTTTGGAATTTCCTCTCAATTACCTCGAATTTAGGCAAAATGGACACCACGCGCTGTAGCTACCTTAAGAACTCATATCGTTGGACACCCTCCTGAAAACGTATTTCCCGAATACGCCTAATTTCTCGGTACATTCGGCATCAGTTCGATGTAATCCCGCGAAATATGTACGCATATCAAACACAATAAAAACAATAATCATCCAAAAGAACAATAGAACATAAGACAAGAAGCAAATTGAATCCCATCAATTCGCGATGTCTTATCCTCCAACAAATTCCACAATGCGCGCGATAGGATCTCGAGGATGTAACTAATCGTTCGGAATACAATTTTAAGGTTATGTGCAATTTTCTGCCGATTAAGAACTCATGTCGTTGGACACCCTCCCGAAAACGTATTTCCCGAATACGCCTAATTTTTCGGTACATTCGGCATCAGTTCGATGTAATCCCGCGAAATATGTACGCATATCAAACACAATAAAAACAATAATCATCCAAAAGAACAATAGAACATAAGACAAGAAGCAAATTGAATCCCATCAATTCGCGATGTCTTATCCTCCAACAAATTCCACAATGCGCGCGATAGGATCTCGAGGATGTAACTAATCGTTCGGAGTACAAGTACTTACTCGGCATTAGGAATCACTTCATGCTGAGCCCTGCGAGATATGTACGCGCATTAAACAAACGCACACATCGGTACATCGGTTATAATACACAAATGCTGTATAGGTTTACACGTGAGTGTGTATGTCTACAAGATTTAGCCAAATATCCCGTCGTTATGCACGGTTCTGTAAGCCCGACTGTTTATCCGTGTCCACGTCGCGGATGAGGAGACCAAGCGAGAGATGTACTTACCCCACCTATACACACCATCGTGGAGTACCAGATGCGGAGGAGGTAGGATAGTAATCGTAGTAATACGCGTACGGAGGTTGAATAGGTAAATGTGTGGAATGGGAATTGGTTGGCAGTGGAATAGAGGGCTCAAACAATCCAAGCGCGAAGTCCTTGCATAGATCGCCTCCACCCATTCCTCGCCAACCCTTCCTTCCTGCGGCCTTCCGCCCCTTCCTCTCTGCTCCTTGCCGCGGGTGTTGTATATATTAAAGGTAAGGTTGGCACGTAAGTGCTCGAGTAACTGTGAGAGGATTGAATTAACGTCGTTGCTGTGGAGGAGGAGGAGGAGGAGGAGGAGGAGGAGGAAGGAAGGAGGAAGGAACGAAGCCGGAGCAATAGGAGTACATATCCTCAAGTACAACAGTTAGGACTATAGAGCTCGTCGCATTCCCCAGACGCTATTTACTTCCGTTGGTCCTGACACTCGCCAAACTGTTTGTATATATATGTATATATATATATGTATGTATATATATATAGATGTCGCTATATGCTGCAGGAGCATTCAGCAAGTTAGCGAAGACTTAAAATTTTCGGCAAACTTGGAGTGTACCTTTCGCTATATACTACATAAAGTTCGATACATAAAGGTGGCAGAGAAGTGGGAAGAAGTATCTTCGCTTAATCTACGAAAAGAGAATTTCGGCAAACAATCGGAAACAACTAGCAAAGGTCTTGCCGACGAACGAGAGCAACGGATGCGGCAAAGTTTAAGATTGCATCGTCGGGTCGTTTGAACGAAACTGGATGAGGGTAGTAGAAGGGGAGAGAGAGAGAGAGAGAGAGAGAGTTGTTATAGCAATAAATCGAGGATACACAGGAGAAATAAAGTATAATAGAGTTTTCAGAAGTGTTGTTTCGTAGCCAACAAACTCCGAGGATATCGTAGTTTTGCGCTGAGGAAAAATTATACGGTTGGTGAGTGGATTTTTGGAGTGTGTATTCCGTATCCGTTTGGATGGAGAGCGCAAAAATCGGATGAGAGAATGCCATTAGCGGAGCGACAGCTTTTATTTTCTCCGTCTTTTCAGCTTTTTTGGCTTTTATTTTTCGCGACGATGGAAACTCGTTGACGGTATTGTAGTACCGTTGTATCCAACACCGTTGGTGCGCTACGCGTGTGTGTTAACGTCGAAACGTTCGTTTCGATGAAATTAAAAGTAATGGCGTGTAAACGGATGGGAAAAGAGAGCGGAATCGGAGAGACGGAGGATACCGATGAAAATAAGAAGATAGTCGACACTGTTTTCTCTCGTATCGGCGTTATTCAACGTCGGGACACTCGTTGTACATCGGTGTATCACGTCGTGAAACGTCGTGAATCGTGAACTCGAAAGGCATTTCTACGAAAGAGATTCCGCGGACTGTCTCGGGGGACCCCTCTCGCGAGGATCCCGCGAGGCAGCGGAGGCGTCGATAATTGCCGCGTCTCGAGAGTACCTCTCTCCTCTCTCTCTCTCTCTCGTTCTCGCGAGCGGCGGAAAGCTTTCGAGAATTTCAACGGGTTCTTCCGGCGTTTCCGTGAGAGAAAGAGAATTCTACACAGGTATATTGTATGCGAACAATAGACGCGCACGAGTCCTCGACGGATAATGGATTCGACTTATAGTAACGATATACAAAATACGCGGATGTGAAGCGTCTTATGCACATACAGCTTTTTAGCTGCGCGGGAAAAATCGGAAAATAAAAAAAATTACGAAATTAATTCGTTAAGAATAATTTTTTAAAAAGTACAGTACCGACGTGCAAATAATGGCGGAGACTACGAAAAAAAAGTCGAGGAGATGATTTTTATTTTTTTTCGATGTTTTTTTTTAATTTCCCGTAGAGTAGTCACAGAATTGGGCTTTTTAGCTGCGCGGGAAAAATCGGGAAATAAAAAAATTACGAAATTAATTCGTTAAGAATAGTTTTTAAAAAAATACAGTAGCGACGTGCAAATAATGGCGGAGACTACGGAAAAAAAGTCGAGTAGATGATTTTTCTTTTCGATGTTTTTTATTTATTTTTTTTATTTTTCCAGTAGAGTAGTCACAGAATTGGAAAATATTTCCAAGCACTTACAGTACGCGAGCGTTAAAGCCACCGAGAGGCGCGATAGAGCGTTCCCTCGGGTTGCTCTTGAACCCTCGTGTGCGCGGTAACGCTTTCGCGTATATAGAGTAATATTACTATAGAAGCGCTGAGCCGATATTGAACTGGAAACTCGGACCATTGGGCAAAATGCTGGTTGACTCTCGACGCGCTGAACCTATCGTGCCGCAGGTGCCGCAGAATCCATAGTACGTATAACGTAAGCTATATAGAAAGCATAGCGGGAGACCTCGTTGTCTCGATTCATAGGGGAAAAAAAAAAAAAAAAAAAAAAAAAAAAAAAAAAAAAACCAACAAGAAGCCATTGCTTCGCAGTTAAAACTACAGATAGAGCGCATGCAATGATCTCACGGTTAGCATCGCAAAGGAGGCCAATAACGATTATTACCAGAGGCAACGTCGATGCGCAGAGATACTGTAGCGTATTAGGTACGCATAGCTGCAGTGCCTTTCCTCGAATGACCTCCGTATTTGCATCCCAATTACCCCTTTTTTTTCTTTTTTTTTTTAACTCTCCTTCCACCTTATTTGCCTCTTCCTTTCCTCCAACAAAACCGAAACACGGGTTTCCCTCACGAATTACCTCGCCGGAGACCGAAATGCTTTCACGGACGACAAATCGTGAGATCAGCATTACCCCGCGCTTCTCGAGTTCTTTCCGGAAGCTAAGAATACGAAGGTAAGAAAGGCAAAGGGACGCAAAGTTTCGTGAAAGAGAGGCGTCAATCGACATGGAAAACTATGCGGGAAGCGCAGGAGATGTGTAATCAAATGAGGACGTTGATTAGAGCCCCGAAGGTGTCTTAGCGAATGCGCAGAGGTTTGGACCGGTTGGTAACTACGGATTTCCGTTAATTGGCCCGAAGACCGAGTTACCTATAGATCTTACGGTGTGCCTATTACCTTCCCGCACTATATCAACCCCTCGTTCCATTTTCCTCTTTCTGCAATTCCCCTTCGATAGCCTTCTGCTGCTTCAACCACCGCTCCTTATGCCCTGAGATTCTCGCCGTATTTCTCCTTCCACCTCCGGTAGAGTAATTCCGGGCCTTTTCGTTTCTATCGAACGACGATCTCTCGTCCTGAAACCCCTCTCTCTCTCTCTCTCTCTCTCTCTCTCTCTCTCTCTCTCTCTCTCTCTCCTCTGTATGGGAATTCATGCCATCGAGGCTATGAGAGCGGAGCTTTCTCTCGAGCTTCGCCCGTGTCGTCTCTCTTCTGCTCTGTCTGTGCGCACCGTAGCTATTAGAGACACCTTCGGAGGTCTCTTGGCATTGGGAACACCGTGTAATTTCTACGGTACTTCGCGGCTCACTCCCGAGAGCTCACGGTGTCTGGGTTTGTGTGTTCGGAGCACAGAGACACGATCGGTGAGCAAGGAAACCCCTTCAGGCTGTTTAAATGTCGAATCGGTTTAGTCCGTTCGAAGCTCTCGCTTCGATGTCTTCGAAGTCAATGCCTCAATGGTTATTGGCACACGAAAGCCGATCCAGAGGATTAAAATGGACGTAAAAGATCTCAAATGGTTTTACTGTGGCCATTGGAAAAGTTTACGAACTTCCAATGTTCCGATATCGATCGATATCCAACCGATCTGCGGATTGAAGCGTCGGAAAGAATTTTTATAATCAATGGGAAAACTCAAGTGCTCTAGAGATTTTTTTTTTATTTTTTTTATTCGCTTCATTGAGAATTCGAAAGATTTTCCTCGAGAGCATTAAATGGGAATAAAAAAAGATCTCTTCGATGATCCACGGAATGGGAAAGTTCGGAGTGATTCGTTCGAAATCGACGCTTTGGATGCGATTTTCTTTCGATATCTTTTATATCTTTGAGGGAAATCTGTTTTTAAAACGGACGACGGGCGATCGTTCTTTGGCATAATTTTCCCGGACAAATGTTACCGATCTTTTGGTGGAAATCGATTTTTACTTGTTGATCATCGCGTATACAGGATTGATGAGGAAAGGATATTTGAATATCGCGAGAAACCTCATTAACATCGATAGCAGGTGGTTCTGCGACCGAACTTTCGATTATCCGCGATCGCTTCAGAATCGATGAGTTTCCGGATTCTTCCGTTTTTTTCTCTGATTCCGAAGTCGCCGACGGATTCATAACTTTCATCATTTTCGCCAATGCGAGTTTCAACGCTCCTCTGTCCATCGATCTATCGCTTTCCAGTTTATCGATCTTTTCGCGTCTCGTCAGATTTTCCAGATGATGACGAGTTTCCGTTTCAATGAAACGCTTCGTAAAAGGAAATAACGGGAAAAGTTACTAATTCGTCATCAACGAGAATGTAGTAAAAGCGATTGTCGCACAGTATCAACCGATCGTTGCAAAATTTGCACAACATTCTGAAAAAGCTGATGATACACCCATTCAAAATTTAGAACTTTCGATCAGACAACGTTACTGTGCTTCAGTGGTTCTAAAATATGAATATTCTTTGAAGAATTACGATTTTACGATACATCGAACGTTTCCCGAAAGATTTCGCGCCTCTCCGCCGATCGTCGAATCTCCTCATCGATCTCTCGCCTTCTAGTCTCCTCGTATTCCAGTTCAATCACTTCGAGAAGCTTCGTTTCGTGAAGAATCGACTCTATTCTCGGCGTCAGTACGGTCAGCTATCACGTTTGAAACATTATTCAACGAGAGATTGATAGTACAGTGGAAACGTCATTATCGATTTCTTCGATACTAAAGCGTATCTGTCGGATATTCGCAACGTTCTCGAATTATCGCCTAACACCCGAAGCAACTCGTGTGCACATATGTACATCGATATACCATCCAAGTTAACGTACTTTGTCGCGTATCTCACTGATAGCTTTAGCAAAATGATCCGCTTTGTCGGCAAATTCCAGCCATCTTGTCATCATGTTTTCGAGATCGTGTTTCTGGGCCCTGAGCTCTCGTACAAGAATGCAACATACCATCGAGTCGTCTTTCACATTACCAATGCCAAATAGTTTCTCTTCGCTCGGCGTTAATTCCACGTTGCATCTTACGTTCTCATTGCTCGCTGCGAATCCGTCCAAAACTTTCGACTGCTCCTACGATGTGTTCATAGCTCAGCGAAAACTTTTCGTATCGCATTACCGAACTTTTCGAGTTGTGTGAATTCCAAGCAAAGTGACCAAAACGCTCGTTTTCGTCTCTTTGATCGTCGATTTACCGCTATTTTATTCTTCAGCTGAACCAATCCTCTTGTCAAGTAGCAATTACAGTTTTCCGAACACGGCGTCGTTCGCTCCGCGACTTGCCGTCCGATCGCAAAGCGTTCCGAGTTTGTGCATCGATTGCGCGGAATTGTCGTTTTCTCGTTCATATCGAAAGCTAATTCTTTCGCTTGAGGTTATCTCTGGCGCAGGAAAACCCGAACCAAAGATCATTCCTCGGTAATGAAATGTATCCAATTTCTTTGTCGACTATCCATACTTTCGTATTATGATAACATGATCCGTATCGTGTTATTATATTTCCATTTTCCGTTTTAATTCCGGAATTGCAAACTCGACATTACTTCCCATCGATCTTTCTATCGGGAAAATTTCGCAGCCATATTCACGTTACTCTCCATAACTACCGATGATTTCGATGTATATATGCGGCATCCGAATGGACTGCCATTCGGATTCGACTGATCGAAAAATTCGTCACGTGACATCATTATTCATCATTTTTTTCAACAACGCATTTGATTTTCTCCTCATATCGTCCTAAAAACTTTCACCCATTCTCCACTTTCGACTTTCGATCTTTTTCCAACCACAAAGGTCCCTTCCGTGTCTGTCTCACGGTTGTATCAACCAGAACACGCAAGCGCTACGCTCGATATACCGTCGTAGGATCGCAGGGGAGAGCCTCGATGTAAGAGCTGAACACGCGAAGGCCGTGGAGAGACATCCGGCTGAGTGTTAGCATTCACTCGTCTCTCCCCTTCTATCACTCTCTGTGTGTGTGGTTCCCCTTCTGGCGCCGGAAGTGCACGGTTTGCAAGCGGTCCAAAAGCCGGCAATACGGCACCCGCGGAAAGCTCACTTGGAAGTTCCCTACGAGGGTTTTCTGTGTTTACCAGTGCCGAGAATGTCCAAACCGGTGATGTTGATCACTCGCTACAGTCTCTTGCGACACGTTTACCACCAGAAACGGCAGCAAACGCGTCAGTTTCACTGTATCGACTCGGGTTTACGTCGATGGCTATAGATGTACACAACTCTACAACACGCAGTCATCTAGCAGTCGTCTAGCTGTAGCTACACACACCAAAAGGGTTGTACCGGGTCTCTCGTTCAAAGAGAAGGGGACCGGATGTTGGACGCGATGCAACAGCGGTGTAGCGAAACGCGGCTTGCCGCTAAAGTCGTGTGGAGGAATGAAGGGAGCAAAAGGGGAAGCGAGAGAGGAGAAAATGAGAGCTGGTAGAAGCGAAGAAGGGAGTCGAGTTAATCCACGACAAAGCCAGGGAACGACGTCGAGTCTACCCGCGAGAGAGAGTATACACGGCAGCAGTAGCAGCAGCAGCCACCGTTCTTTGTGGCGTAGTAGTACACCACCCACTGATTCTGGCGTTGCTGCTGTTCACCGACCAACGGACCAACCAACTAACCACCCCCTCAAGCAGGCATGAAAGTGAGAGGGAAATAAAGCGAGATAGTCCGGTTCCAACCCCCGTACGTTGTCGTCCTCTCAAACCTGTGCGCTACATGCAGTTTCTGCAGCCTCCGGCAGCGCGTACGCTATATACCGACGTTGTAGTATACAGAAATAGACTCGGGATGCCGTTCCAAAGGGACGTCGGAAACTGGTCGTCCCTTCTATTGCGGTATGTATAGCATGGATACTCCGCTATATATGACACGCAAACGTTTATATACGTATGTATGTACAACATATATATACATATGTATATATGTTATTCGGTACTTCGCACACACCGCAGAGACACACAGTCGTAATTAGACGCGTTTCTCGCTTTTACCATATATAAACGGATGAACGTAAACATTGAATACGGACATTTACGCGTGTGTTGCTTGCGAGTTTATTGAATAAACGCTGATTTGTGTTTTGATATTCTGTTTCAATAACAGTGTGTATTTCTCTGTCGTCCTGTGTTTCCAATTTGGTGAACATCTCTTTGCTTTTCTCTGCGAGACTAGTAGTCGACGGGGGTTTTTTTTTTTTTATGTTAGTTTAGTCAACGACGACGAAATTGGTAAACAAGGAACTCTATGGATTTTTTTTAAAATGTTTTGTAAATATTGAATATGTGACATGCTTTTTTATTCTTTTCGCGGATTTTCGTGAAAAATTTTGAGTTGCGAGTGTAACGGGTGTTAGGTTCGCGATCAGTCGAGAAACATTTTTTTCTAGTGCAATTTTATTTTTTCGAAAATTTGTGATTTTTGGGGGTTTTTTTTAACAGCGGTGTCGCAGTTTTTCGATAGCCAACTTTTCACAAAATCATTTGTAGTTTTATGTCAGCAGTCACAGGACGACGAAGAAAACGGCATTATTTGGCATAAAATCGAAGTGTTCAAAAAAATTTTCATCCAAATAATTCGATACATTATTTCGCGGCGAACACGAGTTCGACAACAGTTTCGGCCGAAAATCATTCCGGATTTCGGCAATAAACGAAAAAACAATTTTTTAATAATTTTCGAAAGCGCTAAAATCTATCGTGAATTAATTTTATTTATCTGTTTCGACTGAGTGACGTACCGGGAAAAATCCTATACGTCCGATGCAACGGGAAAAAAAAGGAACATTTGCAGTTGGCAATAAAGATATTTTTTATTTTTGTAATTTTCACCCGACAATTCCACTGGCGTCAGCTTGGAGTTGAAAAACGTTAAAACAAAATAAATATAAGGCAATTTTTGGAAATGACGTTAGCACGCGGAGAGGCATCAGTGGCAAATGCACGAATATCACGGGAGACATACACGCGAAGCGAGAACGAATCCGCGTGTTGTGCCGCTGTTGCGCGAACGAAAAAAAAATTCGATCGAAGTGGAAAATCGTAACGGTTCGTTTGTCACTGACGAGCGAGCAAAAACACTCTCCAGAGCTTTTTTTGTTTTCTAGATGCACACGTTTCGATTTGCCAATACCGCATTAATGTCACGAAGAGAACGTTCGCGTCGGGTTATTTTTTTTCGCAGTCAACGGTTCTGCATTTCGGGATGATTGCCAAGTTATTATACGCATACGAGAATTTTTCGCCATACGTTGTATTTAAAAAAGCGTTATATACCGCTACTTTTTTTTTCCGTCGCTTTCGATGGAAACGAGACAACAAATATTTGTTCAATTTTCCCCGGTGAAATAAAAGGGAAACAATAAAAAAAAAAAAAGACGGTGCAAAAATTGAAAACTCGCTTTTCGTCGGCAATCTCAACGGCGCGTATTATTTACTCCCGCATTCCCGTACGCCGGACGAATAATTGTTCATACTGTGTTTCTACAGCCCCATCGTTTTCCCTCGTTACTCTCAACGCGCATAATTCACATAATACAAACTTTAATTTCTACACAAACGCCAATTCGAATGGACGTTAATTCGTAATACCCGCGTCAACAAATAATATCTCTCGTGTTCCCTCGTTAATCGAGGTATCGTCATAGACGTATTTATTCTTCAACTCGTCAAATTGCGATAGTACTCCATACGCCATGCTAATGAGCTATTTATTAGCGCGATGAATACCCATTGTTACGCAAATACAACGGTATGGATATCAACGAATATCCATGGGATAGCAGCGTGATAGGATTGTTACGCGTTATGATTGACATACAAAACACTGATTCCGGTTGATTTCGAATAATGACTTTACAGTAACGCGCCCGGGTTTCACAATAATTTCGTTAATTGCTGTCGGCTTGACGATCTATTGCAGCGACGTTAATGTTATCACGCGAAACTCTGAATGCTTTGTATCTTATGTTTAGACATCATATGGGTACCTTTCAGGGGATCAAATTGCCGCGTAATTACGGACAAACCAAAGTTGATGACATGATTCCATTTTGCGTAATACGAAAAAAATAAATTAGCAAGCAAAATTTCCTAAAAAGGTCTTTTGAATAAGTAATAAGTAGCAATTGTTACAAAACCGAGTAAAAAAAAATATAAAAATTTAAAAAAATAACATCGAAAAGTAAATCACTAATTTCGAAAACGACCGCAATATTGGTAAAAACGGCATGAAGAACGAGTTTTCCTTTTCCAAATTTCGTGTGAATATCGAAGTATCTTTTCGTGATTTCACATTCTTAAAAACCTAAATAACGCGGAACTCTGAATGTTTAGTATCTTTCGTTTAGACATTATATGGGTACCTTTTAGGGGATCAAATTTCCGAGAAATTACGGATAAACCAAAGTTGATGACATGATTCGATTTTGCGCAATAAGAAAAAAATAAATCAACAAGCAGAATTTCCTAAAATGGTCCTTTGAATAAGTAACAAGTAGAAATCGTCCCAAAACCACGTAAAAAATTTAAAAAATAACGTCTAAAAGTAAATCAGTAATTTCGAAAACGACCGCAACACTGTTAAAAACGGATCAAGAACGAGTTTTCCTTTTCCAAATTTCGTGTGAATATCGAAGTATCATTTCGTGATTTCACATTGTTAAAAACCTAAATAACGCGGAACTCTGAATGTTTGGTATGTTTCGTTTAGACATCATATGGGTACTTTTTAGGGGATCAAATTGTCGCGTAATTACGGACAAACCAAAGTTGATCACATGATTCCATTTTGCGCAATACGAGAAAAATAAATCAGCAAGCAAAATTTTCTAAAAAGGTCCTTTGAATAAGTAACAAGTAGAAATCGTCCCAAAACCACGTAAAAAATAAAAAAAATAACATCTAAAAGTAAATCAGTAATTTCGAAAACGACCGCAATACTGTTAAAACGGCATCAAGAACGAGTTTTCCTTTTCCAAATTTCGTGTGAATATCGAAGTATCTTTTCGTGATTTCACATTCTTAAAAACCTAAATAACGCGCAACTCTGAATGTTTAGTATCTTTCGTTTAGACATTATATGGGTACCTTTTAGGGGATCAAATTGCCGCGTAATTACGGACAAACCAAAGTTGATGACATGATTCGATTTTGCGCAATACGAGAAAAATAAATCAGCAAGCAAAATTTCCTAAAAAGGTCCTTTGAATAAGTAACAAGTAGAAATCGTCCCAAAACCACGTAAAAAATAAAAAAAATAACATCTAAAAGTAAATCAGTAATTTCGAAAACGACCGCAAAACTGTTAAAAACGGCATCAAGAACGAGTTTTCCTTTTCCAAATTTCGTGTGAAAATCGAAGTATCTTTTCGTGATTTCACATTCTTAAAAACCTAAATAACGCGGAACTCTGAATGTTTAGTATCTTTCGTTTAGACATTATATGGGTACCTTTTAGGGGATCAAATTGCCGCGTAATTACGGACAAACCAAAGTTGATGACATGATTCCATTTTGCGTAATACGAGAAAAATAAATCAGCAAGCAAAATTTCCTAAAAAGGTCCTTCGAATAAGTAACAAGCAGCAATCTTCCAAAACCACGTAAAAAAAAATAACATCGAAAAGTAAATCACTAATTTCGAAAACGACCGCAATATTGTTAAAAACGGCATCTAGGACGAGTTTTCCTTTTCCAAATTACGTGTGAATATCGAAGTATCATTTCGTGATTCCACATTCATAAAATCCTAAACATTCTTCCCTATCGAATCACAGCTCGTAACCATATCTATTTTGCCATAGCAATCGTAGCCTTTGGCCTCTTTTCAAGTGGTTGATCGACTAACTCTGTAAACGACTTCTGACTGCATCGTGATGTTGCCTTAGCGAATCCTGTGGATCAACACACTTATACAGAATTTGTGGACCGCGCTGTCTTCACCACTGCCGGACCGAAGCTCCGATAGTGAGAATCCTAGTGCTCTGCGAACTTGCGAAACTAGACGGGTCGCACAGTTAGGCGATGGAGAAGGTTGGTTGGGGTGGTGGGAAGGAGGGTTGGCAGGTTAGAGATGCGGAGAAAGTGAGATGATGCGATAGGGTTGCTGCTGGAGGGTTTCGTGTCGTGCAGCCACAGCTCGCGCGCTCCACGCCACAGTGATCCGTGTACCACAGTCTCTGCGGTCATCCGCAAAGCCACAAACCGTAACTCAATTAATCCGGATTGATCCGTCCGGTCGGTTGGCGGAACACGCATACATACACCGACGAAGATTCTAACACGAGTGAGAAAGGTTAAACAATGGATAAGATACAGGTAGAGAGGTAGTTGCTGGAGCGATTGGCGAGCGTGTGTGGTGATGGTTAGGCATGGCTTGTGGTTCCGGCTAGAAGTGCCGCTGCGTCAGAGTAACGCTTCGCGTTGTTGGTAACTGGTGTGTTGTACAGCAGCGTATACGTATATAACCGAAACAGAATGAAACGAGGGAGCAAACGAGAAGCTGAAACGTCGGTTTGCCAGACTCTGACGAATGTATAGCACATGGATGGACGTGTGTACGCGATAGCAGCTTACCATCACGAAACAGCAATCAGCCTCGTTAAGCTACGAGGTGGAAGAACTTTGATCTATTCACAGGTGATTCCCCTCGTCAGCCGGGCAACAAGGTAACGCGGGAGAATTTGTTGATCGCATGCAGCACGAGAGATGATGCAGAGTAGTATTTCAACTCGGTAATCGAATGAACGGATTATTTTTTATTTTCGATTCGTCTGGCGCTTTTCGGAAATGCTTTTCGCGGTGCTTTTTAGGCGATTAAAAGAAAATAAAGTGCAACATCGGATTTTGATGGATATGGCGATTCATAGAGGGCGCACCGCGTGTACAGCGATTTTGTTGGATACGATAATATCAATTTGAAATTGATTCACCAGAGATCGGCGCTGCGTTGGCGGAACTCGTGTCACGCATCAACCGCGCGTTAACATCGGGAACAACACTGTATAGGTATCGGTTCCCGTTTCCCCTTGAACCCTGAAACACCTTCCCTGCGGAACTGATGCCTGCGGTCGTCACCCCAAAACCACTGGCAGGTTCTCAATTAATTGGAAACACGTTGGCAACCACTTACACGCGGATAATATTGCAGTAGATTTATTTTAATTTGATGTATTAAAATATTAATTTCTCGATCGACTCTCTTCTGCAACATCGATATATTATAATCGTAGATTGCTGGTGGAAGCCGATGGCAAATTTTAATGATATTGTGTTATCGTTGGGAGTATAAATTATTGGAATGTTATGTCATTGATACTTTTATATATATATCACAGCTTTATCCGGCGTAAACCTCGAATCATATCGAGAAAATATAATAATAGTAACATTGTATTTACTCTGTAAATAAACAATTGTAAACTCTAAAGGTCAATGACGATAACAGGGCAATCGGGTAATTACTGAGAATTTTTTTTTTACTTGATGTAAAATTTGAAAATTGAATCAAAAATGCAAATTGTAATTGCCAAATCGAATTCGCATTTTTTTCAATTATTTTCAAATTCGGTGTCAATTTCATTTTCAATTTTTATCAATTACGTTTTTAATTTTTGTTTTTTTTTTTTTTGCCTTAAGGCTTTTTAGTTATTTCGTTTTTATTTACCGATTTTTGTTGGACGGAAACCACTATACGTGGAGATGAGAAATTAAAGTTTTTATTCGATAAAAATCGTGTTCGTACCCTACTTTTCGGGAGTGCAACAGTTAAAAGAGGAAAAAACGAAAAAGTTGCGTTAACTAGTTGAGCAACGCACATCCCCTTCATTAGGTCGATTGAAAACTTTCCTTCCGATGCAACTTTCCGATTGAGTAAACACCGGTTGATCTTGTTTATCCAAGTGTTTCGCGTAACGAGAGGTTGATTGAGATACTCAACATTTACTCATCTCTTTCACAACCCTCTCACCCCCTCCTGCCTCAACTCTATGCAATTAAGTAGATTCAATTTTCAATGTAAACGTTCACCCTTCGCTCGATTATCTCGATCCTTGCTTTTCAAGCCTTTCAACTTTCGTTTCGTCTCTCTTCTCGCGTTCGTTTTGAATTATATCCCCGAGTAGTTGGTTTGTTCAGCGGACGTACTCAGGGGGCCTCCGCGTCGAGTAACTCTCTCACGTGAACGAAAAAAAAAAAAAGTACCGGCTAATTTACGAGACTAAAAGTTTGCTCAGCGAACAACTCGAAAAAAAGACCGAAAAAAAAAAAAAAAAAAAAAAAAAAAAAAAAAAAAAAAACGTGGCGAGGCGAGACGCAAAGAGATAATACAAATGCTCCAGCAATTGACGAACTTTGAGATTGGTCAGTGTTTCATCGTAGTATGGAGGGTGGAAACAGGCTTTTGGCAAAGAGGTCTCATCACCGCTATGGAGGGGTGCTAAAAAGGTTGGTTAAAAAATGTCTGAATCTCATTTGCTCGGCTCGCTTTTACAGTCCCGCATTTCTCTCGTACGATGAAACCACTTTTTTTTTTTTTTTTTTTTTTTTTTTTTACGGAACCGACTACGATCTCATTCGCAAAAAAAAAAGGAGAAAAATAGAACACGAGAGGTCACGCGTGAAAGAATTAAACGGCAGAGACTTTCCGGAACACGATCTATGCGGCACACATATGTATTACATACCATACTATATACAGTATCCTCGCTTACGCGTAATTGTCACGCCTCTCCGATTACCCTCCACCGTAACAGAAGAAAAGAGACAAACCGAGAGAGTGGGCAAACGTTTATTGGATTATCCTTGAAAATCTCCATTTTCCTCGTTTGCGTAATGGGAATTAACGTGAATTTGGGAAGAGAGGGTAAGAGTCCGGAGGGTATACGCGACCCTCGTCTCGCTGCGGGAAAGAAGGGAGTCCTGATCGCGGCTAACCCTTTCGAATTGCAGGCTTTCACGGAGTCACATTTGGATGCCCTTTAAACACAGTGGAATTCACGGCTTCCGAGCACTCGGTCCAACATTAATACAAACCCTCTTATAAACGACAGTGGATCGACGGGTTCGTGATATCAACGAGGAAATATTGGGGTATTGGGGGTCCGAACGTTCGCGAAATTCGTGACTAATTATTGGAAATATATCCATTAAGGCCTAACAATGGGGACGGAAGCCATATATTGCTTAATTTCATTGTTACGCTCTAATACCGCGGCATATGGAATCGTTATTAATATTTTTTTCAGTTTTTTTTTCTTTTTTTTTTTTTCTCTCGTTCCATTGAAATTTATCCTTTGTCCAGAAATTCGTATTCACCGAGTAATTTTTGTTAATTAACGGTACTCGGTCGAGTGTGTCCGACAGGCATTGAATGTCGCACCCCGTAATTTGCACCTCCGAATAACTCGATGTATATTTCGAAGCGAATCAATACCTAAATGAAATTTGCGACAGTGCGAGAAACGGAGTTTGAACTTCGGGCTCATCGGCGACACCCTACGCGCCGCGGGATTAGGCGTAATGAATGGAAAGTCATTCGGTATTTGCCGAACGATCGAGCAACCTATATCCTGTTTATGTCGAGAAGGGTTCGCCGAAATCGTCGCATCGGCATTTCGACTATTTCAACCCCTCTAAATACCCGTGCGGAACTGATTGCACGCGCGAGCGAATGTAATAATCGGCTCGTACACGCATCGGTGGAAAAGCAACGAGCCGAATTCGAGGGTTTCAATGCGCCCACAGAATTTTGTATTATACTATAGACGATTGTTATCATTTTTCGAATATTACGCTTTTTATCAATTTTGGAAATTCATTTACTATGGAATGTTCAACCGCGTAAACGCCGAGAGTTATGCCTTTTAACGTATATTAACGAAATTTGGTACATTTATTCGACAAGTCATGGAAAGTGTTTTTGACAATGAATTATTAAAATTATGCATACAATGGCAAAGATAAAGGATTTTGAAAAAAATTAACCGATACTCTGTAAATGTATCGAATTGTCACCACTTTTTGTTTTTTAATTAAACTCCATTATTACCATATTTACGATTATTTTGGCTGCTATCGATGTTATTTTTTTTTTTTTCGTACTTTAAAGAGGATGAAACAAAAATAATTTGACAAAAATTGAAAAAATCGCGACTTGTTATTGAATTATATTAATACACATTTTTATGGATTTTTAAATTAAAATTAATTTTTCAAAAATTTGATGGACTTTAACTAACAAACTTAATTATAATTTTCATTTAAACATAACGAGTCAATAGCAAATTAGAAATCGCTAAAATTTCAATTATTTCAAACTAAATTTATGATTTTCAAAATATTAATCTTTAAAAAAAAAAAATGTTCAATGTAAATAATTTCATTAATAAAAAATTGTCGACACTTTTTCATTAATACAATTTCGTTATTACAATTTTTTTTTTCTCTCGAGAGTTATTATGTTTTTGTAAAATCGTTTATTTCGCTATAACGCATTAACAACGAAGTTACAACGCATATGTTACATCGCCATATATCACGATGGGAAATTACCGAATGCGAAGCACTGCTTTCGAAACAAATGGAGATTATGAAATTCTCGCAAATAATACGTATGGATAATACTTGGCAACAAATATTGACGGTTACAGTACAATTTCGATGCTACAAGTTTGAGGTCATTATATCGAGCTGACTGCCGATTCTATCAACGCAATCGAAAATTTCGAACTCACATGATAATCCCATAAGAGATGTTGCAGTTTCGTGTCGAGGACGTCATGGATATGAATAATATTCGCGCAAAATACACAATCGACTGTATCAACAGTGTCGAAAATTTTCAAGGATATAATACGCGAATAATACTCATTTATTATAATTTTTTTTTTTTTTTTTTTTTCTTTCATTAAAATGTATAGTCCCGATAAATAGCATAAGCGCCGAGAAATTTCAATAGATCGATACGAAAATTTCAGTGACGAGTGATTTCATCGATAATGTGTGCATTACAGGCGCGCGGCGCGTACGCAGTTTGCGCTCGTTATCTATGAATATTATATATCCGATGACGAGAGGGAAGGTAACAAGTTTGAGGGTAACGTTCGCAACAAAAAGGGATGAGAGAGTATGAAAATCGAAGCGAAGTAGTTAGTGATATTAGCCGGTCTCGTCGGAGTCGTTATAAATTCCGAACTCTCCCGATTCGCCGTCTCGATTCCTCTCGTTTTCCTCCCTCTCCACGAGCGTTCATACCGTGCGGCCGGTTCGAAACGATTAATTTAATATTCGCGAAGCGCGAACGACGCGTCGGTGGTATGGGGATGCGGCTGCGGGACGACGTATACACGTGCGTGACGATTTACGAGAGTGCAGCAGCAGCGGCAGCGGCAGTGCACCGCCGCCGCGTTGCGTTTGGTTTTACCCTTTATACATATATATGTATAGTATAGATAGTTCATATACATATATATATATATCGTATATACATATGTATCTATAATACACACCGATATTCCCGCATCCGCAGCCTCGCGAGCGGTCTGATGCATATTCTCGAGGCGCGGCGCGAGCGTGAAGCACTGTGCGGCGCCACGTACAATATCACGAGCGTTGCCACCCGCGATTATACGGGACAATATAAATCTAACGGAGCATTACTGGTCGCGGGTGGTTTGAACCTCATCCCTCCGGGATTTTCGATCGCATGCCACTGCAACTCGCACGCTAGCGACGAATAAATACAATTTTTTTTTTATTTTTTTTTTTACCGCGGAAAAAAAAAAAGAAAAAAAAAATATATCATTGTTACGCGATTTTTTTGTTGCTATCTCTCGTACAACATCGACAATAGCGTTGTTCTCGCGTGGATGGCGGTAGTTAAATTTTCCACGTACGTAGATAACTCGATATAATAAATCCCTCTATTATTCTATCGACTGTGAAGTTTCCATTGAAATATTTATTTCGGAAAAAAAAAAAAAAGACGATAGCGAAACAAACTCTCGCGCACCTTTGATTGGGGTATCGCGGAAAGGACCTATCGTAAAAAAATATTTTTAATATTACGATATATGCGCCTAATAAATTATTAATCGATCGACTAAAGAACAAACGGCATTTATACGAGAAGCGAATTGGAAATTATTCCTTTCCGGCCTTTACGGCGGTTATTGCATAATGGCGCGTAATGACTTTACGGCTGATAAAATCATCGCTGAGAAACATAGCATTGGGGGATGGGGAGGAAGGGGGAGGGGGGAGGAGAAGAGAGTGTATTATAATCCCCGAAATAACGAGAGCGTTAGATCGACGTTTGCATGTACGCGAGCAATGCCCGCGGTAGGCAACGGATAATGGCGTAAGGTTAATCGATCGATATTTCGGCGTTTATATCGATTATATCACGATAAAGGGATTTTAGAGAAAGCGAACGGTGTATGGATGAGTATAGTTGGCGGATAACCACCGTTCAATATACAGAGTCGCCGTGCACTTTGCGTGTTTCGCTACGATCTCACTACGAGCGCTTCATTATGCAAGTAAACTTGCGATGGATTAGAGTAAATTTTATGCAAAACTTTATCAATAATAATAATAATAATAATAAATATGTTCCGTGATAAAAAAAATAGTTAAAGTAGTTATTGTTTCGACGTTATCGTAACTATAACAATTTACTCGTTTCGCGTAAAAAACAGATAAATAAAAAAAAAAAAAGAAGTGCACGTTTGTACGCTATTGGCTTCGAAGTTTCGAGTTCGCAGCGGTTTCTTTTCCGGTTGTTGGTGATACTTTGCCGAAACGAACGGCCAATAGATATAAAAGTACGGCTCCTAACATTGCGAAGTGTACTATCGCTGAGAGTCGTATAGTTTCTTCTCGCGATTCTCGCACGTGTTCACGCGCCAAGGAAAACCTCCGAGAAACAGTCCTTCCTCTTTTTTTTTTTTTTTTTTTTTTTTTTTTTTTTTTTTAGTTCTGTAGCTGCGGTACCCGAGACGTTCGCACCGATAGTTGTACAGATACCCGCACTCTGTACGGCGTGTCGTGTTAAAAAAAAAAATAATAAAAAAAAAAATAACATCGAAGGAAATAAAAAAATAACTACGAAACCGTATATATTTCACCAACACCCGAGTAAGAAACGTGTCTGGCATATTTACCGATCTCTCCTCTCTCTCTCGCGAGCTGTAACATCGCGTTTTCTCCTATCTCGCCAAAGTCATCCCCGACTCTTTTTCAACCCCTATCCCGATCCTCCCCCTCCCCACCCACTCTCCGCCACCCTCCTTGCGCCTTTCTATACTTCTTTGTTCCATCTTTATTCTCCTCTGTCGGTCTCTACAGAGTTCCATAGAGCATCTCGGGATGCCGAACTAAATTCCCGCAGGCGGTATGAGTAACAGTTCTCGATGTTTTATTATTATTATTTTCTGGTTTTTTTTTTTTTTTTTTTTTTTTTTTTTTTCGTTTTTTGTTTATCCACAGCATCGATATTGCGCGGGTTGAAGAAAAAGCTCGTACGCGACGCGACCTCTCTACGACCCCGTATCCGGCTCCGGATCCAGCTGTGGAAAACCTCACGGCCTCCTTATTCGTGTCCTCGCGATGTTTTTTTTTTTTTTTTTTTTTCGTTCTTGTCACGAGCGATATAGCAGTCACTATATTTCTTTCCTCTCTAAAGCTTTTCTCTCACTCGATTTTTCTATCTATATTACTATACCACTGAATCTATAGCGAAGCGAAACCGATGGGAGAGATGCTGTGTACCAGCAGCGCGGCACCACCGGCAGAAACCATTTGTTGCCCGCGGAGACGTAAAGGAAAAAGGGTCGACCTCTCAATATACTACCGAAGCTCAGTTTCTCTCTCGTACTCTCACAATTTTCTTGGTTTTTTCTTTTTTTGTTTTTTTTTTCTCTCCTTTCTCATTCCATTTCTCCTTCGATCGCAGGTTGTACCTGCATCTGAGTCTACTTTCGCGCGACCCACCGAGCTTCTTCGGGTCTCGAGACAGTACACCGAGATATATGGTATATAGTCGTGTACGACACATTCGATTTATAAAATAAAAACGATTTCCGGTTACGAAAAAAAAAAAAAAAAAAAAAAAATTTCCCCGCAAAAATGGTCAGCCGAGAGATCCTTTTCCCCTCGCGGCTGTTGTTTCGTTTTCTAAGAAAAATAACCGACCCTTCCCGGTATTCGAAATTCATAGAAATAGAATTTCTCGTGCAGTTATTTACCGACAGAAGAAACCGGAGAGTGGAAACATTGAGAAACGAAATGTCTCGTTGACTGACTCGTCTGTATGCAAATTGTTTCCTGCGAGGCGTCGAACGGTTGAGAATGAAAAACAGAATGAACGCGGAAAAGAGCGCTGCAGATGAAATTCTATGACAACAGTACGCGAAGGAGTTGCCGCAATAAAAGGGATACACCAGCGATGAAGATCGAATTTTACTGTATTTTTTTCGACTTCTCGTTATCCCTTTTCATTATTTTCTTATTCCAACTTCTCTATATATCCGTTTGTTTCCACTCGTAACAGCGAATAGTAATACTTTTCTCCACTGTGCGTACATCGTATTAAAAAAAATAGTAAATTCACCATATCGATGCGTATTAAATGCACCGATCGTGCAGAAAATCTCGAAATTTAAATTGTTATAAATTACGAATAAAATCGGAAATTCCGTAATGAATTTGATACATTCGCTTTTCGTAATGTAATCCGTTCGGCATACATCCGATTTTCGTAATTTAATGTAATATTAATTTTAACATACTGTATATTAAAATTCAATAAAAAAATATAGTTACGTCCGATAAAATTTAATTTATTAATTTTCGAAAAAAAAAAAAAAAAAAAATGACCATTGCGATAAATTTTAATCGCGAAAATGTGAAAATTATCGTTGAATTAAACGGTTCGTAAATATTTTTCAAAGCACTACTTGTAAAATGTAATAAAATGTATAACGCAACAAATTTCAAATACTTCGATAACAATTTTCAAAAGATATTTTTCATATCATATCATTGTTATCCCGCGAGACCCTCGAGAGCATCGCGCGCTTATCATCGTCTTCGTTTCCGCTCTCGGAAACAATTGGAAGGAAGACGAATGACGCGAAATTCCCGGATAGACAAGAATACAAACTGTTGTCCGAGTTTTCCTATAGCAGAACTCCCCGTAGACTCGTATAACTTATGATATATCCCAACAACCGCCATAATACGCAATCATTTCTGCATCGTATTTCAGATGAGAAATCTCGACGTGATTGCACACTAAAGTAAAAAAAAAAAAAAAAAAAAAAAAAAAAAACGAGAGAAAGACGTGAAATTACCCTCGTCGAATTGTTGAGTAGAGGAAAAAAAAAAATGCTCTTCAAGTGCCTTTGTTTTCATTTTTTTTGTTTCGTTTTTAGACCTCTGAAGAGAATGAAAAAGAAGAGCCGCGGGGCATGGATCGCGACGAACGACCCTCGTCGCTGGTTCTGTTTTCTACTGTCCCTCCGCAGGGTAAGCCATGAGGAAAGAATTGTGTACCGAAACGTTTGCGTAGCTCACGCCGTGGGTGCGCATAAACCGGCAATAAAATGCAAATAAGAGTTGAGCGTCAGTGCGCGGGGATTTCTCTACCTTCCCATATACAAGGCAAAGCAGCCGAAGCAGCAGCAGCAGCCGAAGCAGCAGCAGTAGCAGCAGTAGCAACGATGTCCCTCCCTTCCTCCCCCCCAAAGCTCACGGCAATCATCGGGCTTTACGAGATGCATCGTTGTCGTTCCTCCTGTGGCGGAGCGTTCCTGTCCTTTGCAGAAATCCCATGCGATTGTCCTGCGTTCTTTTCCTTTCCAAACGCGATTGCCAACACGGTACGCAGACATACGGCCTTCAGATTCACCCCCACCGATTTTGTCAACCGCCGAGCTTTTCGCCTATCCGCCACAGCGAGTAAACCGCAAGGATTTACGAATTATAAGTCACCGCCCGTTGGCTTCGGCTCTCCGAATTTTTCGTTTTGCAGTCCTTTACCGCCTGCAATCTCCCGGTAGCTGCCGTATTGTTACCACACATACAGCTTCTCTTTGTAATGTAAAATTTTTTTTTTTTTTTTTTCGACATTCTCGAGAAGAAATTTGAAGATAAAAAATAAATAAACGGAGAATCGCGTCTGCTGCCTTTTACTCCATTTTTTTTTTTTTTTTTTCGAAATTCTCGAGACATTTGAAGAAAACAAATAAATAAACGCAACTTCGCGTCTGCTGCCTTTTTCTCCATTTTTTTTGCTGTTTCTCGGTCGAGAGATCGCGAATGGAATGAAAAAAAAAAAAAAAAAAAAAAAAAAAAAAAAAAACGCGGGGAGAAAAATTGCTCGAGATTATTACACGTTGAAATATTTACATTGGCCAAAGGTTCGAAAAGATGAAAACTCCGGGATGTACATTTATCAAATCACAGAGAACTCCGAACTCCGAAAGCCGAGCTTAACGGTGAGAATAGAACGAGCAGATAATGATTTTTAATTATACACAGTGTTCGCCGTTCTCGCGATTCGCTCCAATATGTATTATTCAGCTTGTTATCGATTAATTTACCTCCGTTCTTATTTTTGTTAATTGCAAACCGAATTCCGACATCAGCGATGCGTAAATCTCGGAGTCTCTTCGTTGAATCGAAATAAATGGAAAAAGGCATTTCTCGATATTGTCAACTCTCGTAATAATTTTCTACGCTTTTATTATCGGAGATGGACAACTCCGGGAGGTGGAGAAGTCGGGATGAGCGAATGAAAAAATAAGAATAACGCCGGGAGTAGTCAGTCGCTAAGTAGTTCTGAATATTAAAAGGCACAGCGGAATAAAAAGGAAGAGTCGGGCGATAGAAAGACGAGAGAGCGAAGTAGAAAATTACGTCTCGGGGATACACAGGGATAGGCTCGGCGCCAGTGAGAGGGGTACGTAATAGTTATAAAGTAACGAGAAAGTGCTCTTTGCCAGTCGCAATTCGCGAGAGACTACCTATATACCGCGTGGATCATTAACTTTTAATTGTAAGCGCGTATCTCCCCGATAATGAGTCCGGTAGTCGAAGGCTCTTTCTACCCTTTCCTCGCTGCGCGCTTTAACCCTTATCCCTCGAGAGTCCCTCGAGAGGATTGCGGAAGATCTTTGGAATTCATACCCCGAGCGACGAGGACAACGAAAGGGAGAAGAATCGTAGAAGGGTAAGAAGACTCTCTCTCTACTCGAGAGCGGGAAGCGACAAGGCTTTCGCTAATACTCCTTTTGCACTCTTAATAACCTGCGAATTGTACCGGTCTTGTGAAACGAAGAGACAGGCGAAGGTAGCTGTACAGTCCGCACATTCTCTCGCGTTTCTCTTGTTCATTTCAACCTCTGCC
Organism: Buathra laborator; assembly: GCA_934046635.1. Lineage (NCBI taxonomy): Eukaryota > Metazoa > Arthropoda > Insecta > Hymenoptera > Ichneumonidae > Buathra > Buathra laborator. The sequence goes on from OW203900.1 coordinate 7,107,306, forward strand.
TCTCCGCTCGTTCGTCAGAAGAAAGCGAAGTGGAAAATGAGAAAAGGGCAAAACTCTCGCTTTTCCATTCCCATTATAACGATGTAAATGCGCAAAGATGACAATAGTATTGTCACCGAGATATTGTACAGCGTGTAGGAAAATTCGTTATACGAAACGACAGAAGGACGTAAAGAGAATAAATAATTGTGTGAATAATTTTACGTTGTTTCTGCGAGCAAATGAAAGACTTAAATCCGCTGTTCTCGGTGAGAAAAAAAATATAGTTTTGTCGGTTTCGTTGTTCGTTACTCGAAATTACGAAAGGGCCAAAAGGGAATGAATAATTGTGGGAATAATTTTACATCGTGTCGACAAGCAGATGGAAAAGGTAAATTCGTTATTTTTAGCGAGAATAATGGTTTTTTCCGATAGATTTCGATTTTTTAGGAGATTTTTTTTGTAAAAAAATTCGTTTTTTCACGTCGTTCGATGTATTTATGGAAAATTTGAAAAAAAAAAAAAAATGAACCATACGGAAGGATCGTCCTGATTCGGTTTCGTTGTTCGTTACTCGGAATGACGAAAAGGGCCAATAATTGTGTGAATAATATTACGTCGTGTCGACAAGCAGATGGAAGAGGTAAATTCATTATTTTTATCGAGAAAAATTATTTTTTCCGATAGATTTCGATGTTTTAGGAAGTTTTTTGTAAAAATTTGATTTTTTCGCGTCGTTCGATCTATTTATGAAAAATTTGAAAAAAAAAAAAAAAAATCAACTATACGGAAGGAGCGTCGTGATTAATATTCGCAATAGCGAGCCATGAGGTACCGTTCGGCTAATGAGAGCTTTGAAGTTATTCGCGAAAGCTATATGTATACCTATTGAGGGTAACGAGAGCTTTGACTCTCGAGGAAACAGTATGGCGACGATTGATCGACTTCGAATCTCTCCGAGTCTCTCTATACGCGAAGCTTCCATCATCTTGCAAGCAAAAGCACGTATGCACCTCATTATAGGTAACACACAGGACGATGACACGGCAACATAGTAGTAAATTTCCGGTTATCTATTGACGTAATACATCATACTACAGTAACGTGTGCACTTTACCTGCGGCTATATCCGCGCGGTATCGCGACGCGCTGACAGGTATCGAAGTAGTGAGGGCCAATGTGTTCCCCGACGATGATGACGCTGCCGTAAACTTGTACAACAGCATCACAACGTCTCGTTTCGTGTCCCGAAAGCCATCTCATTATCGAATCCCTTTGACGTCATAGCAGATTGCAACGCTTATCATACTATAGAAAACGTGCAGAGACTGCAAAATGCCGCGGATATATATACATTATCAGTGTATACATGCATATATCGGTGTTTTCGCAAAGGACTTGTCGCTCATTTGCAAACACGTACTCCCGAACGTGCGATACATCGCAATCGATAATGTTTTCGATTTATTCGATTATTATCGTTATTATTTTATCGTTTTCGTGGAATATTGCGTATAATAATCATAATATCGTAATTAATTAATAATATAATAATAATGATAAATCATATTTCTGATTTTTTATATTTATATATTATTTTTTATGATAAGTGTAATGCTAAAAAATTTACGTACAGCAAAAGATCGAACGTAAAAACCGGAAATGCAATAAAGCTCCGTAATATTTCTCCCATTTTTTTTTTTTTTTTTTTTTCGATCAACAATTTTTTTTATCCTCTGAAAATACGTTAATATTATATATATAAATATATGTGTGTATATAGCACTGAGCCAACGGTGTGCGAGGTATGGACTCATATACGAGTTGCCGTATTGATCAATCTTTCAATCCGCAAGCACTCTTTCGCTCGGTATTTTTAGTGCGCTATCTTTTAATATCCTACCTCTCTCCTTCGGCGTTACCAGGAAATTGCTTTAATTAATTTTTTTTCTCCACAAAGCTCTTTCATCCTTCACAATATCGTACTTCGTATATCTCAGCTTCAATCGTTTGAGTACCGTGCGGATCCTACGCGTTCCTATATATCTTTATCCGCGTAACGTATCTCACTACTCTCTGTACTCGTTGATGCAACAATTTTCCGTACGGTTTTACAGAGGGTATGCGCCACAAGCGCTTCAACGGCGAATGAACTTCCGTTGGAAAAAGGGCGCCGGACAATTTCCTGCGTCTCAGCGAGGAGATTCAGGAAACAACGGAGATCGCTTCGAGATCGCGGAAAAAAAAAAAATTTGATTCTCAAAGAGAAATAATAAAGGATATGTATTGTATGTTACATATATATGTATATATATATTTTTTTTTCGTTTTTCGTAAACAACCGGATTCCGGATCTCTTTGATCCGCGAGTATTACACTTCCGGGATCTTCACGCTTCAGTCTCTTCGAATACAATCGAATTCTCGAATTGTTTGTTCGAAGCTTTTCATCGCAATTCGATGAGATAACCTCCCCCCGTGTCGGGTGTTTCGACATCGACAATATAAAGGAGCTTCCGGCGCAATGGGAACAGACGGAGGGTTTTAGCAGCGGAGCTTGCAAAACGTGGAGGACATAACATTGAAATTCGCGGGAGTTCCTTGATCGAGTCTCCTCGATTATCCTTTCACTCGAGTTTCTCGCAAATTCGCGACGCGACCACCAGCCAACGGCAACCGCACCACCGTTGTCGGCGTAGTCACCCCCCAAAGGCTTTGTCGAAGCTTTCGGTGGTTTGCTTTTCCCGCGAGAGCGACGCCAGTGCCTGTGCAACAAACGGGGGGACGAAGGCGAAGACGAAGGGACGACCGAAAATCGACAGCGCTTTTAGCGGAAAGGACCCAACGCGTGTACTCGTCTGTCACCGCGACGCTATTGTTTTCTCCTGTAGGAAATCGTGTATATCGGGTAAACGAGAGAGAGAGGGAGAGGGAGAGAGAGAGAGAGATCCCGAAGCTTGAATGTGGCATCAATAGGAGTTTCCTGCTTCCTCTTTGGGCGCAAAACATTCCTGATAACAATTGGCAAAAGGAAGTTGCGAACAACTGCCGTGCGCTGCCGGCCAACGACTACTTTCATTGGCACATACTTTCCTCTCTGTTCTTTCGGAACGTTTCACAAGCTATTTATACCGTGGAACAGCCAATCGTTGGCGTCCGATCGACAAATGCAGTTTTACCCGTCCGAACAACTGTTTTCCCCGACAAAACTTTCGTGACAATCGCGTTGGTGGCCGATCGACAAATGCAGTTTTCCCTGTTGTATCCAACAGTTTCTCGCGAATCAACTTTCGCGAAAAATTATTGAAAGCGGATAGAAAGGGATGGCAAGAGAATCGATATTGAGAATTGTAGTCATTTTTTTTTATTTTACGATGTATTGTATGTCGATTATTATAGATGCGCATTTATAGAACACCGTTATAAAATACCAATTATAAAATTCTGGTTTGCAATTGAAACATTTCATTTTTTTAAATGATATAATCGCGACGGGGAATAAAGATTCAATTATTCATTGGCACTGAGTGCAAATTAACAATTATCATTATTTTTATTATTATTATTATTGTGATTATTATTATTATTTATTATTTAACGGATTGCAACTTTTATAAACGATAAAATCTTACAAATAGTTCATTTTACACTTCGTATCTAATCGCAATTTTATTTTCGTGAGTTTCGACTTCATGAAATAATAAGTTACTACCAAAATTATGAAAAAAAATTAATAAGTAAATATGGACGTGAAAGTCGACCTTCCATCATATTATTCCTTTATACAACATCGGAAACAAAAATATACTAAAAAAAAAAATTTGATAAATATCAAATTTTTTTTTCGTTTTTTTTTTTTTTTTTTCGTATATCAATTTTTTTTATTCGTAAATTTGATAAATATCAAATTTTTTTTTCCATCTCGTATCGCACATGCATTAATTTTTTTTTGCGAATGCCGCATAGAGCACATGAGTTCCGAACTCGAAAATCGAATTGCGCGGAGAGAGTTCACAGAGGTGAGTTGAAGGGTCACGTTACACATAAGAGAAAAGAGAACGAAAAGTGTGAGTTTCGAGAAAACGTGATGCGCAAGAGTTTCGGCCGGAGGCTGCACTCAAGATTCGCTGTACAACGCAAAGAACGAAACTACGAGACAGCAACGGTGGAAATGTGTCTTAGACGAAATTCTTATTGGTGTCGCTTGCTACACGCGATCTTTTTTTTTTTTTTTTTTCTTTTTTTTACCCCTCTACCGTATATTCTCTTCGTGGAGATGTATACGAAGAAAAAAAAAAAAGAAAGTGGAAGTGACGCCGAGATGAAGATCCGGAAAGCTAAGAAGAGTCACGGTGAAAGCTTGCAAGCTACTAGATACTCCACTATACCCCCTCGCCGAGGGTTTACCCTTAGGAAGTACCAAAGACACTTTCACCTTTAGTATGCAAGAGAACCAAGAGAACGTGTAGTATATAAAAGTGCGCACTCGTCGACGTTATATTCACTTTCGGGACTCTCTCAACGCAATGTCAAAGAGTTTCTCCCGTCCGCTCATTCGCAATACTCGTTTTATTCTACTTTTTTATTTTTTTAAATTTTTTATCGCGCGACAGATGTTTGAAATATTGATGGTAAATTTTGGAAAACGTGATGCCGACGATCGACGATAATTTGAAATCGTATGTAAGTCATGAAATTTTACCTCAACCCCCGAAAAGCTCGCTGCAACTTTAATCTAATAGAAGAACGGGAGTTGTACGCAATGGTGTAAGTAGATACGAAATATGTGGTCAGACGTATATTATTTTGCAACTTTGCAATAATTTTTTTTTTTTTTTTAATATAAATCTGAATAAAAGGGTAAAGTTTTTCGAATATTTTAATTCGAATACTTTTTCGTATAAATTCGATGTATAAAGTGTCGGATACATATTTTTTTGTATTTAATTAAAATATTTTGAAAAAATTTCGTAAAAAAAAAAAAAAAGGATAAAAGTGTATAAAAGGGAACACTATAAATCTCAACTTGCGTTGATAAAAAGTCATAGAGCGCAGAGAATCGTGTAGCTGAAATCCGAGATACCATCGCGATATAATGTATTCTCGGAGTATTTTCTGCTGCTTCATAGTTTTGTCGCGATGCAATAGGGATGACACACGCCTGAGTCGTTAACGCTACTTTGCTCACTCAAGATCTCGCGAAGATTGTCTCTCTTTCACTCTACTGGTAAAAGTTGCCGCACCGAGATGAGGGAATCTCGTATGCGCCGGCAAAGAGCTCACACAACAGCCATTCCATGGCCATTGTGTAGACCGAAGAGTTGCTTTCAGTGTCAGTATAGTATGAGCGTAGGCTACAAATTCAATTCTACAGGTTCGTTCAAAAAAAAAAAAAAAGAGAGTAATAATAATAATTTTAAAAAATCGAAATATTTCTGAAAAAAAAATTTAATAATAATAATAAATATTAATTAATAATGTAATGATATTATTATCATTATTGTATCATAATTAATATTATTAAATCTTTGAAAATATAATGTTATGGGATAAAAATTATTTCGTCCATTTTTGCTCCAATTTTTTGTCGGTATTTCCGAAACCACAAAATTATTAACGCAAACAAAATAAAAAATCGGAGATGAGATTAGGATTATAAAAGACGAGAAGAGAAAAAACGGGTAATAACAATAACAATTAAAAAAATCGGAATATTAAAAAAAAATTACTAATAATAATATTATTACATCTTTTAAAATATAACGTTATGAGTTGAAAATTATTTTGTCAATTTTTGGTTGATTTTTTTTTGTCGTAATTTCCGAAACCACAAAATTATTAACGCAAACAAAACAGAAAATCAGAGGAGCGATAAAATTTATAAAAGACGCGAAAAAAAAAAGAAATTATAAAAATGATTATTAATAAAAACTAAACAAATTCGAATTTAATTAACAAAATAATGAAAAAATGATTAAAATCTCTGAAAAAACTGTGTAAAAGTCACTCGTAGAGATACCATAAAATTAATTAATTTTGTACTCAACTGTAGAATAAAATAGGGAGCGAAGAAGATACTAAGAGTCAAAGCAGAAGCAGCAGAAGCAGCAGCAGCAGCAGCACGGCTCACATTAACGTAACGCGTTATACGAGGTTCGTATTATTACGCCTGTATAGCTGTTATATCCAGCGGGTTTCGCCGGCGTTGTCTCCGGGATCGTGCGGGCGTCGTCCCAGTCGTCGCCTCGTTTGATTCATCGTTTCCCGCTCCGAATACAGGAGGGAGCGCTCTCTCGACTTGCGAACCTCTCTCACCGAGAAACGTCTTTACGAACGTTCCACACGCGCTCGGGTTTGCTGCAGCGTGTCCACGAAAACTATATAAAGCCCCCGCCCCCTTCATCCCTTCTTATAACGTGTACCGAGCGAATAAATTGCAACCCTCGTGCGCTGCCGTGTCGTGCAGCAAAACAGTGCCATTTAATTAGTTACGAAAAGCGTATAACCAACGCATATATTTATTTAGCGTATATTATATAGCGTGTTGTACAGTTTATACGTGTATCTCGATGGCTCGGGAGAAAAAAAAAAAAAAAAAACAAAAAACAAACGATGAATTTTCACGCTTTTCTCATTCACGCGAAGCTACGCGAGTTTTTTTAATTCATCATATTTCTCATCGTCGAGACTCGAGAGGGCGAAGGCGGCACCGTGTACTCGTTTCGCGTAAACCGCTGCTTTTTCAAGAGAAACCAACGGATAAAACCTCTTCTCGTCAGTTCCAAGTACTGTATGCACTTATTATAATATACCGGTACACGTAGAATTCGTTTCCGCGAATAATGGGGTCTATAGGGCGCGTAAAAAGAGAGTACATGCAGCACAGCGCACAGAAGAGTCACAGAGGATGACGTCGGTGTACGATGCCATTTTCGACACTCGAGAGAAAATTTTATTACGGCACTGCTCTGCGGTGTATAGGGAGGAAAAAAAAAGAATGAAAAAGAGGATAAAGAGGAATGAGAGCGATTTAATTTGGTGACACGCGCTAAAAGCCGCGAGTGAGCGGTAGTAGTACCGCAGCACTCATATACTCGTCCAATGCTTCACTATTACATATATATCTATAGAATATTCGTAAAGTATGCATTACAGAGAGCACCGAGAGAGAAAGAGAGAGCGTTTGTTCTATGGGAATATCCAGTCAAATTTCGTTGAGTGTACAGAAATTTGTCGCTACTGTTTTTGATTAATGATACTCGTCGTTGGTACATCGCCGCGTACTTCATTCTATATCTGTCTCGTAAATAACTGCGAAATAGAGGAATTCGAGAAAAACATGAAAAAAAAAAAAAAAACGAAATAGATATAAATAAATTGAAATATTTTGTTGGTAGATGGGATTATTTTTTCGAATTCCCTCGGGCCGTAGCAAAACGAGAGTATTGGCCTTTGTGAAATTTTTTTTTTCTTTTCGCGTGCATAACCCGTTTTGCCATTTACTCACGAAGGTGTTTTCTGCAAAATTTGAAAATTCCCGGAATTTTTTTTACTCGGACGGTGCGTATACACTATACGGGAATAATATTGAAAAAAATATATCGCGCTCTCGCGTGTTTTGCTGTTTCCACCCCCTCCCCTCACCCCTTCTTCACCCCACCCGTTTTTCCACCCAACGCTCGCGCGATCGTGCCACGAGCTATTTGCTGTCCGCGCGGCGTACGCGAGGAAACGCGCGAGTGTTCGCGCGATCGTTAGCTATGACGCGAAAATTTATAGGTATTTCTAAAAGGGCGTATACACTGTAACGCAATGAACGAATGTAAACTCTGTATATTTAACAAACTGTTATAAAGCGATCTGTACACCAACTCCATTAAAGAACAATATTTGAGTTCGTTATAGTTGAAAGTCGTGTCAATCGGTCTTTCTGTATCGAGTTTCGATTAAACGAAATCGAAACAATCGTAACGGCGAGGCGCGAAATTCTGTTTGGGTAAATTTTAAAATGGTACGTTTTCTTTTTCACACCGTGAAAGAACTAAATTGAACAAACTTTTTGCGAAAATTCCGTCTTTCGTAGCGTTGTTATTGTTTTTTTTTTTTTTATTAAGATAAAATTTTTCTGTATTTCATTAAAGTTAAAGATCGATGGCATCTCAATAATTTTCTACTTTTGTGTCCATGAAAATTTCATACGTTATAAAAGAATCAATAAGCATTCAATTTTATTATTACTTATTTCAATTATTTATTTAAAAAAAAGAACATTATTCATATTATTATATTTTATTTATAATTTTTATTTGATTCATTTTTTTCACGAATTTTTTTTCCCCTTAAAATTCCATATAGCGATGAGTGCCATTCGTATTACGAAAAAAAAAAAAATTCAAAAATTTTTTTTTTGGAAATATTCCGTAATATTTTAATGTTACGGTTGGAAAAATAAAAATTCGTAAACATTTTTTGGAATTTTTTTTTCCAACCGCATCATTAAAATATTACGGAATATTTCCAAAAAAAAATGTTGAATTTTTTTTTTTTTTCGTAATACGAAAAAAAAAAAATTCATAAAAATTTTTTGGAATTTTTTTTTTCCAACGGCAACACTAAAATATTAGGGAATATAAAGCACTTAGGTGAAACGTTGAATAATTATTCATCGGCGTTTCGATAATAAAAGTATGAGGCGTGATTTCGTTTCCGAGTTACGAGCGCCCGCGACGCCGTAACCGTCGAAATATGGGTAAAAGTAGGAATTGGCGAACGTGCGGATAGACTAAGGATAGGTATGGAGACACATAGGTATCCGGTACGATGCAGCAGGGAAAAGCGGCGGCTAAATAAAATCGGAAGACCGCGAGAAGCCCTCGAGTTCGTGAAATTGGCAATTACGATCCGAGTTAACACGAGAAAGAGGAGAGAGAGAGAGAGAGAGAAAGCGAGAGAGAGAGAGGTGAGAGGAAGAGAAGGAGGCTTTTGGTGGTCTACTCTGCACGCGCGAACGTGCGGTTCATTCCGGGTCACGTACTCCGTGGGGTTGGCGCAACCCCCTCCAGTGTCGCCACACTTTCGGCGACATATATACACATATATACATATATATATAGATGCAACGAACACATATGGGATAAAAAGCATCGTTGGCCATATATTCGTTCCTCTAATACATATATAACTAATATATATGTACATATATATAGTTTTTTTTATTCATCCCATATATATGTATATATATATATATACTTCTCACTTATACCAATCTTTCGTTATTTTTCTCCGTGTCCCAACTTTTCTGTTCTATTTCTATGGTATATTCGCTTCACTTGCCGATTTAGCGTCGTTTCATCGTAGCAGAAAGCGTCGGGGATTGAACCGCGAGAAGAGCTATCGAACGAGCAAAAGCCGACCAATAATACAAGAACTCACGGAAAAACTCACGGAGCAAAGATATAAGATTGAAAGTTGAACGAGAGAAATTCGCGGAAAATCTATATACGATTCTGTATACCGATCGATCTATCGGAGAAAAGCGTTTTAATTGAATTTTTTTGAAAAGAATAATGGATATCTGTGTTATTGTTCAGTTCGGCGAAACGTAGAGCTTCGTTTCTGCGATAATATCATTTCCGGAGTTTTTTAGCTTTCGTAATTGCGGCGGAGGCGGAGAGCCTTTGCTCTGCTTGGTGATCCGCAGTGATGGTTGCGGGAAACGAGCGCTTCGGGGCTTAAAAGTCGAAAGGATGGCTCGTCCAGTATATTCTTCGTATCACAATGCACGCCGGTTGATGGAGATTTACAGGGAGAACATGGGAGAGCGCGCGCAACGTTTACGGTCACTCGTATGTACATTTTGCTTAGCGGTTTTATAGCCCCTGCAAACCTTGTGCTCCGAAATTTGTAGGGTCACAGAAATACGCGGAGCTTCCATATCTGTACAGTGTATCTATGCGCCGAGATGTATATTATTGATATCCGAAAGGATGAGTGAGAGACCAGCGGAGAAACGTGCTATCCATATCTACTTGCTGACGCGGTGCAGCGCTCGTAAGCGGATATACGAGAGTGTAGTGAGGTTGGATACGATAACACGAGAGCAGAAGCCCGAGAGGGACGACTTCTGCTCGGTAACGTTGGGACTGTAAAATTTCCTTCAACGTAACGAGAAACTGCGGTTTTAAAAAGCTTTGGAAATTGTAATACCAAATGATAAGAGATTTGTAAAAAAATTCATTTGTGACGCGGATTTTTTTTTTTTTTTTTTAATTTTTTTCGGGATTCGGAGTAAATGACCGATTTATCGTGAATTAAAAAAAACGGAATTTTTCCGCGAAATACTTCGCGGAATTGTGAAATCGTTTTAATTTTTGGAACCGTTTTAGGACGATGAAATATGTGGGGAAAATCACGATAAAGAGATACCTTGAAAAATTTTCCGCAAATTTGTTGGGTAAATCAAAGGCTCCCGAAAAATATCACTGATCGCATAATTTCAAGAATTTTTTCGCGTTGTACACAAATACCGATAACAGTTTTAACTCAAAGTTAAACATATTTGCATTTTTTTTTTTTTTTTTTTTTTTTTTTTTTTTTTAACGCGACTAAAGTTTTTCATGAATAAATAGCGAGTTTCAGTCTCGTGCGACAACCAACGAAGCCAACGAATAAATCGATAAAAAATTATTCGATTATTTTGATACGATTTTTTTTTGTGAGAAAAGTTTTTTTTATCCAAGAAAAATAAAGAAATAAATAATTGTAATTTTACAAAGGAAATTCGTACTCCGTTTTTTTTTTTTCTTTTTTTTTCGATGTATAAAGCGCAAGTAAAGGCTCTCGAGACTTCATACCCACAATACCGAGAGCTTCTTTCTCGGCGAACATAGACAGAGAAGGAACTTCGGATGTGGTTATTCAAGGACGAGGGACGATTGTAGGGACGAGGAATGAAAGAGGGTACAGAGACGACGGGGTACAGTGACGGGCGCACGTACCTATGCTTGATAACGGAGATACGGAAAGAGAAGTACAAAGGGTACACCGCGAGAGCGAGAGATAGAACGCCAGGAGAATAGAGTAGTGAAAGCGGACAGGCAACGCAGACTATGTCTGGTCGTACGACTCTAGTAGAGAGAAGAGAAAAGACAAACCGTACGGCAGAGAAGAGGAGAGAAAATGGTATGAGAGTATGCAGTGTAGAATTGCGACGAGGACGCAGTGGGGGGAAAAAGTGTATATATACAGTATGATTCATAATAAATATCGAATCTTTTTTCTTTTTTTTTACAAAATTCTCATTAAAGAAAAATCAAAATTTACAATGAAAATTACAATGAAAAGATTACATTTTTTTAAATATTAACAATAATAATAATAATTTTTAACAATTTAAATTGTTAATTGACTCGATTTTCATTGGAACGATTTAACTCTGTTTTTAACGACTAATTCTTTAGAAAAAAATAATAAATCAATTAATAATGCAAGTTTTAGAAAATGTATTGTTATTATTATTTTTATATTAAAAAAAATCTAATCTTCGTTTTTATAATAAAATTTGATTGAATTTTTTTTTTTATTGTTTTTTAAAACAATTTTTTTCGAATGAAAAACAAGTCTATTAATAATGAAAAATATTAAACTTGTTATTATATAAAAAAAATTTCATAAAATTTTACTATACAAACGAAGAAAACATTTTTTTAAATTGATTCATTCGATTTTCATTCGAAAGAATTTGATTTAAGAACTAATTCTTCGAAATAAAAATCAAGTGAATTAATAATTTTAATTAAAAAAAGTTATTGACATTATTATTATTATTATATTTAAAAAAATACGATCTCAGTTTTTATTGTAAATTTTTTTTTTGCGTTGAAAATTGAAGAAAAGAAAACTGTTTCGATATTTATTATGAATCGTGCTGTACACATATATATAATACAGATATAGAGAAACGGTGAGACAGAGAATGGGAAAAGAGGGAGTGAGCGAGTAGAAAGGTGGCTGCACGCGCCGGGCTTTTCAATGGTGAAAACTAATAACACAACTCCACGATGCGACGTCGGTCCCATCGGGGAATACCGTCGAGCTTGTGGCCCCGGCGTTGGCCGAAGCCTTTGGCTCTTTCTCCCTTTTCTCTCTGAACAGTCCGCGGTTACGAGGGAGTAAAACCGAGTGAACTCCATAATTCATATACATACACATTGTGGACGCGAAAGAGAGAAAATTTTTAGCGGCTCGCCGGACAGCACCCTTGTGCACCCCAAACCCCGTAGAGCTATCGAATTTTTGCGTAAATAATATTTCTTCACGGTATGTATGTAGTATCACACTGTGTTGTGTAAACGACGCTGGACGATCGTAAATCTTTACGAAAGGTATATAGTTCGACACGGCGGTACGAGAGAGTTTCCGGAAAAATCGGTGGGTTGGGCGGAGGACGCGAAAAAAAAGAAAAAAAAAAAGAAAAAAAAAGAAAATAGTGACCGGAAACTCGTTGGAATGGACCTTCTCTGTATGAATTCAACGTACTCACCTCTACAATAGTTATGGTTCACTTTTCGCACGTGACCGCTATATAGTGCACCGGACATACTATATTACGGCACTATTCTTCACTTCGACGACGAACGAAAAAAATGCTTTTTAGGAATGGCGAAAACGCGGAGAATTTTTTTTTTTTTAAACTACGAAAAATCCAAAAAAATTTCAATTATCAATTTTTTTGCGTTCGAAATAATATACTTACATATATATTAATAGCTAAATAAATTATTTAAATTATTATGCATTTTTTATTATTATGATTATTATTTGGTTTTTAATTATTTTTTTATTATTGTTTAGTTAAATTATTATTTAAGTAGTTGCTAAACGCGACGCGGAAAAAAATTATATTTCGGAGCAGAATCGATGTTTTGGGTCGTAAGACCCGTGTTTATCCGTCGGCGTATCCGTACTTTCGTTTCGATAATAAAAATAATTAAAACGTAATTTTTATTTCAATTAAACGTCATTTAATCATCGAAGCTCACTAATTCGTCGTATGAAACGTTCCGTGTTGTATGTCTTTGGTAATTGCATTAACAACGCTATATGCATCGGACGGACAACGGCTACTGATCAAACGTCTATCGTCGCATAGAGACACTCGGTTGAGAGTTGTTGCACGCCGGATCGTCTACGTGTTATACGCTATAGTACATTTCGTGTAACTAATAACGTACACGAGGGGCGCATATAGGACAACCAATGTACCCAGCAAAGTGCTCGTTGGAGAGTTGCCATCAATTAGTACGAGAAACGTGGGCGACACGTATATATCGATCGTTATACGCCACTCAAAAATTTTCTTGCGTCCCGCAACGCCGACTTGATCTATATTCACGGTGAGCACTGAATGACAAAACGACGGAAAAAAAAAAAAAAAAAAAAAAAAAAAAAAAAAAAAAGTTCCATCGAAGAATAGACGAATAAGAGAGAAAGAGAAACAGAAAGAAAAAAAACGACAAAATTTCTCATCGATCTGAAAATACTGCAGCGTCAGACACTCTCGTCGAATAATGCGTACGATTCTTTTTTTTTCTTTTTTGTTCCCTCGTTCCTTTCGTAATTTCCTTTTTTTCTCTCGAACACAAATCTCTCTCGACATCCTCGTAATCTATTAGAATCTTTTCATGAACGCGTCCGTCGAAGTTGCAGTAACTGTTAACGAGACGAGAACTCGCGAACGATCGAGGAAAAAAAAAAGAAAAAGAAAAAAGTGCCGAGTGAGTGTATTCAAAAGTATTGCGAAATCTGTAACGGAGAAAAACGTATTTCCACGAAAAAAAAAAAAAAAAAAAAATATTAGTCGTTGATCCTAACCTACCTGACGCTCGAGGAATTCGCGATAAATCGTGAGAATTCGAACGCTCGCGCGAGGAGCACACAGCCGGTAAATACCTCACCGAGATTCCTCTCCTCCCCTGCAGTTCCCTATATACATTTGTCGAAATAAATTGAAAGCCCGAAAAGACTCAGTTTCACAGTGCGCGTTGCGCGCTCCGGAGTTTGAGTTACACGAACGGTGCATCAATGTAGCGACGAGAGTTTTCATCCTCGTAAGGTACATACAAACGATATAGCAGAGACGAAAAGGGGGGGGCAAACGTTGTAGACGGAGATATTCGACCCGAATATATCGTTATGACGTTCGCCGACGATGAAATTTACTCTCCGGCAAATGTGCGGCCCGAACGCGCGCACGAGAACGAAAGAGCGACGGAGAGAAAACATCGAGGAAAACGAGACGCGAGAGCCTCGGACTCCCCCCGAACTCGTAAGCTCTCGACGATATTGCCGGCGTGTCGCGGACCTTATCGTAAAGCCTGATTTCGGACTGTTTCACACACACACGTCGTGAAAATCGAGCGGTAAATGCACATAACTGTGTACAGTAAGAGAGAACGCTGAAATTTTCCGTTGGCAAAAGGGAGAACGATATAACGAGAGTTAAGAAACGGAAGGACGCGAATGGAGCTGTTGAACGTTCAGGACGATTGTTATACGCCTTTCTGTTTCTTAGGGGATGAATGTGCGCATGTGACTCGGGTTTCTATGTATATATATATATATCGAAAGCGCCAAAGGAGAGAGCGACACAACTAGAGGCTCTATAGTTGCGGCTGATGGTTGCCACTGCCGGTTAGTCGAAATGAACGCTCCGAAAACGAATAGCTGAAACGCGAGGCGTTCAACTATATACCCCGCAATACGAATGTACCTTTGTCGTTGCCAAAACGCATATTACCGCTCACTCGCTTCTCGATCGCGATACCCTGTCCTCCACCCTCCCCCGTCCTTCGCATCCTTTGTACCGGAACTATTCTATCCCAACCACACCGCAAAACGGATCTACGGATTACTCGCCATTTTATCGCGTTCGCGTCGATGAAAATTCGGATACGCGACAGACAGACGAGCGGATCTCTCTAACAGCGTAAATTTTGATGATAAAAAATAACGGTGAATTTAATGCACCCGAGAATTTGAAATTCAGTATCTCGATATCGTTGAATGAACGCTAATGGATCGCGAGTTTCGGGATTTTTCGTAAATCGATGTATCAACATTTTTGAATAAAATTTTTTAACATCGGAGTTGAAAATGGTTTCATTATCATTAAAGCAGAATTTTGAAATTTCAATGACGAAAAAAATTTCAGTACCGGTAATTTACGAGATTTTTTTTTTTTTTTAGGTTAATTTCATCGAAATCGCGAGACTTTTCGAATTTATCGATAATCGGAAAAATTATTGTTATGAAATGACGACAATAATTTAAACTGAATTTGATATCCGATTCGACCGGATATGAACGAATTTTTTTTTTTTTTTTACAATTTCGAAATTTACTATCTCCGTAATTACCAAAATCAAAATTTTAATAACGATGTAAAAAAAGTGTTTACTTCCGGTCGTTAATTTTCCCGAAGATATGTTTTTTTTTAAATATAAATTCGGTAAAAATCACGAAACTTTTCGATTCTATCGATAATCCAAAAAAATCGTCAAAATTCGTTAAAAATCACGAAACTTTTCGATTCTATCGATAATCCACAAAAATCGTAAAAATTCGATAAAAATCACGAAACTTTTCGATTCTATCGATAATCCAAAAAAATCGTCAAAATTCGATAAAAATCACGAAACTTTTCGATTCTATCGATGATCCAAAAAAAATCGTCAAAATTCGATAAAAATCACGAAACTTTTCGATACTATTGATTATCCAAAAAATCGTTATCTATCGTTCAACAATATAGTTACCGATAAACAGAATTCGTAACAATAATATCAAGAGCCAAATTTGATATCCGTTTCGACAAGATGTAAATGTTATATATCCCTCACAAATATATTATGCATGCGTTATGGGTGATGGGGTTTGTTTCACTTGAAATTGAAGGATCGAGAGAACACTTCCGTATCCATCTCGTATCTGCATATATGCCGCTAACAGCTGTGGCATCGCGGGAGTTCTCAACGTGTTTGTTCATCGCCTAAGGGCGTTGTTTAGCTGCGCTCGTCGAGTTCACCGAAACTCCCATTTGTGTGAAACTCCATAATATATATATATATATCCATAAGATATATATATATTCGCGTATAGATATAGGATAACATGCGTATGGCACGCGGATACCATAATACGTATACATCGAGGCGGCGTACCGTCGTGAATAATATCTGTAAACGGGCGGATGGGTCACAGGAGCTTCGATCTAATTTGGATATGTGGACACACGCGCCCCCCTCCCCCCCCCCCCCCCTCCCCCGCCCCGCGGGTTACCAAACATAAACGGACGGAGAAATTTGATTGGACGAGAGGAAACTGTGGCAATTCTGGGATCTGACCATCCGTCGCGATATATACCCGAATACAGATCGCGAATAATACACGAACGGTTTATACAGCTCGATGTAACCTTTGTATACGTGGGAATGTTGATGTTCTCGTATTGGACATTGTCCACGCTGCGGAGTCGACCAAACGTTAAAGCTCCGCGCGTTTCGGTCGAACAAACTCGTACGCGAGCGCATCGAACGATATTCGTTACAATATATATATGTATATATATCGCGTATCTATATACATATATATGCATTTATCGTTGCGTGTGCAACCAATTTGTCGAGTATGCGGCCCAATCGATCTGACGAACAAATTATTCGTCGAATATCTTTCACCGGCGTGAAATTGCTTCGTTTGTGTGTGAATTCATAGTACGTACGTCATATTCCAACCGAAACGCATATCTCTAACAATCGCTACCGAAGTTTCCTTTTTTTTTTTTTTTTTTTTTTTTTTTTTTTTATCGTTAGCTCACCCCGTTCGTGGGGTTGATACTCGCACGCTGTAACTGTAGTAGTGACCGTAGTAACCCGAACTCCGCTCATGCTGTATTTACGATCCAATAGCTATTTCACAGAGCTTCCAAGCGATAACCGAAAATATTCGTTTTTATTATTTTCTTTTTTTTTTTTTTCTTTGCGCAACGAAATTCAACCGAATGGGAAGAAAATAAAAATGGAAATTTTTATCGAGGTTACCATATCGCGAGGTACGAAAAAAGGTGATTTTTATCAGCGATAAGTTTAACGACAAATCGTTACGATTAGGATGACATTGAGGTTATTGGATTAATAAAAATGCGAAAAAAAAAATGGTATCCTTCGAGCCGGATTTGAACCAGCGACCTATGGATGTCTTCGTTCAATTTCCCACTACAGTCCACCGCTCTACCAACTGAGCTATCGAAGGGGTTATGTACGAACTTTTTCTCGAACGCTCATCATATATACGACGGACGACTTGTCGTCGATAAGTGTATTATCGAACGATATTTAAACGGTTATTAATATTTTTGTCGCGGAGTAACATTATTTTTTCGTAGAAGAGGAGATCGTATTTGAAAAACTTTGTCTTATCGTTCGGTACTGTGCCTACGCTCGCGGGATGAATGCCTTTTCATGCAAAGTATACTCGCTGCCGGGCATTACGCTCTGTGCGCTTATCTTATCTCTCGTGAATGAATTATGTTAATCAAAAGCGTGCGCGCGCGCGCCCACGCCGGCTACGAAGCTCGCGAGGGGAGGGAAGTAAAAGAGCGAAGAGTGGCGATTCATTCGGAACAATTGCCGAGACACGAGACAATGGACCGGAGAGAAACGGGGAAGAGGCGAGCGATGACAACTCTTCCGACAATGTTATCTCCCGCCCCGTCGCGTCTCTCTCGGTAACTATATACCGCGTACTACGATAATTAGACGATACGAGTACTCACGGGAAATGATTGTTTTTCCGGAATCTGCATTCACGAACGGCTACAATAATGATGAAAAATAAAAAGAAAAAAAAAATCAACAATCCATTCGATCTTCGAGTTGTTTCCCCGAGCAACAAAAAACACAAACAATTCTCGTGTTTACCATCAGATATCACATAACAAGCATCGCGCACTTTGACGAAATATTGACATAACTTCGAGATTGCAGTTTAACATCGATAGGCGTAAACAGTTTTTTAAACTCGTGGGTAGAGAAGAATATATCACGAATACAACACTTTTGGGATATCGGCTATGCATAAAAGCCGACCGTTGTTACTACTACTACTAACACGACGTGCACTCAGCTGTTCGATACAGATTCACGCGATATCTATAGGCTCGTTAATGGACTCCTGTCGCGCGCGTAGTTCGGGTATTCGCCGAAAGTTGCCGCTCTCATCGGCTTCTCGTAATTTCGAAGGCCGGATAAAAATATAAAATTCTTGGAAATAAACGATTAACATCGACACTTAATTATCGCGTGCGCGATAATACAAACTATATTTATTTTTTTTCCGCGACTTTAATTACGTTTTTCCCGGAATGAGCGACCGTCGCAATTCATCGAACGGAAGTTTCGCGAATTCGATGCCGGGTACGTGCGCGTCGGCGAATGGCCGACTTTGCAGAGCGCACACGTGAATTAACTCCAAATACGTTTCGTCATACGTTGCAATAACAATATTTCGCGATTATTGTGTCTCATCGACGAGTGTATTAACATGTTCAAGCGAAGATTGAAGGCTCTGGATTATTTAGATTGGGACAAAGTCAACGGGAACGGTGAGTGACATCGCGATTTGACGTGTTTTTTCTCGCTACGATCGAAGCGTGAAAAAAGAAAACGAGTTCCATCGATTCGATGAAAATTTCTTTCAGACACGCAACACTTTCGTAAATTAGTCGTTTGGCTCGAAGATCAAAAGATTCGTCATTACACCATTCAAGATCGCGAGCATCTCCGAAATATTGGTAACCAAAGCTGGCAAAAAGCGTTCGCGAAGTATCTCGACGATCTCGCGTGTCCCGCAACGACAGGTCCGTTGGACCAATTAGAGTGGCTGCTGGGACTCGCGGTGCGATTGGAATTCGAAGACGACTGTGAGCATTTGTTTCTTCATTATTTCATTAAATTCATCAAACTCTGCGTTATTTTTAATACATTTTTATTTTCAGTGAAAAAATATCAAGACGTTAAGAACAAACAAAACGATAAGAAGGATGCGGCGATTCCGAGTATCAAATCTACAAATCCTCTCGATAATCTTAATTGTGAGTATCGGCAGTTCAGTTTTTTATAAAAACGCAAAATTACGAGAATTATTATTATTACGAATTTTTTTTTTTTTTTTTTAAGTCGAAAGCGACGATTTCAAGTCCGGCGTAACGAACATCGCAAAGCTGCTGAAAGTTACTGCGCACCCCAATCATCTCGTGACGCTGGAAGCCTGCAGCAAAGTGGTCTGCGATCGTCTGAATTCCTCCGCAATAGCGGATCCGAAATCCGTAATTGTAAAAGGAAAGCCTTTTCCCATAATGGAAACAGAATTGGGTTTCGATATGGGAGATCGCGTCTTGAATAACGCCGCGAAATGTCTCAGTTTACTTTATATTCAGGATCTCCGGAATCTTCAAACGCGTATAAACGAAGCTATCGTTAGCGTGCAAAGTATCACTGCCAATCCTAAGACTGACACTAAATTAGGAAAAGTCGGAATATAAATGTTTTATATCGAAAAACTGGAAGCAATGCAAATGAATTAACAATTCTACATCACGAAAAAAAAAAAAAAAAAAAAAAAAAAATTATCGAATTTGTAATACTCAAAGGTAAATATTGCATTATAAGAATTAAATTAGTAGCCTTACGGCTGCATAGATGTAGCGAAACGATCTGATTATACATAATTTTTTTTTTTTTCCACTAATCGCAACTCGACGATATATATTCTTTTTTTCGTCAATTTTTATCGTAAAAACGATAAAATGCTTTTGCAAGAATTAATTTGATGTCAGGAGAATGAAAGGGTCGCTATTTAAGACACTGTAATATAATGAACGATTAGAAAAAAATGCCGATAATAAATATTTATTAAATTAATAACATAATAATTTGAATATATTTTCACTGTGTAATTCCTCGAGTGTTTGTCTTTCTTTCATTTTTTATCGTCTTATTATTATTATTTCTAGAATATTTTTATTCGTTTCGTAATCTCTAAAGCACGGAATGTACGGCAGTCGATTCTTTTTTTTTTTTTTTTCATTTTTTTGTGCACGTAAAGCCACTTTATCACGAGACTTTTTACCGCACGAACGTTCGTCGTGTTGTAGAATCGTTCGACGGATCGATAACAGGCACTCTAATCGTCGATAACAATATTCTTATTATTAATAATATTTTTGTTTAATTTTTTCATTGTTTTCTGTTTTTTTTTTTTTTTTTTTTCGTTGAGACATTAACGGTACAAGTATTGAAAGGCTTATCTCTCGTTTTACCTCGAAAAAGGCTGCGCGGCGAATTTTTCGAAAGAAAATTTTCTCGCTTTTTGAAATCTCTCCGAAAATCGAAAGATAACGAAGATGCGCCTTCAACATCCAAAATTGTTTCGAAATATTGCTTAATTATTTTATTATGCATATAAAATCGAAGAATACGTGTTGCAAGTAAAAAGAAGATATGTGACTCTTAGCGATTAGTCAAATCCATACACGAGGGACGTTTTGTCGCGCGGCTGTGAGAAGATTAATGCGATTTGAAAATTCTTTGAAACGCGAAAACATCGCGATATTCGCAATACGCGAAAAACTTCAATTATTATCTATCGAATAACGGCATCGAAAAAAGATATATATCAAAGAAGTTCGAAATAGTGAGAGAAAAAAAGAGAAGATAAAAACGAAGATACGAATGTCGAAGTTCAACCCTTTAACGGGATCGCGCGATTATTCAACGCGATTGCACACCCGGCGAGGCGGCGATACGGAAATTCTAAAAATCGATATTGTCGCCAAGCGGCGCGCATAATAATTACGTCCGGGAAAAAGACACAGTGGCATTTTTTTTTTTTTTTCTTTTTTTGATTGAGTTTACGTCGCAAATACGACAATTTTTTTTTTTTTTTTTCATTTGATTGAATTTACGTCGCGAATACGACGGATTTTTTTTTTTTTTCATCTTTTGATTGAATTCACGTCGCGAATACGACGAATTTTTTTTTTTTTTTTAATTTCTGGAAATCTCGCGATATCGCGAGCAGTTGATCGCCGCGCATTTGCTAAGAAAGTTGACATCTATCGCGACTGTTACCCGACGGAACGGCTTGCAATTGTTGTCTTCGCATTCTCTCTTCGTCCTGCAAAGAGGCTTGCAGCGCTCTTGCCAACGCCTCGTCTTCGCTCATCGTACCCTGAAAATTTTTGAAGGTACGCGACGCACCACCGGCGTTGTTGCCTCTCGTCGATTGTGTTGATTGCGATTGTCTGCTCAGCGCCTCCAATCGTCGTAATCGCAACGCCTCCTCTCTGCCTATGCAGCTGTGATCCGTCGGATGTCTGTGTTTGAGACAAAAATTTCTTCCGCAATCGCCGCAGTCGACTCTGACGATTTCTTTTATTTTGCAACCTTTTGCCGAACATTTGTTGGTGAAAATTTTTCTTCTGCTTTTCGACGAATCCGCTTGGCAGTCGTTGTCGATATGCATTCCGACGGCTAAATCCGGCGGATCGCCTCTTCTCAAAGGTATAGGAACATTGCACATCGGACAAACGGGTACTTGAACATCCTTTTTATAAGCACTTGGACAGGAATGACCCAAATATGATATGTGATCCGTGCAAAAAATTGCCTCGCAGGCGTCGCATCTCAGCGGCAAAAAGTCCAAACGATTGCACGTCTTTTCGGAACAATGTTCGCCGAGATTTGGCAGCTCCATGATGATTTTTTTTGTTCTGATAAATTGAGAAAAGAAATATAAACTTTACGAGTTTTGTTTTTTTACGAACGAAGAGGTTATGTAGTCGCGAAAACGGAATTCGTTTTACGCGAAAGATCGCGAACTTTGACAGAATGACGCAATTGAGGATATAACTGTCGTTTCGTTTTGAAAGTCAGAAACGAATGGATTAAATTGGGGAATAAACAAATGTTTGATTTGACAATACCGCTGTTTTAACGAGAAGGTTAAATTTTCTTATTTTATTTTACAAGTTTTGTTTCGCGAACGAAGAGGTTATGTAGTCGCGAAGACGGAATTCGTTTTACGCGAAAGATCGCGAACGTTGACAGAATGACGCAATTGAGGTTATAACTGTCGTTTCGTTTTGAAAGTCACAAACGAATTGTGTATTATATTGTAGAATAAACAAATGTTCGATTTAACAATACCGCCGTTTTAACGCGTCGAATTCTGTCACTTGCGTTTGCGAGTTTTATTTCGATGTTTAATGAGATGTTTTACTGTCGATTGCAGTCGATACTCACCAGTGGGGAACTTGACGTGTACACTTCTTCGATGATACTAAATGATATTTCGTTTCGGGATACACATTTTATGTGATGATGATTTGTCAACTATGAAACATTCTAATTTTGTCGCGTCACGAATTTCCGGGTATAAAAGTCAGAAAGGCATAACAGGGCTTTTACACGAGTTTTTTTTTTTTACCGATGTAAGCCCGTGACAGTGGCGCTGCGAACGGAAGGAAAACACATCAGCGTTCCCGCTAAATTCGATTTATTCAGAAGTTCTTTCGTCGTCGCTGTAAATATATTCTATCTACCTAATCAGTTTTTTTTTGCTTTGTGATAAAATTTTCGCACGTCTTTATCGAGGTTTTTGAAAAAAAAACTCAAATACTCCTCCCAATATTGTATTTTCTTGTAAAAATTATAAAGGCTGTCATTCATTTGTTAATATTATCATATTTATATCATTTAAAGAAAAAATTGTTGCTAAATTGTAAATAACTTGGCGCCATCGTAATTTCTTCATTCGTTATTGAACTGTTTATGAAACGGTGGTAAATCCAATATCCTCGCCGATCCCAGTAATACGAGGACTGAAAATTGATTAGAAAAAAAAAAAAAAAATCGTATTCGTCAGGTCTAATCGTCACTGAAGTGATCTACTTTATCCTTGAAACTGATTCTTGTACCGCTTGCTATGGAGAACATTATTGCTTTTCCAGTTTTTTTGTTAAATTTCTTTGAATGATGAGACACGTATAGACCCGCACCGATGAGGCCGCCTCCGCTTACGAGACGACACGCCAAGCAATCTCGGTTTCTGTTGCTCACCACAGAATTTAACGACCCCGTCATTATTATTATTATTATTATTATTATTTTTTTTTTCGAAAAATATTTGCATTTACATGCTAATGTCAAAACTGGTCTGACGAAGATAAAACTTCGTACTGACAATTTCTTGACGAGGATTTTTTCGAGGTTATGGTACGTCGAAAGATAAACGATCATAAAGTATAGAGTCACATATAGAGGGCAACGACGCTGAAATTTCAAATTCATAGCATCCAATTCTTCTACATAGGCGGCGAGGAATATGAATTCCGATCGACAGTACACAGTCATTCGAACATAAAAATAATTTATTCTGCATCGATGTATTGAGAATTAAATAGTTATCGTTTTTTGTAGCTTATCAGTTTTTTTTTAATTTCCATTATCGATCGAATTATCGACAATTATCTCAGATTATTATACTTTATTTGATCGATTGACTTATCTCAGGTCATTGTACGCAAACGCGTTATACCGCAATGAGAAATACAATCGAGTCGGAGGGTTTCCGTGACCGGTATCGGGTTACATCGACGGTATAAACTACCGACGTTGCAACCAGACCTCGGATGCAGTTCCGCGTAACACGTTTCCGAGGGAATATAATAGTTTATCTCCGCGTATCTTTTTCATTTCATTTAATTCATTAGAAATCATAGCGGTGCCGTTTGTACGTAAATATAAGATGAACATTAAACTTTATCGTTCGTTTCTTTTAACTCGAAAATCGTTCGAAAATCGTCAGCAATGACGAATCTCACGCCGATTGAAGATCGAGTAAAATGCCTTTTAAGATGTTGTCTCCTCATCGATTCCTCGTATACCGCGAATGGACCACATCCGCTAGAGTCTCTATGGCCTCCGGAACGCCAGCGCAACTGCACCAACGTAACGTTTCGAATCCCCACCCCATTTTCTTACAATGCCACTGTTTCTCAATGGAATTCAACTAATTTAAATATCGTGAAATCACGAATAATCAGCCAATCCGGGCGAATCATAAATAATAATCGAATGCAAACAAATATGTGAGTCCGTAACTCAAGAGTTCCCGGATTTTAATAGTTAAACATCGAAGAAACTAAGTCTGCAGTATTTCGAGATAAAATTTTTTTTATCTATTTTTATTTAATTGTAAAATAATTAATTAATAAATTATTATTATTATTATTATTATTAATCCATTTATTTATTATCCATTCGAAATAATGAATTAATCGGAATTATTATCTCGATTCTCGATGTATATAATAATTTTTTCAAATTAAACAAATAATAATTTATTATTGTTAAATATTACGAATATTAAACGGTAAATATAAAAAAAATTAATTGGTTAAAAAAATAGTTCGATAAATCGAAAATCGGCACTTTTTACCATTCAAACCATTGGAAATCGTTTCATAGTTCAACATCGAAGAAACTAAGTCTCCAGTATTTCGAGATTAAATTTTTTTTATCTATTTTTATTTGATTGTAAAATAATTAATTAATAAATGATTATTATTATTAATCCATTTATTTATTAACTTTTCGAAATTATGAATTATTCGAAATTATTATTTCGATTCTCGATGTATATAATGATTTTTTCAAATTAAACAAATAATAATTTATTATTGTTAAATATTACGAATATTAAACGGTAAATACAAAAAAAAATGAATTGGTTCCAAAAAATGTTCGATAAATCAAAAATCGGCACTTTTTACCATTCAAACCATTGGAAATCGTTTTATAGTTCAACATCGAAGAAGCTAAGTCTCCAGTATTTCGAGATTAATTTTTTTTATTTATTTTTATTTATTTTTATTTAATTGTAAAATAATTAATTAATAAATGATTATTATTATTATTAATCCATTTATTTATTAACTTTTCGAAATTATGAATTATTCGAAATTATTATTTCGATTCTCGATGTATATAATGATTTTTTCAAATTAAACAAATAAAAATGTATTATTGTTAAATATTACGAATATTAAACGGTAAATATAAAAAAAATGAATTCGTTACAAAAATAGTTCGATAAATCGAAAATCGGCACTTTTTTCCATTAAAAAACCATTGGAAATTCAGACGAAAATGCATTACGAAAAATTTAATGGATGAAAAAAAATCGTTTATAGGATATTCACTTCGTGTAATTAATTAACCTTAATCCGTTGATTGAATTAATCGCTTCCGAATGAATCGAATACTCGCGCTGCAGTAATCAAGATCGAGGTAATCCGCCGGGTCCAGAAGAGTCTCATTCGAGATCTGACGTCATGGGATGCTGCAGCTGTATAATCGCGAATGGCATCGGCGATCGGTCGGGACCTCGGCGGGGCGCAACCCACGAAGCGCGCGGAGGCAAAAATCTGCTCCTCGACTCGGTAGGAGCCTCGAAGGGAACTCGCGTGTGTTCGCGTGGGAGGAAAACCAAACGGTGTAAGTGGGAATAGCGCACGACGAGTGGCTTCGCACGCGAACACACACGAGCGATTTATGACGGTAGGGAACGATTGGCGGGTTCGGTTTTGTCGTGTCAGCCGTGTATCGGTGTTCACTGCTGCGTGAGTTTGCGTGCGTAAATGTCTGAAACGCGCGGGCGGTGAGTTTCGAGATCGTTACGCGTGTGTGTTGTGTGTGTATTTGTCCGTCTAAGCGACTCTCGTGGTGGAGACGACGACGACGACGACGACGAGGAGTGCGATCGGCAGTGGGAGAGAAACGCGAAGTAGACGAGGCCAGTGTTGGGCAGACGGTGCCGCTGTACACGTTTGATCTCTGTCTCGCGTGTCTCCCCGAATTTATTCTTTCGACGGACTCTCTTTGTTTTCTTTTATATCGAAGATTTTTTTTTTTTTTTTTATTTCGAGGAAAAAAAAAAATATTATTTATCGTGAAGAGAGTCTGAACTGTATTTGTGCGCATTTGCCGATTTGGATTACTCTATATCTGCTTATTATCGCGGTGAGTTAATTTTTCGAGAGGATTTAACTATTTTGAAAATTGTATCGGTAAATTTTGTTTTATGGTTTTTAATTCGTGAATTTTTTGGTTTTTTTTTTTTTGTTAAATAAAATTATATGGTGGAATAACGGAGATTATAAGTGAATGATTAAGTAATGCTGATGTTGACTGTGTCATCATTTCCGTGAGGCTTACGCTGTGGTAACAGGTATTTGGGTTCTGAAGTTTAAAGAGCGATGGTCGTAAAATTTGCAGACAACAGCGCTAACTTTCTATTTCATCGTAGCATCGCTAACTGAATTTGTATAATTCCTTACGAGGAGAACGAACGATCGAAGGATATTCGTCATTGGTCGATAAATAAGAATACATGAATGCAATATGAGCGAAACTTTTGGAATCGCAGTCGGAATAAGAAATAGCGTCATCGGCAGTGTTTCTTTTCGACGCGAAGTTTTTGGACGAAACATCGAAACATCGAAAAAAAAAAAATATATTTATGAAATTTTTTTTTTTTTTTTTGTTTTTCATAGAAAATAGGCAACTCGCCAAAAAATAAAGTGTAACTGCTCGGTCGGTTTGCTTGGATGGGTTTTGTAGCGCACGAGGCTCTTCGTGAAGTCGCGAGAGACCGAGAGTCCGAATATAGTCCGACCGGTTTAGTCATCGTCTTTACGAGTTGCAGATAGCCGCGATCCTGTTGACAAGGTCTTCTCTTTCGCAGCATTAACTACTCCGCGCAACTTCTCGCTAACTCTTCGTAAATCGAGGAAATTAAATAGATGAAAGAGTCGCCGCGATCGTTTAGTAAAATCGGCAATTATCAGTCCGCGAGAGTTTTCTAATCAGTTAAAAAAAAAAATTAAAAAAAATCACCAAACATCGCGATCTTTTATCGATCTCCATGGTAAATCGCACGATATTCCTCTATAATCGTCGATGAACAAAAGATTATTCGGATCAAAAATTGCGCAGCAAAGTCGAAACGTTTGAAAACACATCGTCGCGAGTTTCTCCCGCGTTACCGATCTATTTTCGCGCACTGACAAAACAAAGCGCAGCCGGATTTGTAAGCGAAACGAACACGTAACGAAGAGAAAGATGAGGATGAAGGAGGAGCTTAATTTCGCTTCTATAACGCACGACGACTCCGCTGTATCCGCCGCGAGGGTTCGGAAGATGAGATCAGAATGAGATCCCCAGGCGCCACTTTGGCTTTTTTGTTTTTTTCCTCGAAAACCTTTGGATCACTGCCCACCTACGCCCCGCGTAAACTATACGTCTTCTTGATTGTGAAATTTTTGTGTATAACAAATGATTTTACATTTGTATATTTTGGCATTTTCATCATCGTCTCGTCTCGTATTTTTGTTCGTTCGAAGGATTTATTAATTTTTCGGGTCTTCGTGAATGTTTCGTACGCCTCATTCACAATGACGATATTAATCATAAAAAAAAAAATGATTGAACCCTAAAAACTTAAAATCTATTCGGCATTTCGCAAAACTTTTGTTAAAAAAATATAATTAATAACTTTTGCAATAAATTGTATATCATTTTTTTTTTTTTTCGAATTAATTCGTGTGACGAGAAATTCATTTAAATTCGTCAGTTTTCAAATTTTTTCATCCAACATAGAAAAAAAATGGATTCTATTTATTACAAAAATTTTCGGTA
The DNA here is from genome assembly GCA_934046635.1 of Buathra laborator. Lineage (NCBI taxonomy): Eukaryota > Metazoa > Arthropoda > Insecta > Hymenoptera > Ichneumonidae > Buathra > Buathra laborator. The sequence continues at coordinate 7,135,102 of OW203900.1, forward strand.
TAATAATAATAATGTATTATTATATTATATATTTTTGATATATTTTATGCTTATATTTGATTTCTATGTCGGATCACATAAACCCCTAAATATAAACTTAAAACGATTTTCACGTTATTTTTCAATTTTTTTACTCCGAAACTCGAAAAATATTAATACGAAAACCTAAAAATTTCGCGTGTTTTTTTTTTCGATAATTTTACATCGCGGAAAAGATGTAAATCAATAAACCGTACTATATCGCTTAATATTCGATTCTCAAGTGTAAACCGCGTTAACTCTCGTCGTATCAATAGGTCCGTCTGTCTCCGAAGTCGCGGCGTATACATTAGTCAGTATGACAGCGCGTGCCAATAAGAATAACTGCATAAGGCAGACGACGAGCTTCTCTCGCGTTCATCGTTTCTTCTTCTTCTTCTTCCCTTTTCCCCCATTCGTTATTTTTTGCGTTAGAAAGTCTTCTCTCCATTACCGCATGCATACGAGTCTTCTACATCGTGTACTCCGCCACCCATGCATTCCAACTTGTCGAGTTCTGTATTACTTCAGACTGCTTTTCATGTTAAGTAGAGAACCCGACGTCGACGGAGATCTCTCGAGTTCCGCGCGCGCATTTCATTCTCCCGGCTGTTTTGCTACATATCGCGTGGGCAGATTTTTCTATACCGTTCTCTTGCATATACGTTCGTTATACATCGAGACTCCGAGCGCGAGACGCACGTGCGTGCGGCCTGAAAGGCTTAAGAAACCGTCCGCGAGGACATCGCAAACGCACCTAAGTCCTTTCTTTTTCTCAATCACAAATAAACCTTCTCTACCGATATGTATATATTTCTTGGTCGTCGAAGCGATGACAGCATTTTTTAAAAATGTGTACCTTCGTCTCAAGGCTCGACGAAGATCTTTGTTTCAGGAATTAAAAACCGGTCTTGAAATACGTATTTTTAAAAAATATTTCTCGCGAATCGGTTATAGAATTTATGAATAAAAAATCAATAAAAAAATATTGCGATTAAAATAAATTTGGCCGAAGGCGGAAATGGGTATCGGCGCTATTATTTATTGATAATAACAATGATAATAAAATCGACTATAATGTTATAGAACGTTACGTTACGATTTATTGATTTACGGAGAGAAAGATCGCGGAGGTACGAGAAACTGTAATTGCTTCATGTTGGAACTTTGAAGCGTAACTGTTCTTTCGATGTATTGAATGTCTGTTTTATTTTATATATGGTGTATGTGAGGTTAAGGCGGGTAAATGAGAGATACAGGCAGAAGGCGTGTACATCGTTATATATCACCTACTCGCCGGAGCGTACAGAGCATTAGGTCGTCGAATCTGTACTCCGCGATGCCGATAGAAATCTCGTTTAATTAAGAGTAGCAGAGAGTGTTATTGTCGGTTTACTAATGCCTTCAGACAACTCCCGATAATCGCATGTATACGTCACAAACACGACGATTTTCGTTAGTAGTTACGGATCGAGAATAATAAAAGGCGGTTCTCGAGAGATCAATCGAATAGAATTGCGCAACAGGTGTATAAATTCCGAAGATTTAACTGCGGTTAGTTAACTATTTTAATATATAGCGAAGCAAGAAAATGCGGATTTATGAGGTTATTAAAAAAATTGGTCCATTTTACACTCGAAAAAATTTAATTTTTTTTTTTAATTAACATTTTTGGGTTTATAAATTCTTTTCGTAAGTCTTTTCGTAACATATTTTTTCAGGGAACCTTAAAAAAGAAAAAAAAAAAAACTTCGGGACAAAACATCGTAATTTTTTTTTTTCCTCAAGAATATTAAACTTATACAATTAATAGATGAAAATACTAATATTTTTTTCATTTATGCCAAAATGCAGTAGCCTTGAAAAAAATATTTAAAAAAATCACAAATTACGTGTTTTATTATCGAAAGCGATACGTCGTTTTGTCTCGAGACAAAAGTAAATTTATGGCTAATTAACGCAAACGGAAAAATCTATGAATAAGCAATGACATAGTGCAAAGATTATTCTTGACCTACGATGACACTCTCCGCCGACCGAGATTCTCGTCGATCCACACATCAATATGCACTTCGCGTACACACACGTAGGTGTTAGCTATAGGTATATAAAATCTCAACGATCGCGGAGAGAGAGAGAGGAAAGAGTGCGTGGCACGGATTACTCGAGATCTATATTTGCACCGGCGAATCATTTAAAGTTTACCGTATCGCGGGCACCGTATCGTCGTGTTGAAACAGCTGATTCCGCGAATAAAAAACCACAAAAATATCCCGCGTAATAATGAGTTGCGTATATGTATATTATTCGTGAACTATCGTACGCCTAACGTCGACAATAGATTAACGACGCAGCGAAGGTCTCGTACCCTCTCTCAACTCATGAAAAACATCGAGAGACCCCAACGGACGATGGGTCGAGATGACGACAGAGTGAAAATAAAAAGGACGCTGTGGTCATCGTTCGAATCGTCTTCGCTCCGAGTTTCAACGCGAAACCAAAATAATTTCGCCACGCAGACCGACAAACGCAAACGTTTTCCTTTGCATTAATTTCATTCTATTTCCATTTTTTTTTTATCCTCGTATTTTTCAAAACAAAACGAACTTTTCGAAGAAAAAACCAATACATCGCGGATAAATTTTTTTTTTTTTTTTTTTCATAAATCTCATAAATCATAAAGATCGAGGCGAGTCTGCGATGTATGCGATTCCGTGTTTGCAACATCGATTTTCCTTTTTTTTTTTTTTATTTCTATGAATGAATTAAACGTAAACGAGCGATACGCGCGGCATCGCTTGGCAATTAAATTCTACGTTCGTAAGTACTACGATGCGTGACGTGGTAGTAGTAGGATACCAATTATTCGTTTTTCTTAACAATCAAAGGTAATTCAAGCCGCCGGTTCGTTCGTTTGCATTTAATTGACGCCGCGAGGTACGGACATGACGTACCACATTCGCGCGCTATAGATATATAGCGATATATATGTTCTTATAGCGCTGGCAATAGCTTCTCGTTACAATAGTCCGAATAAACGAGAAACGCGTTTAAAAATCGACCTTAAGCGGCGACCATGTCGCGTTTGGTATAACTTTCGTTGTAAGCAACACGCAGCGCTGTTATTGCCGAATAAAACCCTCGGGAACCTTTACTCGCGCAGCCGGACAACAGAATGTTCATCAACACAACGAGCGTTGCTAACACTCGTAAATCATCATTAAGAGCAATGTAATTCGTTATACGGCATACACAGTCATCCTGACAATCATCTGTACTGCTTAAACCTCCGGTATTTCACTATATATGTGTGTAAATCGTTTTACTAACTATAGTTACGCGTGTGTATAGCGGTGTATAGGTGTATGTAAAAGGCCCCGATTACCCTTGATCCACATTTACCGCCGACCTTGAAATTACATTCGTACGAAAGGGATCCACCGCACCGAGTCTAACCAATCAAAGAATGTAAAAGATCTCTTTCTCTCAATTGGTCGCTTCACGCACACCTAATATTGAGTTTTTTTTTTCTTCGTTTAACCAATCAAAAACCGTAACCTATTTATTTATTTATTTATTTATTTATTTATTTATTTATTTATTTATTTATTTATTTATTTATTTATTTATTTATTTATTTATTTATTTATTTATTTATTTATTTATTTATTTATTTATTTATTTATTTATTTATTTATTTATTTATTTATTTATTTATTTATTTATTTATTTATTTATTTATTTATTTATTTATTTATTTATTTATTTATTTATTTATTTATTTATTTTTATTTCAAATATTTTCATAGAGAAACAACGATTTAAAAAAATAGACTTTTTTTTCTCCAAAACTAGAAATGTTTGTAAGAATAACTCCGATCATAAATTATTTAAATCCGTTCGATACGTGTTTGTCGTACTAACGATACGAAAAAAATCACAAAGACTGCGTTTTGCCTCTCGTAGGCATTTTATAAGGTTTTACGAGTAAAGTTCGAGGAATGTTTGTCCGGATATTCCTGTACACTGGAGTCACAAGTGTAGTACACTTGTGCCGTGTCGTCCCCCGCCAAGTGTGTGACCCTCTCGATTCACGTTAATGCCGACGTGTGTGCCACAGATCCGGTGTTAACGCGAAGTTTGTCGGCAGATCCCAGATTCTCGTAAACGCTCCTTGGCCCCATTTTCCCGTCGCCCTCGCCCCCCCCCCCCCTCCCCCTTCTCACGCGTGCGATACGCACTACCGGAATAAATCATAAGACATTTGGAGTTTCCGAATGAACGCGCTTACGGTCTCTTGTCGGTATATACGAGTTTGTCGGGGAGGGAGAGAGATGAGAGAAACAGTCGCGATGGGGAGTCTCCAGACTCGCGGATTACATCATCCGCTACCACAACCGCTGCTCCCGAACGATGATCGTGATCATGACGATACCTAACCGTTCGGAAATAACGTTGCGTATCGGTACATGCGGGTGACGAGGCGCGTCTCTAACGAATTCGTAACTAATATCGATTTTCCGCCCTTTAGTGCACTTTTGACTTTCAGTTTCGTAGTTTTTATCAATAAAGAAGCGATATGTCGGCAAATTAATTTATAAGAAAACGATCGATTAATCGGTATATTGATTTATAAATAAAAGATCGATAAATAGGGAAATTAATTTATAAATATATGATCGATAAATCGGTAAATGAATTCATAAATAAATAATCGATAAATCGGTAAATTATTTTATAAATAGATAATCGATAAATCGGGAAATGTAGTTATAAATAAACAATCGGTAAATCGATAAATTAATTTAATGAAAAAGAATCGGTAAATTAATTTATCGAAAAAGAATCGATAAATCGGTAAATTCATTTATAAATAAACAATTAATATATCGAAATATACTTTTTTTTCAATATCGACGACAATAATTGCTCGCAAAGAGTTTCAGCTGACCGAAGAATCCATTCGCTACAACGAATTGCTTTGCTCACGTTTCCCGATACATCGAAAAAAGGTTATGTTTATATTTTTCATTTTTTTTCTTTTTTTCTTATTTACAGAATTGGCTGCGCAGGGAAAAAAATCTGACCGGCAATAATGTCGACGACTATGAGGGAGAGCTCTCACGTGAGCAGAAAGTACGTGACTCACGGAGGTGGTGCTATATCCGGACAGAGCCACTCGGGAAATGCGAGTAGCAACAGTCTCGAGAACAATTTGGGTAAAGTTCCGAAACTATTGACTTTGTAACTCAATCGTCTTGCATCCCAAATTTAACGATTTTAATTAATCTCGATGTTTTCAATGTTGTTTTAGACGCTCTTCTGGAGGATCTTCAGACGAGCGTATCGAGAAGCGCGACGCCGAGTCGCGGCGCGAGGGCGCGATCCCCGCAAGTCGAATATCGCTCAGCGGCTAACACGTCGAAAACCATCTCCGAAATCAGGTGAATAAAAAATCGTAAAAAGTAAAAAAAAAAATCACGAAAAAAAAAAAAAAAAATTTCGAAAAAAAAAAAAAAAACTCCGAAAAAAAAAAAATTCGATAATTTCATATTTCTATATATACATTATTTTTTTTAAAGACCAATTTCGCCATCGCATACAAAAACAACTACAACCGAGAAATTCGTCAGCACCGCACCGGTCGGTGTGGGAAGCGGAATTCCCGGCCTCGAAGCCTTGGATGCTGAGCTTCGAAATGTAAGTTATTTTTTTTTTTAATCTCAATTTTACATAAATTACGTCATCTGCGGCGACGATTGTCATTGAGAAGTCTTCGACAAAAACGGCGTTAAAAGCATAAACCGCGATGAGTTAATTGTGATGTGACATTGATGCGGTTTACGATAAAACGGCGGAGTGATGCGAACACGTGGAACCGCAAACATAAAACATATATACATATATATAGTATATACGTGTATCACAATGTTTTCTATGCTTCCGTGTGCTTTATAAGTAGATATTACGTTACTCTCGAGTGTTATGACGCCATCTGCTAAACTTTGATACATCGCGATCAATAACATTTTTTTTATCGTCTTTATTGATTCGAAATAAATTCGTTCTAAATATAGTTATTTACGATCCGACGATATTAGAAACATCGCGTAATAAAAATCGTTCCGATGCGGAAAAAAATTATTTTTAAATATCGATCGTTATTATCGATTGTATCGAACGCGCGTATTCGTATTCAAGTATATTATACGCGAATGCATGCAGAAACCATGGAATTCTCGTATAATTTAAATGTGTGCGGCTACCGATACGCCAACGCGTCGCGCAACTTCACGAAGAAATAAAAATGATTACGGTTGGTGCCCCGCTGGACCACGCGCGCTCGTTCGCTCTCCGCATCGGAACTCACCGGCTCTCGTGGTCTTATAAGGAGAGAGCCGTGTGTGTTGCTCGCTCGTTCGAGAACCAAACGAGTCACGCCGTTCTGCGTTCTTCGTAACTCGAGTCATGCAAATTTACAATTATTGTTTCATCGCTCTCGGCGCGCGTTTAACTAATTCTTTGTTTTAGATCGTAAAGATAAAATGAAAAAAAAAAAAAAAAATTCAAAAAAAAAATTTCGGAAAATTATCGATTACGAAAAAAATTTAATTTATATGTGCAATGCATTTGTTTTCATCATGTCGCGGGAACAACAATAAAATGAAAAAAAAAAAATTTCGGAAAATTCTCGATTGCGGAAAAAATTGAATTTATGTGTGCAATGCATTTATTTTCATCACATCGCAGGAACAACAACAATAAAATGAAAAAAAAAAAAATTGCAAAAAAAAAAGAAAAAAATTCGGAAAATTCTCGATTACGGAAAAAATAAAATTTATGAGTGAAATGCATTTATTTTTATCACATCGCAGGTACAACCCGGACAGAGCAAAACCGTTGCGTATAAACAAGTTTCGTACCACCAGTACAACAAAAACTTGGATGGCAAACCAATCGGTAAGAATATTTTTTCATATACTATTTCATGCAAAAAAAAGCCGAAAAAATATTAAAATTTTAAAAAATTTGAAAATTCGATGTAATTTTTTTTTTTTTATTATAAAATTATCGTTACTTTTTTTTTTCTCGTATTATTTTATTATCACAAAGTAATATAAAAAAAAGTTGGAATTTGAAAAAAAAAGTGAAATCGCGGAAAATAAGTCTTCCGGTGCACGTGAAAACGTGGGAGCGACTGCTTGCCTCCAGCGTCCGAAGGCTATACGAAGCGAGTATTCGTCGGGATGTATGGGATATAAAAGTACGCGAAGGTTTAACTGTGGAGGTGAGAGATAGCCGAAGGGAAACAAGCGGCGATCGCGAAGCTTGTTGGCGCGGCGTCTCGCGCCTTTTACGGCGAGCGACGTCCTTGCAGAGTTCGAACATCGATCGACTCGACGATCAAAAAGAATCGAAGAAATAACACGAAGACGAAATATAAGAATTCCCGAGTGCATGTCGATGTTCCCCAAGCGATTTGCGCGGACGCCCCGTCGAATTCGTTGTTTCGCGACCTTGAAAATCGGCGAGAATATAAAAGCTCCGCATAACCTCAAAAATCGTATTTTCTCGATAGTCGATGTTTATCGATAATACTTCGAGGCGAAATTACGCATTAAAAAATAACGACGACATTTTATTCGTAATAAAACGAAATATTTAAAAATTCATCGATTTCTCACGATCGCGCGACTCGCGACTATAAATTTTTCGTATTTTCGCTAACAGCGAAAAAAGATCGAATTATCGACGAAATATTATTGCTAACGGTTTAAAAACATAGAATTCTCGGTGCACGAAGTCCGCCATATTAGGGTTGATTATGGACTCGAAGACTCGACCCGATTTCTCTGGTGGCTTCGTCTCCGTGAGAGAAAATGTGACGAGGCTGCGAGAACGCGCGCGCGCGTTCTCGACTATCGCGGCGAAAGAGCCGACGATTTCGAAGGCAACGGGGATAACTTGTGCGGTTGAGACGAAGAGAAAAAAAGAGTTGAAAGAATGAGAAAAACGAAACGTTAAGAGTTAAAGGACAAAATTGCTATGGATACTCGGGGGAGTCGCGGAGGTCGTTAACGGGTCGGGGTCACCGCGTGTGTCGATACAAATCGCTGTACTACTCTCCGAATGAGTTTCGAACTCGAGACGAACGTTTCTTATTCTTCTTCGCCTTTCATCGGAACTTTTTTTAAAGAACTGTGCATAAATCCGCATACATCGCGAACGGGATGAATGATAAACGCGAGCGATTGTAACAAAAGAGGGAGAGAGAGAGATAGCGAAAGAGGGAGGGACACCGGACGAGCCATTTAATTAATGCCGAATTAATTCATGAGAGAGTATACGCGAGTAGATTATCAACGTACGAAACAATAATAACGAACGAGATCGTTGATCCTATCAAGCGGCCTGTACTTTTCATTCTACGCGGATGGAATTTATATTAAATCGTTAATTCGCGCAATGAAAATTCGAATCTCGCGAAAAAAAAAAAAAATAGTTCGTCATTAGTTTCTATATGAGAAGCTTTTGTATCGCGGAAAAATCGTTTTTTAATGTTAAAAAAAAAAAATTTGAAAAATTTTAAAAAATCATTTTTTTTTTTTATAATTACGAAGTTTCGTAAATTTGTGATTTTTTTTTAGACAGAAGTTAATTTTAATTGGATAGTTATGCGATAACGTCGACTGATTTACGGGTTTCGGGTTAATAAATTTTCACGTTTTACAGATTCGTACGCATTGTCGGACAATTCGCTGGTCAGCAGTGGAGTGCCCTTGGTGTGAGTACCATAATTCTCATGTGTACGCATATAACGTTCGATGCAGGAAATACGAAAATAACTTTATACCTGACCTCTTGCCAAGAACTTGTAGTTCGCGTTCGCCGATTCTCGATCGCGTTAATATCGCGAAAACGTCCCAATTTTCTGTAATTCGCGTAAACTGTTATTGAAATTACGAAAATTAATTTATTTTTTATTCGAATTAATACAGTGACGATATTCACGAAACGAGTTACGAGGAGAATCGTTCGCACAGACGACATCGCAGCCCCGAGCCGGCAATTAAGACCACAACTGTTAATCGCGAATTGGTGTGTAAATAATCGCAAAAAAAAAACAATTACAAGTATTATAAAATTTAAAAAAAAAAAAAAATTTTTTTTTTTTTTTTTTTTTCAGTTATTCGACGACAGTTATACGTCATCGCGTTCAAAGCAAACGTCTCCATTGCCGGGATCGAGGGATTTGAAATTCGTTCGCGAATCATCGAGTAAGTATTTGTTTTTTTGTCAAAATTCGAAAAAAAAAAAAAAAAAAAAAATTATAAAAAAAAAAATTTCGAAGATTTCCAAACCGACGTGCGTCCAGTACACAACCAAACAGTGAGTACCGAATACGGAAACGTCGAGTACGTTCCCGTGCCGTCACCGACGCCAGCGATACCGATAAATCTCGCACCGGGACCAAACACAAAAGTAACAACAACGGTGAAAACTTATACTTACGAATTGCCCGGTGCCCCCGATACGTATTTGCCGGGAACAACGAATACGACGACATTGCAAAAAAATGTTCATCTCGCCGGCGATCAAACGATAACTTACACTCTGCCGCGCGGCGGTTCGCTCGAGAGACCGGTTAGTCCCGTGCGATACACGGGTTCTCCGGTACCGGAAGTAACGCAAAAATCGAAAATTCTTCACAAAGAAGCGAAGTATTATCAGGAAGAAATTCACGGTTTTCCGCCGCACGGTAAAACGAGTACCGGTTGGAAACCCGAATATCACAATGGACAACCGCCGATAAACGTTGAATCGACCGTAACGAGAAATGAGTATTATCGTCAGATAGACGGAAATTATCCGAACGGTTACGGCGATCGACCGGATCATCCGGGAACGTCGAATACTACGACGGTAATTTATCAGAATCAACAGCCCCCACCGCCCCCACCGACTATAAACGAAACCCACACGACGACGACGATCGACAAGATCGAGGAATACTATCCGAACCGACCGCCGTCGGCCGGACGTCCCGATGTTTACAAACCCGGAACACCGACGAGAAGCACAACGGTTAACTATTACACGACATCGCCGCCCCAAACATCGCCGCCGCAAACAAATACGACGATTTACAAATACTCGAACAGCACGACGGTTATACCGCCGGGACATCACCCCGAGGATCACGAAGTATTGTTGCCGAAACCGTTTCCGACGGGGATACAAGTTTATCCGTCGAACGGCAAGACTCCCGTCCCAAATAACGGACAGGGACCGCCGGCGAAACTTGAGGAACTTATGGCTTCGTTCTCCGACTCGGAGGTTCGTTCGATATATCGATTATTTCGATATATGTCATTTTTTGTTGCGATCTTTTTTTTTTTTTATAAATTTTTTTTAATTTCTCGATTTTATGATTATTTTTGCTGCAGCGCGAAGTATTGGACGATATCGCGAAGCAAGAGAATTATCAGCGAAAGGATAGAGTGAAAAATGACGCGAATAACCCGAAGAAGGAAGTCGACTTTGTGGGCCATTCGCCGCCGCAAGTTCACAGCAAAAATGTTGCCGGACCACCGGTCTATTATCCACCGGGTTCGGTAGAATTCACGAAGAAGGAATCCGCCGAGGGTGGCATGTCGCAATCGGGCGTAAGTGCAAAAATTTTATTGACGATAATTGCGATAATTTGCGAAAAATTGAAAAAAAAAATAATGTAAAATATTTTTGTTTTTTTTTTCAACAGGGCGAATGGCAGAAAGCTAGTGGAAAATACGAATACGAGGCGTCGAGCAAAAGCAAAAGTAAAAGCAGCAGTGGCAAAGCTGTAGTTCCGGTTTGTTTGCCCCTCTGTTGTGCCTTACCTTGCGTCATCATGTAATTTTTGTATCGATCTTTATATAGATATATATATTATATATTATATCATAATTAACACATGACAAAAGTTTATAAGCGTATAAATACGATGCGAGTGTCTTTTAAGCAGACGAGAAAAATAATAATACGAAAAAAAAAAAAAAAAGAAATTAAAAAAGAATTTTTAGACATCGCGCGATACGAAAGCGCTTAACTGACTGACACAGTAGACCTATGTGCAAAGCTTGAACGAACTTTATAGTCGTATATATATAGTCGTATTGTTTAATATTATCGTTTAAATATGCCATAAAGTAAAAAGAATTGAAAGTTACCTCGAATCTGCAACGCTCGTCTCCCACACGTGTCCCTCTGTTCTTCCGTACGAGATTCTCGCTGTTGCTGTCTTCTCGTAATCCTCAACTTTACACACACTTTTATCACTCATAGATCAAGGTACTTGCGACAATACACTTGTGACAATAAAATATACTTATTTCTGTAAAGGATAATTTATTTCGATAAAAGACACAAACACAAACACTTTCTGTTACAACTAACCTTCGCGATCTTACGATCGAATTATCCGAGTGACTGTAACCGCCCCCGAAAAATTAAATGCCGCGATATATTTTCATATTGTCAATATTTATGTTTGTAATGTTTATTGAACACGCGTGTCTTATTCTGTGTAATAAATTAATTTCTTAAGACGTGCATTGGATTAATAAAAAAAACCGAGATGATTAGTGGTTATTTATATCGGACCGTATAGATCGCGCGTGGAAATACACGTTGGCCATTGTTGGCAACTGAATTCAAACGAGTTTTAGCGAGCGCCGTTGACCGTTGCGCGGTGGCGTCGCCCATCGGCGAAATCTGAAAACAAGTGGAAAGATCCATTTCCGTCGTGAAAAGTTGTGAGTTTAGTTTACGCGCATCCTCATAATGCGAACAATGCGCAGCTTGGTGAGTATTATATGTAGAGAAACAGCAGGCAGCAGCAGCATCGGCGATAAATGTTCTGCGACGTTGCGTTTAGTTGCGTGTCCACAAATCGAGCCGTTTGAGCGCCCGATCACATCGCTGATTCGCGATTTCCTAGGTTGATTTTAAATTTGTGACGTCATGCGCGAACTTCCCTTCTATTCATCCCGCATATCCATGTCCAGCTGTCCATTCGTTTTGGCAGTCCGGTGAAAAATATATAATCCGCGTAGTAGCCTTGTCATATATACTTGTAAGGTTTTTTTTGTTCGTGTTTGCGGGTGTGTATCTCCCCGTACGGTCGCGAGGGAGTTTAGTAAATTTGTCGTCTCGACGTTTTAATAATTGTCATTGCTGAATTCGAGGCACAAGGAGGTTTTGGATATACATATATCGATATACGTTTCGCGTTTGGTGCTCCGCGATACGAGAAAGCCAAAAAGAGTTTTTTTTCAAGCGCGGAAGTGCTTCGTTTCGACACACACTGCGTGTAACGGTATTGCACGAAGAGGGCGGCCTTCGAAGCTGACAAAAGGCATAGTTGTATTAACTGGTAGTACGCAGCAGTCGAGACAACGGCTACTTCAATCGTGTCTTCGTCGTTTCGCGTAGTTTTTTCCTCTCCTGGCTGTGTGATTGTTCGGTAGCGACGTACGGAGCACGTCTCGGCTCAAGCATCGTGGTGTACCCGTCGACAGTTCGATCTTGACCACCGTACGCTCGCGAGGTGTCGCGAAGCTGTGTCCGGGAGCTTCGGTGAAGACTTTTTCCTTCGGCTTACAACACCAAACGACTGATTTCGAGAGTTGACCGAAAAAAAAAAAAAGAAGAAAAAAAAATCTCTACTCGTCAGTAATGTCTACTCCCGCAAGACGAAGACTCATGAGAGATTTCAAAAGGTAACGAACAATTTGGAACAAAAAAAAACATCGCTAATCCTCCGTAATCTCACGATTTTTCGATCATTATCTATTGCCCCCCCTCCCCCGCCCCCTCTCCCCGTGTGTGTGTTAGCTGCGTCATAACTCGAAAGTCGATTTCTCATAGAAGTAACTGTCTACGGTTACTTGGAGGGGAATAAAAAAAAAAAAATTCAACGTTTTTCCGATCAACGCGATCTTTAACGAGATGAATGTATTTCGCTGCTGCCTGCACAGCATACACGCACGACGGACGCAAGAACGTCACCGTGACTCGTGGTACATCGGTTATTATTAGAAACACGCGATAGAACGACGACATGCCTTATTTATATTACTCCCGGAATATTTTATTGGATCTCATACACACTCTCCCGATTACCGATCGATTAACGTCGAGTGACATTGATTAAACGAATAGACCTCTGTTTTTTCATGGCCAATCAAAGGGTTTCACGACATTTGATGCAAAGCCTCTCGCGATTTGTACATCGCGACACTTTACAGTAATTTATCATAATACGACTTTCTTTATCCTCAAATCAATACGAAACTCATGCTAAAAAAATCTTTCAAAAATTCTCGCAACGCAGACCTCCAGAATTGCTGTCTTCGGCGCACAGCTCTGGCGGTTTATTCGCAACGTTATCCAACATGACGCAAAATCTTTTGTCACCGAATCGCATTTTTGGTGTCTGAGTCATTGCCAATTGATGAGTTCATACTTTTTGCCATTAATTTAAGGTCATTCAGGGTCACGATAAAAAAAAAAAGAAAAAAAAAAAAAAATTTTATCGTTTTTGTCGCAACTGAAATATACATTATTGTGGTTTTTTTTTTTTTCGCAAAGATTACAGGAAGATCCACCCACCGGAGTCTCCGGCGCACCTACCGATAATAATATCATGATATGGAATGCCGTAATATTTGGGTACGTATGGCGCAACGATACCAAAAAACTGGCAACTCTCGTCGACGATTTCGTTATAACGATATATGAAATTTAATTTTTTCCATTTTTTTTTTTTTTTTTTTTTTTTTTTCTTTGGCTTCAGACCTCACGACACTCCCTTCGAAGATGGAACATTCAAACTAACTATAGAATTCACAGAAGAGTATCCAAACAAACCGCCGACGGTAAAATTCGTCAGCAAAATGTTTCATCCAAACGTCTATGCGGACGGCGGCATTTGTCTGGATATACTACAAAATCGTTGGAGTCCAACGTACGATGTTTCCGCCATTCTGACATCCATACAGGTAATATTAATCGTAAAAAAAAAAAAAAAAAAAAAAAAAAATCATTACACGATAATATTTATTTTTCCGCTATGAGACGCATAGATCCATTGCCGAGATTATCGCATCGTTTTTTTCGGATAATCCATCGTCTCGCATCGGATCTTTGCTCGATTAGCGACGAAAAACAGAAAAAAAAAAAAAAAAAAAAAAAAAACCACTCACTGTTGCCTTAACAGCGGTTGCAATTTAGCAAAGTCTAATATCCTCGTCGAGCAATAAACTTCGTTTTATAATGTTTCGAATCGAGATAACTAAGCACCCAGCGAGACATATCACGTTTGATTCATTATTTTTTTTTTCCGTTTTTTTTTTACGTCTTCTTTTGTCGTTTATTTTGTGTCTCTTAGTATATCGTAACATTAGATATCGTAAACGAAGAGTAGTAAGCGCTCGCGGCGCTTGTAGAGAACGCGAGAGAAGACGAGACGAATAGTTAGAGAAAAAAAAAAGAAAAAAAAATTTGTAATGTTTGGTTCATTTCATTACGTAACAAAGTACGACTTGTCTGGTTGCAGTCGCTGTTAAGTGACCCAAACCCGAATTCACCTGCCAACTCAATGGCAGCGCAACTGTATAAAGAGAATCGACGCGAGTACGAGAAACGGGTGAAGGCTTGCGTGGAGCAAAGTTTTGTGGATTAGTCGCGGGTTTTCTCGCCGCTGTTGAGCCACGATCGACCGTCAACAATCTACATGCGATATGGAAGCGAACGTGCAGCCTTACCATGGAGTTAACGCTAACCGCTTAGCATATCACTCCCTAAAAAAAAAAAAAAAAAAAAAAAAATAAACAACAAGAACAACAACAACAATCCTCTATTCAACAACCACAATGTGCAACATTAGACCGAATTTTTACCGATGTTGTATAATAAATTATTATAAAATTGTGTATTTATTTATTTGATATTCGAGAAGAGAGAAAAAAAAAACAAAAAAAAAAAAAGAAAAAAAATTGAAAAGATCGATGATGTGAAGCATCGCGGATAAAAGATTATGAGTTGATGATAAAAAAAAAAAATTATTAGGATAATACGATTATTGTAAAATTTCTTTTTTTTTTTCTTTTTTTTTTTTTCGATGCTGTTAGAAGCGATGCCCTACGATACGACAAGCACCGACTTGTACTTCAATTTTACTCTAGTTATTCATATAGTATCTAAATTCACCTATACATATATAAATATATATACACATACATACAATAAAGCGCATAATTTCATGCGGTTCTTTAATTATTATTTCGTTTTACCCTTTCGCTTCATTCGCGGTACCAATGGGATGTGTATGGCGGGTGTATCGTCGCGTATTACGAAAGAAGGCGATTCACGGGAAATTCAGAGAGAATTTCGACAATTTTCTAATGGAAAAAAAAATCGGGAAAAAAATCATTGTTCATCGAATTATCCGGTAATCTAACTTTTTCTTTAGCCGAAATTTATTCGATAATTTTTTCAAATATTTACGAATTTTTTTAAACTTTTTTCTAATTTTCGAAAAAAAAAAAAAATTGATTTTTTTTATCGATGAAAAATCACGAATTTCCGAAAATTAGAAAAAATTCTGTTACCGAAAAAATTTTTTGGACAATGATTTTTTTTTACTAATTTGTTAATAACTTTTTGAATTATTATTATGAAAAATTAATCTTAGCGCCTTCTGTATTGTTGATTTTTTTCGGATTTTTATTAAATTCGGAAGTATTCGAAATTCTCTCCGAATTTCACGCGAATTTCACTTTTCGGTAATACGCAGCGATATACATCGTCCTTAATATTCTCGTGTGAAACTTCGGGGATAATTAACAAAAAAAAGAATATATATATTATGGAAACGTGTGATTATCTTGTTACAGTCACTTCTGGATGAACCAAATCCTAACTCTCCGGCAAACTCGCTGGCGGCACAATTGTATCAAGAAAATAAACGAGAATACGAAAAGAGGGTCGCTACGGTCGTCGAGCAGTCGTGGCTGAACTTCCAGGAGAGTCACATCGAAGATCCACGCTGACATTAGATCGTTTCGATAGTTTCATCGAGAACTCGTTTAAGAGATTTATGGTGTATTCTTGTAGCGCGTAATGTTCCGATCTCCCAGAAGTACAGAAATGTTGTAAATCAAAGAAACAAAAAAGAAAAAAAAAAAAAAAAAAACAAAACTGGAATCCCGCATCGTCGACTCTTCTTTTCAGATTTCAATGCCGAAAAAAATGTCTGAGTTACAATACGAATGTTACTTAAAAAAAATAACAACAAACATAAAAATAATCCAGAAACAGAAGAAAAAGAAAAAAAAAAAAAAAAAAGCGCATCACTGACTCGTGTGATTAACTTATAAGTATTACGCACGTGCGTACGAATATATATATATATATTTTTGTTTTTTTTTTTTTTTTTTTTTTTTTCATTAACTACGAATAGATTTGAGATATATTTACATAAGTATGTTAGAATCTCTAAGGTACCCGTAATAAAAACACACGTATAAAGTGAGACATCTTATTTTCACTCATTTATTTTTTTTAATTTCTTTTTTTTTTTTTTTTTTTTTTACTTTTTTTTTTTTTGGGAGAATCAGATATTTGAGAGAAATATTGTCGTTGACATGGAAAGACGTGTCAAGGATCGCGTCGAATATCCGATAGTCATCTCGTTACACAAGAATTTTTATATTTACATTTTTCAGTATAATACTGTGTTTTCGCTATTAAAAAGTATCAATTATTTTATATTTTTTTTCCTCCACTCTGCAATTGGTGTTACAATGATTTTCTTTTTTTTATTTTGAGAATTCTTCGAACAGTCGTGTGTGTCTCTGGGACATCGGTAAGCGTCCCTCGGGATTTTTTTTATTTTTATTTTTTTTCATTTTTTATTTTTTATTATAAACATTCGATGTTTCAACGACGCCGATCGCGATCCTTCGGAAACGATGCAAGAAATTTCTTCGAATTAACGAATCCAATGATTATCTCGAAATTTCGTCTGTTGCTTCGTTTCAGTTTTACATTCCGATTTCTCGCATCGTGTCCTAAAGTTTGACTGTGGAATAGCACAGCCCTTCCGTCGCGGCGCTCCGTCATGGAAAGCCGCGGCTTCGGATTCGTTTGGAAATATTCATTTGTTTGTTTTGTTTTTGTTTTTTTTTTAATTTTTTCGCGGCTCTGCCGCATGGCGAATCCACGACCGGATTTGGAGTATCGAATTTTTCCGGAACTCGATCTCCTCGAGTTCCTTTAAGCGCTCAGATCCTGCTACGATTTTTCTTCCTTTTCCTTGTTGTATCTCTCGAGTTCTTTGAGAAATTGTGCCTTCGGTTTCATTACGTTCGGTCGATCGCCACGGCATTTCGGACAAAACCATTTGCCCTTTGGTTTCGTACTCAACGAAACGCAAGAAAAGTGAAACCACTCGATGGGACAGAGATCGTTGTCGCAGAGAATCATCTCGCCGTAGGAAATTTGATCGCAAAGGCAGTAAGTCGGCTCGTCGGGATCAATAGCCAAATCGTCTTCGGGAGGCGGCGGCGTATCTTCCCGATGTTGATTTTGCTGATTTCCCTGACGCGACTTTCGCTTTTTCTTCTTTCCGGTCGTCGCCGCCGCTGCTTTCTTCTGATTTCCATTACTCGCGTTCGCCAGTGTCGTCGATCGCGTTTCCGACATTACTATCATATCCATCGCGTGCGCCGATTCTACTAACGTCTCGGTACGCGTTCTTCTCGCGCGCTTTGGCTGCCTTTCGATATTATTCGTCGTACTCGTGTTACCCGAGTTTATCGCGGTATTCGACTCGCGCGCCGGTTCCGCGGTTTCTTGTTCTTTTCCAAAATCTGAGAATACGGAAAAATTTGATTTTCGATAATATCTTTTTAATAGAATGTAATATAATAATATAATAAATTAATTAAAAAAATAATAACAATCATTAATTACATATATATATGTATATATATATATTTTTTTATATTATCGTAAATTTGCAGAAAAAAAAAACAAATTGCAAAAGTACTAAAAAATGTTGCGCTTTTGATAGCTATTCTAGAAATTTGCACCAAATTTTTTTAAAAATCTTTGCTAAACGCTCCGATTAGTAAACAGCTCCGTTCTCTAAGAATTTTTTGTTACGAGCCGATAGAAAATTATGAGGAATTTTTTTTTTTTTAAATCAAAATTTTTTTTTTTATTGTAAAGAATAAATATTGAAAAAAAAAAAAAAAAAAAAAATTGGGCGAAAGCAAAGTAACGTAAGCGTACGGCGTCATACCTAAGTTACGATAGTCCAAATCCAATTGACGCGACTTGTTTTCTATGAGATCCTGTACTTGCTGAACGATCTGTAATTTCTCGTCGCCGATCTCCTGAGCGGCGATCAACGCTTGTTGCACTCTGAGAAGAGCTCTTCTTCTCACCGACAGATCGACATCGTTTTTTAGCAACTCCTGCTGCTGATCGACTTCTCTCAAATAATCTGCAGCGAGAAAACGAGAGTTTTCGATTAATCACGGAAAATACTTCGATTTCGGAGCAAAATTATCGGCGAACTTTCCCGCTCGCGGATCGTCGTCTTTTTTTTTTTATCAATAAAGAAAACGTTATAACTCGTAAAACTCACTTTGACAAGTAGCATCCAATTCCCGTAATCGTGAAACATGCCTCTGTATGTCGTTCGGAAGATTTTCAACGCAATCGAGATAATTTTCAATATAAGTCGCGGAATATAGTGCCTCGACTACCGCCTGATTCAGCATCTTTATCGTTGACAAACGAGATTCTATCGCGCGCGTAAAATTCAGTTAACACTTTGGCGTTACCGAACTTTAGAGAATTCGTAAACGGCGTTTTTCAACACTGCGTATCATTTGTACCGATATTACATTTCGTGAACAATCTGTAAACGTCCCTTGTCGCTTTGAATACAGGTGAATACAGCAATGTGTCGCAGGCGGTGCAACGTTAAAAATTTGCCATACGCGTGGGGTCACTAGACTTCGGTTTCTTTCCCGAGACAAAGTTCACAGAGCGTTTTATCGATATAAATAATGTGCATGACGAGCGATATATAAAAAATAAACAAGTATCGAACTTAATTAACGTCTAACAATCTTTCTTGTTTTTTAGAAAACATTTCATTGATGTTTATTTGTTTATCGGCTCTATCATCGATTCTCATTGGTAGTTCGCCCCCACCACCGCTCCATTCCACCAATAACAATCAAGATATAAGGGGATCAGCGTTCCAATTCCTTGGCTTTTGCGTCGCGACGTCGCATTACCCCCACTCCTTTACCCCGCGTATTTTCCGATGGCCGATCGCGCCAATGAAAAAGTAACGCACCAAATTCGATCTTTTTTCAGAATCAAATGTAAGAAACAAAATAAATTAGTTTATAAACACCGTATTTTGGTAATGATAATGGATGACTGTTTTTTATTGTACACGAAGAAATACATCTTACAATCTTACGAATCAATTGTAAATAAAAACGTTTAAAAAAAAAAACTTGTATACAATTTCTTGTTTCTTAATGTTATAATACTTAAGGTACGATTTGCGAAAAATAAAAAATGGCACATCAAAATTTTATTATTTTCAATTATCTGTGAACTTTTTTGTGAAATATCAGAGAGGGTAATATTTTTATTAATGTTACGAAATGCCCTATCATATATCCCACTAATGCACCGATGACGCAAGGAATCGGCCAAACTTGCCATGGTCTGTCCCAATCCAGAGGGATAGTTATCGCCCCCAGCCAAGCACCCAAAAGCGTAGCTTTGATATTCAAATTCACAGCTTCGCCAATGAGGCCAGTGCCCTGTGCTTGAGCTTTCGTCAAAAGTAATAACGCCGTATCGACGCCTAAGTGAAGAGACGCCGGAACGAACGTCAAAGTCGCAAGAGTAACGGTTAGCATCGTCGTCTCTTCTCGTTGGGTAGTGAACGGCGCGCCGAAGAGTAAAATAATCGTGTAATAAGCAACAAAAAGAATAAACATCGCGACAACGAATTTGACAAATTCCTTAAAACCTCTGGACCACGGTTTTCGCGATCGAGAATTCGGTCGCGCATCGATTTTTCCCAACGACGATTGTTCGCTGCGCAACAACGAAAACGTGAGTTTCATAACCTCCGCGAACATGAGAATCGTCAATATTGGTATAAATTTGTAAGTTCCGACGTTGTAGAGACTCTCGTTGTACTTCAATAGGAGGAGAATACACGGGAAATAAATGCACGTAAAGGAACAATAGAATAGCAGCAAACGCTGTCCCGGAACCCTATCGATGCCCATAGCTCGTTCGGTTTAATCTGTCGAAAAAAAAAAAAACACAAGAATTTTGTTGTTTAATAGTTTGATTTTAATCAATTATGCGGGGGAAAGGCGAGTTTATTTGATCAGTTATTCGTACTTGTTTTCGCGTCACAAATGGATTGATTTTTCGATGTTTTTCTTTTGCACGATTTGGAGGTTGTAAATCATCGATACCGGCGCTGCTGGCGCTGCTGATAGACTCACAGCTGATGTTTGTATAGAAACTGTTTTCCCGGTTAAACCGTCGGATATTTATTCCGTTCGGTCATGTAACCGTTTATAATATTTCACCCGGCGGTACGCGGATGCTTTATGTGTAAACACGAGCCGTTGTTTACAATTCGAAAAGACGAAGATTTGTATATTTATGCGTTTAGCAAGCGATTCAGTGATTGGTTGAATAAAACTCTCGATCGAGAAATGTTTTTTTATTCATTGTCATTCTCTTCTCGATCGAGCTGGATAAAGTTAGCCATACAACTTTTATTTTAAAAAATGTAGCATATACCAATCGATTGGTGGTCGTTTGGTGGTGATTGGTAGTCTAATTAGATCGTTTGGTGGTTACTCGTTTAATTACAATAATTAAAAAACGAAATAAGGCCCAAAGTTAGCCAAACATTTTTTTTTTTATTAAATTCGCTTCAAAAGGGGCTCAATCGATGCGGAATCGTTCGGTGGTCACGAATATTATAATTAAAAGGTTTGGTGGTCACTCATTTAGCTGAAATAATTAAAAAACCAAGTGGACCGTAGAGCGCGGGTTCATTAGCGCGCGGTACGCCGGTGACCATACGATGCGCTATAGGTGTCATGGCGTCGCTTCTGCCTGCAGTTGTCGCATCCGACGAGTACGAGTCAACCGAAATCGCGCGAAGATTGTGCCGGCTTACCTTTTGTTGCTGAGGAACAGTGAACCTCAGACTCCTTGGACACGTGTAATATGGACGGTGTGCCGAATCTTAGGCAGCGTCTGGTAGTCGGAGGCTTCTTGGGTCTTCAAGATTCGTTTCATCGTGATGAATCGTCCGACTACCAACATTTATAGGTTAGTCTATTCATTATTCAGGGAGAAAAAAATCAAAGAAAAATGAGAAAACAAGCTCGGCTTTGGATCGTTATTATAATTACGCGCGGCTTCGTGGTGGCCCGCAGCCGATACTTCGACTACCATTTCGAAAATCAAGTCCGTTAAGTATGCTCGCGGCCGTGGCTTATCAGAGACACGCGGCTTCGATTCGCAATCTCTTACAGTGCCGAGTCATAACAATTACCCTATCGTTCGCTAACTCCAGAAGCACACAATGAGCGGAAAGTGGAAGGGACGGATAAAGCTGTGAATGCGAGAGGAGACCGGAAGAGCTGAATTGTTCATAAATAAATCCGTCTCATGGGCGTTCACTCCGAAATAATTGCGACTCTACACTAAACCTTGCGCTATGCTACATTTCTTCCTATTCTTACAATATTTGGCATTTTCCTCTCGGCACTCGTGATGTTCCTCTCTTCATGGTGATACTAACTCTCGACGATGATCCGGAAGACACATCGCTGTCTCATACCGTCCTCTAAAACGGAAGTTCGTTGTTTCACAGATATGATTTATTGTGCGTGATAGAAAAAAAATAGGAAAAAAAGGAACGTTCTATATTTTGTTTTTTAAATATATTTTTCACGACAGGATAATTGGTCTATACTCCTCTACACTCACTGCAATTATTCTCGTCCATAGCGCAAATTACATTCTATGTTTCATTCAGCTTCAATGTAAAAAACGAAAAAAAAAAATAAACGATCGAATTTCTATATGTACGAAATCAACACTGACCACACCGTCAACGAAACGCTTGAATCGTTCGTTTTAACTTTTTTTTTTATATTATTTTTTCGCTCCATAGTTCTCTCTTTTCTTTAAAAATAAATATATATCATTTCTGTGTATTTACTCCGGTTTTTTTGCTCTTACGATTTGCAGCATTTCCGTTTTTTTTTTTTTTTAGACATGCCCGTATTTGCACAAGTTGCGTCGCATGTTGTCGCTAACTTATTGTTTGTTCTTGACAATGCCGTTGTCAAAGCTCGCGATATATACACAATAAAAACGTATAGACGTGCGTGTGCGGGGGAATTCACGATTGCCGTGGTAGATACTCGAAATCCGTTCGCATACACTATCGACAATGAATCATAATCGAAACGCTTCAGGAACAAAGCCAAACGCCATTCCGGCATCACTATTATTCTGTTTTTTTTGTGCGTTTTTATAATCAATGCGCCGGCGTTATTTGTGTCTAAACCGTACAATGGAAATAATGTGTAAAGTCGGTTCTGTTTTTTTTGTGAGTATCAAAGTTCTAGTGCCGGACTCACGGACGGACCAGATCTGCACGGATGAAAAAAAATAAAATAAAATAATAATGAAGGACTTCCCGACAGGCCTTAAGAACTTTCTTGATTTTCGTGGCGACAGCGTAGTGTTTAACGCAATTAATATTTTACATAACGACGTTATTCTCATTGTCACGTTAAGCCATAAGCCAGAGAACAATGCTCTCGTCCTGATCCCCCAAATACGACTCGGTTATTCCGTTGTCCTCGAGGAATAATCTTCTCAGTATAGCGTCGACTTGTCCCTCGCCGAGTGTCGACTGTGTCGTCAGTATGTCACGCCTTATCTCTTTTTCCAGAAGGCGACGTCACGGACTCCAGTACAAGAGCCGTTAGGACTTTTGCCACCCAATGATCTGGATAGTATTGTTCTCCATCATACGCTCCGAAGAGTCATAAAGATCGGCGAAATGGAGGACGACTTGGTGACACATCAGTTCCAGTACACCCTTGCGGATACAAATCATTGCGTCGAGATTCGTGCGTTGCGCCGCTGACAGCGACGTTGATATTTGTTCCTGTGATCGATCAAAAATAGACTAATTCGAACTGTTTGTATTAAGAGATGAAAATATTGGCTGTTTTTTGTTCGTTGCATGAAAAAAAAAGAAGTTGTAACGATGCATTTCGAGAGTTAAATATATTGCGTGAGTTTACCTTTAAATTTTGGACGGCCCTCGGCACCTCAAGGATGCCACCTCCGTTTGTCAATTTCTTCCGTTTGTTGGACAATAAATTTCGGACAGCCTACCGGGATTTTCGTCGTGACGATATTCCGCGTGATTGTTGTTGAATTATAAAACAGCTGCAACGCTCGATCATTTTTTCGGCTTTTTTTGTTCTGAAAGGAAAAATGCGCATGAATCAATGAATTTTTGCTTTTGCCCTTTTCGTAAATCTTGGTTTAGCTTTTCTTTATATCCTTAAAATACCTTTTCTGTATTCTACCGTCTATTGACGGATGTACACGGCTAGATGTGGTTCAATGTCAGCATTCGATGTGCATGTACCTACGTCCGCGTCCATGTCGTTGTAAACTTGCCAAGTACCACTGTAACGTCGACAGTACGCGGTGAAGTGACCTGGAGTGAATCCAACCAATCCAGCGAGGCTAATAAAGAGAGGAAATTAATCTTCGATTAGTAAAAAATACTACAGAAAGATTAAGCAAATAGACATTCATAATTAAATCATATACATGTATTCAGAGGTGATGTTGCCTTTTTTGTTTTTTTTGTTCCCGACTGGAAAATCGATTTTCAGCGGCAACTCTTCCAATTTACATCGTAATCCATTATTTCTCGATCCCAGACGAGAATAGCCACGAGAAACACGAATATCGAGTTCGATGAAAATGTGAAAGTTCAGATCGCTAAACATTGTGAACTTGCCAGGACAGTCATAACAAGTTAAGCCATTCACGAACGGCTTGAAAGCCAGCGCAGCTTTCAAAGAACCAAAACCTCTTTGTGTAATGATGCTATGACTTGGTGACAGCGCGACAAGCGAATATGTGCGGCCGATACAGTGCGAACACTCGTCGTTTTTATAGACCGTCGGCTCCGATGCCATCGTAAGTTCTACAGTCCTGAGTATACTGTTCCACGCGTTAATGACATACGACAGTACGCGATTTTTCGTTTGAAGAGCGATTTTTTTCTCGTAAAAATCTTTTAATATGTTGGCCCTTTCTGTGAGTATCTGTCGAGTCACGCCACTCTTGATGAGCTGCAATACGAACTTTACTGTGCTGTTCTGCGATTCTTCCAAGAATGATTTATACCGGACGTTGTCTATAGCGCTGGTCATTAGAATACTTACTAATGAATCGAATGCACATGTATTCTTTATGATTATTGTATCACCACCAATTTCCACGCCGCGAGGACAGCGTAAACCGTTTGGCAGTAAGTGACCTTTTGTCCGTTTCGTGGTGAGCATGTTTGCTTGCCGAATTTCTGGGTAAGCGCGAAAGTACTTGCTAATAGTCTGTGGTTGATTTTCAGTTGCCTCTGAAAAGGGCTTTACGTTTTCTTTTTCGTCGAATAATTCGAATTCATTATTATGAAAATATTTGTCTTGAAATTCAAGAAGATTTTCTGATACCAAATGTACGACGTCCGTCTCATTGAGATTCTCATGGCCAACTAATGCCGGTCGCCCGTCGAAATGTTCTTCGAGTTCTTCTACTGTCGGAATTTCTCCATACTTCATCGGGCTCTTAAGAAAACTCTCTAAGATTGACTGTACAACATCCGTCTCATTGAGATTCCCGTCGCCAACTAATTCCGGTCGCCCGTCGAAACGGTCTTCGAGTCCATCTACTGTTGGAATTTCTCCATACTTCACCGGGCTCTTAAGAAGATTCTCTAAGATAGACTGTACAGCATCCGTGTCCTTGAGATTCCCGTCGCCAACTAATTCCGATCTCCTGTCAACACGATTTTCGAGTTCTTCGACAGCCGTAATATTACTATCCTTTACCGGACTCTGCGGTTTATGTAACTGCGAGTAGGAGTGATCAAAGTGGACACTACTGTCATATATTTCCGTTGTACTATCGTCTGTGGTCGAGCTATCATTATCCACAAAAGCTTTTCCGCGCCAGTCTTCGGCCGACCTCAAGTCGGAATCGTCGAAATCGATTAAATTGACGTTCAACGATGTAGTTTCAACAAAGCAAGACACATTTTGCACAACGGATTCTTCCTCTATGCCGATTTCCAGCTCCGATAGCTCATTGATATTGGTGTCCTCGTATGGCTCATTTTCCGATGAATATTCCATTTGCTCAATTACTTCCGCGTCGTTGGTTCCCAACTCAACTCGATTAAATTCGATTTTTCTTAGCTCGGCTTCTCTCTTTTCTGTTTGTTCAACTTCAGTTTGATTTTTTTTGCCTCTTCTCTCTTCAGTTCGCTTTAGCTCGATTTGTTTTTTTTCGCCTCTTTTCTCTTCAGTTCGCTTCAGCTCGACTTGTTTTTTTCCCCCTCTTCTCTCTTCGGATCGCTTTAGCTCGACTTGTTTTTTTTCCCCTTTTCTCTCTTCAGATCGCTTTAGCTCGACTTGTTTTTTTTCGACTTCTCTTAATTCGACTCGCTCCATGTCGGTGTGGCTACCTTTGTCTTTTCTCGTATTCGATTGATCGACCTTTGTTGGTTCAGTTTCGGCTTCTTCCCGTGCATTTTGCTTCATCTCGGCTTTTTTCATCTTCGAGACGAAAAGCAACGTTTCACCGATGATATTACGAGCGAGATGTTTCAGAAATAAATCTACGCGTGCCGGTAGTGTAACTTCGGTGTTAAAAACTCGCGTTTTTATGTCGTTGAAATAACTTTCCACGTAACTAGATGTAGCATGAGGAGAGCCGCAAGGCATTGCCACTCCAGTCCATAACGGGAATTCCTTTGCCAATTTCAATAGCCTTTCGATAAAGTCGGGAAGATAGAATGCATTCACATCCCTACCGAGGCGTTCAGTTTTTTCGGCTCGTTCTTTCTGATCGGTAATCCACTTCACAAGGCGATTACCGGCCTTCGTATCGTCATCGAGCTTCTTCGCATCGCCAGTTTCGTTGAACACCAGTGAATCCGCTGCGCAATGCATTTTTTCTGGAGGCGTGTCGACATCAGGCTCACTTGCATCGAATTCGAATGGACCTGCAGTATAATCTTCATCATCTCTAGACGCGTGCGCTTTCAATTTTTCGTCAATTCGTCGATTTGCGATGAAGTCTTCCAATTTATACCTTGCCTCCTTTCCCGTCTTTACAAGCGAAAGTTTTAGCGTAGAATCTTCGTGTGTCTGAAGTCCTACTGCGCAAGTTAGAGTAAACACTGTCTGAAAGTTTGCCAGTGTTTCGCACTCTACCATCAGCGCAACGCACCGAACAAAGAAATTCTTAATGCAAGATTGATTAGCCTTATCGAAACATTTCCAACGGCAAATCATGTGAATCAAATGAGCCACGTCTATTCGAATCACCGTTGGAGGGCGTTCAACGACGCCACGAGTGTTTTCGATAATGGCGAAACAAATATTAAGATACGACTTGATCGTTCTGTTGTTCAACGCCAAACATAAGGCTGATATGAGAGCTCGGGAATAATCAGAGACGGCTACTTTTGGCTTCGGTGCACCTTTTCGAAGCCATTGCTTCAACCAATATTCTATGAATTCGGTATCGTGCTTCTCCGAAATCATCTGATGAACGGGCTGCGTCGTTCCCTCGAAGTTTACAACAATGCTGTACAAAAAGATATGTCCAGTTTTCGTGTTCCGTGGACGATCCAATTTTCGAATAACGCTTCCCGTCGCATCGACGCATATCGTACTTTTCGCTCTATTTAGTCGGATATATTTTTTGTACGCGATCATCTGAGACGGAGTACTATAGAAGACATAAAACGGCGATGATCCTACAGCGTGTATAAGATCGACATACTCCGGATCTTCAACGAGGTTCTCAATAGTCTTTATTAAATCTCGTCCGTCGCTTCGGTTGACCTTCAGATTGCGGTGGATAGCTTCCTTTTTTGCTTGTCGTAAAACATCGCCAGTTGGTAAGAACATAGGCTCAAAGTCGCCATCCTTCATGTATTCACGTGCCTGCCGTCTCTTCCACACAGCACAGCCTTCTTGAATCATTTCCCGTGCAGCGTCTTTTCGCCTTTGCCCGTTAAGAGGACGCTTAACATCGTCGTGTGACTGTAAGCGCGTGTCGCGAGTATTAACGTGTATTATTAACCCTTCCGAATCCGGGCATTTTTCGCCATGACCAATGAAAGTGTTACCGCATGCAGCACTCTTGCACCTTCCGAATATATCGACGATGTATGAGCCGTCTTCTGGACCTGTCGTCACATTAGCTCTCTTGAAGACAAACGCGCAATTCGTTTTATACTGCTGCCAAAACGCAATGGAAATTACATTTGTCCACATTCCTCGTTGCAAGATCGCTTTATTCCTGTTTCCGTACGAAACGGTATCGACCGGTTTAATGGAGTCCCATTCTGCCGCAGTTAAAACCAATTCGAGCTCTGTTGATTCAAATTCATTGGGATTAGTTTCTCCCCTCTTCCGGTTTTTATCGGGACTCCATGTCGCGCCATCCATTTGTCGTCTTTTCCGATTTTTGATAAGGCTCGCAGACGCGTCATCCTCGCTTGATGAAGTCTCGTTCGCGTTCGTCTCGCTTATCGCAGTCTCATCTAAGAAAATCCATCAAACAAAGTCAAAGGAGACAATCGGAATAATTTTTTTTAGGTTTACGATTAGGACAAAACTTTATACAATTATAACTCTAACATGCGCTTCGATGTCAGCCTAAAATTGATATAGGTTTTATATTCAGCAGAAAAAAGCAGAATCAATAGGTCATGAGTTTTTTACTGATAAAGTAAATTAGTCAATTAGTAAACAAAACAATTCAATAAATAAAACGATTTCGTCAAAAAATGAATCTTACGCTACGTTGCGCCTAAGAGTATATTCAAGAAAATTTATGTTACGCTACGCTACGCCTGATAGTATGTTGAAGAAAATGTATCCTACGCTACACTTAAAAGTATTTTCAAGAAAACTAATCTCACACTACGCGACACCTGATAGAATATTCAAAAAAACTAATCTTACACTACGCTACGCCTGATAGTACATTCAAGAAAGTTAAATTGACACTATGCTACATATGATACTTTATTCAAGTAAACTAAACTCACCGATTTGTTGAGGTACTTCATTTTCCGCATCCAGTACAACTATTCCCAATTGGTCTCTCGCAATGCTAAGAATGTCGAGGCGGTTTTCACGAACATTGATATAAACATCATGAGGCGTCCAACGTCCATCAAGTTCCTTACTCATCCGTTTCCATGTTGTCGAAGTATATGATGGAAACTCGTTCGTCACAAAATATTTCATAAACTTCTTTATGATATTGATGCGGTCCTCGAAGGGCACCTTCGATTTTCTCGGCATATCCTACAACAAATGACATTAAATTAATGAAATGAAGACGAGAACTCTAAAGCTATTACAGGAGCGATAAAACTCGTACTCTATAACACCAACTATTCAGAGACGATGAATTGCAGGAGAAACTTTTGTATTATCACATAATCGTTGTTTTTTTTTTTGTTTTTTTAATTAATAGGCTATCGCGTTCAGTTTTATAATCATAGTTTTTTTATGTAGTATTTTAATAATTTTTACAAGTTTCTTCACAGAATATTAATAATGGCGGGAGCTCCTCCCGCGTTTTCTTGATAAGACGTAAACAATATCGGAATGAAGAGCCGAATAGCACGGAAGTAGCACCCGAAAGTTAATTGATGGGAGGTCAAGAAGTGAGATCTCTGTTTTATCATTTTAGTGCTGTTTTAGGGCTCATTTTAGTGCTGTTTATTTGTCTGCTCCTAACCGAGATGCAGACCCCAACATAAGGTACTATCGTTTTTCTTGTTGTTAATGCAATTCTCATCGTAGCAAACAATTAAACAAAAAGAATATCGAAATGTCGGATTCTCCAGATAAAATAAAGCCTTTACTTCGACTGCAGATAAACTTTAAGTCGACACGGTCTCTATTGGAGTTTGTACCGGAACAATATTTGTACGTGGCTCAGAGAATACACAAGATAGATTTATTTACGTAAACAAGTAACAAACCGATTCACCTTTCACGTATTGGACGTTTTAAGGTTCTGTTCATGGAGTTTTAAGATTACTATAGGAATAAAATCAAATTCACAAAGAAAGGAAAAACTTGAACGTTAGTGTAACCAGTGCCGATTTTCTTTACCATAAATAATTAAAAACATAATTTTTTTAAATTTATTTCTTTTTTTACTCATTATTTAGACGATAACGTGAATATAGTGCAAGTTAGGTTTCTATTTATATTAAATATATTCAATGTAGCTTCAAAAATATCGAGTTCGAATATCAATTGAAGGTTAGGAATGCATATTAGGTTATCTATATTTTATAAAGATAATGAAAATAAGAAAATGTTTTTATAAAATTACCATTTCCAAACATGATGATATAGGAATCCTTTCCTTAATTCCAATATCGTATGGATCTGCAACAATCCCTGTAACATCGGATATTCTGTGTTAGTATTCAAGAGTTCAAAACTCTCGGAACAATAAACACATGTAATGTGTGATTGTGTCACAAAATTCTACTGAAGTGAACGAGAGTACTGAACTTACTCATTTGTGATTTTAAACTCGTTGGCTATATAATTTTGATATATTTCTCAAGGAACATGAGTGATCTGGCTATTAACTGCATTGCGTCACCACAATCCAAAAGTACTGGACCCATTATGCTCCTGGGAATGTTGTCTAATGATTCCAGTTTATGCGTCGTATCGCTGCTCCACGATGCCATGATGACTGCAAGATGCCTTGGATAAACAGACATGGAACTTCTGCAAAAATGTAGTTCGATTAGTAAGCTAAATACTGGTAGCTGTGTGCGTATATTTGCAACAGTCATTATGCATTTCAAATATTATAACTGTACACATACTTTACGTATCACAGAATAAATACATATAATGAAAATAAATTGTCTTTGACGTGTAGTAAAATCGAAGATTCAAGGAGATTCAGAAATGGAAATTATCATGTGACTTTTACGAGCAATTACCTCGTATACAATTACATTTTTATACAATTTTGTATAAAAATGCATGTGCTCCTTTAAAAAGAATTCGCACATAAGGAGAAGACATCTTCTTACTCCGAAACAGCAATAATGGAGTAATATGCCTCCTCTTAGTCTTAGAGAAATTGAACAACTGATAAAAATCATTCAGTATTCGGTAAGATAATGCGAGTACAGCTCAACATTCAAATAGTTCTACTCACCGAAATCGTGAATGCACATTCACAAAAATATATTGTAGAGCTTCAAACAAAGCCGTGGCTCCGTACAGCATGGCGAGCATGTGGAATACTTCGAACGCCATATTGAATTACGTCGCAATAAGGCGTACTGAAGGAGGGATGCCACTAATAATCTCTTTTGTAAAATGGACGAAAATTAGCGACACATCGATAGTTCATCAAGTTGAAAGTTCAATAATGTCAAATATCGAATTTATTTAAAATAATCCGTCGAGTATAATAAAAATGCACCGCGATTGCTTTTTGGAGTGGCATCAGAATTCGTTTGTAATTCATAAAATGTGTAGTTTCCTCAAGCTCGCGAATAACCCATGGATCGGAGCGTGGTTTTCGAGCGAATAGACATCTAATCATAAAAGTTGAAAGCCAAAAAGAGGTTATTTAAGCACAATTGGCATAATCTCACAGAAAATAAAAGAGTGTCGATAAATTCCTAACTAAAGTAGCATTATTACTTATGCAATCAAATACTAGTCAATTTGTAATCTCACACGGATTCTTAACGATTACACACATCGCGTACGCGTTGATTTTTTGTTAGTTTTCACTTGCTCTCTATCTATTCTATTCCCGTGTAACTCATAACGGCATTTCATGGCGTCTAATGATTCGAAGTTACTACGATCGGTGATCCCCTTCCATGATGTAGTTCAAAATTCGGTGATGGTTGGCTTTCGGACGCGGTCACGTGTTTCGACCGAAGATTCGAAAAAAGAATTGTACCGATTCAAGTATGTCGTTTCTCGTGCTCGACGTTTCTGCGATCTATATACAGGTGGATGATTCCGAAAGTTTCCAAGATACTATAAACAGACTCAGGACCGCTGACAATGGATATTTGAGTGTAATATACTCGAAACTGTACTCCGCTCATGAATCTCCCATTAGATCGGACGCCGCGGCACAGTGTTCGGTAGCCGGTTTCCGTGTTTGAAAGAGAACAACCGACTTTTCAGAAACATATATGTAGCACGATTTGTTTTTATATTTCTTAACGTATAAAAAAATTAAAATTTTCATTGAAATATTACATTATTTAATATTTTGTATGACGATCGAATACATAAAATATTTAAAAAATTACGACGTTCATTGGGGAACGTTGCCAATATAGGCATAATGTAGTAGAATTGATTTAAATATTTAAAAAAATATTATTATTTGAGAACTAATTTGAAATAATTTTTTTCTTTATATCGAGTATCTACAAAACTCTCGTTTGGTAAAATGAAGGTCAGTGAAGAAAATGAGTAATAACCCTTGATTAACCTCCACGAAAACAAATTTGAATTTAATCCACATATTTTGATGAGCTCAGCGGAATCTCCCGTTGCCCATGACGTGTCAGTCTGATAGACCTTTATCGAGATTCTTTTCAACGCTTTAACGCAACATCGGCTATCTATCGACCGCAAGAAGAGCTGTTACGTAATCAGTGCTCGGTGCGGTTGACGAAAAAACTGCTGATTGCGACGGTCATCTGTTGCTTGTAGTTTCCAAAATTTTGAGGAATCGACTCATATTTCTCCTTGTAACCGACCCCGACTCTTAGCATCCTACAGATTCGTCGTAATTTAGCCTTTTCATTGGACTTGATTTTGGAAATGGCAGTCAGAGTATCGGCTGCGGGCCATCACGAAGCCGCGTATAATTATAATAACGATCCAAAGCCGAGCTCGTACCGCACTCGCTAAACTCTCTCTCTTCTTCGACATATAATTCTTTTTCGACATATAATATATCCCTCATATATGAGACAAAAGTTTTTGCCGCTGTACGAAATATTTTTCATACACTCTGATACATTGTTACTATGGGAGCAACGTGGACAATAAAAGCGAGAATAGATCGATTCGTCAAAAGAACAAAGCTCCGTTAGTCTGCTATTGACTGTTACATGTACCCGGTAATCGCGATTAAGTAATCTTCGTATCTTTACCATAAATAGAGCACCGATATTATGTATGTGAAAGTCGTATCTGCAAAGAAAAAACCGTAAGATTCGACGATCGTACAAAAAACGGTAACGGATTCAATTTAATTATGATACTTGTTATTAATGATGAATTCATTATTTTTTTAAATATTTATCCGTTGTTAATAATTTGTGAGCGAGAAACGAAAATCGTAACCCTATCGGAATTTTGAGCATTCCGAACAATTTTACCTCTTTAGCTTGTTTCCGAAAATGTTTGACAGCTTATCGATAGCAGATCAATATATCTCGAAATTTATCGAGTATTTGTAACAATTTGGATCTACGAATGTTCTGGAGATACATTATCTCCTCGAGATGATGTCCTCCGCCAAAATAACCGAATCGGCAGCGTTTGTCGAGAAGAATTATGCCGTCGGAGGGAATCGGATAATTCTCTGATGGATATTCGAATATCGCGTCGTCTTTCCGGATTGGGCGAGCGGTGTCTTCTTTTGATTTGATTGTCATTTTCCGTTGCGCCGGTGGGACTCGATCCGTCTTGACTTCAGCGTTTCCTGCTAATGAGAGATTGAAATTATTTTTCAAATTTACAATACCGAGAAAACACGGAATAAACTATTACAGCGTACCATAGCGTTGCGACCGTAAACCGTCGGCCTGTATTGCACGTAAGTGTGAAGCTGAAGCAACAAATGATTTTTCAACAGCCAAATGATTATTTTAACGAGTTGCGATTGTTGTTGCAGCGGACTGAGGGAATTCATTTTTTTGCTGATCGACGTCGACAGAGAAAATTCGCTGATAATCTGTAATGGAATAAAAATCGATGTTCGTAATGAATTATTCGATAGCGAAATTAATCTTACTGACTCAAGAAATCGTAAAGACTCAAAAATTGCTCGAAAAAAGATTCTAAAAGTTGATTTGAAATTACGGCGTTGGGAGAGACAACATAAACGTTGCTTTCGTACAGCGGATACATTATCGTTGCTTTGGCCCAATATACCAAATGTCCTACGAGTTGAAAGACCTGAGACAACGAGAGATCCGAATCGGCGGCGAGGGTTTGCAGGTTTTCAGTGGATTGTACATCTGTATCATTCGTCTTAACGTCGGAGATGAATCTGCTGGTAAGAAATTCAGCAAATCCAGCTGTTCGATTAACAATAACGATCCTTGATATGGTCGCAAACTGTTTAAGCATCTGAAACACATTCATTTTTTTATGGCTTGTGAGATAACGTTGACAAATTTTAGCTCCAAAGGTAAATTATGAATTTTCAGACAAATACCAATATTTCGGTTTACGTTATCCGTAATTTTGTATTATACATTTTTTTTTAAATTACTTAAAAGCGTTTACTTTATCAATACCGAAAAAAATCTGTTTTCTTTGCCAATAGAAAAAAAAAAAATTTGACAAAATTTGAAATGAAAAAATTATTTTTTTCTTTTCATAACTCGAATTACGAAACGAAAAACAAATCGCGAGAACTCACTTTTTTTCAGCGGTTCATTACCTATCGATTATCTCGGGATTCATGATGATTTTATGCGATTGACGAATCTTCTGCGGCAGGCAGAAGCTGACTTCTATCCATTTATTGATCATCATCTTTATAGCGCCCGTTGTGCAAAAACTGTTGAACGCCGATTTGAGATCTTTGGCGAGTAAACTTCGTTGAAGTATTAATTCGTACGGCGATTCGTCGCAATCGCTTTTCTCGCCGGATTTGAGAAAAAAAGTGACGGAAAAAATGAAAAAATAAAGATTTCAAAAAAATGGCATAAATTCAGGAGTAAAAAATCGTAACGTGAATATTTTACCGAGTCGCGATTTCATCGTTGTCCATACCATGATCTTTATCTCGTCATTCAGAAAGCTGCAACGTTTTTCCTCGTGTTTCAGGGCAATGCGTAATCTGTAATTTAAAAAAATGTGTCAACATAAAAAAATGCCTCTTATCGGTATTGAACCGAAATGAGCCGATAGACACTCCGCATCAATTGTCTAAAAAATTGTAACTTTGAGTATGAATACTATCAAATATTCTACACGATTTGGAAGACACAAATTTTCTGAAAGTTTTGAAAAAGTATCGAATTCTGCAATCATACCTGTAGTTCCTCCGTTAAAGCCTCAACGATGTCTTGTTCCGACTGCACTATGTCCATCCGATACATAGTGACCAGCGACAATCCCAAACATTATGAAGCGATGCTTTTACTAATCCAGGATTCGGAAACCGCTCACGTTTCCATTCTTGTACCCAACTTGTCCTAAAACAGAAAGAGATTGTTCGTAGCAGCAATGGTTACTCCATTCTCTGAATGTCATCTAGCGTTTACTGCCAGCGACAACTTTACGCAACCTAAAAAGAGTTTTAGATTCAGCGAGGTTCTGCGTAGTCTCTGATATCAGATCGCGCTTTGTCGCATAGTCGAAGATACGGAAGAATCAAACGGATAGATATTTATTGTTTTCTCATTTTTCTTTGATTTTTTTCTCCCTGAATACTGAATAGACTAACCTATAAATGTTGGTAGTCGGACGATTCATCACGATGAAACGAATCTTGAAGACCCAAGAAGCCTCCGACTACCAGACGCTGCCTAAGATTCGGCACACCGTCCATATTACACGTGTCCAAAGAGTCTGAGGTTCACTGTTCCTCAGCAACAAAAGGTAAGCCGGCACAATCTTCGCGCGATTTCGGTTGACTCGTACTCGTCGGATGCGACAACTGCAGGCAGAAGCGACGCCATGACACCTATAGCGCATCGTATGGTCACCGGCGTACCGCGCGCTAATGAACCCGCGCTCTACGGTCCACTTGGTTTTTTAATTATTTCAGCTAAACGAGTGACCACCAAACCTTTTAATTATAATATTCGTGACCACCGAACGATTCCGCATCGATTGAGCCCCTTTTGAAGCGAATTTAATAAAAAAAAAAATGTTTGGCTAACTTTGGGCCTTATTTCGTTTTTTAATTATTGTAATTAAACGAGTAACCACCAAACGATCTAATTAGACTACCAATCACCACCAAACGACCACCAATCGATTGGTATATGCTACATTTTTTAAAATAAAAGTTGTATGGCTAACTTTATCCAGCTTCTCGATCGTCGCGAACGCGGAATACATATCTCGAAAGGTTTTTTCTTTGACACGCGTGATAAATTTCGTGAAACGCGAGGGCGTCGACAATGGCAAACGCGCGAATAGCGCGAGGCGCCGCGGGAACATTTATATTTACGCGAACGCGGAGACTCGTCGGAAAGAGAAGCTTTGCACGAGAAGGCGACTCTAGCACAGGAGGAGAGCAATCCAGTCTCCGATACGAAAATAGCAAAGTTTCTCCTTCTCGCTCTTCCCCTAATCCTCGTCATTCTACTTTGGCTCTTTCAATTCGACTGCAGCTCTTGTAAAATTCACACGCGTCACCGGCGCTCTATCTGTCCCCGTGTGCGAGAGACCCAGAAGAGCGCGGCAAGCAGTGCAGTGTGTTGCGCCGCCGGTTTGGATCTCGACGAAAACCTTTTTCGAGACGGAAGACTACGAAGATACGAGGTCGACGACGAGAGACCTCCGCGGGGTCACATGAGTGTGAGTGAAACGAACAAAATTTGTCGTGCAAAAAAAAAAAATTAATACGCGATACTATTTTTTTCACATTGAGTTCCTCGAAACTTCCACTGTTATGTCATTGATGCACTTAACTCGTAAAAATAATAATTGGGTGCTCCCGTCGAAAAGGTGATAGCGTGTAGGATAAAATCGCAAGAATCGTCGATGTAAGTCGTGAGTAACGAGACGTTTCGTCAACATTATTTACCGGCACATCGAAACTTATCCTTCAATATCTTCGATGTATTTTTTTAAATTCCTTTCAACTACGATCCCCCGTGATCTTAATTCGCAATAAAGAATTCGTTTTCCTCATGTTGGCGGATTATTATGATCGTAGTTATAGATCATTAAAACTCTCCGGGCTACCGACGCCTCGTCTAAATAAAGCACTCACGATCGCAACTGTTTTGTATGATTGCCATCTCGGCAATCTTCTCGATTCTTCGATATACTATCGCCATTTCAAGTTTTCGCAAGAATTTCGGTTTCTTCATTGTTGATTTCAACGAAATGCCGAAAAACATCGAACGGCATCGATCGAATGCCACGAAGCCTCGTCGATGAGGGGTTCGTGACGTTCGCGATATCATAGACGTTGTCGACTGTCATATGTACTCATATATTCTCGCGCTTCAGCTATTTGTGTACTTCCGCGTCGAGACTCTCTCGACGCTGGCAAGACGACACGCTGAGAGGCGGTATCGGGACCCTTTCCACTTCTGCCAGTTTATTTTCTGCTGTTCGATACACAGACGCATTCGCTCGCGTTGTATCGCTTTTTTCCCTTCCCCTTCCCTTGTCGAATGTTCGTCGTTAAAAACATCGATTTTTTTAAACAATCGCCGAGTTCGGCGATCGACCGACCGGAAGTCTCACGATGTTTTTCGCACCTCCGCTCTCAATAACCGCGATATCCCTAATATTATCGATAATAGCTTCATTAGTTGAGAAAAAAAAAAAAAAAAACGTGCTAACGAACGATAACGCAAGTAAAGCATGGCATCGGCACCACGTCGCGCGCCAGTGTGAATCTCTTAAAGGTTATTATTAGATCGGGCGCGCGAGAACATTGCTTTTCCTTAGTTTCACAAATAGATCGCCATCGGTCGCTCTAAGCGTTTTGTATCCCGCGAGACGCGAGACTCGCAGTTTCCTAGATTCAGCGTCTCTACTCGTAAAAAGCGTCATCGACTATTTTATTCGCAAATACATTTATACCGCATAATCAACAAATTCATTGCGTTTTATTTCAATTATCCTAAAAAAAAGCACTATAATCCCAATTTCCCGAAAAAAAACAAAAAAAACAACAAAAAAAATCGCGACATTGTTATTTCAAAGTTTCTTGACTTCGTTCGTCGTGGAAAATCCCGTCAAAAACCGACACTAATTGACGAAGACTAAACATGCGCGCGAATCTCGTTAGAAAGTTTCGCGCTTCCGTCTTCGATGCACGTTTCGCAACCGCGACGTGTTTGCTATCTTTCACTTTATTAATAGGATACACAAATTTTCGCATTTACGCTATGCAACACACTATATAGGATATATTAGCATGGGAATAGATCGAAAAGTAGGCGAAACGCGTGGGTGTTATTAAGATGCCTCCTGATGTTCTATATTTAAAATTAATATACACGCGGTATTCGGATCGATTTATAGAGTATTACAGATATCCCCGATTCAAAAATAGTAATCTATGCTTTCTTTTTCGTTTTTTTTTTTCTTTTTTGTTATTTCTTCGCAGAACCCGGGGGCAGAAAGATGGCGGCCTATGGCCATCTCGAACCCTTCGACCCGCCTGCGTATGGCTCGTACTATGCCCCATTGGGTAATGGTAAGTCCGCGCAAAAAAAAAAAAAAAATTACGATTTTAAATAATAATAATTAATAATAATAGTAATTAAAAAATTAGTAAAAAAAAATTACGATCGTAAAAATTTTCAATTTTAAGTAATAATAATTAATAATAATAGTAATTAAATAATAAAAAAAAAAAAAATGATCGATATATTTCGATTTTTCCGACGCAGCAGCAACAGCAGCAGCAGCCACCAGGACGTCCATCGGAGGCTACGGGTTCGCGACGTCCCCCGACGCCTCCGCGTTCACCACCCCCTTCGATGACCGGCGATTGCGGAGATCCTGACTACGAGGTCATCGAATTCCCGATCCGATCGCCAAACTCCACCCCCAAGAGCCAAA
Organism: Buathra laborator; assembly: GCA_934046635.1. Lineage (NCBI taxonomy): Eukaryota > Metazoa > Arthropoda > Insecta > Hymenoptera > Ichneumonidae > Buathra > Buathra laborator. Next base: position 7,173,606 of record OW203900.1, read on the forward strand.
TTCCCGCGACCAGCAAAAATCAACAATCGGCGACGAGCGCAAACGATCATAAAGTCTCAAATACCCAAAAATGCGCTCTGTGCGGAACGCCAAATATGTTCGCGCGATGCGACACGTGCAACGCGAGTTACTGCGAGACATGCGACGACATGAATCACAAACATCCGAAGAGACGCGGACACACGCGTCGAAGAATATATCAGCCGCCGAGTCAAGTTGCAGAGGCGAACAACGGCACAACTTGCAGAACGAGACCACCGCTACCGCCAAAGGGCGAGGCGCAGGCGAATCCACCGCCCGTTCCGCCCCCACGCAGAAATCGTAGAAACACTCAGGTAGGCTGCGCTCTCGCGTGATCGAGGAAAGCGTAAAAAAAAAAAAAAAAAAAAAAAAAAAAACACGTAATATATATACAAAAACGTAGAGATATATGCATGAAAATAATTAATAATGCGGGATTACGGTAATTAAATCGCAAAGAGACGAGGCTGTCGAAAAAATCTAAAACGAAATATCGAATCGACTCGGATTTTCATAATTCGTAACTGTGATACGAAAAATTAAAAAAAAAAAAATTAATTCGATAAATACATTTTTTTTTATCGATTTAGAAGCGCACAATCTCGTCTCTCGTGTAGAGCAGAAAAAAAAACACCAAATTACGAGTATTAGTGTTAAAAAAAACAATATATTTTTTTTTAATATTAGAAAGATGCGTCACACCGAGGTCACGAGATCGAAAAATATAATTACATACTATCACTCGTATACGACAAGAAAAAAAAAAAAAAAAAAAAAAAACAACAACAACAGTATATTCTATACCGCTGCTTGCTACTTCGATTATTATGTAGTGTGGAATAATGACTCTGAAAAAAGAAAAAAAAAAAAAACAAAAAAGTTTCTACTGTGTGTATATATATCCGATGTAATGGAAAGAGTTATACGTGAAAAGACATTACAGGACAGTTACATAACTACATAAAAACGATTACTACATGAAAAAAAAAAAGCGACTCGTCTCGAATTTTCAACCCTTCACTACAGTAATTTCGTTATCCAGTTGACGAGAGTAAAAAAACGTGAGAGAGAGAGAGAGAATACATAAGAATCGTTTTTCACCATCTGCTGAGGCGGCGTCACGACTTTTTCGTAGTTCCCGTTGGTTGTCCCCGTCGAGACGAGTGATCGACAATCCTCGAAGCAACAATTTTTCATCACACATAAAAAAAGCAAAAAAAAAAAAGAAAATACAAAAAGAAAGAATGAAAGTATAGATTATACATTAAAAACAAAGTCTTCCGGGGCTATAGGGAAAATCGTCGATTAATGCAGAGGGTACGAAGCAGTTGTCGAACGATAAAGTCGCCGGTATGAAAAGAAACGCCCTGAATCATCAGACGAGACCACTGCCGTCGACGCCGGACACAGCGGCGTCTTTGATACCTTCGAGATCCACCCAATCGCTCGTCAATCCGTCAACACTCGATGGATCCCCATCGGGAATGGATAAAATGTCGACTCTTCAAGTAATTATCAAATCGACGATTAGGAAGAAAGCTATTAATGATTTTTAATTGTATTAATAACGATTTAGGAGAGATACCGAAGATACCAGGAAGCTATGAGAGCACAAGACTCGAACAGAAGAAGACTACCGCCATCGCCGCATCAAGAATCCACGAGACCAGTCAGCATGACGAGTCCGCGGCACAGTTTTAGCTCTCCGCCACCTCCGCCGGTGAGAAATATGGTTCAGTCGGCGAGCGTTTGCGATTTGTCTTCGCCACACGCCTGGAATCCTGGAATGCAGCAGGTAAATCCAATATTTACATAAATATAAAAAAAAAATTGATACGTACGTAGAGACAGAAAGACAAATCGGAAAAATTGCTTTTTTGGGATACTTTTACGTTAAAAAAATTATTGGAATCATGAAAATTGATTGAGTTTCAAATATGAATGCGAAAGAGAATTTTTCGCTTTTTTTTTCGAATTTTGAATATTTTTCGATTTTTTTTTCGAATTTTTCGCGTTTTTTTAGAATTTCGAATATTTTTCAAGTTTTTTTCGAATTTTGAATATTTTTCGAGTTTTTTTCGAATTTTGAATATTTTTCGAGTTTTTTTCGAATTGTGAATATTTTTCGAGTTTTTTTCGAATTTTGAATATTTTTCGAGTTTTTTTCGAATTCCGAATATTTTTCGAATTTTTTTCGAATTTCGATTTTTCCCATTTTTTTTTTTCCATATATTGTATAGAAAAAGAAAGTGAAAAAAATTCAATACGAACAGTTAATTCTATTTTATTTTACGATTTTTTAGGCTCAATCCGTGGCGCACCTCGGCGCCAGAGGGATGCCAATGATTTGGTATCCTCCGGTAAATTCCTGGGACACCTCTATGGGCGGTTCCACGATGAGCCTAAATCATCCGCCAATGTGGGGCTATCCGATGGCCTACAATTCGCAGCAAATGTTGCCACCACACTATCCAGGAACGCTATCGCGCGGCCACAGTCCCGCGAGAAGCGTTAAATCCAACAGACGAAGTCGCGCGCCTTCACCGTCGCCGAGTATCAAATCGCGAAAGTCAATGGCTTCGCGTCCGCGCTCGAGGAGATCGCCGGGTTCACCGTCGGACGCGAGTTCCGAGGAATCCGACGAATCGTCGGATTTCGACGACAGACTTTCGCGGAGCTCGAGAAACCTTCGGAGAAGCAGCGTATCGAGAAGCCGCCACAGAGTTTATCAGGACGAAGACGACAACAGATCGTTGCTTTCGAAGAGTCGTCAGGGGTGAGTTATACATTTTTGATAATTATTCGACCCCTTTAAACTTCGTAGATATCAAAACGTTAACTTTATTAATAATTTTGTGTTTTTTTTTTTAATTTTAGTAAATGGAGATCCGAGGATAGAATTAATGGAGCGGATGCTCATCGGTGGTCGGGAAGTTCTTTCGACAACAAAAGAGGTTCGAGTATATCGTCGAGAAATATCGACTACGAGGATCTCGAGGGCCGATCGTTTTCTTCGCGGCAACAATCGGAGAACGACGAGGATAGAAGGCCCCGTAGCAGAGCGCCGTCGTTGCACGAGGATCCGCGATCGGGAGCTCGTAGAGAGGCTTCGAGACTCGCGGGATCTCGTCAGCATTCGGAGAACGAAGATCAACGGCCCGTTTCGCATCGGGACGGTCGTTCCTCGAGGCAACAGTCGGAGAACGAAGAAGAAAGAAGAACATCGAGAACGGGATCTATAAACGAAGATCCGCGATCATCGACGCTTCGCCGAGAGCCTTACAAGGGACAAAATGGTAGCAGCAGAGACAGAAGGAGAAGAAGCGTCGAGGATGACTCTTCGGATCGTCGTTCGGGAGTTATTCCTCGTCACAGAGTGACGAGTTCCTCGGAAGATTACGTCGATCGTCTGGACAGAGCATCTCTGCCGCGAAGCGTTCGAAAGAGCGATCCAAATGCGACGACAAACAAGAGAGCGGCATCGGTGAGAAGAGATTCTCTAAATAATTCCGAACGCGACGAGGCAGAGACGAGAATCTCTCGAAAGTCATCAGAATCGATGAGAAGTTTGAGAAAAGCTTCGTCTTCCGACGAACGCGACTCGAAAACTCGCGATATTGCGTCGAGACCCGTAGCAGCGCGTCGACAAATTCCACCGACCGGTACGCCGAGAACTTCCGCCGACAGAGAAGTAAATTTGAGTAAATTGCCGAAATCGAATGGTTCGGCGCCTCAAGGAAAATCTGAGGTGCAGCAACGCACAGCCGGCGCGCGATCAGCGGCAGCGACGAAGATTCCACACGAGGAAAAAGTATCTCAGGACGTATCGCGATCTCCGGCAATTGGTAAAAATGAAATTTCCAATTTGACGGAAGAAAGGGATACGAAAGATCTTAAAGATCTTAAGGAAGAGTGGTCGTGCGAGCATTGCACGTTTATAAACGAAGCGAAGGAAAAAGTTTGCGTGGTCTGTTGCAAGACTCGTAGCAGCGCTTTGCCGCCGACGCCGCCGAACGAACCGGAAACAATGGTTCCTATGTCCAGCAACACCAGCAATCCGAGTCCAGAGCTTCAGGATAAAAGGTCCCGAAATTTGAAAATATCAAACAGCGAGGAAAGCGGCGACAGCGCTAATACCGGGAACAGCAAAGGTAGAATGAGGCGAAAAATAAGTTTTTCCTTTGGAACGAAAATGCCGAAATGAAATTTATCGTAACGTCAAACGTTCGTTTTCGTGAACCAATTTTTTTCCTCTAATTTTGTTGAAAACCCGAGCGACTCCGCCCCTCCCGACTCCGCGCCCTCAATTCTGTTACCTCGTGATGCGGTAACATGCATTTTTTTTTTCTACTTCGTGTACTTATTGTAGTCGCAAGTAATAGTCCACATCCCCATTTCCACAGTCCCTCCGAACGCTCGCTTCGTCGCCGACGGAAACACAATTTTTATAAATAATAATATATAAACGAAAGTTCGCGCATCAAATGCGTTACTCTGTTCTCATCGCAATGTACTCGTTAATGAATGAATAATAAAGAGACATATGTCAAAGAGAAACAAATCGATTACAATGATTATTCAAATTGCTTACATCTAAACGATCGGACTATCGCTCATTATTATTCATTCGATTCTCGTTGCCTTTTTTTTTCTCCGTTCACTGTTCGCTTGAATTATTCATTTCTATCGCTTTTCTCGTATCTACAAAAGTTATTATCCAATTTCCAGAGAATTCGGCTTCCGAAACGGAAGATATCGAAGTCGAAGAAGAAATTCACGAATACGAGGAGAAGAGCGCCTCGAGTTCGGGAACTACAAAGGCAATCGAATCGTCGTCTCCCTCTCCTGTTTCCTCGAAGAAACGCGCAACAAAAACTACATCCACGTCGACCTCACCGATCAGAGAAATTGCCGCTTCCGTTGTTTCCTCCGCGGCGACTTCGCCCGTTCCACCGCCCTTAACGCTCGTCGATGAAGTTCCGACGGTCTCCACTGTTCCGTTTGCTCCGAAAAATGTCGCAGAATCACAGGGAACCTCACCGGTGCCTCCGACCGCAATTTCCATCGAAAGGGGTACTTCGCCGCCTCCTCAGGACATCTCGACGCAAGTGAGTGCCTCCGACAATTATGTTTCCTAATGCAATATCGTTTACACAAATTTACAATTACAATTACAATTACAATTTACAATTACAATTTACAATTTACAATTTACAATTTACAATTTACAATTTACAATTTACAATTTACAATTTACAATTTACAATTTACAATTTACAATTTACAATTTACAATTTACAATTTACAATTTACAATTTACAATTTACAATTTACAATTTGCAATTTACAATTTACAATTTACAATTTACAATTTACAATTTTACAAATTACAATTACAATTACAATTTTACAAATTACAATTTTACAAATTACAAATTACAATTACAAATTACAATTACAAATTACAATTACAATTACAAATTACAATTACAAATTACAATTACAAATTACAATTACAAATTACAATTACAAATTACAATTACAAATTACAATTACAAATTACAATTACAAATTACAATTACAAATTACAATTACAAATTACAATTACAAATTACAATTACAAATTACAATTACAAATTACAATTACAAATTACAATTTTTTTCCAGACGTACGACGTACTGCCGGTGAAACCGAATAAAAATTTGAGGAGATCGAATCTTTATCTCAACAACGACGACAGCGAAACGGAGGTATATTAGCGGTAAAAAAAATGATCCATTATTTTCATCAAATACTAAAGTCTCGAACGAGAATATGTTTTAGGAAACGAGTAGATACATCAATAGTCCGGATTTGTATCCGAGGCCTCCGCAACAACAGCAATATCTCGGGCAACCGAATTCTTCGCTTCGCTCGAGAAGAAATTCCATCGATTCGACGACACAACTCTATCATTATCATTATAGGGTAAAATTCAATAAGTCATCAATCGAGTGAACCCCGTACCCCCGTTGTCGTCGATATTATTGTTGCTTCGTGTGAACGTCACGTTTTTTTTTTTTTTTTTTTCCTTATTTTTAGTCAATTTTTCGTTTATACCGCTTATTCGTGTCTTCGTTGTTATATTAACGCTTTTACGATCGTTGGTATCTTACTATACGTAGCCTCGGTGTGAACTCTTAGATAGGCCTTCGATTATTAATTTTATGATTTAGAAAAATAATAATAATTAGTATATAATATTATAACGAAGTCACCAAATTCGACACTCGAGTGGAACGAAAAAAATTATCGTTTTGACGAGAAACGCATGCGTTCCAAATTTCGCAAACCTGCGAAGCTTCTCGTCGATTTTGGTGATCGGCTATATGTTGCGATATTAACTTTAAGTTATCAATCCATATTATTTTTTTTTCTGCTCATTGCTTTAACGTTTTTTAAGGTGAATTTTTGTTTGGATTTTATTTTTTTATTTTTTTATTTTTTTCAATTAAGAATTTTTGTTTTAGGAACCCAGTCAACCGCTATATGCTCCGGAAGCGCTGCCGGTTAGCGGACTACAGCCGGGTGTATCGACAATGACTCGTCAGGGTCTCGAGATCGTTGAACTTTTACGAGACGCTGAAAAGTACGGATTTTCCGCTGACGATATTCAAGTAGCGTTGGCGCAGGGCGCTACGGATCCTGTCGATTGGCTCGTAAAACAGTGGCCGCACCTTATAGAAACTGTTCAGGTTTTGGTGACGACACGCGGCAAAGAAATGCCCGAGAGTACCGACGACGTGGGTATTCTTTCGCCTAACGAAGCTAAAGAAGCTCTCCGACAGTCGAAGGGCGACGTATGGTCGGCTGTCGCGCGAGCTATTCAACAGCGACAGCGAAAAGTAAGTTACTTTGATCTCAAAAACGATCGAATAATGAAAAAAAAATGTTTAACAGAGAAATAAAATAGAAAAACTAAAGTTATAATATTTTTTTTAATTTCTCCAGTGCGCGGAAATAATGGCAAAAGGTAATTTCACGATGATTGAGGTCGTAAAAGCTCTCAACGATAATGCTGGCAACGAAGATGCTACTTTGTTGGAACTGCAAAAAAATCAGTTGAAACCGTTTTTGATGAGAATTTGGGGTCCACCTGCGGGGGTGGAGAACGAGGAAGCTGCACCTCGCGTGGGTAAGAAAAAAATATATATATTTAATTATTTTTTTTTAAGATAAAAAATAATTAAGAATAATTAAAAATAAATAAATAAATAAATAAATAAATAAATAAATAAATAAATAAATACATAAATAAATAAATAAATAAATAAATAAATAAATAAATAAATAAATAAATAAATAAATAAATAAATAAATAAATAAATAAATAAATATTTTATTTTTTTCAGATGCAGTTGGGGCGATCGGTGATTCTTCGGGAATTCACGAACGCATACAGGACGGAACGGATAAGGAAGCAAAGAAGCAGGTAATGTCTCCCGTAGTTGATGATTTCGTGGCGTTGCAGGCCGACGCTGAACGGCAATCGAGGATACCGAGCGACGGGAATAGCAAATTGAAGGAGGAGGATAAAACGAAGACTATTAGCGGTAATAATCCGGTCGATTTATTCAGCAGTTGCGATAGAAACAATGCACCGGAGATCATCGATACGAGATTTCCCGCGTCGAGGATACGCGACGATGTTATTCGTGTCTCTGAGAGGAGTGAAAAAAATTCGTCGACCGTAAAAACTCAGGAAAAACAGGATGTTAGTTCGGTACGGGAGAAGAAACCGCTTTTAGATAAATCGGCGAACAGCAACACTTTGCAATCGGTGACTCCGACTTTACAAAATACGCCTTTGGAAAATCGGGAAATTGAAACGGTAGAAAATATCAAACCGATGATCAATAATGTCGCAGAAGCCGAACCCGTGGCGATGAAAATAGAGACTTCGAAAGCGGATAATGAAAAAATTGAAGATAACAGTGCAATAGTTGGAGTTTCCGCTTTAATCAATGATAATGAGCAGTCGGACCTTAAAACTGCGGAACAAGTGACCGTCGAGCAGTTATTGTCGGCTGTAAAGGGACTTCCGGAACAACTGATTGGTCCGTTAACCGCGGCACTGCAAGGATTATCTCCCAAAACTGTTGTAGAATCGCCGGTCGAAGTAATCAATATCGATAAACCGGAAACGATAGAATTCTCCGACTCTAAATTACCCGAATCCGAGAAAATATCGACCGCGAATATCGTAGCGATTGAGCAAAATTTAGAAACGAACGAACGAATAGAAACAGAGACTGCGACGGCAGTAAACGATGCAATAAATCCCGTGGCGAACGACGGAATTTTGGAGAAGAAAGAGATTACGTCCGTTGAGCGGAAAGCGGAAGAATCGGTACGTAAAATCGCGTCGCAAGAAATCAGTCCATCGATCACTAACGTCATTGTCACAGATAACGATCGTAGGACTGAAATAAATTCAGTATCCGAAGACCCGATAGAGCCGAAGATCGAATCGCTTCACTCAGAAAAAATCATTCGACTAACTGCCGACGCGACGAGAGAAGAATTTCCGCTGGTAACATCCAAAGAAACCCCGAAGCCCCGTGTGGATGTTGTTAAAAGTATTGGCGAACCCGCTGTAGTGGATAAATCTCCAATTCCCGAAGCCCCAACTTCCCGTCTAAATTTGCGATCTCTGAGAAGCAAATTCTCGAATATGATGTCAAAATTTCCGTTGTCCAAAGCCGGTATAACTTCCTTGAAGATTAGCGGCTCCGCGGCTTCGCAAAGCTTCGTTTCCGACGCTCCGTCGAAAGCCGAAAAATCAGAGAGACCCGAGTGCTCCGTCGGAGATTCGGAGAACTCGCGAATCGTCGATATTCGCGTGAACGATGCTTCAGCTTCTGTCCAAACCTCTCGCGTTTCTAAACCCACAATCGTCGAAGCTTCGCCAGTTTTACCAACGAGTGAATGCGTTCTGTTGACTAACAACAATGCTTTGGTAACTAACAATCAAACTTCTGACGATCATAGGAGAGTCGTTGATGAAAAAAAGTCTTTAACGCTCGTTGAAGGATCGAAGCGCATCGACGAAACTGTTCCCAATGTAATTACGAAGTCACTGGAAGTAATTGATAAACCGAAGCAACAAACATCGTCAATTTTCTTGCAGACAAATTCGATTGGCGCTGAATCAGCGAGAAGCACGAAGCGTAGCATTCTGTACATAGAACCGCTCAACATTTCTGAGACTCAAGCGTCTGCTACTTCGGTATCTTCTGTTTCTCCTGTCGAAACGATTCCGAAACCGGAAATAGTTACTGTTGAATTGATACCTCAGATCGATGTAAAGCTTCGCGAGAACGAGCCGAGCAATTCGAAGGATCAGAAAAAAATTGATTCGCCTCCTCTGCAAACGGAAAATGTGATCGTAGCTTCCAGGAATGGAAAGTTTGAAGTATCCGAGACTCCAATACTCATTGATGCTTCGAGTCCCGAAGTTAAAGAATTTATACCAACAATTCCTTCGGTCGTTGAAGTGAATCCTCCGAATCCGGCATTCATTTCCACGAGTATCGCTCAGGTTTTTGAACTGAAAGTTACCGGCACACCGGCGGCAGTAGTGAATGATTGCGCTCCCCTTCAAGAATCTCCGAGAGTTGATATTTCTTCTCAAGCGAAGGAAACTACGGGTTCCTCAATGACCGTCCAAGAATCTCCGAAAGTTCATCTCCCAATCAAAGAAGCTATTGGCTCCGCAGCGACAGTAGTCAATAATTGCGCTCCCATTCAAGAATCTCGAAAAATTGATCTTTCGTTACAATTCAAGGAGATTAATGACCCTAAAGCAATAGGAGTGAATAGTTGCGTTCCCGTTGAAGTTTCTCCGAAAGTTGATCTTCCCGCTCCCGTTAGAGAAGCTATTGCCGCTCCAGCGACAGCTTCTCAAACGACAGCCGTTCAAGAACCTCTGAAAGTTGATCTTTCAATACAAGTGAAAGAAGCAAATGATTCCCAACCGATAGTAGCGAATAGTTGCGCTCCCGTTGAAGTATCTCCGAGAGTTGCCCTTCCTGATTCTGCTAAAGAAACTATTGGCTCTCCAACGACAGTAGTCAATGATTGCGCTCCCCTTCAAGAATCTCCGAGAGTCGCTCTTCCGCACTCTGCTAAAGAAGGTATTGGCTCTCCAACAACAGTAGTCAAGGATTGCGCTCCCCTTCAAGAATCTCCGAGAGTCGCTCTTCTTGATTCTGCTAAAGAAGCTATTGGCTCCCCAACGACTGTAGTCAATAATTGCGCTCCCCATCAAGAATCTCCGAGAGTTGCCCTTCCTGACTCTGCTAAAGAAACTATTGGCTCCCCAGCGACATTAGTCAATGATTGCGCTCGCCTTCAGGAATCTCCGAGAGTCGCTCTTCCTGATTCTGCTAAAGAAGCTATTGGCTCCCCAACAACAGTAGTCAATGATTGCGCTCCCCTTCAAGAATCTCCGAGAGTCGCTCTTCCTGATTCTGCTAAAGAAGCTATTGGCTCCCCAACAACAATAGTCAATGATTGCGCTCCCCTTCAAGAATCTCCGAGAGTCGCCCTTCCTGATTCTGCCAAAGAAGCTATTGGCTCCCCAACAACAGTAGTCAATGATTGCGCTCCCCTTCAAGAATCTCCGAGAGTCGCTCTTCCTGATTCTGCTAAAGAAGCTATTGGCTCCCCAACAACAATAGTCAATGATTGCGCTCCCCTTCAAGAATCTCCGAGAGTCGCTCTTCCTGATTCTGCTAAAGAAGCTATTGGCTCCCCAACAACAATAGTCAATGATTGCGCTCTCCTTCAAGAATCTCCGAGAGTCGCTCTTCCTGATTCTGCTAAAGAAGCTATTGGCTCCCCAACAACAATAGTCAATGATTGCGCTCCCCTTCAAGAACCTCCGAGAGTCGCTCTTCCTGATTCTGCTAAAGAAGCTATTCGCTCCCCAATAACAGTAGTCAATGATTGCGCTCCCCTTCAAGAAGCTCTAAAAATTGATCTTCCATTGCAATTTAAGGACATTAATGACCCCAAAGCAATGGGAATGAATAGTTGCGCTCCCGTTGAAGTGTCTCCGAAAGTTGAATTTCCTGCTGCAGTCAAAGAAGCTATTGGCTCCCCAGCGACAGTAGTCAATAATTGCGCTCCACTTCAAGAATCTCCGAAACCTGATATTTCATTGCCAATCAAGGAAACTAATGGCTCCAAAGCGATAGGAACAAATGATTGCACTCCCAGTGAAATGCCTTCAAAAAATAACTTAACCACCGAAGTTAAGGAAGTTATCAGGACTTCAGCGACGGTAGAAACCGATTGCGTTCCCATACAACAACCTGGAAAAGTTGATCTTTCTTTAGAAGTCAATGAGACTGCAGACTCCCCGGCGATAGTCACGAATGATTGCGCTCCCGTTGATGAATCACCGAAAGTTGATGTTCCTTTTCAAGTTAAGAAATCTTCGGCTTCTTCTACCGATATAGAAAAAAAATCTAAAGATATTGCCGATATTTCCAACTCGTTTGGCGACAAGTCGACAAATTTTATTCCCGTTGAAACAGCAAAGATCCTTCGAACGACTAACAAATTAACATTGAATCAAATTCAGACGAATATACTTCCCAATCCTTCGGCTCATTCGAAAACGAGATCGAGATCTCCGGCGAAGCGATCTTTCGTCAGAAAAGTACCGATTAGACCCCTAAAAAAATATACTTTAACGTCGAGAAAATCCGCGGTAATGTTCGGCAGTAGCGTACCGACGAATACAACGATATCAAAGGCGAAAGAAGTTGCCGATCAAGTAGCCAAAAACTCCGTTGCTGCGATCACAGCTAAGAAGGAAAGTAAACCTATAGAAACGAAAATTCTCGTATCAAAAAACAAAGACAATGAGACGATTTCGAAGATCGTTCAGAAAACGGCGAAGGAAACGAAAGTCCTCGGTAATTCGGCGATGAAAAGTAAATCGGCTCCAACGATACCGAAGATCAAAGCTGCGGAATCGAGTGCCACGAGACGCAAATCAGAGATCGTTAATAGCGAGAAAAAAGCGATCAATATCCCTACAAAGATCGGCAAACAAATTCCTTCTCCGAAAGGAAAAGATTCGCGGCAATCTGACAAAACAAATGAAAAGAAACAACCGGAAGTTCGACCGGCGAAAAATACTGTACCCTCGAGAATCCCAATCTACAAAGGAAAGCCGCGAATTCCACCGCAAAATATATCGATTGCCAGTCAAAAATATATTGAGGTGAAGGTATCGAAACCGGAAGTAAATCCGGTGAAATTGCAGACCCCGAAGAGTCCTCGTGCGATGAAAAAACCACAACAGGTCGCAACGCCAGCGGTTCGCAAAATAGTTATTCATCAAAACGTTAATGGTATCGAAAAAATCGAAACGGTAGGAGTGGAAATTGAAGAACCGCCGTCCGATGTTAATAAAGTCGCAATCGCTGCAACTCCGAAGGAGATAAAGACTGAGGAGAAAGTAAAGAATGAAAAGAAGAGTTTATCGTCTTCGGTAACTGTTAGTCCTGTAGAAAAAATCGTTATTGAGGACAAAGTTGAAGAATCGAAGACTGAAGAAATATGTCGAAGAGAAGAAAACACGGAGCGGGAAATGTCCTCAGATTCTGAGGCTATTGAGTCGGAAGAAAATTCAGAAGATGATTCTGAAGAATCCGTTTATTCGGAAGCTGAAGAAGCGTCGCAAACGGACGAAGAAGAAGAAGAAGATGTTGATGAGGCCAACGATTCAGAGACGAGCGAAAGTAAATCAGAAATATCTCAGAATTCCAGGAGTCAGCATTCCGAAGACGACATGACGGACGCTGAGCTCATGTTACAAAAAACATTGGACGGTATAAAAGCCGCGATATCGGATAGCGACGAAAGTAGCGACGAAGAGATTGACGAGAGCTTTGAAGATGAAGAAAGTGGAGAAGAACATTCGGAAGATGAACCGACGGAAACGAAATCCGAGGCGCGGAGTCGCGCTTCTGAAGAAGAAGAAGATGATGAAGAAGAAGAAGAAGAAGAAGAGGAAGAACTGCCCTCAGTAATCGAAATATTGATAGCCGATCGCGTAGAAAAACCAAAAGTTTCGCAGCTCGTTGGACCCAATAAGGCAAAAATTGAAGAATCTACGAGCGCAGAAGAAGCTGTGGCAACGTTTACAATCAAAGAAAGCCGAGAATTCGATAGTAAAGAAAACAAAAGCGGGACAACCGATGCTTTAGGTACGAACGATGCTAATCGCGTCGGAAAGTCTTCGAAACCCGAAACCACCGAAACCAGAGTTCCATCGCCTCAGAAATCAAAGATAAACGCTACCAAAGATGGTACAAGCAAATCAAAAACTATAAGAGCGATAAGAGTGTCCGATCCCGTGGTGACCATCGAGAAAAAAGTGCCGAAGAAGCGTTTCTCGATAGTAGCGAGTTACGTTCAACAGTTTGAAAGCGAAGTTGTACCACAAGTAGAGAGGACGCGTGCGAACGAGATGCCCGCAGTTGAGGATAAGCCGGATAACTCTCCCAAAAACGAGAGGGAGGTCAGTAACTCAGCGTAAAAAAAAAAAAAAAAAAAAAACTCCAACAATCCACACTGTCGACTGTCGACCCCCCGAGCGACCAATGTCTACAAACGAAGCTCGATAAAGTAAATAATATTAAAAAAAAATAATAATAATACCGTTTACGGCAAAGAAGAACGGATTTTTCCGCAATCTTTTCCTCTATTAAAATGAAAAAAAAAGAGTATCGTTTTGTTAATTTAATTTAATTTAATTTAATTAATCTCCGTAAGAGTGCACCTCGGTATCGTAAAATTAAAATAGAACGTTCGACGAGGTGAGTATATTTTTAATTGCTAACATAAAAGTTAATTCGCGCTTTTCTCTTCATAATTTCCCGCTATGAGTTGTTATCAAATTTTTTTCAGTGGTTTATACAGAATCTTTGTGTTCTCTGTACCCACAAAATAATATCTGCGGAGCTCTCGTTTCTAGACGTTGGTGTAACCTGTTACCTTTCTTTCCCGCATGAAGATTATTATTAGACATTCTCATTTTTTTTTTTTTTTTTTTTTTTTTAAGTCATTATTTTCATTTCTTCATTTTTATACTCCGAAACACGCTTCACCGTCACTGGAAAATCAATGTTTTTTTTTTAAATTAGAATTCCTGTCGATGAAACACATCATCCGTATCGAGTCGGAAACTCATAGAATTATTTTCGTAATTTTGTGCAGAGAATCGCGAGACGTTTGCTCGCCGAGGGAAGAGTATCGAGTTACGACGAGGCGGAGATCGCGGCAAGTTTGCTGACCCTTAGCTTCAATGACAACGATGCGATTCACGCGGCAAAGGAGTGCACAAGCGTCGAGGCGGCGCTCGCATTTTTGCAACAAGAATGCGAGCTTTGCACAGGACGATTCGCCGTTAGCAACGTGAGATTCGATATTTCTTTTTTTTTTTTGTGATCACTAAAAAATAACTTCAATTACTTAATTACCAACGAAATTGCGTTCCTATGCGTAGGAATTTATATCGATTTTTATCTTTTTTTTTTGCTTTTCACAGATGATCTCTATGCTGAGATGCGTTCATCGATGCTGCAACGATTGCGCGAAGAATTACTTTACGATACAGATAAGCGATAGAAACATAATGGACGCTGTGTGTCCGTTCTGCAAAGAACCCGATCTCAAGGACGGCAATGAGGATGAAGTACTCGAGTATTTCAGTATTCTTGATATTCAACTGAAATCACTACTCGATCCTCCGATTCACGAACTTTTTCAGCGAAAATTACGCGATAGAACTCTCATGCAGGATCCGAACTTCAAATGGTGCGCTCAGGTAATCGCAGCTTCGATCGATTCGAATTTACGCCCTCAAAGAATTTTTTTTCGCATTAATCTTGTCGGTGATCACTTATATCGTTTTTTTTTTTTTTTTTTGTTTTCAGTGCTCTAGCGGATTCTATGCGAATCCGAATCAGAAGCGATTGATATGTCCCGACTGCCAATCCGTCACCTGCGCATTTTGCAGAAGACCGGTATGTAAACTCCGAATGTAACATGTAATGTAGAATTTTTTTTCTATTTCTTCCTGTGGCTTCGCAAGGAAATTTTTTGGTGGATCTTCTGTTGCAAACGGAAATTCGTTTCGTTCGTTTCGTTCGTTTCGTTCGTTTCGTTCGTTTCGTTCGTTTCGTTCGTTTCGTTCGTTTCGTTCGTTTCGTTCGTTTCGTTCGTTTCGTTCGTTTCGTTCGTTTCGTTCGTTTCGTTCGTTTCGTTCGTTTCGTTCGTTTCGTTCGTTTCGTTCGTTTCGTTCGTTTCGTTCGTTTCGTTCGTTTCGTTCGTTTCGTTCGTTTCGTTCGTTTCGTTCGTTTCGTTCGTTTCGTTCGTTTCGTTCGTTTCGTTCGTTTCGTTCGTTTCGTTCGTTTCGTTCGTTTCGTTCGTTTCGTTCGTTTCGTTCGTTTCGTTCGTTTCGTTCGTTTCGTTCGTTTCGTTCGTTTCGTTCGTTTCGTTCGTTTCGTTCGTTTCGTTCGTTTCGTTCGTTTCGTTCGTTTCGTTCGTTTCGTTCGTTTCGTTCGTTTCGTTCGTTTCGTTCGTTTCGTTCGTTTCGTTCGTTTCGTTCGTTTCGTTCGTTTCGTTCGTTTCGTTCGTTTCGTTCGTTTCGTTCGTTTCGTTCGCTTCGTTCGTTTCGTTCGCTTCGTTCGTTTCGTTCGTTTCGTTCGCTTCGTTCGCTTCGTTCGCTTCGTCCGCTTCGTCCGCTTCGTCCGCTTCGTCCGCTTCGTCCGCTTCGTCCGCTTCGTTCGCTTCGTCCGCTTCGTTCGCTTCGTTCGCTTCGTCCGCTTCGTTCGCTTTGTCCGCTTCGTTCGCTTCGTCCGCTTCGTTCGCTTTGTCCGCTTCGTTCGCTTCGTCCGCTTCGTTCGCTTCGTTCGTTTCATTCGCTTCGTTCGCTTCGTTCGTTTCATTCGTTTCGTTTCGAAATTATTTTACGGATTCTCAATCCTTTTTTACCTCTTTTTTTTAAATCCACCAGTGGGAGAAGCAACACGAAGGTATAACTTGCGAACAATTTGCCGAATGGAAAGACGAAAACGATCCGGACAATCAGGCAGCCGGTCTCGCGAAGCACATGGCGGACAACGGAATAGATTGTCCAAAATGCAAATTCCGATATTCGCTGTCCCGCGGCGGTGAGTCCCAAAAAACTGGACGATAATTATCATAATTTTTTTTAATTGATTTAATTCGTTACTAAAATAATTGAACCCAAATTCGTAGGATGTATGCACTTCACATGCAACCAATGCAAATATGAATTCTGTTGCGGGTGCGGAAAGGCGTTCGTCATGGGTGCGAAATGCTCCGTCAGTCCGTATTGCGCGAAATTGGGTCTTCACGCGCACCATCCGCGAAATTGTCTCTTCTATCTGCGGGACAAGGAACCCGCACAGCTTCAACAACTACTTCGCGAGAACGGCATCGAGTACGATACGGTTAATACCTCAAACGACCGAAAATGCAAAGTACAACTCCAGAAAGAAACTCCGACCGGTGTCGTCGATGCCGTTTGCAACGCCGAAGTTGTCACTGATCACGCGGGATTATGCAGGTAAGAAATATTGATAAGAAAGAGTTTTCCACGCGCCGAGAAAACAAACAAAAATTAACCGATAAAAAAAAAAGAAAAATTAATTACGAAAAAAAAAAAAATTGTCGGCGAAAAACGAAGAAATAAGTGACGACAATACTTCGCGAAGAAAAAAATAAAACAAACAAAAATTAACCGAAAAAAAAAAAAAATTATTTACGAAAAAAAAAAAAAAATTGTCGGCGAGAAACGAAGAAATAAGTGAAGACGATACTTCGCGAAGAAATAAAAGATGGCGTCTTGATTTGAATTGTAGACGATTCGTCGGGAAAAATTTCCATCGATTTATCGAAGTAATCGCGTTTAATACGATTTTTTTCGCAAACTCAGGAATCATTACGTAGAATATCTCGTGAGAAAAATTCGTTTCGCGAGGCTGGAACCGTTGCCGTTGTTGAATGTCGACGATTTGGAAACTTGCGTGAGACGCGCGGGCGTCACGATGCCACCGTTTTGGTACAATCGCAATCAGGATGACTATCATCGCGATCTCGTTGAGGTAAAATTTTGGTATTAAGGAACAGTAGTTATTTAATTGTGGGTACTTTTCCCCGCAGGCAGCACTACATAGAGTACTTGGCGGGTCTGGTGCTCAAAGGGAAATTGGACCCCGTGGCGATCTTTGATTTGAACGATGCGAAGCAAGAATTGCGCCGTCGGGGAAAAGTCCCGCCTGCTAAGGATCTGGAAATGTCCGAAAAGGATTATCTCACGGCGTGCATTCAGGTGATTTCACATGCGAAAAATATGACTTCACTTTAATACACGCGTCGTGTCTCTATTTCTATATCCATTAAAGATGATTAATCATTTAAATCACAAAAAAGTTTCATCACTTCGAGAAATGTTATTAATTCGATAATTCATTTTTTTTCTCGCAGGTTGTGCAGAAGGAAATCCCATTGGAATGAAATTGGAGCAAAAATAGTCTTATCGCGCGAAGTATTTCTACGCGTAAAAAAAGAAAAAAATAAAAAAAATAACGCGAGACTCAGTCGATTTTACCTTCACATCGGAAACGATATTTGTTATTTTAATTAATTTATAAGCAACGAAATTTAGATATTAATACTTGAGAATAGAATAAAGAAATAGAAGAAATAGAAAATCATTTATTGCGTCTTTTTTTCTTTTTTTTTTTTTGCAATCCCTTCGCTGATTCATCGAATAAAAATGTTTATTAAATGCTATTTTATTTTCATTGAATTCATTTATTTTCTCATCGCTTTCAATTTTTTTTCAAGACACTGCTGTACAATGGGGAAAAATATGGTTTTTTTATTTTTTTTTATCTTTTTTTTTTTTTTTTTGACATTAGGCGTAAATACAATAGTAAATGCTTAATTCGTATCGTAAAGATTGTTATTAATTATATTCGTAAAGGAAGTCTCAGGGAATCGGCTATCGTACAAACTGTACATAACGAATATCGTTACATTAATCGCAGTTATAGATATGAGATGTTGACGTGATCCACTTGAGCGCAATTCACCTTCGACAAAAAATTGTCGCAGACTGGATATCATTTTTTTTTGTTTTTTCTTTCTTTCTATGCCTGCGGAATTCACTAGTATAACTATTATTGTATATTTTAATTAACAGCTCAACGGAAATATGTAATTGTCATTGGGTCTGTTGATTGCCGCGATAAAATAGCTGATGCAGCGTCGAGTAACGACAACGCGACGCGTTTTATCGCTTCTGATTGTTTACGTTGTTTTTTTTTTTTTTTTTTTTTTTTTTCTCGACAATACGAAAAAGCTGACTAGCAAATTTCACAGATCACAGAGGTAAAAAGGGACGTCGCGTGTCGCGTTTCCCCGTTCTAACGGAGGTGGGTGCTGCACCACGGAGGTATATTTTCGATATATATATCTTTTTTTTTTTTCACTTTTCACATCGTTTCGCGGCGCGACGTTGGGACAACGAGGTGTGCTTTGTAATTTGCTAAATTGATGAATCTCGACAAGCGCGCGCCTCACTCCCGGCAGTTTATAATTTTCATTCGCGTTCGTCGAATTCGATATTCAACGATAAATTGGGACTATGATTTTTTGGTTATGTCGCTGTGGGACTTGACGTGTATCGTAATAAATGCAAAATTAAGCGTTACAAGAAAATTCGTTGGACGAAACGTAACGCGTAAATAGCACATGACGACGCGTAAGTACAACGAGCGTTCAATTAGTCGTTCTTTTCTTTTTTTTTTTTTTTTTTTTTTTTTTTTACGGCGATATACAATTATAAGTGAACACCAATCGGGGTATACAAGCGCAGGTAAAGCAACGAGGAGTCTTTTTTTTTCTTTTTTTTTTTCTTCACATTACATTCTAATTCTCGTTTGCAGATTTCTTAAATAACAATTATAATCGAAGGCAGTTTGGAACGTGATCTTCGGGTTTTTCTTTTCTCAATCACGTATTTACGCGCGATGAGCGATATTATCGAAAGTTTTTTTTTTTTTTTTTTGTGCTCTAAACAGTCTTACCAAAGTAAAATAGCGAAATAATGAGAGAATGTGACAAAAAAAAAAACAAATTTAGCGTGTCCTCTCGCAATACAAAATCACACGACACAGACATTTACCCACAATTTTTTTTTTTTTTTTTCGTTTTCATGATTACCTATCCGCTAAACTTAACTTAATTTTCAATAAATAAATACGCAAAGACATTCAAAGCACGTGGCATCGATGCGAAATAATAATATCGAGTGCATTTTTCTCTTAAAAATATAATATGATTGCGAACGAGCGCTTTAAATATCTGTAAATAAGAACGAAAAAATAGACAAAAAAAATAGATATATGTAACGTAAACAACGAAAAATATAATGATATGTTAATTGAAATAAAAAATAATAATAATACCGAGACGCTTCGATCTCCGCTCGCAATACGCGAAACACCGTGCGGACAAATATAAATCAGCGAAAATTCGTAATTAAAAAATCGATTGCGACTAATTCTCGCGGCATTCGTATCTATTCTGATGTGTATCCGTTTTCGTGTTCAACTGTATTTACACTGTTTACATGTGTTACAAGGTGTTTCAATGACTCAACGAAATAATACATTTGTTTTTTTTTATCTTACGTTCATTATTCTCGAACGATTGCACTCCCTAACGATATACGGTAAATAATTGACGAAAAAGCAAACAAACGAAAAAAAATTTACGGTGCAATCTTTTCGATCGAAAAACGGAATTTTTTTTTTTTTTATGTCAACGTAATGAATATTTGATATTGCGATTAATAAACGTGAATCGAAAAAAAAATAAAAAATACGCGCGTGCCGTACGATATCAGCAATTGTGTGTTATATACAGCGTATTGTGCGTTTTTTTTTTTTTTCATACCGTATTCGTTGTTTTAATAATCGAAGTTATTTCGACTATAAAATACTATTAGTTAGTTAATTACAATCACTTTTACAAAATTATAAGGTATACAAGCTGTGGGTTTCTACATTATTCCCGATTTTTTTTTTTTTCGCGCTAATAAAACAGCTGCGGCGGAGGTGAACGTTGACTGTTCTTTTTTTTTCTTTTTTTTTTAATTCGTCTATAATAAATTTTCGGATTCTCAAACGCTTCGTTCTTTTCTACCGGTCGCTAAGACAAGAAAACTACTTGTATCACAGCACATGGATATCAATCGATGGAATAGAATCCAATAATGTTTTTTTTTTTTTTTTATAATTGTCTAACGTTTTTCAGGGGTTTTATTGGCGGTTTGCTAAGTGCAATCGGATGTATCCGTATTATTCGATTTATTAAAAATCCGTTTTTATAATAAAAAAAAAAAAGAAAAAAAATTCTACGTTAAGCCTTTAGATACCATAATTGCAGACGGAATAATGCGGATGGATGTGTGCGAATATATTTAACGCGCTTTTCTCATCGTCGGAATTCGGTTCCCGCCGAATTCCGATTGATTTTTCACGTTCGTTAAGTTTCGAGTGTCGATTACGGATTTTTTTTCACTATCCGTAAACAACTCGGAGATCAAACTTTTTGTTTCGTCGTTCTTAACGCGTCTATTATTCAAAATTTACACTACTAAGTTCACTTGTGTAGCGCGATCGACGTAATTCTCGATCGCGTTGATTTGTGCAGTTAAAGAGGAATCCTCCGTTCGTTTTAATCGATTCGCGATAAAAATCGATTTCATCAGAAATGATGAAATGATTCGCGAGCGTTCGGCAACGCGTATCGACTCCAACAAACGTGGTAAGTAACAGTTGAAACATTCGCTTCCGCTATTCGACTAAAAGCGAATCAAAGAACTTCGTAATTCGCGTGTCCCGGCAATTGTGTAGAAACGTTCCAACATATTGACGAGAGTATCGACGCGCGAACGCAACTATCGTAAATAGGAACAATTTTTAGCGTTTTTTTTTTTTTGTTTTTTTTTTTTTCTATGGAAAGATATGAATAATTTTATATATCCAGAAATAATCTTATCGGGTCAACAATATCTCTGCCGATTGGCAATGAAAGAAAAGTTTCGTGACGATTTCATGCGCGACAAGGTAAATTCGTGGAATGAAGAAATAAAAAGAAATTTGCATTTTTATCTCGTCGGCCGATCAATGTTTGCAACAGCGAGACGTGATCGTTAAATTATAATAAAAACACGTAGAGAGAGAGATTGTCGACGTAAAGCGATATCTTTGATAGTTAACAACGAAATTCTACTGTTCAGAGCGTTTCTTAGGCCGATAGAGAAAGAGAGCAAAGCAATGATAAAACGCGCGTTCAGCGAAGTTTGCGGCAACAAATGTTTGTTTGCCTGAGTAACGATCGCAGTTCTCTCCATTGAAATATCTCAACTTACGGACGGTTGGCGCTACGCGTATGCGACTCCACTCATCGACCATACGATACGGGAGATTGAATAGTTTTTTTTTCGCGGCGACTAAATATCCCGTACGACAGCTTTACTCGATCTGTTGTTCGAGTGGAGACATTTGCAGGGCTCCGTGGACGCGGCGTTCGAATGAACTCTCGAAGTTATTTGAGGCAACAAATCCAAAAGATTGTTGCCGCGAAGATTACCAGCGAAATTGCTGCGTCCCAAAAACGTGTGGGTGCAGTTATCGAGACGAGTCTGAAGAATCAGTATGGCGTCGAGATCCGCTTCGCTGAAAAACAAATCGTTTGAAATTGTTGAGTTATTCTTCCCATCTGATAAATGATAAATGATAAATGATAAATGATAAATGATAAATGATAAATGATAAATGATAAATGATAAATGATAAATGATAAATGATAAATGATAAATGATAAATGATAAATGATAAATGATAAATGATAAATGATAAATGATAAATGATAAATGATAAATGATAAATGATAAATGATAAATGATAAATGATAAATGATAAATGATAAATGATAAATGATAAATGATAAATGATAAATGATAAATGATAAATGATAAATGATAAATGATAAATGATAAATGATAAATGATAAATGATAAATGAACTTAAGTCACCGACTCACCTCGCGGATAAAAGAAATTTTTGAAACAACTGATTCGGAACGGTTCGCGGCCGATCCACCGTATCCGCGTAGAGTTCCGTCTCGCGATTGTAAAGATGCAAGAAATCCGATAACTGCTTCGCAGTTATTGCCGCGCGATCTTTATCGCTCAGTTTGCTGCTCGGTAACTAAAATAAACGAAAATAAACATTTATCGTAAAGAATGTTAATCGACTAAATCGAATTATGTGAAACTTTGCAATGCTCCCGCAAAAATCTCGTCATACTTACGGTAAACAAAAACGGTGTACGTAAATTACTCGACGATTGCTGAAGGAACTTCATGACGCGATCGCAACTCGCCCAGTCGGCTGTTGGCTGCGATATTTTTCGTAATATGCATCCCAAATATAAACCGAATGCTTTTCTCGCTTCTCCGGGACTGAAAACAGATCATTTCATTGATTTTCAGTG
Source organism: Buathra laborator (assembly GCA_934046635.1). Lineage (NCBI taxonomy): Eukaryota > Metazoa > Arthropoda > Insecta > Hymenoptera > Ichneumonidae > Buathra > Buathra laborator. Next base: position 7,196,287 of record OW203900.1, read on the forward strand.
TTAAAAAAAAGCTCTAATCTTCTACTCCTTTGCTGTATTTTACGCTAAACGCTATTTTTTTATTTTTATTTTTTCTGATAATATAACGTTAATTTGCGGTAATTATTTGCGAAGAACGATGAACAAACCTCAGCTTATTGCCATCCTGCATCATCTGCGTTACTTGCGCCTTATATTTGTGCGTATCGACGTCCATATTCTCTTTACTGTCGCCGCGATCCAAACTCTGTTTGTGTCCTTTAACCAGCGCTCTCTCGTACCTCTCGTACCTTGCAAAGTGCGATACATTTTTTTATTTTTTATTAAAAAAAAATGTTAAGTTTAACAAAAAAAAATTTCGTTTAAAATTAAGAAAAAAAAATTTTAATTAAAATCAAAAGAAAAAAATTTCGAAAAAAAAAAATCGATTAAAATTTACCTCGACAATCTATCGAGCGTTACTTCCGGCACCGGGAATCCCGTAGTTCGGCTGGCAGCGGGAAACAATTGTTCGTGAAGCATGAGATTGTGATTGGTGTTGACTTGTTGAGGACCTCTGCCGGGTCCCAGCGGATCCGTGACTACAGGAATCCCAGTTATGGGATCTGAATGACAAAAGATAAATTAGCATTCGCGATCCACGAAATTATTTTATCTTCGTTTGTCTACTGAATTCGGACGTTTTACCCAAATACTGTGAGTACATTTCCCAAGATTTGGGACTCGGAAATATCCGTACGAAACCGCCTCGACGTTCGAACTGCGACTTCGCCGAGGTGACGATCCTCTGCTGTTCCGACGATAAACCCGTTCTGTTTGTTTTACTCTTCGACGTGCTGCGCCTCTTGTGCGCCAATGTTTCCGCCGAATGCACGCGTCTGTACTGAAGATTTTGCGGGCGTATTATCGGATCAACGGCGGGAATACCGACGAGCGTAAGGAGATCCGACATCAGTGCGGATTTGAGTCTAACGTCGAGCGGCGAATCGCAACCCAACGACGGCGTGAGATTCACTTCCAGTAGCCACGGCTTCAGCGTATCGTCGATGAGAATGTCGAAACCGAATAATTCTAAAAAAAAAAAGCAAAAAAAAAAGAAAGAAAAAAAAATTATTTCACGCTGTTTAATTAAAGCAGAAAAAAAAACGATTAGCATTATCGCATCGACCAAAGGTTTATTACCGAAACACGTGTCCGGATGTTTAACAAACTGTTTAACACCGCTAACGATACCCGAGGCAGTGGCGAGAATAGATTTGATTATAATGTCCTCGATGCGCCGCATGAGTAACTCCGTGTCTTGACCGATCGATCTCAGGTGTCTCAGTAACGCGGAAAGCGTCCACTTGTGACCGACGTCCTCGGCATCGGGATCGTCGCTTCTGCGAATACAAAATTTAATTAGAAAAATTATATATTGTAATATAATAATAGTAATATAGTAAATTATTATCATTATATTATTTAAAAATAATATATAAAAATAAAAAAATTAACAAAAAAAAAATTAATTAATTAATTTAATAATTAATAATAATAATTTTTATTTATTTTAATTATTCAAACTTTTTTTTTTTTTTTAGACGAAATTGGGACTCAAAATAATCGTAAATCATTCCTACTTTATGTAATCGACGTGGAACTTGTTGATACTGTAGTTGCAGAGATGCATACATGGATTCCAAACGTACTGATTTCCGCCCTCATATTTTACAGTGGCGAATCTCACGAGTCCCTCTTCGTAGAGATATATCAGCAAAGGATCGTAATTCGTAACGGCGACGTAGAGACGCAAGTCGCATTTGTTACCGTCGACCAGCAATGGATTATTTATGTATTGCGCGACTATTACGGATTCCTCGTTGTAGATTTTCTCCGGCTGTGAAATTGGCGAATCAACGTAATCATTAGTTATGGGAAATCGTTTAATTATTGTTTTAGTTGGAATTTCTCGTAATTTTAATCGATAAAATGGTCTTTTGCTCACACTGTCGACGATGTAAATTCCACGACCTCGCGAACTCGCTTTTGGCTTTACTATCCATGGTCCCCGATATCTGAAGTGCGCAGTCACGAGATCTCGCGATTCGCTCGGCAGTAAAAAGGTCTGAGGTATGAAATCGAAGTTTCGAACTCCTTTGCTACGTTGCATCGCCTCGATGTTCTTGTAGAGACGATCTTTGCGCGTTATCTCGTACGACCTTAAAGGGAGCGCAGCAGTGAGTACAGGAAGTTCCGGAGGAGTTTAAGGAGAGTGTATCGCTGCGTATTACCAAAAAGTGAGATTCACGGGAAATTCGGAGCGAATTTCGAATACTTCGCAATTTAATAAAAATCGGAAAAAAATTAACCATACAGAAGATGCTAAAAAGATTAATTTTCCATAATAATAATTCGAAATGTTATTAACAAATGAGTAAAAAAAATCATTATTCAAGAAATTACCCGGTAACCTAACTTTTTTTTTTAGCCGAAATTTATTTGCTTATTTTTTCGAATACTTATGATTTTTTTGAAATTTTTTTCGAATTTTCGAAAATTCGTGATTTTTCATCCATAAAAAAAGAAAAATTTCTATGATTAGAAAAATTTTCAAAAAATTCATAAGTGTTGAAAAATATTATCGAATAAATTTCGGCTAAAGAAAAAGTTAAATTACCGGATAATTCGTTAAACAATGATTTTTTTTACTAATTTGTTAATAACTTTTCGGAATTATTATTATGGAATATTGATCTTCTTAGTACCTTCTGTATGTTTGATTTTTTTCAGATTTTTATTCCATTAGAAAGTTGTCGATATTCTCTCTGAATTTTACGTGAATCGCACTCTTTGGTAATACGCAACGATACACCTTTTTTATAATGTCAAAGTAACTTATTCTCTCAATTAAAAAACGCAGAATTTTCAAGAAACGTATAAAAATCCTTTTTCAGTTGCGTAAAATAATATTTCATGAAACTCTGAAGGAGCGGACAGCAAGAGACGCGTCGTATAGGATTGACGAATTAGTAGAATGAAAACAACTTTTCCCGTAACATTTCTCCGTTAATTAATGATTCATCCAAAAAACTGATAAGAATCCTTCAATACATGAAAAAGTAAAATATACTGTGCGATTATGAGAAAGGAAACGAGAGTAGCGGAGAGTACGAACGACAAGTCATTATTACGAAACCAATTTGTTCCTCGAGAAGTTTTTGCAAAATTCACGAAAATTACGAGATAACGATAAGAATCCTTCAATATATTTAAAAAGGTAAATTTTTGTGGAGCGTACAACGTTTACCTTGGAAAATGATTCACTTTGTGAAAAGGTGCTAAACTTCTCAATACATCGGGTTTCGGGTGATTGCCCGTCCAGAGGAGATTGAAGTCTGTAGCCTTCGCGGAAACCTGTGGAAGCAATTAATAGTTTTTATCGTCTTTGGGATCGATAAAAAAAAATCGTTTAACGAGACTTTATCGCTAATATCTCGGAGTTTTTTTTTATTGAATAAATAACCATTAAAATAAAAAAAAAAATAATTATTAATAAAAAAAATATAAATAATTAATTAAATAAGTAAATAAATGAATATTATGTTTACATTACGAAAATTTCGCGTAATGTGATTAATTTTACTTTTTTATTACGAATGATATTAAAAAATCGTCTTAAATCGCAATCGGCTCTATTTCACGATAAATTCGCGAAGACTCGTTTTTTCGGGAGGTTTCGATTCCGGTTCGGCTGAATAACAACTTTTTACGAAGCCATTGTTTTTAATGGTCGAATTCAAAGGTATTCTTGACATTGTTTTCAGCATTTAAAGTGTTCTTTTTTTTTTACTTTGGCACTAAATCGCTTCGTTAAAACGGAGAAGATTTTCTCGGAACGATATAGAAGTTTTAACATTCGTCGCGCGTTAAAGTTCGCCGGGCCACCGCGGCTGTGTGCGCGTCTTCGTTGTCCTTGCGGTTTGCTTTTCGAGCAGAGCACAGACTTCTTTTTTTTCATACACGCATCGTGACTGTTAATGGTTTCGACGACCGCAACTTCCTGGATTATCGATAGTGTCGCACCGGTAGTATTTTTTTTCCCAAAAATTTGCATTAAACCACCGAATACCCTTGAGGCGTGTCATTGCTATTGCGAAATCTTTCTGTACACTTTCTTCAATCTTTGGATTGAAAAAAAAAAAAAAAAATCGTTTTATTCGATCGGTCGCACGATCGATCGATTAAACCGATTTTTTTCCTCAGTATAGGAATTTTTTTTCCGATCGAAAATTTCACTTCGAATAATCAATGTCGATAATCGAAGTTATTCTCGAATCATTCGTTGCGGACTATCGGAAAACAAAATGATTTGCCTATTCGATTTGCGAACAACCAATCAATGATCCACAAGCGATCGTTGACTTCTGATTGATTCAAACGGCGCGTAAATTCTCACAATTGACACCAATATGGAGATCGCGACTCGTGTTATTTCTTCCCATCAATTCAGATCTCCGAAGCAAAAAAAATTAATATACGTTGAGGAAAAAACAAATTGTCTGATTTAAATATCGTAACTCGTAATATAGAAACGCCTTTTTGCGTCGTTTATGCGAATTGTTTTCACGAAAAAAAAAAAAAAAAAAAAAATTGCGCGATTTCGATAGAAACGTATTCAGAATGTTTTCAACTCGTTGGAAAATCATATTTAGAAAAAATGTTTGAATATCTGCTTTCGGAGTTCGTAAAATATGAATATTTATCGCTTGAGAACGTTTTTAGTTATGAAGCTGACGTTTGCGAGCGAAACAGAGGCCTCAATATTCATTGGTCATTTAAAAGTTTGTAGAAATTTTTACCGTCGTTATGATATATTACACATTTTCGATTTTTTTTTCATTTTTTTTAATAATATCCGCGCAATTATGGAAATTAAATTTGCCATCAGTTCCGCATTTTTTAACGTCAATTACGGAACTTTCTCTATCAGAAAGTCAAAATTGTTTAAATCACTTATTCTCAGCGAAGCTTTGCAAAAGGCGTTAAAAATAAAATGAGGAAAAAACCTACAAATCCAATTTACATATTTTTCCTATAAAAAAACCGTAATATCCAATCGTTCTGGTAAACAGGACAAAAATGTGATGCAATATTTATCGTGTTTATTGTAAACGAGTGCGCAGATGCTTATGCAACAGATAAAAGGGTTCATCGGGGACAGTTAAATTTTTGAAAGAAAAAAAAAAAAAAAATCGTAATTAAAGAATTAAAAAAATAATTTTTTAATTAATAAAAAAAAAACATCGGGCATTATGAATTTTCTCCGTAACCCCTTTTTTCGATTTTTCTAATTCATTAAAAAATAATTCTTTTTTGAAAAAAATAAATAAAAAATTTACTCGAAACCAAACAAATATTTTCCGAATGCAATATCGTTATCGATAGTCTTCGGCTCGACATATGGCGAACGCAGTCCGCCGTAAGCAGCGTCGATCGCTCCCAATTGAGTTGCATTCCGTATGCAGATATTCGATACAAAGAATCAATGAATATTTATAACGAATTGAAATCAACTGCTACGAAAAATAATGTGCGTTTATCGCGCGCTATTCAGCATTAAAAAAAAAAAACAATGTCGATAGAAACGCCGTTCGCTTCTCGTCAGTCAAAATAATAATTTACGAGAAATGTTAATTAGGCAGCTGTGACTAATAATTTTTGCGTCGTTGTCATGGCGTTTCGAAGGAAAAGTGACCAGTGGCCGACGAACCGGTCTCTCTCACTGCCCGCTCTCTCTCCTTCTCTGCTTCGCTTCGCAAACGATTGCGACCGTGAACCACTTTTGATGTTAATTTTCAACTTCATTACGATTTCTACAAAAAAAAAAGAAAAAAAAAAAAAAAAGTCCCTCAATTTTATCGAAATTCTCTTGTCGAGATATCGAACGGACGGCCGTTTTCACGAATGAAAAAACTCCGATACAACGCATAAAAAAATTTCGACAAGTTTTTTTTTTTTTTTTCTTTTTTTTTTTTTTTAACTGTTCGAAAGGGAAAGGGTTAAGTAGAATCGTAAACCTGTGCATCGCCGGAGGAATGAATTTTCATGAATTTCGACAACGCAGCGGAGTGTCTATTGCGAGACTCGTTTGGCACGTTGACTTCTCATTTTATTATCGTTCGCGACGAATATACGTTAAGATTCTCTGGTTAAAAGGCACAGTTCCCTGAGATAAAGTTGCCAGACGCGTAATCGACTCTCGTCTCTGTTGCACGCGTTGCGTCACTCTCACCGAGAAATCGTGTTGACGACGTGAAAACACGAATCTCTTACTGCCAATGCGGGCAGAGATTTAATAGGGAAAGATAATATTAGAAAAAAATGAAAAAAAATAGGATGGATGTTGAATATTCTTATCTATTTTAATAGATAAGAACGACGATAGTGAATCGATGTCTATAAAACGATCGTAATAAGTGAAAAGCCCTTGAAAAATAAACGGCGGGAAGAGCGAAGGACTTATCTTACGAGACTCGCGTAGCCGTGAGACGAAAGGAATTTATAGTACATACAGTAGCGAAGTTGTTTCTACGTGATTCGGAGATCGAATAATGCGGAAGAGGCAAAGGGGATGCGAAATCGGCAGTTTACTACGCTCCCGACAGCGGTACAGATAGTAAAACATCGACAGCGCGTCGAGAACGGACCGCCGCCACTCTTCGTTGGCTTTCCGAGTCACGGAACTTTACTTTAAGGCCGTCGAATTGCGTTTCGCAGCGTTACTCACTATAGAATCGTTACGCGGATCCGAATATTAAGTTTCTTCGTGGAATCAAACGAATGTTTCCCGAAATTTTGGTCGAATTTCAATCGAATAGCTACGAGTAAAATCAGAAATTACAAACTTCCCGACTAAATGCGCGACTCCCGTTTCTGAGAAATTGATGAACGCAGCGTTGAGTTAAAAACAACTCGGAAAACAAACAAACAAATTTGCAAACACGTGCCAAAGAATAAAAAAGGTTTTGCCGATTGAATTAACAATCGAATTTCTTCGGATCGAAGAAAAATCGAAGAAAAAGGGTTGTTGAAAAAAATTCCGATATTTCGAGTGACGAATTTATCGGAGATTCGAAAACGTTGATTTAGTCGATAAAATTGATTTTTTTGCTGAAAAAAAAAAAAAAAAAAAAAAAAAAAATCGGCTAAATCGGCGATTGCGGGTGGCGACACGAATATTCGGTTAATTAAACGAAATCATTGTTATCGTAACAAAAAAAAAGGAAATATTTGTTTCGCCACTCGCAATTGCCGATTTCTCTAATCAATTCACTCGATTTTTTTTTTTTTTTTTAAATTGTGGGAAACGAAACAATCGTCGTATTTCGTAAATCTCGATAAATCGAACGATGTCGCGTCGCTTGAGTTGCATTAATGCTTCCGGTAGAACGAATGACGGCCGGTTTTCTTTTTTTTTTTTTTATAAATTGTCCGTGAGGCGCACGACGACAGGGTTAACAGTGTGAGAAAAAAAATAACGCGAAAGAGATACACATACAATATATATAATGTTTCGCAGGTGTTCTCTAACGTCAGCGATGGTAATACAGAATCGATGCCGATATCTCGTTCCGGTAATGAGACTCTCCGCGACCTTAAACGATCGGTAACGTTCGAAGCGTCATAAATTTATCATTCATTTAGAAATAAACGAGGAGAAGGTGAGTTCGGTCTCAAGTAAGACGACAACTGCACGTATAGTTGATCTGAAAAATGCATCGGATCGATGTACGTTCGTGTCGCACGTGAGGATAATTTATTGGAAACATTAAAGTCCGATGATGAGTACGTCAAACGATTATACGCGAAGTGTCACGAGAGAAAACGACGATACAATAATCGTCATAACAATTATCATAGTAATTGCGAAAAAAAAAAAAAAAAAAAAAAAATGATTAATCCATTACAAAATATCCGTATTTCATGGATTAGTGGACATGCGGATACGATAAACTGTCGAGATTTCCCGGACGCTCGTCATCCGATCCCCGGGACTTGAATCATCGCGAGGAAATATTTCCATCCTGACGAACGGTTTTGGGAACATCGGGAAAAAAAAAATATGACGTGAAAAATTCTCGAAGAAATTATTTCATTCATTTCCGGTGATTTTTATCGAAGATATCTTTTCTGATCGGTAAAAGAAACATCTCAGTTAATGTTAAAAAAAAAAAAAAAAAAAAAAAATATTCAATGTTAACCTTCGCGCCGTAAAAGATCAATCGATCTATTGATCTTTTTGACGGTTTTGGGAATATTGTGGAAAAAAAAAACATGACGCGAAAAATTCTCGAAGAAATTAATTCATTCGCTTCCGGTGATTTTTATCGAAGATATCTTTTCAGATCGGTAAAAGAAACATCTCAGTTAATGTTAAAAAAATATATATATATATTCAATGTTAACCTTCGAAACGCGAAAGATCAATCGATCTATTGATCTCACGGTCTCCTTCGAAGAGTCTGAGATAAATGTTTTAATACGAATGACTTGGGAGAGTCAAACGATCGTATCGCTTCACTGAATCTGCGTCGATACGCCGCGTCTTGATGCGTACAGTCATTTGTACCTTTATAACATATATATATATTAGTATAGTGTAGCAGTGTAATATACAGGTTAATTCAGAATAAATATCGAATTCGCTTCTCGACAGTAATCTCGCGATGTATCCGAAGTAAAAAAAAATTTTTTTTTAAAAGTTGTATGATTTTAAAATTCACGTAAATTATTTCGTCAAAATTAAAATTGACTAAATTAATAATTCGACCAAAAAAAAAGTTATTATTATTATTAGTATATTTCGGAAAATTTTTTAATTTTTATAATTTTATTTTTTATTATTAAGGAAATCGAAAAAAAAAAATTCGATATTTATTATAAATCGTTGCGTATATATTGCTGCCGCTTCTTCCTGCACTCAACTATATCTATATTCAATAGAATACGTGAGTAACATGTCGCATAGCCTCTATCAAGGATGCAATAAAAGGTATAGAGACGCATGCCGATCGTCACGTCACCAAAGCCTCTCAAACATTCAAACAATATATATGTATACATATATATATATATATATTTTTCGAGTTTTCATTGTTAATCGAACGGAGAAACGTCTGACCGCAGACTCGACCGCAGAGGGATCGGATGATCGCAAAATTATCGATCGAATCACGAATCGTAAACGTATCCGCGGAAATTCCCCGAAATCCCGATAAATTCTTTACAGTTCTATTTTTTTTAATATGTTGTTTTTCATAAAGCGAAACATTACGATCGACGAACGATATTTTTTTTTTTTTTTTTTTTTTTTTTTTTTTGGTTCGCGCCGATTGCACTGCGCGGAGCGCGTAGATTGCGTTTTATCTTCATCTCCGAAGCCTCGGACTCTTCGAAGAAAATGAATATCTCGCATTGTCAATAGTCTCTGCATATCAGTATGCGATAAATGTGACCTCGTTGACGCGCGGTAAAACCGAGACGCGCGTCGACCGTCCCGAGAGACCCTAAGAGATCTCATTGTCGCCGTTTCTCGGGCTCTCCGATCTCCGCGTTCTCTCGTAGCGCGTCGTAAATACTCTCAATTGTTTGCCAATTGTCTTTGCACCGCGAACGCAAGCTTCGCGCGACGATATAATTAAGAGGAAGTTGATCTTCAGGGTTTCGAGCGATGACGACGCTCAGGGATCCCGTCGTTAGCGTTTGACCCACATAACTGCAGTCCCTCGAAGTTATATCCATTTTTTTTTTTTTTTTTCATTGTTCGAAACTCTCGTTCCCCATTGTCGTTTAGACGCGAGAAAACAGAAACGTATTTATTTTATCGCGAGTTAAAACGCCATCGACGTTGTTATTCATCTCGACGTTCGATTGCACACGACTCCGCGATCGATACGAACGAATAATGAATTATACTAATAGTAGTATATTAAAACGCGATTACGCGATATATGGATTGAGTTGCAACGCATATAGAACTTTGAAAAAAAATATTTTTGTTATTTCCTCGTTAACTCGTGAATCCGCGATCTACCAAAGCGCATTGCATCCTCCCATACGAACGCGTAAAACCGTTGAGGGGAATTCCTGTTTGATGGAATTAAAATCGTCGGGACTTATCGATGCGAGTCACGTATCAGTAGTACGTAGCTAACCGCAAGCGAAAACAGCGGTGTCCCGAGGCTAAGAAAATAATAAAAAGCCCCCGAAGGCACGAGATCTCGTTATGAAAAATCGTCGACTATCCTTTATTATAGTCGGATATCAATTCGGAGAATAGAGGAGAAAATTTAACGAGATTTTTGTGACTTTTAATCGCGAATAACAAGATGCTGAGAGATCGAAAGATAATTAATGGACGAATCGAAATTCTTCTCGCTGACGACTGCGCCGCGCGGAGCCGCGGAAAGAGAAGCAAAAGAAAGAGCGGCGATGATAAATAAACGAAATGTATTTTAAGATCGCAAGCGGCAGCCAACATCGACGGTTTTATGTGTGCGTCGCGATCTCTGCGCAAATGTATTGGGAACCCGAGAGATTTTCTGCAAGTTAAGCTGAAGCTGCGAAAAGATCGAGAAACTACTCTACGCGAAGACGCGTGTTGCTACTCTCTCGGTGTGAGCGGCAAATCTCAATGTGCGAACGACTACGACGACGACGACGACGAACGCAACGACGCGAGGTCGCGCGGTAACACTCGCGAGAATGAGACGGAAAGAGAGATGGAGAGGAGACGCGGATTTTACGATTTGCCCGGCGAGCGAGAGACTTGTAGCGGTCAGTCTGGCGCGAGCAGCCGCTCAGGAGACACCCGTAGGGGACTTGCATTTTGAAGGTAGGAGAGCCGTTCTTCGCTGTTCTCAGCGCTGCTCTCGTATTTTTTAACCGAAACCGGCGTCTAATATCATCGAATACGATATACAAAACGCGTATCGATATTCTTCGATAATCTTCCGAAAAAAAAAAAAAAAAAAAAAAAAAAAAAAAAAATCGATCGATTTATATTTTTAAGTCGATTACTCCGATCGACTCGGAGTAAAATTGGATCGGCTAACGCCCATGTGGAGCCAAACGAAAATATCTCAACTCACGAGCTGTTCGTAGTTATTAACAGAAAAAAAAAAAAAAAAAAAAAAATTCGATGAATCGTCTCGAGATACGAAAGTGCAACGAGAATGAGATAAAAATGCGTTTCGAAATGATCATCGAGTGTTCGGTTGCAACGTTTTGTTATTGCGGAATTACTGCGATGATATTGGAGAGCATAGTGCACGATATTGCTGTGACTCGTCGTGTTATTATTATAAAACGCGAATCTCGAGATACGCGGTGCGATAGAGAAAAACAGTCGGTGATTGTTCCGTTTTTTTTTTTTTTTTTTTTTTTTTTTTTTTTTCGTTATTCTCGCGATACGATTCGAGGCCGACGAAGCGCAGTTTGAATGGGATGCGTTTCGGAGATTCGGAGACAAAAAAAAGCGATGTGATGCCGATCGCGGGTCAGCTACGGATCAAGTTGTGTTATTCATTGCTTCGGCGGAGAAGGAAAATTTGTATAGTAGACATGTGGTGACCGTGTGTCAGTATATCGTTGCAACTCGGTGTTCCGGTTTGTCTGCGCGGCGCTGCGAAGTGCGTAGCGCGTCCCGGACGAGGGAAATCTTTAGCAGGTGCATCGAGAGCGCATAGGCGGGAAGTGGCACGTGTCCCGGCGATAGTAGACTCCTCGATGCGCGAGACAAGTCTTTACGATGTTTTTTTTATTTTTTTTTTTTTTTTTCGCAGCCGAATTTTTTTTTCTCCCTTTCGAAAACTTCGATCGGATTTTCCAGCAACGATGTTTCGTCAGTAAAAAAATAAAAAAAAAATAAAAAAAAAAAATTGCACAGTGCGATAATTATAATTGAATTGCATAGTAATAGTTTACAAATTCATAACACGCGTTCGCATTACAAAACTCTCGTGCGTTTGCAAACAATGGAGTAACGAATGAAATCAATGTCGATGCGAGTCGTAGGCATTGAAAAAAAAAAAAAAAAAAAAAGTTTCCACTCTCCGACGAGCTTAAGCAGCCATCGAACTCGTCAATTTCGATGATATCTACGCGGATGTATGAAAATAAAATTCTATCCTAAAGCGGATTATTCGCGATGAATTTAAATAATCTTCGAGATTAATTAAAATCCGCGATTTTTACGCGAACGTTTTTCGTACTTCCGATAACGAAAATTAAATTTTTTTACCCATCAAACCGGTATATAAATTTCGTGCCTAAAATCGTCGGTTCCCGAGTTTTTTTTTTTTTTTTTTTTTTCTTATTCTTATATTGTTCCTCGAGAAGCGCCGTTGGCGAATTTAATTAGAAAACATCGAAGAGTTCCCGAACTATAGAGGATAAAATTGCAAATGAGAGTTTAGGTCGATCGTATAAATTATGAAAAGTCCGTCGTATCTTCGTTTGCGGCGTAAATGTCAAGGTGTTTGGAGAGAATCGCGTGATTTTGCGTAAAAAAAAAAAAAAAAAAAAAAAACGCGAAATTTAAGTTTTCTGTGTCGAACATCGTCCACCGATATATCGATCGATCGACAATTTCCAAACGTTTCTTCGATAAACTCAGTAAATAAAAATTTCGCGTTCAAAAGTTTTGTTCCGTCGGAACGTTTCTACTTGCGAAAGTAATTCTTGCGACTGTACGCCGTACATATATACATCGTCGATATATTATATTAGCGTCTATATAATTACGCAGGAAAGTTGTTGTCCCGAAGTGTTTTGCGTCGCACTCTCTACTCGACAATTAGCGTCGAGCCGTTAATAAACAGTACGCGTAGACGTCGGCGTCGTCCTTTGAATAAAATCACAGCGTACACCTCGAAACGCCAAGAAAAAAGCCGCAATAATCATCGATACGATACGATACGATACGATATTGTTACGCGCATTGTAACTCCGTAGTAAAGTTTTTTCACCGATTTTTTTAATCGCCTTGAGAGTTCGAAGAACTCGTTTCCCGAAGTCTCATTATCGCTGCGTAACGAAATTTAATAATTAGTCATAATTAATGGATTAATAATCATTTTTTAAAATTGAATTTAATAATTAATTGAATTATTAAATATCATTATTATTTATTTATTCGTTTTTTATTATTATTTAATTTAATTTAATTTTTTTTTTTTTTATAATAATTATTTATAATTAACGGATAAATAATCATTTTTTTTCTGTTTTAATGATCTAACAGTGAATGAACGAGATGCCGGGCCACCGTCAGCCTACTTCCCTCGAGGGATTAAGTTTGGGACGCGTGTGCCAACAGCTCGACGGGACGTGCCGGAGGCTGCAGTTGCTATCGCAAGAATCATCAGCCGCGCAGGTTCTCGCGTACGCGAAAAAAACTATAAGACCGTACTATGTAAACGCATTACCGGCGCGAATACGTTCGCGAGTTATCGAGGAAACGTCGAGAATGTTATACGGACCGGCGTCGGATGGTTCGACATTGATATCGGGACCGGCGCCGTTGTATCTCCTCGCGCTGCTTCTGGGACACGATATCAAGCAGTTAAAAGTAAATCTCTGCTGTTACTACGGTTGCAGTCATCAAACATCATTGCTGAAGCTTCTCGCGAGCGAAGGACGAGGACTCGAGTCCCTCGAACTCGCGAGATCGGCGTTACTGCGTTTGGATTGCAAACTCTTGCGATCGGCGCTGCTGAACACCCGAAACCTATTAATCCTTACATTGCGAAACATCGCGAGCGATTCGGTACTCGAAGTCGTCGGAAAAACGTGTCCGAGACTCGTAGCTCTCGATGTCGCGTGTTCCCGACAAGTAACCGACGCGGGACTCAAACAATTGTTACTGCAGATTGAGTTAAGAGACAAATCAACGGCTCCGCAAGGGATTCACGAAGAATCGAACTATCGTCAGCGTTCCCGCGATCATCAGACCGATATGACGAGTTGGTCGCGAATAAAGACTCTCCTATCGAAACTCAAGATGAAGAGCAACAAAAATGAGAAGAAAAACGGCTCGGGAGTTCTTCTCGAGTATTGCGAGAGTCGAAATTTCTTGTGCGACACGCTGAGAGTTTTGAATGTCGCGAATACCGGCGTAACCAGCGCCGGTGTTCTGCTGGCGTTGGCGCACGTGCCGAATCTCGAATCATTGGCCGAATACAGTCACATGGGTCGCGTTGTCGAGATAATGAATCGCGCGGTTATCGATCTCAAAACTCCGTTCAGCTTGACTCAGGCGCGCAGCAGCAGAACGACTTCCGGAAGACTGGAATTACTCGCTCAGGCGTGTCCGCGGGTTGAAAAACTCCATATAGCTGAACCGCATCATCCGCCGGAAGCTCTTCGTCTGTTTCCTTACGTAACAAGTCTCAGTGTTCACAGTATTCCCGCGAAGAAAGAATGGCTTTCGGGATTTTACGATTATTTACGTACAAACGGTGAAAATCTTCGGGAACTCAATCTTCGGGTTATCGCGAGCGATACACCGCTGAGATTGGATCTTCGAGAGATTTTCGTCAATTGTCCGAATCTCGAGATACTGACGAAAGACGGTTCCAGCGTCGTTTGGCTCGACGGAGCCGATCCGTCGCCGTTGAAACACTTGAAAAAAGTTCAACTCGGACGCACCGTTAGCGCGACGACCATTATGAAGATTTTGTCTCTCGCGCCGGAACTTACGGCTCTTCATGTACACAGCTGCTTCGATCTCACGGATGAACATCTTGAGATACTTTTGGAACCGCCGGAGACGACGAGATTCGCGAGGCAACGGACGAGCGAAAATTTTGATAATAGTCTCGTGAGAAATTTAACGTGTTTTTACGTCTATGAAGCGAGTCGCGTGTCCGCGACGACGGTACTTAATATGTTTAAGTGCTGCAAAAATCTTCGGCGCATCGGGAATCTCGCAAATTGGGGATTGGATTGCGAAGGCGTTAGAATGCTGAGGAATACCCTTTCGCGCGCTAATCTTGACGTCGATCTATCGCCGGGTAGTCACTGGTTTTGGAGTAACTGCATTCACTAAGCCGTCGATCGTCGTCTCGCGGGGATATCTCCGATGAATTCTCTCCATCGACTGTTTAAATTTATCAGTATTAATGAATAATGAAAAAAAAACAAAAAAATACGTGAAAAATATACGCGAAAATGATTATTCTTCGAAACTTTGCCGAAAATTTGTTCGACTATCGCCGAGAATCGCGCGTGCGAATGAAATACTTGCGATACCAACGATTTTGGAAATTGAATATAAAAGTTTATTGTTTTAATGTTATTTTACACACTAATGTACGCTGTTTAGATTATTGCGGATAGCGAAAACGCAAATTCGGCTTTAACGTTATCTGTAATCTTGAATTGTACTTCGAGTGTTCGACACACTTAGATAATGAAAATTACGATATATAAAAACAAATAAAATACTTTTGCGGTTAATTGCGTCGTTTTTTATTTCACGGAATTGGCGTTCTGGAAATAACTATTCTTAATGTTCGAAACTTTGCTTGAGATTATATTACTCGCGTGCGGAATTGTTTGCTCCAATTTTTTTTTTTTTTTTTTTTTTTTTTTCTTTCGAGTTTCAAGGAAAATTAGGTTGCAGATGGGAACTCGAGATCTCTACTCACCTCCGTGAATCCGTGCGCCTGAAGTAGCAAACTTATCAGCTTAGTGTCCGCCTGAGAAATCTTGTAAGTCATGTAGAGCTGTTTTGCCGGCGGATTATCCGGTGGTGTCGCGAGAGCCGAACATCTTTCGAAAAAAAAAAAAAAAAAAAAATGGATAATTCACTATTACTGTCTGAAGAATAATTATACCAATGAGTAACGATATAAATGAATAGACTAAAAAAAATTAATTGTAAATTTAATGCGATCGAAAATAAAAAAATCGGCAAAAATCGTAAATTAATCGAAAATAAAAATACCATAATCTGTAAATTACCAAAACATCGATAAAATTAAAAAAAGAAATCGATAAAAATTCCCAATTTTTTAAAATTTTCTATCCATAAATTGGTATATTAAATTTAATGTACAATTATTTTATAATAAAAAATTAACGAACGAAATATTAAATTTACGATTTTTTTTATAATATATAAAAAATTTTTTTTTAAATATCACATAAATTGCAATGAACGAAAAAACTCACTTGAATCGAAGAACGGAAGTTTTGCTGCCAACGGGACCGTTAACAAGCCATTCGTTGCATTTCGCAGCTTCGGTCGTTGTACTGAAAGCCGAGATAAACATTTAATAAATATCTCATCTTTAATTTCCGTTGATTAGCGCGGCTAACGATGCGAAACTGATACGATAATTATCTCTAATCGGAATTCAAACTGTCGTCGGTATATAAGCGTTCGTATTCTCGTGTAAAATATCAAAGGTTCACAATTTCTCAGTAAGAGAGCTCTGCGCTGTCGAACGAACGAACGTTCTCCGTGTGATACCAGAAGAGTAACACACGGCGCGATCTGACGATAAAAGTTATCGGCATATTCTCGTTTTTTCAAATGAATAAGATACGCGATGTATCCTCCGTTTCTCTCCAATGATTCTACAACGCTTTACACAGAAATAAATCCGCAATCACTCCGAAAAAAAAAAGAAAAAAAAAAAAAAAATCCCGACATTCCGAGGTTTTTACGACGATTACGAAAAAATAAAAAAGATGGAACATTATATCTTGGAATATATGTACCTCTCGGTCTTTTCCGCTTTGTTCGGCTTGTGAACAAAAGGCTCGAGGCCTTCCTCGCTGCTGTTTGATAGCTGCGACATTCCCGAGAGACTGGAAGAGGACATTAGCTCTTTCGGCCTCTTGCCTTCCAATCTCCTCGTCGAGCCGTTGTTTTTCAAAGGTGCGAGCATTTTGTCTAAAAAACATTTAAAATACCATTTTTTCTTCATTTTTATTATTTTCATTTCATTAAAAAAAAACATTTAAAACACCATTTTTCTTCATTTTTATTATTTTCATTTCATTAAAAAAAAAATGTTTAAATACCATTTTTCTTTATTTTTATTATTTTCATTTCATAAAAAAAAAAACATTTAAAATACCATTTTTATTATTTTTATTTCATAAAAAAAAACATTTAAATACCATTTTTCTTCATTTTTATTATTCTCATTTCATAAAAAAAAAATTTTAAATACCATTTTTATTATTTTCATTTCATTACAAAAAACATTTAAAATACCGTTTTCTTCATTTTAATTATTTTCATTTCGTAAAAAAAAAACCGTGTTTCACGTGTAAAAATCGTGTTTAACGCGTAAAAAAACGTTTTTAACTCGTGAAAACGAGTGTTTTGTTTAAATGTTAATTGAAAAAAAAAAAAAAAAATTATGAAAAAAAAAAGATCGATAAAAGTCTGAAAGTTTTTTTTTATCACATGTCCGATGTCGATAAGAATAACGTGTGATACGAGAAAAATTCTATTCGAGGACTCTGTTGGTTAGACGTTTTTTTTTATGTACCAAGATAAGGGATATAGCGTGTCACGAGTCTTTGAGGTCGCGGTCAGTGAAAAAAACGACGAAAAAAAGAAAAGAAAAAAAAAAAAAAAATCCTGCGTTTGCCTTGAAAGGGGTTGCGCGGCACGCAGCGTTGCAGCTGCAATGAGAGAGCAGTAGTATTTCCATGTCCACCCGTGTTTACTCGTGCATACATTTGTTATTCATTACAATACTCCCGTATACGCGTTTAGCCATTGTACCGATGTTATTACTGTTTCCATCGGATCGATTTCTCCGTACGTAACGTTACACGCAGCATCGTCACAGAGAGCTCCCGTGGGCTCGTGGGAATGCTAATGACACTCGACAACGTAACATACTTTTTCGTCTCGACATGGAGCGTTTCGCTCGACTCGCTTGTGGAGTTAAACGATTCCTTGTGGGTAATCGCGCAATTGCGAGGTTTTCTAATGCGCGAGAAGACTCGCAGAAAGAAGAGAGATACGAATTAAAATCGATAATAACTGCGATATATCGATGTTTTTTATAACCAAAAAAAAGTAAATATGAAATAAATCGTAAAATTTGAATTATAACCTAAAAATACGATACGCGAAAAAAAATGCAATTTCGTCTCGAAATATTAAAATTATTGAATTATTATCATTGTTTATTATTGAAAAACTACGATTTTTATTAAAAAATAATAATAATATTGGATCAGAAAAGAAATGCAGTTTCGATTCGAAGTATTATGCGGCGACGTCTCAATCCCCGAATGTGAAAAATAAAAAAAAAATAAAAAACTGCAATCGAGTGTCCGCAGCGGCGCCCCGAAAAATATAAATCGCGCACGCCAACAACGTGTGCGTGTTGTGCACTAGTGGAAAGTTGAAAAAAAAGGTCTGCGAGCTCTGAGTTCTGGTAAAGAGCGCGTGACTCACTGCAGTAATTACGTGACCCAGACGTTCGTCGATCGGCATACCGTAAACCAGATATGCCTTACCTACCGGGTACGTTATATCTGCGCGATCTATTGGGGCAAAGTGTTCGCTAAAGTTATTATGACGAATGATCATCGACGAATCGCGAAAAAATACAAAAAAAAAAAAAAAACAAAAAAATTAACGAAAGGGAAAACGGCGTTACGAAAATAAATATATGAAAACTCTGTCGTTACGACGATATCGTGATTCACCAAAGTAAATAGACAAATATAAGTTCGATGGCGTCGCAAATGAAGAAAATATTTTTCTTTTTTCATGATTACCAATGTTTATCTTCAGATTAAAACAAAACAGCTGTTGGAATCTTAGTCACCGCAAAAAAAAAAAAAAAAAAACAGAACCTGTGATTATTTAGAACATTACGTGAAACATCGATGTGGAAAAAAAAATGCGGAAAAATCCTTTATCACGCGTTCTTCACGTTTTTTATCATCCTGCAAAAATACGTAATAATCGTTTCGTAACTTTTCTATCTCGTAGATTTTCTTCGGAAAAACACAATATGCACGTTGATTTTTCCGATATTCCATCGGAAAGCAAATATACGACTGAAAGTACTAAAAGTTGATAATTCTCTCAAAATCGTCGAAAACAATGTATTACAACAAATTTTAAAAATTCGTCATTTTGCGCAATTATTTTACTCCAAAATCAATGTTTGATACGAAAAATCGCCGAAGAATAAAAAAAAAAAAAATTATTTTTATATCCACGTAATTATATTTTTATTCTCGAGTGTCCGAAGGGCGCCGCCGACGCTGCTGGTATAAATAAACCAACAGGATTTACTGTGGCAAAATTACTTATCGCTGCAGTGATGAAACGAACGATAATCACCGAGCGTAAAGGCGGAAAAAAAAAAAAAAAAAAAAAAAAAAACAACGAAAGCTCAACGAAACCGACGATGTAAAACTTAAGAAAAAAAAAAAAAAAAAAAATTCTATCGATCCGACAGATGTCATGGTCCACTAAATTAAACCGTGAAAAGTGGGCGTTGATGCCGACCAACGTCATCGTCAAAAGCGAAAGAAATTTATAAATAACGAAATACACTCTTCGATCCCCGTTAACGCGAATAATCCACATGAGTTTAAAGTTATTAGGCTTGAAAAATTATCGTCGACGACTGGAGTACACGATAGCATCGCGATAGATGTGTGTGGGACGAAGCGCCGTTGAAAAAGGTGCGGCATCGTGTATGCGATCGAGAGAATGGGAACGCGAAGGGAACGTTCGCCAATTCCCTCGGGAGATCGTAAGCGCGTCAAATACATCGCGAAAAGACGATACGAACCGGAAAACTCGACAAAGCGACGATTTTCACGGAGCAAAGGAGTGGAAAAAGTTATTTTTTCACCCGAAACACGAAACATTGATTTAACGTCGATACCCGTCGAGATATTACTCGAGATACTTTCGTACCTCGATTGTCGCGATTTGTACGCTCTGCGAGGAGTATCCAAGTTTTTCGAGCGCCTCGTCCTCGAGCCCAGCGTATGGACTGCCTACGAGGTACAAACTGGAGTCGCTCTCTGCCATTCACATCGTTACAGAGAAAGAACTGCACAACTTTTTTTTAATATGTTTATTATCGATCGATCGATATATCATCGTCTTAACCCACAGCGGGTCGTACGATGGTCTCACCTCGTTAAGTTTGACGTACGAGAGATACATCGTTACGTCTTCTCGTCGTATTAGAACGTATTATAAAAACTATTACGTGTTCCAACTCTGTCGACGGTTGTGCTGTGCATTTCGAGGCGATTGAGGCAAAATGGGCACAGAAAGCGAAATAATTGAACATTTTTTTTAAAAATTGATATTATTAAAAAAAATTTTTAAATTTAATTAGATTGAAATAAAATCAATAATTAATGAAAATCCGTAATTCATTAATTAATTCACCAATTTTAATTAAATCCATTTTATTTTATCATTTAAATCAATGATAAAAAAAAATTGTTTTATTATTTATTTAAATAAATGATAAAATAAAATGGATTTAATTAAAATTGGTGAATTAATTAATGAATTACGGATTTTCATTAATTATTGAATTTATTTCAATTTAATTTTAAAAAATGCCTTTTTTTTTTATTATATACATTTTTGAAAAAATGCTTTAACTGTTTCGCAATTTATTATGAAATCATAATAAATACTAAAATTAAATTAAAACAAAAAAAAATGTAATTGAATTTATAATTTGTATTTTTTTTTTCATGTTTTTCCAAAGTTTATCTGAATTTTTGTTAAATTTTACGTAAAATAAAATAAATCTTTTTTTAGAATTTTTCCCATTCTGCACTGTGCCCATTTTACCCCACATGTCCATTTTCTCCCGATCTCTGGTAAACACGCATACACGCGAGCATAATGATAGTTTATTTAATTCGTTGATTCGCTGACGACGCAGGTGAGCAATAATGGACCCGGTACGTCAGACGTTATAGAAGAACTCAAGAGGATGCCGCACCTGAGAAAAATAAGCATCGAGGCGAGAAACGACTGCGACGATATACTGCGACAATTGTCGTGCACCAACAAGAGATTGCAGAGGCTTTATATATCGAATTGCACAGGTGACTGAAAACGCGATTTTTTTCGTAAAAACATTTTTTTTTTTTTACGAATAAAAAATGAATTAACAAATTATTATTATTATCTTAAATATTTTTTTCGTAAAAAAAAATTCTGTTTTTGATACGTTTTTCGTAAATTTTTTTTTTATTTTTTTTATTTTTTATAATAATGTAATAAAATTCTTATTTTCTTTTTTTCTCGTAACATGAAAACATCGAAGCAGGTTCTACGGCGAATCTTTATCTTCGTCCTGGTTATCTGATAAGAATCCTTCAGCGTTGTTCGAAGCTCCACACGATAACGATAAGGGGCAGTCGTTTTCGGGGATTAAAATTTTATCGTTTACTCGGCGACATGGGACAT
Organism: Buathra laborator; assembly: GCA_934046635.1. Classification (NCBI taxonomy): domain Eukaryota; kingdom Metazoa; phylum Arthropoda; class Insecta; order Hymenoptera; family Ichneumonidae; genus Buathra; species Buathra laborator. The sequence goes on from OW203900.1 coordinate 7,217,753, forward strand.
CGTTTGAGATTCGTTTCGGCATCGACGACGTGCATGCAATTCCGTACATTTGCGAAACACGTGACGAATCCGAACGATCGGGACAGAGACGCGCTTTGCACGATGTGCCCGGGAAGCGGTAGATTTTGGGGTCCATTGCGTTACTATATGGTCGAAAGATCCGATCGTTCGAAGACCGCTTTAGTCAGCTACTTCTATCACGACTTTCTTTACGTCGATATGAAGCCCCATTCGGAGGGTAAAGCCACGAGGGTCGGCGGTACTTCGCTGTCGCCCGTTACTACGTGTTCGTGATCTTTCCACTCGGCGAAGCGTCGCGTTCGCGATAAATCGCGCATGTGCACAATAACGCAACGCTCCAACGAGAGTTTCGGAGGATTTTCGATACGCATCGATAACCTTAAGGGAGAAAAAAAAGTACTCCGAAACCCCCGCAACGCTCGAGATAACTTAGTTTTTCGTAGTAATCGATGTTTCTTTCGTATTCGCGTATTAATTATAAGATCGAAAAAAAAAAAAAAAAAAAAAAAAAAAAAAAAAAAAAAAACGTGGTAAACCGTAAAACATGTACAGTCGTCAGTATACAGTCTTAAAACCCGAGAAAACGACGAAAATATTGCGATAAAAATTCTAAAAAAAAAATATAATCGTTAAGTTAAATCGAACAGCGATGACGAGAGATTCACAGCTGTTGCGAGTTTTACGGTGCCGGTTGGTCAGCAGGAAAAAAAGAATGTTTCCAACACGCGTAATATCGATCGTTTTGCAGCCTCGACGATGCCAAGGGGGGGCCGAGGTCGACGTTGGAAAGTAGAACAATACCGAGCGTTTAGCGGCTCAACCCTTTGCTTTCTTTAGCTTTCATTCTCTTCGTCTATCTCGATACAATAAATATAATATACATGCCGTACCGTTAGAAAGATATAATACAATTGTGTAACTTTGTACCTCCCGCGATCCCTCGCTGCTTGACCTCCAGTCAGTCAATAAATCGTTCTTCTCAACTACTTTCGTGAAATTTCATCATTTTTTCCCCGCGATCTATTTTTTTTTATACATTGGTTTTTATACATTACCCGTCATTGCTATCGTATTGCATTGCAATCATTCGTATGCTTAATGCTCGATATTGAGTAAAAAAAAAAAAAAAAAAAAAAATTGGTTCCCTTAGCGTACAAAAATACGAAATAATGTCGATGTAAAAAATCGGTACATCGCGTGTATCAAGCAGTTGAGGTATTAATCCTTTTACCGTTTCAAAAAAATGAAACATATATTTACGCATTGATCACATAGTTTGAACACAAATTAACTTTGTCCTCCCGTATCAACAGCGATTATTCGATAAATCGACCTTCAACTACCTTCGTGAAATTTAATCATTTGTAGCACTGTTCTGCTGCAATTTATAGCTTTACCTTGCAATCAACCGATTTTTCAATGCGCGATACAGAGTTAAGAGAAAAAAGAATAACTGGCGGTTCACATGGCGACCGAAAATACGAAACAATACCTGCGACGAGCGGATAATAAAGTATCAACCAATTAATGATTATTCAGCCCTTCAATCTTTTGTAATTGGAACATCGCTCATCGATGACGATATTTCGTAAATAAGTTAAATTTTTGGGAAGAAAAAACCCCTTCTTAACCAATTAATTAGGGGTGCGCGAGTAATGTTCGGATCGAAAAATTCAATTTTTTTCGAAATACGAATATATTATTATAATTAAAAAAAAATTAATTATTATTATTAGAATTGTTCGATTTATTTAAGTATATCGATTTTTTTCGATTTTTTTCAATTTGATTGTCAAATTAAATTATTCGCATTCGATTCCCGTCAAAATGTTCGAAATTTCGTATATTCACGTCCCCCACAATTACTCGATAAATTGATCTCTAACTACTTTAGCAAAATTGATACCTTTTTTCCGCTATTTCCTCCCCCACCGTTGTGACTGTACCGATATCCTATTACCGTAAAATCTGGCGGTTCACATGGCGACCGAAAATACGAAACAATACCTGCGACGAGCGGATAATAAACTATTAACCAATTAATGATTATTCAGCCCTTCAATCTCTTGTAATTGGAACATCGCTCATCGATGACGATATTTCGTAAATAAATTACATTTTTGGGAAAAAAAAACCCCTTCGTAATCAATTAATTAGGGGTGCGCGAGTAATGTTCGGATCGAAAAATTCAATTTTTTTCGAAATACGAATATTTTATTATAATTTTTTTTTAATTTTAATTATTATAATTAAAATTATTTGATTTATTTAAGTATTTCGATATTTTTCGATTTTTTTCGATTTGATTGTCAAATTAAATTATTCGCATTTGATTCCCGTCAAAATGTTCGAAATTTCGTATATTCACGACCCCCACACTTACTCGATAAATTGATCTCTAACTACTTTAGCAAAATTGATACCCTTTTTCCGCCATTTCCTCCCCCACCGTTGTGACTGTACCGATATCCTATTACCGTGAAATCAACCCTTTGGTCAATATTCAGCAAAAAAGAGGACAAAAAGTTCTCTTGGCAGCCAAAGGTACAAAACAATATCTATATATACCTATCGAATATATATACAGCTATCGACTGATCAAAGTGTATCCAATCCTTTCATCTTCCCAAATGAAACACATTATTCAGCATTTCCCTTTATATTCTATTCGTATTTTTATTTTTTCATATTTGCTCACGAAAGCCGTTTTTTTCTTCGTAATTTCGCAATCACCTTGAGAAATTGCAGAAACCCGCGTGGTAACAAAGTCGCGTAACGAGAACAAAAAAAAAAAAAAAAAAAAAAAAAAAAAAAAAAAAAAAAAAAAGACTTGAAACTTCAAAGGGTTTTTAAAGAACTCGAGTCGTGCCGCGAATGTGATGCACCGTCACGCGCCTCTCGAGACACGAGAAACCTTCCGCGTTTTTTCGTGTCGATGCATTAAGACACCGAAGTTTATACCGCGAATTAAAAGCCCGCGGACGTCTCCTTCGCTCCCTTTGTTTCCATTGCACACGAGTTGAATTTGCATGCACGCGAGATTATCAGGAAATTACGCGCGTCCCTCTCTGTCCCTCTCGGTACTCGATGTCGTCGATCACCAGTGGAGAGCGACCGGTGTAGAATGACTCGTTTAAACGATCGTTAGTTGATTAACGCTCGACTCGCTGCTTTGAATGCCCGGACATTGCTTGCGGGTAGAATACCTGTTACGAAGTCTATTCATCGCGACTAACGCCTATAAACTTATCTACGAGGTGATGCATTAATTAGTTAACCAACAAGTGACGATAGTTACGCGTCTATCGATCGCGTCGTTTCGATTTCGATTCGCGTTCCTTCGCGTAGGAATTACATTTACTCCCCTCTCGTCTTCTCTCGATTCACCCATTAGCGTGTGACAACGTTATTTTCTTCCATTTGCGATTTTTTTTTTTTTTTTAATGAGTTAACCAACAAGTGACGATAGTTACGCGTTTTATCGATCGCGTCGTTTCGATTTCGATTCGCGTTCCTTCGCGTAGGAATTACATTTACTCCCCTCCCGTCTTCTCTCGATTCACCCATTTTAGCGTTTGACAACGTTATTTTCTTCCATTTGCAATTTTTTTTTTTTTTTTAATTAGTTAACCAACAAGTGACGATAGTTACGCGTCTATCGATCGCGTCGTTTCGATTTCGATTCGCGTTCCTTCGCGTAGGAATTATATTTACTCCCCTCCCGTCTTCTCTCGATTCACCCATTTTAGCGTTTGACAACGTTATTTTCTTCCATTTGCAATTTTTTTTTTTTTTTTTTAATTAGTTAACCAACAAGTGACGATAGTTACGCGTCTATCGATCGCGTCGTTTCGATTTCGATTCGCGTTCCTTCGCGTAGGAATTACATTTACTCCCCTCCCGTCTTCTCTCGATTCACCCATTTCAGCGTGTGACAACGTTATTTTCTTTCATTTGCGATTTTTTAATTTTTTTTTTTAATTAGTTAACCAACAAGTGACGATAGTTACGCGTCTATCGATCGCGTCGTTTCGATTTCGATTCGCGTTCCTTCGCGTAGGAATTACATTTACTCCCCTCCCGTCTTCTCTGGATTCACCCATTTTAGCGTTTGACAACGTTATTTTCTTCCATTTGCAATTTTTTTTTTTTTTTTTTAATTAGTTAACCAACAAGTGACGATAGTTACGCGTCTATCGATCGCGTCGTTTCGATTTCGATTCGCGTTCCTTCGCGTAGGAATAACATTTACTCCCCTCCCGTCTTCTCTCGATTCACCCATTAGCGTGTGACAACGTTATTTTCTTCCATTTACGATTTTTTTCTCTTTTTTTTTCCGCGAAAGAGTCGCGCGGGCGTAACCGGCGAAAGGAGACGCGTGCTTAGCGGGCATAGCGCGCTATGCCCGCTAAGCACGCACTGTACATCGTTACGTTGCGTAGCATTTATGCAAATCCCATGGAGATTTGGCGGCTCCGAACTATGAATACAAAGTTCAAAGATACGAGAATCGAGAACGAAAAAAAAATGTACGCGAAATTTAAAAATTCCCGACTAAAAAACGATTGTAATGAAGAAATTCGAAACACAAAGTGAAATTACATTTAAATATTCGCGTATTGGAGTCGAACGATTTTTGGAGCATTTAGCATGAAAATCTCTCAACCGCAATATGCGAACAATTAATTGATATTTCACTTTTTTAATTGACACATTTTATTTATTATATTCATTTTACGTTCGGGAATTTTTTAATTTTCGTAACATTTTTTTAATTTCATTTTTTCGTTGTAACGGAAAGTCGGGAGTAAAAAAAAAATGTTGTGAAGTCAAAAGAAAAAAGTCGATTTTTTCTTCCGCGATGTTTTATAAATATAATAATAACCGATAAAATTCGGGGTTCGCGCCCCCCTCTCCCCCCCTTATGTGCGAAGCAAAGTAGCGAATTGGGTCGGCCGTTCGTTCGGTGCCGAGCACGCAATCAACTGTGAATTAATTGGTGCAGCGGGCGTATAGGAGCGATAGGAAGGGTTCTCTCGTTGCGCATCAACGTCAACGCGAGAGAACACCTTCGCAGGGCCCCCGCCGGGCGGGTGGTCCGCATTGTTGGGAATTGCGGAGGAATTGTCATAGGAGCCGTGAACTCTAACAGTTTCGATTGTAATGTCCACCGCACGCGAGGAAATACGGTATACATCGCGTTAAATACGATACAGAGGCCAAGTGGATTAATTGCATTCCTATATACGTTTGCGCGGAAATGTGCGACTAATTAAAGTAGCGATATATATGGTTGGAAACCGTTTATTCGTCTCATTGGCAAATTTGGTGGGATCCGTGTGTAATTACTCTTGCGACTCCCACAACTCGTCCGCGTCGCCATGGAATATCTCTCCGGTTAAACAGGGTACACGTACACAATACATCGCGGGGAATAGGTTATGTACACGAGATTTCAAGAGCTGCGTAAAGCTACAACCCCCACCATGTCGAAATTGAATTTTTCTTAGTCCTGAATATTGTGCTTTTTATGTGCTTTTTATGTGCTTAATCGATAATTTTTGTGCTGTCTTGGTTTTATCAGAAAATGCATTTTTCTGTGGGGGTGCTAGGTACCTCGGTATTTAGCACCCCCACACCTTTAAAAGGTCTTTAAATGTTCACAAAATATTTCAAAAGCATCGTAAAATTTTGTGCTCTTTATGTGCTTTCGAAATTACTTCCTCCCATTGGGATTCTTGATATCCGCGATCAGAGAATGCATTCTCACTTAAGAGATCGCGCTGTCACGTGGTGCATCTATAATCATTATAAGTGAACGAATCAGTCAATGTTTATCATTTCTACAGCTTATGTATCATGTTTAATTTCTCTACTTAGTTTCAAATTGTTATTCAATATTCTGAAAAACGTCGAAATAAAATTTTGTTCGTATCGTACAGTAAAAAATGCATAGTTAAAATATCTTACATTTGTCATACCAAAATTCTTGTCGGTGTATTCGTTTCCTGACTGGCTATTAGAATGGTCTTAAAACGTTTCATAAACCTTTGGAAAAAAAATAATTTTATAAAAATTTAAAAAACCCCCGACTGCAAAAAGAGTGAAATAACAAATAATTATTCGCATATTATAGTTGGGAGATTCCCACACTCAACAACGAATAAATCTCAACGAATCTCAACGAATCTGTGTGTGAAGTGTGGGCGCGCCAAGGATTCATATTTTTTTTCAACAACGGCAACTAATGAATTTGGCGACCTAAATCCATATACGTTTTTTTACCTGAAAGAAACAACTTGTACTTACAAATGTACTTGGTCCAACTTTTACATCGAGGATTTTTTTTATAATATGCCTCGGGTTTATACGAAGATGAGAGCACGGCACATTTTTTTACAGGAGAAATAAAAAATTATCATCATGTGGAAATATTTACATGTACTATGTTACTATTGTATTCTGAAAATGGCATATACATATACTATCCCATGCGTTCGAAATCAAAGAAAATTGAAATCTAAAAGTGGAGGTGCTAGTTCAACGTCAAGCTAGCGAAAACTCTTCGCGGTATACGCAGACACATATTTTTGGTGCCAGATTTATGTGCTTTTTATGTGCTATCAAATACACAAAGATTTGATTTTTGTGCTCGATATAGTCAGGAGAAAATTTTAATGTGGGGGCGCTAGCTAAACGCCAAGCTGGCGAAAACTTTTTTCCCGGTATACGCAGACACATCTTTTTGGTGCCAGATTTATGTGCTTTTTATGTGCTATCAAATACACAAAGACTTGATTTTTGTGCTCGACATAGTCAGGAGAAAATTTTAATGTGGGGGCGCTAGCTAAACGCCAAGCTGGCGAAAACTTTTTTCCCGGTATACGCAGACACATCTTTTTGGTGCCAGATTTATGTGCTTTTTATGTGCTGTCAAATACACAAAGACTTGATTTTTGTGCTCGATATAGTCAGGAGAAAATTTAAATGTGGGGGTGCTAGCTGAACGCCAAGCTGCCGAAAACTTTTTTCCCGGTATACGCAGACACATCTTTTTGGTGCCAGATTTATGTGCTTTTTATATGCTATCAAATACACAAAGACTTGATTTTTGTGCTCGATATAGTCAGGAGAAAATTTAAATGTGGGGGTGCTAGCTGAACGCCAAGCTGGCGAAAACTTTTTTCCCGGTATACGCAGACACATCTTTTTGGTGCCAGATTTATGTGCTTTTTATGTGCTGTCAAATACACAAAGACTTGATTTTTGTGCTCGATATAGTCAGGAGAAAATTTAAATGTGGGGGTGCTTGCTGATCGCCAAGCTGGCGAAAACTTTTTTCCCGGTATACGCAGACACATCTTTTTGGTGCCAGATTTATGTGCTTTTTATGTGCTATCAAATACACAAAGACTTGATTTTTGTGCTCGATATAGTCAGGAGAAAATTTAAATGTGGGGGTGCTAGCTGATCGCCAAGCTGGCGAAAACTTTTTTCCCGGTATACGTAGACACATCTTTTTGGTGCCAGATTTATGTGCTTTTTATGTGCTATCAAATACACAAAGACTTGATTTTTGTGCTCGATATAGTCAGGAGAACATTTAAATGTGAGGGTGCTAGCTGAACGCCAAGCTGGCGAAAACTTTTTTCCCGGTATACGTAGACACATCTTTTTGGTGCCAGATTTATGTGCTTTTTATGTGCTATCAAATACACAAAGACTTGATTTTTGTGCTCGATATAGTCACGAGAAAATTTTAATGTGGGGCCGCTAGCTAAACGCCAAGCTGGCGAAAACTTTTTTCCCGGTATACGCAGACACATCTTTTTGGTGCCAGATTTATGTGCTTTTTATGTGCTGTCAAATACACAAAGACTTGATTTTTGTGCTCGATATAGTCAGGAGAACATTTAAATGTGAGGGTGCTAGCTGAACGCCAAGCTGGCGAAAACTTTTTTCCCGGTATACGTAGACACATCTTTTTGGTGCCAGATTTATGTGCTTTTTATGTGCTATCAAATACACAAAGACTTGATTTTTGTGCTCGATATAGTCAGGAGAAAATTTAAATGTGGGGGTGCTTGCTGATCGCCAAGCTGGCGAAAACTTTTTTCCCGGTATACGTAGACACATCTTTTTGGTGCCAGATTTATGTGCTTTTTATGTGCTATCAAATACACAAAGACTTGATTTTTGTGCTCGATATAGTCAGGAGAAAATTTAAATGTGGGGGTGCCAGCTGATCGCCAAGCTGGCGAAAACTTTTTTCCCGGTATACGTAGACACATCTTTTTGGTGCCAGATTTATGTGCTTTTTATGTGCTGTCAAATACACAAAGACTTGATTTTTGTGCTCGATATAGTCAGGAGAAAATTTAAATGTGGGGGTGCTAGCTGATCGCCAAGCTGGCGAAAACTTTTTTCCCGGTATACGTAGACACATCTTTTTGGTGCCAGATTTATGTGCTTTTTATGTGCTATCAAATACACAAAGACTTGATTTTTGTGCTCGATATAGTCAGGAGAAAATTTAAATGTGGGGGTGCTAGCTGATCGCCAAGCTGGCGAAAACTTTTTTCCCGGTATACGTAGACACATCTTTTTGGTGCCAGATTTATGTGCTATCAAATACACAAAGACTTGATTTTTGTGCTCGATATAGTCAGGAGAACATTTAAATGTGAGGGTGCTAGCTGAACGCCAAGCTGGCGAAAACTTTTTTCCCGGTATACGTAGACACATCTTTTTGGTGCCAGATTTATGTGCTTTTTATGTGCTATTAAATACACAAAGACTTGATTTTTGTGCTCGATATAGTCAGGAGAAAATTTAAATGTGGGGGTGCTAGCTGAACGCCAAGCTGGCGAAAACTTTTTTCCCGGTATACGCAGACACATCTTTTTGGTGCCAGATTTATGTGCTTTTTATGTGCTATTAAATACACAAAGACTTGATTTTTGTGCTCGATATAGTCAGGAGAAAATTTAAATGTGGGGGTGCTAGCTGAACGCCAAGCTGGCGAAAACTTTTTTCCCGGTATACGCAGACACATCGTTTTCGTGCCAGATTTATGTGCTTTTTATGTGCTATTAAATACACAAAGACTTGATTTTTGTGCTCGATATGGTCAGGAGAAAATTTAAATGTGGGGGTGCTAGCTGAACGCCAAGCTGGCGAAAACTTTCTTCCCAGTATACGTAGACACATCTTTTTGGTGCCAGATTTATGTGCTTTTTATGTGCTATCAAATACACAAAAACTTGATTTTTGTGCTCGATATAGTCAGGAGAAAATTTAAATGTGGGGGTGCTAGCTGAACGCCAAGCTGGCGAAAACTTGTTTCCCGGTATACACAGACACATCGTTTTCGTGCCAGATTTATGTGCTTTTTATGTGCTATTAAATACACAAAGACTTGATTTTTGTGCTCGATATAGTCAGGAGAAAATTTAAATGTGGAGTGCTAGCTGAACGCCAAGCTGGCGAAAACTTTTTTCCCGGTATACGCAGACACATCTTTTTGGTGCCAGATTTATGTGCTTTTTATGTGCTGTCAAATACACAAAGACTTGATTTTTGTGCTCGATATAGTCAGGAGAAAATTTAAATGTGGGGGTGCTTGCTGATCGCCAAGCTGGCGAAAACTTTTTTCCCGGTATACGCAGACACATCTTTTTGGTGCCAGATTTATGTGCTTTTTATGTGCTATCAAATACACAAAGACTTGATTTTTGTGCTCGATATAGTCAGGAGAAAATTTAAATGTGGGGGTGCTAGCTGATCGCCAAGCTGGCGAAAACTTTTTTCCCGGTATACGTAGACACATCTTTTTGGTGCCAGATTTATGTGCTTTTTATGTGCTATCAAATACACAAAGACTTGATTTTTGTGCTCGATATAGTCAGGAGAACATTTAAATGTGAGGGTGCTAGCTGAACGCCAAGCTGGCGAAAACTTTTTTCCCGGTATACGTAGACACATCTTTTTGGTGCCAGATTTATGTGCTTTTTATGTGCTATCAAATACACAAAGACTTGATTTTTGTGCTCGATATAGTCACGAGAAAATTTTAATGTGGGGCCGCTAGCTAAACGCCAAGCTGGCGAAAACTTTTTTCCCGGTATACGCAGACACATCTTTTTGGTGCCAGATTTATGTGCTTTTTATGTGCTGTCAAATACACAAAGACTTGATTTTTGTGCTCGATATAGTCAGGAGAACATTTAAATGTGAGGGTGCTAGCTGAACGCCAAGCTGGCGAAAACTTTTTTCCCGGTATACGTAGACACATCTTTTTGGTGCCAGATTTATGTGCTTTTTATGTGCTATCAAATACACAAAGACTTGATTTTTGTGCTCGATATAGTCAGGAGAAAATTTAAATGTGGGGGTGCTTGCTGATCGCCAAGCTGGCGAAAACTTTTTTCCCGGTATACGTAGACACATCTTTTTGGTGCCAGATTTATGTGCTTTTTATGTGCTATCAAATACACAAAGACTTGATTTTTGTGCTCGATATAGTCAGGAGAAAATTTAAATGTGGGGGTGCCAGCTGATCGCCAAGCTGGCGAAAACTTTTTTCCCGGTATACGTAGACACATCTTTTTGGTGCCAGATTTATGTGCTTTTTATGTGCTGTCAAATACACAAAGACTTGATTTTTGTGCTCGATATAGTCAGGAGAAAATTTAAATGTGGGGGTGCTAGCTGATCGCCAAGCTGGCGAAAACTTTTTTCCCGGTATACGTAGACACATCTTTTTGGTGCCAGATTTATGTGCTTTTTATGTGCTATCAAATACACAAAGACTTGATTTTTGTGCTCGATATAGTCAGGAGAAAATTTAAATGTGGGGGTGCTAGCTGATCGCCAAGCTGGCGAAAACTTTTTTCCCGGTATACGTAGACACATCTTTTTGGTGCCAGATTTATGTGCTATCAAATACACAAAGACTTGATTTTTGTGCTCGATATAGTCAGGAGAACATTTAAATGTGAGGGTGCTAGCTGAACGCCAAGCTGGCGAAAACTTTTTTCCCGGTATACGTAGACACATCTTTTTGGTGCCAGATTTATGTGCTTTTTATGTGCTATTAAATACACAAAGACTTGATTTTTGTGCTCGATATAGTCAGGAGAAAATTTAAATGTGGGGGTGCTAGCTGAACGCCAAGCTGGCGAAAACTTTTTTCCCGGTATACGCAGACACATCTTTTTGGTGCCAGATTTATGTGCTTTTTATGTGCTATTAAATACACAAAGACTTGATTTTTGTGCTCGATATAGTCAGGAGAAAATTTAAATGTGGGGGTGCTAGCTGAACGCCAAGCTGGCGAAAACTTTTTTCCCGGTATACGCAGACACATCGTTTTCGTGCCAGATTTATGTGCTTTTTATGTGCTATTAAATACACAAAGACTTGATTTTTGTGCTCGATATGGTCAGGAGAAAATTTAAATGTGGGGGTGCTAGCTGAACGCCAAGCTGGCGAAAACTTTCTTCCCAGTATACGTAGACACATCTTTTTGGTGCCAGATTTATGTGCTTTTTATGTGCTATCAAATACACAAAAACTTGATTTTTGTGCTCGATATAGTCAGGAGAAAATTTAAATGTGGGGGTGCTAGCTGAACGCCAAGCTGGCGAAAACTTGTTTCCCGGTATACACAGACACATCGTTTTCGTGCCAGATTTATGTGCTTTTTATGTGCTATTAAATACACAAAGACTTGATTTTTGTGCTCGATATAGTCAGGAGAAAATTTAAATGTGGAGTGCTAGCTGAACGCCAAGCTGGCGAAAACTTTTTTCCCGGTATACGCAGACACATATTTTTGGTGCCAGATTTATGTGCTTTTTATGTGCTATCAAATACACAAAGAATTGATTTTTGAGCTCATTATAGTCAGGAGACAATTAAAATTTAAGGTAGATACAGCGCGTGATTTTCATTTCGCATAAGTTCGAGAAAAATGAGAGACAATTGCAAACACTTCTTGGTAGTATAAAAATCTGGAAAAATGCATGCATTTTAAAGGTATTGAAAAAATAAATTTTGCATAATAATAATTGCAAAATGTTATTAATAAATAGATGAAAAAAAAAATTGTTCAACAAATTTCTGGTAAACCAACTTTTTTTTAAAATGAAAACGATTCATTCATTTTTCTAAATACGTATGAATTTTTCCTGATTTTAAGCATTATTTTGAATTTTTTTTTACACATTTCTTCCATATTAAAAAACAATTCAAACCACAGATAAAAATCTGAAAAAATTGATACGTATTCAGAAAAATGAACGAATCATTTTCATAAAAAAAAAAGTTGAGTTACCATATATTTGTTGAACAATTTTTTTTTTTCAACAATTTGTTAATAACATTTTGCAATTATTATTATGCCATTTTAATCTTTTCAGTACCTATAATATGCATGCATTTTTTCAGATTTTTATACTATCGAGAAGTGATTGCAATTCCCGATCCATTTCGTCGAATTTAGGCGAAATGGACACCGCTGTTGCTACCTTAAGTGAGAATGCATTCTCTGATCGCGGATATCAAGAATCTCAATGGGAGGAAGTAATTTCGAAAGCACATAAAGAGCACAAAATTTTACGATGCTTTTGAAATATTTTGTGGACATTTAAAGACCTTTTAAAGGTGTGGGGGTGCTGAATACCGAGGTACCTAGCACCCCCACAGAAAAATGCATTTTCTGATAAAACCAAGACAGCACAAAAATTATCGATTAAGCACATAAAAAGCACATAAAAAGCACAATATTCAGGACTAAGAAAAATTCAATTTCGACATGGTGGGGGTTGTAGCTTTACTCAGCTGATTTCAAGAACACACGCAAACCACTTCGAGACTCCGATGTCCTCGATGGATATCGTCGCCCACACGCGTTGAGCTCTCGTAAGAGTACTATATATTTTGAGGTTATATATACGCTAACTATAAATATGAGAAATTAGATCGAATTTCTTGAATTCTTCGAGAAACGAAGATAGAGAGAAGCGTTCCATGGATTCCGCGAGCGGAGGATTGTAATTAATATATCGTTGCATTCCTCGATGTCGCGTCGAGATTTTGAATCAACTGTACGATAGGTTCTGTAGGAATTACGATTTTTTTTCTTTACGAAAAATATAAACACGAAAATACTTTTTTCGCAAATTTTTTTTTTTTCGTTCGTAATTATCGAGCGTTAGCCAATATTTTTTGTATTTGTCAAAAAAAAAAAAAAATCGGCAAAATGTAATATGTATTTTGTTGTTTTATATCGGAAATAAACTCATTTTATCAAAATTCGGCAAAAACGGTTAAACTTGTATTAAAAATATTGAAAAATGGTAATTCAATGTAAATCTCTGTGCTTTCACGAAACATCGCGATTTTTCAATTAATGTTTATTAATTATTTAACGTTATTAACGCTATTGCAATAGTACGTAAGAAATGAATCAACAAATAACTCAAAAAATCAATTGTTATTACGATATCAACAAATCCACCATAATAACAATAATAAAAATCACAATTTTACAATATTTATTAAAAAAAAAAAAAAAAATCGATGAAAAAAATTAATTTTCCTAATCTATCGCATACTCCGCAATCCGACAAAAATTACGATTTTTTTCGTCTCGATAATACCGAAACGCCGCCATATTTGCCGAAAAACCGAATTTCGTCACAAGTTCCCACACATTCGAGATATTTCATCAAAATAATAATACGTGTCGAGAGCCTTTGAAAAATAATAAACTACGTGATAATTGATGATAGACACGAGTACACCTTGTGGTTCGAAGCATTTGTTAGATTGCCAGACGAAAAGCCGCATACATCGCGGGAGGCGGCGGCGGAGGAGGGGGGGGGGGCGGAGGTGGGGGTATGTAGACTCCGGCGAGACATGGACAGTGAAATGATGAACGAGAGCCGGGAAACAATTTGAAGCGTTTCGCGAGGACTCGAGCTTCTTTGCGGTTAGGTGTTCTATCTATGTAAATTGCTGGGGAGTACGGTGGGTGTGCCGATAGTGCACATAGATAGGTTAGACACGACATGCAGCTCTCGCCATTCTCCATCCCTTTTCGTTCGCCGCACAGAAATATACATCGAAATATAGTATATCAACGGTATATGTAGATAGGTACGTACGAGTAGATATGTATCCGTTGTATCAGACACACGTTCGAACGCGTGTGCGCGAGTGCGCGAATGTCTGCGTTCATTCATGAGGCCGACAACAGGTATTTCCGATAGGCCGCTACCGGGCACCTCCTGGTGCCTCATTCTCCTCTTTAACCCTTCCTATTCGCATCTCTCTCTCTCTCTCTCGCTCTCTCTCGCTCCCTCTCTCCCTCTCGCGCTCTCTCTCGCTCCCTCTCTCTCTCTCTCTCCCTCTCGCTTTCTCTCTCTTTCTCTCCCTCTCTCTCTCTCTCTCTCTCTCTCTTTCTCTCCCTGTCGCGCTCTCTCTCTCTCGCTCTCTCCCTCTCGCTCTCTCCCTCTCGCTCTCTCCCTCTCGCTCTCTCCCTCTCGCTCTCTCCCTCTCTCTCTCTCACTCTCTCTCTCTCTCTCTCTCTCTCTCTCTCTCTCTCTCTCTCTCTCTCTCGCTCTTTCCCTCTCGCTCGCTCTCTCTCTCTCGCTCTTTCCCTCTCGCTCGCTCTCTCTCTCTCTCGCTCTTTCCCTCTCGCTCGCTCTCTCTCTCTCTCTCTCCCTCTCGCTCTCTCTCTCCCTCTCGCTCGCTCTCTCTCTCTCTCCCTCTCGCTCGCTCTCTCTCTCTCTCCCTCTCGCTCGCTCTCTCTCTCTCTCCCTCTCGCTCTCTTGCTCGCTCGCTCTCTCGCTCTCTATCCGGATGCAAAGCGTCCGGTTAAATACGAAGGCACATCGTACCTCACCGTGAACCCGTTATTAATTCGTGGTAATTGGTAGCCGCACGAAAAATCATTGAATAATTGAGTAGCTTCCAGCTCTCGAGTTACTTCGAGTTTATATATGCGGTGGAAGGAGAACGGTGGGGATCGATGTCAGAACTGATTGGGCTCATTGAAAATATAACCTCGTTTCGCTGATGTCTCTGTCGGTTATGCGAGAGGGCGAGTGAGAACGACGCGGAGAGGTTAAACCGGAAGTACCGCTATCGGCGCCAACGCCAAATAAGACCGAACTTCCTTCCGCGCCACGAAATGTTTATTGTGTGTCAACGCAAATAACTGTTTACAGGTGGGCGATGTTCATAACTACTGATCTCTCGTATTAATAAAACTTTTCGGGTTATGCATTTTATTTTATCTGAATTTCATAACGAGACACACTCCCGCGAAAATTCGAGAAAATTTTTTGATTTTTTTCGTTTTTTTTTTTTTGGCGACGTTTTTTCGATATCGCGACAATTAAATCGAAGTATAGATATTTTTTTTATTATGATTAAAAAATAAAAATACAAAAAAAATTCGATTAAATTTTATATATATATTTTTTAATTTTATTCGATAACTTATTGCGCCGATTATTTTTGTTCGGATAACTCCATTAGGGAGCGAAAGAAAAGGGCAGTAGGCTACGAAGAAATACGAAGTATTACGATCGCGTGGAAAAATCCCCAGAGCTTTTATTTTGGTAGCAAACGGTTGAGTATATATACCCAACGCTCCATCGTTAGCAGTGTCGAAAAGGTTGTGACGGGTTCCGGGGACAACGTTCGCCGAATGCCACACGCACGGTAACTACTACAAAACTGTGGCATCAGACACGACGAGAAAAATCGTCGACACGCGATATACCGCCGGGAGTATCTCACTCTGGATTTGTTTACGAGACGTTTCAAAGGTCGTAGAACCTCGTCTTCGCGATGTTTGAAGAGGAAGAAGAAAAAAAAAGGTCATAGCACTTTGTTTACATTCGCCCCGAGTTTGTCGAATTTACGTCGAATAAATGAACACACCGTCGTCATTATGTTCGTAAACGTAACTATCGAATTATTAAATCGATTCCGAGTCTCTCGCGTCGGGACAGATGTTTGAATAAATAAAAAAAAAAAAAGGGCGGGGATGGGGGGGGGGGAGGGGGGGGCGATCAACGTATAAAAAATGAAAATAAAGTATTTCAAGGTTATGTTTCGGAAGTTTTTTTTTTACAATAGCGCGAAAGAAAGTTTTATTTTAACATCCCCCGACACGCGTAACATCGTCTTTCTCAAGTATTTTTTTCACAGCTCCAAAGCGTAGCTAAAAGTAGCATCTCGTTTGGGAATATAGTTTCTCGTAACTTTTGCGCGCAACGGCGAGCAGATAGAGAGAAACGCGAGAGTCCCGTAAACTTTCGGAACGCGAGGCTAGAAGCAGCTTTCCGCATTTCGAATGTATGTTCCTCCTCGTTCCACACGATGGATTCAAGTCTTTCTCCTCTATCACGCCCACCGACCGTTTTCCTTATAGGCGCGTCGATGCAGCTCTGCCACTAATTGGCCGCTGCTCGTCGATAATTAACATCGATCGATTACTCTGCGTCAATGAACTAACGTACCGTTTATTTATATAAATTTACGAAATAATCGTTGAGCACAAAGCGCGCGTGTTGTGACTCAGCGAGTGTTTGAAGTTCCAAAAATAAAGGAATCGCCGATAATCGAGAGTGCGATGCGTCGGGGGTTTAAAAGAGAGGTTACGAGCGCAGCAGGAGCAGTGCGGAGCTGTCAGGACCAGATGTGGGTACTCTGCGGCACAGCCAGTAGCCCCGGGAACGTCAGAGAGCTCGAAGTAACACGACGAGGGCGAGATATTAACATCGGATGAGTGGATGCCAAAGCTCGCGCATTCCAATATAATCTCAAAATCCCCCCCCCCCCCCCCCCCCCCCGCGATCTCTTCACCGAAAAGCACCATTCGACTATTTATAAACTTTCGAGTTTTCTGTTAATGCACGACGAAATCGCGGACTTACTACGAAATATCTACGAACGGGAAGGAAAGAGCAATAAACTTTTATAGACGCGAACGATTGAGACACGTGAGCAGTCGACAAAAAAATGAAAGATTGAGTCACGACATTCTTCGAGCGGTATAAATGCCGCGAAATATACGAGAAAAACAAAACACTGTAAATGACAATAAGAAAACGTAATAAAGAATGAAATTTCGAAAATGTTCGAGTTTTTTTTATTTTTTCGATGTTGACACGATATTTGTAGTAAGAAAGCGCAAGTTTACGAGAGTAAAGAATATAAACAGAAATAAGGCGCGTGGAGCGGAAGCTGTGCCGTCAGACGGCCGAAAGTGACGTTCGAAAACCCCTGTCAGTTCGCTACTGGTTCTCGACAAACCAGAATCTTTCAGCTGTTATTTGCAATCTCAGAATCTCGCTGAAGATACTTGACCTTGACAGAGAAAACCGAAAGATACGGAGAGTCGCTCTACCCCCGTTTTTTTTGCAACGAAAGTTTCATCTCTCGCGTTAGTTGACCAACGAAAAAAAGATCGAGGCGATACAAACGCCTGTCAGCCAGCCGAGGTGCCAAGTCCTCCGCGTGCGACAGGCACACACTATCCCCTTCTTTCTCCTCAATACATTCATCACTTAGAAAATACGCTGATACTCGAGGAATCAAATAATTTTTGTACTCACCGATAATACGCGTTTTATCGTCTACGAGCGCTCGATCAACGTATCTTCAAAATCGTTCGTTTACACATTATTTTATTTCATATGACAAACGAAGAGTGATTTTGTCACTTCACTGGTGGCGGATAAGACTAGCGGATGCACACGGACGCGAGGTAAAAACTCCGGGCGGCAGGAACCGCGGCCATACCGTATCACAGCGCTACGCCGACTGCCTCTACCAGACGTACAGCAAACTACTGCGTCGTACAATCCGTGACAAAAGTTTATGATTTTTATGGATTCGCCGGTCCCGCGACGGAGAGACGCGGTCGGTTGAATCTTCGGTCGGTTATATTCAGTTTTGTGCGTTTTTTTTAGTACATTGAATTATAATTTTACTTTTTTTTTTGCGGAGAATGCGGAAGACTCGATGTATACGGGAAAGTCACGCATCGTACACATTCGCTGGTAAGTGATATTGCGCGCCGAGAGAGCGAATGAAAATCATATTAAGTGGGAAAATGAATGGGAAAAGGAAAGGAAATTTTCACGTCAGACTATATTTAATGTTAGGTGAATACAAACGCAATGCAAGTTGCATACAAATTAGTATATTTCGTAAATGTTTCGTATTAGTCTACGTATATAAGTACAGGTAATACGAGCGGTTCGAATGACACGATTACCGCGGCTTCCGTGGCATTTCGGAAACAGAGCGCGAAACTTCGCGAGGAAAGATCGATAACGATAATCGATGTTTCTATACATCACAGTGGTTATTGTAAATCGTATATACGCACGAAAATCATTTCATTTTTTTCACGTATCGATCTTCGAGTTCCAAAAGTTTGCTGTCCAATTCCGCCGTCGAAAATGTCTACAAAAATAAAATTCATTTTCGGCTATAAAAATAACCGCGCGGGCGTTCGAAGTATTTTCGTTTTCACGAAAAATTTACTGACACCGATTTGCAACAATGCAAATCGCGTGGCAAATAACGTTTCGCCCGTTGCGACGGAAAATTTTACGAGCGAATCTATACGTCGTCGTGATTGTCGGGGATTTGACATGATAGCGAATGGACGATTTTAATGGAACGCGAAGCGTGCAGACACACGTGTCGCATGCCTCACGAACGTAACTATAAAAGGAATATTGCGAAGCGAATATACGGTCGTAAGTTCGGCGATAACTTTGACTCTATTAATACGAAATGTACGAAGATACAACGATTTTTCACACGAATTTTTCTTACCCTTTTTCGAACGGGTCGACGAGGACTCATTAAAGTATCCGCGCTTTCCGATACCTGTGAACGTAAAAACATCGATCATGCAGTTTCCTGCCGTTTTTTTCGCGCGAACGATCAAATTTTACCCAAAAATCTTTGTATTCCGGCGAAACGCTCTCGAGATGCAAAACTCGATCCTCGATGTTTTTTAATCTTTCGTAAATATTTTTTGGCACCGGTTTACTTATACTGAGATATTTTTCCGTTAACGAGAGTCTCTCCTCGAGCGCCGGATATTCCGGTGTTTCGCTCGATTCTCTGTTAATTTTACCCGATTCCGCGAACAGCATTAACGGATCCATCGTTTGGGGGCCTCGAGAGTTCAGAACTCTGTGAACTTTAACGATTGTATCGAAAATTAAATTTTTTTTTTCTTTTTTTTTTTCTTCTCGTAAATTATCTTTTTTTAAATAATTTTCGATGTTTACCTTTCACGTGACTTTTGGAATCCTTTCGTCTTATCAGAATCGCGTCGACTCGAGCGCACGAAACTTCGCTCTCGTCGCTGAGATACCTGCGAATAAATTGTATAGAATTATCTACTTGCGGAGAGAGAGAGCGAGAGAGAGAGAGAGAGAGAGAGAGACGCAGACGAGAATCCTTCGTATAATTATCAATTACCGACTACCCACCTGTGACTGCAAAACTCTTGAACGTTAACGGCATTCACCTGCTGCCGTTTTCTCGCGATAAACGATTCGATCCTTCGGTTCAATTCTTCGTTATCGGCGCGAATTTGCACTTGACTCGGATCGATCGCGACGCGTTCGTAATTTTTTTTTTCGACGCATTCCATTTTTTCTTCGAATTCTTTATTCTCATTTTTCAATTTCGATTTTTTATCATTCCGAGAAATATTATCGTCTATCGAATAGAAAAAAAAAAAAAAGACCGTTAAAAAGCAACAAATTCGGTAAAGTTATTTATTGAATTAAAATCAAAATTAAAGCAAACAGAGTATTAGAAAAACGGTAAAATCAATGATAACAGAACGTGCGATAAAAAAATCAACAAATTATTTAATAAAATTTCTAGTAATGCGTAACTAAATTCGTGCGTTAAGAACAGAGTATTAGAAAAACAATAATATCATTGTTAACGAAATATAATATAAAGAAAAAACTATTTACTAGCGGACCACGCGCACTCCTTGTTTTCTTTCCATTGTGGCTCTTCGCCCTCATAAACTTCTTTTTTCCATATGGGAACCTTTGCCTTAAGAGTGTCGATAGTAAATTCTACGGCTCTCAGCGATTCTTGTCTGTGAGACGACGATATGGCGATCGCTACGCTAACTTCTGTGACCGGTACTTCGCCCAATCGATGATAAATTGCTATGTGTTTTACGTTCCATTTTGAGCGAATTTCTCGACATATATTATTCAATTCCTTGATAGCCATCGGTTCGTAAGCTTCGTATTCCAATTTCAGAACTTTTTTGTTCTCAAAATTGTCTCTCGTCGTTCCGAGAAAAGTGGAAATCGCTCCGCACTTTGGCGATCCGACGGAAGCTATGATATCGTCGATTTGCAATTTTTCGTGACGGAGTTCAACGATATCCTTTGGATGTTCCATTTTAACCTGAAAAAATACGAAAATTAAATTTAACGAAGTAAAATTTTTATTGTTTTTTTTTTTTTTTTTTTTTTTTTTTTTTTTTTTTTTTTTTTTTTCCGGGGAAACGTTTCACCGTGAAAACAAACCTCCGCTAAGTGGCGGAATAACCGCGATCTCGTCGGTTTCTTTGAGATCTAACAGCGTCTCGCGTTCGACGAACTCTTCGTTAACCGCCAATATCAGCGTATCGCGAATACTTTGTAATCCAAATAGTACGATAATTTTTTGTACGAGTTCGTTGCACGTCAACGGTCCGTCGACGACTATTCTCGATTCGTTTACACCGGCTAATTCTCGTGCTTTAGCGAAGAAAATAACTTTAACATTCTTCGCGGTTGGTGCCATTGACGCTGTCACTCATACCGACTCAGTGTGTCTCGCGATACGAACGACCGACGGAGACGCTGCGCGGTTGCTAAGACATATAGTCGTCGAGACCGAAGCGCACTAATCGCGAAACAAAAATTGACATAACGACTTACGCAATTGCTACGTTTATCTTTACGACGATGATAATGTGCACATCGCGGGGTTATGTATTACGTGAATCGTTGAGAAAAAAAACAACGGGGTGTCACGTGGAATCGCGCGTCAGGTTAGGTTGTACCAGTACCGCAGACTGATGTAGTCATATCGTTAACCCTTTTTCCGAAGAATCGAGAGGTTGAAGTTCGATATTAACGATATTATCAATAGTTGTCCGTTAATTAATTTTTAGTATATTTTTCAACGATAGTGGTGTAGTTTACGAAGAAATCATTTAATTTTTGTATTGACTCGGGTGGTGATGACGTACGAGACGATCTAACCAGCCGGCGCCGGGTTTGAAGCGAGGATCCGAATGTGCAGCAGCAGCACGGGGATAATCAGGTCAGCTGGGAAATAGGGTCATCGGGAGAAGGAAGCGCGTTTCAATCGACCCGTGCGCTGCTGCCGCTGCTGGTCATTGTTGCTGGGAGAGGGACGGCATGCGATAGAGAGTTTTGAATACACACGTATCTATATATACGCATCTAAATATATATATATGGATATATTTGGATAGGTGTAACATATATATGTATACATTCGTAGACCATTCTCTTTTCGACAGCGAAATTCACATGAAAAATGTTACCCAAGAAACGAAATAAAAAGATATTCATTCATAATACATATAATAAACAATCCTCGAGTATATTTTCATTGACCAGGAAACTCTCGACATTCCATTATAGTTATACACGCATCGTTGAAGATAACCGCGAGAACATCATTCCCGTCTCGTCCTCGTCGTTGGTATTGCAATAAAACACGCATCATCTCGCGAGTTAGAACGCAATAGAAAATAATAAACTCGTAAGCTATAGCCCCTCAACAGACAATACGCGCCGCGTACCAGCTTGCGCAACGAGAAACTGCCTGTGAGCATCACAATGCAAATAATCTCGAGACTCTAACACATCGACGATATCTACTCGTTTCATGAATATAATTAATCGCTTAACGAAAATCAGAAGGACGTATGTTCCGTTTCGAAACGCATAAAAAACGCCCTTCTGGCGTTTCGATCGCGCGATATATCGATGTCTCTCTTTATTTAATTATCGTCACGATATTTCTCGGTACAGTTTTAACCTCCACCGACTCTGCGGGTATTGAAAATCGACGATAACTAACTGCGGTAGCAAAATCGCAACTTCTAGTTTCCATAAGTGAATTCAGTCGCTCCGTAAGAAAAGTGTCCTTGGATAATGATTCAAGCGCTTCACGCGTGTGTGCAGCTGATGGCTACGAACGTAAAAACGTGTGTGTGTGCGCGTGTGTGCGTGTGATTTTGCTAGAAGTGCTCGGAGGAGCTCCGGGTCTCGTCGACAGGACCGATTGACGGACAACTCGCCGCTAGGCAACTACTACTCTCGGACAGTCGACACGGAGAGAGAGAGAAAGAGATACTATAGACGAGAAAATAATGCATATGGGGGTCTCGCCGTTCCGCGATCGGTTGTGTGTCGCACACGTACGCGCGGCCGTCCAGAGCCTCGGCTGTGGGGCAAGGACGTCGTCCTCGCGCACCGTAAAGGGGGTTATTTAGCTATATACCTAATAAACTGCTCCCTTCCAGTTACGCAATCGGAGCGACTCGCTGCTCTCCGTTGTTTTCTATTGCCCCGCTAAAGCGACTCATTCCCGTATTATGCTGCGCCCTGTACTCTACGGACGTTAACTAAATACTCGCAACTAATACCGATACGATAGTTTCGAAGTTTATATATGTGTATATCGTCACGAAACGTACGTTAGTGTATATAAAATATATATATTATAATCGAAAATGAATCGTCCGCGAGTAGCTAAGTCGGAAAACCGGTTGGATAGGTTGGTACGATTCTCGTGTTACGAGTACACAGCATCTTCGAAACCCGCGAAGTCAAGTTTTTCCACGCGTTCCCCGAGAGAACCCTCGGATACTGTGAGCGGCGCAGTGACGCAACGCACCGTCGAAAACGCACTTATTTTCCATACGAATTACGCGCGGTTACCGGGGACAGAAATAATACGCGTGAGAGAATATTTTAACGGGGATTCCTGAATACGCGTACGTGCATCGAGAATTATCTGAGATTCTTTATCTTTGATGATATTTTCGAATTGGCTTCCGTTAATTAAACGGGTGAATCTTCTCGCGATCGAAGGCTTCGAAGTGTTTCGAAGTCTAGACGACGTCTGGAAATTTTCGATGTTTTTTTTTTTTTTTGAGGTTAAAATTTACTTTGGACTCTTTGACATGAAAAAAAAACGTGTAATTATATCCTCGATGCTTCGAAAGTCGAAGATTCGAAATTCTTTCGGTAGTTTAATTAATTCAGTTGCTGTTATGATATTATATATCGAATCTTCGTCGAGGCAACGCGGAGTTACTTGACTACGTGCTGTTCATGCTGATCGTACGGTTTCATAAACTTTGTGAAATCGGTAAGCTCCGCCGTCGAGATATAGAGAATGGGAATTAATATTGAAATCAGAAAAACTTGATTTCTGCGGCAACTCGATACAAAGCGATCGTACCCGCTGTTCGCAGTTGCTAAGCCGAGCGATTGCAGGCAAAGCATGAACCTCGATCTTTTTTTTTTTTTTCGTTTTTTCTCGATTATCCATTTTTTTGCAAAGGTTAGGTTTTTTTTTTCTTTTTTTTTATCCCCCCCTCTTCCCTGATCGCTTCATCGGAGAGCGCGGAGAGGTTATAGTAGTCGAGTGACGGGAAATCGAAGGAGAAGCGAGATGGATGCTAGAAACGGTGTGCTCTCGGGTTGTGTAGTACACGGGGCAGTAGCGCGCGCGATGTATATATTGGCGAGCGGCTTGTCGTACACACGTGTACTCAGGTGTTGCTGGACGCACTCTGTGGCCTGTATACGTGGTGCTATATCCACAAAGTCTCGACGAGCGTAGACTGCGCGTATAGTGAAAAAGACACAGAGGAGTGTGTAGTACGACGAGCGCGCGGCTCGAGTCCAATATTCGTGGAGCAAAAGCTCTCCTCTCTCGTCGCATATAGACGACGATACAAACGACGGCATTGCGACATCGCTCGACGAACGACCCAAAAATACAATGACGTCCCTTTCTTCATCGATGCTATAGGGCGCGCGCGTTTCCTCGCTCTTTCACCTTTTTTTTTTTTTTCTTCTATATACTAACAGCAGAAGTTTAGTTTTGGAGACGGAGTTTTGTAGTAAGCATCGTGTTTTTTTTTTTTTTTTTTTTTTTTTTTTTTTCTCGCGTTTCGTCGTATACTATCTATTCGGCGTCGAATCTACAAAAGCATAGGTTCACAATTCTCCTTTGAGCTTTTTTACTATTTCTAGACGAGTCGTTGTTATTTATTCATCAACATAATGTACGACGAAAAAAAAAAAAAAATTTAACTATTCGAATACGTATATATGTATGAATAATGTATGTATTTTCGTTCCGACACCTCGTGGTATCGTATTATAGGGTTTCCTGTGTATTGTATTATTTTTATACATCGAAAAACGCCCTTTTGACTTTGGGCAATGGTTGTACATCGCGAGCAGTATAAACTGATTTTATACCGTGTATTGGATAGAATCCGTTACGGGTCAAACGCTCGCGACCCGTTAAAGAGGTTATGCAAGTATTAGTTACCACATACGAAAAGGCCATTGATGCGGGTCTCGTTTCTCGTTGATGCGATCGACGCGAATAATCGTTAAACGAACTTAAAACTTCGGTAAATCATCAAGCGACTTGGAACAATTACGGTACCGCGTAATAGAACTTTCGTACTTTGCATGCGGAACGATGGTGTGTTCTCCCGCGCGGCGTCGAACGTGCCGCGATGTATTGAGGCTTACAGTGCAATAATTTATCCTCAGTCCGGTTATACATTAACGCGGATAGGTTTTATTTATTCCGGACTTAAACGTGCGCAATTCTAATTATATATCCCAGACGGTCGGTTAATGAGAAATTTTTTCGAAGTACGCGAGAGAGTGCACACGTAATCGGTAGACGAAGTCTCGGAGGTCTTCTATACCCCGTGATGCACAGAGCTATATACATATATACGAAATATAGTTCCGCGCTTCACGATAATGACGTCAATCTGGAAGATACTTAGGCGCTGATGTATATATATATATATATATATACGCTTAGCAATAGCAACATTATGTAATGAACGGATAGTACATAATGGTGTAATTGGACTTAATCGCGGAGTCTGAGCAAAAGACAAATCACGGCCTCCCGACGCCATCAGTACGGTGGGGAATTCAGCATTATTACGCGCGTCAAAATATAACCTATACATCGCGAAACTTCCGAGGAAAGGGCAAACGAATTTTCCGTATTTATTTTATGATCGATGACTCCGATAAGAGCGTCGAGCGTCCGCGAATAATAAATATATATACTTGTATACAAACAGTTCCTATATATCGCAGTTACTGCATTGCACACACGTTATTTCGTTACGCGACGCTCGTGTGACGTGTACGTGTGCATCAAAACTGTTTATATGTGAGAGCGCATTACCAGAGAATAGACGTGGCGAATCTCTCGCACGAGTATTATATAAAAATATAATTCATTGGTGTCACGGTCGAGAGCAGTTATTTTTCGCAATATTACACTACTGTAAACGCTTTTAACCCGACATCCTCGACTGATCCAATTAATCAGTCCGTGAATATGACTCAACCGTCGTTCAACTTGCGATCGGAACGATTTTCGATGTATTAACGACGAGGAAACGATACTTTAACTTTATTCTATTTTTTTTTGTTTTTTTTGTTTTTTTTTTTTTTTTTTTTTTTTTCGTTTTTTTTTTACGATCGATCAATTGTTGTATGAGTATCGCGACAAGTTCTGCACGCTCGGCGATATGCATAATAAACATCGCTGTGTATCGCTACGAAGGAAGCATTGGCTGTTACAGGCTATGTATAGATTGTAGCAATCAAGGTCCGCGCTAGGTATACACTCATTGTGTGTCAGTCAGCGATCGATTGTTCTAAAGCGTTGTGGAACTGAGGTTAGGGCTTAACCTGCAACGGCCAGTAGGGTACGTCTAAGTAGTGTGTATACAATCAATCGAAAAACAACGGAGTCTCGACGGCTAAATCGGGTAGAATTCCCCATTTCCTTATCTGGGATGCGATAAACAATTTTTTTCACCCCCCCCCCCTTCCCCCTCCCGAATTTGTACTTCTGTTCGGCACGAAGCCTTCGCGAGATAAGGAAGTCGCGTTAAACGAATATCTCGACAGATACTACCGTATTCAATAGTCAATGTATACGAACGTCTCCCCGTCAACCGTTTATTTAACGTTTGACGAAGGTCGCGCGGTAAATATACACACGAAGATAAATATGCAGAAACAAACATTGAAATGCATTGTCGAGTCGACGATCCGACGATAATAATTTTTATCGCAACAATTTCGTACTTTCCGGCTCATTATTATCTTTCGAACGTGCAAACAATAGTTAAACTACGAGTAAACGCGAGAAACTCATTCGACGGGAATGTTGCGTTTCATGCGTTTCTAATATCCATCGTTAACTCGTAATTTTCAATAATACGCGATGAATACATCGATAACGCCACCGACCAATGCGCGCGCCTGTTAGATCACGTTGACGCATGACGTCATATGCGCGTGCGCTCGATTGGCCGTATAATAACTGCTGCATTAATGCGCCGTACCTGACGTTTTTGTACGTTTGAAGTTCCTAATAGGCTGCGCGCTTCTTCGCAACTCGCGGATGCTATACACTCGTCAATTCTACGCTGCACCTAGTCAGGCATACTTCGACGCCTATAGTACCCGCAACAAACACTTCCTGGCGTCGTGCGAGAGTGAAACGAGACGGAGAATGAGATTGAAAACTCGAACCCGTGCGGTATACACCGCGCGGCCGATTCTCTCGTTCCCATCTCGCCGCATGGTACGCGATCCCGCAGATCGTAATCGTTAAATTACAAAATCCTTCGGAGAACAAGCGATTTTTCATTCGTGTTTTAACCTCTACCGCATCACCGGTGCAATCCCATCGGTGAAATTCTAAACTTCTTCGTGTAATGTAAAACGCGCCGCGATCTTTAGCGAAGCCGCTCAGCGAAGTAGGCGGG
This sequence comes from Buathra laborator, assembly GCA_934046635.1. Lineage (NCBI taxonomy): Eukaryota > Metazoa > Arthropoda > Insecta > Hymenoptera > Ichneumonidae > Buathra > Buathra laborator. The sequence goes on from OW203900.1 coordinate 7,244,940, forward strand.
GGGGGGGGGGGGGAGATAGGGGGTTTCAAATGTCGTATTTGCGAGAGCGCGAGAGATATATCGGGTGAAAGAGAGAAATTGAAGTTAACCTTTTAGCTCTCGGACTATTCCAACTATATAAGCAATATACATATAAATTATCCATTCCATCGTTCTATCCCTAAGCCTATCCTATAACCTCTAAGTACAGTTTTAAAACCCGCAAGTTTCTCTTCTCTAATGACTAATGATAATTACACAAAATGTCGACGAAGTACGAGACTTCGAAAGCTCGACGATAACGATGCCGCGCATCTAAGTATTATAATCAACGCGAGAGATTGAGGTTTGTACTTATCGTCTATCGACTTTGTCGCGGAAGATAATGGATACGAAGCGTTCGGCGCATCGTAAAAAAAAAAAAAAATACGTTTGACACATAACAACAACAAAAAACGTGAAAATAAAACGGAAAAAACATCTGAAACGAAAAAAATGTTTGAGCGACAAGCCCCCTGCGCTCCGTTAATCGGAATCTCTCATACGAGGAAGTAGAGAAAACGAGAAGTACACGAGAGGAAGAGTGTTCGCGGGAATTTTTTTTTTCTTTTTTTTTTTTCTACAAGTATCTACCGACTACAGTCCCCTGAGGACGTTGAAGATGTTTTCAGAGAGTGGCTCGCATCGTCTTTCTTCTCTTTTCCCTAACGCCTCATATCCGCGTATAGAAGAGTACAGAGAGACACACCACCAGTACACGTACAAACCGCGTTTCTAATCGCTTTGCACGAACTAGTAGGGAGCCGTGCGCGCGCGCGCGCCCGCAGGTTTCTGCTGTGTGCCATCGTGCCGAGGTGACGATGCTGCTGGGGGCCTCGGTGCGCTCACCGCGTTATATGTCAACGGTGGGGGCGCTTTATGCAAGTCCTCTCGGCATCAACGGCGCGACGGCCTCGTTGCACTCGTGCGGTCGCTCGGCTACGGCCCTGGGCAACGGCGAGGTATAACACCGTGACGATCCCGTATTCCTCCCCTCCCCTCTTGCCACCGCCTCGCGTCTTTCCTAGCCGATAGGCAAGCGAGCGAAACGAATGGTACGTCGCGAAAGAGAGAGTGTGTCGGAGAATATCAGAGCCGTTAACGTTAGAGAGTGAGACAGCGAGATTTTGAGGAGAGGGAAAGGAAGCGAGACAAACCGAATTTACGGAGGAAGCGAGAAGTAAACAAGGGAGATCGAGGGAGATGGAAGTAGCGTAGAGAATTGAGTGGGGGAAAGAGGGGTCGGAGTGGGGGTAAAGAGAGAGCGAGATAGCGAAAGCCCATCGAGTATCAAACCAGCTGGTTGGCAAGGGAGCCGCGAGCAGTCGCCAGTGAGACGCGGCAGCCCGCGAGCCGTTCCGTGTCCGTATTGTCTCTCTTTTTCTCTCTTTCTCTCCCGCACACAGATACATATATATATACGGTATATGTGTATATAGATAAATATATATGTATACACACGCATAAGTGTATATATAAGAAAGGAAAAATAATAATTGTGAAAAAAAAAAACAAAGGAAAAAAAAAAGTTCGAAATCACGCGTCGACACAGTTTCACGTTCCCGTGTGTATTTTATTTCCCTTCGGCAAGATATCGCGGCCGATCTCTCGCTCGCGCGCGACGAATATTTACCCAGATTGGCTCGAGTTCTTTTCGCGTTTTAACCCGTGTGCGACGAATAAACGAGGGAGGCAAAAGCCCAGAGCAGTGAGCCATCAGTTGTATTACTAACTACGATAGGAGCTCTCGCGCTCGCGCAATAAGTGTCAAACTCGGAACGGGGTACCACCACCACCACTACGGACGTACCGACGGCGAAGAAACCACCGTCGGCGAGGAGAGCTAGCGGGGCACCAGCCAAGCAGCCTCGACAGTAGTAGCAGCAACAGCAAGTTGCTGCAACGAGGAAAAGTTTTTTTTTGTTCGTTTTGGGGATATAATCAGTTTTGATAGGGGAGGAGCGCGACTTTGCGCGTCTTCCTCCGATCGACGGGTGACCCGCGCGCGAGAGCCCCCGTTGGACCCAATTTTTTTTTAAGCTTCAACGGATCCCGCGCACTGCGTTACCTCCTATCGTCACCGTTGTCACGACGTCGTCGTCGACAATTCTTCCCCCCACCCCTCAAACCTCCCCCGTGTTATATTATAACACGAAATATTTTATCGGGGTCCCTCTCACTTGTTAAGTGCGTTGTGTGTGCTACCTAAACCGTTCTCCTCGCTCCCCCCTCCTTCCCTAATCTTCAATACATCGCGCGCATATATATATATATATATATACACAAATATATATACTCACATTCGAAGACGAGAGGAAGATCGTGAAAGAGAGAAAACGGGGAGGATATATAATAATCAAACGACGCATACATCGAGGCAACCTGCCCACCCGAACGCCCAACACCACTGTCACGATCTCGACTCTAGAACTTCACGCACACCAGTGTGCGCGGAAACGACTCGCAAGATGGCCGCCGACTCGGGAATGGAGACGTGTCCCTCCCCAGAAATCGCGGACTCCAGGAAGCGGCCCCTTGACTGCGACGTGGAAAACGGGGCAACCAAGAGGTCTCACTACGGTTCAGGTAACATTTCCCGCTAATCGATTATACATATATATATTTTTTTTATACTTTTTTTTTTTTTACATCGATTTTTTTTTTTTTTTTCTATTTTTCAACGTTCGGTGTTGAGTAATATTAGAGACACGCAGTAGTTTTCTCGATAGGCCAGTGATACGTATAACTAAATCGCTCTGTAGTCGTCAAATACTTAACCCTCTTTGCTACGCGCTTATCTCTCTGTCGTATGTCCGAGCGCCCGCGCTTTCGTAAACGACGTCGACGACGTCCGTCCCGTCGCAGGCTTGAGACGGTTTCCATCTTTCCCTCCTTACCTTCCCCCACCCCTCCTCCCTCTCTCGTGCTCTCTGCCGTTATCGAGAAATCGTGACAATACTGTGTTGCTACTGGTGTGTTCCGTCAATCGTAGCCACGTTTCGTCACGTTGCCTCGTACGATAGATTATACAAATGTCGATCTATCGACCGAAAAAATTTTCCCGGATTCGTGAATGAGCTCCGTCCACAACGATGCGACAATATTCGGCAATAATGCTTCGTGTTTTTTTTTTTTTTTTTTTTCGTAAATTAATCGTGAAACTTTGATTTTGTTTACGAATATTACGATAACTTTGTTCATTTTTATGTTTTTTTCTCGAGACCTCGAAATATCTTCGAAATTTTCCGTTCTACGTTACGATTCAGAGTCGCGTCGTGTAAATCGCGTTTACAGTTTAATTGTTACACGCAGTCATTACCAACGTTTTTATTGCTGACTCGATACTCTTTTCGCGCCTCTAAGTAACATTGCGTGTTTCTTTTTTTTTTTTTTTTTTCGAAACCTCTTTTTATCTCTATCTTTCGTTGTATCTCGTGCGATTGCGCGTTCTCGGGATTTATCCGTACGCGCCGCCACGTCCCTTCGCTATGCGACAAAACTCCCAAGAATACAGATCCCCGCGCGCGCCAGAGTGAAAAATCTCGTCCGTGGTTGCGCCCATCGCACGCGCATATATGCACACAACCGCATATTCGTGTTTTCGAATTTGACGTTAGTAAGCTGCGTGGGCGGCCCGCAAACGTCGTTAATGGAGGACTTGTGGCGGTCGGGACTCGCGAGGCTCCGTGACTCCGCAACTTTGATAACGTCGTCTATCCGCTTGTAGCTCGAGTTCTCTGTTACTCCAACGGTCGAGAAACGAGAGCCAAAAATTTACCTTTTTTTTTTTTTTTTTTTTTTTTTTTTCGTTCTCTCGGTCTTCCCTCTGCTGCAATGCGCTGCGTTCGCGAGTAGCTTCGCAAGTCGTCTTGCATTATTTTCTCTCGATCCGTAATAGTCGCAAACGTTCGTTCGTTCGGTAACGTTGCATCGGGCGGTTTTTTTTTTTTTTTCGCTCGCTGCTGCCAGGTCACCGTGTCAGATATCGCACGCGTACCACGGTGGCGGCGTCAGGATGTGGAACATCGGTGAGTTCTCCTCGGGCATCTTTTCGCCACCTCGCGGGGGCGCGGGTCAAGGTCGCTCGCTGCCGAGCGCCGTGTTAGCACTACTACTAGTTTCGCTCGCTCTCTCGAGTTCTCTTTCTCACCCCCACCGATTTTGTCAAACAGCTGTTTGCCTCTGGCGCTTCCTTTCGCCACTGGGAAAACGATTTTTTTTTTTGTTTTTTCTCCGAGATGTTTACGATAATAATTGCAAAATCGCCAGAAATACATCGAATTTAACATCCGCGTTGTCGCTTCCGCGAATAAATAATCATTCGCGATATTATTTTTTTTTAATTTTTTTTATTTTTTTCACCTTGAATCGCTCCGCGTACTTCCGGGTCTGAGGAATTTAACATGTTTTTCGCTTCGAAAAATATTATCGCACTGTTTCTCAATTCAAATTTGTTTTTTTTTTTTTTTTTTTTTTTTTTTTTATAACAGATCGGCAATAATTATTGCATTACCTTTTCTCGCACTCCCCTCGAGTTATCGGTGACCTAAAATTTTTTTACATTGACTTTGCGGATATTTACTGCGGATTTGTAACGAACCACGAGACTCTCTATAACGTTGCGCAATGCAATCGATTCACAAGGACGATGAAGCGTAATTCGAATGTGTTTTATAAACACGTAAACACGCCATATGCTCGAGTAAATGAGTTTAAACGATGTGCCTTTGCGCTTCATGTTCGATCGAAGATATTTCTCTACTAATGCGGATTTTTTATTTTAATTTTTTTTTTTTTTTTTTTTTTTTTTTTTTTTTTTTCAGGAGGAGATGGAATGTATCATCTCAAAGTATTGGTCCCGGGAGTCGCTGCGGGTGCCATTATCGGAAAGGGCGGCGAGACAATCGCTCAATTACAAAAGGACACGGAGGCGCGGGTCAAAATGTCCAAAGCTCGTGATTTTTATCCAGGTGAATAAATTTTTTTTTTTAATTAATTTTTATATCACAATTTTTTTTTTTTTTTAATTAATTTTTATATCAATTTTTTTTTTTTTTTTATTAATTTTTATATCATTTTTTTTTTTTTTTAATATTAATAATTTTAATATTAATTAATTTTAATTTTAAACTAATAATCACGCCATTCTTTTCAATTTTTCGATTTCAATATCGGTAATAATTTTTTTTTTCAATTTTTTCTCATCGATTTCGTGACTATTTCACAGGAACTTCGGAAAGGGTCTGTTTGATAACCGGCAGCGTGGAGGCCATAATGGCTGTGATGGACTTTATAATGGAGAAAATACGGGAAAAACCCGACTTGACGCCCAAAACGACGGTCGACTTTGACTCGGGTAAAGCAACGGCAGAGCGCGACAAGCAGGTAAAAAAAATAAAGAGAAAAAAAAAATAAATAAAAAACGAAAAGAAAAAAAAAAAAAAATTTTTTAAAATGAAAAAATGAAAAAATTAATTTTAATAGTTATCACCAGCAATGGTTGAGATACACTAACGATATAAGTTTTCAACGGTCAACAAAGTGTGAGATCATTCGACGTGACTTTTGCTTGTTAGCAATGACCCACTTAGTTGTCGAGTACTCGTATGGTTAATGACGCGTCCCTTGGACTTTAACGTCGTTCCGATTGCGGCGATTAATCCATTGCGAATCAGAATAACTAAAAGACAATTTTTTTTTTTTTTTTTTTTCAAATTCCAACAAAAATACGATTTATCAGTAAACTATAAAAGTTTATCGTTGAATATTAATTATTTGATTTCGTAATAGTTTCGCTAAAAATTTATTTCCCTCGTTATTATTATTTGTTGCAGGTGAAGATATTAGTGCCGAATAGTACGGCCGGTATGATAATCGGAAAAGCTGGAAACTACATAAAACAGATAAAAGAAGAGTCCGGTTCTTACGTGCAAATAAGTCAGAAGGCCAAAGACGTGTCGCTTCAAGAGCGTTGCATAACAGTTATCGGAGAGAAGGAGAATAATCGCAATGCTCTTCTAATGATCCTCGCAAAAATAGCCGACGATCCGCAGAGCGGGACGTGTCTGAACGTTAGTTACGCCGACGTAAGCGGTCCCGTGGCGAACTACAATCCCACCGGCAGTCCGTACGCTCAGGCGCCGACGACGACACCCACCTATACACCACCGGCGGGTCTCAACACAGGTCAGTATTCTTTTATTTTTTTTTTTTGAAAAAAAAAAAAAAAAAAAAAAAAAAAAATCGTTTTTCAAATTCGAAAAAAAAAATCAATATTTATTTATTACACATTTTTTTTTAAATTGAAACATAAATAAAAATTTATATTTATTTTAGAAATTTTTCTTGAAAAAAAAAAATAAATAAAAAAAAAAATTGATTGATTTTCGTTATTTTGTTTGCAGTGAGTCTATTAAACGGCGCCGGTCTCAGTCTCAACCTGAACCTCGGTGCCGCGATAACAGCGGGTACCGCGCCAGTGACGACGCAACTGCTGGAGCACATAAAGTTGAATCTGCGAAGTACGGGTTTCTCGGAACCCGCGGCAACGGAGATTCTTACGGCGATCGCAACGCTCGCAAAATACAATATTCTCGGTATGGGTATCGGTATGCCGTCAAGTATGAGTTATCTCGGTAATCCGATCGACAGTACGACGACGGCAAACGGTTCGAACAACAACGGCGGTGTTTTCGGTCCGATTGGAACGGTACCGGCGCTCGGATCAACGTCACCGACGCCTCGTAATACTCTCGACAGATACGAGCCTTTCGATCCGTTTCGTCAGAACAACACTGCCGCCGGTGCCATACATCTGAACAACAATTCATTCGGATTGGGCACTAACCAGTTGTCACTCGTAAGTAAGAGTCCTACTCAGGTAGACGCCAACAGCAAGGAGACCAAGAAAGTAGATATAGAAATTGCAGAGATTATAGTGGGAGCTATACTGGGACCCGGTGGTCGCGCCCTCACTGAGATTCAGCACCTAAGTGGCGCCAACATTCAGATATCTAAGAAGGGTGTGTTCGCTCCCGGTACGAGGAATCGCATAGTCACTATCACGGGTTTTCCGAATGCAATCGGAACCGCTGAATACCTGATACAGCAGCGGATCAGCGAGGAGGAAGCCAAGCGAGCGCGTCACAATGCAATCGCCGGCATGATCCATTGATTCCACGCGACCCACCTTCACCCTCATGACTCCCATTGCTGAGCCTAAACCGCTCCCTCGTATTTTTTTTTCTCTCGAAAAAAAAAAAACAAAAAAAAAACAAACAAACAAACAAACAAAAGCAAAAGCAAAAGCAAATCTCTAAAAAACGAGAAATAACCATCTCTTCTTCTTCTTCATCGTCTTCGTCGTCTTGAGACCACCAACCCCCGCGACCCCCCCGCGCGGATAGCGCCAACGGCAGCTTTTATCTTCCGCGTCTATTTGCCTCTCGCAAATTTCTTTCCTATCGGATTTTCATATCTGAAGAAAAATTCATTATTATAATGAGATAATTTTCTGTCGAATGGGAAATTATTGCGCGAGTATATTACTTACACCCCGAGGCGACTCGTGCAATTCGACAAAAAATCATTTTTTTTTTTTTTTTTTTTTTCGAAAGGGTTTTATGAATTTATTTATGAGACGTTTTAAAAATAATTACAGCCGATTTTGATGGGCTGAAGAACGAATGGGAAATTATTTACACTGATTACACATTAATACAGTTTTTGATGAGATACGAGATATACTATGAGTTACGCTCTCGTTTTTCGATAAATTAGTAGATATTTACGCGCTTTTAATTACATCGCGAACGCGCATCACCGTTCCATACATCCATCACTATCCGTCGACGAGTTGTCGATGTTTATCTTACTGTTAAGATTCTCGTAATATATATTAAAACAGACATATATATATATATATATATATATATACATAAATATATATATAAATATTATTCGTTACGGAGATATTAACTAAATACTACAATTGTTCTGTGATACACCACGTTACGGGGCTTTTATCACATATAACATATACACCACAACGGAGCCGCATATATAGAGTATATCTAGAAGAGTTGTTGGATATAATAGGGTACTCTCTCGACGAAAGTGGCACACAGTTTAACTGTCGCGAGTCAGAGGGCCACAAAGATTATTAAAACTTTTTTTTTTCATTTTTTTTTTCTTCAATTTATTTTTTTTTATTTTTTTTTTTGTTATCGTAGGATCGCGATAATTACATTTCCATCATCAGGCTGTAGATAGTTGCATATTATACGCCGTCAATCGGTACCATTGGGGCGAATGGTATCGAATTTAATTTTTTTGCCCTCGAAAAATTATGGAGAAACTTTATATATACATTTAAAAATACACATATACGCGGAAACGCAAATGAAAAGTATCATCAGATCGCAGTTAACTGTGTAGAAAAAAAACTTCGAAACGAGAAACGATCAGATCGCGAGAAAGTTGTAATCTCGCGACGAATCGCGAAAATGAAATTTCTCGCTTTCGTGTCGTCGAACGGATTTAAACACTTTGACGGTTTAATTAATACCAAAGATTTGTACGAATGCGCGCGCTGATCGGCAAAAACTTCGCTGGAAGATTTTTTTTTTTTTTTTTTTTTTTTTTTTTTTTTTTTTTTTTTTTTTTTTTTTTTTTTTTTTCATGAAAGATGATTAGATACATAAATATATATATATGTATATACGAAGCTGGCAGGTCCGGCGGAGAGAAGCTGTACCGTTAATTAATTATCATCTTCACTATCGATTTTTTTTTTTTTTTTTTTTTTTTTTTTATTGCGTTTCAAGATATAATTTCTTCAGTCGTTTTAAAGATTCTTTGTACATTCATCTCTGTATTCCATAGTTTGTCTCGAAGCCCGGAGAATCGAGAATTTACCGATCCGTTCCATTCCGTTATAATGCGGGGATTCTGTTTTAGAATCTTCGATTCTCACGTTAAACAAAAAAAAATGAAAAAAAAAAAAAAAAAAAAAACGGGAGATATTATATATATATGTTGCATCCAATGTGAACTTTGATCCGTTTCGTCTTTGAAGCGCCGTTGATATACGACACTTGCGACACTGATTACTTTCTCGTTTCGAGGCTTTTCAGGGCCTTCGAAATTCCATTCCACAATCGTCCGACTATCGTCCCATCGTTGGTCATTATATTCTAACAATGGTATTTTTTTTTCTTTTTTTTTTTTCGTCTAAAAACAAATGAAAAAAAAAAAAAAAAAAACACAATCCATACGTAAACGATAGAGAAAAAGGGATATCGGGAGGATACTAATGTACAATTTTGTCCGAAGCGCTCGTAAGAATCTTCAAACGTGACATCGCGTGCCGCGTTAATCGTATTTCTCAAAGATTAATGAATAGTTTGAAAAAAAAATAAAAATAAAAAATAAAAGAAAATATTAATAACGAAAGATATACTACTATATTATATATGAGAAAAGAAAAGCATAAATATAAACACAGTTACGAGAGGAGACAACGGGTGTTCCTCGTCGTTAGTTAACTCTCCAAATTCGCAGTATGAAAACCGTTTGTCGGTACAAATGGATATGCAGGTTCGGCGGATAGCTGGTATTTTTTTAACGATCCTATGACGAGAAAGAGACGGAAAGATAAAAAACGGGAAAATACAAAATTAAATTCATTTTTTCTTTTTTTTTTTCACATTTCATTCGCCAAGTGCGACAAGTGATTCTTGTATCGTTGGCAGCGCGACGAAAAAAAAAAAAAAATAAAACTACTAATAGCGAAGATACACTTACATCGAGACGTTCAAAAAAAAAAAAAAAACTTTCTCTAAATATATTTTAGAAGAGTTAAATTTTATCGCGCATCTACGCCCCGCGTTCGGATGAAAAAAAAAAAAAAAAAAAATCGAACGAAAGAAAAAAAAAATTACGAAAAAAAAAAATTTTGATCGCAAACACTAACATATTTTTTCCGGATGTAAAGCCGACTTATTAGGACGGAAGGGCTAAAGATAACGTCGAAAGGGGGTTGCGACGTTGAATAGTAATATTATTAGCCAATAACGAGTACATAGTTAGAGAATATAATGAATTAAACGAGAAGTTTTAGGCATTAGCGTCGGTAAAGAAGGAAATAAAAAAAGCGAAAAACCACAAAGACGACGGAAACGATGAATTTTAATCGCGAAAGTGTATACAATCCCGAAAAATACGATATAAAAAAAAGAAAAAAAAGAAAAAAAAAAAAAAGTAGCCGAAGGCGCTGGCGACCGCTCTTTGAGATGACGACTTGTATATTTATAAATAATAAACATAAACATTATTAATGATGATAATATATAGCAGGAATAATGAGGAGAGAAACGGGTGGGGAGGGGATGAAAAATATCGAAGGGAGAAAAATATATATACAGCGAGAGAGAGAGAAAGAGAGAGAGAGAGAGAAATATATATATAGTATATACAAGACGAGGGGTTGAAAATAGATTATTACGAAAAGAGAATTCATATTATCTGAGATACAAATGAAAAAAAAAAAAAAGAATAATAAGAAAAATGGATATGAAATATTATATATATATATATATGAAAAGCATACAAAGATGGAATGATATTATAAATATTGTTGACACAATATCTTTGAGTCCGCGAATTGAAAGGACGAAAAAGAAATTTGTTTTACCGCGAAAATATATGTTGAATATTATATCAATTGACTTTCACAAGTGTTGTCCCGAAGCTATATACATTCGACGAGTCACAGATACCATATTACCGAAGTACGCAGGGATCACAGGGAGACGAAAGAGGGAAACGAGGGGTCGGGAAGGGTGGGGTGGGGAAAGGAACAGAATATAATGTTCTTTTAGTGGTTAGTTAGGTTGATTCAGAAAAAAAATAAATAAAAAATAATAATTCGGATAGTCTATCATCTTATCAATGTAATTATTACATAGAAATTTAGTCGTAATTAATAGAAAAAAAAAAAACACAAAAAAAAAAAAAGATCGCGTTTTTTCCCCTATGGCACCGCGTGCCGTTGACACCAACTTTTATCGATTGTAAAACGAATTAAAAGCAAAAGTTTAAAAAAAAAGGAAAAAAGAAAAAAAATACACACAATAACGACTAATAATGTTTCGCAAATTAATCGCTCACCGGCATCGATCACTCTACAATTTTATCGCGAAAGAAAAAAAATATATATCAATGATCATTGTTATTCGCAATTATCGTTGCGCCAAGTGCATTGTTCGCCTCTTATCATTGTTAGGAAAATTTAATAATCATGAGCTCTCATCGACGATCATACAATGATCTTTCGATAAATAAAATATCTCTTTTTATCGGCGTTTCGAAATTTCGTGAAAAATCGAACGGGAATAAGAGATTAAATATCGATCGACTACTCGTCCACTTTGAACAACTTGTAGGTAGAAAAATCCGAATAATACGAACGCAAAAGCAAAAAAAAAAAAATTCGACGCGAAATACTCGAAAAAAAAAAAAAAAAAAAAAAAAAAAAAAAAAAAAAATCGACACGAAATATTCGAGAAAAAAAAAATCGACGCGATATACTCGGAAAAAAAAAAAAATTCGACACGAAATACCCGAAAAAAAAAAAATCGACGCGATATACTCGGAAAAAAAAAAAAATTCGACACGAAATACCCGAAAAAAAAAAAAAAAAAAAAAATGTTTTGAGAAAATATTAATTTACATTGTCGTGTAAAAATGTAGCAATTTGTTTTGCGCAGGAAAAATAGCTTCACGGCAAGCAATGTTCACCGCGCAAGGAGACGATTCGGGAACGGAGCATTCTTCTGCGTACCTCACTGCGTATTCACAATTTTGAACATAAAATTGTTCGAACATTGAACTCGTGAATCGGTGATGTCCCCCAACGAGAAAAATGTCGGGATGCTGGTTTTCTCTTTTCTCTAACGTAACCGCAGAAGAATACGGTGTCCTCCTACTCCTTGCAGTGAGTCTCCGGTAAGAATCAAAGAGATGTGTTTATGGACCTTTGGAGTGATGTCGCTGAGTACTTCCTTCCCTTTTACCGCTCCTCCCCCGCGCGCCGGGCCGCCGGAAAAACACAAACACACAGTCACCACCGTCCCGCGTTCGATAGTTATGAAGATTGCTGCTTGATGTTTAAATCCCAAAATCCAACGTCATTTGCCAACGGAGATTCGTTCGTCAGTTTTATTATTCCAAAAATACTTCCAACGCCCGGAAAGCCAATAAATAACGTTTTACGTGCGAAACTAATGATATATATTGTAAAAAAAAAAAAAAAAAAAATATAACTGACGCGCGAATATCTCACGTATACCGGAAGCTCGCTGTACTCTCCAAAGTCTGTTGCATGTCTCTTTGGTAGTCTAATACACAGTTCCTCTTGAAAACTAAAAAAAAAAAAAAAAAAAGAACGAAAGAAAAAAAAAACAGCAAACAAGTTCTGCGAACAACTAACCAGACATATAACTCGGTATATTGTTTTATTTTTGTTTATTTTTCATTTTCTACTCTGTTTTATTACATCGCGAAGTTTTACCTGCAAGTTGTTCCAAATGAAAAAAAAAAAAAAAAAAAAACACAAATATAGACGAAGGAGCACTGTACATTGAAAAAAAAGAAGGAAAACGCGATGTTTCGCGCTCTCGAGTTAAAAAAAAAAAAAAGATCGCAAGAAAATTCGTGTCTCTTATTCTCGTGCGAAAAATCGATTTTCGATCGTTTAGAAATTCATTCTCTCGCTAACACATTCACATACATTATTTAATAGGCATTAATGCAAATATAAACAATGGATAAAAATAATATATTAATTCTTACACTATATGTATAATAATATGTGTACTTTATTATATATATAGTGACGTTGTATATCATGATTATCAAGGCGCCTGTGCGTGTGCATGCAAGTTGCTTATAATTACGAAGGGGTGAATTTTTTTTTTTTTTTTTTTTTTTTTTTTTTTTTTTTTTTTTTTCGGCGATTAGACGCGTACGCACAGTGCCCGAGAGACGTTATATTGTACACAAGTTGTAATTGGTAGGACGACTTAGTCACGTAGTTATAAATTCGATTCCGCGTATCGAAAATACGAAGAAGAAAAAAAAAAAAAAAAAAAGAAAAAGAGTACATAACAGATAATCGCGATCGCGACGGGATTAGTTATAAATTATTATTGCGTGAACTATTGAAAAATGCATACATATATATCTTCTAAGTGGGTATATAGTCGTTGAAAAATTTCGCACGTGGCAATGAGTAGCGTATATTAGTTGTCAGGGAAATAACAAACAAACAAACAAACAAACAAACAAAAAAAAACAGAAAAAAAAATAAATATATATATATATATGTAGGAATTGCATCGATTCGCCTCGAATTATATAATTACAAAGAGAGAAAAAAAAAAAAAAAAAAAAACTACCTTCGTGATAACAATAATTGAATTCGACACATTTCACTCGACGCCCCCAAAAAAAATGCGGGTCCCGCGTGTCACGTTACTTGGCTGTGTGTCCTAAAGCCATTCATGTTCCATGTTCCATGTTCAGTCGTTCATGCGATCGAAATCGCGAAGTATTGAGCGATTCATCATTAATCATGTATCGGATAGAAAAACGGAGAGTTTAAAGATATTTGGGATGAGAGAGAAGATTGAAACGGGAATGACGAGCGTTCGATCTTACGAACGATATAAAAAAAAATAAAAAATAATAATAACAATAATAATAAAAAATAAAAAAAATAAAAATAACGACAGGAAAAATGGTATGTGAGACGAAAAAATCTATTATTCCGATAAGAGAGGTTAAAAAAAAAAAAAAAAAAAAAAAATTACGATACGTTGATAAAATAACGAAAAAAATAAGCAAAACTGTCGCTGCGCTCCATTCAATCACTACAGTGCCATAAAAACGCGTCCCTTGACTTGGCCACGCTGACCCGTTAACGTTTGATCGTGAAAATTATAGGGTTTGTTAAAGATGTAAAGATATCCGTGAGACGCAGGACGTTCTTCAATCAGTTTATATAAAGAAAAAAAAAAAAAATAACACGAAAAATAATAACATTACAGATGTTCCATTCATTGATTTATTTACAATTAAACTTTTTTCTTCCTCGTATCAAACCGCCGTTCATCAATGTAACAACAGTTGAGATATGCAGAGTGCGTGCGAATTCTCGTATCGATCCCCGACGCGTGTCTACATGTACAGTTTTTTCGATCGATTGATATTTAACTTCGAAACGCGAAATTTTCGCGAAGATATTCGATAATCAATGAAAATTGAGATTATGTACGCAATTATTACGAAAATAACAATCGATTCGATATATCGATGAAAAATCGATCGATTCGATATATCGATAAAAATAACAATCGATTCGATATATCGATGAAAAGAACAATCGATTCGATATATCGATGAAAAGAACAATCGATTCGATATATCGATGAAAAGAACAATCGATTCGATATATCGATGAAAAGAACAATCGATTCGATATATCGATGAAAAGAACAATCGATTCGATATATCGATGAAAAATTAATCGATTCGATATATCGACGAAAAATTAATTCATTCGATATACCGATAAAAAATCAATCGATTCGATATATCGATAAAAAATCAATCGAATTTCGAGGGTAAATTTTATTCACGTGAAAAGGGCGATTCGACGATTCGATTGGAAAATAAACGAAGTGGTGAAAGGTATGAAACGAAACCTATGTGTAACGTTATAAAGATTGGTGCTACCTGAGCGAAATAAATAAAGAAGAAATAATAAAAATATTTAAAAAAAACACTACGAACACGTTAGCCATGTAAACGTAGCAATAGAGAAAGAAAAAAACAGATAAAAGATTATATAATTATCGCATAACAAGACGAGACTATAAGAGTCAATGGCATATTGTTCTTTTGATTCTTGTTCTTTCGTATTAATCACTCGACATCCCTTGTTAAATAGAGAATTATAGCGATACCTCGGTGTGTAAATCGGTGGCCAAGGCGATTCCTAATGAAAGGAAAGAAAAAAAAAAAGAAAAATAAAAACGCACTAAACAAATTTAAAAAAAAAAAAAAAAACCAAAACGACAAGAGATCGCAAAATTTATTAAATAAAATCATTATATCGTATAGGAGAAAAAAAAATAAAAAATAAAATTCACAAAGAGGTTTATATAATTATATTGCACCGATTGACAATAGAATGAGGAGATGAAAGTCGAAGATGTGAGAAAAAAGGATCGATATCGTTACGAAGAAAAAAAAAAAAAAAAAAAAAAAAAAAAAAAGCGGGAGTTAAACGACTCGGCTGAAAAATCAATTTATCCTAAATAAAACGTGTATTACACACGGGCGATACCTGAATTAAGAAACTCTATAAGTAGATTGCGAGAATTGTTAAGTTGCGTGAGTTACCGGGGCAATTAATTCGAAACGCGGTGCTTCAACAGTCGAGAGCGCCTTTTATTCATATAACGAGGAAATTAAAAAAAAAAAAAAAAAAAAAAACGTGAATAATGCATAAAAATTATGCAATCACGAGAAATTGTTCAGCCACTGTTCGAGCACTGCGCGAAAAAAAAAAAAAAAAAAAAAAAAAAAAAAAATTAAAATTCATACGAAAGTCCCGATGTGAATTAAGATTTAAGGACACGTCAAACGCACTCGAGAATTAAGGGGAAAGGGAAGGGAAGGGTGGGCGGGGGGAGGGAGAGGGTGGATCAAAGAAAATTACAGCATAATCATCGACGAATTTATCATTTGCCGGGGGTGCTGCTGACGGACGAACGAACGAGCAATTTTTACCGAAACATAACCTCAAAACACACATGCAAACGAATAATCTCGATCGCTCACTACACTCGGGCCTAACGTTTATAAATTTCGAATAGAATAACAAAAAAAAAGAAGAAAAAACAAAGAATCAACAACATCTTCGCTAAAAAAACCCACAAACATAATTCGTACAAGAAAATTCGCGCGTCGTAAATCGTAAATATCGTCGTATCGAAAAATCAGCGGCACTCTAAAAAAATTGTCGGCAAACCTTTAATAAACGTCCGATCAATCGACTCGTTAACGTTGAAGTAAGAAAGAGATAAAAAAAAAGAAAAAAAAAAAAAAAAACGAGTGTAACAAAAACAAACGGTCAGAAGGGTTGTACAAAAATTGTACGTAATGTTATTTCGTCGGAAGTGAGAGCTATATAGCGTTTAGGTATTGTTAATAACGGTATAATTATTTTGGGTATAAGAATTAGTGTAAAGATGATATATTATTGAAGAAGAAAAAAAAAAAAAAAGAAAAACAATATATATGAAATCGGATGAAAGAGATCGTTGTTGTTGAAAGCAAAGAGAGAGAGAGACAGAGAGCGAGAGAAAGAGAGAAAGAGTGATAAAGCGCGAGTGAGAAAATGAGGGCTGAGGAAAGAAGGAAAATAGAAAAAAAAGAAAACCTTAGCGCCGTAGCGGCTCGAGGAGAAAGAGGAATATTAAAGTACCTTGTTGAGTATAAGTATATATATATATATATCTATATATATATATTGAAAAAAAAAAAAAAAAACAAAACAAAACATAATAGTTGTATAGTTGCGAAAAATCGCTGAATAACCGAATGCAAACGAGAGGCGTTTCCGCGTCCGTCTCGTGTAAGATAAATAATAATAATAATAATAATCGAACATTGATCGATCATAAATAACACGCATATACGCATCACTCACATAAACACGCAAAAAAAAAAAAAAAAACACGAAGAGGTTAAGTGATCGCGTGGAAATTTTCCAAAGACATTGTGTGCTCTCCTACCTCGTGAAATGGGATTATAATAGTATATAAATCGTCGGGATCGATGAGTTTCCACGCGTCCGCTGATTCGCCTCTGCATTCGTTTGTTTTTTGTTTATTTTTTTTTTTATTTATTTTTTTTCCTGTAAGCGTCTCTCTTTCTCTCAATAGTAAAGAAATATTTCAGTCAAAGAGTTATACGATCGCGAGATGCGACAGATTTTACAGATCGATAAAAAAAAAAAAAAAAAAAAACAACAACAACAACAACAACAAATGAAAAAACCCAACTTAGCCGTTAAAACTTCCACGATATAATTATTGTCGAGATCGAGCAGCTGGCTGCGAAAGGTATATAGAGAAATGATAACGAAAATAAAAAAAAAAAAAAAGCGTTTCAAATGAAATAATGTAATAACCGGGGGATCGTTCGTCACTGGTGAAGTACGATCGAGTATTGTACCTTACATTCCTTTGGCTATAAAAAAAAAAAAAAAAAAAAAAAAAAACGTAATTTAAGGACCCGCGAAACTCTCGTCCGTGTCCCGCGTTTTGTTTTCTTTTTCTTGTTTTTTTTAATTCTTTTCTTTTTTTTTTTCACCAATCGCCCCGTCTCACGAGCTTTTAACCCTTTTTTTCTCGCCTTTTACAACACTTCGTACACATTTGCAACACGTAAACCAACGGGGAAATATCGTACACGAAATCCATTGCCAACATCCGGTCAATCGAGGAAAAAAAAAAAAAAAAAAAAAAAAAATCTTTTATCCCTCGAAAAGAGTAGAAATTTACTTTCATCCTTTTGATATCTCCGATCGTTTTATTTTTATTGCATCGACGATCGTTCGTGTGATAAAAAAAAAGTTGCTAATTCGTTTTTCTCTTTGATCGCAATCGACGAGAAGTTCGGAAAAAGAAAGGATTTTTTTGGGGTTATAAAGCTCCGAGGATTAAGGAATTGAATTTTAACGATTGCCAAGTTCGCGTCGTCGCGTAATAAACAAGAGGACAATTACTTATGTTGCAATTATAAGCCCCTGTATACTTCCCTCGTAAAGCTACTCGATTAAAAGGCACAAAAAAAAAAAAAACCGTTACACATATTCCTTCAAATAGTCTTCTTTGCCTGACACAGTCGAGAGCCACGTCTTGGCGCGTATATATATATATATACTTTTTCTCTTAAACAAGAAAGTGCATGTTACGGTATAGTTTGTTATCCAGTCACGGGGGAAAATCAAGTGGTTCGATATTCGCTAATATATGCAACATATATATATATATAGTAAATCGAAGAAAAAAAAAAAAAAAAAAAGAGAACTATTCCACAAACACGTTTTTCGCTCATCCCGCCATTCGACATCATTGCTATCGCGAAAAAAAAAAAATTCTTTCGGTACCCCCCCCCCCCCCCCCCTTTTTCCCGAAGTATAAACGGAATGAACGATTCCCGTAAATCATTCGCAGAGTGTTAAAAAAAAAACAAAATCCAAATATTTTCAATGAATTTCAAAGACATGTCGATAAACTATGCATCACATGGCTTGCCAGGCTGTAGGTAATTATTTTTATTTATTCACAGCACATCCGACATATTTATTTTGTAGATTTCGACCCCTCCCCCCCCCCCCCCCCCATACCATTAAATCCCCCGATGTGTCAATCGGGACACGAAAGCTATTGTTATTATTCGATAGAGTGTAATTTAGTTATTATCGCAGAATAATGAAGATGAAATGAAAAGGATTTAAAAAAAAAAAAAAAAAAAAAGAAAAAAAAAACCGACAAAAAACAAACTACTCTAATATTATTCTACATTCTAACCACATTTATTTGCATCCACGAATTGTTATTCTTTCATCATTCGTTTTTTTTTTCTTTTTTTTTTTTTTTTTTTCTCTTTTTTCCATTCAATGTTAAATAATTATAAATAAATATAATATATTAACTATTTTCATTCATGAGAAGCATCGTTACCTGTATGACAAGTGATCATAAGAGCATAATAAACAATCGCTCATTAAATGCATTATGTTGTTCTTCATTTCACGACCCGGCCACCAACCATCCATCCATTGTATCCATAAATTGCGTCTCTCTAAGGTCATCAATCGCGCATTATTCTTCATTCGAAGGTTTTACCGCTGTACTTTTAATTGCGTCGATATATATTTATATAGATGTGTGTATATCTATATATATATATATATATGATCGCGCAATCATAGCGTATGTAGTAATGATTATAACAATCGACACGTCGCGTTACGAGTACAATTAGGTATAATTAGGTTTTAAAAAATGTCCAATATACTCATGTTATTAACTCGAAATCAGGAAGGTATCATTAAAAACGTTAATAACGATGGTACATTGACGAAGAAACGTGAAAAAACGAAAAAAAAAAAAAAAAAAAGATCGAAGTGAAGCCTTTGGCTCGTCTTTCACCTTCCTGAATTTTGAAAAAGTTGTACAAAAAAAAAATGTTGTTCTCCAACTTCGTGTAAGATAAAGTAATGTAAATTGAGAATATATATTTAATATTAACTTTAATGTAGAAAATACCTACGAGATACGTAAAAAAAAAAAAAGGATCTCCATTGATCTCTTCAAGAAGCGGATATAGTGATATTATTCCGAGATTTGTGACACGAGCCAACATATCGACCACAACGGACTTTTGAAAACCGTGTAAATAATATACTTCGTTATTTTTTTTTTGTATTATTTATCGCTTATATATATATACCTTCACACCGATCAGCTATATACTTTCGTCTACACATTCCCATTGGAACTTCAGTTTCGAACTCTGAATTAAATAACCGAATACGGTTCGACTAGTCAATAATTAAGTAAATGTATTTTTTTATGAAATGATGATTTTAAAAAATAAAGACGTTATTAATACAAATTACGACGTGATTGATGACCGGCGCTAAGTAACGTAATTTTATGTCATTGTTATTATATCCTCGAGTTGTAAGATACGGATTCGGACATTTCAAGGTTACGTACCTTCGTAGAGTCGGGCGATCGAAGAAATCAACAGGGTGAGTATTATCGATTTTTTTTATTATCGATAAAAAAATAACACGAAAATAAAATAAAACCATTCATCTTACTATGACACAGAATTTATTTATTTTCTATAAGCAATAAACGTACACAATCATTTTCACTTGTAAAATATTTATGTTTATCATATTTCTCGTACGTTTAGTAATCACTACGTTGGTTTGTTTGTTTGTTTCTTGTTGTTGTTGTTGTTGTTTTTTTAATATACAGGCCCCACATTCGTTCGTTTATCGGTCTCATACATCCTTACAACATTATTCCTATTATTTATACGTTCCTAAATGCTAATTCCGAGTCGTCGTTTGCGAGTGAAGAAAATATTCGTCACGCCCCCTCCGCCCTTCCATCTTGGCGGCTGTCACAATTATTCGTGTTTTCGATCTATGAGAGGTTAGAATTTGCGCGCTCGTGATAAACACTGAGCAATCGATTAACGAGATTTATTAATCGCGCCGGCGTCGACGTCGACTGTGCAGTTTTCTCGTGTATTTTCAACGATTCGCGGCCATTTTGTTTTTTCTTTATTCGTTTATTTTTCTGGTTCTCGTGTACCGTTATTCGTCTGTTCAGTTACTGTATCTATTTACATTATCTAATGCAACGTTTCTGTGATCTGCGTTAATGTTTTGTACGTTGAAATTAGTGTTTTCTCTTCCGTTTGGACATCGTCGACAACGAGTTACGTACGCTGCACGTTTAATTACAATTACCAACTTTTCTCGCATTCGTTTATTCGTAATTTTTCATTTATTTTTGTTTTTTTTTCACAAACCTGGCAGTACCCCCGCGTCGACACAATAATCAGTGCTACAATTTTAAACGATAGAGAAGTAATTTCATAGACCGGAAATGGCTGAATTCAAAATCCCGCATCGAACGATACGTTATTACAAAACGTAATAAAATGTATATATATATATATATATACATATATCCTACCAATTAGAGGGGAGAGAAGAGCAAATATGACGCGCGCAATACCCGGAAGTGTTATCGAGGAATGTTTGTGCTGTTTTTTTTGTTTTGCGCTTAGAAAAGGAAGATCTTTTGTACTTTCTATGTGCCGCGTATTGCCGGGCTATGGTTTGAGCAGAATTATTCTTACCGACTCGTTTTTTTTTTTTTTTTTTTTTTTTTTCGTTTCTGATTTATTTCATTAGCAAAAAAAAGAAAAATACGATCGATAAGCGCGCATATATCGGATTTTTTATTTTAATCGGCCCTTTTTTTTTTTTTTTTTTTTTAATATTCTATACAAAGAATAAAAAACTTTATCGATTACGAAAGTATAATAATAGTACGGATCACCCAAATAACTCTTTTCATCTGACGAGCAAAAACGGGGTAATAAAAAAATTATATTATTATCGTTATATAAAAAGTAAACTTTTGATTGTAGACAACAGCCCCTATTTCTAAATAGGTCGATAAAAAATCGTTTATAAAATATCTTGGCGAGCTATCGTACGAATACGAAAATTTTTTTTTTTTTTTTTTTTTTTTTTGATAGTATCCACGTGATACGCGATTAGGACGAACGACAAAATAAAAAAAAAAAGATTGAAAGCAATGCAAAACATAACAAAAATTAGATAATAGGCCAACATATCTAAACACCTAAGTTTACCAGCTTCGAAAATGGTGTATTTTCCACGAGCGGACGTAACGCGCTCACGAGTACTCAAAGTACGTTTGCGCGTTTATCTTCCGATCGTCGGATTAACACCATTTCATCGCTCGTTTGTGAAGCTCAAGCGATAGAAGGTGAAAAGTCGTGAAAAAAACGCGTTGTTAATTTTTTTTTTTTTTTTTTTTTCGTTTGCATTCGAATAAATGTTTGTTTCGCTATTCGTCGTTTTGTAAAGTATACACGCTAATCGTATCACGATATATATATAATATATATACGATTATAAAATTTTTTTATTGTTTGCTTCGTTTTCGTGAAATGAAAAATAAGATTAAAAAAAAAAAAAAAAATGAAAAAAAATATATATACCTTTTCACCCGTTATCGCTATCGTACCACAAATATTATCGACCACGTCGCTTCCGCATCTTCTACGCGATTAGAAGAGGAAGAGAGTGGTCTGCCTTGCTTGCTACTTGGTTGCCTCCGGAGGACAGTCCGGCTGGTTATTGGGATGAGCCGCCGTAAACGCCGGATGATTTTCCAAGTGACGATCCACTCGCAGAATTGTCGGGAACGGTCGCAAATCTACGTGAAACCTTCGCGCGTTGAATATTTGTGGAACGAGACAACAGTCCGCCAACGTTATATCATCACCGACGCAATATTTTCCGGCGCTTGATGATAACAATTTTTCCACAGCTGCAATCAAGATAACGCAATTTTTTTTTTTTATTAAAAAAATTTTACGATAAATGAAAATCCGCGTAATCGTAATTTTTTTTTTGTTAAAAAAATTCACGAATAATGAAAATCCGCGTAATCGTAATTTTTTTGTTTTCGTAAAAAAATCACGAATAATGAAAATCGACGATGTAATCGTGAACTTTTTTTTTTGCTAAAAAAATTCACGAAAAATGAAAATCCGCGTAATCGTAATTTTTTTTTTTTTTTTTTTTTTAAATACACGAAAAATGAAAATCCGCTATGTAGTCGTGAAATTTCTTTTTTAATTAAAAAAATGCACGATAAATGAAAATCCGCCATGTAATCGTGAACTTTTTTTTTTTTTTGCTAAAAAAATTCACGAAAAATGAAAATCCGCATAATCGTAATTTTTTTTTTGGTAAAAAAATTCACGAAAAATGTAAATCCGCGATGTAATCACGAATTTTTTTTTTGTTAAAAAAATTCACGAAAAATGAAAATCCGCGACGTAATCGTGAATTGTTTTTTCAGTAAAAAAATTCACGAAAAATGAAAATTCGCGACGTAATCGTGAATTTTTTTTTTGGTAAAAAAATTCTCGAAAAATGAAAATCCGCGATGAAATCGTGAACTGTTTTTTTTATTAAAAAAATCCGCGATGTAAACGTGAACTTTTTTTTTTTTGGTAAAAAAATTCTCGAAAAATAAAAATACGCGGTATAGTCGTGAATGTTATTTTACCGGTAAATCCCCGAGTTATCCAATGCTGAGCCCATTCTTTCTTTCGCTCCTCTCCAACGTATATAAGGAC
The DNA here is from genome assembly GCA_934046635.1 of Buathra laborator. Lineage (NCBI taxonomy): Eukaryota > Metazoa > Arthropoda > Insecta > Hymenoptera > Ichneumonidae > Buathra > Buathra laborator. The sequence continues at coordinate 7,268,025 of OW203900.1, forward strand.
AACCAAATTTTGCAGAGGCTGAATACCGCTGGCGATAACTTCGCAAATTTCTCTGACTCTCGCCCTCTTAACTGGATCAGCGGGCATCAAGGGACGATGAGGCCTCGTCTCTTCCAGATATTGCAAGATATTTAACTGCGATGAAAAAAAAAAAAAAAAAAAAAAAAATTAGTAAAAAATTTTTTTTATGTTCATTACATTTTTTTTTCGAATTATTTTTATGAACTTACAGATTCTATCAGCGTATGGTTATCAATGTGGAGCGCTGGCACTTGCTCCATTGGATTTACCTCTCGGAATTCATTGCAGTGTTGCTCTCCGCCGCCCTTTACTAAGCTCACCGGCTTAATATCATAAGGAATTTCCTTTAGATTCAAAGCTATGAAAAAAAAAGTTTAAAACACATCATAATGCACAATGCCATTGTCTCAAAAAATCCGAAAAAAATGAATTTTTGATTTTTTAATAGAACTGAAAAAAAAAAACGAGTAAAGAAAAACTCACCGATTCGCACCCTCCACGAGCACGAACTCCGCCAATAGGAGTAAAGGACCGGCTGTTCGGATAAAATAAACTTGAGAATCGTCATTTTTTTGTTTTTTTTTCAATTTTCGTCTTTCGCGAAGCCCGGTAACCGTGTTTACCAGTCGCCTCGAAAGCGACGCGAATACGGCGTTTCAAGGCCGATCATCGAGAACCGGAATGCACGAGAAACGTTTTGTCATTATTATTGTAGACGAGAAAGGCACGTTACATAGACGAAATACGGGGCGCTAGTTACGATGACAAATTATTGTAATTAGCGTGTGCAAACGGAAGCTGCAAGCTCCGTCAAAGGGGTTGACTTTGTTCGATGACCGGGTGGTAATGAAATAATCGTATTTACGCTTTGAGTAACTCACCTTTCCCATGACCGACATGTCGTCAAGTACGTTATTAATTTCTCGAACTTTATGGCAATTCGTTAATCGGCGTTCACCGTTAATACGAAACTGTCGATTTATACAACGAAATATATATTTCGGAATCCGTTCCAACGCGCGAAATCACTACTCCTTCCACCTTTTATTCGATTGCCAGACTACCCATTCCACCGCGTCGATGCGGTGGGTATGTTGTATGCTTTCGCGGAGCCAATCGCCGTATACTTTGCCGGCAGACACACAGGTACGTAGGCGTCTATCGCGAGAACCCCCGATAATATCTCTCGTTGCATCTGATTATCGATGCACGTTTTGTTATTTTATTTCATCGATTATGATCGATCTATTAAAAAAAAACATCTGTTTTTTTCGTCTCGCGATTTCCGGTTTCAATTAATGTGCAATCGAAGCTTTACGAATGGCAACATTTGTCGTAATTTTGAAGACCAAAGTTTCCGTTATCTTGAGACTAATCTTCGCTGAGTAATTGCAGTCGAACGATCGAGAAAACAATCGCGAAGCATACGACAATCATTGATTATTTGATTAATCGAAGAAAGAATGAATAAACAATTTTACTGTCCAAATTCATTCAAATATTCGAGAACGCGGATAGGCGAGACGACTTGATACGGCACTGAGCCCCACGAACCAATCCAAGGGAAAGTGTGTTGGTTCACGTTAGTAGTTACGTTCGAAGTTAGCCGGTAGCATCGAAGTAGTCTCGTCGATGGTGGCCTGGCAACAGCGGGGAGTTAGCGGAGGAACGATTAGAAAAAACAAGTTTTCATAGTGGTTTCATAATTGTTGAAAGAATTCACGGCGAACGAGAATCGATTTGCATGCCGCATTCCTCTCGGTCACCGTGGATGCCGGTTTTTTTATTTTTGTGAAACTCGATGAATTGATAGTTCGTATAACATCGACGAAAGGGGGTTACGCGCGACCTCTGCGCCACGACCGATCTGCCGTACCGGCGCGCTTATGTAAACACAACATAACACCAACGCACATGGTTATCCGATAAGCCAAGAAAACATAACAAAACATCGGCAAAACATCGTAAGTAGTTTTTTTTTTTACAGAAAAATCATCGCTCATCGTAATTACCGTCCGAAAAATGTCTTTTTTTCTCAATTTTTTCAGAAACATCGAGATGCGTTGGCTAAGAACCTTGTTGCGCAGAAACATGGCTCCGATACCTAAAGATACGGCTGCGAAATGGAAATTACGTCTTTCAACGCTGTATTTCTTTTCTGCATGGAATGCTTTTATTCTTATAGTGATTTTTGCAGTAAAACAACAAAATCCGAAAACCGAGGAAGACGAGAAATATCCGAGTAATTAACCTAAAACTTCGATGTTTTTTTTTATTTTCACCATCAAACGAATAAATTTTGAATTTTTTTTTTTTTTTTTTTTTTTTTTTTTTTTCAGGCCGATGGTACGCCAAGGTAATAGGCACGGATGACGCGCGTGTTCTTCAATTCTCCGGTCTAACGAAAGTCGGCGAATACGCGATAACGGGAACGCAGAGAGCGCGACGCGGCAGAACGCGAGAGGAGAGAGAGGCGGAAGGACTCGGGGATGGCGAATATTTTTCGGAACCCGCGATAAAGGAGATCGAAATTAAGAATCGTGAAGATTTGAATCTTTTGGTGGAGGAGACAAGTAGTCTGTAAAAAAATAACACTGTATAGACTTTTAAAGATATAGTTTTTCAGTTCTTACACGACACACTTTGTTTTTCGTTGTCGATTAATAAAAATAATATTTAACAATATATATATATATATAGAGAGATACGAGTAGAAAAATAGTTGATCGCGAAGATTTCGTCAATGCGGAGAAAAAAAAAAAAAAAAAAATATCCCGATAATTTCGATTGCACGTAACTCTGTGCGGCGAATTATTGGTAAACATATATATATATATATAAACGGTAAACACACGAATAAGCAGCGCCACGAAAAGGTAAAAATTGTAGCGAAGGAACAATCCCGTCAATCAAAAAAAAAAAAAAAAGAAACGACCATTCGGAACTCTAAGGCAGCGAACGCCGCAGCGCTACTGCACCCGCCGACGAAGTTCCGGCCTCGGGATTCAGCTCCTTCAGTCTTTGCTCCATTTCGCAGAGCAAAGCGGATCTGTGAATTAAAAAAAATCATTAATAAAAAAAAAAAAAAAAAAATTGAAAAAAAAAATTAAATGAAAAAAAAAAAAAAAAAAATGAATGAATGAAAATATAATTAATCATTTAGACGACGAACCGGTACTCCTCGTAGCGCATGACGACCTCCTCGAGTTCCTGTTTATACAATCGCGTGAGCATTGCATTGAAACAGTCGAGTTCCGGTAAGCGAAAGAGTTCCCATCGTAGTTTTCGATCCAAAGATATCGAAGCTCTGCTATAAACGTACAACCAGTGAGGAATTTCCTCGTTTAAATAAGGGTTCGCGGGTACGAGAACGCTGTGAGAATGGAAATGCGTGTGTCTCGGTGGCGAGACAACACGGACGGCTTGCATCTCGAGCGGATAGCACGGATGTTCGTACTGCGCTTGTCGAGTTATGTGACTGAAATAAAAAAAAAAAAAAAAAAAAAAGTTAATAAAATAAAAATATTATTGTTTATCGCGAGCGAAATCTCGTGTAACTTACTTCACGTAATAAACACCGTATTCGGGTGATTCGATTCTCTCCCATCCCGTCGGCAGCCCTTCCTTCTCGAGGGGATGCGACCAATGCGTCGTTTTCGTGTTATGATCGATGTAATACTTTCTTCCGCGTAAAGTAAAATCGACGGACCATCCCGGCGGCAGCGGTAACTCTTCCGGCTGTTCGCTTCGCGAACTCGATCTCTCCGATTGGGTTCTACTGTAACCCGCGTTTTGACGGTAAGGCACAACCTGATTGAACTCTTCGTAAGCCGCGCCGTCGACTTCGAACGGCACGTAAGGCATCTGCGGGGTCTGCACGCGATCCAAATTGTACTCCGAACCCGCGTACTGATTTACGTATGTGTGAGATATCGCGGGCGACAAACCGGGATGATACATCGGCGTCGCGGTCCGCGATGCGACTCCGTCGCCGAGACCGGAGTTTACCGAGAGACTCGCGAATCTGTTGACGAAATTTTTTACTTCAAAATTTTTCGGCAACCAATTTAACGCTATGGAACATTTGCATTGTTTTTTTTTAGTAGCAAAACTGGTATTTTCGGATTCAAAAAAAATTTCGAAAAAAAAAATTTTTAAATAAAATTTTTTTTTTGCTCCGAATTTTTTTTTGCTTTGACCAGTTATTTTTCTTGTTACTTCAATTGTTACCTATAGAACATTTGCATTGTTTTTTTCTAGTGGCAACACTGGTATTTCCGGATACAAACAAATTTTCGAAAAAAAAAAAAAATTTTTTTTTTTGCTCCGATACTTTGACCAGTTATTTTTCTTGTTACCTCTGCGCCAAGTCGGGAACGGAACTGTTGGGGGTATATTTTCCCTCGTGACTTCCTAAGCCTACGGCGCTCATCGTTGTCTTCGTATTGCCAAATTTTTGCACCATACTTGGTTGCTGCTGCGGAACTGGCTGCGAAATCCACAAAAAACAATATATCGGAACGCAGATTTTTAAAATGCCAAAGTTGTCTTACCAACGACGGCGGCGGTAATGCTTGTTGCTGATTGTTGCGTCTTGTTGCGGTTCTCGTTCTTCTGTTTGGCTCTGTGGTCCATACGTTGATTACTAAAATTTGCGAATGTTCGGGAAAAGGGGTTTCTTATGAATAGTTGATTTTAATTTTCGTCATTGAAAAGATCGAGCAAAGGTCAGTGCTGTCACTTACTGGGCATTTCCGGAGGTGTTTCTTTTTTAACATATTTCCCAACGACGCCTTCCTTTATCGTTCGTAAATCTTTGTTTTTGCGCGACAACATCGCGTCGATGTTTCGTTTGTTTCTGGCGTTTTGTTTTTTATTTTATAAATTATTTTCACGGAAAGCCCCGCGCGTCAACAAACCGTGAAGTGTCAAAACTCGATCGGCGAGCCTTGATCGATGAGAAAATTCTTGTTAACTTTTCGCTCGTTCTCATTCATATATCGATCGTTTGTTCTCGCGAAATTTGCACTCTCGAACATCTTAATCTATCCGTTATCTGCACTCAAATTCGGGCGCATTTATCGCGGTATTAAACCGCGTTGATAATTACGATTACGTGTTGTTTTCACTTTACGTACTGCCCAACGGGGCAGCCATGTTGTTTCCAGCGCCATCTGGGATGTGCAGCAATGTTGGGAGAACCTCACGAATCGCACCGATTTAAATAAAGAATTTCTTTTTCTTTCCGTACGATCGGAAGATATTGACAGGAATAAAAAAAAAAACGCGTATTCGTCTGTTTAATTAAGTCGATAGAATCGATAACCATGAATTTAGGAATCCGTCGCGTGATTGAAGAAAATTTTTAAAAATGACAAGATGTTCTGTCGCGATGAATTTACATGGAACAGCTTTGTGATTTCACGGCCGGATGGGGAGCCGGTGAGCGGCGCCAGAGAACGCACATAGTTCAACTTTTAAACGCGATTCGAATATCTCAACATTAATTCGTGTGATACTATAAATAATGTGTTCAGGAGCGATCGGTCTGGCAGTCGGCCATCCGATGGATACCGTCAAAACTATACAGCAGATGGATAATCGTAGTTTGTCGAGTGCCAAAGTGTTTGCGCGCATAATGAGGACCGATGGCGTAATTGGATTTTACAAAGGGATGCTGTTTCCTCTCGTCTGCGCGGGAACGTTGAACTCAATTTTTTTCGGCGTTTACGGCAACAGTTTGAGAGCTTTGCAAATATCTCGCGGTAACGATCCCGAGAACATCGTACCTCGGGATATAACGGTGTACGAGGATACATTCATCGCTGGATGCATCGGGGGTGTCGTTCAAGCTGTCATGGCGTGTCCCAGCGAATTCATAAAAGTTCGCATGCAGACTGGACAAGGTTAGTTCTCAGGAATAAAATAAATAAAACATCGCGAAACAAAAAAAAAAAAAAATTCCGTATTTTTTCGTAAGAATATTTGGGATTCGCGGAGCGAACATTCGCACAGAGTAGAAAACCGATTAAAAATCCGAGTACTTACAAAATAACTCTCGATGCTTATCGTAACTTCGGTATGCGAGGCCTCTACACAGGATTTGTCCCAATGCTATGGAGGTTTTTAATTTTTTACTTACCTATGAATAATCGTAAGAATAATACACCAACTGCCGTCGCATTATGATTATTAATATTATACGATCGTAAATAATGTTCCGAGCGGTTTATCTTGTGATCCTCGAGGACAGAGACGTTTCCGCGAGCGGATTGTACGTTTTGGCTTATCTTTACATGCGGCACCATCTACACGGCCATCTGGAACTCCATCCGGGCGCTTTCGAGACTCTTATGGCCGGTGGTATTGCTGGTAACTATTTTAATGCGCATAGACACGATCTTTTTTTTTTTTTTTTTTTTTCTTTTTTTTGTTTTCTTGAATTATTATACGATTTTTGGATGTAACAATAACATTGTGACAATAGGAATGATATCTTGGATACCGATTGTACCGTTCGACACAATCAAGTCGCGAATGCAGGCCGACGATCTTCGTAATCCAATTTACAAAGGAATGATAGATTGCGGCATGAAACTCTTCAGACTCGGTGGCGTTCACGTACTGTACAAAGGTTTCGTTATGATCGCACTGCGATCTTTTCCCGTTAACGCATCGGTTTTTCTCGGCTACGATACAATTATGCAATTTTTTAAATACGCACACGACAATTCTACGCGTTAATTATTAAGTACACGACGCTCGTCGCACGAGTTTCGGGATAAAGTTTTTCATTTTTTTTTTTTTTTTTTTTTTTTTTTTTTTTTTTTTGCTGTTGTTACTTTAAAACTCTAATTCCCTAACGAAATTCGTCGATTTTATACTGCATTTATTAATCTTCTGTACAGCGAGCTTCTGCGAAAGAAGAGTAACCATTCGTTACGATTCGATACAACTAATGGTAAATGGTAAAAATATATTATCATAATAATGTAAAACAATTTTGTTTTTTTTTTGTTTTTTTTTTTTTTTCTTTTCGAGATGTAAATCCTATGTTCCTTCGTATTCTTTTTTTTTTTTATCTCTTCTTTAATTAATAATATTTTCTCGTTCGCAAAATAATTCAGTGACGACTAAAGAAAGTGACAAGAGTAAAAATAAATTGTACATTCGTTTCACGTTTTTTTTTTTTGTTGTTTTAAAATGCCTATTTACGCGTGTCGAAAATAAAGAAAAAGATAAATCCTTTGCTGCTGTCTTTTTAAAGTATTTCTAAAATTCTTTCTCTCTCTCTCTCTCTCTCTCTCTCTCTGAGGTCAGTTACAACATTTACAAATAATAAACGGCCGTGTCCCCCTCGTAGTGTTGTGAATTCGTGAATTACTGCGCACATTTTTTGGTTTTTTTTTTTTTTTTTTTTTCGTGTTTTGTCTCATTTCTTCGTGATTTCGAATGGATTTTTTTTTTCTTTTTGTTATTTCGTGGAGCGGAGGAAAACGTGGATTCGTGTCTGAAGAATAAAGAGAGAAAAACAGAAATGATTATTATTGCGCGATCGATAGAGTTCTCGCGTCTTCCTCCGTGGCGCGCAAAAGAGAGCAAATTTTGTTATTTGTTTGAATTTTTTTTTGTTTTTGTTTTTGTTTTTTTTTTTTTGGTTTTTCTAACTAATTCACGTAGGTATGTCTCGACTAATTCATGAAAATGTGAGCAACCAATCACTCTCATTCGTTATTCCCATCTATTTGTTTTTGTTTCTTTATTAATAGTATTACTATTTTGTTTGTTTCTTTTTTTTTTTTTTTTTATTCATTTAGTTATTATTATGCAATTGTAAGAAATTTTAAAAACGATCCCACGTACACACTTTCACGGTGGCCGGTGGGAGCACAGCTCCGAATAAATCTTATGCGTTGTATCTCTATTATTTATTATATTTATAAGCAACCATTGGATATTTTGGTACAATTAAATTTTTTTATTGTATATCTGTCCCCCTCTTCGCTTTCGTTTCATTTTTTTTTTATTTCAATTATTTATCTTCACTTTTCTTTTCTTTTTTTTTTTTATTTAAAAAACAACATATACTTTTACGTTTTTTTTTTTGTTTCTTCTTTTTTTCCTGTCCTCTCAAATGGGTTTTTCTCAATCTTATTATTCATTAATGTTACTTGTTTTTTTTTTTTATTTTATTTATTATTTTTTTGTTTCTTTTCGTTATGCCAATCCGCATAACTGTACGATTTTTTGTTTTCCCATTGTTTTTGTTTTTTTTTTTTTTTTGTTTCTTTTTTTTTTTTTTACTTGTAATCTTTTCATTGTTGAAAAAAGTTTAGCGCGACCGAGCTGCGGGAGTGCGGGGGCGCGGTCGGCATTGTTAGTATCGGTAGCACATCGGGTTTTCTTGGTGAGCGATTTACTGTTTTTGTTTTTTTTTTTTTCACAATTCTCGTGTTATTATAGTTCTCATTTGTTGTTTTATTTCTTTTTCGCCCCGTCGGTGTGTCTGTGTCAATTCGTGTAATTGTTCTGATGTCGAATTCGTGTTATATAGAGTGCGTCTCTCTCCGTGTATAACATATTTTTATGACTTGCGGTTGGGGGGTCTCATCTTGCGAGACTTGTCGATCGTATCATCCAATATTCCTATATTTTTATCATATATATTGTATTATATATATATTTACCTATTTTATTATGTTTTTTTTTTTTTTCTTTTTTTTGTTTGTTATAGTTATCATTATCATTAATACGAATATATGATACATTTCAAACAACGCCCCTCTGCCGGCGTGTCGGGAGGCGATGATCAGTGTGAGGATTTTTAAAGTTCCATGCGAAGGGGGAGGGGGCGGCGGGGGCGGCGCGGGGAAATTAAAGAAAAGCCTCTTTCCCCATTTTCTTAGATGCGAAGGGCATCTCTATATCACATCCAAAATAATAATATGGTATCTCTAAACACGACGACGGCGACGGCGGGGCAAACGACGACGTTGGCGCGCGGCTTACGGCCGTTCGTACCGAAGTAAACGCGATAAACATCCATCGATTTTGGGGAGAGAGCCCCCCGCGGGGTCTCTTCTTTATTATTTTCCCACTATGATCGTCGACTCCCCAACACAATGCACGGCGAACCTTAATTAAGAAGGGACTAACATCCTCATTATTACGTGCTGATGACACTGAGTACACCATAAAAATTAAATCATTGCCGTCGGAAAAAGAAGAAAAAAAAAAAAATAAACAAAATAATAATAATAAAAATTAATATACACAAGAAAAATCATTAATTACGAAAAAAAAAAAAAAAAATCATCGTCGGTCGTTCAGCGCAGCGTCAAAAATAAGAATACAAGAATTGAACATTAGATTGTTTGTTTTTTTTTTTTTTTTTTACTTTTTTTGTTGTTTTTTTTTTTTCTCTTCTAAAAGTGTATACGCGGTGTGATTCGTTTGTATGTTTACGTGTGTGTAATCCGTATGTAAATTTATTTTTATTTATTATTTTTTGTTTTTTTGTTGTTTCTTTTTTTTCTGTGTCTGTCGCCCCCCTCCCTACCCTCGGGTCAGTCTCTCTACACCCGCGCGTCGACATAATCTCAGCGACTCTCCCGTAGTTCGCTGCTCTCTCTCCGTTGTCCTTCTTCCGTTTTATGTATAATATATCTCTCTTTCTCTCTTTCTCTCCCCCTCTCTCTCTCTCTCTCTCTCTCTCTCTCTCTTCCTCCCTTATTTATCCCCCATCACAAAAATTCGCCTTTCAGGCGCAACTAACGAGAGTAATTACTCACACGTCAAGAACGCCGCGTAGAGACATTGTTTTGTTATTATTATTTTTTTTCTTTCTTTTTTTTGTCTGTTTGTTTTTTCTTTTTTTTTTTTTCGCTAACAACAATAATTTGCTTCTTTTTTTTTTTTTTTCTTTTGTTTGCTCTGCATTTTCGTTTAGTTATACGGACAATTCGACGTAAACTAAGGACTAACGATTGGGCAGCGCGGTAGTGTGTTTCCACCTGCAAAGGAAACGAGATCGGTGTTTTTTTTTTTTTTTTTTTTTTTTTCCGGTTTTTAATTTAAACGTCACGAGAAACGCGCAATTGCGATTTCGACGTTTTTATTTTTTTATTTATTATTCTTAAACTTTTTTTTTCTTTTTTTTTTTTTTTTTTTTTTTTTCATATATATTTATGTATAAACGCGCTCTTGTCTACCTTTCTTTCGCACGTCAACGGTTAGACCAATTTATCTCACCAGCTCAGGGGCGGGCGCGCGTCACAGGTGCCGTTGTGGCGGAAACTGGAGTGTTGCTTGTTGCCGTCAAAGCACCACGTCGTTCGACTTCCAACTCGTTTAATTTTTTCCACAATTCGTCTCTTTCCTTCTCTCGTTTCTTCTCTCTGTGGGATACGAAATATAGAATATTAAAAAAATTTGAGAGAACGGAAAACGGAGTTTGAAGAATTATCGAAGAACTCGCAATTAGAATGGTATTACGACGATTCGCGTTTTAGAGGGATTTTTTTTTTTTTTTTTTTGGGATTTTACGCGAATCGGTCGCAGTTTTGTGACTTACTTTTGCCTCTCAGACTTATAGCTGGCAGTAAGTTCGTCGAATAGCTTGCTGTTCATTTCCATAAAGGTTTTCAGAACGTTATAGACGAGCGCTACGATCGTCTGATTCCAGTGCTCCTTGCTAATCCTGTACAACGCTGGGAACATTATTCCCATTATCACGTGATTGTTCTCCTCAATCAGCGACATAATATACTCATTGTTCCAGAAGTACAATGCTCTCTCGGCGACCTGTAAGCGCAATTGAAAATGATTATCGTACGGCGTGTATTGCGATTGCAAGCCAATCGGCTTTAGAGGAGAGAAACATCAGCTTTGATATCTACGTGTAAATGTGTTTTTTATTTATTTTGAATTTGTAATTATTGCGATGAATAATTGTTATTAAGAGACGCGGCAAAGTCTTGACGCTGAGTGGTTTAAAAAAAAAAAATAATTGAGGCGATAACATCGAGGAATACTTAGTTTTTATATGGTAATGTTGAATACCAATAAAGTTTGACTCGTTTTTTTTTTATTATAAATGATTGTAGGAAGGAAAAAATTAATGGAAGTTTCGTTATGTTAATGGAGTATCAGCTTTTAAATTAAATGGAAAACTAAATGTCTACGTGTGTTTATTACTTCAATAGAGTAATTTCACTCGAAAACGCAAATTTTCATTTGCTTGTTTTTTTTTTTTTTTTTTTTGCGGTAAAACGGTACGCAACGTGCGATTTCCCTGAATCCTGCAACCTCTCCTTCGTAATCGACGAATAACGAAACGAATAAAATGACAGTAATAAAAATCTCGAAATTCGATAGGTAAAAGTCAAAAGTCGATGTATATCGTGACACACCAACTTTTTAAGAGGGCGACGATTGGCTTTACCTATCCCTTCCGTGCGTTTATCCCTTCAGTACACTAATTTCGCCCGAAAACGCGCATTTTTACAACGTTTTGGGAATTTCTTTTTTTTTTAAATGTATTACTTGAAAGTGCGGTGACGATACGCAACGGGAGATTTGCCTGAACAACGTTTCCTGTATTTTAACAAATTGACTAAACCAATTCCCTCTGTGCGTTTATCCCTTCAATACGCTAATTTCACCCGAAAACGCACATTTTCAGTATGTTATCGATTTTTTTTAAATGTATTACCTGAAAGTACGGTGACGATACGCAACGAGAGATTTGCCTGAACAACTGTTCCTATGTTTTTATCCCTCCGATACACAAATTTCGCTAGAAAACACCCATTTTCACTACATTTTCGTTTTTTTCAATTTTTTTTAATGTATTACCTGAAAGTGCGATGACGATACGCAACGCGCAATTCTCCTGAATAACGGTTCCTGTATTTTTATCTCTTTAATACACTAATTTCGCCCGAAAACACCCATTTTCACAACATTTTCGATTTTTTTAATTTATTTTTTTATGTAGTGCCTGAAAGTGCGGTGACGATACACAACGGGCGATTTGCCTGAACAACGGCTTCTGTATTTTAACAAATTGACTAAACTAATCCTCTCTGTGCGTTTATTCCTTCAATACGCTAATTTAGCCCAAAAACGCGAATTTTCACTACTTTTTCGATTTTTTTTTTATGTATTACCTGAAAGTGCGGTGACGATACGCAACCAATCCCCCCCGTGCGTTTATCCCTTCAATACGCTAATGTCGCCCGAAAACACGCATTTTACTACATTTTTTATTTTTTTTATTTTTTTTATGTATTACCTGAAAGTGCGGTGACTATACGCAACGGGCGATGTGCCTGAACAAGGGTTCCTGTATTTTAACAAATTCGCTAAATCTAAATATCTCTTCTGTGCGTTTATCCCTTCAATATACTAATTTCGCCCGAAAACGCGCATTTTCACTACTTTTTCGATTTAAAATTTTTTTTTATGTATTACCTGAAAGTGCGGTGACGATACGCAACGGGCGATTTGCCTGAACAAGGGTTCCTGTATTTTAACAAATTCGCTAAATCTTAATATCTCTTCTGTCCGTTTATCCCTTCAACATACTAATTTCGCCCGAAAAAGCGCATTTTCACTACTTTTTCGATTTTTTTAATTTTTTTTTTTATGTATTACCTGAAAGTGCGGTGACGATACGCAACCAATCCCCTCCGTACGTTTTTATCCCTTCAATACGCTAATTTCGCCCGAAAACGCGCATTTTCGCTACATTTTCGATTAAAATTTTTTTTTTTTTAATGTATTACCAGAAAGTGCGGTGATGATACGCAACCAATCCCATCCGTGCGTTTTTATCCCTTCAATACGCTAATTTCGCCCGAAAACACGCATTTTCACTATATTTTTAATTTTAAAAATTTTTTTTATGTATTACCTGAAAGTGCGGTGACGATACGCAACGGGCGATTTGCCTGAACAAGGGTTCCTGTATTTTAACAAATTGGCTAGGTTCTATGACATCCAATATTTCCTCCATTTCGCCAAGAAACATCACCTCCTTCTGGCTACATGTTTTAGGCCAGAATTTTAAGAGGCCACGTACAACCGGCTCCGTGAGAGTCGCGTCTTTTTCCAAAAACTGTACGACGCAGTAAGCTAGCTGCGCGTGATACAGCGACAGACACTTGACCTTGTGTAGTGGTAGCAGCACCTGAGAAAAGAGGCAAACGACCATCGTTAGAAAGTCCCAAGATAAACGACGACGAATCAAGGAGTCGAGTGCACTTTTTTTTTTCTTTAACTTATATCTCTCAAAAACCTCGAGAAAAAAAAATGCTCTTTTCTTTTCATTTTTTTTTTCTTTTTTTCTTCTTTTTTTTTCCCTTTAAGTTACCTTTACTAAGAACTGCTTGTGCTCAACCTTCAGCGGAAGAGCGAACCCGTTGATGATACTGCCGAGAATCTCCAGCAGCTCGCCGACACCGTTGAAATGTTCCGTTTCGTACACAAACCTGGAAAATAGAGGAAATTATTATTAATCGATTCTTTCGCGTTTTAGATATGCGACTCGATGAAATTTATGCTTTAATTCATTTTTTTTCGTACCTGAGAAAGATGTTGTTTATCTGTTTGCGTATGAAGGCTCGAAGGCCGAGGAACTTTCCATAAATACGATGCAAGACTGTCTTCAAGAAATCTCTTTCCCGAGGGTCTTCCGAGTCGAATAAGTCCAACAACTGTGTTAATACAAGAAATTCGTTACGATATTATGTACAATTTTTGTGAGAAATTTATTTATTTATTTAATTTTTTTCATACCACACTGAGGGCAACAAGAATTTTAGTGTTTTTTTTTTTTTTGCATTTTTGCACTTTGGTGCAATTTTTTTCGCTTTTATAATAAAATTGTCGATGTTTTAATTAATAATTTTGTTTCCAAGTGGAGAATCGATGTTTAGCATCGGTATTTCTCACCTGTAAAACAAATTTTTGGTCGATAACTCGCTTGCCGATCGTTGGCTGAAAATCCGACGACTCCAGAAAGCGAAGAAAGAACTCGTAGACCAACTGTAGGTGGGGCCAGCTGGCCTCGAGGGTCGGGTCGTCTTCCTCCGGGTCGAAGTCCGGATTTTCACTGGGCGGCAATGTTCGAAACAAGTTTGCCGAGATCTGGAGACAGTGAAAAAAAAATTAAATACAATAAAAATTAAAAAAATTCGTATATAATTCCGTATTATTCGTAATTATTTTTCCTTAAAAAAAAATTCCTCAGAAAAATTAAAAATTTTCGTATATAATTCCGTATTTCGTAATTATTTTTCCGTAAAAACAATTTCTTATAAAAATTAAAAATTTTCATATATACTTCCCTAATTAATTCGTATTTCGTAATAATTTTTCCGTGAAAAAAAAAAAAATTTCTTGTAAAAATAAAAAATTTGCGTATATAATTCCGTAATTATTCCGTATTTCGTAATTATTTTTCCTTATAAAAATTAAAAAAAATGTTTTCGCTGAGCGCTTACAACGCCGGTGCCTTTTACGCATAATGAAACTGCGAAATTGCGTACTTTTTTTTTTCGTTGAACCATAAAAAAAAAACATTTCGAAATTTTTTTTCAATTTTTTCCGAATTTTTTCTCGATCTTTTATAGTTAAATGAATCATTTGAAAAAAAAAAAAAAAAAAAAAAAAAAACGACTGATAGACAAAAAAATTGATGTTATTACGTTACGTTACCCATAGATGAAAGAATAACAATAATTAATATATAATTTACATTACCATCTTAATAATCTCGGGGTAAACAGGTTCGGTGAGAACACCCCGTCCCACTGTGATATATTCAACGAGTTCATTGAGAGTGCTGCGCTTGATTTCCTTTCCTTTGAGATCGGCGACAGGATCCATAAAGTCGAAAGCAACGCAACATTGCTGCAACTTCCTGATGAACATATCCTCCTGATCCGCCGGCGGAACATCTGCGGGAAAAAAAAAAAAAAGAAAAAAAAAAAAAAAAAAATTACGAAAGATTAACAAATGAATTAGTAATTAATTTCCCGAGATAAACAAACAAATCGGGTCGACGTTCGATAGAATTATATTGGGACGTTAAACGACAAAGTGCTATCAATCTTTTTCTCGGCCAATCGGGTCGGTTTGGCATTCTTTGTCGTCTCGAAGTTTGCGTTAGCGAGCGGCGCGCGCGTTATAAAAGTCAACGGGCGTAACGCTTAGCCATTGGTATTGCCCGCTCATCGGTCTCGTGGCCGGCGCCGTGTACTGAACGTAAAATCGCTGTGCGTTACGTAATGGTACTTTCTAAGGTTTGACGATGGATCCACACAGCAGTCGTCACGTAGATGGAACGCGACGACAAACGGGGTTTGCACCGGTGCGGTATCCGATGTTTGCTGATATTCTAATTTTTTTTTTTTTTTTTTCTTCAACATTCCATAACTTCTGACGCGTCTCTGAGGTACTGAAGCATTTTTCAACCCCTTTTAGCGTATAGTATTTCTAATATCCCGATGAAAAATGGGAAAAAAAAATATATTTCCGGGATCCCGCGACCATAAATCTGATTTAAAAGAACTTTAGTTTCGTTTGTTTCGAAGGATTAACGTTCTTATTAAATTTAAAAAAAAACTAAATTCGTCGAAATTTTCCGCGATGTTTTTTTTTTCGATCGATTTTTTTTGTATGTGAAAAAATTCGTTTAACATGCAAAAACCGTGAAGAAAAAATAATAAGATGTGTCGAAATCGGGTCGGGAATTTTTTTTATCCTCGATATTTCGGTAAATGAAGAAATCCGCTTAATAAGCAAAACGAAAATAAATATGACTCCGAAAAATTTGTGTATGAAACGGGTGTCTAATAATAACAAAAGGCTCAACCGCATAGTCTCTCGTAAACTGATACCGAATGGAAGAGTCTCCGCAACAACAATTGCGTTGTGTCTGGCGAAAGGTAGAAGAGAACAGAGCGAAAAGCTGCGAGATATCGAGACTTTCCGTTCGGTCGCATGCAGTCAATGACACAGAGAGGCAATTGACAAAGGCGCGATTCTTAATAGCTCTGCTCTATGGGATCGAAGCGATGATACGTGAGTCGATTGATAGAAGCATTAAAAAAAAAAAAAAAAAAAAAAAAAAAAAAGTTCGTAAAGTGCGATATATCGAACGCTGAATGCAATACGCAAGTGAAAAAAACGAAATAAAAAAAAAAATTGCGCGCGGGAATATCGGTTTTATTGGTCGCGAATGATAATAACGGTGAGGTATCGCGCGAAAGGGGAAGAAATTATTCGCGACAGATGGAATTCGAGTTCGTCATGTCGATTCCATGGATGGTACTCGATGCCCACCTACATGGATCGTCAATCGGTGGCGAGGCGCTCGAGGGGTCAGCAGGGCAGTACGGTTATTTCGGTACGCCGCTCGGTCGACTAGTGGGTATCGTCGACGACGACACCGTATAGTCGTCGTTGTCCTTTGAGTGCTTCGACCAAACTATTACTGCATACATACGTACAACTAACAAGTATCCGACGGAAAGTGCTCGGAGTTCGCTCTATCAATCAATCTATCTATCTATCTGTATCTTCGTGTATATTGCATATATACGTCGGTATGAAAGTCGCCGATATATAGACATTTATATATACATATATATATATGTATATTTATGTATAATACCGCCGAGAAACTGGAGCGGCTTCGGTCGGAACGAAAACGTGAGCGATACGAAAACGATGTACTCGCGAAACATCCGAGACGCGGAGAAAGAGAAAGAGATAAACGCGAAGAATAGAGAAATTTCGAAGGAATTGGCCTCTTTTTGGCTTCAATATTACTCCTATTTCTCGCGATCAATGAAACAGGTGTACCTATACTGTCGAATAACGGGGATATAGATACGATGATAGCGGGAGAACGAGACAATTCCGAGCGAATCGGAGCGAAATACCAATTAGCGAACTCTGAGATCGAAACTTTCGATCGTCGAAAAATTCGTTACGAAACTTTTTTTTTTCAATATTCGATATGTTTTACCGTAAAAAAAAGTTCGTATCACGAATACGGAAAATTGTAATTTTTTTTTTTTTTTTTTTCGAATTCGATCGATTATTCGAGAAATAAAAAAACGAATAAAATTGATTTCTTGTAAAGCGAATCTGCATCGTTCGCCGAGAATCTCTCGAGGTTCGGCTTCGGTAAAAATTAGCGTAGTATGCGATTGAGAATATCGACGAAAGAAAGAAAGATATACGCGAAGCGAAAACGAGACGAGTGAACAAATGCGAGCAATTCGTTTAATCGGCGATCCTTACCAGAGTTGCGAGAGCTGCGCCTACATCATATTCGACGTGTTTATGCACGTAGTACTCGTGTGATTGGGGCCAAGTCACGAGGAGCAAAATTGCCGTGAAGTATAATACATCATAATATGCATATATTCATAGAGCAATAGTAGTTATAGAACGACATTTGATTGGATTAATCGATTTCCTGGTCGTCCGGATTATACACTCGAAACATCGAATCTCGTCGTCTCGCGCGGGAATAAAAAATTTTCGGCATTTAAAAAATTATCGACGATTTAATAAATTTTATATAATAATAATAATAATTTTTAATAATTTTTTTTTTATATTTAAAATTTTTTTTTTACATAAATTTTATATATTAATGTATATATAGTATATATACGATAGTTATAAGACATCGGAGCGAAACTTCGCGTCTCGATTTTCAGTACCGACGTTATTCTCTATTTGAGTTAAATTCGAATTTACGATCGACTTGATAAACGTTCGTATCGAATTCACTGGCAACCGGTGAGTTAAGTTCAAATGGTCATTCGGTCGCATTGCCGTAGTCCTCTGTAAGATTCGTATATATATATGTATGTGTAGTATGTCGACGTACTCGTGATACATTCGTCTCTGTGTGCGCGCTGTACACACTAATACTGTATAAGAGTCCGGCGCGTGCTTGCAAATTGATGGACTCGACTCGCGGACGCACCTTTGTTTGCTATAGAAACGGTTCGGCGTAAGTGCACTCGCGGAAAGAACAGAAGTTTTTCTTTCGTTCGCTCCGTACGGAGTACTCGTGGGATTTATCTATTGTCAATGGAGAATAAAGAACGCGAACCGTGCAAAATTTTGCCGCGTAACGATAGTTACACGACGATATTTGCTCGATGTCGTTACATATTATTCTTCGAGGATTTATCGACGAGACGCTCGATATTTTTTTTTTTTTTTTTTTTCAGTCGATCAATTCAATGAAATTTCATTCTCATTTTCTTCCGCATCAGTGAAAACGGTTATACAACGACTAGAAACTCGCGGAAGTATGAAATTCGAGTAACGAAAGAGTGAAAAATAGATCGAGAGAACGCGAGCGTAAGACACGTACCGAGTCGATCTGTGATACAATTACGTTCTCTCCGTTGAATCGATCAAAATCTCGAACGATCTCTTGCAGCAGTATTGTCCGTTCGGATTATTGCTTAAACAGCAAAATCATCGAATCATCGAGATTTTTTTTTTTTTTTTAGTTAATTAAATAAATTTTAATTAACCGTGAAGAGTCGCCGAGTGTTTCGCGATCGAAATTTACGAGAGGTATTTGTAAAAGCTGCAGGAAGCCGCAGATTGAAATTAATTCATTATTATTGTTAATATTTATGCTGTTTTCGATATATTCATTAAATAAATTATTTTACCGCTCCTTTATATGGGAGCAGTGAGTGGATTGATGTTTTTTTTGTTTGAAGGACATAAAGCAATTGTATTGAATTCGCTGCCGTTACGAGAGCCACGGGAGCGGTTCATTGCGATTTTTATGTTTTGTTTTTTCAGTCTCTCGATTTTTTTTTTTTTTTTTAAATAATGTCGATGCTATTTATAACGATAGTATATAAAAAGCGTTTCACAGTCATTGAAAATTTCACAGCATACGAAAAATACGGAATTTTTTTTTTTTTTTTTTCGTGAGTTTAAATTTTTCCTTTGCGATCTTTTTCGAGACGAGAAATGTTGTCATGGAGGTCGGAAGCTACTCTCAAATTGAAATAACCCTGCGAGGAAAATGTATATAGAGAGAACGGATGGTATATCCAGTAAAGAGGAAGGATGCCGCGCGAATGGAGCCGCAGTGTGTTCAAAGATGAGAAAAATCCCATCAGGACAGCCGAAGAGCGTAAAGCGAATAAGCGGTTCTTTTTGAAGGATGGAGTTATGATAGAGACTGCATAACGAAAAGACAAAAAAAAAAAAAATAATAATGATAAAAAAGTAACCGTAGTAAAAGGACGATGGAAGCGCGGCGCGGATAAAGACCGCGGGGATGGTGGATCAGCGAGAAAAGATGAATTTCAATGAGGGCACATCGTCATCCACTAGACGAGCGACTGAAAGCATCGCGGAGAGCTCATAAAAAAAAAAAAAAAAAAAAAAAAAAAAAAAATGAAGAATAGATCGCGCAAATATGCAAAAAGAAAGAAAAAAAAAAAAAAAAAAAAAAAACATCGAAAAGAAATGAATTGCACGGAAGAAAAAAAGGGAATCCCTTTGAAAACGAATAAAACAAATGATTCGCGAACGCATGCAGTGAAGAATTTTCACGGACGTATACAAGGGATTACCTGTTTAATATGTATGCGAGAGAATCGCGACGCAACCCGTTCTATTAGTACAGCTTGTGCGCTGTTCTCTCTATCCGTAGTGAGCGAATGAGGGGGTGAAAAAAAAAAGCGCCGGAGAAGGCCACGTCTTTCACACAGAATTGTAGAAGAAGAGAAGAAGAGGACTCTGTGGTTCGTGAGTTTTCATTCATATTACCGTCGGTGGAATGGCGTATACATCGCGGTGTATGAACAGCGAGAGGAGAGAAGTCGAAATGCGTAGGTAGAGGAGAGCTAAAGACGAAGAATGGACTCGAAGAAAAATCTCCGAATATTATCTCGCGATTACGCGCTGCCAAAACGCAAAAAACCAATAAAAATCATGAAAAATAAAAATATTACCTATGATTTCTAACGCATATTGCTCCGAGTCGAAGGCTCGCGTAAGAAATATAATAAAAAAAAAAAAAATACATCGACATTTATCATCATAAAAATCAATTTTATTATTATTATTATTATTAAAAAATGAAAAAAATGATTTTGAAAAAATAATAATAATAAAAAATTTGATATTAAAGAAATCGGAGATATTCCCGTAAATTGCCGCGACGAGAACTCCGAAAAGTGCGCTAAGGGTGACCTCCCCATTCTTCTTATTCCGATCGGCCAATCTCTGTAACCGTTTCGCAGGGGGATAGCTATGCCAAGAATTTTTTTCTCTCGACCGCCCCTCGACGATATCATTCTCTTTCTTTCTTTTTGACGAGTATCGATAGATCGACCCTTGCCGCGCCTCAACACTTTTTCGTCACTCAGGCAAACCGTTCGCTCTCTCCTCTTCATTGCCTCGTCGTCGTTCTCACGTCCCTCGATATCTTTCTTCTCTCCTCGTGTTATATTGATTCTCGAGATGGCGAGAGAGAGAGAGAGAGTATTTCGCTTCGTAACACTGACGGTCCTCTCTACTTCGCCGCCTTCGTGTTCTCTTTCTGCGCTTTGGCCCTATAAACCGCGAAAGTGCGGAACGCGGGGGACGAAGTGGAGAGCCATCGGGATTATCGTATATCGAGTGACGCCAACAACAACGACGACGAAGACGAGGAGGAGACTCCGGTGAAGCTATAGCATCGTCCGGAGAGAGGCACAGCATCCCGGAGTGCAGCTGTGACTCGCAACAACTCTCAAGTGGGGTCGCTGAGGCCACAGCCACTGTATACTTTGCGGGATGTGTCTCTACACTCTGTTTTGAACTATAAATTCACCTTGAAAGCCATTCAACCGGATAAACGATTAGAAGGATTTAAATATTTATTAAGACGAAGTTGCACCGTTTCCTTCCGCAACTTCCTCCGTTTATATGAAAAAAAAGGAATTTATATTTTCCCGAAATAGTAAACCACTTTAAGGCTTCAGCTCCGCTATCTTTCGTAACGAAATTTTTTCAAAAAATTATATTTTTATAATTATTTATATCGAAATCAGGATGTGAGAAACGCCGGGATGTGAGAGCGATAACTGCGCAGCGCAATGTCGATAAAGTTGAAATTAAAGAAATTAGAGATAAAAGGGATAAAAATAGAAAATTGTGGAAATTATTCATTTACGAAAAAAAAAACATAAAACGCTAAATTGAAAAAAAAATTTAAATTTTCTCGAAACAATTCGGAAACTGTTAAAAAAATGAAAAAGAAACAAAATTAATTTGTTTTTTTTTTTTTTCGATAATGATAAACGTTTACGGTAAAAAATGTATTTTTCGACGAATTCAATGCAAAATCACGTAAAAATGTGCCTTTGACCGTCAAAACTAAGTACCCGTGAAAAAAAAAGAGGAAAATTAATTACAACTTTGTTTGCTCGCCGCCTAATTTCACGTGTTTTCAACTCCGAGGTGAATTGAGCGTAAATAGCGCTCATTAAAGATCGGAAGTGTAATTAAGCTGAAGTTTGCGCCGTAGAAGAGCGCTTTTCGCGCGTAATATCTGGCGAACTATTGATAATCAATTTCTTTTCAATTTCGTTCGAAGGATCTCTCTTATTTGATTCGCGAGGATGAGACGGCGCGAGAGAGAGAGAGAAGAGTAAGCGAGCGGAGTAGGGAGCAGCAGAGCTTTGGCTGAAAGGATCTGCGGGGGATGAATGTGAGAGAAATAATATGAAGCATCAGTTGCACAGCAGGAATAGACGAGTAGAAGCAATTTCTTCAGCAGCTATTACCGCCGTCCGTACATCTTTGCGGACGTAGCGGTATTAACGGACTCTCAATACATCGCGCGTCGAATCGTTAACACGAAAACCTCTCGTAACTTCGAATGCTCCAAAAAAAATTTTTTTCCCTCCTTTCTCCGCGAAAGACTGTGTCATTCTCTATTGGCAAAGCGAAGAAAACTCCTTCGGACCCTTTCACGCACCTTCCGTACTCCACAAACCCATTTTTCATTGAGAAAAACCGAAAGAAAGTGAATTCTGTGACGCAATATATCGATCTATATAGTTCGCAACATCGTAAAATTGCCGCACGCTACGCGAGAGATAAAGTTATTTATAATTTTCAT
This sequence comes from Buathra laborator, assembly GCA_934046635.1. Classification (NCBI taxonomy): domain Eukaryota; kingdom Metazoa; phylum Arthropoda; class Insecta; order Hymenoptera; family Ichneumonidae; genus Buathra; species Buathra laborator. Next base: position 7,290,223 of record OW203900.1, read on the forward strand.
TCATAACCTCAAACAACGAATTTACGAACACGCTAAGCGGCACGAACTTCGTTTGATTTATTTCTGTGTTGTTTAATATATTCGCGTAGATGAAAATGGTACAGCGTTATACGCGGCCGCAGTTCGGGTTCGCCGCTGAGAGTGAGCAATTTTTTTTTTTTTTTTTTTTTTTTTTTTTTTTACTTCGTGAAAGTAGAGAGACTCCTAACTATACGTAAATGATGTGCTATAGCTATAGCTAAGTGTGCATTGAATAGACACAGACGCGCGAATGTGTGTCCGTGTTGACGAGAACGTGACTCTGATGTTTCGGGTTGTGTGAGTTTATTGGTCCGGACGACGCGGGACAGAGGACGAACGACGGGAACGTTCGAGGAACACACGCGGGGGAGGGATTGGGTACTTTAGACAAGCAACTCGCTTCGTTCTCCTTTGACCTCAGTGTGGGGCTCTTTGTTGCTCGCAGCGTCGTTGGATCACGGAAACAATTATATTACCGTAAACACGATAGGGCTGAGGGAGCGGTTTTCAGACGGAGTGCTTTGAACCATAGAGGTCGTCACTGATGTCAGGATTTTCACGATAAATATATACGGGAAAAGTGTACGAAAACGATATCGGGGAGAATTAAATTTTCGAAGAATACCGAGAAACGTTAAGTCGTGACGATTTTTTACAAAATGGCGTCAGCGTATTGGAAATTTTTATACAACTCGAACGGAAAAAAAAATTCATATACCTCAGTGATTTTTTGTCGTTATAATCGATTATATCGATTATCAATTTAAATTTCATTTAATACGCTAATACAATGCGCTGTAATCTTTAAACGATCAAAACTATAAAAAAAAATCGATAAAAAATGGCGGATTATTTTTTGAAAAAAAAAAAAAAAACTTCGAAAAATGCATTTTCATGCAAATTAGCATTCATTAGTTAATATTTTTGCGAATCCATCCATTTTAATATTTCATTAATAGATCGCGCTATCGGTCAATCGATGTATTTGACTTTTATTAAATTTATAAATAGCTTGAAAAATGAGAAACAGTAATTTTTTTAAAAATCATAGATATACATGAAATTTTTTTTTTGCGAAAAAAAAATTAGATGTCGATCGATCGTCAGAAAAAATATTCTCGAAGTACCGAAAACAGCACTGAGTTATTTTTCCGTTCGAACTGTCGCGATCGACTCTATCAATAATCGATATAAATCGTTCTTCGATCTGTTAAATTCGTAATTGTAGAATACGATGGACAGTATTCAGTATCTTACGCATTCTTTGATCGGCGGATTAATGCAACGATTAAAACGTAAATAATTAATCCGTCGGTTTTTCTAATGGAAAGGGCGGTAGTTGCGGTTGAGGTTAAAGGGGTCGTAGAGCGAGCGAACGGCGAGAGGTCGAGTAGATGGAGTAAAGCGAACCAGCAGCAGCTCGGGGTGCTTCGTCGGCCAATTATAAAATGCAAATTCGATCAAATATATCTTTCCTCGAGTATCTTCTTTATTTATACATATATATATAAACAAAATTTTCGTTATTTCTCATTCCCGTCAATCCGTCCGTTTTTATTTCGCTGCTCGATAAATACTTCGCGTATAAATCACGAGAAGGCGATATTACGCGGAAAAATATTTCGATCGCGTATTTTCGAGCATTTTATTGGTTAAACGCGATTTAGTTCGACGATAACTCAACGAAAACTTTACGAGGCTTTGTTATACATATATACAGTATCGGGAAATGCGATAGTCGAGAGTTTCAAAGGGTTCAACGACAGAGGGATAAAATCAAAGTCGACGCAAAGTTACTCCGAAATACGTTCGAAAAGATCGAAAAAAAAAGCACCGCAACGAAGACGAAGCGGCGAGTCGTCGCTCGGCGAATGAATAAAGTGCGGAAAGAAGGAAGTTGGAAGGAATAGTTAAGTTAGCGATGTATTAAAAGTAAACGAGTTGGTAGTGGCAAACCGAGTAGATAGGTACGTAGGTACGGCTCTGCCTGCTGTTGCCGGTGGTGGTTCTGCTTCTGCTGTTTCTACAGGAGGTTCTCGCGGGGCTTTTTCTCTCTCTCGGGTTGTATAGTGGGGTCGAAGAGAAGAGAGAGAGAGAGAGAGAGTCGAGAGCGTTCTCCGCTCGGCAGGCGGGCGGTCGCTGGCATTCTGGATCAATACTCCCACTACGAGGAGAGGAGAGAACACCACACCGACCGGGAAGAGGGAAACGTAAGCTTGTCGCTCCGTTCCTCCTCGTCGCCGTCGCCGTCGTCGTCGTGTTGCTCACCTCTGACCTCTGACTGATACCGATGCTGTTCGGGACTTTCGGGGAAAATTCTCGTAAAAAAAATTTAAAAATTCTTCGAACAAAAAAAAAAAAAAAAAAAAAAATTCGCGTAATAAATTTTTTATCGGAACTCTATACTCCGATATTTCGAAAGATAAAAAATTTAACGGAGATAAATTTCGAAGTAATTTTTTAAGATACAGAATGCGACGAAATGCGGTGTTTTAATATTAAAAAAATATATATATATATAACGCTAATGATAATTAGGAGTGAAAAGACGATAGTAGGAAAAGCGATAAATCTGCAGTGAGTACTCCTTGGCGCAGTCGGATGAAGAGCAGCATCACGCCGAAGTACCAAGTGGCGTTGGGTAACGCCAATTAGCGGAACATAACCGGCGCGACCGCCTCCGCATCGAATGCAGTTGCGGACGTTGCGCCGGCAATGACGTCATACAGAGAGCAGCGAGGTATAGAAGGTGCACGTGGGTCGAAGCGACGGAGCAGGAGAATCAGCCGACAATGTCGGAGAGGCTTCGACGAACGAGTGATTTACACTTACGCTTTACTCGCGATGGTCAGCAGAGCGACAGAGGCTTACCGACAATTTTATATGTATCGCGAAGATTTTTTTTTTTTGTTTTTTTCCGCAAATCATCTGCAATAATGCGTCTGAAGAGATCTGAAGAGCTGATGGAGGTCTCGAAGAAAACGTTATTATCATTATTATTTATTAAAATTTATTAATATTAGAATTACTTTTTATTATTATGATTATTATTATGTTAATCTCTATTGAAACGCATTGGAAACTATCGCCTCATTGAATTATTTATTTATCTTGAAATCTCCGAGAAAAAAAAAAAATTACGAATTTTTTCGATTTTTTTTTTCAAATATTTTTTAATATTTCGCTCCGGAAAATATTTTTTTTATTTTGAAAAATTCTTGAAACGGATTACACGAGATTATGGTGAATATTTTACTACTTTCGAAGTTAATTATTGAAATTTGCGAGTCATTAGGAATGCGAAAATTTTGCGTGCAACGAAATCGTATTATTTAAATATTTACCAATTTGGGGTTTCATAGGGTTCGACGAAACTGTGGATGTCGCACCGTTATTGAATACGAACAGTTAGAAAACAGATTTGGCGCTCTCTGCGGCACAACTCTCTCCGCATAGCAGGTGTACGAAGAGTTTGAGGGGAATGTGCAATAGGCGGAGGGATAGAGGGGTATAATGTCGTACGGTATATATAAAGCGGTATATGTATGTATATACAGTGTATGGAGGACTACGTGGCCCGCGTAGCTCGCCGGGGGCGGAGGATTTACGACCTCGACGTACGCGCGCTGTTAACCTGACGTCATTCTCTCTCTTACTCCCGTCGACGCGAATCGACACATGCAGTTGTATGAAACGAGAGCAGCGAAATGAGATTATTATAAGAGACGGAAAAAAAAAAAAAAAAAAAAAAAAATTCAATTATATTGAATTGTAAAATAGATTTTTTGCCAATATCGCAGCGTCAAAGTGCTTCGCGCGGTCGTAAACAATTTTAGCTTTTAGTCTCATGCGTACCAATCTACATGTCTAAAAATCGATAAAAAATTTCGATTTTTCAATTTTTGTTTTTTTTAATTAAAAGAGGTTAAGAACTTCGCGATGAAAACTTTCTCGCTAATAGTTAGTTTTATCTCTTGCGACTCATAAATTTATTTTAATTTATATTGAAGAGATTTAATGCTTATTTTCGAAAAAAGAAAATTGTTTACGCCATTTAATAGGTATTCAGGTTATTTTTATATATTTTTTTAACAGCGAATGCAGTTGTATGAAACGAGAGCAGCGGAATGAGATTATTATAAGAGACGAAAAAAAAAAAAAAAAAAAAAAAATGAAATTATATTGAATTGTAAAATAGATTTTTTGCCAATATCGCAGCGTCAAAGTGCTTCGCGCGGTCGTAAACAATTTTAGCTTTTAGTCTCATGCGTACCAATCTGCATGTCTAAAAATCGATAAAAAAATTCGATTTTTCAATTTTTTTTTTTTTATAATTAAAAAAGGTTAAGAACTTCGCGATGAAAACTTTCGCGCTAATAGTTATTTTTGTCTCTCGCGAGTAATAAATTTATTATATCGAAGAGATTTAATGCTTATTTTCGAAAAAAAAAAAAAAAAAAAATTGTTTACGCCATTTAATAGGTATTCAGGTTATTTTTATTTATTTTTTTAACAGCGAATGACGATTTTTTTTTTCCATACTGCTTTGGAAATCGTCCTCGAAAAACGCGTCTTTATCTACATAGTTGCGCGGGTCCATCGGCTGCTGTTCGACGCGATTCTCGTTTAATTCAGAATTCTATCGACGTAAACGTTCAAACGCGCCGCTACAGGCTACAGATACGTAATATGTACGATTGACGAAAAGTAGTCGACGAAATGGTCAAACGAGCGATGATTCTCGCGTAATCGCGGAGATAACTTTTGTCTCATAGACATTCCCATCCGCCGTCCGATACTCCGATATTACCGATTACACATTTATCATTCTTTTTCTTCAATTTCCGCTCTGACAACGAGACGGAAATGCGAATTCGTCGTTTATATATCGACGAGTGAAAAAAAAAAAAAAAAAAAAATTGTCGAACGGTACGTGAGGAATCGGAATGTTGCAACAGTTGGACGACACGCCGAAAGGCTGTTACGGAGAGAGGAAAAAAAAATCGAGCGGAGTTAGCTGCGAGGAGTCGCGACGCGTTGCACCACACCACTCACGGATATTGCTGCCCTGACCTCGGCAATGAGCAGCAAAGCTTATACTACATACTACTGCACGATCTTGAATCGCAAAACACCGCGGGGCTCTCATTTTTTTATTTTTTTTATTATTTTTTTTTTTTTTACTCTCATACTATTCCTTCTCTTGCCGTCGTAACCCCGAGCGCTCGCATCACTCATACATCTTTTTGTTCCGAGTATATAACTCCGAGTTACGTGGAGAGAGAGAGATAAATTATCACGAGAAAAAAAAAAAAAAAAAAAAAAAAAAAAAAAAATACACGGTGACCGCGGCAGGGCACTCGTGACATTTTGTAGACTGATTCATCAATTATTCTCGATGTAACGCAGACAATATTGTTGAATGAGAAAATACATGTTTGTAGGTCACAACGTCTGGCGTTCGATGTATATATGAAAATACATCGACGAAGGCGTAAATGCCTTTAATCTAAAACTCGATCTGTTACTAATCGACAATTCGCATAATTCGTAGTTGCGATTTTATTTTCATCAAATAAATCGAAATATCACGTTAATAATCGTATTTTTCGGTAATTATTGATTATTATTTCTAATCAGTTTTCCGCTAATACACGATTATTTATCGCCGCGTAATATAATTCGTACTTTCGATTTTACGAAAAAAATATTCAAAATATTACATTAATAATTATACGACTCGTTAATTATCGATAATTACTTCTAATCACTTTTTCCTCCGATCGCCGCGAAGTATAATCCGTACTTTCGATTTAACAAAAAAAAATCCGAACATAACCCTAAAAATTGTGTAATTCGTGAATCAATCGATTCCCCGTTTATTTTTCGTTCGATTATCGAACATAACCAACAAAAAATCATTCGAAAAGTGTACCAACGACTAATGACTTTATCTACGTAAGACAGGTGTCTCCGGTACTTAAAACTTGTTACTCCGTTACACGGTACACGTGGAAGTGGCTGTAACGAAACTCGGAAGCGAAGTCGATGTATCATTAAACTTGTGTACGAAGTCTCCGTCGCTGGGGACTCACTTCAGCAAGTGCCCCGGCAACGTGCAGCTTCGCAACTCGGTACCCCGCGAAACTACACAATTCTAATAGTTCGCCGTGGCGAAGCTTCGTGTATACGAGCGAATAGAAGCGCTTAGCATCGGCAATGCCGAACCGCACGGAGAGTTAGAGAGAGCGGAGGGCTACGGAGACATTATTCAAGAGAGTAGAGAGAGATGGTGCGCTTTTCTCGGCTCCGCACGCCCCCGCCACACCCCCCCCCCCCCCTCCCGCACCGCCTTTCACTCGCGTTCGCGGCGATCTTGACAGTGACCGAGTCGATCGACGTGGCGAAGTCAATTAGGGACGTCCGATATGCCTACGCCTGCGACAGTCACCACATCCCCGCGAGTAACGCCACCATATTGCAATGGCGTTGCCGGCAGATCGAGTTGTAGGAACCTATCGGTGGGGTCCGCGTAATACGGGAGGTGAACATTGCGGCACAGGTAACCGGTAACGCGGTAACGGCAGCAGTTTGATTTCGATTACGAAGCAGAGAAACAGGAAGTGAATAAAAAAAATTGAAAAAATTGTCGTTTACATAAATTTGGAATAAATACGTTAATTAACGGATTTTTTTTGGTTTTGAAAAATGGATTAATGAAAATATTGATTGTTTTTGTTTTATAATAAACGAATTCAGGATGAAGTGAGGTGAAAAAAAAAAAAAATTATTGTTTACAGCAAAATAAATTTGTGATGAGTTAATTAATTAATAGATTCTGTTTGTTTTTGAACATTTTTATTCCGATTTCGAATGAGTAAACGTTGTGTAAAGGTAAACAAAAATGAAAAAGCTGATTTATAATTGATGAATTTATGATGGAAATAGAAATAATTAATTGATTCTCATATCATTTTTTTTTTTTGTAAAGACGATTGTAAACTGGGAATTGGTAATATTTATTGAACATTTTTATGTATTTTTTTTTTTACGAGCCGTAAATTAACAGTTTTTTTTTAATTTTCGATCGGAGTAATAACGTTTTTTCGAAGATCGCTGCGCCGAGATCTTCACGAAATCAACCTGTTCTTGTAATTTAAGGCCATTTTTTTTTCTTTTTATTTTGTAAAGACGATTGTAAACTGGGAATTTGCAATTATTTATTGAATTTTTTTTTTTTTACGCGTCGTAAATTAACAGTTTTTTTTAATTTTCGATCGAAGTAATACCGATTTTTCAAAGATCGCTGCGGCGAGATCTTCGCGAAATCAACATGTTTTTGTAATCTAAGGCCATTTTTTTTCTTTTTTATTTTGAAAAGACAATTATAAACTGGGAATTCGCAATTGTTTATTGAATTTTTTTTTTTTTTTCACGAGTCGTCAATTAACAGTTTTTTTTTAATTTTCGATCGAAGTAATACCGATTTTTCAAAGATCGTTGCGGCGAGATCTTCGCGAAATCAACATGTTTTTGTAACCTAAGCCCATTTTTTCCTTATTATTTCGTAAAGACGATTGTAAACGGGGAATTCGTAATTATTTATTGAAAAATTTTATATATATATTTTTTTTACGAGTCGTAAATTAACAATTTTTTTTTATTTTTGCTCGAAGTAAAAACATTTATTCGAAGATCGCTGCGACGAGATCTTCGCGGAATCAACCTGTTTTTGTAATCTAAGGCCATTTTTTTTCTTTTTATTTCGCAAAAACAATTGTAAACGGGGAACTCGTAATTATTTATTGAAAAAATATATATATATTTTTTTTTACGAGTCTTAAATTAACCGTTTTTTTTTTATTTTTGCTTGTAGTAAAAACATTTATTCGAAGATCGCTGCGACGAGATCTTCGCGAAATCAACCTGTTTTTGTAATCGAAGACCATTTTTTTTTCTTTTTATTTTGTAAAGACGGATTGTAAACGGGGAATTCGTAATTATTTATTGAAAAATAATATATATATATATATTTTTTTTTTTACGAGTTTTAAATTAACCGATTTTTTTTTAATTTTCGATCGAAGTAATAACGTTTTTTCGAAGATCACTGCAATCTAAAGCTCGATGCATTTTCACATTTGACGGAACTCGTAACCCGAACACGTGACAAGAGTCACTGGCATGACGGCGCGTGCCGACTCGACGAAATTGAGACAGAGCCGCGAGTTTATATACGCTATATACTTTAAATACATGCGGTTCGTCACTCTCGCCACGCTTCTCGTTCGTTACGCTGTACGAATTACAAAGCGCGTTTGTGTGAGTGGCGTTGCGACGAGTCGCGTATGAGAGGCGGTCGCGTCATTAATTCCTCTCGTTAATTTCCTCGTTCATGACCGCGTTTCGTTTCTACTGTGTATAACGCTATTCGCGTACGCGACTAGCTATGCGACAATCAAAGTCGAGTGATATTCGAGTCCTGTATCGTGTTTTTTCAGTGTCGCGAAGAGAATAACTCGATTTCGCTGATTTTAGTGCCAAAGTACGATAATTCCGAAGGTTTTCGCGAAATTAACCCATTTTAGCCGCTGTTCCGTATTACCCCTCATGTTTTCGTACATTCGAAAAATATAAGAAAAAAAAAAAATTATCGAAAAATAAACGCAATTTTTACTCGAAAAAAAAAAAATAAAAAAAAATAACAATAATAAAATTGATATTTTCCTCAACCAATAAATTTCGCTAATTAACGATCGTAAATAATGCGTTTTTACGCCATTGCGATATCGAGGGAAATGGATATTCTTGACTACGTGCAATCGCGTGAAATACAGTAGATATATATATGTATATGTAGTATAATAGATATACGATCGAAGTTTCGATAATACTCTTCATGAGAAACACGTGTCGATTGACGTCGAAGTTTATAGACGCGCCATTCATAGAGCCGAAGAACTCGACAATAACGAAATCGAGCCGAAGAATTTATCACTTTATCAGCGAAAACCAAAAAAAAGTGTTATAAATCCGACGTCAGTGTGAAAACATTTTAAAAAATAAGAGATAAAAAAAACAAACATATTACGAACTCGTCGCGCGTCACTGCACTGCACCTTCGTGCGCAACTATCTCTTATTTTTATTTCATCGTGTAAACGGCGCTTATATCGCGATTCACTTATCGAGCAGATGGCGCGATCCGGTCATCAAGATCTACGGCGTTAATCGGCGTGCAATTGTAATAATTAACCAGTAAATATCGTGAGATTGAAAAAAAAAGTGTAACAAAAATATTATGATTGATATAGAAAAAATAAAGTGTAACAAAAATATATCGATCGATAAAAAAAAAAAAGGGTACCAAAAATATTACGATCGATATAAAAAAAAAAGTGTAACAAAAATATATCGATCGATATAAAATAAAAAAAAGTTAACAAAAATATGTCGATCGATATAGAAAAAATAAAGTGTAACAAAAATATATCGATCGATAAAAAAAAAAAAAAAGTGTACCAAAAATATTACGATCGATAGAAAAAAAAAAGTGTAACAAAAATATATCGACCGATTTAAAAAAAAAAAAAATGTTAACAAAAATATGTCGATCGATATAGAAAAAAAAAAGTGTAACAAAAATATATCGATCGATATAAAAAAAAAAGTGCAACAAAAATATATCGATAGAAAAAAAAAAAAAATTTCAATGCGATGAATAAAAAATAAAAAAAAATCGGAATCCTCGGAATTAGTATTCTCTAATGATTAATTTTTCGTCGAGAGTGTAAACGCCGATAGCGACGTTAAATCGGTGTTATATATCGTAGACGAGAATATATACTTTGTGCCACACGATCGGAAACACGTGCAAAGCTTATTTTAACGGCAAACGTAGTGAAAAGTGAGAGAAGCGAAGACTAGAAGAGGGATAGATAGATAGATAGATATAACGCGAGGGGCCTTTGCATCTCGACTGACTGCTTGCCGTTTATTGGCAGAGAGGTGAACGACACATTGCGCTCATGCCGGCGGCAGCTCCGTGTTGGTAGTGCTGCTGCCTGTGCGGTGCCGTAGCTGTTGCAAGGTGGATACGGTATTATAGTGGTACAACACTAGTATGAGTAGATATAGTGGTCAGACGACCGCGAACGGATCGAGCGTGCCGCGGTTTATGGGTCATCGCCATGGCCCATACTCCATAAGCCGCACATATTCGAGTGTTGCGGTCCGCGCCGCCAGTGGGTGAACATGTATTCGCTTACGAAATTCGTGTAGACGATAAAACCGAAAAACATCAATTTTTCGCTCGTTTCGATATTCGATATATCGGGCGATTCACTAATCGCCGAATAACTGATAAAAAAACATGTTTCACAAAAAAAAAAACACGACATCGAACGAATAAAATTACGATAAAAAGATCGCCATTTTTTTTTTTTTTTTTTTCGATTTTCTTCTCGACAAATAGGTGAATTGATGTATTTCAACATGGGTGAACATGTATTCGCTTACGAAATTCGTGTAGTCGATAAAACCGAAAAACATAAATTTTTCGCTAATTTCGATATTCGATATATCGGGCGATTCACTAATCGCCGAATAACTGATAAAAAAACATGTTTCAGAAAAAAAAAAACACGAAATCGAACAAATAAAATTACGATAAAAAGATCGCCATTTTTTTTTTTTTTTTTTGCGATTTTCTTCTCGACAAATAGGTGAATCGATGTATTTCAATAACGAACGAAGCGGGTGTTCATTCATGTTACGATCGATCAGACACGCTTCAGTGTTTAATTTACAAAGAGGAAAGCTGCGGATCCTTTATTCGCTTATCGGAAATTCTTCGAAGTACGACGTAACAACCGATACATTGTGCAAGTTCACGCGATACATCGAGAAATCCCTTCTCATTTCGCGTTTATGCTTTAACCGAAACGAGTAAAAGCACAGGAGAGAGATACATCGAGGATCTCGCGTAGTCGATATTTCTATACACTTCGTCGGTGTACCGATCTCTCGGGTCGGTGAATTCTACGAAATGTTTTTTCATTCCTACGTCTCTCCTCCGCTCCCTCCACCCTTCGAAGCTTATCGATGTACCGCGATAAGATATATTACGTTCGGAGCCTTACGCGCGGGTTTCTCCCTCGGGAATCGGGAACACCGTATATTCCGCGCAATACGGTTATAGTATTTCAGAATATAAAATCGAGGCACGTATCCCCGCGAGATGATGAACCTGTTTCGAAGGAACCCCCGTTTTTCGGACTTTTATAACGTTTAATATATCGAATTAAACAAATAACGAATGTATTAGAGATCGTTATTTTTTTTTATTTTTATTTTCGATAACAAATTAATTCGAATATTTGTTCGATAATTTGTTTTCGTGAGAATTCGCGCGAAATAAAAAAAAACTTTTTATAGGTTATGAATTATTTATTATCTATTATTATTATTACTTATTTACTATTGTTATTTTTTTCTAAATCATTTTTCGAATATCGTAAAAAAATTTTATCGAAGTATCGCTACGATATAAAAAACTTATCAATTTTTATGCGCGAGAAAAACATCGAGATCCCCTTAGAGATTGAAAATTGGAACGAAACGTCAAATGTTTTCTCGCTCGACTGCGTACTGACGGATGCTACGTGTTTACTAATGCCGGTACGTGTATACGCGTCGATATACACACACAGCCGGTCAATGCGGAGCTCTTCAAATCAGGCATTACGAATCGATTACATAGCGTCGATTCGAACGCAGCAGGTGTAACCGCGCCTGACTGTTTGGTCGGCTATCGAGGAACGAGCCTAACGTTCATTCAATACCCTCGCGACGACGGCATGACCCACATTCTTCGTGTTTTTTTTTTTTTCTTTTTTTTTCACCGCTCCTTACGCACGATCAAAAAGTATAATCAGAAAAACTTTGTACTCCGCGTGTATTAACGCGGACAAACGGAGACACTCGCGAGTATAGTGGAGCGTAAAATTTTGTCAATTCGTAAGCGAACTGTGACGCAATTTTTTTATAGGTTAAAAAAAAAAATACATCGCGGAGTCCGTGAATCTTTGCACGGGAATAAAGATGAGGAAGAGACGCCTAGCGGCGCACGTTCGTCAAGAAAGCGTGCGCGGCATATTGGCAATATATATATATATATATACGACGGGCAAACGAAATAGAAACGGAAAATATATATAACGCAAACCGCGAACGGTGAAGAATTTCGTAACTCAGCGACGAAAATGGCTTGTTAAAATATATTTTTGTACTTTGCGCGGAAATAGTGAATAATTTGCCGTACGTATTTTGGCAAACGTTCGCCGTGTCGAAGCGGTCACGATAATACGCGAGGAAGAAATTGCTCTATGACGTGACCGCGCGATGCGGTTATGTGTGTTCGTGCGTATCTTTTCTCGTTGGCGGGGGCAGAGCGTGAGTTAATCCCCGAGAGAATAATGTATATAGGAAGAGAACGACATATTAGTCATCTGCGCTAAGCAGTAGCAACAACAACGAGGCAGCAGGAGCCCGCAGCAGAAACGGAAAAGGCGAACGAGTAGGCTGGAAAGCCAAGGTAGTCGATGAATATTTTACGTCTATGAGCCATTCGGTAACTATAGTTCGTACAATGCATCGGTAAAATACACGAATATGGAGTGAGCCAAGAATACGATTTCATGATAATCCAGTGTCAGCGTTGATTATACGACGGAAAACTATTGAGGTTAATTTTATTTTCGAAGTTCGAGAAAAAAAAAAAAAAAACATCGAAATAACCTCGAAATATCGCGAAAAACGAAATTTCATTCCCAAAAGAATCGAAAAGTTATTTTCACTCCCGAAGGAATTCGTGACTGAGAAAAATGTATATGTATATCCCAAATGATCAATGAGCTCGGAAAATATCGCCGGGGGAGTCTGAGCATTCGAGGAACGTTTCTTGCCCAACGAGGAAGTATCCCCGGTGACACTATCGTCACACGGTGACACTCTGCCAGCAATTGACGTCGTTCGCCGCAACGACCATTCACTTCATTTGTCTACTACAAGCGTTTAATATACGTGTATATATATATATGTATATGTCGATGTATTATAAATAAAATATAATGAATATATATACGAAAGTTCGAAATCGCTCGCGTTGATCTGACTCGTTTGTCGCGTAGAGTCAACAACATTGCAGAGAAGGCAGCGCGCGCGGCAGGAGGTTCTTTGGACGTGACGCTAGTAAAACGTTCGAGTTGCATTAATCGAATGTTCTCCGTGAGGCGCGTATATACACGTGCATATATACATGTATACTTTGCTAACGTAAAACGATTATTACGAACATCTGCGAGTTATTTGCAGTGAAATTATAACGTTCCTCGTCACAGACGAGACACAGTAGCGATTCATTATTTCAGCATTTACATCGTGAGACGTTATTACCGAGAATGTCAATTACCTTGTCCCCCTCCCCCGTGAAAATATCTCGGAGTCTAAGCACTAGTCACCCCCCTCGGAGTGGAAACGTCGTTATCAGCAGATATAACCGCAAAACGGTAACGAGTACGCGGCATACAGTAACTGAGAAAGTATTTGTCGGACACTCGAGTCTCTCTAATAGACAAGTATAACAGAGCTGCACTCCGGACGGAGAGTGAACATTGTGAAATAAAATCTATTTATAGATTTACATTAATATCCGTTTTGGCACGGCGTTTTAAACGAAAGTTTAACCGAGTCGGAGGGATAGACGACAAATTGCACCGTTTGTGTATTATTTCGTCAGATATTTCCATAATAAAAAATATCGTCACTCAACAATTACGAATTTACGAATTTTCGCGGGGAATCGTAATATTTCCAAATAAAATACAGCGGAGCATTACTGGACCAATGCGCGTTATACCAGTTGAAATCGTCGTCGCCGTCCCCATGCAAACGGATAACAAGCGCAGCGCTATTGAAACCGTTCAAAGTTCTCTCGGCTCGCGTACCGCAAACTTGTCGCAGTTTTATTCTTAAAATAATTTACCAAAAAAAAAAAAAACAAATAAACAAAAAAAATTTTTAGAAAAAAATAAAACAAACCTTTGAGTTGCGGTAACTGCTGTAACTCGACATCCTGCGAATTCCGATACCTCGACGAGCCCTGCGACTTTTTGGATTTTTTCTTTAGCGAACGCTTGGCGAATGGATCGATGCGATCGACGAATGTCCCTGATGACATGTTGAAGACGCTTGAGGCGGCGACGGCGCGGCTACTCGATGGGCTTGAAACGCCGGCGTCTTGCCTCTGCGTCTGTTGCTCCTTACCGGAGGTCGTGGCGACGGCTTTTTATAAACAATTTTCTCGACAACGTCTTTCCTTGCTACAGTCGTTTAACGATCGCAGCCTTGCAACGAGGAGGCAGCATTCCTACGCAGCGTCGTTTTTCTTCGCTGCGACAATTCGCATAAAACAATATATATTCCCTCCGCAGTTAACTAAAAATCGTTTTTCGTTACGATTTTTCACGCCGAAAGGACGTTCAGCCTTTTATTATTTCGATATCCAATACGCGTTTACGAATGCGCGTGTTTTTTCAATGTTTCACTTGCTGTTTTTGCGTTTTCGTTATTCCACCCGTCAAAATCCAGAATGCCGGCTTCGTGTGTCGGCGGGCGGGGGAGGGGGAAAAAAGTCTTTCCTTCGAGAGAGAGAGAAAAAAAAAAAACGGTGTAAAAAAAAGTATCGTGTTTTTTTCGTGAGTTTTCGATGTTTTTTGTTTGTTGGGAAAATCGAGCCAAACGAGAAAAGCGAGAGCGAGATTGAGAGGAGAGAGAGATATTCCTCGTTAGGCGTTGTCAGCAGCAAAGCAGTAGTAACACACGTTGCGGACGCACGCCCCGTTCGGGTACGTCGAAAACGACACGATTCACCACCACTAAGAATTCGCGCACCCCGAACGCCGATATAACTACCAAACGAAAAAAATTTTCTCGTGTTTTATTTCATTTACGCGGAAATATACTCAGTCAGGTCGTTTCGTCGATTAATTCGCGTGTTTGTGTGTGTTTTGTACGTTTTCGTTCGTGTCCCGTGTTATTCGTATGTATGTGTGGTTACAACTCTTATTATTCGCGTATATTTATATATATTATTGCATATATATATATATACATATAGATATATATATATATGAATAAAGTATCGAGATATCGGCTACGAGTCGAGACACACGAGACGATGAGTTTTTCCTTCCGGATTCCCGTCGAGGCGCTGATCGCTGGGGGGCCACGCACTACGCGCACTCTCGCCTCACTGGCGTTTCACGAATTTTCTTGGCCCCCGGCTACGAAGACGATCGAGAATAATTAATTAAACCGATTATTATTGCGCGATCGTGTCAGTTGAAGAGAAAAAATAACGTTCGAACGATTGATTATAGACGTAGTTTCGTATTAAAGGAATTAGCAAAGATGTAAGGAAGAAAATTGAAGGGGGACAGAGTGCCGTAGAGACGGGAAATCGTAAGAGGACGAATAGAGCAATGGGAGCAGCGAACGGATACAAGTAGAGTTATTGCTAAATGAAAAAAATTAAAGAAAAATATAGAGAATGGAAGAATAAACGCGAGAAACGCACGAACGTACGCACGTTTTAACACGCACACGCCCCGCGCGCGCGTTTTCGCCGTTATTTTTTTTTTTTTTTTTCTTCTACTTTTCCACTCCGCGAGAATTCGATAGCCGGGCTACAAACAGGCTACGTGCCCGTCCGGATGCCGGAGTCCCGGAGGCGGAGAGAGAGAGAAGAGCGAGAGAGAGAGAGATTGAGAGAAAGAGAGGGACGAAGGAGCGAAAGAAAGATAGATGGATGGTAGGGATCGAGTGAGATAGGATATTGTAGAGAAAGAGAGATATATATACAGAGATGTTTAGTGAAAGAGGAGAGAAGAACCGTTATATCACGCCTCGTACGGAGGTGTCCGCGGCTCACCAGGCTCTCGCCACTCGCGAAATATACCGTCCGTAATCGGGCGACTTACTCGCGGGCTCCAAGTAAGGGGGCTCTCTTCTCTCCCTCGCTCTCCTCGTTGTTCGAGTTCTTATTCTCAACGACGGGGACAAGCGCAATCGGTGTATTTTTTTTTATATATGTACCTCTCTACGGTTTTTTCGTACGAGTAACAAAAAAAAATTCGTCGAATACGAAGAAATACAACGCGCTCGTTTTTTTTTTTTGTCGCGGCTGTGCGTTTGGCCCGTCTTCTCTTTATCTTCGATTGGGTTAACTCACGGTGCCCTCAGAGGCTCGTAGCTCGTTGAACATCGGGGCACGACGAGCTCACGGCCGCCATCAGCTGCTGCTGCTCGAACACACGAGCCTTTCTCATTTTCGCATCGTATACGGTCTATCACCCGAGACTTGCCGAGACTCGCCTCGACATTTCTCGTCGTTACCCCAAAAACTCTCGGCGTCTTTGCAGGCGATGGCGGAGTGAGAGAGAGGAGTTATATTTTCCCCTCCGCGCACGAAAGAGAAGCCCAAGAGAGAACACACAAACGAGAGAACGCGAACCCCCGCGCCCCGCCGTATAACTTCTTTCCACAACACACCTCGTCGATATCGCGTTTTTTTTTAATATATATATTTATTACTTAGTCTATTGCAACACGAAAAATTTCGTTCATCCGACCCGGAACCGCGCGCGATTTGTCCGAGTGTTGTTTCTTCCCCCGTTAACAAATTAACAAAAGGAAGAGAACCAAAATTATATAGTTCCGCGCACCCGTGTGTCGCCCTTCACTTATCGAAAACCCGTCAAGAGGTGCCTTGTGTGCCTGAAAATAGTAATGCGTGCTCGGCAATCATCGGACGAAGATTCACGATCGTTCACGAACATGCGCTACTTTGTTCAGATGTCGCCACTTTACGGGTTTTGCGCTTACGACGTTGTCAAAATTCATCCGCGAAACGCGCCGCGATTGCCGCCATTTTTCCGGCACTTTACTCACGACAAACGCTCTTTAAACTACGGTCTTGTTCTCGACTTTCGCGTACGTTGAATTCATTTTTACTCGCGTTGTCTTCGAATCTCTTCCTCGCACAACCGAAAGTTCTTCAAATTGTATTTTCAATTCGCGTAAAATCAGATCGAATATCAGCAGAACGTATTTCGCGCTTCGCAAAGTAACGAGTTAAGCGACGTTGCCGCTCGCGTTTATCCGGTAGTCGAGGGGGGGAGAAAAACGTTTGCGCACAAATCGAAACTTCGCTTGCGCATCTTTTCGAGAAGTGCACATACCACGAACCAATGAGCGTAGCGTCGAGGAAGCAGAAGCCAAGATGCCAACTGACAGTCCACCCACGCGACACAAGACGTGAGCGTAGACCTCAAAGTCGATTTTGTTAGGTACAATATTACGTGCGGGTAATAGGATTTTTTTTTTGCCTCTTGTGCCGATATCAAAGTAGTTTTTTTGTACGATAAAAAAAAAAGAAAACAAAAAAAAAAAGAAACTGACAGGGCAGTAGTAGTGACCCGACGTCAACAATGTTTACGACTCGTAGATTAAAAAAATTCGTCGACATCGGATACGTAAAAATCGACGTTGTTTGTTGTTACAACCTTAGAACAATCCATTGCTGAGTTATCTAACCTATTCGCATGACGCGAAGTATAAATTTGTTTTCTCCGATTATGCGATTCGTGTTTCGGATTCTCGGTGTTTCGTTTCGTGTTTCGAAATCGTGAAATCTTTATTTTTTTTTTTCGTGTTTCCCGAGTAAACAATGAATTCCGTTCTTATACGCTGTCCGGGTATTTATTGCGGCCGCGAATTGCTTCTCGATGGAAATTGGACAGAGTGCGGCGCGTGTCCCCGAGGATTCAGGAGTAATGTATCGTCCGCTTGTGTACCGTGCGACGATATGCCAATGTTCTACGATTGGCTATATCTGGGATTCATGGCATTACTTGCCCTCGTTTTGCACTGGTTTTTTATCGATATGGTAGCCATGAGTCGCAATATACCCAAAGAAGTAATAGCGATGCACGCGTCCGCTTTATTCGAAATCGTCACCGCGTCTCTCATTACTCTTCAATTGACCGATCCCTTGGGATCGTTCCGCATCAGATCTTGCAAGACGAGACGCCTCTCCGACTGGTATACTTTGCTACACAATCCTACGCCTAACTACGAGACGCCTTTGCACTGTACGCAGGAAGCTGTATATCCGTTGTTAGTATGACGTTTTTATCGTCTCAAAAATACGAAAAAAACTTGAAATAAATTTAAAAAAAAATTTATTTGACAAAAAAAAAATTATAAAAAAAAAAATTTAATTGACAAAAAAATAATTATAAAAAAAAAATTTAATTGACAAAAAAAAAATGTTATATTAAAAAAAAAAAAAAAAAAAAAAAAAATTTTTATCATAGAATTTTTCATTTCAGATATACGATGGTTTTCATTTTCTACGCTCTCGGCGTACTGATAATGTTGATAGTGCGACCGATAGTAGCGAGAAAATTTTTACCGAGACAAGGAAAATTTTCTATCTATGCTGCTCTGTATTTTTTTCCGGTTTTGGCGTTGTTACACGCGGTGGGTGGAGGTTTGATATGTAAGTATCGTGAAATTCTCGTATATCGATAAATCTCTCATCAAAATTTCCTCAATTAATTTTTCAATCCTTGCAGACTACTCGTTTCCGTATATAACGATTATCCTCTCAGTTCTCTCGAACGCGGCGCATTTTGCGTTCAAATTGAATCAGGTAAAGAAATTTTTCTCATTTTTCAGAAATATAAATCTCCGCTTACGATTACCGCAAAAAAAAAAAAAAAAATTCGCACTAAAATTTCGATCGTTTTTTTTTTCTGCGGCAGACGATGAAATCTTTGCTCCTGAGCTCCGTATCGGACATAAAGAACGTTGTCGTAATTTTGGGACATTGGCTTCTGCACGGATACGGAGTAATGGCAGTGGCAACGTTACGAGGAGTTAACATACACCCGGCAATGCTGGTACTCGTCCCGCTGCCGGCACTGTTTTACATCCTTACCGCGAGGTTCACGGATCCTCACAAACTTCACATAGAATAAAAAGTTTTCCGTGTAAAATCGTTAAATTAAATGTACTTATATACTAAACGGGAGGATTTTATAATAAATTAATAATAACATTTTTTTACGATGCTCACTTGTATTATTATTATTATTATTATTATTTTAATTATTGAGTATATTTCGTTATATCTTGTAGCTGAGTTTTACAACAACTTCAGCATAATTCACGCGAAAAACACGAATAAATGCATAAGAGACCGCGTACCGGCGTATTATCGTATTATTATTGATTCAGTACGCATTAAAAAGATGTCTCATTGTTTATTTTTCTTTCGGAACGAAAGTAACGACCAGTGTGCTCTTCGGCGGCATCGGCAATCGATCCGACGGTAATTTTTTTCTGAAAAAATAACAAATTCTTTTAGTATATCGATTAATTCGATACATCGATATTAATCGATTAATACATCGATAATAATCGATTAATACATCGATATTAATCAATTAATACATCGAAAATAATCGATTAATACATCGATAATAATCGATTAATACATCGATATTAATCAATTAATACATCGATAATAATCAATTAATACATCGATAATAATCGATTAATACATCGATAATAATCGATTAATACATCGATAATAATCGATTAATACATCGATAATAATCGATGAATACATCGATAATAATCGATGAATACATCGATAATAATCGATTAATACATCGATATTAATCGATTAATACATCGATATTAATCGATTAATACATCGAAAATAATCGATTAATACATCGAAAATAATCGATTAATACATCGATAATAATCGATTAATACATCGATAATAATCGATTAATACATCGAGTTAACGACTCGAACTTACTGTACGGCAGCGTCGCCTTCCTGAAGATAATTGGGACTGTGTGCCAAAACGTTCACTTCGGAGGGAATTGATTTGAGACCCGAGATGTCGATGTGCGCGAAGTCTTCAGAACTTTGGTACGCGACTAAGTAACCAGGATTTCCGCTCTTCAACCTAATTAACGAGTGATAAAAAGTTTTAATTACAAAATTCGAATAAATTTCTATCATTTCACGTATTTTATTTTTATTTTTTGCGTGTAATTGTTATTTTGGGTGAATGCAAATCCCATAATGACAAACATTCGCTTATTAAGCAGACATTCGCTATATGTTAGTATGATAACTCACCAATTTCTATGCCGGACAGAGGACAATCGTGAAAGTTAAATTAATATTTGGTTAGTAAAATTATTTTTACGATTTTACAAAGGAAATACATGTATATGTTAGGGATTCAGATAATTTTACAAGAGATCTCCGGATTATTAAAGCACAAGAGATCCGTCTCACTGATGCGAGAAGAATATAACGCGGAAGAAATCAATTGAGATCTCAATTGGCGGATATTCAGCTCCGTACAGTTAAATTGCGTATTATGATTGCGTTATAAACCCTTTTTTTTTTTTTTTTTTTTTTTTTTTATAACCGATACCTCGTTAATGGAGTTAATTGAGACACCGACAATAGTTTATTGTGGAGACATATAATACCTCGTGTAGACGAAAACCGTTCCATTCACAACGCTTTTTTCCGTCTCACCGTAGAGGAACGTCTGGACGCTACGAGCTTTAGCTATCGTTGCGAAAGCTTCTTTAGCCGACAATGTGTCGTTTAAGTTGACGATCGGCGTTCCCGGAAGGAGTAACGTCATCAACGTTAAACTGTCCGCAACTTCTTGTGGCATTCGTTCTCTCAAAGTGGCTTCGTTGCCGTTGAGCTGAACAGAAAAAAAAAGATAAATAATGTTTTTTTTTTTTTCAAATTTTTTTTTTTTTTTTCAATTTTTTTTTTTTTCTTTTTTTTTTTTTTTTCGATAAAAAGATAGTAAATTTTACTAACATCCCAACTCGGCCATCCGCCGCTCGTATTAAGCGATTGTGAAACTCCCTGAAGCAAAGCTTCCGCGGTGATAGACGCGTTAGCAGTCTCGAGGAATGTCGAGCTTTGCGGCAAATCAACGAGTTTTTTTTCGTTGTAAACCGCGAGTACATCCGCAACAATATCGTCGCGAAGAGTGAAAAGACCATCGTATTTCGTACGATTCATAACGAGTTCACGCCATTGCAGAAGAACGTCAGCGTTCTCCGAATAATCTTTCGTGTGGACGTGAGTAAACGAACTGTACTCCTCGGTATTGGGAGCTGTAGGGCTGTGTGATTCATCACGAAGACTCGGATCCTCGATGAGATACTGCGTATTTCCTAAACGGAAGCCGCTGACGCCGCGATCCAGCCAATGGCCCAGAATATCCTAAAATTTAACAAATTTTCACGTTTATTTAATCTCCGAAAAAAAAAAAAAAAAAAAAATCGGAAAAAATAAAAAAATTGCTAACCGAAAATTCGGCTACAACAGCCGGATTACGGAAATTGAAATCCGGTTGAGTTTTGTTGAATTGGTGAAGATAATATTGTTTCCTCTCCTCGTTCCATTCCCAAGCCGAACCGCCGTTGATGCTCAGCTAAAATTAATAAAAATTAATAAATAATTAATAAAAATTGAAAACGAAAAAAAAAAAAAAAAAAAATTAATTTTCGGAATAACAATAATTACCCAATTGTTCGGAGGTTTTCGCGTGCCGTCCATTTTGGCATTGGCCCACACGTAATAATCTGTGTATTTATCATCGCGTTTTACCGAGCGATCGAACCACGGATGATCCAACGACGAGTGATTGGGATCGAGTTCGAGAACAACGCGTAGATCGCGTTCTTTCGCCGTTTTTACGATAGTATCGAAATCCTTGATTTTTCCAACTTTTGGCTGAACGTCTCGGAAATCTTTGGTGTGTCCTGCGCGTTGGCGAAAATCGATAAATTAACAATCGAAAGAGTCGCGATGTTTCGCGTGATTTTTTTTCGAAATATGACGCAATTCTTACCGTTTACGCCGACAAAATTGGATAAAGACAATATTTTCACGTGTTGTCCCTTCAGATCGTCGAGAAGCTTCTCGACGCTCGGCGCGTCTCTGCCCTCAATGTCGTCGGCATCGAGCTGCAGTATGGGACTCTCTTCCCACCATTTTTTCGGTTCCGGTGCGGAACATCGAGGGGCCATTACGATAATCGCGATAGCGCCGGCCAACATGCCGATCCATATCAGCCAAAAGCCAATGAAGAGAAACCATCGTAAACGTATCCAAAATGGATCGTTAGCGTATTTCATTAACTCTTCCTTTCCCATACCGGAAAGTGTCTTTTTGACCGTTTCGATATCGATCTTTGCGTCGCCATTTTCCGAAATGAATTTCACCTGAAAAGAAAAAAACAATATCCCGTGACGAAACGCGCGCATTCTCGTCGTCGATGCGCGATGTTCGGGAAAGAAGAAACGCAGTCAAGCAGAACTGACGCAATCGCGAACGATCGCTGCGTCAATTTTGCGTTTTTATTTTTTTAAACGCAGCATCCGCGCGGCGATAACGATAATCTTGTTAAGAAAACTAAACGAAAAATTCTCGTCGATTTATCGAGTAATTTTTATTTAATTTACGTACGTCGCTAAAGGAAATGAATTATTTTATTTTTTTTCGGAGCATCTTTTCGACGTTAACGAGTGTACCGTCAAAAATATTCAATATTTTCGGGGATTAATGGTTTCTTTTTTATTTTCTCAAAAAATTCAGTTTTGTTTAGCAAACAGTAAAGCAATTAATCTCGAGAAAGATTGATGTAAATTCGCGAATTTTTTCAATAATCGAAACTTTGAATATCCGTTCGAACAGCAGCCATTGCTAGAAGCGTCCAGCATGGCGGCTCTAGGCGTCACGAACGCTCGATTTGCAACGCGGAATTCGCGAGATTAATATTAACGCTTACCTCGGTGGGTTCTTTGGCCGCTATGATGTTACTCTCGTCGTTGAGCATTTTTTCTTGCGCTCCATCGTCGAGACCGACATCTTCGTTCTGATTGCCCATCGTAGTTTTATTCGCGTCCGACTTATTGTTCGTTTGCCAGTTGGAATCGTCGTCGGGTATCGACTTGTACGTGGCGACTGATTCTTTCGTGCCGTTCACCTCGGCTTCAGCCGTTGCGCTCTCCAAATCGAGTCTCCCACTCTCCATAGTTGCAAGCCGTCGTCAAGGACGTATTCGCCACTCCGTACACACACCCGAAGGGAAC
Organism: Buathra laborator; assembly: GCA_934046635.1. Classification (NCBI taxonomy): domain Eukaryota; kingdom Metazoa; phylum Arthropoda; class Insecta; order Hymenoptera; family Ichneumonidae; genus Buathra; species Buathra laborator. The sequence continues at coordinate 7,313,522 of OW203900.1, forward strand.
GGGTTACTACGGCGCTAGGAGATTATCTTACGCAATGTCTCTCACTCCCGTCGCGACAACCACGCGTTGGCTCCCCGTTTCTTATCCGTTGCAGCGCGAGAGCGAATAAGCTACGACACACGAGTCCGCGCGGGCTACAAATACGAATTGTAGCGTTACGATAGAATTCACTCGATGCCGTATCGTCCACCCGAACGCGACGCGCGCGAATAATAAATTTTATAAATTTTTCCCGGAGCCCGTAAACGCACGTCCGTTCCTCTCGACGTTCGTCAAAGGAGTGGCCCTTTTTTCCAAGATGGTCGTTGAGCTTCCAGACCGGGAGAGCCGAGCTATATCGAGTTATATATCGTGCGTGCGTCTGCTCCGAATTCTGCACGCTCAGCGACTGTTATCCCCCGAAGCTCTCAGGAGCACGTATTTTCACGAGGAATTAAACGGGAGGGAGGGCTAAATACGTGCGCAATAAATTATACAACAGTTGGTCGTATTCATTCAGCTTTGTTTATATTAATATTGACAATACCCCCAATGATTTTTAGCTTTAGTCTAACAGCTATAAATAGATTAATGACTATGTATTCGCAATTAGTAGATAGGAAATGTCTGCTTCGATTTACTCGAACTCCATTGACTTCGCGTAACATCGATTATCGAGATAAATATATAACAAAATTTTACACACTTGCGAACTTATCGTTTTTTTAGTCACGTGTCTCATACGTGCCGATAGTTTGGCACGATGAAAAAAAAAAATTAATTACTCCTGCTGCGCAGTTGAGACATTTTAAATGACGTTTTATTCAATCCTGATAGTCGTTATGTACATTAATTAACGTATACATTTTTACAATAATAATGGTTCGGATTCGATTAGAATGTCGTTTTAAATTATCATGTAAATACATATATTTTCAACTGGCGCCTATTTGCGTATAATTATTCTTACGCGAGTTTACAATTCATTTATTTACAATATTTTCAAATGCCCGTAGTAACTGGTGGGGGGATCGAGGGGGATAGGGAGGGGGAAAAACCCCACGAGTCGTTATATAGAAATGTGCGATACACCGAATGACGATGTTATTGAAAATTCCTGCTACTTTCCGATAATCGACTGTAGTAAACATCATCTCATTGTTGTCTCTACTATTTCAGAGCGATAAGAGATAATCGCATTCGTACGCGATACGACCCGATATAGAGAGTGTCGTCGAGGTGTTTGTCGGGGATACTCTCATGTCTTACAATTGCCACAAGAAGATATCACAGTCGTTCATTAGCATCGATGCCGCATTCCGCGCACCGATTGTCGTATATATTTAAAATTTTCTCGGTTAACCGTATCATAAGTATTCCGAAAATCGTCAAACCGAATATTCCACGTTTTTCGCGCATAACGACGGTACAATACACCAATAAATGAACACGAAAAGAACGATAACCGCTACGAAAACAGCCCAAAACAGCCAGAAAAGACACAGACGTATCTTGATCCACAATGGTCGCGCCTCGTAATACTCGTAATCCCGCCGATTTAGAACTGCAATAAAGCACATCGACGATCGAGGGATAACGGTAATTCGACACTGCCGAAACGATTAGATTCCGAAGAAAAAAAATAAAATGTGTTTTTCTTTTTTTTTTATTATCGTGACTCACCGCGATCGGCGTCTTTAGTATCCGTAACGTTAATGCGCACCGTTGCGTGCGAAGATTTGGCGAGAAGATGAGTGCTCTCTTTGGGTGTCATGTTTCTCAGCGGTGTAACGGCTCGACGTCCTCCCTTCAGTAGCTCACTGACCGACTGACACAGAATTTATTTCAAAAGAATATACGCGCGTACGTACGATAATTGTTTGCGAACTTAAACCGTCAATTGTTTGCGAACTTAAGCCGTCAATCGTTTGCGAACTTAAAACATCGCGAAAGGCGCGTAAATAATTTTCGGATATATGTATATATCGCCGATGTCGCGAAGTTTGAGAAAGAAAAAAAGATCGAGAAAAAAAAAATAAAAATAGAGGAGAGATTCGGGGAACCGCGCGAGTGACCGTCTCACCGCGCTACATCTTTGAACGCGAATGATACGAAACGTTAAGGCGTCCCCGATGTGACGCTTCGCCAGTCCAGACTACCGAGACACGAACGTCGCGAGACAAGCGAGTTTACTTTTGTTCGAGATAGCGACCCGTACAACACAATAAAATTTAATTGCAACGAGTTCGTTACTTCTGTCGTTGAAGACTTATCAATCGTTGCAACGCGTCAAGCGAGAGTACGTTACGCATTATTAATGAAATGAAAAAAAAAAAAAAAAAAAAAAAAAAAAAATGAAAAAAATAAGAAAATTACGACGAGAATAAGTAAAACAATGCGAATATTGAGGCTTTGCGAAAACATCGAACAAAGGGTACACTTGTTTCAGAACGATAAAAATCGATCTACAAGTCTAATTATAAATCGCAAGTACGATTTACCAGATATGCATTGGTGAACGTCCGCATGGTCTTCGACGTCGATGATAATAAAAAAAAGATCGATAAATTGGGTTATGTTTTATTTTTTTTATTTTTTTTTTATTTTTCTACCCCGTTGGATGCACGCCGTTGAAGCTTTCGAAATCGACGAACCGTACCGCCGGAGACGACGATACTAACTACTCTCGTTATCGTTATCTTACTAACGTTTAATAACGATTGACCGTTTTAATTATAGACGTTATTCCATAAGCCAAAAAGTAATTATGCAGACATGTGCGGCTTTTCGTTTTTTTCCCCCGCGTGACGCATCGATTGTTCGACGCGATAGGTACGGACGACGGCACTTCGTTATGCGTACCGATAAACGCGAAAGTGCAGAGTCCTTGCAACGTGCAAAAACCGACGGAAGGTCAAGAAATAGATGTTTTTTTCTGTAATAAAGTTGATATATACTTTCTGGTGGAATATTTAACATAACTGTGTAACAATGTGAGGGATTTATATATATAACTTTCTTGTTCTATCGACGATGATTAACCGCTCGTGACAGCATAGTACTTTGTATCGTTGTTACGCTGATTAATACTCAGCGATGTTTTATTCTTCCGCAATACCATCGTCACACCTCTATTTCTTATTATAGAACTTTATTTTAGATCGTTTTACATCCGATCGAATGACAAATTCGATCATTGAGTGTCTATTAAGAATCTCTTGTTATCGGATTAAAAACGACGAGGCGTGCGATAATTTTTTTTTTTTTTTTGCGATCTTAGAGATCGCGGCGATTTGGAACAATAGGAATCTTTTTATTACTTATTTGCGTATCAAATTTTCATATTTTTTTTTTGCAATCTTAGAGATCGCGGCGACTTGGAACAATAGGAATCTTTTTATTAATTCTTTACGTATCAAATTTTCATTTTTTTTTTTTTGCGATCTTAGAGATCGCGGCGATTTGGAACAATAGGAATCTTTTTATTAATTCTTTACGTATCAAATTTTCATTTTTTTTTTATTGAGATCTTAGAGATCGCGGCGACTTGGAACAATAGGAATCTTTTTATTAATTCTTTACGTATCAAATTTTCATTTTTTTTTTTTGGGGATCTTAGAGATCGCGGCGATTTGGGACAATAGGAATCTTTTTATTATTTTTTTACGTATCAAATTTTCATTTTTTTTTAATGCGATCTTAGAGATCGCGGCGATTAGGAACAATAGGAATCTTTTTATTAATTCTTTACGTATCAAATTTTTATTTTTTAATTTTTTTTTTTCGTCGTAAACTGCGTAAAAAAGACTACGCGATTAAAAGCCGCAAAAATGCACGTTAATGAGATGCAAATAAAATTTGCACGTTGCTTTCGGATTTATTTTTATAATTGATAAAATCGTTTGAAAAGTCCCTTCGAGAGAAAATCAGTGAAATTATTCGACTTTTTCATAGAGGAAACTTTGTAAACGACGATAATAAAAATTGATTTGTTTACAGTGCTTTTTTAAAAAAAATGTATCGCTCTTTAACAAACCACACAAATTCTTCTGTAACTCCGACGAATGCTTTTAATTCGTGGAATTTTAGCTGTTGAATCAAATAATCGATCGCAGATTGCAATTTTTAGGGAAATTTATTATAAAAAATTATTAAAATGTTCGGTATTCGTCAGTCTGATATATTTTTTTCCCACTGATTAAGAGTTCTAAAAAATTTACTCAAAGCTCAATATTGCATACGAAAATTCATGTAATTCACGAATATAATACTTATTTTTTCGAAAAAATTTTCGGGTTATCAGCCGATTTTGGAAGAATTCATACAATCGTAAAAAAGTACTCCAAAAATTTCGTCGATAAAAAAAATTATGAGTATTGACTGTTTAATTCGCGTGATAAATTTCGACTCGAAGTGTTTTCGCGTTACAGAAGTTTACGTTTTTCTAAACCGATACACGCCTATTGCACACACATCCGGAATTTTTTTTTTTTTTTTTCAACATAATTTTTCGAAAACAATACTTCGCTTGTGAAAAGCAAAAAATGATTCTATTGCCTATAACTTTGCGCTATCTAAAGGTAATAAAATCGTTTGTTTCTCGTGGCGTATTAATTAACACGTGAAATTCGCGATTATTGAACTTTTTCCGTTTTCGTTGAGGGCGCTAATCCCTGTTGTATCTTTGGCACAATTTCTGTAAATATAATGGTACCGGCGAACACGAGACACGTGCCGATCCAATGATAGATGGTAAATGGATTTTGGAAATATACTATCGAAAATATTAGAGATACGAATTTTCGTAACGTAACGACCAGCGTAACGGTCAACGATGTGCATTCCGTCGTAAGTACGAATACGGAACTTATGCACATATATCTGTGATTTTTTCGTTAAAGAAATATTTCACCAAATTTTCGTATTACAGAGATATTGAAAGCATAAAAAAAAAAAAAAAAAAAAAAACAGCTTATAGAATACGTGACGAATTACCGTGAAACCGAATAAAATGCGGCGTCACGGTGATGTATATTTTTTCTTTCGTCTTATTACGCAATAATCGTCGATTTGAAGACATATTGTTGTCTTTCATATGGAAAAAAAAAATACGACTCCGAAAAAGGATACTGTGTCACCACATTTCCGATGAGATACGCGATAGTTTTAGGCATCGAAATTCCAAGCAGAGGAACTTCAATTGGCACCGATTGAACGGCGAGTACCGCGTGATCCCAGATATTCGTCGTTAGTAGCAGAAAAAATGGCATCGGTAATAAATGCTGTAAAACAAAAAAAAAAAACGAAGAATTGCATAACTATCTTTGTATAATAAATATCCAACATTGATTGTGTTATCTGCGAGGAGAATAGATAATTCCAATGGCTTATCTGCGCCGACTCACCGTGTAATAGAGAGCCTCCTTTGGGTGTTTTCCGTAGCGAACGTAAAGAACCTCCTGATAGAGACCCATTCTTGCGGAGATGAATAGAGCCGCTGTTAGCAGCGAAATGCCCAATATCCACCAAAATAAATTGTCCCAAGGAGTCGGGGGAATCGTATTCTCCGTTACTCTCTGCGTGGACTTTACTTCCTGACCACTGATTATGGTGCAAATCACTATTCCTGCCGTTATCATGAATACTGACAAATACTTGCTGAATACGTATTTCTTTCGTAAAATTATTATCCCCATTATCATATTGGCTATCAGAGAACCCTGAAAAAAAAAATTTGAATCATTTTTTTTTTTTTTTTTTTTTTTTTTTTTTTAAACGAAAGTTTTTATGTTTTGAGAGATTTTATTTACGAAATTATTTAAAAACTTACCGCTCTGAATATCATGTGAAGCGGCATCGGTATGTTAAAATCGAAAGCGTAATTGTTGCAAACGCTTGATACGAAGAACATGAAGACTAATATCAGGTAATCCTTGATTCCGATTCTTGGTTTGACGGTACCGAATTTCGAGGTGAATATGAATCCCTCTAACGATATTAGTAAAAATTGTGAAAAGGTGATGAGATTGCCGCTGCCGGGATCCTCCCTGTGAAAAACAACGGTTAATTGTTTGTACGCGAATTGTCGGCGACACTGAAATCGAAGATCGAAGGTCACGAAAACTCACTTAACCAACAATTCGAGGAACACGACATTGCTGCAGCACCCCAAAAACACGAAAAATATCGCGAGAGGAGGTTTCATTTTGAATGGAATACCGTCGCGAGCGAATAAAAATACTTCGACAAAAATTCAAATGTTCTATAACCTAAAAACGACGTGTCATTCACCACGAGCAACGTTCACCGACTGCGTGACACGACGAGCTGCTGACTTGAACATTACGCGATCAACGTCGCGCGCGGTCTCATAAATAACGAGATAACAACGTATCCCGCTAAATTGATGACTTTTCGAAATAATACATCGTCTGTTCTCGCGAGTTTACTAACAACGATTTAACTGTCGAACCCGATCGACGGGACCGAGAGATTTTTGGTAATCACACCAACCACTTGCCACGCGTAGTCTGCTCTCGAGGTCATTAACCGGAAACCACGTGCGCGAGAGAACGAAAAGCGCGAAACGAACGAATTCCGGTTTACGTAGCCGCGAAATTGTGCGACGAAACGAATAGGATAATAACACGGAAGAAATTACTTTCAATACCGATATCGGAAGTTTTTATGCACGAACCGTCTAATAAATTGCCGAAATGTGTTTAAACTTTGTGCGATATACCGAAAAATGTACTAAATTTGACGAAATTCTTTTTTCGTTTTGTTTAAAAATGTTTCGTAAATTTAGACGCTGCGGTATTACAACTTCCGTTTAATGTACGATATTTGTCAATTTTCAATTCCCGAGTGTATTTAATTTACCGTTATGTTTTACAATGAATATAATAAATAAAAGCCGAATAGTCTCACGATTAATGAACAATATTTATTAAAAAAAAAAGAAAACGATAGATGAATAATAGGTACGTTCTTAGGTACAAATCACTTAAAGATAAATTAATCTATCGACTATCTGAACCTACAAATACACGTATATTTATGAACTAATGAATACATGGATTTTTAACGTTAAAAACACACAAAAATGGTATCACAATTTTTCAATCGTACTTCTGGCCGGATCGAGAAACCTTTGGCGTCGTTCGAATTCTTATTATATCTGTTCGTTTTTTTTTTTTTTTTTTTTTTTTCATTCGCCAAAAACGATATGCGAAAGATCGGGAGATAAAAATTCTTCATTGGTGAAGTACGACATATATACCGAGAGACATGTGAAAGTCATTGTCGGAGATAGAGAGATCATAATGCTTTTGTGACTATGATAAGTTACGGTGCGTGCACTACGTTTCAGCCTTTGTATATGACGCCCTTCATCGCGAGCCGCGTAATTTTTTTTTTTTTTTTTTTTTTTTTTTTTATAGATTTCTCACGTTTGTTGTCTCGGCGTTATTTTGAGTCGTATACCATCAGCGCTGATAAGAACTATCGAAGATATTAACCGAAGTTTATCCGGCGGATCCAACGATTGAATAGCAAAGGATCTAACGATCGAAAGAATCGTTACTTTGGTTTCCATTGTCGCAAATTTCATGCCTATACAGTTACGAGAACCCGCGCTAAAAGGTATGAAAGTAAACGGTGGAAGTCTCGCGTTGTTCGGCAGGAAACGCTCGGGTTTGTAGACTTCCGGTTGCGGAAAATAGCGGGGATCCCGATGTAGTAGAAAAGTGTTGACGAGAACCGTAGAACCAACAGGTATGTCGTGATTCACTGAAATCGCGTAAAGAATACATTAGATTTCGTGTAACACGCAACGAAATAGTTTCGCTACCATTACGAATTTTTTTTTTTTTTTTTTTTTTTTTTTTTTTTTTTAACTCACTTAGTTTTATAGGCTGATATATCTGTCGGGCGACCAACGGTACGACCGGATATAGACGCCACGCTTCCTTCACGCACGCCTCCAGCCAAACCAACTTATTCAGCGATTCGACTGTAATTTCTTCTTTACCGACAATTTCGTTGTATTCCTCGAGAATTTTTGTCTGATACTCCGGATGCGATCCGAGTACATAGAGAATCCACGATACGCTCATCGCAACGGTATCGTGACCGGCGAACATAAATGTATTGACTTCTTCTCGAATATCTTCGTCCGAAAGTACCGCACCGTTTTGCGAAAATTCCAACAACATGTCCAGTAATGCTAAACGCTTTTTCGTTGACTCGTTGAAGTTTCCATCGTGTTTCAGTTTCCATTCGGCTTTTCGCTCGGCGATCACCTGATGAAGTAATGTAATCGTTATTCGATATCATATATATCTATATATATATATACATATCAACTTGACGATCGCGTAGGTGTCGACATGAATAACAAATCTCGAGACAAAGTAATATCATACATACTTTGTCGACGAAGCCGTGAATGACGTCAAGCGCCTGTTGGTGTCCTTTTCCTAAAGACGTACGACGAAAAATCGTATCTAACGCTATCCAAATGTTGGTGAAACGCGTTTGAACGATTGCCGCGATTCTGAAAGAAATTACATCGCATTTACGATTAGAAAATTAAAAATAATAATAACAATATGATAAATTGATGAACTTACTGTTCAACTGCCTGTACGTATTCGTTCTTCAAATTGGTTTGCGCGTTTATATGATATCCCATACTGCTTACTGAAAAAAAAACAAAAAAAAAAAACGATTTTTTTAAATCGTCGATTTGCAGAATACTTCGCGGCATTGCAAACAAAATTCATGCGTTGTCATAAAATTGCGTAAGTAAGTGCGTAAGAATATCGCACCGATGAAAAAATAGAAAAATCATTCAAATCTCGACGCGCGGGTGAGAAATCGGAAGTGGAACATCGTATTTCGGAGATGATGGTAATCAACGATCGGAAAATCGAGGATTTTTCCGCTGAGTCGATTCGACAAGATCCGGTCGATACTGAATTTATAACATCGTGGAAATGGTCAACAGACGAAGATGTATGTACTTAAAAAAATGTTTTATTCATGAGTTTTTGTGTCGATTGTACAAAAGTGTGTAATTGTACAAAGTTTTCTCGATGTTTTGAATGGTTGCGATGCTGCAAACTTATGCCGTAAAGATTAACGCTGAACGTTCAGTAAAACACGCGATGTATATAAATGTGAAACGAAAAAAACATTTGTCTCTGGATTATTCGCCCGCGTTGTTTTTTAAGTACCGTCGGTACCCGTATTTCCCATTTCCGGTTACTCGTGCAACCGTCGCGGGTGCCGCGCGCAACTGCATGCGGCCAATCGGCAAGTCTTGACTCGTTAGAGACAGTACCTGTATTTGGGTTCGCGCGGCGTATCCACCTAACCTCGATACCCGGTTCGATTCGCGTGAAAAAAAACCCATAGATTCGTGACGATACCAATTAATTTAACGATGCAGTTTGCTATAACCGTAAATACTGTTCTGAAAACACCCAATGAACATAAGCGTTCGAAAAAAACGTTATTTTTGCCTCCGTAATATTCACGACGACCGTTTGTCTTTTTTTCAAAATGTCGCCCGTGTCGATGTGTGAGTTACGCGTGTAGGTACTCTCGGCGCGTAAAAAAAAAACAGTGTCCTTCCGAGACCTCGAACGAGACTGTTATACTAATTATGCAATGTAAAAAAAAGGTTGCGAAGCGTAATGAATAACTTCCGACTGTGATAACATAATTCATTCGACCATAAATGACTGAAAAACCCCGCGAAAGTGTGTGCGCGCGTACGTGTGTGTCTAGAAAAAAAAAATCGCGTATGCAAATGTGAATTATCGCGTTGATTATTGTAGCACGTGCACTGGCCCCGGATAAAGCGGCGTCGTTGTGCCGGCACAGCATCGAGAACGAACGTGCAAACGTCGAGGCCGACAGGACAAGCGGCTTCGGGACTTCGGATCATCGATTCGCACGGTGTAAGTTATTACGAAAATCGATTTTTTTTTTTTCACGTACTTTTTTTTATTTTCTCGTGTAACACAATACTTTTCCGTTACTTTTTACCGATTCCGATGTTTTTTTTTATATTTTCATTTTTCTCGAACGTTTTTTCGGGTCACGTGGTCCCTAAGACCCCGAGGCGGTAGGTTAGGGATAATGACACAGTCGACACTGTGTCCGCGTAAAAAAAAAAAAGTTAATCGCACTCCCGCGTTTGTCGAGGAGCAGCCAAGTAGGAAAACGTGCGCGCGAAACTCGTACTTAAATATCTAACATACGTACTACAATTACACGGTAGATCAAGCGCTCGGCGCTACTCTACGAGATAACCGAACGAACGAAACAACTCGCGATGCCGAGGTGCAAGAACTTTGACACGAGTCAAGATTCACAAATTTCGCCCGAATGTAAAACTCGCGATGAAGATCGCGGCATCTCGAAGTTATCGAAACTCAGTCCCCGAGTTCTTGAACTTTCACGTCCGAGAATCGTACCAGAAAAACCAACGAAATCATTGTGCGGTTATGTGGCGCCTGGCGCTCTCAGAGCTGTCGGTCAGTCGAAGATTTTTAGTCAAATTTTTTTTTTTTTTTTTTTTTTTTTTCAAGGTCAACATCGATCACTGTGTCGTAATTTATTTCTCTCAAATAGCTACTCAAAGAATATTAGAACTCTCCGAACCGAAAAAACAGCCAGTCGAAGTTCGCACGGTAACGAAGATACGTAAATCTTATCCGATACCTTGCAGTCCCCGAATTTTGACTCTCGCGAGACCCAAACGTCGTTACACCGCCAAAGGTCGCGCCGGCGCGAAGAATGCTCGCCGATGTCCTCGAACTTTCTTTTCTCACTATCGGTATGCTTCCGGTATCGATAATCGATATTTTTCTATTGTCCCATTCGTTTGAGATCTGTCCGATAATTCTTTCGAAACGCAAACTTGCATAACCTTCAAAAACTATTTTGTCGTTTTTTTTTTTTTTTTTTTTTTTCTTACGCGCAGACGAAAAATGCGAAAAAGTTCGTACAAAAGTCTCGACGAGAGACGACTCGTCAACGTAATTGATAATTCGAGAACGACGAATAACAAATCGCGAAAGGATTACACGAGACCATCGAGTTCCAACAGATCCGTGATCGTTATCGAGACGCTTTGCAAGGCAAAGAAGTTGAAGTGTAGGTCAAGGCAATGACTTCAGAACCGCGTGCCTTACACCGAGTCGAGTGAAAAAAAAAAAAAAAAAAAAAATACACAAAATAAAAGTTAAATAACACTTCCCTTTTTGAATGTAAAATAAAAATTGCAATATTCCTTTCGGCGTATTTTTTTTTTTTTTTTTTTTTTTTTTTTTTTTTTTTTTTTTTTTTCGGAAATATATACGTACCGCATATCATGTCGAGAGCGGCGCGTTTCGCGTAGGGAACGATATCGAACGAAGATTTTCCAACTTCCGCGCGCAGACAAGAAACCATTATCGTTGCTTCGCGTATCGTCGATTTGAAGTATTCGTCCAGCAGACCGCTGTGAAAGGTCGGCGTCAGTAATTTCCTCCGGAAGTGCCATTTGTCGCCTGAAACACGCGTAAAATTGGAAAAATTGTGTAAAAAAAAAAAACATATCTTTTATTTTTATATACGAGTTAAGATTTCTCATTCGTTACCACGCATTTTTCTTGTCTTCGCATCGAAGATCGCGCGAGCGAAACTATCGGTGCGTAACGCGGATAAAACACTTCGATGGAATAAGAATAGATTCAGAGAGATTTATCGCGAATTATTTACGTACACTTCAAAGACTTGAAGTACGAAGTGCATTTGCATAATTCGATTCCATTCGCGACTGAACAACTACGACGCTGCGAGTCCCTCTTTAGCTGAAATGCTACTTGTCGAGTATTTAGTCTCTCGCACCGGTATCGCTATAGTATATAATGGACGAAACTATGACCTTCGGATGACTGAGGATCTTTCGAACGAAAACAAGCGACTTGCAGACTCCTTCCCGTCGGTATTGGTCGTCGGATTTACGAGATAACAAAAGAGCAAAAAAACACTCGCGTCTCGGGGTGCCAAACCATTAAATTGGTCGCAAAAAATTTTATATTTTTTTCTCAACGATATTTTTTTTCTTCAAATCGAAAACGATCGTTTGATGGGGAGAAATCGGCAAAATCGGCATTTCCAAAATCATTAAATCGATCCAAATTTTCTTTTTGTTTATTTACGATTTTTCCTCAAACCAAAAAATATCGTTCCGAGAGAAGAAATCGGCAAAATCGGCATTTCCAAAATCATTAAATCGATCCAAATTTTCTTTTTGTTTATTTACGATTTTTCCTCAAACCAAAAAATATCGTTCGGAGAAAAGAAATCGGCAAAATCGGCATTTCTAAAATCATTAAATCGGTCCAAATTTTCTTTTTGTTTATTTACGATTTTTTCTCAAACCAAAAAATATCGTTCCGAGAGAAGAAATCGGCAAAATCGGCATTTCCAAAATCATTAAATCGATCCAAATTTTCTTTTTGTTTATTAACGCTTTTTCCTCAAACCAAAAAATATCATTCGGAGAGAAGAAATCGGCAAAATCGGCATTTCTAAAATCATTAAATCGATCATAAATTTGTTTTTTTATTAACGATTTTTCCTCAAACCAAAAAATATCGTTCCGAGAGAAGAAATCGGCAAAATCGGCATTTCGAAAATCATTAAATCGATCGAAAATGTATTTTTTTATTTACGATTTTTCCTCAAACCAAAAAATATCATTCCGAGAGAAGAAATCGGTAAAATCGGCATTTCTAAAAACATTAAATCGATCCAAATTTTCTTTTTTTTTTATTTACAATTTTTCCTCAAACCAAAAAATAACGTTCCGAGAGAAGAAATCGGCAAAATCGGCATTTCTAAAATCATTAAATCGATCCAAATTTTCTTTTTGTTTATTTACGATTTTTTCTCAAACCAAAAAATATCGTTCTGCGAGAAGAAATCGGCAGAATCGGTGTTTCTCGAAGCATGAAATCGGTTGCAACAAACTTTTTTTTTCTCGGAATTTTTTTTTTTTCTTTTTTTTCGAAAAATGATTACACTACGCAGAACGTTTTAACAGTCAAGTCACAGCGAGTTATTTCCGACTATAACCGGTCTCGACGCATTCGCATGTTCTATCCATTTATTCATCGAATCTGAATGGGCGTGTGGATGACGTCTCGATGAATCCTTAACCGGCAAATACGGAGGGCGCCAACGATTTCGCACGCGATTTATTCTCGGCGTGTGAAAGAGAGTCGGAACCGTTCGTGACTGCGGGGCGGGCGGGCGGTCGGTCGGGGGGGGGGGGGGGGGGGGGGGGGGGGGAGGAGGAGAAGTGTACTCTCGAGGCGCGTCTTCTTCGCGATGATGTAACCGCGGGAGTTCTGTTCGTTCTTTATACTCTGTAATATTAAACCCATTGGGTGTACCTACTGTTCGCGATACAAGATATTGAAATTCTTTCGTGTCGCGGCACCGTGGCCCGGTTTCGCGGAGACACGATTTGTCTCTTTATTTCTTTCTTTTCTCACCGAGACGACGACAACGACGATGCATCGTTTATTTTTAAAACGCTTTAACACCGTCGTCGGCGTCCCCGCTGTTCCGTCACCGACGAGTTGCAAAGCAACTCGTCGTTTAGATCCAATAAAACACGAGTAACAAGACGCGACAGTCGGTAAAAAAAAAAAAAAAAAAAAATATGAAAAATTACGAAAAAAAATTGTTGCGTCGCGACTCGCGAAGAAATAATAATAAAAACAGAGAGAAGTTTGTTGAAAAAAGTATAAAAAATAGCTTTGTTGTCGCGTCTGGCATTCAGGCGCCGGTCATTACCGTGTCTTACAGGACGCACACCTGCTGACTGCGTTTATTATTTCTCTTTTTTGCTTTCGTTTTATTGGCCGAACACTTGTCGTCCGTTGGTTCGTTGCCAAAAAGAAAAAAGATAAACCGGTCGAAAAAAGAAAAAAAAATCCTGACGGGAGCGTCGAAAAATAGCGGAGATATTAACGATCGAAGGACACCCCCGCGGCCCCCGATGCACGGGAAGTCTCTTCGTCCGATCCTCGCGGACAGACGCATTACTTTGTCGCTTTAGTAGAGCACCGCGTGCAACCAATCGCGTCATCGGTCTACAACGATAATAATAAATTGTCGCCGACTTTAAAAACGCGCGGAGACGCGTGAAAAAAAAATAATACTTTCCATCGAGTATCCGATTTCGGGAAATTTATTACTTCGTACCTATATGCAACGGCTGCGAATACGAAATGGAAAAATATATACATCGAAGCATTTTTTTTATCGGAATTATTTTATTAATTGATTTTTTATTTAATTCGACTTTACCAATAGCGCGCAGCAGTAAAATGCAACGTAAAAAATAATAAAGTGCAATGCAAAAAGTTTTATAATGCATTTTAATTGGTCATCAAAAAAAAATTGTTGAAATTTTATTTTTTCAAAATATTTTATTTTTTCAAATTTTTTTTATTTTTTTCAAATTTTTTATTTTTTCGAAATTTTTTTTTTTTTTTTTTCAAAATAAATCGTGTCAAATAAAATTTCCCCATTTCGACGAAATTTTCTCGTAATTTCTATTTCCATCAATTTTTAGCAATCCAACAAAAAAAAAATCGCCACCGAATCAATTAAATTCGCGTTAATTTCGCAGAATTCCGTGTTTCACGAGAATATAACTTACCAGTGCTTGTGACGAGACCGGTACCGAGCCACGGTTTGAGATACTGATATTCGAGGCTCTTGTCGATGTGTACGCTGCTGCTGAGCAATGGTTGTACGCATTCGGCCCGATAAACGAACACGAGAGGTCTCAGACCCAACCACAGTATATAAATATCGCCAAATTCGCGACTCCAAACGACGAGTTTCCTGAAAAATTCTGAAAAAAAAAAAACGCAAAAAAAAAAAATTATTAAAAAAGAAAAAAGTTCGCGTCGAAATCAAAAGTATGCATTTCGTTCGTAACTTCCATTCGTAATAGTTTATTCCGTTCGCTAAACTCGATACGTTTATGTACGCGACTGGGTCGTTGCCCCTTTCGCTGGAGGCCGTTCGGCGAGTGTAGCAAACGTTCCCTCTAACAGCAACTCTATCATTCCGCGCAATTACGATCGCCTCTCGTATTTTTCTCGCTTACTCCCTTAGAGAGTCTTAGCGGCAGTGCAGTCCCGAGTCTCCGAACGAACTCGATGCACGCGCGCGAGAAAGTGGTTCGGGGCATCGAGGCGTGTAAGCGCAGCAGTCCGAGCAGAAGAATAAGAAGAGTGTTTATAATGTGTGGAGCGCTGCATAGACGTGCACACGTGGTCTCTCGCCGTAGCCGCGGACGTTGACCGGGGAAAACGAACTTTTTTTTTTTTTTTTTTTTTTTTTTTTTTTTTACAATCAGCCAGTAGTGGTTGCAAGGACGCGGGTTCTCCACGTGCAGACTGCAAAACTTTGGTCTCCGTATATACACTCGTAATAAGTGTACACGTTACTGGCATTGCGGGGATACAGCCATCGTAACGTATATATACCTATATGTATAGCAATCTCACATTACGGCGCTTCGTAGGAGCTCCCGAGGTCGAGTGCCTGTTTCTTGCTGCTGCTGCTGCTGCTGGCCAATGACCGCCAACGATGCTTCGCATTCTTGTTCCGAGCCCTGCGGCTTCGGCGAGACGCTGTTCTACACATTCAACTATGTTGTTTTTTTTTTTTTTTTTTTTTTTTTTTTTTTTTTAATTCCACTCTCGAGATACCATGAATAATTCACAATATCGACGAAAAAAAAAAGATTTTCGAAAAAATTTTTACGATACCGATTTGTCGATTGCAAAAATCGTAATTTATCGATTAATTTTTCGAAATTCGATTTAATTGATTATTATTCTGGAAATTTCGAAATTATTTTATTTTTATTAAAAAAAAAAAATTTTTGAATAAAAAATTCGAAATATCAATGGAAATTTTTTTCGAAATTTTTACGATCGTATTTTGTCGAAAATTCGTAATTTCTCGATTTGTTTTCCGTTCAATCGATTGTTCTTTCATGGAATCAGAAATTTCTTTATTTTTTTCTATTTGAAAAAAGGGGACGACGACGTAGGAGGCGGAAAATAGATTATCGTTCGAAGTTAAAGAGTGCAAATTTAATTCAATCGTTTTATTGCACGCGGTGTATCGAGGTCACGGAGATCGGCGCGTGTAAGATTCGTATCCTTGCAACTCTTAGGGATATCGTCGGGGGCCTCGCAATTCCGAAGACAACGTCATTATTGTCAGTGCAACTGTTTCATTCCGCGATAAAGAAAGAACGCTGCAGATGAATCGCAGCCACGGCTCACGCATGCGTTCGATGTATATCGCTATATATATATATATATACATCGCGTATATCGTGTATCGCATGCACCGGCTTCGCTCTCCTCTCATTCGGAAGGTCTTTGTTTGGATTCGGCACGTGTACGCAATTTCGACTCCGAAAGTGCAGTCTCCGTCTGCGGACCCCGACGAACGCACGCGAGAGAGGATGCGTCGTCGCGCGAATGCAACCACAACAATGTCCCAAACGAAATCGAGAGTCGTTCCGGTCATTTCTTTCGTACATTCAATTGAATTTTTTCAGTAACGTCAATATTATTCGTATTATCGAACGAAAAATTTAAAAAAAATGAAATTTCATTAAATTAATAAAAAAAAAAAAAAAATTCGTCAAATAAATCGATTTAATCGATACGATAATAAATTTGAAAAATTTTCTTCGAATTTATGAAAAATTTCGAACTACGAAATAAAAAATGTTAAAATTTTGTTTTTTTAATACAAAAAATAAATAATGTAAAAAAAAAAAAATGTATGTAAAATAAAAAAATGTTATGATTTTTTTTTTCTCCGTCACTGTATGGACCGATGTGTGAATTCTTTGAATCCATTCGCAAGCTCTCGCAACGTCACCAGATAATAATTCGTTTGGTCCCCTTCCTGCGCGTCGTAAAAGTCCATAAAAGTATCGTCGTATGCATCAAACGTGCATGTAATATGCACCGTTCATTCGTCTGCACAATTCTCGCCGACCTCGACCTGCTTTTTTTCCCCTTCTTATTTCATCCCAATTCCTTTCTTCGTGTATTTTCATTTTTTTTTTTTTTTTTTTTTTTCCTTTCATTATTCTCCTTACGCGAGATTATTCGTTTTTTTTTTTTCTTCTTCATCGTCTTATCATTATACTTCGCGATCTTTTTTTTTTTTTTTTTTTTTTTTTTTTCATTCTCTTATTCTTCTGCCGCTCTCGTTCGATCGATAATTGATTGCACGAGAATTGAGAACAGGCGACGCGACGATTGACACCGATTCATTCCGATCGCCGGCGGATGAGAGACACATATACGAGAGACAACTTCTCGTTGTCTCGGCTGAGAGTTCCTGTGGCGCGTGCGGATCCTCGCGTACCGCATCCACATCGAAGTCTCTCGACCTCGCGAAATCTCTAAGACTCCGAACTCCTCTATCATTCCCGACGATACTTCGCTCTCATTCGATTCTCTCACTCTCTCCCGAACGTTTTTTTTTTTTTTTTTTTTTTTTTTTATCTTTTTATCTCTCTTTGGCTTTCGGCTACTTTGCTATTCCCTAATATTTGGCCAGCGAAGCAAACGCGCGTGAGCCTTTGCTCTGGGAGACCCTCGCGATGCGGTCTGTCTGGGAATTCGAAATATTCGGCAGCGCAGACCCGACGTATTAAAAGGCCATAAAAAATAGATCCGATGTGCATAGTCACTGACGCAACCAAAAATTTCTTGCGCTTCATAGTAGAAAAAGAAAAAAAAAGAAAGAAAGAACACGACGACGCGGCGAACTATTTATCCTCATTACAATCAATTGTTTTTTTGAAGGTTATCAATTAATCGAGAAATTTCGCGTAACGTTCGAGACTTTCCTCTTCGACGAGATTTTTGCATCATCATCGATCGGAACGATATAACAAACGAAAAAAAAAAAAAAAAAAAAAGAAGTTTAATGGTAACGATCGTTCGCAACACGATTCCTCCACGTGTGACAACAAATTATTGCATATTAAAAAAAAAAAAAAAAAAAAAAAAAAAAGATCGCGGAATGCGGAAATGTGGGAAACGACTTTTTTTTTTCTCTTCTATAATAATGAAAACGTGCTGCAAACGATGACTTGTGGATACAAAACGATTTTTTAATTAATTTTCCCGTCCACACGCTTTACGAATGTCGTGTATCTGCGTGCAGAAACGTATTTTTTATTTTTTTTTTTTTCTTTCATTTTTTTTTCTTTTACGTTACGATTGATATAAGTCGATAAATACGTACCTTCGAGACTGCAGTTTAGTTGACTCGCGTTACCGATTATCGGAAGTGCGAACGGTGACGGTACGTTTCTCAAACAGTACAAAAATTTCGCCCGTTTGACGAACATCGCGGTTAGGAGGGCGAAAACGCTCAACGACAGTGTCAATGTTAACCACGAGACGTCCGTAACCGTTGAATCCATTGTTGACATCGTAACTACTTACGTCTGTCTCTCTTCGCGTTCGCGTAGTTATCGCGCGAAAAAACTAACCCCAAAACAAAGGCTTCCGACACTCGATCACATTTACGCGATAAACAGTTCTCGTCGATTCGCCGAAATAAATTGCTTTCGATTTCGCGGTCACCGGAAAATCAATTGTTTTTGTTTTCTTCTTTTTGTCTTCGATGTTTTTATCGGGAAAAATCCTTCGATCGTCAGATATCTTTCTTCTCGAACGCGAATTCACTTGGTCCAGGTGCGCGGGTCGAGAGAGCACACTATAAATCCGTACTATAACTCTGTTAGCGAGTCACCGACTGTTCGTAGCACTCAATCCTGTCTCGTCCGTCGCTACGCTCGAGGCAAAACGTTACGTGCGGAGAGAAGTCGCGACCGGCACGCGGCACGCACTCGCCTGGCATAAACTATACTCGCGCGATGTATTTTTTTTTTTTTCGGGATTTTTTTTAATTTTTTTTTTTTTATTTCGTATCCGCGAGAGTGGAATAGCGGAGAGGTCTATGTAGAGAGTTGTTCGATGGGATATTTCGATAGGCAGTTTGCGCAGTCGGAAGAGCAAAAAAGGTGGGTACAGTAAACTCTTAGCGCGGGCGCCAGTCTCCGCGGCTCTCGAAGTACCGCCAGTTCTGGTAGTCGCGCGCTGCCCGCGACGACTAGACGAAATACCCGAATCCTCGTATTTATTCGCTTCGATAATTGCAATATCCAATTTACGATACAAATTTTTTTTTTTTTTTTTTTTTTTTTTTTTTTTTTTTTCGGATTTATTTTTTCGAAATTTTGATAAAATTTGAGTTATTTGTTTGGTTATTCGGTCGAAACGATACGCGATCGACGATCGACGATCGACCGTCCGTCTCTTCTTGCGTATACGTTTCTTGTGACGTTACTTTACCCAAAGCAGTCGCCCTTATATACTCTACTAGTGTATACGACGCTGTGTTTGTTTCACACGAAGAAGAGACGAGAGAGGTCTCCCTATATACCGCCGCATAAGTTTTTTTTTTTTTTTTTTTCTTTTTCCTTTTTCGTATACCGTATCGCATCAGTAAGAGTAGTGGATAGTAGGACCGTACCTCTCCGCCAATAGAATTGAGAACACGTGCTGTCGCCGAAGAGAGTGAGAGAATCGACGATGAACGGAGAGTGGAGGAGATCGGTTTGCAGCGGTCTCCGCGGCCCCGTGAATCTCCCCCGACATCGTTTCTCTTTCTTGTCCTTTATCGCCTTCTCGCATTCGCTCTCCTCTCGCTTATACTTTCGGACTCGTGTCTCGATTCTCCTCGTCACCGCCGCATCATACCTCGAAGGATTTTTCGAAGCAACATTACGAGATATTGCCGCGCCGGTTGACCCAGTGACGACGACGCGAGGGGCCTTGCAGCAGCAGCGCGTCTTTGGCGTCGATGTCCCTTGATAATTCTACTCCACGTGCGTACTTTCGTTTGTAACTGCACTTATTTTATTTCATCACCCAATAATATCGTTCTTTTCGCGCGTATTATCACCGAAATAATTATTTCGTCGTTTTTATTTGCTCGATAATAATCTGTCGATTAGGAAAAGATTTGCGTATTGTTACGAAGTTTTGTGATAATAGACGAAATCGTTCTGATTTTTTTCATTTTTTTTTTTTTTTTCGGTCGATAAATTAAAACACTTGAATATACAATCTGCAAATGTATTGTTCCAGATGACTTTCAACGTTCCGGCGGAGTAACACTGTGGATTTGTACGAAATATATTGAAATAATAAAACTTATCATCGTCTACTGATTTTTTGTTTCCCTCGTCATTTTTACTATTTTATTCGTGTATATTGAATTTTGAGGTTATAGTTACGTTATAACAATTATTATCATATATTTATTCATTTTTTGCATACATTATTACGAATACATAAATATTACTGTGTATAGTAGAAAATTGGGAAATACTATTTCGCCGATGAGGTTAGGTACGATTCCGCAAACGCGTCAGTGACCGAAAATTAATAGATCGAAAACGACAAAGAAAGCTGTGTAGACACACATAAATCGTTATGATGTATGTGTAAACTATAATTGCTAATAGAATATAATTAACCGTCCATTTGATTGAGCATATGGCGTACGAGCGTTCAGGCAGAAATAGTTTCGAGTTTAAACGAGCGGGAAATATACATCGCGGCGGATAGAGAGAGATAGAGAACGCGAGGTTGTCCAGTCACAACATTAGGTTAGTCTGCGATCCGCGTGCGTAGTCTCAGACCTCTCGAGAAAGAGCTCTTCGCTCTATGCTCGTCTAGACGATTTTTTTTCCGACCCACCTGTCGGAAAGAATGATATCGGTCTATCGCGTGCTCGCGCGTTAATATTTGTCGAAAATGCAACTAGACAGGTCGGGGGCCCCGCCATTTGGCGTGAAAGGAAACGAAGTCACATTTCGAGGTAAGCTATTTTTTTTTTATGTTTCTTTTTGCAAAACGATCGGAATCGGCGCACTTAACGCGCTCTAGAAACGATTTCGGGAATAATTATTTAGTTTTTTTTCGTTATCGAGTGGATTTTCATGTCCCGAAGATTTGTTTCAAGGATAATTTTAAAATTTCGCGATGTATTTTTTATTTTTTTTCTTTTTTCGTGCGTTTGCAGTCAAATATAATACGTGAGAAAAACGCGTTAAAGAAAGGGGGTTAACCTTGAAAAAAAAAGTTTTTTTCGTCTTCGACGCAACGAAAGTTTCGCACGAACCATTTCAAGCTCCAGCCTCGTGCATCGACCAATCGCCGAACGATTAAAACTGCGACAATGTACTTTCGATGGTTTTCAAGCATTTTTGTGAAATCGAGTCTTTTTTTTTTCGCCACGAATCCGTTAACCGTAACTTCGAATATATTCGATCGTCGTACTTCGCGTGAACCGGATTGGGAGCAACGTACTCGAGAATTTAATGACGGATAAGTGAAAAGAAGAAGACGAAGAAAGAAAGAAGCGTCAGTTTAACCTCGTAATAGTAGTTGGTGCGTTAGCCTCTCGTCCCCCTTTTGCGGAATCGAATTATATCCTATAGAAACGAATCTATATAGCGAAATGGCCTCGTCTACTGCACGCATCTGTGTATTCTTAAACCGTCTTGCATTTCCATCCGAACGCCATCGTTGCAACCCATTGTCGTAGACAATTGACTTTCCTCGTGTTTTTTTTTTTTTTTTTTCTTCCGTTGACAATAACGCCGCGCAAAATGGCGGATACTAATACATCGCGAGAAAAATGAATCGGTTCGACGAACTCGAGCTTTGATTGCTGATATAATAGCGTAGACACGCAGCTAGCGATGAGTATCGCGAACGGTGTAAACGAACTCCTTTGTCGTCACTCGAGCAAAGCTACCTGAGACAACGACGCCAGTTTAATCTGAGAACTATGCCGGTTTCTCGTACTTTTTTTTTGTCTACATCACTGTTTGTCTCTCTCGGTCGAGACACTCCGACTACCCTTCCCCCGGGAGGGGTGGGGGGGGGGGGCGCCTGTTCCGAAGTGTGAGCAATATTACTGTCTCGACTAATCAAAGGATCATCAACGACCATCGAGGCCTTGCGGATAGATCTTAATGACTACTGCGCACAGTTTAATGGCCTCGTAATTCACGAGGCTTCAAATATTAATGCAACAAACTCGCGCGATGTCAAAAATTCGTAATATTTTATTTCTTTATTTATAATCTTATTATTATTGTTATTATTCATAATTTTTTTTTCTTTTCAATTTAGTTATTTATTAAATCATTTTTAATTTTATTCAATTTGGTTTGAAATCGCGTTTTTTTTTTTTTTTTTTTTTTTTTTTTTTAATTTTCGAAGTCGTTACTGCAGGAAGGATAATTAACCCGATGGTGAGGTAAGTCCGAGGTTACGGGTCGTTGACACGACGAGTAAAGTAAGGCGCCGCCAGATATCAAAAACGTATTATTTGTCGCATTGATTTTATTATAATTATCCCCGCCGATTGGGTGTCGGTAAAGTAGCGAGGACCGGAAAAAAAAATGCGTGGATTCTCGATGGATCTCGGGATAACGGATTTCGCAATCGAATAATACGTTTTTGGTCAATCAAAATGTTGAGAAGTGGGCAGATAGATACGACGTTGAGAGCGAGGAAAAGTTTTAATCGGTCGCGCACGTGCCGCGGCGTTCGATGTTATACGCGTCTCGAGAAAACACCTTTCACGGCGAGCGGGAAAAAAAAAAATTCGACGTTTACGTTTCCATTTAGAGATATATATAGCGATATATCGAGAACTATTAGTGGTCAAACGAAGTTATTATTGAATAGACTTGAGTTTCAGAAATCGTAAACAACTCGCGCTTACGCGGCAAAATAAATCGTACAATCGTACAATCGCATGAATGAATAACTATTTTTCGAATAACTTCCGGTCGTCGAGAAAAATTAATTAAAAGACATATCAACGCTGTTACTTGTTTTGCATTGTCGTTTGACATTTCGAATGCGGCGGGTACACGAGTACGCGACGACAACGGCGAAACCTTCGCTCGTTTCGGATCTCTTTTGGTTCCCGATTATGGAAACCGCACGTGGCGAATTCGAGAGTAACTCAAGCGGAGGGACCTTGCGAAATCGTTTATTGCGGTGCATCGTCGTGGAAGGCCGACCTTACAAAATCGCGGAATTTAAGGTTATTTCGACTCTCACGACGAACGAAACGGGAAACGGGTCGACAAGCGTATTTTCGTTATCGATGTATAATTATAAATGCATTAAAGAAAATAACACGTTTGCGATGCGACGTTTGTTCGAAAAACCCTGCGGTCATTATTATTTTTTTCCCATCAAAGGTTGCGCACGATGCGCGTGAGAAATTGCGTTCGATTACGCAACCTCTCGATGCACGTTAAATTAAAAATGTCGCGTGTTTACCCCGAAAGCAACTGACCCACCAAAAGTACGACGTTATAATTATTTATTTATTCCCGACACTAGCGATTAAAAAAAAAATGCAGTAAAAATTATGTAATTTTATTTTTCGGTGGATTATCGAAAAAAAAAAAAAAAATCGAAAAACCGAAAATTTTCGATTCTTTTTTTTTTTTTTCGAAAAATACGATAACAAATATTTAAATAAAACAAATGGCAATAGTTAATATTTTCTCATAAAAAAATGTACTTTGACAATCAATATTACGAAAATTACACGCGCGTGTAACGAGACACGCGTGTTAAACGTCCGGCGATAAATTGTGTCATTGACAGGTCAATAGATCGAACGAATTTACCGCCCTAACCTTAAAACGAAAGGATCGGCACGTTTCTCGCCGGACTCCCATAAAACTTCAGAATATCCCGAAGCGGCTAAGTCCGCAGCATCTCGCGAACGAGAAAATGGGACGGGGAGAGTCTGAGGAAGTTTAACTGGAATTCCTATACGCCGACGAAGCGTGAACGGTATACATACGCCGAGGGGGGTTGACGTCCTGTACTGCACGTGCGGACGAACTTCACGAAACACGGCACGTGTCGGCCCTACATTAACCTTGAAAGGCTTATACAGCGCATTCGTTTGTTCAATGTCACTGACTAAAATCAAAAGGGCTTAACTCGCGTGTCGTATATTAAAAAAAAAAAAAAAAAAAAAAAAAAAAAAAATTGAATCCCTTGCGATTTCATTCAACTTATATATCTCCGCGACTTGTGTAGTCCGTTGAATGCGCTGAATAGTCCTTGCAGACGGTGCGACCCTCGAAACTCCCAAAGAACTCTTTTATTTCGATGTATATGAGTCGCCGGGGGATTTATTCGCGCGTTAATATTAACGCGTATATGTGCGTATATATTATGCGTGTGTCATATATATGTATATATATACACATATATATGATTATAAAAGTACATTCGAGACGCCGGCGGGCCTTAAGGATCTTTCCACGATCGCGGAACGGAAACAACCTCGCGAGATGCCTACACGTGGCCGCGCGTATCCCCCCGTCGACACTCTAAGACGGCATAACGACAACGAAGAAGGGGCCTCTGACAGAACTATAGTCTAATGCCCCGAAGGAAATCGACTTACTACACGCGTTAAACGGCCACTTAATTTACGAAAAAAAATGTTTAATACCCACGTCTGTGACACATCGGCGCCGGAGACTTCTTAATAATAAAGTGCAATCATATAGTTGCTTCGGGTAATAATGGCCGCAGGAGCTTCGTAAGAAAGACGCGAAAAAAAAAGTCTTGCAATACGCGGTGAGGCGACGAGACTTCGCTACGAGACGCCACGTGGCGTTACAAAGTCGTTTTGTATCGATTTTAATTGAGTTAAATCGCTTTAGATGTGAAAAACGGATTTAAAAAAACTTCCGCGATTGGGAACATTTGTGGTACACGAATGCTGTGTATAATTATTCGTATAACATGTATGCGCAGTTGAAACGACACGTGGCAATCGGTTTCTAAGGCCAAACGCGACATCCGTTTATTCTATTTTTTTTATTTATAGTAATTTTTTATGTACGGTACGCGGGCCAAGGTGAGGTTAGGTTTTCTCGCAAATGAAATCAAAGCCTAATGACGCAGTATTTTGATTCTCGGAAAGTTTTCTTATCGTTTTCGAATCGTTTCGAAGATCGATAGTTTTACGATTTCTTTGAAATATCGTAAATAATATTTCGAGGGATTAAAATCAATTTGAAAAATCAAAATTATATTCGTAAAATTTTTTCTCGGAAATATTGAATTTTTCGTAAAAATAAATTCATAAATAAATAAATAATAAATAAGAATAATTTAATATATGATAAAAATTCATAAATTATTGAAATTAATTTTTTTTTTCTATAAATATAGGAAAATCTCGATCGTCCGTTATCCGAGTCACGATTTGCTTTACGCGAATGTGACTGCGAAATATTGGCAAAAATACATATTCATTACGTAAGAGCGCCAAAAATATATGGATCCTGTTATTTTTCCCATGTGCATTATATAATAGCAGCTAAACACGTCGCCGCGTTTGCATTACATTCGAACTTTCGCGAACCTAAACTGAGCTTTGCACCAATTGATTCTTCTGATCGAAAATGTGTCTGAAAATGAACATTTTGTAGGAAGCAATAGTTTTTTCACGTAGCGTCCCTTATTTTTTATAAATTAAAAAAAAATTTATAACATTTTTAATATCATTTTTTATATCAAATTTTTTTTTAATTTTTTATATTTTTTTATTTTATTTAAAGTTTTTTTTATTTTTAATATTTTTTGTTTTATAAAAATATGTGACTTCATACTTTTTTTTTTCGCGGCAAGTTAAGTATAAATTATCGGTAACGGAAACCTTCCGAGAATTCGTTTGCGTATTCTCGGAAAGCGCTTCCCCCGGCGATTCCTATCCGAATCTGCATCTTACCCGTTCGCAGATTTACACATATTTCACCGTTGACTCTTCGCCGACATTCTTTTATCGTCCGTATCGCGTTGCACAATGAATCGTCGCCCTTCAAAGATGAATGTCTCTAAAGGAATTCCTTCTTTTTTTCGAATTATTTGACATTAATGTTTAATTTTCGAGACAAAACGGAATATTTTTCGGTTCCCCACCGACACCCGCACCGCCGTAACCTTCACTTTGCGATCGATGCGAAATTATAAAATTCACACGAAACAGTTTCTTATCGTTCCCTTTCCAATGACGACGAAAAAAAAAAAAAATCGCGCGATTTAACACTTTTGCAACACGTGTGTCACTTCAATGCAACGATGACGCAACATATGCAACAACGATTCATCGATCATTTTGAATAATCAAAGAAAAAAAAAAAAAAACCACAGGAATTATCACTCGTGCAGAGCACTACGCGTGCGCGAGTTTCGTTTTTCTTTTTTTTTTCAACTTTTTTTTTTTTTTTTTTTTTTCCGCAATCGAGGAAATATCGAGGTCGCGTTTCTGTTTTCCCGATTGTTACACGAATACTACACAACTATATGCCATACGCTTTCGCGGACCGTTTAACTTCTTCTCTCGCGATCGGTTTCTCAATGAATTCTCGCATGAAGACTCGCGATTGTGGGATGTATACGGTTATCGAAATCGCGGTTTACTTTTCGCATCATTTCTCATCCCTTATCAAGCAAAAATTCTTAAACAGCCGCAGTACCATAAACTTCTCTCCCGATATATATGAATTTAATATTTCACTTGTCAAAGACAAGACGCCTGTGTCAATCGCAACATTGCAGATTGGGGGAATCGCCGCGAAATTGCCCCCTTATCAGGAGGACCTACTGGCTTACTTTTCCTTTCCCTGCTTCTCCCCTCATCGTTAAATATCATCGTAAATAATGATTTATATAATGAAAAAAAAACTCGCCTTCGAGACTTTCTTCGTTAATTATGTATTCGTGTATCTTTTATCGCGGAATTTCGCAAGGCTTCGATGTTTGACGGAACGATCGATCTGTTGGGTCGATAAAGTCGGTCGCGCGAAAACTCGGCCGATCGAGCGGCGCGCTCTCTCGGAGTCCGAAGGAAGCGGCAACCCGCCTTACATTCGAGAGACTATTGGTTATCAACCTCGAGGCGCGTATCGCGAACAAATCTTGCAATGGAAAAGGAAAAAAAAACGTTTTTGGTAATTTTTAGATCGAAGCTTTCTTCGTGATATTATTCGTCGCAGTAGTTAATTCTAACGACTGTTATTTCAAGTCTCATTTTCTCATTATATTACGAAATTTATTAAGAAACGGTAAATTTTCCGAGTTGTTATCATTGCGAAAATTAATGCTAAATCGGTGAATTATTCATTGGTTTTCGGTTTTTTTTTTTTTTTTTTTTCATTTTCCGGTACATTAGTACTCGACAACCAAAAGACCAACGATCGTTCATTTATCGAAAATTAAAATACCGTAAACAGTAAATTTGCAAAAAATTTTTTAAAAATTTATTAAAATTGCAAAATTTTTCATTTTTTTGGAAAAATAGTTGAAAATTTCACATTTAAAAAACAAATATTACATAGTTGTTTCTAAAAGCTTCCAATACCGCGATGGGGGCGAATACGACGCGAGAGATAAAAGATAAAATTGTTACGCAGAAGACAGGGACGCGCAATGGAAAAATAATTTATTAACGTTAAGGCGGGCTATACAAAATATTTGGTGCGAATATACACATTTACATACTATATATAAACATATATATAGATATCCTACTGCGGAGAGTAGTTTAATATAATAGACGGCGAATTATATCGAGCAGCGTGACGACTCCAATTATTGCGGTCAGATTCGAAAATTTGCCGCTTGCACCACCCGCCATATACTTCCCTGTAACAAAAAAACAAAAATATCAATAAATAAATAATAAAAAAAAAATTAAAAAATTAAAATTTAATTTTTTAATAAATTCGTTTAAATTTTCGGAAAATTTAATTTTTTTAATAAATTCGTTTAAATCTTCGGAAAATTTAATTTTTTAATAAATTCGTTTGAATTTTCGGAAAATTTAATTTTTTTAATAAATTCGTTTGAATTTTCGGAAGATTTAATTTTTTTAGGAAATTCTTTTAAATTTTCGGAAAATTAATTTTTTAAATAAATTCGTTTGAATTTTCGGAAAATTAAATTTTTTAATTTTTTAATCTAATTTTTCATTTAACTAAATATAAATTTCAAATTATTTAAACAATAAACTTACAGAGTGAGGCGAGGTAAGCGTGACAACAGCATTCTCGTAGTCTCGTGTATTCGGCGCAATCGCCAGCGAGGACTTTGCAAGGTTGTCGACTCACGCGACACGTGTGTTCCACGAATGGAAAAACTTCTGAAAAAGTAAAGCGTCAATTAAAATTCGTACGATACCTATTTTCTACGGAGTCATCCGTAAAAAAAAATATATATTCTGTAAATATATAAAATATATTATTATTATTATTTATTTTTATATATTTATATAATACCAAAAAGTTTCGTGATTCGAATTATTTTTTTATTGTTTGTTAAATAAACAGAAAAAACCATTAATATCGCCGTTACATTTTTTTGTTACTCAGCAATCGATATATCGAAGTTTCAACTGTTTTTTTGTTATCAAACACCAGAGACAAGTATAATATCTGCATAAACGCATAACTGGTCTTTAGTTGCGAGACGAGACTTCCTGTTGATTAGGTATCAGTTCCGGACACGAAACCCCACGCCCGGTATCTCCTCATACCGTTTTAATTTAAGAATTTGAAACTCAAAAAAAATTCTTATTTTTTATTATCACAAAAAATTTTGAAAATCTAAAAAAAAAAAAACATAAAAATAAAAAAAAATATATATAACTTAAAAAATTTAATAAAAATAACAAATAAACAAAAAAACATTATTGTTTGTTGAAATGTTTTGAAAAAAAATTGTATCCAACGTGTGTCGCGTAGTATAAAAAATATATTAAATTTTTTTTTTTCTTATCGTCTATCGCTTGCAGAACTGCAACGGGTGCAACGAAATGCTAGAAATTGCATTTTATAATGATAACTATTCCGATTTACACTCGTAGAAGCGATAAATTGCGTTTTCGCGATTCATGCATTCCGTTCGTGTCGTCGTCGTCGTCGTACGGAGTGCGTGCAGTAACGCACTTCCACAGCGTCTTTCCTACACACCTTTGTCTCGTTGCACACGAATGCATATCGATATACCGCAAGAATTGTTCCGAGTGTACGGACACTGCATGTAATCGCAATGCGTTTAAGATTTTAGCGCAGTAGTGAAGTGCACAATCGTTGACGCGGGTCGATGAACAATTCGCAACGAGCATCGAGTGGTAGCAGCGCTCCCCCTCCCCTCCGCCTTTTTTCCGTTCGCGAACGGAATACTCAATCGCATCCTCGCCGAAGCTTCGCGACAATTTCTTTAAACGCATTTAATCGTAAGGGCGTTGACGTTTCACTGACAAATTTCCGGAGTCCAACGGATACAACGATTATAATTCTCGAGAGTTAATCGATTTTTCCGCGATTACGAAAAATTAAATTACGCGACGGTTTGCGAGCGGAAATGAAAAAAAAAAAAAAACAAATTGTTCGAACGCCAATTAATATTTATCGGTGAAATTATCTTTTTTCGTAAAATACGACAGTCTATGATTAAAAAAAAAATGGAGCTTCGGAATTATTCGTTACGCGTGGCTTCGCGAATTTGATTCGCGATCCGCCGATTTTTTTGGTTAGAATTCCCGATTTTTTTTTTTTTATATATATTTTTTTTTAATTTATGTTGACGATAGAATCTTCGAGACGAGTTTCGTGAAACGATTTATCCATCGCAATGATTTACAAAGAAACGACGAAATACGATCGATAGGCGAGAAATAAAAAAAAAAAATTAATCGGTGACACGGTTTGCCGTTATCCCGGATACTTCGAGAAATCAGTGATCTGCTTAACCTTCATCCGCGTGAGAATAACGTACCTAAGTTTCGTCTAAATATCGTAATATTGCGCGCATTCACGATGCTATTGATTTCTATTAAGTAATTTTTGCTTCGCGCCGCTCGCGCGCGCGATGCGCACGAATAGTTTCGTTCGATAGTCGAGTTTTTTTCATCGATTGCTTTGCTCTCGATTTACGAAGGACAAAAATAAAATAATGATAATAATTTTAAAAAAATAATAACGATAGTAAAAAGTATCGAAATAAATCGGAATTTTGTAAATTTTACGTACTGTTGTAACTGCCTTCGCAACAACAGTGATCGTTCAGAACACTGTTGTCCTTGCAGTATGTCATCTCCGCACTCGTGCACTCCTTGCATCCAGGTATAGGTCCTGCGAATTTAAAAAAAAATATATAATTCGCATTAAGATTCTCATCGTAATCCAATAATACGGTGATGAAATTTTTTTTTTTTTTTATACAAAAATCATAACAAAACAATTTTTTTATTGAAATAATAATAAATATATAAATACATAAAAATTCATAATTTGCATTTCTAGCTATAGGTCTTACGAATTAAAAAAAATCGATAATTCACATTAATATCCTTATTATTCGCGAATTACGCGGCGAAGTACTTTTTTTTTTGCATTATTATTTATTATTATTATTTTTTTTTTGCAGTTAAATTCAAATTAATTTTTAAAAAATTAATCAAAAATATTGGAATCAAAACTGCTACTATGTATTTTACAATTTTTTAATTGTAATAATAATAAATATATAAATACATAAAAATCCATAATTTGCATTTCTAGCTATAGGTCTTACGAATTTAAAAAAAATCGATAATTCACATTAATATCCTTATTATTCGCGAATTACGCGGCGAAGTACGTTTTTTTTTTTGCATTATTATTTATTATTATTATTATTTGCAGTTAAATTCAAATTGATTTAAAAAAAATTAACCAAAAATATTGGAATCAAAACTGTTACTATGTATCATATTTTTTTCTATATATAAATATTATATAAAATAATTTTTTAATTAAATAATAACGAATATGTAGATATATAAAAATCGATAAACCGCATTCTTCGTCTTATTATAATCGAATTACGCGGAGAGAATATATAATTTATAATTTTCGCTATGCCTTCGATAAATTAATCGGAAACGATTCGCATAAGTCGACCTTCGAGGCTCGAGTTTCTTCGCGGTGCCATTTATTAAGCACGAAAGGCTTTACATATACGCGATGTTCGAATAAGCGGTCGTTAATTCGCAGTCAAATTACAAGTATTCAGGGTAAATGGATACCTTTGTGATTATTAATTAGAGTCGCAGTTGGGAGATACGTAGTTTACGCAACTATCCGTACCCCAGTGGTGTATGTAACGTCAAGCATTCTGTCACGAATAACCGTGCGAATTTACAATATTATTTTTCTTTATTCATTGTCCGATAATATTTTATTCCCGAGTTTGCGGAATAAAGAAAATAAAATTGAATTTCTGCGACTTCGAAGAATTTTTATTGTCGGCAATCGCTGGATGACGCGACAAATTTTTTTTTTTTTTTTTTTTTTCAGAATTTTTTTATTGTGATCATTAATATTATAATGCATATAGACGAGAGAGTCAGAGGGCGCGTGAAACAAGTTTTCGTTTTACCTCGTGACCCGTACCTTTTTCGTCCATTCCGGCTAATTTCCGGTATCGCAGCGAAAAATTAAAAAAATTTCAGTTTGACGATAAAAATTTCGAATATTTATCGATTGATCGTTCTCGAGATTTCTTTTTTTTTTTTTTTTTTTTTCGTTTCACATACCTGGATAAATTTTGAGTTTGAGCGCCTCGTTGATCGCATTTTCGTAAGTTACTTCGTGGTCGATGATAAAATCGTTATCGGGATAATGATCGACTACGGTGACCGCTTCGGAATCGGCGCCGATTATCGAGAGCAGCAGAGATAACACAAGAATCGTCCGAATTCCCGGGTCAATCATGCTAATCGCACAAATTTTACTCTTCTCTTCATCCTTACGAACTCCTGGAGCTCGCAGTTCCCTCTCTTCTTTAGCACAGTCTTCGATAAATCATTCGTCTACTTGCGTTCGATTTTCTGCGTGATAAGCGAAACAAAAAAAGTCTGTTATTTTATATATAGAAACGATTATTTCGCGCGTACACTTGTGTAATCGGGAATTAAGAGATTTGCTTAAGGAAACTATGAAGCGGAGACGACGCACATGCGGTGGTGCCGACCAGTCGCTATAAAACGTTCGGAGCTTTATATCGATCCGCGGTTTTGCTTTATATCGAGAGATGATTCATCTCACCCTCTCCTACTACTATCAACCCGATTCGAGGCGCTCGGCCAGTCGGCCGAAACTACCCTTCGGTACTATGTTCGCTATCGATGTTTTTACGGATAAATAAAAAAATTCAGTGGTTCGTTTTTTCTTTTTTTTTGAGAAATTTATTTATGTATATTTATTTTTAATATCAATGCATAGTTTTCCATATGTTAATTAATTCGTAAATAAATAAATTTGATTTCGCAAATTTCGCGATCGCTGAAATTAGATATATGAAAAAAAGGACAGAAAATTTGGCTAAAAAACGGTCTAAAAATAAATAGGGTTAAAAAAATTATAACACATTTTCATTATTATTAATTTACTTTTGGTAAAATTTGCATTTTTTATACAGATCGACGATTAAAAATTTGGGTCGGAAATCGCGAGTTTAGAATTTTTTTTTTTTTTGTGAGTTTTTTTTTCGATCTAATATTGGAATTGTTGTTTTCCTTAATTTTTTTTCTCCTCCATTTATTATGAAAAAAAATACTCTTTTTTTTATTTATTTTTCTTGTTGAAGTAAATTTGAGACGTTTCTCATGACCGCGTCAATCGTCGACAATTCGTGCGACAATTTTAATAGGTAAAATTTTCCCGGAGAATTCGAGTGATCCGTCCGCTTAGGTCGGTAATTATGACTCACGAAGCGTCGACGAAGCAGGCAATCGTTAATTAAGTTCAATTAAAGTCCCTGCCGCAAACGCGAGTACATCTTCCGCACGCGCGAATGCCAACCGCTAAGATTCCAAAAATGGATCACGAAAAAAAAAAAAAAAAAAAACGATATAATAAATAAATAAATAAATAAATAAATAAATAAATAGAAAACGCAAAGATCAATCAGCGTGTATAATCGTCGTTTCGCAATGTCCCCGCGGAGTGATGTCTTCCTAACGCGAAAATTTCTCCTATTCATTGTTACTTACGAGAACAGAAGAAAAAAAAAAATTTAATTAACAACGCGAGTTCGCGCGCGCGATACGGAGACACACACACGGATACAAACTTAATTAAGAAATTAGACGTTATGTGAAACGAGACTTCGAGGCTCATCCGCTTTGCAAATTACGTCAGAAGACACGCGTGGATTCCTTCGGAAAAACATTTATCTGCGTGACAATGCTTTTAGTTTAAACAATCATTGAAAAATCGATCGAATCTCAAAAATTGCAAAAGTTCCGAAAGATCGAGAATGAAATTACGACGAAATTTTCAAGCGCTCCAAAAACTCTTTGCTCTCTCGGTACCTTATCTACTTGTACAGCGCGCCTCGTGACCTCTGAACCCCTTTACGATTTCTACACATTTTTTTTTCTTTATCCTATTTTTCGAGAGTATTGGTAACGGCGTTGCGAGAAAACGCTATCATTGAAGCTTATCAGCGGGTCACTATGTTTGTATCTCCGTGAAAAAGCATTCGTGATTCACTCACCAATAGATCGATACTGTGAAAAAAAAAATGTAAATTTTACGTACTGATACTGAAAATCTTTATGCATTAACTGATACAATATATTTAACGTACAAAAGTGTTGAAAAAAATTATTTTACAACGAAATTGGAGTAAATTATTATTATTATTAATTTAACGTACGTATTTACGCATAAAATCTTCCAGTGCATTAAATTCACAATTTTTTTTTATTTTACACACAGTAGCGTTCAATTCTCGAAGAGTTGCAAATTGTAGTTCACAGACCGTTTATTCAATGGTTAATTACCGAAGACTAATTATAATTTTCTCACCGCGATGTCTTGTCGCGTTAATTGAATCCTTCCTCCCAGTAGATTATCACCCTTACCGCTCAGACAAATACAATATCGCCGCACTTTCGACGATTCACATTTTTCAAATTCCCAATCGCGTCGATATTAATGCCTCCAAGTAGACACGATCACTTTTATAATTCGAATTCGATAAAAAATAAATAAAAAAAAGTTTAAACATCGAAAAAATGGGTTTTCTGTTCGTTTCGTCAATTTTGGACGGCGAATGTCGGCGTTACGGACAATATACTCGAGAGAACAAACAACCGGCGAGGGCTACGGACTGCGTGTAACTGGGAGCGCGAGACGAGGGGCTGAAAAGAGCGTCGTTGTCGGCGACGCCGGCGTCCCGCGAGTCTCGCACACGTTTCTCACTCAGCTTTTGTACCTATCACGATGGTGTGTTCCTTCCAACAAACACACGCGCGCATCCGCACACGTGTACACGCATCGGCGCGTGTGTGTGTGCGTTCCGTATGTAGTAAAGTTTTTCTACAGGTAAAATTTTTCGAGGTAAATCGCGCGATGTACGCAGAGAGCCTAAACTTCCTTCGAATATAACCTATAAATACATCGAACCCACCGGTTCGTCTAATCGCGTTGCGAATAACTATAGTCCCCGGTAGGCAATTTT
Source organism: Buathra laborator (assembly GCA_934046635.1). Classification (NCBI taxonomy): domain Eukaryota; kingdom Metazoa; phylum Arthropoda; class Insecta; order Hymenoptera; family Ichneumonidae; genus Buathra; species Buathra laborator. The sequence continues at coordinate 7,348,282 of OW203900.1, forward strand.
TATTATCGAATCCAGGAAGTTCGGAGATACAGACAGAGGTAATGGAGAGCTCGAGGTTGCATTATGAATTTTATTACATGTCGATTATTCGAGCGGCGAACGACACGCAACAATGATCTCTTTCTCGTTACGCTCGATTGTTCGACGTTCCGAAGACTCTTCGTTGTTATTTTACAGAGAAAACAAATCTATCGAGCGATTGTCCTTACGAACGAACGTATAAAAAAAAAAAAAAAAAAAAAAAAAATGCGCCGATCGCAATAATTTTGATTTCGATCGATTGCGAGTGTCGACTTTGCGATTCGAGATTTCCTCGAAACGAAATGTTTCTTTCGAAAAGTTGTAAAACATTATTTCGCTATTGGATAATGCGAGGATGCAAGTAGCTTTGAGTGATTGTCTCCCCCTTCGGAATGATTAATCTACTTACAAACATCGCGTAACAAATTGAATCAAAACTTCGCGGCGCGGAGTCTGCGGCGCGTTGGGCTCGTAGGGCCCGTAATAGTAGCTTCTCCGACAAACATTACCACACCAGGTGATCGAGGGAAGAGGGTGACGGTAACTTTCCGCTCTATTCACATTTATGTGCACTATACATGCTGCTGGGAGCGACACGTGTGTCCCCCGTGCGCTCCGATCGCTCTATCTATACCTCTACCTATACGGCAATTCAAACGCAAACGTACCGGCGAGAGCGACCCTTCTGCATTCGGCAGCTGACGTTCCTTTCGTCGCATAGACAATAACTACACGATTATACATTCTCGTCTTCACCTATGGGAAATAGACGAGAATTTTCATCTATAATCAATCGAACCGACGAAAAATTCTATAAATATCTTCGTGCGAATTTTTATTTCGATTATCGTAAGAATCAACATGGCGCGTGTCTCGTAATAAAATTTATCCACTTATCGAAAAAATGATAAAATTTTTTTTTATTTTTCCCTAAAATAATGTGTAATAAAAATTCACCGATAATAATAATAATAATGATGAAAATTGATCAAATTACTTGTCGATATAATTTTTATTTTTTTTGCCATAATTTTTTTTTCATCTCCGCTGAGTAGAAGGCTTCGGGTACTTGCGATCTGTCGCTACGCGACATTTTTATACCTGAGTGATAAAAAAAAAATGATATTAAAGGGAGAGCCGTAAAAGCTTGTGAACTGCTGCGCGTTTATTTCCTTCGATGCGTCAGAGCGTACGACTGTACGTGTATATATATTTTTATATATTACATATATACACATTTATATGTTTATTACGATTTTTCGCGCCCGCGTATTGGTGCACTTGCGTTTCTCACGTGTCCGACGAAAAAGATTTTTCTCGTGTTCGTTACGGTTCACGTGTATGCGATCGATTTCGCGTGTGTAGGTAACCGGCTGTTGTAGCGCGGTACGGCGAAACGCGCTGTTGGTATAAGAAATAAGGCGTAGATAGACGACGGAGAGAGAAAGAGAGAGAGAAATCGACGAAGACCTCGCTAAGGAGGGTCTGGTTACGTAGTCTATTGATCCTGCTGCTCTGCGACGAGGGTCCTTGCGTCCTATAGCACGGAACCTACCCGCCGTCGCTACACACGCCGCCCGAGTTTTTTTCGGTGTCCGCGAACACGCGGTCTTTGATTCGTTGCCGGTACAACGTAAATTCATCCAACCGGACGTAAGATCACGTAAAAAAACTCGATAGACAACGATTTTTTTTTTTTTTTTTTTACGACAATATAGAATTTCTTTTTGTCTCGTAACTATTTACCGACTCCGTCGAAACCTCGATTTGTAATGAGTATTTCGTTCGCGAATGCAACAGAGCGTTAAGGGAACGCGCGAACCCGCATATCAGTCTCTATTAGCATACGAGTAAGTCGATTATATGCGTAATCACGTTTCCTTATCGCAACGGTCGACGAAACGAGGGGTTAGGACACCTGCTCGCTCGGCCTCAAAAAATCAACGCATCGATTATTGCTGAGCAATAGAAAATTACGTCATCGTTCGAAAAAAGAGAAAAGCATGAAAAAAAAAAATGTTATATGTAAACTAACACGTGATTTCGCGAATTCGCTTCATTTCCAGTGTTAAAAAAAAAACGAACCACGTGATCGATGTATTTCCCTTTTTTTACCCGTATAAATACGATTTGCTCTCGCAGCAACCATGTTGCATTGATTTTACAGCATTTTATTTGAAACACAATTAACTCTGCGTTAGTGTAAACGTATCGGAATGAAATAATAATAATAATATGACGACGATACTGATTATAACGTTGGTATCGATTAGCGCGTAATGAAAGACGATCGGATCGCATTAATGGATTCGTCCACATCGCGGCTCGTCTGCTCGGGTTTTTTTTTTATCGGTATGATGGGTGCGCCGTGGGCTCGGCACTCGTAACGCTCCACATAATTTTCATTGTGTCCAAATACAGGAGACACATTACCTATCTTCAGTTTTCAACAAAGTACCGTCGATAAAACGAAACCTCGATATCCGTTTCTATTTAATTGTTATTTCCTGTACGAGATATTTTCCGCTGTATGTAAAAAAACTGCAGTCGGAACGTACGTCGGTGCATAACCTCTAATCTTTTCAATAAACAGATATTAACATTATTGTTTCTCTCGCTCCGCGCGAAACTCCGTGAAATTAACGACGAAAAATGAGCGATTAAACGCTCCCGCGCGCGTGTCGGTGGCAAGGATTTTGGAGGTTCGAATTTGCGGCTGATTCGCGCGCCATTTTGTAGCCGCGACTTTTGCGCCGTCGATGCTGTCGGTAACTGCAGATCGACTGCGTCAGCGACCTTGCGGTCCCCGCGGTACAGTGTGTGGCATCGGTGTGTTGCGGGAGCTCGCCGCGCTGCTGCTCGCCACTGACGCGTACTGTAGCGTAAACGTCACCACTGTAAATAGAAGTGGGAATCGTCTGTAACGGCAGGAGAAGCCGCAGGGCGTCTTCGTGTGCGCAGTATTGTGTTACTCTTTCTATCATACAGTTTTGGAGAAAAATTTAATTCATCGTAATCTTTCTGTAACACCACTCGCGGATATTGATAGCTGCGAAGATGGCTTCGTCTCCGGTGTCGAATCCGGTGAGTTATTTAATTCTTTTTTTTTTTCTACGCGATCACTCAATAACGTCGAAACGTGTATCTTCGGTGCTATATGCACTTTCCAAGAGACTTTTTCGTGACCTAAAAATATTTGCCGCAATGACGCTAGATATTCGCTCTATGAATCGGTGTCATGAGAATCTTTGAAATTTATCGTATATCTCGAACGACGCGTAAATTATGTTTAATACGAAAGAACGATACATTTTGCTATTTTCACTCCCGGAAACGGTGTTTATGAAATTCTTAAACTACATATCGAAGAGCGGACAGTGTTTATGTTTCGAAACCCGACCTTGATGCGTGTTTTTCTTTTTTTTTAATGGGATTTCATTCGAAATGTCGAATATTTTTTTTCGGCGTATTAACCGTTTAAATTATTATCGATTTTTTTTTCTGTCATTAACAAACTTTTGATGAAAAATTGTGACTTGCAATTTCGTAAAAACAAAAGATCGATTTATTATTCGTAACAATCGAAAAATCAATAATCTCACTGTCGACTATCAACGAATTAAATTTAATATTTAACGATCGATAATTGCGTATTTTTTATCTCAAGCAATTTTTTCGGCGATAATGTAAAAAAATTATTTATTATTTCAAACAATCGAAAATAAAAAAATTGAAACATCGCGATCTCGAAAATCGACGAATTGAATTCAAATTTTTTCATTCGGCGATCGTTCGTTTGTTTTCTCAGGAAATTCCCTATGTGGGAGCCGTCGACGGCGGCCTAATGCCGGGAAAGATGTTAAAAATCAATGGCAAAGTACCGCCGAACGCGGTGCGTTTCGCGATAAATTATCAGTTGGGACCGAATCTTAATCCTCGCGACGATATAGCGATTCATTTATCGCCGCGATTTATTGAGGGTATATTAACGAGAAATCACATAGAATCGATGAATTGGGGACCGGAAGAGAACGGTGGCCCCCTGTGGATCAAACCCGGCGAGGAGTTCGAAATAATATTGTTGTGCGAACAGCTGCAATATAAAATCGCCGTAAACGGTCGGCACTTTAGCGAATTCGCTCATCGTTTACCGTATCAAAAGGTAACGCATTTAGTGATCGACGGTGACGTCGAAATTCGCTCGATCTCTTACGAGATCATTCACAGCGGTCCACCGCGGTCGCCGCGGTCGACTCCTGTACCGGATGTACCTGCGGCAAATTTCGGACCACCAGGTGAGATATTTTTCGTTTTTTCGTCTTTTTTTTTTTTATTTTTTTTCAAAAATAAGTTTAATTTTTTATTAAATATTTTTCGTGTTGTTTTTTTTTTCTTTTTAACATAAGTTACATTTTTCGTTTTTTCGTGTCGTTTTATTTTTCACGTAATTTTTTTTTTTTTTCAGACAAATTTTTTCATTACATATTTTTCGTTATTTCGTGTCGTTTTGTTTTTTCAAAACATTTTTTTTTTTTTTTTTTTTTTTTTTTTTTTCACACATAAGTTTAATTTTTTTTATTGATTTTTCAGGACCCGGTCGTCTCTATCCTACGCTGGGACCGCAAGATCCACCGGCCGCAGGCGGTTACGGACCTCCCGGCGGAGGTTACGGACCTCCGCCCGACGCTTACGGAGGTCCCGGCGGAGGTTACAACCCCCCGAGAGCTTACGGTTACCAACCCGGTCACGAAAAACCCGAAGAGGAAGACGCGTTTGGCGGATGTCTCGACAAAGTTGGTTTGGCTGTCGGGGGTCTCATAGCAGCCGGAGGTGTCGCAGCCGCGATGCACGCTATGAACGTTAGTCTCGATAAATATATGCAATTTCACGCCGACATAGCAAAGAAAAAAAAATTACGATTGTCTTTTTTTTTTTTTCACGAGTTTAGACTTTGCCGTCTCTCGAGGCGTTTGCAACGATTTCGCAGTCGGAATCCGAAGGAAAAATCATTAATTCCATAATTTCGTTTTTTTTTTTTTTTTTTTTTTTTTTTTTTTTTTTACGCTGCGTCGGCATATAACGATTATTTTTTAATTCAAAGCTAACGATTCGTTTGGCATATTGCAGAAAAATAAAAAAGAACACGAAGCCGATCACGAAAAAACGGACGCATCGAAAACGGAGACTGCGAGCGAAAATAGCGGTCTAAATCTCGGAGCTTTGGGCGCCGCGTTGGCCAGCAGTTTGGCCGCTAATGCTCTTCAAGGCGATTCGAATCAGCGACCCGGCGGTTATCCTCCGCAAGATACGGGATCCGGTGGAGTTCTCGGCTCGATCTTTGGCGCATTGGGTAATAAAAAAAACGTTTCGAGTCATAAAAGTCGATAGAATCTCTGCGCTTATTATCCTCTCATTAGCGATCGAGTCGATTGTCTTATTAATATCGTCATCTTCGTTGGAGTTATTCGGATTAGAAAATTGCCTCGTAGTGTCGAAAGAGACAGTAGTCGCGTTGCGTCATCGTTTGGAATGTATCGCTGCTGCTTCAAGGACGCGATGAGGAATGACGGATAATCACAGCTTACGCTGTGTGATATCATTTACACGCGTCACTATGACTGCATACAAGTTTTCGATTTTTCATCGTAAACCATTCGTCACGAGGTTTTCACTTATTTCCGGATGAAATTCACTTTTTATTCCGATTTTCAGCGTAAACCATTCGTCACGAGGTTTTCGCTTCTTTTCGGACCAAATTAACTCTTTATTCGAACGGATTTTCATTGAAAACCATTCGCTACGAGGTTTTCGCTTATTTCCGGACGAAATTCACTTTTTATTCCGATTTTCATCGTAAACCATTCGTTACGAGATTTTCATTTATTTCCGCAGGGAATTCACTTCTTATTCCGATTTTCATCGTAAATCATTCGTTATGCGGTTTTCGTTTATTTCCGTATGATTTTCACTTTTTATTCGAACGGATTTTCATCGAAAACCATTAGTTATGAGATTTTCGTTTATTTCCTACGAAATTAACTTTTTTTCGAACGGATTTTCATTGAAAACCATTCGCTACAAGGTTTTCGTTTATTTCCGCACGAAATTCATTTTTTATTCCGATTTTCATCGTAAACCATTCGTCACGAGGTTTTCGTTTATTTCCGTACGATTTTCACTTTTTATTCGAACGGATTTTCATCGAAAACCATTAGTTATGAGATTTTCGTTTATTTCCTACGAAATTAACTTTTTTTCGAACGGATTTTCATTGAAAACCATTCGCTACAAGGTTTTCGTTTATTTCCGCACGAAATTCATTTTTTATTCCGATTTTCATCGTAAACCATTCGTCACGAGGTTTTCGTTTATTTCCGTACGATTTTCACTTTTTATTCGAACGGATTTTCATCGTAAACCATTCGTCACGAGGTTTTCATTTATTTCCTACGAAATTAACTTTTTTTCGAACGGACTTTCATTGAAAACCATTCGCCACAAGGTTTTCGTTTATTTCCGCACGAAATTCATTTTTTATTCCGATTTTCATCGTAAACCATTCGTCACGAGGTTTTCGTTTATTTTCGTACGATTTTCACTTTTTATTCGAACGGATTTTCATCTTAAACTATTCGTCACGAGGTTTTCATTTATTTCCTACGAAATTAACTTTTTTTCGAACGGATTTTCATTGAAAACCATTCGCCACAAGGTTTTCGTTTATTTGCGCACGAAATTCATTTTTTATTCCGATTTTCATCGTAAACCATTCGTCACGAGGTTTTCGTTTATTTCCGTACGAAATTCATTTTTTATTCCGATTTTCATCGTAAACCATTCGTCACGAGGTTTTCGCATATTTCCGTATGAAATTCACTTTTCATACCAATTTTCATCGTAACCCATTCGTTACGAGGTTTTCGTTTCTTTCCGTACGAAATTCTCTTTTTATTCCGATTTTCATCGTAAACCATTCGTAACGAAGTTTTCGTTTATTTCCCTACGAATTTCCCTTTTCATTCGAACGGATTTTCATCGTAACCCATTCGTCACGAGGTTTTCGTTTATTTCCCTACGAATTTCATTTTTTTTTCGATCTATTAATTTTTTTTTTTTTTTTTTCTAAGGCGGCGGTGGAGGACACGGCGGCGGCCAACCGCAGGGTTACCCTCCACAGCAGCCGAATGATCCACTGGGCGGAGCTTTCGGATCGATACTCGGTGGAGTTCTCGGTGGAGGCGGTGGTCACCAACAACCCGGTGGATACGGTGGCTATCAGCCGGCCGGAGGCTATCAGCCAACGGGTGGTTATGGATCGCAACAACCGCAATCGGGTGGTGGTAACGATCTCCTCTCAAATCTCGGAGCTTCGATCGGTTCCTCGCTTTTCAATTCCGCGCTCGGTGGCTTAACGAAACACGTGAGTAAAAAGATAAATTCGAAGAAATCCAAAGCTTGAAAAATCGCATATGCTATTTCAATGATTTTTCTGTCTCGCGATACCGTAACTATTTTTCGCATTGATATTTATTTATTTATTACACTTATTACTATTTTATTTTCCCGACTCTACGATGATTTTTGAGAAATTTTATACGCGGGAAATCTCTTCCTTTAGATATTAATACGAAAACTTCGATTTCTTGGGATTCTTTTTTTTTTTATTGGTTTCTATCGATCGATTTTATAACTATTTACTGTTTTTAAAAAGTACGCTATGCTATAATTATTTGTAATAAACGTATTTACGCACAAATTTATAGTGACGATAAGGCATTTGAATAATCGCATGAAACTTCCGCATCCTTCCAGTTGTTCTTTTTATTTTTCTTCGCTTAAGTTGCTAATTATGTTGGAATGGCTTTTGAAACTTTTATTCGCTACGAATCGCGCTGCTGCGTCGGCAAACGATCAGAACGTCTTGTGTGTCGTTTGAACAGAAGTCGCACGGCGATGACGATCGCCACGCTTCGGCGCCGCCGCCGAGTTACGGAAATTACGGGGGGCGAAGCGATCCGCCGCCGGTTCAGCCGTATCAACCCGCAGCACCGCGTCCAGCGAGTCCGCCGAAACCCGGCGGTGGAAAATTGTCCGCTGCCGATATATCCAAAGGTCTCGGACTCAGCGACGACGAGGATTAATCTTTATTCGTTAATCCGACGCAAAGTAAATGCTCTCTCGCCGCCTCTGCACATCGAAAACACGAAATGAAAAAAAAAAAAAAAAAAAAAAAACAAATCTCGAGAACGTTACACTTTCAATAATTCGATAAGTAAATAGTATTTACGATGTTTTAAAAAATTGTTAGAGATGTTTAAAAAACATTGCATTCGCGCGCTTCGTAAATGCGGATTTGAAACCGCAAAAAAAAAAAAAAAAAAAATCGCGTGAAATTGATTTTCCGAGAGCCTAAAAATACATCGATATTATTTATTTAACATACGACGATCCTAATCGCGTCCGTTTCCGAGAGCTTCCGATCGCACGGCTCTGTATAGACTTCGTAGAAAAAAATAATTATAAAAAAAACACGCAAATGCAGCTATTGACTATTTCTCACAGAGAAAAAAAAAATCCGAAAAAAAAAAAAACAGATTTTAAATCAAAAGCGTCGATCGCCTAATTAGATACCGTTATTTTGTACGAAAGTTAATTGTATTTTTTTATAAATGTTTGCGTGGCCTTCAAAAAACCGTGAAATACCTTTAAGGTATTTTTTCCTTATAGTTTCGATATACAATTTATTGAAATACAAAATGTTTTAAAAAAATTGCTATATATATATATTAGATTACATGTTATCGTATAAATATCAAGTCTCGGAGAAGGAACGAAGAAATATATTACAAAAAAAAATACGAAGATCTAATCACGCGGAATGCTTTGGCGCAGAGTCGAGGGTTTTATTTAATGTTATTCCTGATCCAAAACTTCCCTCGACGAGGAAGTCTCCAACACGAATCCGTGATCCTTCTGTTGAAAAAAAAAAAATGAGATCGTTAACCCAAAAAAAAAAATGTAAAAAAAAATCGTTAAATATTGATAATTAATTTTTAAATCGTTAAAAATGATTAATTAATTTTTTTATTCGTTAAAAATGATTAATTAATATTTTGAATCATTACAAATTATTAATTAATATTTTGAATCATTAAAAATTATTAATTAATATTTCGTCGTGAAAAATAAATTAATTTTTTAATCGTTAAAAATTACTAATTAATTTTTTTAATCATTAAAATTGATAATTAAATTTTTATAATTGTTTGAAATTGATAATTTTTTTTTTCGCTCGTATATCGATAAAGACTTACATCACTTTCAGCTTTCAATGCTTCGAGTTCTTCTCTCTTTTTTCTGTGGAAAAAGCCGAATTTCACTAATCCCCAAGTGAGTAAAACGAGTAAAAGTATTCCGAGAAGAATCGATAATACGATTATCCACACGGCAATTCGACTGGTGATCGGTGAGCCGACAAAGGTCGTTCCGACCAAAGTGCTGTCGGGTTTATTCTCGACGCGCTGAACGATTCCGCTCGGTTGTGCGATTGCGATGCTACCGTTTGAGACGAAAAATATGATATCTTTGGCTTCCATAGTTTCAGCTGCGAATAAAAATAACCAAAAAATCAAATTTGGTATTCGTATCTAAAGTAATAAACCGTAAAATACGAAATATATATATATATATATATATATATATATATAAAATTCTGGCGAACGTTCAACTCACGTCGAAAATTCTTCAGTTGCATATCCAACGTAATCGCGAGTTTCGCAACAGTAAGAGAATTCGCAAAAGTCCCCAATTTGCATGATATCCGTTTACACGTTACCGTTGGATTCGTACAATTCAAATACAAAGTTCTATTCTCCGGCGGTACATTCATCGAAGGATTTTCTTCGATGCTAAATCGTTCGAACGTATGATTTCCTTTGCTCGCGATAGTCGCTCGTTGAGTCGTCGAAGAATTTTGCGTCGTCAACGAATCCGACAAAATAGTTTCGTCGGCAATATCGTCATCGATCGCGCGACTCGAGTCGGAGCAGTAAAATTTTCTTCCCTCCATAAGACCAAAAGTTTTGTTAACGCGAGCGATTTCTATAACGCCGTTGTCTTCGTCTTTCCAGTGTGTCGGCACGAGTACCGTAATTATCGATTCCTCGATTGGACTTTTCCCGAATTTTTGCACCTCGTAAATATGCTGAAATCTTATAATCTCCAATGGCTTTTCATCGTCTTTGTTGAAATAAGAGTAAAGATCTTCTTGTGATTTTCTGAAAAAAAAAGCGTATCAAAATATAAACAAATTAAAAAAATATAAAAAATTAAATAATTATATAATAATAATAACAAAGATATTAAGAAAAAGAAGATATTAAAGATTTTTTTTTATATTTAATATATCAAAATTAATTCATTATTAATAATAATAATAATATATTAATTTATTATTATTATTATTATTATTATTATAATATAATTATTATTATTAATAATTAATTAATTTTTATATATTAATTTTTTTTTTTAATATCATTAAAAAAAGATTTATAATGAATGATTATTTACCCAGCGATAGCGATGTCCACATCAACGTCGAAATAAATCGTCATATTGCGTGTATCCATCGCTGAATTAATATTCAAACTCTGAGTAGAAACTCTGGTCGATAATTCAACGTGACCGGTGTCGCTGCGAACTCTACTCATATCGAGTTCGAGAACAGAAATTCGTTGATTTCTCAAAGGATTTCCAAGTTCGCAGGTGACTTCGAGAATTCCGTCGAGTAGCGATTTTTCGGTGCATTCCGGTGGAACGCTTCCCAGCGATATCGGCGATGGTATCAAAATATGTGTTTGAGTTTTGTATGCGGGTTCTCCGCGATTGTCGACTTGAACCGCAAGTCTAACTGTTGGTTTCGATCCCAAAGTGTACCGATTTCCGTCTTCGAAATCACCGGATATCGAGAGATCGAGAATCGACGCGCAAACCTTGTCGTCGCCGCAGTCAACGGCAAAGGGAAGCGTTATGATGTCCCGACTTTTCGAGAGACCCTCGTTGATCACTGGACACGAGGAACAAAATTTCTTTTTCGTATTATCGACGAGATTATCGGATTGACGCAAAGCGCCGAGACGAGCTTCGGACGAATTCGAGAGATCGAGAGAAACGCTGATTTCGATGGGATCGATTACGTTTTGTATTCCACGCTGAAAAATTAATAATACAGTGAGTAAAAATTAATAATAACTTTAATATAATCAATAATTTCGATTAATAAGTTTTCTCACCACGAGATTAATTCTCACGCGTTCGCAGGTATTCTTTCCGCGCAGCAAAACGTCGGGGATATGATAAGTTCCATTGGCCCTTTTATCGCTGCCGATAAATGCTCTTCCCTGCAGAGCGTCGACTTTAAAAGTTCTTACAACATCTGCAATACATTTTTTTTGTATATAAAGTCAAATTTCATTTTTTTTTTTTTTTTTTCAGATTTTTTTTTTTTTTTTTTTAAGAACTTTTTTTTTCAATTGAAATCATCGAATACTCACTTAATTTTTCAGGGACGTGACTACCGTCGTAAAAAGAACAGACGTTCAGAAGAAAAAACGTCGAGTTGCTCTGCAGCTCTTTCGCGCCGATATACGCGACACTCACTTTCATCGTTACTACGGGTCGCGAACGCAAGAGGATCACGTGACCGGAACTATAGGCACCAATCGCAACATCTGCGTACGCGTTACCATCCAAATCTCGAGGTTCCGATATCGAGGCACCGAATCCGCGGATGTTTTCGGATACTGTTTCACCGGCTATTCGTTGACTATAACGTTTCGAGATTCCGTCGGAATTTCCATTGTAAATGTAAACCGCTCCGTGATCGTCTTCGTAAGGCGCACCGACGGCGATATCTCCGTAACCGTCGTAATCGAGATCTCCTAAACACGTTACCGTTGAGCCGAATCTCGCGCCGATTACTTCGCCTTCGAGAATTTGCGGCTCGAAGATTCCCTGAAAAAAAAAAAGGTAAAGTGGTCCATTAATTAAATCGTTCGAATTGGAGGTTTTTTTATGTTTCGAATTAATAAAAAACGAAAAAAAAAAAAAAAATTTAATCAAAATTTTTTTTTCCCAAAAAAAAAAAAATTTAATCAAAATTTTTTTTTCCCAAAAAAAAAAAAAATTTAATCAAAATTTTTTTTCCCAAAAAAAAAAAAATTAATCAAAATTTTTTTTTCTTAATTAATTTTAAAAAATTAATGTTTACTTACGTTACTCTTAACACTGTAAATGTAAACGCGTCCCTCATCCATATATCGCGACCACAGCGGCGCCCCGACAATAATTTCGTCTCTCCCGTCGTTATTAACGTCGCAAGAGGCTAAACTCGAGCCGAAGTATTCGCCGTGTTGTTCGCCTTCCAAAACTTTTCTTACTTCGAGTCTCTTGTCGACGAGATCGGAAAACCGGAAAATCAAAACTGTTCCCGTCATATCGCCGCCCCGAGGTGCACCCGAAGCGCTCCAGCGATCTCCCGGTGTGAAGTAAAAACCGGAAGTGACCGCGTAGCCTGTGAAAAAAAATAAAATATCATTTTTTCTTATCTCGTTATTCGGAGAACTCCACTCGACGGGAAATCCCGCCTACGAATTTTTTTTTTTTTTTTTTTTCCGGAAACATCGCGGAATGTCTCACCGAAATAATCGCCGCTGCGTATCAACGGCTCGGGACCGATTTTCGGAATCTTCGGACGATTAATGAAATCCGTCATCAACGGTGCGCCTTTCCAATTAAAAATTCCGGGATTGCCGAGTATTAGACCCGATCTATCGCGATCGGTGTACATATGCATCGAAAATCCCGCTTCGCCCATTCCGTAGTTATACGCTCTCACTTTATCCGTCGATGTTATTTGCAGCAAAAGGCCTAACAGAGGGGTTATCCGGTTGTCCGCTTGTTTTTGAAATGTCGTCGAATCTCTCGCGGTACTCCAATAGCAAATACCGTTCATAAACCAATTTGGTAGATTGGCGTTTATTATATTGTTTTTCCATCGCGGACCGCATACCTGCAGAAACGAAAAAAATACGAAAAATGTCCGATATAAAAAAAAAAAACGAGTAATTCGTTTCGTATGAACGAAATCGTTAAATAATTCGATCGATTGACGAATTTGTCCGTTGATAATAATAATAATAATGATTATTAATCGTTGTATCGTAATAATAATGATTAATAATGAGTAATAATAATAATAATAATAATACGAACCACAATTTTCGGTTGCGTTTTATTTTCCACCGCAATACTTCCACCGATCCATGCGTTGTCCTTTATTTGGTTGATATTCGAATTCCGATTGATTTGTCCGTTTCTCGTGGGATCCAAATTCCACTCGACGCAAGTGCCGTTCAGTAAGCATTTATAGACGGTACCGGGTTCGACGACGGAAGGGACAGCGCTTACGTTGGCCCGAGGAGCGCCTACGAGGACTGCAGCCTCCGCGAAGTTTCGCCCCGAATCGGCGTAAAGAGCCGTCGAGTATCCAAAATAACTGTCGCGCGAACTTCGGAAAGCTTTCGGATCTTCGAAAACTATAATATCGTCGATGTCGAAGTTATAACCGTTCGCGAAACTAAACATCGCGACGCACGATAAACATAAGAAAATTTTTCTCGTATCACTTTCCCGCGCGTGAAAAATACCGCGCGAACGCAACATTTTTAAAACTTTAACGGAATTATAATCGCGAAAAAACTGCGTCCGGATCGCATACGCGTCTTGAAGAGAATAGAGTAACGAGCAAAGTCTCGCGTTCAATTGGCCCGATGAGTCGTTCGCGCGGTGCAGGAAGGATGTGGTACCCAGAAAACCACACTTACCTCATTTTGCACGCAGACTATGTTTGCCCAGAAAATACAGAGACTCAACAGCGAGCGAAGAACGTCACGTAACGAAATAAGCGTGAAGCACGTTTTTTTTTTTTTTCTTTTTGTCATCGATAAACGTGTATAGCTTCGGTCGCTTAGTCTATTTAAATGAGTCACGGAGTCGATGTATTTGCATGAGTAGCCGCGTGCAATACAAATTATCGAATGTAATAATAATAACCTAAAAAAATTCATCGATGTATTGTCAACTTATTCTTTATTCGTAATCAATCAATAAGGACGTATAAATGTAAGATTAAATAACGCGCATTAGCCACGAAAAATCACGAGTATGAATTTTTTTTTGTTTTTTTTTTTTTTTTTCTTTTTTACCTCTTAATAATAATATGTCTCTATATTCGTACGTGATGAATCGCTTTAATCGAATCAGCCTCAGTGAATCATCGTATTAGTATTGAACGATTCACAAGTATCAGTTTCCTTTTTTTTTTTTCTTTTTTTTTTCTTCCGTGTTTACGTTCAACATAATCGAAGTGGAGTTTCTCGCGTTCGAGTCTCAGTTCGACGCCGGAGATAGGGATGAGGGATCGTTGGCGACATGATTTCGAAAAAAAAAAAAAAAATTCGTTTCACGTTACATTACATCGCGAATTTTCGACGAATAAATTCGCAATTTCGCAGTTTTCGCCTTTCGAAAGGTTTTTTTTTTTTTTTTTTTTTTTCAGTTTTTTCATTCTTAACATACAGACGATAACACACACACACGTATGAAATAAACGAACGCGTAGATGAGAAAAAAAAATAAAAAGATGCTTCTCGGTGAGGATAAACGCACAATGGGGATATTATCTCTTCTCGTCGAGAAATCCCAAAAAAAAAGACGAAACGGAAAAAAAAAAAAAAAAAAAAGTACAGAAAAAAACGGGAATATAAAAAAAAAAAAAATGCGAAGGTAATAAAATGAAGAGATAGTAATGCGAACCGTCGAAATCGGGCGGAGGGATGAACGAAACTAATTGTTATAAAAATATTTTTCAAGGAATCACAGATTCATTATTTACACAGGGAATAGATAGGTTTTGGTAGGAAGGGGACCGCGGGAATTATGGGAAAATAAATTGTATATTTTACACGCGAGACGATTAATCGATTTCGTTCGTCTCCTCCGCCGTTTAATCGGACGAATCGGTTGCCGTTGACGCGGCCAATTTGGCTTGTGGCGTCGATCGCTTCCGATATCCTCGTCTCGCGACATCGACTCTTTTTTTGAAACTTTCGAGATTCTTGACTTTCGTCTCGTGATCGGAGCATTCCGCGCCGTTACACGCTTTGTTACCGTTTTCCTCGCATTTCTCGACCGTCGATATTCCCGAAGTTATCCCGCTGTCCGGTGTCGGCGGCGGTGCGGTTTTGTTACTATTCGACAGTCTTTTCGACGGCGTCGCGTTTAATTCTTTTTCCGCGCGTTCGCGTATCGCGCCGTTGGTGCACTCGTTCCACGATGTTCGCTTAGTTTCGGAATTCGTTCTTCGCGATTCCGGGTTATCGGTATTATTTTTCGATTTGTAATGTCGCCGACGATAACTATTACTTCTCGATGATGCGCCGTCTTCAGGATCGGCGCGCGAGCGTTTGCGCTTCGGAGCGCTCGTTCCCTCCGTTTCGCTGTTGCAACTGCTTTTGCTCGACGCACCGGGATCGCTGTCGATCGGTATCGAGGTTACGGCGTAACGCGATCGTCGCGAACTGAGACCGGAACTGGTACTCGGCTGCGTGGTGTCCACGAGAAACAAATCGCTTTCGGAATCGCTGGATTTTTTGGGTACCGAAACAACCGGTTCTCCGTCGCTATCCGAGTCGCTGGGGATTTTAAGATTGAAAACAACGCATTTCCTGCGCGCTCTGCTTCTTCTACCGGATACCGCACCCTGTTTTCGTTTTAATCCTTTTGCCCGACTTTTCGATTTTGATTTTGACTTCGACGATACTTCGTCGTCATCGTTGTCCTCCGAGGCGACTTTTTGCTCGTGCGGATCGGACTCCTCGTCGACATTCGCCGTCGGGGAATTTACCACCTGCGCACCGGCCTCGACGGCCGCGAGTCTCATCAATTTTCCTCGACGATTACCGATCAAAAGGGTTATTCTGTTCGGAGAATCTACCGATCTCTCGGGCGCTACTCCCGCACCGGTTCCCGTTCTCGTGCTGTTGCGCGCTGTTGTTCCGAGAACGCTACGCATCAATTGATGAGCCGATGTCGCCGAATCTGCAGAGTTATCCCACGAAACAAATAAATAAATATCGATTATCGATATTTCGCTAAAAGTATCGAAATTAAAAATTAAAAAAAAAAAAAATAGAAAAATAATTACCATCCGAATCTGTGGCACTCTGCGTTTGTCCCGTTGTCGATGTGTTCTTCGATTCGCTGAGATTTCCTTGAGCAGTCGGCGTGTCCTCCGATCCCCAACCTTCGATCTCTCGCTGTACCAATGAATCGAAAAACGCCATCATTCGCGGATCTTCGCGGGTCGATTGATGACTGTAGTCGTGAGTCATGAATTGGCCGCTTCTCAATACCAGTCTTATGTACTCGTCGTGTGTAAAAACTCTTCTTTGTCGCTCCTGCTTACCGGAGTCGCGCTGAAAATTATAAACATAAAAAAAAAAAAAAATTTAATTTAAAAAATTTTTTTAAAAATTTTAAAAAATTTCGAAATCATTAATAAAGTCAAATAAATGAGATTAAAAATGTTTTTTAAGCTTCTGAATCGGGAAAATCACCTTTAAGCCTCCGAGACAAAAATTGCAGAGCGGAAATGGACTCCATATCTTGATGATCTTTTCCACACCTGATGACGCGAGTATGCAACTCGCTCTGTTGTAACGCACTTGATTAACAATCGATCTGTGACCTCGAAGTATCATGTGAGCCGAATCCACCCATTTGACGTCTTCGCTCGGAATTTTCCACATGTAGAGATTAAAATCGTCGGAACCTTTAGAAATGATAAACAGAATTGTTACATCGATGTTTTTTTTTTCCTTTTTTTTTTTTTTCAAATTTGATTCGCAAGATTTGAAGTTTTACCCGAGAGGACGTATTCGTCGTCGTCGCCGGCGAAACAACACGACTTCATCGTGCAACTGTTGTAATATCCCGGCTGATCGAAGTGGCAAAGATGAATCGGCGAATCAACGGCGTACAGCACCGGTGGCAAACGTCTTCTCAATGCGAGAAGTCGCGTTCCCGCTGAATTAAAACGCACGTTCATGCATCCTTGACTCGGTCCCTCACTTCCGTAACGCAAAACCGGCCTGTAAATTCGATATTTAATAATTGTTTACGGTTTTTATGTTTTTTTAAAGTTATACTATTGTTTTTGGTGAATCGGCATTGTGATATTAACTTTTCGAGGGTTTATGTGGTTTCGGACACTTTGGAGTATCGGCGGTGCGAACTATTTTTCGAAAACTTGTATTTCCGATTTATATCGAAGTATTTTTGTTTATCACGAGTTATTTCTAAATGTTACGATGTTTCGAATCGAATGGTATAAAGTGAATAAAAAAAAAATTAAGTTTATCTTATTATTTCCGTTGAATATCGTTATGATAACAACGATTTCCAATAATCTTCGAGTTTTTTTCGGGAAATGTGAAACGTGTCGTGTGAATTCCCACCGAAATATTGATGATATGTTTTTTTTTTTAAATCTTTTATTCAAAACTTATGATCGCTCTGCACGCGTTTAGAAAATGATGAAAAATCGTTTCGTGAAAATGAAATCATTGCATTATATCGATATGCGAATAGTTCGCGGGAATAAAATTGAATAAAATTTCCAAAAAAAATACTGCGACTCGTAGATATTTTTATTGTAAACAAAAAATCCGATAAAATTTTCATTTTCATGTTTCGTTTTTTTCGAATAATTTTTTTTAATTATCCAAATTACTTACTCCAATGGTTTGCGCACATCCCACAAGCTGATACCCTCTGCGGCATTGGCGGTCGCCAATGTTCTCGGCTCAACGGGATTAAACATAACAGAATGAAATGCTGTTTTATACTGAGCGACGCAGAAGGTCTCAGTGCTGCTGGAATCCCTAATATCAAAAATGAGAACTCTGCCGTCGTCGCAGGCGCTGGAGAACACATTGTCGTTGTGCGGATGTATCGACAAACCGTAAACAGGTTTCTCATGGAGGAAGAAATTCAGCGGATCCCCCCTTCAAGATAAAAATTTACGATGAAAAAAAAAAAAAAAAAAAAAAAAAAATCGCGAGTTATCGGCATAAAAAATGGCTGCGCACATTTTTTCGCGCAAATAAATTAATAATTTTTTTTTTTTTCTCACGTTCTCAGATTGTGAACGACGACTTGATCATCGTTGCCGGCGGAGAAAATTTTGGTTTTTCCGCTGTCGTAGCCGAGACAAAAAATATTACTCCCGTGCTGAGCTCTCATAGCCATAGGTTTTCCAACGCCCTGAATCGCCTGTTCGACTTTCCATAACAAAACTCTTCTGTCGTCTCCACCTGTGGATTAAATTGAAAAAATAATATTTTCAGCTTGTCGATCGTAATGAAACGTAAACAAAGTGTCAAACAAAATTTCAGCCAACGGCACTGGAATTTCAGTCGACAAGAAATTATTGTTTTCACGTGAAACAATTTTTCGGAAATAAAAAAAAAAAAAAATTTGTGATTGTGAAAGAATAACGCCTTGCGATGGGCGATAACGATGTAGTAATTAAAGGGCCGAGTCGCACGTGCGTAACTTACCAGAGACGAGTAAATCCCCTTGAGGCGAGAATTCAATAGCATTAACGCATCCGTAATGCGATGATAAATCTTTCCGAAAGAGATTGTCGGACTCGTCGATTCTCGCGCTGACGAGACGTTTGCAGTGATTTATTCGATCGTCGATCTGTCTGCGAAGAAAGCAATCGAGGGGATTGCGTGTCGACGGACGTGCCATGATCTCTCGACAGCTCGTACAATTTAATATTTTTTCTTTCCCCGCAACACACCACCGAGCCGCAGCGATTACACACCGATAAGTGTCCGTTCCTCTTGGACGACTTATTCACCGTGATATAATTATTATTATGTTTTTTTTTTCACTAACGCCGCTCGTGAGGCCCACACACTACGTTCGACCACCGCTCGTCACTCGTCTCACTTAACTTTTCTCCCTTTCTTCCATGTATATTGGCCCAACGATATCTCGATATCCTCGGGTAAACAAGTTCACTCGTCGTCGTCGTGTCTCTCGCCCAGAGAGCAACACACCTTTCGGATCTCAACACTGGCCAGCCAGCTCTCTCCCTCTCTCCCTCTCTCTGTGTCTCTCTGTCTCTATTACAGTCCGCGAGAATAAAACAATAACTCGCGAATTATTTTATTTTTTGTGGTTTAGCCTTTTCGAACGATAAAAAAAAACGACACGTTTTAATATAAATAACGCGATTTTAACACCCACTATACGGGCTGAACAAACGCGTCACCGTTTCTCCGCTCTTCGGAGCGTTTCAGTACTTCCCGAGATCCGAGTATCACGGCGATGGGTAAATGCGCTCCACTACAAAACTCACGCCAGCGATCTGACTGTCGATCAGCTGATCGGAGACTACTGCTCTCGCAGCCGCCCTACCTCCTGTGTATCCCTCCCTCCTCTCCCTTTCTTTCGTCGTCTGTCGCTCGAGCAACACCTTCACAGCGTTTGGAAAGCTTTTCTTCGTCGATCTTGTAGTTATAACGAATTCGTTTTCGTTTAAACACGAGTTTCGAAATACACGCGCTTCCACCGTTTTACAGGATTGTTCGATACCTTTTTTTTTCTGTTCGAAAGTTTTTTTGGCTTAATTTATAACGACGAGACGACTCTCAACTGCAATATCTCGGCCACTTTTCGCTGTGATAATATTACGTGTTGTCACTGCGATATACGCATCGCGAGGCATTGTTATTATTATAATCATCGGAAGCTCCAACAAGGGTGACACGTGGTAGAAATCGCATCTGATGGATTCCAGTGCCGGACCGCGATTAACGCGAATTCTTCTCACCGGTCCGCCAGGTAAGGTCACAATTCCGATGTTTTCGAAGGCAAATAACTTTTCTCAGTAGGTTTGACCTCGAAACACACTCTGTTTATTTTTTTTCTCGTTCCTTTTCGAGGTATCAGAAAAACAACGATATGCGAAAAACTCGTATTTATAATGGCGAAGACAAAATACCGTTTTGATGGATTTTACACGACGGATGTAAGCCACTTTCATTCGAGAGACTACAAAAGAATCGGTTTTGATATTGTATCAGTGAATCACGACATCACTAGACCATTGGCTCGAATATTATCGTTAGTACGGGACACGAGGACATTTGTCATTCGTCGGCGTAATCGATAGCTATCGCCAATGTGATCGTAATATTTCTTTCGTAATTTTAGGGAAGAGTCCCCCGCAAGATAAACCTCGAAAACTCGCGTAGGCAACTATCACGTTTTCGTGAAGGAGTTCGAGACCGTTGCATTGCCTGTTTTCGATTTGAAAGCGGTAATTCGACGACCGAGCAGACATTTTTATTTACGAATTAACAATAAAATTCCGATTTTCGAAAAAAATTTCCCTCCCTTATTCACAGGACGTTCTTCTCATCGATGAGATCGGAGAAATGGAACTTTTCAGCGACAAATTCAAGAAAAACATCGAACAACTTTTTTTCTCGCAAAAAGGAGAAAAGCGCGTATGCGTGATTGCGACGATACCGCAAAGGAACAAAGTACCGCAGCGCTTCGCCGAGTTTTTTGATAGATTGCGCAACGACGAAGCAACCAAAGTGATAGAAGTCGATCGTCAAAGCAGTGACGGTCTGCCCGCGGCGATCGCACAAATGATAGAGGGGATTCTTTCGTGATAACGAAAAGTACAACGAGTATAAAGCAAAAATAAGTAGAAAAACGTTGTATATTACATTATAAACATCATTTATTATTAACAAAAAACAAAATGTCAGATCGAAGTAATTCCGCCGCGGATTGCGGCAGATTTTTTTTTCTTTTTTTTTTTTTTTTCGTATCTCTCTTTTTTTTTTTGTATAAAAGTACAGTCGCAAATATCGCGACTACGATCAAATAACGCGGCGGGTACATTGTACTACATACTTCATGCTTCTTATCGTTTATATATATATATATATATAGATATATATATAATATATTGTTCCAATAAACGGGACAACTCGATCGAGAGTCGTACCATCGAAGCACACTTTTGTTTTTTTTTTTATTTCATCGGTACTCTCGTTAACGCTTTAAGCCCCACTTTCCTCTTTTTCTAAACACAATAATTCGATCGAAGATAAAAGAAAACAAGTAGAAAGATGCAGACGCTACCCTCGGCAGCCGCAATTCATCGATCGTTGCATCTCTCTCGGAATTTCGTAATTGCACGCCTCGTACATCGATTTCATAACGTATCCGAAAAAATCCAATCGAGGAAACAAAAAAAATATAAAATAAAAAAAAAACGATGTTTATGAAACATAATTTAAATTGGATTCGATTTTTATTTATTTATTTTTTTTTTTTTTTTTTTTTTTCGTGAATCTCCGTTTAACTCGTAATCCATTGGACGACTAGCGCCGCGCGTATCGGACAGAAAACGAGTTACAATCGTTTCGCATCATCCAAATAACAATTATGTTTAATTGTTATATAGGTATCGTGTTGTGAAATTGTTAAAGCGCGCAAATCCCCGTATCGTCGTATCTTCTGCGTTCGTATCAAATATATTATTACGCACACACTCCGTTGATTCGACTACTCGGTTCTTTATATTATCGATAATCATCATGTTTTCCTTTTTTTTTTTTTTTTTCTTTTTTCTTTCATTATTATTATTTAATCAATTATTATTTCTATACTGTTTCCACTAACACATGAACTTTAGTAGGTTGGCGTATGCCATTGGCCTTATGTTCGGATGGGGCTGTAACACGAGTAAAATATTGATGTGGTCAATTTTTTTTTTGCCGATCAATCGTCCGAAACTAATATTAATTTTTCATCGATCTTTTTTTTTTTTTTTTTTTCGAATAGTTTATTTTACTCACCACAGCGTCGTACGTCGTGAAATAGGGTTGCATGTCTTTGCCATTGAGTCTGATAAAGGCACCTCGGTTACCCATTGTATCGCTGCGAAATTAAAACGATTTTTATTATTTCGAAAAGATCGAAATTATTGGATTTTTTGAAATTTCGAAAATTCATTCGAAAAGATCGAAATTGAATTTTTGAAATTTCGAAAATTCATTCGAAAAGATCGAAATTGGATTTTCGAAATTTCGAAAATTCATTCGAAAAGATCGAAATTGGGTTTTCGAGATTTCGAAAATTTATACGAAGAGATCGAAATTGGGTTTTCGAGATTTCGAAAATTTATACGAAAAGATCGAAATTGGATTTTCAAAATTTCGAAAATTCATTCGAAAAGATCGAAATTGGATTTTCAAAATTTCGAAAATCGAGAAATATTGTAATGATTTACCAGTAATTCGGTGCTGAGAATACAGTGATACATTTGCCATTGTGTCCGATCTCGTAACCGTCGTTTTTCACTTCATGACTCCTAACGACATAGTCGAGATTGTTGAGTTCAAGGAACGCTTGCGTCACGTCCGGTCCGAATTGCACACCAACGCCGCGTTTGCTCGGTGCTCTTCCCGGCTGCGGTTGAGGATCGGACCACAAAAGTTCGCACATAACACCCTCGTCGGGTGGTTGCCGGTTTCTCTCGATATCTTCGATTTCCTTCAACGTTACGTCGTCCCGCGAGAAAAGTCCGCCGTGCATTACCTGACGAAAAACGAAAAAAATAAAAAAATAATTAGACGATAAAAATAATAATTTCGATGAAATTTCTTTCGCGGTAATGAACGATTGGATAAAAACTCACGAGAACCCGACGATTGATACAGTGCGCCAGTGGCAACCAGTTGTAAACTTCGGTAAATAGTTCAGCCATTTGCGCCGTGTATTTCGCCTTAACTTCGCCGTCGAATCCGTACATATGATTCATCGTCGCGGACTCGTGATTGCCTGTGTTTTAAAATTCATTTTTTTCAGTTTACAAAACGAAAGGAAATCGATTTTTGGCGAAAGAACGAAAGGAAATCGTTTTTTGGCGAAAGAACAAAAGGAAATCGTATTTTTGCGAACAAACGAAAGAAAATCGTTTTTTGGCGAAAAAACGAAAGAAAATCGATTTTTGGCGAAAAAACGAAAGAAAATCGATATTTGGCGAAAGAACGAAAGAAAATCGTTTTTGGCGAAAAATCGAAGATAATATCATTGTGATTTTAATTCGCTCGTTTTATTCCTTACCTCTCGACATGAAAAAGTGCTCCGGATATAACAACTTGAAACCGAACAACGTGAATATACATTCAACCGAAAAGGATCCTCGATCGACAAAATCGCCGTTGAATAGCTACGTGATTCGTTAAGAAATATCGAAACGCTAAGATATCGACGACGCCGTTCGATTGACGATAAATCGGCAGAGATAAAAGGATACATAAGGATTCGTCTCGGACGGCAAACCGTTAAGTTTGAATATATTCAATAGATCGTAAAATTGTCCGTGTATATCGCCGCAAATAGTGAATTCCTTTTCCTCCGCTACTGGTATGTGGACGAGACTCGGTTGCGCCATAAACCACGTCTTTACGTCGAGCAAAATTTTGTATGCATACTTTCTATGCAATTTTTTCTCGTCTTTGTACCATTGCAACAAGTCCTGCATGAACTTTAATGTTACTTTGCCATCCTCGAGTTTCGGACCCGTGTATTCATCTTCGATAGCTGTAAAAAAAAAAAAAAAAAAAAAATTACGAAAATTTTAAAATTTCGGGTTTTTTTTTTTTAATTTTTTTTTCATCGATAATTACGAAACATACCCATGGCGTCCAAATTGATTGTTTCGGCGATATTTTTCTTGTTTTCTTCTATGCATATAGCCTTTTCAAATGCTAATTTTTTGACTATCTTGTTGCACTCCTGATACTTCGCTTTGGCGTCCTGATCATTGGGTCGCACTTTTGTTACCGTTTCAAAATCTTTCAGTGCCAATTTGAATTTACCGAGAGACATGTAAGCTGCGGCTCTTCTGTAGTAACCTTTTACATAGTTTCTATCCAATTCGATGGCTCGTGACGCGTCGTTGAGCGCCGCGCCGAAAAATTCGCTTCTGAGATGCGCGAAACTTCTGTTTCCATAATAAACCGCTACAGTTGGATTCAACGCTAGAGCTTTGGTATAAAATTCCGTCGCTTTTTCATAATCCTGATCTGTGAAAAAAATAAACCAAAAATTTACACTTTTAACGGAGTAAAAACGTGAATTTTTGCGAAAATGAGTTAAATTTCAAGGTTCGTCTTGACGAATAATGAGAAATCGCGAAACGAATTTGTCAACGTTTTCACGAGTGACGAGACGACATATAAATGATAATTAGATGCGCGGATGATTAACAGTTTTTTTTTTCGCGCAAAGTATCGCTTCCGTCGTAATGCGTAAATCGTTAAAGTGTTATATTTGCAATTCTCGAAAGACGTCAAGAGTTTGGTTAACTCCGAAACGCACGTGACCGTTCGCGATACGCTGCGTCGTCGAAGCGAAACTATTTCGCTAACGACAATTATAACTGACAATAGTTTAGACACGAGGCTACGGTAATACAACAATTTTACGTACTTTTGAAGAATTCATTTGCGACGTTTTTGAGTATTTCCGCCTCTTTGGCATCCAACGGATCCACCACGGTCGGTCCTCCCGTGATCTCGGCGTTTCCGCTCATCACCCCGTTAACTTTTTAACCGCAAACGACTAGGAAAGCTCGCGACAGACGACTCGAACGATACCGCAATGATGGGCAATAAATAATGCATTAAATAAATCCCACGAACGCTTTAAACTTATTCCCACTCTCGCGACGATGTATTAACTTTTTTTTTTTTTTTTTTTTCGCAAATGTTTTTCGCTCTCGTTACTTCCAGCAAGAGTTACACACCGCGAACGAAATGAAGTTACCGAGGAATCGTAGAAGCAGAAGCTCGAAGCAGCGCGCGAGGTAACTCTCTAGTTTATTCGACAAAAATGGGTCGTAACCGTTTCGATGACCTTGCGCCATCTGTGTGCTCCACGAATGTCTCTCAAGAGAGCACATGTGCTGCTGGCTGTTTTATCTCCTTGCACCACGCGATATTTCCACCGGAACTCCAATTAGACTGAAAACTAAACTAGTGGCAAACATCTAGTGGAACTCAACATGTTCTCTAGTTGACAGCCAATTGCGTACGGTCAGTCCCATTGAAAACTCCGTAGCAGATTCGCGTGTATCGAAAACATCAACTAAACTTGTATTATATTGTATATTTTAACGTATTTGAAAAAAAATTAAAAAAACAACAATAACAACGCAGCGTAAAACGTGACACCGATGATCACCGGAAGTGATTAATTGCGACGTTCTCGATCAGGTAGATAATATCTCGTAATCATAACAATATACTCCGATTTTTCGTAACGGCTAACGTTACGATCGGTTTGTATGATTAACCCTGAACCCTGTACTTTAAACGTAATTAATTATTAGTTCGTAGTTTTTAACGACGAAGGATCGCGACGAGAACGGTTAAAAAATGCCGGATATCAAGGTTACGCCTTTGGGCGCCGGACAGGACGTCGGCAGGAGTTGTATTCTCGTTACGATGGGTGGAAAAAATATAATGCTGGACTGCGGTATGCACATGGGTTTCAACGACGAGCGAAGGTTTCCAGACTTTTCATACATTGTGCCGGAAGGTCCCGTCACCAACCATATTGACTGTGTCATTATTTCTCACTTTCATTTGGATCACTGCGGTGCCTTACCATATTTTACAGAAATGGTGAGAACCATGAGAAAAAAAAAAAAAAAAAAAAAAAAAATTAAAAAAAAAAATAATAATAATAATAATAATAAACAAAATTAATTAATATCTAATATCGTAATTTTTACAGGTCGGTTATACAGGTCCCATTTACATGACGCATCCTACCAAAGCGATAGCACCGATTCTCTTGGAAGACATGAGAAAAGTTGCCGTAGAAAGAAAAGGAGAAAGCAATTTTTTTACCTCACAAATGATCAAAGATTGCATGAAAAAAGTCGTTGCCGTGACTCTCCATCAATCCGTGATGGTGGATTCGGAATTGGAGATAAAAGCGTATTACGCGGGTCACGTGCTCGGCGCCGCGATGTTTTGGGTTCGCGTCGGTTCCCAATCGATCGTTTATACCGGTGATTACAATATGACGCCCGATCGTCATCTCGGAGCCGCGTGGATCGACAAATGTCGACCGGATTTATTAATATCCGAATCTACTTACGCGACTACGATACGCGACTCGAAACGATGTCGCGAACGCGACTTCTTGAAAAAGGTAATAAAAAACACGAAAAAAAAGTGTACTTACGAAAATTTTATGTGAAAACATCTTCGGTACTCGTAATTTCCGAATTGCGATCGAAATTTTACTTTAAAAGGGTCGCAAAGCTTCTCGAGGATACTTCGCATTTTTTTTTTTTTTTTTTTTCGAAAAGATCGTAACGTTTTTCGCGGACATTAGCATTCAAGTGTCTCGCTGCAGATGTTTTCACATCGGAAACCTTCGATTCGAAATTTTTATAGTTAATAACTTTAGAAATGTTCATTTTAAGGTACACGAGTGCATAGATCGCGGCGGCAAAGTTCTCATTCCCGTATTCGCACTCGGACGCGCGCAAGAGTTATGCATCCTCTTGGAAACGTATTGGGAACGAATGAATCTCAAAGCTCCCGTGTACTTCGCTCTCGGACTCACGGAAAAAGCGAATAATTACTACAAAATGTTCATCACGTGGACTAATCAAAAGATAAAAAAAACATTCGTGCAGCGAAATATGTTCGATTTTAAGCATATAAAGCCCTTCGACAAGGCGTACATCGATAATCCCGGATCAATGGTCGTATTCGCGACTCCAGGGATGCTGCACGCCGGATTATCCCTGCAGATATTTAAGAAATGGGCGCCAAACGAATTAAATATGGTGATAATGCCGGGTTTTTGCGTACAAGGAACAGTCGGCCACAAGGTACTGAGCGGTGCGCGACGAATCGAATTCGAAAATCGGCAAATAGTCGAAGTTAAGATGGCCGTTGAATACATGTCGTTTTCGGCTCACGCCGATGCGAAAGGTATCATGCAGTTGATACAATACTGCGAACCGAAAAATGTAATGCTGGTTCACGGAGAATTCGCGAAAATGGAATATCTTAAAGAGAAGATAAAACAGGAATTTGGAACGAACTGTTACAATCCCGCGAACGGCGAAACTTGCGTCATTACCACGACGTCCAAAGTTCCGGTAGACGCTTCGTTGGCGCTTTTGAAAGCCGAAGCTAAACGATACTCCGCACTACCACCGGATCCAAAACGCCGCAGACTTCTTCATAGTGTTCTCATGCTGAAGGAGGACTGGGCGTGTTTAGTGGACACCGACGAGGTTTGTGTTATAATTAATGATTCGAAGACCTTATTTTTTAATTTCAATTTTTTTTTTTTTTTTTTTCGATTATTTTTTTTCAAAATTTTTTTTTCTCGATTTTTTTTTTTTTCAAAAATTTTTTTTTCTCGATTTTTTTTTTTTTCAATTTTTTATTTCTCGATTTTTTTTTCAACATTTTTTTTTTCAAAATTTTTTTTTTTCGATGTTTTTTTTTTCAACATTTTTTTTCTTTTTTTTTCAATCTTTTTTTTCTAATTTTTTTTATTCCGAAATTTTTTTTTTTTTTTTTTTTCAGGTCGGCAAAGCCGCTGGAATAGCGAAACACGTCGTGCGCTTCACATCAACGGTACAAGTCAGAGATCCCGGACCGGCGCAATCAACGACTATGAAACTCTTACAGCCGTTGAAGGAAAGATTAACCGGTTGGACGGTACAATTGACCGATGGCTCGATCTCCGTTGAGTCGGTTCTCGTCAAAGTCGAAGGCGACGAGGACGACAAAAAAAGCGTTTACGTCTCGTGGACCAATCAGGACGAAGATCTCGGAAGTTACATTCTCGGATTTCTTCAGACGATGTTAAACTGAATAATATAAATAAAAAAATAAATATTTTTAAAAAGTCATCGCCTTTGTAGATAAAAAAAAAAAAAAAGAAAAAAAACCACGCGAGATCGGTCTGTGATAATTACTGTAATCGTATGTTAGTTCTTCACATTCATTATCGATAAAATACATAGTTTTTTAATTCTGCAGCATTTTTTATTTCGCGGAATGCCATTACCTCGAACTTTTTTTTTTTTTTTTTTTTTTTAAGATGTTTGATTTTTAATTAGTTTTTGTCGGATCGGGAAATGAGGAAATGAAAAAAATTATGCCGATTTGCAGGGTACATATATTTATTTTAGTATATTTTTTTTTATGCTACAATTGCAACTGTTATAAGATTACTACCGGGTGTTAAGGCTGATCAATTAATCAATGGATTTTATATCAACATTATCATCGGGAGTATTATTGTTTTTTTTTTCTTTTTTTTTTTTACGTTTCTTAATTTTTAACAGAGATTCAATCAATAAATTGCAATTTAGTGACGAGATAACATTTATCCGGTCGAATAAGGGATCGACCAGCAATTGTTTTTTTTTTTTTTTTTTCTTTGCGCAACAATATCTCCGATTATGAGTCTCTCTGTTCGCAAAACAGTAAAGCGAAATTCGAAATCGTTCACAATTCACCCACTTATTTCTGTATTTATAAAATTGTATATAAAATAAGTACAGTATTGAAGGAATAAACGTTTGTTTGATATTACACAATGAACAGCGATTAAAATCGTAAATGCTGTCCGGTCGTCCCTCGCAAGGCTTGGTGAACAAATAAAATTAAAAAAAAAATTCTTTCATGGAATTTCTCGCAATTTTTCTGATCTCCGAAAAAAAAAAGAAAATTCTCTTCCGTGGAATTCCGCGCGATTTTTCTGATCTCCGAAAAAAAAAAAGAAGAAAATTCTCTTTCGTGGAATTCCGCGCGATTTTTTCGATCTCCGAAAAAAAAAAAGAAAATCTCTTCCGTGGAATTCCGCACGTTTTTTCTGAACTCCGAAAAAAAAAGAAAATCTCTTCAGTGGAATTCCGCGCGATTTTTCTGATCTCCGAAAAAAAAAAGAAAATCTCTTCAGTGGAATTCCGCGCGTTTTTTCTGAACTCCGAAAAAAAAAGAAAATCTCTTCCGTGGAATTCCGCGCGATTTTTCTGATCTTCGAAAAAAGGAAAATTCTCTTTCGCGCAATTTTTCTGATCTCCGAAAAAAAAAAATCGTTGGCTTTTTTTTACGTTTGCATTAACTTACTCCGTTGATAAATGTTGATTACCATTTTCAGCGTTCACCAAACCCTGTAATAGTTAATTTTTAATTTTTTTTTCCCCCTTTTGTCTTTGTAAACGGTACGGTACGGTACGCTTTTAATTTATGATCCGCACAGGATGTGCAAAATATTCGTCGGACTGCGGAGAGGATGTCGATGGTGATTTTCAGCGTCGACACAGATACACATAAATACACACGCAACAAACACCCTCTCTGTTCACATGAGTTTTCGGAGCTCTCGAGAATTAATTCATTCGATCGTAATATACAATTTAACATTTTATTAATTTGATATGATTTTACGGAATTAACCGGAATCCAGAAGTGCAAACTGATCTAAACGCAATTTTTTTTCATTTTTTTTTCGTATCTGATAATATTACAAATTCATTGTGGTATTTCGTGTGTTTTGAATTTTTTTTTTCGTTACTTCGTGAAAAGTCTTGTGACATAATTAAAATTGATTTTTTTGCTTTCAACATTCTACACTTTTTTTTTCTAGAATACGATTCGTTCGTTTTCATTTTTTTTTTTTTTTTTCGTTTTTATTACGCGGCCTAAACATTCTGTGTCGTTTTTATTTAATTTTTTTCTTTTTATTGCACGTATGGTTCTCAATATCTATTTTTTTTCTCGTTTCTCCCAAAATTATTTAAAAATGCGGGCGAATCGATGCCGATAACAATTATTCGTCGAAGATTCGCCTTACGGTTAAAGTTCTCATCGAGGCCCCCCGGTGCGCATACACCGTCGTCTACGCTTGAGAAATCCTTCTGTGAATTATCATCTACTCGTATTTCGTTTAATAAATGTGATACTGATGCTAATATATATTTTTTCTTCATTTGTCTGTCTTTTCTCGTTTCAAATAGTCTGATTTCCGTTGTTTTTTTTTTTTTTTTTTTTTTTCTTCGTCTTTACCGATTCTTAGCTGTTTTTTCCGGGACTCTCCCGACTTTGTCTATCAACAAAACTCTCAAATCCCGTTGATTTTTTTTTTATCTAGTAAAAAATATGCAAATGAAACTCTTGTAATGCCTTTTGACGCGTGATAAATGGATCAAAGTTTTAGATATCTATAAATCTATGTATCCATCACACACCATTTTCAATAGTCTCGTTTACTAACTATGCTTATCGTGTTTTTGTTTTTCTTTTTTTGTGTATTTTTTTTTTTTTCTCTTTTTCTCTCTTTTTTTTTTAATCGTTTATACTTCCACATAATAAAATATGATTTTTTTTTTTTTTTTTTATAATAAACATTATTCATAATATTTCATTATTATATTAGTCTTCTCAGTAGCAAAGTCACCGCCGTTCGCGTGTCCGCAGCTTGACTCGTCGTGCTATTAACACTATATTTCCTCATCTCTACCGTCTGTAGTACATAATCCATTAGCGCAGTTTGTTTTTAGACGTTACTTTTTTCCTGAACCACCCTGAAAATTCCAATACATTTGAATCATCAAATTCGTCGCGCCCCGTCGTCGGGGGCATTTTTTTTTCTCGTAAAACACCATATATTATGCCCCGAAAAATATAGTGCAACATAACCTCAAAAAACATCGAAAAAAAGACGAAATAAAAGTTAAAACACATGAATAACTTCGTTAACACAATGCGTTACGTTAATTTACGAGTTTAACACAGTGAATGACACAAAAATTAACGAATCAAATCGATATATCTACTGCTAACAAATACGTGTTACGGCGACGTACACAACACATGTTATTTTAATTACGCAAGCGGAGTGGGCGAATGAGCAATGGGAAGGAAAAAACGAAATAAAATATATGCATAGCGAGTGAAATATATATTTTTTTAAATACTATGAATGCTGTTATGGATTAATGATAAAAATAACTACGGTGATTTAATTTACCTATCGATTTAATTGTTAATTGTGCATTAATTCGTTTGAAGCCGCGAAATCGTTCGGTGAAGCAATTTTAATCGTTAATGCGTCTCTGCAGTTTTATTTGGCTATGAAAATTATTGATTTGCCGCGATTAACGCGACGTACGAACGCTGACAGAGTTCCATCGCAGCCCTGAACTCCGATTAATGTTCGACACATCGAGATCAACGATTGATCTTCGGGTCACTAAAGGAATGAGACTAATATATATATACTATATAACCAAACCACATGCCGTCTACTCGGTACCCCAGTGTTTGCACTTTATATCGAATAATCTGTCACAATATTCTACATATCGAGTTCCCGTCTCTGATCGTACGAATTTCTAAAGAAATGATAATTTCGCTATCGTAATGACGTTGTTACGTTTGCGACGATTTGGAGACGCGATCTATCGATTTAGTGGATCGAGGAAAAAAAAATTAAAGCTTCACGATGGGTGCAATGGATGTGAGGTGCACGTTATATTGCTGAAATATGAACGGGGAAAATGGGGCAAAATGGGAAAGTCGCGAAATTGAAATTTTGGGGCAAAATGGACCGAACGTAAAATACGTGAAATTTGAAAAAAAAGATCGATTTTCGAGTTTCTTGACGATTATTTATGCTGCGGATGATTGGTTATGGAAGAAAAATCGGGAACGATGTTTAATCAAATTTTACGGAAGATTTTTTCTATGGGGTAAAATGGACCGATACGAAAAATGGGAATGCAGATGAATAAAATTATAATTCGATAATTGACTTTTTAGAAAGTTTTCCATTATTATTTTCTGATTTTAATCGTTTACGCATCGCTTATAGGTGGTAAATGATTAAAAAGTCATATTTTTTACTTTTTTTTCGTGAAAATTAATTTCGGTCCATTTTGCCCCATTTTTTTTTTCGTCTTAATACGGGGTGTGTGAATTGTATTTTTCGGTTGAAAAGTATAGAAAAAATGTTTTGTATATCGAGAAAACTCCCTGAATTGCTAAAGCGGACCATTTTGCCCCATTTTCACCTAATCAACTATAGATCGCTGCTATTTCGAGTAATTTTCATTTTTAACTGTGAATAACTCAAAACTACATGTATCACTACATAAATATTTGGTCTTCGCGATCGGAGACGAAAAAAAAAAAAAACGTGTTTTTCGTATTCTCGTCGGCGGAATGATTTGTGGCGACGCAGATTGTTCGAATGATCCACAAACATTATGTAAACGCCTACCAATTTACAACGAACAAATAATATTACACCGCAAGCAAATATATACTTAAGAGAAAAAAAAAATAATTGCTTTTTTTTTTTTTTTTTTTTTAATAAAAAGCCACTCTCTCGATCTTACGATATCGCGGTGCGATATGCAGCATCTTTCGTGTGATTATGTAAAAGTAAAGTAAAATTACACAAAAATTTCTCACAAGACTTCGGGACGTTCAAGATGCAAAAAACATTCATTACGCACTATGAAGATTGAAGAAATTAGAGAAAAACGATGAAAATATCAAACGGAATTTCATTAAAATCGAGAAAATCGGATGAATTTCCGAAATGAATAAAATTTTTATGAAATTTCATTCAAACTTAACGACGATTCGTTTTACGTCGAGAGTGGCTTAGCCGTCAACCAAATTCCGATTAAGCGTGTGATTAACAAAAAAAAAATGTTAAAAAGATCGAAAAAAAAAAATTGTATGAACGATGAAAAAGTTTAAGTGAACTGAAATATACAGAAATTTGTAAAAAAAAAAAAAATATTAATAATAAAATGATATCAAATGATGGAATGCGATGTGATAGTAGAATATCGAATACAGGCGGCTACCGAAAACTCGTTAAAGAGTTCCCATTTTTTTTTTTTTTTTTTTTTTTTTTTTTCGTTATTAAAAAATGGCAAAAGAATTTACATTGCAAAAGAAACAAAAAAAAAACTCGTTTTCGTGACTTGTTAGCGTACCTGCAAATCTGCGCCGCTTTTTCGTAGGTTTCACAGTGGACTGTCGAAACAACCAAAATACAATAGAATAGTTATTTGGTTTACAGCGCCGCGCTAACTATTGATAAGTAATCTATTCCCGTGATACCGGAAACAAAATTTCCATTGCCTAAGTTTCGTCGTCGTTGAGTTAAAAAAACACCAATTGTAATATCGCTATTCGCTTCGTCCTAAAGTAGAATTTTTTTTTTTTAGAGGACAAACACTGGGATAGTAGGACGGCATCCGGAACGATGCAATTTCATCGTATTTCCGATTTTATAAAACGGTTTATCCTTTTTTTTTTTTTCATTCGCAAGCGAAATCGTTTTGATTAAAAAACTGTTAACGACGCGGATGCGAACTTTCACTGGAAACACATATAGAGATATCGTAGATTCGGGAATAAAAAAAAAAAAAAAAAAAAATTGCAACCCAACGGAGGAAAAAGGGGAATAGTAGAGGATACAGACGACACGTTTTCCCTAAAAAAAGGACGAGAATCAGATAGAGTTGCACGCAATATACAAAGCGATTTGGAATCGAGAAATTCCACCGTATAATCTTCGATTCCTTATCACTCGATATATAAAACCAAAAACCCTCCGATCGTCAATCACATGCGATTTGATTCCGATCGCTACCACCAAAGATTAATAATTCGTCAGAGGGATTCAACTACCTAAAAAGTACGTATAGCCCAACGATAGCTCAGTCAATGTATAAATTCTCAACTACATCGATCGCTCGTATTTCCGACGAAAATATAAACGATCTATTAGAAAAAAAAATAACAAAAAATCACTACTGCAATTTTCATAAATACAAAAAAAAAAAAAAAGTTATCAAATTCTACGGTATCAGCAACAGATTTTCTTTTATCCCGCAAACTACGAAAACAATGCGAAAAAACTTCGATCACAAGTTTCTGCAGCAGTGTCTTCGCACAATCGAAGCTCAGAGCGCGTCGCAGAGAAAATATCATAAAAAAATCGCGCGATAGTCCCGAAGGAAAATCCGCAAAAATTCTAAGCGCGTAGTATATTTTTTTATTTTTTTTTTTCGATCGATTTATCTGTGTTGCATAATTCAAATACGAATACAATACTCGTAGACAAACGGAGTGGAGACAAACAAATAATTTCGTAATTCTTTTGCAAAATGCGGTGCAGCAATATATCCGTTTTTTTTTTACTTAAAAAAAAAAAAAAAAAAAAAAAAAAGGAACGTACAATCATTGATTCCGGAATAATAAAAAGTTAAAAGTTCCCACGATTTCGTATTACTATGCGTTTACCTTCCTCTTTTTCTTGTGCTTTTTGTGTTGCTGTCCATTCAAAGGATTCCAACTATCAGTGTTGTGTTCTGTCGTTAGACAGGTTTTAGAATATATTTCTGAGGTAAGGGAGCTGTTGTCGGTTTCTTGTTGCGACTGAGGCAAATCGATGGTATCGCTTACGGTACAGTTTTCGGGATCTGCATTCTTGTGCAGAGTTTTTTCTAACGCAGCTATCAGAGAGTCTGTCGCTCTTGTTGGCTGCATATAGTATATATATATGTATATATATGTATATTACATTATAATATAAATAAATAAGTTAATTTGTTAGGATTTTTCGAACCAATTAGTATCCATAGCAAAGAGCGGCAACTTTCTCAGCCGGGGAATCGAACGAAAGATCGCAGCTAACGGTAGCAAAGGCTTAAAAGCGCAAAATAGCAAAATTAGCGACACGAGAAAATTGCCGTTCCATTGCCAGTGCTATATTTGTACGCTTGGGAATGTGTGCTGTGGGGCAGCGCTTCGTAACTACCGAATACGGGGTAACGAAAGATATATAATAAATTTGATAATCCGAAAAAAAAAAAAAAAAAAAAAAAAAAAAAAAAAAAAGTTAAAAAAATTTAATAAATAAAAAAAAAAAAAAAGAAAATATTTGTTAATGAATTAGAGATGCGCCTATACCTCACAAATACCTTTGGCGTTAACGTTTCGCAGACTTAGACAAACCAAACCGTGTATCGCTTTTGGGGACATATTTCAAGCAGAAAAATTATGGCGGCGGATTAAAAGCTTTTAGTTTGTTTCTTTCTTTCTTTTTTTTTTTTTCTTCATTATTCTATATTATTGGTTACGAAAAAATCACATTGATGCAATGCTGAATTTTGAAAATTATCGCATTCGTGATGCAATCAGTTTGCGTTTTTTTTTTTTAGATGATGTAATGAATTTTTTAGCTTTTTTTTTTTTTAATGGGTTCATACAGCGTTATTCGAAATTTCACATTGTCACGCGTGGGAAACATGCCGTTACGATTTTTTCGCGGATTATTGAGAAACGAGTTACCAAGCAAAGCTTTTACTAACCTCGGATTTTGATGAGTCGGAAGTCGCTGGGCCGTTGACGGTCGATTGATCGGAGATACTGCCGGCTCCGCATCCCTCGGTCTGTAAATTAATTAATTTATAGGAATTTTAAAAAAATAATTAAAAATGAAACTAAAATTAAAATTAGAT
The DNA here is from genome assembly GCA_934046635.1 of Buathra laborator. Lineage (NCBI taxonomy): Eukaryota > Metazoa > Arthropoda > Insecta > Hymenoptera > Ichneumonidae > Buathra > Buathra laborator. Next base: position 7,384,064 of record OW203900.1, read on the forward strand.
TTCTAATGAAATTAATTACATTTTTTAATTGTAATTAAAATTACAATTAAATAATTAATAAAAAAAATATTAAAAAATGAATTAAAATTTTTAATTGTAATTAAAATTACAATTAAATACTTAATAAAAAAATGTTAAAAAATGAATTAAATTTTTTAATTGTAATTAAAATTAAAATTAAATAATTAAATAATTTGCCGACAATTACCTTGAGCCGCGAAACTTCATTTTGCAGTTGTGATACTAAATTTTTTTCTTGCGCCAAACTTGACTCGCGGCTCTCGATGATCGACCGTAGATTCGCCACTTCCTCGTCGAGTTTTGTCCTCTTGTTGTGTTCATTTTGTAATTGTTCCGCTAACGAGGCTTTTTCCTGTTAAATAATTCGTAGAAGCAATAAAAATAAAAAAACCATCGAACGAAAAAAAAAACGGAAAGAAAGCAATTTTTGCGTAAACTGCAAAGATACCTCTTCGCTGACTGAATTTTCCTTCGCTTCAGCCAGTGCCATTATTTCAGCCTTCGATTCTTCTCGCAGAGTTTCTTCCTCCGCCAGTCTCGACTCCAACTCCGTTATTTTTTCTTGTAACTGTGCGAATAAATCGATAATTGTATTTCAATAAACGGCTAACGAAAGATATCGAAGTATCGAAAGCCAACGGATAGTTAATGAAGAATAGAGAAGAAGTTGCCGGCAATTCTACTATTACAGTTGGCGAGACAAAGGTATTGGAAAGTCTTCCATATGAAAATAGTTTGCAGGGAAAAAAAATCGATCGCAAGCCTATGAAAAAAAGCAGTTTGTCGATTACACGAAACAGGATGGGAAAAAACCTCCGTACCTCACTTGTGATTGCGGGAAGAGATTTCTCGATACAGCTAAATGCAAATTCGACTCCGTCACTGTCATAGAGTAGGGAGTCCACAGTTTCGTGAGCTGTGCTCGCCAACTGTTACACATTAAAAAAGCTCCCGTTTGTTAACCCAAACTACTTAATTCCGTCGACCCGCATTAACATAATTTATCTTTCACAACATCAGCGCGGAACGTTAGTATAGCTTTTTCTATAGAATACCGTTACGAAAAAAAAATACCCATTTATATTATTCAGGTGCCGTTAGTTCGTCCCGTTATTAAAATTTCAATTAAATGGCTATTACGGCAATTAGACACTAACGCCGCGTGAACTAAACTCACCTTCTCATTAACCATCGATTTGTTCTGAAGTTCTTTCAGTTCTATCCTAAGATTCGAAACTTCGTTCTCTTTCTGCAAAAAGTGCGATTTCCATCTCGACTCCTCGGTCTCTATGTGACTCTGGAGTTTGTTCAGCATACCCTCCTGCGATGAAATCGAAATAAATCGTGAAAAATCGTAAAAAAACAAAAAAAAAATTAAAAAATGAAATTTCATCGATTTTATCGAATTTTATCGATTTTTTATTTTCGTCCTTTTTTTTTTTATTTACCGTGTCATCGATGATTTGCTTGTAATGCGAAACCAATCCTTGAAGATTTCTATTCTGTTTTTCGAGTTCCGTACTGCCATCGGAATTTCCTCTTTTGCGTAATTCCGTCAACAGAACGTTGACCTGTTCTTCGAAAGCTCCGAGCCAACGATCGTAAGATTTTTCCGTCACCTTAACATCGGGGAATATCCTCTGCAATAGGCTCTTCGTGGATTCTTGTTCTTCGGCTTTTATCTTCTCCGCGCCATCCTGTCGATAAAATTTATTCTCGTAAAACTCATAAACGTGAAAATTAAAAAAATTAATTTCTAAACTAATATTTTCTACCGATTTCTCTTGTAAGGGAAATGAGAGAAAAAAAAAAACCAATTTTACCGATAAATTTTTCAAGGATAACGTCATTAAGAACGACTTACATCAATGCATTTTCCGTTATTGGGTTTTGCACGCGACTCTGCAGCGGAAAGAGCTTCCATCACTTTCCAGTTCTTAGTACGTAACTCCTGTGATCAGTTTTAATTTTAAGAATATATGTTACGTTTGTGTATTTCAGAGAAAAAAAAAGAAAAAAAAAACGACTGGAGAAAGTGATAAATATGTCGATTATGAAGTTAGAAAAGTGATGGAAGCAGATGACGTTGTCGCAGAATAGTTTGGAAATAAGTAAATCCGAAGAATCGAACGATTCGCTTACATTGTTCTTCGATCTCTGCGCTTCGAGGTCATCCTGCAGTCGTTTGGCAGCGCTGTTCTGTTTGTTCACCTCAATCTCAAGATTTTCCACTTGGGAACGGAGTTTGTTGAGTTCTTCTTCTTTGTTCGATAGTTCCACTCGCAAGGCGTCGAGTTGACTTTCGTTTTGCTTCAATCTGAGAAGCAAAAAAAAAACAAAGAAACGTAACAACAAAAATCCGATTGAAGAATAATCGTTAGCAATCGATGTTTCCGTTCGTTCGAACGGAAACTCCGTAAAGTTCAATGGATCCTCACAAATTCGTATTCTCCAATAATTCGACGTTATTTTTCTGCGATTTTTCTTCGACACCGTTTTCGCGTCCCTCAGCGGCGGGGCGTTCGGTACTCGCGGTTAATTGCGAAGCCAACGACTCGTTTTCTTCGCGCAGATGTTTGAGTTCCTTCTGCAGCTCGACGAATTTTCCCAACTGTAAGAAAGCAATAAAAAATAAAATTTACCGAAACATTAATCACAAGCGTCGGAGACTCGCGACGAAATTGTTTAATTAATTATTGAAAACTTCGCTGACCTGTGCTGAGAGTCTGTCGTTCTCTTCCTGAAGTCTCGTTATCTGAAGCTGAATTTCGCTGGACTTTCTATCGCCGTTTTGAAGCTCCGATTTGGTGGCGATATCGGTCGCCGCTGCTGTAGCGATTTCGACCTCAAGTTTCGTTATTTTCGCATTCGCTTTGTTCAATTGCTCGAGAATTTCTTCGTTATCGGCGCGTTGTTTGCGCAAATCTTCTTGTACTTTGGAGAGTTCGGTTCTCATACGAGTTGCTTCGCCTCTCTCCTCCGCAAGAACGGTTCCCAATTTCGTCGCTTGCGATTGATAGTACTTCAGCTGTTCGTCTTTTTCGTTTATCGCCGTACGGAGATTCGTGATCTCAGCGGCTTCGGATTTCGCTTCGTTCTGCGACAACGACAAATCGGACTTTAGTTTCATTAGTTCCGTCTGAACTTTGTTCAGTTCGCTCTTCAGAGCCGACGTTTCGTTCGCTTCGGCTTTCGACATTTTCAATTCGGCTTGAAGCGAGTGCACCTGCTTCTGCAATTCTTGTTCGTGACGATGTGCGCTCTTCAATCTGTGGTCGAAATCGGCGTGCGCCCGATGTGATTCCTGAAAAAAAAAAAATCAATAACAGTTTATTGCGTATCGAACGATAATATAGAAAAAAACGGCACATTTCAACTTAAAAAAAAATTAATCAATTACTTTATAATTTATAATAAATATTTATTAATTTTTTATTGATAATCTTTAGCTATCTGTTATTAAAAGTTAAAAAAGGAAATAAAATTTTGTTACAAAATGTCTAATGAATATTTTTATAAAAGGAGAAAAAAAAATAAAAAATTTAACTAAAAAAAAATTAATAATAAATAATCTAATAAATTAATTAAAAAAACGTATTTATTTATTAATTATTAATTTAACATTTTTTTAATTTAGAAAAATGTTTGCTTTTTTTTTGTAAATAAATTTAAAAAAAAATATTAAAATTAAAATTAATTTGAAATTTAATTACCTCGAGTTGTCTCGCCATATCCTGCATTCTTTCGCCGGCTTCCTTGAGATGTTGAAGTTGTCCCTCGGAGTGCATAAACTGATCCTGCATCATGCCTAATTGTTGTCTCAGCATTTCAATTTCAGCGGTACTGCTCTCGCAAGTGGCCTGCAATTCCGACGTAACGTTTATATTCAAATTCTGAAGATCCTGTACCTCGACGTGTTTTTGTGCCAATTGCGCCTTCAGCGCGTTTTCGTTATCGTTCATTTGTGCGAATTGTACTTCGAGCTGTTTGCGCTGTGCGATGAGTTCCTGTTGCAAGTGTCCCTGCGTCTGGCATTGATCTTCCTGCATCTTGAGAATAATCGCTGCGTCTTCGTTGGCCTTTGCCTGCAGATGTTCGATTTGTCGAGCGAATCCTTGTTTTTCCGCGGCGTGAGACTCGAGAATATGTTGCATACGGGTGTGAAGCGTCTGCGCTTCGGTATTCTTCGCGTTGAGCGCCTCTTCCAGTTGTTTATTCTGCGTACTGAGACGCGATTTTTCCGAATTCCACTCGGCGCGAACCTCTTTCAGTCGATTCTGATACGTCATACTTGCTTCGTGTTCCTCCGCGAGCGCTTTGTCCTTCTCGGCGAGTTGTTTCTTAAGTTTTATCACCGGATCGGCGCGTCCCTCAGTCCATTCGGAATGTTCCAAAGGATTGTCCAATTGCTTATTCAACAATTGATCAATGAGAATCTGTATTTCCGACCGACTTAATTCGGCTTTCTGGACGAGCGGCATGAGCAGTGAAACATTTATGCCGTCGCGATCGCCGCCAATCTGCGCCAATATATCGTTCTTTTTCTTAGTTTTCTTCGATTCCTTTATCAACGGCGCAGGAGCGGCAGCGGCAACGGCTACAACGCTTTCTTTCGTCTCCTTCGCTATCACCTCCTTCGGCACTTCTTTGATCTCTTTTATCGGCTCTTTCGCTAACTGCTGAGGCGCGCTAACGCTCGCGACAACTTCTTTCTTCTCTTCTTTGACTTCTTCCTTTTTCTTCGCGGGTTCCTTGACATTCTTTTTTGTTTTAGTCGGCGTTTCCTTCGGAGATTTGTTGATTATCGGCTCCGATTCTGATGATTGCTGGAGATTCGCTCTTTCCCTCTGCGGAAACGAAATATCTTATTATTAAAGTGATTTGAATTTGTAGAATAAATTTACGAATGCCATCTTAGGATTTATCCTTTTTAGCTATAGCTACGAGAATCTTTTCTTTTCTTTTTTTTTTACGGAAGTTAAAAAAAAAGATCTCTGAAAGCGCCGTTAGTATGTAAAGCCAAAGATCCAAATTTTAATCCGAATACATCTAATCGATTTATTAATCCCGTTTCCCCCTCTCCGCGTGCAGTATAACCCGTTTTAAAAACCACTCCCTTTCCAACTCACGCTGTGGCTGCGGTAAAGTTCGAGGCTATCCTTCGGTTGAATTCGTATGAAGTGATTCGCCTCGGGAATCGGAGTTTCCGGCTGAACGGTCTCAGCAACGGTAGCCGACGGCTCATCCTTGTTGACGAGGATCGGCTTTACCTTCTCAATTTTATTCTTCTTCTTAGCGGCTTTGCTTACTTCCTATAAATTTTTCCGTTCCAAACAGAAAATCATTTTCCATTTTTTTTTTTTTTTTTTTTTTTTTTTTTTTTGGAAACGATACAAAACCCAAGTTAGTCGGTACACAGACATCGTTTACTATATATTAACCCGATTACCGAGGAGAAAGCGATGAAAAAAAAAAAGCAAATTTGCTAATAGTTCGTAAGGCGACAATAATATTTATCGAAACGATTATTCACAACGCCGACGCCTTCTATTATTATTCAGCGGTATGATAATATTAGTTTTAGTCACAGTTGAGGGATTTCGTGAGTCACGTGAGGGGGGATATCGTTGTAAGCGGGTAAAACCGATGTTTTCGTAAGAAAAAAAAAAAAAAAAAAAAACAAAAATTATGAGTGACGATATTATCGAAAATTTATGAATTACTTGTCACCTCGGAGATGTTTCTACCGTGAATTCTCGTTAAACATGAATACCTGAAACGGATAAAAGCGTTTTTTTTTTCGATTTAACAAAATTCTGTTGAAACTTTCGCGAGACTCTCGAACGCGCGAAATTATCGTTGTCGGGGCGTCAATAACGTTGAAGATTCTCGACTCGTTTGCTCACTTGCAATCATCGGAATGATAACTCTCTTTCTCCAGCGAGAGAGAGTATAAACAACTTTACTAATCATTGTCAAAGTGCACGCGAGAAGTTTATTTATAGAATTTACAATCGCGAATTTTTAATCTTTCGATTGTAGAACGCGCCGCGTTACGCGTATTAACAGTCCCGCGGAACAAATTGATTGCGAATATCGGCGAGAAGTTTACTCGATGAGGAAAGTAAAGAAATTCAACGGATTTAAAATAAAGAAAAATCGAAGACCGATATTATTTTGACGCTCCACCGCGGCGATAAGATCGGCCGGTGTCACGGCCTGTGGATTGTGAAACAGGACGCAACCCGACGAAAATAATTTGTATGTTTTCGATAGTTAATCCCTCGCGAGCGAACGCGATCCGAAATTTTCATAAATAAAACGTATTTTTTTATTTTTATTTTTTTTACCGGAATCTCTCGCCGCTCGCCAGCGATACGAATGACTTACCACGACATGATCGATACTCGCGAACCATATGTATCGCGTAACACTCGGATGAATTTACGCGAAAAAAAAAAAAGAAAAAAATAAGTGCGAAAGAATATTGACGTAACGCGAAACGCTTCGCGAAATATTTTTGACATCGGAGCCGCGGAAAAAAAAAAAAAAAAAAAAAAAAAAAAAAAAAAACAATTGCCAGAGTTCGGAGTATGAAAAAAAATTATGTTCACATTCCGTACGGCATTCATGCGTAAATCATTAATTTCGGGCGCCGACTCGCGGGTATTTTTTTTATTATTTATTTATTTTTTTATTTGTTGTATATACGAATAAAGTAGACATACATCGCGAGTATATCTTACGAATTCTTCGCGACCGGCGACATTGACGGAGGGTATGATCAGCTGGTTACATTATTGAGAGACCGGCTACGTAGACAGTGGAGCCTTCGTGAATAATGCAATGCAAAGGTGACTGGAACCCTACACCCCTAACGTACATATATATGTTACTTCATAGATGACCTACATGTGCAACATTTGATATGCAAACGGGGTTACCGTATTTCATGCGCGAAATAAGCAAAGAACAAGAAAATAGTTAAACTTGTTATGCGTTTTGGAATTTGCGTGCGTCAATGATATCGCGACTCAAGGTCAGTCTAATCCCCGTATCTTTGACAATCCGAACAAATTAAAGCAAAAAAAATCAAAAATACATCGAAAAAAAAAAAAAAAAAAAAATCAAAAATACATCGAAAAAACAAAATAAAAAAATCAAAAATACTTCGAAAAAAAAAAAAAAAAATGGCGATGCGTTTTTTTTTTTTTTTTTTCGTTTATCCGGACCCCTAAATCTTCTTACCGGAGCCGGTGGTTCGGGCGGAAGAACGACGGGAATTTCTTCGAAATGAACAGCCGTCGGATGTTCGACGACTTTCTCCTCCTTCTCATCCTTCTCTTCCTTCTTTTCCTTCACTTTCTTTCCCGTCTTATTTTTGTGTTTCTTTTCTTTGCCTTTTTCTTTTTTACCTGCGAAAATAAGGTTGACGCAATTTTTAGCGGAGAGACGGATGTGGAAATTATTGTTTTGGGAAACTTACCGAGAAGAAGATCATCGGGAAGTTTTCGCTGCTCGGCGATCGCCTCTTCGTAAGATTTCTCCTTCATGCTGAACATCGAAATGAAAAGTATAACTGCGGCGGAAACGACGACGAAACCGACGCAAACGAGTCCCGTCTGGACGTCCATAATGATTTATCGTTGTTTCTGAGAAAAACAAAACATTTGTTGGTATATTAACGAGACGTTGAAAAAAAAATAAAAATTTCGTTTTGTCATGTGACGCAGGGGATTTTTTGGGAGATACAAAGATAGTCGGCCATTTGACGATTTTTTCGGATTTTTTGTTTACTTGTTTAAAGTTTCGAATTAACAAATCGTTTGTTCTGCGATTAGATAAATTATCTTACGATTGTAGCGCGTCTACGAAAATCTATGTTTATCACTTTTTTTTTTTTTTTTTTTCTGTTCTATATAATCGTCGTCTACATACGGAACGCGATAAACGGGCGGCGTGTGTTTCACAACAATACGCGTTGTCGACGAGTACTCCAAAAATATCGGTTAAAGGGTCACAAGAATAGCTGTAGATAAGAGACACGATTGTTCCGGGACGTGTAGCCAAATGATTTAGCGGTGATAATTGTCGAGCACAGTAAAGCGGACACGATGGATGAATGGAATTACTCCGAAGATGCGAAAGAGTTCGTATGATTCGTTTGGTGATGCGTGTTTAATATAAATTCACCGGTGTCAGTAAGGTGGGCAGAGTAATCGGGGAAAAAAAAAAATTAGCTCCGAAACACGAGAGAATACGCGACACGGGATCGTCGAGAGCCGGCAAAAAATATTCAATCCACTCGCCAGGAATCCCCGACGAGAGTCCGTACAATATTTCGTCTCGTTCACTCGCGTACGTGTTTAAATCGCGTATCCCGATGAATTCGAACTTAACGAACGGCTCACCTATTCGTTATGCCTTGTGAGAAACGTAATTTCTCTCGTAACGAGAGTAACACAACGGTAATTCGCACGCGACGATATCTTGGCGAGAATTATGGCTGCCGGACATAAGAGGCACACAGTTGTACGGTGCATCTAAGCCACGCCTATCGAAATCACGCGTTCGACGATTGGTCCAACGATTTCTGCCACGTACGCAGCCACTTGCAGATTTTCGAGAATGTATATTATAAAAATTCTCTCTAAAACTCTTCTCTCTTCGTTTCTCTTGACGCGACAATCATCATAACAATTTATCACGATATTTCATCGATAACAATGTACCGTTGAAAAATCGACGTGGCGAAGTTGCGCTCGCGTCGCATACGACGACAACCACGCTTTTGCTTTGTAAAGCCAAACGAACGATTTCGAGAATTTTCAAGAAAACTATTTCGGAACGAATATATATATATACAGTATATACTATAGTATAATTGGAGTTTTCACCGACGTAAGCAAACTCGATGTCGATGTACCAACTCTGTGAATCTTTATAGTAACTCTCTTTCTATCTTCATTATTTCTAAACGGTAAAACCCCGTTTATTTCAATGTCTAATAATCAAATTCCGGAAAACCCCACGATCTTTAACGACACGCCCTATTGGCGTAGAAAATTTCTCGATCGCTGAGCGTCATAGGCATAGGAGAAACGGCGGCGCGTGATTTACAGCGTGAAAGTTGCGCGATGCTCGTGGGTGGCTGCACTTGCACACGAGCAGAGGTTCTCAAGCTATTAAATCGCACACGATAAAATACGTGTGCGTGTGTGTGCGCGAGGAATATAAAATCCGTGGGATAGTTGAGCCGTGAGAAGAGATGCGCGCCGGTACCCATAGCAACGACCATTCGCCGGACGCAATCTCTCCGCAGTCGCTATAGGAATTCGAGAGCTACACGTTATATACCTAACGCAGGTACTACATCGCGATTCAGTCACGTCGGTACTTCCGTCGCGGTAACATCGTGTCTTTCCATCTTCTATGTTGCAATAAATAAATAATAATACCTCGTTGATTCGTGAGTACATCTCGATGATCGATAGATTCGTTTTCCTTCGTAAATACAACTTATAATTTCGTCGTATTTTTAGACAATGATCGTAAGGTCATTGTTGAGAAAATACACGCTGTTCAAGAGACTCGGTCACGTTTCTCCACTGCAAAATTCATACTCCTCCCTGAACGCTTCGATCGAAAATCACGATGGCAAAGATAATTGGAGAATCGAATTGCACACCACTATGAAAGTATTTCCGGACTTTATAACATCCGAGGAAGAGGAATCGATATTTCGCGAAGTCGAGCCGTACATGAAACGTTTACGTTACGAATTCTCACACTGGGACGACGTTCGTATTTCGATGTTTCGGGAATCCCGCTAAATTTGGTTTTAAACGATTTTATCCAATTCACGTGTTATATCGTAGGCGATTCATGGATATCGAGAAACCGAACGGGCAAAATGGACCCCCGAGAACACCAAAATTATAGATCGAATTCGAGCGAAAGCTTTTCCTCCCGGAACTCCACAGTTAGGATTGGTTCACGTACTCGACTTGGCTGCAGACGGAAAAATCAAACCCCACGTGGACAGTGTCAGAGTACGAAAAATTAACGATATTCCCCCGAATGATGATTTTTATAAAAATTTACGAAATAAAAAAAAAAAACTTTGAATTTCATTTTTCCTATTAAAAAATACTGCCGAAACATATTTCATTGAATCTCACCGACATTTTTCGTATTTTCTTACGCGTTATCGATGTTTTTACAGTTTTGCGGCGACGTTATTGCCGGTGTGAGTTTGTTGACCGATTGCGTGATGCGGATGACGCTCGTCGGTAACGAAAAAGAGTGCAGAGAAGATTTTTTGTTACCAAGAAGATCTTTGTACATAATGAGGTTTGAATCACCCGAAAAAAAAAAAAAGAAAAAAAAAAAAAAAATATTACAGATATTACGTGAATAATAAGAAAAAAAAAATTAATAAACGTATTTCATTCACAGCGGAGCTGCGCGCCAAAAATACAATCACGAAGTACTGGGAAACGAGGAATCGACGTTTCGCGGAAAAAAAATCGAAAAGGGAAGGCGAATTTCTGTGATATGTAGAAGCGAACCGGAGCCCCGAAAAGACGATGTATAGTACGAAATTTCGGTACGAATTGATAAGAAAAAACCAAACGAATATCGACTGTAAATGAAAATTAATCCTTAGAATTGTGTAAATAGCAGAGAGGACGATATTAATTTTAAACGAAAACGTTTTTTTTTTTTCATTGATATTTTACACATTAAATTTATTCGCAAATCTCACATTGCGAATAAAAATATCGTACACACGATTTCATAGGTAAATTTGAAGACGAAGAGGCCACGAGAGGGACTCGATGATTCGTTGGGAAAAATTCGACAACAAGAAATCGCGAGATCGATAGATCGAAGTCGAGGCCTCCCGCGAGTCTTGTGGTGTAAAAGAAAAAACAAGAAAGAAAAAAAAAAAAAAAAAAAAAAAAAAGAACACAATATTACAAATTATTCATTCGTAGTTAATCCGCAGCAATAACTTCGTTATCGCAGGATAAAAATTCCGATCGTTGTAAAAAATTCGGATGATACATTTTTTTTTATATATCCGTTTATAAAAAACTGAAACACCCGAATTTATTGTCGGTGTTCTATATCGAGATATTTGCAGTTCAACGGGAAAAAAGATCGCGCGTGAGGCCTCGAAAAATGAATATCTCGATTGTCACCCGTTGATTATCGATGACTCGTAAATCATTTTTTTTTGTTTTGTTTTTTTTTTTTTATCACCGAAGATATTTCTTTAATTGGAAGAATTCGGCGTCGTCGTTGTCGCACGTGTTTGTCAGAGAAAACAATACGACGGGGAGACGCGTGCCGCTTAATTAGCATACAGGATTTTTTTTTTTTTTTTTTTTCGTTAAATTAACTCGCAAGCTGACGATAAGCGAAAGCAATTCAATTTTTCGTAATAACAATTATATTTCGTATTGTATCTTTTTTTTTTCTTTTTTTTTTTTTTTTCGCGGCAGTAACACAGTAGAGGACAATCACATGTATCTACTTCGGTTATCACAGACGGCAAAAGTATAGTGTCGAACGATTTTTTCATGCATTTTTTTTTTTTTTTTTTTCATTTTTTTTAATAAAAGATCGCGCGAAATTTGACCAGAATTCATAATGTTTTAACGAAAAAAAGTGCTTTTGCGTCTACGCGATGATAGTGCGACACGCGCGTTTCTCCCATCGATTTCTCTGACGATCGTCGATTCTCGTACTTTTAGTGTACATATAGTATAATTTTTATACTATGTCCGAAGGTTTGAAAATAATTAACGCAGCGATTGTAATACGGAAGATAATTTAGCAGAACTTCCATCGATTACCACACGCGTTACATAGTACGAAAGTTGTCATCGGTTCGTCGGCTGATCGCGTCTGAATTTGATTGTAAGTACAATTGCGCTTCTTGCACTTTCCGCATTTTAGTAAATCGGTTTGCGTTCCCTGTACACTGGCCAATTGGGCGTCGTCTATGGCTTCTTTCTTGAATTTATCTCTTAACTGTTTTATTTCGTCGCTCGCCATTTCCTCCGCCGTCATTACGGCGAGTCTCGCCGGTGTTATAGCGCCAACAATGAAATTCGTTCGGAGAGTCGGATTTTTAACGTCCCGCAAATTTGCAACTCGACTGCGTACCTGCGGCAAAAAAAAAAGTTATAACATTATTTTATGATTTTTTTTTTTTTTTTTCGTAATCGATATATCGAAGTTTCGTACGAAAATTACCCTATTTTTATATCTGTTATCGGTGTTTTTGAATTCTCCGAATATCGCTTCTTCCAATTCTTCGGCAAGTTCGTCGGGAGTCGCGCATCCCTCGATCGTCGTGCCGTCGACTCTCAACGCGGCGGCCAATAGCTCGCGACATTTTAGTCTAACAGCGTCGGTCGTCGTGGCGGCGGGAAACGACGATTGTTTCTTCGACGGATCTTTGCTCGATTTTTCGTCTTTGATCTTTACGTCGCCGCCGTCTCCCGTATCCTTATCTTTCTTCGAATCCCCGTCGTCTTTATTCTTGTCGTTTCTTTCGTCTTTTTTTTTCGAACCGCTTGCGGAACCCGAATCTTTGCCATCTTTGTTGGAACCTTAAGGAATATAATTCGTCGATTATTCAATGGTACTGAGGGTCGAAATTTTTCAATTGTAAATTTCGTAATATTTCGTAATAATATCGAAAATATTAATAACGATAAATTAAATAATTTTTTTTTTTTTTTTCGAAATATCGAATTATATTTTAAATTTATTAGAATTTGAAAAACGATAATTTAACATATTTCTTACCGGGGGATAGAAATTTCTTCCAATTCTTGATTAGCGTTTTGGAGAGCGATATAACTTCCTCGTCGGTACTGGACTTGCGTAGAGCGTTCACTGTCATTCCTATCCTCGTTTTTGTGAGTAAATCCAAATCGACGGGTAATTTTTGCAATACTTTGAGCAATTCCAGCGCCTGTTCCTGTCCCTGTAAAAATCATAAATGTTTTTTTAAAAGAAACTCCATATTTGGACTTTGCGTCTTTTATCGCTAATCACAAATTCCGTTGGCAAAATTTTCTTTTTACTCCAAAATTTACGATATGACGACCCAATCTATAATGAGACGGTATTTAACACTGAGGATAAAGTGAAAGAAAAAAAAAAAAAAAAAAAAAAAACGTGTGTTCAACCAACAATGCCGATGCCGAATTTTCGCGAGTCGAATGTTTACATATCGGAACACGCTGCGTGTCGATTGAAATCGAATTTTCACTGGAAACAATAGTAATCGAAATAGATTCCGAAACGATGTGGAGTAGAAAAAAAAAAGAAACGCGAAACGAAACTTAGTTATGCGGCGGCAAACCGCACGTAGTCGGATGCCTTTTAGTTTCGTTTACCCGCGCCCGCGTCCCGCGGTGTTGTGTGTTGTACCGCCTACTCTCTTAATTTTACTCACTCACTCACCGTCCCGTCGCCGCTCGACATTTTACTCAGCTTCTTCTGAATCCTGAGAACTTCATCCTCGGCACTCATCGCGATAATATTCGAGTTTTATCAGAAAAAGTATTGAAAAACACTTCGACGAATGTAACGAGAGATTATTAACGATCGCGGGACCCACAACGTTGGCTGGCGATCAGCAAACTGCCGAAACGAGAAAGATGGGGAGGGCTTCGGTGAAGCGCTCGTGCTGCCTTGCCTCTCCACTGCATACGCGAAAAACACTCATTGTTACCAACGTGACGAGAGGTCGGGATGAAAACACGCGCACACAGCGATGTTTGGCGCGCCCCCCGCACCGTTGGGCGCCGTCGTTGCGGCCGCCGGCAAACTCCGCGACGCTTTTGTAAATCGATATCGTTGAATTATATTAAAGGTTGAATAACATTAAGTCGAAAAAAACGTATCTTTACGATTTTTCTTTGTCAGTCACAACTTTGACCGTAACTTTTTACCTTAACATTCTTAACGAACTTTTTTTTTACAGTTTATCAGCCGATAAATGTTCGTTAAAAATGTTGACGTAACCGAATCAAAATTACGAAAACAAAAAAAAAAAAAAAACCGCTGAAATAATTTTTTTCGACTACCTGATTAGGCAGACCGTTCAAACTGCAGCGCAATCGCTTATTTCTTTTCGCCTATTATCGCTTTCGGCTATCGTAGTTTCAACCGATTTAGCAACGATGCATCTATTTTTACGAAAGCCGAATTCTAAGGTCGCTACTGCAGTATCTACAGTTTTAACGATATACAAATGAGTAAATAAAAAAACGTTGCGTTCGCATGCGTTTTTCGTAGCAGGAAATTGCGTATTGCAATTGATCGTTTATTATTGTACATTGTTCTAAACAAAGTTAGAAATCCATCTCACGCTCCCCCAATCCCCTTAATTACGAAGTATCACTACAGTTGTTGTTTTTTTTTTTTTTTTTTTTTTTTTTCGACGATTTATTAGGTCTATTAAAATCTGTAGCTATACACGCGTATTTACTAAAGCGTCAAATTGTCCTGCAAAATTCGTCAGGCGTTGTTGATAATAAATATACAAATGATAACAGCCCATTGAAAATTACGAACGAATCGGAAAATAATAAAAAGTTACGAAAAAAAAAAAAAAAACTTGTATCGCCGCTACCAACGAAATATATGCTTCAAAATTTAATCAATTATCTCATACGCTACGTATCTATGATACTACGATACGAGAATACGATTTTTCCACTATGGTAAAGAAGATTGATGCACGTGATTTTTTTTTCCTGTCGTCGCGTATCGATCCGCATATCACATATTCTTTGTCGACGTCACTGGATCATTTTTTTTTTTTTTTTTTTTTTTTCGTTTATTCACCGATGCTGCGTGGAAGCAATAATTTTTATGCAAATTACTAATTGTATACATAACGAAAACGAAATCGCAAAAGCGTTTAATCATAATAATCGTATCGTAATTACTGTAAATAACACATTCGTTCTACTAATCTTTATCGCAAATCGATTGGATAAATGATTTTTCAATAATTCAAACAGTCGGTTTTTTTACGCGCGTAAATAATCGGAGATAAAAAAAAAAAAATCGGTATCGAACGATCAAAGGTATTGACAATGATGGGAAATACATCGCAAAACAATTCGACTTAATTATAGGCCATTGGGAACTTAAATAAATTGGTCCTGTCGCATGCCGTACGGTAGAATTGTGTTTTTTTTTTTTTTTTTTTAGTTTTTACGCTAAAATAAAGTTTTCTCTAACAGGGAATGTTCGTCAAATCGATTATTTTTCATTTAGCTAAGTTATTATCTCAATTAAAGACTGTGAGACAGAGAGAAAGAGATCTATCCATCTCGATAGTTAATACTCCAACATTAGATGCTAAGTAAAACAATGCGACTGGAATTAGTTTATTCAGAAATGATCAACGTTTTTTTTTTTTTTTTTTTTTTCGTTTTCATTCATTGTTTTTTTTTTTTTTTTTTTTTTTTTTCATTGAAGCCAATGATTAAAATATCGATACAATTAGTTTTAGCTATTACGGTTTCACTACTTTTTGGATGAATTCCTTCATATCTCGCATTTCCTGTAGAAATTCAATAAAACGTGAGAAAAAATCGTGTTAACGGATATCAGAATTAAAAAAAATAGATTTACGAAAAACTTAAGTTGTTTCGTTTTGATTTTCTCGCAATTGGCTCACCTCTTCGCACGAGGTGTGCATCATTCCGCGATACGACTTGAATTCCGTTTGCGTCATGAATTGTTTCAGTAGCGACGCCGTCATCTGACCCCAATTATACGGAACAATCGGATCGCAGTCGCCGTGACATTGAAGCAATGGTGTGTTTTTGTTGCCTATCGCTTCCTATTTATCGTAAAAATGATAAAAAAACATCGAAAATTATTATAATTCGAATTTTTTTGATTGAATGCTAATGTTTATCGTAAAAATGATAAAAAAGATCGAAAATTATTAAAATTAGAAACAATGTTTGATCGAATGGTAATGTTTATCGTAAAAATGATAAAAACGATCGAAAATTATTAAAATCCGATTTTTTTTAATCGAATGGTAATGTTTATCGTGAAATTGATAAAAAAAGATCGAAAATTATTGAAATGCGAACAAATTTTTACTCCAATGGTAATCTTTATCGTAAAAATGATAAAAACGATCGAAAATTATTAAAATTCGATTTTTTTTAATCGAATGGTAATGTTTATCGTGAAAATGATAAAAAAAAGATCGAAAATTATTGAAATGCGAACAAATTTTTACTCCAATGGTAATCTTTATCGTAAAAATGATAAAAACGATCGAAAATTATTAAAATGCGAAAAAATTATTGATCCAATGGTAACGAAGAAAGTTTCGAGATTTTCGCGAGAATAACTCACAGCAGGAAACTTTTGATGCAATGGAAGCCAAGATGAAAGGGCTATTACTCCGGCCAGTGGTTTGGAGAATGTAAGCGCACTGTATATAGCCAAAGCCCCTCCTTGACTGAAGCCTCCGATGACAATTCGCTGCGTCGGTATACCGGCCGCTACTTCTTCCGCTATCAATCCGTGAACCATTTCCGCTGCTCTTCTGATTCCTTCCTCATCCTCCTGACCACTGGGATCCAGAGATCTCAAATCGAACCACGAAGGCATCCGAAATCCGGAGTTCAGCGTCACTGGCATCGTAGGACTGAAAAAAAAAAAAAAAAAAAAAAAAAAAATGAAATATTTCGACATTTTTACGAAAATTTTTTTTCTTACTTTCAAAATATAACTTACGCCGTCGGACAGATAACTTTGATGTGCGAAGATCGCACGGATCCCATCGGCGTTGCCCAGCCGTGTCTAAAACATTTATCGTGCGTTGGTTATCAAAAAAATTCAATTATTTCGACGATCGAAGATTTTTTTTTCGTTTTTACTCACCCGGTATCGCCCAATCCATGGAAAAATATGAGCTGAAATACGAATGCGAAATTTTATGGCTCCGGTGTTCGAAAATTCGTAAAACACGACGAACTTTTTAGTTTCGTAAATTAGTTAAAACGTTCGTTTCCAATTACGTAATATACGATGCACTCGAGCTTAGCGAATCGAGATATTGCGGTGAGAAAAAGAAATTGCTAAGTAAGTTATAACCAAAGAATCCAGACAACTACTACGATAACCGATAATTATTTCGTTCGTGTCGTTAAACTCACCGTTGCCGTGTGTCGTGCAGTCGCCGCGATAACCACCGGGGTCGTCATACTTCGACGCTTTAAAGTTCTCGCTGTGACACGTGAAAAAAAGTGATAAGCGATAAATTCGATGAAATAGCAAAAAATTAACAGTCAAATTCGTAAATACAGGACTGTCCGGAGGGGAAAGAATTTTCCCTCTAGACGAGAATTTTCCCCCAACGTGATGGCGGATAGTACAGACCCCGCGCGTTAGACAGACACGACACATTTATGCGCATGTCTGAATTTCTCCTTCCCCTTTACTCGCGACGAGAGACACAAATAATATTGCGCAACTCATCTCTCCCTTTGATCTCTCCACCTCCCCCGATGTCCGAATTCAATTACGCACAATGCCTCGCCGCTATTCTCTCGAGAATTTATCACTATCAATCTCGTATAATAAGTTACGATATGTTAGCAAGCGACAAACCTAGCAAATTGCCCATAACCGGGATATCACCGCGCACATCTTCGCTCGACGAACGTACAATGAAAAAAAATCTCCCCCGATGTTTTTTGCACGCTATCGGCGAAAACTAGCCGCAGGTCTATTTTTGACGATTTTCCCGGGGGGAATAGAATAGCTCGGTAATTGCGTACGTGATCGGAGTAAGATAAATACACGATACGGTAAACAAAGTCCATGGAGGGTTACAAACGAAGAATTCGGCGAAGAAATGACGGAATTTCGGCAAAATGAAACAAATAGTAAAAGATTTTTATTGATTATAAAATTGTCTATACAATTAACAAATTTTTGTGTTGATCATCTGTAGTTGTTTAATACTTCGATTCTCGCGATTCTGTACTGTCGAGTTTGCGTGTTGCGTACCAATACGATATTACTCTTGGCGTCAATGAGATTAATCAATGAATCGAGAGCGACGTATCCCATGCCGACACCGCAGGCTTCGCTGAACGCAAAGTCGCCTCGTGTAACATATCCCATTACATCGCGATCGCATGATTTTCTAACGCTCGTGCACTTCGGCAGATACAACGCTTCCATTTTATCGCGATATTCTTTTTTCAACGCGTAATTCTTGTCCACACGAAGTTTCGATAAATTTCCCGAACGTTTTTGCAGTTTCAGCAGATCCGCGGTATCAGTGGCTAATCGTCGGTAACGACGACCGCGTCTGTTCGATCTTTTCAACAGTACTTTTTGATTTTTTCGCAAATTTCGGCGCTCGCGTTCGTTCGGATCCGCGAGAAATTTCTGCACGGGACCGGCCCACTTTTTCTTTGAACTTCGAGTTTCCAAATCTTCCGTCGTCGGCATACAAATTAGAGAAAAATTTTTTGGTCGACCTTTGCCTTCGACGGAAATTTTAACGGGTATCAGATAATTTCGATCGACGAAAAATTTCGCGTCAAAAATTCGTTCCGATGTCCCCACATCGATTTTTCTCCCATTAACATTTTTATTCTTTCCCCGTTTGGTATTTCGCATAAATAAAGCCTTTTCCAATAATTCAAGTAACTTCCGGTCACGCAGTACGCGAAAGTCCTCCGACGCGGTCCATTCTCGCATCAGTATCTTCCATTCGCAATAAAACGGACTGGTAATCGCGAATTTCGTATAATTTACCCGTCTGTTTGGCGGATACCGAAAGTATTTTTCTCGCAATTCGCACATCGTGAGAATAGCTTCGTCGTCGTAAGCGGGAATATCCGGCTGATGCGTTTCCGGTGAATTTAGATCGAGTCTTTCCAGAGCCATTGAACGCGATTCGCGCAGACCTCCGGCTCTCGCGCACCGGAAAATGCAGGATTGCCAGAAAGGCATTGACCAACCGGCGGGTATAATAACATCGATACCGGAAGTGAATCCTGAAAAAAAAAAAAAAAAAAAAAAAAAAAATTATTATAAATCTAAAAAAAAAATTCAGATAAAAAATTTCCAATTTTATGATAACAATTATTACCGATACTTTTATTTCCACCGCTGCATCCGGGATTTTGTATCAATATCACAGGAATCTTCGATATGATCTTCTCGTCGAATTGATCGTCGTTCCCGACTCCGGGAACCAAACATTCGCTTCTAAGTTTATTAATGTCGTTTGTACTCTTGCAATTGACTTTAACGTTTTCGCGAACTTTCGAATCCCAAATCGGACTGTGAGCAGCGAGATTCGCCGGCATTGGGATTTTCATGTAATAATCACCGCTCGAGAGTTTCTTCGTTCTTTTCGGCGGTAAGAAAAATCGAGGATCGAGAACCGTAACAGCTAAAACGCTGTTCGGCGGCAATTGATTCGGTGATTTCAGAGTTCTCAAAGTTTCCATGGATTCGTTTTGTACTCTGAGAACTTCGAGATTTTCGGGAATTTTGCAAAATTTTTCGTGCCAATCGCTCGTCGTATTCGCCGAGTCAACGTCCATCGACGAAATTTCTTCGATCTCCTCGACTTCCCGATCGTTCAACGATTTATTCTCGTACTCTGCATCACCCGTTTTTATTTCCGCGGGAAAACTCGGCACGCGAAGAGCGTCCGACAAAATCGCGAGTGCCAACGGACCGGTCAATCGAAATCTATTCAACGAGTACCGCAAATTCGTCATGCAGCAGAATTTATCGTTCGAATACGTAGACAACGTTTTTTGTCGATTATCTTTGTCGTCCAATTCCTGTTTCGGTTTTTCCGTAAATTCGAAACTCGCGACGATTTCGTCGAAAAAACTATCGTAAATAATCGGATGAATCCAAATCCAAATTGTTTTTAATTTTTCTTCGCCGGGTTTCCAGAGAAAATTAACGTTTCCTATGGGACTGTGGGGATAGCCGTTTTTTTTGTAAAACATCAGATTTCCCTCTCTGCTACCGTTCCAATAAATTTTAGCGCCGAAACTCAATTCTCCGGGATTACAGTGTTTTTTTAAGGTTTCTTTAAGCGCATCGCCGGGACCAACGATTTCAAGACAAACGTAATATGAAATATCCTGAATCATGCAATGTTTTGCCGCAGCCCTGTAACACGCTCTGTAACTTTTGTCGTTCGGATGATCGGCGATTTTGTAACCCCACTTTTCTATCATGTGAAATCGTTTTGCGTGCCAAATGTGCGTCTCCAGCCAAATGCGCTTCCGTTGTCTGCGATTGTATTCGTTGAGCAAATTTTGCGGCCTCCGACGATATTTTCTCGAAGGTCTTTTGCTTTTAGGGGGGAGTCCCGATTTTGTCATCTGTCTGAGATGCGCCTCTCGCAGTCGTCTCGGCATGCGTTTGGCGTTGTGAGACATAACGCGTCGTCGCATGTGCACCGGAAGTTTTTGAAAGACGAGTTTCGATTGTTGCGGATTCTCTGTATCGAAAAGTTGATTTTTCGTGTATTTTCTACAATTTTTTAATAAATTTTCAGTCATAATTCACGTTTTAACCTACCGATTGAATATGACATCGCGGCGATTTCGTTCGCGCGCGCTGCAGCGAGTCTGACGATTTGTACATCGCGCGGTAATTGCACCGATCCACCGAGGTACTCGTCGAATTGTTCCTTATCCATGATTGTTTTTTATTTGTTTGACGATTAGTTATAGTATTTTATTGAATTCGTAACGATTAATGTATCCAAACAACGTGGAAACATTGTTTGGTTTCGTCCGCCGGGCTGTCTTGTCGTCTGCAACATCGAGAGATATCGCGCCGCTTTCCGCCGGGATTTCAAGGTGGCAATACCGTTGTGAAAAATAACTAAATTTTGGCCGGGGAAACGCATGTAATTTCGGATGTTTCGACAGTGTTTTTTTGTTTCATGAGTTGTCAGGACTTCGAAGCTGCCTCACGGTGGACGAGCATTGATTGGTTGTGTTTTCGGATATACACCTCTCGGTACGTGTATGCGCGTAGAAAATACTTCATCTTAACCAATCTCGAGTGATATCGCCGTGTCCCCGGTCGAGCTGCTACGTTTTACCGTGCGCCTTCTCGCGTCCTCCCCCCGCCGGCGAAGCTTTTTTTTCACCTATATTGTGAAAACGAGAGCTTGAATTCAACGTCATCGTGGGAGGACGAATATACGCGTTTACGACAAATCCGAACGATTTGCTCATTAAAGATTACTCTCTCGGTGTTAGTGAAAAATTTGGTGAAACTGTGTCAAACCCCCAAGACACATTCTCCCCTCTCTCTATCCCCTCGTCACGATTGTGTAATGCTGACAACCCTTCCACGAAAGTTTCTTCCCGCAATATTCTAACGTCTCTTCTTGGTGTATATAAAAAAACGCTCGCAACAAGTTAGAGGGACGTACGCGTAAATCGATCGTATCCGTATCTTCCTCGTCTTGTCGATAAAATTCCAAAATAGAGCCTCGTCGCGTGAGTTATATAAAAGAAAAAAAAAAGAAAAATCGTGACAAGTGTCCGCTGGTGTTTGCCGCGGGCGACGAGGATTCGTCGCCATCTTTCGAAGCAGACGGATGTAAAGTCGTCGACGTCCTCCACCACCACCACCACCGCCACCTCCTTCTCCTCGCGATTACTGTCTTCGCCGTTTTTTTTTTTTTCATGTGAGTGCGTGAAGATTTAATCCTGTTTCATGCAGCGAGAGACTATCCCGGTGGCGCTTTATTTCGCGGATAAATGCATTTTAAAGTGTAAAAACAAGTCCGATGAGTGCGTGAGTGAATTTTTGGCCGTTCGTGATTGAAGCAAAGAGGTGTTGGCACACGGACGGATAAAAGTTCCGTACCGTCTTCGACGTCTCTATAGTCTTTAGTCACGAATCGTCGGTAGAGAATACGTGCACGGAATTTTCGATCTCTCATTATTTGAAGAAAAAAGAAATAAATAATCGTTCTTCTATTCGTGTATTAAACGCGAGTGTGCCTGCGTGTGCGCGATTTACGCGAAAACTCCACGAGACTCGAGAGCCGAGATAATAGAAGAAAATAAATAATTATAAATAATATCCGGCGTTATTTCGCGGTTTACGCGAGTGGAAGAAAAGTTCGCGGCCTTTTTTTTTTTTTTTTTTATTTCGTTATTCGGTTAATCATCGTGTGGTGTGCCAACAAGGATAAATATAATGAGTTGTCAAAGGAACTCTGCCAAGATCACGGTGCCCGACGATCTGAGGGACATCCTTTTGGAATTCACGATAAGTTATCTACTCGAACAACCCGGCGACATAGTTGACTATGCCGTCGAGTTTTTCACCCGTTTACGCGAGAATCGTCAGACACTTCTCATTCAGTCCAACGCTCAGACTTGTTCGTCGACCCCCGACGAATCCGTCGAGGAAGGTGAGTTTGACACAGAAAAATCACGATCGGTTTTTTTTTTTTTTTTTTTCTCGTCTATAATGTAAGCAATACAAACACGAAGGTCAACAACTTGTAATTTTTTCCGCATACCGACGTGAATTACGTTTTTCGAATTTCCCAGAGTTTAAAACAGCAGAAATGCCTTCCATTTAATTCTACACACGCATTCCGAAGGATTAAATCGCTTTTAAATCGTCTCGCAGCGCCAACAAAGCTAAGATCCGTTAATCGCTAAATATAGTCCCCGGCGGATAAATCGTCGATGCAATTTCATTTTAACGACCAAACAGCAAAAACAATAATAATAACATCGAATTTTGGATTCATGGAGGAAATCAACAGCGGCGATAGCTGAAATTTCGAAAAATTCCCAATTTCAGAACCGCCGGTAGGAAGATTCACGTCGAGGCGAAAGAGTGTCTTCGCCGAGACTTATAATCCTGAGGATGACGAGGAGGACGAGGGAGTTAAGGTACGCATAAAATTCCTAACGCTCATATGGCGATCAAACATTTTTTCTAACAGTTTCTCAGCCGACAAAAGAATTTGCTTGCCAACTGCGACGGCTAAGGTATTCGCATACCAATCTCAATGCACCGACAAAACAGGTGCTTCGGAGACGTTAACAGAATTTTATTTCGCTAAAACGTCTCTAACGCTATTTACATCGATATTTCGTATGCCAATAACAAACTTAGCATCGAAAAAAAAAAAAAAAAAAAAAAAAAAAAAAAAAAAAAAAAAAAAAATCACGAGAATACGTCATTGAGGTCATAGAATCTCGTGACGAGAACGTGGAATGCTTAAAAATCGAATAAAGCATTAAAAACAATAATAGAATCGAATCGGAGTTCATTGGATAAATCATCGGACTAGAAACGTTAATCGAGTACATCCCGCGGCACCCGGCGATCTTCCTAACCGTCTCCGCGATCTCTATACGTTCATATAAATTGATTTAAGAGAACTATTAGTATACTCCCGGGGATCGTTAACTACCGAAGGATTTCTTATTGGGTCGTTGAAAAAGAAAAAAAAAAAAAAAAAAAAACAGCCGCGTTCGCGTGTAGAGAAATTGCTTATACCACGTATATCTATATATATAGATATATACATCGCGCGTGCACATGTATTATATTCTCAAACGAATTGTGCAAATAGCAGATGATTCCCGAGCGTCTTACGATTACATTGAATGTACTTCATCGAGCGCGTAATGAAGCAGCTGAGTGAACGAAAAACGCAAAACGAAAAAAAAAACGCTCGATTTTCGTCGTACGCGAAGCGAATAGGTTATATATCGTAAGAAACGGAAGTATCTCATCGCGATGTAATAAATTTTCGGTCGCTTTACGAAATATTATGTTTGCCAGAGACTAAGAGACTTTATCTATCTATATATCTATGTATCTCTCTGTGTTCCTCTTCATCGTGGAGAGAAACCTCTTCGAGAGACGCTCCTCTCGCTCGCGCGCACTGCCGTGCACCTGCCCTTTGAGAATCACAAAAGGTATGCCTCGCGCGATCATGCGTGCGATAAGCCTTTATGACGTCAGGGCACATGTTCGATAACCCGAGTATACATACATAATATATATATTGTATGATATACCATATAGCGAGGAAAACTCTCTATGATATACCCGTCGAGCGCGGAGCCATGCGACGTTCTCAAACGTGTTCCCCATCAGCCTGGAATAATTGTTGAATCTCCGTTTTTTCTCTTTACTTTTTTTTTTTTTTCTTTTTTTTTTTTTTTCGCGTCTCTACTCGATATACCCTTAGCAAGCAGAAATTTCGCCGGCGTATACGAGAGGATCAATTCCGTCTCTTTCTCCCGCGTACCCTCACGTTCGTCGGATTATCGTACGAAAATCCGTATATAGATTTTTTTTTTTTTTTTTTTTTTTTTTTTTTTTTCGTACGGCGGATGGGAGCGCTTTTTCTCTCATCTTATTTTCGATACACTCAATGAAATTGTGTACGTTAAACGGCCGGAAGATCGATATATTTGTGACATGCGCGGCCTAATCACTCCGAACCGAAATTAGAAATGTTGTTAAATCTGAACTCTTCCCTGGCGCTGCGTACCCCGCGGCGCCGCGATAACTACTCGTAAATTTATTCATGCCGCGGCTAATGAGCGAAACATTACCGCGATGTATTGGCAACTTTTTTTTTTTTTTTTTTTTTTCGTCTTGTAGTTTCAATTTTTTTTTATATTTCGTTCGCAGAAGGTGCATCCAAAGAGCGATGAGCAACGACAGAGGCTCAGCGAAAGCGTGAAGACTATATTACTATTCCGGGCACTCGATAAGGTAAATTAATTACAAATGGGGAATGCAGCGATGAGATACGTGGGGTCGGAGTTTTGTAGCACGCGAACCTTCCCACGTGTTTCCGCTTTTTTTTTTTACGTCGTTGTTATTATTATTATTATTATTTTCGTTTTATTCTTTAAGGAACAAATGGCCGATGTACTCGACGCGATGTTCGAAAAGACCGTGGAACCGGGCGAGTTTATCATACGACAAGGCGACGGTGGTGATAACTTTTACGTTATTGAGAGGTAAAAAAAAAAAATTTCAAAAAAATAAAAAATAAAAATTTTAATTATTAAATTTACAGATTTTTTTTTTTTACTATTTATAATGAATATATATCTCCATCTTTCGAAAAAAAAAAAAAAAAAAAAAAGACGTGGAAATTAATTTTTTCGTTTTATTGTTATTTATAGAGGGAAATTCGACGTTTACGTAAAAGATCCGATGGGCGCTGACATGATGATTCACACGTACGATAGCAGCGGTTATTTCGGTGAATTGGCGCTTTTGTACAATATGCCGAGAGCCGCGACTATCAAAGCGAATACGAAAGGCACACTTTGGGCAATGGATAGGCAAACATTCCGTCGCATACTCTTGAAATCGGCTTACAAAAAGCGTAAGATGTACGAAGATCTACTGAACAAAGTACCGATGCTAAAGTCACTCGAGGTAAGAGAAAAAAAAAAAATTTCCGTCGAAATATCTTCGTTCTCAATGCCGACGAAATTTGGATATTAAGGAAACAATTTTTCGTTACATTTTCATATTTTTTTTTATTAATTAATTTGATTATAAAAAAATTTCATCGAAATTCGAAAAAAAAATCGAAGATCGAAATTTTTCGATCTTTTTTCCGAATATCGACGAAACTTGAAAATTAGGGAAACAATTTTTTGTTACGTTTGTTTTTTTTTGTTGATAGTAATAAGTTAGCGTTCGATCTTCAAAAGTTTTTTTTGTATCGATATAAATAATGAAAAACTAATGTTTTTTTTTTTTTTTTTTTTTTTTAGGAATACGAACGCATGAATCTCGCCGACGCACTCGTACCGAAGCATTTTGCGGATAACGAGAGAATTATTAGACAAGGAGATATGGCCGACGGTATGTACTTCGTAGAGGACGGCGTCGTGAAGATCACGATAATCGGTGAAAATGGTCGGGAGGTCGAGGTAAGTGAACCGATTTTTTTTTTCCAATTTTTTTTTCGCGACTCCGGATTTCGTTGTGATAAAAAAAAATGTTTCACGTCCGCCGACAGATAAATCGCGTTCCCGCGGGCGGATATTTGGGTGAATTAGCACTCGTCACACATAAACCGCGTGCCGCATCCGCGTACGCAGTCGGAAACGTCAAGTTGGCCTGTGAGTATAAAATTTTTATTTCACTATTAATAAAATTCTCGTATCCAACGATTTCAGGGGAAAAAAAAAAAAAAAAAAAAAAAAAAATTACGAGCGCCGACTCCGCACGCGGCGTTAAAATAAATTTCCCCGAAAGAAATTCTCGTCGTTCGTTCGAGAAAACTATATATTCGAGAAAAACTATAATGGAAAATGACGAAACTTGAAACGCGAGTGTCGAGAAACGATATCGCGAGTTATTGGATAGTTGCCTTCGATTCATTGTTCGGTTGCCTCGTTCTTCGCTTCTATAGCCGCAATACACAGTTTATTACCTATTCTACGACTCGTCGTTCTATTCCATTCTCTCCATCGACGCGGTACGGAGTAATTAACAAAACAAAAAAAAAAAAAAAAAGAAATCAATCGAAAAGGAGACAAATGGAAGTTCTCTGACGTTCCCTCTGCGAACTTATAATTTTCAGTTTTGGACGTCGAAGCCTTCGAGCGTTTACTGGGGCCGTGTATGGAGCTAATGAAGCGTAATATCGATGATTACGAAGATCAGTTAGTCAAAATCTTTGGAAGCAAAACCGACATCTCTGACATTCGATGAATTAACGCGAAAAACGAATAAATCACATTGCGCCGCTGTACCAAAAAAAAAAAAAAAAAAAAGCCACAAAACGCACAAAAAAAAAAAAAAAAAAAAGATCTGACAGTATAGTGACGTTTAATGAGCACAAACTCTTTACCATTTGCTTGTGAAACTCATCTATGTATTTTATGCATCTTTCTCGAGATGTCGTTCACACGACTGTCCAATAGACATTATATCAAAGCTGAAACTATAAAAAAAAAAAAAAAAAAAAAGAAAAAAATACAAGACTACCACACGATCATAAAACATTCACACATAATACGTCGTTTAGAAGCTACAAAATTTATACCTATTGAGAACGAAAAAAAAAAAAAAAAAAAAAAAAAAATCATAAACAACAAGCAGTGAAAATTTTCCCCGGTGCTATCCTTCGGTATGTACGATGCACTAAGATCAATAATCACCTAAGACTGTCACTGATTCGAAAGTATCGCAAGTACTGTATTAAACGGCATTATATAGTTGACGTAAGAATCGTGACGAGGGGACGGGGATTAAACTATAGTTAATCGATAGGAATCGCGAGGGAAAAAAAAAGCGCGAGAAAAAAAACGGAAGATAAAGATTTGAAAAAAAAAAAAAAAAAAAAGTTCCCGAAGTGTATAATAATATCGTCCGCACCTGAAACGGAGTACTCGAACCGAGAGGCATTCGCATACGCATAATTATCATTTACCTCAATCAAACTTTCGCCAATTAGTATTGTTTAGTGGAGAGAAGAAAAAAAAAAAAAAAAAAAAAAACAAACAAACAAAAAATTACGAATGAAAGAAAGCGATAAACGTACATTGACCTTCGGAATCCTCGTATTTAGGATTTCGCGGCATTACGAATGTGTTATTATTATTAATATTATTATTATTATTATTTTATGCAAATTACGCGATATGTAAAAAAAAAAAAAAAAAAAAAAAAACGAACACTAATTCGTGTGTATAGACTTCGCCGGGACCTCGGCGAGGGGAAAAAAATTAAACGGTGAAAAAAAAAAAAAAAACTAAAAGCGAAGAGACGAGTAAATAAAAAGAAACAAAAAACTGTTTATCACAATATTCTATGCGCACATAGCAGGATAATACCGATAGAAATTTTACATACGATTTTTTTTGTTTGCGTAAAGAAAAAAAAAAAAAAGAAAAAGAAAACAAAAAAAAAACGAGTAAAACGATAGCGAACGAGTGTCCGAGTGTATGGAGTTTTGTGTACTTATAATGTCGTCGATTAATAAGTCTACTGCGAGGCATCCGCGTCGTTTGCTACTTTCTCGATATAATGAGAGCAGATAATGTCTATCCATTTATCTATCTTCTTCCGTAACTCGATTAAAAAAATCGAACAGAAGCAAAAAATTTGCATAAACGCGAAAAAAGAAACGTAAATACCGCTCATCCGCCCCACAGCCCCCGACTGTTTGAATGAATGAAAAATTTACGAGAGCGTCGCGTCGGATCGTGCGGCCCTCACGCACGACAATCAAACGCGCGAAAAAAAAAAAAAAAAAAAAAAAAAAAAACGTGAGACTTCGGAATGCATGGTAATTATTCCTATTGTGAGTCAAATATCTCGCGGGAAAAATCGCGGAGAAAAAAAAAACAGAGAGAAAAAGTTTTCTCCGACGTTTATATCACGAGCGTTGCGCGCGAGTTTCGCTCTCCTTACTCTCGGGATCATTGGTAAATTTTTATCTCGACCAACTTTTGATCGTACCGTCGCGCGGATGGATGGATGCTATTGTCACATAGCGAGAAGTCTATTATTTTTATACCAATTTACGCGATCGAACGACAGAAGAAGAAACGCGAAAAAAAAAAGAAAATAAATAAAAAACATAACCTAATTTATACATCGCGGTACCAAAAAAACTACCGACCTGTTCCGTGCTCCGTTTCCGAAGGATTAAACTCAGAGGCGAAATCGTATATCGAGAAAATAAAACGAATTAACAGTGTCATTATCGTTCGAAATGAATCCCCCATTGGCCGGCATTGCTGAATCTCGCAACGCTGTTATCGGCTTCGAAGCAATTCCGCCGCCTCGGGGGTTAAGAATCTCCGCGGAAAAAAAAAAAAAAAAAAAAATTCCGCGATTCGATGTGTCTCGACGTACGATGGAATGCTCGCTAACGAAACGTTATTCAGTTAGCGTCCTTCCTAACGAGAGTCATTACGCGTTCGATGTACGATTCTAGTCGTTTCCCGTGTGCGCAAAAAAAAAAAAAAGGAAAACATAACTCATTAGTGTTTTTCATTTGCGAGCGATTGACTATTTTTTTTTTCGGTCTCCGCTCGTTCTTCGTGTGACACGTTAAAATGTGTTAACCGTGTGATCTGATACTGCAATTATAAAAAAAATTTAAAAAAAAGACACTGTCGCATCGTAGCGGTATCGGAATTCGATGTTTATTAAGAGTCGCGTAAGAAAAAAAAAAAAAATCCGTTTCCCGCCGTAAAACTTTGTAGAGAGAATCCTGAGACATCCCAAAGATAACTTAACTTCAGATCTAATCGATATAAAATCGTAAAAAAGTATCGTATTGCGAAAGAAAGATATGAAAAAAAAAAAAAAAAAAAAAAATTCAAAAAAACGATGCGCGTGTTATTGCGTGTACGCGTTTAGTCTAAGACGGTGTAACTAATTCAACAAGTATACATAGATATATATATATTTATCTGATTTTCATCGTCGATTCGAGAATTTTTTTTTTTTAGTATTTATAGGTTATACAACATTCAATACCAAATGAATTACGTCGATGAAACTTCGATTCAATTTTGCTTCGTCGTTTTTTATTAACACGCGTAGATACGTCGATTATCTACAACTTCGGCTAATTTCGCGTTAAGGCTGTGCGTTTGATATCGAATGTCGTCGTCGTTCCCCTCATCGATATTTAATATTCATAAGAGTGCTTCGTATCATTTATGTTCCTAAAACTGCAATGAATTGTCGACGAAAAAAACAAAAATCATCACGAACGTCCGCTGACACGGAATTTCAATAGTATTATAAAACAAGTGGCATTGTAATAACGATAATCGAAAAGAATGGTATTCCGCTAGTAATACCGCAGATAAAATATTGCGGATTACGTGAATAGATTCCATAGTGCATCGCGATGCGAAAAAAACGAAAGACGGACGCAAGAAAATTGAAAAAAAGTCCGACAAATACACGCAAATGCACACAAAGCTCATCGTTTGACAGATTTACGGCGGCCATTTTGATTTTCGCAACGAGCGCACAGTCATACGAGTTTTTACAGCCCGAACGAGTTTATGATTATTATTTTTTTAAATTACGATTGGTGCTTTGCATTCTCATTAGCAACGAGTTGTTACGAGTTCGGTATATCGTCTTTTTACTTTAAGTTGCTATTAGTCTGGCAACAGATATATCAGAAAGAGGCCCAACGCACGTTATAGAAAAAAACAAAAAAAGAAAAAAATGCTTCACGAAGCGTTCCTAAAATTGTTTGACATAGAAGTTATACATTTTTATGGATATCCTCCGGTAGCATATCTCGTCGTTATATTACTGTCGATTGCTGTTGGTATTTATTGCTAAGAGAAAAAGAAAAAAAAAAAAAAGAAAATCACGTATAAAACAAAATGATTCAGTATGAAGCTATTATATTGTAACTGTCCTCGGGAGGTGCTCTTTTTTTCGAAGGGCGATATTACTGTCTGTCTATTAAATATATTACGAAGAAAGTCTTCGGGTCATCTGGGGGGAGTCGATGTATGAAAAATCATTGGGGAAAAAAAAAAAAAAAAGAAAAAACGAAAAAAAAAAAATTATTTTATTTTCATTCCTTCAAAGCGGGAAGAAGGATTTTAGCTTTTTTAAGTTAAAAAAAAGCGTGTAGATTAATAACTTCTTATTCTGATCAACGTGAAGAGTCCAAAAGGCATGTTAAATATGCGGTAATCAATGGGAAAAAAAATAAAAATAAAAAAAATAAAAAAATGTGTCACACTCGTTCGCTATTGAGAGTGAAGGAGGTTATGTAAATTCACGATTCCGTATGTGTGTCATTGTAGTACATATTCTCTGAACCATAGGGGAATAAATAAGAGCTTCCGCCTGGACACTACGTTAACAGAGGCCGCGAAAAAAAAGCATCTCTCAGCCATATAATTGAAACAATGCGCGACTAAAAATGCATAAAACAGAGTTCACATCCTGTACACGCGAATTGTCGTGTACTTACTTACGATAGCAAAAATAAAAAAAAAATAAATGAATTAAAAAAAAAAAAAACGAACAAAAGAAAATGAGAACACAAAGGATGATGCGTTCTAATTATAAAATCGATGACGAGAGCAAACGACTATCATTTTTCAATACATGACTGAAATTGCTTTGAATGTCACGATGGCTTAAGGAAAAAAAAAAAAAAATAACAATTGATCGGGTGGTCGCTTAATCCACAAAAAAAAAAAAAAAAAAAGTAGGTAATATTATATATGTGAATCTCGTCCTAACGACGCATTATGATAGTACTTAACCCTTTGACTGTGGGGAGGGTTGACGTACATAAATGTATACGTCCACACAAACTATCGAGCGCACGCATTCGTTATACGCCAAGAGTGAATTGTTAAAATCTCAGGCTACGTATTATTATGAATTATCCTAAACGATCATTTTTTTTTTTTTTTTTTTTTTTTTTTTAGGTTATAATGTAAACTATCGATGTTTTATTATTTATTTTCGACGTGTTTCAATGCTGGTACCAGACGCACATCCTGTTCATTAGCGGGACGTATACTTCTGTAGCTTAGGGCAATCGAGCTTATCGAAGTTAGAAGCAAAAAAGAGAGCACGTTAACGATGCGATAGAAAGAGAGAGAGAGAGAGAGAATAACCGCTTTCGCTTCAATTCGAATGCAATTGGGCGGTTGGTGTGCAAAGGTCCCTACAAAGTAACGGTCAAAGGGTTCAAAATAAACATTTTTCTTTTTTTTTTACGATGTATTCTGTTATTACGCATTAACGATATGAAAAAAAAAAAAAAAAAAAAAATATTGAAACACGAAGTAACCAATTCGGTGCTTGTATAAGCGACGAAACGCTGATATAGAGAACTCGGATGCGGCTGGTCTGACCGAGTTAATCATATCATCCATTAAGTAACAGCCATATTGATTAAGGTCTCGAATTGGTATTTCATATTATATATTAAACAAAATGAAAATCATTGAAATAATGAAGCATTCGCGTGGAAGTATTGTTAATTTATAGTTTAATTTCTAGTCTATAATTTGGCCATTAAGTTATTTGACTATTTATGATACAAATATAATTGCCAATTATTGATGCTAGTAAGCTGGTCGCTACTCGAATATGTCTCATCCCCGAGAAAACACGAAAAAAAAAAACCGTTAATTCAAATACGCGAACAAAACAGAGGAAAAAAAAATAAAAAATTACGAAACAACTGCACAATATCGATAAGTTAAACATAAAAAAAAAAAAAAAAATCTCGAAGTGACGCGCGCACATATATTCTTCATCAGCCATGACAATTGACAAAAGTTCTTCATACTCCAGAAATCATTCGGAAAGATTCGGGTCATATTCGAGAAGCGTGCAATAATAAATATATGAAAAACAAATAGATAGTGTAATCAAAGTTAATATATAATAAATGAATGGACCTGAAATATTTATTTCAACAATTTTTTAACCTTTCAAATATTAAAATTATTCTTTATTTACAATGTTACAATTGTTTACGATCGTCGTTGAGCAATGGCCGTTATTTACCGCCGACAGCGCCATCCGCAGGAGGAACTTTCAGTATGTATAAATTGAGGAAAGCAGAGGTAAGCAACAGCGCCCAATTCATCTGTTCGCGTTGATAGATATCGAGAGATTTATAATAATTTTTAATATCCTTGTCTACATTAATGTGAATCATATTGTTGCGAAGATTTCCGCGATCGTTAATCATCCTGTCGACGACCTCATTTGCCGATACTACTTCCGTGCCGACGAGCAAATTGAACATACGCGCTGGTGTACGCGATCGCATCATGTAAATGTTATTTATCAGAGTTTCGCAATCGTCTGTACCTAAAAAAAAAAAAAAAATCTAAAAATTCGTTTAATTATTATTATTATCCATTTTATTTACGCGACAATAGCAAAAAAAAAAAATTTTACCGCCGATTTTTTTTTCTCGCGTTCCTAAAATGCTCAATATCGTCGCTGTCATTTGCTGCCTCTGCAGATGCAGAAAATAAGCCGTACTATTAATTCGGGAAAACGGTATAATTGGATTGCTCTCCATTATGTACGCATCCGACTTCGGTACTTTCGAAACAATGTTTGCTACCTATTCGGGAACAAACGCGTAACTTTGTCGTCTTTGACTCGAGAAAATCACGCCGATATAGATGGCGCTGAATAAGACGCAACAATAGACAAACACCTACCGTCTCGACTACCGCTATAATTCCGCCTTTGATAAATACGTCTTCGAAAGACTGAAATTTCCATTCCAACAAATTGCAATCCCCGTCAACTTGCGCCCAACTTATGAGATTTCCCCAAATCCATATCCCCGTGTAGCTTCTCGATCCCTAAATAAATTACGTATTGTTTACACAATTTTTTGCGATTAATTATTTTCATGTCACGAAATCGTGTATTGAAAAATAATAGTCATTTTCGTCATCGATTTTATAATTAAAACGTATTTTCTTTGTATTTTCATTGATTTCGTTCGTTTTTTTTTTTTTTTTTTTTTTTTTTTTCGATAATTTCGATATTATTGCAAAACGACATCAAAGTTTTGGTAATTCCTTACAAATTTAATTTCTTCCGCTATCGCAGGAACCAGCAAATTTTTTTTTGAGCTCAAAGTTTCGGATTTTGGCGCCGATTTACTTGTTATCATAGATTTACAGAATTTCTCAAGGACATTCGCTTCCATTCCTTGCAGCAGGAGGATTTCTTCCACTGACTTGAAAAATCCATTTTTATCTCTGTAAGCAGTTATCTTCTTCAGTCGCCTCTCCGTTATTTTATACCTAACGAAAAAAAAAAAAAAAAAAAATTAAATAAAAAAATCGGACGAAATTTAATTAATTTAATAAAATTTTGTTACGTCAGCGTAACAACTTGCTTTTTCAGTTCGTCAATTGTACCGTTATTAACTTTTTCTAAAATAACGTTACGCTCCTCGGCGGTATACCGATCTCCTAAATTCCTTCGGGTCTCTGATTCACTTGTATCTTTGGATGAAAATTCCTGAATTCTGGTTAAACAGAATAATTTACTCTGACGAGAAAAAAAAACGAAAAAAAAAATAAGTTATTAAAAGTGCAAATTTCGCGGCGTAACTTTGCGTAATGTGTCGTCACTTACCTTTCTCCTGTCTCGAATCAATGTTTTAGCAACATTCGTTAGCGATACTCGGCATGTTTTGAGAAACATGATCGCCAGTTTTATCAGTTATTTTATCGTATTTTTATTATTTTTTTCGATCAATTATTCGATTCGCGAGAGTATTTTTGTTTACTGCCGAAGCAGACGACACTCGACAGATTGCAATTTCGTGTCGTCATATAATTATTATTCATGATATTCAACACATTTCTCAATATTAATGTTTGACAACATTTTCATCGATTGTTTTGGTAATAATACTCACGAAAGTAATGATAATCGTGTTATGTTGTCTTTAACTCCGTGCGTGAAAACATAACCAAAAAGTGATCGGTACACGCGCTCTATCGTGTTTTTCCGCAGATACACACGACACGGCGCTCTTTCGCCGGCGGTAAAAAATCGCAGATGTTTCGAGAGCTAACGAAAAAAACAAACCGGAAGCTGCATATCGTAGATTAAATTTTCTTTATTTGCATGCGTACTATAAAGCGTTAATGATAAATATGACAATATAGGTATTTTTTCGCGAAGTCAATTGTTCGAATTGCCGATGGAAAATTCTCGATAAATCATTGCGGCGATGTATGAGAAACTTTTTTGAGATTTGCAGGCTGAAGGACGGTGGCCCTCGAGAGTCGTGGCTTCGGAGCCGCTCCCCTGTAACATTAAATAAATTATTTAAAACAAAAAAAAATGACTATTAATTTGTGTTTATATTAATGTTAACGTTATTGACTAATGTACCTTTGTACCGGTGGCCAGTAAGTTATCTCGGTTGCCTGTTCGTTATTACGCGGATGCGTAGATTCATGAGAATTATTGTGGTAAGAGTCGCGAGAATTCGAATCAGCCGATGATTCATCACGAGAAGTTGGTTCCGCAGCATTTCCGCTTTCCCGTCCTTCCGGTGTTCTTCCGAGAGCCACGACGTTGCCAGATACTTGCAAACGTTCCTCGGGTTTCCATATACCGAGGAGACCCTCGGAATTATAATAAGGATAAACGGTGTAAACTATCGAAAGGGGCGTGAGATTCGAACGATCCAAATCTCCATGACACGTCCCCGCGAGAGCTAAACACGCGCCGAATATTCCCTGATACCACAAAACAATAAAAATATTACGCGATTTTTCTTTCGCCTACAAAAACGAAATGTATATACGTGGAAAACAATTTCGCGAATAACTTACCAGAAACATCGAAAACATCGTGGAAGTTAGTTTCACGAGACTGACGCCTAAATAACGAATGACTTCTTATTTTATACGATCCAAACGTTGTAATCGTTTCTACGGATTATTTCCGTACGGTAAATCATTTATTACGAATGCTTTGGATAAAAAAGATCGTATTTCGTTTTGCAAGAAATTGCGGCGCGACCTCATTTATTTTACTTATCCCGTAAGATTAAAATAGCGGGATCGGGAAAAGTGAATGTTCGCCAAACGAGTCGTATATATCGATGTGTAAGAATAATTTATTATAAATCTTTAACCGATCGAGCCGATCGACGTTAACGCGGCTCAGCGGCTAATCGACGACAGAAAATAATAGTTTTACATTTTATAGATTAAAAACGATGTTCTTTGGAGCAATCGGACGATTTATCTCTCAACCATTTCCAATGGTATCACGTTGCAACCAAGCAAACCCTTGCCGCTCCAAGGACGAGGTATTAATGTCAGGGACATCGTATCCGCGTCTCGTTTTACTTTGACGATTATCGGCTTGTAACGGCTGTGCTCCACGAGCGATCCAATGTCCTTCAGGGATTTGTAATTCTGGAAGTTTATGGAGCCGAATTCCATTATCAGATCGTTTTCTCTGATACCCTGAAAAATACAAAAACAACGATCGAATTTTCTTTATTTAATTATTTCGAGTTAAACGAACAAATTCGGCCGAAAATCAATTTTTTTTACATAATTTTTTACATTATATTTTTTTAACATTATTTCCGCGTAAATTTTTTTTCAAAAAAAAAAAATAAATAAAACGGTTCATTTTTCGAAATTTTTTTTTTTTTTTTTTTTTTTCTATTTCTACTTATAGAAAAAATTTGGTAAACGTACTGCTTGGTCAGCCGGAGAGCCAGCGGATACCAAATTAACTCTTAGAAAAGGTTCCGTGAATGGAACAGATTCTTCCGGAACGCTGCTTGCCGTTGAGGCGGTTTCCTCAGTTTCTGTTCCTGTCACACAATGAATCTTTGCCAAACCGTCCTCAATTTTCTTCATGATTTCTCTGAGATCGTTTCGCAGACCTGAACATACGCAACAGAGCTATTCCACTGTTAAACGAATGGAGGAGCGGAGCTCCGAATAACTCACATATTATTTTGTGACGCGCGTGTCTCACGCGATATACGTCTATATCGTTTCTCGGATACCCCTCGCCGTCGACGAGAGGTTCATTCATACCGACGCCGTTCTGAAATGTTAAAAAAAAAGAAAATTTCGATAAACATTACCTTATTTACGGTACGGAGATCGAAAAAATTGACAGGTCATTCGATCCTCGTAAGATCGAACTTTTTTGGACGGTCACGACGACGCGTCGCGCTCGAACGTTAATTCACATTTTTACACGAAAAACGCACCGTATCCAATGAATCGTTCATAATTCTCAATTCCTTTTCGAGATTTTCTTTTTCCTTCATTAATTCGAAAACCGCTGATTTTGCAGCCTCAAGCTCCATGTCGACCACCATGTTTTTTTTCGCGTGTGCGTGAGAAACACAAGGTCAGGGCCGTCTACGAGCGTATCGAGTGCCTCGTACTTCGTTGATTCGGAAAATTACGCCGCAATCGATTTTTTTGTAAAGAGTTTTATTTATTGATTACAATTATTCGTTAAAATGATAAATATCACGAATTTACGACATCTGTAACTTCATGAATAGTGCCTTCAAGAATCGCGCTTCATACGTAACGGTCTGTTTCCCGTGCGGTATCGTCTGCAAATCGTGTATATCGAAGGGTTGCTCGATCACCGTCGGGATATCGCGGCCGTAAACTGCAAACGCGGTAAGTGATTTTTAAATCGTAATTGCTTTTTATTTTCATCGGGGAGTTTGTGTTTTATCGATTCTCACCCTCGCAATGATCAAAGAATTGTATGCAATCCTGTAACGTCGAATCTTTGAGAAGTACCAGTTGTTTCGCGAGTTGCTCGAGCAACGAGAGGAAGCATCGTTTAGCGTAAAACCACGTATCCGTGCCGAGTTTCTTGTTGTACGGTTCGAGACTCTTCATAACTCTCGATATACCGAATTCGTAATGACCTTTCGAACAATATAGCGTTCCTATAACGAGATTTACGATACACAAGTGAAATAATTTTTTGTCGGGTTCTTTGTACGATATCGTTTCTTCCTCTTTCTCGATTTTTTTCATTAATTCTTCGGCTTCGGCGTTCTGCGAGGTCATTATATAGCTTACGCACAAATTAGCGAGAACGATCGCGCTGACCTCGAGTATCTGAAAAAAAATGAAGTACGGTACATTCCGAAAGCTCGGAAACGCGTTCTCCCATAGTAAGAGGCATTACATTGTCGTATTTTTTCTTGACAATCGGCTCGTAAAAACCCGATGCTTGATTGAACTTGTTGTCCTGCATGAACAACGTGTGTGCCACGTTGAGCTTCCAAACATCGTGTTCGTTGCAAAAATCCGCACTTTTGCGAAAAATCTTCTCGACTTGCGTGTGATTACCGAGTTCCCAATAGATTTTTGCCTGTGCCATTAAAACCGGAACATATCGATCGAGAGATTCCTCGTAATCATTGACAGCCTTTTTCACGGCTACTTCGTCGTGATTCAATCGAGCTTCTTGCACTTGCTTGGTAGCTTTGCGCAGAGCTTCAGTGTGATTGTTCGCGAGATCATCGAGTTTTCGATAAGCTTCCTCCGGCGCGGTTTGCTGCGTTATCAGCGCATCCAAAAAATCGTAAAGATACTGCGAATAAAATCGAAAAAACAAGAAAATTCATGGCATTGGTATATCGATTGATAAAACAACGCAAAATTGTCGATCGAAAAAAAAAAACCGGGAAATATCTGAACTTCGTACGCTCCTGGAATATACGTCGTGTTGTGACAAACTTAACCTAAAGCGGGACGCTATGTTTTCATCGATTGCGAGTGTAACAGACAATCCGTTGTCGAATAAACGTTTCGACCGCACGAAATGATTCGGCTAAACATTACGCGACGAGAAACGTATTAAATATCGTCGAAAACATGACGAGTTGCGAATTGAATCAAATATTTCTCGGCGAAGTCGCTTCGGTACAGAATTACGGAGCTTTCGTGAGAATACCGGGATGCAAGCAACAGGGATTGATACACAAGTCGCAGGTAACGTTGTGCAAAATTGCGATAAAACGAATTTCGTAAAATTTCGATCGTTCAACAGATCGAAATTTTCTATTTTTTTTTTTTTCATCGTTAATCAGGTTAGTTCCTCGCGAGTCGACGACGTCGCTGATGTTTTGCAGCGCGGCGACAGAGTATGGTGCAAAGTAATAAACGTCGGAGAAGACGGCAAAATCGGTTTATCCATGAAACACGTTAATCAAGGAAACGGCAAAGATTTGGATCCAAATGGAGTCGAACAACAATTGGATGAGCAGCGAAGAAAAAAAATGGTTCCGGGACAAAAAAAACCCATAGAATTGGAAGCTGTGCTGAACACTACGTGCGCCAAATGCGGAACGCGTGGACATTTGAAAAAAGACTGTTTCATGGCTCCGGATGGTCAAAAATACGATCTCATCCCGGAAATCGACGAAGTAACGGAGCCGGAGCCGCCAAAGTCGCCGACGAAGGAAGAAAAAAAAAAATCGAAAAAATTGAAAAAACGAAAAAAATCGAAAAAATCGCGTCAACGTTCGGACGGCAGCAGCGACGAGGAGGATGAGGATGACGACGATTCGGGTGATCGTAAGAGAAAAAAAGGGAAGAAAAAACGTTCCAAAGAGTCAAAGAGGAAGAAGAGGAAACGCAGCGATAGCTCAAGCGATAGCGATTCCAGCGATAGTCCCGCGTGCCGCGAGGCAAAAGGACGACGCGAAAGCGGCGACAAAAAATCAAAGAAATGTAAGCATTCGAGGTCCAAGCATTCGGATTAAAATTCAATAAGATACTTTTAATTCTGATAAAAAACATCGTGAATAAAAATAATAATAATAACGTACTTACCGGTGTGAGATACTTATACGTGAGATGCACGTTTTCCGCCAATACATCGGCCGCTAAATCGTAATATTGATACTTGCAATAGAGAAGCAAAAGATTTGCAAATGTTTCGGGTGGAAATGGATTTTGTTGCAACAAAAATTGTAATTTTTCGAAGCCTTCTCCCGGCTTTGTGTCCATATTAATGAGCGCTTGATTATGAAGCGTAACCGCGTCGAGTTCTTCTTCGGAACGCGGCGGCATATCGGTCAGCGCTTCTCTCGCGGCTTCGTCTAAAATAAAAAAATCGAAATTATAAAATTAAAAAAAAAAAAAAAAAAAAAATGATTAATTTGAATAACAAGAATTTTTCCGTATTCGCGATCTTTTTTTGCTCGTAGAGTAAAATTCTTGGTATTCCAATTAAATCATTTTTTTAATGCGTAATTATCTCGATAACGTAAAAAAAATAACGTAAACGCGATATTCCGCTCACAATTTTGCAATTGATACTCAATCGCTGCTTTGAGATTGAAAGCTTCGGTCAGCGCGGTTTCATGCAGAGTCAACGTATTCCCGACGCTCCGAACTTCGATTCCTTCCGTAGTCATTCCGACGCTCAGTTCGGGATGTTCCCTGATTCCTTGTTCGATAATATCGGCTAAACGATTGAAAAAAATTGATTTTTTTATCGTCCAATAATACGCCGAAACGATGTTTATCACGATTTTCATTTATACGAATTTTCACCTACCGATATGTTTGAGAGACGCGGCGTATTCTTTGAGTCTATAATAACACAACGCAACGTTGTACGAGAGATGAGGCTTGAAGCCCGAAATTTGTAACGCGGTCGAGAATTTTTTTAACGCGCGTTCGTACGCTTCTTCCTGAAAAAAAAAAAAAAAAAAAAAAAAAAAAAAAAAAAAAAAAAAAAAAAAAAAGTGAATCGATATATTTTTCGATTATCGTTTCGATCGAAAGACGCGATCGACGCCAATATTTGAAAAAACCGTTTTTTCATGTGCACCTTATACAACAAACATCCCAAATTAATTTCCGTATCAACGTCGTCCTCGGGACATTGATCGATAAGACTTTTAGCCGCGACGATGTCTTCCTGTCCGTATTTTATCGCCGCTTGAAGCTTTCGTACTTTCGACTCTAAATGATGCTGATCAACGATACCGGAACATACGGACCACGCTTCCTGATACATACACGCCTGATGAAGCGATTGCGCGTAAAGAAGTTTATAAAGACTCTCTTCGGGACATATGTGAACCAATTTTTCGTAACAATCGGCAGCGCCGATGAAATCTTGCGTATAGAAGTAACAATGCGCGAGTAGCGAGAGACACGGCCGCGACTGCAAAGTGTAACAATTGATAAAAAAAATAATAATAATAATATATCGAAATCCCGATTGGCAGCCATTTTAATTAATTTTGTACATAATGTGAAATTGGATATGTACTTCTGCGTGTGATAACAATAGATCGCTTAGTATCTGAATGGTTTCTGTGTACCGTTGTTCTTTGATCTGTAAAGAGGATATCTCCGATGATAAAAACCAAAAAAAAATGAAATTCGTAAATATATAACGAACATTACGCATCCCGCGTAAGAGTTACGTACCAAAGTGTAAATTGTTTTCGTATATTCCCCGTCCCTTATCGGCATGTTTTGCACGAAATTTGTCATCGTAAATAGAGGTTATGTTGCTATTTTACGATAATAACGATTAAAAAATAAAGGAAAAGGTACTGTTTCTGTCAGAAATGGTTTTTTTTACGCCGTTCGGCATTAGACTGTCACGTGTACTGTTTTGACGGAACGCTTCGGAGCAGTTGCCATGGTGACCCCTACTCCGCCAGCTGCATCTCGTGTACCGTAGCGGCTGTACTTGGAAAACAGCTGGTCGGCGTTTTAGTGAATCACTCGACTCGGTACGAGTTGCGACGTGTCGTAACACGCGCTCTCCAAAAAATTAACAATTATCTGTCTTAATTATTATTTCGATGATAATATTTAATAAATCTGTCGATCGAGAAACTTCGCGGTTTTTAATTTTTTTACAATAGATCGCGCGCGCGGCATGAGAAATATTTGATTCGAGTAATTTTCGGAGTATAATTCGGAGTTTTGTGCGACTGACATTTATTTTAATTGTAAACTGATACCTTATCATTATGAAGGAATTCACGGTGTGCGAAGTTTTGAATAACGACGATAAGAAACCGATGACTATTCACGCGCAGTGGCTGGAGGATGAAATAAAAATCGTGATAATGAGAGCGGGAATAGTGCCCCGCAGGGGACAGGTATTTAAATATTAAATAAATATTATTTTTTTATTAATTTTCGATTAGTTTCGAAATTCCCGATTAATTTTTTTTTTAGACTACAATAACGAAACTTTGCGAAAGTAATTCGGGAAAAACGCGGGAAGAAGCCGTAGAAATTATTAAAAATGAATTAACCGGCAAAGTAAAAGATATTCAATTTTCGTTGAACGATACGAGACTTCGATGGAAAAAGAAGATTTGGAATCGCGGAACCATCGATGTGCAACGCGTCGAAGATATTGTTTTCTTGGGAGACTTGTGTTTCGAATGGGCGAAACAATGCGAAAGTTTGCAGGATAATTGGAAAAAATTGCAAAAAACTAACGAAACATTGGAAAAAAAAAGTCAACAACTCGTCAACCAGATGGTGGAAATGGAACGCGTGAAGAACGACATGGAAAAAATGCTCTATAAACAATTTTTGCTGATTCTCAATGCGAAAAAACGGAAAATAAGAGAACTCGAGGAAAAACTCAAAAATCGAAGTCAAACTTCGGAAAGATCGGTTTACGACAAAAGTACAGACGAAAGCGATGCGGAACTCGAGGAAATGACGAAAAAACGGAAAAAAACAAAGTCTCAACGAGAATGCAGTCCCGTCGCTTCGACTAGCAAACAATTTTCGAAAAGTCCTCGGAAACCGGATGCCGAAAGCGACGAAGAAATTGTATTGCGATATGACGAAAGTCAGCAACAGCCGCTGAATAATTTAAATTTAACGGAAGAGGATCCGGAAGATGATTTATTTTCGCAATGAAATAACATTTTTTTAATTTTCTTTTTATCGAAAATTTTTATTCATCTCGATTTGTTTGTATACAGAATTTTATATTGTAAGATTAAGAGATTTACACGAATTTATTGTTCAAAAAAGATCGCGAAAAAAAAAAAAAAAAAACGAAAATTTTATTTAATGTGATCGCAAAGGAGAATTTGTGTTATTAATTAACGGCGAGAGAAATGTAACGTCTAATCTAATG
This sequence comes from Buathra laborator, assembly GCA_934046635.1. Lineage (NCBI taxonomy): Eukaryota > Metazoa > Arthropoda > Insecta > Hymenoptera > Ichneumonidae > Buathra > Buathra laborator. The sequence continues at coordinate 7,426,838 of OW203900.1, forward strand.
TTTTGCGGTAATTTTATATTTACCGTTCGTAAAATCTGATTTTACGAGACTTAAAAAACATAACTAAGTGCAATAATTTTCGGAGAGCATAACGAATGAATTATTTTATAAGTATCGTGAATTTGCGAATGTAGAAAAAAAATAATATTATTAAATATTCTAATATATAATAAATTTATTGAATGAATTAAAAAATATATGTATAAAATTTGAATTCTCATTTAATATCCGCGCGTATAAAATAGTTTGGTCTCTCCTTCGATTTTTTCAGGAAGGAGTGTCCTCTCGACTGTCTATCGTGTTCTATCCTCCAATAAACATTTTTCCGTGGCGCCAAACCGAATCGATTATAAGGAAAATTCGGCCACATCGGTTCTATCATTTGCCAATGTCCGAAGGGACAAGGTTCGCCCTTATCGAGAATTCCCATTTTCGTAAACAACTCGAACGGTGTTGTGGCTTCGCGACTCGGTCCCGTCGGCACGCGATACATTAAATAATGAGTCCACGGATATCGCGGCGGTAAGCCGATACTTCGTTCCGATTTTAATTTCTCGATACCGTAGAGTTCGCGTACCGCAGACATAACTTTCTGTGCAAATAATTCAACGTAACAAAATTACGAATCTCGAAACGAAATTTTATGAATTTTAGAAAAAAAAAAAACACCTTGACGTGAGAAAAATCGCGTATTCCAATTTTCTGAAAGCCGAAAGTCTCGAGAAGCAATAGACGCCTCCCATTGATAAAGTTGCGACGAATGCAATCCTAAACGGAATGCGATAAAGGATTGAATTATTTATCCGATTATCGATACGTATATTAAAGTGGATTTTTTTATTTATCTCGTCTCGTAATTAACATTGTATTGAGGCAATCCAACAGTTATTCTCAGCCAATTAACGACTTCTTCGACTGTCCACTCCCAACACGCAGGCATCGGAAGTTCGTTCACCCGGTCCCCGGCGTACTCCACGAGTTTTGGTGGAGACGGTAACCAGGGTCTGTATTGTCTGTAAAAATAAAAAATTAAGTTAAATAAAAAAGAAATTAAATGAATTGATTAAATTTCTATTGTCGAATTTTATTAGAGATACGAAAAAAAAAACTTCATATATTTACAAATTCTCCGTCGATTCGTCGGAATGTTTCAATGCCCCTGTTTTTACTTCGGACTTTACACGACGCATTTTTCATTTCGCGAAACCGCAGTGGTTTACGCGTGCATTTAAATCCCCTACTGTCAACGTCAGCTGTTAGCACACGCCGTTAGCTCAGTCCTGTGAACGGAGCTTTGCCCGTTCACGCGCTCTCGCTGATGTTCGTCAATACTTCGAAGTTCGCGCTAACAAAATAATAAAAAATCGTCTCTTATTATTCTCCAGCGATACGATACGTTTAATTTAAACTTAGAAACGTTAAAAAAGTGATAAACGCGATGATCGAAATTGTCGCGAAGCTTCGGAAAGGTCCGGTTTACTTTTCCGGAGAGGTTATAGAGTGTCTCGTTACGTTCAGCAATCCTCCGAATCCAATACATCAAAAATCTCAAAGTCACAGCGATGTTTTCGAGTGTTTGGCGTGGGCGAGCGCCCAGGTACACTGTCAATGCTCGACGAACGGAAAAGTCGTTCTCACCGACAGGTTAGACACGACTGCGAGGTTAGCGGCTATCAACGCAGGTAAACTTTCGTATATTTTGCGTATTTTCCGTCAATCGCGTCGTAATCTCGAAACGATTTTTTTCAAATTTTCATTTTTCGTCACATTCACAATTTCTTTTTTTTTTTTTTCTTCAGATACGACATTCGCACCGTGGCAACAGGACAATGGCTACGCAGTTATGAATACGAAACCCAAAATTCTTTTCTGCGATTTGCGTCTCTCTCCCGGCGAAAGCAAAACCTGTAAGATTCACCGATACGAAGAGAAATTTACATCTAATGCCTTTCGATAAATCGTTTCTTTCATGAGTATCGTGCGTTTCAGATATATACAGAGAAACTATTCCAAGCGACGCTCCGCCATCTTACAGAGGACAAGCGGTAAAATATTCTTACAAAATTACCGTCGGTACTCAGCGAGTAAATTCCGCGATAAAACTTCTGCGCATCCCATTCAGGATCCTCTCATTGAGTGGTAACGATATTTCAATTTTCTTTACTTCCGTAAAAAAAAAAAAAAAAAAAAAAAAAAAAAAAAATCGAAAATCGAATTTTTTTTTGTTGCAGAATTACCGGAAATAGCAACGTGTAACGATAGCGTTGATCTCAGTCCCAATAATCCTTTTATGGAGACTCAGGACAGAGATACTCCACTGGACATAGCTTTGCAGACGCTACAGGTATCGAAAAAGAAGTCCGAAATCGACGAAAAACTCTGCTGATCATTCGTCTTATTAATACATTTTTTTTTTTTTTTTTTCACAGAATTTAACAGCGCGGCGAAGTCCGAATTTTTACAACATAACGAACGGACGCGGACGCGTCGTGCGTTTTTGTTTATTTAAAAATTCCTACAAACTCGGCGAGGATATCGTCGGTACTTTTGATTTTTCAAATGCGACGGTAGCGTGCGCTCAGGTATCCGTAGCGTTACAATCGGAGGAACACGTTGCCGAGGAGTACAGAAGAGGTAAAGGAAGCGGACCGACTCTCGTAAGTTACAATAAGCATCACGAGGTTTGTCTCGGATTGAAATATTCGCAACTCGTTCTCCCGATACCTTTGCACGTTACGCCGGATTTCACAACGGATCTCGTGGCCCTTAAATGGCGTTTGCACTTTGAATTCGTTACGACGCCAAAACTCGTCGAAATGCCGAAGGAAAGTACAACAAGTTGGCAGGCGCCGTCGTCGTTGGACGTGGAAACGATGATTTGGGATCTTCCGCTTCACGTGCATCCGACAACGACGCCGCCAAATTCGGCGCCTCAAACAAAATACACAGTTGTTATATGAAAAGTATACATTTTAACGATAAAAACCATTGAGCGATCATTCAAAACTTCGCGATACACGAATATCCGCGTCTTCTCAGTCGATATATTCTAAGATTTACGATAATTTCCAATAAAAAAAGTATTATACTATTTTTATACATAACATGAATTTCTCTTTCTCGTCGAGACTTTTGGCGAAAGCATTTTCGTCACACTGACGATATAAAAAAAAAAAAAAATTAAAAAAAATGCTTTCGCCGCTTCTCTATGCCTCTTTACGTATTTATCTGATTAATAGATTTCGTAAATGCGATATACAGGAAACAGAGATTCTGATAGAAATCTCTTGAGATTTGGCATTAAGAATGAATGTTGTATCGTATCTGGTGATCGTCCTGTTCGCTGGGAAGTCGCGGCGGTGGTGGAGGCAAAGGTGGTGGTGGCGGAGGAGCGAAAGGCGCGTGATAATCGTAACGATAATAAGCGAAAGATTCCCAACGCGCCGGATGTTGAACATCGAACGATCCACCGGGTGTCGTGGAACCGTAATATCCCGTTCTCTCCGGAATACTCGGCACATATGTGTATTGAGGTTCCAACAAATTTTGCAGATGTCGTATATACGTTATGGCGTGTCGCAGCGATTCGATCTTCGAGAGCTTTTTTCCGGGGGGTTTGCAAATCGGTAACTTTGACCTTAAAAGCTCGAAGGCCCGATTCATATCTCGCATTCTTGTTCTCTCGCGATCGCACGCTGATTTTTTGTAGTCTGAAACAGACGCGAAAAATGAATTACGGCGTTTTTCACAATAATAGTAATAATTATAGTAAAAAAAAAAAAAGAAAAAGAAATCAAAAGACGTTCGATTCTTTGAAATCGGTTGAGTTTAGAAGACAAGAAAAAAAAATTACCAGTATGAAGGAATTTTTACGATACGAGAAAAAGAACGGCGAGGAGAACGAGACGATGAGAATGAAGAGGAGACACTAAATTCTGCTAAAAACATCGATAGCGATCGAGAATATTGATGAAAAAAAATGAAAAAAAAAAAATAAAGAAAGAAAAGAAGAAAAAGAAAAATAGTCAGAAAGGTTAAGATTTTTGTAGTCTGAAATAGACGCGAACAATGAATTACGGTGTTTTACACAATAATAATAATAATTATAGTAAAAAAAAAAAATCAAAAGACGTTCGATCCTCTGAAATCGGTTGAGTTAAGAAGACAAGAAAAAAAAAATTAGCAGTATGAAGGAATTTTTACGGTACGAGAAAAAGAACGGCGAGGAGAACGAGACGATGAGAACGAAGAGGAGACACTAAATTCTGCTAAAAACGTTGATAGCGATCGAGAATATTGATGAAAAAAAATGAAAAAAAAAAAATAAAGAAAGAAAAGAAGAAAAAGAAAAATAGTCAGAAAGGTTAAGATTTTTGTAGTCTGAAACAGACGCGAAAAATGAATTACGGCGTTTTCACAATAATAATAATAATTATAGTAAAAAGAAAAAAATCAAAAGATGTTCGATCCTCTGAAATCGGTTGAGTTAAGAAGACGAGAAAAAAAAATTAGCAGTATGAAGGAATTTTTACGATACGAGCAAAAGAACGGCGAGGAGAACGAGACGATGAGAACGAAGAGGAGACACTAAATTCAGCTAAAAACATCGATAGCGATCGAGAATATTCATGAAAAAAAATGAAAAAAAAAAAATAAAGAAAGAAATGAAGAAAAAGAAAAATAGTCAGAAAGGTTAAGATTTTTTGTAGTCTGAAACAGACGCGAAAAATGAATTACGGTGTTTTCGCAATAATAATTATTATTATAGTAAAAAAAAAATCAAAAGACGGTCGATCCTCTGAAATCGGTTGAGTTAAGAAGGCAAGAAAAAAAAATAGCAGTATGAAGGAATTTTTACGATACGAGAAAAAGAACGGCGAGGAGAACGAGACGATGAGAACGAAGAGGAGACACTAAATTCAGCTAAAAACATCGATACCGATCGAGAATATTGATGAAAAAAAATGAAAAAAGAAAGAAAAATAGTCAGAAAGGTTAAGATTTTTTGTAGTCTGAAACAGACGCGAAAAATGAATGACGGTGTTTTTCACAATAATAATAATAATTATAGTAAAAAAAAAAAAAATCAAAAGACGTTCGATCCTCTGAAATCGGTTGAGTTACGAAGACAAGAAAAAAAAAAATTAGCAGTATGAAGGAATTTTTACGATACGAGCAAAAGAACGGCGAGGAGAACGAGACGATGAGAACGAAGAGGAAACACTAAATTCTGCTGAAAACATCGATAGCGATCGAGAATATTGATAACGATAGAAAAAAAATGAAAAATAGTCAGAAAGGTTAAGCGCCGCGATAAATTATCGACGAAAAAAGTTGCATTTACTCAAATAATTCACCACATCGATTATAAACCATTAGGAATGAAGCTAAACGAGGCGCGATACTTCCGACAGCCGCGTCCCTTCACGCGAAAACGAATCGCGAAGATGCGTTTGATTCCCGACTTGACGGAGCTTCGCGAAAGCGTCAATTCGTCCCCCAAAGATCGAGTAGCCGTGTCACCATGTCTCAGAAGTTCCGCCCGATCGAGAGATCGTTGGTTTACGCTGAATCGCGATCAACGATCGACGGAAATCGGTTCGATCTTTTACGCGAGTGATTCCGAAAAGATCGAAGATTTTTATCGCATTCAAAGTCATAATCGTGATACATTCGTGGAGACCGATCCAGAAACGGAAATTATCAATTTTCCGGAAGCTGTAGATTCGTTGCTAAAACCACCGGAAGTCGAAAAACTTCGATCGAAATCCGAAATGGAAAAAGAAGTTCAGGTAAAAATGGAAATTCAAATCGACGAAACGGATGTTAAACGCGAAAATAACGTCGAAAATTCCAAACCGGAAGTCCCCGTGAAATCAGACCCCAAAGAAAGCCCCAAACAAAAAATCGCCGAGGAACCAAAGATACTAACGATATCGAAAGATCGTCACGAAAAATCGGCGAGTAACGCGAAAAAAAACGGAACTTCCGGAAGCGAAAGGAGCATATGGTCGCGTTACGGAAGTATTCGTAAAATCCTCGATTTTTTCGGACACTTTCTCGGGAAACGCGCGAGCGGCGATCGCGAAGAAGAATTTATGAAAACCGAACAACGCAATCGCGTCGTCGAACCGAGTATCGATCGTTCGCCAAATACCGCAGAGAGAAACAACAGGAAAGCAGTTTCCGCGATAAAGAATCGAACGAAACGATCGTCGAAGCGCAAAGCCGTAACGACGAGAAAAAACGCCGCAATCGAAGAACCGAAAGATCGAGTAGTTTCCGGTCTCACGAAGCAGATAATGAATACACGCGACAAAAGATTGCGAGCGACGCTTCTCGAACACGAATTGCGAACGCGAAAACTCGAGGAAGAAAATCGTCGATACAAGAAAATTCTCGCGGAAAAATTGAAGACGCGACAAATGAGTAGTCCTCTTCACTGATCGGTAATCCGTTGTTCCGTTCGCGATTCGCGGCTCCGCGATGTTATAGATCTTCGATTTATCTTAAATTTTTTTTTTTTTTTTTCGCGGGGATGACTCACGCAGAAATATACCGAGTTGCGCACTATTGCGAACGTTGAATTAATTAATCATCGAATGACGAATCGCGGAATTTCGACGGCACAAAAAAAGATCTGAAAATTTTATTAACATCGAGGAAATTAAAATTTTTTTTTTTTTTTTTTTTTTTTTTTTTTTTACTACCTTTTTCCGTTTGCGAGGGTTCGCGCTGCATGGGTTTTATATTCGCTTGATGAAGCATCTCGAGATGCGAATGCGGCCCGACGACTTCGGGTTCTGGTACTCTTATGACGAGTACGCTTTCCGGTGTTTGCGGCCTCTCGTAGGGTCCGCCTTCTTGCCATCGTCTTCTCAACGATTGTCGACGAATCATCCCCGCGTCCGCTAAAAATTCGCGAAGTATTAAAAACGACGAAAAAATACGATAGCAAAAAAAAAAAAATAAAAAAAAAAAAGATCGCCACGTGGTTCCAATTTCCAATTAGTTGCGTCACGGTTGCCTACCGTGAGATTTCCGCAGGTTTTCGTTGCCTTGCGGACGATGTTCCAAAGCGGCCAAAGGGGTTGACGGTCCGGTCCTCGAGATCGCAGCCTCTTGAACAGCGGCTATTCTTTGCTGTTGTTTTTTCGTGCTTTCGTCGAGATCCAGAAGCACCGGTGACTGTTGCGAGTACTCGTCGTCATTACTCTCGTTTTCGGACTAAAAAAAAAAAAAAAAAAAAAAAAAAAATACGAAATTTTTTTACGATTTTCCAACACTGCCGTCGACGACGATAAATTATTATTTTTCCTTATAACGAATACCTCATTTTTTAAAAATTCATTTCTGCACTCCGCTTCGTTGTTCTCCATTTCCGTCGAAATTTTCGATCTATAGATCTCTCGATTGCGTTACCATTAAAAATTCGATGTCATCGATCGTTACGCGTGACTGCGAGATGCACCGGTAAGTAAATGTCTTCGGGGGTCGTTTCTCGTCCATCCGGAGCCGAGAAAGAGGAACGATCTCCGTCCCGTTCCGGCCAAAGTGTCACATGCGACTACGGGGGAAACGTTTTGTCCTCGGATAAGATGTGGATCGGGCGCGGACAGTCTGTCGTTATTAATGTTAATTTTATCCGTTTATTAAGTATTCAGGTGTTCACGCAGCGGTTCTCAACCGTTATTGCCGTATCGATGCTTTAGATCGAAAGCTCTTTAGCTCTTTTCCCCGAAGGTTTACACTTCGCGCGATGATCTACGACGACAGGGTCGGATATCGTCCATCTTGGGGCCCGCCATTTATTACATCGATCTTTTATTTGATTAGCGAGTCATCGAAAAACTTTTTCTTTATTCCGGGAAACCGCGCAGTGCGCATTATTACGAAACTATTTTAAGACGCAAAATTCCCAATACATCGTTTTAGGTTATGTAAAAAAATACATCGAAATTTTCATGTTTTCGAGTAAAAAAAACATCGAACTCGTGTTATCGATACGCGAAAGTGTTAATTTCTATCGTTTCGGAATTTCTCGACAAGTCGGAAGGCCCCGCATCCCACGGGGTCATCCCTGATCCGCACGCGCGTATTTCCATAAGCATGAGAGACACGGTGGCGCGAGAGGGATCCGAGGGATAATAAAAATGGGAATACAAACGTCTCCGCTACATAATGGGCCAAACATCGTTCGACGCTTATAATACTAATGAGGCGGAACTGTATCGGTTGTAGAGTATAATAGAGAAAAAAAAACGATGACGATGGAATGTGTTCCGAGGACGGCGCGGATCGACGCTCGATGATGATGATGATATATATATATATATATATACGATAGATACAACTTTGAGAGAGTTATTGCCTCGAATCGTCATTGTGACGCAGTTGAGTGGTACTCCGCCTGTTTACGTACGTTATATCGTTCTTAAAAATAATTTTTCTATTATTTCGTCAATTTATTAATTTTTTTTTTATCGACGTTTTTTCGTCGTTTTATCGATTAAAAAAACGCGAAATTTTTTTAATAAATTCGAATATCTTTGATTTTTTAAATTTATTTATTAAACTTTATTTTATAAAAAATATATCATTTTCTTTCGTTTCATTTACGGTGTAAAATCTTTTTCCCGATTCGACATCGAATTCGTCAGTCTGACAATTTTTTCTTTCCTGTGAATACTTTGCTGACGACTCGAACCGTTCGATCTCGTTAATCGTCCGATCTGTGACGACCTCGTTGAAGGGCCGTTCGACGTGTTCCACGATAAATCGTGTTCTGTATAATCACGAAATATTAATAAAAATAAACATCGCGAGATAAGTATATCGATAAGTGATCGATTATTCCTACGAATTAATTTTCGTTACTCACCCAATCCAGAGATTTTATTAAAGCCCATTGCACGTCGGAAGAACTTCGATAGAATTATCGTCAGCTCGCTATTGAAGCCGAGATATATCCATGGATTCACGCAACTCGTGAGGCTACTGAGCAGCGCGAGGATCGTAAACGCCGGTCCTGCGAAAAAAAATTGAGGAAATTTCTTAACACTCCGTTTCGTTAGAATGAAATAATAATAATAATTTTTAAAAAATAATTATTAATTATTAATACAACAATAATAATAATGGTAATTAAAATAAATAATAATAATTATTATTATTATTATTTTTATTATTTGAAGGAATTTTCGATGTTATTTTCGCGATCAAAATCCGTTTCGTCGACGCGAATTTCCATTTAAAAAAAATAATAATAATAAAAATAATAAAGTAAATAATAATAATAATAATAATAATAATTATTATTATTATTTATAAAAAGAAAAATCACCCGTTGCAAAAGACGTCGATGCAGCGTAAGGATCCCAAGTCGCCCACAACTGGCAACTAATGAATGGGCTGCTGGTCATCGCGTAGAGACTCACGACTGTGATAGTTTGCTTCACCGTGTTGATTTTCGCTCTCGATATCAGTGGTTCGCGATTACGTTCGTTTCTCGTACCGTCGCGTTTGGCGAATACCGATATTTCGCCATTTTTCCAGATACCGTGACAAATCCGCGTGTACGTGTAGACGAGAACGGCGAACGGAAGAAGAAACACAGTAAAGCTGAACCTGAAAAAAAAAAATTGGTTTTTAACTAACAATATTGCGAATCATTGATTAATAGGAGAGATTTCTTTGGATCGTTTTATATTTGTGAAACATTACCATGTTACGTAGACTCTCTCGCCGTAGGGCATCCCGAACGATGCCCAACAATCCCATACCCCGGGGAAGGCCTCTCGGTACGAGAAGACTAAAACCTGTTAGCGATTATAGAACGGATAATAAATAACGATGAACAAACGATCGCGGAAAAAAACAAAAGTCAATTGCTTCGCGCGTATAGACGATAAATCTCGAGAAGGATAAAAAACAATCGGAAAAAAAAAAGAAAAAAAAATTAAAACAAAAATAACATCGAAGAAATTATCGAGGAAAAAAAAAGAGCCAATCGCGTCGCGCGTATAGACGATAAGTCTCGAGGAAATTTTTAAAAATTCGGAAGAAAATTTTTAAAAATTTAATAAAAATAATTACGAAGAAATTGTCGAGAAAAAAAAAAGAGTCAATCACTTTGCACTAATAGACGATAAGTCTCGAGGAAAAAAAATCTGAAGAAAATGAAAAAAAATGAAAATAACATCGAAGAAATTATCGAGAAAAAAAGATAAAAACGGAAAAAATAGGAAGAAAATTCGTGAAAATATTCAGTCATCAAGAATTACAAAGATTGCACCTGCGGTGTGCAGAGAACGAGCGCCACGCACCAAGCACCGTATACCATGATCCTTGAGCGTCTCGATGTGGTTCGGCAATAACTTATCGGATGACAAATCGCTTGATATCGATCGATCGCCGTTGCGGTCAAAACGTATGAACTCAGATAGGTCGGTAGTGGCTGAGCGAATTTTACGATCTTACAGAGCACCGGACCACCCTGAAACCTGGTAATCTTGATAAATCGAATAGCGATTAATAAAATCGTCGAATTGTCGCACTAATGAAGCGAAATAACTCACCTGAACGTAACGTCCCACGCTAATTGGGGCAAAACGTTGAGAAACGCGTTAAGAAGATCAGCGACGCTGAGATTCATCATAAAGAAATACATTCTCGTGAGTTTTCTTCGACGGCCCCGATAACGACGAAGATAAAGCGCGAGAAGTACGAGACAATTGCCGAAGAGTGTGAGAATGAAGATAACGGCGAGAACCGCGATCTCCCAGATCGCGAGATACTCGTCTCGCGCGTCCGAATCGTCGATCATTTTTTCGGTTGAATTTTCTCGATCGGTCATCGTAATAATTTTTTTTTTTTTTTTTTTTTTACTTGTAGAGTTTTAATTGAGAATTTATGATTGCAAAATAACAAACGATGGAAGACGAAGACACTGATCGACACGACGCAAAAACTGAATCGCGAATCGCGGCATTCAAAGGCGATACGCTACAATTCGAATATTCATTATATACAACCAAAACGATAATCACTGCTATACTATGCGTATAGTCGCGCATAGGAAATATTCACGATAAATAACATTAAGGAAATTTCACGGATGTTCGCGGTCGCTATCGCGAGCCGCACAAATTTTAATCAACTAACTCGATTTTTTGAGTTTCACGTCGTTAATTATATTCCGGGAAAACATTGTTATTTATGATTTCGGAATATTATATTTTTTTTCATTTATTTATAGCGACTTTTGAACTTCGATGTATTTTTAGGAACTTTGGCAGTAATTTACAGCTCCGGATTTTCGGAATTATTTCGCGGAACTATAACCGTTTTTTTTTTTTTTTTTTTTTTTTTTTACATCGCGTTGTTAATAAAGTAATAAACGTCACGAGACACTAAATCTTTAATTACGCGTATTTTAATTTTTTAATTTTTTTATTATCGATTTATGATCGATTTTCGGAGCGATTAATGTGAGTATCTTAACGCGCTGGAACGACGGTGAGCACAGTACTGGAAACTTCCCGGTGACTGCCGGTTTTATTAAATGACGACGGTCACACAGGTCGCTCTTCGTAGATCGCGTGTTCAACGTTCAACATTTCCGTCTCCGTCACATCGGAATTCGATCGTTCAATTAGTCGTGGCAACAAATCACCTCGCGAGAGATCGAACGGCCGGTTAATGTCTGAGATATTGTTGCATATGAAAAAAACAATAATAATAATAATAAGTAACGCGGTAAGAAATGATTGTCTCGGGCCGAGGGGGTCCACCTTGAATAAACCTGATGTCTCCCGACCGACACTTTGTCGGCTGCGTATTATTTATTTGCGCATATTATTATAAACGATATAAAAAAAAAAAAAAAAAAAAAAAAATACGAACGATATACGATACGTAAAGAGTTTCGGAAAATATCGTACGGGCTATTCGTGATTAATGATAACGCGCGGCTCGCGTGAATATGATGGTGTCTTCTTCTCGGATCATTGAATTGCAAATCTAATTAGGTAGGCGTGGAATAACATTGTTGACCCTTGTGATTCTTTGCTCGCGTTCACATACGATTTCAAGGCTTTTTGTCATCGCGCCAAACAGGGCGATTGGCTGCTAACGACGCTTTTGTTTTCTCAAGACCATTGGTACGTTCGAAACACGCGTATTCTTTAAAATACATGGATTTCAATACAATGTTGTAACGATCGAAAAAAAGAAATATCGAGTTTTTGATACGAGTTAAAAAAAAAAAAATCGTCGCGAGTCTCTGGAGTCCAGGAATCGGTTGCATAACGCAAATCAGTGTCAAGGTAATTCGTTTTTTTTTTTTTTGTTTAGCAGATGAAATGATGATTACACATCAGGCGCGACGGTGTGGAAAGTTGACTAGTCACTGTAGCGTTTAATGTTTGCCTCGCGCTTAAGGGGATCGCGATCAGTCAAAAACAATTGAAATTACAATCGCGAGTAATCCATGACGATGGAAAAAATATCTATTTTCTTCGTCTCTAACGTCCCGAGAAGGATTTAAAAAAAACAATGACTTTTAAAATATTCATATTTTTTTTATTATTTGTTATTGTCGATCAAAAACAACAGTTTTTAATAGCCTTCAGAGGAATTCATAACTTTTTTACGATGTATTCTCAGCTAAAATGTAATTAATTTTTTCTAACACTCATCGTTCGGAAAAATTCGATTTCCAGGACAACAATTTTTTTGTAGAAATTTTGCAAAATCTTCGCTATATCGAACGAAAAAGCGTAAAGTACGATATTGATGTTTGCAAAAACTGAAATATAAAATTTTTAAAAAAATATCAACATTTTTTTTTTTTTATAAATTCTTTGAAAATCTATGAAATTAACTGCTGTTTTTACCCCTCTGAAAGTTTCCACGGACATGACTGCTATTTTTGCGGCGGTCAGTTTGCAAGGCGCGTTACAGCGCATCATCATGAAATTAAGAAGTTTCTGAGTCTTCAGCGATAACGTGTACCACTTGCCGTTCTGTCTGCTCGGGAAATTATTATTTTTTTTTTTTATTTTTTTTTTTACGAATGTAATTATTTATTTACCTACATACAATTACGAATGTTGATACTGTGATCCATCAAAGTTTGCGCCATGTAATTCTCGATGAAGAGATGCACCGTGTCGGCAACAAGCCAAACAATGAATCTCGTTGTTTCTTCAGGACCGTTCGTTCGCGTAACAATCTGAATTAATTCGTTATTTTTATCTCGCGAAATCTGAATTAAAGTAACAACTTTTACCTGCAATCCTATTATGCTAATCATTAGTATGTTAAATCCGGCGATAAAAAATAAACACAACGAATACGCCGCTTCGACGAGGTTCGCGTATCTGGAAATAGTGATTTATTAATAATACGGGGATTCCTTTCGATGTAAATAGATTTTCTGAATAAACCCACTCGATAGCATCGTTGTGTCTATCGATACACGTGACTACATTTTCAAAATCGATATCCCTCGTAATAGCGCACCGGTTTCCGGTTTCTTCACGTCTTCCGGAACGTTTATTTTTCCCAATGCGCTCTAATTTTTGTCTGAAAAGATCGCTACATGAAAATAAAAGTATACCGAAAATATCGTCGCGATATATCGCGATGTTCTCATATATATTTAAATTGATAAATGACGCATTATGGATATATTTAGAATATATTTCCGCGTGGAGCAGTTTCGCGATCAGCATGCGATATATTGTCAATGAAGAATCGATCGACCTTCGACTTACCCCAATGCGGCGAACAAACCACAACCGTGTTGCACGCAAACCATAAACATAACATCGCTGGCCAACGTCACGAGTAATCCCCCAGTTGCCGACACGTAAGTGCACATTATAATGTAAAAATAATATTTCTGCATATCGAGATGATAATAATCGACGGGAAATGGAAATTCTCCGATTTCGGAACCGTTCGTCGAAAAAACGTCGATGATCTTCGGTATAACCGGTTGGGTCACGAATAGAATTCCGGTTGAATAGATCGTAACTGTACGAAGAATTGATAAATCTATATGAAATTTATCAATTTTTGTTATACCACTTACCATACTCGATTAACCTGCGTACACTATAGTAATTTTTCTTCCCTGCTCCGCGTATTCGTGAAGAACTTTGACTTCCGGGTCCTGAGCCCATACCCGCCAATCCTCGCGTATGCGAATTAGCATTTTTAAAAGCTATCGCGCACCGGACAGCTCGTCATCAGTGATGTCGATTAATTACTTGTTTTTTTTTTTCTTTTTTTTTTTTTTTTTTTTTACTTCGCAAAAAATAATACTGACCTTCGATGAGTTACATGCGGAACAAATAAATTTCATGGTACAGATCGCGGCGAAAATAATTGGCGAAGTGCACTCAAGTAGGATATTCCAATCGTTTCGATATTTAACGACTGCCATTACTTGAGGTCCGATTTGAATGGTGAAAAGAAAAATAACAACAATCCCGTAGCCGTAACTCGAACAGGTGGTCTGATACGGCCATTGGCCGATGATCGTCAATAAAATTTTATTTATTTTGTAATATCGGTGCTGAAAGAAATCCATTCTGAGAGAAAGTCCTCGCGAAGTCAAAGCGCTAAATCTGATAGTCGCGTTTTTTTTTTTTTAACACGAAACACACGAAGGGTTTACCTGCGCGCGCGGTTTTCATTGTTTTACGTCTCATCGTAAATTCTCATGCAATTATTATGGACGTTTTACACCTCGAGACACGTTTAAATTTTTCTGATTTACGGCGACGTTGAGTGACGGGAGAGTATCTGTATACTTCAACGCCCCATAGACTTCTCTACGTATTCGTATGATTGGAGGGACTTCACGAATCACAGCAAACATTGTATCGGGCGCGCGACCCCAAGCATATGTCGATATTCCCAGGATGAAGGTCTTCTATCACTTTCAATGATAATATAAGCGTTTTTTTCCCCTCGTCTACGAAAAAGGAGTGATATGTGTTTGGCTTGGAGATCGCGTGTATTACTTCCATGTATCTCGCAGTCGTCCGCAAGATGCATTGCGTACAACAATATTACGTTCGCACGAGAAACTGTTTTTTTTTAGGAATTGTCTATTCGCACCTAAAAGTTTCTTTAATAGAGACACTTAAAAAAAAACAAAAAAATATCGGAATCATGCAGCAACGCAAAATACAAAACGCTCGAGAAATGCAACATTTTACGTGACTGCAACGTTCGCGCTAACGGCACGCAAACAAAAGCTTCGGTGAATTGGACAGTTACATTACTCAAATTTTTTACGTGGATTTAAAAGTTACGTGAATTGAAAGGTTGCGTGGATTTAAAAATCAATTAATTGATACGTTACTATAGCGGAAATCAATAGTTGATCAATCAGTAGTTGATTTTTAATCAACTATTGATTTCCGCTATAGTTAGGAGATTCGAAGAATCAGCACGCAGTTTTTAAGGGTAACGTAACTTTTAAATCCACGTAACTTTAAAATTCACGTAACTTTTAAATTCGCGTAACATTTCAATTCACGAAACTTTTAAATTCACGTAACTTTTAAATTCGCGTAACGTTTTAATTCACGTAACTTTTAAATCCACATAACGTTTAAATCCACGGAACTTTTAAATCCACATAACGTTTAAATCCACGTAACCTTTAAATCCACGTAAAAATGTTGAAATACGCAGTTTCTAAGAGTAACGAAACTGTCAAAATCGCCGAAGATTTTGTTTACGTGCCTTTAGCGCAAACGTTTGCAGTCTCGTAAAATGTTGCATTTATCGAGCGTTTTGTATCTTGCGTTGCTGCATGATGTTGATGGTTTTTTTTTGTCTTTTTACGTGTCTCCATTAGAGACACTTTTAGGTGCGAATAGGATCGGCGTAAGTTTTTTATTAATTTTATCTGTGTCTATTTTTCGCCAATGATTTTTTTTTGTTTTCAATAAAACTTCGCACTCGTCGAGTGCGCTGTTAATTGCATCGCGATCAGCCGAAGGTCTGCAATTTTAATATTGGTTATTTCTTCCTGAGTAGCGTAAGTAAAAGCGGAAGAAAACTGGTAGTGATGGACATTCAATATTTTTACATTCATTAAAAAAAAATGGACATTTTTGGGTGTAATTGAGACTTTTATTTTATCCACTCGATGACTTCGCATGGATGATCGCTAAAAGATATTTATTTCGGATGTTGACATATTTTACATTTATTATTATTTATTAAAAAACACCGATAGTTTAGTAATTATTTTTATTAGACCTTCTAACTTTTTATAAAAAGTTTTCAGCTAAAACGTAATTTATTATTTGTGACAATCATCGTATCGGAAATTTGATTTTCACACTAATAATTTCTTGTCCATCTTCCGATGAAACATTTCTACAACGATCGAAACAGTGTAAAGTACGATATCGTTGTCTTCAAAAACTGGAATAAAAAATTACTTAAGTGATTAAATCCGACGAACATC
The DNA here is from genome assembly GCA_934046635.1 of Buathra laborator. Classification (NCBI taxonomy): domain Eukaryota; kingdom Metazoa; phylum Arthropoda; class Insecta; order Hymenoptera; family Ichneumonidae; genus Buathra; species Buathra laborator. The sequence continues at coordinate 7,443,336 of OW203900.1, forward strand.
AACATTTTTATGTTCAACAAAGGAATACACATGGATTTTACCCCTTGAAAAAATTCCATTGACATGACGGCAATTTTTCCAGCTGTTAGTTTGCAAGATACGTTACAACGCATCAGCATGAAAGTCAAGAGTTTCTGAGCCTTTAGCGATAACATGTACCATTTTCCGTTCTGTCTGCTCGAAAAAAAAATAAAAAATGTCCAAATCTTTTTCGCAAGTACCTTAAAGTGATGCGAAACAGTCTCCCGCACACCCGCTGCACTCCCATCAGTTGGTAACAACAATTGGAATGAATGCCATTTGTAAACCATTTTGCCATTTTTTCGTTTTTTTTTTTATCATTTAAGAAAAAAAAAAACAATTGTGTTTTCCCGCATTTATCTATTCCCCAGGAAAACACAATTATCTTTTTTCTCAAATTCAAATGATTTCGAAATAACGTTAATTATAGTTTTCAGTACCAACTGAATTTTTTCACATTACCTTAATATTTTACGTACATATAATCGCGAATGCTGATACTATGATCCATCAGAATTTGGGACATGTAGCTTTCGATGAACATATGTATCGTATCAGTTATAAGCCAAACTACGAATCTCGGTGTTTCTCCGGGACCACTTGATCTCTTAACAATCTGTATTAATTCGCTATTTTATCCGTCAATTTAGAATAAACAGCAACTTTTACCTGAATTCCTATTATGCTAATTATAAGCATGTTAAATCCCGCCATAAAAAATAAACACCATGTATAAGTTGACTCGACGAGTTTCGCAAACCTGGCGATAGCGAGTTTATTTATAAAATAGAATCTGTTTAAACTTCATTTTTAATTAACTTACTCGATAGCCTCGTTGTGTCTGTCGATACACGTAACTATTCGTTCGAAATCGATGTCCCTCGTGTCTGATATATTTTCGTCTTTTTCGATCGATATTTCGTTTTTTCCGATTCGCTCTAATTTTTGGCTGAAACTCATTATTAATTTCTAATTGCAACTAATAAATAAATTTCAACGAGGATATGAGGGTTTCGCGTTATAACAGGTAAAGTAGTTTCTTTCAGTACGAATCAATTGACCATCGGCTCACCCCAATGCGGCAAACAATCCACAGCCGTGTTGCACGTGAACCATGAACATGGCATCACATGCTATTAAGGTAATCAGTCCCCCAGATGTGGTCATGTAAGTGTAGATAATAATGTAAAAATAGTATTTCTGCATGTCGAGACTATAATAATCGACGGGAAATGGAAATTCGCCGGGTTCGGAGCTGTTAGTCGAAAAAACGTCGATGATCTTCGGTATAACCGGTTGAGTCACGAATAAAAATCCGCTTGAATACATCGTGACTGTTCGTAAAATCAATAAATCGATATGAAATGTATCAATTTTTATCGTATCACTTGTTATAATTTACCTGTGTATGCGATCGTCATTTTTCTTCCCTGCTCCGCGTATTCGTGAAGAACTTCGACTTCCGGATCTTGCAACCACAATTGCCAATCCGCGCGAATACGAATTAGCAATTTTAACAGCTATTCCCACATGGAATATATACGAAACGTATATTAGAATCGATTTAATGTATTATATTATATTATATAATTAATATAATTTATCGTACATTTAGTGACATACATTTTCAGAACTTTTAGTTTTACAGTAATATATTTTATAATATATTCGTAATATAGCATTTTTCGACGAAAGTATATTTAATATATCAGATATATTTTCGATATACAATTTTTTTTTTATCAAATCGGTTTTAATCAGTGAAATCGTTTTGTTATTTTTATTCATAAAAAAACAATATACAGACCTTCTCTGAATTCCATGCAGAACAAAAGTACTTCGCGGCACAGACGGCGATAAAACTTAGTGGCGGAATACACTCCAAAATAATATCCAAATCGTGACGAGCATTCACGACGGCCAATAACTGCGGTGCAACCTGAGTGGTGAATAGAAAGAATATCAAAATTGTAAATCCGAAACTTTCAAGGGTCGTCTGATACGGCCATTGGCCAATCAGCGTCAATAACATTTTATTCATTTTATAATATGGCTGCTGATAAAAATCCATCGTGACTCGCGAGCCTTCGTGACGAATTGCGCTAAAGCTTCTGTGGTATTGTTTTCGCAACTCAACACACCAACGGCTTGCGCACGCGTTTCATTGTTTTACGTCTCATCAAAAATTCTCATGAAATTATTAAAAAGAAACCTTTGCACCTCGATGGGTGTTTAAATTTCTTTTCTACACGTCGGCGTTGAGTGACAGTTACTCGAGGGAAGTATTTTCATCGGCGCCGCGTATATTCTACTACGTGTTTATCTGTGGGGCTGCACTTCGATCACCAGACGTACCGAACAATGTAAAGGGTGCGCGCGACCCCGAAGCATATGTCGATATTCTCAGAACAACGTTTTTATTTCGTAGTCAATTCCAATATATATTTTTTTCACTTAAAAAAAGAAGGGTGTGATAAGTGTTCGGATTAAACGGCGATAAGTTATTTTCGTGTATTTTGCAGTCGTCCCAACGATGTATCAAAAGACGCGGCAGCGTCTCGACGCCAAGTACTTTAAAATAATACATTACGATACAAGTGCGAAAAATAATTTTCTGACGAGTGTGAGTTTGCAGCACGAGCCGAAGACGAGGTAAGAAACAGTTTTTCGCACGAAAATTGTACAAAATTTTACTTCGCTGGGTGTGAAATAATTTTTTTTTTTTTTTAAACTTCCACGTAAATTTACTTTTTTTATACTTGGCGTCGAGACGTTAATACACAATACGCAAGTATTGAGACCATACTTGCCAATCGGTACGTATTTAATTCAGCAATTTTAAGACCTTTAGACATTGAACACATTTTTTCGTCAGTAGCCGGAAAGTCTGCAATTTTAATAATAGTAATTTCTTCCTGATTATCGTAAGTGGAAGAAAAAGAAAACTATTAGTGATGAACATTCAATATTTTCACAAAAGAATGCAAAAAAGAATGACCACTTTTGCGTGAAATTGCGACTTTTATTTTATCCACTTGATGACTTCGCATGGATGATCGCTAAAAGAAATTTATTTCGGATGTTGACATATTTAATATTTATTATTATCGATTAAAAGAGATCGAGAGTTGAGTCATTATTTTTATTGGAACCCTCTAATTTTTCATAAAAAGTTTTCAGCTAAAACGTAATTTATTATTTGTGACAATCATCGTATCGGAAATTTGATTTTCACACTAATAATTTCTTGTCCATCTTCCGATGAAACATTTCTACAACGATCGAAACAGTGTAAAGTACGATATCGTTGTCTTCAAAAACTGGAATAAAAAATTACTTAAGTGATTAAATCCGACGAACAACAACATTTTTATGTTCAACAAAGGAATACACATGGATTTTACCCCTTGAAAAAATTCCATTGACATGACGGCAATTTTTCCAGCTGTTAGTTTGCAAGATACGTTACAACGCATCAGCATGAAAGTCAAGAGTTTCTGAGCCTTTAGCGATAACATGTACCATTTTCCGTTCTGTCTGCTCGAAAAAAAAATAAAAAATGTCCAAATCTTTTTCGCAAGTACCTTAAAGTGATGCGAAACAGTCTCCCGCACACCCGCTGCACTCCCATCAGTTGGTAACAACAATTGGAATGAATGCCATTTGTAAACCATTTTGCCATTTTTTCGTTTTTTTTTTTATCATTTAAGAAAAAAAAAAACAATTGTGTTTTCCCGCATTTATCTATTCCCCAGGAAAACACAATTATCTTTTTTCTCAAATTCAAATGATTTCGAAATAACGTTAATTATAGTTTTCAGTACCAACTGAATTTTTTCACATTACCTTAATATTTTACGTACATATAATCGCGAATGCTGATACTATGATCCATCAGAATTTGGGACATGTAGCTTTCGATGAACATATGTATCGTATCAGTTATAAGCCAAACTACGAATCTCGGTGTTTCTCCGGGACCACTTGATCTCTTAACAATCTGTATTAATGCGCTATTTTATCTGTCAATTTAGAATAAACAGCAACTTTTACCTGAATTCCTATTATGCTAATTATAAGCATGTTAAATCCCGCCATAAAAAATAAACACCATGTATAAGTTGACTCGACGAGTTTCGCAAACCTGGCGATAGCGAGTTTATTTATAATATAGAATCTGTTTAAACTTCATTTTTAATTAACTTACTCGATAGCCTCGTTGTGTCTGTCGATACACGTAACTATTCGTTCGAAATCGATGTCCCTCGTGTCTGATATATTTTCGTCTTTTTCGATCGATATTTCGTTTTTTCCGATTCGCTCTAATTTTTGGCTGAAACTCATTATTAATTTCTAATTGCAACTAATAAATAAATTTCAACGAGGATATGAGGGTTTCGCGTTATAACAGGTAAAGTAGTTTCTTTCAGTACGAATCAATTGACCATCGGCTCACCCCAATGCGGCAAACAATCCACAGCCGTGTTGCACGTGAACCATGAACATGGCATCACATGCTATTAAGGTAATCAGTCCCCCAGATGTGGTCATGTAAGTGTAGATAATAATGTAAAAATAGTATTTCTGCATGTCGAGACTATAATAATCGACGGGAAATGGAAATTCGCCGGGTTCGGAGCTGTTAGTCGAAAAAACGTCGATGATCTTCGGTATAACCGGTTGAGTCACGAATAAAAATCCGCTTGAATACATCGTGACTGTTCGTAAAATCAATAAATCGATATGAAATGTATCAATTTTTATCGTATCACTTGTTATAATTTACTTGTGTATGCGATCGTCATTTTTCTTCCCTGCTCCGCGTATTCGTGAAGAACTTCGACTTCCGGATCTTGCAACCACAATTGCCAATCCGCGCGAATACGAATTAGCAATTTTAACATCTATTCCCACATGGAATATATACGAAACGTATATTAGAATCGATTTAATGTATTATACTATATTATATAATTAATATAATTTATCGTACATTTAGTGACATACATTTTCAGAACTTTTAGTTTTACAGTAATATATTTTATAATATATTCGTAATATAGCATTTTTCGACGAAAGTATATTTAATATATCAGATATATTTTCGATATACAATTTTTTTTTTATCAAATCGGTTTTAATCAGTGAAATCGTTTTGTTATTTTTATTCATAAAAAAACAATATACAGACCTTCTCTGAATTCCATGCAGAACAAAGGTACTTCGCGGCACAGACGGCGATAAAACTTAGTGGCGGAATACACTCCAAAATAATATCCAAATCGTGACGAGCATTCACGACGGCCAATAACTGCGGTGCAACCTGAGTGGTGAATAGAAATAATATCAAAATTGTAAATCCGAAACTTTCAAGGGTCGTCTGATACGGCCATTGGCCAATCAGCGTCAATAACATTTTATTCATTTTATAATATGGCTGCTGATAAAAATCCATCGTGACTCGCGAGCCTTCGTGACGAATTGCGCTAAAGCTTCTGTGGTGTTGTTTTCGCAACTCAACACACCAACGGCTTGCGCACGAGTTTCATTGTTTTACGTCTCATAAAAAATTCTCATGAAATTATAAAAAAGAAACCTTTGCACCTCGATGGGTGTTTAAATTTCTTTTCTACACGTCGGCGTTGAGTGACAGTTACTCGAGGGAAGTATTTTCATCGGCGCCGCGTATATTCCACTACGTATTTATCTGTGGGGCTGCACTTCGATCACCAGACGTACCGAACAATGTAAAGGGTGCGCGCGACCCCGAAGCATATGTCGATATTCTCAGAACAACGTTTTTATTTCGTAGTCAATTCCAACATATATTTTTTTCACTTAAAAAAAGAAGGGTGTGATAAGTGTTCGGATTAAACGGCGATAAGTTATTTTCGTGTATTTTGCAGTCGTCCCAACGATGTATCAAAAGACGCGGCAGCATCTCGACGCCAAGTACTTTAAAATAATACATTACGATACAAGTGCGAAAAAGAATTTTCTGACGAGTGTGAGTTTGCAGCACGAGCCGAAGACGAGGTAAGAAACAGTTTTTCGCATGAAAATTGTACAAAATTTTACTTCACTGGGTGTGAAATAATTTTTTTTTTTTTTTTAAACTTCCACGTAAATGTACTTTTTTTATACTTGGCGTCGAGACGTTAATACACAATACGCAAGTATTGAGACCATACTTGCCAATCGGTACGTATTTAATTCAGCAATTTTAACACCTTTAGACATTGAACACATTTTTTCGTCAGTAGCCGGTCGGCCGGTCATTCGTTGAATTGACCGGCCGAAAGTCTGCAATTTTAATAATAGTAATTTCTTCCTGAGTATCGTAAGTGGAAGAAAAAGAAAACTATTAGTGATGAACAGTCAATATTTTCACAAAAGAATGCAAAAAAGAATGACCATTTTTGCGTGAAATTGCGACTTTTATTTTATCCACTTGATGACTTCGCATGGATGATCGCTAAAAGAAATTTATTTCGGATGTTGACATATTTAATATTTATTATTATCGATTAAAAGAGATCGAGAGTTGAGTCATTATTTTTATTGGAACCCTCTAATTTTTCATAAAAAGTTTCCAGCTAAAATGTAATTTATTATTTGTGACAATCATCGTATCGGAGATTTGATTTTCACACTAATAATTTGTTGTCCATTTTCCGATTAAACATTTCTACAACGAACGAAAAAGTGTAAAGTACGATATCGATGTCTTCAAAAACTGGAATAAAAAATTACTTAAGTGATTAAATCCGACGAACATCAAAATTTTTATATTCAACAAAGAAATATCCATATGTTTTACCTTTTGAAAATATTCCATCGATATGACTGCAACTTTTCCGGCTGTTAGTTTGCAAGGTATGTTACAACGCATCAACATGAAATTCAAGAGTTTCTGAGTCTTTAGCGATAACGTGTACCATTTTCCGTTCAGTCTGCTCGAAAAAAAAAATATTGTCCAAATCTTTTTCACAAGTACTTTAAAGTGATGCGAAATGGCCTCTCGCTCGCCCGCTTCATACCCATCAGTTGGTAACATTAATTGTAATGAACGCCATTTCTAAACCATAAACATTTAAGAAAAAAACAAAAAAAAAGAATTGCCTTTCCCCGCATTTATCTATTCCGCAGGAAAATTCAATTTTCTTTTTCCTCATATTTACATGATTTCGAAATAACGATCATTAGAGTTATCACTAACAACTGACCTATTTACATTACCTTAATCGTTTACGTACATATAATCGCGAATGCTGATACTATGATCCATCAGAACTTGGGACATGTAGCTCTCGATGAACATATACGTCGTATGAGATATAAGCCACACTATGAATCTCGGTGTATCTTCGAGACCATTCGATCTCTTAACAATCTGAATTAACTCGCTATTTTATCTGTCAATTTAGAATAAATAGCAGCTTTTACCTGAATTCCTATTATGCTCATTATCAGCATGTTAAATCCAGCCAAAAAAAATGTACGCCATGTATAAGTTGACTCGACGAGGTTCGCAAACCTGGCGATGGCGATTTCATTTATAATATTGACTCTGTTTAAACGCTATCTCTAATTGTCTTACTCGATAGCCTCGTCGTGTCTGTCGATACACGTGACTAGTCGTTCGAAATCGATGTCCCTCGTGTCTGACACATTTTCGTCTTCTTCGAACGATATTTCGTTTTTTCCCATTCGCTGTAATTTTTGGCTGAAACTCATTGTCATATTGCTTATTTCAACTAATAACTAAATTTCAGTAAGGATATGAGGGTTTCGTGTTATAACGGGTAAAATAATAGCGTCTTTCAGTCCGAATCAATCGACCATCGACTCACCCCAATGCGGCAAACAATCCACAGCCGTGTTGCACGTGAATCAAAAACATGACATCACATGCTATTAAGGCAATCAATCCCCCAGATGTGGTGATGTAAGTATACATAATAATGTAAAAATAGTATTTCTGCATGTCGAGAGTATAATAATCTACGGGAAATGGAAATTCGCCGGGTTCGGAACTGTTCGTGAAAAAAACTCCGATGATCTTCGGTATAGCCGGTTGAGTCACGAATATAATTCCGCTCGAATACAACGTGGCTGTTCGTAAAATCAATAAATCGATATTAAATTTATCAATATCTATCGTATCACTTGTTATAATTTACCTGTGTATACGATAGTCATTTTTCTTCCCTGCTCCGCGTATTTGTGAAGAACTTCGACTTCCGGATCTTGCAACCACACTTGCCAATCCGCGCGAATACGAATTAGCAATTTTAACATCTATTCCCACATGGAATATATGCGAAGCGCATATTAGAATCGATTTAATGTATTATATTTATTATATAATTCATTATATTATATAATACTAGTCGTTCCTCGGGCTCGCGTGCTTGGCGCGCTCGCATTCCTTTTATCAACATTACAAAAATGTCTCATCGCCGCCGCGAATTTTCACCAACCGGCGTCGCCGCTGCTTTTTTTTTTTGTATTTTTACTTAGACAGTCCCCTCTAAAGGAACTTAGAATATTTCGGGCCGCCGCTGCCGGCTTCAAGAATAGAGGGGGTCAGGGGCTGAAATATTCATAGTCCCTCTAAGCGGGACTTGGAATATTTTTTGAGGGGTCCTATATACCGGGTGTCTCATAAGTTCGTATCGCCCTTCTTAATTAGAAAATATTCTAAGTCCCTCTTAGAGGGATTTAGAATATTTTTGGAATATATTCTAAGTCCCCCTTAGAGGGACTTAGAATATTTTTCTCTCCTCCTGACCTTTACCCCTTCGATCGAAAATATTCTAAGTCCCCCTTAGAGGGACTTAGAATATTTTTGCCCTCCCCTCGATTCCTGACACGGCAGTGGCGGTAACTTTATATATAAAGGAGACAATTAATATAATTTATCATACAACACACATGAGTCACATATATTTTTCGAAATTTCACGTTTGCAGAAATGTATTTTATAATATACTAGATGAACGCGCTTACTTCGCTGGCGCTCTATAAACTTGTTTTCACGTTAGATGTCGTATGTCTATGAAAGCGCGCGCTTTGTTGGTTATGTCATTGCCCTGAAGTGCGTTTACAGTCCAAACTCCGTATTCTTAACTCGACGGGACCGGATCCGTTCCCTTTTCTGTATTTCCCCTATCGTCCCTGCTCCCGGTCAGTTGCTGCGAATACGGGTAACGAGGGGTATACGCGTCCGTAGGTACGAAGCCACCTTGTACCTGCTGCGCGTGCGCAGTTTACATTTTACGAAATAGGCTCCGCTTGGAGTGCGGTAAACGGTCTCAGGGGAAATACAGTTAAGGGAACTCGTTGTCATGGTAACGAGTTAAAGTAAAGGATCGGTTAAGTTAAAGGGAGTTAAGAATACGGAGCTTCGACTGTATATCGAAAATTAAATATCAAGTCAAGAACCAATATCCCAATGCGTCTATAATGCGTCTTACGCGATATATATCTCTTTGCGGTTATTTTGCGTTAAATTACTTTTTTAAGAAAGTATTCGTAATATTGCATTTTTCGACGAAAGTATATTTAATATATCAGATATATTTTCGATATACTATTTTTTTCGCGGGTTCCCCATCCAATCGATTTTAATCAGTGAAATCGTTTAGTTATTTTTTTTTCATAAAAAAAATACAGACCTTCTCTGAGTTCAATGCAGAACAAAGGTACTTCGCGGAACAGACGGCGATAAAACTTAGTGGTGGAATACACTCCAGAATAACGTCCAAATCGTTACGAGCATTCACTACGGCCAATATCTGCGGTGTGAGTTGGGTGGTGAATAGAAACAATATCAAAATTGTAAAGCCGAAACTTTCAAGGGTCGTCTGATACGGCCATTGGCCAATCAGCGTCAATAACATTTTATTCATTTTATAATATGGCTGCTGATAAAAATCCATCGTGACTCGCGAGCCTGCGTGACGAATTGCGCTAAAGCTTCTGTGGTGTTCTTTTCGCAACTCAACACACCGACGGCTTGCGCACGCGTTTCATTGTTTTACGTCTCATCAAAAATTCTCATGAAATTATAAAAAAGAAGCCTTTGCACCTCGATGGGTGTTTAAATTTCTTTTCTACACGTCGGCGTTGAGTGACAGTTACTCGAGGGAAGTATTTTCATCGGCGCCGCGTGTATTCCACTACGTATTTATCTGTGGGGCTGCACTTCGATCACGAGTCGTACCGAACATTGTAAAGGGTGCGCGCGACCCCGAAGCATCTGTTGATATTCTTAGAACATCGTTTTTGTTTCGTAGTCAATTCCAATATGTATTTTTTTCACTTAAAAAAAGAAGGGTGTGATAAGTGTTCGGATGAAACGTCGATAAGTTATTTTCGTGTATTTTGCAGTCGTCCCAACGACGTATCAAGAGACGCGGCAGCGTCCCGACGTCAAGTACTTTAAAATAATACATTACGATACAAGTGCGAAAAAACTTTTTCTGACGAATGTGAGTTTGCAGCACGAGCAGAAGGCGAGGTAAGAAAGAGTTTTTCGCATGAAAAACGTACAAAATTTTTTGTAACGCGTGCATGAGAAGTGCTACTTCTCGTGCCTGCCGAGAGTGGCGTAAGTGGCGCATTATAGCAAGCCGTACTGTAATGTCGCGGCGCATGCGCACATCAGCCTGATTTTTCGTCTTACATTCTTCCGCGACGGAAGCGTGCGAGAAGTCAGTACTTCTCACACCCGTTTTGGTACTTCTCGCATGCTGTGGTGGCGCCACAATCGGCAGGCACGGCAGTGGCACTCTCCTGCACTTGTTACAAAAAGCATCACGCAATACTTGTACGACAAAGCGGACTTCCGACGGCGGTTGTGAAGTAGCCGCACTTCGCCGTAAAGTCCGCCTTCTCGCACTAGTATCGCAAAATACTATTACTTCACTGGGTGTAAAATAATTTTTTTTTTTTTTAAACTTACCTGTAAATTTACTTTTTTTATACTTGGCGTCGAGATGCTAATACGCAATACGCAATTATTAAGCTCATACTTGCCAATCGGTACGTATGTGATTCAGTAATATTAACACCTTCAGGCATTGAACGCATCTTTTCGTTAGTAGGCGGTCGGCCGGTCGTCCGGTGAATTGACCGGCCGAAAGTCTGCAATTTTAATAATGGTAATTTCTTCCTGAGTATCATAAGTGGAAGAAAAAGAAAACCATTAGGGATGAACGTTCAATATTTTCACAAAAGAATGCAAAAAAGAATAACCATTTTTGCGTGAAATTGCGACTTTTATTTTATCCACTTGATGACTTCGCATGGATGATCGCTAAAAGAAATTTATATCGGATGTTGACATATTTTATATTTATTATTATCGATTAAAAAAGACCGAGAATTGAGTCATTATTTTTATTGGAATCCTTTAATTTTTCATAAAAAGTTTCCAGCTAAAATGTAATTTATTATTTGTGACAATCATCGTATCGGAGATTTGATTTTCACACTAGCAATTTGTTGTCCATCTTCCGATTAAACATTTCTACAACGAACGAAAAAGTGTAAAGTACGATATCGATGTCTTAAAAAACTGGAATAAAAAATTACTTAGGTGATTAAATCCGACGAACATCAACATTTTTATGTTCAACAAAGAAATATCCATATGTTTTACCTTTTGAAAAAATTCCATCGATATGACTGCAACTTTTCCGGCTGTTAGTTTGCAAGGTATGTTACAACGCATCAGCATGAAATTCAAGAGTTTCTGAGTCTTTAGCGATAACGTGTACCATTTTCCGTTCAGTCTGCTCGAAAAAAAAAAAATTGTCCAAATCTTTTTCACAAGTACTTTAAAGTGATGCGAAAGAGCCTCTCGCTCACCCGCTCCATACCCATCAGTTGGTAACAATAATTATAATGAATGTCATTTCTAAACCATAAACACTTATGAAAAAAAAATAAAAAGAATTGCCTTTCCCCGCATTTATCTATGCCGCAGGAAAATTCAATTTTCTTTTTCCTCATATTTACATGATTTCGAAATAACATTCATTAGAGTTATCACTAACAACCGACTCTATTTACATTACCTTAATCGTTTACGTACATATAATCGCGAATGCTGATGCTATGATCCATCAGAATTTGGGACATGTAGCTCTCGATGAACATATACACCGTATGAGCTATAAGCCAAACTATGAATCTCGGTGCATCTTCGAGACTATTCGATCTCTTAACAATCTGAATTAACTCGCTATTTTATCTGTCAATTTAGAATAAATAGCAGCTTTTACCTGAATTCCTATTAAGCTCATTATCAGCATGTTAAATCCAGCCAAAAAAAATGTACGCCATGTATAAGTTGACTCGACGAGGTTCGCAAACCTGGCGATGGCGATTTCATTTATAATATTGACTCTGTTTAAACGCTATTTCTAATTGTCTTACTCGATAGCCTCGTCGTGTCTGTCGATACACGTAACTAGTCGCTCGAAATCGATGTCCCTCATGTCTGACACATTTTCGTCTTCTTCGATTGATATTTCGTTTTTTCCCATTCGCTGTAATTTTTGGCTGAAATTCATTGTCATATTGCTTATTTCAACTAATAACTAAATTTCAGTGAGGATATGAGGGTTTCATGTTATAACGGGTATAATAATAGCGTCTTTCAGTCCGAATCAATCGACCATCGACTCACCCCAATGCGGCAAACAATCCACAGCCGTGTTGCACGTGAATCAAAAACATGACATCACATGCTATTAAGGTAATCAATCCCCCAGATGTGGTGATGGAAGTATACATAATAATGTAAAAATAGTATTTCTGCATGTCGAGAGTATAATAATCGACGGGAAATGGAAATTTGCCGGGTTCGGAACTGTTCGTGAAAAAAACTCCGATGATCTTCGGTATAGCCGGTTGAGTCACGAATATAATTCCGCTCGAATACAACGTGGCTGTTCGTAAAATCAATAAATCGATATTAAATTTATCATTAATCTATCGTATCACTTGTTATAATTTACCTGTGTATGCGATAGTCATTTTTCTTCCCTGCTTCGCGTATTTGTGAAGAACTTCGACTTCCGGATCTTTCAACCACACTTGCCAATCCGCGCGAATACGAATTAGCAATTTTAACATCTATTCCCACATGGAATATATGCGAAGCGCATATTAGAATCGATTTAATGTATTATATTTGTTATATAATTAATTAATTATTATATTTATTTATTAATTATAATATAGTTAATTATATTATATAATATAATTTATATAAATTATCATACATTGAGTGACATATATTTTTCGAAATTTTACGTTTGCAGAATAGTACATTGTGCAACTAGTGCCGAAAATCGGCGATTCTGACGAGTGCGAGAGTTGCCGCCCGAGCGAACCGAGGGTGGCAATCGCATGAGTTGCAATCGCCAATTCCGGAACTAGTTGCACACCGTGCTTTTTTTAACGAAAGAATAGAAACGATTGCTTTCCGAGACTGTGGAGTATGAGCGGAAAGGGTCCCTAACCTCAACACGCCGTTAAAAAATGTGACGGGCGCGTTAGAAAATGTTGCGGCAGCGTTTAGAAAAACAAATATGCGTGTAGAAAAAGAAGAATGTAGCTGATGTGCACATGCGTAGGACATTTCCTAACGGCGTACGGGAACGGCTCACATTCCGCCACGCTCTACAGTTGAGGTAAGCGGGAGTTTCTATTCATGAGTTAAAAAAATGTACAGTCCAAGCTCCGTATTCTTAACTCCCTTTAACTTAACCGATCCTTTATTTTAACTCGTTACCATGACAACGAGTTCCCTTAACTGTATTTCCCCTGAGTCCGTTTGTCGCACTCCAAGCGGAGCCTATTTCGTAAAATGTAAACTGCGCACGCGCAGCAGGTACAGGGTGGCTTCGTACCTACGGACGCGTCTACCCCTCGTTACCCCTATTCGCAGCAACTGACCGGGAGTAGGGACGATAGGGGAAATACAGAAAAGGGAACGCATCCGGTCCCGTCGAGTTAAGAATACGGAGTTTGGATTGTATTTTATAATATACTAGATCAACGCGCTCGCTTCGCTCGCGCTCTATAAGCTTGTTTTCACGTTAGATGTCATACGTCTACGAAAGCGCGCGCTTTGTTGGTTATGTCATTGCCCTGAAGTACGTTTACAGTCCAAACTCCGTATTCTTAACTCGACGGGACCGGATCCGTTCCCTTTTCTGTATTTCCCCTATCGTCCCTACTCCCGGTCAGTTGCTGCGTATATAGGGGACCGTTACAATACGGAGCTTGGACTGTATATCGAAAATTAAATATCAAGTCAAGAACCAATATCACAATGCGTCTATAAGTCTTAAGCGATATATATCGCTTTGCGATTATTTTACGTTACATTACTTTTTTAAGAAACGATTCGTAATATAGCATTTTTCGACGAAAGTATATTTAATATATCAGATTCATTTTCAATATACCATTTTTTTCGCGGGTTCCCTATCAAATCGACTTTAATCAGTGAAATCGTTTAGTTATTTAGTTATTTATTTTTTTTTTTCATAAAAAAAATACTGACCTTCTCTGAGTTCAATGCAGAACAAAAGTACTTCGCGGTACAAATGGCGATAAAACTTAGTGGTGGAATAGACTCCAGAATAACGTCCAAATCGTTACGAGCATTCACTACGGCCAATATCTGCGGAGTGAGTTGGGTGATGAATAGAAACAATAGCAAACTTGTAAAGCTGAAACATTCAAGGGTCGTCTGATACGGCCATTGGCCAATCAGCGTCAATAACATTTTATTCATTTTATAATATGGCTGCTGATAAAAATCCATCATCACTCGCGAGCCTTCGTGACGAATTGTGTTCTTTTCGCAACTCAACACACCAATGGCTTGCGCACGCGTTTCATTGTTTTACGTCTCATCAAAAATTCTCATGAAATTATAAAAAGAAACCTTTGCACCTCGATGGGTGTTTAAATTTCTTTTCCACACGTCGACGTTGAGTGACAGTTACTCGAGGGGAGTATTTTCTTCGGCGCCGCATATATTCCACTACGTATCTATCTGTGAGGCTGCACTTCGATCACAAGACCTACCGAACATTGTAAAGGGTGCGCGCGACCCCGAAGCATATGTCGATATTCTCAGAACAAAGTTTTTGTTTCGTACTGTGGACGCCTGCGCGATTGTCGATATATATATGTGTTAAATCGCAACCGGCACGTTCACCCAAGCAGTGGGGACGCTGTACACCGGCAGTACCTCGCTGATGCTTGAGGCGAGAGGTTGTATTACAAAAATAAAACTATTGAATAAAACGTATTGTGAGACTACAGTAGTCAATTCCAATATCAATTTTTTTATACATACAAGTGCGTACAATTTTCGATACAAGTGCGAAAAAACTTTTTCTGACGATTGTTAGTTTCGGTAACGCGAGCCGAAGGCGAATATTGCAATCACACGAGTTAAGAAACAGTTTTTCGCACGAGAATCGTACAAAATTTGAATTCACTATGTGTGAAATAAAATGTTATTTTTTTTTTTAACTTACATATTAATTTTCGTTTTATATACTTTGCGTCGAGACACTAATATACAATACACGATACGCCATTGTTGATCCCATACTTGCCAATCGGTACGCATGTGGTTCAGCAATTTCAACATCTTTAGGCATTGAACGCATCTTTACTAATGGTAGTATCGTTGAATTGACCGGCCGAAAGTCTGCAATTTTAATAATGGTAATTGTTTCCTGAGCAGCGTAAGTGGAAGAGAAAGAAAACTGTTAGTGATGAACATTCAATATTTTCACATTCATTACACAAAAAATAAACATTTTTGCGTGTAATTGAGACTTCTATTTTATCCATTTGATGACTTCGCTTGAATGATCGCTAAAAGAAATTTATTTCGAATGTTGACATATTTTACATTTATTATTATCGATTAAAAAACACTGATAGTTGAGTAATAATTATTTTGATTGGAATCCTCTATTTTTTTTATAAAAAGTTTTCAGCTAAATTGTAATTTATTATTTGTGACAATCATCTTATCGGAAGTTTGATTTTCACACTAGTAATTTGTTGTCCATCTTCCGATGAAACATCTCTACAACGAACGAAAAAGTGTAAAATACGATATCGATGTCTTCAAAAACTGGAATAAAAAAATTACTTAGATTACTAAATCCGACGAACTTCAAAATTCTTATGTATTATAAAGAAATACCAATAGGTTTTACCACTCGAAAAAATTCCATCGACATTACTGCAACTTTTCCGGCTGTTAGTTGGCAAGGTACGTTACAACGCATCAGCATGAAATTCAAGAGTTTCTGAGCCTTTAACGATAACATGTACCATTCGCCGTTGTGTCTGCGCGGAAAAAAAAAATTTCGAAATCCTTTTCACAAGTACCTTAAAGTTATGTGAAATATAGCCTCCCGCTCACTCGCTCCACTCCCAGCTGATGACAACAATTGGAATGAATGCCATTTATAAAGCATTTTGCCATTCTTATGTTTTTTTTTAACATTTAAGAAAAAAAAAAGGTGTTTCCCCGCATTTATATATTCCCCAGGAAAATACAATTATCTTTTTCCTCAAATTCACATGATTTCGAAATAACATTAATTATAGTTTTCAGTACTAACTGAATTTTTTCACATCACCTTAATCGTTTACGTACATATAATCGCGAATGTTGATACTATGATCCATCAGAGTTTGGGACATATAGCTCTCGACGAATATATGCGTCGTATCGGTTATAAGCCAAACTATGAATCTCGTTGTTTCTTTGGGACCATTCGATAGCTTAACAATCTGAATTAATTTGCTATTTTATCTGTCAATTTAGAATGAATAGCAGCTTTTACTTGAAGTCCTATTATGCTAACTATCAGCAAGTTAAATCCAATGATAAAAAATAAACACCATGTATAAGTTGACTCGACGAGTTTCGCAAACCTGGCGATGGCGAATTTATTTATAATATTAATTCTGTTATTTAAACACTATTTCTAATAATCTTACTCAATAGCTTCGTTATGTCTGTCGATACACGTAACTAGTCGTTCAAAATCCATGTCCCTCGTGTTTGACACTTTTTCGTCTTTTTTCATCGATATTTCGTTTTTTCCAATTCGCTCTAATTTGTGGCTGAAACTCATTGTTATATTGCTTATTTCAACTAATAACTAAATTTCAGCGAGGATATGAGGGTTTCGCGTTATAACGGGTAAAATAGCTTCTTTCAGTTCGAATTAATTGACCATCGGCTCACCCCAATGCGGCAAACAATGCACAGCCATGTTGCACGTAAACCATAAACATGACATCACTTGCTATTGTGATAATCATTCCTGCAGACGTGGTTATGTAAGTATACATAATAATGTAAAAATAGTATTTCTGCATGTCGAGACAATAATAATCGACGGGAAATGGAAATTGGCCGGGTTTGGAACTGTTCGCCGAAAAAACGTCGATAATCTTCGGTATTACCGGTTGAGTCACGAATATCATTGCGCTTGAATACATCGTGACTGTTCGTAAAATCAATAAATCGATATTAAATTTATCAATTTTTATCGTATTACTTGTTATAATTTACCTGCGTATACGATAGTCATTTTTCTTCCCTGCTCCGCGTATTCGTGAAGAACTTCGACTTCCGGATCTCGCGACCACACTTGCCAATCCGCGCGGATACGAATCAGCAATTTTAACATCTATTCCCACATTGAATATCATGCGAAGCGTATATTAGAATCGATTCAATGTATTATATTTATTATATAATTAATTATATTATCATAATGCTGAAATAATTAATTATTATATAATATAATTAATATAATTTATCATACAGTTAGTGATATATATTTTACGAAATTTTACGGTTACAGTAAGGTATTTTTTAAAATAAAAAAACATTTTTTTGCAAAAAATGTGAAAAATGTCGCCAAGTAGTTTAAATAGTTTTGTGAAAATAAAAAAACTCGTAAAATAATAAAAAATCATATGAGCCAAGTGAAAATAAAAAAAAACTTTGCTCGTCCTTACTTTCGATGCAACTACATTTATTTGTATTCTAAGGACTCGCCAAGTTTTTTTTTTTATTTTCACAGAAGTATTTTACGGTTACAGTAAGGTATTTTATAATATATTCGTAATTTAACACTTTTCGATGAAAGTATATATATCAGATATATCGATATACTATAGATATCAGATATAGAGATATAGATATAGAATATCAGATATGTTCGATATACTATTTTTTTCGCGTGATCCCCATCAAATCGTTTTTAATCAGTGAAATCGTTTCATTATTTTTTTTTTTTCATTAAAAAAAAGATACAGACCTTCTCTGAGTTCCATGCAGAAGAAAGGTACTTCGCGACACAAATAGCGATAAAACTTAGTGGCGGAGTACACTCCAAAAGCATGTCCCAATCGTCACGAGCTTTCGCGACTGCCAATATGTGCGGTGTGATTTGGGTGGCGAATAGAAATATTATCACAATTGTAAAGCCGCGAACTTCAAGTGTCGACTGATACGGCCATTGGCCAATCAGCGTTAATAACATTTTATTAATTTTATAATATGGTTGCTGATAAAAATCCATCGTGAGTGGCGACCTTTCGTGACGAATTGCGCTGAAGCTTCTGTGGCGTTCTTTTCGCAACTGAACACACCAACGGCTTGCGCACGCGGTTCATTGTTTTACGTCTCATAAAAAATTCCGATGAAATTATAAACAACAAACCTTTGCACCTCGATGGGTGTTTAAATTTCTGTTCTACACGTCGGCGTTGAGTGACGGGTATTCGTGGGGAGTATTTCCTTCGGCGCCGCATTTACTTCGCTACGTACGTACGTCTTTATCTGCGGGGCTGCACTTCGATCACGAGACGTACCGAACGTTATAAAGGGTGCGCGTGATCCCGAAGCATATGCCGATATTCTCGGAACAACGTTTTTATTTCGTAATCAATGCCAATATAATTTTTATTCACTTAAAAAGAGAGGGGCGTCGTGATACGTATTCGGATTAAACATCGAGTGAGTTATTTTCGTGCATTTTGCAGTCGTCCCAATGATGTATTCGACGATATTAGACAGAAGAATATCATTTTCGCAGGAAAATGTACAGAATTTTCAAAAAAGTTGTTACGTTACTTTTATTATAATTACTAATATGTTTCTCGCGATGGAATATGTGAGTATAACAAAAAAATATGTTATTAATAGGTAATTAGAAAATTAAAAATTTATATTCTTGCATGTGATCGCGTCTTGTATCTCTTCCAGATAATGCGTAGAACGTAAAAAAAAAAAATTATCAAAATTATTACTATTATTTTTAAAAATTATTATTAAATAAACTTCGTAACGACTTTTGCATAAAAAGCCGTAAATTTTTATACAATTCTATACGCAAAAATGTTGACAGTTATTTCTAATCGTTATCTCACCAATCGTTATCTCACCAACAATTTGCGAAGTCACGTGGCCCCGCGATGTGGTTAATGATATATCGCGTCATTAAAATCACAAAAGTTGAAAGATTTATATCTTTTTAATGTTTAATATAGACGTGAAATGTGTCTTTTGAAATTTGGCCGTAAGATATAAAGTTCTGTAATCTTCGAAACATTTTTACATCGAACGCAGCAATGTAAAATACGAAACGGAAGCTTTTAAAAACTGAAAATGCAAAATTGATCAATGGATTTTTTCGAATGATTATTTTTAATAGATTTCAGCGTATTATTATGCGCTAAACATGTAAAAACGATCGTTATTTACCTTCGTAAAAGTTTCCATTGACATGATAGCAATTCTTCCGACTGTTAGTTTACACGGTGTGTTACACCGCATCAGCATCAACGGCAGGAGCTTCTGAGCTTTTGGCGATAGACTGTACCATTTGCTGTTGTGTCTGAGCGTAAAAAACGTATTTTTAAAAAAGTTCTCGTAACGGTTTTGTGACGATTTACTCACATATAATAGCGAATACTAATACTATGATCCATCAGAATTTGCGACATGTAACTTTCCATAGAGAGATGCAATACATCGGACAAAAGCCAAACTGTGAACTTCACGGTTTCTTCTGGATGATTAATTTTTTTAACAATCTGAAATAATTCGCTATTTTTATCGTCAATTCGCGTAATAATTAATAGTAAAACGTCACTTCTACCTGAAGGCCCGATATGCTAGTCATCACGATGTTGAGGCCGACGATTAAAAGGAAACGCCATAAGTAACTCGCCTCAAGGAGTTCGGCGTACCTGATAAAAGGGAATTTGCCGATAACATATATCCGTTCAACAATACGGAGAAAAAAATAATTCGATCGCAATTTTTTTTTTCTCGTAAGATAATTTTTTTTTTTAATTTCTCACTCGATAGCATTCTTGTGTCTCACAATACATGAAACGAGATATGCAAAATCCACGTCCCTTTTCTCCGAATCGCACGGAGTTTCGTGAGTTGCTACTGATTTTTTATTTTTTCCGAGTCTTTCTAATTTTTGTCTAAAAATTCGATTTTTAAATAGTATTTATGCGAAAACTCGCGTAAAATGTATTAAAAAAAAAAAAAGAAAAAAAAAAAATTGGACACGAAATAATCGTCGCCTCACCCCAAAGCGGCGAAAATTCCACAGCCGTGTTGTACGTGAAGTATGAACATAGAGTCAATGGCGACCGTGAATAGTATAGCCACACATCCGCAAACGTAAGAATACATAACAACGTAAAAATAATATTTCTGCATATCGAGATAATAATAATCAACACGTATAGGAAATTCGCCAGGCTGCGAGCCGTTCTTCAAAAAAACATCGATTATCTTTGGTACAACCGGTTGACTCATGAAGACAAAACCGACCAAATAAATCGTCACTGTATGCAAAATCAATAAAAAATTTATATAACAATTATCAACGTTTCGTAAACCGCTTCTCGTACTTTATTAACCTGTGTAGGCGATCGTCATTCTTCTTCCCTGGTCAGCGTAACGATGAAGAATATCAGCTTCACGATCGTCAGCCCATACTTGCCAATCGGTACGTATGTGATTCAGCAATTTTAACATCTTTAGACATCGAACGCATGTTTTCGTTAGTAGTATCGTTGAATTTTATCACCGACGACACAATTACGAATAATAGTATAATAATAATAAAATTAATAAAAAAAATATATATAATAATAATAATAAACAATATAATTGGTAATATTTGCAAAAACAGAACTGACCCTCTGCGAATTTTGGGTTAAACACAATTCCTTCGCGATGCAAGTTGCGACAAAAAATAATGGCGAAACGCATTCTAAAAGAATTTCTGCATCGTCGAAGTATTTCATACTCGCTATTACCTCGGCTACAATATGGCCGATAGTGATGAAAAGTACAATGGCAACAATAGATCGACGCGCGCGGACAGTTTGATATGGCCATTGCCCTATCATCATCATCAACATTTTATTTATTTTATAATATCGGTGTTGAAAGTCCATCGCGACTGGAAGGCCCATCAACGATTGCGTTGGAACTATCGTTTCGAAAATTCTCTCAGAACACGACATGCGTAGTATATATGTTTTTAGCCGCGCAGGCGTTTCGTTGTTTCTTTTCTCATCAATAATTCTAATACAATTATACGGGACTGTTGGACATTTAAATTGCTCCTCCATACGTAGACGTTGAGTGACAGTTATTCCGGGAAAGAAAATATCGTTTTTTTCCGCATAACCTTCGATATGTATTCGTTCGTTCGTCCGTAAACTTTCACTAACTGTACAACGTACAGTGCTGTACGTACGTACGTACTGTGTAACTGTAAACGGTGAATTAACCCGATCGGTTATCGATATTCTCGGGAAAACGTTTTTCTATCATAATAGGTGGCAAAATGAACTGTTTCTTCGCTCAGCTATGAAACGAAAGGGTGAAGATGCGTGAGTTACTTACGTGCAAACAATGTAAAAAATAGGAGAAAAAAAATAACAGCGGTACACGAGAAATCACGAAAATATTGCTATCGCCGTCTTTCGAGATAAATCGCAAATAAAAACTCCTCTAAACAGGAATTCTAAGATGGGAAGGTGAAGAAACATATTTGCATAAAGTTTACGATTTTAGAATTTTTATTTCACAAATACAAACAAGAAAACCGTTGAGATGAAGACGATAATTCAGTGATAACTGACCCTCGTAATTTTAATGGTTCCCCGAAATCCCCCCTCACCGCACTTCGAAACACCGAGTTTTTAAATACATGTATCACGTGACTTCACAAGAACTTGTAACACAAACTGTTTATAATTCGTTGAATTACACGTTTTTCATATCATGTTTCGTTATTCCCTCTTGTCTCTACACAAAATCTATCATCGGATTCGTATTCTGCACGAAAAAATACGTAAAATATGATGTGGAGAAAAGTTTTCTACCGATTTTAGATTTTGATGAAAAAAAAGTGCTCAAAACGTCGAATTCGACCGGGAAAAGGGCTAAAACCGCGTTTGAAGTTTTGGATTCTTCCCGACCAGGTAACGGCATCAATAAACGCTTCAGCCATTCGCCGGTCACCCTATTTTGTGTATAAAATCAACTACGTGTACGATACTATAGCGGAAATCAATAGTTGATCCATCAGTAGTTGATTTTTAAACAACTATTAATTTCCGCTATAGTTAGGAGATTCGAAGAATCAGCACGCAGTTTTTAAGGGTAACGTAACTTTTAAATCCACGTAACTTTTAAATTCACGTAACTTTTAAATTCGCGTAACGTTTCAATTCACGTAACTTTTAAATTCACGTAACTTTTAAATTCGCGTAACGTTTCAATTCACGTAACTTTTAAGTTCGCGTAACGTTTCAATTCACGTAACTTTTAAATTCGCGTAACGTTTTAATTCACGTAACTTTTAAATCCACATAACGTTTAAATCCACGTAACTTTTAAATCCACATAACGTTTAAATCCACGTAACCTTTAAATCCACGTAAAAATGTTGAAATACGCAGTTTCTAAGAGTAACGAAACTGTCAAAATCGCCGAAGATTTTGTTTACGTGCCTTTGGCGCAAACGTTTGCAGTCTCGTAAAATGGTGCATTTCTCGAGCGTTTTGTATCTTGCGTTGCTGCATAATGTTGATGGTTTTTTTTTGTCTTTTTACGTGTCTCCATTAGAGACACTTTTAGGTGCGAATAGGATCGGCGTAAGTTTTTTATTAATTTTATCTGTGTCTATATTTCGCCAATGATTTTTTTTTGTTTTCAATAAAACTTCGCACTCGTCGAGTGCGCTGTTAATTGCATCGCGATCAGCCGAAGGTCTGCAATTTTAATATTGGTTATTTCTTCCTGAGTAGCGTAAGTAAAAGCGGAAGAAAACTGGTAGTGATGGACATTCAATATTTTTACATTCACTAAAAAAAAATGGACATTTTTGGGTGTAATTGAGACTTTTATTTTATCCACTCGATGACTTCGCATGGATGATCGCTAAAAGATATTTATTTCGGATATTGACATATTTTACATTTATTATTATTTATTAAAAAACATCGATAGTTTAGTAATTATTTTTATTAGAGCTTCTAAGTTTTTATAAAAAGTTTTCAGCTAAAACGTAATTTATTATTTGTGACAATCATCGTATCGGAAATTTGATTTTCACACTAATAATTTCTTGTCCATCTTCCGATGAAACATTTCTACAACGAACGAAAAAGTGTAAAGTACGATATCGATGTCTTCAAAAACTGGAATAAAAAATTACTTAAGTGATTAAATCCGACGAATATCAAAATTTTTATGTTCAACAAAGAAATATCCATATGTTTTACCTTTTGAAAATATTCCATCGATATGACTGCAACTTTTCCAGCTGTTAGTTTGCAAGGTATGTTACAACGCATCAGCATGAAATTCAAGAGTTTCTGAGTCTTTAGCGATAACGTGTACCATTTTCCGTTCAGTCTGCTCGAAAAAAAAAATATTGTCCAAATCTTTTTCACAAGTACTTTAAAGTGATGCGAAATAGCCTCTCGCTCGCCCTCATACCCATCAGTTGGTAACATTAATTGTAATGAACGCCATTTCTAAATCATAAACATTTAAGAAAAAAAAAAAAAAAGAATTGCCTTTCCCCGCATTTATCTATTCCGCAGGAAAATTCAATTTTCTTTTTCCTCATATTTACATGATTTCGAAGTAACATTCATTAGGGTTATCACTAACAACTGACTCTATTTACATTACCTTAATCGTTTACGTACATATAATCGCGAATGCTGATACTATGATCCATCAGAACTTGGGACATGTAGCTCTCGATGAACATATACGTCGTATGAGATATAAGCCAAACTATGAATCTCAGTGTATCTTCGAGACCATTCGATCTCTTAACAATCTGAATTAACTCGCTATTTTATCTGTCAATTTAGAATAAATAGCAGCTTTTACCTGAATTCCTATTATGCTCATTATCAGCATGTTAAATCCAGCCAAAAAAAATGTACGCCATGTATAAGTTGACTCAACGAGGTTCGCAAACCTGGCGATGGCGATTTCATTTATAATATTGACTCTGTTTAAACGCTATTTCTAATTGTCTTACTCGATACCCTCGTCGTGTCTGTCGATACACGTAACTAGTCGCTCGAAATCGATGTCCCTCGTGTCTGACACATTTTCGTCTTCTTCGATTGATATTTCGTTTTTTCCCATTCGCTGTAATTTTTGGCTGAAATTCATTGTCATATTGCTTATTTCAACTAATAACTAAATTTCAGTGAGGATATGAGGGTTTCATGTTATAACGGGTATAATAATAGCGTCTTTCAGTCCGAATCAATCGACCATCGACTCACCCCAATGCGGCAAACAATCCACAGCCGTGTTGCACGTGAATCAAAAACATGACATCACATGCTATTAAGGTAATCAATCCCCCAGATGTCGTGATGGAAGTATACATAATAATGTAAAAATAGTATTTCTGCATGTCGAGAGTATAATAATCGACGGGAAATGGAAATTTGCCGGGTTCGGAACTGTTCGTGAAAAAAACTCCGATGATCTTCGGTATAGCCGGTTGAGTCACGAATATAATTCCGCCCGAATACAACGTGGCTGTTCGTAAAATCAATAAATCGATATTAAATTTATCAATAATCTATCGTATCACTTATTATAATTTACCTGTGTATGCGATAGTCATTTTTCTTCCCTGCTTCGCGTATTTGTGAAGAACTTCGACTTCCGGATCTTTCAACCACACTTGCCAATCCGCGCGGATACGAATTAGCAATTTTAACATCTATTCCCACATGGAATATATGCGAAGCGCATATTAGAATCGATTTAATGTATTATATTTGTTATAGAATTAATTAATTATTATATTTATTTATTAATTATAATATAGTTAATTATATTATATAATATAATTTATATAAATTATCATACATTGAGTGACATATATTTTTCGAAATTTTACGTTTGCAGAATAGTACATTGTGCAACTAGTGCCGAAAATCGGCGATTCTGACGAGTGCGAGAGTTGCCGCCCGAGCGAACCGAGGGTGGCAATCGCATGAGTTGCAATCGCCAATTCCGGAACTAGTTGCACACCGTGCTTTTTTTAACGAAAGAATAGAAACGATTGCTTTCCGAGACTGTGGAGTATGAGCGGAAAGGGTCCCTAACCTCAACACGCCGTTAAAAAATGTGACGGGCGCGTTAGAAAATGTTGCGGCAGCGTTTAGAAAAACAAATATGCGTGTAGAAAAAGAAGAATGTAGCTGATGTGCGCATGCGTAGGACATTTCCTAACGGCGTACGGGAACGGCTCACATTCCGCCACGCTCTACAGTTGAGGTAAGCGGGAGTTTCTATTCATGAGTTAAAAAAATGTACAGTCCAAGCTCCGTATTCTTAACTCCCTTTAACTTAACCGATCCTTTATTCTAACTCGTTACCATGACAACGAGTTCCCTTAACTGTATTTCCCCTGAGTCCGTTTGCCGCACTCCAAGCGGAGCCTATTTCGTGACATGTAAATGTGAATGTTACGAGCATTCACTACGGCCAATATCTGCGGAGTGAGTTGGGTGATGAATAGAAACAATAGCAAACTTGTAAAGCTGAAACTTTCAAGGGTCGTCTGATACGGCCATTGGCCAATCAGCGTCAATAACATTTTATTCATTTTATAATATGGCTGCTGATAAAAATCCATCGTCACTCGCGAGCCTTCGTGACGAATTGTGTTCTTTTCGCAACTCAACACACCAATGGCTTGCGCACGCGTTTCATTGTTTTACGTCTCATCAAAAATTCTCATGAAATTATAAAAAGAAACCTTTGCACCTCGATGGGTGTTTAAATTTCTTTTCCACACGTCGACGTTGAGTGACAGTTACTCGAGGGGAGTATTTTCTTCGGCGCCGCATATATTCCACTACGTATCTATCTGTGAGGCTGCACTTCGATCACAAGACCTACCGGACATTGTAAAGGGTGCGCGCGACCCCGAAGCATATGTCGATATTCTCAGAACAAAGTTTTTGTTTCGTACTGTGGACGCCTGCGCGATTGTCGATATATATATGTGTTAAATCGCAACCGGCACGTTCACCCAAGCAGTGGGGACGCTGTACACCGGCAGTACCTCGCTGATGCTTGAGGCGAGAGGTTGTATTACAAAAATAAAACTATTGAATAAAACGTATTGTGAGACTACAGTAGTCAATTCCAATATCAATTTTTTTTTCATTTAAAAAAAAAGGTGTGATAAGTAGTCGGAATAAACGTCGATAAGTTATTTTTGGGCATTTTGCAGTCGTCCCAATGATTAATCAATAGACGTGGCAGCATCTCGACGAAAAGTACTTAAAAATTGTACATTACGATACAAGTGCGAAAAAACTTTTTCTGACGATTGTTAGTTTCGGTAACGCGAGCCGAAGGCGAATATTGCAATCACACGAGTTAAGAAACAGTTTTTCGCACGAGAATCGTACAAAATTTGAATTCACTATGTGTGAAATAAAATGTTATTTTTTTTTTTAACTTACATATTAATTTTCGTTTTATATACTTTGCGTCGAGACACTAATATACAATACACGATACGCCATTGTTGATCCCATACTTGCCAATCGGTACGCATGTGGTTCAGCAATTTCAACATCTTTAGGCATTGAACGCATCTTTACTAATGGTAGTATCGTTGAATTGACCGGCCGAAAGTCTGCAATTTTAATAATGGTAATTGTTTCCTGAGCAGCGTAAGTGGAAGAGAAAGAAAACTGTTAGTGATGAACATTCAATATTTTCACATTCATTACACAAAAAATAAACATTTTTGCGTGTAATTGAGACTTTTATTTTATCCATTTGATGACTTCGCTTGAATGATCGCTAAAAGAAATTTATTTCGAATGTTGACATATTTTACATTTATTATTATCGATTAAAAACACTGATAGTTGAGTAATAATTATTTTGATTGGAATCCTCTATTTTTTTTATAAAAAGTTTCCAGCTAAATTGTAATTTATTATTTGTGACAATCATCTTATCGGAAGTTTGATTTTCACACTAGTAATTTGTTGTCCATCTTCCGATGAAACATCTCTACAACGAACGAAAAAGTGTAAAATACGATATCGATGTCTTCAAAAACTGGAATAAAAAAATTACTTAGATTACTAAATCCGACGAACTTCAAAATTCTTATGTATTATAAAGAAATACCAATAGGTTTTACCACTCGAAAAAATTCCATCGACATTATTGCAACTTTTCCGGCTGTTAGTTGGCAAGGTACGTTACAACGCATCAGCATGAAATTCAAGAGTTTCTGAGCCTTTAACGATAACATGTACCATTCGCCGTTGTGTCTGCGCGGAAAAAAAAAATTCGAAATCCTTTTCACAAGTACCTTAAAGTTATGTGAAATGTAGCCTCCCGCTCACTCGCTCCACTCCCAGCTGATGACAACAATTGGAATGAATGCCATTTATAAAGCATTTTGCCATTCTTATGTTTTTTTTTAACATTTAAGAAAAAAAAAAGGTGTTTCCCCGCATTTATATATTCCCCAGGAAAATACAATTATCTTTTTCCTCAAATTCACATGATTTCGAAATAACATTAATTATAGTTTTCAGTACTAACTGAATTTTTTCACATCACCTTAATCGTTTACGTACATATAATCGCGAATGTTGATACTATGATCCATCAGAGTTTGGGACATATAGCTCTCAACGAATATATGCGTCGTATCGGTTATAAGCCAAACTATGAATCTCGTTGTTTCTTTGGGACCATTCGATAGCTTAACAATCTGAATTAATTTGCTATTTTATCTGTCAATTTAGAATGAATAGCAGCTTTTACCTGAAGTCCTATTATGCTAACTATCAGCAAGTTAAATCCAATGATAAAAAATAAACACCATGTATAAGTTGACTCGACGAGTTTCGCAAACCTGGCGATGGCGAATTTATTTACAATATTAATTCTGTTATTTAAACACTATTTCTAATAATCTTACTCAATAGCTTCGTTATGTCTGTCGATACACGTAACTAGTCGTTCAAAATCCATGTCCCTCGTGTTTGACACTTTTTCGTCTTTTTTCATCGATATTTCGTTTTTTCCAATTCGCTCTAATTTGTGGCTGAAACTCATTGTTATATTGTTTATTTCAACTAATAACTAAATTTCAGCGAGGATATGAGGGTTTCGCGTTATAACGGGTAAAATAGCTTCTTTCAGTTCGAATTAATTGACCATCGGCTCACCCCAATGCGGCAAACAATGCACAGCCATGTTGCACGTAAACCATAAACATGACATCACTTGCTATTGTGATAATCATTCCTGCAGACGTGGTTATGTAAGTATACATAATAATGTAAAAATAGTATTTCTGCATGTCGAGACAATAATAATCGACGGGAAATGGAAATTCGCCGGGTTTGGAACTGTTCGCCGAAAAAACGTCGATGATCTTCGGTATAACCGGTTGAGTCACGAATATTATTCCGCTTGAATACATCGTGACTGATCGTAAAATCAATAAATCGATATTAAATTTATCAATTTTTATCGTATTACTTGTTATAATTTACCTGCGTATACGATAGTCATTTTTCTTCCCTGCTCCGCGTATTCGTGAAGAACTTCGACTTCCGGATCTCGCGACCACACTTGCCAATCCGCGCGGATACGAATTAGCAATTTTAACATCTATTTCCACATTGAATATCATGCGAAACGTATATTAGAATCGATTCAATGTATTATATTTATTATATAATTAATTATATTATCATAATGATGAAATAAGTAATTATTATATAATATAATTAATATAATTTATCATACAGTTAGTGATATATATTTTACGAAATTTTACGTTTACAGTAAGGTATTTTATAATATATTCGTAATTTAGCACTTTTCGACGAAAGTATATATAATATATCAGATATATTTTCGATATACTATTTTTTTCGCATGATCCCCATCAAATAATTTTTAATCAGTGAAAACGTTTCGTTCTTTTTTTTTTGCATAAAAAAAAATATACAAACCTTCTCTGAGTTCCATGCAGAAGAAAGGTACTTCGCAACACAGATAGCGGTAAAACTTAGTGGCGGAGTACACTCCAAAAGCATGTCCCAATCGTCACGAGCTTTCACGACTGCCAATATCTGCGGTGTCATTTGGGTGGCGAATAGAAATATTATCACAATTGTAAAGCCGCGAACTTCAAGTGTCGACTGATACGGCCATTGGCCAATCAGTGTTAATAACATTTTATTCATTTTATAATATGGTTGCTGATAAAAATCCATCGTGAGTGGCGAGCCTTCGTGACGAATTGCGCTGAAGCTTCTGTGGCGTTCTTTTCGCAACTGAACACACCAACGGCTTGCGCACGCGTTTCATTGTTTTACGTCTCATAAAAAATTCTGATGAAATTATAAACAACAAACCTTTGCACCTCGATGGGTGTTTAAATTTCTTGTCTATACGTCGGCGTTGAGTGACAGGTATTCGAGGGGAGTATTTCCTTCGACGCCGCATACACTTCGCTACGTATTTATCTGTGGGGCTGTACTTCAATCACGAGACGTACCGAACATTGTAAAGGATGCGCGCGACGCCAAAGCATATATCGATATTCTCGGAACAACGTTTTTATTTCGTAGTCAATTTCAATACAATTTTTCCTCACTTAAAAAGAGAGGGGCGTGATATGCGCTCGGATTAAACATCGAGTGAGTTATTTTCGCGCATTTCGCAGTCGTCCCAACGATGTATCAAGAGACGCGACCGCGTCTCTTCTATTTTACTTTCATTTTACCCATTTGATTACTTCGCATGGATGATCGCTGAAAGAAATTTATTTCGGATATTGAAATATTTTACATATATTATTATCGATTAAAAAACACCGATAGTTTAGTAATTATTTTTATTGAAACCCTCTAATTATTTATAAAAAGTTTCTAACTAAAATGTAATTTAATTATTATTGGTGACAATCATCTTATCGGAAACTTGATTTTCACACTAGTAATTTGTCGCCCATCTTCCGATGAAACATCTTTACAACGAACGAAAAAGTGTAAAATACGATATCGATGTCTTCAGAAACTGGAATAAAAAAATTACTCAGGTTACTAAATCCGACAAACTTCAACATTTTTATGTACTATAAAGAAATATTCATAGGTTTTACCACTCGAAAAAATTCCATCGACATGTCTACAACTTTCCCGGCTGTTAGTTTGCAAGGTACGTTACAACGCATCAGCATGAAATTCAAGAGTTTCTGAGCCTTCAGCGATAATGTGTACCATTTTCCGTTATGTCTGTTCGAAAAAAAAATAAAAATTGACCAAATCTTTTTCACAAGTACTTTAAAGTGCTGTGAAATAGCTCCCGCTCACCCGCTCCACTCCCAGTTGATAGAAAAAATTGTAATGTATGCGATTTCAAAACCATAAATATTTAAGAAAAAAAAACAATTGCCTTTCCCCGCATTTTTCTATTTCGCAGGAAAATACAATTATCTTTTTCCTCAAATTCACATCATTTCGAAATAACATTAATTATAGTTTTCAGTACCAACCGAATTTTTTCACATTATTTTAATCGTTTACGTACATATAATCGCGAATGCTGATACTATGATCCATCAGAATTTGGGACATATAGCTCTCGACAAAGATATGTGTCGTATCACTTATAAGCCAAATTATGAATCTCGTTGTTTCTTTGGGACCACTCGATCTCTTAACAATCTGAATTAATTCGCTATTTTATCTGTCAATTTAGAATAAATAGTAACTTTTACCTGAAGTCCTGTTATGCTAACAATCAGCAAGTTAAATCCAATGATAAAAAATAAACACCACGTATAAGTTGACTCGACGAGTTTCGCAAACCTGTCGAAGGCGAATTTATTTATAACATTAATTCTGTTATTTAAACATTATTTCTAATTATCTTACTCAATAGCCTCGTTATGTCTGTCGATACACGTAACTAGTCGTTCAAAATCCGTGTCCCTCGTGTTTGACACATTTTCGTCTTTTTCGATCGATATTTCGTTTTTTCCAATTCGCTCTATTTTTTTACTGAAACTCATTGTTATATTGCTTATTTCAATTAATAACTAAATTTCAGCGAGGATATGAGGGTTTCGCGGAATAGCAGGTAAAATAGCTTCTTTCAGTTCGAATTAATTGACCATCGGCTCACCCCAATGCGGCAAACAATCCACAGCCGTGTTGCACGTGAACCATAAACATGACATCACTTGCTATTGTGGAAATCATTCCCCCAGACGTAGTCATGTAAGTATAAATTATAATGTAAAAATAGTATTTCTGCATGTCGAGATGATAATAATCGACCGGAAATGGAAATTCGCCGGGTTCGGAACTATTCGCCGAAAAAACGTCGATAATCTTCGGTATTACCGGTTGAGTCACGAATATCATTGCGCTTAAATACATCGTGACTGTTCGTAAAATCAATAAATCGATATTAAATTTATCAATCTTCATCGGATCACTTGTTATAATTTACCTGCGTATACGATAGTCATTTTTCTTCCCTGCTCCGCGTATTCGTGAAGAACTTCGACTTCTGGATCTCGCGACCACATTTGCCAATCCGCGCGGATACGAATCAGCAATTTTAACATCTATTCCCACATTGAATATCATGCGAAACGTATATTAAAATCGACTTAATGTATTATATTTATTATCTAATTAATTATATTATCATAATGATGACTTAATTAATTATTGTATAATATAATTAATATATATAATTTATACATTTAGTGACATATATTTTCCGAAATGTTACGTTTACAGAAATGTATTCTACAATATATTCGTAATATAGCATTTTTCGACGAAAGTATATTTAACATATCAGATATATTTTCGATATACTATTTTTTTCGCGGGTTTCCCATCAAATCAATTTTAATTAGTGAAAACGTGTAATTATTTTATAATTAATTATATTATCATAATGATGAATTAATTAATTATTATATAATATAATTAATATATATAATTTATACATTTAGTGACACATATTTTCCGAAATATTACGTTTACAGAAATGTATTATACAATATATTCGTAATATAGCATTTTTCGACGAAAGTATATTTAATATATCCGATATATTTTCGATATACTATTTTTTTCGCGGGTTTCCCATCAAATCAATTTTAATTAGTGAAAACGTTTAGTTATTTTTTGTTATTAAAAAAAATATATACAGACCTTTTCTGAGTTCCAAACAGAATAAAGGTACTTCATGGCACAGACAGCAATAAAAGTTAGTGGCGAAATACACTCCACAAGAGTGTCCCAATCGTCGCGAGCGTTCACGGCCGCCAATAACTGTGGTGTGACTTGGGTAGCGAATAAAAAAACTATCAAAATTGTAGGGCCGCAACTTTCAAGGGTCGTCTGATACGGCCATTGGCCAATCAGCGTCAATAACATTTTATTCATTTTGTAATATGGCTGCTGATAAAAATCCATCGTGACTCGCGAGCCTTCGTGACGAATCGCGCTAAAGCTACTGTGGTGTTTTTTTCGCAACTCAACACCCCAACGGCTTCCTTGCGCACGCGTTTCATTGTTTCACGTCTCATCAAAAATTCTCATGAAATCATAAAAAAGAAACGATTGCACCTCGATGTGTGTTTAAATTTCTTTTCTACACGTCAGCGTTGAGTGACGGGTATTCGTGGGGAGTATTTCCTTCGGCGCCGCATATACTTCGCTACGTACGTACGTCTTTATCTGCGGGGCTGCACTTCGATCACGAGACGTACCGAACGTTGTAAAGGGTGCGCGTGATCCCGAAGCATATGCCGATATTCTCGGAACAACGTTTTTATTTCGTAATCAATGCCAATATAATTTTTATTCACTTAAAAAGAGAGGGGCGTCGTGATACGTATTCGGATTAAACATCGAGTGAGTTATTTTCGTGCATTTTGCAGTCGTCCCAACGATGTATTCGACGATATTAGACAGAAGAATATCATTTTAGCAGGAAAATGTACAGAATTTTCAAAAAAGTTGTTACGTTACGTTACTTTTATTATAATTACTAATATGTTTCTCGCGATGTAATATGTGAGTATAACAAAAAAATATGTTATTAATAGGTAATTAGAAAATTAAAAAGTTATATTCTTGCATGTGATCGCGTCTTGTATCTCTTCCAGATAATGCGTAGAACGTAAAAAAAAAAAAATTATCAAAATTATTACTATTATTTTTTATTTATTATTTTTAAAAATTATTATTAAATAAACTTCGTAACGATTTTTGCATAAAAACCCATACATTTTTACATAATTTTACACGCAAAAATTTTGATAGTCATTTCTAATCGTTATCTCACCAAAAATTAGCGAAATCACGTGGCCCCGCGATGTGGTTAATGATATATCGCGTCATTAAAATACAAAAGTTGAAAAATTTATATCTTTTTAATGTTAAATATAGACGTGAAATGTGTTCTTTGAAATTTGGCCGTAAGATATAAAGTTCTGTAATCTTCGAAACATTTTTACATCGAACGCAACAATGTAAAATACGAAACGGAAGCTTTTAAAAACTGAAAATGCAAAATTGACCAATGGATTTTTTCGAATTACTATTTTTAACAGATGTCAGCGTATTATTATGCGCTAAATATGTAAAAACGATCGTTATTTACCTTCGTAAAAGTTTCCATTGACATGATAGCAATTCTTCCGACTGTTAGTTTACACGGTGTGTTACAGCGCATCAGCATCAACGGCAGGAGCTTCTGAGCTTTTGGCGATAGACTGTACCATTTGCTGTTGTGTCTGAGCGTAAAAAACGTATTTTTAAAAAAGTTCTCGTAACGGTTTTGTGACGATTTACTCACATATAATAGCGAATACTAATACTATGATCCATCAGAATTTGCGACATGTAACTTTCCATAGAGAGATGCAATACATCGGACAAAAGCCAAACTGCGAACTTCACGGTTTCTTCTGGATGATTAATTTTTTTAACAATCTGAAATAATTCGCTATTTTTATCGTCAATTCGCGTAATAATTAATAGTAAAACGTCACTTCTACCTGAAGGCCCGATATGCTAGTCATCACGATGGTGAGGCCGACGATTAAAAGGAAACGCCATAAGTAACTCGCCTCAAGGAGTTCGGCGTACCTGATAAAAGGGAATTTGCCGATAACATCTATCCGTTCAACAATACGGAGAAAAAAATAATTCGATCGCAATTTTTTTTTTCTCGTAAGATAATTTTTTTTTTTAAATTTCTCACTCGATAGCATTCTTGTGTCTCACAATACATGAAACGAGATATGCAAAATCCACGTCTCTTTTCTCCGAATCGCACGGAGTTTCGTGAGTTGCTACTGATTTTTTATTTTTTCCGAGTCTTTCTAATTTTTGTCTAAAAATTCGATTTTTAAATTGTATTTATGCGAAAACTCGCGTAAAATGTATTAAAAAAAAAAAAAAGAAAAAAAAAATTGGACACGAAATAATCGTCGCCTCACCCCAAAGCGGCGAAAATTCCACAGCCGTGTTGTACGTGAAGTATGAACATAGAGTCAATGGCGACCGTGAATAGTATAGCCACACATCCGCAAACGTAAGAATACATAACAACGTAAAAATAATATTTCTGCATATCGAGATAATAATAATCAACACGTATAGGAAATTCGCCAGGCTGCGAGCCGTTCTTCAAAAAAACATCGATTATCTTTGGTACAACCGGTTGACTCATGAAGACAAAACCGACCAAATAAATCGTCACTGTATGCAAAATCAATAAAAAATTTATATAACAATTATCAACGTTTCGTAAACCGCTTCTCGTACTTTATTAACCTGTGTAGGCGATCGTCATTCTTCTTCCCTGGTCAGCGTAACGATGAAGAATATCAGCTTCACGATCGTCAGCCCATACTTGCCAATCGATACGTATGTGATTCAGCAATTTTAACATCTTTAGACATCGAACGCATGTGTTCGTTAGTAGTATCGTTGAATTTTCTCACCGACGACACAATTACGAATAATAATATAATAATAATAAAATGAATAAAAAAAAAATATAAATAAAATTAATTTAAAAAAAATATATAATAACAATAATAAACAATATAATTCGTAATATTTGCAAAAACAGAACTGACCCTCTGCGAATTATGGGTTAAACACAATCCCTTCGTGATGCAACTTGCGGCAAAAAATAATGGCGAAACGCATTCTAAAAGAATTTCTGCATCGTCGAAGTATTTCATACTCGCTATTACCTCGGCTACAATATGGCCGATAGTGATGAAAAGTGCAATGGCAATAATAGATCGACGCACGCGGACCGTTTGATATGGCCATTGCCCTATCATCATCATCAACATTTTATTTATTTTATAATATCGGTGTTGAAAGTCCATCGTGACTAGAATTCCCATCAACGATTGCGTTGGAACTATCGTTTCGAAAATTCTCTCGGAACACGACATGCGTAGTATATATGTTTTTAGCCGCGCAGGCGTTTCGTTGTTTCTTTTCTCATCAATAATTCTAATACAATTATACGGGACTGTTGGACATTTAAATTGCTCCTCCATACGTAGACGTTGAGTGACAGTTATTCCGGGAAAGAAAATATCGTTTTTTTCCGCATAACCTTCGATATGTATTCTTTCGTTCGTTCGTAAACTTTCACTAACTGAACAACACATTGTAAACGGTGAATTAACCCGATCGGTTATCGATATTCTCGGGAAAACGTTTTTCTATCATAATCGGTGGCAACATGAACTGTTTCTTCGCTCAGCTATGAAACGAAAGGGTTGAAGATGCGTGAGTTACTTCCGTGCGAAACAATGTAAAAAATAGGAGAAAAAAAATAACAGCGGTACACGAGAAATCACGAAAATATTGCTATCGCCGTCTTTCGAGATAAATCGCAAAAAAAACTCCTCTAAACAGGAATTCTAAGATGGGAAGGTGAAGAAACATATTTGCATAAAGTTTACGATTTTAGAATTTTTATTTCACAAATACAAACAAGAAAACCGTTGAGATGAAGACGATAATTCAGTGATAACTGACCCTCGTAATTTTAATGGTTCCCCGAAATCCCCCCTCACCGCACTTCGAAACACCGAGTTTTTAGGCACTCACTATAACAATAGGCAAAGAGTGCCTATTAAAATGACCATCGAAGCTTCTTCACACAGCTTTCGATGGGGATTCCCTGCAGCGTATGCTCCAAAAAAATTAGTTTTTCAGAATTTACTTCGGTGTACCTCCAACTTCATGCGCAGTTAATTTGAAGTGACTCCGATGACTGGAAATATTTTTTTTAGCCTGCGGTTGAATAAAAATAGCTTTTTCACTGAATTTATCTTCTCGGACGTCCGTATCACAGTGTGACTTTGGATGGTGCGAACCAATTTTGTTCTCCTTCGCAGGAGTGTTTTATCACATCATGACTATTGTGCACAAACATTTTGAAACTACTGCGAAGCCTTTAATGAGTTGTTCCAAAATAAAAATTCAATTTTGTTCCGCTAAATGTCCGTACGGTGCTCCAATTATGAAGTCTACGATCCAAATTTTTTCTTTTTCGCAGCATTATTTTATTTTATCGAAAGCACTATGCACAGCAAATTTGAAGACATTCCGACGTCTCTGAACATTTTTTCCAGGCATTTTCCATTTAAAAATCCATTTTCTCCTGTCAAAGGTCCGTACGGCACTGCAATTTTGAAACCTACGAACGAATTTTTTTCTAATTTTCAGCAATATTTCATTGCATCGAAAACACTATGCACAGCAAATTTGAAGACATTCTAACATTTCTTAATATTTTTATTCTACAATTATTTCTAGTGAGGAATTATTTTAAAGGTTATGTTACTTTAATTTTCCAAAAACAATTTTTCATCATGTCAGAAAAGAAAATTTGGTTGCGAAAAATAAAACACGAAATATCACACATTGATTTACAAATATTAGCCCTTTTTATTTCGAAAATAATATATTTTGAACGAAACCATTCACAATATTTTACAATACATCATTCACATTCGTAATAAAAATCATAAATTTCACGGGTGCACTGAAAAACTTGGTTATAATTTCACAAAGAAGAATCATCGAATATCCAAAATTATTGCAATTTGCCAAATAAAATTTAAAACAATCGCGACTATTTATTTTTTTTCCGTTCATTCTATCTGTCAAACTTTGGAAGCCGACGACAATTCCATAGCAGACGTGATAACGTTCGCACACGCCGCGACATTGATATTCTGTGGCGGGATGATTTGAAATGAAAAAAAAAAAATCTCAGCTTTTTTTTCGTTTTTAATGTAAATTACTTTAAATATTGGGAAACTGCAATTTAATTTTTTCAAATCTCTTTAAAATTTTTTCGAAACAAAAAAAAAAATTCAAATTTTATCTCGAATTTTTCCAACCACTCTTCTACTTTCTTTTCAATTGTTTCAATATTCCGATCTTAAAACACACAGTAGGTTCAGGTGAAACGCGCAGCGCGACGTATAAACATATTCGATACGTAGCGCATAACGCGAAGTGTAATCACACTTGGTACGGAGCGCGTAGCGCGACGTGTACCCCCGTGAGTGCCTTAAAAAATGTCCCCCGGGACATTTTTCGGGGGGTTTGGGGGGCGGAGCCCTCCAACGAGGGCCTCTGCGCCCGCAGGGCGCTGAGGCGCTTGTTAAATACATGTATCACGTGACTTCACAAGAACTTGTATCACAAACTGTTTATAATTCGTTGAATTACACGTTTTTCATATCATGTTTCGTTGTTCCCTCTTGTCACTACACAAAATCTATCATCGGATTCGTATTCTGCACGAAAAAATACGTAAAATATGATGTGGAGAAAAGTTTTCTAGCGATTTTAGATTTTGATGAAAAAAAAGTGCTCAAAACGTCGAATTCGACCGGGAAAAGGGCTAAAACCGCGTTTGAAGTTTTGGATTCTTCCCGACCAGGTAACGGCATCAATAAACGCTTCAGCCATTCGCCGGTCACCCTATTTTGTGTATTTTTTCCCGTACAACACGATAAGCCACTCATTTTCATTGTATAACCATCGGAAAATTAAGATATTGCCGTTTTTCTGAAAAGTAGTTTTGAAAATTAAAAAATTCCTCGAAATTCGCGTTTTTAGGTTGTAGGAGGTTCCCTCTTGTCACTACACAAAATCTATCATCGGATTCGTATTCTGCACGAAAAAATACGTAAAATATGATGTGGAGAAAAGTTTTCTAGCTATTTTAGATTTTGATGAAAAAAAGTGCTCAAAACGTCGAATTCGACCGGGAAAAGGGCTAAAATCGCGTTTGAAGTTTTGGATTCTTCCCGACCAGGTAACGGCATCAATAAACGCTTCAGCCATTCGTCGGCCACCCTATTTTGTGTATTTTCTGCACGAAAAAATACGTAAAATATGATGTATATATATATGATTATATATATATAAATATATATAATACACGATGTACAGCTCGACTGCACGCGATGAAATACAGTCCGTTAATTTTTAACGAATGGAATCTCGAAGCGCTACTCTGCGAGAATAAAAAGAGATTTAGATAATTTTACTATCACGCGCTTGCGAATAGTCGAAAAGAAAATAAGAGTTTACAAAGTTGTCGCATACGTCACACGGTTTCCCGAAGACCTACGATTATCGATAATTTTTGGGACCAAAGACCCCTACATGTGTTACACTTACGCGTATTTGTTCGTTGTGAAGAAAAAAAAAAAAATATGATCTTCGAGTCGTAAAACATGAACGGCCAATAATATTCGGTCAATCAATATAGTTTTAGCCAAAATCAGTTTATAAATACTCTTTATCCGATAAGTTTATAGTCGTCGATGATATACCGCGTTGTCGCGGTGATTCATCGCGGCGGCACCGTTGATTAACTAAATTATTATCGTTAGAGTTAATTAGTGAGATACTTAACATAGATATCCCGCGACGCCATAATTAACGATGTATTATCGCAATCTTCGATCTCTCGGCAATATTTCTCTCACCATCCGAACTTAAGAACTTTAAAATTGTAAATTTCACCTTTTATCAACCGCATCGCCGCGTAATTTCGAATGAATTATCGAAATTTCGCCAAAACGAGTTTCGTTCGCTCGGCTATTGTGAAAAGTCACGAAATAAATCAATTTCTCACTTATGACAATGAATAATTTATTTGTTTTTCTTTTTATCATGGCGTCTGTGTGTCTGTGTCGTTGTTCGATCGATTTATTCGCCTTCCGTCGAATTCATACGATTCTTCAGTCTTCAACTATGTCGTCTGGCAGTGGAGTCATGTAAAACGATACCAGATTATCCAAGTCGTGCATATGCGTTATCGCGTCTGAAAATAGAAAAAAAAATTATGAAAAAATATACGAATTTATGATTCATCGTTTTTTTTCGTAATCGACGATAGCGATGGGATACAATCGAAGATACAAACCTGTGAATCCCATTCCCATTCTATGTTGGAGAAAACGCACGGAACGCGCATACGGCTGTTGGCTCTTCCATCGCAATTGCGGCGCTATTAATCGCGTCGGATTCCACAGGGGTCCGAGAGAATTTTCGACACCGGTGAAATGCGAATTCCACGATTCGGATTTTATCTCGAGGAATGGTAACACGTGCGTTATGCGATATTGATTTGTTTCGATGTTCCAAGAGTACTTGCAGCCGACCTGATAATGTTTCCTTTCCTGAGTGCTAAATGCGACGAAAAACGAATTATATATATATATATATATATTATTTTTTTTACAGGTTTTGAGGGTTTGAAGTTTAACTTACCAGTGCGCACGGGGGCAATCTTCACTCGCCTGGATCTTCATTATTAAAAGGCATATCACATCGCCGCTTATCGCGCAAACATCGATTATTTCGATGTCGTAGTCGCTGCAGTGCCAATATTTTTTTTTAAAACGCTTGCAGATCCAGTCTGCAATGTGATGGGAAAATGTTTCGATGTCGAAACTTAACTGAGTTATCGATACGCACGGTAACATCTGTTGGAAATTTTACAAAAAAAATTATTAGTAATTATTCGATACTTTGTATCGAATTGTTTGCAAAAATGAAAGAGAAATTCTTTGTGAAATTTTACCATTTTCTCGGCTTTGCTGTTGCTAATCATTTGCATTTGCACGTATCCCGAGCCGTGAACGTGCATCGGCAGTACGCACTGGTAACTCACGTATCCGCCGGCTTCGTCATCTGTAATACAAAACGTTTCGATTAATGTGGAGTTTCTTTTTTTTTTGGAGGAATAAAATAGTTGAAGTGATTAAAAAAGAAATAAAAGAAACCTTCGACGTCGGTAATGACTGATATCATTTCATCGTCGAGTTCTATGTAACTGCGTTTGAAATGAGCGGTGCATTTGATGGTTGGATATTGCAACGAGACGCGCGGCACTACCAGCCAAGCGGCTGGCAATTCGTCAAATTTTCCGTGTCGATCTCTCTTATCGTTACCGTTGGACATCTGATTCTGATTGAGCGGCCGAAGCACCGATTTCTCAGCTGAAAAAAGATTTTCCATTAAGGAATATGTATCGTTACATTCCCATCGAAGATTAAGATTCGAAGAAATTTCGAAGATTTCCCGACGGGACAAAAATCTGAAAAAAATTATTTGCATAATAATAATTTCAAAAAGTTCTTAATAAAGTTAAGAAAAACTTTGTTCAACGAATTATCCGGCAAACTAAATTTTTTTTTTTTTGCGAAAGCTGATACGTTAATTTTTCCCAATGCATTTGAACTTTTTTTAGAATTTCTTGTAAATTTCAAAATAATGTTTGTTCAAAAAAATTTGAATGATATTTTTCAATATGTTCGATCGATTGCACAGAAAATGTCTGAGTGCAATACGCAGTTTTTCTCGAAA
Source organism: Buathra laborator (assembly GCA_934046635.1). Classification (NCBI taxonomy): domain Eukaryota; kingdom Metazoa; phylum Arthropoda; class Insecta; order Hymenoptera; family Ichneumonidae; genus Buathra; species Buathra laborator. The sequence continues at coordinate 7,484,991 of OW203900.1, forward strand.
TTCATATCGAAAATTCATGACTTGTGATCCATAAAAAAAAATAGAAAAAAATATCAGAAAATTCGAAAAAAAAATTGTATATATTCAAAATAATTCGAAAAAAAAGTCTGTCGATTTCAATAAATTCGAAAAAAAATGTCTATCGATTCAGATAAATTCGAAAAAAATGTCTATATATTCAAAAAGATTAACATATCAATTAATGAATTTTTTGAAAACTAATTTCTTGATAACTTTTCGTCATTATTATAATGGAAAACTGATCTTCAGACCTTCTAAATAATTGATTTTTATCAAATTTTTCTCCCATTGCTAAATATGCGAAATTTGTTAAAAATCTCCTTAACCCTCTCCCCCCATAAACGTCAATTGCCTTCGTATCAAAACCAAAAGCAAAAATGTTCGATCGCTTGCCTGTGGTATCGGAGTACTGATGATCATTGTAAGGGACGCAATCCTGCGTAGAATTATGATCTTCGCTTTCGCTGTGTTCCGAATCAAATCGCGAAATGGGCCATCGACCGTTCGAAAGAGCGGGAGAAACAGCCCTCGAGGAGAGTCTATGACCGGAAGTATGTCGGTGATGTTCGAACTGATCTCTGATGTGTTTAAACGGAACGATATTCTCAGTATCTTCGGCTTCGTCTCGAAATTCGTATTTTTTATCAGCAAGACGCCGTTTTCTAAACGAACTTAATTTCTCGCAAGTTTCCTGCGCATCGTCCGTAAACTCGTAAGCTTTTTCGGCCTCCAGATTGAGTTTATGCGAAGCGCGGGTTCTCGGTTGACTCGAAGTAGTAGACGAGGATGTCGAATTATTAAGAATCGAAGGTAACGACGGTGGTAACGGTGGGGAGTGAAGACACGAACGTTTTCTCGGACTCGGATGTCGAAACTGATTAATTATCGGAGGGGACATAAGACGCGGGGAGCAACACGACGACGGCGATGGGCTTATCGATAGGGTATGCAGAGGAGAATTAATAGAGGTAACACTGACGTTGCATGGCTCATGGGAGGTACCGGGTTGCGGTGAGATCGGCCTTTTGTTTCTCCAATAACCATTACTGTGACTAGAATCGGAATTACGAGTGCTCAGTATATCGGAGGGGGGAGTGAGCATTGGTGAGGTCCATATGGGTTGTTTAAGATCGGAGGACGGTAATCTCTGTGGTGTCGAACGCGGGGAACATGCCGGATGTTTAACGAGAGTTATAAGATCGCTTCCAATGTTTAATTCTTGCGAAACGTCTTCGCAAAAATCTTGAAGTATCTTATCTCTGACTGATATGGCACGTTGTTCGGGTATTCGACGCAACGAATTAATCGACGTTGTTATAGTCGCGGAGGCGACTGATGCCGATTCGGATTCGTTAGAGTCGGCGCAGGAATCCAATGTGGAAGAATCGCTGTTGTCTCTCGTACGACAAATATCCGTGGAAGTGTTCGCGACATTAATTGTCTCGCGAACGGAATCACTTTCGGAAGTTTGACTTGTATCCTCGAGGTGCGAATCGCGGTCGTTTGAGGTGTAATCGATTCTTGGCGATTGTACGTAAATGCACTCCTGCGTATCGAGCTTTTCGCTCGCTAACGCGTAACACTCTGTCCTCGAGTCGTCGATATCCTCGACGTCGCTAACGTCCAACGGCACCATGTTACCTATTACGTCCTCTTCTTTGTCACCGTATGATTGCGAACTCTTGCACTTTGGTACTCTAAGATCGACTCTGAGTACATGCAAAAAATTTCCTGTATTCACGACAACGTGATTGCAATAATTTAAACATACTGCTGCGCGGAATCGGGGAAATGGGGAGATCACTTCGTATGTCGTGTGGACGGTGAGACCGTGAATAAGACAGTTACATTGCACGCAACCGTCCCAATTGTCGGCTAGTTCTGCGAATTGATATAAAAAAAAAACTATTAAAATTCGATGATTTTTTGTTTATTTTTTTTTGAAAAAATGAAAGTCCAATGATTTTTGTTTATATCAAAAAATTTTAGTTCGATAATTTTCCTTTATATAAAATAATTGAAGTCCGATGATTTTCCTTTACATGAAAAAATTGACGTCCGATGATTTTCCTTTGAATTAAAAAATGAAAGTTCGATGATTTTTCTATGTATGAAAAAATTTTAAACTCAATGATTTTTCGTTACATGAAAAAAAAAAATGAAATTTCGATGATTTTCATCAAAGTTTCGTTACATCACACATCAAAAAACTTAAGTTTCATGATTTTCCTTTGAATTAAAAGATCAAAACTCGATGTTTTTTTCTTTACATGAAAAAATTAAACTTCAACGATTTTCAACGATTATATGACTTGTAAATTATGTGAAAATTAATTTATCTCACCTTCCTCTTCGTATGAAGCGGCAACCTTCATGCAATCTCGGCAATTATCGAGAGAGGGTACTGTCGTTATTGTTAAGTATGCTCTATCAGTCGTTTGTTGTACGTATACCCATGCCGCGCTAAAATCAATAAATAAATCTCATCGATGTATTTATTAGATCGATTTTCTACAGTTTTTATTAAAATAAAATTCATTTTTTTTTTTTTTTTTTTTTCAATTCCTTTTGTTTACTCACTTGAGGCCGTGTATCACCAGTTTGTTTCTGTCGGTGGGCCACTGCGCTATAACTATGTCTAATTCTGTGCATATAGTATAATTTCCGAATAGCGTGACTTCGGCGACTTTGCGCGCTATTTTTTTTGGCGCGAAAGCCCACCAGTGTAACAGGTACTTGTAGTGAGAACCGGTCCCTCTTAGGTCCATACTGTATGTATAGGTCAGCAGAAACTGTCCGCATTGAGTCAGTCCCATGACTATGTGACTTTTTGTGCGAAAGAAAAAAAAAAAAAAATTAACAAATATCAGTTTCTATTTCATAATGCATTGTTACGGATTTATACTTTATATTGATACTTTGAAAAATAAATTTTTCACGTTTCTTCATGGAATCGTTGAAAATATAAATTTATCGGAGGGGAAAAATTTTTTATATCAAATTCTGATAAATCGTAAATAAATACGAAAAAATGTAATACGGCGCATATAGAAAAAAAATTTCTGCTTCATTAAAAAAAAATCAGTTTTGACGAACGTTAAAATTTTGGAGCGTCTCGGAGGACGCGAATGACGAATTGCAAAATAAAGAATCTTTTTGTAATACAGAGAAATAATTTCGCATACCCAGCTTCGAGTGCAGACATGGGGATGACCTGTAGAAGTGGCAAGTGACCCCACAAGGGAATCGTGGTAAACAGTCTTTCTTCCGGTGCATAACTGTGCGTCGATAGGCAGCCTCTGATCTGTAATAAAATAACGAAAAAAAACTACAACAATCGAAAATATCAACTCGCGTATTCTTCGATTGTATTGTTTGTAAAACAATGCAACAATGCAGCAAGTGGTCCAAACGAGTTTTCGAGAATCATAGTATTCGAAATATCGCGATTTTCTCGTAGCGAAGAACGATCGAGCGTCACGAAAAAATATCGCTCGTAGCATATTCGCGTTAAACGGAATCTTTGACTTTTCGAATTTCACGGTAATGGAATTATTAATTGTGTTTGACAGGTGTCGGGTACGAGTCGCGACTACTGTCAAGCCAACTGAAAATACAAGCTTTGTTGTTTGAAGGTTAAAATGCTTACCTCGCGAGTGAAAAGCTTTCGGAGAAAGTTCTTCTCTGTACGACGATTGAACGATCTTGGCTTCTGTCCAACAACAACGTGATTTGACAAACGTTCGGCGGATATATCGGATAAATCATCGTCGGGATACTCTGAGGTAGTGTCGGAAGACATTGTATCCGCCATTTTTAAATAACCTTCGAAAATGCCAAATAGTACGCGAAAGTAACATATATATCGGGACGGCGGGGGAGAGTTTGCTGGTGTGCGCCGAGTCCGATTCGTGAGTGGCGTCGATCGAGGGAGCCAATGAAAAGAAGCAATAACTTTCAACCCCGCAATAGCAAATTCTGATTGGTTTACATAGTTGATAAAAGAAAAAAAAAACATGACTGATGATAAACATCGTGGAAAAAGAACACGTACTTTGTGTAATTTTATTGGTGTAAACAAATACCGACAAATAAACAATAATAAAGATTAATACTTACGTTTTGTTATGTTAGTTACTACACGTCGCGATACACTAAACTACGCTGTTTATCTTCGTCTATTCTCAAACAACCATATATTTGCAAATATAAATAAAGTCAAACTAATGAACAGTATTACTTTTCTTTTTTTTTTTTAAACCAGATGTCTCGGATCGTATAACAATATCGACGAATTATAGATTCATTATTGACGTATCCATCCTAATATATCGACGATAATAAAAAAACGTCGTTCTATGTTGAGAGTTTTGACGATCGAAAATGGATATTACGCTAAACGACAGGTTAGGCGCTCTTCAACAAATTAGTCAACGCAAACTCGTCGATATTCTCGATTCGATAACCGGCAAAAAGGATTTGTTAATAGAGCAAAAGCTCATGAAAATTTTGGATTCTTTTGTCGGCGTTACGGCACTCAAGTAAGACGTAAAAAAAAAAAACAATAACTCCTTTCTAACAATCATTTTTTTTTTTTTTTTTTTTTTTTTAATAATCGTTTTTCTTTATTTGCAGACGACACGGCGTCGACAAAATTTTTAAGTTTGAACAAAGATTAAAACCGACAAATGCGCAGAGAATTTTTCTTGTATCATGCGATCTCATAGCATGCAAAAGAGTATTGGATCAGATACAGTCAGAGTTGCCGCAAACTCCTGGTTTGGCTTTTCATGTTTTGGTCGCTCCTCATGTACCGGCTGTTGTGCGCTCCTTAGTGGAAGAAGAAGGTTTGCCTATTATTTTTTATATAGCCGGAGAAAAATTATAAAAACATTTCAAAAATAAAAAAAAAATTAACATAACGAAAAATCTCGAAAAAAAAAAAAATTATTTATTGCAATAAACACGAAAAAAAAAAATTATTGCAATAAATACGAATAAAAAAAAAAAAAAAAAAAAAAAAAAACGAACGAAAAAAAATTATTTAAATAAATATTTCAGGTTTAGCAGAGTTGGTGACTCTGCACTCGATGTCCTGGGAATTCGTGCAGCTGGACGGCAACGTTCTTTCCCTCGAATATCCAATGTTCGCCGATTTATATTATCACAAAGATACGGGTCTATTGCCGGCGATGGCGCGTTGTTTGTGGTCATTGCAGTTGGTAATCGGTGCGCCGAGACAAACGCTAACGTTCGGCAAACACAGCGAACGTGTGATAAAAATGATCGAGTCGATGAAGGAGAGTTCGAGAACAACGAGAAACGACAACGAGATCGGAGCTCTCGTTGTGATGGATCGAAGTTACGATATAATTTCGACTCTGCTGACTCCAGTTTCGTATGTCGGTCTGCTAAGCGAAGTTTTGCCGTTGAACGTGGGAACGGCGACTCTCGATAACACGAAAATTAAACTCGATCCGAAAAAAGATCGCGTGTACGGAGACGTACGGGATATACATTTCAGCGATGTATTTCCGAAACTTCGCGCAATGGCCAAATCACTCAAATGTATGTCGTTTATTTTTGTTTTTTTTTAATTTTTTTTTTATTAAATATTAACGATTAATCGAAATCGCGAATAAATGTATCGACGATACCGTGAAATCGCGATTTTCTCTTCAAAGCGTTAATAATCAAAAGGGATAAAAATGGCTGATGTTAGCCGAACAGGAAGCGACGCAGACGATGGAATTGGCGGATATGAAGCATTACGTTGCCACGCGATTACACAAAACTGCGGAAGTTAAAAGTCAATTGGCATCGCATATATCGGCGTGCGAAGCTATCGTCGGCGCTTTGGGTTCCGATTTCGAGGGGCTGCAATCTACGGAAAAATCGATACTCGATTGCGCCAGAAGAAAGGAATGTTTGGATTACGTTGAGAGAAATATCGGTAATTTTTCGGTTGCGATTTTTGCATTTTTCTTTTCTCGCGTAAAGTAAAACGAAATTGATAGATATAAAAAAATTTTTTTAGACGATCATCCGTTGCGAAGTCTTCGACTACTCTGTATGCTATCGATAACCAGCGATGGGGTAACTGCGAGCGAATTGCAATCGATTCAAAAGTCTCATCTTCACGCACACGGCTATCGGCACATACCTCTGATCCACAAACTCGAGATCGCCGGTCTTTTGCGTCGTAGAAAAGAAAATATTCTTCGGACCAAATTGCCAAATTGGAGCAGCGAGTGGATGAGCAACGCGCAACGTCTCAAACTTTTGCCGAATCAGTCGAAAAGATCGGAACAAAAGTCGACTGTTTGCCCGAGTTACGTATTCAGCGCGGCGTACATTCCGTTAATTGTGAGTTGATTTTAAAAAATCGCAATTTTACTAAACTAAAGTAAAAAGTAATTTTTTAAAAATTTGTATTAATTTCGTATTTCGGTTTGTAAAAAAAAAATGCTATTTATTTCGTATTTCGTTTCGTAAAAAAAATATCGTAATAATTTCGCATTTCGTTTCGTAAAAAAAATATCGTAATAATTTCGTATTTCGTTTCGTAAGAAAAATATTGTAATAATTTCGTATTTCGTTTCGTAAAAAAAATATCGCAATAGTTTCGTATTTCGTTTTGTAAAAAAAATATCGTAATAATTTCGTATTTCGTTTCGTAAAAAAAATATTGTAATAATTTCGTATTTCGTTTCGTAAAAAAAAAAAAAAAAAATTATATTCATTTCATAGGCACAACTATTAAATATTCTACTCGGCCAGTCAACCGATCCAAAAAGTTTCGACGATTTGATGAATTTGTCGGGTTGTACATCGCACGGACCGCGAGGGATCGTTCAGCCAAAAACAATCGTAATTTGCATCGTCGGAGGTATAACTTTCGGCGAAATATCAGCTTGTCGTCTGGTCGAGAAATCGACGGGTATCCGTTTGGTTCTCGTATCCGATACGATTTTAACGGGCAATAAGCTAATCGAGAGCATTCAGGAATCGTAATCTCATTTTTTCTCTCACAAAGTATCCAATAAAAAAAAAAAAAAAAAAATGAACAATTCGACTCTACGAAGTGACGAAGCAGATTCACCGACGTAATTTTTCTACCACCAGATACGATTCTTCGTACCGTAAAATAGACGATAAAAACAATTGTATAGTTACAATTATCAATATATATTGAAAGAAAAAAAAAAACAAAAAAAATGCAAATTACATCGATTATGAAATTATTATTATTATCCGTAACCTCCCCTCGCGACATCGAATATTACCGCTTAAAACATATATATATACTTTATGGATTGGATTTTTATTCAGAAGACTGTAAACGAAAGTATACATTCCGATTTTTCAAACTGAATTTTTTTTTCTTTATTTTTATTTTTTTCCTCAGCGCCTTCAGTAGTTGCGATTTTCCTCGCGATTGCGATCGCGATCGCGTCTCTGTCGTCCCCAGTCCTGTCCCTGGCGATTATAATTCTGCCGATCGCGGAAATTACCCGAATTTCCTCCCCTCGAGAAGAAGTTTCCTTGTTTCATCTCGAAAATCCGTTCGTTAGAGTCGACAAAGTTATTAACTTTATCAGTGAGTTGTAACGCAAGTGATTGCAAACGACTTGGTTCGCTGCGATGCATAACAACGGTTTCCGATGGATCGTCCAAAGACGCCATGAGTTCCTCATTAATAATCATTTTACTAATGATGGAATGTACGACGGGTCGTTTAAGTTGAAACATCTCGGCGAGTGTCGGCATCGATATCGAGTCGTAAACATGAGAATAAGTGAAGAGATAAGTTCTCAGCGCTTCTTCTTTAATCAAACGCGTTAGCATCGATCGTACTTTGTCCGCCTGATAAAAGAGATCCCAAACTTTAGCGTTCATTTTCTCATTTATGATGAAATTATTGCAAGCGGACCAATTGCCGTTGCGCATTGCTTTCGCAGCGGCGACAACGTGTTCGCGCATCGATTCCGGTGGTCCGACGAGAGATTGCCGTTCGCTGGAGCGCAATTGTTGATAAAATGTTTTCGATATCATTCGGCGTCTCGCGTCGAATTCGTGAGCCGCCATATAGGGAATTTCGATAAGCATTGCGCTAACGAGATAAACGCATTCGAGAAGCTCGAGATTAATGTGCATATGGAACGGCATTTGTCGCTGTTTTTCGATCTTTTCCTGTTCTTTGCTTCTTTCGTGTTGCCGTTGCGGCAGCAATCCCTGCGCGAGGAGTTCCTTCACCTTGCCGGTCATCATAAGATCGACGAGGCAATTGTGAGAATCCTTTATATTCGCGTGACGAAAGGCGCAAAGTCCGAGATGAGCGATTGTACGATTGTAAAGAATTTGAGTCGCGGGATCGGAGTGTTGAATTGTTTCTTGAAGATGCGACATGAGAACGAGATCGCGCGCTTGGAACCAATTATCGTGAAGCGCGTGATGATAAATATGGGAAAGTATAGCGCGCGTACGAAGGCGATCGGTGTTATCGTGTGCGTAAACGTATTTGCATAATTTTTCCATTACCTGAACGGATGTTACGACGTCGGCATTTATTTCGCCGTCTTTTTGCTTCAGTACGTTCGGATCGAATTTGTAATAAAGATGTTCGATTTTTCGCAAATAAACGCGACAAAGTTCGGCAACGGTACCGTGGCGTTCGAGATATTCCTGTACCTTGTCGATTATACCGGCAACTTGTTTCTCGTCTTTCAATCTCTCGACGTACTCGTTGCTGTGGGGATCGCATTCCTTCAGTAATTTCGTGAATTCCTCATCCAAACGTTCGACGAGAGTTAAAACGCAACCGTGAAGTTTGTACGGAGGTTTTTCGAATTCTTCTGCATCCTCGCTGACCGTTTCGGCAATTTGCATGTCCGGCGTCGCGAGAAGTGAATCCAACATCTCCGATATGCGCTCAAGCAGTTTCGACCAATACTCGGGTTTCATAGCGTCCGATACTTTCGGATTGTAATCGAATATCGATGAAACGATTGAGAATTTTATTTTAACCGCTACCGCCGGTCCGAGATTATGCGCTTCGGCGATCAGTTGCAACTCGTGGAGAAGTTCGATCTGCTCGCGTCTATCTGTGCGCTTTTTTCCGCGCGCCGCAATGACTTCGGATAATTTTTTCAGTACCGCCGGTACGTTTATCTCCGCGTCTTTTGCGAACATCTTTGGCTTTTCCGATGGTATCGCCACACCTCCCTTTACGGTTTCCCATTCTCCCTCACCGTCGTCCTCGTCCCGTTTTTTCTTGCGATCTTTTTCTTTGCGTTTCTCGCGTTGTTCTTTTTTCGTTGGTTTCTCGACGTCGTCCTCCTTGTCGGTTACTTTCTTGAAGAAACGCTCGCGCATCGTTTGGTACTGTCCGTCGTCGTCGCTACTCTCGCTATCGGTATCGCTGCCCCAATCGATGTCGCTATCGCTCGCGTCTTCGCCGGTTACCGGATCTTTTTTCAACTTCGCGATATCGGGAGCGCTGGTCTCCGACGCGGTTTTCGCCGCGAGAACGGGACGCGCGTCGTCCTCTTCGTCCTCCGATTCTTCGGCTTCCTCCGCCTTTTCTTCCTCCTCGTCGTCGTCCTGATCGGGATTTTCACGGAATTTCGCAATTTCCTCCTCAAAATCTTTGTTGTATTTACGCAATTTTTGACGCAACGATGTCAAAGACTTGGAATTATTCTTAGACATGTTTTTACGTCCGTCTCTATCCTCCCAAACTTCGTTTATGAAATCTTCCATTTCTACCAAACATCTTAGATAAAAACGTGGCGTCTGACCGCTTTCCTCCTTCATTATGACCGTCAGCGCCTTTTGATAGGCTCTCGTTAAATCCTCAAAACTCGTCAGCATACTACTCATATCTTTGATTTTTTTATAGTTGCGAATCAGTTTTATGAGATTTGTTATTTCCTCGTAACGCTTCTCCTTGGTGGAGCGCACGACTCGCTTGGTTTCTTCTTCATCATCGCTGAACTGTGAAAAAAAAAAATAAAAATGAAAAAAAAATGTTTGACGATTTATTTTTTTACGAGAAAATTGATTCGACAGACGTGAATCGTAAATTACTTACTGTGTAGGCTGCTGCCGGCGCTCTCTGGATCTGCTCCTCTTCCGACGAGCTGTCGGACTCCGAATCCGATCCGGTCGCGAAAAAACGACTCATTTCGAAATTCTATATCTGTGAATCGAATACGAAAGTTATAGAATCTTTTGGCTTTGTACTCGAAAATCCGCTGTGGGGAGTTAAATTTCTTTGTTTCGAAAGGGTTTTCGATTCGCAAGGAAAATGCTGGTTGCGTCAGTAGAGCAACGTGACGTGACGACCCGTTGGCGCGATCGTATAACCAAACACATGGGACGCGTGCAATTGAGTTTCGGGGATATCTTGCGAATCGCGTTGTATGATTGCGAAGTGTTTAATTTTATTGATTGTAGTGCGTGAGATTGTTTAAACTTACTTGGGACAATTATTCCTGCTTATTTCTTCGACGGACACTCGCGTACCGTGCAGGTTGTCTAACCAAAAAATACGGAAGGGCTTCACGCCTTTGCCGACTGGTGTGAAGTCGCCGAATGGCCGAATCGTATCGATGCGACAGCGTAGTGAACTATACTCAAGATGGAGGATCGTCATCGCGAGAGCACACGAGTTCCCATTGACATCGACCGGCGTGACATCGTGTTCAACAACAACCGGCCTAAAGCCTAAAACACGCGTAGTTTAGATAAAACTCAGGAGAAATAAGAAGAAAATAGCCAAATGCTGTTGTGTTGCAGCGATCTATAAGACTGAAGAGAACATTAATCGATGAGGTTTGATAAAAATGATTATTCGCTCGAAAGATTAACGTGCGCATTTGTTAATGGTGAATTGAATCGGTGAATAAGCGATCGGAAATTAGTATGATAATTGATAATATCCCGTCGGCAAGCAAAAAATTATTTTCGCTGAAGAATATTATTTGTTTAATGCGATTAGTTTTTCATCTTTTTGGCTATTATTCGTAATAGAGTTCAATCTATCGTGTACCCAAACTATTTTGTTTTTACAGAGGTGGTACTAAAAAATATTCTTTCTGACCGTTTTCCCGCAACGCGTGGGGGAAAGTGCACTTTCCCGCACTAGTGCGAGAAAAACAACAGAAAATCGGGTTCGCGTCGCGTGCGAGGAAAATCGGTCTCTCTCGCACTCGTGTGGAGCGCGCACTCGCCTTCGGCTCGTGCCTCACTTCACACTTGTCGAGATCGACCTTTTTTCCTCGCTTTAGACACGAAAATAACTATCACACGTCCGAATTCTTTCTATGGCGCTATAATTAAAATGTTTCATTATTTGAACTAAAAAAATACTTCGAATATCTTGACGTTCTTCCCTTTCCAACCTCTCCAAACATTGTAGGGAAACCTTATTCCCCGTAGGATTTTTTTTACGAAACAAACGGTAATCATCACCGCGAAAAAATAATTGCGTTATACTTATATCAAATTTGCGTTTTCTAAGAAAGACTTCTGTTATGTTATTCTGCTCTTCTGTAGCCTTCGGCCAGTTGATAGATATTTTAAGTCCCATTGAAAAAGCATTAATAAACAAATGCGCGAGTTTTCCATTCTGTATATAGGTCAGTGATGTATCACGAGACCGAGTCTCTCAGTGCTGGTAGTTATAGACTTTTTACGCGTATGAGAAAACCAAGTTTTTGGGAGGCGTTGAAAAATTCCCGATGATTTGATGCATTTTTTCGGAAATTGTTGTATTTTTCAAGTTAATTAACGGAAATACATAAAAAAAAAGATAAAAAATAATCTTCGATCTGATTAAGTTTAGTAGAAACATATCATACATTTTATTATCATAAAATTATCGATGTTACGCGAAATCACGTGAGTAAAGAGCTTTCGAAGACAGAGAATAAATTCAACCGAAAGACCGTCGATAAAGAAACTCGTCGCAGTTATCACGGGAATTTCGTTCAAATTACAACCCAAATAGCATTGATAAAGAAATAATAAAAAATCACTACATTATAAATAACGACGTCTTTATTTGCTTAACGTACGTATGCTTAGCGTTACAAATAATATTTCCCACAGGGAATCTTACGAATGTTCTCCTCGAGACGAGGTAATCGTCAGTATAAAAGTTCGCGAAGCTAAACGAGGACACGGGCAATTCCCACGATTTCGAAACCATTATTTTATCCACGAGAGTAATAGTTTCGGTAATGAGAATTACGAGAATCGCCGTAATCGCTGCAACCGACGATCGCGTCGCCGCGAGTACCGGTGAGACACGTGCACACCGCGATGTGTCGTCGTGCCTCACACTTCGCATTAGTCGCACATTCCTTACCGGTGCAAGGATTTTGACAATAGAAATCGATGCAGGCGCGATTATCGGGACATTCGCTATCGGCTGTGCACTCTCCGCGTTTACAATTGTGCAAAGCGTTGCCGAAGAAACCGGGGGGACAGGTGCAGACGGGACGTTCCTTTCCGGTGTTATCGTGACCCGGTGTGCATACAGCGTTCGTTCCGCAGGGATTCGGTCTGCAGAGATCAACTGTAACAAAAAAAATAAAGATAATTTTTTTTTATTTTTTATTTTTCAAATAAAAACAAATAATTTTTTTTTTTTTTTTTTTTTTTTTCAAATAAAAACAAATGAATATTTTTTTTTTTTTTTTTTTTTTTTTTTTTTTTTAAAATAAAAACAAATAATTTTTTTTTTTTTTTTTTTTTTTTTTTCAAATAAAAACAAATTAATTTTTTTTTTTTCGTGTGTTCATGTTGGATAAAAACAATCGCTTACTCGGTTCGAAAGGTCGGCAGCTGACGAACGGATTGCCGGTCATATCTCTCGGACAGCTGCACACCGGGGTGATACCGCGTAATTCGCAATTGGCATTAACACCACAAGCTCCGTCGCACGGATTCATACATTTTTGGAACAGACACGCGGGTTTGCTGCCGGGACATTCCGAGTGATGGGTGCATTCAGGATGGCATCTCGTGAAGGGACTTCCCAACCAATTCTGTAAAAGCAACGAAAACGGAATTATTTATTACGACGTATTTCTTCAATCCATTTATTCTTTTAACGGAAATTTTTAAGGGTCCATTGAGTTTTTTCTTTAAAAAAATCCACTATTTTTTTTTTCTCGTAAAAAAATCGCAAAAAATTACGGAACTCCGAAAAAAAATTTTTTGAAAAAAATACGACTACTTTTGCGATCTTTTATATTCGGATCGGGAATTTTTTTTTCAAAATGGCCGAAATACACTGACAAAACGATAGATAATGAGTTTTTTTTATACAATTCTCTAATCGGTAATTTCCTCGGTGTTCACGTACCGATTTTTCGACCAAAATGCAAGTTAAGTAGAAAAAAATAAATTAAAAATAATAATAATAATAAAAGCGAAAAAAGGAACTTACGTTTGGACAGCTGCATTTGACTTGATGATTAACAACATCGCAATTCGCTCCTTCGCCGCACTTGTCGCAAGGACTTTCGCACTTGAAATTAACGGAACATGTGAGATGCGACGCGCACTCGTAGTCGCTTTCGCATTCGTGACGACATCCGCTCGACGGAGTGCCGAAATATCCGGGTAGACATTGGCAAACGGCAACTTCGTTCCTCACTTCGCAACGGGTATTTATACCGCAAGGATTTGGCTTACATGCGGCTTCTGTTAGTTGCAAATAATGATAATACATCGAAATATATAGATGAGATATTGATTGCGTCATCGCGAAGTCTAAAAGATTATTTTACCCATAAAAGTTGTGTATATAATTAAATAAAATACTTACGGGGATCAGCGACGCGGCAACCGCTATACGCATCACCGGCGAATCCCGGCGGACATATGCAGGTGGCGACGTGAAGATTCGTTTCGCAGCGCGCATTCACGCCGCACAATCCGATACAAGGATCGATGCATTTGTTATTAGGACCGCATGTCTTCGTAGACGGACAGTCGTCGTCGACTGTTAGAAAAAAAAAAAAAAAAAAAAAATTAGCCTTCGTGTCTTTTGTACTTATGGAGATGTTATTCATGAGATTTTTTTCACGAGGTCCGTAAACCATTTGTTTTACTCACTCTGACACTCGACCCTGAAACACTGAACCAAAGCGTCTCCCATGTGTAGATTTAAACACGAACACACGGGGCGACCGTCGCTCATGGAACATTTCGCATTCGTACCGCACGTGTAACTCGCGCAGCCGCCTATGAGATCGAAGTATTATACGTTACACATTATTTAAATAATGTATTATAAATAATTGAATTATAGGTTAGAATTTCATTAAATGATCATAAATAAAAAATTAATTCATTAATTATCGATTAAAAATTTATTGATTAATTATCTGTTACAATATTGTTAATTAATTAATAATAAATGGTTTACTTATAGACTACAAATTTATTGATTCATTGTGAATTACAAATTATTTCGTATTTATACGAATTACATTCGAATTATAGCGTAAGAGAGCGATAAACGGGACTCCACTAGTTCTCTCGATCGCGGAGACTTTGACGATCGTACAAACGCGATCTCGCGTGCGCCACGTCTCATTCGTATGAATAGCAAGTATCAAATCCAGTAGAGCAGAGTAGGTCAACGAACTGTTTCGATAATCTCGATTTACGAATAAAAAATAAAACGCCAATTCGATCGAAAAAATGATCAACGGTTCTTCGAATTATTAAAAGTTTATTCATGATATACATATCAGTAAATCCGCGGCACGAAATAAAAAACTGTACATTTTTTTTTTTAAATATCAATATTCACCTGAAGAGACTACTCTCCCGCTGTAGTACGGTCCGCCCTCAACAACAGTCGTTGCAACGGCGAATAACGCCGCGAGCAGAACAGCCGTCCGCATTATTGCCATTATTTCACGTAAATTCTAAACTATACGATAATAAAACAAATCGAAGTCGTGAATCGGTCGCACGGAGATGATAAGATCGTTTATCGCGTTGGTAAGTCGATGGATAGTGCGAAATATCGAACGGATCGTGAGATCGCGAGTTTCACCTCTCCGTAACAGCGGATCCTTTCCCGTTAAAACGATCCGCACTCTCGAGTGCGCCGACGAAGACTACCCGTAAACGCGCTTCAGCATTCACAAATATAATCGCAAAACTGTATATAGTATAAATATCGTATGCGTAAACTGTCGGCTTTTTTTTTCCCCCCACCCTTGTCCCGTGTCCTCTCGAAGCATTATTCTCACAAATGTGCGGATTTTCCCAGTAAGAAACTGACGTCCACGCGCTAACGTCCCTGAGGCGACCTCCCACACGATTTATCCCACACATCGCTACACCGGAATCATCATCATCGACGTCGTGGACATAGTAGTCGTTTTAAGACGAATGACTACTTGTCTGCCTTGCAAAAGCTTTTGGATGTTCTATCCGTCACCCACGTGGGCAGATACACCTTAATCGGTTATTCTATGGCCTTCCCGAGAGTAAAAAATATAAATAAGTGTGTTTACTACTACAACAGAGGAATTAAGTTACACATCGAATGATGTACACAACAATAACTCTAAGACCACTTCAATTCTCGTGTTACTACTTTCGGTATAGTCATTGAGCCTCAGGCGCGTTCTGCATTGCGCAATTCTATCGCTGCCGAAATGGTAACATTCTATGGATGTGAATTCGCTTAACGACCTTCGAGGTATCGATCGAGAGCCTCGCGCGCCTCTCAGCGTCGTTCGGATCGCATCCCATAACCCTCGTTTTATCTTCGTACAAATGATTATTCCTTCTCGGTTCTCGTCGCGACACGCAGACTTCGAGAAATCGAGAGATCTATTAACAATCCTTGTTTCTCGGGGGAACGCGATGCGCCTGTCAGCGGCGTTCGGATCGCATCCCATAACCCTCGTTTTATCTTCGTACACATGATTATTCCTTCTCGTTTCTCGTCGGGATACGAGCAATCCGAAAAATCGAACGATCCATTAGCAATTGTTGTTTCTCGGCGAAACAACACGATCGTAAAATTCACTTATATGGGTCATTGCGGAAACTCGTTTGCATATGTATCGATGTTTGACACCTCATCTACGCACGACCTGTTCGCGAATGGAATGTTTCATCTTCGGCAACTTTTGTATTCTGTTATTAACATTCCAGTTGTTGCGGAGGGCACAAAAAAATGAATAAAAAACGAACTTCAGTTACATAAACGTGTTTATTCTAAATCGGGTATTTTAAAACCCATACGCGCGATGTTGTCGCATGAGTCATTGTCGAGAAATGAAAAAACAATTCGGAGAAAGAAGTTTACTATCGAATTCTCCGGTCCACGTGCGATCGTCGATCGAGAGATGTGAAAACCCCATCGAAAACGAGACTACGAATTCCAGTTTGTAGCCGTGACGCATTTATTGCGATCTTTTTTTCTTTTTTTCGCTCTCAAACTCGATATCTAAGTACCAGCAGCGCGTCCCCGAAGCATATATGGTCCGATCGCGATGCATTCGGAATATCGCCAAAGTATAAAAAAATCGTAATCGCAGGCGTCGTCGAAGGTTCCGCGTGGTGGAGGAACCCGGATCAGCGACTATTATGTCTCGTCGATATTATATCGCCCCCACAAAATCGTATTATTCGATCGATCGACAACGTCCGTTCCCACATTCGTAGTCTCGAATAAAATGCGTGGGAGTCGCGAAATTATTCGCGCTACGCGGCTAAAATTAATCGATCCAATTAAACGATCTCTCGTAAATGTTAATTGACGAATGGGTTTCGTAAAAATAAATAACTCCGTTTCGTATTCACTTCTAAAAACGAAAAAAAAAAAAAAAAAAAAGACAGTGGTATCTCGTTTATTTTTTTTGTTTTTTTTTTTTTTGTTTGTTTACCGTACATAACTGTATATTGATCATACGAATAAAACGCCAGCCGGCGTTGCAGCTGCATGGGGTGCGCGTATTGCTCCGGACATTGATTTAATATTTAAAGTATAGTGAATTCATTAATTTTTTTTTTTGTTTTTTGTTTTTTTTTTTTTTTCAGCGCTTATACATTGCCGACTATGAGGGACGGCGGGGGCGACGAGGAGTTTCGATCATTAATTTACCCCCTCCGTTTTTTGTTTTTTTTTTTTAAATATACATAATATACCTATACATGTGTAGTATATAAACTACAAACTTAAATCATATGATTCGTCTTATGCTATCGTAATTTTACATAATTTATATGTTGTGTAATAAAAATAAAAAGAGCAATGCGTTAACTAAGCCGTTTTGCGACTCGGGAGTAGTTTGTTGTTTTTGTTGTTTTTGTTGTTTGAATGGCATTATTCTGTCGAAAATATGCCTCGCGTGCGGACTGATGTGAAAGTGGTATTTATATTTATCCTTTTTTTTTTTTTTTTCTTTTTTTTTTTTTGTGTACTTTTATTTTTTTAATTATTATTTTCTTCATTGTAAATAATATTTAGTGCCTACGGGCAGCAGCTATCCTCTGTCGACGACGCTGCCGCCACTTTTATTCGGCGTAAGTTTAAGGAATTCCTCGTAAGCAGCGGCGATCGCGTCGTCTTCCTCGTCCTCCTCGAAGGTTCGCTGTGCGTTTCCGAGTTCGTTTTGCAATTTGCTGCAAATACGAAAAAAAAAAAAACGAAAAAAATTATTATTAAACAACAATTAGATTAGTTTCGGGGTTACGACCGATAAAATTAACGAAAGTGCGAAAAAATGCGTTTTGCAGTTTGCTGCAAATACGAAAAAAAAAAAAATATTCTACAACAATTAGATGAGTTTCGGAGTTCCGATCGATAAAATTAACGAAAGTGCGAAAAAAATGCGTTTTGCAGTTTGTTGCAAATACGAAAAAAAAAAAAAATTCAACAACAATTAGATGAGTTTCGGAGTTCCGATCGATAAAATTAACGAAAGTGCGAAAAAAATGCGTTTTGCAGTTTGTTGCAAATATGAAAAAAAAAAAAAAAAAAATTCAACAACAATTAGATGAGTTTCGGAGTTCCGATCGATAAAATTAACGAAAGTGCGAAAAAAATGCGTTTTGCAGTTTGCTGCAAATACGAAAAAAAAAAAAATTCAACAACAATTAGATGAGTTTTGAAGTTCCGATTGATACAATTAACGAAAGTGCGAAAAAATGCGTTTTGCAGTTTGCTGCAAATACGAAAAAAAAAAATGATTCAACAACAATTAAATGAGTTTCGGAGTTCCAATCGATAAAATTAACGAAAGTGCGAAAAAATGCGTTTTGCAGTTTGCTGCAAATACGAAAAAAAAAAAAAATTATTCTTCAACAATTAGATGAGTTTCGGAGTTCCGATCGATAAAATTAACGAAAGTGCGAAAAAAATGCGTTTTGCAGTTTGCTGCAAATACTAAAAAAAAAAAAAATTCAACAACAATTAGATGAGTTTTGGAGTTCTGATCGATAAAATTAACGAAAGTGCGAAAAAATGCGTTTTGCAGTTTGCTGCAAATACGAAAAAAAAAAAATTCAACAACAATTAGATGAGTTTTGAAGTTCCGATTGATACAATTAACGAAAGTGCGAAAAAATGCGTTTTGCAGTTTGCTGCAAATACGAAAAAAAAAAAAAATTATTCAACAACAATTAGATTAGTTTCGGAGTTCCGATCGAGAAAATTAACGAGAATGCGAAAAAATGCGTTTTGCAGTTTTCTGCGAATACGAAAAAAAAATTCAACAACAATTAGATAAGATTCGGAGTTCCGATCGATTAAATTAACGAAAATGCGAAAAAATGCGTTTTGCAGTTTCCTGCAAATACGGAAAAAAAATGATTCAACAAGAATTAGATGAATTTCGGAGTTCCGATCGATAAAATTACCGAGAATGCGTTTTGCAGTTTGCTACAAATGCGAAAAAAAAAAAAAAAATCCAAAAAGTTTCGGGATTACGATCGATAAAATTAAGAAAATTGCGAAAGAAATGCGATATAAATGAAATAACGTACCGCAGATCATCGGAAATGCCGTCGCTACCATCGTCGCCAATGCCGTCGACGGTCGCCCGACTCTGGCAGAAACTGCTCTCCTCAGCCGAAAGAACAGTGCCGTCGGGTCCGTAGAGAACGGGTTCGTCGAACGAGTGTTGCGGCAGTTGCTGTTCAGAAATCGGAGGACTCGGATCGACGGGATTAGGACCGTGAGACGGGACTACGCGGCCCCAATTACCGCTGCGGAGCTCACGGACGCTGTTTACCATTCGTCCCACGTGCACATCGACGCGTCCCTCGGTAACGAGTTCCGTGAGTTCTCGCATAACTCGTTCGATCTCGTCGCGATTCGTACTGCTGTCTCTCTCCAAATATTGTCCCGCCAACTGGAGAAATCAAAGAGAATAACAGATATAATGAGTTTTTTTTCTAATTTTTTTTTTCATCGTTATTTAACGCTACGCGCGGCGACACAACACTTCGAAACGAAGGACCGCTGTTCTCTGCGATTTAATTAATTGAAAGTGAAAAAAAAAAAAAAAAAAACAATCAATAATAATCACGCGAAACGCGTACCTTGAGCGCCTGACATATTAATTTAGCAGAATTCTGCGCCGGATTTTTGAGTGTAACGGAGATAAGTTCGATCAAAAGTTTGCCGATGATCGACGATGCGGGTGAATTCAGTTGAGCGACTAATTCGGCGAGACACAGTATCAATCCGTGACAAGTTTTCTCGTTCTGTTCCTCCGGCCAGCGTAACGTCTCGCTTTCAGTTTCCTCGCGACATCTGTAATGAATTTTTAAAAAAGCCATTAATTTTACTATTTTGAAGTATTCGAGACGATTTCGCGATCTTTTTTCGCGCGATTTTTTTTTTTTTTTTTTTTTTTTCGAATATCGAACAACCTTTTGTAAAGAGCGGTTCTAAAAATGGAGACAGCGTCGTCGGTGGAGACTTCCACGGTGTCGAGATGGGCGCAGAGACGAGCGCCGCTGTACCGGAAATTGCCTTCTTTGATCGACTGAAAAAAAAAAAAAAAAAATTGACGAAATGTTTCGAGCGAAAAAAATACGATTATACGGTAAACACGATATTTCGATGTGTTTATAATCGATTTTATACCTGTTTAACGATCGCATCAACGACCTGCTGAGTGTGACTAGAATTTTTAAGATGAGGAGTTATTCCGCAAACGAGCGGTACGACGAGATCGTCGAATTGCCCGGGACTCCTGTTCAGCGTGTCCATCGCGTTCTCCAATTGTCGCAAAACGCTCGTGAAAGTTGCGGGCTGATTATTCTCCATGTGACGATCGGATCCCTGAAAAAATGTTACGAAATTTTTTTTTTGTTTTTTTAATTAAAAGTTATTAATTTGAAACGATAAAAAAAAAAAAATTGTTTTCGCGTATTTACGTGAATTTAAACGATTTTCGGTATTCGCGTTTCGGAAAAGTGAAAAAAATTACTTGATGTCTGTTGTAATTTCCGTATCCCCCTTCGTAGGGCGCGTAACCGCGCGAATCCTGGTCATTGTACTGCTGACCCTGATAATGCATCTGTTGCTGTCCCTGATAAGCGTATTGCTGTTGATGATGCGATCCGTAATGATGCTGCGGCGCCATGTGGCGATGCATCTGCTGCTGATGCTGCGGCGGTTGATTTCTCGCCAAATTCAGACGGTCTTGAACCGAGTGTCTCTGCCAACCCTGCGTTGGGCCCTGAAAAAAAACATTAAAATTACGTAAAACTCCGAAAAAAAAAAAAAAAAAAAAAAAATTATTTTTTTTCGTATTTTTTATGAATCTCGTTGCATAGAAAAGAAATAAAATTGGATTTTTCGACGAATTTTTGTTAAAATTTACTTACAGCATTGGGATCGCCGTGATGACTCCGAGGAATGAAGACAGGCGCGTCGGCCGACAGATTGGAGCTTCTAACTTCAGAGTAACATGCTTCACCCTTATCTCTGTAGTCGTCCCCAGTAGCTTCAAGCGAAAATTCAAATTCAATGGGAGAACAAAATAAATACGATTTTTCTCAGAAAAAACGATAAAATTTTTTTTTTACGATCGTCATAATTTTTTTTTTTTCACTTTTTACAACGTTCACTATAGACACAAAGAGATATTCTCACCTGGCGATTGATTGGCGTTATTTGCGTGTCTCGGACGTCTCAAATGTTCCTGTCCCTGCTGTTGCATCGGTGCCCAACGTCCGCGACCGCGACCCATACTCATGGCCCGTCTGTCGCCATCCCCATCACCGCTACCGTCGCCGCCCGCGTGTTCCATCTCAAAAATCCGCGTTTGACTTCGCGTGTCTATTCGTTTCCTCTAAAGGCCGTTCGCCTGAATTCACTTTAATCTCACCGCACGCACGCTAATGGGCGCTTTCACGTTTGTCACGATTATTTAGTCTTTTGGGGATTATGGAAAATAGGCTTTCGTCGATTATAATCGGACACGGTGACTTGCGGGGGAAATTCCCAGCCAGTTGTATGTGGCGGATGGATAGATGGTGGATAACGTTAAACCGGGTTATGTCGTGATGTGTTCCGTGTGCCGCCGCGGCGAGTCCTCTCGAGAGACCCTCGTGCGATATGCCGACCCACCGACGATCGTTTACCCGAATCGAAAACGATATACTGGGTAGGTAAACCTTACGGTATAGCTGTGCAGCGACGAATATGCCGTCGGCCCCTCTACACACGTATTAACCGTCACAACGCGCGTCTTCGTATCACTGTATATTTCATCTGTTCTGTGCGAATTACCGACCCAGTCCCTGGGAAACACGGGCGCGTCGCGCACAGGCAGCTTCACGGGTATTCCGTTATATTACGTCCCTGTTGAAAGATAGTTCGCTATCCTCGACGAGATGGAATATGCTACTGTTCCAACTACGTAAACGGATGTATAACTTTCGGTTTCCGGAATTTGTTCGAATAATCCGGATGTAATGGTATTACATATACATTATAGACGCGTAGCAAGATCTCGTAGATATACCATTATCTTCGAACGTGCAATCATTACTCCAAAATTCAAAATAACGCTCACAATTTTACTGTTGTTTTGTAATTTTATAATAAATTGCTACATATGAATGAATTTGTAAAAAAATCGCAGAATGCACAAGTACGAGAGTATTTCTTCAACGTTTTGGAGTTTTTTAATTTTCTCTTTTCTCACAAAAAATATCGTCTGGACAAAAAACATTTCGATTGGTACAGAGGGACAGAGATGCGGGGAAAGAAATCGAGAATATGAAAATTCTTTCGAGCTAATCTCCAATGCACGGCAGTTTGCCTCGTTAGCCGTTCGACGTGTTCGTTCGATATCTCGAATCTTCCCGCATTTCACCCAATGCACAAGAGAAAAAAAGAAGCGTCGTATTTGCCGGTACAACAGTGAAAAGCGCCCGGTCTAGCGTCGGAGAAGAAGAACGCGCGTGTGAACGTCGCGAAAGATTTTATTTCATTACGCGTACGACAGTTGGTCGATTCGCATCGCCTCTCGCGCACAGTGTGCACAGAGTTTTCGTAACGTAAGAGAAAAAAGAAAAATGGCTTCGAAGGGTCAACGGTGGCTCGTTGATTCGGGAATACTTCGTAAAAAGAACGGTGATGAGGAAACGCAAGAGCTACTGGTGTTCGGATACAGCTGCAAATTATTTCGGGACGATGAGAAGGCGAAAATGATTGATCAGGGGAAGCATTTGATACCGTGGATGGGCGATAGCACGTTGAAGATAGACAGGTCCGTTTCTCTAACCTAGCAAAACAAAAAAAAAACAAAAAAAAACCAAACAAACATTATCGTCTAGGAATATATATATCATTGCTATTTATTTACTTCTTGTAACGCACCAGTATACGTTTAAAACACGTAGAGGCATGCGAAGCTACGTTCAAGAGAATGATGCGGGTGAAAAAGCGCCCCGACGACGAAGAATACAATTTCGAGGTTATTTGGAAATTCCAAAGCAGTCTTCTTCGCTAAATCCTACCAAACGCGCGTCGTCTACGCCGCTCCGGGATTCATATATCGGGCGCAGCCTCCGTTTGCGAGATGTTTTGGTTTTAAAAAAAAACGCACCGATATGCATTACTGGAGACTGTTTAAGGTTTCCGCAGGTGTTCCGTTCTTCCGCGATGGGCGGCGGCTCATAGACGTGTTTTATCACGACTGTGCCGCAAGCGTTAAACGGGCGCTCAGTAAGATGGTTGCGAGAATTGGTGATTACCGACAAGCGTCCCAACAGCAAGGTGAGACACAGCGTAGAGAGACAAGTCGCAGCCGTCGATCGTATTTACTTTTTTACGATCGCGCGGCACGGTATGTATTAGCGTCAAACCAAAAGCAAAAAAAAAAACGAAAAATAAAAAAAAAACTTATCGATTATAGCAGGAAACGTTGCGATTTTTGTTGTTTTTTTCCCCGCATTTTCGAAATTTCCTAATGAAAATTTTTCGAATTTTCGAAATTTTCGAATCTCAATTTCTCGAATTTTCGAAATTTTCGAATCTCAATTTTTCGAATTTTCGAAATTTTCGAATCTCAATTTTTCGAATTTTCGAAACATTCTAATGTAATTTTTTTTTTTTTTTTTTATACAATATTTGTCCACACGAATATATTTGACCATTTCGTCGTTCGTTATTTCGAAAATCTGCAAAAAACGATTTGTTTTTTTATAAATCAAAAACCCCCCCCACCCGCCCCTTTTTTTTACCCAAAGCCTTGGAGTACATTTTATAAATTTGTTAAATTTCACAGGACCCATAAAGTTTGGATTCGCTCATTGATTCTCTATTTATTTACAGATGGGGAATGCAGCAAATAACTTAGAAAGGAAGCCTCAAGAATTTACGCGAATTTAACTGAATCGTTATGTGTCTGTAGATACGATGGACGCGGGGCACTGGCTGACCTGAGAATACATGAACCTCCGTCCGGCGGATACGATCAGAGGACCATATTCACCGAGGATGAAATTCGCGTCGAGCAGCTGTGCGACGAGGAACGGTATCGCTCGCTGTACAACAATGATATGGAAGAAGCGACGTACCACGGTGAGAATTACCTTCGGAATTGTAAAAAAAAAAAAAAAATTGAAGTTAAAAAAAACCTCGATATCGAAGCTGCTATTCTGAATTTATTCAGCCGTTTGTACCAAAAAAAGGGCGAAGTTATCCGTAAATAACTTTCGTCGCAACGGAAACGAAAAAAAAAAATGTTTTTTTTTGCGTTTATTAATGTTTCGCTTTTGGAGTTGTATTTCAAGCGAAACCTTTTTTTTTCATTAATTATTCAGTTTTTTAATTATTTTTACTATTTCGGTAGTGTGTATCGCGTTTTTTTCACGGTTTTCCTAATAATAGCGTTTTTTTCACGTTTTTCATAATAATAGCATTTTTTTCACGTTTTTCATAATAATAGCGTTTTTTTCGCGTTTTTCCTAATAATAACCCAAAATAGCGGTTCTATAGCTCTTTAAACATTTTATCGTGCAGAATTGGCATAAATACGATACGCATAGCGAAAGGCGTATGAAAAAAATGTATTTAACACGATTGCCTAATTTCTTCGTTGATAACGCGTTACATAACGAATCTCTTGAATAATTCCGAGGTGCGAGAAACGCGTTAATGCTAAGTTGCGAAAGATTTTACTGATTCCGCATTATATTTCGCAGAGGAGGAAATGAAGCGTTTGCATCAAGCGCTCGGCTCGGAAAATACATACGGACAAGTAGCTTACAACTACAACGACGATCAGGACAGTCAAAAGGCTCTGAGCGAAGATACGCAGAGTCCGAAACCGTCGGAGGGATCGCAAGAGGAAGAAGATCAGTTGTTCGTCGCCCCTCCGGAATTAGATATTCCGGAAGGTACGATACTGGTAAGTTGATTTTTGGTACAAAACTATAATCCTAAAAAAAAAAAAAAAATTGAAAGTGTTATAACGATCGATTTTACGATTGCAGCCGGAAACGCAAAAGCTGAATGCCATAATAACAAAAACAGCGCTCTTCATAAGTCGTCAAGGCGGTCAAATGGAGATATTGATAAAAGCTAAACAAGCGAACAATCCGCAATTTTCGTTTCTCTCGATCGACGGGCCGTTGCATCCGTACTACAGAATAGTTCTCGAGGCAATAAAATCGGGAAAATACAATCCGGAGAAACAACCGGAAAAAGAAGAAACCGGTAAGTTTGTCTCGATGTTTTGATGATTATAAAAAATCCGGCAAACGATCGATAAACTTTTCTTCGTTATCATTAATAACCTTTTGTTTCTTTAGAATCGACCGAAGAATCGGAAGGAGACGACGAGCCGTATCTTCATCCGAGTCTTGCGTCATCCCTCACAAAAGTCGAAGCGGTAGGTTAACCATTTATCATTGATTGTTGTGCTTATCTTTAGTCCGATACACGCTTTTCACTATAACACAATGCCTGCGTAATTATTCGCTCATCGTTTTGTGAGTGCGGCGGGTCGATGATTCGCTGGCATTTCATTTTTCACGATGCGATTTTGAACGCTTGCGTTTTCGATTCTATTTCATTTATCGAACAAATAATCTCCCAAACGATATTTATTGTTTTATTAACGAAGAGTAAGAAAAACGAAAAAAAAAAAAAAAAAAAAGGGCGCAAGCATTCGAATCGCCGCGTAAGCTTTATAAGAGGGATTGAGGCGTTAAAACGTTCGTAAAAACAATTCTCAGCTAATCATTACGTAAAATATTTCTGTTTCCAGGGCTGGTTCTGGTATGCATTGGATCTGCTGTTGTGCCCCTCTCTTACCCTCTCTATAGTTCATTATAATCCGCGCAAAACCATACATTTCGTTCTGCGATATTTATCAACGATTTTTTAAAATTACTTCGATTATTAATGAAAAAAAAAAAGTAAAATCGGTGTAAATATCGCCGAATTCAGTTACGATTAGTGATAAAAATCCGTTATATCGACGAAAAAAAAAAAAAAAAAATCGCCAAATTCGTGCAAATATCGCCGGACGATCGATGTTGGGGAAAAAAATAAAAAAAAATAAAAAAAAGACAAGAAGCTCGATAGCGTATGTACAATCGACATTGCATCTAAAAAACGTTTCGATTGTTCCACAGGCACCCAGTATACCGAGTATACAATACAAGCCATCGGCGGACTGCGCGTACTCTATGCTGGTCAACAAAATTACGGGAAAGCCGCCGCCTCCCAAAATTCCTCCGCCGCTACCACCCGAAGTATCTGTTCAAACTATACAACCGCCAGGATATTACCCGCCTTATCAGCCAGTGCAGGTGAGACACGGAATGTGAAAAATTTTTTAATTTATTGCAATTTTTTTTTAATTTTGGAATTTTTTTTCGATTTTTTTTTTTTTTTTTTTTTTTAAGCGTAAATCGGTAGAATTTCGATATTTTTCGATTGTTTGAGATATCGCGGTCGTTAGTTGCGCTCGTTGAATAACAGCAATAACTTAATTCGAAACTTTTGCAATTTTTTTAAACTTTAACATTTTTTTCTAATTTGCTTTTTTTTTTTTTAATTAAATTTACAGAATTACGCACCGGCGTACGTGCCAACGCCGCAACAATACTCTCACGGACCGGTGATCTACAATTCCAGTGGTCAAATTCGATCGCCGCCCCGAGTTTCCGTGCCTCTGGTGGCGCAATCTTCGATCGATGAATCGTCGATTCCGGTAATCGCGAAAGAATCGCCGGTTCCTTTGGTACCTTACGGTCCGACACCGCCGAAACCGCTCAGTCGGCCGTCTTTCATAGTTCCGCCCGCCGATGTGCAGATAATAATCGATAAAATGGCGAGTTACGTTGCGAAAAATGGTCGCGATTTCGAGGCAATAGTAAAAAATAAAGGCGATCCGAGATTTAATTTTCTCGAATTATCGCATCAATATCACGGTTACTACGCTCACAAATTAACGATATACGAGGGCGCGATAAATCCTCGTGTACTCACGGAGGAGGAATTGTTGCGAAAACAAGAGCCGCAGGAGGAGAAACAGAAAAAACTCGAAGAATTGCAGAAGAAACAGCAGCGCATGGAAGAGGTACAGAAGAGAGTTAAGATGATTCAGGCGAAGAAGAAAGGCGATGGAAAAGACGAAAGCGCGAGCGGCGGCGGTAAACAAATAACGACGGTGTCGTTTTCGATTAAAAAACCAAAGGACGGCGACGCGCCTGTTATCGAGAAACGTAGCGCACTACCGATGGAAGAAAGCGACGAAGAAAACGACGACGATAAAAGGGACAACGGTTCGAAACCAAATTCGCCGGAAATTATGAATGAGGAGAACAATAGTCGGGTTTTTAAGATCGATAAGGAAACCGCGAGAATCGAGAAATCGAAGAAAAGCAATGATGATAAAGAATTGGTGGATCTTACGGACGATATACTCGAAGATTGTCAGAAGGAAATACGCTGCAAACAAGCGGAGGATCGTATAAAAGATAAACTTGCAGCTGCGGCGCGCGATAAACTCGCCGCTACATCCCGCGAACGACAACTTCAATTGGAACGAAAGAAAAAGGCTGCGATGTTTCTCAGTCAAATTGTACAGAATCCTTCCGTTTTACCGAAAGCTAACGTCGAGTCGAGAGTCGAAGATGACGATTCGGACGAAGTTCGCTCGTTGCCGTCGCCGAGTCCCGAAGATATCGATACTTCGAGTTCGCGAACCAACGCTACTTCTCTGATGAATAGACTAAAAAGTGCCGATTTGAGCGGCAAGAGGTCGAGACAGAGATCGAGAAGTCGGAGCGGTAGCAGAGGCGATCACACGGATAGACACAAAATTCACAAGAGGCACAAGAAAAAAAAAAGTTCACATAAAAGGTGAATTTTAATTTCAGAAAAATGTATCGTTACATTCTCAGCGAAAAGTGAGATTCGGAGAGAATTTCGAAGACTTTCCGATGGAAAAAAAATTTTAGAAAAATCAATCATACGGAAGGTACCAAGAACACTAATTTTGCATTATAATAGTTCCAAAAAATTGTTGACAAATTAGTTAAATAAAAATTTGTTCAACGATTCATCCGGGAAAGTAAATGTTTTTTTAGCGAAAGTCGATTCGTTAATTTTTTCGAATACATATGATTTTTTTTTTTTTTTTTTAGAATTTCTTCTAATTTTTGAAAATTCAGTTTTTGGAAACATTTTTTGATGGATTTTTGCGAATGTGTTCGATCGATTGCCGGAATACATTCGAATGTAATGCGCAGTGCTTCTCGGAACTCTTATCCAAAATTGCTAACTTTAAAAAAAGAAAAAAAAATTTGAATATTAGAAATTTTTTATTTTTATTCAAAACTAAAATTTCAAAATTTTTTTTTAGAAAAATTAAGGTACAATTTCTACAGAGAACAGTCGGGTTACCGGATGATTCGTTGAACAACTTTTAAAAAAATAATTTGTCAATAACTTTTTGCTATTATTATTATCCAAAATTAATTTTCTTCGAAACTTCTATACAGTTGATTTTTTTTTAGATTTTTATCCCATTGGGAAATATACAAAATTCGTTCGAAATCTCATTTTTAGAGGAGACTGTAATTTGAAAATTTAACGTCCGCGCGAACTTCGAGAATAATTTTCTTTTTTTTTTTATGTGTTTAGCAATTACGACAGTCCGAGCAGTTCGCGATCTCACAAACTCAAGAAAAGCAAAAAATCGTCGTCGAGGCATCGATCGCGATCGCGTTCACCCGGCCGACGATATCAGGCGAATTCGCGACGATCGCGCGCCGATAGTGACTCCAGCAGCTCCGATTCCAGTGGTCCTTAAAAAAAAAAAAAAAAAAAAAAAAAAAAACTTTTCAGTGAACTGCAAAACTTTTCAACACGATATCCAAATAGTACATGTAAAATTGTATATATACAAAAGACGTTACATTGTCATAACCATCGATAAGTTTAATACCGTTTCCTCGGGGAGTTCGAGGAAATCCAATAAATACTGAGAAATAAATCAAAAATGATCGAAAATTATCTACCATTACGTCACACGATCACTCGCGTTGCATTCGTATCGCTCGATTGTTGCATTTTTTTTTATTTTTTTTTTAATACAACTCGACGCATTAATCCTTTTTTTTTTCAATGAATTGCAGTAATCCGATTTCTCGACTTTACATCGCGGCATCCAAGTTCACGGTCGCCGAAAGTCGCACCGTAACGCAAACACATTATTGTTCGTTCTATAAAGATATCCGTCGTTTACTACGCGCACTACGTGCGGATAATTTTTTTTTTTTTTTTTTTTTTTTTTTCAAAATTTGTATTAAACTTTTTTGAATAAATTTTTTCAATTTTTCTTTTTCGCAAATAAAATTAAAAGCATTTTTCGCTTTTATTAATAATTCTCGAAACAGTATGAATGTTACTACTATACATCGCTTGCGTCGATAACCCAATCTTACGCGCGATATATGTAAAATCTGTTATCAGTTTTTCATGTTGGAATTTTTTATGCATCATAGCAATGACTCTACGATTCAATATTTTATACGAAAGCAAAACGCGTCTAAGAGTTTTGCTTCCTCTCTACGAGTTCTCAAAGGAACGCGAGCTATCAGCGTTCGTTACCTTCGATGATGAAATTGCATTGTCGGTGTCTCGAGGATTGATTAGCCGAGAGGCTTAAAGGTGACCCGCGCTTCGCGATGCATAAAGTCAATTGGATTCAATTAGAGAGAATTGAAGCATTCGATACAATTTTTTTATTTTGCAGCAATTTGAAAAAAAAAAAAATAAAATTGTTTTCGGTGAATTCGAGACGTTCGCGAATAATTTAGAATCGATAAAATCGCGAAAATTGAGACTTTTTTTTAAATCGTTTTCAACATCGCGCGAACGCACAAAAATCATTTATGACTGATAAAATGGTTAAAAACAAATGATTTATTTTTTCTTTGAGTCTCCGTCTCAAATATTGCGATAGGAAAAAAACAAGTGGCGGATTTTTGATCAGATAGGAAAAAAAAGATCGAACACAGCGGTGAACCGATAAGTGGAAAAAACAATTTTTGATGGCGCATTCTTATTATCTCTTTTTTGGGAAGTTGAGACTTTCGGAATTGGCAACGAAAAAAAAACGTTATATTTGCTTCCTGATTAAATATCCGGAACTCTCTATAGTGGTTATCGTTGTTTTACGAAAAAAATTAATCAGATAGGATATCTCGCGATGTTTCAGAATTGTTTTCTTGAGTCGTTACACGACGATGAAAAACATGTAAAAATCACGTTGAAGGACTCGTGCGGATTGTTTTTCGTCACATCGAAGGGATTCAAAGAATATTTCGTATCCACACATCTATCAACGTACTTTTTCGTCGTGAATACGAATCGACTAGTACACCGATAATAAAAAAAAAAAACATTTTTTTTTTTTTGAGGCGATTGAAATTTCTCGATTTTTTTTTCCGCATGAATTTTTTCGGTAAGAAGGGAATAATTGTCGTCTGTCGGAGGAAAACACTGAAGCATTGTATTGCACGATGCGATCTCAATTAGTGACGATCTTCGTTAACAAAATTAATTTTAATATCTCACATAATTAAGTATATAATGATTGTGAACATTACGATTTTTATCCGAAATGGACCATTTAGAACAAAACTTCTCTTTCATTCAAAAAACATCGCGTGCCGAAAGCCATAAGGGCGTATCTGACGTGTTTACATACACACGCGAGGTAAATGCTGTTTTTTTTTAGTCACGCGATATCTCGTCGAGGTCGTTCGCGGCTCTCAAACGTGCAAATATTTTGCATACAGAGATTTTCATCGTATCTCGTCGAAAAACGAAATCTCGCGACAGATAGAATCACAGCAAAGCAATACGACTGATCAAATAGCACGGATATTAATCGACGATTGTTTACAAAAGCATATGTTACTAATGGCGTCTTGCGCAACAATCGCGAGATAGTGATTTCTTTTTTCCGTTCAACTACGCTATCGAATTACATGTATAGATCATTCTGTTCGGTCATCGAATGTCTTTGGCAGACATCGAATTTTATCGTACGTCTTTCTATGAAACATTCATTTTTATTTCCGCCATTTTTTTTTAATCGAACAAAAAAATTCGTTCACTCGAATACGTCTCGGAAATGACATTTTTTTTAATTTCACCCTATAACAATAATTTGACGTTAACCGGGGGAGCGGGAGATAAAGACATCGTAAAATGACTTCACACATCTAAGTTACGCCGGAGGTCAAGGGTGAGTTTGCTTTGATTTATAAAGACAGATCGCGCGTAGGACCCGTTTCAGTTAATCCTCCATTCCGGATCGCGAACGTTACAATTCACAACTATACCCGATCGTCATGTCGACCAAAGTAGCTGTAAGTACGCTTATTACTTTTTTTCCATTAATCGAATACGCAATACACGTACCAATTGCATTTGAAAAAAACAAAAATTAATTTTATTTTATTCGACACTGACGGTTGAAGCGAATGCGCGCGCAGCTTCGATAAATTGAAGAACAATTAGTGCCGCACGAATAATCGAACTAAATGCTATTCTTTATTTCCGTACTTCCGATCTGTTTGTCTGTGAATTATAGTTTTATTTCGCGCTTTAACATTTTCATACGATTTCTTATCGAAACGTTCATGGAAAAACGAGAGATCGTAATTTTCGCGAAAAATTCGTACGTCAATGAATTAAACCGAAAAAAAAGGTGTTTGAAAAAAATAGACTTTCGTGAATACTCGAAAGCAACCGATAACGAAGTACACTCAACATCTTAAACGGAGATCTCGTTAATTGCGCATTATCTTGAACGATCAACAAGTTCCGCGATATCAATCGAATCGCTCATTTTTTCGTATCTCCGGGTTATATCTTGATACTCGTATTTACCTATTATTTTCCTCGGCAGACTCTTGACTCCGAGGTCGATGTGTGCGTACGTTTGCACTTTAGGAAGGTCCTCGTAAATACGTTATTGCCTCTTGACGTTTCTCGATATATTTATATATATATATGTGGTACATAAAGTATTAGTAAGATAAACGTCTCGACGAGTTCGGCACGTTCGGTATCCCGAGCCTTTGTGGCATTCGTTATCAAAGATATTCTTGACTTATCACGTGTACGCGATATTAAACACGAGTGGGGACGAGGGTACGATACTTAAGCGAGTCTCCGCAGCATCGTAGTTCAGTATCCGCAAAGTCTATCCCGAATATCGACGTTTTCACAAATCGTTAGAAAAGAAAAAGTTTTTTTTTTCGATCTATCAAAAACGAATCGTTCGATCGTAAAAACACGAAGACCTCTTGGAAGTCTCCGTGTTAATTTCGTTAAGAGTTCGAATATCGTTTCGAAAATTTTGCTCGCGATAAAAAAAATATACTCCTTGGGTCCGGAGTTCCCTTGACGGGGAAAATTTTTTTTTTCGAGAATAATACTTTTTCGAAAAAAACAAAGGATCAATCATGTTTTCTATCATGGCCTATCGCGCTGCCCAACAGCCTGGTAAGATTTTTTTTTTTTTTTTTTTCATGTCGGAATATATATTTTTCTCGATCTTATTAGTTATCTTGAGAAAAATCTCTCGATGGTAGAATACGATTCTGGGTAATGAGAGATCGATAAAACTTGTCAAAAATATTTTTTATTTTAATTTTTTTTTTTTTTTTTTTATCGAACGATGTATTTCGATTGTTTTATTTTAATTGCAGCCCCGTGGCCCGACCACCAGCATACTCGACCCGTCCGAGAAACTCCGTCCGGAAGCCGTTTATGCGGGAAAATTGGAGAGTCAGTTCAGAAATTACTCCGAAGACCCCAACGATCCAATTAAAGAAAGAGTCCGAAGAACTTATTACAACATGCATACCAATCAGACCGTTGATTTTGTTCGATGTTAGTAAATCGCTGATTAGATTCGAGTTTTTACGTTAATAACCTCGAAAAAAAAAAAAAAAAAAAAAATCATCAAAAATGTACCGCCGCATCCCCATCTAATAATCATTTTCGTCGTTACATATTATTCATCGATATATATTCGCCATCGTCAATATAGTCATAAATCGTAGATATAGAACATTTTATCTGACTGCAGAAACTCTGCTATGATCTGAATTATTATTTTTTTTGTACAACATATATATTCGAAAAGAATGCATGCGATTATTAAAAACTTACTATCGACTGTGAAACGATGTTTTTTCATTATTTTTTTTCGTTTAAAATTAAAAACCTCGTAAAAATGCGTATAATCTTCCGTTTCGTCTCACAGCGCAAATGGCGAAATGGTTGAAATTCGACAAATTCAAGATGAACATAAAAAACGCTCTTATAAAACTCAACGATCTCGTGGACGAGAGCGATCCGGACTCGGATTTGCCAAACATCGTTCACGCTTTTCAAACTGCCGAATCTATAAGAGAAAATCATCCGGATTTGGATTGGATGCATCTCACCGGTCTGATTCACGATCTCGGAAAAGTAAATGCGACCCCAATGAGAGGATCGATTATCGATTGATGATTTTTCAAAAATCATCGAAATATTAATTTTCGTCATAATTTCGTAGAATTTCAATTCACGAAACTTTTTTTTTTTTTTTACGTTTCATTTACGCAGGTAATGGCTTTCTACGGGGAACCGCAGTGGGCTGTAGTCGGCGACACGTTCCCCGTTGGATGCGCTTGGGGCGATTCTATTGTATACAGAAACACGAGTTTCGACGATAATCCCGATGGCAAGGATAGTCGATACAAGTAATTCTTACGAATTATTATTATTATTATCTATTTTATTAAATAAAATAAAAATTATGTATGCAAAACTTTATTATTATTATTTATTTTTTATTAAATAAAATAAATAATAATGTATGCATTACATACCGTCATATTTAGCGATGTTTGCATTATCTCCTAAAACAGCACGAAATACGGAATATACAAAGCCGGCTGTGGCTTGGAAAATTTGACGATGTCTTGGGGTCACGACGAGTATCTTTACCGCGTTCTAAAGCACAACAACACGAAGATACCGGAGGAAGGTCTCGCGATGATCAGATATCATTCGTTCTATCCATGGCACGCAGGTGGTGATTACGATCACTTTGCGACTGATAAGGACCGCAAGATGCTCAAGTGGATTCTCGAATTCAAGTAACTATCTTTGTCTTTTCTCATAAAAAAAAAAAAATGAATAACTTGAAAAATGAATCTTTTGACTTAATGACGTTTTTTACTCGAAATTGTAGTAAATACGATCTCTACACGAAGAGCAGCAAAGTGCCGGACATTGAGAAACTCTGGCCGTACTACGAGAGTCTGATCGAGAAGTACATACCCGGTATACTCGAGTGGTAACAACTATGACGGCACGAAATCAATTGGAAGAAAAAAAAAATAGATCTATTCATAAAACGACTATTAAGCTTAGAAAATTATGTATGCAAAACTTCGTCTGTCTCCGTGTAGTACGCGATCACATCGCATTAATTCGATCGATGTATAAAATGTTGCGATCAACACGTATTATCTTATTTTAACATATTAAACCAAATGAATCTCATACTTGTAGCAATTTTTTTTTTTTACGTGACGTCTTACTGGTGGTAGGGACGATAATGGGTTTGCCGTTACTTCGACTTCGCGAACAAAAGATAAACCGGCTTTGTTGTTCGAAAGAAAAAGAAAGAAAAAAAAAAAACTACAATCTTCGGGACTCGCGGTGAGTGTACGAGGATCCCATTGGCAATTGAAAGTAATACGATTGGGTGGCGCAGGAAGTTGGCGATACGAGCAAATTGCGTGAAAGATGAGAGGACAGTAGGCGGGGCGATCACCTCTCCTCGTGTCGTCATCGGATTGCCGGCATCGATTCTCGATTGTCGTGAAGTAGCGAGAACGCGCGCGAACAACCATCACATCGCACAGCGCGCAAAAGGGGGAGCAGAAGCACGAGACTTCCGACTTCCGAGATACACGTTACACGAGAAGCCTCGAGTGAAGTGTGGTAGTCATCTATCGTATTAAGCCGATCCACCGAGTTTAAGTACTTCGCGAAGAAAAAACGTTTATTTTTCGTACCGGTCAATTTTTACGAACAATTTACCGCGTCTCGGTCCTATCCTCGCGCTGTAATTTCCATTTTTCGTTCACACAAATCCTGGCGTTGACGAAAAATCGCTGTACCATTGTGCGACGTGCCGGCGAAGCTGAATCTCTTTCTCTCTCTCTCGCTCTCATACGACATATACACAACGAATCGGGAGGGAGAGCGCGCGCGCTACTCACGGCAAATACATCGAGGAGAGCTCACGTCCCGCCAAAAACTTGTGACCACTTGTCTGCGATCAGTACACGCGAGCGGGCAAAGTTCG
Source organism: Buathra laborator (assembly GCA_934046635.1). Lineage (NCBI taxonomy): Eukaryota > Metazoa > Arthropoda > Insecta > Hymenoptera > Ichneumonidae > Buathra > Buathra laborator. The sequence continues at coordinate 7,520,432 of OW203900.1, forward strand.
CGAATAAAAGAAAGTGACATTAAACACAGATAAAAAAAATGCGTAAAGCAACTAAACGCGTTGACGCGGAGGCGGTGGAAACGGCATCGGCGCCCGATGCATCACCGCCGAAAAAGACTAAATCCCGAGCTAAACCCGCGAAACAACCGGCGCCGGTCGGCGAAGCCAGATTGCCGAGAGCAGCAAAAACCAAGTCGTTGTCGGCGATACTGAACAACAACAACGTCGAGGTTCCCGCGGCAACGAAGAAATCGAAGGCTCTGAAAAAAGCGAGTAGCACGGAGGACTTGTCGCCGCAATCGACGACGGTAATGAAAAAAAGCCAAAGCGCCGAAGATATAGTTCCGAAAGAGATGAAAGGCAAAGCCCCCGCGAAACGAGGCGTCAAGGCAGCTGCCGAAAAACCGACGAAGAGAACTGCACCGAAAAAGGCGGGAACTGGCGGTAAGTAATTATTCGATATAAACGTTAATTCGCGCGGATGTTTCGTTTTTTTACTTTCAACAAATAAAACAATAAAAATCACTATATTTACGATACAAATCGCCGATTTCCAATGCCCCGATTTTTTGTTTTTTTACGCAGCTAAAGCAAAGCCAAAGAAAGACATCAAAATGGATGAAGAAGATGCGAATTCAGAAGACGCCAAAGAGCCTGAAGAAGAAGATGAAGATGAGGAAGTAGCGCCGCCGCCCCCCGTGAAAAAAAATACCGGTAGAGCTGCAGCGAAGAAAACGGCGGTAGCCGACGCCAAAGAAGCACCAAAAAAACGTGTCGCCGCTAAAAAAACTGCGTCTCGCGGAAGAGGAAAAGCCGCTGCCGTCGACGAAGACGAAGAAATGGAAAAAGACGAAGATATCGCGACGGAAGTTAAACCAGCAAAGGGGAAAAAAGGTAAAACGGCAGAAGAAGCAAAACCCGTGGTGAAAAAGCAACGAGGAAAAAAAACGGTTTCCAGCATCGATGCGGAGGAAAAAGAAGCGGAAGATGCCGCCGACGATGAATCGGCCGAAAACGTCGCCGACGAAGAGGACGAGCCGATCGAAGAAGTTAAACCGGTAAGAGGGAAAAAGGGAAAATCTAACGCCGCGCCGGCAAAAGCGCCGCGCGGCAAAAAAATGAGTCCCCCTGTTGCTGAAGAAAAAGAAGATGAGGAGGCGGAGGATGAAGAGGAAAAAGAAGAGGAGGAAAAGGGAGATGATGCTAAGAGCGATACGGACGAAAAGGAAGAAAATGAGGAGACAGAAGAGAAAGATATTGAATCGCCGACGCATAACGGAAAATGGGGATTAGTCACTGACGAGGGTTCGAGTCAAAGTGAATAACGCAATTTCGAACGACAATATTAATCCGTTTTTTTTTTTTTTTTTTTTTTTTTTGGCCGATTTTTCTTGCTTACTATTGCGATACGACTGTGCGCTACGATTTTTTTTAATTATTATTATTATTTATGATAGGATAGACCCCAATCGGTCTTTGCGCGTAATATCGTAATTATAAGCGCGAAACGGCCGACTCACTGAATCCCGAAATCTCTTTTTCATTGCGCTGATTACGAGAATCAACGGGAGTTACAGATTGTTACATTGTCAGCTTCTGGATACTGGATGATCCATAAACTTTATTGGAATACTATATTTGAAGTTCCTGAGAAAAAAACTAATGAAAAAAACTATTGATATGAGCGAAATAGGCAGAAGGAGAATACCGTTGTTTAATCGTTCGAAAGTAATGAAAAAATAAAAATGTTAAACAGTATCTTACGCGAGAAACGAGAAATATCGGTATTCTCATCGTTTATGTAAAATACGAGTACCGTTGTTGAATCGTTCGAAGGATTTAAAAAAAAAAATGATTATAACATCGTATGCGAGGAACAAGTAATGTCGGTATTCTCATCGCTTATTGTAAAATACGAGTTTTACTACTATTTTCTTAATTGAACTTTCAAAGTGTACATCGCCATTGACCCTTTCCTACTGTAATTTATTTTTATTCTGCAAATAAATAAATTGTTATGAAACCCTTACGTAAACGAATGTACAATTAATTTGACGAACCCATTTATTTAAAAGATTAAGTATAAAATTATAGACACGGAGAAAATTCGAAATTACTTGTCGAATTTTGATAGACGTTCGGCGAGTTTCGTAAAATTTCGTCAATGTTCGGTGTTATTGAAGATTGAAAACGCCGACAGACGTTCAGATGTCGCGTCGAGCGCAATTCCGTTGCATGGCTAATGTAGCGCTGCAGGGGTGGGGGTTGGAGAGAGCGCCGAGAGAACTCTATAGAGCAGCCTTGTACCCGCGTACAAAAACCTCGATTCAGAAGGCAGTGGCGAAACAAGCGGCGGAAGTGGGGATCCCGTGCGCCATTTTCTATTTTTGCGTAGCAGTAAACTTAGCGTTGTATATGTACATTTTATGTGATAAATTAAACGATTAGTGATAATAAGTAAGAGTCGCGAGTGTCGACTTGTAACGAAATGATAAACGGCAACGCGTACAAAGAGAGTCACGGCAAAGCGCACGGGCCTGTCTACAGTCCGCGTTGCCGCGCGTAAATCCTCGTTTTACTCGCGTTTGCACGTAAACACTTTCGGGTCCGTTCGCGTTTAATACCCAGCGGTGTGTGTTGTGTGGCGGACGACTTCCGAGTTACTTCTCCCTCACGTTAAACGAGAAAACCACGCGACGAGAAGAGGCGAGAGACATTAATCGAACGAGCCGTGTATGTTTTTCAACGGTGTTGCCGCGCGAGCTTTGGCAAAATCGGTATATATATATAACACAAAACGTACGTTTCGCCGAATATCGTTACCCTCCGTGAGATCCGCCCCAATTCCGGACAGCGAGTGAGACAGAGAAAAAGAGAAGACAGCGAGTGGCGAGTGAGTGAGACATAGAGAGATCCCAATCGGGGGAGAGAAAAAAAAAAAAAAAAAAAATCAGTCTGTGATACTAAACGGTAATAAGGTATATAGCTAGGTGTAAAACTCTGTACGATAAGGACAAACTCCATAGGATACATGTGTGCACGATAGTGGCCTACGAGGCGAAAAAACATCGCGATTTAACATCCCAAAAAAATATCCGAAAAAATTTAATAAAATAAAGACGAAAAAGAATAGAGAACTCGTATTTGCTAACTAAAAAGAAAAATAACGACATAAAGGAGACAGTACGCGTAGTGCGCGCGTAAGATACATCCTCGCGGGAAGAGTAAACACGTTTATCGGAAAGAAGCGTCGCGGAAGGATGTCTCTGGAATCTGTGACGAGTGACAGGCCTCAGCCGGACCCCAAAGACGAAGGTACGTGTCACGTTTTGTTCTGTACGTTTTTTCATCGAATCATAATCGCCGAAAAAAAAAACAGCTGTGAACAACGATCGACGTTACGCGATGTGCAAAAAAAAAAAAGAAAAATCTATCGATCGTCAAATTCACGAGTACATTGTTTCTCGTATTCGTTGAATGCTTCGGTAATTGGTAAAATCAGTTCACCCAGTTAAAAAAAAATGTTAATAACCATCTTTCGTAGCTTAAATGCACAACGTCACTCCTGTAGTGTTTATTGAGTGCGCAGCGCACAAACTTTGTCTGCGTCTTTTGTGGCAATATTGTGTTGCTCTGCGCTTGACGCACAAATGTTTTACTCACTTTTGATGGTAATTTTATTAATGTTACGCAGTTACACACATATGATTTACAATGGACAAACTTTTTTTTTTTCACGTCGCAATCATTTTTGTTTATTGTATTAACTGCGTTTCGGAACAAATGTTGCGCACCTCCTGTTTCCGTAAGCAATTAAAGACTTTCAACATTATTTCGTGCGCCGGATGAAATGTCATTGAAATACCAGTGAATTATTGATACAACAATTTATTTTGACAAATTTGAACAAAAACCACAATAGCTGTTGTTGACTATTAATTTTCTGGTCCAATGATCTTTTGTTTTTTTTATTTGCGTTAATTCATAAATTAATTCGATTAATTACAACGTTAATTAAGTTAAGTTAAATTCAATGAGTTTAATATAAAGTTGTTCTATATTTTTTTTTCGCGACCCGATTGCCGCGCTCCGGCATTTACATTATTCTCCCTTTGCTTGCCTGAGCTGTCGATCTAAACGGCAAACTGACCGTCCGAACGGAGAGCCGCTATATAGTTATACACAATTGTATAGGTATAAAGATTGACACGTCGCGCTTCGGGAACTCGATATTCGTCGATCCAAAGGGCCAAACGAAATTGCGGGCCAATAGCGTTACAAATATCTCGCGAAAGTCACGTGGTTTCGTCGCCGAAAATTTTTCCGGTACCAAACCGGTAGATCGGAGCTCACCGTTTGTTCAGTCGTCTCGCAGTTGACCTGCCTGAAGCATCGTTTATTAATTATTAACGGCGTTATTCGAACAATCATTTTTGTTTTTTTTTTCGATTTTTTTTTTTTTTTTTTTTTTTCATTCGTTTAATATTCATTTATACGATATTTTCGTGACTAACCGGCAACGGCTGGCAAAACCGTTGCGCGATATAATATTTTTTATATCTATTAACGTTATATTATATTTCGATAACGGGGTCTTAAAATCGTTATTTTTGAGGGATATAAGAAAACAAGAGAATTACGGTCGGTCGTTATAGCCCGCGGAATTTCTCGGTCGACCATCGTCGGCGCGTAAACAAAACGGCGTTCGTCCTTCGCTCGAACACGAAACGACGGTTACAAGTTCGATCGACGCTTTCGAAAAGAAAAGAAATTTCTTCTCGCAAATTTTGGTTCGCTGAAAAAAAAGCAACAAAGACATTTACGAAATGAAATTAGAGACTTCGCAAAGTGTCGCGAAGGGTCCTTACCGTTATCGCAGGCCGCGTAGACGTCCTCTGGTAGGACCTACCGGCTGTCCTTCTCTAGACTCGACCCTCGTACTGCAGACGAGATCTTGTCGTTGGTATCGCGCTAAGAAACCCGTTAATTCGATGAAAAGAGTCAGTTTTCGTAAGTATCAAATATCGATAGCGATAAAATTTTAATTCATTTACGGTAATTTCGTTCGTGAATGAAAAGAAAAATACATCGAAAACGCCGTTCGACGAATACACGAGAATAATCGATTTATCGAATTTCGTCGATTATATACATTTTTTTTTTCTTTGTTTAGGAGATGAAGCGATTATATCCATGTCGGTGGCCGGAGAGGTGACCGATAGCTCGATCGTGGAAATTGGAAGATCGAGACCTCAGTTCCAGTATTCACGGGTAAGAAAATTCGAATTATTATGATTATTATAATTCAATGTAAATACGAAATACACAAAGTTTATAACTTTCATTGTGTCTTAACGCCGCGGGATTTATTATGTGTTCGGCAGGAAGAATTGATGGAGATAAAAGCACTGCCGCTGGCTAAGCGTAGACCCGACTACTTGGATATCGCGTACAACAAGTGAGTCACGATATGAAGAACAGAAAAAAAAAAAATACATCGCGAGAGCGAACAGAGGACAAGTATCGAATAATATTGTTGTACCATTGTTATTTCTTTGCAGTTCGCGCGGTGTGTGGGATCCCGAGCGTTGGCATTTGAACAGAAAGCGTAGCGATACACCAACGGAGGAGGAACAACGCGCGAATCGCGGTGAGCAGATACCCGAGCCGCCGGGTAACAAGCGTCGTAGCGGCGATCCGCGGGAACGAATTCGCAAGGAACAGGACGGCATCGTGTTGAGTCCTCAAAGAAGGAGTTTCAATTCCGGATGTTTCGTAAACGTAACTCAACCCCCGCCGCGACGTCCCGAGAGTCCGATCGGCAAGCCGGAGGTTCGTATTTATAAATGTTTTCCAAAAATCGAAAAATTTACGAAAAAAATCGAAATTATTTATTTGCGTTTTTTTTTATTTTTTTATTTTTTTTCGTAATTTTTTTTATTTTTTTTTTTAGGTGAGCCATCGGGAGCCCGCGCGTCGAATCGGTAGCGGTCGTCTTCTGAATCGTGATATGTGGGACGAGGGATGGGATCCGAAGCACATATTTCACGTGAAAGCCGAAAAACTCGAACCCGAGCGTTCGGAATTTGCATTCCGCACGAGTGCTAACGCGGTAACTCGCGATCGAGACAGTCGCGAAGTTGGACGCGATCGCGAGCCGATGCGCGATCGCGACAACGTTCGCGAACGGGAAGATCGCGGTGATCGTTACGAGAGGCGTTCGTTCGGTAGGGATTTCGGTGATCGCGAGCAAAATCGCGATCGCGGACAGGAGAGGAACGAACGCGGACATCAGATGGATCGCGGAAGGGATCGTCGTTACGAACGCCGACGAACTTACGGCGAACCTGAAGAACCCGAATGGTTCAGCGGGGGTCCGACTTCGCAACACGATACAATCGAACTTCGTGGATTCGACGATATACCGGAGGAAAAGAGTAACGCGAAAGCGAAGAAACAATCGCCGGCGCAGAAAAAACGGGGAAAAAAGATCGCAGCGGAGAAGGAAGAGAAGCCGAGCGGCAGTGAGACTTCGGCTGTTCCGAAGGGTCGCAGCACACCGACGGCAATGGATCAACCGATGAACGCTGTTCACGCGCCGCACTCACCGATTTCCGAACAGGACGAGGAAAAACCATCGAACGGCAAGGAACGATCGGAAACGAGTGATAACGCGACAACTGAAACGAGCGAAATGACCGATCGATCGGAGAAAAACAAAAGTCGCGACGATAATCCCAGCGACTTTAATCTCGACGATTTCCTTAAATCAGATACTTTCCCTGGAGTTACCGGATTGCTGACCGTAAGAATTTAAAAAAAAAAATTTTTTTTTTACTAAATTCGTATGAATCTTAAATTACTGTTATTGATTTTTTTCTACCATTTTTTTAGAACGGTGTCGGCGCAGAAGCGGGTTCGGGATCGCGTTTCAGCCAATGGTTCAAACGCGAGAGTCCGGTACAGCAAATGGACAGCCGAAGGGCTTCCATACAGGATGAGCTGTTGAACAATTTGCTCAATGATATCACTGAGCCGAACATTCAGATACCATTAACAACCGAATCCAATGCTTATTTCGCGCCGATATCGCCGGCCAATACGACATCGAACACCGACAATCCGGCAACGGGAGTTAAACTCTTGGAAATGCTTCAACGGGGCAATAAACCGCATCAGAACGGACAGGGCGACGCCTCGAGTGTTGTACCGATGATGAAAAATTCGACGATCAAAGATATGGGTAATTGGATTACGAATATTTCTCAATAAAATCATTTAATTGTCGGCTAACGGCGTCGGCAATGAGAGTATTTTATGGAATTTTTATACACGTTATTTTCACGCAGAAGCTGGTGGTAAGGTGATCCATAGTTTGGAAGAATTGGAAGCGCGTATGAGAGGTGCCGCACCGACCGGACCGTCCATCGAACCGCCGAGAGTAAACAAGACTGAGGAAGATCTCTCCGCTTTCAAAAAACTTGTACGTGTTTTTCGTCGAATCGTCTTTTTCAACAGTTTTTTTTTTTTTTTTTTTTACGAATTTTTGGGTACTGATTTTATTTTATTTTTTTATTTTTTCAGCTCGCGCAAGTTTCGGGAGGACAGGCTGTTCCAGCGACGAACGGACCTATTTCGCAAAAACCACCGCCGATGACACTGATACAATTGCTCAATAATCAGTTGAAGGCACAACAACCTCCTGTTCCGGAACCGATGCATCCACCGAGTTTCAATCACGTCGGTCCTCTGGGACCCGCACAGCATCCTCATCAGGCGCAGATGCAGCACGAGAATCTTATGAAAGTTTTACGAATTCAACAAGTACGAGATTTGTTAATTTTTTTACAGTTTTTTGCGTTGTAACTTATAGCATCCGTTTCTCAGACTTTTTTTCGTTATAACTCATAGAATTCGTTTTTTACATTTCTCTTCGTCTTAACTCGCAAAATTCGTTTCTCCAACTTTTCTCCGTTATAACTCATAGAATTTGTTTCTCAAACTTTTCTCCGTTATAACTTATAGAATTAATTTTTCAAACTTTTCTCCGTTTTAACTCATAGAATTTGTTTCACAAACTTTTCTCCATCTTAATTCACAAAATTCGTTTCTCCAACTTTTCTCCGTTATAACTCATAGACTTCGTTTCTCAAACTTTTCTCCGTTTTAACTCATAGAATTTGTTTCTCAAACTTTTTTCCATCATAACTTATAGAATTCGTTTCTCAAACTCTTCTCCATCAGAACTCATAGAATTCGTTTCTCAAACTTTTCTCCGTTATAACTTATAGAATTAATTTTTCAAAATTTTCTCCGTTTTAACTCATAGAATTTGTTTCACAGACTTTTCTCCATCTTAATTCACAAAATTCGTTTCTCCAACTTTTCTCCGTTATAACTCATAGACTTCGTTTCTCAAACTTTTCTCCGTTTTAACTCATAGAATTTGTTTCTCAAACTTTTTTCCATCATAACTCATAGAATTCGTTTTTCAAACTTTTCTCCATTATAACTCATAGCATTCGTTATGCCGGTGATAAAAATTCATATATAATTTTATACATAGCAGCAGCAACAACAACAGAAGCAAAGAGCGCAACAACAATCCGATATGTTATCGATGATGATCAGCGGACAGCAGCGAATGGTCGGCGTTAGTCCGATACCACAGGACATGCAAATGCTCGTTAACAATGCCCCGTCGAGTCGTGAACTTCTGCAACGACCTGAGGCACAGGCGATTATTCAGGGACTTCAACAGGGAGAAATCACGAGACAACATCTCATACAGCAGCTACAGGTACTCGTCGATTACGCGGCGATAAAATTCGTCTCAATTTCATTCAATTTTTCTCACCAATTTTTCATTAACTTAATGTTTTTTGTTGTCTTTTTTCTTTACTCAGAATCCCGCAATGCAGCATCGTCATCGCGAAGTTCTCGTCAATATATTGAAAATGTACGGCGGAACGACTCCGCGTACCGTTAGTCCTCACGCCGGTCCGGTCGCTCCACACGATCAGATTTTGCAGCAAATGATTTATCAGCAACAGCAACAGCAGCAACAACAACAGCAAAGAATACCGTCGCCAATGAACAACGGTAAGTTCTTTACAATTACTTTCATTGCATTTTTTTTTTCTTTTTTTTTGGTTGTGAATTACGTGTGAATAGCTGTTTACAAGTGTCCCTATCGCTCTCGTTTATCGAGTTTACGGTTTCTTTCCCTCCGAATGATTATTCACGATTTTCACGTTACATCGAGACGCGCAAATTATTCGTTGATAAACATTTCATATTTTGTTGTTTTTTCTTTTTTTCCAATTTTTTCTTTTTATTTATTTTTTTTTAATATCAACTCATCGCGAAAATCATACGAGTCGAATAATATTTTTGAGTTCGTTGAAGTGATTTTCATTAAATTTATTCGTAATATCGATTATTTCGGAAATGCAGCGTACTGTCCGCCGCCGATAATATCGCCAAATTTAGCGACGAGTCCGAACACATTATCGGTACAGCATCCAGGTAACGAGAATCAAAGAGTTTTTATAAATGTGTAGCATTTCGCTCTGTTCTCTCGTCGTGAAAAAAATTTCAATAGCATAGACGCGACTCAAAAAACCATTGAATTTCATTTATCAGCGTTAAATTTTTTTAAAGAAACGTTAAAACCGTTTGACAATCCCGCGAATTATTTTCCGAACGATAAATCGGTAAAAAAAAAAAAAACAAAAGGTAAGGAAATTCCGTGAACCCGTAAGTTCACCTCGAATTTATGATTTCGACAGTTATACCGCACAGAGTCCCATCGCCTCGTGGATTGGTTATGAACACTCAAACAATAATGCAGAACGCGTTGATAAAGAAGAAATTGGAGGAACAGCGTGAGAACTTCCGTAAACGACAGGAACAGCAACAGCAACAACAACAGAAGCAACAACCGCCGCAGATGCAGTCGCAGCAGCAACAACAGCAGCAAATGACGAGTCCGGTGAACTCGCCGTCGAAGCAAACGCTCAGCCCGACACCGTTGGCATTCACGCCGACCTCTGTATTGCGTAAAATGACCGCTGAAAAGGAACTCGAGGGTGCGAATCATTCCGATCGACACGTAGAATTAATATTGTCCTCAGCTTCCGTTCGCAAAGATCCTAACAACGCATCGCCGCGTACCTCCAATCGCAATCGTTCGGCTCGTCACACCCGGGAAAACGCGTTGAAAAACGCGACGACAATGATTAACGAAAAGACATCGTCGAGCGTATCGCCGCGAAGCTCGCGTCCCCGCGTTCTCGGCGACTTAAATAACAACGCTAACAGCCGTAACGCGAAAAGAGATATCGGCGAAACTTCGTTAAAAGGGAATAACGGTAAATCGATTGAAAAGGATAAGAAAAAAGATGGAAATAATAACGCGAACGTTGGAATTTCGATGCCGAAAAAAAACGACGATGACGACGTTAGCGTAGAGACGAAAAAAGTTAACGCCTCGTATGATACCAATAATAACGGTTCCGTTGTTGGTAACGATTCGGGTGTCGATGTTACTGTCGCGAAAATAAAAGAAAAAACGGACGGTGATAAGAATTCGATTAATAGCGCTGCCGCGAGTGACGAAAAATCCAAAGACCCGGCGACGGATCGATTTGATTAGAGATATCGCGCGTCCCGAACGATATATTTCTCTATTAACGATATTTTATTAATATTTCTTTCTTTCTTTTTTTTTTTAATTATTATTATTAATTCGTATTAACATTTTCGCATTCATTTTCAACGCCGTCGGTAATTCATTCGTTTGTAATAGCTGCGCGACAAAATGATAAAAATCATCGTTTAGTTTTTTTTTTTTTCTTCTTTTTTTTTTGCTTTTGCTCCCCTTCGCCGTTATCACTTGCGAAGTGTTAGCATGTGATTCAGCATTGTCGGTTGTTTATTCTTTACTTTATAATAATTTCGCTTGTTTATTATTATCTTTTTTTTTTTTCTTTCCCCGTCTCCGCTAATCTCGTCGCTCTATCGCATAACGCATGTGTAACTCGAAATTCTCGCGCATCAAAACGCAAACTTCGTAAGCGCTGTGCGTTGCTACGGAGATGGGTAACAAATCGTATTTCCAAAAAAAAAAAAAAAAACATTTTCTTAGACTTTATCTACAGGTAACTCAGTATGTTTCGATAACTTCTTTTGCTTTTTTTTTTTTTACAAATAAACGCTTTACCAGTAAGTCCTACGAATACACTGCAAGTCTTCCTTCTGCTTTCTGCTTCACTATCCTTTGCTTCTGTTTTTTTTTTTTTTTTTTTTTTTTTTTTTTTTTTTTCCGATAGCTTTATACTTTTTCGACGACGCATGGCTTTGGCTGCACGACGCTTGCGGAATGACGATTAATCATATATCAACGCAATTAGACTCGAAAAAAAATCGAAATAAAGAGTCACTTATGGTTTTGAGAAATGGAAGATCTCTCGGCGCTTTTTGCTGCTTTTATCTATCTGTATAGTTGTTAACGTATTGTAAACTCTGCCTTTGTAACGTAACACTGAGTTCCTGCGTCTCTATTCGCTATAGGAAGCAACGAACCTGCGAAATTGTCAGCGCAAAATCAACAGGCTGTGGAAATACAGCAGATGCAGTCAGCGGTACAATTGATTGCTCAGGGAGTCTTGTCGCGGCAAAAGGCACCGATGGGACTTCAACCGACTCAAGCGCAGGCTTCGTGGCCGAATCCCACGGTTAAGCATCCCGGTAGGTTTTTTTTTAACTCATAGATATTAATTACTCACTTTTGGCGATTTCGCTGAACCGAAAAGCATTTTTTTTTTTTTTTTTTTTTTTTTTTTTCGAATGCAAATTAATGCATTGCGGGAGCAAAAAATTCGAATTTCTCAATCGAGCGGAACACAGTTATTAAGTTTCGGCGATTCGCTCAATCGAATGAGAATTTTTTTTTTTTTTTTTTTTTCGAGTTGAAATTTATTTATCGGGGAAGTTAAAAATTTGAATTTATCAATCGACCGAACCACTGTCCCCAAAATTGATGTTTCGTATTTCTATATTCGATATCGCGAAGAAAAATCGATGTATTTTCGTCTACAAGGATATCGTTATCGTTACTTTTAGGTCGACCGATCGTGAAAGGCAGCAATCCTGGTTATCGCGCCGAATACGTTCCCCTCGGCGCTTATACGCAACAACCGCCGCCCCCGCAGCAACAACCGCCTCAACAACCTCAACGACCGACTCCAGCGGTTTATGGAAATCCCGCGCGTTCGAAGCACACGATGGCAACGCCGATGCCTCATCCGAATGTTCCGAATTACAACGTAACACCGAATGCCGTGTTGAACCAAAGACCGAATATGATGAATAATCAAATGAAAGCGCAACAACAAGTGCAATCGCACTTGGCGACGATGCAACAACAGCAGAGAGCTTCGCAGGTTCAACTCGTACTGAATCAGAACAATGCGACGCGAACGGGTAAAAATTACACTTTATTATTAATTAATTAATCAAATTTATCGCTAAAATTTATTGTTATTAATTTAAAAAAAAAATGAGAAAAATGAAAAAAAAAAAAAAAATCGTAATTTTTATATTTTTTTTTCGATTTCGATAGATGGACGTATAATGAGATCGCAGCAGATAAACATGACGGTGGGACGACAAACATCGCCGGGAAGTAACGGAGGAAGTCTATCGCCGACGTCGAATCAATTGGCGCGATGGTTCAGTCCGGAATTACTAGCGAAAGCGCGAGCGGGAAAACTGCCAGAACTCGGGCAGACGAACGTATTATCGCTCGAGGAACTCGAACGGCTGCAGTACGCTTCGACGACCGTTCATAATTAGCCTTATCGGCAAATTCGTTGATGGAAATTTCTTGTCGTACGAAAATCGATGAAAAAACGGAAAACAAACAAAAAAGACTACTCGCGTATAGGTATATCGCTTTTATCGATCGATTCCTCGAGATCGTTGAACGATAGACGCGAACCAACGCGCGAAGATTGGGCGAACGGCGTTAATGTACTCGATACACACCACTCTCACTATTCCCCTTCGAATCAGCATCGCTGGATAACACGACGATTTTCTTTAAGCCCGGAATTTCGTCTCAGTGAGAAAATTACGGCTTAGCCATAGACGTTTCGTGAGAAAAAACAGAAAAAAAAAATTAAAAAAAAAAAAGATCGAAAAAAAAAAATAAATAAATAAATGTCCTCAATATCGGTTCAACGGCGCGTTGTTGTGCTTTTGAAAAACAAGACGAAGAAAAAAAAACAATAAGAAATCGTTAAACAATTGTATGCCCTACGAAACGCGGAAAAAAAAAAAAAAAAAAAAAAAAATCGAATTTGGAAGTCTCCTTGATACACGTGTCGCGAATAATCCCAACGCGATCGTGAAAATATTTCATCGTTTCAAAGCAATACAAGAAATAAAGAGGAAGAAATTGAAAAAAAAAAAAAAAAAAATGAAAAAAAAAATAACGTTTTGCTACAACGACGATAAAAAGACGAAGACACGGAATACACAATTTACATAGATGAAGTTAAACGCGTAAAGATCACGAGATTCATGAAGCAACTACTACTACTACTCGCCGACATTCGACGGCCCTACGGAGTAACCTGATAAGATTGAGTGCTCTACGAGTCACAGGCATATATTATAAATATGAATATATATAATATATACTTTCTAGAAGTACGAGAAAATAACAGTGTCGTTGTCGCGATTATATTTCGAATGATGCGGAGGTGAAAAAAAATGAGTTACGAAAAAAAAAAAAAAAAACAAAAAAACAAAAAGACGCGAAATACGATACAGCGAAAGGCTCGAGAAAGTGCTGACGATAAAAAAAAAATGAAACTGTGACCCCTCCACACATACATACATAACATACATACATATAATCACAGAAAAAAAAAGAGATCGAGAGAAAATTTAGTGAGAGAGAAATGTAACGAACGGCAAAACATTCCATCAGCCAATAAGTAAACGTGCTGAACGAAAATATATTATCGCGAGTTCGACTGTGTCAACGATTTTTCGCCACTGCTGTCCGCGCGTTTATAGTTTATAATTAATTTATTCTTTCATTTTACGATTGCATTTTCTTTTTTTTATTTTTTCTTTTTTTCGTCACTTTCGACTCTCTCGTCTCTGAGACACATAAACACTCGCAGACGCATACATACACACGTAGGCGATCGCGCGTGTGCCGATTTCTCGATTTCGCGATATGGGAGACTAACAACGAGATAAGACATTTTTTTTGCGTTTGATATTTAAATACAATTTTTCATTTCGTCCTTTTCGCGAGTTTTTTTTTTTTTTTTTTTTTTTTTTTGTTGGTAATAATTACGAACGTCAGTATGGAGATTATTTCGTTCGTTAATCGCGAAAATAACTTTGGCAATTTCGATCGTACGAAAGTTTTTAGGGAATTACTCACGAAGGCATTGTAACTCGAATATTTCATTGGTAATTTAAAACGATTCGCGGTTCTCGATCGACGATATAGAAGAGGAAACGGAAGGGGAAAATTAATAGAGAAAAAAAAAAAAAAAAAAAAAAACCAGTTAATGACTTTCTCTAGTTATGTAGCGTTATCGACATTATTATTACAGACGAAAAGTGTAAAGGAAATATGAACACAAGGAATTTAAATGACTATTGTTCTTCATTATTGTTTTCGCGTTCGATGATTAATTCGACAGCGATCGTTCGTGTTTTCGCCGTTTCTCTTTGTTTTTTTTTTTCTTTTTTTTTTTTTATTGTTACACGAGAATAATGGGAGAATCATTGTTTTTATTTCCAATTTTTTTTTTTTTTTTTTTTTCAAAACTCGAATGCACATTTACGTAGTGAGTGACTCGTTGATCATTGCATGCTTTTGCGATTCGTAGCGCCTGTTTCTCGGTAATTTGGCAACAGCAGCAAAAATAAAAATAAATAAAGAAATTAATGTCCGAAGTCAGTTACGAAGAACGCGCGAGAAGTACATACCGAAAAAAAAAAAAAAAAAAAAAAAAAAAAAACAACAAAAAAACAAAAAAAAAATAACCCTTTCTCTAGCTTCATCATTGTAAAAGAGAGAACACGGGGATAAAAACGAAAAAAAAGCCATTTAAAAACGTAATAAAAGTCAGAGTGTTAAGGATACTTGTCAAATAAAGGTATTGACATTGATATAGTTTCATCCTGTGTCGACCTCAACGTGTATTTTGTTTTTCTCGTAAAGAAAAAAAAAAAGAAAAAAAAAAAACAATTATCACGATAATACACAAACAGTCCACGTCACACTGCATACATAAGCCCCGAATCGTTTTACCCCTCTCTCCCAGACACCCGTTTAAAAAATCGTCCCTTTTGCTGATACCTTTAATCTCGAGTATGTATAGTATAAAAAAAAAGACCCGTTCGAGAGATTCAACGACTCGAAATATTATCCTCCCAAAATTCTTGTAAATAATTTGACGATTAGGAGAAAGAAAAAGAGAGAGAGAGAGAGACAAAGAGCTAATGATATAAAAAAAAAAACGGAAAAAAAAAGATAATTGAGGACAATTTATCAGTGCATGTATCGGACCGATATGTTTTGTAAATAAAGTTATCATGCGTAACATTTATGTCGAATAACGAAGTATTATGCTCATCAGGAATAAACGAACGAAGAATGGAAAAAGAACTAATCGTGAAGCTGCTGACCTACTAATTTAACTATCAGTCTGATTGCGAAGAGAATTCTTTTTCATTAACTATTTTATTGACTAACTAATTTTACGGAGCTGTAACTTTCGAGGGTCGGAGAAGCTTTCAAGGTTTCAACTGTCTGCTCGGCGCAATCTCTCGATAACTTCGAGAATCTCTGCAAAGTATCGTGGCGCTGCGAGCGCTCGCCGCAGTCGTCAGCGAAAAGTTAGACTAAATATCGAAAATGGCGACCGTACGTCGGGCGTTGAAACGTC
The DNA here is from genome assembly GCA_934046635.1 of Buathra laborator. Lineage (NCBI taxonomy): Eukaryota > Metazoa > Arthropoda > Insecta > Hymenoptera > Ichneumonidae > Buathra > Buathra laborator. Next base: position 7,536,415 of record OW203900.1, read on the forward strand.
GTGTTCCCTGTAATTTCTTTGGGACTGAGCCACGAAAATCATCATTATGGATAGTCCGCTGGAAACGAGAATTCTGCATCATCGAGACGTTGATTACGCGTTCGGGGACTTCGCCGGAGTCCCCGAAAGCAGTCGCAGTGGGATGAGCCAAAAAGTACACACGACTACCAGTTCACTCGTTCATCGTCTTGTTGGAGGAAAATCGCGTTCTCGGAGTCCCGCAGTTTCTAGCGACCTAACTACGAAGATTTGTTACCCCGAAAAAAACACGACGAAGTTTTCTGCACGTTATAAAGTTTTGCACCCGTCTCCCGAAACCTCCGAAGGATCAAAAAAAGATCACGAAAAAAATCCTATATTAATTCGTAACAGCTAAATGCAGAGTCCACGAAGAGAGAGAGAGAGAGAGAGAACGGTAAGTGAAGGTAACAAATCCACTAAGATTCGCGATCGCCGTTTGCAGCCCGCAGCAGTCCTTTATATCAGGTGAAATAAGAGGTCGCCATTACCGCGACAAGACCTGACCAGTCGCGATGCGTCTACACTTCTCGATAGAAACGCGAACTGCTTCGCGTGCAATAAAAAAAAAATCACCAACTATCCGAACGAATAATAATAAAAAAAAAAACAATCGCGAGTCTATATATTGGTTGCGCTACTGTTTCTAGTTGTTTTCAAGTACGTCGGTGGGTGTAAGGGGGGTGTGTGACTTCTCGCAAGTCGCCGCACACGTAAGTTCGTGCGGTCGGAGTAAACAGTTGGATGCACGTTTTGTTTCGAGAGCCTATCGATATACGAGAGCCGAACTCTGTAAACTCTTATTTTCACGATCCCCTCGCGCGCTTCGGGTCGCGGCAGCCATTGACTCGTTTTGTCGTCCAGTTCACGATTTATTCGAACAGCTGGCGGATTGACGTTATTAGACTTGATATACATATAACAGGATCATCCAGAAATTTCGTTTCCCCTCCCGAACGGTTTATCGAACTGCCAGTATCACGGCGCGTCATACGATTGTACCATGTAACATCCTTCATCTAATCTGTATTACTTAAATAAAAAAAAATAAAAACGCGTAATACTGCGCGACCCGGGGGAATCGACCATCACGCATTTTCCTACAGTTCGCAGTTTATATACATATATGTGTAGATATTTACGATGAGACGTGAAATACATTATATACACAGTATATATATCTGAAAGCAAACGCGTGAGAAATGCGCTATCATACGTAAGCCTCTTTAGAATTAGTGTCTCTTTAGTTTTATATACGAAAGAAAAAGGGAGGATTGTGAGAAAGCGAATAGACAGCCGAGTAAGTCCCGTGGATCAGTAAAGGGCCATGTGGCCTCTTGTCCTTTTGCCTCCGACAACGCGAACGGTCACTGCCACGATTTGTTCTTACGGACTGTGGTTCGCGTTTTAGTATATATGGCGACGACGACGAAAGACTAACTTGACGAGTAAAAGTGCGATTACGATACGTGTGATTTACGAAAACGGTTCGTTGTGCTCGAGGATTTTTATTAGAACATTTATCAGGTATACAACGATTGTGACTCTGGTGAGCGGATACGGATACTTGCTGCGAAAATATAACTAGTTTACGAGATTCTAGGGTCGCTCGCCCACTACGATTATTAGGTGAAACTGACACGCGTTGGCATGTACATCGACATTAGTAACGCATACGACGTGAAGCACACAACTTTAGATACGCTTATTTAGTGATCGAGAAAAAAAAAAAAAAAACGTATTTATAGCGACGATAAAGTGCGATCTGCAACATTTTTCTAATAACGATATAAGTCATTAATCGTACTTTTTTTTTACATCAGTGACGTAGAATTCTCGGATTTACTCGTCGAAAAGGCATCCATTAAATTTTTTACGGTTTAAAGAACTGCATTGCAACATGCGACACAGCGTCGTGACTGCTTTCTCGGGGAATGTCGTACCGCGACTAGTAGTAAATAGTGACGAATTTTATTCGATATTACAACGTTAAACGCGACGCTAAGCAACGCGATTCGAGAGGCTCTGATCGAAAAATAAATGAAGATCGGCTCGTATAATATCCGTTGCCCTGGAAATATTTGCAGTCGAAAGACATTCGCGAGATGTTTAGCCTCAAGCGTATCAATTAATTTGTAAGAAGTCGGCATTTTTTTTATCCACAAGTACGGTCGCCCCGTGTGGTTCTACCTGAGCGCTCGTCACGACGGCGGCCGAGATGACCGAACAAAGAACGTTGTGCGACGCGAAACGACTATCGGGTAACTCTCGTCGTGGCGCGTCGCGGTGAAGTGACGAGGACGAGGAATACAACGTATAGACGAGATACATTTATTAACAGTGAATTTCGATCGGCTCCGGTTATCCCATAGTGAACGTGCATAACCGTGCGACAGAAACGCGAAAAAGTTATCGTTGCTTAAGAAAAAAAAAAAAAAAAAAAAAAAAAAAAAAAAAAAACGTCTTTTTGTTTCGTGGATCCGATCAGTATCGCTAATTGACGATGGAGTCGGAAGAGATAGACGTGTATTAAACGGTAAGAAATAATAACTCAGCAGTCTACGTGTTCATAACCGGAAGATACTTTGAGAAAAATTATTTCACATAATCGGGAAATAGATCGAAAATTAAATCACAAAATCGATTCTGAAAAATAAGCGTTTTATTCAAATTCAATTTACAAGATTTATGCTTAATTTTACGATTTTGGGCGTTGAAAATACTGTTGACCTCTGTTCGAAGACACCACTGAATTTCGTTGCTTTCGCAGTTCCAATTGCATTTTTTTCGTAGAGAAACGAGGAATCCCGTGACGATAGTGGGATTCGATGCATGTTATCTTCATTTAGCGTTTTCAAACCATAAACAATTAAGTTTCGAGCGAAATACTCCTCAAAATTCTATAACTGTTAATTCCTTATAGAAATTAGTCGTCAATGATTATTGAAGCGAAAATCTATTTTTAACTTTGTCCGATGAACAAATCAAAGATGGCGTCGAGAAACGCCCGTTACAAGTTACTCCCGTTGATCATGCGTTCTCTAACGATCGTATCAATTCCGTTCCCAAACGGCAGTGAGAACTTAAAAGGTCCGAATGTCTCGTAAAATTTTGTTCATTTTTCGTAAATCTCTTCGACAAGTCTGCCACACATTGAGTTTCACGGACGCCATTGTTCCGCCATTTTCTTTCTCGAGCTGATCACGTACCACATTACGTTAGTCACAGAGGAAGAAGACGGAAGTTGGGACGTCGGTGCAGTTCGCTGTGAGTGGATTTTAGTTTTTCGTATTTAGCGTCCCCCAATAAACAATAATTAACCTGTTAAAAAAAAACTCCTCGAAATCTCGCTATTTACATTTTCATGAATAAATCGAGTAAAAATCCGAATTAATCGATGAAATTTTACGAAAACTGTGGAGACACACAGCTTCCAGCGTGTCTCCACCATTTTGTGAACTGTTAACGAATCGGTAAGGCGTGTTACGGAGAAAAATGTTTTTAATCGAATTTCAATCGAATTATAAAGTTAGAGACGAATAAACAGAAATAACATAGGATTCCCATCGAAAAAAAGCGTCAATAATAGCATCAAATAGTTATTATCAATGTCCATATCGAAAAACTGTCAAAATCTCGATGCGTGAAATAAATTGGAACATCTCACTTTCTTCCGAAGCTTAGTTAGGGTCCCGATGGTGGCACTGGGGAGGGTTGCACGTTGTAGTTTACTTGGAACGGTTTGACCAAAGAGAGAGAGAGAGAGAGAGAGAGAGAGTGAGAGAGTGAGTGTGTAAAGCTACTAGAGAGCGGAGGGGTCGTAGACGTGAATGGACGAGAAGGAAAGGCGAGAGAGTAGCAGGTCAGGATTCTGACACAAAGGGAGAGCGATAGAGTGCAGTGGGGACGGGGTTGGTATCTCAATGGTTCGGAGGAATCTCCGTCAGTACAACTTCGGGTCGTTAACCGTGTCGGATGCTTCGATCTTTCGTGCCGAAACCGAAAAACTTCGAGACATCGAAAAACTCAAGTTTTAAAATCCTTCCATCGTAATAGTATATAAGTCGAACGGAGTTTAGCTCGGTGAGAATCCGCGAAGTACGGAACGGTGAGGCCGAGTGCACGAGAGCAGATGTACTACGAAGAAATGAAAGGGTGTCCCCAGTGAGAAGGGAGGGGAGGTTACGTTACGTAGTATAAAGAGGAACCTCTCTACACATCTGGCGAGAAGGTTCGAGTCACGCCGAAGCGAGATCTACCGTTTGGACGGCAACAGCTACAAATTCGCCATCTATACAACGAAAACATCGAACACACGAGCGTTCGACGCCGTGTTTCAGTGTACCTATAAGCCACAGAGAGAACAAAGCCCGGGAATACTACGCAAGTCGCGCGTGCAACTGAGCCTTACGTGTTCTGTAAATCATGTATAAGAGTACTATTGGGAGGAGTAATACGAAAAAGGTTGCTCGACACGACGGCATCGATGGGGGACACGCACGCGTTATCGAGCTTCGTAGTCAATATTACATCGCGATATATTAGATAAAAGTGGTATGTATGCACGAGACAATGAGAAAGAATGAAAATAATAATAAAATAAAATAATAATAATAATGCGTTCGCACGAATGCAACGGAAAAAAAAGGACACCACATTATCCAATGCTCCCGTTCGTCATGTTGGCCTTAGACAGGGCGGACTCGTGGCAAAAGGGAAAATGAGGCTACACGTGCTACTAAACGTTTATCCCTGAACTTTCGCGTGAATATTATTTATTCCTGTGCACCCATATCGTGCGGAAACAAGTTGTTTCGTTGCTTATCTTTATCGCATCGAAATATTGTGTCGATACTTCGTAATTTCATGCTATGTAATGTTTCCCCACGTGGCAACCTGTTTCATTAGTATCTGAAGTTTTCGATCGTATTCACTATTTTTATTTTGTATAACGACAACGCGAATTATGACGATATATTTCTCGAAATTGGTGAGGTGGACAAATGCGCCGAATCGTGAAATTTATTATCACGCAGAGTGGAGTTTTTGGTACACGAAGATTGCGGTAAATTAGTGTTTTGGGAGCTGTATGGGGACTGTGAGAAATACTATATTGCGAGATCTCTCGTATATTCTGTTACCTTCTTATACGGATTTGTATCGGGGGCCCCTCTCTCTTTTACTCTATTTCGCTAACGCTTTTTGACTCTCCGTTTGCCCGGTACCAAAGTTTCACAAATCGATGACGAATTATTCGTAAACTCGTGCGATCGAATTTTCGCGTAATTATTATTCGTAAACGAGACAATGAGAAAGAAAAAAAAAGAAATAGAAACAAAAGAAATGTCTGAGTTCGGAATACCATGAAAATACGTCGAGAGTCGACAGAAGAAAGATACGATAACAGTTGAACGAACAGAGAAAGGAAACGAAAGAAAGACGAGAGCACCCGACGAAATAGGCGAGTGGTTCTCATGAAGAAACTAACGACACAGTCGAGAGCGTTCACTCACGCGGGGAGCTCTCGTGTCATCAGTGAGATTCCAAAAATGGTTTTACCGTTTCGCCACAATCGATTTAACAAAGTATCGATTCGTCATTTTTTCGTGACGTTATTTCTCGGATTCGGAGAAATATGTTTTTCGCATTAATTCCCGAATAAAGTTTTCAATATCGCGAGTTGAGAACCGTGAAATTTGTGGCCACCGCTAACCGAGAACTTATCGGACGCATAGAGTTGCCTGACTGTGGCGAACATACGCCACGAAACGGGAAGGCATTATATATATTGTTCTTGTGAGTGCAAAATACAAAAATTCTCAATTTTTTTACGATGAAAATTGTCTCCTAAAGCTTCGTTTGCCGAGTGACGCTTATACGAAATTCGGTTAAAACCGTTTCGTACTTTTCGGGACCTGATGTCGGTCGTTGATGATTCACGTGACGCGTAGCGTTCAAATTCTTACTATCGAGAAAAGACTTTCGTGTAAAAATATACGACTATACATTTTTAATAAATGGGATAAAAGTTCTCGTCAACGATCGATACGGTCACCGTTCGCGTTGGCGGATACTCGTCAGAGCGAAGAGAACGCATCTTAGGAATACGTTTACGTAACTTCGATGAACGATTAGCGTCCCATACAAGATGGCCGCCGAGCAGCGAAGCTTTTCGAAACGAAACTTCGACGGTTGCGCTTTACTACCGTTTCAACATAATTTTAAGTTATTTTGGTGGAATGAATGCATCGGTTTTGGAAACGATAATTTCAACCTGTGAATACGATAGATATTTTCGCACTTTTTTTTTTATGTCCTTAAATCCGCAACTGAAATCCGGAAAATCCGATGCACGTGTTGTGGGAGTTATATGAAACGCTTTAGAATCGATCTTCAATCGCCAAATTATTGAAAAGAAAGATTTCCTTCAAATTACTTTGGTTCCATATATCAATATGTGAAAAAGTATCGAATTAATGTTTATTTCGTAACTTTACACAAATTCATTTTTTTATCGCCACAGTTCGATACTTCGGTATGCGTAGGGATGTTATTATTCGATATGTGTAATTGTATTGATCGAACTTCGTCATTGAAAGGGAAAGTTAACTGGAAAAATTCAAATTAGTTAAACATTTTTCGGCTTTCGCGTAAATGTCGATTCTAAAGATTAAGAAACGCGGTAGTGTCTCGACGCCAAGTACTTGAGATTTCGGTTTTTTCCGCTTTGAATGGACCGTTTACAGTTGTGTGTAGACTAACGACAATTTCCCCGCTGACTCTCTGCGTGCGGCGTCATTGAACAATGGGCGGCGCGCGGGCGTCTCTTACAACGCCTTCTTTGTGCGCTAAGAGCGATTCTACTGTAGGAAGATAGGATTTTTACCGAAAATCAATCGCCCAATTTGGGCTTCGAATTCCGATGATATGGAACTGAAAGCTGCTTACAATTATTATACAACGAGAAATGGCTATTGATAAAATGCTACGATCTCATAATTAGTTCAGCTGTATTATTATTGAAAAATGAGCGAATCGATGATGAAAAATCATAAAATCAATGATTGAACTGTCGGCGCAGGTGTCACAACGAATCTCAGCCAACATGGATTTGTACGAGAAGAAGTTTGCTGAGATGCAAAAATACATTCCATTTTTGGAGGCAATGATCGAGAGACTGAAAAAAGTTAAGGACAACTCTCGTGAATCGCAACTGCAAAAAATGCAGAGTCTCCACGGGATACTGTCGAACAGCAATGGGAAGAAGTACGTTTGTAACATCGCGTTTTGCCTTTGATTCCCGCTTTACGAGATTAATACCCAATATTCATAATCCCCCCGATCCCCAAGGAAAAGGACAAAGGGTTACAGTAGATGAATATATTAATAATGACGAGCGCTTGCAGACATTTAAAAATCGAACGTCGTATACTTGCGAATAGATTGTGTGAACGTAAGACGAACATTAGTATTATTATTATTGATATTTTATTACTATACGAACTCCGAGATACGATTAACGTGGATATTTATGTAAAGTCGATATTGTTTTACCAATTGCTATCGCTGTTCTCAAAGTATTTTCTGGTTTTCACACTGTTAAATCATTTTGAAAAATAGCACTCGTTAGCGTATACAGAATTATCGTTTCGATTTTTGTGCGATGTGACGCTCATCAATACTGCATGGAATCCTTGTCTCGATACCTGCATGAGTGATGGTGATGGGTTTCTGCGATGCTGATAACTTCGTTTGCGGTCTCATCGTGAAGATTAAAAAAAAAAAACATATTTTTTGTATAATTCAGCAGGTTAACGATCGAGAAGTTGGAACGATGCGAGGAGGTGCTCCTGAAACTACACAGTAAAGTAGATAAGGTATATATTATAATAGAAATTATCAAAGTCGCAACACATCTTTCCAAACTGATTTTAGATGCGCACAATCCATTATTTCTTTCAAAATCTCATTTTGTTCGTTTGTTTCTAACACTATTTTATGTTTCCTCAATTAATTTCTCGTACTGTCTATTTGGTTTTTGGTAATATATAAAACTATCGCAGAATGTAAAAACTATTAGTTTCTCACAACTAGAATTCTGTATGTAGAAATCCTATTAGTTGGTTTTTTCGACGAACGATTCCTCCGATATTCGGTTCTTTTTTTTTCAATCTTTCATTTTGCAGCCCACAATCATATCGTTCCCTTTGTTTGTCTATTACCTTGTACTTCTTTTCAGGCTTCCGTAGTGCATGTCGTGATCGTTGTATTTTAACGATTCTAATTCGAAACGAGTTTCAGGGTAACGCGAGCGGAGGTTTGGCAACTGTGAAGAAAGAAATCGAAGACGTTAAGGACATTAAGCCGATTATCACGGGGTGAGTTTAGCGAACACTGAAAGCTATTGGAACAACGCTAATGATAGAAAACCTCGATGTATATAACGATAAACACAGTGTTAATGTTCTCAGGAAGGTAGAAACGAACAATACAGCTTCGAGGTCAATAAAAACGGAACGCGGACAGGAATCAGAGATGTATCACAGAAGACACAGTAACCTGAAAACGCCGAAGATGGAGGAAACACCGGCGAGTCCGAGTCCACCGGCGAGTCCGGATCCAATAACGCAGTCAAGAATTACTCAGAATCCCATTATAATTCCTACTGAGCGCAGCGACGGTTTCACCGGTACAATGTCCGACGATCGGCCTGCGAGTCCCGACGCCTGCGAGTTGATCGCTACGATCGGAATGCGACAACCCATTATAATACCCACGGAACGCGCGGAGAATCGACCAATAATCAATCCATTGAGAAAAATCGATCCCGATCCCCCGAGCAAACATATCCCTACAGTGAGCAATTACTCCGACAATAAGCACGGGATACAACAAAAAACGAATCTCTGGCAAACTCAACGGCGTAACGGGTCTGAAAGGGGGCCTTCGACTTTGCGTCACATACCTACAGTTCCAACGCCCTCGAAGGGTGCGAGTTTGATACGTAAACCCGTATTGATATTGGATAAGAATGCCTCGGATATCGAGAGTCCAACATCAAAATGGGAATCGCCCCAACCGAGTGGTTCGGAACTGCGATTGATATCGCCCGATCGTGAATCTCACAATTCGCGATCGTCGATAACATCGCCAAAGTCTAAAGAATTGCCACCGTTACCAAAACTACCGGCGACACCGCTATTAGTGTCGCCTCCCCCGGTATTGAAAGATCCACCATTGACGAAAGAGGATCTCGCTGAGCTCTTGCAAGACGAGAGTGATAATAAAAGTGCCAAGCAATCGGAATGTTCGAAAGAAAAAGATTCTAAGATATCCGATCGATTGCCCGACGAAGGTAAAAAATCTTTCACGATATCATCGACGGGCTGTAACAGAGATGGAAAATCTATAAAAAGTATAAATCTAACGCACGACGATGTTGATACGGAAAACGAAAGACGATGGGAGGAGGAATACCGGCATATTGTTAAAATGCCTTCGAGAAGAGTATTCACAAGTCCCTCGGGCACTCCAACGAAACATTCCGACCGTAGAGGCTCTTCAATGTCTCACGGTTCATCTCTGATCAGTACGGAAAGACCCACAGATCCGAGAAATCGTCCGCCTTCGCCTATTGGCAAAGACAGAGATCCTTCGGTATGTGAACCTCGTTACGCCGATAATTACGAGAAACATCCGCGCGGACAAGCGCGTGATTCTCACAAACACAATTCTGTTCCCGATTTAAACCCGATAAACAGTGCCTTTCCCCGTTCCTCTCACATCGATCCGACCAATTGCGACGACAGAGGTTCCGCGCATTATCAGCAAAGACCTTATGGCGCAAACGCCATCCATGTTGATCAACCCACGGATCCCCGACGGGAAAATTCAGACTTCTATCGCGGCATGATGCATGATCGTGAGCGTGAGAATCAGCAAAACGCTAATCGACCTCCGATGCATCATTCGCCGGGTAGAAGTAGCGATTCGTGCAATCAATCGCAATGGGGTCCGAATCCTAATTATCAGAATTTGCCGCAAGCTTCGAATATGCAATATCAACAACGTCCCGATATGTGGACGATGAATTCGGCCCCAAATAACATGGATCCTCATATGATGGGCGGCGATCCTTCGTACAATCGACCGCCGCATTATCCTTCGGGACAAAATCAATGCGGGAGACCGATGATGAGTCCCCAGGATATGAATCACGGGCAGTGTATGGATCAGGGATTTCGCGACGATATCCCGAATCAATCTATGATACCGCCGTTGATGACTTCGTTGATACCGCAAATGGTACCCCCTCCGCATCCTTCGGGAATGATGCAGTCACAGGGTTATCCTTCCGGACCGCAGTACCGAAACTTTGCTCCTGAAAACAGACCGAATGTTCAGCAGCAATTCGATAGACCACAGGATTTTCCACATCCACGACAATCGTGGGAGCAGCAGCAACAACAAGCGGTTAACAGACCACAGGAATCTTATCCGAGGCCTACGGGACCGGGTGCATGGAATCGTCCGAACAGAGTGGGACCCCCGCCATCGGGAGTTCCGGCACCAGTACCATCACTTCCAGTGCCCGGCGCGCAGGGAGGCAGAGAAAGGAATTTCAACGACAGAGGCAGAGCCGGCGATTCTTCGAGACCCGGAGGCTTCAGTAGAGATCCTCGAACGCGCAACGATCCACCAGTGCCTCCGACAAACTCGGGTACACGACAGCGTACGGAGAGCTCTTTGCCATCGCAAGCGGCGAATTCTCCAACTGGACCGTCGAACACTCGCAGAGAGCACAATAGGTTTTCGAAAGATACTCCACAGCCTCCGGTCTCAAAGCCCAAAGAAAGTGCATCGTCGACGGATCGCAATCCGAGACGGAGACCTGATACGAAAGAAACGAGTGGCAGTAAGCATATTTCTTCGAAAGACGTGAGAAAGAATAGTGAGAAAAAGAAATCGCAGTACAGTAACGAGAAGAGGGGAAGACGAGAGTCGGACAACGACAGCAAAAACGTTAACGAGAAGTCATCGAAGGATGTAATGCAATCACCGCTCGAGAGTCTCTACGGTGTTATAGATACAGCTGCAAAAACGGGAAAGGGTTACGGTATTCAAAGTTGGAAGATACCGAAGATAAAGAAACCCGATCCGGCGCCATCGCCGCCGAGAACTGTTCATGATACTGTTGAGGATAACTGGGATATTCCGGATGAGAGTTCAGCGACATTCGAGGACGCGTCGCCGGTAAACAGAAGCAACGAAGTTTCAGTTTCCGAAGTATCGCAGACAAATCGTAGTGAATTGGACGATAAGAAATCTGAGGTAACGAGTACCACTTGCGAAACTGGGGACGATACATCGTTGGTTAAAGAAACCGCACAATTGTGTGATAATTCTGGAGACAAAGAAGTGCCTCAACAGTCCACCGAAGATTCAGCAACGATCGATACATCAACAAAGGCTATCGAAGAGGTCGAAATAAGCGCGAAAAAGCCGGAGTACAGCGAACAAGTTGTGGAGCAATTAAAAGCTTTCATTGTGAAAAACGTTGTTCCACCCGAATTAATGACTATGGTAGAGGCTTTCCAAAAAAATAAAGGTTTACAAAAATTATTTCGCAAAGTTTCGCGATCAAAGGACGGCGAGAGTACCTCGAGTACAGATGACGAAGAGGCCGAAAGTAAGAAGTCCGCTCGCAAAAGGAAAAATCGCGTTCAAAAAATTTCGGATTCATCGGACGAGGAATGTCTGGCTGAGCGTTTGAGTCTCAAGAATACACCGTCGACGAGTAAACCCGAAGTCACGAAATCCCGTGAGGAGAATACCGTTGACGCCGATAACACGGAAAGTAAAACAAAAGAAAGTGCAAAGAAAGTTATGCCGAATGAGGACTCATCGACGAACAATGCTCTCGAAGTGTCGGATGACTCGTCGCGCGATGCTCCGAACAAAAAAGATAAACCTGGCAGACGAAAAAAACGCGAGAGAAAAGGAAAGTCTGAAGAAACCCCGAAGGACACGCCTACCGATGCCGCGGAGACTCCAGTAGAGGTAAACGATACTCCGCAAGAAGCATCAACTTTGCCTAATCCGGCGGCTAGAACACGGATAAGGCGTAGAAATTCACTGGAAATGTTACAGGAGGACGTACGCGAGATGTTTATCAGCAGCGACGTCGTATCCGCGAATGGCCATCGAATGTGTAGATTGATAAAAGAAGCGCAATCGCAATCGTCAATCGCAGGTCATTCGAATACATCGCTCGATCGCCAAAGTGCCAAAGGAGAATCCGATGGAGAAGAAGACGTTCCGGCAACAACGCGCGCTGGTACCAGAGGAAAAGGGGCAGGAGGAGGAGGAGGAGGAGGAGGAGGAGGAGGCCGTGGAAGAAGCAGAAGAAGAGTGAGAGGCAGATACGCACCGAGACAGTCCGCCAAAGGAATCGCTAGTTCCGAAAGTGAAGACGATGATTCGGCGGCTACGGCAATCGTTGGTCCAAATGATACATCAGAAACTGCCAAAGTTTCTGATGAATCTGTGAGATCTGATAACGCGGGAAAAAATCTAAACAACAGCAAAGACGAGTCCGAGGAAACTTACTTTTTGCGACGAAGCGAACGCGTTGGCCTTCGAGAGTCCATGAAAGAGCCGCGAGCGCATAATCAAAAATCCGATCTCAGTAAAATCGATTCATCGAAGATGATGTTTGATTACTCGTCGGATGAGAGTTTCGGAATAGACGTATCGGAGCTAACGGCAGCGGTAGATATTTCGTTGCATCCTGAGCCTCAAACACTGACTTCGTCGTCTCCATTGGCAAAACCACCGACCGTTAAGACGGGAGCTACAAGAAAAAAACGAATGGGAAGAAGACGAGGAAACGCTGCTAAGACGAGCGATGATAAAGCTGAGAACGCTGCATCGGGTGACGAAGTGGACAGTATAGCGTCCGATTTATCGAGAGCCAGTAGTCTAACGCGTGGCAAAAAAGCTAACGCGGCACTGGGAAAACCCGATACTAACGAAGAATTGCTCAGCGATCTTCTGATAAGTTTGGGAGATCCAAAGACTCCCGGAGCTGAGAACGATGTCGAACGCGGCGCGACTCCCGCTGCTGGTGTTAAAGTTACACGTAAGAAAAAGAAGAAAAAGGGAAGTTGGGCGTTCGGTGTGGTTAAGAATAAGAACAAGAAGAAGAAAAAAGCGTGTCAGCCGGTTCGCGCAACTGTTGAGGGAACGGAAGTTTCGTCTCTAAGCACAGAACAAGAACAGTCGTTCGATGTATCGAGCGAAACGAAAATCGATCCGAAAGATTTCCCGAATACAACGGAAAACGGCGCCTCATTGGGTCCGGAAATCGAACCGAAGGAAGAAATTCTCTCAGATAGTTCGGTTCCAAAGTCCACTGAGGAAAACGCCGTTTTTACCGTTCAGAAAGAAGAGCCACCGAGTCCGGTGAAGAGTCAGACATCCGCGGGGAAGGAAGATGCTGACGATACGATGGACGATAAAAAGCCATTAGACGAACTGTTGTTAACAGACGTCGAAATGGAGCCAAATACCGATGGTGGGCGGAATATCGGTATAAGGAGGCTGATGAGTTACGTATGGTCGACGGGAAAGGATCGATTCAATTGTCTGTACTGTCCGTGGATCGGCAAGAATATAGTTCATCATTACACACTCAGTCACGCCGGCAAAGAGGTAATGATTTCGCGCCTAACGGTTGCTGAAGCGAGGCGCGCGATAAGCCGAGCGACGGCCGTCGATGACGCTGAAAGAAAACCAAACTACGATTCCACAGAGATTCGTAAGTTTACTTGCCGTTTTTGCGAATACACGAGCGAAGGATCATCCGCTACGGCTCTCGAAGCTTTTTACGAACACTGTACGACGCACACAGGCGAATACAGATTTCGTTGCAACAGTTGTCCTTATCAGACAGTCGCAAGATCATCGATGAAGACTCATTATTATCGTAAAGTTTGTCCCAACAAATTTCACGGTAACATTAATTTGTCGATAAGCGAAGATCCCGTACCCGCGGCCGATTGTCTTTACGGTTACATATGCCCGACATGCAATTTCGTTCAGTTAAAGGAGAACAATGTCAAGAGACACATTAAATTGTGTCACGACGAAGCGTCGAAAGTCGACGTCGTCAGAATCGATATGTCGTCGCACGTTGAAGAAAATCTTTGCAATTCCGGCGATGCCATCGACGAGACTGAAGAATTGAAGATCGAAGATCCTATGACCGACACGGAACCTAAATCTTCCGAGACTACCGATCGCGATGTTTCCGCTGCAGGGAACTTTATATCCGGAAGACTGACCGACGGTACGGATAAAATAGATATCGTCGACGAGACTTTGAAGAACGAAGAAGAAACGGACGCGCCGTGTTCCGGTAAATCTACCGACGTCCCCTCGGAACCGGAACCGACTTCATCGCAAGAAAGTGCGAACGATGGTCCAACTATCGCGGGAAATCTCAGTATTTTCGTTTGCCCACCGGAATTGGAGAACAAAGAAGCTGAGATACAGCACGAGAGGCGAAAGAAAATGCAAGAAGTAGTGGAGAACATTGGTATCTTAAACAAAGTTAACGAGAAGAGGGATCTTTCGATAATCGATAAATTGAAGGATAAAATGACAACGGATCTCGACGAATCGCTCGAAGCAGCGAGATCTCTGGAAGCAACCGAAGTCGCAGCTGCGGACGCTACGGAAGCTCTTGCTATCAATGCACCAGCGATGAATCTACCAGTTTTGGTGATCGAATCCGTTACATCACTCGCCGCGAACGACTCGAACTCCAAAGAGTCTCCGATCGACAAAGGCGTTTCGGAACCTTTGCGAGAAGTTCCCGAAGCTACAGTGAAGAACGAACCTTCGGATGGTATTACGGAAACATCTGCGATCCCCAAAGAAGAAGGTGAAGACACCGCTGATGACAAAACTGAGAAAAAGCTTAAGGATCCTCTAGCGAACTTAGATGAACTCCGCAAAGACGAGAGCAGCGACGGCGAGGATACCGATAATGATATCGCAGCTCAACCCTCGCGATCTTACGATTCCGACTCTTCGACCGATCAATCGGATTCCGAAATTCCAGCCGATGTGAATTCTCTTCTCGACGAGATAAACTCATCGGCGAACGCCCCGATGATGACGACAATACAACGGCTCGCGGCGCAACTTCAAGGTGAAAAATCATTTCCCGTTGGCGAAGCTACGAGCGATAAAGTCGAAAATACCGAACAGGAATTCGCTGAAGTTATTCCAAAAGCCCCGAAAACTATTCCGATAGCGTGCGTTCAAAGATTCCTCGGTAGAAGGACTGCAATGCTGCAGGAAGTGGCGAAGGAAATTACCGAACCGGTCATCAAAGAAGCTACAGATACTCCACCGGATTCGCCGCCGAAAAAATTCATTCGTTTGCGAAGATTAAGCGGCGATAAGCTTTCAGTGCCAAGTCCCGTGGAACCACCGCCCCCCGTGGAACCCCCTCCCGTTGAATCCCCGCCGATCGAAGTCTCGCAACCCTCCAGTATCGACGACGGTACCTCAGAAGCAGCGGCCGAAGTTCTTCAAACCGACACGGAGGAAGAATGTTCCTTTCTTCGTATAGAAAACGTCATGAGTCTCGCCGGCATGGAAAACAATTCAAGCGAAACTATAAATGATATATTGAAAGCGGTAAATAGTATAAATGTAAAGAATCCGACAACAGTATCGGTACTCCGAAAGGGAAGTCCTAATATCTTGAAAAGACCGAATTTGCCAGGAGCCGTAGCTGGAAGATCGTCAACGGTACAGAATTTGCCTGTTCTACCGATACAGCCGGGTATTTCCGTTAAAAACGGAAAATTCGTTCGTCTCGTAACCGGTCGTACATCGCTAAAACAGAAGGACAGCACTCATCGCATATTCGGCAGTAAAATGAAGTCAGCGGAGATGTTCACCGCAATGCTTCAACCGGCAAAACTTCGACAATTTTACAAATGCATGGCGCGCAACTGCAGCTTCACAACCGATTGTCAACAGGCATTTGGCGCGCATTATCGTCATCACAAGGAAACCGTCGATCGCAGCAAAATGGTACTATCGACTTATGATTTCCAAAGATGTGCCTATTGCACGGAAACTCTTACAACTTGGAACGCGATGAGCGAACATCTCAAAGACAAACATATGTATTGTCAGTATCAATGCAGCTATTGCTTTTACCGCGCGTTAGCGCAATCCTATGTCGAATTGCATCAGATGACCGTTCATCAGGATGCACCACCATCGGTTTTACTTGGTCAGCGCGAAGATCCACCGATCGAGGTAATCGACAGACGCGAATTCGTCATACCGTTCGTTTGTCATCACGAATGCGGCAAATCATTTTTCGTTCCCGGAGCTTTTCTCGCACATCTTCGTACGAAACACGGGAATTCCCTTTCGATATTCAAATGCCACTTGTGTCCGGCGCCGCTATTCAATGCCGAGAAACTTGTGGCGCATTATAAACTTCACGGTATCTACAAGTATCAATGCCTCTACTGCATTTTCGGCTCCGAACAGTCGTCCGATGTTCACGCGCATCTAAGCGCTTCGCATTACAATAGACCGCCGCATATTCTCGAGAGAACTTTACAGCCGCGTCCGGTGCGTGATAAAGACGTTATACAACAACTCGTAGTTCTCAACGTCGACGAGGGATACAAATGTACTGAACTCGTTCTGGCGCCGGGTCAGGATAAGAAAGACATTCCGAAGAACAAACATTGGCTTCAGGTCGACAGAAACACAAGCGATGGTTCCGCAATCGGGCAAATTAAATTACCCGTTGGTAACATCGGAATGAACAGACTATTTCCTTACGAGAAATTGGACTCCAACGACGCGGGAAAAAGCGCCGCTGCTCCGTGTAATCCCGCGACACCGATTATCACGAAATTTCGTAACGCCACGAAGATATCGCCGAAAAAATCCCCCGAGAATATGCTAATAGTCGATGATACCGGCGGCGTTATTAAGATTGCGAAACGACGAGAATACGTGTTTCCTTCGGCTACGAAAGACTCGCCGTCCGATGGTCCCGTCGCGACTACGAGCTCTTCGGATCCTCTCGAAACTAATCGCGACTCGCAATCTAATGAAGAGGAATTTATCAATATTAATATCGTGGAGGATCCGGAATTTCTCGGCTCGAAAGACCCCGAGACGAGTGAATCCTCCGATCTCGTTAAAGACCCGAGCAATGTTACGGAAAATAAAAATGACGATAGCGATATCGAGATTTTGGAGGATATCGAAGTCCCGGCGAACAAAACAAAGATTAACAGTCCGATTAAAGTTTTTCTTCCGGAAGTTATTAAAAAAACGGAAGAACTCGTGGTCCCGGAGACCAAAACTCCGAAGGAAAAAACTTCGGTACCGGAAACGCCGGATGTCGAACCGGTGATTGTTTGCAGCAGTAACGAGAATTCTGTTGAACTGAGTATCAATCCAAATCCCACCGAAGAGGTCGAAAACAGTTTTGCGAGACCGTTGACTCTTGAGGATATTATGAACACCGGTTTCACCGGTAGAAATCTGTATAAATGTGGTTACGATAGTTGCGAATTCGGAGCCGAAACATCGTTGCTACTGAGGGCCCATATAAAGGAATGCATCTTCGCCACGGAAACGAGAAACTTGAATTGCGTACACTGCAGCAAGAGATTCGTGAAGATCGGCTTTTTGTTGGAACACTTCAAAATGCACGGATTGAAACGCTTTGGTTGCTCGTTGTGCAATGATCGATGGCCAATGCAATATCAAGCGTTGGCGCACATGAAAACGAAACATCGACAACCGTATCCTAAATTAATTCCCGCCGATCCGAAGAACCCATCGGCCGACGGTCTGTTCGTCGTCGAAGCTGTTGTAAGTCATCCAAAACTTATAATAATTGTAAAAATCCAATTATACTTATTAAGGAGGGTGCATAGCTGCCGTCTCATCTAAACGTGAGATTCCGAGCGAATTTCGAATACTTACCAATGGTATAAAAATCTTTAAAAAATCAACCATATCGAAGGTCCTAAGAAAATTAATTTTCTATAATAATAATGGGAAAAAATGCCTAACAAATTAGTTTTAAAAAAGTTGTTTAACAAATCATTCGGTAATTCAATTTTTTCCGCCAAAATTGATCGATTCATTTTCCGAATTCATAAAAAAAATTTAGAATTTTTTTAGTTTTTTATGGATGAAAAGTACCGAATTTTGGATGCGAATTCGTAAGAACGCTACGGATTGCGCTCAAAAAACTTCCGGGGAATCGATCAAACAAATATCGATCAAAGATTTTACCAAAAATAGGATTTACGAAAATTAGAAAAAAATTTGAAAAAATTCATATGTATTTGAAAAAAATGACCGAATCAACTTTCGCTGAACAAAAAAACGTTAGGTTACCAGATGATTCGATAAACAAATTGTTTTTTCAACTAATTTGTCAACAACTTTTCAAAATTATTATTGTGCAAAATTAATGTTTTTAGTACCTTCCGTATCGTTGATTTTTTTCAGATTTTCATCCCATCGAGAACTCTCCAAAATTCCCTCCGAATCTCACTTTTGACTGAAAAATAGTCTATTTATTTCGATGTTTCCGACGAGCAATTTAATTTGTCCGATCGCGGAAACATCGCTCGTGTTTTTGTCGACCAAAAGCCAATATTTGTTCTTCGGAATGTCTTTTATATCCTAAATCCGGCGCGAGAATGGATTCGATACATTAGTATCCCTCGCCAACGTAGAGAACGAATAGTTGTTGTATATCGTCTTTATCGCGCACCGAATCTAACGATACACTCTCCTTAATGAATTAACTATAACGAGTTAATATCTTTCAATACGATATTCACAAACTTATAATCCGTTTTGAAGATAACTAAATTTTTTAAAAATGATTTTTCAGGCCCTCGCGCGCGATAGAACACGCGGCAAGAAGCGCGGAAGAGTAAAGTCGCTCGACAAGGACGGCGACAAAATCATCGACGTGGAAAAGGTGGTATTCGGACCGACGGAAATTGAGTCGTTGCCTCGTCAACAGATCTACCAACGCGAAGTACAATGCGGCGTGTGTCCCTATACCACGAAAGTCCGAATAAACATAATTCGTCATTTGCAACTTCACGCAAAGGACGAGACGGTCCCGGAGTCCGGTCCCGTAAATCCCGTTCCATGTTTAGACAAAAAAGAAAAAATGTTCGACAAAATGGTGAATCTTGCAAGCAGTTCGCATCAAAACGGCCGTATGGGAGGAACAAAAATCAAAGAACCTCCTGCCGTCGAGAGCGACGCTGAGTTTCTTCCGAAATTCATTCCGGAGCACAAAAGGTAATTATCGCTTCGCCAACAATAATCAACACAACACACATATTTTTTCATCTTTTCAACGCCGCATATGGATCGAAAAAACCCCGTGTATCCTCGTCGCGAAATAAAAAAAAAAAACGCGACATCGATATAGTAAAAATTATAGAAATTACACGTTATTAAAAAAATTAATTTTTCAAATTTTAAGAAAGAAATCTTCAAGAAATTTTTCAAATTTTTAGATAGAAATTTTCAAGAAATTTTTCGAATTTTAAGAAATTTTCAAAAAATTTTTAAAATTTCAAGAAATTTTTCAAAATTTCAAGCAATTTTTCAAATTTTCACGAAATTTTTCAGATTTTAAGATTTTCTTTAATCATCTCGGGTCCGGTAGATCTATGTGTGGATTTTGGAGTAAAAAAGAAAAAAAAAACGAATTTGGAAGAGTTAATCAGTAATTCAACGATTTTGTTTTGTCGTTAGGTACGTTTGCGGCGTAACCGAGTGCAACTATCTCAGTATCGACGAAGTGATGTTAAGGACGCACCTGAAAGCTCTGCATCCCGACGAGCCTTACTTTCGATGTCCGCACTGTCCCCCACAGTTGCCCGGTCACGAAACTCAGAACATAGCAATTGACAAGATGGGAATACACTTGAAAATGCACGACACTAGACTATACAAATGTTCACACTGCAATCATCACCATTATCATAGGTTTGTAAATGTTGCAGAAAAAAAAAAAAAAAAAAAAAAAAAAAAATTCGAAATCTCTTTTCTTGTCTCTTCGACACCTTTGCAAATGCAATTTTTTTCGATATTGTTATCGATGTTGTAAAATGTATCGTCTTGCAATTTAATTTCGAAAAAAAAAAAAAAAAAAAAATCTGCATGTTGTCTGATGTATTTAAAATTGATAAATAGGCATGTGGTGGAACGGCATCTCACCGACAAGCATTCGGAGGCGAATCCTTACGTGAAGGTGATACGGGAACCCGATAGCGCGGAAGCGGTACCCCAACAAACAACGCAGGAGGACGGCGACGACGCTGGTGCCGCGGATACGGAGGGAAATCACTGGAAATGCAACGTATGTGAATACAAATGCGTCTACAAGTCGGAGATGGTATCCCACGCGTCTTCGACTCACGAAGAAAAATCGCAGTTTAAATGTACGCTTTGTCACTACAAGAGCAACAATAAGATTAATTTCGATCAGCACGTGAACGCGAAGCACGGAAACGATCCGAGCGCTGATTACACAATGGTATATCAGAAGATAAAAGGTTCGGGTGGTATGAGACGAACGGCGGAAGGAGGCGAAGGCGGTGACGAGCCCTTCGACACGACACCGTTGTGGCGCCGAGATATGCCGCGAGTTCGTCACATACGGGGAATACTTTTCGAAGATGAAGACATTTCGCAGCCGGAATCGTCACCGGTGAAATCGGGAAAGCGAAAAAGCGATACCGAGTTAACAACGAAACCGGCGAAATCGCGACCCGGAAAAGTTGCGTCCATCGATGCGGATAAAGAGGACTCGTGGAACAGTTCCATCGAAACTTCGTCATCCGATCGACGATTCAATGTAACGGACGATTTAGACGATGTCGAGAGCGTCGGATCGACATCTGTAAAATCCGCGACGTCGAGACTCGTCCGTAAATTCGCTCCTTACGGATCGCCGATAGCGCATTTTTATCGCTGCACCATTTGCCAATCGTTCAAAACGAAGTATAAACACGATATGCGCGATCATCTCTACAGAGATCTCAAGTATTGGCGGTAAGTTGAGATAAAATGAAAGAATACATTTTTTTCTGAATTATTTAAAATGAAACAATTTGATAAATATCGCTGTATCTTCTTTCAGTTTTCGATGTTCTCTCTGCGGTTACATGGGAGTCAGCAAAAACGCGACGTTGAAACATTTTACGAGAACTCATGAGAACAGACGGCCGACGGAAGAGGAACAGACGTGTCTTCCGATAGATTACGAACTCGAAACTTGGGTCAGTGATCTCACAATTCGATCGATTCTGCCGAATTCCCGTCTAAAAAAAAAAAAAAAAAAAAAAAAGATCGATAATAATTTTTTTTTTTTAATTTCAGGTGCAAACGCTATTGAAGTCGCAAACGGCTCAGATGCGCGGCATGACGGTCGACGCGAATGGCAATATAAAAGCAGCGGAACTAAAACCGAGAAAAACAATCGTTGCGATATCGCGAAGATCGACGACGGAATCGTCGGATCAACCGAAAGGTGAAACGGCAAACATAACGCAATCGCCACTGAAGGATACGAGTCAAAAGGCGAAAACGGTGGATCTCACGCAAGCGATAACGGATATGAAAGATAAATCTATGACTATCGATGGGGACAGCGCGATGCCGATCGTCGAGGATGAGGACAGCAACGACAACGACGCCCTCGTAATCGATAGCAAAGACGACGGATTGGAGGAAACGGAAGCGATGGACGATTCCGCTATCGTCGAAGACGGTAATTATAATTAATTAACAATTTCCCAATTATCGATTCTCGTGAAATCGCGAACTTTGTTAATAAAAAATGCGTTCGTTAAACAGGTGAAACAAACGCGGATTCGCAACGTTTGTTATGCTGCAAACACTGTACGATGAAATTTGCGCGATTGCGCGGATTGAAACTTCACGTGCAGATACGGCATCTCCGGCGTCTCGCCTTCCTGTGTCCCCATTGCGACACATCGTCGAACTCCGAGAAATCGATGAGAAAACATTTGGCGCTGAAACACGTCGGACGTTCCGCCGAAATTATACCGAATCCGGCGACAAATTTACCGGAATTGACCAACGAATTTTGGGAGAAAGAATACGGAGCCGTTATACCGGAAAAGAAAAAACGGAAACGTACCGTCGACGAACCGGCGCCCGATCCCTTCGAGAAAACAACCGGAGCGACGCATACATGTCCCACGTGCGGTTTTCGCGCTATAAACGTTTTTGGACTCGGAGTTCACATGAGAGTTCACACCGCTGTTAAGAGTTTCAAATGCGCTTATTGCAGTTACGCGGCATCGGAAAAAGTTCATCTTTGGCAACATTCGGAGATAAATCATTGGAATTTGGATTGGAAAGTCGGTAACGGAGACGGTGCGGTGCCGGGAACTTCGGAGGACAATCCAAACGATGATGAGATCAGTATGCAGAGCACAGATAATTCAAACGACTACACGGAAACACGAGGTCCTTCGACGAGCGGAGAAATAAAAATTGATCTCATGTACGCGTGTTTTTACTGTAATACACACAGAAAAACTATAGACGCGGTGAGGGAACATTGGAAAACGGCGCACAAAATTCCTCCGAAAGTCCCGAGCGATCCCACTGGTCAACGAAACACTCTGCCGTTCCGTTACAAGGAAATTGCCGTTCAACCGCTTAAAAAAATTCTTCGTTGCGGCTATTGTCCCAAAAGAGGTTCAGCCGCTTCGATAAGATTGCATTCACGGAAAAAGCACTCAACGAAACCTGTTAAATTCGTCGAGATACCGATTATCGCGACGCTTCCCATTAATCCGCAAACTCCACCCGCGGTATCCGTTATCCCGACGATCCCCGATGGATGGATATGCCAATGGTGCAGCGAATTTTGCGACTCTGAAGCTAAGAAAAAAGTTCATCAAAATATGTTTCACTCTCATCTACCCGCGAGTTTTAAGCGTCAAGAAAATTCTAACGCTAACGCCGAACCGGAAATCGAAGCGAGTAATTGTCCGGAATGTCCTTTTAAGACGATTTCACTCGCGGCGATGCAAAAACACGTTACGAAACACGTCGACAGCTCGAGATGCAAACGTTGCGATAAAACATTTCCCGATGTTACACACGCGATAAATCACAATCGACAAGCGCATCGCGGCGAAATTTCTGCTATTGAATCGTTCATTCCGAACATTGAGAAAATAATGTCACGCGTCGTTTGGCGAAACGGCGAAAATTCTTCGAAACCAACGATCGTTCGGAGAAGTTGCGGAGTCGCGAAAAAATCGACGACGAAATCCGCGTTAAGGATTAATCCGATTCCGACGGCGTATCGCGCCGTCGCACGCAAATCCACTAATCCTTTGCCACGATATCCATCGGGAATACGATTCAACACCGAGGATATCGATCATTCGGAATTTCAGAGGGAACCGGTCGTCTCGTATTATGGAAAACCTCGCGTTCCCGTTAATTTGACAAATATCAGCACTTACATCACTTTAGGCGGTGGACGACAAATGAAACTCACGTGTACCGCTCTCGCGCAACTTTTCGATATCGAACCGCGCGTTATGGTCGAAGATATTAAGAAAAAAATTGCAGAATCGACGTAGTTTTGGTTTTATTGTGCATAAGACGATCGAACTTTTCATTGATCATTTTTTTTTTTTTTTTTTTTTTTCTTTTCTTATAGTTTTCAACGCGATGGCAATCATTTTTTTTTTTTGCGACACATTTTATTTATTCCATTTATTATTTACATTGCTTTACATACAAAGTCCAAGTTAACGGACAACCGATCACAGTTTTCACGAATCCCGGTGAGACACGAACGTCGAAGTGTCTTTTTACCGGTGACACCAAAGCGCTTCGTTAAGTGTAACAATTAAAAAAAAAATGTGAACTCGTAATTTTTTTTTTTTTTTTTTTTGTTTTTTTAGTTTCGATAATCGTCTTTCGAACGATTAATCCAATTGAGTTCACGTTTTTCTTCGTTTCGGTAAATAATAAATAAAACCAAAGGACCACAGTGGGATAATCCGATAAATAGGGGGCATCACTCGCGCATTCGTAATTATCATAATATCTTAATTAATTAGGAAGAATGTTTTCATTCGATTGGGAAGTGTAGAATCGATATTTCGCTGTCGCTTCGATTATCAATAACTCTGCATTATGTCTTTAACATGAATTTTCGTATCGCGTTAAATACGTTTTATCGATGTTTGCAAGAAAATCACAACGTGTAAGATACAGAAAAAAAATCGTTACATAAATTTTTTTTTTTTTTTTTCTTTTTTATATAGATATTTAAGTGTCGTTTCTATTATACTGCCCCCTCTGTTCCACTTTTTAGCTTTTAAGTTATATACGACATCGTTTACGAAGTAATGAGAATCGTTGCGATCGATCCAAGTGTACTGCACGATCGTCTCGAAAGATTAGGAATGAAAAAAAAAAAAAAAAAAAAAAAACCACGAAAAAACAATATATAAAAGCGAAACAAGACTGAGAATGTCCTGTAAAACCGGTAGACGTAGCTTAACGATAGCGAAACTGTAAATACTCTGTATCATAAAACTCGAAGTAATAAATATTTTTGATTTTTATAAACGTTATTGTATCAGTCGTATTACGAAAATTGCCTGTTCTTTTCGTTCACTAAAAAAAAAGAAAAAAAATTGTGCGAAAATTTTATTTACCAATACGGGAAATTTTAATGGATAAATTGGTTCATTAAATTTAATTTACAATTACGATGAGAAATTGATGAAAAGTATATTGAAAAACTGTAGTCGATACTGTAATTTTAATAATTTACTAAAATTAAAACTTACAGTTTTTTTTTTTTACAAACTATAATGGGAAAGTAATTCATGGATAAATAATAGATCGATCACTTTTTTTTTTGTTTTTTTTTTGTTTTTTAATAAACGTTTATTGTTATTCAAAAGCGACAGCAGTTACAATATTGTATTCGAGAGAAATAAATTCGAACGATGAAAAAAAGAAACGAAAATACGTAAACGGCGTGCGTTTGTGAAGTAAGATTAACGATCTCGTGAAAAATATCATTATATCAATTAAATTAGGCGATTTTTTTTTTCTTTTTTCTTCAGACGGAAGGTTAGCCTTTTAGAGATGAAAGACCGGCTCTCATGATTTCGTCGACGAGAAGAAGATTGCTGGCTATAACGGTGCTGAAAAAAAATAAATCGAACGATATATATAGTAAATTAACGATTTTTTAATTTTTTTTAAATTCGCTTAATTTTCGATAATCGACGTAATTAACTCACCAGGAATTGATAATTTGTCTTTTGACGACATAATTATCGTA
The DNA here is from genome assembly GCA_934046635.1 of Buathra laborator. Taxonomy (NCBI): domain Eukaryota; kingdom Metazoa; phylum Arthropoda; class Insecta; order Hymenoptera; family Ichneumonidae; genus Buathra; species Buathra laborator. Next base: position 7,561,892 of record OW203900.1, read on the forward strand.
AATTCCGGCGTCTTTAGGTTTCAGCGCTTCGCCAGTCGTTACGTCCAAACCGACCGGTTCGCCGAGTGCAACACCTTCTTCGAGTAACTTTACTATAGTGTACTGAGCATCGAAACCGCTGTTTACCGCTGTAATCGAGAAAACAAAAAATTCCAATCAAAATCAAATCCCCGTAAAATCAATGAATATCTATTCGTTATTAATTAACGTACCGAGAATCTTCGGAATGATGAGGAGCGCCTCGGCATACGCCTGAACTCCCAATCTCTGTTTTCCTTTAACTTCTTCCTTATAACGTCCGAGTGCACGACTCGCGGCGACTTCGAATGCACCAGCGCCGGGAATAACGCAACGATCGTCGATCGCGTTCTTTACCGCTCTCAATCCATCGCGAACCGCGTCTTTAAGTTGAACCAACGTATACTTGTTCGGTCCCTGAAAAAAAAAAAAAAAAAAAAAAATAATTAATTAATCGAAACATTAATTATCGCATCAATTACAAAATTTTTCAATTTTTTTTTTTACCTTAAGCAAAATCGTTACGGAATTCGGCTTCTTGCAGTCCTCGACGAAAGTGTACTTCGACTCTCCCTGCGAAAAAAAAAAAAAAAAACAAAATCGTTATTATATTCCCGAATTCTAAAAAACGATTAATTAACGAGGCGGAAGCTTCGAAAACTCACGAGTACGTGTTCGTAAACAGCTCCGGCATATCCCAAATTTTCTTCTTGCAAATCATCAACAGAATTCATAGCCATACCGCCGCATGCGAGCGCGAGACGTTCCATGTTTCGGCGTTTGGCACGACGAAGCGCAATGATATTTTCCTTAGCGAGCATATCGAGCGCCGGTGGGTCAATGCCCTTCTGATTAATAACGACGAAACTCTTGTCGGTACCATCGCAGAGTTTTTTCTTCAACTCGATTATTTTCTTGACGCGATTATCGATAAATTCGCGTTCCGCGGCAACGAGCCTCTCGCGCTCTTCCGCGGTTTTGTAGAAGAAACCGCTGTTGACTTCGCTTTTTTCGTATTCGAGACTAACGTTGCACGTTAGAATGTACGCGTTTTCGAGTTTCTTCGGCATATCCGGGTGCCGCGATCCGTGATCCATTACGATACCGCGAATCAGCGTAGTGTCGGCGGCCGTTCTGTGTTGCATTTCCATTAGTTCCACCATATGGAGATCGACGGGACCGTCACCCTGTCTTATCGCCAAAACAGCGTCGACGCAAACTTCCGTTAATTTATCCGCGAGTTTCGGATGAATTTTCGTTCTCAGAGAAGTTCTCGCGACGTCAAGCAAAGCTTCTTTAGTTATTTCAATGGGGATTTTCAGAGAATCGAGAATTTCTATGGTTTTAGCTCTCGCGAGTTCAAAGCCTTCGGTCAGTACGCGCGGATGCAACCCCTCGGAAATGTAGAGATCCGCTTGTTTCAAAAGTTCTCCGATAACGAGAACTGTGCTGGTGGTTCCGTCGCCCGTCATGTCGTCCTGCGCAGTCGACGCACGCGCTATCAACGACGCAGTCGGATGCTGAATTTGCATCTCGTGTAAAAGCACATTGCCGTCTTTTGTGATCTTAATGTCTCCGGCTCCGGAAACCAACCTATGAAAATTACGATTTTTTTTTTTCAACATAAATTTTTGAAATTATTTTCGTAGTTTTTCAACGATAGTATTTTTTTTTCGTGGAGTTAATACGAGAAATGCGTGGGATTTTTTTTTTTTTTCGGAGTATGAAAAATGGGGGAAACGCGTCATGCGGCAAAGGGCCGGTATGAGGCGTGAACATGGCACTTCCTTATAAGGACAAATTTTCTTACATTTGATCAATCGATAAAGCGGTACGAAGGAAGTTATTGCAATCGCTGATATACGATTGTAATGGAAATACGTTGGATACTGTTGAACGTTAGTTATTGACGGCGGATGAAAAGTATTAAAAACGTTGTACGATAAAACACGTGAATCCTTACATTTTCATGGTTCCTCTCGGTCCCAAATTGCTCTTCATCACATCCTGAATACCTTTCGCCGCCGATATATTGACAGCTAATGCCTGTGCCGCTCTGGCGAACTCGGCTTTCGGATTCAACAGACTAATCGCTGCCATTTTTTTTAAATTTAATTTGTATCAAACTTTTATGAAAATCTTGTCGGATATTACAAAGATCGCGCACGATGCAATGGAAAACGCTACACTGTCGTCGGTGAAACAACGGCGGTGCCTTCTCGATCGAAGACAAACGTGACTCGCTGCCAGGGAACAAGTGTCGCAAACGTTGCTTTTTGTTTTTCACAAACTTCCCTATGTTTCGGAAGAAAAAAAACCGGCATACGATAGGGTGTTTTTATTTAATCGAGTTGGCAACGTTGCGACGAGGCACGCACCCTTCTCCCTAACCTCGTTTGACAGCGCGTACGGAGCTCCTGCGTGCTCCGGCATACATTTTGTAATAATCGTTGTTGCAGTAAATTCGTACGATTTTTCTCACGATAACAAAATCCAAAAACCCTCAAACACGATGGCTTCGCGCGGACAATTGCGACGAATCCCCGAACTGGAGTCGCGCATCGATTACGTACAATGCGACGGTCTCGCGGCAATGAAGATTGTTAAACACTGTCACGAAGAATCCACGAGTAACATGGAGGTCGCGCAAGGTGCGCTACTCGGTTTGGTAGTAGAAAGCCAACTCGAGATCACCAATTGTTTTCCATTCCCGAAAAACGACGATTTGATGGAAGAAGAGGAATACCAGTTGGCTGTTATGCGTCGACTCCGAAGGTAAGCATTCCGCACCTTTCCCTCCGTAAACTAATTTTTTTTTTTTTTTCTTTTTCGTAATTTATCAATGTTATTAATGTTTCGATGTTCGCGACAGGGTCAACGTTGACCATTTCCACGTTGGATGGTATCAGAGCGCCGACGTTGGAAATTTTCTGAGTCTTCCGCTTCTCGAGTCGCAGTATCACTATCAAACCTCCATAGAGGAGTCTGTAGTAGTGATCTACGACACCGCAAAGTCAGCCAGAGGATTCCTAACACTAAAAGCCTATCGCCTCACTCCGCAGGCTATTCAGATGTACAAAGAGGGTGAATTTACTCCGGAAGCTTTGAGAACTCTGAAAATCGGTTATGAGACTCTTTTCGTCGAAATTCCGATTGTAATAAGAAACAGCAATTTGACGAACATTATGATGTCTGAACTCGAAGAAATGATACCTGAGGAGGAGGGAACGAAATATCTCGATCTCGGAACGGCCAGCGTTCTCGAGAATCAATTGAGATGCCTTATGGATCGCGTCGACGAACTGAATCAAGAAGCCATTAAATTCAATAGATATCAGCATCTCGTCGTTCGTCAACAACAGGACAAGAATAGGCTGTTGCAGAAGAGAGCGCAAGAAAATGCCGCGAGAGCCGCTAAAGACGAGCCGCCGCTACCCGACGACGATATCAACAAACTAATGCGCCCACTTCCGGTACCGCCGCGACTCAATCCTATGATCGTTGCCGGCCAAATCAACACGTACAGTCAGCATATCTCGCAATTCTGCGCTCAGAGTTTAGCGAAATTGTACATTACTCAGAGTCTTCAAAGCGCCAAGGAAGCGAAATCGACGAATTGATCGCGAAACGACGAATCGTTCGAATAACTTACGAAATTTGCATCTCAACAACGCTCGCGCCGTACGAGTCTTCGGAATCGATAAAACTCGATAATCGAATGATAAATTTGAAAAATAATAAAGGCGTTCATCTGAAATTTGTCGTATATATTCTTTTACAATTCGCTATCTATGGTTTACGGTATTTTTAACGATGTGGTTATTCTTCCGCATAACGAAATACGTTTTTTTAATATTTTCGATTGTTTGGGGATCGACGATCGGATTTATTAAAAAAAAAAAAAATGAGGAATCACCTGTTTTTCTATTTTGCCAAAGAGAACCATTTTAGGGATTTTCGAACAACGAATTATCCATCGATCGGTTTCGGATCGGTGCTCATCGTGTTCCGCGGGAAAATTTTTTCACAACTGCGCGATTTCTAAAATAAGGAACGATGATAAGGCTGAGGATTTTTTTTGTCTGAAAATAAAGAGTTTCCAATATTGTTCACCACACACATATCAAGTAAGTTTTTGGTACGGAATTTTTCGATTTTGGACATTTTCTGTAACATATTTTATTACGTTCGGTACAACGTTCAAAACAATTGTTGCGACGGGATTTCTGCAGGGAAAATTTCGGCGCTTTTCACCGGAAGTGACGTCACATAAAAAAAGTTAAAATTTTCTACAAAAAAATTACGTCTCAGTAAAAATTTTAAAAATGTCACGACTCCGAAAAAATGTACCATAGATTTTTATAGAGTACATATTTGCGAGAATCGCGAGTACGCGCGGGAATAAGCGCTACTTGTGTGCAGAATCGATCGTAGACATTTTCCGCATATTTTTTGTTAACTTTCGCTTACGACGTCATCATTCAACATCCATGGATAAGAGTGGGTTTTCCGAAATTTTTTTTTTTCTTACGCGAAGAAGAAAGATTGCTATTGTATCGGTTATGGAGTCTCCAAAAGTTGAATAAGATTCTCGAGTCAAAACAAGTGTTTAGCAATGTTTAATATGAAGATACCGGTAGCGTCTAGACGCCGAGTAATTAAAAACATAAATTACATTCACGTGCACGTAAGTGCGATACTGGCATCAACGAGTACGTAAAAACCCATGAGGATAAGAATAAATGGCGCATGTGTGAGTGCGTATATGAATCGTTCCACACTCAGTCCGCTATTTTATACAAACGAAGAAGTTACTACGCTGCACCGCGACTACCCGGAAACAGCAGGTCAGCAAAGAGAAACACATTCCTCGCAGGATACAATAATCCCCGAAACTAGTAGTACCTCGAGGAGTGGCACGTTCTAAAAAAATATCTACGACGCACAAAGGACCCAATTCGTAGATTACAAGTGTCAAATATGTTGCGCGATGTTATGATACATCTCGTGCTGAGCGGTGTTGGTGTATTTGTCGGTATTTTGGGTTTTTTCGTATTATTCGTTGGTTACGGCAATCCCGATGTCGGCTTTTGGTCGGTTTTAGCAAGTTAGTAAAATTTACGTTCATTTATTATTTCGATTATTTCATTTATTTTCTTTTTCTTCGTATTTTGCTTTTGTTTTTCGAACGATTTCGAAGCGCAATTTCATTATTCGATAATTCCATTGTGTTTTTTTACTCGATGTTTTGTTTTGTTTATTTAACCTCCACTATTGTTTCCGTCGTATTGTGTGCATACGATATTTTTACGACTCGCAAACGATTGCATCGATGAGCCGTATGGTCAATTTATGAATAAATGTATGCGAGAAAAAACGTCTCTGATGCTTTATGACGGTAATTTGCATTGTTTATCGATTTCTTTAACGCATCATAGGTGCGTTGGCTGGCGTGTGCTTTCATCTTCACTGGGTGAAGGGAAAAGATTCCCTGGAGGTATGGCACACCACAGTGACTCTTCGTAACATTACACACGTCGGTTTTGTCAGCGGAGTTATCGGAACGGCGGCTCTCATTTGGTATCTCTTTCTGACGTTTTACCACAACATCCGTAAGTATCAAAACTCAATTATGCACCAAAATTTTCTCAAAACTTTATTAAGTTTCACGAAAAAAAAAAAAAAAATCGTAAAAAAAAAAAATTCGTAAAAAAAAAAAATTTGGATAAAAAAATCGTAAAAAAAAAAAAAATTTGTTGCAGCATCTCCGCCAGTTGCGAAAAGCACAGTGATACCTGCGGTGTGGGCTTTGATAAGCGGCAAATGGGGTTTCACTCTGATGTATTACGGCAATCATTACGAGATAATAATCAGAGACAGACCATTGGCGATCCTTGCGCACGATAGTGTTTGATAAAAAAAAAAAAAAAAGAAGAAGAATCTCCCATCAATGTTATTCTGGAACTGTTGATCTTTTTTTTTATACTATCCATACATTTTATACGATATTTTTCAATGTGATATTTGGAGAAAATTTAAAACATTTTCCAGTCAAAATATCCGCACATATATATATATATATATTTCTCGATATATTTATACTCCGAATGCGAAAGAAATAAACATTACGTTTTGAATAAAAAAAAAAAAAAATATGCGAATTATGAATTCGTAACAATTTATTGTTTTTCTATTTTTTTTATTATTATTATTATTATTAATAATCTATACACAAATACAAACAGTGTGTGTGTACATCGATAGTGCAGGATGTAGGAATTATTAATGACTAATTTTAGATAGCAGATCTGAAAATTACATTATTAATTAATCTGTGGTGGTTATCCCCCAGCAAATTAAATACGACAACCGAATTCGAAGACTTATTTATCAACCGGAAGGTCCACCGAAACAATGCCACAAAATCTGCTCTCGTAAAAACTATCGTACTATTTAAATTTGTTCGCGAAAAGGATGAGAATCTTTGCGACTTCAATATTTCTCGACGATGCGAATCCGCGAAATTATCGAAAATTTCAATTTCTCGCGGACAGTAGCGACATTTTGGATGAAAATCGGTTAACACACGAAAACTACGGAATGCTTCATTGCTGGGGGCAGATGGATAATTAAAGCCGAAGAACTTCATCAATGTTTGTAAAGTGTTAAATATCGAAGTCATGTGATAGTGACGAATAATACTAATGGTTGCGGCATTAAGCCATTTTTTTTTTCGTGAATGGAGGACGTAAGGGTGCAACGAGTGCCCCTTTGGTACGGAAAAAAAAGCGTTGTCGCGAGTCCAACGATATTTTCCAGAATTCTATCTCCAAAAACAAAAAAAAAAAAAAACAAAAAAGATCGACACGATTTTCGTGAAATTTTTGAAGAGAGGATTGTTTCGCAACGATTTATTTCTATTTTTTTTTTTTTTTTTTCAATATATTCGATTAATCGCCGTTAATTTGTCATGTCGAACGATTTATATTTATCATCGAACGTAAATCGATGATTTGGTGATACGAAAAAAAAAAGAAAAAGAAAACTGCAATTGTAGGCCTCCGATAAACCGATGAAACGGATCTTTCGCCCATTATTAATCGGCTTTATCCTTAATTATTAAATAGCGTTTGTGTAATAATTCGTTATAATCTCATTCTACGTATCGATGAAAATCTCAATTAATTCCGCTCCCTCCCCCTCCAGATTATCGAGTAAATTAAAGCCTCGAATCCGATAGATCGAAAGCCGATGGAAGAAACGAGAGGCCAAAGCCGAGAAAACATAACATAGCTGCATAATAGATTTTACTCGTAAACCAATGTACATTCCAACTGTTTTTGTTTGTCTCTCAGCAATTAACCATCTCATCCGTAGCCTTCGGACAATAGAGAAGATAGAATGGGAACAATTGGCAACATATTGTTTCTTTCTACCAAAATTTCTCTACCAAAACTATCGAAAAATTGTTCATTTTATTAGATAAATTTCCTTTCTACTTATCGATGATTATTTATGAACATTTGGTGTCAATGAAGAGATTAATTACATGCGCGTTTACTCCCCAAACATGAACCGTATAAAAGCACTCATTTAACTCTGAAAAAATCTTTACTAATATAGTTTGAGATTATATTTTCAATCCCAATGTTTCTTAATCAGAAAAATATTCGCTCGTTTCGTGGATTGACAACTATCTTCAAAAATCACATTTAATCGTAATTCTTAAAGTTACGAGGCTACTGTTTGCGTCGATTAGCACCCGGCTATTTTTTTTTTTTTCTTTCGTAATTTTTTTTTTTTTCCTTTTTTCTTTCGATTTTGTTATTTTTTTTTTATTTTTTTTTTAGTATTCACGTTTGTATGAGGAATTTTAATTATTCCTATTATACACGACGAGACTGCAAAACTGAGTCTCGTTAATGTTGCTTTTGTCTGGAATTATGTTTAGTACTATGATTAGTAGAGTCGTTGGCCGTAGCGTTATCGAGCGATACATCGGAGATATCGTCACTGCTGTCGCTCCGTATATCGCCTTCCATCTGTCGAGTAATTTTCGTGAAGATATTATCAAAGACGCACGTGGTGCGTATCGACTCTTGTAGATCGATCGCTACTTTTTTTACATACCTGACCCGCGTAAATAGCGTTGTACGCTATCTTGAGGATTAGCCACGTCCATATAATATGGAGTGCCAATAGTAAGAGAAGCAGAGCGTTTAGTATATAATACGCGGGAAACATCGGCACTATCTTAGGGGCCTCTATCAGTGTGCTAAAAAAAAAAAAAAAAAATTTCGAAGTTACAACGTTAATAAATATCAGATTACTTAAAAGATATCCGAAAGCTTTTTAATCTCCGTGACTCACCTGTAAATTATCCAAAACGGATACACACCGATACGCGTCACGATCCATAGTATTGTAAAGATAAAAAATATAAAATCACATAGTTTTTGGTAATTAGCGTATTTCGCCATTTTCGCCGCCTGAAAAAATCCAAATCGATAGATCGTTAATAAATATTTCGTAAAACAGCGATATATATATATATATTTTTTTTTTTTTTTTTTTTTTTTTTAGGTAAAGAATCGATGTTTTTTTTTACCTCTAAGAAAATATCGGCGCAGTCGTGTACCAGCAGTACTAACGAACCGATTCTACTGAGATTTCCAACCCACGAGAAACACATTAGAACGATCGTTGCAATGTGATGGATAAACATTTGCCAAAAATCCTTTCGTTTGACGTCGAAAAATTGGGACATACTGAGAGACCAGTAAAACGCTATTGATATCATGTAATACCACCAGACGTCGTTTGTTACCGAATGATACGGATATCCGTGATAACAATTGTTTATTTCCCAAAGCCACGATTTGTCCCAAAGGATTACGATGCCGTAGATAAACGAACACGTGTAATACAGACATCTCCAACTGAAAAAAATATTCTTTTTGGTTTGATTTTCATTTTTTTTTTTTTTTTTTTTTTTTTTTTTTAGGGGATGAAATTTTTTTTATGCGATTTTTACCTGTTTTCGCAAAATTTCGTCAAAGTCGAAGGGCGGTCCTGCGAACGTCGAAGCCTCAGCCATCTCTCCACTTGTCTTTCGCTCCAATCCAACTGCTTAGCTAATGCCAATACCTTGAGAAAAAAAAAAACGGAAAGAAATAACGAATCGTTACGCTTCGATGAATACATTAAATAATGCAATAAACAACTTGCATTGGAAGGTCAAGCGACAGTCATTATTATCTATTATGTAATAATTGCTGTTGCAGCAAAAATGTAAAAAAAATGCTGAGAATAACGGATCGAAAACTTTGCGCCATAATTGAATTTTTATTCAATTAAATCGTATAATCTCGTGACTTCGAAAAATGAAATTTTCGGAGTTTAAGAGATATTATTTTTTTTGTTTTCTATACGATTTATAACGAAAATAATAGTGAATTAATAGTTTATATTCAATTAATAAATACGTAAACATTTTTTTTCTTTTTTTTTTTCGTTGCAATAAACATCGACAATCGTTGTGCAGAGGATAACGCGTCCGAAAGAACGCGGCGCCATAATTGACATTTTTATTCAATTAAATCGTATAATTTCGTGAATGCGAAAAATGAAATTTTTGCAATTTCGACGATATTTTTTTTTCGATTTCTATACGATTTTTGAAGAAAATAATAGTTAAATAATAGTTTATATTTAATTAATAAAAAGATACATTTTTCTTTGGCGTTTATATGTATACGTAAATATATATGCAATGGTAAACCTAATTTACCTGCTTATGCTTAATTCTCTTGGTAGTGTACGCCTTCTCAAGGATTGCGTTTGGCGGCGCCTTCTTTGATCGTGTCGTCTTGATACCAATGGATTTGCCAACTGGTGCAAACCAGTACCTGGTAAACGATTACATTTAACATCATATATATATTTTTTTTCTGTTAGAAATCGCGAATATCTGAATTTTGAGATTAAACGGTAAATGAAATTTGTGAATCGACGTACGCGACCTCTGACTCGAGATTCGATAAAATTTATCACTTTTGGAGCGAAATAGTGAGTGATAAATGTCTGGATAAGTCGAATATAGCAATGCAGCACGTAATAATTATCCTCCTATTTTCGATTTACCACGTCAAGTTGAGAAACAAGTTGATGACAAAGAAATATCGATCATTGTAAATTTGTAAAACATCGAGTCTCATTCGTTGCGGAACGTTGTAAACGTACAGTGTGCGGCTGCCGCGACGTGAGACTTCTCGATTACGAGATAAGAATGCGGCGTTTTCTTTTTTTTTTTAACCTACAATAAGCATGCCTCGCCCCGTGCGCTCCAAAATCTCGCGATATTAATCGATTTTGTAATCCCAGAAAACTACTGCTTGCGAAACACTACAATAGCCTATCGTAGTAATGAGTCATTGTTGCTGATAGTGCCTATCGAATAGAATGTTAAAAAAAACATAATCGAACACGCGCCTTGGATTAACGGTTGATTTAGTGTCAGATGTCTTAACTTTTCGTTTCGAGGTATCGAAATATCTCGTGAGGAAAAAAGGCCACGTTAACCGAAGCGATGTTATTTTTACGAAATTACCGATAATAAAAACAATTATGTCGAAAAAACGTTATAGCTTTAACAGCCGATTATTAAAAATAGGAGCCGGCGATTCATTATTGCTGAGGAAAAGAGACAGAGAAAAAAGAAGCGAAAAAAGGAGGAAAAAAAAATGAAGGACGCTCGTCGATTTACCTTTCGAGGGCGTATCGGAGGACTAGAAGACCCAATGCCATCGGCAAAGGGTACATTAAATGTTGAGCATTAGCATATTGGTTTTCCGCATTTGGTGTAATGTTGTCCCACGTCACATTCGGCGGTAACCAAACGTCAGGTGACCAAAATGCCGCTGATATGTTCCTTAGAATCTCCATCATTAAACGATGAATTTCACGAGTCGAAAAACCGCACTAGAAATCTTTACTGGGATCTGTCGCGTTACGCACTATTATACCGGTATGACAATAATTGTATAACAAAAAAATAACAATCGTTAAACGAGCACCGCCCCGAGGAGCTGCTCCGTTGGACACGCGTTTTCGTGGTAACACTACACCTACACTTCACATGGGCAGCGATTAACGACGAGAGAGGTATTGCATGGGCGGTCCCGTACCGTTGATGTTACATATCGAAATAGAAGGCGCGGTTCTCTTAGCGAATAAAAGTTTCGTGTCGCGTATGCGCGGATGCCATATTGCCATGCCAACAGCCATTAGAGAAACAGCCAGAAGTGCCCTCTGTAAGGAGCAAACGTATATTTTCCCTCCTTTTATTTTTACGCGCCAAGCGTCGTCGTCCCCTCGAAACTCGATGAAAATCAAGTGATGTATTAATTCGAAGGAAAAAACAACAACAAAAACCAATAAATTTTTTTCCGTCACACGTAAAAATACTGAAATTTTATTATTACGCCCCAACGTTAATCTCAAATTCGCCGTTTAATTATCATCAACGAATCCCGACATATCGATCGCAAATGTATCTTACAAAGTACAAAAATATCATTATTATTATGTGTAAATAACGTAGGGACTATTTAATACAAATTAAAAATTAAATACCTTAAATTATTCCTCCCCAACGCGCAAAGGAAGGCAAATCTTATCATATCAGTCGCCTTTGCATCTCGCAATTGTCGAAAGTATAACAACTTACATTGGCAGAGTTTTATAAGTAAATATTTAAGCGATAGACTTTTCGCTCGTTATTAAAATTACAAAAAAAAAAACGAAAAACAAATCGAAAAAAAAAAAAAAAAAAAAAAAAAAAAAAAATTAAAAACAAAATTTTTTTTTTTTTCAATTACAATTACAATAATGCGAAAATCTAGTTGGATCCTATGACCATATCTATGTGTCCCTTGAGGGTCTTCAGTTGTTGCATAGTCTCCGCGTCGAGATCCGGAACATTGGAGAGTCGCAGTCCGGCGTTTGGCAATAGCGAAATAACGTTGCCATTGTGCAGAGGTACATTTATATTAGCCATGCGCTCCTGAACAATGGATGATACGAGAAGAGGACTTCCTTGCATACTGAGAACCATTTCACCGTCTCTCGGACGTCGCAACAAGTTCAACGGTGTATTTGGCTTCACTTTTGGAGTAACCATACCGTACGACGTTGCATTATTCTTGGCTGACGGAGTTTTGAATTTATTTGCGATCGTCGAGGTGCGCATGGGTTTCAACATATCATTTCTGTCCGTTTGTCCACTGGTTCTGTTGTTTCTTGTTCTTGAATGGCTTCGTGTGGTTCTCTGTCGAATTTCGGAATTTCGCGTGCTTGAAATACTCCGTGCAGCTCTGGCTTGACGGCTGTTTCTCGTGCTGTTGATTCTGGACACGTGAGTAGTTCTCGTCGTACCTTCGGTCGCGTATCCATCGTCGGAAGCAGCGGTTACGCGTTTGGTCTTCTTTTTCGCCTTCGCGGCGGCCGGGTTCGACGTGGGGAGCAATATTTCATCCACGGAATTTTCATCGTCGTCGTGTTCGTCCGGAAAATCGAGAGCGAGTAGTTGTCCGAACGTTAATTTACGAATATCCGTGGGTAGACGTGATTGCGCGACGTCCAGAGCTGTCGTTAGCGCGTTTATCTGCATACGCAATTCCGCTTGGCACTTGTCGATACGTTGGGCCGTTTGTCTCTCGGAATCACGCACTAAAGAATCACATTCCTCCGTATTTTCGCGAAAGGATCTTTTCGTTTGTTGCTTCGTACGCGGCATCTTTGCCCGCAAGATGATAAACACTGGGCGCACGCCGATGCGAAATCTTGAGGGATTACCAACGCGATTTTACTCTTTGAGACGATTATTCGATTCGAGACGCGTCGCAGCACCGTTTCCGATCTTGGCGAATGACGAATAGTTTCTTAACTCAATCGTGCCGAACGCGCATATCACGCGTAATTGACTTTGTTGCAAGATAGACGTGAATAAACTCGCAAGAAAGTTCAAACAGCCGTTCAAATCGTAACCGTCTAACGTATTGGTTGGGATGATTTTAAAAAACCAGACCTTAAAACACGAAGAACACCAAGTGCAACTACGAGAAGAGCGTCGTGTTTATCAAAAGTTTGAGCAACGTGAAGCATATCGATTTATCTCGAATCGAGGCGCACTTTCATTTTTTTCTTCGCTACCAGAGGGCGCTCTTTCGCAGTGTTCTTTTTCTCGGTAAAGCAGACGATAAGCACTGAATGGCTCGTTCCTTTAGCCCGCACTTTTATCGACCAATAGTCAACGAGCTTCGGTTATAATTAAATCGATATTTACTCAATTATTCGTCCGAATTTTGTCAGAGTTTTGTCATCCTTGTCTAAAATTATTTCTCGTCTTCCCCCGTTGTTTATTAATCTTACGCGAGGAGAAAAAAAACCGAAAAGACAATTCCGCGATGACACGAGTCAAGGAAATAATCGCCTTGCTCGTTGTTCTCCTCGTCGCGTGTGTCAGAAGCGACGAATTTTACGACCTCTTTCATCGCGAAGATCCGTGTATAGCACTGTGCGAAAAAACACCTCAAACATTTGTCAACGTAAGTTCGCGACGCTCAATGCACTTAGTGCGTTGTTTTCGCCGGATTCTCGTTGTAGTGACGTCGCACGATATTTCCATTCCTTCCGCGTTGCAAAACCATTATCTGTCATTCGTTTCTCTCAATATTTCATGATTTTTTTTTTCAGAATGACTACGAAAAATCGTGTTGTCAACGCGGCTGCCGATTTTTTAATCTCGTGGATCTGCGTCACGGACTCATTGTCAATAGTTTGAACGGCTCTAAAGATGCCTGCGAATCATGTAAGTAGCGTTCAAAAACCATCTTTCGATTTTACAAAAAATATTTTTGGCAAATTTGACGCATATATATATCCTTTTAATTAACAAACAATCAATTTTCAGCATGTAGCGAAGCCTACGAAGTTTTTCAAGACAGATCGGCGTGTACTACGGGATGCGATTTTATGGCTCAGCAGCGGGTCACCGATCTGTTATCGTTACTCTCCGTTTTTTACGTCGAAGAAGGAATCGACTCCAATGTGCTGTTAATGTCGCTTGATATGCCAGAAAACGACGTAATGACTGATCCCGGATTGAGAAAAGAACTTCTTCCTGGTTGGTGGGATTCTGAGGGATTTAAATTGCCGCAAACATTTATTAAGACTGTTCCTCAGGATTCCGACGTAAGATCGATAATAACGGCAAAAAATCGCGTTTTTTTTTTTTTCGTAATAATTCATTTTTTCTTGCGATTTTTTCAAACTTTTTTTTTCTTTTCTTTTTTCCAGACGATGGGAGATTACGGTGGTTCTTCCGTTTATTACGGCGAACCAAAGCAATCGATATCGATTCCCGGTTCCGATTGGCTTCAGTGCGCCTCTCGTCACACGGGAATACCTCGTTGGCTTCTCGCATCGGCGATTGCGGTGGCAGCATCGGCGGCCACTTGGCTGTGTTTCATCGCTGATAGATCCGTCGAAACAACGGAAGAAATAACTCCCGATAAGCAAACAATGACGCATAAGTTAACTATCGTTATACCGGACGAAGCGCCGCTTTACAAAACTCCGCCGCCGAAATACAGCGAAATTGCCGACGTCAACGACGTTAACTTCAAACAATAGTCAGGTAAACGTCGAGCGTCGATATATATTTTCTAAGGGCATTCAATTTCAAGTACCTAAAGTTACATTAAAAAAAAAAAAAAAAAAAAAAAAACAGCAACAAAAAATTATCGGTTTCTCTATGATATATGAATTTTAGAATTATTCGTCAGTGATAATTCGCTTTGCGTATCTTTAGCGAGTATTTTCATCTTCGTTGACATTTATATATTTTTTTTCGTTCGCGAATCGACGTTGGAAAATTATCGAGTAAAACGTTATTTTTGCGCGACGAACGAGTTGATTTCTCGTTAAAAATCATCGAACGCAACTTTCTCGAGAGTTTCGAAGTAAATGAAACGAAAAAAAAAAAAAGAAAAAAAATGTTCCCATCGTAGAAATTAAAGCCGATCGCGATATCCCCATTTGTTTCGCTTGCGTTTGAATAATTCGCCGACTGAATCGATGTCGAGGAGTGCATTTTGATTATTTGACGATAAAAATGATTACGTCGATCGAACGGATATTTTTTATTGAATAGTTTTGCTTCTACGGTCGTTGGAACCGCTCGACGCTATATATAACCGTCTGTGAGGATTTATCGTAAACCCACGCAAAACCGTATACTCTCTTCGATGGATCGAAACGTGACGTGCACTCGGATCGATGGAAAGGATCGCCATGAGACAACGAAAAAAAAAAAGAAAAAAAAAAAAAAAAATCTGAAAACCTCAGAATTGACTAAATTATCGATAATCGCAAGTATAATAAAAACTACGAAAGCGAACGTTGGAGAGGAGTTTGAGACGAGTATACGGGAGAAAAGTTTTTATTGATTTTCATCGCGATGTCAGTGGAATATACACGTTGACATTCGTAAACTCGTGCCTCGGATTACAATCGCACGGATACTGGTCGTGAGCTGAGAAATTAATCGTCGCACGCCGTTTGAAATTACTATACAATATATATATATATATATATATATTTTTTTTTTTTATTTTATTTTTTTTTATTTCTTTCGTACTCTTGCCGTGCAAACTCCCCAAATTTCATTGTGATAGATGTACAAAATCGAAAGTTGAAAGACGCACGAAAAAAAAAAAAAAAATGCGCGATATTGAATGATAGCACAGCGAAAGTATTTCCGCGATGCTAAACATAAACGCGTTCCGGTAATAATAAATCTTAAATTTTTATTGCGCCACTTTTGCGATGTTGCTGAAAACATTTATAATAAATATTGTAACGGGTTTTGAATATAAATTTTCATTGCTATTGATATTCGACTGGATTAAGGATACAATAAGTATTATAAGCTCTTCGGTTTTATTTCATCGTAATAATTGGATAAATATTTCATTTGCGAGTTGCAATTAAGTTTTCGCAATTGATGTCTGTGTGTAGAGATCGATGTCGTAGAATACGTTTCCCGACGCTCCTTCTCCCTCTTTGAAACCAAAGTATCGTGTTAATTTTTTTTTCGGCAAAAAAAAAAAAAAAACGAAAAGAAAAGATTAAATGATTATTAATACTACAGGTATGCAATACAAATAAGTCGTAGCATTGTAGAATGAATAAAGATTACTCTCGTTGTTTTAAGTTATAATAACAACAGCGTTTACTTATTTTCGTCAAATTGTGTGTTAAGCAAATCGATGCTTACAGAGAGAGTTAACATTGTCGGATATGTTGATAATAATTGATAACGATAAGTAGACGTATTGCTCGTCTAAATATCCCAAACATTCGATATAATTGAAGTATCGAACGAAAAAAAAAAAATTTCGATCACATTCGGTATAACTAAAGTATCGAAAAAAAAAAAAAAAAAAAAAAGCTTCGATCACATTCGGTATAACTAAAGTATCGAAAAAAAAAAAAAAAAAAAAAAAAATTCGATCACATTCGGTATAACTAAACTATCGAAAAAAAAAAAAAAAAAAAAAAAAAAAAATTCCGATCGGATTTCACGATTTTATTACATTAATTCAAAGACTAGGGTCGTTTTCCCTCCTATATTCACGTGTGCAATCGATGCAAAATAACAATACCGATTAACTTTCATTAACAATTCCCGTTCCATATTCCCCCAAACGATTCAACAACGTTTGTCAAGTGTACAAAGTTTCTTACTCTTCATAATTGGAAAATATTGGCTCCGTTTGTAACAAAATACATCCCCAGTCCCCGCGATGGAGGAATCGATGTATAGTTACGATGTGCATTAATCTCTCGAATTTTTCCAATAACTTCGTCGACTCTCCGTACGGCTGCAGTTGATCGATAGAAGCGAAGAGGTGCGATAAAAAAACTGCCTATCGATATCATTAAAACTGTAACAACCATTTTTTACGCACCATTTTACGCGGCAAGAAAGTCGACGAAGAATGGCAAAAAAAAAAAAAAATGTTTTCACGATAACTTTGATATTTACAAGCGTTAGAAACAATTCCGAATGTTTTACAACCAATAGAGACGAGGATCGTCGCGGCGCATTTGTAACTTCAAAACGTGTCGATAAATTTTGAGCGCCGGTCCGAGTAACAAATCCAAACCGCTTAAAACGTCCGAACGTTTCATCAGAAGCAACGAGTGCCCGTCGATGTCTTGTACTCTGAATACTTCAGCTTCTTTGGGAAAAAGTCTCGCGAAATACTGGTAAACTTGTTCCGAAGTCCAATCAGAAGCGTCGGGGATATTCGGGTCGATGCCGTCGCGAGCTCCCGGTTCATCGTCCATCGGCTCGGACGACGCTCTCGTCGGGGAAACTTGTGGACTCAAAACCGGCGGAAGTACCGGTGGATTCGACGGCGTTTCCGGACGACTCGCAACCAATGTAACATTCTGAACGACGTTCGACTTGAAATGCTTCTGCGTACAATCGTTGCATTGCCATTTCGAATTTGCCTTCGGCACGGAAATGCGAGGCACGTGACAAGAGTAATGATATGCCTCGTCGCAGATATAACACGTAATCAGTGGTCCCTGCAATTAAAACAAAAAAAAAAACATCGAAGTCATAAAAATACGAAGTTTTTTTTTGAGTTTTTTTTTTATTCTTTTTTTTCCCAGCGGATACTCACGATGTCGGAAGTTTCGCAGCAAACGGTACAACTCTTGCAACGTTCGCATTGCCAACTGCTGCCGGACTTTTGGAGCAATTCGTCGGGCGGATAGATACAAGTTGGATGGGCTATGAAAAAAAAAAAACGTAAAAAAAAAAATGAGATTACCGAACGAATTTGGAAAAACATAATTTTTCATCCGTAAAACAGTATTTTCGTAATAATGTATTACGTAACATCGAGAAAATATCGATAAAAACTCTAAACAACATAATCCAAACGGTTCTTTCTCACAAAACAGGAAAATTATTGAAGTTTTATGTTACCATCGATCGGAATATTGCTAATTGCCGAATTTTTTTTTTTTTTTTTTTTTTTTTTTTTTTTGGGAGTATTTAAATCTGCAATTTTGCAGTTTCAGCTTCAATATACATATATATGTGTGCTAAAAACGCGAAATATTTTGTTCCCTTAGATTTTTTTTCATGAATAATAAATATTTTTGTTTTTTTTACCTCTCACTGTGCAATCGCGACAAGCGACGAGAGTCTCAGCTTTGTCTTTGGCGCATAAGCTGCATTGCCTGTTGGGACCTTCCTTAACTATCGATTTGTTGGAATCTTGAGATTCCTGAGATACTCCCGTAAGATTTTTGTTCTGTGATACGGGTCTTCCGCGTTTTCTCTTAACGACGTTGTTGTCCGACGGATCGAAAACCTTTTTTGCTCTCTGAAAAAAAAAAAAAAAAAAAAAAAAAAAAAAGAAAAAAAAAAATTAAAAAATTATATTAAAAACAAAAAAAAAAAAAATCGTTACGCAAAAAAATTGAATGTAATTACTTTTCGTCTAGCGCTCCGAAACGCTCCGACAGTTGTATTAGAAGGCGTCGGAGACGGATTAGTAGAACTTCTTCCGGCGTCGTCGTCGTCTCTGTCGTCACTGTGATGTCCGATATCCAAGTCGGCGCGTTGCTTATCCCTGTCGTCTTTGGAATCTCTTCCAAAATTTTCAAACTTAATTTCGATATCCATAGGATCCTCCGATCGGACGAGTAATCTTTGTTTTCTCTCGGCCTTCGATGGCCTTTTGAGGTTAGAAAAATTATTCTCGATAATTTTTGGCTCGTTTTTCCGTGAATCGGCTATCGAAGTTTGGGAATCTTCCTCTCTCGATTCGACGTCGTCTTTGGTTACCGATTCCTCCGGTGAATCGGGTTCTTTTCCGACCACTGTAATCTCGTAACATTCCTCTTTATTGTTCTTTTCGTTAGCGATGTCGTTGGGTCTCGGACTGGTTTGTCGGGACGAACGTGGTGTGTTTGATCGCGAATCCGTAACCATAACGTCCTCGTCGTTATCGTCGAAATCGTAGAGACCCGGTGGTTCGGGACTCTTGTTATTTCTCGCAGGAGCGTTCGTTGTTTCATCCGATGTCACAATGTACGACGATTTGCCCGTATTTCCATTCTCGGAAGCGTAACACCGGCTCGATGAATTCGATGTTTCTCTTTGCTCCTGTCGTTGTCGCTGTCGTTGTTGTTGTTGTTGTTGTTGTTGATTATTGTTATTATTATTGTTGTTGTTATTATTATTGCTATTATTTTGTTGCTGATGCGCCGATGCCGATATCGAAGAGTTGCTCATCGATGATGACGATGACGTCGTAGTAGTGGTGGTAGATCCCGCAGCGCTCGTCATGTCCGTCGTCGCAACGAGGGAATAATTGCCGTTAGCCAATCTCGCGATATTACCACTAGCGACTTCCTTGCCGAGAAAATCTTCCACCATTTTTCTCGACGTCGGATTCGAAACGCCGTCCAACAACTGTTCGACGAGCCTGTAAGCCGGCACACCCTGATCCAAATAATCGGGTTCTTCGACAACGAGTTCCGCAACGGCACCGGCTATCATAGCTGAATTTAATTTTTCCTTAACGAAACCCTCGGGACGATTTTTGTACAATTGTAGACGCGACCACTTTGATGCATTACGATAACTCGTGTTACCTTTGTAATCTACCTGTATCACCTTTTCGGCTTCGATCAGACGATGAAGATCGGCTATAGTGTCACGAGCGTCGACGGAGAATTTTCGTAACAGATAGTTGCATATACGATCGGCATCGGGACGTGCTTTACGGCGGCGCAACTGATCGATCGCTTCGAGGATCTGTTCCTCGTGAAGGATCTGCGTATCCACCCGGTGTTGCTGCATCGCGGCTTCTTTTTTTTTTTTTTTTTCGATCTTTTTTTTTCTCACGGATCGACGTTCGATGCCGCTTATTATATAGTTTTCCTTTTTTTTTTGCTATGAGTATATTACTATCGCAGTAATGTACTCCGTTTTCGATTTCACGCCATTTTCCCGGTAATAGGTGATAATTGAACTTTTATATTCTCCGCGTTTTTATTTTATTTTTATTTTATTTTATTGAAGACCCGGCCAAAGCACGCGACCCGGGAGATCGCGACCGCGACGCGCGAATCCACGCCGCTGTACTGGCCTCCGCGGCCCCGTCGCGGTCACACGGACCGATGTCGGAGGCGCTCTACTCGAAATTCGTATTGAATCGTCCGCCAAGGCTTCGTCGAGCTGTTGCCGTTTCTGCTTTCCTTCCGCGGCTCATTTCCCGGCACACCCGGCGCGGCGGGCGCGCGCGCGCGTGTGTTTTCTCCACGTTATTGTGTTCGCTTCTCCCCGTCTCGACGGGTACACACAAACGATTGTAGTTGAAAACGTAGTCCGTGCGCTCGTCACGTGCACCACGGGCTAAAGCTCCGCTCTCTGCGGACTTTACGATGCGGACGTTACGGGGATATTTTACAAACGCGTTGAGAAACTGACGCGTTCACCAGCACGATATATATCTATATATATATATATATTTTTTTTTTCCGCGTTTTTTTTTTCACGTCGCCACATCCGCACGCTTCACAGTGACTCGAACAATCCGTTTCATCATCCAGAAAGATAAAACAATTTTCCGCGTAATAGTCGGTAACAGTAGAACGGGACGTTGCGCCGCTCTTACTAATACACGCAAACGTTTTCCATGTCCCTTTAGCAGCAGCGATGAATTCTCTATATCGATAATCGGCAGACGATTAGTCACTCTTAATACGAGCCGTTAGATAATTTTCGCGATGTTATATACAATATATATATGTATATATGTTATGGAGCAGCGTAGCCTCCATGCACTATAATGTATTGCTATATATTGTTTTCTCTTCGCAAATGGAGCTCGGGGTATGTTAAAGCTTTTTTTTTTTTTTTCTCTATCGATTTTTGCGAGGCGCGCAACGCCTCTGAAAACGTACGGTCGAACGCTCGATGAAAAAAACCATTGTAATGGGGGTTGAACGATGACGTCGCGAATCGATTATATATCCCGGGCAAATGTTCGATATATCGTGCGCGCTGTCCTTTCTTGAAGGCGCGAAACGTAAGCGCATTAGCAAAACAGTGATTTATTTTTTCGAACGATCGAAACCGCCATCTAAGAAGTCCGCGTGTTCACGATCTCACGAAGTATGAAACAGTAATTTTAACTTTTTTTTTTTTTTTTCCACACCGTTAACTAACTCGTCATAGTCGAATAGCGCGTAATGCAAAGTTTTAATCCGTAAGCCGAGAAGAAAAATGCGGAATGTACAGGAGACGCGCGACGGGTACGCGAGACGCGATAATACTATATGCCCCGCGAGAGAGACATCGCCGGATTGTGCGTAATCGAACTGCTGCGCCACCCGGAGCGTTGCGTTGGGTTGACGCGCGCGTGGTCTCCTTGTACAGGCGGCTATCAGTCCTTCGGCACCGCACACTACCGTACGGTATATAACTCGTACTATAGCCGCACTACTACGCGGCTCTATCCATAGCTTTCCCCGGGATTTGTAGGAAAACGCGCGTTTGCTACATCGATGAATTTTCGTGTACTTCAATACTACGAGATCGAAGAATAAGTTATTCGCTACGAGATTATAACATCTTTTGTATCCGTTCTTTATTTTCTATAACATTTTTTTGCCCTTCCAAGTTCGGTCGAAAAGTAGTAGCAGCCGCAGCAGTCGCGGCATTAGTACCTCTTATAGTCGCAATTGCGTCACGCGGCGGGTTACGTGCTGCCGGAACATAAATAATGCCCGCGCGCGTTCCTCCATCGGATTGCGGAGACGAAAAGAAACGCGAAAAACAAATTTTTCTATTTCAAAATTGTTGCGATACCCCGTGAAATCTTCGATAGATAGATTGCTCAGTTTTTTTATTTTTTATCGTGTCGCTAGTCCCCGCGCGCGCGCTCGTTAGTCGGGCATTGCAATTTTTCGCGCTCAAGGTGGGAGAGGGGGAGACTCGGGGCATCGAATTATAACATTGTCGCTGCATCTCTGCAGGTGTAACCTATTCTCTGCGGCAAAAATATGCGTCTATCTGACGATACATGCGTGAATTATCAATATGCATTTTCGATCTTTGTGTACGCGATACACGTAGGCGCGAACGGTTGCAGGAAACGCGCGTTCTGACGGATGAATCGCTCGTTAATCGTTTGATGTGAAAAAGAAGAAAAAAATGTATCTATCGGCGCGTTCTTATCGGTTTCTCTCGGAAATGATTCTTTAAGCTCGCGCGAGAGTATAATCTCGTGGGTTCGGAGGTGTGCGCGGAACCCCACGCGACACACTTACTCGAGCCTCAGCCGGGGCTACCCGATGACGGAGACGAGAGCGTGCGAGGAATTATACAAAAAAGAGGGAGGCGAAAGATATAGAGAAGAATATATAGACAATTCCCGGTCGCGCCGCCTGATCAGCGCGCGCTTCTCGAGGACGCTGACGAGATACTACCCGGTTGGGTAGCGGCGGCCGCGAAGAAGACGCGCGTCAGGCTGCTCTGTATTTTCACGATAAAAAAACTACATCGCAGTATATCGCACATTACTTTTATATCTGTATATATGTATAATTCCATCCAACACGTTATTAGCATCGACTATAAACGCGTATATACATATATATATATGCATAACACGCCGGTTCCTTCGTCGTTCGACGAAACGTTCGGAACGTTTGAACGCGACTTTTGGAATTCTTCGATAGGGAAATGTCGATAAAAGCAAGTAGAGCCACGAATACGCGTACAGCGAGGTTCAGCGCAATTCTGGTAGCACGTCGACGCGCTCTTCTCTCTTTTATCCCCCCGCGCGCTCTCGCGTGTATATGTCTCTGCCTCGTCGTCTCGCGGGCTCGATCCGCCTCTTTCGTCGCGTCAATCTTATTTCTCGCGTTTTTTTTTATTCCGCTGTTCCCTTCTCCCGCGCCTGAGCTCCTATATCTTTTCGATATCTACGTTATACCTAATTCCGCGTTTTTCTCTCATTCGATCGAAACCGCGATGAGCTACGAACGCGAATGACTAACTCCGAAGTAAGCGAAAAAAAAAAAATCGTAGTAGATTTCGTGTGTGTTATAATGATTGAAGGCGCTCGTTGAAATACCCCGGCGCGCACTTACCACCCGTTTCACGGCAAAACATGTACCCGCATGAGATGTTTTTTTTTTTTTTTTTTTTTTTTTTTTTTAGTTAGCAAGTCGCCGACGATAGCTCGAGAGCTTGCGACGGTTTTTTTTACTCGCGCCGACGACGGAAATTGATTTCTGTTTTAAGTTAATTTGTCGAGTTTTTCGGACGATCCACGAACGATTTTGTTCGGCGGGTGCGGCTGCGAACGGACACGCCAACTCTACGCGACTGACTCTCTATCGGGAGAACGAAACGCGCGTTGTGGGGCCTCTCTGTGACGAGCCCCGTGCACTCTCCGCCCGAACTGTGTGTAGACCACGGCACGGACACGCGGATACTGGCGGAAGGCAGGGTTCGCGAAACAGCCACGACCGAGGAACGAGCTATTCCACCCGCTAGAAAGAGAACGCTGAAAAGGCCGGTGAGAACGGCGCCACACTCGCGCACGCACCCACACCAATAATACGATCGATGTGTGCGCTTTGATCTCCGTGTTTGTAGTAAAGCTACGAAAATCTCTCTCGTGTAACACTGGCAACCAGCTGATTTCGAATTTAGGCGAAAGCGCGGCCGGTTGTTTTACCCGAATACGCAAATATAGTCGCGACGAAAAAAAAATCGATAAAAATTCCGAAAACATCGGAAAACCTTTTTTTTTTTTTATTTTCATCATATTTTATTGCAAAAACGTACAAAATGTTGCTTGAGCCCTTAAATAGATCGCGGGCATTTCATAAAACGAAGGATAGAGGAGAGGGAAGAGTATCGATTGATAATTAAGTAATACATATATATTCATAGGAGAAATTCGTTTGTTTGATGAGTTTTTTTTATAAGTACGCGTATCATTAATGTTTCGTGAAATGGAAGCCTTAGCCTAATGGAACCTTTTATAACTTTTTTTTATTAAAGATCATTTTTTTTTTTTTTTTTTTTCCATGAGATGTTTGACGATTATGCGTAATTTTCCTTTTCCGTGATACTTGCACTGCGGCGGCGAAGTTTCGAGATCTGAAAAAATTACGATTTCCAAAAACCATTTAAAACGTTTTTTAACAAATGTTTATAAGTAATTAATGTTGAAAAGTTATTAACGATTGTTTTGTTATAAAAAAAAAAAAAACATCGAGAATCGATTATTAATTTTCGATAAATATCGACTCACCAAATTCAATGGCTTAACTTTGGATCCGAGTTTATTGCTGTTGTTCAGAGGGCTCGTCGATGCTTCGGTCACACAAATTGTCGGTGACTTCGGTGGATTCATACTTCTCGGTAAAAACGATTGCAACGGCTCCGAGCGTCTCTGGCCGCGCGGCGACTTGTTCATCGAACTTTTTATCCCCAACATCGGCGATAACTTTGGTAGTTGCGACACCGTTCGGGACTTTGATGGCGTTAACATTTTCCTTAATTTTCGAGCAAAAAAAATAATTAATTAATGAATTAAAATTAAAATAACGATTAACGAAACAATAATTATTTTTTCTGCAAAAAAAGAAGAAAAAAAATTAATCAATTGAAATTAAAATAACTATTAACGAAACAATAATTATTTATTCTGCAAAAAAAAAAAATCAATTGAAATTAAAATAACTATTAGCGAAACAATAATTATTTATTCTGCAAAAAAAAAAATCAATTGAAATTAAAATAACTATTAACGAAACAATAATTATTTATTCTGCAAAAAAAAAAATCAATTGAAATTAAAATAACTATTAGCGAAACAATAATTATTTATTCTGCAAAAAAAAAAAATCAATTGAAATTAAAATAACTATTAACGAAACAATAATTATCTTTTCTGAAAAAAAAAAATATAAAAAAATTCTCGAAGCCGATAAGTATCGTTAATAGAAAGTTCGAAAAAAAGAAAAAAAAATTATTTACGATTTGGAATTATCCTTCGATGAGTTGTTATCGTCGGCATCGTCGGTTTTCGATGTCACCGGCGATATGTTGCAAGTGAAGTTATTCTTCGCGGGGCTTTGAGGTATCGGAGGTGCCGAGCGACGTCCGTTTTTCGGAGCGCCGCCATCCGGTGTCGACGATGCCATTGGCTTCGATCGCGAAGATTTCGCCGTACCGGAAATATGAACGTCGGGAAACGGAGTACTCGTTGTTACCTCGCAGGTGGATGAGATTTCTCGATTTGGTTTCGGCGGCGTTACCGATCCGGTCGACGAAGGTAATCGTTTTCCTGAAGATTTTTAACGAAATTGTAACGCATTTTTATCGATCGATAATTAAAAAATAATCTCCGCGGTGATTACCCTGACGCTGCATATTTCCGAGCGGAAGTAGAGCTTTCATCGGACCTCTTTTGCTCGATGCATCGGTATCGATTTTCTTTCTAAATTTGCTTTTCACCGCATCAACGACGGTGGAAGACGGCTGTTCCCGTTTCGCTAAATCAGTTGTCGATTTCAACGGAATATCTGTAAAAAAAAAAATAAAAAAAAAATGTTTAACTCAATTTTTTATCGATAATAATAATAATATGACGAAAAGAAACGTTAAAGTACCTTTGCCAGTTTTTCGATTATTAGTCGAGTGTTCGAAATTTTTTTTCTCGGATATACCACTCGGATCGCTGGAAAAGCGTTTTTTAACTTCCTTCAGATGCGCTTTGCTTTTGTCGGCCGACAGAGGTTTTATCGGAGGACGAAACGTTGTGCTCGTTGGTGTTTGAACGCCCGATACGCTTCTTCTCGCGACGCGTTCGCTCGGCGTGTTACTCTATGAAACAATTAATGCAATTTATCAATAACGGACTCCGAGAATATCGCCGGAAATGCCGCAATCGTCTCTTTAACTCGTTAAGATCGTTAAATTACCTTAACATTGGATTCCAAACTTCGTCTATTCGCCGATCTCGAGAAGGCGGACAGTGATGCATTTTTACGCGGTGGTGTGGCAATGCGATTTTTTATTGGAGTGTCGACACGTTTTGAATCTTTAACAGTCGTCTTCACGACGTTCTCGAGATCACAATTATTCGACGCCGCTATGTTCAATACTTTTCCCAAATTTTTCAATACATTCGCCGTCATCGGGTCTTTTTTATCACCGGTCAACAGTTTTCCGAGACCCACGAGAATTTCGACAGCGATTTTTTGATCGTCGGTTATGTGATTCTCTTCTTTAATATCGCTAATCGAATCGTCGTGCAATTCGGACGAATCTTCGATAATCTCGTTGATCGGTAATTTTTCGTTAGTAATTTTATCGTATTTATCGCTGATTAATACCAACGATTTATCGCTCTTATTTATTTCCTTCGCAACGTTCAAATTGTTTTGCAGACTCTTGTCGTCCGATAGGCTGAGTTGCTTAAGACTTTCGGAGGACTCAACGTCGACGTTGTCTTCGCAACTCTTCTCGTTACTCTCGTCTTTGATGTTCTCATTGCCGAGTGGATTATCCGATCTTTTCGGGCTTTTGGTTAAATTGTTTCTCGTCCCGAAACACGAAGCTAATAATTCCGAATTGCTGCCGCAGTGAACACCCAAAGCTTTTTCTAAGTTTTCCAACAGCATTATTGCTTCCGGATTACCTTCGGATTTTACCAAATTCTCGAGTTCCATTAACAGCGTTGATGCTATTTTTTTCTTCTCGGGTTCGATAAATTCCGTTTCCAATTCTTTTATTATACTTTTTTCGGACTTTGCCTCGGAACTCGACGACGATGATTTGTTCGTCGCGATTTCTTCTGCGTTTGGAACTTTGGAGATATCGCATTTCATCGGCGAACCCGGTAAATCGATCAAATCGTCGACCAACGCATCGTCGTCGGATACCGGCAACAGACTGAAATTCCATGGCGGACGGGTGTTCATCAGATCGCTGTTACTGCTGCCGCCTGTTAAAAAAGAAAAAAAAATCATAAGTATTCATGAAATTATACGAATAAACATTAAAGTTATACGAAAGCGAAGAATATACCCACACGAAGAACTCGTTCTCGCGGCCAATTCTTCAAAAGTTTTCGCGAGACTTCTCGCTTCCGCGATTATCGATCTTCCAATTGTGTTGTTATCCTCCAAATTGAAAAATAAATTACTATCAAAGTTCAATAAATTCTCAATAACGAATCGAAGGATAAAAATACTTCGGGACTCACGAGAAATACAGAATCCGACGAAGAACTCGATATCGATTGTCGTTGACTCCGTTCCAGTGGCCGATCGGCTTCGAAAACATCGACGTCGATTAATTTATCGGCCGCGAAATTAGCGATTCCAGAACCGCTGACGATACTCGGCAAACGGGTAGTCGAAACATCGTTCGTCGATAATTCGGAAGATTGAACTCTGAGTCGCGAGTATTTCGATAGCAAATCCGTTATATCTTCGTTTCCGGGCGTTTTTTTCGACGGACTTTCAAACGACGCGATCGAAGCCGCGGCGCTGGCTTTGCGCTCCGATTTTTCGTTCGAATTCATAATCGCCGATGGATCGTTGATCGATTGCTCGATAAACGCCCGATTAGCGGTACGATTCGAATAACCAGATGAACAATATGACGAATTATATGCCGACGAAGCGGAGTTGAGTCTCGTAATCGCCGAAATATTCGATAAATCGGAAATCGTCGAATTATCGTTTATTCTTCGACTCTCCAAAAATGCTTTATTCATGTTGTCCTCAAAAATAAAAGAGGGAACGCTAGAAATAGAATTTTCATTGTCATTTTCCACACCGACTTTTAGACTCCCGGCGATGGATTGTGATCTCTGCTGCCTGAATTTTTGCGGAGACGCATTGTTGTTGCTTTGCGATAGCGAACGCCGTAATTTCTGAGACTTTGCCAATTCGCTCGGCACGACGAGATTTTTGGCGTCATTGGCACCCTTTTGTATGCACATTGAAATTCTCTTCGCTACGATGGATTTTATCAGAGATTCTTCCGAATTGCTACTCGATTCCGTTAGACTGTCGTTCATCGCAGATTGATTGAGAATCGATAGATCGTTCGGCGACGGAGGATCCATGCTGATTATGGGAATTATGCGACCGTTTTGCGACTTAAATTCATTTTTATCTTCCGATTTCATTTTTTTGCCGTTAGCGCACAATAAGTTTGTATCGTTCAAATCTTGAATAATGCTGTCGTCGCCGCATGGTGAGAGAGAAATTTTTCTTGCCTTTGACAATTCAGCCTCAATAAGTGAATCGTCGAGAGTTTTGTTTATTTTCAGAATATCGGAATATCTCGTTCGTTTGGGGGTAAAATCGTCTTTAAATTCGACGCTTCGAGCTTTGGGTGTGAGAACAATATTGGCATCTGTGTACTTGAGGGCCTTTTCAAGAACAATTTCGAACGGATCGTCTTGTTTTCTCGCGTAATCGACGGTTTTGTGAAGTGCATTGTCAAACGGATTATTGTCGAGACTGTTGCGTTTAACGAAATTCAGGCCGGAACTGGGGATCGTCGAATTCGCGTCGATTTTTTCATCGTTCAACAATTTCGTTGGTGCGGGGATTAGGGGTGACGCGAGTTTCGGGCCGGTTGCCGTTTTTCCATCGGGACTCTTGAGATCTATAAGATCGCCCATTTCGATCTTTTTCTATATTACACTCGCGAATTCGTTGCGTTTCTCGTGATTTTCGTTTTTTTTCTCGTCGATCTACCGCACAAATGACCACCGGGGTCACTCCAATAACGATCGAACGTTTGTTTGTATACACTTATTAAATTATCGTCCTTTATCATTGACGGGTGAGATGGTACGAGAGCGCTGATTAATAACGGTAATAAAAGGTGCCGAACTACCTGTTTCGTCGAAAGTTACTCGAGTATCCCAATGAAATCACTGACCGTTGGCGTATATTTCATCTGAAACTCCGACGAGAGAGTTCTTGAAGCACGTCGACACTACGAGGAACTGCCACAATTTAGCGGGAGCGAGACTACCTGAAAGAAACGTGCCAAACGTCCTCCAGGTAGGTAGAGTACACAGTACACGAAAAGTGTTTGTGTTTGAAATCGAAAAGGACGATTTCTCATTGGTCTGAAATCGTCAGACCCAAACAAAACTCGCGATTCGTGAATAAGTGTGGGTGGGGGGCTCTATCGAAGATTATTTGTGTTGAATGTACAAGAAAAGGCGGGTAATAATGTCACACATGAAAGGAATATTATGAATTATACTTTTTTCCGAGTCTCTTCGATCGTATTTTAACTTAATCGTTACTTCCTTATAATTAATTCGTGCGAACTCCCGTTTTTTAAGTGCAAAAGCGACAGATGTCCCGAGGTGTGTACGCGCGCGGCTGCGCGCACTAATACAGCTTCGCCGGTGTGTATTCTCTCGAGCAACGAATGTGAATACAGCCACTGGTGTACAAAAAAAAGTTTTTAGCTCACTCTCGTTACGCATTCGAGAGTTCGAGAGTAGCTTATCACCCCCTGAAAATCTCTCGAGACACGGACCTGCGCCTGTCAGTGAGAGCGCCTGTGGAGAGAGGAGGAGAGCAGAGCTAGTAGTTGACCGATCGTACGTCGGGGGTAATCGGAGATTTCATCGTTGCCTTCCCACGGCGATAATCTCTCGCGGCGCGCGACGGTGTCCGTGTGTCACTTCAGCCTTCGAGGAGCAAGTTAGATAAAAAAAAACATTAATATTCGCGTGTTTCTCGCACGTCCAACGCTCGAGAGTGATATGAGAGGTACAGCGAAGGGTCCAGTCTTCGGACCGCCCAGGTGAGGACCACCGTTCGAGCTCCTAGAGGGAAAAAATACGAGATTAATCGCGATCCGGGCCACGGAAGTCACAGCCTCTCTCCTAAGCGGCCCAGGGGCCCTCTCGGTCACGTGACCCCTCTGTTTACCAAAATGGTGTTCATCGCCGTTTTACAAACACTTTGCGATATTGTTTTCGCGCCCTGAACTACCTGAGGGCTTTTTTACCATTCCAAAGATTCTCGACAATCGTCGAGACCACACGAAGCGGACACATCGCGGTGAGGCTGCGGATACGGTTCGCAAAACTTACCATTTTTCTTTTTTTTTTGATATATTTTTTTTAATCGTTCTTTATCTCGTATACCGACGACGCGTCACGGGCCGTTGCACCGACAGTTTCTCTCGTCTGATCGGACCACAATGAAAAAAACTCTGATCTCTCAAATGCGTGCATAACAGGTGAACGATTTCGTTCTTCGTAACACGCAAATCATTGACACTCGCGGTTCACGAAAGATTTCTAAATTCGATTAAAATTAACGCATGACGTGCTTTTACGGTGAAATTATCTAACTCGCATTTCTCTCGATTTACACAACACGAGAAAATTATCCGAATTTTGCACTGATAAAACACGAATACGAATCGTTTATCCAAATAACGTATTTGTTTTTTTAACACTACAAACAATGGACCTTTCGATTTTTCGCGATGTTTCAGGTGGTGACAGACGTTTCCGTAGGTCAAGAATTTCCTCGCTGATATGCTAAACACTGCGCATCGCAGGTATCGTCTTCCGTCTGAACGACGATTTCCTCAATTTTCGTTTCCATTCGTATATTTATTCACAATGCATTTATTTTTAATTTTTTTACAGATTCGATCGCAGATGATCTCGGAAGTGGCTAAGGCGCAAATGGGAAACGATCTGAGAAGGAAAATCTAAATGCCCGTCGGCTTCCTAGTGTAGCAGTGTGCGCTAAGGCCACTAGTTTTTCCAAAGATGGCCACCAACCAAGTCGACTACCAGTGGTTAGTGAGATTCCTATAGCCGGCGATTATCTCACTTTTTTGGTCGATAGCAAAAGATGAATATCGATTCCAAAAAAAAAAAAAAAAAAAAAAAATTAACGATTATATGATGTTTTTTTCATTTTTTTTTTCAGGGCTTATTCAATAATGGATTCGTCCAGAGTCTCCACTTTCCTCATATCGATATTGCTGATCGTCTACGGCAGCTTTCGATCGTTGAACATGGAGCAGGAGGCGAGAGAAAGAGAAAAAGAGAAGGAAAGAGCAAATTTATTGTCGGGATTGGCGAGCGGCGCGGGTGCTATGGACAGTACCAACAGCGGAAGCGTACAAACTTTGGACACAATGCACGCTCTCTGTTTACCTCTCGGCGCTTCCATATCTCTGCTCATCATGTTTTTCTTCTTCGATAGTATGCAGATGCTATTCGCCATTTGCACCGCCAGTAAGTTAAAAATATTTTTTTTAAAATTATTTACGATTTTTTTGGCATTTATGCGATTTCGAAATATTCAGCGTTGATACGATTTTTCGTTTTTTTATAATAGGAATTAATGTGTTTACGGGATTTCGAAATTCAACATTTTTTTTTATTATCGAAACTAATGCATTTACGGCATTTCGAAATATTCAGCGTTGATACGTTTTTCCGTGTTTTTTATCATAAGAAATAATGAATTTACGTGATTTCGAAATATTCAGCATTAATACGATTTTCCGTGTTTTTTATCATAGGAAATAATGTAGTTACGGGATTTCGAAATATCCGCATTAATCCGATCTTTCGTTTTTTTCATTATAAGAAATAATGAATTTACGTGATTTCGAAATATTCACCATTGATACGATCTTTCGTCTTTTTCATTATAAGAAATAATTAATTTACGGGATTTCGAAATATCCGCATTGATACGATTTTTCGTGTTTTTTATCATAAGAAATAATGAATTTACGTGATTTCGAGATATTCAGCATTAATACGATTTTCGTAATTGTTTTTTTTTTTTTTTTTTAATTAATCTTTTTTCTTTTAGTTATCGCCACGGTAGCATTGGCGTTTCTTCTACTGCCCATGTGTCAGTACATAATCAGACCGTGTTCCGACGGCAACAAGATATCGTTCGGTGTATGTGGCCGGTTCACGGGTGCCGAATTATTATCGTTCTCGTTGAGCGTTAGTATTGTTTGCATCTGGGTACTGACGGGCCATTGGCTCCTAATGGACGCTATGGGAATGGGACTTTGCGTCGCATTCATAGCTTTCGTTCGATTACCTAGTCTCAAGGTATCCACTCTATTACTCACCGGACTTCTTATTTACGATGTCTTCTGGGTCTTCTTCTCGTCCTACATATTCAGCACAAATGTAATGGTGAAGGTGCGTACATTTTTCGTATTTTCTACAAACGTTATATCCGATCTTTTATCATTATTAGAATAAAATATTTTCGTAAAAAAAAAAAAAAAAAAAAAAAAAATCGATGTTTCGTAATATATCGAGGACTCGCCGCGCGGACTTTTAACTTTTTAAACTACTTGGCGTCGAGACGCTACCGCGTCTCTTGATATAATCAAAATCATCAATTATCGACCAAAGGTTGAAAATTAAAACTTCGTAAAAAAAAAAAAAAAAAATCGATGTTTCGTAATATATCGATATAATCAAAATCAGCAACTATCGGCCAATGGTTGAAAATTGAAACTTCGTAAAAAAAAAAAAAAAAATCGATGTTTCGTAATATATCGATATAATCAAAATCAGCAACTATCGGCCAATGGTTGAAAATTGAAACTTCGTAAAAAAAAAAAAAACAAAAAAAATGAATCTAATATCTCCACTTTAACTTTCGGACAAAACAAATATAAATTTCATATTCGCTACAAAAATATATTTACAAAAATTTCGAATCGGCAAAAAAAATATCATTTTTTTTCTCATATTTCCGTGACGTTGCAAAGATCTAAAAAAACGAATTTGTAACTCGAAAAAAACATAAAAACTCTCATCTCATTGATGCTTTCGATCTTTTGTCGGATACAGTAGTTAATTAGGATAATTAAAATAACTGCATTCGCATTTCCGCAGGTCGCAACTCGTCCAGCCGACAATCCCGTTGGCCTCGTCGCTCGGAGATTGCATCTCGGCGGTGTAGCGCGCGAAGCCCCAAAGCTTTCTTTACCGGGTAAATTGGTGTTTCCTTCGATGCACCAAGCGGGACATTTCTCGATGCTCGGTCTCGGAGACGTTGTTATGCCCGGTCTTCTTCTGTGTTTTGTGTTGCGTTACGACGCTTACAAAAAGAGTCAACTGGTTCTCGGCGGTTGCGAAGCCGGTGTACCACCACCCCGACATCTGAGTCGCATAAGTTACTTCCATTGCTCCCTCATCGGTTATTTTCTCGGACTACTCACTGCCACAGTTAGTTCTGAGGTTTTCAAAGCCGCGCAGCCCGCCTTACTGTATCTTGTGCCCTTCACGCTGCTACCACTACTTACAATGGCATATCTGAAGGTAAAAATATCCATTTTCCAAAAAAAAAAAAAAAAAAAAAATAGCTATCGATTTCTTAATTTATAATTTTTTTTTTTCTACAGGGCGATCTGCGACGCATGTGGAGCGAACCGTTCATAACTCATCCACCGTCGAAACACATGGAAGTTTGACAACCGTCGTGTATCGACGAGAACAGCGAAAAAAGCCGTACGAACAAAATCGTTATCACGTTTGCAATGCTGTGTCACATCCCCGTTTCCTTATTTTCCGTCGATATCATTTTTATGTAAGTAATTCTATTTTTTCTTTTTTTTTTGTTTACCGGATTTTCTTTTTATTTTTCTATCTCCATCGCTTCCACCGTTTTTCCATCCCCCGCGGATATGTACGACAAAAACACAGAAACAGAGGCGTTAGAGATATCCGCGTGTTTTTCTCATCGTTTCCTTACCTCTTTGGGATAACGAAACTTTACCGAGGAATTTTACGACGCGGTATCGGATTTATCGAACAATTCGCTTTATTTAGCATTAAGTTTCATTCGTAAGCGTTATGATATAATTTAATATCGAGTAACCGACGGGGTTACCGAGAAAATGGGGTAACGGTTACTGAGAGTAGACTGCGAAATCGAATTACGAAACAAACAAAAAAGTCGATCGATCGTTATTATTATTATTATTATTCTTTTTTTTTTTTTTCTCGATCCATGACTAACTCTTTCGTCATTTATATACGAACGGTGATACATTGATACGATGCATACTTCAGTTTTTTTCTATTCTATAAGCCTACAAATTTGTACGCTGATTATCGGAACAATCGATACTGAAGATGTGTTCATTTATATTTTTTACTTACGTTTTTTTTTTTTTTTCTTTTCTTTTTAATTTATTATCGATGAATGTAGCTAATTGAAAAGTATCGTAGAAAAGAGCCAAATGAATAACCGTGTCGTTTATTGGCTCGTAAACACGAATCCAGTGAATGCAAAGCAAAAGTAATGAGATAAAAAAAAATAAAAAAAAAGAATTATGCGCGCGTAGGTTGTGAATTTATGTTTAAACTATTGCTTTGTCATGCGAAGAAAGCAACTATTGTGTACATAACTACATTATTAATTATAATTTGTTTTTTTTTTAATATAAATCCGGGGCTTGAGGCTGCGGTCCGCTGCTGGCAATTTTCATGATAACACATTTCGCGTTTTCGGAAAAATTTCGTTTTTTTTTTTTTTTTTTTTTTTTTTATTACACGATGAGTAGAAGAATATCCGTTGGCGATTATTATACGTAAGAAAATGAATTACAAAAGCCAGAAACGTACCGGAACTTCACGTTCAAAGTTTCGATAAAAAGTTATCTCTCTCTTTCTCTCTCTCTCTCTCTCTTTCACCTCAATAACGAAAAAGAACCACTGAAATGCGTTAACTCGGTGTCACGGACGGGACAGTCCACGATTTATAAACTGTATATTTTTTATTTGATCACAAGACTGACGAAGATGTAGGAATGCCAATTTATTTCCGAGAGGACCTCCGATAAACCAAACACTGGAAAAGCGGCTCCGATCCTAAAAGCGTATATCCCGAATTTTCGCGAATCGAACGATTCGAAAATTCGGTTGAACGATTTTTTCGGCTATTTTATTCTATGCGATGGAAGATACGGCGTTTCGATTTTTAATCGGCGAATATATATATATATATATATATTTCAGCGCGATATATATATATATATATATATCGCGCTGAAATTATATGACGATATCGCGAACGATTCGCGAGTATAACGTGAATCACGTGCGATATATGGCGATCACTCGCGGGTTGGAAAATACATTAAGTAGCCAGCAATTCGCCGGATATTTCTTATTATAACGATTCTCTGGATGATATACTCATCGCGAGTTGATACGGAGATCGCCGTAGAGACTCTCCTCCCCACCGGCAAAACTCGATGAAAAAAAATTACTCTATGCAATTTTTTTTTTTTTTTTTTTTTTTTTTTTTTTTTTTTTTTTTTCGAGTTACGAAACACCAATTATGAATTAATTGAACATAAACAGTAAACGGAGTTGCCACCAAGACTAATTAGTGATAATTTTGGAGATCCTCTTACGTGTACAACGCAATAATTGTCCAAAACATCTCTCTATCAATTACGAAATTCTTCCCTCTCATCGATCGGGGGACTGTCCGATCCGTCCGTAACACAAAAACTGCGATATCCTCACAGAAAATCCCTCTTTTCCCTATCGCTCTCTTTCCCCAATGATTTTTTCGTTATTTCGAACCGTAAGATCTTTTTTTTTTTTTTTTTTTTTTTTTTTTTTTTTTTTTTTTTATTATCATTAATAATTTAGATTGAAATTCTAATGTATTTGTACTATAAAAAAAAAAACGAAAAAAAAAAAAAAAAATCGATGATTAAGTGATAGAAAAAAAAATATATATATATATATATTGTCACAAAATTTCTTCCGGTGTCGACACGCGAATGAAATAAGTCTAAAGTTTCACACATTTGCGTATCTCTATATCTCCGATCTTTGTATCAATTAATATTTCTATCGATTTTTTCAAAGTCACAATCGCTGATAACAAAAATTCGTTTTCTCGTCTCATTGCGTTTCTCATTCGATCCGTAAAAACGACGAACACTCGCGTGTCACATATCTCCGTGCGATATATCTCTGCGGTTATTTATTTATTAATTTGTTTTTTTTTTTTTTTTTTTTTTTTTTTTTTCAATCACCGCATTGTTATCGATAATCGCGGAATGAGTTTTAGAAATTCGCGTTTTAACTTCTTCCGGTGTCGACACGATTATAGCGAAACTTCTGTTACCCCTCCCGACTCTCATTTTTTTTCTTTTTTTTCGAGCCGTTCGAACGCTTGTAATCTATCGACGATCTTCTCTTTCGAATAGCCAACGGGGTGAAAAAAAAAAAAAAAAAAAAAAAAAACATCGATTTGTGTTTTACGGGATGTGTTCGTCTATCGGAGGGACCGCTGCATCCCTTACATCGTTATCTATCGCCATCTTCCTCTCCGTCTTTACAATTTTCTCTCTTATCTCTTATCTTGTATATAGATTTTTTATCGCGAAATATAAATATTATAATTTACCGAACTTAAGAGGAAAGTGCACTCAGTTGGCTTTTCGTTGAGAGACGATATATTGCATACGGAAATAATCATGAAAACGACACGATCGTTCGTAATAATTTGATACACAGTGCAATAAGTGACGAGTTGCCACATTTCTTTCGTTTTTTTCTTTTTTCTTCACTTTTATTTATTTCTAAAAAACAAAGAAAAATCGTGGTACACGCGGAAAACACACACACATCGATCAATAATACGACACGAGGAGTAAAAAAAAAACAAAAAATTTTACTTTTCCTCGTATTTCAACACCTTACGAATTCACATCGTTTTTTTCCCCTCCCCTCCCTCACGGTAGTTCTTTTTTACAAGGAGAAACAACAAACATAATACTGTAGACGTTATTGATCGTCGTAAGACTATAAAAAAAAAAAAAAAAAAAAAAAAAAAAAACCAACAAAAATGAAAACGTCGATTTACGTCGTAGTCGATGAGTTTATCAACGGCAAACTATCGTATTACATGTGTCAATGGATAATTCATCATTCGCCGACGAAGTTGAGACCGAAAATGACTAGCAAAGCGTCGGCACATCGATATATATAAAAAAAAAAAAAAAAAAAAATTAAGATATTTCGCTCCGATCGCTCGACTGCTTCGTAAATCGACCGGAAGGGAAAATATAACTTAAAGAGTCTATACATTTAGAACAAAAAAAAAGAAAGAAAGAAAAAAAAAAAACAACAACAACTTATGATAGAAAGAACGAACAAAATACAGGTTTAAGCGAAAGAAAAAAAAAATTGCAAAGGTAAATCTTAAATAGAATGTAATTATTGCTAAAAAAAAAAAAAAAAGAAAAAATAATATGATTATTCTAAGAGCACTCCGCTTGTACTGCTGCAATTCTCGACTTGCATGTGTACAGCCCATGTACATTTTTTATATATAAAATAAAAAACTTGAACCGTAAGCTGTTTCGCTGCGGTAAATGTTCGAAAAAAGTAAAAAATATCGTTGCGTCTTAATTCGTAATTTTTTTTTTTTTTATCTTCGATGTATATTTTTGCGGCAAAAACATCGCGCGGTTCTGTCCGCAATGGGATCACGTGACGTCATGAATCGCCGTCAATTAACAACGGATTATAGACGAAAGAAGAAGTATTGTTTTTAATGACTTTTAATTACACAGTCGTCTGTCCGGTAACATTGTCTAAGTTTTTCTTTATATTCTCCAACTCCGCCATATCGGTAGTTGAAGATTCGCACTTATAAACGACCAATGAGTGATAGAAGTGTACAGCGAATGCGACGAAAACAATTAATACGGGAATAACAATAATGGTACTCGCGACGGCGGCCATAAAGGAATAATCCCAAAATTTAACCCAACAAAGTATCGCTATTTCGACGAGAAACAAAAATAATCCGAGTACCGTAGAGAACGCCCACGCGAGTTCGATGAATCCTCTCATCCTTTCGTGCGGCGATTCGGTGACGAGACGTGAAATTTGAAGTTTGCTAATCGCCTCGACGTTTGGTAATAAATAAGTGCTTATCATAAGCGCGAATATGTGAACGGATACGAGGACAGTGGTGCATACGGCGAACATTACGAACAGCCACTCGGGGACTGCCGTTGGTTCGTTGATTTGCAGTTCCACCATCGCTACCTGAAAATCAATATAACAAGGAAAAAAATCTTAAAAATTTATCGACAACGATTTTTCTCGTAAATTTGTCGTTTCGAGAATCCGATGGATCGCGTAAGTACTGAATTTGCCGATCGCATATTTTCACGTTACGAGGGAAATCAATGAAACAACGAAAACAATCTTTAAAATCTATCGATAATGATTTTTCTCGTAAATTTGTTGATTCGAGAATCCGACGAATCGCGTAAGTACTGCATTTGCCGATCGCATCTTTTTACGTCACGAGGGAAATCAATGAAACAACGAAAACAATCTTTAAAATCTATCGATAATGATTTTTCTCGTAAATTTGTCGTTTCGAGAATCCGACGAATCGCGTAAGTACTGCATTTGCCGATCGCATCTTTTCACGTCACGAGGGAAATCAATGAAACAACGAAAACAATCTTTAAAATCTATCGATAATGATTTTTCTCGTAAATTTGTCGTTTCGAGAATTCGATGGATCGCGTAATTACTGAATTTGCCGATCGCATATTTTCACGTTACAAGGGAAATCAATGAAACAACGAAAAAAATCTTAAAAATCTATCGATAATGATTTTTCGCGTAAATTTGTCGTTTTGAGAATCCCACGAATCGCGTAAGTACTGCTTTTGCCGATCGCATCTTTTCACGTTACGAGAGAAATCAATAAAACAACGAAAAAAAATCTTACAAATCTATCGACAACGATTTTTCCCGTAAATTTGTCGTTTCGAGAATCCGACGGATCGCGTAAGTACTGCATTTGCCGATCGCGTCTTTTCACGTCACGAGGGAAATCAATGAAACAACGAAAACAATCTTTAAAATCTATCGATAATGATTTTTCTCGTAAATTTGTCGTTTCGAGAATTCGACGAATCGCGTAAGTACTGCATTTGCCGGTCGCATCTTTTCGCGTTACGAGGGAAATCAATGAAAAATCGATAGGAAGGAAAGTTACCCGCGACTTCCGAATGTTTTATCTTTTTTCGCGAGAGAAGAAGTTTTCTTGTCTTATATAATTGCTGAGATGTTACCGAAGATTACTTAGAATCGTCGTTGACGTTGAGACTAATTGGTTTTTGAGGAAATGCCGGGGATAACTTATGCTACTCTATATGAGTTTCCATTCGCTGGTGTATTATTCTCTCCGAACGTTATACGCGCGCATCTCGTGACGGGGGGTCTCTCCTTATTTGCAGTGACATATCTTTGTCCGTCTCAATAGCTTCCGGTGGGTCGGAACAATCCTCGCGCACGGGAAACAATTACCGAGACGTCAAGTGTCGCATATTATTTGTTAATTAATCCCTAAAGGATCCCGACGCTGTTGACTCTCGTAACCGGCACGCGCGCCGTTTCTACTACAACAATCGTTGATTTTAATGACTCACGGACTCGTTACGCGCACGACGAGTCATTACCTTTTTGTAATCGGTCGTTTTTTTTTTTTTTTTTTTTTTTTTTTCGATCTTTTTTTTGTTTACTTCGATCCTTTTTTTTCGTTAACATCGTTTACGTTTCCCTTATGTCTTTCGGAAGTGAATAATTTATCGATGTAAAACGGTTCAAAAAACTTCGATCGCGAGAATTATGCGAAATGCGACATAATCGAAACATCGAACCAAAGGGCAAATATCGTTACTATACATATATGAAATTTCTCACCATTGCAAAACCGCTGAGTAACTCTGAAGTTGTCGCTGTTGCTTTGAGTTTTGCTCGACTCATGTGAAGTCGCCGCCATGACAGTCCTTGAGGTCCGTCCTGATCCTCCTGTTGTTTTTGCTGATGATGATGATTCCCCAACGATTGATTCGCCGCTCCGCCATTGCAGTGGCAACAACAATTGCAATGCGCATTGTTACCGGTAAAATTACTTCCCGAGTACGGGCTGTACGGTGGACTCGGCACCGATTTAACGATATCCAAACCAACGTATCTACTCGGCTGACGACTTCGCGGCGATAACACGACTTCGCTTTGACTCGAATACAAAATATTTTTCGGCGGCGCGTAAATCGACGAATTTGATGCGTTGAATTGACTGGATTTCGGTAAGTGCCCTATTGACGTCGGTCGCGTTGGCCTGTTCTGCATTCCTTGTCCGTACCTCATGTACGACTGGGGAAAGTCTATCTGCGTCGATTTATTGCTGCAACTCGTTTTTACGAAACTTTCTTCGCCCGAATTACTCGCGGAACTTATGCTCGCTTTACCATTTCTGATCGATGATTGTTCCGTAAAATTTTGCGTCAATCGACGTCCCACAGCGTGTTCTTTGCTCTCACTGATAATCCCAACATTCTCGTTAGACATCGTTTCGCGAAATGAATTTCTCGTTAGCGCAAATATTTGACAGCATATCTCTCGTGCGCGCAGTATCGTTATCGTCGTCGCTACGAATCGGGATCAAGTACGTTAAGTTTTCCGATTGCTAGACGTTCGCACGATACAGACTTTTTGCTTTTGCGACAATATCGAGACGTTCCATTCATACGACTCGATGAATTTATGATTTTTTAAAAATTCTTTCGCGTATCTTTTGTTTTTGAAACGGTATCGCTAGACACGCATTGTTATAACTCGACAAATTTATGATTTAAAAAAAAAAAAAATTTCGTGTATCTTTCGTTTTTGTTTTTGCAACAGTATCGCTAGACACTCATTGACACAACTCGACAAATTTATGATTTTTTTTTCTCGTTTCTTGTTATCATTCGGTTTTATCTGTATATCACGATATCATCGAGTTTTTTTTTATGGCATTTATAATTATCACGTTTACAGCGTTATTCGCGATGTTTTTTAGTTTGTTTACACTTTTTGTGATTTTTTTTTTTCGATCGGAATCGCAGGGATTCCGTAGCGTGTCGCTATTCCATTTGTTTCGCACAGTCCTCGCGTTGATCAGCACCCACCGTTTATTCTCTAATCGTCTACTTCGTGACGCTTGATCATTTCAATTGTCAGCCACTTAGGAAAACAGTACGAAACCGTACGGCGCTCGCACGCTGTGCGGAAACAATTCGATATCGAGAGTCCGATATTAATACGACGACGAAACAAAGGACTTACAATACAGCTGCTTCGTCCAACTTTTACATTCAAACTTCGAAAAAAAAAAAAAAAAAACACTATCGAAGAATTATCTCGGAATAAAAAAAAAAAAAAAAATTATTGCTCCGTTAAGCGGTCCGTTCAGTAATTGAACGGGACGCGCTATCGGCAGTGGACCATGGAGAGTCCGCTAATTCACGTCACGTATTACGAACTCTCGTTGCACTGAAGATTTGCAGCTCACGTTCGAAAACGTACACTTAATAATCGTAAATATAACATTTATCCAACTGGCAAGACAATAAAATTTAATTCCATAGCACACAAAAAACTTCGAGATTAACACCGGATGCGATGGAAGAGGATACCGATCTTGATAATCAGATGCAGCTATCATACCGGGTGCACCGATCTCCGAAGTATTTAG
The DNA here is from genome assembly GCA_934046635.1 of Buathra laborator. Taxonomy (NCBI): domain Eukaryota; kingdom Metazoa; phylum Arthropoda; class Insecta; order Hymenoptera; family Ichneumonidae; genus Buathra; species Buathra laborator. Next base: position 7,603,667 of record OW203900.1, read on the forward strand.
GAACTTTCGAACAAATGTATATTTTTTTGTAAATAAAAAATAAAAATCAGTCTATAACACGAAATAAAATATTAGCACCACGGCGGCTCGTCGGAAAACATTGGTAAGTTTTTGGTATTCTATATTTATTTGAGAACTCGGAAAGCGAACAGCAGCCTTGGTATTCGAGCTCTCGGAACGAACTGAGCGAACGAACGGAAAGGCATACACACGCATCGTACCTGAGGGGAATCATAACAATAGTATTAATTGCCTCGGAGCCATATCGGCCGCATAATAACCGGCTGTAAAGTCCCCCACGTGGTTGGTGATCGCAGCTATGTGTGGACTCTTTAAGCGTACGCTGTGCCGTAAGTACGCGATGCCTTACGTGTGGATAGTCGAGGGCCATCGAGAGAGTGTCTGTCGTCATTGGCCCTCGATGAGAAAAAAAAGAAACTAAGTATATGGGGAAAGACGATGTCGCAACTGAGGGTCCGCGGCAGTGTATAGAAAGACGACGAGGTCGTACGCGGCCCTTCGACCGAATCGCACCGGTATTTCACGCGGAATGCGTAACACACGATAATTAATGTCCACTGCATACTTTCAAGTGCGTCGACCCTGAAATAACGACCAGCGCGTAATTGATAGTGAAAAAAACATGTTTACTCACGAATCGCGTTTCGGAACATCGTTACTTCGAAATATATATGTTTTCGGAACAAAATGAAATCTCGGCGAATTCTCTCGGAGGAAAATTAATACGGGGATTTTTTTTTTTCGATTCTTATCTGCATATTTTGCATTTTTCACGGAATTCAGAACATCTTCGATGGATACAGGAAAATCCGGGGTCTTTCCGAATTATCGATTAACACGACGTGTTTAGTACGAGACTTGCACATCGAGATTCTGAATGACGCAATCGTCGTGACTGTATTTAACATTCTGCACATTCTTCTCTCATATACGAAGATTTTCACATTCTCGTTCGTCGCAAATTGCCCGGTGATGTGCAAGAGGTATACGACGATACGCGATGATAATCGCGCCTCGAAGAAGCGACAAGATTATTATTTATATAAAAGTTCGCTTGCTTCAACGTTCCGTTGGCGTAAAGTGGGTAAATGCGATTTTTACATTACAATGATGAAGATGTGTCGCCGTGTCGTAAACACGTCACTCGACACGAATATATATATATACCTATATGTGCACACGAAAAAGTTTTGTAGAGTTATTGCTACGAAATGACGCATCCTTGAATTTCAACAACGAACGATAGGGTACAAGATCCAAGTGGACATTATAAGCATACAGAGTCGCGTATGAAACATCGAGAAAATATGACCCTCGTAGAGGACGCTATTAATTTGTTGGATCTGACAAGAGATTGTGCCCATCGAATGAACGTTATTGCCTCGTCGAAGAATCGTCTTCAACTCGAGTTCTATAGATTAATTGCTCGATTTATCGAGTTTTAATTGCCTCGATCGATTTTCTTCGACGCGAGGAGTTCGGAAAGTGTTTTTTTTATCGCTCGCGTAATATAAGTATTCATTCGTCTTATCTATCGATGTTTTTCGGAATTGGGTCGAAGGTCGTTAATCAATTACGAATAATTTCCAATCATCGGAATTAAACGTGTTTTCAGACTCTATGATTCTCCGAATACTAGTCGGATGAGCTTAGATAATGTATGCACACATGTGTAATGGAACCCAGCGATTGTCAACGGATGAGTAATGAAGCGATAAAATGGTTAATTGATTAGAAATCATTTATTTTGTACCGTAGATCTAAGTTTATTAAAAAAAAAAAATTCGAAGTACATACGATGACATGGAATTCGTATCGTGACGCGAGCAAATATCTCGATGAGGGTCTCGGATACTCGGTAATAATCGGTATACTATTTTTTTTTCCCGTCTTCATTTGTGACAATAAATCACGAATCTTACATAAACATCATTTCGTTTTGAAATGTAACGAAAAAGTCGGAACATATTCGGAATATATTTTATTCATATGTTGCTCCCGTATTTGTCACTCGTGATTAATTTTCACGAGCACCAAATGCGATGGCCTACGGATCCACATCCGGCCGCATTTTGTTTTCAGTGCAAATCACTGATGTCTGGAAGAGAAGGAAAACGAACGTTTATCATTGTCAGAATTTTGACGATCGGTATTTAATTATAACTTAGCCTGAAAAACAAGCGTCAGAGAAACTGCAGGCGTTAAGAGAAACGATGCGTTTTGAATTATCCATCCTTGTCTCGCGCGCTTGCGATCCTTCCGCCTCCCCCTCCGCCCCACCGCACCTTTTTTTTCTCACGAGGAAATACACACACACAAACCGGCGCGTCAGGGGGCTCGCATCATAACATCGCAAAATATGGCGGGCTTTCGTATCGACATGTAGAGAAAAAAAAAGTCCGTTCTGTTATTGTTGTGCTTTTTTTTGTTTTTCGCAAAACTCCGGTGACAACTGCCGTCGACAAGAGTTTCGTTACGACTTTTAAACGTGACTGTCAATCGAATTTTAACCGTTAATTCGTCGCGATCTTTTATCGAGTACTTAGTTCGTATCAGCAGTAAGAAAGAAAAAAACAAAACGCGTCCACACGAGTTACGTCGGCATGAATCGAAATCGCGACAACATGAGGTACGACGACAAGCATCGAACGTTTCTACAAATATTGATGCACGCCGGCATCATGAGAGATTACGATTTTCAACAGGCCGCCGTCAATATATTTCGTAAGATTTCGTTGTTCGTTCTTTTTTTCCCCACTCTGAGATTTCTTTTCACGAACTGTTTTTTTTTTTCGAATTTTCGATGTTTTTCGATCATTTCAGAGTATAACAACAGCGGCCTATTCTACAAGGCTTACATGAACAATAAACTTGAACCGCTCGGCATGATGATTTATTCAGGTCAATGCGAATTAACAGGCGAAAAATATTGGATGCTCGCCAGCAGTATAGTGGACAACGTTACGCGGTTCCAGACGCAGTTTTCTCAAAGTCAATTGGAGTTATTGAGAAAAGTTTTTACCGAGTTAATATCGTCGTTGGACGGTAGTGTCGCAAGTACCGTATGCTTAAATTATTGCAACAGCATGGAAAACAAAATCACTAAATCGGATGCCGAAGTTTTTCTGAACGATTGCGTTCAACGAATGTGGCTTTGCGCCAAAGTAAGAATAATTTTTTTTTTTCGAATTTTCTGCAAAAATAAAAAAAAATTATTTGCAATTTTTTTTTTTTTTTTTTTCGTCTGTAAGGACGGATTTTACTATATGGGCGTTCGCAGCATCATAGAATTGATGCCGTACTTCAAGAATACCTATGAAGATGGATTCAATAATTGTCCGCTGTGCAAATTCACAGTTTTTCACGTAAGAAATAATAGCGCTTTCTGAACGGCTGTTTTTTTTTTTGCACACATTTTTTTTCCATGTTTTTGTTCATTTTCAGGGACAAAGATGCGACGAATGCCAAGTCGTTTCTCATCTTTATTGTTTCGCGAAATTGGCACAGGTGCAGAATCCTCTTAAGTGCCCCAACTGCAACAGTCTTGTGCCTATGGATAATCTTCCAGGTAATGGAAAATACGATTTTTTTCTTTTTTTTTTGTTTCGTATAAAAAATACGATTTTTTTTTTTTTTTTTTTTTTCGTATGAAAAGTACGATTTTTTTTTCTTCAAATTTTTTTTTTCTTAATTTAATGCTTAATTTTTTTTTCATTTAAAATTTTATAACATTTAGTGCAATTTTCCGACTCGACAATTCGCTGAACGAAATACCTTTATTTTTTTTTTCAGCAGTCCAAGAGCCGCCGGAACCGATGACTCAAGACGAAAATTTCGGGGAACGAAACGCGGAATCCATTAGCCGCAAGCGGTCGAAGAGATCCAACAATCACCGAAGCCGTCATTAAAAAAAAAATGTATGACGATTTATTTTCGTACATCTATCGTTCGATTCTTAATGCTAACATCTCAAAGTTATTTTTATTATATTTTTAAAGTATCTTAACGTTAACACGACAAAAGAGATGTTATCGCTAACTATCGTGTGTAGTCTCGAATTTTCGTCGTAAAAATTTGAGTCCCGCGGAGATGGTAGTAACGTCCAAATTGCTGGAAGAGTTCGTTTGACTGTCGTTGGAACGTTCGGTATTCTCAGTACTCGGGATTTCGGATAATACCGAAGAAACAACGGGATAATTTTGCGTATACGGAAATTGCAGAACAGTCGGTAGCGGAATATCGGAAAGCATATTAATGTGATTGTTGTCTATGAGACTCGGACCGCAGTTTCGCGTTATTGTATTCGAGAATTCATTGAAAGAGGGCGGAGGTACGGGACCGATAATAATCGAGTTATCGCTATCCGAAGAATCGTCTTCGATCACAGAATTTATAGTTTTCGCGTCTACCGGAGATTGCGATATGGTTAACGAGGGATTTTTCGCGGGCGGTGGTACGGAAAAATTGACGATCGGAGGCGGAGGTATCGATCGATCGAACGATACCGGCAACGACGGTGTCGTGGCGATCGGTTGGGGTATAAAAGAATTTATAAAAGTCGGAGTCGCGTAATTCGTCGGCGTCTCGGGGGGTAGCGGTCCAATGATTTCCTCGTCGTCGCTATCCTCGGAATCCTCGATGGTAACGAGTGTAGAATCGATTTTTTCGCGGATCGGCGAATCTTCGAATTTTTCGGAGTCAATTACGATCTCTTTTTTCTCGATGGGCTCGTCGCGTTGCAGCGGTGCTTCGGTTTCCCAAACATCGGTGGGTTCCGGTCCCGCGGCGTTTATTTTCACGGGATCTTCGTCTTCGCTTTCTCTCGATATCATTCGATTATCTCGATTTCCTCGGAGATAACCGGAACGACGGAAATTCTCGTAAACCGGTGCGAATTCTCCGAGACGATCCTTTCGCCTCTTGTAAACCCATTCTTCCTGCGACATCTCATGCCACTTCGGTCTTTTCCCGAGCAATTCTCCGAAAGCTTTTATTTTGTCCTCTACAACGATAATACTGTTATCGACGCGATTTTCGCTCGTTGACGCTTTTCCCGATTTTTCGAGGGGTTCGCCGCTCGTATCTTTGTCCGCTTCGTGTCCGTCGTTCGAATTACGCAATTTTATTTGCGCCCGAAGCGCCTCTTCTTCTTCCTCCGTTAATTCCGCGGGGAGACCGGATCTCACTCTCTGCCTTATCGTCGCGGCCCTCAAACGATTCAGTTCCATTTTGCTTTTGATATCTCTTACTTCCTGCATCTCTCGCTGCCGTTGTTCGGTCTCTTTTCGCAATTTCGCGAGACTTTCTTGTTGTTTTGCGCGTTCCTCTTCGTTCTGCGAAAAACCGTAGTAACCAACGCCGTGGGCTCTCGCCTCGTCAAAAAGTACGTCTTGATAATGAATATCCGTTTTATCCGCCAATTTTTCCATCTGTTCCTCCCATTTTTTTCTCATTATCTCGATTTCCGGTTCTTTTTCCGGCATAACGATTGGTGCTTCCGGCGTTTTTTCGCGGCTCTCGTCAATCGCGGACTCTTTCGATATATCGCGCTTAACGAGATCATCTTTTTCGCGCATTTTCGGCAAATCTCTTCGTAAACATTTTCTCGTGCGACCAAAACAATCGTTATACTCGACCCAATCGTTCTCAGGATCGGAATTAACGTCATCGTAATCGTCGTCGTTGTAAAATTCGTCCGCTGATTCGTCCGATTTGTTCGAAAAATCAACGAGATAATTTCGCGTCTCGTCGCCGCCATTTTTTTTTAATTTTTCGTATAACATCGTTTTTGCCTCAAGCATTACTTTGGATTTTTTTAAAGTCGCGATATCCTCGATTTCCGTGTATCCCGCTTCGATCTTTGGCTTTTTTTCTTTGATTTTTTTATTTCTGACCTTCGGCTTCGGAACTTTCGTTTGGCTGTCTTCTTTCGCTTTTGCATTCTTGATTTCCGTCTGTTTTCTCAACAATTCGGCTTTCAGACCGACGAGTGACGAGAAATTGACGTTTATCTTTTTCGTCGTATTCATCGCGACCGCTGGTTGTCCGACGGACAATTTTCTGCAAAATAAACGATTTTTTCCGACGCTGTTATTACGTTGACGAAAAGTTAGGTTATGTCACTTTCGAAGTTTCGATGTTTTATTCATCTCCCGAATGATTTGTATCTCCTTACCGTTATTTTTTTCGAAACTTTCTCGATGCCTATTCCCCGGAATCATTAAACGGCGCGATTATTCGAGTTTTTTGGTTTCAGGTGTCGTTACTACGCCGAAACATCGACAAATGTCATCGGCCCGCGCGTTCGAACGCCGAGTATACAAAACAGCTGATCGCTGTTGATTCTCCCACCGTTCGCACAACTCTACAGAATCGACGTTTTTAAAACGTCTTTTACTTACGCGGCATCCGAACGAAACGCCGTACGCCAAAAATATTTTGTCTTTTAATAATATTTCGCTATTATCACGAAAAAAATATTTTAATAAAAATCATTATTTTCTATTTCGTGTTTAAATTTTTCTTAATTCCTCGAAACTTTGCGATACCGCAAAATCAAAAATAAAAAACAGATTTTTTTTTTAATATCGTGATAACACAGCTTTATTATTATCGAAGCAAATGTGGAATTATAAAATGTCGTGAACATTGCGGCGGGTCACGTGGTTTCGCGCGACATTAATGCGACACTCAGCGTTTTACAGTTTATTCTCATTTTTAAATATATATATATATATATCATAAATAATTATTTACATTATGCGCACTGCGTATCGCCTCTGACATTGTGTAATTCCTAAGGTCCAAAATAATGCTTTTCGGTTTTCATAGAACTTCGAGATCGCAGTGCCGTATCTCCGGATGATTTTTCTTCAGTTTCAATTCGATTCTATCGATCTCACCGCCCAGCATATCGACGATATTCTCGCCGTGTTTCAACAAAAATGATTCGAGTTCGTCGATATTTTTCATTTTTTTCACATCCTAAAAATTTTTTTTCGAAAATAATTATCAACGATTTTTGCATTTTCGGTTTTTCAATATTATCGTCGTAACGGGATATACGAACCTCCAGCATAGCGTTCAAGTCGTGTTTATCGAGATACGATCTCGTGAGTTCGCGTCCGTCAAAGTCTAATTCTGCTTTGTATCTGACGAGACTGTTACCCATGTCGATACCTTTTACGTCGTAAATCGCTCGAACCTGAAAAACCATTAAAAAAAAATGCGGCGTAATAAACGAATTAATGAAAAATTCGTGAAATCGATGAAATTTACCATTATATCGGATTCGAGTTCAGCGTTTATCTTGTCGAGATTTTCCTGCGGTATACTGCGTCCGATGAGCGCCGCGACGTTCGTATAAATTATAAAAGACGCGACACCCCCGAGCAAACCACCGACGAGAAGAGATCCAATTGCGTCGAACATCGGATTACCGAGATACGACGTTAATCCCATACAAGAAGCTGCGAGTGTAACACCAATAACTGCCGCTAAATCTTCCATCAGTACGACATTTACCGACGGATCTTGTCCCGATAATACGTAGTCGCGAAATTTTTCTCTCTTTTCTTCGGCACCCTTTTTGATCGAATTTATAGCAACGAGTAGCGTCGCTCCTTCGGAAACGAGGGAACCGCCGAGAATGAAATACGCCCAGTAAAATGATTCCACAGGATTGGGAAATAGTAAACCGTGAATTCCGTGATAAATCGAGAGACCGGTACCGACGCAGAATATACCGACACCGGATATCAGCGAGGAAACGTATTTCATGTTCGTGTAGCCATAGGGATGATCCGGATCGGGATTCTGAAATAATAAATTACGATTAAACGTAAAGATCGCGAAGAGCGAAAAACTGTGGAGATTTTTATCGTTTCACCTGAACGGACTTGTGAATGCCGTACGCGAGAATCAATTGATTACAAGTATCGGCAGCCGAATGTATGCACTCGGAAAACATGCTGTGGGAACCGGTGTAGAGCCACGCGAATAGTTTGAAAAGAAAGTTGCTGGCGTTTCTGTGAAAGAAAAGTAAAAGTAGTGAACGAAAAAAAAAAAAAAATTTTTTTTTTTTTTTTTTTCGATGAAAAATTTTGTAATAAAAATAAATATCGATATCTTACATTATAATCGCCGTGAGAACGACTCTGCCGGACCTGCCGAAGAGCCCTTGGTTTTCATTAACATCCTCCATTTTGTTACCCATTTCTCGTCTGTAGTCGCGTAATCGTCTCTTAACGGTGAAAACATCTGCGGGGATAATATTTTTCGTGAATTTTTCAATTTATATTAAATATTATATGTTTATTGCTTTTCGTTGTTTTGATGTATATTTACTTTGCTGATAAGTTTTGAGTTCCAATTCCTTCTTGATAAGTTCTTTCAGAAATGTTTCCCGCGATCCCCACACCTCGAGAGCTCTAAAAAATAATCGTCGGTTTTTTTTTATTTTTTTTTTGGATTTTGCATTTCCGCGATATTTCGATCGATCGCAAAGCGACGAAGCGGTAGCGAGTAACCGGAAACAAACCATCTTACTTAGCTTCGACATCCTTTCGCCAATAAACGGTGATCGGTGGCATATACTCGTACGGCGATCTTCTCTTTGTTTTTGGTAGACTCTCGAGATCGGCGGGTTTAAGCATAAAGTCCGACATCGCGCGAACTGGTGTGATGAAATTTCTCTCCAGCGACGACGCGGAAAGATCGACTCTCAGTCTTTTGGCTAAAAGTAAAAAAAAACGTTTCATAATAAAAATAAATAATTGATATGCCGAAAATTCGAGAAAAATGATCAATAATCAATATTTATTGAATTTGTAATAATTTATTTACTTATTTTTTCGATAATTTAACGAATGTAAAATAATTTTTTTTTTCCATAAATGATTAAAAAAAATAATTATATCGCGATAAATTTTTGTAAATTATTTTTTTTTTCTTGTTTACCCTTTTTAGCAATAGTCTCATCTTTCTTAGAGGCTTCAGCGCTGATTTCAGTTTTTCCCTTATCGCTACTTTTGCTCCTTTTTCCATCCGGTTCTTTGCCTTTCTTGTCGGGTTCTGGGGGTTCAACGCTCAATATTCTCTCTTTGATTTTCCCCAATTTTTCGCTGTCCAATTCGATTATTTTTTGCTGCAACTGCACTTTAGTGGCTTCTTTTTTCACTGACGTAGTTTCACCGCTCTGAGACTTGCTGTCGTTTGACGCGGCTCTCAGAGTCGCTAATAACGAACATCTGAATTTATCAACATTGTCAATGCTTTTTTTTGTGTATATCCTCTGCGATTCTCTTGGCGTCGTAAGTCTGTAACGAGCGCCGAATCTCGGCGTTATGTAGATACTGGCGTGTCGTTTAGCCAGTGCTATTCGCAATTCGTAAAATTGATCGGTATAAATGGGAGTTGCATTGCCGCGAATAAAGGTGAGAAGACTGTACGAGCGATACAGCATTTTTACGGCTTGACGATCCGATCGATTGCCCTGAAAACATTGAAAAATAAATTCAAAACTATCGCGAAACCTTTACTGTGCAATGTAACCTAAAAAAAAAATTTGATTGTTTTTTTTTTTCGAGCAACGATTACATTGGTTCACGGAGTCGATCGGTGTTTTTGTCAACGATTTTATATACACGTAGCTGCGACAGTTTATCTTATCGTGATACAGTGACATGTAATATTTTATCGTGCGATAGATTAAAAAAAGTTTTTCTTACCCTAAACAACTGTTTTATTGTAGCCGGTGCATAGCTTTTCGATGACAACAATCGCTCGATGTTTCGTCTGCGTCAAACGTTCAATTGTACGAGCTGTCAAAATCCATGTTGACGATGTCGAGTAAGTGGTGTATTGCGGGGGTGGTTACTGGTTACAGGAGAATCGACTATAGTCGAAAGGGGTAATAAAAAAATGGCTATTAAAAAAAAACAATTCTACTACACCACTACTACTTGAAATTATAGCGCCCTCTATCAATATAATTGATTCAAAGATTTCCGGGTATTTCACCGATGAGATTCAATAACAATTACCGGAGATAACGCAGCTAATGCGACTTATTAAACCAATGAAATCAACGATTTTTCTTACGTTTCGTAATAATAACAAAGCATTATAGAAAATATTTGTGTCCGTGTGAAAGTCGAGAGCGGACTTTCCCACGGTTCGAATTTGTAGTTTTCCCGGCGCTGCTGTGTCGCAATAGAGGAGCGATTGATGCCATTTTCGCGGCGTGTCCCTCTGCGGCGCCTGCCAGTTTTTGTATTCATCATGGCTACTGCGGGTTCAGTGATCAATTGTAATAATAAAAAGAGTGTTGAATAAAACGTTGTGTTACCCGTCGTTATTTCGTGATTTTTTTCATTCATCGCTCGTTTCGACGTTATCGTTGTTTCAACGTGACGACGATAATTTTTTCATCGATCACGCAGAACTCACGAGTTCCGTGTTTCTCGTTACGTTTGGGCGACTGTCACTTTTGACAGCTACCTGTCAATAGTTGTCGAATTGTTGGCGACGCTCCGCGTCATTATTACCGCGATACAACGATGAATCTTTGCGACGATTCGGATTCACCTGTGTGCGATACTTTAGACCTCAGTGGTCAGGGATTGAAAAAACTCAGCAGGTGCCCTTCTGATGCTGACATCGGTACTCTCATCGCGGATGACAATGATCTCCAGCGACTGGACAATCTCGACTCTTATCACAGAATTACGAAGGTACGTTGGAGCGTTAAAATTTCATTTTCAAAATCTTACAATTGGCACGGCGCTGTGGTTTCACAATACCGTAATTATTCGTTTATTGCCAAATAACATCGGACCAAAAAATATTAATAAATAATATTAAAACATTGTACATTTTTTTTTTTTCATTCGGCGTATTATTTTATGCTTCCAGCTCTCCATAGTGAGAAATCAACTTCTCCGAATGTACGGAGTATCGAAATTACATAATTTGGTAACTCTGAATCTCGCAAATAACGGAATATTGACGATAGAAGGTATCAAAGACATGGTAAATCTACAGACGCTTTGCCTTGCTGGCAATAATATTAAGGTAACGTATAATCATATTTTCTTCAATTAAATTTAAAAAAAAAAAAAAAATTCTTCATTTTTTTATTATAGTAAATTTTTTTTTTTTTAATAAATTATGTTATTAAAATACTGTAAAAAATTGTTTTTCTCCCATTGATTAATGAATAAATAATTAAATTAATCAATTAACACATTTTTAAATTTTTTTTACAGTCCATAGAGCATTTGCAGACGAACACAAAGTTGGAACACTTGGATTTATCCGAGAACAGCATTAGTCACGTTTCGGATATTTCTTTTTTGCGAAAATTAAAGGTAAATATAAAAACATCGATTTTTTTTCTCCCCATTTGTCGATAAATCGAAATCGAAATTGCTAATCGTTTAATTACATTTTAGGAATTATTTCTTCACAACAACAGAATAATAACACTTCGGCAGTGCGAGAGATATTTGCCGACATCGCTGGAAACTTTGACTCTCGCAAATAACAACATAACAGATCTGAACGAAATGTCGCATCTCGGAAGTCTGACGAATTTGATAAATTTCTCGTTCACGAATAATCCCTGCGTCAGTATGACTGGTAACAGTATGTATCCTTTTTGTTTTCTTATTCACGATCGTGAAAAAAAAAAAAAAATAACAATAATAATAATATCAATACAATCGTTCATTCCTATTCTTAGAAAATAGCCGTTTAATAGTCGAAATGCTTTTCGCAGTCTAAATAGTCTATAATTCACACGCAGATCTATAGCAATTAAATTTATTAACGGCGTTTAATTATCACACACGCGCGGTAGATTCACAGGGTAGTAGAGCTCATTATTTCTTAACCGATAGTTGATAGCGGGTTCGACTACCGTCCCTTTGTTATTAATTGGTGTATGAGTCTCAAATCCATCGATGGCTACGCCGTGGATCCTATCGAAAGGTAAGATTATCCATACAATCCGCATCCCCCCTTTACGATTTTTATATTCGGCATTAATAATTAATAACACGTACACTTTCGAAAAATGCACGCGACTCATGTCACACACCTTGAATCACACTTTCGATACACGAAAATTAACGAAAAAAAAAAAAAAAATTATATGCAAAATTAGCGAAAAAAAAAAAAAAAAATTTACGTAAAATTACCGAAAAAAAAAAATTTAATTAATTGTACGTAAAATTCGTTCACTCAGCCTGAAAGCAGAGTGGCTGTATTCTCAGGGACGCGGTAGACAATTCCGTGTCGGCGAGCACTCGCTTCTGGTTCAGTATCTCGCGTCCGTATGTCCGTTGTCCGGCGAGTGTCTGGAGAACGAAACGGACAGAAAACTTCGTCTGATACTCAGCAAAGCGCAGCATCATCAGCAACAGTTAAGCCAACAGAGCGACACGAGTAGCGTTCATGGAATGAGTTCTTCGCCGGCTGCGAGGCGCCGACTCGGTCCGAACAGAACGAGTTCGCCGCGAAGGCCCGGTGAGTTATCGAGAACTCCGAAATCACGAAATCAAATGCTGAGCATCGAAGATGAGATCCTTTGAGAAGAATACTCGAGTTTATCGTAACGAAAGAAGAGTACATTTCTTTTTTTTTTTTTTTCAATGAGAGAAAATCGTATTAAAAACATCCCATTTAATAAATGTGTGTTTCTCCAGTTGCGCCAATGTTCTCATACCACGAAGATAAATGCTTACAGTCGCCAAAATTTTATGAAGCAAATTACTGCTCCTGCCAGTCACCTTGCAAAGGTACCGCCGCCAATAACGATCGTCCCAATAACTTTCTTTTCCGTTTTTTTTTTTTTTTTTTTTTTTTTTTTTTTATTATAATTGATACGTTTTGAAAAGAAAGCTAAAGAAAACAACGCACGGCTAGCATAGCGCTGCGCGTAATTGTCGGACGAATCGCTTCTTTTTCGGCTTTTAGACTGTAACACGATAATCATTTTTCGGGAATTTTTTATTGAGAATATAGTTATTATCTTCATAGATAGAGTATTTGTCGTTTGGGATGTACGACGTAACTTTTTTAATAGTAATCATAATGTGAGTTCGAGATATGTTCGTATTGCACGCTTGGGGTAGCGATGCTCGCGCAGTACTTACCGTCTTCCATGCACTGTCCTCAGCGAATTGTTAAATATCCTTTTTTCCCTCTTGAAAATCGAAGGGGAAATATTAATTATTAAAATCTTATCGATCTCAGGCTCGTCGCGAAACTCAATGCGATTGAGATCGCCGGATCGTATGGTCTCGAGTTGTCACAACGACGCTATGGTGTCCTCTTGTCACGCGATTCTCGGCAACGATCACGAGCCGCTAATGACCCAAAGTTTGGATCCCAATATGCTGTGCAATACTTTGAACAACAAATCGGCGAATCACTCTAATCTGCAGGATGTCGAAGGTACGTTAATAGTATTAAAAAAAAATTTGTGTGCCAAATTTCTATTTTTTCGAAAAAAAAAATTTCGTAATCTGTTTTTGGAAAATCTTTATTTTCTTTTGTTTGGAAATTCTTTTTTTTAATATTTTTTCGAAAAAAAAAAATTTCTATTTAAAAAAAAAAAAAAAAAAATTCGAAGTAATGTCTATAATAATTTCAGAGACATCGAGTCCACTGCAAGCGGCAACGAAACTCGTACCTGTACCGGAATCTCTGATGAGTCCGGATTTCCGTCCGCCTTCGGGATTATCGAGAATACTTCCGAAAACCCCGACGAGCAGATTGAATTCACCGATACAGACGACGGTACCGTCAAAAATCGCGAATGACACGAACGGCAAAGCGATACCGATAATAAATACGGCGAATCCGATGGCGAAAACAAGTGTCGGAGTTCTGAAAGCCAATGCATTGGCGAAGAGTAATTCGGCGTCTAATTGCACCGGCAAAGTTAACATTGCAAAGCCGATCGTGACGAGTGCCAATAATGCAAAGTGTCCGCATAGCGTGAAGATTAATAATTACGTTCAGAGCAAAACAATGCCGGCGAAGAGAAACAACGCGAGAAATTCGCCGAATTTGGGAAGAAGCGCTTTGAGACCGAAAACAGCGGTTGAGAAACCAAAGGGAAGTTTGGCGCGACGCGGAAGGGATGGCGAAGCAGAGAATAATATCGCGCTAAGCAGCGACGACGAGGATAGCGAAGTTTGTCAGGCGAAATTGGATGGAATTCGCCACAGAGCTAATCAGAGACGACAGGAGGATACGAACAGAGGTACAACTATCGTATTTATGTTTTTTTTTGTATTGTATTTTTTTTTTGTTTTATTTGAAATTTTATGTAATTTTCGATAGTTGCGATAATTTTTTTTTTTTTCACAGTTGAGGATCAAACGGAAAAAGCTGCTGTCTGCATTCAGAGAATGTGGCGCGGCTATCACGCGAGGAATTTGAACAAAAAAGCGACAAATATTCTGAAAACTATCGAAATGATGAGAACTAATAAATACATTCAGTAAGTTACCGTCAAAGTCGCAAAGTACCATCGATTTATCGTTTCTTAAAAACGATGTTTACATTACATTCTCAGCGGAAAGTGATATTCGGAGAGAATTTGGAAGACTCACTGATGGGATAGAAATCTGAAAAAAAATCCATCATACGGAAGGTACTAAAGAACATTAATTTCGCATAATAATAGTTTCGAAAAGTTGTTAACAAATTATAAAAAAAAAATTTGTTCATCCGATAACAGAAATTTTTTTTTAGCGAAATTTTATTCTTTAATTTTTCCGAATACATATAAATTTTCCGGATATGTTCGATCGATTGCCGGAACAAATTTTCTGTGTCATGCACAGTGTTTCTCCGAAATCGTATCCAAAATTCACGACTTTTCATTAATTAAAAAAAAACAAAAAAAAAAATTTGGAATATTATAAAAAATTATAAAAAAACCAATTCGTTAATAACTTTTCGGAATTATTATTATGCAAAATTAATTTTCTTAAGACCTTCCGAATGGTTCATTTTTTTCAGAATGTTCGCTCGGAATTTTATCTTTCGTTGAGACTTTAACGATCTTTAACTTCCTTAATGATAATTTAATTATTTGCGATTTTTTCATCAGAAAACTATCGACGGATATGGAAGCCACGAGAACCGCGTTGGAGTCCGAACACAAGTTGCAACTTTTGCAAATGCAGGCGATAAATGCCTTGTGGAAGAAAGTCGTAAGTCTGCAGCCCGGTGGTCGCGACGGCAACGAGGTCGACGGTGGCGTCGTACAACCGAATTCCGACGTCGTGACGAATCTCGCGCAGACCTGCAATTTATTGCACA
Organism: Buathra laborator; assembly: GCA_934046635.1. Classification (NCBI taxonomy): domain Eukaryota; kingdom Metazoa; phylum Arthropoda; class Insecta; order Hymenoptera; family Ichneumonidae; genus Buathra; species Buathra laborator. Next base: position 7,619,027 of record OW203900.1, read on the forward strand.
CGCAGGTGCAGCAGCTTCAGGATTCGATGTCGGAGATAAAGCGATGTATGTCGACGATGCAACCAAAACCGGTGCAAGTGGATCACGGAGTCGGAACGCAAACGGAAATATCAGCGGTTCACACGCCGGCCGGTGAGGAGAATACATTTCCGTACGCGAGACCGGCGCATCGTCCGCAATCGCTATCGATTCATCAGACGATCCACGAGGGCAATGAAAGTAAATGTTTCGCGGTAAATGTCGTCGACGGAGCAATGAAAAAAGTATCCCAATCGACCGACACTACCGACGACGAGATAAACACCGATATTCTAAATTCCAACGAAAATCCCGAACTGTTGAATTCCGGCGAACATCCGGATATGTTTAAGAGTTGCGAAGAAATCGTTGAAAATGAATTCAAAGACGTCGAATACGAGATCGAAGGTGAAAGCGACGATGTCGCCGTCGAAGGCGGTGAGATTTGCGAGGAAATGTTGTGCAAAGAATTACATAGTCTCATCGAAACCGAGACGAGCCCCCGAAGCAACACGGACAGCGAGAAAGACGCTGAATCCGATGAAATCGCGAGAACCAAAGCTGATAACGAGTAAAATAAATGACACAACAGCTCAGTGGAGAATACCGATTAAATAATATTTCCGATGTGCCCGGAACACTTGGCAATCGCGCCGATTATCTCACACGCATAAAGTACGCTTTACCAAAGACATTCTTCGCTGTAAATAATGTGACACTGAAAAAAAAAAAAAGAAAAAAATAAGTGTTCCATCGAAAGTTCAAATCGTAACATGCAATTGTATTTATTAACATCGGTCGTTGAAAGAAATGCTCAATTGTATTGACTGAACGAAAAAAAACAAAGTCACTAATTCACGATTTTTCATCGTCGCTATATCGCGCTAAATGCCACCGCATGTGTGTCGATGTTGAATTTTCTTATTACAACTACGCAAAAAAAATCGATGTTCGAAGAATTAAAAAAAAAAAAAAACGCAACAATCACGGGATAGACTCGTCGTGTTTTCTCGACGACACGTCTATCCGTCCACTAGAGTCCGACGATTAAACACGCGAGAAAAAAAAAAAATAAGAAAAAAAAAAATTCTCGAATTATTTCATTATAAGTGAATAAGAAACGCGTCAACTTTACACCGTGTCAATTCTTCCATTTTTATTTAAATAGATAAAAACGTCGATGCGAATACGAAACGAATTACATTCGCGATTTTAAATTGAAGAGAAGTTGATAATGAAAAAAAAATGAGAAAAACAAAAAAAAGAAGAAAAAATTTACGATGTTTTAAACGGTAGTCTACTAGTCACGATGGCTTGTAAATTTAGTCGTAGCTTCGGCTATTTTACTGCTAGAATTGTTATGTAGGTAATAACTTGTTGGCTTAGAAAGCCGTCGTTTTCGAATTGCGGAGACTTTCCCCCAACAGAACCCCCAGTCGCACGACGAAACTAATGTTTATTATTTATTGCTTAGTATTTAATTTAATTTAAGATATTTCGTTTGAGAAACGTGTGAACGATTTGCCGAACCCGTAGTTTAGCGATTAAAATAGCTTGTCGTTTTTAATGCCAAAAATATTAATTTACGTTTTGCGTGAAAAACGCGATTTTATATAACGTAATGTTTAAATTATGTATCGGTGGCTTTTCCGCTGCGGTGCTATGGAGCTGTAATAGCTAAACAGCACCGAGTCGAAACACTAATCTTAAGAAAATGTTTTTTTCTTTTTCGACTGTATTACAAAATGAAATTAATACATTCCTTCTAATAATCCCGAAAATATCGACGAGCCGTTTATTGAAATATACGAGAATATTTGCCATACGAAGAGATTCCTTGACGCAGAAATTTAATTCCGAGTGTAACTACGTTTAGTTGTAGTCGTTTATTCGTCAGAATGGTATAACAAATTATTTTACTTTTTTCTTTTTCTGCGTAAAAGATGAAAAAAAAAAATCAGTTCAACATGAAAATACATCGATACTATGTGAGTAATGGATTTTCACAGTAAGTGTCACCATGTGGCAGTCGTTGATGCTGTTTTGTATGTTTTTTTGTTATTTTTTTTCTTTTCGAAATCTTGTAATCCGTTTTGAAAACACGTAAAGATTATTTTCTCACAGCTAAGAGAATCATACGAATTCCCAATAAATACGTTGATATAGAAAACATTCATAACATAGAAGATAAAATTCTCACGTAATCGTAATCCAACAACAAGAATCTTAACGCCGAATTCGCCGAGGGGAATGATGCGAAACAGCGTATTATAATTCGTCGAGTTACTTCGTTCGATTGTCCGCGTTTCGGCGAATCCGTGTCTTCGCGTTCATTGAAACATTCTTTTGCATGCGGCTCTTTCGAAGATTAGATACGATTGCATTATTTTTTTTACTTTCTCGATCTCTCGGATAATATCCGCGTTGTTGGGGGACGTGGAACTCGCCCTCGTGAGATCGGCGATTCCCCTCTCGTACTCGTTTAATCCCATGTGCGCTTGTCCCCTTCTGAACAAAGCTTTGCTGTTGTCCTCGTCGATCGCCAAAACCTATCGCGCGAAATGAAAAAAAAAAAAAAAAAAAAAAAAATCGTCAATAATCGTCGCGTTTTCTTTCGCATTAAAATCAAAACTCCGTATTCCCGAAATTACCTGATTACAAAGTTTCAGCGCGTCTCTGTATCGCGCCTTTTTCAGCTTAACAGCCGCGAGATTCAACAACGACACGACTTTCAGATCCGTCGCATTTTCTTCCAAATCGTTCGGCAATTCTCCCAATTTGCTCATCCAGCTGTGATACCTCAACGCTTTTTTGTACTTTCTTCCCGCGTCGACAAATTCTTTTTTCGAGTAAAAATGATTTCCGGAATCTTTGATTTTTTTTATCACGTCGATTACGAATTTTTGCTGAAAATCGAATTATTTACGAACGATTTTCGTTGAGTAATTATTTTTTTTTTAATTTTTAATTTTTTTTTTTGGGATGAGACTTACGTCGATGTTTTCTGTGTCAGCGTAATCCCAATCCTCAGGCCACGGAGGATAAATATCTACCGTTCCGTCGTTTTCCTGTAGTCCCCAATTCTCTCCTCTCTTCAATTCTCCGCAATCGGTTATGTGTACTTTCTGGAAATTGAATATACGTTCGGAATTTCGATAATTTTTGCTCTCGTAAATCGATTTTTTTTTTTTTTTTTTTTTTACCTGCATCGGCACATCTTTGAGGGTTGGAAGTCCATTTAACTCGTAAACAATGCCCATTCCCTTCAAAACTTTGCCAAAAGCGACGTTCGTGTTATCCAAATGTTCGCAGGAAACAGTAGTGATAATGAACTGAGAACTGTTGGTATTTGGTTGTCCTTCGTTAACCATAGTAACGAAGCCGCCGACGGTGTGTTTGACTTGGAAACTTTCGTCTTCAAAGTGCGGACCGTAGATGCTTTCTCCTGACGTTCCGTCAAAATTGACGATGTCACCACCCTGGATCATGAACTGTGGCACAACTGAAGTAATACGTTTAACGAAAGTTCGTTTTTTCTCGAAAAAAAAAAAAAAAAAAACGTATGAATTACGAAAAAAAAAAAATTGAGGAAATAAAAAAAGAACGAAAGAAAAACGTGTTTTTTCTTACTTTTGTGAAAAATGGAGCCTTTGTAATGAAGTTTTTTTCCGTTTACGCCGATTCCCATCTCGCCGGTACATAGCGCCCGAAAATTCTCCGCAGTACGCGGTACCTTGTCCTTGAAAAGTTCGATAACGATTCTTCCGACTGTTACGACGAAAGTACGAGATTATTCGTGAATTCGTTACGATTGGTTTGCGTGCGGAATTTGTCTTTCGATACCTTTTTCCTCGTCGACGGATAAGTCGAGAAAAACAATGGGATTTTTGTCGAAACAATTGCTCTGCTCTTCCAAGGGACGTTTCATGCTGTTTCGATTGTCACTGTGTTACACGCAATTGGGTATATCTTCTCTGTTCTCAATGGTAAAGAAAACGATGCGGATTTTCGATGGGTTTCTTGGGTTTCACATGTCGCGTTGACAAGAAAAATTATCTGGCAGCAGAAACATTGTTTACGTTACGTCTTAAACTTCTTTTAATACAAGCGAAATGCCAATTTCGCATATCAAAATAGAGAGTGAAAATTGAGCACCGAATTTAGCGCCATCTGAGCAAAGATTCGAGGACAATTAGAGGCAATCTTTTAGTTCTTTTGTTCCGCGAAGATCGATAACTGATAACAGATAATTGTCTCGCAATGCAATAATCGTCGTCGCATGTGTATGTTCTTTTAGAAAGTAAAAAAATTATCAATACATTGTTAATTAAATAAAATACGAGATTTTGTAAATTAATGCATAAATAAATAAAATCAGGTCCCACCGAGATTTGAACTCGGATCGCTGGATTCAGAGTCCAGAGTGCTAACCGTTACACCATGGGACCTGTCGTCCTGTTACTAACCCCTTTAGCTATCCAAACTTTCGGCGACCTTAATCAAATGATAATTACCACGATGCGTGGGAGTAACGAGTTACGAAGAATATATTGAAAAGTGGGGCATTATCACTAATCAGTATCAAGAGTTAAACTTCCGGTGCTTTGGTTTCGATATACCATAATTTTTATTTATTGTTGAGAAAAATCAAAACGTGTTGTTAATTAATAATATTTAGAACTCGTAAAAAACATAGTCTTTACATTCGAAGCATATAATGTCAGGAAGCAAAGTTGTATTCGAAATCCATTGCATCGTTATCAAACCATACGTTGGGTAACAGCTGTTACGATTCCTTAGCAGATAAGCCCCGTTACCTCGTTTAATAAAACGAAACTTTTCAATTAAAAATATCCATTATTCGATATCTCCTCGCGGTATCCGAATTTCGCGTTATTTCGGGCGCTTCTTTCGAAAAGAAAGCGGGAATCATCAACGTGTACGGTTATCGCGAACGAAACCGCTGATTGCGTCGTCGAGTCCCCTCGCGCGCGGGTGCCGGGAGGTGGCGTATGGCTAAGTTCCGCGATTGGCCCCGTAAACGAGGAGCAGAGGGGCATCGACCGGTCTTGCACGGGCTGCCATCGTACTGGCAGGTACCCCCTTCAGTGCCACCAATACACAAGGGCCGAGGACTCGCTATCGCCGACCATTGGTCCTCAATTTGCCGACCAATCATTGGGAAAGTGCCCACGAAAATATCCAATGTAAGTTCACAAATTATCGAACGCCACACCGTTAACCGCTCGACCACGGTCCACGGGTGTCACATACGTTTGTCAATTAATATTCATCGCGGTTATTTGAGTACACAAAAATTTTCGTTCTTCCCTCAACGGCTACACATCGCCAACGCGTAAATCATCGCGTCAACGGCCATGTTTGGCTTGGTACGATTATTTCGGACGCGACGCTTACCCATCAGCGTCGAATGCCCGTTACCGGTGGCGTCGTTTTTTCACCAGTGTATATTATCAATGCAATCCCCGGTGCACCCTTGTGATGTCCCGAAGAAAGAAGCCGAAACCACGATTTCGCGATTTTATCCCCACGTTCGCACCCGACCTCGAGTCAACCGCGCGCGTGTTATTTGCCCTCTACTCGATCCAGACGCACGCGAACGAACGCGGGAACGCGATGACGCTGCACCTGGACGATATGCAGCTGGATCACGAACTTCGATTATAAAACAAAGTTTTATTCCATTCGTAACTCTCCCCCTCTAAAATCCCGTGAAAATTGAAAAAAAAAAAAACAAAAATGTGAAAATTTTTTCGGCTTTCGCTGCGCGTCGTCTCAGCTATCGTCGCCGCAGGGTACGGCGATCGGTAAGCCCTGTGACCTTCGTTCGATTTACTAATTATGCTTAGAAAATTAATTTTTTCTGCTTCCCAACGATTTCTCGTTTTTGTGTTTTTCATAACCAATACTCTGCCGCAGATCTGATCGCGAAGAGACGATACTATGGAACAACTATCGGAGGGACAGGCTGTGATGGTGGGGGGCGCCGGAGGCACTGTTCAAGTCGTACAGATGGGTCAAGGAGGACAAACTATGATGCTTCCCCAGGCGATCCAAGTTGCCGGACCCAACGGTCAAATCCAAGTTGTTCCGGTGTCCAGTTTAGCCAGCGGAGGGCAGCAAATCGTCATACAACAGCCGCAAACTCCGCAAATCATTCAAACGCCCGATGGACAGACTTATATCTATCAACCAGTTCAGCTGGACGGACAAGTGCAGCAGGCGCAACCTACCAGTGAGTATCGCATGAATATTCCTTTATTTTCGAAATTTTCGATTTTTTAGGAATTTTGAAAAAAAAAACAAAAATCGATTTCCGATTTCGAGTTTTTCTATTTTATTTTTTTTTCAAGTCAAAAGATTTTGCTTTTTTTTAATTCAAATATTAATTGATAATAAATGATTTTTTTTTTCGCGGTGTTTTTTTTATTTCAGTGTCTAATTTTCATTTTATGTTTTTTTTTTCCTTGTTCCGCGTGTTGAATGGTTTTTTTTTGGGTTTTCAGTGATAAATATCAATGGAAATCTCGTGCACATCGCGGGAACGACGACCCAAGGAGCGACCGCGACGACGACGGCAGCGCCGGTGCAACCGATGTCGAGTCCCAACGCGGCAGCTACACAGGCAGGAAATATTGTCATGGTGATTACTATCAAAAAGAGTCTCTTTTCACTCGCTTAGTCTGTGTATACGTTATTATACCGGCTAGTAGTGACGACAGAGCAACATTATAGGCTTTTAAATGAAAAGCCGTACAATTTTTTTTTTTTTTTTTTTTTCGATAACTTTCGCGCTCGATGGCAAAACCATTCGTCGCGATATTTTTCTCCGCATGTTTCATTAATGCCGCTTGGGCCGCGCGGCAAAACTGCGGATTTGTTTTTTTTCACGTCTTTGTTTGTTTTTTTTATATTCGCGTGTAGATGGTACCGGGAAACAGCGGACAAGCGCAGTTCCAGAGAGTCGCACTGCCGAACGCGGAATTTCTCGAAGAAGAACCGCTCTATGTTAACGCGAAACAGTACCGACGTATCTTGAAGAGACGCCAGGCGCGCGCGAAACTCGAAGCGGAAGGAAAAATACCCAAAGAACGACCCGTGAGTAATTTTCGACATCGTATGCGTTTATTTTTTAATTTTTAAAAAAATTAATTATCAGATAAATACTAATTTGCGGTTTTTTTTTTTTATTTACGATAGAAATATCTTCACGAGTCGCGACATCGACACGCGATGAACCGAATCCGAGGCGAAGGCGGTCGTTTCCATTCGGGACAAGTAAAAAAACGAAAGTGAGTATCGAAACATCGCGCGATATCGGTAAAACAGTTTTAGACTAATTACCGACGATATTAAAACTTTTTGTTTTATTTTAGCCGCCAATCGAACGCCAATCTTATAGCACAACACATAACAACCTCGTCGAGCGGCAATACGATTCGTACGATTTCCATACCGACAACTGCGACCGTTCAACATCACAATACCGACAACATGACTTCCACTATAATAATCGAGGTGAGTTTTCATTTTTCTTCCACGAAATAACGTCGAAAAAAAATGTTATTTTCCACGACATATCGTCGAGAAAAAAAGTGTTTTTCCACAAAATATCGTCGAGAAAAAATCTTTTTTTCCACAAAATATCGTCGAGAAAAAATCTTTTTTTCCACAAAATATCGTCGAGAAAAAATCTTTTTTTCCACAAAATATCGTCGAGAAAAAATCTTTTTTTTTCCACGAAATAACGTCGAGAAAAAAAAGTGTTTTTCCACAAAATATCGTCGAGAAAAAAAGTGTTTTTCCACGAAGTAACGTCGAGGAAAAAAAAATCGTAATTTTCCGTATTTCCTGTGATGTTTTCTCACAATTTACCTGTTTCCTTTCAGGGAGCCGGTGCATCGTTACCCGATATGATCGCCGACGCGACGATCGTAACATCGGACGGACGTTGACTTTCCGCGCGCCGATAAAAGTGAAACTTTTTTACTGCAACGCAAGAAAAAAAAAATACAAAAAAAAAAAGAAACCGGTGGGGCAAAGAAAGTACGAGCGATCGAGAGAAATCGGGTGCATCGGGTGCACAACCGTCCGTTGAGGCAACGGCGATGATGACGTCACGAAGATTGTTTATTTTTTTTTCCACGATCGTCGTCCGTTACTGTAAATATTGGAAACTCTCGTAAAAAATCGATGGGACGTGAATTTTCGTCGAGCGCTAAAAGATATCGGCGCGAATAATTTTGCGAGAAAAGCGCGTCGAGGCGAAGCTTCCATTTGATTTATTTTTCTTCTTAATCTTTGAATGGAGTGCAACGCGCCGCGGTTGGTACAACGATTAGTATAATTTCTTCTTTGGTACAATTACTTTCATATTTAGTTGTAGATATATATTTTATCAGTGACTGTCTCGGTGACGTAGCCGTTTGTTCTATTAATTCTTTTTTTTTTTTTTTTTCTTTTCTTTTCGGCTAAACGTTTGTTGGGAAAGCTGCGTTTCACCTTTTCTTTCGTCACTCCACACTTGTAGGGGAGCCAATTAATCGCGATGAAAACACGAGTGTTGTTAGTACAATTAATAATAATTTATCATTAAAAAAAAAAAAAAAAATGACTCGCCAGTCGAGAGGACGAAAAATGTTCAGTCACAATTTCTATTATTTTTTCTCTCGTAATCGACAAGAAACTTAAAAAAAAAAAAAAAAAAAAAAAAAAAAAAAAAAAAAACCGAACGAATTAAAAGTGCGCGTAACAATGTCCGTTAACGAGAAAATCCTTGTAAATAATAAACTATGATATTCGTCACATTTGAATAATTGCGAATATTTTGAGAGACGAAGACGCGCACGTGGAACGTGATATGAATGCGTGAAATTTTTTCGAGACGTAAAAAATGGGCTTTCGAATGAGTATTTTAGTTTTTTTGTACCGCATAACTGACTTATTAGAATATTAATCGGCACAATGAGAGAGAAATGAGTTTTTTGAATTTTATTTAAAAAACAATATAAGAAATAACCTTCTCTCGTTTCCTTTTCGAATTCCTCTACAATACGTAAGAGATAAATGGGACCTTTCGGGCCGTTAAGACGTTCGAACACTCCGACCTGATACTGTCGGAGCCTTTGATCCGCGGAGAAGGAACATCCAATGGTAGGGGAACGCCGTGCAATTGTTCCTTAAAGATTCGATCGCCCGTCGCGCCGATAACGTCAGCGTATTCCGAGTTTCCAGTGCTAAAACAATGAAACGCCTCCCCTTTACGCTGTCGGAAACACATCGCCCACACGTTCGCCTCGTAACCCTTCCGACGAAACGCCGTGGGATCGGCCGGCCGACCCGTAAAATGTACAGAGAGTTTCACTCACGCGATCCTCAGTATCTCGCGTTCCCTCGCATTTGGATCTAAATTGTTCGCTGCTTTGCCGATTTTTCGTCCGCGCGACAGATCCGCGGAGGTCGCTAAGTCACGAGGATTTCTGAATGATCTCTTGGTAATTGTTTCCGGAATTATCCAATCGTCTGGCAGCGTAACGGCGTTTCTATGACATCCGGTGCGTCTCGCGTACATCGAGAGATAGTCGTCTTGACGATAAGACAACGATAAAAAAAAGAGTTATCAGTCTGATTTTTTCGAAAAAAAAAAAAAAAAAAAAAACGATAAATAATTGACTCACCGATATTCCGAGAGTATTCGATCTGATAGATCGTTTTGAAAGCTTTTTTTTGCTCCGTTTCTATAACATTCTCGTCCGGTGGCGTTTCGGACAATAATTTCTTTAAATCGGGAAATTTTTTGCGTATCTTAAAAAATTGATATATAAATAAAAATGTGAAAATAATGATATTTTTTGGTTATAATATTGAGAATTATGCACTCTTTTGAGATTATCGCGGAGATCTTCCGTTTTTTCGTCGTCCGGTAATTTTTCGTTTTTTCGTAAAGAATTGAGATACTCGTTGAATGGACCATTTAGAACGGTGAGCGGCGGATTATAATTAACGGGCTGAATGCATTTTCGTGTTTTTTTTCCTCGTTTCGGATTATAGTCTTTTTTGTAAATTGTTACGAAGTCTCTCGTCTCTTCGTCGGCTTCGAGAATCATTGCCGATAAACGATAATCAGGAATTCAAATTTTATGATTTAGAGAAATTGTCGATGAAAACATCGATATAAATAAAAGAGACTTTAGATTTCGGGGCGATGATTAATATGGTTGTCTGCGTCTTCGAGTTGCGATCAAAGTTGCATTTTTCATCATTATTCGCGCACCGGTTCTTCCGTAAGTATTTTGATAGGTGGAGAGAACGGAGTGCAGCAGATGCGGACTCGCGTAGCCGAAGACTAATTAAAAAAATAAATGAAGATTAATAAATTTGGGAGTCAGAAACGCCGAAATAACTTAAATATCACGAAAATAGGCGAAAAAAAAATCTGTAAAGATTCACGAAATTATTTCCAACATTTAACGCGATGTCGACGAAAAAAAAAATCGTCGAAAAAATTGTATCGTTGTTTGCAGCGCCGATAAGTCAATATTTGCTTCTTTACGAAAAATATCGCTGTTCGCGAAGGTTTCATAAATATTTTTCGCGATAAACAGCCGATTTACCTCTTTTCGCGGTTACGGGGGGCGCGAGAACCTTCGCGTTACGCGAATCCAAATACAATGTCTTCAGATATCTCAAAAGTTCGCTGTTTTCTTCAAGTTTCGATTTCGCGTTTTTCTTCGATTCGCAACGATTTCCGTAATCGACGCGATAAACCGATTGCAAACGTTCTAATGACAATTTTTTGATGAGTTTCTCGGTTTCGGAATCGTCGAGTGTCCAGAGAGACGCGAGCTGCGGATCTATCTGTCCGCTTTCGTCGACTCGCTTCGCGTAGCAATCGGAACGGACGTATCTTACCGTAAAAATAGGAAAAGCAAATCGATAACGTCTTCGATTGCAAATAAAACGATAATAAGTCTGTCGATTTTTCTCACATCGGTAACTTTTTCTGTTTCTTTCTCGTGTACTCGTCGCGATACTCGGTGTTAAATACATCGCAGGAAAAGCTCGTCATCGCCGCCGCAAGCAAATTGTTCAAATATTGACATCTATTATATAGTTTTTTTTTTTTTTTTTTTTTCGTAACGATAGTCATTTATTTTCCTTAAGCGAAGATTGAAGAAACTATACAGTGAATAATAGAGGTACTGACGGTCCAATAAATATCAGAGATTAGAATCCCCCCAACGTCGCCGGGAGGACGGCAAAGGCTCGAGATATTGCTGACGATTTTTCATGTTACTGAGACCCATTTTGCTGATTGTATCTTCGTATTCGGATCTACCGGCGAACGACTCGGTCCACGAAGAAAATGTTTCCGGAACTACGGAAATCGGCGAATAATTTATCGCGCAAATAATTTACCGATAAAAAAGAATCCAATTAATGCGATGGATTTTTTTTTTTTTTTTTAATTCACCTCTCAAAACATCGATGGATTTTGCAGGCCGAATGTTGGGATTTTCGATAGCGTTGTATCGGAATCTCGTTGGATCTTTGAATCCATTTCTCAGGTCCGTTACCACGGGATTTATGGGCGAACCGATCGGAGAATCGACTGCCGCCATCAGAGTTCTGTATTTTGCGATTGGAAGTCCTGGAAATTACCGATTTTTTTTTTTTGCGCATTTATCCTGATAAATCGGTAATTTTTTTTTTTTTTTTTTAATAATTATTACCTCTTTTATCGTAATCCGTTTGATAAACGCTTCTCATTAATTCATCTTCCATATCGCACGTGTCTAATACGGAGGCAACGAGATTCGTCATTTGGCGATTTACGTTGATTACCTCATTGCGCAAACGGCGCTCCTTATCAGCCAAAGATTTGTATCTGCGTTACGATCGATATAAAGTTACAATATACTTAATTATTGATGAAAAAATATATATTATCGTGAAATACCGGCTGACATCGCTCTGAAATCCATGCGCGTCGCATTTGCAATCGTCGGGATCCATTCGCTTCTGATAAAGACGATTGCCGGTCCATCGCGGAGGCTGCGCGGGTTTTGCCAAAAGTGGCTTTTCAAACGGCCAATTAAATTGGCTGTGATTCGTCGTCGTAAAAGTTTCCGCGTTTGTCGTCATTTTCTCCGATTTGTTTTAACGATTTTTAACGAAAAAATTTTTACTGCGAGAAGTAGAAACGATTTTTTTTTTTTTTTTTGGAATTCGACGAGAGATTTGTTTGGCGAGAAAATTATTTATCGACGATGAATTTTGATGACAGAAACATTGTCTAAGCGATCGAAGGCATCGCCGGCTCTGTCCCGATTGCTACCGTTGTTTGCTTGCGTTCGGTATCCGAATTTCGAGGAACGAACATCGAACCAAAAACTTGAAGAATTCTTTCCTTCACGAGAACTATTAAACACACTGCGGCTCTGTAGAGAATATAATGAATAACGGCGTTGAGAATTGTTAATCCGATCTGTACGATCATCGATTCGGATGCCATTCCTTCTTCTTGGATAATTTTTATGAGACCCATAATTTTTAAATTGACACGAATTTTGTAAATTGGATGAACTTAGAGACGAAGTGAAGATCTTTCGATATCCGAAACAAAAAAAAGTGATATACCGAGTGACGTTGAAAAAAATAATGAATTTCGCGAACTCTAGCGATCGGTTGAGAGAAATAAAAATTAATTGGCAAAAACCATTTTTTTTTTTTTTTTTTTTAAGTGAATTCGTATTTTTTTTAGGGTAATTTTGTAAATTGGATGAACTTAGAGTCGAAGTGAAGATCTTTCGATATCTGAATATCCGAAAAAAGTGATATACCGAGTGGAGCTGAAAAAAATAATGAATTTCGCGAACTCTAACGATCGGGTGAGAGAAATAAAAATTAATTGGCAAAAACCATTTTTTTTTTTTTTTTTTAAGTGAATTCGTATTTTTTTTAGGGTAATTTTGTACATTGGATGAACTTAGAGTCGAAGTGAAGATCTTTCGATATCCGAAACAAAAAAAAGTGATATACCGAGTGGAGCTAAAAAAGATAATGAATTTCGCGAACTCTAACGATCGGTTGAGAAAAATAAAAATTAGTTGGTAAAAACCATTTTTTTTAATGAATTCGTATTTTTTTTTAGGGTAATAATTTTGTAGAGAAACAATGCAATTTTTTTTTTTTTTTAATGATTTTATCGATAGAGTAATAACAATATGTTATACAATTGTTAAGACAGAACACTAGAAAAGAATTTTACGGTGAATTGGACGAAGTATCGCTGCACTTTCGTACGGGCGATGGATTTCTAACGGGAGATACGCTTCTCGGTGATTTCTTTATTCTCTGTTGTGCTGATGCTGCCCTACGATCGTCCCACGTCTCGAGATCGCGGGATACAGCGATCGGCGATTTTTGATAATTACCCGAGTCTCCGAAAAATTTTGCTTTTCCTCTCGTAGGACTGGCGGAGGTGTATTTCGTCGGCGGCTCACCGGATCTGTAATTTAATTCTTGAGGATTCGACGTTATCGATTTTGGAACTATCCGCTCCTGATAACGATGTCCGTCGCATTTTTGCACGTGACCTATCGAACTGTTGAATATCGGTCTCGTCGTCTCTTTGACGCAACCGCAATCCAAACGCGTTATCGTCGTCATCGTGCCGCACGGTTCCAATTCCTAAATAATTTACGATTTTTACTAAAAAATCGGTAATATAAAAAAAAAAAAAAAAAACCGGTATTCGGTATTAAAAATATTATTTAAATATTTTAAAACAATTAAAAGTATTATTTAAATATTTTAAAACAATTAAAAAAATTATTCAAATGTTCCAAAATAATTTAAAGTAATATAATTTTGATATTGCGATAGAAATGTTTCAATCGAACGAAAAAACAACTATAAAGAATTTCATGAAAAATTCAGAATTTCGATATTTTCAAAAAGCCATAAATCGTTGTTTCCCGATGGAATATCGAAAATGCCACGAAGTTTAGGGTATTCTACAAAAAAAAATACACGAGTTACGATATTTGGTGACATTTCGGAGTAATTTTTAAGGTCACTACAGGACGCTGAAAAACAAGAAAAAAAAAAAAAAACATCGAGCGGTAAGTTTTTCTGTTTAGTTTTCCGCGTCAAAATGAAAAATTTCAGATTTCGATTTTTTTTTTGTTTAATAAAAATGCACAGTTGGTTTATCATACATTATGAAAAACTGTAGACATCGCGAACTTTTTTTTTTTTTTCTTCAATTTGACTTTACATATTATTTAGTTTTTTTTTTACATAAAAAAAGCAAATTTAATAAAAACAATTTTTTTTTCTTCAATTAAAAAAAAAAGGTATACATTTTTTTTTATTTCGATCGACTGACGATTACCTTAGCGAAACCACCGGCTCTCATTCTTGTATCCCCGACAGTTGTTTCATTATTAATCCGATTTTTCTCTCTAATCTTCTCTTTGATTGGATCGATTGGTGATTTTTCGTTGGCAAAGTGTTCGCCGATAAGACGCCTTATCTCCTGAGAATAAAATCTCTCTGAGAGATCTCTTCGTCTCTGGAGTTCCTTCAGGCGTTCGAGTTTTCGCATCGCAATCAATGCCTGTGGCAAATTCACGGAGTCGACGTAATCGCGAAGACTTCTCTGACTATTGGGAGCGACAGCCGTTGGGTCGGTAACTCCGACATCCAGACGTCGGTCATCATCATCGACGCTCTCGTATTTTCCCGTTCGATAGGACCCCGAAGTCTTACCGTAAGCGTAACTAGCGTATTCCCTCGACGGCCTCTCGTATTTTTTCGAAATCGCTTCGTACTGACGGTACGAGGGACGAAGATCCTGTAAAATATGATATATTCGCGAACGCTGGATGTTCAACAAAAATTTTCTGTTTTTACGAATTTTTTTTTTTTTTAATTCTCCCGAAATCTTTGCAACGATCCAAAAGAAAAAATCGGAAAAATTTATAAAAAAAAAAAATTTCCGACGTAAAGAAAATATACAAAAATATGAATAATAATAATATTTATACAAAAAAAAAACTTTGTCACGTTACTTTTTACATCGTTCAAAAATCGGGGTGTTTTTTTTTTTTCGTCGTTTCATAGAATTACGTAATTTATGCAGCTTTGTCCGTCAGGAAGCGATAAAAAAAATCATTATACTGCTCAACGGAATATGCTTTGTGTTGAAAATAATGAGGAAACAACGTGCATATGAATTTTTAGAATTTTTTTTTACGACTATTTATACGTAAAAAGAGAAACGTAACAATGAATTAATTTCATTAATTATTAAGTTATTTTCCGGTTTGCGTGACGGTGAAAATTCGGCATAAACACGAAACTATGTAATAAAAATAATGGATCGACATACCCCACGTCCATTGTCGTTAACTTCGACCTCCGTCAGTGACCCTTCGTCCGAAGTTTTCTCTTCGGGAACATTGTACAATTGGTGATCACTCGCGACGTCACCCTGACGATTGGTCGAATACTTCGTTCCCTCGTATCTGCGCGGTCGTTCGTCATCGTTCCAATAATATTCGTCCGGTGAGTTCGTCAAACTCTCTTCAATCGCCGAACTTTTACGGCAATTGTCATCCATCGTGTGTCGCGGTATCCATCTGAGAAAAGCGATTTAATCGCCGATGGGCCGACATGCGAAAAATATTCCGCAGCGATGTTTTTTTTAGTATATAATAGACGATTTCGAGACCTACTCGCTTGTCGGGACGGAAGCGCGTCGCGAACGATTCAGCGCGGACGATGCCATTTTCAAAGCTCATCACAAACGATTATTTCATCAATTAATCCGATTCTTAGTTACGAATAATTTAGATACTTGAAAATAAAAATTTGATACTCTCGACGTACTTATGTCACGTCGCAATTTAATGGGATGTGAAGATCGCGCTAAACAAATGCCTCGCGATGTATTCGAAGTTACATCGAATTCAGTTTAATTTAATTTTAAAGTAAAAAAACAATATGTATAAATAAATATAAACGATAAATAATATAATAATAACAGTAATAAAATAAAAAAATGTTCATCTTCAATCATCTAAAATCCATTTAACGTCAAATTTTATTCGTATTATTCGTAATCGTGAAATTTTTTTATCATTGTGTGTGAACATTTTTTTCGGCATTTCTTCTGAAAGATTTCGAGAGTTAAAAATATATTTTTCTCATTTACATCGCCGAAACCTCGAATTTTTGTTATTCACGGAAAAAAAAAACCAAAGGATCTCAGTTTCTCTCGTATTACCGACGAATGGTTCATTAAAGAGAGAAAATCTCAGGAGGAATGAATTATCGTACCCCAGCGTAGTATCATAAACGCCAATTACGACGGGTTATCGAATTTCTTCGTCGTCCGTGTGACTGGGCTTTGCCTGTTGCCGCAGCAAGACGATCCCGCATGTCGTCGTCTCGGAGTTTCTCGCCTATACAATGAATGAAACTATCGAATGAGAGCAGAAAGCGTGGGTCGCGTAACCCGAGAGTAAAATGCCGGCGGTGTAAGAGTCTTTTTTTCGCCTGTTAGTCCACTCGGATTCTGAATTATACCGAAAAATCCCGAGAGAAGATATAGTGAAGAGAAGGGCATCCGGTTGTAAGTCAACTGGAAAAGCTTTTTCGTCGAAAGGATCTCTCGGAAAACAGTGTCACGATGATATAGAAATATACTACGGTAAAACTTCGTGCAGCAGCAGCAGCCCTTATATCGTCAATGGGGGTTACGTAATGTACCGCAGTATGTCGAGGGGTCGCGCCAACCGAGTCGGCTAATACAACGAGAAAACTGTGGGATTGTAGGGAAACCATAAGGGAAGCTAACTGAAGGGAAAACTCGTGGGTGTTATTGTTGTGATTGCTGTTGTTTTATATAGGCAACGAAGGAGAAATTTACTGAATTACGGGAGTTTCAACACATTGCTGGGATTTCGCACTCGGCGTTGCGACTCGGAATGTTTCTTCTACGAATTGTTTAGCTCCATTATTAATTTTGGGTTTTAGTGAGACTATTAATTACGCGTTGTGGAGCTGTTAATTTAACTTCCGGTTATCGCTCCCACGTGAAAGCATTAGTCAGAAGCAGTATGACGTGCTTAACCCTGAAATACCACACACATGTTTGCCCCTCTTTAACGCTACACGTGTGCGTCTGGAAAAGCCGATATTTCTGTTGTTGCGAAATTTTACCAAAAATAATGATTTTTTAATTTGAAAAGTGAGATTCAGAAACAATTTCAAATACTTTACGATGAGATAAAAATTTGAAAAAAAAAAAAAACTTTTTTGAAAAAACAGTACATTTTTTAATTTTCGAAAAAAGTTTCATCGGTATATGCGAATATCGGGTGTAAAGCGCCTTTTTGCGAAAATGTATTATAGAAATTTAAAAAAATTGAAGATTTTCTTAAAACAGTTCGAGTTTTTTTTTTTCGGACTAATCAATGACTCGATAAATCGACTATTAATGTCGGATAAATGCGAAGAACTCTATCAACATTCGTTCGATTGTTTTTCGCGGTCGTCGAGATAATATTACAACGTCTATCGTTGTCCATTAATTTCTCTTCCGTGTTTATTCTCGGTGGCTGTGCAATTCATTGAGAGAAAACGTGTTATTCCTCTCTCCTCACTTCACTCACAAAATCCAATTTGTGTGGACCTCTTGTTTTCACGGCGGGCAAAAATACACGAGAGTTGTACCCCATTCGCAATTGTAGTTCATAGCTGCACCCGTGTTTCTCGTACACAAAAGAATTCTTCGGGAAGGAATGGGAAATTACAGAGAATCTCTCGATCCTCGATATAAAAAAATGCCGAAAAAGTTTTTTACACCCTTAGCACATTTTTTTCCGATCAGATAGTTGAAATTTATCGATTGACAAAATCTCCGAGAGCAACGATTGAGCATTGATTCGAAATTATCATCGATTCTGTGTCTTCCGCATCTTCGTACTCTTTAATTAATACGATTTACCATTTCCGCACGACGTCGACACTGATCGAGTATCCGTGCGAATTACGAGGTCGACGTTACGTGCGGAGAAGTGAAAAAAGGTCGAGGGAAAAAAATAAAACTGTATAGAAAGGAGAAAAAAAAAAGATTGAACGCATTGACGTCACGACGACTTGTTGCTCGAGTGTATATCCACCTATTCACTGGGTAGTGGTTCGGCTATATATGCCGCGAGAGACATCGCGAGTAATAGCGCGAAGGGTGAAACTCGAGAGTTAAGTAGAAAAGGAGACTGATAGATGACGAAAAAAAAGGGCAAAGGCTAAGAAAGAGATAAACTTTGAGATGGAAGGTAAAATATGAGATAATACACGATATTTATTTCGCGGAAAAGCTTTCACGCGTTCTTAACGTCGGGGCCACAGAGTTGTCGCGAGTGGCCGCACGGGAAATCGATCGTTCGGTGACTTCGAGGCTCAATTATGATTTATGAAGGACCCGCACCGCGGGTGCAATGTCCACCTCTCCCGACGATATTCGTTCGACGATCGAATGAAAAGGGAATAAGAGGACACCGAGGGTGACAAAAGTAACCGATAACTTTTGCTCGTGAATCTCATCCATATCGTGAGTTCGACAATTCGCTTTTCCCGTCGGATTTTTTTGTTTTTTTATTTATTTTTCTCGCGGCTTCTTCCTGCCGCTACGCCGGGCTGATGACTTTGACATTACATCGCTACGATGTAATTTATTATTAAAACGACGCTCGATGCATTTTCGCTACAATGGCTATTGCGCGGTGGAGCGCGTAATCGGATTACAACAATCGCCTCATCGACTCTTCGATTATGTAATTTTGCAATTTTTCATTCAACGATAAACGAGAAGCTTAACAATGTACGCGATATCGAAAAAAAATAATAATAATTGCTAATTTGTACCCTGTTAATTAACTACTTTATAGATTTCTGCAGTTCAAATGAACAACTCATTTACTCTGAACAGTGGAATATAATAATAAATTAATATACTCCGAAATCGAAAATCATCAATCATCGTATATTAATCGAAAATTAAAATGAACGAAATTCAATGAAAATTATCATATTTTTGTTACATTGCAGAGTTTTTTTAAATTTATTATCGTAAGTAATGTTTTCAATATCGACATTTTTTAAATATCTTACAAAATTAATATACTGGTCACGAATAATTATAAAAAAAAAGTTTTCATCAAATCTAAAAACTTCGTTCGTTATAAATAAATCAGTAATACAAATTTTCAATGTACATATTGTACGAAATTTAAGGAACGATTTTAGTGCATAAAAAAATTTCAGTAACGGCAATAAATTTTCAAGAATTTTTTTTTTTTTACAATAGCGAATTTTTCTCGGTGCTATATCGGGGGTCCGGAAATGACAAAAAATTACGTTGACAAAGTCACGCGTGGCAACTCAGAGGTGACCTCTCGTAGTATAGGATACATATATATATATATATAAATCTATACACATTACGCAATAATTATGAAACGACCATTTTCCACCCTTTTAATAATATATCGATATTTCTTCATTGTTTGTCGCATCTTTGTTCATTAAAGGCTCACAGTTCAATTGTTCTTCGTATCATAGACAGATAAACTGCTCTGTTGGTTTCGTTTTATTGCTAAAGCGTTTCTCCCGATTGACTGCACTTTCACGGTATGTTTTCCAGCGACTGTTTCGATTCAGTTGGCTCTTTAACAAAGTTACATCTCGTCTCATCGTCATCAGTGATTACGATCGACAGAACATGAAAGTCTAAAGCATTGCGCAAAACTTGAAAACAATATCTATCCATTTCAGAGAAAACCGTTTCTTCCGCTCGCAGATTCCGACTATAATTCCCTTTTTCACATTAACAGAATCGTCCGTATTAACCGACGCGGAATGTCTCTGTATCGCGTGACTAACGTCACGTGGACATACTTTCTGTTCATACAGTACATAAAATACGCCCTTCTGTTTTAGTATCATTTTCAAGTTTAGTATCGGAAGGAAACACTTCGTACGAATTTACACGGAAAATACGCCCTTCTGATTATTATATTCCGCAAATATTTACCCTCATTTGTCTTATGTCTGTGAACCGGATATCCAATTACGATATAACGACCTTTTTCACGGTAAACTCGTTCGTCTCATTTTAATTGCAAAAATATATATATATATATATAGTAAAAAAAAAAAATACGACGGCTATTTCTGTCGATAAAACAGAGTGAAAATTGGGTATTGAAATTATGCAACGCGTTTTAGTGCAACGCGAGCGCATCTCTTCGGAAGCTTTTGTTTCTAATAACCATCTGTTTTCGTCAATTGTTTTGTATAACAGACGTAATAAATTGTTATCCGGCGTACGATGGACCAGAATTAGTACGATTATTAAAAGAGATATGAATACATTTTTTTTCTCTCAAATCTCGTGGGCGTAACTGCGTTTCATATTTGTTCGGGATATCAAACAAAGGGGCTATATATACGGATCGAAGCCGCTCTACCCACGTGTCGAATTTTTCCTCTGCGTACCGGTTAATTCCAAATTCTCTGTAGACACGTGTGGAACTTGGGAAAAAATGGCTTAAATCAACAGAGAGAATTTTTTTTTTTTTTTTATGACCGAAGGTTCGCGTAATTTAATCGCTTTGGAGTGCTTTTCATAGAAAAGTATTAACGAATACATTTTCAAGAGCTTTTATCTAAAAAGATGGATCACACAGAATTATCTGCTTGCATCGTCTTTAGTTAATATTTTAAACTCATCAGAAAAGTCAATTATTCTTTTTACGAGTTTGCAGCGCAAAATCAGACAAAGATGAAAAACAAAACTTGGAATGACGTATTTTCAATTTCAATGATTTTCACGAAGAATTTCAATGATTTGCACGAATAACGAGCGATTCTTCACTGAAGGATTCATATTTACGGACATTTTCCGCATCGTTTGCGTTCCCGGATTTTGCATTCCATGGGATGCACAGTCGGGCGCTACGGATTGTTCTCATTGAAAAACGTAAATATGAATATTTCGATGAGAAAACAAATATGTACAAAGTGAAAGTTATTTTACGTGGATCTGTTGCTCAGCGGCAAATAATCGGAATTTATTTAGCTATAGTATTCATTTAATTACAAACTTTGTAATGCATTGCATTTATTTATATTATTTTGCGCAGTCTCCGTCGGTTTTTATTTAACTCACTTTTGACCTGTTGGTTGAGTAATAATTTTTTTTTTTTTTTTTTGGATTAATAAAATTACATACACGCAAATGTGTTTATTCGGGGAATTTTTTTTATACATAAAAATAATAATTATTAAAATATCGTTTCACAATGAAACGAATTTAATAACGAAATGAATTTCATATTACGTTTGTGCAATAAGAGCGAATAAAAGAAGTAAAAAGGTAGTAAGCAATTTTAAACCCATTGCCTACGGTAACGCGATGTGTTAGTGTGCCGCGTAAACTTTAGGCGAAACGGAAAATTTAAATTAACGTCCGTTATTCTGGAATTCCGGATGTTTTATGTTGTTTTATACGCCCACAAATTTGTTTCCAATTAGTTTTTTGCGACTGCTCCGTGCGCGAGACATTTAGGATGCGCTGTTGCGTAGTATTATCGGGCAATTTGGAATTTTTTATCGATTGGAAACGCGGATTGTGCCGATGACGAAGAGATTTTCGCGGATTTTCTATTGATATACCGGAAGCTTAATGTGCCTCGTAACTTTACCATTCGAACGGTCGAGCGAAAGAATCATTTTCCGCGAAATGTTCGATACAATTTGTTTCTGATTTATTCGATACGCTTTTGTCGAGAAATAAGCTATAAAGTACCTAATATATGGAACGTTTACGTTTGCGACGAGTCGGGAGCAGATGACTGGAGATTTTGCATTTGAAACAAAGTCGAGCGAAATTGCACAGGTAATTTTCTTTCGCTTGGGGATAGTTGAGGATAGAAACGTTACGGCAAAACGTACTTTTGCAGCGGGAAGTCCGTGGAGTACTATTATTTAACGTCGAGATGCGAGTAGCTGTGCGCGCGTATAAATCGTCGGCGAATGAACGAAATCGTTGTCAATCAATTCTACAACTTCGACGATTAATCTACTCTCACATTACTGCGCGACACTGGTGTATCGAGTTTTTCGAGATCACTGAACGCGATCTGCGCACATCAATCTACTCGTATCTGTAGAATAATCATAACTTTGTGAATGTACAATTTACAGCTTTTTAAAATTCTTCTTAAATTAATTTTCTTACGAATTATTGGTGGAGAAAATATTTCGAATACAGTATTTAAACGTTAAGTGTGAATGAAAAATTCTTCGATCGATTTTGCGAAATGTGACGATTTTTGGTATTTTAAAAAATGACGATATCTTCGATTCGTGTTGAAATCGCGAAAAATTCGAGTGGACTTTGTATTAAGAAACTTTTTTTTAGCGATACAGGGTTATGAATAATATTTGAAAAATATGATAAAGGGGATAAAAATTTCGATCATTTATTTTCTCGTATTTTTCTTTCGTTGAAAAAATTTAATAATTAATAAGAACTCTGAATTCTTCAAAATGGAAAATGTCAATCCCGACGCTAATTATATTCCAGTTAACAATCACTCACCCCACCACTACCACGAAAAATATCGAGAGCAGCAGAGAAATAAATTAAATAAAGCGCAAGCGACATAGTTATCGATATTCTTCGAGGGAAATAACTATTCTCGAAGAATCTGAGGGTAGCGCATCAGTTTCCGAGAAAAAAAATATGAAAATGCGCCGCTAAGTCCGAAGGTTGCATAACCTAAAGAAAAAAAAGTCCGAAGGCAAATCGCGATCGACTGCGAGGTAAAAACAAAAAAAAAGTATATAGAACAGCGAAGAAAACTAGAAGAGGGATGGCGATACCAGTTGCATCGCAACCAGTTGCTCTCGACTGACGAACTCCGAGGGGTGTTATAGTAGCGAGTGGGAAGGAGGAGAGTAAATCACGGAAATCATCCCTCCGTTGGTGTCTCGAATTGCTTCGAAAGCCGGCGTTTGCCGTACAGCGGTCGACTATTTAGTACGTGTATCGCGGATGTACACTGTTTCAACCATATAATGGAAATTTGCGCGGGCGATAAAACAGAGAGGAATGAGGGGAAGCGAATGAGAAAGCAATCTTTTTTTTTTGCGCTGTGGAAATAGTACCCTTAATAAGTACTTAAGACAAGTTACATATTTGTTGCATTACATATATTTTCGTGAAAAAATGGTACATTACGAATATATTTAACTTTATATGTTTAATTATATAAATTAAATAAAAATTAAATTTTTTTTTATTTTGGTTTTTTTTTTTGGTTGGGCGATATATAATATAAGATATAATGTATATGGAGAGAAAATATCCTTTTCCGACTTTTCCGCCGGAAATAATAAAACGCATCGTCAAAAAAAAATACGCATTGCACTTTGTTGTTCAATGAATACGAAGGGTGAAAATGAAGTAGAATTTAATAGTAAAGAGAGGTTTTAAAAATTGATTAGATAGAATAAATATGACAACGACGTGTTCTGCAACCCCACTGCTCCTCGACGTTCTACTCGGACCACAGTTGAGAGATGCCAAGTGAGGGATGGAAGGAGAGGGTGGTGTAGCACGTCGAGAGATGCTGTACACCCCCGCGCGACACCAATCGACAACCCCCCAACACTCCCTTGTAGAACTCTTGTTCGTCGGCTCCCAAGCGAGGGGAGGGGTTGTAGCCACGCCTCTCGCGTCTATATAAGGTTCGTGATCCCCGTGGCTCTTCACTCGCACCTCGAAGCATCGCACTGAGTACACTGAAATCTCTTTACTTCCCTTTACCTTCGTCTCGAACAAACTTTGAATTATAATCGCAAAGGAAAGATACACACAAGTGTGTGATCTTTAGATACGAGAAAAAAAAAAAAAGTGTCGGCTAAAATTTTCAAAAAGATATAACAACGTTCGAGCTGTTGTAGTCCTTCGAGCCAACAGACAAAAATCAAAAAAGATCGAAGAAGAGAATTTTTTCATCCGCGAAAAAAATAAAATAACAAGAAAAAATGGACATCAAGATTAGTTTGTTGGGGCTTTTCTTCGTCCTGTGCGTATTGGCGGAAAGATCGAGCGCCGGTCCGTACTTCGAAGACGGTGAGTTTCGATTGTTTTATTTGTTTGTTGATTACATTTTTTTTTTTTTTGTTTGGTGCTGTAGACACCGGAGGGTGTCTATATTTTTGAACTTTGGAGTATCGACGCCGTTACAGTAACGCGATTATCTATGCAAGATGATTGCGGATCGTAGTCTATATCGCGTAGTCGATTAAGATTTCTGATTGGGATCCGCAAGCGCAGCATAAACTGCCGCCGGTTAACTCGTGGGTCCCGAACGGGAAACTCTCCGTTCCGAGGACGGGGTGAAATTTACCCACTCGAACGGCCCGTCGAACCCTCGAGGTAAATCGTGTTTCGCGGCCGAGTGACTATTACCTCCGGCGGCAAAACTCAATGACCTACGAGCGCATTGATTCGATAACGAGAAATGAATGCTGTTGTGGGATTTTGTACTATAAGCATAGATATCCATTTTTTTTCAATGATTTACTATCAATGGTTATTGTTAGATTTGTATTAACGTCGAAATATAAAAAAAAAAAATTCGTCTCAATAAGATCGATAAAGAATAAACATCGATTGATTTTCGCGTTTTTGTTTTATCGACGACTATAATTCGAATTTTTCACATGTTAAATTAATAAATTTGGGAATTTCTTTAATTTTAACAATCGCAGTATTTTCGTAAGTAATTTTTTTTTTATCTTAATTTGAATGAACAATTTTTCGTACGTTTATACAAATCGCTATAGTCGTTTTGTTGATAAGAGAATACCATGTAAAATGTTTATTTTGTAAATTAATTTTTCCAGTGATTTGAATTTCGTATTTTTCTTAGACGGATAGAATTTTCAGTAGAAATAGTCGGGATATAGTGAGACTTCGTTGTATCGCGTAGGGGATTCAAAGCGTTCTGTCGGTGTCCGATTAACAAGACTGGCAATAAATTCCGCGTATATATAAATTCTCGAATTCAAATATCGAGAGTTTCGTTTTCCAATAACATCAAACGCTTTCATTCGACTCTCATATTACAGATTTCCAATTTTAGAAACCCTTTGAAAATTTATCTAATTAATCGAGCGATGAACGGGCCAATATCCGTTTATTGCTTTTCGACCTTCATATACACTTTATACGGCGCAAATATGTTTTTACGAACGATGTCATTAGTGGATATTGAGGAAAGCTATCCGTACGTTAATAAAATTTGTTTTAAAAGCGATATAAGCATTCATTTGCGTCATTGGTTTAAGTTTGCGTCGCTTCGCGATAAACACACCACACCCCGGGCAGTGCGTTTGTTCGTTGGTCGTTGCAATCAATCGTCGTATTAAGCTTTGCGTGGCTGACACTCGATACTAATCCTCTGTAGAAACACTCGATAGTTCGCAATTGTTCGCGTGGCGAGATATAGAGTGCCGATTGGACGAAAGTAATGGCGCAGTTGGTAATCGAAAACGATCGATATAACGATTTTCGTTTAAATGCGCCGACATGTTTTGCTTCGTCTGCGTTATCGGATAGTTTCGATGCGTATCGCTTGTAATTTTTTTTTTTTTTTTAACCACAAACCATTTTCAAGAGGACCGAATTTTTACCGATATTGCGTAGTCGCGGCGAACAAAAAAATAAAAATACATTCGTAACCCATCAATTTTAATCGGATAAATTGGCTGAAATTCGTTTTTATGTTATTGCCTGCAATATGTGTTCTCGTTACAAAAAATCTGTTTTACGTCGTAAAACATCGCGTTTATTAAATACCCATCACATTGTGATTTTACGGAACGTCGAATCGAATTTTCATTTGATTCGAGAAATTTGCATAATATCGTTTGGGACGACGACGCTGGCGAAGAATTTTGTCACACGCCGGTAGATAACTTGTGGGGTGATTCGTTGCTTCTCTCTTATCTTATCCGCGTCGCTCGGGAGCCTCGAGATCGAATCAACAACTTTTCACTCGAATAATTCGTGTACCGCGCGGGCCGCCGGGCATATTGAAACGTCAGAGTTTCTCATCTTTCCACCCCTTCGTCTTCGTATACTTTTTTTTTCAACAAGTTTGCCGAGAGGGAGAATATTAAATACGCGTTTGGTGGACATCCTGGGGGTGCGTCAGAACAGAATCAAAAAAGTACGAGTCGAGATTGTGCGTCGTGCGCAAGCAATTTACTTCGACTCAACGATGAAAAATTGCCTTCGCCCACAACTCGATTTAGATTTTTTTTTTTCAAACTTTTATTCAACGCATTCATAGTTTTTTTTTATCGATCAAATGAGTTTTTATGGAGTTTAATCGAAAGGGAAGTTGATAAAGCGCCGCAAGGGAGGGGGGCGTTGATTCAGGAAACTCTGACGAGGGTGCGAAACAGATTACGTTATCACAGGACGACGAGACCAGAAACGCTAATGGGATATGTATATATGTATACATCGAATGAAAACGGAGAAAGTGAAACGCCTTCTGTGAAATTTGATCGATCTTATGGAACGGATTTTCGAAGAGAGTTTGCGGTGTTTAAATTCGGGAAACGCGAATAATGTCTTATCTTCGAGACTAATCTTCGGGATTTTATGGATATCAGTGAAACTTTCTCCGTTTACGCAGATTGCAGAGCAAATGAGACAAATTTACCACATTTGCGGATTAATTTGCAAATCCACAGATATATACATCGCGGATATTATCATTACCATATTTCGAAATAAATCCCGAAAACCAGCGGTTTGAATTTTCGCATCCAATTTTCTATTCGATGAAAAAATTACACGCGAAACAGAATCCAAGTAGTTGAATAGCAATTCATCAGCTTCCTTGCGTCTCTTACCTCCCTTCGCTTTTTCATTCAACTCAATTCTGCATCCCGCAGCGGAAGCCTCCCAACGCCGATTGCTTCTTTTTCTTGTATGAAGAATATATATATATATTTTTTTTTTTCAAGTAGAAAAGTTTCGCAACCTTCAACGTTTCACCGACGACAAAATTGACCTCGTCAACGATTACACAAGAAGTCCCGGAAATTCAAAAACTTGTCGTAAAAAAAAAAAAAAAAAAAAAAAAAAGGAACAAAGAACTTAGTTTTCCGAACAGCAATTTTTCTCAAACTTTTTTCTACAACGAACGGATTTTTTTGAATTGCGTTCAACAAGTCAGGTGATTATATGGAAGGATTGCTGAGAATCGGAAGGGCGCATCTTATATCATTTTATTTATAAAACGATGTCAGATACGTCCTTCGGGTTTTTAGTGCCGATAAAGGGCCGTTGCTATCCTGTTACCGGGTTTGTCCCAACGTTCTCGACATCTAATATCAACACGAAAATAATTAAAATTTGCATCTACATGAGATCCTCTCGTCGAGCTGCGGGGCTAAAGCTAATGTATATTTACGTAATACGAAACTTACGAGACACGATAAAAGCGAACTATCGGTATTTGTCCAACGATCAAATGCGGGATAAGCGACAGCTTTCTCGTCGTTCATCGAATCGTTAATAGGTAACGGCAACTGTTATTATACGTGGAATTGAAATATACGAACGAATTTATTCCGAAGAGGAGTTTCACTTTAATTTTCAACGATTTTCATTCGCTTTCATTCTCGACGATTTTTAATTTATTGTCGATATTTTGTAAATCCTTCGTTTGCAATCTTCTTTACCTGTTGCGCTTCGCGATTTTATGTTATTTTTTCGGAGCTTTGTATCGCTCTGTCGGAAGCTTTTCGGAATTTAAACATTTGCTAGTCGAGTTTTTAGGATCATTTTTTATGGTTGAAGATGTGTCCGATATGTTATAATTATATATTTACGGGTCAAAACGGAGAACGAGACGCGAAGCCGTAGGAAGTTTATCCTTCGAAACATTTTTTTTTTTTTTTTCTTTACAGTAACACGTTATTGATCGCTGGTTATTTTCCAAGAATGATACGGCACTATGCTATCGCGATTTCATTATTCTTTCTTTTACTTTTCTTTTGCACCGTCGGACTCCTCCAGTTCTCTTCGCGTTCGTCGCGTCCTTCGACTACGGTAACGCAATGACGCGACCGATCTTCGGTTTCTATCCTCATAATGTTTAACGGACGTATAAGAGCTCCCGAGAGGTTTCCTCTTCCGCTTATATCCCTCTGCACTCTCTCTCGCAAAAAGGATATTGGAAAAACGATACATAAGCGAAGACGATCTCGTTGAGGCGAATGGTGTACGTATACCAGCGCAGTATATAACTATAATCGAAGAACTGTATTCCGTTCTTTTATCGAATTTTTTTTGTCGGTAAATTTTTCTTCAAATTTTTGAAAAAAAATGAAAAATAATAAAAAAAATGGTTTTACGTTTATTTATTTTTTATTTTTAAGCGGGTTATCGAAAAAGTTGTTACAATTTGGTTTTATGTTTTATATTTTTATTAATTTTTTCTTACAATTTGAAATAATTTGATCGAATAAAAAAATGCGATAAAAGAACAAAACCCAATACTTCGTTAATAGTTAAAATGCCAATAAAAAAAAAATACGAATTCCATTTTGCACCTTTTTTTTGCGATAAAATATCATCAAGAAGTTGGTAAAGAAACGTTTCGTCAAACGGAAAGCGTTTTGTCAAAGTTTTCTCGCGTCGGTTAACCAAATCGCGTATACGATTCGCAATATATACCAACAGAATTGTATTCCCATTGAGACAAAAGATTCACAGGAATAAATTCTACTTATCTGCGAAGCTTTCCACCCTCTCTTCACAAACACTTTTTCTTCAGTTCTATTTTCTACTTTCCAAAGGCAATAATGTTTCACCACCTGATTGACGAATGGAGTCTATCCGCTCGACGTCGGGAGCCCTCGAGCGGACGATCGATCTCGATTTCTACCTACTCTCGCGCATTCTTTCTTTTTCTCATAGCTTTTTACACACATACATATATATATGACTACACACATCAATGCGAGTAGCGCACTTTACCACATTCTTTCTTTATTCGCATCTATACTGCTCTCGGGTTTCCCCTTTTATCTATTTTGTCTCGAGTATCCCACTCAGGATCTCTTGTATCTCCGGACAACTGAGGGATGCGCCGTCGTTGATGAGCACACTATGGTTCTCTTTTCACCAGCAGAAAATTCCATTTCCTGCTTCCTGTCTGCTATTGCGTCTGACGAGAGAGGAAAAATTGCGTTTACGAAAGAACGTGTAATCATCGACTGAGGGTTCGAAGATCAACGATGTTTTCTTCGTTTTTCTTTTTTTTTTATTTCTTACGACAATATTTCACTATAAGCTTTTTCTGGACACATGTTTCGAGAAAATTACGTATCCCAAAGAAAATTGTGAATATATTTCCCGGTTCCATTCCATTTCCCGTTGAATTCATGTTTTCGTAATACAAGAATCGAAGGCTCGGCGTATGTGAGTAAAAGTTATGGCGATATTTGCGAGTAATCCGAAAGCACTCCGAAAAACTCGTGTGGATACGTTTTTGTGTTAAAAGCGACGCGAAGGGAGGTTTGAATTGCGTCTTTTCTCGAACAGACGTTGATTATTTATGAGGGCTTCTCTTTCCTGTGCAAAAGGGAGGGTGAGAAATTCTCTCTTCGTTTTTCTTCCGCCTTTAGATATATATATATATATATACTATAGGTACATAAATATATATATATATATATATATATATATATCTGTTGCTAGCGGTACAGAGAATGCGAGCATTACGTTCGCTAAGTCAGAGTTATATTTCGCACGTTTTCAGGGTGAATAACAACGTACCGGAGGTCGGCGAGAGGAAATATGGTATTAGATGAAAGTCCAATGCCTTTCGGAAAGATATGATATTAATGAGAAAAATAAAATTGAATAACCGGTGAAACATCCGTAAGATAATTTCTCCATTATCTTAAATATTTTAAATTAATTAAAAGAAAATCTGTTGGATCTTACGAATGCAATTTTAATTTACAATTCGTTCCCACAAGCAGAAAGAATACATTTATCGTATTGAAAGTACAAAATTTAATACGATTCACCATTTTTAAAAAGCATATTTACCGCTGCTGAAGCTTTCGGAAGATAATTTTTCCATTACGTCTAAATGGAAACAAACGCCGCCGGCTCTTACGATCTCTTTAATGTAAATTTTATGCTTAAGAATGCAGAAAGAAAATGCCGTGTATCGAATTCACAAAATATGACGTCGTTTATCGTTTTTAATAAGAATTAAAGGAGTTACTGCGAGAGCTTTCGGAAAAATAATTTTTTCATTATTTCGAAATGAAAAAAACCCAAAAAAAACAAAATCACGAGATCTCAGAATTCCATTAAATATCAAATTCACATTTAAAAATGTAAGAATTTTACGAAATACTGGAAATTCCGTGTATAATCGTACATTTTTTTCGATATATCCGTATCTCTTAACCTTAGACACGATTTTGTGTCGCGAAAAACAGATATTCCTATGGGTTTTCGAGTTCAAGGATTTTCCATTTCGTATGCAAAGAGAGAATTCGCTTGAAATTTTCGTCATGCAACGCGAACGTGTGTGACTTTAAACTCGCAGTCGAAACATTTCCCAAATGAATTTATCCGCCCCTTCGTGTACCCGTAACTGGAGACTTTTTTTGCTGTCGTTTGTGATTAAACTTTTCACTATATTTCATTTCGAAGCTGTGGTTCACTTTTCCAGTTACCAATTATGCCGCGTGGCCTCGAAAAACTATGAGATATTTCGTGATATTTTTTTGCGCATATAAACTTTCGCGGATTTTGTGTAAAACGATACTACGTATGCGTGCAAAAATTACCTCGGGGCTTACGGGGGAGTAATCTCATTGCGGTATATCTTTCCTCGTCTTGTCTTGGAAACGACCTCTATAACCTGCGCGGCGATAAGAATTTCGTCTTCAGGTGATCCGGTTAACTTATCACCGAGAGAAAAAAAAGTACAACGCTATAGCTACAATGTCGACAATCTGTTTAAATATCTTGTTACAGAGGAGGATGCAAACGGGATACCAGTTGAGTCGGATTATTCGGACAATGCGTTGGAAAATCTGATGCGCGCGGCGCAACAAAAGTGAGTAGTCGATTAATGAAAATAATAATCGTATCAAAACCCCAATAAAAAAATACTCGACACACGGATAAATTACAGTAGTCAAATTATCAATAAAATTGCGACAGATTCATAGTTTTTTTTTTTTTAATTAATGTCTCGAAGTATTTATCATTTTTTTTTTTAAAGCACTTTAACTTTTCGAAGTATTGAGTTAAACATCATAACATTGTATTCAATAACTTTGCACAGTAAAAATGCCAATATCGACAGCTAAAAATGCAAAAAAGCATAAAAAAATGAAACGAATGAAATTCACGAATATCGCAAATTACACCGACAAAGATAACTGAAAAAAAAAAAAAAATCCAAGAAACACGATTATTGACAACTCGATGTTTCCCGATGTCTCGATGTGTTTTCTACCGATTTCCTTAATCTCGAGTAGACGTTCCTCGTTGATATATGTGTTTAGGCGCGGATGCATCAGACGCGACGGAAATTGCGATCACAGGCCAAACGATTGTTGCGACAGTTCGTCGTGTCGTTGCAACCTTTGGGGATCAAATTGTCGCTGCCAGCGAAGGGGACTCTTCCAGAAATGGGGATAAGCAACGAATAAACTACGTGAGACCGTCGGAAGGGAGGTGAGAACGAGGGATCGAGGCGAAGACGAAAGGATAAGAGGGGAAAGAAGATAAGTGAAAAGAAAAGAAAAAAAAAAAAAAAATGAGAGCGTGTGATCCTCGAGATCCTTTCGCAGGATCAACTTCCTATAATTAAAAATAGAATAGACCTAAAAAAAAAAAAAAAAAAAAAAAAAAAAAAAAATTAAAAATCCCCTCATTTGATTGCCGCGTATAAAGCCCTCGAGACTTCTCTGCAACGTTCCTTTCGATATAATTATTAACATTCTTTCTCAACGTAATGTTCGCTACAAATCGATTTATCGTTCCCGAGAGTCTCGTGTAGTCCCTAAATTATTTTATAGTTCCCCCGCTACTCAGCTCCCGCTGTTTAACAACTACGATGTTTCTCTGAGATTACCGTAATATCTCAACGGACGGCGAATTCCCGCGACATGATTTTTTGTCGAAAAACAGATGTTCGTCAGTCCGAAAAACTTTGTCGTCATTGTCGTAAAGTACACTTGACTCGAACTCGAAATTCAAGCGATGTATTTGAGTGCCATTAGCCCTCGAGATCTCGTGGCTTTCGGGCGCTTTCCGGAAATCCCTGACAAAGCTTACAGCTTACATCCGGTCCTTCGGTGATAACATGAATCCTACAGTAATACATCCTTCCGATACATAGAATCCTTGGATATCCAAGTAATTCCTTTCATCAGTTGATCCTCAATCCTTTATTCCTTATCAAAGACCCAAAGACCGCCCACGCAACGGTTTCGTCGAGTTCTCGAGTTACGAAATGTTTATCCGATCCGAGTAACCAACCGTCGATATTGTTATCTCGATTCTCTACCTCTCTTATCCGAGTTAATTTTATTTCTCGACTTTATCACTAAGGAACGGCAAATTCGGAAACTTCGGGATGTGCAAAGCTCGTAAAAAACGAACAGTTTATATCTATTTCGATAACAATCATTCAAATATCTTGATAACTTCGAAGCATCGAAACGTCATTTTTGAATTGTCCAAAGTTCCGCTATGATAAACGAAAGATAATAAATAAATTTAAAAATGCAAAAAAAAAAAAAAAGAAAAAAAAAACGCGAGTAGAACCATTGAAGAAGCGAAGAGTATAATGAGAAAGCGAAGTATTCAGGAAATCGGAGAGCGGTTATTTGATTGAGGATTTTTCCAGCCACTTCCGTCAATCAGACAATGGCATTTCCGAGAGCAGAATGATATATAACACCCGTATATGTCCATCAAATCATTCGGCATAGTAAAGTACTCTATGGGTTCTCCTAACGCGTATCCACCGCAACTCAATTAAAGTGCGACGTGACACGATTGAATATAATGTACTTAGCAACTGATACACGAGAGCGAAGGAAGAAGCGTCGAGTAACAGCGAAGAATATACGCGGCAACATATATATATATAAAAGGCGAAAACATTGAGTTAGGAGCGCGCAGTCGGCGATCGCGTGGATATAATAATCGGGCCAAAGGGATAAGTCCCGTAACAGGTCAGACACGAAGAGCTCTCTTCGCTGCGGCCTAATTAAATGGAAAAAAAAAATAAAAAAAAATAAAAACCAAACTGTCCAACGATTATGTAACGCTAACCGCGGAGAATTGTAATTCGTAATTTATGTTCTTTGCAATGAGACGGATAACGAAAGGCTTAACAAAAATCGAAATAATAAAGAAAAAAAAAACGAAATTAAATCAACAAAAAATCAGATACCTCTTGAGAAGATCACACGTATCACACGTACCTATACTTTGTAGATGTATACTATTATAAATAACAACTTAAAGCAAAAAAGAAAAGAAAAAAAAAGATAAATGAACAAAAAAAAAAAAAACAACTCTATATTGTAATGATTATTATGATTAATATTATATGAATGTTATATATATTGTATTCCGGAGGTGGATGTACACGTATCAAAAAGCGTATCATGGAAAAAAAAATATATATGAAAATTATTCAAACCGGCTAAGCAACTATATCGATTTTTCTATCACTTTATTTATCTCTCACCGTGATTTCC
Source organism: Buathra laborator (assembly GCA_934046635.1). Classification (NCBI taxonomy): domain Eukaryota; kingdom Metazoa; phylum Arthropoda; class Insecta; order Hymenoptera; family Ichneumonidae; genus Buathra; species Buathra laborator. Next base: position 7,652,987 of record OW203900.1, read on the forward strand.
ATTTTCCCGTCTGTTTTCTCGATTCCCAAAAAAAAAAAAAAAAAATGTATTCATACCGTTATCGGTGAGTCGTGCGAAAAAAATACGATACTTCGCAGTCGCCATCCGCGTGGGTCGTTTTATCTCGATCTCCCGAGCAAATAATCCCGAGATAATAAGGTTGTATGGGTTAATAAGTTCCGTAGAACCATAGCGATCGATAATCCCATAGAATCTCAAATAATCCCATGGAAACTGGTCGCGCGAATCGATTGTTCGACACTCGTTACACTCCGCGCCTCGTCTGCGCATCGCTTGGATAATCGTAATGCACACCGCCCACGACTAATGGTGATATACTATTATTATCAACATTATCCGTAACATGTTTCTCTGCAGCGTCGAAGGTTTTGCAACGCCCAGTGGGGTTTGAAAATTGCATCGATGCCCTTGAGAACCCCGAAGGGGGATCGAGCGATGGGAATGCGCGGCGCATCGTCTTACTTCTGGCGAACGTACGTACACCTCGGAAGAAATAAATACAGTGGTATTTCTGACGCCGCGAGAGCTCGAAGCTAAGTCTCGAGTTTTATCCGGCATGCAAAGCGTCGCCTTCGGGGTGATTCCTTAACCGGTATATACATATATATATATAGTATAAAGAGAGAGAAAGAGAGATGTAAACTCCGATAACTATGTAGGTACATAAGCTCCGTGAAGATTATATACCAACGGACGACTATGTAGTGGTTTCCCCGTGGATATGCGCGTAGCGATCGCGATCCTGGAGTCTCCCGTTCGGTTAAGGTTAACCGAGTTAACCCCGTGGCGTCGACCTACGTCAAGTACCAGTCGACTCTGTGTCGTAAATAATTCGATGTCACGTCGGCAACTATTCCAATCTCTTTAATTCCGACGGCAATCGAAACTTCAACGACACAGAGTCGATTCTCCCATTTTTTTTCTCCTATTCTTCTAAATAACACGTAAGTAAAAGTAGAGATTCTAAATCGACAGGATGTCCTATTTTTTTTTTTTTTTTTTCGAAAGATTCGCAAAATCAGTCGGTAATAAGATTGCGGAATGCATTATCGTCGTAAATCCAATAAATTTCGTTGAAGTTAATTGAGACGGAGTGACGTATAATCTTTCGGGTTATCGCGATGTTGGAAAGCTGAAGGGGTTATTGTATCGTGAAAGGGAATCGGTTAATGGGTCGTCGTGTCACACAGTTTAGCTGAGCGCTAAATGTGTTATGTATTTAATATCGTAGAAGTATGTTACGTGTGACGCCGTTATTACGTGATATAACGCGAGATCTACCGCATTCGTAGGCAATTGACGATGGGTTTTGTTATTCGGGTCGTGTCAAATAATATGGACCAATTAGGCTGCTTGGAATCTTCGACTACGAGGAAACGACAGTATATGTGTAACACACAATACGCTATTCACATTTAATAATAATAACAATTATTATTATTATTATTAATTTTATTAATGAATTATTAAATAAATAATAATAATAATAATAATAATTATTATTCGTACGAACAAAAAAAGTAATAATTGTTATTATTATTTTTGTTCGTACGAAATTTGATAAGAAATTTCTCGAAAGTTTCGAGAGATAGTGGGACTCGTAAAATATGATGAATGCGTAAGATACGAGAGACAATGGCACAGAAAAAAAAAACCTCGAATAAAAACGAGCGCCGCAAAGAACGAAATAGTCATCGATTTTATACGGAGGAAAACAAAAAAACTGCTCGTTCATCGTCTCGTCGAATCTTGAGCACAGCTCGTCGTTCTCTGGTCCTTCGTTTCTCATCACGAATCTCTTCCTTGTTCGCGCGAGTGTTGCCCTCCTCCCCCGAAATTGGCTTTCTTGGCCAACGAGACCCGGAGGTGTGTATAGACCGGCATTTCCGAGTGTATATACGAGTCTCTCGACAACTCGACGTGCCGCACGCTGCACATCGGTTGAAGCGTTGTATTGGTAACTCGCGTCGCAAGTTACCGGTGGGTAACTTACGAAATACTATGGTAGTATACCGCGGGTATAACATACGCCGGTGTATACAGTGAAAGGAGGGAATGAAGCAGGCAAACCCGGCATCAGGAACTGCTTTGCTGTATAGCTGCTGTTGTTGGGGTCACGTCGCCGCGGGTTCGATGACTTTGCGCTCGTGAGCATCGCACAGCGCCGCGATTGCTCGGCAATGAAGTTTAATACTTCGGAGATACAGTTTTTTTTTTAATAATGAAATATATATATATATATATATATATACAAAGGTACTTCCTATGATCGCGTGGAAACGAAGCACTGTAGTGCGATATGTTTCTCCGACCTTTGAACTTTTCGGAGCACTGCGCACTGAAATATGCTATTACGCTCTCCATGAACTCTATTACTTTTTTTATTGCTTTCAATTATTAAAATTTCAATATTGCAGTGCCAATGACGTGTTCGAAGACAAGAAAAAAATTAAGAAAAAAATTGAGTTCGTGAAACATCGCGCGATAGCGCTATAGTTCGTCCCGCTGACCTCTGAACTTTTTGGAGCGAATCTTCGATCAGAGTGTAGATACACATTGTTTGTTGTTTTAAAGTGACGTTAACTTAACTATGATGAATTCTGTCGATATAAATTATTGAAATTATTTTATTATTATTTATTAATCATTAATTTATAAATTAATTAATAATAATAATAATAATTCACTTTTTTAACATTAATATTTATTTTATTTATTTAGTTTATTAATTTTTTTTACTATCGATTATCCAGAAAATAATAAAAATTTGATGAATAATTTCCCTCGTGACATCGAAGCGTTTTTACCAGCTGCGCAAAGAGAAATTTTTCCTATCGTCCCACCAAAATGCATAGCAATATAGTCGCTCTTTGTTTACCGAGAGGTTATAATGTCGAAGTGGCCCGCTGTTCCTTCCCGTGGAACGGTACTTCACTGAGTGGAATTTCACGTGACGAAATCGAGAAACATATGTGTATTTTGTGTGTCTTACGATGGAAGGTGTCGCGTTGCAAGGAGTTTCTCGACTGAAGTTGCATCATTGCACGTCGCGATATACCCGTCGCGCCTTCGTTATTGAAGCCAATGTACACTTGCCGTGTGCTCTTCTTATTATCAACCGCGAACCATAATGAGTACATCATGAGCGTTAATTGGCGCCCAGTAGTTCACGTAAGAAACAGAAACTACTGTGGGAATATTTGACGAGAGAATAATAATTTTTTTTTTTTTCATTTTTTTCGCTCTCTTATCACGTAGAAACATCAAACATCGCGTGCGAGTTGAATATCATTTCCAGAAAATTGAAAAAAATTTACGAAAAATCTGACGAAAGGGCACCGGAATCTCCACTGTGCTTTCGGGGACCCGAGAGTTCTCGACTCTCAGGCTATCAAGTCGCGAGCACGTGCCATCGAGGGCAATCCGGCAATTTGCTCTTCTCGGCTCTCCCTCCATCAGACAGTTAAATAACGTGAGTCACGGCGCATTACTCGCAAACCCATGTTGTGACGTCGCCGTCGAAAGAATCGTAATTACACGGAGAACAGTGTCAAGAGATTCGATTTACAAAATCTGTTATTATTCGCGGACAATAAATCATAAAAAAAAAATAATGAAAAAAAAAAAAAAAAATTAAATATTAATAATTAAAAATTTCGATCGAAAGATAACGAATCGAACGATTCAAACGGATCGACCGATTCGATTCGTTTCAAACGATTCCGAATTTCCAACGATAAAAAACAAATAATATCGCATAAAATAGCGCAATTTTAAATTCCGAGCTCTTTAAAAATCCTCAGTATTATGAATAACTCTCGTAGATTCTCGCCTACGTGTTTATCGATAGAATAAACTTAAACACATTCGTCATGTATTACCGAACGCACAGACGCAATTTTCGCGTTCCGGAGTTTCATCGATGCGGAATAATCGTTTAATAGAAGCGTCTCAACAAACTGTGTCTTTGTATGCGCGAAAAAAAAGTCCTACGCAAGAGCTATAACATCGCGTTTGCATGTGTACCTTTGTATATATAGATACACGAGCCATTGGTGGCGTTGCCAGCATCAGTGGCAATGTATCCACTCGGATCGTGCGATGTGTATCCAAAGTCTCGAGGTATGCGTTGCGTAAGCGCTTACGTGGAGGTGGAAGAAGTGGAGAAAGAGACGAAGGAGAAGGAGGAGGAGGAGGAGGTCTAGTGCCGCGAGTAACCTTGAGAAACTCGCGGAGTAAACGCTCCGAATCGTCGTCTTCGACGCATCATCGTACCTTATGCTTATGCAGCGAAGCGCGTGTGGTTATGCATAACGTACGAACTGAAATACGAGGGATATATAGCGCGGAATACACGCAGAGACCATCGGTATGCTTACGAGTGATACTCCTCCGCTCGCTGAGTTCTAAGTACCTTTATAGAAACTATAGTATAGTTATGTCCCAACGAACTATATAGCGTCGTCGCGGTTCGGCAGCGAAAGGTATAGGTAAATATATACGTTTATAAAATTCACCGTTTACTATATATTTATCTACTATAACGAGAGACGACTGCAGACAGGTTTCACTACGTCACTATTGCGCTATATGACGAACAGCAAATGCACGCACGTCCGCTGCGAAATGCATGAAAAAAAAAAAAAAAAAAAATTCCGCAAAAAAAAAAAAAAGTTATATTCAGCACGATATCCGGTGTGAATTTCTATTCATCATGGGACGCGTGTGTTGAGCAAATGAAAAATGGGATGAATCATTTTTTTTTTTTTTTTTTTTTCATTATTCGACGCTGTTTCGTGCGGTAAACCATGCGGATAGGTTATCTTTAATATTTACTCGCGAGAATATCCGCATTAAAAAAATAATAATAAAGTCAATAAAAAAAAAAAAAAGAATTCGGACACGCGATGTGAATTTTTTGAAGAAACTCGAGCGTTAAGTAAATCATATTACAATGAATAATCGATTTTTTTTTTTTTTTATTAATCGTTATATTTTTGCGCGAAGTATGGCGCGCGATACATAATTGTTAATGTCTACTTGCAAGAAGTATCTGCATAGAGTAACGCAACGTAATTCAATACCGTGAAGCTATTATTATGCAATTTTGCGGTGGATTATAGTTGATAGTACGGCGCGCCGCGTATCGATAGTTCGTTGATCCGATCGGAACGGAGAGGCGAGAAAGTTTCAGGATATTCTATGCGATGCTCAACACGGGATTAACGGTATCGATGTTTTTATTATTTTTTTCATTTTTTTTTTTTATTCAAAATTCATCGTACATTCGTATGCAATTTGATGAGATTTTGCGGAACGACGCGACGCCTGGGAGTGTCCGCGCGACGCGGTGAATCGCCTCGCGAGCCTTCGGAACCCTCGCACCTTCCACTCCTGTGCTCTTTCGCTCGCGCCACGGCTCTCCGCTTACCGTACCGTACGCCTCGCGTTCCCTATTGCTTTGGCTTGTCGGTGGTTTCGCTTCGAGTCTCGGGGGCTCTCCCGTCGTCGAACTCGCGGTTGTGGCCTCAGTGCGGCGCAGCGCGCAGGTCCGTGAACACGCGTTACAGAAAGTTTGTGCTCTTCTTGCGCCTCCCGTGTGTGTAGCGCGCAGGTACAAATAGGCACAAGCGGCACAAAACGGCACAACAGGAGGTGACCCGGGGCACAGGTACACTCTCCTCAGCCCGCCGAGAAGCCCGTGCCTCGTGTTGAAAAACATCGCGAATCGTGTCCTCTGTGTTATTTTATTGTTTTTCATTCCCAATTTCATCGACATTATTATTTTTTCCCCCAAACAATTATTTTTCGCACTAAAATAAAATTCGTTCGATTTATAGCGAATTTATCTAACGGAGAGCGGTACGTACGCGAGTCACGTACCGGCCGCGAGTGCAATCGAACGTATTTTCATCGTTGCGTCTAATTTTTTTTTTTTTCTTTCGAACTCAAGGATACGAATGAAAAATAACATAAAAGGGTTAAACGAGAATTGATGAGAAGATACAGACAGAGAGAGAGAGAGAGAGAAACGAAGGCTTGGGAAAGGCGCGAGTGAGTGGGTGGATTTGAATCGTCGATTGTGACGACTTGAATAGTTTATACATGTATACGATATTCCCTACGAGCGCATTGTACACGATGAGGATACAGTATACGTATGCAACGTTTACGTTCGTATAGTATCGTGTTGCATGGGACTATCGTTCACGAAGAACTCGGGTGCGTGTCTGCCGCGAGTATAACGCAATCGATGAAATCGTCCGGAGGATAAAAAAAAAAAAAAAAAAAAAAATCAGAAGGAAAATATTGCAAATGAAGGAAAACGAATCGATGATTTTTTTTTTTTCATTTTTCTCCCCACAGAATAACGAGTCGATAAGAAATTAGACTCTGTCGCTTGACGATCTCTGATCCAATATAAACGACGAACGCAAACCGTTCTCTATCCGTTTCCCGAGGTCGTCCCGTAACTAAATGAAATGAATTCAAGGATAATTCATTCTTGTCGCTGCTGAAGCATCCGACTGTTACGGTTTACCGCAAAACATCGGTATTCCGCGAAAAAACGAAGCGACGAAGATCTTCGAGATTTTTCGATAATTATTACTCCGAAATTACTAGAGACGATTAAACGAAAATACGAATAAAAAAAAGAGGATACAAAGAGACACAGAACTATAGGAAATATTGTATAGAAAGTTCTGTCGGGAATCGAAAGCGACGAACGGTAACCCCGCGAAACGAAATACGAACGAGTAACCGAAGAAACTAAACGACTGAAATGCTCGCCCGCTGATCGATAAGCGCCGCGGACGGCAGCGACGTTAGAGAACCACACAGTCGAATGCACCTATACGCGAGTCTCGCGTATTTGTTTCTCCGAACGACGGACAAGCGACGTTCACCACCGGCGTTTCTATATGCATAAAATAACCAACGATACACTCGACTCGTGAATATAACACATTGTTGCGACGAGGAATGCAGAAATAATCAAAAGACGAGACATTTACGTGAGGAATTTTGTATGCACCCGGTACCAGTCGCGATCGTGACCTACACAAGCGATATATAATAATAATAATAATGAAACCGCGATAAAGTCGCGATGAAGAGGATATCGTAGAAGGAGAGAGAGAATCGAGCGAACAAAAAACGGCTCGTTACACTTACCGAGAAACACAGTGGTTGAGTAAAGAGAAAATACACGGAGATACACGAGTACAGTGGTTACTCGTTACTACGATTGCGCGTACCACGCGGACATGAGAACAAGGAAACGAGGATACAGCGAGAAGCCGGTGAAGAGCGGGAAGCGCGATCGCTGTTCGAAAAAATATTGCCGAATAACTCCAATTTTTTAAATGAATTTTTTATAAAAAAAAAAACATTCATAATAATAATAATGAGTAAAAATTTCGAATTTTTTTGAAAAAAAAAGGAATTTTCGAAAGAAAATGAAAAAAACGGAGCGAATTTATGAAAAATGCCGTACATTCGCGTGCCGAGAATTCCGAGAGTTATCGATTTTCTCGTCGTGCTGAATCGATCAATACTCGGATAATATTGACGATATTTTCGCCGAGATTCGCCCGACGAGGCCGGAAGAATACTTACAAAGTTGCCGTGAAAGATTCAACGTCTCGAAGGAACCTCCGCGGAAGAAGGCCAACGTGTGCGAAGGAGAAGGCAACGAGCTCTCTGCTAACTCGTATTTTTAGCGGTTGCGGGGCTCCTCTCGCGAGTCGTCTCGAGAACCGGTTCTCTCAGGAGTTCGCGGCGGAATATACAAGCGATTGAGAGAGAAAGAGTATCGGGCGAAACTCTTGAGGGCCCACAACAGCGTGGCTAACCTCGTGGAGAAAAGGGCCACCGGGTGGCGGGGGGTGGTGAGGAGGGCGCAGACTCATCTCGTTCGGTGTACGCGGCATCGCGAAAATCCGCATGGGGCATCAATGCCGATAAAATAGAAGCAGACGTTATCGCGTTGAAACAAAGAAAAAAAAAAAAAAATTCTATCAAAAAAAAAAGAAAGACTTGTCTAACAGGGTTTTTGGAAAAATATAAGAAACCACTCCACGAAATTGCGCGGGAAGTCCCGAAGGCCGGATCGTTAACGGGGCAACGCACACGGAGTCGCGTTCCCCCCCATTCGGTTCCCCCCGTCCCGCTGCACGTCGTCGCACACTCTGGAATGCGCGCGACCGTTCTATTATCGTATTTTCAACGACAAACGAGCGGAATAATATTAATCGAGGAACGACAATTTTTTTTAATTTTTTTTTTTCAATTTTTTTTCTCGATCGACCGACGGCGTTATCTGTGAATTCTCGGAAAGGATAACAAACCCACCTGTGTATTCAAAGTGAATCGTAGTACAACGACAAAAGTGATGATAAATGATATTAATAATAATAATAATAATAAATACTTTCCGTAATTGTGAAAATAATGATATTGCATTGCGATACGAGTGAATCCGTCGATGCGTTAGAAAATTATTTACGAGTTGTTTGGCTGTCGAAGGAATCGCGAGAGAACATAACTAGTGATCGAGGTGAAGTGAGGTGCCATCGAGCATCGAGCGTAATGTGCCGTTAGATCGTCGACTACTATTCCGAAGCCTCCAGGGCCTACGAAGAGGAGTAGAGAAAGTTTTCTATTTCGATCCCGTGTCTGGAACACACCGGACGAACGGGAAGTTCGTGTCTCCCGTATCCCGACTCCGAATACGAAACTTCGCGATTACAACGACAATCTTAACTTCGCGGTGGTTTTGCGCGCGCGCATGCGCGTGTGTGTGCTGTGTATGTGTGCGCGTGTTGTAATCTCATCGGTAATACAACTGCTCGACGCCCACACGTAACAATTATCGCGTTGAACGGTATGAAGAATGGCCGATACGAACAACCGTCAAGGTGTTCGCGGTGTCGCCGGCACGACGAGCGACCCGCAACGGGGAGAAAAACGCGCTTTGGCAGCACGAGCAGCCGCGGCGGGTCTAATCCTCAGTGTCCTTGCTGTTGTTTTACAATCCGCTACAACGGCGGTGCCCGCTTGGGGATACTTCGAAAATCCCGATGGTAAGCCCCCTTAATATTTCTTATTTAGATTAATGGCTTAATTTTGCGGTAGAAGTTGAAAACAAAAAAAAAAAAATTATCACGTTGTTGTGCGATCGTAACTCATTTTTTCAACGACGTTTATTAGGTTAAGAAAATTAAAAAAAAATATAGGATTAATTTTTATGGCGTTTTTTATTGCCGAATTAATTGAATTATCGATAATCGAGAAATTCAATCGTTTTTTAAAAGTCGGCGTTTCAATGGCGGGAATACTTCGAAAATCCCGATGGTGAACCCTCGAATATTTTTTATTCAGATTAATGGATTAATTTCGCGGGAGAAATTGAGAAAAAAAACAATAATAAAGTTGCGGAGGTATTGCAACTCATTTTTTTTACGAAGTCTATTAAATTACGAAAAAAAACTATACGATTTACGGTTACGGCGTAACCTGAGCTCCTAATATTCTTTATTTAAATGAATGTCTCAATTACACAATGGAATTTGGAGAAAAAAAATGCAATAAACAGTAACAAAGTTATCAAGGAACTGCAGCTTATTTTTTTACGAAGTCCGTCGAGTTACGAAACAAGGAAAACCTATGCGAGTTATTGTTATGATATTTTCAATCATCGAATCAAATGAGTCATCGTGATACGAGAAATTCAATTGTTTTTAAAAAGCGGCGTTTCTCGATTGCGAATACATCGAGAATCCCGATGGTGAGCCTTTGTATTATTTATTTCGGAGTAACAAACCATTTCACTTCGCGATAGAAAAAAAAAAAAAAACCACCGACCTTATTAAGAAATAGCAGATAATTTTATTTACGAACTTTATTAAGAAATGAGATAATAAGAACAATACGATCCGTCGGTAGCGTCGTTTTCAATCATCGTTATTACTTTTTTATTATTAAATAATCCATTGCAACTCGAGAAATTCATTCGATCCCCACACCTCTATCTCTACGTTCACGCATCGCTACTATCGCTAATTAACAATTAACGCTCGAGAAACGCCTCTTTATCTTACCAACAGCGATAACTTTGTTCACGTGTAATTAAACGAGAGGGTACTGTGTCTTAACGTTACGACAGCGGCCTCATCGAGTTTATATTATGGTATACAGTTTTACTCTCTCATAGTAACCGATTATAGTTGTAACGGTGGTCGTCGGACCTAAAGAAAGGGAGAGAGAGAGAGAGAAAAAGGTGGAAGTGATACCCGAAAGAGTGATAGAGAAAGACAAAGAAAGAGGTGTACCACAGTTTTACAGGAAGTACGGGCGGCGCACGAGGATTGACCCACTTTTCGTCAGTCAGGCGGTAGCATAACACACTGATGCTACTTTACTACTACACACACCATCGCCCTTTCCCCCTGCGATGCGACAAACCTCTCCCTCGCGAGCAGTCAATTAGTTCCTATGCTCCCGCCCTCTATTTTTTTTTGTTCTGATACCGTTATCCGAAGCCCTTCCTCGTTTATTCACTACACAATGTTTACCTTTGCGCGCATATGCCGTTATTATACAGTCCACGATTAATTAAAACTTCTCATTTTTTATTTTTGTAATTTCTCGCGAAAAAAAAAAAATAAACGAAATTTCGTCTATTATGCATAGGACTGCGGTCTCTGCTCTCATGCGAGCAGCCAATTTAGTTACGATGAACTTACAAATTTTTTGTTTTTTTTTTTTTTTATTCCGCAGCTAATGGTGGTTTTTCCTAATTTATTTACTATTCTATGTCCACGTTTACCCGCGTATACTGTTATTACATCGTCTCGATATATTTTAGATCAAAATATTTGAAATAAAATTTTCGATAATCGAAAAAAAAAAAAAAATGTTTCTCGTTCGCGAGCAGTCGATTTAGTTACCACACCACAACCCGATTTTTTTTTTTTACGTTCGACAATTATATCGTCTCGATGTGGTTTGAGTCTCAAGTTACGAAGTAAAATTGTCGCCGAAATCGAAAAAAAAAAAAAAAAAAAAAAAATTCTCGTATTCTTTACACCCGACTTTAGCCAAATTCTTCAGTTTAGTTTTACACCGGCGCTTTTCAGACGTGCAACGTTTGGGAGACGCGCCGTCACGCATAATAATAATCTTTGCACGCACCGGGCAGAGGGTGCGTCACCGCCGATGCGGTGAACATAATGTATGTACTATATATAGTATACTACAGAGCATATATATACAATTTCTTCAATGCGTTTCTTCATATACCTCGTGGAAAATCCCAGGTGTCTCAATGGATAAACATTTTTCTATCGAGAAGCGTACGATTGTACCCCGCAGTGTCCATTAGGATTCTCTCGGATTGCGAGAATTTTTCACGCGTCTTTTCATTAAATTTTTTTTATTTTTTTTTTTTCAACAACCCAATAGTCGATATACGCATAAATACTACATAACCTCACCATATGCCGGTAGAAGCGGCTGCTTTTGAATATAAAAAGTGTTCTTATTTTACGAGAAATAAGAATATCCCGCGACACGCGCGCGGTACGTGAATCCCTCGAACGACGGGAAATATACTTCGATGTATTTGCATCGACACAATATTATACTGCGACAGTTACGCATTATTGAAGCGAACGCTCCGTCTATACTTTTCTTCGCATCCGCAAACGCTTCCATCCATCAATTTTATATATATTTTTTTTCAACGAACACATGTGTGACGCTGAAATACACCTTTTTTTATAAATTTTATTGCTGGAATAGGAGTTATTGATATTCGGCACACGTTTTGTTTGAACTCTCGTATAACTCTCGAGATAGAAGGACATTGGGGTTCGTACGTCGGGTACATCGGGTATCTTATCCGCTTGTAGCAGGTGCAACGAGCAGCTGGTGGCGCGCGTTGCGCGAGAAACGCGGATATTATATTACGTTAACTCGACCAAATGTGTCGTGAATTACCGTTTGAATATTCGCTGAATTAGCAAAATCCACGAAGAAATACGCGGATGAGAAAAAAAAAATTTTAATCGTATTAATAATAATTTTTCTTAACCTAAAAAAAGGCTATAAATAAATAATAATCGATATTTATTGATATACAAATAAATGATTAAATTAATATTAATATTTAACAATAAGACGACTAATCGACTAATCGATCGGTTGACGATTAATCTTTTTTTTTTTTTTTCGGAGTCGATCCCATTAATAAATTTACCACTTCGTATGCTTTTCGGAACTACAAAGGGATGAACTATATATCCTGTACACAAATCAAGTCGAAGGGTACAAGGAAAGCACAATAATTCTCACGGAAGATAAGTCGTTGACGCCGAGGTCCCCCCCTTCGGCTTCGTTCTCTCGAAGTATAACTCTTAGCCCCGTGGATAGGATAACAGGTGCTCTCGGTATACTGTTACGCATCCACGGTTAACGGGGCTCTTTCTTTCGAGACTCGCATTGTAGCTTCTGCCTATAGTCGGTGTTGAAAGAAAAGACGTCGGTGCCTGTGAGACTAACTCCGGGAAAGGGGAAGGGGGGGGGGGGGGGGAGTCATAGGAAAATTTGTCGGTACAGAAACGTTTGAAGAACGGAAGACGAGAGAACAGAAAAAAGCGAAACGATTGACTTTTTACGAAGGCGCGTAAGAGAGGCGCGGATGCGCTTAAGGAATCGATGAATCGTTTTTCTAAATTGCACAGATTTCTTAATAATCTCGAGAGACTTTGGTGTTTGAAAAAAAGTTAATGAAACAATTCTTGCGGTGTTCTACGACTCTCCGGCGCTATAGATTTTTTTCAATAGTTTTTTTTTTTTTTTTTTTTTCTTCGTAGAAGCGAAGGCATCAGCAGTTTTAGACGACGAGCAATCGTGCGACTAGTGTCTCGTCTACTTTTTTTTTTTTTTTTATACAATTAACCACAGCGTCGCTCTATTCTCACGAAGCTTCATTGTTGGGTCTAATGACCTAATGACAGTATAGTTAATACGTAGAGACATTAACGAACAGAGTCACGTGATTTATTATTGTTGCGAAACTCGGCATTGCGTGAGCGCGTGCGTGTCTTTTAAAATCTCGTACACTCCGAAAGGGTTATCTATGATAAACGACGCAGATGATGGGTATGAAATTTTAAAAGGAAAAAAAAAAATTATAAAATCCTCCGCGTCGTTCGAACTATTCGTGGATTATAACTCGTTCTCGCAAAAGCGAATATGTATGAAATTTTCAAATAGAAAATTTGAATTTATCGCAATTGTCGCGATCCTCAAGAAAATTTTATCTGCTGAAGTTTTTTTTTTTTTTTTTATGAAGAGGAATAAATAAAAATCATAAAGAAGAGAAAGAAAGCACAATAAAAAATAAATCCAGAATAATAATAATGCAATTTAAAAAAAAAAATAATAATAATAATTATTATATTTATTTTTGACGGATTTCTTCTTCCCATTTAATTTTTCATTATACTATAACACAACGTGAGTAATTTTTTTTTTTTTGTAATCGCACGAGCCTCTCGTATGGTATAAAATTCTTATTCTTATTATTTTCGTTGTTAAAATAAAAATTAATAAATAAAAAAAATGTCCACCATTGGAATATAAATGCAAAAAACTATTTTAATTATCATCTATAAACATCTAAAGAAGTTGTCGTAAAAGTTCTCTCGTATGGAATGAAACGTGTCCGTTGATGATTTCCCGGTGCGGTGACTCGGCGAAACAACTCCGACTCTCGGTAACTCGAGTACTATCTCGAGTCTACTAGCGCGCGTACGTGCTGGTAGCTACTACTTCATACCGAGTCACTTGTATGGTATACTTACTATAAGTTAAACACACAGGTAGTAGTAGTAGGTGCGGAGGCATATGTGTAGGGAAAGTACCGCTAAGTGAGCGCGAGGGCCGGTGAAGTCTTTCTCGGTCGTCGTCGTCGGCGTTCGTCGTCGTCAACGACGACGAGTCCACGAGTGCAACGGCCTTTACCTGCTCTATGCCGAGTCTTTGCTCTCTACGATATATATACGATATCTTAAAGGAGTATCTCTCTCTCGTGGATTCTTTCAAAACGTGCCGAGTAGCTTTTTCAGATTCGTGTCTCTTTGCCATGCAAAACTTGCCGGGGACGTTGTCGTTGCGGCGCGCGGCGCGAGTCCACCGCACTCGTCTCGGACGAGAAGGGTCGTCGAGAGCGTACGGCTAGAGAACCAGAACCGAGTCTCTCTCGAGATAAAAGAGAGAAAAATCGTTGTGGAAGCGAAGGAACGGGGGGTGCGCTCGAGAAAAAAAGCATCCGCGAGAATGAAAGAGTACGATGGCTGTGAGCAAAGAATGGAGCAGCTAACACCGTGTTTTTCGACACGCATGTCTAACGCGCGTTTACTCACACGCATACCTCGGAAGAGGGGCCGATGTTGCTGCTGCTGCATCCGCGATTATACCCACCTACGTTTATTCCACGTTAACGGGTTTACCTGCCGGAGCTGCCCTCCGGCAAAGACGCGATGGGTTCTCCCCGTCGTGTAAATCGAGAATCTGTACGTGACTCGCATCGACTAACGATCGACGGCCACGAACGCTCGGATAACTCCCCTACGCATCAGGCATGGAATTCGATTCATGCGATTTCTTCATGCCATTTTATTTATTTATTTATTTTTTTTTTTTATGGATGATCTATGTGATTTGCTGAAATTCGGTAATTACGTTCGAGTTTTTTCATTTCTTTGTGAATTTTAGGATATTATTTTTAACGATGACGAAAAATAATGGGGATGATAATTTTAATAGACTCGCGGCGGTGGAGCACTGGGGGCTTAACGAGAGATTTTCTTTCCCAGGAACACGAGGATACATTCTTTCCGTGGGTTTAACACGACGCTGTGGAAAATCCGGCCTGTTTATAATTCTACCCTCGAGATATCGAAGAATTATAATCACCTTGTATGCAAAATTCGATGTTAAAAAAACTTCGTTGACAACGTTTTAATTAATGAGGAAAATGAAAGAAAAAAAGTGATTATTCGAAATTTTTTCGAAAGTACCGTTTTTTGAGGACATTTTGCATTTTTCTACCCGATTTCCAGAAGACAATTCGGAAAGTCAAATGCAAGTAATTTCTTCATTCCGTAAATAAAAAAATATTAAATTTAAAGCACAGATACTGAAAGTTTTTATGCATAAAATCGTCCATTAAATTTAATTTATAAAACAAATGAAAAATGAATATGAACAGTGAAATTAACGTAAACAATCGGATTTAAAGTATTTCCATAGTAAAATTAAAGTAACGCAAATCTCCACAATTATTAATATACAGCACATTAATTTTTTATCGCAATTGTAAATCAAATTAAATGCACCAGTTAACGCATAAAGTCATTCAGTACCATTACATTAAATTTCCAGCAATTTTTAATTACAGTATTCGTGAGAATACTTTATACCCAAAATTTCACTAAAAACGTTTTCGTCTTAAAAAAAAAAAAAAAAAAAAAAAAAAAACAACAACAACAATAATAGTATAAAACAATCGTATTAAATGCTCTTCGTAAAAAGTTCCATTGCCAAGTCGAAGTATAAATCTACTCAATTATTTTTCGCAATCCCTCACGTGGGAGCGCCCTTCGTGAAATTCCCATCGAGTAATCTCGACCTCGTAGTTGTCGAGTTCCCAGCTTCTGTCGTTTCTGTTGTCCGCATGGTATGCGTGTATACAGTCGAACCGGAAGTGGCAGGCGAAGGCTCATCGGCAAAGTGCATTACGTCGGTATGTTGCACATTCACAGACGCGCGGTCGGGCGAACACCCGTAGCGTTAATAAATAGCGAATCTCTTCGGAGTCCCCAGCAGTGTGGTACGTTTCTCGTTCGTCTTTTATTTCGCGTATTTACTTAACTACACGTAGAATGTTGCAAAGGTTTAGTGTTGGAAACGAATCTATCTATCAGAGTTACGCGAGTGGAAAGAACGGATTTCTACCTGGAAATACAAATACATGCGAGCAAAACTCGATCTTCAAGCGAATGCACGTGACTAACTTCTGGTTGCATACACGTGATGCGAGACTACTAGTCTCTCACAGACTGTGCGGGAGAGTCGTCCCATAGCCAATTACAGATAGTTACTTCACCCGGTAATAACCCACAGGATGGCATAGGGAAGTAACTACCGCTATGTACTATGTTACAGTTTATGTATCTACAACATCGTCTATTATATACATATATATATATATATATATACGTATATATAGATAGATAAAACGCCGACAAGCTGCTGCATCCCACGGGTTGCTGATGGTTAAAGTTCGTGAGAAAATCTTCGTCAGCGGGAAGAAAAATATTTTCCATTAAATGTATTATTCCCGAAATTATCAATTAAATGAGTTGCAAGTGCAGTTAGAGTATTAATTATGTTTTTTTTATTTATCTAAATTTGATTCGATTTGTCTACGAATTTTCACGATTATTTCGTGGAATAGCCGACCGGAAATTTTATTTATTTTTTATTTATAAATTAACAAATATTTGATATGCATATATATAGAGACAATAGAAAACAGTGAATTATCATATCGATTACGTTTTTTTTTTTTCACATTTTTAAAAAATTTTTAATACGCGGGTTTAGTTATCTCGAGGGGATTCTATGTTTTTACAAAGTTATTAAGTTTATTTCAAATGATCGAATGTTTTCTACACATATATATGTATATAGAGAAACTCGAGAACGATGAATTAAAAAATTATCCATCGCGTTATCTTTCGCAATTTTTAATAATTTCTAATACGCGACTTTATTTATCTCAAAGGGATACTATCGTATATTTTTTCAAAGTTAATAAGTTCATTTCAAATGAACGAATGTTTTCTACACACGTATATATATGTATATAGAGACAATGGACAACAACAACAACAACAACAATGAATTAAAAAATTATCCATCGCGTTCTCTTTCACAATTATTAGTAATTTCAAATACGCACCTTCACTAATCTCGAGGGGGATGAGTCGCGTATGTTTTTCTGCTTACCGCACGTTCGCGTGTTTGCTGTCGGAAATGCTGATTTCTCAACATGAATAACGAGCGAAATGTAAGCCGGGAAAATGTTATATATCCCTTGGATACGTGTATCTTTCACGCATATAACTAACCTATAAGTACAAAAGGGAGAAGCGGAGAGGTTTGCGTGAACGATAGCGCGGAGCAGCGTTGTGCTCGTCGCTCGACTACAGAATTCTCGTGACGCCGCGTTAGCCAGCGGCAGGATGTCATGTCGATAATGGGTCCGCGTATTTAGCATAGATCGCGGCCATTAGAAGGGGTAATCGTTAGAACGACGAAGAGTCCTATACCTCTGCTACATTATGTTATACATACACAACTATAGAATAACCACTGCGTGTATCCACATTAATTTCAGTCGCACTAAATCATTCCGTGCGAAACCGTTGCATACGTCCATTTGCCAATGGCACCAAAACTAATTTAACGCTAATGTCTCATCCCCCTAACGTCGCTTCTCGATAATTACGCGAATTAATTCAATCAAACATATCGAATTATTAAATCATAGTCAATAATCGATAAGTTAGGAAACTATGCGAAATTAAACGTACAATAGCAACGAAAAATAAATGTACTTTTGTACAGTTAAATTAAAAAAAATGTATCGTGTTTAAAGTTCGTTTATTGTAAAATTAAAGTTAATTGTTGGATTTAAAGGAAATTTATAGAATAATTAAAGTAAATTATTGACTATAGTTTTTTATTTACTCCCTATTAATTTTCCATTATAATTGTACATTAAATTTAATGTACGAGTTTATGCATTAAAATATTCAGTATCGGTACATTAAGTTTGCAGCTATTTTTTTTAGTGTATATTAATAACATTATTATTATTATTATTAATATTATTATTATTTATTATTCCTTTCTAAAAATTTTATTTAAATACGTGCGTTTCTACCGTTCGTTAAGTATTCTTCTAATCCGTTCCTCGAGTTGCGAGCGCTTTATTATTTTCATTATTTTATTCGCTTTGCGCAGAAAACGTTAATGGTAAAAGCCGGTGGCAGTGATTTCATAGACGAACCGTATATTTCTTTGCGGGTCCTCTCTCGTCGGATATGTACAATAAAATAGCCGGGTCGGTAGAGTCCGAGAAGCGTACGCTACGTACGCTCGAGCGATTTTGTGTTCCGGGTGGCGGGACCCACCGGAAGTTCTCTCGACTCACCTCGTTCGCTCTTTCACTCTGTTTCTCGGGTTCTTCGCTGTATATATGTATATATTTGTATACATATATATACATATATATATATATATATATATATATATTCGCCATCCAGGCAACGAGACGACTCCATCCGGAGGTTTACTCCTCTGTGTTCCCTGTGAACGTTCGCGTTTTACTGGTACATCGCCATCGTACCATTTAAATACAATAGTAACCGCAAAAGCGTCTAAATTTCAAGTTTCGCGAACGTTATACACATCGATGACTTTACTCGAAATTTGAATTAAATGACGCGATGTATTAGATATTTGTATCTGAGAGTTAAATAAAGTAATATAGCAATATAGCGGCATAGCTATATATACAAAGCCTTAATTTATCAAATTCAGCAACAGAATAAATTCAGATTGCCTCGGA
This sequence comes from Buathra laborator, assembly GCA_934046635.1. NCBI lineage: Eukaryota > Metazoa > Arthropoda > Insecta > Hymenoptera > Ichneumonidae > Buathra > Buathra laborator. The sequence continues at coordinate 7,671,717 of OW203900.1, forward strand.
GCGAATTTTGCATCTGTTTAAACTCGACATTTACGCGAATCCGCCTTTCCGAGGGCTTTGCTAACTTCGAAATCTCATTAATATAAATGAGCGTATAAAAAAAAAAAAAAAAAATGGCGAATGTTTTGAATTTTTTAAATTATTTTTAAAAAATATTCCGTCGTTTGTTCTCTTGTAAAGCGCGCAAATTGAAAAGATTATTAGCGTAACACGAGGATTTCGCAGATTCGAAAATAATTGATTTATGTAACATCAGCGAAAGAGAATTTAACGAGAAATGAGAAAAACAGTGATAAAAAAGGTTCGGATTGTCGCTCGGGTTATAGAAACGTGAGATTTACGAAGATGAAAAAAATAATGATAATAATAATAAAATAAAACGTAGCAAACGATCGGTCGAAAGAGCACGCGGAGGGCAAAAGCGCGACGACGAGAAGCGAAACGCTCGGTTGGCTTTTATAACCCTCGCGCGCGAACACTGACGAGGAATGAACCGCGCGGGGGGCGTTGCTGTGATCCTTAAAGTCTACTTTTGCGGCTCCCCGCGCATAATACTTGTCGCTGTTTTATATACCTACGAGAGCTCTCGTATAGACCGTACAATCGCGCGCGTTACTCGATTTTCTCACGCCTACGGCTATACGCGATAACGCACACTAAAGCGCAACTCGCGTCGGTGTCTGCGTGCGAATGACGATGTGTTGTCCATACGTGACGACTACGGAGCACAGAACTTCGAACGATCTACTTTGATATAACTCGCTTCGAGTTATTGCCCCGCCGTGTGTTGGTATTACTTTAGTCTTGAAATGCGTTCGTTCGAACGCACGAAACAGCCAACGACTCGACTTCTCCGCGTCGGGACTTTTACCTCGAGAGTAGCAAAGACCGACTATTACTTACACCATAAACCGCGCGGTACCCTAGAAACTGAGGACTTCTCGCACTACTTTCATTTACGGGAGGAAACAAACGCTCCGCAATCCGCGCGATCGGAGATTCTGCTACCGTTCATTCACCGTCCGTAACAGCAGCTTTCTGTGTATCTCTCCTTTGAATATATTATTACGACATACCGACGTCGCTACTGCTAGTAACATTATGCTATGTAATTCGTTACGGCAAACGTCTTACGTATGTATTGCAATTCGCTCCGTTCGTAATTCATGCGGCAATTTGTTTTTTTTTTCAACGTAAAATGATGAATACAGATTTCAATGAAATTTCGATACATCGAAATTTTTTTTGGATGATCTTTCGATTTATTGTGGTTTTTCGGAGTTTTTGGAGTTTACGAAGTTCCGAGAGAAAAAAAAAATGATTCCGCGTATTCAAAGATTCGAGACTCGGAATATTTATTAATCTGAATGAAATTAATAATAATAATAATTTCTATTATTTTATTAATTATTTTTTATTAATATTTATTAATATATTATTATTTATGTTTATTTATAATAATAATAATATTTATTTTACTTATATTTATACGAGACAATGATTCTGCGGTACCGGTAAACGAAGTTATACAATGACGCAGAATAATATATGTATTTCAAGCTACAAATAGCTCGCGATCGTTGAAAATAGCAATTCACGATATTCTCTCGCAGTTAATCGCACGCAACCATTGGATTCTGTGAATATAATGTCGTTACTGTTCATTGAGACGGCCTTCGCGCTATGAATAATGTTCAGGGAGTGTTATTCATGCGGTATTGAAATCGTAACTGTTATGCGCGAGCGTAGTACGCAAGATATGTCGAGGCACCGTGCCACTTTCAATTGTCAAGGGCTTCGCTATAGTATGTTTCATACGGAAAAATTATTGGGCCCTTTGTATGCGAGAAGAAAAAAAAAAAAAAAAAAAATTTAGCAATATGACGAAAAATCGATCTATAGATCGAAGATCGATATTTTATCGAAAGTCGGATCTGTGAAAATTCATATGTATTTTCTTTTCTTCTGTATCTCTATTAACAATCTTTTTGTATCAATGATCGTGTGGGTGTGAGTTTGCGAACCGCACGTCCGCGATCTATGAGTCTCGACTGCCCACGTTCACTCGAAGCTCTCTTCGCTGCCCACTATATGCGACTAGAATTTTCACCCAACCTCACTTATGCATTGTATAAACAGCCGGAGAAACAACAACGACAACACGTGACGCCTGTTCTCTCATGCGGTTTTAGTAATATGCATGTATATCTATATATATATCTTTATAACGGGGCGCGTCTGGTATATCTGTACGTACTTCGTGTACTTCGGGTGCGATATACGTTCGTGCGCATCTGGGTCACGGAAAATATTCGCTCCCTCGCACACGAGATCTATACCTACGCGCGTTTCTGCGCGCAAATTAAATGCGCGTTCGAAGTCCTGCAACGCAACGAACGTTTACCGAAGGGACATTTCAATTAACATATTCAGGTGTAACAATCAAAGCGGAAACCGAAAAAGATCGTCGAGATCGTTGAATTGCAGAATTCGAAACTGTTTTTTTCCGATTTTTCCGAATTTACAATTTTTTTCGATTTTTACCTTTTTTTTAAACTCTATTTCCCATTTTTATCTCGAACTGCAATGAGATCGTTAAGTTACAAAAAATCGTTCAGCCAATTTCCGACTCCGCGTCCTCCTTTTCGGTTCCCCCTCCTTCTCCTTTCGGTTTCCCCCTTTTTCCGATTTTTACCTTTTTTTCAACTCTATTTGCCATTTTTATCTCGAACTTCAACGAGATAATTAAGTTACGAAAAATCGTGCAGTCAATTTTTGAAATTAAAAAAAGCGTTCGAAACTATTGCCGAGTTTCCTTCTCTTTTCGATTTTTACTCGATTTCGATTATTTTTCGCAACTATGTGAAATAACACCCGCGTGACTGGAAAAATATTTATTTTTCTTATTATCCAGTCTGTCGGATACGCGGTACACGTTTTATCTCAATTTCAATATCCCGCGGGGAATATATTCCGATAGATGCGTACCTATCGATGGATGCTGGCCGCGAGACTCGATGGAATGCTGATAGGGAGCGAACGAGAAGGCAAAATAGTATGACGAATCGATCGATTCCGTATGCCCGCACAGCTCGATCGCGTAGACGCCCGCGATCCATCGACTTCCGGCTGGTGCGGTAAAACGTGATAGCCGATGTGCAGTCGTGTCGAGCGGCAACATAGTACGACGTTTTAAAGATTCGCTATCGTCTACGAAACATCGAAAGGTAACCGAACGTCAAAGGTTCGATGAACTCTATCTCTCGATCCGTAACCGTAAGAAAAGTGAATTCTTCAAAAATTGTTAATCGATACATTTTTTTTCCTAATATTTCTTTAATATTTCCAAAAAACATTTTTGATAACAAAGAAATTATTAAAAAATACATTTTTTTGAAAATGAAAAAAAAAAAAAAAAAAAAAAAAATTCCTCGCAAATTATTGGACGATAAACATTTTTTTGGAATTATTTTTAAATTTCATCAAATTTCGCATTTTCATTTTATTAACATTAAAATGAGATTTTCATTTGTAACGACGGATATTGTTGATTAAAAGAGAATGGAAAGTTCATCGAATCTTATCGTAAAATCAAGTCGATTAACATCGCATCGAATTACTCGTTTTCATTGCGTCGACCATTGGCATTAAAATTACAGTTGACTTGAATTATAGTTGAGAACAGGAACTGTTAATAACAAAACCATTACAGCTTCTGCAAACTAATGCCTCGCCTTCGATTTATCGAACCGCATATGTCGAACAGCGGGTTTTCCTGATACGATATGTACCGAGCATTGTACTTCCGATAGCCTATAGTTTGGTGCGCTATACTTCGATACCTATTGCCGCAGCTATCGCGAGTATTGTATTAGCAATTGTGTAAACATAAAAGACTGTGAGGATCGAGAACGCGCGTTTGTTCGCTCTTTTCGATAATGAGAGACGCGCAACTCTCCTCTCATCGATCGAAATGGATAATCGAGAAGGAGAATTAAGTACTTTTCTCTCCGTACCTACAATATCGCTGTGCGGAAGTCTCCCGATAACTCTCTCGACGAGGCAATGCCTCTCATACGGTTACGTAATACCTTATCTCGTACTCCGTACTTTTTTATTTGTATTTCAAGTGCGGCGAAAATTTACAACATCTTTAACTACTTCTCTGCATACATCGTCCGCTAAAAATACCTGAAGAGTGTATCCCAAGCGACTTATCGCGTAAAAAAATGTAAACCCCTTAGCATTTCAGTGGTCCAAACACTTCGCGAAGCGATATAAAATATCGCGTGAGTTCTGTTAGATAAGAAGGTCACATTATCGTCACTCGCGAATTGGCGAATACGCGCGTTCGATAAAAGATCGAAACATCGTCGAGAAAAATTGTTACCGACCGCGCAATCCGTTGAATAATACAAAGATATCGGTGTGAAATGGGCGTAAACGACATGGGATCGACGTTTTCATTCCATTATTTCGAATCGCGAATTCGATTTCTCGATATCGCCGGTTTTCTCGCCGACGTCGAGTTAAGGGAATGGACCGGCGAAAAAAAAAGTGAGATAAAAAATAATGTGTGCGACGATATATATCACGAGTATATCGTGAGCCCAGCGAGGCGAGACGATAGCGAAGAGATTGATCGCCGTGAGAGAGCGAATTTTTTTCGCGTACCTGGAGATCGAATATCCTCTGCTTGTTGCCTCACATTTGGTCCAAAGTTTTACATCGAAACGAATTTAATGAAAATTACATTTTTCAATAAATAAAAATTCAATAATAATAATTGAATTAAATTATTTTATTTTCATTGAATTTTCAATAATAATAACAGTTATTAATATAATATTAATAATAATCATAATAATTATTATTATTATTAAAAAATGTAAGTTTATTATATAATTATAACAATAAAAATTGTTATTATTATTCTGAAAGCTTTTGAGAAAATTTTGAGAGAAAAATCGACGAAGTTTCGTAGTCGGAAAACTCACAAAGTCCAATGGTTAACAGAACTTTAATATACATTTGGATTTCGTACTGTGTATTATTACGGAGTGCAATGCTTATAATTGCATACAAAGTTTTCCGAAGCAGTTGCAAACCGCATGACTATTATTACGAGATTTTCGCGAGTTTTCGAAGTAAATTTACGCTGACTTTCCGTTTCACGACGGCGAGTCTCTCGTTCGTTGAATGGAGAAGTCAGATTTACTCTCCCGAGAATCTCTGGACGGAGATTCGCGTCTTACAAACTCGATAACCGAGAAAGTTATCCACGGCATGGATTTTCGCAATGCATTTACCGGTTGAGTTGCAACATTCATTCATTCATTCATTCATTCGATTACATGCATTGTATTGAGAATCTTAACTGAACGACACAAGAGAGTTCACGCCGCGCATCAGCTTAAGTTTATTCTCTTCACTGATGCTGAATGTAGCAAACGCTTTCGGCGATACGAGTTTCGAGTGCTTTTAGACTGCACACTTGTCGCTAAATTTCACACTCGAAGCGGCGAGAGTGACGGCATCCACTACGGATATAGAAACTCTCGTGCAACCCTGAGACTCATCAACTTCAAACAGTTGCGAAACTTGTGGCTGTGTGCAATGCACACGAATCTTAAACGAATTTTTCGCTGTTACTATAATGAGTATTTAAAAATTTGGTATTGTAGTTGCGAGTTGCTTATTTCGGGAAATTGTTTTTAAATCGAATTGTCGAAAACTCCGAAAAAAAAAAAAACAAAAACTGGACAAAACTTCGCGGACAAGAAAAATGTGACTTCCGAATATGAAATCCGTTTAAAATGATTTATTTTTCATTTCCAACAAAATACATGAAAATGTAAAGATTCGAAACATTTTTTGAAACGCATATTCTTCCCGAAAAAAAAAAAAAAAAAATTGCGTTTTTTTACATTTTTCATCGTTGCGTAAAAGATCGAAAAAAATGGTTTCGTCACCCCATTGAATATCCTATGTTATGTATTTTTTCTCGCAAAACTCGAAAAGCTTTTCTTTCGAAGAATATTGATATTCGAATATATCAAAAACTGCCCATTTTTTTACTTATTTTTTTTTTACTCGTCGCTAATCTCACGAAATGAAAAAAAAATCTTATTTCACGCGCCACCATTAGATATATACATTTTTACATAACTAATTAATTTAATTATTATTAAAAAATTATATTACTCGTTACGAATATATCATTATTATTATTATTATTATTATTTTATTTTCATTTTTTTTAAATTTCGATTAAAAAACTTTCGCCGTATCGTAATGAATTATAAGCATCTCTGGTATTTTTTTTACGACGATTATTCATATTTTGATGTTTTTCTATATTTCAGCGAGAACCGAAGGTGAAAGGGGTTATTTCGGACCTTGGAGATCGTGCAAACAATTGTTATACGGACGCGAACGATGCGGTCCGGGCGACACGAGGTTTCAGCCAGTCTGTGAGTTAACATCAATATTGTTATTGCCATTATTATTATTATTTGAATAGAACGGAAGGCGAGTAAACACGTCGAGGGATGTTCAGCGGTGACCCAGTTACATTTTGCTCGACGCCGGTGTTCTCACCTTTGACTTTCGTCCTTTGAAAATTTTCAGTGGCTGTGTGGGTTGCGGGCGTAGCTGCGGCTTGCGCATCCGTATTTCTCGCTCTCCTCGTAGGACTCGGCGTTCTTCAGCTCGCGATGGCATCATCGGCGAAACGCGTCGTAATATCTTACAGTACAGCAGTTATCGGCAAAGTGGCCCTTGCGACGCACGCCAGTGAGTATAAACTGATTTATTTCGCGATCGTAAACGCCGCGATTAATCCTTTATCGCTCCTACGCACTAACAACGCGATTAAAGTCTCAAAGTCGCAATTTTTCGTAAGATCGAAGCCGATTTCTCGAGATCGAAATCTCGAGAGGCAATCTTCGATAGTAATTATATCGATAGTAATTATATAACCAGCGATAAAAAAAAAAAAAAAAAAAAAAAATCCTGTTCGCCTCCGAACGCTCGGGTTCCCGACGTCATCGGAAAAATAACTAATTATCAATACCAGTTTTCCGATCGCATAGATTTTCTTACATCAACGCTTTATTTTTCCATTATTTTTTATTTCGCAGCGTGTCTCGCGATCGTAGCGGCGAGTCTGTTCGCCTTGCAGACGGACGATCGCGCCAACAGTTTCATTGTTTCGAGAGGCGAAGCTTTCTACATGCAGGTAATTAATTTTTCTCCCTATTATAACCAATTATTGGTTCTTCGCTGCGTAAATAACCTCTCGACTTTCTTTCCCCTCCCTGCGTCTCGGTGTCTCGAAGTATCGAAGTATCGATTGTTTTTGCCGTCCGTCCTTTTCTCTCGGACATCGCGGAGTCCCGACAAATTAGCGAATAGCGCTTAAACAGTTAGACACTGCAATTAGCCGTTACTCGCGGTACGATTTTCCACGCTTATGACTCCGAGCGCAACCCGCGCGCGAGAGTTCTCGTTTTTTCACGTGTGAATCGGTTGTTTAGCACCTTTTCTCTCGCGTGTCTACCGCGCGATCGCCGAGCTATTTATCTCGAGAGAAATCGACCGGAAGTTCGTATTTCATTGAAAATCGATATAATTAAATGTCGAGAAGGACGCGCGTTACGAATCGTAGGCATCGATTACTTAATATCCGCGTTTAATAATCATTTTCAATTGCGCAATCTTTCGTAGTCGCGTTATACAAGGAAATGGCGTTAAATTATTTTCAAGATCGCAGTCGCGCGCGACTGTGTAATTGGAGTCGTCGGCTTTGATACTGCGATGGAGTTTCACTGATCCTTGAGACTTTAGTAATTCGTCTTTACAGTCCGAACGGAAGGGGGCGCGGGGGGCGGAAGTGAAGAGATTCTCGCGGCTTATAGAATAGTTAAGTACACCGGAAGTGCATCTTAAGGAATGAGCGTACGAAATCGGACGAAGCGTATAGACACAAAACCCTAAGGCCGTCGAGGCGCACCTGCGTCTTACGGTTGTGTGGCGCGAACGACGGACAGCGGTTGGAAGTTCGCAGGTGTCCGTCGTCGTTTAAGCTTTCGAAGCGATTAGTTAGTTGGTATGTGAGGCAAGTGCTCCGGGAAACCGGCACTCGCCGCGGCGCGCTCGGCACACGCTTAACGATCTTTTAAAACAATGAGACGACAATCGACCGACTACAGTCGGTTGCACGGACTCTATCGCGGACTACCGCCGGACAATCGTTTACTTCCGGTTTAGATTCGCTCCGGTGAAACTGATTATTTTTTTTTTTTTTTACGTTCTTCGATGTTTTTTTTTTGTAATTGATTTTTTTATCGTAATTAAAGTCAATCGCGGATTTAACTTAGGAAATCGTTTACTTCCGGTTTAGTTTCGTTTTTATCGATTTGTGAGTTTTTGTTGTAATTGATTTTTTATCGTGATTACGGACAGTTTTTTACGTACTTACGGATTAATGATGGATAATTATTTACTTCCGGTTTCCGGTTCGTTAATTAAATGTAATTTTTTTTATTAATCGTTTCTCGATGTTTTAATCCTAAATTGATTTTTTACATCGATAAAGACAATTGATTTATAAGCGATTTTTTTAACGAAAAATTGAGATGTGAATAATAATAATAATATGAGTGAAAGAAAAAAGCGAAATCGTCTGAAAGAAGCAAAAGACGAGGTCCGCATGGAACGTCGACACAGGCAAAAGGACGGAAAGGTATATTACGAATGGCGTTCTTGGAAACCTTTACTATGTTATCCGGGAAGATTTTTTTTTGTTATTTTTTTTTATTTTTTTTTTCTAAATCTAATTGGCGCGTTCCGTTTGGATGAGAAAGTGGGAGAAGAACGAGGAAGTGAAATTACAAACGACCGGAGAGGCTGCAAAACCTGATGGGGATTAATTATATAGTTGTGGTGTGCCGCCGGTCGGTGTGTCACCACAGTGCGGAGAACCGAGAAATTCTTTTGTTTTGTCTAATTAAATTTCAGCATCCTTCGCTTTCGCTCGAAATGCCGTATACCGCGAATTTATTCTTTCACCCCTCACTATCAGGTTCTATACTCGCGGAAATCCAGGATACTGTTCTCTTGACTTCGCCTCGACTCGCGGGTTTCGCTAAAAGGAGATCTATGCAACCCGAGCGGTTGTTTTATAGCCGACTGTAGGGACAAAAACCATTGCGGGGGCGAAGGTTATTTGAGACGAAGCCTGCGAAGGCTGTTATAGAGATTAAATGAAAGAGAATAGGTCCGTCGTGTATCTTAACGGTCGATTGTCGGGGTTAAAATTACGTTCTTAAAGAAATTACGGTTTCTGCAGTTTCGGAGTATTTTTTTTTTTTTTTTTTATAGGTTAAAAAATAACTTTTTTTCGTGAATTAAAGTGAATTTAAGATATCGTAGCTCTCGTACCATTTCGCGTAAAATCGTAATGAAGCAACTCGGATTTACTACGAGGGAAGGACGAAATTTCATTTATCATGGATTACTTTCTTTGTTCTCTGTTATTCATGTTCTAGATAGCGGCAATCGCACTGAACTTTGGCGTTCTAGTGACTGCAGTTTACGAGGGCATTTACGCGAGACGAGGCGGTGATCCCACGAAATTGCGGGAAGTTGCTGATCCACGCGCGGCGACTATCAACAATCCCGGATATCGGGAACATCGTCATCCGACGAATGGTAATACAATGAATATTATTATGTTATTCGAGCGCTCAATGTTTGAAAAACGTAATCTAAACGAGTCGCGAATAATATCGATAAAGAACTGCAGCGGACTTCGCCGAAAACACATGAATAAAAAGAATTTCTTTTGAAATGACTTACTGCTTCGTTGTTTCGGCGAGCGGCTAATTAAAATGCACAAACACGCAATAAAATAAACACCGCATTAGATCGCTGCTGAATCGACTAATCGCGAAACATCGCGACGTGTCAGCGGAAACGAAATAAAAAAGAACTTTCTCTTAGAATATTGCACTACGATCAAAAGTAATACACATCATATCATTTATTCGACTTTATTCGCGAAACGTGGCGACGTATAATCGGAAGTACGAGGTTTTTGTTTATCGCCCGCCATTTTGTAACGACATTGACGACACTTGCTTCGAATATAAACATCCATATATACTTTCCCGATTCCATTAATCGATATATCCGAATACTTAGATTTATAGCTCGATGCTAGAATTAACGACATTTTACTATTGGAATAGCACGCACGTCGTTTTTTATAACCGAAACTCAATAAGAAAGACACGGGCCCGGCGAGAACGCGCGAACGCCGGGGTCTTTTCCACGCTGACGTAATAACAGTCTCCTGACGTATGGCGTCGCTGCGTGCGTCCTGCGGGCCCGCAAGCTTGTGTCAGCTGTTCGCGCACGTTGCAAAGAACAACTCGATGTCGCGTTATTACCGCTCTACGGTTAGCGCGTTTTCAAAAATAAAACATTGCGTACATTCAAACAGTGGTGACAAACATTTTTTTCTCAAACGAAACGCAATTAAACGTGTATAAAAGCCTTCCGACGACTGAACGTTTTTTTTCGCCATCGTGACACCGCGACCGGCGTTCGACCGGAGCCCTCCGTTCCTCTGTCGTGTCCTCGCGATCAATTAAACAAACAAATACGATAGATTTCGCGAATAATCAATAATTGTGTAACAGAAAAACAGTGTATAGTGTTATATTTTGTGATAGTGTACAATTGGATTAGGAGTTCATATTTAGACGGCATCGAAGTAGTGAGTCCGACATTCGAAAGGAACGATGACATGCTTTGAATCGGTTCCATTTTGTTTTTTTCACATTCTCCGATATTTCAATCAATCTTAATTCGATTTTTTGTTGCGTCCTCCGAAATAATTAGCATATTTATGTTTAATCATCATTGAGAAAATATTTTATTTGTTATTATTTTTTTACGTGTTTCCTGCGCAGTTGTTTAAATATAATTAGTCGTAAAATCCCGCAGACCTTGTGAGCGACAAAGAAACGTCATGTAACAAACGCGAAACTGAAACTAGTTTGCTCTGTACCTTCGTATTTCCGCCTACCCTCCATTACTCAGCTATTACAAGCAACAGCAGCTCGAGTACCGGAGAGCGCGCATGCAACCCCGAGAACGTTAAATAGCGTTGTCTCGGCGAATTTAGTCCGACGTGCCGTTGAACAACGAGCTTGCCGAGCACTTAGCCAAGCTGTTGCGTGCACCGTCTGCGCGTGTGCGTATGCACTTTGCACTTTGCTACGTCGTTCGTCTATTCGCTGCCCCGGGTTTCCCGTTATACCGACGAAACTATTCGACATCGACCTGATTTTTTTTTTCGCCGATTGAACTCGCGAACCGAAAATTCCCCGAAATTAATCCTCGCGTCGTTAAACTCTTACGAGTCTCGATCGAAGTTTCCCCCGAGCGTTCCGCTACGTGGAAAATTATTGGCTCGTAATTAATAAGACTTCGATGTCTCGAATTAATAATCCCATGTGGTCGGAAACTCGATAATATATATGTGCCGTGTAGGAGTCGAATCGCTATAACCTCAAAATGTTCGAACGTAATTTAATAAGCTTCCTTAACTACTTTCGCGATGTTTGCAGTAGAATAAACTTTTGTTGCTAACGGGGGTAAGAGAAAAGGGTTCATCGTAGGTGAAGCTCGTTGGATCACGGTAGCTCCGTAGAAACTCCGAGAACCCTATGTAGTACGTCGAGACAGTAAAAGCTTCCGACTTTAACACAGAACACGTGCGACTGGTGAAGCAATTTGTTGAGTGGAAAATTCACGATACAGGTATATAAAAGTCGTACAACTCGCGTGTACCGCGCTTAATGTCCGCCACACTTAATTGAACTAATGATAATAAACGAACGAAAAAAAGTTTTAAAAAAGTAAAAAAAAAAAAAGTTTCACCAAAAAAATAAATAAATAACATTTGTGTTGAGAGCATTCGGACGGCAGGTCGCGTATGAGTAACGAGACAGAAAGCGTGAAGGTCACCGGGGCCTCCGGAGATGGGAAAAGGCAAACGAGCTTTGGGAATCGAAGATTCGCTCGTCACACAAATCCCCACAATTTCGCAAACTACTTGGGATATTATCATTATTATTATTATTATTACAGTAGTGAATATCCTTTTCGTTATTCGAAGCCCCCCGTCGATCGCGGAACGATCCGTTAACGATTGCTTCATCGTGGCTCCAGTCGTAATTTCCGAGCGATATGAAAAGTTACTCGACTCGAGTTACTTTTTTTTTTTTTATCGTACCGACACTAGACGCGCGTAGAACCTCACGAAGAAGTTCCGACGAAAAAAAAAAAAAAAATAACATCGCGACATTCGAGACTCTCGCGGAAAATGGATAAAAAGGGTCGTAAAAAAAACAAAATAAAATGCAAGGGGCGTCGTGTGCGTTTGCTTCCTGCGAATTTCAAACGACCGATAGTCCCTTTCGGTAACTTTTTATTTAAAACTTTTATATCTCCGTTTACTTTTTTTTTTTTTTTTTATCGCTTCGCACAGTTTTACGTTTATTTTTAACTCGTACGACGACCCGCGGTGACGATATAAAAGGTGAATGATCGATTTTACGAAGTTTCTCGGCTGTCCGGAGGCAAAAGGTTACCAGTCCATTTATTTCTATTGCTTCTCGACGAGCCGTCGAACTGAATTCTATGTTTGTCTAATTTTTTTTTTTTTTTTTTTTTTTTTTTTTTTTAGGAGGAACAGTTTCGATGACCGACGCGAGCGGCAAACCTTACGTCGGCACCGGTGCCGCAGGCAATGGCTCCATGGCATCGGTTGCGACTTCCGGAAGCGTCGCAAGTACAGCATCGCCGCTTCGCAGTTCGCTGAAAAAACCCAAACCTCTTGGCATTCATAATCCCGGCTTCTCGGCTCACAGTCCAACGCTATCGAGAAACGGATCGCAGAAAAAAGTACGAATACAGACGCACTCCACGGAAGTCTGACTAACGAGCGATGATATTACTATCGTATAAATTCACGAAATACCATATTAAAAAAAAAAAAAAAAAAAAAACAAATCGTTATGATGCTGCGGTTCGATCTGTTGTTTTGCAAAAAAAAAAAAACGGATCAAAAAACTAATCAAATCAAATCGTGATAACGGAGATTCGGAATACGTGGTATTCTGCGTTTTTTTTTTCATTTGTTGTTATTTAACGAATACTCGTATTTGCCTTCTCCGGTCAGCAGAAGACGAAATAGGGAAAAAAAATCGTAAGGAGATATTACTTATCCACTATATCGACGTCGACTATGTTATTAAAAAAAAAAAAAAAAAAAAAAAAAAAAAAAAATCGCATCCGTCCAGCCGTACGTAGGCAGCTTAGCCGTCTAACGGCAAACAGAGATATTTATATTTTGTAGCGATTCCTTTTTTTAATATATGAATGAAAAAATAAAAAAATAAAATATATATATATATATATCTATACAAAAAATATACACGATATTAGAATTTCGGAAGTAATAAACCGAAAATTATCGTTATCCACGAAAACGTGTTAAATGTTTGTATTAAAGACAATGCGAACCTGTAGAGTACCTCACCAACATTTTTCGGAGAGCAGGTCTCGTATTTTTTTTTTTTTTTGTTCTTATTATTATTATTATTATTTTCATGCCGTAATTTATCATTCGGAAACATTGATTCACAGAGAAAATATAATTTTTTCACAAGTCTCGATAATAAATTTAATCGTTTTATTTATTAAAACGCGTCGCGAATAGGGAGATTTTATCGACGCGATAAATCGACGCTTCGTTTCAATTATATATATTTATATATATATATATATATACTATAATTTATGATACGTAGTATCCGTTGTTATTAACCGTCCACACGAGAAATGGCGCACAAAAATTGATGACGCGCGTCCGTCGGGAGCGCTGTCCATCAAATCGATTAATAGTAAAGATATATAAGTGCACTTACCGTTTTCACGGCGTATATATACATATATACATATGACGAACTCCGGTATGTATGCCTTTCCTCCCACAGGGCTATTCGAGACTCGTCGATAAACAGTATCAACCCGACATCGCTCTTCGGAACGACGCAACATTCCGCGTAACAAAGACGATATCGGATATTTCGTTTTTCCTTTTTTCTTCCTTTTGCAACAATCGCCGGAAAAAAACTTTTTCTCGTTTAAAAAAAAATAATAAAAAAAATTTTTCGCACTCGTCGTTCTCAGTGACGCACACAATTATACACGTTGTAAATAATAACGATATTAATTTTTACGATTAATGATTATGTAAATATCACGAAAAAAAAAACCGAATTAAACCGAAATATTGCAAAAAAAAAAAAATTATAATAAAAAAAAATAATCGATATTCGTCGCCATCCCCTTCTCTGTGCTTTGATTTTCGATTACTCGATGTATTATCGAAGTTTCGTGGAAAAACGCCGATATCTACGATTTTGGATTTTTTTTTTTTTTTTTTTTTTTTTTTTTTGGGGACAGAGAATGAAGATTGACAACTGTGACGCGTGAAAGTCTGATTGCGAAATTGTGTGGCTGTTTTTTTTTTTTTTCTTCTTTTTTCGAGTCTATGAGAAAAGAGAGGTATATATAGCGATCGTTGTTCGAAGATCGTTACGCACGATATATAGAAGTCGACGAAGTTTATGAAAAGATGAAAAAAAAAAAAAAATTAATAAAAAAATAATACGAAGAGATTTGTATAATGTTATTTCGATTGTAAATCTTCGATGTTGCGAAACACAAATAAACATTCGTCAAAAATAAAATACCGTTCATCAAACGGTGAACGGCGATACCGGCAAAAATGCCTCTTCGTTAATTTCTGTTTTTTGTATAAAAAATTAATCGTTCATTTTATTCGCTTGTACATTAGTTGAAAAAAACTTAACGACGTAGTGTAACCTTTTATTTTCAAAGCTTTGACGAGATTTTTTTTTTTTTTTTTTTTCGGCGATCCGCGTTTTAATTACCCGGAAAAGTCCCGAGTCGTTTTTTTTTTTCTTTTTTTGTTTTCCTCTCCCGGAGGAAACTCGCGTCTCACAAATTGTATAGAATATCGTTTTCTCATCGTCGTCTTCACGCGGCGCTTTTTCCGTTCGGCATGACGAGATCATTGACGAAAAATTTGTGGATTTCGTTTTTTTTTTTTTTTTTTTAAATTCGTCGTCCACTTTTCAATCCCACATCGTTGCTGTTCTCGCGGCTTTTTTTTTTTTTTCAAAAAATTAGAGATCCATACGTATCCAATCGAAATCAGATGCAATCAGAAATAATTGTCTCGATCTTTCGGAGCCGAAGATATGAGTTCACGACGTTTCCACACGGAAGCAGTGACACTGGTGCGTTGTCCCTGAGAATTAACGTTCATCGACGGTGTGGATTGCGATATCGAAGTGGCCGATGTCTTGCCGACCAAACTGTCCGCGTCGGGGATGTGACGAGTTTGATGCCTCGAATCCGTGTAACGCCTCTTCGTGTACTTCTTATTGTCGCTCGTCGAACTCGCGATCGACGAAGAAACTGTTGTGACTTTTGGCGTTTGAATCGGACCCCCCAAATCGGGTCGAGAGATGTGAAGCATCCTTTCGATGTCTGCTGTCTTCGATCTGTAATTATAAAAAAAAAATAATTTATTTCGCCGAACATTTTTTATAAAAACATCGCCAACATCGCCAACGATGTTTTTTTTGGGCGGTTTTTATGTAAAAACATCGCCGAAATTCAAAAAAATCGGCAAAATCGCCGAAATTAAAAAAATCGGCAAAATTGCCGAAATTAAAAAAATCGGCAAAATCGCCGAAATTAAAAAAATAGGTGAAATCGCCGCAATTGAAAAAATCGGCGAAATGACAAATTCCAAATTCCATTTCCAGTTGTATGAAATGTTAGCGATGTTTTTTTTATAAAAACATCGCCAACATCGCGATCGATGTTTTTTTGCCGATTTTTTTACAAACAAATCGCTAAAATTAAATACGACTGGAAAAAACGTTTTTTTAAGGGATCAAATTTATAAAAAAAAAAAAAAACGTATGCATACCTCAGTACAGCACCGCCGATACTGGTTATACTGGGCGTATAAGCCGGCGTTACGGAAGCTCTCGAAGCTTCCTGACTGACCGATCTTGAGATTTGTCTCACTTCGCTGGAAGTAGTGAAAGATACCCTTTGAAGCATTGCCTGTTGATCGGGTATATAGGAAACAGCTGTAACAGCACTGTCGGGACTCGCTGGGGGTGTCGAAGCCCAAGAAGGCGGAGAACTTGGCGGCTGATCGCCGGAAAGGGTCGCGGAGGATCCTACAGCGCTGTCGCTTCCGTGTCGCCCACCTGACAACGATCACAAAAACAAAAAAAAAACCCATAATTTTTAGACTTTTTTTACTCTGTACAAAAAAAAAAAAACAAAAATTATAACAATTATTATTGTTTCGAAATTTTATTTAATTTTGCAAATAAACATTTTTTTTTGAAATTTATTTTTTATAATTTTTATTTCTTTTTAATAATAATAATAACAATCGTTTTTTAGAAAAAAAAATCGGACTAAATGATTTTTAATAAAAAAAAAAAAAATACAAATTAAGATTATTGTCGAAGTATTTCGCAAAACTAACCTTCGCTGCAACCGGAAATGGAACGTTGTCTCTGTCTTCTCGGTGGAGCGGACGGTTGTTTCGGCGTTTCTTCGATATAAGGAATATCGGGATCGTCGAGATTGAGCGTAAAAGCACCGGACATTGGTATTGTTAGACTCGCGGTAATGACCATTGGCGATGATCTTCTTCTCGGATCCGAAGGATCTTCGCTCGAACCGCTGTCGACACTGTTGCTACGTCCCTCTTCCTTTCTTCGACTTCCCGGCCGTTTGGGCCTTCGAGGTCGCGGGCCTATGTCCCCACCGACTCCGGCAGTCTGATGCAAACATTGTTCTCGTGTCCAAACTTTTTTCGCCGTTTGTGCCGTCGAGACGGTGTCCTCCGCCGAGAAGTTCTCAGCCTCGCTGCACGGATCGACCTCGTCGCCGCATTGCCTATTTATTTCGAAAGAAACATTTATGAAAATTCAAAAAATGCAAATGTAAATAAAAGTTTTACGAACGATAAGTTAAGGAAAGCGTATCGATACATTTCCAGTCAAAAGTAAATAAGATTCGTGGAAAATTTCGAAGACTTCCCGATGAGATAAAAATCTGAAAAAAATCAACCGGACGGAAGGTACTAAGACCATTAATTTTGCAAAATAATAATTCCAAAATTTTTTAAATAAATTAGTTTAAAAAAATTAGTTCAACGAATTATCCGGTAATCTAACATTTTTTTTTATCGAAAGTTGATTCGTTGATTTTTCCGAATACATATTTATTTTTTAGGAAAAAAACAAATTTCGAAAATCAAAAAAAAAAAATGTTTAAATCGTATGTATTTTTTGCAGGAATTGATCATTAATTTTTCTAATTTTTCATTTTTTTCCGGTAATTATACCGGACGTTTCGCTGAAAAAATTTTCAACCAATTTGTTAATAACTTTTTCTCATTATTATTATGCAAAATGATTCTTTTTAGGACTTTTCGTATGGTTGATTTTTTTCGAATTGTTATCTCGTCGCGAAGTATTGGGATTTCGTTCGGAATCCCACTTTCAGCTGAAAGTATAACGATACACCCTTTTTATTAAAAGAAAGGGATGAGAAAACGATCGATTTTGAACGGAGACTCACTCTTCGGCACGTCGCGACAGCGCGAGGTCGAGATCAGCCGGATGAGTGTCCATCATGTGGAGATAAAGTTCGTCCAACAGAGCCGCGGGAACGGTGAATAGCGTCGGCGTATTTTCGAGCAAAGCTCTAACTACGTTTATCACGTCTATTCGTTCCTCAGCTCGTTCGGCAGAGACTTCGGCTCTCGCTTGGCCCGGTTTCACGCAGTGGAGAATGTTGGGCGCAAATACCTATATCGCGAATATCACGAAAAATCTCGCATTACTTTGCCGATTTTTGTTTTGCTTATAATAATTTCAAAATTATTTTGAGCGGAGAAAAAGCGGTAAAAAAAATCTTTTATTAGCGAATATCCCGAAAAATCTCGCATTATTTTCCCGATTTTTCTTTTGCTTATAATAATTTCAAAATTATTTTGAGCGGAGAAAAAGCGGTAAAAAAAATCTTTTATTAGCGAACATCCCGAAAAATCTCGCATTATTTTCCCGATTTTTCTTTTGCTTATAATAATTTCAAAATTATTTTGAGCGGAGAAAAAGCGGTAAAAAAAATCTTTTATTAGCGAATATCCCGAAAAATCTCGCATTATTTTCCCGATTTTTCTTTTGCTTATAATAATTTCAAAATTATTTTGAGCGGAGAAAAAGCGGTAAAAAAAAATCTTTTATTAGCGAATATCCCGAAAAATCTCGCATTAGTTTGCCGATTTTTTTTTTTTGCTTATAATAATTTCAAAATTATTCTGAGCGGAGAAAAAGCGGTAAAAAAAATCTTTTATTAGCGAATATCCCGAAAAATCTCGCATTATTTTCCCGATTTTTCTTTTGCTTATAATAATTTCAAAATTATTTTGAGCAGAGAAAAAGCGGTAAAAAAAATCTTTTATTAGCGAATATCCCGAAAAATCTCGCATTATTTTCCCGATTTTTTTTTTGCTTATAATAATTTCAAAATTATTCTGAGCGGAGAAAAAACGGTAAAAAAAATCTTTTATTAGCGAATATCCCGAAAAATCTCGCATTATTTTCCCGATTTTTCTTTTGCTTATAATAATTTCAAAATTATTTTGAGCGGAGAAAAAGCGGTAAAAAAAATCTTTTATTAGCGAATATCCCGAAAAATCTCGCATTATTTTCCCGATTTTTTTTTTGTTTATAATAATTTCAAAATTATTTTGAGCGGAGAAAAAGCGGTAAAAAAAATCTTTTATTAGCGAATATCCCGAAAAATCTCGCATTATTTTCCCGATTTTTCTTTTGCTTATAATAATTTCAAAATTATTTTGAGCGAAGAAAAAGCGGTAAAAAAAATCTTTTATTAGCGAATATCCCGAAAAATCTCGCATTATTTTCCCGATTTTTCTTTTGCTTATAATAATTTCAAAATTATTTTGAGCGGAGAAAAAGCGGTAAAAAAAATCTTTTATTAGCGAATATCACGAAAAATCTCGCATTAGTTTGCCGATTTTTTTTTGCTTATAATAATTTCAAAATTATTCTGAGCGGAGAAAAAGCGGTAAAAAAAAATATTTTATTAGCGAATATCCCGAAAAATCTCGCATTATTTTCCCGATTTTTTTTTTTGCTTATAATAATTGCAAAATTATTTTGAGCGGCGAAAAAGCGGTAAAAAAAAATCGTTTATTAGCGAATATCACGAAAAATCTCGCATTAGTTTGCCGATTTTTTTTTTGGCTTATAATGATTTCCAAATTATTTTCTGCGGAGAAAAAGGGGTAAAAAAAAAATCTTTACCGTTGCGAGATTCGTTGCGTCCATCTTATTCCCGGGTATCCTTTCGCCGTTTTCGATTTTTGTATCCTCACTATTGGACGCAACTTCCGTCAAAAAATTTAAAAGCGCCCAAAGAGTCTCGCGATTCGGCGTCGGTAAGAGTTGAATCAGATGCTGAAGTGCTTCCTGCTGGAGTCGCCTGTTTCTGATCTCTGTATCAAGATAAATCGATTTTTACGAAAAAAAACCGGTATTTACGGATGTGGAAATAATAAACTCGGAGATACGACTTACTTTGCGTGTGAACGAACGCTTGATAGAGATCCCTGCAGAGCAGAGGATCGGGAAGGTCCCGGAAAAATTCTTTCAGCAATGTTGCTACGTCGTGGGGACACTGATCGGGTCCGATCTTTGTCTCTCGTCCGCAATCAAAATCTTCTCGTAACTAAAAACGGATAAACAAAATAAAAAAAAAACAAAAAAAAATATATATACACTTCGAAATAACGATTATATAATAATTTCCAAAACGATCGATCACTTTGCGTGTCTCACCTGTCTGACTCTCTTTTTGGACGGCGATACTCGAAAAATGCCGAGAGTTCGAAGTCCCGTAGTTTCGAGATGCCTGATGCATTGTCTAACGACTCCTGGCACAGCATCCCATTCACCCGGTGGACCTCCGCCGCCACTGTCGCTGAGCTCGAGAACCCCGGAGTCACTTCCGGTAAGTGCTCCACCCTTCGACGACAGAGATTCGCAAGAACCTCCCTAAAAAAAAAAAAAAAAAAAAAAAAAGAAATCGATATTTATCGATTATAATCATTTTTTATTATCGTGAAGTCGACGATGATTCAGAATCTCGGGGTCCCGAGATCAGTGAAAAATTTATCGATATATATGATAATGAAATAATGCAAAAAAAAATAAAAACACGATACAGAAAATAAAATTAACGAAAAAAAAAAAAAAAAAAAATCAACGACCACCGAGTGTCGTCATCACGTATGTTCACTTGGCTCTCGTTTACCCGTACCGCTTAAATAAAGACTATTGCGAAAATTGAGCGATCTTAATTAATCCCGGGGATAAAATTAGCGGCCCCGGCCCTGTTCTATTTTTGTTCTCCCGCGATCTATGACGTCACACCGGGCAACCAGTAGCAGCCACATTAAAGTGTCGGTGTAGCTACGTGAGTGTCGCGTGACGTAGAACCGCCAAAATGCATCGCGTCGTCCGTTAAGCGTCGACGTCTCTGCTGTATAGTTTCCGATGTATGTATAGTACAATGACGACATATATATGATATAACGTTGACATCGGCGGGTCTCTGTTCAGCGTAAAATCGATCGACTTTCCATTTCACAAGATCCTTATAATTTTTTCCACCGTCGATTTCATGTTTTTCACCAATTTTCCTATCGAATTATAGTTTTTATCGCATAATTAAAAATTCATCGATTTAAATCGATTTATAAATTTAAAAACAAAAATTTTCTAGTTTTTTGAAATTTATAGCGATATAGCAAAATAATAAAATAGTTTTGAAAAATAAAATGATAAAAAAAAATTAAGAGCTTTAAAGGGTAAAATAGTATTATTACGATTTCATTGCAATTAAATGTGAAAATATTCATTTTTCGCAAAGTACCACTTACGATTTAAACATCGGATTTCCGAGAGTTCGGCTTAAGTCTAATACCGAATATATTCTGATTTCGACGTTTCATTCGAAACGACTACTATTCCGATAGATTCCGAGACTATATCCGATAGTTTCGCGGTGTATAAAACCCTATGAATTGACGGCTGCTGTCGGAACATTTCGCGAGATAAGGAAGTCTCCGTATAACATGGGTAACCCACACAATTTCCACAAGTGCTAAATGCGCAGAGATAGCGCCGAGAAGAGAGGTAGCGATAGAACGCGTGGGAAACGCTGCAGCTACCCGCCAATATTCCACGTCACCGAGCGAAGTAGTAATAGAATTCATCAATGTCAAACGTCCAGACATTCTCGAGTCTCTAGACACCTCGACGTCGAATCGATTTTCTTTTCTAATCAGTTTTGTTTCGCGCTTCGATGCGCCAGACTGAGTTATTCTTTTTCTACTGTGAAACGTCTGCACGAGGAGGTTTCGCCGTCTGACCACGTAACGGCATTTACCACTGGCAAAGCTTACGCCCACTGTATTTATCTCAAGTCGATGGATCTCAAAAATGTATCAGTTTATTTAGTTTGTTTTTCTTTTTAACAGATTTTTTTAGTGTTTTTAAATCGATAAAATGTACGATATATGCGATCTGTCTGACCATTGATGCCGCTACTACTGGGATTCGGGTTCGTTGAGAAATGAGTTTAGATTTGGATAAAAGTGACACAACGATAAGATAAACTGAATAAAGACACATTATAAGATCACGTGACTTACCGATTACACGACAGGATATCTCTGATATTATTATAATTATTCAATAATTTTAATTTATATTTAAATAACTCGTTTTTTTAATAAATTTTTAAAAAAGGATAACATCATAAAATAAATAATAATAACCATAATTTTGGGTGTATTATATGTTTTTATAGTGTAATCATTGAAATTTAAAGTGAAATTTATTTGTCTGACCATTGAGACCTTTACTACTGATTCTTCGATTGACTGAGAAAATGTGCTTCGATTTCGGATTTTTTTAAACTCACCTCTTCCGTTTTGGATGCAGCAGTGCTCGGTGTCTCGATGAGACTCGTGAAACTCGTTCTGCTTCCGTGTCTGCTGCTCCTCGACAGACACCCAACTTCGCTAACCTCTCCAGAAGCGATCCTCGCTAAGCGATCGTTTTCCAGACACTGTCCCAAAGGTATACCGAAGACGAGGCCACCGGCCGATTCTGCACAACACAATCCAAACAATAATTTCTTTCTGTCCCTAAAATTTCTTTTTTTTTTTTGCGTTTTTTTTTCATACGACGTTTCTTGTTCCGCGCGTATAGAATTACGATCGACAAAAGGCAGTACGTCGATTCGGCGGAAACGCGCAACTCAACGCTCGGAAACGAGAGGGTGAGATTGTCCCTAACCGGCTGTGTGTACCATTATAGAACTTTATCTGGGCCATGCAAGTTAGAGAGAGACGGACGAACGTGAGAGTTCGTTCTCTCGTGGCCCACGCATCGGCCATCAAAAATCAAAATCACATGAAAAATCTATCCTCCTGTTTTTTTTTTTTTTTTTTTTTACGAATCGCAAATTTGTCCCCATCATAAAAATCGAAATCGCCGACACTCCGTTATAAAAAAAAAAAAAAGTAAAAATTTTTTTTTGTTAAAATTTGAGGTTCCAAAACATCGCAAAGAAAAAGAAAAAGTGTTAAGAAAACAAGATGCACAGTTATAAAAGCCGGGTGGGTATATAGCTATTGCCATAACTACTCAAACAGTAAAAATAAATATCAAAGTTTCGTTACGAATCGACGAGTGAAAGGAACGTTTGGCGGGGGTGGCGGCTGTGAGGGAGGAAAAGAACATCAGTCTCAGAGGATTCGCGAAGTAGGTGCTCTCTCCTCGAGTTTCGAGTGAGTGACCTCGTCGGCAAAGTGAGCGAACGAAACGGATGGATAGGAGAGATACTAATATACCGGTACAGCATCCCGAGCGATTGACGTCCGTTGCGGACGAGAGAGAGAGAGAGAGAGAGAGAGTTGTGCGTATTGCGGGTACTACATGCGTGCATTCGGGTTCTCGCATGTTATTCACAGCTGCATGTGTATACCGGCAATAGATATACAGAAGTAGACGTTTCCAACGGGAGAAGAGAAAACGGGTTTTTGCGCTCACTCTCTCGCATATATACCCCGAGAGCCGACGTAGACCGCAAATAAACTTGGTATATATGCGGAAATATGCAACGCCACCGACCCACCCCGCACGCACTATATTTAGACGGAGAAATTGTGTCTCATACCAGACCGGACGATGCTGCTGTTACGCGGACCTGTCTGTCCTCTCGTCCACGTCGTCCGTGTGACGATGTGTACGTGTGAGTGAAGTCATCCAAAGTTCGAAGTGCCGTTAACGCAATCTATCGATGTATCCTTTCACACCATTTTTTTTACTCCATTGTTACTTTTTTTTATAAAAAAAAAAAAAATGGTGCGCAATTTTTTTTTTTTTTTATTACGAACGGAAAAAGATCGATATCGACATCGATATCGAGCGAAATAATAATAATCAATCGGGATCCGCGGGACTTTTAGATTTATGATTGAAATTTTTTGTAAAAAAATATTTCTATTATATTTTACACATGAATGTTATTATCGCGTATGGATGAAATTTTATCGAAATTATTTTTGCTCGTTTCTCACGTGGGCGATCCGCGTAATACGGAGTTCAATTAAAAACGATTTTTCTACACGAACTATCATTCCGTGGATTTAATTTCATTCATGAAACGCTATTGCGAAATTTATTATTCTAGTGACGCAAAAAGGGAACCCGGGAACCCACCCTCCCTCCCCCGCCCCTCCACCCCCCGCCTTCTGCAACGGATATGCTTTTCTAGGCATACGGCAGATAGACGTCAGCAAGTTTTTCATTCGAAGCAGATTCTCATTCGGTATTTCACGGCACGCTCGAGGGTTCGGTAAACATATTCCGAGCTTCGCGGGGTTGCAAACATACAATTCATATTAGTCTTTCCCCTTTTAACCCGCGATTGCTTCATCGAGGCCACTCCGTAGGAGCAATTAACGAGCTCCGAGTTTTGCACGTGTCCACAGTGGAAAATCCGAAAGCGGATGTCGACGAACGCGAAGTACGCGTGATTTGCCCCCGAGAAACGACGCGATTCTTCGACCTCTCAACCCCGTATACGGGACGCGGAGGAGAACGAGAAAATCCTGACGGAGTGAATTCGAAAGGATTAGGAGCCCTCTGCGCGATGTTTAATTTTATTATTATTTTTCCCGTAAAATATCGCTGAGGATATTATTGTTGCGAATTAACGAGAAATATTTTTGCGTTTTTGAGGTTATGATTTTTCATTATTTCGGTGCTCTGGAAACGCGAGTTCCTCGAAGACTTCTTGAAACGCATATGTTTTTTTTTTTTTATGATTTTTTTTTTCGTCAATTTTTTTCGCTTTTTTTTGTTTGTTTTTTTTTTTCGGCATATTTTAGAGTAAAGTTTCTTCGAAAGGAACAAAAAGTTATAAAGTCGTAACGGACGTGTCGTTCGTCATCTCGACAGGGGTGTGACGTTCTCGTGTAATATATTTTAGGTCCTAAAACGATGGGTGGAAACATCACACGGAGGGACTGAAGCAAAGACGCAGCGATGAACCAAGTGGCGCGCGGCTGTTTCGCAAAGAGGGACATGAGAGCGTTATACCAGTAGTTACGATATCTATATACAGCCAAAAACTCGTATGGAATATCGGCGTATGGTAACGCGGCAAAACGCGTCTCGAGAGAGTCTCCCGAAAAGATTTTCTGCCAAAGTGAAAAATAAACATAACGCGGCAGCCGCCACAAGCGACTTGGACGCGGGCGGGAAAAGCTTCTCTTTTTTATTCTTCACGTCGACGACACTCTATCTTTTCGCAATTCTTCATTTTTTTTTTTTTTTTTTTTTTGGACAGTTTGTCGCGGGATTGAAACGTAATGAAGATAAGAATGGAGCTTCCGAACAATATTTCGGTGATAAACAAGAAATTGCGCAGAATACGAAAAAATAAACTAATTTGTTTACTAACTGAAAAAAAAGCTATTGGTATTGGAAGTTTATATGCATAAACAGGTGTATTAAATTTAATCAACAATATTGATGAAAAATGAATATAATTTTACAGTGAAATCGGAGTAATTTATTGCAGTAAAGATACTTTTATAATAAAACTAAAGTAAATTATTAAAGGTAAAGTATCGATTACAATTTTTAATATACCGTACATACATTTTTCATCATAATTGTATATAAAGTTTAATGTACCAATTTTTTGCAAAAAAAACTTTGACTATCAGTACTTTAAATGTTCTGCAGTTTTTTAAAAAAGTGTATCAAAAAAAAAATGTTTCCAATACCGGTATTGGAAGTCTTTATGCATAAGCCGCGTAATAAATTTCAGAGAAATGTGTGTTGAAATTTTCATAAACTTTTTTGAATATAACGAAAAATTTCGTAAATTTAGAGACCATAGCATTTTAATTGCCGATTAATATAGGATGTTTATCAATTTTTTATTTCCGAATGCATTGAATTTATCATTATTTTAAATATTGTATTTTTTCAATGATGTCGACAATTTTTGCAATACATCGAAACATTTGGGGATTTTAATTAATTTTTTTCGATTTCAAAAATTTTGAGAATACGTTAATTTACAGATTAAAGTATTTCAATTTCCGATTAATATCCGATGATTTCCAATTTTTGTTTTCCCGAGAGCATTGAATTTATGATTATTTTTAACATTCTATTTTTTTCAATGATGTCGAAAAATTTTTGCAATACATCGAAACATTTGGAGATTTTTATTTTTTTTTTTTTCGATTTTAAGAATTTTGAGAATACGTTAATTTACAGATTAAAGTATTTGAATTTCCGATTAATATCCGATGATTTCCAATTTTTTTTCACGAGAGCATTGAATTTATGATTATTTTTTAGTTTGTATGTTTTCAATGATATCGAGAATAATATCGCGATATCTTTCTTCTCAAGAATTATCTTATCCTACCTAACCTCCCACCCGCCTTCGCCAGGCATCGCGAAATTGTGGAACATTGCGAATTTGCGAATCTCTATTTCTCACCATGGTTAGTGTATAAATAGTCGTTGTGTAGCTATTGCTGGACGTCACTGGTTGAGCCGGTTGTCGCGTACGCACTGGCCAATTCGCACTGCCAGCACGGAAATAAAGCTCTCACGTTCGTGAGACTCTCGCGTGCTCTGCCGTTGCGGCCCCGTGAAGCTCACTGTACCAAGTGAAAAACGAAGTACAACGGTACACTTTTGCGGTCGGTTGGTAATGGTAGCAGTGTATCAACGGGGTGCGCCGTCGGTGAGTGGGAGTTGATGCGAATAACGAAACATCAACGAAACACTCGAAATTTCACACGATACGTAAAAATTCATTCATTAGTTTGATTAATCAGATGCAAATATTTAATTAACGAATTACGATAACGAGGGAAGTAAAAAAAAAAAAAAAAAAAAAAAGAAAAAAAAAAACCAAAACAACATAACCATTAAATCGATCGTTCAAGCAATTTAAAAAAAACGTCAATTATATTTTATTAAACGCACACTTTCGATAATAATAATAATAATAATTAGTTAATAACGAAATTTTGAAGGTTGAAAAATATCGAGAGTCGAATAAAACTGACCCTTGTCCTTGTCGTCCTTTCCCTTGTTATCGAAAAAGCCGGTCGTGAGAGCTTTTCGCTTCAACAAATAAGCTCTTCTCTTTGGCTTCGTCGAGACACTGCCGCTACCGAGAGATTCTGTAACACATCGCCCACAGGAGAAACTCAGAATTCGATTCTACACGAGAAAAATGTTTTTGTGTTTTTTTACTATCATCGAAATTCAGTTAAAAGGAATCGAATCGTTGCAAAGAAATTCCTTGACGTCGCAATCTCGAGTCGAGTTCAATGGAAAAAATGTATTCGTGTTTTTTTTTTTTTTTTTTTTTTTTTCGGAAAGAATAGGATGTCTCTATGGTTCCTGCGGATAGACACGGGACGAGGGTACGAGGAGCGGAAACGACGAGAAGTTGTGTTGGTAGTATTTTTTTCACGTAAAATATATATCACTCACCGCTCGGTGGGCGTATATGGACGCCGAGGTTGAGTGCTTGAAGCTTCGCTACCGCGACTCTGCACAAAACCTTTCGCTCCACTTCGGAGAGAGCGCGCAAAGGAGTGTCCTGCAAGGTTACCCGTCGACCCGCTGTACCGGCCCACGTGCATTTTCCCTGAAAATATTACGTAGAATTTCTTCATACACGCTGTACAACAGAAAATCGAATAATACTCTCGACGTGCATTCTCGCCGGTAGAGTTGACGTAACAATGTGCCTTTCTTCGCGAACGCGACGGTTTACGAAGCAAATATTTTTCTTTTCGAAAATTTACGGAACGTAACGAAATTGGAAACCGGATATGTAGTCTTATCAAATACAACGAATACACAGTGAAATTCATATTTTTTCGTAACCTTTCGCATTAATTCGGTAGGATGAGACGCGGAAATTTAATATAATATAACGAGAAGTGTTAAAAATAATTTTAGAGATCGTTTTTTCGTATTTTTTTCTCTTTTTTTTCACTATTTTTAGATACTATAAATATAAAAATTATTTGTTAAAATCGTTTTTTATGAGTCACTGTTAAAAAAAAAAAAATCGGCAATGAAGACGCTAATGAGTTAATGTACTATTCTAAAAATCGCTTTTCATATTTTCATTTGTCTGTTTAGCCGAATACCGACGAAAATGTATTTAATTTTTTTTGGAGCATTTTTTATTTTGAGGTTTAAAAATATAATAATTGATGTTAACATTTTTTCCTATGAATAATAAAAAAAATAAAGAAAATTGTAATAAAAAAAAAAAAATTATAAATTTTTTTTAAATCACAAATATTAATTTAAATAATTTTATTATTGCATAAATAATCCACACGTTAACGCGAAAGCCGACACAGATTTAGTGAAAACGAATTGTAACGAGTTTCAAGCGCATATGTCGAGTAATCTGTGTATTTATGATGATCCATCATTTCGATGCACCGACCACGTTTACTAAAGCCGATTGTCGGCTCAGCTGCCGCTAAGATAATCGAAAGGTCGGCGCTTGACATAAGAAATGAGCTTTTCGCCACACGCTAAGAACGCAATAAAACGACTGCGGAAGAAAAAAAATATGAAGGGATAGTCCGTTGATGAGTAGAGACGAGAAAATGCGCGAGAGACTCAAGTCGAGAGTGTCGTCCGGAGAAATAAGAAAAAAAAAAAATAATAATAATACGATGAGCCTACGAGGCGACGAGACTTTTCGTGACTCGCTTGCGAATTAACTGCGAACGGTGAGTTCGAGGAAAAAATATTCACTTTCGAAGGAAAGTCTGTTATTTCCCGCAGCGAGAGCTATAGGGGGATAACTCTGCGACAGCTCTCGCGACCGAAGCGTGAGACTTTTAACGAAGAAAACTCGACGAAGGAAGCGTGAAAAAAAGGATAAAAAATGGTTTGTTCAGGAGCCTCGAGGACGCGCGAATAATAAAAAAAAAAGAGAACACGTTGTTCGAAAGAAAATCTCCATTTAAACGAGTGGAAAAAAAGGCTATTTTCCTTTTTTTTATTCCCACCCACGTGCTCTCGATCTCAATGAAAATTGGAAGGGTTCAATACCGTGTTTGCTTTAGTTCCGTGCCATTGAATTTTTATTCTTACCTTCGGTAATCTGAATACAAATAAAATTCAATGTTACCGACCAGACGCGATCGAACGAAAATGTGAAAATTTTTACAACTGCTATTCCCGGGGATAACTCGATGAAAAGGGATTCGTATTAATTACCGCGTTTTCGGAGCTTCGATCGACCGTTGCCTCGAAAGATCGCAGTATATAGTAAATGCGACACCGCCCGCGTGTATTAGCCTATGCGCGTACGCTATATAGATCGACGGTGACTGCGGTGTGAGAAATTCCACTAGCGTGAGCGGCCGAATGTACACAGAGAGACTCTACTCGCGGGGTCCCGCGAGAGCGCGTCTAACTATTTCGGGCGGCGCCAGCGAAAATTCCGAGGCCCTAAATTGGTTATCGCGCGGCTCGGACCGCTTAACGAGTTGATGATGCTGTGGCGCTGGCCAAGGATCTCCCGGTCGACCACCCAAGGTCGGCCGATTCTGTATGCTTTAACACCCTCGAGGAGCTCTCAGGACAGTAAAACATCGACCGAAACTCATTGCGCTTTTAACCCTCAAAAATCGTACGCAACATTGCAAATTCGACCAAAAATCTCAACCGGTAATCGAGTTCTCGATATATCCGATGTCAAACAACTCTTAAGTGAAATTCAGCGCTCCACGTGCTCAATAAAAAATCGTTCAAAACACGAGCATAAAAAATGTTTACGAAAAAAAATAAAAAAATAAAAAAAGCGTGGAATTTTCGTCGAAAGTGGGAAAAACCGTATGCGCACAAAACGCGCCGATTCGACAGGTGTGAAGTTTCAGGATTTTAGTCACGGGTACAGACGAGCGTAGGAGGGATGTTCTCATTCCTGGAATTTTTGTTTTATTCTCTTTTATTTGTCAACACGCGAGAGAATCATTTTGATTCGAGAACCGACGATAAACTGTAACGCAAATACGTATAACCCAATATTTGCTCGGATCCGAATCGAAGCCACGAGAGGTTCGTAAACTTTTATGATTGCGGGAATCTTGTTTTGCCATAGCAAACAAACAATATGCGAGCTGTGGACAACTCTATCGACCACTGTTACACTGTCATCGAATCACTTTCGTTTGCTCGTTCGCCCACGCGACAATCTTCTCTCTCGAAAAAAAAAAAAAAAAAAAAAAAAAAAACGACTCACGCGTATATCGATGGCCATTGATACGCGTGAAAAATCCGATTAGAAAAACACAGACGAAAAAAAAAGGTGCCAAAAAGTAGTGGCAGAGAATATTACGATACCGGGAAAATCATTCAAACAGTTTATGGTAAAAAAAAAAAATTCCTGTATCGAGTCTATCCCCAACGAATTTACAGATGATTAGTCTAACGCTCCATTTCTATCGGCGTAACAAAAGCAGAAACGAGAAAACAGAGTTATCGAAATAAAAAAAGAAACAAAAAAACTCACCTGAGGTGTCCAAACGGAGGGTTGATTAACCGTTCTCGAGGTGCTTTTGCTTCTCGAACGCCAGATCTTCTTGGCGACCAGCCGGCTGCCGTGATGCACGACGCTGCTGGACGATTTGCTCTTCTGCATCGCTGTGCCACCTGCGGAATTCGAGGAGGACGTGAGAGCGGGTGAGCCCGGTGCTGAATGTGGCTTTTCCTTATGGGTATTCGAGCCATGAAGGAGATGGGACAGAAAGGATTGATGATGATGATGTTTGGGTGTCGAGGGTGTTTCTTCGGAGCCCAAGCCGGCGTCTATGCTACTTCGCGAACTCGCGTTTCTGCTTGCCGGCGATGTAGTCGTGTCGGCATCCGAAAAATTGTCCGCATTTGCGTCCGGTGATATTCCAACAGTATCGCGATAAGAATTAATCCAATTGTCGTCGGTCTGTGATCCTTTACTGTTACCATCGTCATCCCCGGGTTTCGTTATCTCTCCTTTCGCCTTTATGTTACGAAGATTTCTATCGTAATTGACTCTCTTGAATCTGTCCGCTTTGTCAGCATCGATAGACTTCTTTCTTGCCATACGAAGATACCTCTTTATGGTGTCGCTGACCGAGGGTGAGACATCGTCGTTGTCAACGCTGCTTCGTCGTCTGCCAGAAAATCCCTTGTGGGAGCCAATCTCCTTGGTGGCTTCCTCGCGTTCTCTTTCGGCTTTTAAAGCTTCCAAAACTTCCCTCGGGACGGGATCCGTTTGTACGACACTTTCAACCGGACCTCTGTCGGTACTGGGTCCTTGGACCGCGATCAACGGCGGTGGAGAGGATAAATCTCTTCTACCGCTGCTACTGCTGCCGGACAACCAATCGCTTTCGCTATCCTTGGGTGACAATCTCGTTCTCGGTGTTCCCCACCATCGTGAAGGGGATGTGTAAGCACCTGTGGCTCTAGGACCACGAAAACCCCTCGTGCACCGAAGATCAAAGTAGAGTTTCTCAAGAAGTTTCCGATCGGTCAGAATTCCGGATATAACGTGTTCCCGATTCGGCGATTTGCTGTAGTGGCGCGACAGAGTCTCAACTAATGATTTATGCACATAATCTCCGCGATAGGGAAGCATGGAACTTGGTCCGGCTTCACCGTCCTTCTGACCACCTTCCCGTAGCTTGTCTTCTTTCTTTCCCTCAGCCATTATCATGTCGAGATGCTGTTGAAGCTTCTTTATTAAACTCTGGTAGTCAAATGGTACATTGGAATTGGCTGCGGTAGCTGCCGCCGCGGCTCTCTCGAGATCTCTGGATTCGAGATTAACAGGTGGTCCCGATGTCCCCGAGGAACCCTCGCCTTGCATGTTCAGATATTTCTGCAACATATCAGCCAGCGCTTTGGCTTCGGCATCTTCTTGGGGCGCTCTCCTTCGGCCCACTGGCGAGGCTGGCGTGCTGCCGCTACCAGCCAGAAGCCAATCTCTCTTGGTCTTTGCAACGTCGAATCTTCCGCCCGATGTTGCCTGAAAGATCAATCCTTGGCCACCGGTCGATGAGCCCGAGCCCCTCGAGTCGTCAGCCTCGTCCGCGGAACTCGCTTTCGTTCGACAACTTCCGCCTTTGATCAATCTTCGATGTCTGTGGGTTCGGAAGCCCAATGTTCCTGGATAGGATGCCTTTCGCCACAGCAAGAATTTCGGCTCTTTCTGGCATACCTCCTGAAAGTATTGCTCTATACGCGGTATGTCCTCTGCGCGATTGTGCGCACCGTCGGGTATCAAACGGCGTCCAGCATCGGCCATGTAGCGCCAAGTCTTTCGCGTCAATAGCCATCGTTCCTTCATCGGTTTGCTCGCCCGTTTTGTTCTTCGCTCTTTGGAGGATGGGGCCGATGGTGTACCACGAGATCCCGACGAACCACCAGGAGCCTCGCTGCTGTCTCGACGGGAGCGTCTTCTCGTCGTTCCACCGGGACGCTCCGCCATCGTGGCGTCCCTCTGATCGGTCTTCGCCACGCGCACCACTTTCACGGTATTTCTTATCACACGTGCGATACACCACTGCGACGCTTAACGACGACACTCCCACTGTCGACACCGACACTTTAAACACTGCCAATAACGACACTGTACCTTGCGACACAACGATCGAAGCGCGTGATACTAATCCTACTATCAACCTGCGGCTTGACGACGATTCAGCATCGATGCCGACATAACACGCCGGTTTCTCCGACCACCGCGAACCTCCTTTATCAATCTCATCTACGGACAGCATTCATTCGTCCCTTTGATCGGCTATTGGCGAGATAATCCTTGGAATCTCTTGTCACGTTACCGATCCCGATAAATATGATATTTATCGTTAGCACTTTATTGATTAAACTGTTCCGCGGCAAATAGTTTTCTTCGAATCCGGATGAGCAACAGTGATCGATGGATCATAGAATCCGGTAATCCTATCGATCGTTAACTACTACACTTGACCAATTAAGGGGATCGAATTTATGATTCTACAGCTTTAATTACGCTTCGCGGTCTAACTTTTTTGGTTTCTTTTGGCTTTTCACTGATAAATATCAACGTAGTTACTTGATTGGGCGGTTTTTGAACTTTTGTTACGTAGCATTTAGGATGTGGTGCCCGAAAATTAGTGGATATCGGGACACGTTACGTTGAGACGTATCCCGAGTCTTCTGATTCTATCAGTTTTCGGTCGGTCGCGAGCTCTCCGCGAGAGAGCCGGCAAGGTGGAAGCTGCCCAAGGTACGCGACTACTGCTCTCAGGGCGTCCGCAACTACGTGGACGCTCCAAGTCTAAAAGCGTCTCCGCCGCCTTTCGCCTCTCGCACCGCTCGCTCCTCATCTCTTCGTTCGTTTCTCTCACTTCTTCTTCTTCTTCTTCTTCTTCTGCTCTCTTACTGTTCTCTTCTACTTCGTTCGTTCGT
The DNA here is from genome assembly GCA_934046635.1 of Buathra laborator. Taxonomy (NCBI): domain Eukaryota; kingdom Metazoa; phylum Arthropoda; class Insecta; order Hymenoptera; family Ichneumonidae; genus Buathra; species Buathra laborator. Next base: position 7,705,037 of record OW203900.1, read on the forward strand.
TCTGTACATCTCCAACCTCTTCCTCAGCTTACCCTCTTCATCTGCAACGACGACGACGATACTGACGACTCTGACGACGACAACGACGACGAGGAAAGCTCACCGAGACCAATGTTATATAGCGCCTTTACTACATGTAGTACTTGTAGCAATAGAGGAGTTTCTCTAGTCGGCTTTTCAATCCCTCTTCCTCTCTTACGATCCCTCACCGCGCCTCGACTAATAACCAAGGTGGTCCTCTCATTTAGTACTCGTGCGATATTTGACGCTTGCCAAATACCGAGCCACCTAGGCGCCTCTCCACTGGCTAGACTAGCCTTCGCAGCTTTCTCGGAATACAGTCTGTTTTTTTTTTTTTTTTTTTTTTTCTTCGTTTTATTTTCTATCCCGCGTGCGTTTCCGTGGATTTGCGAGATTCGTTCCGACGTGGTAATTGGCTTCGGTGGCGCAGCGAAGTTTTCGAAGACCATGGAGTTTGGGCATTTCGTATTCGGTAACAAAACTCGTAGCTGAGGTAAAAGGACGGTGTTTTTTTTAAGGATAACACGGGATGGAAGGCTCAGAAATTGTTACAATTTTTTTTTTTTTTAATTATATCGATGATGACTGAAAAAAATAACATGACGTTAACAGTGTGGGAGATTGAAAAATAAGAAAGATGTACGAAAAAAAAAAAAAAAAAAAAAAAAAAAAAAATGGCGATGATACATCAGCGGCGTCTTGTACAACAGTCCTGTTATAATTCGCCGGCGTAAGAAAAATAGTCGCTACCGAGAGTAAGATAAATTATGCGAAAGAGTTTTTCGGTGCGCATGGAGACATTGAGAGATTCGGGAATGACTTTCAACATTTGTGTGCAAAACGCATACGCGGCCGACACGCGCAAAGAATGAAAGATAAACGAGAGGAGGATGATGAAAAAAATTACGTCTCAAACTTTCTCTCTTTTCGCATCTATTTTTCTCTTTCTCTCGTGTCATTCAGCTGTAAACATGGTAGACACACCGTTAGAGTCTTTCTAGTCGTGAAGGGGACAAGAAAAAGCGTCCAACCGGGCGAATGAAGAATTGAAAACGAAAAAAAAAAAATAAAAAAAAAACCCGGTGGTGGGTTGTGTCGCGCGTGTAAAGAACGCCACCATGTTTCTCCACCCTTGTTTACGTTCGTAAGAGACGTTACTCACGCTCGGAATTAACTCTCGCGCCCGAGTCTCGCGAGACTTTCGATCCTCCGAGTGTTCGTTTTTTCTACTTCTCGTTTTTATTTTATTGTTTTTTCCTTCCTTTTCATTACTCTCTATACCTTCACCGGAAACATTCTTGACCTTCTCGCATAGCGCTGCGTTTCCGCGAGAAAAGGAAAAAGAAATTCGTTGCAATGTCATGCAATACTTGTTTTTATGCTTCGGGATCTCTCGGAAAATCGAAGAACGACATTTTGCGTTTGGAGAAGACTAATTCAATTATAAGCTCTCATTTTTCTGTAGAGGAAAGCGTCGAAAGGATTGAAGGGAAAAAATAATAATTCCCTCAGTGAAACGAGTTTGAAACATTATTTAATGACGTCGCGTAGCATAAACCATTTTTATTATATTTTTCCTAACTGCCCCGGAGGTGATTCAGGGATTGATCCTCGCCGTACCCTGGGGATTATAACCCTCCCCCGCCTTCGTTTTTCACACAGAGACGAGGCGTTCGCCTATTTTCATCAACGGGTTTTTTCCTTTTTTTTTTTTTTTTTTTTTTGCGCCGACTTCTGTCTGCAACGACGCGAATGTCGGTCGGGAGTTGAAAGAGTAAAAATTAAATAGAATAAAAAGCGGAGATTTCCAGAAGTTGGACCCCCGCGCGGGCTTCGCTTCGCTTCGGCGACTAGTGGAAAAAAAAAAATTCGATTATAAATCATTGGTTGGTTAAAGCTCGCGCCCCCTCGAGATTTGCCCTCTTCGTATAGATTCTTTATTTTTCTTTACCGCCCGGCAATCGTTTTTCCTCTGCCTGATTTATCGAAGTATCCGGAAATCTTTCTCTCTCCCTGCTTTCAATTCCGCGATCGTGAAATTCTTCGGCAACGTTTATTCTATATATCGTGTGCAACATTCGAATGTAGTTAAAGATTTTTTAGGAAGTGAGGAAATTCCTTCGGCGTCGAATAATACGCTCTCCGCTCACGTATTGTAAACGAGATAATTTTTTTTTTTTTTTCATTTTTTGGCAATTTTTACGTTGAAGATTCGGAAAATATTTTAAACGAGCGCTGTGACTTGTGGTTTTTACCACGCTTTCCACGGAGGGTGGAAACAAATACGTTTTCGCCTCTATACCGCTATCGAATTTTCTACTTTAAATTCCATTTATGTCCGCGCCGCAGATCCTCGCCGCGTGCGTTTAACTTTTACCTGATTTTTTTTTTCATCGCATTTTTTTTTTTTTTTTTTCGTTTTTTCATTATTATTATTATTTTTTAAATATTATTAAACACAGGTAGATATTATTAAGCGGACCTTCTAAACGCGGGAACTCGACCGTCCGATATCGCAAGAGATCGTGCGTCCAGACCTCGGCCTTAAGGGAATAAAAATATCGACCTCGATAAATTCGAATCTCTCACTCTCTGTTTTGCTTGCGTGAGCGCCCGCGCGCGAGAAGGCGAGGTGAAAATAGAAGACGAGCGCGAGAAGAAGAGCCTCTTTTTCAAAATACTCCTTGTCTCACTCGAGTCTCTGCGCGAACCCTCTGAGTCTGTTGATGCTGCTGCTGATGCCGAGGCTATACGGTCGCTCGTGAAACCACTTTTTTCTTTTTTTTTTTTTTTTTTCACCGATCTATTGAAAATAGACTTGTGGAGGGAAACCAAAATTAGCCGTCGTGTGTCCGCTTGCAGCCTGATCGATCGACGAGTGCCTTAGCCGCGACGTTCGATCACCCTATATTATATCATTCCTCAATGCCGCCGAGAAAATCCTCAAAGTCTAGCAACAGAACGAAAAAAAAAAAAAAAAAAAAAAAAAAAAAAAAAAAATCAAAAGCTCATAAATTTGAAGCGGTCTCGACCTCAGGTAGAAGACAATTTCGAGACTGCACTCCGCGGACGAGGCATCGTTTGACATTCAACTCGCGCGAGAGACTTTTTTTTTTTATTGCACTTGACTCTCGTTCATCCTCTCAAGACTTACGAAGGTTTTTTTTTTTCTTCTTTAATGAACACGATAAAAAAAAAAAAGATCGCGGATTCGCCGCGAGCGATTTCGTCCCACGTAATGCGTGGCGAATCTCAATGGCTCGTAGATGAGAAAACCTTTCGAGAAGAGTTGGCGACTTCGAACGATGGGTTCGAGTTCGAGAAGGTAAAGCTTCGAGAAATCGAGTGGCGCAGACAACCCGGCGGCGTTTGAGCCCAGAGACCGCAAGGGAGTCTCGATCGACCACTCTAAAGATAGAGACCGAAGAGCAGTGACTATAATTCGTCTGGTTTCCGTTTTTTGTCGCCCCCACTCCCCTCTCCCAACGCAAAGACATTATGTCCGAAGTTTTGCACATTTCGTCAGCAAGAAACAAGAAACATTACATTCGTCGCTGTATACAATATCACCAATTTCGTAAGAACGTTCATCAATCATTTCTTTCGTTTTTATGCGTTACGCAACTCGTGTCCTCTGGAGCGTTTATTTTATTTTTTTATTTTTTTATTTTTTTGCGATGAACAAACCCCTGAGATGTGTCCCGTTGCTATCAAATTTCCGGTCGGTTCTGTTTTCTCGATCACTTAGGGATATTGGGAGAGTCGAGAGAAAGAGAAATATTGCTTACGCGGACCCGTGTATCCAAGTTGTATACAGGTTGCCTCAAAATTCGCCATATATATAGCACTCTACGATATTTGCAGGAAAAATGATAACAGAAATGTGAAGGACCTCCGTCGATGGATTTTTACCCTTATTAAAATAATTGATTTATTAAGATTTTACGTTCGAAAATCGCAATTTCTATTTTGATGTTAATATGCAAAGTTAATGAAAATAATTTACTATTTTTGCTATTTTTACAACTTTTACTATGTTCCTTATATATTTACTATATCTGTGAGATAACAGAATCCCCGATGTATTTACGATATTTACGATATATTTTTGAAACGCTCTGCAAATTCGAGTGAAAGTGATTGCATTCACGCGAGTGATCATCTAACAATTTGGAAACTCCTTGCCGTAAGAGAACATTAAAATCTCCGAGGATTGATTTTGGCATAAGTCCTGAAGCTCAACTCTACGCACTAACCGGAAACTCGAACGATTTAGCTTTTAATGCGATTACGAATGCCGTATAACCCGCCATATGCGCCAACAGACGTGCAATTCTCTCAGTGTTACTATATCGCCGGACCTTAAAAACTGTGAAATATGAAAGTCTGTGCAGCTCTCGTTGCCGCGGGACTCGTCTAACTCGCATTGTTCATAAAGTTATTTTCAACGAAACTTCACCGTCGAGTTATCCAACGGCGGAACAACAATCCGCCGGAGAGAGTAGCGCACCACTCGGACGTTCATCGGCTTTAGTTGAAATTAACGACTGCGAGGATATCGCGTCGGTAGAATTTTTATTCGTCTTTTCTCAAGCGTTCCTCTCGGATTCGTAGTCTCTCCTCGTAATTTCTTGAAAAAAAAAAAAAAAAAAAAAAACAGACAAAAATGTCCTCGAGACTCTGCGAAAATGCGTCTTCCAGCCTATTGACCGCACCCCTGCGTAACGCCTTTTTTACAAGTCGATAAATAAACTTCCACTCGAGGGCATTTTATGGTGAAGATTTACGATAACGAAAGAAATTGCTCGGGTCACGTAAGCCTCCTTCGCCGCCCCCCCCCCCCCCCCTTCCCTCCCTAATCAGGCAATGGATATTTTTATCGATCTATCCATCCCTCGTTCTCGTATTATCCTTCGCCAATACCGACCGAGCGAATATATGTTTCTTCAACTATTTTTTATTGTAATAACAAAAAAAAAAAGAAAGAAAAAAATTAAAAGAAACGTATCGAGAGTTTATGGGAATTTTTTAGGTGTTGAATATATTACGTAGATATATATACAAATCTTATAATTCAGTGCTTCGTTCCTGGTTTTTCGCTCGCATCACATACCATACGATAGAAAAAACACATTTTAAACGAAAATTATTATGTTGTAACGAACAAATTCCTGAATTCCATCGAACATCGGAACGCGTCACGTGGTCTTCTTTCGTCACAGACTCTGTTGCGCGTTCGTTATTCTTTTTTTTCTTCTTTTTTACATAATCTCAGTTAATAGGACGAGGAAGAAGAAGAAACATCGGAAACGTCGATATTTTCCGCAAACAAATAACGAATGTTTATCCCGAATGAATCGGTGGCCTGCGCGCGTGTCGGGAATCGGTACGTGATCCCTCACTGTAACATGAATCCTTTTTGCGTAACCTGCATGGCACACGTGCCGTATCTACTTGTTTGGAGATTAACCGGAAGACGAGAGGCGGAGAATAATAACGGAAACAATCCAAAGTTAAATGAAAAAAAAAAAAAAAAATTCATTGATTCACACGCGTCATTCACTCGATAATCTTCGATACTCATCGAACTCTCTACATCTTTGCCGGAAAATTTTATTATTATAAGTGTAACAAACGGAAAAATTGTAATAGATCGCGCGTCTGATTTTCTGCGATAATTTTCCATAATCTTCGATCTTTTTTTATATTTTTAATAAAAAAAAAAAATTCTTGCGCACTTCGAGAGTTATCGTGAAAATTGCATCACAACAATCGAGTTAAACACCTGTGGAGGGTGAATTTTAGATCTCGTCGCTTCCATTGGTTAAAGAACGATCGGTTTAAGTGGAAATGGCAGTAGAAAATACCTTGAGACCTCGAGTCTCGTGACCTCATCACAAATGATCGATGACGATCGTATCTTGTTGGCGTATTTCAACTCCCCGCGTCCCGTTACCGTTAAACCGACACGGTGTCATCGACTGATCGTTCGCTATTTCGGTCCAACAGTTGCAAGCAACCCAAGCAACCAAGTCAAACGAGAGCGAGTGGAGTGAGAGCAGCTAAACATCACCAAGCGAATGGCGGGGGAGGAGAGAGGGGAGGGGGCGGTAGTATTTATTTGTTTGAATTCGCCACGTGAGTCTTGACTACCGACTAAAACGATACTGGCGGTTTATGTACCTCGGGACATGTCACGCGGCCGAATCGATCGTAAGACCATTGGGATCATTGGTTAGAGACACCTTTCGACGTGTTCGTATTATATTTATGTGCATCAATATTGCGCAATTCTGCACATCGACAAAGAAGATTAACATTTTTGGAAAACGCCGAATGCGCTTAAATTAAATTATATTTTCAATTCATTCTTTTAATGCATATAAAAATTCAATTCAAATAACGATAAATCGTAAAAAAATGTTCAATAAGTAAAAAAATATTATTATTGTTCAATTCATTTTTTTTTTTTTAAATTCAACTAAATTTTTTCATTGATTTAGTTATTCTGTTTTCAAAAATGTTTCGAAAGACGAAAAAAAAAAAAAAAATCGTAAAAAAATGTTCAATAAGTAAAAAAATATTATTATTGTTCAATTCAATTTTTTTTTTAAATTCAACTAAATTTTTTCATTGATTTAGTTATTCTGTTTTCAAAAATGTTTCGAAAAACGAAAAAAAAAAAAAATCAATTTTGTTTCCATGCATTACATCACTAATAAAATGAATTTTCGCTAATGCATTATTATTATCGATTTTATTACCCGAAAAAGAAAAAAAAACGATGAATCTCATCGTCCCTCGACCTCCTTAACTTCGATCGCGATACAACAAAACTGTGCGAAAAGATCAAAGATACATAAATGCGGCATCCGTCCCTCCCGCGATCTCGAGTTTGCGTTGTTCCTCGAGGTCGAAGCGTGGCACATCGGCGACACGCACGTTATACGCTCCGGTGACGCGGGCCCAGACCTCGGCGAAGAAAGGTAACACGGAAGGAGGACAGAATCGACGTAAGCATGGATCGCGAGAAGCGCGTGGCTGATGGCAAAAGTTCATAGCTATAGTCTCAAAAAAAAAAAAAAAAAAAAAAGTCTGAGTGAAGCCAGTGGCAGGGAGTAGTAGCGCGGAGTCGCCGTTTTAGCCAGAAGTGTCTCGAGTCTCGTATGTGTTGGTGGCGTCTTTTAATCCATACAGCAGAAACCCGTCTATTTTTCGACGGACAATCGCGCCAGAAATACCGTGATGGCTTCCCCCCCCTCGTGTTAATTCTGTTCTCGTTTGCGCGCTCACATGATCGTCTTCTTCTATACGCGCAGCGGAGAGTATCTCGCGTCTCGTTCCGCAGCTCTATCTCATCGCGTCGCGCCACGCGAATGCCCGCCGATAGACGGTAAGCTTACGAAAAGGCATAGATCAGTAAGCAAACTGCAATGTTTGTTGGTATGCGTTGGTGGTGTGTTGTGCGATATAAAAACGAATGCACAGATATACGCGAAGCGTATAGTTCGTCTCGAAGCGAAACGAGATAATGCCAAAGGACACGCGAGTACTTCGACTCTCCGATATATCGTCAGACGGTTACTCGCGTGCTGGCGAAGCGGGGAGAATTATTCTCTGAGTATACGATCGTCGTAACTCATATCTTAGAATGAAAATTATCATCTCTCTCTGGTTGCATCGCCGTGGCGTCTTCTTCTCGTCAAAAAGATCAAATATGCAAACGATGTAAAAGCCACACGATACAGTAAAGTTATCCTCTCATCTTCGTCTTCTCTTAACTCTGTTATTCCTGGAAAGTATCTCGCGTTCGGTGAATAAGAAGAATGGCTTCGTGCACTACGATGAAGTCTCGAAGACGATAACATTGTATGGTAGAAAGGCGAACGCGGGATAACGAGTATTTCGCGAGATTTATAACGCCACCGATTCGAGGTATTTTCGGTTAAGTAGAACAAGCATCGGTATCGACAACATCGTAAAAGAAGTTTTAATCAAAGTACAAACGATATTCATTGCATTCTTCGGACACGAAGAAGTTTCCAGTGAAATGAGAAATTGCAGAGGTAATTTCGATTTATCAAATTTCTCGATTTATCGAAATATTTCATCGTATTAATAAAAAAATAAAAAAAAAAGATTAGGAGAACACGTTCTCATTTGTAACGCGTAATAAAAACGTTAAGTATAACAACATTCGCGTATTCGAGGAATTGCATAAAAATTGCAGTTGCATCGACGATCTTTTTCCAAGTATCGCGATGTATAGAATATTCCATTGGATACATTAAAAAAAAAACGAAGAAGAAGACACGTCCTCGTTTATTAAATCGGCGATGACACAAGTCGCTTTGGCGCGCTGTCAGGAATCGAAAGAGGGTGCGCGCGCGCGGGTGTGCAAAGATGCGAATTAAATGGAAAACTATCTAGCGACAGGTGGAACCGTCTATAAGATGATACCGAGAGCGCGCGGAGACGATGAATCCGCAAGCGTTTGAGGGCGTCTTGGAAGGGGGGGGGGGGGGGGAGGGTTATTTGAGATCGCGAAGTGCATCCTCGTTACGAAAATAAATTCTCCAAGTTGAATCAACAGTTTCAAACTTAATCCCATAATCCATATCGATAATACGATAAATAATTTCCTGTCGATCGATTCTTCGATGTTTCTCCGTCTCTCCGCGATGATTCTGGACCCGAGAGGTTGAAAAGAGAGAGCAGGAGAGACCTTTGGCTTGTCCACAGCTATAAACCTGGTGGTTGGCCGGTTTTGTTGGTCTGAGGACGACCGTCGTCTTCTTCGTTTCTCTCCTCTCTCTCTGTCTCTCTTTCTCTCCCAAACCCGCGTCGGGGTGTTATAAGACGCGCGCGGAATTTATTTTTGGTAGGTGCAAAAATATCGCAAGGTCGCGGGTAGCGACGGCGGCTGTTGCTGCGGTTGTGGCCGGCGCACGAGCGATCCCGTATCTTCCACGCTCTCCTCTTGTCGCGTATACAAAAGTCTTGACGGACCTCCCGTTGCCCCCCGTACGAGAGTCCGACGAGGACGGATGTACGGCGTAGAGTGGCTTTCAACAAGCGAAAACCGAAAGGAACAGCCGTTGAGCAGCGGAGAGATCCAACAGAGAAAAAAAAGCGAGAGATCCCGATGGTATACGAAAGTTTGAAGCGCTCGGGAGAGCTTTTGATTTCAAGCTTACAGCTTAGAACCGCTAGCGTCGCCACTTTACGGGAAAACTAGCGAAGAAAATGTAGCGAGACGGCAAAAGCTCGAACTCTCGGGGATCAACGAAGCTGCCTTCCTATGCGATCGTAGCTCAGTCGGAATTCCGATGGATACAGGTTGCTCTTGGCACGGGTTACGAACGATTGCGTAAAAAAGCTCTTCGACCGGGTCGATGACGAGGAGAACGCGTGGCGTTTCCGAGACGCTTTTACCGTCGATCACTGACCGTGGACAGCGTTTTAGTTATTACGTGATTTTACAATCGCACTCGACCGTCTGACCGATAAATGCCTTTACTACTGGCGGAGCTATTTGTATCCGACTCTGTTGTGCGCTGCTGCTGTTGCTGCTTTTCCGATGATCGGTGATCGATGAAATCGAAAACACGGATAGATCAAGGTGCACCTTGAAGAACTTTTATCGATAGTCGCATTGATTTATTCGTAGAAATGGCTGCGCGCGAAGTAGAAAATAGAGAAGAGGGATGGCGCGTCTGCATCAATCTCAGACGATGTCTTCTCGATTGCACGTTGTGCATCCAAAGGAAAACTAAATGAGAAAGATCTAAATACGCGATCCTCCCCCAAGGCCTTTGGCCTTTCATCGCGAGTGCACTGGCAGCAACATATCGCATTTTCAGCCGTCTCGTTTCGACTATATTTCATCCGATCTATATAGCCTTCTATTACACCAAAAAGTGTTCTATACAACGATTTCTCATCTATCTTATCCGTATCGAAAGGAACGGTTTCTCGCTTCGCTTCAGACTTCCCCGGCCTTTTATATATGTTATAGATCTATATATATATATCTTGCATATCTACTTCTTCATCATTCCTACCTACGTGCATCGCAAATACACTCGGTGCAACATAGACGATGCTTATTTATGGATTATGATGGGCGCCAAACTCTCCTCCGACTTCCCTTCCGCCTTCGTCCATCCAACAACTGCAATGTGATGATATTCATGCCGAAGAAGAAGATTTCTATGCCAAATACTATACGGATACGGAACAACGGTGACTATACAAAAGATCCCGAGAGTCAAACGATCGCGGATACAGACGCAAAATAAACGATTTGGAAACAAGTAAAACTCCAAGTAATGACGACAACGACGGCATTCCTCGTAATCCCAAAAAAAAAAAAGAAAACCGTCGAATACGATTGTCGAAAACGCGAAGGTGTCGAAGAACGAAATACGACTAAATACCGTTTTGTCGAAACGCGATAAAGCGTTTGGGGCGTCAAAGTTTCCGAAAGAGAAGTCACAGCTCGTTTGGTCGCGTTCTCAGCTTTCCTCACTCGCCTCGTGACTTGTTGAAAAGCCGTCGCGCCACGTGGTAAACTTTTTTACGAGTTTCACGTGCGCCCTGCGTTCCGCTGCTGCGGAATTGCTCGAGAATTAAAGAGGATTGCGGTGAAAATTGGAGTTTTTTTTTTTTCGTTATTTATTCTCTCAAAGAACAGTGGAGGATAACGAATAATACGAGGAAGTCGATAGGCAACCCATTCAGTCACGTCGGATTTCAGTTCCCACGAGAGAAGCTATAGAGGAATTTATATTAGAGAAAATAAACGCTAAGTTTAGAGCTGTGATTTGTTTGCGCGTAAGAAGGAGGAGGCGAGTCGAAAAGGACGTGACGTAACAGCGTTTAAGCTGTAAACTCGACAATTATCGAATTTATCGATCTTTACGCGATTTTGAGATTAAAAAAATTATTTTTTCGTGTTTATTATTATTATTTATTTTAATAATTAATTTGATAAATATATTTTAATGATTAATAATTTTTTGTTTTTTTTTTTAACGATTGAACGTTGGAATTCGTCATTGAAATCATTCGGTTTTCGAAACATTGAAAAACCCCCGTCGTCATTTCCGGTTTTTCAATTATAATCGTCATTGATTTCCTATTCTTGGTACAGTTCAATGACGTTATTGTACCATCGTGCAACAAAGTGCCAACGAAAAACGTGGAAAATCGTCGTGTCACAACGTTTCAATTGTATTGGTATTGTGAAATAATTTTAAAGCTCACAGTCATCGTTTCCTAAGTTTCGATTAAAATCGTCATACCTTTCGTATTCCCAGTATAATTCAATGACGTTATCCGTGTCTCTGTGTAACACTCCGACGCGAAAACACACGAGGAAAATTTTCCTCTACACTGTTCTGTCGCGTGCGCCGAAGTCTCGTTCCAAATATTGTCGTGTTTAATTCACGTGCGTGTGACACCCTCTGCTTCGCAGTCAAACGCGAGGCGTTTTGTCGGCTCGATACCTCACACAATCGTAACTATACGAACGCCGCACACGTCGAAAGAGCCAAAAAACTGGCAATGATCCATAGGAAAGATCTATAGATCTGTGATCGCGGGGTTGTAAAATTGGGGGACGGAACTTCGACAGGCAGATAATACCAACATAGCTCTCCGAGATCAGGGAATTTCCCTGATGCCACCCTCTCTGTTTCGATGATACGAAACTCTAATGCGTGAAAAAAAATACATTTGGCGCCACTAACGGAAGTTTCGCGTTGGATCTTTTCTTCCGTCGCGCGTTACGTTGTACACGAGAATATGAGAGATATATGTGGAAAGTGAGACGCAGGACGACAAGTCAGTGACGAAAGACTTCAAAATATACGGAGTGCCAAGGCTCGGGATTGACGCGGCACGTACGAGAGTGATAAAGCTTTTCGTACGTGAAACTTTCGACGCGTGTCAGAAATGTTGGGAGACTCTTTGACTCGTAATTTTATCGATTTCTTACCGCATTTAACGAGGAAAAGATAATACAATAACCGGTTACAGTTTCTGTGGGCGCAACGTGCGCAATGGGTCTGAATCGGGTTATTGACCGGACGATTTGATTTGGTGAATAAAAGACGCGGTGATGGATCAAAAACGTTTGTTTGTTTTATGCCAAATTTGCACAATTCATTGATTTTTTAATGGATAATAGTGAAAAAAAAAAAATATCCGTCGAATCGGAAGTTTCGTATTAAATTTTGATTTACGAGTGAAATGAATCACGAAAATTTGTTATCAGTGCGAAAAAAAAAAATCACTATATTTTTTTGGTAACTTTTACGGGGCGTTCGAAAAATTATTATTATGATAATGTACCGTCGTAATTATTTTTATCAAATGGAAAGTTTGTAAAATTTATTGTCGTTCACGAATTTCATTGAATTTGATTTCGAATACGAATCGAATAGCTGTGTTGTCCTAAAATCAACGGGGATATTTATAATACGGATATAAAAAAAAAAATGTATTTCTGGCGCGATTAAAATTCCTCATAAATAACCTTAACCTTCAGCCTCGTGTGACTCTTATTTAGCATACGTAGTATAAATCGGCTGAAGAATAACCTTCGATTTTTTCAATTTTTTTTATCATACTATTTTTTTTATTTAATAGGAGAAAATATTATGTTTATTAACGACAGTAGAAAACGAAAACTTACCGATAATATGGTGGTATTTCTCAACGAACTGAGCAGTAGTTTGAATTCCCATTAGTGCCGACTCTCGTGTAAAAGTTCTCCAGGATCCGGTGAAGCGATTCACTTCCGGTGTGGTCCTCGCAGTGGCACACGTGACACCTGACATCCGACTCGTTTTTGTTACGATTTTTCGTAATTAATTTTTTTTTTCTCCGACATTATCACAGTTACTCACATTTTTATTAAGGGTCAATCATTTTTTTTTTTTATAAATTTTTTTCGCTCACAATCGCGCAGCTGCGATTCTTCAATTCTTCGTAAGCGACGAATAAATCTTTTCTCCTGTTACACGCGAAGAGACTACCGTCTCGCTTCACATCCGTTTATCAACGTTTTGTAGAACTTCAAAGGGAATTCACGGAGCGGTACCCACCGCGTGAATCTCACTCCGTTATATTTATTCTTTCCCGCTTTCTTCTCTTTAACTTTTTCGCAATGTCCATCTGTTCGTGGCTCGTTTTTTTTTTTTTTTGAGTTTCTCACTCTATCTCTTTGGTACGGCTTCTCGCAAAAAAAGAGCACCGAGAATCTATATCTCTATCGCCGAATTATCCCTTTCGGTCAGTTATCGGAATAAAATCGACGGGAGATGGATCGCCTATGTAAATTATCCTTGCGGTTTGTGAAAATAAACGAAACATCGACCGCATGCTGCGAAATTGCACGAAGTCTTCACCGGCGATTGAACACTCTAGGAACTAATAGAATCCGTGCTATTGTCGAAAAATCACTATTTTTTTTTTTTTTTTTTTTTTTTTTTACTTCGACGAATATTAATTTATTTGTTTAATACTCTTTTCTGGCACTGTATACTTTTCTGTGAGTCCAGTGACTATATATTGAGCAAAGATTCATTCGGTTAGTGATCTTCGACCGCGTTAATGGCTGAAGCCAACTCTTCGTTAATTAATTACACACGTTTACGAATACTACGGGGATAGTCTTCGCGTATACGCGCAAAGATTATTCTCACTTGTCGCGTACAACGACCAGTCTTATTATCGTTTCTATTTTCTCTCACCTCTCGGCTCTCCGCGCTTCGATCTTTCGTCTGCCAAAGCAAAACCATCCAACATTCGAATTCACGTGGCGAAATTAATTAGAAATCCTTCGCGTATTAATCGCTCCTTGACTTGTCATTCTCACTGCCGCGCGCTTCGATCTTTTGGACGATCGCACACGGAATTTAAACTGAACGCGTGTGAAACAACTGTTTCAACACAATCTCGTGACGCCTTTCCAAAGGATCTCTGATTAATGACTTCGGCTGACTTTTTCACTTTCTCTCTGTCAAAAAAGTTCGTTTATCCGAAATGGATTTTCGTCGAGACACTCGATGTTAAAACGTTTCGTAAAATTTGACAATGTATTTTTTTTTTTTTTTTCGATGTTTAACTGCACTTAAAAAAACGATTTCGGGGCGTTTGACCGGAGCCCTTGAAATGTATAAAAGCCGCCGGGATTGCGTCGAATTGCATAAAATATTTAATTATCCTCGCAATAGATCGCAAGTCCCGAATCAATTTTTTTTATCAGTTTTGAATAATCATTCGGATTGTTTCTTCTCGATAGTAGAGAAGCTTTGACCGCGATATGGGGCTATGTTTCGTGGACGATCCACGATCAACGACTGCCGCGATGTAGAAAGAGCGGCGGGTTCGAGTCGTTTAGCGTTTAACATTGGCAGCCGCCTCGACGTTTTGCCTCTCCGATGATCGTTCGCGTGTGTATGTGTGCTCTCTGTGTTGCTTTGCTCTCCTGCTCTCCTCTCTCTGCACGGGCAACTATTTTAAAACCTCTGTCCTTCCAACGCGGCTCTCGGCGTCCGTCGTACGTACCCACCGGCAAATCGTGTCTCTCGTAGCAGAACGCAATCGAGAGCCGCGAGCTGTTCGTCATATCGGAGAAGCCGCGAATGCAATCTTACGAGTATCGTACTTTATAATCTATACTTCGAATAACAAATATAAATTGAAAAAAAGAAAGAAAAGAATGAACTTATTTAACAGATATACAAGCGAATGTTATCTTCATGCGAATGCCGCAATAACATGCTGATAAGATCCATAAAAAAAAAAATTTTATTCATTTTTAGCGCATCAAAATTTTTTTTTTTTTTTTCGATAATTATTATAATCGAAAAAATTACGTTTACCACTGTACGAAATTCGAAATTTAATTGATTGTATTTATATATTAATCCTCCAATTTCGTTCGAAACACGAAAAATAAAAGATTAATCGTCTTTAGCATTTATTAACTTAATAATGTTTGTTTAATTCCAATTTCGTGATATTGCGGATTTTTATATTTTGTTTACGAAATTAAAAAAAAATTACAATTTTTATTATCGATTTTGTACGTTAGGATTTTTTGTTTTCGTTCAATCAATTTAAAAAAACCGTAAACACACGTATCAAAATACGAAAAATTGTTTCTATCGATCTATAGTGCGGTTCCAGTTGCGCGCTACTCGTTGCGATGCGCAGCGTTCGAAATGCAAAAAGAAAGGATTAATCAACATTAGCTTCTCGTGAGTGAGCAACGAGAAGATTCTGACCAGTCACGTGCCAAGCGAAATACATCACCTGCTGTTTAGACGGATCGTAAAAAAAATCAAGTAGAACAAGACGTTCGTAAGCGGACATCGATCGAAGCCAATTCGCGAATCAGTGTCGGGTCATCTGATCTATAGACAGTAATAGTAGTAGTTGTCGCGTCTCCCATGAAACACAGACAAACAGAGGTTCGCCGATTCTACGTTGTTTTTTTTTTTTTTTTTTTTTTTTCGTAGCTACGTATAGAACGATGAAGCATCAGACGTTCGTAGAATCACGTGAGCCGACTAGCATCAGTGAGATCGACGACCCCCCGAAAATCGTCGAACCCTAAGGCTAATCTCTTCTTCATACCGAATGAATTCCGGAGAAGCCGATGACTACCACAATATTGTACAGTGGTGCAGAAAGAACAAAGCTTAGTGTGTCAACCGCAGATGTTCGGTGTTCGAAGGAACAAGGAAAACTTTAAAACGATTTTTCGTCAATCCTTTCTCTCGATCTTCGATCGATAAACGGGTGCAACGAAATTTCAATAAAAACCAAAAAAAAAAAATCGAGAAATCTCCGCGAAGTATGGAAATAGCAAAAAATTAAACTTAATTCTTACTTAATTTTATTTTCATCCTAAATGAATTCCGGGGAAGCCGATGACGACCCTAATGTTTTATAGCGGTATAGACTCGAGAGAACAAAGATCGTTTGTCAGCTGTCCCCCCCTCGCATCCCTTTCTCGCAGAATCAACGAAAATGCTTCGAAACGATATTTCTTCGATGTTTTTCTCAATTGCGAATCGATAGATCGGTAAAAAGAAAATTCGATAAAAAAAGAAAAAAAAAAACATTGTTACCAATGATAATAACAAATAACAAAAATACATAAAAGTTCGTTCTTACGTACGAAACAATTTTACACATTGTAAGTTTCAGCGATGGCGGCATATGCTGTTTTAATTCCGCGAACCGATTTTCTACAAAGATTATTTTTGTCCCTCGGGCGCCGTGCATGCGAGATTGCGCACTTCAACGAGTCAAAACACAGTAGTAACCCTCTCGGAGACTCGACGAGGGAGAAAATACGAGGGGAGGGAAGGGGGGAGGCACTCTCCCCTTGTATATCAAACATTTAATTGGGTGCTACGACGGTACTTGACAAACCCATAAATGCCGCTGTAAATTTAACGTACGAGAGAAAGAATCGGATATTTTACCCTTCGTAATTTTTGTGATAGTTGAATGTTAAACCCTTTTTTTTTGGTTTTCGTAAAATATTAAAACAACGAAACTTTTTTTTTTTTTCATCGATGTTAGAGAAAAAGAAAGTCGAGTCTTTATCTCTCCGCGCAGGTGGCGAACGGGGTAAGTCTCTGAGAAAATCTCGAGCCGATAGTCATCGGAGCGTTTATAGCGATACGGAGAACGTCGTCATCTTTGAGAAAGAGAAATGCGACGAAGAGTAACCCGTTAGTTAAATCGATTCTTGCTATCGTCACATATGTTACAAGGAAGCGCCCGACGTCTTTTATTCTTCCTATTTTTCCCTCTTTACCCCCTCCCCCCCGCCCCTCCTTCTTGGTGCCCCTTGAGGCCGTTTCATAAATCGGAGTTTCCGCACACTGTAAACACGATGTATCGGATTTCATTAGGTTACCGAATGAATGAGAAGAAAAATTTATTTAAACGGGAATTATTAAGCTCGATGATGGGGTAACCGTGTCTATCCTCCGATCCCTTTGTGAATCATCTCTATTCACTTAAGTCGGACGAATGATTCACCCGCAGCGAGTAACACGAATGCGTGTCCGAAGGTCCGCGAATTTTTTCGAGTCTCGTTCTTTTTTTTTCGCCTTTCTACATGATCACTGACTCACGATTTCTCTTCGGCGCTCATCGCGATGCGAGGAATAAATCAAAGACAACATTTTTTTTGTTTCTTTTCTTTAATAATATTAATGTTTGTTATATCGAATATAAATTCCTATATTACTTTGCGGAACATCGGTTTTAAATTTTAATAAAATTAAAGAAACTGTTTACGTTTTGTTTTGTCGTGAAAAAAATAGTTTTTTTTTAGGGATTTCCGTGGAAGATGTGTTCGGAATTTTTGGAAAACGTCGAAAAAATGTTAAAAAGATTGAAGCGATGTGCAAATTTAAGTTGCGTGTTTTTTTTTTTTTCCAATAAACGCTACGATTTTACCAATGATTTTCTCTAATTGTCGCGTCCCAATTGCGTTCGATTTTACCTCAACATGTAAATCGTTTTGTTTTTAATAAAAAAAAAAAAAAACCGACGCGATTCGTCGTGTAAGATAAATACTGTAGGAAAATAGTTTTTAAACTTTTGCGCTTCGAAACACCGTTGGGGGTAGTCGTGAATCAGAGCATCTGGAAATAAGGAAAAAAGATGAAAAAGACCGAACGTGTGATACGCATTAATGACCGTAGTAAATCAAGTAGCGAGTTGTGTCTTCTCGAATATATATATGTATATATATATTTTTTATTTATTTTTTTTTTTTACGATTATTCCTTTCTGCTCGACTCTACTCAGACTCTTATTCCTACAAATCCACCCCCACAGATAAAGAGAAAACGGCTTCTCTCTCGATCCCCGCGAACTCTTTGCCTCACGGACGACATCGTCCGCGCGTCTACGAATACGTCTGGGATCCCCGAGCTTTTCCGCGAAGTAATTTCGTAAAAGCTCACACGTATCGCCACCCACATTGCCGTTGCTCTCTCGGTCCCGGTACACGAAAGACCCTGTCGTGAGCGGGCTAATAAGATCCGATGAGTTCACGCTTATCCGAGGACAAACGCGAGTGTATTACGGAATTATCAAAATTTATCGTTTTTAATGATGTTAGAGAATTGTTAACGAGTCTCGTTATTGACTCGATAGTTTCGTCGGCTTTATCGTCCCACCATTTTTTTATCGATCGATTTCTTTTTATTTCGATTTTTATCGATCGATTTTTTCTTATTTCGATTATTATCGATCGATTTCTTTCTATTTCGATTTTTATCGATCGATATTTTTTTTCGATTTATATCGATCGATTTATTTTTATTTCGATTTTTATCAATCGGTTTCGTTTTATTCCGATTTTTATCGATCAATTTCTTTTTATTTCGATGTTTTCAACGATTTTTTTTTCAAATTTCGATTAAAAGTGTGCAACACCCACGTAGTGCCATATAATTAAAAGCGAATCGTGATTTATTCTCCCTAATATTATCAAAGCTCTCGAGTAGCAAAAAAAAAAATAATGGATCGATGGAAAAACCGGCATAGGCATGGAGAACCTCAAGAAAGATCCTGTTGGCTCTGACTGAGTGACATGAGGCACCACACCGACGTTTCAACTTCATCTTCTTGTTCTTCCTCTCTTCTCGCGCGCGCGAAACTGGACTTACTCTTGGCCACTCGCGCGAGCGCAAGTTGCGTGGTGACGTAGCGATTCTATTCCCGGTTCGGTTGGACGGCAGCGATATCTTTAGAGTCCCACAATCGGTACAGTCCGTTTCCGAGGTTTTTCGCACCGTTGGCTTGACGCCTCGGACATTCGAACATTTTCTGCTTCAGCGCGCTTCATATTCCGCAAAAATAATTCATAACAATTTGTCCAAATATGCAACTAAGTAAATAGCTTCGATTCGAATTGTATGAAATTCATAACTTTATCGATCTCAATGCCTTATGATAAAAAAAATTGCAAAAAAATTAAAAATGATAATAATAATAAATCGAAGTTTTATAGGTATCGGAAGTCGAAAGAAAAGCATTGCGTTTATAGAAAATTCTATATGAAATATTTTTTTAAAAATCGCAGAAATTTCGTATTATTCGTAAATATCGTAGAAAGCTTCAAAAAGTGTAAAAAAAATTCCTGCAAAACCCTTTCTGTGTTTCTTCATCCTAATCAGAAGGTTCACGACTGATTTCTCGTTTCTTTCATTGCCTTGCAACTCTTATACTCGCCGCTGCTGCTGCTGCTGTTTCACGCTGCGGCTGGTCGATTCGAGTGCCGCGATCTCAACGAAGCAAAGAAAAGACAGGGTGAGGCCTGTGCATCGGCTCTGGATACCGGCCAAAAGCAATGAAAAACTGCCGGTGGGAATAAGATTGATCGTATGCGTTGGAGAACGCCGATGCAGATCTCCGATCAACAATTTCGATATATATCTCCCCGCAGTATCGGGAAATGAGACATAGAAAATAACAAAGTTCCGGATTTCTTTATTTTTTTTTATTTTTTCGTTTTTTACTGATGACTCCTTCGCGATCGTAAGTTTTTGTTGTTAAAAATTTGCGTTTCAAAAAATACCAAAATATCGAATGATTCTTATTGCCTGAGCCGATGGAAGGCGGAAGCCGTACATTACATACTTTCGTCGCACAGGGAACCAAGAAAAATATTTACTTTTCCCCGTATTTTGTTTTCTACGTTACAAAATACGCCACTTTAGTTTCTCCACATCCCACATTGTTGACGCTTTCTTCGATTCCCATCCAATCGGCGGGACGGAAGTTACCAAAGTTGTAAGACATTTGTAAAAAATAAATCAACGGCCCGAAAAAAAAAAAAAAAATTGTTCGCAAAGACCAATGTCGGGAAAAAAACATTGAACATTTTTCAAAATCCTTCGAAATGTCGTGAATAAAAATTGAATGGTATCATTTTTGTAGCTCTTTACCATCACTCGTGAAAAAAAAAATCGTCCATTAGCATTCATAAATTATTTCTAAGCAAACGAAAGACGTTTATGATGGTTGTAACATTAAAAAAAAAGTCCACGCCGCCAGTTACGGATCGGCACGTGTTCCCTTCAATTTTCATCTGTCGCGATAACGTGCGAGACGATGAAACGCACGGAAGCGTTCGTGAGAGCCGCAAAAACGAGAAATATATTTTGGGACGTTCCGGATTCACCAAACGCGAGACACGCGTCGATGAATAATATCCCATGGATGATCTCTCGGCCCTAACTTTCAACGCTCGTCTATCCTTCGCTTCTTTATTCTCCGCGCAAAGAAAATAGAATTTATCTTCTCTTCCTGTTATGGCGCGCGGTGAAGTCGGCCGCTAGACTAACATCGATCGTCGATATTTCTCTTTATTTTTTTTTTCTACTCGAACACATAATTTTGGGACGTCAAGCAGTTATTCATCGGTCGAATTCAGTGCTCATTATGTACAGTTTATTTAAATTCCTACACTATTAAAAAAATCATCGATTATCGAAAAAAAAAAAAAAAAAAAAAAATGATCGGAAATATGAAAAATTATCAGTGAACTCGCAATTTTTTTTTAACACGAAGTATGAAGTTTTTTAGGCTACGAAAACTCCGTATTTTGTAGTTATACGACGATAAATTTGCTGCGAAAATAAATTGGGTTGTAATACGAAAAAAAATAAAATAAAATAATGGATCAGTACTTGTCGACATATCGTAAAGATTTTCTATGGCCCTATGTGCGAACGTTTCCGATTCGCACTTCGAAGAGCTATCCGCAGCAAGCTTTGCAGACTAAGCCGCCTTATCGGCAAATTCCATGCACTTGCGGCGCAGAACCGGGAGGTTTAATGCCTCCTAAGGAGTACGTAGGTCCACCGGATGCGGAGACTCATCAGTGGAGTCGTTTGGGACCTATGGCACCGCTTCTCGATCCGAAACTTTACCCTGCTAAAATGGGACCGGCACCGGAGTTCGAAATAACTCGGTACGATCAGCCAAACACCTATTTAAAAAAGGTAAAAAAAATCGAAAACGAAAAAAAACATCAAAATCCGTTTTTTCTAAAACGAAAAATTTATTACGAAAAAATTACCTACCGATGGAAATTGAATCGAAACTTGTAAATCGAATTTATCGGTACTTTTCAGTTGCACGAAAAATATCCCTATCTCTACAACATTCTCCAAAGCGCACCACCCGACGAAATGATAAGATGCGTAAACAAAGATCGACTGAGAACTACTTATCAAGTGGACTATAGTCACATGGGTCAGTATTACGATGTTTTTTAAGCGACTACTTTATTTTTATCGATAATGAAAATCTTAAAAAAATATACATAGAATATAAAATATGAAATTCATTTTTCGAATTAAATTTTAAAAAATGAATCAAATTGGTCAAATAAATTAAATCAGTTAAATTTCAATGATTTATTTAAATGGCTGAATTACTTTAATTCAGTGATTTTCATTTTTTTTTTTTTTTTTTTTTTTTTTTTATCGTAGACGAACATCCCTCTGCTGACTACGAAAAGCTTCTCGCTAAAGCTGGAATTTCCGACTGGACAAACAAAATCCCTTGCAGCAGAGAGATACCGGCTGTTTTCGATTGTCGCGCGAACATAAGACCACCGGATTACAGTGATGCATATCAATCTCAAAATTTTGAAATATACTCAAGAAACGGTGCGGACGTTTTCGAAAATAGAATTAATGGATTTAATGACTATCGAGAACTTGAAAATCGCGGTGGCGTTTTTGAAAACGATACTGGAGAATACGGAGGTTTCATAGAACCCACGAGAGATCGGGACGGTTTTGGACGAGGCGCTGGAAGACGCGAAGACTTCGGAGAAACACGAAATAATAGAGACGGTTTTAGAATCGACGATTCCGGTGGATTTGGAGACACACGAGAAGCTCCGAATCATCGAAGCGGTTTTAGAAAGGACGTTAGAGGATTCGGAGATTTTCGAGAAGCTATGGACGACAGAGGTTTCAAGACTGAGTCCGGAAGGGTTTCTCGGGACTATGGAGATTCTCGAGAAATTGCGAACAGAGAAGATGGCTTTCGAGGCGAATCCGGAAGAGATCGTCGGATACCGGGTGATTCTCGTGAAGTTGCGAACAGAGGAAATGATTATGGGAATGAATCGGGAAGAAATGCTCGTGAGACAAATGCCACGAAAAACATCGATGGCAGAACGGGAGACGGCGGAAAAAAAACTAATACTGGAGGTTTTGGCTCCGCCGACGGGGACGAAGGAAAATCAAAACGCGCAGGAAAAATAATCGACGATCAAGACGCCGCGAAGAAACCGCTTCCACCCTGGAGAAGTGAGTATCAAGAGATCATCGGACAGACGGGATACGACATAATTCGAGACAAAATGCATAAACACGGATATCGTTCGAAAGGCCGAAGTTTCATCGAGAAACTTATTATGAAATGTCGATATTGAATTTTTATATTTCTATCAGTCACGATAAAGTATAAAAATAAAATGAAAAAAAAAAAAAAAAAATGTTCGAGTTTATTTATACATCGTAGTTCTACATGTACGCTAAGGCCAGTTGACTATAATAAGTATTTTCTCTCGAAAATTAATCATCCGGCATTCCTCACGCCCTGCCGTTTCGATTTCACTATAATTAAATTTGAAACTATTGATTTTTAAAGTTTCGTGATGATGAAAACATCGCGCGATCCATGTAGCGATAAAGAGGACCAAAAAAAGTCTGTTGTTTCGCGTTAAAGAATTCTGTGTTCTCGACGATCGATAATGCAGGAAGAAAAAAAAATGGATCGCCAGCAAAACTTCATGCACGTGTGCATCGTAGCTTTGATAGTTTTATTCAATTTATGATATTTTTTCGCCTTTCTTTGGATTTTTTTAACACAAATAAGGGTTCAATAGTGACGTTAATAATAGTGCCAAAAGAGGTAAAGTATAATTCCTTCGTAGTTTGCTCGCGTGCGTCGACGAGATATCTAACACGTGCGTCACGTGCGTTGACATCTTCCTCTCGTTTACCGCGGAGAACGAGCGGAATGTTATTTGTCGCGTGAAATAAAAAACCCCGAAAAACAATGCGTGCGAAAATCAAACTGATCAACATCTGCATAAGACACAAGTGTACGAAAACCAACGGTAATATCGCGACGATGAGGCCTTCGAAACAATTTCAACACCGAGTCATTCGCGTCAAGCGAAGCGAAGTGTCCGCGACGAAAAATACGACCGTAACCTCAAAGCCCCTCGAAAAAAATTTGAATTTTTCGTCGGATATCAACGACAGTGCGAATGATCGCGAGAATTCGATACTCGACGAGATTTCACGTGACGCCGGTATGCGAAGACTTCATCGTTCAACGTTTGAAGCAAAAAAACCCGTTGAATACGATTTTACCAATAATGTGAAATCGGTGTTTGTGAAATCCAACTTTGATATCGAGAAAAAAAAACTCAACGAAGGCCCAGAATCGAGTTTTTCGTTAGAAAACAATGAAAGAAACTCTGAGGGAACGGATGCAAAAAATATCGCCGAAGAGTCGGAGGATTCAATTGAAAACCTTATAGAAAAATACACTAACGACGGCAACGCAAGATTCAACGAGCTGAACATGCAGATGCTTTCGCGTCGTCTTTACGAACAGATATTTCCCAACGACGATTCGAGGGCCAAAATAAAAAGCGATAAATTAAAATTATTGAGAAAAGAGCTCATCGCCTCTGGCATGGAAGTCGACAAAATCGATTGTCTTCCCGACGCGAAAATTGATCTGCCAGCGCTGGAGGGAAAAAACATCGAAGAACATTTTTACAATATCGCAAAAAATCAGACAAAACATTATAGGAGAATAATTCATGAGGTCACAGAAGCGATACCGCCAATGCCTGAAAAATGGTTGATGCAAGAAGGCTGGACGAGGTACGCATTTTTTTTTGCCTAAACACCAAAAAAAAAATGAATAATAATAATAATAATGTAATGAAAATTGCAAAAATTACAAGTCCACTCAACTTTTATTATTATTATTTAAAAAAATATGAATAAAAAAAAATTAGTAACACGAGAAAAATCGATAATAAAAAAAATGATTGATTTATTATAATTATAACGAATTAATAATCGTTTATAACAAAAGCATTTTCTTTAGTAAACAATAAAGAATAATAATAATATAATTTCATATATTTTAAACTCCATTTTTTCTTTCAGTAAACAATGAAGAATAATAATAATAATACAATTTCATATATTCTAAACTTCATTTTTTCTTCCAGATACACAAAAGACGGCGCGGAGCGCGTCGATTATCCGTTGGAAGACGGAATAATATTCGACGTCGAAGTATGCATGAAGGAGGGACCGCTGCCGACCCTTGCGACGGCGGTAACGAAGAGCGCGTGGTACGGTTGGGTTTCGCAATCTCTCGTAGACGGAAACAGCATTCCCGTGGAGAGTCGTTCGCTGACGACGGATGTTCTCGTGCCGATGGAAAGCACCGCCGACGAACACGGCGACCGATTGACGGAGAATCAGAAAAAACCAAAGATAATAATCGGTCACAACGTTTGTTACGATCGCCGAAGAATAAAGGAACAATATTGGTTAAACAATACGGGTGCGCGTTTCGTAGATACGATGTCGCTGCACGTGTGCGTCAGCGGTTTAAACAGTTACCAGAGAGCCGTATTAAAAACCGATAAACACGAAGGAAAAAAAGAGAGTTGGGAGAGCGTAACTTCGTTGAACGGTTTATCGGACGTTTACAAACTCTATTGCGATCGGGAACACGATAAAAATCCCCGAAACATCTTCGTCGACGGTAGTCTCAGCGACGTTCGCGAGCAATTCGACGAATTGATGAAATATTGCGCAAAGGACGTCGCGGTTACGCATGAGGTTCTCGTCAAATTGTATCCGATGTTCGAGGAGAGATTTCCTCATCCGGTTACACTCGCCGGTATGTTGGAACTCGGATCGGCGTATTTACCGGTTAATTCCAATTGGCAACGATACATCGAAGAGTCCGAATCGACTTTCGAGGATCTTAATTACGAAGCGAAAAACAGTCTCGCGAGGCGCGCCGACGAAGTTTGCAAACTAATGCACGACGAAAAATACAAAAAGGATCTTTGGATGTGGGATCAGAATTGGTCGACTCAACCGGTAAAAATAAAATCCACATTAACAAAAGCAAAACGCGAGATTCTCGAGAACGAAAAATCTCTCAAAGCGAAAGAAATGTCCGATTTCGAAAAATATCTTACCGACGGAGAGGAAGAGATCGATCCTTTGGAAAAAGAATTCGCTTATTTGGACGAAACTCGACACTATCTTCCGGCAAAGTTTCCCCACATGTCGGGTTATCCCGCGTGGTATCGGAAGCTCTGCATGAAGTACAGCGACGAGAATTGGATGCCGGGAGCGCAGAACATCAGCACGTCGATGCAAATAGTCCCGAAACTCTTGAATCTCACGTGGGAAAATTATCCTCTACATTACATCAGAGAACACGGATGGGGATTTCTCGTGCCTCACAACGACAAAATCGACGAAATTGAGACGAATTTACCGCTGAAAGAACTTTTGGTACAATGTCCGCTTCCCGAGACGGGTAAAAAACGCGACGAAGTCGGTTACGCGATGTCGACGCTTCGTACCGATGTGCAGAACGATATTTCGAGAAGCGAATTTTGGCGGCACAAGAAAAAAAAATCAAAGAACGGCGAACCCGAAATTTTTTACAAGGGAAGCGGAATATGGTGCGATGTCGATATCGACAATTGCTGTTGGTTTTTTAAATTGCCGCACAAGGATGGCGCTTCCTGCAAAGTCGGCAATCCGCTTGCGAGAGATTTTTTGAACAAATTTTCGGAGAACGTATTGGCGGGTTTAGACGCGAGCGCTACGCAAGTGCTAAAAATCGCTCGTACGGTATCCTATTGGCGCAATAATCGCGACCGCATAATGTCGCAACTCGTTATTTGGCTTAAGAACGAAAGTTTGCCGATTGCGACGCGAAAAAGCAGCAAAACGATGCGTTACGGTGCGATAATACCGCAAGTCGTCGTTAGCGGAACTCTGACGAGGCGAGCGACGGAACCGACGTGGATGACGGCGTCGAACGCGTCTATGGAACGCGTTGGTTCGGAATTGCGATCGATGGTACAGGCGCCACCGGGTTACAACATCGTCGGTGCCGACGTCGATAGTCAAGAGCTGTGGATCGCCTCTGTAGTCGGCGACTCTTATTGCGCCGGTATTCACGGCGCAACGCCTTTTGGTTGGATGACTCTAATCGGCACGAAGACAAACGGCACTGATATGCATAGCGTAACCGCTAAAGCTGTTGGCATCTCCAGAGATCACGCAAAAGTCATAAACTACGCGAGAATTTACGGCGCCGGACAAAAATTTGCGGAAAGATTACTGAAACAATTTAATCCATCAATGAGCGAAAGCGAAGCGACGGCGAAATCGCGAAAAATGTTTTCTCTGACGAAAGGCAAAAGAATTTATCGATTGAAAGATGAATACGTTAACGACGACATTGAGGATCGCGAATACACGTCTTACGATACGTGGAAATTGGCGAAAGTTCACGGAAAAACGACGGAAGAGATGTTTCAAAAGGGCAAATGGATCGGAGGCACGGAATCCGCGATGTTTAATAGACTCGAAGAAATTGCTGGAAGTCCACAACCCGTAACGCCGTTTTTGAATTCCAGACTTAGCAGAGCTCTCGAAAGTTACGGCGAACGCGACGATAAATATCTTCCTACGAAAATTAATTGGGTCGTCCAAAGCGGTGCCGTTGATTTTTTGCATCTTATGCTCGTCTCGATGAGATGGCTGATGCGCGATAACGCGAGATTTTGCTTGTCGTTTCATGATGAAGTCCGATATATCGTACCGACGAAATACAAGTATAATGCGGCATTGGCGATGCATGCGACGAATTTGTTAACGCGAGCATTTTGCTCGTCGCGGTTGGGAATCAATGATCTACCGATGTCCGTCGCGTTCTTCGCCTCCGTTGAAGTCGATACGGTTCTCAGAAAGGAATCGGGTAGCGATTGCAAAACTCCGTCGAATCCGCACGGCTTGGAAAATGGTTACGGGATACCGGCCGGCGAGAGTCTCGATGTTTGGAAGGCGATAGAAAAATCCGGTGGAATTTTTGGTCATTGGCACTCTAATAGAACGAAAAAACGAAGTAAAACGGAGAAAAATGCGAATAACATCGATACTTCGAGCGAATAGCGTTCAGAAAACAGATAATTGATCAGTTTGATTACTCGACACCGGCAGTCGAGTTTTTCGTGTTAATAAAAAATTAAAAATTGACACCGGAAACGATGATACATTTGCAGATAACGGTGGTAAATAATGTCGAAAGCTACAAAACGTAAATACGTTACGAAAGAAGCGCAAGAAGATTTGCGGATACCGAATGAAACGCAAACTATCGTTCGACTCGTCGATTCGCGAGGTAACAATCTTCATGAGGTCGTCGACTCCTCCGGCGAACAATATCTCGTCTCGATGCCCGTGAAATTTCGACGAAATATATGGGCGAAGAAAGGAGATTACGTTCTCGTCGAACCCATCGCAGAGGGCGATAAAGTCAAAGCGGAAATCGTTAAAATTTTGACGCGGGTAAGAAATTTACGAAATTATGAGATAAAAAAAAATGAAAAAAATATTAAACATTAATAAAAATTGCAATTTATTAAGATTATTATTATTGTAAATTACGAAATTTTGTTGAATTTCGATAGTTCAATTTCTCATTGAATTTTTCGAAAATCTAAATTTTCTTCCGTTTCTGTAGGAACACATAAAATTCTACAAATCGCAAGATTGCTGGCCGAAAAAATTCGACGAAGAAGCAACCGAAAAGGCAGCAGTTTTGCGATCGGCGCAGGAAGACGATAACGAATCCAGCGATGACGATCGAGAAGAACTTTTCGTCAACACGAATCGACAACCGCAAAATTTCGATCGATCGAAGGACAGCACTTCGAGTTCAGAATCTTCCGATTCGGATTGACGCGACGTATACCTCAGTGCCATTTATTTCGACGAATCACACAGAGTACGCAATTGTTTTCATTCCTTTTCATCGTTTTTTACAGTTCGCTATAAATCTGTTTTCGTATTATGTATATATTTTTTTCGTTTTTTTTTTTTCGTTAATGTAATCACTCGTCGGGAATATTAGAATGTATATTTATTACTCGACACTTCGTCATCACGAGTATTAGGTAATAAATTCAAGAGATTTACAAGAAAAAAAAGGGGCGCGTGAGGCTTTCTTTTGTATGCGTAAATTTAGCAAACAGCCGTCGCGCAGCCCTTTACGCTCGATAAATTCCCATTGGAAAAGGCGAAACTCACCGAACCAGACGAAGAAGCACATCGACCTTTGGTTGAACTCTTTAAGGGGATACGACTCTCGGGATACGTTGATCTTTCGCAATACACTTTTAACGTCATTCGGTTTTTTTTTTTTTTTTTTTTTTTTTTTTTTTTTTAACGTCGAGACGAAACGAAGTTAAGACTTTAAAATAACAAAAGCGTCACGTAAACTCAATACTTCAGGACGCGGCATGAATCTCCGATGATTAATTCAATTTTCGATAATTATTCGCTGTTACGATAAACGGTTCGGAATTACCGAAAATTTAAACGTTTTATCAGTTACGGAGCGTCGAGAGTTCGAAAGTAAATTGTGTACTCGTTTGCTATTCCAACGGCCCGCGATATCATTTTTTATTCGTTCGCTCGGTATTCGCGAGATATTTTTTCGATGTTTCACCGCAAAGAAACGCGGCATCGATTTTATTTGCATAAAAGTTATCGACGTGCCGATAGATACCCTTCGAGGGCTCTGAATCGCTTTCGACTCGACTGCTTCGTCGACCGCAGAACTTTCGTATAATCCTTTTTCTTGTACCCTCTTCCAGCGTTTTTGACTTTTTATTTCTCTTTTTCTCTTCTACACCGTCGCTACGACGGTAAACTCGACGTTATCTGAAGTTTTTATTTCTCTTTTTCGCGGGATATGCAAGTTAAAGTTATCGTTTTTCGTTTCTCCCGCAGCACGTCGGTGTTATAAAATACGCGAAGCAATTAATTACTTCTCATCTGGGGATCGGCTTCGCAGTCGTTCAATAACCCCGAAGCAAAGAAAATTATAATAATTGTCTACGGGCTGTCGGGACATTTTAGCTTTCGGCGTATTGCTCACCGACGAGAATCTTCTCGAACGACAAATGCAATCTGACGCCTCATGAAATTCGATTCGAATTTCTTTCGGCTGCCGATTCACGACACGACATTCGGACATTCGGTTCTTTAATATATATATATATAATTTTTTTTTTTTTTTCAAAATTTTTACACATTTTTTTTGGCTTTGTAAAAAAATTTCCGAAAAATAAAAATTGATATATTTATTTCGCGAATACTACGTTTCGGCTTCGGAATTAAATATAATTATAGTCGATATTTTCGAGTGAAGAATGTAGACATTTTTTTTTTTTTTTTTTAAGGATCCAAACTGAGAGCCTTCGGTCTTAAAAGCTTTTTACAGCGAATCCCTTCTCTGTAGGATTTTTCTCAACGGAGTACCAACATTCCTCGTACTTTGCGCGGAACCCTTCAATTTCTTCCCCGCAATCCTCGCAAAACTCGCGATCCTCTAATTTTACGACACTTTTACACAACTCGCAAGCTGTGTCACCGCATCGACGTTGAATTATTATTCGCGTCGTGTTCTCCGCCGTTCGTTTCGCGATTTCTTTCGGTCCCGCGAAACGAGAAAACTATTGGAGTGTTTCGTGGGGAGCGAAAAAAAAAAAGAAAAAAAAAAAAAAACGGCGTCTCGACAGAAAGCCGATAACGTTACATACAATCGCAGCTATCGAAGTGGAGTAATACAGCTGAATTTTTTTTTTTCTGTTTTTCATTATTTTTCACCGGGAAAACCGAAGTCAATACGCGTCAACACAATCGCTATATGAAAGCACAGTAATATAGTTTTCTATTTATTTTTATTGCGAAACGGAGTCAATACTTACGAGAAAATAAAATATCGCTCGGCGCTCAGTTATATTTTCTACGTATCGAGTATATTTTTCTATATATATATTCACTTTTTTTCATATGTACGACAATGCGGACTGCCGTACGAGACGTTTTTATGTTTTCCATTACGCAAACTTTTTTTTTTTTTTTTTTTTTTTTTTTTTCATTGAGATTCGCGAGTCTCAGAGTGGAAAACTCATTTCTCGATTGTACGGACCGAACGCCGTGGAACGGAGTGATGGGTGAAAAGCTTCGCGAGCGATATAATAGCGTCGTTCACGTACCATATTAACCCTTCAGAAATCTCACGTCTCAATGCGGACCGATGCGACGTCCAGACGCATAAAAAACATCGTAATAAACATACGGAAAAGTTTCGCGCGAAAGTTACTTCATTAAGCGATCAGAATTTTGCATATTTTATTGATTCGCTTGAATGGAAACGTATTGCATCGAAGCGGCTGAGAGAAATTTCACGTATAGGTAAATCCGATTCCGTCGGCAACATCTGCGTTTTCCCATTACTTTTTTTGTTGTTTTTTATCGTTTTACGAAGAATTATAATGAAAATCCGATAGATTGCATCGCGCAGATTTCGTTTCACATTCTTCCGATACCCAACAATTTTTCTCGGAATTTTTCACGAAAAATGAAAAAAAAAAAAAAAAAACCGATAGCCACTGAGGTTTATTCTTCCGTCTAAACGTTTCGGATAACTCGGAAGAGCGTTTTCGCAGCCCATCGCAAACGACATTATGCAAACCGTTTGGTTGTCTCTTCTCGCGAGTCTCCGAAGCTTTTCTCTCGTGTCGCTGCTCTCAGTTTGTATGGAAATGCGCCACGGGCTTTGGGACGTCGCTAGAGATGTCCCGAAGCAGATAAAAATGATATATAGTGGAGAAAAAAAAAAAAAAAAAAAAAAAAAAGATCGGAGCGTCAAGTGCAAACGACTCTGTGACTCTCGTGAACAATTGGCAAACACGAAGCTTGACAACTGTATCTCTCGAAAAAGCGGCTTCCGTGAGAGCGATTCAAAATTTTTTTTGATAACACCGGAGATCTCGGCACCGATTGCGTTACGGCATTTATCGAATGACGCACAACGCTCGCTGTGCCGCGGGGATCAAAATGCCAACGAGTCTGTTTCTTCGAGAGTTGTCGTAAATTTAAACGCGAGAGACGCGCAAAGAACGACTATTCGACGCTTGTCGCGAGTGATGAAAATTCGAGATTCGAAAATTCATACCTTATCCGCTATACGTAATTAAGATACGCCGCTGGTAGGGAGAACACTTGAAATTTGCGGGAATACCAAATTTTCGATTACGCTGCAACATCGAAAAAAAAAAAAAAAAAGCGTGTCGCTAACTTTATTCCCCGTGAGACACTCGCGTCGGGGGAGAATATCGTTTTGTAAAATAATAGCTTTGCCATTTTGTGGAAATATAAGAAGCCAAATATACTGTTCCGATCGCTACTGCCGGCTTGCGGTTCGTCGTTCTTCTTAACATATTTTTTATTGTAGTTTTTTTTTTTTTTTTCCCTCACTTTCTTCTCCCTCGTCGCACCGTTTTACATCTTCTATCCGTCTTTATTCCCTCTGTCGGGGGCGTGTAAATTTTTGCTCCCTCGAGAAATACCTCAACCGGAGCCGCCACCGGCTGAATCGACGCTCCTTTTCTGCCTTTCGATGTTTTTTTTTTCTTTTTTTTTTTCTTTTGGAGAGATTGTTTTTTTTTTTTTTTTTTCACAAACTCGACTGCTGCTGCAGAGTGGAAAGAAAACCGTAGCTATAACTTCGAATTCACCGCTGTCGAAAAGACGAAAACACTTTTTTGCCTTCGGCTCCTTTTCCCTTTTCAACTTTTTTTTTTTTTTTTTTTTTTTAATGGGGACAGACGAATCCCCGACAATTCTCGATAAGAATTCATAATTCGAAGTCTCGTCGAGATTTATGAATAGAAACGTAATTTCACACATCGGCGATCTAATATAACTTCGGTTGATACAGATATATAACAAGTAAAATTTGCTCCTCGATCTCTCGAGAATGTAAATATACTGTTTTGATCACGTGACATTGTATCGCTAAACGATAATTATCTCTCTTATTCGAGGTAAGAACGTTCCCGTTAACGCGATGGGCCTTTCAGCACTTGAAAATAGTATCTCGCGAAGAGTTGTCGCGATCGGTGGTCTCGTTACCGTATCTCTAACCTGTAATCGCGATAGACTCCCGACGAGATCCGCGAGTAATTATATCGATATTCGTGAAATACATTAATCGCCAATCCGAAACGAATTCGTATCATCTCACCGAAACGAAAAAAAAAAAAAAAAAAAAATTCAAATAAATTGTTCCGCGTACCGGTAGAATGTTTTAGCGTGTAAAATAAATAAAAAAACATCGAAAATGGACGCATACGTAGTAAAGAAACTTTGGGGTCGTCACTGTGCCAAAAGTGAAAAAATAGAAGCAACAAGTATAAATGGAAAAAAATTTGTTTCTCGATGACGAAGTAAAAAAAAGACGACGCCGATAAAAAAAAAAAACAAAAAAAAAAAAAATTGCTACGAAGACCGCGTACCGACGACAAAAGTTGAGGTCTCCTTCCAGATTACGAAGTTTGATGCAATAAATATTAAGTTGAGAAGCCTAACGAGATCGTTCTCTTTGCCGAAAAATATTCGCTCGTAAGCCGCGCACCGCCCGTCCCGTGGAGCCACTCAAGAATAGTTCAGCTGCGAGTTTCCCTCGAGTTTCGCGGGGAAAATTAGATTAGTCGAGAAAACCCCGAGTACCACTGTGTCCCTCCGATGTCCAGCGACAAACGGTCCAAACTTTTTTTCAAGGCCGCGACAAAGTCCTCGATGTTTTCCGCGAGAGTTCTTAAGAATTCGAGGAAAAATCGTTCGTTCGCGAAATTTTATTGTCAGTGAAACTTTTCGAGACACAATTAGCATCGGAGAAATACGAAAAAAAAAAAAAAAAAAAAAAAAAATCGTTGCAGATAAGAATAGAAGAGACCTATTGGTTGTATGAGCGAATAACATGTCGTCGACGACAGACGATAGCGAAGACTTCGAGGCCTTTTGGAAGGCCTTGAATAACGAGAATCTCACGGAAGCTCAGTACCTCGATAGAATACTTGGACCGAAATATTTGCCCGCAAAGCTCGTCATACCACTGACACTCGCTTACGTGACAATATTCGTAACCGGCGTCGTGGGAAATGTGATAACTTGCACTGTTATCGTTAAAAATTCAGCTATGCATACACCGACTAATTACTATCTCTTCAGTCTCGCAATTTCGGATCTCATACTACTTATTCTCGGTACGTACTAATATTAAGTTAATAAAATATTAAATTAAGGTTCGGTCAGCACATCGCGAATTTTAGGGTACAATTGGCATTAAAAGTCGAAAAGATCGAAAAAAAAAAAAATTAAAAATCGTCGTCTGCAAATTGCAATTTTTATTAATAAATACTTTTTAATATTTGACGGATCAACTATTTTATTTCGTACCAAACACTAAAAAGTATCTCTTGGGAAAAAAAAAAAAAAAAAAAAAGATGTTAAGCTGGAAATACTTCGAAAATCCAACCAAAATCCCGAGTATACAGAGGTTTAATAAAATAAACCAATGTCGCATTAACGGAGTTTGATCTATAAAAACATATGTACGCATATACAGAAATACAAATAACTGGCGATAATTCTCCGTGTCCAGCGATTACGCGATAACGTGTTTTCTTTATAATGTTATTGCAGTCGTTGACAGATTAAATAGTCTCGCGGACTTATCATTTTTTTTTGTTTCCGATATAAAAACAATTGCGATGAATGAAAAAAGAGTCGTCTTATGCGCGTGTGAAATACCGCGGTCGGTAAAAAAAACTTCAATCAATTTTATTTATCAACAATAACTTCCGGTCAAAATTGAATTTTTTTAATTCGATTTTGCTTTCGACCTAAAAAAAAAAAAAAAAAAATTAACTACAGTTTCTTTTTTTTTTGTTACTGAGCAATTTTCGCATTCTCTCGAAGAGTCATTTCGTTCGGTAAATAATTGAGACGCTCTACTGAGATATTCGTTTATTTTTCGAGAGGGTAAAGGAATCATTTGTCTTCGTGTAAAGTCCACGTTTCGCCGGCAAATGAGAGACTTTCCACGTCCGAAGGTGAATAAGGTTTCCCTTCAGGAGGGGTGTATAAAAGAGGTCCAACAAAAGGACTTTCGAGAGAAAGAAGGGGTGGTTGATACTGCGTGGGCAAAAGAAATAGAAAGGAAAGTCGGCAGCTGTAGCGTTCGAGGTTCGATAATTCGATCGCCAAAATACGATTCCACGTTGACAAATCTCTATATATACCCCGTTATTCCTCCGGTAACTTATTCTCAATCAACGAATCATGAAATTCTTTCACCATTTCTCCAACAAATCGCGAAAAAATAGCTATTAAACGCAATTTTTTTTTTTTCGCATTTCTCAATGTTCTTCTCGCGCGTTTCTTCGTATATATATTGCAATTACGCATTATTACGAATTATCCGAACGAAAATCAGGTGAACTGTGTCTCAACGTGACGACCTTTAATTATGACGAATTAACAAGATTTATTATTCATCGGATTAACGAGGAATTGTGGTCTCGTAAATTCCTTGGATTATCGTTGGATGTGAAGCGTCGCTTCGTTGGTTTCCTTCGCGTTCGTTATATTTCTCTACATTTCGGAATATGGAGTTATTGTATAGGAAAATCATGTAGAATGTAGGAATTGCGTGCATATGTATGAGTATTGTAGCGCTTGGGTCTCAAAGTCTCGAGAAGATACGACGATAGAGACGCTGTGTTATAGATGCACACATCTACACATATATATATATAACTATATAGAACAGCGCTAGACTCGCGCGATAAGGCTTTTGTGCGATACCTACTCGCAAGATCTCTCGAACGTACATCTCTCGCATGTATACTCGGGGGTTAAATTAATATACAGAGGGACTACAGGAGAAACCGGCATCGCAAGAAACGCCAAGTTGTTTGCGGTTCCAGATGTCTCGCGAATTTGCGTCATTCGTAAATTCCAACAATGATAAACGTACGTTTACGTAGAAAATTACAGCAATCTATGGTATAATTAAGAAAGAAATACCGAATTTCGAAGTGTATTATTCGATTTGACATTCGATTGTCCGCTCGTTACGCCTGAGAAGTGTTTAATGAGATATGAAATCACACGTCTGCGATACAAAAGATCGATCGAGTAACCAAACGAAATTAAACGAAAGTTTCTTCGAAGAATTAGTCATTTCTTTCCGTTTGAAACGCAAAGGAATGAATCCTTTTGGTGATAGTTTTCCGCCTCTCCGGACGGTTTTGTTCAGTCAAACGAAAGAATTTCTAAAGGATAGGAGATTTGGTACGAACGCTGACTAAAGTACAAAACCGTCTCCTGCCTTCCCGCTTGTTAGACACTTTTTCTTTTTATTGTTTGGTCCCTTTTTTTTTCTCTCGCGAGTCTCTACGAGCGGAAAGAAATTCACGGCGGCTGCTTAATTGCGTCTGGCAACTCAATTATTCGAAACTCTCGCGGCCTCGTCGACGTCAAAAATCGAGCTGAACTTCCGAACAATTTGGAAACTTTGTTCGGAAAATATGTCTTATCAGTGGAAGTTGAAAAATCACTTTTGTTGAATGTTACAAATTGTCTGACAAACGACGAAGTTTTTTTTGTACGCAAAAGAAAATATATATATTTTTTTTTTATGTAACTCGTTGAAATTCTTGAAAGTCGATGTTGAATACCATCGATACAATTGCGAACGTTCGTAAGGATTTCTATTGTGTTAGTTACCGGCACGAGGCTCGTGAGGGCTGAAGGAAATGGGTGTAAAATAAACGGAGCCATTCATAGAAAAAAACATCGAAAAAACAACTTTTATGTGGAAATTAATTCAAATTTATTTGTTCTTCGAACTATTTTTTTTTATTGATAAAATTCTACTATGAATTGCTGATTAAATTTATTATTTTGTAAAAAAAGTTTCTCATAAAATAAATAAATAAAAAAGACGGGTTATTAAAATTTGAAATTATTGCCACAACGATCGATTTTTACCTTCGAAAAAATTTACAAATGCGGATTACAAATATTTATCGATCTTCAGTAAAATTTGTTTCGACATTCTCTCCCTTCGAGAAAAAAAAAGATTGCCATCGCTGTCATGATGCGGCATAATATAGTATTATATTCCAATACGCAGTTGTTTGGCACACGCAGCTTTCATTTTATATCGCTTTGATTTTTCGATTCCGCGAACCAAGCAGTCAGACGAAAGTAACATATCTACTTGTACGCCGCTTCTCATTCGAACTCTAATATACACTTCGCTCTTCGATTCGTCTCATTTCTCGTTTGTGAAAGCGAGACTCACATATTTATTTCTAAAAAGATACGAATATATAGGCATTTATTCATCGATATATATCGAAGAGCTCGAGACTCCGACGAGACGAGAATAGTTATTACGCGTTACTGCAATATCTCGAAAACATAATTTCGATATGTATTTCAATTTTTATGAAATACGAAATGTATACATAAAAAAAACCAAAAAAAAAAACAAATAGTCCGCGATAAAAAAAAAGTATAAAACATAAATACAACGAAACGTATTGAACATTTCGATGTTTTATTGCATTCATTAAGGTAATAAGTTCGCGATACCAAAAACGTGACTCGTAATTAATTTGCGCGCATTGCTGTGAAGTGAAACAAGGCAAACGAGGTATAATCTCGTTGTTTCGCTGTGGTCCACCTGTATACGGAACGCTACTAGTTAGTCGAAGTAAATTTCACAATGCCGTGGAAACATTTCGCTTTAATATTCTCGGGTTGTTGTTGCACGTGGCAATGCTAATTATCTTTCGCGCAATGCTTCCCGTACACGCAGTCTATGCATTACTTACTGTTCACATAATAAACGCTGACGAATCCCCGCGAATTCGCTATCAAAAAATTAAATCGAAATTAAGTTTTTCATCTATCGATTCGCGTAAATGCTGCCATAGCATCCCCTCTCCTTCACCCCGAAAATAACTCTATATATCGCGTCATATTCATTAACACGTAATTCCAAACGTCGCAATCTGTTTAACTTATAGTTAATACGAGACTTTCAGTGAGTTCGATTGATTTATTCGTATTGCTTCAGAGTTGCTTTTGCGAGGGCGCAACAGGTAGCGGAAAACTGGACACCGCTTCGAAGATATATGATAGTTAATCGGAACGCGAGACTTGGGATATGTGACAGTAGATCGCGACAGAGTTTCGCGAAGTTCTTCTAACAGACGACGGATGGATGAGCTTTGGTGGGATAACTCGTATTTTTTTTTTTTTTTCGCGAAGTTTTCTCGGTTACGTATAGTGCATCGATTCCTTTGCGTCGAATCAATGCTGATAAACATAATCTTTCTTTTTCAGCACATAATTTTTGAATAATTAATCTATTTTTTTTTTTTTTTTTTTTCGTTGCGTAGGTTTGCCGAACGAATTGAGCACTTTTTGGCAACAGTATCCATGGGCTCTTGGTATCGGTCTCTGCAAGATAAGAGCCTTTGTTTCCGAAATGTCAGTGACATTATTTATTTATTATAATTATTATATTAATTAATTTTTTTTGTATATTCAACGTTTTACGACGTAAATAATAAAAAAAATGTATTGTGATAAAATTTAATAATAATAATTGAGTAATTATTACACTAATAAATACTTAAACTAAATCGCATTTTCATTCTAATAATTTTTTTTTTTTTTTTTTTTTTTTTTTTTTTTTTTCAGGTCGTCTTACGTCTCCGTACTGACGATAGTGGCGTTCTCAATGGAACGTTACCTGGCGATATGTCATCCACTTCGTTTGTACGCGATGAGCGCAATGAAGAGACCGTCGCGTTTTATTCTCGCCGCGTGGCTGATTGCCCTCGTATCGGCGATACCATTCGCTGTATTCACGAAAGTCAATTACGTCGAGTATCCGCCCGATTCGGGTGAAAGATCACTCGATTCGGCGATATGCGCTATGCTGCTGCCGGAGATGCCGGATTTTCCGCTCTACGAACTCAGCTGTTTGGTATTCTTTCTCATTCCGATGCTCGTTATTCTCGTTCTTTACACTCGAATGGGTTTTAAGATTAGAAACAGCGCGAGAGATTGCATGTCCAGCGATACTGCGCAGACGTCGGCGCACTGGGATTCGAAACAGGTTCAGGGAAGGAAAAGCATTGTCCGAATGTTGAGTGAGTCGGCAATTTTTTCGCGAAAATTAATTTAGTTTTTTCGAAAATTTTTGGGTGAACTTTTTTTTTTTTTTTTTTTTTTTAGGTGCCGTTGTTATAATGTTCTTTTTCTGTTGGGCGCCATTTCACGCCCAACGATTACTGTACGTTTACGCGCAGGAAGCCGATTATTATCCCGATCTCAACGAGTGGCTTTACATACTCAGCGGATTTCTCTATTACTTCAGCACAACGGTTAATCCGATTCTCTACAATCTCATGAGCGCGAGATATCGCGATGCATTTAAAAGAACAATTTGCTGCTGGGGTAATGGCAAATCTTCGGATAACGGAAGAAAAGCAAATTTGCGGAGGTGCGATTAACAGTATTAAGATATTTAAAGCACTTTGTGTTTTTTTTTTTTTTTTTTTTTTTTTTTCGGACTTATGATTTTTTATAATCGTCAGATACACGATCGATCAAGCGAAAGAGATGTTTCGCTGCGGATCCGGTCGACAAATGCCATCGAAAGATGCGAAAACATCGGTGGATTCTGGTCGAAGTGATGGACCTCTCGACGATAATTGTTCCGCAAAGCCGCTTCTCAACGCCAAGCATCCCATCGCAGGACAACAGTCGAGTAACGAGAGTTCGCTATCGGGAAATGGTCCGCGAGCATCGATGTCGACCGCGAGTAGCGTTGTTTGAAAATTTCTTATCTCGATTTTTATCATATTATCAAAGATTTGAAAAAAAAAAAAAAAAAAAACAAAAATTGTTTGTAAATAAAGTTTATTTTACGATAGCGTAAGTCACGTTTGATTTTTAATTAATATTAATATTTAATTATCGTAAAATACAATGTTCTCTATCGTGTTGAATTTTAATCGTTACGAAATATATTTTGACCAGCAATGTGATTTTTTTCTTTTTTTCCCGCGCAGAATTAATGATAACCGACAAAATTAAAGAGATCGGGTAAAAAAATGTGTTGTTCTAACGAAATCGCACGGATTTCTCGTCGCGTAACATCGCGCGTGTCGAAAACACGAGAGCGCCCCTTGAATTTCAATTAGCTATCCAACGCAACGCGATAATTGTCATCGCACGTGCGAATGCTGCCGCTCGCTACGCACACGCGCTTCGTGTTTGTTCTCTCGCGGAGTATACGGCGAAACCGCATCGTCGACCTCTAAATCGCTGTGTTTACTTCCATTCACGAAATTCTCACCAGTAATACGCATTTCCATTAATTATCCGCGCGGTAATAATATACCCATTGCTAAGTACGATAAATACTCTGACGGAATAGAAAGGTACGCGACGATCGATCAAATCCCAATTCCCGAAAGAATATTATTTTCCGTCCATTTGTAATCCTCACGCCTCCGCAAGATTTACGAATCAGTTTATTGCGCATTCGCTCGAAATATTTGCGCGCGTTGAGCATTTTTTTTCGATGTTTTTTTTTTTTTTTTTTTCCAACGACTTTTATTGTGGAAAAAAAAACAGAAAAAGTCGAGAGAGACTGTGATACCCGAGAATTTTTGTCGTTGCCATCAAAACAAATCGTTTTATCTGCTGGCTATACGACGAGCTATGCGTGGTGTCATTACGCGTGTACAGTACATAGCCGGAGGCGCAGTAATACGTATCAACGAATGGCCCGACGACGTGCGATCGCGATAAAATGTTTTTTCTTTTTGCGTCCCATTGGCGAAAATAAATGAAACGAATGAGAATGTATCGTTGAATGAACGAAGCTTCCAACTATCTCTCTCTCGTATATACACGAGAGTGTCAATTAAACAAAAAAAAAAGAAAAAATTTATACATTTTTTTATTTTTTTTATTCTCTCGTCTCGTCCGATATGGAAGAGTAAACTTCGTTTTACGCTTTGGAAATTTGAACAACGCAAGTATCATCTCATTAAAGCGGATAAATAAATATATATATATATATATATATATCGAGACGCGACGTCGGGACGGAAATTGGAGTTGAGAGCGCGTCGTCGCGAGTTGGCGAAATGAAATCGCACAGCTGTGGATTCTGTGTCCACGAGGGTCTATCGTACCGGAGAGACTGCTAGAGAAGCAACTACGATTCTTCAATCGTGAGACATATATAACATCGCGTCCGAAAATTGCTTTCGAATCACGTCACTCGCGTGTGTGTGTGTAGGGAGCGATTGTTGTATTCGACTCCTCCGGACCTTCTCGGGGTTTCGATGGAGAGAGTCGAGTAACCCGCGTACGACAGGCTACGCGAGTTTTCATACGGTGGGCGAAATCATTCGGAAGGTCGAGGTCTTCGTAGACCCGAGAATCCAATAAACTTCTCGCTCTCTAAAGAAGAAACTCTCATCGCTACGGTTCGAAGTTGGAATTTCAGAACGATTCGTTTTCAGTGTCGCGTGTAAAATCCTCCTCCTCCCCCCTCCCGCTTTCCATTCCTTCCGACATTTTTGCACGATAAAATATCTTCCGTCACTTTTCGTAATGTTTTCTCTGACATCTGATTTTTTAAATAAATTTTCGATATATCTCGTAGTTTAGTATTGATAGGCAAACAATCGGAATGATTATTGGTATTTTAGCCGTTTGATCGTTGGACCCTTTCGGGTATTTCATTACGAGACGACTCGAGGGCCGAAAGAATTCGCGACACAAAAAACGCGCGTCACGAGAGGTTAAGAAGTATCTTTTTATTAGTGTCACTCGAGAATTTAATTAACAATGACGTCTCTGTGTTTACAGTCGTATCTTGTGAAAATTTACATAACCTCTAAATTGCGAAATGTGAGATTACGGGAGACGGGGTTTTTCGGAATACACGCGGCAAAAAAATCGACGATTTTATTCTAATATCATTGAGCGCTGCATTGGAATTCGCAGAGGGATGGTATTTAATTTCTCGGAGTATAACTCATTGCGCGAAATCCTCGATGTTTTTTAACGCGAAATCCCCGATTTTTTTTTGTGTGTATTTTTCCGATACTCCGCGGTTTTCCGAATCCCGTCGGTGGTTTCGTCAGGCAATTTTGATAATTGGTCGTCCGAACGCGAACAAAGCAGTATATCGGAGGCTCGAGGACGTGTGTCAAATATAATGTCAAAATATGTAATCCACATATCACAGGAATAATAAAAAATATATAATTCCGAACTATGGGAACGTTAATAGTCGTCAATTTGATTATCTATGCGTTGAGATTTGCATGGTTCGTTCTCGAGCCAATTTTTCGATGTTTTTTCTGTCTACTCGTTGTGATTTTTGACAAATTATTTCAACTGGAATTGACTACGCAAGTAAATAGTAAAAAATAAATATAAATTGAAATAAAATTAAATAAATCGAATAAATAGAACGATATTTCAAGTTTTGTTTTTCGATCCTTCCTTCAGATCACAGTGTGTATCTTATTAATGGGTACATCGATGTTGATACTTTCTTCTTCCAATTCATCGACAAATACGCGTCGCGCCAACGGCCCATTCGAGCTCCAAATTTATCAAATTCACAAGCCCATCGAGGCACACGAATATTCACTGAACTGCGAATGGCGGAAACGGCAATACGAACGTACGAACGGTATCGTCGAAAGCGAGAAAGAAATTCTTCATTTTATCGTGAGACTCAAGACCGACGAGAGTCACCGTCGAAAATCCTTAAAATCGGAAGTAACGCGAATGCGAAACGAAACAGAAGAAAAATCGACTTCCGACGATTTTTCGCTTACCGACGAAACTTCAAACGACCGAATTGAGGACATTGAGAAAGAGATTTTCGTCGTGGAGCCTCGCGACGACGAGGAATAATATACTCTCGAGTCGGATACAAAGTTTCCGAAAGGGTGAGTAGTCGAAAGTCGAAATACAACTCCTACGAGAGTTTCGTGAAACGACACCGTACCTTTCGCAAACAGAACTTATTCTGTACGTCGTCGTCTCTCTATTTACCAACATGCAGTGGAATTCATTTTCAACGACGAAGTCAGAACACAAATTATAGAAAAATAAAGTATAAGAAAAAAAAAATATATATATATATATATAAAAGAAGGAATAACGAGATTTTGTTGGATGCACGTAGCATGAGATGAGCGTCTCTTCCGGTTCGCTGTATGAAAAATCGTTTGTTCAGTTCGCGCGCATAAAACTCGGAGAGAAAATGTCTCCAGATATTAACCATTAAAAATTCACAATTTTTCAAAAAAATAAAATAAAAATATTGCGCGTAAATTTCGGAAAAAAAAAATCGAATATATCTCGAAATAAATTCAATCCGTAACTTCCCCGTTATGCATTTCGCTGAACGTTCGAATTCAAACGTTACGTAGAGAAATGGATGACAACGGGATTCCGAAAGAGATATATATCACAATAACGTATGTGTGGTGACATTCCATTCTATTTCGGTTACGCAATGAGCTTATAAAGTATAACGGGTACTCCTGCTTCTCGCTGTTGTATACACGATAGTAATCCCAACATCGAGAATTTCTATGGCAGTCGGGGAAATTTATTCCCGAGTGCATAACAGCCTCTTAAAGGTATAACGCATTAGGATCGTAAAATTTGCTTCAAGGTTCGTATCCTCATGAGGCCGACTGCGATCGCACAGTTAAAGCTTTGAGAACTCTCCGCGAAAGTCCGTACGCGGCGAAGTAGTGAAAGGAACGGATGCGTACCCCTCATATAGTCGCAGTTATCTGTCTGTATATACCAACAGTGGCTTCGTATACGACTAGTATCTACAGGATTCGCGATCCACCCTCTCCGTGGCTCGAGTTTTCTTCACCCCTGGAGACTCGTTAAGTCTTCGCTTAAGCAGACGTTGAAATAACGACCCGCACGATACCCTCCGTAACAGCTGGCTTTTCGGGGACTAAGCGGGAGGATAAGGAAACTTTGGGAATCCGAAAAGTTTCATCAACGTACACGAGTTACTCCGACAGACGTTTGACGAATGTGATCAAGTGATAACCGCAATAACAGATATAATTACTATATCGATCGATATTTATCATTTATCCCGATTCCCCGACATTTGCGAAAAATTCGAATTTTAACTTCGATAAATTCGATATATCGATAAAACGGAGCAATGCGTTCGAAACAAAGGGCTGATATTTAATTTCAGTGGCGGAAGCCTTCGGGGATAATTAATGAAATATCTTCGATCGCGACGGGGACTTTCGAATATTAATTTCAACGGTAGCGGGTCGCAGAAACT
This sequence comes from Buathra laborator, assembly GCA_934046635.1. Lineage (NCBI taxonomy): Eukaryota > Metazoa > Arthropoda > Insecta > Hymenoptera > Ichneumonidae > Buathra > Buathra laborator. The sequence goes on from OW203900.1 coordinate 7,748,732, forward strand.
CGTTAATAACGCAACAAAACGTGAAAAATCGATTTTTAATTTGCGTAATTACAATATCGATGGCAGGAGAGGAATAATCAGTGTAATATGTCGCAATTATTTATAAATTTGTTCCGATTTCGATGAATTATTAATTATTCATTGGATGAAGGCTAATGGTTTTTCAATTAGATACTAAGATTAGTCACTAATACGTTACAAGTGTACGGTGATCGACATAACCTATAATAGCCTATCATTTGCCGATATACTCCCCTACGGAGCAATTCCTTCGAAATCAAAGAGCTGATGTTCAATTTCAGTAGCGGAAGCTTTCGTGGAAATTATTTAAATATCTACGACCGCAACGAAGACGTTCGGAAATTAATCTCAACGTTGATGGGATCTGAGAAACTCGTTAGCAACAACCGATTGATTAGATTACCGATCAAATTTTATCAAATTTCCTTCCGGCGAAACGGCAATTTTACGGCATCCGAATATCTCTCGAATTCTCGATTGACCGAAATTTCTATTTGGAAAATCGATTAGAATCGAGTGGATTCATGCGAGTTAAAGATTGAGATGTAATTTAATTCGCGAAAGCGGCGGGTGTAATGAATCAAATATCGTCGATCGCGACGGAGGCCCTCAGCTGTGAATCACGACGTTCACGGATTTGAGGAAATCGCGATGATTTATAAGCGAAGAACCGACGTGACGATCTGTTAGCCAAACTTACCGATTTCGTCGCTATAGACATACCGATTCTATACGCTTCGCAGCTTCTCGCGGTCAACTATATTGGAACGTCGTGTGGAAGCTAAGAATGTCGTCGAGGGTTGGATATGCGCGCTGCGTGGTAGACGAAGCGCGTGGTGTCGGGCAGAAGGGTGAACCGGCGCTGCATCGGTGTCCCGCCACTCGACTGCGGTCCTGCGAGCCGCGTGCTCTGCCCAAAGCTCCTTTCACCTCTCTGTTCGATTCAAAAACCGTACGCGAGGGTGTATATCGCGACGCGATATTTCACTACCGTTTATATAAAGACCGATAAACCCCTCCGCCCAACAGCGTTTATGTCAAAACGTTAAATTCATGATAAACGCCGCGTATATGAGTTATGTGCTTTCGAAAAATCAATAACGCGATCGCGACCCCTTTTCGGGTGAAAATTGAATTCATAAACGATTACATCGAAAATAAACAGAAAAATAAATAAATAAAATAAAAAAAAAAAACAATTGGATTTTTCTTTACCATTGTACCAGTGACGAATCACAGTTCTGTGCTATACGCGTGGAATTCTTGCAGTGATTTCGTATAACGAAAAACTCAACAACGATCGGTGCTTTCAGTGTTTTATCGGTGGGAATTATATCATTGTGAGATGGTTACATAACCTTAAAATATATTTATAATCCGCGATTTTCGACTTTAACTAATTAACTGTCTGTGAGTGGTTTTCAATGAAAACGCGTAATCGAGTCAGTGAAATTTTTCTAAATGTGTTACGCTTTTAATATTTTGCATGAAATTGTTATGGACGAAGGATAATTAAAAAAAAAAACAATTTAAATATAAAAAATAAACATATTCGTCGACTATGGAGGACGAGAATCAATTACCGATACTCTCGATTAATTTGACGAATTATGCAAATTTTACGGAGGACGAATATTTGGAAAGGATATTGGGACCGAAACATTTGCCGCTGAAACTCGTATTGCCGGTTACCGTTATTTACGCATTGATATTCGTTACCGGTGTATTTGGTAACGCGGTCACATGTTTGGTCATCGTTCGAAATCCCGCTATGCAAACGGCGACCAATCATTATTTGTTCAGTCTCGCTGTGTCGGATCTGTTGCTTCTTATGCTCGGTGAGGTTTAATTTATACATTGATACATATATATATATATATATTTATTAATAAAATAGATTAAAAGCTGCGATCTTCCAGTATTGCGGAACTATTGAATAACATCGATACCAGAGAAATATTAGATACGAATTACTTTTATATTTTCTCTCGAAATCGTAAAAGCGAAATTGTATTTACCAGTTTGTTCGCTTTGGTACCGATCTTTCGTGTTTATTCAACAAAAAAGTTTCTTTCAACATTCCGAAAGACAAATTAAAAAAAGAAGTATGAATATGCATCACATTCGCACCGAAACTATGTCGCGTCTGACCCATACGGCCTGTTACCACTAGCCGCGAGGTAACGAGTAAACCAGCAACGCGCTCGAGGGAATTTAAAGAGTTACCATTTTTTTTCTTTTTTTTTTTTCATTTATGCTTTTTTTAATGATAAATAGCAGTGTCGGAAATTCACTCTCTGTGTTTTCTCGCTATTCCCTTAAGCACTTTCTTTATCTATTCCACCGGCAGTTCTATACCCGCGAAGCGGCAATTTTTTTTTTCCCCTCCCGAACAAAACTCACACTTGGACGGCAAAGTGAAAATGTAAATTGTAGAAACTTGTGCGCGCGACGAAAAGAGCTTCAAAGCCCGTGGGATATTATCCGTCGATTCAGTGCACGTAGTTGGCGCTCTGTAGTAAAGAAGAATTTTTATATTCGTAGGACGGGTCTCTCTTTATCCAAGGGTTACACTTTATCTTTATCCGGGAAAATGAATGAGAATAGAGTATTAACGTCGAACTTCCGCGACATTCCAAATTTATAAATTTATTATTTGTTACGATAAACGGCGTCTTTTTTATCGTTACTTTCTAACCTTAAAATCGTTTCTTTTTTTTACGATTTTCCCCGTAGTTTTCTCGCGCCATTTTGTCGTTGACGCACTTTCACGCAGGAAAAGATATAGCGGTACTAAATTAAAGTGATTTTCTGTGTCACAGAGGCCGCGTAATTTTGTTTTTTTTTTTCACGAATTCGTATTTTTCTGGCCGCGAAATAAAAAAAATGACCAAAACTCATGCATTATTCTATGTTTTCGTTTTGTTGTTGGTTATTCCAAACTGCTTCGGTGATTTAACGTCTTCTTCGCACCCTCCTTGTCGTCGTTCTCTTTTCACGGCTTACTTTTTATACCGTTGACCCTCCCGAGTTTCTACTCGAACGAGATGTTTCATTAGGAGTAAAACAGAAGAACAACGTATAAACGTGACCCCTTCCCATGAGTTTCCCCGAGTTATTTGCAGGGATAGACGATTCGCAGTCAGTTTATTACTGCATCTCGTATAATATATTAACATAGCAATTTATTTTCGTCGAGAGCACAGATCCGCCCTTTCGCGGTGTCTTGGCGGTTAGCTAGGTGACTCTTCCAGCTCTGTTTTAACGCCGAGAGTTTCGTTTAATTCGAATTCCTTGGAAAGCTCGGCGAGGATAACCGATGGGACAAGCGAACGCGTAAAAACATCGAAATTGATAGTTTACTCGGAAATGCAGAGATTCTTCCCACATTATTAATTGCATTGATGATTCAACAGTTAAATTCTTTAAAGCAGCGAATTGTATTGCATTTCGTTAATTATTCTTCGTTTGTAAACTTCGCGATTTTTATAATTACATCGAAGATATCAACGCAGAAACGCAGATGCAAATATCGTATCGCGGAGATAATAACGGCACCGCGAGTCCTTGATGCGCTTCGCAAAACGAAATAAGAAACGCTCGTGTAGAGAAAATTGCTTCGAGCGTATAGAGTCAGAGGGCAGAAGTGAACGAGAGCTCGAGATTGGAAGTCTTCGTTTCTGCGGCAACTAAACGTTGAAATAAAAACCAAAGAGTGAACACGAGTAATACGAGTTCTCGTCGCGATGATATGAAATTCGAGAGACGACTAGAATAAGAGAGACGAAAGGAAAAGAGAGTCCGCGAAACGGAGTGAACGAGCGACTAATGAAAGCATCATAAAAAAGGAAACCTATGAGTCTCAATAGGCAAAGAAAAAAAAAACAACGAAAATACGAGGGAGAGAAATATCGCACGGAGCGCTTATCGTCTCGTTTTGGCTGTCTGTTCCTTCCACTTTTACCCACTTTGCCCTTTTCGCTGTGACTATAAGTAGGCGTTGCGTGAAATGAAGCAAAAAAAAGTCATATACGTCGCGCGGCCATTCGATAAACGAGAGAATTCGGCTCCGAAAAAAAAGCTCTTACGCACGAAATCAGCTGCGATCTGTTGAGATATCCATTTTTTTGCACGTATAATGTTTTTATGAGAAAATACACCTATCGATCGATGCAAAAAAATTGTTTTCTATAGTCGCGATGATATTAAAAAAAGGAGGTTAGGGATCGATGGGTAAATTTTGCAAATGCGACAAAACGAAGCTAACATCCGGAAGCGCTCGAGAGTATCTCAATAGTCGATAGATGAATAATTCATCGATGTACAAACGGTAAACAACAGTTTCTCGAAATAGCTTACTGTACACGAGAGTATCTCACGAGGATGCGACGATGATGTTCGAGAGCGCCGCCTCTGACGACCGGAAATTCATAGACCATTGGAGATGTTGACAAGACACGTAGGGGTCAGAGTAGTATCATCCAGAAAGCCTATATATATATATATATAACTATATACACGAGAGAAGATAGACGATAATTAAGCGACAGTGGATTGATTTTCCGAGCCGTATTGTTCGGCTTCATTCGAAGGACCTCGCGTGCGAACGGAACACGAAATCGAAGGTCGACTCGTATTTCCACTGTACACAACCAAACTTCCCATAGACTTTGTCGTCACGTCCATCATCCATCTCTCTATCTCTTCGTGACATCGTAAATTTTCGCCACGTTTGGCAATGATAATTAACGATCGAACCAACGATAATCCCGAGATTTTGGATTAAGCTATCAGTTATAGAACTCACAAGCGAACGGGGAAACTACTGTACTATTGAGTTTAAGCTTTCATTCGGAAATCCTTTAATCGTTTTTTTTTTCGGTATTTGGATTTTGGTTGCGATAGGATTAGAGAAACGAGCGACTAATTCATTAAACGAGAGGGTAATTTGGCCATTTTTTTTTTTTTTTTTTTTTTTAGGTTTATGGGGAGCATTTTGCGATAAAAATCTCGACGGATATACATGCAAAGTCGCAATGAAGTACACCATTATGCAATGTTGGGATATCTCATTTCGATGATAAATCACGAGCCAAAAAGGGCCATGTAACTCACAGCCCTCAGCCGTAGCTATTTTGCATTACGAAATTGCAAATCGTCCAGTGCATCGATTCGCATCTGGACTCGACGTTGAGCAGTGGGTGTGACGAAAGTTGTTATAGTGCAACTGGAAATCATCCGGCATCGTCCATTTGGCGAACATCAGAGAACAGTCTCATTGGCTTTTGGTACCATTGGGGACAGAGATAAATTGGAGTGAATGAGATAGGAGAACGCGACTATACTGCCGACTCTAAGCGTCGCTCACTCGTGACTGTAATTAACTATTACGAGGTGCTCTCACGTAATAGGTCTCACCGGACTCGAGAGTCTTGGGAGTCTATTCGTTCGAGAGTCGCGACAGTGACCTTCCGTAAATGATCACTCGGATTATTAACCAGTAGGCAGTTCGTGGCTCGCGATTCAGTGAAACATCCATAGGAAACTACTGAAACAAATCCCGGGCAACGGATTTTTTTTTTTTTTTTTTTTCGATATTATAGTCGTTTCTCCAGTTCCGAAAATAGAGTTCAAGACTTTGGAAGAAGGAAAACCCGTTCAATCGAAGCTGAAATGCGACTTGGTCGCTTTGTCTGATCAAAGCGAAACTGCACTACTTACGGATCAAAAGATCCTTTCGAGAGAAGTTCCCCTTGCGTCTGACTAACGCGGGTTTGTTCCACTAGATATTGCTTTAAATTTGCTGTAGCAATACACCTGATTGCTGTTGGTAACTTCATTTGATGTAATATCCGGTAAAATATCCTTAACTCTCGCACTACGTTGGGTATTAATGGAGGGTACGTAAGGAGGCCTGTGAGCGAAGGGAGGTCGAGAGAGGAGGGTATTGGGGAAAACTGGAAGTTCAGCGAGCTGTGAATTCCAGATATCGCTTCGTCTCATCCGTTTCTCCCTGTGCCTGTAATCGCCCTAATGACATGGAGACCCTTCAATCTGTTTCATTCATTATCTCATCCGAGCGCGCGATTCGGGCCAAAACGGCGCCGAGGTTCTTCGTTCGCATGGCTTCCCATAATTGGCCTGACAAAGGGATCTCGAAAATTTGAATAATCATCGTCGTAACTGTGAGAAAGCTGAAGGGATTTCCTGTCTCGACGAAAGTGAAAGATTGAGGTCTTTCGGGCGCTGCGTAATGGAAAGGCGCGCTACGTCATGAAAACGTCATCGTAATGTTCACAGAGGGTTGAGAGGGTCGTCACTGGAATTATACCAGCCATAGCACAAGTACGTGCTGCGCCACGACCTTCGCCTCAACTACGGGGAGAGACACACGAAACATCGTGGCAATACGACGCGTATGTAAGCTTACTATTCAGCCAGAGCTCTCGCATCCTCCGAAACTCTGACCTACGTAACAGAGCTAATTTATCAAGTCCACTGTCCTACCGACTATGAGGCCGAATTAACTTGGGCACTTAGAGGATATGCAGACGTTCCTGATATGATATATACGTTCTGCTATGAGATACTTCAACAGCGAAATGCACTGCTTCAACAGAGCAGCATATTGAAGCGATCGCTTTTTTAAGGTACCGCTGAAGGAAGTTACAGCTTTATCGTCGTTTCTTCGAGTGAATAATCGTTTTACAAGGTAGATTAGCGCTACAAAACGCTTGGAAAGAGGCTAAAAAAATTTTTTGCGTTTGTTTTTAGAGCGGATTTCCCGTATTAAATAGTAACGAGTCATCGTGACTCGAAGGATTTATCGCGATCTTGGGAATTCGGAATTCTATCGGAAAATTCTTTCTTGGCATATGCTTCTTCGATCGGCGTGAGAAAAATAGATCGCGTATAGATTTTTAACGATTAAGGGTAAAAAAAATTATTTCGAAAAATTCTTTGAAAGTGACGATTTTCAGTATTTTCTAAAGTTATTAATTCTTTTCTAATAGAGGATATTGTAAGCATTTTTTTTATTGTTACTTCGAATCATTACAGCTGCAATAGGAAACGGAAACAATCGTGATAATGAGTACCGCTTTTAATTTTAATTGTAAATGTTACAGATTTTTTTGCGCTGATCACGAATTACATAGCTGTAGTAGTAAAATATGGAATTTTTAACGTTACGCGTTTCACTGAGTCTCAGTGATTTTTCCCGATTTCGTTATCACGCATATTCGCCGAAACGGCGTTTTACGTTTACGTTTCGACAAAATTTGGTATATTAATTCTGTAAGTCTTATAATGTATTTCAAACGATAAATGACGAAAATTTTTCTGTTTTCATACTTTAATAATAATGAAATAAAAAGAATTTTACAAGAATCAAAGAATTCCCGACTGAAAAAGGAGAGTAATTAAAAAATGATATCAACAAAAAAGAGCGGAATAATAAATAATTATTTGCATATTATAACGCGAAGCTTTTAACACTCAGTGAGGAAAAAATCGCAGACCTATAACATGCGAAAAATTATTTGGTGTTTCTCTCTTTTTCGTAATTGAAAGTTACTATTTCGTAGTCCATTTTCGATCGAAAGTTATGTCATTTTTGTAAAATAATTTTTTAGCCATGAGCTCTTAACGATACTGAATTACAGACTCGACGGGATAATCACGACTTGCTTCGTGCTTTCGTTGCTTTTTCTCTCTATGGCGTCCGCATGGCTCGGACCGGAAACCCGAATAATCGATTTTTTTTTACGAGTCTCAGCGGAGTTCTGCGACGGCGAAGATCGTAAGAGTAATTCAGGCGGAAAAACACGTGGTCGCTGAGTACAGATCGGATTGTCTATATCTCGGTTGCTCTACTTCGTACCACGCAACGATTTATATCGACATCCCGATAAATCTCTCCATCTCTTCCATTCGATACGCGGCAGTTGCGTTAGCGATGTTTTTTTTTTTTTTTTTTTTTTTTTATTCCACGAGAATCTTTTTACTAAATAAATTTTTCGTCGTAATCCCCGAAGTGAATGCCTACAAAAGTCCTCTATTGCATCATCCTTTTCTGTTCCCATTTTTCCAACAACATCGATTTGTTATTCGATGCGTCATAAAAATACGTCGGGAAAAAAAAAAAAAAAAAAAATTCAAAAAAACCTCTCCGACCAATTTCTCTTACATCGCGAAAAAGATTTAGTGAGACTTCTATCGCCGCTTATGCTTCCTCGTCACGTACTTCCGTTTCTTCTATTTTTCCCATTATCGGCTGAGGCGGCAAAATTTTACACCGCAAGACCGGTAAGAATGAGTTAAGGATGAGAGTTCCCAAAGGTCTCACACCCGGTTATTCTTTATATACGATTCCTATCGTATATAAAGCTACAGAAGAAAACGTCTCGACAGATGTGCTGAAGTGTTCCCCATTTTTGTAACAATATCTCTTCCGTTGTCCGAGTAGATCTGTGACTCTATAGTACCTCTACGTAACATTATCGTTGACGCGGGTCAAGAAGTTCGATAAAAGTTCAAATAACACTGTCGTTCGTACTTTCGCGATTCGAATTTTGCACAGAGATATCGTATAACCGTTTGTCAAACATTCATCGAAAACTTTCGCAAGCAACTGGTCTCTAATTAATCCTTTGCGCGTTTCATCGATAAACTCTCCACGAATTTCCGCGTTCATCGTAAACAAGCGGTGCACCAGCGCCTCTGCATCCCCGGGGAACGCAGACTTCGCGGGGCGTTCAAAAAATATTGTTATTTAACGGTTACAGTTCAGGATAAAGTTTTTCGATTTTATGTCTCATAAACTGTCGGCTGAAGCCACTGTACCGCAATATCTATACGTATACATAATAATACAACACAATTTCGAAAGATATTCAATGTGCAACGGCACGCCACGTGATTTATCGTAACACTTTGCAGAGCGTTGGCACACGAGTGTAAGTGAGAAAACACGACGAGTGCATATACGCAGATTGATTTATGGATAGGGATATCCCATGGGATATCGACTGTAAACCTCCCGTTGGGAATTACCGGTATATACAAATTATCCTCGACATGACCGATACGCATCTTCACGCGCGAATGCTGTCAAATGTTCGATGGACCATTATCACGAAAAAAAAAAAAAAAAAAAAATCGTATAAATAAAATTGATGTATTTCGACGTCATGCAAAACATGTATTTCGGTTTGGCATTTCGAATTGAATAAAAAATTAAAAAAAATAAAAATAGCGAATAAATAATGAAAATCATGTATTTCAATGTCATGCAAAACATCATTTCCGGTTTGACATATCAAATTTTATAAAAACTACAAAAAAAAAAATGGCGAATAAATAATGAAAATCATGTATTTCAATGTCATGCAAAACATCATTTCCGGTATGGCATTTCCGATTTCATAAAAAAAATTTCAAAATAACGAGTAAATAATGAAAATCGTGTATTTCAATGTCATACAAAAGCGTTCTTTCCGCTTTGGCATTTCGAATTTCATTACGGACGCAGGTGCAGTCGCGGAGAACAATTTCATAAACGTACGCATTTTTTTTTATTTTTTTTTTATCGTATATTCCGAAGCCGGATTATCCATAATGATCGCTGCAGAGTTCTTCGGAGGCTATCTGTTCCGCCCGCATTTTATTCATTCCTCTCACGTTATTCCGCGAGAGACTGTAGGGGCGTTATACTCCGCGAGGATTCTGCTGGGGTACAAAAACCATTTGTTTTCCTCGTGTCCTCAGGTTTGCCTAACGAGCTCGGGGTCTTTTGGCAGCAGTATCCCTGGGAACTTCCCCTAATCGTCTGCAAAGGACGAGCTTTCGTCTCCGAAATGTGAGTATATTTACCATAGCTTTGTGAGTCGCAGAAAAAAAAAAAAAAAAAAACAAATCTTCGACTCGTTGTATCACCGCTCGTTACACTTAATGTCTTTCAAGGTCTTCTTACGTATCAGTATTAACGATAGTGGCGTTCTCGTTGGAGAGATATTTCGCAATCTGCCATCCCTTGCGTCTCTACGTTATGAGCGGTTTGAAACGACACATAATCATCATAATCGCTGCATGGGTCGTAGCGTTTGTTTGCGCGATGCCATTCTTCTGGTACACGGATGTCAGTTACGTAGAGTGGCCTCCAGGTAAGAAAAAAAAAAAAAAAAAAAAAAAATGCCTATATTTCCATACATCATACCTATCCCTTACCCCTATTTTTCATTCACGCCGTATCCCTTCGGATCCCTAAAAATGAATTTTCGCTTTAAACCCCAAGAGAGTCTTTCCGAGTTCTGACCCTCCGGTTTTCTTCTTCGGATATTCTAAGCTTTCCGATGGTAATTCGAGGTGAATTTGTCGTGCGATAACTAACTTTACAGTTTCATTATTGTCCGGACGTGCGCCACGCTTAAATTATTCCCCTTTGGGAGAGGTTACTATTCTTGTGGTTTTGCCGATATTAGATCCTTTGAAAAAACGTCAGTTCGTTGTTATATATCACTGCTCTGCACGGTGGATTTGCATATAACTGCGTTTATACGCGCTACGGATGGAATATATGCAAATACATCGCGTTGAAAGAAAAATACGCGGACGCCACCCCTGCGATCTTCTCGGCATTATGCAAACTTTGAGATCGTTCCCCGTTCTCAGTGGAGCTCCGGAGGCTCGGCGCGCTTACCTCTTAAAATGTGAACATCGGTTTGCAGGAAAAATTTCTATGCCTCCCTTACCGCGTTTCATACTTCACTTGGAGATCGAAAAGTGTAAAAAAATAATAATAATAATAAAACGAGATGTACAGCACACTTTTTACATAAGCGCTTCACGAGAACCTTCGACCCAATTTATTAACCGGAGGATTCTCGTCATATATTTCTTTCGTAATTCCGCAGGTTCGAGAAACGCATCGAAAAATTCGGCAGTCTGCGCGATGTTCAATATGCCGGATTTTCCACTTTACGAGATGAGCTGTTTGATATTTTTTCTCATTCCTATGGTAATAATAATGTGGCTGTACGTTCACATGGGAATAACTATACAAAGCACGACATTGGGACACAGGATAGACGGCACGGTACACGGCGAAACGCGACCGTCGCAATCGCGCAAAGCGATCATACGAATGCTCAGTAAGTCTGTCAATTTTTTTTAATATGTTTACCGATTCATGCAAAATGTGATGATTGTTAATAATTTTTTTACAAAAATACACATTTTTCAAAAAAATTTCAAAAATTTTGCAAATTCGAAAAAAAAATTCACCGATGCCGTTAGGGAACGCGAATCGCATCGAAGAGTTTTTTTTCACGTGTAAAAATATCTTTCAAATTTTTGCAAGTCAATAACTTTGTATTCGGAGATTTTGCAAAATTTTTTATTTCGCATTTATTTTTCGTTTTTTTATTGCGCATTGGATATTTACCTTTCTTCGGCGCGCATCAGAACGCAACTGATATAACATTCGAGTCGAACACAGGTACATTAGTATTTTTTTCTTACGATTTTTAAATCGTTGTCGCATTTCGCGACAAAATGGAACTTTACGAACGAATCAACGAATAATCGGGTTAAGAACACTCAGCAAAAAAATTTGGCGCATTTTACGAACCCGACGATGCGAAACGGATAACGACCCTTCCGTTTAGTCGGATGTTAAAAATTATTAGTAAAATTCGTCGGTAAAATTTTTGAAACTTTCGCCACCGGATATCCGCACCGCGAAGTTTAAACTCCTCGTCCGTCAACTGTCGACAAGTTTCGCGTCTTGAAGCCAATTATTAATGACTCCAAAACCTCGACGAGTTGACTACAAAACGAAACCGTCACTGGTGACTATCAAACTCCGAACTCCGAAAGTCCGGTCCAACCGCCTCATCAGAAATTTCGTGTAATTAAACGTGTTTCGAGAACAGCGGTAATGCGCGAAACTCGTGGAGTGTGGAGTTGATGTGTGTGCGCGTCGAGAGGTTTTCACGGCGGGTTTCCCCATTTCGCGATAACGAAAGGAAACTTTGTTAGGGACCGTTTCGGATCTGTATAACTCGCTTCAGGGTGCAACGGATAGTTGCAACGATAGTATAGTCTGTAGTCAAAGTACGCGACGGTATAAATGATTAGCGCACCGGTGTAACGGAGAGTTAGAAGATAGTCTATCGCTGGGATAGAATATCAATTGAAAGGGAATACGAGCCGAATATACTGGTTGACCTGTTCCACGGACAGGCAGAATACGAAAACGCGGTAAAGCCGGCAAATACATCAAAGATTTCCATTAAGCAGATCAACTCCTATGAATTTTTACGCGTTCACATTTTTCGAGCGGTCATTTTCACCGAAAAAAAAATTCGCACGCAAAATAAAAAAAAAACCGTAACTTCCCTTCCGCATGGTAAGAGTTAAAAAAATCTTCAAAGACTCATTGGCGCGAGAAAAAAAATTAAATGGGACATAAAGTGAAAATTGTAAAGGGTAAAAAAATATTCTCCACAAACGAAACGAAGACGAAATTTTTTTGGAAAATTGACAACACTATTTTTTTCAACTTAACAAGTAATTGTTGTACCGTTTTTACTGCATAAAGATTACGAAAAAAAGCCGAAATATCGTAATTTTCGAAAATGTTTATATCAATGATTTCCATAAAGCAGATAAACTGCTATGAATTTTTTCGCGTTTATATTTTTCATCGGTCAGTTTCACCGAAAAATTTTCGCGCACAAAACAGAAAAGGAGTAACTTTCCTTCCGCATTGTAAGAGTGACAGACGTTTCACGGTCCCTTCTTCTTGAATTCCCAACGAAAGACCAGACACCCGACAGATTGTTGCCTCGCGTGCTTCTCATACCTTTAAATTCGATAAAAACCCGTCGGCGAAATATCTCGAAGGAAAAAAGAAAAAATGTCTCAAGGCAACAATATTCTCGGTGTATATCGTGTATTTTACGTTCAGCGATATAAAGGAAAAACCTTTCGAGGTTTTCACGCGCGTTTCTCAGGCACTTTAAATCTGAGAATATATGCGTCAGTGATTCGCGCTATTCTCTCGCTGCGAGAGCTTTTTCGTTCGTCCGACAACGTTTTATCGCCGCCCTGTGCTCTCTTATCTCCGACCGGCTACTGTAATGTTTAAACTTAACGTTTGTGCTTTTAGCACGTTGTACGCGTCGTCGCGACAAAGCTGCGATATAGTTCGCAACTTTGCCGCGAAACTTTCGAGAAAATTCGTTGCGATAGTTATTTGGTATCCATGGGAGGAGAAACCGCAAGTAAATCGCGAGAGGACACGAAATTCGCGCGGAATTTCGAAATCGTCTATCTATAGTCACTTTTTCGCGTCTTGTGTACTTCAAACAGTAACGTTTAATCAATGAGAAGGCGAGTCCCAGCGACGAATAGTGGAGCGTAGAAGCGAAAAAGGGATGTACGCGTTTGTGTGTTTATGTGCGTATGTATGCGAGGGAAACGTACCCTCGACGTTTCGTTCTTTCCATCTCAGTGGCAATCCGTTTGACCCCATCAGTCAAGAGTGCCTTCCGCTCTGCTCCTCTGTTTTACTTCTTCTCTTTATACACATTCGACCCACACATACACACGCATGGGGTATCGCTTTTCGCAACAGTTTACTGTTGTCTCTACCCTTGACGACGAGGCCGCTTCCCTTATCTGCCAAACTCTATCACTCTTTCTTTCGATTCTCTCCCATTTCACATTCGCTCGATCACCGCTGCCCTCGCGTGGGCAGTGGAAAAAAACATCGAGGTTCGGCGAACGATGCGTTAAAAATAAATTAATCGCCATGAAACTCATGTGGGTATACAGAATTAATGACTGCGTTTTTTCGTAATCTTCAAAAACTCATTAATCCGAAAAAAAAAAAAAATTAATTAAATGGGATATAACGTAAAAATTGTAAAGGGTAAAAATTGTTTGAAAAGTTAAAAAAAAATGATTGTACCATTTTTACTGTGTAAAGATTATAAAAAAAAACCAAAATGGCGTCCTTTTCGCACAGTTGCGTATTGTAATATTAATGTTCCTTTTGTATTTTTTTTTTTTTTTTTTTTTCCTCGAAGGTGCGGTCGTGATAACTTTTTTCATCTGCTGGGCTCCGTTTCACGCTCAGCGATTGCTGTACGTTTACGCTCACCGAAACACATTCTCGTCGATAAACGAGTGGCTGTACCCTTTGGGAGGTTCGCTATATTACTTCAGCACAACGATAAATCCGATACTGTACAACGTGATGAGTGCCAAATACAGAAATGCATTCAAAGAAACTCTGTGCTGTTCGCCGGCGAACAATCATAATCTCAATACCGAAGCGGATTTAAGCAGTATGAGGGAAATCGGTATTTGCCGTTGCAGTTCATTTCGTAATTCGCAAATCGTCAGAGTTCGCAGTCTCTACTCCAACAATCGGTCTGTCAAGTGAGTAAAGACCTTTGATAAAATGTTTCATTTCCTATCATATCGCGTCTCTAAAGGCTAAAGGGCAAACGTCGTATGCATATTACACAACACGGAAGTCCTTTAGCCTTTAAAGACGCGATATCTCGAAGAACCAATAAATTACGAGAATTGAAAAAAAAAAAAAAATTATTACATTTCGATCGTTGTAAACTCGAAAATTAATGCAGTAGGTGCCAATTGGAAAGTCCGCGAGAAAATTCGCCGCTTCCGGACGACGAGAACGAAAATCATCGTATTAACAGCAATCATTGGGATCGCAGCAACTCGTCGAGTTTGCAGGTACCGACAATTACGTATGAACAGCCGGCGATTAATTGTGAAACGAAAAAATGCTCATTGGTGATACAATCGAGAAACGGACGAGCAAAGTGTCACGCAACCGAAGAAGATGAGAACGCGATTTCCGGCGAGAGTCGTATCTGATCGATCGATCGATGAATCAATCGATGAGAACCCAACAAACCAATTCGCTTCGCTCAGCGAATTATTATTCGTCGTCGAGTGTAAAACGAAAGGCGAATCGTTTCGAGAGAAGATGAACTCATCTCTCATCGACGAAATTTTCGCCATTTTTGAGTGCCGAAAGCCGAATATCGTTAAAAATCGATGCGGAATCGGCGAAAACGACGATTCGCAATAACAATTGTTTCTTACACTTTGCCAACCATTACGAAATCGACGATTTAACTGTAACACTGAGCTTTGCGCGCCGAGCTTATTGGAGATATATCTATTAATCGTCGATAAATAAAAAGCTTCTTTTTCCGATCGTTCGATGTGTTAATATTTGAAGAGGAAAGATTAGCGCCGATGATTCTTCGCGGTGTCGTCTCCGCCGGCGGATATCGAGAGAAAATAATAAATAAAAAAAGACGGCGTACGGAGAGAGCGGGTAAATAATTGCGGCGAATCTTTCTTTTATCTCGATATCCGCCGCCAATGAAATGAAAAGCTTTTGGACTCAAGTGCAACTCGACCCCAATGGATGGAGACGCGTTTTCAAGCGATTCCGTTGTTTGAGATTAAACGGCCCGCATTCTCCGGCGCCGTTGTATCCCGGAGAGAGCTTCGAGAATCGAGAATCGCCATTTTCTTTTATTTCGCTCTCCGATTGATTTATTTAACGGACCCGAATTTTTTTTTTTTTTTTTCAGTTAAATATCATTAGTTGCGATGTTTTGGATAAAACGATATGTCTATCTGGTTTTTTTTTTACCCCTTTATCAGTATCTTTATGCTATTCATCCGGAGACGGGGAGTAAACCGAAGTTTTTTCATTAAAATTCGAATGGAAAAGCCGTGTAGTGTACATTAGATACTGAAAATAAATAACGTTTTACCGACGAAGATAATCCGGCGGATCGTATAGTTGGACTGATACTGTTTGCGAAAAACGAAATAATCAGCTATCCTATCAGAAATCCATTTCATTCCCTCGGTGCTTATCTGATTTCCGCTCTCGGATCGCCGTAAGATTTATCCTATCGCTCGATAGAGTCTTCCAAATTTCTTTTTATCTTTTTATATCTTATTTCTTATCTTTCGCTTGTACTACGAAATTAAAAAAAAAATAATAATAATAATCCGGTACTGCAACAACGACTATCGATGAAACGATCGATTTTACTGCCAATACTCACAAAATTCATCAGATGAGATATTAATAATAATTTTTTTTCTATATCTCGAATTATGCAAAATGATATCGAAAATCATCTCGAAGAATTAGAGTTCTCGAAAATCGAATGGATATCGATGGCTTTTCGTACTCACAAAATTCTTACGAGAAAAATTTATAATAATTTTTTTTTATATCTCAAATATCGAAAATTAACAAAAAAAAATAAAAATTCCGAAAATTGGTGCGAAGTCACTACTGAAAAAATTCTTTAAACGAGAAATTCATAATTATTTTCATTTCCTTCCGCAATCACCGGCTTAATTTTTTTTACTTCGCTGAACGCCTAAGCGAAGTGAGCTGTAACTCGTACGGAATCGCGGGGATCTTCCTATAGAGAGAGGAGTGTGGTAGATCCGGCAACGAGCGGAAACTTTTTACTCTGAGTACCTACTTCCCCCCATTCTTCGGCGCTCTACAAGACTTTTACTACTCTTTCGCCGTTCTCTTTTGCTCCGATCGCAATTCTCCTTTCGCGTTCTCTCGTTTCAATTTTTACGTTTTTTTTTTTTTCTTTTCTTTTTTTTTTTACGATTCGTCACGGGGTTACGGTTCATTGTTACGGCCTCATTGTCACGCGCTTTCCCGTTCTTTACAAGTTCTTTCGCGATGTATTGAGTGTTCCGGATTTATCGATCGTTAAAACCCGAGTTCCGCGAAGTCTATCTTCTCTGTTCGCTCGTCCTGACATCGACGCTATTATATCCTTGTCGTAATGACAAGTGAATCGAACAAAGGATCGTCTGTATAGACGTTTGTCGCAGTGGCAGTGCACACCGCCGCGCGACCGCACGAGCGCGCATCGCCGATATTTCAGCGTTCGAAGGGGTCAAAGAGGAAACGGAACGGATTGTCCTTGAGCCAAATATCCCTTGTTAATTCGGAACAGGAAATTCGGACCATCAGCTCGATGCTTTTCCGAGGGGGTGGGCGGTCACGAGAAACTCCCCAAATCGCGGCTTGCGAGAGAGAGAGAGAGAGGGGATTTATGTGTTTTTTTCTTCGTTACCTACGCGATAAAACACACTGATATATACGGAGCTTTTATTACGTAAACGTTTGATACTCTTTTAGAGTTACGAGTTCAAAGTTTCACGTCTCGATTCGCTGTTTGCAAGTTTCGTAAAAAAAATAAAAAAATAAAAAAAAAATTCTTCGGAAGGAAAACATGCAGTTTCCGTGACATTTATCGAAATCTCAGCATCAGCACTTGAAAAAAAACATGTGTCGCGAGTCTATATTTTTTTATCGGAATTGCATTAGCCTCCGGCATTGATCGAGTCCTCTGCCTATATACTTATCGTTAATGATCGAGTGGGTGGTAAAGGGGTGAGCCGCAGGGAGAAAGTGAGGCGTGCATTACTGTGCGCTCACAGGGCGATTGATCGTTCCCTTGAAACACACGATCGTCTATCGCGCGACTCACTGGAGGATTCATTTACGAAGATCCGTGTTTAATAGACACCGCGCCGTTATTCCAATCGCGAATGCGCGAGGCGCTTATTAACGACGTTATAACGATGTCGATTAATTGCAGGGAGATAGAAAGAACAATGTGTTCCTCTGCTTGAGTCGTATATAAATAGACTCATTAAATATCTCAGTTTCTACGTATTTATTAATAATAAACTTCTCTTGCGCACGTTTTCGATGACACGTTTTCTTATATAAATGTAAATTATATCTCATTTTTCCGCTGTATCTGGCGATGTCACGTAATCATTTTTTTTTTTTTCTTTTTTTTTTTTTCGGCGAAATTTTTGCTATCTCTATCCTTACGACTTTCATTGAGAATTTTTCACACGTAAAAAAAATATTCATAGGTAAGGCATGTGGTGTTTTTATTCCCAAAGCAGCGGTAGCAGAATCGACAAAAAGCTCTTCGCGCGCCTTATCCGCACGGGAGAGAAACTCGATCGGAATTTTCGAACGTAGTCGGCATCCTCGATAACACATCGCTATTATACCTGTGTGTAACAGCGATCGACTGAATACGGTAACGGAGTAACCGTCAAAATCCCTCCCACACGCTATAAATCGCAAAAGCACACACGCCGGATTCTCGGATTACAGGCATTTCCGGCGGCTGCATAGAGGCGTCGAACGATTCGGTCGTTATGATCCTCTTCGCTTCCCGCTACGCTTTTATACTTCCTATACGAGTTCTCCATATTAGGGGTCTCCTATTCGTGTCGTTACACATTTTTTTTTTTTTTTTTTCGGAAATCGGACTTCCGTTTTTTATTAACAATTTTCGGATAGCATGTCGATAGCCACATTTGTCGATCGCAATCTCCCGCGCGACATGAAAATACATATTTATTTTTTTATCGTTTGTAAATGACGCGTATAAATTTTTATTACACATATCGCGCGCAAATCGATTGTACAATTCGTGTCGTTATCGTTGCGCGAAAGAAACGGTCGATGTTTTGATTCGCGTAAATTCAACGCTTCGCGTTGTTAGCTAACTTACCGTTACATCGATCGGGGAATAACTTAGTCTCGTTACCGGGTATTGCGTGTCTCACGCTCGTTATCAGTACGTTAATTTCGAAACTCGAGAGAAAATTTTACGGTCGCGCTAAAGGGGAAGGGAAGGAAAGGGTATAATACAGAAGGAGAATGAAAACGGTGCGAAAGTTTGGATCAACGCCAACGTTTTATAATAGCCGTTAAGAACCTTTCTACGACCACCAATATTGCGCTTAAACGACCTTAAAAATCTCATTTTCTCGTTGTTGCGTCAAATTTTATGACAACTTTTTTTTTTACTCTTCGTCTTTATCACCCTTACGGGGTTCGACCCCCTCGGAGAAACGCAATTTGAAGACATCAAAACTTAATCTCGTGTTATCTATCGTAATATTTTATTTTATTACCTTTTTTTGTTTTTACTTCGAAGTTTTCTTTCCCATTATCTTGGTAACGGGAATTGTTCGAGAATAAAGTCGCGACGTTTTGTCGCGCTATATGTCTTAGCGATTCGCGGTTAACATTGTAAAAACAAATGGTGAATTTAATGTACTCGGAAATAAAAAATCGGAAATTAAAATACCGTAATGTGTTGAAATTTTAAACAACTTTTTGCAATGTAACGAAATATTTGGTAATTTTTTTTTCAATTATGAAAAGTTTTAAAATCACAGGGTATTGCAATTTTTTTTTTTTTTTTTTCATTTCAAAAATGTTTTATAAAATCACAGGGTATTTTAATTTTCGATTAACGTCCGATGATTGTTAATTTTTTTATTTCCGAATACCAAATTTACAAAATTTTTCGTAATATTTCAAAAAGTTTTAAAAAATTTCTGCTTACATTTGCTTGTAATTAATTACACGTTTCAACGCATAAAAGCTTCGAATACCGGTATTGGAAGTAATTTTTCAAGTGTAATAATGTACTTTTAAGTCTTTCGCGATGTCTAAGACACGAAGATTTTGAAATATACATGAAGCCGCGAGAGTGAGTGTTCGGTATGATTTCCGCGGAGATGATCTTAAAATACGGTGAAACTTAGTCAATCTAACTTTCGAGGCTTTCGGTAGCTTGTACGGTTCACTAACTCGAGGCAACCACTCGGTACTTAATTCGCGTAATATATTGAATATAATATGCCAACGAGAGAAGACAAGAGATATCTTCATACATCTCACGTATATTCGCGCGGCGTATAATGAGTTTAGCAGCGCGTCGAGGTTGTCGCGCGACTCCGACTTCGTCGATTCGTCGTTGAAATCCTTTCGTCGAATAATCGTATCACAGAAAAGTGAGAAATACTCTATATTCAGATAGCGCGTGTATCAAACGCATAGGAAGCAAAAAAAAAAAAAAAAAAGCTTGACTATCGTCTCATTGCATGCAGAAAATCGTACGTCCAAACAGCCGGTTTCGTCGGGGGGTTGAATACAATTACGCCGATGCATTTTTCGATCTTTTTTTTTTTATTTTAAATTGTCGCAATTACGCTGAACGCGCAACGGCGCTATAGAAAATGTAAGTCCTGCAAGCTTTACGGAGAATATCACGACGTTAAAGCGTTTAAAGATTCAAATAGATTATCATTCTGCCGGTCACGCGATTATAGTTCGTAAATATGCGCGCATACGTTGGAGCCTCGAATGCAACGAGACGGCGATAATGAGTGAG
Source organism: Buathra laborator (assembly GCA_934046635.1). NCBI lineage: Eukaryota > Metazoa > Arthropoda > Insecta > Hymenoptera > Ichneumonidae > Buathra > Buathra laborator. The sequence goes on from OW203900.1 coordinate 7,769,071, forward strand.
GATTCGCCCTGTGGAAAATTAATTTTCACCCGCGGTGCAGAGGCGCGCAAGATTAATCGCCTCGCCGAAAGGGTGTTGATATTTCGTATATTAAACAGCGATAACTGGGGCAACGTATTTTATTCTCGTGTATTCTCGTATACATATATATATATATATGTGTGTGTTGAGAATAGTATTTCCGAAAGGCTGCGTATGCGAGAGACGTAATTTGTGGAAAGAACAAGTGTACCTTAGCATGGGAGCGACGTGAGTGAAACGAAACGCGGGGGACATTATTATTAAGGCTCAAGCGACGAACTACAACGCTACTATATAGCGTCGCGATACAAATCGCTCTGCGGCACGAAGCGGCTGCAAAAAGCAAATTCAAACTCTCGACGTGTCGTTTCGGTTCGGAACTTTTGTCGAACTATAATCCGACATCGATAAAACTCGCATTTCGTTTGTTTCGAACAGATCGTTTTATACGATAAAAGCGTATGAATGCCTTAAATAGCTTCGTACTGTTGGTTATTGATTATCGACGTCGAATCGAACAATTTATTACATTTTTTCGCGATGTGTAGATTGTGATAAGAATAATACTTAAGAAAAATGTATCGTTACATTTCGAGCCAAAAAATTAGATTCGGAAAAATTTTCGTATTTCAACCTTATAGAAGGCGCTAAGAACATTCATTTTGCATAATAATAATGTCAAAAAGTTATTATCAAAATCGAAGAAATATTTTTTTTCAACGTACGTCCGGCCACTTAATTTTTTTTTTTAGGCAAAAATTAATTCGTTAAGTTTTATGAACATATTTTTTCGATTTTTTTTTTCGGATTCCGGAATTTCCGAATATGATTCCGAGATTAACATTTTTTTTTGAAAAACGGGATTTTTGAAAATTGCGAAAAAATTTGAAAAAATTCATATGCATTCAGAAAATTTAGCGAACAGTTTTTTTTCTAACTAATTAGTTAATAACTTTTGGGAATTTTCATTGTGGAAAATTGATATTCTCAGCACTTTCTATACAGTTGAATTTTTTTCCGATTTTATCTTATCGCGAAGTATTTTAAATTCTCTTTGCATCTCACTTTTGATTCCGCCGCTTTTTTTTTTATGCCGTCTTTAATTACAGATACAAAAAAGATTCGTTGAACAATGCGTATTGTTGTCTCGAAATTATGCATCGCGTTAAATGCGTCTGAAACCACTGTATAGAAAAAGAAAGGAGATCTCTTTTCATTTTATCTCTCACAAGAATAATACGTAACTTTAGTGATTTTATTTAATTCTTTATCGCGATACGAATATCGGCCCTAATGTACCGCGCGAGTTAAATGTTTTCTGTAACTGTATCGCGTTTTTGCTCGACGAGACTCAACACGCGAGAAACTCCGGCGATTCGTTTATACGATCGCAGCGTACAGAGATACGAGAGAATCGATTCCCCATTGAAGCGCGAAGTCGATAGAAATCTGATTATCGACTACTACTGCATTAAGAGACCGCTGACCGTGATATCGAGAAATTATCGTTTATCTCCGTTGATTCAGCTCGCGGTAAAGCGTATCTCTCCGACTACCGACAAATCTCACGGAAATTCTTTACGATAAGTTTTGCTTCGTAGCTTTTTAACGTAAAATCGAATAAAGCGGAAGATACTGTAATTTCGATAATTCAATTACGAAATATCCAATACTCGGTAAATCGGTTTTAAACGAATTTCGCGAGTCGTCCGTTGGTATATCTACGGAATTCTACAATAATGCGAATACCGATGCTAATCCGTGCGATAAATCCTTGCAAACTGCGAGAGACATCAGCCGACCGCAAGAAGCGAATGAATTGTGTTTCTCGAACCGTATGCGCGTAATACCGCGATTGCTAATTGCTAATTAGTAAAACGTTCTATTTTGTTAACGGCGTCACGGCTTTCCTTGTTATATTATAGTTCGATAGATAGAATTGTTATTTTATCCGACAAAGTTACGTTCCCGTCAACTTTATAACGATTATAATTAATATCGCTTATCCGCCGCAACGGTGACGAGTAATTTCGTTTCTCGACGCGAAAACAAGACATTTTTTATTTTTTTTTTTTTATTTTTCTTTCATTTACATTTTGATGTTAACTGCGGAATAGTAGGAACGCAAATGCATTTTAATTTAATTGCTTTTCGATCGTTAAACAGACGAGAAATACTCGCGGCACGGAATTAATATCGAAAGGCGGATAATCTTCGATCTTATAATTCGTAACTATGAAAAATCGATAATTTATCGATACCTCGAGTACTTCCATCGATAATTCAATTCCTACAAAGTAAAAACCGATTGCGCGTTACTAAAAAACTCGTGAAATTCGATATCATTCTGTCGAACAACTTTTGAAAGTTAAACAAATAATTTACGATCCTTTGCCGATAATGGTGTTGTTTTTCGTACCTCCGCTACTCGAAAGCGCCGTATTAGTTATTGACTTCCGAAGTTACGAGTTTCGTGAATGTATGGCGTCAATAAATCATACTGCCGATTGGCGTTGTTTACCTCGTATGTTATTAATCCCGCGTAACCCCGTCGTTCGAATTTCACAATACGAACGAACAAACATGCGATACACATCGGAATAATCGAAAAGTTACGCAAGTCGGACGATTATTTTTTTGTTCGGTGAGAAATAACGAGAAAACATTCGGTTTTATAATACGCAGATGTGTTTATTTTTATGTATATTTTGTCATTGAAGAACTTTCAAAGGTTTACAGTCGTTTAGTGGAGTTTTTGTTTTCTGCATCACAAATGTTTAATAATGAATGATATATGTTTTTTTTTTCTCACAAATTCATTATTCCGCGAGTCGATTGGATAGTCGGATGTTTTACAATCCTTCGATGTTTTTTTTTTTTTTGTTTTTTTTTTTTTTTCGGAATAATGAATCACTTGATTTTCTCTTTTTTCTGCTCTATTATTCTATAATCTAATGGAATAAGCGATTAAAGCCATAGTTCGGGTGAATCGTTGTCGTTGTTGGGTCTTCACTTGCAGGTACACGTCTTGCAGCCGCAGGTACCGCCGGATTTGCAAGTGCATTTATCTGTAAACAAATAAACGGAGAAATTTTAGAAACCGTCTGTGGTATTTGAGGTCAATGGCAATTTTGTTGAGCGACGAGAACACAAAAACGACTACCAAAAAAAAAAAAGGAACGTAACACCTGTGGCTTACGCGCCGTAACATTTTTTTTTCTTCGATAAGAGAAACTTCTCGAAGCGTTTCGCATCGCTCACCGCACAATAAGGTATAATATTAATGAATTAATTTCTCACCACCGCACCCGTCGTCGCAGCATTTGCAGTTGTCGCCGCAACGGCATCCGTCTTTGCAGGTTTCTGAAATAAAAATTTGTAAATTAATTAACTTCCATCGCGTCGAATCGATGCGCGATATCGTAGAAGTAACGATAAGTCGCGACTTTGCCGACGTATACAACGGACGAACGGCAACGAGCGAATCACACATAAGTACTTCCGATTAGTTAAACGATCAATTGGCCGACATTACCCGCAGTTAACAATCGTTAAAATTGACAATATAAGAGACGCAAGCAAAGCTTTGAAATAAATCCGAACAAACAGCGCATTCACGAGAAAAATCGAAACACCGGAATTTCAATGCAATATAAAGTTTCGTCGACGATAAAAATTTGTTATTCAAATACATTTTTTTTTCGTATCACAGAATTAAAATCAATCGAATTTAATTAATAAAATAACATTTTTTTTTTCTATCACAAAATTAAAATCAATCGAAGTTAATGAATAAAACAGATATCCGGAATATGTAACTATCTTACCGGCAATATTTTCAACGATATATCATTTACTCGTCTCTCAAGAATCTCAAGTATCGTCGGCATCGTGCAATCAATGATAATTCGAATTAAAAAATAAATAACTTACCTTTGCATTTTTCTCCGCAGGGTCCCGGCATTTTGATAAGTTTTGTTTTCTCGTTTAGGAGTCACTGGTAAAGATTGGTAGTTACTGGCGCGGTGGCTGGTGAACTGTATGGTCAGTAGGCGACGAGCGGTTGAATTTATTGATCGTTCCCCGCCTCTGGAACCGTTCGGGTGCAACGACAACGTGTGCAATCTGCGTGCCATGCGCAACCACCTTCCACTCGAGACGTTTCGTATTATACGGATAACGCTATTGGTCGGTTTTGCACACCGCTTCCCCAGGAGCGTCGATTCTTCTAGAGAGTCCCGATATCGAGGACGGCGAATGCAACAAATACACTCGATGGTCGCACACGCGCGCGCGATATCATTGCCGCATGATTAATCGGGAACTATGACCCGAATGCGCGCGTCACGGTTGGACCAATAGCCGAATATTTCTTACGGGAAATGTCGTTTTTTGTTTGTTTTTTTTTATTTACGCTCCGCCACAGGGTCGACGAATTCGAGGCAATGTTTCGATAGTTTTATCGAAACAAAGTTCCGGAATCGCATTTTCTCCGTGAGAATTAACTACCTGGTGCTCTGGTTAACGACTCACGGACCTGATAACGGTTTTTTCCGTATCACCGATAAGCTCTGTACCGTGACGACACGACAGGCAACACAGAAAAGTTTGGCGCACGGCACGCTTTGCCTCAACAATTGTGACTCATTTTTACGATCGACGGCATCGAGTTCGGATCTACCGGAACTTTAGTCGAATTTTCTCGGAGATGGGAGATGCGATCGCGTGCGCAGTTGATTTTGAGGTTTCGACGCTTTTATTGGCTGAAATACGGTTTTTCTTTTTTTTTTTTTTTTCGGGAGAGAAGAATGGAGAAAATTGTTATGGGAAATTCGGTTTTGATGCTTTAGCTCTCGAATGCTCGGGATATTGTTTATCATAAAAGATTATTACGATTTTTCTTTTTTTTTGGAATCATTCATTGTCTCCTCGATGTTTGTAGACTTTGCCTCGACAATTGTGAATTATTTTTACGATCGTCGGCATGGAATTCGAATCTACCGGAACTTTATTCGAATTTTCTGGGAGATGCGATCGCGCGCGCAGTTGATTTTGAGGTTTCGACGCTTATTGGCTGAAAATCGTTTTTTTTTTTTTTTTCGGAAGAGAAGAATGGAGAAAATTGTTGCGGGAACTTAAGTTTCGATGTTTTATCTCTCGGCTGCTCGGAATATTGTTATTCAATAACATTATTACAATTTTTTTTTTCTCATTCACTGTCTCCTCGATGTTTGTATTTCGCATCGATTGTTCTCGTCTTTCCATTGCAATCGCATTTTGTAAATTTCACATGCGGCCGGTGAGACGCGAGTCGAGAAATTTGCAGACGACAATAATTTGTATTTCGAAGAAATTCGTTGTGTTGAATTTTGCGAAATTGCGGGATATATGAACGTTGGTTTGCGCCTTCGAAAATACGTAATGATTTCTCATTTTTTTCGATTTTCTCGAATTCGTTTGAAAATTTATTATAATGTATTTATTAAACTCAACTTTACTGTGTATATTTAGTATTCAGAAATTATTTGTCTCTAATTAGTTTATTTAATAAAATGTATGATATATCAACGATTATAAAACTATCCGAGTATCAAAAGCACCGATGTAATACAATGTAATTAGCTGCTTTATCGACAATGCGGCTTTGATATCGGTTGATCGATCTCGAGAAACTTGGAATGTTTACTAAAACGAAAATATCTCGATATGTAAAATCGTATGAAAAAATATCAATTTTTTTTTGTATTACTTATTAAACTTATTTTTTAAAAATACCATATCGTTACTAAACTTCAAACACAAGAAAATAATTAAGATGTCGCCGGCAAAATGCATTTTCATATTAAAAAAAAAAATAAAAATAACCAAAGTTTGCCGAACGAGAAACTCTCCAAAACCAAAATATACAGAGAACGCGAATATATTCATATTTTTTTATATAGATATCTCGTAAAAAAAAAAAAATCGTCACCGTCGTAAATTTGTTATAAAACAACCGAACGAATTGCGTCGTAACAAATTTACCGCAGCGACAATCGGCAAGTGTTCTCTTCCGTGTGTACATTGCGTGAATAATATTTTTGTATTCGCGAATTTGTTTTTTTAAGGTAAAAAATTTCGTAAACTCACATACGCGAGATTACCGCTCTATTTCCAATGACTCATGTAATTCGTTTTCTCCGCTGACTTTTGCACGTGAATCGACATATCGGCGGAATCGCTACCGCTCTCAGGTACTCTGTTGTTGTCGTCGTGTTTTCCGAGTCTCTTTCCTTCGTGACGAATAACAAGACGATTTTGCATTGATTGCAGCAATCCTCTGGTACGTGCGCCGTGACTGTAGATCGGACTTTCCTTCACCTAAAAAAAACAAAAAAGAAAAAAAATCAGAATAAGCAATTTTTTTCATAAAAAAACAAATTTTCTTTTCCGAAAAAATCGAAGAAGATATTATTTGCCCAACGAACCATATGCACTTGTGCCGGAAGTTTGTACGTTGCCTTTGGAAGCGCAAAATCGGGTTCTTCGATGTTCTCGTCATTAGCGTCCGACTGCGAATCGGAGTCCTGTGAAAAGATTAACAAGGTATCGATAAACAGTCGATTCTGCGCAAATTGGAAGTACCGTTTTTTTTATACATTGTTTAAAAAATCGGTAACACAGTCGTACGAAATTATGAAAAAAAAAAAAAAAAAACAAAATGATTTAATATAATTTAATGTAATTTTAAGTCATTATTCAGAGTTTTGCATTTTGAAATTTTGAATTTATCATAAACTGACTGTAAAGAAGAAATTTGTAAAATTATTAATAATAATGATTATTATTAATATTTTATTATTGTTATTACTGCAAATGAAGTAATGTTACCTCGTGATCGATCGATAAACGTTGTTTCCGCGGACTGTTTCGGGGAGTCGATGATTTTCCGGAAAGTTTGAATTTCAGCTTTTCCTCGGACGCCGTAACTTTGGAGGGCGTCAATAACATTTCGTTCCTTTTCTCGGGTTTATTCTGTATGAGATTCATATCCGTGCCGTTGATATACATGCTAATTGGTGAGATAACTGTTTGATATCCCAATCTGTAGAGACCGGGAGCGTGAAGACTCTTCATGACTCTTTGAGAAGAGTCGTCGTTGGTGTTGTCGTCATTGAAGAAAGTTTTCTTTTTCTTACTAAAAATTGGCGCCGCTTTTCCGGGTGTAACGAAGAATTTTCGTCGCGGACTGTTCGCAGATTTCAAAGATTTTGGACTGTTCTCCGCCGATTTCTCCGTTTCGTATGTCGCTATCTTCGCTACTCGTTCTTTGCTGCGATTTCTAACCGATGGCGAGACTCTCGGCGAAAGAAGCCGATAGGTTTGTCGAGGACTCGGCGCTCTTCTCGTAGCCGATTTTGGAGTATTGTTCTTCGAACTAATTGTCCGCTTCTCGTCGCTCGCGATCGCTGAGTTGGAATCGCCGATCGCAATCGTTTCCGGCGACGACGGCGCGTATTTAATTTCCGGAACAGGCGTTTTGGCGCGTTGTTCGTTGACTCGCTTCGTTTCCGGTGTTCGTAAGTTTCGCATCGTCGACACGGCTTGGCGAGCGGGTGAACGTTTTTCTCCGGAAGGCGATCTCGAGCGGCCCAACGATATTCTTTTCGGACACAAAAAGTTAGACGATCTTTTTCGGGGACTTCTGCTTGAAATCGGTTTGTCGAGATTTTTCGCTGATTTTTGCTGAGTATTACTCGCCGCGGTGATTCTCCGATCGATTTTTTTCGTTGCACCCGTTCCGACTCTCGTGCTGTTCCAACGGGACGACAAAAGCCCCTCGGAACGTTGATTTTTCGGAATGTTTTCGCGATATCGACTCTGAATGTTGGAATTTTTCGCGGACAACTTGGTGTCGTTTGATTTTTTTCTGGAAGCGTATTGCGCTCGAGACAACGAACGAGTGTCGATTCCAGAATCGGCGCTCGATGCTTCGGTGCGCTTCGAATTTTCCTTCTTTCGTAAATTCTGTACGCAATTTTGATATGCGTAACACGTTGCGACTGTTTTCATCCATTCAACATTCGGATCGATGCCGTGACGATTCAATGCCTTCGGATATTCTTCGTTTGTTTTCTTCGCTTCGATCTCAATCTCCTGCATCTTCATCGCCGTGTCGACGCATCGCTGACGCTTTTTTCGCCACTCGATCAACAGACTCGTCGACAATTCGTTTTCGTCGAATTCCTCGCAATAGTCGCTAAACTTAGGAACGATATTAGAGTCGATTTCCGGCGCATCGTCGTGGATATTCTCGCGTATTCCGCGACCGCGATGACTATCGAAAGTTTCGAATTCCCGAGAATTCGTGTCGTCGAGCGATCGAAGCAATTCTTCGCATTTAACTGTTAGCTTTTCGCGCGAATGTTCCGAAACATCGGACTTGGAAACGCTGCGACGAAGATTTCTCGGCGTGCTCTTTGGACTGTTCGGCAACGACTCGATGAATTTCTCCAAATTCTCGAAATCTTTTGTACTATTCGGCGAACCGGGCGAACCGATTGGGCGATTGTCCCGATACGTATTCTTGAAGGTATTCAACGGTGTCTTACGACAACGTTCCTCGCAATTTGTCGCGAGTTTCTCATGCGAACTTTCGGCGATATTGGGTGTCGAAACGCTGCGACGAAGATATCCCGACAGATTCTTCGGACTGCGAGGCAACGACGCGACGAGCATCTCCAATTTTTCAAAAGTTCTCGTACTGTTCGGCGAACCCGGGGAACCCGGTGATACACCGCGATTCTCTCGAAGGGTATTTCGGAAGATATTTAACGGCGTCTTGCGATAAATTTTTTTCGACGCGGTCTCGTCGCATCGCGGAGTTTTAACATCGCAAGAAGAAGAGGAAAACGACGGCGATTCGACGATCGTCTCGGGTTTCGAAACCTTCGCGAATTTGTTTTCTTCCGGATATTTCGAAGTTCCGAGGAGAGAATTCGCGCAGAGAGACGGCGCCCATTCAGGCATTGATTCGTCTTGAATAAATTTACACATCTTTCGAAATTCTTTCGTCATACGGCTGAGATTGACGCCGCTAATGTCGGCGCCGTTTAACGGATTATCCGTTTCCGAAACATCCATTATTGTCACGAGACGCTCCGTGAATGTGCGGGGAGAATACATAAATTCTTGCGAAAGACGTCGGACTATCGTATCCTTTGATTTCGGAGTTTTGTCGCCGTGGGGATCCAAAATGTTGTCCAAACGGGAGAGAAATGTGAACGGATCTCTCGTCGCCAGACTGGGACTCTTTATTCCTTTGCAAGAATCGCCGCTAATCTCCTGCGCAGGAATTGCCTCCTTAGAAGCGTTTTTTATATTGAAATTAGTGTCCCGAGACGCGTCGGTGGTTTTTTCAAAAGAATTCATAGTTTTGTTCCGTTCTCCGCTGGATCTCGGCGCAGTGCTGTGAGTCAAATCCAAATCTGGCTGCGGTTCGAAACGAAGATTTATCGCTCTGTTCATCAAACTCGGCGCTTCGGTCCTCAAGTCGGAGGCGTCGCTACCGGAACGCGCCGTTTCATAAGAATTTTCCGTCGATCGCTGAGACTCTGAATTCGTCACATGACCCGCCAAAATGGTGGATTTGAAACTACCGGAGGTGTCGATGGAAGTTTTTGAATTCATTCTTCTGTTTCCATCGTAGACGTCGCTGGGGACGGTGACTGTTGTTGACGAAACGCTAGACGGTGGATCCAGATCTGACCTGCAGTCTGTTGTGTTGTCTGTGAAAACGATTTATTTCGTAATAATATGCGTGAAAAACTGTTTGTGCGTTTTTTTAATCGAGAATTTCATTAATCGGACTCGAGAAACGTGTATCGGCGACGAATGAATTCTCGACAAAAGTACGCGGGACGACGAGGGTTAAAAAATCTATCGGGAAAATACGAAATATAACCTTAATTATCGTTTAATTTGTTAAGAAAAGTGGTGAATAATTTAGACGAGATACATACAAGTTTATGCGAAACAATTATTTCGAGAACATTTCGCTATCGAAGCCGTGCATTGCTCTACAACGAACTTGGCGTCTAGCAAAGCGTCGTCGCGTTCAAGTTTCGTTTTTTTTTTGTGTCTTATACTATGATGTTATTTTGAGTATAAATAAAACAATGACTTACTAAATGATTCGAGGAGGTGTGAGAAATCGGCGCCTCGTCTTCTATGGCTCATCGTAGTCAACAATACGTATTATTTTGACGATTAATTTTATTGTTTGCGAGCCGATAGAGATACAACCGTTGGCGGTTACGATTAGACTCAAACGAAATCAAACATCGAGAGTGGGGGAAGTATTCGAAAACATGGACTCAGGTGCGCCAACCTCATCCAGGTGGCAGCAATAAACATCGAGGGAGGTAACGCGTCGACAAACGAAAACACAATGCGTTATATCAGAGATGGTTGTATTCATTCAAACGTTTACTACAAGGATTATACAAAGAATATTACGAAATATCGCGATAGCCCTTTACTCCGGACAAGTGCATATTATAGCAGCGAAACGCTGATAAATGGGCGACGCTTATCGGCGAAGGGTTACGATGTCGAACGCCCATATCGCATACGTTGATTATTTTTTTTTCGGATGCGATGACCTGTTTTTTCTCAAAACATTGAATTCCCGTAGAACGTGATTCTCCAGTAAATCTTTGTCGAAAATAAACTGAGCCAACGATTGATCCCCGATGCCGGACAATACGTTGACGAATCTCGCCATTTCGTTGACACTATTCATCTGATCGTTCATAAAATTTGTCACGACAAAATCCCCGGCACTAAGATCACCATGTTTCGTTGCGACAGCGTTGACGCTCACGAGTTTATCAGTAACTTCGATTTCTAATTCGAGAGCCGCCTTGAATGATAATTCGATAATGAGTATTTATTGACAGATATATTCGATAAGATTTTACTTTGAATGCATTTAGCGGAGATTTCCAATTTTGATCGTCTGGTGGTTCAATGGGGCAAAGATTAACCGATCCACCGCGCATTTTTATGTAATTAACAAAGCGGAGCGCATGTTCGTGTTCCTCGTCGTGCATTTGCATGAAAAACGATTCGCAGCCGGGCAAAGCTACGTCCACTCGACCGAAATACGACGACTGGGATGATTGATTAACATATTATTTTCAATACCGATAACGATCGCGCGATCATCGATAAACATACCATCGAAAGATAATGATAAAAAGCTTTAAATTCGGCATTGACTTGTTGATTGAGAATCGCTTCGGTTTCCGGATGAAACGCGTAGGTAATTTTACTTCCGTTCGGCAACTTTCCTGGCTGATTATCGCAATCACCGATCGAGGAATTAGTTTTATTTCTTACAATTTCAAGATTCGAACAGCGCGGTAATAACTGTTCAAGTTGTTTGGCGAACGGAATAATTTTAATACATCGAAAAATCATGTTGAAAAGGTTAGTTATTAATTATAGATGTCATAAAAATAGATGACGACGTTTTTCACTAAATAATTACTTCCCATATCGATCAGAATTTAAAAAAAAAAAAAAACGCTCGGTATACGTGACTTTGTATATATATGTATATTTTGGTATTATTGACTTTATCGGTTTTCTAGCACCGTACAATAATGTGATTAAATACTGCTTTAAATATATAATTTTCATCACATTATCACCTTTTCACGCACAAGCGTTATTAAAAAAAAAAAAATTAAAAATAAAAAAAAAACATAATTAAGCAATTATTTTTCGTAAAATTCTGTGCAGCGACATATATCACATTCGCTATAATAGTTATCAATTGACCTCCATATAACAACAAAATGTATGCGCGACAAGCTCTCCGAATAATCGTGCGATTTACTCGTGTAATTCTTTGTCGAAGATAAAAACGCCGAGTCCCTCGCCGACCCTCTCGAGGTTCGTAACGTGATCGGAAATTTCTTTGATCGCATCCACCTGTTCTTGTAGGTATTCGGTCTCCAAGAAGTCAACGAAATTCGGATCGTTTTGTGTCGACGCTAAGGCGTGAATCTCCAGAAGGCTCTGTAACGATCCAATTTATATGTCGATGTAATAAAAAAAATTAATAAACAATATAATTTATTGCAAATCTAAAAAATGTAACAGCGATAATGTCGAAATACGAGAAAAAAAAATACGATTCACCTTTACGAAAAATTATACGCGGATGCAATAACCAAAGTTGATAAACAATTTAAATTGTTGCAAATATCAAATATCTGATCCCATAAAGTCGAAATGTGAAAAAAAAAGAAAAAAAAAATTATACTTGGAGGAGCTGGGATTTGAACCCAGGACTTTCCGCATGCGAAGCGGACACTCTACCACTGAGTTACACCCCCACTTGATATAACACGAATGAAAGTCCAACCAGTGCTGAGCCAATCGACGGTCGATCGAGCGTAAGATTACGGATATCGCACAAATTTGCGTAAACAATGCGAATAACAAGTCGCAATATTATTTTTATCACCGTACTCTTAATTTTCGCGATAACATCGGAAAAGTAATTGTCACACAATTTGAGTCGTAATAAAGAAAATAATTTGTTTTTTTCTTACCGAATTGACTTCCTTTTCCAGATTCAATGCGTCCATCATAGCGTCTTTAGCGACGCCCCAATGAGTTTTCGCTGGTGTTTTTATGTCCTGAAGAACAATAGTACCGCCCCTTTTGTTTTGATATTTCATGAGTTTCTCCGCGTGACCGCGTTCCTCGTCCGATGCTTTTTTGAAGTAATGATGAAGTCCGTGAAGCGCTACGTCACTTCTATCGAAGTGATACGCCTATACGAAAAAAAAAAAAAAAATCAATCGATGAACTTTTTTATTATTTACGCGCAAGAATTTCGTTTATTAACACGTGAGAAATTTACGAAACAGAACTTACCATTGAGAGGTAAACGTAACTGGCGTACAATTCCATATTGATTTGTTTGTTGATGGCATCCTCGCACTCCTGCGTGAAATTTTGTCTCGGCAAAGTCATTGTGCTCATTATATTGTCCGTACGTTTGTTTCGTTTAGTTACTGCGTGTTAATTTAACCTGTCTAAACGAAGTGCCGTTGTCGCGCTGATGAGTAACGATAGGTATGTGCAAAGTGTACTTTGTCTCACGACGATGATAGCAATACTGGTCGCTCGCGAAGCTCTGCACCGAAGCTCCTTCCTGATATACCAACGCGAAACAAGTCCACGAGGGATCGACCTGCGCCGTGTAAAATATATATAGCTCCCTCCGGTATCATCACCCTGTGGAAGGAGTGGAGGAGGGAGGCATCAAAACACGTAATATATGCGTCGCATAATATATACGTATAGATTCGGGTGATGATGAAACGTTACAATATCGAGTGCAACGTTGTTATACAGATTGTATCTTAAATGAGTAAAAAACGCTTTGCGAATTTCGCCTCGAAATAAATTCTAAACAAATCGAAGCTGAGTTTTATTTAGGCGTACAATGAAAATAGGGCTGTCAAACTTTCGATCGCGAAGTCGCGCAAACGTGGCGACGGGTAGGTGAATAAATTTGCAGAAATATAAAACTACTTCGATTATTCGATCGAAAAGCTCCTTGGATACTAATAGTGCGCGACTGGAACTCCCGCCAGTGAGGTTTGCACTGTGCGAGAGTGTGTCGTGTCCCTCACGAAACACGAGCGGCTGCGACAGTCAGCTGTGGATCTCGTAGCAACTGAGAGACTTGATACGAATGTGACAAAAACAATAAGGACGACGAAATATACGGTACAACAATTAGTTATAAACCAAAACAGAAGAATAAAAGAACAGTACCCGAGTAGAGCTCCAAGTAATCGAATATCGAATACATCGCATGCGGAAGAAAACACACTTACGTGTGCACATTGCTTAGTGTGTTTTTCGCGCGGAGTTTCTCTACGCCAATCTCGCGCGTGAACATTTTTTTTCCTTTTTCGCATGATGCCGACAAAAGGAGAGTAGAAAAATTGATGCGATCGCGTTTTATCGCAGCAAAAACTCGTCTGGAGTAGAAAAGACGAAAAAAAACGACAGGAAATGAGTCTAAACAGTGATAGAAACAGGAAGCGAACGCTTCTCGGGGTGTAGTAACGTGGCGTTTCATCGTCGAACACGACTTCGACGTTCGTCGAAAACCCCGATGCGGTTTCGTAACGAAAAACATATTTGTTCTCATTAAAATAATAAGAATTATCGCGAAACATTGACGATGGCGAGATTGCGATCATACAGAATTTTCCTGATGTTCTTCGAGGCGATACTCGGTATCTCTGCAACGACGCACTGGGTAGTGACGGAGAATGGAAGGATACAATCTCAGGTAGACCTCTCGACAATTTATTGATTGGCATCTCCAAACATCTTTATCATTGTTTTCTCATTTCGATAACAGATAAAAATCGTCCGATGGACTAATTACATATACATATTTATTTATTTTCATCTCTTATCGCAGATTGACTCTGTATTTCAAATGCGTCGACCTTACGATTTGCCGGCGTTTCTGGAACAAGAGAATCGTCTCAACGCCATCGTTGAACTACACAAAAAAATCGTATCGCGAAAAGTTATTCTCGACGGTCAAATGACTGTCCTGAATTCCATCGCCGACGTTGAGTCGTGGCTACACTCTTCGCATCCGGATTGCATCTCCTCGGGAATGGAACTCGAAGAATTCGATTTTTACACCAGTGTAGCGACGGACGGTAGTTGGAGAAAAGGCGTAACGTGAGTCGAGTCCCGAGAGTCCAATTGTTTGAGTTATTTGTAATTTCCGAAAAAAAAAAAAAAAGATTTAGATTAATGAATTTTGAAGCGTTGGACAATAATTGGAGAAAAAAAGTAACGTGAGTCGAGTCACGAGAGTCCAATTGTTTGAGTTATTTTTAATTTCCGAAAAAAAAAAAAAAAAAAAAAAAAAAAAATTCTGAATTTTCAATTTTTTTCTTTACAAGCAGCCAAAAGGATTATCTACTCGACGGCATCCCCACCGACGGGAAGAAAAAAGTACCGGACTGCAAGAAAACGTTCCCTTTGGATTTCAGTGTCTACACCTTTGAACATCTCAGCGTAAGAAATTATCAATGAGAAATACTTTGCCTCAGTAATCCGATAAAAAATATATTTTAATAGCGTTAATAATTTGCAGGCGATGCGTAACAGAAAAAATCTCACGCAGCATCAGGAAAAAGGATTGATAAAGTATCTGCCGCCCGGTACGGATCTTAATAAATTCGGCCATCAGATAGCTTATGGATTGTTGCGTAACAATACCTCGTGGCTGCATCTCAATCTCGCGGCAATTTATTGGCGAGTCAGAGGAGACGCTTACAATGCTCTCGAATGCGCGAGACGAGCGATCGTTACTGCACCACGGTAAATTTTTTTTTTTTTCGAATGTTTAAGGGATTTTTTTTTATTATTACCTTTCGAAGAAAACGATTAAATTAATGTATTCTTTTTTTTTTTTTTTTTTTTAAGGGAATTTCGTGATATACCATTGCTAACTACCGGCGGAATTCTCCACGCGGCAAAATCATCGGCGGAGGCGGCAATAGTTTTGCACACGTCGATAGATCACGCGCCAACGCAGAGTCATCAGCATTTGGCTCTCGGACACGTTTACGCCGTTCTCGGTGATTACAACAGATCGATAGCGTGTTACGACAATTCGTTAAGACTCGCGCCGACGATGGAACAAGCGCGGCAGGCGAAACAAGTGATATTGTGCCGTCAGCGATTGGATAAATCTCTTGCAGCGTTGCATAAGTACGAAAACGAAAAAAAAAAAAAAAACAAAACAAATCGAAATCGTCGATGAAAAAAATAAATAATAAATATTGATCGTCGACGAAGTTTATGTTTTTTTTAATTTCTTTTTTTTTTGTTTTTCAAGAACTCTGGATAACATCGTCACCGAGGTGCACGCGTATCAGAACGATTACGAAGATCTATTGAAGCTCCGCGAAAAAATCCTTTGCGATCATTCGATGAAAGTATTGTTAGCGAAACTCGGCGCCGAACATTTAGGAGCGTTTCTCACCGCTAAGGGACAAACTTGTATGCAACGAGAGGGCGAAGACGCCGGACTTTCGTGTCAAATCGCCACGGAGAGTCAAATGCTCGCGCATAGCTTGCAGATCGGTATCGGCGTTAGTTTGCAGCAATTGCAAAACGTTGAAAATCAAGTCGAGAAAATAAACGATCGTATGACGAATTCCGATGTTTTTCAACGTGAGTTACTTCTGTATTTCGTCGATTCGTTCGGAATCATAACGTTTCGCGGTTACGATACTATTTTTATACAATTTTTTTCAACAATTTTTTTCAGGAAAAACGGATCGACCGTCGAACATCAAAAAAACATCGAGCGACGAAAGAGGTCCCGAATTTTTTACAGTCTTCATGGCGCCCACGAGTAGACCAAAGTATCACAACTTCGAGATAAAAAAGAGCAAAGCGCCGTTCGAGAATAAAAATTGGCCGGACGATAGCGAATGCGGTGGACAAACGGCAACACTTTCCGAAGTCAAGAAATACGTTCCGATTCATTTGCCACCGGAGAATAAGGGTTACGCGTAAGTATCCGCATTCTCCGCGCGATGGATTGCTATTACGAAAAATCCGTTGCGTTTCTGACGATCAGGACGCACCTATTCGTGAGTGAGCTGATCGGCATAGATCCCGAGAAGGAACATTCGCTTCCGTGGTATCCGCCGTCCTGCCAAACGCCCGATACATACGATCAGAGAAACATACCGCCGTTGTTGTTGATAGCGGCGAGCAGCAGCAGCGCCAATGCTCCGGACAGTAGTCTCACACCTTTCATCGCGAATTTGGTGAAAGGCGCGGAAATCGCAGAAATCGGACAAAGAATTTTAACGGCTACGAAGGCGGTAAGGAACATTGCGACTAAACTATGTATCGACGGTATCTATTTTTCTTCGAATTTATCGAAGCGAAAGCCTCGATAAACGCGCATTTACGGAATTATATATACTAAGAAAAAAAATCGGTTAAATCGACTAAATCGGAATTCCTAATTAATCGTAACAACTGTTAGTTAAATTAACTTTGTTTTTCGTCACTATGACAATTGCGTTTAATCAAACGATTTTTTATTTCGCGACCGTGAAGCGCCGATTTAGTCGATTACACCGATTTTTTTCGTCTGTGGCGAATTTATTTGGGAGTATAAATTGAATCCAATGATACGATGGACATTATTTTCTTTTGTTTCGTTCGTTTATTTTTTAAGAAAACGGATTTAAGATTAAAATTTCGTATTGTTACGCGATATCGGTAAAAAAAAAAAAAAACGAGTTTATTATTAATTTAAAAACCATCGCGGAGATCGAAACGATAAACTGTAAAAGCGATAAATCGATTGTAATGAGTGATTAAAAATCGGCAATCGGCAGAAAGTCGCCGCGCCATGGGTACTATCGATGTTGGCGTCGTTACATTGGCGCGTTATCGGTAAACCGAGAAACGCATTGGATTGCCTTCAACAAGCGCTGAACGCGGTACCCGCAAAATTTCGGGACGTTCCCTTAGTGGCGATCGCCTCTATCGGCCAAAAGCTTGGATTCGTTGACGAGGCATTGAGAACCGCTAAAGAAGCTTTGCGCACAAATTCCGTTGAGGTAACAACAGCTTCGATGTCCAAAACTTCATTTTCAGTAACATTTACGAAAAAAAAAAAAAAAAAAAAAAAAAAAAAAAATTTATCCACTTTGCCGTTTTTTTTTTTTTAGCCGACGACGAATTTTCTTTACGCGACATTGCTTCACGCAAAGGGCAATAACATCACCGGCGCTATTCATCATCTAAAACAATCGCTAAGAGTAGACGCCGAATTTTTGGAGGGACGACCGCTAAAGTTACTCAAAGCTCTTACGTGCGAAAAAAGGTTGAGTACACGACAGTCAGGTGAATACTATCCTCGCTTCGTAATACATCGATATTCTCGACCGACAAAATTTTGATCGCTGGATAATTCAATAACGAAGAAACATATATATAACTTTTTTTTTTTTTTTTTTTCTTTTTTTTTTTTTACAACAGATTCCGTTGGTGGAGTTGAGGGTCTCGAAAGTTCGGGATTAACGTGTCTATCACCGGAGATGATAGCGCGACACGATTTGCACGAAGGCGAAACGGTTTTATGCGTCGAGGACGGCGAGGACTGCAGACCGATACAATGCTTCGCGATGAAGATGAACGTCGACGCGAGTACTGCTCCGTGATTCAGCGACGATAATCGATCGATAATCCCGAAAATAAACGGAAATAACGATACACTACCTTTCGACGGACCAAAGCGCGCAATATCGACGCTCAAAATTTACAAGAAAAAAAAAACATATCGAATTTACGATAATAAAATGAGAATCTCCTTAGACATTCCCACGATTGCGAGAAATTTTAACACGAGTTTCCGGAAATAGGGCGTTAAAAATACGAAAAAATAAGGACATTCCTTCGCATAGATGTGAAATTTTACACCCTCCCTAACGTTCTTCAGTACAATAGCATCTGTGTGTCTTTTCGTGTTATTCATGTAAAACGTTACTTACCGTTGTACGAAAAAAACTTTTTGTACGTTTTCTGTGTGATAATAAAAAAGAAAAAGTGTTCTAAACGAACGGAAATCAAATATATGAAAGTTCAGTTGATCGTCGATTTTTATTGCATATATATATATATATATATGTGTGTGTATTATTATCTCCACTTTTGCACGACTCCCGAACGTTCACATTTCTCGACGTACAGTCGCGAACTACATCCGTACTTTCGTCGACGCGTAATTTATAACTTCTTGCACCAGTTTTTTTTTTTTTCCTTCATACTTCGCAGCGTTTCGCGTTCTCCTCGCGTTGGCCTGAAAAATAATGTGCAAAGCTGCAAATGCAAACGGAACGTAAGTTATGGAGTGTATTTCAACGTTTCTCGTCGCGATGGTCAAATGATCGTCGAGTTATAGACCGCCGCGTTACGCCGCGCGGGTAAAACAAAACGTTCGAAGAATCGACCGATGAATAAAACCTGTGAACTTTCGAAGTACATAACAAATAACATTCAAAGCGTTGGTCACTTGAATAATTAATTTGTCGGAAAGTAGAGACCCCCGCGAAATGGCGATAAGTTTAGATCGATAGCTTTTCGAACGAGAATTTCGCGCGTATTACTCCATTTTGTTCTCTTACCTCTGCGTTTACTCGGCTGATGATCCATTCGGCGGTTATTCGATCGCGAAATATATAAATATTTGTTTTTATCGTGAAATCATATTTTATTCGGCGATAGCGACGTAATTTTCTAACCTTCAAATTGTTGTTGTTTTTTTTTTTTTTTTTTTTTTTTACGAAAAACCTGAATATTTTACGATTTGCTCAGATCGAAGTATAAAATGCGAAAGAGATCGTCGAGCGAAAGAAAATAAATTGAGATTATATGTGACAGCAGTTTATTTCGTTTTTCGTAAACGATACTTGCGAAGCGATGATCGAACCGCGAGACGGTTTATGCGGGTCTTCGTCTCTGACTCACCTGCACAGACGATTTCCTGTTTCTTCGTTTCACCTCGGGGTTTCTCCTTCACGTTGTTTCCGCGCGTGTGTATCTTCTTACCACTGTTTTCGAATACATTAAGCTGCGTAATGGAAGCCCCATCATAGCCGCTGTCACACGCACAAGAGTCTCATGTCTAATCTTGTGCAGTGGCCAGCAGCTGCACTGGGGTCCAATTGCCACCTTTCGAACGATGGCGTTCCGAATTAACCGTTTCACAACGATACGTACGATAACGATAACGATAGTGCGATGAGCAATTCTCGCGATGTTTGTTATATAAAACGTAATTAGCAAAAAAAATTTCGTTTCAAAACTCTATGGGGACCCTAACGTACGTCCCGACGACACGCTAACACAAATCTTTTGATCGCATAAAAGATTAATTCTGGTCAACTCTGTCACACAGGTAGAGGCATTCATGATATTTTAATGAGAAGAACACGGGGCGGGAGCTCTTTATGGCCCAAGCGACGCGAAGCGTTCATAATCATTTATACATATGAACTCTTAGTCCACTTGTGACTCGTAGTTTCGAGTACTCGTTTCTTCGATCTTTAATATTCTTTGAAAGTTAAAAAAATGAAATAAAGTGATTAATTTTTTATCAGTCCACGTATGAGGTTAGAATTAAGAAATAGTATAGGAGACGATGTTCGATCGAAGGTGGAAAATATATCGGTATTCAAAGCTGAAAATGCGTCGGCAAAAGTATCGCCGATCAAAGTTTCCAACGACGTGGATTGGCAGATAGAAAAAACTGAGGAAAATTACGCGGAGAAAAAAAAAATGAAGCAAAATCGTTTAGATTCTCGTGTCGACCGAGCGGTTGGTTGAACTATAGAGTAGCAGAAAATAAGCGATCGGTAGTTTAGCGATAGGAGACCGTGACGTTAGTAAAACGTTCGCGAACGCTTATCGCCGAGGTGAAGCCTCTAGGTGAGCTGTGAGGAAACGGACATCTGGAGGTGCTATAGAACGGGGATGGGGCACACAGTTCGGTTCTTATGGAAAATTCAACGACTTCGATCTCGAGGCGAACGTGGCGAGGGTGTGCAATTGTTTTCCGGGACAGTTGTTACGTGCGACGAGAACTGTAATACAGTACGTCTTTGGGTCGTAGTTATTGGTACAGTACGATCTATTTTTCGAAACACGCAGATAAAGATTTTTGGTCACTTCGTACGACCGATAACAGAAATGTAGGTGTCGCCGATGGCGCGAAAGCGAAACTTGAAAAATCGAGAAATCGGTTACGAGAAAAAAAAAAAAAAAACACGAAAATCATCGGGAAATCAATGAATTTGAAGATATAATGAATAAAAATATCGTAGAATTCATTTTATACTCGAAAAAAAAAAAAAAAAAAATCGGAATTCGAAAGATAAATACAAAATCACTTTTTTAAATACGCGGACAGTATGAAAATGAGTAAAGCGCTGACGAATGAATTTGCCAAACTTAAGGACGATGAAAAAGTTCTTTTTACTGACGCGACATACTGTTCTTGACGAACCGACCTTTCACAACGTCGCACAAGTGATCGAATGAAAACGGAAACATCGGAGCACTTTTACCATCCACTGTTTCCTTCACAACTGCCGTTAGTATGATACTTCACCCCCTGTTATATACCGCAGCCCCACGTGGTCAATCTAATCCGTCGACCAATGGGACGTCGACTATGAAACTGTACGACCAATCGGATGATACACGTAGGTGGTTATAGCTTGCGAAATAAGGGCAAAATAATTATGCTGCATTATAGACAAACAAAGCGTTGTACTTGGAGGAGACCCCGATACGATTGAAGAACAGACGCAGAAATTAAGGGGATTTTTTTTTTCGTATTGTCATCTTAATTATAATAATTATTAAATTTTAGTGAGGAGGAGGGGGGGGGGGCAGAAAATAAATGAAAATGAAACGAAATGCAATTGCAAAATAAGCCAATGGCCATTTTCACACTCGTCTATTTTTTTAAGAAATTTTACGAAGAATGTTGTCCGTTTTTCTTTCGTTTAAGAATTCACAATAAAAAATATACCTTCCAGTCATCAGCTCAATTATCTTAAATTCTCCGATTTTTTGAAAATTCATTCTGCAGTATAAAAAAAAAAAAAAAATTCTCAACATTACATAATTCGGACTTCAATCGGGCGGACTTCAGCTAAAGTCTATGTTTAGCGATATTGCGAGGCAGTGAATCCTTAAAAACGTGAAGAGCTCAGCGGCACATGCCTCGAAGACCGCCAAAGGAATTATGTACCCCATTCCGTAGGTACTGCGAAATATTAAAAAGTAAAAGGGATTTAAACTATTTTATAAATTCTCGAGTGTTAATCATTGCCTTAAGGTGGTCGAGAAGTTGAGCTCAGAATCATATAATTCAACGTCTCGTTACCTCGAAGTATATTAAACGCTCGGCGAGTTCCGAAGAATCATTTCGCCTCGCGAATCGACGCGCCTCGTCACAGATCTCATTTGATTTCTTTTTTTTTTTTGCGGATATCCGGTGTCGCGCCTCTCGCCGACCCTCGAAACTCGAGGTCGTCGAACGTCAACGATCCTTTCGTGACTCGCGATTGCGAGGGTATAGGATAGGGAGACGACGACGAAACATACGTCCCTCCCGCGACCCCTCGTGTGCCCTCGTGTCGTATAGATAGAATAGGATAGTCGGTACGCGGATCGAATCTAATAAGGGTGGAATGCGAGTAGAGCCCGTGCTGCAGAGGAGAGAAAAAAAGTGGCACCCCTGAGCCCCTTTGCGCCCGCGAGAGGTAACAGTAGCCGAATAAGCTCTCCAACACTTTTCAGGATTCGGCTTATCACCCCGCATCGGCTTCTTCCATCTTTTAACTATCCTTCTCTTCCCACTGCACGCGAACGGCCCGACTCGACGTTTTTTCTTACTACTGAATTAGACCAATGTGTCTCGTCTATTATTATTGTCGTCGAGTGTATAACACGAGTGTTGATATGTTACATTTTTCGATCTAATATAAGATACGAAGAAAAAAAAAAAAAAAAAGCACACGTTTTTTTATTCAAAAGTAATTCATTAACGATTAATGTAATAATGAATTAATAATACAATTAGGTAGAAACGACGAGACTTAATTATTTAGTTAATTACGTTGGTCTTTACGGAGTTCTGCTGGTCGATGATTCCGCTGTCGTCGACGGGATCTCACGATAACGATCGATGATCATATAGGTACCCACCTTAAGTTTATGTCATATTTCATATCGCAATTGTACAATGAAATAAGACAGAAACATAAGACGGCTTTCCTATTTTATTTATCGAAATCTTCTTCGATGATGAATCGTTGATTCTCTCTTCGTACGTCGTCTTCGTTATTTTTTAAATCATTTTTATTCATCGCTGATTTATCTTGCTATTTGGATCTATCGAATTATTCGCATGTTTCGCAAGTGTTCAGACGTTCGCTACGCCAATGTGCGAAAAAAGATATTTGTTACGTGATACAGTGCATCGTCAACAGACTGCAGTGTCAGATTTGGTATACGTGATACGGAGGGGACGGGGTGGAGGCGGTTTTTTTTAGCCCGGATACTGCATAAGGGTGAAAAATGACGGTTTTGCGTACAGATATAGCAAAAAATTATAAACATGTTTTGCTGAGTCGAATATCGAACTTCTATAGATAGACGAGACGACGTCACGAGATTCAGTCGTTTGGATATGCCAATCACTGTATCGTTTAGTTTTATTGAAATTTTTCGTTATTATTCAGTAACGATATTAATAATTAATTGGGACGTGGAATCAGCTGTTTTTAATTATTTCGGAAAGATAGACTTAGACATCGATATCATTTCATTCGATTTTTTCCATCATTCTCCACGCGCTCTTCTTTTCGCAGTCAATAGTCCGAGAAGTCACCGAGCCGACGAATAATATAGAGTTGCATAAGAAGCCTTTTAAAAATCTTCCACCGGTAAACTGGATTAATCCCAACCACCCCCGGGGAAGCCTTGTCGGACTCATTGGCGTAGAATAACCAAACTTATGGCATTTTTTTTTTTTTTTTTTCGTCTGTTATCAATAATTTATTTTACAGATAAATCGATTGCCTTTGAAATATTTTTGAAAATCTCCGTTTGTAATTTTATTTTCGTTGATTACGCGATTAATCGATCGAATTCGATTAAATACGATGAAATAACTATATTTTCGTATTTCGGTTTTTTCGAACGAAGGTATTCGACATTAAGCCAATTAAATTCATCGATCTTAATAAACGAAAATAAAAAAAAAAATGCTGACGACGACAAAAGAAAGTTAAAGTAGCGCGAGTGCGAAACCGGTCGGACGTGAGAAAAGCGCGCAACCGAAGGGGTCGGAACGACGTCGATAAGGCACTAACGTAGACGCAAGAACTCCCTCAATAATGCAGTAACCCGATGTGGTTGTTCACGATTTTACCTTACCTCGCGATATTCCCTCAACGCTATATACCCACCCACCGTACTATTTACTGCACGAGTACAACCCCTCTTGTCTCTCTGCCGTACCTTTGTGACTTTACTCTGTCGCTGCTTCAGCCAAACCTCGAACCGTTCACCACTGCCCTCGTCTACCGGTAACACAGAGTTTTCTTTACTACCCTCACTCTCCCCTTCTCCGCCCCCTCTGTTCCGGCACTTGTTGTCTAATACCCGGCCAAACAATAAAAAGAAGAATAAGGAACTAAGAGCGTCGAGGCTTTGCCCCTCAGTCTCGCAAATAATTAACTCGTCCCTCGAGAAATTCTGAAACGCGGCTCTCGTAACTCGTATTTGTAACTAAACTTTGAAGATTACTCAGTATTTCCGAAATTTCAAAAAATCTCGAAACAATTTTTTTTTTTTTTTTTTTTTCACCATCGTTTACACTTCAAACAATTTTGTCGCACTTCCGTTACAATTTGCTTGATTGGTAAAATTAATTGAAAAAGTCGAAAAAAAAAAAAAAGAATCCGAAAATTTGAAATTTTTTTATCGCGATTGTTCACCACGTTGTGTCACGAGGGTTGTGTCTGAAAATAGCGATTCGCAACCCCCCGTTGTACATAGCCATTCGGGTCACTATGAGAGACAGAGAGGCCGCGAAGGCTTAACACGTCTTCGAACAATTTCACGAGTGTCCAGATAAATTTGTAGAGAATAATCCCGATACGTAGCAGCTTCGGTAGCGATAAGCAGGTGGAATGTGTTCGAGGACACCGAGGAAGTCAGGGGGAATCGCATACAATGACGGAAGGAAGGAAGGAAGGCTAACGCGATGGAAGGGGGAAACGAAGGAAATCTCGTAGGATGACCCACTTTCTCGCGATATGAACGGGTACCCCATTGACCCAGGTGCGTTGCTGGGCAACGGAGCACCATACGAACCCCCTGCATTTCTCTCGTAGTGAACGATCAACTAAACTCCGACCCTCTCCCTCCCTTGTCTTTCGCTATCTTTCTCTCGCCGCGAAATTCTTCGATGCGTGTGATACATCGCGACTTCATTGACAATCCGTGACGTCAAACTCGACCGATAATTTTTTTTCGTCGATAATAAAAAAATCACTTAAAAAAAAAAAAAATTATCGTCCTGATATATTACTCCGAACGATTTTTTTTTGCTCTTAATGAATTATCGTATTCACATGTAGAGCGCGAATGTACGCGACGCATACGGTAACTCGATGATGAATTTCGAAAATTAATGAATGATTGCCCACCACACGAAATAAATTTACGTCACATGATATAATAAACAAATTTAAATAAAATATATAACATCTAAAATGTTTTAGTAATTTTTTTATAAAATATAAATAATTGGTACGCGAAGTTTCGTGTTTCTTGAAAAATGTATATATCCGAATAAAGAGTATTCATTGATAACAATAACACGTTTGCGTACTATCAGCTCTATTAAAAATAATAATAAAATATTTATATGGATTATCGAAGAAAAAGTATTGTTGAAAGACACTGAACGTCGTTGATAAATTTTGACAGTTCGAAGGGAGACACTCGAGAGGTTTTGATTCGAATCGAACTTTCGTTGTCGCGAACATTATTCCGACTGAGAGTCACAGAGTGCGTGTCTCGTCTCTTCTCTCGCAATCGTCGTCGTCGTCGACGGCGACGACGATGGCCTACAGAGGCCCAGAGATGCAGAGAGAGGGAGAGCAATATGAGAAGAGGATCCCCCGAGAGAGGGGGAGGGGTCAGGATTGTGAATGACGCGAATGCGGGTCACCGGGTCATGTTGCTCAATCCCCCATCGGCGTCCTGCTCAATGGGGCTTTATTTATGGAACGCGCCGCCGCGGTCCGCGTTTCTGTATATATACGCGTTCCCTCGAGAGGGATGAGGAGAGAAACGCTCCTTTACCCTTCTGTACTTTTTTTATTCCTTCCCTTTACCATCTTTTCTCTTCGACATTGTTAACCCAATCTTCTCTGTTATTCATTATGCGTCACTATTAACGCGTAAACTTTACAATAAACGAAAAAAAAAAATACCGTAACGAATAACGAAAAAAAAACGGTATTTCATCATCACTTTACACGAAATATTACGAATGATTCCATTCATAAAAAAAAAAAAATTCGATTAGCATAATATTACTCGAAAAACTGTATTTATTCGAAAATATTAATAACGAATCAGAATGAAGAAAAAATATTTTATCTGCACTCGTAGCGAAATATTATGAATGATTTCATTCATAAAAAAAAAAAAAAAAAAAAATCTCGATAAGCATAAAATTACGAAAAAAGACATTATATTTTATTCGAAAAATGTTATTTTTGGATGAATATTTATTCATTTGGTTTAGAAAAAAAAATCGATAAAGTACGAATATACGAAATGAATGAAAAAGATTTAAACATGCAGAATGAATCTATAAAATACATGTTGAGTATCTATATGTATGTGTGAATGTTCGCGATGGATGGTAAATATGTAAGGTGGATGTGCGCAATGACGAGAGATGACCTCGCGGGCCGAACAGCCTTGGAAAACTGGGACTTTGAACCTCGTTGCACTCATCTCTCGGGGATGCTGATGTGAGGCGCTTTAAGCTCTTTCCACGTATTATATACATGTATGCGAATGTTTATATATATATAAAGATTGAAGAACGCGGAGAGAGGGAAAGAGGGAGAGAGGGAGAGAGAAACAAGACGATAGTCGAGATGGAGCGAAAGGGGTGAGAGAAAGAAACGAGAGGAACGATCAGCCGGTGACGTCAGCGGGCGACTGGCCAATCCAGCGTCCGCATTCTCCTGACGTCACTACCTCCCCCCGCCGACATGACGTGCATTCCGCGAGGGGGTACAACGGCAGAGAAGGGGCCGTTCCCCGAACGGGTTGAGAACTGCAAGGGTTTGGGAACCATATTTTGACCCAATTAACGAGGCTAAATGGCCGTTAGGAAAATTGACCACTCGCGTCCAGACGCTATCGCAAGTGAGTGACGGAAAAAGGAAAAAAAAATATCAACGATATTCCGTTACATTGATTTCTTTACAAAGATTAATAATTTTTTTTTTTTTTTCGATTTTTACATAGTAGAAATTAATTTTGTTGCTTTGATTTTTTAATGCATCGATATCGTGTCGATGTCGAAGTTTCTACAGAATTTAATTATTGAACGAAGCGAACTGTACACTGAGGAAAGAGTTTATCTATAGTTAACTAATATACTATTCAATTTGGCGAAACAAATGTTTATTTATTGTTAATAAATATCGATTATGATGACTAATGATTAATTGGGTCAAATGAATTTCTATAATATCTTTTAATGGTAAATTTTTTTTTTTTTACTGAACTGCGAATTGGTTACGATAATTAGATATTTAATTCGTTATGGCAAACTATACATTTGTTAATTATAAATAAACACTTTTCTCAGTTTTATGATTGGCGAAAATAGAATTCGATAATTGATAAGGTTTGTTGCTCGGCGAGGAGTTCGAAGAGTCTGAGAGAAGTTTCGAGGCAATGGAAATAACGAAAGGAGAACAGCCGCGCGTTCCCTTTCGTCGGATAAACTACGTGGGTTTCACCGAAACGTGTGGGCGTATGTTTGGACGGACGCGAAGTTACTCCACGTGCTTTCGCTGAATTCGATGTCTCACGGAGAATCGGCGAAAGATCGCGTTGATTATTGTATTATAATTTTAAAAGCTTTTGCTAACTGAACGAATTAACGATGGTGAGGATGCGAAATTAATTTTGCCTCTTCGTGTAGTGGTTTGTGTAATTTTTTAATTTTTTCTCGTCGTTTTACACGAATATACTTGCCTCGTGGATGACGCGACGAAAGATGTATTTTTTTTATCATCGATCGGCCGTCTCTTCTATCCAAAGGATCCATTGCCAATTTTCAGCGAATCTTCAATTGTTTCTTCTTACTTACCCCCTGAAACTCCGCACTCTTTTCTCGCACATCGAAGCTTATTTTATTTTATTTTTTTTTCGAAAACACTTCGCACGCAGTTTTTGTCGAACGAATTTCTTGAAAATCGTCTAATAAACTTTATTGTTATTTTTTTTATATAGCAAAAATCTTTTTTTTTGTTGCAAGTATTCATTTTAGTTGATAAGTTCGTCGAATAAACTCGAGAAAACGGGATTCGATTATTCCGATTTTTTTTTTTATTGTCTCGAAACTCTTGCGATCGAGTGCTCGGTACGGCAATTTTTCCTCGCGACTCTGAGAGCAATCGGAAACATTTTTCGACTCGAAACGTCGATAGTTTATGTCAGAAATTTCGATTCGGAGAACGCGATGATAAGCGGACGAGTTTCGCGTCCGGAGGAGACTCGACCGCGCGTTTCAGTGGTTGAGGCCGAACTGCAGTCGGACAAAGTCTGACGGAACTCGGTGAGTTTCCACTGGCAAGAGAGGAGGCCGAGGTTGGCGGGTTGAATGGAGCTTTCTCCCGATTGGCTCCTCGTCCCATGACGTCACGACATTGATTGTCCCGTGCGCGCCACACCACGTGGCCCGTTCAGGGTATCTCGTTCCCTCGCTTCCGCGGATCTTGATTCTGCCTTCTCTTCTTCTTCTTGCGCGCGTCTCAAAGCTCTTACATCTCCGTCAACGAAGTTCGTTTCCCGATGTCTTCGAAGATATAACGTTACGATTAAACGATTGTCCAGTTTCAGCGGCTAAAAACACTTCGACCAAAAGCGTCGTCGTTGTCGATCTTTTTGTTCTGATGAAAGATTAGCGAAATTACATCTCGCAAGACACGCGATCGTAGTAATCACTTCCGAATATTGCAATAATTTCTCTGCTGAAGAAACTATTCTATGTTTAAGCAAAAAAAAATCAATAATATCGACGGGTATTTTGTCGATTTATTCGCATTTCATGCGAACGATTTTTTTTTATTTCCTCGTAAATGTTTCGCTTCAGTCAGAGGCAAAACGACTTTTGGTCAAATTTTCAACGAAAAAGTGTAACATCGAAAATTAAAGGATACAACCTTTTTCAGGATACTTCGATTTCACGAAAAAAAAAATGGCAATAGCCTTTTTTCTTAATTTTTTCACGATTTTCCTCGTCAATTTTTATATTATTGTAAACACTTATGAAAGTCAGTCAATTATCGCCGATATTGTCAATAAAAATTCACTAAATAGTGTTTTAAATAATTTGTTCTTCCAACGCGATGCGCAACATATTTTCTTCTACTGATCACGAATTTGCCATTTTTTTACTCGCATATATCTCGATATACTTTATACGGAAATTCACCTCATAATACCTTTTTTGTTGTAATTACGACAATTATTCTTAAATTAAAAAATGCGTGAATCTGTGAGAAAAAAAAAAACATTGAAGAAGGGATTTCGGATATTCTACCGGTTCAGAGGGATTCCATTAGTCGGCTGACCTACAGCGTTCACACGACCCTTCATTGCGGCGCGAAGTATTAATACGTATTCGGATGAGACACCTGCGAGAACTGCCCTTTCGATAGTTCAAGGCTCCGCGATAATGTCTTCAATGTCCATAGTTTCGCCGAAAATACTCGTATCAAGTTATTTTCAACCCGATTGTATAATCGATAGTGATATATTCGTCGTGGCGACACTTTCTTTCTTCGCGACATTGGACGTTCTCGGGGGGCCGAGAGCGGTCGGCGGGGAAAGGGGAAGTTTCTCTATTATCAGTGACGATCCTCGTCACGTATTCCAACATCTATCTATACTATTCCCACTACAAATTACCTCGGCCTCTCGTATACTCGAGTCGAGATAGACGTTCGTCTCCTACCAATCGAATCGCCAAATTCTACGATAATTCCGACCTTAAACTCCACATGTGTACTCCGCGTTATAAAACGTACGTTAATATCTAAATGTCACGTTAAATTATTTATGAATATCTAATCTTAGATCGCATACGGTTTTACACGCCCAATCGAACACCGCTGTATATTAACCCTCACCGGTGCCGCTTTTAAACCTCAACATAAATAGAATAACATTTCCGCAATTATTCACGATCGTTACACCTCGCGATCTATATCCCTTTACATGCCAAAGCTAAAAAAAAAAAAATAAAAAGAAAAACATTCCGAACCATATGATTGCGAATCACGATAACCCACCTATCGGTCGATCTTTCATCATCACAAAAATCGATCGATATAGTGAACGCATGTTATTCGTACCTATAGATCGAGAGAAATTTCTCTGTAAACTTCAACTTCCGGTTTTCTCGTTACTTGATTCAACTATAAAAAAAAAAAATAGTCAACGAGCTATTTCGCAGCGTTTCTGCCTCATTCACCCAGTTTTCCCGCTCCTCCGTCACTGGGTACCTTCGACCCTCAAGCTACCCTCCCATCGCCCCCCCTCCCTCCTCCTCCTCCCCTTGTATTCTCGACGCGCTCGGTAACGTTCTCCACCAGCAACAGCACAACTGGTACCTATAGCCCTCCCCACCGCCAGTGCAACTATCATCGTTCCGGAGGCAGCAACGCGAACAACCCTCTCTCAGTCGCTCTCTCGCGCTCGCGTCCTCGGCACAGATCCTCCTCACGGCAGGCCAGGCGAGGCCACCAGGGTAGGGCATCACAGCAGAACCAGAATGAGTGAGAGAGGGATGCTGTATGCGAGGCCGGGGACGACTAGGCAGCGGCAGCAGCAGCAGCAGCAGGCAACTGGGGTTTCAGGTCGATGCACCCAGCGACGGAGGTTCGACGCCCGGCGTTCCATGACGTCATTCGAAGAGCCGAGAGAATCGCGCGTTCATCCTCTCATCCCTTTCGCACTCTCGAACTATCGTATACAGTGGAGAACGATGAAATCGCCACGCAGGACAGCGAAATATCGTCGTTGAAGAGAGAAGAAGAGAAAGAGTTGGTTGGACGTAGTTTGCGTATAGGTCGGGGGTGAATTTCGAAAAGTGGGTCGCCGCCA
The DNA here is from genome assembly GCA_934046635.1 of Buathra laborator. Classification (NCBI taxonomy): domain Eukaryota; kingdom Metazoa; phylum Arthropoda; class Insecta; order Hymenoptera; family Ichneumonidae; genus Buathra; species Buathra laborator. The sequence continues at coordinate 7,800,172 of OW203900.1, forward strand.
CCTGATTTTACCTAATTGGCTCACATTCGGGAAACACAGTCGACTATGTCAATTTTTTTTTTTTTTTTTCGATCTTAAACGATTCTATACATTCTTCAGAAGGATTTTTGTGATAGGCGAATCGGAAGAATAATGGGGATTTTTTTATGTTTTGCGGGAGTAAAGATCGGGATCAGGGAAATTTTATAGGAGGAAAAAGGAGATGGAAATCTGTCGACATTAGGTATCGAGGGGACAACCGATCGATGCCAGCGGATTAATATTCTTGTTTCGGGATTGCAGGGGAAGGGGGTGCGAGTGGTTGATACCAGGGATCGCTGTATACACAGTCGATAACTTGTTCCTGACGTAACGCCTGCACCAGGACTCTGTCGCTCTCTCGTAGCAGGAAAATCCAGGGAACGAGGGACACGACGAGGTCGGAGGGAATTGGGCAAAAGCGATGGTATACACAGGGCGAATGGTTCGGGGGATGGAGGGAGTGGACGGGGAGTAAAGAGCCAAAGGGGCGCCCCGGCAGAAAGTAGGTCACTGGAGCTTCATTCACATTACGCGGCCATTCATGAGATCTGCGCTAACCGTTCGACTTTCCGTGTATCACGGCGACAGACTTTTCGAAGGCTATCATTTTTTTTTTATTCTTTGCTTAGTTTTTTTTTTTGTTTTTTTTTAACATTGCCGAAAGAAATACCGATGCCATTCTTGCGACTTTTGATGCTTTGGAGTACGAAGACTTTTTCTTATTTTCGACGAGTGCGACGTCTGTCGAAGTATTGAATTGCGTTGCGTGCAACTGTAACGCGTATGAATGAAAAGTTAAGATTGATTAATGAAACAACTATTTTTTTTTAATTTCACTAATTTTTTTTTTATTGCCGAAACGAATACTGATAGAATTTTTGCGAATTGATGCTTTTGGAATGCGAAATTGTTTTCTTATTTTCGACGAACACGACGTCTGTCCTCGTCGAAGCGGTAACTCCCGTTGCATAAGGCTGTAACGCGTATGAATGAAATTTTGAGATTGATTAATGGAACGACCATTTTTTTATTATTTTTTTTATATTTTTCATGTACAACGGGTTGATATAAGAAATATCAACCGCGGTAATGCGATAATGAAAAATCACCACTAATCATTAATTACGTAACTTATAACAAAATCAATCATCGATCCGGCGACAAATCAATGCAAACGAAATTCTCGAGGGTTCGTCTTGAATTTCTGAAAATAGCTCAAGAACGACGACCCAGCGATGCATAACTTTCAATTATACTCCTTAATGGAGGCCAATCGAGAGTGAGATTATTTCGTCGATAAAACCCGTTCGCCTATAAATAATTCATTTCAAACAGGACGTTGCTGCACGTACAAACGTTGCAACCTGGATGAACGGATGGCCTTCAGCGGCAGTGCCGGTTCCCGAAAAAAAAAAAAAAAAAAAAAAAAATCGGGGCTCGAACCTATGTCAGCAGAGTAATTTTCATCAAGATCACTGGGTTTTCTCGATGTTCCATAATCGCAGGTCGCGAGACTCGCGCGTAGTTCTCATTAATAATATAACGGAGAATTCAGGAAGGGGATAGAAACGAATTGCATCGAATTAAAAGTTATTTCCGGTGTACATCCCAGAAATAGAAGAACAGAGAGATCGCATGTGTATTTGTGCTGTTAGAGGGATGGAGATGCAGGACGAATTTGAACCGGGAATTTCTCAATAAACTATCCCCCTTCCCTTCGTCCTGTGTATTCCTCTTTCCTGACTTCTCTTCGCGGAAGACTCGAAGGGGGGGGGGGGGGTATGAAGCTCGGGGTCCGTTCGACCCACATTCGCCCGGGCAATGACGTTGGGGATGACGTCACGAACGTTGCGAAGTGGGTCGCGGGGTCGTAGCACCCCGTCGCGGCTTCTGGTGGTATTGGTGATGTGCTATGCGCTGGTAACTGGCCGCCGGTTTCTGACGGAAGGATTGATCGACGCTACTGCTGCCACTGGTGCTTCTACTGCTCTGTGACGAGATTGATGGAACCATTGACCGATCTCTACTCCCCTCCCAAACTCCTTGCTTCATACTCTTCTTCTCCCTTTGCCTCCGAAAGCCCTCCGATTTATGGCCTCCGGGATCTCTCGCGCATACGACACACACACATTCTTCGAACGAAATTCAAGAAGTGACTGTGGTCAGGGATGCGACAAGGAATTATGACGATACAAAGGAGCCGTCTTTTTTTTTTTTTTGGCGCCGTTAATACGTTTTTCGATTTGTTTGGATAGATGAAGATTTTTCTTTCGATCGAATGTTGTTTTTTATATCGCAGATATCGTTAATATTTCATGTGAAATAATAACTTTTACGAGAAATCCGTTTCTTTTCGTCGAACGCGTAATTGTAATTTTTGGCGACTGGATATATGAAGATACTTTTCAATTGACTTTATCGCGTTTTGCAGTCACAAAAATAATGAAAAATTCCTGCCAAATTGATTGGATTTGAATTTATATACGAATTATAAAATTACGATCGGAATGTATATATCGCAGATTGCATTTTTTTTTAACTGCATTACTTCCCAATGAATTAAACAATGAAAAAAATAGTGAAAAATAAATGCCAAATTGATTTATTAAGTTTTTTTTTATTATGCAATCGCATGAATTTCACCGAAAACGTCAATATTGAACACGTTGCAGATAATTCGAAATATAAACGCTGATAAACTGTATAAAATTATATATCAATAAATAAAAAAATATATATAAAAAAAGATGAAATTTCGAATACAATGAATATCTCGCAGATTGCGTTTCTTTTTTTTTTTTTTAATCAAACTGCTTTATTTCCCCATAAACTATAAATGTTCAGTATAATAAAAAACGCGTTTTTTGTGCGGTTTTTTCTTTTTGGGTCCTATTTAGGGCCCAAAAAAAAAAAATTCTCCGGTAAATTAAACTCCGAAGATAACATCGAAAAATGATCGATTAAAGGTAAATAGGCGCGTTACGGGACCTGTAAAATTCGAGGATATCGCAGGTAACGCATACAGGTAGAATCACAGAGTGCAGTTTAGAAAGAGGAGAGCGTAGAGGGAGTGGGGTAGTTGCACGGCGACAGAGAGGGGTGAGGACTCGGCTCGCGACGGCGTCGTCGGCCGCGGCGACGGTAACTCGACGGCAAAGGGGAGGTATAGGTCGGTTTCTATATTTGGAATGTGGGTCACCCATAAACCCCGAGTTTGTCCCGTGACGTCACGGGATCGCGTCGTCCTGGCAACAGGGACGCCGGGTCAATCACCTTCTATACCTCCTTCGCTTAGCGAGCGACAGCGTGAGCGCTCTATGATAAACCCCCCGGTATACCGTGCTAAAGGGAGATGGAAACTTTCGCGCCCTCCGACCCATGATCCCCGCGGCTTGTGACTGCGAAATTGTATATCTGTAGTTATATACTTATGTATATTCGATGTATGTGAAATAGGGGCTCTCCTTCCACCGTTTATCCTTATCATTAAGTATGTATTGAGTTTAATTTCTATGCGATACTCTACAGCATCTCTTTGCATACTTAAGATGAAATCTTCTTCTATCTTTTGAGACATTTTATGTACCGCAAAATTCAAAAACATATGATTCGTGTTTTGTTATAATTCATTTCGAAATCTTGAAAAATCTATAGACTTAAAATTAATTTTTGAAAAATCGTCTTTATGCACTTCGCATCGATCTTTCTAATGTTTTTAATTTTTTTTTTTTTGGAGTATCACTTTTTTTTTTTTATAAATTATATACATTTTTACCAATTGAGAAATTCGAAGACTAAAAACAATTTCTCTGGTACTTTTATGCAAAATTTTATTAAAAATCGTATTATTTACGTTCTATTATCGGGTAAACAATGATACTGAATTTTCTTTGATGAATTTACAGTCACTGAAGAGACTTGTGGAGCATAAGTACGAATGGAATTCTTATTGCAATGTACAGTATACATGAATCGCGTGCGTCATACCCCAGTATCACATATATATGATACGACAGATTTGTGACGTATTGTGAAAAAGATTTGCGAAATAATAGGTTTCGCATAAATCGAATAATTTTTTTTTTCAAAATATCGCATTTATAAAAATAAAATTATTCCAATTGTCTTAACTGACGTAACGTTAATCATTTCGCTGCATTATTTAAATATAATGAAAAAAGAAAAAAAAATCCGATTCCAAAAATAAAAACTATAAATTTCGAAAAATAATTTATTGTTTATAATTCAAATCGAATGCAATTTCCCTAAAGTATAATACCAGTGCGACGAAGATTATTATAATAATTTATTCGCGCGGTTAAGTGAAATAACCGCGAACTACGTTCACGCGAAGCTTAAAATGTTATAAAACCCCTTTTTTTCGGTCGGAGGTTAAAAAAATACGACGATAATTGACCGTCGATGGTTGCTTATCAGCAATGAGTAGCGAGTAGATTTCCGCATCGGAGAATATAGATACCATTAATGTATTCGTTTTCATCGACACGAAGCCATATAGTTAACTGTAAGACTTGCAGATTTCTGTGTAACCGACACCCGAATATTTTGACTTACCGTTCGTCGTCTGTAGATCTCTGCATACGTAACCTACAAATACAGTATTAACCCTTTGCAGAGTTCGCGTCATGACATTTCCGTTGCCGTTCGTCGAGATTTCAAAGCCCAGCGGGTCCCTCGAACGTTATTGGTGGCTACGAAAACCCCCACATAAAAAAATGAGTCCCCAGCGTTCGTCTGTCGTCAGCGTATTGCATTCGTACGATTTCGGCTATTCTCGGTAACCTCGCCACGAGAATTCTCCGGCGTAGTCTTTGACTACGCGAGAATGCTATACGCTGTGTAGAGTTTCGAATGGACGTTAACGTAGTAGTATACGCTCGCTCGGCTGAGCGTGTCTCTCGTGAGTCGCGCGCAATCCTTCGCGGTTGAAGCAGCGCCGGGTGTGTGTGTCAAACACACGAATACGAACAAACTTCGGAGTGTTGCGAGGCACGTGTGTGGGGGTGTGTGTATGTGTGCGCGCGTGAGAGCGAAGTGGGAGGAGAAAAAGATAGAACTGAGATGCAAAGATAAAAAAAAAATGTAAAAGACGAGAAAAAAAGAGTCGGCTGTCGTTCAGCAAGGACTATGTATGAATTTCATTGTATAAAAAACGCATAACGCGAGGAGGAGAGGGGATACAACAAAAAAACGATCGTCAAAAAATCCGAAAGACGAGTCGCGTTGTTGCAACTCGCGTGTGTTCGGCGATTCTCGTTGGAGCAATAATAATAATAGTAGTTATAATAAACACCGTAAAAAAATCTTGTATACATGTAACGCGAATGATAAAAGTAAATAAAAAATGAGAAATAACAACAACAACAACTATCCCACGTGAGGATATATTACGAGAAAAAAATTCAACGAACGTAAAACGAACCTGTGGTCGCGAAATTATTCGGTGTTTGGAGAGTGAGAAATAAAATTGGTAATATTATCGTCGATACTGTTCACGAGCCAAAATGGCAGACTTTCGATCCGACGAGGAAACGGCGGCCACCGACCTGATCATCAACGGCAGTACCAGCAGCAGCATCGATGATAGTCGCGTGCCACGGGAGCGGAGCAAAAACCACATGGACTCGTGTGCGCGGATCGGTGGGTGGTTCTCGTGCTCGATATTGTCTACGACAACAACGACAGGGACGCCGCCAACGGTGATAACCGCAGCGTTCACAACGTCGACGGGCCATCGACTACGTATAATCGGTGACGCGAGCGACGACAGGAGGCGCGACGGTGTCGGCTCGTGTGCTCACAGTGACGATTCTCGTCATAATGATAATAACGAAAACAACGAGAGCGATGACGTCGTAGCAGCGACAGAGGTAATAGCGAGAGAAGGAGAAGGAGTAACACGAGCAGAAGCGGCGGAGAAAGACGAGAAGAGCGTCGAGGAAGAGGAAACGGAGGACGTGGAAGGGGTTGAGGGAACTATAGTGGTGGCAGCAGCAGTAGCGTTCGCGAACGAAGCGGCAGTGGTATCGCGCCTCGAGCCGGCGGCCAGTGAGGATCGTGTGCGATCCGGCGAGAACGTCTGTGACGTAGTAGTTGCCGCCGGTGTGCTGGTGGATGATGCTGTTGGTAGTAGCGTGCGCTCGACAAACGACGAGACGAACAGAGTCAAAAACATCGAAGGCATCATCGGCCGCATAGTTCGCAATGAAGTTACAAAGGTGTTTAACGACGATTTTGTGAGCGTGGATAGCGATTGCGGGAGTGTTGCTGCGAGCCGTGCCGCGAGTGGTGAGAACGGTGAACGGAATAGCGAGTACGAGAACGTGGAGAATGAAATGAGAAGGAAGCACCAACGGCAAGAGGAACAGCAGCAGCAGCAGTATAGGCACAGAAACGACTACGTCGACGAATACGCGAGGAATAATGATGAAGATTGCAAATTTCGCGAAAACCCGCACGAGTCTGAGTCGGAGAATTACGAATGCCGCAGCGGTAGATGCATCGGAAGATCGACTACCGGAAACGGCGTCCTCTTAGTCGAGAGGTGTAATAATATTATTAATAATAATAAAAAAATTAATAATAATAATAATAATAATAATAATAATAACGTCGAAAATAGTTTCGAAGGTGTATCTGTGCGCGATATTAGTACGAACGATAAGATACGAGTTTTGAGTTTGAATTTCGATTACGAACGATCATCGAGTGATTTGTTAGTGAAAAAAGAGGAAAACAAGTTGGAAGAAGATTTAGTGTTGCGTACGAAAAACATCGCGATGCAAGCCGAAACGGCGACGAGTACATCGAGAAAGGAGGAGATGGCCGAGCGGGAGATCGACGACGGGGTTGTTGTTGCCAGGCTCGGGAGTCCCTTCAAGGGACAGATCAGGATGGCTGAGGACACCCTCGTCGGGCCCTGCGGCAAGAAGCGGTGCGCCGATCGATACGATAGCTCCGAGAGCTCCGACAGGTGAGAGAGACGGAAATACCGAAATTTGTGTTCTATATATACATAAAAAAAAATAATATATACACATATGCATAACTTTGTTTTAAAACGCGATAACGAAAATTATGAACGCGAAAAAAAAAAAAAATAATAATAATAAATACGAAAAAAAAACACGCGGAAAATACTTTAGTTGTCGACGTAGAAGTAAAAAAACGTAAAATTCAACTCGTTATCGACGCGCCAAATGATTATATCGCGTTATCGTTTCCACAAACGTCAATGAAAGCAACTTTTCGCGAACTTTTCGGTGGCATCCCCGAGGTTCGTAAACCGTCGCACTGACGTAACAATATTGTCAAACGACGAATAAACATCGCGGACAATAAATTCATAACAAGAATACGAAAAAAAAATTTCATACGGTATCGAAATAAATAATAAAAAAAACACGAAATTCAAAGAATTTCGCGACAATGTTTTCGAATTTCAAAACAATGGCTTCGTTTCTCGCATCGAACGTAAATAATGGAGTTCTCGCGATTTCGATATTTCTCGAAACTCGTTTTTTTGCGAATCGCGAGTCCCTCCCTCCCCCCCCCTCTCCCCCCCGTGGAATTTGGATATACGGATGAAAAACATCGAATAAAAAACGTAAAGTTTATACATTCGATATTTTTCTGTGTACTATCTATGTATACATGACTTGGAGTTGTTCGACGACGAGGACGGTGTTCGGCAACGGCGGTAGCGTCGAGGTCGTTGCACCGCGTAGTTACGCGACGGATGGTACACGGATGCGTGCAGTTGCCTTGTCGCTCCGCGTGTATATAGTATAGAGAACACCGTATATATAGATATATACATATATATATCGTCGTTATATATATATATATATATATAACACACCGCAACACACGATGCATGTACATCGATGTATATACATAGATATAGCGCAGTCCCCGAACGTATGTGTTGTAGTTGTATAGTTGTATTATATCCACTACTATAAACGCGGAGGTATCTCTCGGGCACCAGCACGCACGGTCGGCACGTCGATCCTCTTTTGCTTGCACTCTCTCTCGCCCTCTACGCCTAGCTGCGGAGCTGAGGCTCGAGCCGAACGAAATGAGAGAGAATACAGAACCCAAGCGGAGAGCGAGAGCGTCGAGAATTCCCAGTGAGGACCGACGGAGGAACTCACGTCGGAGGGTCGAGGAGAGATAGAGACAGAGAGCTCAATACTCCACACCATCGCCGTCCGTCGTCGCCCGACGAAGCTAACGTTCGAGTTTCGAGGGCGTCGGAGATCGGCGTGGAAACGAGTTGTCTCGACTCTCATCTGTTGTTGTTTTCTTTTTTTTTTCATATATTTCTCTTTTATTTTACTCGATTTTATTTTTCCGAAGATTTTTTTTTTTTTTTTTTTTTTTTTTTTTTTTTTTTTTTTTTCGGAGTATTTGATACACTCGATGCTTTTTGTCGATGCGAACGGTAGGAGTGATATTACGTGTTTTTGTTTCGTTCGATGTATAATAGAGCGGACTATGTAATGCTTCCGTTTGGTACGCAGAGGGAGAGACAATCGGAACACCTAATCTTCCGCGCCTCTTCTCTCCTCTCTTTCTCTCGCAGTATAAACCGTTTATGCAATGTCCGCTTGCGATAGTATACTGTGGAAATTGTGTACTGTATAGTTCGCCAATAACGGTTTACAAAGTTGCTATATGCATAATTAATCGTGTAATGCTTCGAATTTTATCGACTCTTTTTTTTTTTTTTTTTTTTTTTTTTCTTTTTTTTTTTCTTCATCGGCTAACTGATAATGAAATCGGAGCGGGGAAGTGGTTGTAACTCACCTGCCGTTATCTCTCAGTTATTCGAATAGTTACGAACGATTGTAATTTTTCATACAACTATTGTTGAGTGTTTCTATTATATCGCAACATACCAACGGCATCGGCGCTCGAGAATAATTCAAAGCTTCGTAATCGCAAAAAATAACATTTTTATCATTTCCGACGCGAGTTTCCGGATGAATTATCGAACTATTAATAAAACAAGTGATGAATTTGTAATCATGTTGAAAAATTACATGAGTCGAAACTTCAACACTTTTATAGACGATTTTACGAGATGTAACGATTTTAATTATTTTCGTAGAGTCGTATCTATCGTATTTTACGGAAAAAATATCGAAAAAATGGGTTAAATGTTAAAAAAAAAAAAAAAACACGATAATCGATCTTATCGATCGAATTGGACGATTTAAAAAATTATTTCTACCCTCATATTTCGATGTATTTTTTCGTTTTTCTGTATGAATATCGCAAGGGGCGATCGGGGATAATGAAAATACCCGAACAGTTAATTAAAACACAGACGGTAAAAAATCGAAGATTTTAACGAGTGACTACGGCATTCACCGGATAGAGTGCACATTATGTGATAAGTAATTCCTCCGAGTGTCGTACGCACTGTGTAAAATCTTCGACTTTTTTTTTACTGCTTGTGTTTCAAATTATTCCGGTTGAATATCGCGACAAAATCCTTTATTTTTCGATATATCGATAATTTTCTGAATTTTTTTTTTTTGAGTACACAAAAGCTATAAAAAAAAAAAATTGGAGCCGAAATTCTCACATGAATTTTCGCGCAGTCGCGGTTTTCGCGCGAACATCAGTCCGCCTTTGCGCCCCAAAAACTGCACTGCGCTTGCGGTGGGCGCCTCTCTCCTGACAGACGCACCACGCGCGTTCGGATTATGCATAATTATTTTTACGACTCCGGCGCTCTCTTATTACGCATGTGTTCATTTTCACGCGGGTGCCGAGTCTCTCATTTTTTTTTCTGCGGTTCTTTCGATCTTTTTTTTGTTTCGTTTACTGGTAAAAAAGTCTCGTCTCGTGTGTCTCTCAAACTCCGAATGATTCGGCGCGCGAAGGAGTGGCCCCCCTGAACGATGTATATATACAACTACATTACATACAACAGAGAAACGTAAGGCCCCCACGAGCTCAATCGGTGGTCTCTCTCGTTGAGGCGCGTAGCCGTGACCGTGAAAGTGAAATTCGTGAATGAAACGAGCTTCGCGAAGAACGAATTCTACGAGGAGCCAAAAGCGACGATTCACCATTTGATTTTTTTTTAAATTCGCGTCATTTTTATCTTAAAAAAAAAAAAAAAAAAAAAAAAAGAAACCCAAAATAATAATTCCCTTCGATCTATTGCCGAACTATTTTCACAATGCGTCGAACAGCCAAAAAAAATGAGGACACAAAGGAAAACTCGTTTTTTTTTTGCTTTCACCATTTGAATTTTTTTCGAATTCGCGTCATTTTTATCTTAAAAAAAAAAAAAAAAAAAAAAAAACCCAAAATAATAATTCCCTTCGATCTATTGCCGAACTATTTTCACAATGCTTCGAACAGCAAAAAAAAAATGAAGACCCAAAGAAAACCTGGTTTTTTTTTTGCTTTCGACATTTGAATGTTTTCGAATTCGCGTCGTTTTTATCTTAAAAAAAAAAAAAAAAAAAAAAAAAAAAAAAACCCAAAATAATAATTCCCTTCGATCTATTGCCGAACTATTTTCACAATGCTTCGAACAGCAAAAAAAAATGAGGACACAAAGGAAAACTCGTTTTTTTTTTGCTTTCGCACGCATCCTAATTATTGCATTAACGATATCGCGGTAATAGTGTTGCCACAGTCCCTGTCAGCGATTAACGCGATTAACTCGCCTCGCTAAATTATAACGTATTGCTTAACGTTTCGAGTTCAAGTTGCTGTCGTATACATATTAATTTCAATGAATATAACGCCGTGAAAAGGTATTATGTCGGTCTCTCATCGCATTCTAGAACGTTGTGGCGTGTTACGTATCGGGTAACAAGCAACGGGCGCCGTTATACTTACGTAAATTCCTCGTTATTACACGTTTACCGTGTCCTTTGTTACATTAGTCCTTATAATAGAGTTTATTGTGACGTCCGAAGATTTCGTACCGAAACTCCGCGGTACATTCCATCATTTTCAACATTGAATAGCATCGATGTGATTTTATCAAAATAGATAAGTTATGTTTGAACGCTCTTTCGAGGTATTATCGCGTCTCTATTGGCAATTGTTCGCCGAAGAAGGCTCTCCGACTCTGTCTAAAATACCCCTTTTACGATAATTCACGATAATTCGCGGCTCATTTCCTTCGCCTATTCTATCCCTCGGTAAGTCCCTCTAATAATCGATATCCGCTACAGTAATCGTTCGATAATAGTAACTTCAACAACTATATATCATTCTTTCGTTTTTTTTTCTTTACGGATTCCTCTCCTTTTCGTATCGATAACCATTCAGGTTTTCTCAATGATCGTCGAGAGTCTTCATTCACGTATTAAACATCGATCTACCGATAGAATAAACGCATAAAGATTGCTTAGTGGATATTTGCAAGACTCGCATTTACGTTTTTCTTCGGTATATCTCGAGAGGGCGTAAAGATTTCTGGTTGATATCTCTTCGTAGTTCGGCGTGTCGTTTTTTTCGTCTGTTATATTCCCGTTCGCCGACGTCGTCGGCGACTACCGATGAGGGCGTAAAGAGAGAGAGAGAGAGAGGGGGGAGAGAGGGAGGGAGAGAGAGAGATTTCTCGGTAAATTTCTCGCTTGCGAGAGGTTTGTTCATTCGAAAGCGGAGGTGGCGGAGGCGGTCGAGAGAGGTGATGCGGCTCTCTCTCGTCGGGGTACGCGAGCGCTTATAGAAACCACGAGGAAAAGAGCTCGAGACAGAGTCGGGAAAGAAACATAGAAGCGGAGGAGGGTTTCCCATGAACGTTCTTGAGACCTCACCTCGGCATCGAAGCCCGAGGAACACACCGTTACGCCGTTTTGCAATAGGACGTTAGAAAGCTCTCCGATGGCGAGTCGCTCGCGCGCGCACGGCCGTCGCTCGTTCAATGGCTGCATAATAACGTGGGTTAGGCACTTGCATATTCCTTCTCTATCTCTCACCCGCGTTCGTTTAATGTTCAACTCGGCAAAACTTTTGCATCTTCGAAGCGATGACGACGAAACCACTCCGACGACTACGTCATATATATACATCGCGATCTTTCGTTTCTCTCAGTTATTATCGTCTATTTGTTCAAAGATTTCACATCTAATTGGAGATAAATAAATACAGTCGTTTTCACGAACGTTTTTCCAAAGCCAATTAAGTTTATCTCGATGGCCCCGTAACATTGGCACTCCTCGCGATTATCCGCGCGAAATCTGAAACATTCGCGGAGAGAGAGAGATAGAGAAGTCTCGTTGAATTCATCGCTACTTATAGTTGCGATTTCGCAACTTTTGCACGACTTCTCGTGTTTAACGGTCTTAAGTTCATTGCAGCATCTTGTGAATCTTTCATTTGCATAATTTTATCGCGATGTTATTTTTTTTATTTTTTTTCTCGAATGATTGTAAATGGGAAAAAAACGAAATGGGGAAAAAAGGAAAAATGCGGATTCACCGCGAACGATCGTAGAGAGGGTTTGATGAACGAGAGTCGAGTAGTTTTAGGCTATCATGCGAAACGCTCGCGAGTGCGAGGGAGAGAAACGGGCAGACGCGAGAGAACACGGGCGCGCATTGCCTGGCGGCGATTTGTCAATTTCCGGTGTACGAGAGGCCCTCCTCTCCGCGCGGTTACGGCGTCGCACAACGGTGGTAGTAGTACCGTCGCGAGCGAAACGCTGGAAATGCAACGGGAACTCGGGAACCTACGTCTATACTACATTGCGCACGCTGTGTGTACGTATATACGTATATATATATATATATATGTGTACCTTATACAACACTACGAAAACTCGTGTGTATGCTGCGCCTGACGCTCGGTTTGCTGGATCAATACCGACGAGGCCTAACCTCCGAGTTCTACACGACGATTCTCTCCATTCTACTATTAGTTACACACTACTAGAAATTTTACTACGACTACTATTCCTGCTACGTGTCCCTTTAACCTCAACAACACAATGCATATGTCTCTACTGCCGTCGAACAATAAAAAAAAAAAAACAAATTATTTATTTTTTACTTTATTTATCGATTTATGTTTCGACATTTTTTACGATTAATATTGCTCAATTTTTTGAAAAAATCGATCATTTTAATTCACGGATATGTTACTTTTATTTTATTTCGCTGGAAGAATTAAAAAAAACATAAATTGCTTATTTTTATTTTATCTATCGATTTAGGTTATGTTTCGTAACTTTTTACGAATAATATCGCTTCGTTTAAAAAAAAAAATCGACTATTTGAATTCCCGGATATGTAATTTCTATATTATTTCACCGGATACGCGTTTTACCGTAAATGAAAAACAAAAAAAAAACATATATTTTCATTTTTTTTTTTGGGAATTTAGGTGTCGGTAAAAAACTGTTTACGAACGATTTTTCGCCATTGAAAAAATGTTTATTTTAATTCACGAATGTGTAAATTCTATATCGTTTCGCTTTGGCGCGATGTCACCTCGACACACATGTTTCGTATATTGCGTAGTTTCGATTTTACTGTAAATCATTTTTTATTTTTTTTTTGCGATCTATTGAAACGCGAAGACTGAATTAAAGTTGAAAAAAAAAATTAAAAAAAATCTGAAATTCGACAAGAAACAGATGCATAAAAACTCACCGATGCACTCTCAGACGAGAGCATCAAAAAAAAACAATAAAGAAAAAGGTTAATCACGATTTTTCCATTGACGAGCGACAGCTGCCGAGTCTAGACGATAGGATAGGCGATTTACGTCGATGATCAATCATCAGTGGGTCGCGAGGGCGCGTGAACTTCTCGTCGTATCATCATCCTTCGTAATGGTCATAATAATAATCCTCATCATCATCATCATCGTCGTCAGTAGCTCGTGGTATGAGCGAACTACTAGAGATACTCGTGTTATAACTGCAACCCGCGCTTACTATAGTACGGAGTGTGTATGAGACTCCGCTCCGGGCGTTCGTTGCGTTGCAGCTGCGTCCAGCTGACACAATTTCCCCGGGGCTGATGCTTACGCCGCTTCTGCTTACGCTGCTGCCGTTGCACTATAACTCCTCTAGGAGTGGCTCTCTCCGAACTCAGACGAGTGCGCGTTCCTCCAATTACCCCACGCGGCAGCGCGAGTAGTTCTTTCGTAAAAAAAAAAAAAAAAAAAAAAAAAAGATCGTGTGATCTCAACAAATTCGCGAATAAAAAAAAACTTCGAAAAAAATCAATATTCCGAAAAAAAAAAAAAAAAAAAAAAAAAAAAAAAAAAAAAAAACAATCCGTAATAATAACATCTATATAATTTTTTTTTAATATCGTTTTTTTCTACCATCGCAATCCTCGAATCCCACATTTTCGATTCATTGAGCAACGCGTATCGCGGCAATATAAATCGATTGAAGTGGATTAATGGAGCACGTGGAAACGTGACGCGCGGACAGGGGGGAGGGGGTGGGAGGGAGGGGGGTAATGGTGGGGAGGGAATGCGATAAAACACACTATATACATCGAAGCGAATAAAAGGGAAATGTTTATTGCGAGAGTTGAAAACAGCTCTCTCGCGTGTATACACGAGGTTAAGAAGCCGAACGAAAGAATAACGCGAATAGCTGAGAGCTATGCCCGCACCACATCAGCTATAGTTGTATAGGCGAATGCATAAGGCGACTGCAAGTCCCGAGAGAGTGGATGGACGTGGCCTCGGCTCTCGGTAGCGGTGGAAAATATATAGGCGAAACATACTACTTGCATACTCCGCCGTGTGTATCCCTCGTTCGCGTCTTTATATTCAATCGGCAGCAACCTAGGCCTACTCTCGAGACTATCCGCTTCGGTTGATGCAGTGAGCCACGTGCATTTTGCAACTGCGCACAGTTTTCGCAACAGCTTCTTTCACGGGGAACGTGACGGTCGTGTCGCGGAGCGCTCGCGCTCGCGCGCGCGTTCTCCGTACAGTCCGATCGAAGAATCTCGTAGTCTTATTATCGCGAGTAAAAACCTCACCGATGATTTCTTCTCTTGCTGCGGGAGGTGGTAACACCAACGAACTAAGCTCCGGGGATCGTTGCAACTGTGTTTTGTTGCAACGGAATCGCGATTGAGATTGAGAGTTGTGCCATATTGCCGAGTAACCGAGAGAAGTCTCGTTTATCGAGTCTAAGCTTCGCGCGTAACCACTGAGCGAGTTTTCTCTCTGTTTCTCTCTCTCTCTCTCTATCTTTCTTCCTCGATATACCCCCTGATATAGCTGCATAATCTCGCAGGAATTTAGTTCGAGTTTTGTTGCAATTGCTTTCGGAACGATTACGACTACGTGACTCTTCCTTTAGGTATATCGATTATAATCAGCGAAATGGAGCATTTAAAAAAAAAAATTTATTATTTTGTTACTTTATCCTTGCGACTCGTTAAAAAAAAAAATTTTGAGACGTAACTTTTTCTTTCGTTATCGTTTTTTCTTTTTTTTTTTTTTTTCCGTTGACATTGAGTAAAAATATTGGGAAATTGTTTCAATTTTCAATGTTTTCGAAAACGCAATATTCAAAATGGATTTTGTCGGTTTGATTGATGGTAAAAAAATTGGTGAAAAAAATGTCGAAATTCGTTCGTTTCTTGCGGAACTCGCCTCGTCAACTTCAGATTGCGGACGCTTTAGATGCAAAGTAAACAAAACAACAAACAAAAAAATAGAACTCTCGCGTGGGAGAGTGTTACGGAGATTGGCGGTGTGTCAGAGAGACGAAGCGAGAGAAGGGCGCGCAGTGGAAGCGAAAGAGAATTCGCGAACAGACGGACAGACAGACAGACAGACGTAGAGACGGAACGCTGACAGTGTTGCGCATGCGCGCGATCATCGAGCCCCCGCCCGTGGGTGTGCAAAACCGCGAGGTCTTTCCCTACTGGCAGCAATAGCCGCGCGGCTGCTGTAGCTCCGGCGGAGGCGGCGGTCTCCTACTACTAGTAGTATATGCGGCTCTCTTGAGCCCTTCTATTACCTCCGTTCTCTCTACTAGACGCGACTCTCTATACTCGCGAAAGGAACAGAGAGAAACGGAGTTCTGGCGCTGCAGCAGCAGCAGCAGCAGCAGCAGCGGCGGCGGTTGTTGGCAAACCGTGAGTTGGATGCTGCGAGTGCAGAGACAAAGAGAACCGGACTGCTGGAGAAACTGATGTCTCCAGCCAATCGTTTCGTTGTTGATGGTATCCTCGTAGTTCTGTTTTCGATCTTTCAGTACTGATGAAAATAAAAAAACGCCCCTTATCTCAAAGATCCCTTATGATACGGAATCACAGATCGATGAAAAATACGAAAAAAAAAAAATGGCAGACGAGAAGTTAGAAATTTTTTTTTTTTTTTTTTTTTTTTTCGTTGAAACCTCGAGATGTGAAACAAATCTGCGACGAATTTCGAGTCCGTAGGAGTGGAGAAAGAATTGAGAAGAAATGGAGGTGACCTCGTCGCGAGCTAAGCGCGGAACAGTAGAGAGGTCCGCAGCTTTACAGACTCCGACGAACGGCTGAGGCTCTCTCGGGTTCTCTCGCTCTCTCTCTGTTTAGACTGCTGGGCCCTCGAGGGCCTCTTTAGCACAAGCATCGGCTAAAGTCGGTTCTGTATTCTCGAGTCTTCAGGACCCCGACGATCCTTCCCCGAAATTCGTCTCAGCGTTCACTATGCTTCGTTTCGTCTCGAGTTCTCTTAACACTACGAGGATCACTTTTGGGCATTGAAACTCCTTTTTTTTCCACATTTCTACGGCATTCGTTGAAAGCTTTTAAACTTTCAATAATGAGTCTACAATTGTATCAAACGTTTCTTTTCGTTGATTTCTCAACGATACCGAGGAGTGGTACAGCACTCCATTAAAAGTCCGCCTTTCGATTAAATGAAATGATAATGAGATCAGAGATAGAAGCAAAGATAAAAAGTTACGCAGAAGCGAGTAACACAGATTCCCGTACAATCGCAATTGCAACAAACTTACGCTGAAAATTGCTCGGAGAAGTCGAGATTGCGGTTGCTGTAGAGAAGGTCAAAGGGACTTTACGGGCGCACGGAAGTCTCGAGTGGAGGCTGAAATGAAGTTTCGAATGCGGTACCGTCGCGAGAAGCACGAAGCATGAAGTTTGAAATATTTCGAGATTCTGCAGATTCGTAGTTTCGTCTATTTTAAGGCTCTATAAAAAAATGTATTCTCTATCGTAAATGTATAATATTTGTTATCGAAATATACCATTTTTTTTTTTTTTTTTTTTTTTTTTTAAATAAAATTTGATTAAATCGAATAAATTGGTTATCGGTTAATAAATTGGGTATTAAATCGCCGAGACAAACGAATGAATAAAATTAATTTCAATTAAAAAAATATTTTTTCGATGATATATATCTGTATTTATAAATAAAAACGATAAAACAGAGCATTGATAAGATATAATTATTGATAAATCGAATTGATGTTTATTATTTTTTTTTTTTTTTTTTTTTTTTTTTTTTTTTTTACGATGCGACGAGAGCCTAATATCTCTTTCATCTTACATCTCTCCCTTTCCTAATACTTTAACAGAGCACATCATCCCTGTTTCTTCCTGTATCTCCTTCCTTCAGCGATCTCTCTTCCCTCCGTCTGGTCTTCCGGAGCTTCTCTCGCAACCCTCGCGTTGTGCTTTCTCTATCCCTCGTTTTGGCTCCTCCTAACGTTTCTGCGGCCTGACGCCGCGGCTATATCGATTTGCTTGATTTCGTGTCGCGAGTAAGAAAGATAGAGAAGAGACTCGAGAGCGCGCGCGCGCGCGCACGGGCCTCGTGAAAGAGTGAGAAAAGCGTTTCTTGGGCCCTCAGAATTTGCGGAATGCCCGTTGCCTCTCCGGCAAACCCGTTCGGCCGGTTTTGTTAATTGCAAAAAGGATTCGGTGTGGAAGTTGGGTCGCGCGGGAGGGTGCCAAAGGGGTCCTAACCGGCGAGACCCCGGGGTAAAGGAAAATAAGGAACGAAGGAACATCCTGAATCGGATCCTACGGAACTTTCGACCGGCGCATCCTGTTTCTTCTCCTCTCGTCCAATCCTCACGTTCCATTCTCAATCCGAAATCCTATCTTCATCACTTCCGTTTCACCAAAGAGACATTGAATTATCGACGATACGAAAACTTGTCCGCGATGTCTTATCGAATATCGCTGAGATAAGACGCACGAAATATGCGCAAATGTTGTACGCATTTATTTAACTATAGAGATAGAAAGAAAGAAAGAAAGAAAGAAAGAAAAACCGGTGCAGAAACTCGCTTGAGGGTCATTCGTGCGAAGAAGAAGTGCAATGTAGGTGCGGCAAAGAACTATACATGTATATCTATATGCATGAACTTCTAAGAAACAGAAAGGCGTATGCCGCGATGTTTTACACCGTAAATTATGTCTGATACGCCTTTACGTTACGTTTCAATCGATATATACATATATATATATAGTTTGTTGTTAGTAGGAAGGGGAGAGTAGTGCAAAAGAGGGGAGAGAACAGATGAGAGTGGAGGGAAAATGCAATTATTAATTGCACGTCGACCGTTCGCCACTGCTGCGACGGTCGCCGCGGGTTCCGCGCGACTGCACGAACTCTGCAGTCGCGCAGGACCCGTCTGATTATGATTTAACGATTCCGTCACGCTTCGCCACTTTTTTTTTTACCTTCTCTTCTTCCTCTCTCTCTCTGTTATATTCCGTTTTTTTCTCTCCGAGGTTACGTACCACACTCATCCCCGACAGGCACCCGTTTTCGCGTTCATTCCTCGTATTTAATTCACTCGTTTGCTTTTATTGACTGATGCGCGACTGCGGCAGTAGGCTGTATATTTCACATGCATTTCTTTCACGTATGTGTATATAATTTAGCTGTCGTCACTCTTCGGTTGATTGAATGATATCTTGCAATACGCCGGGTTTTTATTTCGATATCAACGCCGCGCAATAAATCGATCAATTTACGCGTACACATCATTTTTTAACATATATATATATAATAAAAATATATCGAAAAATAATAATTATAATGTATTAAACAAAATTTATCTGCTGAAATGTTTTTTTTTTATATTATATTTAAATGTTTTTTTAAACAAAAAAATCTGAAATTTTTTTTTTCTTTATTTTTTTTTTGTCATAAAACGTCGTTAGAGTAAAAAAATTTGACTTCTTGTTTAATTTAAAAAAAAATGAATTTTTATACGATTTAAAAAAAATCGCTATCCTTCCGGAAGTCAAACGATTCTACGAGAATCTCGAGATCTCGGAATTCATCAGCGTGCCTTTGACGATGGGGTTCTCTTGCTTCGTTCCGAAAGCAGAAGAGTCTTTTCGTGATAGAGTATTCGAAAACGGGGGACTCTTCCACGGTTCCGTCGTCCACCACTTTCACGGTCTCGCGCTCTCTCCAGCGTTCACCTAAAAAACTGGTTTCGTCATTAGAGGTGAGGCCTCTCCTGAGCACCGTCCGGGCTGCACACCCGGACAGGGAGCTCTTCTTCGGGGGCTCGTGAGGCGCGACGACGAGAACATCTTCTCTCTCTCGGTCCTCCGCGGTTCCTACCCGCTACGTCGTTTTCCTTACGATCCTCGTGAGCCCCTGTGGTCCGCCGCCAGGCGGATGGATGGATTTTAAATGCCCCGCGATGTACATACACGCCGTATACATACTTCTATATATACAGAAAGCGTATAGAAACCTGAGGAAGCCTACGAAAGACTTCCACAGGACGCGAAGCCTCGAGAGCTCCGTTCTGCCCCGCGGCGTGAATCGATTTATTTCGTTTCTCGACTCTTGTTTTTTTTTTTTTTTTTTTTTTTCGCTACAGTTAAAAAAAGCGATGAAAAAAAGGTTTGTTGTGCTCGTCATTCTTCGTCGCTACGATCGCGTGATCACCCACAGTCTTCGACGCAACACTTTCCTTTCCCGGGAACTCCGAAAAGGATGTTCTCGACATTCGGTCACTAACACGAATCTTCGGCTTCAACAGAACGCAACACAAGAACACCAGAATCGACCGTGAAGAAGGTGTTTCCTCTTTTGCCATTTGTGCTTTCCGCTCTGATCTTTTATTTTTATACGTTTTTTTTTTTCGCGATCTTATAAACTGCAGATGAAAACTCGGTAGCCGGTACTTCGGGGCCATTATCGTTCAAGTATAACGGGGTACCGCCGAGGACGATGGAAGCAGCGGGAGAACGTCGTAAAATTTTGCTCACTGGTTTTCTTCTCCACTGCGCGGTATACAACGACGACGAATCGTAGGACCCCTTTCCTTTTCTCGTTTATCGTCGCCTCCGTCACGGTTATCGTGATGGTTTATGTTCCGACGAAGTTTCAACAGAATCCCTGAAAGAGAATAGGAAATATCATATTCGGCGAAGAGATTCGTTGTCGTAAATAAAAATTCGAAATGTCGATTTTTTTTTTTTTTTTTTTTTTTTTTTTTTTTTTTTAATATTCGCTACCGTTCGAATACGATGAGATTAGCATCGCCGGGCAAACTCTCACGGCACTCGAGATCGGGCGAAAATTTTACGTCACTGTTCACCGAACATTAATACATCGCCCGCTTCTTTTTTTTTTCAACCCCTCGTACTCCGTCTCAGCACTCTTCAACCTCTCCGATAATACACCGTACAGTCTATATATATATGTATATATGTATGTATAGTATATATACGGTACTTCTTCTCGCGTGTATTCACTCTTTTCTTCCCCCTCCCCGCTTTCCGCGCCCTTCGTCGCCGATGGCTGACGTGCTTCAGTGGCTTCCGGACTGCGAGAGTTCGACGAGGCGAGAACGATAGGGAGGAAGTGAGAAAAGAACCAACCCATGGCAAGCTACCCCCGCGTTGCTTGTGGTACACATAACGCACACTGTGAACAGCCTCTACGGAGTCTGGACACACCGGCAGACCGTGCAGTAACCCCCAATCGATACCGCTGGTCGTTCGATGGACCGTACAGCGCGTTGCAAAAGTCTTCGAAAAATACCTCACGAAAACAACATTTTTTGCTCGAAAAAAACATGAAAAATAAAGTTAATTAATCGTTTTTTATCGAATAAATAAAAAAAAATTGTGTACAGAGTACTTAACGACGTTAAAAAACTGTTTTATGTATCGTTGCGAAGAAATTAAGATCGTAAAAAAAAAAAACAATAAACTGTTTACTGAATCGAAAATTTCCATAATATATTCTGAATCACGTAACGCGATGTATTTTTTCGAGGTGATATCATTTTTTTTGTTTTTTTTTTTTTTTCGGAGTTTTGTTTATGAATAACTTGTAGTTAACTTTTGCGCGGCAGTCAATCGAGGAACTAATAAATCAACGACAGTTTCTTTAGATTGTTTCGTTGGGGATTTCGATTCAGGGATTTTTTTTTTTTTTTTTTTCACGATAGAAGAGAATTTTTTTCTTCTCGCTGCCCACGGTGTATCCAATTTTCTTGTAACGTCCACGATCCGTGAGAGCGTTCCGAGGCTAACGACGACGAGTGCGGTAGAAGGCGAAGTATATACCGAAGAGAACGGCGATGAAGCCCCCGAAGTCGTGCGAGAGATGAGAACAGAGAGCAAAAAGAGATCTATACAGTGTATATATAGCCAGAGAGAGAGAGAGAGAGAGAGAGGGAGAGAGAGAGACTTCCGAGCGTTTCGTTCGTCGAGTATAGAACCCGATATACCGTAATTGGTCTTCAATTAGGCGCCGGTAGAGACAATTAATACGACGACGGAGAACGTCGTTCACCGAAGCTGCACAGTAAGTTTTGCTGCGCTGGCGGTCCCGCACCGTTGAAAACTCTTTTGGTACTCCTTATAACGCGATACAAGAATGCCATCCGTGTCTCCCGTTCCGTATCCTTTCTCCCTCCGTTACTCCATCGTTCTCTTGTCTTTTCATCGATTTTGTTTTGTTTCTTTCATTATTGTTACTTCTTTGTCGTATCCGAAAAATACAATGGCAACAGTGTTACGCTGCACGTACAACCATTACACCACCCGTACCACAACGCCGAGATGATTAACAAAGCTTCTCGTCGCGTTACGACTTTTGAAACCGCGCGATACGAACATTTGTCGTACGTTAGGTATTACAGTCACGAAAATCCAATGAATCACACGTCGTACAGAGAGACCGTGAAACAGACGAGTCGTGAAGAGAAAGAGAATCGAAAAAAAAAAAAAAAAAAAAAAATATGAGATACCTACCTGGTGATTTGTAAAAGGAAGAGGTTAATTGTTATTGGTCGATCGATATTTGTTCCCGTACGCGCGTACATGGAATCGCGCGGCAGAGAACATACTCGTTAGTAATTAATGAGCAGAGTACTTCGTTCCTACCGAGTGCGCACCACAGATTGATTTATTGCATACAAATGGCTCTCGCGTTTCGACAGTTTCCGTGAAGTACATACCTTCGCTTTTTTCGGCATCACAGCTTTTATTTATTTTTTTTATTTTTTTCTCGAGTATTTCCTCTTTTATCAACTGCGAAAAAAAAAAAAAAAAAAAAAAATTATCGACGCGATGTTAAGACCGGAACAAACCTCCGAACGTTGATCGAGCGGTTCTTCCGTTGAAAATAAACGAAGCTGAGCATAGATTCTTTTTTACATCCTTCTGCTACGTCAATTCTTCTATCTCGCGTCCTTTTTTTTTTTTTTTTTTTCATTCCGTCTGCCCGTAGCGTCTCTGGCTCCGTTTCAGAGACCCACTTTTTAGCTTCAGGCGAACTGTAAGTTCGTCCACTATATGCCGAGATGATACTCTTCGCGTAGCCTACTCTCTTTTTTTTTTTTTTTTTATTTTCACTCTTCTGTCTCCTATATCTTTGCCTGTGTTCGTCCACCACAAAGAAAATTGCTGGCGTATTTCATTTGGCACCGTTGCCAAAATCTCTACAATTTCACGCGCGAAAGGCGCATAAGGCATCGAGATTCCGTATGTTTATATATGGGTGTCGGAAGACTGCAGCATTGGCAGCATCCAGAGAGCTGCACAATTTCCAATTTTGAATAAAGAATAACAGAAAAAAAAGCAACAACAAGTATACAAGAAGATTGCACCGCGTCACAAGGGTACCATGAAACATCCCCAATGTTACTTCGATGACTGGTCAACTCTCGTCTGCATAATTTATCCCCAAAGACCCTTCGTCCTTTTTTTTAAACATTCTAACGGTATCTCTATCTCCTCCGTTCTCTCGATTTCTTTTTTTCACAAGAAGACAAGGGTTGCGACGAAGAATAACCATTTTCTGACGCTTCATCAGCAATTCCCCGGGTAACATTTCGGATCTTTCCTGATAGTCAAGATCCGTCGGACTGAAGGCCCTCGGAGTGGAAACGCGCGCGCGCATCGTTCCGTACGATGAAAATTGAATTCGTTTCGATCGTATCCACTGCGGAGCGTAGCTTCCTTCTTGTCGGCTTTCTAACGCGGAGTTGGTGAACGTGTGTCGAACACACGGGCGGAAGAGCCCCGAGAATCGTGTCTTTTCCCCGGTCCTGCGCTCCGACGAATCTTCCGAGGCATAGCCAATCGGCTTCGTACGGGTTGAGTTGGTGCGCGCGGGGGGATTATATAGAGGTCTCTCCTCACTCGACGTTAGCCTCCGAAGGAGAGAAGAAGGATTCTCATCCGTTGCCGAAACCCCGGGAACCCTCGAGGTCGAGAGTATCACGGGATCAATCTCTTCTCTCTGCCGTGAAAGCCCATCCTAACGCGTTGGTGCTCTCGCGTGTGAGACTCGCTGGAATCCTTGGAATTCGATAGTAGGCAACAGACGAATCTCCATACAAAGAAAAAAAAAAGAAAAGAGGATAAATAAGAATATATATGAGCTTTGAAAACGGGAAAAAAAAAGGGAAGGAAGTAAGAAAGATGTGGAGATGAAGAAGTGGGACTGCGTTGCCGATCGACCTTCCCGAGTTGCTTTGTAATTTAACGAGAAGAGAAAGAAAAAAAAAAAAAAAGAGGTTCGAGAGGGTCGTTGAATCGAAGTGGCGAAGGCAACACTATAATAATGATAATAGTATTATAATAATGATTATATTACAAACTCGAAATTTTCGTTGGGATGCGTATACACACGCGAAGAAACCCCTCTTTCGTGTTCACCATTCCGACACCTGGTTTTGCGTCATATATGCATATATTTACGACATTGTCGACGTTGAACGCACCTTGCGAACTGGTTGAATATCAGACCGACTCGTGCCGTATTCCCTTTACAAAGACGAGTTTTCGTTCGATCGGCGAGTTGTTATCTTTTATCGAAATATGTTATAGTCGATTTCGTCTCTTTTTACGTTTTTATCATCTCCGGAGGCTGTGCGCAAGAGACGCGATTTGTCTTCCGGAGTACGGAGAACGCATTTTCACGCGCGCGATCGCAAGAATAAACCTTTTGGATTCGTCGAACGTTCCTTATTCAGGCGAATCTTTCGTAGCGATTCCTTTTGTACGCGAGTCACTGTGCGCAATCCATAACTGAGACGTTCGCTCTCGACAAATACGATATGAAAGAGAGAATAAAAAAATTCTCGTGAAGGTTCGTCAATTTGGTAAGAAGAGAATGACGATGGCGCGCGCGCGCGGGGCATCAAAGCGCACCGACAGATTGGTCAGTCGCGCAATTTAATATCGGCGCCCCCGCTTCGAATGTGCAGAGGGTTCAAATGGATAGTGGAGGGGACTCCATCATCATTATCCCTCGATACCATCATTCCCCTTGTCCCCGTGACGCCCGCGCTGCGCAACAACGATCGACTATTTTCCTGCGATGCGGTTTGTTCGTAGCTAAGCGTCGATGTATACAACTTTAGTCTTGTCGTATATATCGTGACTACTTTTCTGAGAGTACAAATTACGAACTGTAGTTTCCAGTCGATAAACGCTGATTAAACTTTTGTATCAATTCAAATCGAAAAAAAAAAAAAAACAATACGTTTAATCGAATGGTTAAACTTCGATGTAATTTTGCCTTATTGGATCGGAATACTATTTTATTACGTATTACAAGTCATTTTTTGCCGTCTTTGCAGAAAAAAAAATAAATAAAAACGATTTGATAAATTATTAAAAAAAGAAATAAAAAAAAATCGTATCAAAATCGTAATGAAAGTCGTAGAAATTTATTTCTCGTTCAGCCTGTACGCGTGCGTCTATAATAGAGGATCGCCGAGGGCGAACATTTTGTATACTCATCCTATCCTTTGGCCTCGGAAAGGGAAGGCAGAGAGGAGAGGATAGATGATCCGCATTGCTTGCCTTCGTTGGGTCTTCTGCGAGAACAGATGCAGGATACATTAATCGTGAGCTCTACCCCTCCCTTGTGACATCTAAGCTATCCGCCGAGAAGGCCCTCTGTCGTGGATATTCTTTTCAAAATAAAATCTAACCTCTCTTTTCCAACGTTACACCACATACTCGATTATCATTCGATGCGAATCCAATCTATAAAATGATTCATTAAATTGTCTCTCATCGCTGGTTCTCCGTTTTCGAATCGTTAACATTAATGATTATTCTCGAAGTGTCTCCAACGAAATCGGCCAACCAATGTCGCGCATTTAGCCGTAGTGTCTCGTAATGCAGTCGCCGTATAATTACCGCGATAAACAGTCGGGGGATTTGCAGTTAACCGAAGCAACAGCAGCCAACGCAGCAAACCCGTAGAGAGAGAGAGAGAAAGAGAGAGAGAAAGAAAGAGTTTCTCTCCGACCATTGGTTTAAAATTTATTATATTAGACGAGCGACGATTGCCACGCGAGACAGTCTAATCGTGAGAGGTGTACACCGCAAACCTCACCATTTGAGCTCAAAATTTCAATCTGATCGATGTAATTGCATGATCTCCGGTTGGTCTCACCGGGGTGTTAGGTACGATCTACGACGCTGTTCGTTATTTCGTTTTAATACTTCCGAGGCTTTGCCGCAATAAACGTTGTCACGGATAATACGCAAAGCGATCCGCTCGTCTAAGAAGGAGATAAAAGAGGATAGAAAACACCGATTTAGAATGCAGATCTCGTTCTATATTGCGGCGGCAGTCCTGTATATGTGATAACGACACGGCCCCGACGACGACGACGACCGGTGAAGTGGTTCGGTGTTACGAGCCGAAGAAGAAGGCACTATAGTGCCGAACGTAAGAGAAAGAAGAAGAAGAAGAAGACGAAGAATAAGAAGAAGAAGAAGTCGTCTTGAGGATCACAGAGCTCACACGGGACCAGACACGGACGATCGCGAATGCATGCATGCAGACCTTTCTTTATTGCACTTGTCCTCAGGTCTCTGCTCACTCGCTTCCTCGTTCCGAGGAGATCGGCCGCCGTAACTGCAACGCACTACGAAGACACTGAGAGAGACACCCGGAGAGCTGAGATTCTTGATAATTAATTACGCTGACTCGACCGCGAGGCGAATAGCCACATAGTATTCCCACAGTATTCATTTACAAGGATATTTTATCAAGTTGATTCAATCTATAGGCTCTCATTCATTATTATTAGATTTACAAAGTTTCGACAGCGATTTCGGATTCGTAACATTGATGACTTGGAAATTAAAAAAATGTCATCTTAGTTAACAATATTTGCAAAAATCGATTTTTAGGGTACAATTTAGGCTAAAAAAGTAATTGGTTGTGTTAGTTGGAGTCATATGAACGTTTTTTTCCGCGCTGATCACATATCGCAAACAATGTCCCAACGCCGAAAAACCGTTCTAATAGGTTACGATACCAACAAAAATGGTTCTGGCAAACGATGTATCGCCAACTAATTTATAAATGGTTCTTCTAACTATCCATTTTTCTTTTTCCGAGTCTTTAACTTCCTCGACTGTTGAAAGAGAGTTTGGAATTTAGTTTTGTCGTTGCTATGTAGAGGTTTCGCGTCTAGCAGCAGCGGCCGCAACAGCAGCAGCAGCAGCAGCCGCCGGCGCGGTCCAAGCTGCAGATCGTCGAATTAGCAGTGAGGGAGGAATGGGAGAGGGGTAGTAGTAGTATATAGCTGAGGCCCCACGCATGAGTCATGGC
Organism: Buathra laborator; assembly: GCA_934046635.1. Lineage (NCBI taxonomy): Eukaryota > Metazoa > Arthropoda > Insecta > Hymenoptera > Ichneumonidae > Buathra > Buathra laborator. The sequence continues at coordinate 7,827,262 of OW203900.1, forward strand.
TCACGCGGTGAGACGTGTGTTGGCCCTTTGTGACGCTACGCACGTTCCATTCTCGGCGTGCGCGCCGCTTCTCTCTCCTTCTCGTACCTATACCACTACTGCTCTCTACTTCGGTACCTCTATAACTCCGATGTGCTTCCATAGAGAGCTGATGTGCTCTCTCGCTTACTCCACAATCTCTCTCTCTCTCTCTCTGTTTCTCTCTGTCTTCCTCTGTGTGTTGGCTGCCTGCTTCGGCACCGTTCCGTTCCGCTCGACGCTCAAAGGGCGAGTTGCCTACGTGCGGGCAGTGAGGATCGACGAACGGGTGAGAGCCGCAGAGCGTGAGAGAAGGAGAAGGATGCTGAGGAAGAATGGGAACATCCATCGCACGTTTGAAGCTTCAAGAGCGTTCGTAATCGGTCCACGAAGAAGAGTGCATTTCTGTCGATTTTTTTTTATTCCCATAGATGAAAATAATCCGCGATGCAGAAAAGTTACACTTTTATTCTCGAGTTCGTCGAAATTCCGAAGGATTAAAAAAAAATTTCCGATTTTTTTGGCGCAACAATTACTTGTAAAAAAATTTAACAAAATAGAATGAAAATTAATAAAAATTACGAAAGGAAATAAACAAATTCGTGACTCAAATTTGGATTTGTATCTATGAATAGATACAATACGACGATTTGCGGAGAAAAGGTCGATAGAGAAATAGCACGACGTCGGAGTTGCATGGAAAGGTCGACTGATTGGTCATTCACGATTGTTCGAGTGAAAATAGCGCCGCTAATTCGTCACAAAGCCGTAAAACTTCCGAGGCAATTCAACGAAATCGAATAGAACGGAATAGAAATGATTTTAAACAATGAATAGAATTGTTTAAATTACATTTATAACGATAAATTCGTTTAATAATATGACGTCAGAAACGCAAAGAGAGCGAAAGATGGAGCGGAGTAGTCATTAAATTAGTAGGGGTGTATCCCGCAGCGAAATCATCTGTAGGCCTTCTCGGTCATCAGTAGCTCCCGGATCACCCTTTGCCTCTTTCGCGCAGGGGATCGAGGAATTCATTGTTCGACCCGTATTATGCAGCACCCAGACATGTATATATGTATATATGTATACGTATATATATATATATTCCTATCGAAAAATCTACGAGGCATGCGTGGCAACACAACACGGAGGCCCTTCTTAATCTCTCGCGCATGCATGTTAAATCCCATCCCCCGTCAATCTGTACGGTACGTCGTATCCTCGATCGTTGCAACTTTTTTTTTTTTTTTCGCTCCCCACGTTCAGCTCGGTAGCGAAGAGCTGTCTTCCAGTCGTACAAACGAGTGAAAAGTTTTATTGCGGATATTATAGGCAGATAGGTAGTTTGAACGCTCGCGGCCCCGAAGCATGTGTATTACATCGTAGAGGTCGCGTTTCTCATTCGTTATATATCTAAATATATATATACATATACACACTACATGCATTATAAACTCAATAAAAAACGCATTATAACATAAAACATCGGGAAGAAGAAGCATAGAGATAGTTTGCCCTCGAAGCATAGCGAGAGCTGTGAAACAGGTAAAACTTCGATCACCTGCGCGAGAATCACCGACGATGGTTATAAATTCATGGGATACGAAACTGCGGGGCAACTGCGACCCTCGCGTGACCCATGCGTACATGAAAAGCTTTTGTAAGTATTACGCGAATGAACAAACCCTCGGAGCTTAAGCTTTTCACGAAAATAGTCCGCATTTGCCTTCGATTATTCCATTCAAAACCAATTGTGAGATTAAAGCTTTGCACCTTGTCTCTAAACGCTTTGTACTGTGTATTCGATGCTCGTGTGTCCCTCTTGAAAATTCAAAAATTAGATCGCGACGATCCATCTGTTTGATTGCACGAAGATTTTTCATCGACCCCCGAGAAAGAAAAAAATTACTTGCATCTCTTATATATGCATAGCAAATGCCTTGTATATGTCGTAAAGCCGAAGAGCGGTGAGTAAAAAAAAAAAAAAAAAATAACAATCCCGTGTGGATTCGTGCGCTACCCATCGTGGCATAATCTCTGCGTATTTGCATATTTTAACTTGTCGACGAACGTCGAGAGAGATGGAAGGAAGGAATGGGGAGAGGATAAGGAACGATGGAATATATATATATACATATATATATAAAGTAATCCACTGTTCATTCTGTACTCGTCGAGTTCAGGGGGTTGATGTCCGCCCAACGAAGGCCGACGGTGTAGAGGGGGTTGTTGGCGGCTCTATGTCGCGGGGAGAAAGCATACAGAGAGTGAAACGGGGGAGTGAAAAGGGGGTTTCTCCGCTCTCTACGATATCTTCGTCGCAATAGCGAACGATATGCGGTCTGCCGGTAGCATTTGCGTTGACGCTGTCAGAGGGTTGAGTGCATTTTCTACATCAACATGTACCCACAACAGCGCGTGTAAATTATACACGTGTGTGTGAAAAAAAGCCTCTTTCTCGGCTATAGGATCATTGGAAACGTATCGCGTTGCAGCAGTAATAATGGAAGCAAATCGGTTTCATTTTAATGCGCAATGCACGTGCATAACTCCCATAATGTTCTCGTTGAAACGCGTAGAAAAAAAAAAAAAAAAAATAGTACGAAGCGGAAAAGCGTTGAGGACTCATGAAAGTCATGAATTTAGATATAAGAGATGCAAAGAACTTTTATTACTCGAATAATTAATTAATTTGCATTGATAGCTAACCGCGAAAAGGAAAACAGAATTACGATGAGAATAGAATTATCATCGACAACGGCACCGAGGTGTGTATTATGATAATTGTATACATAAGTAGAGATACAGAGTCGCAACGATGCGCGTCAGGCTGTCTGTGATGAGCCGAGAGTCTCGCGTTACGACGACTCTCATCGTTTTCTCCCCTCTCGCTACTGCAAAACGCTCTCACGTCGAGAGAGCTTCTTGTTTGTTCTTTAGCCATCTGTTTGCTTAACGATTTAACAGTGCGTTATGAGACTCTGTTACCCGGCTGGAGGCTCGTCGTCGGTTAACGTATTACGCGAAAAGAAAAATACAGTAATTATATATATATCTCGATTCATAGTACGCAGTGTGAGATAATTTTCCAGATATATGACGTCACTGAATCTTCGACGACGTCGTCAACTCGTAATTGGGATTTTTTTTTTCCCGAAATATGCCGAATGGCACTTTCTTCTCAATTGCAAGACAAATTTAAAAATCATTTTTAATTTATTTCCCACATCGTAAAACGGATTTATTCGTAGTTAACATCGACTAAATATGTATTTCGCCATATTAAACTGTACATTTGTTAACAACGAAATTAACTCTTCTCATACGAAAAATGAGTTAAGACTCCATAAGTACTCCGAAAAAAAAAAAAAAAATGGAGTCTTTGATCCTCGATATTCGTAGCAACGGCGATATAATACAATTTTCCTTCGTACCAATTACTGAACAGAGTTTCCCACACGCGAAGTTATATTCGCGTAGATATCCCTGAGGGATATTACGAGGAGAAAGTGGGGAGAGAGTGTTATTGCGATTTACGTTTGCACCCCTCTGTAGTTTCGGGTCCCCATGTTCTTCGTAACTCCGAAACTCACGTATACCATGTGTATCTATAGTGTATACAATACCGCACTATATTCAGTACATATATATATATACAGTTAGGAGACCGCGTGCCCCATCGGTGCTCCTTAAACTCTCCCTTGTCGCCATCACGATTCGTCGCTCTCATTCATCTCGACACGCGCTCACCGAGGTTTTATCTTTCCTCGCCATGTGTCGCGCGCGGGTATACATATACCACGCGTAATGTTGTTGCTGCTACTGCTGTGTTTCAAGGCTGACAAACCCGAGAGCCCATGTATGTGCAGAGAGAGCTTTGCAATGGTCCAGAATCGAGATACACAGGCGAGCAGTGCGACTACCGAGAAGGCTTCGTCAGGGGTGGCCACGTGCAGCTTACAGAGAAACCCCCCGTGAATTCATAGGGTTCGCGTACCCGAATCTATCGAAACCCCTCGTCGATAGGGATAAAAAAAAATCTGTTTCTCGTAACGAGAACCAACGGAGATTAAGATTTTTCCTCTCGTATGGTATAAAAAACATAATAAAAGTACGCGATATACACGATAACACCGCAGCACATAAAAATATACATGAAAAAAGACGCATATGAAGAAGGGATGCGAATAATGGATCGTTAATTAACATTGTTTGTTCAATTAATGCACCGCGCTCGGCCAACCCTCGTCAAACCTCGCGCTCCTCTTGACGATAATAATCAGATATATATATATTTTTTTTTTTCTCGTCGCCGTGAATCCTCCGCGTAATTATATGAAGTATAAATAAAGAGAGGAAGGAGAAGAAGACGAGAACGAAGTAGATAAGTCCACGCATCGTTCAGACCTTCGCTTCTGAAACGCGGTCTGGTAATGAGCGAATAATATCTGTTGCACTGCCCGCACACCAAACGATCCTTCGTCGTTTTAATGCCTATCGCCTTCTTCCTCTGCTTCTTCGCCCCTTTTTTTTCATTTTTTTTTCCGCGTATATAAAGTCTTCGTAAGACTGTATCACTACTTTTTGTCGATGTTTTTTTTTTTTTTTTATTACATTCGTATAGTTTTTCTGTCGCCGGATCTAACCAACAGCTGCAAAGGCACGCGTTACTCTCGCCACCGGCTACGACGTTCTCCTGGCAATACTTTGCCCTTTTCCTCTTACCGAACCGATCGCTAACTTGTACGATCGATTACGCACGCTCTCCGCGAATCCAAGTAATACATACCTTTACCTACATATAAATATGCGCGAGTGAGAGTTACCGACGAGGATATGTATGTATATACATACGAGAGAACAGCAACGTCGTCAGACCGGCATTCGCCTTGTTGAGAGCTTCGAGACCGCTGCTTCTGTTGGTTATACTACCGCTTGCCGCACGTTGAACAGCTGCTCTACCCTGTCGCTTCTCTCTTACCTTTTGCACGATCATCCACCGCAACACGCGTCCCCATTTCTTACGATCCCAAAGATTTCGTATCGTTATTATTTCCTTTCCATATAAAATTCAAGGGTATATTCTACTCGGTACTATAAAATACATCGAATTTACATTAGTCGTACAAGAAGGACATGCGGCGTGCACCTGATACTTCGCCGTATCGTTTTCCATCGTCGCTCTCTTCGTTTTTCGGCATCGATGCATAGTGGCGCTATAGACGCGATGTTTCCCATACGAAAAAAAAATATATATATTGCAAAATATATATACGATATATCCAAAAGATTTTCGTAAAAAAATGATATATTTCTGATATATTTCGCTATATTTTTCTGCAAGTATATGACACCAAATATATAACTAATTGTACATAAAACTTTCATACTTTGTACTAATTATTATTTTAATATAATTATTATAATAAATATTATATTAATTATATATAAAATGGCGAATTCGATATATTTTTTGCATATATATTTTTTTACATCGATAGCTGCTGAAATATATATATTTCGGACCAAAGACTATCGAAGAAAAGCGTGCGGTGAATAAAAGCGAAAATGTAGCGCGCGTTGTGAGCTAAAATTCAATTTGTCTCGCTCCCCACTTCCGTCCTTTTTTTTTTTAAGTCTTTTTCGTTTCCCACTCTCTCTCTCTCTCGCGAATCCCTTTGATGCTCGATTTTTTTTTTTTTTTGGACGAACGATCTAAAGCGTCGGCCCTCCCAAACGGGTAAAGAAAGGGGGGGGGGGGGGGGGGGTGGACCCAAAGCTTGTAACAGGAATAACAAAAAGAAGAAAATCCAGAGAAAGAAGAAGAAAAAACAAAAAATAGGCGAAACGCGAGAGTCGGAGGGGATTCCCCGCGCGGTTTCGTGAAAAGCTGGTGGAGCAATACGGGTAGCGGCAGCAGCAGCAGCAGGAAAAGTTGTTTCTGTCGTAACGCGGGACTCGTCTCTTTGTCGTGCGACAACGAAGTTAATTGGAGGTTCTCCCGGTTTTGTGCGAAAGGACTCACGCACGTCGCATGCAACGCGTCGTCGACACGAGGGACACAAATTGTATTTGCCGACTTAATTTGTTTTATTTCTTTTTTTTCTCGAAATAATGAGGTTTCCGTGAAGAAATTAATTATGTTTTACAAAATAACGCGAATTATCGAATCGCAGGGACATGTGAGGGGTGAAAAAAAAAAAAAAAAAAAAAACTTGCAAATAAAAACAGATCGACGCAATAATTTTATCTTCGGGACATCAGCATTTTTTTTATTTTTTTTTTTATTTTTTTATTTATTCAATAATTATTACTCCAGAGACGACGGGATTATTACGACAGGTTAAACATTACGTTAATACACTTGTACCGACATTATCGTGTCAAGAATTACGACAGTTGACGACCACCACTTGTTTAACGCGGTAAAGTGTCTTAGCTATACCCCGCCACGTCGCAATCACGACCGGCGAAGAGAGTTTCTCCGGAGGGTCGGTGTCGGTTATTGTGTCGGGGGGTAAGTTTTATGGGGTGTAACGCACGACAAGAGTTCGCAAGTGAGACGCTACAAGTACGTCGTGCTATACGAAGGCGCATGCAAGAAAGTGTTTATATACATATATATATGTATGTATATACATATATATTGTACATATATATGTATCATATACTATATAGAACAGAGGGGGATGCGCATGTAACATAGCGCACGGGAACTTTCGTCGATCTTATCTAAACCGACAGCTTCCTGCCGGGGGTAGGCAACGCGACGGCAACGACGGGCAGCCAGGAGTAGCGTACATTTCAGAGCTCAGAGCCGTCGCACGCATGCATGAACGCCCGAGTCCGGGGTCAGTGAAGAAATTAAACGGGACAACGGCGAGGAGAGGGTGGGGCCCCATGAAGAATAACGAAGAAGTTGTTGTAGTCGTTAGCCTCCCATTATCGAGTGATAATTGCCTCGGGACCCTTAAAGAATTTATACTCTTATCCGGACGTGTAATCGGTAACCCTACAGTGTAGGGAAATCATTTTTTTAAATTGAACAAATCGATTTGCAATTGGCGAAGAAAGAGTTAGAGACCCGCATGAAAATCGGAAATTTTCGGAACTATCGAAGGAATTGTGAAATTATCGATCTATTAGTCGCGTAGACATCGTTATGAAAATAAATAAATCGTATTAGGGAAATAAATAAATAAATAAATAAATAAAAATTGTTGAGTTTTGTAATACGGAAGGGAAGAAAGAGCATCGAGGAAAGAGTGTAAGAGAGTCGAGAGGAAGGAACTCTGTAGGTAGACGTATCGACCGGTGCGCTCTCGCGCGCGCGCGAGCTATTACTGTAAGGGTGGGGCTTCCAGCACTCTTGCCGCCTTTCGGCGCTCGCAAGGGATGCGAGGGAAGAAAGAAACTCAGCTTCGTAAGTTAGGTCGATGGCGTCCGGGGCATAGAAGACCCGGAAAAAGTTGGTGGAGTGAATAGAAAAAAAAGCAAAAAGAAAGGCGCAAACGCACAATCGATATCTCGATAATCGTGACACGCGCCCGTATGTCGAAGTGCAGGAGAATAATAAAAAAGAATAACCGGCTGTTGCGAGACGCAGATGAAACGAGCGCTCTCCCTGACTCGCCTTGAGGTCTCTTCTGTGCATAATATGGCAGCCGCGGCAACGGCAGCAGGCTGATCGTTTCGAGCACAAGAAGCCGACGCGCGCGCGTGTCTATACATTTGCTAAGGCAGTGTATCCAGCTACCGATACTCTCAATGGCCAAACCATTGCCAGTCAGAGTTTTGAGAGTAACAGGTGCTCTCTAGGCTCAGGGGCTCAACACACCGCGGTAATTGCTGGTTACGATGAGCCGCGATAACGATTCGACCGATGACGACGACAGAGAAGTCCCAGTGGTCGTTCTGTAGCGCAATTTCTTCACGAGAATTCTCGAGTCAGGTGTTCGCGCCATTAACGCCACGGACTCTGTACGCATGATCGCACTTAGTCACTCGGAAAAAAAAAAAAAAAAAAAAATGAAGAAAAAATCGTTTACATGATTGGACGATCCTGTTTCGTATCTTTCGCATTATTGAAGCGACAAGTCAGTTATCGATCGAATATTTGTCGAAGAGGCATTGTAATGTTTTGCAAATGGATAATCATTAATATGTTTATTCACGTCCGGCATAAATTTCAATACGAAATATCGATCGAGTTAAATAAACGAAAGCTTCGCGATCGGTGAAAAAAAAAAAAAAAATTAAACATACATAACCTCGAAATGCGGAGCGAAAAAAGAGTCAACCTATCAACGACCATACGTTCGATTAGATACTTCGATACATTTCGGGTCGTAGATTTTTTTTTTTTTTATCGAGAGTTCCGAGAGATAGAATACAAAGAAAGTAAGTAGATATATATCTACCAGTGTAAAATACTCGTACCGGAAACTTTCGGAACGTCGAACGGTGTCGAGGGACCACGCCCTCTTGCGTGGGGCGCGTACTTCCGGCCCGAAGATTACGCCACTTTGGCATCCCGCCTCTCTGACCGAAGAAGTTACTCTCGAAACTTTTGGCAAAACGCTTTTCGGAATTCTCCTTCTTCCCTATCAACCTGATATATTTCTATATATATATATATATACATATCTATATACCGAGATTCACGTATATATATATATACATATATATATTTTATTCAAGTTCACTACTTTTGCTTCCGAGAGAATTCAGACCGTTCGATCGTAAAAAACAGGTCGTATATCCGGTGTCCCTTGACCCGTGGGGGCGGGTAGGGTCAGTCCTCGCCATACGCATAGAACGACAAGGGATTTCCGTGAGTAGAGAGAGCAATACACATTACAACTGTATGCAGAACGTAACACCGCGGTACGTGTATCGGTGGAATATAGTGACCGCGAGCGCGTAAGTGGTCGGTTCCCACCATGCGACGATTATGTAAAATAGCCTTGAAACAGTGCAGAGGTTGAAACGATTCGCGTTGCGCTCGTAGAGCGAACCGGGTTTCTGTTGCCGCCGCTCTGCCGCCCGCTGCTGTTGGCCTCAACGTTCTCGTATTGTGTATTAACTTGCGTAATCGGATTCCCGCAATTTATTTTTTATTAATCAGCGCCAAGTCGGGCTTTGTTTTTTTTTTTTTTTTTTTTTTTTTTTTTTTTTTTTTCTTTCGAAAATCGGTAATCTGGGAAGTGAAGTGAGGTTATAATTTAAGCAACTCTCGTATCGCATCGTTTGCGCCAAGTCGACTGGAACTGTAATGCCACTTTGATTCATAATTCAAATGCTTCGCTCGTATACTTCGGTTACGCGAGTCTCGTTAAATTCCTGTAAGCATTAGCTGATTAAATCGCGATATACGCGTATGAATCTTGGCGTACAGAATTGAATATTATTATCTCCAGTTGCGAATACGTGAGTGAGTGCATTTCTTGGATGCAAATATACGCCGACCAACAGGTAAATGCACTCGAAGTTGAGTGGCTGAGGCGGTTTTGCAGTTTCTCATTGGAAGCTACAAAGTCTCGTAGTAATACACGTTGGGAAGTCCATTTAACGAACCGTCGAAACGATCTCAGCGCGGAATATAATAACAACGCGGGGATATGACGCTCTCACCCCGCGGGGGAAACTAATAATCATCTGAACTCCGAGAGATACAGAGAGAAGAGAAGCGCTTCTAGCTTTCCGGCGATGATTGCGAGGATCTCTCAAAGCCGCGCGCGGTCGGCATCACCGACGAGAAAGAGATCCCAGTCGTCAGTGATTGCGGACGAGTAATTTTACGATTGCAGCCGTCGCGTCGAGTTCTAACGCTGCGCGTGGCATAGCTATATAACAGTCTCTCACTGCAAATATCCCCGCATCGTCTTACGATCGAATAAAAAATATTCGTAGCCTTCGGAAAACAAGAAAAAAATTGTTTGCATTGAAGTTCAGTTTTTTTTTTTTTTTTTTTTTCTTTTGTTATTATTTTCCCTGTGGGAACGAATGAATCCAATGCGCCAAGTCATTCGTCGTAATTTTAATCAACGAAAAATCTTTTACTCCAATAATTATTTTGTCATATTTTACGATGTATTCGTTGGATAAATAAATAAATAAATAAATGAATAATAAAAGTCATGTCGGGGATACGAAAGGGAATAGATGTTGTAGACAAACCCATTGGAAAAACGTTCACCGTGTCATTGGGCACAAGGACTGGTTGACTACGCTTACGTGTACGTAAGTTGTATAAATGCATGCCTCGCGTACGTGTACCGCGACTCTCGGGGCTCCTAAGCGCAGTAGGCGTTTCAACAAAGGAATCGAGAGACGAACGCCACGACATTGAGACCAAACGAATATCTTTGAACCTTTTCTACTGCGTTTAACTTTCCCTGTTTTCCATCCTCCTCTCGCAACATCCATTGTTAAAGCTCTCGCGAGCAGATGACTGCTTGGCGTCGTCGTCGTCGTCATCGTCATCGTCGTTCCCTCGTCCTCGTCATTGTTTTGACAATTCACGTGAACTTCTGTTACTCTCCGCGCGGTGGTGTTATTCTAATGAATGGAGCATTCATGTATTTGACGCCATTTTTTCGTTCAATTCTTTATCTCGGAGCAGTGAAAAAATTAAAATAAAATCGCTACTATGTGTCGCGATCTTCGGGAGGGTAATATGTAAAAAAAAAAACATTGAAAAAAAAAATTAAGTTGCTACAATGTGTCTCATTCTTCGGGACGAAAATATATTAAATATTAAATATTAAAAAAAAAAAAAAAACATCGAGAAAAAAAATCCGTTTTCATAAGTCACGATAAAAGTAATTTACTTTTTATCCGTCTCGAGGAACGAGAGTTATATATATTTTTTCTTCGATTTCTCGATTCGTTACGCTACGAAACGATTAGCTTCGACGATGAGTCGCATGGATAGTAGAGGAATTAATGGTAGAAAATTGACCGTGAGAGAGTTCCGTGTGTACAGTAAGTGACTCATACCGATGACCAAATGGAATGATATATATTCACCACAGACGAGAACTCTTTTAGCGCATAGTAGTTTATGCACGCGATAGTTTGCCAATGTGTGTTATATACATTTCATTGTAAATCGCAAACGAACGGCGACCTACTAGCTGCGCGCATTCAATGCGAATATAATCAGTTCGGTAGCCGTGTGTACGTATACGTGTGCGCGCACCTCATCGGGGTTCTCGCGGGGGTCATCGGGAAATTTTCGTTTATCGCAGAAACGGCACACGAAACGCCAAAGCGGCAACAAGCGGTACAACCAGAAGCCAAAGTATCCAACGCTATACCACTCACTATCTCTTCTCCTGAACGCCGCACGAAAATCTCGACGGAACGTAATATCAATTTATGACGCGGTGAGGACGATAAATTCATTGGTTTATCGTACCGCCGGCCACGCTACACCGGGACCTCGAGTATTTCACGATTCCTCCGGACAACAACCGCCCCTCGCCACCACCTCGATACCGCGAGCGTATAACTCGACGGAACGAGGTTGCAATTTTTTTTTTTTTTTTTTTTTTTTTAAACACTAATTCGTAAAATGATATACGACACATCCTAAACATACATTTTGATAAAAAGTATTTTCTACGTTATTGGTAATTAATTTTTTTTTTTTTTTTCGATTTTACGATATCTGCAGATAATTTTATTCGGTAAAAAACACGAAAATAACTAGAAATTCTAACGATAATTGAAAGAGTAATTTATATATCGTATAATAGCTCGGGTACGTGAAATTCCTAACATACATTGTGATAAAATGTATTTTCTACATTATTGATACTCAATTTTTTTTTTCTCCAATATCTACAGATAATTTTATTCGATTCACCGTATCACATGGCAATAACTCGAATCGAACTTTTAGTTGTTTTTTTTTTTTTAACACCAATTCGTAGAATCGTATACGGTGCATCCGAATCATCCATTTTGATAGAAAGTTTTTTTAACACTATCGATATAAAAAATTTTCGTTGATATCTATAGATAATTTTATTCCATCAAATTTAATCGATAGCGATAACTAGAAGTTCGGATGACGTCAGAAATAAAAACATCGTTGATCGGCCCGTATGCATTTTCTAATAATATATATCCATAAAACATTTTTTTTTACATCATCGATACACATTTTCTCGTTGTTAATATTTAATAGACAATTTCATTCTATAAGATATTCTATAACGCAACAACTACAGCATCGAATGACGTCAGAAAGAAACATATCGTCGATTAGCTCGCGTAATAATAATGCATTCCGTTAGTGTAACAAAGACGCGCGATAGTTGTTTTCACGACTCGGTAACGTGACGTATCGCGAATAGCCGCGAAGTAAAAGATAGAAAAAAAAAAAAAAAAAAATCCAAGTGAGAGGTTGAGGTCCCCTCGTTACACGCTTCGTGTGGGTCAGTTGCACAGAAAGCGATGTGGAAGTATTATCGTATTGTCGATCGGGCGGGCGGCGGGAGGGGGCGACGTAGCGACGATGGGTCGCGCGAGAAGCACCAAAGCGCAGCGTGTTTCACGAGAGCGACACGCGACGCTCATCCAACGCTCTTCGCCTTCATCGTAAATTCTCTTGGAAAATAAGAAGTCTCCTTACGCGAGAATATACATATATACATACAGCAGAGTATGAAAGTTACTCAACACTCCATCGTTATTCGCGTCCCTGAAATCCTTCGTTGCTTCGTGTCTTCTTCTCCGTCGAGAAACGCCATCTCTTCATTCACTTCATTCTCTTTTTTTTTTTTTTTGTTTTTTTGTATTATCTTATTCTTTCTTTCTCACTTTTTTTTGCACAGACCCGCGCATCCGTCTTACAAATATATATATATATGTATATCTTACTCGACGCATCAATTACCTTCTAATTAGAAAGAAGATTCCACGCGGTGTTTCCGTCGGCGTCTACCACACTGCGGAATCATATCCGCAGTCGAGACGATTATCTACGGGATGTTGTCTGAGGGCATAATAAAAAAAATGGAACTTTAGTCGTGTGTACAGCTATAAAAGTATAATCTTTTTTTTTTTTTTTTTTTCTTCCGTCTCTCGTTTGATATTAGCAGCGGTAGAAATAATGCCTCAGCTGCTGCCCCTCTACGATCGATGGGGGTAGTCGCTTGATTTTTATTTATCGTCGCTTTATCTCTATCGCTGGACACTCCGCACTTTGGCGTCTCTTTGTATTATTGTGTTGTGACCAATGACAAGAGAGTGTCATGCGGGTCTCGTAATTATTATCTAAATTGTACACAAAAAAATGAAAAAAAAAAAAAAAAAAAATGGATAATACACCGCCTGCGATGACTGTACAACAAGGCAGCTGGCGTGATAATTAATTTAATGATATCGTAAACGTATATTTATTTCAAAGTTTTATATGTTTATGTTGCGTTTATAGTGGAACTCGAAATTGTAGTTTTTTTTTCTTTTTTTTTTTTTTCGTGTTTTACATATTTCTTCGGTTTTTTCCGATGTCCCGCGACTGACGTTCCCCTATCGTTGTTTTCTGTTACAGGTACGTTAAACACGATGAATTTTTCATTACGACGCTAAGACGAAACTTCGACGAGGATAAAAGTAATATTTTTCTAATAATTTATCATTTTATTCGATTATTTACAATATATGTTTACGCCGCTCGACGAGCGCACAGTACAGTCTAAACGCCGAAAGCAACGAGTAAACCAAAAGTCACGTGCCACACACGATCGGCAGTATTCTCTACGCATGGGGTACAAACGCGCGCAGTTGCAGGCAGTATAAAAGCCATAGACAAAAATAAATTATGTTCAACCGTGAAGCCGGAGATCCTTTGGCCCCACGTGGCCTCAGTCTCGCACCGTCTCGCATCGCGAGAGAAACTCCACAAAGTTCTTCTCTTCCAAGACGCGAACGTGTTATTTACTTCAAAGTTTTTCCAACATTCTCTTCGCGTGAAAACGTATCAATTTTCATCCGGGATAACGATCGATACGCGTAATTAATTGATTTATCGATTGGCTGAGTTAATAATTAGAAAAAGTGAACAAACATAAAAAAAAAAAAAAAAAAAAACAGGACGCGATCTTTCGGGATGAAAAGAAAAGCGTGAGTCTCATTATTTAATTACATATAGCGATTAAAAGATCCGTGTCGAGGATTCCGCGAATAAATAATTACGAAATTCTTGACAGCGAACACGAGGAAAAAAAAAAAAAAAATTCCCAACAGGAAGAAATCTTTCGATGAAAAGAAATGCGTGATTCGAATAATGTGATTAACTATACAAAAAAAAAATGATTAAAAGATCAACAGCGTCGAAGTTTTGCAATATTTAATCCTCGTCCAACGTGTTTAGAAATAATCATTTCTTTCGATGAATATAACACGTCGCGGTTTCTCTCGTATCTATGTTTTGTCAGCGCAATCGTTGGCGAAGGATATAACGGGAGTGTAACGCGACATATAGTGTGTGGGGATTGTTGCATGTGCACTCGGGAAACGGACACGTAGACGATAAATTTCCTAGCAATAAAATCGAGCGGAGTGGGGGGAGGTGAGGGATATCGCGTGAATAAGCATCTACACGGACGCACGTGTGTCGTGTTCACCTTGTTGCAAGGCTGGTTGGCAAATTAAACGTTTCATTCGATGCCTTTATCGTGCGTTAACGCAGATACAACATTTCTCGACTATCCTTGTAAATTTTTTTTTTTATCATACGCTTCATCGACCTCGATTTGTCGAGGCAGCGATCGATCGATACTAAACAATAATTTGTTGCGTGTCCCATACAATTATTTTTAATGCTCATTAAAATTTCGTCATTTTATTATTTTCTCTCGGAAAAAATATCGAAAATATCGAAAATATCGAAAATATCGAAAATATCGAAAATATCGAAAATATCGAAAATATCGAAAATATCGAAAATATCGAAAATATCGAAAATATCGAAAATATCGAAAATATCGAAAACATCGAAAATATCGAAAATATCGAAAATATCGAAAACATCGAAAATATCGAAAACATCGAAAACATCGAAAACATCGAAAATATCGAAAATATCGAAAATATCGAAAATATCGAAAATATCGAAAATATCGAAAATATCGAAAATATCGAAAATATCGAAAATATCGAAAATATCGAAAATATCGAAAATATCGAAAATATCGAAAATATCGAAAATATCGAAAATATCGAAAATATCGAAAATATCGAAAACATCGGAAATATCAAAAACATTGAAACATTCGTTTAAACGATGAACTCTTCGATAGTTGCTGCACCTACTCCCCGTTTCTGCATTGAATATCACAGTACATTGCTGTAACGCAACGGATACCTAACGCACACATATCCCACCCACACGCACGCGTGCGTTAACGCATTGATACTGAGCGAAGCGAGTGTGTGATGCATTGCATTGCAGTAGTGAAGATAAACACTGTGAAACGGGATAGCGAAAGAGGGATCGCGGTTACGGTCGCGCGCGTTGTCAGAACGAACGAGAAACATTAAACACTCCGGTTCGGCTTGACGTTCGCGGGGCAGTAAGCAGTGGCAGTTAACAGCGCGCGCGGTAGCTGTAGAAACATCGCGACGGTCATCGAGGGCTCCGGGGCGAGGCGCGTTCTCGACGTGGCGGGTAATCGATGCCTTCCGGCCGACCGGAAGTGGTCGCCGCGTGTATACGGCCTTCCGGATTACACGCAACTCCACTCGCCGCAAGACTCATCTCTTTCAATCGCTATTTCTTTTTTTTTTTTTTTCTTTCTTTATTACGAAAATTTCGAGAAAAGAAATACGTTCTCACGCATTCGCTTGAATTCGCATTGCGATTATTATTATTTCGTATTTTATTACGTGCGAAGTCATCGACGTCACAGAGAAATTTTTTTTTATTACTCATTTTGTTTCGTCGAAGTAACGGTTCGAAATCGCTGCGGTAATCTAATCGTTCGTCGAAAACGAGTAAATATGTGCGGTTCGATACCGACGAGCAATCTCGGTTTCTCGATAAGAGTCTCTACAATTTTTTTTTTTTTTTTTTCTCTATATCCTCTCGCGGCTCGATGAATCAGCCTGGAGAGCTCGCGGTATCGTCCGAAGCCTTGACTCACAGTTAGCCTCCTTCATTCTTCGTTATAAACGAAGGAAAAAAATATATATGTATACCGCAAAGTGTGTGATTTCGTTGGGGAAGTAGCGCGAGGATGACTTCCGGTTGGCAAATAGATTCCTTGATTTTTTTTTTACTTTCTTTTTTGTTCCTTTTCGAGTTATTTTCACACGACTGCAAAAGTTAGAGACTTCGTCCGGTGCGTTTTCTCAATTTCTTTATGTTCGAAGACGGAATATTTTCGGAACAGAAAATACCACGAGCACCTGCTGGCAAGCGATATGTAGGTCACGTTTATCCCTTAACCCGCCATTATCCATGTAAGTTTCGTCCCTCGCGTCGTTTTCAAATTTTTTTCTTTTTTTTTCTTGCGGCTTTCCCTCTCCGTTCTTCCCTTTCACGTTCGAGCGGAAACGCGATTTCAAACGGTGCTGCTGAGCCCCCGCGCCTCACGAAAAATCCTCCCTATTTTATTTAACTCGAAAAAAAAAAAGGGGGAAGAAAGACGAATAAAGAATTCTCACAGAACAGGTATCGAGATATAGAAGTCCTTCGTATATACACGCCTCACGTGCACTCGCGCCATTCTTGACTCCTCAAAGTATCTCGTTACGTCGCGGTTCTTTCCCGTCGCGTATATATATTTCTTTCAACATTTTATTTCATCTATTAGCAAACGAGTAACTGACTCGTCGTGCTAAACATTTAGCTTCGACCCGGAGAGCCGCTTCGAGAGACTCTTCGTATGGTGTACACCTCTCGGTACAACTACTGCTAAAAGACGTCTAGCAGCGTGAACGGTAATTGGCAACGTTCTCCGCGAAGCTCCGAGAACGTACCTCGCAATAGCGAGAAAACTGTACTCGGTGCTCGCGGTAATAGCCAATTTATTACCTTCCCGAGAGAGAGGGGTCTCTCCTATCCTCGAGCGTTATATCTTTCTCTCGCTGTCTTAACCGTAACCTACACGGGGATGGTAAGGCGTTACATTAGACACGCGCAAAAAAGAGAAACAACGAGTGAAAAAAAAGGGACAAATTATCTACCGGTAGAAATTAAATGGATCTCTTGCCGCAGAGGTCGTTGCGCAATTGCAAGGTGCATACGGCTTGTAATTGAATATCCGTTTCTACGACGTCTTTCTTCCACTTCAACGCTCAGTTCTTTTTCCTATCCCCCTTTTTTTCCCCTTTTTTTATATTTTTCTTTTAACAAATGTCTCGATAAATCGATTTTTTAATTACAATCGTTTTGCGTAAACGTTACGCGAGATTACGCGCGATACGCGGATTACGATAAGCAAAGGTGCTGCGAAGGTATTTCAATGACGGTGAAACCGTGAGAGAGCGTAGGAAGGGAATCGTCGGGTAGGAAAATTGTCGGAGGGGTGCGTGGGACGATCGTCGACGCTTTTGCTTCTGCACGGTGACGTTCCTCTTGTCTACGGGGTACAAAGCATCTCTGGAATGTAAACCGCGGGGCGGCTTAGCGTAATTCAAACGGTGTATATATGTATATATATACATAGTTATTACATGCTTTATATATATATATAGATATTTATAAGAGATGAGGTGGATGAGAGAAGCGACGACGACAAAAACAACAACCCTTCCTCTCGTCATCCCTTACCCGCGTCTCCTTTCTCTTCTCATCTCTGGCAATTTCCGTATTTGCGTAACGCGCGTCTAGCTACGGTTCGCTCTCGTCGGATGCCCACGCCTCTCGTCGCGCTCAATGAACGTGTTTATGTATTATACTGCCCCGACTACGATAACTCCGTGTCTCGTACTCGATCGAGTGCGTAATCGCTTACGAGCCGAACAGACGGGTTAAGCGCGGAAAATAAAAAAAATTCCTTTTATCATCAGCTGCTCATCCAGTGAATTAAAACTAAATGTCGTGCGCACAAAAACGATGTTTGTAGAGATATTACGGAGTTGGCTGGAGGGTGTGGAAATACGGACCACTTTTGTGTTTTTTTTTTTTTTTTTTTTTTTTTTTTTTTTTTTTTTTACGATATTTTCGCGGGTCAAATCGTTATATACATATTTGTCTCGAGTTAACCACGCGAAAAAAAAAAGACCGCGGGATCAACAGCTTAAGTTTGTTGTCGATTTTTGCGTCAATTTAATTCAACGAAAAATTCAGTTGAATAAAAAAAAAATAGAAAAAAAAAAGAATGACCAACGGCCTTCGGTCGTCCCGAATGCGGATGGGCTATATATATACTTTCTGTTTACGCCGTGAAAACTGCATAAATGTTGTATACGTATACGCAATATGTACTCCGATGATATAGTATATTACCGCAGTGGTAGCGGCGAGAAGAGTGGCCCACCTGTCGCCAGTCTTGATACCTGCTGCTGCACGCTTGTCAGGTGTGCACCGCTCTTTCTCTCACTCGCTTAGCACGGGATCGGAGTCAAAAGGAAAGAGTGAGAATACGCGCGCGCGCGACAGAGAATTAAGAAGTGCGAGCGGGAGACGCCTCTTCAACGTCATGTGGGGACAGACGAAACGAATACAACCGGAGTAGTAATACTTTGCAACGGACACACGAGGGTTCTTGACGTCCTGATCTCTCGGCATTTGAGTCGTCCCCCCCCCCCCCCCCCCCCCCTCTTTCCATTCAAATTACGGATTATGTCAGGAAAAAAAAAGATCGCGAATGGCACAATGAAATTATCTCTTCCCTTATTTTTTTTTTTTTTTGCTACATTGTTACTTTATGTACCCCACAATATCCGGTTCGCCAAAACGCATCTATAGCTCAATAATTATGATTTATTTTTAATAAAAAAAAAAAAAAAAAAAATTTTCAACATTTCGATTTTATCAATACTTTCGCTCCTCACGCATTACCCAATTTCCGGTTCTTACCACGTGGTTTTTCACACATGAATTTTCGTTGTCAACAATTATAATCTCGCGTGACAATGATATCGCGATCCCAATCATTTTTTCGCTAACGAGATATACATATGTATATATATTTATTTTTATTTCGATTCCGTAACAAATGTTTTTTTCTCTCGCGTCGTGATTCTCGTAATAATAATGCTTTGGCTCTTCTTCCGAACCGGACGAAGGAGAAACGGGATATTTAAAGATGGCGATTGGCTAATGTTTACCCGAACCCGTGTACACGAGACTCTCGGGATCTCTCGTACAAGTCCCGTCTTTCGTTCTTCTCCCACTTTCTCGTATTATATACCTATATATATATTATATACATATATATAGAGAGATTTTTTTTATCTTCCTTTCTTTTTCATTCTCCGGCTTCTAACCCACGGCGATTCTCCCCTCATTCGCCGAGAGACCTTAGTGGTCCAGCGGGTAGGCAGGCAATCTCGGCGTAGCAGGTAGTATAGCGAAGAGGTGAACACGCGTCGGCACAAAGGGAACTCACACGGGCGAGCGATCGTGCGTGCATCAAAAATACCACGATACACGTGCGCACACACGCACTATCCTCCCATCTATACACGTACTTTCGTCCTATACAAGTATAAAAAGCGCGCGTATTCGTGAGCGCATTTAACATACAGGAATCTGGACGGACCGCGACGCGGCTAACCCGATAAACCTGAAGGACTGGGTTAGGAACTCGATGCGTGTTCCCTCTGTACCCTGTTGTATTCGAGTCGCGTCGTAGAAGAAGCAGAAGCGCAAGTTGAAGCAGTAGCAATGAGCTCGCGGCTGTATCACGAAGTATTCTTACTTCCTGAAACATCTGCGCCTTCTCTTCTTACCATTGCCAACATTATTTTTCTTCTATTCCATCGAAGAAAAAAAAAAAAAATTCGAGTTTCTAATAGCCATAAGGATTAATAATAATTCATTATGGTGTAATGAGCAGATTAATTGTAATAATTATAATCAATAATTGGATACAAGCGACGAGAATTATAAAGACCCTGCGAATTTACCGATTATCCTTTATCTATAGCGATCTCGGAAGATTAATACGAAAAAAAAAAATAATAATAATTATAAAAAAAAAAATTAGTCGTATCTCACGCACGCGATATCCGTCCTCTTCGTCTCCTTGTCGCTTCTTCGTTCTCTCTTATTCGTATCTTCTTCGCTGGATGCTTGAACGCGTGCATCCACGGTGCACTTCAGTGCAGGAAATGGACGGGTTGGGCTCTCTCCGTGGCGTGTGTATACCCATGGCGTGGCGGTACAGCTGTGTGTAGTGCTGGTGGCCGCTGCATCAGCTGGCGTCCTTGGTAGGGTGCAATTACCCCGGCAGGCCGCAACGTAGCAAGTCGAAGTTTATAAGAAGGAGAAGAGAAGGACATATACACACATACGGGGGAGAAGGAAGGAAGAAGATGATGGGTAGGGGAGTAGGATACGAAATAAGGAGAAGAGGAAGGAGCAGCGCGAAGGAAGGAGCGTGCGCTGAGACAGGGCCTCTCCTCTCGAACTCCGCGACTTATCTTCCATCCTCTATCCTCTCACATTTTTATCTCTCTTCTCTTTTCCCATTATCTTTCTCTCCCGTCTCCTCGGCTTCGTCGAGTTCTTTCTCACTCGACGCGACGTGTGTCCCGAACCTGATTTCCGATAGAAAAAAAAATAATAAAAAAAAATTCTAAAGGGTGAAAAGGGTTTATCGTAATCTTCGTCTTCTTCCTGTTCGCGAAAAACTACTTTTACACATGATAATTCATAGGCTTCATTCGGGAGACAAATTTTCTTCCTTTATACTGTCGAAGCTTCTGGGGCTTCGTTGTCCCTTTGCTGTCTTCTTTCGCATCGTATCGTCTTACACGACGGAGAATCGAGGTCGAGGCCCAACGATGACCCTCGCGGCGTCACGCGCACCTGGTCATATAATAATGTGATATATATATATATATGTATCCTTCACCGAAGCATCGCCGTTCGGTATTCTTTTCTTTCGTTCGTTCGTAGAGCAGCTAAACCACAGACACTCTTTTCGTCCTTCGAAGTGGAAAAAGCAACGGACTAGACGAGCGCAACAGTCGCCCGAGTTCCCGAAGTTGAAAGGTCTCAAGGATGAGGCGGGTGTCTCGAACGATCACTGTTAACGTTCTCGGAGTTCTATCGTTTTAGGAACAAATATAGAATTCTTTTATAGCCATCTTTCCTTCTTTCGTCTGATCCTTTACTTCCTATCCCTACTTTCCGCACCTCTTCTCCCCTTTTTATCATCTCCCGTCCACTCGCGAAGCTCTTTTTTCAGTTGTGTCTGTGAGGGGTCTTTTAACGCTTCTTCTTTCCTTCATTCGCATGTTTCGTACGCTTCTTCCACGAGCATCGCAACACTTCCCTCTCTTACGAATACTTCGATATTCTTTCCCCTCCAAGTTTCGTACTGAAACTCCCCGCGAGCCGTACCCCGATGTATCTTGTCTCGTGTACACGAGTCGGGAGTATCCTTTTCTCTTTTCACTGCTTGCTTCAGGTGCGTTTCGTACACATGTGCGAAGCATCTCTTATTTTTCTCTCATTCACTCGCGCGGTCTCTAGCAGCGCTTCGTTTCGTTACATTATTCATAGCCGCAACTGCCGCACACAATTGCTATAGCTGAAGAGGTCTATCCTCTCTATACATCTATAATGTGCCCATATAGATGTATGGCGTGCAGTTTGTCAAGAGACTAGTCTCGCGGAACGTCTCGTAGAATCTATGAAACGGGAGTGTTATGAAAAAAAAAAAAAAAAAAAAAAAAAAAACAACAACTTCGGAACGAAGCGGAAGGTATATTGCGGACACGAGGAGAAGATCTTCCATTCCTGGGCGATAGACTAAGCGCAATCGTTTCGGAAAATCACGAACGACAAACTTCTATATTTCATAATGTCATAATAATAAAAATATGTATATTCGATGCCGTTTAATTGTTCAGTCGACAGATAAATAACGATGACGAAATGCATAAAAAAATATTATTTATATACATCTCAAATATATCTGTCGGATATATAAAATATAGATGCAAAAAAAAATGATAAATATATTATCATTAATTACCATTAATAATAATTATTAACATTTCCCGGAAAACAGTTCAATATCTTCTATATATCTCAGTATATCCTTAATTTTCATGCGGTACATAACGATTCATAAATTTATTTGATTTTATTCAATTATTCATTCGAAAAATAAACAACAATGATGGAAAAGTGCACTTTAGATAAAGCAAATAAGAGCTCGTAGACGAAAAAGTTCCGTTAGCAAATCGTTCCCTTCGCCTTCGTGTTACTTATATCCCTCCCCCCTCGCCCCCTGCGCGCGCTTCTATATAAATTCTTCTCCCGATATTCGGTGTGCACGTACCATAAAGTCATTAGCATTCTCGTGGTGCCGGATAGCATTAGTCGATGAACCTGCGTCGCCGTTGTGGCGCACGCGAGGATATACACGTTCTCCTCTCCCTGTGCGCCTCCTATATACTCCGTATAATTTTCCCCTCCTGCTGTTTCTCGTCGTCGTCTTCGCTGACCTGTCTCTTCCTTTCTGTACCACTGGCGAGTCAAGAGGACATTGAGTGACGCGTGCCCAACGCTGTCGATCCTATTAATCGATTATGCAAGGTGCCGTTGGGGAGGGCATGGGACTGGCTTTCCAAGCGACACACTGCCACATCTCTTCGTGCTTCTCGATAAATATATATATATAGATATCTATATATATGTCGTTCCTTCTCACTCGATCTCTTGCCTTGAGAACTAGTTGCACGCAACACGAGGCTGCAGAACAACTCTTCATGCCTCCAAGTCATCCATCTCCATTCGCTATATGTAACGCGAAACAGGGCAGCCGACGCCAACGCTCCAAGCAAAACTCCTCCTGCCGGCTCGATGAAGATTCAGAAGCTTACGCCATTCCCCGTACGATTTTATAATATTGTATGCAATTATTCATTCACGCTTCTCTAAACGTGATTAACAAGCGAGGAACGAATGAATGCAGGAAACAAGATAAACCTATCCGTTTACAAACTTACAAGACGTTTGTATCGGACAATGGAAGATGTCTGCGTGTTCCGAAGCTTTCAATGAAGTTAGTAACTTATGTGAAGCATCTTAACCCTATTGCCGTTAATTTTTGGAGATGAAACCCCTAAATCTTGAAATTGCTGATCTTCTGAAGACATTGTACCAACAATGTCTTCAACGGGTTGCTGTAGGGACATGTTGTTGGTCTTACATTTTGTCTCGTTGCAAGGATATTGCAAGGATATTATATCCAGCCATTCAGGTGAATACGGCCTCTGCGAGATGGTGGATCCATGGATATCCCCGCGGGATCCCAATCCCATGGCGAGACGTAGGTCCGACCCGTCGGTTCTTCGCCGACGCCGCGTGCTGCACTCTCGGCGCTCGTTCGCCATCGTTCGTGTTTATTTGTGTGGATGAGTGTGCGTGTGTGTGTGCGGGTGTGTGAGGCTAGAATGTGTCCTTGGCGGAGGTGCATTGACCTTCCGGAGCGCAGCAGGCGGCGGGCAGCCAGTGCACTGATCGTGGGGCCTTCTCTAAGCAGAAAGGGGGGGCTAAAACCCTCCGCACCCGATGGAGGCACCTACTTCTTCGCAGGTCTCGCGCGCGAGGTCCTCATCCTCTTTCTGGCGGAGGATCCGAGAGAAGAGAAAAGAAGAGGACAACTTCTCTTCTACTCTTCGAGATCTCGGCTAACCGGGGCCCACTGTCGATGCAGTCAGACCTCAGGAGGGCCCACGGTGCGCGCGCATCCCGGTCGACGACTCGGAACATCCTCGAGACTATATAGTTTGCAACTTCTTTCTCGAATCTCTCTTTCGATTCTTTATCTGGCGCTGTAAAGTAGCGATTACTTATTTCGCGAATTCCCCTTAACTTTCTGTAGTGTTTCTTTTGGTCAATGTGCTTCGAAGCTGTTGATGGAGAAAAGTTAAGATTTTTCGAGTAGCGTTAGTCATAGCTTTGGGGATGACGTGGCCGGTGAACTCCGGTGAATCTCCGGTGAACGGAAGTCTATAGTCTTCTATGGGAAAAATATATTGGATAGAGTATTTTACGGACTGTAAAAAACGCTTTTATAGATCGCTACAAGATATTATAAGAGTGAAAGAGGCATCATACAGTTTTACCATTTTTTTTGACATTGAATGGGAACTTTCGAAAAAAATAGTCTCAATGCCCACATATTTTGATGTGCTGTTTTGCAGTCAATGCGAATCCATCAGCTGTTTTGTCGTAAACCGAAGCATTGATAAACGCGGGGAAAAAAACACTTTTATTTTTTGTAGGAGCGATTGAACGTCCGCGTTAATAGTTTTTGCCTTTAGGCCTTCGCGACAGTCAATAGGCATACAAATGAAGCGACGATTACTCTTTATAGCGCGGACGGCAGTCTTCATTTCAATGATCCATACAGAAGTAGTTAAAATTCTCAACTACCTTTATCCAGTGCGCGAATTACTCAGTTATGCATTAAAAAGGCTTTAAGTACAATTTAATTATCCGTCTATCAGCGATTCGTTTCGTAGAGCGTTGAAACTTCAAGCTGCGCAATTTCTAATGCCGGAAAGTGAATTCGTCGCGTACACTCAAGAGCCGCTTTTCGACTGTGCGGAAGTCTCACAGCCGCCTCCCACTCTCCAGTTCTCTCGCGTTCCCTTTGCTGGACCACGTTTTCCCAGAGTTCTATTATTAAACTCTGAGTCGCGCGGGGTTAGCGTACCCCACGCTACGCAGATTTATTACAAAGGACTATATGCCCCGTACACGGAGCGATAGTGCAGAACTTTCGCGCTCAGTTGTACTCCAACCAGCTGTGCCATGTATCAGTATAGTTTCATCGAGTATAGAAACTCCCGACGCGCGAGGAGAATTGCATAAACACCCACACCAACGCGAAGCCTGTGTACCGAGGCCCCCGAGAGTTTCATGTTTGCTCCACTATTGATAGTACGATTACGCAATTGCGGATGTAGACCATTCTTTATTGCGCTGATATGTAGGCCAGGGACGTCATCAAAAAGAGAAAAAAAAAGAAAAATAAGAAAAAAAAAACTAAGAAAATATCATTCGATTAATCGACATCTCGCGGGGCTTTCACTTGCATGAAAATTATGCTGAAATTACAATCCCCAGAAGTATCAGAAACTGCGTTTCATGCTATAATTTTCCACGCCACTCGACGTGTCCGCAACGAACTTTGATCGTTCCGAGCTGTGATTATGACGAAAACGATGCAGAAACTCCCCAAGTTGCGATGATTGAGACAGGATTAGCCTTTCGCGACAGCGCGCATTAAAATATACATCTGAAAGATCGTAATGCAAGCCGAACGATATGCCGCTTAATTCGATGCTTCTCACATCGTTAAATTTGTATTCATAATTGGTGTTTTTTTATTTTATAATTTCATCTTTTCCCGACGAGAAAGGATATAAAGAGCCGAACTGGAGACAGAGGTGGAGGGATCATGGATAAAAATATATTCATCCCAAAGCTTCGTGTGGGTAGCAAACTTTAGCGAACGCTTTTGGCGTATACACGTTTCGCCGCGACTCCTTCGCAATAACGTTTCTCTACTCCTTTCCCGTTTTCCTCAAGGGACCGATAAAACTGGCGGGGATCCGTTGCAAGTCCTTTACGAGGAGCCGTTTCTCGGCTCCTCTTCTTTGCCTCTCTTCTTCTTCATTCGCTTCTTCTCCTCGCTTCTACTTTACGATCTCCGACCGCGGTATCTCCGCCGCAGAGAGAGAGAGAGAAAGAGAAGAAGAAGAAGAAGCAGAAGAGGGCTCACCTCTCGAAGATTCCGAGAATGGTTACGCGCCCGCTGGCTTTTACGTGTGTGTAATTTCTGCTTCTGCAGCTCCTTCTCTACCGCGACTTCTTCGTTGGCGAAAAGAAATGGATGGTGAAACCTCCTACCGAGTTTCCGTCGTTGCACGCGCGTGCTCTCGGACTTTGTCGACAAAACGGGTCGGAAATGAGCTCTTTGAAGAGGAAATGATCCAAAAAAAAAAAGAAAAAGTGAAACTTTCTCATATCGCACACACTAAATTCTCGTCTACTTATCTATCCAAATAAAAAATCTCCACCGATAAGTCCACTGCGTATTGTTTACGAAGGCAACCCACAAACTATTCTACCGAACGCTCAGTATACAAGGGAACCTGTTACACGTTGAGTAAACTGCCGGTGTACGCTATAATACGGTGTATGTGTACCTGTTACAGCAGCATAAATAGAAAAAGACGAAACGGTGTGTGCACTCTTTCCCTCGGCGCACCCGCCCCGCTGTCTTCCGGAGGAGTGGGCGGAAGGCGGTCGCGCCAAGAGGGAAAGAGTCCAACAACGAGGACGACGGCGAAAGTACACCGTGCGGAACCACCCCCTCCCCGCTTTACTTACCATCTCTCTTTCCCCTCGGGTTTGCCTTACCTCTCGAAACAATGTTGCATTGTGCGTGTTGGACTCACAACGGCTTACCGATCTCTGTATGTGTGTGTGTTGTTGTTCGCCTTTTCTCGACACTGGAGTCTCGTCGTGTTGTTGCGCTCGTTGCTCTCCTCTCCGTGCTCTCGGTACCTACTCGCTGTGCGCGCAGGGCGTTAACCCAGGTCAGTAACTGCCGGACGACCGGGCCGACGTTCCATGCCTGAGCGTGTAGCGGACCGAAGCGAGACGGAGAGTTCCCCGAGCCGCCGACTCTGTTCCAAAGGCTCGTTCTTCAACGTGGGCGAGAGATATCCTACCACTTTAATGATTTTCATATCTGTCCAATGAAACCTCGAATAACCGATCGTGATATGGGAGAGTCAACGAATACCGGAAAATCGGTAATACCTTATTATTAATTTCAAATCAAGTCTTTCAAGTCTAATTTTGCCCTTTTAACCGATTTCGAAAAATTTTTAGACAATTTACAAATTTCACCGGTTTTCTGTTTAAAAATTACCGATTTTTCAGGAATTAATTTTTGTTTCTAACGTATCTTGAAATACCGTTGATTGCAGTCCACAGTTTTATCGATCTTTTTATCGATCTTTTGATCGGTGATACCGATCATTGGGAAAATCGAATGGGATTGACGAATTGAGGTTATGTTGTTCAACATCCATTTTTTTTATGTTTCCAGAGTTAATTTTGATCAATTATAAATTTCGAGTCATTTTTAGACCAATTCGCTGCATTTGATCAGTAAACAGTTTATTACTAATTGAAAAAAAAAAAAAAAAAAATGGTCGTCCGCTGTTACCCGACTTTCCGGATTGTCAACTTTTCATTTTAATTGGTAATTAAATACCAAATATGTTATAACGTAATCGCCAGCATTTGCCACTCAACATCCCAAAGTATCAACCATTTAGGATTTTTATCGAAACTTCACTTCGAAACGAAAATAATAAAGTTTTCCCTGCATTATGGCGCATAAAAGCTAATTCTATGGTAACGCGTAATGGAATTGGAGATAAGAAAATAAAAGCAAAGTACGAAACAAGTCTGAATGACGTTATTTAATAATAATCTCTAAAGATCGAAGTATCATTTAAGTTTAACGAGAAAACAAAGCTTTCACATTCTTCATGCATCTTCTCTCGTCGTACTAAACAACGATACCTTCAATATACATATACATATATATATATGTATATATATATATAAGTAATATAAGGATATACGTAAGTTCTATCGCCCACACGCGACGACCTCAATCCGCGCCGTACCTACTCTGCGCGGGGTGTACGTATATATCTATAAAAGAGTCGTCGTTGAGCAAGTAAAATTCCGTGCTCCCGGGGTCTCTCGTATAAACGTGTAATTTAAATTTCTTAGACATCGTTACGTTATTGCGAGCGAAAGGGGACGATGGAGAAAGAGAGACCTCCTCGTTAGGGAAGCGATATCCTTTGCTCGCGAAGATCGTAAGACGATCTCGCGAGTCGTTTGCACTGCGTATACGAGTCTCCGCGCATACGTGCGTTCTACAGTATTATACGGCAGTATATTGTATAGTTTTCGTAGTCTCCCCTACTGTAACTGATTCACACCGCGTACACGTCGTTAAGATACTCGCGTACTCGTGGAGAAGCTATAGCATCAGAGAGGCGGAGGCATCCGAAACGGCAACAGCCCATCGGAAGCCGCGAAGCCTTCCTCTCCCCACCGACATAAGAAACTTCTCGTACGCACAGGTCGTACGCAGAGAGAAACGGAGATACGAGCAAAAGCAGAAGAGTAGTTATTCGCGAACGAGTTGCTGCTACTGCGGCGAACTAATCCGAGAAACACTCGAGGAAAGTATCTCTATACTGGTCGTTTACGCTTACGAGACCAATCACGATCGGTTGTTTCAACTTCGCATCTCTTTCGGACACTGACCAGCGCACAGTCCGCGTGCCTCCAACAGCCGCGCGCGGCTAGTTGCGCAAAAAGTTTGTGTGCGATAAACAGACATACATAGGCTAAAGCGACTATCGTTCGAGAGAGCAAAAGAATTATTGCGCGATACGCGAGAGACCGCGCGCGCAGCGAATGCGCGAGAAAATCGTGCAGATAAGAAAATGTTATTTCGCGGTAAAGTTGACCGAGCGAAGCATCAGCGATATACGGAGTATTTATATCGTTGTTTTTGGTACGCGAAGTCGTCGATCATTGGGAGAGTAGAGGAATCATTTTCTTTGGATGTCACGTCAAAGTCTCGTTTGCAACGTTGACGGCATCCTCTCGTACGCACACCGGTCACCCATCAAGTTTGTCCTTATTGGCGACCCACGGAAGGGATTATCTTTGCAATTGATCGACAGACGTGCGCATCTTCTCGCGTTTCTCTATGGGCAAAGATATATCGTTGGGACGAGTCTTCTTGCAACGTTCCTCGCAAGTGGAGATGAGAATCCATTCGCTGGTGATATCTCGCGAGAATCGCGACCTTCGCAACCAATCAGTCACTTTAACGGAACGCTTGGCGTAGGGATCCATCGATCCTTCGGGAGAACATGCTGTCGTTGATCTTCGCGATCCCAAGAGATCGCGATAACATTTAACTATTTTTTTTTTTTTTTTCAACAATACGATAATTCAAATTTTCCAACGAACCAATCACTGCCAGGAAATGTTAGTATAGTGAATCTCATGTATGCAATCCTAACGGCTAGTTAAGCTTTAAAAATCGATCGAAATCGAAAAAAAAAAAAAAAAAAAACGGAACTCAGTTTTTTTTTTTTTTTTTCGATTTCGATCGAAAGTTCAGCGGTTGGCGCGTACATAATGAATGGAACCCCGAAAGGCTTGGCGAAAAAATCCCGATGCCATTACAAGCCTCGAAACACGGGACAGCGTATTGTTTATCCCCTCCTGACGCCCGTTACCCTCGCAATATCTCGCTGTCCCGCTTTTTCGCCTCTAACCACTTAATCGAACGTAGGCGGATATGCAGTTTATCTGTGGGCGTTACCCAACCGATGTACACTCACGTGTCTTGGCACTCTCCTTCGTTTTCACTGTCTCTCGAGAGACAGCGAAACCGTTGCATTTAAATATCGCACGGCAAATCGCGCCGTGCAGTTTCTCCCTTTCGATTTTCATTCTCCGACTTCGGGTCTCGATAATAATTTAATTTCTAAGCGTTATTCGATCCCAGTTAAGAGAAAAAATCTCTAGAATGGAAGAATTATTTATCTACGCGTGAATTGCCTTTGAGGTTAAGGCACTGATTGGCAAGTTTTTCGTCGGACTCCCCCTATAAATAAGGGAAAAAAAATCTTCGTTTCCCCGATTTCTACCAATTATTCATCTTTCTCCACTTTTCTCCCCTTTCGAAGGTACTTTTAACCCGCGATAGCATTTGTTTCGCGCTGTCGTCTCGCTTTTTGCCCTTCTTTACCCCTCGAGTCTCACTCTCGCGCGCGTTTCGTTAGAGAAAGGGGAGCGCGAAAGTCCCGCGACGAATTGAGCTTATCGTGCGAAAGGTTGGACTTCGGGGGTTGGGGTGAAACGAGAGTGAAGAATAGCGTGAGGGAGGAGCGAGAAAGGGAAAGAAAGAGGAGAGGAGAGTCAGTAGTAGTAGTAAAGCTGCGAAGGAAACGGGCTTTCAATTACTTAGAGTGCTCCGGCTTCTCGCGCGCTTCTCTCGAGAGTCTCTGTGGGTTGGGCGACGCCAGCTTTGACAACTTCTCGTAGTCCGAGTAAAATTTTAATCAGGCCTGCCGGCCATTTTCCATCTACCGAAGCGCGACTGTAGGT
The DNA here is from genome assembly GCA_934046635.1 of Buathra laborator. Lineage (NCBI taxonomy): Eukaryota > Metazoa > Arthropoda > Insecta > Hymenoptera > Ichneumonidae > Buathra > Buathra laborator. The sequence goes on from OW203900.1 coordinate 7,857,662, forward strand.
ACTGCAGGTATACATATATACGGTATATAAATATAACATCATCGCTGCTGTTAAGCGAGATAAGGGACAAGAAAGACAATAAGGAAAAAGGGCTGCGCTCGTCCGCTAAACGAAACTACAAGAGAAATGGAAAAGTGAGAAAAGTGTTTCTCAATCCCCGCCCCTCTTTTTTTTTCCCCTCTTTGTTACGTGTTTTCCTTCGGGATAATCAGTTCTTTATTAACTTCACGCTGAGACGAAGGGAAAAACGATACAGCGAATGAAAAGTAAATAGATTTTTTTTGTTTAATTGGTCATTCAGCTCAGACCTCCCATATGCGACTCATTTGGGTGTATTGTCCATTGAGTTATAGATGTGTGCGTTTACTCTATAGACTCTGGAGGTACGGTTAAGCGCGTGAATAATTTTCACGTCTCGAAGCCCAGCAGGAGGAATTCCCTGCGTGACCCTTAAGCTTCGCTTAAACAAACCGATTGCCTAAATAGGGATTAATTAAAGGGAGGGACTGATTTCGGAAACAAGGGGAGTAGACACGTATTTGCATTAAGGCGCAGGAGCCCTTCTTCCGCAGGGTGTCGCCGACGCGAATCTCGTTGAATAACATCTATACCTTAATATGCATATATTAAATGTGTATATTCTTGATCCCTACCACTGTGCGTATACGCAAAAACTGAATTGCTGAAATCAGTATTCACCGAAAGTGACTCAAAATTCAGTGCGTCGCGATGTTCGGAACTGGTAACTGCGGACACAAAAAATGTTTTTTCTTTCGCTTTTTCAACAGATTTTCGTACGATGTATTGAACTCGAAATAAAATGAGGTATGATAGATGATCAATAGGAAAAAATAGATCGAATACAGGCGAAATGCCGAGAGATAGAAATTCCAAAAAAAAAAAATCGAAACCTCACAATTCGATGTTAACATTTTTTTTTTTTTTTTTTTGACGCAAATAACGTTACAAAAAAGCTTTCAGTGTCGCAGAACATCCAATCAAAATAAATCGATACCAATAGTTTTGAGTATTTCGGAAAATTTCGGTTCAAATATTTTTTTTTTTTTACAGAAAAAACATTAAATTTTATCGATATTTTTTTATAATTTTCGAGTCTCTGTTTCAATAAAGACGAATGTACGCCCTCTCGCGGGAAAGCAATAGCGGAAAAACGTATCCCCGATAGCGTAGAGACGCTGGAGCGTCGTGTAAATACAAAGGGGATAGGTGGTCATGCGGGGTTAAATTTGCGGCCATCGGTACACGCGGCGGGGTATAAGGGTGGGCTGTTGCCTCTCTCACGTACAACGACGGGGCAGACTGGGGCTTTGTACCCACTCTCCACACGTAAATTCCACGAATTAACGTTCGATTTGTAAATCAAATAGGAACACGTGCTTCGACCCCCAAACGTAACGATTTGCTTCTCGTTTTTGAATTTCGGCTAAACAGCTCTTTCGTAAACGAAAATAAAAAAAATCGTAAATTCAAATATTCAAATTATTATTATTATTTTTTTTAAAATTTTATTTAATGAGTTCGAACCTAAAAATGTAAAGATTCGAAAGAATTGAAACGGTACCTTTACGAGACGAATCGATATTCGCTTTCAACGATCTCACTCTTCAGTCTCATTCTTTTTTTTTCTCTCACGCAAAGCTGCCACCGACGTTGGCCCGTGTCGATGAATAATAAACCGGTACACGTATTCGCGCTCTCGTCTCTCGTACACTGCTATCGACTGTCCGCGGCCTGCGCGCTACACTCTTTCTGTTCTATCTTCACTCTCGCCACAAACTCTCTATGTATCTCTCTCTCTCTCTCTCCAACTCTGTACCTTCTTTTTCTCTCTTTTTTTTACACTTAACCACCCCTTTGTACTCGACGTTTAATATTCCCATCGCGTTCTATTATTCTCTTTCGGTGGTTCTCTCTCGTTTCAGAACTCTGGCGTAAGTCGCGTGCTAAAGGCCAACCACCCCTCGTCACATACGCGTTCGCGAAGTTGTGTGAACATATTCACGCTAAAAAAAAAAATGGAAAAAAAAAACAATGACAATACATTTTTTCGCAACTCGTACGCGGTAGCGTTTTCTGTTATCGGATTCTCGAAATAAAAATAAAGTAAAAAAAAAAATCCTATTAACAAACTCGTCACTCGCGCTGTTAGCAAAGCGTCGCACGTATCCATTGACCGTTTTAATAAAAATGTCTCACAGGCATTGCATTGCGTCATTGTACCGTCTAAAAAGATTTTTTTTCTTTATTTTTCGTTTCTCTTTTCAAAGTTCTCCGGACGTGACGATACGAGGAAACCGGAAACGCGTATAACTTTACGATTTTTTTTTTTTTTTTTTTTTTTTTCGAGTTTTACTCGGATCGGAATAAAACAAGAAACTGAGAACGGAGTCACGTTTTTTTCGGTTATTATTTATGTACTCGAGCTTTTGTGTTGTACGAATTAAAACAAATGCATATTACGAACTCCGAAGGGTTTCGTGCGCGTAGCATACGTGTAATGGAGGTTATTTCTCTTACTTGTAGTACTAAACTATAGAGCCACGGAGACCGAAACACAAACAAACTGAATTGCCGTGTTCCACAATCTTCACGTATGCTGTATAGCAGCTTTACACACGTATGTACTCCGCGTATGTATGTCGGTGTAGATAGGCCTTTGAAAGGGCTGCACATGCGAGTGGAGAGCTCACGCAGCCAAGTCGAACTCACTAACAGAGGAATACACGTATGTGAAACTCACACGTACGCGTTTATCCTTCCTATACGCTTCGTGTCAAGTGTGCGACGATATTGTGCAACCCTGCAGTCTCGAGAGCCGTAGAGCGAGAGAAAGATATAGTGCAGCCAGTGAGGCATGCATAGGAGGGTCCGTCAGAGCAGAAGAGCGCCTTATCAGCGAGTCCTCCTCTCTTCCTCCTCGGGTTCCCCCCCTTCTGACACTCGCTGAGCGCTTCAAAATGAAGCTTCTCCCTCGTCGCTGCACCTACGATTCTCCACGAGAAAAACTTCATCTCAAACTAAACGTACCGTATTGTGTACGAAGTATTACAATTTTTTTTTTTTTTTTTCGTGTTTCCTCTCCGAATGTTTAATTAGAATGGCAATTCTGCTTTGTTGAATATTCGTTGAACCCTTAAAAAAAAACATGTTTTTTTTTTTTTATATATTACTTTCCGGAATATTTTATTCAAATGGCAATTTCGCATTGTTGACTTCTCGCTGAACTCTTCGAAATGAAAATTTTCGGAAAAACTTCGTCTCGGATTAAACGTAAAGTATTGCGTACGAAGTATTACATTTTTTTTTTTTTTTTTTTTTTTTTTTTTTTTTAATATGATACTTTTCGGAATGTTTTATTAGAATGGCAATTGTGTATTGTCGACTACACACGATTGATATGTCTACAAATACTTTCAAAGAATGGCATTCATTCATTATTCTGATGGAATTATTGTATTGCCACGATAATTTTTTTTCGTTTCTCGAAAGGCTCGCGACCCTTACCACCGCCTCGATCGACGGGGGTGATTATTTTAACGGATCTTTCGGCAATAACCTCGGGGCCTATGCTTCGGGACTTACGAACAAATACAGTAAGACGAAATTTACGATCTTTATTGATGACTGACCCACTCGACATCGTAAACAGTGCTCTTTCATTTCGTTTCTCTTCTCTCTTTCTCTGCGCTCTCAACAACCAGTGTATTTTCTCGCGAGAACCGAGAGACGAGAAACGAAAAGCAGAGAAGGAAACCATTTTTTTTTTTTTTTTCTTTTTTTTTCGGCCATTGCCCGACGCTTTATATACCACAGAGAGCACAGAAATATTTACGTTCCGCAGCAACAGAAGCACGAAGCGTGCGCGCGTTGTCGGAATACTGAGGAAAGAATAAACTTTCGTTCTTTTCGACAGCGTGAAGCCACCACGCTGCGTAACGAAACCGTGAACAAGAGTCATCCCGTGCATTGTTCACTTTTTTTTTTTTTTTTTTTTCGGAAATATATTTGCATCACTGAAAATTACGCATTTTCGTATTCATAGCGCAGGTACGCGTCTGCGTCCATCGGTTTGAATATTATCATGGAATATGAAGGAAGAAACGCTATATACCGACCAGAATTCATATTTAACAAGAATAATTATAAACAGCCAAAGATTTGAATAATAAAAAAAAAATAGTAAATTTTTCCTCGTATTGTTGCGACTTACGGATTCCTTTCACTTTTTTCGGAGTTTCTTTAATAAAAAAAATACATAATATATATTTTAAATAATAAATAAAAAATAATGTATACACTATATGCAATAAATAATATATATAAAAATATCCCTTATTAAATCGAACGAATAAAATTGTGTACATGGCGAGTCATAAGGGTCGAAAGATAGTACGAAAGTGTCCTTTACGGTTAGAATTAACTGTTTTTTTTTTTTTTTTTTTTTTTTAGAGAATAGAGAAGGAAGAAATCTCTGTGTCGCATACCTGTTTGTCTACGCATACAGTTGTCTATTACTAAATGCTCGTGCTGACTGTGAGTTCTTCTACCTGAGGCGCGTAGCGGACGTGAGAGACAGTGAGAGAAATAGAAGAGCCCAATAAACGGGGGGGGCAACAGGGTAGTTTCTCACTCGTAAGGACCCAAAGTATCGGTAAGGTATGCGAGTGAGAAAGATGGTATTCAAGCCGATGGTAACACACACAGTACAGTGCAGCAGTCTGGTCGGTGATCCAGCGCGATCCTCAGGGACGCGCGGAGAAGCGGGACGAAACGGGACGGTATACCGAGGGCTGCTGCTGGCTGTTCCTGGCGACCCTCTCGCAGTCATCGCCACCCCTCTTGGCAACCCTGAAGGCAACGAGAGAAACAGAGAGCGATAGGAAGAGAGCGAGAGAGAGAGAAAGAGAGAGACTGGCAGCTCTCCCTTTACCCCTGAAGGGAGCGCAGAGAGGCCCCTTCCCTCGAAAATGTTCGTTTCTATTCCAGTCGCCCTCGTGCCCCGTCACGGCCTACACACGAAAAGGGCCACCCGGTCCCAGTAACGCGCAGTCGAAAAGCTTTCTCGCTTACCGAAAATTCATTTTTCCAATAAACTTAAACGAAAAACCGCGATAAAAAATATCATCGCGATGGCGATCGTACAAACCGGAAGTGATAGCGTCGTTATTTTTTTTCACGCCGCTCTTGGAATTTAAACATAAAATCGGCAACGAGGACAAACGGTCGAATAAATCGGAAAATGCGTGAAAAACGAATATTGAACTTTCGCCCGAAATATAACATAAGTGAAATGATGTGAAATCCGTGCAACGAGATCGATAATCGTCGGTTTTTGGGCACCGAAAATTATACAGTTTACAGACTGGTGGTTCGCTCGCGGGGCCGCGTTTAATTTATTGATCACCGCTAGAAATTAACTTTTCATCGAATTATTCCGCTCTCGCCGTTACTCCCTCTCCGTTCCGTACCCGTTGCACTCTCGAAGGATCGTGTAATCATAGCAATTTCTAACGCGGCTCGCCGGAGTCTTGATAAATTTTCATTATGACCGTAAGACAGGCGGAAGACGCTTCGGCTGCGATCGAGCGACTCTGATTCGCAGGCGCTTCTCGCAATCGTGTTGGTGACGTTATTGGCTTCGGGACATTTTTTTCATGTTAAATATGACGAGACGATGTGATATCTGGTTTCACGGTGTTATCATTCGTGATAATGTTGTTGTGACGAGAGTGCGACTGTGACGAAGAAACCGGAAGTGCTATAAAGGATAACAGTTTTCATCGTGAATATTCACTTTGGGTCCACGGAGTGAGTTGTTTTTTTTTGTTTATTTTTTTTTTATAAAACATTTTCCACATTTTTAAAAAATATTTTCCGAGCACTGTACGAAAAAATGAATTACAGTAAAATGTATTATACGTCCCGCGAACGATAAATTGAAAATATCATTCTTCGGAAATATGGTTCTCGGGGTGACGTCGACGAGACGAATTCCCCGAAGAACGAGAAAAGGGAATTTACGAGACGGACATGAAAATTTATAAGTATTATAGGTATATTCACGACGAGTCCGAGTACTTATATACGACGTTTCTACGGGGGGAAAGAGGTAAAGCGAGGAGTACCGCTCGTTAATCCGCTTACCTGAGCTGCAAAGGGATTTATTATAAGGCCTCTGTGATTATTCGTTCCGAAACGACTACGACACGACGAGGAGAAGGACGACAATGATTCCGCAAAGATGTGCTCAGGCAGTTTTGCATCCTTCTTATTCTCGTCACCTCGTGACCGTAAACTCTCTATCGTTATTTACTCACCGGAGATACATATATATATACGTATATCTCATCGTGGAATGTTATACCTCGTCACTGCGCTGAGCACAATAGTTGAAAGACACTACTTGTAAATCTTCAAAAATCGAGTAAACGACAAAACGATCGCTATAAATAATAAAGCCGATCTTTTTGGATTTTGGTGGTATAAGTCTTCGTCTTCGCGTACTTAGAAATTTCTTAAAGTGTCGTTTCTTCGTCCAAATGGTAAAAAATGGCACCCGGATACCGGTAATATTTCATTTTAGCAACGAATATATCGTCTAAAAGATCGAATTCACGCGGTACACGCGAAGTATAAAATATAGTCGTAGTCGGGCTTTAAAAACCGCCCTAAACCAATAAAGCAACTTCTCCAACCGCGTAGAGTCCACAGTTTGCTTCCTCCCCCGCGCAGCCCTCGGGATCGCTGCCTCCGATCCTTTTAAGAAGGGCAGCTGTTACGTTTCTTCGTCTTCCTTCCTTTTTTTTTCTTCTTCTTCTCTCCATTCCTATCGGTTCTCATCGCGTTCGACTTCTCCCTCTCGCGCGCTCCGTTGTAACGGAAGAAACGCGTACGTTCCGAGACGTACGCGCGCTCCACCCGCACACACGCGATGTTTACGGAGACCGAGACTAGCAAACAAGTATACATTCCTTGGAAACCGAAAAACTCCGAGAGCTCCTTCTCGATTGTTGATGATCGTCTATCCTTCTTCTATAGAATTTTTTTTTTTTTTTTTTTTTTCGTTCACTGTCCCGCGTCAGCTCTTCGCACCGAATTACGCTCTTGTAAATAATCCTCGGACCGCTCGTTTCCCGCGTTTGCTTTTAATATGTACCTTTTTAAAACAAACAGCGCGTATTTTTTTTTTTTTTTTCGTCTCCCTACTGCCTTCGTTTCTTTATTTTTTTGCTCATTGAGTCTTTGAAAATAGAAACGAAATTACGAATAGAACGAAATATATGTTCCCTTTTTTTTGCGATAATGTATTTCTCGAGGGATCGATTAATCGATAATGTTATATCGACGTACCGCGCGGTCCTTGGGGATGAGGATACGCCATAAGACGAAGAAAAAAAAAAAAAAAAGGAACGAAATTTTAGCTCCTCAACAAACGACGATTTTTCGAGGCCCGTTGTACCGGGACGCGAGGATTCAGCCTCCACGTGAGATTCGTATCGTTCCCGAGGTTTTCATTCTTCTTCTTCATCGTCTTCTTCCCTCACGAAGGGAACCCCTCATTCTCATGACATGCGCGAGCGACTCCTCTCTTTCCTTCGTCAGCGTTGTAGTCGTGGAATGAAAAACTCCCCGTAGAATTATACCGGGAGTGAGAGAGATAATAATACGAAGGAAAAAAAAACAGGATGAAGAAAGGAAGAGAGAAGGATCTCGTAGATGCCGATCGCCGTGAGCTCGCGAGAGCCTACGTGTGCTGTGTGCCAAGCGAGCGAAGTTCCCTGTGGAGGTGGTATCCATTCTTCGAGATGCACAAATGTGGCTCTCTGGCCAGTGATCCCTTCCCATAATTTTTATTTCAAACGCTGCTACAGTAAAAAAAACTTCGAGATTAACGTGAACCTCGAGCTTCAGCGCCGAGTAAAGAATAAACAAATACATCGAAAAAAAAAAAAAATGAGCACTGAAATAGTTACTATATAAAAATACGTAGCACTCGCTGGTATAATGAGACTTGTATATTATCCTGTCGACCGAAAAAAAAAAAAAAAAAAAAAAAACTGACTTGGAAAATTACGCGAAGCAATAAAAGACCATTATGTACCAAACAGTTTTTTCCATTGATTGTCATTACGAGTGCGCGCGCTCGTTTGTCGTGAAGTACACAGTAAAGTACACATACGGAGAGGTTTGGATTACGTCTATAAACTACGTAAGCTTAACTCTTATTTCATCGATTTATTTCGTATACCGTTGAGTCCGCAGTACGAAGGAGAATTACGTTGCAACCTTCGCGCGCACAGCTCGGAACTGGAATTATATATTCGCAGTGTTTTCGCGTCGGTTCAGCTCGTTCGCTTTTATCCTGAGTCCGAGGTTTCTGGCGAATGCCAGATACGATTATAACGTAATCTTCGTTTAATTGCCGAGAGCGTCGACCACGCGGAGTTCACTTTCTTTCGCGAGTTGCGCGTTCTTCTAGCCGCGTGCAACGAAGTGAACAGCTCGATGCTCGCGGCGGTGTCGGGAGGGAGAAAAATCGCGTACTCTCGTTCGCGGGGCCTTTAACAACTTGCCATAGGAAGAGTGAAGGGGGGAGGAGGAGGGAAGGGAGGTGGAGATATGCGAAAGACGGATAAGGATCTGCGGTTCGCCGATGGCGCGCGGGGAACAAAACGAGAGCACTTGGTAGCAAGAAGAGCCGTGGAAACGGACTCGTAATACGCCATTCCAGCATCTCGTGTTCAAGATTTTCTTTCACTTATCTTATTTTTAAACGTTTACGTTTTTCCTCTTTTGTTTCATTACTTCGCTCCGCTCTTAACTCGATTATTCTTCCGCATTTCTTGAGCCTATCGATGGTAATGCGGTACGAGTTTTAATTAATTGTAATTAATTTGCCGAAGGGTTTTTTCCGTTAAAGACGCTTATCCGGAATTCATAGATTGAATGGCTCGTTATGAAAGTGGTTACGCAGCGAGGATAACAAAAACAATTTTGGAGCTATTCGGAGCGTCCCGTTGACCATAATCCCTCTCGACAATTTTCCTGTACACAGCGAACAATGAATGCGGTAAAAGCGACGGCGGTCAGACCGCGAGCCGCCCGGAAACACAACAGCGGACGCTGAATGAAGATCGCCTCGTTGTCACCCACTGTAAACTTCCACTTTGCTCCGCGATAATCGCGGAAATTTCTGGCTAATCGATTCGAGATGCGTAATTTTCTAATTATAATCGTATTACGCGATCACCGAATTCTCGCGAAAATCGTCTTTTCAACGTGTAATAATGATAAAAAAAAAATTTCGTGTGACGCAATCCATTATTTCGATAAAAAAATTTCTGTCGCGATCGCCGTAGAATTTTTACAAATATCAACTATTTCGAAAAAAATTGATTATTTTCTTGTTACTGTTATCATTATATTCGCGAACTCGTTTGCGGACTCGCGGTCGCGACAATGAACTTGATACTCCGTGTCGAATCGAAAGTGAATCGAAGGATTTTTCTTGCTCGCGGGCGAAGAGAAAAGAGGGGAAGTGTGGGGGGCTATCGGGAGCGAACGAACTCTCCGAAGCGCAGTGAATCGAAAGGAGAAAAATATCGAGAGATAGTCGAACGCGACGATCGAGAGTGAGAAAGAGTAATGACACACGCATACGAACGCACAGACGGACACACAGACGCAGCGTCGAGCCGGTAGACCCGCGAGTGAGCGGACACAACCTCGTCGCGAGTTTCGGCACAAGGTTAGTGTGCCGGTCGCCGGACACACTCGGTTTGGCAAGTGTTCGTGTGCCGAAAAAAAAAAAAAAAAAAAAAAAAAAAGTAGGGGCCCCGCCAAGAGTCGAGACGAGAAACAGAGACAGAAAGGCCAACGATCCGGTCGTGTATACGCTTCCCACTCTCTCTCCCGAATGCCACAAACGGAACGAACTCGAGCGGCCGTTGTATTATTGCTTCGCTTATTCAGTTCGAGTGTCCGGCAAAAGTGCACGATGAGTGCAAACATAAATATGTCGGTGAAAAAAAAAAAAAAAAAAAAAAAACGAAAAAAAAGATCGCGAAATTTCGAGTGATGAAAGGAAGCTGTCGGCAAAGATCTCCAAACATCGAGTACTCGTGAATTCTCGATCATCAGTCGGCATTAAATTGTACATCGAATTGCGGCGAGAGAGGGAGCGTTGAATATGGGGCAATCAATAATTGAAAAGATAAAACTTTTGAAATACGATGAGCAGTCTGTGTTGGATATATCGTCGAGTATAGGCAGAGGCCTCGCAGGATCGTCGATTGTTCGTGAACGGATCCTCTGTGGCTACTCGACCAAAGGGTGCGCACCCCTTTTTTTTGTATTTGGGGGATGATTTCGTCCCCTTTGGAAGGGTTCCGAGTCTCGCTTTTTCTCCTCGACTACTATTTAGTCCCGACGAATAAGGTGCGAGAACGCTCGTTGGCAACTGCGCAGTAGAAAATTGGATCACATATGTCCCGAACGGACCGCATTATCCTTCCGCTATTTAATTGCTCGTCAGTTGTCCATTCGGTTCCTGTACGATGGACGATGTATATACACATCTAAAGATTCGATACATGGAATCACGCAAAGGAGAACGCGCGTCCCGCACGCAGTTAAAAAACTTTGAAAAACATTTTTTTTATTTTTATTTTTTTTCGTGATCCGTCGGTACCGTCATTAAATCGTCTCCGAGGAGTACAGCTATCGCGAATTTGCCACGATGATGAATAACTGTGATTAACTATTAGCGCGAGCCTCCGGGGTTCTGCTCTGTCATTAAATACTCTATAGTCGTAGTCGCGGGTGAGGATCGTTACGCGATTAAAGTTACTCTCGCCAGAAGCGCGGTCCATGGAGCAAAAGGCGCACGAAGATACATTTTTTTTTTTTTTTTTTTTTTTTTTTTTCGACGTCGTGTGATATTGCACCGTTATATTCCGGCGAACTTACGTGAAAGAAAGTTCAAGGATCTTACGGTCCGGCGTTATATTATACACGATAAACGGCCAGTGGATCGAAACTTTGGATATGAATATTCAGACTTTACTACTACTTTCTTGCATCCCAAAACAAAAATAGCTCGAGATAAAGATGTGAGAGAGAGAGAGAGAGAGAGAGAAAGTGAGTGAGAGATGATAGAGAAAAGGAGCGAAAAAAAAGAAAAGTTTGTTTGCGTGCACTCTCGGTGTCTACTGACCCCCGACTTCTTTTCATTCCTTTTTTCCTCTCGCGCAATCCCGCTCGCCGGGGCAATTAAACCTTCGGGTACGTATACACGACCGGCAGCTCTTCACCAGGCCGTTGGCCTCTCTACCCGCTTTGTAAAAATATTCAAATATCTTTTCGCCTAATGGTCTTTCCTCACGCGAACGAAACTTTGTGCTAAAATCCAGTTTTCTCCTAAACCCTCCCCTTCCCTTTCCCCATCCTCCCTTCTATCCTTCTCGACCCTTCGTCGCTTCTTTCCTCTTCCTTATTCGATGCTTCATTTTTTGTCTACTGTTTTTGTTTTTTTTTTTTTTTCTTCTTTTTGCATAAAATTATTGACAAGCCGTCGAAATTGACGGCTAAATTGCTCGGTTATTAACTACGATACACAGTAGTATTTAATTTGTTTCTACGTCAATTAACAACATATTTGCTATGTCGTGAAGTTCCCGCGTGTGAAATGCGAATCGCAGAAATTCTGCGTCGCGGAATATCGCTCGCTTTCTGAGAAACGTTTCTACGGCTTATTCTCGTCTCTTTCTGATTCCGTATTTCTTCGTCCCGCTGGCAGACTTTTTCATTCTTCTACCTTCGTATACCTTTCGTCGTAACAGGTTTACACGGACTCTCACCAATACCCCGTTACGTTGAGCTATAGATACTGTGTAACACTATATAGGTATACATATAAATATGTATACATCTATATATCTCTCTATATATATAAATATAGGGAGAGGAAGAGGATACTTCGGTCGATCCCCACCATGAAAGATACTTTCCTCTTCTCTTCACTTCTCTCACGGAGTGAATCTCCGCCCGACTCGCGCTTCAGCTTCGATCTCCCGATCACTAGTTCCCTCGCTCCGTAACAGGTTACACACCTATTTCGCACCCACGATCGACGCACCACGACAAACGAGTACCGGACTCTCGATTTGTTTCGTTTTCCACGCACGAGTAGGCGTTACGACGTATCCTATGTCTCATTCTCGTACACGCATACGATTATACTACATTACTATTTTATCCGTTCTTATTGCGGTGATGTGTTTTTATCACGTTGAATTATGCGAAATCGCGTATATTGTGCGAACACTTTTTTTTTTTTTTTTTTTTTTTTACGATTGACTTTGATTTGTATAACGGCTATCGGCCGAAAGTGAAACGGAAGTGATGTCCATTTTTCCGAGTCCGCTGACTCCGATTCGGTTTCATTGATGTGAATCGGAGTAAAAAAACTCCTTATAGAATCGAACGATGTAATAATCATTTTTAAATAATAATAATTACGAAAAAAAGAAAAAAAAAATGATTTTTTTTTTTTTTCGTTTTTTTTATCGTGCTAATGTTGTACCACGAATTACCTTTCGCGTGTATATTTAAGAGTCGTACAATGACTACATCCGTTGCCGATTCCCTATTCCGTTCACGCGTCTCCGGATACGTCACACACATCCGAGTAACTCTTCGGTATCTGTAGCCTCACGAGGACAGGAAGTGTGTTAAACTCTTGTCTCGAGAAAATCCGTTACAAAACACCGTTCTACCTACCGATCAATCGGTCGCCGCCAGTCAGCAGACAGGCCGATGACTTCCTTCGAGTTTTATATATTTGCCTCGAACGGCGTGCGCCCGCGAGAGAGTGATTCACACTTTTCATTACTGTAACCATCCGTCATCTCCGCTGTCGGGAGAGTCATCGCAAAGGTGATTCCTTCGACAAGCTATTCTCGCCGAACCGTAAGGAAGTCCGGAGAGATACGAGGCAACGGAGCGAAAGTTTAGACTTTTGTGAACGGAACAAAAAAAAACATTTCGCTCGAAGGGTTTTGGAATCTTTGGTCTCTGAATCTTCAATGCCAATAAAACTTCTCACTGAACCGATTTTTGATCGACACGATTTTGCTCTCAAGCGTAGAAAAGTACGAAAAAGACGCGAAAAAAAAAAAAAAAAATGAAGACAATAAATTCGTCTTGCAGAGCACTGGAAATAAAAGATTACGTATATAAATCCTTCGCGGACTGAAATTTTTCTTATTTTTTCAATATCGTCGGTATTTTTTCCTATTTCCCTTCAATATGTGATTGTGAGACAGGCATTCGTACATTTCCTGCTCCGAGAAAAAGGGATCTATGCCAGCGACTCGGAGTATTGTAAACGCGACATAATGCGAGAAAAAAAAAAATATATATTCTCTCTTCGGCGCTCGACGCACAGAATTCGTAAAAGACGTTGAAAAGGTCTGCCAATCAGTCATCTGGTTGGATCTATAGGGGGGTTGAGCTTATGGTATTTCCGTGAGCCATCGTCATGGCAGAGGAAGAACCCCGCTTCGCTGTAACGTGTCCCGAAAAGCTGATCCAATGCGCTGCGGGCTGAACAAGAGAGGGCGTCGGCTGCTCGATCTTTGATGCCTATCCAAGGGTCACACCAACATATTGGATTAAGTTTCTCGACATATTGTCAACGCAGAAAAAGAATGCTGCAAGCGAGAAAGCAAAACGACGAGAAGGGCGCCTTCCCGAAGGACGAATCCAATTTCGTATATTTCCCACAGGATAGCCGCGCGCCGTCGAAAATCTCCTTTTTTTTTTCAGTTAACTACATTTTTTTTCCGGTTTTCAACGTTAAGCAAATAACCACACAGGTGCCTCGTCGGCATAAAAATTAAATACAAAATATTGAAACGAGTGTCTGATAATGTTTGCGGTAAAACATACAAAAAAAAACAAAAAAAAGTTGCGAAGTTGATTTTATTTATGTAAATATACGCGGTTGGGGGAGAAAGATAAATATTCACGCAATACATCGCGTCGCGAACGAATCGCCGAAAAACCTCACGATTTTTTATATCGATGATATTAATTGGTAAAATTTAATATCGAAAATTAAAAATACGACAGATCGAGTATTTTTTCGGATACCATAATTTTATTCTCTATTACACGCTGATATAACGAACGAATAATCATTTTACTGTACTCTGTACAACCCGTGTGTACAGACACTGCTTCACTCTTCCCTCTCGCATTGGGCTTTCGTATAAATACGCTATAATTGCCTGCGATAATCGTAAAATCTCACCGGGTGTTCGAAGGGAGTTTGGGGCGTAGCCACGAATTGCACGGACAATTTTCCTTTCTCCGCTGTGTCCCGATTTTCCGTTCCCGGACAATTTTTTTTTTTTTTTTTTTTTCTTTTCGTTTTTCCGTCGTTATCAACGTTTCTAGGTAGATCCGCGCCGTTGGTAATTAAACCTTTTCCCGTTCCCGTATTCTGCGCGAAAACGCGAACGCCGTTTTTTCTTTTTTTCGCAAGTTTATCGTTTAGTTCGCGACGGAGGTATCTGGACCATTGGATATTGGATGGATAATTCAGGGATGAAATTCTGTCGCGATAGGAACGTTGAAAATTCAGACGGCACGTATATATATATAGATATATATATATAGAGATGATGTTCGGGAACGAGAAGCCGAGCGGATCGAACGTAGCAATCGTCTATTCTATACGGTGAGCAGTCGGGACAGCCACCCCTTTGCGCCGAATGGTCCGTCGATGGGGTTGCGACCCCTTTATCGCGTGCTGCCGCACGTCGGACAACTTCGGAAGGGCACCGATGGAGGACGAAACGAGAACTGCAGATCGCGGGTTGTATAGCTGCCATTCCGCGTTCGCGTGACCGAGACGAGTGGCCATAGGTCAGTTAAGGGGATGACGGGTTTGGCGCAACGAGCTGTTATTCTATATATCGACAGGACCGACAGAACCTCGTCGATCGGCCGATGCGCCCCTCGTGTTCGAGGATTCGGCCCAAATTATATAATCTGCCCTCAATCTCGCGCGTTCCAATAAACTGAAATTCATTTTTATTATTTTTCGATGTCCATTTTTTCACTGAATAATTTCGATCTTTGTATCAGTCGATTGTTACTTAACACGACTATATATACGAGCGAAAAAAAAAAAAATGGATGGGATTCGATCGATTGTCGAGAGCACAGTGACGCGAAAACAGGAAGGGACGACTGAGTGAGAAGCAATCGAGCCATTTTTTTTTTTTTTTTTCTGGGACAAAGGCGAGGCTCTCGCCAGGGTTTCCTCGGCGCAGCGCATCGAAGGGCGTTGTAGGAAAAACGTACCACCGGTTTCCCTGTTTCGCGGGCGACGCGGGTCGATAGAGGGTTGTCCTCCGTTCCCGTTAGAACGAAAACCGGTAATGGGGGGAAAAGTACGAAAAAAAAAATCAACCATTTGCAGGGTCGAGCGACGTTAAAAAAAAAAAAAAAGAGCCCTTTTTTTTCCTGCGCACAGGTTTGCCAAGCGAAACGAATGACTTCCGAATAAATCTTAGCGCGCAAGAACAGCTACGGTCGCAGCTCCATTTCCCTAAATTCTAGACTCATGATTTCTCCTCTCCTTTCTCATTCTTTCGTATATATATATATATTTTTTTTTTTCACCCACAGAGCAATGACATTATCACGCGCATTAAATAGCTTCGGTCACCTTTGCTCACCTTTTTTTTATACTTTCTCTCGCTTCACCTCGTTCACCCTCTTCGCTACCCTCGCGTGTCGCCCCTTCTCCACATCGTATTTTTTTTTCTTTTTTTTTTCGGTACGCGTGTACGCGTAATAGGAATATTAATGGACCGTGTGGGGTAGTAAAGGACTATTTGTAGGAACGAAGGGTGTCTGCTACTCATCCTCGTTCTCTCGGCTCTTCGCCTCTATCCTCTCTCTCACTCTCCGAGGCGATGCCTACCCCAATGGCCACAGCCGTGGGTACAGCCGTCGCGTGAAATAAACTCCCGTAGGTTTCCCCCGTTTTGACTACTAAGGAAATTAGGGTCGCCGAAGTCTCGGCTTTCACGAATATTAGGGAGAGATAGAAATTTAAGGTTCTCCGGTTGAATTTCCACCCTCGTGAAATCGAGAGACACTTCGTGAAAATCCTTGCATACGGGTTCGAGTTTCTCGAGTATAACTGTTCTATTATATAGACGCAGAGAGCGAGAGAGAGAGAGGGAGAGAGAGAGAGAAATTGTTGATTAAGCAACGAAGAGACATAGAAGGCGAAACACGTAAGATTTCTCGATGTCTGACTGATGGCATCGCTATGATACTGTAATTTCCGTTCCATCCATCTCGTTACACCTCGTGACCGAACGAGAACGATCCATAACCCGCTCAACGATACTCCACTTACGTTATAATTTTAGTCTCATCACACGTATGTCTGACTTCACGCGGGTATAAGTGCGTATCTAACAATGTCATGAACCTCACGAGAGGCCCCGATATACACATACGTAACACTCCTATAATAAGCGACACCCGGCGGTTCTCTACAGAAATTCTCTGTGCTTTTGTCATTATTAGGCTCTATTCTCGGTATATCCCCTATAGAAATGAATTATATGTCGGAATATATAGGATATCTTTATATAAAACGGCAAAAATAGATGTACCGTCAGTGGTACCATTTGTAGCCATTTTTATTATTATTCACATAAAATTTTTATTTTTCCATAATCGCATCTTGATACTTCGAAAATTTCGATTTAAATTCACGGGATGATCTGCGCGATGTTTTAAATTTTTTTAAAATTTTTTATTATAACCTTTTCTACGGATAGTAAGAAATGATCAATGAAACAAAAAGGAAAAAAAACGGTATATGTGAATCATATTAACGGTATACAGCTGCGAACTCAAAGGCCTCAAAGTACCTGAATCTTTCAGTTCGCAGCAGTGGCTCCGTGAATATAGCTTTAGGTATTTTGGTGAACGTTGAAGAAGCATTTCCGCGGCGCAGAGAGGTCTCGTAGAAATGCTGAAATGCGCGATGGTAACTAAGAGACCGAGGAGAAGAGAGGTGAGACGATTGAGGGGGCAAAAAGGAAGGAAAAGGGGTGTCGGAAAGAAAGAGAGCAATGTGCACAGAGAAGACGAGGAGAAGATATATAGATGTGGCAAAAGGAAGTCCCGTAGCGATAGTCGGCAGCGAAGAAGCTTCGAAAAGTGCGGACGAGAGCCATTTCGTTTCTGCTGTTGTATCCCTTCTCGTCTCTCGAAGCACATCAACAGCAAAATGGGAAAAGCTCTCTTCCGCGTCATCTCTGCTTCGTACGCTCGTCGAAACTCATCCGCTCGAAGCTTTCGCAGCTACCGATCCCGGAGAAAGAGGTTGTAGAGTACAGGAGAAAAGCTTTGAAAACGAGAACACGACATATAAAAAAAAAAAAAAATCGGAAAAACAAAGTAAGAGTCGGAAACACATTCCACACGAATGAATAGACCGTAGCGATGTGTACGAAGGATCGAAATAGAGGCGTGGAGAGGAAAGTATCACGCGGCAGTCCGTAAGCCATCGTTCTCCTCACGTATGCGATCGAAACTACCGATGCGAGATGAGAGCTGCGAGATTCGAAGTCGAGACTCTCCCGTACGTGTTAAACGTGACGATTATTTACACGCATATGAACAGTAACGTGTATATTTCACTTACATATATATATGTTACTGTTAGCATGTAACAGGTATGTATAACTTGTCCGGTACCTGTTAGTACTCTTGGGAAAACGTTGCCGCGATCTTATCGTATCTTCACGTACGAGATACGCTTCACTACAGCTCGACATTGTATATAATACGTGTACATTATGTACGAGAAAAAGATAAACGCTATTATATCTATTGTAGTAAACTCTATGCGCGTATGTAAACCCACGTGGCGTCGTATGCCTCGAATACATATATACCGTAATGTCGCATCGGCGTGAATAATGCAGGCCATTCGCGGCTCTTTCGTCTCTCTACCTTCTTCATCTCGCTTCGTCTATTCTCTCATCGTATTATTATTATACCTTTATATACATATACGCTAAACACCGCCGGCTCGCCTCTCTTTCGCGGCGGATGCTCCGAAAATATACTTTTGCTACTGTACCGCACCACGTTATTGTATACCGATATATATAACCGAGAAATGAGAGTTCGATGCACAAAAGGTCGTCAAACTTTTGGATCGTTACCAAGTTGGAAAACTGTTGCCGCGTAAAAAAAAAATAAAAAAAAATTACGAACTCTGCTGTCGATACGATACTTTGAATATCGCTGAAGAAGTTTAAAAAAATAAACGTAGTGAGCGTAAAATATATTTATTACTCTCCGTGACTGTATTATTGTGGTTTTTTCATTTTTTTTTTCACCATTTTATCATTTTCCAACGACGCAGACATGAGGACACGAATTCTCGATTCGCTTTTATCACGAAACCCGAGCGCATCGCCTGGGAGCGAAGCTTGTCGTAATCTTGATCCGGTGAGACTCGCGGGTCAGTGATCTCCTCCCTCGTGATACCTCCCTATATATATATATATATATACGGATATATAGATATATATGTATACATTCTAACCCTATGTATCCATTGGTTGTACGCTATGAGGGAAGGACCGTACCTGTGACCCCGAGAATTATATGCGTATTGGTGCTGTGCGCCGAGCATGTAACGTATCGATTTTCCTGCGGGGGGAGGGGGGCAGAGTTTACACCAACGTGCCGGGTCGCACCGCGTGGTTCCGATTATCAAGGCCTTCGCGATTCGCTACAGTCCTACAATTCCCGGTTAAACCACCCGAAAGAACTTTGCGAATCTATTTTGATGCGTCTAAAAGTTTCGAAGTTTAATCTGCTTGCCGCTTCGGGCAATAAAAAAATTGATTAATCGTGAATTTAAATGCTGAGAAATTAAATGAAAAATTTCCGGTCGAAGGACAGAATGAGAAGGTAAATATGCGGCGCGAAAGAAATATTTTTGGCGCATGCGCGAATCTTTCCTCTCGGTATCTCCTTCCCAGGAGGTCGCAGGATCCTCTGACGCAACGCGAGAAGATTGCGCGCGATGCTACTCCGGTGTCTTGACCTTTCGCACATCGTAGAAAGACGCGTGCGCAGCTTTTCCGCGGGTAATAAAAACACCGTAGTCCTCTATACCTCTCGCGTCTTCTTTCGCAGTATTTTTTTTTTTTTTTTTATTCTTTCCCCGTCACTTTACGTTCTCTCGACTGAGATCCACGCCGACGCTTTACGCGCCAAGTACGAGTGACCGAGGGACACGAGATCGCGTTAATAGGTCATTAAGAACGAGGACGGTCGCGTGAAGAATGTCTCAAGAATAATCTTCGTCTACGAGACACACACGCAAGATATTTTCGTAACGCAGTATTTTTTTTAATTTTTTTTTTTCTTGAGAGTTATCGCGACAGAATTATATACAGTCGCCTCGATGACTAATTGGATGTTTAGCGAGTTGTGTATTATGTCCTGAGGATACAGTTGTACAAGAAATAACAAATACCACTCGTAAAGAATTCTCTTAGCGATCGAGACCGCTGTTACTTCCACCTTCTTGTTTTTTTTTTTTTTTGTTTCTTTTTATTTTTCGGCTTGTTTTCTTCTTTCTTCGTTGTCGTCATCAACGTTCGGGCCCCCCATTCGTTCTTATTCTACGGGCAAATCTCAAGAGCGGAAGGGACGAAAGAACGCCCGAGGGCGTCCCCCGGTGGTTCCCCACAGAACTCCCTCGGGAAGAGCAAAGAGCCCTATCTCCCTCTAACGTTCCCCGCGCCCGATTGGCAATGTCTGACCCTGTAATTACGTTTGCGCTGTCAGTAATACTATTACCCGGTAAGCATGCAATTTCCCTCTCCAATCTCTCGTGTTTCTCTCGCGAGTCGGGACCCTGCAGGCTTACACTCTCGACTACTTCGCTCATATTCTACTCCTTGGCTAATCGGTAGTGCTTCGGGTCCCCTACCTTCTGTCTCTCTTTCCCGGAGAAAAGAAACTCACGTTATTTAAGATGACTATAGCGAACTTCGAACACTCGAAAACAGTTTTAAAAAATGTAATAGCGAGAAAAAATTATATAATTTCTTTTTTTTTCCGTTTCGCAATTTCAAAATTACATCAAATATCAATCGATAAAAAATTTAAGTTTATATTTGAAACGACGGCTGACAGCCTTTATTATTCTAACGACTATTGCTGAAATAGTGTTTTTTTGCTATTTGCAAAAAACACACAGATCGGCGCAGATCGGTTTCGTGCCACAGGGGAAAAATATCGAGTAAAAAGTATACTTTTTCGCACGTGGGCGTAAAAAACAGTCAAAAATGTATTTAGAAGGCATGTAGAAACATTCCGTTATCCATAAGTTTCTCGTATTTGATTGCGAAGACTAACATTTTCTTCAGTTTTTACTGCGAAAAAGTTTACAATTTCGCACTAGTGCGAAAAAAAAACAGTGAAAAATCGGGCGGATTCGGAAATCGGGACAGTTTTCCTTTTCTTTTTTTCTTTTTTAAACTTATCCGCTCTTTCCGCGTTTCCACTTTTTCGCACTCGTGCGTAAAAAATAGCGGGGAATCGGTAATCGGAAAAGTTTACTTTTTCTTCTATTTTCCGCTGTTTTTTTTTTTGGCACTAGTGCGGAAAAATTAGCAAAGAGCGGAAAATGACCTTTTTTTAGCGCCCTTGTTTCGTAAATAACTATTTTGCGATCGGCTTCGAGAGTTGCAAAATTAATGAAATTTTTAAAATTCTTTCTTTACAGTGGTGTCGCAGTTTCATGTGGTGACTGCAGTAGCAGCGGTACAAGCGATATAACAGAACCAGGATCGCCGTGCAGTACGAGTAGTGACGAGGGTTTGGTAATACGTGGTACGGCACCAAGTCCATTGCCATCGTTGCTCAAGCTGGCGCCTACGACGCCACCCTCGCACAGTGGGACCAGGCCTCAGTGGCCCTGGACCCCGCCTCTCGCTGCAACAGCCTGTTCGACTTACAAGAGGCTGAAGGGTGAACCGGAAGCGGGAACACTGCCGAAGGCTGGCGCGGCGGATCCAACAGCCCGTAGCGGTACCGCCGGAGGGATTAAGCAACAAGCAGCTTCCGGCAAAAACAATCACCATCACCACGAGTCTCAGGGAAAGATCACCGAGTATTTCAAAGCACAGATCAAGCCTCAGCAGGCAAAGGTAACTTTGGTCCCTTTTGGCCATTTCGGCCATTTCGGCCCTTTCATCGAATACCGATCTCTATCATTTCATTCTACAAACGAACGAAAGAAAACTTAATGACTTATCGTCTTATTTATACATTTTTGTCCGCTAAACAGCTCAAGAAGACTTCAACGGATATGTCGTTGCTGGTAGCAAAGAGTTCACCAGAGTTTCGTCGTCCCCCAACGGTGCAAAGAAACAAAGGTGGCCTCGCGAAGTATCTCGGTGTCGTATTGCCCAATGGAAGGACGAGTCACGAGAGGGAAGTAAGAACGATGACGATAGCGCCGCGAGGAAGCGCCGGAAAGATGGATAAGAAACTCTGCTCCAAGGTATTGTCGGGATTACCGATACCAAGCGAAGTTCTGGCGAGTATTCCCGGTTGCAAAATATCATCGCTGAGATTGACCGGCGAGGCGAGTCCCAAGCCGAGTGGCGTTTCGCCACCGGTAACACCGACAGCGAATCTTATGGGAGAACCTATGACCATAGACTTCGAAGATGTTTCGCCGGTATCGAAACCCACCGTTAACGAGAACAACAATCTGACGAATGGTTTACTCGGTTTATTTGATATACGGGAAAGAAAAGAAGATACCGGGACGCCGAGGGCTGACGATGATGATGAGGATGAAGAGGAAGAAGAAGACTCCGGATGTGGACAGTCTAAGGCGCCGAGTTCGCCGATTCTATCCGCACCAACGACCATTCGGTTTCCTGCGAGAGCACCTGAGAAAAAGGGACCCCGGGGTACCGACAGTGGAATCTGTCGGTGGGACAAATGCGAGGGACGATTCGAGTGCAGCGGCGCTTTACTCGAACACTTGCAGGTCAGCAAATGATTCTTTGCTTCCTATTTGATCTTTTGGTTCCGCATTTTTCATATTTCGTTAAATTGGGTTTCTTTTTCTGTTAAATCTCATCAGGCGGCCCACATAAATTCACAACAGGGAGGCGACAACTTCGTGTGCCATTGGCAGGGATGCAAAGTTCAAGGAAGGACCTCGTGTTCGAGAAGATGGCTGGAAAGGCACGTCCTATCGCACGGTGGAAACAAACCATTCAGATGCATCGTCGACGGCTGCGGCAGTAGATTCAGTTCACAGGTATACCGCGTTCCGCATTATTCCAACTGCACAATCCACCACTACCACTAGTGACGCTACCGGTCTCGATGATCGATTAGCACAACGCGGCACGTGCTTATCGATTCGAGAAGCGGAGAATGAGCGCCACGTTCTCTCACGGAAGTACGTGCTATCCGTGCTGTGGACACCCGGTTACCCTGCCACACTGATGATTGTAGGATCGATGGCCCTTTTAGCAGTTGCGTCCGGTTTATAGCGAATCCGTTCGACTAAAGTCCCGCGGATCTTGCCGTTCGTTGCTCCCGGAAAGATATAACATTCGATAAATGGAAAACATTTTAGATTGAACGATAGAACAGATACATAAAGCGAACGAACGGCCAGATCTTCGGCTCATTCCGCGAACCGTTTTCCTCGTCGTCGTCGTCGTCGTCGTCGTCGTCCTGCGATCCTTCACGCAACAAGTGATTGAAGACTTCGCTGATCTTTCGATGAAACGAACCCGAAGCAAATCAAATGATAGATGCCGTTTACATATCCGCTGAGACGTCTCCAAGAATCTTCTCTGCCTGTGGAATCACGAAAGGTTCCCATTCTCCATTTCGCACGACTTATCATTTGTCATCGTCGTGTTTCTCGCCGATCTCTTCGTTCGACTCGTATTATCTGCGATTAGTATCATAATACCATTTTCATCGAGGAATGAGTCGATGTTAAAGTTCTCACGAAGTCGCCGTTTTTTCATTTTCATCAACGTTGCCATGTCTTCGCTCGTTAGTTGAGCCTTTTTCACCTCTCGTCGCTTGCAAATTATATGTCAGATTCCGTAATTAATCGATACCTTTTTGTCCTCTCATCGACACGCAATACTTGTCTCTCGATTGAACATTTCTTCCGTCGCTCTTTGGAAATCCTTAAAGGAATTGCTTTCTTCTTATCGTTTCCACGTTTACGAAAGAAAATACATGAAAATTGGACATTGGGTAATGTATTTTACGTTTCCGATGACCACGGGATCTCGCAATCACCGACCATCTGTGTGCCGGTTATGAGCAAAAGATCAAAAATAATAGGACATGATTATCGTTCGTGTTAAATCGTTTCGCGACCTTAGTATTGAGGGCGTCAAGGGATTTTATAAAGTTTCTTCTTGTTGTCTCGACCATCGCCAGTGCATTGTTGTCACGATCAACGTTTAGTTTTTGTCAAAGTCAATGCAATATGCTTTCTCGTCGAAAGATTTGACAATCTTTATGGAAACATATTAATCGTTGTTATTGAACTGCAGAATTTAATTCAGCGTTGATCGATGATCGGTGAAATCGTAGCGATTCATAATGGGCCTTTGGAATTTAGGCAAATGAGGGATATTCGTGGGCGTTTTCCAGTGACGGCCGACACCGCAGGCTTTTTTTTCTTATCTTTTTGTTTTCAAAAAGAAAAATACCAATAAATTATCAAAAATCAAAGATAACCGAGCAATTCGATAATTTGATGTGGAATTTTATTCGTACGCGTGAACGAGGTCACTGGAATAGGCTCTCCTGGAAGACGCCCTGAGTCACTAACCTAATCTCATCCCCGATTTGATTTTTAGACTGCACTGGAGAGACACGTGAATAGCCACTTTAATCAACCGGAAACGAGCAGTAGTAGCGGAAGACGAAGTTGCGAAAGCGGCGGAAAACTCGTGAGAAGAAACGGCAAGAAGCTGAGGTATCGGCGGCAGCCGTGGTCCGGTAAGCAATCGTTTTAATACATCTTGTATTACACTTACGTTTCCAACTAAAAGTTTAATAGATCAAAATTTCACTACTTCGCGATACAATAAAAATCTGAAAAAAATCAAAAGTATTAAAGATATCGAGAATATTGATTTTGCATAATAACAATTCCAAAAAATTATTAACAAATAAGTAAATAAATAAAATGTTCAAGAAATAGAGGATAAAAGTTCACTTTTCTCTTGTAAAATAAATTTGGTGATTTTTTAGAAACCGTATAATTTTCTTCAAATTTTTCTTACATTTCTGAAAGTTTTTTTTTCCAAATTTCGAAAAATCAATATAAAGGCACGAATTTTGCATATGTTTTCGCAGCAACATTCCATATTACACTCACGATGTGTCGGGGCGATTGTACTAAAAATTTCGTAAAAATAGCGTTAAAAGAAATTTCAAACACGAGATTTTCAAAAATTTACGAAAATTGGGAAAAAATCATATGTTTTCTAAAAAATCAACAGATTCATTTTAAATAAGAAAAAAAAAGTATCTCTGACTATTTTTTAAGCTATTTATTTATTTATTTATTTGATTGTTAATAACATTTTTGCATTATTATTATGCAAAATCAAAGTTTTTGATGTCTTCAGTACGATTGATTTTTTTCCGATATTTATACTATTGATAAGTGTTTGAAATTCTCGCGAAATCTCATTTTTCGATGGGAAAGTATAAGTGAAACATCCTTATTATCTCGTTGATACCGATTATAAGAGAAAAAAGAGATATTAGAAGGTGCGAATTTGTTTCTGTCGATACAGCGAGATTATTCGATTACATCGATACCGGAGTGATGGAAGGACTTCAACACAGATTGGTGGAACTGGCGAAGACGAGAACTCAGGGCCGCTTGGCTGAGACGCCGGGGAATTCAATGGCCTTAACTAGTCAAGTGAGTAAAAAAAATCATTTATATCCGTAGATAGCGAAAAAATCATTTTATCGATTTCATCGAAATCGAAAATACTAAACTAAAGTCTTCGAAGATAATAAATGTGATTTTTTTTTCAGGTTTTAGCGCGAAGGGTAGAACTGGACGGAAAGGCAAAGGTGCTGTTGCGGTGGTACCCTCAAGATATGTAAGTTTCACAATCAAAAAAAGAAAAAAAAGGGAAAAAAAAATCGGTAGAATCGACTAAATCGGCGCTCGCGGATGGCGAAACAAAAAATCGGTTCTTTAAAAGAAATAAATGATATAATAAGGAAAGAAATAGTCAATTTAACTAGCAATTAGTATGATTAACTAAGTATTTCTTTCGGCGAATGAAATATTTGTTTCGCCATCCGTAATCGCCGATTTTGTCAATTTAATTTTTTTTGTTTCCCGGTGAATTAACGAAAACGCAAAAAGTACCCGAAAAGATCGCTAATTCGATGTAATTTTTTTTGCATTTCCAGAGCTCCGGACGAGTGGGTTTTAGAATCCGAAGTACAAAGTACTAAGCATATAGGAATTCGCGGCGCGGCAACAGCGTCGGTGGACGAAGTTAGTTTGGTCCTTTACCCCGCCGTTAACGGTGGATCTCCGCCTCAGACGAGAACGAAACAACGCCGAAAACCGGTGAAAAATTCGTGATGGTGCAGACCAATCGTACTGCTCGACGCGTAAGGATTTAAAGAGAAAAAATTTAAGAAACGCGAGCTAAGTGACGGAGTCCCAACGACTAAAAATAATGATTTTCCGGGCCGAGGAAGATACGAGACGATTGGACGGATACACATTGAATGAAAGAGAGGAGAAGAAGATAAAGAAGAAAAAGAACCATCGATAGAAAAGAAAAACCCCGAGAACCGATGATTCTGCTTCGCAATCGGCGCGAAAAGATCGTCAGGAATTTCAGGAAACGGAAAACTGTTCGGATCGAAAAGGCAAAGGCAAGCAGCTGGCATCTCGGAAAATTTGGCATCGTGGAGGACATCGGCTCGACATAAAAACAAACAAAAACGAAATAAACTTCGGCGAAGATACCTACAGTACTATAATCTCGAGATCTAAGTTTTTCGTAGGGCCGCGAATAATAGGGACAACGCGCTAAGGTATAACCTAATTTATTTAGCCTAATATCTACCTTAGCGGGATATTAGAGGAGTACAAAAAAAAATCGATAAATCGATCGGAAGTACCTCCTCCTTGTCTGTGATTCGACGAGAGTCGTCCGAGGGCCTCGACACGCGGAGCCGGAAGAGTCAGAATTTCGACCTAAAAATAATAAAAAAAATAAATAAAAAAAAAAATAAACAAAAAGTGCCTCACCGTTGGATCGTAGAGTTCGCTGACTTGACATGAATTGATACGGGAATAAGAGAGTCTCGACATTTAATTTCGAGTTTAAACAAAAAAATCGACGCTGGAGCGATTGCGCGAGGAGAAGGAAACAGAGAAAAATCCCAGAGAATGACAAAGAACGACTAGAAAAGTATTAAAGCGATGGATTATAAACAAAACAAAAAAAAAAGCAAAAGATAACATGATCTTTCAACGAGATCGACCGATGTCTAATTACCTGTTAAGTGTTAGCTAACGATAATAAGAAAACAAAAAAAAATAATCACTCTGGTGGCCTTAGAAATCAATTAATATCTGAACATCGGTCATGTGGGCTCTTCCGGGTCTTGAGGTCCTTGGAAACGGCGGACTTAAAAAAAAAAAACAGAATTATACACGACACGTTGACGCGCTTCGATCGGTAGGGATAAAAAAAAAGAATGAAACCAAAATAATGAATAACGACGAACAAAAACTACAGCTTCGGCCTGATTATTATTTTTCTGGATGGGGATAGCAGTCTCTCGACGTTGCGATAGTAGTCTTCGAAAATTCATCATTTTTAAAAAAATAGCATTCTAATTTCAAAATTCTGCATTTTTTTCTAATATGGTTGCTGGCATTACAAATTCGTGGGGTTTAAAATGCCTCGAAGATCGGTAATAACAAAAAATAGAAGACAGTAAATTTGATTTTTTTTTTCTATCAATATGCAAAAAACGAGTCACACGACCCGAGACGAGCTCCAGCGCGACACAAAGATTAAGTCCTCGGAATTCGTTTCGTTTGCGTCTAAGACACGCGTTGATTTGTCTCCTAAACTGCGTCAATTTTTTTTTAAATTCGTTAAATCTCCCCGCGGAATCGTAGTAAATTTTTTTTTTTATTCCGTTATCGCGACAATCCGATTATTTTATTTCGTGAATAATTTTCTATTTCGATTATTTGAATTCGACGAAAAACGTGAGAGAGAAATACATTCTATGGCCTCTTTTCGTTGTTTCTTTTCGATCGATTAATTGCTTTCGCTATTCATACCGAATGAGTTGTTATCCTCCAAAAGGGTTAAAAAAAAGGATAGGAAGGCTGTGTTACATATTTTGTTTCCCACGCTTCGTTGCTGAGGGTTGCCGTGTAGAAGACAAGCGACGAATTAATGTCAGTTAACGGAATGAAAGAAAAAGTAGGGATTTCGTAGGAACGAAAATCGCTGTTTCCAAGAACGTGATGTGACGCCAATTTCGCGAGAAAATGAATGAAAAAACGTATCGCGAATCGTAATAACAAAGTATCTTCTTCTCCGGTACATTCGAGGCGCCCGTCTACGTTCTTGAATGCGAAATGTTGTACACAAAACACATAGAAGATAAGGAAATATTTGTAAATTGTAAAGAAGCGCTGAATTCCGATGTGCAGCCGAAGTGTGAATGATGAGATATAAAGCGTCGAGCAAAGGATGAGAAAAGTATGCGTGAGTTTAAGAAATTGATATATAGAGAGAAAGATAATTACTTCGATGATTATGTCAGCGTCGAAGTTTGTAGTTAACGAAGCTGAGAAAGCTGAGGAAACAGAACAGACATAGAAACACACCAGCGAAGAAACACTGCCAATACGTGTAATTAAGAGTTTCATAGGCTATCCGAAGTAACGATTTAACTATTAATTAATTGTAACGACTCGAACCGTGTAATCCTGTAGATTTTTAATTAATCGCATTCGATTAACTCGCGGGGAGCCCCCCGTTTGTTACATCGATATCGCGCGCGCGCGCGTGGGACGGAGTTTAGCGACAATCTCGCGCGTTAGTTCTTACGGCAGGAATATATATTTGAAAGATGTTCGATGTATTTTTTTTTTTCGAACGTGCCGCGGCGGACGTCGACCCGCCGAAAGAAAAAACATAT
Organism: Buathra laborator; assembly: GCA_934046635.1. Classification (NCBI taxonomy): domain Eukaryota; kingdom Metazoa; phylum Arthropoda; class Insecta; order Hymenoptera; family Ichneumonidae; genus Buathra; species Buathra laborator. The sequence goes on from OW203900.1 coordinate 7,886,030, forward strand.
GTATATAGTTAGACAAATTATTAAGTCGCGAGCGTTTCACACGCGCGACGTAATCGTATTTGCGTGATCCTTTCTTTTGTTACGCGAAAAAAGAAAAAAAAAAAAAAAGTAGTTTAACAACTAAAAACGTCGATTCTCATTCTCGGTTTGCAACAAACGCGCACAATACGGGATCAAATTTTAGAGCCCAATTGACATCGAGAATTTCATTAAACCGGAGGAATTTAACAAAGTAGCGAATCGAGAAACAAAAGTAAACTCGTCACTGCCAAAAAAAAAAGATGAAAATACTGCCCGTTGTCGATTTTCCGTGTTTTTTTTTTTCGTCTATCGTGCATTGGGTTACGCGAAACGCTAAACTTTTCTACTACGTAGTTTTCTTTTTTAATTCTCACTGTAAAGCTTGTCATTTGGCTCCCTCTCGTATATATCGTAATTTTCCGTTTCGTTCGACGAATTTTCATCAATTTTTTTTTTTTTTTTTTTTTTTTTCATTTCGTATAAATCGTTTATTTTTCTTTAATCGTTAATATCGTTTAAGGTTCTCGAAGGCCTCGTACAATCGAGCGATCGTGTGATAACACAGGAAAAAAAAAACTGCCAATAGGTCTCTCCGTGCGACTTTTTCCCGCGGGAGATCGTTTATCGTAGAAAAATTTGAAGGAGAACACTGCCAATGTTTAAGAACCTGCGGAACGTATATAAAAAAAAAAAGACATTAAGAAAAAAAGAGATGGGGGCAAATGACAAGGCGTCGTGACACAGACAGAAACACACGAAACCCGTGTCGGACAGAGATTAATAGGGTGAAATTTATCATTTTTGTTCATCACGATCCCTAATCATTTTCGCATTGCGTCAGTGCCATACGAATCGTATATCGCCGTTCGCGTGTGAAAGGGTCGTCCTTAACGCTCCTCGCCTCGTTCAGCAGTACGTAAAGAATTTGTTTGTTCTTGTGGCACGACGAACCACCGATCGTCGATTCTGCTCCGAAAAACCGAAAATTAATATTCCATTTTTTTTTTTTTTTTTTTTTTTTTCTCTACCATTTTATCGATGGAAAAGTCACTAGAAACCATTTTTTTCGCCAATTACACGATTCGCCACACGGGACCAATTTGCTACTCCAGAATCCTCCGTAATATTTATTTTTGCGATCTTTCGATAGCGAATAGATATTTACACGACGATTGAGAGCAGAATCGATGATTTTCGGATGTTCGTTATCGCTTGATCTCGAGACAAGATAACAAGGCGTGTGAAGGAAAATAATTTAAAAAATTGATAATTGTAACTATTCGATGCGTATAACGCGCGACTCCGAAGACCCACCGTGTTTTTTTTTTTTTGGTTTTTTTTTAATTAAATGGTACAATTGTAGCGGCACGCGTACGCGAAACAAAACTGCAAGAGTGACAAACGTAAATGAAAAAAAAAAAAAAAAAAAAAATTTGACATCGCCGTTAGACAGACTGACTATGAAATTAGATGTTTTTCGTGAATTTGATGTTATTTTTAGGTTCTATCGAGTATCTTAGGTTCGTTCGAGCGTTCGGTTGAACTCGACGTACCGACCCCACCGTCGCGAATCTTTGCATTCATTTATTATCTTTCGGCATTAATCGTTTCGTATTTCGTTGCTAATCCCACTGAAGACTTGAAAGTGTTTTTTTTTTTTTTTTATAGTTTCTAACTATTATTTGGCGATAAATTAATTTCTATATGTGAGAAACTCGACGACATCGAGAAATAAAGATCGAGGAATCGTCGAAACAGCGAGACCCTCAGCGACTGATTAACCGATGATTTTCGTTAGGAAAACTGAAGGGTTTTTGTTTTTCTTTTTAGATTTTTTTAGGAGAAATTTCGAAACTTCGCGATTTTGAAGTAAACGTATTTATAAGTTAAGAGGTTTTTTTTTCCCTCGTGCCGAGTTAACGCGATTATGCGGAACGTACACAGCGAGCGAGTCGAGGACAACCCTTTCCTACTTCACATTTTTTTCCATTCGTTTTATTTCGTTTCCAAATTTCATTAGGCGATAATCATTCGTTGACCGTTTCTTCGTTTCTTAAAAAAAAATTTAAAAAAAAAATAAATAATGCTTTTTTTCCCCATAATTTTTATACTAAGTGAATTTTTGTCACGATTTAGCGACCGCACACCTACCTGTACGTTGCTCTTGTATTTGATAAGCGTACCGTTGTATGATAAAGTAAAGAAAAAAATCTGCTAATTAGTGCGTATTTTGTAGAACTAAGACGCGTAATGGACGGGTGGATTTTTCGGTTTGATTGCGATTGGCCAATCGATCACTCGGATCGCAGTCCCCGAGAGCGGCGAGTCTCGAAGCATCAATGAGATGAGATTGGATTTCAAAGAACCATCGGGTGGCTTTTTAATTTCATTCTTATCTCGGCAATAGTTTTTCCGCTTGACTTCCGCTCTCGGAGACTCTAAATCCCGAGATTCACGTGAACGGAAAAAAAAAAAAAAAAAATTGTAAAATAAAAAATAAAAAACCACCACTGCCACTCCGAGATGAGTACAGATAACGTTTTTTTTTTTTTTTTTTTTTTTTCTTGAGAGATCGCAAAGGAGTACCGACATTGTGTTGTACAGCGAATAAACTCGGGTGTGTGAGATTTTTTTATTTTTTTTTTCATTTTTCTGTGATTTATCCAGAATGAATATATGCGAACGAAAAATGTCTACGAATGACTCTGCGACGATAGCGTTTAATACATTGTAATAACCGGAATCTTTAGATGAAGAAAGAAAAAAAACTGAGTCTTGTAAATAAAATAATAAAAGATAAAAAAACACATTATCGCAACAAAAGCCCAAGCAGTCCGAGTGTAAATAAAAAATGCACGCGGTATATCCGACAAAGTAGAACCATAGCGTGTCCATATTTTTTCAGGAATCCATTAATAAGAAAATTGACGAAAAAAAAAAAAAAAAAAAAAAAAAAATTTGCAATATTGAGAAGAAAATCGTTTCGGAAGTACGGTTGATGTTTGATCGTCGTTGATGTCGTCTATTCGAAGGATTATTGTGATTATTCTTTCATTGATCGATCTTTGGCTACTCTTTCTCTCGGAACACATAAGCCGCACGGCTTTTCGCGAATCACTTTCTTTGCAGTTCGTTAAATTACTATGCCGATGTGTCATCCGAATCGCCAAGGGTTTTGCAAAGAGCATCGCTCGATAAGCCCTCAAGAAGAAATAACTCACTGACCACTTTGAAGAGATAACAGATTGCCGATCTATCGAGACGCCACTCGTCTCAGAGAGGTTATCTTATGGTTTTCTTTTTGCTCGTGTTGCTTACGTTCGAACAACTTATTTGAACGAAACTCGACTCGCAACGGCGTAAAAATAAAAATTCAAGAAAATTTCACCGTATTAATAATTTTTATCATTCAAATAAACACTCGAGTGTGAAAGTGCGATAGAAGAAAATACCGACGCAGATAGCATTTCGTGAGATAGAGAATTGTATGAATGAGTGAAAAAATGAGCGGAAAGGGTACGAAAAAAAAAAAAGAAAAAACAAAAAAAAAAAAAACACAAACGTTGCGAATTTGTATTGACAAAAGTGAAGCTGGATATTTTTTCTCAAAATATCGAACTCTATTTTTCGATATCTCATTCACGGTTCCGACGACGGATCTTGTAAATAAATTAGTAGTTACGCGTGATGAGGTATTATATTGTACACGTGGAAGACGCGCCTACGTATAGATATATTATATTATACATAAAGAAAAAAAAGGTGTTTGCATTTATTATAAATTCTATGTAAAGTGCGTGAGGTTAGAGAGACAGAGAGAGAGAGAGACAGATGCGAACGCGTGAACGAGTAGCGGATGAAAGAGCTGTGTGAAAGAAGGCGAGAAAATGGATGCCGAGAGATAGAGACATCATCAGCGCGAACGATGTTTTTTTTTTGTTTGTCGGGTATTCGCGATTACGGGTCAAATTACAGACACGTGGTTTCGAGCCAAAAACGTTTGTTTACGTTCACATTTTCATTATTCGTGCAAAAATAAAAAAAAATCCATTTTGTTTTTCTTCTTCTCTCGAAAACATAACCTCTGTTTCCTTCATTTGTTTATTTGTCGTTTTTTCATCGTATTGTTCACGTAACTTTAGGAACTGTCGAGAGAAAACCTGCATATAATGTAATAGAGAATAGCGATGTATATTATTAAAAAAAACAACAACAACAAAAATATGTATTGAGAAATAATTTTATTAAAATACAACTGACTTCGATAAAAAAAATTTTAACGACGATTTTACGTTCGTTGAGTTTTTTCTTTATTTTTCATTTGTGTTTTCTGTTTGCACGATTATTATTATCGTTTCGAACGAACCACGTACTGTGTTTTCCGCGTCGCGAATACTGTGAGCGAAAGGAAGAGTGCCGATGCATTTCTTGTGCCCATTGTAACGTCAAAATGAGAAAAACAAAAAAATCGATATGTGGAGTGTGCCAACGTGAAAATCGCATGCGGTTGTAAAAATAACGTCGTGTCACTAATTTCTTTGTATCATAAATTTGGCGATCTCAAGGGTAATCTCGAATGATGGACACTGCGCTCGATAATTTATCTATTTTAAAGTCATTTTATCAATTGTATCAGTATTAACCGAAGTTGAGTGCTCATTCCCTTCCGTCGAAAGAAATCCATCATAATAATCTTGTAAGTGGTTAAAACTGAAAGAACCGCCGAAATATTTGCTGTCGAATACATTACAATTATCATGTTATTTTTGGCAATAATTATAAATCAATTAATTGAAATTGTCTGCGGGATCGTTCGATAGTCTCGAAGAATCATTGCCGAACGTATATGTTCTCAATTTCTCTTCTGGATCGCCTAGTGGCTCGTCTGAGAATTTCAAATATTGTAAAAAAAAAAAAAAAAAAAAAAACAACGCTTTTGAAAATGTGTGCTGCGCGATGTGCGTATTCGATGCATGCGTGGGAGAGCGTGAGAGTCATAAATTTGCCACAAGTAATATCAATCGTTGTAAATAATTGAGTATTGCGTAAATACGAGCGAATTAATTTTGTACAGTGATTTGTGAGATATAATCTCAAATCGAGTGGAAACTCTTTCGATATAATTTCGTTATCGGATAATGTGTGAAATAAAAAGAAAAAAAAAAAAAAAAAAAAAAAAAGATCGCGATTCCATTTATCGGAGTTAACGGCTCGATTCGAGATTATTCTTAGAGGCTGAATGAGCAAACGAGCGAATCACGCGAATTTCACACGTTTATTCACTCGAACTCCACCGTCAAAATCAACATTCCGAACGTAAACATTTTTCGTCGTTCTATCAGAAAAAAAAAAAATCCAAATCCGGAGATTATCAGTTCGCTGATGCATGACGTGTCTTCTCCACTCCTGTTTTCTTATCATATTCGCACGAAAAAAAAAAAAAAAAAACGATAGTTAGAAAAATTCCTCGATAAACGGACGATCCAATCGCATGCAGGCATAGAATTTCGTTTTATTCGTCACATTCCATCGACATCTCTCGTGTAACTGTAGCTTCCGGTTTCCGTTTCCGTCACTGGAGAAGGACGCGTTCGCGATAGATACGATCCACGGAAATTTCATATGCAAGGAGAGTCTCGAAAGAGCGCGAGAAAGAGGGCCGTTGAGAAACCCGATCCTCGTCCGGTTGAAGGGGATCTCGGGATCCCGATGTCGTTCACAACATAACCTGCGATGCTCTCTCAACGCACATCGGTTGACTTCAAACGATCTTTAAAACTCGACAAGGGGCGGGAGGAAGGGAAGGGGGGGGGGGGGGGTACAATCTTTCGCTTCACGAAAATCGTGACTCGGCAGAGCGCCGATACGCCGATGCGTTCGAGTCACGTTCGATCGACTCGCCGCGGTGCCTAATCCATTGACCACCGATTTTTATTTCGAAAGAACAATAACAGACATCAATGAAACACTAAAACATCTCGACAAAGCGCGACCGTCATTCTGCGTCAAGAATAAAAAAGAATATTACGAGAATTCCATAACCTCAATTGATTCTCCGTATCGATAATGATCAATGAACGTATATCTTTTTTTTCGGCACAAAAACGCTAATAAACTTCGCGAACAATAACAGTCATCAATGAAACACTAAAACAGCTCGATAAAACGCGACCGTCATCTGCGTAATATGTTTTTTTTAATTACGAGAGTTCCATAACCTAAATTGATTCTCCGTATCGATAATACCCACTGAACAATTTTTATTTGTTTTTCGTGTGACGAAAACGTTAATAATCTTTGTGGCTTCGCGCGACGACCAATCGGTTAAAAATTCTTCGAGAGCTCTCCGCGTTACGTCGAAGGGAACGGGTGTTCGAACTTCCGCGTATAAAAAGATGTGTACATGTATATATATATATAGTATGGAACACAGTACAACTCGAAGCTTCGAGATGAGAAGGAGTCGCGATGAGTCCGAACGTCGGTCGATTTGCTCGTTCCGCCTCGGAGTCTGACGCGATTCCGTCCGCAGCCACGAACCGTGCGCTGTTGTGCATCAACACAGCGAGCGTATCGGTCGGTGGAGACCGATAGTTGCCGGAGGGAGTCGCGCGAGAGGCTCTTGATGCTCGATGCCAGAATGGCAATGGGAATGGGCAATGCGCTGCTCTTGCTGCTGATGCGATTACGAGGCTTCGTTTCTTGCTCTAAGGTCTTTGGCTGCCACGCGGTTATACCCTCGGGGGGTTTACAGTTAAGGACACGTCGTGCCGATGGGATCCCGGAGAGAAGGGTATATATATAACCTCTCTCTCCCGCGATGAAATTAAACCTCACCGTTGTCTCTGGCTTCGCGATTAAAAGCAAAACCGTTCGAGTCACTTCAGTCGGTTCGTCTTCGCGCATTCGTGTTCGTTTGCTCGAGAGGGAAAGAGGGAGGGGGGAAGGGGGGGGGGAGCTAGTGGAATGCGCGCCCGTGTCTCATGATTAAGAGCTCAGATGATGCGCGACCGTCCGCGAAGGTTTCATCGTCAGCGAAACCCCCGAACGAGTTTTGAGTACCTGAAAGACACTGAGACGATCGTGTCATATTTTTCTTCGGACGACGAATTAACGAGTTGCGAAAATAAACGTGACGATTATTTAATACAATTCTATGAGATTACGTAGAAGAACCGCCGCGATATACGGGACGCGAGTTATTGGAACGTGTGTCAAATTTTGTCGACGTTTCGTTCCCCCACCGCGCTGTCACATTCGGTAATTGCGTACACGCATGAAATTTGTCGGGTCGCTGAACGCGTTTAGGTACCTTGGAGAAAAATTCGATCGCGAATCGATTTTTAATTGGAACGCGCGCGTAATCGGAATCACGCGTAATACGCGCCTCTCAATTTGATCGTATTGCCGAGATAAAGATTTTTCTATCTTTCGACCGATCGCCATTATTCTTCGGGGGCCGGAAATTTGTTCGAGATAATAAAATTCTAATGGCCGCAAACGAGTTTACAATCTATTTTTGCGTTTCGATGCCTCGGATTATCGGTAAATTGACAAAGTTTGATTGTTTTTACGTGAAAAAAAAAATTGACGAAAAAAAAAAAACATCGTGATGAAAGTCTCCGTACCTACCGTCGCGATCTTTTCCGTAAATGAGAAATGTTTCCGGAGCAGCTTTAGGCAAGAAAGAAGCGAACGATATTATAGAGTGTTTGTAAAAAAAGGAAGTGTACGTATATATATATACATATATATACGTAAACTTCGTTTTTTTTGTTCATATGAAAAACTTTGTAACTCTCATTAAAGTTTGTAATATCAAAGTTGATAAAGTCTCTGACTCTAATTTCACGGCTATTAAGTTTATTGCAAACCTTTCTCGTTTCGTTAAATATTCTTTTAAACTTCGTAACGGAGGCAATCACCAGTTATATAGGGTAACGCTATGGTAAACATCGTTCGGAAGACTGAAATTACTTGTTGTATATAACATAACCTAAAATTTTCACAATATTCCGTATTCAACGCAATTTCAATGAAATTGTATCGAATTGTGGTATGGCGTGTGCGTTCACGAGATAAACATAATATGTATTGATAAGTGAGTTACGCATATACTGTATAATAAAAGGTTTTGAACCTCAGACATGACTCGACTGTATTAAAACTCCTAACGTTCATCTAATAATTTCTCGAAGACAATCAGAAACGCCCGGATGATGATTGTGCGTTTTTTCGTTAACACTTAATTGCCGGATTTTTGTGATCCCGAAGTCGAGTAAACAGTGACTCGACTGTGGATGCAACATGCAACGTTGATTCATTATTAGAGACGATAGGCGGACAAGGAGAACAAAGACCGGTACGTTTTTTTTTCTCGATCTTTCCGTCTTCTTTGATAAACAACGCTCCATTTTTTTTTTCTTAATTTTTTTCACATTCCTTCGATATCTTCGCTTCAAGAGAACACAAAGTCTCCTCTCGATTTTTATACGTTTTTTATTTATTTATTTTTATGAATCCCTCGGTAATGTCGAGAGAGTGTTGTGCGATATGGGAAAACGCGCAACGCATCGACTTTCGATAATATACGCACGACGGAGGGCAGAGTATGCGAGAGCCCCGCGAGCCCCTTATCGGAATAACTACCAACATTGCGCGGCTTGCGCTTCTCGTGCATTATAAATTATAATAATGGCCGATAACCTCACTAAATGGGTCTTCGATATTATGTACAAAGAATTTTTTAAATAAAAAACAATTTTCAATGTTTACCCGCTCCCTCGAGAGGTTAGGAAGTTCGGGAAGAAAAAAAAAACTTACATCGAAGTGGCAATTAAACGAATGCACGTGTACATAGTTGCAAATTGAATTACCGTATCGGAGACTCGTGGCGTCGAGGACGACAGCGAGCAAGTATCGCGTGCAATGCGTGTATGTATGCACAGCGCGTGCAAACATACACGCGTTTATTTGCGATTATTTACAGCGTCTGTATGTCGGCGAACGAAAGAGCGAGAAGAAACGTATACGCAGAGTACGGTATCGTATAACGTAATCGTTCCGCGCGAGGTGCGGACCGCTCTCTTATCATGAACACTATAAAGTACGAGACCCGGTGGTGAGCGAGCGCGAGGGCTCACCGGTATTGTCGTAAATGGATAGCCAATAACGAGTCCGCGAGTATAAAATTCGAATGTCACATTGGCAATGCGTGGTATGAGTGCGTTCAGCCAAACGGAATGTCACGCGAATATACAGTGCCTATCCGCATACACGTTACTGGCAGTGTCTTTCAGATGCAAAATACTTTCCTGCGGCTACACCAGCTTATCTCGACTCGGCACAAGCGTTTCTCGAATTTAATAGCATCGAAAACGAAATATATCGCCAATCGAACTCGCGCACTCGTAAAATTGCATTTTGTTGAGGTTATGATATATAAAATATTACGTTTACGCGTAGTAAAATCGAAAGAATGAACTGACGCGTTGTCCGAACTCGAAGAAAACTCGCGGCCGCATCGAGTAACACGTCGTCCACACGCATTTTTTTTTTTTTCGTACTCGAAATGCTTCGGGTTGATTATGTCTTCGTACGACTTTAAAACTTGCCGCGATAGCTTTATTTTTCTCGCGGTATGTGTGCCAAAAGAAACGACGATTATTATTGTACGTAACTTTACGTACAACACCGTACGTGTTCGATTATATTTCGCGTCGTGGCTTGTGTTTTCTGGCGTGTTAGAGCGTTCGGTCGCCGCCGGCCGGGCTCGGGCTTCGCCCTCCCTCGGCAGCGCGTTCACCGCGCGTACGCTGTGCTACGCGCGCTCAGTCTCGAGCGCGAGTTCAAAGCGGTAGGACGCGTCGTTAACGTTCCCATTTCGCCGTCGGCATATATATCGAGATCGCGCGCACGGGCGCAAGTGAAATAGCTATTGCGAATTTTTCAATCCGACATAACGATTATTATTCGATAATCGATTGATTCGTTTTTTTTTTGTTTTTTTTTTTTAGTGCGGTGCTACGATAAAGTTAACCGCGTCGTTTATCCTGAGTGAATATATTTTGTTTTTTTCTTTTTTTTTGGTTTTTTTTTCACAAAAACGCGGGTGTTGACAAGTGTAGGCGGTTTAAACGAAAAAAAAAGAAAGTGTTATTTTGAATATTTGTCACGTTCGTACGTTCGGCCGTTGTAAGGATCACAACTCCAGCAGCAGCCGCGGCAGCAACAGGAACGAACCCGATCGGCTTCCAAATCCCACGCACGTTTCGCCTCAACTGTCTCAATGTAGACAGATAAGAGAACATATATACAAGGTACGCGTCAGGGATCATCGACGGAGGTTGTTCGTCCAGCGAACCGCCCCAAGGATCACATTTAACTTCCCTTCGTGTCGGATTTTTTCGTTTTACCGGTAAGTACACCATTTTTTTTTCACAAATATGCCGCAACATTTGTGTTTTTTTTTTCGGGACGTCGTTTTTCACAGTGAAATAAAAATAAAAACATTTACGTGTTCGAATCGGAGTTTTTAAAAGCCGTTCGCGTTCCGAACGACGATTCTGAGATAAATAAACACGAAGCTCCCGTTTCGACTCGCTGTTTGATATTCACGTGACATTTTTACAGCGTTTTCAACGACTATAATCACGATCTTTTTTTTTTTATCTCGAATATTTATTGCTACGTACGCAATATAAATCAACGTTATGAAACGCTTTTTTTTTCGTTGTTCATCTCATTTATTCGACTTGCAACGAGTTTAATTCGCGAACACGGGGCATTACGTTGGTACATTATCGCGTTAACGAATGTAAAATGCATAGTACGGATCGAAGAGTCGAGTTGTATTGCTGGTATGCATATAACGAACAGCCTATGCCCGAGGATCCCCCTCGATGATTACGATGACGCGCACGTGATGATTTTCCTCTCGCGATCGGCCAACAGGTTTCCCGTACTCTTATGCCGCCCCCCCCCCCCCTCCCCCCACCTCCACCACAAGCAAAGACGAGATGATCGTCGACTTACGTAACGCGGGGTCGTACACGATGACCTCGGTGCAAAAATTTTCCTCGCACGGTTTGCGTTCGCATATCTACCTTACGAATCCCTTGATGTTTGGTATTTTTACGAAATATTTTTCACTCACACATCAATTTCGCGAAAAAATTAGGAAAATATTTTTTTTCGGTCAAAGGTTTTAAAATACACGCGAATAACAGGTCGCGCGAGGGAACGAGTTTGTCTCTAAGTTTTGTTATTGAAATCGAGAGTCGTTGCGGTTTGTACTCGAAAGTGAAAGAAACGCGCAGTACGCTGCACGTGGCGCGAGAAAAAGCGAAGTCGTGTAGGAAAAAAAAAAAAAAAATAGTATAAAAAAACAAGACACGAAGAAAAGCTCACACAGGGCGCGCATAAGTTTTTCTCTTTTACTCGCGTCCCTCTTTAACTCCCTCGACGCTCCAACCGACATTTCCACCGGAGCGACGCGCGTTCGTTCGGCTTCGAGATAAAACAAAAAGTCGAAACAATCGCGCAGCGTGCGAGAACTCTCTCGCCGCTGGTTTGTGCGTCGAGACCCCTGGAATCAGGAAGTAACGAAATATTTATCGCGGGAGTCTCGCGTTTTTTTTTTTTTTTCTTTTTTTTTTTTCGTTCCTCTGTTGTGTCTCGCGTTGCAGCGTTATTAAATCGCGAGTACCACCCACGCGTGGCGACGCTCCATTCAATGATAATCCAATAGAACGTTTTTTTTTGCCGCTCCAATATTATTCGAGATACCGTGTAGCGGTAATAATAGAAAATAAAAAAATAAAAAAAAAATACGAGGTATCGATATTAAGTCTGAAAAGATGGTGCGCTGTTGCATTGCACGCGTAATGTAAACAGCACAGTTATTGGCAGTTCCCTCCTCAATTCCCTACGTAATAAAATAAATATTTCATAAATCAGATTTTCTGTCTTTATTAATTGATTAAGCAAATGAGGTTTGTGACATCTTAAAGGACAATCGATCGATTACTTCGATTTTTCAATTTATTTCGTATTTAAATCACTGGATGCCCATGACTGTGTTTATTCGATAAAATACGGTAAAGAAACGTTTTTCGAGAAAAATACGAAGCATCGACGATTTTTTCGTTCGGGAATCATAAACCCCCGTAGATAAGGAAGTTTCCATTTTTATTTTTTTCTTTTTTTTTTTTTTTTTCGATTTGTTCGATTCCAAAGCGAAGCTTGTGTACGTTTGCTACTTCAAGGCCGCCTCTTCGACGGTAAAGAGAGTATCGTCTATGCCTCGCGGTCCCACAGTTATATTAGTGAGGAACTTGACCCGTGTGACTGTCGTACATTCGTATATATATATATATATATATATATATCTACGTATTCGTAGTCACAAAAGCACGTGTACGTGATTAATCAATCATCTCTCTGGTATCGAGCGGATAAATGTATACGTACGAAGTTATATATATATATATGTATATAAATCTATGTATAGATGATGAATATATAGTAGCGGAATATCCCTATGCAAGTTCTGTCGCTCTTACATTCGATGGAACGAGAGAAACTCGTTCGCAATTTGTCGGCGCGGCATTGTGCCCTCGTCGACGATAGTAAGCTATATAATCGTGGCGCCGAGAAAGATCTCCCAAGAAGTGAAGCCCCACGACGTTAAAGAATTTTCGCGATTCACTATACATCGAAATCGATGTCGTGCGCAATCGCCAGAGTTACGTACACAATACGGTACAATGAGAAAAACACAGGTATTCGATCTCTCGGAATTTTATTGAAAACAGACGGACAACGATATAAACGTAATATATTTATTTACGCGCAAATAAAAAAAAAAAAAAAAATTTAATAAAAAATTCTCAAAAAAAAAAAAAATTAAATAAAAAATTAATTTTTAACAAAAAAAAAAAAAACATTTTTTGTTTAAATTATATTTAGTTTATTCGATTAAAATTGATAGAAAATAAAACGAAAATTTCGATCGAAGTAATGGTGAGACGCGAGAAACGGAGGTTATGTGACTCATTCTGCAGGTATATATATATAACGTTTCGTGTCCTAAGACAATATTTGTTTACCTTGAGAAATCGCGAAAGCAATAACGGAGATTAGCCATCGGAATCCCTCGAGAATTGTTCGCGAATACGACGAAAATGCGTCTATAAAAGGTGTCTTTTCGTTCTTCGATTGCAAATAGCTTTGTATAAGACGAATCGCGTCTTATATCGACCTAAAAAAAATAATCGGGCCACAGGAGTTGATACGAAGGCGAGAGTCAGGTGTAACGAGTATCTTATCTTAAGTGCACAAAAAAGATAAATTTTGTGTATAATAGATATCGCGTAGTATTACACGAAAGATATATACATCGCTACAGGTCGTGGAATCGTCGGTGTCATCGTATGAACTCGTCTCGTGTTCCTCACTCCGTTTTCTATGCGCATATCTACAATAATATACATCGTGTATTATTATTATGTTCTTTGTGATAATAATTGTTATTCGGAATCGTAGAACACAACCCGATGGTTATCGTTTGTTTTTCTGCGATGTTTGCATTATGCGCTTTTCGATGTATACGCGCGACTCTCGAGACGCCATTACACACTTATCGAGGTGAAATTCGCGTCTCGTATGAAAGAAAAATAGAAACAACACTCGTCTATTGGCGGATATATGTGTGAATAAACGCGATAGTGTTGGTTTCTAATTTACGAAACGAGAGCTTTTTCTCGTTTGTTAACTCTCTTCTTTCTTTCTTTTCTCCTTATATCTTCGTATGTATAAAAAAAAAAATATATATATATATATATATATATGATGTGTATATGTTACGGCGATGTTATATATACATGTTGCGATGTATATTTATACGTATACAACAATATACATTCGTGAAACTGAGACTCCAAAGAGTAGCGTCGAGTTGCAGAGGGGTTCAGCTCAGCGGGGTGAGTGTTTTATTTGAAAGGGTTGTACGTAGATTTTGCACAGTGCGCGACCATTCGTATAAGTGCTTCTGGTATACTGGCTGCTTGCCTTGCGCGCCTCCATCCACTTGGAGAGTATCGTCGACGAGGCGCGCACATAGTTGTCCCAACAAACAATCGTCTCGGGTACCCGTTCCTTCGTAAAAGTGACTCTCAAACACGAGTTGGTCAGTAAAAGTAAAGGCAATATTTATCGAAGCACTATAACGCTACGGTACGTTATTATTTTCTCTTTCGATTCGATAAATCGATACTTCTGTGTGATAAACTTCGCGAATCATAAAAATTCACATTTTTCGAAAAATGCTTCCATTTTTATTTTAAAAAAATAATTATTTTTCGAAATCATTTTTGGTTCGATTTTTTATTATTTTTCTCAAAAAAAAAAAAAAAAAATTATTTCTCGAAATTATTTTTGGTTCGGATTTTTCTCGGTACTTGAAAATTAAAAGGACATTGAAGAAAAACTCCGTTCGGCGAATACATAAACTACCCGTAAAAAAAAAAAAGTTTCTTGGAAAAAAAAAAAAAAAAAATAATTCGTTTTTTTTTCTCGATACTTAAAAACTGAAAGTCCATTCAAAAGAAACTCCTGTTATCGAATGTAAAGCGTATACTTTCGTGTACTCGCGGAACGGAGTATTCCTCGATAAGACGAGAGTTCAACATTGAGTATTCAAACGTGACGTCGTGCCTTCGATAACTAAAACAAAACGGAGCGGTAGTTATATATATAAGTAAAATGAACAATTTGAAAACGAGAAGGTATACCAAGAGTTTCGGAGCGGCAGAGTGCACGCGTTCTCGCGCTCGCGACGGGGGCAAACAATCGGGTGAAGGAGAAGGGGTTCTCAACCCTCTCAACACCCTCGACATCACCCTCACTGGAGATATATAGAATATATGGATCTATATATACGTATATATAGTATATATAGGTGTGTCGCTGTTTCTCGTGCGCTATAAACCGAAGGGGAAAGCATGAGGGCGATCTCTCGCTCGTCCACATTTATCCCACCGGACTCGGTGATGGTGCTGCGGGTTCTCTGCCTCGCGCTTTCCCCAAAATCAATAGGCGCCTTCCACCGACGACGCCTCGCCGTTCCAGGCACCGTTCCCGGGGAATTTACCCCGTGTGCGTTATATTCATCCCTCTTTTCCTCCTCCTCTTCTTCACTGTATATATAGTTCACCATATCCATCGTTCTATCAGCTTTGGAGTTCAAAACAGAAACAAATTTCCGATACAACGTCAACTCAGCGGTAAAACTCTTATATTAAATATGTAAATAAATTCATCACTTATTCATCATAAAAAAAAAAAAAAAAAAAAAAAAAAAAAAATATATATGCGATCTTTTTTTTTTAATAATAAATGACGATAATCGGATGATTGTTTTTTGCCGATGTATTAATGGATATCGAGTCTCAGAGCTCAACGACGACTGTGTCAGTATATCGTGACGTTCGTTGCGACGAGTAGACGTGATAAAAAATATATCGTGACGTTCGTTGGGACGAGTAGACGTTATAACAAACAAACATAATAGAGTTTTCGATCGATTTCCGAAGCCCCACGAATAGAGCGGTAGCGTTAACCCGAGTGCGTGCTGTGCTCGCGCCCCCGACAACAACGACGATATGCGGTACGAGAGAAACAGCGGTGTGCGATACACAAGCAATACATCTATGCAATCGATACTTTAGCTCACGCTAATGGCCGTTGCGAAAAGTAGTAGCGGTGTATAACTATATGGATATATACATGTGTCTGCCTATCGGAGATTATATTATAGTTCGGTGCTAACGGTATTTTACTCTCTAACCGATACTCGCGAAACATCGCGCGCGGGAGCGGGTGGGGGGGGGGGGGGGGGCACGTAGCTATTTTACGCATATGCTATATAGGTACGTAACTGGCGATGTATGTACCGGAGTTTGCGAGAATATGCGGCTTTAATGCGTACAGATACGCGTGCAAAAGCAAAACGACGATGGTAACGCGTTCACGGCGCGTATCATCATTAGCATCAATCGCGCGCACTGTCGTAAATATGTTTGCACGCAAACACGCCTGCGATGCAACTTAATCAGCTTGGATGACCTGGCAAAAGCTTATCCCCCGCCATCGCCGAAGGTTAAACTTCTTTCATTCTGCTTTGGTACCATCAGAGGCGTGGTAACCGCAGTTATGTATTGGCGCGGAATTATACGGAGACTTCCGCGAATCGATACGATTTATTTCCTTTTGCGATAGCTGGCGGGGGTCGTTGAACAATTCCGGAGGGGGATGAATTTATGCGCGCTTTTTGCCTTCGGACTTTTATGCGATGAGCTGATCGCTTCTTCCCTCGTCGAACACCATACGAAGCTTCATGCTTCGTCGGCTACTCCCCCCCCTCCCCCCCGTCCCACGTAAACGCGGACTCGAAGTATATACGCGCGTTAGGAGGAAATTACTCGAGGCATGCAACGAACAAAAAAAATCGGTCAAAGCCCCCCTGTCGCCGAGGGTCGTCTACTGACCTACTGAACTCGTCGTTTTCACTGTTGAGTTGCGTTTTCGCTAAAAAAAAAAAAAAAAAAAAAAAAAATCCGTGTTAAATTTTTTTTTTATCTCGAAGTCGCGATCTTTTCACGGGTTATTCAGTCGCCGAAAATAATGATACATTTTTTTTTTTCATTGCATAAAACATCGTAAATAATGAAATTTCGTAGTATATATCGATTTTAAGTAATCAGCTGATATCGAATATTCTCGTAGTTAAGTACGTTTTATGTAAAAAAAAAAAAAAAAATTTAAGATACATCCACTCGAACAGTACTACAACGGTCTCACGGTCACTGTTGCGAAAGTTCTTGCGCGATATTCGATTTTTCGACGCCGCGGTCGGCTGCGAGAGTATATCTCTTGTACGCAACATACACGGCGGGACGGGTGGGTCGTTGGTGCTGCATGTTGCGGCCCGAAACTTCAGGACAAAAACCCCGCACCGACGGGACAATAACCCTGAATAAATCACTTTGCTCCCGAACGCACGGCACCGGTCTCATTCGGCAACGAGAGAGAAACACCCCCTCCCGAGGGCTCGATGTATGTACAGCACACATACGCCCCGCGTTTCCGCGCGTCTGCACTGTTACCATCTCGTCGGCAGCATCCTTATGCGTTCAACAAGATCAAAAACGAGAAGCCGGTCTTCTCTCGATGCAACGCTTCCTCAATTTCTTCCTTTATTCCGTTTCTCCTCCGGAGTCCCTTCGCGGTCACGTATACGGTCCCGCGAAGGTTTCAGAAGAAAGATACGCAGTTTCCGGGGATAGGGCAATGTTCTTCGCGTTCTGATCGTTGACTGTCCCGAGATCGCGATAAACGAGAAAAATCGAAATAAATCGAAATAAATCGGACAAAAAAAATTCATTAAATTGCGAATTCTTTTTTTCCGCGACAAACCCTCCGTCGGGACACATATTTTTCAGATCGTCCGTCTGCACGTTGGGAATTCGCAGTTTCGAGGAAAATTTCAAAATTTTTCGTCACATATTTCGCATACATTAATTAATTTAATTAATTAAATAATGATAATATTTTTATTTAAATTTTTTTTTTTTTTTTTTTCAATATCGACTGTGTTATTTATCTCGAAAAAACTCACTTCAATCATAAATTTCACGGCAATATAATTTTTTTTTTTTTAATCATCGACTCCGATTTTATTTTGATTCCCCTATGTAGGGCTCTTCGCTCTTTTATCGACATTCGGACCCACAGCATCCAAAAGGGAAAGTTCGTTACGCGAATAGGTAACAAAAAAAAAAAAAAAGATTGAGATTAAAGTATCGTTTTCGTCTCTCCGTTCGTTCATTTTCGTTCGGTGGCGAAGCAAAGCCGGGTGAGTCGCTCCGCGAGCATCGATAGCTCGTTTATCGCCTCGCTGTGGGCAGACAGACGCGTTTTTCGAGTCATAATATTTCTTTCTTCTCGTACCGCTCTCATGCCGGCTGCGTTTAGCCAACGAGTACGAGTGCAATAGCAGCAGCAAAAGTTTAGCCCCTCTGTAAATCTCCGTTCGTTCGCCTTCTCTTTGTTGCACCGTCGCGTTCCGAAGCTTAACATCTCAGGGTCCAGAGAGAGCGAAGCGCGAGAGAGAATCGCAGTAACGCAGGATGTTGGCGCAGGCGACTCTCTCGATGGGGGAGGGAAGCGCAATTCGCGTTTCGATCGTAAACCCAGTTTCGTGAGGAGTAAAGTACCTCTACCATCCAAAGCATTGTGGCTCTCCGCATCTCTCTCTCTCTCTCTCTCTCTCTCTCTCTCTCTCTCCCTCTCTATCTATGTATATATATATTTATATGTATATACGTATCTCGGAGTTAACATAGTCGGTATAATGCACTAACTACTATAAGAATACATCGCGCTGCATAGCCACGACGAAGATATATGCATATTTTGCCGCATACATGCGCTATATAAGTAGTCAGTCGGGGATTATGCTATAATCGCATAGATGGGACTAATACACCTCCGCCTCTCGTTCGCTTGAACGATGCGGTTGCGGACCGCCAATCTTATTACCGGACAGCGTAATCTCAGTTGGCGCGTAATCATTTCGGTCGGTTCGCCGCGCGGATGAGCGCGCGGAGGCGTAAAAGAAATGGCTGAAAGCTGAAATTTTCATGAAGACAACGGTAGCATTGCTTTCAGTGGGCGTATATGGTGCACATTATGTATATTAAAAAAAAAAAAAAAAAAAAAAAAAAAAAAACCAATAGCATCTAATATTTTATACTGTAACATAACCTATTAACTGCCCACTGGTCATTAAATTTTGTTGCATAAAGAAATAACGAGAACGCGCATCGTGAATCGACTTTTCTCGATGTACCGTTTTCGCTCGTATGTGTGTACTAAGTGAAGTATTATGCATTATAAAAAGCATAATAGTTCAGCATGCAACGAAGTTGTTTGACCGCAGTTAACCGCACACCGCACGCGTAATTCTTATTATGCGATTGCGAAACTGCCGCGTGTGTGACGTCACATCGCGGGATGAGACAACACGCACTCGAGAATTTAGTCACGAGATAAAAACGTGTCCCGTCTTTGGGACCAAACGGAATTACTGTACACTGTATAGCGAATGGTATACCTGCACGCGTATCCCTCGCGACGATTGAAAGGGTACGTGCGTGTGACGTCTTCCGCGATTCTTCGTCTCCACGAAAAAGAATGCGAAGCGAAAAAACGACATATATATATATATATAAAAACAGGAAAATAAAAAAAACGATGTGGATGTTGAGGGCATCAATTCCCAGTCGTCGATTCACCGGTCATGTTATGCGAACGAAAATTGATTCTCGTTTTCGGTTTCTTCTTCTCTTCGTCTTCTTCCGAATGCTGCTGATACCTTTTTTCCGTATTCGCGCTATAGGGTTAAGCAAAGAATATCTTCTTACCTCTTGAATTTCGTTTTTCATTGCTCTTCATTTTCTTTTTCTTCTTCTTATAGGTTTTTTGTGTTTATTTTGTTTCTTGTGCTTCTCGTCTTATTCGTCTTTTTTACGAAGTCCCTCTCTTGACCCCCGCGAAAACGAGTGCGCCTCGTACTCTCGTTGGTATTCGGCGATTTTTTTTTTTTTTTTTTTTTTTTTCGACTTCGTCTTTTTTGTCCTCTCGCTCTCTGCTTGTCCGCTCCATACGTGCATTTTTTTTTTTTTTTTTTCGCTTTCGCCGCTTTCGGTCGAAAGTGGT
Source organism: Buathra laborator (assembly GCA_934046635.1). Taxonomy (NCBI): domain Eukaryota; kingdom Metazoa; phylum Arthropoda; class Insecta; order Hymenoptera; family Ichneumonidae; genus Buathra; species Buathra laborator. Next base: position 7,905,830 of record OW203900.1, read on the forward strand.
CCCGCGGACTCGTCTCGGACGTTCGGTGCGCTCGGACGCAATTTCGCTATCCCTCATATCTTCATCTCTTCTTTTGTTTTTTTCTTCTTTCCCCCCTTTGCCTCTCTTCGCTTCGCTGTTTTTTACTTTTATTTGCATTGCCGCGCATTCTTCGCTTGGCGCTCTCTCTGTGCTCATCTCTCGTCGAGCGTTATATGCAGACTTGTCGAATTTTTTTTTTTTTTGTTCTCGCCGAATGTTATTCGGACTTTTGATGAAATTCGATTCGTGCGGTTTGGCGATATATTGCGTTATGCGAAATAGCAACGATTATCGGCGTTCGTGGAAAATTTCGAACGAACTACGAGGATTGATTTACTGTTTGTCGGAGAAGCCGCGTCGACGGTACCGAAACGGCACAGAGACCAGCGAATGCCTTAGTCACCTATCCATACACCGGTGTTGTACTCACCTTCGCGCCTCGTTAGGCAGACCTCTCGCGGACGACCTTACGCTCCGACCAGTCAGCCGCCGCGCACTTCGAGAGTATTCTCCGTACCGGAATTGACAGAATCCGGGAAGATACGCGCCGCGTACACGACTTCTGCGTCGTATATACGTAGTTATGTGTATCTCTACGCGTGAGAGAGCCAAAGGGATCGATGTAGAAATACTCGCGTATATATACTGTAATCCAGTGGCTGTGAAGAAAACCGAAGGATATCCACAATTGGCGTTACTGCTAGACACGGAGACGGCTTCGGCTCGCATCGGTAACCATCGCTAGTTACAGCGTAGTTCTCCGAAAAAAAAAAAAAAAAAAAAAAAAAAAAAAAAAAAAAAAAAAAAAAAAAAAAACGCCGATCCCTAACATCCATTTCCACTGCCGATGCAGAAGTGCGTAACTTCACGATATACTTCCGGTTTCTCCTTACCTTTCGTATTTTCACGTATTTCTCATTAATTTTTCTTTAATTATCTTCTTCTCGTGTTTATCTTGGAAAATGTAATTATTCCTTCGATGTTTTTTTTTTTTTTTTTTTTTTTTTTTTTTTTCCGCGTGTGTAAAAGGGAAGTTGGAGCAATTTAATTCCATAGTGAGTACAGCTCGGTGCACTCGCAGTGGGTGGCCGCAAAAAAGACGCGCGAACATAACGAAGAGACAAACGGAGTGGGAAAGGGTAGTGGGAGCGAAGAGATGTGGTGGAAGGGCATCGCAAGTGAACCGATGACGCAACACGTACGACAACGAGAGAGCGTCGACTTCCGTGCGACTGCGACGGTACATCTCGTGTGGTTGTAGCGTTGGCGGCGTCGGCGGATCCTTAATGTACTCTATATTCGTTTTACTTACACCGGAAGTGATGATGGACGCGGTATTACACTTTGCGCTTCTCCCTTGCAATCGCTCTCTTGCCCTTCGCTCAACTCGGTTTCTCTCCCTTCTTCAGCAATAACGATATTAATATTGTAACGAGATACGTGACCTGTGCCAATGAGACCTTCCGACCGCTTCTTCTGTTCATTCCCTTCGTATTGTTACTTGTGTTACATATCTTATTCAGTTGTTGCGTTATTTTTGTATCAGTGAGATACCACTTCGCTCCTCATTTCCCCCGTCGTTCACAGCCCTTTCGTAAGCACTTTTTTTTTCGGCCTTAAGATTTTTTTTTTTATTACAACTCCGTTCGTCAGTTTGACGAAACAATGTCGTAATATAAAAATTGACAATGATTTCGGAGTTTCTGCTATTAATTATTATTTTTATTTATTTTCTTAAAAAAAAAAAAAAAAAAAACGAGGAAATTATACGAGATCCGCCGTAACGAGACCTCCTTCTTCCGTTCTCCGTTCGCATCATTACGAAAGTAAAATATCTTATTCAGCTACGATATGCTATTTGTGTCGGAGAGATACTATTATTTAACCCTTTGAAGGTTATTTCGTATTATTGGACACTTTTTTTTCGTCTTATTACGCAGTTTTAAGGCTATTCAATTATAACTCAATTTTTCTGTTTGCCGAAATAATTATTTTACGAAAAAAAAATAAAAAATTGACAATGATCAGCGAGTTCCTGTTAATAAATTTTATCTGACCTTTCGATGTGAATCGTTGCCGCAAAAAAAAAAAAAAAAAAAAAAAAAAAAAGTGACAAAAAGATATTCGCCGGATGTCCGTCAACCGGAATAATAATGATTCGCGATGACCCCAAGCAGATAATTTAATGGCGCACACGTGTTGTTATTTTTTTTATTCGTCTACTTCGTCGACAAAGTAATTCACAGCCTCGTCGACGAGTGACAAATAACTCGAGTAAAGTGTGATGAATATCTCTATCCGCCTACGCGTATTTATATACCACAGCGACAAACATCGTATTCTCGCATATATAATCATAGATATTTAATGCGCGAATGGAATTATTACGATGAACGTATAGAACGTTGTTGGCCGTTGCATCGTCTGCGCTGCGTAATAATAACGATCCTCCGCAAGTGGAGACGAAGAACTCACGCCGAGGAGATGCATCGTCGAGGCATTTGACTCGCGATCGCGAAACGTTCGTTTCCGGTTTCCGTTTGCCGTGGCGAACGCCGATTGAAAGGCGTCGTCCTATGGTAACATCGCGGTTTGCCCGGTTTGCCACCGTAACTCTGTGCAATTCAACGCTCGGAGAGGACGGACGTGAATGGTAGGGAAGAGAGGTCTCCTATTAGGTATCCTCTCTTAGCTTCGTGTATAAGCGCCCCGAGTGGTGACGACTTCCGATTGCTGGAAATTACGATCACGAAGTGTAATGTTTCTCTCGGAGTAGATGAGAGAGAGATATAGGAAAACTACTCAAGATCCCTCGATGTATTACATAGTAATGGAACGATACGTAGTAATACCACCTAAAAAAAAAAAAAAAAAAAAAAAAAAAAAAAAAACTTAAGGTGTATCCAGAAGGCATAGTTGATGTACGTAATTCTGTAATAATAACGTGTAACATTGAGTCGAAAAATGCCTCGTGTATCGATGAAGAAAATCCGATCGACCATTGACTTTGTAAGCGAAAAGACGAGGATTCAGCGCGATACTTCGTACGCTATACAATACTTACTTAACGTATAGACACTGCGTATGTATAGGAAAACCAGTGGTGCATCCGGAGTCTACCTGATCTAAAGTCTCTCGCGATACCTTCTTCTCGCGCGTTGTGCTCCGCGAACAGAGCACAACCCGCCGGGGTTCAGTAAGAAGCGGTAATGCGACGCGTCATAATTACTCGTGCAACTATGCGGAATCGCGACTCGAGAAGCGTGGAGAGACAGAGAGTACATCGCGAACTATACGCCGCGTCCGAGAGAATCCGCCGGTGAACGATCCCTGAGATCGCGGAGAGCGCGAGCGGTCAGCATCACGACGCGGGGTTCGCTATACCCAACGCGTTTGACCGCCGATTACATTACTCTTTCGCGTTTCTCTCTCATTCTCTCCCATTACAATAAAAATAATAATTCACGAGTCTATTTCACAAAATTCGCGACGCACTATGTAATTTTTTTTAAATCTCTCGGGGGCATCGAATTTCATGGAAAAATCAACAACGATCGCTTTATCTTTTTCCCGGTGAAAAAAAAAAAAAAAGAAAAAAAAAGAATACACGATAAATATTGCATGTTACGAAGAATACACGTTTATACGGCAAGTGATATTTTTCACGGTCGCGCAAATGAGAAAAGTCACGCAATGTTATCCGAACCATATACGGTGTCGCGTACCTATACTACGTGTATATAAAGCTCCGTACTTACCACCGGTACGAGTTTTATATACGATATAATATATAGAAACTAATAATATATATATGAAAGCCGAGATTCGCGAAGGCGACAATCGCGTCTAGGAATCGAGTCGATAATACCGGTGGTGATAGAGCGCGCGGCGGACAGGGCGGAGTGTACAGAACCTCGACGTGGGCGGGTAAAACGGACGATAGGGCTCGCGTTACTGTTACTTTTCCTCCCGGTACGCCCGACACATCCTGCCTTTCCTCGTTCCACCGCATACCTTTGCGATCCGAGAGCGATTCACTATACGCGTCCGTGAGGCGGAATACATCGAGAGCATTCGCGCGCTCTTCTCGAGAGGGGGCGGCGGCGGGAGGGTGGGGGGGGGGGGGGTGGAAGGAGGAGAGATAAAAAAAAACGAAATAAAGAAAAATGAGAAGGAAATCACCGACGAGGAATCGTCGAGAGAAACTCGGCGGGAGGGTCTCGATGTGCGTCAGTGATGTGCAGAGACGTGCAATATACATATATAGAGAGGCAATACGCAACGCGAGTAGGAAGCGCCCAGAGCCGGATAAACAATTATCATAAGTATAGTAAAGTCGAGAGATCTAAGGCATTCTGAACGCCTATCAAATGATAATGATAATGATGAAGAAAAAAAAAAAAAAAAGAGGAGGAGTAATGAAAAACTTCGAAATGGACGAATGAATGAAGTAATTAGTAAGTAAGAAGGGAGGGGTGGGGGACACGTTATTACGAAAAGGAATGCTTCCGTTATTATATTTTATCCGAAGATCAATGATATTTGAAGAATGCGATGGAGAGAGAGCGCTGAAGATGCTGCGAGGGGAATATTTCTATAGATGCAGCGGAGTTGATAAATAATCGTTCTCGCGGGACAGAGACTTATCGTTTCTCTATTGATCTTTCGAACGGTGTACGTAGCAGACGTCTCCGAACGATATCTCGCATTTGGATATAAAGATATCCGAAGACCGCGAGAGCATCGAGAATGATCGATGCTATGAATAACGCGTCGTATCCTAATCGTATCACGATTTTTCTCACGTGAAATATCGATGTATTCGTTTATTTAACACGGAGGAATTTTAATGACTAATGGAACGATAAGGTGTTTTATTTTTTACGCGACGATAATTGACTCTCGTAGATGTCGAAAATTATTGGTTATCTCTATTGATAATCGTTCGCGAAATGCGAACGTTCCGGACGTTTCGTTAAAATCGGTATTCGTTATTTATGGTCTCGCAATTAAAATTAGCAAAATCAAACTTCCCGGAAAAAAAAAAAAAAAAAAAAAAAAAAAAATTGTGCCGTAAACATAAATATAATCAAATTTAATAAAGTAGTAATAAATTTAATATCGAAAACAATAATATAATAAAATAAAATCGACGCAAATTCAACGTGTATGTATCGACGCGGCCAGAATTATCGAAATTCTCGCGATTCTTGGTTACGTTATCGTTTTTTTTTTTCATAATCGAAAACCCTCAGTATGAATAGCAGAAACATATATATCGATATAAAAATTTATCGTATTTCTGTGGATCGAATTATCGGAAGAAAATCCGCTGATTCTCGATACGACTCTCACGGATCCTTCGCTTCTCGTTCTCTTCCCCGTCCCTATTATTTTTCGTATCGTCAACGTTACTACTCGTCTCGTAGTTTGCGGATGGATGGACGGAACGCGAGCTCCCGAGAGCTGATGGACGTGCGGGTCTCATCTCCTCGCGTTTTTTTTTATTTTTCCTCTCATTCTACTCTTTCTGCCGGTTCTCGTGCTGCTGCTGCTGCTGCTGCAGTTACTGGAGTCTCGGGAAGCTGCTGGCTACACGCAGCAGCAGTATTTGAAAGAGGAGGGGGACGAGAGTTGCGGTACAGGTCTAAAGGAATTACCGTTAGCAACGAGTGCACTCGGGCTCTCTGCTCCGGTACCGACTTACGTTGGCTTCCTGGAGGAGTCAGTAGGTATACGCCGGGCGTTCGCTACTCCGACGTCGATCCACAACCGGCGCACACTTGTGTTACCTGTGTGCGCGGAGCACTGTGTTTCTGCTTCATCCCTATATCCCTCCTATATATAGGAGAAAATAGTAGCGAGTAGTTTACTGTATATATACATATATATACCTATATACTAGTAGAACTCTCGGCGTACAGTTTCAACGGCAGAGTCTCGATATACGTAAACCCCTTCCTTCGCCCATCTTTTTCACTTCTTTTGTCTCTTTTCTCTCGCGTACACGCGCTCTACGGGTCGTAGAAACCTTCATCTCCGCTCTTTCACGTCTCGTTTTATTATTTTCTCGGATTATCGGCTGTGGCCTTCGTAGTAAAATCGAAGATCATGAGTACGGAATTTCGCAGTGTATCGTTTAACAGTTTATCGGCGAAAAAAAATTATCCATCAACCTATTCGCGGCAAATGCACTTTTTTTTTTTTTTTTTTTACGCGATACATTAAAATTTTTTTTTTGTTTACTTTTTTTTTTAAGAGTATTTCTCGTATCCTCGCTATGTTACGTTTGTGTACATTTCTACTTTGCATCCATCGTCGGTGGACCACCGCGCAACGCGAGAAGAGCAGTCGGCTCTCTCGTGTACCGTTAGGATGAGATTATTGTGTGTATACGTTAGGTGTACGTAACTACCGCGCCGGCGGTGCTACAATTCCGCGAACAAAAATAAGAAAAAAAAAAAAAAAAAAAAAAAAATGCAATGGAGCGGTTGAGAGAGAAATAGAAAAACGTTTTAACGTTTACGCTATAGCCGGATAACAAACTCTTCTTCTCGCGTGTGCTCCGTCGTTCCGCTGTATCTTCGCTGCTTGTCTATGCAGATTTTGCTGTGCCGTATAAACCCGCACTTCAGATGTTATCCGCGAAGTAATGTACTCTCTGCAAAATTTCCATTAGGATATGTAACCCGCGCTGAAACGTTGACACGGTCTTTCAAAACGAATAACTCTCATGAAACATATTGTCGGAGATCCGAGAGATCTCGGGACTCTCGAGGATATTTATAATTCATCGGGCGTCACGAGCGATTGATTGAAGAATCGATATACGCGACCGTCTGACCGCGTGACCCTTCGTAATAATTCGTCTTCGAGACGCTCCGATACTCTCGATTATTAAACGCGCAAAAAGTCAAATATCTTTCGTATACTCCGCGTATATGTGTCTCGTAGCCTCGTAGAGACACTCATTTTTTTATATACGGAAGCTGTGTCTCCGGTTTATATTTTTCACAATACGATGTTCGCGATTATTAAACGCGCAAAAAGTCCAATTTCTTTCGTATACTCCGCGTATGTGTCTCGTAGCCTCGTGGAGATTCTCATTTTTTTATATACGGAAGCTGTGTCTCCGGTTTATATTTTTCACAATACTTCGCGACGGTTAACTCGAGCAGAGAACTCATATTCTTCCTCTTCTGGTTTAATTCGTTATCCATTTATTTAGCGTTATTTGTTTTGTTTATCTATCATCTCTTTATTTGAAGTCTGAGAAAAATGTTTTACATTTACGTTGCTGACACGGATTCTCATGCCGCTTTGGTTTAATTCTTCTCACAGCCCCTTATCGCGCCGCCTTTCTTACTGTCGGCTCTTCGCTTCTTCCTCTCGCGTTAGTATCCTTCTTCGTTGTTCTTTTTTCGATTTTTTTCTCACAAGACAACCGGCGAGTCGAGGGCTTAGAGGGGATCCCTCTCTCTCCGCATCGGCGTCTTTTTCACCTCGTAAGTCTAAACTGCAGGAGAGTAAACAGTCGTAAGTCTCTCGTAGTCTGCGTCGTGTATATCTACATACAAATATACATATATAGAGATATATATATGTATATGTATTGGAGTACTCAACCCTCTTGTGCTTTGCTTCGGTTAAACGCGTGTGTCCGATACGTTAACTCTGAGAAGCGGTGTCAAGTTGCTCCGGAATGCCTCTTCGTCGCGTTCTCCGTGTCTCGCGTTGCCAACAGCCACGAAAATTTCCTGGTACTGCTGTACTATATCATCCGTTAGTTTCATTAGCTTCTCGCGCGGTAATCAACTCGTAAAAATAATTCTACTTCTCTTCACGTTTATAAACATTTGCATATTTATTCTCAACTCTTTGCCTTTGATTTTTCGGTCATTTAGGCGTTGAAAAAAAAATTAAATTTTTCTCGAATTTTTCTTTCGCAATTTGAGTTCAGATCGTAAGATTTTGTTTCTCAATTGATATTATTGAGAAACGCGCGTTTATAGTTGTTATTGAGAGAATCAAACGAAGCTGATGTCCCAGTGATTGACCGGAGAAGAAAAATCATTAAATTTAATATTTTCACGGGAATTTACTGTGGTTAGAGCTTTGATTTGATTATAACAATTTTTTGCGTACATTAACTCGACAAGAAAATTGTATATGTTGCGTGATTAATCGTTTATAAGAGTATCGTATCGTATCGTTGCTCATTCAATCGTTGATTGACGGTCAACAACTGGTACATTACGTAGAAAAACTGAAACAAGAGTCGCGACACTCAACGGTTTTGTTCTTCCGGTGTTGAGATCTCATAAAATTTCTCGGTAACGCCAGGCGAGAGCTGTATAATACCCCCTTTCGGTTTTATTACCTCTCTCAGTTCGACCACCGAACGCGCCGCAGCCGAAGATTTGTCTTCGCGCCGCTAGTGCGTTGTATATTCATTGTTTATCGTTGAGCTATCGACACAAAAGCCTCAGACCGAAAAAACGTATAAAAAACAAATAAAATAAAATCGTTTGGCGACAGTCAGCTTCGTTGTTTCTATCGTCGTGCAGAGCTCAACGTCTCTCGTCGCTCGTCGCGCTCTCTTATCGCTCTTTGGTTCTACACGCGCTGACGACGCTTGAAAAACGTTTCGAGTGCGCGAGTGAAATCGAAGACGAGACTCGAGGTCTTCGACGAACTCGGACTATGGGGGCTCCTCTCTCTCTCCCCTGTGTAAGCGAAAAGTCGAGACGACGTCGAGGGGGTGCGTGGCCCACACTCTCGACCGGCATCAACTTCCGCCGACGACGCGAACTTCACTCTCAGTTCTTCGCTGCTTCCCATCACGAGAAGGTTTCCACTCTCCGTCGATCTCTTCGTTTCTTCGGGAGATATTTTTTTCTTACTTGTTCACCGTCACTGTACGTCGATGGCAGTCGGGATGTTGAAGTTTGGAAGGATCGTTGGCCGTTTCGAGGCGCAACTGCGACATACTATCGCGACGGCGAACATATCGAGGAAAAACGATTCGGCGATTTGTTCGAACATTTTGTGGCAAAGAAAAGACGGAAAAAAAATACTACGAGAGAAATTGACGGACATTTCTTTGTGCGAAATCTTCAGGTACGATAGTTCGAACTGTTTAAATTTTTTTTTTTTTTTTTTTTTCAATTTTTCGATCGAGTGTTACAACGACGAATATTCATCAATTGTTGTTTATTAATTAAATTTAACAATATTTCTGCTCGTTGGGATTGGAAAAATATTTTAATAATTGCTTGGCGACGAAAAATTTATCTACCGCTTCGCATGCAGCCTCTCGAATGCTTTCGATGTCTCGCAATCAAAACAGATCGCGAATATTCAAATTTATTAATCGCTCGGGCGACCGCTCTATATTAGTCGTGAATCGATAAATTATTCATTCAATTCGATGGGGGAGTGTGAGCTGTTACGTCGGTGTTTCATTTAAAAAAATATATGTATTATATATATATATATCTCGCTCGCGTGGGAGGATTGAAACAATCGTGAGAGCAAACGGAGTTTTTATCTACATCGGCTGCACGGTAGATCGATGAATAAACTGATCCAATGAATAACGAATCGCGGCAGTGTGTGGAAGTGAAAAAAAAAAAAAAAAAAAAACAAATACGAGTAGAAAAATTGTTTCGGACGGCTGTCCTTGATTGGTCCTTTGAAAGAATCATTCAGACCCTCTCGGCGAGTAGATTACCTCGTTTCGTGGACACGACGTGGGTGAATTCGAGTCTCGAACATTTTTTTTCTTCCTTTCGGATATTATTCTTCGTAAAATAAAATTGTGATGCATAGAATTTCTTTTTAATTCAAAATTTCATAGTCTTCAATATCTTTGCTGAGTCTCCGTGGTGTTTCGTCGGTTTGCATTTATTTTATCGTACTGCGCGATGTAACGCGATACACGGGACCGTTTATCGTTCTTATCCTTCGGGAGACGATGTAAAAAAAAAAAATCCGCGGCTTGATAAGTCTCTGCGGTTGCATGACGCTTCGTCGAATAAAATTCGATCCTTGCGCGGCTACGCGTATCTTTATTTATTCATTTATTTATTTATCGTGTCTCATGTGTGTGTGTGCGCGTTGGCCGCTGGAGATGTTTCACTCTCGTTCTCGAAGTGCGTCTCGTCTCTCGGCGCGATCCTTATAGTCTTCTCGAGTCTCATTTTTCAATGCTCCTTCTCTCTCTCAGTCGACTGACAAGAGAAAGGGAAAAAGATCGATGGATCAGTCCCGCGAAGCAAGGTGCCCAACGTTTCGACGTTTTTTTTTCCTCATTTTTTTTTTTTTTTTTTTTTTTTACAATGTTCTTTGTACCTCTTCGCTGCCTCTCAGTGTTCGGTAAGCCGAAAGGGAAAAGATTCGTGATAGACAAGAGTTCCGAGGTTCGTAGAATTTCATTTTTTCGATCTCGTGCCTCTCGAGGAACGGTCCAACAACGGCAACGAACAGGTGCAAAAAAAAGCGGAGATTCTCTTTCGAACGCCGCCACACACGTGTCGTAGAGTAGTTATCGATCCTCCGGCAATTTGAAGGTAGCAAAAAATAAGGACGGTCTTTTATATACATATATATAGATAGACTGACGAGCAATTCAGGCAATAAACCGTACAGTACAGTCTCGTAGTTTTCTATCGTCAGTCGCGCCTCTGTATATACTCGTCTCGAATGATCTCACGCGATTATTAACGATCGAATAATAAAATAATACTATAAAAAAAAAATGCGAAAAAAAAATATCCTTGAGGACTATGAGACGAGGATAAAAATATTGAAACGTTCGTGTTGCAAAAATTACGCAAAAAAAAAAAAAAAAAAACAAAATGGACGGATAACAAACTCGGTGGAAAAACTCGTTTTACTCAAACGTTTCGTCGTCGTATCGGCGATGTTACGGTTCTGGTTTCTCTAATAGCTCGGCGATCATATCTTCATGAAGTTTTTTTTTTTTTTTTTTTTTTTTTTTTTCCCTCACTGTTGCCGCATTAGAGTAGTAGAGTTAATTTCTTCTCGAGACAATTTACACAAGTTTCGTGGCGTAAATTTCTAGTGAATCCCCACCGCTTCGCCTCTCCTCTCGCAGTAGTTGCTGTACATAAAGTAAATTTACATTGCTCACGTACAACAGCTGGATTATTCGACGAAATATTGTTATGAAAGTCTGCGAGAACAGACGGTAGCTTTGCTCGCGGGGCCCCTTCGGGTATATAATAGCGTTCGCATTTCTGTAGCTTCGAGTGACGCGAGCACGCGGCGAGCTCACCGAACGCTCCGCGTTCAACACACTGCCACGCGAATGCCTCACTCTTCCCCACTGCTTCCTCCATCTCATTCAACTCGCGGCTGTCTGATGTCACGTACATGTATTATTGAATAACTGTCGCGCGTTTACACGCACCTGTCGAGCCGCTTTTTTAATTCTACTACTACGACAATCGAATTTAATCGACTGCTGCATTCGAACCTTTTTCACCGCTCAATTCACTCCAAAATTATTATTTTTTTTTCATATTCTATTATTTTATTTTTATATCGATCTAAAAAAATATCCAATTTAAGTCACTGATAAAATCGTATTTTCGAGTCGATTTTTTTTTAATGAACAAACGATACATGTTGCATCAGCGTTCAAAACATCGAGAAATCGTGTCAATTGCATTTCATTATCGTTTCCGAATGAAATGAAAAAATTGATATTTTTTTTTTTCGGAGTTTACCGCGGAAATGGGCTGAAAAAGTATTTACCGCTCAATTCACTCCAAAATTATTATTTTTGAACATTCAATTATTTTCTGTTAATTTCGAGCGGAAAAATTACCGAATTTGAGTAATCAGTCACTGATAAAATCGTATTTTCGAGTCTAAATCCCTCGTTCTATTTTTTTTTAACACAGAAACGGTAAATGATGCATTAGTGTCCAAAACATCGAGAAATCGTGACAATTGCATTTTATTTTTGTTTTCGAGTGAAATGAAAAAATTGATCTTTTGTTTCGGAGTTTAGCGCGGAAATGGGCTGAAAAAGCATTTACCGCTCCAATTCACTCCAAAATGATTATTTTTGAACATTCTACTATTTTCTCTTAATTTCGAGCTAAAAAATTACCGAATTTGAGTAATCAGTCACTGATAAAATCGTATTTTCCAGTCTAAATCCCTCGATCTATTTTTTTAACGAACAAACGATAAATGTTGCATCAGCGTCCAAAACATCGAGGAATCGTGTCGATTGCATTTTATTTTTGTTTTCGAGTGAAATGAAAAAATGTATCTTTTGTTTCGGAGCTTTGCTCGGAAACAGGTTGAAAAAGCATTTACCGCTCGTTGAGTCTCTCTCTCTCTTGCGTTTTGCTTCGTCGAGAGCGCTGTGGAAGTGTTCTGCAGCTCGTTGAGATACACGGTGACCCAGTGATACGTGGGAAATTCTTCTTAGTTGAGTTAGAGGTTTCAGTGGGTTTCTACCGTAGTGTAGTATAGCTAACGTCGGAGTTTTCAGCGTCGTGTTAGAGTAGTTGCGTCGGTTAGCGACTCCGGGGCAGTAACAACGAAACCGGCAACCGGCAAAGCATGTGTGCGCACGAGAATTTCCTTCTCCATAATGCTCTCCCGCTCTCGCGATTACTCGGCTCGAGCGGGTAGCGTAGTTCTCGATTGTTTCGCGTGCATACGAGAGAATTTTTCTCACGGTCGATTGATTTAATTGTAATTACATTCTTCCAAAGTTTCTCTCTCACTCCATCACACTGGATTATCAGGCCACCAGACTTCATTTTATTCGTCGTTTATTGTGCCATTTCGAGAATTAACGCGGCGCGTTACACTTTTGTATCAACCGTTAGTTGCTTTGCGTATCGTTAAAGCATCCGGAAAATAATGGGCGTTAATATCTATTGTTATAACTCGCCACGAACAACGATATATTATTCAAAGACTACATTAATAGTTCGAATCTGTTTCGAAAATTGCTGCAGTTCGATTTATCGACTGTGGCGTTTAATTATACGAGTCGGTAGAAACGTTTCATACACTTTATGGAGGGTGTGTCGTTGCGTTGCCATTATGAAGTTAGACTTAGAAAAAAATTTGATCGGTCAATTGAATAAAAATCTGAAAAAATCAATCATATAGAAAGGGCTAAGAACATTATTTTTGCATAATAATAATGCCGAAAAGTTATGAAAAAAAATCGGAACAAAATTGATTAAAGAATCATCCGATATTCTAACATTTTTCCAGAATTAATTTTTTTTTTTTTCCGAAGACGAAAAAAAATCACGAAATTTGTAACTCAAAACTGTTTTGAGTAATTTATCGAAAATAATCGCAATTACCGATTAACAAATTTTCGACCAACGGAATTTTTAAATATTTTGAGAAATTCTGAAAAAATTCGTATTTTTTTTTTTTTAATTCATTAATAACTTTTCGGTATTATTATGACATTTTTCAAATTTTCAATCTATTGATAACTAATTGAAATATTTTCCGAACCTCACTTTTCGCTGAGAATGTAACGATACAACTTCCTTAAACCATGAATCTTATTTTTTTAACATTTACTTCGATTGTTGCACAGTTCCCACGACTCCGGTCATTTAAATTCATTCGTCTCGAAAAGTTACTATGACTTCGAGAGCCCACCGCGAGCCCATAATAGACCCGACAGCACTCAAAGTATCCGCGAGAGTTTTCTTTCGCATTATTATTATAACTGTGTTCATTATAATTCACGAAAGTGTCGATTGCGGCAGTTGCGGAGACTGCAAAAGCTCCGTGACTCGTGCGGGACAGTAGTAAAGGCAACACGCAATCTGTGGCAAACGCCCCAACCCGTTGAAAACACCACTGACTGCAGTTACACTTATTACCGGAGATTGCACGTTACGTCTCGTTACATCTTATATGGTTGCGCATGACGCTACAGGGCCGCGTGGTTATTCTATACGTATATCCCGTATGTGTCTCTGGCTAATGCCTTTGCGATCTAATTAGCCCGACAGTCAGCGGCGACCGAGTCACTTTCGAATTCTCATAATTGCCGCCCTCGCGGCCTGTTGGCCGCTTTTTTATTATTTTTATTAATTTCATCTTCTACGACTATAATACCCGCAATTGTCGCCGCTAACGTCGGCAAATTTATATTTTCGATTTAGTTATCACGCGGAAAAACCGGAACTCGCTAAATTCTCATAGTTGCCGCCCTCGCGGGCTGTTGGCCGCTTTTTTTATTATTTTTATTAATTTCGTCTTCTACGACTATAATACCCGCAATTGTCGCCGCTAAAGTCGTCATATTTATATTTTCGATATAGTTATCACTCTCGGAAAAACCGGAAGTCGCTAAAGTGGCAATTTACCATTTATCGATTAGTTATTCGCGTAGCATTCACGTTGATTGATCGATTTCGAACGATTAACTCTTTTGCCGATGGGAGTCTTCCTGTTTGACTTTAATTAAAATAATAAATTTACGCTCCGAGATAATTACGAAACTCTCACTTTTTCGTTCGGATTATCATCCCGCCATTGGCTAAATTTCATACGCGCGGTGAGAGCTATCATCAGACGATATATTTTTTTTTTTTCTATTGAATCTTTCACCTCCTGTGTAATTACACATTTTGCTATACTTTCGCTGCTTTGTAATTTTTTTTTTTTTTTATGTATTTTTTTAATACTAATTACAACCTACTCGTTGACGTTATAAATTACCGCTTGTATATAAATAGTCGTTCGGGTGGAGTTTGAGCGCAGGAAGTAGTATCTCGTACCCGGCGCTTATACCAGCTTCATGAATAGTAATTTATTATTTGCGTACGGAATCCGCAAGGTGAATGATGCTGAGCTTCGATCAGCCTTCAAACTTTTTTTTGTTCAATTCTATTTTTTTTTTTTTTAAATTCCGATTCTCAAAAACTCTCTCGCGCGATCGGACCTTTCTTCGATAATTACCGTTACCGTTGTAATAACCTCTCCTTCAATACGATTTTTTTTTTTTCTCTTTTTTTTTTTTACCGCGACTCTATTCTGTGCGCACAGTAAGCGCCTTTCGAATTTCATTTTACTGCCACGTGAGAGAACATAACGTGAAAGATACTGCCTTACGAGGAGTAGAAATTATGAATCCTTTCACGTGTGGATGTTCTTCGAACGTAGAGCACTTGCTGTATCCCCATCGCGAACGCGTTGCTTATGCCTCTTTCACGCTGACCGCGCGCGGCTCGACGCGATTTTGCCCCTGGGAACGACCCGGCCGTTCGCTCGAACGAGCTGCAGCAACGCGAACGGGTCTGGTACACGAGAACGGGTACGAAGCCTCTCTCAAGCCTCTTCTTACAAAGTATCCGGCCGTTACGTTATCGATATAATTAATTAGAGAGGACGGGGCAAAGCGGGGGAAGGTGTGTTAGAGACCGCGAGTTAGCAGCGCATAGCGCGCTGAGGATCGTGTCCGACGATCGATTTTATTATATCGCCAGTGGCTCGCTAGGAATTTCACGCCTGTAACGCGAGGCGCCTTGACTTGTAAAACCTCTACAACTATAATCCCCGTACGTTAAACTTCGCTGCTCTCGCGTTGCGCATATATATGCGCTAAGCGCTAACGCGATCTCCGTATACTCTCAGCTACAGTCGCCCTCGCTGCCGCGTGTTACATTGAATAATCTCGCGCGACTTTATTCATTAACTCGGAGCAACGCGCCAACGACACCCACTCTCCAGTCTCGTTGGCGAATAAAACCCTCACGCAATTTGTAACACCGGAATGGGAATATCTAATGAATCGTGTTCACTCGATTATTTCGCAACGCGAAAAGGCGAAAATAAAAAATCGCTACGAATTTTCACGTTTTATATTCGTTTACCCACTCGCGCTTTACTCACGGAGATATTTATAGACGAATAATAATAACGATGGCAGTGTTAATAATAACAAATTTTATTAGTTTAAAAACTAAAAAAAAAATATTTAAAAAATGAGTAAAATTCAAACTAATAATAATAATAAAATCTTTTAATTATCAAAAATCCTTATTTTTTAAGATCGCACCGTTCCCGGTATAATAATATTTATTTATTATCTTACTAATTTTTTACTCGCATCGATTTAACTCGATGTTTTATAATAAAAAAAAATATTTAAAGTTTAAGGCGTAATTTTTACTTTTTTTGGCAAAAAAAAAAAAGTAAAAATTAATAAAAAAATTATTTAATCATAATACTGGGGATTTTTTTTTAGTTCTTAGAGAACTTGAAAAAAATGCATTACGGGGATATCTGTGGCTTTCTTCATTCCGGTACAGAAATGTCTTTTTCATGCGAACTTTGTTATCAAAAAGCTTCAACAATGGTGACTTCCTCTCTTCAGCCTCTTTCTCTCTCAATGGTCAAAGTTTCTTACCTCATTGTCCTCATTCTGTTGGTGCATTACTCGGGACTCTTTCTTCGCTATCTTTTAAAGTCTACCGACAGAAGGAGTCTTTTTCTATTTGCTCTCTTCTCTTGTTACCCGTTACTTCTTACGTCCTTCCTTACTTCGCAGCCATTAATCTCTCGCTATTCGCATTTATTTTTAGTCTTCGTAAAAAGTCGTTGTAACCGATCGAAATTTTCAATTAAAATTTTTTAAAATTTTTTTTCATTTATGGATCATATTGTTTGTTTATTTTTCATTAATTCCATCGGTGATGGGCGAAGAAAATTCTCTTCGATCTTCGGGGTGATTGCGTTCCTCGCTGTCGATTTCGCTGCTTTGACTGAAGAATCATTTTAATCGGCGTACGGAGGTGCCACGACGTCGCGAATCACCCATTTTTTAATAACGTAAAAATCTCCGTCGTTACGGCAACGTTTTTAATTTATTTTCAACGTTTTGTCGTTTCCACGGAGATATCGGTGTGATGTGCCGTAGTGGTATTTCCTGCGTTGAGATATCATCGATCAGACAGATTCGTGAGCACAACGGCAACAGGAAAACAAAGACTAAACATCGCAACAAATTTTTTTTACGCGAGCGAACGATATTTTTTTGAATTTCAATTTAAAAAATATTTTTCTTTCGAGTAATGCGTTAGAAATGTATAAATAATTGTGTAAACGTAAAATTTCCAATTGGAAACAATAATATTTTGTAATTTATAGTTTCGAAATTATATTTTTCGTCGAATTATTTTGGATCGAATAAATGATTGTGAAAGTGAATTTTTTATTGTATGAATTTACATTTAAATAGACGCAAACTTGTCGAAGTCAAACTTTCAACTATTTCTCAGGTGCAATATGTACGCTGATAACAATATTAAAAAAAAAAAAAAAAAAAAAAAAAAATGGAAATTGCCGTCACTTTCCTTCTCTTTATCTATCCAGTTAACGAGTCGCCAATTCGTATTACGCATTCGATAGATATTCTCTCGTTATCGTGAGGCAAGACAAGTAATAAAAGGAGTTTTCTGCCGAATCGTTGGGGCGTATAGAGGTGAGGGACACATTGGTTAACACACGTATACGACGGCTATATCGCGGACAGTTTCTCGACGGTATAGAAAGCATTTCGCTGTTGCGGCCTTCCGATCGATTATGGAAATCGTCGACGTTACATGGGGCCAATGGTCCTTTTCTCGTATACTTACTCTTGGCTCACGCTGAGGCCACACCGCGAGAGACTTACCGGGAGAAGTTGTCTAACGGAACTCCGGAAGCTCGAGGGATCTGTGTCGGTATATTGCTCCCGTTATCTCTCGACTTCGGCATTCGATATTCAGACTCGATGAACACTGGACAACCGTCGATTGGAAGATAAGATCCATTTACTTTCAGGAAGTCAAACCTCCCGGTGAATTCATGAGTAATAAACAATAAAGAAAAAGAAAAAAAAAAAAAACGGAGTAAGTATCGGTTCGTTCAAAATTACGATTCGAAAAGACGGGGAAAACGGGTGGAGTCCGAACGAAAAATTGACCATTTTTCTTCGTCGATTGAATTCTGGTTTGGCGTCGTTGCTGTTACATTGCTGCATTTCTGATACTCGTTTTGCCGAGTCTCGCATATCATATACGCGTACTATTTCTGTATCGAGGGGCGACCTTCTCCTTTTATTTCTCGATACGAGAATGAATAGTATACAGCGAAAGAGATAGTTTATATAGTGTGAAGGGAGCCAAAGACAGGGACGTCGAAGTTGCAAAAGAGAGATAGAAAACGCGTCGGAGACCTCGACAGTCGACAATCCGACTCACCGCACTCGTTCGTTCGCTCACTCGTAAATCTGTATAGCTTTCGATTAACACGTTGCGTCGGGGTATACCCTCCACTTTTCTTCCTTTACTCTAACGCCTCGCAATTTTTTTTTTTTTTTTTTTTTTTTTTTTTTTTTTTTTTTTTTTACGTTTGCTATACCTTTCGTTATATTACTCTTTTTCTCCATTTCTCTCTTCACCTCTAACTTCTCGTCGTACGGCGCGTCTTTCTCACTTCAAACGACACGAAAACCTGTCTTTGATAAGAGTACTCCAATTTATTCGTTTCCTAGAGGATAACGGCCTCTCGCGATTCACCGAGAGCTAAAACTAACCACGCGACATTGCCCTCGCGATACGAATCGAGACGCGCACTTTAGCGATGGCAAAGAACAAAATAACGAAGTAAATCATAATACATAATTTTCCTCATCTGAAAAATTTATGTATTTCATTCGCAAAGTGAATTTTTTAATTTATTTTACCGCTTCGATAATAGTTTATTAAAATTGATACACAATCAAGAAAATGTTATCACTCGCAATTCCAATATTATTTTTATATTAAATATTTTTAAAAATTGCATACAATAACTGAATAAATGTAATTACAGATTATATTTTTAAAATGAAATTTGTCGCCTCAAAAAGCTTGAAATTCTCTAACCAAATGTTATTAAAAAAAAAAAAAAAAATTATAAATTTTTTTTTAAAATATATTAATAAATCAATAAATTAATTTATGTTATTGAAAATTTACTTGTCAAATTTTATTAAATTTTTAATGGCTAAATATAATTCAACCAAAATTAATATAAAATGGAGAAAGCGTCGGTAGAAATTTTATTTCCATATGAAAAAAAAAAAAAAAAAATTGCATAAAAAAATCGTATACCGGATGAAAGCGAAATGTAAGAACGTGTAGATATGCACTTGCATTGCATGCCGTGAGGGCCACAAGAGACTCTCGGGAAGACAAGTCAGGCAGTCAGTCACTCAGTCAGCCAGACCATCAGGTTGGGCGTTTATACATCGAGAGGATCGAGTCGAGTCTATCCTCAGCACAAAACTGTCTCAACCTCGTCCCAGTGGAGTACAGATACGCGTATAACACGCTATGCATATACTCTTCTCTTTCACAAGTTTGCCAAAGAACTGAACCACATCGCGAGACAGAAAGAGAGGGAGAGGGAGAGGGAGATAAAGAGGGAGAGAGTGAGTACACTGACATCCGCAAGGACGCCGCGGATCGACGTAAACGTTTCGCGTTCCCAGGCTAATAAATTCGCGGAGTAGTAGCACTCGCAACAACAGGGATAAGAGTAGCAGAGAAGGATAGGAGGATATAGCAGGAGCAGCCGGTTGTCTCCGAAGCCGTCGGTGGTTTCGTGAGTCGCCTCAGGGTCCCCTGTAAAAGCGAGTCGAGCCCTTTAAATGCTAATATGTGTCCCATGCGCGATATCCAATGCCGATTAATCGCTCGCAACCTACCGATTTACCTGAAAAACCCCTTTGGCGTCTTCCGAACATAAAAAAAGCATTTCTCTTTTTTTTTTTCCTCTCTCCCATCGTTCCGTTTATTCACTCTCCCTTTCTTTTTCATTCTTGCTATTCACTTCGCGACATAAAAAAAAAAATATATATATATAATAATTCTCGTGCAGAAAATAGCCATCTGGAAGGAGTCGGAGCAATTGAGAAAAACCATTAACTTGTCCAGAGAACAATTATAGGTATAAACCGCGCAAGACAGCACGTGCTGGAGATCGACGTTTAAGTTGCCGGGAAAAGTTCGCTGAATGAAGTCATGTTGGTTGGTTGCGAATGAATGAGACGGGTTTGTGTGCGAAAATGGTGGGGATATAAATTTTCAGTCTCTCTTTTAAGTGCAGAGGGAGATGGATGAAGAGAGAGAGTGAGAGGGTTCAACGTTTGTGCGGTGATACCGCCGAACAAACTGCGTTTAAGGTTCACGCATGTATAATATTACAGACGAGAGAATAACCGGAGAGTAACGTAGGTTCTCGCGTGTCCTCCGTAATTATACCCGCATGCTAACGAGCGCGCGGTACGAGAGTTCGATCAATTAGCAAATCGAAAGAGAAGCGCCGAACGAGAGGTCTCGAGCCACCGGATTCTCCATTTCGCTTTCGGTGTGTGTAACGTATACGAACGATAGCCGAAGAAGTCGGGGGGCGGCGATTCGTGGCTTCTTCTTGCGCGACTCTCGATTACGGACCGCGAACACGTGTTAAATCCATTTATATTATCCACGTACGTATACCTCGGCCTCCCGAACCGTATAATTTGAACGAAACGAATCGAAGCGAAAACAGTCATTAACTCATTAATCGATTCTCGTATTATAGCACTTCTTGGCTCGCTGTTGTCGGTGATCACTCAATAATTTATCATCGTTTTCTCACGACATTTTTAAACAATTATTCATTCTCATTCAATAATCATAGACTGTACGTTGTCCAGATTTTCGAAGCGTAGTCTGGAAGCCTTTATAAAAAAATACGCGATCTTTTAACCTCGAAAAATATAAATAGAAAAAAAATGTAATTGAATTTTTATTCGGCTAATAAGCGATTCTTTGAGACTCGAAACTCGAATTGCGAACCTTGAAAATATAAAAATTAAAAAATTACTTCGTAAAAAAATTATTTTTAAATCATCAAAAAAACAACACTTCGAGTCAATTTTTAATTTTTTTCGCGATATTTTATATTTAAACGGATCATTTGAAAGCAATGATTTTCAAAAATGGCGGACGTATATTTACGCGTCGTCTTTACGTCACGAGTTCAAAATATATCTAATTATTTTTTTATTTTTTATTTTTATGCTCGAAGCTAATCTCCCTGAAGTGCGCAATATTCTTGCGTATTTGTCCTTCGATTATCGTTGCGAAAGATTCTTTTTTGAAGTTCACGGCATATTCCTCGCGTGTTTCTGCTGCTACGCCACTCCTATCTACAAGTATCTTTACACTTTACGCAGTAACGCGCGGCTGCGCATGTGGTTTCTCGTCGACAGATCGCTATACACGTTAACTAAAAAAAAAAAAAAAAATTATATACTTTCGATATTCAAAGCAGCGGGAGCTGCGGTCATACCGGCATACAAGTTCGCAACTGCCATCGAGAGATTACGCACAGTCTCTCGACGTTAGTATGGAGTATAGAAGGTGGAGACTCGATCGCGCAGGCAATAGAAGTAACTTTTGTAGCCGACGATCGTCGTCGATTTTACTCCGACGAGCGGGCGGTGTGTTTGCCGGTGTGGTTGGTCCCTCGTGCGCACGCGGGACCTGCGAGGAGAGTAACTCGTTGCGATTAATCGATCTCTCTCTCCGGCATCGAGAATGCATTCAGCATGGGATACAAATGACCTTATCGGGCTGCGATTCTCTGCCTCGTTTCCTCTCGAATACTCGTATGCATATACACTATATATATACATACATATACGCGAGAGGTTTACTATAGTTGGCCACATGTACGCCTGTAACGATGAGACACGCACGCGCTTTCCTACGTGCTAAACATCGATTATTCTCGGATTATATCACGATATATTTATAATAATAACCCCGTACGCGTATAAACATTTTGTAACCGTGTATCAACAACGTATTACACCTGTATTATCAATCTCTACAAATAGCCACCCCCTTTCCTAATCCCACCTCCTCGTCTATTTGAATTATAATCATTGCGGTATTATAATTTACCGCGCAGTACTCAAACCGAGAATTCTGTTGTACAATGTTATATCGTATCTACGCGTTTACATCATAAATTTTATTTTATTACGCGCACCAACGGATAATAAGCACCAATCCTTTATTCCCCGAGATATTTTTAGATACGAAAAAAAAAAAAAAAAAAAAAAAAAAAAAAAAAATTGGTAAAATTTTTTTTTTTTTTTTTTTTTCAATGCTCTCGAACACTTCTTCCCTCGATGCGTGTTGTATGATATGCTGCAGTGGCGGTAACTCGCAGGATCCCGAAAAGATCTACGATCACCCGAGATGATCCACGCGCGATATTCACGCGCAACACGATTCACTATCTCTCTGTAGTTCTCGAACTCGATGATCGTAGATCACGTGATTACCGGTTAGCGCGATCGTTAGGCTAATGCGGTGATAACTCGGTGCGCTCGCCTCCGCGGTCTATCTGGCTTGTGCCTCCCTTCCAATTACGCGCTCCCCCGCGTCATAATTGCGACCCCCGCGTACTATATACGTTTCCGATGTTGTGCTCCTTCTCCATGTGCCTCAAGCTTACCGAGAGCACTTCGGACCCCTTTGATCCCGCGATTATTAGCGGCGAATCCGGTTGTCCTGGAAGCAGGATCTCTGGATTGACCTATCGAGAGTCTGCATACATCGCACAACACTCGAAGATCGTAATCTCGAATATGCAAATTGGTAACCGATTTTTTTTTTATTTTTCTTCAAGACAAAGCAAAGCAATATTTTCGTTTATAGATCGTATTATATTCAATAGAATTCATACTTCGCGGATATAACAAAAGTTCCGGAACATCAATCGTTTTACGAGAATCGATGGAACGTATAAAAGTACTTATTATTGTCTATCGTAGTAGTGAACTAATCTAACTTCGTAGACACATTTCTCGTCAGAAATAAATTCAATGTCGAATCTAATAAAGTCGGTTTTATTCTTGCGATAAAAATTCTACGATTTCACGAAGATTGGTGTATAAATGAGCTTTGGATTTTATTGGGATATATATACATTCAGTGAAGTAAGTAATGCGAATCGATCGAACGATAATAATAATAATCTTGGAACGTTGGCGCCAGTGAGGCTTCAGGGGTAAGGGGGAGGGGGGTCAGCGAAACAAAATGGTTAACTTTTTCTCTCATTCTCGATATATCGTGCGGCGTTTTTTTCCAACGAGCGTTTTTACTGGACGCGAGCCAATGAACACTCGTGCGTCTCGCATCGTCAGTTACATCCTAATTATCAACTCTCACATCACCCCGGTAACCGTACGGGCGCCGTTAACGCTTTTAATTAACTATTCGTGTTAACTTTTACAAGCGTGAAAGTTGGCATTCTTTTTATTTTTCGAAGCGCACTATGATCTATAAACGTTCTCACGGGCCGCTTCTCCATTTTCTTTTTTGCGATATTCCGATTGTCATCGGGGATTTATGAGTTTCTTCCGTTTTATCCCGTAAAAGCAAAGCTGACGAACCATCGTCGAAATTTTCACTTTTCTACTCGTTTCGGAATTATTGATTCTTCGGGAGGTCACGTTCGACGCTGATAACCAGCAATCCGAACTTCTGGACGACGATGTTCCGGGGAATCCCCTCTAATGAATCCCGGAAACTCTCTTTCCTCACATCCTTCGTTCACGGTGACTCGCGCTCGGGAAGGCCGCAGCTCTGTCGTCTCTCGCTCTCTGCCTGAATGATTATTCCGTTACACGCGATTCAACGCTCTCCGCTTGCTGATTGCACGGTTACCTTCGCCGTCTCACTACTGAAGTTGCAACTTATACAGCTCCGCACCAACTTCCTCGCTACAGCAATCGCGATAATTGATTTCACGAAGACCTCATCTTTCTTCATCTTCTTTCTATTCACTTCGTCGTTTCTGCTGATTCCTCTTTGTACCATTTTCACTGTCAAATCGTTTGCTTCAATAGCTCCGCAGTTTACTCGAATTCTCGTTACATCTTTAAGTTCGTAAACGATTCGCATCGTCAGTTATCGTATCGTCGATGATTCGGTAAAAGGTTAACAATTTTTTCTTTATTTTTTACTCGAGGAGAAATTTCTCAACCAATTACTTATCTGTGGTTTTTTTTATCGAAGTTTTTCCATTTTGATAATTAACAGTGTTAATAAAAATGAAAGTTTATTCCTTTTTTATCTTTATCGTCTTTTTTTTTTAATCAAAGCTTTTCTGTTTTTATAATTAAATTATATTCATAATAATTATCATAATTTCAACTAATAATTATAATTGTATCGAATACCGAAACGAAATTGAGTAAAAATCTTTCTTCATCTTTATTAATTTTGTCGGATCATTTATTTCATAATTTTTTTTAAAGATCCCCGTTACATTTTATCTTTGAAATAATTTATTCATCATTATCGTTGATCCGTGAAAAAAAGATTAACGCTCTTTTGCTTACGGATAAACTTAGTAAACTTTCTCAACAAAATGCTCATCATTATAGTATTTTTTTTTTATCTTTCTGTTTTTATAATTAAATGATATTGATAATAATCATAAATATAACTATCATAATAGAATCTATCGTAACTATTTTTATAATTGAAACTGATAATACTGTCATTTTATCGGATAACGAAATGAAATTAGATAAAAAAAATGTCTTCATCTTTATCAATCGTGTCGGATCGTTTATTTCATAACTCTTATTCGCAGAATCCCGTTAGACATTATCTTCGGAACAATTTATTAAAACACCATTATCGTTGACACGTTAAAAAAGATTAACGATCTTTTGCTTAAGGATAATCTTCCGGGTGCACGCAGCCCGCGAATGGCTCAATTTTCTTTATCCCCCTTATCATCAAACTTTTTTTTTTCCCGCCATCTTTTGGCAAATGAAACTCCGATGAAAAGCGCTTAAAGTTCGCAAAGGCCCGGTGAACTCGCGCGAAAATATGTATATAGAAAACGATGTATTTTCTCCGATTAACGGCGCATCTATATCTCGCACGTTAATCGCCGCTTGTTTGGCTTTTGGCGAATCGTGTCTGTAATTGTTGGCAACGGAATATAAAAACGCCTCGTTCTCGTACACTCCGGTTGGCGCGTGATACATTTCTAATCCGGCGAAACGGTTCAAACGGCACGATTACACGAGATTCGTGCACCGAGCGAAAAAAAAAAAAAAAAAAAAAAAAAAAAACATCGAATACCATATACCTTCATAGAGTAACATGCAATCGCAGCGTATACACGCATTTGTTTCGTGGACTTCTGCCGCTGCGCTGTTGCTATAGTTCGATCGTCAATGGAGGGTGCGTGGTGTCGTGCGTCCCACGCTTAGTGAGCTCACGTACTACGTACGTTTCAAAGTCCTCTATCTCCTCTGTCTATCTATCCCATCCGACTGTATCCTTCTCTCATTTCACGCACTGTTCAGCCCGATACTCGCCCACAATAAAAAAAAAAAAAAATCAAGAGATTTACTATAGTTGCCTACGTTAAACGCGCTCCGCAGCGTCGCTTTCGACTTTCGATTGTTCTGCTTGCCTTTTCGAGGCCTATGCGTCTCTCTCGATGATCGCGGCAAATTGTCGTCGGCATTCGACGAGTTTTCGCGTTATCGACAAACCTTTTTTTATTCTTTCGAAGCTTCCGATTTTTTTGTTTTTTTTTTTTTTTTGCGACACTCTCGAGTGTATCAATTATTCATCCAACTTCCGATCAAACTCGATAGAGTGAAAAAAAAATAATAAAAAAACCGAAAGCCTCCCGAGACGGAAAGACTGTCGGGCCAAACCCCTCGTAAATAATTTTGTGAATTCTCGTCACGTCGAGTCCACTGTAAATACGTCATTCACTCTTCGGCGCACGGTGGAGAGAGCCTTGAAAGACCGATGGCACCGCGGAAGGGCCGCAGGGTTTCAGCTATGTGTTGGCAGAAGAGATGAGGATGGAATCTGAACCGGGAAAAGGGACGTCGGACCGATCGCTAAGGGAATAAGAAATAAAAACCTTCATCTCGTGTCTAACTCGCTATAGATACTGCGCGCACACCTTTCCGTTCCTCCGCTTTCCTCTTCGTTTGGAACGTAGTAAACGGCGCGTCGGATGCATACAAATCGAGGAACTGCGACGAAGAGACTCCTGTAGGTACTTTGTTTTCACGCGGCGTGCAACGTCGATTCTTGAAAAAAAAAAAAAAAAAAAAAAAAAACTGATGTCAAGTGAGAGAAGAAAGGCCGGTGAAAAAAAAAAAGATTTCCTTATCTCTGAAGGGTTTAGCGTAAACCGGACGTTCGTCAGCGAGTCCTGGAGATTCACAGTAGAGAACGCAAAAAAAAAAAAAGGAAAAAAAAAAGTGATCAACGTGTTCCTGAAGGTGTCCACGCAATTCGCGATCTCGGAGATCCCCGTCGGTAGATCGCAAAGACCGAAGAGCGAGCGAAAGACTTTTCCTTTCACTCGACGCCTCTCGGCGCGCCACGAGACGGCGTCTTCCTTCTGGGCGGCGAAAAAAAAAAAAAAAAAGAAACAAAACAAAACAGCCGAAGAACGGGAACTTACACTTTCAATTTTTTCGCTGGAATGCTAACTCGCTACGCGCCCACTCTCACTTTTTTTTTTCGTTTCTTCTCGATTCTCACGATACGCGGAAATCTCTCATCACCTCCAGACGACTAGCTGCTCATTCTCACTGTGACTATCAAGATATAGTACGTTTACGGGATTCCAGAAACGTGTTATGCATATTTCTTTTTACAGACAAATTATCATATTAATTGAATTACCAACGGAAATTACTTACGAGCATAAAAATCATCACAGTGATTGATTAATTCATTAATCAATAAATTTAGATGTTCCGAATAAAGTTTTTTTTCGTCGGTACTAATTTTCATGAATCATAGAAAGAAAATCCTATAACTGTTTAACTATATATTGCATCATCATACGTCGGATCGATGTACAAACAATCCGGAAATAACAGTTCTATTAAAAATAAATAACCTCGATGAAGATAAGTAATAAAAAAAAATTCATTTAAAGAAATAATTTTTAAAAAATACTAAAATAATTTCATATAATATAATAATAATAATAATAATAATAATAACAACATATCAATATTTAATAATAAACAAAAATTTTAATCGATAATTATAATTATATTATTTATAATATTAAAAATATTAAAATTAAAAAAATTTTTTGTCTCCAATATTCTTGTTCGTAATCATCGATTGCTCGATTCCTTCGCTCCTCGGCTATGAAATATATCATCGTTCTCTCGCGTCGTACAACCTGCACCCCGCACACGATGTTGTCTATACTATATATAGTATAGAGTGGCGCATATTTGCCTTCCCCTATATATTACGAGAGGACATGCTATCGCGCACCGATCGTATATAACAATCACGTCGGATTCTATTATCTAACAGGCGGGGCGACAGGTTGGTTTGATTTTATTTTAATGGTAAGGCCTCCTCTCTCACTCTGTGTGGTTGCGTTGCTCGTTCGAGCGAACGCTTCGCGTACACATATATATATATATATATATAGCTGCCCTATGCACGTACAGAGGGGAAGGGTGGAGGGGGGTACGTAGAGAAAACGTACGTGAGCCCCACGCCTCGCTTCGTCTTCATCGATGCCCCCGAGAGCTCCAAGAACGCGCGAACTTGTTGACGGACACTACCCGCAAATTCTTTTCAACACCGCATTTCTCGCAAACGTTAAAAATTCTCCCAGAAAAAAAAAAAAAAAAAAATCACGTAAAAAAAAAAACATTAAAATAATTCCACCATTTCTCGTATCGATTCGAACGCATTTCCCAAACATCGCGAGCGAATACTCAAATTTCAAACTTAACTGCAACAGCGGATCCCTGAGATCGAAATTAGACGAAAGATCGCGCGTGTTTCCTCTCGCAATCGGAATTCTCTTCTGGACTAAAGGGAATGCAACTTTAAACGTCCGTAGGCACGCGATAAATCTCAATTATCGATCCTTTTGTATCGGACCATATATAATACTATAGGTCAAGCAATCCCCAGGATTGACGATCGCTTACAGACGCACATATACACAGATATACACGCGCTGAGACTTATCGGAGTATTACGCTGCAGCGAAAAAGATAGTATTGTGGAATGAGAAAAGTATTAGGTATTACGGTGTTTGACTGTGCAGAATGTATTGAGGTCCTCCGCGTAGACACATCGAAACGGCTGAAACGGCTGGTAAGCGTGGATCGTAGAACTTGGGTAATCCTATAGCTAGTCGTGTGTATCCCACAGCCGGAGCAGAAATAGCAGTACCGTGAGTTGCACTGTACGTTCAATGCACCGTAGGAACTCCGCGGCAGCAGCAGCAGCAGCAGCCTGTAAGCTTATAGAGCGATAGCCGGTGAGCAGTTGGCGCACTTTCTTCGTTGACCCACTGCGCGTAGAAACGTATATATATATAGCGTATAGATACGCCCGAGAATGAACGAGTATTAAGGTTGTAGATACGGTGTTACTATATCGTAAAGTCGTTTCATGCGTACGTACAGCATAAAAGCCCCACGTGGAGGAGCGGCGAAGAAATATCAGTAACTAAGTTCTCTCGGATCGCTTTCGGAGTTTTTCCGATTGACGAAGAACTCTCTCGCTGCCCGTACGCACAACTGAAACGTTCCCTTTGCCCACGAAAATGTATTCGTACGATCGTAATACCGTTGTTGCGCGTACCACGCGCGCGTTTGTAAAGTAGTATCGCTGAAACTGGATTGCCGGCGCATGAAAGTAGGAATAAACGAACCATTGGAGCCCCCGATTTGTTGCTTTGAGCAGTCATTGTGGGTCGGAAACGCGTGGGTTAATGACACGTAACTATCCCATACAAAATTATTAAGCTTCGTTGTCGGATGCTGACTTAGTCGGGCGGTGAAAGGTTCGAGAGAGCATTATATTATATATATACGATCGAGAAATACGCGTTGTCCCGGTGCGGTTACTACACGAGGAATAACTAATAAGCTGAGATATTATTATGTATATACGCATTATTATGTATCCTATATCTGGATAGGTGTCACTTGAAATCCACATGGCGAAGGAGTTGCACGTGGGCTCTTTACGATCGTCAATTGAAATTCGAATGCGCGCCGTGGAAACGAGAGTACGCAATAAAATAATAATAACGTTTAATCATTCGCGCAACAACGACACCTCTCCTACGTTATTGCTGCGTGAAAAGTCTCGTAAATTTGAGTTTTTTTTTATATTTACAACTATCGTTGTAACTCGAGCGTTAAACGAGATGGAAATTGGAGACGAAACGAAAAAAAATTAAAAAGTGAAAAAAAATCGTATATCCGAAAAAAAAAAAAAAAAAAAAGAAAAAAAATTCCGGATGCAACGCAGCGGTATCTCTGCGTTACCGTGTGTTCGGAAGTGCGGAGAACACGCCGGTAAAATGCGCTCGCGTTTCGAGTGGATCTTACGGTTTACTGATAATGTATACATATATATACAGTTTTATCGTAACATAGTATATGTAGGTAACCGGGTATAGAGTTCCGAATATATTGGTGTGTATGCAATATATCGTTGTGAATACCGCGAACACGTGGGTGGTAAGCCTGGTAGCCGCATACACGCGATTTTCGTTCGTTCGTTCGCGCAACAGCCACTCATTACAAGTAAAACGGAAAATGGAGGCAAAAGAAGAAAAGATAGAAAAAAAAAAAAAAAATGTATCCGAAGCTCGGTAGTTGCTTGCAGAATTTAAATGAACCCCGGAGCTTCGGTATTTAATATTGTGCGCAACATATTACTCGTTACATAAAGAATTCCTTTGAATTCCACGAAGTAAAAAAAAAATAAAAATAAAAAACAAACGAATTACATTAAATTTTGTTTAAAATTGTCGCACAAACTTTTGAATTTTATTTGTTTAATATGTAAATAAATCCCCTCTCGCCTCTCGATGCGCGGATGGAGTTTCGTATTCAACAACCGTTTGATATCTATACGACGGGGTTCACTCGAGAAAGAAGTATAGATAATGTATGAGAGTTTGAATGCGGGGCGTACATAGTATAGTTGTGGTAAGTAGTTATACGATGGTGTGGGTGGTCAGAGCCCCCGGAGCCGATCGAGTGGACTCGCGAAAGAACTCTCGACTCTCTCGTTACACCGCGTCGAGTGCTTACATAGGTACATAGATATACATATCTACAACGTATCCATAGCTTTTACGCACCCATAAGTATGTTCGTACGTCGAGTAGAGTACTCTTATGAGTAGAAGAGAGTCGCCTGAGCCTCTCGTCGAGATTCCAATGCCGGAGACCTTCTAATGAGCGATGTATCGCTGATTCTCTTACGGGCGCTTAGAAACCCAACCGATATAAATTTCTCCGCTATATACGCCGCGTACGCACAACCGATGTTCCCATAACCATTAGTTTTAGATTCCGAAATTTTCTACGCCTCCTTCGACGTGTCTCTAGCAGCCGTATTTACCGACGAGAACACGCGATCTCGGAGTATTATATACCAACCATAACCCGAATACACACCGACAATGGTGGAAGATGAGGTCTAAGTTTCTCACGATAAATTCCACGTCTATTCTACTCGTTCGCGCGAAGGAAACGTAACGTTTGATGAATTATTAATAACTGATTAAAATTTATTATTGTTTGAAAAATAGACCTGTTGCGAAGTTACACTTTTTTTTCTTGCTGCAGTCGGAAGAATACTTCCTTCCCTCGTAATGTATTATTTTTCCTTTCATCTTTTCCTCCTGTGCGCTCCATATATTGCGTAGTGTTGCGTATTTTATTTTCTTAGAAGCTTTTTACACTTTCGCCCTCTCCGCTGCGTTTTACAATGGATTACTTGTATCGTGTGATGCAGGAATATTCTATGTGTTTTCATATCAACGTAACGTATTGAGGGATTTTTTAAAAAATAATAAAAAAAAAAATCGTAAATTAATTGCTATTTCCACTATTAAAATCTAAGAAATAAAAAATTCTAATACGAAACATTTTCATTATTATCATCGTAATTCATCAAAATTTTAATAAAAAATCATTTATTTCGTCGTTTCTTGATGCGCGGGACTCGTAGTATTCATTATATTTATTGATATTAACTGCCGGCAGACTGATATCAAAGCGCAGCGATTCGCACCTCCGTTCTCACCAAGAGACTGATATCCGATACGTGGAACGTTGAGTCGCATGTCTATCGCGTGACTGAAACCAGAACGACGTATTTTATATGCTTCTGCACAGAAAATACGTCCTTTGGATTTTAGTCACGCGATATAATTAGCCACCAAGACTTCCGGTCTCTTGTTAAATTATTATTTAAATTATTCCATCGGTCGTAAAAAAAAAAAAAAAAATTAATAATTTACTCATATTATCGTCTTACAATACTCAGTATACAGAGTCAACTTCCGTTTTGCACATCTCTATTTTTCAGTCTTTTTAAATTCGTGACTTCGCGCCTAGCGAGAGGCCATTCATCCCCTCAAAAGTCTCTAGTAGCATCCCGTGCTAATTAGTCTGGTAAAGTCAGACGAGAAATCATCGTCGCTATATATCGTTAGGGGGGCTTTGCGTGAGTTACGTGTCGCCAGCGGGTCCGGAGGTCTTCCATCCTCTCGTCTCGTTCGGTGAAAGTGTTGGGAACAATCTCAGCGACTCTTCTTACGCTTCACTAATATACGTGTATCTAATACCGTATACCAGAAATTACTATGCCGCACGTACTGCGTGTCTCTTTCCGTCTGAGTCACTGACTCCATCAAACAAATAGAAACTAATCGTGTTTTTTTTTTTTTTTTATTCTCATTTACATCTTTATAATGCGACTTTTTTCGTTTCAAAGACGCGATTGATGGATGAAGAAAAATTTATTTCTCAGAAATCGATCGAACGATGCGACTGCTGCAGGTTTTACCGGTACCGCAGTGTCAATGTATATATATATATATATAAATGTTATACGAGATGCACAGGAGAACTCGGCAGGCAGGTCCTCGTCCCATTTCAAATGTCAAGTGCACCCGCAACGCTCTGGCATTGCTGACTCGCTTAGCGCATTATTCTCTCTCCTCCTTTACCCTCTCTACATTTCTTACTTCTCGTACGGCTTCGGCTTCTAGTCGTCGAGATCGCGGAATATAATCCGATAAATAGTATACAGTTTACTCGCGTGTTATAAATAGTAATGAGACTCTGTACTCGGAACGGCGATACGTAAATCTCATACTTGATCTCTTATACAATAATATATCAAAAGTACTGATATATGTATACGAAACTTAAAAAAAAAAAAAAAAAAAAAAATGGCTGCTTATTAATTAGTTTCGTAAGCAAAGTACATATCTTAGAGCGCACAGTTAGCGTGTTGTGAGGGACTGCGATAGTCACGAGACATTTTCGATATATCACCGAGTATATCATATTCGCATTTTTTCTCGAGGGATAACTTATCTCGGACGTTATAGGAGCTCCGCGAACCCTGAGAGTATTTACCGTAACGAATGTTTACTCTCTTTGCTCCGCTTACAAGATCTTCCTGAAGGATTTCGCTTTACAGTTTTGTTTGCGAGTAGATGACGACGAAGTTGCGTTATCAAAGATTTTTAGCGTTGTCGGTACGCGAAAATTGACACCGGATATACGATGCGGTAGACGAGGGACGCAGTTTCGTCGTCCTCCCGGAATTCCGTTCTTTGCTTCTTCGTTCTTTGAACAGAAAACGCTAAAAATTTTATACCGTTCGTCTCTCCGTTCGACCCTCGGAAACTCGAGTCGCTTCGGTACCGGTGAACGAGTAAAAAAATGTCCCGTCGAAAAATTATACTGCGCACTTTTGTGGATCGAGCGAAATGAGAAACGAAAGAAAGAAAGTGCCCACCGGTACCCCTCTTTACCGGAGGTTCATAGTACCTTAAAGAAAATTGCCTATTCGGTGAAATGATCGAGAGAAGGGCAGTCGTTGTCCCCGAAAAGATATATCTCGAGAGAAATCCTACGGGCAAAAGAATCGAATGGCAAACGGTGAAAATACCGGGTCTTTTGTTCAAATTCCGAGTGATAAGCCCCGAGCTATGGCGTGTCAAAGGTTTCTTCGCGAAGAAACATTATCTCCATCGCTCCGTATCGTTCGCGGGATTTTTAAGGGAAGCGTCGGCCTAAAACACGATATAGCTGAGAGCCGAAAAAGAAATTCTCTCACGTGCATTAAGCTCAACGGGGTGGAGAGAGAGAAAGAGAGAGAGAAAAAAAAAAGAAAAGAATGAAGAAATAAAATTTCAACGTGGATATTAGACGGTACCTACGGAGATAGTTTCATTCTCTTCGAACTCACCGCTTTGCATCGAAAACGTGCAATTGCCTCGAAGGATTCGGCGTTTTTTTTTTTTTTATAGGGCCTTAGGATGCTTTAAAAATTCACTAAAGCGCCCATTCTTGTGCTACCAGGAGAGTCGATCATTATTACAGCGATTTCTCGACCTTCGCTCTCTCTGTTTGCTGTGTCTCTACGATTCTCTATCCTTTCTTATCGTTTCGCTTTTATCTCTCGTCTCGTTCGCACCGCCACCGCTGTGTAAAGCTCTTGGAAATCGTTTCGGCAGCTTATTGCTTCACTCGCTTTTGGTAATTTCGCTCAAGCCGTTCCACAACTTTGCCGAAGGGCCGTATACTTTCCCTCGAGTCCCGAGGGCCATTTGCTTTATCTCCGGTGGGTCTGTTTGCCTTCTTGGCAATTGACGAATTATCGGAACGATCACTGACCAATATGATGCTTCTTTACGCATTTTTATTTTGTTGCTCGCGCTGCTCTATATAATTCATGCGCGGCTCGACTTCGGTTTATCAATATATCCGAATCGAATTTTTTTTTTTTTTTTTTTAAGAAATGTACCTTTCGTTTCGTGATAATAATATTCACGGTAGACACTGAGCACGAAAGAGATTACGTAGGTGTGGCGCGCACGCGCGCGATCGTTGGATTGTGCGCGCGCGTTCGAGAAAGAGACGCGTCGGGACAGCGAAATCCCAAAGCGGGACAGGAGAATTTCCGTGGGTTGAAATCTGTTTCTTGTTCACTGCCGAGAGAGCCGGGCGCGAGAGAAAGATCGAAAGGGAAAACGGATAGACGGTAAAGTGGAGTTGAGGAGAAGGGAAGCCGCACGATCGACGTCTCTCGCCTCTCATTATCATCGAACGTCGAGAGAACCGTCCGATCTCTGATACTCTGACATCACCGCGGAGAAAAGTGTATCCGCGAGAGAGATTGACAATTGCGGGCCCTGGAATATCTCAAACCACGCGATAAAATAATCCCGCCTTTGAGTTTTACCCTCGTTGCTGCACGCGATCTTTCATTCGCTCAATGACGACTTGCATCGTTTAAATTACATATCCTTTTTTTCCCTTTTTATTTTGCAGAAGATGCTGAAACGCAATTCAACATCAACGCAATTAGGCGTTGGAGCATTAGTCACTTCTATGGTGAGTTAAACATTTTTCACGACAATTATTTATACAATTAAAAACATAACATTATTAAAATAATTTAAAGATTTTTTGCATAAATTTTGCTTAAAATCGAAATAATTATAAATATCAATGTCACGAGATGATTAATAAAGTTATATTTACAATAAATTTTTTTTTTTAATAACCAAAAATCGTAAAATAATCGTAATAATTTAAATTAATTTTTCTATGAAATCGTCAATTTATCTTCGAAATATTTATAAATCTGTCAATTAACTACGAATTATTATAAAAATGCCGGAGAAAATTCCACCACTTTGGGTCTCCGCTCCAAAAAAAAAAAAACATCGGAATTTTGGAGCATTGCTTCGATTTTTATTGCGAGAGTTCTTTTTTTTCGTATCCCAGTCGCACCGTTTTCCAACCCCAGTAATTTTTTTTTCTTTTTTTTTTTTTCTTCGTGTTCACCCTTTTTTTCCGCGGAACAACGACGACGTCGTCACGTCGTGAAACGCACGCACAGGAGTGAGAGTCTCGCATAGCTCGATTCTTCCCGCGTCGTCTACGCCGACCTCTCGATCTTCACTCTTCCTCCGGGTGCCCCGTTGTATACGCTCACTCCGTGTTTCCTCCTCTTCACGTCCTCGTGCTCTCCACCTCCCGCAACAACTGTGTATAAGCATAAGCGAGGGACCGCGAAGAGCCGAGGCGTTCGCGCGCAGGAGGTATGCCCGGGCCTTGTGCAGGCAGAGTGTACAAAAGTCCTTTTGATCTCGAGACAAAAGCTTCGGGCTCTCTAGCGCGTTCCCTCGAGCGTTGTGCCTCTCGTCGTGGTAGCGAAGCATAGCGCGTCTCGCCTGTGGGAAGTGAAATATACTACTACTATACGGATACAACGCCAAAGGGAAGGAAACGAACGGGAAGAAGGGACAGCGAAGAGACCTTTCTCTCCCGAGAGAAAGAGTCATGCCGTTGCTTAGCGACATTGCTTGAC
The DNA here is from genome assembly GCA_934046635.1 of Buathra laborator. NCBI lineage: Eukaryota > Metazoa > Arthropoda > Insecta > Hymenoptera > Ichneumonidae > Buathra > Buathra laborator. The sequence continues at coordinate 7,941,369 of OW203900.1, forward strand.
CCCAAGTACCGGCAATCGGACTTTTATTTTTCATCATATTTCACTCTCTGTTTGTCAACAAGAAAAATAAATAACTGAAGATCGATATTATTGCTAATCGACGAAAAAAAAAAAAAAATCGATTAATCGATTTCGATTTTTCGAAGTTCGCGGCGATAGTTTGGTCTAAATTTTTTTTTTTCGCGTTCGGCTTCGTTCAATTTTCGCACAGATAGATCGCGCAGCTAAAAGTAGTCATGGGAAAGTCTCTTCCACAGGCGACGGAATAGTCGCACGCTTTTTTCTTTTATTTTCAATTCCCTTCACTTCGGATTGTAGAACTCTAAGCTCAGCGTAGTCTGTCTCGTCGTTAATACCTTAGGCACCTCCTTCTCGTTTCGTTCCAACTTCGTTAAACGATTCTCTTCGCGGATGAGAGAATCCGCCCGAGCGGAACCGAACGAGTAGTGGACGCGGTTCCGTCTACAAGTTTTCTCACCCCTTTCGCGAGAGCCGGTCACCGAGAGAGACTTCTATTGTATCGTCGCCTCGGGGAGTCTTAACTCTTATTTTATCCTTTTTTTTTTTTCTTCTTCAACAATATTTCACAGTACAGTTTAGTCGCCTGTCGCGTTTCCATGCCGCGGCTCTTGGCCCTCGTTAACGCTAATGATACTCTTTTTTCCCCTCATTTGCCACAAACATATCGGATTTTTAAACGAATTCTTTAACATTTCTCTATCTACCAAAATAACTATTTTTTAATTTGATTTTCTCGAATTCAAAAAATAAAATTAAAAAAAAAAACGAAATTATTTTTTATTTCGATCTTTTAAAATTTGTTTTTTTTTTTCTCGAATATTAAATTTATTTTCTCACTTTTCGTTCTCTTGTAGAATATTTTTATTTTATTCGTCATTAAAATATAATTTTTTTCTGTAATACAACATTACGATATTATTTACGACGATATTTACGATCGCCAAAAAAAAAATACTTTCCCACTGTCCTTTCGCGGGTCAACGAGAGCAAAATTTTTTAATTTAATGAAAGAATTATCGCGAGTAGAAGATAAAGTCTCACGACAATTTCCCGTCGTTGTTGACTGTCAGCAACGTTACTCGAGAGCCTAGTAAACGACCTCCCTGTACCGGACAGTGCTAAGAGAGATTCACCGGGCGTGAGTCGTGCGTCGACGACGAGAAGACACCAGGAGAGCGCATAATATAGGTACAGCTAAAGCATAAGTCTGCGGCTCGTTTGCATTGTGTCGTGCATCGCAATTGTATCGCATCGTATGTCGAAGAGAAGAGAATCTTATGTGTGTATATATACCTACACACGCGTCCACACGGCACACAAATCTATATACATTCGTCGAAGAACAGTCGTAGCGTCCAGTACAACCGTATCCTCTATCACCGGTTCTCTCGTCATTCACCCATTGTCTCTGTACACACATCGTACAATACGTATATGTAAAGCGTATTGTGTCCCGATGGCTCGCGTCTCTCGACATTCCGATCGTTGGCGTTTAACTGGCGTATGTCCGCGTTAACGTTAGAGATTCGCACTCTCCACTATTCTAGTTATATACTCTCCCTAAGCTATACCGGTACTTATAGCCGTGACGACCGCGAATAGTATTATTTTTTTTTGCTCCGTAGCCAATGTCTCGTTTTCCGCGACGCGATTAGGTAGACCCGATGTACGACGCCTTTCTCTACTGCTCCGTTTCGTCCATCGCATGTACGCTTCCCACAGCTTCCGATTACACATACACACGTATATATGTCTATATATACTATCCGATCGCGTTATCGTAACTCCTTTGGGTACTACAGCAGAGAGGATCATTAAAACGAAGGACTGTTAAGAGAAGTGTAGGTATCACGACGTGTCTGATCTGCTGCTGGGCATTACTACTTAACTGCTAGTAGAGAATGGCCCGCGGTCACGCAGCGCTTCACGGGGCTGTTAGACTTCTTTTATTTCTCTGCGACACTTTTTTTTTTCCATTAAATTAAAACAGTCGCATATTTGATCCTTTTTTGTGGGGTTTACTACGAGAAAAGACATTCGGTAGTCGTTTAATTAGTGGGTGAAAAATTCTCATTAAGATCATTCTGATACTTCGAGATCTCGTGCGATAATACGCCGGTTGTAAGTGGAATGGGTACGAGCTATTTGCTCGTTATGTTTAACATTTCTCTCGTCACTTCTATGTACTTATGTATTCGCGATTTAAAGAGCGAACATTGAAACTTTTTTTTATTTTTTTTTTTTTTTTTCCGTGTTTACGCGAGAAGAACGATGTCATTCAATTAGCAAGTGAGAAATCATGATGCGAAAAATAGTACCCCCGTATAATTCGCGATCATGTTGAATAACAGAAGCGCTAATTGGATCGGACAAGCGATTTTCCTCGTTGCGTTTAACACGGAGGCGCGAAAAAGCATCGGGTATTATTATCTCATGTATTTGAACTGCTAAAGAATAAACGCGAGTAGGTTGCCGCAGCGAGTTGTGCGGATTCGTGATTTTAAGCGTAGTTGGTGGGGCGCGAGTCATTACCAAGTTTGTTCTTTCGCAACGGCTGGCAGTCACGCATCTCTTTTGCTTCTCCCGTCGTATGCGAAGGTCCGGTATGATTATTATCCTTGATGTCCAAACCGCGATGTTTCTTCTTCCTCCGCCGCGGCGCCTCATCGTCTTACACGTTCGCTGTCTTCCTCGTCGTCTCGGGGGCTTCGCGCGTATCCGTTTTCTACTTAGTGCGCCTCTGCGCACGCGCGCGCGGAGTCATAGAAAATCATCTTCGCCACCACCTCCCGCAGCCATAAAGTTTAGTTACAAAGTTTAGTTATAAAGTAAAGTTTAATTATGCAAAGGCGCGCAGTTGAGAGATAGAAGGAAGTTACGCACAGTTGGGGGTCGAACGTCGCTGGCGTGGCGGCTATTACATTCTTATCTCATTCGATCTTTCCACATACATATTTTTTTTTTTTCATCTCTTCCACTTCGTTTATACACGTGTCAGAGTCGTTCTCGAGTGTGACAAGGCGCTGATTATCATCGGAATCTCTTTTCTCCCTCTTTCTTTGCGTTACGCACGATAAAAATTAATCTATTTCAAGCTCACCGCGTCAGACAGACGCAAAATAAAGAACCGTTGCCATTACGACGATAGGGAATTCAAGTAGATGAGTTCTAGTTAATCACGAATTAGTTACGTCGGTCTCTCGTCGTCCCGAGACGCGAAACTCGCGTGTATGCGTGCGTTTTATCCGACGAAAAAAAAAAAAAAAAAAAAAAGAACAGACGGTACAAAATAAATAGAAGGTAAGCCGTGACAAGGGAAGAAGCGCCGAGGTGAAGACGAGAACAGCGCGAACGCGAGTGAGCGACGTGTCACGCAATGCGGAGCTGAGACCCCTGTCGTACTGTCCACTCGGTCGTCAAGTCCTGCGAGAACGAACGCGTGTGCTGTTGCTGCTGGACCATTGCGGACTCGGACTCCAAAGAACAGAATACAAATTGCCAAGTTGTACCATAGCCTCGGCATACCGAGAGCTCGCAAAGCTATCCCCGTCAGCTGGCGATCTATCGCCTTCGTCCCGTTCATTCCATGTATTACGTACTTATATATATGTATATATAACCTGTGGGGAGATACTATGGAATAAGGCAATCGGGGAAGGAAAGGCACTACTATTATCTATCTTCTTCAACGCTCGCAACACACACTGCGGAGATTGAACGGTGTTTCACACGTTTCATAATTGACGCGAAACGATCGGGGCGATCGGAAAGAAAGAATATAATGAAAGAGATAGGGGACAGAAAAAAAAAAAAAAAATTGTAATATATCCTTAAGGTATATTTACATAAATTATTGTAATGAACGCCTTATTATTGTACGGTTATGATGAATATTTTACAGTTGAAAATTCAAACGTCTTTTACACGCGCATTTCTATCGATAGATATAACCGGTGTGGGATGAAGGAATAAAAAAAAGAAAAGGGACGATGGGATAATACAATCGATGCAACGTATTCATTTTGTAGCCGTGTAAACTATCGTAGTTTACACTCTATGCAAATGCATAACGCAGGGAGGACGTTTGACTCTATCGATATAATAAAGATATGTATATATACACGTCGATTCTTCGCTGTACCTCTTCTCTTCTTCATCGACTAGTCGGCGAAGAAATCGCGATCTCTCTCTCTTTCTCTCTCTCTCTCTCTCTCTCGCGGACCCCGCCTATTCGATATACTCCGATCGATAGATTCGATCTTTGTGTACATCACTTCGTGTCTCAGTACGGATTACGTTTGCTCGCTATCTTACAACTACTCTCTGAAATCTGTAATATGTTTAACTGTTGTGCCGTTTCCGTACGGTATCGGCGCATCTCCGAGTCGTAATGCTCATTCCAGATCGATCGATCTTTTATCGCGATTACAGTCCCTATGGGTTGCGATTGCTGCCGGATCCTCTCAGCGGTGGCCGACAAATATTTGCACTCGCATAACTTTATCGTCTCGTCATCGATTATCGGTACTGCAGAGATAAATCGCTTACAAAGGACGATGGGAAATACGTTGAAAAAAAAATTGCACCTTTTGTTTCGGTTTTTTTTTTTTTTCATCTTTCTTATCATATAGGAAGTATGGAATAAGTAGGTAGAAACAAATTTTTTTTTTTTTTTCATTTTTATCGTAATGTTTGCGACTCAATTTATCAAATTCGAAAGACCGAATGATTTTTTCAAAAGTACAATTACGTAAAGACTTTTCGAGTTTTTTATCGATATTTCCGGATAGTTTACCTAAAATGCAAAAAAAAAATATATGAAAAAAAAAAGAAAATTCGAAAAAAGATTGGAAAAACTTTAATTCGTTTTACCGACAGATTTTTTTTTTTGGTTATTTTTTCCGCGTCAAAAGTTCGTCTCCCCGTTGATCATCTTCACTTTCTTTTCCCTTTGCCGGGAGCAAATGAGGGTTCTCTCGTCTCGAAAATTCACGCATGCAAAGCCGAGGGCGCGCGCACACGTGCACGTCTCGTTGGTCCGGCCTGCCGCGATATTTTCGAGAACGGACAGTGGAAAGAGTTTCCCCACTCCGGGTTTCTCTTTCACGTGTATATGGGTACCGTAGGTGGTACCGCGAACGAGCATACGTTACGAAGCCCAGAAGCATAACTACGCCTATAGCATACTATAGTGAGGAATACAGACAGCTTTTCATGTAACACACAGCAGAAACAGCGGCAGCAGCGTTGAGGGAGAGAGATAAACCGGTCCCTTATAATTACAGGGTCCACGGCACCCATCACTATCGTGGGCCCTGTGGCCTCAGCCGCGGAGCGACGCGAGAAGGGTATGCACCCCGGGCACGTCTGTCCCGTCTCGTTCGTTCGTTCGCCCTGTGCAAAAGCAAACCGACCACCCGAGACGTTGTCTGGTGGTGATGCTGCTGCTGCTCCTGCTGTTTTGTTGCCCGCCAGCCGGACGTTTCCCAGTCCCTATATATACATATATATATATATATATAGATCGTGAAAGAGAGTTACAAGCTATATATGCAGAGCACAGTTTGAAACTACCGAACTCTCGAGTATCGATGAGAGAGGACGCTGTCGTATTTAAAAAAAAAATTCTTTTGTCTATTTTATTTTATTTCTTTTATTTTGGAGGGGCGGTCCGAGGTTTGTAATTTTTTTTCGGTTAGTCTACCTTTCGATCTCATAAATTGTCGTTAATTATTCTCTATATTGTGCGAAAATTGCTGTGATTATTTTTTTTTTCTCTTTTTTTACTACCGAATTTATAGACATCGACGAGAGGAACCGGTATTTTCGTTTTTGCTTCGCCTATTCTATTTCACATCTTGTTTCGCTCCGGTGGCTCGTAATTTTCTTCTCTTATATTTGACTGCCATTTGATCTCGTAAATTGTCATTATGACTCGTATAAATATCACGACTATTACCACGATGATTTCTCGATCCGCGATCAGTCGGAGTTACGAGCAAAATTCGCGAGGGTTTCATTGTACTTTTTTGTGTATAAAGTTTCGCGGGACAAATTCTCGTCGATACGTAATAAATAGAGAATGTTGAACTGACATTATTTATAAAAAAAAAAAAAAAAAAGCAACGAATAAAAACATAAGGAACGAAGAGGAAATATGCGGCGAGCGGTGAAATCGGTATAACATTGTGTATCGTTTTATCCGGAGCCTCAAGAACTCCGTGATATACCTACCTATAACTTAGGTACTTCGACGTATTTATCGATATCGTAAATCTCACAGTTGACTCTCGTTTTCTATAGCCGGTCATACCAGTAATACTGGTACCGGACACTAAATTTCATAAATTCCACACTCTCGCGATCGCGCGCGCGTTGGTTCTCCTAACGCGCAATACAAAAGTTCCTATGCTTCGTAGCTACTCTGTTACTATATAATAGCAGTGAGGGCTTTGGCTTCGTACTATCGTTTCTGTACGATAGACACATAATACCATAATCTCTCGACATCCCGCCCTCGTGCGCGCGGTCTCGTTTTATTACGGCTATTATCCACGCTATATCCGTGAATCTGAATCTCGGCATTCGACTTATACATCGCTAAAAAAAAAATCCTCAACAAATTTCCGTAGTTATTTCATCCACACAAATTAGATCCGAATTAATTAAACATCGAATCCTTGCCGATTTTTTTTTGGCTCTAAATTTCGTTCTCACGATTATTGAATTCTGATAAGAAGATCGATATCGAAATTCTGCATTGAATTTAAAAAAAAATCCTCAATAAATTTCCGTAGTTATTTCATCCACACAAATTAGATCCGAATTAATTAAATATCGAATCCTTACCGATTTTTTTCGCACTAAATTTCGTTCTCACGATTCTTGAATTCTGATAAGAAGATCGATATCGAAATTCTGCATTGAATTAAAAAAAAAATCCCCAATAAATTTCCGTAGTTATTTCATCCAGACAAATTGGATCCGAATTAATTAAATATCGAATCCTTGCCGATTTTTTTCGCTCTAAATTTCGTTCGCTCGATTCTTGAATTCTGATTAAAAAATCGATATTGAAATTCCGCATTGAATTAAAAAAAAAAACATAGGCAGACCTCAGGTCGAAAGGTACGAAAATCTTGAATCACGACTCCGATGAAGTTAGTGGTCTTGACGAAGGGATCTTCTGCTCTTCTTGTCCATCGTCCCCATCGGACTCTCCGTCGTGACCCGTCATCGTTTGCATACCTTTGCCGTGTTAGTCTCGCTTGCGCATCACGAGAGCCAATGCCGCGGCTCCGAGTCGGATCACGGCGATCGTGAGAGTTTCAACACACTAACACTAACTTTGCTCTGCTATGGAACGGCTCCTGCTGTTGGTTAGTGCGCGAGAAGAGGATAGAATACACGAGAGTCGATGGGTTCAGCTCTGCCAAGTGCAGCGCACGTTTGCTCCGTAGTGTTAAGATGCACACAGAGACATAGAGTCGCATAGACTACGGTCACTGCGAATAACACATTGTTAAAAGTACAGTGCCACAGTAAAGTCTCATACACGTGCGAACATAAGTACGAGAGCTCGAGATCGAGGGCCGAGAGAGTTAGGTACACTCGGCGAAGATGTGGAGAGACGGCGTCGCGTCGTGACGAACACCGCGGCGAACGACGAAGGTCGAAGCATCATCATCAGCTAGCGCAGTGCAGGGAAGGCCTGTGGACTCTCGAGTTGCATAGAACTCGGGCTGTTGCTCGGTGATCGTGTCGAACAGCCTCCCTCGGTCCTCAGACCGAGCAGAATATTATTATCTCCTCGAAGCTGGTGGATAGAGTTCAGGGTAACGGGTAATGTCGTTTAGAAATTGGCTATACGGTATATCCGGCGAGGTCTGCGAGCAAATGCGGTAGAGACGAAGGAGTTCATTGCGATTTGACGCCGGTAGCGAATTATAAAGTTTGTTGACCTCCCTTCGGGTGGTTCTCCCGTGTGCGGAGGGTTCCTCGACCGATGGGACGTCTATAATATTTTCGCGAAAGGGCGATCTCGACGAGTTGCGCTTGAAGGCGAGAAAGGGATTGGGATACCGCCAAGTGGCTAAAAGCCTCGAGATTTTTTGGCTACCGCAGCGATGCATGCGCTCTCCGAGCGGACTGGTGGATCAAAAATTCTTGAAGGCCCGTGAGAGAGGGCGGCTCTCGATGGGATAGAAAATGAATAAAAAAATGTAAAAAACGATGAGACGCGCGAGGTAGACGGTCAGACGTGTCGGAGGAGATTACGGTGCGGCGAGCGCGCGTTCGCGCGCAGATTTTGGAGATCTCATTACCCTTTCCACTTTATACGCGCGTATATAGAGAGAAACGTGTTCTACGTCCCTCACACGGCTAAAGCTCTAATTCTAACACGCCGCAACGGATCAAAGGCGCTTTGGGGGATATATCCGAGTCTACGCCGACACGCTCGTTAGTTATTATAACGACCGACACGATTTCTGCGCGAGTGGTCTAATTCGTCGTCTCAAGACTCTTGCCACACTCTCTCACTTATGTGAGAGTATTTTTTTTTTTCTACGACCTCTCCATCGTTTTTTTTTTTAATTCGCCACATTCTGTACGTAGTGGAGAATGCAGTTGACGAATTTTAAGCTAAAATCGGCGAGATTTCGGTTAAAATCGACAAGTTTTTTGGTTGAAATCCGCGAGTTTTTTTTATTGAAATCGGCGAGTTTTTTGGTTGAAATCGGCAATTTTTTAAATTGAAATCGGAAAATTTTTTTGGTTGAAATCGGCAATTTTTTTTTGGTTGAAATCGGCCGATTTTTATCTGGGATCGATTAATTTTATTGAAGAGTCAAAAGGCTTATTAATCTACGAACTTTACTGTACCCTAATACACCTTCAACCAGATTTATTAATCGATCGTCCCGCAAGCAACTATGTGGGCGTGGAGACTACCTTCTCGCCACCGTTCGACGAGGGACCTTCCGCTATCGCAATTGCCCACTTACATCATTATTAATTGCGGTATTATATATACAACCCGGTCGACCGGAGTAGCTTCGATTATACTATAATCGTGTACGACTTCTAATATTCACGAGAGAATGCGGTACTCTCGGAACATAATGCTCTCATTATGTAATATTAGTTATACCCGGCGAAATATCCTCGACGATATTCTCGTTTACCGAAAGATCACGAACCTGTGGAATTATTATCTCTTTCACGTTTGGTTAATTAAACCGATCGCGATAACAACGAAGATAATGAGATCGCGAATTCTCATCACGAATTTTCACCTCTGCCTTCTCTTTCAACGATTTCCGTTTTGTTTGTTTATACATCTCGAAAAAAAAAAAAAAAAAAATCGGTTGGTTCGACGGAATCGGCGGTCGCGGATGGCGAAACGAATATTTCGATCACTGAAACAAATACCGAATTATTAGTTATTTTGTTTAATCAATCGAATATATATTTCGTCACTCATAAGCGACGATTCAATCGATTTAATCGATTTTTTCTTCTCCATGCGATCTTGTGATCCTTATAGGTGGGAGGGATATATTGCCGATGCAATAATCGTTTTGTCGAACATAAAAGGCATACGATCGAATGGTTTCATGGTGAATCGACGAGAGAGATGTATAAATAAAGAATCAAGACGTGTATACTGAATTCCGTGTCCGCGACTCGGGTAGATCGTCTCGGCGAGGCATACACCGCGACCGTTGCCCGCGGATAACCGGTAATAGCCACCGACGGTAACAGTAACAGTAACTGACCTACAGACTCTCCTCTCTCGTTCTTTCTCTCTCTCTCTCCCGGTGCATGTTGTCGGGGTACGTGTGCCCTCGCTTCACGACGGTGGTCTGGGCGAGTGCGCGAGATGCTCGAGCATCGAGTGAAGTTTGTTTCGTACCACGCCACGCCGGTGGCTCGCAAACGATTCATTCGCATCGGAGAGAGGCAAAACCCCCCCGAGACGAGAGAGCTCTCTTGTGCGCTTTTAAACTCCGCCTGCGGACGTCACCGAAACGGTGGGGGGAGGGGCGGGGGAGGGGGGAGGGGGAGAAAGTTTTTTTCGGCTTTGAACGACGCGTAAAGAAACGGAAAGTAAATTGTACACTCGACGTCGAGTGCTCGATGAGCATTAAAGAGGAAAAAAAAAAAGAAAAAAAAAAATCGAAAAAAAAAAAAAAAAGTGACCAACCTGTTCGTATATAGCATCGGTTATGAAATTAAGAGCGAACGCCAAGGTCCCACCGTATTACCGCGGTAAATGCGCGACGTTACGAGAGGGAAAGGTACCTGCGAAAGCATGAGAAATTTTTCTAAATTGTTACTCATTTTTTTTTTTTTTTACTCGTCTCATTCATTTTTTTATTATTTTTTATTAATGTTATTATTTTTTATTAATGTTATTATTGCGTCTGGCGGAAAGAATTGCTTCCGGGGAAAATTTTTGTGAAATTCGTAATTTCACTGCAGTTGGACAACCGATGCATCGCTCCAGATTCTTGTCTTTAATCCTCTAAAAAAAAAAAAAAAATGCTAGTCGAAGGTAACGATTGTATAGTCTTTTTTCTTGAGTGGCCGAAAGAGGGTCGAACGTGGTTATTAAGAACGCTGGAGGATCAACGCGAATCAGCGATTTTCACGATTCCCTCTCGAGGTTCTGACTAATGCGATTTGGCGGCTTCGCGAAATGCCGAACGGTTAAGACTGCGACTCTCCAATTAAATAAATATCTCTCCTTGAGTCGGAATAGAGTATTACAAATTGAGTTACAACCGGATTCACTTTACCGAAGTATAGTTTCTACCGGTATATATATGTATATACCGTGTAATCGTGAATACCGATGAGAACCGACGCTATCAGTGTGCATTGCTGCGGGTTACGCGAAAACGCTTTGCCAATGAAGTAACATGTATACCCGCTGTGTTTTCTGCTCATAGCAAACGCCTCCGAGAGAGCGAGAAATCTCTTTTGCGAGACGTAATTATTTTTCAACGTAGCAGTACCACCGCTACCATTTCTCGGCTCTCGGAGTGTCGAAATCTTTAATATGCGGGTTTCTCAGCAACGCTCTTGGTACGTTCCGAATATACTTTTGCTGCATGCGAGTCCCTCCAGTATGAGGAGATTTTGCGGTCCCCACGGAGTCTTGTAGCGTAAATTCTTTCGCATCTGTAATACACCGATCTTTCGTTGAGAAACAGAGGGGCCTATAGCTCGCGTTTTAAAGTTTAAAACGCTGTTGGATGGACCCTTCTGTAACGTCGCCGATATCTCGTATACCTGATCGAGTAAAATATTCCCATATGGCAGGAAAGGGCCGTTCGACACTCCGTGTTATTCAATCGAGCGGTGAATCCCTGTGACGAGAATCTTTGCCTTTTTGCTTCGCGGAAAATACGCTGACCAATGTCGTTTCGCAACTTCGCATCGCGAATGCGTGACTCGTATCTCTCGGCTCTACGGATTTTTCTTCATCCGCAAGGGATGACGTTGATGTTCAATTTTTTTCTGATTTTCATTTTTTTTTTTTTTTTTTTTTTTTTCATTATTTCCGCGATTATTAAATTTTTCTTGGAACGCTCGCAACGAAAGTCTTCTTCGTCGCTCCCGAGAAAATTGCACATTGTACGAGAATTCTTCGAGTTTTGAAAACTTCCCTCGGTGTTGAGGCTACGAAGCTTCTCTCGTTTATCCGCACTATAGAAACTGCCATATCCACCCACCGGGCGCACGATATCTATATACCTTCGAGGTGTACGCTACGCTGACAAGGATATTTACCACAGGGCATTGTATGCATTCCGCGCAACCGACGTTCGTGACATAATCGTGCCACGCACGATGCTGGCGCGCGTTATTGTTCTCCGCTCGCGGCTAAACCCCCCAAGCGATTCTCGTTCATACATACGTTTAACGCTCGTATTCCGCGACGAGAGAGTTTCCTACTCTCGCGGCGAGGAAGCGAGCATTCGCTGGTGATAACACATACACGGGGAAAATTCGCGCGGTGATTGACGACACGGAAATTATATTCGAGGGAAACTCGCGTTAACCGATGACTAACAATGTTAGTTGAAACAGAGTTTAACCGTAGATATAGGTTAATGCCGTCGAAATGAAATTCCGCGTCATACAAATTTCAAATATATCTATTCAAATACACGAATGTATATATTCATACATGAATATCACGATATTCCGCGATTTAGTTCACGAATAATGTTTTTCTCGAGCGCCAATTGCCGAACGACCCATATTTTTTCGCCATTTTTTTTTCCTCCTGAACCGCCGAGTCAACACTTTACCGGCAGCGGAGTTTTCTATGCCTCCCGAGACCGGCAGAGCAGCTCACGGGGGATGAAAAAAAAATGAAGAGATATTTGTGCCCTACATAGCCAAACGTTCTGAAATATAGAGTAGGCTTTGCTCCGCGCCCTCGAAACCCCGACGCGGAATATTCGCCGGGAGAGGTCCCCAAAGCTCCAACGACTACTTTACTCTTCGTGTCGATGATAACCGCGCTGACTCCCTTTGGCACGTTTTAGATATACATATGTCCTCTCCCCTGTCCTCCTATCTCCTTCCCATATATATCTATGTATTTACTCAACGAGTATCTACCGTTATATCCGAAATCCTCGAGAGTCATCGAGAGTTATCCGACGAGGGAGGATCGCTCTCGCGGACTTACCGAATCGTTGCGCAAAACGGGGTCGAACGGTCTTCCGATATGTACTCTTTTTTTTTTTTATCTTTGATTTTCGTCGAAGACAAATCCCCAATCCGCGGATCAACCCTCGTGACCTCGATGCCGAAAGGGTTGAAATATCGAGACTAAGATACGACGGCGGTCGCGTGACGAAACGTTCGAAGTTACCGAAGATTTTTTTTTTTTTTTTTTTTTTTTTTTTTTTTTTTTCAATTGGTATTCATGTAAATTCGGTGGAATGAGCAATAGTTCCAATTTTATTGGAAGGGGAATGGAATTTTCAACGTTTGCGACTTACTCTCACGAAATGGCGTGACGCGTTTGCAACAACTCGGACGGTAAGAATCGCCATGAGAAATCTTTTACTCTCCTTTTGCGTCTCTTGTCTCAACGTTGGGGGCTCTATGTACTTCTCGCCAACCCGGAAACTTGAAGGCTTTCGAGGCTTTAACAACTCGGCATCACGAAGGTGAAAGAGTAATAGAACGCGAGAGCCCATAGAGCCGAAGCACGGAGACGGTACAACCCTTCGGGGTGGCGATATCTCCTGTATATACTGAGAAATACATACATATATATATAGTTTAATATATATACAGAGGTAAGTCTCATCAAGCATCGAGAGCGTCGTCGTCGTGAACGTGTGCAGTCGCTTCTCTCGCGGGCAGCCGACATTACGAGCAGATCTAATTGAAACCGCGAACCTCGGGGCCCTGTGCCCCACAACGTCGACGTTAAAGAACCCACGGGTACAGTGTTATTCATAAATAAACATCGAAACTCGGACCAATAATTTTTTTTATCAATTTTCTACGCAAAACAGATAATTACCGAAAAATAATTGGAGGCAAATAATTAATTAAATTTCATTAATTAAATTATATGCGAATGATAGAAAAAAATTATTAATTAATAATTAGCTTTCGCATCGAATTCCCATTTATTAAATTGCAGCGCGTAATTGTTGCGCCCAATTTCTATCATTATTATTGAAATTCATTTAACTTTCGATAATCAACTCCCGTAATTAAAAAATTAATAATTTCACTCGGGATACCCTCGGTCGGTATTTAAAATGAAAATTTGATTATTTATTATGAATAAACCTGTAGATTATAACGTACAATCGTATGTAAGTGCTGAAGCACAGAGGCCTCTCGGAATATCGAACGCGAGAAACGAAGAAGCGAGAGAAAGAGTAACTCGTAATATGCCTCGAGGTTTCATATCTCGAGACGAAGCCGCTTTACTCCCTCGTATGTCAACCATCGTATCGTTTCTTTTTTACAATTTTTTTTTTTTTTTTCTTATCGTTAATTTCAATTCAATTCGCGCGTCTTCTCGTTTATTATAGCAGAGTTATAAAAATAGTGTGTCGGACGATCGAAGTGGAGAACAGATTGAAAAATATTGTACAGCGAGTTGAAATAATTCTTCGCTATCGATTCAACCGCCGTGACGCTTATATTCCAAGCGTTTCAATTGCTACACAGCCTCAACCCCAACGTTAAACGGTAACTCACGCGCGTTCGAAGAGTACATACGCCTATACATAGCGTCGAGGTACTCTGTACTCCGCGTGGTACAATTACGGTAATTACTTTGATCGACGCTAACGACGGTAACGTCGCTACTGTGAGATACAGTTACCGCGAACTGGTGGGGACCGCCCCGCTATCCTGTCGAGCGAAACGACTGTACATGTGGGCAAATATTAGTTGGACGCAAATCGTCAAATTTCACCCTATCGACGCTACCGACTTCTGTCTCTCATTCAAACAAACATTGACCTTTCAATCGCACGATCCTCTCCCGCGCTTCATGAAAATTATATTAATCGAGGAAAATTCGCATTGAGATCGATGTTTAATGATCGAATTTAACATAAAATGAGGTCAACGCGAATGGCGTCATATGCTTTGTTTTTTACTCTTACATTCGGTGAAAGAGAATTACGGAGGAAAAGCTTCTGTGTCTCGGCGTCTCATGGGATATTCCGGAGCTCTCGCGGGTCGTCTGATCTTTTATTCTCCGACGGGATGAGAGGTGAGAGAGGCTGAGGAATCGTCTCGTACCGCGGGGAATTATACAGCGGTATTTCCCGGTCGCTTGTCCGTCACATTTTTTTTTTTATACATATTGTCGTACATTTTTTTTTTTTTCATTGATTCACTCAGACGGGAACTTCGTTCGCCAAAATTCGTAGAAACGTCTCGATCTTTTAATTTGTCTCCTATAACGTTCGCGGATCAGCCTAATGTTCGCTCGAGACATCGTGAAATGGTCGCGTCTCTCGGATAAGAAAACCCGTCGATCCGGTTCGGTCCATGTAATTTTTTTCATTCGCGATCGTAACATCAAATCTCCTTGTCACGCATATAAATCTTTTTTTTATTTGTTAATCTATTTTCCCGTCATAATTCGTAGCGAGTCTTTCGAGAAAAATAGTTCGTCTACCATTCGGAGATTTCGCTATTCCATTCTCGTTTCGATGAGATAAAGAGCGAGTCAAGCGAATTCGGATGGCGTAGAGAAATCCCAGCGGAGCGAAACCCACGACGGAACTGAAACGAATTTATTGCGGGGGTGAGTTTTGCCCCGCGCTTCGTAGCTTTTGCTTTCTTACTCTTCGCTCAGCCCCCGGGGTTAATAATCCAGAATTCCGCTCCTGGCGCCTGGCACTATTCTCTGTCTCTCTTCGTGCACTTTCCCTCTCTACCTCGGGCACTCACCCTCTCTGTCTCTGTCGGATCAATAGTCTCGTCGAGTACAGGACCGTGTCTACCGAACGGGCGTACTAACGGACCGCCCGAAAAATCCGAATTGAATTAATTCTTCAGTGCGATCGTATCACATTTTTTTAAATTCGGTCGACTGATATTTTTTTTATTTCCCGATATAATCGAAAAAAAAAAAAAAAAAAAAAATTATAATTTTTTTAGGGGGTCTCGCAGACCCCACTTAATTTTTTTTTTTTTTTTCACATTTTTTCTTTCATTTCGAAATTCGTTTTTCGCGCTTTTTATCTAAAATCGATGTAAAAGTCGAGCGGGCGACGAAATAGGGAATGATTTCTATCTGCATTATTGGGAAGCGTTAGCCATCGACACGTTCGAATAAAGAAGTGAAACGAAATCGCTTTGATCGTGGTGCGGACGGCGAGTTAGAGTGGTAAAAGGGAGGAAGGGGACGAGAGGAATGAGAGCGAAGGGTGGCTTCGACGAGTGAGTACTCCCTCGACGACGAGCTTTTTCATCCCGCACCATCATTCTCCCTCTGGTGTGCTACGCTCGTTCTCGCGTGAATCTCGAACTACAGAATGTACCTATTTCGAGAGAGACGAGAGGGGACTTCGGCTTCGTGAGTGGCACTCGTAGCCGAATCGTGAGTTCTACTTTTTTTTTTCTCACGTTTCGAAATCACCCTCCTCTCATCCCATCCCACCCGTTCGTTCGTCCTTTCCACATAAAATTGCGGTACCCTTAGAATTTCGAGTGTTTTGACCGTCGGCTTCGCGTTGCGCGATTTTTTTTCACGATCCTCGTTCGCGGCACCTTTTATACACATTATTTCGTAGAAGTTTTCGATTTTAGATTAAAATTAAGCGTTTTTTTTAATTTATCGATATAGTTTTTTTTTTTTTTTTCGTTCCAAAACGTATTACTGCGCCATCTTCGCCGATTTCGCGCCGACGTCTTCGTCGTCACGTTACTTGGCTACGAATAAATTTTTTTAAATTTAATTAAACGTAATACTTAACATACTCGGCGTACTTAACTCACTTTTTTACTTAATACCTTTGACTATATTTGATTACAATTAAATTGAAAAAAAAAAAAAAAAATCAATTTATAGCGATGTATCGTAACGACGAAGACGCGATCTCGCGCGTTTGCGAGATTCGTTATTGTTGTTAAATGGGTTAAAAAAAAATTAATTTATAGAAAAGTATCGTAATGATGAAGATACGACCTCTGCGAGATTCATATTCGTTGTTAAATGGGTTAAAAAAATATGTGTATCGTATGGAAGGGTTAAAACGAACGGTAACCAAATGACACACAGTTCGCAGAGTTTGCTAATCTCAAAGGTATATGTATACTGCATGCAGATGTAGGTATTTTTAGTCGCGGTAGGTAGTTTAATAGGTACAAAGTACCATATACCAGTTATACTCTCACGTGGGGGTTTTCTACGGTCCCAAAGACACGGCAATCGTAAATGTGTTTAAGCTGTAAGCTTCCGCGGGGTCGTTAGCAGTACGCGGGTGGGCGCACGTTGAAAAGAGAAGAGACGGGCGCCAAGCATAGAGAGAGAGAGATTGAGAGAGAGAGAGAGATTGAGAGAGCGAGAGAGAGAGAGAGAAAGAGACAGAGAGAGAGAGAATATCAGACGTGCAGAACCGGCTGATATAGGACCATTAATTAGTACGGAAATGGTCCACTTCGTTATGCGTAATTGCGACTACATATATGGGTGCGAGAGATATTCGACGTGTTCTGACTGTGGATTACACTGTTGAGAGAATATACCAGTAGCGCCACATGAACTGAACGATATTGTCCTTAGATCTGCATGCATATCCCATCGACTGCTCTTGTAATACTAATATCATATACTACGATAAATAGATTCGTAATGTCGTGTTTCCCGGAATAAGAGTATCGAATTAAAAACTCGTAATTATAATTCTACATTAGCGTTTTTTTATCCTTCTTAATTTTTTTTTTTACTGCACTTTTCGTAATTGTAATTTCGTAATTTTTGCATTGCTTTCACATAATTATCTTTTATGAAAAAAAAATTCGAAAGATATTTTTTTTTTTTTTTTACTGAAGAGTCTTTGTGAATAAAATTGCACGTGGAAACAATATGAAAATTTCAATTTTCAGGATATTTTATTACACTTTCGTTTTGAATTTGTATAGCCGCTCGTAAATTCGACAATTTCTCGAACGAATTTGTAACGAGATTCTTCAAAACACTTTAACGCTCTTTCCATCAATGGTGTGATCCGTAATAGCCAACGGATATTTTCGAGAGACTCGTGTGCGTTCGCGCAGTTTTTACGATGTACGTAAATCAGTTCGCGTATTATAAACCGCGGCCTACAAATAATAATGATTACGATGATAATAACGGGTACGCGAACGATAGGAACAATGGTGTGCCGATGTCCGACAATCTTCTCTCGGCTCGTCTAACGGCCTCGTTGAAATTTACTCGAAAATTACCCGGCGAACCCAAACGTGAAAATATCGCTTTCAATCTCCTACATCACTATTACTTATGACCAAATAATTATGGATGCCCACGGAATTTTAACGTCCTATATTCAGGGTGTATAGAAAAAATACGACGAGAAATTCGAAAATTTTCAAAATTTTCTTCGATCTTTTAAAATTTTTTTATAATTCTCGTTAAAAAATATGATTTAACTTTTCGGAGCTTATAACGTACGCACATTGGATGAATTCATAAGGTCATTTGAATAATTATCGATCGAAAATCGTTCTGCATAATGTAAAAATAAATCACAAGAGATTGAGGTCACGCCGGGGGTAGGTGTTCGAGAGTATTGAAGAAGAAGAAAAAAAAAAAAAGATAACACATATGCCCTCATCTCCCACCTCTAGTTAGCGTTGCAGTGTGCCAACGAGAAGGGTTACCGCAGTTTTTTTCCAACCTTTCGATCGATACCTCGATAATTAGCTGCGCGCTTTTACCCCACTGCGGGGATGGAAACCTTCCTGACTACACTACCACTCTCTCTCTATCCTCTCGCGCTTTCGCTTCATTGTTTTACCCGCGCCGACCTGGAGAGACGAAAAAAAAAAAAAAAAAAGAAGAAAGAAAAAAAAAAAAAAAACGGATAAAATAAACCGCGATGGCCGCCTCTGGGGAAAATCGAAACCTGCCGAACAATTTTGCTCGATACGCGCGTTAACTGCGACGGCTGCAGCTGAGGCTATCGCCTCTAAATAAAATAACGATTGCAATAACGCTCTCCTCATCATCGTCCACCGCCCCGGGGTTTCGTTTTGGTAAAAACGCGCGGTAAACCCCCCCAACGTTTACCCTCCCCTCGGGCTGCAATCAAGCGTTATGAATAAAAGAATCAAAACCTACAAAACTTCGATGTTATCGACATTTCGCAATATATATATGTTTCGTAAAATTCGGCGTGTTACATTTTTACGACGTTACAAAACATGTTATCCCTCCGAAAAAACGTGACTGGCGAACAGAGAGAAATAAAAAAATTATTAAAACTGCCTCTGTTCGTTGAGTAAATTTTCTGAAAATGTAAATTAATTCTAACCGCGTGTACGGGCGACGAGCAAAAAAAAAATATATACGAGAAGAGGACACACGCGTGTAATCCGCGAAGCGTACAGTAATACGAGGCAAATTCTCGTATGGGATGGGCGACGTAGTGAGAGAAACAGAGCAGACGAGAATTCCGAAATTTTCGCATGCATACAAATTTACGAATGCTGCGAGCAACACGTCGTGGTCGTCGGTGCGTCAGTGAGGGAAGATATCGCGAGTTCTTCGTCGGTGCGTAGAAAACAGAAAAATTCGAGAGTCGAGTTAACGAGGGGGACGGGGGGAGGGGATACACGAGGGGATGAATGAGTGCCGGTTGAGGTCAAAGGAAAACGTCGAGAGTGGCAGAGCGAAGCATCGTCGTCGTCGTCGTCGTCGTCGTCGGTTGTGATGAGAGAAGATGCAGACCGGCGAAAGAGAAAATGAAGCGATGCCGAAACCGGTAGTCGCGAACGACGAGCCGAGAGGATAAGGGTTAACGAAGTAACCGCAATAAAAAAAAATGTTAAAATGTAACAAAAAGTGATCAAATATGAATTTCCGATGGTACGAACGGCGAATCTCCGATAAGAAAGAAGAGGATGAGAGAATAAAAGAAATGAATAAAAATGAAGTAGAAAAAAAAAAAAAAAGCGAAATTCAAGGATCCGGCGAATAAGGAAGATAAAAATTCAAATGTCGTGGGAGGGGGGTGGGGGAGAAGGTACTCGGGATATTCGTGTCAGTGTATCAGTGGGCTCTTTCATCTCTTCCACGGCTCGAGCGCCGCACGTTCGAGAATTATGATCGATCGTCGATTTGGGATTCGAACGAAGTAGTTGCGATAACCTCGCCTTGAATTTTTACCTTCGAGCCACGAAATCCGTCACGTTTCGCTTCTAAATTGACATTTTTTTTTTTTCTATGATAAATTGCCGAGCGAATATAGCAAAAAAAAAAATTCTGTTCGCCAATTTTTATCGATCGAAAAGTAAAAAAAAAAATATATTTTTATTTTTTCCGTTTCGAAAGAATACACGATAGCGAGTTTGTTGAACATTTTTTTCCATCGATACGCGTTGTGTGGACTGATTCTCGAGGCTCTCGGGCGTTGATACTCCGGTTGCCAACCTATATAAACCGAGTGTATCGAGGCATCGGGGTGGTCCGAGCGCTCACCGAGCAGAGGGATTCTTTCGGGCCGAAGAGAGTTCGCGCGGCCGCTCGGGGTCACCGGAGAGTTCCCCCGACACTCCATTGTATCGATGAACGCTTCTGGCTTCGAGGAACGACGAACGCAGGAGCGTACGATGACTTTGCGGATCCCCACTATAGCGTTTCCAAAGTGCCAATGAACCCCTGTATTCGATCTCAAATTTCTAACCAACAACTAAATTTTCTCCCAATGCATTCGCCTTTCCACACCCCCTCTTCGTTCCCTCCATTCGATCCCTCGTATTTTCAAAGTTCGAGAATCTTAACCAACCTATTTGGCAATTCGCGACGCGATTATACCGCACGAGAGTCCGTAGACTTTCCTCGGTAAAACACCGTCCGATGCCTCGGGGGTTTCTGTAAACTCCGCGAGAGAAGTCGGTGAGTTCTCTCGGGTATATCGGCGTTCGCCGGGGCACCCCGCTGCCACACTGACTCCGATATACGCGAGAGATATCCGTTCGAGATTTAGTGCAGGAGAGCCGCTCGAGTATAGCCCCCCGCGCGCGCGCGCTCGCGCGACCAGAGTTCGAAGAGCTTCGGAGAGGCAGATAGGTGTGCATAGCTAGTAGTAACGCGAAGTACACCGTCTCACGTACAGTTTCCAACTGGGGTTACTTTGCTCCCTTCGCTTGCGAAAATCAGCAACGAGAATCTCGCGTACAACCGATCGAAATGTTTTTCACCGTCCTTGGAAACGGAATACCAGGCATATAGCAGGGAGAAGCGAAAGGGGGGTGTGGGGCGAAGGAATAAGTAAAGGCGCGAGTATGAGTGCATGTGTACTGCGGGCGCGGCGAATACCCGCCACCGGGTAATCCTCGATTCTCTTTATCCGCACTACCTGTACAGCCTCCTCCCCCAACCCCCCTCCCGCAACCCCCGTCTCGTTTGCTCTCCCCGCGCCGTTGCTACAGTACAGGCAATCGATGCACCGTCCCCATGTGTGGACGGTATACACACACGCGGAGAGGGGAGTAGGCGGGAAAAAAAAAGGAGCGAAACAAGGAGAAAATTTACAAAGATTCTCAGCCGATATTCACCGCGCGCGCGGGGGCGGAGGAGAGAGAAACGGCGGAGCGAAAACGTGTGGCGCGAATACGATACTAAATAACCGTAACGATCCCGCCGCTTCGGACAGTTTGTACTAATTTATTTAATTGCCATAATCCGGGAACCCTTCCCTTCCTTCGAGAGTTCTGTATCTCGCACAGTGGCTCTTCTCTCGATCTCCGGCTGCTTTGTTTCGTTTCCATCCCTCTGCGAGTGGTTACTGCGATATTGTATTATAACGATAATCCCCCCATAAAATGGTATCGGATTAAAATAATTCGTTATAATCAGAGTGACGTGAGTACATAAACGGCACGTCTGTGAAGTCAGACTGCGAGTAATGATTGAATGCCTCGTATATTTTGCAGCGCGATACGAGACAATGTTTTCTCAATGATAAAAAATAAAGCATTGACCTTCGATGGATTGGTGAATCGCAATAAATTCGCGAAGATTTATGTGCCATCGATGATATATCGTTCGAAAACACTTAATGTACAATTGTTACAGCTTTATTATCCTTAACTCGCGTTCATCGCGAACAGTATATAAATACGATCTATAATAACGGAGTAAACCTTCTCGGCAAAGAGGTGCATATCGTAGTATATTCGATACGGGTACGAAAAATTATTCACTATAGATATACGCAAATGAACGGTTTGTAACTATTCGCGAGTGTATACGGTGATAAATTTGCCAAAGATCCAACGATCGCGATAACTCGGAAGGCGAATAATCGATCCAAAGGACCGGCGCCCGGTATAGAGCGTTTGTTTTGTTGTGTTCGGCGCGAAACTGCTACCGCGCGCGCCGCCGAGAGTAGGCAGATAATTTCTCGTTAATTATGCGGCGATTAATATTAACGGCGTGTATATACGCATATATATAGTTTGCGCTCTCATAGTATGCAGAAAAGAGGCGCGCGGGAGCCCTAAGCACCGGCATAACCTCTGTGCGAAGCGGTCCCGCGAGAGGGAAAGAGAGTTCGGAAGGGGGCGCGACTCTCGCGCCTGATAAAACTTTCTTGTTAGTTTCTTCTTTTACTTATCTTTTTTTTTTTTCACCATTTTTTACTCCCCACTTATTCCTCTTGTTTTCACTCTCCGCGCAACGAAGGCGATCTTTCTCACTCCCGGTAAAACCTCGTAGCGCAACGCGTTCCTCCGCGCCGTTTTTCGCAAAGCGTCTGCCACCTGCGAGAATCCCCGCATAAATTCTCCACCGTCTTGCTAATAAATCCGCGGCGACTGTCTCTCCTTCTCTCGCGTTCGTTGCGACCAGCCAAAGGGGAAATGAGACGGAGAGTTTGTGTAGTCGCTGATGGTACAGTGTGCGTATATATGTATATCTATATATACATACAAATACGTATATACGCGGAGCCCAGACACGCGGTTGTAAAACGTCGTCGTTGTCGTCGTCGTCGTTCGTCGTCGTACCTCGCGCCCGCTAACTCGCCGGGCTTTGCCCATTGCACAGAGTTCGCGCGCCCGCGTGATCCTCTCCGCTGGACCCTCTGTGGAGTCTGCGACGAGCCGATGCACTTTTGCTGGTCTCATCTCTCGCGCGTGTGGAACCCACGACGAGGGATATCCTCTCGTATAAAACGAGGATATAAGCCGATGAGTATAGTCCTCTATCGTACCATATATACATATATACATATAATATATACACGTATAGCAGACTCTTACTTTCGTTACGGGACAACCGCTTTTTACGCGAAGAATCTCTCTATAGAGATCTTAGACACGGTGGATTACTAATCGCGATCCCGTCTTTTTCACACCGTCATTCTTGTCTCGTGACACTATATATAACGATATATATATAAGTATATTATATATATTTACATACGCACGATGCTATATCCTTTCTTCGAGATAAGAGTAAATAAATTTGTAAATAAATTTTACTCTCGCGTTCGTACGAAGAGAGCTATAAGGAGAGATATGCGAGAGGAGAAGAAGAATGACGAAAGATTAACCACAGCAAGGAGACTCCATATCGTATGGTATATTATCGAGTGTCTTTCTCAGTGCCTCTCTTCCAACACTGAGAAGAGTTTGATACATCGCCCGTACGGCTGGAAACGGAGCGCATTATCACTTTTGTTTCCAGACACCCTTTATGCGCTTTTGCAACGCTGCTGCCTCTCGGCTCGAGATCCGAGGGCTCTCTTCCCAACGTCCGCTTCCCGGAGCCTCCGGAGGCTCACCGCTTGGGTCAGAGCAGTTGTAACAGACCGTAGAGGAAGAAGCGGGATTCCCTCTGAAAGCGAATCCTGGTCGTGATATCTCGCGCCATCATCCGCTCGCTCCGCGGCCACAACCGCGAGGAAAGAGACCCCTATAGTATATATACTCTCCTTTTACTCTTCGGTACAATTTATTTATTTATTTTTCACCGTCCCGCATATACCTCGACGGCAAAACGATCTCCGCTGAATCTGACCCTTTCCTTTCCTTCTACTGAGTTCTTCTCTAGTTTTGCTCTTTTGAATCCTCGGATCGTTGTCTCGTCTCCGGTATCCCCTGCGCAACTTATTCGTACGTTTTCAGCCGCAGTTACCAACTTCCCTTCCTATATCGAATTCTTTTAAGCTGATTAATGAGGGAGAAACTTTCCCAACGCCAGAGGGATGAAAAAAAAAAAAAAAAAAAAAAAAAATTACGAAAAATTCATAGAACGAAAAATCGAGAAATGAAACGAAACGCGTGGAAGTAAATAGGAAATAAGAAGAGTAGCAAACATTCGCGGTGGTCGTAGCCTATGAGCCGAACACCGAATGATAAATGCTTTCGGAAAAGGAGCCGCGTAAATCGCTGGAGATATATAGCTCCCCGCTGTTACCTGCGCCTCTCTCTCTCTCTCTTTCTCTCTCTCTCTCGTCTTTCTTTCGCGGTGCGGGCGCATACACTCATTTGCCCGAATCGGCTGTGTTACCTGTCGCATTCGCGAACGACGAAGCACAACGAGATATATATTTCAAGGCATATTTTTGCCCACCCAACCGGGTGGTTCAACAGTTCTTTTTCCGTTCTTCGTTCTCCGCTGTTGCGGCACCAAAAGCCTCGGGGATTTTTCAACGATGATGTACGAGTCCGGGGAGAGAGATCGGAAGGAAGAGGAAGAGCCAAAGGCACCGCTGTGACTGGTTAAAAAGTCGTTGTCGACAAGTCCCAACGGTATCTCCTCTACACTCCGTCTCCTCGCGATGTAAATAACTATTTATCATATTCTCGTGGAAGAGAAACGTTTCGATTGAATTATACGAATTTCAACGACGCAATTTTCCTTTTTTTTTTTTTTTGCTATTCGCTATTATTTTTTAAAATTTTTTATACTTTGATACAAAGTGTTTTCCATGGTATATACGAAGGGGGGGCCTCCGATGATCGGTAAAATATCGTCCGACAAACGGAAAGGCTTAACGTTCGCCGTTGAGAACGTCGGGGAGGCGTGGGAAGCTCTCGAGGCCGTAGGGACTGTACAAAGGTATATAGTAAATGTATATACTATGTTGCATTATTGCAGAAATATTTCATCGTCTTATGGCCGAGCAGCGGCGATCTTTCACAGGGTATTTATCGTGATAAGTAGCCACCATAGTGAAGAGGGGAGGAGAGGAGAGAACGGCGGTCATCGAGAATTAGCATTTTTTTAAATTCAACTATAAGCTTCTCTTTCTCTCTCTCTCTCTCTTTTCTACACTCTCTCTTCGCGGTATATATTTTCTCTCATCTTTATCGCCGTCAAGATTTCAACCGTTCGTTACCTATGTCTATAGTTCGTTACTGGTTAGTCGCCGCGCTTTGGAGCGGCAGATATATCTGTATGTATGTAGCAAAGCTGACCGGCGTATTCTCACTCTCGTTCGCGGTACGTTCAGCGACCCAACGTCCTCACCGCGTATACACCGCGCATATACTATTGTACTGTAACGTTATAATGTTCAGTACGGATATATCGGATACGGAGAAAGTGCCGCGCCCCCTTAATAACCAACGGAGACGGTGGCGTCTCATTCTTCGATAGACCGCGATGTATAATCGTTTAGGAATTCGTGACTACGAGAACAGCAACGAGAGATCGCGATAGATGAATGTCATAGGTAAACAGTTCGAATCCAATAGGAGTTATGAATTTATCGATTTTTCCCCTCATCGGCGCCCAATAAATTTCGATGTTTACACAAGTAACTCTTTTTTTTTTTTTTTTTTTACGATTCCTTCGATCAGAAATTACCAACGAAAATACAATTTATCAAAAACGGAGTTTACACAACTCGGAGAAAATATTTTCTTTGGCGTACCTTTCTTTTTCTTTCTCTCTCTTTCCGATATTTACACCGGAGAACCCGCGACATTTCCCTGAGGTGTTTCGTAGCAATACTCCACTTGAAACTCGTCTCAACGATCTGCCGAAGTAAGGCGCCTCTTCGATCGACTGCGTAACGCCCGAAGGTAGATATTCCCAATGGGAATATCTCTATTTTTCCAGTGAAAATATACATTTTATCTATGATTTCACGTATTCCTCAAACATACGAAAACGCCGTTTTTTTTTTTTCGTTTTTTTTTATTACTCCTCATTTTATTTTTATTCGCACGCGTTACGCACTCGGAAAATCGTGATGTGTAAATATCGTTGAATTTTCACCGTAGTGAGATTTTACCGCTTCTTGAGATTTGAATTCGCTATAAAGCTGTATCCCCGTGAATTCAGACGTATGCATATCGTTTGCGGGAACGAATCACCAAGCAGAGTTTCAAGCGTTTTTCGAGCTCCTGGTATTGCATCCACTGGTTATATTTTAGTAGCCGCTCACGTACAATACAATACGTGCTACTGAAGCTCTTAGTATATATATATATATATGCATACGTTTGAACTTATATATCTGTGGATACCTACATATATGCTATAAAACATTATTTCTTTTTTATTGTCGTTTTTTTTTTTTGCTCCGCTACACGTAAGTCGCATATATCCCTTTATCTCCCTCTCGGCTCGACTCGCGCGAGATTCGTTTTTCCTCTCGTTCCTTCGACTCTTCTTCATCGACTACCCGCACCCACGATCGCCACTGTTAGGCTCTCTTCCCTCTTTCTCTCTCTCTCGCGGTCTTCGGGACAAGCGAACCTCGAGAACTGTACACAGTGGGACTACGAGCCAAGATGAGGTATAAGGGAGAGACGATATAGCATCTCGCGGACGTATGTACGTGCAGAGCTACCAGCGACGATGGGGTCCAGCAGAGACTGCACCGGAGAAGCAGAAGCAACGGGCGCGACGAACAGGCACCCGATGTATTTACGGTTCTCGGCTTACCTATATCCTGAACACTGTTTGCTCACCTCGAGCATCGCTTCTGCATCTCCGCAATGTGTGTGTATGTGTCTGTGTGGCTCTGCGGCAAGGGAGCAACTTCAACGGCACTAATAGCCACCGAGAAAATAGCTTACGAACAATTCTGCGAGTAGAAATTCTGGACGAAGTACATACGGCGGCAATACGAAGAAACATCGACTCGTATATCTTTGCGGCTTCGATTACACGGAACAAAAATGAGATTTTTTTTTTTAGGATGTTTCCGTACATTGTAACGCGCACCTGGATGCAAATTACCGTTAAACGTATCCTTAATTATTGTCCTGTCGAGAGAAACAAAACAACGCGAGAATGAAGCTGGTAGCTGGTCGGGTGGAAGTGTAGTCGGGATGATAACGAAAAAAAAACAATCGATTTTTCTGATTTTTTCAATTTCTGATTTTCTTTTTTTAACTCCTATTTTAATATCTGAAAAAAAAAAAAAAAAAAAAAAAAAAAAATCGAGCAAAGTTATCTCGCTACAATTTCTGTAGTCCTTAATTTTTTTTTGTTTTTTTAACGAAGGTGACCCTTTATTACCGCATCTCCTTTACCAACTCTAAACTATAAAGTCCATGTTTTCTTAACTCCCCTTTTAATATTCGAAAAAAAAAAAAAAAAAAAAAAAAATCGAGCAAAAGTTATCTCGCTGCGATTTCTGTAGTCCTTAATTTTTTTTTTTTTTCTTAACGAAGGTGACCCTTTATTACCGCATCTCCTTTACCAACACGAAACTATAATGTCCATACTATGCGGTACGTTGCATCGAGGCTACTGCAGTCCAACTCTCGATGGACTCGATAGCCGCAGTGCAACTGCAGCTGGTCGGCCCTTGCGAGTTCGCGAGCTCGTGCACTGTTCACAGACACTGAAAAACACCGATGTCTGTTCTGCTTGAGATGGAGAGAGAAAGACGAAAAGAGTGCACGAGAGTCGAGTGTGGGTGGCGAGAATATAAGGTGTAGGTAGACGAGAGAGTTCTTCTCTCTTATTCTACTTTGGTATACAGGAGGTGACTAAACGTCAGACCGACTCCTGAAAGTCTAAACTTAGAAGAACTCCTTCGTCTCTATCGTTCTCGATCTTCACCAGCAACTTGCCATCCTTCTTCGCTTTCGTTTCGGCGTCTTTGCTCTCCTTCTTTCCTCCATTTTGCACTAATCGCAGTCGTTTCTGCCAGAAGTCTTCTGGTTTTCCAAAAACTCATCCGATAAAGACATCGATAAGACGGAGCGTACAAAAGTACGTAAACCAACGAATTTTATCCGTTTTTCTACTCGTATATGAAATTTTCTCGATCGCTTTTAACAATTTTGTATCCGACAAAAACTGTCGCATATGTTTGCTTTTCTTGTGACCAAAAAATCCATGTCGACTCGATACTCCTACACGTGTTATACAGAAGCGCGCGACGTGAAATAGTTAACAAACTCGAATTTCCGGCGTCCCTCGCGTCTAGAAAACTCGAGGTATCGATTGTTTTTTTCATCACTCCGTGGCAACGTGTCGCACGTGTATAAAGTGCGAATGGAGAGAAACACGGAGGGTTGGGATACAATCCCTCGGGAGGTCTAGTAGTCTAAACGGGAAACTCGAGCCGCAGAGTCCGAGGTAACATTTTGCTACTACACGACGTTAGCGGCTATTGCTGTTGGGTACCAAGGGAATTCCGGTAGATCAACAGAGAGAGTCTCTTCTACCGCACCGTGTGTGAGGGATTTTTTTTTTAAATATTATAACCAACAAGCAAACACGAGCAGTAGGAGCGCACGAAGGGAGGAAGATAGGAAAAAATTGAAGATTTACAGCGCAGGGATGAGCGTCGGACCCCGTTCTCGAGTTAAATGGTTCCCGTTTAACTATACAAACCGCTTATACGATATAACTGAGAGAGGGGTATGAAGGACGGACGAGTGTCGCATCCTGTACATAAATTATATAAAACCCGCGTGTGCTGCGAACGAGCGAGACGAATAGATACGGAAAGATTACAGCAGCGATGAGATAGATGGGATATTATATATCGCATGAAAGCGGCTCTCTCCCACCTATAAACCCGCTGCTTTGGTTGCACTTATGTTATCATCGTCCCTCCTCTATCTATCTGATGAAATGGAGGTCAAAGTAGCTGATACGCAAATTGATTCGATTCAATCGACAGCCATCAGCCAGTTTAGGACCTCACCGTGTGTCCTCTTTTTTCCTCTCGGTCTCATCCTATCCAATACCAACACTCCCAACGCGAAGCTCAACCACTGACGGGAACTTCCCGTTGTGTTTACAAAAATGTCCGGTCCAATTTGCGTGCGACATATAAACCCCTTCGTTCACTCGCCAACGTTAGGGAATTGCTGATAGCCAATAAACCATTAACTGTATCAAACATCATAGGAATTACCTAAAACATCTATTGGCTTCTGCGAACGATCATTTCAGTTCTCATAGGAATTCTGACTCTTGATGATTGAAAAAAAAAAAAAAAATAGATGTGTTAATATTGATTCTTTATTATAATCCACTCATCGCAAAGCTCCTTCAATGAAAAAAAAAAATTCAAAAAAACTTCAATATTCCATGCATTCGAAATTTCTTAATGGATTCGCGCCAAATTCGATTTCAAACTTCATCCCATTAGAGTCTATTTGTGGATTAAATTTTAACTCGATATCTTATAAGTTCTGCGAGTTATAGCGCGCGAAAGGTAATTTTTCAAAAAGTGCCGTAAATTTTGAACGCTTTGACGGATTTACGCGTAATTCAATCCCAAACCATACTGAACGACAGTCTACTTGTGGTCCAAATTTGGGCTCTGAAATCCAACGATACGCACGTATTAATCCAATTTTCTTCGAACCCCTTTTCTCGATGTTTTCAATGATTTTCACAGCCCTGACATGAAAATCTCAAAAATCATTTTTTTTACGAAAAAGCTTCCTCTATACAGAAACAATAAGAAAAAAGCTTTCATTGCTATCAGCACTTGTTCTCGCGAGAGTAGTTCGTATCTCTCAGTCGGTTAGTGTATATCCATCGTAGGGGGAGTTTATAGACTATAGCATAGAAACTCAGCAGGCGCCCCCGCGTCGTCCGTAGAAGTTTATCCTCGTATTCACCGGAGGGTCCCAACAGCATCACTGGACCTATTTAGCCGGTATGAAATTCTGTTCTCCAACAGTGGAACTTGCTGGCGAAGACTATATCCGAAGAAATATTGATAGTTCGTTCTCCTCTCTCCGCCTTTACTACTGCTATACGGTGTCCCTGCGGTGCGTGAACCACGTGATATCGTGCTATTCGGTTTTAGAGAGATGGAATGAATATCCTTCTGCACAAACGCATATGCAGCATATTGCAGACGCCACAAGCTATGTTCTTCCGTCTGCGTCGAGGGCGTGCATACGTATATATGCAAACATAACTATATCTACGAGTTTGAAACTACGATGATGAGTCCTGTGTGGCGGAAAGGGCGTACGTGAACGTCGTACGTGCTCTACGAGCCTACAGGCCTACCGTTCTTGGATGTCCCGACAGCGCTCGCCTAGTACTTACGCTACTTAGGTACGTGCAGAGCAACGGTGCAGCATCCCACAGTCGACGCATATACGCGTACGACGCAATGCCAATTATGCACCGGCAGGCTTTCAGCTCCCTCCATCCCTCTCACACCATCCCATCCCTCTTTTCTTCGCTCATTCGTCTTTCTATTTCACTCGACAGCATTGTTTCTCTGATTCCTTTTCACAACCCCCCCTTCCAACTCCGAAGTTAGACAACCGGTCGATCGACAACCCTTCGGCGCTGTGCAGAGTCGCCCTCTTTCTCCACCGATATCTCCAGTAGCTATTTCGTTATTTTTTCACGACAAGTGCTCAGAGGGGTAACGATCGTGATGACGACCGGGAGCGATCCTGGGGATACGATGGATGTCTGTATCGTCCCTCAGACACTCGAGAGCTTACTGCAGTTTTTGCTATTAGGGTTGCATGCAACCCCTGAGGGGGTTCGAGGCTCGTAGGATTTATTTGTTGTGGTCTTGAAATCCTGAAGATCTCTGTGTGTTGAAGATTTTTTTTTTAATTTGGAGGGGACTTTCGGCTATTGTTCTAATATACAGTGTTATTGGTATTTCTCGGTGATGTGTACACTAACGCTAATTTGTTGCTTACTTCCTATTTGCTTGAGTATAAAAATTGCAAAGTGTTTTTTTTTTTTTTTTTATAAAAAACCTTCCGAATGCCGGTGACTACTTGCATTTTTCTCGTTGATTGTGGGATTCGCTTTGTTTTCGAATTTTCTGGGGAATTTACGGTTTCCGGTTTCACTTCATCCGAAAAATGATTAATTGAGATAGTTAGTTGGTGCAACCAATTTTGTCGTTCCAATAACCAAAAAATGGTTGGTTGGTTTTTTTGGTTCAGTGCCATTTTTTGGTTTTGGTTGGTTTGGTTTTTTGGTTTTTTTTTGGTTCCTTTAACTAATCATTTCTTTCAGTGTTATTGTGGCCTTCAAGTCAACAATGAGTTACGGACGTTTCGATTAATGGCGCATAAATCGATCGATCCTTCTCCCCGTTTTTGTGTTTGCGAATTCCAATTCATTGCTCACCCTTTTCGCTGAAGTGTAAAAAAAGAAAAAAAAATTTTTTAAATGGCGAAATAATTTTTAACCAACGTGTTATGGGTGCAGCATGACTGCATGGAATTCATGGTCTTTTCCTTCGGTTGCGTGTCGAAAGACTCGATTTAATTACCCTTCCCTACGGCGACGATGCCATCCCTCGGGTATATTCAACCCCACCGTGGTGAGAGAGAGCTATTACTACCATTGCAGCGACACGGATGTCGTGACGACACGGTCTGCGCAGTGGAGCTTCACGAGAATTCCCTTCAATTCTATAGTGTTGTAGCGTGTGTGCTGTATAAACCAGCAGTTGAAACACGAAGCTAACTTTCGCACACTACGGTAATATACTGCACACTATCGATCCTCGAGTTACAAGGGACTTCCGGGTAGTATTACGTGCTTCTATCACTCTTTAGGGCGCTTTTGTAATTAGATAAACTCTCTCTCTCTCTCTCTCTCTCTCTCTCTCTCTCTCGGCTCTCCGAACGTGCAGTGAGATACTTGTCGTCCTTCAAAATGGCCCTTTCAACTGGTATCAATCGAATTAGAAACCCTTTAGTCCTTTCTCATCGACAAACTTGACTCTATTTCATTCCGCGGTAGAGTCCCTTACGGCAATTGATCCAATCTTCGAAGTTTAGTTTTCGCAAACATACGAGATTGCGGGTCGAATTTATCCTCAGGAATTTCGATGTATTTGAATATCATAGATATGAATTTTTGTCGAATAAATCTCGACGTCGAGGGAAGTCTCGACCACCCCTTTTTTGTGTAATACGACGTCGGAGAGGTAAAAAGAATAACAAAAAAGCAAACGCGAGAGTTCGCTAAATTATTTCTCAACACGTCGCACCCGCACGCTCGGGGCAAAGCTTTACCAGCTCTCTCGCTTTGCTTGCGTTCGCAACACACAGAGGCGCAAGCAAAGGGAGAGAAGCCGGGAGAGGGTGGGGAACAGGGGGAAGAAGGGCGCGAGAAGAAACGTTGCGAGGGAGGAGAGAGGAGTGTTGGTGGTTCCGGTGGTGGTCTGCTCTGCAAAGTGCCATTAGCATATTTATACGCTTTATCTTTGGCGGGTAACTCATGGGTAGAGACCGGCACGAGGCAAACATCTCCCGCCGATCTTCCTTTCGTTTTTCTTCGTTGTGATATCGTGTTTCTTCGTGAATAATCGCTCATCGTCGAGATTTCAATTTTCTCGCCACCCTTTCGATCATCGTGCGAAAATAACGAACGATAACGCAAAACTCAATTTTCTTGATTTTTCGAATTATTGCGCTTCTCGAGATATATTGATTTTAAATTCGCTAAAATTTCGTTAATGAGGGATGAAAAATTCGTCCATAACTCGTAGCCATCGCTACGCGGAAAAATATGTTTTTCCAACCTTCTCGATTCAATGGTGATGCGCGGGCGCACGCGGGGGTGAGAAAGTACCACCATACAGCTCAGTGATTAATAATTTCAATCGCGAGGGAGAGAGGGCGCAATCCGTTCGAGACTAATTGCTATTCTCGGCTGAGCCGCGGCAACGATAGCGAAAGGGAAGGTCTAGCTTCGCGCGAGGGGTTGAATCATTTCTCGTTCAATGTAACTTTCGTTGATCGACTATGTTGCATATAGAGGAACGATATCTATACCCGTGTAATTTGTACTACCGGATGAGCGATCGAAGGGATATTCACTGTCGTTCTTTCATATGCGCGGCCACAAGAGCTGAAAGGAAAACCGATTCAACGGCACACACACATATGCGCACGCGCGTGAATACACTGCCTATAATCAGGGGAAAAATTTATCGACGAGATAGAGGTATGATAAATCACTTTTCTGTCGAGACGTTGAAGTATCGATCGTTAATACGTCCCTCAAGCTAAAGGCAAGAAGCTTGATATTTCATTTTTATTTATTTTTCAACTCCGCGATCTTTTGCTTTATTTCTTTTAACATCGCGGCGCATTCTCATTAGCGTATCGTAGAACGCGAGACCGCCGACACGTTTTACTCTCGTGCTTTTACGTTGGTATATAACTTCTCTAGTTATTATAATCACGAGCGCAGCCGCCTAGACGAAGAACTTGGGAGTCTATAGACCTCGGAAGGTTAATGAAGCTCGGGGGGGCAACCCTTTCAGAGCCACTTTGACCAGTAAAGTGTCGACGTGGCCGGTTATAGGTGTATAATTAATAATTAACGCTCTTGAAGGGCCTCCAACGGGCTCTCGAGGCCGCTGTTTCAAGAGGTGAATAAAGGTGAATAAAAGAGTCGGTTCTCGCTTTTACCTTTTTTTATTCTCGAGCGAATCACGAGGACTCGTGATTTACCCGCGTGGTATTTGCAACCGGTACTTTCTCTCTTTCTCTGGATGAAGGAAGAGAAGAATGGAGAATCTCTTCGAGTCGAGCGAGAAAGAGACCCTTAAAGTACGAGAGGTATACGGGGACCGGAACTTCGCGAGAGGCGATGAAACGTGCGAATTCTCCGAGTTCTCGAACTTCTCCGAGTTCCTGCGGTATCGTCGTCTCGTTCGGGTTACGAAAATATCGTGAAAAAAAAATAAAAAATCTCAATTCTTTGCTCCATTCCGTCCATTTTGCATCCGCAGATTTATTTCCATCCAAAAATGCATAAGAGAATCGAAACTTTAGTCCAGAAGGAAATTTCTATTTTCCTAAGGGATGCTGCGCGCAGGGATTGCTTTGATACGAAGAAAAAACTCGAAGAAATAAAAAAAGTTTATCGAGTTCAACGCAAATAGCATTCCGGATTCTTGTTATTCCACTACAGGTCTATGCGGGTGTAGGTACGAGTGTAATATAAAATGCATATTTCTTTTACGTCTTACGTCTCGATAACTCGCGATCGTTGTGTCTTCAACTGGGATTGGTACCCGTATGGTATACGTATATATAAAATCAGTGTCGGTAACGATACAGAAGAGACTTCGGGTGTACAGTGATGTAGTAGCGGATGGGAAAAGTGCACGATAAATCTTATCGGGTTGAAACGTCCTTACCCCGTGTTCCTACATGGTAGAGATAGAAGGAGAAGAGAGGGTGGAAAGAAGGAGAAGAAGAAGAAGAAGAAGTCGTCGTCGTCGAAAATGGGAAGGAATACGATAGAGGGAGGTATAAGCGAAGCGGAGAAATAGGAAAGGGTTGTGGAGGTTCCCGGGGCCAAGGTTCGTGACGGGGGTCGACGGAACGTGGTGGCGAGCCTCCAGCGCGCGCGACGTTTCCAACACACATGTACCCTTATATCTATGTCTATCTTACTATATCCAGTACACGCTTCGTACTCTCCGTACATACGGAAAATCCGAAGTTATAACCGCACAGCGAAACCAGCATTCCCGTAACATTTTCTGCTACACCCGGACCGTAACATCAAATCGCCCACATAACCCGATGAAGAGAAAGAAAGGTAAAAAAAAAGAAAGAAAAAATACGAGAGAAGAGAGCAGCGCGAATCGTCAGGCAGTTCTTCGGCTTCAGCGTCGAAGGGGGTTGAGAGGGGTCGCGGCGACGGTGAGAGGAGTACGAGGGGGTGGAAAACCCTCTCCCGTATACGAAGGCGCAGCGAAGGGTGTATAGGAAAGGGAAGAGTCAGAGAAGAGATGAGAGTAAGGGAAACCAACGGGAATAGAGAGGGTGTGAGGGAAGGGGGGTTGGCTTGTTCTCCCGGTCGATCTCTCGTCGTTGCCAAGCGACCGGGGGTTGATCCACGCCTCCCTCACCCCCCCCCCCCCCTCCCCTGGCGCAACCCTGCAACTACTGCCGGCTCTCGTGGCGCCACCTGCCACCCCTACAGTAGCGAGATGCTCCCCGTGAGCGACTGATCGAGGCCCGGCCTTGTGCTGGCGTACCCGCGCCTCATCGTCATCCCCCCGGTGTGTGTGTGTGTGCCTCTCGTTTTCTCGTGTCGTAACAACATTTATCATTATCACGACTATACATTATTTTGTATCCGATAAATCATACACCCCCAGTGTTTAAAATCTTTCGACATTCCCGTCGTTGGAGTTTCGAACGTCGAACGTCGCTTCAGCATCCCATTCACGCGGCTGTGTCTCCCGTCGTCGAGGAAATATATACACACCCCACATAAACACTCCTGTGTTCACACCCGTCCGAAATGGTACGGAACTTTTCTGATTTTCTGTTATTGTTATTTTTTTTTTTTTTACATATTTTTAATATTGTTAAGAATTTTTGAAAACTATTTTCGTATATTCGCTGATAATAAAATTTTTAAATACACCGATGCGCGGAGAGCGAACACCGCACCCGTGCAGTTGCAGGGTGCATTGCTCCCGAAACTGTTGATCTCTGTCGTTAGCCCCGACATTGAGAAACGATAATCGTATTTATCAAACGACCAGCTGGCGATTAACGCGGAAAAACGATGAAATAATCAATGTGTTAAAAATGAGAATTTACGGAATTTTACGATCGATGAAAAATCGTGTAAACTGTAATTGTGTCAAATCGTATAGTTTGATTTTAACACGAACATTGTGTAACGCGGCCGCGCGGAGCCTTTTCATTTCGCATTCTTGGTGTTACGATCGTGATAAACGTTTTGTTCGGAGGAGGGGGAGAGGGGTTGGTAGCCGCCCGGAAAACGGCAGGGTCCGTTGCTCTCTTTGGCAACAGCCGAGAGAGAGAGAGAGAAAGAAAATTTCGTTCAACCGCGCGTTTCCCCAGTTGCACATTCACGCCAACAAACTCTATCGGGCGGGTTTACGACCCCTCCTTTTTCCCGGCTCGGTGAATGAGAGCGCTGTATCATGAGATTCGCCAATTGTGTTTAAATTATATATCACTAAAAAAAAATATATATATTGTATATACAAAAAACAACAATACATCAATTGAATGTATCCTGCGATACCTAAACAATCAGTTGCCTGATCCATCAGTAATTATCCATTTTTTCACGTCTGCATGTCTGTGCGTATAAATTCAGTGAGAAAAGCGCAAGCGCGTTGACTCGCGTAAAATTCGTCTGTCGACCGTTTCAGGTTATATACGTATGTGTGAGCGATTGTTACGAGGGTGTTGACTCTTCTGGACTACTGTCGTTGAAAAAAAAAAATGCGTGGAAAAGAAATGAACAGGCAAAGGGGGTTGTTCTTCAGCTCGGATGTCGTTGATCTTTGAGAAGGAGCTTTGCTTTCACCGAGTGTACAGCGAGTAAGCAAAGCTGGAAAACGCGCTTATACGCGTGTTTTCTAAGCTTTCGGTGCTATACGGAGGTCAGTCGTTGACACGAGACGTAGAGAGGGGTTGTAACCATAGGTATTTGGCTCCCGTGCAACGTCGACAGACATAGGGGTCATTAGTCCACCTTCGCGGACGCTTATTGGCTGAGCGAAAGGGTTGAAGCGCCTAACCCCCTTTTCTCTTGACCGTCCATTTTCATCCCTACTAAACACGATCACCTAATTAGAGAGGGTAGTTACCTTGTACGGCTTGTCGTAGTATCCCATTGACCCTTTGAGGAGCCCATTTAGCCTCTCGTTTTTCTTGACCGGTTTCAGTACGGCTCTTTGACCCCTTCCCGGATCTTTTAAAAATTACACTCTACCCTCGCAATAACGGAGCCAATTTACCGGGTTAAATTAAAATTCTCATCGTTGACCACTTCGAGAGTAACGACAAAGATACGGTGGTCCTTCCCATCGTAAATCTTGAGAATGAAATTTTTTCTTTTTTTTTTCCGCTCCACCCTTGTCATGTATTCTTGTCCTGCCTTTTAAAGGTGCATACCCGAGATATAATATACGCTATAGCTTCTTTGAAAATATATTATTTGTCCAGCGAGGACGATGTCGGCGGCGGCACGTTTGGTACGCGAATAGCGTATCTCTTCGGCCGCAAAAGATACGTGAAAGGGATGGGATTTACTGTACACATGTATGGGAGGGGGGGGGGGGGGGGTCGAAAAAAGTCAGCGAGAAACTGGCAATAATATTCTTTACTGTTATTCCACTGTACCCGCTGCTGGTTAACCCTCTCGCGCGCTCGCCAGCCTTGATTTTAATTACATTCGAATCACCCGGTGCACATAGAGGCGTTTCGCTTCTCCTTCGCTCCAATCGAGTTGCGTTGTATACTAACAGCTTTGGGGTCTCGTCTCACGGAGAGTTCAGAGCGAGAAGAAGCTCTTCTCTCAGACTCTCGAGCTCTCCGTATACGCGATGGAAGAGACCGAAGAAGCACTTTATACTGCCGCGCCTGTAAAAGACGACGCCCACGCTACTCTCTCGGTGCGTAGTATATACCCCGACGGCTGCGTGTAAGTTCAGAAAGTCTCGGAAAAAAAAAAAAAAAAAAAAAAAAAAAAGTACGTGCGCCCAAGAAGAGAGGCCTCTTCGATGAGTGCAGCCCGCGAATAAGGGCCACATAAAGACGAGAGGGCCGTAAAACTATGATTTACTGCTTGTCACTGATGCATCCCCCTCGTACCACTCTCGCCGCTACCCCGCCAATACAACGAGAAACGCGAGAGACGAAGAGAAATCGCGAGAGAAGATTTTACTTCTTTGTTTCTCAGCCTCTTCGCAATACTATACGCGAGAAGCGGAGCGGAGTCTTACTACTCGTCCGGATGTTGTTTTCATACTTCTTCCTTACCCTTTCGCGTTATATTATCCATTTTGACATCGCTTCGGAGTCACTTTTTTTTTTTCTTTTTTTTTTTTTTTTTTCACACACCTCATGCCATCTATGGTTTCTCTGGGTCGTCGGAGATCGCAATAGCTTTTTTTTATTTTTTTTATTTTTTTTTATTACCAGACAGAAATATTACAATTTAAAAACGAATCTATGGAAACTGATCCCCCATCCTTGAAACTTGTAATAATTTGATTCGCGACCTCGAGAACAGTTGATGGAATTCTCTTCGTCTTTCGTATAACTCTTTTACACTACATTCGCCGGTCTTCGTTAATCTTTTTTCATTTTCTTTTGCTCCTTCTCACTGATTCATCTCTTACATCGCAATAGCCCGCCGCGAACACCACGCATTGTCCTCGGCTGCGGCTCTCTTGAATCTCTCGCGTTCCATCTATACATATATATGTATAAAGTGAAGTGGAATGGAAGATATATATAAATATAACTTATATTTTGCGCAATAGCTGCGATATACTGACTATGGGGTTTATACAGTGTACACACGATGATGCGGTCAGTAGGTTATTCGCGAAGTTTAACTCGAAACAACCCGGTTGCACACGAGGAGAAGAGCTCCAGTCCCGTCTGGAGGCCCCTCAATCCGACCGTCTGTCTGTCTGTGTGTTTAATGGCGTCTGCGGTTTCCCATCAAACTTCACCTCTCGCGCCCACCGCGCAAGCCGACATCTCGCACGCGGTCCACCCAAGAATCGGACGATTCCCCATGCCGCGGAGAACTCTCTCGGGTGGCCGCGACTGCTCACTTTTCGCCACATCGGGAACAACCCGTAGCCGCGGTTGCGCTTTTACATTTTACTCCGACAATTGCCCGATGCGGTTTACCGCTCGCACTGTCTCGAATAACAAATAACCAATGGCCACAATTCGGTCCAATAACAGACTATGTTGGATCGATCGATAAACAAAAAAATAACAAAAAAATCGCGAGTACTTCAACACAATTTTGTGCTTTTTTTTTTGTTATTTTTTACCCAATGGAAATCTGATAGCTGCTACTCGATGTTCGCGTACCTGTTTCGCCATATGTCGTTTTCCGCGAAACGGAAGTGCATTAATCGTTTATGACAATGGAACGGGAAGAATACGAAGATTTGTTCGTTCGTTTCCTCTGAATATCATTATCGCGTTACGAGAATAGAAAATGATTACGAGACTATGTAAAAAACGGAAGTTATTCACGGTCGAGCTGTATCGGCCTCGGCATAGATAATAAATACGAGGCTCGCTTCCTTTTCGTTCTGTTGTGCATATTTAAAAATCGAATGATATTTTTTTTTTTGTGTACTTGTTGCCGTTTCTAATGTTTTGTTGCGGCGCAGATCTGCGAGATTTGTTCCCATTCGATATGTTTCACACGCACGCTGTTTTTTTCTATTTCATTGCGATTGTTTGTTTCGCAGAAGTTTACTTAATACATAACTGCCGCGTATATGATACTCTCCGCGTCACTTTCAAACGCGTATATACGCTTTACTTATGCTTACACCACTCGAGAGTGAAAGTTCGCCGACGCCAATCGTCACACTGTATCGGCCCCTCCTTCGCCCCCGGTATCTTCGTGTCCTCGTACTCTCCTCGATGCCGCCGCGAATAAGTTATTATTCGGCGAGATTCAGCCGACAGGTCGGCACTCTTCGCCGAGGGGGCCAAGAAGAGTTATTTTCAAACGCGTCGTATTACGCGCCGTTTCGTACGACTATATATATATATACGCGCGCACTCGACGCGTGGATATATATATGTTCGATTGTTACTTTGCGTTATTACTCGATCATAATTTTCATCTCCGACAAGCGACTCGGGGGTTTTATTTTATTCCATTAAGCGAACGTTTATCGAAGCCGACAATTTTATTTAATAGCCGCATTATCGGAGTACTTGGCGCGCTCCAAATTTTTTTTTTTTTTTTTGTTTTTTTATTCACGTCGAAAGATTTTAGTATAAAATATTACATAATTACATAACTAAGAGTTATGTAAGTTAGAGATTGACGAATAACAGGAAAAAAACGTAAAATTTAACCTCAAAACGGCTAATAACAAATATTTTTGTTATCTGACCCATTTAGCGATAAGTGACGATATTATGTACTTTAAAATCGCGATATCATTGCTTCGTGAATCAATTGCGGAAAAACTCAAGTGTCTCTCGTAATCTACGGGATAATATACGCGAGATAAGGTAACCGGTGGCGCTTTACGATTTTTTAGGTCATCATTACGGGGCGATGAAAAAACGTGAGAACATTAGTAAAATAACACGAATTCGATAGTTATTTTCAATAAAAAAAATAAATAAAAAATTCTCTTCTGGCGACACTGAAATTTCATACGAACAGCTTTCAGGCCTCGTGCCGCGGCTGGAATCGCGTAATAAAAATTGAATGTTTAACAGAAATTTATGAATCGCGTCTTTAGGTGACCGGAACTCCTCCCCTTACATGGAAAAAGGCAATAAAAAATTTCTCACGTCCGGTGTGATATACATGCGTTGCGGACGCTCATCCCCTTCGGTACACATGTACTTCGACTTTTACTTCGTTTTTTTTTTTTTTTTTTTTTTTTTTTTTTCTTCGGAGTTCTCTATCTTCTCTATGGTATATATATACACACCGTCCAACGGACCAGACTCACAAAACGAAGCATAAAATGATAAAGACGCGATCATGAAGAAACACGTCTCGGTTCTTGTACCGGACTCTTCGAGTTAAGTGGCCACGACGTGGCGCGATCATTGCATCGATTATTATTCCAGTGCTCGCCGCGTTCAGTGATAGGTTTTGCGTTCGTACGGAACGAGCTTTGAATTATCTAACGACCTTTCCGCGATGCATCATCACCGTGAATATAAGTCCTCCTCCTCTCCTATCGCTGGGAATTCGTATGGAGACGATGATACAACGAAAATTGTACACTACTTCGCGTATCCACGCGTATGATATGAATAACAACAACAAAAAGAATAATACAAGAGCGTGAAATGTCCGTACTTCCCATCATCTTCACTTTTTTTTCACCCCTTTCGTACGACGCGCCACCTTTTTCAATGTGCTGTACTCGCTATACAAATACTCGTACCGCGCAGTACTCGCGGCTCAATAGAAACTTTTTCTTTGTTCAACTCTTCAACCCCTTTGTCAGAAAACAACTACAACCCTTCGGCTATAGTTATAAAAAAATATGAAGACTGCAGGCCTTTGCCTTCATTTTTTTTTTTGCAAATTTTCTCGTCGTTCCATTTTCCTGAGTAGCCGGAGACTATTTTACAAATGAACGAATGCTAAAAAAAAAAATTAATAATAAGTACCATTGTATTTTGGTGCATTCTGATGGTTGCATTTATATTGAAAATATATTATCCTTGAATCTCATCGATGCGATTATCGTCCATTTATTCATCATCGTCTTTCTTGCGCCTCTTCTCATTTCGCGCAGCGTGGGAAAAAAAGAACGACGGCGCGATGTAATAAGATAAGCAGAAGAAGTCAAAACGGGTGGGAATAAGAAGTGCTGGTAGCTTATCCGAGGAGTACACGACTCCGACGCATATGCGAAAAATAAATAAATAAAACTGGAAAATGCTAAAGAAGATGCCAAACGACGTTCAACCTTAGCGGCGTAACCGCGAGAGGGTTCCGACGATAATAAAAAAAATTTTACGGCGAGCCGTAAAAATTGCGATTCCAGTATCGCTTTATTCGCAACGGTAACATTTGCCCGCTGTCTCTCGGGTTTGTGAATCGAC
Organism: Buathra laborator; assembly: GCA_934046635.1. Classification (NCBI taxonomy): domain Eukaryota; kingdom Metazoa; phylum Arthropoda; class Insecta; order Hymenoptera; family Ichneumonidae; genus Buathra; species Buathra laborator. The sequence goes on from OW203900.1 coordinate 7,983,141, forward strand.
CAATGTTTTCCACGTATATACCACTACCGTTACCTATATATATACGCGATAAAAAGACGTCCCGGTGGGTTTGAACCTTCGCATCCGTCTGGACAGAGGGCTCTTCAAAACGCCCTCGAGATTCCTTCCCATTCGTATTCTCTTTCCCTTCGCGAAAAATTTCACTAAAAAATCATAATAAAACTTTATTTCTTCATTTAATAATTCTGAAACGATTTTAATACGAAAAAAAAAAAACGGTTCCAAGAACCACCGTTACATTGGTTATTTTTTCTTTTAAATCATTTTTCACACGTGATAAATTGTGTGCGATGAATCGATAGATAATCCTCGTAATTCTCAAAAAAAAAAAATCAACAAAAAATTATAATGAAAGTTTCTTTTCTCATTTAATATTTCTGAAACTATTTTAATACGAAGAAAAAAAAGATTTTCGCAAATTCAAAAATCACTATTATAAATCTTTCTTTTTCTTTTACATCATTTTTCAGACGTTATAAATTGTGTGCAATGAATCGATAGATAGTTCTCGAGATTCTCGCGAATAAATCTGCAAGAAATTATAATACAATTTATTTCCAAATTTAATAATTCTCCGACGTTTTTATATAAAAAAAAAAATAAAAAAATTCCACGAATCAGAGCGATTGTTCATATCGGGTTTTTCTGTTACATTTCTCAGATAGAAAGTGTACGTATACGCAAAATATCCCGCAGATAATGATTTTCACGAATCCAAGAGAGATTACCGATAACGATTTTTTTTTTTTTTTTTAATCAATTTTCAGATGTGATAAGAGGCGTACGGTGAAACGATAGATAGCCCTCGAGGTTCTCGCGATGGAGGCGGGACCGAAGCAGGGCGCGTGTCCAGCTATCGGCGGTACGGCCGGAAGCGTGGGCATTGCCGGTGGTCAAGCGCATCTTCAACAGCAGCAAGGATCGGAACCAGCGACCGGTGAGACGGGACCAACCGAGGAGGGCGTCCTACTCGCTCGAGTTCACGTACCCGAACTCTACGTCAGCAAGTGTCTCCAATTCCCGAAGGATCAGCTCGTTTGGGACGTGAAGCAGCAATGTCTCGCATCCCTTCCGAAGGTAAGATCCAAACACATAAAAAAAAGCTTCGATCTTAAAAAAAAAAAAAAAAAAATAATAATTTCTCGCGATTTTATCATTAATACAGCAAAGTTAGCGCAAAGACGATTAATTACGAAAAAAAAAAAAAAAAAAAAATTGAATGTATTTTTAATATTTCAAATTAATCGACCGATAATTATTGACGATATAATTAGTAAATATATATATATATTTATCAATGTTTGTGGCTTCACTGCTTTTTGTCACGCGATCTCTCGTATTATTGAATATATATATCCACCACTCGCTGTGATTCACGCATAAAATGACAATTATTTCGTTCACGCGCGACGTCTGATGTTTTCTGTCCCACATGCTTGCCTTCCGGGACACAGGAGGTACAGCACATAGATCAGAACCAAGTTAAATTTTTTTATAAACCCCCGTCATCCCTTTCTTCATTATTTTTCAAACAATAGAATAGAAATAGTATTTAGTATAATCCACCCTTTCGATGATAATCCAATCCTCGACATTATCATTATTACGTATTACGTAAAAACCCGAGTAAAATTAATAATATACAATAATATAATGCCTGCTTACGTGATACACTATTTTTTTTTATTTCTTTCGCTCGACAACGAGTGCCAACGAGTTCGAGGATACATACGAGGCAAATCTGCCGACGCAACGAGCGTCTTAACCATTCATTTCGCGAGACAATCGAAAAGTTTATCCGTGAGACCGGAAGAATTTTCACTCTCGCGACTACAGACAAAGCGGTTGTGAAAAAAAAAAAAAAAGAAAACCTGAATTACTATACTCCTCGGGTAATCCAAGCGGAAACAAATTTTTTCCGGTATCGGAAGTACTATAATCCTCGAACTCGTCGCCTCTTACGCCATTTTTTTATTTTTATTTTCGTAAAATCGTATTTTTATATTTTTTTTTTCCCAAAATAACACAAATTTTATCGATGATTATTATCGAATTGAGGCGATAAAAAAAAAAAAAAAAATGAAAAAAAAAAAAAAAAGAAAAAACATTTCGTTGAAAGAATATGTTTCTGACCGATGGTGTTTGTTATGTTTTTTTTTCGCTTGTACACAACCCCCTTCACTTGCACTTGGGATGTGCGCTGCGTACACTACTACTACCGCTACGTGTGTGTGATGTCCTGTGGGCCAACTATGAATCAACACGTACGACAAAAAAAAAACCGAATCTCCTTCACAACACGCACGATGTTACGCGTGTGCGGGCTAAACGCTGCTGATACGCCTAAATGCGACAAATACCCGCGTGAACACTACTGAATACTACTTCACCCCCTCGGCACCTTCACGTACGACATGGGTTATCACGACACGGGTATCTCGGCATCACCGCTTCACCCCCTTTTCGATGCGCAGGTCGCCACTTGGTACAGGGTACGTTTTCTCACTTCACTAATAGCATGCGCTTTTTTTACAAATTTTTTCGTTGTTTTGTGTTTAGTTAATAGATTTTTATTTTTTTTCAATTATTCGTTAACATATGTATAAATTAGATCGACGCGATCTATATATGCGTAAATAACGTTATTTTTAATTCTTCGATGCATGAAATTAAATATATATATGTATTTTTTTTTTTTTTTTTTTTTTTTTCGTCTGGTTGTTTGCACAACAGTCGTTGACTCGTCAAATTGAGATTCACGTCTGCTTGTGAATATATACATATAGTATTTATTACATCGCCGTAACGGGGGGGAAACCTCCGATGAGCTAAAGTCGTAAAGTCCTCTGCCGCGATATAGACTCACTTTTGTATATATATATTTGCTTGTGCACCGTTTGCAAGCACACCGGACGTGCCGCTAAAGTTTCCTCGTGGACTGGTCTCGTGGGAGAATATAACTCCCAAGTCCCACGCCACCACTGTAATATATCTCGCAAGCTGCTACCGCCGCCCATATACGAGGCGAAAGAGAGGAGAGCAATGCGCCGCTGTTACCCGCTTTATACGCGGATTTAAAAGTAACGCGAGAGAGCGCTATTGCGAAAAAAACGATTTTTCGGAGGAGCAATATACACCTATCATGTTGATACAAACCTTTGCACAATAATAATAATAATAATAATATCGCGAATTTATTATCATCCTTTAACCGGGATTACACGCACTTGCATGTAACGCATGATTAAAATAATTTTCATATTAATTCCCGGTAAGATACGGTAAGTGGAATAGCGAGCGATACAATATCGGGCGCAGGTTTTCATTTAACTTACAACTGTTTCGCCAATTAGCTAATTGATACGATTTAGTGTCGTAAATTTGTTTCTAAAGACGACCGCGATTCGAATGTTTTCGATTGCAAAGAGACAAAAATCGGTTGTGTTCGACTAAATCGGCGCTTTTGGGTGGCGAAAGAAATATTTCGTTTAATGAAATAATTGTTATAGTAACGAAAAAAATAGGTAATGAATAAAAAAATCGGTTGTATAATCGTTTGATGTTAGTTAGACGATAGTTTATTTCAATTAACGAAATATTTGTCGAAAAAATCGGTCAAAAAATCGGTAAGTGCAATAGCGAGCGATACGATATCGGGCGCAGGTTTTCATTTAACTTACAACTGTTTCGCCAATTAGCTAATTGATACGATTTAGTGTCGTAAATTTGTTTCTAAAGACGACGGCGATTCGAATGTTTTCGATTGCAAAGAGACAAAAATCGGTTGTGTTCGACTAAATCGGCGCTCTCGGGTGGCGAAAGAAATATTTCGTTTAATGAAATAATTGTTATAGTAACGAAAAAAACCGATTTAAAAAAAAAAAAAAAATTCAACGAAAAAAAGTCTTCCAAACAACCGATTTTTTAACCGATTTTTTTTTTATTATTTGATTAATTCACTATTTTCGTATCTACTACGACAATTATTTCGTTCACTTAACCGAATATTTCTTTCTCCACCGAAATACCGATACCGGCAAATACCGATTTCGTTGATGCAATCACTTTTTTTGTTCTCCGCGTATATATTTCCGCGCTGGAAGGATAATATTTCAAGTGATATTCGTATTGCCCGAGAATATCCCCGATGTGACTCAATCGTCGAAATTCGAATTGAAATATCTCACGTGGGATGAAAGTTCGCCGTTGGAGGCGTCTTCCGGTCCTGCGGTGCGGGACAATCGGGCCCCCGCGTAACTTTGTGAGAACCCGACGAATAATGTATACGTATAATCGCCGAAGAGTTCTGCACATGTTCGCGAACGAGGTCGCGCGGTGCTGCGAGGGCACACGTTGCCTCCCGACCAGCCGACGTTGGTGACTTTCGTTTTCGCCTGAGGTTAACGAAACCATCGCGACCGCCGGGGCAGGAGATCCCCGAGAAGGAGTACACGAGCGCGATGAAGAAAGAGTGAGAAAGCGAAAAGCGAGTGAATAAGTTCGCGGTATGTTTCCCTTCCTTCTCCACCTATCTCTCTTTTCTGCGTCTCCGAGTTCTTTTTATCCTTTTTCTTCTTCTTCCTTCTCGCTTCCGCTTACGGCATTCAATTCTGTACCAGTGGTTACTATACTATACTTATATATGTATATATAGGTATCATACATGTACTATGGGTGCAAGAAGAGGGCGATGCTCCGGTGGGCACATGCCGGCAGCATCGCGGTGCTTCCTCGTCCCGAGGTCCACGCCCTCGAACCGCGTTTTGCACCCACGATATCGCTTCACCTTTTTTTTAATCCCCTCTATCGATACTTTTGGTAACACGAATAAAAAAAAAAAAAAAAAAAAAAAAAAAAAAAAAAAAAAACGGGTCGTCCGCGTTCATTCATATTTCTCGTTTCTCCATTTCTATAAGAATGTTTGGCTTTCACACTCGCAGTGTCCAAACCAGATAAACAACACTCGTCCCTTTTGACACGTGACGCACGTGTCGGATATTTACTAACATCTGTTCGTGGCGCCTGTTTTTTTTTTTTTTTTTTTTTATAAAATTTGGAAAGCATAATGAAAACAAACAAAGCAATGCGACTCGTCACGAATAATTTATTTTCCGCGAAATAATAGTCAATATTTGGAAATAAAACAAAAGGGATTGCGCGCGCACATCGGTACCCCAGAAGTAATTTTCGTGACGACGATATGATTGGGAAAATTAAAAAAAAAAAAAATAATGAAATGTTGACATTGATGAATTATTCATCCGGTGTATTTCGATCGATCAAACGTTTAATTGAGAATAGTAGAGCGAAGGTAAAAGCGATTTTATCTCAAATCGATGCAACAGACTGATTAATGATTTGTATCTACGCGAAGATCGAATGAAATAATGAAAATTATTTGAGTTACGTAAAGTAATATTGTAATAGTTCCTCATACAATTTCACGCTCTCCTTTTTATTCAACTCTTTTAATAGTTTTGTTTTGAATTTTTTTTTTTTTTTTTTTTTTCGTAATTTATTTTCTCTTCGAAAGAGAACAAGCGGTCGATACGAAGCGATTTACTAGTCTCGTATATCCTGACGAATCGAGTGAATGATTTCGAAAGTTTTATCTCCATAGTATGTATCCACCTGTCAGCGGACAAGCATATAATTCTCGACTTCTGCCTCTCGTTCGATTTTTCCCGCGTCTCGATTCGTTCGTTCGCCGTTTTTTTTTTTTTTTTTTTTTTTTAATTTTTATTCTTTCGTTTTTTTTTTTTTTTTTATATTTTATTTTTTTACATTCACGCCGATGCATTAGGACGTTCCAAATACGATGCTAACGATGTCGGCTCGTTACGGGAACGTATAATACCTATCGCTTTGGATCAGCGTGCGGCCCCGAGGCGATATATATATACATACTACGTTAGCCACTCGGTTATGGATCTCTCATAGCGTATATACCACGTAAGCATTGCACGTTGTGACCAATACAGCTTCACCTTCTCTCTCGTTATAGTCCAGTGTACCTTATGAATTTTCTTCTCTCGTGCGCGCGATGGTACACACCGACTTGTCTCCTATTTATGGTTGAGAGATACCGGGGTGTACCTGTACTCTCAAACGGCGGACACTCCCCGTACGTATATATAACCTTCGTATTCGTAGTGTAATGTGTCGTATATTATTTTAAGTGGGGAAGTTAAGTGTCTCGAAACGTCAAGTTGTAATAGGTGAATTAACAAAGGCGTTTGAGTGTTAGATACAACGAAAGAACGAATGAAAAAAAAAAAAAAAAAAAAAAAAAAACAAATAAATGAAATTAAATTGCGGAGATATATAACTTTCGTAATCATACCGATCGTTCGAAATGGTCGACAGAAGATTTATTTATGCTTACGATACTTCGAAAATTAATATCATTACATTGGCCGAGTAGTTTTCAAAGTGCGAGGAAGTTGAGAGGTTATGGAAGGGATAAATGATCGATAAAAGATCTATAGGTACGCGTATTCGTGTATATGTGCTTAAGGGAGGTCGATGGCGTTACACTGCCCGCTGGCCATTTGAAAAGTTAGACGAAGTGATCCTATCGGAAGTGAAGGATGATACCGGCTCGCGATCGCGGATCACAATGATCCTTCGCCCACGTGAAAAGCCCGCGGTGGATATTCTATCTTCTTTGCTCTTTATAGCGGGGACAACGCACGTTATAGTACACACGTGCTGCAGCATTTATCTTTACTCTCGAAAACTCGATCGCGATCGCGAAAATGAAGGATCGATTTATCTGATCGATAATCGTTATCGTCTTTGGACAACCGATCGATTCTCTTCCGACTCGAAAAACTACTTATAGGTTATACATTTCTAATAATAATATAAAATAAATGTTATTATTTCACTCTGAACAATCGGAACGTTGAAAGATCGAACTATATAGCTGATTCGACGTCGCGAGAGCAGCGAAAGATCAGAAGCACCCAAAGCCAATTACCTTCGGCTGCTTCGGCGAAGATCGCCGATTTAGCGAAGAGAGAAGAGAATAACCCGTACCCATGACTCTCCGGAGAGTCTGGGGAGGGGGGGGGGGGGGGGGGGAGGGGGGCGACGATCCCGCGCGCAGCGGAGAACCGGATGTGTGGACACACGCGAAAGATAAATATGGCTGACTTGGCCCCTCAGGGTGGGCCCCATACCTACACAACGCCGACGATTCCTCCCGGCCGTTTCGTTCTCCTCCACGAAGACTCTTCTCCCGGCTACTCGGTTTGCGCATCTCGCGAACCACCTCACGCCACAACGAAAAATTCATTGGGGAATTCTTTTCACGCGCCGATTATCACCCCGACGTGGAGCGCGCCGACCAATTCGCTTACTTTTGCCCGTTCCGACTTCGTCTTCACGCGATCTTTCGCTCTCACCGATATATCGCGATATATATCGGCGCTCCACAACATCATCCAAATTGTTAATTATCGCAACGCACTTGCAGAAAAAAAAAATCTGAATAAAAGATTTTTTTTTTTCGTAATCTTTCGAACAATATCATTTCTATACGCGCCGCGCGTAAAGGGTGTAAAAGTACTGATTTTCATTGGAATTTCAAACTATCCTTAAAATTCCATTGCTCTCTTCTGCAAAAGTGGAATCCTCTTTGCGCGTAACCCACAGAGAAATTCGCCGATTTAACCGTCGTGAATTTTCGTTTCTCGAAATTCAAGAGAACCGGTGAGCGCGTAATGCAGTGTGCAGTGGCATTGCGAATAAGAGTTTTGCCATCGGTTGCTCACGGTTCCTCGAGTCTCAGTGGTGGAAGAGAGTAGAGAAAGAAGAGCCAAACGTAGACTCAAGGGAAGGCGGTAGCTCTCGGTTACCCGGGGCTTTTGCTCGGGTGGTGCGCAATCTCGTATTCATGAATTTCTTGTACGCCGACTCTCTCTCCGTTCCTTCCTTTTCCTCTTCCTACCGTTCCGTTTTCTCCCCCTCTTTCTTTCGATGTAATATATATGACGCATAACCCCCGTTTATATATATAGATCACATCCGAAGCAAGAAGAAGTCAATTGAAATCCATTTTATCCGTAAAAAATTTCATATCATATATTTTTCATTGCGAACCTTCCGATCGACGATTGACTCTTTTACGTTCACAAACTATCGTATACCCAATATATCTGTTAAATATTTTCAAGCCTCCGGATGAGTCTCTGGAGTCTACGATTCCGTTTATCCCTACCATTTCCGGCCTAATTGTCGCTTTGCCTATGTTACCCGAAGCATATCGTTCGAATGTTACAAATTTCCGCGATAATACAGTAGAAACCGTATAGAAGCGGAGCAGGTAAAGCATCGCTGAGGTAGAAGCCTTCGGCTGGTAGCCGGAGTAAACGTAAACTCGCAGGGACCTCGAGTATCATCTCATATTCATGAATTCCTCGTATACCTTCGTACCTACACCCTGAAGGCCCTCTCGCGAGCCTTCCGAGCGTATTTTCTCCTCGCCTCTTGGTTGCCCCCGGCTTTGAGGCAAAACTCAGGGCACACGCTGCTGCTGCTGTTGCCGCTGCTCCTCGGCAAACGCGAAGAGGAGAACGTGTGCGCGGATATCTCATGGGTCCCCTGAAACACACTCTCTGTGTCTTTTATTCGTCGATGAGACACGCGCGAGTGGGATGCGACTGAAAGCGACTTTATTCACTGTTCCACCGTACAGATAGGGAGATCCATATATGCCGACAGTCTTGTATTAGTCTTTCACATAGGCGTGATACTCGAGACGAGAAATAACCTGACGATTAGTCTCACAATGTAGAGAGTCCGAGAAAAACTTAGCATTAGAAAACGTTAGAAACGACTAGCGAACGCTCGTCTATCTCCTGTTTCTTGCTGTGTCTCTGTAAGCGTCAAGAATAAAAAATGACGAAAAAACGCCGTGGAACTCGAGCCCTGTAACCCCGAGAGCCAAGTATGGGGAGGAGAATAGTCGTGCAGACCGTTCGCCTCTTTTCCGTCTATCGTTTCTGTACACATTCTCTCTCAGCCGCGACGTCCACCGACACGGATCATTATTCATTATCATTAATATAAACGTGTTCGCGTTATTATCCTATTGCGGTCACGTAATATGCCGTTACGTTTCTAACACTCCGGGCTTTTGTTCTGTGGTTCATTTGTGTACAGAGACCGTGGACTTGACATTTGCGAGTAAAAGAAAGTAAAGTCAGAGGAGGAGATACCTACGTACGCCATAGGAAAGATACGCGGTAAGATTCGCGGGGGAAGGTGTCGCAGAAGTTGTCTCGCGGCCCCCACGTCTCGAACTCGTTCCGTTTTCCACATCCGGTTGGTTGACAACCACTGGGCACTGAGCTCTGTGTGTGCCGAATCCGTTTTTACCGCTTCCAGCGACGTTTATCGCAAACAACGTTGCTGGGTAACAGAATAATTCTCTTCTAGTTCCACATTCAGCTGTTCTGAATGCTCCTTTCGCACGGTGCCAGTAATCGTAATGTTTCTGCTTATTACCGAAGTCGGTCTCATTTATCTCGATGTTTCGGTAAATCTAATTCCCTCATTTTATTACTCAAAAACGAAGTATCCGTTCTGCACGAAAAGAAACATCGGTTTTTTTCTCCTTTTTGGATCTCGTTGACACCGTTCGACTGATACAGTTGCCGCGGAAAACAGCAAATAGAACGGATAGCTTGATTACCATGATGCGGTTCCGCATTCCCGCGCGGAACTAAACCAATTGCCGCATAAACAGCGACTATCCGAGTTAATGCCGACGTTTAATCTTAACTCAAGTCGGCCAACTGCGGCTGTTCTGTCGTGACTACAATCGTATCTACCGTAACATCAAAACCGCACTTGATGCCGGTCATTCGTTCTATCGGTTCAAGTGCTCCGAACTGCGAGGACAAAGTTAATTCCTTTTTTTCTTCCTATTTCTTTGCATCCGCAAGTTCTCTTTTGGATGGCTAACCAGCGCTGATGGGCTCTCGCAGCGGTGGCGCTCCCGGGTCTTGTATAATACTGACTTCCTGAAAAGGTCGAGGAATTTTCCTTTGAACTTCGAACGACCCGTCTCTGTTTTCAGCGCATAGCCCCGCCGGTCGTACGTGTAAAACAGAGCTCTATGCTTTCAAAGCCAATGCAAGAATCATGCGTGCCGCTGCGCACGAGTATCTTCTTCTCGGTTTTACTCGTTCCGTTCCCTCGCTTCGCGTTCCACGGTGAGCGCAAACCGCAAATCCATATTCGGTATTCTACGCTGCGGAGTTATACATACGCAGAAGTAGCCAAGGAACACTTGCGCGGCCCGTTTCTCGCTGTTCATACGAGAGTTATGCACACTCCTGATGCATTCGAAGGTTTATTATCATTTTCAAAGGGGTTTCCGTACGCGTATCCTATCTTATATACCTCAACGCTGTACCACTGCCATACCAAACCGCGCGCTTTTATAGTTCTCCCTACAATAATGTTAACTTTATTACGCGGATAATAACAACTGAAAGCGTAATTTGAATAACATTTGGATGGAGTTACGCGATTCGTCGATAACTAACGTCCGTTTAAAATCTCCGCGATGTAATTGGGAGGGTCTCTTACCTTGACATTGGGAATCTCGGGTAACGCTTCATCGATTGCAACGAGTTCCGCGAATGCAATCCCGGAACTGTTAAGTGAAAATAGCCGGCGGGTACATCACTTCGACGGGGAAAAATGATTTCTGTATCCAAGAAAATAGTCCATTTCTGAACCTTTAACCATCGCGGGTATTCCTCCAATGACGGTGATGACGGTAATGATGATTATCTCCGTAAGTTCTGACTTCTTCCTTCCCTTCTTCGCTTCTCCAGTTACGTGAACTACTCGCGAAGTATATACCTTGGCGACTCCTGGGTTATGCGTTGTTGTTGTTCTAATAAGATAACTACAGGTACTTAGGGAAGGAGGCTTTGGGCCGAAGTGATTCTCTGCGCAATCTGACGTTCGCGAGTATTAACCGAGTCACCCACAGAAATGCAATAGGAAAAGAACTCTCCAGTCGTATCCTCTTTTATTTCGTTCTATTGGCCATTTTTTAAAAAGTTTCTTCCACTTTTTTAATACGTTTCCACTGTATTGGCTCTCGTCATCGTCGTCTCTCGTCTTCTCGGCTCATTCGGTTCTTTCTCAGCGGGAAACGGTTGAAAGAGACAGAGACGACGTGGAAGCGTCTGTAACACTTTACGATCTCATAAAATCTCGTGGTTTCGACCTTCGGATCTTCGTTTCTGTTTCTCTCGGGAAGTTAAATAGGATTTCGCCTCTTTCCGTCTTGCGGAATCGTACCAATTTGTCTCCCGAATTGAGATTCTCAATTTCATCTCCGGTTGTCCCTGAGCTCCCGGAGCCCATCGCGTTCATCTCCGAGTTCGATAAATTCTTCAATTAAACTGCAGTCATACCTCTGTCGGTCAATCTTTTTTCTGTGGATGAGAGAGCTGTTCGTTCAATCAAGAAAAACGATTTGTTTCCTCCGCGAAGTTCTGGCGTAAAAGAGATTCTTGATGTACGTGTAGACGAGGGAAGCTCCTGTTTCACCGCAAGGAGAACACAGGGAGGGGTTCGAGACAGGATAGGATTTATACCGCCCGACGTCGTTTTAAACTTTGCCATTTGCCGTCGTGTCCCACAGCTTGACCTTTCGTCCTATCTTCGCTCGTGTATGTGTGTGTGTGTGTGATCGATGCAGAAGCTTTCCGGAGGTTACGGAGTATATAACAGACGCGCGTGGAACGAGACCTCTCCGCTTCGTCGTTCTATAGTACTCCAACCCCGTTAACGTCCTCCTCCGAGTCGGCGACGTCCTGACTTAGCAAACCCTCTTCCTCCACCCTCTCCCGTCTACGTCGCACCGCATTTACGTTGAAGACGGAATTAATATTATCGAGTTTCCGTCCTCTCGGTCTCGAGACGATCGATCCTCGAGGTCGCGCGCCACTCCCGACTAAAATCCTTTGCGTCTCTCTTCGGCGTAATAACGAGAAATCGAAAAAAAAAAAAAAAATGTCGGCGCAAGGCTAATATCGCGTTTTTCTTTCGTTTTATGGAAGGAAAATATATCTTGCATAGAATTTAATGAAATTCAAATTTTATTCGTGTTTAATTCGGCGAGAAAAATTCACGATTTATCATCCATGAAGAGAAAAAAAAATAGAGGGTAGCTGAGCTAAAAGCGAAATTGGAGTTCGCTACCTTCGATCGTATAACCCAAACCCGAAGGCCGCGAGTTAGTCGGATTATCAAGTAATTTCCGTCGGGCCAAAGACGTAGTTAACGGTCGATTAAAATTCGCGATTTCTCTCGTTGAACTCATTCATCGCCCATCCTTCTCCTCGCGCTTTCGTTATTTCCCGGAGTTTCTGTTCATTTCGCCGCTCTCCACATTACGAGTCTGACTCCGAACAGAACACGGAGTATTTCTCTCTTTGCCTTCCTTCAGCCTCATCTATATCCGTTTTCCCTCTCGCTGTATAGTCAGAGAGTTCCGGAAATTGACTTTGTCGCGAGAGCGGCCTTCGCGCGTCCTCTCTTTCATCTCTCCTTCCACAGGTGGGCGTATTTCGACGACCTCCGTCTCGTCGAAATCTCTCTTCGCCGTCGATTAACGGAGACCGGAAATCGACTATTCGCCCTGCGGATTTACTCCCTTCCCGAGAGACAAACTTTGCCCTCACGATGTATCTAATTGCGTCGAGCTAACATTTTTTTTTCCCCCTTTTTTGGGATCGTGAAACTGTGTTTGACGATAACGAAATGTTATATCGCGACCAGCGGAAGAAAATGAAATCTACCGCCTCTCCCTTTCTCTCTCTCTCTCCCTGTATCTCTCTTTTCGTCAACATGTTGTATCAACTTCCTGTCTCTCTAATATATAGATTATATACTCTCGCGCGACATATTACCTCGCCGAAATTTCCCACAGGAAATTGGCGGCAACTACGCGCTTCCTTTCCCTCCTCCGCGGACACACATATACACTCTCGACGTCGCTCGTCTCTCGGCTTTGCTGCTATACAGATGCTTTTGCTGTCGCACCCGGGGACAAGCAAACTGGGTTAGTCTCTAATCGAAAGTGACGTTAAATTTGTTGCCCTGAGGCCCTCTGCGCCTCCGTCGCGGCCAACGATATATGTGTATGTCGTACACAATATTTTCCATTAGGCAAATAGGCAGCGGGAGTATACGACACGCGTATACGACATCGTCTAGCGAAATCGTACGCAATTTTTTTTTCTTTCAACACGGAGACAATTTTGTGACAATAATCACCAAAAAATATGGTCCCAATTGTCCGATAGCACAGCAAACTCGATGTATTACAGCAGTTTGGGAAATTCTCACATACTATTGAGAAATTCAATTAAACGCGTCTGCAATGCCGCGTCTATTTTTGTGTCGGGTTTTCCGAAACTCCGTTTTTATGAAATTTAGTACTTTTCACTCAATTTTACTGCAGTTTTCACGATTGCTGTATTTTTTAGTGTACATAACGCCGATTGCAAAAATGTTGCGAACTCAAGGAATGAAAATTATTAATATTCTCAGTCTATCGAAAATTCTCACACGTGCGGTAGAGACGTAGATAAATATGGCGAAACTCGCAAAAATGCTGAAAGATATTTCAATTGTCATACTAAATATACGAAAAAATGAGATTTTTTAAAAATTAATTTAAAATCGCTAAAAAAATCGTTGAACTTGAAAAAATAAATAAAAATAAATGGTTCGCAGTATGCAACAGTGACATTACGTCGTAAGAAGAAATATTTAAGAAACTCGGAGTCAGTTGAAAACTCAAAAAATTACTGTATTTATCCAAAATTTATTTGAAATCGCCAAAAAAAATCGTTAAACTTAAAAAAAAAAAAAAATGGTTCACAGTCTGCAACAGTGACATTACATAGTAAGAAGAAATATTTAAGAAACTCGGAGTCAGTTGAAAACTCAAAAAATTACTGTATTAATCCAAAATTTATTTTAAATCGCCATAAAAAATCGTTAAACTTAAAAAAAAATGGTTCGCAGTATGCAACAGTGACATTACATAGTAAGAAGAAATATTTAAGAAACTCGGAGTCAGTTGAAAACTCAAAAAATTACTGTATTTATCCAAAATTTATTTTAAATCGCCATGAAAAATCGTCAAACTTAAAAAAAAAAAAAAAAAAAAAAAAAAAAATGGTTCGTAGCACACAGTAGTGACATTACGTGGTAAGAAGAAATATCTAGGAAGCTCGGTGGCAGTTGAAAAGTCGAGCAGATCTGCATACCGGTCGTCCGCCGGGTTTCGCTATACTTAGGCTCTCTTGTCGGGTACGAAGCCGACACGCCAGACCAGCGTTAAGTACTGGATATGTGACCTTAACACACATAGGGTCTCTTATCCGCATACTCTCCGATATCCTCGTCGGCGAGTGAATACTATATTAGACATTATTATACAGTGGCATCGGCATCACCTTTGCTCGTTCCCTTCCATCGCTGTATATATGTACATAGCATGTAACTATGTGATATCGTTACGTGATGCGTACACTTTAATTCATTCGCTCCATTCTACTTATACGCGCACAGGTATTACGCATAAATAGGCGTATTACCTATACACCGATAATCCGTATAACCGGTGGCGCAAGAAGCTTTTCCAAACAATTATCCGCGCGAACATCGGAGACTTAAGGAGATATCTGTCGCCGTGTCCGCGATCTCCTCGTCAATTTGCATTATAAATTTACCAACTTATATCTATATTTCGTGCCTACGGCACTTCCATCTATAGATATATTTTACTTCGGTTTATATATCGTTGTTATTTTTTTCCGTACACGCGAGAGTATCGAAAAGATTAGAGACTCTGCAGTCGCAGCGTCTTACGAGAGCTTTTACCCTCGAACTCTCGATATATTGTTACTATGATCGTCCTATCTGCGTGGCATAATAACGAAGCAATTGAAAAAAAAAAAAACTTCGGCTACTTAAAATCCGTAATATCTTAACTTCACCGTGAGATTTTCTGTAACGGAGCCGCGTAGCGAGAGTAGCGATGAAAGTCCCTCCCTTCGGAACATCGCGGCCGCGCGTCTCGGAGACTAATCATCGATCGTATTACGATGAGGCATAAAAGACGAGACGTATATAACGCACTGCATACACCGGGCCGTCTCTCTTTCTCTCCCGATTCCTCGCCCCGTCGTTGTTACTACGAATACGAAGATGAGGATACGAAGAAGACGCGATGAAGACAAGGATTATATTGGAAGAAGAAGAAGATGAGCTTAACTCGGTAGGGGTACACCACCTCTTGTCGAGAAAGAAAGATCTCCTTCGCAACAAACTCGATTGACTTACGCTGATTGGCTCTCGTTTTCCACCGTAATTTATAACTCGAGTCAGTACTCCCCTTGGCTTTTGCTGCTGATGTTGTTGGCTGTGGTGAATATGCGAATTATCTGCCGCGAACCGTCGCGAGAAGTGAGACGCGTGAGAACACCTTTAGTTCCCAACTTGATCGATATATCGAAATATGTTCTTCGTAAAAAAAAAAAAAAAAAAAAAAAAATTGCTATATAATAAGATGTTGGAATGTCAGTCGATGTTAAGTACATATAGATCGACAAATATAGAAAAACGCGATCTCTAGCAAACCAAACTTTATTATTTTTTTTTTATTATTAAATCTTCGTCATCCGGGCGAATAATAAGTTTCATTCGAAATCCCTCAGGCCAATGCACTCTTTATACGCGCACGTGCAATTCTCCTTCTCTCCGTAGCACCACCTCTATATTCGTCGTCGTCGTCGTTGCAATATATGCCGAGGATCAGCGTACTTTATGGCCTGTATCCTCCCGTTTAGTGTCCCCTCTAACTGCCCGATTTGCCACAGAGCAATTTCATCGGCTTTGTTTCCTCTGTCCCGCTCGTTTCAGCGGTACACCCCGGGAATCCAGTTCGACCTCCGGCTTCGCATAATCACATTGCGTCCAGCGCCACGTGTACGCATAACTTTCGAGTGGTCTTCAGGAGCGTCGTGAGATAACTCGACTGTTAATTATCAATAATAATAATAATAATAATGGTTATTTATTATTAATAATAATCAACAACAATAATAATTATTATTATTATTATTATTATTAATAATAATAATAATCATCATCGTCGGTAAACATTTTTAAAAACCGGAAGACGACTCCAGAAGCGTCATACGACGATCCTATTCCCCTTTTTTTAAAAAACAATTCAGGGATCGGAAGACGCCAAAAAAAGAGACGAAACGTGCGAAGAAAAGCCACGATGAGAAGAAGGCTTCGGTGTTGTCGGCGAACTTTCACTCCAAAAATGAGAGTAACGATAAATCCTCGAGACTTCGATATACAAGGGAGGCGGTCGACGTGCATGAACTCGATTCGTTGTCTCGTAAATTGAGCTTAAAGGCGGACAGATGAAAAAAAAAAAAAGCCACGAAAAAGAAGAAGAGTGAAAAAAAAACGACGTTGAGAGTTTCTTTCCTAAATTTCGTAACGGAGTACTTACAGACTCGCGTTTATAACAGAGTATAGAAGGTTGCGGGGTATTCGCGCAATTTCAAATATTGCCGCGCGATCGTTTCTGTCTTTCGTTTCCTTCGCACGTAATTTACGATTCATTTTTATTTTAAGAGTCTTTATTCGAACTTTACGATCGTGTAACTTCCATATCGTTATCACGGGGGTCCTGTCGCAAACGCTTCGCTTGTTGTGCGTTTCGTATTATTTTTTTGGTTTTTTTTTTTTTTTTTTTCGTTCTTTTATTATCTTTTCCTCGTTTCAATAGGGGATAATATACGATGCTTTATCTCGTCTTGAACCGGTTGATTAAATTTATCCTCGATGTCCCTCTTGGGATTCCGTCGACGGGCGCGTGTCCCGCTTCGATGAAAACGCTTCGACGAAAACGTTAATTATTTCATCGATTACCACGATATACCGCGAGCGAGGAATCGGGTCTATGCTTCGCAGATTGCACGACTTTATGAAGCAATTATGTTTCAATTAGACCAGAAGTAGCTACCCGACGAGAAGGGTTCGTCCTTTGAACATTTGTATCTCCGGCCTCCGCGTTGTACTACCGTACGAACCAATATCTATTAGGTACTTCCATTTAGCTGTTGTATACAGCGAAGGCTACGAACTACTCGCAGAATTCGAGAGAAAATTAACATCGCGCTTTTGTCAACGTCATTGGCACACTTTAGAACTTTTTTTTATTAAGTCCCCATGTAAACGCAGATTATTGGTTATCAGTGGATAAAAAAAAATTCGATATATGATATCCGGAAAAATAAAAAAAATTTCTTGTCGGACTCTGATATAAAACTGATACCGCAAAATCGTAACAATCGATTCAATAAATTAATAATAAAAAAAAATCGCGTATAATTTAAAACTTTTTAATAATAAAAAAAATCGAGACAATTCCACGGAATATTTGTCGTAAAAATTGAAAATTCTCAAGAAATGTTCTCGACGACATATTTTCGTGTTTTTTTTTTCTCGCTGAACAAGAATCCAATACCAGTTTTCGCTTAAACTGAAGGGGAGTATTAATAATTAATAATAATATTATAAAAAAATTGAAACACGAAGACCTTCCATTCTTTATGCTATTTCCAAGTTTATGAAACGTTGATATCCATTGGTAAGTTTTTTGCCGCGCATATCATCGAAGAATTCTGTTATAAAGTTGTCGCACGTAGTTTCTCGGGACCCTTCGCACGGGATCGACGAGGTTCGTTAGTCTCGTTGCCTAACGAACGTCCAGGTTTCCAGTTCCCCACTCCGACAATTGGATAGAACGACAATTATTCCTCCCCGTCAGTAGAATTCGTGTCGGAGTTTCGACTGTCTGTAACTAACCCTCCGTCGCGATTCTCGTGTTCGGCAACGGAGATTCCAAGTTCTCATAGTTACTCTCAACGTAATAATAATCAAACAGAAGCTCTCCGCGCGCGTATGTTTTGAAAAATTTCTCACGACAGTATCACGCAGGATATTCGTAAGGAATAAAGAAGCTTCGAAGTGAGGGGAAAGGTATTATACACACACAGTGAATTATCTCTCGGAGACAGAGAGAAGCGAAAAGGAGTCTCTCGAACGTAGGAAAAAAAAAAAAGAAAGGCGACTGATAATTACGAATCATAAATAATGCATATGCACATACATGCGTGACGAGAGTGTTCTCCGCGAGTCTCGATGAGCCCCACAACCGGGGAAAGAGAGACAGAAAGAAAGAGAGAGAGAAGAGCGAAGAATTGCCCGTGAAGAAAAATTGCTCAGCTCTCCCGCGTTGCTTTTTATCTCTTGTAACCCGTCGCCGCGCAACATTACATCTCCGTACAGTATAGAGGAATATATAGAGAAGGCCGCGCGAACCACCGGCAAAAGCAGCAAAATATACGTAGCAGCAAGGCGCAGGGGCAGTAAGCGAAGAGATGGGCACATAAATAATGTATTATGTTTCATATACGTGCTTCGAAACCGAAAAAGTTGGGAAAAACTATATTGACGGTGGGCTATCCGTTCGCCTCCTCTCGCGGTATGCTACACTGTCTTGTAGTCTCGTCTCGTAACTATGCTTCAGTTATAATATCGCAAAGGCTGTATGCCACGGAACACCCCCTTTACGAGGCAACTTAACGTTCTTCTCTTCCACTTCGCGCTCCTTCGGGAGAATATTCAATGAATTTAATTGCACACAGGTATCTCTCCCTGTGTATCCCCCCTTTGCACGTTGAAGGGTTACAACCGGGTTGCGCGCGCGTTACACCGTCGGCAATACTCTTCTTCGACCCCTTAAGACATTCATTATATAGTGATCGCGCGGATTTTAATCGCTCTCGCGTCGACAAAACGAATTTTTATTATTTCACGACAAGTTCTCACAGTGATGAGATTCTTTCGAAATATGAGACAGAGGCAATGTGCACCTGTCTCGTCTAAAGCAAACAGTGGGAAGTAACTTTGTTGCTGAAACGTTAATAACACCCTTCGTCTGTAATACATAGTTGCAAACAATTTTTTTCCTATTTTTTTTTTTTTCTTCGTATTCATAGATTTTTAGTTTTTTTTTTTTTTTTTTTTTTTTTTTTTTTACGTTTTATATCCGTCGACACTCGACTGTATCGCAATGTTGTACCTCCCACCCGTCAAATATAAGTATATAAGAGTAGAGTCTACGTATGGTTGGGGGGTACAGTCACGCATGCGGAAAATTATTACCCGTGACCCTCCGCCGACATTACAGAACTGTGTACTCCGCGACGAGAGGTTAGAACTCACCGAAGCGCGCGGAGGGGGAGGATAGACCCCATAAGGCACGTGTCCGCGCGTCGGCACGTTCTTAGCGATATTAATTAAGGTGCCCCCGCTGCAAATTTTCATGGGTATAAATTACGACGAAGAAGCCAAGTAACCGCGCGCGCGCGTATCGTCTGTCAGTCTGGCAGCACCTCCGCTGTGTTGATGCGCATTGGAAACATATATATGTATACATATGTATACATATATATACAGATATATATATGGTTTACAGTGCATAGCACTCCGTGAACGCTGAGTGCACTGTGTCTACTCTTCACCGCATTATTACAGTACATTGGCATTAGCCCTCCCGCTACCCCTCTGTTCTCAGGCTGCTGCTACTTCTGCGCCTCGAGTAAATTCTACCCGACTATGAATCCTCATATAACCAATAATACTACGTTAACATCACCGTGAGACATACTACATGTTACCGAAAATGCTTTAATAACTTGGCAGATGCTTCTGCCAGCTACTCATCGAGTAGCTACGGGCTGCGAATCCCTCGTACACTACAACGACTTTCAAACAGATCCCTGAGAACGTTACACATTGTTTATGGATTGTATACAATGGAAAATAGACCTGTTATACGAGAATCACGATAAAATCGCAACACAATGTAATAACAACATGTTACACTGTACCTGAATACAATATGGTTGCTTCATAGAAATAATATTCGATACTCGACTGAAATATCGCGATCGTGAAACAATCTTCGGATCGAATCTACATACCGTTTACCGATATATCTATCGATATCTTTTTTTTTTTTTTTTTTTTTTTTTTTTTTTTTTAGGTTTGTATCTATAGTTACTGAGAGCCCAAAGCCATTGCTTGGACTATATGCGGTCGCGATATCGGGAGAAAATATGGTACGATGTATAGTACGTTTAACCGAAGCGATATGCAGACTATCCGGCACTACATACGAGACTTGCAATTTCACTTTATTATGTACTTCGGATCGTGTTTGATTTTTTTTTTTTTTTTTTTTTTTTTTTTTTTTTTTTCATTCATCTCCTTTCCATTTTATTTTCGTTATTCGATACACTTAGCTGCGTTTTCTCCCCTTTCTACGTTGTGCGATCTCGCGTTTTGCCGCGGCGGAGAAACTCTTCTTTTATTGACGGCGCACTCCAAGGCTCATTGCTCAGCACGCCTCTCCGCCCGCTACGGTATGCCTTAAACGGGCGTACGTACTCACCTCTCGTACGGAGTACCAACGGTGAGACGATCCTTTCTACCTTCGCCGAGGCCGGCCCTTTAATTTGGCACGTGTACAACCACCAGGCCGACTCGCGCGCACTCTTGCCCGCCGCGGCTACTCTTGACCATTGTTGCAATGATTATCGGTTGCTTCCCTCCCCGATGTATATTCTTACGTGTATACATTACATACCTCTATGGTAACGTACACGTATCCGTACACACGATATAAGTATAACAGTATGGCAGCCCTTTGTACTCTGCACTTTCAGCCGACTCTCCGTCGTAACCAACACGCGAAGATCATCTCGCGGTGATAATTTGAACGTTGGACCGACCTTAAGATATTCAGCAAAAAATTAATATACCGCGAAAAAAAAAAAAAAAAAAAAAATTCTCGTCATGGAGTCTACTGGTCTCGGAAATCCTGGAAATCTCGGAAATATCCTCGAATCTGTTTTTCTCGGAAAAGTCTTCTTTTTTTCTTTAAATTCTTTTTTTTTCCCTTAAATTTCCACTTTTTTAATATATTTCCCCTCACTATTCCGAAAATCTCCTGAAAATGTCTCCGAATTTTTTAGGGACCCTTTGGTGGGTACCATTGCCCTGAAGAATGTGTTCATTCATTGAAAATAATAATATTACATATCGAGGAAAATTCTTGGCTACAATCCAAGAGATCGATAACTTTGCGAAAGGAGTGACTAAGACACGCGACACGCGCGAACGTTTTCCCTTTTCTACGGAGCGACGATCCAAGTAAACTCTCTACCGCTCGCTCCGTACTCCTCTTCGATTCAATTTTATTCTCTTTACCGGGGTGAGCTTTTCAATTATTATCGAGTATTACGATTGACCCTCTCGATGAAATTACCGAGTGTATTATATAGACTCCGATTATAAATGATTAGAAATAGTTTGCAGGGGTGGAGAGAATGACCCTCGCGATAAAGAGGACTCGTCGAGACCCCGGATACAATCCGCGGCTAATTGCGAAATCGATATGAGTCGCTCCTCGACCACCCAGCAGCCTCTCCTGTTGACGGAAACGCCCCGAACTCTCGTCTATATCAAATCTATTATTATTATTATTATTAAATATATTTCGAACTCTCGAGAGGGAGAGTATCGATAATTTCCAATTTAATTTTCAACGAAACACGACGTTTCTCCAATCGATTTCCAGAGTAATATATATATATATAAATTTATATATATACATCAACAAGATACGAAGCTTAGTTGAAGGGTCTGCAGAGAGGTTTAAGACGCTTATAGAGGAAGAGAGCCTCAAGCGATCAACGCATTATTCCGGCGAACGTTAGGGCGCGAGAATCATGCAGCCAACAACACAAGCGAAACGCGAAATTCGCAGCCAATTCACGCGGAGCCCCGAAAAGGCTTAAGGGGCATAAAACCGGTTTTAGGGATGGCGCGTCGAGATTCTCGTCTCAATGGCCCACCCGCGGTATATCGCATGTTAGACCTCAATTTCGTATTCATTAAGAGTCCTATTAGAGTCGGCTGATAGGATGTATCCGAATCACTACGGTAGATAAACCCGTCTGCTTCAATCACTGTACTTGTATTGGATATCTAAGTGTTTATAGTGCGTGTAGACGTACCGTTTTAGTCACTTTTTGTCCGATTGTGATCACCACTTTCGAAGGACGAAAAAAATGTAATTAAATGAAAAAAAAAAAAAAAAAAAAAAAACAATGAACAGATCGACGTGTTTAATTAATGAATATTTTCGAAAAATGTAAATCCGATAATAAAAAAAAAAAAAAAATGGCTACAAATGGTACATTTTTTATATACATCTGTTGCGTATCTACTCGATCTTCCAGCGCGAACTATTTCGTAACTCAACGAATATGCAAATATCAATCGTAAAAGTATCGCTCGTTTATGCGTTTATTGCTTAATAACTATGGCTATTAATAACACATTTAACGATCAATATAATTACGTATATTTCTAAATCGTTCCTTTCGTTTTTTCAGGAACTCAAGGAAAGCTTCAACTACGGTCTCTTCTGTCCACCGGTAAACGGAAAAGCTGGCAAGTTTCTCGACGAGGAACGGCGTCTCGGTGATTATCCGTTCAACGGTCCGGTTGGCTATTTGGAGGTAAAAATCTTTTGATATCTATTCGCGCAAAAGTACGAAAAAAAAAAAAAATCGAAAAAAACATGAAACGTGGTAGGGTTTTATTTACACGTTGGTAGAAGCCATCGTCTCGTATAGTCGCGGATAAAAAAAGTTCTCTCCGTCTAAAAAAAAAAAAAAAAAAAAAAAAAAAAAAAAAAAAATCGTGACGAGGGGAAAAGAAGAAGCGCGCCGCTTGAATGGAAGCGTAAATGACTTCTTGTGCTTCGTTCGCCCCCTCGTCTTTCCCCATCTGCATTGATGTCACAGAGCTCGTCAAGCAACGAGACACTAAGTGAATGTCGCTACATCTTCGTCAAAAATGCGAAAATAGAGTCGAGAAAAGAAGAAGAAAAAGGATCGTCAACGATGGTTTTCACGGCAAAGAATAAATAAATGGTGAGCCGTTTTTCGCGATGAATGGAGGCGACTGAACGCGTTTTTTTTTTTTTTTTTTTTTTTTTTTTTTTTTAATCTCAGCAACGGAAAGACGATACTGGAGACGCGAAGAATGACACAAAAAATGACAAAGATAATTTATTAATCGAAGTTTCACGTGGGAAGTTCCTCCTCTCCATGCCGATCGATCGAAAACATCGAAACGTGTTATTTATCGCGTTACTCGCGTAGTTCATCTGTATTTCTACCGGTTAGAGACCTCCCTTCGCGTGCCAACAAAAAACGAAAGAAACAAATATCCCCATCGGTTTTAACGAGTACCAGACGCGCGGCATCGCGGTTTCTTACGTAACTGCGGATAGCCACCGGGAGAGTATCCTGTAATACCGGTGAGTGAGGGAAGCGAATGGTATATATAGTAAATAGGAAAAGTAATGGTCAATAGTAGTACCGGTAGAGTAATAGTCAGACCTTCGGATTGTCGTCCAATGACAAGAGACCGGAATAACCAGAAGATCAGCAGAAAAACGGCGACAACTGCAATTAAAAAAAAAAAAAAAAAAACGTATATAAAGAAATAATCTAAAATGTATCTCTCCGAAGTAAAAAAATGAATATACCGATCGTTTTCTTACAATTCCGACTCCCACTTCCCGAAGATGAATGATCGTTTTCCCGCGAAGCCAGTCGCCCCTTCGTAATCTCGCGGTCGCGAAGAAACAGTAGCAAAGAGGCTACGAGTCTCGATAGCTGGTAATCACGAACCGTTAGAAACGCGAGAAGCAGCCAAGTAGCAATCCGGTTGAACGTGTGCTGCGCGGCGGACGAGAAATTCTGTCGGACGGTAATATTAACCGATAGAATTCGATTCGGATGGGGAGGGGAAAGGGGGAGAGGAACGGCGGGTGTATTATAAGAAGTAAATGCGAATGTGCGGAGTTTTCCTGCGATACAAGTTCCGCGGAAGCTTCGATACCCATTGGAGTTGCAGGACGCATACTATTGTAGCGAATGGTTATTATGTGACTGTCGGTACCACTTGCCGCGAGCGGTAGTCCGGTTATCGCTATTGTCCCATTGTTGCCCCACAGATATCGCTAATGCAGTCGAAAGAGAATTCTTTCGAACGTACAGACGGCAGATGCGTGTGTTGTGCGGAGAATCGCGCAACGATGCGAAAAGCGACCGGCATAGAGTATAAAATAAAACGCGTGTAGCTATATATACGTATATACGAAGCTTTGGGTACAATTGGCTTCTAATTAGCATCGCTACACAACGACGATCTCCGGCGCCTGGTATTCGACTCGATTATCATTGTTATCGACTCGATACTCGCTACGGGACGACGATAAAGATTTTGGAAGAGAATCAATTAATTTTTTATTCCGGAAACGTTATTTCCCATTGAAATATATTTCTCTCGTAATTTTTGATAAGAGATCGTGTCGTTAGCGGTAAATTTGCGCGCGTTTTCCCCGACGGTGTCTTTATGAAGAAATTTACAAGTCTCTCGGAGATTCTTCAGGGCGTCGCGTTGCTGCTAATTATCTTGTGACGCCCCGGTGAGAACGATACTTAACCGCGATGAGAATCATCTCGCGAACGAGAGAGAGGATAGTTGAGCCTTTTATTATATTTTTTAACGTATACACCCGGCGATCGCGACGATCTTTGCACTGAGAACGCGAGAGATATTCGCAAATGCAATTATATATTATAACGTATCGGCGTTGATGCTACGAAAGTAGAAGGTGAATATGAAGTCATCCGTTTAGCGATCCTTTTTACGAGAGTCGTTAAAACTACGATAGGGAAACGTGGCGAGGAGTACACTTCGCCGGGATTAGTACGTTTAAACTAATCGGACTCAGGTTCACTCAATGTCCTCTTATCTTTACGATTAAAGCTCAAGTACAAGAAGCGGGTGTATAAGATGCTACACCTCGACGAGAAGCAATTGAAGGCCATGCATACGAGAACCAATCTACGAAGATTACTCGACTACGTCGCAAACAGTCAGGTCGAAAAAATTGCTAAGATGTGCAGCAAGGGACTCGATCCGAATTTTCATTGTCAGGAAAGCGGAGGTAAATTTTATTAACCATTGATTATCGATTGTTTTCTTTTGCTTTCATTACGTCAGTTTGAAAAATGAAGATATATAACATATAATTTGATTGTTATCGTTCGTAATAAAAAATACTTACGTAAAAACCTTTTTTTAATGAAAATATCATTTTCGATACCGGTGTTGGAAATTTTTATGCAGAAACCGTGTAATAAATAAAAATAAAAAAATGGGTTGAAATTTCAAATTTTTTGCTACACATCGAGAAATTTTGCGATTTTTATGTAATTTTTTTTTATTACTGATTTCCGAGTTATCAAATTTTTTATTATTTTTTGTAGAATTCGTAAAACTGATTTTGATTCGATTGTAGAATTTAAAAAAAAAGTTAAAGTTACGATTTTTTTTAACAATATAATTAGAATTTAAATTTTGCTTTTTTTTTTTTTGGGAATCCAACTATCCTTCGTAACAAATATTTTTTTTTAAATATCATTCCAGAAACGCCACTGACCCTCGCGACGAGCTTAAAGAAGCCGTCGAAAGTTATCATAGCATTGGTTAACGGTGGTGCGCTTCTCGATTACCGAACGAAAGAGGGTCTCACAGCGATGCATCGAGCAGTGGAGAGGAACAGTCTTGAGGCCGTAAAGACGTTACTGGAACTCGGCGCAAGTCCTAACTACAAAGATACCAAAGGACTAACGCCGCTTTACTACAGTGTCATATATAAAACCGATCCGATGCTTTGCGAAACTCTTCTTCACGATCACGCGACGATCGGTGCTCAGGATCTGCAGGGTTGGCAGGAGGTCCATCAGGTATTACGGCCCAAAACATCGATTGATCCAATAAATGCCAAAAAAAAAAAAATCCAAAAAAACAAAAAAAAAAAATTCCAAAAAAAAAAAAAATTCCAAAAAAAGAAAAAAAAAAAAATAATAATTTTTTTTTTTTCGAATCGCAGGCCTGTCGCAACAACTTAGTCCAACACTTAGATCACTTACTCTTCTACGGTGCCGACATGAACGCCCGTAACGCATCGGGAAACACACCTCTCCACGTATGCGCCGTAAACAACACGGATTCCTCATGCATTCGTCAGCTATTGTTCCGCGGTGCGCAAAAGGACAGTCTAAATTACGCGAACCAAACGCCCTATCAAGTAGCAGTAATCGCTGGAAACATGGAATTAGCCGAAGTCATCAAAAGCTATCAACCCGAAGAAGTCGGTAAGTCAGAGAATAAAAAAAAAAAAAACGAAAATACCAAATAAAAAGAAAAAAAAAACATCGAAAACGTTGAAAAAGGGTGAAATAACAAGACCAGCAATGACCGATAACGGAAACCCCTCGAATCGACTGATTGACTGACAGACAGAACCGCGAAGAACATAGATTTCCTGTCTCCCGATCTAACGATCTAAAAAATCGGCGTTGTCGCGATCGACGGAAACATAACAAAGCGCGTTGTCCTCGTTGTTCTCATAGGAGATCCTTCCGGCTTTCTCCGTAACGGCCTTCCAAGTTTATCCGTTATTCGCAGCGGTGTCCCGCGAGCGTTCGCTTTCGTCGTTCGATACTCTCGTATATTCGTCTTCTTCCTTGTTGCGCTCTATCGGCGTTGAACGACGGCGAAGAAGGAAGAAGACGACGAATAAAAAAAAAAAATAAAAAAAGAAGGATATCCCTGAGAAAAGCTCGGAGCTGACGTTGACGTACGACGACGTGACTCTCTCGAGATTCTGCCGGTGATAGAGTAAGAAGCGCGCGAGAGACGTACCTCTTGGAGAATCGATCGAAAGGGGAAATACTACTCCTCCTTCTCCTCCTCTCGATATACATATATTCCCTTCAATACTTACGTTACTACAGTTACTGTGTATACGAACGTTACATATCAACGCATTTCAACGTTTATTTGCATAGGATACCAATACCCTATCGTAGTCTTTGAACGAATAGTATATTTGTTTGTAGTATACGTATAGAGACTATTATATCGCATGCTGTATCGCTGGGGCATGAAGCACGCCGCACGCTTTTTGCATAGTCGTTAGATGTTTGTTAGAGGTATCCGAAGGTAGAGAGATAGAAACGGTATAGAACGCCATCGTTGGTGAGGCGTATATATAGAAAGAGAAGATTGTAGAGAGTGTATCGAAGTCCGATCGTCGTCGTTGTCGTCGTCGTCTTCTCTGCCCGAACGATATCGGTATCGATCGATCTATTCGGTGTGTTGCGGTGGAAAAGCACGAGGAAGTAAATGCCTCAGTTTCGTTCCGCGGAATAGTATACTTTATATAAAAATACTTACTGTACATAAAAGAATATATATATATATATATATATATATTTCTCGATGGTTTGGCGGATGGTGAATGCTTTCCGCGGATATTGCTACTACACACGAGAATCTCTTGGTGACCATTTATCGGTATTCGAAGAACGATTATACGAGAAATACGGAATTTGTCGTCAAACGGAAAAGAAACGAGAGAAAGAGAGAGATATTTGAAAGGAACAAAAAAAAAATAAATAGAATAACTGAAATCACCGGATGTTGGATTGCAGGAGTTTCTCATACTTCATTATTTTGCCTTTTTTACGTTTTTCACGTATCATCGCGACGCGTTTACGTAGTCTCATTATCATTTTTACGTTTTTTTTTATCGTCATTATTCGTCACGTTGATTTTATCGATAGAATTTGTCAATATTACCGGTTTTTTTTTTTTTTTTTTTTTTATGTGGACGAGAAATTTTTTAAATTTTTAGCTCGAATCGGTAGACCTCGTTGCGAGAGATACTTGCGATTCGCGTCGCGGTCCATTGATGGCCGTGAGATAGAAAAAAAAAAAGGGACACAGTATATAACTCGTAAAGTTTGAGAGATCGGTAAATGCGTTTTTGTAGATTAGTTTCGTATTGAAAAAAAATTAATTAACGAGACCGTCGATGGACCGCGGGACGCGCGCATTTTTTTTCTAAGGACTTCTCTCTCGTGTGCACATTTGTAATATCGCTGACGAGCGCTCGCGAGGGATCGTGTGTAATTGAAAATCGTCGTAAAAAAAAAAAGAAAAAAAAAAAAAATTCCCGTCCCTCGTATCGCTCGCAAATTGTATCCAACAAAACTGATACAACCGCGTGAGACTGTGAAATGTGGTTGTGCGTGTGTGTGCTTCACAGCTTCGTAAAAACAAATTTTTTACCACTAACAAAAGTAATTCGTCGTTGTGCTATTATATAATGATTAATCCACAATTGATCCGTATATAATCCACGATACATTGCTGCGTATTATGTAACATACACATTTATCACTATTGTCGCAGGGTGGCGTGTGGGTTTCAAAAAAAAAAAAAAAAGAAAAAAAATAACAAAATAATCTTACAAATCGAAACATTTAAATGATTTTTTTAACATATATATTTTTTTTTTCAAGTAGTAATTGTATGATTTGTTGTGTAAAGGATGACAAAAAAAAATGGATGATGAGAATGTAAAAGGTATAGACACGATTGCCAAAGAGTTCGGAACTCTCGACGCTCGGGGGGCTGAGGTTCCAAGAGTTATCCAAAAGCGTCTTTTCCTATCAATAAAAAAAAAACAGTCCGAAAAAAAAAAACGGAATCCTATTCCCGAGATTCTCACGACGGTATCGCGCGGATTCTCTTGGTACCTTGGAAATCCAAGTTGGAATGCGAGACTCCGAGTATCAAACGCACACGTGGTTTTGTTCCCTTGTAAGGCTAAGTAATACTTTCTTTACTTATCCTTGCAACTCGAATTTTGCAGTACCGTTTAAAGGGCCGCCACGCTACAACCCGAAGAGACGATCGGTGGCATTCGGCGGAATGACCACAAGCTGTTCCGCGAGTAATCTGGGGACTCTAACGAGGATACCATCGTCGAGCGATCATCAGGGTAGCAGCGGCATCGTACCCTCGGCGTCGTGTACGAGTACCTTAACCAGAACGATCTCTGTGGACCAATATCCGTCCGGTACGTTAAGCAGGTTGCCGAATCTCGAACAATACTCCGCAGGGACGTTGAACAGAGTATCAACGACGATGACGACGATCGATCAACAGTATTCGAGTAGTGTGCCGCGCGGCGGTACGCCAAACATCGATCAGCAGCAGCAACAGCAGCAGCAGCAGCAGCAATACTCGACGGGAACGTTGGGAAGAGTTTCGTCGACGAACAACGAGCATTACTCGAGTCCCGGTAACCTGAGTAGAACGCCGTCCACAGAACGACAATACACGACAACAGGAAGCCTTAGCAGGGCGCCGTCCACCGAACAGTACGCGACAACCGGTACACTTAGCCGAACGCCGTCCACCGAAAAGTACTCAACAACGAGTCTTAGCAGAGTTCCCTCCACGGAACAGCCGCAACAACAACAACAACAACAACAACAACAGCAGCAACAACAGCAGTATTCGAATAATTGTATAACGCGCACCGAGTCCCACCAAAGCAACTTAAACAGAGTGCCGTCCATAGAACAAAATCGTCCCGATTGCGGAAATCTACAGAGAATACCGTCCGAACAGCATCTGCTGGGAAGTGCAGGCAGAGTTCATCAGCAGGAACACAGCAGTGGTCATCATCCGATTCTCAGCAGAAGCGAACATCTGCAAAATACTCTCAACCGACTACCGTCCGATTACCAGAGTCCCGGTGCCCTCAGGGATCCAACAGCGAGGTAAGCTATAAACTGTCTTTGCTGCAATGAAACTTTCCGTATAACCGGAAACGGACAGGAATTGTCGGCGAACAAGCAAATGAGGTTTTGCCTTCGATAATAACATAAAAATAACGATATTCATTCGTTTAGCCGAATCATCGTTTCCATTTTTTCAGGAACACTTATCTTTTTTTTTTTTTTTTGTCGCGTTGTTTCTCGATTCGCTTTTAATTCGTCGACTAATTCCTGTCCGACGAAGCAAAGACAATTTAAGCTTATATCGCATTGAAAAATAAAACGAAAACGACGTATTACTTCAACGTATCCCCGTCCTGAACGGTTTTTGAAGATCACCGGCCGCTGAACACTATCAGAACTTAAGAATAGAGGGCCTGACGAGGCTGCATGAGCATCGTATCGAGTTGCAGCATCGTCTGGACATTCACGGGCGCACAATGGAGATGCCACCTTCACCCTCGCCGAGCAGCCGAAGTCTCGCGCCCTTCAGCTCCGCGAGTTCCAGTCTCTCCGAGGGCAGCAATCAGCCCTCCGGTGAAGACTCTGCCAGCATCGTCACAGGTACACAAGTCTTTATTCATCTTTTTTTTTGTAAAAAAAAAAAAATACAAACAAATAAAAAATATAAAAAATCGACGTCGCCGCTTGTCCCGGCGGTCGATCGCAAGGAAGACTACCGATACCCCTAAAGATGTGTGTATCCCTCCGGAATGTTCCCGGAGTCCGGAAGATCCATCGGGAAAAATGTATATAGAAGATAAATAACCTTCCGGAAGTTTATCGTCGTCAACGAGAACTCAATGGAGAAGTATTATGACGCATCGCTCATACGGCATCGAAGCTCCAGGATATATCGATTAATTAAACAGGAAAAAACAGACAAACTATACGAAAGTTATCATAGATTATTTGTGTTTTTTCAATGTTTTTATATGGATAATTATTATCTAAATGGGATGTTGTGAAGATAACACGATAACAATAGCTGTCCGAGTGTTCAGAAGAGATTATCATTTTTTAAACGTGCTGATGATGTTTTTTTCCTTTTTTTTTATCGTGTCCTCCAATCCCCTCTGTCTATTTCGCTGAAAAAATCATATATATAATATCGTTCTGCAAAAAAACAATACCATTATACCATTTATATCGAATATATGAAGCAAAGAAAAAGGCTGTGCTACTCGCATGCGCAATGTTTTTTTTTTTTTTAAATAATAAATATACGCGATAAACACGGTATCGATAGACTTTCGTTTGAGAAATAATCGCGACTTAGATGAGTTTCATAGCTATTAGCTCTTCTACTTATTCTTCTTCATTCGAATTCATTTAGAGAGTTTTTTTTTTTTTTTTTTCTTTTGTTATTTATTCATTAGAATAATTATGGCTCCGCTGCTGCGCGGTGTTGCGATTAATCGCGAAAATCATTCTTTTTTTTTTTTTTTATCCGGACGATTTGCTCAATTAACGATCCGCAAAAATCCCTGAATTTTACAGACAAAAGTCTCGGCGACACGGCATCGGACGTTATCAGCGACAGCTCCGGCGTCGGCACATCCCAATCCGATACAACTAATTCCCTCTCTATTCCCGGCACCACCGTTGTTTGCGTCGAGAGTTACAGCAGCGGTATTGCCGGTCATCTCACCATTAATCAGGGAGACATTCTCGAGGGTAAGAAACTGAAGAATTAATCATTTAAACCGAAAGAAAAATAAATAAAAATATGTATCTCTGTGGAGAAAAGGATCTCATCGTTTCATTGTTACTTTACTCTGTCGCGCAGTTACCGGAGCAACGGAC
The DNA here is from genome assembly GCA_934046635.1 of Buathra laborator. NCBI lineage: Eukaryota > Metazoa > Arthropoda > Insecta > Hymenoptera > Ichneumonidae > Buathra > Buathra laborator. Next base: position 8,014,892 of record OW203900.1, read on the forward strand.
TGCGGATTGTTGGAAGGAGTTTTGCGGGGACAGGGAACCGGACTTTTTCCCGCTCACTGCGTCCAAGAAGTGCGTCTTCGTCACACGAATATACCGCTCGGACCGCAGATCGTCAGAGAAGGACGCAATCGCGTTCTCGGGCGACGAGAGTCACAGCATAAGTATTTCGCTACTGCGCCGCGATTGAAGAAACCGTAAGTATAGTCGATAATCGAATTATTGTCATCTTTACTGCGAGCTTTTTTTTTTCACGATTTTTAATGATTATATCCGTTTTACTATCTCCAGAGTGACCGCCGAACCGCGAACGGTGGTACTTCATCGATCGAGAAAAGGGTTCGGTTTTGTTCTTCGCGGTGCCAAAGCAACGTCACCCCTCATGGAGTTAACGCCATCGGCGAGATATCCGGCACTACAGTATCTCGACGACGTCGATCAGGGAGGCGTCGCCGATTTGGCTGGACTCCGAAAAGGCGATTTTCTCATTCAGGTAAATGAGATGTAAACTACGAAACCCATGAAAAATCATCGAATTTCTTATAATTTATTAACGAAACGATAATAATTGATTTTTGTGTTTTTTTTTTTTTTTTTTTCACAGATTAATGGCGAAGATGTAACAACCGCTTCTCACGAACACGTCGTCGATCTCATAAGAAGATCCGGCGAATTGGTGCGAATGACTGTTGTATCGCCGGTAGTGAGTCTTCCGAATTCACAATCGGCAGCTGCGTTGCCGACTAGTCAACCAAATCAGAGGCAATACGCGACATTGCCGCGAAAGGGTAGCAACAATGTGCCGATGAGCGGTACACTCGGAAGATCACCGGCACCGCTGCCGCCTCGGAGAGATCCAAAAACTACTTTAAGCGTTGGACGCGCGAGAGCGCGTTCCATGGTCGCTGGATTGGGTTAGTCTCGCAGCTTTCATAATTCTTCTCCCAACGAAAAATTTAATACATCAAAATTTCACTATTTCGTGATGCAGAAAAAATCTGAGAAAAATTCAAACGTATTAAAGATATAAAGAAAATTTATTTTGCATAATAATAATGCCAAAAAGTTATTAACAAATGTTTTTTTTGTCTTATTTAAAATGAATTTGTCGATTTTTCAAAAACCATACATTTTTTTTCAAATTTTTCTTACATTTCTGAAATTTTTTTTTCGAATTTTTAAAATTAATATAAAGCAACGAATTTTAGATATGTTTTTGCAACAATATTCCATAGCATACTTGCGAAGTTTCGGGGCGATTGGACTGAAATTTACGTAACAATAGCATTAAAAAAAATTCAAAAACCAAATTTTCAAAAATTTACGAAATTTTTTAAAAAATTCATATAGTTTCTGGAAATCTTTTTTTTTTCGCTGTGAAGGTACGTGTGAAGTTTAATATCTTAATACCGAGAATCATATTGCCTTCGAATTGCAGAAGGCGGAGGTGAAAAAGACGATCGCGACGACATAACGTCGACCGGAGGGAAATCAAGTAGTGCGGAATCGATTCATTTGCCTCAGCAGCCATCTACGGGTTCCAATACCGGACAAAACACACCGGTGCAGCCGAGAACAGCGAGCATCCGCTCGCGGCCGACGTCCAGTAGGATAACAGCGGCGGAACTCGAGGTAAGTTACGGATCCTTTGCAAGCAGCAACCCGATTGCACGAATAAGAGATTGCGCTTTGATCATCCGCAACAAAATAAAGAATAATAAACAAAACAAAAGAAAAAACGAAAGAAAGAAACGAAAAAAAAAAACGAAAAATCACCGCGAATGTAATGCGAACGAAGCACGAAATCCATTCGAAGACTCGAGCATCTGCCATTGCTTCCGATTACAGGAACTCTTTCAACGTCAACAGGGAAGCGCGAGCGGTCAGTACGGCTCGTCGATGATGAGTTCTCACTTTCAGACGGGCCAAGCGACTAAATCACATCCGTCATCGCCCGCGAAGACCGGGCGGGTCTATGCGAGCGTTGCGGAGATGAAGCGAAAGGGAAAAGTAAGAAATTTCGCCGGGTCTTTTCTTTGCGTTGCAGTTAAAAAAAAAAAAAAAAAACAACAGAAATAACGTAAAAGATAAACTAACGAACTTTTTACATGGGTTCTCTACAATATCTTTATCTTTTTGGTTGCGTTTCTCCTCTCGAATTCGATTAGCTGAATCCATTAATCATTGTCGTTTGGAGATTTTACATTTTTCTTTTAATTAATTCAGTAATCTCTTATCGCTAACGTCCACTCTGTAGAATTTGTACCGTTTCCCGATTATATAACATATATATCCTCTACTATTCGATGCCTTTCTTCTACTTTTTCTTTCTTTCGATTGAGTAGACTTAACGAAAAAAAAAAAAAAAAAAAAAATAGTAATCCTCTTCGCGATAGCAACGAAGCGCTGGAATAATGGAAACTTTTCGGGGGTCGTCTGCGGTGAACGATGAGTGTCACATAACACAATCACGCAAATCATTCATTGGACAAATGCATGTAAACCCCCCGGTAATGGTGGCTGTCCGCATGTTTGTTGTAGTGCGCGCGAAAGCCGACACACAGAACGTCGTGCAACAACAGGGTTCGCACAGCCAGAAACGGCCAACCCGACGAGGACTACTTGTATTACTGATCGATAATACGTTAAAATTTACAGAGCATCCGAAAGCTTAGCATGACATCAGGTGACTAGTAGAAAAAAAAAAAAAAAAAAAAACATCGAAACTAATAAAAAAACGAGTTTTTCTTTCGGTACTAACGAAAAACGACACACGATGGCTTATCTCTCACGCTTTGCGTAAATATTATATAATTAATGGATTAATATTAAAAAAAAAAAAAAAAAAAACCTGATACCGATATCCGTTCCGCCGATTCATTTCTATCCCATCCTCGTCCTCTTTAACAAGTGGGTAATCATTTATTATTGGGAAATCCACGATTTTTATTTAATTTCACAATCTCCTCATCGATTTTCATCATCTTATGCTAAGTCCGCCACAACAGCACGCATTTCCGCTGATCCACAGCAGTTTATCGAGAATCCTTATTGAAATATTTCGGTATTGCGTTGCAGTCGAGTTCGAGAGTTCGATTCTTCGGTGGTCTCGGCGGAGGTTCGGATCTTCATAGAGATTTCCACAGTACGCCGGATCTCAACGTTCAGGCGCAGTCGGCTATTCTCGGGGCAAAGGGACATCGTAGCCAAGAGGACGTTAACGCTTTGAACGGGAGGAATGCTTTGCCGCCACCGAATCATCCGCCCCCACCACCGCCGGTCGGACAAGTTGTGAAAGTCAACGTCGGTCCGAACGCTCCTGACGTGGTGACGCCGTCTTCCGTTTACGATAACATGGCGCACATCCAACAGGTCAAAGGTAATTGTCGATATTCCCAATGAAAGATTAGCAGAAAACTGCAGTAACTGTGATTACTTTATGGTAATTAATAACCCTTTCGTAATCTTTGTAATTCAGAATTAGCGGCCGCCTCGTCGGAAGGCGGATACGGGGTGATGTCGAGTTTCCGGCCGTCGAACAGCGCAAAGCTCTACGCTTCTCCCGAAGCAATGAAAACCGTTGGCTATCGTTCGCGAAGTTTACCCGCACATTCGACCGGTTCTCACATAAGAAAATCTCACAGTCTCCGTACGCCAAACAACGCGACCTTCAAGCAAACATCGAACGGACAGCAAAGTTCCAACAGCGTGGCGAACGTTAACGCGGCATCGGCCGGCGGTGGTGTCGGTAATGTCTCGGGGAGCAACAATCAGTACGCGCAGCCATTGAAGACGAATCGCAGCCACAGTATCGCCGGTATAAGAGAGCGAAAGAAAAAATCGATAACCGCGAGTTCGTCGGTTACGAATTTATCGTCGAGCGTCGCGGCACCGCCGATACCGGAACCGGATTACAGTCTCTCGGAGTCGGAGAACGACGACGAGGACGAGGAAGAGACCGACGAAGGAGAGTCGGAGATAGCGATAGAACTCGAAAAAGCTGCGGCGCGAGAAAAACTCGAATCGACGCGCGAAACTTCCGGAAATTCGAATGCGTCCGGCAGCAGCTCTTCGGGTAGCAGCTCTCTGCCGCATTCCTTTAGCGTTGAGGAGATTCAGAAAGTCAGGACGCAACTTAAATCGTCGAAAAGTCATCCGAACGAATTTTTGTTGAGTCAACAGAGTCAGCAACTCGTCGAGGACGGCGATAATAGCTCCAGCGGCGTTAGTTCCGATCAGGACGTTCCGGTTGGACCTCCAACCGGCTTCGACGACACCACGAGAAACGACAACGGACAGTCGAACGTCGCTGACAAAGAGAACAACAATCCGAAGAGAATGAATTACAGCAGTGGTATGCTGACGAGGCACGCGGTTAGTTTAGCCCAATTACCACCGCCGATTGAGGCCGACGCTGAGGAACAGAACAACGATCTGTTCGTACCGCCGCCTCCGGAATTCAATGCCGGACCATCGGCCAGCAACGGCGCCGATAACGAACTCGTATTTGCACCGCCGCCGCAATTTTGCGACACCCGACAACAGCATCAACAGCAGACGCGCGTTAAGATAATCGGTGCGATACCGAAGGTCGGAAATAATCAGGTTAAACCACCGAGCGGACGATTACACAGCCAGTAAATTCACCCGAAATCGCGAACGGCTAACAACCGATTTCTCAAGAAAATCATAAATTCACCGCAAGATATTTGCGGTTTGCCGAGATTGCGAGAACAATGATAGAAACACATCACGAGACGATTGTGAAAAGTCGACGGATACGACGACGGAATAAATATTGATTACGATTGTCCGAAGTGTTTTTACAAGCGGAGGCTTTTACCAGTACACATTGCAGATAACTGCGTTATGGGATTTTCGGCCGAAACGGCCTAAGAACAAAAATTTAAAAAAGACACAGCGAGTTAAAAAAAAAAAAAAAAAAAAGTAACGATGTATAACAAGGAGACGAAATTTTTTCGAATATATCGGACATAGTTTCTAAGTCATAGAAACCGGTAACGAAAGGACGACGGAGCAATTGCGTGAGTAAAAGAAAAAGAAAAAAAAAATACGTCTTGTATGAGTGGCAACGAGAGCGCGTGAGTGATTGTCTACGGGTTCGTTTTACATGTTTCTATTCGTCTACGACGTGTGTTTAATACTTTTTCAAAAGTGGTGAAAAAAAAAAAAAAAAAAAAAAAAAAAAAATAGAAAAACAAAGAAAAAAGAGATCAACTCCCCCCTCATCCCTCTTAGGAAGCGTCAACGCGTTTATATATTTTGGTTTCTTCCGCGTCCCGAGACATCAAAGATAATTCTCCCTGTCGAGAGACGCGGCTTCGTCATGAAAAAAAAAAAAGGAAAAAAAAAAAAAAGAAACTCCATTTGTGCGTTTGAATTCTTCGAACTTCGTAAGAATGATTATAACGCGACGACGAGAACGCGACCCTTGCGCCCGGCATCGCCATCGATGTTTATTACCTTAGGCCGTTGTTATTTTATTCTCGGGGTTAATAATCGTATTACGTGTCTTTCGTTACACTCGAGAAAACGGTGTCAACGCGCGTCGCTAAGACCTTTTTCGAGACTCGTCGAAGCTTGGAATCCGGCAGAGTATAGTATATAATATAATGTACGTTATTTCCAAGTTTCACCGCGCGAATTTATCGTTTATCGCGTACGCGAGACTACGATTAATCACAAGAAAACAAGAAAAATGTTTAAATTAAAAAAAAGGTCGACGCGCAACCTACGTACTGTTAAGTTCTTCTTGTGACTAGACTACTACTGCTCAAAAGCCTAATTACGCAAAGCTAATCACAAAGTCATTAGAAATTGTTTGTAGTTTTAAAAACGGATAATTATACTATAACTATACTATACGTGAATCCGAAAAAAAAAAGGAAGAGTAACCGCTATAAGCTACTCGTGAGTCGCGTAGCTGATGTCGAATGCACTGTAATAGATTTAACGAAAAGAAAAAAAAAAAAAAAAAAAAAAAAAAAACAAAAACAAAAACACAACAGCACTCAATACTTTTCGGCTTGTATCATAGACCGTATTCCTTCCATTCTTGATAACCGGACCACTTCGGGAGATCGCGAGGTTTCGCATTTTTTTTTTTTTTTTTTTTTTTTTTTTTTTTCTCACGAATGTAACAAAACGAAGAAGAAAAAAATCCGACAAGAGATCTTTTACGTGAGATCGCAAAGTTTTGTGATACTTCTGGCATTAAACCATTTTTTTCTCACTCTTTACTTCTCTCTCTCTCTCTCTTTCCTATGTTTTTACGAACAATTGTATTGTTTTTTTTTTTTTTTTTTTTTTTTTTTAATAACTTGTATATAGAAAGCGCGTCCTCGTAGTGTTGTAAACGGTGATAATCGAATATGACACACTTCTTGACTTCAAGAGACACACAGACACACCTCGAAACCTCACGGTTCCTCGCTGACAGTGCTATATATTGTATATAATATATAACGAATACCATTGCTACGTATTGAATATATCGATTGAATTAATTATCATTGAGTTTATTATTGATGAAATATTGATGAAAAAGAAAAAAACGAAGAAAAAAATAAATAAACGGTAATTATAAGCGTCTCTCCGCGAACGACGTCCTTCCTAATAATTCGTTCTATGCCTTCGCAAATTAAATCATATTACAATGAAGTACGTGTATTACGCCACCGCGTAATTGGCTCGTCGTGGAAAATGAAAAGTGAAAAAAAAAAAAAAAGACGCGATTGAGTCTCAGAAGCTCGACGAATGAACGAGAGCTATGCAACTAAAAGTCAGTCACTGTAATAATAATAATTTGGCAATTGTGTTTTTTCTCATCGACATTTTGCCATCAATTTAGGACCAAATATGTATCTCCTATCAGTAAACATAAGTTAAACGACACGATTGCGATCATCGAGATTTTTTGTTGCATCTACGATTAGCGACTAAACGAAAGTACGCGAAGACCGATCACTCCGATCGGACGATCCACGACGAGCCTTTTACGTCGGTGAAGACTGTAGTTACGACATTCCTGCCAAAAGTAATATAATTATAAATAATAATATCGAAATTTATAAAAGAGATTAAAGTAAACGCGCACCGGTTGAGCTTTCCGTTCACACTGTATAACATTGTAAATGATCTTCGCGGATTTCTCCACTCGTATGTACGCGTGGATTATCCTTTCGAGGAAAAGCAAAAATTAATAACTTGTCAATTCTTTTGCAAAATGTTTGCACTCCGTGATTTCGCACCTCAGTTACACCCAATATCTTCCGTAACTTATTTGTAAAAAAAAAAAAAAAAAAAAAAATTAAAAAAAATAAACATCCGCTGTTTTCGCGAATAATCGCGTAATCGCGCGAACGACAGAGTTAATCTTCGCCGTGAGATGATGTTTGCCACTGTTCTCCGAAAAATCATGAGCGACCGGCGTGACAAAGATATACGCGCAGAAAGTAAATGAAATTGCTGAAGCCAATGAATGGAATAAAAATGACGGAGAGAACGAATTTATATTAAAAAAACAAAAATAAAAAAAAAAAAGAATCTGTATACCAAGCAAAAAAAAAAAATAAAAAACGTACGTACTTCGTCCCCATATAGAATTCATTACATTATATCGATAAAAAAAAAATACACAAATACACACACGCAACGCCCACATAAACGTATGTGCTATAATAAATGTCTAAAGAAAAACCGCGCGAGTTATTGATGACGACAAAAAAAAAAAAATTCGATCAGTGAATTCGTGACACCCATAGAAGCGATTTATTACGCGAGCACTTTTTCGTCGACGCTACCCGTAAAAGTATTCAAATATATATTATAATAAAAAGTATATATTATGTATACAATACATGAAGTTATATATGAATTAGTTATGGTGCGAAAATGGTGTTTATGTTGGGGCGACGACAACCGAGCGAAAAGTCGACCAGCATCATTGCACTGTGAACGACTGAAACTTTGACGAAAACAAAAAAAAAAAACAAAAAACAAAAAAAAAAACACTAATTATTTTGTTAAATGTACCCCTCCTACCGCGAGATCCCTTCCATTACGTTTAGCGTTAATCGTCATCCTCACCTATGACCACTACGATTCTAATTATTATCATACGATCACAGTTAGTGTCTTTTGTATTATAGTTATTGTACTGTGAGTTACAAGGTACATGCAATTTTTCGACGATGAATAATAAACGATCATGTTCAATTAACCGGCTGTTAGATTTTCTCTTCCTACACGTTTATTTCCCGAAAAAAAAAAGATATATTAACATTTTTCGAATTCCAAAAAATTTCGTGAATTGAAAAATTAACGAATTTTCTGATTGAATTCTTTTTAATCGTTTATAAATCGTGAAATTTTCGTAATAATCTCTGTGACGTCACTTCCGGTGAAAAACTGACATTTTCAAACCGGAAGTAACGTTTTTTTTAAATTTAAATATTTTTATTACGTCACTTCCGGTTTGAAAATGTCAGTTTTTCACAGGAAGTGACGTCACAGAGATTATTACGAAAATTTCACGATTTTTGTGAAAATTTTCGTATTTTTCTCTGTGACGTCACTTCCGGTGAAAAACTGACATTTTCAAACCGGAAGTGACGTAAAAAAAATATTTAAATTAAAAAAAAACGTCACTTCCGTATAATTCTGAAAAATTTCAGAAAAATCGTGAAATTTTCGTAATTTTCTCTGTGACGTCACTTCCGGTGAAAAACTGACATTTTCAAACCGGAAGTGACGTAAAAAAAATATTTAAATAAAAAAAAAGTCACTTCCGGTTTGAAAATGTCAGTTTTTCACCGGAAGTGACGTCACAGACAAAAATACGAAAATTTCACGATTTTTTTGAAAATTTTCGTATTTTTCTTTGTGACGTCACATCCGGTGAAAAACTGACATTTTCAAACCGGAAGTGACGTAAAAAAAATATTTAAATAAATGAAACGTCACTTCCGGTTTGAAAATATCAGTGATGTTACCAAGAGAATTCCGCAATTTTTCTGAAAATTCTGACATTTTCGTAACTTTTACAGTAACGTCGCTTCCGGTGAAAAACAGGAATTGTCAACCGGAAATGAAATCAACAAAAAAAAATTGCTGGCTACTGTTACAATCATTTTTTTGAAAAGGAGCGAAGCGTAAAATAATTATTGACGCGCTTTCAAGGTTTCTTAAACTCACCATGGGTATTGGCGTTATTTATTTCGATATATTCGTTGAATCCGTATATTTTTCCATAGATTTTAAATGAGTCAATAACATATCCTGACGAGGACCTAGAGCTACGAACAGCCACGCGAAAACAGCTAAACCATCTTTCGCTAAGGTTACTCTTTGCCAACTAACGAGTTCCTCTTCAACGATGATGCCCGTGGAATTCTGAAAGGTAAGTTGTAATGAAAATACTATTTTCAACCCGCTTTTGGATTTTTCAATAATATAGTAGTTACATACATCTTGATACTCTGTAGCGTTATCCGCGTAACGCAGCAGAGATATTTTATCGTCGACCAAAAGACTCGCCTGATGCAAGCAAAGGGTCGCAATGTATAGCGGAACTGCGAGAAAAGATCGCGAATGTTCGACGTAAATTTCACGCATGTGTTCGAGATTAACATGCGCCACGTCGAATCTGTAATTATTATTTTACGTATTGCGAATGGTATCAATATATAAAATTAATCCACAATAGAAAAAAATTTCGACTTACTTATCGAAAGCCGAGACGACACACATCGTCACGAGATACGAAAATATGTTCGTGTAAAATTCAGTAATAACGGAATAATCAACGAGAACGTCGAGGGAAAGTTTGAAAAATGTTTGAATCTAAAAGATAATTCGAGAAAAGCGATAATCGTATTTGAGTTTCCGATCGCGTGGTTAATGTACAATAAAACGTTAAATGCTTTGTACTCACTAAAAGAAAGTGCATCAATGCCATTCCCGCTAAAAGCCCTTGATGAATCAGTCCCGTGCTGTTCCAGACTTTCTGCGCTAAAATTGCTACTTTTATCGGATATATTGTTGTCTCTCTGGTATTGGATTTTCGACGACTGAGAAACCCATTACTTCGATTAGCAGATATTTTCATCGCGCTAAAACCATTTCTGCGTTGAACGTAAATTCTATCTGTAGTCAGTTCGGCAAGCGGCACAGGTTCCTCGTAACGAGTTTTAGTATTTTCTTGAGCCTTTCGCAAAATTTCGGTAATTGGCAGTTCGTTCTCTTGTTTTTCTATTTTTATCGACGAATCTTTTCTCGATCGGGTTCTCTTTCTTCTTCTCGATTTGCGCGAAGTATCCGCACGATCTCTCTTCGACGCGGGGCGCGACAAATCGCGTTCGGAAGATCGTCCTCCCTCTTCGTCGTACGCGTCGTCGTCTTCTGTTCTTTTGGAATCCAAAGTTCTATGTTTTTCTTTTCGTTCTCTTCTCGACTTACGTCGCTTTTCCCTTCTCGTGAGTTCGTTGTCCGAACTCGCAATTTCTCGTTTTTCCGTGCTTCTCGCGTAGTCGCTCACCAGATATTCCTCGACTTTTCGCACCGAGTGCACGGGACTTTCATTTTTGAGTTTATTCGAGATCGACTCGCGCCTCGCGTACGCTGCAACTTCCGGTACATCTGCGTTTTCTGATTCGTCGGATATGTTTTTATTGGGACGCCTGCTGCTTCGGATCGACGAGCCGGAAATCGTTCGATGTCTTCTGAACGGCGTACCACCGATTTTTGACGGATTCGGAACAACTTCGTTCTCCAAACTAGAACTCGTGCTTTCCGAGCGCTCGTTTGTTACACCACTGACTCGCGAATTGTCGCGTCTCGAATGTCTTCGCCTACGTGAACTTTTGTCTCGAGGCATCTTCCTGTGTTCGAGGTTTTTCGATAGACGTCACAATAAAAAGTAATATCGGATTATGTCGTTCGTCGATGAATTATCAGTCCGTAGACCTTTCCCGAATTTCACTGAAGTTCTTTGAGTTGTTTACGTTCGACGAATGCTGTCATGCGGCTCGTAACGTTTCCATAGCAACGAAACCGACGAATTGTGTGGTAATTCAACATTGTTTTCATTAGAAAACCTCACGATCGATTGTCGGCAAACGCAATTACTATTTTCTTGAGATTCCCGTTCGTGCCAACAGAGTAGAGTTCCATTTGTCTCTCCCACCGGCAGTGCTTATTCATTCATACATTTTTTTTCTCCTTCACTCGAGTTTATGAACGAATCGCGAATACTCTCCCCCTGTCTGCTCGATTCACGGTGTACGCGTATCGACAATGAATCGTCTCTGCGCCGGACAAAGCAACGAAAACGAAACGGGAGTAAAGTGAAAATTGTCAAAAACCACAACAGTACGAACCAAATATCAAGACCGTCATATGTCACGGTTGTAAATTGTTTCTCGTAGAAGCGTGAAAAAAAGTAACCGCCGCGAACGAATATATTCAACGCTCAGTGTACAGTCAACGACAATCTTTTTCGCGATTATCGCGATGACAGCTGCGTATACTCGACGCGTTCAGTTCATTTTTTCGTCATTTCATTAACAATTCAACGCTCGCGAGTATCTCGCGTATTTCCAACGAAAACAAAAAAATCCGCGATGATCCGGAAGCTCGATAGTGCAATTTATCGTCGTCGAGCTTAGAAAAAAATTCGAACATCGATGATTTCCAGAATCGACAGTATGGCTACTACAGAGTGCCTGACGCTGGATTTCGGTCCTTTTGAAACGGTGCATCGATGGCAACGCATGCCGGAGTGCGACGAATTCGTCGGCGCGAGGTAAGAAATTTTCGTCGACAAATAAATATATATATCGCCTTTCAAATTCTCAAAAAAAAAAAAATTTCCTTCGTTTTACAGACGCAGCAAACATACGGTCGTCGCTTACAAAGACGCTATCTATGTTTTCGGCGGCGATAACGGAATACGAATGCTGAATGATCTCCTGCGCTTCGACGCCAAAGAAAAATCTTGGGGTCGCGCCATAGCGACCGGTGTGCCACCGGCGCCACGTTACCATCATTCAGCCGTTGTTCACGACTCATCAATGTTTGTGTTCGGCGGCTACACGGGTGATATTCATTCCAATTCCAATCTCACGAACAAAAACGATCTTTTTGAGTACAAGTTTCAGACGGGACAGTGGACTGAGTGGAAATTTATTGGAAAGTAAGTTTTGCGTCATAAATCCGTTCCAAAATCGCATAATTCGTTAATAATCCATGAATTTCTCGCATTCGTTTTTTTTTTCCAGAACTCCGGTCGCGAGATCCGCGCACGGCGCGGCGATTTACGACAACAAACTATGGATTTTCGCGGGATACGACGGCAACGTACGTCTCAACGATATGTGGACGATATCGCTGTTACCCGGCGAACAAAGAATTTGGGAAGAAGTCGGACAATCGGGCGATTGTCCGCCGACTTGTTGTAATTTTCCCGTCGCCGTTGCGCGAGAATCGATGTTCGTTTTCAGCGGTCAGAGCGGCGCGAAGATCACGAACAGCTTATTTCAATTTCACTTCCGAGACAAACGGTACATTGATTTTTTACGATGCAACGATGAAAATATCGTTTTTTCGGGATATTTTCGGGGTATTAAAAAATTATTACTTTTAATAATAATGATAATGTACTCAATTAATGTCGTTTACAGATGGACGCGAATTTCTACCGAACATATTCTCCGAGGAGCGCCACCCCCGCCGGCGCGTCGTTACGGTCACACGATGGTTAGTTTCGATCGTCACCTCTACGTATTCGGCGGTACAGCCGATTCGACATTACCTAACGATCTTCACTGTTACGATCTCGACACGCAAACGTGGAACATCGTTCTTCCCTCGTCATCGAGTCAAATACCGTCCGGTCGATTATTTCACGCTGCTGCCGTTATCGGCGAAGCGATGTTTATATTCGGCGGTACGGTCGACAACAACGTACGTTCCGGCGAAACGTATCGCTTTCAATTTTCGTCGTATCCAAAATGTACGCTACACGACGATTTCGGTAAATTATTAAATTCCCGTCTCTTCTGCGACGTGGAATTCATCGTTGGCGAAGCGGAAGCTGAGACCAAGATATTGGCGCACATAGCGATGGTCGCCGCGCGATCGGAATTTCTCAGCGCGCGTATAAAACACGCGAGAGAACGTCGAGAAAAACATCTCGAGGAGGTTTTCGGTACGGCGGACGTGCCTATCAAAGATTTACCTTTACTGGAAGTGCGACTCGAAGACGCGGTACCGGAGGCATTCGAAATGGTGTTGAATTACATTTACACCGATCGCATAGATCCGACGAAAAGAATGGACGATCCCGAACCCGGAAATCGCATAGTTCTGCTTATGATGGATGTCTATCGTCTCGCCGCACAATTCAACATGGAGCGCTTGGAACAACTTTGCGTTCATTATCTCGAGGCGACGATAACGCACGCTAACGTTTTGGAAGCTCTGCACAACGCCGCGCATCTGAATCTTCATTTTATCAAAGAAATTTGTCTCGGATTCGTCGTTAAGGAAACAAATTACAATCAGATTGTGATGAGCCAAGAATTCGAGACGCTCGATCAGCCGCTTATGGTGGAAATAATAAGACGACGACAGATGCCGCAAACTCGGAATTTCTCGAAGCAATACGAATCCGGTACCGGAACGACGCTGGAACAGGATATGGAAGCGTTTCTTAAGAGCGTCGGTCGCGAATTTTGCGATATCACGCTGATGCTCGACGGAGTGCCGATTCCCGCGCACAAAGCGGTTCTCGCGGCTCGATGCAGTTACTTCGAGGCGATGTTTCGATCTTTTATGCCCGAGAATAACACGGTAAACGTAAGTAAAACCAATTCGATACCGCATCGGCGATAATATCGCGAATTCTATAAACTCAACGATCTTTCTGTGATTCGTTAACAGATACAAATAGGAGAGATGATTCCATCATCGGAATCTTTCGCGTCTCTTCTTAGATACATATACTACGCCGACGTTGCTATGCCACCCGAAGACTCGCTATACCTCTTCACCGCTCCGGTATTTTACGGTTTCACCAACAATCGACTGCAGGCATTCTGCAAACAGAATCTCGAGATGAACGTTACGTTTGAGAATGTTATACAAATTTTGGAAGCGGCCGATAGGATGCAAGCCGCGGATATGAAGAAATACGCTTTGAATCTCATAGTTCTTCATTTTAGTAAGGTACGCTGTATTCATCTGTTTTATTATCTCGTTTTACAGATTTTTTAAAAATTATATTCGACAATAACTGAAAAAAAAAAAAAAAAAAAAAAAAAAATTCTCACGCTAATCCTCAGGTCGCTCGGCTTCCGAGGCTCAAGCAGCTGAGCAGAGACCTTCTGCTGGATATACTGGAAGCCTTAGCCGACGAACAGAGCGAAGCGCGCACTTGTCAGGATATGACGAGCGATTGCTGACGTTTCGCCTCGGATCGTCGCCGGCGTAGAGTCCGTAGTCCCGGTGCTCGGCATCTTCCATTGCCTGGTAACGGCCTACGAGTCAGTTTAACAGTTCATCGACTCGATTGCGCTGGTGCCGAGAAGTCAGTGGCACTTCTCATACCCGATTGAACGGATCACCGAGCGTTCCATTCGGATCGCTCACTGCTATATATGGCATTAGATTTCTCCTATCTGATTTCACGTTATCGTGAGATTATTCAGTACGAAATAATGCAGTAAACGATGAATAATAGATAAAAAAAAAAAAAAAAAAAAAAAAAACGAACACAAAAGTGATGTCTAATAGACGTGTTTCGGATATCGCTGACAAAAAACCACAGAGCCGTGACGATTCGCAATTACGTCTATCAACTTGTGATGCAAATTAGAAATGTTATAAAGTTATTGATAATTACCGGAGAAACTCCGTGGTACTCGTTGTTTTTATAAATTATAAGAAAAAAAAAAAAAACGTTATTAAAGATGTTTAGTATTACATATTCGGCGTTTTATATTCTTTTGCGAATCTTGTTTTGTAACCTCTTTTCCTTTTTGTAATTCTATCACTGGATGTGGCGGCGTGTTGACAATGACAAACATTTCCGGCTTGAAAAAATCAGTTTTTCACCGGAATTGACGTTTTTTTTATTTGAAATTTTCTTTACGTCACTTCCGGTTTGAAAATGTCTGCTTTTCACCGGAAGTGACGTGACAGAGAAAATTACGAAAATTTCACCATTTTCTTGAAAATGTTCCTAATTTTCGTAATTTTCTCTGTGACGTCACTTCCGGTGAAAAACTGACATTTTCAAACCGGTAGTGACGTTTTTTTTTTTCTTTAATTTTTTTTTACGTCACTTCCGGTTTGAAAATGTCAGTTTTTCACCGGAAGTGACGTCACAGAGAAAATTACGATAATTCTGAAAAATTTCAGAAAAATCGTGAAATTTTCGTAATTTTCTCTGTGACGTCACTTCCGGTGAAAAACTGACATTTTCAAACCGGAAGTGACGTAAAAAAAATTTAAAGAAAAAAAAGTCACTTCCGGTTTGAAAATATCAGTTTTTCACCGGAAGTAAACGTTTTTTAAAATGTCGAACAATAGAAAACCGCTTTGTTAATCGCTTCGCTTCGCGTTTCGATAATCGCTTTAACTATTTCCACTTTAACGGCACATCCGGTAAGAAACGGAGAATTTTTAACCGGAAGTGACTGAAAATACGTTTATTTTCTTCGCAGACATTTTGAGACGTTATTTGTGATTTGGAAACTCCACTTTCTCACCGGAAATTACGTTAAAAACAATGAAACTCAATGTTAACAGGAAAAACAAACGTAGAGAAACGATTTATTGAAATATTTGATGGAGAACTTTTTCTTTCACTTTTCATTGTTAAGTATTGTCGCCTTTTTGATAGCCGTATTACGATTAACCGTTTTCAGCCGTTTTTATCGCCGTTTCTGCAATTCCAGTTATTACCCACTTTTGTGTAATTTTTCCTGTAGAACACGATGATCAATGCGGGTTTCGTAAGAATTTCATTCGACAGCCGATCACTTATCGAAATTTAATCTGCTGGATATACGTGGGAAAAATGAAAGGGTTGTCAATAATCGTCGATATTAATGAACAATTGTGTTTAATAAATTACGCGTTATATATTTTATATATCTCATTGCACTTAGTCGCACAATCTTAGGCCTTATTTGTTTGTTTTTATTTTTATTTTTCATTTTCTTACGAATAATTTAACGTTAGCTTGATGCAAGCGGCACGAGCGAAGGAAAGGACAATTAGGAGTTACAGAAAAAAGATGTGGAGCTCTCGAACGTAAAATCATTGCACTATAGTCCATAGTACGGTGTTTGTTTGTTTGTTTCTTTTTTTTTCTTCTTTTTCTACTATAAATATATAGTAGAGTTGTCTCTAATTCGGTATCGACGCTCTCGATCGCGATAGAGGATAGAGGCGCGACAACGATTTTCCTCCGTACAACAATTTAATTTGTACTTAAAAAGTATATCTTTTTCTTTTTTTTTTTTTAATATATCTCTGCTTTGGACATGGAGCGTGAAGCCGGCTTTCGTTTGCCGACGAGATTGCGTACTTTTGGATTAATTATTATCTACAGAATGGTCCTTACGTATCCCTACTTAAAGATCACTCTTATTTTTTTCTCTCAGTGCTTTTTCTACAAAGCAAAGAGATGTCACTATAAATTACATCCAAATACTAATACGTTCCTCTCTATTATTCTCCCGACGCATTGTTTTTTTTTTCCCCTAACATTTATTCAATTATTAATCCTACGTAGGCCCGTTTTTTTTTTTTTTTTTTTCGCTTAACCATCTAAGTAACTCTTTAACTCACAATTCGTCACTCGTTACGTTCGCTCAACGAGATAAAGTGAGTAGACACGAGAGAGTACAATGAAAATAATAAAAAATATAGTGATAGAGAGAAAAACCGGAATGAAAAGACGCGGTTAACGCTAAGGAGGTATTAATCGCATAGTTGTGTTGTTACAAACGTCCACGTTGACTCCAAATGGCCCCTATCTGCAAAAAAACAAAACAAGAAAAAAAAATTAGTAAAAAAAGAAAAAAATCAATATAATAATTCGTGTTTAACGAAAAGTATAATTTTTCAAACTAACCGATTGTTGATTTGCTCGATGTTTTTTGTTTCGTAGGCTTACAAGTGTTACAAGACAATAATCGACTTTGATAGAATCACTAATTCCTTGTTTAGTCGATTTCGAATGGAAAACGCCTCGTGTGCGACACCACACTTGTCGACACTCGGCGTTTCTCGTGGTGAAAATCCTCGAGGCTCAGTGGCAAAGGACGATCCCGCGTCCTCGACGATGCGCGTCTCTGATATCCTCTCAAAGGATTCTGTTGCGCTTCATCGATTTTCCTCGGTTCTGACGAA
The DNA here is from genome assembly GCA_934046635.1 of Buathra laborator. Lineage (NCBI taxonomy): Eukaryota > Metazoa > Arthropoda > Insecta > Hymenoptera > Ichneumonidae > Buathra > Buathra laborator. Next base: position 8,032,331 of record OW203900.1, read on the forward strand.
AGAATAACAACAATAAAGCCAAATAAATATCGTAAGAACGGATAAAAGGATCAATTTTGATTAGTTTCGGAGATAAAGTACTCGTAGTATTAACCTTTTTTCTTCCTTAGCGATATTTCCGGTCGAAGGAGCCCTTTGACTCGGTTCCAATCTTCGTCGTCTTTCCTCGATGGCTTCGGTATCCAGACTCAGGGTAGTCTGGATCGCCGTTTGGCCAACGGACGCATTTACGTGTCTCGTTTTTATGAGCGGTGGATTTCGTGATTGCGGTATTGCGAACGCCCGCCTGAGAGCCCCTCTCGGCGGCGATGGGGGTGGATAAGAGATACCTAAATAAAGATAACAACCAAATAACGTTACGCAAAGCCCCGTAATTTCGTTTTTTATTTTTTTTTTTTTTTTCTCTCCTCTTCTTTATCAACGATTTTTATCGAAATACTTATTACCTCTGTGTCCGGGTGACAAAAGGGTGTCTTTGCTTTTGGTGATCTGTGGCACTATTAAAAGTGAATTCGGCGGTGTCGGCGATACGGTTGAGGTTTGCGGGGACGTTGCAAGCGTCAGATTCGGTAAGGACTGTCCGAGATTCGAATACGCCGGCACTTGAACGCTCAGTGTATTCGGCGTCGGCGATTTACTGAGCAGCGAACGTCTGTAAGCAATTAAAGTGAACGTCGCGCATTGCCCAATGCGGAAATAAGTTATATCTCCGCATTGATTACTTAAATTTATGTTAATCCCTCGCGTACGGGAGGATTTTTTAACGATAATACGCAATAGCGTAAGAGAAATATCTTTGAAACATCGAAAAAATAACAGTTCAACGTTATTTTACAACTTTTTTTCAGATTTTTTTCGCGATTTTTTATGGTTTAACGGGGCAATTGAAGGTAACGACTGGTCGAAAAATTCGCACGTATATTTACGTTCTCCGCAAGTGAGGGGTAAAAAAAAAGAAAAACTGTTTACTCACCTTATTTGCAAGGGTCGGTGGTTGTGTCCGGCGCCTACTTCACCTCCTTCTTCGGAAGAGACGCTCGAGGCACGTGGTGGTTCGCTTGTTTCGACGCTAACGTTTCTACTCGCGTTGTAACTCGGTAGGAAACTACTACTACCCGGAGATACACCGTCCATCTCCATACTTCCGCTGTTGAAGTAACATTTAGGAAAAAAATTAGCATCGATTTCCCATTATATCGATTTTTTAATTTTTTTTATTTCAGAATTTTTCAAAAAAAATTTCAAAATTTCAAAAAAAATTTTTCGTATTTTTATTTTTTTAATTAAAAAAAGACGGTACCTGTGACTGTGAGCCAAACTGCTGACCCGCGAGGCTCGGCTACTGCCTCGCGGTGTTCTCGGCATAACGTCGCATTCTTCCATCTCGTAATCCCCGTCGCCGAGGTAAGTACTCGCCTGCCGGCTGACCGTTCCTACGGCCGGTACACCGCCGTGAGGCGGTAATTTCATTATGGCGAATTGCTGCTGAGCTTTTCTCAGCGATTCCATCCACGACTTTGATATGAAAAGAAAAAAAAAACCCTCAATGATAAGCTTTCGTTGTGAGATAATTCGTAAAATAACGATTCGTATAATCGTATAATTCGATTTGTATCGAAATAATTCGTTTCTCACCTTTGCGAGTTTCGGTTCACCGGCGCTGAGCACCAGAGCGGCCGATGCCGCGCCGTATTCGTTTAAGTAAACCAATCCGAGACTCGAAGGTTCTTTCAGCTCATGAATTCGTATCCTATCGACGACGTACGGTTGACGAATTATTTTTAATCCGCCGCCGGCGCCGCCGGAACCGCTGCTCGTCGACGCTTTCTTCGTCGACGGTTTGCATAACAGCAGCATATCCGTCAAAAGCAAAACGTGAACTTCCGTCTGATGAAGAAATAAAATAAAATAAGTTAATACAAATTTACGGGCCGTTAATGGATTTTTTTTTACGTTTTTATCGTTGAGTTTCTTACTTTGCTGGTTGCCGCATCTCGCAACTTCAGATCGCCTTCCCGCACGAGAGTCCTCAGTGTATCCTTAGGACATCCCGGTATCGGAGCGCTTGTGATATCCAAATTACTGTGAATTTTAACGAGTTTTTCGAGTTCCTCGTCCCTCGACTCGACCACATCGTAGCTTTCGATTCGCGAAGCGGCACCCGCGAGTCTAGCGGTCTCTTCTGTTCTTCTCAATGCCGCGTTTACCGACGCGACGAAGTGATCCACGCATTTTATCTGCAAAAAAAAACGATATTTCGTTTGAAATTTATCAGAACTGTGAAAATAATAAAAATAAAAACATATATTAGTTATTAATTTTTTTCACCATCATTGTTAACTCGACGCGCTGCTCCTCGTTCTCCGTATTCTTGTGGACGGCTTTCAAGAGAAGCGAGTATTTGGTCAATCGCTGCATCGGCTTTACGAGAATATCGAGAAGTCTGAGACGATTGCAATCCTTCTGTGTTTCGCACCACTGAAAATTTTTAAATTACGTAAATTTACGGAAATAATTTTTTTTTTTAATCATAAACTCTCCTTATGTTCGATCGAAATTCGATTACAATTAATAAATTTAATGTACACAAATTATTCAAAAAATAAAGAAAAATTAAAATTAAAATTCTAAAAAAAAAAATGATTAAATTTCTTTTAAAGTAATAAAAAACTTAAGCTTTGCAAAACTTTTGTGAAATTAAAGTAAAGTATCGACAACAGTTTCTAATATATTTTAAATGAATTTTCCATCATAATTGTGCATTAAATTTAATTAAATTTCATTTACTTTGTGAAATAAAACTTTCAGTATCGGTAAATTGAATTTTCACAATTTTTTTTTCTACAGATACGTACAACTAGATAAGCCGTAAAGAGTTCGTTGTCGTTTAGCCGGTCCCTGCAGTATTGTTGGCATTTACTCTGCTCGGAACAGTATCTCGTGTACGGCGAGAAAGTTTGTTCGAAGGTTTCAAAGCCGTGAAGTAGATGTCCGGAATCCAAGGGATGTCCGGTTGTTCTCGCGGCGTTAACCATTCCGAGGACGTGATCGCTCCAGAAATAGCGATTAGCCGCGTAAATCTCAGGTATATTGCTGAATAGTCGCGTTCTATCGACTTCTACCAATATATTCGACGCTTGTAAGCTGCAGAGACACGCCATGAAGAGCTGCGAACGTAAAGCGACGAGAAAGACGATGAAATTTCATGAATACGCTTCGCGCGACAGCCTTCGCAGGCGACAAGACAATTCATCCTATAAATTCATATATAAGTAAATTTTACATTCAAAAGAGAAAAACACTTACGTCTGTAACCACTTTCAGTGTTCTTATGTAAGCGACTTCCGTTTGCGCCAATTCCCACAGAGCGGTTTGCTGTTGCTGTTGTTTCTCCGTAAGACGATCGGAATTATCGACGATATCGCGCCAATCCTCTTCAAGACTATACAGAGCTGCGAGGGGACAAAACGACGAGTATTTTAAATCGTTGACTTAGAAATTTGTCCGTTTCGCGCGTTTCTGCATTATGTATTTCCCCGGAAAGTGTACCAAAATTTTTCTTCTCTCCGAAAGAAAAAAATGTTCATTCGCGAAAATACTTTATATTCCGTCGAAGTGGTGAAGGCGCATTGATTTGGCAATAAGAGGGAAAACATTGCAATTTACATTCGTCAGAATTATTCACATTTTTCGATAATCAATAAACGCAAATATAAAAAAATATCTTTCATCTGAAGCATTTAGAAGAAATTATCCGACGGAGAGAATAGAAGGGAATAAAATTGATGGTATTCGCGTTTAAAACTGCGAGAGAATTTATTTCGACGCTTGTAGTTGCAATGCAACGAACGATGAATATCCGAAGTTTCGTCATCGTTCGCGGAGTTGTTGAAAATTTTATCGACTACTATAACTGCAATGTTTATAAAGATTTATGCGCATTTGTTAGATTTCATTATCATATATACATAAAAACCGCACAATGTATTTTCTGCCGAGTATTGCGTATATAAATTTGCTTTTCAGCTCTTATACCCGAGTAGATGTACTTTAAAGCGAATATAGAGGATATTATCTCACGACTACCCTTCTGTTTCTACGTCATTGTTGGAATACCGCGGAAGGGTAATGTGGAAGTTCCGTATATGCGGCTCGAGGCTAAAACCTCATCTTGTGCCGAAGCACGCGCTCTATCGTGTGCCGAAAATAACGTTTTCCTCTGTAAACTTCTCTTTATTGTATATGGGATTAGCGAAGGCGCGACTACTGGCCTCCGGGGTATTCGGAAAGTTGGAATAAACGCCGCGGAATAGTAATTCGTAATGCGATGGCGTTTCTTGGGTAATATATATGTATATATATGTAGGGGAATGTCGAGAGGGTTGAAGCTATTAAATTGACATCGTCTTCGCGTCGTTTCTCGAGTTTAAAATTGTTTTATCGCTTTCAAGGGTATTTTTTTAATTGTACTGCGTGTACCAACCTTCTTCGCCGGCCGTGAGATCGTAAGGCAGTTGCGTTTCCGGAAGACGCGGCACACCGTGCTTCGTGTAACCGTTTAACTGTTCGACGAGCGATTCCATCTTCGTGCCTTTCGTATTCGTGAAGAAACCGCTCCAGCGCTGCTTACTCGCCTTGAGTCCTGCAGCCCCAGCAGAACTCTTAGCTGCAGCGAGCGCTGTAGCGGTTCCAATTTCTGAATCAACGCTCGAATCCTCCGTGGAAACGCTGAAGAAGCGACCGCTCCGACCGCGGTAACTCTGCAATAAAAATGAAAATTATTTTTTTTTCTTAATTTCTCCGTGTTTTTTTTTTTTTTTTTTTTTTTTTTTTTTTTTTTAGTATCACGGAGCACTTTGCGTTACTTACTCCACTCGTTTTACGCAAGGAAACATTTTGATTGCTTCTCTGACTCGCCGAACGCGACGCGATTTTTTCGTCTTTAGCTGAAATATTAAAGAAAACGGTATTTTCTTTATTAAAAATTATTTGATATTCGTGGAAATTCATTTTGAGAATAATCTCGAAATATCGAAGGATTTTTGGTGATTGCGGTAGGAATTTAAGGATTAATTTCATTCATAAGGATTTTCCGTTGTGACGAAATGTTTTTTTTTTTTTTCGGAATTATTAATATTCCGATGGAGTGATACGATTAGAGGTGTTGAGTTCGATTTTTTTTTAGAATTTTTGCAAAAAGAATTTTTTTTTTCGCGACATTCCTTTCGGTTTGAAAATCTCAGTTTTTCATCGGAAGAATGACGTCACGATGAAAATTACGAAATTTTTACGAATTTTTCCGTGAAATTTTTATATTATTTTTGCGACGTTACTTCGAATTTGAAATGTATGTTTAATAAAAAATGTTAGTCAATCCGATTTCAAATTATTATTAAGGAACGGTTTTCTTTACTGCCAGTTGCTTTAAAAGCTCAATCTTTCAGCGTTTGTACTTGAAATAAAAATCCTCGCTTCGATTTAAACTTATCAAAGTACCTCGATACTTAATCGGATTACAACTCTATCTTTTTCCCCCTTCGATCGATCTCACGTGGATGAGATTTCCAGTGCGAGAAGCGCGTTGGTTCTCGAGTTACAGCCTCCTTCGCTCTCTTTCCGAAAGAAACTTTTTCCTCTTACCTTCGCACCGTTCAAGGGTACGCGAGACCCTCTGCCCGTTAATCCCGACGAGTAAAGAGTTATTTTACTTCAACTTTATTGGCGAGAAAAGTTTTTCCGCGCGTTGCTATATATAGAGAAACAGAGCTGTCGCGGTAAGTCTTGGCGCTTGAAGTAGTCAGAGTCGGCGTGCGGCCGGTCCTCTCCACACGTGCGCCGTATCCGGCGTACGATCGAGAGAAACTTCGATACTACGATAGCTACGAAAAAAAAACGATAAAACCGAAAGAAACCGAATTTCCGAGCCTCAGGTCCGACTTTAACGGATTGTGATCACTCAGACTTTTCCACCCTTCGTACATTTTATATCCTCTAGCAATTTTTTTTTTTTTTTTTTCGCTCTTTTTCCCGTTCTCTCAATAGGCTAATCCGACGTGTACTAACGCCGGTAGCTCCTCGAGGGCCACGAAAACCTACTGCCCTCCGAAGAACGATAAAAAGAGACCCTTTACATTTCTCGTTTTTTTTTCTCCTCTCCCGCATCGACGACTCCCTTTCCTTCCTCTGCCTCTCAATCCTTTCAAACTCCGTTGATATTCTCGTCCACGCGTAGATATCTCGTATAGCTGCTTCACACGCGTTCGCGTTACTTCACACTATAGTTCGCGATCTATAAATTAATTATTCGCCGCGAGACGTACTTGAGACTCGTTCCTCGAATATTCGAGATTCCACTCGCGACCGAGAAAAGAACGAAGTTCTCGCTTCCCGAGAGACCGGAATAGACAATTGAGAATACGTTATTACCGAGCGAATTAAAGTAATCAGAGACGGTATTATAATATAATGAGATGATAACGAAGCCGATATTAGTCGCGGTATTTATATGATTATTTTTACGCACTGAGAAAAGCATTTATTTATCGTAAAAAGTAATTATTTGCATATGAAAAAATTAATCTTTAATTATTTTTAACAAATATCTGTTAATTCAAATAATAATTAATTGAACAAAATAAATATCGATTCAATTTTTGGATAAAAAATGATGAATTATTATTTATTAAATAATTATATACTATTTATTATTATTATTATTATCTTTTCGAATTTTTTTGTATTAATTTTTCTGTATTATTGTTTCTAAATTTAATTATTCGATCGAAATCAACCGATAAACTCATTGCCACCGACGATGATGTCGAAAGTTTCGAAAGGATTATAACACACGTATACAGACGGTATACCTGCGTAGATTGCCGGATTAAAATTTTCCGGAAATCGACTTTGCCGTCTGTTCTCAGTTCTCGTTTACTTCGATACCGGACGTGCTGACGCAGATTGCGCCTACGTTCGTTCGTTAAATCTGCGAACTTTCCCGCTGATTTATCTCTATCTTCGATTCGATTGCGACGAATCCGCACAGATATTTCAACTGAATCTTGTAAAGTCAATTAACGCGATTGGAAGTTTCGTTCGAACCGAGAAAACCCGATAGAAGAACGGCGTAATTTTTTTTTTTCGCGTTTCGAAGAACGGAATGAAAAATTGTAGAGACGGAACATGAGACAGTGGATAGGATAGAACACTGTTTGGAAAACGACGATGTCGGCTCGGTTCGTGTTCCCGAGGATAATTGAATCTCTTCCTTCGTCAACCTCTGTCCCGGGCACCGCGAGAGGCTTTAATTAACGCGATATCAATCCACGGGGAGGTGAACTACGTAACAATGGAAATTAATATATCGCCCGCGTGTTGCCAACCGCTGCAATGTCTATTTTGTGTTATTATTATTATTATTATTAACGTTGAGCAAATTCCATCGGAAGATAGTGATAACGATGAGCTATAGACACGCGCGTGAAAAATTCGATATATCGAAAATATTCGTGGTATGCGAAAAAAAAAAAAAAAAATTGGTATGCGATGAGCAATCTACGAATTATCGTAGAGTGGTCGCGCGAAAAGCTGAAGAGAAATCAAGTAATCACTGTCTTCTGATTTCTGAGAGTTCTGTTTTCTACATCGCGTGGGAGGAGCGAAATCGGTGGTCCGCTTCACTGAACCAAAGACGCGAAAAGGAGAGTCAAAGGGAAGGATAAAGCGAACGAATAGTCCAAAGGAAAAAAGCGAGCAACGGAGGTGAGCAGCAGACAAGAGAGTTGAAACTTCCGGCCCGTTAATTCGAATCTTTCGTCTTACCACTTGGGAAATCAGTCCGGTAACTCCGACGTTCGGGCGAATTTGGCGCACGGGATACGCACACCAACGCGCGCACTTTTCCGCATCGTATGTTACGAATATCTATTATGAATATCTTTCGTTTCACAGGTTTCGCATTTTTTCTTACCGAAGAACCAAAAAATCGCGAAGATCAAAGAATAAAAAAAAAAAAAAATTTCTTTACATCGTCGAAGGATGAAAAAAAATGAAAAAAAAAAAAAAAAATGTCAAGGAGAATCACGGAAAGTTTATGCATCTCTGCTTCCTCACGATACAATATTCATTTTAAAAATCTGAGAAACCTAACAATGAATTTGGCAACGGAGACAAGCGACAGTTTTTATTCTCATTGTTCGGATTTTTTTAACGGAGATAAATATTCGAGTTTAATCTCCGAACGACGAAACAGAAACGGTGCCAATTCCTCGAATCGTTCGAAAAAATTCGTTTCATATGGCGCGGAAACTTTTTTAATAGACTCGATAATTCAATTCAAACTTTCCGAGTAAACTACTTTCAGGGATCGCTATATCGATAAAAATCGATTCGATAAGATCGACCGATTCGCTGTTTCGAGTGCTCGGAATTCGTAATAATAAAAATAATTTCGATTCTGTGAACGACGACGAGAAAAATTACCGAAGGGCTGACAAACTTCGTCCAATTCATCAATAGAATAATTAAATTCCTCAATTAAATATCTTTTGTGCGTTGCGGCTGATCGTTTCGATGTTCTGTGCTTAATGAACCGCAGCAATAATTAAAGCCGTTGCCTATGTCAGCGCGCGAAGGTATAATACACCGCGGAAGGATTAAACATGAGATTAAAGCCGTCGAAGTCGGGCCGACGCACGCGTGGATTTATTACTGTTACCGTTTGTTATTAATCGAGATTAACGCGTTTATCCATAGGACTTTATACTCTATAAACTTCACAAACGCCGTTGATAGGCCGCTGAAAGGATTAACTGCTAAAATCATTAATAGCGTCCAAAGCTACAATAACATCGGAGTCTACATACAGTGGCGCCGCGAAAGTTTTCGGGACGATTCGCCTCAACGTCGGAATTATTAACAGCAAACGATAGATATACGGATTATGGTGAACTGCGGGATAACCCCGTGAAATGGTCAAAAGTGTCAGCGAATTGATTGATAGAACCGCGAATAGGATATTACCCATTCGAACGTCCGGTAACGTCCGGTGTTTCATCGATGTAATTACTGTTCGCGACGCATACGCACACAGTTCCCGCATTGGCTGCTGTTTCAATTTTCATGAATCGATAAACGCATCCAAATAGCGAATGTGGATGCATTCTATCCCACTGATGTTTATCCATCGGATTATCGGACTCGAACCCCGAAGTTTAATTAAATATTCATCTACCGCTTTTACCTCGCGACGAGAGTGTTTTCGATATAATTGGATGGGATGGTTATGGATCGCATTAATCGTTTAATTGGTTTTGTTGTGTCAAACTTACCGGTAACACGAAGATGTTTGCCGCCGAGGCACGATGTTTCGGTGGTGAGAATCGGTAGAGGAGTCGAGAAAGCGTCGAGCAGTACGTCGACGCGACCCAAATCGACTCCGCGGCGCTCGCAGGCACCACCGAGCGCTTCACTATAACGAGAGGGGTAAAAAAGTTGACGATAAAATATAGTGATAGTGAAAAAAAAAAAAAGAAAAAAAAAAAAAAAAAGTAGTTTCGAGTCCCTCGCGGTTTCTATTGTTTCCGCGGGGCACTCGAGAGTCGGCCGATCGGACCTCGTCATCGTGCGCGTCGTCGTTGTTCACGATGAGAGCTCAAAAACTTTTCTGCGGTCGCCAAATACGCTTTTCACATCGACAATAAAAAAAAAGGTACTTTATCGGTTTTATATACCAGAGGCTCCGCGGGCCTAACTTAGTTTTACGATAAGGCGGAAAACGGAGAGCGAGAAAACGAGAAGAGATGGGAAAAGTGAGGAGACGAGGAGAGAGAGAAAAAAGAGGTCCAGATGGCTAAATCTACTGAAAAGGCGCACGAGAATCCGCGATCGACAACGACGATACTTATAGTTACGAGAAAAAAAGAAAAAAAAAAAAAAGGTAATTGCGAGAATCTGAACATTCCACTCGAATACTCTTTTCCACCCTTTTTTTTTGTTTCTCGTTTCCTCGTCTATATCTATTCCATCGATCTCTGTGCTATTCGAGAGATAGGAACCCTTTAAATTGGATTAACGATTTATCCAATCGTTCGATCACTTGGATTTCCTCCAATCGCAGCTGAACGATAGTTTTGATTCCTTCATTGTTTCATCAAATCTGTTTTACGCACTGTACGCTAAGCGACGCAATCTCATCGTATATCGTATGTGTTTTTTTTTTTTTTTTTTGTAGCGTTATATACTGACAGTAGTCGGAAAAACCCTCTTTTTAAGACGTTTACGACGCTTTTGCGGTTCGGCATCTTCCACCGCAGATTTTCTCGAGAGAGCGAGAGAAACGATAGATTCTACTCGTACTGATAGGAGGGGTGAACGACGGGAGATAAACGATAGCCGAGGCACTCAGCCGTATGGTGGGCGACTCTTTTTTCTCAACCCTCGCGGCCATACAACCCCTTTTGGAATTTCGATCGCTTCATTTATTTATTCACTCGTTTCTTTTTTTTTTCTCTCTCCTCTACGTATCTCGAGCCCTCGCCGCACTTTCATGCATTCTTGATGGACGATTCCCCGATGTATCTTCACCAAGCAATGAATAGAGAGTCCACTTTGTGGAACGAATGACGGTACACGTTGCGCGAAAACGTATTAACTTTCATACGTTTTCGTATCCCAAGATTTCACCGCGTAATTCTTACGATTTTTTCGGAATATTACATCGAAAAAGTTCTTAAACGTTTTCGTTCGCTTATCGTTACGTTACATCGAATGCAGAAAACAGGAAAATCGGGGAATCGTTTCGGACGTTAAACGTCCCGAGATTAGTCTTTCTGTTTCTCAACACTTCGATATATCCAACTGAGACGTGTGAATCCTCATGCTGATCCCCATCGCGAGCGGAGGCTCAGGGAATTATAAGATTCGCGAAACTACGAGATTCGAGACACGAGCAGATTTTCCTCGTATCTCTAATTCTCCACTTTAGCGTCTCCCCGCCTTATCCTATATCCCGCCTGTCGCGTTTACTTAATTCCTTCGCGCGACTATCGCGTCTAAATGAGCACTGAATTCAACGTGTAATTATAAGGACAGAGGGGGGAAAAAGAGGGCTGTTTTCGGAGAGATGAACGAGAAAATATATTTAGTGTATCACGTCTGGTGCCGAGGAATCTTCCGAAGGCTATGGTATAAATCGCTTGGAAATTTCGATGTCCTTTCTCACGCGCGAACGAACAAACTTACGCCACTGCGTCTGGCACTATTCAGCTCCGGGAAACACGGAAAACCGGGGAAAGCAGTCGCGAGAGCGCTTCAGAGGGTTGTACTCTACAAACCCCACTCCACGTGCGTGCGAACTGAAGCAGTAATTAAACGAACTAAGGCTCAACCCTTCTTAGTCAGACCCCTTTAATATAGTCTCGGCGCCGGATGTATGGTTGGTACCCAAGTGGAGGTTTTAACCGTACATTGCCGTAATAATTTTCGGTCCCAGAGCCGCCCCCTCGCAGTAACGTCGAGACGAAAGCTCACACCTCAACGATCTTTGTTTCGTCGTATGTGTGGAAAACCGCGACGCTTACGCGCGAGTCGCGCTTTAGAAAATATTGGATAGAAAGTGATAGAGTTGTACTCGGTGACTTTTCAGTGCAAATTACGAGAAATTTCATAAAATCTCGAGCTTTTCTACGAATCGAGAAAATTTAACCCAAAATTTCGTTATTTTCTATACATTTTTTTTTCGAAATTTAAGAGAAATTTCGAGAATTTCGAATTTATTTGTCGAATTTAAGAGAAATTTTCGGCGAGAAATCCGCGGTAAAGATTTTCGGGAATATTTCAATTCGCTAATTATCGCTAAAGTCGCAACCCGACTAATTACGATAATAAATCGTGTGATACCGACGATTTTTTTTATTGTTGACTTTACAATAGAAATTTATCAACGTCTCGTGATACGATTGGGCTGAAAAAAATTTGTATAAATTTTCATCGCGTTCGCTGAGTTCAGTTTTGATGCGAGAAAATACCACGGTGGGGTTGGAACGTTTTTAGAAAAAGTCTACCGCTGTAGCGATATATAACGCTTTAATCCGACGGCAGTTTCTCGCCGTCGTCTCTCGCGCGGGGACTTTTCGAGAGAAGAGAAAAGTAATGCCTGTGAGTGCTGTTCGCGATTTATACAGACTTTTTTTTTTTTTTTTCTTCTTTTGCCTTTCATTGCTGCGCGCTGTTCCAGCAGTGGAGCTCGCTGACTCGCTTTTGCGATACGAGACCCGATAACGGGACCTCTCTGCCCCGTTGTATAAACCTCGGAGGCCACACGGAGGGTCGCGTTAGATAGCCTAACGCCGCAAGTAGCAGCAACAGCATTGAAAGTGAAATATATAAAAAAAAAAAAACGAACTATTCTATCGTCGATCTGCGCCTCGCGTCGTCTATTATATCCCAAACGATCTCGTTTCGCATTCGGTAATAATGCCGCGCGAGCGTGAAGCGTTTTACGAGTTTAATCGCCGAGCCAAACACGCAGTACATTCACTTCTCAATGCTTTCTCGTCATTCGCGGCAAACATATCCTTTCTTACAAAAGAAAAAAATACACAATAAAGATGTGACGTTTAAAAAAAAAACTGTAGAAATGTTCCCGTACGATAGATACTATCTGCAATACGAGACCGAAAATTTCGACTGAAAAGATCGTACGATAACCGAAATGAAAAATCGTCCTAAATTCACCGAAACCTCTTTCATTCGTGTCTCGGTTTTTCGTTCCTTCCAATTTTTGTTCCTTTTTTCGTATACACGAACGCGATACGCCTACTGTGAGCTCTGTTTGCACGCTTTTCTCTCGCGTTTTTTTTTTTTCTTTTTCACGAATCGAAATCGCGGCATTCTTTTTTGTCTCTCCTCCGTTCGCCATTGTTCCCTCGTATCGTTCACGAAACTCGGGATAGCGAGTGAGAAGGATGACGGAAGAGCAAAGAAAACGAAACAAAAGGCAGCAACGACGAAACGATAGCAGGTGCACGCAAACCTTTGTTCATTTTCTCTGACTGCATCCATGCATCGCCGCGAAAAACAGCAGAGAAACATCGTTTGGCAAAGGAGGTTACAACGGATGAAAAGAATGATACATCGAAGATGAATTTTGCTTTTCCTGTGTTTCCGTAAATGAGAAATAAAAATTACGGGTCGTAGAGAGCGTTCTTCACGGTGAATCGATATCCCTCGTGATTAACGCAATATTTCGATCCGCGATTCGTTCGAACGGTAAATGCAAGTTTCACCGGTAATTATCCGATATTGAGACGAACATATTGCGCGATCATTCGCAGTCACCCACATTTCGTAAAATGTTTCGTTCACTACGCGGCCGCTGCACATTCGTCCGAATGTCGGTTTACCATTAAAATCCGATAAATCATACATCGTTACGAGCGAACGATTTTTTTTTTTTTTTTTTTCGTCGGACAGACGCACACATAGCTACGCGAGATAGAAATACCCGACGAGGGTATGTATAGGTATGACGAGGATAACCGTGGAGAGGGACGGGAAGGACGAGATAAACCGACGTTCAACTTCCGTTAATCACGTGTGCTGAATATGCGGTAGCTGCATGCATTGCTCGACGAGGTCGCGGTAGCGATAACGTTCGCGCATAGGATGGGCAGAAGGACGATACGACGGGAATACCTTTTAGGTGTATATATAGTACGCAGTATAGTAATGAACATCGATCACTGGTTAATGTTTCACTGAATTCAATGAATTTCGTGAGTTATAGCGGAACGATCGTAAATTCATCAATCGCTCCAAAATTTACGACTATTAATTATTTTTGTTTATTTAAAAAATAATTGATTTTTTTTTCTTATTCCGAAGATAAGAAAAAAAATTGTTTTTTTTTATGCGGTTTCGTTCAATCGGAGTGCAAAATTTGGTACATAATAGGTATATAGTATAGGAATGAACATCGACCACTGGTTAATCATTCATTGAATTCAATAAATTTTAATTAATTATCGCGGGACGATTGAACATTTATTAATTACTAAAGAATGTACGATTTTTTTTTAATATATTTTTTTAAATAAATAATAGATTTTTTATTTTTCATTCCGAAAATGAGAAAAAAATTATGTGCAATTTTTACACGAGTTTCGAGAGCTTTTAATCGTAGCGAAAAAAATCGCAAGAAAAAACTATCGAAAGTAGAGATAAGAACGTTTTTTCATTTATAATTCGCGTCCGAAAAGCTTTCAAGTATAAGAAAGAAAGTGGGAGAGGAAAGAACGAGATAATTCGAAATACGTGTTCGGAAGCGCAACATATAGTTCAGTTAACTCGGCAGGTGAACCGATTAGCTACCGTTCGCTCCGTCGTGGGCATCGATCACGTACCTCGATAACATTCGTTACAATTTATCGGTATTGGTGAGGAGAATAGCAGCCGGAAGGAAAGACGGAACAGAAGACACGGCGCGAAAGACTGATGATAAAAACTACCGGACTGAGAGGAGCGCGAGACTTCCTAATTGCTCGGGGATCGTCAATAAGTTAGGAAAAATAGAAGGGAGAGAAAAAGATGTAACGGGACATAGTGTCCCAATGGGATTCGAGTAAAGAAGGGTGTATCAAGGAACAGATGGAAGAATCTTCGAGGGTTGATTTTCCGAACGATTTTCCGGCCGTTCGGTTTATCTCGTACCTCGGGCCACCGGGAAACGCACTAACGCGATTTCCTTATCGTCGTTCTCTTTTCCATCGAACTCGCGCACCTCTACACACACGAACGAATTTTTTTTTTTTTTTTTACTCTCGTATATTCGCCAGAAAAAGTCGTTCATACGAATGTGCTATCATTTCGCGCTGGAAAACCCCCTCACGATCCATTAAAAAGCAATCCTATTCCAGTGGAATTTTTTTTTTCGACGTGACTATACTCCCTGAGGGAATTTGCGTTCGAGTAAAATTCCCTTAATTTTTTCACTTTTCGACGAAGCATTTTTTTTTTTTTTTTTCGTAAAAATAGGTGGTGAGTCGAAGCGACGATGGTGGAGTATAAATCGCCGATGGCGAAAAAGACGGGATATATTTTGGTTTGCAGACGAGGTCGTTGGCCATAGATCGCCGTAAAGAAACGGAGCTTCTGCTTCGTGCAGAAGTTTTTTTTTTTTTTTTTTTCGTCGTTATGGGACACCGGCGTTTTTTTTTATATCCCGCAAGTGCGATTCGATGTACCGAAGGAGACAGATGGGAAGATAAAGCTTTTTTCATCGTTGCTTTTCGAGAGCACACTGTCCAGAGGTCAATGTATCTCGATGGTTTTTTTTTTTTTTTTTTTTTTTTTTTTTTTTTCGGAGTGGGAAACATAAATATATCCAATGCAACTTTATATATAGAGAGCGACAAGTGTGGTACTTACACCAAAAAAGTTCCCTTCGTCGCCGGTAGAAATTCTTCACGTTCCAGGGATCCAGACTCGTCGCCAACTTCGAAACTGACGCTGAAGTACTCGCTGCTGGATACCTAAAAGCGAAAAAAAAAAAAAAAAAAACGTGCAAATCACGATTTATAATAATAATAATTATACGAGAGGGTAAATAAATGTTTTATTAGTATTATTATTATTTTTTCATTCGAATGCGCGGAGTTTCGAGGATTCGAGGAGACAAGTTTCTCGATTGCCTTCAGACGGTCTCCCCGATGCAGTCAAGTTTATTAATTAGAATTAAGGATCTCACGGGGATAGTTGCAAAGAGAAATTAATTCAAAGTTTAGAATTTATAATTGAAAGTCGTATTACCGGTTTAAAATGGTCACAAGAACGAAGAAATCGAGAAATACAGAGAGAGAGAGAGAGAAAGAGAGAATAATAAGATTCGAACGTTGACGAACCGGGGATCGTAATCTTCGGGATTGTGGCGAACGAAATCGTTGAGAAATGTTGTATTAATTAGTGGTAAGTTTCCGGATGAACAAAACCTCGTGCACACGTCTGGTAAACGTTAACTTTGCCTCTGTCTCTCGGTGCATCGGAGGGACTTATAGATATTCTGTAACTCCCTGCAATTTCAACAGACTGCGTCGAGAGTTGCACAGTATAACTTCTAAGGCTACAGCTGGAAGTTGCCGGTCGACGAGGAGAACTCGAGATCTAAGATTTAATTACATTTCTCGACTCTCAACCATTGCGCTTCTGAGTTGATTGTCTTTATCACTTCTTTGTTAACATTTCTCGAAACTTCAAGCTTTGTGACTGTTTAACGTGGTTATTCCGAAAAAATAAAACATTTTACCGTCCAATAAACATATCGAAAATTGATGAAAACATAAAAAAAAAAATGTACAGAATTTGTAAGTAATAAACATTTTTTTTTTTTTTTTTCGAGCAATTTAACTTTTTTTTTAATAAATTTTATAATATGTTTTCGGTTAATATATCGAAAATACAAATGCTAATGAAAATAATATGAAATACGAAATGAATTTACGATGTAATGAGAGAGCATCACGAGCGATACTCGATTAATTAAGTCCATTTGGTTTGTTAAACTCGTTCGCGTATAATTAACAATTCGTTGGTAAACATGTGCGATTTTGGATATCGGGAATAATTCCCTTTCGTGTTATACGCGGAATTTCCGAAACATCGAGAGTCCATTTAGTTCGCGGAACTGTTTTCGACGTCCATCGGATCAAAACGCACAGAGTGGCAGTGTACTCGCGCGCTTGACGCTTTTCTCTCGCGCATCGGTGGTTCGGACACTCACGTGCCGCAAAGGGGATGGATCGCCGTGACCCGAGAGGGTCGTATAATGCTTCGGAGAGATCGGATTACCCTGAGCCGCCTGCCGCTCGTCGCATACACGAAGGCTTTAGGATCGCGCATACGCAGTTATATATCTCCCGCGCGCGACGGTATCCACGAACTCATTATAGACGTGAGCGCGACGTCGTTCCGAGGTATTACGCGTTAGAAAACTTTGTATCATACATTACGGTACTCCGGTATCATATTAACTACATATACATATCGTGATACGCCATTACTCTCGGACCCTTTCGCGATCCCGAGGATTAAAATTACCGGATAACTAAACCAATTCTGCGCGTCAAAGCCTGACGTCGGCAAAAATAAACTTTTTTCATTTGTTAATTTCATTATCTACATATAAAATACATTTATAAAACATAATTCGAAAAAAAAAAAAAAAAAAAAATCCCCAGACATTTATTTAATTACTAAAATTTATCGGTATTGCGCTCCCGCTGTCGTAGACAAGATTTACGAGACCAGACTTTTCGGCGACAAAGATCAGTGAATGATTAAAAATTCATCGAGTTTCAAGGATTTTTCGTTTGCAATGAATATTTCTGAGGGACGGGCAGCTCGCTGCTGCTGTCCGACATTGACTACAATATAAATTTTCCACGAGACATTTATGGAGGATGAGTCCGAACGGGAAAAGCCCCCCCCCCCCGCAGTCCAGGTGGTAGTTTGCGCGGTCAGAATAACGGCGAATCTGTCTGTTTCCTTCTCTCGCGCTCTCTTTTTACCCTCTTCTCTGCAAACACACGCGAACCGCACGGCTCACGGTGGAAATAAATATTCGAATAAAACTCGCGTCGGGGGTCTGATGTATACCAGTATTACCGGACCCGTGAGCATTCATAAATAATTCACGAATCGAGGATTCGTAAATCAAGCGCAACCACAGACGCTCGGCAATTTCTACTTCGAAGTATATATACTTTTTGTTATATATATACACATCGGCAAAATTTGAATTTGTGTTCATGTATAGGTGTTCCGGAACGTATTTTAGGGAGTAAACCCATTATATCTTTTCGGAAAATTATCGTATGCGTTAAAACGCCGCGTTTCATTTTGTTTTTTTTTTTTTTTTTTTTCGATGTTTCATTGCACAGCGAAGAAATTAAATATTCGACGAACGCGTCATTGTGATACGATAAAATTTATAATATCATTTCGTTTTTCGCGGTTGCGGTGCTTTTGACAGAAAGTTCGCATTCACTGGAGGGCCTCTTCGGCGTACTGTAATGACACATATGTGATCCGCCCCTTTCGAGTTTTAACCGACGGAATTCTCGGTAATAGTTCAATTTATTACGTTCTCCACAATTTTCAGCAACGAGCTAATAAATCCCGTATTATCGGTGAAAATGTATGTTTCAACGATATTCAAATTTTCATTAAATATATTGCGGATATATAATATTTTCAATGTGATATTTGATATTTTTTTAGAACTCGCAGTTGCGAGCTTAACTTTCAGTTTTTTTTTTTCCATTTATTCTGTTTGATTCCAATTATTTTTAACACGCGAATGAAAATCAGAAATTTTATACATTTGACATTGTCGCGAAATTGTTTTTTTCGTTTCTGTATTCTTCTATCATCGAAGCCGCACCGTGGAAAGTTCAATATCAAGGAAACAATAAAAAAGAAAAATAAACATTTTCAAAAAAAAAGTTTAAATCATTTTCCAGATTAGGAAAAAAGTCTCCGATGCATAATCGGGGGATCGCCTGTTAAATTATTTCGCTCACATTTCCAACTGAATCGGAGAAATTTTTGCTAATTTATGAAATTATTTTAACTTTTTGAAGATTAATCGCTTTTCGCGCGAAGTATTTTCGAAAAATTTACATTTTCCGTTTTTTCCTAATTTGTGAAATTATTTAAACTTTTTGAAGATTAATCACTTTTCGCGCGAAGCATTTTCGAAAAATTTACATTTTCCGTTTTTTCTATTCGAATCGTTATTACGATATACGCTGATTTCTCGTATCCGCGATCTGCTATCAGGTCTATCTATACCGTCAGATGCAATCGAGGATAGGAAAAGCCGCGTAGAAAATACAGGAGTTGTAGTGTATTTTGGTGTCGACTCGTGGCTAACGATATAGGATCGGAGGGGTTTTACAAGGATAGGGCGCCTCGTACCAGGATACCGCTGCAGCTATTCAGCGGGTCGATCTCACCTCTCTCTACATAGCAATACCCGCTGCGATTGCGAGTTCCGGTACCACTATATCGTTGTCTATTGGCGTTGAAATATATTGCGAAGGTAACATCGAAGAGAACTGTTGCAGACAGTGGTAATCCCTGTTGCAGAAACGAAACAGGAGACTGACTCGTGTTGGCTGACTGGATGCATACCGTGAGGATATACCGTGTATCGAGAGTATTGCAGGAATGAGAGAACGGAAAGGAATGTTCAGAGATCGCGAAGCAATCCGACACTTTCCGGAAACTGTGGTGGAAGACGGCGGAGATTGGTCGTTCAATCGTAACGCTCAGCTGATGGTATGTACCGCTCTCGGCTTTCGATGTATAGCTTTCAGCATATGAGCGGTGGAAACGAACGGAGCTTAAGATATAGGATAGCGTAATCTTACGAGGAATATAGAGAAAAGGGCAACGACAGGGGATGATACGAGAGAAGGATAAAAAAGTAGTCAAGCTTCGCGCGGGATATTGGTCGTAGGATACGGGTGGCTTGTGGGCTATGTGAGGGGTGCTTTGCATAATATCGCTTCCGTCCGCTTCTTCCACTTTCGGCAAAGAAACATAAGGCAGTCGGAAATCCCTTAAAGTACCTTTGCTTCCTTGCAATTCGTGTTGCAACGGTCGTTTTTTCATTTCAAACGAAAGCAAACGAAACTACCGGATGTTAGTACCTACAGAACTTCTCCGAGAAGTACACTGAGCGAACGGTTCGTAGTTTAATAATGCGCTCATTCTTTGGTACTATTTGCAGCAAACAGAGTTGTAATACTGTCGCGAAGTTACATGAGCTTTGATCGAAATTTGACTGAATATTTACAGAAGCGGAAGAAGCAGCAGATAAAAATGTTAATATTGCCGAAATAAGTGACTAATTTGTTCGCTGTAATTACGATTTCTTTTTGTCTTTTTTTTTTTGCTTTATGAATGAAAACCACTCGTCCGAAGTGCAATTTTCTCCGAAAGTTCGATCGCGATAATACAGCTACGTTTACTCGGTTATAAGAAGCGCACCGGTTGGAAAGTGCTGGAAGGATGTAATGAGAAGGTGCGCGAGAGAGAAGCGTAATTAATGCTTTCCTCTCGAGATCCATCGCTCTTACAAGGGCGGAGAACGCGAAGTACTCGAGTGCCTCGTTGTGAAAACGTCTGCCGCCGTACAGTCTCGACGTAAGAGATTCGTACTATTCTACCCAACGGAGATTTATTAGCGCCGAGATTCCCCACCGAAGCCTCACTAATAATTCTCCATCTCACGCTGATGTAATCATTGTTCTTCGCTCTTTGATTGCTTGACGTTGAAAACCATAAAAGCCTTTCGAACTTTTTTTTTTTTTTTTTTTTTTTTTTTTTATCCCGATTGCTTAGTACACTCTGCCAACAGACTATGAGTTGCATAATTTTAGGGAAGAAAATTGCCATCTCATCAATATTCGAATAATACGATTTCGGTCGGGTTGCCGAGACACGTGAAGAGTTACGCGAAGACTGGATAACGATCTTTCGCGATCATATATCTCATCGAGAAATAGCTCTCTGTTCGATTCTTATTTCCGGTTATTAATCGTTTCGCCTTTCCTATGACGCGTAAATCTCAAGACCGATCGAAGCCTTCGTATTCCACCCGCCCAATGCCCCGATTATTCCGGAGGGGAAATTCTTCTTCTACCGATATAACGTTGAATGAGTGCCGGCAGTTTCGGTGGATTCCCACGGAGAGATTTATCGTCTACTACAACACTTTATCCGGTGCATCGTCGACCTTTTTCTCATATTCTCTCACCTTCCGAAGCAAAACCACTCTCTTTTCTCGCTATCTCGCGTTATTTTCTTTTCTTTTTTTTATCGTCATCTCTCTATGAAAAGATATAACCAACGTGTCGTAACTACTCGCATGTGTAACGTCGAGTATAACGCTTTTTCATCACCTGGAGCCCTACGAACGTTTCGTACTTTATGAAAGTTATAAAAAAAATGAAAGAAAAAATAAATAAATAAAAATAACCGTTTCGCGAAAGATTATTACGATCGTCAGGGCGTTTCTTATGGGTCATCATAGTCGCTTTCATTCTCGCGTCGTATTTATAAAAAGATAATTCCATCAACGATTATTGAAAAAAAAAAAAAAAAGTCACATACCGTTCGCAATATCTGACATTCTACCGTTCAAAGCGAAAAGGACGAACTCCATTTTTTTTTTTTTTTTTTTTTCAACGGAGCAAAAAATTTTTATTCGAATAAAAATGCTCTTTCCGCGGAAACGCGTTTTCTACCACTCATATCGCAGTCACTTTTCGACGAACTCGTATTCGCAGACAGACAAATCCATCGAGTGTCGTTGAAAAAATTTCATATACTGGAGCAATAACTACGAAAGGAATGTACTCTTTGTATATTACAACTGTGAGAAATTGCGAAAAGCTTAAACCTTCTCGTTTTCTCACCGTTGCGGAAAAAGTTCTGTGAGATACAAATGTTCACTCGACAGTCGAGTATAGCAACGGAAGCTTATAGTGAAGAACGGTACGGTGAATAAGTGCATAAAACAGAGAAAAGAACCAAATAAACGAGAATTCAGAGGGTTGTGCAGACTGAACGGGAGACGAGGGTTCGGTGAGTAAAAAAAGAAAAAGACGATCTAACGCTCGATTTCGCTGTACTAATTCCTTCGTGGATTAGCAGCTGCTACAGCTCCCGGCGAAAGGGAGTTACTGCCCCCAGCGGAGGGTGGGAAACGAAGGAGTGGATAGTGATTGCCCCCGTCGCTTAGCAATTCAAATGACCATACGGCTGGAAGTTCCGAGAGACAGAGAAGCGTTAGAGTGCGAATTGGTCCAAAGTGCAGGGGTTGCCGCGCGCCGGACATTGCTGTTTCTATCGCGTCGCTGGGGATTTGTACGAAGGTGTAGTTCAAGGATCAAGGATCGTAGAACGTCGAAATCATTATCGCTATCTGCACTATAACTGTAGACACGAAGTTTGTCTCGTGTACAATGTTTCTGAGAGTCTCGGGGAGAGTCGCCCCTTCCGGCGGTGCGGTAAACTCGTCTTATCGTTGATAACTCTGTTTTGCCTGTAATCCTGTTGCTCAGCGCCCGAAATTATCGTCTCGTATGCATAACGATTCAAATAATGCAAATTTTTTTTTTTTTAATATTACGAGACTTGTGTTTCAATGAAAATTAAGCCGATTCGTTGGAAATTCAGTGATAAACGACGAGTTGCAAAAGCCACTTAATTACGCATATCACCGGTAGATTTTCATTTTTTTTTTTGTATGACGAATTTTGAACGATACGAGTAAATTCGCGAGTAATACGTGTTAAACTACTGTCTGTTCAGTCGAGTTAATGAGTTTCGTGTGTCGGGTTTCGTGTTTTCTGGTCGAATGGCTCTCCTACACACTCTCCGTTTCACGTGAGAACTTTTCATCGAGTTGCCGGGTACAACGGAAATTGCCAATTGAAACTCTCGTTCGTCAAGTCACGTGGGATAATTGTAATAACCTTTCGTCATTTGGGAATTCATTATCGATTTTTTCGATAATTATTATTCAATGAGTTCGGAGAAATTATTTATTATTTTTTCGTGACAGAGAAATTATTATCTTCAACGCTTTGACTATTTATCTGTTATCAGATATAATTTTTTTTTAATTGTAATAACGTGCGTCAGTCGCGTATTCATTAGCTATTTTTTCGATGATTATTATTCAATGGATTCTGAGAAATTAGTAATTTTTTTTTTCGTGGCAAAGAATTATTTATTCCCGAAGCTTTTACCATTTATCTGTTATTGGAAACATTTTTTTTTTAATTTTAATAAACTCGCGTCATTCGCGATTTTTCCGATTTTTCCGTATTCAATGGGTTCCGAGAAATTATTAATTACACTTCGTCGGAAAGAATTATTCATCCTCGAAGCTTTGACCATTTATCTGTTATTGGAAACATTTTCTTTTTATCGTAATAAACTAATAAACGTAATTCGCGATTTTTTCTGCATTCATTGGATTCCGAGAAATTATTAATTATATTTCATGGCAGAAAATGTATTATCCCCGACTCTTTCACCATTATTTTAGTATTGAATAAATTTATACATTTTTTTTTTTCGATTGCAATTAACGTGCGTTACTCGCGATTTTATTATCGATTTTTTTTTATGATTATTATTCATTAGATTCTATTAAAATATAAATTATTTTTCGGAGAATCGTTGATTTTTCAACTATTTCCCGTAATTTTATTACTGGAAAAATCCCGTAATAAAATTACGGGATTTTTTTATTTTTTATTATTTGATAGATTTATAAAAAATTTATTTCATTTTTGTGTTAATATTTTAATTTCGATGTTACCTGAGAACGGGAGAGTTTGTGACGTTGACGATTCGGATGCGAGCCATCGGTGGACACTGCACTCGGTACTAGAAGACGAGGACTGCATTCACCGGCTGCATTGTAGTACTGCTGAGTCTGATGGGGGAGATGATAGCGTTGGTGTGTTTGCTGCTGTTGTTGCTGTTGTTGTTGATGCGGCTGATGGGGAGACGTACCACCCGCTACAAGATGATGATCACCCGTGTCCAGCATGCTAGTCCCGAGGGCGTCGAGCTGAGTCAACGACCTCGAGCGCACCTGCGACATAAAAAAAAAAAAAAAAAAAAAAAAAAAAATATTATATCATAACCTCGAAGTGTATATAAGGAAAGCACTGTAAAGAGTCCGTGAAGCCGAACCAAAAAATAACAAAAATTTTATTAGTCTCCAATGGCGTATAAATATCCATCATACTTTCTCCTTCAATGATAAAAAAAAAAATTCGTCGTCGTTGAGTCGAAAAAAAACTTATTTTTGATATCGAGGAAATAACGATAAGCGAACTTATAACGAGAGTTTAAAAAAAGTTCGAAAAACGTTCCGAGAGCTCCGATAGATCGAGTAATTGCAGTAGTAATATCAAAAAAAAAAAAGTCGCTCTCGATATAGTTTGCGATCGTAAATATGTTGACGTCGATCGAGTATGTGATCGGCATATGCGTAGTTTTATATTACTGCCGCATGAAAGGGTTTTTATAACAGGTGTAATAAAAAAAAGGATGTATGAGATATGTAGAGGTCACTCAGGGACATTACATGCATTGGGTACTTTACGGTTACGTTTTATGCTCGCGTGTCTCTCGTTTAACCGATTTACAGTCTCGTCTGAGGGATCGTATAGGTACGTCGGAGTAAATAACTGTTGCCGCGCGGTGGCGTGAAAATATATTGCGAGAGATTCAACGATCCGACGGCGGATGGATCGAGGAATAAGAGAGTAGAAAGGAGAGTACATGAAAAAAAAAAAAAAAAAAAAAAAAAATACATACAACGAGAGAGATATAAAGAAGTGGGTCAACCCTTTGCCTCGGCGAGTGGTTGATCCCTCTTCAACGTCGAATTGTATGATCGATTTCTTCAACGTAATTTTGCGTCCCTCTCGTTATCTTCGCGTTCCCTCATTCGTTTCACAAGCTCTCGTAATCTGGATATAGAAATCCTCTCATCGCCTCACGATAGAGATACCTCATCGCCAGCGAAATTAAATCCGCGTTTCGCTCACTCAATCCAGACGCGTTTTTTTTTTTTTTTTTTTTTTTTTTTTTATTCTCACTTTGCGAATAGTTTGTAAACCCTTTTTCTTTCACATTCTTATCTAATTCCGTGTCATCCGCGCTTTTCCGATTGAGAAATTTGACCAACTAATGGATCGGAACGATTGATCCCGCGAATTGATTAACGAAACGGGTGTACAAAGCTTTGCGGAGGATTGAGAAGGAGGAAAAAAGTTGTGAACCTCGACAGCGATGAGAGCTTTTGCTCGGACTTGTTTTCTCGCTAAAGTGGATAAATATTTGTTAGTCCCGAATCGTGAGTTGCGCGGGTGCTAAGCCGCTCTTGGAGAGTTTCGGACACTCCTCTCGTCGAAGGACAATCGGTTCGACCACTTTGATAAAATAAACCGCGATATGAGAGAAAATAAGCGATATATGTACGTATAACAACATTTTTTCTTTCATTTTTCATTCTGATTCACATATTATTCCACTTCAGTGATATTTCGGGAACGAAATTGTTTATTTCTTTATTACGATTGGTTTCTTCGTAAATATATACACGAAAAACTTCATTTTCTCTTATAAAGGATTTTCACTGTTTACTCTGCGGTCGTTCGTCTTCTATATCTTCAATCACTTTTTTTTTTTGTTTACGAGAATCAGATCGCCGCAATATTTTATTCAAAGACGAAAAGAAAAAAGTATAGATTGATTATTTGCTGATTGTACGAATAGCTTTTTTCCCGGCGTTTCTTATATACTTTCGGCCTTTTTTTTTTTTTTTTTTCGCCGTGATATTCCGCGCCGAGGTGAGCCGTGAAGGATCTCGCATCGCGGCGTATCCCTGTCAGTCATCCATCCTGCCGCGCCGAAGCGTGAAAAGCGAATCGACGGATATAGATCGAGGTTTTTCCGAGAGGACAAGAATGTTAGATATAACTGGTAACGTTGAGAGGATCCGTGTGGAGAACACGGCGTTATATATTGTCGCGAAAAAAAAAAAAAAAAAAAAAAAATCGTTGGAAAAATCCGGCGCGTCTGTTCGCTACTCTCTTCGGGGGATATGCTACACTATATGCGAACGTAGATTTTCCATTAGTCGACAGTTTGTAGTCTCACCGGGGATTTCTATGCCGGATTTCTCTCGCTGTCGGAAAAACAAGAGAGTGAGCAACCCTCTGCGCGGCGGTTGAAATAAAACCAACTGCGTGTGTATCATTGGTATATAAATAAAAAAAAAAAAAAAAATGCACACACGAGATCCGAGATTCCCGTACTACACGACGAGCGAAAAAAGTTATCGATATTTTGCGAGGTGAATCGCGAAACGGCTGTACAGCACGTACAATAGTTATGAACGTCGCGCTACGTGAGAAAGAGTTACTATGAAAGACAGAAAAGTATACACTAGAAATATAATATAAGACGGTCGGATTTACGGGATTACACTCTTTCTCTATGTATTTCCTTCGCTTTCCCGCGGAGGTTCCTTCAGTTACGAAATTGATGGAGACTCATAAAAAAGTATCGCACTTATCGGAGTCTAAAAGATGCGAAACGTCGGGGGGCAAAGCAAAAAGAAAAATGCATCGAAAGATCGAAACTTAAAAAAAAAAAAAAAAAAAAAAACGACAGAACTACTCGTGGAATAAATATATAAACGACTCCTGAATCGTCTTATTGAAGGTCGCAAAACGTATTTGCTCCATCCTCGACGCAGAAAAGTGGATATTTAGATAACTGCGCGAGATGTACGTCGTCGACGTTCTTCGGCATCGTAAGAAGCTTTTCCCTCCGATACATATGTACATACAGTTCTGAAAGATACATATACGTAGGATATGTATATCTTGGCATTCAAGTGTCGCAAGTTTGAGACCAGAGAGGCAGCTTATCCTTAACGCGATGCAATTCCATTAAAATTTGCTCGAGGGACTGCAAAATCATCGACTTACATATTTCGCAAAGATTTTATACTAAGTAAACGTTTATCAGATATTGCGGTGTTATTTCAGTCGAGAAGATTACACACGCGTTTGCTTTTTCATCCCTTTCATTTTCTGTATTTGGTCTATCGGCACTTAGACTTCCGGTGACTTGACGTTTTCTCGGGGAGGTTGGGGAAGAAAGGCGTAAGGGACAAACTTAATTATGGCGGCTATAGCTGAGAACGATAAGTCGCGACTGGTTGTTCGATCGGATTTATTCCTACCGATTAAATAAACGTAAAGGCGAACTACAAGAGGCACTCCTCGATCTCATACCTCTCCTGCCGCGGAAGCACTCTTGCTGACTTTTTCGATATATATATGTCTTACTACTACTACCTTCGTCTACCAATGGCAAAAGCGCCGGGTGTTTGCACAGGCGGATTCGAGTTAACGAGGTTTCAGCACTAGAAGAAGTGATCCTATGTCCCGCGGAAAGCCGAACGGTCCGTGTACTACGCGTTATACCAAGAGAACGAAAGTCGTTGTAGACGAACGAGGGTGCGAGAGGTGGTGCACAGGCGGTTTGCCCGTTCGCCTCGACTCCTCCGGCTTTTTCGATTAAACCGTTCGCGCCGCTACCGCGGGCTCCTCGAAGTAATATCCACAAAAGCTTTCTAACACTTGGCTGTGGGTTACGTAGATGTATATACATAGGTACACATTATACGAGTCCCTGACTTGCAGTACCGAACGAAAGAAGGGGTCAAATAAAGAGCGAAAATGAACGAGGAATAGGAGTTAGAAATGTGGGGTATATAAACGAGAGAGCATTCGGCACAATGAGTTTACAATCCTTTCGCCCAAAACGTCTTTCGATGTATTGCAACCCTTATGTTCCGACATCCGATATTGAGAGAAATATTGGCGAGAAGTTTTCTCATTTTCAGGATGCAACTACTGCCTATTTTTCAGACAGCGGAAGCTTAAGGAAGGTGTATCGTTATATTCCCAGCAAAACGCGAGATTCAGAGAGATTTTTGGATATTTTCCAATGGGATGGTAAACTGAAAAATTTTACCGATATAAAAAGAACATCGATTTTCCATAATAATAATTCCAAAAAGTTCCGGCAACCAAATTTTTGTAAAATACATTTTTTAATTTTTCTGAATACGGATACATTTTTTTTTTTTTTTCGAATTTCTTCTAATTGTTGAAAATTCCATTTTTCGAAAAATATTTTCCGTAATCTTTCTGAATGCAGTGCTTAGTCTCTTTGCGAAAAATTATCCACAATTAGCGACTTTTCGTCCATTAAAAAAAATGTTTCAAGGTTAGACAAGAAATGTTAGGTTGCCGAATGATTCATTCAACAATTTTGTTTTTTTTTTTCTTTTTCAAATTTTGTTCATTTTTTTTAGCGATATTCTTATGCAAAATGAATGTTCTAAAGACTTTTTGTATGTTCAATTTTTCAGATTTTTATCCCGTTGAGGAGTATTTAAAATTCCCTTCGAATCTCAGTTTTCGCTGAAAATGTAACGATACACCCGCATTAATTAGCTTTACTTTCGTATCTTTTTTTATTGGAGAAATCCCGCTTTCGCGATAAAATAATCGCCGGTTATCGATTACAGTGTCAGTAGGGAAATTTATTAGACTACGGAAGCTTAATTCGCTTGTTTTTTTTTTTTTTAGGGTATACGGTTTTTTTTATTGGTTCGTAGTCGTGACGAAATAAAGGCCGTTTATCGGTTTCAGTATATGAGCACCGAGGGAATTTTATTGCACTACGGAAGCTTAATTCGTTTTAGCTTCGAGTTTATACGATTTTTTTTATTAGCTACATGTCTCGTTCAACAATAATGAGGGATCCCTGTTACGAGTTACAGGGCTCGAAGGCAAAGTATATCGTTTCCTGTATTAAAAGAACATTTCCTCGTAATAATCAACGTTTTTTTTTTTTTTCCTTCATTCTGACAGAGTAGCGAATTTTTTTATTACGTTTTCCTGACTCTCCGAGATTAAGAAGATTCGTCCCGGACAGTCGGAACTAATCCGCTGTCTGGAGGCAACGCCGTGAAATTCAACGGCCTAAATTATAACAAGCCAACTGCTCAACGGTATATCAAACTATTCTCGTTATTTTTCGCTTTTCATCGTTGAACTTCGTAATTAAAAAAATCGTCGATTTTTCTACTCGTTCGAAAAAATGAAGAATTCACGTAGTCGCGAGAATAGACGAGAAAAAAATTGATCTCAAGTTTCGCATCACGATTCTGAAGCTCTTTTCAGACACGAAAGACACTTTTCGAGATTCTACGATAGCGCTGTCGGAAATGTTTTCTCCAGAAATATCGGGGGAGTCAACGTGAATGTGAACAGAAAAAGGAACGTAAGGATATCGAAAATAACATTTTACAGAGTCAACGTAAAAGACGCGTCGGATGCGGATGTTCGCCGGAAATTATGTGGCCGCAGGGAAGTGACCGACCAGTTCAATCATCGAGTTACGAGTGACTCGTGAGTGCTTGCGACTCGACTCGAAACAAAAATTGCATCCTCGAAGCGTTGAGTGAGCTACGAATCCGTAACTACAAGTGAAATCGCACAGAAAAAAATAAAAATGTACACCGAGTCGAGACTTCGAAGTGGTGAAAAGCGCAATAGCGTTAACGAGAAACGTCCACGGGATTGGGATAATGATCGTTTTTTTGAGAGTCAGCGAAATTCGGCACTTCCGTCGAGTGGCGGAAAGTCGAACAACCGATCTCGAGAATACATCGCGATTGTTGTAAGATAAAATATTTAAATAAATATGAATGCAAAATGGGTGAAAGTTCGTTCTCTCGTGAGTGAAAAAAAAATAAAAATGATAATTTTTGGTTCACGAAAAACATCGCGTATGTTGCGTCAACAGGTTTTTTTTTTATTCGCTATGCGCAAGTCAAACATTGTTTATTTTTCAATATTTCGAAAAAAAAAAGGTCGTCACAATGTTTTCGAAACTCGCGAGTAAAATTCGCTTCCACACACACGTTATCATCGAACAATAGGTAAGCGTGAGGTTTCCTCCGTCGATCCCCGCAACCTCCGGACCCTTCGAAAGCTCGTCACGTTCGTCTTTTTCTTTGCAAAAAGCTTCACACGTCATACACCAGTCAAAGGATTGAATTTTGCAGCCACAACACACAACGGCCCGCACCTTACTATATTCAAGAGACTTATCCAGAGGGTAAGAGACGCTCGGCTTCTCAGTCGAGAAGCTATTCACTAAAAAACGGGAAAGGGACAAAAGAAGTTTTTGTCGTCGTTGTCGCTTGTGGCCCAATGAGTGACACACGCGCGCGGGGGCGTTTGACGGAACCATAGAAATGAACTTTTTCTTTCTATCCGGAAAAAAAGGAAAGTAAAGAAAATTCGAAAGTTTATAGTTTTCGTCACGAAACTCGATAATTTTCAGAGAAACCTTTTTTTCTTCCATCGAAAAATGTTGAACAGACGACGGAAGAAGACGAAACAAGAATTGCGTTCATTTATAACGGCCCTTTTCAGAATTTTTTTGGATGCATAAAAAAATAACGTCTCACGAAACGTTGATGCATCACGAAGCGGAAGAAAAGAGGAAATGAGTCGTTTAGCGAATTTTCCAGAAATTCTATGCAGTTTAGAGAATCTAAGAAATGTTATCAACGAAAATGAAAAACGGAAACGAGGGACACGATGAATGGTAGACAAATGTCTTCATTCCGAGAAAATTTGTACCGTCAGTCCATAAATCTGACGGCACAACTTTCATTTCCAGTAATTCTTTGGTAAGTCATCTGGATTAAGCTTATCCAGCGGTATAATTTAATGTATTTCGAGTTTAGCGGGAATAATTCAGCAAAGAGTGAAGTGGAAAGCAGCGCTGCACCTCGTCAAATTGTAATGTAGCCCCGTCAATTAATTCAATTGCTCCGAATCTTCCGTCCGCGAATTCTATTAATAATTGAAGAATTACTCAAGGGAAATCGTTCGTTTCGAATTTCAGGAGTTAAATGCTTCTGTCTCTGGAGAGAAGTCTCTCAGTATCAGAAATTGCTGCTAACGATACGGTATCGCAGACGATGATCATCCAGAGAACAGAAAATTTCCTCCGTCTGCCAACTCTATACACAGATGTCTACAATTCTTGGCTACGAGATTTAAGTGGCAAGGAAAAGGCTCGTCCTTGACTGCCCGATGATGGAATAATTTTGAGTAAAGGAATTTTTTAATTGGAAACTGGCGTATGGTTGACAAACAAATTAGTCCGATCCGCGAGAAAAAAAGCTGAATCAAGAGAGAGAGAGAGAGAGAGAGAGAGAGAGAGAGAGAGAGAGAGAGGACAGGATAAAAAGCAGAGAGGCGGCTTGATGGCGAGATTGAGACGAAGGAAGGTCTCTGGAGGCTCTAATAGAGAAACTTCTTGATGCTCATCGACGCCAAAGAGGATGAAGGAAAAAAAATCTCTCTCACCACCAAAGGAAGCGTCCTGAGTTTTTCCGCGAAGTGTTGACGCGCGAACTGTAATAACGCCAACCTTGACATCACTCTTTGACAAAAGTTGCCCCCGTTTCAGACCCTCTCTATAATTATTTAACGGTTGTACCAACGCGACGGACGAACAAGCTACGTTGTAGGGTCGTTTTCATAAGTTGATTTGTGGATAATATCACCAGAAAATGAAAAAATAGCTTTTTTAACGAACGAGGAAAATTAAAGAATAATAGTGTGACACGGAAAAAAACGATGATATCAAGACGCAAAGTATAATTGAAACGCTCAGAAAAAAAAAGAATAAAAAAATCTCGAATTAAAAAATCATCTGTATGTTTACCCTTGCGATCCCGTTAATATAGGGGGGGGGGGGGGGGGGGTCTCGGCGTTTGTGGATCCCTCGGTTCAAGTTTCGTTGATAAAGGAAGTATGTTGCCCCCTTTGGAAGGTACGAAAATCTTTCAGTCGAATCCAGAATCAGAGAAGGTGAAGGAATCGTATCGCCTATAAGTTGTCAGGAGGGTTAAAGGAAAATCCGCACAGCACTGGAGGGTAGGATGTGAAAAGCCGGCAAAAAGCCCGCGAGCTTTTCCCGAAAGCTCCGTGAATACCCGCTGCTATACTGAACCTTAGCTTTCTTGTCTTCCTTTTCTTCAAAACCGAAATCCTACGAGTTTCGTAAAAGCCTCAAATTCAAAGGGAACATCGACTGATCCACGACTATCCATCTTTTGGATTTTCATCAGATATTTATTTCAAAGAAGAACAATGCATCGTGGATGACGATGAATTTTACGAGATTTGTGTTCTACAAGAAGGTAGATAGGTGGATAGGTTTCTGAAAGGATTCGGTACGCCTATCCTAAGATAACGTTGCTGACGGAAACGTGTCGCACAAGGAAACCAGGGTAACGCTTCTATTCCATACTCTATATCTCTCTATGTATATAAAAAGATTTCGCTGCCGCCGCCGCCGTCGTGTATAAAACGGTACTTTAGAATATATGCTAAAGCCACGGAGGAGCTAAAGTCACGGAGTGGCTACAGTCGCGAAGGGACTAAAGTCATGGAGAAGTTAAAATGACGGAGTGGCTACGGCCACGGAGGGGTTAAAATTACGGAGGGACTAAAATGACGGAGTGGCTAGAGTCACGGCGGTGCGCAAATAACTTACAGGGACTTAGAATTCTTTCCATTTAGAGAGTTTTAGTTTTTTCATATTCTTTAGAGGGATTTAGAATACATTTTCGCTCTCCACAGCGGTGAGACCTTTTTAGAATATAAGCACCGCTGTCTATGAAGCAATTGACCAGGAAGCGCGCGTAGCGCGCAAGTCCGGGAACCTCTAGTATATATATAGTATATATATGTATGTGTGTTTCTGTGTAGCCGAGAATGTTCTATTCTGAACCGACGTCCTCTACACCAACGCCTTCCTAAGTACTCGTGCCTCGTAGGAATATCAATTCAGGGCAGTTTGCGGCCTATTCTCACACCCGCATATCCGTCCTGTTTCATCCGGTCTCCCTGCGGTCTGAGCGAAACACCAAATTGCCAACCGCAACGACAGTGAATTACGACATTGACAACTTACAACCCTTGGATCCCTACGCCTTTACATCCCTTTCACGCTGATGGTTTGTCTATCTCACCCTCTGGAGAATGTATACAGATATATACACACATATATACACATTGTTGACTATAGGTGACTATAGAATAGAAAAAACATCACATACGCAGACGATGAACGCATTTTCATGCCCGTCGTAGCATGGGCTACGGCTAGAACGATGTTACGTTTATACAGTGCCCGAGAGAGGACAATGGCCGACGTCGACGAGAACATCGACGGGAACGGGGAAACGACCTTGTTATATTCGACGTTGCTTCACGCTGTTGGCTAACGAGCCAACGGGGACCTGACGGTTTCCTAGTAGGCAGGTCGATACGTTTAGACACGGATGGGTAGGTTAGCGCCGATGCTTGAATCAACTAAGATACGACGAAGAAACGGTTTTCGTATCGTCTGAATAATAACGACCTGTACTACTGAAAATGTGTAAGCACCGGGATAAAAGTTATTAATCGATATTCTCAGTACTCATCAATCTCTGAAATTAACTTGATATTCCGCAACAATGAATAAAGGATGCGGAAAGAATTTAAAAATACAACAAAAAAAAACAGAACTGAGAGCTGCAAAACGGAGAATGAATACACCGGGGTTATGAATACATTCAATGCGAAGAGATTGGACGGTATGGAAACGAAGATGAATAAAATATCAAGAATTTCGAGGAATGGCTTAAATTACGGTGAAATATTTGGCCGCTTCGTTTTGAAGGCCCCAAAAATTTTCTGAGCTTTGTTTGCACGAAAGCATGGAGACCCAATTACGGAGACAATACGTGTATAGGGGGAGCTTAAGAGGATTCGAGAAGATTGTTGGAAAAGTGGTGGAACGAAAGTGAAAACGATGGATCGAGAAAGGGAGCCGAATGAAGAGCACGAAGAGAGGAAATTGGTTTCCAGGAAAGATTGTTTCCCGGGGCTCGGAGTTGATTTGCTGAATAGCGATAAAGATGATCGACGGAGCGACACTCGTTAGGATGATGAGCCCCAGTCTATGTACTCTTCGCTTCCTGTGTCCTCATCTTTATCATCCACGCAAATATTAAAATCGGAGAAGTCAGAGCAGTAACAGCCATATCTTGACACGATTTTCCGGGTTGATTCGCGAAACGTCTTTTCCCACGCGGTTGATATCCTTCACGTTATCGTTGAATCTTCAAGACGCCTTTTCGCTGTACCGACAAAACGACGAAGGAGCCACAGAGAGTCGTGCGGTTTTGCAGCGACACAAGAGTTCGATCAAACGCTCCGAAGCTCTCAACGAAGTGGCCGATATCACTCTCAACTTCTTAGAACGCCTTTGTGGCAACGGAGTCGTGAGGTTCTTTTTACGAAGCAACGAATTGGTCAAGAAAACTTTCTACCCACTCTCGAGGACACTTTTTTACCCGCTCTTTCGTATCTCCTATCGTCGTAAGGGGGCAATATATAGTTTAACAAAGCAATGATAAATGTCTGCTTTCATATAAAAATGAAATTATTTGATTATCGTCACTCGTATCAATAGTTCAGTCTCTCAGTGGGAACCTTTGCAAAATTGAAAAATTCCATTACCCCTTTGCATCAAAAAGCATCTTTTGATGCTTTTCACCACTCTGTCGCTACTTGGAAAATCAATTTTCAAACCCCGTTGCTTTTCGCAAATATGGGTCGGAAATCTATTTTTTTTTCCTCAACCGTTCGTAAACCTATTGCATTTTTTTCTGCTGGTTATTGTTGTTGATTTTTTAATTCTCGATCAACATTACAACAGAAATCAATAATAACCAAAAAGTGGATTGCCATCTCCCAACCAAACCTGTTATCCAGTTTACCAGAAAAGATGAGGCGTTCTTCAGTACAAAAAAAATGTGCAATTGCAAACCAAGCTGAACGGAAATTGGTAAAATCAGATAGCAGTGCGCATGTAGCAACAATTTTACATCGATGTCAATAGCCCCAAACGTCTGGTGCACTTTCCAACCCCATTTGCTCTTTTTTCGCAGTTCTATCGGATCCCTTTCTTCCCCAATATTGAAATAGAACGATTCGCAAGGGTATAAAACGAGGTACGAGGGTCAGTCATCGTACCGACCAACCGCGTCGGTATTGTTGCCGAACTGGCCATAGGGAAGACCATCGTTGGTCCATTGATCGATCGGATTACACTGTGGCGACAACTAGTAACCTTTGTACCTTCAACGAAGATGATAGCATGCATCAGCAGAGAAGTTTACGCTCCCACATCAGGTATATTCCTCTTTGGATACGTGCAAATATGTCCCGCATGGCTCTCCATCTCCTGCATCTGCTTTTCTCTCTGATACGATAGTTGATACACCCTCGTCGTGACCTCTCTCTTCCTTTGATCTTTATTTTTATTACAGTTCACGTGTATACGTCACGCGTCCTTCGCTATTCGCAGGAAATTTCCGACCAGTTCTCCGTACTACGTTTCTGTACTGCCCACGAGCATTGCTATATGTATCTATCGCGCTATCCGATACCCATCTCGTATATTATCCCCTTCGACGTTTCCTGTGCGCAGTGTGCTATTACATTTTTTTTTTTTTTTTTATTATAAAGTTTTAAAAATGCTGTAGCGCAGAGTTTAATAACTGATAAAACACGTACGGGGATGGCAGCCTTGTTTATCGAGCATATGCGATGTTAACGATGACTCGACAGTGTATCTTGTAAGTCCGGTGTTCCCCAGACAAGGACTATGAGTAATGGCCGTCAGGTGCGATCTTGTTATTGCATTTTTTTTTCGTCCTCTCTATTTTCACGATCGATATTCTTAACCATTTTTTTTTCTTCTCGCGACTAGTTATTTCCCACCGGTGATGAAGAATAGCAGTACAAAATACAAGACACGCGTTCATCGTCAAGCCGCTCTCATTCTCTCTCTCTCTCTCTTCTCGAAAAAAATCTTAATCTCTCCTCGACGTGTAAAGCGATGCGGGTCTTTTTAGACAGCTTCTTATCTCCGGATCGATGTAATCGCGTCTACCTACGCTCCCCATCCGCGGCCTCCTTATTCCGTATGATTAATGGCGTTGTCGCTTCCTTTGGTATCAACGGGGAAAGGGAAGATGAAGAGAAAGAAGAAGCGCGCCCTGCTTTTATATCGATGCGCGACCCAACGGAACTCTCTCTCTCTCGCGAACCAAGGATGACGATGACGAAAGAGAGTGGGAGGCGATTTCATGAATACTCCGCGAGAAGATAGGTGCGCGAGAATAGAGAGAAATAACTGTAGACGAAGTACGGCGAGGAGAAAGAAGAACAAAAAAAGAAGACGAAAAAAAAGAAACGTGAGGAAGGTGCGGAATGAGGCTTCGTTCTCGTTAACTATACACCTTCGTGACCTTTTATCCCGGAAGGATAACCCATCCTTCCCACCGTATCCTTGCTGCACTTTCCCCATTTAATCGGTCAGCGAATCGCATCACTTTATTACTTCTTTTACAACGCCATTGTGCAGTATTTATTTGTGTGTACAAGAACGCCTTCCAAAGATTATACAGCATTCTACGTGTACGTTATACAGCAGAAATTCTTGAATTAACGACGAAATTTCTTGCGAAGAAAATCCGCCTTTATTCCACGTCGGCTATACGCGGAAAGTGAAGAAAGAAGTTGTTAGGCGGGAAGCAACGGCTTTGTACACCGTAAACAGATATGTATATAGCACGTTTAAGAGGGAAAAGATGGTTGAGTCGCGACGTTCTTGGGAAATAAGCTCCACGATTCGTGTAACAAAGCTCCCGAGTTGGTATCGTGAAAACAATTTTTTTTCACTAAAGTTTAATGATCTTATTAAAACGCAGCAATGTGTATTGTATAATGAGAAACAAATTCGATGCTCACTTATTTTCTTCTCGTTAAATTCTATGGTTCTACAACTGTACGTTTTTTTTTTTTTTTTCAACCAATCAAAATTGCTGGAGATTCATTTAAATTCCTTAATGCAACAGACCGACTGAGACAGGGATAATAATTGAAAAGCGAATTGTAATTTTCGCGAAACACTGGCTTCTTCGTCTTTTTCGTCTCTCCGACGAAAATTTCATACAATGAATGTTTTTTTTTTTTTTTTTTTTTTTCTGTGGGCGGAAAAGCTCATTCGCTTGGGTATTTTCTCTTTTCTCCCGTCGCAGACACCCCTTTTTTTGACCCTCGGTTAATGTAGTATGCTGAAATCGACGTGAGTCGACTATATATATACACACGCGCCAGCGGGACTGTTGAAGAGACATTGGCTTCTCGGTTGCCGAGACCACGGAGTCGTCGACCCTTCTTATTGCCAACGTTCTCTCGTGCGGATAAACGCGAACGCTTGCCGAGGGTGACGATCCCGTGACGCGGAGGGATGATTCTTGCTTCTCGCCTTCCTCGCTTTTAACATCCAACCACCTCCCCTCCGCCTCCTACCCCACCAGCACCCTTTATCTTCATCTTTGTTTCGCTCCCTTTCGCCTCTTTGTTTTCTTCAGTCAGTTTTATCCGGATAGCTCATCCGCTCGTCCCCCGTAAAATTGCCCGATCCCCGACGAAACATTTGTCCCCGACTTTGTGTGCTCGACGAGTCGTCACCCCCGTCAGGGGGGAACCACGAAGAAAATAAAACGGTCTGATTTTTCTCAATTTCACCCCCCTCCCCCCTCGTCCCTTCCTCCCCCGCGCCGGACGGAGAAAGAAATCGCTTCACTGAGACAAATGTTTTTATTATGCGCCCCGATCCGCGCGAGATATTTGCATCGATGACAAGAGACCCTATTGTCATCGATATGTAGAACATAATGTCGAACGATATAGTTGCTGATTCGGAATATATAAATATCGAATTTTGCTTATTGAGATCAGTTTCGCGTGTTCTGTGTAAAAGACTCTGAACTTAAAAAAAAAAAATCAGAGAAAGATCTTTTTTTAAAAAGATTTTTTTAAAATTAATCGTCGTAAATTATTATTAACAATAATTAATTTACATTGAATTATCAGTAAATTTTTTGTTACATCGTATTTGCTTTTACGTCTCGTCAGTAATTAGGTGTTTTATGAAATAAAAAATAAAAATTATTGTAATAAATGTTTATATTTATTTTGAATCAATCTGTATATCGAAGGATTCGTCTACAGCAGCAAAAAGTTGAAGTCTGGTGTGACGGTAATTGAACTTTTATCAAACCCGCCGTCGGCGCTCGGGAATCGTGCGCCCGATGTGTTTGTCATTAATACTTGAATAGTCTTTGTACATTTCATCAACTGCCCTCATTTTTAATCAAGACTCGCCCCGTCGGAGAAGTGAAATTAAATGCCAAGTTATTCCCAGTTCTCTCGTGATGTCGTTCACGTATTTCATTCGTCCCATTAGCTTTTTCTACTCACACTGGAAACTCGTGTTATTCCCAGTCGCGTGTCTGAAATCTCCATTGCTACTTGCGTCACCCCTTTCCCCTCAGTACCTTCCGGATCACGTGAAAATTGGAAACACCGCGAGACTGATAAATCGTTCGAATACTCGTGCAATTCTTTCGGATGCAATAGAGATCGACATCGCGCAAACGCATGTAATTTTAATACGAACATTTTATTAACACTTCGGCAAAGTAATTACGCGTACGTGTTGTAACAGAATTCTTCGATGTACGTTTGCAAAAAAGTGATATCATTTTTTTTTTTTTTTTTTTTTTTCATTTAGAATTGCGTCAGCGCTTATCTATTCCATTTTTGTTCGAAACATACAACACGTACGACGCGGGAAAAAGTGCGCATATTCCGTCGAGAGACTCACGCGGCCTTCGCTCCCCGAAGGATAATTTTACTCTCATTATTTCACGCACTAGTTATATAAAACATCCGCACCTTTTCTACATCGCATTATGTTGTTTTTTTCTCGTAATTTATAGTTTCATTTTTCTCGAAACCGCGTAATGCCCTCGTAACTTTTTTTTTTTTAATTGCAACTTAAAATTGAAGCTGAAAAAAAGTAAATTGCGATTTTTTTTTCACATTGACAATATCCTTTTATCGTTTTAAACTCACGTATTTAAAATTTTCCTTTATCATCGAATTTATTGTACTAACGACGAGAAGAAAAATACATTTTTTAAAAAATAAGGGGAAAAAGCTGTAACGTAAATTATCGACAGACAGGAGTTCTGCGAGGTTCTCGTGGGTCTTTTCCACGTCTCGTATCCACGAGCAGAAGGTTATTAAGATGCGCGACCAGTCTTCGAAAGTGGCGGAGAGCGAAATTAGATATAGAGAGACGACGAGTCTAAAGCGAAATACCGGGGAAAGGTTCACCGGTGTGTGGGTACTGAGTACGAAGTGGAAGAGCCTATAGCTGGAGCTCTTCCTTCTGTACACAGAGACTGACGCGGGAATAGCTAGTTGAACGAGCGACAAGAACCGTCAGGAGAGAAAATTTATCGAGGGAATTTGCGAGCCAAATGACTCCGCGGTACCCTATTTCTCAAACCGATGTATACCAACACATGCATACGTAAGGGCTTCTCGTTCGCGCTAATGGTCGCGGAGTACTCGAGAGATAGTACTGTTTATGTAGTTCCCGATAACACTGTATCCAATGGCATCTCGTAGACGTTTGTATTCTCACCCCTTTCGGAGAGATTCTCGGCAAACTCGCCGAGAGCGCAATGGGTACCAACCGACAATTAGATGCAACGCTCAAGCGGCGCGAGAGCCTCGATGAACGTCTCCGCGGCTCTCCTTGAACTCTCGAGTGTTACACGACGATGTATCGACAGTTCCATTAGCTTCGAAATACGGAATTCTCGTTTACGAAGTAATGCGCGAGCGTCGAGCGATCAAATTCTCGTCAATTAGTATATTCGACGATCGATAACCAAATAATCTGTTCCTTCATTAGTTTGTGTTTAATGATCGATAACGTTACTCCATTGAGCTTCAAGATTTGTATAGCGCGCCTGATAAACCCCATGGAAATTAAGTATATATTGAAATATATCCTATATATAGAACATTTTTCCACAAAATATATAATTTATATATAAGTCTTACGAAATTTCGATTGTATATATCAAATATATATCCCATGTAAATGAGATATATTTTCCAAGATATATACGCGATTTGAAAATTTTTGCGGAAAAATAAATAATATAATAAATATATAATTTTTATTACATATTAATTTTATATATCCGATACATATCCCATATATGTTTCAAGGTATATACGCGATATAAAACTGTTGTCCGTCATATATAAAGATATATCTTTTAAATATTCCGACATATATTTTATTTCTGATTGAAATATTTTTCCGAAAAAAAAAAAATTTAAATGATTTATTTGAAATTTGCTTCAAGTTGCGCGGGAAAACTTCGCCAACTATGCAAACTATGCAAACTGTGCAGCAAACTAATACAGAAGTGTGATATAGATGATCGAAAAAAAAAAAAGAGATCGACATATATCTATGATGTGGAGACGCGCAACGTGGTCGAGATATATCGGTATCAGTTTGTTCGGATATTGAAGAAATTTTTCGAGCGTTTCTCCGGTAAGCTGAGAGATATGTTGGAAAAACGTGCAGTATATAGTATATAAATTCTTAGAGGGTAGTAGGTCGGGTTTGAAGATTGGGGGGGGAGATAGGAGGGGGAAAAGTAGAGCATCAAGGAACAGCAGCGAAATTGGTCCTCTATCGAGTTTTGCGGGGTTTAGCGAAGACAATATAAATTCGACTGTGGAGACTCCTCTCTCTATGTGTGCAGTTTCTCTTCCTCCAGTTTTCTCGAAGAGAGCGACGAGAGAGAGAGAGAGAGGGAGAGCCCCCGATGAAAACAAGAATACAGCGAACACGCGCGGCTGTCTACGAGGGCAGAGTTCGACACGCGGAGAATCCACAAAGCGAGAGCGATATTACAATCTCGTTTGGCCTCAGGGAGTCTCCGAAGCCACGAGTTTGCCTTTGCAACGATCCAAAATCTTCCATACAATGTGCCGCTTCTATATACGCATCTATGTGTATAGTGTAGATGTATATATAATATGTATATATATATTATACACATACATAAATGTTTATATAGGTAACATAGCCTCGCGAGAAAACTTTTGCCCCGTGAAAACTTTTCAACGCGGGTGAGAAACTCACGGCGATCTTAGATAGAGAACGAGTGCGGCGCAGTTCGCTGCAAACTGCACCCCCGTCGGCGATATATCTCGCGGATACAGCGACGCGCCGAAGCTTAGCAAAATCTCTGATTTTTTTAACGAACGACCGATGTGATATCAGAAGTGATTACAACTTATCATTGCTTTGCCGTAAAAAAAAAAAAAAAAAAAAAAAAAAAAATACGACTGAAAAAAAAAAAGAGTAGGAAAAGTTATTCACCCTCTTTGGAAAGTTAATAATTTCTTGGCGTTGCTTTGCGGAATGTAAGCCGTGGAATGTTTCGAAAAGAGGTCTTTCGTCTCTAATCGTATTTCCATTCTGCTTTCTTCGTCTTTAGTGAAACTCAATAAAGTCGCGTGACTTGAGACTTTCCGTCGTCATTTGCAACGTGAACTTTAAGACTGTCGTTTGACTCGCGCAACTCGTCTATATATATTCCGTAGAATGTATATAAGAAAAAAGAAAAAAAGTAGAAAAAAAGTAGAGTAAAGTTTAAATCCGCGTTGCAAAAGGGCAAATTAGTCGTTATACTTTTAATTTCTTTTTTTTTTTTTTTGCTTCGATGACATGCTGACTACCGGTTCGCAAACTCGTGTCGTTAATATCGCTCTGATATATCACGCGGCTGTTTGCAACTCCGCCGAAAGTATACCCCGCAAATATACCCTGCAAATGAGTTAACCAAACGGTCGTGATTCGCAAAGTTTAGTTTGGCATACCGTGGTATACAGAGGGGTTGAGCGCCGGAACGCTTCCGCGTACTCGATTCGTTAGCATGCGCACCAGTGTGGCTTTCCCCTCTCGCCTCTCGTATTTTCCTCGAGGCCCGAAAATTTGCATAATGAACCTATGCCCCTAATGGATGTCCGTGTCGGCGGCAGCTGCAGCGCACCACCAGCGGCGACATGGCGCGCGATCGTCGTGTCCAGCACGCTACGTTTTAGTTCGTGAAAAAAGAGAATTCGGAAGACTTTGAAACTTTGTAACAAACTTTTCCTCGGCCACCTTTTCCTCATTCTCGTTTTTCTCTAACCGCCAACTGGTTTCTTCGTGTCTTGTGCTTTATCGCGGCGCACAAGCGGCTCGTTCCGAACAATCGAGATATAGAAGAAGTGCACGTGCGCGCGAAATATCGAGACCGCGGCGAGATAAGGGCGAAGCGAAAGATTGAGAGACGAGATGAGAGAAAACTTTGTCACGGCAGTGCCTCTTATTAACGCCCATATTGAACTCATACTGCACAAAGCTAACCAGAAGAAAAGCTGTATACTTATAGCTATTTGGTACGTAGGCTCCTCGAGAACTGCCGGCAATCGAGGACGAGAGGCAAACTTTGCCGAGGTGGCATGAATCTTAAGCCAGTGACCTTGGGTACAAATTTTCGTAAAGAAGGGCCAGAAGGGCTTACGAAAGTTTGCTCGCGCTCCCCTTATACGATACGCTATATTTAGTTATACAGATCCTTCAGTATACAGCGGTAATTCCGCCAATAACTCAAGTCTCGAGACTGTGGCAATATTTTTGCACAACCGAAACGAAACTCGTTGATCATTTTCTTCGCGAAAAAAAAAAAAAAAAAATGGGAACTCTGTTTTTATGGCACTAAAAAAAAAGACATTGATTAAAAAATAATTCTCTTGAGGGCTGTTAAGACATATTTTCTTATTTCGACTTTAGTCGAATGATTAAATGAAAAATAGTAATAAAATTAAATTCATTAAATAAAAATCGCATCTCAAGTAATAATAATAATTCCAAATCTAAAAATTTCAATTATTTAGCGGATATAATATTTTTATAAATATAAAACCGGTTTATGAAAAATAAAAAATGTTATTATTTTAATATCTTTAAGGGGATACATTTTATTCTTTTAATCACACTAAAAATGTTAACAATCTGTATAGAGCTTAAATCACAAAAACATATGTCTTCTTCGCCAATCCGTAAATGAATTATTTTTTAAGCGTCGAGGCGTTTGTTTTTGTGCATTTGTCGGATTTTTCAGGTGGTAAAGCTATGAAATAACGAATACTGCGATATCAATATTTGCGTATCGATTCGTCAATTTTACGATCGCCTAATCAAAAAGTGTCGCGTTCTATATTTCCATATCATCGAAGCAACAAGTACGCCAATATTTTCTGTTGTTATAGTTCTCATCAACCCCGCCGTGTTGTGATGGATATAAAGTGCTACTCCCTCTCTGTCTCTCTCTCTCTCTCTCTCTCTGTCTCTCTCCCTCGAGAGAGAGAGCACTAAAAGTCAAACAACCTATGACTCGATGTAACGAGAGCTCGTCGCGGTTACGTTCTATTCGGGATACAGGAACTGTTAACCAATCAAGTGGATAGGAGTATACAGAATTCGGGGGAGGAGTGAGGTGGATACCGCAGGTGTATAGTGAAGCGAAGAGGGTGAGTGATGATGCGGAGAGAATGAGAGGAGAAAGGATTGTGGAGAGTGATTCGCCATGGGCTGCTATTTGCAATCGAACGAATTCGATTTCGTTCGAGTATCAGGTGGGGTAGTTTCGTCGAGGATCGGGTGGGGTAGTTTCGTCGAGGATCGGTAGAGTAGCAGTACCAAAATCCACTATAGAACATATATCTATAGCCGTAGTCCGATCACTCGTCGACTGCAAATTTTCTCTCCAGCAAGATTGCTTGGAATACGAGAGGCGTATGTCCCACGATATACCACGTGAAACCATTGGAGGTTAGGTTCGTATGGTTCCCTTTGCTTTCCCAACGATCGACATAACTTCCCGAGCCCCTCGTCGGCGATAAATTTACTTCCGCCTCTTTCTAGTCGCGGCTCGCGCGATCGTAAACTCGATTTCGTTCTCTTTCACGCTTCAGATAATCGGCCGTTTCTTATTCGAGATTTTTCAAGATTTTTGTTTTTCCCCCACGTAAAGGAAGGGTTATCCTCCCGATGATTCATTTCCATTGAATGCTCTATTCCGTCACAGCGAATCCCCAGTGATAAAAGTCCATATGTTGTCAGACAAAATTACATTTCCTTTCATTCTAATTATCTCAATTTCATCTACTCTTCTCGAAAAAAACGACAAAACATTAAAACATCGCGGAGTTCAACAGTTTTCGCTGACGAAATGAACAAAAATGTGTCTCGCTTTTCCCTTTGAATTTCATTTTAACTTGAATCTCTCGACCTCTTCGTACAGAAGAGACGAAGTGTGTATGTAAAAAGAAAAAAAGAAAAAAACGAGAAAGGTATATTCCCACCGTCTGTGTGACTGAAGATGTATTCCGCGACTTCTCTTCTCTCGAGAGAGTCTCAAGTATGTTTGCCGCCTGTTACCCATTCCCTAAGCGAGCGACGCTCGGTGATGTCTGTGGTCTTCCGACTACTGCAGTGTTCAACTGGAAAATGCCGAGAGAAACAGTGACGTGGAGAGGGGGTGGGGCGGGGGGTGGAAGGTGGAGGTTTGGTTTCCTTTCTGTTCGGGACGGTGGGCGTCTACGACTTCCGGTTCGGCTACCAACATCGTGACGCTTTAATCGTCCGAGTGTCTTCCACCACTCCACCTCTCCGGTCACTGTGTCTAACGGGC
Organism: Buathra laborator; assembly: GCA_934046635.1. NCBI lineage: Eukaryota > Metazoa > Arthropoda > Insecta > Hymenoptera > Ichneumonidae > Buathra > Buathra laborator. The sequence goes on from OW203900.1 coordinate 8,076,783, forward strand.
AAACGTTGGAACCTCCAACCAGCATACGGCACACATACACAACAGATAGATAGTGGAGAGACAGAAAGATGTTGAACAGTTATTGTTCCCGACGCCAAAATACGGAGATATACATGTAGACGTGCATTCCTACTGCTAGTCGAGAGAAGTTAGACTCCGAGGAACCAAAACACCAGCTGCACAATTCAGACGCGCAAGTTGCAAGCTGCGATCTCAAGTTTACATCGTCCCACTATCGTGCGCTGTTGCACCCGCCCCCGCGGCACGAAATGAACGAGCGAAACGCCCCAATGGCGGCTGCACACATTTTATGCATGTGTACTGTGCATTTAAATCTAATCCTCCGTACGCCTGTATTACTTTGCACCCCTAATACGTTTAGATATACAACTGTATCTCGGGGTGCTAAAGGGATGAAAAAAAAAAAAAAAAAAAAAAATTATTCAAGAACGTTGGTTAGCCGCCAATTGTTGGTCGATGTCGCGAATCGTGTCACGGATACTCGTTAAGTTCACGCGCGGTACGTGAGACGCAATCTAACATCACGATTAGCAATCTTCATTCCAAAATCGACCCGCGAGCGTTAAACTAACGTTAACGTTAAATCGATTCGGCTCCCGGTAACTTTCGTTTGCTATGCAACGGGCGCTTTGACGAATTTATACGACCTCTTCGCTCCTTTCTCTCCCGAGGCGGTGGAGGAGTGATCCAATATCGATAATTGCCGAAGCTTCGATACAATTGAATTTAGCGTTTGGATAAAAAGGAATTCGTGAACAAATTTATCGTTTTTTCCTTTTACCTTTTTTTTTTGTCGTTAATCTCGTTGGTAGTTTTGTTCACTGAACTATTAGTCGTGTTCGCGGCGAGTGCTTTTAAAGAGATTTAGACTCTTAGAGCGGCACGCTGCTGCTACTTCGACACGACGATCTGAGAGCAAAATCCACACGTTCGCAACTCTCTCGAGTATCTTTATCTCTCGCAGTAGACGCAACTGCAATCGATTGTTGAACAGTATCTCCGGGATTTGCTGTTTTTATCACTACTGCATTTTTTCTTAAACGATGAAAAAAAATATCGTTGAGAACGCGTACGACGATAAAGACTCGATAAACGCTGTTAAGAAGAGGTAGAAAACCAGCGGCAGGGAACGTATACAACATCGTAGCTGCCGCTATATTCGACGTGCACTCAATTTGCCAACGCTATCGCTCGCGGATAATCGTAATTACTTCGACAAACTAATTACTTACTAACCCGCTCGCTACCCCACACGCTCTCGGATCCTCTCGTCTCGTTTCGTACGCCGCGAGGTTAGGTTAAGAGAGAATGAATTTTTAAAAAATTGTAAAAAAAAAGGGGTAAAAACATCGCATGCTATATAGAATGTTATATCGATTACCGTTCGTAACGAGAGCTCTCAGCGTCCTTAAATTTTCGTTTCTGCGTACTTGAACACGCGCTCTGTCATCGAGAAAAAAAAATTCTATCTACAGCCTCCAGAATTAACGTCGGAACATTTCATAACGAGTTTAAAGCGTTTTCCAAACGGAAGTTTTCGGCAGAAATCGTTGAGCTCGAAGTACGTCGCATGACCTTCTCGCAAGGGTTTCGGAGCGTATAATTGATAGTTAATCATTAATTATCACCGAACGAAGATTATCTAACCGCGCGTATAGTTCGAGCGAAGGAAAGGTCTCCCACGCTGGTTTATCGCTGAGTATCGAGAGTCTAAGACGATAAATTTACGGAAAGGACTTATCCCTTATGATTAATTACATCGTTAACGATACCGTTCGCGCTATTTCACGATATAATCGAAACGTACGAAATAATAACGTAGTAAAAGAGAAAACAATGGGTTCTCGGACTCTGCGTTTCGGATACGTCGAACCCCTCAATATCTCGGCTGATATCGATCGCGCGTCACGGGCAGAGTGGAGGAGGAAGAAAAAAAAATTGTTGGCGTTCCGCAAAGAAACCGCTTCCTTTGCTCAGGTGGCGACGAACGATAGTGGAAAGTCTCGGACGACGTTGCGGCCGATGAGGAGAGAAGCTCTCGAAGCTTCCGTGGAAAACTATTGGCGTCAAGCCAAAGATTAACCTCTATACTTGTACCCATCGAGCGATCGCGTCCGAAGCGACTTGATAACCGCAAGATTACTTTTTTTTCACCCCACGACTATTGCAGGACCTCATATATAGATTACTTTCAGCATAGAGATTTCTTCGTGTTTCTATCATTATTTTTAAAATCAGTTTCCACATCTGTTAACATTTTTCTCAATTTTTTTTTTTTTTTTTTTTTTTTTTTTTTTACTTCCGCGACAAAGATTCACGAAATACACTCTTATCGCGACAACCATTCGATTGTAGTTTGTGTATACTGAACGAATTTCATTATATATGTCGCGATCGAACTTCGGAGTCGACTCATCCAATTTATTCTTTCACTTTCCGTTTACGTTCTCATTTCATTTATTCTCTCGGCTCTCGAGCAATTCGTTAACCGACAAAGCAACCCTCACAATCTGTGCGAAAGTTATAAGTTTACCGAGACTCCGAATTAGAGACGCTGGAGAAAAAAATGTCGATGAAAAAGAGCGCTTCATCGCAATGAGAAATAAATTGGTATCACGAAATTGTATAACTATGTGTGCCAAAGGGGCGCGCCATCGTTCTCCACACGTACAAAAAAAAATAGCAGCAGAAAGCAGATGAGAATCGAGATTCCTCGTGACGATGATAGGTGTAGATACAGAAATATATAGACACAAAACCGGAGAAACTGGAATGGGAGATGAGAGTCCTTTTAGTGGTCTACCGTGGGTAAGAGAGATTCATCGGCGCGATTGATCCTTTCGTTTGGGACCCTCGACAGCCGTTTCTCTCATTCCGCAAGGTTTCCGCGTACACCGTTCCTATTTCTCTCTTTCAATCCTCGGACGTCGCTCGCGGTTATCGAGGGGAGAACATAGGAACCAATAACCGAAGTTAGCTGTCGCTCAGATAATCACAGCCCCAAGCGTCACATCCCCTATACCTCCTATACGTTTCTATTGGAAGAGCTTCGAAGTTACTCGACCCGTGAGAGTCACGTGACCGAAAGGGGGACATGGCGAAGCTACGAAACACGAGAGGATGTGTGCGAAACTACGAAAACGAGAGACACCGACACGACAGATGAGAGAGACAACTGTGTGGAAGATAAAACAGGAAAGCTTGCGGTCGTTGTTCCCCGATCTGTGACGATTCGGGTCAAGGATGACGACTACGATGATGACGCGAAATCCACCACGGAATCGCTGAACGTTGATAACGGAAGAAGGTGAGACCTTGTGCAAAGCTTACCCCTGCATTTCGCTCTCGTATAGATATAAATCTGAAGGCGTAAGTTCGAACGATCACTATAAATCTATAATTTAACGAAATCTCCTTCATCCATCCTACCTATTTCCGTCAAATCCCGGAAACGAGAGAACGCGACAACGTATAAAATACGAAAGAAAAAAAAAAATGTTGAAAAAAAAAAATCGCGATTTTTGAACTTTGCTTTCGAATACAGAGTACATAAAACGATATATTTCGATGGAGAAAAGGCTGAGTTACGAAGACAGTTCTGATCGAAGAACCACCGTCCCCGGGGCGGATATATACGTAGGTATCTACCCGCAGAAACCAACCGAAGACTCTCTTCCACTCCAAGAGACTCATAAACTGCCGGATCAAGACGGTAATATTCTACTTCAAGGCTGTACCTTACCCCCAATGTCGTTCTACCAACGGGGAACCATCTACGAAAATCTCTTTCGTTCCCTATCAAAATGGATTTTCGTCTCGTACCGCGCCGAGTCAAGTTTTCATGATGATAAATTCGGATACGGATTTTCCCGACAGTGACGACAGGAATAATGTATCACGAAAGAGGAAATCTGCGCGAACACGAGTTTCTATAACTTTGAAGATTTATCCCGAGTAGTTCTTGAGTTTGTTTACTTTTAGAAGAGCTTTCATAGGTTTTGACGATATTTGGAGGGTCTGATTGCATTCGATGAGTTGCAGATTGCTTTGAAAAAGGTTCTCAATGGTGATTCTCGCGTTTGAACCTTAAAGATCGAGGCACTGCTTCATTTTTATTAAAAAATAATTGGAATAACATGCCGGTTTCAGCGCATTTTCCAAACTCCGTCTTTCACCCCTTTGCATATCCTGCAAACAGGCTGAAGCTCTATTCCGCAAACGGCATCCGCTTTGCTTGTTATATCCGGGAAGTGCATCACTCGTCTATTCTGAATATACATCCCTTTGTATGCCGTTTACACATATATATCATCGGATGCAATATATTACACTCCATAGTGGAGAACATCGTTGGTACATCCGCGAAGACAAATCACCGGGGGGAAGGGGGTTGAAAGGAGTATAAATGGGATATAGAGCGGAGATAATCAAGAATAGACAAGTTGCGGAGACAGACGAAGAGAGAAATGAGAGAAGGCGCGTTGAAAATCCTGACGATAATCTGCCAGACGATTTATCACGATAATGCGCTACGCGCGACAACGAGTAGGTTCTGCTGCTCGTTGTTGCAGCGCTTTCCCATGTATACCAATCCATCTATATCTTCGTTTCGGCTCTGTCAAGAGAAGGCTTTCTAATAATCCTCTCTTCGTGACTGTATCCAAGCGCAATATAAAAAAAAAAAAAATGTCGCCACACATATCTACGAAATTCTCCCGGTAGCGTTGTACTTTATCTCGAGTTTAAACGGCAGGAAGTAAAAATACATTCTTTCGTGGGCGCGAGAAGGCTATTATCCTTGACAAAAGACCAGTCAAACTGGGTCACCCTATGGTGACGTTGGTTTGCAGGTATAAAAATAAAATACTCGGTTTGCGCATAATCGCCACTTCGCTTTAGCGATGTATAATACGTATTCTTAATCTTTCAATTTTTTTTTGTTTTTTTTTTTTTTTTTTTATCGGCATAGAAAAACTTACCTGGACACGACCCATTGGCGGCGAAACAACCAGGAATATTCTCATCGTCGCCTTGAGAAAGTCATCCTGATTCTTCGTGCAGCCCGTCTCGTTGAGTGATGGATAGGATGCCTCGTTTACAAGATTTATCGCATTGTTGTTAACGCCGCCGGTATTACCACTGCCACCAACTCCTCCAGTTACGGTGCCTTGCGTAGTTTTTCTTCGCACCTTACGCCTTATACTGCCGACTAGCCGTCGCCAATCTTGAGGAATCGGTGCGTTAATCCCGGGCGTACAACCGGAGCCGCTCGTCGACGACGAGGATCCTCCGCCGACGTAAGGATGTTGTTGATCGTGCGAACAATTGTTTGACACATCGTCGACAACGGGGGAAGATACGACGACGGCTCCCGGCGTCCCCGGGACCTTTGAGGGACTTAACTCCCTACTTGTACGGCGGCTTACGGTCCCGGCGCGGCCTACCCGGGCCCCGGACGCAGACACCGTGGTGCTACAACCTCCAACACCTCCCACTCCCAGTCCGCTACGCCAATTACGTGTACCGACACCGCAACCGAACAACGTTCTTGAATTTCCGGCGTTTACACCACTTGAATTTCCGGTAATCGCGCTCCCGCCGCTTCCAGAGCCGGTGCTCAATCTCCGTACGAAACTCTTCAGGCCGCAGCGTCTCGATGAGCAACTCGTTTTACCAATGTCTTCGTCGCATCCTAGAAGCGTCGTCGCTACCGACGATTCCACACTACGGCCTCGATGCGTACTTAATTCCTTTTATTTTTTAATTCAATTTTATTCTTATGTCAAACGCTCGCGTCCGTGTGGACCTCTCGCTGCGTTTTCGACGCATTTATGCTCTCAGCTTTCCTCGATCTATCGTTCGATACTATGGAATCTCAAATAAATCGAATCGCAGTATTCTTTCGCTTGGTCCGAACTCGGAATACTCGGTAAAGGGAATTTCTCTTTGAATATAATATTACGTAACGTGAGTGTCGCGAGGAATCGCGATACCGTACATTTTCATTATTCGTCGAGACGAGAGAGTGGCTTTTATCATGACGGTAAATTAGTCCTCGTTGCCCTTCGGGGCTATTCGCGGAGGGCGAATGGCAGATTCTTGAATAAAAGGCTAAAGAGCTTTTGTGACAAATGTGCGGTAATAATATTTTCTTTGAAGGATCGGAGAAGCGAAGGGAGGACGAGGGAAGGAGGAAGGGATGGGGATACTGGTCGAAGAGTTTACTGAGCCGATTTCTTGCTTCTTCAGTTTTCTTCGTTCTTCCCGACCTTCGTTATGCCATTACTCTCTCTCTCTGCTGTTCCCTTCGCAATTCACCAATGCTTACTCGTTGCTCCCTTTGACGCTCTCATTCCTAATCGTTCATCGAAGTTCAAAAGTTCTCGCTAACGAACGATCCTCGTTAGGAAGGGCTCGGGGAGGAGAGAACCCGACTGCTCCCTCTCTCTCTCTCTCTCTCTCTCTCTCTTTCTATACCTACTTGCTTCCGCGTGAACAGCGAAGAAATTTATACGGAGGAGCGCTTGTGTATATAGAGAAGCTTGCAGTGGATCGAACGAGTTTTCAGGCACGAAACTCGACGACGACGACGAACACTACGGTCCACAAATTAGTTCAAGGGCATCCCTCGACGGTCCCGACCCCCCCAATGGCGAAACCACCACAGCGAGCAACGGAGAAAATCTCCTCCCCACGAATAAGCTGCGTCCAGGGAGTGGGGGATGATTGCGAGAACGCGGGGGAGGTTCTTATTATTCTATCCCGAACGTTCCCTCATCGAAGATCGATCGTCGATGCCGTCTCAATTCTGCCTCTCTGTGTGTCGTCTAAATTTTTTTTCCTCACTTCTTCCAGTTCTTTGTCGAGATTGACGATACTTTTTTTTCGCCCTTTTTCGTAAAATACGAGACTTTGGTTGGCCGATTTACCACGCGGTTCGCATCGTTTGCGACTCGGTTTCGCGAGACTTCATTGTCAAAAAACGTCCAGCATCACGTACCGACGATTTAACGTTCACGCCGAATGATCTTCACGTATAAATAAATAGAGATTCAGCGTGGAAAGCTTTTCACAGAGTTTTCACGGGAAAAAAACAAAAGGATTCTCGTTCAATTCACTTCGTTAGGCGCGCATTGCAGCAACTTTTGGTATATCTGGAAGAAGAGAGATTCGCGGGGTTCTAACTTATCGATCTATTTAATCGATATCGATAGGATAAATTCGTGAAATAAAGGAAATTCCGAATCGATCGATTGAAATCGATGAAATCTATGCTCGAGTTAGTTAAAAGTCCTTCAAACTTTTTATCGTTTCGCCGTCGAAAAGGCTTCGAGGACGAGTTCCTCTGAATAACTGAGTTTCTTTTGTACCAAACATTTTTTTGTGTGTGTGTTTTTTTTTTTTAATGCCGGTATAACGCAGAGCCGCCGGCAACCTGTACGCTGCTCATCTCTACATGCGCTTTTGAAAATCATTGAAAACTCGATATTAATCCATTCAGAGAGATATTTCTCAAAACTACGGTCGACCAGTGATAAAATTCCGCGTCGATGCAACTGACGGATCAATTCGAATCAACCGAATGGCCAAAATTCATCAACGCCAATGCGCCCCCGTACTTTTGAACGAGCGAGCAATTCATTTCTATTATGAAAAAAAAAAAAAAAAAAAAAGAGAGAAGTAAAAAAATTGCCTGTTTTATTCGTACGCAACACGTGAGGGAAGCTGCGTAAAGCTCGATTCTCGTTCCATTTGGCTTTTCACCGTAACGCGAAGCTCGCCGGAAACCTTTTGTGTCTGTAAAAAATTTCATTAAAGCCTCCCGACTTTTTTCTTTACTAGCACTCGGGGGTGAAACGCACTCGAGGCTCGTAGGAAGAAAGAAAAATGGATAATAGACCCCTCCGTATAGATGCATTATTGAAGCATCGACGCGACTCGGATTTATTATATCAGCGATGCAAAAACGTACGTCACGACTCGAGTACACAAATTAACGAGAAAAATTATTTTTACAGCTTTATTTTTTATTTTTGCGTCTTTTTTTTCGTTTCCTTATTTACTCCAAATATTACGTAAAAATTAATATACTTTTAGTTGCGCTTTTTTTATTTTTTTCATCACTTGACCTTTTCAAAATGAATATAAGTACGAAGAATTCTTGGAACGGACCATTATTCACTATTAATTTATTAATTTTTTTTTTTTTTTTTTTCATCGTTCGAATGATATCCGCCGCCGAGATAACATTCTTAACGCTCCGAAAAGCTTTACGTTGGTTTTGATTGCATTCCATCCTGAAATGCAGCTTCGCTTTTATTGAATCAAGCAAAACAGTTTCAAATGCCAGCGATTCAGTGAATCGAAGCATCTCACCCCAGCAGCTATTTACGGAGCGGCTAGGGACGCGAGTTCATGAACATTCACCCACATTGGTACACGAGAGAGATCGGGATATAGATGATTGTTTACACGGATCGAAACATTGGCTAATATTCACGGAAATTCCTCGCAAAATGGGGGGGAAATTGCGTAAATTCTGTGAACAACCGGGTTACACGCCAAGTTTAGTTGAACGATAACGGATAGAGGAAGCGTTAACAGAGGATAGACGATCAACGAGAATACGCATCGAAATTCCGTAAGGCTTGACACATATCCTACGGTCCAATTGCTGCTGGTGCAGCTGCTGGACCAACATGAGGCGGGAGAGGAAGGGAAGGGTAGCGAAGAGAGGATTTTGCATGGATATCGTATACGAGGACATATATGCCTATACCAGTAACATATCTACCGCCCACTCCGAACGGATAAACGGCGAGGATCGCCCGATGGGGGTAGGAGCGGTAGAATTTGCCCGCTGATACGAGAATTTCCAGGAGTATAATGCTATACAAGTATGTGCCGTCGTCTCCCCGCTCACGCGTGCGCTACGTATGTATTGGGCGATGTGTGTATATCCGAGGAGCCAAATGGCTGAATAGAATCCGCAGGTGCAATTATCCAACGCAATGAAATACCAACGAATTTCACTGGCGTCATTCCGGCTAATAATTGAGCGCTGAGCCTCAATGATTTATCAACAAAAAGTAATCTGTACCAACGTTGGGACATAACGGGTTTATTTATTTATTTATGTATTTATTTATTTATTTATTTATTTATTTATTTATTTATTTATTTATTTATTTATTTATTTATTTATTTATTTATTTATTTATTTATTTATTTATTTATTTAAGTTAAGTCAATATTTTCTATGTTGTCCGCCACCGACAGATTTTCGACGTACAATAGATGCAGTCGGGCTAAGCGATAGGTTTATCCACAGGCTAAGTAAGAGACCCTCCCCCACCAGTTTAGAGTCTTAACACAGCTCAGTACACATCGATCCAGTAAAGCCCTCGGGGTGCCTAGTACGCTCGATCGATCCCTAAAAGCTCGATATGACCTCGTGACGTTTCGTGAACTTCGTACCTATCCCTCATTTTGCCGTGTATGAGTTTACTTAACATCAAAGAGCCTTTTCGTACGTTGCTGTTATAACTAAAACGTAAGTTTCTGCCTATTACTGTCGTGTATATCTGATCCCCGATTGTCTACCGCCCCTATAGTCCTTACCGGTACTCGCGTGTACAGTGTACCTCGAGAAATCGATTTTCACTGATGCGGTTTCCGGTTTGAATTCACGCTACTCGCGAAATACAACATATATACAGTCGCGAATGGACACGCGTAAGGAAACGTTCGTAATTCTCAGTGGGGTGGCAATACTGATAAATTAGTAACAGTGTAGAAACGGCTGAATAGAAGCGAATCGATTGGTAATTGTTCGCGAAATCAACCGACGATTCAATACTGCAAGACGACTATATCGGACGAGTGCCTCGTTGACTGTAAGTTTGAACTACGAATTCGGGGGTTGGGAAGGCGAGAGGGGGAGACCTCGAGACTTAACTGCACGTACAAACAATAGTTAAATAAATATAGATCGGTAATAACCAACCCCTACATAGTTTCACGGTTATCCTCTATCGTCGCGACCCCAAACCATTACTGAACAAACTATATCTCTATGTATATAGTACACGAACGAAAGTGGTGGTACCTATCGATTACATCGCAAAGCCCAATGGTAATATGGGCCTTCATCCCCTCTTACTTTACCTTGGAAGTATTTCCATCGTTAAAAAGACTTTTGCCCTCTTCTCGTATACATGTATACATACTATACATATATACATACGTAATATACCGTCCGGGAATGGGAATGGTGGACGTCTTTGACTCATCGATACCGAACACCGAAAGCGCTACGCAAACCCACGGAAAAAGCTTCCCTTCACCTCCCTTCTACCCTTTACATTGACAACTCGCTATTACACAAACATAAACGAATATCAACGAGAAACAGTCGCGCTTTTAAAAATATTTGCGTTTTATTTATGACACACCACGTGTGACCCACTGGAACTTGTTTTTTATCGTTTTTCTATTTCGGCGACATTTTTTTTTTTTTTTTATACTTCAATACTAATGGGACTTCGAGGTGAGACACGTGAACAGGATGACGGGGTACGCGTTCGAGCATTAATAATATCGCGTACACGTGTCGGTTTGAGACATTCGGTTTTTTTTTTTTTTTTTTTTTTTTTTTTCTATACATTCGCAGTAGTTATTACCGAGGAAGAACGAGTTTCATTGAAGATAACATAATCAACGAGACCATTGATCGCCAATCATGATTGAGGTTATGATGGAACGAATTTATTTTTTATTGTATATATTCTGGTATAACAAGCACCGATCTTGTGGGGGGAGATACGTGAAAAGTTTCGGTAACTATATAGAGCTTCGAGATTTAATTCGTACGACGAAACGCGCCTCCCCCCCCCCCCCCTCCTCCCTCAACCCCCGTCGCTGACTGTGATTATTCTGCAGCTTAGCAGACAATTTTCGGCGTTCCCCTTCAGCGAATAAGGCAATTTCATTTGTGTCTTGTCAAAAGGGGATTAACTCTGTCACTGTTTCGTTCTGCGTTTTGCCACAACAAATATAATCACCACTCGGCAACGGTGAGAAAAATTTTATTTTATTTTTTTGCTTTTTTTTTTAAACTTTATAAACAAGTCAGGTCCATCGATCATTTTCCCGCGGGGTTACAGGTCGACCCTCTATTACCCTTAGCGCGTCGGTAAAATTTCTTTCGGGGTCCCGTGTCCCTCGTAGCGTTCGACGGTATCGACGAAACTTTCTTTCGAGACACCGGAGGGACACAATTAAGTTTTTATTGCTTGAAAGCTAAAGTCCCTATCGTTCCCTCCTCGTGTTTGCCACCGAAGCACATCCCCGTGGATTTTGTTGGATTCCGCGGAGGTCTCGAGATCGAGAGCTCGGAACAGGCAAAATAACGGACGGGGGAGAGGTGTGTAAAATTTAAATTGGTAAGCGGCTTAGGGAAGAACCCGAGAGAAACATCCCTCGCGTTTTCTCTCTTTGTTCATCTTTATCCCCGCTGGTTATTCTATCGCAACCCCGTCCACGAATATTCAACAATTCCGGGCTATTAATATTTTCCGCGGCTTTGCCAACATTTACTTTATTTTAATATTTATTACGATTTCTTTATTTTTTTTTTTATTAGCATAATCGCGAAATTACGATAATTGATTAATAGAGTGACGAAGCTGCAAGTTAGCGATTTAGATTAATCGTGATCGGGGAATAAAAAGAAAAATAATAAAATAGTCCTCTGTTCGGGGCGTCGAAGGTTTTAACGCTCACGAAACGCAACCCTCGCTATACGCACATAGTAATCGCTCTATATATCTCTAATAACGCACCGCTCTATACCGCGCGATATTATTCCTCGGGGGATGCTTCGAGCCCCTTAACGCCGTCAATGACGCAGCGAAGGGAAGAATGAGACAAAACTTTATCGTATAATACAGACATACAGTAAGCACTGTAGAAACGGGACGAGAGAAAATTTACCCAACGTTGCTAAGCTTCGAAAAGAAAAAAAAAGATATATATATATATATATATATATACCATTGCGATATAGGCGATAACGTGACTACACGCGAGCAAATAACATTACCGCGACGACACTCCCACCCTTAGTGTACTCCCTTTTCATATCGAGCTGCGAGCCCCGCGATATTCCGAAAGGGAAGAGGGATTAAAATTTCACAAACATCTCCACTTCTCACCCTCATCGCAACCCTGTATTGCACCTCTATTTTCAATCGAATTTAATACAATTTACCGCAAGTAATATACGTTCGGAGAATTTCTATTTGACGATTATATATGGACCTTGAAATCGACTCTGTTTTATACACAAACGACGATACGTATTCAAGTTTACGGTCCTTCGACGAAAATCTATTTTCGTATCACGAGAGTATTTGCTCTTCTGCGACTTGCGTCCCATCGTTTGTATGCATGAATCCCTTATCGCGTGACGAAAAATCGAATGACGTATCTCACGTGTTTGTTACGTAGAAAATACGTCCTATTGATATTTTAGTCATGCGATATCCTCTGTCGTTTTGCGATAAGAAATTTATCGTTTCGCCGAATTTTGAGAAACAAAAAAAAATCGTATTGCAATATCGCGGGAAAATGTCGCGAAGACACGAATCGAATCTTAAGGTATAAGGTGTTCAGACGTTTTGATATACGCAAGTTACGTGCACGTCACAGATACACGGGGAGAGCGGAGGGTTGTTGGAAGAAAGAGCGGAGGACGAGAGGAATCAATTGCAATAGGGTCGCGGAGCCCTCGGCGGAACGCCGGCGATCCCTCAATCCCCGAACGCGATTTCCTGCATCGAGTGTTCGAACCCACTGTACCGAAGATCCTTGGGTATTATATATATATCGATATGTATGTATATATACATAGATAGATCGGTAGAATGGGGGTGGAGAATGACGTGGAGTTTCTAGTGGTCATGGATCGCGGTGAACTGACGAAGTTCGGTCGCTAGTCGCCCCTATATGCGAAACATCGACATCGGAGGCTCATGTCTCATGCCGTCCCCCACGATGATATATAAATATACATTAGATAGATAGGGACACACAATAGAAATTATATATACGTCGAGGATGTGCAAACGTAAGGCAGAATGAGTCATGCGTCGTAAACCGGCCACGTAGTCGCGTGTTCGACAATGGAAAAGTATTCTACGATACGGATACTACGGACGTATCTATACAAATATAGATATACAGATATCGTACGCAATTCCAATAACAAATCGAACTTTCTTCGGTCAATTAGCGCGTATTAAGGGGAAGGAAAACAACGTTTGAGTAAAAGTTTCGTAAAGAAAAATCTTTGGATCGTTCATTTTTGTTAATAAATAATGTAGAAAAATTGAAGGGAAAATCCAATTTATTAATATTAAAGAGACTTTTCGAATTATTTATTTACACTGATAATCGAATTTAAGCGGAACATCAGGAAAACAAAGTTTATCATGGAAATCTTTGAATTATTTATTCACGTAAAAAATTACTTCGAGAAAAATAAAGTTTCGTAATGAATTTTACAAAGAGAATTTTTTAATTATTTATTTACATTGGTAAATGAATTTCAGCGGATTTCGAGGGAAAAGAAGTTTAGCGGGAACTTTATGAAGGGAATCTTTTAATTGTTTATGGAATGAGAAAAAAAAGTGATAATTATACCGTATAAGTTGCGATGGATAATTACGATATTGAGAAGGAGGATAATATTCTCAGCTATAAAGGGAATGCTAAGGACCTCTGACATTCGAAATACAATAGTAGAGGGTAGCAAATCGTAATACGAGTTCACTGCGATGAAACGGAACTTACATCCCGTTTCGCTTCTCAGCTATTGCGGTAAAGCTCTCTGCAGTATCACTCTGCGAATCTATTAGACATCCCATCGGCGCAGCAACGTTTCCGTGGAACTCTGATAGGGAACATCGGATCCGAAACGGAATGGCTTTACCGGAAACTGCTACATAGGCAGTGCAATAGGGTTGTGGACATCGTGCACTCTGCGTAACGCATGCTGAGTCATCGGCGATTACGGCAGAACGTAATTTCACGCAACCGGAATGACTACGTCTGGAGCTGCGTGACCTCTGCACGCTAACTAAACACAATGTGCAATAATGCGGCTAACAATAGCATAACTATCCATTTCCTCTCGCAGAAATACCGATCGCAATAAAAATATTTCTCGAAATAAAGAAAATGCTTTTAAGGAGAGTACATCGTTACATATTCAGCGAAAAGTGGTATTCGGAGAAAACTTCGAAGAATTTCCCATAGTATAAACATCTAAAAAAAATCAACGATGCATAATAAGAAAAAAAAAGATACTAAGAAAATTGATTTTGTATAATAATAATTGCAAAAAATCGTTAATAAATTAGTTTAAAAAAAGTTTTGTTCAGTGGAACATCCGGTAACCTAATTTTTTCTTGGCAAAAATTAATTATTTAATTTTTCCAAATACATATAGAATTTTTTCGAATTTTTTCTAATTATCGAAAATCCCGCTTTTGCTGGAAAGATTTTTGATCGATATTTGCAAATATGTTCGATCGATTGGTCGGAAAATTTTTAAATGTAATGCGCAGTGATTCTTCGAACTAAAATTCATGATTTTACACCCAAAAAACGAAATTGGAAAATTTGAAAAAATGCGATAAAAAAAGTGTAAATATTCAGAAAATCAATTTTTTTTACGTATTTTTTACTAACTGTTGCCATTATTTTTATGTAAAATTAATCTCTTTAGGACCTTATGGTTGATTTTTTTTTTCGATTTTTATCCCATTGGAAAGTATACGAAATTCGCTCGGAATTTCACTTTTAGCTGCGACTATAACGATGCACCCTCCTCAAGACTTTTAAATTTTTAAAATCCAAAATGAAATGAAATGAAAATGAATTAACCATTCGTGTTCACGTGTCGTAATAAAATGATACGGCACTTTTCCTTCGACGTTTGCACGTTCCCGATAACATTCCAATGGTAACCGCAGTTACAACGCGAGTTCTCGCGGTGCAGAATGCTCGGTGGAAAACCACAAATGAACGAGGTATACACGAGAACGTGTACAGCTCATTTAAGCCGGAAAACGTGATCGCGCTTGTCGAGTTTGTTGGAAGGTTGCGCACGAGTCCCGAGTCACACGTTACAAACGACGTTGTGAAATTCTCTCTCAAGTCTCGATGGGAAATACACGGTATGAACGCGTGTTTGATTATTTTCCGCGTTCGAAGTGCAAAGAGTAATATCGCAAAAGCAAAACAACAAAAAAAACTATGCAACTAGTAGATCAAAGTAAGACTCGCGTCGCAATTGGCATCGATATTATTTGCAGTCGTCAGAGAGGCGAAACAAAATATCTAATAGAGATGCGAAGGAAACGAAAAAAACCGTATTGAAAATAATGGGATCGAGCAGAATTTCGTCGTCAACGAAATCGTTCCGAAGGTTTTTTTTAATTTTTTATACCACGCAATATTCATATATAGTAATAGTAAAATAGTACCGATAATATACTTCGATACACATGAAAAAAAAAAAAAAAAAAAGAACTACGCGCACAAACGCACGAAATAGTCTCTCTTTGATCGGGTGGAGGGTCGACAGACATGAAAGAAGTTTTTTTTATCGATATTTATTTCCTCGAAAACTGTGCGCAGCCAATTCGCAGGAGTTGGTAAACCGCGAATATTTTCAACGTTATAAAAGTGGATTTCTGGTCGAATTTTGTGAACTATCGCACACGATACACGGGTTGCTTAGCGTACGGTCTTTGCTCGGTATATTTTATCTTTTCATCATAATCGCTGAAAATAACATGTTACGGACTTACGGTACACGTTTTACCAGAATTCCTGGAAATGTTACTTTTAACCTTTTTTTTTTTTTTTTCTTAACGCAAAAGTACGAAGCATGAGTAATGCCGTACGGTATCCGCGGCGTTACAGAAAAGCTACGTCACACATAGGGTTCTCGAGTTATACGGTTTTTCGCGCACCCCTCGGTGTAATATCCATGTCAGCCTCTCGGTCATCGAGTGGATATAGAAGCGGTTGTATCTATAGATACGAGGTAAACTACTCGTACGTTATACACAAAAGAGAGACCAGACACAGAGTATATGCGGAGAGAGAAGAGAGCGACTACTTCGATCGTGGCGACGGTGCTTTGCCACGAGAACTACTAATTTATGCACGAAGAATGGTACGTACGTTCTGCGAATCTATATTACCACTACAAGCTAAACGAAGAAAAAAAAAAAAAAAAAAATCCACCACTAGACCTTCAACCCCCGAGGCGACAGCTGTGTCAATCATTTGTTTTCTACTCCAAGCGCCTCGCGGTCCTCTTTCATAAAATCAGACCGGAATTACCGGTCCAGCTGTAGCCACGATATAGATTTTTTTTTATGATCTCTCCCCCGTCTCTTAAGAACACCGGAAATTGTTGCGGAGAAAAGATACTCACGTCCACCGGCTAAGTAAATATAATTTTTTTAATTTTCTAAAAACTTATTTATTATCTATAAAAGATCGATAAATATGATTTCGAGTGCAAATTTGAAGGACTTTTACTACAATGTTTACGATCATTTTTAGTTTTCTAACTTTTTTGTCGATTGCAAGTGATCGATCGGCGTCTCCTCAAGTCTTACCTCGATGTTCTTTTTTTGTCCTTAGTGTTTATTTATTTTTTTTTTTTTCGTATTTTTCCTTTTTTATGATTATTATTCGCAGGGATATTTTTAATACCGAAGGATCGTCGTATCGTGATCGATCCACTGAGCCGCAATCTCGCTGGCGATCTCCTCTGCACACACTCGCTGCTTCAGCAGACACAGTCTCATCATAGCAGCGGGTAGAACCGATGGTGTCTTGTTCGCTTGTAGAAAGATTCTTCTTTGTCGATATGTGGAGCAATCTTCGAGATTGATTCGCAGTTTTTCTTGTTTTTTTTTTTTCTTTTTGATTTTTCTTTTACTTATCTTCGGTAAATTCTTCGGTTTCGCTTGCTGCTCTTAATTCTTGCGGTTTTAAATAAATTCGTCCGACGATCAATTTTTTTTTTTCCTCTTCTTCTCGATTTATCAATTTCCTGCACTGGTTTTCGTGTTTATCGTCATTTTTTAAAGAAATCGTGATACCGGCGCGGCGTTGTAACGCGATATTAATTATTTAATTTTTTTTCGGGGTGAATAAAAATTCGGTGAGCACTCTTCTCGGTAATTATGTGTTGGTATATGTGTGTGTGTTTGTGTGTACGTGTGTGTATGTTGTGTGTAATTTTAGTTGGAATACGAGAGGAGCCGTGGGCGGCGTGGTCCCGCCGCCTTAAGGTCGCGCGTCGCACTGGACGTGGAAAATCGGCGCGCACGGGAACTCAACCCTCCGCGGATATGCGGATATATAGTTATAGGGGGTTTGCTCCCGACGGTACAGCGGGGGGGTAGATTCGAGCTAACAGAGGGAGACCGTGAAAGAAGGAGATGCGCGCGCGCAACCCTCTCGCGCTCGACAGAACAATAAATGCATGTCGCGTGTGACAACGCGCCGTGAGAAAAATCCTTGAATTCTGTGAAAGAAAGATTTCTCACCTGCGCAAGAGAATGCATATGAAGCTGTGAAATATTCGTGAAAAAGATTGACGAGACGTGGGGGAGAAAAAAAAAACAAACAAAAAAAATACGGACGCTACAGCGGAAATGTATGTCATACAGCTGATCCTTTTAACATGCATCTCGTTCTGTGGCATAAGGATGGATACAAAATTAAAATGCATCATGATTTTTAGACTTTTCGAGATAACAACGTTCTTTTAATTGTTTACTTTTGAAAGTGGAATTAATATTTTTTATTTTTTATATGGGGCCATTTTTACAGAGCTTTTCCCTTGTTACGATCGCCACCCCCAACCGATTGGATCTGTAGCCAACTTATCGTTTTACTATGTCGCACTCGCGTATAGGGAAGCTGTGAAAAACTCTGGTAGTCCTCCAGGGTAATCAACAGACTCCGGAAAAATGGCCACCCGCTCTCCGATTCGACGCGTCCGGCAGCGCGAGGCTAGTAAGTCGTCTATCTAAGTACTGACATCACGTCATCACCCAGTCAGACGTCAGTTTTTTTAAAATTTGTTTGCATAGAGCAGATGTACCGTTAGTGGCCATTTTTTTAATAATATATTTCTCAAATTATTCTTTTCCACAATTATATATGTGGAAAGTCTTTATATAAATTTACTGAATGATCCACTCGATGTTTTTATTTATTTCGATTGAATTTTGTTTTATTCCTTTATAAAGTGACCAAAAATGGTACGTCTACCCTTAACGTTTATTTAAGTGCTTCGATGTATTTTCAAAAATCGGCTATTATTTATAAAAATGAATGAAGACAGTGTATAATGAATCGATCTTAAATAATAATATTAAAAATAACCATTTAGCCATTTCTGAGGTGTTGCGGGTCAATTATTATCAGCGAAAGGTTTTTGTCCTCAAAACGTTTATGACTTTTTTTCCTTGTGGTGCACATAGTAAAGATATTCCACACAGAAAAAATGTATACCGAAAATATATCGATGATATATATAATATATTTTGGTTGAAAAATGGTATATTACGGATGTATTTTAAAATACAATTTTACGAATATTTATGTCACCGAATCTGTAACAATTTCTATAATTAATATATTAATCGTACAGAAATACCGGATGTAATATATTTTCACGCGGTATATCCACACAAAATGGTTCTGTTTATGGTAATCAGAAAAATGCGAGTAAAAAATGAACATTGGTCTTCAGCGTGCCATCGGCGACGCGTCGAGTTTTTGCTCATATTATCTTTAACTTTTTTGATTTTTCGCTGATCCGCCCACCAACGGCGTACCTATCGCTGTCGATCAAAATAGTATTAATATTTGCTGATTTTTTTTTTGTTTGATTCGTTTTTTATCGTTGGGCAAACAAACGACATTCGTGATAATCATTGTTACATCGATTTGCTTCAGTTAAATATTATTGATTGCGAAAAATATGGGAACTCCGGCGGTCCGTTCGATTTTTACGGTGAACGAACGAAGGAAAGCAAACACCCATAGGTAGAAGAGCGGCACATGAACAACCGGAAGTTCCCTGAGTGAATAAAAAGAGTCTTTCCTACTGATATATACAACCAAATCGGTATCGGAGAGTTCGCAAGTAATTTCGTTGCAGAACTCATCGTTTTGGCCACCTAGCGGCCCATTAGCGAACTTAAAGTCGACGATGCGTAGTTCCCAAACGATAATTACAATGTTATATTCACCTTGACACACTTTGGTACTTCAGCAAAATCGCCAGCGAACTTATCGAAATGTCGTTCAATTTTCACCCTTTAATCGTTACGCCACCATTAAAGGTTTAACAATGTTCTACGGGTCGTTCAGGATAATGTAAATATTTCAATCGACAGCGGTTGCTTTTGTCCACATAACATGCGTCGCGATCGAAATCCCTACGATTTGTCTTTTATCCGAATTTCAATGAGTCTTCTTGGCGCTGTGCAACACCTTCTATCCTAACTACGCGCACTGAGATAATTACAGAGAGGATTCGTAACATCAGAGAGGAGACCGCGTGTGGGGGACCTGCGGTTTGCCATCAAACTCCCGAATGACCGACGAGAACCTCCGGTCCGCGGTGCTATACAGTCCCAACACCACTGTGATGCGAACACTAATTTCTCGTCGTCCTTATACTCCGCGGTCGGCACACAGAGAAACCACTAACTAATCCGACGCAGCACGGTAAATAACACGTATTACCGTTACCATCTACGACTGGATATCGTTGTTATCACGAAAACCAGTCGATCATTTCCGCAAAGCGGAAATGTAACTTTCAAGTGATCTTTCTTTCTTTTTATCGCAAATCTGAAAGAACTTCGTCCAGCGGTCCGAGAATGTTTGGTAACTCTTCTGTTTTATTGAAACATTGAAACTGAGATCTGCATTCGAGATGAAAAAAGAAAAAAGACTCGAACGGCGAAGTATTGAGAGAGTAAATTTAAGTATTCTGATGGAAAAGTTGGCAGAGGTCGCGTGACGAATGGATCGTCCCGCGCTGGCAACGTTCCTTGTTTCGATTCTTCGAGATATAATCGGGAATAAGAAAAAAGAAGAAAGAAATCGTAGAGAGAGGTTAAGGGGCCGTGGAAAGGGCGCAATCTATATTTGCCGATAAAACTCTCCCAGCAGCGGTGAGATTATTTTCTCGATTGATCGAATGCACATTTTATTAATAAAAAATTCTCTCTCGCCGAGCGACTTTAATAATAGAATGACATCTAATTGAAAACGATCCGAAGAAATATATAGAAATATTGTTCACTGCATTCGTTAATTGCTTCGGGATATAACGATTCATTTTCATTTAGCTTTGTAATTCTCTTTTTTTTTTTTTTTTTTTTTTTACGGAATCCACGAATCCGCTTGGATGAACCATAAAGCGAAACAATATTGGGTAGAAAACTCGGTAAAGGTTAAAAAAAAAAAAACGGAAAAGTCGAGAAAAGCGAAGAAGAGCCGCGCAATCGAGATGATCGAGTGGTTTCTGGTCGAACGCGGCTACCGTGAGCATTACAGCCCGCAGCCAAAGGTAATCGCGTAGCGTCGTTCCATTTCCGGTTTCATCGAAGGGAAATAAAGTGGGCAACTAGAGGAACGAAACTACTATAGCGAATAGAGTGCAAAGGACGTCGATGAACGAGGAGACAAATGAGGTGTATTCCGTCGGTGATTTGGTCTTAACGTTTACCACTTTGCTGGAGAACATGTTGGATATTACATGTTCCATTTTCTCTCACGCAAGTGGTAAGTACGGAGTATTGATGTCGTTCTGATTTAAAAAATGACTCTCTTATCGTTCTGCGGCTTGTGGCCTTTGACGTCATTGCTACGGAACTGCGTAAAAGCGAGTTAAGTAGTAACGGAAGGGAAAGGAACGGGGAAAGCAAAGAAGAAGATGAGCTCCGTACACTTTTCCACTCCCAGAAACGTCCGGGAAGGAAAAGGCAGAAAGGACGAGATGTATCTATATATATATATGTATGTGTGTTCGTCTGTGTGTGTGAATAGGTAATTGATAGGTTGACGGATCGATCGACGGGGTCTCCTTAAATATTTGGTTTCGATGGGGTCAGGTGACCCGGAAGTGAGCCGTGACATCGTCGAGAATTCCTTTCGATCCGATACGCACAAAGTTGAATACACACGAGGGTTGTAAAATTAACCCGCGCAGATCTAACATAAATTTTATGTGGAATAAAAAAAAAACCCTATTATACCCCCTTTAGAAATAACCGTTGTGAAATATCGAAGAGAAATATAAGTTTTATTGAAGATCCCGGAAATAAACCCCTTCCGCGTTCGAAACGGTGAACCGATATTTTTCTCGATATTATATATTAAGCCCTATAAATCGCACGTTTATTGCTACGTATTTACGAAGTTCGAGTCCAGAGGTTTGTGTCAAAGAAATAAAAGTAATTGTCGAGAGGGGAGGCGGCTATCCGAAGATAAAATAAAAACAAAAATCATATAGAGAAAATCCGCGGAAACGTGTTGCGGGATAATAATAAATAAAAATTGTGCACACGGTATTGCGATTTCAGTTATTTTCATGTTACACTATAAATTCTTCGAACTCTGCACTCGGCGATAGGTAACTATTGAACCGAAATGAACTTTCAACATATCTTACAGAACGGAAAAATAAAATGAGAGGAATACAAATTCCGCTTTCACGGTTCCTTCTATCAACCGTATACTATGCTATCCTTATACAGCACAGAATTTACCAATTCACTTTTTACAGAGCCAATTTACGCGTATCCCGCGAATAAATAACAAATATTTGCATTTACATATATTTTCTCTCGTGTTTGCAGCGAATGGGTTCACCTTTGCGCAATATAATAGCGAGAAGACGTGAGGGGGTGTCTCCCTCTCGCTGTCGGACGAATGAGCAAAGGTACGGCGAGGAATGCTAAAGCCCGTGAACCGGAAGCGGTCGAAAGGGACACCGAGAGCTAAAATAAAGCTGTGATACTGTTGGCACACGGTAAGGGGTTGCGGTCGACATGTAGTCAGACACTCCGTTGCTTCTTTCAACTGGTATTCTCGTAGCTTCTGTATACAACGGCTGTGTGTCAACGTAAAATGTGAAGCTCCGACAACCGTTCACAACGCGAAGTTAAAGCTTCGTCTCTATTTTTAATTTTTTTTTGTTTCTTTTTTCTACCCTTATGCTTCTTGCCGTACATCTCGTTAGAGACGACGGCGAAAGTAGAGAACAAAAAAACGAATAAGAAAGGGAGAAATTATAAATACCGAAGAAAACTTTCCGAGTTTTTTTCGCCCTCCACAGTACTCTTTCAATTAAAAAATTTGTCGGAAAAAAAAAATATTTCGCGTATTTTTTTTTTAATATTTGATAACTATTGCAGCCAACGATAGTTGAAAATAATGTTGAAATCGTTCGAGAGAATAGAGTGCAGAGATCGCGGCAGTTGCGTTAAGTTGCATTTTAACCGATGCGTTCTCGTTAAAACGAAGCGCCGCGATGTCTGAGCCTCGGTCGTGATTCATACGAGAATAATACGGTCCATTATCCGGAAGATGCGCTGTCGACAAGCGCCAACGGGGGAAGAGAAAACGAGAGGTAACATACCACGAAGGAAAGGAGAGAAGCTTTTAATAATAAAAAAAAAAGATTCTGAAGCTCCGACGTCTGAGCAACGGATCTTTTTTGCTGCGCTTCAAAGGTTCTGTCCCGCGCTATCTTCGAGAAGCACTCTCACTGGGCCCGCGTTTTTTTTTTTTTTAGTTTTTTTTTTCAGTCTACGTGTCGTTGAAATTACGTGTGCGGCGGAGGAAGCAGCGAGAATCTCGCCGACGGTGAGAGACAACGTAAACAGAGATCGCCTTCGCTTTTATTCTCTTTCTCGCTACTTCCGGCCCTCCGCGGGTTTTTTTCTTCCCATATTAAGAGGCCGTCTCGACCGCGATGAATTAATGCTGTACCCCCACACGTGCGCCTACACGCGGCTTCATACTCTCCCTCTCGATCGCGTAATAATTAATAAAGACTGGTAGACCGCCAAAACTTCCGCGTACTTGTGGCAAAACTTTGCCCGCTATCAACGGCGCACGAAATTTTCGTTGGTTTATCACTGCACAATTGCCGCCCTTAAATATAAAATATCACGAAATTTTCACAAAATTCTTCTCACTTTAGTTTCTGCTGAAATATCACCCGATGAAGATATTCATTACATTTTTTCGGGACGTGGAATTCGGCAGATTTTAAATAATTGCATCGAAATTTTTCATTTTATCGTAATTTTCGCTATAATTAACACGATATAAAAATGATTTTTCAAATATTTAAAAATGGTCGAAAAAGAGTGTAATAAAAAAATTGTATTAACGAAAAGAGAATAAGATAACAAATAAGTATTCGCATCTATTAATAAAGAGATTTTGTTGTCACTGAATGTAGTAATCTTCTCACGATAATATGCGAATAATTCGTTTTTATTTCACTCTTTTTTATTGATATTATTTTTTTATTACATTTAAGTTGAAAGTTAAACTTTTTTTTAAATTTCATCCTTTTTACCGTATAAATTGTATAAATGTGATTATGCGATTGATTATTCAACCCTTTGGTTTGAGATAAAATGGAAAATAAGTGCGGAATATATCGACGAAATTATGATAATAAATTTCCAAAATCCTTATCTCCATCGTCTCGCAATTAGCCGTAATAACGCCTGAAAAAAAGACACCGATCGCGATGCACACAAACGGTGTACCAAATTTAATGAAAACATTTTCTGTCGTTTTAAAGAACATCGGATGCCAAGAAAATACAGTAAAACGCATAACTCCCGTTTTTTGCTCAACGGACAGTCGGGAGTTAAGAATTAAGAGAAAGACGTGAGTGGAAAAACGACCCACAATCGCTCCGCGAGTTATGGACACTTCGCGTAACTATAGAATATAAAGAATTCCCACTATCCGTGTTCTTCACTATGGTAACTGACAAAATGCCATTCAAATGGAATATTTCATAAAGTTTTCCCGGAATATCGAATTCGACAGATTCGACAGATCGTTTTTCATTTTTTTTTTTTTTTAAATTTTCGAAAGATAAAATCTATCGGAATTTCGATGCAAACGAGTTGCAATGTATCAGTCGTGCGATGCATCAGGAATATCGAACGAAAAAACGCGAGTAACGAAAAAAAACCGTAATACTCGCGATATTTTCACTGACGTGTACGAGAAACCAGCAATTTCTTGTCTATCGCGCATAACGTCGAATTCCTCTCAGTTTTACGAATGCCGTATTGCGTGGGCGTGAACTAACGCCCCCGTGTTTTGAGGGTAAAAATGTATTTTCACGTGATGCTTATATTACGCGCGACGAAGAAAGGAGAAAGAACAGAGCGACGGGAGATGGGAGAGTTGTCGTTCCCACCCAACGAATACTGCTACACGATGAAATACTATACTATGTCTATACATATCCATTTTTTTTCCACTCCGTTTTTTTTTTGTTCGCTGCTACCTGACTTTTCCACTTTCTCACCTCTCGCGGATTGATAGAGAGGCGAAAAAAAAAAAAAAAAAAAAAATTCATACATAAATAAATAATACTACGAGAGATCAAAAACACGTCTTCGATAGAATAAAATTAGGTGTATAAATTTTTTTTTTCCCTTTGAAATTTTTTTCAATAAGTTCTAACGCCGTATTGGTCGGTGAGATATCGAAAGTCGAAAAGCGTCGGCGGGGAGCAAAGTGCTCGAAATCTGGAACGCGGTTGCAATATTTCGCGATAATAAGACCAAATGCACGATCGCCCGAAGGGTTCTTCAGGAGCGATGCGACTGTCGGTCGTTCTTTCTATTGTGCTATGGGCTGTAATATTTTTAAGGGGAGTGAGAAAAGTGCTCGTAACTGCGTTACAACCGCTATAACTGTATATATGTATAGCTGAACTACAGCTACATCCGTAGCGGTCGTCGATGTGTTTCTCTTATTCACTTACACGCCGTTCTTCGTCCGCAGCAACATTTTGCTATTCGAACGAACAAGAAACGCGAGAAATGTTACGATTTTAACGAGGAAAAAAAAAAAAAAAGGTGTTGCGGTGGGGATTTCGTCCCGCAGACGGCGAACTCGCGAAGAAAAAAGGAGAAAATAAAAGAGATCCGTGCGGAAGGAGTAGCAGAATTCAGTAGAAAAATCGAAGGAATCCGTAATGGATACGGCCGCTCGAGAGGTCGGTGGTCTCTTCAGTTAACGGTCTTTTGCAAACTCATCCTCCGTATCTTTTTTACCGATACTTCAGAAATTGAAACTATTTTTATTTTATAGCGAGGAAAAGTGTACGAGATTTTTACGCCCTTCAAAAATTTTATTCGTTATTCGAACGGAAATACGAAGTAATAAACGAAAATGCGAAATATGACTCACCGAGTAGCTGGGACGCTCCCTGGAGAAGGAAGAGCCGAGACGGAGAAGCGAGAGATTTCGCGCACTCGTTCTCAAGTTCCCCCATCCGTTCCAGACTCGATGTTCTCTTCTTCCACTGCGATAAATAACAAAATAACGAAATATTAGCTGATTTACTTTAATGAGAAATCAGCAGCATCTCGTATAACAATCGTAAAAAAAAAACAATTTTTTTTTTTCGTTGTGTTTTTCTGAGGTAAAATAAAGAGCAGATTCGTGACGAGAGAAAAAAAAAACATCGAAAATAAAAACGAAAAAAAAAAATCGAACAGCGGTTTTTCTGCTTCCCGATATAATTACGAAACCACTCCGCAGAAAAAAAAAATATTTGAAATATCAACATTTTTTTTTTTTTTTGTAAAAATTGAAGGATTAAAAAAAATGCTTTCCACATGTATCCATTTATCTCCGCGTCGAACACGAATTCGTCATAAAATTTTATATTCGCCTCGGCGATCGCTGAAATTTTTTTTATTTTTTTTTATTTCCGATGTATAAATTCATTGAAAAACTATTTCCGCGCCTCAATGAATATCAGAATATTACAGGGCAACCGAGTACGCTGTGTGGGACGTTCGTCAACAGTTGTTATTTAGGATGTACTTGAAAACTCAGTAGAGAACTCGACGGTGTTTCAAATTCACCATCTCGCGAAGTGTTCTTTCGTCATCATCGTCCTTTCGACTCTCGTTCCGTACTTTCGAGTTTATGCGCGGAACTCGCCGAGAACATACCATTTCGTTGCTGTTGCGACAACTATCTGCATACCGCGCTGTATCTACATATGGCAAAGTCTCGAGGGTACATTGCAAGACAGAAGCAATATATAAGCAAAGAACGAGGAAAACCAAGAGACGCTTCCAGCGGCGCTGCTGCTATTTCGAATGCTCGCTTTCCACCCTCTATTGAGTTTCTCCACGATAGCATGGGGTATACGAGTCTATATCGTGCGGTGAAATTCTCCAACGTTCACAGTCCCTCACAGACGCGGCGAGTCGTCAAATTCGCGTCACGCGGCGCACACTTCGTAACGTTTACATAAAACTCGCGTATTAAAAAATGCATCGCATATGCGACCGCATATTTTCGTAAACTCGACGAAAAAAAAAATATATATATATATATATGCCTCGATATTCTGTTTTTACTTCGTACTTATTTTGTGCTCATCGCAAGGAGAAAGGGCTTAAAAAAAAAAAAATGAGCAAAAATACGCAGTCGCGCCGTTGCCGAAAGAGGAACGGTATCTGTGAGATTAGACTTTCCTTTTTTTGAGCCCTCGGCGAGAGTAGATTTTTGCACGTGTAAATTTTTTTTGAAAGTAACGAGTAAAAAACAGAGTGGAATGTCTGGTATACATACGATTTACATTCGTACTTCGCATCTCTCTGGTTTTTCACTACGAGAGTCACGAGAGTGTCGCAGGCGTGTCTTTCATTGCCGGAGCTCATGCGCAAAGTATAAAAAAAAAGCAACCGAAAAAAAAAAAAAAAAAAAAAAAAAAAAAAAAAAGAAAAAGATCGTGGAATATATTGAAGAGGATCGCGCCAGACGAGAGCGTAAGTGAGAGTAGCGATCCTGCCGAACCGTGAGTATCGTAGGTGGAAAAGCTTTTCATACGAAGTGGCGAGTTTCCGGTTATTCATTTCCGCTTCAAAGAATTCTCGAGAACCTTTGACTTTTTATTCAACGTGTTTTTCTACGTGCGGATTATGTAGCGTTAGCGAAACGAGAATTGAACAAATTTTCTTTCGTAATTAAAAAAAAAAAAAAATGTAATACAATCGATCGAAATATTTCTCGATGAATCGTAAAATATCGGTTGAAGTGAGAAAGTCATCGACCCCATCGACCCTTTAACCCGAATTTTCGCATCTGGTCGCGAATGCGAGCGGAAGTCTGAAAACTTTTATACGAGTCTCTGTATTCCGGTTATTTTTCTCGTTGATATCGTGAGGAATCGTTGCTCTCGGCAGCCGGTCGGAAAGCTCTGCTCCGGAAGCTCGTAAACCGCGAGAAATGCGCATCCACTTCTCTTTTCTCATCGTCCCGGCGGAGCGTTTCAAAAAGTCCCGACGACGAGAGAGAAGGAAAGGTCATTAAAAGTTAAAACGCGTCGAAGCGCCCTTGCGACGTTTCGTTCTTTGGAATAAAACTACCGGAGAGGCCACTCACTCTGCTGTTTCATTCTGTGATACATCCCTACGAAGTTCTCGTGTGATAAGCGGCCGCGTTTTATACGACCGCCGACCGCGATATAAATAAAAGAGTAGTCAATAAAAAGTCGCGATAAAACAGCAACAAAGACATCCACAAGGGAATGAATAATAGGTGTAATTTCGAGAGGACCATAGAATTTTTAAAATCCGCATCGACGGATGGTACTGAAGGAAGAGAATGCAACGATCGGAAAAGATCGCTTCCATTCGGCGAACGCAATGATATATTCATAAATAAAAAACAAAAGGCGAAAAAAGAACGAGTTTTTCCCATTGTTGCGAAAGACTTCGATATATCGAATGAAAAAACTGCCGAACCATTGAGCTCTCGATAAGCACTCGAAGAGATACGAGAATCGCTGCGGGAAATGTTTTTTTGCAAAAAAAAAAATCGCCCACTCGATGAATGGAATAATGTCGATCGGAAACGAGCATTTTTACTGAGCATTGCGATAAAATTTCGATGCAAAGGCACACGAAAAATTCGATCATCCATTTTCCGTACGATAAAAAAACATTCTGTTGATAACGAAGCTATTTTTTTTTTTTTTTTTTCATTTCGGAAATATAGATTCGTTATGTTGTTATTAACGCATGAATTCCAACCGTTCATCGCGTTGCCACTTCATTGAGCAAAACGCACACTGCGAACTCGTCCCCAACTAACGTCATCATTTATTTACGTTCTCATTCATCGCACGCTGTTGTACGCGTGTGCGTATCAGTGACAAATATAGTGTAATCAACAACGTATCATCTATACGCGATTTAGTAGGCGTTGGAATTCAACAAAAATCGATTATTCGTCGGGCTTTGCGGCAGTAGTACCACTGGCAACACGAACGTTTACACGTTCCCCTTTCGTGCCGTTTTACCACCCCGGATACGAAACGGGAAACTCTCCCAGCGAAGAAAAACCGTCCAGGAAATCGGTTCATTCATAGATATTTGCATACAACCATTCTGCAGCCCCCTTGCAACGTATTATTATCGAATCGAACTCTATTTTGCAAAATATCGCATGCAACGATTCAACTGTATCTCATCAGGCGGCAAAAAAATTATGAGGCAAAGAAGTATGTTTCATTTTTTTTATAGATGAAAAAAAAAATCGTAACATTGATTCCGTGTTATCGTTCGTTGATAATAGTGTTCTGATTACATTAAAAAAATCAGCAAATGCAAATTTTGAAAATTGCAGGAGAATAGAAAAAAAAAATGGAAAAAAATGATATTAAAAAAAAATGGAACTTCTTTTGCGTGTTGTTATAGTCGGATTTTTGGGAATTTCTTCGTATTATCAGAACACCGCTAATAATAATAAATCGCAATGGAATTTTTTCGAAAATTTTTTTTTGCCGATAAAAAAATATAAAGTACGATTTTTAAATTGCCAAAAAATCTCTCGAGTTGAAAAATGACTATTGCTTCGATAATCGTTATCAACAATATTTTGACTATAAGAAACGGTTTTACGATTGACGGCTTTTCCTCGTCGGTACTACGACCCCATTCTATCACCGATAGCTGGGAGCTGAGAGTGATTTGTGCATCGAACGTTACACGTTAAGTTCGTCACACGTAATACACATTTACAGCGAAACGTTTTTACCCACAGGTCGGTGTAAGTGTATTTGTGGGATACGAGACACAATAATTTATTATTTGTCGAACGAGAACCGGTAGATAGAAAGTTTTGCGTGTTTGTGTCTATTTGTGTGTTCCGAGAGACAAATAACTCCGCTGTTCGGCACGTCCAATAGTGCCGTTGCCATGATTTTTTCATGCCGGAAGCTTCAACGTTCGAAGGGAGTTACTTCGACGAGTAAACGTCCTGCGGTTGGATTCGCCCAGGTAACTCCGCGTCCAGTTTACACATTTATCTTTTTCGTCTTTCGACCTCTTATTTTACGAACGAAAATTCCGAACGTATACCTCGATATTCTCGTTAATGCTTTATCTTTCCGTTCTCCGTTTCCAATTTCTACCTTTTTCTCGTTTCCACGTATAAGTCGGATATGTGACTTGTGCTCCCGTCGGAAACGAGACTTCGCGAGGATATACCATAAGGTAATAAAGTTCTCGTTGGTAACTGATGAGTTTGACCCGAACGTTCGACATGACATAAGACTCGGAAATCCAAAGCGAAAACATCGATGGCCCTTCTTCTGGTTCGCGAAGTACCGGAATTGAGGAAAATCGACGGAATAACCCCTCCAGCATTCGGAAACGCAGAAGGAAGGATAGGAGATGAAACGAGAAAAAGGACTTTACGCTCGAGGTCCGTGCAAGTAAATCGACGTTACTTAAATCCCGACGATTGGACATTCGTCCGCAGGCGAGTTCGGTTCCGTTACCCGAGAATTTGTCAAAGTGAGAGAAGACCGTTCATTCCGAAATCTCGTCGACTGTTTGTTAGAGAGAAACTGACGCGGCGATGGAGGATCATAGAATTATCGAAATTACGGGTCCAGAAACTTTTCACGAGCGATGATAACGATAATTTCGTTTGGTTATTCAACTTCGAGTTGTTATTGTGATTTGTCATTTTCGAAAGCGGCATTTGACGCAAATTAAACAATGGATGAGGTATCGATATTATTTTCGCGTTATTTGTCACTTTTCGAAATTATCGAAATTACGTGGCCAGAAACTTCTCGCAGACGACGGTAACGTTACTTTCGTTTGGTCAATCGACTTATTCAAATGGTTATTATGATTTGTCATTTCCGAAAGCGGAATTTGACACAAATTAAACAATGGATGAGGTATTGATACTGTTGTCGAGTTATTTGCCACTTGAGCCTCCGATTCATAAAGCGGAAGTTCCGGATGTCGATTAAAATGATATATTGAGAGAGAATTCCGTTTTTTCCACTAATATTAGCGCTTTTTTTTTGGGGAATTTAAAGAAATTTATTCATTTAAAAAAAAACATTAAAAATCCAAGTTTCAAGTTCCAATTTCCAAATTTTCAAATGCCAAATTTCCAAATTTCCAAATTCCAAATTTCCAAATTCCAAATTACCAAATTCCAAATTTCCAAATTTCCAAATTTCCAAAGTACCAATTTCCAAAAGAAAAAACAAAAACCTCCATAAACAGAATTTGGTTGCTCTCGTTTGTCCACCTCGGAAAATAGCCTTAACGTATAATTGCGACGAATAAAAAAAGCTTACAATGTGATGGTGATTTTTGTCCAAATTACAAAAAAAAAAAAAAAAAAAATCAATACGAAAAATATGTATACTCACTAGCGACCCGATCCTGTTTCATCCTCGTCAATGGCTGAGTGCGTTAGGACCGGCAGGCTGATAGCTTCGAAGGGCGGTTTGCTTAAATCTGAAACGCAATCAACCCTCAAATGTACCAATATTATAATTACACCTATTATTGTTACTATGCGAACTAAATTAACCTTTGCAATTCAGAAAATCCTGTGAACCGCGATATTCGCTGTGCGGTATTCCTGGAGTCTAATTTTACAGCTCACGCTTCGACCTTTGGGTGTCGTATGAATAAAATATTGAATCCCGTAGCCGTGAAAATTAATTATTCTTGCAGGTTGCGCAACGCGATTAAACGTTTAGTTTATCGCGAAAACACTTTACATAGACATGTAAATCCATGTATATATCTATATACCATTATGTATATATATACATATATATATATATACATTACAAAATTTGAAAATTAATACAATGAGCGAAGAGAGCGCTCGAGCGTAGATTGAAATTCAGCGATGTTTACAAAATATTATATTATAGTTAAACGAGAGAACTCTCGGCGAGCTAATTAGAACACTGCTGACACTGCTGTGTTGCGGTTTCTCTCACTCTATCCTTCTCTCTCTCTCTCTCTCTCTCTCTCTCTCTCTCTTTCTCTCTCTCGCGACGTGCAATGGCGCCCCCAGCATCAGAGGCTTTTCTGCTTCTATTCAAATATCATATTCTTGCATTGCCGTAACCGCTGTAGTCCCCGTTTCGTTCGTATATTATGTACTGCAATTCCGGAGAGCGCTGTATACGCGCTATTACTGTAGACCCCCGTGAAATTTCCATTTTTCGACCCACTAATAGTACTCGACGTTACACACGACTCTAATCCCTCGGTAATCCGCAGTGGATTACGGAAATTAAGCTCGTAGTATGGGCCGCTTGGGTGACTCTCTCGTTAGTCGAAGTGATGAGAACAACTGGTATGCAGCAAAGCGGGGAGTTAGCAGCGGAAACGCGGCTGAGTGCCTTCACGAGAGGTCAAAATGAACAAAAGTACGACGGGCATTTACTGCCAAAGATTTCATATCATATCCCGATTTTTTTTTTTTTTTTCCAAATTTTTCCCCGAAATTCGTATTATTATCCAATTTGTAAATAAACTTTTGTTATTATTATTTATTTAATGTATTAATTAATATTTGTATTATACCCGTGCAATACGAATTGATGGAAACTTAATACAGAGATCGATATTTTTATTGACATATCGTTCATATTAAATTTATTAACTTTATTGATTTTTTAATTAAATTAAAACTGAAATTTTGTTTTTTCGAGTATTGGTTAATTATTGATTGATGCTTATATATTGCATATATATTTTTAATTTTTAAGCATTTTTTTCAGGGCGCGTCGATTATATCTTTTTTTTAGTGAAAAATGAATTTATTAAATTACCTATCGTCGAGTCATAATGATCGCTGTGTCTTCCATAGAGAGCAGCTTTGCCGGATACCGTGTGAACTCTTCTCCTCGGACTCGTAGCCTGTAAACAAGAAAAACAGAAAAAAAAAAAGAATGAAACGAATTCCGCACAGCGCCCGTCGATGTGTCGTTGCGGCGTATCGCCTTAATCCATTTTCATGTGGGTTAGTGGAGCGTAAGTGTCGGTTTTTACGCATCGATAAAAGTACTATAGGTCTCTTATCAGTAAAGTCAGTGATGTCGAGCGATTCGTGACACTGACTGTGAGAGAGAACTCACGTGTTGTCGCAGCAATGTGAAAACGACACTGCGCGTCGCGAGTAAATGCGGCAGAGAAGCACTGCGACGAGTACTCGGTGAGATTGTAAGCGATGTAAAGTACATATACCGAAGCCGCGACTACCGACTGCAACCGTGAGACACCGAGGTTTCGCGTCACACGAGCAAATAAAGGGCTGTAAAGCGTTGTACGCGCGGATAACGTGTAAAGTAGAAGTATATATGATAGCTGCGGGCTGCACGTACGTAGAGTGGCAAAAGTGCCTCGCGGCGCCAAATGGCGCAAAGTTTTATTGTCCTGAACACCATTACCACATAAACGTTTCACCCAATTCCCGAATTTACGTTTCGTCGTCTCGAGAATTAAAAAAAAAAAAATCTCGATATAAATATGGATACTTATTACCAACGTTTGCATATTTGCGTATCGATGTAACGAAGTAGAAAGTGAATTTTCAAGGATTTTTCATTTAATTTGGTTTATAAGATCGTATAAATTCGATGATAATGTAATAAATGCCAAGAATCGAGATGGATAAAGAGAGAAGGAAGACATTTCCATGATAATAACGTCGGGCGGGACATTAAAACCGGGAGCAACCAATGCCGGTTTTCCGCACAAGATATCCGGGTTTCCTCGCTCCTCGAGTATCTCTTAAATGAAAGCCGCATAACGGAAGCGCGGAGAGAAAAAGGACGAAAGGATAAATGGATAGAATTCGTGTAGTCGCCGTCCTCCCCATCGTTAGACGGAGATAACAAAAACTTGGAAGGGTTTTCAAACGTCTGAAACATTATTCGTATCATTCCTTTTCAATTTACTTCGAAACTTTTTGCAAGGAAATTATCACGCAAGTTTCGGTGTTCTTGCAGACGTATTATTTAAATTAATAACAATTAATTCGGAGGATATTTGTTAAAGAAATTAAAATTTGCGAGAGGAAATATCTGCAACGTCTCGAGTGATTATCGGGTAACAATCGGTATGCATTGAATGAATGTGAAAATCAATGCGAAATACGCGGACGTTGAAATTGATGAACGGCAAAAACTCGACTGCAATGTTTCGATATTTCGATTACGAAGTATCGAACTCGCGAATATTAGTTTCCGACTGCCTGTGGGGCAAAAAGACGGGAGGTATGTGTTTCTCATTGCAATCAGCTTATCGACTGATTTTCGTTGTGTTCGTTGTTCTCGCGAGTGACATGAAATTACTCGTTGAAATTTGACACATCGATAATTTGATCGATGGCTAATATCGTTTTTAAAAAATAACTTAATTTTAGTAAAAATTCGTGAAGATATAAGCTTTTTACGGAACAGTTAGATATTCCATATCGATACGGAACATCATAATCGACGATATCCTATTTTCACGTAATAGTCGGATTTTCATCAGGCGTCGTGCGATTTTTCTCTCAAAACGATAAAATTCGAATGATTTTGCAAGAATTTAAAAAAAATTGACTGAAAAAGAGAACGAAATTATGAATTATTATAGACGTGAGATTTCCGCACTCAGTGACGAATAAATAATCTATTACTTCGATCTTTTTATTCAATAACATTTTTTTTCTTGTACTTCTTTTTCAGTTAGGAATTTGTTTATTTTTGTAAACTTATTTAATTTTTTTTATTTCTCATGATGGGAAAACGTTCGTTTTTTGATATTGTTTTTCACTTTATAGAGAAAACGATTTGACGACATTTTTCAATTTATTCACTTTGTGACTTCATTTTGACTTCGTAATCCTTTTTCCCTCGAGACTACAACCCCCAACGGCGACTACCCGACAATACGATCGATTGGCACGTAATAGGTATACATAGACCAATAACACGCGTATAGCAAGTGCAACGTGGGGAAAAAAAATTGGTTACTCTGCTTCGCCAGGTGATTGGATGCTTTTGATTCGATTCCGGAATTTCGTCAAACGGAATATCATCCCTCCAATTTGGAAAAATGATCGGGTTAATTTCTGTCTCTCCCCACTTCTACTGTCTCCGAATCGCGTGTGTGTGTCTCTGGACGGTGATCAGTACAATTTCCTGAATCAACGAGAACTAATTGGGTAAACGCTGTCAGAGAATCCCGACGTGTTCCGCCAATCGACTCGCAAACCCTCTCGTCTCGCACTCCTCTCTAACTCCGTCCAAAATCCTTCGCGTGCGCGAGAATATAAACTTGTAAACGTTCCACGCGGACTAAACTCGTTCATTGAATAAATAGATTAAACCGCGAAGCTGTCGAGCTTCTCGCTTCTTCTTGACGGTCTCTCGTTTAACGAAGCTTTCTAAATTACTACTTTCACTACTTTCGAAGGGATGAGCATCAGCAGCAGCAAAACCTCCATCCCTCGAGGGATTTTCAAGCTTTCAACGATTTTCCACGGTTAACAGAAAACTTTGCCCTTTGCCAACGTGGGAATTTACGAATTGCTCGGTTAGATATCCCCACTTCTTCTCTTCCCTTAGCGAAGTTTATTATTTGTCCAAAGGACGAACCACCGCTTTCTCTCGCTCCCGCGTGAATCAACGTCCGACACGGCTCTGTTTTCCAAGAAGCAGATAACCCAGACGAGTTCTCATACAATTTTAAAGGAATTCGGAGAGACGGAATTTATCTGCGATGCTGACGCAAAAGTTTGCCAACATTTTTATTTATTTTTTTTTTTATTATTTTTTTTTTTTTTTTAACAAAAAATATAATAAGTTCACGACAACCAAGGAACCGAAAATCAAAAGTTACCGGAGAAATTAACCCACCAGCCGATCTCTCGAAGCGGAAAGACGCTGAAGTTACGATTTTTCGTTTTTTTTTTCCCTCCGTAACCGTTCCGATGATTCCGGATCGGAGAGTACATATAGTTTCGCGATTTAAATAATAACCACAGTGAGCTAAATGACCTCATTAATTTCATCCCCGGCACTTCTTCGACTCTAATTTATATAAAATGTATTCGCGCACAGCTCCGGCAGTATCATTAGAATTCAATTTTTTTTTCTCTTCGAAGCTCCCGTTTCGTTTTTCGTACAAAAATTATTAACCGACCTTTGATAATGTAACACAGCGTAGAAGCGAACTTCGCCTATACGCACTCGTGTATATTTTATTCGTTGGATTATATCGCGCGCAAAGAAATTAACGATAACGCGATTATATACATGTGGAAATGAAATTTATAAAACTCCGCAGCTGGTGAGTTGTTAATCACGGGTGAAAAAAATGAGAGAAATATTAGGGGAAAAAAAAAAAAAAAAATATATGTCCCGAAGCTAATGGTACCAGTCGGTCATTCGTCATTACCGGCTTTAGCCTATTTTTCTTTATCGTTTTTTTTTTTTTTTTTTCGCCCTCTCCGTCACTTCGTCATCTGGTCGGCTAATACGAATGTCATTAAGAGTCGCGAGGATTAATATCACCTCGTCGTCAGCCCGGAATCCCTTAATACATTTAGTCCTCACGAGCGCTATGCTCTTTATTAATTATATTTTAGCTTTTCATAAACGACGAGAACTTCTATATATATACATATATCTATTGTACGCGTATAGTGTTATATATCGAAGCATATTGATCGATCGAAATGTCAAGCCGGCAGCGACAGCAGCTGCCGTTCGTCGCAATGACTGTTATATAGAATTCGAAAAAACAGACAGGCGTATAGCTAAAGATTTTACGCGTTAAATAATTCCGCTTACGCCCCTCCGTTTCTATGGATTCCATATATACATATATATGTATATTTTTTTTCTAGCTGTTTATTTTCGCGAACGGCGCGACCGCGGGACGATAGAGTTTCCACGTATGTGTTGTCCGCACGACTACGCGCGCCGATGTGTGCCGATAGGCCCTTTTTATCGCGGGGGGCTGTAAATCAACGGGGACATTGAAGCGACAGCACACTGGCTGGCGACGTTGATATCGCACAATACCATTCGCGTCGCTCCTCGCGCTCTCGACATTCTACACCTTATCCTCGTCTCTTTCGCGCATTTTATTTATTTCACAACTTTTTTTTTTCTTTTCGCAACTGTTTCCCACTTACACCATTTTTTTTTTTTTTTTTCATCCCTTTCGTCACCTTTGATGAAAAAAAAAAACATCGCGTCACCTCGCGTCGCGGTTTGATCGGATAATTCGAAAGACAATAACAGTGTCGCGTAAACATCGTTGAGACAGCGAAAGAAAAAAGAAAACCCGAAGCAAAAAAAGATAAAAAGAAGGTTATTGGAGCTTCTGGTAGACAACGATACCTAATCCACAAATCAACACTCAATCATAATCCCCTCGCGCGCTTCTATGACACAGAAATAATAAAAAAAAAAAAGAAAAAAGAAATACTGACCGAGTCGTAAAAGAAAACTGTTATTAGCGACATATATCATTTTTATCGATTATATCACGAAGGTGTAAATTAAGCCGCCGCTTATACATCGCGACGTGTGCGCGAAGTTTGTGAAAGAACTTTGACGATACGTGAATCCCGATAGGCTCGCGGGGACGATGGAAATAGAGGGAAAAAAAAATAGTGTGTGTATCGCGTGGTCGTGCAATTGATTCATCCGCGAGATATATAGCGTGAGAACGATCCGTAGTTCTCGGTGGCATCGACAACGATTTGCAAAACAATTTAACTCGGTGTCGAGCCGAAGTCTTTTTTATTCGTGATCCGTAAGCGGGACGCGGAGCCACGGAAGAACGTTCAACGAATAAGCCTATAGCACCGGCCGAGAATTGTTACGGCGATTCGATATACGCGAGAGATAAAAGCTACTAGAATTTTACATATAAATAGGAGATATCGAGAACCGTAGAAGTTGTATAGTTATAAACTCCAACGAGAGTTCGCATATGTGCCCTACGCGCTTCCGTAAACTTTGGGGGGTCGATTTACCGGTAAAATAAAAATAAAAAAAATAAAAACCGATCGCCACAGGAATTTGTAGGCGTATAACTCGTTATAGTTTCGTAGTACATAACTATCCATGTATAAACGAGAAACGCGTCCCGCTCGCTATCGATCGATGTATTATAAACTTTTCAATCCCCGAGTAGTCTACTTCGAAGGATGCAAACGCGTACGATTACTGGTTGTTGGAATCGTTTTTCCTTCTCGCCGATGTGGTTTCGGAGCTACGAAAGCTACCAAGTAGAGCTTTTCGAACCCTCGGGAGGAAACTACGGATGGCACGCGAGTTCGACGAAACTTCTCTCTGTTCGAGATGCGATTTATCGGTGGAATATTCTCTCCGGCGACTCGCTACCGAGTACCAAGCGCGGCTTCCGGTCTCCACTTGGTGTACTCCGTTCACCAAAAAGCTCTCCATACTCTATCATATAAGGGGAGAATGGGGCAAAATGGGATCGTCGCACAACATGGACGACGGGGCAAAATGGGATCGTCGCACAATACGGACATTGGGGCAAAATGGGATCGTCGCACAATACGGACATTGGGGCAAAATGGGATCGTCGCACAACACGGACGTTGGGGCAAAATGGGATCGTCTGACAACTCGAATGTTGGGGCAAAATACGATCGTCGCACAACTCAGATATTAGGGTAAAATGGAATCGTCGCACACGTCAAACGTTGGGGCAAAATGAGATCGTCGGACAACTCAAACTTTGGGGCAAAATGGGACCATTGCACAACTCTGACTTTAGAGCAGAATGGGATCGTCGCCCAACTTAGATGTTGAGGCAAAATGAACCAACGCTAAAATTCATGTAATTTAGTTTCATGATTATTTATGCTGCAAAATCACTGCTATACGAAAAAAAAAATCAGTATCAACGTTTAATGAAATTCTTCGAAACATTTATTGTTTGAGCGAAAATGGACCGATACGAAAGATAAGAAGTCAGATAAATAAAACTATAATTCGATAATTTTTTTTTAATATTGCATTAATTTTAATATAGGGAAATTTATATTTTCTTACAAGAATAGTTTCCATATTGCTTATAGGTAGAAAATTATTCAAAATTAATTTTTTTTATTTTTTCAACGCAATTTAATAATTATTCATTTTGCCCCATTTTTTTTTTTCGTTTCGTCTTAATACTCTAAGGGGGTGTGAAAAATCAATTTTTTGGTTCAAAAGTAGTGGGAAAGGGTTCTGTTTATCGAAAAAACTCCCTGAATCGCTAAAGCGGTCCGCTTTGCCCCACCGCTCCCTATATGTAGAACTTCGGCTTTCCGGATATGTCTTCTATATGCAATCACTATAGTGGCGGAGAATCGCTGTAACTGTATATAAACTTGAGGTTTATTGCCAAATACCACTACGTAAGCGTATATATATGTATAAACAGTGAGAAACTATGTATCTACGCATCCACCTGTAACTATCGGGAGAACATTCTCACTCTACTCCCCCCGATCTTGTCGTACAACCCCCGTGCGTTCGCGCTGCTCTGAGAGCTTCTGGTTATTTGCGTTATACGAATATTTGCCAACAAGAGCCCGAGAACCATACGAAAGCATCGCTCCGCCACGCGGGTCGTAAACTTTCCGGTAAAATCGAGAGGCGAGAGAACGTAAACGATAGCGACGAGGCACCCGAGAATTTCGATCGCTCTTGAAACCTTTGGAGTGGAATTGTTCGTTAGTCTTACCGGCATTCGATTCACTGCGCATATTGCAAGGAACCACTTCGTCAAGAGAATGCGGCGTTATCGAGATCTCGAGGCTTTATGCTTCGCGGGAGAAAATGTATATATATATAGTTGCAAAGCAGATCGTTCGCGTTGCTATTCGCACGTTCGGTCGGATAACTTATCGGGGATAAAGCTCTCTGTTACACAACTCCACACTTGTGTTCTTCGTTACGCAATGGATATAAAAACGATATACGAAATTTCGATCAACGAAATAGCTTCGCGAAGCTTCGAAATATGTAAAAAACTCATTTTTCATCCCCTTCGAGAGAAATTCACTGATTTATTCACCGTTTCTCGAAACATTGAAATTTTCTCATTTCTTCTCTACTTTTTCTCGTAAGTATGTTTCTGGATACGCAGATTTTTTATTCATTCTTTAACGCGCACCGCGACGCGAAAACTCACTGATGAAATGTATCCAACAAAACGCGCGCAGGTATACACCGCAATAGGAAAAACCGGAAACTCCGGTACTTTATTACGGTTAATAAATCCAACAAACGCGAAAGCTTAGAGACGCGTATTTCGAGTACTCGTTCGCGAATGAGTGAAATTTTTTTTATCGAGTCGACTGAATGGTTGGATTCGTCAAATTCGAAGATTTTGTGAAGTAAAAATATCGATGTAATGCGGTTTTTTTTTATTTTCATGATTCTCGATGAATCTCTATAGGCAACTCGAATAATCGAAAGTTTCTTATATCGATATGGTATCGACACCGACTCCTACGTCTCCATTGTTAGACAGGAAGAAGGAAGAGGAAGTCGGTTTCAGTAGCCGTGTGTCAGGCGGCGATATTTTTTTTCACCTCACGCGGCAATGTCGCCGGACACGAGAAAAAAAAATAAATAAAGGGGATAAAGTGTGTCACGAGAAAAACGCGAAGTTTTCCTAAATACCTCGGAGTCTCGAACGTCGATGTTTTTGTCAATTTTCGTCTGTCGTTCGTAAAAAAGTGTCCAACTTTTCGAAGGTCAACACATTTTTTT
The DNA here is from genome assembly GCA_934046635.1 of Buathra laborator. Classification (NCBI taxonomy): domain Eukaryota; kingdom Metazoa; phylum Arthropoda; class Insecta; order Hymenoptera; family Ichneumonidae; genus Buathra; species Buathra laborator. The sequence continues at coordinate 8,117,284 of OW203900.1, forward strand.
TTGTCTGTTTTGTTACGTCTATGCGACATCGCCGTTACTATTCGTTCTAAATTGACGTTTTTTTTTCGTTTAGTTTGTTATATTTGTGTAAACGTTCGTTACCGTAATACGCGATTAAAGTCCCACCGGCTGATACGACAGTGCTGAACGGTATACAACGCGAAGGAAATAAATAAACAATTTACCAAATTTACGAAAACAACAGATTGAAGAAGCGTAAAAAAATTGTATTATAAAAAAAAATGAAATAAATCGTTATTTGTATATTATAATCAGGAGATTCATTCGTTAAAATTTCGTTTTCAGAGTCGTTTTATTTTTGGAGTTATTTAAAAAAATTCTTTACCTTCGTCGCTTCGCACTAAATCGTAATAAAATGAAAAAAAAAGACACGCGATGCATTGAAATGGTATGACAAATGTTTTAAACACATTTTAATTTATTTCCAAGAACATTGAATACCAAAAAAACACGTAGTCACGTGTCTGCGGTGAATCGGATAACTTCCGCTTTTAATCCGAAACCGGCAAAAGGGAGTTAAAAAAACATAGCAACGGTCCTAATAACTGCCATTAGTTCCAAATTGATTTTTGTTGATAACATACGAAGCAACGAAAAAAAAAAAAACTAATACCACTAAGTCAACGACTCTATCATTTCTTCCCCTCGTGAAATACAGAATGTCGAAAAGTTGCGAATCCGAGAAAAAGGTAATTTCTTCATATCCCGAATAAGAAGATAAAACGTCGAGACATGAAGATCCCGGAGAACGAAACTTCGAAATTTCTTCCGAATTACGTGAAGTTCACACGTGAATGTGTTCATAAAACCCGAAAGGATAGCCAATGTCCGCCGAGATAAAGATTCGCTGCTGAACGATAAGAAATGGCGTTTTTTCGCGTTGAGGGAGAATAGAAAATGTTGTATGAGCAGAATGTTCCTTTCAGAACAGAAAATGTTTCCTGTGTACCGTGGGGGTCACTTCAGCGTACACGTAGACGATCTCACGTCTAATGAAAAAGTTTGTGTCTCTCGTTACGAAAGACGAAGCCGCTAAGGAAAGAGAGATCGAGGAAATGTCGAGATAGAGAAAAGCTCTGCGAGAGAATCCTTCGGGGAGTTGTATAGCCCGGTAACTACCTGAGTGTATCCCCTGTACCTACAGAAAAGCTACTGTTGCACCGGAGTCTTCGCTCGGAATCACAGTTGTTTGCGCGCAATTGCGTCCTGAACTTCGAAGAAGGAACGCTATTCATTCTCTTTACTTATAGATGTGTATATAAGTATATAGATATATAGATATATAGATATATAGACATCAAATAAGTTGCTGTTAGTTTGTTTCTTACGATTTCTCGTAACGATACGATTTGCGGAAACGTTTGGTTATCCGCGATGAAAGATATAATTCCGCCGACTAAAGCAAATCGCTAAGATTCGAATCAACGCGTAATCGTTATCGCGTATAATCGATAAGCGGTACTATTGATTCTTCTAATCTTACGAGTATTTTCCTCTCGTCTATTTCCTCTCTCTTTGCTGTCTTTGTATCGCTAAATGTTTTAAGCACTTCTTGCATTTTCCTGACGAGTCAGCGAAGCAAAGGAACGAAAAAAAAACACCTGAAACTCTCGACGGAAGCCACTCGCGGAATTTTTTTTTTTTTTTAAACGCGAAGTGTGTCGGAACGCGATAATGTTTACGCGGCGGAGAAAAATCTCCGAGCGAAATGCATAAGACATTAGAGAGGAAAATAAAAGTGGAAAAAAATGCAACGAGAGACTGACGGGGATAGTGGCAACTCGGGTTGAAGATACGAAGCTTACGAAATGAGAAATTTATTCGGAGATGCGAGCGAATAAAAAAAAAAAGTGAGAAAATTGGTAATAAAAGAATATTCAGCGGATGCTATTTAAACGGGTATCATAAGTTCGCATGACCTCCATGAATTGGCTTTGTCTTCAATTCGTTTATCGCATTTCCGCCACTCCGGCGATTATAAAAACAATGTTCAGTTAATCCGGAAAGCCTGGAAATTCTGTGCTCCGAAGAGTAGTTATTCATTTTTTTTTTTTTTTTTTTTTTTTTTCTTTCTGTCGCACCGGTAATTTTTTTGCTTTTTTCATTGAGATAATATATGCAGTGTCTCGCAGTCGGAGAAACAGAATGGGCGGAGGTAACGAAGAATTTTTTTTTTCTTTTTTAAACGGGGAAACAATTTTCGCGCATTCCGAACCGAATCGCTCGTATCTTTCTTTCGCTCCGGGAACCGCGGCGCGAACCCGGAACGAATTTCGTTTCTCCGATACTTTGTACGCGACTCGGGGATGAAAGATACACGTGGAATATCGGATTTCTTGCACTGCCGCGGCGTATACAGCGGAACGTAGAAATATTCTGGAGGACAACGTAAATCCCAACACCGTGAAATAGCGTTCGATAGTAAACAAAAATTCTCGTTTATTCTCGACGATAAAAATATTTACGACAATGCATTTGCGTATCCAAAGTAAACAGAAAAATATCGGTTTTGCTTTAGATGAACAAAAAAAAAAAAAAAACTCCGTCACAGTTGCGAATAAAAAAACGGAATCATTATTATTTCGCAAATAGATGCGACGCATTCGCATTTTCATTGCATCGCTTTTTCTCAAATAACATAAAATCGAAAAAAAAAAAAAAAAAATCGAAAATCGAAATTTTATTAATAATTCCGATTGGTTGAATTTATTCCACGTGTATAATGTATAATCAATAAATTAACTCGAATAAATGGAATCGTAAAAAAAAAAAAAAAAAAATTTCAGTCGATAAAAAATAATTACGGAAATAATAAAATGCTTACAGGATTTCTTTCCACGAAACTGTGCGCTCTGCCGTTGATTCTTCGGCCCGATATCTCACCATCGACTTCCTCTTCGTTTTCATCCCCATCGGAATTTTCGTCGTCATTGTTGTTAATGTTATTATTATTGTGGGTGTTATCGTCGTCTTCGTCTTTGGGATCGTTTTCGGCGAGCGACCCGAGACTGTTGTACCATTGGGCGCTTCTCGTCCTGCTGTGATGATGATGAGCGGCCGGTTGCGTCTCGTAAACTCGGTTGAGATCCTTGCTAAAGCTCAGGCTCCGCCGTATTGGCTGGAGACCCCGATTGATAGCCGCCGGTAAGTCGGCGCTCCCGCGTATCAACGCGCCGAACTTTCGTCGTAATGAGGGCTTCCGGTCGAGTTTGCAGCTGCTGCCGCTCGACTCCGGATTTCCGGTCGAATGATGCTGAGCACTCGAAAACTTCGACGACGCGGCTGAATCGTCGAAAAAAAAAAAAAAAATACGACGCGAACTTTCAAATCAAAAACTTCGAGAACAAATTTTTTTTTTTTTCAAAATTTTTCTTCCGTTTTACTAATTTAGCTTAAGTAAATTTAATCCTTTATAATAAAAAAAAAAACTATTAATATTTATAAAGCTTCGCAAACTCGATGTGTTTTTCCCGCCAATTTATGCGCGAAGTTGATATGTACGTTTATAACGAAAAGTCCGCGAGTTTGTTACATATAGATATATGTATATTTATGTAGACGCGAAATTAATGAACGCCGTTATGAGCTCTAAGAAGAAGTTGTGTAGATTGCGGCACGTCAAAGCGGCAAAACGCGCGCCAATCCGGATGAAACGGAAAGTTGGATGTACGGGAAACGGTAACTCTGGAAAATCGCGATTAAGCGTCTCAACGAAATTTTGGAATTACGCGATGCAATTTCATTTGCGGTCAATAAACGAAATTTTGAATTTTTCTCGGAAATTATTTAATGCGATTATTATTATTATTATCGCTGTTGAAAATACCGAAAGTATGCAAAATTCATCGTTACAGTTAATATCGCGACGAGATTATTTTTTCGAGAGATAAAATTTTATCGTTACGATTTACCAACGTCACTTTGACGCAGAGAAACTGCTGAATAATTTTAATGATGCGATTAGTCAGACGAGATTTAGAGCGCTCGCGCGCACGACGGGCGCGGCAAATCGTGCGGCTAAACCTCAACAACCCTCCGTGAACGACCGCCGTGTGTACGAAAAGCCCAATTCCCTGTGTTAGTTTCCCGAATACTAATTTGGATGCTGAATTCGGCAATTGTGTATTTAACCCGAAGTAACCGGATTTTCGTCGTACAGCGGATTGTATTCCCGAAAAAAAAATAATATAATAGATCGAACGGTATTTCATCGTCGATACATCGAAAAAAAAGAGTTCATTTGTAGTCAATAAATGTATCGTTGGATATCGCGATGTAAATATTTACGTGATATAACTATCTATTTATTAATAATAAATAAACTTTTAGTGAATGTATCGTATACCCGATATTTCGTATCGAAAAAAAAAAAAAAAAAAAAGTAAGACGAGTTGCATTAACGAATTCGTCGATAAAAAAAAATTCGAGTCTTTCCGGTTAATTATATTGGAGCATTTGATTTCCGAGTTCGTAATCAAAGAATTTCCTCGACATGAACATTGCATCACGTTTTCTACGAAAGATCCATTTACTATATCACGAACGTTTCGAAAGCTCTATTCCGATAACATAAATAAATGAGAGTTTCATCGATGTTATTTTCACGAGAATTTCGCGAAAGAAAACTCGTTTGATCCTCGAGCGAAATGAGCGAAAAAAAAAAAAAAAAAAAAAATTAAAAAAGTACGAATTCGTTTACGATTTCTCACGGCAAAATAAAATTTCGGGATAATCGAACGAATTTCAATGCGCACCTGTACCGTCTCTCCTTTTTCCCGAATCTCTCCCGACGTTGTTTGTCGTTCGATCTAAAATGCCGGCAGACTGATGGTCACTCGGGAATTCCCCGATGTTCGACGTATCCGACAACTTTTGTGCTTTTTTTCCGACTTTCTTCGAACTTTTCTTTCCATCCTTCTTGAGAGTCATGACCCAAATTTTTTCGATGATAAACGTATCGTTGCGCGATATCGTTTCACAAACAGTTCGATTAAACAAATTTTTCGCGATCTATCGCCGATTATTTCTGCAATTCAATAACAATGGTTTTCACTCGTATCAATGCACTCACTGTTACGCGCGATTTATAAATCGCCACTACGCGGCGACACTTGTTCACTTCATCCATATTTGTCGATGATATCGCGATACGATCGATAGTTACAGAACACAACACACGACGAGTGCGACTGTTGTATCTTTATAGAAGAGGAATAATATTTATACACGAATACCAATGTCAGTCTTCAGGGACACACGGTGACTACGGTTTTTTTTTTTTTTTTTTTTTTTTTTTTTTCGCTTCGTGGACTTTATTCGGCGATCCCTCTTAACCTACTGAGATAATATTCAACGTTTACGTATACATAATAAATGCATGTATACCGTACGCCGATGTATCTGTACGAAAAAAAAAAAAATAATAATTTTCCGATGTTAAATAATCGATTCGGTACGATCGTCGAGCGAAAATATATAATCGCGATAAAGTGCGTTTGTAATAAAAAAAAAAAAAAATACGAGGCAAGCGATATAACGTGAATTCGACGAGAATTCAAGGTTCCGATAGCGATGATAAGAGAATTGAATCTCGAGAATGCGAGTCCACGAGAAATCGGTTAAACGCGATTAAAATAATTGACGAGTCGTGTGAGAAAATAAGATTCGAGACACGATAGTGTCTCGAGCACTCGAAAAATTTTGAAAAAATCGCGCCCCGAACCTTGGAACGCGGAACGAGATGAAAAAAAACAAATAAAAAAGATTATTCCCATCGAGAGGCGCGTGTGACATCGACTGTGAAATAAAAAATAAATTCCGACAAACAGAATTATTCGAAGATTTATTATTTCCTTTTTTTCTCGTGTTACAAACAATTTTTAGACTGTTACGCGATAACAATTGCCATGAGATTCGTCTTGTGGGTTCCATCGCGATAATACGCGCGAGAAAAAAAACGGCTATGTGGAAAGAGTTTACCGCGCGGTGTCTTTTTTGTTTAAACAAGTGGCAGACGTCCCATCGGCATATACCCGACTAAAGAAAAAACGATCGATCGAATTTTCACGGACGCTGGTAGGCCGTAAAAAATTCCCGAAAAAAAAAAAAAAAAAAAAAAAAACGCTTCCATCACTACATTTTTACATAACCAAACAATTCTCGAAAAAAAAAAAAAAAAAAAATCCAAGCGTTGCATTCTCTTTACGAAGAGACGCGATCCGATGAATCGCCTTGAACTGAATTCTAAAAATAAAAGTATAAAAAAAAAAGGAATACAACAAAAAAAAAAGGCAAATGAGAGAAGAAAACAAGGCTATCGGATTTTAATATGCGAAAAAGAACGATTGGTGCACGTGGTCGCGAGTGAACACACTGCGAAGCTGAGGCTCCATAAAACTCTTATCAAAATCTTTTACGACTCCTTTCCCTCCCCCTCCTCCCCTCGCGTCGTAATCGTCATTTACGGCTTTCCAAATGCACATATGTCGCGAGATCGCGAGTGACTATCGTTTATCGTAAACAGTCACGTAGCATTGCGGCTTTTTTTTCAGTGTGTTAAATATTATTGCAGAGCAACGCGAAAGGAGCAATGATCGATGTATTCGGCTAAAAGCCGATGAGGTTTGAAAAAAAAATTTACGGGAAAAAGTGAGAGTAGAAAAATGAAAAAAAAAAAAAAAAAAAAAAAAAAAAAAAAATGGACGGAAGAGACTTCTTCGCGTTTAATTCGACGAAAAGCTCTTTCCATTCCCTTTCGTCTTTACTTCGGGTTTTTCGAGCGAAATGACGTCGCTACGAGGTTTGCACCGTCAGCTGTATAGACCGCGAGAGACCGAAGGAACTCGATGAATTTCACCGTTCGTGAGATCCTGATACCCCCGACGACGTTCGATCGACTTCGTACGGATTCGGGTTTATTCGACGAAACCGCCTACCGCAACGGTATTACCGATGATACCGGGAGCACGAAGTCGCCTATGTAGATATAGTCTTACGTGCAACACTACTACTACTACTCAAGTACTCTCTCGGCGCACTGCGGAAACGTCTATTTTAATTTTTTTTTTTTTTTTTTTTTTTCGTTCCAATCAATTGAAACGCTTATAAACGCGACGGGAAACTCGTTTCTGGATTTTAAATTCCATATTCAATTACACTGTTTGTTGAACTGAATTGATTTCAATTTCATTGAAAATAACGCCGCGATGTTGTAAATAAAAAATTAATCTTCGAATATTAACGATTTTCAGATTGATTGCAAAAAAAAATTAATTTATCAGTTTTTTTTTTTTTTTTTTTTTTTTTTTTTCGATGTTTTGCGTGGTTTTTTTTTTTTTTTTCTGAACTTTAAAGTTCATTGAATATCATCAATTATTAAAGGTGAATTGATTTTAATTTGATTGATTTGATTTTTTTTTTTATTTGGTTAAATATTGTTAATTTATAATGGTTCTTTTTTTTTCTGAAGATCGATATTTGGTTTTTATAAATGTTTTACGAGAATAGTTTTCGATGTATTTAAACGACAATAGAACTACGGAAACGTACAGGAAATTTTGCTCGTGTAATCGATGAGCTTTAAATAACGCGTTCCTTCGACTCGCATACGTTTGTAAACACGTGACGACGATAGCCATTGGTACGAAGTCATATTTATAACACCCTCGACGATATCTCGCTATTAAATTGTCCGTTTGGCCTATTAACTCGACTCGTCGCGAACCTTCTGGTAATACTGAAGTTCGATGAGCGTTTGCCTTGTCGAGGCGATATCACGCGGATGTTATATTTGCATATCTATGCAAAAAGTAATTTCGACGATTCTCGCGTTTCGTCAAAGCGATAACATCGCGCGTCGACTTTTTGCGGAAAATACGAAATTAGTCACAATGGACATAGCAACCGTTTATCCTCAACGATAAATCGAATAAAGTAGGGAACAAAAAAAAAAACCTATCGAATCGATCGAAGTGACGAATTTTTAGTGAAAAGATGGATACGTCGGAATGGATTTCTGATTAATTATCGCGATTACTCATCGAATTAAAAATACCCGAAAGATTGAATCTCCCGTTCGGATATCGTCATCGATGTGTCGCGAAGTTTCGTGTACTGTGCATCGCGGGTGTCATGTTTTGCGGAATAGTGAGACACGAGAGAAGAAAGATAATAATAATGAGAAAAAAAAAACCTCGAGAGCACCCGAGACTCGCAAACACTGCACTTTTTTTTGAAGGCGCGCGAGGAGAGATCGCGCGCTTTGCGGCGCGACACTCGTCAACGACAACTGCTGCAGAACAACGAAAGAAACTCCACTATTGTAGAGATAGGAATTGTAAAACTTTATTCCGCAAACGTACGAAATACGTATTATATTCTACGAGAAACACGGGTGATCGGAGTCACGAAGATATCGAGACGAGTTGCCGGAGTGTTCGGCGTGTAACACTCCGCGTTATCGGCAACATTATTTTTCTTTTTTTTTTCGATCGATAATAAGATCGAACCGCAGACTCAATCTATTCGATGACGACGACTATCGAACGCGTTTTCACGCGCAGTTTGCACTTCTATGTCGATCGATGTTTTTTTAAACCGACAGCTGACAAACCGGAAGTGAATTGCAAAAAATGAAAAATGTCGAAAGAAAATGTATCGTCATAAACGACGATATAACATAACCAAAAAAAAAAAAATTTCACACAGTTGCGTGCACTTTGAAACCATTAAAAAAAAACGACGAACCACTCAACTCTCAAGCGATTAATAACCAATTAACAAAACCGTTAAATATTTTCACACACTGTACAGCACTTTTTAGGTTAAAAAAACATCGACGAACGACGCTCACTTATTCCATTATTTCGATGCTGTTTCTTGATAACCCGAAGTAAATAATCCCGATTAGAAAAAAAAAAAAAACATCGACTATCTTCCGCGTTCGATGTTTTTTTCCATTAAAGGAGAAGTAAACTGTACGGAATGTTTGAACGGCTGGAATCGTCGCGAGTTCGCGTTAACCGATAATATTGCAAATCGTTGTTGCGAGTACCGCGATTAGGATAACGAATGACTATATTGCGAGCGCGAAAAAAAAAGATGGAGGGGCCGGGAGGGGGATATACCGCACGTGTCGCGCGAGAGACTGTGTGCTACGAGGGGGCTTACCGGTGCGCGGTGCCCCGCTCGCGAACCCGCCGCGAACTACTCGGCTACTCGCTCGAGAGCTGTGAGAAATAATAATTAGAGACAGGTAATCGAGCGAACGAATGATAGAGCTCGATGTTCGATGGAGTGGGGAGAGTGTATAAGCCGAGAGAAACGTCAGAGACAGAAAAGGAATAAGTGGAAGAGGACTTCCCGTTCGTGCGGCACTCGTTTCGACCGGCAACCTGAGGTATTATACATTAAACGAGAGCGTTTATTTCTCTCGGTGGTGCAGTTACGAGCCAAAAAAAACGTGTGGAGGGGGTAAGCAGCGATATAAGCCGAGAAAATGATTGTAATTGAGCAGTGAATCGATCGAATAACGAGCGCGATAAGGCAAAAACTATTTAAGGTTAGGAAAAAGGAACAAACGGTAGTTATAGAAGTTTAAACGCGAAGTGTATGGAAAGTACGAGAAAAACTCGGGAAAGGGTGAGTAATGAGTCGAATAAAAGAAGTAGCAGACAGATATACATAAAAATATGTATATATATATGCGAAAAAAGTCCGAGACGAGAGACAGTCGAGTGGTACTGTATACTTCGAGACACGAGGTACACAGTCGCGTACCAAAGAGCGCCTGGATATAGCGCTAAATACACGATAAAGGTGAAAACGTCGCGAAGAGGTGGGAGAAAAAAAAAAAAAAAAAAAAAAAAAAACAAAACGCGATGTGTTCACGCCGCCGAGATACTTTTGCCTGAGAGAAGTCGTTCGCGAACGCGACCCGTGGAGTCCACACCGAGAAAATCGTATCTCGAGAGACACTCGCGCGGTTCTCAACTTCAAAGTACATATACTCGCCTCAGTAACGCCAAAGAGAATCGATATCTATGTTTCGTATGAAAGAAATTCATTTTTTTTTTTTTTTTTTTTTCTTCGAATTTTTCGACGATTTTCCTAGACGACTTCGACGACCTCGAGGCCTGAGAATTCTATTTTTATATATTTATATTTTGTTTTTATTTTTTTCCGTACCGTTTCTTTTGTAGAACGGCGAAACAGACACAAAGTTGGAATGAAAACAAATTGAGGTAAAAGACGAGTCTCGTCGTCTCGTATCGATCCGACGATAAATCGGGGGGGAAGAACCAATACATCAGAGAGTACATTGCGCCAAATTTATAATAATAAAATTCGCCAGAATCTCGTGGCAGAGATTAAGGATTATGTTGTTTTTTTTTTTTTTTTTTTTTTTTTTTTTTCAATTTTTGCCAAGAAGACAGACGCGAATCTCGAAAGGTTCGCGACCCCTCGAGCGAAAGATAAGAACACCGCGGTGCATAGCAAAGCGTCTGCACACCAAAGTTTCGGGAGCACCTTTTATCCGTCGCGCATTGTCGCCCCTTGAAACGTGCGTATTTTAAAGAACACGTGAAAAAAAAAAAAAAAAAAAAAAAAAAAAAAAAGAACGCAGAAAACGAGATACGCAACGTGTGTCTCGCGGTACCGCGAATGAGAAACAGAAACGAACGAGTAACAGAGTTCAAGCTGAGAGAAACAAAAGGCTATTGTTGTGGCAATGACGGAAATTTCGAGAGGAGGAGAATAATAGCAAATGGTTTGAAAAAAAAATCGTCGTTTTTTCTTACATTAAAAAAAAAAAAAAAAAAAAATTTATCGTAAAAAAAAAAATTTTAAGATAAAAAAAACATCGTCTTTCTTTTTTTACTCAAAAAATTGAAAATTAAAGAAAAAAATCGTAAAATCGATTTTTCCGAAAAAAAAAAAAAAAAAATTCGATTTGTATAAAATGCTCATTTCATAATTGCGTTATTGCGATAATAATTTTTTTAAGTACTGATTAAAAGTCACTTTAGCGACCGGCAATTCGCTACACGTGTCCGTAAGTAGGCATTATTATTTGAGAAGGACACGCGATCCACCATCATAAATGGCTCGTCACTCTTTCGTTTATATCTGTAACACCACATCGTTCTTCTCGTCCCCTCCGCGCCACTGTGCGATACTCGTCCGTTTGTAACCGTTGTACACTACTATATGATCGTAAAACACAACGAGAGGTAACAACGGAGTTGCTAATACTGCGCGTCAGTCTTTCGGCTGAAATACGTACCATAGACGAGGCTAACACGACGCGCGAATCCAATCGCTACTCAATTCTAATTTCACGGTCGCGAGTGCAATAGCTATTGCCGATAGAGAAAATCCGATAAAATTATCGTTCAACTCTAACGTAACGCTACGAGACTATTTCGCGCGTTCGTTAGTTCGTTCCTTTGCCTGCAACACACAGTACATCGCGCGAACGAATTTACGCTTTCATCAAAAGTTACCAATACGCGATATGCACGCAAAATAGTTGCGCGCTGTCCGTTAGGCTGAACCGAGTTTCGCGGATCAGCGGGTTCACCGAAACGCAGTTAGTTTCCCGACGATATAATAATGTTATAATAATAATAATAATGATTAGTATTATTATTATTATTATTATTATTATTATTATTATTATTATTATTATTATTATAATGCGTAGTAATAGATCGCGCGAGAAAGGAAAGACCTGAATAAATCTCCGTTATTACAACGTTAGTCGTCGTGTTTATCATGAGATACTTTTGCGAAACGCCTACGAGAATTAACGTTACAGTTTCATTATTATATTATTAAAATCGGTGAGAAAAGCGAATGAAACGATTCGATGACAGTATATTTAAAGTACACAATACGCTATAGGATATTATTTTGTAAACCGTAATAAACTTAACATTTTCGAAGCGTTTTGATACTCGTAAACCCCAACGGAAAATAATATAGAAACGACGATGACGTGTCGCGAAGAATTACTTTCGAATCCTCGTCACCTGCTGAGTTCCTCACGACTGACGATACCTTATTTGCATGAGAGTGGAGGACTTTGACGGATGTCGTGGGATTCGCATATTAATGGAAAACCTATTGTGTTATACTACGTATCGCGGATTTTTTTTTATTTTTTTTTTAATGATTTTACGGCGTTTGACGAAAAATCTTTTCTCGTAATGTTAGTCCTTCGGGTCAGAATTTTTTTAATGAATATTATTTTTTTTTTTTTATAATTATTATAAATGATTATCGTTATTAAAATATTATTATAATTATTATTTTTTGATATACCATGCAATTTTTTTATTTATTTTTGCTTCGTATGTTTAACCTTTGAAACGTTCGAAGTTTGCGAACTGAAGAAATTAAATAATATTAATTATTTGTTTTAGTTTATTAATCGGCTAAAAATGTATCGAGCAAAAAATATAAATTTTATGAGATATTTGATGGAATTGCATTTAATGGTATCGTTAATTAATTAAATCCTTCATCGGCCTCTCGTCGTCAATTGGACACGAGAGACACGCGTATCGATCGCCACACGTACGGAGACGTCGATCGCACGACGTCGTACATAACGAACCGGAAATCCTCCTTCGCCACTGACCAAAGCCCCGGCAAAGCGTCAGCGTTAGTGGCAAAGCAATTAGTATCAGACTTAGCGTCGGAATTGTTAGAAAGTCACTGCAATCCCTACAATCTATACTCTGCAGCTCTCCGGTGTTATACGCTTATATATGTATGTGTAGAACAAACGGTTCGCCGATAGACCGGCACGCAGCTGGACCGGTAAATAACCCCGCGGCACGTTGAACGTACTGTGTATTACAACGCCGCAAACCTTACAATTAGTTAACGCGCCTCTCTCTCCTTGACATCCTTTGGAACGTTGCCTGAGCCTTTTGTGGCGCGTATCAGCCTACAAAAGGATATACAACGTTTCTCGCTTACCGTCTCAAAAATTCTATTCGCCGATTTTTTTTTTTTTTTTTTTTTTTTTCGTTTGAATGAACATAGAAATGACAAATTCATCTATTTTAACTCATTCAAAGTAAAGAGAAAAAAATAACACTGAGAATCTCAATTGTACTTAATGTACGCGTCTTTGTAGACATTTTTTTTTTTTTTTTCTTTCAAATGACCTCAGAAATGACAAATTCATGCATTTTAATACATTCAAAGGTAAAAAAAAAAAGAAAAAAATACACTGAGAATTTGAATTATACTAAATGTACGCGTCTTTATAGAGAACATTTTTTTTTTTTTTCAGTTGACTGAACATAAAAATGACAAATTCATTTATTTTAACTCATCTAATATAAAAATTAAAAAAACACTGAGAATTTCAATTGTACAAAATATACGCGTCTTTGTAGAGATTTTTTTTTTTTTTTTTTTTTTAATTTGAATGAATATAGAAATGATAAATTCATTTATTTTACCTCATCAAAAATAAAAAATAAAAACTCAGAATTTAAATTGTACAAAATATACGAGTCTTTGTAGAGAACATTTTTTTTTTCGTTTAGTGATAAATTAATTTATTTTAAATCATCAAAAATAAAAAAAAACACTGAGAATTTGAATTGTACAAAATATACGCGTCTTTGTAGAAAATACATGGGGTTCGTGTTTTGAGGTTCGCAAAGATTTTACAGTCGAGTGTTGTTGGTCGTGCGTTGGCCCCACGGAAACTCGCGGGTCGCAGAAATGAGCATATGACGCATCGCTTTGGATCGGCGAATGACACACAAGCCGAGGAGTAGTCCTTGGAGAGAATCGGTGGATACACATGGGAAATACGCGTGAAGTTGTCGATTCCCTACAGTCTGTGAAGTTCTATACGCGACTACAGAATGTATATATATACATTTTAAGTGTTTTGCGGGCAGAAATTACGCGTGTGTATTGAAGAATGCATACAAGAGGAACGATCCAAGTGAACGTAAAAGATCACTCGCAAGATCAGTCGGTCAGACACTCGCAAGACGAGTTTCGATGATTCAAAGATTCGGAATTTCGTAATCCAACGACCTTCCCGCTTTATCGCGGTTAATTTTATTTATTCCATAATCGGAAATTTTTGAAAAAAAAAAAAAAAAAAAAAACGAAATCGTTTATCGACTATACATTACAATTATATTTGCCGTGAAAAAATATTACTTCGATGCGAAAAATGCATTTTTTTTTCTTTTCTGCGAAATTAAAAATTATTTGCGAAAAATTTCGATAATAGCGAAACAAAACAAAAAAATAGTTTTTGCGAGTTATGAAATATTAATGTCATTATTTTTCAAAATGCTCCAATTACCCGAAAAATTGCAAAATCACTCAATTTTTTCGCGTTTTTCATCGTCTTATAACAGCTCCAAAAAAACGATTTTGATCTGAACGCCACAAGCATTTTACTTTTTTTCTGTAATTTCATCGGAAACCAAAGATATCGCTATTTCAAAATCCCTAAAAACATTATTTTTATTCTCAAAAAAGATCGAAAAATAAAAAAAATTTCGTCTAATAATTCAAAATTATATAAAAAAAAATATATATATATGTTTTCCCGCATATCGCGCGTTATTTAATTTTTGCCTAAACATTTGACACAGAAACCCACAGCGATAGCCAAAAGGAAAAAAGAAACCATTATTTTTAGCCTTTGCTACCGTCGAAACCTTTGAAGGTTCGTCGATGCTGTTGATATTAGATAAATCAATGAAAAGCACGAATTTACGAATTGTTTGTAGAATCATAATAACAATGCGGTATAATAATCGATAACCATCGGGAAGACGTTACGCAGCCTGACGTTAGTTTAAAGAAAGGTGCAGGCGTTTCAGCGTCGAAGAAACGAAGAAAGTATATATATACATATATATTAGGAACTTACAGTACAGTAGTAGTATACGTACTCCGGGCGCAAAGTCAGTGGGATCTTCCGCGATCCATAAATAATGGGTCGCCCTTTATTTAGATACTGCCTACGCCCAGGTATTGTTCCCCTTTCATGTTCTTTCCTTCGTTTTACATGCCTTCCCCACGATATCACGAGCCCTACGAGTTGAAACAGTGAAATTCGCGTAGGTTTTCGTAGCGTTGGCGATCGCGCGCCGTTGTTTTCCCACTTTTCCTTTTATCATCTCTCGAGACACTCCGTAATCGGTTTACTTGATATTCGAGTCTTTCCTTCTTATGCTAATTCCCATTATCCCCCAATAAAACGAAAAAAAAAAAAAAAAATTAATCCAACGAAGAATCGTACAATTATCGCTCATTGCACATGGAGTCGGAGAGAGGCGTCAAACGCTATTACGATATCCATCTGTTTATTCGGTTCTCTCGAGAAATCTTTATCGATCGTCGAAATCCAATTAATGCTAATTATTAATCAAGAGCAGTCGAACCGCTTGATGCCGCGTCGCGATCGCAGTGAGCCGTATTTTTATTTTTTTTCTACAGAATTCGCAAATCGAAAGTAATGGGAACTTGAAATAGCGCCACTGTCGCTCCGTAAGGTGAAACTGATTGTTTAAGTACATTTTTTATCGAACAGGAAGTCAGTTTCGTTGCATTTCCGTCACGCGGAGGGAGTATATCGGGGATATTACACGCAAATATGCGCGGAATCAAAGTTTTGGCGAATGAGTCAAATCGCAATCGCGGCAATACGCGGATTCCGACCTCCCGAGTGTATCATCGCGTATTAGTGATTAATTAGCAAATGTGAGGTAATGCACGATTCCCCGAACTTATTACGAGGCACTCAAGTGATACGAAGGTACTTAATATTCTTGAGTCTCGACGCGGCCGTCGGAACGAATCCCGTCGTTGAATTACAGAGTATAAACTACAGCGCGATATGCGGAGGGCTGCGGCTGTCTCTAAGTAGGTCGACGGGTTTCGTCCGACGGATGCGGAGAGGGCGGAGGGTCTGAGGGTTTCGGAATGGCAGGCGGAGAAACGAGCGCCGCGAAGGGATGCAGCAAGAGGCAACCGGAAGGTGAGCCTTCTATCCCACGGGCACACGATTTCGAGTGAATTTCAACGTCGAGATCACCGACGCGCGCACTTATTGTGCCGATTTTGCGGGAAATCTCGAACAAAATTGATGCTCGACGTCACGCGCCACTAATTGCTAATTGCTAATCGATGATAGTTTTTTTATCTTCGTATACCGAAACACATTTCGTAATTAAACAAAAAAAAAATCAATCACGTGGATTGATATATGAGTTCGCGTATTTACCATTAATTTCCCGGCATCCCAATGTTCTAATGCGTAGAGACGACGGATCGTTCGTATATACATTGATTTTTTTTGCTAATCAAAAAAAAATCCAATCGATAATAATTTTTTTTTATCGAAATTGAAAAAAAAAAATTTCTTGCCGATTTTCTCCGACGAACAAATTCTACCGGAAATTGTTTCATTATCGGTTTTTTCGCTAAAATTATATATTTTTAATTGGTAAATCGATAATGTGATTATTTTTTTTAATGTAGAAAACGAAAAAAGAACATTCGGATAATGAAAAAAATGATTTGCTGTCCGAAATATCCGTATGATGTATTCGCGATTAATTTACCAACGCGAAAGTCTATCCGTAGGGAAAATGGGTGCCGCGGATATATACGCCGGTAGGCCGCGTGTATTACTTGTATTAGTTTTTGGAATAATGACGCGGAAGCCGAAACTGCAGGAACTCCGGTGTGGGAACACCTCGTTGTAGCCAATTGCTACAGCGTCCTACTTTCCGGTGTTTCCTCTATCCGCTCCTGAAATACCGGTTTTAGGTTCGAAATTACATTCTGCAGTATTCTCCTAATTCCATTTTCATCCCCTCGCTGTCTACAATCGTAACAATTTTCCTTATTCAGCACATCGATTCAATATCACTGAATATCGCATTGCGTTTCTACAGCTACAAGATTACATCTATTCCGGTAAATTTTACGGAGATACGATCACTGAGTAACGAGTAAACTTTGCGCATTCGTCGGAGAGATCGTCGTATTAATGGGGCGAATTAATTAAACGATCAGTAACGGTCGGTTATGGAGATCGTGAAATTAATTGAAAATTTCGTCATATTCGTCTCTAATCTCCGATATATGATGAACACGAAATCGCTAAATTAGGTAAACAGTATTTAAACTTTTAACCGAAATTTCGATACACCTGAATATTTGAGACCATAACGTTCTCGTATGATCGCCATTCACCAAAATCCTTGAAGCGTATTATGTTAAACGGCATCATGCATACAATTATCTCGAGTCATTGGATACATATCCCTCGAGGGGGAGAATATCTACTCCACTAACCCTCCAATTTATTCCCGAATTTCGATTTCCGTAATCCGGAAAGCTGAAAGCTTTGTGTAAAGAATTGTCGAAGCAATGACGTCGAAATGGAACTCCGATGATTACGAACTGTTGTAAGAGTGTAAGATGAGTCAACGGCGGTGGACAAAAACACGAAAGCGGGAGTACGTTACAGGCAATCAGTGACTTTGCAGAAATACTTTTAGAGGCCGAACTATGGGTCGGATGAGGCGATTGGATGGGGTGAAACTCTTGAAAAATATTCCGGAGGGGTGAGAGAGGCGGAGAGGAAAGAGATGAGAAGCAAAGCAAAGATCGATGGCGTATAGGGCGGTTCACTGGAGGCGTGCGGCTACTGTCATTACCCTAAGCGACGGAGCATTAATCATACGCGGGAGATGTAGATGTGAGAGGGATGAAGTCAACGCTACAGCTATTTCCTATCTATTTCCCACCTCCCGGACCCCGACGATTCCGGATAGAATTTCGCGAACAGTGGCCTTTCGCACCGGTTACTCTACGTATCCAGTATCGCCAAACGATCCGGAACAACGTCCGTACGAGCAGACGGCGACGCGCGTCACTTGGCGAATCGCCAAAATCCTCACCACCGCGGAAACTCTCGCGTTCACCACCAACCGTTGCATACGTGTGTTTTTCACGGCTTTTTCTAACTCAATTCTACTACATTGCTGTACCTACCGGAGGTTCGCGTTCAAGTTACAGACAGCATTGCTAATCCCCGTAAAATCGATAAAACCCATTTTACCTCTTTCTTCGGACCGTCGAATGTCATCAATACGGGAATAAGTCCTCTATGTTCGGAAGTTCATTGGAGAACAGGAATTCAAAGGGTTCTATAACGTTGGATCACTCACCTGAAACAGAAAAGACGAATAGGTTGACTTTTCGCCCATTTTGGCGATACAGTTTAATGTCATTTATAGGTCAAACGTGTCGTATTTATTGACGAGGGTAACCGAGAATTTCCGGAGTATACAGCTGCCGCTGAAGGCTGTTAGCAATTTTTATACACTTCTTGTTGTCTCGAGCGAAGATGTGATACATTTATAGGGTAAATTTTAGGTTTTATTTATGCAAAGACACGAACGGGGACTACGACGTTCCGAGGAAAGGCTTAAGCGTTATAATACTGTAATTTTATGCTGTAACATTGTAATTTTTAATCAATCCGCACTACCGATTTGTATGCAATATATTCGGAGTGCATTAATGAAAAATAGTATTTTCGCACCTGTGATTGAACAGCGGAATCGTCGGCTTGGATTATGGAATTGCAATTTGCAATCATATTAATGTTTCCCATTAACGAATTTTGGGACGCAGAAAGATGTGATATGATGCGAAGGTAAATCACCGAAAATACCTCGACGAGGAAAAAGCGCTCGTAAAACTCATTAGGAATAAATTCAAAAACGGTGCTTTATTGATGTGAAATGACCAGAAATAGGTGAAAAAGATTGAATTTTTAATGACTAATAGCAGATATGAGAATTTAATTCGCATCAACGGATAGATTTTTTTTATTTTTATCGAAAGCTATGATGACAGAGGAAATTACCGAGAGACACTTTGATTGCTATGTTGGTAATGAAAAGACTAATCTTAAGGTCCAAATTAGGACTAAACTGAAAAATTCGAAGTGAAACTTAAGTTCGGATTCAAATTTGAAATCAAAATCGAACTTGAAAAGTCTTCAAACGGCTATCAATAGCTTCTTTCACAGTAGTTACGTCGCAAAGATCCCATAACGTCTATTCGAATTCATTTTAATTTAAAAAAAAGTAAATAAAAAATGAACTAATATGTGTACATTTTTGTACCGTGAAATCGAGACGAATTAAGTGACTATTACAGATTAAAAGGGAATGAGGATCCATTTGTTGAAAACTCGTAAAAGCCTTTGAAACAAAAATGTTGTATCATAGCATTTCCCGAAAATATAGCGTGCATTCGATTGAAATGATGCAACAAAAGAAACGATGGCTATTAAATTATTAACACGCAGTGAATATCACTTAAATAGCAACGTATGTGGAAAATCGTCAAAATCTCTTTTTTTTTTCTATGTTTTCATGATTTCCGAGACATTTTAAGGAAAAAAACATATTAAACAACAACGCTGTGCCAAACACAATTACAACCTTTTTAGGTTTCACGGAATCGGTTAGTCGGTAAAACATAATTTGGTTTCTTCTGTCGACTGCACGATGATACTTCGCGAAGTATAAAAAAAAATGAAATTACCGTTCGTCGATATCTGTACAACAAAATTGACACAAATCGAGTTACTATCGGTACTTAAAAACCAATATAGTCCCATCCATTACAAAACTCATATGGTTTTTGAAGTGAAAATAATGTTCATAGAGGAAAACGCGCAGTCCACTGAAATTGCGTAATAAAAAAGGGCCATTGAGTAATAAAAAAGCGCTTTTAACGTTCAGCGCGCATCACTCAACTCGCGACATAGAGGACAAACCGGTAGAAGATCGTATGCTCTTGTAATTTCGATTGTGAGGTCAAATTTCAGTTCGAACTTTTAAGATCGAATTCGTGTTCTTCAGTAGAGTCTTCAGTTCGACCCTATGATTCTTTTTACACAGGGGAATAGGTTTGATCATAAGTTCGATCGGAAGTTCAAACTTAAAATCGATTTTACGTCCTAAAATTCGAGCTTAAATATAGTTATTTATTTTTGTTTTTTTATGTGAAAACATCCTTAGCGAGGCTCTTACAT
The DNA here is from genome assembly GCA_934046635.1 of Buathra laborator. Lineage (NCBI taxonomy): Eukaryota > Metazoa > Arthropoda > Insecta > Hymenoptera > Ichneumonidae > Buathra > Buathra laborator. Next base: position 8,137,424 of record OW203900.1, read on the forward strand.
GCAAATGTCCACAGAAAGCGTTACGACTCTTTTTAAAAAAAGTGAAAAAAATGCAAAATGTCCTCAAGAAGCGTTACGACACTTCTGAAACTTTTTTTTTTAAATGGAAAATATTCTCAAAAAGTCTTACAGCTCTTCGGAAAAAAAGTTTAAAAAATGCAAAACGTTCTCAAAAAGCGTTACGACTCTTCTCAAAAAAAGTTTAAAAAATGCAAAATGTTCTCAAAAAGCGTTACGACTCTTCTGAAATTTTTGTTTTAAAAATGCAAAATATTCTCAAAAAGTGTTACAGCTCTTCTGAAAAAAAGTTTAAAAAATGCAAAATGTCCTCAAAAAGCATTACGGCTCTTCTGAAAAAAAAATGTAAAAAATGTAAAATGTCCTCTAAAAGTATTTCAGCCCTTTTAAGGTAAAATCCCAATCCAAATCCTGAATCCAAAACTACCGAAGATATTTTCACATCCAATTTTCGTGACTACACGCGGATGTACTCGCGACTTTTTCCCACTACTCAAAGCTTATCCGTAATCTGTAATTATTCATTTCTACACAAAAAATGTAAAATATCAATAACTTATATACACTTAAACGATACTTTGAAATCGTTCGAGAGCATTTGCTGACTCTGAGCTAAAAGTGTACTAAATATATATATATAGTATATGAGTGCGTATGTGTGTGTGTATACGCTTTCATCGGAGAGTCATCAAGGAGAAGGAGGAATCGGCTTGTTGATAGAAGTTCGTATTGATGCTCGAAGCACCCATTAAAGCCGGCGGACTGTTCGCCTCAGACAGCAGATTTCAACGTTTCTAACCACACTGAACCGGTACGGCGACCGACGCGCGACCTCACTTAGCATGATCGAGTCGAGGCCCTCTATGCACGTGTGTGCACTGTGATGCAAGCTAATGCGACCGACCTGCGCGCATATATCCAGTTGCACTTCTCTCTGTCGCGTTCCCCGCTATCCCTTTACCCTTTTCCCTCTTAGACACCGATGACACTCTATTTCTCTCTGCTACCAACCCTCTCTTGATGTCTCTACTCACCCCTCGCGCTCATCCTCTCACCGACTCTTACTCATTCCCTTCTTCCTTTTTTTATCTCTCCTTTCTCCATCAGCCCTGAGTACGAATCTCTCTTGGTGCACTTCGCTTATCGCCTCCGCCTACCTTCCTACTGTTCTCATTCATTCTGTCTTAGCTTTCGCTTTCATCCCTTAAAAAAAATGTACGCGTGCAGAGTGCGGTTCTTCATCTGCCAAAGCCGCGACGAAACGAACGAACGACTTGCACTTCAATTTGCTCCAGAAAAGCCTCGAATACGGTACATCGCTCGCGAAGTTATCGTAAGAGGCAACGATCTTTTGTAAGAGATAATAAACAAAGCGTCTACACTTTAGATATCGAAACTTTGAATTTTTCGCGGTAAAAAGAGGTTTTAAGTTCGGTGAATATCGGAAAAAGGCCCGAAAGACGAGAGACAAAACTTGAGCCCAGGAACGTTCGTCTGTATACTGGCCAACTGATGCGCGGGTCCAGCTTTCGCAGCACTTCGCTGAGAACCGCCGGAAACCCAGATTACCGGAAGGGATGAAAGTCCCCCGGATTAGAAGAACGTACGCGAAGCTATGGAAAGAGATTGGGATGGGATATCCCCGGAGGAAACAAGAAATCAGCTGGACGCTGTTCACGAGGCACAGACCCGAGTTTCGTCGGAGTGAAACAATTCGGTAAAAGGTGGAATTCGAACCAACAGCCGAACGTCAAGAGGTTTTTTTTTTTTTTTTTTTTTTTTAGTTATTCCGCGAACGACGGTTTGACCGAAAACGAAACAAATGCTGTATAGTAAACTCGATCGAGGTGAGACCGAGACGAAAGGAAAAAAAGACGCGTGAAATTCTCGTCACGAGTGACACAGACTTTACGACGTTTTTTTTTTTTTTTTTTTTTTTTTTTTTTTTTTTTTTTTTTTCTTAGCGCTTTCTTCTTCTTCTTGTTAACGCTCGAGAGTAGAGTAAAGGTAAAAACATCCCCCGAGGCGCAAAGTCTAGCCGCTGTAATGCTAAACTATACCTGAAAATAGTCCGCCGTCCCGAACATTCCCCGTGGGATGTTTCATTCACGATATCCTAATCCGCCTCGTCGATTCGCCGAAAACCCGATCAGAACTAAATGTGCTTCGCTCGCGTGTCCCGTGTAAGTGAGAATAAAAAAGGCGGATGATTGTCGGGGGTTTGAACGACGTGATCCGATATGTCTGATATCAAAACATCTCTTCTCCACGTTTGTTCTCCCAAATCGTCCATTTGTCGGGCGATTTGATCTTCGAAATCTTAGAGAATATTCCACGAAGACCTCTCGTTCCCTCTGAGGATTTAAAATTTTTTTTTTTGTCGAACGCGCCTTTTGGTAGAACGATATCCCTCGCGTGGCCGGTGTCTCGTTATACAAAATGGACTATTGGTCAATGGATTTTTATCTCGGATTTCAAACACCGTATTTTTTTTTCTTCTTCTTTACCGACCGTTTTACCATCTCGTTGACTAAAACGATTTTTATCTGTCCGACATTAAAGCCTCTCGCGAAAGTTGGTGAGTTTAATGTTTCACGTGTTTGTAACTTTCGTGGGTAAAGCACGCGATAAATCGAAATGGTTAAAAAAAAAAAATGGATTTTTATCGCTCGTCTCGTTCGTTATACAAACACTCATGGGCTGTAAATAGCCCGCGAAATCGATCAAATCTTTTGTTTTACGGAACTTACGAACTGACGACAAGCGACAACAATAAGGAGAGCAAATATATCTAAAAAAAAAAAAAAAAAAAGGCGAGCGTCAGCGTCATAACATCGAATCGCCCCACTTAACGATACGAAGGTCACATCGAACGTTATACGCAAAATTCTCCGTTGGTTCTTCATTTTTTTTTTTACTTTCTCTTATTTCTGTTCTTACGGTGTTTTAGCATTTTTTTTTTTCGTTATCCCGATAACGTCAAAGGTCATCGCGTCTCCGTTGGTCACGACACCAGATGCCAATCCCCGATACAAGAAACCATCGCGAACAAATACTTAACACCCAAAATATCCACGTTACCGTTGAATATGATCGATTCCGGGGCCTAACCTTCAAAATGGAGGGAAGTAAGTGTGACAATGATACGATAACAGATCTCCAGACATACGTCGTATATAGCAAATAACGAATGTTACGATAAGTATTATTTCGTCGATTTTCACGTTTCAGTTCCGTTCCGATTGTTTTTGAATTTATTTTATTACTTTTTTTAAATAATAAAAAAAATTACCTATAAGTTGTGTACCGAATATGATTTTTTTTTCGCTTTACTTTTTAATTAGTATTTCCAAAACACAGATCGTCTTTTTTTTTTAATAAACGTATTTTCAAATAGCATGAATTATAATTTCCGATCCTCTCTGACGAATCCTCAAATGACGAATGGTACGATAAGTATTATTTCGTCGATTTTCACGTCTCAGTTCCGTTCCGATTGTTTTTAAATTTATTTTATTACTTTTTTTAAATAATAAAAAAAATTACCTATAAGTTGTGTACTGAATATGATTTTTTTTTCGCTTCACTTTTTAATTAGTATTTCCGACACACAGATCGTCTTTTTTTTAATAAACATATTTTCAAACAGTATGAATTATAATTTCCGATTCTTTCTGATTGCGCAAAATAAAGGAAGCTGTATAAAAAAAAATACAGAAAACACAGTTGCGGCATCAATGGAATTGGAATCTATAGTGGAGGCTTAACGAGTTGTAAACGCGGTTGAAACTCGAGCGAACAAATTGCGCTGTACACATTAACGAGATAAAGCACGAGGAGGAGGGGGAGGAGGGGGGGAGGGTGAGAGTCTGGAGTTTCGAAGCTCAAGCATCGGAGAGTTTCTATTGTTCGTTAACGAGTTACACGGCCGATAGCATGTCGAAGTTCACGGGAGATTCTCCTCGCACAACGCGTATTAGTATCTACCGGAAATAGTATCTGCCTGAAAATATCGACTATTTCTCCGCGAGTCACGTCGCGAGTCGAAACAGACAACGAATATTGCAAAGAATGCCAAACAGTACGGCAGGATAATTCGGGCGACGCGTCGAATGAATTATTCCTGCAACTCGTATTTTTCTTGTTGTATGTATCAAATGTATAGATAAGCAAATTCACCCCCCGGACATCGGCACGAGATAAAAGTGTTGCGTCGACAGATTTATTTTCAATGTGCGTAATATCCGAATGCCTCCGAAGCCGCGCGGGCGAAGCTCACGGAACCCTTAGATTTTTTTTTGCTCCGAAAGCTTCGGAGGGAAAAGGGATGAAAAAAATACTGTTTCCCGCGAACCCTTGAATCATATGTATATTCTGATATACAGCACCGGTTTATAGTCTCGTGCAATTTTTTTTTGCGACGGGAATAAGCTCCAGCGTCAGCAGAAGGGCGAAAAGGGCCGCTTTACCGTGACGATTCAGCCAGCTGATTTTTTGGCAGGGGTTACGGCGAAGGGATGCCGGCAGACGACCACCCGCGCCATCCTTAGAATCTGTATATCCACTTCGGGGGTTTTTGCTCTCAGTCCGCATCCCCTCTTCTCCTTCGTTTCGTTTCCAAACTTTTTTTTTCTACTCTCTTTCTCTCTCTCCGAAGTTTGGAGGCCCTCTGTATGCGTCCCGCAAGACGTCCCGTTCCGCCTATCGATTATCCCCGAACGCCAAGAAAGGGAAATCGAATCTTCGCGACGGCGAAATTGAAGGAGCGTAGAAAAAAAAAAACTAAGATAAAAGAAAGAAAACCATCAACTACCGATCTGATCCCTTCGCGAACTCTCATCCGACGTGTATACCGCAATCGACCGCTTTCGCGAATAGATAAAGGGGAGGAAGCCCCGCGAAATAGATTCGGTGAGAATAGCTGATGCCAGGAGTCAGTCTCGCGAAAAATTATCGCCACTTAGTTCCTTTTGTCGCCGAGCAGAGAGAGAGACGAGACGTTCTCGTTCAGCACTCCCGCGCGGGGATGAGGCCGACGATATATAGGCGCAGTATACAGAAGAGACGTTGAACGAGAGAAGAGGAAGTAGAAGAAGTGGAATGAGAAGAACACCGAACAAATTCTTCTGGCAATGGATTATCCTGTCATAGAGACGAGCAGAGAAATCGAGGGATGTCTAAAGATGACCCGAATCACTTTTTGGCTTCGGTAACCGTGCCGCTAATTTCGCTCCCCCTTTCTCCGCTTCGTAACGTAATCGTTAGCGTATTTCTCTCGGGTAATTCGTACCCTCGATGGAAAACTTTAACGTATATAATACGCTGAGGGGTTGAGACGATTCTCTCCTTTCACCAATGGTTTTTATCGAATTGCGATTCGCATTGTTCCGGTTTATTCAATCGCGATGACCCGAATCACTTTTAGATGTGACTCCTCCCCGCTGCGAATGACGATTAACTCTCTCGCAATCGTCGTGATATGTAAAAATTACGAGGAAAACGTTAATCTCGCGAAAATCCTAAAATTAGAAGAGATTTTTTTTTTTTTTTTTTTTTACGCGATCGGTAAAGAATTGTTGAATAGTTCAACGATCTTCTCCGATCAAAAATTGCGAGAGTCACTTCCTGTTGAGGATAAGTGACCGATACAACGAACGTCGAGAGCCTTTATCCGGCTTCTTCTCAGTCGGTTGCCTCGGACACGGCGAACAGATGACACGCGAGACGCTGGAAGGGGTGGTGAAAAAAGAAGTTCAACTACCCCCGACAGAATATAAAGGGAGAGAAGTCAGTCGTCCGGCAAAAAGTTATCTCGCACTTTTTGCTCTTCGCTGGAGCGTGTAACTCGTTATTAACGATGACGACCCGGTGCCAAAGAAAAAAAAAAAAAAACCCTTCGCTTCGTTTAATATCTTCGGAATTCCGAAGATCTGATCTTCGAAGAATTGTTCTGTAAATTCAATCGCTTTCTTTCGAGAAATAATGAGTCTCGTTGATTTTTTTCATGGGGCCAATGATCCGACGTTTACAAAAGAATAAAATCGTCGTGTTCATCTCGAGGTTACGGGTCACCAACTACCCTTGAGACTCCTAAGATAATTGCATCGAGACAGAGAGATAGCAAGACGGAGAAATGAAGATTGGTACGAAGCGGCGAGGTTCGGTAAATTCTAATTATGATTATCGGCGCGGATAGCATCGAAGATCCGATAAAGTCAACAGCAGTAGAAAGGGTAGATGAGGACCGCATCGGCAAAGTTACGTATCCGATCGATCGGCGATATTGTACAGCCGACATAATTGAAAATTGATAGGAAATCGCGACAAAGTCATTCTTTTCCGCGATTTTAATAGGCGCCATTGACGCGAAGGGAAAAATCAATCGGCGATTTTTTATCTGATTCTCATTGATTGAAATATTCAATCGATGTATTCGAAGCGTTATTAATGGATTTTTATTTTTATTTCATTCATTCTTTTTTCAAAAAATATTCTTCTCGCCGTTATCAATATGCGCCATTGACGCAAACGACGAAAAGATTTAATCAGTGCTTTTATATCAGATTTTCAATTTATTGTAATAATTCAATCGATATATCGCGAACGTAATTTTAATTTGAGAGAAATTGTTCCATTAATTTCGCGGAAAGGGAGGGACAAGATCGACGGAGCGGAGATTCGCGGACCAACGGTCAATCGATGGGGTATTTACCTTGTTACACGAACGAAGGGACGCAGAAGGGGGAAAAAAATGGCTTTAAATTTATCGACTCGAACTCGCGAGGCCTGTTCCGGCCTTCCGCCCCGCAGGCGGAATAATAAAATGATTAATGTCCTGATGACTAATTGTAACGAGAAATCGATGAGAAGGGTGGACATTTCGCGAAGGGAGAGGATACAATACTGATTCGTGGAGCAGACTTTCCTGTGGTGTGTATATGTGTGTCGCGATCGAAGCCACCGCTTCGACGAGGCCGACGAATAAGCGTCGTACGACATACCCGCAATTAAGCTGTGATTAAGAACCGTTCGGTAATTAATGATGTCACGTCAGATGCTCGAAAGACGCGATGAATTGTCGAGATAATATAGAAGACTTGTACGACCGTTCAAGAAGAGAGTCGACGGCGGGGGGATGTAAGTGTGAAATTTCTCGCTTAACTTTCGCGCGACCCTCTCTCGTCTATACGAGCGAATCGCGCGCATAGTTCTCGAGAGCTTTCATTCATCCCCCGACGATCGGAAAATAGGGTCGAATTAATAAAGCGATTGACAGGGGGTGCTTCGTCAATGAACGAGGAAAAAAAAAAAAAAACAAAGTTACTGGCCGACCATCACCGCGGGACGTCCCACGTGTCTCCAGTTGGGGGAAATAAAGAGGTCTAATTCTATCGTCTTCATCAATGCGCTTGCAAACCGAAAAAAAATGAGTTAAGAGAAATGATAGTTAAGTTGGGACGACTACTTTTGAAGAAAAAACTAAATGTACCAAATTTTAGTTCTGTCGGCTAATTTTTAGTTAGCATTTTTTTTTTTTTTTTTTTTTTTTTTTTTCGTGCATCGATATATCTATCGAAATATCGATCTCGTATCGTGCGAAAAAAATTCATTTCCCGCATAGAAACTTCGAGAGTAGATGGAACGACTTATACTGTGCATTGAGAAAAGAATTCGGATAAAAGGAAATGCTAATACGGAGATTACCAGTTTCAATGGGGCCTTTTGTATCCTCGCGTGTATTCACATGCAGATTTCTCGGGAATGTACATTTTTTTTATCTTCTTCTTGACATTTGAAAAAAATGTTTATTATAACGATATGCGCGAAAGCTGGTGCACGTGCTATCGAGTGGGAGAAACGAGACGAGGGATGTTTTTCGAAGTTTAGCGATAAACTAAAGTGGAAAAACATCGCGAGAGCTTCGCGCAATCGTTATGAGAGTTAAACGTCCTTAAATAATATTTTTCTTTCGATCGAAACAACGCAATTTAGGTCGATAAACTTTGAAACAATAAAAGGATAAGTCGCTAATGGCTTCTCGTAGTCCATCGTCTCGACGGCGGTGGTTCATCGTTTCTCGATGGACGAGAGTGAGCAACCAACCAATTAGCTTAAGCAAGTCGCAAGTTAGCGAAGCAAAGACTCCATCAACTACTACTGACTACTCCACCAACCTGGATTCTCGATCCTCTATCGAACCTCGAAACTGCTGATCTCCTTCACAATCTCTTTCGCCCCCTCGCGCGCGCGCCCTCCCGCGCGTTCGTCCAGTTGTAAACTCTCCGTAATCTCAAACTCACTCAGTATCCCCTTTCACTATCGGAGAAGCTAAAATAACAGTCCGCTTTAGTCGAAAACTTTCGTGAAAACCCGCGCGCACCAGCAATTCGTTCCGTACGTACGCGGGAACAAACAAACAAACAAACGAAAACGAAAAAAAAAAAGCCGCCGAACTGATTTTTTTTTTTTTTTTTTTTTTAACCAAAAATCAAACAATCGCGAAGGGGAAGTTTCGAAGACGAGATAATGATAGTTGGTAACTCCTTTTCGAGTAGTTTTTTTATTTCGTTGATTGTATATTTAGCCACGGAGATTGGGTATAAGAGTGAAGAGAGCGTTTCGAGGTAAATACGATGAGGAGAGGATCCGAGGCCTATACGAACGCCGGATGTTTTCGTTAAGACTGACTGGCGAACGACCGCGTGGTAGAGCACCTGACACAGGGTGGCACGCTACCCCCACTAAGCTTCGCGCAGTCACCGAGCCACCCTCGTGCGCGACTCGCTCTCTATCTCTCTCTCTCTCTCTCTCTCTTTCGCCCACCGTCTTCCCCTTCGAAAGTATACGCGCCACGGCCAACGAGCTCTTTGCCGAAGCACACGCGGGGGCGTCTGGCTCCCTACCGCATACCACCCCTTGACTATACCCCAATGGCAAACCCCTCCATATAGCGAAAGTTTGAACGCAAGGGATGTACGAGTTCCTTTTATCGTTGCTGACTTCAACGACGAAGACGAAGAGGCGTCGACGAAGCGTCAACTCGCTGAGAAGAACGTCTCCTGTACACCTTACACCCCCTCAACCCTCGCGAACCCCCTCGTTCGGCCCTTTAGGGGTCGAAATCTATAGAAATGCGAAAACCCTCACTTTTTTAATACGATTTACGATGCAAAAAAATATATAGCGAAGAATATACAAATCGTAAGTGGGAATGTATACCGCAGCGAAGGAGTCGACGGGTAATAAGAGAGTACGTAGAAACTATAAGATTTTTTTTTTTTTTTTTTCATACTGCAAAGTTTTCTCGTCTTTCGGACTTTGAGTTAAAGGAGAACGCAGAAAGATTCTCCTGTGTTGAAGGAAATTGAACGAGTTATCTTGATAAACTCACAGAAAGAGCGGAGGGTTAAGATGCCTTCGTGATAAAATGAAAAAAAAAAAAGAAAAAATTTCTTATGGAAGGGATATATAGAATGGTGCAGAAGGAGAGACAACTTTTCTGCTCTATCATCAATATCACTGCATCAACTGGCTCTGCGCGGCTACATTTCATCAGTAACGATAACTCGAGAATTACGTTGGTTCGCTTAAATGAGTTCGCGAGAGTGGAGACTAGAAAAATTCTACAATCTTCGAGATCGGAGAAATCGGAACTTTTTTTTTTTTTTTTTCATGTCGAGTTTCTCGATTTCGCTCGAGTCTCGGAGTAAAAAAATCTTCTCTTTTGTTTTAGAAGAAAGAATGATAGCGGCAAGTTTTTTTTTGGTTTGACTGTTATTTGATCGTAAAAACAGATTTTAAAAGTAAAATTCTACGATTTCGACCGGAAACTACTCTCACTGAGGAATTATCAGCGCTCATTCACAAAACTTTTTTTACGATGAAATAAATAAACGAAATAAATATAAAAAATAAATAAAATAAGCATATATATGTTTATTATATTTTTCATTTTGTTTTTTTTTTTATTTAAATAGTTCGTAAAAAAAAAAAAGCGAATAAAGTAGCGATCAATGGATCGTTGTAGTCGCACCGAATCCACAATTGCATGCAATCCGTCGCGTAAACGTCGTGCAAAGCGCGCCGCAGAACTCTCTCAGTTCGCCTGACATTCGAGAAAAAGTTGAGGAAAGTAAGAAATGAGTAGATAGCAAAAAAATATATATATGTAGACACCAAATCGCAAATGGAATCATGGAACGGACGCTTGTATACTTTTATGAAACTTTCGAAATAGAGGATCGAGTGAAAGGTCAACGGCGAGTGACGCGGGGGAGATTCTCAGCCCACAGGGAATTTCGCGGAGTGTTCGCCGGACGTGGCTTCAAAAGTTTCACCTATGATACTCCGAACTCACCGATCATACGTCGAATGACCGAACGATAACCTAACAACGATCCCTACTTGTCAAAGTCGCCCACTTCTGTATCACTTTTATCGTCTGTCCTTTCGCGGCGAAAAAAAAAAAAAAAATACGGTGATATAATCCCCACGTGCGTATTTTTTTATTTTTTTTTTTTTTCTCTCATGAAACACCGAATGTTATTCAACAAAGTACGAACCCCGGCGTATCAAACTTCGCGAGCTAATCAACGAGAAACACGCGCGCGCGTGTCAAGAAAATTTTGACGAAAACTTCGCGTCGCGGCTGACCATGAATATTATTGCAATATTTGCATATAATCACAAAACCGGACGTAGTTTCCCTACGATAATTAATCACGAGCTGCAACGACGACGGACAACTTTCCCACGCATTTCCATATTCTACGGGGAAATTAGATACGGACGTTGTACATCTAATAGTAATAATATTCGCAGTCTTCGAGTTGCATTAAGGATAATTCTACTATGGTGAAGAATCAACACGAGACATTTCCATGGGGTCTTTTAGGTTTCTCTACAACGAAAAGCGGACGCACAATCCGTTAACTGAGTTTATTAAATGTTTAATGCACTTGACTGACGAGAAGACTGGATATTCAGGACACGAGGAGATTCAGCGAAGAGATACGAGAATAGCACGGGTCGTCGTAGTGCACAGAGTCTACTCGTGCGGATGCAATCAACCGAAGCTCTTCGCTGCATCCATCGAGAGTATTGTATACATACAACGGGGTTGACAAATGCCAGACGCGCGTGTGCGGAATAAAGTATCTCTCTTTCGTGGACCCGACAGGTACTTCGATGCACTCTGAACTTTGATTGGACGATCGGTGATCATTGAGAAACCGGAGAGCGCCTCCAACCGTTTCACAAATGTTTACATCGACCGGAAGTAACGAGAGCAATCGACGGATAAAAAAGTCTTCAAGATTCTTAGAATAAATATCTTTCTAAATATCTTTCTGTTTTGTTTACGCAACCAAAATCGTTTGTTCTTTTGATGCGTTTTTTTTTTTTTTTCTTCGATTTTTTGGCTGTTGGTCTGTGATTAATGGCGAAATGTCTCAAGAAGTGTATATCGAAAAAAAAAAATGTCTGTCTCAAAAACAATTTAATTCGATCGATGGTTCGGAAAATAAAAAAATTGCTGAAAAAATCGTAAAATTGTATTCCTCTCTATTTTGTTTTTCGCAAAGACATTTGTTATTTTTTTTTCCTCAGATAGGGATAACTTACGCGAAACCGGAAGTGACTCTCTCAGAGGATCACAGAAATCGAAAAAAAATCGTGAAATTGCATTCATATCGATCCGATTTTTTATTAAAACTTTTGTGAATTTTTTGCGCGGTCTTTGTGTAAAACCGGAAGTGACCCTTCCAATGGCCCAAAGATGAAGAAAAAAAAATCGTAAAAATTCGGAAAATCGCGTTCGTCTCCATTTCGTTTTTTGTAAATACATTAGAGTGCTTTTTTCTTGCGCTGCTTAATTCTTAGTCTGTAATTAATTGCGCGATGTCTCAGAGAGCGCAGAAGCCGCGGAAACAACAAAGGATAACTCGCGCAGAACCGGAAGTGGTTGTCCCAGTGCAGCTGCTGCACTTTCTCCGAACACAGACCCGTAGCGCATGGAACTGTAGGTATAGTTTGCAATCTCTCTTTCTCTCACTGTTCGCAGTGTGTGTAAATATATATATATGTCTTGTCGGTTACCTACCATCCGCGGCAAGTTCCTCGCGTGTCACGGCACCGTGAATCACGTCTGCCTTCGTTCCCGATGGACGTTCCGACGTTGAAACTCGCGCACTCACGCCACCGGCAGTTTAGCATATAAGCTCCACGGTGTATATCGCATATAGGAAAGAGAACGTTGAACGAAGCGGCACGAACGCATCTCTCCTTGATACCCCTCTCTTCCCTGCCGTAGTTCCCTTTGTACGAAGTTTTCTATCGCTACTATCGCTATTCACGCCCGACGAGAATAACGCGGCGGATCACGACTCCTATATTTTTCTTTTAATTCACCGTTTCGATTACCGCGCGTATTAATGAATATTAATTGTTTTTACATCGCTAACAGCATCGTTCCGCGTCTTTTTTCCGAAAAGTAAAAAAATAAAAAAATTCAATTGTACTTTAATCGTAAAAAATTCAAGTGGATTTATTAATAATTTATGAAACAATGAAATTTTAGGGTTTTCGCAATAAAATTCGTAAAATAAAGGAATGGGGGTTCAAAAATTTGCTGACGGCGTGCTAACTACACGCTTCGTTCGCTGGAATTCTATAAATTAACGAAATTCATATCCGTGGTGAACCGCGATAATCGTGAAAGCAATCGCTGTATTCAGCGCGGATGGCAGTCGGGGTATCGAACGAAATACGCAAATGTATATACAAAGGATATTAGCAGAGATACATCAGTGAAAGCGTTTCTATAGCGAGACAAGTGAATTAATAGAGAGAATATTGCAGGTGCTGCGCGGTGAATACACGTGTAGCTCCGTCGTTACATACGAGCCGTTGAATTTATGTTTGCAGACAATCGGCCGGTACACCACTTCGTGCAAATCTTTCTCCCCGTTATTCCGTCCGCCTTTTGCCAAAGCTAACTAAAGCTCCGCCGCTTTACGGGACGAGTCTTTTGTTTCCAAAGTAACGTCGACGAGACCGACGACGCGCGATGTTTCTGTTACCACCGTTTCACCCTTTGAATCCGCATTAAGCGCATTAACGACACGATAAATTCTCGTGGAAGGAGAATCGCCGAGACGAACAAACGGTGAGATTGTAGAAAAGCCACAAGAATTATTGTAGTTATCTTGCAACAAGAGCCCCGCGAGGCTCTCGAGGAACGCGATGAAAGCTCGAAAGATGCAAAGGTCAAGACGCGTTTAAAAATATTAATTGTACACTGAAAAAATGTATTTTTATCAGAGAAAACTAATATAAAAAAAAAAAAAAAATTTTTAAGAAATTTTTCCAACAATCGATTGAAACGTTCGACAAATCATTGCTTCCCGGCAAATCAAATAAAATAATAAACTATATATATTTTTTTAAAGGTTCGATATGAAAACTAATGTTTTGAAAAATTTGCTCGTTTAATCGATATTTCGCAACTAAAAAAGCCTAAAAACATAAGAAGCGGTTGATGAATCATTAAGTTCACCACAGCGGTTCGATATTATTACGAAGGTGTGTCGATAGGAAATTTGAACTTCAATCGCGATCCACCGGAAATCGAGGAAACTGGACGGGGGTCGAGACAATTTCCGGTCTTCCCAAAGGCAATTCCAGTTGTCGGAAGTTCGAGATCTCTCGATTATGGTTACATAAATAAGAAATTGCAGCGAGTCACTTCCCTTTGCCTTCGCGATTACTACAGTTTCGATAAAAAAAAAAAAAAAAAAACAACACGCCGATATCGTAAATGGGGCCAAACTTCAGTAACCTTGTCGAAAAAATAGGCAATATCACTCGAAAAAAAAAAAAAAAAAAAAAAAAATGATTGATATTTTGTCCAAATTATTTTTGTAGTCGTGAATCAACCATCCGAAACGAGGAGAGTTTCGAATATTTTCGATTCACCAATTTGTCTGGCGGCGGTTGATATTCAACGAAATATATATATATATATAGCGGTATGGGATCCTTGATAGCGGTGCGTAGTAGAGGACCCGAGGTCTCTGCGTATCCGGAGGTCCCCGCGGGACATACGTGGAAAACGGTTGGGGTATTAGTTGCAATTGCACGCGATTGCTACCGCGACTGACACGAAACAATAATTCATGACTTCGGTCTACGGAATCCCTGCCGTTTCAGTATCGTTTCTTCTCTGCACCCCAAAAACACGCGCTTCTCCATCCGCAAACTCTGTCACCATCATTAATCTTTGCAAACACGCAATCACGCAGGGTGTACCGACTCTGCGTGGAGCAATTAGACAAAATGTTTCGCGACTAATTACACGAGAGACAACGTTCGTAACAGGTTTTTTCTTCTCTTGTAAACGAGAAAAATGTTTACGCCTCCGCGAAACTTGAGCAATTAACGTTAAGGGTTAAGACAGACGGAAACAAGTGCTCCGGCGCCACAGGGGGTAATTAAACACTGACTACTGACTCGAGTGAAAAAAATGAATAAAAGAAGTTGTGAAGGTGCTTTGGGAAAACTTTATTCTTCCCTTTTTCTTCTTTTTTAACCCTTACTATTCCGAGATACGCGGCTCAGAAACGTTTGCGCAATTCACGCGTTACCGTTGAGCCGTAGAGACGGTTACGAAGGACGAGGGGTACAGTTTGCGAGAGGGTGGACCACCGACGCGAAATAATGAGTTTTCTCGAGGAAACGTGTAGGTTTTGAGGAGAGCATCAGGTCGACGAAGCACGTAGCGTCCCTATTTTCACGTGGGACGTATGCGTCGCTCGTGACGGAGAGAAAGGGGAGAGAAAATGGGTCCGCAAGTCGCAAAAATAAGTTCTGCTTAAGACCTCAAAATTGCAATACTCGCGGAATGAAAAACACAACGAAATGTGACTATAGCGTACGATCTGTTCGAACAAAAAAAAAAAATCATTTTGAAAAACATGAAAAAAAAAAAAATTATTTTAAAAAAACTAAAAAAAAAAAATTATTTTGAAAGCCTCAAAAAACAAAAATTATTTTTAAAAACCTCAAAAAAAAAGAAAAATTTGAGCGGAAGCGATATTATACGAGTAACGATGCTCTCTGGAGTCGTTCGTCGATTCCCCTCGAAAGTTCGGACCTCAAACATCAACGAAACTTATATATACGTATCACGAAAGTTCGTCCAAGTGCGTAGTGCGTTGACGAGGACTTTATCACCGATACGCGAGATCGACTGTTGAATCTCACGATACTTCATTCCCGCGGGAGCGATCTTTCTGTCGGAAGAGATTTTTGCGCATCCCATGTAACAAAGTAAGAGCGATGCGGGTCTCAATGCGCGTCAAATATCCACTCGCGGCGCGACCGTCGATCGAATTAACTTCACTTATTTCTTTTTTTTTGTGTTTCTTTTTTTTCCTTTTTCGACCCCTCGTCTCGAAATTCTCGCTCTCGGCATCGCCTATCGACCGACATATCTCCGTAACGCCGAGAGCCATAAAAGGGTCACTTATTTCCTGCTTTCCCTTAAGACCTCTCGCCGCAAGAGCACAACGTAAAAAAAAAAAATAAAATGAAAAAAAGAAAAAAATTGTAACCCTCCAGCGATAGCTGTTGAGTGTTTTATTTTTTTTCTCAAACAATCGCTAATAACCGTAACAATAATGATGAAATAATAATAATCATTTGCAATCCGAGATAAGAGAAATATTGGAAAAGCCATCGTAAGCCGGCGAAGCAATTTTTCTGCTCCGGAAAATAAATAATTGGAGGTGAATTCCTTTTTTTCTCTCTTATTATTTACTTTTTGTCCCCTCGGCTCTTGGAATTATTATTATTATTATTATTATTATTTTTTTCGCTTTTTCTGCTTTCGCGATTGAGAAAAGAGAGACGAGGGGTAGAAATTTGCGTAGAAGAAAATGTTCAGAATTTCAAGATATACGGCGGCAGTTAGGTGAATGTGGGAAGTCTACTATACGCTCTATCTACTTCAGCTATACATGTTGCCTGTAGCGTAACCACCAGTACTGTATTATATACGATATAACGATGGATAGACGGATAGATAGGGGACACTTTGACGCAACCCTCTTAACCCACCTTCCGGTGGTCGAGTCTCGTTCAATCGTTTCCTCTCTCTGTCCCCACAGAAAGTCCTTCTCTTTCTCTCTCTCTCTCTCTCTCTCTGCCCCCACAGAAAATCCTTCTATATCTCTCTCTCACTTTCTCTCTCTCTCTCTCTCTCTCTCTCTGTTCCCACTGTCCCTCCATCGATACGAAATTCCTGCAATCCCGGCAGCAGCAGCAGCACAGGGATCGGAGAGTAGGTGAGAGAAAGCGGAGTAGAGTCGAGTGTAAGAAACAGAGAAGGATGGTAAACCACGGATTTACAATTCAAATCGCGACTCAAGGCGCCTGGTGTTCGGCCCTTAAAACAGCCTTCGCCATTAAAATCAACCCGCAAAAACCGCGGAGTAACGGAGGAACGGAGTGAACGTGCATAAGTAAATCTGCCGTTTTCAATATGTACCAAACTTTAACTTCGCCGTTGATATCCTCACGAAGATACCGGAAGTTTCATATAACCCGAATTTCGCGCCAACGCGGTCGACGATAGAGGAATAATCATCAAGATTTATTTTTCGAACAATACGAGTATCGCGAAGATATTAAAAATTACATTATTAACGTACCTTTTTGTATCTCTGGCGAGTATTTCCGGGACACGGACATTGCTTCTTTCGCGAGCGAAATTGCCTTCTCGCAGTTTCAACGCTCGTGCAATTGTCTCTCGCGTTGTTACCTGTGTAAAAATGAAGAAAAAAAAAAACGAAACTTATACGCGATTTAATTTAACGCGATTCAAGAAAATTAAAAAAAAATCGATGTATTATCAATTATCTAAACCAAACGTATGAAAAATGTAGATATCTCTCGATAATACGATAAAAAAAAGGAACGCAGAAAAAAAAAACAAAAATTATACGCAATTTAATTAGATTCGAGAAAATAAAAAAAATTCGCTGTCTTATTAATCGTGGAAACCCCTTGAAAAAAATAGAAATCTCTCGATAACACGATAAAAAAAAAGAAGGAAAAAAAAACAACGAACATCAATTGCCGAGAGTGTCAAACGCTCTCAGGGGGGGCGTTTTCTCTCGCCTGTGTCAATTAGCGAGGGAATCGAACAATCGGTTTCGCTCGACACAATAGACTCGAAGGAACGATGGGGAGAGTGAGAATCTATTTTTAAGAGGCGCTCGACGTAGTCGAAGGGGGTGCGGAACCCGCGGGTTCGGTGTGTCGGGCATAAACTTTGCCGCGAGCCGAGAAACGAGGTCGATTATCGTGGTTCAGCATGCGAGCCGGTAATCTCGTAGCCCGATGCTCGCCCTTCGTCCGCGCCGTTCGCCGTACGGATTCCCTCCACGTACTTCCAACACTAACCACCACTACAACCAAATCCAACGCGATTTCTAAGTCCTTCTAGAATTTTAGCTCAGGGAGATCGCAGACCGATAATCTCTAAATTAAGACGAGGGGCGCGAGCCATGCGAGTCCCATGATTCGTTGTGGCGAACTTATATACAACTCGAGACACGAGAAGCCAAAAGCTTCTTCATAGACTCCGCCGCTCGTCGTCGTTACTCGATGGCCAGCAGGAGCCTCGAGGGCTCTTATCGACCGCAGAAATTCTTTTTCGTCTGGCCAACGCTCCTGCGGTATAGTAGAACGGTATATCTATCTATCTATCTATCTATCTATCTACCTATCCGCCTCTCGCTCGCCTCGAGCGCTACCCCTGCGATTTCCTTCGCCAGAGCACCCGGCAGCCTTGAAAGAAATTGATTCGGGAATTTTGTACGGTAATTCGGTGAAAATAGGAACGATCCCCAACACCGCCTTCCCTGAGGGTTTACCGAGTTTCTTAACGAAGTTACCGACCAAACTGCGCCGTGGTAAAGCATCGAATAATATCGAACGAAGTCTGAACTAATTGTCTAATACGAGAAGCTTGCGAACGGGGAATCAACTCATGAAAAGTTTGAATGTCTGTATATTATTTTTTTTTCGGCGTTTCTACTTCCTTCGCATTTATTCGTTTTCTCCACACGATATTTCACGCTCGTTGACTATCAAAGGTCGTTACTGCGCGGGAGACAAGTAGTAACGGTGTGTTATAGTCAGACACGATAATGCAAACGGCGTTCCGAGCCAACGGCCGAACGAACGAGCCAAAGCGGCGCGGATGGTATTCTGGCAGTGGTAACACTCCGTGTTGGTCAGACGCCAATATTAGGCCTCGAGGAGTAATATCGTAGAGCGTTTCTTCGCACACGTGTGCGCCTTTTCGTCTGTTTTACTTCCCTCCGCGAGGTACGTTGTTGCCGATAAAAGAAAATCTCATCATTGAAACACTCGCAGCTTTTTTTTTCTCCGTAACGGCAAAAAAAAACAACAATAAAGTTCTCGGAAGCTTTTTTATGCTTTTCTTGACATCTCTTATTCGCGCACCAGGAATCTTCGCGATGCCATATTTACGGGATAAAAAACAAAAATGCTTTGCGACTTTTACCAACGAAGGAACTCGTATCTTGAAGTCGACAGAGTCCCACGGAAAGCGAGAAAGGGGAGGAAGGCAGAGGCTTCGCGTATGTAAATTTCAGTGTTGGTTAGCCGGATGGTTAGAGACGAAGAAACTTTGACTTTACGAGCTCGTCGAGCCCGCGAGTGTACTACTTTAGGTAGCGGTATGTATAGCACCCTGAATCCACCGACAAACCCCCGAGAGCCCCCCGAATCCTCGTCCGGCAACATTTTACCGTCCTGTTGGATAAGAAGCGGGAGTTACGAAGTCTCCGCCGCTCTTACTCTCGGCGTTATCCGAATGCCCCGAGATAAGTGCCATCGCGGTCGCGCGAGCACTGTACGTTGCTCTTTAGTTAAAACTTTTATTGCTCGAGAGGTGAAAAAAAACGAAAAATTCCTGACGCGTTTCACATTGTGGGGTTTTTTTTTTTTTTTTTTTTTTTTTTTCGAGAAATTCCAACGAGAAAATTTGCTCGATATCGAGATTGGAATCTGCGGGAATGAACTTCGGAAAAAGCCTCAGCGGACTCTACGATTAATCTTGTATCGGAGAAAGTCTCCCGAGAATGATTTCGAGCGATTATTTCTTCGTCGAAGTTCGATGTCACCGCGGTGTTGGGCGGTTCGGGATAACGCCGCGAAGCATTATAACGGGACTCTCTCTCGTTCTCTCTGCCCAAACAGCACAGCAACAACTGCACTTTGCGAGGTATACTCTCCGCATCTCATTTATTATACTTAAAATCAATTTCCGCCTCAACGTATTTTTTCCGTGTCATTTGCTATCGTGTTTTACGCAAACGCGAATGAGAGCCGTAATTTTATCGGTAGAGTGACTGATGCTTTTTTTGTTTTTTTTTTTTAATCAGAGAATAAGGGAACCGCAAAAGTTTCGTGTTTGGGGCAAAATATATACTTTAAATAATAATAATATTAATATATAAATATATGAAAGAAAGAAATATATAAAAAAAAAAAAATTCGCGATTTATTTAAAGTTTCATTTTCATTTCATTTTTTCTTTTTTTTTTTTTAATATAAAAAAAAAAATTTTCGCGATTTATTTAAAATTTCATTTTTGGTACTGAGCATTCAATTTTTTTTACTCCAACACTTTTATGCAGATTGAATCAGTCCATTTGAACAGCGAGCGCTCGCATTCCAATATTTCTTTCCTATCGTGATACTCAGGAATGTTTTTATACTTTCTTATCTTTCCGAGTGCCGTAAATGGTTCTCTCAATGGTTATTTACATTTCCGAGCTATTTTTACGATGTACGCAAGCGAATCGTTTTTTTATTCCACATCAATTTTTTTTTTTTTTTTTAAAGCAATCGCATAAATATTCCATTTATTTGTACCAAAAATCTCACCCCGAGAACGCAGCAGATCGTCCAGCCGGCGTAGTACTTCTCTGCTATCGTTCCTTCGACCCAAATCGAGAGGCATTTGAAAATTTCTCATTACGACCCAATCGGCGTACCACTCATCCTTCTTCCTTCCCCTTCGCATTATTATAATCGTTTGAAATCGCTTCAAGAAGCGACCGCGCGCGTCCAAAAAATCTGCAAAAGTACAAAATTCGTTCGAAAAAAAAAAAATAAAATTAAAAAAAAAAACCGCGAGAATATCAAATAATTGAAAAACCCCCAATTTAAAGGATAAAAAAATACATCGATTTATCGTATTTATCATATATTCGTCGACGACAACGAAGAGCTTCGATAATACGCGCAGAGAATCGAATGGCAAACTAATACAGTGCATGGAGAGCCTGTCATACGCAGAAATCCGTAAATCACCGTCAAACCCCCACCCCGCCTCCTTGTCAAGCTTATCGTACACGAATACGTGACGTTAATTCGCAATCCCCACGAGCTTCCGGTCAATCGAACAAAATTATAACTATCGCGTCAGACTCAACGTCCCACTCGTTTTTTTCTTTTTTTTTTTTTTCTATTTTTTCCTTTTTTTTTTTTATTTATTCCGTATTGTCCCCCGAGCTGCCGTTACAATTTTCTAAAGCCGTCACAAATTTCGCTGTCAATTACGAAACTCGTTCGATATGCAATTACGTAGACAAGAGATCTATATGGTTTATAGAACGATTTTTTTTATTTTTTTTTTCCTTCGAAAGTGTGAAACTACAAAGCTTCCGTATAGGTGTATTTCCGTGTTCGGAAAATTCTTCGATGTAGTAAACTCGTGATTTTGCGATTCTGCAACGCTAGCGAAATCGAGAGGCCAAACATGTATGGAATATACGTACTATGCGCTTGTGAAGGATGATACGTGGCGGAGTGACGTTCGCACAAGTGAATCTCTGTATCGTTTCAATACGAAGTAACGGTTGCTGAGAACTATAAGGGCCTCTTTCGCATCGTTTTTTTATGGTAAACGACGCGACGTACGTCCTTAAGTTTTTCATCGATCGATGTAGCCGTATAGATTCGCGTATAATCAAACCGTCGGGATACGAGAGGCGCGAGTTCGCGTGTATGAATTATGTGGCGCGACAAAAGGACCCAAAAGCCATGCATTATAAAGCCCCCATCGGGGTCTCTCCCTCTATGACATATTCAATTCGCGAGGGTATGAGTGACTAACCCCGGGAACAGCTTGCGTTGGCGTCACGGCCTCCATACCGGTGCTTAAATCATATCTATACGCGATTGTGTGTATGCGACTCCCGCGCGTCTATGACTTGTCATGTTTCGCGAATTAACGATCGCGCGAAATTTCCGCGATGCTTTTCTTCTGCAGTTCCTTCGAAGTTCGAGATTAATCCGGGATTTTTCGCGAGAAAAACAACTTACCGATGTAAGAAAGTTTTGTCACTTACCACCACCGTTCGCGTAGTTCACCACTCGCGAAGAAAGAGTTTTCGAACGATTGATAAAAATGATAAAAAAAATTGAGTAACGATTTCGGAAGATACGATCGCGAATTTTAGGAGTGTTGCAAGGAGTAAAGCGATCGAAACCGGCGAAGAACCGACGACCGAATAACAACGAATGGGTCCATCGGCCTCTCCGCCTTGACTCACTGGTTTTTGGGTGCCTCGGGGCAAGCGGCCCCGACTAACACACACGTAACGAGAGAACCGAGCCGCGTTGCACGTTCATACGAACGTTTATTATATAATAGCGAGGAAGGGAAGGGAAGAACGATTGGAACACGCGAGTCGCTATACCGCCTCGGGGTGCGTAACCCAGAAAAGAAGATCCGTTGAATCCGTCGTTCCCAAAAAAAAAAAACAATGAAGGGAACCACCAAAGCCGGAAAATTGGGACATCGAACTTCCTGCATTGTTTGTTTTTCGCCGATTTTTATTGAACGGAAAAAATAAAAAAATTAATACTATTTCGCAAAATCCGCCGAATCTATTTTATTGAAAAAAAAAAAAAAAAATACCAATCCTTCGAATCGAGATGAAAAAAATTCGGTCATTGAACTTCTTGATTCTGTTTTTTTTTTATTACGATATAAATGAACAAAAAACGTTATTCTCAAAACAAAAAAAATTGAGTTGCGAAGTAAATTTTTTTTTTTCAATCGATCGTAAAAACGTTTTTTTTCGGTTGAAAATTTTAGTAAAATGAAAATATCTCTTAGCAATCGCGTAAACGACGCAGCGACGCTTAACGCCGCAGTAGGTAAGCGGCGTATGTAATCAGACAGCGAAAGGGGTAAAACAGTGACCTGCAAATTGCTAGTCGCGATGTTTTTCGCGACGTTTTGTATACGAAAACAGGCATTTGCTCTTATCAACTACCAGTGCACAAATATGTTACCACGAGAGACCGATAATAATGATTCATCGACGGAGTATTTCTCGACTACGCCCGCCGCACATATCTACTGCGTTATCTAATCAATCGGTAGTCGCGACAGAGAAACAGAGAGTGCAGTTAGATGAAAACGCATCAGTGACGAACGGACACTCACTCGGTGAACAGAGTTTGTGCGTCTATCGTATAAATCGTACATTCCTGACGTGATAAACGTCTCATATTAACTTTCCCATTGGATACTCAATTGTGTCGTTAAAAGTCAACAAAGGAACGAACTGTTAATTTCGTTTTTGTTTTTTTTTTAATTTCGTCGTTCGGAGAATATCTACGAGTAACAATGTGAGGATACATTTTGATAAATTCATGTACCACTTACCTTTAAAACATTCGAATTTATCGTCATCGATTTTTTAAAGTGCCATTTTATTGCCATATGCAAAACTGCAGCGTATTTTGCTTTTATCTCGATATCATAGCGAACGCTTTACCTTCGCGCATATATTTCGTAACTATCCTTGAAATTATAAATTGCTTGAAGGTCGATGACTCCAAGACAGTCAAATAAGTAAATTAACGTAAAAGCAACAAAATTAATTATTACGTACGAAAGTAATATTGATAAAGCGATAAAGAATTTTTATAATTTTTATAACAGCTGCGAAATAATGATAAGATTTCGAAAGAATCCGCGAACGTCTTCACGACTCTATATATTTATGCGATTCAATAAGAAACGTCCGAAGCTCAACGCCCGCGTAATAAATGCGACAATTGTAGATTACTAAAAATAGAATGTGTATTCCGCAGTAATGGATAACGTGATAAATAATGGAAAGCCTCTCGAGCCAAAGAATTGTTTTGTCTTTTACAAAAAAATTACATAAATATCGATCGAACGATTGCGGAATATCTTTGTCACGAGTTTACGCGAGAAGTCTATAATTGCTGCAGCTGTTCGTTTCTTATTCAGCGAAGTATTGTAGCAGTGAATAACGAACAACGAACATTTTATTCTAAACAGATTGTCGCCTTTGTTGGGAATTTAAAAAATATATAAAAAATCGTACGATTGCAGGAAATCACTGCCACCGACTTACGTCGAGGGTTTCCACGATTTGGCGGCAGTCGAATCGATGGAATACAGAAAATTGGGAAAAACTGGTTTGATGGTCAGCAAATTGTCCTTTGGCGGCGGTCCCCTCGGTTGTCATTACGGGTAAATCAAATTTTTTTAAATTTTCAAAGTTGACGCATACTTTTGCTTAAGGAGAGTGTATCGCTACAATGCCATCTAAAAATGGAATTCCGAGTGAATTTTGAATACTTGCCAATGAGATAAAAATCTGAAAAAAATTAACTAAATAGAAAGTCCTACGAAGATTACTTTTGCATAATAATAATGCGAAAAAGTGATTAACAAATTAGTAAAAAATAATTTGTTTAGCGAATCATCCGGTGATCCAACTTTTTTTTCGCAAAAATTTATCCATTAATTTTTCGAAATGCATACAATTTTTTTTAGAATTTTTTCTATTTTTCAAACTTTTTTTTTTCACGTATGGAAATTTTTATTTTTTAAAAAATTTTATCTCATCACAAAATTTTCGATATTATCTTCGTATCTCACTTTTGGTTGGGAATGTAACGATCTTCCTCTTTAATTGGTTTTGAATTCAATTGTTTATCGACGGACCAGAACCTTCGATGAAGCGGAAGCAATCGAAACGATTAGGAAGGCTATACGCCAAGGAATAAACTACATCGACACCGCGCCGTGGTACGGACAGGGACGTTCGGAGACGGTGATTGGAAAAGTAGGCAATTTTCTCGATACTAAAGCAAATGATCGTAATAATTCAAATTGTTCACAAACCACGAAACGATCCTAATCATTTTAATTATTCGAAAACTACGAAACGATCGAAATAATTTTAATTGTTCGAAAACTACGAAACGATCGAAATAATTTTAATTGTTCGAAAACCACGAAACGATCGAAATAATTTAAATTGTTCGAAAACCACAAAACGATCGAAATAATTTGAATTATTTGAAAACCACGAAACGGTCGAAATAATTCAAATTGTTCGAAAACCACGAAACGATCGTAATAATTTCAATTGTCCGGAATTCACGAGACGATCGAAATAATTTAAATTGTTCGAAAACCACAAAACGATCGAAATGATTCAAATTGTTCGAAAACCACGAAACAATGAAAATAATTTAAATTCTTCGAAAACCACGAAACGATCGTAATAATTTAAACAATTGCACAACTATCGTAAAAACAACGAATTTATCGAGTGAATAACATACGAACGATTAATTTTCAGGCACTAAAGGGAATTCCGAGAAAAGCTTACTACATCGCTACCAAAGTCGGAAGATACGAACTCGATTTCGAAAATATGTTTGATTTCAGCGTCGAGAAAACTCGTCAGAGTCTCAAAAAAAGTCTCGAATTATTGCAATTAGACTACGTGGATGTTTTGCAAGTTAGAAGAATTTTCTTTTTAACTGTTTTGCTTCTTATGTTTCGAGAAATTAACGATTTTTTTTTTTTTTTTTTTTTTTTTTCATTTTTTTTCGTCAGGTTCACGATATCGAATTTGCGCCTTCACTCGATATAATCATAACTCAAACTCTGCCGGAGTTGTCGAAACAAGTAAGAGATGGAAAAGCGAAGTTCATCGGTATAACAGGTTATCCGATATCAGTATTGAAAGAATGCATCGAGAAAAGCAACATTACTATCAGCTGCGTACTTTCATACTCGAGATACACTCTTGTCGATGAAACTCTCATGGATTACGTCGATTTTTTCAAAGTACGACTTCGGCTGTAAATCATTGCGGTAATAAACCGAATATCAACAACAAATCTCTCGTTTTAGAAACACGATATTGGAGTAATTAACGCCGCGGGCCCTTGTATGGGACTTTTGACGAATAATGAACCGCCTGTTTGGCATCCGGCGTCCAGCGAAACGAAGGAGCAATGCGCTAAGGCAGCGCAATGCTGCAAGGTTCGTCCGCAAAAAAAATCGAAAAAAAAAAAATTTCGATCGATTTTTCAAAAAAATCTATTTTTTCAGGATCACGATAAGGATTTGGCGAGATTAGCCATATGGCACTCGATGCAATGCGAAAACGTAGCGACGAATTTGGTGGGTATGCAAAATCTGCGAGATTTGACGACGAATCTCGACGTTCTGAGAAATGGAATAAGCGAAAAGGAAAAAGAAATACTTCGCGATCTTCAGGAAAAGTAAGTTCGATCGATGTATTTCGTATACTGCACGATGGTAGCATTTGAAAACGCAGTTTGTTGGGTTTTATTATATATTTTTTTCTTTAATCAGCAACGCAAAAACATCGCACGTTCGTACAATTTCCACGGAGATATTAACGTTCGGCACATAATAATGAATTATTTCGTCACCACATCCGGGTTATGCTTGATTCATCCCCATTAGCAAAAGGGTTTGAAAATAATGGGTTTTTTAACGAATTTTTTATATTAGTCTCGTTATTCTATTTTCTGATAGTTCCCGCTATCGAAGACTATTAAAATGTCTCGTCTGACGTACTCTCCACGAGTTAAACGACGATTTACTCTACCCGTTTGCATAATAGTCAACTCCCATTGTCGAGTGAGTATTGTCGTGAGCATCGATTTCGTCCGGTGAACCGGTGAGTCGCGATATCGAAACAACGAATGGGTAATAATAAAGAAAAACCGTAGAATTCGTAACGATACATTTTTGATAAAATTTGAAAAAATTTCGTTGACGATAACAACGCGAATTCGAGACTCGTTATCGTCGTACCATTCGCTTTCACTGCGTTCACTGATTCGAATAATTTCTCTCAGGTACATCGAAAAAGTGAAGGGTAGCCACTGGGAGGGCATCGAACTCAACGCCTACAGGAAAGCCATGAAGTAAACATCGCAATTACATCACGTATTTTTTTTTATAAAATTTTACATTTACCTATAGTTATAGATATTACATTAAATGTTATAGAATTACTCGTTATTACGTTATAAAAAATACATTTACGCGTTTTTTCGTTTCGTTTTTTTATTTTTATTAATACTGAATACCGCAGATCATCATTTCTCGAGTATTCTAACAACCCGTGAGTATCGGCCCGCGAATTAAAAAAAAAAAATCTCGTTTCGCGATTCGCGCGATATAAAGTTTAGGAATATCGTAAAAAAAAGAAAAAAAAACAGTTTACGGAATAATCAACGTTTCGGATAAATGCTATAGGAATTCAATGAGATATGGAGTTTTGATTAATTCTAATGATACTCGTTTTTTTTTTTTTTTTTTTTCGTAAAAAAAATCGAAACTATTCATCGATGTCTGAATCCCTGCGGCAGCTGTTCGCAATAATCGTTACCCGGTTTTATCTGATAAGTTAATTCAAACATTAGCACCGTTATGACTGAACCGACGATAGGCTTGTGATACATTTGCTTGAGTTCAAAGCCTTTTTTGAGACACAACTCTCTTCCTCCCTCCGTGTATTCTGAGGCTACGATATTAGCGCAACTGTAACCCTCATCCATGGCAAACTGAACCGCTACATTGACGAGAAGCGATGCGACTCCTTTCCTTCTGTAGGGTTCTTTAACGCAGAGTCTCTTGATCCACGCGCCTTTATCCAATCTGTGACTCTTGGACAACGCCACGCAGCCTACGATCTTCTTAGACTGCGACGAAATGTCTACGTTGGATTCGCGAAATTGTTTCTCCGTCATGAGAACGTAACACACGTCTTTGGGCTCTCGTAACATCATGTAAGGTTCAAATGCTTCGGCAACCCAAAAGCACGAAAATGCGTTCGACATGTATATTCTATCGACGCAAAAAAAAAAAAAATTCGATAAATTTTGATTTCGAGATTTCGAGATTTCGTTCGATAAATCGCGAAAATACCTTGGAATGTTTGTTATTTCCTGATTAATCTCGATGGACTTGGCAGTGAAGGCGAGATAAGTCGAAATGTAAGTGATCGATATAACGATCGGGATCACTAATAGACACACGGTGAACGGCATGCCGAAAAAAATAAACATTATCGCGGCTCCGAGTATCATGAATTGGAAGGTTACTTCTTTCATCAAATTAGCGAAAAAGGCTGTGTGCACCGACGACATGACTCCGTCTCTGATCATTTCGCGACAACCTAATTCGTCGCCTGGCCTATAGCCTCGTACTACTATTATGTTACTCATACTTTTTTCGCGTCGGTCTTTTCATTAAAAGATGAAACGACGCGATGTTTTGATAGTTTTAGCACCATTCACCGCGGTTCGAATTGTTTGCGGAAACTCGCGTGCACTCGTGTGTCGTTCGGGTTATGTTTACTTCGGATTAATTAACTTGTTGCGCGGAACAGTGGGGATCTGTGCGTTGAAGCCGATAACGTAGATATTTTGGTTTTACGGATTTTCAAATTCCTGTTTTTCGAGGTACAAGAAAATTCTTACCGAATTATCAATCGGGATGGGTAAAAGTTACAAATTGTGATAATTACAATCAGCATCCCCACAAACTGCTCGGGATGCCGAAGAAATGATTGAAAGGATTCACTACTTACTTTGGTGACACATATAAGTGTGCGTTCGGAGGATCGTTGACGATGGAATATCGATAAATTATCCTGCAAATGTCAAGAATACACACGTCTCACTTATTTTCACTAATAATCGAGACAAACAACGCGTAATTAATACAAATTGGCAATAAACCGGAGAACGATCGCGACGCGAATTGCCAATGAACACTACTGCGATAACGGTAATAAATTTGAACATGTGGCGACCGCGAGACTCCGACTCGCTCATTGGCCACACGCGACACGGCCGGGAGAAACGATACCGCGCGCATGCGTCAAGAAGCAAAAAAGTAACCGCCAGACGTGGCGAACTCCGTCCGATCTCCGCTTCAATTATTGCGAAAAACTATTACGTTTGTTCTTAAACATATATAGCTATTTATAAAGATATTTTCTGATACACTCGATGTAAATTCTTCCCCTTTGGGCTCTGAATCCCATAAACACTGTCTTTTCTCCGCTACCGAGCGGAAGTTGTACTACGCGAGTTTTTTTGAGAAGATTCGCAATTTTGCGCGGCAACGGGAATTTTCGTATAATCTGAGACGGCGATTATCGGATAATTTATTTCCGTCGCTTAAAAAACGGATCTGCAGTGAAATAATTGCGTACACAGGGTGAAAATTTTACGAAAAAAAATGTTTATCGCAAGTTTTTGAATTATCGCCGAGTACAGTGTCAACAAAATATACTTGATACAATGATACATAACAAACCTATATACTCAACAATTGCGATATGCAACACGCATCGGACAATAGCATACGCACCACACGTAGCATACGTATCACGCATACAGATAGTATCGTTATAGTTGAATTTTAATATATATAAATGCATCGATACCGTCTGCGAAAGTCATAGATAAATTTTCCCATATAAATATTAACTTTCTCGTGTTCAATCCGTTACATTCGCTCAAAATAGTTGAGCAGATTAATCCGTACGTATAATTCGGAACGCATTCGTATCTTATCATATTTTCCCCATTAAATAATTACGTAGTCGTTGCATATGCGACTTGCATTGGCGACTAACGGCAGATCTTTTTTTTTTCCCATTCTACATACAATAGTCTCGTATAGTAATAAAAATAGTACCTATGCTAAAGTTCGCCCTAATCGAACTCTCACTCTCTCTCTCTCTCTCTCTCTCTCAGTATTTTATGTTTTTTTTTTTTTTTTTTTTCACTCGCGGAATCGCTCGATCGTCTATCCCATCGATCCCCGACACATTCTCAATAATATACATTATAAAAAACCTCTCAGGTACAAGTACGACGAAGAGTTACGAAAAAAAGACGTTTTTTCTTTGTTACTGTTGTTATTCCTGTTTTTGTTTTGTTTTATCATTGTTACGAAGAAACGCGCGAGTGCAACTCGTAATTTGTCGCTAGTTAATTCACGAATTAATACCATTTGGAAAGCGGACGAGACATTGATTTTTGTGGTCAGCTTCGCTGCGAAGCGCCGTACCGAAGATTCTAATTTTTGTGCAACGGTAACGCTTACTATCTCACGAGGTCAATGATGATGACCGGTCGTTAGTACCGCGGGAACTATCGAACCGATAACGAGAGCAACGATTTCCTTGAACTTGAGACCGGAAGTCGTAGTCGGCGCGTTCTCGACGGTTGGCAAATGGGAATAAGCGTTACTGCTTCCGCGAGTCATAAGTTCCGGCAATACGTGAACCGTCGCGACGTACAGAAACGTTCCCGCGCTGAACAACATCGCTATACCCGTTGCGTTCACGTTGCTCAGTGTCTCTTTACCTTCCTGTGAATCGAAAAAAAAACATTAAAAAATTAATTCAGTGTTCAATAAAGCGTGAAATTAGCCGACAGTTCACCGGAAACGTTGCGCACACCTTTCCGATTCCAAAGTACGTGAGAAGCGCGAGGCAAGGCGCCGACAGCGAAAATACGAGCAAATGCCTTCCTATCCTCTTCCTGTCGACTCCCTCGTGAAGCAGAAAAGACACCAAACCAAACGCCGCGGGCGCCTATAAAAAAAATGTTGAAAAATCACAGAAATTGGTGGATAAAAATTTTAAACTTCGAAAAAATTTACAAAAATCGGTTGACAAAAATGAAAAACGTCGAAAAATTATAAAAATTAGTGGATAAAAATAAAAAACGTTGAAAAATCACAAAAATTGGTGGATAAAGTTTAAAAAATGTCGAAAAATTACAAAAATTCCTGGATGAAAATAAAAAAACTTTGAAAAATCACGAAAATTCGTGAGTAAAAATAAAAACGTTGAAAAATCACAAAAAATTATAGAAAAAAAATTAAAAATCGCTTTCTCACTTTGTGAAGCATTATTGCCAGAAACACGATGACTTCTACGTCAGCCTGAGAGGTCGTAGCAGCAGCTCCCAAAGCCACTCCATCAGCTGCCGCGTGAACCACAAGTCCCAGAGTAGCCGTAACGCTTTTTTCCTTTCCTCCGCTTCTCCTCGCCGAGCATTGATCGACCAGAAGCATAAAAATGAATCCTAACACCAAACTTATTCCTATAACGCTGTGGGGATCGGCTGAAAAAAAAAAAAAAAAAAAAAAAAATCGATTTATTTTCATGGAATCAAATTGTTCAGTTAATTTGTAGCAACGAATTTTTAGGTCTCACTGTGACTTCCACCGGCTTCGGTGGTCGCAGCTCCGGTGAACAGCGCCCTTATGCCCTCAGGAATGATAACTGCCAGCGCAGTGCCTACGAGAAGTCCGGCGCCCAATACGGAAACTAATTGCAACTTATCCTGCAAAGTAAACAAACGACGAATGACAACATTGTCAGCGCTGCGGAACGCTTTTTTTGTGGGAAAAAAGATCGAAAAAAAAAAAAAAAATCGAAAAAATCTCTTACCTCCGATAAGTTCATAACAAGTGGCAGGGATCCCGCGACGTACGATCCCACTAACATAACCACCGCCAGCAGCCACAATACCGCTGTCTCCTCCATCGTTCACAATATTGCACGGGTCGACGTGTAACGGTGATATATTTCGTTCGATTTTACACGTGAAATTTAATCCGTTTCATTAATTCATTAAACCCGACGATCGCGACGATTAAACGGGAAAGGAGTGGGGGGAACGAAGGAATAAAAATTTACTCGTATTTAACGCGTGCCACGCGATTTTGACAACATAGTTGGCGGCGGCACAATTTATTTTGTTCAGTCTACGTAGACATTTTCGCGGTGAATGTGGCACACGCACCGGGGGATACCGGAGGAACCAATCTAATCGGCTCTTACTGACAATCGCGCTCTCGTGCGCTCTCCGGCTGCTGCGAGTGTGTGACGTCACGAGAAAGTGTCGACATTCTGGTTGGACGAGTACTTCTCATCCCCTCTCCTCCCGCTGCTGTGTGTACTTTTTAATTCGCGTGATTATCGCGGCGCTTCGATCAAAACGATTTTTCAATTATTCGATTCGAAAAAAATAATGAATGCCTTTGTTTTTTATACCATTACGCTTTGTTCGCGAATTATCATTTTTCAACATTTTTATAGGGAAGAACTGTTTATAAAGGATTTTGTGAAAATTAGGTAAACATCCGAAATATAGAACATTTGTATTTACGTTTCCTTCTGCCATCTCTTCTCATATAAATCGACAGACTTAAGTATACCATTGAGTTTGACAGTAGTTGTGATATCATATATTTAAGAAAAAAAAATTGATTTGTTTTTTTTGTGTTTTTTTTTTTTTTTTTTTTTTCATCGTTAATAATAAAAGTGTCTCTTCTCCCTCTCGTCTTTCTCGCTTTCTCGCTCTCGATGTGTGTATATATATGTTCTTCGTGATGTACAGGGATTTGCAAATGTGCACCGCGCACACACACACACACATTCTCTCCCTTTTCACGCGTTCTACTTCCGAATGGTTTTTATTATCTATCTTTCAGATCGATTTCTTTCGAACTAATCTTCACCTCAGTATTTTTTTTTCGTTTTTTTTTTTTTTCATTCGAAGGCTTCTATCGTTATTGCCAATAGAAAGTAGTAAATGCGTAAACGTACGATGTTTTTTTTTTTTTTTTCGTTTTCTTCTTCCTACAATGTGATTCCAAGAATTTTACGCTGAGTAAACGGCGTTCGCGCTAAAAGTTTTTTCGCTCAAATATACATGTTCGCTATTAATATAATAGGCCGTGAAAAAATGTTCATCGGTTCATCGGTGAAAAGCTCATTCAAACGTTCGTGTGTTGGCGCTATACGAAAAGCTCTGTTTAAACAATCCTGTGTCGGCTGCGGTATAAACAATCTTATAACAAGGATTCTTATCTCTCTTTTTGTTTTTTTGTTTCGTATGGTCATAAGGCTATTTGATCCTCCGTATTTTTCGTGTAGTTTCATTTCATTTTTTTTTTTTTTTTCTTTTTTTTTTGTTTGTTTCTTTTTTTTATAGTCTCTTGAAGTAACGTTCAACTCCGAGGCTTCGAGTAATTTCTAAAATCGCGTGTTATATTTATAGTTACAGCGTCTCTCCGTGAATAAAAAAAATTCTCTTGTCTCTCGTGTTCTCTGTTAACGAGACACTGGCGAACGTTCGGTTTATGTATATCCTACGTATATCCCATGTATAGGACACTATAAGACATGTAATCGTTATCAGAAAAGGCGTAATGTGGACATATTAGATAGACTGAAGATACTTCGGGGCTAAAGTTCGATCGGCGATGAAAATCAAACGGGAAAAGAGTCTCACAAACTTCGGGAAATTCTTGTGCGAAGTAATACACGTATTTTTCTATCTCTCGAAGTATTAGCGTTGCGTGTTTATCCAATTAAATGTACAAATTTTTTTAAGAAAAAAAAATAAAGAAAAAAGAACGACGTATCTATTTCACAAAGACGATACAATCGATTTTGCATACGAAAACATTTCTCATCGTTACAATTCATATTGTAATTTTTTTTTTTTTTTTTTTTTTTTTTTTTTTTTATATATAATATAACAATAAAATTCATTTATCATCATAGTAATTCAATCTTTCGGCGCTGTCGCGAAACGGGTATATTATTTATATCGACACGAAAACACGTTCAGCACTGCGAATCATCGAGATACGAGAGATTAACACAATGACGATAAACTCGAACGACTTTAAAAACTAAAAGCGCGCGATGATGTAAAAATTCGTTTAAATCATTTGGAGAGAAGAAAAAAAAAAAATTGCATCTCATCGGTTTTATTCTCATCTGAAATTGTTTCGTGTTCGTTCCATTTTTTTGTTTTTTTTTTTTTTGGTTTTTTTTTTTTTTTTTTTTTGTTTCTTCATTTTTCCAAAATATACTGTATACAATATTTAACTTTACTTATAGAATATATACAGTCATTTTTTGACGAGCACGCAGTAAGATTATGTCCATTCTATATTCGACGTAAAATTGAGCAGTGCGCGACAGTCTACCTGGTATGTCTCGTGTATGAAGTTATTACACTATTTCTGAAAGTTTACAGTTTTGTCCCGTTTTTTTTTTTTTTTTTTTTTTCCCTTTAGTCGTTTAGTGTCTCTCTATCGGTGTCTCTGTTAACCGTTTCATGCTGTTCCCTTTTTTGTTTTAACACGTTCTTCGTTTGTCCGCACGGAGCTCTCGACTCTTCGAGACAATAAAAAAAAAAAAAAATTATTTTAAGTCGTCTCATTCGTAACTACCTCGTTCCACGCGCAACTTCGCTTTGTAAATATGTACACTGTTTTTTGTGGATTAATAATAATTAATGGTTACGATACTTAATATTGGGCTCGTTTAAGGAGGATGGAGATCATTGGAGATCGAGGGGGCTAATCCGCGTAGACGATAAACTGCTGATTGTCCACATCGGCCACCTCCACTTGTACGAATTGGGGCTGTTGCAGTTGGATCTGTGATACTTGTCTTCCAATGGCGTTACGCGACCTGTAAAAAAGCAATGTTAACGTTAAAAAAAAAGCGTCGAAAAAATCGGTTGACGATTATTTATCGATATATTTTCATTTAAAAAAAATTGAAAAAAATTTAATAATTTCGATAAAAAAAAAAAATGTATTAAATATATCGATCTTTTTTTAAAATTTATATATTTAATGTTCCTCACTTTGCCTCCAAAAAAATCGGTTGGCGATTATTTATCGATATATTTTCATTGAAAAAAATTTGAAAAAAATGTAATGATTTCGATTTAAAAAAAAAATGTATTAAAAATATCGATCTTTTTTTTTTAATTTATATATGTAATATTCCTTACTTTGCCTCCAAAAAAAAATTGAAAAAAA
Organism: Buathra laborator; assembly: GCA_934046635.1. Lineage (NCBI taxonomy): Eukaryota > Metazoa > Arthropoda > Insecta > Hymenoptera > Ichneumonidae > Buathra > Buathra laborator. The sequence continues at coordinate 8,171,745 of OW203900.1, forward strand.
TTAATAATTTCGATTTAAAAAAAAAAATGTATTAAATATATCGATATTTTTTTTAAATTTATATATTTAATATTCCTCACTTTGCCTCCAAAAAAATCGATTGGCGATTATTTATCGATATATTTTCATTTAAATAAATTTGAAAAAAAATTAATAATTTCGATTTGAAAAAAAAAAATGTTTTAAATATATCGATATTTTTTTTTTAATTTATATATTTAATATAACTCACTTTGCCTTCGCGTGCGTCAATATGTGAGATTTCAAGTTCGTTGACTGTGCAAACTTTTTGCTACATCCGTCGAACGGACACACGTAGGGTCGGTCCCCGGTGTGAATTCTTACGTGAGTTCTTAGATTAAAATCGAGACTAAATCTCTTCCCGCATCCCTCGAAGGTACATTGGAAAGGTTTTTCGCCCGTGTGAACGAGTTGATGCCTTTTGAGTTTCGAACTCTCGACAAACGCTTTCCCACATTCCGCGCACACGTGAACGCGGGGCCCGTGAGTGTGTAGGTGTTTGCGCATCGCGCTGTTGTCCCGAAACATTTTTGTACAACCTTTGTGCGGACAAGCGATAGTACGTTCGACACCGTCCATAACCGGTGGTTTGCGTACTTTTAATTTGTGTCCGGGTCTCGCGAATTCGGCGAGTTGTTTGGGATCCGATAGATCGAGACCCGGCATACCATCGGAGACGGAACTTCCCGAGTGGTTGAATTTCGCCGATGATTTGCCGGTCATATATTCCGTGTAATCCGGATCTGGTTCCGGATTTGATCCCTCGTCTGTAAAAATATTACCAAAAATTCAACATAAAAAAAAAATTACGAACGAAAAAACTCTAAATAAGAATTCTCCGAAACCGTTAAGAATATTTCGCATTTTAACATCGACGAGACGCGAGACGCGAAGTACTCCCGATGTAAAAATAGTTTATTGCGAATTAACATAATTGTATATGTCATTCGCGTCGTCGTAACGGCGGTAAAAAAAAATAACGAGATTGTAAATATCAACAAAAATGATTAGAATCTCCCGGTTCGAATTTGAACGGAAAGATTAGTAGGGGGAGCGATAGTCGCGCCGCAGTGCACAGTGGGTAATGGCTGGCGTGACGACAAACGCGAAGGCGTCCTTTGTACCGAGATACCCTGTCAATTTCTATTCTCGACTAAATAGAAAAATATTCCAATATGCAACATCTGGAAATGATTGTTGAATAACGTTAATACGATTCGTGTTTCGTTTGAATACGAATAAAAATGTTGAGACGATACTCGTCGAGCGAAAAAGATCGCGTCAAACGAGTCGACGGCAGCTATCGCGCCGACGATCTTTGTTCGTTCCGCCAGAAAGCGAGGATCCGCCATCATTAAAACGGAGTGGGCCGATCGCGTAAAAGAAGCCATTTTCAAAATATGGCTGCCCCCCCTGACATCATAATGGCGTTCCTCTCGATCAAAACAAACAACGGGATACTGTCAACGAGAGGACCGGCATTGATAATAGTCGAAATTGCAGATGGGTTTATAAAGTTTAAGCCACGTGCAATGTCCGCAGTATTGATCAGCGAGCGCACCGGAAGTGCGTGCCCGTGTCTCGCGTGTGTGTATATGTGTGTAAATTCCTGAACGCGTAAGCCAAGGCATATCGCTGTGGCTTGGAAAAAACTACGAGAGGAATTCACACGAAAGACGATAGATAGAAAGAACGGAAAAACGGGTTGCGAAGATGTTTTTTTTTCTTTTTTTTTTTCGTAGAAAATACATTAATGAAGATTCTCGTAGACTCACCATCGTCGGTACCCGAAGCCCACATAGTAACCGAGAATTCTCCCTCGAGGGTCTTGATCTGCACCTGCTTCTGCTCCCACTTTCTTGCTTTAGTTTCCGAGCCCATTTCACCGAATATCGTATGATCGGGGGTACGGAATCGCGAATTACCACCCTTGCGCGCTTTCTTCGTCGTTTTTCTCGACGGTCCGGGGCTCGATTCGACATAAATATCGTTGTCCGGCACGGGTATTTGATCGTAAACGCTCAATGGATCACCACCGACGATTTCCTCTTGCGTCTGCAGTATGATTTCCTCGCGTCCGGGTTCTGGGAGTGGTTGCAGCGTTATCATCGGCTGTCCATCCTCGTCCTCGATTGTTGTCTCCACAGTTTCGCAAGGTATCTCAACCGGAATACTCTCGATTTCAACCTCCTGAATGTCTGGCTGAATCTCCACTTCGGTTATTATGTCCGAGGACGCCATATTAATATCCGCTGACGCCATGTTACTAATCAAAATGGCTGGCTACGCTCGGTCGCGCGACGAGCGGACTGGCAACTCCGACGTCACGTGAACAACTCCCACCACCGTTTTCGTTTATATATATTTTCTCTCTCCCCCGACGAAATTCTATCCCCTCTTCTCTTGAAAAAGAATAAAAAAAACAACAAAAAAAACCGGTATGTATATACTTCGCGGCTCTACCGACAAAACAGACTGAATTCGGTGCTCTTTCGTTGTTACTCGCCGAGCACAGCTGACAAAAACTTTTGTTTTTTTTTTCGAAACAAATAACAAATACGAACCGTGTTAACAGTCGAGATGAAATTTTCGACAGACGTCTTGTAACCATAAAAAATAAACTTTAAACAGAAATGCAATGCCGTTTGCGAAATAAATGTTTTTCGAGTAGATTTTCCAAAGTTTAAATAATCGAGAGTACAGAGATTTATAGTTTTTCAACGATATGGACGATTTTTCCGAAATAATTAAATCCCATCCGGGTATCGTGCTGACATCCGATAATCCAATGACGTGGAAAGGCTTTTTGATCGTTGATCCAAATTTGGGATTCAACGTGGACATCAAACTCGTTGTTCCAAATTATCCGGAATTGAAAAATGCTGAGCTATTGTTCGGTGAGAGCATTTCGCTGCTCTTCGGCACGGGTTTCGATGAGAAAATTGAGAAACTCCTGGAAAAAACTACTACAGTGTCATCGCTGCTACTGCAATTGAAGAGAATCGTGGTAAGTAAAGTTCCCATTGAAACGATAATTAAAAAAAAAAATTTTGGATATTTTATACAAATTATTATTATTTTTTTTTCAGACTAATTTAATTAAGGAAAAGTTTGATACCTCCAACAGAGTTACGAATCTGCAAGAAGGAATCGTAGAAGAACTCGATAAAGCCGTCCGAATGGACTCTGTAAGTTCCGTTCGAACGAAACGAACGAAAAAACATTTCGTTAAAAAAATATATATTTTTTATTATTTATACACAATTTTATTTAAAATTTTTTTTTTTTTACTTTTATTATTATCATATATATATATTTCAGCCGGTTAAGATTTCTGCAAGCAGCGGGCTAAACGCAGTGAAATTATCCCTCGAAAAGGTCAATGTAACGGTGCGAAAAGATATGGTAACAAAAAATTGGAAAGTGATATCGTCGGATTTGCCAAAGTTACCCTGGATGGAGCGTTGCGAATTGAACACAGAAACCGTCATAGTAAACCTCAATGAAGCTATTAAAAACTTGCAGACGCAAGTAGAAATGCTACAGGACACGTGGAATCAGCTTTCAGAAATCGACGAGTCAGTAAAATCGGTTTTATCGTTTTTAAATTATTGTAACGTTAAATATCGATTACCAATACGATTTATTATTTTTTTAGAACGTGTTGGGTTATCGACCCGCCGAAACCGAAGCCTTATCATCTCTACAGAACAATTAAATTGACTCCGTCGTTATCGATAATGATAACGATAAATCCCATTGCCGTAAAAGAATTACCGGACGTGAAGCTTCTCGGTAGCGACCGCGACGTAGCGAAATATCGAAATATTATGCTCAGCCAGATTCACGTAAGACGATACGAAAGAAAAGCATAAGATCGAAAAATCTCGTTGAAAATCGTAAAAACGCGAATAACCGTAGAGAATTTATAGTCGTGGGATTCGGAATGTTCCATTGTGGAAAATCTGAGAATACTGTTGGCGATCGATCAATTGCCGCAGCCACCGGAAATCGAGGAAATTCGAGAGAAAAATGCGATAGTCGAGGACGACGAGTGTTGCATATGTTTCGCTATGGAATTTGATGATAAATTACCCGTCGAAGTTTGTAACAATGAGAAGTGCCGACGACACTTCCATACTTCCTGCCTAATGCGCGTACGTTATACGAATCCCAAAAAATCGTAAATTTTTATTTGTAAGTAATTTTTTTTTAACTCATCTTAATATATTAATTTGTTTCAGTGGCTTCAAGCTATCGCCTCGAGTTACATATCCTTCGATCGTATGCACGGAAAGTGTCCAAACTGCGGCGAGAGTATATCGTGTCCGGTGATATCAAGTTAATTTTCGGAATCGCGGTGAGCCAATTCCGATTTCAACAATGAAATGCAATATTTTTGCAAAAATAGATGTATTTTTTTTTTCTTCATATTTTACATAATAAAATTTATTTGAAAACGTGATAATTCGTGTAGCCGAAATTTTTTATCCAACTCTCCGCGGATTCATTGAATTCGTGAGTTCCGCATACGAGTATCAAAGTTCGATCTATCGAATGATTCTCGAGAAATCGAGCGGCGGTACTCTCCGTTAATTTACCTCGTCGAATTTCCGCGCCGCTCAGAAAATCGTTGTCGCCCGCGGGACTCGATATCTGCAACGTGAAATTTACATTCCAGTAGTCCGACAATTGTCGCAACTCTTTTTTCAGCGGAACACGTGCGACGGACGAAAATCCTGCTACGAGATGAATTCTCGTTTCCTCGGTTTCGTCGTCGACTATCGATCTCGCGATTGGATAAATCGCTGCGACTCCCGAACCGATGCAAAACGCGACGATTTGCCTGAAACTTAAATCCACAGCGCATTAATTTTCAAATTTCTATCAACGAAATCGCAATCCTACCTGTTTGGTTTATAAACGAAATCCCCGTAAGGCCCTCTAACGCGAATTTCATCGCCTATCTTCAGCCCTTTCAAAATTCTCGTAAAAACACCGTTGGAATAAACTTTAATCAACAGTTCAATGCTGTCTCTCGTCCACGAGATCGGCGTGTAGGGTTTTGATTGTTTGTTTTTTGACAAAATAACGTGCTGACCGGGATTCATGAATAACGAAGAATTTAGATCGATTTGATCTGAAATTCGGAGCAACAGGATTATTCGCAAATCACAGCTACGCGACAATAAAATACTTACTTTTGTATACGAAACGTATTTTAATAAATTCTTCAGCCACTTCGACAAATTCAGTCAGTTCAAAATTTTTATACAACACGGGACTCAATATATTTTTATCTCTCTGACCTTCAATTCCCTGCAACTTCCTTTTTTCCCATTCATTGAGTAATCTTTTATGAACGTCGAATATGCATGGATTACAGGAATTTCCACAGCAATCGTCGTTCGTCGGCGTGACTGGTCGACTGTTATTCTTATCGGATTCTTCACGTCCGCTCATTTTTTTTACGTATATAAGTAAATAATAACATAAACACGAGCGGTTTCGTATTGCGTTAAAAAAAAAGTTCGTGAACAATAAAGCTCACGAAACTGGAATGGAGACACGAATCTGTACGCCTCGTGAGGCTAATCAGCTGATCGACTTCATTCATAACGATAACATTACGCGCTCTCGTCCGTCTGGTGCGTAAATGCGGCTTTAAACACAGAGTTGACAAACAAAAATCAGCTGTTTAGCCCCCCGAAACTACAGACATCGCGGGATCACAACACCAACAATGTGTGACGTACCCGTCATCTCTTTTCCTCGATTCTTCGAAATGCACGTGCATTCGTTGCAACGTTCGACACAACGTCAACAATCAAAATGTTCGTTTAAGTGTAATTATCTCATTACATCAGATAAGTGCGGGTCCGTGTATCGTGTCAGAGTTTGAACTCCGCAACAAAAGCGTCGGCGAGTGTAAAATAGTGTTAGAGACAAAGAGACATATTATGTGTACACGGAAATGATTGCGACTCGCGTTTTATTCCGCGTTCGTGCGCGATCTACGTCGGTGCCTCGGGCGATAAACGCGTACATTCTATCCTCCGTAGAAGGTTACGAGTTCGATTATAATTACGCCCACAAATTCGCATATTAACAAAACATAAACGTTGACAAAGTTACAAAACGAAGAACAACGGAAAAAAAGAAAGTTTCGTAATATTTTTTTCTCGTGTCGAAATATTTGTTTTCAATCGAATTTATCATTGCTTTTTAATTGTCACTGTGTATGACTAACAATGCAGCCGATGGTTACGGGATGGCGGCGTTACACTCTTGTGGAACCGCCGTTGATGTTGCTTTTCTTTTCTTACGCCGTCACAGGTATGTATTCTACTGACGGCGCAATTTAGTCGCAACAAATTTTGAATGTCGAAGGTATGTTAATCTTGCAGGCGCCGTTTTGACGGATCTGATGCTCTATCGGAGTTGTCAAATTATGCTGCGCCAATCGCGGGAAGAGTGCGAAATTTTGCACTCCAATAGCAGCAGTAGCGATGCTATGAATTTGGAAAAACTGATTCAGCCGCACGCCAGTTACATTCTCATGTGCAAATCATTTGTTGACGGATTGACACCGGCGTTACTTTCATTGTTTATGGGTCCGTGGAGCGATAAGTACGGAAGAAAACCTCTTATGGTTGTGGGACACGCAGGTCAGTAACATTGTTTATTTACTTTTTTTTAATTTTATTTTATTTTTTTTTTTATTTTTGTTATTTATTTATTTTTTTTTTTTTTTATTTTATTTATTTATATAATTAATGAGAAGCCAAAAAAAAAAAATACAAGCAATTAGATACTAAACATTAAAAACCCGAATTGTACTGTTTTTATTATTGTAAAAAAAGCAATTTGTCAATAAACATCGATATCAATTAATATCGAAACAAAACAATTTCGATGTATATGTTTTCAGGGATGGCGTTGGGTTATCTTTTTTGGTCGATTCTCTGCAATTTCGAAATCGATCCGTGGATCTATCTCGTCGCGTCGATACCGTCCGCTCTCGCGGGAGGTTGTTGCGGTGTTATACTGGCGTCGATGTGTTATATCACCGATATGGGAGATACGTCCGATCGCACATGGCATTTCGCTTGGATGCAGGCAGCTATAGCAGCGGGAATGTTTCTCGGATCTTTCGTCGGTCGTTTAGTTTTCCAGTACTTCGGTTATACCGCCGTATTCGCGATTGCGTGCGGATGTTCGAGTCTCGCTATGCTATACGTATTATTTATGGTTCCGGAAACCATTATTAGGAGCGACGTGCGCGTGAGTTTCGAAAAACGACTTAACAGCAAAATAAAGTCGATTTCGAAGATATTAAATACGTATTATGTTTCATCGTAGCTTTCTTGGTGCAGTCTGTTCGATGTAACATTGGTAAAGGAAATGTTCGTCACTTGTACTAAAAAACGCGATGGCATCAATCGCACGATAGTTTGGAGTTGCATTACCGGATTGGCGATTAATATCTTAATATTAGAAGGAGAATCTGGTATATCATATATGTTTGCGGCGGTGAGACTCGGATGGGGTGTCAACGACTTCACGACCTTTCAGGCGGCAACAATTTTCGTCTCAATCGTCGGAACATTGCTTGGCGCACGAATCTTCAAGACATTAATCGACAACAGTTCGAATTATTTTTTTTTTCTTTATCATTTTTACGGGATTTTGATATCGAAGAAATCGCGAAGATTTACGAAATTGTTTTTTTTAGCTATGAAGGATATGCTGATCGTCATAATTGCTAATATCTCCAATTTCGCCGGAGTGATGACAAAAGCTTTAACAACTACGCCGTGGCACTTCTATTTATCCTCCGTTCTCGGAATGGTGGGACCACTTTCGTCACCGGTTTTACGCTCCGCTCTATCGTTAGCCGCACCGCCACAAGACACCGGTAAGTTTGATGCCATTTTTTCGATAACTTTAACGTTCGATTTTTTTTTTTCACAATTTTTTTTTTCTTTGTTTTTTATCAATAGGAAAGATTTTTTCGTTGACGACCTCCATGGAAGCGACGATACCGTTGGCAGCTCCGTTTTTATATACGCTGATATATACGCATAATTTGCCACCAGTTTATCCGTCTCCCGTATATCTCGCTTCGGCGGGTCTCTACGTAGCGATTATGCTTCTCGCCGTAATCGTAGACACGCAAATTAGGAAATCGCAAGTATCGCGATACGCTTTCATCGATGAAGAAATCAACGATGTCGAAGAAATCGACTGAATCAAATTTTCGTACAAATGCCGTAAATGGCAATAAAAATTGAGGTGCTATCGTTCAGGGATACTGAACGCTCGACGCGTTCACGATAATTTAATGCAAATTATTTTTATAAAGTACTACGTGACAATAACTTTTAATCGGCCCACAATTTTGACGCATAATTTCTGCTACAGCTGTGCTGTACGCAAATAGAACTTTTTTATGTCGTTTTTTGTATTTAAATTTAAAAACTATTGAAACGATAATAACTTTAGTAATTCGCTCAATAAGATATTACGAATCTGTGATATTAGAGGATTAAAAAAGAAAAAAAAAATTACTAAAATCCTCAATTTTTTTCGTATAAAAATTAATATATGAATTTTCGCACAATTCTTCTTTTTCTTTGCTTTATTCCCGTTGCAGTCTGTTAAAAAATAATTCATCTTTGAACAATTTTGAATTATCCGCGCAGCGATTCAGATACACAGGTCAGTCATTTTCCGCGCGATAAGAACAGTCCGTTGATAGACCGTTGCGTACGGAAAACATCTGCTTATCTCTCAAAACTGCAAGCGTTGCAGCGATGCACATAGTTTTTTTTTTTTAATGTTTGCAAAGCGACGACTCGTTGATTCGCGAAACTGAGAATCTCACGTTAGAAATTTTATCGCGTGTATTCCGGCGTCGCGATTAGAGATAATATTCCTCAGCTATCGTGTTTACGATAACAGAGAGAAACCGAACACCGTACGATTGTGATAACTCTACGAAACAAAGAGCTCTACATGGTGGAGTAAAGAAATATACCAATGAGAGGCGCTATTGGCTCGTCGATCGTATATACAGCGTTAATCATTAATGTTCCGGTGATCGGCGGGGCTTCGCGAGTCTCCAGCGGTAGTGAATACCGCTAAACGAATTCCGGATCTTCGGTGACGTTAGATCGATAAATTATTTCCGATTGACGATGAATTCAGCGTTTTCCGGATGGCGCAGTTACGCGCTCGTCGAACCACCAGTTATGCTGTTTTTCTTCGGACAGACAGTAACAGGTAAACGATACGTCTGTTTTCATACATTATCGATATTCCTCTATTAAGTATATCTATTACAAGAATTTTTTTTGCTTGCAGGAGCCGTTACTACCGATCTGATGGTTTATCGAAGTTGTCAAGTCATTCTGGGCGCTAATAACAGCGATTGCGAACTTCTGCACACGAATGCCAGTGCCGCTGATTTGCTGCCGAAGATACAGCCTTTCGTCAGTTACATTTTAATGTATAAATCATTTGTCGATGGATTGGTTCCCGCGTTTCTTTCGTTCTTTTTGGGTCCGTGGAGCGATAGTTATGGAAGGAAACCGCTGCTAGTTGCCGCTTACGCCGGTGAGTGCCGATTTTTTTCTTTCGATCGATCAGCCGAACGTTCATTACGATTGATACATCTAATTTTTTTTTTTATGTTTCCGTTACAGGTTCAGCAACGAGTTTCTTTCTCTGGTCGTTTCTCAGCTCTGTGGATAATCTTAATCCGTGGATTTTCCTCATAGCGTCCGTACCGCCGGCTCTCGTCGGCGGCTATTATAGTCTCATTTTAGCGACCTATTGCTATATCGCCGATATCAGACAGGAAAGCGATCGCGCCTGGCATCTGACTTGGCTACAGTCAGTCATACCGGTTGGACAACTTTTGGGAAATTTTGCTGGTCCTGCGATCTTCAAAAATTTCGGCTATCCACCGGTTTTCGCAGCCGCTTCCATTGGCAATGCGATTGCTACTCTTTACGTGGTATTCTTCGTTCCCGAGTCAGTGACTCGCAGAAATGCAAATGTAAGAAGCAAAACCTCCTTTACGGCGCCGTTTCGTTAGAGGAAGTCATTTTATCGCTAAATATGTAATTTTTTTTCTGCAACGGCGTTTTTCGCGAGCGGAAGTAATTTTATCGCTGGATATGGATTTTTTTTTTCTACGGCGGTGTTTTTCGTCATCCGAAAGAAATTTTATCGTGAAATATGATTTTTTTTTTCTACAGTGGCGTTTTTCGTCATCCGAAAGAAATTTTATCGCGAAATATGATTTTTTTTTCTAAAGTCGTATTTTTCGTCGTGCGACAGTAATTTTATCGCGAGATATGATTTTTTTTCTAAAACGGAGTTTTTCATCATCCAAAAGCAATTTTATCGCTAAATATGATTCTTTTTTCTAAAGTCATATTTTTCGTCGTGCGACAGTAATTTTTTCGCTAAATATGATTTTTTTCTTCTACAGCGGCGCTTTTCATTATCCAAAAGCAATTTTATTGCTAAATATGATTTTTTTTCCTACAATCGTTTTTTTTCGTTGCGCGACAGTAATTTTTTCGCTAAATATGCTATTCTTTTTCTGCAACGGTGTTTTTCGTTATGCAAAAGTAATTTTATCGCTAAATATGCTATTCTTTTTCTGCAACGGTGTTTTTCGTTATGCAAAAGTAATTTTATCGCTAAATATGCTATTCTTTTTCTGCAACGGTGTTTTTCGTTATGCAAAAGTAATTTTATCGCTAAAAATTATTTTTTTTTACAGCGTTCGTGGTGCAGTTTGTTCGATTTCTCGTTGATAAAGGATATGTTTGTCACGTGCATCAGGAAGCGCGACGGTTTCGATCGCGTCATCATCTGGTGTTGCATATGCGCCATGGCGTTTAATATGCTAATAGGAGAAGGAGAATTAAGCATCGGCTTTTTATTCGCCAGTGCGAGACTCGGATGGGGCGTCGACGAGTACTCTCTGTACTCAGCGACAGTCGTACTTTTGTTTATAGTCGGAACTTTGCTTGGAGGCAAAATCTTCAAAATTTTCATCGACAAAAGTTCGCTTTCGTTATCGTTTACACAGAATAATACTTATAGATCGCAAATTTCTATAATTTTTTTTTTTTTTTTTTGTAGCAATGACCGATATGCTGATCGCCGTTCTCGCGAACGTTTCGGCATTTGCCGGATCGATGACTAAATCTTTTACGAAGCAATCGTGGAACTTTTATCTCTCCACTGTTCTCGGAATGCTCGGTGGTCTCTCGGGACCTGTTGTACGTACTGCTTTATCGAAATCCGCACCACCGCAAGAAGTTGGTAAGTTTTTCGATGTTTTTTTTTTTTTTTTTTTTTTAGAAGGAATTCTATAAATATAGTTAATTTCATTTTTTTTTTTCATTTTCGTGATTTTTTACTCAGGTAAAGTCTTCGCTTTGACGACGTCGATGGAAGCGATAATACCTCTGGCGTCCGCTCCTCTTTACACGATGGTTTACGCGCACAACATGCCACCGATTTATCCGTCTCCGGTATTTCTCGTCTCTGCCGGACTTTACGCATTTATCATTATTATCGTTGTAACGATAGATATGCGAATCTCGAAATTGTCGAAATTGACGAATCCGCCGGTGACTGCCGTCGATCACGAAATCGAGTGAAACCCTTCGATTTGGATAACAAAACGTTAAGCGTTTTGCAAAACAAATCGAAGGGTGCAAAGTTCCTAATTGAACGCTCGACGCGTTTAGTACTTAAATACGATACAGTATTTTCTTTTTTTTTTTAATAAGAAGACTACGCGGTAAAATTTACATACCGCTGTACGTCGATAAGAGATTCGTATAAAGTGATTTTTTAACGCACAGAACTTTTTATACCTCCGCCAATCGTATCTTCAACTTCGCTGAATTAATATAATGGAAAAACAATCCATGGATTTCGAATTTTTATCGTTAAAACGTTTTTAACATTGTCGATGATAAAAGTTACAATCGATCGTAGTAATCCACGTGATCGCCGGATTTGTAATTCTGATTTTTCAGTACCGTTACGAGTTGATCGACGGATTGCTCGGCTGTTAATATAGTCTTTTGTTCTTTAAATTTTCCGAATTCAGCGCGAACTTCGGCGGCTCCCGATTTAGCGACGAGAAGATCGAACATCTCGGTGGCGACGAGTCCGGGTGCGTAGTTGAGAACGTTGACTCGCGGAAACTCCGTCGCGAATACCTGACGAAACGACGAGTGCGGAAAATAGTCACAAAGGCTTATAAAATTAGCGAAGCGGCGCACGTGAGTTAATTATGGATAACATTTACCTTGAAATACATTTCTCTCGCGGCTTTTGCGGATCCCGAGAAACCCATCGATTTCAATGGCTGAACACAATGCAGAGAACTGATGTTGATAACGAGTTTCTCGACATTAGTCTTCTCGTCGTTGAATATCTTCATAAATACGCCGTTCAATATCGCCGGTGAAAATACATTGAGATCGAAGTATTTTCGCCACTCGTCCCAATCGGACATATCGATCGTTGTTTTCGAGACATTGCCGAGCGAACCGACGTTATGCACTATCACTGCTCTGTCGAAATCTTTCGGTCCATTCGCTCCTAAGTATTTCATTAGAATATCTGCAATAGTATAATTATTTATTGTTTTTCATTATCAAAAAATACGGATAATTATTGAAATACCTGCGGATTTTTTAGGGTTTTTTTTTTTTTTTTTTTTTTTCGGATTTACGATGAACTTTGGTTAACGAATAAATCGATGAAATAATCTTACCGCTCAATGCGTCGGCCTTTGCAACTGAAAGATCGACACTTTCGTAATTAACAGTCAAATAATCCGGTAGTTTCGCAGCTGTGTCTCTCAATCCATTGGAATTTCTCGCGAGCAAAAGCACCTGCGATCCGCGATCCAATAAATTGCCAAATGTAATAGCAATCTGCGATCCGATTCCCTGACTACTGCCAGTTACAACGAGAAATACTTTTCCCGACAATACTTTTACTTCCATAATAACAGAGGAGAAATTATCTGTGATCGACGATACGAAAAACTTTCGGCGAGTTTTGCCGACGATAATTGATTTTTTATATCGAATTCTCTCGATCCTTCGGAATAATTTTCGCGATACCGCTATTTTAGAAGCGGTGAACCGGTATTCGCAGCTCCGAAATTTTTAACGAGCGAAAGAAACGTTTGCCTCTTAATCAACGCGTTCACGTGAATCACCGGAAATTTACTGTTTTTATCGGATTACGATAATTGCGAATTTAATAAGTTTAATACCACTGGAAGCGAATCGAAACTTTGCTTCTCAATCGATGTGTTTACGCGAGTCGTCGGAATTTAACTGTTTTTCATTCCCTGCGATATAATTGAAATTAATGCATATATCGCTACCGATAGGAGATTATTGACTTTTTATCATATCGGCAAATGATTGGAGGAAAATTGTCTCTTTTTCCTCCACCACTTTCGATGTTTCGTTGGTCTCCTCCTGCAAAACGTTACGCAAAGTATTTATATTGTAATCTTCACGTTTCGTTTATCGGTTGGCCTGCGGTATCGATTGACCTGTTGTTGTTGTCTGCATACGAAAATATTCATGCAACGCAAATACTTCGATGAGTAACGTAGAAATTATAATTTTTTTTTATTTAAGCATTAAATTTTTATTATCGGTACAAATCATATATTCAGCTTCGGGAAACGAAAAAAAGTGAATAGAAAAATATTAAAGTATCGATATATCGCATCGAAATATTTTGAATATTCTTAAAAATGATACATCGCGTAAATCAACGGATCGGCGTGGAGAAGAAATGATTCTGCGCGATCGACGAGGAAAAAAAAATTACAATTGATCGTAATAATCCACGTGATCGCCGGATTTGTATTTTTTGTCTTTCAATACGATGACCAATCGGTCGACGGTTTGTTCGGTCGTCAATACGCTATTCTGTTCCTTCAATTCCCCGAATTCAGCCCGAAGTTCCGGAGCCGCGGTGGTCGTGACGAGAGTATCGAACATCGCGGTATCGACGGGACCGGGTGAGTAGTTTAGGACGTTAACTTGAGGAAATTCCACGGCGAATGTCTGAAAGAAACGTCGAATAAAAACGAAAATAAATCGGAACATTCGTAGAGTAATTGGAGCAGCGAATTTGAGTTATTTATCGATCTTTTGTACCTTGAAAAACATTTCTCTCGCTGCTTTACCGGAACCGTACAAACCGGTGGTTTTCATCGGCTGAACGGCACACAGAGAAGTGATATTAATCACAACCCTTTCGACTTTAGTTTCGTCGTTAAATATCTTCATGAAAACGCTGTTTAACATCGCCGGCGCGAATACATTGAGATCGTAGTATTTTCTCCACTCGTCGAAATCGATCAAATCGGTCGTTTTCTTCGTTACGTCGCCGAGAGACGCGGCATTGTGCACTATCACAGCTCTGTCGAAAGTCGTCGGGCCATCGACTCCCAAATACTTCTTCAGTATACCTGCGAAAAGGTAACAATTTATTGTCTTCACCCGAAAAAAAAAAAAAAAAAAAAAAAAAAATACGAAGAGCTCTTCGAAATTCCTTTTACTTGTCTTTTTGGAGCACTTTGGTACCTGAAAGACCATCGGGTCATAAATTCCGTAAAAAAAAAAAAAACAATTTATGGAGCACTCGAGAATTTTACTGTCGCTTCAGTCCGAAATTCAGTGGATTTTAAAATTTAAGTCGATAGTACATTAACATTTTTATTTATTTTTTTTCAAAAGTTTAGTCAAATACTCGAACCCCTCGTATTATTTTTAATTTACGACGAACTTTGAACGATTATCTTAAAATCTTAACGTCTATCTTACCATCCAACTCGTCGACCTTTGCCACCGAAAGATCGACGCTTTCGTAATCAGCCTTCAAATGTTTCGGTAGTTTTGCCGCCGTATTTTTAAGTCCATCGGCGTTTCTCGCGAGTAAAAGTATCTGCGAGTCTTGTTGCAACAAGTGGCCAAAAGTAAAGGCAATCTGGGCGCCGATACCCTGACTCGCGCCGGTCACAACGAGAAAAACTTTGCCGGACAATGCTTCCATTGCCATAATGACGGAACGATAATTTTTCGCGCGATAAACGTTTAGAAAGCCGCGTTAATTTTATTTCCAACAATTTCTTTCCTTATTCTCCGTTCTCTCGTTAGTTCCGCGGTATGTATGCGCTGTAGAGCTGCAAAGCTGTAGAGCCGTAGATACGTGTGTCGACTTCAACAGGTGAACCGGTATTCGCGGACTGCGAACCTCTGAATAACCGAAACCAAACGGCACAGTAAACAAACGAGTTTTTCGACGTTTCTCAATCGACAGCTATAAAAAATCGCGATATATTAATATTATTACTTGCAAATATGTTTCCGAACCCGTAAGATAGTTTCGCCTTCGCGATGAATCGAGCGAAACAGCTGTAGAGAGGAAACTCTCGTGCGCTGAACGTTTCTGGAATCTCTCTGTTAGCTACGGAATCATTGAGTTTCTCGCGCGACACGCCGGCAACTTACCGTAGTTATCTCGGGTATATGAAACAATTGCGGGATAAAATCGTTCCGAAAGCGACGACTGTTTATCGGGAGTCTCAGCATCGTGCGAGTTAATGATTGCCGCCAATCGAGTCCACCTTTACGCATTCTTCTTCGCGCTCCTCTCATTTAATATAACATCGCGCTATTAGTTGCGAGTTATGAAATCGTATTTTTTGATTTTTCTTTTTACATATCGCGTAAACGCGAGCGGACAATTGTGTTAAACAAAATCGCAAAGCTCATCGATTATATGCGATATATACGTAATATCGCGCGTAAATTTAGCGTCAACTTTGTCACGTCGATTTATTGGCCTTATATCGCTGAATTTATTACGAGTCACAATGGAGCTTTCGTCAAAACCGGAGACTCGTTCGCATTTGCTTCAAGGAGCCGCTCCCGCGGAACCAGTTTCGACTGACCCTTTTTTTCCCACTCTATTCGAAAGCCGACAAACGCCCCGCAGTGCACGAGCAAATTTTTACTCCAAAAATTCACGAAACTTACATTTTTTTTTTTTTTTTTTCGAAATTCGTAGAATTTTTTTATTTTTATCAACGACCCTTAATAGGGGTATAAAAGTTAAAAAAAAATTAACGAAATAAAATAAAAGCCGATAAAATGCCGATTACGCAGTATAGAGAATAATCTCTGTATTATTGCAAATAATTCGGATAGATTTTTCGCAATCGATCGAAATCCTTCATTTTTATTCCGTATCGCTGTGTAATGCCCCCGCAATACTCATAAAAATGTTGACTCCAAAAAAAAAAAAAAAAAAACACGAAACACATATTCCTTTTTTTTTTTAAATTCGTATGATTTCTTTTTTATTCAACGACCTTTAATAGAGGTACAATGGTTCAAAAAACAAAATAAAATAAAAACAAGCGAAAGATAATAAACAATGCCGATTACGCAATATCAAGAATAATTTCTCTTTATGAGATATTATTGGAGATAAGTTCGATGAATTTTTCGCAATCGATCGAAATCCTTCATTTTTATGATCGATGTAAATTACACGGTGATTCCGACGCGCTGTGCGGTACTCTGGAACTTCACCTTATACTGGTTGTTGGGATCGTATTTCTTGGCGAGTTTTTCCCAAACTTGCGGACGCTGCAAAGATAAATAAATACATTACATCGTCTGTAACGTGTAATTTAATTCGCGAAGTATACGATAAATGACGAAGGAAACAGTTGATTGATATCTCCCTGAAACGTTCCAAGGACTATCGTCGAATGATGTTATCATCGACGGGATTCAAAACCCCGCAATTTCGTAGTAACGAAGTATAAGAAACAACGATCGGCGTGTCATACGGCATAAACAAACGAAACGCGTTTTCTTGCGTATCGAAGTAATTATCGTCGGTGTCGAGTCGCGAGGCGAAGCAGTGTGAAAGTTAAAATACTCTCTGCTATGTAATCCCCACACGAGAGTGCAAGTAGCAGTGCGCAAATATGTAAGAGAGTGCAATGCAATCGGCTCTCGGTATCGCGTAACCGTTCGTAGGACACAGGCGAAGTTTGAGTTGTAATCAAATAAGTAAAAAGGTGAACGTACCTCATTGACGAGATACCGGATGACCTTCTCGCTACCGGCCTTTTGTTTCTCGGTACATTTGTCGCAACCGGTCTCGAGAGCGTCGGGCAGAGTTCCTTCAAAGACGCGAAATAAACGTTTAGCATAAAAATGCAAAAAAAAAAAGCGAAAAAAAAAAAAAAAAAAAAAAAAAAAAATTTAATCGAAAGATAATGTGATTACGAAAGAAGAAAAACTTACTCTTCAGCTCCTTTCCGTCGGGGGTACAGTTACCGGTTTCCAGAAGGCACTTCACGTAGTTATCGAGAAGACGATCGCTCCTGAGGATCTGATCGATATCGATGTTATCGTATTTTTGGGTATAACTTCCCTGCGCGTAGGCGTAAGCCACGAGGGCCAAGAAAACAACGGCGACCTAAACACAAAAAAAAAAAAAAATTCACGTGAAAAACTAATTGCACAGATTAAAAAAAAAAAAAATCGAGGAAAAGTCGAATACGGCAAATACTTCGCGAAACAAAGTACACGAGGATCGCGTTTATGGCGATGCAAGGATAACGAGAGTACGAATAAGACTGCGGGGAGCCAACAGGGGGAAAGAGCGGAGTTTCTCTGTTACCTTCATGTTTGACTCGTGCGTGAGGTGGACAGCGAAGTTAGGAAACTGATGCTGGGAGGCTGCGCGTTCAGCGTCTTTATACCCAACTCGCGATGTCTACGGGGTCCTAATTCGCCGAACTCCTCTCTCTCTCTCGCTCTTTCTTTCACGGGTATTCGTTTCGCGGTGTACATTTGACCGGTGCCCCTGTGCACGGAGTAGTCGTTATTTACACTACATTTCAGCATACTAATGAGACGCGATGTTTTTTTGAGAATAAAGCAAAGGTATAGAGAGATATATCTCTAAGTCTACTACGTCAATGTCTCATCTCGCTGTTATATATCGTGTTTTCTGCTAACTATACGAAGAATCATATTTCAACGAATTTAATCGGTAACGTACCGTTTGAAATATGATGGATGCGAAACGAAGAAAAAAAAAAAAAAAAAAAATTACCGGATCGAATGAAAAATGAGAAATATGTTGATTAGTTTCGTTTGAACGGATCGAAAAAAGAGATATAACGCTCTTTTAGCGTTGTACAGTGGCAAAGTCGCGTAGGTTGAAAATGCATTAGTCCATTCGACACACCCAGATAAGCGATATTAATGTATTCGTCTGTTAGCTACACATCGCGGAGGTCTCTATATGCAGTTAAGTACCGAGAGTTCCCGAACTCGCTGTGTAGCAATCGTAGTTGAAAAAAAAAAAAAAAAAAAAAAAAACGATCGAACGATTGTTCGATTGTTACACGTAATATCTGCTCACCCCGAGAGTTATCGACGGTGCATTGGCAATATTTTGCACCGATACTTGCGCAATGTTCTTTGTCATTTACCTAAAGTGTTTTAACATCGAGCGAACAAATAGAGAATTTGGTAATCGAATAATGTGGTTGCGTCGCTCTCGGAACTTTGGAGGGCCATTGCAGAAGCGAGAATCGTCGATAATTCTTTTTCAGGGACATTTTTATTAAAAATTATTGCGTTGTAGTTAAATACGAGCATTTTGGATGGGGATTACAACATTGGATATTTGACTTTTTGGAGGTTCGAAGTTTATTACTATCGATGTTTTTTTTTTTATTTTTTTTTTATTTTACATTATTTTACAACGTTCGATCGATCCTTAACGTCGATAATTTTCTTAAGGCACCCTTTCATCGCCTACGACTTTGCATGTTTTTCCTTTTCGGAGTTTCAAAGACTCCTACTATCGATGTTTTTTTTATTTTACATTCTACTTGGATCAATCCGTAACGGTATAGTCCGATATCGTCCGACCCGATCAAGCGTACAGTTGATTCACGCGCGTCTATGATTAATCGATAACGTTTTTATACTTCGAGAAAAAAAAAAATTAACGTGACGTCCCTAAGTTGTTTTATTTTTTTTGCACACGCGCCGACTTCCCGAAGGCCCGTGCGTACTGTTTGCGTACGATTTTTTAATTTCGATCTCTGACACGATGGACTATCGCCATGTCAATAATCGCGTTTGACTCATGATGATCAAGGATTTGATTATATAATTGCAGATATTGCCTCGTAGATTAATGTATCGTCGTTGTTAATTCGAAAATTCACGGTATCCTGTGGCGATCGAAAAATTACTGGTTTGACCCTGAAAATGAAGCCACGAGGACTAATTTTGCGACTTAAAATGCAAATCGTATGACCCCCGCATCGTCAAACATGCGCGACTTTGCACAGAGAAAAAAAAATGCCGAAATTCGTTTCGGCAATCGCTCTCGTCGACCTGCAGTATTTTTCCATAAATTATTCCAATGTACCAGAGAAGAAAACCAGTCCTTGGGTAATAACGCGTCATCCAATCGTCAGCGTTCATCTAATTTTGTTTTTTTTTTTTCTCAACGACTTTATATGCACCATAGAAAAATCACGTGGTCGCAAAATTCGTAGCGGCAATGACTCTCGTCGTTTTGCAATTTTTTTTTTTCATTATTTATTGCCATTTTTGACTGAGTTTACCATCAAAACAAATAATAAAAACAAAAACGTGGAAATGACGTACGGACGCATGCGTCGGAGCGAAGTCGAAAGGAACATTTGACAAACAGGTAACTCGGTAACTCTTGAGCCGTAAAGGAGGTCGTTGAAAGGAGGAAAACCCAACGCGGGTAATCCCATCTTAACCCCACTTTTTAGTGCGCATGGAGAAGCGTGCGAACAAAAAGAACAACGAATAACGAAAAAAACGAGCCACGAGTTTGAAGACGAAGTGGTCTCGCGGTAGAAAAGGAATAAAAGATCGACCAGCTGACTCTGTGAATCACCCAAACTTAACCTTCAACCATACGAGTTCTCTAACAATAAACGTGGAAAGATTATCCACGAAATAATCATCGTTAACCTTCCCTACTCGATGACCATGAAAAGTCTCCTTAAAAAAACACAAAAAAAAAAGAGCTCGTAAAACTTTCCGTGACAGGTCGTCAATTTTTTTTTTTTTTTCGCCATTTTTTTCGTGTACCGGTTTCCAGCGCTCGTCAATTTTCGTTGTGAGGATTGGGAAGGGGATTGTCAAGATCAGTGGAGAGATTCGTTAAAATATATTTATTCGAACGTTTTTACACAGTGATACACAGTCGTTTCGCGATTAGCTGCGTCGTTGTAGCGTATCCCGCGGTCAACGTACTCAGCTGGAAGCAAAAAATTCGATATGCGATCAATCGAAACATCGCCGCAGGATATAAGACGTTTTTTTTGTTTTTTTTTTCTCAGATAGCAAATACTGATACTAATCATGGCATTCATAGATCTTGGTGGTTGCGTAATGATTCATCATCGATTAAATAACATAAAATGCATTTCTCAGAAATTCAACGTTTTTTCTCACCTCTTTGGGGGAATTTCACATCGAACGATGCACCATCGACGACCCAATGACGCACGGCGAATGTTTCAACTAAAAGTTCGGAATCGGTAGAAATTCATCAAATAAAAAAGAACAGCAAAAAATATTCTCACGGCATTCAAAGATCACATTGTTTACTTATATCATCATATTTATACAACGCGACAATAATTTACACGCGAAAGTCATTATTTTCTCATCTTATTAATCTTCCGAAGGTTCACACGAGAACGACGCGGCAAATACTCGAAGGACCTTCCACATTATCTGAAAGACATAAAAATTATGACGATTAGTAAAGTTTGGATTATAATTGCAAATGTATTCGATTTTCTTGAGATTATCAGTTAGCAAATACTGTTAATAATCACGGCATTCATAGATCTTGGTGGTTGCATATTTCATCATAAAAGATCGATGTTCACTCGAATAATAATATTAATGCGAATGTATCTCACCTAATGTATGTCAATAATCGGTGATACTTGACGAATTCTGTAAAAATATACAGAAAAAAATCGTTAGTTTACTATTGTTGAATGAAAACTTAAACATTTATATATCGAATTGGCATCAGTTAGCAAATACTATAAAAAATCACGGCGATCATAGATCTTGGTGGAGATATATTTCATCATAAAAAAATCAACGAACTATTAAAATCGCATAGCATATATAACTTTTTCTCACCTTATATATCAACGACGATGATTCTCGCGGAATTCTGCAAAAAAAAACGAAAAAAAAAAATGTTAATTTTTTTTTTTTTTGTTGACTTAAAAAAATCGTTATTTTGCATTAAACTCAGTTAGCAAATACTATAAAAAATCACGGCGATCATAGATCTTGGTGGAGATATATTTCATCATAAAAAATCAACGAACTATTAATATTTATTAATAATAGCGTTATAACTTTTTCTCACCTTATATATCGAAACCGATTCTTCTCGCGGAATTCTGCAAACAAATAACAAAAAAAAAATTCATTAGTTTATAATTCTTTAGTTGACTTTGAAAAATCGTTATTTTGTATTAAATTCAGTTAGCAAATACTATAAAAAATCATGGCGATCATAGATCTTGGTGGAGATATATTTCATCATAAAAAATCGATAAAGTAACAACAGTATTACGTAACATATAAAAATAAAAAAATTTTTTTGCAAAAAATTTAAAAAACGCCGCCCAGTTGTTTAAAAATAATTTTTCGAAAATAAATAGTATTACGTAACATATGTACCTTTATCTCACCACATTCATCGACGCCGATAATCATCGCGGAGTTCTGCAAATCACGGAAAAAAAATTCGTTAGATCGCAATTTTTCGGCTCATATTACAAAATAATAATTTCATATTAAATTCAGTTAGCAAATACTATCAAAAATCATGGCAATCATAGATCTTGGTGGAAGTATATTTCATCACGAAATCAATTGAAATAATACGACTGTAAATAGTGAACGAAGCTCACCGTTGTTTTCGTTGTTGAGTCCAAAAAAATTTTAAAGTCCAATCGTTTGAAAACGCTTCGGAATGAATTCCTATATAAAAAAAAAAAAAAAAACCAATGTTATTAATAGAATCGATTGCCAAATGCATTGTTCTTCAATGAAACTCACCTTCTCAGAAATGCATATATATATTATCAAAAGGTTTTACTAAACAATAAAAAAAAAAACTGCACGTTACTGTAGAACAAAGATGACAAAAAAAATATAAAAATTCTATTTGTTTAACATACGCGTCTTTTAAAAATAATAGCGGAAAAATTTTCGTCATCTGTATTCTCAAGTGAACGCGTCTCGTGTAAATAAGTTTAAAATATTTTATTGATGGAATCCATGAATTAATCGGCCTTTTTGGGCGCACGAGTCTTCTTGGCTGGCAGAGGTTTCTGCGATCGCAGAACTGCGCTGGCGCGACGCAATGCTACCTGTGAACCAATGCAATGTTACAGTATAGTAAAAAATTCAAAAGAAATGCATTGTAAAAAAAAAAAAAAAAGTTGAGATTATACCTTAGTGAGGTCACGACGGTATTTGTTGGCGTTAAGAAGAGTCTTCAACTTGTGAAGAGATCTACGTGCGCCGGCCTTCATGGTACGTCTGACGGTAGCCTTCGATGGCTTATACAGTGCCTTAGGCTTCTTGTAAACAACGGTGAATCCCTTTTTGTCGGGAGTATCCACAACGCCTACGCTTTTGCGATGTACGAGACCAGAGTAACGGTAACTACTCAGATTCGTCAGATTGTTGGGTTCCTGAAAAATTTGAGTAATCGTTAGCAATTGTATTTCTCATACCTCCGCCTTCTAAAAACTCACCGTTGAGAATGGTTTGTTAATGTTTCTCTTTTTGAGAAGGAAAGCATTGTTGTTGCGGATGATCATCCAGTTCAAGTGGGACGACATGATGAAACACCCTGAAAAATCAATGATTATTTAGAGAAAAAGAAAAATAAAACGCTGGTACTGCAGTTCCGCGATCTAATGTGAGGTTAGGATTCTTATTGCGTGAAATATCGATCTAACGTAATGAGAAATATAATATTTCGGATCTCAGTAGATGAATACGGTACACTGAATGATCGTTAAACATTAAAAACTAATTGCGAAGTTATAATGAATAAAAACGATTCGATGGTTCACGCCGTGCGCGAGTCTCAAAACGTTGACACATGCGGTTTCACGACGACGCGAAAAATTCGTCGCTCGGAATAAAAAATACGAGCAATGGGTTTTCAAATACGAGAAATTAACAATCACGAGGCGAAGATCGAAGTATTTTACATCGTACGATGGATTATATCGTGTTAAAATAAAATACAAGCTCCTTACCTCGTGCGTACAAGGAGCAGCGAGAGGAAAGAAACTCGCGAAGTGGGAGAGGAAACGTAGTGTTCAAATGAGGTCACGCGATTTTCGTAAATCTCAAAATTATCGTTCTTCAAATGTCATAAAAAGATTTATAAATATTTATAGAAACAAAACGATTTTATACATCCTTTGATACAATTTTTTACAGTTTATTCGCGTTAAATATATATTATAATTAGTTGTATTGATAGCGCAGTTTCCGGAGTCTGGAAAGAAATCTTTCTCGATGGCCATTGGTTCGCGCGATGAAAATAATAATAACAACATGACTGTTGATTCGAATCGTTCACGTTGATCAGTGTCAGTCAACGCAAAACAATCGTAAACAACGTTTTAACTCGATAAACAATGGCGAGCAACGAACACAAGAAATTGTCAGGATTTATCAAGGCAACTCACAATCAATTGCGAAAAGAGTCGCGAATTTACGGGCCAAGCGAAGCTTGGAAACGGCATCTGTCACGTACCGAAGTTCTGAAGGTTAGATCGCAGCAGATTTAATCGAAAAAAAATTCAACGACTCACATGCATCTCGAATATTGCAGAATTATGCGACGACGATGCAAGAACTAGCGACCGCCCACTGGAATGACGAAATTTTGGAGAAGGAAAACGGCACTCATTGTCGCAACAAATGGATCAGGTCTCAGTGTTACGAATATTTTTTTAACGAAGGAAAAGCAAAGTTTGACAAACGAGAGAATGACATTAGGAACAAAATTGGAAATTCAGAAATTCGTGTAGATAATACAGAACAATCGTCTATCGAAAGTAATAGCATAGTAATTGCTAAACAAAAATTAAAGGTATTGGATGTAGGAAGCTGTTATAATCCACTAGGAGTCGAAGAAACATTTGACGTGACGCCCATAGATCTTTCACCTTTTTCCGACAAAATATTGCAGTGTGATTTTTTAAATGTAAGAATAGGCAGCGAAACGATACTTTCGGAAAATAACAGAGCAGTTCAACAATTGGGACAAAAATCCTTCGATGTCGTAGTTTTTTCGCTACTTTTAGAATATTTTCCCTGTCCAGAGCAGCGATACATATGCTGTAGCAAAGCTTACCAATTGCTAAAAGCAGGAGGCATACTATTGATAATAACGCCGGATTCCAATCACGTAGGCGCTAATGCGAAAATAATGAAATCATGGAGATTAGTCTTATCCCATTTGGGTTTCATGAGAATAATTTACGAAAAATCGCGTCATCTTCATTGTTTGGGATTTCGCAAGTGTCACGATAAAATCGTTGCCGCGCGATGGGCCGACATGCAAATTATCTCGGAGAACGATACGCTTTTACGTTCAAAAGATAAGATATATATTCCCCAAGATTTTCAGACCGCCATTGAGTCCGAGAAATCTCGGGAAAACGTTGTATACGACGCTGACGAGTTGGTCAGCGTTTTCGACGAGTTGCCGTGTGCCGACTATGCGTCCGAATAAAACAAAATCAACTCAACTTGATCGATTGACAAGTAATCTTTATTCAAATTTACTTAATCCTTCACTAAACCCGCATCGAGAACACGAGTTTTCGAAAAAACGCGGTAATCCCTCCGACACCGTGACTCTCAATGCGCGAAAGTGTCACTTCCGGTCAAATTCGATACTCGCGTTCGATGTATTCGGGGCGACGTTCAGGCAACGTTCGTAAACGTCTCGCGGAAAGAGACGCATCCGTTATAATTCGTGAAGCAACAATCGCGTCTTTTCCCGTATTTAATGTCGTTCGTGTGAATAAAATTCTCGTTGAGAGACGAGGATCGATTAATCCGCGATGTTCGCAATGCGAAGAAAATCGTTGATCAGCATTTTGGTGTTCGTGTGATCCGCGATAAACATCGCCGGTGTTTAGAATTCTAACCTGTCGTTCTCGTTTGGGCACCGAAATATCTCCCAACAATACGCAATGGCGGTTGGAACGACAAAAGTCGTTCAAGTAACGAATATCGCCCCTCAAGCGACAAAGGATCAGATGCAAACGCTTTTTGGTTATTTGGGCAAAATTGAGGATATCAGGTTGTATCCTACTATCCGAGACGTTGCGGTACCCGTACAGTCGAGGATATGTTACATTAAGTTTCATGATCAAGGTAGCGTTTTGGTCGCGCAGCACATGACGAACACAGTGTTCATTGATCGCGCGCTCATCGTTATACCTTATCAAAACGGCGACATTCCCGACGAACAGAGAGCGCTGGAATTAACAAACAACGGAACGGTCGTACCTGGTGAGAGAAAAAGTACAATTATTTACTTTTTTACAGCGTTAATTTTTTTTTTTTTTTTTTTTTTTTTTTCATAACTAATAATTACGATTTTTTTTTTCAGGATTATATCCGTCGGAACCAAAACTTCCCCCCAATGTGGTAAACGCCATCGAAGGAATTCCTCCGAATCACGTAATCAGCACCATTGACCCAAAATTGGAAGCGAACGGTTTGCCGTCCTATCCTCATCTTCCGGGACATTTGGATAGCAGAAGAATCGAGGAAATTCGTCGTACTTTAGTTGTCGGTAATCTCGACGCTTCCGTGTCGGTAGAGCAGCTTTTGGAGTTTTTTATCTCCAACAACGTTGAGATAAAGTATCTGCGACTTTGTACGCGGGATTCCGACACCGATCATTATGCTCTTCTCGAGTTGTCGGAACAATCGAGCGTCGTATCGGCGTTACAATTGAACGGCAAAATGCTTGCGGAAAAATCGATAAAATTGTATCACTCGACTCAGGCGATCGCGAAACCCGAGGCGAAGAGCAACGAAGCGGCGCAGAAAGAGATCGAGGAAGCAATGTCGCGCGTTAAAGAAGCGCACAATTTAATATCGGCGGCGATAGATCCGATGATCGGAATGCTTTCGAAGGACAAACGCAGTCGCAGCGGTTCTCGGGGTCGCAAATCGCGATCGCGTTCGCGAGGACGCAGTCGACGCTCGAGATCGCGAAAACGCTCGCGTTCGAGACACAGACGTTCGCGTTCGCGTCATCGACGAAGATCGCGTTCGCGTTCCAAACGCTCGCGTTCTAAAGAACGCCGACGAAAATCACCGTCGCGACGAAGAAGCAGTTCGCGGGGTCGTCATCGCTCGCGTTCGAGATCCCGAAGATCGAGATCGAGACGTTCGAGATCGCGATCGAAGGAACGATCGAAGAAGAGATCGTCGCCGCGTCGAAGAAGCCGCTCGCGATCGCGAAGCAAACGATCGAAATCGAAGTCGCGACGCTCGCGATCAAAATCCAAATCGCGATCGTCAAAATCGAAATATTCGGAAAAATCGAAGGACAAGGATAAGGATAGGCGCAGCAAAGACAAATCGGATAGCAATGGAAAAAAGAACGACGGTGAAAAGGATAAAAGTGAGAGAAGCGAGAAAAGCGAGAAGGACAGAAGCGAAAAAAAATCCAGCAAAGATAAGAGATCCGAAAAGGAGTCGAAGTCCGAGGAAAAGTCACGGGGAGGTTCGGACTACAGCGACAGCAAGGAAAAAACTGAATCGGAGAATTAAGCGATTTTTTTTAAACTTCCCGTCGAAGTCTATTGTAACTTAACTTTTTTCGTAATAATTAATGATAAAAAACAAAAAACAAAAAACCGTTTGCCGATGTCAACTATCGTCGTGTACTGACGTAATGCCCCAATAAAAAATTAATAAAAAATATGAATGAAAATTTCGCAAAATTGTTTTTTTCGCGGTTTTATCGATCGTTCGACTCATTCATCGCGAAAATCGAACTCCAAGTACTTTATCGATATTTTTCGCGTTTTCATCGATTATTCCTCTCATTCATCGTGAAAATCGAACTCCGAGTACTTTATCGATATTTTTCGCGTTTTCATCGATTATTCCTCTCATTCATCGCGAATATCGAACTCCAAGTACTTTATCGACATTTTCCGCGTTTTCATCGATTATTCCTCTCATTCATCGCGAATATCGAACTCCAAGTACTTTATCGATATTTTCCGCGTTTTCATCGATTATTCCTCTCATTCATCGCGAAAATCGAACTCCAAGTACTCTATCGATATACACGTATTATAAATATAATAGTAACAATCGTTTTATTCAATTCTACAGTTTATAGTATAACATAACAAAGTAACACGAACTCGTCGATACTAAAACTCCGTTAAAATAATAATAGCACTGTTTTTTTTTTTTTTTCTTTTTTTTTTTTTTCGGTTTTCAAAGTGTTCCACCAACGATCGGTGGTTTCGTGTGTTTGTTGCGCTTTGCATTGTGGTAAAGGTACGAGTGTACGCGTAAACTATTGCTGTTTTTGTATTTATTGCCGCATAGTTTACATGTAAGACTCTCGAGTGGACCGTGAATGTAGCGTACGTGTAACTTGAGATTCTCTTTGCGTGTGAAATGTCGCAAGCACCAGGGACACGAATACATACGAACCACTTTGCCTCTTTCAACGCGTAACGTCGGCCCGAGTTCTGATACTACGCGCAGCGTAGTCTCGAGAGGTAAACTGCTCCCCGGTATTCCTCTGACGGTCCTCTTTCCTCTCGCGTAACTCGTCCCGTCGTAATGATGAAAGTCCTTCGAATTTGTCAGCTGTTGTGCATTGTTAACTCCTGAATCGAGTACAAACATAGAAGAATCCTGCATAATTTTTTTACGCTCCCGTTTTTTTTTTTTTTTTTTTTTTTTTCGATCTTTTTTTTTTAATTTAAATTTTTTTTTTTTTTTTTTAATAATCTTCTAGTATCGATGAGCTCTTCCGGCTGCGCTTACCTAACGTTTCCTTTTGGTAATCCTGACTATACGATAGTTGTTGAGAATTTGGCACATAATCTTCCGAAAGATCGTTAGTATTCATGTTAAAACGATAATTCACCGGTTCTTCCGTGTTGCCGGCATTTTCTCTCGCGTCCGACGTGTAATCCAACGGCTCGTCATCGACGATCGGTAAATCATTTTTTTTCGTGTAATTTTCGGTAAATATATTGCTTATAGAACGCATCACGTTCTCCGTTTCCGAATCTGTTTCCGAATTATTAAACGCATCGCCGGTTCTCAGTTTTACGAATGATTTTTCCGCGCGTTCTTCGCATGGAACGCTGCGAAGAGGAGATCTGTGCGGCGCGTCGCATCTTTGGGAAATTTCCTCTGCGGCCTCCGGATTAATGAAATCCCCATCCGGCGGCTCTGTTTTTAGAAGTTTTTCAGTTTTTTCTTCGTTCTCAAGATTTTCAGTACTGTGCTTATCCTTCGTTAGGCCTTTTATTTGCAGAGTTTCCGCGAGTTTCAAAAAACTTGCGATATCTTCCTGTTTTATATTTACTTCTCCCTGATACATGAAATGCAACATCGCTGACAAATCTCTGTAGTTAACATCTTTCAGTATAACGATTGGATGTTTGCATGTGTTTCCCTGAAAATTTGATTAATTTTGTGAAAAAAAAATGTCCATCGCTGCGGAAAGACGCAAAATAATTTACGAAAATTTTTTTTCGGCATACTGACCTTAAATAATTCTCTAAAGTATGAACTACAGACTGACAATATAAGTTTGTGGGCTCTAAGTATCTGTCCCTCTGCGGTGAGCGTAACGTCCACAAGATGCTCATCCGTCAACAGGGTATATAAACCGGAAGACAAATTTGTTGGAAAACTATTCCAAACGAGCGAAAATTGTTCGCCAGACATATTTAACGTTTCTTCAATGTCTTCAATTCTGAAATAACGATTTTTTTTTCGTAAAAATGTTTTTTTTTTTTTTTTCGATTATCGATGTTTTTTCGCGTAATTGTTAATGTTTTTTTAATATCACATTTCAACAATTAACGCTGACAATGTCGCGAAACACGTTCGACGAGACGTTTGTTAAACGACGCAACTTTGAAAAGTTGTAAATTACCTGATAACGTCACGGAGTCAGTAGTCTTCGCGGTTGTGATATTAAAACGCATATAATCTCGATGACATGCGTCGCAACTTTGTCTCTCCGTGAACAACGAAATATTCTCTTCTCTGTACAATATATTACGTATCTTCGTGTCTTTCGATGTTTTTTAAACTTATTTTGTTAATTTAAATGAATGCCAATTCCATTTTGTTTAGTTAAAATTGTGTATTTACTGTGCGCGAGTGACATCGTAAAGTTTTTTTTCGTAATATATTATCTTTTGTTGTTGACTCGGTACTAAGTTGGCCGTACTACATGACGATGAGATTCGTATAATTTGAGTCGCGTTTCGAGACATAACGCATAACTACTCCATGAATCATAAGGTATATGCATGGGTAACATGTAAGTAAGGTACTGCTAGTATGTGTACACATGTGGAATATGCGAAGCTGCAGCGGCAAATACGTAGGTCTCGCGTCTCCTCCTTCCAACACCCGGAGGCCCGCGCGCACCCGGGGCTGCTCTCCCCCCTACCCGACACTACCAATTGCATGGGCATTCACACCAGCGAACATAGGTCTATTGGATCATGCGTCGTCCTCTTTATCACTTCTTTTTTTTTATTTCCTCTTGCATACCGAATTCGTTGTGCAACAAGCTGTACGAGAGCCTCGAAACTCGTATCGGCCAATGAGCCGTCTCTCCCACCCCAAAATCTAACGAGACCGCGAGTAAATTGAAACATCGCAGGTGCATGAAACGCAGTATGATTGCGTAAATCGTTTGATGAAAAAAAAAAAAGAAAAAAAAAAAAATTCCGAGAAAACATTTGTCGGAATGTGGTAACTGTATACAGTCATACTATTATATATTCGCTCATGTTTATTTACATTAAATTCTAGTATTGTCAGTTTTTTTCTTTTCCATCGGTCGAGCATCGGATTAACCCTTTACGCATCGTGTACTAATGGCATAGAAAAGCGTATGCAAAATAATGATTAATATTATTAATTCATTATTTGTTAGGTTAAGTTTTACTGTATCTTTAAGAGTCATAATGTAATATAATAAACGTTATTAAGTTTCGTATGATTACGAATTACCGGCTCGCGAGTGACCCACCGAAAAACATATTCGAAACAGGAGTGATTCATTTTTAAAGGTGATTCTCATTGACGGAGCTCTCCTCGCGCGCGAGAGCGCCTCGCGCGCTGCAGCTGCGTTGTGAATCGATAAAGATCCACGTGTATCGAAAATCATACGAAAAAAGTAGTGACATGTGATGACATGTATCGTTGAACGAGCCTCTGTCGGATTGTTGTTTTATGTTATTCCTTCGTAGGATTCCATGTAAAATTTACGTTTGTTAATTTATTTGTGTGTTTTACACGGACGACCGTTGTTACGCGGCAGTCGACAGAAACTAACCAATATCTCGCGAATGAAAATTGCTGTTCCATTAGTTCGAACAAACGCTCAAAAAAGCTCAGTGTCTTGTAGATGGTCTTCAAAAACTAAAATTATCTGTAAAAAAACGAAGAAACAAAACGTATCAACAAAAATAAACGATGGCGGTTAGTTATTGTTTTATTATTCACTGATAAATCGCACCGATTACATTTTGTTTTTTTGTTTTTTTTTTTTTTTTCGTTTTTACTTATGCCGAACGATTTTTCGTAATTGCAGGCAGAAAAGAAAAGCAGCAAAGTTGCGACGAGGGGTGCTAAACAGATTGTCGAAGAAAATGTAGCAACGTTAAATTTCTACAGAAATATGGTTTTTGTAGCCGTCGGAATTTATTTGACTCTTATGATGGTTTTCTTTGAATTCAACGCCCTGGAAATCGTAAGTTTCGCAAAGAATCAGCAAAATTCAATATTTATCCTCATCTCGTAACTCACCGCAATTTTGTTTTTACAGACTTTAACGATATTCTGCGGTTTGGTATATCTGGGAAGTTACCAATTTATGATTTACATGGCAAAAGCAAAGTATACAGAAACTGGTCAATTGTTGGATTCCGGAGTCGATCTCAATATGGAGGGCGGCATAGCAGAGTAAGATGACAATAAAAAAATTTCACTATTTCTCAAAATAATTCTTCTAATACAAAAAAAAACAAAAAAAAGCATCTTTGTTTTTAACAAATATAAAAAAGACACACGTTTTTAATTAAAAAAAATATATATATATATATAAAAAAAAATTAATCTAAAAAAAAAAAAAAATTAAAAACTTACGAAACTCAATATTTAATCGCTATTTATTTCAGACATTTTAAGGATCTCATTATCCTGACATCGGGAGTGCAAGTATCTTCCTTGATATCGAATTATTTTTGGCTTCTGTGGCTTTTGGTAAGAATCCGTTGCTTCCGGTATTATTTTGTTATTCAGACGGATCACTGAATTTTACGAAATATTTTCTTTCGCAGGCACCAGTCAGAGCTCTGTGGATGCTGTGGTCGAAGATTTTAGCGCCGTGGTTTTTCTCGGGTCCTCAAGAGCAGCCGGAAGTCGACGAGAAGAAACAGCGAAAGATGGAGAGAAAACTGGCGAAGCGTCATTAAAGCGATAAAATCAAATTAATTAATCGAAAACTCCTTGTAAATAGACTCAAAGTTCGACGAATTCGCGTAATACACGTCGAACTATCTTCAGGTCCATTGTTATTTATTTATAACGCTTCAATCTCAACTGCGTATTTTTTCTTCGTCTTCTTCTTCTGGTGTTGTGTTCATACGCCGTTCGATAATCGCGGATTAAATCGTTGGCAAAATAATTTATATTGTACACAAATAGAACTCTAAGATGCATTTGTTACGATTTACAACTAATTCCGAGAATAAGACTTTCTTGTTACGGAAATATTGCGAATGAAAATAATTTTTTCAACCCTTTTTTTCCGAGCGGCGATCAAATACAGTTTTGTTATTTGTATAACGAGCCCTCAGGGCTGACGAGTCTTTTAATACGCTTCGTGATTCTGTGGTTTTGTTTAAAATGATAAGTCAGCTAATACGGCTTTAGTCGGATTACTCGTGCGATAAAAAACGTCGAGGCGAAAAATCAACTGTCGATGTAGCTATGTATCTCGCGGTTTATACGCTAAACGTTTGTAACGTCATTTTTTATTTAGAGAAAAGCTCGGGGCCCACAAATGGAATTATCAATCACGTTTATGAGGACAATCCGTTAAAGAGCTCAAAGGTGGAGGTTGCGTGACCGGCAGTTTTTATTTTTTGTTCTCACCGCGTAAGCGCGGGAATTACTACTTAAATAAGATCGCGACAGGGTGCACAGCTTCAGTACTGTGAGACGGATGAACTAAAACGTTTTGTCGTACCTTCGCTGTACTCTTGAAATCACAGAATTCGTTTCGTAATCGTGGTGCAGGCATAAGAAATTCTTGGAGTGAAATCAGTGGGAATAAAAGGATTGACTGATTCCAGTCGCTATTAAACGCGATCTTCGAAGTCCTTTCCTCGAGTTAACGTTTCCGCGTCCCTCGGAATTATCGACTAATGTTGCAATCTTAAGTATGGAAATGACTTCGCGTCTCTTAATAGTTCTGTGTGCTTTTTTACAAGTGGTATCGATTATTGCGACGAGCGAAAACGCGCTGAGGAATAATTGCAACAGCGATGGACTGCTGAAAGTCGAAGAAAACTTCGAGGGAAGAAACGAAGTATTACTTTCATCGAGAGTAATAAAATCGCCGGATGATCGTAAAAATGAAATTGAAAAAAAGATCGATGATTCAAAAGACTCCGCGGATATTAAGGAAACGAGAAAATATCAATCGGAAGACTCGGAGACTCCGTGGTTCGCGAAGGTTCCTCTGCTTCCGATCGTTTACGCGAAATCGTCCAGTTTACCCGATGGACTGTGCAAACGGCAAGCAAAGCGCTATTTGCGCGATTTAAAAAATGGGACCCTTTGGGCGACTCAAAGTGAGTTTAAGTTTTTAAATTTTTTAAAAATCGCTTTCCCTTATTATTCGTGTTTAAGCGTTCGTGTGATTCTATTTAAGTAATTTAGAAATAACTAACGGTTATCGTATAACTCGTTAAATTAGTAAAGTACTTACGGCTCATCGTTCGTTAAGATTTTTACGAAAATTAATAAACTGTTTCAAATTTTTCAAAATTTTTTTCGAAAAATTACTAAAATCAATAAAAATTTAATTTGCACATTGCTTTTTAATGTTTTTTAACGTCATTGGCCCTCCATGACGCAGCAGCAATATATTTCGATGTTTTGAAATCAGTTCATCGATAGTTTTACAAATTTAAATGAAGAATCGTATTTTTTTAAACATTTTGTATTTTTTTCGAAAAATTATTAAAATTAGTAAAAATTTCATTTGCACATTGCTTTTTAATGTTTTTTAACGTCATTGGCCCTCCATGACGCAGCAGCAATATATTTCGATGTTTTGATATCAGTTCATCGATAGTTTTACAAATTTAAATGAAGAATCGTATTTTTTTAAACATTTTGTATTTTTTTCGAAAAATTATTAAAATTAGTAAAAATTTCATTTGCACATTGCTTTTCAATGTTTTTTTAACGTCATTGACCCTCCATGACGCACCAGCAATATATTACGATCTTTTGATATCAATTCATCAATAGTTTTACAAATTTAAATGAGGAAACGTATTTTTTTAAACATTTTGTATTTTTTTCGAAAAATTATTAAGATTAGTAAAAATTTCATTTGCACATTGCTTTTCAATGTTTTTTTAACGTCATTGACCCTCCATGGCGCACCAGCAATATATTACGATCTTTTGATATCAATTCATCGATAGTTTTACAAATTTAAATGAAGAATCGTATTTTTTTAAACATTTTGTATTTTTTTCGAAAAATGATTAAAATTAGTAAAAATTTCATTTGCACATTGCTTTTCAATGTTTTTTAACGTCATTGACCCTCCATGACGCACCAGCAATATATTACGATCTTTTGACATCAATTCATCAATAGTTTTACAAATTTAAATGAGGAATTACATGGCGGGAATCGTACGTTTTAATAAACTATGTGAAAATGAAGGTCGACATGAACGTATGCATTAACGTCATACAACATTCCATATGCATACATAGATTTTTTTCATACTGTAATTGAAAGCAGTGCGCATTGGTAGTCACCGATTTGGTTTGTATGTAACTTGCAACCCGTTTATTTCAAGGTGAATATAATTATTCGAAGAAACTGTTGACGAGTTTTCTGTTAACACTATAATTTGCGATTATAAAGTTTTCAATGAAGTTAACGAAAGAACCGCTCAATTAATTCGCTTATTTTCGTTTATTTATTGATTACAGTGTCAGCAATAATTGCCGAGTGAAAATTTCATTAAGAATTTTTTTTTAATCTTCGGAACGAATTTTTCGGAACGAAGTGAAAATAAACGAATTTCATTTAAAACCAATTTAGTTTCTTAGGAAAATACAAAGAATACCGCGTGTGATGCGATTAATTTTTTATTACATTTATATTCGCAGTGTAATAATTCCGCTCGGAATGTCACCAATTTTATTGATCGCCGAAATGATATTTCCCGATTACCGATATTAACATTTTTCCAAACTAACTAATTGTTTATGTATAACGTTAAGAGATAAAAATTCAACAGAATTT
Organism: Buathra laborator; assembly: GCA_934046635.1. Taxonomy (NCBI): domain Eukaryota; kingdom Metazoa; phylum Arthropoda; class Insecta; order Hymenoptera; family Ichneumonidae; genus Buathra; species Buathra laborator. Next base: position 8,206,808 of record OW203900.1, read on the forward strand.
TCTGGAAAAACTTTAATTGCTAAAATGCGTTGTGAATTTATTATTTTCAACGATAAAAAAAAATGTCTTTTTCGAAAAATCTTCGAAATTTTTTTTTTCTTTTTCGAAAAATTTTTAAATTCTCGAAAAAAAAAAAAAAAAAAAATGTCGTTTTTCTATTCCAGTGTTCGATGCATCGACAAAATATCCGGACGGTTTGATTAGCGGTCAGATGAGCTATTTGGGTGATTTCGACGGATGTTACAATTTGAAAGCAAATTTGATTCACCACGACGACGACGATTTTGAAATTGACGAAATAAGCGGAAGATATTGTCTCGTGGATATTGAATACGAAAAGCAAGGATTACCCGCAGTGAATCCCAACGAAAGACACGAACTTGTTTACGATCCGAATGATTCCGTTTGGGAAGCCATAAGGGTTCGTGAAAATATAAATAATAAAAACATTAATCCTAAAATCTTTAACGGGTTAAAATTAATTCGTTAATTTGTAGGAAAAAGGCGATCGAAGGCGAAAAAAAAGGTACAGATTGCGAATGGCAATGTGTGTACCGGAAGTCTGTAGTCATACGGATATCGAAGCGGCTTTGCAAGAGCCCCTGAAAAGCTTCGGAATCGAACAAAATTTGAATCTCAATGTTTCCGTAAAACAGCGTCTGTGTCAATCGCGAAAAGACGCACCGGAATTCTCGAAAGGCGCAAAGATATATTGGTAAGTAAATTCAGTATTCTTCGAGGCGACAGCCTATTAGCATTATCAACGACGTGAAAATACCATTACCTGGAAACTTCAGAGTCATTACATCCAATTAGACAATTAACGCCAAAGCTTTCGCGACATCGTTCCGCTGTCGTATACGTCATACACTGAGCAATAATTCAATAAAAAAAAAAAAAACGACCTTTTAATATTCATAATCAACTCTGCAACTGCATTTTGCTATCGGAAATTTTAAATTTACGCGTCTCATTCAATAATGGAAAATTATCGTTATTGATTGCTTTCGTCGAGGTAAAGCGTAAGAAAAAAAAAGAAAAACAGGACGTTTACAGATATGAAACCAATAGAAATTCAAATGCTTATGTAACAGATATCAAATAATTTATTAAAATATGTGACAGTAATTTATCTTATTATATTAATTTACAGTATAATTGTCGGCGGGTTGATAGCGCTGGTTATCGTCAGTACGATTTATGACTTAAATTCCAAAGAAAAAAATGAAAATAGTGGTTCAACAGCGAGAGATTTAATACTTTGCTTTTCGGCGCCTCGAAATTTCAATACTATAATGACGATAACAACCGGTCATCGAGGTCTTCAAACGATACATCTCATACGTTCCGTATCGTTGACGTTCACAATGATAGGCCATCGAACAATGGAGTACTGGGCGGGTCCCACGATAAATCCCAATTACATAGAATTCGTAAGTAACCAAAAAAACATCGAAAAAAAAAAAAAAGTAAAAAATTCATTGAATTACTTTCCCCCAAAATTAAAATCAAAAAAGTCCAAAATTCATCGAATTAATTTCCCCAAAATTAAAATAAAATAAGTAAAAAATTCATCGAATTAACGCCCCCAAAATTAAAATAAAAAAAAAAATCCATCGTATTAATTCTCCAAAAATTAAAATTACAGTTTTACACATACAAAACTTCGATGATAGTTTTCGGCGGACCGCATATAATCGAAGGTTTTTTCGGACTCGGAGGTCTGTTGCTAAGTTATAGTTTGCTCGGTGAACTCGATGCGAAGAAAAAAATGAATTTTCTTGGGCTGTTATTCATACGATATCTCAGGTATGAAAACACTTATAATCGCTATTAAATATGATTGACGCTCATTGATCGGGTAATGTTTCATCATTAATACATATCTTACGGTAAGACGGTCGATATAAGATAGCATTTTAACGTTTTTTAATTTTTTCGTTCTCGTTAATCGCGAGTACGTGTTGTAAAAAAAATATTTACATTTTGCATAGATTAACACCGCCGTATATGCTCGTCGTTTTCTTCTGTGCCTTGATATTTCCTCACACGGGCTCCGGACCATACTGGCAATGGAGAACGGGTGTCGAGCGCGATGCGTGTTCGAATTGGTGGCCGAATTTACTGTACATCAACAATTACGTGAACCCGGAAAATATAGTAACGATCTTACGATACAATAATTTTATTATTATCATTATCGTAATTATCACTATCATAATTATCATTATTATCATTATCATAATTATCATAATTATCATTATCATAACTATCATTTTAATTATCATTGTCATAATTATCATTATTCATACATTGTCATAATTTTAATTTTAATTTTAATTTTAATTTTAATTTTAATTTTAATTTTAATTTTAATTTTAATTTTCATTTTCATCTCATTTTCATTTTCATTTTCATTTTCATTTTCATTTTCATTTTCATTTTCATTTTCATTTTCATTTTCATTTTCATTTTCATTTTCATTTTCATTTTCATTTTCATTTTCATTTTCATTTTCATTTTCATTTCTTTTGCAGTGCCTATTCCAGTCGTGGTATCTATCGGTTGACTACCATCTCTTTATAATAGCATTGATAGTCACTTATCTGTTCTGGCGAATGCCAAGGCTATACGGATATTTATTTCTGTGCGCAATCATTGTCGGCGGATGTATTATACCGTTTTTAGATACGTATATACATGGTCTACAACCACTATACATAGGATATCTTTGGTAAGTAGAAAAATAACTGTTCGTTGTTACGCAGTTAACGCAAAACGAATAACCGACGAAAAAAAAATAGGCTTGAGGACACGCGGGACGATCCTTACTTCACGAAGTACTATATCAAAACTCATCTGCGTATAACGTCGTACTTCATCGGTGTACTTGTCGGTGCTGTGATATACGATCACGGAAAAGCGCCTTGGTATTTGAACAAAGTTCGTATTTCGATAATCGACGATTTTTATTGAATTTTTTTTTTTATTATTATCGGTCAGTCGGAATTAATACGGTTGCTGATATTGAACGGCGGGAATATTATAATCAGCGTTTATGTTTATTCGTTCGTTATTTTCAGATTACGTCGAATGTTTTGTTTATTTTTTTGGTCGTCGGCTTTAGCCTCGGATCACAATTTTCTGGGCATAAATATTACGATCCTAACGTTACACCGACACCTTTGGATGCAGCGCTTTACGCGAGTCTCCATAAGGGAATGTTCGCTATTGCCGTGTGTGCCATACCATTGCTCATTACTGTCGGCACTGGATTGGGTTAATAATTTTAATAATTAATAACGCGATTTTTAATTTTCGAAATATAGATCGCGATTTTCTTGTTAATCGTCGTGTATCTCGATATTTGTTTTTTTTTTTAGATTTCCACTATAATTTCTTTACGCCGGCATGGTGTCAACCCCTCGCGCGATTAAGTTACGGCGCTTATCTCGTGCACACGACTATTCAACTTTACGATATGGCGGTGACGGGAACCGCGAAGAGTTTTGCCGTTCATAATATGGTATTTATTGTAGACGCGTATCTCGTTACCGGATAGAAACTCGCGACCCGAGATCCGAGAATAGATGAATATCTAAATGAAAAAAAAATGCTTATATTGCAGTTCTGGAATTACGTACCGGATGTAGTGTTTGCTTTCGGAGTATCATTGGTATTGACTCTCATAATCGAGGGACCGTTTAGAAGACTTGAAAAACGTTTTATCATGAAAAGAGAAAAACCTCTTCAATCCGACGGGTAAATACAATAAACTCTCATTACCATAGATGTAAATATATAACAATACATCGTAATAAGTGTTTTTTTTTTAACAACTTTCAGGGTAAAAAAAGAATCGAAGAAAATAAACTAGTCGTCGATTAACATCGCTAATTATAATGGCTATTGTTGCGATAATTGTTATTATGTATAATATACGATTTTTTTCACGATGTAAAATTGTCGTTTGTGACTACGCTGCGTAATAAAAGACTGTAAACATATAGTCAATAAACTATTTCGCGTACATGTGAGAGATAAGGGAAAGAAAGGATTTTATTATTATTCCTTCATCAAAATTCTTTATTGGACTCCACTTCTACGCGATCGGCGACGATATAACAAGGGATAATATCTATATACATATGCATAGATGAATACAAGCAATTAACGATTGTCGATTGGGATCGTTGATCATTAAAGCCTTTTATTCACAAGAGACATTGTTCTTTTCATTTTTTATCGCATCGACAGTATTACATGTCGAGTTCACATGCCGCTGGGAGTAGGCTATTTCCGTGGCATTTGCAGCGTGGCACTCGTATTCCCGCGGTTCTCCGACGCACACTTGTACACACCGCTTCTCTCGTTTTCTCTACGTTCCCGCAAATGTCAAAGTGCAATTTGTTTTCCTCCAAGGTGTGCAAACAGCAACGACAGTGTGTTATGTTTATAATTTTTTTGCGGGAATAATTTCATTTTTTTTTCTCCATCAGAATACGCAAAACTTCGATTCACAACAATTGGAACAAATAAAAAATTAAAGAAAATCCAAAAAAATAACACACAGTTTACATGTGTCGATCGCGCGAGTTTGTGTATCAATTGTCAATGACACACTAAATTCTAAACGCAAAGTACAAGTGTGTATTATTAACATGTGATCGCGATAGAACGTCTCGCTTCGCCGATTGTTTAACACCACCAGTTCAGTTCACTCGTTTACGAATATACGCGCTACGATAATATACACACAATAATTTTAAAACTGTTTTTAACACGTTGAAAAATAGAATTCTATTGGCATCGTGACAATCATGAAATATTATGTAAGTCTTCGAATTTATCCATATCGATGATTTTCGTGTTTTCAATATCGCGCAAAGGTTATAATGCCATTCTGTCGCGAATTTTGAGAATCGTAAAAATGGGTCATACAATAAATACGATTATTCAGCTCAATCCCAAAGTTTCTGAAACGCCCTTCGCGCGTCTTTAACATTTGCAAAATCCCAATTTCAGAGAGAAACAGATTGCGCCCTGTCCTCCGCCAGAAACGACGCTACCAACGATCGTTAATTTGTCGATTTATCAAAACGACGCAACAGAAGGACAATAATGTAGAGACGGTAAAGGAACGAAATGATACCACACATAATAACGCTGACGCCGATCCGAAGACGATGTTTGATCGTATTATTAATCGTCCTGTTGCCGTGCGCTATTCTTAATCTCGCATCTTCGCCCGATATGCATGAGGAAACGGCGCTGCAAAATGGCATAGCGGAGCTACAAGCCAAATTAGAACATCTCCAGGCAAAGTACATCAGCAGTCAGGAAGAAATTAATTTACTTTCACATCAGTTACTTACACTCACCGAAAGCAGTCATATATTACCTGATCTGCAATTTTTACTAAACAACGGCAGTTCCAACATCACCAGCATAAAATTGCCGTCGATTTATCATTTTTTGCCGCATTTTCTCAGCGATTCCAACAGCCTGAGACCGGCGTTTCTTCAAAGCAAAGGACGCACAGGCGTCAGTATGGTACTTGGAGTGCCGACCGTTAAAAGAGAAGTTCAGAGTTATTTGTTGGCGACGCTGAAAAATCTTTTGGATCGCATGAGTCCTTCGGAAACGGCGGATACCCTGATAATCGTAATGGTAGCAGAGGTGAGTTACAAAATGAAAAAATAACAATGATATAAATCGATTTTTCGTTTTTTTATTAATGAATTTTTTTTTTTTATTTCAGACGGATCTCGAATACGTGACTTATGTCGCGAAGCAAATAGAAGTTCAGTAAGTGTATTTTTGTAATTTTTTTTTCTTTTTTTTTTTGCGTAATGAATTTAATAACGAATTTTTAATGTTTTGTATACAGATTTCCGTTGGAATCGGAAGCGGGAGTGATTGAGGTAATATCACCTTCGACATCGTATTATCCCGATCTATCGAAACTCCGCGATACTCTCGGCGACGATCATCAACGGGTTGTTTGGCGATCGAAGCAAAATTTGGATTTTGCGTTTTTAATGTCTTACGCCCAAACGAAGGGAACGTTTTATATACAATTGGAAGACGATATATTAGCGAAGAAAAATTTTATAACGACGATGAAGTCGTTTGCGTTGAAGAAAATCAGTATGAAAGAGAATTGGTTTGTTCTCGATTTTTGTCAACTCGGTTTCATCGGTGAGATCACTGATCGATTTATTGCACTTAATACTGTCGGAAGAACGAGCGAAATATTGACGATTTTTGTTTTTTCATATTTTTCAGGGAAATTATTTAAATGCGTCGAATTGCCGTGGTTAGTCCAATTTTTTCTGATGTTTCACAACGACAAACCAGTCGACTGGCTGCTCGACCATTTGGTATCAACGAAGGTGTGCAGCTTAGATAAGGACAGTGTGAGTACTCGCGATAGCGCCGCTTACCATTCGTAACTTCGTCGCTGCGCTTTCCTTATCATTCGTATAATAAAAAATCAACAATTGCGAAATCTTTTTTATCGCAGAAACACTGCAAAATGGCAAAAGCGGAATTGTGGCTTCACTACAAGCCGTCGCTCTTTCAACACATCGGGACGCATTCGTCGCTGAAAGGAAAAGTACAAAAACTAAAGGTTCGTCCCGTTAGGATCTCCCGAAATGTAATTAAATTTTTCTCTCACCGTGTTGCGTTTTTTTTTTTTCAGGACAAACAATTCGGAAAAATAACATTGTACTACGCGCACGAGAATCCGGACGCAACGGTGGAGTCGCAGATAAAACCGTACAAACAGTACACACTGTCGAAGGCGTATAAAGGCGAATCGTTTTTCTGGGGTCTCTTACCGCAACCCGGCGATCACGTAAAGTTCAAATTTACACGGCCTATTTTTATAAAAAAGTGAGTATCGTCTTTAAACTGCGAAACAATTGAAAATTACGAAACAATAACGATGATTACGATGTCCCATAGATATTTATTTAGAAGCGGTAATTTGGAACATCCATCGGATAAATTTTACAACACAACAATAGAAATTCTACCGGAATCGTCGAGTTCTCTTAACAGAAACAGCAACGACGTCACGGAAGATGGTTACATTATCATCGGTACGAAAAATTTCTCCATAAATCGCAACTATACATTTCGTTAGCGAATAAAAAAAAAAAAAAACTTTTTCTTTATTCAGGAAAATTCGACAGTTTGGGATTAGCGCGGGGAACAGTCGATCGACAATTGGGACGCGTATCCGTTCTTCGAATGACGGTACACAGTGAGAGTGAGAATTGGGCAATTTTGTCGGAGGTAAGTACACCGCATTTATCGATCGATTTAATTCGATTTTTAATTAATCGATTTTATTGACGAATAAAAAATTAACGTCAACAGATTCACATTGTCGAAGACGATCTGAGCTGACGACGGAATGGTAAATTTAATCGATACAAAGTACATTAACGCTATAAAAAAAAAAAAAAAAAAAAAAAAAACAAACAATGGAATTGGATTTCCTCTCATCGAAAGTCGCGTCGTTCGTCAATCCACGATATATATTTGAAAATTGTAAAAAAAAAATAGCACCTTTACTCAAAGATAGTCGTGAATTTCACCGTATCGTAAGAGATGTGTAAAGTGCCTACCAAACGATGTCCAACGGATTTAGCCGCGGGATTTATATGTTGTCGTAATTGTTGATAAAAAAAGAAAAAAAAATAACGGTACCTTCTTCGACGACACACCCCGTCGTATAATATAAACAAAAGTGAAGATCTCCTTATCGCGTTTATTATAACTTTTTTCAATTTTAACGCTGTTATCGTTGTGCTATTATTTATCATAGATATTTTTCATAATAATTATCTCCGCGATATGGCTTCGCGAGATCGAAGCATATAAAGAACAAACGACATACGGTCCAATTATCGAAATAATTGATGCGAAGGACATTATTACCATTGTTGCCATTATTTTATTTCGCGAAAGTATTATATATATATATATATTATTTTTTTTTCCCAAGAATTACATAGCGATAGAGTCAGTAATCTTCCGTTTTCAAATTTTATCATTTACTATCCTCGCCTATCGATCTTCGCGTGAATCGTTAAACAATCACTGATCTCCGTGTTGCACACTGAATGTTATAAAAATAGATAAATATTTCATTAGATTCGCGGAGACCGCATTTCCGAATTATCCAGTGCTACGAATTGAAAAGCTTACGAAAAAAAAAAAAAAACTCAAATTCTATGAATATAACGATTTTTATCGAAGGCTATAAAGAGGGATGAGATATTTTTTTTTATTTTTTTTTTTTTAAGAAAATACGATGACTCTGTATATTCTATAATTTTCTAGTCTACTTCGGTCGATCAAACCACATGTGGAGTATATATTTGTCGACGCATCGCCTCGTGCCTATTGACATAGAATCTCATTGCTTTAATTATCTCGCCGTCATAAACGTCGTGTTTTTTTTTCCGAAGCTTTAAACTGGAGCTTTAAAAACCTCGAAGCTTTCCTCTTAAACGATCGTCTCGTTGAAAAAAAAAAGAAAAAAAAAAAAAAACAAACAAATCTCTAATCGTAACGAAGTTTATGGGATATATTAAGAATCGCGAATTTTGTACTTATTATACACAAACTGTAGAGCCGCGAAATAACTTACGCGTAGGATGTCTTACGAATACATACATCCCGAATAATTGTTGTTGAAAAAGTTGTTTAAATGTCTAATGCTAATGCTGCTAATACTTACCGAATGGACCACAATAATTGCACTCGTAAAGAGTAATAAATAATAAATCTGTCGATAACGATTGATTTTAACTGCATTCGCACGACCAACGAGTAGTTGCTGAATGCACAATCGGTACACAGTGGAGAATTAAACACAAAAAAAAAAAAAAAGCAAAAGCTTATGCTTCGGTCCGATTTTTGTTTTTTTTTTAATTTATTTTTTATTCTCTTAAAAATCTTAAAATTTTTCGTTGTGCCGTTCGTAGATATTTGTTAATTTCTGACTTCTCTACAGTATGTTATATATTATATAAACGCAATGAAACGAAATTCGTTATATTTTACAAACATACAAAGAATTTTATTATACTGTATTATATTTATTGTATTGTAGATTCGTATTTTAAAGATCTCCGTTTACAAAAAATGAAAAAACAAAACAAAACAAAAAGAAACCCAAAAGCGATGCGATACAAGCGCCGTGTAGTAAAAGGTACACATTTCTTTTTTTTTTTAGTTGCGTACTATCGTTCAATCGCAAAGACTGTTCGTGCGATTCTAATTTTTCTAAACTTCATATACTATATACGAATAACTATTGACGGTAAATTCGAAACTATGTGTATATGTATTTTGACATGATATACATTACTATATATATATATATATAAAAAAAAGGAGAAATTGTAAAAAAAAAATACAGAAAAAAAAAAAGTGAAATTATGAAAAAAATACAAAAAAAAACAGTGAAATTGTAAAAAAAAAATATGAAAAAAAAAAAAAAAATGGATACTCGTAGAAAAAAATCTACTTTTCTACGATAATATTTAATCGAGCTATGGACGGGTTGCTGTAAATTTATTGTAACCAAATATAAAATTCTTAATGATCCGGAAGTCGAATTTATTTTATACGATTAACAACGCCGCTCTCCTTCTCGCGAGATTCCGAATGGCTGATTTGACTAGAGCTCAGGAAACACCGAACTGTTCCTTCATTTCCGACTTTTCGCCGAGAATCTCATCGATAACTATCTTTAACACCCTTAATATACAATTCTGTCTTTAAACATAAGTAAAAAAAAAATTAAATTAACGATCTCATAATCTCCGCGAGATTAATACTCTGAATGGTAGCGGACTCGCGGTAACCCCGTCGGTGAAAATTGCCTTTGGCTTTTCCTCGCCGGGAACAGCGGAAAACGTAAATGTTTGCAAAAGCCCCGCGATGAATAAGAATACATTGCTTTTCGCGAGAACTTCACCCATACAGTGATGTTTACCTGCAATTGAAAGTTAAATAAATGAGAAATGCGTTAAAAAAAAAAAAAAAAAAAAAAAAAAAAAAAAAAAAAAAAAAAAAATTACGAAATTGCGACTTACCGACACTGAACGGCAAAAATTGATCCCTCACCGACACGTTTCCCTCTTCGTCTAAAAATCTTTCGGGACGAAAAACTTCCGGATCGCCCCAAGAATCGTCCATCAAAACTCTGCTAAAATTCGCGACAATCATCGTATCCTGCGGAAGAAGTATCGAAATTAATCGATAGGTCGATAAAGTAGAAATCGCGATGAAACGAAGCAAAACGTACTTTTGGTATTCGATGTCCCATAATATACGTGTCTTTGAGAGCTCTGTGCGGAATATTCATCGTTCGGCCCATAAACATTCTCACGGATTCGAGTCCAACGGCGTTAACGTACGGCATTCGCGGCCGATCGTTCAAAGTCGGATATCTTTCGCGACCGATCACTTTGTCGATCTCTTCCTGCGCTTTTCTCTGAACTTCGGGATAAAGTACGAGATACAAAAAGCAAAAATTCAAAGCCTTCGTAGTAGTTTCGCTACCGGCCATAAATAAATCGACGCAAATAGCCAATAGTTGTTTTTCTGCGAAATTAAATAGCATAAATTAACTCGCGATATCGTTGTGAATCTCAAAAATCGATATCGAGAAAAAAAATGTTAAATAATTTTTTTTTTTTTTTTTCTTAATTATAAAACATTAATTTTCAATAAATTTTACCGGAAAACGTTTCGTCGTAACTTTCGGATTGTAAAATTTTCAGATAGGCATCCATAAGATCTTTCGGCGCTTCGGGATCGAATTTTTGTTTGTGAAGATCCAATTCTCTCTAAAGTACAAAAATAAACATTAATATCCGTTTATTGTACTGCGAATTTTATTTAAACATCAAACTACTTGCATATAAAAACGTCCAGAGTTGCTGATGAGTTTCGATGAATTTTTTGTATCCGGACATTTCGGGTGCAATGAAGCGAAGTATTGGAAAATGACCGAACATACAACCGATCATATCGCACTCCCGAAGAAGTGTCGTAAGAATTTTTTGAAGATTTAACAGTTCTTTGTCGTCGTGAGTGTATCTGTGAGTTAAAAAAAGCGATAAATTGGCAAAGAAACGATTCCGAACGGAGAGCTTTTCGTTAATTACGAACCTTTTACCGGCCATCATTCGCCACAGGGTATTGAGAATCGGAACTCCGAAAGCTTCGTCCATCTGTATCACCATTTCTTTGCATTTCGATGCTTCGCGAACCTCGTCGTAATCTCCCGCATTAACATACATATCTTCGATTTTCAATGATCGATACTCTCTAACGTTATACTGTGTTTCGTTCGTTCTATGAAGATCCGTAGAATCGGAAAACTTTCTCTTCTTCCCGAGTGTATCCTGTTCCGCGAGTTGATAAATTCTACCGTTGTTTTTGATGTAATTATTATTTCCGGGGCATTCGCGTGTGAAAACACTCGTCTCGAGACGTCCCAACAGATCTTTAACCATGTGGACGACTTCCTCTTCGATCATTTTTGCCATATCGTTTCGTCCGAATCCCAATTCGCGCAAATGACGCAATACGAAACGACGCTGCGCGATCCACAATGGACCGTCCGTAACGAGAACACCTGCGATATCGAAAATATTGTTCGCGGTTAACCCATCGAATGCTTTCCTCGACGATATTACGAAACTTTAAACGCGAAAAAACACGCGAGAAAGTATTTATTTTACTGTCTCACCCCGCCGTTTGCCCCATGTGCGCGATTCGTAAACGGGACCCGTTGGTCTTCCGTCACAATCCTCGTTCGTCAACATCGATCGCATACTTTCGTAATTATTAAGTATTACGATACGATCGGTGCCAATTTTGAGGCCAAAAACGGGACCGTATTTTTTCGATAATTGCGTACAGGTCGCGTGTAGAAAACCTGTTTCCTTTCGTAAACGCGCCACTTCCAGCGCGGAACCCAATATCGGTAACCATCGCGGTCCTGAAAGACGATGAACCGCGTTACATCATCCGATTTCGTTCTTTCGAGTTTTCGCGCTTTAATTGCATTATTTTTTTTGTATTTTTTATTTTTTTAAGTACCCGGCGGATATCCTTTAGGTTTCGTGGAGCTAAGGTACAGAAGTAGAAGAAGTAATATGAGGAGCAGCAACACCGACGGTGGCAGCAGCCTAAAAATACATTGTTATAAAATTACGATGTTTTTTTTCGAATCTGAAAAAAATGCTAATAAAATTTTCAGTTGTTCTCGGTATCCCCGAAAGTTCGTCGAATGTATTACGACGTTTTTTAACGCTCGAGAAATTTCTCCGGTTTCGTCGCATGTTAATGAAGCGAAGCCTCGTAAAGGTATCCATAGAGGTATCAAAAATCGTTTTCACTTTCGAATATTTAGAATTAATTACGCGTCAAACGGCAATATATCTTTTCACTGATTTTTTAGACGCGAATTTTTGCCGAAAAGTGTTTATATTTCACGGGTTGATAACGAATTCGAAAATTCCAAAGGTTTCGCGTGTTTCGGAACTATCAGTGAAATTAAACCGTAAAAAACACTTCGATGATTTTTTTTTTTTTTTTTTAAGTGCGCGTATAACAGCGTGTAACACTCGACGGTGGCGTGTTTAAGTAGTGTTACGTTTGCGCAATGAGCGGCATATCTTCTGGTCTCGAGACGCACACCGGTAACACCCGATTTGCTGCTGAAAGTGAAACGGTTCGTGCGGCGATCTTATGGGAGAAAGTTGTTGCCGCGGAAGGAGACTGCGCATGACCCGCAAAAGTAATGTCCTTAATAATCCCACAATGCTTTATGTAATACGTGTTCTTTGCGTTCCACTTTTTTTTTATCGAAATTTCGAATTTGTTAATTATTATAATTACGCGAAAAAAAAAAAATTCTCGTTTTACTCGTAATAATAATAAAAAATAATAATTATCTGTGAAATTTTTTTTTTTTTTTTTCAAATCGATGCTATTTTATGCACAAGTATTGCTGAAACACCCGGAAACAATAGATAATTTGCAATTAACGTTAAAAACTATAAAAACTTTTTACGAAAAATTTTATTATATTTCGTTGCGCACACGATAATTTTTTATTTATTACACCGCGAAAACGAATTTTACGATTTTTTCTTAGCGACCGAAAACTAAAACGAAAACTAAAGAACGAAAAAAAAAAAAAAAAAACAAAACAAATCGTTATCATACCTGAAGCCGAAAGAGATTGTTTCGATCATCGTTAACGCGAAACTGTGAACGGTAGTGCGACTCAAGCGGCTTTTAAGCCTTCTGGGAATATGCGGAAAGCAAATGCTACGGCGCTCGCCGAAGAAGGGGAAGAAGTTGTGCGTTGACCGCTGCTACCTCAACCTCTGCTCCCCTACCGCAAGAAACTACAACAACGTTCACTTTTTTCTTATTGTACATGAGATTGCAAATTTCTACGGTTTCCCGTAAAACTCTATATTTTTCTGTATATTCAACATGTCGCATTTATTACTTTACGTAAAACCGAAAAAAAAAAAAAAAAAAAAGTTACAAAATATATTTACAGGATTACTGCGTGCAGTAATCGATGGGAACGTAAAATGAATGGCAATACATTTTATTTCTCGATTTTTTTATCGCCGACGACTTCTGCTTCTTTTTCTTCTTCTTCTTCTTTTTTTTCTTCTTTTTCTTCTTCTTCTTCTTCTTCTTCTTCTTCTTCTTCTTCATCTTCTTCTTCATCTTCTTTTTCTTCTCCTTGAACTTCCGGTTTATCGATCATTTCAACAGGCAAACGATCGCCCCATCTGCTGGATCTCGCGCACCAATACATCCATCTAACGACAATCAAAGTCTCGTTATCATTTATTTTACTTTTTCTATACGACGCCCACTGCGAGTAAAACTTACTTTCCCTGAATAGATGTTCTGAAAAGTAATTCTTCGAGTTTTCCTTGCGCTGTGCACATTCGACATATACTATGTTTCGATCTTACGAGAGTCTCGCGTACCAATCGCGGCCAATCCTTCGTCTCGTCGGTGTTTTCTCCTGAAAAATTATCGGCTCGTAAGATTAATTATATTCGAAGATAATTCGATTTGTTATTCATAAGTTTTGTTTCGGCAAATAACCTTTTTTGAAAACGACGTAAGAGTAACGATCGGTTCCAGTTTTTCCTCTGCTACTCAGCGGCAGCGGTTGATAAGTGGCCTGAAAGTTGCACGGTGTACGCTTCGGATCCGTGTAGCGGGGACACCGTAACTCGTGAGGACACTAAATAAAAGTAAAAAAATTCTTCGTAATGAAAAAAAAAAAAAAAAAAATTTTAATTTCTTACCGGTGAAAAAATATGACTCATCCGCGGAACAGTTTCCGCTCGCGATTTTTGCATATGAAGAATAAAGTCGCGCGCTTCGTTAACTACCTGCAAGAGAAATCTTTCAATAGATCCAAAAAATCGTCGAAATAATTAAAATTAACACTGAATACCGACACTAAATCCCGCGTTCGTTCCTTTCTCAACGATAATCAAATATTTCTCAGTCTTTGCCCAAAGTTTCGCTACAGTTTCGAGTCGCGTTTGCATCGTTGGCAATTCCAACAAACTATAGGCGCTGACGACAATATCGTATGTTCGCTGAAATAAATGAAAATTCTTATTAATCAAATTCTCGAATTTTCAAATCGCCGATTTTCTGTTCGATTTACTTACGTTCGATAGCGGTATATATTGACGATAAAAAACACCTTTGATTTTCGGTTTCGAATGGCTGATTATCGATTCCGATAAATCATTCATTTCCGTCGATATATCGACACACATGTGTTCCGTAATGTTGTTCGGCCACAACTCGTTCGCCACCCTTGATAAAGAAAACGTAATTTTATAGTGAAATTCTTTTTTTTTTTTTGTTTTTAAGTTTAAGAATTTTGAGTGTCGATCGTACCACAAGGCGCTCCCGACGCCGGATCCAAAATCAAACATCGTCTTCGGTTTAAATTCCTTGTCCCGCGTCGCTATTTCGTTCATTATTCGGTAAAGTACTCCGTACTCTTTGGCGCTCATTGCCACGAGATAAACTAATGAAGAGTATTTATTGTACTGTACCGGTGCCCAACAGTAAATAGCTTTTTTCAACAATTTCAAGCTTTGCGCGTGTATTATTTTTTCCACGGATTCCAATTCCAGATAAACGAGTTTTTCGAACTTTTTTTGAGAAGCTAAATCTTCTTTTATTTTCGCGTGCTTCGCTTGCGCGACGCTTTGCTCGGTGGGACATTGACGCGCGTGTAGATAATTTGATAGATTGTTGCCGTCCTTCACGAGCGATGTTATCGACGTGTCTGAGGAATCATTACAACAATTCTGTGATTATTCTGTACGATTTTCATTTTTAATCGAATTAATCCCACGATAATGCGTTTCATCGTTATACCTTCTAAAACTTTTTCCAGTGCTTTGGGAAGCCATTCGGGTAATTTGGCGACTCGTTTACTCAATCTTCCCGGATGTTTCCGCGCTTTCACTTCTTCGTTATCTATCTTATTGTACACGTCTTCGATCAGTTTTACTTCTACTCGAGCATTTTCGGGTTTTGTCCATAGCTGCGAAAGAAAAAAAAAATAATAATTTCATCAATTATGCGATCGAAAAAGTTGAAAAAATAAATGGAGAAAATCGTGAAAAACTCACTTGCCGGGTTTGCCGCGATATCGGGGAACAAATTTTTCTCAACATCGTCGTCCTGTAAAATAAAAATCGAATACATTGTTTGTAAAGTTTGAATATTCAATATTTTCGACTTTACACTGACTGCAAACGACCTCTGGTGGCATCAATGCTAACGACGATTCGGAGTTTTCTTTACCGTTCGTATATATTTGTTTTGTTTACGCGAATGTTGTGAAAAATTATCGATGCATTGTTTACACTATTGTATCGACGATAACGGAATCGAAAAACGTTGTTAATTATAATAATACAGAAAATACGATACAAAAGATATCGTTCTTTTGATATATATTGCGATTTAAAATTTGTTAATGCGATTGATTCATATTTATTTATAAATAATAAATAATTGAGACCATAAAAGAGCGAATGAAAACACTGCTCATTTGTTCATAACGATGTAAAATAATTACGATTATTTGTTTTTCATATCGTTCGGTTGAGGTTCGATTGTTACAACGTCGTGTAACTATCGAACTAAACGAAGCCATTGCATTTGACGATATCACGTAATACGCCGGAGGTTACTTACATCTCCTGAAGCATTAATTTTTAACAATCCTCTGGTAAATAAATATATTTCTTTAATTATTCTTCACACATGTCACGACGAGACGTTAACCTAGAAAATAGCCGAAAGTACGATACACGACAGTGGCGCTAGTGGACCGGAGCAAACTAAAAAATTCGTATATATATGCCGACCCTTTTTTTTAAATAAAAAACGAGTACAAGACACAGGAAAATTGGGTTAAATAAAAAAATTCAGTAAGAAATTTCAGATCCTAAAATGTTCGTAGTTATCTCCGCTTCAACGCTCTGAGAAACGTACGAAATAATGAGAAATAGAAAATGGATCGTCTATATGGGGAGCTTCGCTTGATGAGACTTTTATTCTCGTAAACTTTTTTTGCCGCATCTCGGGGAAAGCTTTAGTCTTTTGGGATTAGGATAAACCGTCCTTTACGTTGTGACGCCCGAGGCTCTTAGATTGTCGTGGTACCGACAAATATTACCCTCGGGACGCGCGATGATAAAACCGGATTGTTACCTACTTCCAAGATAATCCGTACGAAATTAGAAACTGATGAATTGTATACGCTTCGGTTACGAACTAAACGCGGTACAATTAATGTCAGAAGACGATACATTAAATAACCTTGAAAATGTCATCCTTACGAGAGAAATACGTTCCGCAATTCCCCAAATTAATACTCATTGCGCATATATCACGCAAATGTAACAAATTATATCATTATCGATTACTACAGAGGAAATACCGTATAGTTACGACAAAGTTAACCTTTTAATGACACTTCTGCATCGAAAATACGGATACTCTCGATAAAAAAAAATAAAAAAACCGCGGTTTTCCCGAACGGACGCGTATTCGCCGCCCGGTCGTTACCGTCTTATCTCATGACAATTCCCTTATCACCGGACACTGGCTATCGCAAGTGTTCCGTTAGAGCGGGATAACACAAACGTATTTCGTTCGCTCGTTTGCGTTCGACTCGAAGCCCGCAAAGGACTGGTGAGAACGAGCATAAGAAAAAAAATAGCAAGACGCCTTTCGGACTATGCGATCGGGTCATTGCGACGTCAGGTCGTAAAAAAACGCTGCGCTTTTCGCTTACATCGCGTTTTAATTTATTTTTCGCGTTGTTTTGCGTTCATTGTCCCCCTCCGATATATTGCGACCAGACTGTTAGCTGTTCTACGTGGGAGAGAGTCGCAAGTGTCAAAGCGGGAGTAGACGCACGAATGTCTCCTCCCCGGCCGACTGTTACGGAACTTGTATCGTCGTTCCGATCCGTCGCGCGGAAACCCCGAGTGGTGAGCTTGTGCGCTGCCGAGGCGCGGTGGTGAATAGGTGTGCCGAGACATTATAACACGCGCGTAGGTGTAGTTATTGATTGCCCGAGGACCATGACCGCGCAAGCTCTGTGTCTTTCGATGAATGACGGCGCTTACGTATGAAACCACCGCGGGCGGCGAGGCAAACGTCGATGCGATAAACTCTCGGTGAATACAACGCACCAGCTGTATCTGGCGACTACACCTGGCCACAGTCGCGAGGATGAGATCCGGGGCTCTCCCGTTGAAGCTCCTGGTGACATTGTTTTTCGCAATCGTTAATTTCACCGACGGCGGAAAACTCGAGTTTTATCAAGGTGAGTACTCGTTTCCACAACCCCCGACAACATATTCATTTTTTCGTCGCAATACATCGCGAATTTTTTTTTTATTATTAAACACGCGCGACTCTTGCCATCTGTGCGCTTCTCGGGGTTATTGACATTCCAAAACTGCAAAACTATGTCGTTACGATTGTAAAACGTTGAGAAATGCCCTCGATAATCCGCAACGCTCAACATCTGCTCAAATTAATTGCAATATTATTGTCGCGGTAACGCGCGGAGTGCTCGTCTTTTTCGCACGTTACGCGACTGTCTTCGTCTCGATTCTCGGTTACCACCCATCCGCGTTTCATCGTTCGTGGACCCTCGATACATCGAACGCGAGACGAAATCAATTCATCGCTTGATACGTTTCACAAGGTCGTTAATCGGAGATTTTCAAGGGCTCCCCCCCTCGTGACATCTGGATTGCTTTCACTTTTGCCAAACGAATGGTTACCCTCCTTCGGGAATAACGTTCGATAAAATTTTATTTTCCTCCGATATCGCGCATTAAACACGACCCGCATCGCGCTCGTTGTCACGTTTCGTTCGTTGAAAAATACATATAATTGATCAGAAACGTTTCGCCGCATGTTTATCCAGCTGGAATCGATAGTATACACGCGATTTCGAAATATTGATTGTCACTTTGCGGTGTCCGATGTCGAGGGCCGGGCTACTTCGAGTATATAGCACAACAGCACTCGTGTACCATCGATGAACAAACATCTTTTTTGGGTCTCGACATTATTTTTCGTGTGGGGCAATGTTGCGATTGATTTGCTTCGAGATTCGATGCAACAGATGGTCGTTCGGAAAGCCTCAGCCCTTGAAGTACCGGTGCTTTGGCTCTTTAATAACTCAAACACAATATGTTATCTGCGCTACAATCTCGCGAATATCGACGCGTTAATTGAATCTCCGAAAGCGAAACGTAAATTTTTCTCAAATCACTGACACGATAAATTGATGTAGAAAAATCGAGAAAATAATCTTTTTTTCGAAATCGACGATCATATTAGGTTTTTCGAGCTTCAAAAATGATTATTGATGCAAACACGCGATCGAAAAAAAAAAAAAAAAACATCGATAAAAACTCCGCAACGTAATCTCTCTTCGATGTATATAGATGTCGAGCCACAGCCACCGGGGGACATCATGTATAAACGTATCGCGAGGTATTTGGATTCGCAAAATCGTGAATCGCGCGAAGTACGTCGCGCCCGTCTGTCGCCACTATTGCCGTGGCAATACGACGAGTATCTCGATTATCGACGACAAAAGGAGAAGACATTGTTAGAAGCGTTGCTTGATAATCCGGGACTCATCGATGTGTTGGAGAATCAAAAGATAATGCCGCGTTACGACAACCGCGAGGATTATTCGCGAAACGAAGCCGAACCGGGGGGTCCGTTCGCGAACGTAGATCCGCCGCCGCGAATTTACGATGATTACAACAAGATGAACGGTGGATACGGCAAAGAACTCTTCGATAACGAAAAAGCTTTCTACGCCCACGGATCGGGTTATCCGTTGCGATTTAATCCTCCAGAAAATCTGAATTATCCCGGTGACGATACGGACCCCGAAAGGCTTTTGAAACTTCAAGGAAAATTGATGGAGATGAACGCAAACAGAGCGAATGCCGAGGAGGATACATTTTCGTCTCAAAAGTCCGAAAGGGAACCGGAATTTACTTTTAAATTCGATAAACCGAAGATTAACGAACGCGATACCTTCGGCATCAGACCGAACGATCCGAGATATTACGAAGACGACACGCGTGCAACATCCGGTTTCGAGGAGAAAAAAACGACTCCCGATCGAGAAAAAGTTACAGAGTCCTCCGTAGAAATGAAAAATCCTTTCGACGCCATCGAGGATCAGCGGAGAGCCGATAACGATTACGACAATACGGAAAACGCGCGTAACGATAAATTTTCGTTGATGAAAGTTACGATGCCGGAATTTCACAGACGCGCCGAACGAGATCCGGTTGTCGTAACGTCCAGTCGCATGACGAATAACGATATTTATTTCATCGGTGAGTCGCCCGTCGTCGGCGAATTAAAATTATAATTCATGTATTACGCGCACTGCATGTATATCATTATTTTTTTAAATATTTAAACTATTTCTCTCGTTTCAGCTATTGTCGCCGGGTGCAGCGCCGCATGTATGTTTGCTTTGGTTTTAATCGCCTTAACGTGGTGCAGGTAATTATTATTATTATTATAATATTTTTTTTTTTTTTTTTTTTTTTTTTTTTTTAAATACAAATTCTCGATGTATGTACGACAGGGAAGCGACGTAATAATATTTAATCCGTAGACTTCAGAGAGGCGCTAAAGCAGCTGCGGATATCGAATACCCGGCTTACGGTGTTACCGGACCCAACAAAGACATTTCACCGTCCGGCGATCAGAGACTCGCCCACTCGGCGCAGATGTATCACTTTCAACACCAGAAGCAGCAAATAATAGCGATGGAGAAGTGGGTGTTTCGTTTTCATTATTTCGTTTTTACGCTAAAAAAAATCAATGGATTTTTTTTATTTTCGTCTCGTCAATGACGTATATTCATTATACGAATTTATTACAGTCGCACCGCGGCATCCCGAGATCCGGGCTCCGTGTCCGAAGCCGAAAGTGACGAGGAAAATGAAGAAGGAGATTACACTGTTTACGAGTGCCCCGGTCTCGCATCGGTAAGATAAACGCTAAATTATACTTTTATTAAAATCGGAGATATCTTTAGACGAAAAAAAAATCTCGAATTTTCATGATTTTTTTTTTTTTTAAGAAATATTTTTTCAAGTTTTTCGAAATTTTGGGCATTTTTCGTTATGACTTCAGACTGTTGCCTCGTATTTTTTTTTTTCTTAATAATTGCGCGTTCCGGCGATTTTTCCTTCGTTAACACTTATACGCAGAATATGAACCAAGAAATAGCGAGAAATATCGGATGTTGATGAAATGGTACGCTTTGGAGCGTAAATATTGAATATTCCGAAAAAAAAAAAAAAAAAAAAAAAAAAAATTTTATAAAATTTATTTTTTTAATATCAAAAATATTTTCTCACCGTATGTTACACGAGTTTTGAGAAAAACGGCTTTAAAGTTTTGATAAGTAAAAACTCTATGATTTTAATGACTTTACCGACAAATCTGCGATTTTTTCGGAATACAATATGTTTTCAGATTCTTCGAAAAGTTGATTCGCGTGCATTTGATGCTCTCTTGTGAAATGTTCGATTTTTTTAAACCGATAAAGGTATCTCCTTTAACTTAAAGATATCGGTTGCGAAATGAGATAATGTATTTTTTATTTTTTTTTTAAGACCGGCGAAATGGAAGTGAAGAATCCTATGTTTCACGACGATCCAACCCCCGCGACTCCGCCGCAAAATCACAAGGACGAGGACCACATTTAGCTTCATTAATTTTATCATTTATCTCATTCTATCTGAATTCTTCCCGGGTGCTTGGCTCACTTTTGATGTATCATATCCGAACCTATTTATCTACAATATCGTATATAATATATCTAATTTTTCTATGTATATCAAAACAAAACCGAATGAGTATATAATTCAAAGATATTTCAATGCACGTTAATCGGATAATCGAAGCGAAATATTGTCCCTTCTAAGCTCGAGAAAATTTTAGACACGATGTACCTATGTACCGAAAAATTTTATGATGGAATTGCCGCATTATCGTTGCGTTTATTTTTATTTTTATTTTTATTTTTTTATACAAAAACGCGAATCACTGTAATTCTCGTTGAATAGATTTTATTCGACGATACGAGAAATCGCGATCGTTGACTGAAAACAGCGATAAAAATAGGCGTTAACGATGACTTTTTTAAAACAGTAATCAACAATTCCATACTTTTTCACTGGTGTCGGTTTTTTAACAATTTCTATTGTAAACGTTGAAACTTTAATGCTCCTTCGTCGGGCTTATCGTTCAACGAGAATTTTTGCATTTACAACCGAGGAAAGTCCAAATGTTTCAATTTCAACATAAAAAAAAAAAAAAAAAAAAAAAAAACAGGTGATTGTCACCAATCAAATTAGATAATTATCTCGACCAATATTATATCACATGAGAGTAGCATAGTTCGTGAGTCAAAGTTCTTTCATGCTGTGCTGCACCATGTATACTGTAAATATACACCACAAAACGCGAACGCGAGATAAAAAATACTATATGAAAAAAGCTATAGATATTATATGAAAAAACAAAAAAAAAAACAAAACAAAAAATAAAAAGACAATGTTTCGTTCCTACGATAAATACGGCACGAGAGCTTCCTGGGTACCAGTGTGTGATAACAGATTAAAAAAAAAAAAAAAAAAAGAAAAAAAAAAAAAAAAAGATTCTATTATACAACTATAATAATTCTATTTATGCGAAAATCGCGTTTGGGATGAAATGTATTGCGATCGTAACGGGTTTATGATGCGATTAATTTCGACTGTAATCCTATCTCTCGAAACTTTAATATCCTAAAATATGATTTTATTTTTCACGACAATAATTTTACTGCAGAAATATTTGCGGTTTCTTCGTTATATTAGCCGATGGATAATAAAGGATCGTATTTTTTTTTCTCCTCCCTTTGTAGCTATCGGCAGCAATCACTCGTTGCTTCACAAACATTTATCCGCGAATGAAAAATTCTCGAACGATTTTTGTGCAGAAACGGGAGCGATCGCCGCCGCGCTATCGTGAGTGAGAAATCGATGTTGTAAAATGCTTTATATCATAAATCGATATATATATATTTACGAAACGGGAAGTGTATAACGGTTGATTCGGGAAGCTCTTGCAACTTTCTTATAGTCAAAGATGTCGCGACTAAAAAAAAAAAAAAAAAAAAAATTATAAGAGCGATGCTATTGACGCGTCAATCATCAAGTATATTCCCGTAATGAAAAAATAAAAAATATGGCCTTTTATTTAGTTCGAAAAAAGAAACGAAAAAAAAAAAAAAAAAAAAAAAAAAGATGAAAACAGAAAGATATATATTAAACTTAATTACCGTAGCCTAACGTCGTTCCTACAGAGCACTACTGAATTCAAGGAATTACAACAATTCGTTGCCAGAAATCGACTATTTTATAGCACGAGGAATGTATTTTATCGATGTTGTGGCGATTAAAATTATAAGTATAAATTGCCGTATCTAACAAAAGGTCTCTTAGCACTCTATAAGATGTTTCACAGTATCGAAACATAAGTGTGCAGCATGAAAGGACAATTTATGTGTACAAACGTATTACATGATTGTAACGCGTATGTTAATTGGTAATCGAACAATGGAAAAAAAAAAAAAAAATTCCCAAAAAAAAAAAAAAAGAAACGGAAATACGAGATGATTTTGTAATAGTCCTGTTACGCTACATTATGTTGAAGAGTTTATATAAGTCCCCGTATATAGCATAAGGTCTATTCTTGTATTATTTAATCTTCCAATAATCAAAATAACTGCTGGCAAAGCATCTCTTTACGAATAGTGTATTATTTTTAGTGAATAAATGATTTATTTTATAATTCGAGTTTTCGACGTGAATAATTTCATTGTTTACTCGTTATAATTCAAAAATGTGATGAATAATCATTATAAATTGTATAAACGCGTAATACATGCCGCAATATCGGTGGCGCCGGGCCAACAAATTTTCTCGAAAACGAAACGGAACGACGGAATCATAGAATCGCTTAATTTTACCTCCTTAAAGAATAATAATGAAACAAATAATTATAGAGAAGTAAAGATTATTCGGCAACATTACTCAATCTCTTCAATTCCTGTACCAAGTAGGAGTGATACAATTTACGGTCGACGGGTCCTACGGCACCGATGACCGCTTTTACTTTCGTTTCGTCCTATAAAAATCGTAAAAAAATTAAATAAAAATGATATCGAGCATTGTACGTAAGTAATAATTCGATTAAAATTAATTCCCAAACTTACATTGTACGTTTCTTTCTTTGCTCTGATTTTAAAGAAATTCGAGCTGAACGCAGCTTTGGAGAAAAGAGAATCGTATCTATCGGGATCGTTTTCCTTCATCTCGCCGATTTCCTGCGCCGAGAAGCCGAGTAATTTTTCCGATTCTTCGTTGAAAGCTGTTGCCCACTGATTGCCAGTCCAGTCGCATATACTCATCTAAAAAATAATTTTTTTCCCCAATAAAGTATATTACGTAATTTCCAATTATCGTCGATAACAATAATTATTTCGTCGTTTTTTATACTCACGTTGGTGAGCAATCGGTACTTAAAGTTCGGAAACTCTCTGTCGCATTTCTCGCATCGATACATTTCGTTCGATTGATCGACAACCTTTTTGTTGCATCCTTCGGTAGGACACGATTTGTACATTGAATTTTCTTTGCGGATCAATCCTATGTAACCTTTGATGATATAATTTTCCACGCCGTCCGTGAGCTCCAAACTTTTCTTCATTGCTTCCGCGACGGTTAATATAGGACCGTTCATTCCGCCACCACCACCGGCCCTCGATATCACCTTGCAGTCTGCTTCTCTACCTGTTGCGTTCCACCAGCCGCGTAGTCTATAAAAAAAAATAATAAAAAAATAGTGATATTGAAGCTGATTGCCGAATGTTTGTATTGCTATTGATTTTTCCGAAGGAAAACGATAAAAAATAATATACCTGTGAGCTTCCGGTATATCGGGATCGACTTGCAACAACGACGAGCCGACGGTCGACAAAGATTTTCCGTTGTTGAATTCCCCGATACGCGCGCCTTTGATCGCGATAACTGCATTTTCCGGGGCGTTAAATTCTTCGGCTTGACCTCCCCATATCGTTAGGGTGACCTGAAAATGATTAAAAAACGCATAATATCGAATAAGTATCGGTAAAAATAAATAAAATCGGCGATCCAATTGCGTTAATTAATATTTACCTGAACATTACTCATATCAACAATTTGTATATCTCTCTTCCGAAGTTCCCTTCCAGTGGCTCTCGCAGTGAGCGATTGTACGTCGTCGTAAGATTTAACGATTCCTAAAACATCTAAGAAAAAAAAGGAATCGATATTAATGTAATTTTAATTGTGAATTTTATCGACGCGACGGAAATTCGTGATGAAATTATTCGCGTACCCATCATCTCGTTCTTTTCTCTCGTCTCGACTTCGCTGAGAGGATGGAAATCGTAAGTAATCGCTGGTATATCGTCGACGTCGTCGTGACACGGTATGATTTCCGTGTCGTTGTTCATCGTCATTTCGTATTCGTTTTTCAACGTTGTGAACTGTTTGTTCGCAGGTTTCAGTGTGCAGCGAGATATATAGTATACTTTACCGATCTATGAGAAAGAATTTTTTTTTTTTTTAATACGAAAATTAAGACTCATTTTATACGCGAGAAACGCAAATTCCGCTGCGTACCTCTATCATTTCGAAGAATTTGTCGCATTGATCTTTGAAAGCTGTGCATCTTATCTCGCCGCTCTCGTCGACCAAATCCATCGAGAATAGTTTACCCTCTCCGCGCGAATTGCTCCACGTTCTCACCGCCGATTTGTTGCTGATTCGAACTTTGATGACCCAACTGCACAGGTATATCAATCGTCGAGTTATTATTCCGTTTTTTTTATTCTCGATTATTTATCAGTTCGATTCCTCTTACCGATTTTGATACGGACTCAGAGCCGCGATGGGAGTCGTCGTGATGTCCGATCCCGCGGACACCGACTCGTTCAGACGATTTCTCTGAACGGCGGTGTTGTCTGAAAAAATAAACAATTGCATTATTCGAAATACGGCATTAACGGAAATAACGAAAACAAAAAAGGGTTCATCAATTCAATCGCAAAAAAAAAGGCCGGTAACGATTCCGGCAAAACTTCGCGACGCATGTGTTACGCTACAGTACCTTTTTTTTGGCGGCAAAAAAAAAAACGAATTATGACGATTTTGGAACGTAAAAATTTTGGAAAAATTCAAAGTTCGAATAAATTTCAAAATTTCGGGAAAATATATCGAATTTTGAACAAATCGATTAAATGACGAAAAAATTGCGGCAAATTAAAAAAAAATTAATTAAATCGGAAAAAAAATAAAAATTTTAATAAAATTTTCGTAAAAAATAAGGTAACTGGTTGACCAATTTGCAATGATTTCAGTGAATAAAAAGATTTCACTCACTTGGTCTCGCGGCCGCTGGTTTGCTCTGAGGCGCAGCTGGAGCCGGAGCTGCGGCAGCTTCTGACGAGGATTCCAGCGGCGTAGGATTGCCAATTTTTCTTCCGACTTCCATACCGGGGACTTGGACTTCGACGCTCAATATAACCATAACTCGCCTTTAAAAGAAACGAATTACCGTGAAAACCCCATTTCCTTCATTAAAAACAGTATCTGCAAAATTTCTTTACTTACTTTGGCCTTCCAGCGTTATTGACGTTACTCATGGCGTATCGATTGATTTGCACGACGGTAAATTCTGTGAGATCAGTGCTAATCATATGATTGAGTTGCGTCGCCAGCATAGTGAAAGAATTGATACGCAATCCGTCGGAGAGTAAAAGTCTGTAGCGTTCGCCGCTTGAAGAACTCGCCAATTTTTTGTGCCCCTGAGAAAAAAAAAATTACGAAAATTTCGATACATCGCGAAATCGCGAGAAAAAAAAACCGTTAAACTTCGTATTGAATCTTTCGTTTACCAGAATCTGGAAAACGGGATTATCGATCGTTTCGCCAGCCATAATTTTCTGTAAAGATAACATCGATGCATGATAAAAGTCCTTTGTGTTCTTAAGACGCAATGATCATTGTGTACTTTTCGCGGTTTCGGCGAATAAAGAACAAACTCACGTCCAAAGCTCCTTCGCTGAGCTGCATCATCTTGGAGTCGCGGATATTATTCACAGATTTGAAAATTAACGATAACTATAATGTTTCAATGGAAGAATTATTATTGCGTATCCCAATGTCGCGTGGCTTCGGTTAAGTACGCCGGCTTTATACGTGTTTATGCACGTCGTGTTTTATCAAGTTGTCGGTTTAGCGGAAACATCTCGCAATTCGCAATCGCTACGTAATAGTGTAGAAACGTTTTGGCGCCAATTCGGAAATGACCAATGGCGCCATCTCTGTGATTTTCGTCAGTCGGCAATGAAGAAATTTCGCTTATCGTGTGGTATTCGTGTGACTCTGTGTAATTGTAATGTCGGGATACGAATAAAATAGTATAACAAGATAAATGTGAAGCGAAAAATCAATTTTATATTCAACAATATTACATACGAAGCGTAAAACAAAACAAAATATATATCGATATATATATTAAACCATTTCCATGTATTTTTCGCAGTGCGCGGGCGTAAATCGTTATTATATCGCAATGAATATTAAGCACGATTTAGCATCAAATTTCGCGAATAAAATTCTAAGTCGGAATGCCAAGGGTTTTTCGCACGAGTTTTTGGGCGATTCTCTCGAATTCGGGTCGATCCTCGCGCCACATTTTCGCGGCGTCGACATTGGCACCACTCTCGTCGTTCGGCTCCGCGAGCATACTGACGACGCTCAGCAATATTTTTTCTACACTCTGCACGGGACTCCATCGTTCTGCACTGCTCTCGTAACCCATAGGATCGTCGCCCGGTGCGTGCAAAATGCTTATACACACGCGACCGTCCGCGTAAACTGCAAAAAAACTATATTATACAAGGGAATTTTTTTTTATTACAATTTAATGATGTAAATTCGTGTCGATTTCTCTCAAAGTTTCTTTGCATTAAAAAACAATTAAATGAGGATAACTAATAAATGTATTATTGACTTAAAAAAAAAAAAAAAAATACTCCAAATTAATTAAATCGAATTTTCAGCTCTTTTCGGGAATAATAGAAAACGTATGGGATAAGCAAATCCATACTTACTGTTAGGATGAAACATTTCACAGGTAAATTGCATCTTAGGTGGACTTAGTGGATAGTCAGGTGGAAAGATTAGCTTTGCTGGGAAAACCCCCCCTTCGAAACAGGTACCCTCGGGACCCCTATAATTATACGAATGCATTAATGAAAATAACGAAATAAATACGAGAATCGAAAAAAAACTGTAATTCGTAACGTACGTTATCAGCGCTTCCCATTCGAAGAAATTTTCTTCGTTTATCGGTCCCGCGATAATGCCTTCCGGTGGATTTAAGGTTAATTCTGGAAAAGTCCACGAAAAAATAAGCGTTAGATATCTGTGAGATAATTTATGTGCATAAATTTTGGAGCAGCAGCGATGTCATGCTGTACGGATTTGATGCACACGCGCGCTGTCCGTTTCGGTCGATTCAGTTTCTCACGTTTATATTCTGCCATTAAACGTCTCAACGCCGAACCTGCCATTGTTTACGTCTCAACGAAATTTTTCTACGACAGAATCTAAACGATTATCATGACAGTGACACCTCTGCCAAAGTGGCAAAGAACCTCTCGCTACGAGTTGTTGCTCGCGTGTACGTCGAGGGGTGGGGAATCGAATGGCGAAAAACGCGTGAAGGGGGAGATCCAGTTCTGCGCATGCGTACGACAACGGGGAGACGATCGTATTATGCTTTCACGTAGTGTTGGTTTTTAAAATAAAGGAAAAACATTCTTTTCGATTAAGTTGCATTTGTTTATTATTATCTACACAGGTACAGCGTCGATAAGTACGTATATAAGGTTATGTTTCACGAGTAACTTACAATATGTTTATTAATAAACATATAACATGTATATATCTCGCGCACGCGCGACGAGAATAAACATTTTGCGGGTCCACCGCAATAATGATATTCTACGCTCGATTGAACAACAAAATCATTCTCGTTTGGCATGACTCTTGTAATAAATCGCCGCGAACATAATACTCGAACTCAGCGCTACCGATATTATAAAATTTCCTAATAGCACTATATCGGCCGACTCAACCCATATAGTGAAAACTCTCGCTGCAAAAAAAAAGGAAAAATAATATTATACATCGATGATGAATTAAATGTAAATTTTTTTTCGTATACTTACTTAAATTTGTAAAAACTGATATGAACCAAGTAAGGATCGATATAGAATCGGCATTTTTCGCTCGTAATATCGCCAGCAATTGAACTACTTTACTCGATGCTGAGATCGGTGTACACATAGGCTGCGAATTAATTAATATTTTTACTTCCGGGAATACGTCGATTTTGTCGATAAATCGAAACGAAACGATATACCTACCGCTAAAAATGTGAGAACGACTTTTGGGATTATCTGGAAGATAAGACATCCACTCAAAGCGAAATAAAATACAGCGAAAAATATCGATCGCGTGTTAACTTGGTGCTGATATCTCAATACTAGAAATATTAATACGAATTCTTGAGCCAATATAACCGGATATTCCATGTACGATAGAAGCGAATATCCATTTGCATAATTGTAACTCGTCATGACGGTGTAACTGAAAAATAACATTAAGAATTTTTTTTTTTTTTTTTTTTTTTTTTTTATTCGGGAATTTATGTTTTTAATATTAAATCACTCACCTCGTTAGTTCTAACAACAATCCTAATATAGATATTCCCGCAGCCGTCTTAACATTCCACAAATTTATTATCTGCGGAACTTTAAGTATGAAACACGAAGCTATTGTTATGATACTTAATGTATCGGCAATTGTTTGAAGATACATTTTTTATTGATTTTTGTTTCTCCTCTTTTTTCTGTAATTAATTGCTCCAACTTTCTTTGCTATTCTCTATTTATGCACTGAAAGATCGCGCATTTTTTTTTTTTCATCTGCGAAATAAAGAATTGTGAAGTATTGTCTCACAGAACGGAAGCCCCACGAATTCGTTGATAATCCGCGGTTATTCTCGTACCTCGTTTATGTAGACGATTTTCTACGCTCTATCGAAGCGTTTCGGAGCACATTTCGGAGTTGCGGCTGATAGGAATATCTCTTTTATAAGTTGTACGCAACTCGTGTTATCCGGAGCACCGTCCGGCGAGAACTGATTTCGAAACTGTAGTCAATATTTGCCCGGATTTACCGGGAGCTCCAATTTGGAAAGCGCATTCTAAAGTACGCTTCAGCCAGCTGACGACTGATGTGGAAACACCCCGTGTGGCGGGGGAGGACCAGTTTACGGAGCATGTGGTGTGCTGCGTGTGATACACCGGCAACAGCGGCAACGTTCAAACATCGAAGAAATATTCAGCTTTCAATAATACACGATAATTTTAAGGGTACATTATTATTGTCGACTGTATTGGTCTCAAAAATTTATTTCATTGTCAACATTGCAGTACAAACGTTGTTAATCAACTACATGCGTATTCAATTAGCCTTAGATTAATTTTTTTTTTTTTTTTTTTTCTCCACCGTACAATAAATTAATTGGTAATTGGTAAGAAGGGGGCTTATTATGCCTGTGCTTTAATTATTATTATTTTTTTTTTCTTCATCTTCCTTTCATCATTGCAGTTAAGTTTCTGTATGGATGGAAGTGTATACAATATTTATATGTATATTTTTTTAAAGCAATCAGTCGCACTTACTCGTCGAATCGATTATTCATGCGTTTTCATTTTCATTCAATTTTTTTTTTATTTTTTATTCGTTTATAATGCGTTTCGCAATTTCGACTTCGTCCTCAACAACGTCCGCGGCTACTACAATTCTGTTCACGAATTTTTTTTTTTTTTTTTTTTTCTTTCGTCTTCCAGAGGAATATTTGTTGTTTTCTCCACAGAATACTGATCCAGCTGTTGTATCCTATAATTATGTGTTTTTTTTTTTTCATTATTTAGTTTTTTTTTTTTACTATCATCGACTACACTAATGTCACGTTTTCTCTATGAAATAGATGAAATAAAATTACATGTGCAAATGTTCACGTTTTTTTTTGTTGTTGCTGTTGTTCCTTTATGTTTTCTTTTTATTCGAGTGTTTTTTTTTTTTTCTTTTTTTTTTTTTTTTTTTTTACAGAACATCATTCGACTGTCTTTATTTTTTCGATCATCGTAGTTGGAGAGTTTCGCGAATAGCCGAAATGATTGGTTGAGCCAACGTCAGGCGCGATACAAGATTTTTTTTTTTCTTTTTTCTTTTCGTTTAATGTCACAGTGTTATATAATTTATTATAGCTCGGTGCAGTATGAAGTGTATAAAAGATTTTTTCACGCTTTTTCATTGCGCGTTTCGGATTGATCTCGTGAGACAGACTCCTTCCATTTTTTTTTTTTTTTTTTCGTCGTTCCTTTCGGTTAATTTGAAAATCATTACTATTATTTGTTTGTTTTATGTATCGTGTAACTGCAATCGAAAGAAAATATAACTTTTAATAATGGCAACGCTCATTCCCGAGAACACTGCATTTTTTAATTTTTTTTTTTTCGTATGATTATTGAATAAAAAAAAAGTCATCGAAATTCATTATCGTAATGTCGACTCGTCTTCGTATTTTTTTTTTTTTTTTTTTTTTTCATTACTTTTATCCATTAAAAAATATGCACGCTAACAGCGATCGAACTTCGTGATAAAACGTGTTAGACTAGGAGATTTGGATATTAAGGATGATAATGATGTGTTGCAGACTGACGATGAAATCTCGTGAATCGTCGCGACAGTAATATAATAATCGGACTCTCGATAAAGTAGAGAAAAACCGTTTAATATATTAAAATGTCGTTTACATAACAAATATGTTAAACATAACTTTTCTTTTTTCATGCGAAATAGTGTCCAATTGTAGAGAATGTGTGATTTTTTTTTTTTTTTTTTTTTTTTTTTTTTAATCCGCTAAATCATAAAATACGAAGTACACATTTAACGTGTACTTTTTATCACGAATAAATATAAACTAAAGCAGAATGAAATACTGAAGATAAAAATTTAAGCTGAGGCCTCCGAATCGAATTAATCGATTGACACCGAATCCGTCCGCAAGACGGAAGCTTAAAGCCGATTTAAATGTTAAAAAAAAAAAAAAAAAAAAAAAAAACGAAATGAGAGAATTACGAATTGGGCTTTCGAAGCCAATATAAGGTTCAGCCGTGTGATTGCCCAGCAATCGACGCGATAGTCAGTTCGATAGATTCGGCTCTTCGACGCCCAAATCTTAAATACAACGTTTACATGACTAGTAATGTTACTTTCGTCGTAACAATAATTAACAACGCGCGCGGTCCGTACAGCACACTTTGTTCTTACAAGTTAATCGACAGAATTTTTTTTTCTTCGTTTTCTCCTCTCGAAAATAAAAAAAAAAAAAAAACAAAAAAGAAAACGAACGATAGAACACAGAGACTTAAAAAATAAAATTAATACGTTTCTCAAACACGCGATGTGTTTAAATCTTTCATACAGTCATCACAGTCGTCGTACAAAATCGAAAGGTTACACACGCCGGCAATTAAACGACGCAACTTATCGTAACGCGAGACAATAAAAAAATTTTGTTTTCCTGAACGAAAATCTTCCGAAAATATTGTGTAATTAAAAAATAAAAGTTTGCAAATTGGTTATTTGGGTCGTGTGAGGTCCTTCGATCTCTTTAATGTGCTGTGGAGGCGGATTACATTTTTTTTTTTTTTTTTACTTTCAATAATCGTAATTTTTTTTTTATTCGTCTCTAATTGCGTGACCGGCATTTTTTTTTCTTTTTTTTTTTTTTCTTTAATTCTTTTATAAACTATCGGATAATTTGAAACAACACTTCGATAATACCCTATCTATCGGAGATTGGAAAGTTCTTTACGAACGATCATTCGTATCTCGAGTGAAAAAAGAAGTCGGAGGCGATAAAAACAATCAACCAATACCTCCTTAGCCTTCGTTAAACTTTAATCGTTTCATCATATTTCGACGATCGTTACCGTGTCTATGAATGTAATTGTGTGAATGTGTATCCGCGCGTTCGCGTTTTTTTTTTTTTTTTCTTTTCTTTTTTTTACAATATTTCAATAGATAAAAGTACGAAACGAAGAATTGGCAAAGAATCGTCAATTCAATCCCAACAATTAAATCTCTAATGTCGATCCGTTGAGTTAAATGTTATAATTAGGATGACGCGATGAATTTTATATACATCTTTGGTATCGATCCGAAATCAATAATAATGAGTCGTCAAAGAAAAAACAAAAAAATAAAATAAATCTCGCGAAGTCTTGAAAACGCGATGCGAAAAAAGAAAGGATATTGTATAACGCGATTCCGATAGAGAAATAGAAACGTATATATGGCACAGAAAAGAAAGAAAATAGCAGTCCGGTAAAACGATCGATTAAAATCGATTAAAAGATAAAGAAAAACATTCAACACGCTTTGGATAATAGACGTTACGCGAGCAATGATTTCGGTGTACATATAATTGAATTTGTGATTACAACGGAATAATAACTTCGACGAATAATTGTTTTTTTTTTAAGTTTTTTTTACCTATCGTATTATTGTATATTCGTTATCTAAAAAAAAAAAAAAGGAAATATAAGTATTTCGGTCGACGAGTAAACGTAGTATAACTATAATGAAGTATTGTGTACCTCACGATCGCGTGAGTCAGTGTCCCTTCTTCTCCCCCATTGCCATTAGTTCCATTTTCGTTTTGTATACTTTTTCTTTTTTTTTTTTTTAAACCGCAATTAAAAAAAAAGCATCGATAATGCCTCATAATATAAGTTTCCTTAGTAATATGTGGTCTGTAATAATATGTTAAAATTATCACCTACTATACCGCAATTTCAATACTCAATTAATATACATATAGTAAAAATCAACATGAAAGTAATGTTGATCCGCATTCACTAAATAATCTCAATGTTACAAAAAAAAAATAAAATAAAAAATATAAACTCCGTTTAGTGAGAATATTTCACGATAAACTTTAATTTCGTTCCTTCCGAGAGAAAAATTTCGAATGCGGACCATTATATTCATAAATCGATTGTAAAATTCTCTATCAGTTAATTATTCAATGCTAATGTGTTGTGTGTCTCTCTCTTCTCTCTCTTTCTTTCATTTTTTTTTTTTTTGCTTACGTTTCTTTTTTTTTTTTCTTTTTTTTTCTCTCACTCTGTCTCTCTTTCTCGAGATCGAACGTGAAAAAATGTTGTTCGTTATTTAACCATTAATTGTTGTATTCTTATTGTTTATATTACAATATGTCAAGACGAGCAGTACGATTTACGTATTTTGTACCTCACGATAGGCCTTGCGGTGTAAAACAAA
The DNA here is from genome assembly GCA_934046635.1 of Buathra laborator. NCBI lineage: Eukaryota > Metazoa > Arthropoda > Insecta > Hymenoptera > Ichneumonidae > Buathra > Buathra laborator. The sequence continues at coordinate 8,241,019 of OW203900.1, forward strand.
TTTTTTCTAATTCACCGGTCGATGAACTAACCGGCGACTCGGCGCGTTCGTCCTGCTCTGCCAATTGCTCGCTGTAGTAATGCGGCGTACTGAGATAATCGATCAGTCGTCGCGGTAGCGGTAATGTCGGTATAAGATCTCTCCTTACCATCTTCAATATTACGAATCTGCATGTGTGTTGCAAGCTCTGCACTTGTTTGAATCTCGATACCGGATGCAACAGTTGCACTCTCATCGGCCCGAGAACTGGCCGTCGATGAAGAAAAAACAGATATCGACCGCTTCGCGAATGTTCGACGGCATTTTCGATGAAATCCACTATTGTGTGGGACTTGAATTTGGTACAACTTCCGAAACTAAAGTTACCTGTATTAAAGAAAAAAAGCAAAACGATATTTTTCTCATTTTATCAATAGCGATATATCGATTTTTAAAAATTCATTAAGAGAGGAGATACCATTATCGGCGCGAAATAATCGAAAATTCCGTAAGAAAGCAACGATTGCGGAAGAATCAACTTTTCGAAGAATCTGAAGGCGTATTATATGGCGCAGAAATCGTAAATTTCATCGGTAAATCATTAAAATCATTGAGTTTTTACTTATCAAAAGTTTAAACGCGTTTTTCTCAAAACTGACGGACGTATAGCGAAAAAACCGTATTGTCTAAAATATGAACCGAAATATTTTTTAATTTAAAAAAAAAAGTATTATTTTATTGCAAAATTGTAATTTCTTTTTCGGGAAATTCTATCTTTTTGTTTCATAGCGTATAATCTCTTCAATTTTCAACATTTCTCACTTTTTCTTGGTTCGTGTATTGCATATAAGTGTTAATTTTTACAGATTAAAAAAAAATACGATGTAACAACAAAAAGTCACAACAAAAAATACCCAAAGTTCCAAAAATGTTGAAAAAATCCTTAAAAAAAAAAAAATTATGAAAATCTGTATTTTTTTTCTCGTCTAAAGGTATCTCCCGTCTTAAAAAAAATGCGTAGTAACCAGAGATTGAGAATATATGAAGAATAAAAAAGGTTTACCCTGATCGTGTTCTATCCTCACGTGCCGCACGCAACTATTCAGTCTGAATGACAATGAAAAAATGTAATGATCGTCGCTACTGTCCCTTACGATGAAAGAGCCGTCCGGTTCGTTGGATAAGATTTTTTCCGCCGCTTCGCCGGACATCGGTCCCCAGTACCATCCGTACTAAAAGAAAAACCAATAAAAACGATTATTAAAAAAAAAAGAAAAAAAAAAAATTACAAAGATCGCGAAGTATCAATCGAAGAAAACTCACGTCTTTGACTTTCTCGATACTGGCAGCAAAATCCATACTGGTATCTTCGGCGCCTTCGTCGTCTTCTCGCGGTGGTGACGAGTGTTGTACGGATGTCGGTGATTCAGGTTTCGAAACGATAGCGGCGAGCGCATCCTCTCCTTGTTCGACGTTTATCTGTCCGTTACTTCGGGGTAATGGTGGCAGCGCGCGTTTGAAAAAAGGCAATTTTTGAACGGTCGCATCGACATCGGTAGTCGTATTATTGTTATTCGCATGTTGATCGGAGTCTCCTTCGTCCTCCTCGACGATATCTCCCTGAACAATGCTATTTCTCTTCTCAACGAAATGATCCGGTGATCCGAGTCTCTTAAACCTAAATATATTGCACAGCGTTTGTTTGAGATTCAGCGAAAAATTTCTCTGACTTTTTTTCATTTTTTCGCGATCGGTATCAACTTTTTCCTTGTGCCCGTCGTCCTTTACTTTTTTATGCTTCATATTAACGAGAGTATTTTTTTTGTGTTTTCTAACGTTACCGTTGTTGTTGTTATTGTTAATCAGTCCATTGGTACTCTTGTTGGATATCGGTGTATCCGTCGACGAGTCTGTGTGCGGATTGCTATATCTATTATTATTATTTACACTAAGACCCTTTGGAATTCCAAGATGTATCGGTGTCTGACTCGTCGGTAATTTGTCGCGTTTTATTTTATTTTCGCTCGAATCGCTGGAACTCGAATACAATGTTTCGAGATATTGTCGGACCTCGTGTAGCGTCATGTGTATCGGTTCGCCAATATTGTGAGAATGACTATTCGAAGTGCGCGATCCGTGTCGTCCGGACGTACCGGGTACACTGTGACGCTTGCCGTTGCCGCTCTCGTTGCAACATACTTCCGCGAGGAGTCTTTGCGATTTAATAACGTGTGTTATCGCACGGGGTTTGCCGCAATAATGTCGCGCCTGTTGTATGTGCGCCTCGAGTTCACTCTGCGAACTCGCGGAAACGTTTCTTCGCCTTTTCCGATGATGACGATGACGCTTCGGTCGTTGAGGTGTGCGTAACTCGTGCAATGGCCTCACGACGTCGATCGGCACCGTGTAAATATCCGAATCAAACGGTACATTGTACATATCGCTTATTTCGCTTGTCGTAAGAACGTCGTGCGACATTGCCGAAGTTATGAAACTGCTATCGTCCGCTTTGTTACTTAAACCCGAAGTATTTATCGAATTGTGAGAACTCGAGAGACGCGACGAAGCCAACGAACAACGCGAATTCGGACGATTTAGGGTGTTGTACGGCGTTATCGTTATCGTTGCGGTACCCTGACGCGACGACGACGACGGAAGAAAATCTGATGCCCAGAAACGCTTCGAATTATGAAGACTCGCGGTTATCGCCGGCACCGGATCGGGGATCGGCGCTATGCGCCCCTCGGGCCACGATATACGACAGGATATCGCTAATGCTTCTTCGATTATCTGATGTACCAAACTGTCCGCGAGTTCCTGTATCCAACGCGGCGCTTTCAAACGTATCATACGGCTGTAGCAGAGAATCGGAGGATTCGATGATACGGAGTCCGGCGGCGATGGACTGTCCTGAAATTCGGGCGGTGGCTTTATCGCAACGTCCACCACCTCGACCTCCAACTTGCCGTCCAGATCCGTCCATCCGGGTCCTTTTTTTAATGTATTAAAATTCTGTCCGCACATACCGTCCGAATAATCGAACGAATCCTGAGACAACGATTTACTCTCTATGTCGCTTTCCTGCATCTGGAATTTAACCAGAATGAAATTAATTCCCTCGCCGTTTCGTCGCGATGTATTACGATGAAATTATACTTTTTTTTTTCCCGGAATGAACGAATTTTACCTCTATTGCTAGATGAGCTCTAACCGAATCGCTTGATATTGAACCACCGAGTCCACTGCTACCAAATTCGCTGAGAGGTCCTGTGGCACTCAGGGAACACGAAGGCGGAGAATCCATGATTATTCGAGTTTTTCTCGTTGTTTCGGTTCTTTTTTTTCTTTTTGTTTTTTTATCAATGAACTCTAAAAAATTGACGACTGTGACAACGTTTTCTGCGCTTTCCACATTGTTACCTGTAACAACGATATAAGAAAAAAATTTATTTATTTTCTTTTCTTATATTTTTTTATCGAAATAATGGTAACAGAATTTTTTTTTTTTTTTTTTCTTTTTTTTTTTATGATTGTTTTCTCACCTGAGAATAACAATTATGGGCGACGAATGTCTGGTCGCTATTTTCGATTGCGTCTGCCATTGAATGGTCCATTGCATTTTCAAAGATTGTTTGCTGTCTCTTGCGATAAACTTTTCTTCTACGGAGTCTCCTTAAGTATATATCTGCAACGATATATTTAAAAAAACAAAAAAAAAAAAATTATTTAAGATGAATTAGAAAAATTTGTGAAACAGAAATTTTGTAACTCTGAAGGCTGTATTATCGTTACGGAGACTCAAACGGCGTTTCTACGTATGAATACAACTCTTTCATCCGTCTTATCAACCGAACGCCTATAAGCTTCTTATCGTTATTGCTATCTCAACGACGTTCGTTGTAACTGCGGATAGCGAATTTTTACAAACCGCAAAAGAATTCAATAAACTAAGACAAATGGATACAACGAAAGTGGATTAACTCCAAACATGGAACTGCGACTGACAGAATTACAAGGAAAAAAGTAGCGTTGAGCAACGAACGTTCTCTCTGTCACAATTGGACTAATAATTGACATCGAAAACGAGTTGTTTCTATGAATTATTCTCTCGCGAAATAAACCAGTTTTGTCACGCGTGGGAAAGTCGGAGAAAAATTGAGTATCAAAAAGATATTCCGAAAAAAAAACGTGTGAAAGTCGATCGACTTACGATGCGTTATTGTCGCGAGCGTATTTTTTGCGAATGTTTAGAAAAAAATTGTTAAATGGATAAAGAGATTGCAGATTTTATCGCGATAAAAAAGTGATATCGCTATTACAATATCCATGCCTTCCCATGCACGCCCATGCGCCTCGAGGAAACAATCGCCGTGAAGAGATTTTCTAAGTCTGTCGCGGTGACTGTGTACTATCTCTGGCCCCGCGATGTCTCGAAGGGATCGTTGGCGTTTTTATACGTGAGAACGTTGAAATAAAAAAAAAACGTCGAATTATCCGTAGAAATTGTAATGATTTATCGATTGGTTAATAAATGTCTCCGAGCACTTTATTGAAGTACTGAAATCGTGATTATTACGGTAAAGCCTCAACTTAATCATCCCCCCGGTGAGACACGATGTTTGCGGCACAGGCAATAGTTACTACAAGCCCGTGTTTGACGTCTCGTAAGAAGACGAGTGAGGGAGACAGGGAGACAGAGCGAGAGTATAGACCGTAGTATAGCTATATAGTGTACACCAGTAGTAGTATAGTATAGAAATAGTAGTGGTGTAGAAACGGGAAATACGTACGTTTATGCTAAGTTATTTGCACCCATTCCTCGTACGTAGTATTCACCACGTCGTTAATCCGTATCGATGTCATCTTCATTATTGAGACATTAAGACTTTTTCCGTTCGTAGCACAAATCAATATATTTAAAAGACAACACAAGAGCCACACATTTTGCACCTCTTTACTCCACTACCACCATGTCGGTTCGATTCCTCTCGTTCCGTTCCCGAAGAACACCCACCGACGTACCGCTGCTGCTGCTGCTTCTACTGCTACTGTTACCGCTGCGCTCCTCACCGTTTCCATAGATTACGAACAGTGCATCCAGATCGAGCCGTTAGTCCAGCCAAGTGCAGCCCAAGAGAGCCGCTTTGCAGACAAACGAGGCAGACGTACCGCAATCACGACCGCCCCGTCAGACAAACGCTGACCAACTAGTTGACGTTGAAATCCACCTGCTCTACGTGTGTGACTCATCGGGGGAGCCGAGAGCACGACCGGCTCGATAGGTGATTTTCCGGAGCTCACTGCGTCCAATGATCGCGCCCGTTTTCCGGGAAAACGCTCGGCGCATACGCCGCATTGGGTGTTGCACTTTTCATTGTTGTATGCACTTTATCATAAAGGATGGGAGCGGAGGTGGATACACGGGACAAACACGCATGCGTCGACTAGATTACGGAGATTTTGTGAGGAAAAACCGCGATCCTCGATTTTTATTTAAACACTTCTGTTAGATTAACGATCCAGTTTATGAGTCCCTAGCTTCTCGCAAATATACATTAACAAAATGAGATCGTACCGGAAGTTGTAGATCCCCGTATTATCAATGTAAGTTGATAAACATTTTTTTTTCCAGTTTAATGTATTCACCTTATTTTCTATTTTCATACAGAAATAACGAATGACCGGCGTGTACAAAACGCACGAGTGGACATTTTTATTTTGTCACATTTCAATTATCATTATAAAAAATGTATTTTTCAGCATTCCGATTTATATATTAGCTAAAAGTCAATAAAATCGTTACACATTTTGAATCCTCGATTTTTGGACATTCGATAATTGAATAAACCCGAAATAAATACGCGTAAAAAATAAATCGAGAGATCAATCGAAGCTCTATTTGCTGATACATGTTTCGGCACTCCGCTCACTCTCATTATTCATCGCATTAATATTTATCGGACAATGGTTGCAGTCATTCCGCCGGATGTGAAGTCCGGAGCGACGAAGATGACCGCGGAGCTCGTTATATTTATTTTTTATGTACACAGCGTATACAGCGTATATTTACGCGCATACATTATATATTACGCGGAAGACAAGAAATCATTTTTCCGACAAAACGATGATAGTGTGGGTGGGAAGGATGTAGCGTATGCTGCGCGTTCGTAAATGCTATATGCTCTCTACCGAGAAAACGAGAGTACATTACTGGCGAGAGTTCGGGATGCGGGATGCCCGGCTTCTCGGTTAACCCCGACTCCCCCGACGGAGGCTACAGACCCCGTATGCGTTGGACAACGGTCTTTCAGGGCTTTCAATAATCTCAGTAGCATTCGGTCCTCAGTGTGGATCCAGAAGCCGCTGAGGCTTCATCCGCCTTTTGACGAGCGGTGCAGCTTCGCTTAACGAGAATTGATAAATTACCATCAAAGAGTACCGATATTTTCTCGATCTTTTTTTTGTTTTTTTGTTTTTAAATAAAAAATAAAAAATAGTTCATTACGGAAGCGATTTAAAAATAGAATTTTAATAAAGCGACAAAAATAAAAAGAGGCCGGCGAGGAACCGGCAACGTGGTCACTATGGGTTATCGGGGGCTGCTGCTCGCTCTTCTTCCCCTGTTGTGGCACTCGGTACTGTGCGAAAATTTAACACCGCCGTATTTCAATTTGGCAGAGGGAAAGGAGATTATAGCTTCGGCGACTTGTGGAGTTAATACGACTGGACCGGAATTATATTGCAAATTAGTCGGTGCAAACGCCAATCAGAACGAAGACATAAATCTTATTCAAGGACAAGTGAGTACCGAAAATTCTATTTTTTTCAACGAAATAAATAAATTCGAGAATTTTTTTTATCGAATTCAATAAGCTTTTTTATTAATTTTAATTTTCGTAATTTTATAAATTGCATCACAGAGTGCGATAAATTATCGATCTATTTTTTCGAATATATTTTCATTACTTTAACAAATGGTTGGGAATCCCTGCTTGACGGCGCGAGAATATAGACGAGATTAGAACAATTTTTTTGTGTCCACGAAGAGCCCTTTCTGTTTACTTGCGCCAAAGCATTCCGTCATTATAGTCGTCGCTGTTCGCCAACTATTTATCATAACTTCCCTCGTAAATTAACGAAAAATACATTAATATACTTCGAACGAAATAAGATAATAATACGATAGAACAGCGAAAAAATATTAGCATGGGAACCGCTTGTCGGAGGATCAAAGGGTCTCTTAAATTACGCTATAGCGATGCTCCGTTGAGTTTTATAAAAAGAAAGGGGTAGACAACGAAAAAAAAAAGTCTCTTCAACGGGATGCGAAGGAATTGCTAACGAGTGTCGAATTCACCGAAACAAAAAAAAAAAACGATTGAAAAATTCTCGGGATTTCGAAACTCCTAGCAATTTGCGTGAACCACGATATTTGCCGTTGATAAACACGAAAAATAAAATAAATTTTTTATTAATCGATCTTTGAAAAAAGAAAAAAAATGTATTCGATAATTTTTGTAAGATGTCCAACGAGAAATTCGTGATCGCGTAAGAAACTTCGTGGAGGAGGTCGGCAGCTCGAAGCGGGATAAGAGAAAATGATAAAGACGCTGACCTCCCGATACTATCGTTGTTCGGGGTCTTCGCGAGCCTCGTAATGTTTTATCAGCCCGGATGTAACGAAGAAATTGCCTAAATAAGTTATTTTATATTTTTTTCTTCGAACGGACGCAACGAGGAAATTAAGATAACCAACAGCACGAGTTTCACTAAACACTTACGAGATATACGCGAAACGTTCGCACACACGCGTGAATAGGAAGAATACCGTTATGATGCATATATTCTTCTTTGTTATTTAACAGGTATGCGATTACTGTGATCCATCGAATCCGGAAAAAAATCATCCGCCCGAACATGCGGTCGACGGGATGGAGACGTGGTGGCAATCGCCACCCCTATCGCGTTCCATGAAGTACAACGAAGTCAATTTGACGATCAATCTCGAACAGGTAAAATTTTTTTTTTTTTTTTCAAAACAACAAAAATTGTCAACGAAAAAACAACGCGAACATATAATTTTATTCTCGACACATAGACGCATTTGTACAAAGATAGAGGGTCCGAGAACTATAATCTACGAGACTCCGATATCTTCATTTCTGGAGCACATTTCATATCTCTCAGTGGGCGACTTCCTGCGGCATAAAACGGGAAACGAATTATCACTATTGTAGAAACATACATCGGGATTTATATCACGAAAGAGACTCATTCGTTTTTTTTTTTTAATCTCTCATTCGCGTTCTATCGAAGTATCGAAGAGTGAAAAACATATTTTACTCGTTTACTTATACCATGAAAAATATTTGGCGCGTTCGTCAATGGCACTCTATAGAATTATCTCGACAAACCCGGTAGCAGGTCTCTAAGTACAAAAGCTTTAGGATTTTCTCGGAACGCCAGAAACTCGTCGGTACGCTGTGCTTTTCACTTGCGCTCTCCCCGGGGTACCGGGCGTAAGGCGCACATGTGTTTCGGTATTTCAATAGTAGAGATAAAGGGAACGGAGTTTGTGAGCGAAGAACGAAGAGAGAGAAAGCGGAGAGAACCATCGAGCAGAGAGCCACATCTGGCGCTCAGACCCTTTAGGAAACTTTTCTTCGTTGCACTCCCGCGTATTCAGTATATCCGCAGCGTTTAGAATTCTCCAAAAACACGAGGATCGAGAAGAAAAAAAAAAAAAAAAAAAAAAAAAAACACGTGTTCAGCATCCATAGTCCGCATGTTTACGTGTCAACGATTATTTAGCATTTCTTCGCATTTTTATTCAACAGGAATTTCACGTCGCCTATGTTTACGTTCGCATGGGAAATTCGCCACGTCCGGGTCTCTGGGTGTTGGAAAAATCCAAAGATTACGGAAAAACTTGGTCTCCGTGGCAATATTTTTCCGATTCGACGAACGACTGTTTAACTTATTTTGGAGTCGACGCTCACACACCGATAACGCGCGACGACAGTGTTATCTGTACGACGGAATATTCAAAAATCGTACCCCTCGAAGGTGGAGAGATACCGATTTCCATCCTTAACAATCGTCCATCGGCAAAACATTATTTCAACTCTACGCTACTGCAAGAATGGACGCGGGCAACAAATGTGCGCTTTCGGTTCTTGAGAACGAAGAATCTTTTGGCGCATTTAATGTCTGTTCAACGAGAAGATCCCACCGTAACTAGACGCGTACGTATACCATTTTTTCCGCAATATATAAATAAAAAATAAAAAAAATTAAAAATGATTAATAAAAAATTTAAAAAATTTAAAATTATTAATAAATAATAAACAATAATAGTATATTATAACAATTTTTTTTTTTAAGTAATTTATATATAATTATTTTGGCAAAAAAAAACTATAAATTCCACATATATATGAGATATATAACTTTTGTCGTCATATATAAACATTTATCTCTCATATATTCGGATATCGACTTTATTTCTATGGGGGCGATGAATGCTGGTAAGAGATCGCGCGTCTCATATTTATGGCGCAACATTAATAAGAGACTGAATTTTTTTTTTCATTTACTCGTCTCGTCTCGAAATCGAAACGAAAATGAGACGCGATTACCCATTTACGAGAGTTATCGCTGAACGGCGGGCCGAGTGGCTATCGGGACTTTGGCGCTCACAGAGGAGCGATAAACTCCGAGACCTTTTCTTCCCTAAGCTTTCATAAGACTTCAATCTACTTATGGGTTTTCGTCGTATCATAACGCGTATTTTTTAACCATAAATCTTCGTGACTTTCATCATAGCATTTAGCGAACCGACGAAGATTAACGCGCCGCGATCTATTTTTATTAATTTTTTTCACAGTACTTTTACTCTATCAAAGACATCAGTATCGGCGGTCGTTGCATGTGCAACGGACACGCCGCTACCTGCGATATTCAGGATCCCTCGCAGCCAAAAAAACTCGTATGTCGATGTCAACACAATACTCACGGACCTCAGTGCGCCTCATGTCTTCCCGGATTTCAGCAGAAGAAATGGCAACAATCGACGACATTCAAAAAATTCACCTGCGAACGTGAGTTCGATTTGCGCAATGATTTCAATAATAAACGTATAATAAATGAGAATTATTTTTAATATTTTAACAAATTATAATTAACAGCGTGTAACTGTTTCGGTCATTCGAACAAATGCACATACGATCCAAAGATCGACGAGGAACATTTGTCCCTCGATATCCACGGTAACTACGAAGGCGGCGGTAAATGTGAAAACTGTACTCACAATACGGAGGGAATAAATTGCAATCGTTGCAAATCCCGTTTCTACAGGCCTCGCAACAAGCCATTAAACGCAACGGACGTTTGTCAGCGTAAGTATAGCTTCGTTATTCCGCGAAATCGATAACCGAAAAATACGAAAATTCACCCGAAAAGATCGCAAATTTTTTTTTTCTTTTCTTCAGCTTGCAACTGCGATTTCTTCAATTCCACCGGTAACTGCGCCGACATAACGGGAAAATGCGAGTGTCGCAAGGAATTTACACCGCCGAATTGTGATTCCTGTAACTACGGATACTTCGATTATCCGCATTGTCGCGCGTGCGAATGCGATCTTCGCGCAACGGACGGTTACCATTGCGAGGCGATCGAAGGCTCGTGTCCCTGTAAACCGAATTACGCGGGACACTACTGTAATCTTTGCGCCGAAGGATACTACAAGTTTCCCGACTGTCTTCCATGCGAATGCAATCGTATCGGCGCTCTGAACGATATTTGCGACGTCGTCAGCGGAAATTGCACGTGTAAAAACAATTACGGCGGCAGATCTTGCGACATCTGCGAAGACGGATACTATAATTATCCTACGTGTACTTATTGCAACTGCGACGCGAGAGGTACGGAACCGGAAGTATGCAACAAGGATACCGGAAGTTGCCTCTGTAAAGAAGGTTACGGCGGCGCGAGATGCGATCAATGTATCAGCGGTTACTACGGATATCCAAACTGCAAACCCTGCAATTGCAGCGCAGTCGGTTCCCCGTCTAAGAGTTGCGATTCCACTGGAAAATGTTCGTGTCTCGGAAATTTCGCTGGTCGCACGTGCGACCAGTGTAGTCCCGGATACTTCAAGTATCCCGAATGCAGTGCCTGCGACTGCGACAGTTCCGGTTCCATCGGCGTTTCCTGCGACGATGAAGGCAAATGCCAGTGCGACGCGAATTTCGACGGATCCCGTTGCAACACCTGCAAAGAAGGATTCTACAATTTCCCCCGTTGCGAAGGCTGCAATTGCGATCCCGCGGGAGTCGTTAAATCGTTTACCGGTTGCGGATCGCTGCCTGCCGGTGAACTTTGCCAATGTAAAGAACGCGTCGAGGGACGGATATGCAATCAATGTAAACCTCTTTTTTGGAATTTATTGCCATCGAATCCGGACGGTTGCGAGGAATGTCGTTGCAATATTCCCGGTGTTATCGGTAGTATCGGCGAATGCGATCCTAAAAGCGGACAATGCATATGTAAACCCGGAGTTATCGGAAGATCTTGTGCCCATTGCGTCGACGGTACTTACAATCTTCAGGACTCGAATTTGTTCGGTTGCGAGGATTGCAGTTGCGATATCGGCGGTTCGATAAGTAACGTTTGTAACAAGGATACCGGTCAGTGTTCCTGTCAGCCGCGAGTCAATGGATTAACGTGCAAAGAACCATTGCAAATGCATTATTTTCCGACTCTTCATCAATTCCAATACGAAGTCGAAGACGGAAGAACGCCGGGAAACACAGCGATTCGTTACGGTTACGAGGAAAGCCAATTTCCTGGTTACAGTTGGAAGGGTTACGCGGTATTTGGATTTCTTCAGAACGAAATTATCCAACGGGTTTACATTCAACAATCGTCTGTCTATCGTATGGTTCTCCGTTTCGTTAATCGCAACGACGAGCCATTGATCGGAAAGATCGTTATTACGCCGGAAGGTTTGCCGTCGGAAATCGAGCAGAAATTTGCGGTTCAATTCAAGCCGAGCGATCGACCGGCTTTCGTAACTGTTGCTGGAGTACACGGAAATCTTCCGTCGCCTTTCGTCATGAATCCGGGATATTGGTCCGTAAGCATTTCCACCGACAAAAGTCTGTTTCTCGATTACTTCGTTTTGCTTCCATCGGAATACTACGAAGCTACGCTGCTAACTCAGGACGTTAATCAGCCGTGTGTAATCGGCTATAAAGGTTTATGCCGACATTACGGTTATCCGAATCTCGATCGCTTCGATTCCGTTCGCGGAGCCGGCGGTTTCGTTAGCAAAAACGACGTTAGAATTCCGCTAACGGAATACATTACCGATCGCGCAGTTCTCGCGGAGATCGGCGAGGATGAGATTCCGCTGATAAACAATGCGCAACAACAGATACACTTTGAGTTAAGAATCGCGAAACCGGGTCTCTACGTTCTCGTCGTAACTTACGTTACATCGAAAAACGAAGATACCACGTCGACGCTGCTTATCGAAGCGAATACATCCGATAAGGGAAGAGTAACTCTGTATCCTTGCAAATACACGAGCATTTGTCGTCAAGTTGTTACCGATAGATACGGAAAAATCGCTATATTGAATTTCCGATCGAATTACGTAAGTCTCGTGCTGACCGGCGAAGACAATTCGAATGTCGCGATCGATTCCGTTGTTGCGATACCCTACGATCTGTGGGCTTTGGATTACGTAGAACCGAAATCCGTTTGCGTTAGAAAAGACGGTAAATGCGTTCAAGGATTGTTTCCCGGTGCTGCGGACGCGAAAAAAGTCGAATTCGAAACCGATAATGAGGTTCTTGAAGTCGGCAGTCGACCAATCGGTATTTACGATAACGCGACGAAACTGATACATCTTAACAACGACAATGGGGTTATAGACATCAAGACGAAAGTACCGCAACCGGGAGAATATATATTTATCGTCGAGTACTATCAACCCGATCATCCGGGTTTCGAAATCGAAGTTCTCGTGCAGAATGGCAAATTTTACGAAGCTAAATTGCCGATCGATCATTGTCCGAGTAACAGCGGTTGTCGAAGTATCGTTACTCAGGCCGACGGTAACGAAAGATTTCCGTTGATTGAAAACGTTGTTCTTAGCTTCAAAACCGGAAGCAACACGGGTATTTGGCTCGATTATCTTTTAATCGTTCCCGCCGAACAGTACAACTCGAAGATATTGAAGAAAACGCAATTCGATCAGACGAAAGAATTCATAAAACGTTGCGGCAACGATAATTTCCATTTAAACGTTTCGAAAGAGGGTTTCTGCAGAGATTCCGTATTTTCACTGACAACTCATTACAATAACGGTGCTTTACCTTGTCACTGCGTTGTTCAGGGATCGCGGAGCTTTGAATGCGCGAAGTTCGGCGGACAGTGTCCATGCAAACCGAATATCATTGGTCGCCGATGCGAGGCATGTAAAACCGGATTTTACGGATATCCGGCGTGCAAACCGTGCAACTGCCCGAGAAGGGCTCTTTGCGAACCGGAAAGTGGCGAATGTTCATGTCCTTCCCGAGTAATCGGCGAACTTTGCGATCAGTGCGAACCGGGAACGTACGGTTATGATCCGCTAATCGGTTGCGAGGCATGCAGCTGTTCGCATCTCGGCGTTCTTAACGGCGATTTACAATGCGATCTTTTGAACGGTTCTTGCAAATGCAAGAAAAACGTTGTTGGACGTAAATGCGACAAGTGCCACGCGGGTTTTTCGCAATTTCCGCATTGCGAACGTTGCGACTGCGACGTACGCGGAACAACGGACGAAATATGCGATCAGTACACTGCGGAATGTTTCTGCAAATCGAACGTTCAGGGATCGGCGTGCGATGTTTGCAAAGACGGAACATTCAATATTCAAGCGGACAACGATCAGGGATGCAGCAAATGTTTCTGCTTCGGTAAAACCGATCGTTGCGTATCGGCGAATCTTTACAGAAGTCAGACGATGGTAATGATCGATTGGGACACCGTTCTTATCGACGAAAAATCACCCGGAAACGTTACGACGTTAAACGAAATTCCGCAGGAGGTAAACGACACGACGATCGTCGTTGGTTTTACGGATCGCGCGAGTTACGCTAATATCGTTTATTTCGACGCTCCAATGGAGTATCTTGGAAAAAAATTGACTTCCTACGGCGGTACGTTTAATTACACTGTACATTACCGAAGCGGACCGTTCGGCAATGCCGTACAAGGCGCCGACGTTATTCTTTACGGTGCGGGAAGCTATTTGCTTTACTATTGCGACGAACAACCACCGTCATCGATGGACTTCCGAGCTTCGCTCAAAATCGTCGAAAGTAATCTCGTTACACCGAATGGTTTAGCGGTTACCCGCGAACAATTGCTTACCGTTTTGGAAGATCTTGAAGGTATTTACGTCAGAGCAACTTATTGGAGTTCGACACTCCAAGTCTTTCTATCCGACGTTACACTCGACGAGGCTACGGAAACTTATTCGCACAACAGCGTTCTCGCAAGTAGCGTCGAACTCTGCCAATGCCCACCGAATTATCAGGGATTATCTTGCGAGGAATGCGCGCCGGGATACTACAGAGTCGATTCCGGACCTTCCGGAGGATATTGCGTTAAATGCCAATGCAACGGACACGCGGAAACTTGCGACGTTAAAACCGGAGTTTGTTACGTAAGAAATTTCATTTTTTTCAACTTCCAACACGTTTTTTCCCGATTTTTCGAAATTAGTCAGCGGAAAAAAAGAACATCAAATTTAATGCTGGAAATCCCAAAAAATCCCAAAAAAAGCATCTCGATATCTTTTTTTCGCCGCGAAACTTCCTTTGTGAAGCTAAAGCATCAATTCAATTTTTGAACCCCATATTTCGATTAATATCTTTGCCTCGAAGATGAACCGGATACCGATTTTCTTCCGGAATGAAGCGTTTACAACTAAAATTTGCTGAAAAAAATGATAATAATAATAATAATAAATTATCTCGATTTCTTCTTTTGCAGGACTGCAAAAATGGGACAACGGGCGATCACTGCGAATACTGTGAACAAGGATATTACGGTGACGCGACCGGCGGAACGCCGGGAGATTGTTTGATCTGCGCGTGTCCACTTCCGGTCGCTTCGAACAATTTCGCGACCAGTTGCGAGGTGAGCGATGCGGGTGACAAAATAAGTTGCGACTGTATACCGGGTTACTACGGCGCACGTTGCCAATCTTGCGCTGCCGGTTTCTACGGTCAACCGGAGATGGAAGGAGCTTTTTGTCGGCCGTGCGAGTGTTCCGGTAACATCGATACAAATGAGATCGGCGCGTGCGACTCGACAACCGGTGAATGTCTTCGCTGTCTGAACAACACGTACGGCGAAGCGTGCAATCTCTGTCGTCCCGGTTTCTTCGGCGACGCGATCGATCGGAAAGATTGTCAGAGTTGTCTGTGCGACAATTGCGGAATGGCGAAGTGCGACAACACGAACGGTATGTGCGAATGTAAGCCAAACGTTGTCGGCGAAAAATGCGATCGATGCGATGTAAATCATTACGGATTCAACACGTGCAACGGTTGCGAACCGTGCGAATGCGGATCGGCATCGAACAGTACGCAATGCGACGAAACAACGGGACAGTGCCGATGCAAACACGGCGTAACCGGTAGAAAATGCGATCGTTGTATTGCCGGTTTTTGGAATTACGGACCGGAAGGTTGCGTTTCATGCGGTTGTAACACGGGATACTCGATCGGTGCGTCTTGCAACACCACTACCGGTCAGTGCTCTTGTCTTCCCGGTGTTATTGGTGAAAAATGCGATCATTGCCCGTGGAGATACGTTTTAAAACAGGGAGACGGTTGTTACGAATGCGATTCCTGCATTCACGATCTGTTGGACGTTACCGATAAACTTGCCGATCAACTGGCGCCGGTATCGCAGGAATTCAACACTGTTGCGGAGAGTTACTTTACTAATCAACGCTTGAAATTCATTAACGATACCATTAACGATCTCGAGCCGGAAGTGCAGCTTCTCGATCCGACGCAAATCGATTTCATGCCGCTGACGATAACGATAAAACGTCTGAATCAAGAAATCGCGAATCAACGACGAAGAGTCGAATATACGGCTGAAGATAGTATCAATTCGATGAACGGAGCGGCAAAAACATTGGACGATATGAACGATCTGGAGATCGAAGTTATTAAAGAAATCGATCTCGTGAAGACGATAATATCGGAAGTAAAATCGTTGGCTTTCAATATCGAGATCGGTACGGGCGCGAAGGTGGACAAGGCGTTGAAAGAGGCTAAAGCCATATTGAAGCAGATACAGGAAGTATCGTTTACGACATTCCGCGACGCTACTACCGATCAATCGGGTGCCGCAAAGATTCTCATCTCCGAGATGCTTGAGTACAATTTCCCGGTCAGCAATCTAAGCTCCGCGGTCGATCTGCTGAGCGATAAGTTGCGAAATTTCAGCTCGAAGATCAACGATCTTTATATTAACGCCGATAAAGCTGCCGAATCGGTAGCGATAGCCGAGAATCTGATAAGAGAGAACAAAAACGCATTGGAAATCGGTAACTTTGATATGGTGAAAAATTCTACCGATGAGGCGAAAGACGACATAGCCGCTGGTAAAAAATTGAATATAAATGCTACGGAACATCTTCAACAAGCGGCGATAAAGATCGGGCAGTTGCGTCAAAATCAGATCGACACGGCGACCGCGAGACTGCAGGATATCGTTGATAATAACGATCAGGAATTGTTGGACAACGAACCGATCGTTGAAAAAGCGCAGATACACGCCGATGCGTTGCACACCCAATCGTTAAATTTGGATAACATACTGACGGACACGCGTAACACCAGTGCGGTAAGAGCGGTATCGGCATATCGGGATATCGACGAAACGATACGAGCCGCTCGTCTCGATGCGCTCGAGGCTTTGCAAGCGGCGCAAAACGCAACGACGATGTCGCAAGGTATCGTTACGAGAACAACGACCGCGCGTGACAAATCGACCGAATTGTTGAGTAAATCGAGAGTCGCGAGTTCCAAAATCGAAGAAGACCTGCAAGACGATCTCGACGACGCGCGGGACGATATCAACGACGTCGAGAAACGAAACACCGGAAACGCAGAGATTCTCGAGTACATAGATCGGGTGCTCGACAGCCTCGAAACTTCGCAATCGTCGCCGATCGGTACATCGGTAACAGCAGCCGCAGCGCTAAAGAACTCAACCCGCGATTCTCTGACCGGTATGAACGATATCGTTAAAAGAATACCGGAGGATCTTCGAGTTACGAAACAACTCTCGAAGGACACGTCGGACGCAATTAGAGACGTGTCGCAGGCGAAGAAACAACTCGATTCCGTGGAAAAAGTGGTACCGAACATAAACGATTTATTGAACAAATTAAGCAATCAGCAGAAAACTATCGACGCGGTAGGAAACGATTTGCTGAAAAAGATCGAGAATCTGAAGACGAAAGTCGCGAATGCGCGGGAATTGGCCGATCGGTTTAAAATCGGTTTGACATTCCACAGAAACACGACGTTGGAACTTAAGAATCCGGAAAATCTTCCTTTGCTCGCCACAGCGACGAAGATATCTCTTTACTTCCGTACAAACAAAACTAACGGTTTTCTTCTTTATCTCGGCAACGAGGAGAAGTCCACGTTGCCGCGAACTAAAACTCACGATTTTATGGCGCTAGTGATAGAAAGCGGATATCCGGTGCTGATAATGGATCTCGGATCCGGTCCCGAGAAAGTAATAAGCAATAAATTCGTGTCGGACGACGTATGGCGTCAGATAATAATCGATCGAACGAATAAGAACGTTAAGCTAATCGTCCGCGAAGACACCGGCGAAGGGAAGGATCAACAGTTCGTAAAGGAACAGGTGTTACCGGGAACATACGCGGTCTTTAATCTCGATAAGGATCATTCGAAGCTATTCGTCGGCGGATATCCGTCGTCCTTCCAAATTCAGGACGTCGTAACGGTCGCGTCGTTTGAGGGCGAAATGGAGGATCTCGTTGTGGGCGATAGACCGGTATCTTTCTGGAACTTCGTTAACGGCGAGAATAATCAGCAGGGAGCTGAAGAGCGAAATAAACTTGTCGATCTCGCAACGACAACCGGTTATCGCTTCGATAAAAACGGTTACGTCGTGATGAGTATGAGCGCCGCAAAGATGCGATGGAATCCCCGACAATTCCGTATAACGCTGAAATTCAAAACATTCGCGGAAGAAGGACTGATGTTCCTGATCGGTAAAAAGTCGCAATTCTTGTCGGTTGAAATGAGAGACGGTGAGGTACTTTGCCAATTCAATTTGGGACACGGCGAGGCGGTTCTTAGAACGCAATACAAAAAGTACAACGACGGCAAGTGGCACATGCTGGAACTTCGAAGACTCGATCAGATCGGTGTGTTAACGATCGATAACGGCGTTGTAATTAAGGGTGAAGCACGCGGACAAACGAAGAGCCAACAGGCTACGGAACATTTCTACATCGGTGGATATCCGTCCGGAAATCATACTTTCCGTCCGGTAACGAGAATCGGTTTCGATGGTTGTATCGACGATATGGTGATGGATGAGACGTCGATCGATATGAGTCGTAGCGTTCACGCGCTCGGCGTAACGCCGGGATGTCCGGTTAGATTCGAGAGTCTCGTATCTTTCGAAGACAAAAAACCGGGTTTCGTCAGATGGACGAACGTAACCGCGGAAAAGATGCTTCAGATTAATTTGAAATTCAAAACTCACGCGACAAACGGTCTTATATTTTACGCAACGAATCCCGATCAGACGGTTAACAGCGTATTATCGCTTGTCGACGGTCGTCTTATATTCAAAAGTCAAGGAGAAGAAATCGGCACGAGCTCCGCGGGTATAAAGTTTAACGATAACGAATGGCACGTCGTCACTGCCACGCATAACGAAAACGCTCTTCGACTGGATATCGACGATACTGAAAGTTATAATTCCGATTTTACGCCACCGCCGTTAAATATAGTCGGCGGAAGTTTATACATCGGAGGGTTGCCACACGCACTCGGCGATCCTAGTGGTTTCAAAATGACGATGCCGTTCGTTGGTTGCATCGGCGATACCACCCTTAACGGCGCGATTATTAATTTCGCGAATACCAAAGAGCGACCAAAGGCTTTCCTTGGGAAATGCACCGGTGGCGAACAATCGCCGCAGATACCGATCGATCCTGTGGCAAGCAACTGGCCACCACCACCGATCGATGATGACTACGAACCCCCGATCGACGAATCGTCGACGATAACAGCCATCACCGTTAATATGGACGATACAGAAGAAGACCATAATATGAATTTAGCCGGCGAGGGAAGACCGCGAGCGCAAACAACGATTTCCGCAATCACTGAAGAACTTCCGGAAGAAACAACGACCGTTACACCCGAACCACCGGTAACGATCGACGGATGCCGATTGCCGCATTTCCCCGCCGAAGATCCCAATCCCGAAAATGCTTGGCGGTTCGGCACCGTTAGAAACAGCAGATTGGAATACCGATCGCTTCGCGGACGTTACAAAAACGATTACGATATACAGATCGATATTAAAACTCTCGCTGACGAGGGAACGATTTTCTATGCCTCGGAAATGACTACTAAGGAATTAATAGCCGTTTACGTTATGGATGGATACGTTAACTACAAATTCGATTGCGGAAGCGGACCGGCTGTGCTGACGAGTCAATCGAAAGTTAACGATAATCAATGGCACACCGTTTATTTCAAGAGAAATGGTACCCTCGGCGAATTACGACTGGACGACGATCAATCGATTACCGGTCATTCGCAAGGATTGCGGAATACTATTAATCTTACGCCGCCTTTCTACGTCGGCGGAAGTAGAGCCGACATGATGAAGAATCTCGTCGAAAATATCGGTACTAATAAATCGTTCGCTGGTTGTCTCAATAATTTTATGGTCAACGGACAGGACGTCGGCGAACCCGAAAAGAGAATCGGCGTTATTCCGTGTTCTCGAAAAGTCGAACCCGGTCTCTTCTTTTATCCCGGAAACGGTACCAATTTGTTCAAAGCAATGGATAAATTCGGCGTCGGTAGACACATCGATATACAAATGGACATCAAGCCGCGCAGCAACTCGGGACATTTATTGTCGATTCACGGGAAAAAAGACTTTTTACTTCTCGAAATGGTGAACGGAACTATTAAATTCGTTGTCAGAAGTATGCGGGGACCCATCGAGACTTCCTTCCAACAGCCACTGACCAAATCGTTGTGCGATGGAAATTGGCATAATATTCGAGGTATGATATCCTATTTCTTTAAATTTTGGAAACTGAAAATCGAAAATCAATATTGAATTTTTTTTTTCTCTGTTCGGATTTCGAAAAATGATGTTTAATTTTTTGTTTTTTTTTCTTTATTTGAATTTCGAAAACCGATATTTAATTTTTTTTTCCTCGATTCGGATTTTGAAAAACAATGTTTAATTTTTGTTTTCTTTATCTGTATTTCGAAAAACAATATTTAATTTTTTTTTCTTTATTTGAATTTCGAAAAATTTTTGTTTAATTTTTTTTCCTTTATTCGAATTTCGGAAAACGATGTTTAATTTTTTCTTTTTTTTTTTTTTTTTTTTTTTTCAGCACTGAAACACAAAAACACCGTACAACTGTCGGTGGATCATGCGGCTGCACCACCCGGTATCGGGCAGAGAAGTCATCAATTTATTCAGACAAAGCATCCGATGTTTATCGGCGGACATCCAATGATCGGAAGTAAATTGCCGGGAAGCACGTCTCACGCGCAATACGTAGGATGCATTAAGAACATAATGATAAACACAAAGCCGATAAGTTTGGATCCCGAACGTGCTTACGGCAGAGTTTCGACTGGAATATGTCCGACTATATAGATGAGACATATGTTATATTGTTTGAAAGACACTGTAAAAAAAAGAAAAAAAAAAAAAAAAACAATGTTACCTCGTCGAATAGAATATTCGATCTCACGTGCGATTTATTATGTATTTTTTATAAAAGGAGTTTATACGCGAAGTTTAGAACAATAAACGACTGACAAATATAAAGTGTTTCGAGTTTTTCTTTTTTTTCTTTTTTATATTCTGAGGAATATTAGATTTTCTGGGGTATAATGATCGTAGACTCGATTATAATGTCATATTAATGCATTGCTTTTATTAATGAAAAAAAAAAAAAAAAAAAAAATGTAATAAAAAATTCAATAGCCACATTCGCTTCAACTTTGTATCTCACTGCGTTACGAAATATCGACGAGAAGTATTCTCGTCGTATGAGAAAAAAAAAAATAATAATGTCATGTTATTCTACAGCATTGAAAATAGAAAAAAAAAAAAAGTATCGTTTCTCCGACGAAAAGCCGTAACAGTAACCAAAATGAAAAATAATAATAATAATAATAATCAGTAGAAAAATAAATCATAACAAAACGGTTACAAAGTAGTAAAGTCCGGCAGCAAATGTTACTGTAATGTAATAGAATAGTCGAAGATTGCAAAAAAAAAAAAACGTACGACTCTATTCCCGAAAATTTATTTGTAGACCGCGAATGTCTCGAATATTTCAAGTTAATAGTACGTTAACTACATGTTTATTAATGATCGTGGAAACCTTTTCATTTTTTTTTTATTCTTATGCGGGGTATCACAGTCTTTTCGCTAACAATAAATCATACGTTACGCGTTTGACACCAATTTTTTTGTTTTTTTTTTTTTTTTTTTCGATGCGAAACACGCTTTTCATCCTTTTCTTATTTTTTTGTTTGTCTGTTTTCTTGTATTAAAAAAATATCTGTGACGTCCTCGAAAACGCTCGTCTGTATATCCGAGCGAAGTGGACGTTGTATCGAAAGTGCGAATAATTCAAGAATTTCAGCGACAACGTATCGATATTTTTTTTTTTTTTTTTTTTTTTTTTTTTTTCGGTGGTTCGTGTTCATTAACGCATTACGCAATCATATTTATCCCGTCACGTAGCCGTTCGTATGTGAATTCGTTTTGAGATCACTGCACGTGTTTCTTTCTTTTTTTTTTTTTCTTCCCCCACGAATCTTAGACCAAAGTCATTGTATTCAGTCTATTTATTATATACGGTTGCTTTCAGCTTCAAAGGCCCCCTTATCGCTATTATAATGCTTCCCCTCCGAGTCGTTATCAAACTCTACTCTCATTCTTCAATCTCTAATAATTGTCATGTGCGCGCGCGCGGTCTCTTAGTTATTTATCCAAATCGTCTCACTGTCGACAATCATACGTGTGCATATTTCGATATCGCAATATAACAATGACAATTCACAGCTGTAAAAACGCTTAAAATAATGACTCTTACTGTAAAACGAGAAAAAAAAAAAAAAAAAAAAAACCATTTTCAAAAATCACGTCGATGGTTTTCTTTTTTTTTCTTTTTTTGATTCGTGTCCACATCTCTCGTTACTCGATGCCGTGAGCGAATATCATAACTAAACCAGGTTCGACCATCATATCCTCCGGCATGTGCGCGTTGTCGCAGTAAAGTACTAATACAGCTTGTTTCCCGGGTACGCGTTTGCAAACGTAATTCTCGTATTGTCGTCGAAGATTTTGCCGTTTCTCCAACGAACTCAAACCCGGTGGCCACTTGCGCTCGTGACAATTTTCCATCAACTCGTCGATAACGTGCGGCGGACAGTTGTACTCGGAAAGCGTTCGTTTTATCATCGTCTGCAATGAATAATCGTATTAACATCAAATTAATCGAATTTCAAGTCATCTTAAACTTTAAAGCGCTTATCGCTTCATTACGATCGAAAAATCTTTAGTTTCCGCGTAAAAACGTTTAAAATACATTCTTTACCTGCAGAAGCTCGTCGGGCGTCGAGATCATTCCTCCCCATCGCGTAACTCTCGCGCGCGGCAGCGTCGCCGACCATCGCACGACCTCGTCGCGTTCCATTTGATCGGCTATCGCTCGCATCGCGGGATTCGATACGCCCATTGCTCTCATGAAGTCTTTTAACAGATTTATCTCGCGTCTCTGTTCGTTTATCTGAAATTGTTGTTCTCCCAATTCTCGTCTCATGTCGTTTAATTTTTGGTGTTGAGACTGTATGAGATTTCTAAGTTCTCTGACGCAATTGTGATCCTTAAGCTCATCCTTGGGGATGATTAGGCTGCATCCCTGTTCACAAGGCATTGGCCTCTTGGGATTAAATTCGCATTCCTCCAGATGCGACGCCAGACTATCGAGTTTAATAACACTTTGGCAGCCGTACATAACGTTGTCGCAGTTTATGCAGAGACGCGCCAAAAGATTTCTCAGGATCCTTGGAACGGGACGCAGTTGAGCGGACGTTATGGGTGTGCGATCCAACGGACAAGTCGGCTGCCGATTTATCCACTCGTTGATGCAGACTCTGCAGAATGCGTGTTCACACACCGGGGCCTGTAACACATCGCTCACCTACCAGTCCTCAAAAATTGCTCAAACTTTAACGTTGCGTTAAAGTGCGATGGATTTTACTCGTAATTTTTACGATTTTTAAAAAAACGTCTCGACGCAAAATAAAACTCATGGAATACGAAAAAAACGTTTTTTTTTTTCGTAATTATGAAAAATGGAATATTACCTGTACGGGATCTTCGAGAACTCCGGAGCATATAGGGCAGACGAGTTCCTCGTCGACTTCGCCCTGAAACCGATTAACGTCGAAGCCCATCTTTGCGATGAAACGAATACAGAAAGAAATGTTTGATGAATATCTTTGAGATCGTTGTGTTATCGAGACGCGCACCCACGCGACTGATTTTGTCGATAATTTATTTGACGGGGAAAAAACGTTACGCGATCGACGGCAACGGGGTTATAATCACTTCGATACCGTTACACTCGGCGTGTGACCTCGTGCTTAGAACTTGTTTTAATTACGAACGTAATCTCTTGACAGTTCGGTGTCACTCGTGGGCGAATCGCCGCGATAGAATCGAAGAAATGTTCACTATGCACACGCGGAGAGAAAGCTCGATGCTCGTTTTGTAAATGGTATTGAAATAATATTTTCGTGGAATTGACAGTTCGACAGGTACGTCAAGCGGCGAGGGGACAACGAGAGCGTGAGATACAAAAACTTTTTTTATCTAAAGCTCCCCGACGCTCGTAAAGAAGTCGTTCACCCTTTCTCCCGTTCATTTGAACCGAAATTTCACTCGTTCCCTCGAAGCGTTTTCGTCGCGACACGATTTCATAGCGTATTCACTCGCCCGTGCGAGAAACCATTTCTCGTCAACGAATAACCTGATACATCGTTGCACATCTCGCTGCGTTTCGCGAAACGTTTTTTGTGTATATATAAAAGAGTTCTTGTATCTGTAGGTTGTTATAACCGACGACGGTGGAGAAGACGGATAAATTTACCGGTCGAACAGCGATATATAGATACTTTTTTTTTGTTCGCTTTTATCGCCAAATTTTTTTTATACATTAATGTACGAAAAAACCTGGTGACGAGAAACACCTGCTCTCAACTACCATGGAACCCGTATGTATAAGTCGAATTTACTAATACTATGACGAAAGTCACGCAACGAGTTCTCGGTGAACACTGCCCACTTTAGACGGAATCAATCATATACGCAAGTGTGTGTGTGCGTGTATCCTCTATATCATGTTCACTGTGCGCGACACCATTCATGTTTCGTATGCGCGTAGTAAATACTACTACTGCTGTTACATATGATTTCCCAAAACGGGAGATCTAAATGTATTTCTCTCCTACTAGAACAGAGCCCTATTTTTTGCTTTTTTTTGCTATTATTGGAGATCATTTATGATTATTTACGGTATATATACTGTCGATATGCAGTTACCTTCTGACAGAGATGGCGTTGGCCCCCCGAAACCGGGACCCGGTTATTTTCATTCAAAATTAAAA
This sequence comes from Buathra laborator, assembly GCA_934046635.1. Lineage (NCBI taxonomy): Eukaryota > Metazoa > Arthropoda > Insecta > Hymenoptera > Ichneumonidae > Buathra > Buathra laborator. Next base: position 8,266,014 of record OW203900.1, read on the forward strand.
TAGCCAAATACTCCGACACGTTATAACATATTAATTAAGAATCTGTTAAAATTCCAGGATACAACAAAGTATCCGAGATCGATATTTCTCATAATCGCCACCGAATTCTGCGAAAGATTTTCATTCTGCGGATTGAGAAGTAAGCTTCGTCGTACGTATATATGCAACGAGCTTCCGGTTTTGATACTTATCTCTACAATTCATTAAATTGCAGCGATACTATCACTTTACCTTCGTAATGTTTTACTCTTTCACGAGAACGGAGCAACGGTGATATATCACGTATTCATAATGTTATGCTACTTTGTACCGGTCGTGGGTGCCATTTTAGCCGATAGTTATCTCGGGCGTTACAGGTATTACGACAAGAATTCTGTTTAATTGAAAAAAAAAAAAAAAAAAACCCAACAATAATAACTAATGACGAACTCATTGATGATTACTGTGTGAACAACAATTAAATTCTATTTCAGAACGATCCTATATTTTTCCGTAATTTACGCGATAGGAAATATTCTTATGTGCTTCGCGGCTACACCCCCGATAGCCGTGTGGCCAATGTGAGTTCGTAAAAACTATTAATATCGTCTGCATTTCATTGTTATCGAAAAATTACGATTTTTATAGAGGAATGACATACGTAGGATTGATTCTGATTGCCTGGGGAACGGGCGGTATAAAACCGTGTGTCGCCGCGTTCGGAGGCGATCAATTCCATTTGCCGCAGCAGCAAAAACGATTGCAAGAATTTTTCTCGATATTCTACTTTACTATTAACTTCGGTGGTTTCGTCGGTATGATACTTACGCCGATATTACGCAAAGCCTTCACCTGCTTTGGCGACGATACTTGCTACGCTATGGGATTCGGATTTCCGGCAGCATTGATGGTCACTGCACTTCGTAAGTGTCACGCGATTGCTTGACATACTTTTCCGTATCGTAGTTTTTTTTTTTTTTTTTCTCAAGACGTTAGACGCATTACAAAATAATTCCAGTTGCCTGTGATACGAAGAATAGTCACCGATGTTGAAAAAAAAAAAAAAAACAATCAAAGATATAATACGTTCGATAACTTACGTTAACTTCGCAAAATCCATTGAATTTTTTTCAGTTCTCTTTCTACTCGGAAAACCACTATATCGTCTCAAGTATCCCAAGGAAAATATAACGCTGAATTTCATAAGCTGCATATTCGTGAGTTTGTGAAAAAAATATTTGGAAAAATCGATTTTTTAATCGTTTTATCATTATATCGGACAGTACGCGGCGAGAAAAAAATTCGGTGCTCGCGGCACGTCGGATTCGCGATACAAGCATTGGTTGGATTACGCGCGGGATGAATATCCTTCGAAATTAATAGGAGATATAAAAATCGTTCTTGCAGTTTTGTTTCTTTATATTCCTTTACCACTGTTCTGGAGCCTTTTTGATCAACAGGTGAATTAAACTTTAATAAAATCGAAATTCTACAAAATTTCGATAAAAAAAAATCCTTTCGGCAAATAGGGCTCCCGATGGACATTTCAAGCTTCAAAAATGAATGGCGCATTTTTGGGAACTCAGATGCTACCCGACCAAATGCAGGTCCATAAAAATCATTTTTTTATAAAAATCGAATCGATTGATAAATGAAAAAAAAAAAAAAAAAAAAAAAATCGAAGTTTCGCCGATTTTCATCGATTAAAAACGTTTTTTTTTTTTCATTTATCAATCAGACTGACGAAATTCTTACGTCTTCATTAACAGGTCATTAATCCGGCAATAGTATTGCTTCTTATACCCCTTTTCGATAAGAGTATCTATCCCCGTTTCTCATCTTCTCTCTATTCTCCACTCCAACGCATGATAATCGGCGGAATTTTTGCTGGACTCGCATTCATAGCGAGCGGTCTTCTCGAATTGAAACTCGAGGTATATCGATGATAAGAGAAGTAAACAATAAAAAATAATAATAATAATAAATAAAAAAAATTAATCGAGTGTCGCATCAGAAAGATTGACCTGTCGATTGGGTATTTCCCGATACCTTATCGTCGTCGAGTACGCGATATTGTGAATAAATTTTTAAACAAATTTTCATCGACATTTCAGGAAACTTATCCGGTTTTGCCGTATCGCGGTCAGTCGACTCTAAATTTCATTAATACACTTGGATGCGATATTGGAATTCTCGCGTCTTTCGATTCCGGTTTGACGCTGAATCCCGGAGAGAAACAAATCTTCAATGTAACTTCGTACAATAGCACAGCGTACGATGTTTATCTCGTTGCGCCACCGGAATGTTGGGACGTCGAGTTTGACGAACCGACGCTCGTCGCGTCCGTTCGGGCGGTTGAATATCAAGTCGACACTATGATAGTCGGTTCCGCTGGTAAAAGTCTTTGGCTTTTCGTCGCGGAGCCGGATAACTACGACAAGAGTCTCAGCGGCCGACCGAAACTTCGGTATTCACGATTTCTGTAACAGTCAATAATTAAATTAACGATAAGTACGTAATATTGAAAAAAATTAACAATTACGAGTCTCCGAATGAGAAATTTGTAAAACAAATTTCACTGATTTACAGAGAATTTCACGCATCCCGAAAAAAAAAATGCGTAGAATTACCACAACACGTATTTAATTGCCGTCTTATCTTCTCGTGTATAAAAAATGTAACGTTATCGTGTTTCACAGGATAATATTTCTCAGAGACTCCGGAGGTTTAAACAATGTAACCGTTACGTTAGAGAGTCGAAATGGACTCGAAGACAGATACTTCGTACCAAACGAGAATCATATTTCCGAATCTACTAATATGGAACTCGATCCCGGCGTGTAATTCACTTATCTCGCAACAAAGTCGTTAATTGTATACCAGAAATTCGATAAGCATTTCTCACGGATAGTAAAAAATATGTATTTCAGATTTGAATACGTAATACGAAACGCTAAAGCACCGGAAGTCGATCACAGGGCACCGGTAATTCTCGAACTCGGAGCTGTTTATCTTTTGATTTTGAGAGAACATCGTGGAAAAATAATGGTATTTTTTTTTTTTACAAAATTTTTTTAAAATTCGATGAAAATTTGGTGAATTTTTTTTATAGTTTCACAGACTCTACACTATGACACCGTCCAACAAGATTCACATGTTTTGGCTGATACCTCAATATCTTTTGATCTCAATAGCTGAAGTTATGTTCGCTATTTCCGGACTTGAGTTCTCCTTTACGCAGGTAACAGTTCGAAAAAAAAAAAAAAAAATTGATAATTTACTATTAATTAATAGCGTTAAAAATAATCTTAAAAAAAAGGCTCCGAACAGTATGAAGACAGTGACGATAGCTGCGTGGTACGTTAGTGTGGCTCTCGGTAACCTAATGGTTATTATTATAACTCAGGCGCGACTTTTCAAAAGCCAAGTAATTAAAAATCATTTTAAAAAATCAAATTTTTGAACGAAAAAAAAAAAAAAAAAAAAAAAAAAAAAAAATCGTAACTTTTTTTACGATCGACAGGCTTACGAGTTCTTTTTCTTCGCGGGATTAATCCTGACGAATATGTTGATATTCGCGGTGATGGTGAGTCGTTACAGCTTCGTGGTCCTCGAGGCGGACTCGAGTGTAATTAACGCGTCTTCTCGGACAGAAATCAGCGGGGAACATCGTGAAGAAGAGAAGTTTCCTCTTCTCGGTGGATCTACGGTTCCATCGAGAAATTCTGCAAAAAAGACAGCGAGATAAATTTTCACCGCGCGGAGTTATATTTTTCTACAAAGAAAACTCGATCTGCGAAGCGTTAGCGTTCGTGTCAAAGAAAATTATCGATAAAGTGCGCACAGTCGTTCGTTTTCTCAGCTGACAAGAATTTAGTTCCTTTTTTTTTTTTCGAGATAAGATTTCAAAAACGCTGCCGTCAGGTATATACCTTCGCGCGACGTCGCTGCCAGTAGCGATCGGTTTGTTCGTCTTGCAACAGGAGTGTTGTGGGACCGCGGAGTTTTTTTTTTTTACTTCAACAATAGAGATAAATTGTCTGTAAGACTGGCGATTACGCAGTTTCGGCAACATGACGATCGACATGGGACACTCAGTGAGTGAAAATCGAGGTAATTATTTTGTTTTATCGCCTCGTGAAATCCGCGCGATATTGTTGCGTCGAAAGTTAAACTAAAACGGTGACTCGTAGAATAGAAATTACGATGATAAGTTAACTTTTTCATGAATATTCACATAGAAGATATTTCGCCGATTGTTTTCGCGTAAAAATCGATATCGCGAGTAAATTTTTTTTTTCGTCTAAGAAAATAACTCGTTCCATAACTATTTGGCGTTCGCGACGTCGGTTATCCAGTAACGGGAATTTATCGGCTATCTAAGTGGACCACTTAGTCTCACTACATCGCTGACCAATATCTGGAATGGAACTTTTTAAATTATCGCGATATCCGACATATCGCTCTATAATCTTAGTGTAGAGATCGCGTTTTATCCCAAACGATTATTCACGCAGACAGATAAAACGACACTACCGTCGATTCTCGTCGATACATCGATAGCCATTATCTCGTAAGATCGTCGAATATTATTGATTGTATACGTATTTATAAATATGTGTTTACAGAACCGGACAATGGGGATGAAAACGAAGTCGAAACCGCTGAGAAGGTAAACAATTTTGTAATATAGTATTTACGATTATCGTAAATAATCGTAAAGTATATGAGAAATTTAGTCTCAAAATAAACATCGCGTAGGCGATACATCGTGTGACCTCTTTAAACGACTGGCGATACAGGATATTTCAAGGACTACGAGAGTACGCGTTCGTTGGCAGTAATTCGCATATTTTACGTCACCATTTTTTTTTTTTTTTTTTTTTTTTCAATTTTTGCGATAAATTTTCTCGAGAGAAAAAAAAAAGCGAAGAATTATTTCGATCTCTGAGAGCGTCGAGTGAATATCGGTTTAAATTACGCGTTACATTTGTCACGAGTACAACTGATATCAATTAATAGAGATGCCGCGACTGTCGTGACGGATCGTCAAAGACGCAATTTTTAAACGAGAGGAATGTTTAACGAGTTTAAATTGCTCTCCATAAGTAACATATCGCGAGGGCTTCCCGACTCGTCGTTTCGTCAATGTTCCGCGTCACGTAAAATAAAATAGTCGCCGGTACTTTGCTGATTGTCGTTTCTTGGGATTCTATCGAAAAAAAAAAAAAAAAAAAAAATACACAAAAAAGTTTGACGAGATCGACGGACGGAACATTGTCCCGACGTCGCGTTCAACGCCCGAGTTGTCAGAGACTTAACGAAGTGATACGAAAAACGAAAAAAAAAAAAAAAACGGCACACAAATGTTGCGAAACTTCGACTTCGCGATTCTCTCGGCAATTACTGATTTATATTAACCGATAACTGTTTTCCGCTGCATAACGTTGCGGACAGTATTACAATATACATTAAAGATACTATTTCAAGAAATAATTTCGAAATTCGTTACGGAATATTAATCGCAATTTTTTATCGAAAGAATTTGGACTCGAAACTGAGATATCGTAAGAAATCTTTGATTTATGTCGCGACAATTTTTTAAATAAACAGGATGCTGTCTCGACCCCCACGAAGTAGGAAATGCGTATCGATCATTTCCTTACAATATATCGATAGCTTTTGTTATTTTTTTTCCGTTTTTTTTTTTTTTTTTTTTTTTTTATCGATTACATTGGTCTGCTGCGATTTTTCTCAAAAGATTATATCAACGATCTGTTAACGAAAGATGTATTACAAAAGCGATACGACTTTACGATACGTTGTATCTTTAATGAATCGCATTTATTTTCTCGCTGTCTGAAAGATCGAAACGATAATAAACGTTTTTTTTTTTTTTTTTATACAACGCGTCGAAGAGCGATAACCGAATCAAGAGTTTAAGTCGCGATAAGTCGTCGAGCCCTCTGCGGTGCGAGATAACAGTTTTTACGTTACACGTGCAATTACGTTCGATAGTTTGTGACTCAACAACAAACGGTTTGAACTCAAAATCCCGTCCCGTCGAAACAGTATCGTCCTTCAAGAAGAATTTGTATCGTAAAATGCATCGCAACGTTTCAATGGCAAGTGGAATAGCCTTTGATGCATCACGGGACTCAATGAGCGTTAAAGACAATTCCGCGAATGCATCGCGAAGATATATGTATATTTACGACTATACGAAGCAATTTTCGATTTTATTAATAGCGGTATTCATGCGACAATTATCTAATCGAATTATTTCGAAGAGACGAAAAAAAAAAAAAAAAAAAAATTCTACAATTCAATGATTCTGCGATTATAAAATTTACTAACAGCGAAATCATTAATGGAACTCTTCCGTTCGCAAAACTTCAATTTAAATACCACGAATAACTATAAATCGCGTAAACATTAAAAATTACTGCGTCCTTCGGAAAACCTTATTATCCGCGATAATTAATTATTATTATTAATTTCCCATGTAACGAGTTTAGCGAGTATCGTCGACAGGAGAATTCGTGAGAAGTTCGCTTATACCTCAACGATAATCTTAGCTGATAACCCGCATACGTATATATTGAAGTACGGATTACGAAGTCTTTGTCGATCACGAGGACGTCGACAGAAAAGGCAATGGCGGTAAAAAAAAAAAAAAAAAAAAAAAAAAAAACAGTAAAGTTCGAGTCATTGCGTAATTACGGAACGTATGCGAGAGCCCGTCGACTCGAGACACTCGCGAATTGGAGGCGATTCTGTTACACAATAATCAATATTCGAAAGTGAGATTGTCGCGTATTATAGTCTTCGAGGATTTCGTAAGAAAAAAAAAAAAGAAAAAAGAATTGTTTCACAGGATCCCTCGCGAGACGCATTTGCTTATCGATAAAAATTCTCACGTCTTAAACCAATAAAGATTAATTAATCGTGTGAACTTTGATCGAAGTCTCGACGATACGACGAGCGCAACACGATCGCTTATTGTATTCGTGGGCAATTATTGTTCTTCGAGTTTATTGATTATTCGTTATTAATAACTTCTCTCGCGCGCCAAATTTAACTTCGGCGCCTCTATCAATCAATTTTTTTGGAATCCCCGACTTATCCGATACGCCGGCGAATTTGGGAGATCGAAGCGGAAAAAGGAGTCCATCGCGTAGCTATCATTACGATAATTACGGAGGACGAAACCGCTTCCATTACGCTGCTCCGAGCGATTCTCGAAGAAATGCTCGCAGCATCGAGTCTCTCGTACGTAAAGTCTCCGTATGCACTGCACTATAAGCTATTAATATATCTTCATCAACTGTTGCATAGTCCCCGCGGTATTGCATCAACGCGCGAATCGCGTAGTTCGGCGATTTCGAACGGCGACTTTATCGCGTTTATTGTTACATTGCCGGTGCGATTCAACTGCCGTAAGAAATAATTCTCGAGGAATAGTTAGTCTCGTTGCGCGAGGAAAACGATGGACAGTGGTGTGCTGACAGCAGTCGAGAGAACACATCGAATCCCCACCGATAGTTCGGAACAAGCAGCGAAGAGAAAGAGAGTGTCGCACGCGCACCGCAGCCGCTCGCGTTCCATTTACCGTATGCGTAGTATTTTTAACGTTAACGACCAACACTACTCCATTAGATTTCGCCTACTGACAGAACAAATACTACGGGAGTGTCTCTCGATGTTTCTAATTAACGCGCGAAGATATAGGAAGCGACGGAACAGATAAATAACATCGATAATACGATCAACACGTTTCCTGGAGTCCGAAACTTTAAAACTTTTAAACGAAAAAAAAAAGTGTTATGTCGATAAAACTCAATGATCAAAATAACAATAAATCGCGTGTCGAAGCTTAACGAGGGAATAAAAAGACTGAATTGGTGAGCTGTGAGTGGGGAACGCGCGGGTGTGCGTTCCGCGATTAAAGTGATATAATCATCGCAATTGTTCGACTCTTCGCGTTGATCATTATTATTATTATTATTTCGTTCTATTTGTAATTTTTAATAATCGTGTTTTTACGTGACTATCAGTGAACGACGGTTCGTGTCGCATACGCGCATCGCGTCATTATGCCTGTTAACGGAATCTCCGGTAAAAAGGTATATTACTTCTCGTTAATATGCGCGTTTTACGCGTCAAGGACTGTGAGATAAAATGAGTTTAGTATCTTCGAACGCGAAGCAACAGAATGCTGGTCGCTGTGGAATATAATGAGTCATTATTACTGTCGGATTTCCCCATAATTGTTGTCTATGACACTGTTATTGCATCGATATGATCGCAAGGTGCACAGTGTTGGCGGGTCAATGGCATAACAAAACGATCGATTGATCGATTAATGCTTACGAACAGTTCGACAACAAACAACTCGAGGAAAAAAAAAAAAGATAATCTTTCGATAAAATTGCCACGTCAATGCAAATGTCAACAAACGAATGGATTTAAATTCCGCTGAGAATTCGGGGATTTTTTTTTTTTTTTTTTTTTCCTTACGAAACCCGATATTATTTTGTGGATAGATAAGTATCGATGTACAGCTTTTCCGATAGACGCGCGTATACCTTGCGAGAGAGTTACAACGCACATTGGCAGAATATCACAACGGATTACCCGCCCGCAGGCTATTGGTATGCGGCAGAGACAGGTGTAGCGAATGCTAACATCGTTTAGGCGCGCGAAGTAGATAAATCGCGAAATGATCAGACATTGAGCTCAGGGACGCGAAAAATGATTTTCTAATCCCAAAGACAAGGATACGAAACTTTCGCCTCTGTTAATTTTTTTTCTTTTTTTTTTCGTTGACTCGGACTTCCGGTGGGATTTTTTTTTCAACGAGGTCACTGGGGAAAAAAACTTGAAAAGCCACTCGCGGCCCGTTTTTCGTAATTTTATCGACGATCGGTAATTAGTCGAAATTTTTTATATTGATAATTAACGATTATGAAATATCAGAGAGTGAAATTCGAGGTCAATTCTGCGTCTTGTGACTTATTTAGCTCTCTCGACGCTTAGAAACGTCGAGAGTATCCGTTCGGTCGCCGACTCGACATATATGCGTTTTTATCAATGAAAATTCTCCGTAAAGTGAGAGAATTTTAATGAATCTTATCGATATTACAGTCACATCTGCGAGACTACTAAAGATCGACAAAACGATAGGAAAACTTTTTTATCGGGAGATTAAAGTAGAATATCGCGAATCGGCAAAAAAATTGATTGATTTCTAAAAATTTACCGCACTGCTACACAATATTTTCCACGTTAATGTCTGTTGCGACCGGTTATGTTAATCACATTGCATGTCGCGAACTATTTGCATCATATCAAATGTATTCTATTTCCACTGTATTATTATTTATGCAATTCCCGACGCCGTGAAGAAGTTATATTCTTCACGATGACACTAAAGTTATCGTGAAAAACTGCTGATAATTTGTTGCTACGTTCGGAAATCCCGTATCGCCAGTATTTCTGCTGTGAAACTGATTAAAAAAAAAAAAATCTACGATTTTCTTGCGCAAACGATGATTTTTCTATTATTGATGATTATTGCAGAAACTCAAGTATCCGAAGTCAGTTTTCTTCATCGTTAGCAATGAATTTTGCGAACGATTTTCCTACTATGGAATGCGAAGTGAGTAATTCGAATGAATGGAAAATTTCTCCTTTTTTTTTTCCTTACGATATCAATGATAATTATTTAATTAATTTTTTTTTCTTCTTTTTTTTTTTTTAGCGATACTGGCGTTGTACCTTCGGGATAAACTCGACTACAGCGATGATACGGCGACCGTTGTGTATCACGTATTCACAATGTTCGTCTATTTCTTTCCTCTGTTCGGCGCAATGCTCGCCGACTCGTTGCTCGGTAAATTTCGGACGATATTCTACTTAAGTATCATTTATGCAGTCGGACAACTCCTTTTGGCAGCAACCGCTGCGCCCATTTTCGCGATACCAGTGCGGTAAGGATCCTTTTTAACTCTTAAACGATTTCATTCCGTTTTTTTTACCGAAGGACGCGGCGTTCCACATTCGCGCGAAATTTTTCTCATCTCGATGCAAATCGCGATAATTGACGATATCACAACGAATTCGCAAAAGAAATAAAGAAATATCTTCTTCATGGTCGGTGACCGTAATAAAGTCACGAGAATTATTATTTCTCTCAATGTTTCGTAATTCAATCGATTCAATTTTCATTGCGCGGTGATAAAACGGAATATAAATAAAAAGCGATCGTGCGGTACGAAAGACACTTTGGAGTTCGATAATAAAAAAAAAAATCGTTCCAAGTGAAAGGAGGAATGCGGATTCGATCGATAATAATACGTTCGGATATTGAAACATTCGCGATAGTAAAAAAAAAATAATGAATTAACATAGAAAATAATACGTTTTGAATTTAATCGATTTTTTCGCAGAGAATTTTCTATAATCGGATTGCTACTCATAGCGATCGGAACCGGTGGTATAAAGCCGTGTGTCGCGGCGTTCGGCGGCGACCAATTCATTTTGCCGCAGCAGGAAAAATATTTGATTACATTTTTCTCGGTATTCTACTTCGCTATAAATTCGGGATCACTGGTCTCCACGTTTTTGACACCAGAATTGCGGTACGGCGTCCAATGTTTCGGGGATAAGACATGTTATTCTTTAGCTTTCTTAGTCCCGGCGATTCTAATGACCGTGTCGATCGGTAAGTAAATTTTTCTTTTTCTTTTTTGTTGCTATTAATCACATTGCAGAAATTTGGTATACGACTTTAATAGCATATTTATTATTTAAGTGATCTTCGTGATCGGAAAGCCATTGTACCGAATAAAAGATCCGCAAGGAAACGTTGTGCTGAATGTCGGTAAATGTATTTTCGTAAGTATCGTTGCGAAAACTTTGAAATTAAATGTTTTTACGGTACAAAGACACGAAGTTAAAATTTCGATGATGAATTTTCCCGATTGCAGCACGCGGTTCGCACGAAAGTATCGAAAAAAGCGAATCGCGATCATTGGTTGGATAACGCCGACGATAAATACGAAATAAAACTGATAGACGATATAAAAGCGGCGCTTCAGGTTCTCAAACTTTTTATACCGTTGCCGATATTTTGGGCGCTTTTCGATCAGCAAGGATCGCGATGGACTTTTCAAGCTGCGCGAATGGATGGAGAGATCGGTAGTTATCTTCTAAAAGCCGATCAGATGCAAGTCGTTAATCCTTTGTTTATCGTTATTTTTATACCGATATTCGAGACTTGTATTTACCCCGTAATGGCAAAGATACGATTCATCGATACGCCACTGAAAAAACTCACCACCGGTGGTTTCCTCGCTGCCGTTGCATTCATCGTCTCGGCGATCGTCGAGATGCAACTCGAGGTGAGTCCTCAATCCTCGAAAACTTCCATCGATCCGAAAATACAACTTCTGTGAAAAAAAAAAAAAAAACAAATCGCATCGTTAATCGATTTTTTTCGTTACAGAAAACATATCCAGTATTACCGTCCGCTGGAATCGGACAGGTAAGGATTTTCAATCCGAGTAATTGCGGTATCGTCGGTACCCTCGACAACAATACAATAACTATAAATCCATACGAAATGTGGGTGAAAAAAGATTTCGAAGTTACGGAAGCGAAGAATCTTTCGTATACTTTAAACTTCGCTAACTGCGGCGATAAGCCGATTCCGCCGAAAATCGGTGAGAATAATGAATTAATTTTTCGTAAACTTACGTTTAATGATGGAGATCATTATTTATACGGTTTTTTTTTTTCTTTCCGCAGGTTATCTCTCGGTGGTGGAACTCCAAGCAATGTCCTACGCTGCGGCACCCACTGTTGCGTTGACCGGCTATGAAGACATCATCGACAAAAATAAAAGCGGAAATCCTATAGTCCGCGGTATCGTCTATTACGAAGATTTCGACGGCAGTAATCCGGTGAAACTTGTGCTGAAAGACAAAGATTCAGAAGAGGAATTCATTATAAAAGGAAAATTAGTTAATACGCGTCACGAGGCACTCAATCCCGGCGAATACGAAGTCATAGTGAACGGAAAAGTCGTATACTCCATGAAGTTTAAGTTGGGTGGCGTTTATACACTTCTCGTTTCTATATCCGGAAATACGATAGAAGTACATCCGGTAACTGTTACCGATGCAAATTCCATACACATTATGTGGCTAATACCACAATACATTATCATCACAATGGCGGAAGTAATGTTTTCGGTTACCGGATTGGAATTCGCCTTTACACAGGCGCCGACGAGTATGAAATCCTTGCTTCAGGCCGGTTGGCTGCTCACTGTTGCCTTCGGTAATCTCATTGTCGTCATCGTTGCCGAAGTCAAATTATTCAATACTCAGGTAAACGGAAATTCTATTTTAGCAATTTTTTTTTTTTTTTTTTTAGATATTAACTGATTTTCGCGATGTGTTTTGTTTGTATAAATTGCAGACGGCGGAATTTTTCCTATTCGCCGGTCTCATGTTAATCGACATGATAATCTTCGCTGTGATGGCGAAATTCTACAAATACTCCGATGTCTCCGAACCGGTATCGGAGGAGACTGATGTTCCACTCGAGGAAAACGGTGGAACGATTAATCCAGTGTTCGGAACCCATGACGAGAAGCCTTAGTAGATTTTTTCATTTTTTTTTTTCCTTTCTTTTTTTACACAGAAGGAACTCTAAAGCTTCGAATAGTTATTACGGTGTTTGCTATCGAATTGATTCGATACACACGATTCTGCTGTTAAACGGATGCAGCTGATACTTAAATTCATATATTGTATATACGCACATGTAAATCGTAGCTTTTTTTAAGCTAAATAATAGGTTCTGTTTTTTTTTAATACACTGCTAACGTAGACAACGTTGCAGGGAGCAAAATTGTATATTTTTATTATTTCATTTTCTACGAATATTTGTTTATTACAGATTCCATTGTTGATTTTTTTTTTTTTTTTTTTCAAATCTGAATAGTAGATTAGCCGTATATGCGTCTACTCGATATCACATTTATCATTCAATCAAAAATTGAGAAGTTTTCTTATCATTTTTTTTTTTTTTTTTTCTTTTTTTTTTCGGGTACAAGTGACTCGATATAATTTCTTTTTGTCGATCGTGCCGGCGTGAGAACAAGAAATATTTTAGTAATAATATATATATATATATCGCCGTTTCAAACATTGTTCCTTCGTTCGTCTAGAAAGCGTCGTTGCCTATGAGCGACAGGATTCGTATTATTATAACTTTAATCGAATTAGCATCAGCAGCTCGTTAAGTGAGCAAAATTTCGTATCCGCTCTTTTCTCGGTCAGCAAATTGCCTATAGAGATTAATATACTTATCCTCTCTCGTATTTTATTGTTGTTTTTTTTTTTTTCTTTCTTTTTTTTGTTGTTTTTCTAGCGTAAAGTGCGAATATCGATTAATCGAGAGAGGTGAGAAAACGAAAAAAGAAACGTTGTTATTCGACTACTAAAACTTATCGTCGGCCGAACTTTGATTTGTCTGCTGGTTTCCTCTGAAACATATACATAACAATCGTGAAAGATCGATGATTTATTTTCATACATTTGTAACAAAAAAGAAAAAAAAAAAAAAAAAGATCAAAAATCGTGATGAGTAAAAAACATGCGGTATAGCAATTTTTAATTAAAGCTCTTTGAGGCGAGAGACGCATGCAAAAAAAATATATATATACCCCACAATAATATTGTTGAGATCGATATTTCGCAATATCGTGAATCGATTAATACTGTCTGAAGCGATCGAGATAATAGATATGAACCCAACGGCGCATGCGATCGACCGTCAATATTTTAACGAATTTTCTCAACGATTGTTTTATCTTACGTTTCTTCATATCCATAAATATTACCGTTTGTGCTGTGAGGATTTTATCGTAAACACGACGCGCGGTGGTGTAAGCGCTGGACGCCACGTGTACCGCGCCGGTTACGAGAGTTTCCGGTAATATATGCATCGGATCCACAGCATTGAATACCAAGTCATCCATCATTCGTGTGTTACGTGTTGTCGGCCAATGTCCGAATCTTCTTGAACGTTCGTTTTGTCGCGAATTGGAATTTCTGTTACCAGAAGCGTGTGAATCGTGAGAATTTTTTCTCGTCGATCGCTTATCGGATTTTCCTTCATCGGCATTTTTATTGCCGGTCGTTTGTTGTTTTCTCGGTGAAGTGCGTCTCGTATCTCCGAGACCTTTGCTGGCGTTGCGATCGACGAATACTCGCGAACGCGAAGGTTCCTCGGGTTCACGAGTTGATGGAAAATCTTGTCGATCGTTTTCAGCCTGCGAAGCGGTGTGCGAATGAAAACTTTGCGTCGAGTCGTGGAAAGCATCGGCTGAATTTTCACGAGAGTCGGAATCGATTTTCGTCTCTACGGTAACTTCGACGCCCGCATCGCAATTGGTATTGTCGGGGACTCCGCCTGCCGCTTCGGGTACTTCGGTTGATTCTTCGGGCGGAACTTCCGTAACGATTATACTTTCTTTCGTTGATACCGGCAATGTCTCCCCAACGAAAGAATACGCGCCGCCCGATCGTTTCTCCAAAACAATCTCCTCGCTGATCTCGTCGCCGTCGACGATGTTTTGCTGATATATTTTTCCCTGAGCGTCGATGGCGTAGGGGCATATCTCGATTTTGCTCTGATTTCCACGTTTGTCAACGATCGATTCGTCGTTAATGTTGTAATTTCCCGGTAAATTTTCACCGGGAGAAAAGTGATCCTCGTCCATGTGAATCGATAGAGCGGGCGACGGGGGCTCCGACAACAACTCGAAACTCGACGAATCTCTCGCATTATCGAGATCGTCGATCTCGCGATCGGTTTGAGAATATTCCGTGGTTATTACTTGCAAACGTTCGTTTCCGTATGTTTCGGCTTCGTCGGCGAAATTCATCGAATGCTGAAGTATCAACTCGAAACTGTTGTTAATTCTTTGCATATCCGAGGCGTGACTTACGTCGGATATTATACTTATATTGTCGCTATCGGAGAGAGCATCGTAATCGGGAACTCTGTCGTTCGGTCTGTCGAGCATATCTTGTCCGGTAACCGAACAACCCATTCGAAGCTTATCGTCGGTAAGTTTCGTTTCGATGTTCGGTCCGTTGCCGTTATAAGGATTCGCCAAACGCAACTTAAGGATCGGAGCGCCCATGGGATCCGGTGAATTCACGGGGATGAAAGAAGTCTGTCGAATCCCTGATGCCATCATTCTGCGATAAGGAGTATCGGCCGATTTTTCTCCGTCTTCGGGAATTTCTCGATCGTTTTTCGACGTCGAGATTTGCTCCGAACGTTCTGAATTGCCGGATGATTGTGGCAAAGAACGCAGATAGTCGCTTTCACGTTTTCTCGAGGTTTTCTCCGATCGACGAGCTTTGCACACCGACGATGATGCTGCGGTTTCGTCGTTACACGCCGCTTGCGACAAATGATTTTTTTTGTGCTTCTTGCGTTGCTTATCCGCGTGACGATAACGACGACGCGAATTTTCGTAACGCTGAGCACCCGAACGCGACGATGTCTCCGATGTTTTTTTCTCTCGTACTTCACACGAATTCGTCACCGTTCGTTCGCTCGAGTTATGTCTGTCGTCACGCGGTTTCCCTGAATAGCGCTCCGAATGATCGTCTTCGAGATCGCTGTACAGACAATCGCTGTCGAAGGGACATTCGGAATCCGACGATCGGGGATGCGATGTCGCGGAGTCGTATTGACTGTCGCGCTTCTTAGACAACGCCTCCAACACTATCTTTGTGACTCTCGTTGAAACTTCGGTAACGATTTCTTCTTTCATCTGTAACGAAAAATTAACGTTTTGTAGTCAATATTTATCGTCTTTAACGAGTGAAATTTTTTTTTTTCGATCTTTTTTTTCCCGTTTTTTTTTTTTTTTTTAACTAAAAAATCGCGACAAACGATATGACAATCGAGTAAATGAGTCAAATGCTTACCGTTTGCATGTAATTTGTGAACCACTTGGGTGCTGCGTCACCCGGGATTTCTGCTCGTGTTGCCAGCGTAGTGTTGCACTGCGACTGCCACTGACCACGTCTGACGACTTCGTCCAATTGCATGGGTGCCATTGCAGAGTATGTTTTCTCGGGTTGCGAAGTTACAGCTTCGATGCACAGGGATTCGACTTTTTTCAAATTTTTTGCTCTTTCGCTACCGATTATAGATTTGGGTGCATTATTTTTTTCGACTGCGCAATTTTTTCTTTGCCCTTCGATGACAAGATAAACGCTTTGCCTTTTCGCCGCTCGGTTTTTGGCGAATTTTAGCGCCTCGTCAAATTCGCACTGCGACTCTATGGGAATTTCGTCACCGTCGCTGTCGACGTAAGTTACTCGTTCGCCGATGGAGTAACCGTTTCTGAATGCAACATCATGCTGCAAGACACAGAAATGTTATTCGCATCTCCTTGAATGCAATTTATTAATAGAATTTATATTTTTGATGCAATGCTAAAAATACTATTGATCCATGACATTCGAGGAAAATACGTGTTATTATAAACGATAACAATAGCCGCGATGTATAAACGAAAAAATAAAAATTTTGCTGCAGCGTATATATGGCGCATACGCGACGGTATATACGCAACTATAACTGTATTTTGCGGATAAAATATATAGCTGTTCCCTGGTTCAGGGTCAACCGAGGCGCAAGTATGTTTTTTTTTTCTCTCACGACAGCTGAACTCACTGTATACATACAAATCGCAAATCGCAATGGAGTCTGCGGACAAAGAGGGGAAAAAAAAAATTGTCACTCACCAATACTGTTTTGAAGGAATTCCAATTGCGTTTTTCGGTGGTAGCGAATTTGTCGGTGATCTTAGGACCCGCGATGTTTTTGTCGTCACTGGCGCTTCCAGAATTTTTCCATTTTAGCTCGAACGTCAAGCCCTCGGCTGCTGGCTCCGTACCAAAACTATCGTGTATCACGGATTTCTCGTTTGGACCCGACATTACACAGCCGCGACTTATATGTGTATATCGGTGCTATTTATAATAAAACGCGTAATATCACAAACGCGCAAGTTTTCAATATGACGTGGAGGCTTTATTTACAAATCTACCGTATTCGAACGGTTAAAACATTCATATTTTTCAACGCAAAGTAAACCCGCGATTGACGAAGCTTCGGGATCCGTCAATGGTCGGTGAAACTGCGCAGGAGAGTTGTTCTTGGATGCATCACCGAGGGATATACAGTGTTATGTATACAACACGCAACGTCAACGTTTGTATCGAAGTGAGAGACGCTATGCGCGAACTTAGCAGCGCCAGCAGCTGATCGGTCAGCTGGGAGAAAACCCGTGTCTAAGCGGGGGGTCATTAATCCCGAGTGAAAAAAACAAGTTCCGTTGTTTATTCTATTTCTCCATATAACGAACAAACAATAATTTCAATGATACTTGCAATTTTTTTTGTTCTAAAAGCGAAATTATAATATCCTTACTTTCTCTGTCGGAATGTTATGCCGTAAGATAAATAATCAATTTTCGGAGTGCGCAAGTCCCGGGCAAAGAGCTGCAGTTGGTTCGATATATATCGATTGGAAAATTATAAACTGTAAGGGGTAAACTCTCCTCATGCATAATAAAAGTATAGTTTCTTCTTTAAATTGACTGGCAGTATACACGACAACCACACGAGTAATAAAATATTAAGAAACATTTGCAGGCAGAAAATAAAACTTGTGGACTTTCGATCGAATGGAGTAAAAAAAAAATTTCATTATACAATTCTTTTTCGATAATTTTGCAACAATTATACATTGCATCAATATTATTCTCCTTTATCTTTCCCCTGCACGCACGCCGCTGTATTCACTTTCGATATGTATCGAATTACACGCCGAAAAAAACAGAATCCATAGAACAGCTTTGATGCACCTCGTCAAATTATTCGCTGTCATCAAATTATAAGCACGTGTAACGCAATATTCAAGAATGTCGGCAATCGGATGGCAAAGCTATTGTGCATCACACGCAACCGCGTGGAGCCAATTAGCGACGAAGAAGTCAGATCGCGAATACGCGAGATGCGCGAATTATGTTTTACGAATATTACCCCAGAGCCCGGAGTTCGTCAGACGAAAGCATTGCGCCGTATGCTCGATATACTTCGAAACAGTACGCGGACCCAATTGCAGCTCGTAGGACCCCGCGATATCGTGTTTTGCATCGTCAAAATTCTTTTCTATTACGAGAATGATTTACGCGGAACCGAAGTAACGTGCGATTGGAAGCGTCGAAAAGATTACAGAATAGCTCGAGATTGTTACCACGATCTATTGAACGCCTTCATCCCCGAGCAATCGCGCGGCGTTGTTTATTCCCTCGTCGAAATCGCGCAAAACGAGAAACTATGGCATTACGAAGATTTTTGCTCGGAGCTCATTCTCGACATCCTCGACCACGGAATTGGCGGTTCTCCGATAATTCACGCGCTTTTAGATCGCGTGGAAGCCGACAGTACCGAGATTCACGACGCTCGCGCGATCGTCCGAATTCTCTACGAAATGCTCGATGTCTATAACTGGCCGGAGAGCGAAGATAGCCTCGAAGCTATCGAACGGCTGCTAAAACTTTATCGAGGAAGTTTAAGCGGCGAAAAAACCGACCCTGTGCCACGCTACGGCCCGTTAAGAAAGGGCCTTGAAGTCTGCATTCGTCATGCGATAAAACATCTCCCGAACGACCATCTTCTCGCGATGATTCGTCGGATGTGCGATTGGTCGATCGACGACGAAACGACCGACGAGACGATATTAGATTTCGGCAGTACTTTGGAATACGCGGCTTACATTCACGAATCTCATCTCTATCGGGATACCTTCGACGATCGAATGTTCGACGTTCTCATGCGTATGATATCGTCAAGCAGTCGTCTCGTCAGTCTCCTCGGCAATCGCGTAATTCAGTATCTCCTCGATCGCCGCGACAATCGATCGCGTTTCGACACACCGAAAATATTCTTCGAGGGAATGAAATTCGATATAAAACTTAACGTTTGCAAAAAAGAGGACAAATTTTTTTTCCAAAATAAACGAAAAATTTTGCACGACAGTCTCGTAAAAAGTATGATAAATCATTGCGCGACGCGACTTAATCTCGAGTCGACTTACTGCACCGTGTGTCTCATCGCTGTCGAAGTACCGTGCGGCTTCACCGCCGCGGCTCTCGTCTGTCTCGCGATGAATCTTCAAGACGTTACTTTCGAACAATTGGAAATACAACGAGAAGCGTCTTATCATATTCACGCCACCGTAATGGCCGTTATGAGTCTCTTGTGTTGGATACACGAAGCAAAGATATTTTATTCATACGTAAACAAAATAATGATGGAGAGAGCGCAGTGGGCGCCGCACTTGAATCCGCCGCTCAAGGCGCGTTACAGCTTTGCCGTTCATCACGTACTTTGGGATAAACCGGAATTATTTTTCGTCGATTGGGAAGCGCGATTCGGACTTTGGAAATGCTTCAGAAATCGCGAAAGTCAACGACGCAGCGGGGAAGAGCGTTCGAAAAAAAATGAAGGAAATGCGTGAAAAAAAAAAAAAAAAAAAATTCACTTCCGGAATTTGTCATTAATAATCATTAATTTTTTTTTTTTAATAATTTTTCATCATAATATTTTATCTTAGATATATTAATTATATTTATTCGTGTGATAAATCTGTACAACTTTTTTTTTGCATTCTCTCTTTCGATTCATTCTCCAATGATAGGCGCGGAAATTCAACGTTTCGACACCTTTTACGATACTTAATTAACGCGATAACAACGAAACTTTGCCGAATTTAAATTTTCTCGTATTTCGACATCATTTGTAAGCGTAATAGCGATAAAAAAATAGATAAATATTGATATGATATACTGTACAATTGGCTCGAGTTTCCCTCAGAACCAGAGATCTCCACCGACGTCCTCGTCGGGTTGTGATGGTTGCTGAGCCTCCTGAGTCGCCGGTCCTGTTGCTCCGGCGTTTTCGTTCTCCTCGTCGCTCTCCGACACCGCTAAGTCGTCCTGAATACTATTTATGTCCTTTTCTTCTCGCGTTGGCAATCCGGCGAGAAGGAAATCCGATGGATCGTAATTTGGATCGACGTCCATACTTTCCTCTGCGCAATAAAAAAAATAGTAAAAAAAAAACAATTAAAAACTGAATTAATTAATATAATAATAATAGTAATAAATAATTTATTATTATTATTATTATTATATTAATATATAAAATATTATAAATATTATAATATAATAATAATAATAAGAAATTATTTATTACTATTATTATTATTATTTATACATTTTTTTATTTTTATTTATATAATTTTTTTGTTTTATTTTTTCTCGCCGCGATGCGAGATAAAAATGATATGTTTTGTGTCGTTACCTTGCTGAAGCAATTGTTGTTCACCAACGTAAAATCCTGGATTACCAAGTTGCACCATCGCTTCGGCTGCTTGCTGACTGTCGTCGTCGGCAGGAACTTCGCCGGGTTCGCGAATTTCTCCCAATTCAAGAGCATCCAATTCGTTCTGTTCGTCTCCGCCGGACGGCACTTCGTCGAATTCGTCGTCTCTCTTCTCGTCGTCGCTTGAGAATTCGAGATCTGCGATAGAAATCGAAAAACGAAATTTAGTATCAATTTTTTTTTTCTTTTTGTTTTGTTTGGGATATATGTCGATAGTAAAGAGAAAATAATTTGTTTACCTTCTTTAAGAACGTCTTTCTTCTTCGAATGTGAGATTCTACTGCTCATCTCACCTTCGCCATCGCCCTCGACGTCGACGAAGTCGAAATCGTCGACACCGTTCTTCCCGAACGGATTGTCTGGCGAACTCGTTTGACTCTGTGACGATTAATTTATGCGATTTTAATCATTTGTTTTTTTTTTTTTTTTTTTTTTACTGAGCGCTGAAGTTTATTAAAATTGTTTTTTACCCCTCGGAATTCTGGTTCGTTGATCGTGTAGTTTTCTTCTTCGGGTCCCATCCACGATGTATCCATGTCGGCCTGTTCCATGGCCCGTTGTTGTACCAGAGATATATTATTTTCTAATTGCGAGAGGTGATCGTCGTACTGCGAAAAAAAATCGTAAGAATATACGACGAATTTTTGATATTTGAAAAAAAAAAAAAAAAAAAACAAAAAACATTCATGGAGAGTGTATCGTTGCAGTCGCAGCTAAAAATGAAGTTCCGAACGAATTTCAAATAAAAATCTGAAAAAAAAAAAATCAGCCAGACAGAAAATTTAAGAACATTAATTTCGCATAATAATAATACCAAAAAGTTATCAACAAAATAGTAAAAAAAAATTGTTTAACGAATCATCCGGTAACCCAACTTTTTTTTCGCAGAAAACGTTTTTTTTTTTAACTAATTTCTTACTAACTTTTTGGAATTATTATTATGCAAAATTATAGTTTTTAGTACCTTCTGCATTGTTTTTTCTTTTTTTTTTTTTTCAGATTCTTATCTCATCGGGAAGTCTTCGAAATTCTCCCCGAATCTCACTTTTCGTGGGGAATGTAACGATACACATTTCTTAATTACCTCATCCAGCGTTTCCTTGCAAACTTTGACCAATTGTTCAGCTTGACTCGTGTATTTTGATTCTTTGCCGTTGTAAAGCGTACAATTTTCAAGAATCTGTTCGATATCTCGAAGAAAATCGTGTCGACTGTGATACTTGTGAGCGGTTACTTTCTTCGAAATCGTTTCGAGATCCATAGGTCTCTTTATCACATTATAGTAATCCTTAACCAATTTTTTGCTGACCGGTTTCATGAAAGGCCAAGCGTCGGCGACGGTTTTCAATTTGTTGTTAACAACATTATCGAGTATAAACGTGAGAGCGACTTGATCGTTATCGTCAAGCAGAGGATTAATAGCTTTTTCGAGTCTCATGAGTCGATCCTCTTTCTCGCCGAGTCTCTCGACGCAAATCTCAAGCATTCGTTTAGCCGCAACAGTCAGCGAGCTTCTCGCTCCGTTGTATAGATTCGAATTCTCAACAATCTGATTAACATCCGCAAGAAACTCTTCTCTGCTTTGGTACTTCTTTTGCCGTAAATTCTCTCGTATTGTCTGAAGATCCATAGGCCGTTGAACGATCCTATAATAATCCGGAACCGCCTGCGAGAGAAAAGAATTAAAAAAAAAACTCAACAACCATTAAAAAAAAATTTAAAAAAAAGTCCCAAAAGAATTCTTTACCTTCGCATTAACCGGAAACAAAAACGGTTGAACATCCGGCAAATCTCGCATTTCATTCAAAATACTTTCCAACATCGTCGACATAACAACAACCGGATCCGTTCGTCTCCTATTCGCCGGTCTTTGCTGCCGTTTGAGATAATCGCAATGATCATCGCCAGTGGCCCTTCGGCGTTTTTTCGAACTGACCGCTTCCTTCGGTACTTTCAGCAGAAGCGTCCGTCTCTTCATTTCTTCGGCGTGCTGTGAAACGAGTCCACAATAAGCCTAAAAGGCCGTCGCAGATCGAACGGATGGAAAACATATTACGATAATAAAAAAAAAAGAAAAAAAAAAAAAAAAATAAACCAAACGAAAAGCGTTGGACGCCGTTACCTTAATCAACTTCGACGATAACTTGACTTTCGTTCCGTCGACGTTGACGAGATCCTGATCGTCGGTGTTAAGTTCCTTTTCGATTTCTTCTTCCTGTTCCTCCGTCATCGCCACGTTAACCGGCGCGGTCGTCATACTCGTTTGATACAGAGGACACGCCTTGTTGGTTCTCATGTGTCCAACGTTACCGCAAGCGCCGCATTTTAATTTGAGGTCTGGTTTCAGTTTAGGTTTCTTACGTTTCGACGGGGACACTTCGCTTTTGGGATGTTTAGTGGTAAGAGAAGAAGACTGGAAATTACCAAATGGAAGGATACTGGTGGAGGAAGTAGTTGTCGGGGTATTAGTATTACTGCGATCGAAGATACTGGTAGCGGAACTAAATGCGCCGCTGGTGGGTCCGCCGTGCGTACGTTCGCGTTCCTGATTTCTCTTTATCCGTCGCAATTGTTCCTGTATTCGGCGTTTTTCTCTCTTCATTTCCTCTTTCTGCGCCTCGTCTAGAGTCGCGAATTGTTTTATAAACGTTTCGTCTTTCGAATTTCTTATTTTAATATAAGTATCGATAACCGCGGGTTTCCTTACGAGTTCAACTCTCGTGTACTCTTTGCCGTCTTTGCGGAAAGTTCGATAAATCTTTAAAACGCGTCCCTGTTGCGCGCCGAAGTTATTAACGGGACTATCCTCGTCATCGTCTTTTTTCTTGTCTTTACTTTTCTTATCGTGTTCTTGCGCATCGCCCATAAGCATTTTACGCAATTCGTGACGCTGCTGTTCTTCGCGTTCGAGAGATAGTTGGGTACTCGTTTTTTTGTTTGATAACATATTTTCGATGTTTTTACCCATTTCCTCGATGTCGGAACTGTCCTCTTCGGAGCTCTCGCCTTCGTCGGTACTCAGTACTTCGTTTGACGATAATACGCGATTTTGAAGATCGAATATTCGCTGACATTCTTCTTTGTATCTTTCCTGATGTTCGGCGATTGAGAATCTGTTTCCACGAGAAAATTTCGTCATTCCTTCCTCGCCGGCTTTGGCTTTTTCCGTTGATAACGTTCGCACGACGTCGATTACCTCCCAACGAGACAATTTTTTAATCTCCTCCTCGGGAACTCCGAATTTTCGTAGGAGAGCTTTCGCGTTGTTTAAGGAGAGTCTTCGGAGATCGGCGTCGGTTCCCGTTACCGTTCTCTTCGGTTGCGCTTCTTGTTCCTCTTTGCTTATCGTCGGTTTATTCGGCACTCTAACGTACGAGAATCCCTCGCCGCAACCCGTGGGATCCGCTGGACCAGCGAGTTGCAAAAGACATTTACCTTTCATCGCCTGTATGTAGGCGCGCGTTGTGTTCCACGGAGCGACTTTAACCTCGTCGTCCATTTTCAACTGCATTTCTTCATCGTCGTCGTCCTGAGGGGTAAATAAGAATTTTTCACCGTAACCCGCGTCTTTGAGACGTTGTTCGGCGGCTATCATACTGAAATAAGCGCAACACTGCTCCGGGGAAACCATCGCGCGAATTTCTTCTTCGGTCGGCAAACGGAAGTCCGGCTTTATGACCCACCAATTCGAATCCATACCTACGATAGCAAATAAAAAACAAAAAAGTTAATAAAAAAATTACCCAACGCGGCGTTAAATTAACGATTATCGCTATCTTACCAGTTCTCTTGAAATCAGCGCAAAGTTTCAAACGCTTTCTTATGCTACTCTCGCTGTGCGAAGGAAATGCTTTTTTTATATCGTCCATCTTAATCCTTCGAGGCGTATCTCGTGATTTCCAAAACAAACGATAGATGAATACTTGAAGAAAGTCGCGAACAAAGTTATTCGCGCGTTTGGAATTGGGACCGGGAACTTCGTAAAGAGGACATTCCTGTCCGGCGGCGAAAAGCGCGTCGACTTCGCGGATAAAGTATTGTTGTCTAAAAAAAAAAAATCAAATCGTTGATATTTACACGTTTCAGGATAAATGAATTTGCGGATTTATAATACTTTACCGGGTTCTCAGGATAAGAAAATCGCTTTCGGGAATCTTGTGCTCGTAAATCGGCGCTCGATACATATTGTTTTCGATCGCTTGGATACTCTGCCCGGGCGTTAGGATACCGAGGAACGGACTCGTGTGAGCGTAAGCCGTTTCGCCGTATTTGTACTTTTGTGGCCCCTGATCTTTGCCCGCTTTTCTCTTGTAGTAATTCTTCACTTTGGAACACATGCCGACCTGATTCATGAGAGGCGGATGTTCCTCGGAAAATTCAACGAGAACCAATTCGCCGTCGCGACCCGTGAGATCTTCGGCGGTTCGCATGAAAAACACATCGCCACCACCCGAAGCTATCCTTTCCTGTTCCCGTTGCTGTAACGCGAGGAAAAAAAAGATTAGAATTATATTAGAAAAATATTAGGAGTTTAGGAATTTAAGATTAGAAAAATTAAATTAGGATCTCCGATCGCTTTGAATGTTAATTTTACGCGCTGTTCTTCTTCGTACCTTTGCCTTCTTTTTTATGTGCTTCAGAAGCGGCAAAACACCGTGAGGAGTGTTGTGCGAAAGCGGTCCGTAACTGTAACGCCTCAACGGTGGTCTGTGGAAGTTTCTCAACCGCATTGGTCCCATGTGCGTTTGTACGAAGGGAGCGCGCAGCTCGACGACCGGCGTACTGTGCTGAATGAGATTACCACCGCCGACCTTAAGCCGCAGCGTCGTTTCCGATGATCTCGGCATGTAATATCTGAAAGATTGAGATCCCGAAATCAAGAATTGCGGTTTTTTTTTTTTTTTTTCGCGATTTAACTTACGTATCGTTGGAAATATTGTATGGATCTCTATCCGGTGATTTCGGAGGCGGTGGCGGTGTATCCTCTTCCAAAACGTTTATAACTCCGGCTTTGCCGAGCAAAACTTTACTTTTTTTCACGTGAGGATGTGGAATTTTAACTTTCGGCTGCGGTCCGTTTTCCTTGTGAAGTAACGCGGGATCTATGTCATCCGGTATCCCAAGAACGATGTTCTCGTCGTTCGGGTCGAGAGTGAGAATTTTTGGTTTTGGAATTTTTTTCATGTTTTCAGCGTCCCAAATGACTTCTTCCTCCCAGAGACCGTAGACGAGTTCCTCATTTTCTACGGGGAATATTGAATACCAAGTATCGTCGTAGTTATCCTGTTGCTGCTGTTGATTCCCCTTTCCACCCGCCCTGTTGCGAAATTAAAGAAACATTTTTATTAATCGTTATTCGCGATTGCAGTATTACTCGTTGATTATTGAATTTTACATTTTGTTCTTCTGCGACTGCATGTGCAGAGGGGTAGAGATCTGTGATGTCGCTAATCTCACGTTTGGCGCGGCGGGCACCGGGGCACCTTTTCCCGGTTGACTAAACGCCTGAGCCGTTCTATTTCCGCTCGAAGGCACCCAACCCGCAGCATTGTTTTTGCTGTTTAACTTCTGCATCACCTGGTAACGATGAAAAGTAAAAGTCCGTTGCGAATATCGGGTTTTTTCGAAGTATTTTTATTTTTTTTTTGCATACCTTGTGTTTTATCTCATCGCCGTTCCAGACAACGTCGTCCTCCCAGTGCAATTGGGATACCATGAGAAACGCGTCGTCCGCGAATTCGTCGGGATTCTCCGGATTTTTTTCTTTCTCTTCTTTCTCCTCGTTAGTCTACAAAAATAATGTACTCGTTGTTTAAAAACCAATTTAGGAATTCTGTTTTTTTTTTTTGGAAAGTATCGAATCACCTTTTCCGTGAGTTTGAAGCCGTAATTAAAGCCATCGCCGGTCTCCGGAACTTCCAACATATCGTACCATATCTGCGCCGGTCCGAAGCGCCAGTCCGCGACCTTTGGTCCCATATCACCGTTTTCGCCGGTTTCCCCCGTTTTTCCGGTTTGTTCTTTATCCTCCATCGGCATTAATAGCTTCGCTTCGTCGTCCGAAACGCATTGTTCCGGTGTCGGCTCCGGTGCGTATTGCATCATCCATCCCTGAAAAACGTTTGAAATTATTAAATTCGAACAAAAAAAAACTATAATACGACGAAAAACGAATTTTTTGATGCAGCAAAAGCCAAAATGTACCTTGAATTTCGGTTTTCTATCGTCCTGATCGGAACCCGAATCCGAGTCTCTCATATCGTGACGCCGTTTTTTCTTTCGTCGGCGCTTAACGCCGCGCCATATCTCCGGCAAACTCGTCGGTTTCCCGGGTCCAAACAACCGCGAAAATCTGAGAACTTTGTTCGTACGGAAATCGGGAAATAATATGGTAACGTCGATATTCGCGTATTTTGAGGGAAGCATAGACGCCAAAGGAGTCTCCAACTTTCTTTGACGCGCCGCTTCAGCCTCCTCCGGCGTGAGGACTTCTTTGTCGTCTGGAATGGGAGGCGGAGGCATCAGCTGTGTATCCGATTTGTTGACTCCTTCTTCGTCGTCGGCATCATAACCCGTACTTTCCTTATCGCCCTTTTTGTTAGATTCTTCTTTCGCTGAAAAAACAAAAATATGTGTTTTTGAGTAATGAAAAAATATCAAACAAATAATTGTAAAAAAAAATTGTAAATTTTTTTTTTTTTTTTATAAATGAATAAGTAACGTAATTAACATACCGTTATCCTCGTTAACGTCTTCAGCCAATTCGTTAATATCGGAAAAATCTTCAGCGGTAGGCGACTTTGTTTGATAATCAACGTCATCCTTGTCTCCGGTGGGCGAAGTTTCACCTTCTCCATGTTCGTCGCTTGCTTCGCCATTCTCTTTTTTTTCCTCACTCTCCGCTATCATTTCCTGAAGAAGAGAACTCAAGCCGAGTCTACTGATACTCAACGATGCTAAGTGTTGTTTGGCGTCTTCGTCGAGAATGTCGTCCTCCAGTTGACCATTTTCGTCGATATTACCAAAGAGAAAACCGGTCATGTTTATGCCGGACTCGAAATCCTTGTCGTTATCCTCGTCGGAGTCCGCCATCGTTTATTTCGGCGATAAACTCGTTGTATTAACGTTAAAGATGCGAAAATAATACGATAAAACGCCGAATTCACTGACAAGTTTGGTTAGCTATGATTTTTCTCGC
Source organism: Buathra laborator (assembly GCA_934046635.1). Lineage (NCBI taxonomy): Eukaryota > Metazoa > Arthropoda > Insecta > Hymenoptera > Ichneumonidae > Buathra > Buathra laborator. The sequence goes on from OW203900.1 coordinate 8,293,746, forward strand.
GGTCTTCATTCGCGATGTTGTTATATAAATCACATTACGATACGAAAGTGAAAACGACTACGAACAATGGCATTGAGACGAACTTAATTCATTTTTTGTTTGTACTATCGCAATTTCTATTGTTAATAAAAATGATAAACATCGGAACGGAGAGACGACAAAATCCCAGCCACCCGTGGACCGGAAGTTATCGGCGAATGAGTTTCGTCAGTGTTACCAGTTATTTTATTTTTTTCGTTTTTCGATGTTAACAAGACTGCAGGAATTTCACTCTCGCGACGCGACAATCCGACCTCTGTGAAGTTAGCGGAGCAACTATGACTTTTATAATTTTTGAAAATTTTATTAAATTGTTGGTCGTTTGTAGGTCATTGTTTGATAAATTACAACTTTTGTTAGATAATATTTTAATTGTTATTGCAAAATAAAAATTTCAGTGTCAAGATAGCGGAAAAAAATTATTTTTCATTTTTTTCGTCTTAATTCAGTGGCAATCGATGCACAATCGTTTGTTAGACACGAAATAATTAATTAGCACGTTTGTTGGGCATTTATTTTAATAAAAAACTCAAAAAACAATATCGCGGTCGCTCGACTTAGCCTGCGTACGCGTGTGATAGGGTCGCCAGCCGTCGGCCAATAGCCTTCCGCCGCGCTCTAGAAACATGGCTTCATAAAGGGTGATGAGAAGCCTTTGACAGAGGGCGATCATCCGAAAAAGGGAGCAGAAGAAGGGTGAACGAAAGTAACGCGACAAGCGTCCGTGTGTAATAAAAAAACTTAAAAGTTTAATAACGTTTAACAAAAAGCTTAGCCTCCCGAATCCATCCTTTCGAGGCGACATTCGGCCGGCAGTCGTATGACCGTTTACTGAAATACTAACCGAATACAAATTATATTTTATTTTTTACACGCTAACGATGGTGGAAGTTGACAATATAATAATTCATTCACTGCGTGAAATAAGCTGGTGAGTCAGTATCGCCGGTACAGTATAACATAAAAAAAATCAAAATAAAATAAAATTTGTAGGAAAATTTATATATAGAAAGTAACGAATGGAAAATTTATTAGTTTTATAGGCTACGACATGAAATCCGGACAATTCTCAACGTGGACTGAATCCGTGTGGTCGGTGCTCAGCGTAAGAATGTTCCTAAAAGCGTCGGCGGGGACAGAAAGACTGGTAATTATTCTTGGAAATTTAGTAGCGAGCTTTTTATTTCTGATCGTTTGGTTCATCAATTCTCGGGCCAATTTGCTGTTCGAAAGTAGGTGAGACGGCATTTTGTGTTTTCCTTATGAATTTGATTTATTCGCAATATTAGTTTGTCGCAACAAAAAGAGTATTAACGTTTAGAGTTTCATGATTACAGAAGATGCGCCGATTGCTTAGGATACGCCGCGGACCATTACTGATTACTGAGATCGCAACAATCGGAGAAACAATATGCGGTTTTGCGAAAAGCATTAAGACTGACGGTGGAAGACAAGAGCGAAATAGCACCGAAAGATATCAGTTACGTGCATTCGGTTTACGCACCTCTGAGCGTACGATTGGCTGAACAACTCATTCAGCCCCGTGGTTGGCAAGGGCTCAATGATGTTTTAGGTCTGTTACCCGGACCGGCAGTCAGCAGCAATTTCAAGAGCTCGATCTCTGCTCGAAGTAAGAAAAAAAAACACATTTTCAACATTTTATTCACTTTCGAGAAAAATTTTGATTGGTCAACTGAATAAAATTGCTTTTGCAGGAAACTCGATAACGAGCGAAGATTCAAGTTCCGAACCGCCACGATTGATTCTCGTGTTTTTCATCGGCGGCTGCACTTACGCGGAGATTTCGGCATTGCGATTCCTATCGCAACAAGAAGATTGTAAGTCGACCGGTTAAGTTGCGATAGATAAAAGAATTAACTCGCTGCAATAATTATAAAAATTATTTTTTTTTTCTTTCAGTAAACGTCGAATTCGTAGTCGGAACGACAAAATTGATGAATGGCAATACATTTCTCACTTCTCTGATGGAGGATTTGGAGAACGGTAAATAATCGAAAAGAGGCTTTGATTTTATTTGTGCGCTGATAAATTAGTCACAAATCTTATAATACAGCATGTAACGTTTTATACCGCATTGTTCGCCCCACACGAGAATAACTACGTTACAAAGATGAAGTGTAAAATAAAAAAGCTTTCTGTAAATATTCATATAAATATAATGAAACAATAACGAGGCAACAAATTGCTCGCAAAACTAGACGTACATTATTTTTTTTTTTTTTCGCTGAAAACTTCATTATACAAATTCTTTTTCGGAATGCGGCGAAACGCTTCATCATTCACCACCGCTCAATTCTCCGGACAATTCTCAACGTGGACTGAATCCGTGTGGTCGGTGCTCAGCGTAAGAATATTCCTAAAACCGTCGGCGGGGACAGAAAGACTGTGAATTATTCTTGGAAGTTTAGTAGCAAGCTTTTCATTTTTGATCGTTTGGTTCATCAATTCTCGAGCCGATTTGCTGTTCGAAAGTAGGTGAGACGGCATTTTGTTTTTTCCTTACGGATTTGATTTATTCGCGATATTAGTTTGTCGCAACAAAAAGAGTATTAACGTTTAGAGTTTCATGATTGCAGAAGTGGTGCCGATTGCTTGGAATACGCCGCGGACGACATGAATTCGTGCTACAGGAAGATAACGTCGTCTCCATACGATATCATCGGAGCGAGTCCTCCATCCGACGCATCGACTTCTGCACATTATTATCATGAAGATAATCGTCATTCTTCTAACTTACACTGCTACTTTAATGTAATGTTTTGCACGTTCTCTCGATAACGGCAAACTTATTTATAAAATGGTCGATGAGCATTAAAAGTAATAAGAGAAGTAATTTGTCGTTTTATTATACCTTTCGAATAATACATGTCGGAACAATAATTTAATAGTCAAGTCGCGAAGAGAGATTCGTAGGCTACACTTTTAGAAGAGTTTATTTATTAGGAACTCTACAAACGTCAAAGCTGAGATTGGCTAACAATGTGGAAACTCAACAGTACAGAAACGCGAGTAAAGCACTTCTCGTGCTTATTCCACTTTTGGGCGTTACGTATGTTTTTGTGCTCGCAGAACCGACGGAAGGGCATGTGGCGAATGCGTTCTCATACGCCCGAACGATACTTCTCTCCTCACAGGTAAAACTATCACTGTTTTATTCACAAAATGTAGTTTCTCGCTATGAAACAATTCTATTAATGTTTCTTTTCTTTCACAAGGTCTCTCGGTGGCGCTCTTGGACGGTTTCCTCAATACCGAAGTCCAAAATACGATGAGGCATCACTTCTCGCATTGGACGATAGCGCGTAATCGTTACTGAAATTCGTGTTTTTTGGTTTTCTTTTTTGCATGTCTCGCGACACAGACTCTACTGTCAGCCGTCGAATCCCTACAGGAAGCGTGAATCGACGGTAAGCGAGAGGACGACGACAACGGTGATCGGGGCGAACTTGACGGCGGCATTTCTCGATCGTACCAAACCCGTGATATCCGAGGATCTTAACGAGTAACGTCCATCAAGATGACGAGAATTCTTCGGATCTGCTTGTCGCACGAGATACGAAGGCGAGCGACGAGCGACGAGCGACGACTCCAATCGTCGATTTTAATACTGATGTACCTTCCCTTTGCTGACGATCGACGACTCCAATCGTCGATTTTAATACCGATGTACCTTCCCTTTGCTGACGATCGACGATGAAAAATAATTCGTCGGCATATCTATCCCGAGTGTTCCGGTCATTTATTTTCGATATCGTGGCTACCTTCGTAACGATGACTCGACGACGATTTGCGTAAACGATTTTCGTCGCTTTCTGAGAGACGACAATAAAGACGAATTCCTTCAAACTCCGTTGGTGGCTAATTTTCATATATATGCTTTTCAATCGATATCGTCGACAGTTTTTCTTGCGTTGGAACACTCAACGCGTGCACAGGTAACCGATAGGAGATCGATGTGACCTGCATATGCACCATTACGTGACGAAACGACAACTTTTGAAGATTTTTTTTTTTTTTCGAGGAGATTTCTCTTCGGAGTATCACTTCCGTTTTCTACCACGCGGCCAAAGTCTTGAATTGTTCTTCCATTGGAGAGGAGGGGGAGGCCTCTCTTCTTCGTTTTTCGCATCCCTCGTCGACACAGTTTATAGATTCATTGAAATTATTAATTCTACGCACATTTACGCAACAAGCATACTTTCGACTTCGCTGGAGCTTGGGGTGTGTGGGGACGCGGCTTGGATAAACCCTCAGTTTATTTAGCCGGTAACCGCGATCCGTCGTTATGATTTTGTTACTTTAGTTTCCCGTGCGTGAACGGAAGGTATCGGTACCTAATCATATGCTTGATTTGTCGCTTCATCGTAATGCAAAACACGGTTGCTTATAAAATTCGATTAATTAAACATCGCGATGTTAATTGCCGATTATCGTTGCCCGACTCGCGTAAACACAACAATGGCGAACAGCGACGACCCGAAACTGCGCGAAGCTTTGCCCGGCTTTACCCTTTGTCTCTTATCGAACGTTAAATCGATCGATCAGACAAAAAAATACTATCCGGCGGAAGGGATTGCTGGAGCTTTATTTTCGCGGCCAACGATGGAGGGGGCGGAACTTTATAAACGTTTGTTGCTTTATATACGAATATACAAAGCAAGGTGAGGCTCGATCTCGGTGCGCTCACCGCAGGGCATTATTTTATCTTTTATATCGTTGTACTCTTGCCAAGAGCCGGTGACACGTCGACAGTACGCAACATAGTGTTTCGGCATATGACCCACTACTCCAGCGAGCCTGAAAAAAAAAAAGTTGCAGAAAAAAATTTGGTCTGATGATAAATAATTACAACAGCAGTTTAACAAACCTGTACTCGACCGAGGTTTCGTCACCTACGGGAAGCTTCAATGTGACCGGCATCTGCCTCAGAGTACACGAGATACCAGTTTTACACGATCTATCTTTACGTATATCCAGTATCACGAGGAGATGAATACCGGGTTCTCTGAACAAGGTGAAACGTCCGGCACATGGGAAACGACAGCGGATGTTGTAAATCGGCGATCGAAAATTCAAAGCTTTCTCCAAAGCGCTGAATCCGTTTTGTAGAATAGGTTTGAAACCGGCATCGATCAGCACTTGTGAGTATGTTGTACGACCGCTATGAGAGCATTCTTCTGTATTAAGTATACTAGGCTCCGATTCCAAAGTTTTTTCGACCATTATTTTAATACAAGAAAAGGCATTAACCACGGAAGTTAAGACTCGTTTATCCGTTTGTACTTAAGATTCAACTCCGAATAAACTCTTCAGGATTAACGCTCTATCAAGTAGTACTTGTTGAGTCAATCCGTTTGTGATTAAGTTGTGGACGAGTTTCATCGTGCTATTTGTCGACTGTTCCACGAAAGTGAAATACTGCGCGTTATCGATCGCAGCCGTCATTATCATTTGTACAAGCGAGTCGAAGGGGCATGTATTTTGCACGGAATAGTGAATCTGATTGATTTTTACCAAGCGGCATTTCGAACCATTCGGTAATAAAGATGGCTTCTTACTTTTTGTGATTCGTGTATTCGTATGTCGAATTTCCGGATAAGCTTTAAAATACTTGCTGCTTTTTTTTTTCGTTGTTTCCAATTGCTTTTCTTTGGCTTCGTCAATGCTCGTAGTTTCCTCATCGATTGGAGTAAGCTGAGCCTCCGGAGAAATGGATGGAAGAATATCAGTCGCCTTCGATGGTACTCCCCTCGGAATTTTTGATACTTCGTCGTTCGGAATAAAGTGACGGTCTTGAGAAACGGATAGAACTGCGTTGCGCGGCCTCGATGCATTTTGATGATTCAATATCGGCAGAATCACGTTACCCGGAACGGATTCAACTTTGGTTGTCGTCGATGCTACATCGTAGTCGCGGAGTATCATAGCGTCGGAGGTTGATCGTTCTTTTTCAGCTAAAAACGAGTTTATTACGGGCCATGCAGAGTCGAACGGATCTCCTACGTCGTTCGTCGTCGATGTCCATTCTGTGATCCCATTATTGTTGGATTTGTTTTTTTTTTCGCTCAGAGCGGACGGTAAAATATCGAAATCCATACACGGCATCTCGTTCTCCCAGCTGTTCAAGTTAATATCCGCTTCGTTTAACTTGCTGTAAGAATGATCATTTAAAAACGAATCGTGTAATGAAACATTGTTGATGACTTCCAGCGGTAATTGTGTTGAGGACAATGCATTATCGAATGCGCAGGCGTTGCTCGATCGGCTATCGTCATCGTGTCCCGAAAGGTTTGTTTCGTTAACAGCGGGCACTCCACCGATTCCTCGCCAATTTTCGGTGGATTTCAGATCCGAATCGTCGAAACGGGTAGAAACGTACTCATTTGTTTTAATTACCGCGAAGTTCGGCATATCGGTTTCGATTTTCACGAAGCTCGATACATCCGTTTTAATTTCAGCGAAGCTCGATACATCGTCGGCGTCCTGTGGCTGTGGCTCGCTTGATTTACAATTCTCGGCAAGTACCTTCATGTTATGTTCAATCATTTTCGATGAAAAAATGAAATTTGCTCCAGCAATATCTCGCGCGTGAATTTTCATGAAAGCGTCGACTCGGAGAGCCGTGTGTCCCAAAACTCTTGTCTTTACGTCGTTAAAATAACCCTCAACATAGCTCGACGTCGCATGAAGAGTTCGACGAGGCATTCCGACGCTACTCCACAAAGGAAACTCTTTACACAACTTCGATAGCTGCGTTATAAAAGCTGGAAGATGATAAGGATTTAGATCTTTGCCAGGGCGAAGGATTCGCTTCGCTACTTCGATTTGCTGGTCAATCCACGGTCCGACGGAAATATCGATGTCCGATTGATCCGGTCCAAGCGGGGAATCGTACGAATCAACGATAGTTTCTTCACCCTTTTTGTCTTCAACGCTTTTATTCCGAGATTGAATAAAGACAGCCGTTACACCCCTCACTGCGATACAATCTTCCAGTGTTACTCTTGCGTCTTTGGTAGTTGGTGCAAGTGATGGATCAATGCGAGTGTCTTCGTGAGTCTGTAGTGCCACAGCACATACAAGACTGAATAATTGTTTAAAGTCGTCAAGAGTTTGGCATTCGACCATGAGAGCAACGCATCGAACGAAAAAATCCTTGATGCACGCTTGACTCGCAGTTGAGAAGCACTTCCACCGACAAATCAGATGGATCAGGTGAGCTACGTCGACTCTGATTCGCGTTTGTGGCCTTTCTTCGTTGGCTTTACCCCGGAATATAGAGCTGAAGCAGGAGTTGATGTAAGCTTTGATGGTGATGTTGTTAAATGCCAAACTCAACGCGCATAGCAGGGCTCGCGAGTAGTCGCACACGGCCTCCTTCGGGATTACAGCGCCTTTTCTCAACCATCGTTTCAACCAATACGTGATGAACTCGGTATCATGTTTTTCTGACAACATCTGCTCAACCGCTACCGTAGTACATTCGAAATTGATGACGATGGTATATAGAAAAATGTGTCCAGATGTGGTGGCGTCTTCGCGTTTAAACACATTTATAACGCTACCGGTAGCGTCAACGGCGATGGTGGACGAAGTTCTATGCAAACGGCAATATTCTTTATACGCGGTTAGTTGCGGTTGAGTACTGTAAAAGACATGAAATGGTAACGATCCGACTTCGTGCACAACCCCGTAGAATTTAGGATCGAACGTCATGTTTTCGATCGTCCTAATAATATCACGACCGTCGCCTTTTTTTATGCCGAGATCGGCATCGCTCCCTTCTTTTTTAGCTTGTCGTGCCACGGTAGCGCTAGGCATGAATGGCGGTTCAGTGTCTCCTGGCTGCATATTCTCTCTCGCAAGACGTTTTCTGTAGCCTGCACTCCCTTCCGCTTGTAAGTCTTTATATGCGTTTGTTCGGAGTTCCCCATTGAAAGGACGTTTCAGCAACTCGTGTGGTGCTCCACGAGTATCTCGTGTATCGACTTTTAACAATAGCCCGGCGTCAGTGAGTTTTCGTTCAGCTGTGCCTCGAAAAGTATTCCCACATGCTGCACTTTTGCATTTGCCATTTACCTTTATAACATACGACGACTCATCTGCACACAGACCCACGTATGAATCTTTGAATACGAATGCACACGGAAAACGGTAATGTCGCCAAAATTCCATCGCTATTACATTCGTCCATACTCCCGACTTCAATGTTTTTTTTTTTTTTTTTCGGCGTTGTCGGTTTGCGGTTTTATGGAATTCCATTGATCTTCATTGAGCTGTAAATCAAATTTTTCCTGACCTGCCAACTTGCGATTGCTTTGTACTATAAATGATTCGCAGGCAGCTTCGTTATCACTTTCATTGGACGATTCACTCGTTGAGTCCGCTAGCAATGTAGGATTATTGTTTGTGTCGTGTGTTATACACTCCGTTTCACCCATCGTCTTTCGGGCCAATGTCATAATGTCTCGTCTATTCTTTGTGACATTTGTATACACGCAGTTGAAATTCCATCGGTTACCCAACGCTGCAGACATTTGCTTCCACACATCGCTAGACCAAGCTGGGAATTTACCGTTGGAAAAATGGTCTTGAAATTGCACAATAACAGCAACGGCATCCTCCACCGGTACTGGACAAGTCGGTGCCATTGTGAAAAACCAGCAATTCTGGAATTAAAAAAAAAAGTATATTGATAGTAAGGGTTAAGTTTAATAAATGGAATGTTATTAATTTTATTTCTGCTTATGAAAATAATATAATATAAACGATATACTATAAAACACATTATACAAATGTGCATAGCATTTTTTTTATCATTCTAATGCATAGAAATTATTAGTTCAAAAAACTATTGATACGTGTTCAGTTCGACAAATTCATGCGTTCTTGTTGTTACTGTTCATTTATCTGGAACGTGTGGATTTTTTCAACGTGATACTGAATCGTCTGTAATAACAACATATCGCATTTCCATAACCTACCCACAGACGCGCTGATCGAACAATTAAAAACGAATTTTAATTACGCGATATCTGTTCATGTTACCGTATCACAAAAATTTCAGATGAAATTACGAAAAAGTATTTTTTATTCGATAAAAAATATGCATAAAAGCGTTAAAAACGACTTAACACACGTTAGAAACTGCGCGAAATAATAATTTTTTGGCGGCAAACAAAACGCGACAATACAGAAAAGTGCACTGGATTTGTATTGTTGTTATTTAGACAAACGATTTATTTATCGACTGTGATAAGGGCAAGTGCGACAGATGGCGTGACCGGCGCTCACGTCGGAGCGACAGGATTCGCCTTACCATCCTTCCCTCGTCGCTGCCGAAACTACTAGTAACGAGCCAAATGGAAATAGATAAAAAGCGAGAGGGACGTCAGCGGACACCAGTTTTTGTATATATATATTTCTTTCTTTTGCACAGACACCCGCAGGCGTATGCATATGCTGTGTACAATCCTCTGTATCGAACGATATACCTTCCGCGTAAGGAGCTGTGTTACGCTCAACGAGTCGCGAGGGTAAGTCGAGTTTCCGAATCTCGACAGACTAAAATCCACCACGGATCACCGTTGCTGATTCGATCCCAAGTATTATCATCGATGTGCGGAATGCGATATTAAATAATACATGTACCGCCGCGATACCGTTCCTAACAATCACTAAGCTACGCGAATAAAACTAATGTACGAATATTCGGGATAAAAAAAAGAAATTCGATGAATTGATAGAAGAAAATAAAATTGAAAAACTTCATTGGAATGGTAGATTTGTCAAATAATCGACTGTGGCGTTGCAGAAGGTTTCGTTGATTAAGATAGCGTGCGGAACTCACGAAAAACTCACCTTTTTATCGAATTCATCCTGACGATGTCTTTTCTCCTTATTAACTTGATTGCAAATTAGCGTCTCGATCTTCTCGTCTTTTTCGGACTCGGTAACGGCTTTGAATGCGGCATTCAATTTTGCTTCGTCGATTGTCTTAAAGAAACAAAAAATAAACGGTTCAATATTAAATAATCGAAATCTGCAAATTGTGGAATCATGGAAATTTAATATTCCGATTCTCACCTGCATTCTGTTCAATTCTTTCTGAAAGTAATGAAGTTTGTTGTAGAGATGAACGACGAACAGATCGAAAGCTTTTTCGTTGACGCTGAACTGTTTTTCGTAAATGTTAATATTGAGGAATATTAGAGAACAGTATCTGCTTCTCGATGAAAGCCTTGTGGGCGGCTTTTACTTGTTTCCAGTAACGGTCGATAATGTTTGCCGTGCGTCGCTCATCCTCGCATAGTCGTTCGGAACGATGCGAAGTCTGTTTCATTCGTCTTCTCGCCGCTACAGATCGTCCCAATTCTCGCATCTCTAAAACATAGAACTTTTCATTGATAGAACGAGAATGAATATTCAATTTCGTTTCATCGTCCTCCATTATTCCCACCTCTCTTCCTTTGTCGGCAAAACTCGCCATGAGATTCTTCGAGAACGCGCATTTCTCGCGATTATTCATATCGGAATCGACGTAACGGAAGCATTCGGCGATCGATTCGGAAATCTCGAACCATCGGTTCCTGCACGTCGCGCGTCATTATTTCCGTTATCGCGCCTCTCTGAGGAAAGCCTCGCTGATCCACCAAATTCAATTCGTCGAAGAAACATTGCGTTACGCACTGCGATTAATAAAACATTCAATTATATCGATGATTTCTTCCGTCTGTAAAAAAGTGTCGCGAGAAACGGCGTTTTTTTGTTCAATGCAAAACCTCCACTCGCGTTCGCCGATCGTCGTTGTCGTTGTCACGATTCTGCGATTGCATTCCATTCCGATAATTACGATTGTCGTTCATATTCGACATACCGTTCCCTCGATCGTTCATTGATACGTAATTCGGGGTATTCGAAGAATAACGATTGCCCGACGAGTCCTGTCTGTTTCTATCGTTTCTTCTGTTATCTCTGATAATAATTAACGATAAAATAGCGTTTGCAATTTTGTTATAACAATAACAGATCGATAAATTACTTATTATATCAGGCATTACCCGTAGTTGCCGTTAGATTGACCATAAATTCTGCCATTTCTTGAATAATTTCCACCCGATCTTTTGCTGTTGCCGAAAAACATTTCTTCGTCAAAGCTACCGCTCGATTCCGATTCGTCGTCCGAACCGTCATTCTCGTTTGACGCGATGCCGTAATCTACTTTACCATTTTTGTTCTCGTTGCCCAAATGTTTCTTACGGCACGTTTGCATAATTTTGTGCAGCTGATAGTTAGTCTGCTGATTGCCGAAGCGGCATCTCAGAGACTGAAATTAATGAACGACGAAATAACGAAAATTCTTTCTCAATAAATGTGCAATAAGCTTCTAATTTTTCGTCTATCGTACCTCGCCGCAGTTTACCAGTAGAAAGAGCACAGTGCAACAGTAAAAATTCGCCACAAGGACACCCATGTTTGCGATACGCTACGACCGTTCAAGCGGATCTACTAAATTCTCGGCGGCTTTTACTTGCTTCCAGTAACGGTCGATGATGTTTGCCGTGCGTCGCTCATCCTCGAATATTTTTTTAGCTTCGTCGACGCCATTAAAGATTTTTTTCAGATTTCTACATGCCACTTATTTGATTACTGGCAGTGCTTTGAACTTTGGATCGCCGATCAATGACGACATACACGTCAATGACTGAAGCGCATTGTCTACGTGGTCCTCAGCTTCCACAAGTGCATCTTTTGTCTTCTCCATCGCTTGTTTCAATCTGTAAAGAAAATGAATTCAAGTTAGTTTCTTGTGTCTCGACAAGATTCGCTGGCATCAGCTTGTCCGGTACTTCTTTGGGTGTTTGTACAGATTTCTTGAAGACTGCGAAAGCAGCAGAAAAAAAAACGTTTCAAAAAGAATACTGAAAATTTGTATCGCTTACATTATATCGATGTAAATGTGAACTTTGCGCTGTAGATTGCGGGTTTCAAAAAAATCTGTGGGAATACAGACTTTAATTTTATCGCCGGAATCCTTAGTGACCAGTATGTCCGCATATGTTCCATTGATCTGTCCGGTCCAATGTTTACTCATTGATGCATTGTTCGTGTCAACGGTTACATGGACTGTACCTAGGTAGTGCTTCCTTATAAGATGTCCTTGTCGATCCATTGTCAGGTCACAGCACTAGCTTAGCACTGCGCACAGAAAAATAGTATTTGTGTAATTCACGTGCACCGAAACTTGATTGCTCCGATCAAACTTGCAGGGAGACGATACAACGCAAATATGCAGTTTTGCCTCAGGTAAAAATACTGCTGTTCTCACTATAACTTGGTCAAATATCAAGATCTGATCGCTGCCTAGACTGACGGGAATGGCATCTACTCAGAAACACCGTACAATATAACCTCTTGTATTGCCATGGCGAATGAATATTGACGAACGTATGATTTGATAAAAGGGTAATAACGTGCACAGAGAAAAAAGGGAACACTACGGAACAATAATGTGTATCGGAAAAGTAATTACCTCGATCGCTATTAAACTTTTTATTAAACACGGACGAGTGTCGTATAACTTTCTTCCGCCCTTCTTCTGCTCCGTCTTTCGGACGATCGCCCTCTGCCGAAGGCTTCTCATCACCCTTTATGAAGCCATGTTTCTAGAGCGCGGCGGAAGGCTATTGGCCGACGGCTGGCGACCCTATCACACGCGTACGCAGGCTCAGTCGAGCGACCGCGATATTGTTTTTTGAGTTTTTTGTTAAAATAAATGCCCAACAAACGTGCTAATTAATTATTTCGTGTCTAACAAACGATTGTGCATCGATTGCCACTGAATTAAGACGAAAAAAATGAAAAATAATTTTTTTCCGCTATCTTGACACTGAAATTTTAATTTTGCAATAACAATTAAAATATTATCTAACAAAAGTTGTAATTTATCAAACAATGACCTACAAACGACCAACAATTTAATCAAACTTTCAAAAATTATAAAAGTCATAGTTACTCCGCTAACTTCACCGAGGTGACAATCCGCGCTATTCACGCATCTCGCGGGTTCCAAAATATAACGTGATTTAGTGATAGAGATTCGTCAAGCCACGTCAAACACACATTATTTTTCAAAATGGTAAGTTTCATCTTTGAACGTAACAATAACATCGTTATTTATGAATTTATGATATTTCGTAACGAAAAATACAATATTGGATTGAGATACGGAAGATTTAATGTCGCGGTAGCGTTGCCGGCGTTATGGAACTAACCCTCTGACGTGTCCGCCTCCGATCATTCGCGTCGTGCTTACGGTTCGTAATATATATTTTTTTCTATTTACAGATCGAAATCGAATCTATGGCGAGGTATGTATCGCCGATAAATCCTGCCGTTTTTCCGCTACTCGCCGTAGTATTGTTAGGAATTGGAATATTCTTCACTGCATGGTTCTTCGTCTACGAAGTAACGAGCACCAAGTTCACGAGAGACATTTTTAAGGAATTGTTGGTATCGTTGTTCGCCGCGATATTTTCGGGTTTCGGAGTTCTCTTCCTTATGCTATGGGTCGGGATATACGTTTAGGTGAGTTTTTCAAAACTGCGAAACCTTCGTAATATTAACGAATTAAAAACTCAACTTGGACTGATAAATCGAATTATTCATTTTTTTTGTTGCAGTTCCTAAGTATATTGAAGATTTTACAAGGATCCTTCTTTTTTCACAATAGCTTTACGCATCCAACAACCGTCACAGTCATTCCTGTAAACTGCGAATAATAAAACGGAGTTTATTGTTATTTCAATAATTCAATGATAATATTTTTGTTTTGTTTTATATGCCTTCATTCACGGCGTGTGCATCGACGGCATCCGGTCGTTTATTCGACACGTAACTTATACAGGGAATATAGTACTTATGTGTATAATATACTTATTACAATAATTATCGCGTGTTTTTTTTTTGTTTTTTGATCGAACTAAATACAGATATCTTTTTTTTTTTTTTTTTTTTTTTTTCAATAATAAAATAGTATATCATTAGTCGCGGGTACTGTTGAAATACGCCAATCCGTTTTTTCTGTTATTCATCCGGCGAGACCCGCCTTCTGTCGGCAGCGCAGCATCAAAGCTCGGAGCATAAATTGCCGTCGTGAAAGTTGTCTTACTTGCTTCAAAAATACATCGAGATCTATGATACTTTCTCGCAAACCCTCTGCCAAATAATATATCGCGTCCTCCGTCGCAGCTTCCTCCGCGAACGCGTTTAACATTCTGAAAAAAAAAAAATTTCAAAATCGTGAAAAATCGTCGAAAAAACAAATATATATCGCGTTCTCGTTGTTATTAAACTAAAAAACCGAAAATTAAATACTCACTGTTTGTACAACGGTGCGATCGTAGTCACAGCCTCGTCAACGTCGATCGACTGATTGTCCGATAATTTGGCAATTTCTTTTTCCAGTTCGGTTTCCTTGTCCTGTAGAATGTTTATGTTCTTCTCAAGTTCGGCTTTTTCTTTCTTTAACTTACTGAACAGTTCGTTCAGTCGCGACGAACCGTTCGTAAGTTCCTTCTGCGTGCGACGCAGAGTCTCGAGTTCCGCTTGTAACTGTGAAAATTGTTCGCACAATCGGCGACGCAGTTTATCGCCGACTGCGGATAGTAGCGACGCTCTTATGTGCTCCTCGGTTATCGTATCGGAATTTCCGGTGTTTATCGCACCAGAAACCATCGGTGGATACGGATTATCACTCTGAAGAATATAATTTTTTTTTTTTTTTTTTTTCATGAATTCCCGAAATATCTTTGATTTTTGAGATTCAAATCGGTTTTTTTACACGTACCGGCAAACTCGACGGATTGAACGGTGACGCTGGGAATGAACCGGGATAACTCTGAGGCGGATATGGCGCCGGCATTGAGCCGTAACCGCCGAATCCGTGACTCGACGCACCGGCCGGTGGATACGGCATCGAAGGATTCGCTCCCGGATATGGAGACCCCGTGGGATACGGCGGATATGCGCTACCGGCACCAGCAGACGCGCCACCGTTACTCGGCAGTGGCATAAAAGCTGTTAATTCAATGAATTTAATTAGCAGAGAAAATAAAAAAAAAAAAAATTGATAAATTAACAAAACAAAAACGAAACAAAACATTGACATTGACAAAATTTTATATATATTTTCGTCAGAGATAAAAATATTTGTGTTATTTATTTTTAATGATGAAACGATCCAAAAGTTTAATTATTTTAATTTTCTATTATTTTTAAAAATTTTATTCTTCAAAAAGTATTTTTATTCTTTTTTTTTAGACTACGTGAAGCCTAATATAAGATGATACAGTGAATTATTATGTTTCCGATTTCTTTTTCAACCAATGAATGTGCATTTAAAGATTTCAATGAATTCAATAAAAAAAAAACGGAACTCACGTGAAACTGGATAAGGTGTCGCGGATTTTGGTGAATTAGTCCATCTCTTAGCAAAAACGGGCGGATGATCTCCGAACATAACGCTCATCACTTGTATGAGACTCAAAAGATCAGAGGAGTGCTGAAAGAATTATCATTTATTGCAGTTTATTTATAAATTATTTCCCGATTTTTTTTATCTCAAAACCAAAACATTTGTTAAATAGAATTTAATTAATTGTCGCGAGTAAAAGTCGAACGAATTATTTCGGATGTCTGAAAATATTGTCATTACTTAAAAAAAATTTTTTTTTTTTTTTTTTTTTTTTCGATAATTTTTTTTTTTTTACTCACAGGAACCCAATCGTGCAGATAAGGCAAATATATTTTGCCGTTGTGATCGACAAACATGCTGACTTTAATGCTCATGTCAGCCGTGGGCCTTACATAGCACATAGGCGCATTGTTTGGATGAGTGTCCATTAACCACACGCATACAGGTATATTGTAAACACTGCCTTTGTATGAAATGGGTACTGTGCCCTGTAGATTAACTAACTCTTTGCACGATCCGTCATTAAAGACTGAAAAAAAATTAAATATACGCAGATAACATACTATATATATATATATATATATATATATATATAGAAAAAAATGATTTTTTCATAGATAAAAATTAAACGTCTTACCGAAGGGTTCCATGTTGAATTGCAAGCTTCGATAGTTTTGTAAGACATTGATAACTTCTTTACGAGTTATATCGGGATTTTGATACTGAAAAAAAAAAAACGCAACGAAAAAAAAAAAAATTCCGTGTTACACGAACGTACGAATGTGATATAGCTATGGAATAGATGGAGTAGAAAACTTGACAGGGCGGGGATTATCAGTAATTGATCGGAAATCGAGTGTTAAAAACAAAAATCTCGAATTATCGTGACAATGAGACTGCGAGAAAATGATTAATGTACTTTGAAATCTCTTACTTTCGTTAATGACTGCTTTATCTTCGCCGTATCGATATGATTCATCTTCACCATATAACCTCGAAGTTGAACTTCTTTCCAACGATTTTTGTTTCGAATTTAACGAAAACTTAACGATGATATTTCAGTTTTGACGGTTTCGCACACGTTGCATCGGTAGCACGGTATCGCGATGAAGATATCGTGCGGTAAAATTTACTATCCGCGATATCCAATTGACGAAATGACGTTTCTCTCGGTATTCGCGACTGTCGCAAATAGAGTATCGCCAGTGCTGGTGCAGCTGCGAGTTCCGTAAATCAACGCGTGTGAGTAGTGCAAGTCACCGACCGATGTCGCTGTATGTACGATCGAGTAGGTTTTGTCGGTACTACACGTGTTGCCGGGTTCTACTTTATCCGGAATTGAAGATATACAAAAACGTTTGCAAACGAATGAATTAACGTGCGGGAAGTACATCAATCAATGGAGCATCGTGCATAATGAATCGGTTTGTGCATACCGTGCGGGAATGTTACAGTGTTACGAGAACATGAATCATCGATTAGATTTCATAAGATCATTGCACTTTGTAATCGTAAATGCAGTCTCGTGACTGTCGCGATTCGTCGAGAGCGAAAGGCGTGTGTGAATAACTCGAAGAACTCGTCGAAGATCGTCCGGAGCTTCGGAATCATTAATTGATTTATCGCGATACATCATTCATCGCGAATGCCGTTCGTCGGATTTGGTTAACGAGAAAGGTACTTTTCAGCAATGTCATTTTTTTCTTTTTCAATCATAACGTATATTAACGTCGAGACGAATAATAGCGAATGTTGCAAAGTAAAAGCAAACGTTGTACATCGTTATACAATGTACTGTTAAAGAAAACAACTGTAATATCGTTGCGATCTCGTCGAAGTTCGATACTATTATACTAACGGCGTCGGAGGGTTTTTCTCAAAATAGATCGTTCTCGTTTGCATCTCAATAGGCAAAGACGTATATGTCGGAAATAAATATTTTGTAACATATACTCGAATAATAGAATCTCAAAAAAAATCGTTCGTCGAGAAATATCGTCCAAACATCTATCCAAACATATCTATTTACATATATACGAGATGCGCAATGTTTCGTCCTATTTATTCAAAGAGGCCGCGTAACTTTTCGCAAAGATGACGACCTTTTGTCATTGTGTATCCGTTTAATTGTCAGCCGTGTATCGAGATTACGAGACTACGCCATCAATTGATCGAAAACGGGATCATGCACAGCGTCTAATTTGCAGTACGGTCCGCGAGCGCCGATCGATAAACTAATCGACAATTCCTCGTGTTCGTTTACGAGAGCTCATTTTTTCCGCGTAATGAAATCGAATGCGTCACGCGAAACGTCGAACCCTTAATAACTATAAAAATCGCAAACCCAATAGCAGCAAATAACTTCCGTTCTTTGATTCGTCAAAGATGTCAAAAACGATTTTTTTCTGCCGCGGAGGTGAGTACAGAAATATTCGGTCTCCTTGAACGGCGGACATCAAAGTTACGAGAGGGAGAAACAAATCCGGTCGTCATCGCGGCTCGACCGGAACTCTGCAGGGAAAGCTCTTTCGCTCAGATTCTCACCGACGTAAGAGTCCGCGCTCGTGCATGAAATTAAATTTTTCGTCCCCCCGAGAAAACGGGGATGATGCATAGATATACGAATAAAAAAAAAATCTCATCTTCGATCAACCAAAAACGGTAAACCATTCGATACTTGAAATCGCTGCTGACGTTTTCTTTCGAACAAAATAATAATAATAATAATAATAATGCTATTTAGATTAAATATCATTATTAATTGTAACTATCGATATACAAAAATAATTATTTACTTATTAAATTTATTAATTAATTTGTACAGAAATTCTTATACATTCGTATCTATCGATTATCGCCAAAAAAACGATTTTTTTCGATAATTTCGATAGACCATTTCGCAACCGTATATTTCCTTACGTGATTTCATACGCCCAATTGAGACTTTCGGCAACAGTTTAGTTGACGCTTCCAGCGTCACAGGATCTACGCAGACGCTTGCATATAGCGTGTAGTTACGCTGCAAGGTACTCATGTATATATATCTATACATCTACAGTATATCCCATTAGTAGGATGTCGAGTGACGCGCGAAGTCAACGAGCCCGCGCGGCCTAAACGTCGCGCGTCGTTCACTGTTGAGAGTTAATGAATTCGTGAAAAGATATCATTCATTCTAATATATCATCGACAACGTGAAACTTCGAAAGATTCTTCGAAAAAAAAAAAAAAAAAAAAAAAAAAAAAAAAAAAAAAAATGGCCGCCGTAAGTGACAATCGATGACGAATCGATGATCTTTATCGAGGGAACAGAGTCACCGTTTTCTATACACAATTCTATAGACCCTCCGGCTTTTCTAATTAGCGCCCCGGAGTTTCCGTGAGTTTCTCGCACCGTTGCTACTTGACGGTTGCAACGAATTCCTCGTTTAATCGTCACGGAAGCAATTATTTCTACGAATTGGATGTCCAAAGTATTAACAGAAGCGCTCAGTTCGGTTCGGTGTGCGTATATTGAAGTTCACATATGTGTTCGATATATATATAGAGATATATATATATATATATACGATACGGATAGAGTGGGCAATTCGTAAGATCGAAAGCTTCTTGGGTGAGCCGCTCGCACGTGCGCTTAAACCGGCCGGCAGTGTATATATGCGACTCGACTTACACGCTCTCTCGTTCCCCGACTATCCTTCTCATCTCTCAGCTCAATGATCCTTCACATACCCCCGTGTATCGGCGCTCTATATACCGCAATGTCACACAACGAGAGAGTAAAGTTGCTACTTAGGTGGTAAACATACATACATTCATTTGTTGATAGGAATCAATTTCGCCCAATATATCGCTTAATTGAGAAGATATTAAAAGCACCGGGGAACCGTTTTGTCCCGTGGATTAGCCGCGTCTTTTGACTCCGTCCGTAATACGAAGAGATGCGCGTTAAAAGTAATAAAAAATATTGCGGATGGAAAATTATCGTTAATAAAGCAATAAAATACTATTGAAAGGAAACACGTAATTTTTTTTTTTTCGACATTTCCGGAAATTCAGGAAAACATAATTATTCTTTAAATACGAAACGGAGTCCACGTGTAGAATTGCAATTTTATATTTGACGGTAAATTTTCTTATCACGTCGATGAATATTTATCATCAAAAGCGATGTTTTTTCCTGAATTTTTTTTTTTTTTTTTTTTTAATAGATTCGCCATTTTTTTGTTAGTTATTGAAAATTATTCGCGTCGATAAATTCGACAGCGATATCGAATGCGGACGCGGATATTCCAAGTCTCGTCAAATCGCTTATGTTTTTCCTTATTTCTTTCGTAATTTCGCATATATTAACGACATCCGGGTACAGCTTTGCGCAATTGAAATAAAAATGAAAAAAAAAAAAAATCGTCAGAGGTCAATTGAGAAATAGTTTGGCACTGCGTAATTAATTCATCACACTTGTGATTCTCGAAGTGCAAACTTTTGTTACAGATAAGAAAGAATGTAACAAAGTATCCAATGAAGTAAAAGGGATGTTAATTACACACATCGAAGACAAATAATACCTTCTGTCGCGAATAGTCTTTCAGCGCCTATCCGTACGTCTCGTTTCGCAGGTGTGTCGTAATTATAACTATAAGAAGTATATGCGCGTATTTTCAGCACAGGATGTACATATTTTACAAGAGGGGCGCGAGCCAATATTTGATGATAATCAATGCCGCGGCAATGACGAGCAGATCTATAGATCGCTTGTAACACCTAACGAAACTTATTCCAGTTACAATATCGCGATTTCGAGTCTCGTTTGCGTCATTATCGTCCGTTAAATCGGTGTACACAGCGGTTTGTCGCTGAAAAGGTCGGAAAAAAAAA
Source organism: Buathra laborator (assembly GCA_934046635.1). NCBI lineage: Eukaryota > Metazoa > Arthropoda > Insecta > Hymenoptera > Ichneumonidae > Buathra > Buathra laborator. Next base: position 8,314,159 of record OW203900.1, read on the forward strand.
AAAAAAAAAAAAAAAAATCTCGAAGCGGCGAAAATTGCGAAACGGGACAAAGAGATTAATGATCGTTAATCATCGATGCTGATTCTCCGAGTCCCTTTCATATATATCATAAGAAGAAGAGACGCTTATATACATAAAAAAAAAGACGAAAAAAAAAAAAAAAAAAAAAAAAAATGGATATGTTAGCGCCGAATGAGATTCGATTCTCTTCTTCTACAATGCATTCGAAGATCCAGATAAATGCATACCACACACCTTCGTATGAGTTATTCACTGATGTATATATATCAGTTCCTCGAGCAATGCGTATTCTCCGAGAACTCATCAATTTTTCTCTCGTTTATTCGCCTCCGGATTATCTTATTCTAGAAACTTCGAACGCGGATCGCCTATGTTTCACCTGCGACAACGTGTGCCGCAACGTCTACCTTGCGATATCTCTTTTATTCATCTTAACTGCAAACGGTGCCTCGGAAAGGGATCTCTCGCTTTAACGTCTGAGAGATATTCGTAGAATTTACATCATCTCCTGTCGTGAGGAAAGAACGCGCGCGTACAGTCGACGACAAACGATCGGTACCAGACGCACAGGGCATATATTTGCATAAAGATCGTTTTTATTTTTTTTTTTTTACGATTCTTCTCGGCGTCGTCTCGTAGTCCCGAAGCAGCAAAAGAGCATCGAACGTTACGCATACGTGCAGTTATCATCTATTGAACGATGAGAGGAAAGAGACGCTAAAGGGGTTCGGCGAAAGGCGTTTAAAAAAAAAAAAAAAAAAAAAAAAACTTCGATATATACATATATCGTCGCCGTCTACCCGATCCATTATACGTGCTCCGTTTTTCATGATTACCGTAATCAGAGATCAATTGAGAAGCGCTCTTCGCTGATTCTTCGCGGTAAAGGGGTATAGTGGAACGTACTGTGTGCGTACGACTACACGCACAGTACGCGAACATTACATCGAATGCTGAGAAACAGAAGTTCGTATTCCCGTATAATTTTACGCCCCCTTCTCGACAATCGATGTACCAATCAGTTCATTTAACGTGCAAAACGATTCATAATAATCCGCGGAACAGCGCGTGTACCTTATTTTATCATTTTTCGTATCGTAAATAAATTACGAAAAAAAAAATCAAAATTTTCGATGATGAAAGATCTCATCGATTTTGATATTTTCACCAATTCTGTATGACGATATAAAAAATCGCAACATTTTATAATGTTTTGCAATACACACTGCGATTCTCGTGAAGCGAAAGGGTTACACAGCGCTGCAGACGAAATTATCGTCTAAATGCTCCCCACTGATTGCGCAACTTAACTTTAATTTGCCAATGAATTTTACCCGCGGAAATACGCGTTCCCATTGGAAAATTTCACCGCATACGTCCGGCGATCACCGGTTCTTTCGCGACTCTGACTGCGAATCTCTCGTTCGTTCATTCCGATGCTCTCGTCGTGAGTCTGCAATGCAATGATTCATACGATCGTAACATGCGGATCAGGATTTAGAATTGTACCACTGATACAGACGTTAATCGCTGTTACAGTGTCAGTAACAACGGTTACGCATGTGCATTTCTTTGAGAATCAAAACGGCTGATGCGACACTACGCAACACGCAAAAAGTTTATGAGATCCGTTCGTCTGTTTCCGAACGTTAGTGGTACGATGTTGAAGGCAGAGAAAGAGACAGAGATCGTTCGTAACTCGTCTGCCGTCGAGTATATCGTACTATCACCGTAATGGTAATGGAGGTCAGGCGACGAAGTCGTGCGGTGTATTGCCTGTGTAGTCTACGATGACGTTGCGAAGCCTCGTCGTCAACGACGAGGAGCTTTTTCGCCAACGACCGGACGGCGTTCCGGCGCACATATCTATGATGAATGCGATCGTTGATTGTCAAAAGTTCCCTAACGATAATTTCGTTAGTGGCGCATTACCTCTGCGGGATATCTGCGGCTTTCGACTCGTCACCCCTTTTATCTCGTCGTTTGCATAGCCACTGATTTTACCTTTACACGTTTCCGTGTAAAAGGTCAACGCGAATTCCGTTGATGTGCGCGACAAGGGTTACCGGGGGTATGGGATTCCGCGAAAGGACATTGAGAAAGTTTAACAGAAGAAAGAAAAGAAGAAACACTGAAGCTGAGGAAGAATAAGGGAGTCGATCCCCATTGATATTCTTTCAGCATCGTCTGTTGTAAACGAAGAGATTTTTCGTCGCTACCGGGGAGGTCAGCGTCGACAAAAGGGCAGTCGGCACACGCGGCTGCAACAACCCAAAAACGTAACTCTCACGCGGTTCCTTCCTTTCATTAGCGTCATCGTCGGCGAGAAACTAAGACCGGCGGGTGAATGACGCAATGGACCGACATAGACACACAAATACTAACGAAAAGACGCATAATAGAGTGAAGTATACTACAAGAAAGATACGAGAAACGCTCAAACGCCGAGAAGAACTTCCGAGAAGAAGAGATCAACTATTTCCAGATAAAGATCTTACGGATTTCCTGGTAACTCCTGGAAGAACCGGCCGTGTGGTGACCAGTGGACACCGTGAAAATCGGTGAAATTGACTTGGACGTCGTGTTGTTCGGTTGGAAGATCGGTTAACTTCAACGAAAATTACAGGGATCCTTACCGCCTCCCGGGAAGACGAGATGCATCCTCTTCTGGTCCTTCATAGAACCTCCCGAAGGGATCGCTGAAACTTGTGACTCATCCGGAGAACTCGGCCTCCGGGAAGCGGAGGAAAGAATGAAAGTCCAGCGATAGCTGCTGCTGCTGCTGATGCTGATGCAGAGATTCTTTCATCGGGAGCACTTAGCAATATACTATTATTAAGGAGTTCTCCTGTGACCTACGTGCGCTCCGTCACGTTCTGAAGGTAGTTAAGGAGGCAGGAAAGGCAGAACAGCTACCTGATGCTTCTACGGACAGCACTATCAATCGCGCCGCCTTCTAAACACACGGAACTCGACTTCTGTTAACTCTATGCTTACCCCGGGGGACTATATAACGAGAAAAGAATTTGGAAACTCGTAGGAACGCTTTTGTCGCTATAGATACTAATAACTCTTTCGAAAATATTCCTACGATGATTATTATCGATGATGATAGCCGTAGGATTTCGATGTTAGCTATTATTTAGTCGATCGGCGATTTGTACCTTTCGAAAAATAGTTTTATGCGGAAAATTACTGAAAACGATTTATTAGGCTTTTTTTTTTTTTTGGTTTATGGGTTCGCGAAGTTTAATAGTCTGAAGGGGAAACGATTATTAGGTTATCTTTGGAGATATAGAATTTTGAGGGCTGCGTAAAGACGCACGAAATCGATAGCGTTTCTTCACGATACAACTTTTGTTGTTGAATTTTATTCTTGAAATAGAATTTGTCATTTAACGTTATTGGTTCAAAAATTCTTTTCGTAAAATACTTTTTTACAGCTTTCCGATCGGTAAAACTTTCGTAATTCGTATTTGTTTCGGAATTTACATTTACGGTTTTGGTTTATCGATTGTTTTTTTTTTTTTCGTTACAATGTTTGTTATCTGTAATTGCAAGTGACAAAATCATCAATACGACCTCGAAACTCCGCATAATCTCGTCATCTGGATTATCGTTTTTACGATCGAGAGAATCGCGCGATTAGGCGATATAAAAATGGTATCTTTTTTTTTTTTTTTTTTTTTTTTTTTTTTTTTTTTTTCGTGAGTGATTCGCATCATCTCTTGTCGTTTTCGGGAGTAAAAAGATCGACGGGCTGTAACGCGGTTCGAGAGTACAACGATATTGCCGCACGGCGGAGGGTCAATTTCTTCGCGAATTGGAATGCGATGGACGGCGCGAGAGGGTGCGAAATATCAGCGTAGGTGCGTTCGCTCATTAAACTTATATAGAGAATAAGAGCGAATAGTACAGAAGAAGAAGAGAAGAAAGAGCGGCGCGGCGCGCACGAGTGACCGCGTGGGCAACGCTTTCAATTGGCCGCCGTGGGATACCGGACCCCACTCTACGTTACAACCGGCCAATCCAGCGACGTACAGGAACGCCGATTGTTGCATTTGAAACGTATAAATGTGCCGATAGAAACCCAACGTATGCCAGTTCTTGTTTCGACTCTGTCAACGTACGAAGGTGGTTTGTGCGAAGAGGTAGAATAACAGAAATCATAAAATACAAAATCCATTAAAAACATCGAAGAAAAAATCAACGATTTTCGTAGGAAGATATTTCAAAGAAGTCAATGGTAAGTGGCGCTTAAATTCTATCGGATATTTCGTAGTCATATTTTTTTTTATCATATATATAGACGAGAGATAAAAATTAACACGTGTTAAAAAGGATTAAAACCGGAAGAAGATTTCCGGATGTGTGGTGAATTTAATAACTCGAAGTTATTTTACACACATTAATGTCTATAGTTAGAATCGTTTTATATTCGCGGATTTATATCTTCCGTATTTAAAAATGCAAACATATGTGTGTATAGTATGTATATATATAGTTTTTCTTGACCTACGATACGACTCGATGCATATACTTTTTTTTTTTTTTTTTTTTTTTTTTTTTTTTTTTCGTTTCTATATTCGCTGTGTATCGTTGCCTCTCGTATTTATTCTCCGGAGAAATCTCAACTCTTACTGAAGCGACTCGTCTCACCGGCGCGATGCGCGTAACTGATATAACGTAAACCTTGAGATTTTACTGATAGACTTGCAGTGCACGTATATATGGCGATCAATCTGATTTATATTATCGTCATTCATCTATACGATCCTATCGCTTATGCAATTATCTCCTTATACTTGGCGCTCAAAATTTTTGATATTAGCGTAGGCGCGATAAAAAAAAAAAAACAAATTACGCGGTCAGATCGATCACATCTCTCGCCGATACCTTGACCCACGCATTTACGAGATTTATAGTGCATCTGCTGTTAACTTTGCTCGGCATCCTTTACCGCCTCTTCTTCCGTAATTCGTAAGAAAATTTTTTTTTTTAATATATCTTACGTATTTTTAAAAAATTTTTACGGATATATTTTTTTCATTGTGATAATCGGATATCGTAGTTTTCGAAAAAATTGGCGAATACCTCTACAATTTCGTACGTTTTTGATAATTTATTTTACGATGCAAAATCTTTGCATCGATGTTCTGCTGACAGTCAACTATTTTTATCTATCGGAGAAATTGGAGCAAAAAAGAAAAGAAACGGCATTCATTTTATGCGGAAGGATTTTTAAAGTAATTTCTGATACTCGGGAAACTCGTTTACAATTAAATTTTTATTAAATCGTTCCGGGTGACTGTTGCCATTATTTGACCCCCGATAAGTTGAAGTCAATTTCACTATGTAATAAAATATAAATATCTTAAAATACCGAATGTATATTTCGTCAACAGATTATTTGGATTTTTCCGGATTAATTGAACGAAAACTTCAAACGCGATAGATTTGTAAAATTCACGATAGGCGGCGAGCTTCGGAGTTATCCATCTCGTGACCTTTTTCATCGGTTTCAGGCGCATTCACCGCGCACACCCCGACCTCTCGTCCTATCTATTGAATTGTTTATTTATATTTTTTTTTACATTATAATTTCCCTACGAAGAATGTGACACTTTTATTTTTCGTCGTATTACCTGCGGTATATATATTTTCTACGATTCCGATTAATATCGGTGATTCGAGACTCCGATAGATTCGGCTGTCGATAACGATTTTTCATTTCACGCAAAATTCTATCCGTGTCCTGCATATTGCATATTTTACTGCATATTTTGCATATTCTACCCAATTACCGTCATTTATAGAAAAAAAATCAAAGCAGAAAAAAACTCGTCGATTTTAGCGATTATTTGCGATACGATTTCTTTTTTTTCTATCCGGCAAATATATCATTGGGGCGAAAACTTCAAACGCGATAGACGCGTTAACTTCGGGAAAGGCGCGTTGCTGCAGCGTTATCAATTACGTGACCTTTTTCTTCGCTTTTACTCGCATTCCCTGCAAACACCCCGACCTCTCGTCCTATCTATTGAATTGTTTACTTTTATTTATAAATTATACAAATTTCTCTATGAAGATTGTTAAACTTCTATGTTTCGTCGAGTTATCCGCGATATATATTTCGTCGAAACGTCGATTAATATCTGTGATTCGAGACTCGAATAGATTTGGCGGCCGATAACAATTTTCATTTTCGAGAACTTTAGCTCCGGTTTTATTCGACTATCGATATATATTTAACGGTATCCCCGCGAAATTCGGTACCGTAATCTTGTACAGTCATACGACTGCTTCACCGCGACATTCCTCCATTTCTTTCGATTAATCGCGATATGAGATAGAATTTTCCTACCCAAAGTTCTCAAACTGCAGCGAAAGAAAAAAAAAATACGATTGATTTATAATCGATTTATGATGTTTCCACGATTTTCTCATAAATGCATCGATGTATTTAGTATTTCAAGATAACTTACGATAATCTTGAGATCATTTTCTGGGAGTTACAAGAGTTCGATGAACGGGATATAAATAATTAAGTACACGAAAAAAAAATTATTATTGATTACCGAACGAATATATTTCAATATAAAATTGTCGAAAAATGTCGAAACTCGAAATTATTTCGAATCAACAAAACCGAAAAAAGTCGCATTCCATAAATAGTATATCGCTACTCTCGCTATAGTAAGAATGACTAATCGGTGTCGTTGTCCTCTGCATCGCTTTCGATTACCCGAAATAACTGTGAGAAAATTGTACTCAGCATTCCCACGAATTCGATTCAGGTGTATTTTAACTACCATTACCAATCTGTGCGTCGAAATCGGCTCTCTCGGATTTTGCACTCGTCAGCAATGCATCCTCCGCGCTGACTATTACATATCCGCGCGATCCAACGACCCGAAACATCGCTGACTTTTCTTCCTCATTGCCGCGGATACGTTACCCGCGCACATCTGTTTATTCATGACTATTTTTTTTTTATAAGTACATATGCGACACAAGTGCCGATTCTGCACTTGCATACGTGCACTTTGAAACTTTAAGGAAAATTGATTAGCGAATTGTTTATTCCATTTAATCCACGTAATCAGAGGGACGAGGAAGGGGGGGGGTCGTAATATGACTGTTCGCTTTTCGATTACCACGGTAAAAAAATATATTTCAAAAATATATTATATATTAAAAAACGATATTCGTATTCGTAAAACGTGTGACGCCGCGATCTAAATGTTACTGAATTATTATCTCATTTTCCCTTTCGCTCGTCGTTATCCGTCCGCCATCTTTTGAACTCTGTGTTCCGATCTCTGTTTCGGTCGCGCGTCACCTGTGCGCCATTTAAAATCGTGACAAGGCCACGCAAGTTCGGTCGTAATTTTCATCATCCAACAAACCTTCTCGTGTACGATGTGTATACGATGTGAATGTAGTAAAACGGAAGAGAGGAAGGAGAATGAGTCTCCGTGCAGTAAGGCTATTGCCGTCGTACACACCTGCTTCGTGGCAAAGAGGGCGGAGGGGGGGAAGATATAATAGCGGCACGAGGGACACAGTTGCATCATCGAGTTTAGTTAGCCCAGTCTCGTCGTGCGCGCGATTCCCAATATCTTATTTCATTACGAACCGTGAGTTCCTTCTGAGATGGTGCATCGCGAGTCTTGTAGAAATTATTCGTCGCTACGCGAAGTGAAGAAATCGTCGTCATCAATTTTATATTTATTCAACCGCTATTGTTTTCGTGGGAACTTTCGTATACCGAGGTATTATAAAATGTGTCTTTATTGCACTTTTTTTTTCGTCTATATTACCTATACTATCGAAAATCACGTTGGCCGAGGTTCGCGCGAGTAACATAAAATATATACCTACCGTGTGTTGGCCTACGTGACAAACTCCTCGCTCGTACACTTAACGGAAGTATATAGCTCTCTGTATTCCATTCAACCCACACTCACTGCATACTGAACGACCGCGTGCCCCCCGATGCACTTGCCACTCTGTCGCAAATTCTCTCGTACATTACTTATAACCGCGAAATTCAATAGTTCGAAAAAAAAAAAAAAAAAAAAAACATTCACCGGGCGCGGTGATTTATCCGTCAGTTATACAGGAATTACGTGATTTTAGCTGAAACTAACCCCTCTTTCGACTACAATTTTTTTTTTACGAACGAGCGTCTGCGAACGCGATCTATTCGATCTCTGCTACTTGAATTTTCAGTGTTTTTTTTTTTCTTCTTTCGTCGACTCGGTACATTGTAGAACGTTGACAAACGAATTGAGAGATCAAAGCACATTGCTTCGTTTGGCTCGTCAGTCTCAGTCGGTTCTTTCGAATTACAATTCGAGAATAGTTTTGGGTGCTCGCGGGTTGAACGGTTGAGACGCGAAGGGAAGTGTGGCGTCGAGTGAGAACGGACCACGAGGAACACGCGCAGCTATGTCGAGGGGGGATACACCACGCGAGTAAAATACCGGGAAGTCCCCGATCGCGTGAGCGTGTTTTACACGAGGGCAGACCCCGTGGCTTCTTCCTTCGTTTTCTCGTCTCTTCGTGTCTCTCTCTTTCGCTGCACCGGTACGCCGAACTCTCTAATGTTATGACGTCAGCTGAGCCCTAGAGGGCGTATCTTTCGCCGTAGTACCGTAACTAATCCTTTTTTTTTTTTTTTTTTTTTTTTTTTTCAAAAAAGGGATCGGTCATCCGATCTTGTGAGAGAGGAACGCGGCTTCCAGCGAGAAACATTCCTTCTCGCACTTCTCTTGTTCTCCTTATTCTCCTTCTTCTCGTCTCGCATTGTTTTCTCTTTCCCTGCATCGTCAACCGAACGCGTTCGGCTCTCGCCGATCGAACGGAATTCCGGTATTATAAACCGCTCACGCTTTATTCGACAGGGTGCCGAAGGAAAGTTTCGTGAATGAAAAAAATGCTCACAACTGACCAAACACGCGATATACGCTAATTTGCGATAAATCGAGCGAAATAATTAACGGATTTCACGGAATCGCACTTGCGAAAATATTTGAAACAATTATCTTTTAAGGTTAACCTACAAATTTGTAAAACATTTTTTTACGATGATTCTGCGTAAACAATATATATTAAAAAATGATTATTTTTTCATATATTCATGTTTTCTCCTATTAAATATTTATTGATAAAAATCTAACCAAAAAAAATTCATATCAAGATAAATAACTCGACCTTTTGGTAGTGCGATAAAAAAAAATCGATATATCGTATTAACAGTCACGAAAAAAATGTGTACTCAGTTTTTTTCCGAAATGACGCGACACTCTTTTGTAACGATGTATAGTAATTGACATAATTGATGTTGTATGCAACGATCACTTGGTCGATTCTTATTCGCCCCCCCGAATGACGGGTTCGACTGAAAGCAGTAAACACTAAACTCGTGGCTCGTTCGATTAGACGACGACCCGAACTCGCTGCGTGTAATATGACTCACGAATGATACAACATACGTTCCGATGTGTACGCGTGCATCTCTACCGCTCGTAAGATGATGATTCTTCGGTTGAAAAGGTTTCCGAGAGGCAAAAGACGTCACGAGAGCGGATGCGAGACGTTGTCGGTAGCGTTATAGAAGAGTCCCTCTTAGAGAGGACGAAAATCTGATGTGATCGGAATGACTTGCGCTATTCGTAGGCCGCTCTCGAGAGAGCGTGAAAGACAAAGATAGATAGATTCACCGGGTATAACTTCGGATCGGCCGGTTTTAAACTCTCGAACGCACGCACGCGCGTCCGTGACTCCTATACAAGATATGTTCGTTGTAATTTGTCGTTCGACGATGTATGCGCGAGAAGAGACTCTCAGTCTGATGCGTGAGCGTCTATAATCACAGCGGTACTTCATCGAAGTGTCGGTACTCACATACATATATATGGCGATATATATATGTATATAAATACACATATATAACGTATACTTAATATACACAATAATTCGTGTATCTCACACGAAGTTTTCGAAGGAATTTCGTAATTGGAACACACGAACGATGAAAAAAAAATAAAATAAAAAATCAAAATAAGAATTTTGCGTATGAATCATTTTATTGGGCGATTTGTTTGCGACGAAAGTCACGCGCGATTATAACGATACAATACCTGTTGCATTCGTCATCGTCGAGTTTAACATGCAACGTATACTGTCCTAATTTATATTCGAAGAAAGAATGATATCTGGTTGTTGACGATTTACATACACTGTATTTTTACGCGTAAGAGACGCGGGCGCTACGAATAACGGATTAATGAAAATTAATGGGAAATTTTTCGTTTTTTTTTTAAAGATGCAAAGATACGTCCTGAAATCCCTGGTGGGATTTTTCTTCGTGGTTATTAGTTGCCAAGTTGCTTCCGGACACACGCTGTCCTTCCTACGTGCCCTCGCGGAGGAAGATCAGGCCGAGCAACGCGCTGCTGCTGTCGAAAGCAATGTCGATCAGGCGAATGCACTTGGAAATCCCCAACGCGAGGGCGTTGTAAAAAATACCGAAAAGAAGGTAAATAAAAAAAAAAGTGCAGTTTTCTCACCTTTTGTATCGGTAAATTTTAATGGTAATATTGTTCTCGCAGTTAGTTACGTACCAATAAATTTTTTTTTTTTTACGAATTTCGATTCGCGATCTTTTTTTTTTCGCATTATATTTACGAAGGGTGCGATATCTATGAAAAAAAATCACTCGAACTTTTACTAATCGAAATTTTTTTTTTTTTTCGTTTAATTTCAGAGTATTAGACGAAAATTCGTCAATGTTGGATTAGAAGGAACGAATCATACCGTATATCAAGGGTGAGTTTTCGCAACTCTCAAACATTTTAGAAACATATTTACTAATTTTTTATCGGAACTAACAATTTTTTTTTTTTTTTTAATTCTTTTAGAAGTTCGTATGAAGTCGTATGCAACGTCGATGCGAGTCCGGAGCCAAAGATTTTCTGGGTTCGCGGACCCAATCCGACGAAACAGGTGAGTCTCGATATTGAAGGAAGAAAAGAAAAAAAATTGATTCACAATTTTTTTTTCTCACCGGAACGATGAAACTTATATTTTTTTTTATTATATCGTCTTACAGATCGAAGAACTCTTCAAGACGAGCGTTCCGTCCGTTTCTTCCAGCGCTGAAGAGGATAGTCTTTCGCGAGTTCAATCGAAATACGTTATCGACTGCGCCAGCGAACAGGACGAGGGACCCATCCACTGCGTCGCTATTTCCGGCGAAAAAACATCTCTACAATCGGCAGTTATAAAAGTAAAAGGTAAGAAAAAAAAAAAATTGGAAAACTTAATTTTCTTACGAAAAACAATATCTTCCGAAAAAAAAAAATCGATAACTTAATTTTCTTATGAAAAACATTATCTTCCGGGAAAAAAAAATCGATAACTTAATTTTCTTACGAAAAACAATATCTTCCTAAAAAAAAAAATCGATAACTTAATTTTCTTACGAAGAACAATATCTTCCGAAAAAAAAAAAAAATTGGAAAACTAAATTTTCTTATGAAAAACAATATCTTCCGAAAAAAAAAATTCGATAACTTAATTTTCTTACGAAAAACAATATCTTCCGAAAAAAAAAATTGAAAAACTTAATTTTTTTACGATAAGCAATAGCTTCAGAATTTTTTTTTTTTATTTTTTAAACGTATTAATTAATATTTTATAATTTTTTTCTCCAGAAAACAGCAACGGTACGCAACCCTGCAAAGAGACTCGCGCCCCCGTGATAACTCTGCACACGACAACGATATTCTCTCTAATGGGAACCTCAGTACTTCTTCCATGTCGAGCAGTCGGAACCCCGAGACCAACGACCCATTGGGTGGACACCGACGGTATTCAGATAGTGAATCACCGCTACAATCCCCGTTACAAGGTTCTCGCAAGCGGCGATTTGCTGATCGAAGATCTCGAATGGAGCGATATGGGAGGTCCGACGTGTATAGCGGAGTCGAGTTCGGGCGTCGATCGCGCCGAGACTTTCCTCTATCCAGCAGTAAGTATTGCGCAACTAATTTTCCCCGATAATAATTACAATCGCGTTATCTCGGATACCGTTAAATATTAATTAACTAAAATCCCCTTATCAACCCGTATTTCCCATTTTTACTAATCGCCTTTTTTATCTTTACATTTTTTTTTTTTTTCTTTTTTCAGAAACGAGAAAACTAAAAAGTTCACTGGATATAACGAAACACCGGCAAAACAACCGACGAAGGATCACCGGAAGAAGAAAAGAATGAAAAAAAAAAAGAAAAAAAAAAATACCATTTGGCAACTAAGAGTACTTGCAATCCACCTATTTAGTTTTTAGTTAGCTGACTATGCGAAAGGATTACCGTGCCGGCAAATTTTGTATAATTACGTACAAAAACGTTGCGACATCATTATCTAGTCACTAAAATTTAGGCAAAACCTTATGCGTTTAAGGTCCGGGAGATAGTCAGTAATTAAATTATTGTTCGCGCGAAAATACATTCCGCTTCGTATATTCCGTTCCACTAAAGGCGGTACGCACTTTGCGCAACTCAAGCGTCGCGATCTTTTTTTTTTTTGTTTTTTTTTTGTTTATTTAATTTTTCATTGCGTGCGTACCGACTCGCTATTATACTTTTTTTTTTTTTCGTCAAATGCGATACGCGATGTATTTATCTAATTAATATATTCATTATCGCCAAACTGTGTACTTACCAATGAATAAACGTATTTTGTCATACAGTAAATAAGTTTCGTATATTTATTCGGTAGTTTTATTTATTATTATTAACTTTTAACGAAACGGCGAAAATTTTTTTTCGTAATTTTGTCGTTTGTTTTGCTTAATTTTTATTACGAGCTCCAGACTCAGCGAGAATACATTATACACATCGTTTTCTCCTGTTCGCTACATAATCGTCATCTATATAAAGATCTTATTTATTCTTTTTTTTTTTTTACTATATATTCTAAACAATGATAAAACAGCTCACGCGTCACGTACAACCGGAGAGAACGAAAGTTTAGTTTTAAATAATTGTTTTCTTTTTTTTTTTTTTTTAGTTTTTACAATGTTTCATCGCCGTCGTGTTTATCGATCACTGAGCCTCTTTCGCGCTTCGCAAAACGAGAAAACGCTGAACATCAGCGAACGAATCATATCGCACATCGCTAATGGAAATCGTTCGATGAATTTTCGTATAATCGATATCGCGACACTTAATAATAATTCTACGGGTGTGTCGCGTCGATCCAATCGATCCGATGAATTACTATTTATTTCCGTAATCGTATTTAATCGTAAATAACTACGATCTACGATTTTATCGATAGAAAGTGCTTTTTATATTCATATATTTATTTATTTTTCATTTTTTTTTGTTTTTTTTTTGTTAAGCTGAGCAACAAGAGTCACAATGATACGAGTTATTTCGACAATCGGAAAAGAGGATAAATCAATTTTTCATTAGCTGACTGCACAATCGAAGATTTAAGACAATAATCTTTCGCACGATTATAATATGTATTAAAAAAAAAAAAAAAAAAAAAAAAAAAAAAAAAAGAAATTCAAAAGTCGAGTTAATCGATTTCACGCGTTTATCACACAAGGCGTGGAATATCGTTCATTGATATTTTTGGCGCGGTGCTCGTATAGCCACGAAAATATGTGCCATAAAAGAAAAAAAGAAGTAAATCAGCTCAATGATAGAGTTACAATAGAGACGAAAAAAGGTAAAAATTAAAACGGTGACAAGGAGAATCGTCTCTCGTACCTCGGCGATCTCGTCAATCGCATATCGTGTCGCATCGGACGAGAGAACACCGATCTTAGAATTCCGAGGATACATCATCCCGATTACATCTCAATCGAGTGCGACATTGCGGGCTATCGTCCAATCGTGACTAACGAAAAGAGAGAAACAATATAGTGGTGGAGAATCGTACGAAAAAAAAAAATCGTTTCAAACGATTATCTTGAATTCGATGAAAAATAATAATAGTGGGGAACAGGAAAGAGATATGAAGGAAGTACGAGGCACGTGAAACGATAATAAACTAACGTTTCGTCGCGAAAGATCTCTCGCGCGACTCGAGACGAACCCAATTTACATTTTTACGGGACCTTCAATTAGATTTTATGACGTTAAATTTCACACGTGGAAAATCTCGAATCGCTGATTATGGAAATTAGTAAAAAATTTTTTACGCCGAGATTCGCCGCGTAGTTTCCTTCTGCAATACTGAATCTCACGAATACCGAATAATCGACTGCTTCGTAGTTTTTTTTTTTTTTTTTTTTTTTTTTTTTTTTATAGTCAAAACGATACTTGTAATTTATCATCGATTTTTGAAGATAAAAGAAAAAAAGATCGACGCGTGAGAGAAAAAAAGGGGAATAAAATAACGCGATTTTATAAAATACTGACGATAAATAATAACGAAGGGCCGTGAAATGAAACCTCTCAATAACTCTTTCGACAATTTTTTTTTTTTTTTTTTTTTCGTATTTAATGTCTCATGGTACTTAAAAAGCTGTATTTAAATATTAAATGATTGAGTCGTAGATGTGTCCGATAGCCACAATTAACGCGTGAGATTAAAAAAAAAAGTCGAAATACTGATTCGATTAAAATCTCGTTGAGTTTTTTTTTTTTTTTTTATTATCTTTCCAATAGTTATGTGCAATGCAATTCGAAAGGATGTCAGCGTTCGAACGCAATGTCCGAAAAGGAACAACGAAATTTTTTTTTTTTTTTTTTTTTTTCGAGAACTGAAATTCTTATTCAGGTAATCGAATTCTCAATAAATATGTACTATGCGTTGCCGCGTGTGTATTTGTGTGTTGTGTCGTGTGTTTTTATATATAATATGTAATTTATATAGTTATCTATGAAAGATACAATTATTTACAGCAATTGAAGAACCATTTACTATGATCTTTCGTGTCAGTCAAATTTTTTCGAATATTTTATCCTCCTCTGCGAATCTGTTTCATCTTCGACGCCGTAAAGGTGATATCGGTGCTTCATTTCAGTCGCCATAGACTTTCGGGTTATCAAATTATAGGCGGTGAGAAGAACAAACAAAAGGATAAAAAACCAATTAGTGACAAAAGAAAAATTCGGAAAGTAAAAAAGGCCCCTTCTGCGAGACGTGGGAATAAAAAAAATGAAAGTAAAATTAAAAAATAAAAATAAATAAATAAAAAAAAAAAAAAAGCCGAACTTCAGGAACGCAGGATGGATAAATTGTATGTTCTTTGTCTTTTTTTTTTTATCGCCACTCGTCTTTTAACTTAATACTAAACTCACCAAATGCGATCGAACTCTTTTCGGCAAATCTTCTTGCAGACTGTAAATTTGATCGCGTTTCACGGTGAGTTGCGAATCGTCTTCGAATTTTACCTGATAACAAAAATACAACGATTTGTTAGCGTATTTGCCGATTAAAAAAAAAAAAAAAAAAAAAAAAACGGATCTTCGTATTAAAATCACGAAAAATGTTGAATTTTTCACTCACAGTATACATGATTCGGTGATTCGTACCCTCGAAGGTACCGTCGTAAATTTGACCGTCGGGCCATTGCACTTTGACTGCCGCTCCAATAGGCGGAGGATTGCCAGAGTCGTAGTTCTAAAAAAAAAAAAACAAAAAAAAAATGAATTTTTCGTCATGTAACGTCACCAGGAAAATTTTCAAATATTTTCGACACGCAGCTGCAGTAGAATTTTCTTTTCGGTACTCACTGTTATATCCAAGGGATAGAGATCGTCGCTAAAACTATTGTCACTGAAGGTAACCATGTAAAATAACGTATCCTGGATGGAATTTACTTTGGCCTTATAGTAGCGCTTGTTGCGATGTTTCGCCCAAACCGTCTCTCCTTGGCGTACCATTGAGAATTTTTCCTTCCCGTTGTCGTGTCCGTGACAAGTTACCTGTAACGGAATTACGAAATTTAATAACAAAGTACAATGCTATACGTCCTGTTAATTTTATATTTTCACGAATATTGCAGTTATTTATGATTATCTTATTAACATTTTATTATTATGGATATTTTCCCGATGAATTTTATTTATTTCGATTATTACGTTCTTTTTATTTCATTTTTTCCATTTGATTCGTTTATATCGTTTATTTCATTTACTTCTTTGATTTCATTCGTTCATTCATTTCATTTATTTCATTTACTTCTTTTATTTCATTCGTTTCATTCGTTTCATTTATTTCATTTGTTCCATTTGTTTCGTTTATATCGTTTATTTCATTTACTTATTTTATTTCATTCGTTTCATTTGTTTCATTTATTTCATTCGTTTCATTCGTTTCATTCGTTTCATTCGTTTCATTCGTTTCATTCGTTTCATTTGTTTCATTCGTTTCATTCATTTCGTTCATTTCATTCATTTCATAAAAATAAAAAAGAAATAAATAATATTATCAACATGTTGCCGATAAATATCACGAAGTTTCAACAATACCTGCAGCTCCGGTGAGTTGTAGGCGGGTATGACGAACGATGCGCCAGCGACAAGACCGCACGATGGATGAAAAAGCGCATTGCAACTGTGACAACTGAGACAAGCGCCGTCTTTCTGTCCGCAGCAACAGCACTGTTGCTTCAAACTATTCGGTTTGATCGTCAGAACGTTAATGGGATCTTTGTTGATCGGATCTTTGAATGTCGCTCCCGGTATCAGAAGAGCGCACAGTATGTGAGCCCATCGACTATCGCTGGTTCGCTTGACTGCACCTCCGCGCATTGGACACAAGCAACACATCTGCAAAAACATCGAAAATAACGTAATAATTAATACCGGTAAAAGTTTTACTACAAATCGATATACAAACAATTTTTTTTTTTTTTCCGATACTTACAACTCGTACCATACCGGCTTTGCATTTGTCACACGCCCAGTTCGGCAAATCACTGGGTAATACTGTTATACCGTAACATGATGCGTGAACGGTTACGTGACACTCACGGCAACTGAGAAGCTTATCGTTTTCGGGCTCCACGCCCTGTTCTTTGGAGTTGGCGGCAAATAAAGTCGACGATACCTGAAAAAAAAAAAAAAAAAAAAAAAAAATTTATAAACATTTTTTTTTTTTCATATTTATATTTATTTATTTATTTTTGTTTAATAATTTTTTTTATATTTATTCACATTGTATTGCAATCTGTAAAAAATTTTTTTGGATTCAAATAAAAAAAAAAAAAATCGGCTACTCACCCATATAGGAGAACTTTCCGGTAAAACTGTTGGTTTGCAATACTTCCAATCGGGTGGCATTTGCCGACTGCCGCCGCTCCCCGTCGAAGCAAAAGTTGTGCACACAGCGCAATGCGATACCTGTGCGCTCCAGTAGTCGTTAAACGCCTGTAGCAAGTCGAGATCCAGAGCGCTGGGATAAAGCATCTCAGTGATGTGTCCGGGTATTGCGGGATAATTATTCGAAATCGGTAATTTCGATATTTCATTGCAGTTATTTTTAGCTTGATAAGGCGTTGGCAAATGTTCTTCGATACTGAGAACCGGTGGTAAAAGATCGAAAGCGTGCGAATCGTTCATCGGCGTTGATGAATTTTTCTTCTCTTTATCCTTCGACTTCCTTTTGCTAGCGGTGGGTTTCTTCGGTTTCGTAACTTTAATCGTCGCGGTTGTCGTAATATGGCTATTCGTCGAAGCGATATTTTGCATCTGCGATCGTATCGACGCCGCGCTGTTATCACGGGGATTCGTGAAATTCGTCGAAATGCCGGATTTCACGAATGCCGGAGGTTCGTTCGTCGTAATGTCGACGCGAATGATACTCGGTTCGTATCTTTGCTCTGATATATTTGCCTTCGGAACGCTGGTGCAGGTGATCGATGATAGTGCCGCGAGACTCTCTATCTGTGTCGCCATCGTGGATTTCTTCGGATTGCCGCTCGCGTTTTGTATTTCAATATGATTCTCCATCGTCGGTTTAACGTATTTCGTTGGAACGCTTTTACGTCGACCGGTAGGTTCCGATGTTTTCAGCAGTACGCCGACGGCGGTACTTTGCGACGACGGGAGCGACGCTCGCTTCACGAGAGTCGGCATAGCGGCGTTCGTTTCATTTTTTTTTCCATCGAACGACGCGAGTATCGACGCTGTCGTTACGGGAATAACGGCGGATCCTGCGTTACCACGCGAACCAACGGGATACGGACGCGCGGTTACGTAACCATTTTTTTCTGCTCGCGTTAAAACGAGAGACGTTTGTCCATTGGCTATATGATAATTCTGTCCCATTGCTATCTGATCGATCGCTATCTGATCGATCGCCCCGAGCGGCACAACGCTCGATGCATTTTCGTTCTTCGCTTCGTTTCGCTTCGTCGTCCACCACTTTTGCATTGGCGACGAAGAACCTTCCAACTTTAGCGGATCAACGGCATTTTTCGATGCGTCTTTGCAGGCGGATTCCCATGTCGTTGATTTCTCGACATCGAAACCGAGAATTTGCCGAAGCGACGGATCGCTCGTCGGCGCATTCGGAAATGATAATCTCGCTGTTTGGTTTCTCTCGATTATTTGACTCTGATTTACGTTCATTTTCAATGAATTAACGGGAGCGTCGATCTTGTCGCGCCATACTTTCGCCTCAAAGGGATTCGATTCCGTTAACGATTTTTGATCTCTCGTCATTATCGAGGAATTTTGCATGTTACCGGTTTGCGGAAACATCGGCGACGATAATAACATTGCGTTGGGATTCGTACCGAGTTTTACGTCGTGAAGCGGACCTCGCGATCCCTGCAGAACCAACAAACCGTCGACGGCTTTGTATACATCTTTTTCTTCCTCAGTCGTTGCGTTGATCGTCGATGTTGCATTTACGGACGACGCGGTCCTCCCGTTCATCGGCTCTAAACGAGACTTCAAAACGCTTAAACGCGGAGCTTTTAAAATATCTTTTCTCATGTACGCCGTCATCGGACTTCCCAACAGATTCGTGCCGATCGGTTTGTTCATTATCAGTGAACTCGTGTCGGTGAAGGAATCGGACATACAGACCGACGTTGCTGCGTCGCAGTATTGAACGAAATTATCCGAATCTTTTTCCATTTTCATCGGTACGGAGGCCGAGTCTTCGTTGTACTGTACGATAACCTTTTCGTGTTTTACAGTCGGAACAACGATAGGATCTGTTTTAATCGGCGGTGAAAGTTTTTCCGATTTCGTTAGTACGGCGATTTTTGTTTTTCCCTGAAGAATCTTTGGGGTCAGTAACGGCGGCGATGACGCCACTTCGACCTCAACGACATCGTCTTCCTCGTCGAATTCTTCTTTCGGCGAAATGCTGAAACTCATCTCGTTTTCCTCGGAATTACTTATACTCGATAGAGTTCCCATTTTACGATGACACGGAGGTTCGGAAAATTTGTGCGCCGATAGACTCGGCATCGCCATCAGTTTTCTCTGCACATCGGCGTCCGATACATCGAGAGGCTCTGTCGTACTGAAAACCGGTACATTCGGTATGTGCTTTCGTTTGTTTTTGTAAACGTGTTTCTGCTTGTGCTTCTTGTGTTCGGGATTTTTCGTGTGTTTTTTCTTGCGTTTTGATGTTTTGTCGGTTACTTCGGAGAGATCGGAAGTCGATGCTTCGTCGGTGATTGACGAGGCATTTCCACTCGATATCTCGGAATTCGCCGCACCAAGAAGCTCCGGACGATGAACCTTGAGATCCGGCAATACGAGACGAGGCATAGGACTGCTAATTATTTGGTCGAGATATTCCGATTTCAAACTCGATGTCGATGTACTCGATGCCTCTTCGTTCGCTATTGCTTTCGCGGCTAATTTCTTTGCTTTCAATTCTCGACGCTCTTTTTCCGCTGCGCCCGGCGGTTTCTTCTTTCTCTTCCGTCCCTTTTTTCGAAATCCCTTCGTTGAGTACAAAACCGCATCGTTAACGTCTATGAAAAAAAAAAATTATTTTTGATTAATTACAACGAAGATATCGTTTACGTCGTAAATCGATCATCGATTAAACGTTAATTTTGCTTTACCTAATTCTCCGGCTTTTAGCCAAATGTCTTCGAGAACTTCCAATTGTTGCTCATCCGGCTGATCCTCGGATTCTTCAAGTTCGAGATCCTGCAGTACTTTTTTCACGTCCGCCGGGATATCCGGTCTGTTTGCTAATTCCGCCATATTAACATCGGGATTCGTGTCGGCGATGTTTTTCTTTCGATGAATCGTGTGCCTCTTGTTTTTCGGAGCGGTGATGTAACTCTGTGGCAATTGTCCGCTGGTGTTGTTCGCGCAGAGGAGATCCATTTGCGACGGTAACGGAGCCGCTGTTTGACGAGAATCTTCGGGATGCGGTCCGACGTCTTCGCCTCGTAGCCACAGATCGTATCTGAAAGAAATTTTTTATGAAAAATCTCGTCGATTAAAACGATTCGAATAAAAAAAAAGAAGAAAGAACACAAAACTACGAGCAAAGAAATCGTACCTATCGGGTTGAAAACGTTTGACGAAAGTATCCATCGATATTTTCACCATATCTTTGCTGCAGATACACTGCGTCGCGCGTTTTCCATACTCGACCCATCGTGGTGCCGCGAAGTTCGTCGACTCGGCGCAATTGAATCCGTGATTAAAACCCGCGTGATAACCGTACGGAAAAGTGATCATTATTTCGCCGGCTTCCTGCGTTATCTGCGAACAAATGTTATTAATTTCAAGTTAATCGATTATCATCGAAAATTCATTAACTTTCGCAAAAAAAAAGAGTTTTAAAACAAACAAATACCTTGTTGCAAGGAATTGAATATTGTCGAAGTATTTGCGGCGATATAAGGGACATCTTGTGCCGCAAAAATGCGGGACAACTCTGATAGCTGCACGGAAAGAAACCGCTCGCCAATCTCTCGAGACGACGTCCGTGTTCCGGCGGTATTGCGTACCAAGTTTTTGGCGCTCCGAAGTGCAGATAATTTATCGAGTAAAGATCCATATCCTCCGTGTGCCAAGCGAATGTAGTTTTCCACATTCCGAAATACAGATATGCGGTATTTACGCCGTCTATCGATATGCCGTAATCTTTGTTAACGTAATCGAGAATTGTTCCCAAATGATTGATATTCCATTCATTGACTTCGGGATCAGTGAGAGAACCGGATACATCGGCGCCATATATCGGCGCAACGTACGTAATGTTTTTCCAGTACTTTCTTTCCAAATCTTCGTAATCAAAGTGACGCGGTGTGTTGTAGCGCTCCGAAAACGCTAATTTTTTGTATTCCTTTATCGTCATTGCTTTTTTCTGGATATTTATCTGCTGATAGAGTCCCTGCTTTCCGGTGACTACTTGACAAATGGGCGCCGGTATCGTCAGATCCAAATCGTCAATGTTGTAGCCGCCCTTTCGCGGCACCCATTCCGGCGGCGGTATTACTTTTGCAAGACCCGCTTTATGCGCCCCTTGACTTTCCATGTATTCGACGTATTTGGCAAAATTTTTAAATTCGTCGTAAGTCGGCCTGAAGACCTGAATGCGAGGCGTACGCCCCGAACTGTTGCTCACCATTGTGATGCGATTGTTTCTCTTTTTTTTTGGTGATTAAAATTTATCTGTAAACAAACAAAAAAAAAAAACGTTTGTTTACGATTTCGTGTTTTTACGAAAAAGTGGGAATTTTTTTGGAAATTTTCGTTGGCGTTACGATCGAAGTTTGTAACGTTGCAAAAGCGATGTTTGTAAAAGAAAATTCAACTTTTATCTTTTGTGTGGCTTTACCGTGTGTGCGAAATGTTTTCGGCGGAGTGGGGATGACTGTTTACAAATATTACGTCGGCAACAATCGAAGTTATGACATTGTGGATGATACACGGGAGAAATCTGTCGGGCGCGAGCCGAGGAATCACGGGATTCGCGTGAATTAAGTATACACGGCTGTCGTAGTAGTGGTTCAGTCGTTGAAAAAAATGTTATTGTTGTTTTTTGTCTGGGATCGTAACGCATAGAAGTGATTTTCGGTGCATTACATAGCCGAAGGGCGAGAGGGCAGAAACGCATGTTTTTGGAACGAGGCATGCAAGTCGTGCATAAACAAAATGGATGATGCTTATTGACAGGATGCTTGGCTGTGTACGACCCGTGCGTTATCGCAATTTTTTGTACACAACGAGTTGACAGATCGTAAGAATAAGTATCGCTATGGGAAGCTAAGGTTTCGAATAACGAGACTCGACACAGTCGATGAGTTTCATTGGTTTACACACGCAATCGCGAACACGATTTTTCACCGAGTATCACGATGCCACGGTGGGTCACACACAGAAACACACACTCGTTCCTATACTCGTAGTAAACTTGCAATTTATTTCGTAATCCAGTCGTGTGACGAATTCTTACTTACGTCAATTTTATAAAATAACAACGTCACTTATGTATCAAATCGCGTGGAACATTATTGCTATCGAGTATTTCATTTAGATTTGACACGATGAATAGCGAAACCCCCCCCGCGAACAACATGTAAACCACTGAAGATGCCTTGGCTTGCCGAAGGGGCCCCCTCTTCGCCACTGGCGACCGCGATCCCGGCACGTAGACACATCTGCGCAAGCGTATTGCAAACTTGTTTCAAAGCCGACTTTTTCTATCCGAATACTCGTTACTGATCCGCTAATTACGATCTATTGTTACGAGACAAAAGTACGCAAATATCGCAACGTAATTGAAAAAAATATATATTTATCTACGACGCGCGATTATGTACATCAAATTCAAAAATTGATGATGAAATCTCGACAGTCGGTATCGCGAAAGTGACGGCGCTTTTCATTCGTTATCCGTTTTTCCCGTTTTTGCAATCGTCGCGCACCCTGTAAATTCCGTACAAAGAGCGGGATTTCGCTTGGCACTCGACGGCGATGCAAGCATAAACACTCGCGTGTTCCGCGTGGTAACGGATAGTCAAATTTGTTGTACGAATTTCGTTAAACATAACGAGTCGGTCTTGTAATCAATGTAAAAATCTGTGTAACGCGAGATTATTATAATGTCGGACGAAAAGAAGGTAATAATATTGTAACCTCGAAGCCGGCAAATTTATTCGTTATTCTTATCACATGTTTACGAAAGTAACGAAATAACGAAGTTGTGTGTATACAATAGTTTTTTTATTCATTTCCCGTAGGAAGTGCAAACTGACACGGAACACATAAATCTCAAGGTTTTCGGTACGGATAATACGACCATGCAGTTTAAAATAAAGAAAACGGCACCCCTTGCTAAACTTATGAACGTTTATTGTCAGCGCAAGGTAAGTTTTTTTTATTGTTTACATTTAACGAAAACAAACTTATTGGATGACATAGGCGCAAAATTCTTTTTTTTCACATGAAATACCTCCTTCATAATAGTAATTATTATTATTATTTAATTTGATATTTTCAGCTTCTGGACATAAATCGTATAAGATTCAAGGTTGACGGCATCCCAATCAACGGGTCCTCTACAGCAAAACTTCTTGAGATGGAAGAAGGCGATATCATAGACGTATTTGGGGAACAAGACGGCGGATGGTTATTGCGAGAAAACCATTAACACGACTCAATAAAGACAAATTATTCATTTGTCAATTAATATATTGAAAGAAAGATTTTCGTTTAATGTTTCTACAAATTTTCTGTTTCTATGATGTAAGTTTGTAAAGTGTAATATATGATATTAATATCTCATAAACTAATGATACAAATACGAAAAAAAAAAAAAAAAAATTGTCAACATTCATTGTAACATATAACAGAATTTTATAATTTCAAATAAAAAAATAAAATCGGTAAAAAAAAACGAAAATTTATGTTGGTAGTACTGAACATTATTCGCAACAATATCATTCGAAATCCAATCGGCTTACGTTCTTATCGGGACATTTTCGCGGAAAACTCACTCAGCCGTTTTGCTGATTACAATAAATGCATGTTTCGGTCTATTATCGAAGCCGAGAAGAAGAAGGTACATGGAACCCATTAGAGGATGCGAATTTTCCTAAAAATATTTACGTAACATGATTTTCATTAATAATATGCTTTGGTTTGCCGAGGGAACTCCCTCTTTGCCTACTTCGCCACTTGCCGCCGTTTTACTTCTCGCTTTTTTATTCTGGTCGACTGGGGCGATCGCGCGCGACGACCACGTGATCTCGAACCTGTAGATACATTATTTTTTAAACCCGATTTTTTATCTTTCAGAACTTCGTGATGATTTTCGTTAATAGCGTCCTATAATTATGATATAAATATTCGTAAATATCGATATATACTTCTTTAAATTATATTTTTTTACTTACGATAAATGATTATGACGAAAAATTGATGATGGAAACTTGACAGTCGGTATCGCAAGAACGACGTCCACTCTTTAATGGTTACCCGAGTTTACCGTTAAGCAATTTTCCGCGCAACCTGTGAATTCCGTGTGAATGAACGCTCACGAGAGCCGGTCTTGCGAACGCCGTACATACATGTGCTCACAGCTTTGTTTCCGAAAATCGGCGTCCGATGAGAAACAAATAACAATATGCATTCGTGTGTGCGCGACAAAGAGCGGGATTTCTCTTGAGCACTTGATAGATACAAGCGTTAAAAACTTACGCATTGCTCGTAGTAATAGATAAACGTATTTGTTATTAAAAAAATTCTAAACGAACCTAACTCCGTATTTTATTTATTGTGACAGTCTGTGCGGCGAAAAATTTTTATAATGTCCGACGAAAAGAAGGTAATAACATTATAACCTCAAAGTCGGCGAGTTTAGTCGTCGTTCTTGTCACGCGTTTGTGACGAATACAATAACGAAGTATATTCTTTAATAATTTTTCGTAGGAAGCGAAAACCGAAACGGAACACATAAATCTCAAGGTTTTAGGTCAAGACGGAGCGGTGGTGCAATTCAAAATAAAGAAACACACGCCACTGCGCAAACTTATGAACGCTTACTGCGACCGCGAGGCAAGTTTTTTCATTTAATTTCAAGATAACAAATTCAACGAGTAACAGATGCGCATCATTTTTTTTTTTTTTTTTTTTTCATCAAAAAATCAATAACTTATATTTTCAGGGTTTGGCGATAGAAGCTGTAAGATTCCGATTCGATGGACAGCCGGTCAATGCGGTAGATACGCCAACAACTCTGGAGATGGAAGAAGGCGACACCATAGAGGTATATCAACGACAAACGGGCGGATCGTGATGTAATAAATTCAACACTATCATTTAATAAAGTCAGAATTTTTTTTTTTTTTTTTTTTACATACATTGTAAGAATCTTTTGGTTTTATGTTCGTACGAATTTTTTTTTTTTTATTTCCACGATGTAAGTTTGTGAAGCGTAATTAGGATGTAGGTATCGCATAGATTACTAAAGATATAAATGCGAAAAAATGAAGAAAAAAAAAAAAAAAAAAAAATGTAAAAGAAAAAAATGAAAAACACACATACACTTTCACACATTCATTGTAACATATTACAGAATTTCACAATTTAAAGGAAAAAAAAAAAGAACGAAAAAAAAATGAGCGAAAGAAAAAAAAAAAAACGAAAAAAAAAAAAAATCGATGTTTTAATTAATTGTTATTCGCGACAACGTTAGTCACGATTATCCAGTCGGCTACTTTCTTCACCTCATTCATCTTTGAGTGATTTTCCCCGAAAGCCATCTTTACTATATCCATTGCTTTCCTGATAACGTCGAACGCTTGTTTCGGCTTATTACCAAAGCCCAATACTTTTCCCAGTGTAAGATACATGTGTCCCGTCAGAGGATGCGAATCGCCGTAATAATATCTGAAAATCACGATTTTCCATTTAATTAATTCCGCAATCGCGAATATCGACCGGAAAATACGATTAAAACTACAAAATTTACTCGTATTTTTGCGCGAGTTTTTTGGCGTATATCTCCATTTCTTCCCACATTTCGAGTTCCGTTGCCGCGAGAGATGCCATCTCTAGCATACGGACGTGCAGCATATTGAGAGGATGAAGCAATCCTTCTTGTTGTTTAAGGCACATTCTGCACACATCGAGAGCTGTTTGCATGAAAAAAAAAAAAAAAAACGCTAAGGAAATTCGTAGTTTTTTCGGTACCGCGATAGCGATCGATAAAAAAGGATACATGCATTGTTTTTCATTTTTTCGAGATGCCGAAGCGAAAATGCGCTCGTAATCTCGAACTCGTCTCTGAAATCCGCTGGAAATTCTTGACCGCATTTGTCGCATTTTGAATCATCGGGAAAACAAGGATTACTGCAAGTTTTGTTGAGACACGCGGCGGCGGTTGCGACGATTTCGGGATTATTGCATCTCTCGCAATCGCAACGAAAAAAATACGAATTTTGTAATTCCTCGCGTCTTTCGTCGACGCATCGGAGAACATCGATGTACGATATCGATACCTGTTGAAAATAATAATAATAATAATAATAATAATCGCGTTCTTTAGGAATGACGAAAAAATGATTTTGGAGTTATTTTTCGCGTTACCTTAGTCCAGTCGAAAGAAGATATGTCTTGCAAAGATCGCACGATGAGAGTTGTACCGTCGAAAACGGTAACGGCGTTTGGCGCGCAGCTGTGATCGATTATCGATGGTCCCAAATATATACCGACTCCTATACTCGTCATTTCTAAGTCTAATATGTGAAAAGAATTAATGCTCATGCGGCCGAATATTTCGAGTAATTTTTTCGGTTCGGGAAGCATGGAGTGCGGTAAAAATTCGTACAAAACAGCGCTCAGTGAAGTGAAATGTTCCATTTTTTTCATGTCTTCTTTAATGTTACAGTAATCTGTGAAAATTACGAAAGTTTCATTAGATCGAAAGTTTCTCACAATTAACGATAATAAATTAAAATTAATTGAAAGAATTACTCACGAGACATTAGATCGTTGAAAGTTCTATATTCGTTTGAAGAATAATACCCCTTCTCCTCGCCTTTTCCATTCTGAAGTTTTATTATTATACGGGTCATCATTCGCGCCGCATCGGGTACTTCTCGTGGATAAACTCTCTTGATATTTGGACATTCTATTTTGTGAATTATCCACGATTGTTTCTGGCAATTTCTGCTGCAGTAATAAACGTATTGGCAACCCGAACATCTCGAAATTTTGCAGCTGGAAAACAAAAAATTTCAATGCTGCAGTATTTCGGTATTATAGCGAATTAAAAAAAAAAAATTCAATGCAACCGCAGGTAGGAATCTATTTGAAGAACTGTGTTAATGTGTACCTTTTGAAACAAGCGTCACACCTTTCCTTTCGGAATTTCGAGCTTAAAACAACGGCGAAAGGTTCCGCTTCGATTATAGTAGTTCCCTTTTTTACGTACGTTCCTTTTTCAACAAATTTATCACCTCCGTTACATATCAACGCCATTGCAAAGCTTTATTGTTACAACATAACAATTTTACAAACACACAAACGTCCGTATCATTCTCGCCGATGTCTCGTTCGATCGTATATTCAACAGTACCAAATTCTCACACAATGCAATGAAGAAGACTGCGGGGATCGTACTGCGGGGATCACAGTGGCGTTAGCCGGTGACCGTAGCTCGTGAAGCTCAAAATTAGCCGGCAACGCAAGGTAAAAAATATGGCTAGTTGCCTAAAGAGCTTTCGTAGAATTTATCGTATTTCGGGGTGACACTCTACAATTTCATACCATGTACAGGAGAGAGTGTGTCTCCGATGGACAGAGACGCGGAAGCAGCTGTTGTTGTCTCTCGCTATATACTCGCGCGGCTATTCCAACGCGCAGTTACTTATTCCACACTTTGTCCTTTTACTTTCTTTATTATCTCTGCTAATCAGTTTGCCGCGTGGTTTGCGCATGTCACGAGGCACAATGCGTGTGTTACTTGGATCGCACGTTTCACTCGGAAAATAGAAGAGACCTTATGAGTAACTAACCACTTGTCTAAATCCCGCCTTCCCCTTCCCTCGATCGTCTTGTACTCTGTACTGTCTTCGCCCAACGAGAACGCGCACCGAGAGCAAATAAGAAATAGTGTAATAATGTCACGGTCAACAACGATGTAATTCCAATCGCCAAAGCTAATGATTTACGAAAGTCTTTAGTGTTACAGGTGAATGACGATAACAATCGTCGAAAATAGGTACAATTAATTCAAAATACAGTGTAATTTTCGCGTATATCTACATTATCACGAACAACTCCGCGAATCACGTTTTGCCGGATGATGATAAATAATAACAATTAGAAAGTGATTTCTTATCGTTTGTATCATGAATCATTAATAAAATCGTCGATGTGCGCTCGTTTAATATCATCGCTATTCATTTCGTTAGCTGTTTTCACGACAAACAAACGAAGATTGACATTTTGCTTGGTTATGCACTAACTTTCGATCTGTCATTCGTCGTTATCGACACATCGCAGTTAAATATTACGACTTTTATCATTTTTTTTTTCTTTCTTTTCGCGTTATTCCGCAGAGTGAGATATGGCCGAAAATTTTCCGACGGATCAATTTTCCGTAAGATGGAACAATTTTACGAACAATTTGACGAGCGGCTTTATGTCGCACCTCAGCGACAAAGATCTCGTCGACGTTACTCTCGCCGTTGACGGGCAACTCATTCAAGCGCATAAATTAGTTCTTTCCGTGTGCAGTCCGTACTTCAAAGATATCTTTAAGGTACGTAAAAAAATGAATCATTGCTGAAAAAAAAAAAAAAAAAAAAAAAAAAATTTCGGAATTTTGATTTCATTGACTAATTTACAAATTTCAGTGCAATCCGTGTCAACATCCAGTCGTTATTCTCAAAGACATGGGATACGCTGAGATTGAATCGTTGCTACGATTCATGTATCAGGGAGAAGTAAACGTTCGGCAGGAAGAGTTAGCAAATTTTCTCAAAGTAGCGGAGATCCTTCAGATAAAAGGTTTGACGGGAGAAGTTGGAGAAAATCAGAACAATTCCATAAAAGAAAACGATTGCGTGTCGTCGCGAAACGAGACGCGAAAATCGGATCAAGAATCGGATAGCAGCGACCTTCGCAGAGCAACCAAACAAACCCTCAATTGCGATGCACCTATTGGGAAGAGAAGAAGCCGAAGTTCAGCTGCAAAGAGTACACATTCCTCAAAGAGAAGCAAAACTTCAGTTCCGGCGCTAAAGGATCTCGACGCTCCGATCGCGAGTCCCGCGAGCGTTAAAGCGTTTTCGCGCGAAGACGCGGAGAACGAAGAAAAGACGACGTCGTCTAATCGAAACTCCGATGATTTCGAGAATTCCGAAATTTTTACCGACGAATCGATTGATCTCACGAAAGACGATAATATCGACGAAAAAGACGAACGCGTTATTTCCGAGGATACGGCGAAAGGCGATACCACTGGTTCAGGTGTGACTCCGAAATTATAGTAATAACTATTTTTTTTTTTTTTTTTTTTGTAACGCATTAATATAAATTGCAGTTGAGGAGCCCGTGATCTACAGGCTGTCGGCGCGGGGTCGTCCACAGCTCGTACACGAGGGATACGTATACAATTTAACGTCGCGTTCGGAGGTATTGAATCGTTCGCATTACAGATGCGCCGAGCAGCATCGCGGTTGCAAGGGTAAGTGTGCCGTAATAGCCGAAAGATTCATGCCAACTGGAGTCCACGAACACAATCACGCGCCGGGCTACCAGTCGGAAAACGATTATCGAAAAAAGAAGGGTTTGGACGCCGAGCAGAATTAACGTGGGAATACGACTGCGTTTGTTTCTTATTTAAAATAATATAATATATAAAACAAAGTATTTAAAGAGAATTGAAAAAAAAAAAAACCGAAAAAAAAAAAGACGAACGTTCGAAACATTCCTAATGCAAGTAAGATATCCACACGGTGATACTGCGTATACCATATAATTAAGTTTACGTTTAAAGTTACAAATATATATAAATATATAAGATATATATATATATTCAAGTCATGTGAATAAAAAAGTGGACTTTTTTTACAGGGATTCAAAGAACCACTCGTTAAAAATAACGCTTTGCAGACAGTGAAAACAAAACTGTTACAAACGGTGTCTGTATTTTGTTTAGAAATACGTAAGAATAAGAAAAAAAAAAAGAGAAAAACCTATCGTTTCCTTATCTCCCGTCGCGTATCTCCGCGATCGCGTGCGGGAATATCCTGCGTCAATTTTTGTGATACATATTATGTAAAACGATATATTACCATTTTACACACACGAGAAGAAAATATAATTATTTATTTTGCTGAACCAATTTCGTATTATTTTTTTCTCCGCCGCCCGTCGCGTCGATTAAATTACTTCGAATTTTTTTTTATTGCATTTACCTTGCAGTTTTGTTTATTTACACGAAACAATTACACGCCTCGCAGAACGAAGCGACGGTATTTGATAATAATTACGTTAAGTCTACGATTTTTTTTTTTTTCATTGAGACGTTAGTTTGTCGTAATAAATTTACGTCGGTTTCCATGGCTCTACTTTTGGACGTGTTGTGCTGTACGGCATGTATGCCTCTTTAGTACCGGAAAGATTGGGCGTGTGATCTGCCATCCATTTGTAATGCGGTCTGTTGGGATCTTTGTGAGGCGGAAGATCAGTTTTGTAGTGCAACCATCCGAACCATTCGGCGGGTACTTGAGAGCCGTCATAATCCATCCAAACTCTGTCGGCGTAAACTACCCATCTGTTTCTTCCTGTAAAATATAAATTTACGATTTATCGAAATATTCGTATTTCGATATCGCGAAATACGAACATTCGATCCTCGATTCCCCCATTGGCTGCCACTTGCTTACCGTAAAAATAATAGTTGTTTTCGAAGTATTTATTTCCGTATTTATCTTCTCCAATGAGAGTTCCTGTTTTCAATTCATCTTGTCTGTTACGATGTGAAAAAAATCGATTAGAAGACGCGAGAAATGTATCCGATAATCATTTAATCGAACATATTTTTTCGTAATCGTAGTGACATTTCGAGGCAACGATCTCACCGGGCAATAACCAAAAAAAATCATGAAAATTCATTTTTTCACGGAGTGCGGAGATTGGAAACACTTTTGATTGTTTTGTTGGGCTACGAACCTGTAAAGAGTGCGTAGACAACCGAGCGGACCACCGTTGTCCCGTATAATTCGGATCAAATTCGTTAATTTGTCTAAACCCAATAACTTCCCCGCCATCTTTAATTCTATGTTATGTAAACGTAGTTCGTTATTTTGCCGCTGGGATACAATTCGGATGAGTTGCGTCGGTAAACGCGGTGCACTGCGTTATTCATTTTCTTGTGGATGTCTCTCCACAGAGGGTAGTACTTCGTTTTTAACAGCGCAAACGTTGGATAATACAGTTTTTTCAGTGACCGGATTGGGGCGCTTCCAGTCTCACTGCGAGTCCGAAGAAACTGTTAAAATTATGAAAAACAACTCCATTCCCCGATCCAATCCTTTATTGTTTATTGTTATTATGCAAACGACAAAAATTACATCATCACATGTATTCTGCAGTTTCGATAATCAGCGAACAACAATTTACTTTCAACAAAAACCAACAATCTGTCGAATAGACACTATGGGGACCAAACCCCCTGCATTTTTTTTTAACATTCGCAGTTAATATCAACGTTTTCACTAAACAAAGATTATGCATCCATTTAGTTTCAAAATAGTATTTATCAAATACGCAAACTGCCCCATCGTTAACAAAACCCCATTTTTTTCCGAATCCCCGAAAGTCATAGTCGTTTTTTTTAGTTTCTTCATCGAATACCAGTAAGAACTATAATCGTTGCAAGGCGATTACGTTTGTACACAGATAGGGTGTTACGCGAGAGGTTCTTCGGTTGTGCAAGAAAAGCGTTTGGGAAACTCTCGGCGACAATCTCGAGAACCCAAAGTGAGCAAATAGCACGATATAGATAGGTGGGAAGAAAAGTCCCCGTCGTATGATAAGGAAGGATGGAAGGGGGGAATAGTCGGGAAAGCGAAGCCGAAGGAACGGCAAGGCATTCGCGCGCGGGAGGGGGGGGGGGGGGAAGAGGATTTGGGAAACGTAGCAAGTGTCCGGTCGGCAAGTTGTCCTTACATTACCATATCATTGAAAGTTGTAAGAATTCAATTTGTATGGCACACGTGGCTGGATGAAGGGATATTTGCAGATGGTGCCATCCCCCGGGGCACCGTCCATTATACAGATAAATTCAAGCGTCGTCTACCGGACCTCCCCCCCCCCCTTCTCCGCCCTCAACGGCCGAAAGCACGCCACACATAGCCAGCGAGAGACCCAGAGATCTCAGGCGTGTTACGTTTTTATACGATCGAAAATGGTGGACCATATCCCGATTTTCCACGGTAGCGAGATATGTAGTCACTTGAACACATTTGTATCTTCGATTTTTCTTCGAATATACGATTCGAAAACTTGCGACGCCCCTTACGAACGCGATATTCCATAACATCGCGATTTCTCGCTTCCAATTCCCCGGGATAAAATTACTTTTCGCTTGTATCGGCATAACAATAGTATACGAAATACGTGTGTACATAGAGATATATATACAACAATGCAATTGAGGGAGCATCAGGAGTTGCGTAATCCACGATTAAATCGTAGCGGCAAGTTTAGCGGCGGTTAGAAACGCGCAAAGCAATCGCGAGAGGATTTGAGTTTCTCTGATGAGATTCAGCGTGTCTCGGTGTTTCTCACTGGTCGCGAGATACGAAACCGTAGGGTAGGATTTACGCTGAATTAGTTCATTCCGGCGGCTCAACTCACAGTGTCGTCTGTATAATTCGTGTCTTCCATTGGTAAGAAAATTCAACGATGGTTCGCCTTGTTACGATTTTTTTTTTTTTTTTTTTTCATTTTTTTCTCGAGAAGTTGAATATTTTTCGTGTTTTTTTTTTTTTTTTTTTTTTTTTATTTTACGGCAGCGATGACCTTCGCGCGTTTCGACAATTGTATCGTCGATACTGTTGCCAATTACCATGAATATCAATGAAATGCAGATTTCATCGAGCTGTTAATAGTGTGTACTGACGCTCGCCATCGGTGTATGATGATCCAAGCGTATCTAATTAGGTGGATGGACCCCCGGACAGCTGGACGATACGGGGTTCGCTACGGATGTGCACACAGCGTTACGACGTTCTCCAGGAGAATTATAGGACTATCCGGAATATCAAGCCGACCGGACGTTATGTTACAGCAAACCAAGAGACAATATTCTCGATTATAGAGTCTATCGATGTCTCCCCTAATTACTACGAAATATATCTCAAACCCCCTCCCCGACGCCCTCTGGCGTATAACCGAAGACACGATAGTGGGGTTCGATAAAAAAGTAATTATCTAACGCTACGAAATCTACGAGAATAAAATTCCTAATTGCCTAACCTACAAATGACGCGGCAAAAGTTTCACAAAAAAAAAATATATATTTCAGACTTCAGCTTTCTCCGATGTTTTTTTTTTTTTTTTTTTTTTTTTAATACTTTAATTACTCATTGTAAATGGCTTTCGTCTTATTTATTTTTTTTTTTTCGGTCGTTTCGACACATTTTCATTGAAGCTAAGAGAGAGAATGAATATGAATGTGTAGATAAATAATAAAAGGAATAAAGCGACGGGTTCTTCGTGTTCTCATCGCCGTCACATATTTCGGAGCACATAAGTTATACGTACACACAGACAGACGAGATCCGTGACTCGGACGAAAAATCTCTTCACGGGAGAGCTACCGGAATACGCCGTATAGAAACATTAACATGTACGTTACAGTATTACGA
This sequence comes from Buathra laborator, assembly GCA_934046635.1. Lineage (NCBI taxonomy): Eukaryota > Metazoa > Arthropoda > Insecta > Hymenoptera > Ichneumonidae > Buathra > Buathra laborator. The sequence goes on from OW203900.1 coordinate 8,348,036, forward strand.
AGAGGTTGCAACGTGTGCTCATTGGTCATCATTAGTGAAAGATTTAAGCCGACCGGTAGTTGCGGACAGCGAGAAAGAGGAGTATCTCTCTTTCTCGGGGGAGGTTATTATTGCCAGGTGCCTACCGGACTCTCGTCTCGTGCGTACATACAAAATAGGGACTCGGGATGCCGCGGGTTGAGTCCCCGAAAGAGAGAGAGGGAGAGAGAGAGAGAAAATGTTATCCGCGCAGAAGCGTTATACTGAAACTCTCGGGACCGCGAGAGCATTCAGAGAGGATTACACCGTAGAAGATGCAGAGCAGAGAAGCGGCAGAGACCGTGACGAAAAAAAAAAAAAAAAAAAAAAAAAAAAAAAAAAAAAACGATGATGAAGAGAGAGTAAGACGAAGCGATAAGCCGACACGTCGAAAGGAGCGAATAAGACCGAAGAAACGCGATTCTCATATCCTTTTGTCGCGAGATTATAGTCGTATGATGACTACTACTACCACATCGAACGAACCTTTTCTCACCATTCAACGAGAGAGAGGATGATGTGCTTTTAATGTTGATTTTATTTACGAGCCGCCTTCTGTCTTTTGTCCGCGGATTCTCCTCTAATACTCTTCGGCATAATAGAATATCATCGTTCAAGATTTTGTTTCTGTTAGCCTTGAACCGCACGAGAGTTCTGACCAGAAAACTTCGAATCCGATGTTGCGAACTCCGATAAACTTCAATATTCGGATATAAGAGTCCTTGAAATTATAATGCAACGTGTCTCATCTAACGTTCGGGATAATCTACTGGTCCATTACCAGAGTTGCGATTAAAATTTAATTTGGTACAAAAAAAAAAAAAAAAAAAAAAAAAAAGAAATTCATCATTGATTAAAATCTTAACGAGATATATCTCCGCGTCCCTTCTCACGTTTTATACATCGCGTTTTTATAACTATTACACATTGACCCCTTTCGCTTACCTCGAGCTAACAGCGCCCCGCGAAATTTAACGCGGGTACCGTGAGAAGGGTGGCTACCGACGTTGGGATGAAAATAACACGGATAATAAAGGAGCAACGCGTGAATAAATCCGCGAGGAAGCAAACCGCCAACCATTAAAAAGTCCGGATTCGGACCCCCAAGTGAGGATTATATTACGAAAGCGTGCTGCTCGCGAACGATCGCGTCACGCTGTTTTGCGGGACTCCGAATGCCCATCGTTCTCTCCGTTGAATTCACTGATAAAACTACGATGCGAATCATTATCCGCGCGAAGTTCTCGTGATACAAAGCGTAATACTCCGCGGGTATTTGGGAACGAGATAACGCCTAAGATCGGACGATTTAATCCCAATCAAAACATCGGGGGTGTCGGTGAATTTGATTTCGGTTCGTTGGTCGTCGTTGCGCGAGAGGGTGAAGGGTGTTCGCGAACGTTGGCGTGAACTTTCCTTCCCCCTTAAAAGGTTTCGTGACCAAAAGCGAAAGCGAGAGAAAGATCGAGCGGCGCGTGCGGCACGTGCCAAACGACACTGTTACACGCATTATGTATCTCCGAAAGTTGTATGTAGTTACGGAGCGCAACACCAGAATGTATAATCGCGTGTGGTATCTTCGACTGGGTTGTTGGATCGTCGATCGGCTTGTGTAACAAGGGTGTCTACAATTATTACAGAGTTGAGGGCGAATTTGCGGCACACACGCGGTACACGGCGGATTCTCTCTGTCGGAGAAATGTCCAACAAGCGAGCGTCGAGGTCACGTGCCGCCACGTGACCTCGAGCTTCCGAAGGGATGAATAACCACGCGAGGGAAGAAGTCTCTCGACGGTCTCTCATCCGAATCGTGTTTTGCGGGATACACAAACGCAAACTTCCCCTTTGAGAGTACTATCGGATCTACCAATCTGATATACAATCCCTAATTCGTTTATAGTTGGAATACATGACTCGACGCGGCTTTTGCCTATGTGATTTTACTGTTTGGTCAAAACGACGCGGGATATCGTTAATCGAGTGTCTCCGCTGCGGTTTTCATCGCTCCGCTTCGTAACGTGAGAAAACTCGAGTGACGCTCGATGCGGATAGGATATATCTTTTCTGATGCCGCGAGGCGAGAAGACGAAAATCTCACGTACGGTATGCGCCTAAATCTACATTGGATTGTCATCCATCAATGCTTCTTCTTCTTCTTTTTCTTTTGGTAACCGAAGTCTGCGCGACTACCATCGAGTATTTTAGACACTTGTCGAACAACTGCCGCCTTCCTACTCTACTCGGAAGGATACTTCGAACTCTCTCTCTGGGCACATAATCGCGGCATTTTCACGAAAAAAAAAAAAAAAAAAAAAAGTGGGCGAATGAAAGTTTTTCGTAAAAATAATAAAAAAAATGAGCTGCGAACAGCTGTGTCCTCAACTGTTTTCGCGCTATTCGGTTCGTGGCGCGGATGTCGAATTGTTCGGAGGGAATACGATTTTTGAATGACGATCGATTTTTATAGTTTTTTCTTTTTACTTTCTAAACGTGTTTTGCGCAGTTTAAAGCTTACGGAACATGAGGAACATATTAGGATTTTTTTTTCTGAAGTACATAATATACTACTTATATATAAACTTCCGCATTTACCGCGCGGATACCGGGATACAAGTCGACCAACTTATAACACATATGCAACCCTCTCGACGTGCGCACGAGAGACTCACACCTCGACCCCCCGACGAAGAGTGCTGATGATTGTTAAATCGTGTAAAGGGTGGGTCGGCGTAAAGTATCAAAGTTGAATTTGCTACAGGCGTGGCGTTCACTTTCTGTGTGTATACATGCAGTATATAGGCGGTTCGTGTTTTATTTAAGAGATTATACGGGCGAAAAAAAAAAAAAAAAAACGAAAGCGACACAATAAATCGAGAAATTCATGTTTCAATTTTTTTTTTTTTTTCAGAAATTGGACGAGTAAAATCATTTCCTTATTATTATTATTTTTTTTAATTTAAAATCAACATTGAAGCCATTTTTCCGGTTTTTTAAAAATAATTTATCATTTTTTTTCGGAAATTACACGAGTAAATAAATTTCCTCATTACATTTTTTTTTTTTTTCAATTAAAAGTCAAAATCGGAGCTATTTTTTTGAATTTCTTTTCCTTTCTCTTATTTGTATCCCGAGACGAAAAAAAAAAAACTGGAGTCTGTCGTCGGCTTTACGATTAGTCTTCGGGAGGATACGCCGGTGCGAAAACGAAGAAGGGTGAGGGGTTGATAGATCGAACTTTTCACGCTTCTTCGTTAGCGATACGCATCGTTCGACTTTTAGGGAGGAATTTCTATCTCCGTCGGACTCTTTTCGAGTTTGCAACGGCACCCCCTTTCCTCCCCTTCCCCGTTGGTGTCTCTTTCCTCGGTTTTCCTCGCGGGTTCCCCGGATCTGCATGAAAAATGTTCCCCGGTTGGGATTTAACCGTCGTCACTCGCGAGAACGCTATGATAACGATAATGCGAGACGACAGTCCATTAGGGAGAGCCGATTCCCGTTACATTACGTGTTCAGTTCTCTCAGTTCGCTCGGAGCTCTTATATGCTGACTCTTTCCCGCGGCTTCGCTTATGCGCTGCCGGCGACAGAGCGACTCTTCGGCCAAACGATCTCTTTCTCTCTGTACCCCGTGAGATAAACAGAGAGAAAGAGAGATCGGGACATCGTTGGCTGAGGAACTCTTAATGCATCTTTCACTGCGTCCACATGTCCCCCTCGCGTTTCCTCGTCCCGTCATCATTAAGAGAATGAATATCGGAAATGGTAACGTGACTTATAGATCCTTGAAGAGCATCCGCTCCTCTACCTCTATCTTCTCGCGTCCCACCAACGAGAGAGAATCTTTCTAAAAGCCTTCGTAGATCCTCGTTGCCAGCGAGTCATCGCATTTAATTTCTGACCAGCGAAAAAAAAAAAAAAAAAAAAAAATGGCTACTGAACTTTACCATTTTGTTTCAAACGAACAAAACTTCGTTAAAATGTAAAGAAAAAAATTGAAATACGATCCCGAATTCGTAGAAAGCATTTTTTTAACTTCATTACTCGCAAATTTTGCACGGTGACGATTTCGCGCGAAATAACCTATAAATCGATTAATTACCGGCAAAGAATTTTATTATTTTTTTCACAAACATGAAAATCTTCGTTAAATAAAAAAAAAACGGCAATCCAGAGATCATACAGAACACTATTCACAATATCAGCCGCAAATTAATTGCCGGCAATAAATTTTATCATTTTTCCGCAAACATGCAATTTTTCGTTGCAGTAAAAAACAAAATCCAAAAAAGTGTTTATAAAAAAAAAAAAAAATGGAAAAAGTACGATCGAGAATTCGTACACAACAGTGTTTTTTCCCGGCTGTATATTAGCTGAATATTAATTAGGAATTTGCGATACAAATTATGAATGTTGAACGCTCGTGAAATTGGCCCAATCGCTATCGAATAGATAATACGCGACCAGATAATATAGATATATATTTGCACGGTTATGATAATTTCTCTATTATCGCGGGAAATCCTGTGTGTGAATACATCGAGCGGGGAGTGGGGGGGGGGGGGGGGGGGGGGGAGGGAGGGACGGTTGTGGCACATCGAATCGAACGTGGCACACGAGAGGTATTATTATGAAGCTTTGGGAGAGAAATACCTAATTGAATCGGTGCCGGGGAAATCGAGAGCCAACGGGTTCCCAACGATGTTTCGGGGGTATTGACTAACGATAATACTTTGCGAAGCCGAACATCATACCCCGTACATCGTGATTCGTATCCCATTAGCATATATCCGTTAGAGCGGAGGCGGCAGCGGGCCGCGAGAGGAAGAGAGGGAAAGGGATGCATTTGCTTGCGCGTATATCTCCGCTCCAAAATGTAACGCGGAGCTCGATAGCCGGCGTATACGCAACGGCGTAAATTCGTATGTGCGTATAGTTTACACGAACGAAACACCTACGAGCCGCGGAACTAGATTTCGGTATTATCATCGGGTAAATTTGGCCAAAAGGGAGGGGGGCGGGGGGGAGGGGGTAGAGAAAACGATACCACCTGCAAACGTCGACGTGACATCGCGCGGTACCCGACCGAGAGGCCGCATGAATAACGTGTTTCAAATAATTTCGTGGAAACTCCGAATCCCGGTATATGAGAGATTATAAGCGACGTTTTTCATCCCCCACTCCATCGGAAAACAAAACGCATTCGTATATATATGTATACCTGTTATTAAACTCGATAAAATGATAATCTACGATGGGCAATTTCACGGTTCATGGGAGTTGGATAATGTAACGATTAGAATGCGTCGTTACTCACGGATATATATATATATATATACGTTACACATACGATACATTGTGCTCTGTGCAACGATGCGGCATTACATGGTATCGACTATAATAATCCGTACCGAGTAGAGTGCAATGTAACTAATGCGATGAGAAAAAAAAAAAAAAAAAAATACGAACATAGAGGGGGCATTTGAGGAGAAGCAAAGGGAAAAGTCAATGCGGAAAAAGAGACAAAAAGTAAAGCAGCGAAACAGACAGCCAGCGAAGCAAAGTGAGCAGAATCGCGGCAGCTGTAGACGAGACTATTGTAAGGGTCACGTATTAGCTGTGTGACACGATGGCGAACGCTCTCGGTGCGCATCAGTGGTATTGGTATTAGTAGAGTGTTATACCGTTGTCGCGAAGAGAAGTCAGTTCTCTGCAACCCTCGCAAACTATTCGCTTTTACTTACAACCATTGAACTCGAATGCCTCCACTGTTTGCTTCGGTATTGACTTCGCATTGAACACGAGACGTGAGACGAGGTGGAAGAGAGTAAATATAACGTTTGGTAGGGATTCTTATTTATGAATATACACTCTTTGAATTGATGCATTATATCGCGCGATTATGCATACGAAATGTAAACGAATATTTCGAAAATTTCATTTACTTTTCGATCGATGGAAATAAAAAAAATATATATATTTTCAACAGTTACGAATGGAAAGCTTGACGCACGGATAAAAATTGCCTCCGCATTCGTTTTTATCGCGAAAAAATACATCGAAATATGTGATGCAGAATTTTTATTTCACCGTCCATTTGTACGAAAAAAAAAAAAAAAATGGAGAGATTATTCATTTATCAAACTTTTTTCCGTTTTTCATTGCTTTGTGTTCTTTTTCCCGTAGAGAATGATACATTTTTGAAATTTTTTAAAATTCTATCGACGAACGATTGGTGTTTAGAAAAACCGAGTATCGCGCAATTTTTGCGAAATTAAGTAATGATTCAAATTTTGATTTCTCGTCTTTTCGAAAGTGTGTCCGACGCGTTTCTTTCGAATTTTTATTCGAAATTTTTTATTTTACTCGAAGTTCAATAATTGACACAAAAACTCGCGTTAGCAGAAAAAAAAAAAAATGTCATCAATTATTACGAAACATTTGGTGAAAAAAATGAGACCGCATCGCTTATACATTGCAAATCCATTGCAACAAAATTGCACCGCGGAAAATCGTAGATGCAATTGCTTTGAACGAATGACCCGAGGAATGTTATCCACGCAAATTTTCCGCGAAACAAAAAACTAAGAGTGGCGGGGAGGGGGCTAAAGCGCGAGAGGATAAAAAAAAGTTTCGGGCAACATAAGGAGCTTATTATATTAGTTTGCCTTTGTATAATGAATTGATAGCTATATGTTTACCGACATGCAATAACTGAGGAACGCGGACCGCGCCAGATGGCAAGGAACGCTCTCGCGATACCGAGCTGCTGCTGCTGCTGCTTGACTGTGTGTTAGAGTATAGCATACGCCGACGGCGGCTCCAATATTACGACTCAATCACTCCCCATCGATCACCACATATATTACATTATTACTCGACGGTCTCCACGGTTATTACACGGAGTAGCGTTCGTACGGTCGTGTGCCCCTCTCGGTATATCGTAGTATACCGTTACGGTGTGTTTCGCTTTTACGAAAGTCAAGAGTCGTCTCGTACTTTCGGTCGCAGGAAAACCCGTGTCTTATGTGAAACACTGACGGTTTATAGATCGGTGCGTAATAGTCAATACCGCAAAATGCGTAGTCCTTTGCGGCCGAACCCCATTTTTCGGACCCTTCCGATTTCCGACGAATATCGAACTCACAAAAATTTACCACATATATTCGTCGGTTTTTCATCAATCGCGGATCGTAAAGAATAAAAATTATCGATATAGTTTTAGTACAAATATTTGGGTTGTTTTATGTGTGCGGAACGAAGGTAATGAGTAACAGACACGAGAGGGGCGGTAATCCCAACGGGTTGATGAATCCCGATAAGATACCAACAGCTCAGATATATAGGTATATCGATATATATCGAAAGGATTAGGATAAACAAATCGCACCAGATGTAACTCTAACGAGAACGAAACTGGGCGATTACAAATGATCGCAATTCCTCTACTCCCCCCCCCCCCCCCCCGCCCCCTACCATTTCCCTCTCTTATATCGCGTTCGTTGGATTATTATCAAAATTCTACGAGCGGATGAAATATTCCAATTTTATCGTATCATTGAGAATGTGATTTGCAACGATTTTTATACGATTTTCATTTTTTATAAAAATCTTTGAAACAGAAAATGAAATAAACAATAATAATAATAATAATATTAGTTGCATAATTTAAGATTTTCGCGATAAAAAAAAGTATTTTAAGACTATATGATTATTTCACCAACGTATCTATCCCTCCCCCCCCCCCCCCCCCTCCCACAATTTCCCTCTCTTATATCGCGTTCGTTGGATTATTATCAAAATTCTACGAGCGGATGAAATATTCCAATTTTATCGTATCATTGAGAATGTGATTTGCAACGATTTCTATACGATTTTCATTTTTTATAAAAATCTTTGAAACAGAAAATAAAATAAAAAAAATAATAATAATAATATTAGTTGCATAATTTAAGATTTTCGCGATAAAAAAAAAATATTTGAAGACTATACGATTATTTCACCGACGTATCTATTTATCCAATAAAAACGTGAATATGAATAGAATTGTATACGAAAAACTTGGCTATCATTAATATCAGCTTTGGTGAAATTTTGAATTTAAAGTACGCGATGAGGTGAGAGAAAAAGAAAATAATAAGAAAAATGTATATCGATACTCTCGCAAATGGGGAGTGTTATCAATAGTCCGCGAGATTTTAGGATATAAAGGTAGAAAGCCACGATATAGTTTTGCCGTAGGGTTGCAAGAGTTGTTCGTGGGTTCTAACGCTTTCTCGGTGGAGAGCGACGCAGGTGGTGCAGATCCTCGCTAACAGTATCAGTTTTCTCCCTGTAAACATGTCTTATCCCTTCCCGCAAAAGCTTCCCATCCGTGAGCGCCGGCGGGCGGGCAGAAAGCTCTGGTTTTCGCCAGGCAGCCGAGTACCATAACCCCCGCCGCTAGTGGGATACTTTTGTTATTCAGAATCTCGTGTGATTGCCACGATTTGTCTTGGGACGCGCGGGACGTGTGGTGGGGGCGGGAGGCCACGGGGAGTTTTGTCGGGGAGGGTAAGCACCCCGTCGCCGACGTTCGAAGAGAAAGAGAGAGAGAAAGAGAAGGAAAAAGCTTTCGTCGCGACCGCTTTTCCACCAATGGAGACTCGAGAACGCGCGCTCAGCGGATTCTATAGATGGGGTGAGTTTCCCGGGAATATATAAGATTATGACGGAGCTACGCGCATTTTTATTCGCGTTCTACTTTTATTTCGCCCCCTCTCTGTCTCGTATAGGTGTTCCGCTGCTTCTTTTTCCTTTTTTTTCGTCTTCTCTCTCGCATACTACTCTCTCGTCCTATTCTCTGACTTTCTATCTCTCCTTTCCTTCATATTCAACGTTTTATCGCTATCCTGATGCCTCTTATTTCCCCTCAGACTCCAGGAGTCAGTTTACCGTCCTCGAAATCGACGCTTTCCCGGATATTTCTTTTTTTTTTCGTTCTTTTCTTTTATCCGCTTTCTACATTGACGCGTCTCGATAATACCGGAAGTCGCACGGCGGGGGCGATTCTTCGTCAAGTGTACCTCGATATAACTCCCCAGATTTCTCGACCCTTCTTACGTCATCGATCATCCATTACCTCGTGGGATTCAAGTTCCCACGCACTTCACTCGTTTGGACCACAAATATCGGGTACTCATTTTTCGGCTTTTAGTCATTTACGTTGTTAAAAAAACGCTTACAATAAGCCGAAAAATGAAATTTTCACATTTTATCGAAATGTAATAGTTTTATTATTGTTATTATTATCATTATTATTAATTCACTTCTTTCATGAAAAAGCTTTACGGCGACAGAAACATTTATTCTGAATTCGATTTTCCGATGTTTTCGAACGACTCGTAAAAATCGGCATGAAATTTCCGAAAAAAAAAAAAATTTAACGAAAGCCTCTCTTTCTGTCTGGAAATTAATGCGTTTAAGAATCGACATTCAATTTCGATTTTCTTCTCGAAATACAGCGTATTACTGTCTTTAGACGGAGACTTCGGAAGCTGTGGACGAGGGGCAGTCAACGAGCAATTTCTCGTTTTCTCTTTTATATAAACGCTATATATCGGCGAGTCTCTCATTCTCCCACGAAATCGCCGGACGTGACTCCGTCACGAAATGGACGACGGAAGCGTGGAGACATTATATTATAGTGTATATACAGCGCGCCAAAGCGTACTGCTGCATGCGCGTTATAACGGATAATGTCTACAGGTACGGAGTACGCAGTCAAGTGATGTCTGCGACATTCTCACTTTAGCAACGCGGCAACGTACTTCTTCTATCTTATACCTTGAAATAGCTGTATATATATATAGTATATAGTAAACTACGAATACTATAGGCACTGCAACGTGCGGTTGTACGTGCGGGCGAAGCGTAAACGGGGACAGGTGCAGAACCCCCGAAAGTCCCGATGTTCTTTGTCGGTTCGGCTGCACCGCCCGTCGCGCGTAGTAACACGCATAGTACGGAACGTTCATTCATAAATACTTTACGCTACGATTTTGAAATTCATTCACAAATTTCACCGGCAACTGCATCCCCAACGAGAGGGCATCACGACTCGTAATCCGACTGGTCGAGAAGTCTCTGGTATTTGGCGAAAAACCCGAAATACGTTCCTTACTGTCATAAAGTATACACTGAGTTTTATGATTATCAGTTAAAGCAGAACGATAATCAAAAATGGTTTATTTCAAATCAATTTTGAAAAATATAAATAGGTTTTTCGACTTTAGCGCGAATATTTAAATAGAAAATTGGACTTGTGATGATTTTTCGTATTTTCGAACGAAAATATATTTATTTTCGTCACCGAAAAGAATGATTAATTGGGAAAAGCAATAATTAGTTCGGATCCCTACGTTTTGGATATAAAAAATTGATTACGCGTATTATTAGAGTTCTTCCAGGTAATTATTTTTTTCGTTGATGAAATTTCGGGTTCAGAATCGCCTTTAGGGCCGATAGCAAGCGATGAAAAACACAAAAAATACAATTTTGAATGAGAAACGAAATTTTCTGACGGCATATCGAAAAATTAAAAAAAAAAACATAATTCACAATATTTTGCAGAAATATTTTTTTTTTTACCTTCCGAGTAAAATTTCTCATTAATTGCTTTAAACTGTGTTCTCACCTTCCGTCCATCAATTGGGGAATAAACAAAAACGGTTTAAGATTTTTTAAATTCGAGATATTTTATGCACTGATTTTTCGGTTTGAGAGAAAAAAAGATGTATCTGAATCAAAGAAATAATGTTTACGAGTATAAGAAGCGAAGAGCTGTCTATGCGAACGCGAGCGGCGAAGTAGATATTCGTCTGAGAGCGTCGTACCGAAATTCAGGGTTAATTCTCATACCCCTTTGTGCTGAACGTTATCACGAGGTACAACAGGTTTCCTCGTAGCGGATGTGAGACAATGTATATTGCACGCACGTTGCTACGGTGCGTATGGCCCTTTCTCGTTATTGTTATTACCATTATCCGCGGCATAGGCGAAGTAGTAATACTGTTCCGCGTCTGTATCAGATACTCGGCGCTATAGTTTCGTCTAATTACGATAACAATATTCTCAACAAAATCTATTCAGTTTCCACGGGCATTCGGTATACGAGAGAATCCTATAAATCGTTTATAACGATTGAATTATATAAATATTTTAATTTTTAGTTCCTTAACGCGCGCTATATGTTTCGGAAGGCTAATGTCGGCTTATGATATCTCGTAAAAACGAAGCTGTTATAAACGATGATATATGCATAGATTTGGAACGATATAAAATCGATATCGTTCGACGTTCGATTCTCCGCAACATAGCGAAGGATTGAGGTCGGTCTATGTATGCGTTTTCAAATATAATGAAATAAAAAAAAAATAAAAAAAGAACTAAAGCGCTCGTCTCCGATTGCGATGTCTGTGTGCGATTTCGTAATTTTCGTAGACGGGACTACAGTGGTGTGTCGTATACACGTGATAGAGAACGGAGAAATGGAAAAGACAACGAACGAACGCGAAATGGGAGGCGCACCCATCGGAATATTAAAATAATCTGTGATTACTTTCATAAATCTGCCTACCCGACTGCCCCCTCTCGCGATTCTCTCACCGTTCGTCTCGTCGTTCTTTTATATATATCTTCCTTTCTCATTCGCGTTCATTCTTTCGCTCTTCATCCCTTCCCGATGGTATAGTTGCCTCTCGTGTCTCTCTTTTCGCTCTTCGGCTTCGCGGAGCTTCGAGAGTCACGGCGGGCGCAGAGCAGAGTGGCGCACAGTCACAGATGTGACTGTACCCCTAATGAGCGCGCTATTTTTCACGAGTATTTTTATCCCGTTTATTGGCCGCCCGCTTCACAAACTGTCGGCTGGATATTAATCATCCCGGCTCTGGGGGCTCTCTTACGACTGGCTACGGGTTTTATTTCTTCGAAGGATAAAAGCGCGCGCGCGCGCGCGCGAGAGAGGACGCGAGACGCGAAGGGAGAGTCTCTTGGCGGAGGAAGAGGAGAAGAATGGTAGAATTCGTGACTGTGGAGGGTGAGAAGGTGGATACGAGAGTCCCGGAGTTCCTTTCATTATTGTTATTAAACCGGCTTCTGTGCGAAACACATCCTCTCGACACCGGTACTCTTTTGCGTCTTTCAAGACTTTGGGAAATCGAGTTAAGTACTCTCCGTATCGCATATATCCGCGACGAGGGAAGAAGAAAGAGATACATGAAGAGGTGAAAAAAAAAATATGCAAATTAAATTTGCATATCGGTTCCTCATTTTTTAAATCGGCGTTTACAAAGCCCCTTTATGAGAGGGAAGCTTTGTAAGCTGATTTAAAAAATGGGGAAACGATATGCGAATTTAATTCGCTTCTTTTTTTTTATGACTTGAGCCAATTATCAGTACGAACGAATAAATTGCAAGGGTTATCACGAATTTAGCCGCTTTTGATGAAAATAAAAAAAAATTTGACAAAAATAAAAAAAATGTCTACGTATATTTTAATGAAATTGAAAAGTATCAATCAGTATCGTTCTCTCACCCAGTAACGATTTGCCGATTTTTCGTAAACGAATTTTCATTAAAAAAATGAAATTAAATTTTTTTCCTATTTCCATAAAAATCTCGGAAATCTTTTTTTTTTTAACTTGTAACAAATTTTTAGTGCGTTTTACATTAGTCAATAAAGGATTCTGATTGATGAATTTTATTTCTGTATTTTTTTTTTTATTTTTCTTTATCCCCACCGAAAACGTTGGGTCTTCTTCGTCAAAGCGCACAAAAAATCTCTATCATTAGGAAATAAGAATTGAGTATATGACTTGACGAGGGGGTTTATTTGTATGGATTTACTATGGACTATCGTAGCAAAGATGACTATAAATCGTAGTGACAAACCGATTCGACAGATTTTTCTTATATTACTATATACCATCGAGCGGCATATAACGTTCACGAGTTATATTAGTTTGCTATACCGTTCAAAGCCATAATAGTCGGCGGAGGCGCATTCTTGACTTCTTTCAACCACCTTATTCTACGTTCTCTTTCGATGCCATCGTACTGGCGACCTGACGAAATGTAAAGACGAAAGTATTTCCGGTGTGAAGCGAAGGCGCGCGAGGGTGAGAGACGAGAGAAGAGACCCGACTGACTCTGTAAGGTTTCTCGATTAACAAAAGGGATTGAACTCTCCTCTCTCGTTCCCCGGTTAAGCCGAGAAGCCGATCTCTGCGCCATTCACGAGAAAATTTCGTCGGCTAAACCCCTCTCCCTCCCCTCTAAAACTTTCAACCCAAAGGGCTCTTGTTTGGCGGATCAAAAAAGTATTGACTCCGAAACGAAAAAGTCAAAAAGTCCGAAGTTTTTCGGTGTTAATACTCAACCGCCATTGATCCCTGTGGTCAGTTCCTAACTTTTCGCCTTTTTTCCTATACCTACAACCTTTCTTACAGCTCTCGCTGTGTATGTATACTAAGAGAAAAAAAAAAAAAAAAAAAAAATCGTACTGTTTATCTTTGCCTTTGTATAAGCGAAGGGAGAGCATCAATCTTAATTTCTCATACATAAAAGACACATACGCGCGAGAGATCAAAGTTCGATTGGCTCGTACAAAATCATCCGCGTGAGCTGTATACACTTGTGCTTCTCATCGTAAATATATTTCCGCGCGAGTTCCCCGAAGGACGTACCTACCACCATACGTTGCTTCTCTCCTTCCAGCTTTCCTCTTCCTTCCTTCTCATCGCCCGACTTCTTGTACGCTGCGATATTATTATTTTAAGAAAGAAAAACACGAGGACACCGATACACGGACAGGATGCAGCTTCGGCTCTCTAATACTATAACGAACGTAAAAACGCTCATACGTGCCTAAGCACTGCTGGGCACCTGTAGAACTTGTCGCGCTACGAGAGACACAGAGAGTAACCGAGAAGAACGGAGATTCATCGTCTCGTTCAACGCAACTTCTGCGTCCCCCCGAAAAAAAAAAAAAAAAAAAAAAAATTGTAGTGTTGTCAGAGACAACAGGCCGCAGGGTTGAGCGACGAATCCCTGCGACACGCAAACGTGCATACGGCAGAGTAGACAAGACGAGACGGATAGCACGCTGGGATACACACCCGAAGGCGTTGGCAGAGGAATCATCGAGATCTCTTTTTTTTTTCCCAACTTTTTTCTTCCTTTCTCTCAGTTTCTATCGTCGCTCGACTCAAACTGGTCACGTGCGCTTCTTCAACGCGGAGCTATAGACACTGTTTGCTCAATAAACAGAAATATCTGCTCGCGCATCGATAGCGATAAACGACGGTAAGAAATATACCATTTTTTTTATTCGGTTAACGTGGAAAAGGCGGATAAGAAGAAAAAAATTGTACGGATGCTGTTTCACGTCTTTGAGAACTTCCGGTGTTGATGAAATATCATTTTTGATGCTCCGTACGATGGATGATGAGTTTTTCACGGAAATGGAGAGATTTTTACGTTTTTTTTTTTTTTTTTTTTAAGTGCTACCGATCCCCGGTGGTCCTTCGATCTTTTTTACATCCCTGCTGAGGCCTATACATTCATCGGTATAGTGCGCACTATATATAAGGTTTATATTCGGGATTCTTTCGAGCTGTAAGAGAGTCTTTCTCTCTTTTTCCTTTTTTTCTCGCGTCCTTTTCACACTCTTTTCGAAGCTTCAACCGGATGGGCAACTTTGCTCTTTTCACCTTACGTTCCATCGCATCTCGCGTCCACACGAACACACATCATCAATCTCTATACCGTCTTCTCGTTCGTCGACATTAATTTTATTGCTAGTTGAGGACCGTAATTCCGTTCTCGTATAATACTCTCCCGGTACAACGATGAAACTACTGGATTGCCGCTTATATACGATATAACTGCGTATAGGAAACTTACTGTAACCAAACGAAGCTGCAATAATTTTTCACCGAATGCCTTGACGTTTCGAAGTTGAATAAAATTTTATATCACGCAAGGAGCATCGAGAGTCCAAGGGTATTGGAGTTGCATCGTTACTTTTAGGATGGGAATCGAGTTCTTCTTGAGAAATGATGTTTTTTTGCATTTTTTCATTTCCGGAGCGGTTTTTTTTTATCGAGTATTAAGTTGGAAGTAAAATAAGTAAGTAATTCGTAATCAATAGAAAGAAAAAGAAATAAAATGCAGACTCGGAGAAATGAAAAAGAAAAAAAAAAAATGGTCCGTTTTAGTTACCAAAAAGTTTCGATTTTCGAGATTTTCGAATAGCAATATTCTTACTTTCGAATGAAATTATAATAATTCACCGGGAAAAAATGCACGCAATAGGGTAGACGTACCGTTAGTGGCCACTGTACCATTTATGGCCATTTTTATTATTATACTCTTCGAATAATTTTTTTTTCAAAACCGCATTTTGATTCTTCGAAAGTTCTCATATAAATTCACAAAACGATCTACTCGAATCTTTTTTTTAATTCGATTATATTTTGTTTTATTGCTTCGAATGTGATGGCCACAATCGGACCTAAAGTGGCCAAAAACGGTACCTCTTCCCTATGGTATTCGACGGTGTTACCATTTTTCAGCCGACGCAGAGCATTCAAAAACGGTAAAAAAAAAACCCCCGTTAATGATGCAAAAGTCATTGCAATGACTTTTTCACAAAAGTGAAATTAGAAAAAAATGTCACACTTCACAAAAAAATGTCAAAGTTAAGAGAAACTTTGGTAATTTCGGAAAAACCCAAATTTTAGTCGTTTACCGTATCTATTTATTGTTTCTTTTTTACATCGAGAGATCGATGAAGATAGTAGTTTGTATTATATAACGATCGACATGGGAGAAACCATAAAAAAGAGCTGTGGAGCATAGAGCGCGAGACGATATATTACAGAAATGGTGTTATGCATACCGATACATTTCTTTAGGTGCACAGATACCTACCAACAGTGAGAGAAGTTTCGCTACCTAATCGGACACCCACGCTGCCGTGACGCGAAAGAGTAGGTATAGAAAAATATATAGGTATAAATAGATATAGGTATAGAAATCTCGAGTATAACGATTGCTCTGCATATAGGGAGGATGGGTGATCGTAAAATTACGTCACGGCGTTTGCTTTATTGCCCTCGGTTCGGCACGGCCCCCGCGCGACCGTTCCACCTCGATCTCCCGGCTTCTCCGTTCCAATAAAAGTCCCAATAATAATGCCGGATGTTTTCCCGATGCACCATATTTGATTTAGTGTCGGCCATTTTGTGATCACATATCTGCCTCGTAAATCTCCGTGTAGCAGTGGCGCCACCGCATAAAAATATCAAACGTCGATGCTCCTGCTGTTGTATATGCCACTGCTATACGCCCTGAGTCCGCGAGGATCGAAAAGAGAATGCGAGAGAAAGAGAAAGAGCACCGCAATCCTATGTAAAATATTGCTGCCCAGCGAACACGACGGCGCAAGCAGTAACACCGGCAGTTCAACGTGTGTGCACACGATAGCTGGATCCGCGAGCTGTTCCAACAATTTTTCCAACCCTCTCCTCCTCCGTCCGCAAAGCGACGCGGCGAGTGAGCGGTAATTCCGAAACTCCCGGCATGCAACAGCACTATAGTAGGAAGTGGTGTCGTCGCCATCTTTGACTTTACTGTCCTTCTAATATTAGTTAATTTACCGTAATATGGATCGTCAGATAGTTCCAATCAAAGATTAACCGATCAATAGCAATTCGCTACAGTTCCCTAACTTCCGGAATGCAACGCTATGATTCAGGAAATGACGGCGTCTTCGCCATTTCAGCTTTCGTCTATCCCGATTATCAATTCGTCGTAATATCAATCATATCACAGTTCGAATCAAACATAAACGCATCAAGATAAATTAACTACACTGATAATTCCATTATTTTCAGAATCCAATCCTACGCTACTGCCTATTAATTTATCATGATACAGATGATCAAATTTATCGAAACGCAGTTTGAATAAAGAATTAATCAATCAATAGAGATTGACTACACCAAAACCCCCCGAACTTTCATTTCATTACTCAATGGTCATCGAAGTGTCGACAAGGGATAGAAACCACCCGATGTAACCCCCCGTTGCGTAGGGGTCACTCTATTCCCGCGCTAAGTACAATCGAGACCTCGAGAATCTCCACGGGGAAGTCCTCTATGGCACTTGATACTTAGCCAGAAGATATAAAGTGCGTATAGCACGATGTTGCTGCTGGTCGTCGTACGAAACGCTCTATCTATATCTATACACCCCGTGTTTAGAGTCGAGTCGCCTTTGCTTCATAGTACAGCTCAATGGTGAGAGAAACAGAGAAGATCGGGAAGAGCAGACGGAAGACGAGTCTCGTTGTGCTTCGAGAGAAGGGACGCGGGTACAGGGGAAAGTCTGGGAGGGCTGCCTGGATGAGGCAGTATATCGCAGTTATTGTCCATTAGGAGCGCGAGGCGGCCATCCACGCCACAAACTTACTTTATGATATTGCTGCCTGCTTGCGCGCTCGGCCCTCCATGTCTGCCCACCTCCTGTCTCCTACTACTGGAAACACTCGAGATATGCGTTTTCTCATCTTCCACCGTCTCTCGCACACTCGATGCTTTCTATCTTTGTCGCGTATCCCCCACCGTATATACATCCCCTACTTTCGTTCCTTCCTGACTCAGGTCTCCTCTATGACGTACCACGTCCTCATCCAAGCTACTGTCTGCCTCACTTTTCTCTTCTCTCCTTCGCCATCTCGTCTTTCTCATCTCTTCCCCCATCGGCAGCATCTTCCGTGGAGGAAGAAGCTTCCAACCAATGGCCATAACTGCGCGGCACCCCCTCGAGATATCCACCAAACCCCCTCTTACGCTAAATTCTCTGTTCATTCTTCTCTCGACTTATAACCCATCTAATTTTAACAATCTGTCTCATTATCTTTACTCGCGTGTTTTATTTTATTTTTTGATTGATTCCAACGATATTCTAAAGATTTTTCGTTGTTTTTTTCATCTTTGCGTGATTTATAATTGAGATTAAATGTTCCGTCGGGGTGTATGCGACGAACGGGGGACTTTATTTTACGGTTTCAGTTTCATCCAACTTTTATCCCTATGGATGAATATACAGTATACGTATATGAGAGCACTAAATGCAATGACACTATAGCGACAGTTAGAGTCGGTGAATTACGATGCTCCCCCTCCCTCCCTCCACCTCTTCCTCTCCGCGACTCGATCTCTCGCGCATAGCTCGGGGTAACGTTATGGTCACGAATTGAAAGGGATACGATCCGATGGAACGAAATGAAATGGAGAGCTACCATTCGAATGCTCGGTCGAGACCCGCAGCGGGTTTTCGAATGGAATGAGTCTCTCGCGGCTCTCGCGCGAGCGGACTCGCGGCTATGGCGCACTCTACGCCCCAGAGTAACGACCAATTAGATAACAAAACGTCAAACAATAAAACCCGTCATGTTTATACTGAAGGGGATAAAACCCGGGGGCTCTCGCGAAGCGACCCCGAGCGCATCTCTATACTGCAGCGCACTGAAATACCGGCGAATATTACTGTATACACTATTCCCGACTGGCCCCCGCGTCTGGTTCACAGCCCCCCATAAACTATTCGTTATATACGGATATATATGGACGGGTGGGTATTTCTATATAAAAATGTGGCCAGTTTTTTACTCGGAAAAAGTAGGCGCGTTCGAGAGGCAATAGAAGATCGAGTTGGACTTTTTTTTTTTTTTTTTTTTTTTTTTTTTTTTTACGGAACTCCGCCAGAATGGAAGATATAAAAGATGATCTTTTTCTTCGCAGTCAAGGACTCCGGGGACTCACTCTCGATTCGCTTTCGCATTGACGATTCATCGTGTAAAATAGCTCTCGAGGGAATTACGGCGTGAAAGAGCCGAAGTTATTGTTATATTGTGTATTGTAACTGCGCGGTATACGCGTGACGTTTATATGGACGATTAATCGAATACGATCGTTTCTTATGCCGACGAATTTATTTCTTATGCGATTTTTTTAGATAAACACGCCGACGCGCATGGGATCGACTTGTTTTTTCGCACTTTAAAGTCGGTGGAGAAACTTCGCTGAGCCCAATAGGCTTTATTTTATATCACTATCTTGCGCGGAGATATACACCGAAGTTTGGAACCGCAAGGACCCGAACCGATTTCTCAACAAATCGCTTGTTACCATCTGGCAACCTATCGTATTGTAAAATCGAGACGCGTGGCTCTAAACTCTCCGCAGATACGACTGTATACGCGTAAACTCATCGATATCGCGATCCTACCGGAGGCGGGGTGCGAAAGGATAGCCGAGGGTTTTAAAACGCAAGAGATAAGGGTGTAAAATACAGTTGAACCTGAGGATGTAATCTTGAATTATATGGTTTTTTTTATATTCTTTACATCGGGAAAAATAAAATTATTATTACAAGATTTGTCTTATATTCGAGTATCGCAATATTTTCTGTTCTCTGTTTCCGGTTTTTTCAATTTATTTTTCTTACTTTTTATTAAAAAAAAAAATGTATTACACATTGGGTCTTCGATGTATATATCGCGATATTTTCGATCCTTTGGACGATTCGTATTGCAAAATCTTTCCGATTATTTTTCATTTTCTTTATTTTTTAAATATTTTATTACGAGTCGTGCTTTTCATTTAAGTGTCATATTTTATTTTATTTGAACGATTTATTGGGATTAAAATTGGGAATTTTTTTTTTTTTTTTTTTTTTTCGGTTTCGGATGTATAGATGTAGTAACTGCATTGCAGGAAACTAGAGTCGTAGTTTCTGCTATATACTATCGTGTAGTTAAAGGGCGACGAGGGATCAAGCTGAGAACACCGTAACGGGGGATGAAGCCGGTTAATTGGCATGACAGATAGAGGGGGTGCGAGAGAAGTTGTCGCTTAGTAACATTACGCCGCGATGAAACTGATATGCACACCCTCCACCCTCTCCTGGTTCGTCCGTTCTCCCTGCTCTCTCTTCCTCTCTCTCTTCCACCCCTTTCGAAACACACTCTGTGTCAACCGCGTGCGCGCGTTTTCCTCTCTCTCACTCACTCTCTCGTTCTCGCCAGACGCCCACATTTCTGCGAGTTCCCTTTGCAACCCCTGTCCGCCCCGCGTTTGTGCACAGATGATGCGCCTTCGCAGCTAATGTTGTACATTTGCTCGAGAGTCAGATCGAGAACGGCTCTAGTTTTCTCCCCTCGTCTGACTTGTAACTACATACATGATACGAAAGTGGGGTGCGGTATACGAAATAAG
Organism: Buathra laborator; assembly: GCA_934046635.1. Lineage (NCBI taxonomy): Eukaryota > Metazoa > Arthropoda > Insecta > Hymenoptera > Ichneumonidae > Buathra > Buathra laborator. The sequence continues at coordinate 8,368,374 of OW203900.1, forward strand.
GGATGATACACGCACGCGTTTCATTCAACCGGGTCAATCATACTTACGTCAAATTTCAACTGATATTACGAAAGGATTCACGACTTTGGTTAAACACCCGGAAGAAATTGATTTCTTTTTTTTTTTTTTTTCAAATTCGAAGATTTATTCGAATGTGAAAAAAATCTATACTCGATCTATTTTTTTTTTTTTTTTTTTTTTCGGTATAATATTTTATTGCGCAAAAAAAGAATTGGGTGTTTTTGAGAGCGAAAAAAAAACAAGGAGATAAATGTAGCTATCACCCCCAGTAGCAGAAATAGCAACGGAAAGAGCGACCTGTACATCGTTTGCAGTTCTTCCCTATCTACTCTAATAGATCATCGCGCCCGATGCCCCCTCTCCCCGTTGCTGACTTGTTATTAAATTAATCCTTCGTTTAGCCAAATTGATGCATTGATATCACAGAGCACTCATAACTCACGACGCCCTCTCGCAACCCCCTCACGACTATTCTATCTTTCTCTCTGTCGCTTGTTCGCAATCCGCCCTCCCTATTCGATGCTTTCTCGCTCCCGCGTAACTCCCGTACGAAAACCAACGGGTATTATACACAGTTTCACGGTATACAGTACTCCGTTATTCACGTTGCTGTGCATATAGTAAACTCAACACAGCAGGGGGGAGGGGTAGGGTAGGGGTTTTGAAAAACGGGAATGAGAACGCGTCCGCAGACGCGACAACTCAAACCTCCCCGGCGAGCTCTATTTTTTACTTTCTCATCGAGTGCGAAGTATGTAATAAAAAAAAAACATAAAAAAAAAAAATGGAGAAAATATTGTTATCCGAAAAGTCAGTTTGAACGTCAGATTCGGGTAAAAACGGAAGAGGATTTATTGATAGAAAATTTGATGAAAAATTTCACTCACGCATCAGCGATAAATGAAATCTTCGATATCATTAATTAATGTAAGAAACTCATTGTCGATTTTTTTTTTGTGTCGAGAAACAAAAAAAAAAAAAAGAAAAATGGTTTATGCGAAGACTTATGTACGACTGACCGCATCTCTACCCTTCGCGAGATATTCAATTGATTCGAGGATTTCTCGCTACCCGAGGGGGTTGAACCACGAAAATTCTTTTCGATCCGATCGCCTTCGATTCTCGAAGAACATCCGAAAGTGGGAGAACGAGACGATGGTAAATCGGAATTCGGAGCTCGGAGTATCGACGACAGAGAGGGCCGCGAGACGAGGGACGAAAGGAATCGGACAAAAACACTGTCGAAGCTTTTTTACATGGTCTATCCAACAGACACTCCCTCCCATCCTCCTTCCAAACCTTATATTTCCTACCGCGTTTCTACGCCAACAGAAAGACTCCAACGGCGAGATAAAATAAGATGGATAACCGAAGAGATTACATTTGATTTTACGATATCCCACACCCGGCGTTTCTCGAGTGGTTCGTAGGACACTCCATACTTTTTAGACGCTTTGTCCTTTTTTTCGAAAAAAAAAAAAAAAAAAAATCGAAAAGGTCAACGAGACGATTTTTCATCGGTCATTTCCTCTATCGCGATGTAAACAGCGGTAACGTCGATATTTCACTCGCAATTTCGCGTCAACGAACTTCCCTTGGCGAGCATAGAAAATCGCGATTGGATTGAATTGCGAACGCGTTTTTATTAGGAACCGAATACGGGACTCGTGTTCGAAGGAGAAATTGTACGGTTGAAGTAGAAATTCATTAGAACCCAAAGGAGCAAACGTGGAGAAGTTATCGCGAGTAATCGACGACGTCTCGCGGTAACGACCCTCGATTATTTGAAACACGAAGGACAACGGGGAGGGAAAGCCAGAAGTAACAGTGGTCGAGGGTGCGTGAAGTTTATCCGTTGCAAGCGTAAGACAAATCGTTTCGGAGGCTATAGGACGTCGTAACGTCGTGTATACAGCGAAACAACGGAGAGATTGGCGGTCTCTCGCGATCTCTCTCCTTCCGCTGGCGTATATACACCAGAATCGGCCTCTTAGATACATCGTCCAGCCTGACAAACTGACCAAAGACCGCCCTTCTCCATCCTCCACGCGCCGCCACATTATCGCACCACTGCGGACAACTGGCAAAGACCATTTATAGTTTCGAAAGCTGGAGGAATGGGGACAACGAAAATGGATGAGATCGGAGAATCGTGCCTAGTGATTGTTTTCTCAACTATCCGAATTTTGACGAAACTCCGAAAGGACTAAAGTGCAAATGAACGAAACTGATGAAAGACGAGACGAGACTGGAAATTATGAAATTGCGAATTCCGAAACTCGAAATTGGGAGTTTCAAAACTCGAAATTGCGAATTTCGAAACTTGAAATTACGTCCTTCAAAACTCGAAATTGCGAATTTCAAAACGCGAAATTGCAAATTTCGAAACTCGAAATTGCGAATTCCGAAACTCGAAATAGCGAATTTCGAAACTCGAAATTGCGAATTCCGAAACTCGAAATAGCGAATTTCGAAACTCGAAATAGCGAATTTCGAAACTTGAAATTGCGAATTACGGAACTCGAAAGTGCGAATTTTAAAACTCAAAATCCTCAACGATAAAGCTGCAAAAATGGATGGTCGGAATTTTTTTTTCTGATAGATAGAGACTGATTAATTGAAGTGAAAAAACAAACAACTGTACAGGATATCAAATTGAATTGGCGAAAAAGTTCGCTTTCTTATTGCCCTCATGAACTGTGTAACTTCGCAATGTTCTTCCTGTATTCCGTGACTGTGACTCTCCTTCATTCGGCATTAACATTCATAGAAGCAATTTTATCTCGAACATGTATGTAGGAATGCATGTATAATATAATAGGTAGAAACCGTTATATCTTTCCTCGTTTCACCGACGGAAACAGAGAGTCACAATTTCTATGCTAGAAACGAGATGAGAGCGCGATTTGGATTTTCAAATTCGCCGTTGGATCGCCGCCAAAGCGCCGGTATAACGGCCGCAGGACAGAATCTCTCTCTGCTCTCGCATTCTTGTTCGAATGTCTACACATATACTCTCAACTGTACTCCGCAATTCTTCTACAGCTTTCACGGTCGTTCTTTCTGGTTTAAGTGAATAACCCCCCTTTACTTACAGATTTGCCGTATATCGTCGACGGGGCCAAAAAGTCAAAGGAAAATCAATTTTTATCGCGATCTATTTACAACAATGGTACGAGAAGTTGTCTATTAAAAAAAATGCATTGATAAATAGTATTTTGAATGAATAAATAAGGAAAAAAAATTCTATCGACTAATAAAAAAAAAAATTAAAAATTTTTCAAGAAATCTGTGTAGAGACTTTTTTTCTCTGCGTGAAAGGAAGCAGTATGAGAAAATCGACAATAATGGCACGAAAAACTGTTTATTAAAAAAAAATCAAAATATGCAAATATGTCTCTAAATTCGAAAATAACAAATTAATTTCTGTCAATATATAAATGATTATTTCGATATTTTTCAAAAATCTACTCATATCCACTCATATTTTCTGCGCGACACGAAGAAGTATAAAAAAAATCTACAAAAATGGTACGAGACGAAAAGTCGCCTTAAAAAAAAAATACAACATTTCGATCGATTTACGAAAAGATATTTCGAATTTTTTCAAAAATCCCTATCGACATATTTTTTGCGCGAGAAGAATAAATATAAAGATGATACGAGAATTTGCCTAAAAAAATGGTTTCATAATAAGCCCGAATGGTAATTAAGAAAAAAAAAAGTTCAATCGCTTTATAAAGCAAAGATATGTCGAATTTTCCAAAAATCTGTGTAAAGTCGACTCATATCATTCGGGCGAAATGAAGAAGTACGAGATCGTTCGTCCGAAGGCGGGAGGCGGGGGGGGGGGGGGGGAGGATGAGGAGGGTTAACCGAGAGCTTTCTCTTCAGCATAGATGGAGTGAGGACGCTTCGCTCGTCGGAAGTTGGGTACGGGCTATAATATAACGTATAAAGTAATTAAGGACATCGGGCGACAGAGGCAGTGTGTAGGAGAGGAGGCCAACGTTGGGTTGTACGACGACCATGGGGAAAGCTTCTCGTTGAGGGTTTTCGGGTTGGAGAGTTGAGAGGTGGTAGTAGCCGGGGGTAGTAGCCGGGGGTCCTCTCTACGGGCTTTGCTGATGATGCTGCTGCTGCTACTGCTGCTGCTGCTACTACTACTACTACTACTACTACTACTGCTGGTGGTACAGAAGAGTGAGAGAGAAGTGATAGGCGGAGCGCGCGCCCCGGTATGGCCGACAGGTTGGGGAATGCGACATTTACATAGTAATTAAATCGCGGGAGCAAGTGGGACCGTTGGGGGAGATACTGTGCCGCTTGCTACTGCTGCTTCTGCCTCGGCGTGGCGCTGGAGCCATTACAGACGCATTAGATTGCGGTAAGCACTTGTTTATGGCACCCTACCCTCCCTTTTCCGCTACAGAGAAAAGCCGGCAAGCCACAGGCTCTCTCTAACAGCATCAGTGAAGCTGCGGCGTGCTTGCACTGTACGATTCTCTCTACGAACTCTCGCAGTCTTTCTCTCTGTGTATGTGCCGCGTACACTCTTACGTACCTATAAACTCTACGGGGGACCTGTAGAGGTTACTGCATTTACAAATGCTCTGTGTACTACTTGCCTCTCGTTTCAGCTTTTATTACATTTTATTTCCTTTTTTTTTTCCTTTTTTTGCAACTGCTATTTTTTTTCCGTCGAAATTGAAAGAGTAAAGGATAATAAGGGAATGAGAAACCGCGAAGGCAGGAAGGACTGTAATTTATTAAATACTTCGAAACGTATGTGATAATGGTATCAACGAAATATTAATTCAGTTCAATAAAAAAAATACACTTTATACCCAAAAACCTAACGAAAATTCTAAAAAATTATTCTAAATTATTATATCTAAAATTCCTGTAAAAAAATTGTTTTACAGTTTTCTTCAAGATGTTTGATGATTTCAGACATCGTTTTCAATTTTTTTTTCGTAAATATAATGTTTCGAAATATAATCTTATCAGACATAAGACCTTTCGCTCCCATTGCGACAGAGCAAAAACGATGTTTTGCATAATCGCCAAAATTTATTCAATTCAAATAGAATTTGTTTGTCTCACAGTCTCCTGAGGCATTCGGAGCGTTAAACAAACAAATGGAACGATTTTATTTGAATGCAACAAATCTCTTCTACAACTGCGTGCGTTATAAAAATTCGAAACGCCGAGTTTTTAGCCGTCAAGGGATTCTTCTTTGGAACGAATTAACTTATCTAATCTAATTTCGAATGCGAACGCGTGCGCGGGACAATCCGGGATTGTCGGTGAGCTGCGATCAGTGGGAAGAGAAGGGTGTACGGCGTGTTTCGTGTTTCCGCGAATACTTAGAAATCCATAGAATACGGAGATGTATATTCCAAAGCTTTGCGGCGATGGATAAACGTCGAAAGCACATAAACCGAAAATGAAAGAAATAAAGAAGGAAAACTGGAGTGTGTAACACGATGAAGTGCGCGGGAGGGTTTGGACCAACGAGAGACATCAACGAGGCTAGTCGTCCGCGACAAGAAGGAAAGAAGGGGCAGCAGAGAGAGATTTTCGGCTCTGACGAAAGGGGAGAGGGGGTTTGAGTATAAAGACGAAACGAGGGCTGAAAAGGCGAAAGAAAGATGGAGGGAAGGCGAAAGAGGGGATTTTTCCATGGATGGAGAAGTTAAAGTGGTAAAGCAGTGCAGAAGCGAAGCGGCGCGGGGAGGAAAAGAGATACGAAAAGGGAGATGAAACGAATGGAATTCGGTGGATGCTGAATAGAGAACGAAAACAAGCGGCGTGCTGAGAGAGGCCGGTAGGGCGGCGTACAAACCGCTGTGTAACGTACGAAATTGAGTGCTGAATCCGGGATTACATCGTCGGTGCGACTCTCTGCTTTTGCGAAGGAGCGAGAGACGGAGGGCGAGAGACTGAGAAGGGAATGTCGAGGGGGTTGAACACTGAACTGGTTGCTGGGACCGCCAACGCCGCAAGTCTCACTGGTATATTCGTGGTGGTAGTACAGTGAAACGTTATCCAGCGTGAACACCAACAAAGATAGGGGAAGAGAAAAACCAAAAGGATAGTCCGAGACCAACGAGAACACTACTCTTTTCTCTTCCATTCTTTTCGTTCTTCGCGCACTCGTGTCCTCACTTTGCTTTCCACATACTTTCTTCTTCGTTCCATCCCCGCGGCGTCTCGCGCGGGTTGAATCTCTATATAGCGTTACACTATACGTCCGCCATTTCGCGAAGGAGAAAGAGAATCCTACACTCTATGCTCTCGTCGTGGAAAGGGCGTTTTACCACCTCAGGCCGATTGACTCGTTCTTCTTCTCTTTTCTATCTTTTTTCTTTCTGTTTTTTTTTTTACTTTGTTCGCTCTTTCTCTCTGCGCTCTTTCGCTATTTCGTGGCTCTCCTCCACGATCACCGTATATACGTTTAGCCGCAGTCAACCGTGAATAATATCGCGGCGACGACAACGTATACGAGAGAAAGCGGAGAAACAAAAGTTCCACAGCGTTGCTTTTTCGAGAGAAAAGTGTGTGTCTCTCAATTTCTAAGTGAGAGCATAAATCGCTGTCGGGTTTCGTTATCGAGTTTTCGACTGGCATAGCAAAAGGAAACGAAAGGCAAACTCTGGGATCATCGCATACATTGTTGTTTATTTCTTTACCTATCCAACTCGCATTTCGGCGATAAAAAAAAAGATCTTTGCAAGCAATACTCGTGACTAAAGCTGACAACTTTTATTGAATAAACAAAATTGCATAACTGTTTTGCGTATATGAGGTCAACTTTTTATTTTTGCCTTTTTTCAACGTTTTCTCGCGACACCCTTTCATCCCCCGCGCGTTTAGCAAGAGGGGAGAGACAGAGAGATTCAGCTCGGGGTGCTGTTGCTTTGGCGACATTTACATTTTTATTAAAAAACATTCACAAGTCCACGAGACGCGCGGTGACGGAGATAACGGATATGCGGGCAAAAGCGGAGGCGGGTGGGACCCGCGCGACTCTGTCTCTCGCTGCCACCGGCGGGAACATTCAATTATCTTAGTAATCCTACAATTATAGCCAACGGATTTACTAGGCGAAGCCGCGACGCTCTCCGGCTCACTTGCTCGCCTATAAAGGAGCCCAAAGCGTCGCGGAAACACCCCCCGAGTTCTCCCTGTGGAATCCGAACGAACATCCCCCATCCCCACCTCGTCGCCCCACGCGAAACTGTGTCTTGTTTTCTCCCGCGTATATATACCAAAACATCCTAAGCTTCAACTCTCGTATAACGCGTTTACCACAATCTTCTCGTCGCATAAGCGCCACTATTTTTTTTTTTTCGAAGAATAAAAAAAAAAAAAAAAATCGACTCATCTCGATATCGTTCGATGTATCTTATCTAATCGAATATATGTACTAACGCTATCGAATTATCAATAATATCTCTATAATCATAAATATACCGTCATATCGTCACGATTCGTGTCGAGCCTTCTGTCGTTTTTTTTTTTTTTTTTTTTTTTTTTTTTTTCATATTTTACCGTGAAAATAAAACGAAGAGTCCTCCGGATACCATATGATTCTATGTATATACCTTCTACATGCATACGTTATGTATATGTGCTTTGGCTTGATGTAGTGGTACTATATTTCGACTCGATTTGATTGGGTCCTCCACGTTCACCGTGGATTCGTACGCGCGCTCCAGAGAGGGTTTATACCCCATATACCTACTATAGCGATACACATAAGCGCTGCAGATCGAATGATTGGTGGACGCTGGATACACCGCGACTCCGCACACAACTGTCGTGCATATCGCTTTATATGCGCGTTACCCGCCACAGTTCGTTCGTATATATATTTATATATAGCTATATATATAGGGGATACGGCATTTTACGAATGGAATCGGTTGCAACCATTGCAATTCGGTGTGTCGCCTGCCGCGTCGCTTTTCACGTACGCCGAAAACCCTTCTCTTTTCTCTCTCATCCTTTACTCCATCTCTCCGTCTCTGTTTCGCTTGTTTCGTACAAAACGATTCGCTTTCCGCCACGCGGACTCCTATCTATCGATCTGCGTTTTAATTATTTTCGCGCTCCGGTACCCGCGGCGGCTTTCTCGCTCGCGCGTTGCCGCCCCGAGAGTGTGTTTCCTGTACTCTCCGGCCGCATTCGTACCCGCGTTTGCGATAAAACCTCAGCTCGTTTCACCGCGGGTCCCGGGCACACGGTCGACCGGGGTTTGGCCACACGTCACCCACGGAAACCCAACACTCGTAGAGCCAACGAAACGCTAAAACTCGATCGCGAAACACCCCGCTATACGCCGCGAGATGAGCCTTATCCGCGGAAATGCCGCACTGGATAACGCGTATAACGCCACCGGCGGAAGAGATAAAAAATTGTAAAATCCACGAAGGGATGTGAAAAAAAAATAATAATAAAAAATCAATTTCGTATTTGCTATCGCGGTGATATCGAAAAAATCACGTAACTTATATTGCATTCTTGCGGTAAACTGTTTAATGAATTTTTAAATAAATAAAATCTCATCCTATCAAATGAATATTTTTCTCATCGCGAGAAAAAAAAAAAAAAATTTGGGACCGCAAATACATCGAAAATATCTCGTATCTTATTGTATTCTCGAGGGAAATTGCTAAAAAAAAAAAAAATTCGCGTCCGATAAAATAATTTTTTTTATCGTCGTGAAAAATGATATTGGTTTGCAGAATCGCTGATACGCGACAATTAACGAAATTTTGATTAATTTCCGCACTCTATGTTTTTCCACGTATATATACGAAACGGATATAAATTTTGTTTCCATTGGGGGCATAACGCTTGGTACTTACTATTATAGGTAGACGCGCATATATAGTATACTTTGGAATATAGGAAAGCCGGGTGATCGGGACGAGTATAGCGAGAACGCAAATGTTTGCAATCCGCAGAGGGCGAGCTGCCGCCGCCGCCGTTGCCGCCGCCGTCGCCGCTGCTGGCTCTCTGGTCGGCCGAAATACGACAGGTGACATTGATTTGTCGATATGTTTTGCCGATAAGAGGAATTTATCGGCATACGTTTTAACGCGTTCCTCACCGAGCGCGTGAATTATCCGCGTGAAATCGGTGCGGGTTACGGTGAGCGCCGGGGCGCATGTATGTCCGCCCCGCGATTCGCGTTTGTACACTCTATATATGGGATTGCATAATACTATTATAATACCGGATTTTGCATATCCACAGTCGCATTATGCGGTTCGACATAATATGGTTAGACGCTGTAAATACTCGTCAAACGACAAAATTTGTTCGATCTTTCGCGCGTTTAACTTTCGACAATAACGCGTCAACCGAAATATCAATAATTCCCAAAATAAAATGATTTCTCGTTCGATTCATGACGATTAATCGAAGATATTCGAGAAAAAAGTGTCATATCTATTATTTATTAAAAAATATATATTATTCTTGTATAAACACGAGGAGGTTAGAGCGTGAGAAGCGCAAACTAAAGATGCAAATATTGTTCGAGCTGAAAGAAGATTCGTACGTACGTTTGGTACGTTTTGTTCGATGAAATCGGGGGGTTCGCTTCGCTTGCTGACTTACGGACTACTCGTTTCTCGTGATCTTCTCTCTCCGGTGTGAAATGTATGAACTGAACGACACGGAATCAGGTAGAAAGCAAATAACACAGCGCGGTAACAGCGTATTATTCGTTACGGGGTTTGGCTATTGGTTCATTCAAAGCGGAGGATACATCTTTTTGAAAAAAGGTATATATATACGCATCCGGTAAATGCTCGTGTGCGTCTATATGCGCGACTGTGAATAATAATGCATTAAAAATTGTCAGAGATCGAACGATATTTAATGACCTCCCCGCTGGTGGAGTCGCATCCGTGCAATGCTCGAAAGTATTATTAGTGTCGAAATGGTGAACGAGTCGACACATTTATTATAAATCGAATATAATAGAATTGTGTGTTAAGTCCCCAAAAATTCCTACGATCAGCGGGTATAAACCATTTGTATGTTTTATAGTGACATTACTCCCACGAATGAGAGTCGCCTATCTACAAGTTGAAAGTGAAACGAAAAAAAAAGGACGAAGAAAAAACGACCTCGTCAATTTAACTTTTTGTCATATTATTCAGCGAGGAGGAGTGCTACACCTGTGCCTCGTATTTTTTATTTTTTTTTTTTTCATTTTTTTTTTTTTTTTTTTTTTTTTTTTACGTACCGTCAATGGGTGGGAGGGACACACGTTTTGTATAAAGTGACAAATAGTGTTTGGAGATCATTTTGATCCCGAGTATGTAATTCGATAACGAAATCTCCGAGAAAAGGACGGGGGAGAGGGGGTGGGGGCGTTTAGGTAAACTAAAGACTGGGGGTGAATATATATCGTCAGATGGAATAATCCAGCGAAGATTTTTAGTATGAAAAATCCCTGATGGAATATATAAGGGGCGTCATGTAGAAAATGCTCGATATTATTGTTGGTAAAAGTCGAGCGGATTATTAATGCTCAGTCGACAGGTCGTAAAGGCGAAGTGGAGAGTACGAGAGTAAGAGAGAGACGATGAAGGGAGGAAGAGGGGGGCGGGATTGAGCCGGTGGAGAAGATGAAAAAAAAAGGATGATAATGCTGGGTGAAATATAGCGGGCGCGCGCGCGCGAGCGTATTAAGCCTCAGCGCGGAACACCGGGTGCGGGCGCATTTGCGATGTGACAGCGAGTGAGAGGCCAACAAGCGAACGGGCATTGAGATGAGAGAGATGATGCAGCATCAAGAGAACGAGCGAAGCTGGGAGAATTAGGGACCGGGGTATCGTCGTACAAGCGAAGGGAAGCGACGCTGCTTCTGGGGGCTCTTTCCGTATCACCTCTCGAAGCTAAACGACGCTTATTAAATTAGTGCCCCGTTTAGGATATTATACTTATGAGTTCGACACTGGATGCTTTGAGGAAGTCGCTTCACAGTGTATCTACGATACTTTGACTCTGTTTTAGGTTTATTAGCGAGTATACGATTAATTTTCGGTAAAATAAATTTTCTGTGGAATTGATTTGAACATTGAGTTCTTACGAAAACGTAACGGAGGCACAGAAAATCGACATAGGGGTTTTTTTTTAATTGCTTAAACGCATTAGTTTCGATATATCGAAGTTTAGATATCGAAGACATCTCCGTTTAAGATATTATATTAGATTTATAAATTTAAGGCGATATGGTTTCGGAAACTCCGTTTCCGATTTGTTAACAAGTATACGAATCTTTATTGCGTACAAAATTTTTTTCCACGGATTTAATTTGAACGTTAATTTTCGAAAAAAAGTAACATAGATAAAAAAATATCCGATATAAGATACTTTTTTAACATATCTATTTTTTTTTTATCTACAAATCGTAAATATCCAGATTATCGTATAAAACGCACCAATTTTTCAAAAATATATTTTTCAACATAAACCACTTTTTTTTTTATAACGTAGGAACTCGTAAGATTCACGGAGATTAGCGAGAAAAGAAACATTTATTTTTCGAAAATAACTTAAACTCGATGTTTTATCAAAGAAGCAAATATGATACTCAGCAACAAACCGGATTCGCGGTCATCGGTCAGTTTATTAAAAAGGAAAGAACAGATTATTATTTCTACGCAGACATATATTACGTGTATCTCTATGTCCTGAGAGGGGGGATTGGGCCCAAGATAAACTCTCTCTTGTCATCCGGATTCACGGAGGGGAATGCGGAGAGGGTATCCAGAGAGAAGATGCAAATTTGGATGGCAGCGGATTTGAACAACGGGATTTCGAGGGGTGGAGAAAAAGGGGAGGAGAACAGATCGTCGAGCTGTGCAACACAAAAGCCCTCCTTCTGCCCCTCTCCATCCCCTTGCATATTATACTATAAATACATATACTGCACTATAATACAAGGGGCACACAGACTGACTAGGCGAGAGCTCCTCCTCTGTCTATCCTACTTTGACCCGAGATTTTGATTTAGCTGCATATGTGGCTTACTGACGGATTACTATAACGAGGCCACAAAGGCGAGAGAGGGTTGCCACACCGTACGAACTTAACAATATTCCACCAACTAGCCTCGCGAGGTTCCTTCGTATTTCACATAACCTCTCCAAGCAAAATCTGAACGGAATACATCGAGGCAAAGCCAGAGACCCGGTTTTCCCGACCTTCACCCTTCGCTGACTGTCGAAAGAGCGGACACGGTGAATTGTTCGAGAATTAATAAACCGCACATATGTTACATCGATTAAAACTCGAAAAAAAAAAAAAAAATCTGTTGGATCATTTTTGCGTCATGAAGTGTAAAAGTAATCGGGAGAAAGCGAGTCGGGGACCGTATCTTCGGGATAAAAGACGAAGAATGCAAAGGAGCTGATGACCTGATATTGAAATTTAACCCCTTAAGTACGGAATTTTTTACCAGTTACATTACTTAAAAATGGTCCATTTAACTGTAAAATTGCATTTAAAAAATGCTGAAAATATATGAAAATTAATCTTGAAGTGTCGTTTTTTGACGACCTTAAGAACATTTTTTGATGTCCTTTCGTATTATTGCTAAGAGCAAAATTAATGGTTCCGTACCTTAAGGGTTAACGTTGCTTTAAGTACACAACAGGTATCCTGCTATTGATTTAAAAAAATCGAAACCAAAGAAAAATAAATAAATTCAGAGCAGAAAACAGATACCCAACTGGAGACCTAATTTTTCGTCGAATTCAAAGTCGACCGCGTATACCCAGTGAATAACGCGAGAATTAATAAACCCACACGTGTTACGCGATAAAAAACGAGAGCTCTTGAAAAAAAAAAAAAAAAAAAAAATGATCTGTCGAAACAAATGCCGTGTAAACGTCACGAGAAAACGAGTGGAGCGCATGCGATCGTCAAGATAAAAGAGGCAGAAGAAGAAACCAATGGCCAACGGCGACAACACACCTTTGCGCGTTATTTGTACAGTACACATAATGGCCAAAAGCTATTAAATCTTAAACCAAACATACGTAACGCGCATCCTGCTACCGAGACGTTAGAGATTCAAGAATATGAAGAAGAGAAGAGAAAAAAGAAAAGAAAACAGAGAAGTGCGCCTGTGAGAGTCACGAAATAGTGAGTCAGGGACCAGAAGAGAGATGACACCCGTTTGCAGTTGACCTGTGCCGCCTAATTTGACGGTGTGGCTGGATTCTCCCATTGTCACCGTCGACAGATTTGTGTGGGTCCACCAGCGAGCGGCTTGATGTTGAAAGCCAAGTCTCGGGCACCAAGCGGACCATTATACCTATATACCTATCCATATACTATATAGCTGTCGTATAATTTCGTGTAGGCAGAGCCTTCAGAAAGCTTTTCAAAAATCCAAAGACGAAGAGCTACGATCCACAACAGAGGAAACCCACACGCAGAAACATGAAAATTTCGTCGTATATATACGCGTTTTTGATATGTGTGGAGAGAGAAGCTGCTGCGACTGTGGCGAACGATCGCCGGATGCAACGTCGGGGATTCTGTCCTCCACACTCCCGCAATGTCTATAGGATTCAGTCGATTTTCCCCCCGCATATACGATGCGCTCGGGTAAACTCGCCAAGGAGATTATTCGATGATTTGTTCGACACGGAAGCTCGGTAGCTACGTCGTTGCTGCCGCGACGTGTTATACCATAGGTATACTCGGGATACCCGTACATATCTGTTTAATATGTGTGTATATATCTATATATGGCTATATATATATGTATTTATATGTATGTATATGTAGAGATGGTACGTGGACAACGAGCTGTAGACGCGTATAACAGATTTGTGACTTTAGGACCACGCGAGTCAGTTTACCGGTGACCATTATGCGTGTATCCACCATTTCGCACGTTATTAGTTATTGTTACGGAATATGAGAACCCAGTCGCATCTGCATCGCGGACGGCATTGTATTTGCAAATGATTTGAGCCGAAGATTACGCCCAATGGGTAGGAAGGGCTCCGACAATTTCACGAAAATAAATTTGGGTCATTTTTTTTTTTTTTATCATCGGTAAAAATAGATATGGAAAATCTCTCACGATTAGTTATTCGTAATGGCGTTTTGATGATGTAAAAAAAAATCATCGGATACCATTATAAAAAATTGTCGGAAAAATTCAACTTTTTGGTTGATAGAAAATATTACAAAATGATTTTGGGCGATGCGTTGTTTTTTTTTTCTGAAACTGTTGGATTCATTTGGGAAAAAAAAAAAAACGTTTCTTCGTCACGACTCGTCGCATTGCGATCGAAATTGACTGTTTCGTAATCAATTTTTCAGTTTTCCGGAACAGAAAAATAGGAATTTTCTCATGACGTCCTTTATAATTCAAAGCTTCGAATGGTTTATGATTCATAGTGATCATTTTTCGTTGAAAAATCAATAGTAATGGATTTCATGATGGTTTTTAAACCCTAAAGAGCCTGAAGAGTAACAATAGTTCGATGCTGTAAAAAATTTTGAAAAACTATTTTTAAACAGATTTTTATCACAAACACAACATAAACACGAATGACTCCAAACGCATCTCTTGAAATTTGCAAAAAAATTCAGTTCGCAACAAACAGGTCACCGATATCGAAATTCCGAATTTCGCAAATTTCGTATCGAAAAAGTACAGAAAATGTATATTTCGTTACTTTTTTAATTTTGCATGTAATTTCATGACTTTCAACGACTCTTATGGATTTCCAGGTCATTAGAGACTCTGTGAAAGTTAACATTGCGACTATTGCAGGAGCATTTAAGTATGTAGACCGAGGCTATAGCATTGGCGCAACCGAGTGAATTGCAGCGTAGGGGGTAACCAGCAGGAGAATCAGCGCAGGCGAAGAAGATCGATGAGTCCGACGACGTAGTACGATTACGTCGAGGCGACGAGACCAGCTTGGAGAGATTAGTCGCATCTGCCATATATACAGCACAGAGAGAGAGAGAGGGAAAGAGAGCGGTAGACAGAGAGAGAGAGACGGAGATCGGTTGGTTGGGCGGAGTGCGTGGTTTGCCACCGTGTAACCGTACCACGTTCTGACAGCACGTGTGATCGAGAATACATCGTCGAACTTAGAAAATATCAACCACAATAATGATGTCGGCTTTCCGCGCACGTATATAACACCCCGCATGTTGAAGAAAAAAAAAAAAAAAAATCTTCGTATACGCAGTCTCTCTCGCGACCGATCGATCATCAACCAGTTATTATTTAAGCCGCAACGTGACGCCATTAATGTCTCGTTAGGGACGTACCTTCGCAACTTCCAAGGGTGTCTCCTCATCGTTCTCGTCCTCTGACGAGTGTCCGAGATCAACGAAAATCAAGCGTTCACACAAATCGCCACGTACGCGGGAAAGATTTAGCAGACTATAACTACTTTATACAATGTTTAGTATGACAATGATGCATCGGTTTTCATATTTTCTCACCGACGACGAAACTAACGAAGAAAGTGCGATGTGAAGAAAAAAAAAAAAAAAAATACAACGCGACAAGATTACGAAATCATTTCGATCATTTTATTAATAATTTTTCTACGTATGCATAAGGATCTTTAATGTCTTTTTCAACCCTCAAAAATGGGTTGTGACGAAAAAAAAAAAACAATGCGACACGATTACGAAATCATTTCGATCATTTTATTAATCATTTTTCTACGTGTGCATAAGGATCTTTAATGTCTTTTTCAACCCTCAAAAATGGGTTGTGACGAAAAAAAAACCAACGGCGACAGTATTTACGAAATCATTTCGATCATTTTATTAATAATTTTTCTACGTGCGCATAAGGATCGTTAATGTCTTTTTCAACCCTTAAATATGTTCAATTTTGATTTAAAGTACGAAATTTGTCACAAATTTCTCCAGAGCAATGAAATGAGCAACAAAAAAGGTTCTTTCGAAAACGATGCATCAGGACGCGAGACCCTACGGAAGTATATATATTACTTACACCATACGTGTGTACTACTAACAGCCAATCGTATATCCCATCATAAAAGGACTTCAGAATGAGGGCCGACCAATTTGTAGGGGCATATAATATAATTTCTGTGGAGAGTGTGCCAAACCCCCCCTTAGTCCGGGTGTGTTGAGTAAAAGGGAGCTAAACACCCTCGACACCGATATCACGATGCCACCCCTCCCTTTCCCTTCAGTTCTCTTTCTATCCGCGTCCCAAAGCCCTCGTTTAGCTATTTTGCTCTTTTTTTTTTCTTTTATTCTTTCGATCCCTTTGCGTTTAATAATACGTACACTCGGTAGAGTCGAAAGTGAGTGCATTTGACTGGCGCCCGTGCCGAAGTCACCTCTATGCTACGATTGTATATACATATATATGTACATATATACTATATACATTCAAAGGATGTTACTGTTGCAGCTCTCGCCGCACCATCGTCGTCAACCACCGGATCCCCTTCAATGGATCCCCAATATAACGCTCCAACGCGTTCACCGTCTTTTCGCTCTCTTTATCTTCGTACACACTGCGAGTCACATATACTGCGAGTCTCTAGTATACCCGATGACTGATTGGAGTCAAAAAAAGAATCACTCCGAACTTCGTGAGTTCCTCTGTGTCCGTTCGTCTGTCTGTCTGTTCCGCAGTCTCTATAATACCTATATATACCTATCGTTGCTTCCATTGCATGGCTACCCAATGTTTCTCTCTCGTACTTGTGAACTATTCGAATCCATTGGACTCTGTCGCTTCGTCTTTTCGGATCGGAACCGGAGCGGCAGCTGTCAACTTTCGCAGTTGAGACTCGAGAGATCGCCGTCGCCTATGCTATTTTGCTATATGCTTACAACCACTACCCCCGGGAGATTTCTCTCTCTCTCTCTCTCTCTCTCTCTCTCTCTCTCTCTCTCTCTCTCTCTCTCTCTCTCTCTATCTCTTGTGGTCCTTTAAAGCATTGCTTGGCAACCAGCAGCTCTACAGGCATAACAGCGGCACAATGGAGGCTGTCGTATTCTGACGGTATTAGCGTTAAATTTGGGGCTTCGAAACGTTTTAATAGTATAATGTTCCATACAGCGGAAGGATATTTTTCGTCCGGTATTGGTAGAGTTGTGCTACTGTACGGCTACTGTGTTGTTGCCTCTCGGCTACACCGCGGGAAGATTACCACTATGAATGAAAGTCAGTCTTCGCAAACGTCAACGAGACGAGATTTTCATTTCAAAGAATATTCGATTTGGTGGATTTTATTCGCTGAGCGGCTTAAAGTTATAACGATATTTGTCGATTTCGAGATTTGGTGAAATGTTAAGTTGATGACAATGAAAACGTTGAATTGGAAGAATTTTTACGAAATTTTAACTTTTCGATGTAAGAACCTGAAAATTGATATGAATTTATCGAAAAAAATGAAAATAGTAATTTTTGCTTATTGCCGATTCGAAATTTTTTGGTAAATTCGAAATTAATATTGGATATAAAAACATGAAAATTGATATGAATTCATCTAAAAAAATGATAATACGAATTACTGATTATTGATGATTCGATATTTTTCGGTAAATTCGAAATTAATAATGAATCCGATGAATCTGATGATTTCG
The DNA here is from genome assembly GCA_934046635.1 of Buathra laborator. NCBI lineage: Eukaryota > Metazoa > Arthropoda > Insecta > Hymenoptera > Ichneumonidae > Buathra > Buathra laborator. The sequence goes on from OW203900.1 coordinate 8,386,044, forward strand.
ACTGAATTGATAGCTTTTAGATTATAAATAATATTAAATAAATACATTTTAGATTGAAAAACTTACACTTAAAAAAAAAAAAATTCTAGAAATTTGTTGCACTGGTGGTTATAAAATTTTATGCAACATAAACTAACATATTAAATTTATTGTACTATTATGATGAAAAATGAATGTACGATATATTGAAAACCGCAGAGATACTTTGCTTTTAATAATTTCCTTCAATTTTACTATAAAAGTACTTTTTTAAGTACTTTTATAGTAAAGTATATCTCTATAAAAGTACTTTTTTAAGTACTTTTATAGTAAAATAATTAAAAGTAATATAATGTATAAAGTTAACGCATAAAAACTTCCAGTATAGTAGCCATTGTACAATTTGTTGCCATTTTTATTTATATATTCTTCAAATATTTTTTTTTTATAAATTGCATGTTGAATTTTCGAAAGAATTCATAAAAAATGCGCCGAATTATTTAATCGATTTTTTTTTAATTGGATTAAATTTTGTTTTTTTCCTTCGAATGTAATGGAACACAATCGGACCTAAAGTGCCCAAAAACGGTACGTGTGCCTTAAAAGTACGTTAAATTTACAATCCTTTTAACATTATAGATAAACCGTTAAAAATCTGTAATACAAGTGTTGCCGTAACTAAAAATGTCTCGTAAATTCAATTTAGATAATGAATCGTGTAAACAAAGTCGGAGAAATTGATCTAAACGATAATAAAATAATCTCAGTATCTGCCGGGCGTGCGAATTGACACGTCTCGTACGAGAGCTATTAGCAAGGAAATGGTATAGTGTATAGCGGCGTAAGTAGGGAGGCGAAAGCGCGCGTTGCATTTGGATTATCTACGCTCGACTAACTGCATACCTAATCCAATTCGTAATAATAGTTTTGGCGTCCGTGTGACGATTTCTGCTCTCATTCAAACCTCCGTTTCTCTATCCCCCATATCAATGTACTTCTTTACAGTCTAACAATACAAAGCGTCGAGCGCCAAAAATCGTTCGGTAAAAGAACAGTAGAAACGTTATATCGAAGAGCGCGAAATGCTTGGATAACACGCAGGAGAACTCCCCGGTTGTGTGTATGTTACCCTCGGAAATGTTCGTGAAGAGAGGAGTCAGGAACTCTATTCTTTACCTGACAACCTCGTCGTTAATAAAGTTTGATGTTGCGGAAAATTAGGTCTCAATTATCCCGTTCGTACGGCAGGACTGGGGGTCCAGAAGAGAGAGAGAGAAGTCCTCTTATGCTTTCTCACTTTCATTATTATCGTCATCCCCTCTCTCTCCCCCCTTTTCCCCGGAGGCCTGCAACTATAAAGAGACTTTCGACCGACAATGACCCCCTCCGGGCGAAAACGACGCTCGAGGTATAGTAATATCTCTCTCCGCACCTATACGCGCCGGTGAACGACGGCAAAATTTCACGATTGTCAAAAAGTCACGTCGAATTTCTCCCTTCGCATTTCGTTGCCGATTCACTCTCTCGTCGAGGGTTAGTTGCCTTCGGTCACAGTGAGGCGCAAAGGTGTTTGGACGCGTTACGCGCACGTTTCCGGCTCATTCGACACGGCAATGAATCGCCTCTGAATTAAAACTAATATGCCAGCGATATATCATCGCATTATAGTTATTCTAATACGAGACCACAAAATTATGATTACATATTCTCGTATGAATTATCTATTCGATATGCAGCGTTGCGTTAACGCTATTATTGAAGGAATAAACGACAGTAAATCGTTCGGAAAATCGCGCAAAAAATAATCACCATAAGTAATTTCGAGTAAAAAAAAAAAAAGTATCACGAGAGTAACACAAGTTTTATGGTTAACAATATAAAAGCGGTTTTTTCTTTACGAAAAACATTTAAGAAATGCGTTCTTTCAGAGAAAAAATCATTTTTAGAATTTCGCAATTAATCACAATGGACGTTGACGCAAAAATTGAAGTGGCGACTTACCTACGTAACGATTGGTATCATCGCGTATTTTCAGCGCGCAACGTCCGAATGAATGAGTGTAAAACATAGCGGCGTATAGACGAGGAACGCGAACGATATGAGTAAAAGGAATCGGGGAGCAAACGAGAACGGCAAACAAGTTGTTTTGTTCACTTGGTTTTGAAGCTCTCGATCTCTCTCCATCGTCGTTCCTTCGTTTCTCAGCGAAGCTTGCAGTACATAGCGAGATATCGTTGTAACAGTGGGAAAACGGGGGTTGTGAAACATACTGCGGCTGACTAGAGAGTGGGAGAGGAAGAGGATGAGAGCGGTTTAGCGGGTTTCCGGTGTGCAGCTCTCTCTCCGAAGGGGTGCTAAGTTATAGGTAACGCCTATACCTATAGACGTGAGTAGAGTTAACGCAATAGTATACTACTGCGAGTAGTATCTACTGCAAGGTGCGTATATACCTGTGTAGACGCTTACGACTGCATAGTGGGCTTCAGACAGGAGGGGTTTACTTAATCTGGACGCATGTAGTAAATACCTGTGAGAGCCTAACGCGGAAATCCCATTGGTAATGCGTAGTACAAGATAATCGAATTATACCGAAACGGGATAAATTTCGATTACCCTTAAGGGACCAAAAAATCCAATAATTTCATTGGGAACGTAAATTAAATTTAGACGATAAGCTTCCGGTATTCCGGAAATAAGTGATTTTCTAATTAGGACTCGTATTCGAATTGCACCAAAACACGATAACATTCGATTTATAGTGATTAAAAAAAATCGAAACGAAAAAAAAAAAATCGTTTCACACGTATCGCGAAATAAATTTACTCCCCGTCGATGGGGGTTACTATGATAAGTGACTTGGTGCAGATACGAATTGGCAATCGTACCTCGTATACAAGACAATCGAATTGACGATAAGCTTTTGGTATAATGATAAAATCATCGGGAAGCGTATTGTAAACGTATATTGCCGGTTCTCTCATGAAATAGTATCCGGGGATCTCTTTTAAAGTATCCTTATGCTCTCTCGGCGAAAAGTAGAAGAATACCGTGTCTGTGAGGACAAAACGAAGGATATATAGGGATAATTTGGATGGTAGTGGTGTGTAGTAAACTATAGTATAAAGTGTCCGGAAGCGTCGGGGTCCGGCCAACTAGTATGTCGTGGAGAGTATTCGTGCGCGAGGCCTGGCGAGAGGAGTGTGCGGCTACTGGTCAGCCGAGAGTTCCGGTTGTTACGCTGCCGGGAGGAAGTGAGAAGTCCCGTCCACGGGAGAGGAATAAGAGGAATAAGAAGAGAAAATAGGAGAAATGTTGAAGGAGGAGTGAGAAAGGAATGAGGCGCGCGAAGCGGCGGGGTAACAGTCGTAGTAGTAGTAACAGTCCGTACTGTACCGGCAGCTCGTACTCCAAAATGTTGAAGCCGAAGCTAGAAGCGTTTCCGTAGCTTCAGCCGCTGGCTGCCGGTGCTCGCCTCTTGTTTTATTCAGTCGGGATCATAAATTACGAGTTTAAACACACAATGAAAGACGCTTAACAAGAAGCTAACGCGAGATTGAGAGGCCACGCCCTGTGGAATGGAGCACCAGAGGCTCTTCCGATGGAGCGATTCACAACGACCAATGAGAACGAAGCCGCGCCTACTTACCCCCTTAATGCCTTCGGCCAACTCGGAACAACCCGGTACCCACTTTACCATCCCTCCCCACTCTACTTGGCAACTCAAAATCCTCGACGGGGTTTCGCCTATCGGAGTTCTCTTCGTACCGCGGTGGAAGTCCCCGATGAAACTGGAGTAGGAGAGGTTCGACGGTGGAAAAAGGACGGAAACTAAATACTAGGAGGGATGCTGCGAGCGTAAGCCAGGCGAGGCGAACGTGCCGCCGTATCCTCGCGGCCAACGTATCCCATCCGGACTGTCGGACGACTAACTACGAGAGACGAGCGACGACGAGACGACGAGAGAGAGTCGATGCACCCCCCGATGCTCGGTTAGCTCGCATTCCACTCGTTGTCATCGACGCGTTCCGTTCGAGAGAACGTCGGTGTTCACGCAAAAACTCCGGCGAATTTACATTACGTGTGTTACATCGCGATACCCAAGAGTTTTCGGATCTATTATACGATTTTCTTTCTTTCATTCGTGTTAATCGAAGTTATATATATATATTTTTTTTTTTTTTGGTTTTCATTAAAAAAAAATCATTTTTCGAGAGACCTGAACATTTGAAAATAAAAAGTGCAGTGCGGATTTTGAATTTTCAAGATCACGACGAGGGTGAAAAAGTGGACTAAACAACGAACATCGGGACGTCCGTTCGATTTTTCGTATCGTAGAGGATTTTTTGTTTTGTTTTCTGTGTTTAAAAAAAAAAAAAGTGTTTTTGCAGTGACGAAGTGAAGAAATATAAATAGAAATCCCGATTAATCACGGGTCATCGTTGTAGCGGGGGAAGTCATTAATCGAGAACATTGTCGCGCGATATAGTCGCTTGGAAAAACCGTATTATTATGCGCTGTTCGAGATGGTTTGCTCCGTGACCAACGTGACAAAGACACTGTGCAGTGACAACGCCAGTACAAGTAGCAATAGTAGCAACGCCGGTAGTATAATCGACGCAAGTAGCACCGGTAACGGTATATTGAATTTGGAAACTTCCGGTTTGCGCGGATCTATCGACGGCATAATAGATCTTCATTATCCGCATCATCTTCATCATCATTTGTCGTACAACAGATCGCGAACGAGACGCCTAAGTGGTAATAGTTTAAGTAGCAACGAGGAGCCCCCAAACGCGAATTCTCACCTTGTCGAGAGTCTGATAAGCGATAGGATGTCGTTGAGCGACGCTCACAGACGTAGCAACAACAGCAGCAGCGGTGGTAGTCATCTCGTCGACGCCGGCGAACGCAGCTCGTCAGCGGGTTCGTCGTTGGGTTCGTGTTCTCCACCACCCGCGTCGAGTCATTCACCACCACCGCCGCGACCTCCGTGGCTTCACGATTTTCACGCGGCAGCGTCGCCTCACGTATTGCAATTTTTGAATCTCAGCGCGGCCGGCGGTGGTATGTTGGGAAGTCAACCGTTGGCCGCGTTGCACTCAATGGCCGAACGGAGTCATCATCATCAACAGCAACAGGCGCAACAACAAGCGCAGCAACAGTTGCAGCAACAACATCAGCAACAACAGGCCGTTCATCTATCGGCTATCAGTGGCAGCGGTACTTTAGGCGGTACGCAACCTCAGGGACAATCGTCACCAACAGGCAGTGGAAAGCACAGTCCTGCGACTTCGATCACTTCCGTCGGTAGCAATCCTCACGGTATCGATAACATTCTATCGAGACCCGCCGCTGCGGTTAACAGTCATCCGCAAGTTCCCGTAACAGCGACACATGGATTACCACCCGCGCCACATCCGCAACATCTTACGGCACCGAGATACGCGATGCACGCCGGATTTACCGCGTCTGCAGGTACGCCATTCGGTTTTCGTTGCTCTTTAGCCATAGACTCGAATTTTCAGAGCCGTTAAACGGTTAATTTCGAGTTAATTAATGAAGCGGTAATGTCGTAGAGACGATGAGATTTGGAAGGGATGTGTGTTGTTGCGTTTTCGCTTATTTGGGATGTTGAGTGCTCCGTTAGGACTCTATATTGCTTGTCTACAAAAAGGAATCTTACGGAATATCCTGGGGGAAAATGTCGGCGGGGGGAACGAAAAGCACGTATACTCGTTACGGAGAGTCGCAATATTCGCCGGCAGCTGGCAAAATTTTTCTAAATTACTTTATCTCGGACCCCGAATCGCGTGTTCTCGGGAATACTAAAGAAATGTGTTTTTTTTTTCAACCACTTTGTAGGATAGTTTGGTAGTAACGGAGATCGTGGCTTCGATGTAAACGGTGTTTTTTTTTTTTTTTTTTCGACATCGAGAAATCGCCGAGTTCCGTCGGGTATTCTTTCGCTAAATATATGCTAAGGCGCTGTTTATACATTTTCGTAGATTCCGCGATAGATCGTTGCACATTTCGGCAATGTATCTGATTGATATCGATCCTATTGTTATTGTGTTAAAAAATTGCAGGAATCGGTCAATTTCAACAGAGAACGGAACCTCGTCATCCAGCGGTTTATTGGCCGGGACTACAAGGACTGGTCAGCGATCCCCTTGCGTGGCGCGCGCGACTACATTCCTGTAAGTACTTCCAAATACTCCTAAAGATTGAAGTATGCAGATGACGAATACGAACGAAAGATATCGATGACGCTTGATGATCGTCGAGACGACGAAGATAAAGCTGTTTTCGAAAATCACCGAGAAATCGTTAAAGATCCTAATTATGCTGGTCGATGAGCCGACTGAGAGGGGTACACGCAACAACATTGGGGTATCTTTACGGTGGTTACACCAGCTGTGTCCCGATCCTCTCGGATCTACGATATCATATTCAATATCGTGAGATCCAACCGAAAAGCAAAGAAAAGCAGTTCAGTCCTTTTCCTTACCCAACCAACGGGCGGTTCTATCTCTCTCCGCGACAATCCTGGCATATCGTTTCAGGATTTCACCCTTCTCGGGCTTTCCGCAGTCACGTGAATAACTCTGCATGGCGATGCTGTCCTTAAACCGCGTGTGCTGCGGGTTTTGCGAGGGTTATCGGTATATTGTAGGGAAGCTACGGGGACCACGAAACTTTGCATTGCCCTCGAAAGATATCTGTTTTGCATAATTTGGGCCCTGAAAACCGCATCGATCTGTTGATCGGATGATCAGTTGGAACCAATAAAAAATGATTCTACCCGTTGATATTTACTTTTTTTTTTTTTTTCGTCGGTTTTGTTCTTTTTTTTTTGTTGGATGAACGATTGCTGCTACGTCGTTTATCTATCACGCTGTGCCTGTCGACGGCGTTATACAACATTTTTATATCGAGTGTATGACGCAGTTTCGAGGGCAAAGGGCGAAGGAACGAAGTGAAACGTCCGCGCGTTGGATCGCTACTAGAGCTTCGGCGAGGTACGACCAAACGATCGCCACGGGAGCAACCCGACCCTCTATTTATGCCTTCGCGCCCGCCAATCCTCGATAAAACAGCCCCCGAACGCTTTTCACGCTTCCACCCACTGCTGCTACAACCCCTATAACGTTATAGCGTTATCCATACCCATACCGCGTACCCCCGCCTAACGTTACTCGAACGATACCCCTGTTACCTCCCCCCGTTCTTCGGAACATCTTCGCGGAAGCTATTGTAGTTCGAAGACAACAACGTTCGACGACCATTTTCTCTATTGGTCATCCCGGAGAAACTTGTATTACGGCAAGTGAATTCTCTAGGATCAGCTCTATCTACGATCGAGAAAGTTGCTGACACGAAAAAGATTCTACACGTTCGTTCTTCGTTTTCATTTATGGACACACATACAGTAACACATGTGCGATAGAGCAGCTGGAGAATCGTCCCGCCGGAGCTATCTATTTGCACGAAGAAAATTACTTTCCCGCTACAAGAATAAAGGATATCTTGTTATTCGCATTGATATCGCTACCGGGTTTGTTATGAAGTCAGAAAACAATATCAATCCTCGTTGTAGTCGATGCAGTAAATTCCGAAAAAAAAAAAACGATGTGATTTCTTCCGAAAATCGGTTTACGACAAATCGATTTTACACCGCCGTTTCTTCGCGTTGTTCTTTTTTTCTTTTTTCATGAATTACAGAATAAAATCGATCACTTCGACAATTATAAGCGTTCGGAATTTCAAATGAATATAAGTACCCTGTGCCGCGAGTGTGAGATTTTCGTTATGGAAAACCCTCGTGAAAACCGCGGCGATTAATTAATGGACGACTGCGGAAACGGGTTTGGAACTTCTCCTTTCTCATTAGTTAATTCTCTCGTAAGGAGAATATTGTACTCGTCGCAGATGTGTACACGCCGAGCCTTTGCACGCTGCTGCAGTAACTATATATAATTTTCATTCTACGGTATCATATATTGAGACACATAGACTCGATGCATGTGTGCGGGTTACGGGGCTCTCCGTTGCCGGACGCAAGGAATATCGGACACGGTATGAGTTCCGCCGAGTGGAAAGGGTTGCTTTCCCTTATAACACGAACGAATCGCCGGGATATAGGTATCTCTGTATATATAATATACATATAAGGCAGAGAGGGCGGCTTGTGGAATGCGGTAAGCAGCTCGTTAGAACCCTCTCCGCCGACTGGCCATTATTGCCTCGTTCCGTATTCCGTTACAAATTGCTTTATTAAATTAAAGTCCCGCAGGCACTCCCACACTCGCTTCTCTCGAGGCTTCTCCACGCTCTTCCACACTGTATCGTATGTACCGTAAACGTTGTCCCTACACTTCTCTCTCTCTCTCTCGCTTTTCTCCCGTAACCTTTCTCTACCCTTCCCTTCGCCTTTTCCTTCTCTCGCCGTTCGCTAAAGTCTCTTTTATCAGAGCTAAAGTAGTACATGGAAACTCTGCCCCGTTGTCCACACATAACGCCATTAACTCACACGTGCCGCGATGCAGTCGGCGTACATATAAATAGCCTGTTAGCTATTAAATCGCAATAAATCGCAAAAACAGCTCTGTCTAACGAATTACCGTATACAATTTTTTCCGAATTTTTTTTTTATTTTTTTTTATTTTTTTTTTACTAATTAACACGTAAAACGCGAGACGATAGATTCGTTATTGGAGAATTTTAATAATAATTTTTTTTTTTTTTCAAGCGAATTTTGAGTAATTAACACCTAAATCGCGAGGTGGGAAGATTGGAATCGATTTAATCGAAATTTGATTCGATGTTCGATCGAAATTTAATGAGCCGCGCAGGTCAACCAAAGGCCATTATTTCCGAGTAGCTTTATGTCCTGCGATACACTTCTACATAGTTATATGCTGAACGCTAACACGCGGGTTAAATCCTTCCGGTACGCGCGATGAAACTCGCTGCCGGAGGAGTTCATGAGCGTAAATTGCACCTCGCGCTCTTGTAACCCCCGAAAAGCGTGGCGGCGGCGGCTCGCGTACCCGCAAATTGCGGAAATAAATGTAGTGCCCCAGCGAATACATTATAGTACCGGTAGAGGAATATATTGTATGTTGGTATATATATATATATATATGAGTACAGAGACGAGAGGGAAGAGAGAAAGTTTAATTTACAGTAGAGAAGTTTGTAGCAATTCGAGTTTGAAGACATTTTGTATGCTTACTTCTGTTCTGTATATATGTATATATATATATATGTAGCAATGATGCGTATACAGAATTTACAGAAAAGCGCACAATCTCATCGCGACGTTGGGGCGAAGGTTAATATTTCGTAAAAAAAAAAAAAAAAAAAAAAAGGGAAACTCTCAGTTCAACTAATTTTTCATAACAACGAGAGGAAGCGAGAGAGAGAGGAGATATTCTTGCGTTCGTGGCGTTCAACGAGGTCGTTCTTCCTCTCTGCGCCGTGAACACAGCGAAGAGCTAACATAATTACGTTACAAGGATTTTACGGCAACTCTCTCTTTGCTCTACTGCTCTCTACCCTTCTTTATATATCTACCTTTCCATCCCTTGCCTTCCTCTCGGGATACTGTAGATAGCAACCCTTTTTCCCCGCGAGCACCGAGTACCGGCTGTTCATAATTACATTTCTTTCTCTTCTTCTTTTTTTTTAATAGATATATTCAACAAGAAAAAATCCCGGGGGTTGCGTTCTTATTTTCGACGGGGAACGAGGGAAGATTTTCTCTTAAAAAAAAAAAAAAAAAAAATCTACTCTCGTTATATTTACGAAGCTGTGTCTCAATGTCTATTTTTCTTGTGTGTATTTCTCACCGGCGGTGTTACGATGTTACGATGTTACAGTGTCACAGCAGCTGGGATGTCAACAAGCAATGACCGGAGCCGGTGGTGGGGGCGGAGGCGAACACGAGGGTGGAAAGAAAAAGCACACGAGGCCAACGTTCAGCGGACAACAGATTTTCGCGTTGGAGAAGACCTTCGAGCAGACAAAGTACCTCGCCGGACCGGAAAGAGCCAAACTGGCATATGCTCTCGGGATGTCCGAGTCGCAGGTGAAGGTGAGAAAAAAGCAATTTTTACTGGTATTTTTGGCACCGACTTAGGGAATAAAATAGCCGAAAAATCGCGAAAAACTTACGAAAAAATATGTTTTGGGTGATCTATAAAAAACGGAAAAATACGGCTTTACTTCATAAAGAAACGTTGAAGCCGCCGAAGCGGAGGGGTAGTGTTTCGCGTAACAACTGAGTGCTGCTTATGCAGCCCCTGTAGTCTCGACGAAAAAGTTGTGTCGAAATATAAACCGGAGAAGAAGCCGAGAATAAGAATAATAATATACGAGGGACTTGAGAGTAGGCGACGAAAGAAGAGTCGGAGTCGTGACAATCTTTGCGGCACCTGCAGTCGCTTTCGCTGTATCGTTCTCCTCAGAAAAACTGAGAAAAATGATACATCGTAGTCAATTTTTCTCCATTTTCTATAATTTATTATGAAAATGAAAAAAAAAAATAAAAAGTTCTAAAAATCGTTACACGTCGCGTCTAAATTATCTCGATAACGAGATATCGAATATTGCAAAAAGCGCGATGAATTTTTTAAGAGTTCAGCTGCTTTTTCTATATAATTTCGTGTCCTTACATCATTGAGAACCTCCGTGGCGAACGATATAGCCCTTTGCTTGTTCGGTGGTATCCATCCCTCTCGACGACTACCCCCGTCGGCGAACGCGTTATCCTCCTCGCGGTTACCACGAGAGGGTTTCTCACCCTCCAGGTACCGAAGCCCGGAGATCCTGTATAGCGAGAACCTCTCTCTTTCTCTCTCTCTCTCTCTCTCTGCGTTCCCATTTAGAATTCTCAACCCCTCCGAACGTTTTCACCCCTCGAGCTCTCGCCCGCTTGTGTTTCGCATCCACATCCACAAACAAACAAACGCACAGTATACTATACAGCATACAGAGAGATAGAACGAGGCGAGAACAACTCTCTCCTGGTCTCTCCTCTGCAGCAAACCAGCATCCGCGGCGGCGGCGTCGATGTAGCGCTGTCATTGGCTCGTTCCACGCGGCCATATTTACATTTTTATTGAAAGCTACAAGTCTCTCTCTCTCTCTCTCTCTCTCTCTGTGTGTGCGGTGAGTGATGGGGCAAAGGGGGATGCGCGACGATGCCGCACCGTTGCGGCAGGGTGAGTTTTCCAGGTTGAAAGTACACATACATAGATACACAGAGGAAGCGGAGAGGGAGAAATTGAGCCCCGAGACGAGGAGAGGAAAGAGATATGTTCGTTGTGTTGCAGAGATATATTATATAGTACCCCAAGAAGTGGGAAAGAGTGAGAGAATTGAACGGAAGGTGAAGAGGGTGGAGAAAGAGGAGAAACGGTCTCCAGTATTCAATTACCTCGGATTTCCTCGGGAAACTGCTATTCGCCTCTCAGCGAGTCGCACGTACACTATACCTGCTATAAACCATATCGTCGTCGTCGTCGTCGTCATACTGAAAGCTGAAGAGACGAGAGAGCGGTGGAAAAGCGAAGAGAGACGAACGAGATTGCCTTTGGATACCCGCGGTAACGCGGAGAAACTCGTCATAGTTTCGACAATATGACGAGCGGATGTTTGCGGATATCTCGAAACTCGTAATGCCGAAAGACGCGTATCTCATATATCTCATTGGATAGATAGTTTCCGAGGATTGAGATAGTTTTATACGCTACATATATTCTTGCAGTTCTCGTTGGAAGGGGCTTTGTGAAAAAAAAAAAAAAAAAAGAAATTGATTCGCAAAATAACCGTGAAAATTGCTTACTCACTCGTGGTTCGTTGGGAATACCGAATCCGCGTCGACACGGGGTATTAACGATACTCGCCATGGGGAGGAATTTCTCCCCGTCTATTAGATTCTAATAGGGTTCGGTAAACGAAGGGCAAATTCCGAAGTTAAATAGCGTAACACCCTCCTTCGTTCACTCGAAGATATGTCGATCAATCTTTTCCACAATTTTTTATTCTCTTACCGCTTTGCAAACGCGCGCCGTGTTTATTGAAACATCGTAAAAATTCTACAATAAGTTTTTTTTTATCCTTTATATAGTTATCAACTAAATTATAAAAAAAAAAAACGAAAAAAAAAAAAAAAATTGGATAAATCGGATTATTCGGATTCGGGTTCGTGTGATAAATTTCGGATATCAGTAAGAAAAAAATATCGTTTTTTTAATATCAGTAATTAGTCTCTCCGCCTATTTTTCCGAAAATACAGTGTCAATATAAATAAAAATAAAAAAAAACTCTAAAAAAAAATGGTATTCTTCTCAGATATCGTTAAATCCGGTAATTCTCCAAAAAATCATTGCTTTGGTTTTCGGGTTTGGAACCGTCCAATCCTTTCGTTTAGCGCTCAAGAGGCTCTATAATAGCTGTGAAACTCTGTGGAGAATCGAAACGTACGGGAGACGAGAGAGGAAAGGCGCAGTGTGGGCGGTAGTTGTTTACGGGAGGGTAATCTGCTCGTCGACGGATACCAATATCGATGACGTCAATTAGTACGAGCGAAGGCCGGTTTCGGGGGGTTTTCCACACGCAGAGAGTGTGAGGATAGGGAGGAAAGCAGTGGTTGTGTATATAGCTTTCCCACTCGACGTAGTGTAACGCAGGAAAGCCCCCCGGAGTATGAGCATTGGTAGCAAGCGTCGGCGTCGGCGGCGGCGGCGGCAGCATTCGCCAGCATCCCAACCCATGTATCATCGTAGTGTGGTATACGTACGGGAAATGGCATAGGCACGGCGTGCGGCGTGATAAATCACGCCAGCAGGCGGTGTTCAGGCCCTTCATTCACCTCCTCCCAAACACTACGCACATATCTCTCTAACGCTCTCACTGTACGACACGCACTCTCGCGCTCTCCTCTCTCGTCGAATTCGCTATACAGTATCACGTGTTGGCATTATACCGTACAAATTCGTCCATATGCACTGTGCGACGACTCTATGATTCGCGAAACGGATACCATTATCGGCGGTTGACAATTGTTATACAACATAATTATCTTACATCTATGAGTTTCTTTGCTCCGGCGATAGATTGAAATTTCATTGGTGGCATTTATAAGCTCCGCGAAGGGTTCTTCCGGGTTTTATCGATATTCAAAGGCTCCGGGGAACAAAAATCACGGAATTTTTTTTATTTTCCGATTTTCTCGATATGTCTGTCGATGGAAATGGAGAATTTTGAAATCGGATGAAAATAAGAGCTGATATCACGAAAATATGCATATGATTTGGGATTCGTTTTTTTTTTTTTTTTTTTCGAATTTTTCTAATCCTGCGGTTAAAAGGTGATTTTCCGCACGTTCTGAGAGTTATAGGGTTTGTAAGATACGTATATTATACGCGTCTTTAATTTTCAATTTGACGGGGATAATGCATGCGGCTTCGGTGGAGAGATAAGTCATATCTTTCGAAATGGAAGTGAAAGGGAGAAATCGCCCAGACGGTCCGATAAAATTCTCTCGGTACTAAATTTGATTCAGGAATAAAAATAGAATATTGGGGGATAACACGAATCGGTGAAGCCATTTGATCTCGCAGTGGTCCGCGCTGCTAGCGCGCGGCACTGGATGCCTCTCGCGCCTCTGAACCCCGAAGAGGGGAGGACGGGGGAGAAGTAGACACGAGGTATGAAACATATCGATATGGGGAGACCGGTGTACGAGAACGGAATACAGAGGAGCGCATTATCGAGAGAACTCGTGAGCGAACGTTTCGGGCTCTTCGGGGTTCGGCTTTCTCACTCGACGAACTATCTTTCGTCATTCACCTATCTCACTCGGCATTACTTATTCTTCCGGGGATCTCAACGTGGCACGATGCGCGTGACGAAAAACTTGCGAAGAAATATCGACACTTCGCAATGGTGGAAAAAAAAAAAAAAAAATTGAAAGATGACAAATGTTCAATTTTTTTCCATTGATTCGTTTGATCGAAGATTCGTCAAGACACTCGATTGCCATTATCAATTTTTTTATTAGGGTATTTCGTTGGGTAAATTCTTTTTTCTCACATTCCGTGACGATTACCGATATGTATCGCCGTCAAAGATATAAATTTTTCGATTGCCGCACTCTCCGCATTCGATACCATTCGATTCTGTAACTATCGTAAAGATCTATCGCCCGTTCAGGCATCGCGCGCGCATGCAAAATTTATCGCGTTTCGTAACGCGACAGAGCGATGGATAAATCGACGAGAGTTTGCGTTTGAATAGAAAAGTGAAGTAAACGGTGCGGAAGCTTTTAAAGCGACGTGCCGACGACGAAGGCGCGGCTACACGCGTCGCGTGAAATAGCGACAAAAGTGATTCACCACGGATCATCGGGCAACCCTCGCATTTTTTAACTTATTTTTTTTTTACTTCGATAAATTTCTCTCAGACGAATCATTCACAGCGATGCGCGTATCTTTTTTCGCGAAAATTAAATCTTATCATTTACGAGAATTTTTTTTTTTTCGCTTTTTTCGTATTGTTACGAATTTCACGGTTTAAAATTATCGAACTCGGGGATCGCGATTTATCATCGGCGAATAACGAAAATCTCCCCCGTTTCACGAGTAAGCGATAGTTTTCTAGTCACGAGGGGTTGGGGTAAATTTCGCTTCAACGAAACGCTTTCGAAGCATTTATACTCTTTCGAGTCTGACGCACCGCACTGTGGTTTTACACTATAAATGCTCGTGTACATCGGAACGTTTATACTATACAGTGGAAACACACGTGAACGCGGCTTTGCAGAACAATGTAACTGGGGCTTAGATAATCTCGATTTAATAAATCTAACAGTTGGGCGCGACGAGGTTGCGGCTCGTGAACAAGTGAGATAGAAATACATATAGAAGCGTTGGAGGGTTGCGCTCGCCGCAACACCCTCTGCCCCGGCATGCAGCAGCAGTAGCAGCAGCGCAACACGCGTGCGTAACTAATACGTCGGGGTGCAAAAAAAAACCACAAAAGTAATCCTACCCGGTTGATGGTGTTCCTGCTGTTGCCGCGTCTACTGTAGAAATTCGTTCTCTTTTGATAGTTTTTTCGCTGATAAACGAAAAAATCGTAGTTTCGTATTTTTTTTTTAAATATCCCCGAAAGTAACGATAACGAATTGAATAAATGATTTATAAAAAATGTTAAATAAAAAAAAATAGTAGGAATGAAGGAATTAAAATACGCGGAATCTTAAAAACATCGAGAACTTGGAGAGCCGAAAAAAACTGATACTACGGGGTGAAAAAAAAATATCCCCGAAAGTAACGGTAACGAATTGAATAAATGATTTATAAAAAATGTAAAAAAAATATATTATGAATGAAGGTATTGAAATACGCGGAATCTTAAAAACATCGAGGACTTGAAGAGCCAAAGAAAACTGATACGACGGGGTGAAAAAAATGCTACCGAAGTAATCTACGGCTGTAGAAAAGCCGTAGCGTCGTATTTTTCGAAAAATTTCGGCGAGAGAAACAAAAAGGGATAAAAAAAAATAGAGTTTCATAACTTTAATAAAGGGAATGGGGATCGCGTAAAAGAAGTAGCGGAATTGAAGGAATGGGAATAAGGAGAGTGTTAAGAACGTCGGGAATAAGGTACTTAGACCAGCCGAAGAAAAGTAACGACGGTCAGTCGCTCGACCGTATTGGAGATTTGTGGCGCGTGGTCAGCTAATATCGCGAAGGTATGATGTATCGGCTTTTACTACGCGAGAGGTAACATTGCTATATTCGAAGACCGCAATACAAACGCCACAAGTATTAAAGTATATATGCGCTCGTAGGGCGTTGTATATACTTCTATGAGAACTATGGGTAACAGATATTATTATTATTATTACAAAACCGAATGTCTGCGAACCCTCTTCGAGTCTCTTATACGTAGTTATTGAGGGTAGCGATATATAGTCCAAAGGGTCAGTAAACCCCTCATACATCGAGCGCAGAGTTCAAATACGAGATTTACTATCGGTGAAATTTTTTTTTTTTTTTTTTTTTTAAGAATGAAAATTTTTTTTTAAAATACAATAGAAAAAAGGATTAAGATAAGCGGCGACTTTCTTTTCTCACGTTTAATGCATTTTCTGTTTTTTTTTTTTTTTTTCCTCGGAAGAACAACGAAAGAAAGAGAAAAGCATTAATTCGTACGATAGCGAAACCGCGCGGTCGATCCCCAGATGTCTATTCTTCTTAATCCCCTCGCGAGCTTTCGAGTCGCCTTCCCTCCATCTTTCTTTATTTCTCTTTTTTTTTTTTTTCTTTTTTGTGTCTCTCTTTCTCTCTCCTCGCTCCGTCGAGTGTTTTAATTTTCATCCGAGCAGCTATTAACTTTTACGAGAGCCGTTTACTTTTTAATCCGTTTAGCGTCTCTCGCTCTCTCGCCGGTGTGAGAACGGGCGCGCGAGTTAGCGCGCGCGCACTCTTATATCTTTAATTTAACCTCTCGCGAGGCGAAAAGCCAACCGGGGAAAGAGATCCACGGAGGCGGCGGTGGCGGTGGCAGCGGCCATTGAGCAAACCGGAAGGGGATGAAGAGGTGAAGCTTCAACGAGGGAGAAAGGTAAAGTGGGAGAGAGGAAGTGGGTGCGCCAGCGCGAGATCTCTCGGACGATCAGAGGGAGGTGCGCGCAAGTTCGGCCGCTTCGCGGATTTTACTGATGCTGCAGAGCCGTATATATAGTAACGACAAATGCTTTATCTCAAATTCGATTGGCTGAGAAGAGGGAACATCCAATTCAATGTCAAATCTTTTTCGCGTTTACAAAAATTACTGCAATTTTTACAATTTCTAATTTTACGATCCGGAAATTAATGATTTGTCGAAATAACTCGAATAAACCGATAGTTTTTTTTATCGCCGGTCCATTTTAACCCCATCGCGCATGAAACATAAATTTCTCACATTTTTTTAGGTTATTATTATCGATAAAAATTTTTTTAGATGTGAAAAAATTTAATTGATTTTTCCGACGAATTTTGTGTCCTAAGTATCGTCGCGTATTGTTGGCGGCCTATGATGCTTTTTTTTTTGCGACCGCACTAACGATATTTCGCAAGCTTTTGCGGATTCGAGATGGAGAAAAATAATACGCAAAAAAGGAGAAGGGAAAGGCGAGGGGATGCTGTGGGGTGTACTAAAGTAACGCGGCTTGGATCTCGTGAGTGGTTTGCGGGTGCAATCGGTACGATGGCGCGAACCCCCCTTCCCTCGTGATGCCACCCCCTCGCCGCCCATCCCTTCCTCACTTCCGCAGCACTACCCTTACTCCCACGACGCCCGTTACGTTAATTAAATACATTGTTGCGGGGACACAGAGACTACCAGTATGTATTTCGAGGTTTATAGGTGCAAAGGGGCACCTTAACTGAGAGAGATATCTCGGCTCGAGGCACGACGCCGCATGAGTCTCTCCTGTATAGTATACGAATACATATATATGTATGTATGTATATATACCACTATCCTGGGGGTGTATGCGGTCTCTTGTCTTCAATTGCGTTTAATTTTCTCATCTCGGAAGTTACGCGAATTAAAAAACACGTAAGGCGTTGATTAACTAAAATACATAATTACGCGACTGGGATTTCGCATCTCGACAGGAACATTTTTTTTTTGCAATTTATTTGTCATTAGATTTTTTTGAATTTATTTTTGTAGTTATTTATTTAGATTGCTATTAAATAACGATAAATTAGATGAATGGCTTCGGTGATTAATAAATAAACGCGTATTACTGATGGTGATTTCTCGTATTTTAGTTTCGACAATACGTGAGAATTTGTACGACAAATCCGCCACTGCATCCTGCTGGGAAATCTTTTTTGCGAGGGTAGGGAGAGAATATGGGATACTTCTATACAATAACGCGAACTAAGACGTTTTCTCAGGCAAGAGTCACGTCCAAAAACCCCTTTTGTAGCTTCACTAAACGTTACTTCGGGACACCTGCTGTGCGCGCAACATCAGTTTTTACGATGACGACGAACCGAGTCTACGAAAGCGACGACCGCGAGAACAATGTTTCTTTCTTAGTACGGTTAACGGACAGAGAACTACAAAGTTCTCGTTTTTTTTTAGACGATTTTTAATTTTTTTTTGCTTCCGGTGCGGGTTTTCGTATCGAATGTTAAACGAGAATTAAAATAAGACGCGGATTAACGATCGGCGAGAAAAATATATTGAACATCGCCCCGAAAAAACGATTAAACTTTTTTTTTTACTAATTTTTCGTAAAGTAGAATTTTTTTGTATTTTTAAACAACAATTTTTGCATTTCTAGTAAATTACGGAAATCCCCAGATATCTCGTATGCTACGAAACAAATTCATGAAATATGGTACCCGACGAAGTTTTTAAAACCATTTTTTCTACTCGTTACAAGGGCCTGATAAATCGTTTTAAAAAAACATGATGAAGGGGATACTTTCCAATTCTGGTAAAAAAATTAAAATTTCCAAAAAAGTATTCTGATTTGCATATTTTCATGTTTTTTTCTGTTTTAAACACGAATTCAACATTAGTTTCGACTCAAATCCAATCGGAATAGTGGTAATTACTTGAAAACTATTTCCTTCGTCGTTTTCGGGTGAATTAAGGTTTTTACAAGACCGATACTGATAAAATATTAAAAAAACATGATAAAGGCGATATTTTCTAAAAAAATTGAAGTCTCCAAAAAAAAAAATGCAATATTACACATTTTCATGGATTTTTCTGTATTAAACGCGAAACCGATGTCGGTTTTGGTTCAAATCCAATTGAAATATCGGTAATAATTTGAAAACCATTTTCCTTGTGGTTTTCGGCCGAATTAAGGTTTTTACAAGACCGATACCGATAAAACATTAAAAAACATGATAAAGGCGATATTTTCTCGAAAAATTGAAGTCTCCAAAAAAAAAATGCAATATTACACATTTTTATGGATTTTTCAGTATTAATCCCGAAACCGATGTCGGTTTCGGTTCAAATCCAATTGAAATATCGGTAATAATTTGAAAACCATTTTTCTCGTGGTTTTCGGCCGAATTAAGGTTTTTACAAGACCGATACTGATAAAATATTTAAAAAAACATGATAAAGGCGATATTTTCTAAAAAAAATTGAATTCTCAAAAAAAAAAAAATGCAATATTACACATTTTCATGAATTTTTCCGTATTCAACGCGAAACCGATGTCGGTTTCGGTTCAAATCCAATTGAAATATCGGTAATAAATAAGATTTCATGAACATCCGGAATCGCCTTTCTTCCGCGATTTCGAGAAGAGAACGTTCGATTTTTCTATTTTAATTAGAATATCGATACAAGCAATGTATCATTGTTACTTTGATATATACATCGGAAGGTCAAAGGGCGTGCGTTCTGAAACATGTTCGCCAACCCCCTTTTGACTGCAGCTAAAGCCTACGAAGTATTAACTATATCACTGGAGTATACTATTGGCGGTTCTCTGGGTGCCGCGGCGCGATGCCCGCTATACGGCCTGCCAATTCGTCGGGGCATTATCCCGGTCGTAAATTTCGGCAGTAACCGAGCTTCGACAAGGAAGCGCGACGGCCCGGCAGGCAGGCGAGAGGAGCAAAAGCCCTGAGCGAAGTGGATTGCGGGGAGGGTGATGCTGCTGCTGCTGCTGCTGCTGCTGCTGCTACTACATTGCTACTGCTGGTAGTTGATTGAGTCGCGTGCTTACCACCATAGAACAGAGAGGGAAAACGATCTCTCGCCCGCGCGGGGACAATGCACTCGGGGGATCCCGACGATCATCCACAGATTTAATTAATGACTCCGATATCTCGATTCGCCAATCGGCTTACGATCTATTGATTCGCTATATCCCCGGTACGAATTTAATTTTCTCTCACTGTAATGCCCCGATGGCAATTGATAGAACGATAAAAATTGAGAATTCATTTCTCTTATACTGCGTCACATACGTCCGTAGTATGTAACACTCGATGCTTTCGATGATTAATATTGGCGGACAGAAGGGACAACATTAATAATATTAAATCGGCATGTGATTCGGCTTTTTTCTCGATTTTTTTTTGTTTTTTGTTAAGACAGAAAGAGAGATAAAAATTGAAGTTTGAAAATTGAAAATGTGAAATCGGTATGCGATTTCCTCGGTTTCTTTCCCGATTTTTTCAATAAGACGATAAAAAATGAACATTTTTATCTACTCTGCATCATTGCCGAGAGAATTGATTTAAATTTCTTTATTGACAAAAATTGAGATTTGAATATTTAAAAAATGAAATCGGTATGCGATTTTCCCGATTTCTTTGTTAAAACAATGAAAAATGAAAATGATTATCTACTCCGCGTCATTTAAGACGGAATAAATGTGAATTTCTTCAATGATCAAAATTGAAACGCGATGACATTGAAAATAATAAATCGGTATCAGATTTTCTTGTATATTTTTTTTGTAACGAGTGTTTACGGTAAATTAATGAGCGAAATATTGTTCGTGTTTCAGGTATGGTTTCAGAATCGAAGGACAAAGTGGCGAAAGAAACACGCTGCCGAGATGGCGACGGCGAAGAGACGCCAGGAGGAGGTCGAGGGTGTAGTTGCCGAGGGTGAAGACGGTTGCAGCGACGGCGAGATCGACGGCGGCGGTGAAACCGCGGCAAAGAGGCTCAGAAGGGAGCTCGAGCAACAGTACGGACCGTGAGGAAAGAGACTTGGGGGTGGAAGGCGTGGCTATGGTCTATAGGGGGCGGTGAATAAGGGTGTACGGTGGCTGCGCCGCGTTGCGCTATCGAGCCTTCGCGTTCCCCGCGGTTGTTACCCCGCAAACCTCGAGAGGGATGAAAGTCAGGGAGCGAGAGAAATAAAGAGAAAGCGAAAACGAGAATACGAGAAACAGAGAAAGGTGTACGGTTAGCCGAAAGGAAGTCTCCCGGACGCATCCGACGAAGAACTGCAATAGCCCATCCGCAACACGAGCGAAAAGTAAAACGGAAAACGCATCGTACGGGGAAGCGAACCAGAAAGAGAGAGAAAACAAAATCGTGATCCAGACTTTCTCTCTTTAAACCTTTTTATTTCGTCCTTTTTCCGTGGCCATCGCCAGCGAGAGAGAATCTCTCGATACGATAACAGGGAAGAGAAAACGGAAGAGAGAAAGAGAGAGATTGAGTTTTCGCGGTTCGCGATTCCGTTACTCTCGCACAATGCGCGGCGGTAAGGGGGGTTCGTTCTTTTCCGCCGGTCAATATCTACTCTCCTCGGCATCGCCGCCACTCCATGTTTTTCCTCATTCTTTCCTACGCGTTTTTGTTCTCATTGTTTCTTTCCTTTTTCTCTGATATTTTCGGACACTGCTTCGCCTCGATCCGTGTCTCGGACGAGAGAAATCCACAGAGAATAAGTAACAATTTCCACGCGATAAATTCGTACTTCGATAAACGGAGAACGAAATTCTATAAGGTGTGACGACGCGAAGGAGAGGAAAGGAAGACTTCCGGTTCGCTGACTGCGGCGCAGACAAAAGAAGCGGAAAAGATGTTCCTTCTCGTTCACTCGGCCCAAACTTGGCTTCTTTCGTCGTGAAGTAAAACGCGACGTCGAAGTTTTACGTCGAACTTCGACGATTTCGCGTTCGACAAGATTCTTTCGTACGGAGCCGACGATCGGAATCGTTGAAAAAGATACAGAGAAAATGTCTTCGGTAAAAGAATCACAACTACTGCGAAAGGAAAGGGCTGCTTTTTTTTTTTTTTTTTTTTTTCTTCGGACGATATGACTGAATTGAATTATAAACTTTGTCTACGAGTTTAGACTGTTCGTCGGTCAGTGCAATAACTATAACGATCGGGGCTCTGATACGTATTCGAATAAATAACCAAATATTCGTGGGGAAAAAATTATAAATAAACGAAAAATAAAGAGAGAAGAAAGGAATTTGACGACAGAAGTACTAAAAATCGCGGGAGGTACGGACATAGCGCAAAAAAAAAAGACACCCACATTTGTATATATTAATGTAGATATTAAAAAAAAAAACAACAACAACAACAAATGAATAAATGATAAACGTGATTGTGATATTCGGCGTTTCAAATGCAAAATCGATGTAAGTAGAATTCGTAGGGTATATTAACTGTTACGATGATATATGTATATATGAATGATGCGATTAAAAAAAACACAAAAACTCAAAGACAAATTCGATCTCAAAAAAAAAAAAAAAAAATTACGCAAAAAGTGAGATATAAAAATGCCCGATAATTTCGACGTTTGCGAATAGCGAAGCTACTTAATAAACACGAAGAGATACAAAAAAAAATTTATTAATGCTGACGTACGGTCGCGATGAGACGAGAATTAACTAAAATTTCTATCTCGTGAAAAAAAAAAAATTCTCACATCTACCGACACGTAAAAACTTCAACTCGCCTACTCGATTATTTATATAAATATATTAATAACGAAAAAAAAAGAATAACCAATTGTACAGTAAATAATTAGATAAATTGTTGATTAACCGGTAGCGACAATCTGTATAAAAGAGAAATGAAAGAAAAAGAAAATGTCGAAGACGACGACGAAGCACCCACTGTATAAATTATACATAAATGTTATCTATCGCTTGTGTATTATATCTCTGATTTAATAAATGGCAAATATGATATCCTGATGACGATGCGTTGAACTATATAATTTTCCGTTACCAAATCCGACATTCTGAATAACTGCCAGAAAACAAAGTTACTTTGATGAATAATGTTCGCGGTAATTGATTACGCGGAACAGCTATAGCCGCGTATCGAGACATTTATGGTGTCGGGAAGACTCGTGTCCTCGGCGCGTAGTTCTCAAACATTCAATTTGATCCTCGTCCCGGCGCGACGAGGACCCAGTGATTTATCCCGTTGCGAACCAAGTTTTGGCACAAGTTATCCTATCGTTCACGACGCGGAGAATATATAGGGGTTCGCTCCCTCACTTTACGTTCCCTCCGGCTATGTCTTTGCGCTTTCGCCCCCCAATCATGTTACAGAACCTGATACGATGACGCCTCGGAAGCTCGCATCTCATTTGTTAACATCTCAAAAAATAATCGTCTTATTATCTCAGTAATAATTCTATTGTTTTTGATATTTCGTATCGATCTTTTTAAAATTATTGAATCTTATTATTCCCGTAATAATTCTATAGTTCTTGATATTTCGTATCGATCTTTTTAAAATTATTAAATTTTATTATTCCCGTAATAATTCTGTGGTTTTTGATATTTCGTATCGATTGATTCGAAATTATTAATTTTCATTTTTCCAGTAATTATTCTATGATTTTTGATATTTCGTATCGATCTTTTCTAAATTATTAAATCTTATTATTCCCGTAATAATTCTGTAGTTCTTGATATCTCGGATCGGTCGTTTAAAAATTATTAAGTTTTATTATTCCAGTAATAATTCTATAGTTCTTGATATTTCGTATCGATCGTTTCAAAATTATTAAGTTTTATCATTCCAGAAATAATTCTATAGTTATCGATATATCGTATCAATAGCTACAATTGAAATTGAATTTTAATTATAAAATAACTTTCTGAGATTTTCTTCTTAGTAAAAAATTAATAACTATTGAAATATCTCTTAACATGGAAACAAAAATAACTTTGGGGTAAATTGATAATGTTATTAGCATCGAGAATAATTCTTGATATCTCATACCAACATTCAAGACGATTTATCTCTCAAAACGGCAATTCAAATTAAGAAAATAAAAAAATTTCGTAATTTTTTTCTCAGTATCGAAACGAAAATAACTTTGCAATATATTCGAGAGATTTCGCTAACCTGAAAAATATTCCAACAATTTCAATATTTCACCGTATTATCAAAAGGAGAACAACGATATTTTTAAAATGCAATAAAATATATGAAACAATTTTTTTCTTCTTTTTTTCTCAACTCATATTCTCCGAAGATCCTCTTCGACTCTCCCACCCTTCTCGCTACGCTACGATATTTTCTCAACTGCTCGACATCCGTCATCAAGACAACTCGTGTCATCGAGCCAACGATACTATAGCTACGGATGTCTGGAAGCATTTGGCCGCTGCGCGATGAGTTGAGTCGCTCACGTGTCTAAAGTTACTACGATGTCTCAACAAAAAAAAAAAATCAAGAATACTGAGATCGCGTTACCAGCGCTCTTGATAGTCGGCTAATATTTGTGAACCGAAAAAAAAAGTGGTGGAAGATGAGAGAAAAATAAAAAATTATTTTTTCTTCTTCGAGAGACGTCGACACATAATTATCACGTGCGAAGCTGCAATAAGTCTTTTCTTCACACGTGACTATTGGACTCGTATAGTGTTATTTTATTACTACTAAAACATCGCGTAAACCCGAAAAAACGAGAAAAAATCTCCAATAAATGGCTTCAACTCAAAAATTCAATCTCAACCTTCGACTCCCATTGATTTTTCGTGTAATTCAGAAAACAATTCGATTTCTCGTAAACACGAGACGAGAACTCGGAAAGAACGTTTAAGTCGGTTTGAGAAGACAGTAATCCGATTCGCTTTTCGATCGTCTCCCGTTTTTCACTTTTTTCTTCTCCGTCTCATGTTTAATCGCGTCTTTTGTGGCCCCCGCGCGTCGAAACGATTTTCTTGATTAAATACTTCGATCCGAGAAGCTCTCGTGTTCCGCTATCATTCGCCTATATCACGTTTCGCGTTAACAGTCCCAACAGAAGTAGCAATAAAAATGCAGCTCTACTGCAACTATCGTCTTCGATAGTCGTGTATTTCAATTTCGCGTTTCAACATTCCGTTTTAATCATCGAAATTTTATTAAAAGTTGTTACAGTAATCTTTGGAGTTCGTAAGACGAAATTCGATAAGCGAACCTCGGAGCTATTAGCGAGTGATGAATACTCTCGTATCGCACACTTCGAATCAATTTACTAAACGGTAAATTAATTTAATAAGGGGGCCGCCGCCCCAGTCACGGGGCGAAAAGTTGATCGGACTGAAGAAGGGGATGCAGAAGTCTCTGTAGTAGTCGCGCCGAACTATACGAAGCGTAACGGAAGAGCGACGCGGATGCTGCGCAGGGAGGGGGATGAAAACAACGAAGAACAGTGAGAGAACCATTTTCAGAGGGATATAGCAGTGTAGTTGGCGAACTATAATAGTATAGGTGCTCTTCTCAACCCCCGTACTACGACGGCTCAAGCAGAGAGTCACCCTGCGCCCAGCATCAGCAGCAGCAGCAGCAGCAGCTATTCATTTAGCTAACAGGCTGTTATGATTAAGTTTGCTGGCGCGAGAGCGTCCGAGCAGAAGAGCGAAAGAGGGACAGAGAAATAGATAGACAGATAGATAGACAGACGTACGAAGAGAAAGATAGAGAATTGGAGAACGCAGCAAAGGCAATTCGTGTTTCATCCGCATTCGGAGTTTCGCTCTGAGTAGCTGCTGCCGCGCAGAGCTTTCTTCGCCAAATGCCCCCCTTTCTCCGTCCCTAAACCGAGAGCAATTGTTTCTCTCGCTCTCTTTGCCACCCTCTTTGCCACCCTCTACCCCCACCGAAAGCATCCAAATTTCGTGAGATACCGCGGTGTCTGCAGCACGAATTAAGCTACTGGCGTAACTTTGATCGTTTCGCTTCTATATAACTATATATATATCGCTTTCTGCACGATGTCGACGAGATATTTACAAGACTATTATTAGACGCACGCGAAATGGATTACGAATATCGTGATATCTTCGAGATGAGAAGAAATTTTATGATTCGCTATAATCGGAGCGCAGAGAAATTTAGGCATTTTTTTTATTTTGTTCTGAATACAAATTTGATTTTTAATCTAATTTTTTTAAGGGAATACAAAGATGAAGATTTGTTTTCGCGAGCCTTAGGAGAATTTATGCGGACGCAGTGAGCGCAAAGAACGTTTAGAGATTCGAAGATTGAAATGGAATGGCGAATTTTTTCTTTCTTTTTTTTTTTGCTCTCTGTGAATCGGCATCACGAACGAATGCCCATCCATTAATATTTATGTCGATATTCCAGTTAAACTCCGAGTGTCGAAGGGCTATGACTTTTATATAAGAGCCTCCGTCGCTCCGGCGCAGCGTCACGTGTTCGCTGAACCGCGAATCGCCCTTTTCCAACCAAACGATTTATCGATCCCCCACTGGTCTGGTGTGTCATCGGTAACACGGATTTCATATCTAATAGCGTTTCGCTACGGCGAAAATAGTATTTTCATTTTCATAATTGTTCAACGATCGCTTACGGCAATTCGTATCGTTGGATAATTAAAAATTACGATACATCGCGGCGAATTGCCGTATTTCGCAATACAATTTTTTTTCTTCTTTTTTTTTTTCGAAAACAATTATTTTCACCGAATCTCGAAGAATAGTCGCCATTTTCGTAGAGTTCGTTCGAAGAAGGAACATCATTTTTGCTTCCATTAGGAATGTTTTATCACGCAGTGTCACCGTTCCGTACCACACGCCGCAGTGTTGGCGGCGGATGGTACGCTTTCCTATTGCCATTAGAGTTCCCAAATCCACGACGATAAATTATCAGAGTACATACACGAATATATATATATATATGTATACATATGTATGGTAAACGAAGAGAAGTGTAGCGAGACTCGAGTTGCCAAGAATTACTCTCGTAGCAAAACGATCGCTTTATACTTACATAGACACGTATATAACTAAAGTTCAACCTATTTTCTCCAAAACATTAACGAACAATCCGACTCTCTCGTTCGAAATAATGTTTATGATTCGTACGCTAACAGCGAAAAAAAAAAAAAAAAAAAAAAAAAAAAAAAAAAAAAAAAAATACGACACAGAATTGAAGAACTTCCGGGCGTATTTTCAAATCTTTCCGTTCGTTCGACATTCTATTTTCTATTTTCGTTTCAATTTTTCCTTTTTTTTTTCGTTACGCGGATGAAAAACATTTAAACGATCCAATATACGAAGAATCGTTCGGGTTTTCGTAACCGGGCGACGAGGATGATTCAGTAACGATCGCGTATACCCCGAGCCACCGGATAGCGCGATCCTATCGGATAGATATCGCGGGTGCGGCGTAGAGCGACATTTTTATGCTTCGGACCGGGCGCCACCGCTGAGATTTACTGCCGTCCGCGGTGTTATAGCGTGTGCTCTCTGCTCTCTCTCTCTCTTTCTCTCTCTTTCTCTCTCTCTCGCGCTCTCCGCGTTTTCTCTGTTCGTATTCGTCGCACACGAAGTTTCTCCGTCTGTCATATACATATGGAGACTATGCCGGCCGCGTATATCCAACGGTTACCATGTGTATACCGCGATGTATATGTATGCAAAATCTGTGAGACCTTTCTTTCCCCTCTCCGACGTTCGTCCCGCAACATCAACTACATCATACGCGGAAAATCGGAAAACATTCGGCGTTATTATACTTTTTTATTGTAAAACCGATAAAACCAGATAGATGGCTGCGACTGGGAACCGGCAGTAGAGCCGACGAGAGAGAAAGAGTGTTACCGACGCGCCGTTTCGTTTTTCTGTAGCTATACATAATATCTCTATGGTTACTATAGCGCCGCAATGCTATAACTGTAAGAGATATATGTACTATACGACCCGCAATCTCGTCAAATATCAAACACGCGCTCTCTACCCCTTTTACTTCGACGCTTTTCCACTCCCACACGCGCTCTTCGGCGCGATGTAATCTTTCATCCCTCCTGTGTAGGTACACGCCGTACAGCACTGTGTCGCGTCTTGTCATACATCCCCTTACGTACACGTGCGAGAAATACTACGATTATCTTTCTTCGTGATACCTTAACACGACTTTCTCTACCTTCGTACTGTTGGGGAGAACGAAAGCGGAGAACAGACAGTGAATAATACCGATCATACTGATTTTCCGGAATTTCTGTTATTTTTATTTTATTTTTTTTCAAGGAATTTCAGATTTTTTTTTCACGAATTTCAGGTTTTTTCAGGAATTTCAGGGTTTTTTTTAAAGACTTTCAGGTTTTTTCAGGGATTTTTTCTTCCGAAATTTCAGGGGGGCAATTTCAGGGGTTTTTTTTTACATCAGCAATTTCAGATTTTTTCAGGAATTTCAGTTTGTTTTCCGGTTTTTTTAAATCCAGAATTTCAGGTTTTTTTAACAGAAATTCCGGTATTTTTTTTTTCAAGAAAATTTTTCGGTAAGTGTCGATAATAAAAACAAAGTTAAGTCCCATAAAAAACCGAAAAATTGCATATAAATAATTTTTTTAATAAAGTAGACGTGATTCACCGATGTTGACGAATAACACCGAAAGATTCTGCATTTGTATATTACCCTTAACAATCGATGAGAATCATAACATAATTTTTTATTCAGTTATTTTTCTTGGTATTCCGAATGTAAGTATCCTACCAATATGATACGATAAAGTTGATTTTGTAACTTTGTTTTTCCGATCGCAATTACTCTAATTGATTCCCTCCGGAATTTCATTAGACATCATTTAACGCAATCGATCTATAGGCCTCGAAAAAAAAAAAAAAAAAAAAAATGGAATTCTCTCGACTTCCGCGTACAATTTTCACGGTCGCGGCGATAAAGATCGCGCGGCGTATCGGGAGGGGGAGTGGCGAAGTGAAACAAAAAAACAGGGAAGGCTCGTGACTTTTAGGTATTTCAACGTCGCTAATATCTTTGGAGTTTCAAGATTCGGTAATAATGTAGAGAAGCCAAAAGACGAGAAAGAAAGCAAGAAGAACGGGGCGAACGAGGGTTGGGCGACGAAGAATAAACCCCCGCGAAAGCGGAGTGATTGCGACTATGATTGCGAAAGAGAGGATTGGAAGGGGTGGAAAAGCGAAGCGAAGGAGAAACACCACTTTTATATCTGGCTGCTGGATTTTCATATCGTTTTATCGCTCCTACATTCGCTATCCCAGTCATGTTTATCTTCCTACGCCACAGAGGGAAGCGTCTCGTTTTCGTGTTCCTTCCCTTTTCTTTCCTTCTCTCCGAAATCCCCCCGCGCGCGTCTTATTTCCTTCGCACTACCGGACGCGCGCATCCACCGCCGCGTATCTTTTCTCTCTCGCGCCCCCGCGCGCGAGGCTACAGCAGCGGCAATATCATTCTCATTCATTTTTATCATCTTCGCTCTTCTCCTCTCCCGCCTATCCGTATATACCGTTTCACCCCCAATCTCCTCTTTCTCTATGATCACCGCGAGACTTTTCCTTCTTATTCTATATACTATATTGACTTCGCGAACTCCGCGACTGTGCTCTCCGCACTGCCGCGTTCTTCAACCCCCTTGTTGCCCCAACCGGATAAAAAGAACTTAATATCGCCATAGCATCGAGAGGATTCGAGAACTAATAATATTATCCTTTGCCAAAATGATAATATTATTATTATTATCATTGTTATGTGTAGTATCTACTTTTCTATTAGATGAAGACGCTTCGGCGTCGTATGCGTATAGAGAGCTTCGTAAATGATTCACGATTTACGCTCTGTGCGCTTATTTTTTATCGTCAGTATCAAAATTGCTTATAGCTTCGATACTTTTTTTTTTCATTTTTTTTTTTTTATTTATTATTTTTCTTCAATTCTCTTCGTCCTCAGATATGCCGAAAGTTAGTTTCGCTAAAAAGCTTCATACAGTCCGCGTGTTCGCGAAAGGGATGCAAACCTTCGGCGCGCGCGACGAGCGATATTTCGCCCGAAAAATGTCGGATTCGAGGTGCAGAAAGAGAAAATATAAGGGAATGCTTCGCGATTTGAAATAAGCTGCGGCCGAGTTATGTATATATATATATATGTGTGTTCCGTCGACCAGAGTGCGAAAGAGCCGAACGAATACTCGTAAATTCTCGGTCGGCGTTTTTACGAGCGATATACGTTCGAACCGACTTCGCGGACGAGTTGAAGGCTATCCCCACCCTCTGTACCACTCAACCTTCTCGACCTGGTCGCGTGATTAATATTACGAGAGTTTGCGTAACTCTCGTAAAGTTAGCATACGTAGTTAGAGCACTTGAACGGAGGGCGCCGATGGGTGCTGAGCTTTGGGCGTTTTCTCGCTCTCGTTCTCGCGACAGTCTTTCGCTACCGCCTTTAAGGGTGGATACCGCGAGAAATTCACCCCCCACCCCCCACCACCCCTCTTTCACGAAGCGGTGGTCTCGTTTTTACACTTTCTTTCCTTCTCTTTTCTTTTTTTCTTTATATTTCAAGCGAGAAAAAGGGGATCTACTATACTACGCGGGTTACTCTCTAACTCTCTCTCGCGCCCCGTTTAGCTGAGAGCTCGAGGTACGCGAGAAAAAGAGCCCCCCGTTCTACTACACCCGCCAACCGATCGACACTGTGAATTTATCGGTGAGTTAAACCGTTAATATCAGCTTTCGGAGGCTCTAAATCAATGGAAAATATTCTAATTGGAATATGAAAAAAGTTGGCGCGCAGCTTGGAGAGCTCTCGGGCTTCGGGGGCTCTCTTAATTCTTTACCCTCGCGTTTACGTACTTTTCTTCTCTCTCGCGCTTTCGCGAGACTCCCGAGGGCGCCAAATGGACGCGCGTGAGCCCCCCGCGTTCTTTTAAACCCCTCAGTCGTCTCGCGCTGTAACTCGCCAAGAAGGGATGCAAGAAGAACTCTGAATTTCACCTCATCCCACAACGTTACGTTGGGATCATCAGAAACCCTCCCGCGTTCTCCAACGCATTCTCTCTTTCGTTGAACAGTATGAAAGCGACAAAAATTAAATTATCTCGAGGAGCCGCCCTCTCCGCGACGGACAAAGATGAGAAAAAGTTTTCGATTCGAGGGCGTGAAATGCACTGTTGGCTATTAGTACGAATTTTCTGATATGACACAATAAGTTCGCGTAGAAACTAATTTAGGGATAAATAATATCGAATGCTATCGTAATTACGAATTTTATGAAATTTTCGAAATTATTATACGTTGTTGTGCATTCGAATTAAAATTTTTAAAAATCAAACATCGCGACAATACGAAAAATTGGTTCCATAAAATGGCGGTTATTTACAAGACAAAGATTTTTATCTAAATGAATAAATAAAAAAAACTTTTAAAAATTCTATTTTTTTTTATATACGAAAAATTAAAGAGTAAAGAAATGGATACTATAAAATGCCTGCTATATATAAAAAAAAGATATTTATGTTAACGATTTCATGGGTGAAAATATAAAAACCATAAATAATTATCAATATGTATAAAAATTTCTCGATAGCGCTTCGTTATCGCGCGTTTCCGTCAATATGGTAAAAAAAAATAAAAAAATTTAAGAGAGATCAATGCCACTGCGAGAAAATACTACCTCGTCCCTCGCATTTTACTCCAATTCATCAATATCTCATTTCTTAACTCCGCTATTTCGTAAAATTCAAACGAAAAAAAAAAAAAAAAAAAAAAAAAAAAAATTGTTACTACAGAAAACGTTGGATATTTATAAGACGAAGATATTTATAGGTTATGTATACGCGAAGTGTACGGGGTACTAAAATATAATAGAATATAAGTATCCCGTTTTCGACGAGGATGCGGCTTGAGGCGGAGCTTTCGCACCGCCACAACACGCGACAATAAATTACGTAGCGGAAGCGGGTAATAATAATGTGGCAAACGGCGTTAAATATGGTCGGTTGTGACAGGACTAATAGGGGAGGAGGTTCTCTTCGTTCTCCTCCTCGTGCGCTCCGAGCGCTTTTGCTATAGACATATACAGAAGGCGCATGAGGTCGACCTCGCAACTCTCTTATATATCATAATATGCGCAGTGTATAGTAGTATTATTAAAAGGTGCGCTATAGGCCCGTTAGGAAATCCCGAAAGGATACTGTTGCCGGGATGAAAGGCTGCCACATTATCCTTAATTTATCGTCGTTTCATCGTTATTTTAGCTCCCCCCCCCCCCCCTCCCAACTCCCGTCCCCACCACAGCGGATCGAAAACCGTTGCTTCATTATTACGAAAAACTTGCTAACATAATAATAATAATAATGATAATAATTCTCGCAACATTTATAACAGAATATCGACGCAAATAATACAATGGTAGAGTGAGAGGCTGTTCGGAATCAAGTAGCAAACGTATATTTAATTACCCGATGTTATACGGGCTATGGACGAGAGTGCTGGAACGCGGGGATAGTCGTTCACTCAAAATCGCAACGAATTTTCGTCGAGAGTGACGTGAAGCTGCGCGGACGGGGGTGGGGGACGTTCAGAGAGCAGCAAAATGGATTGGCGTCGTGTTACGATTGCAACAACGATCCACACAACGTCACGTTGCGGCGCGCGCGAATGTTTCCGTAGGTACGAGTGCGCGAGTGTGTAAACGTCGAGTGAAAATTTCGTTGGATAATTGACGGTGACTTCCATACCCGCGAGTGGATTTGATCGGGGCTCATGAATTAATTGGCGGATGGAACGAGAGGGGGAGGGGGAGGGGACGCGAAAAGGGTAATTAGTAGAATCGTAATGGTGAGCGGTTACATCGCCTCCAACTGGTATTTAAGGCTATAAACTCGAGAGCGCGTTCGTGCACTGTACCCCGCGGTGGGTCGTGCCCCCTATCTGCCAGTTGAGGGAATGAGAGAACGAGTGAGAAAGTCCCTCTCGCGTACTCTCGGTTGTTATATACCGCTATACTTCCGACAAACACGAACGGCATTCTGGTAAAGTCAAACCACCCCTTTTACACGCGACTCAACAACTGCTTGTACATTATGCGATTTTATTAAACCCCTCGCGCGGTTATACACGCCGGAGAATTGGCAATACTGTCGAATTGCCAACAGTCTGTAGATCTCGTTAATTAATACGTTGAAAATTAATATTGTAAATAGTAATCGAAGTGTTTACACAACACTACATATACAATTTTGACCTCATTGTAAACTTTTCTTGCAGTAAACAAGTTTAGCTTTTAAATCCGCAATATTTCGAAATCATTTATCCTTTTATCCGATATTCACAATATATATTAATACGCAATGTGCCTATAAATGCCTAATGCGTAATGTGCCTATTTTGTTTTTATTCGATCTATCGTGCAATCATCTGTTGCATCAGATCGCCTATATCGATTCCTAAGCAACAGAAGGGCGTATCCCACATTAGCAAACATGGAACGCAATGCAAGAAACGCCGTTATGCTGCTTAGTAGGCGATATGGTCGTCTCGATGTGTCGGCGCATTTTTTTTCGTGAAAGGAATTTGGAAATAATTACCCACTGTCAACGTAGATTCTGATTCTTTCTTTGCAGCGATGTCAATGAAATATGTAAGGCTTTCTTCTTCTGGAAACGGTTATTGTCCATCGTTGTGAATTAATTATGTAGCGCCGGGTCGGTTCATGCCTCGTACCGGCATCCAAGATGGCAGACGAATGACGCTCGTCAGCTGTACGTTAGACAATCATGCGCAGTAGAGTCTCTGCGCATGCCTCGTCTCTCGTGTCCGCGCCAAGCCGACATAATCTTAGCTGTCAAACAATTCCAAGTTTGTTTTTTTATATACGCGATTATTTATTACTACATTACACAAAAATACTGTTCCGTTACTCGCGTTAACTGTTTTAACTCCAAGTTAAAAAATGAACGATTCGAAAGGAGGACACAATTACGAATCGCAAATGGGTGAGCGAATTATTATCGTCATTCCGAACAGCCAGTTATTTATTTATTAACTAAATAATGTCTTTATGTTGACAGAGTGTTCAGTCGCCAAAAGGCCCAAAACATGCAGATTCCCTCGTAACGATACTCTCGCAGTAATGTGTCACTGGAGCGTACCTTCAGCTATAGCGATAAAGCATTGTGACGTTACAGAGAACATCATAGAAATCACTTACGGCGAATTGGTAAAAATGCAACTCAACCTTATGAAATTCCTGATGAACACAAGAAGTTCTCAGTTTATTGGAATAGCCAATGATATTCCGGTGTACTGTCTTCCGGGACTGATGCTTGGGTACAAAAATTTTACGTTACGCTAAAAAAATAATTCCGTTGAGTATAAATTATTTTTTTTTTATTTTTTTTTTTCAGAATGATGGGGTGTGGCAAGGCATTTGTATGTTTACCTCCGTCGTCATCCGAAACTCGACGCATTTGCTTTTCGTTGAATATTTCGCATGTTTTTTGCTCCAAAACAATCGACGAACCAAAAAAAATAAAAAATTTTGAAATTCATGGTACGCAACTATTATTTTTAGAAACTGAGAATTTTAGATTAAATTTGCGAAATTTTGCCATATCAAACGACATTATTGGAGATTTTGCGTACGCAATTACAACTTCCGGATCGACCGGTGAGCCGAAAATCGTCAGGGTAACTCACAGCTCAATAGTACCGAATATTATTGACTTGGAACGTATTTTCGCCGCGTCGAGCGGCGACACGGTCGCTCAGCTAACTCCGGTAACTTTCGATCCCAGCGTAATCGAAATTTTCCTCAGTTTCGCTTGCAACGGCACTTTATTAACGGTTTCCGAAGATTTGAAAAACGATCCGGAGATTTTGCTGAAAATACTCGTTAGAAATCGCGTCACCATTCTTCAAAGTACCCCTTCGCTTTTGTTGCACCGATGGTCCAGTGAAGAATTGAAAAAAACGATTCTTGGACCGATCAGTGATCTCAGAATTCTTATACTCGGCGGGGAAACTCTACCGCCTGTGGAAATTCTTTCAAGAATCAAAGCGCCCGATAATAAGACGAGAATATTCGATATTTATGGAATCACAGAAGTCTCGTGTTGGGCGACAATACGAGAAATTGAGTTATGCGATTATACGCAGAATTTGGGCGAAAATCTTAGCGATACGATTCTGGAAGTGAGGGACGAGTCGGGAAATGTTGTCAGGGAAGGCGAAGGCGTTCTTTACATAGGTAAATCAACACTTTCGATCTAAATTATCGCCGATATGTATCTTTTCATTTCTGACAAATTGCGTTTTTTCGGTTTTGTTTTTAAATAAACAGGAAGTCAATCGAGAAAATGCGCAATCGACAACGAGAACACTCCAATCGACAACGAGGGCACTCCAATATTTCGCGACACTGGAGACATAGTTGAGGTAAAAAATGCTTAAAATTTTTACAATAGATTTTACACAGCGATTGAAAAATAATGAACATTGAAATTTTTTTTTAGATCGACAAAAAGGGTTCATTAACTCTGAAAGGCCGACGAAATCGTAAAGTAAAGAGATACGGCACCAAACTATATTTGTCGGACTTAGAAAATGATGTAAAAAAATTGTCCTTCGTGGAGAATTGCTACGCATTGTTTGACGAAAGAAATCAATCATTGCATCTCTATTTCACAACTTTCAATAAATTTCTCGACAGCGATGAGATATTAAGATGCGAAAAGGAGGTATTGCGTCGGACGATGCAAATATCGAGTATACATCGTCCCGACAAAGTTTGTCACCTCAATCGATTCGAATTAACGTCGCATGGAAAGATATGCAGCAATTACTTGAAGAAGCACTCAGCTAAGCTATTAAGACTCGCTGAAGCGGGAAATAACGAGAGAAATGCTGTTGAAACTTTCACGGAATTGTGGAAAAACAGCGGACTGCCTGACGATGACTCGGGTTTCATGGATTCGGGTGGATCTTCCGTAATGGCTTTGCGAATTTTCAGTGAATTCAGCGAAAGAGTTGAATTTGACTTTCCGGAGCTAATCGGACAAATGCTACAGAATAAAAATTTCTCCACGTGTCTAAAATACGTTGCGAATCATTCATCCAATCGTTCGACTACTACAACCGCTGAGAATACCAAAGAATTAATTGGCGAAAGTAGCAAATTAAATGCCGGAGGGCAATCGGTGCATAAAGAGGATAAAAAAGAAATTTATTCATCGAACGATTTAAAGAGTTCAAATATCTTTGTTTGGCAAAAGTGTAGAGGAAAAAATAGTTTTCCTTCTTCAATCAAAGAAAAAAACGAAAATTCGGGTGATAACGTTTCAAAAATTCATTTGGAACGTCTCTACTGTTTGGGAAAATGCGTCGATGCGTCTCCAACGATTTTTGGATATTCTGAGTTCGTCACAATGTTTCTTATAATTAATATTCACTGCTCGCTACTTATGAATCGCTTTTAATTTATTTCTTGCAGCGGAGAAAGTTATGTGACTGTTGGTTCGCATTCGGGAGTTATTTGCACCGCTGAATTGAGCAAAAAAAAATCCCCCGAGCATTGGGAGGTCACGTTACCCGATAGGATCGAAGCTTCGGTTTTGGTTCTCGATGACTTTCGAGGAATAATAGGTACAATTTTTACAATTTTTTTTTCGTCATTATGAATTATCAATGTATGTAAATGGAAAATAGAAAATTACAGGTTCTTACGACGGCAACGTGTATTGTTTGCATCTGAAGACTGGAGAACACTTCTGGACATTCAAAACCGACGAAGCGGTGAAATGCACCGCTGTACTTTGTTCGAGAGGACAAAATGTATTCTTTGGATCCTACGATCGTCATGTATATTGCGTTTCCGTAGAGGTGAATTATTGAAAAAAAAAAAAAAAAAAAAAAAAAATCATCGAAAT
Organism: Buathra laborator; assembly: GCA_934046635.1. Classification (NCBI taxonomy): domain Eukaryota; kingdom Metazoa; phylum Arthropoda; class Insecta; order Hymenoptera; family Ichneumonidae; genus Buathra; species Buathra laborator. The sequence continues at coordinate 8,422,704 of OW203900.1, forward strand.
ATTTTTTAAAAACGTTAATATCTTTTACTACAGAAAGGATCCGAAGTTTGGAAGCTGAAAATCGGCAACGGTAGCATTTCCGCGACTCCGTGCGTCGATGCGGCACTCGACGCCGTGTTCTTCGCACTGCTCGACGGAACTTGCGTCTCCCTGAAGCAAAATACCGGTGAAATTAATTGGATTCATAAGCTGAATTTTCCAGTTTTTTCTGCTCCGGTAGTTCTGAATATCGGTATCGTCGTGTTTTGCGATGTAACAGGAAAACTGTGCAGTTTTTCCGCTTCTACGGGTGATAAGGTACATGAAAAAAACGGCATCTACGTAGTTATTAATTAAAATACACGTTTCCGATGTTAAATAGTAGTTTTCGAAATTGCAGAAGTGGACACTGGAAACCAACGGAGCTGTTTTCTCGCATCTGGTGGTTCACACCGATGAAACAACAAAACTCCAAAGTCTCATTTTCGCGTCTCAAAATCGTTACATCTACAAACTCGAGTGTCGCGACAGTGAGGAACCGCCGATATTCCGATTGCAGAAGGATATCGGAACGCCAGTAATTTCGACTCCGTCGTCAAACGGCAAAGTTATCGTTGTTATCGGCATTAAAGGCGAATTAACGCTTATCGATTTCACGACTGGCGAAGAATGTGGAAGTTTTAAATTCGGTGGCGATGTATTCTCATCGCCGATAATTCACGATAATTTTATCGTCGTCGGCTGTCGCGACGACAATTTATACGTTCTTTCGATTTACGACGATTCAATGTAATTTTTTTTTTTTTTATCGATCGATCCAATTCGATCGATTTTAATATACGAAAAAAAAAAACTGAGGGTCGACGTAGCACAATGTCATTTATTCAATACGGTTCTCGTATTACAGTAATAGTGAGTTTACGATCCTGAAAATGTTTTTTTTTTTTTTTTTTTTCGCATGGCGTACTTCCGGTTCTCTCGCATAATGATCGCCTTTTCTTTTTCTATTTCATATCTCATTTTTTCCCCTTTTTGTACGTAATACGGACTCGCTGTGTGCTCCTAACGGATTTCCTGAAAAGCGGCGTGCAAGCGTTGCGGTATTTTTTTTTTTATCCGCGAAGATGGCGCGCTTACAACTAATGACGATAATTATTATCACGATACGCCCCACGCCGGGCAAAAGGAATATTCGTGGTTGCAAAATTGCGCAAATCATAATTTTAACGCCACTAAAGGCTTCTCATCCTCACGCGACGTTAAAAAAAAAAAAAAAATGTATTTTTTGTTTTTAATTTTTCAATGAAATGCTTCGTGTTACCCGTACGATAATATCGCTACTATCGATTTACTTATTGTTAAAAATTCATGCCGGATATTTCGGGCGTTGATTTTTCTTTTCTGTTTGTTTGTTTGTTTTTTTTTTTTTTTCGTTTTTATCTCTTAAAAATTATAATATCGGGCGTAAATTTTGTGTACATCAATATAATACAATTATATTGCATACATTTCAGACAGACGCCCGCGTTACATCATAGTACGTCATACTGCTTTTTTGTTCTTTTTCTTTTTTCACGCTTTTGAAAAGTATTACTTTTTTTTTTAATTTTTATTATTTTTCTTTTTTCGTTTCACATTTATGGTCAATTTATGATCATTGCAATAATCCGTATTTAATAATAATTCTAATGTAATCTATAATCGCTAAATGGAGGCATGTCGATAGAGACCGCGCGCGCGTTTAGTAATCTTTTTTCTGTTTTTTTTTTCTTATTTTTTTTTTTTTTTCTGCGGAAAAGCCGATCGCACAAGTCTTTTCCATACGTTTGAGTTCCCAATTTTTCTCCACTCTTTTCCTCCTCCGATAATTCTTTCATTGGAGAATTTCAGCATCGAGGAAAAAGAGAAATCGAAAAATGTAATCGATCCGTCCGAGTCGATGATAAGGAAAAACGAAAGTCTCAATGAATTTTTACTTTTTTTTCTTTCTTTTCTTCTGTATCACTTATACACCTATTAGACATCTCGATTAGTCTGTATAACATCTCGGTAATTAAAATATGATACATTTGTAACATCGTTGCCAAGGATGCGTCGTGGACGCTCTCTGTTCACCTCTCGTCTTCTTTTATCTCATTTTTTTTTCTTTTTGTTTTTCATTCAGGGCGCGAATTACGGTGTGGGATGCCTCGTCGGGAGAACTGACGCGGTACCGTACTATAGAATTCTACTGGATAAGATTGATGAAAGAACCGATCGAAACCCGAATTAAAATTGGAAGTTGTATAATGTATAACATACTTTTTGCTTTTTTTTTTTTACTTTTCGCGCGTTGAGTGAACATTCTAAAAGTGTAATTGCGCGAGTAGACTGGTCTCACAGATCGGTAAGATGTTCAACAGCCGGTTGTTGATTGGATTAATGACTTACATTGTTTACCACAAGCTTTACGCTCACTGTCTTTCGTTTCATTGACATTATTCGCGCGATTCAAACGGCGTTTTTCGCCGTCCGATTGGTAACGCTACTCGCGATTATCGCAAACGATTTTGCGATATTTCCGTTGCTTACAAATCGCAAAATCAGAGCTCCGAGGTGAGACGTTGCTTTTTAAAATTACAAGCGATGATGTTAATGGCGTCTTTTCTCGGATTGAAATGATTTTTTTTTTCGTATTAATTTATATAATTATCGTGAGCCGTTGTCTCTCGTTGTCTCTCATCGGGTTCTCTCTCCGTCGAGGCGATTGAGATATTTTTATTTTTTTATTTTTTTTTCCAATAGTCTCCTTTCACCTCGCAGCCAAATCGAAGTAACTACGGATCCGTTTGAATTCATATTTGGAATTGGTTGTGGATTCCTTTTTTTTTTTTTTAATAATCTTTATCTGCTTGTAGGTATCTTCGGGATATCGATTCGATTGGTTGTCGTTTTCGGGTTGTATTATTATTCTTTTTGTTTTTATGAGTTACGCGGTCACGTGCCGTTCGGAACGTTAGCGCCGTTAACAACGCCGCACGGTTACTGATCGTCGTCGTCGAGGTCCGCTTTAACTTTGTTAAAATCGAACTCCTCGCCGGTCGCTCGTTTAAATATATCGAGAACATCCAAACACGTTGTCTCGAAATGCGTCGTCGCATCGTAACTCGACGATATGAATATCTGACTATCGAGACCGTCGTCCGTTGCCTCCATGTAATCCGATACGGAAACGAATTTCTCTGATATCGAACCGAGAAGATCGAGACCCGGTTTTATCTCTGCTTCAGGATTATTCGTTTCGACGGTCGTCGAGACCATCGCGATGAACCAACCCTTCGCTGCTACTTGATGCGTATGCGATACCAGCGACACGTAGATATCGGATTTACGATTTACCTGGTGAAAAAAAATTGCAAAAAATTGTAGTATCGGTATTATTATTTTTTCATCGATATATTTTTTGATTTTTCGGTATTATTATTTTTTTCGATTTTTTTTTTAATCGCTATTTTTTTTTTTTTTTTTTTTTTTTCGTGACGCATAAGCGTAACGTTGAGATTCAACGGTGGCTTACCTGCTTCTGGGGAATGATTATCTGCGTCGATAGTGCGTCATTCGTTCCGGCGATCGAATGATTAAGCAGACAAATGCATCTTATTACTTGACCGACTTTCTTGACGCGATCGGGAACGTAAGTCGGATCGCAGAAGACCTGTTTAGCCGTTGCGACCTCTTCGCCCGAACGGACACCGACGACCTGAGAAAAAAAATTAAAATCGGTTAAAAAAATGGCGAAAAAAGTAATTAAACATCGTTAAAAAATTGATGAGAAAAAAAAAAGTCGGTTAAAAAAATGGTGAAAAAAATAATTAAAAATCGTCGAGAAGAGAAATTAAAAATCGTTAAAAAATTGATGATAAAACAAAATTTTAATCGGTAAAAAAAATTGTTATGAAAAAAATTGAAAATCTTAAAAAAAAAAATCGTTAAAAAAATTGTTGAGAAAAAAATTGAAAATATTAAAAAAAAAAAATCGTTAAAAAAATTGTTGAGAAAAAAATTGAAAATCTTAAAAAAAAAAAATCGTTAAAAAAATTGTTGAGAAAAAAAAATCGTTAAAAACATTGCTGAGAATTTTTTTTTAAATTGATTCATAAAAAAACGATAGATTTTATATTTTTCGTACTTTGCCGTCCTTCATTACGATCTCGTCGATGGGTTTGTTGAGCATATAGGTTCCACCATATATGGCGCTGAGCCTCGCGAAACCTTGAGGAAGTTCACCGAGTCCATACATGGGATAGAGATACGGGGATTTTCCGTAACGAGCTAAACTGTCGCTGTACAGTTTTATACGGCGAACAGTTTTTATCGCTGCCTGTGAGATGTAATCGTCGTTTCTGTACACGTAAATAAAAAAAAAGTTCATTTAGACCTTTTTTCGTTATTATTATAATTTTTATCGATCTATAAAAGATAAAAAAAAAAAAATGTATTACCTGTGAAGCGCGAGCGCGTGACCCGTGAAATCTTGAGTATTCGGCTCGAGACTAAATTTCGTGTACAAAGCGCTCATATTCTGATTAAAAGGATCGAAGCCGTCCCACGTTTTGGGGTCATCTTCCTGAACGTTTTGCACCCAAGTAAGAAAGTTTCGGAATCGTCTTTTCTCGAATATTCCCATAAGATCGCTGGACAATGCCTCCTGTTGATCTATCGGTACCTTCGCGATTTTGCCGGACTTGTAAACGTACGAACCTTCGATGGACTTAAACTCGAGATAACGCGTTACACCGGTGTGTATCAGCAGCTTAACGAGAAGGCCATTGGCCATCAAAAACTTCGGAATCAAATCGACATTCCAATCTCTTCCGCGTCCGTACTTTTTGTCCGGTGGCGGTGACTTGAACTTTCTATAAAAAAAAAAAAAAACGAAAAAAAAAAAAAAATTTATTACGCCGAACGGTTATAAGATAAATTGAATAAATATTGATTTGGGGATAAAAATTTATTCGATTTCTCGTTTATAGACCGAAACTCAATTAACTCGAATAGCGGTACGTTTATCGACATTGGTACAATGGAAATCTTTTGAATCTCATCCACGCGTAACTTCTCCATCGTGGAAATGTATCCGTCGGGTGTGTTATATATATAGTGATAGAAACTCAGAACGGCGCAGTTGAAAGGGGAGAGAATGAGACTGAAATGTTCGATGGTTCAGAGAGAAGAGTGTTCGAGGCGTAGAGAGGGTGTCAAGGTTTTCGCGGAGCTTCCATTTCGATATAATGGAACACTTCGATGACATAACACCAACGCGCCAATACACCCTAAGAATTTCGCTCGAACATCGACACCTGTCGTTGCGTCGACGCGATGTCTATCGACACTTATATACAGAAACACATATATATCATCGATTTAATTCGCATTGAAAGGAAAGTTATCGCGTTATCAATTGTCCTGATGGGATGCGCGCGACCCCTGTTGAGTGACGAAGGAATAAAAAAAAATTACTATTTTCATTCGTATTACGACGAATATCCTTAATACATTCTATAAAAGAGAGAAAAGATAGAAATAATGGAAAAATGGTCGTTCGACGAAAGCGATAAAAGGGTCGCAAACGCATGACGTTTTTGTCGAAAGTATCATTCGATAAGCGTTTTTTCTCTGCGGGTGTGTCGCAGTCGCATTGTGGGCGAATTAGAGGTCGCAGACTAATGGCGCGGGGTTAGCGGTCTTCGATCTTATGGAGACGTCATATATACCTCCGTTGATACGACACATTTGTTTTTGCCGGATACATAACCTCGTTGCGATAAAATGTCATAATTCACTCATTTTTTTACGCTAATTTGCTAATTCGGCCATTTTATACGCGTTATCGCGGAAAAATTATCGTAACATTGAGTTATATGTTGCAACGACGGCGCCGTGCGAGGCGTCGTGTTTTTAATAACCTCAAATTATTTTTGGTTATAAATAAACATTGTATCGATGAAATTTGAACGCTGGCAGAGTTACGAGGCGAAAGGTCCTTATCAACAGCTTGCGCCGCGTAGGTCCGCAGTTATTGTAACAACGATAAAGTGTTTACCTCTCGCGCCACTCGCATCAATTGGATCGACGAAAGAAAAAAAAAAAAGAAGAAAAAAACGCGCCCGCGCGCTCGTGCTACTTTTCATTTCGGAATCGATATTCTCTCTTGCGGCTACCAGCGTACTTTGCCGCTCTCTCCCGCAGGAGGGGAGGGGGAAGGGGGAGGTGACAGAGGGAACTCCTGTGCTTCTTAGCAACTAACGTTTCGCAATATTCCGCGCAGATCCGCGATATTAAAGTTCAACGCTTCGACCGGAGAGAATCTGGTGATGGCGAATCGCCGTCGACGTGACGCTGCTGATATTTACGATGCACTTTTTTTTATTCGGAAAGAGATACGGATTCACTTATCTCGCGTTGCATGACGAAGTATCGATGTACTTCGTGTCAACAAATGTATGGATGCCGAAAAAATATCTTTAAGAAATCGAAAGTATTGAAGCACTTGCGTCGAATGACGATCTTTTTCTTTTGTTTATTTTTCATCAATGTGAGGCAAACATAACCTTCACGGATCCATTATACGATTGTTCGCTATACACGCGAATTATGAAATGTATGAAATTGCGTGAATCGATTTTACAACAAAAATGCTGCACGTTTGGTGAAAATGAATAATAAATCGAAGGATTGTTTGTGTGAAAAAAAAAATAATGACAATAATATGCGACAATACTGCCATTTTCTCAATTACTTCGTATTTACAGCCCATAAATCGACGGGGGAATTTAATTTTTCGGAACTTTTTCCGAAAAAAGTATAATAATAATAATAATAATCCATTTTTATATTATGTTAATAATTTCGTACAATTGATTTTATCGAATGTATAAAAAAACTGAGCAGGTGGAGCGTTTTATATCGATGCCCCTACGCAACGGCAAAATTACGGTCCCGTAAGGTCATTCATCGATGTATTTTCACCGCGGTACCATTGTACCAAATTTGCACATGCCGCATGCGGGTAGGTGCGCCACGCCGTCTGGTCTTTCATCGTCGTGTTCGTCACGGTGGCGCAAGTGTAAAGCACAAAACTCGAGAAAGCCGAGAGAACTTCGTTACGCATTTCTGCGAAGTACAAAGCGGAAGCCCCTTGCTGCTCGCTATCCGTTGAGAATTCCATTATGACGTTGCAGTTCTCAAAGAGCTGAGAGGATATACATCTCTCGAGACACTTTCGAGACATACGATATACCAAAGAGTTTCTTTGCACTCGACGGAGTTATATAGAGATATATATAATAAATGACTGTGAGGAATATGACACGAGGAAACGGAGTCACATGGGATGATCCGCGAACGACAAAATGTGCCGTACACGTGGCCTCGTTTGCCGAAAATGGTATCGAACCCACTAACCCAGTAACCCTGCCAATTAATAATCGATACGAACGGTTTTGTGTGAATATTCGCGATCTTTTTTTTTTTTTTTTTTCGTGTTCGATTTATTCTAAATTTTTTATTTCGGCAGACGATTTTTTTCAAATTTCTTTTCGTTTACGCGAATTTTTTCGATTTTTAAATATTTTTTACGAAAGTCCGATAACTCGGTGATTTTCCGTCGTAAAAATATCGTCGAGTGAAAGGTGCGGCATTGTTCAACGAATAATAAGATTCCTGAAAATAGATTCCAGTGGGAACAATTAAGCCGAACGAATAACAGCTGTAAGGTAATCAGTATGTCTCTGGCATCGGTTAATTGAGTTTTGACAGCATTTTTGCGGTTCCGCTATAGTCGCCGATAATTCAATAAGCCGAGAAACCTGGAGGGCGGGTCCGATCGATCCCGCATATGGAATATTCTATCTCTCGTCATTGTTCCGCGTGTCCCCGCGTCTGATTTTGCGAATATCGGGTCTTTGTTAACGTGGAAAAATAAACGTCGGAGGCATTCCGACGATATCGCTCGTAGCGTGTCACGAGCGCGAGTCGACCAATCGAATACGCAATTCTCTCCTCCTGACAGTCGAAGGAGAAAAAATGGGGAAAAAAAAGCAGAGCAAACGAGAGAGCCTCTCCGTCTGTGGAAACGTTCGTCACGCCACACATTGGTGCGCGCGAAGAAGTCCGTCCGACATTCACCGACCGGGGGCTTCGGGACCGGAGCCGTGAAAGAACAAAACTACCGATTCCAATAGCGAACGAAGAGCATAATCATCTTTTTTTTTTGTTCTTAACTCCGATGGGGGAAGCGAAGAGCGAACGAGTTACGAGGCGGAAGTTAGATACCGAAAAGAATGGTGGAGCGAGAAAAATGGAAAGCTACGTAGCGCCTCTCACTCGGACAACGCCGAGGTGCTCGCGGGGGCACCTCTTGTTACGGTCGAATTGTGCTCCGGGTTGAAAAAAGGAAAAATCAATATGAGAGCTCGAGGATATTTCGAAGTACGGGAAAAAACAACGGACGTTTGGCACTCGATTTATTTTCGAAATCTTCGAATCCTCGATCTTTTTTTATCGACTTTACGAATTACGAGACGATTGTCGCAAATCTCGGTTGGTACATACGCGCATAACCCGAGAGTTACGAAAAAATAAAGGAGTTCATTTTGGACATCTGCATTTTTATTATTTTTTTGTTTTTTTTTTTTCGGGGGAATGGGCTGCCGCATAGGTGATTTTCTTACCCGAAAAATTCTTCAAGCGGAGTTATGGAAGCTGATTCTCCACCATAGTAATTGTTGCGGTCTACGTGTAACACCTTCTTCCCGCTGACTGCCAGCATGCCCGATAGGATACACTCTTTGAGGCCAGTGCCCAACACAATCACGTCGTATTCCTCATCCATCCTGCCGTCTTTTTTTTTTTTTCTTCGACTAAATTTGCGATATCAATTAGACGATTGACGCCAATCAATCGGAACTTCGAATACTCGCGGACTCACACGCGAAAGATAGTTACGATATTTAATACGTTTTTTCTACGTTGGAAAATAAGTGACGAGTCTCGCGTCCGGTACTAAATGCCTCTCGCTCGCGCGGCTGCCAACTCGCACGACTATTATGCCGGAACGGAACGGAAGGCCCCGCCGCTTCTGCTACGTCAATTCCACCTCTCTCACTCGCGCACACACACTTTCTTGCCCGCTCTACGCCCCTTCGATCGCGACCAACCGACCGAACTAACGTCCCCCTCTACGTGATCCCCCTCGAAACCCTTTACTTACGAGTCGTTTACATGAAAACGCTTAAAAACTCGTGCAACATTCAATTTACCTGTTTCACGATTTTTAATCGTCTCGGATGATAAAAACAACAATGGTCGTAGATAAAACTATTACGATAAAATAGCGATTACAAGATCACTCTCAAAGACTTCTTTGTTACGAAAACTCGTAAACATCTGCGCAACAAATATCGCGAGAGTAGATTGGACAAGGAGTTTGTTTGGTTTGACGAAAACACGCCTTACCGCGAGCAGTATTAACGCACGGTAAAACAGGTACACAGATATTAAGTATTAGTATTAATCGAAATAATAATTGTGTTAGATAACTCAAAAGACGGGACAAAGCAGTCAGTTATTTTTACACACTTTTACGGAGCGTTTAAAACTTTACTCGTAAAAACTCGGAGTGTGACTAATTCTCAAAGTCTCGTAAAGTGTATGAAGTTTTCGCATTCGATGGAAGGGTTAAATTATTCGAATGGAGGAAGTTGCCGCAGGCTGTCCCATATAGGGAATAAAATTATCTAGAAAATTTCGTACCGCATCGCGGGAACAGTTGGTTGACTTGCGTAGTGACGTTGCTGTGTACAAAGCTGCGCGCGCCGTCGGAGTCGCGCCAGCTGTGCACCCGAATCAGAGACAGTTAGCGGACACAATACGTTTGTGGCAAACGTCAGTAGCTCCGTGAACGCACGGTCAGTGATGTCGGTTCGTGTATTTGGAGCTGACGTTGGTGGTTAGTGTCGTGCCGATCGTCGCCACGGGTACATCTTACGGGCTATATAGTCAGAGCGACGGCATCTCTTAGCAACGCGGTTTATCTACGAGTTTTTGTACGAGTTTTTTTTTCTCTCGAAAGCTGCGAAACCGCAAAAATTAGTTTCACACACATTTTTCGGGATTTATTCGAACGAGAGGTCACAGAGTGTACGGAAGTTGGCTCACGGTTGCTCATTGAACTGTTGCCGAGTAGACGGCGTCCGTCGAATCCTACTCACGGAATAGGAAACTGGGCCGAGTTTGAGGAAGTAACTGTCTCGTGCATACATAGTTGCACGTACAACGTGCATAAGTGTTAAAAGTTGACGAAGTTTTTGTTTTAAATGAATTAAAAAAGAAGTGAATAAAAAACATAAAAAATATATGTATCGCGATCGAAAAAGTTTAATACAGTTTAAAAATAACGAACAAACAAAAATAAATAAAGTTCTTCGAGACTCAAGTTTAACGTGTTCAACGAGACAGGAGGGAATTGAGTTGAGAAAGAAAGCGAAGGATTAATATCCTCGTCGTGAGTGTGTTGTCGAGATGTGATTACGGAGCCGCATACTTCGGGGAAGCTACAACGCGCCGGGAGAGGACAGTGACACTGTTTGTTCGCACGAGGGTTAACCAGGGCCACGTGGACGCGTCGAAAGCCCGGAAAAATGTGAGTTCCACGTTTTTTTTTGTTATTTCTCTTATCTCTTCAGTTTCTTTTCCTCATTTCAAACTTTTATGCAATAATCGCGTATTCACGACGTTAAACTAAGCTATGCATTTTTACGATAGGATACGTTACGAGTTTTGCGTTTTTTTTTTTTACATTTATTTTCAAATCACTGTGTCTATTATGCTTTGCGGAAACGTCATTCGTGTTGAGACTGCGAAAAAAAAAAGGAAAAACTGGTACATAATACAGTATTTATGTACGAAACTCTATACATATGTGGCCGCTACGGTCTATTTAAAGTTTCCCAAGATCGCCTGTGCGCGAGGCACAAATTACGTCACGAACACGCACTCGATGCGTTACGTGGGGGCCGAGAATTGTATGTGCCTCTCATCGTTGGCGGGAGATAGACCGTTCGAGAATAAACGCGAAAGCGATAAAACACCGTAAAGCCGCTTTTGAAAACGTTTATCTGGACACGCGTACTCGGAAATTTAGTTTTTCGTTCAGCCTCCATGCATCGAGTTGCTTGGGATTTCCAATTCTTTTGTTTTTGCATATAGTACTGTTGTTCGTCGTGTTGATGAGGAAAAAAAAAAAAATACGAAAGAAAGAGACGCGTCCGTTAATTCTCGCGCGTTTCAGCGAACGGTGAACCGTTCGGTGTGCCACACCGAGCGTTACTCGTGTCCTCAATTATCATCGTCATAAGTTTCGGACTATTGACGATACGAATTTTTGAAGATATCTTACCCGCATTAATTAAAATAACGTTTCGTGAATTTGATGGCCCGCGTCGACGCGAATTTTTTTTTTTTTTTTTTTTTTTTACGAACAACGAGATACGAACGCGAAGATGATGCGATGAATGAGACACTAGTCGGCTAGTGACGAATTGCTTGTACTATTAAATCTCGTGACAATCGTCTCCGCATATTTAGCCAATTGAAACAAGCGATAGGTCAATTAAAATATCATCGCTTACCAAAGCATAGGAGAGACTAATGCATTCATATATAGACGTGGAGGATAGAATGAACAACGGCACGCGAAAGTTATACATATAGTAAGTACAGCATTAGGTGTCTATCTGACTATAAATGCGCGCGTTCAATGTTCAATGTCACAAACTTGTCTCGCTACATGTTAACGCAGACGTTTGAAAAAACTGTTGTCGCTGTTTTTCCATTTTCCCGTCATGCAATCTCCCTCCGTTTATTTTTTATATAGAATAAAGAGAATATACATATATACCGTTCACGATGATAAATACGAATCGCATTATTTATTTCGCTTGTTTACGTTCCCCGTGGAAAACCCGAACGGCGTTAAAAAAAATGCACAATACTCGTAAAACACTTAAAACACACGAAAGCTTTTGGGAAACATCGCGTCCTACGCATCAACCCCCGCGTTGGTTATGACTCCTCCGGGGGAGTTTTTCATCCCCCTATTACGCATCTCGACGCAACCGGTCGTCATTCTGAATGTAAAAAGCAAATCTTTGTCGCGTTAATGCGTCGAATATTTACGAAAAAAATGTCGCCATCTTTGTTTTCGATTGATTATCGATAGTAGTTTCGATTTTTCGCAAATACTCCGGAATCCCTGCCGATCGCGTACACTCTTAAAATTAATGGCAAATTTAATGTATTTGGAAATTCAAATTTTTAAAAATAATTAATTGCATTAAAAATTAATTGCATTAGAATTACCAAATTTGGCGTTTTATTGCAATAAATTCGAAACATTTTATCAACTGTCGATTGTGAAGAAACTAATTAACTATTGTAATTTATAATAAATTCATAATTTATCGGTATAATGACTGTATATTTTCACACGATTATTTTTATTTCGCATAAACGTGATTACGTAAAAAAAAAAAAAAAAAAAAAAAAACAATCGTCGCCTCATTGTAAATTATAGACACGTGTCTAGACGAAGCCTAATAGGGGGAATAGATTTTATGGGGGAGATAACATTTGATTTTATGTGCTACTGACCTGCATACTAAAACACCAGTATTCTCTTACTTCGAACTTCTTTGAGTCTAAGTTTAAACGTTATTCCTCTATTATTAGTGAGTAAATAGACGGAATGTTTTGTTTGAACGTAAAGGTCGGCTTTGAGCTTTTTACAATTTTTTTTTTTTTTTTTTTTTTTTTTTTTATACGGTAGTCTTGAGTGGCGATTTGCTTACTCGCGTTATCTATCGATCGGCAACCCCGGCGAGACATTTTTTTCGCGTTTTTCTTTTTTTGCTCATTCTTTTTCTCGAACCCAACGCCTCCGCGGGGACCCGCATAAGCACGCGAGACTCGGTAATGACGCCTAATCTATAATACAATCGTATAAGGATGTGTCACGCACACGAGACTCTTAACACTTACGATGTTCGACCGCTCCCGACCCCGAGAGCACTCCAACTCCGGAATCAGGTCATTTTTTTTTTTTGTTTTTTTTTTTTTTTTTTCGCCATCGGTAACAAAGTACACACTGCTTTATTGACCCTCGGGATCGATAATCTGAGATCAAATCCAACAGCGAAATGAATTAATTAGTTTTTCTTTGCAACCCTTCGGAATTTCATTAGTTACGAAAAGCATAAACGACGATATCGATGTATCGAGAAGCGACTGTTGTCGATTATTAATTTCTGAGTGTTTAGCTCTCAATGTCACACGATGGCAAGTACTGTGGTAACATGCATGACATTTCGTTATCTGATCACAAATGGTAGTCGAGGAATTGTAGTATCGAACCCTTTGAACAACGGTACTGTTTTGTTCAGTACATCGAGGTGAATGTGTGAAACTCTTCCGAGGATATGACAATAGACAACGCGTAAAAGAAATGTTAAATAAAGAACACCTGAAAATAACTTTTGACGAGTTTTTTTTTTGTCGTTTCCTTACATCGGAAGGTTTCGATGAATAAAAAAATATTGAAATGCCGGATATAAAAATGTATTCGGAACATTCCGAAGCCTCGGAAAATCATAATTAAAGAATTGTCTGTATTTGTATTGGTGACAAATTCGGAAAATTTGAACCTCTATAGATATATATATATATATATATATAGGGGATTATTTTCAACGTTACTTTCAATTTTTGTCATAATTATTATAGTCGTTAAGACTTTACGCGGTTTTTAATTTTGTCAAAAATGTCTGTTAACACGATGTTGCAATTTTCGAGATTTTCGACGACATTTGACAAAAATTTATCGACGTGTTTAAATTTTACGTATTTGAGAATTTTTGTAATTTTCGGAAATTTTTTTATTTTACCTCCGATGCAAGTTTTCGTGTCAAATATTCAAAAAGAAAAAAAAATGGTTGATATTTAGGTTTTTTAGATCGTACGGAATTAAATTGAAACATAAAAAAAAAAAAAAATTTCACCTAATTCTTCGTAAACGACGTTAAAAAAATGAGTATCTTGTCAACTACCCTTAAGTTTAGTTTTTTTTTTATTTCGCTATTCATCGACGGTGATGCCGTTAACATTTAGGTTTGACCTTATCGCACCCTTCACGCGTCGTGCACCATCCCTATTCACGAATGCGTATTAAGACATTCGCTATTACGTCGGTGGTTCGACCAGATATCACACGTGTAACGTGTTTCCTGACGTCAAAACAAACGTAAACGGTTTTATATTATTGTTATATCCCTTGACTTTCAAGTGCTCCTCAGTGTCGGGAACTTATCGCCGCGGTGACGAAGGTTCTTCGAAAACTGTGCAAAATTCAAGGTCCCCACTACGTGAATAATTAGATTATTTCAAGTATCGTATAGAACATCGGTAAGAAAACTTTTACATTAACGATCGCTGTAGCGCGAAGGGTTATTGTAAATAATCTACAATGACTCGACAATTTTCAAACGTACGACTTTACAATTCGATTTTTGCTGTGTTAAATAATTTTTTTTCGATGAAACGAACGAAGTGACAAAAAATTCCGTCGAGCGAATAAATTAAAATTCAATTCCGTAAAAAAAAAAAAAAAAGTCGGTATCTACACGATGGGATGTTTAATTTCCCATTGTCGATAGACCTTTTGACGCTCGTAAAACCGACGCAGTGACCTCCCGCGGTGGATCGCACGCTGAGGAGTTTCATTACGTAAATTCAACTTGACTCGCCACCCACGATCGGGTTGAGACCGTGAAGTAAAGAAAACGATAGAAAAAAAAAAAAAAAAAAAAAAGTGAATGTCTCGCTCTCGGAAGCGATTGGCAAGCAGTGATGTCACTGTCTTTCACACACGTGGATTTTATTATTTTTCGCAGGTACACCTGTCTGCACAATTTATTCCGTATTATAGATAAGAAAACTCGCGGTATATACATCGAAAAAAAAAAAAAAAAAAAAAACAGTTAAGTTGTAAGCATTCGATTTTTTATCGATCGACTTTCGATCCCATATTTTCGGACGATGTGCGTTAACCGAATCCTTCGATATAACGGCGCGAGATATTTTCGCTTTTGCATCTATCACCGCAACTTTGACTTCTGTTATAATCCAAATGTCTATTTCCATTTCGATTGCTATTGCGCGAAAGCTCGATGAAAAGTTTTCGTCGACGATTGGGGAGTGTTTGAGGCTCGCGAATTCTATTTTCGAAGATTCTTGCGTCATTCCCGCGCGAGCATTTACTATCGTACGTTTTACGAAGTAATATGACGCGTACCCCGTGTAACAACGTGTCTCACTATAAACGGTTTATCCTTCCGGAATCGATTTCGACGCGTCGATAAAACTTATCGCGGACGGCAGAGAGCGCCGAAAATTTTCATTTTCAACGCGTAGAGATACGGATAAACGCGACAATTGTTTGTCCGACAAATAGTGCCGATCGATGATTCTCGCTTCGCGCGATTCATTTCGAAGAATTGAAGAAGTACAACGTACGATAAGCCGGTAAAATCTATTTGCTTCTGATATTTACGTATTTCACGGCAATTAGCTTCGACCTTCGAATTACCGATACGACAACGGAAATGAAGGCGATATAACCTGTAAATTTCAAGAATTCGACCGGAAGGATCCGTCCGGATATGTTAATGATAGCAATTCTTTTTTTATCGATGGGTCAACCCTTTTGTTGTATCTCTGACTCAGCGATAAATTCGCAAAGATTACGGTATGGAAACACAACGACTTCGTACAATACGAACGTTTTTTTTACACAAATGCACAGTGCATTTTTATGTATTATTTCGACAGAGCATCAGATGTCGAAAAAAAAAAAAACAGATTGCACATTTCAACGATAATATTTATGATAACGCGAGCGCAACGACAACAAATAAAATATCTGTATTCTTCCGTTTCTTCTGGCGACATTAATATATTCTGTGGGTAAAAAATAAATTGGATCCGTCGGGTCGTCATTTTGCTCCAATAAATACGTTGGCAAAGAGCCTAAAAATTCGGAAGTTCCGCGCGATGCCGAAAATCGTGTTTTTGACGGACGAAAGAAAATCGATCCGAGTTTTCTGCGTAAAACTCTCTCTCTCTCTCTCACGAATCGAGACTTCCGGTGTTCTTCGAGGATTCGGTCCAAAAATCAAATTCTCCGTATACAGGAACACAGCATTGCGCCAATCGACGAAGATAGATTGCCCGCCGCAGATTTGCTCTGCGCGTTTAACAAATTTCCGGGCTATGCATACACTTCCGGTCAAATCTATTTGCTTTACTCGCGGCAACGTGAAATTCAGGTCAGAGCCGAGTCGATGCAGAAAAAAAAAGAGTAATCGATAACTAGAATTCTTAACATCGCGGTAAACTCGCTGCCCTTACAGATCGGTAAATAAAATTATCCTTTCTGTTGGACACGACGCGGTCGAACTTATCGTTACGTCGTTTTTTTCCTGTTTCAATATCATTCCTTCGCTGCACTTCATCGACATTTTTTTTTTTTTTTGCATACGTAATATTTTCACACGAAATTTATTGCTTTACCAATACTTCAGATATAATCGGAAACATCATTGTCTAAGCGTCGTGCGTCGATAGGATTAGTTATCTAATTGTCATTGCAGTTCGTTTGTTCTTATCGCACGAAAATAGCGATGCAAATTTCTGACTTTTTATCAACAAACGCGTGTTTTTTTTTTTTTTTTTTTTTTTCATTATTCCCGGCGGTAAGACCTTTGAAATTGCAGTTTCAAGTTGATTATTCACGAAGGTGCAGAAAGTTCGTCACGAATCATGCGATAAAAAAAGTTCGAAAAAAATTAAACAGCCCGCTGACACGTTTATCCACCTTTTGGCTACAAAGCCAAAAAAAAAAACGAAAAAAATGGTACCAGAAGCTCAGCTTGGAGCCAAAAAAGGGAATATCGCGTCTGCCAGCTTTAGCGAATATACTATAACACTTTAGAGTAAAAACATCTTTTTCTACGATAAAATTGAATTGGATATTGCGCCAAAGCGTCGGGTCTGACATTGATCCTTGAGGCTTACGAAAATGAATGAAAAAAATTGGCTCCACTGATTTTTAACCCCCCGACTCTCGATTTATACTCTCATTTCTTACGTCAGCGATCGCGGAAAGTTTCGTGCCGCGAATTCGTGTTTCACTGATTTATCGAAACTAATCGTTAGGCCTCAAGATGAGTTTATTATACCCATTAGTCGGTGATTTGCCTCTGTTACCTTCCACGATGCACACCAATCGCTATATCGCGTTAACGCGATCGTTCGGAGATTCCTTGAACTTTACGATACAACTTAACTGTAGTCGCGTTTCAACTATAGTTATTACAGCGTCTGACTCGAGCAATCTGCCTAATGGTGGAACGTGCCAACTCAGCAAAATATGTACCGTCGTCGCATACGAACTGTGGGGGTGCACTCCACGCTGATAACGTCATATAGAAGAATCCTCTCTCCGCAGCGCACAACTTCGATCTAATTATTATAATTCATGCGCGAGAGGACAATAGAAAATGTAAACTTGCGCTATATTCGGAGCTCCTTAACGAGATAAACACGAGAATAAAATTTAACGATCCATTAATTAATTAAATAACCGTAAAAAAAATCTCCGCGGAGATTTATGGCGGTGCGACGAGAAAGATGTAAAATATGATATTCATTGCCGGAAGCATTTGTCGTGTCGTCGCTTTCAAAACGCAAGCGGTTAATGTTCGATCGCGAACTTGAAAGTTTGTACTTTACGACACGCTACTCACGTGACTCCGAGCGCCTCGAGTTTATAGATTGTACTTCTTTTTTTTTTTTTCGTAATTTGTGAATTCTTTTAGTGAGCAAATGCAGTATACATATTGTTTGTCACGGTAAATTTCGCATCGATCGCAATCGCGTGATGTCGCGTTTCTCGTTATGTAGAGTTATATGGAAATAATTTTTTTATTGTATTCGGAAAAACTTTAGCTTTATGGAAAATAAATTTAAAACGGTTTCTTTGCTGATTTTTTTTTTTCTGCTTTACTTTAGTAATGATTTTTTTTTATTTGTGTTCAGATTGAGAAAATACATCGAAGCATATCGGAGATATTTTTTATTTTTCAGACTATTTAATAGAAATTTTTAAAATATTGTAATGCTGCGGTGCTGCTAATTTGACGTTTTTATCGCTCGGTAACGTCAGGAAAAAGTGTTTCTGGAATTCCGCCAAATACACTATCTCCTGTATTTTATTCCGTAGAATGCGATGGGCACCTGGGATTTCTCGTAATTTCATCGGAAAGCCGAAATAGCGCTGTTTAAAAATATCGAAAATCACGAACCTCTACACGAAATATGTGGACTAAAGAATGTCGCTTGTCGACGCTCGTCGTTGTATTTTATCGATTTTTTTTCCCAATCATCGTAAAAAAAAATTTGCTGCTAATTTAATGTACCGATACTGGAAGTTTCGTCGTTAAATTTAGTTTATCTGTTTATGCATAAAAATTTCCATTTTTTCTTTTTACATCGAATGATCACTAATCTCCAACCGATTTTTCTCATAACTTTAACGATCGATAGAAACAATTTTAAATATTAGTTTTCGGCTTTTTCCATTTTCAAAACTAAAATTCCAATATAATAATAATAATAATAATATTCATTATTAAAATTATTACACAGAAAAAAAAATCTGTTGAATCGACTAAATCGGTGCTCGCGGGCGCCGAAACAAACAATCGGTTACTAAAAAAAAATAATTATCATAATAATGAAAGAAATAGTCAATTTAACCACCAATTACTATAATTTACTAACTATTTCTTTAAGTTCATAAAATGTTTGTAAAGCGACCCGCAAGCGCCGATTTTATCGATTAAACCGATTTATTTCTCCCTAATATCCAATTCTGTTCCATTAGTTATATATTTAATAAAAAAATCAAATCAACAAATATATAAACCCAAATAAATGAATAAAAATCAAATCTTCCGCTTTTCCGCAATCGCGCGCGCGATCTTTCGTATTTCCGCTTACAACTCACTAACTAAACAAATACGATCCCTATAAACCTACAAAACAAAAAATGATATATATATATCTTAATTTTTATTTACAGATGTACAAGTATGTCGGAGAGCGGCGTGCAAGCAGCGTGCGAGGAGAGCGAGAAGAGGACATCAGTGTACTTGTTTCCGGGTCCGGCACCGCCACCATTGCCGCTTCGATTATCGACTCTTGTGTCGGGATCGTCAGGAGCGCCGGTGAGTCTCGGTGTTGGGCAATGGGGGAAAGAAGGCCACGAGGAAGTCGTCGCGGTAGGAGAAGACGAGGATTCAACAGATTCCAGCAAACGGAGACGTCCGCGTCCCGGTTTACCGAGGACCCATGCGAGATCGGCGAGCCACGGTGGTGTCTTAGCGACATCGTCAACAGGTTGGCAAGCGAATCTCGGCAATACCCCGGGGACCGGAACATTCTCATCGCCACCAGGAATATCGACGATTACCGGTCGTCCATCGGCCCTCAAGAAACCGGGACATCAACGAGCCTTCAGTCAGGGACAGGTGGTGGATATCCAGGGACAGCAGGTGATGGGACACAGCAGAGTCGGTTCCCGAACGGACTTCATACTGCCGCCAGGACACCGAGAGGATCCACGACCACCAAGCAGCGGCAAGGTGCCCTCATTTCGAGGACATTCGCGACAAGCTTCGCGGTAAAACATTGGAAATTATAGTTAATTAAGGTCTCCAAGGTATGCTTTGGGTTACAGGAGACCAAAGCATACCTCGCCGAGGAAATAGACGCGGTCGATGCCAATTTTGAGACACGAATCGCGTGATAAATTCTCATGCAAAGTCACTTTAAGCGAATGAGAAAACTAAAACAACAAAAAATGGTCTCTTCTTTTGTTAATGAGATCGAAAAGTCTGTTGTGCAATTTAGTAACGTGGATAGCAGTTCGATGGAAACGCGAAGCTTCCGGAGAACGAATTCGGCGATCGATTGGTATCGCGTACTCTTTAAATTTTTTCTGAAATTCAAATATGATAAAAAATTGAAAATTCAGTCAGTAATCTCGAGAACTGGTGACACTACTATTGATATGTTTATTGGGTTACAATGATTAGATTCTTGGAGAAGCTTTGTAAGGGATTTTGATGTACGAAATATGATTGTTCTGTAAAGTCGATTGGATTCTATGACGCGAAGATATCATACGGTTCTTGCGAATCGACGAGGCGACGATAAAGTCTTATCGCTGAAAATCTACTCGACTTGCGTTTAATAATATCGAAAATTTATCGCGATCGAGAAATCGGGAGATCGAAAGAGAACCGGGAAAACGAGATTCACGTGTATAAAACGATCGCGCAAACGTGTCGAAATTTTATTCGCGCCGGTCGTTTTATCACGTCGAAACGTATTTCCCACTGATATTAATTTGCGATACAAAGGAACTCGATAAAATGCGGACTTATATTGCTTACGACAGGTAAATAACGACGATATACAAAAAAAAAAAAAAAAAAAGGAAAAAAAAAGTCTCTCGACACTTATCGCGATTTATCCGTTTTTTCATCTCATTTCGTAGATAATTACGTAAATTACAGGACGACATTTTGTTTTAATCGATCGAAAAAAACCGCGTCGCCCTTCCGGTTCTTATTTAGGTCGCGGAGATTCGTGAAAGGAACTCCGTAAATGCCGAAACGATTTATCATTCCTAATTACATTAAAATGCGAACTTTTCGTGTAACACGAATTTTCACGGATTTCGAAACTTCGCGGATGTTAACGAATCCCGAAATAGTACGATTCGAATACTGATTTGAGGGGCAAATCATTAGTTTCCGTCGTTCGCGCAAACGATTAAATGCTCCAATGACCTGTAATTGTTTTAGATCCGAATCGATATACACGATACGGCGTAGCGCCGCGCCGCCGTGGTGGCGTAGATTGTGGTCGCGATGTTTCGGTCCTCTGCCAGAGGAACCGCGACTGAGGAGTATTATTCCAAATCACCTGGTGCCACCGAAAACCCCTGCGAGTCGTCATCCGAATGGTGTCAGGATAGATAACAGGTAAAACACAAACCTCCACTCGTCATATATATATATATATATACATTACAAACGCGAAGTATACACATTACCGCAACGAGAAATAATTAATCGACAAAAGTACTTCGCAACATTCGCGTGACCCTCGGAGTCGTAACCATTGCTTTATAAAGTTACGATATAATTTCGTAGTTACGAACTTAACATTACGAAATACAAAGCTGCTGTGTGTATATCGAACGTTTTTCATTATCATTGAAACGGCATTCGACATTTATAGATACGCCTTTCGACCTTTTCTAAGGAACTTCGAGAATGAAATGAAAAAAAAAAAATAAAAATAAAAAAAATAAAAATTGGAAATTTAATAGCGTTATTTACGGAAGTGTAATAACTCTTATAGAATTCATAGAATTTTCTATACAGCCGAACGCTGTTCGATAACCGATGATATATGGGATCGAATATAGGAAATTAACTTCCGGGGGAAAGCGATGTTTTTGTTTTTTTTTTTTTTTTTTTTGACGCTCCGAATTTGATAAAACTTATTTTTTGATACTTTTATTGTATTTTCATAGAGTACGCACAACAAAATACACAGCGCTTAGCTTCTTGCCGCGAAATCTTCTCGAGCAATTTCACCGCGTGGCGAATCTTTACTTCATCTTTATCGTATTACTCAACTGGGTACCGGCTATCAATGCCTTCGGGAAGGAAGTCGCTATGATACCTGTTGTCTTCGTTCTCGGAGTTACGGCGCTAAAGGATTTCTTCGAGGATCGAAGAAGACTCGCGAGCGATCGTCGGGTCAATAATTCTACTTGTCGAGTTTACCTGAGGTGAGTAATTGTTATATTTTTGTT
The DNA here is from genome assembly GCA_934046635.1 of Buathra laborator. Classification (NCBI taxonomy): domain Eukaryota; kingdom Metazoa; phylum Arthropoda; class Insecta; order Hymenoptera; family Ichneumonidae; genus Buathra; species Buathra laborator. The sequence continues at coordinate 8,444,728 of OW203900.1, forward strand.
TTTTTAGTTTATTTTTCTTTGACAAACACGAAAAAAAAAAGTCGTTTAAACCGATGAATGATTGTAAAAGAATCCGAATTTTCGTCGATTGCCTGCGAGATAACAGGTAATATCGATTTATTTATTTTTTTTATTTTTTGTTTATCTCAATCAAACAGTTTTAGGTGCCGCGAGCGTACCGGTCGACGCTAATCACCGATTTTACACGATAACATTGACATTTACAAGGGCATCGTATATCGTAGTCACGCAAAACCGCTGAGCGACTAAATTGCATATTAGATTCGTCGGGTGTCAATGAACGAAATTACCGGACGAACGCGGTGGAGAAACGAACGATATATCGATTGCATTGTCCCGACGAGGACGTTGGTATAGGGTGCGAGAAATTGAGGTCAGTGTCGCGGCACGCATTGCGTGAGCGGAGTTCTCTCTTCGATGCACGTGATAAACCTCGTAGTCAACGCCACGGAAAGTTGTTCTATTTTTTATGAGTCGGACGAGCATCGACCGCGTTGAAAGCCATCGGAGATTCCACGGGACTGTCGGATTGTCTCGTGTGTATAGGCGCCTCGCGAGATCGAAAGTGATTCGACGGGGGCGTAAAAAAAAAAAAAAGAAAAAAATGAAGAAGAGAACAACGCGAACGGAGAGAAAAGATTTATAACGTTCCGATCGTCAGCGAGTCGATAAATAGAAATCGAAGGAAAATTGCCGTTCGATAGCGAAAAGCGTAGCGATAGAAAAAAAAAAAATTGAGTGATATCGATTTCATATAATATTGTAAGGGAAATGCAGGTCAGTATACAGCACAGTATACGACGACCCGGCGGTTGAGTGAGTCACAGGGAAATTCTATCTATTCTTCTCTCACTCGCTGTCTTTTTTTTTTCACAATGCCGTGCAGCGTACGCGACTAACGATCGAGAAAACTTTGTCGCGCACGTGTGCAAAATTAAATACTATTGGGTTCCCGTAGCGGAGGAAAAAATATTGAATTTATAGTCGTGTCTCTCGCCGCGAAACTGCAATGAAAAAATTCGCGGCGAGTTGTGGGTGCGAAATTTTTTTTTTTTTTTTTTTTTCGTAACATCTGTGAAATCAATGGATTTTCTCACAAACGGGGTCAGCGGACTTCCGGATTATCCGGGAGATTGATTCATAAAAATTCTCGCCGAGTTTCATGAATATTCAAGGAATTTTTTTTTTTTTTTTTTTTTTTTTTCGGAGAAAAATCTCCTCGAGTACCCGGTGGCTGTTTGGTAATAAAAATCTAATATCAAGTCTCTCAGTAATGTGCTCTCGCGGCTATAGCTTTTTTTTAAAGAATTGATTTAACTTCATCGTTCACAATATTGTCGTGTAATTTTTTTTTTTTTTATACGCCGTTTTTGCTCGACACTCCGAGGCTTTCATTATCTCGACATAGCAATGATTTAAGCGACGTCGCGTGTTCGGTCGAGTGGCGCCCAATAAAACCCGCGAAACCTTTATTATTCGGTATTTATTCGCCGAACAGCTGTACTGTAATACACTTCCAATGCTATATAATTTCTTGCGGACAGCAAACACCGAAGCATCACCTCTACATGATAGATCGATAAAGCGAATGTGTCGGTCACAGGGAAAGCGTTTAAAAGTTTCCCGTTGTAACTGTCATCACAGCATTAGCGAATGCATAGTAGCGCTGCGCGATGGATAAAGTCGACTGTTGTCCTACACGCGACTTTAACAAATGTAAAGAAAAACTTCGTTTTTTTTTTTTTTTTCGACGTGTTCTTGAAATGAATAATTTGTTACCAAAACTGATAGATTTTCGTTGTCGACGTTTATAATAACAATTTTTTCGTCATATTACTCCGAAATTATTATTGGCAATTTTCTGCTCGATATATTTAATTATCCATTGCATTTTAACGCCCAAAATCGATAGCCGCGTATATCGTAAAAAAATTACCGAAATTGCTGCATCTGAATATATCAATTTATAAATACACCATAAATTGTTCGCAAATCGTTAACGAATATCCCAAGTGTATCGCTTCGTGTATAACTCGCACGCCATCCAACGACACCGAAGCGTTCGCCGAGCCGCTGTTTGCACCGATAAAACGACGCGCTGAGAGCCGCCCGGTCGACCGGTTGTGCGCTCCGTCATTTATAATGCAATTTAATCGGCTCGCTAGCCGTGCGCAATTGATGTATCGCTTGCAATTCCCACTCATACTTGTTTCAGACCGATCCGTCGAGAGACCTCGTCCTTCGACTTACCGTCCAGTATCGTTACTCTCGAGACTATTTGCTTTTTCATCTTTGCCGACCGTCGAGAGCCTTTGCGCTACGAACGTACGGTGATTCTGCGAAGTCTCTTTCCGCTTATTTTTCATATTATTTTTATTATCTATGAGCTCAGAAAATACTGTTCTTCATTAAGCCAAATCTATTATACGATCTAACGAAAGATTCTGTAAAGTCATCGATGCAACTACTTTACTCAGCATTTTTTTTTTTTTTTTTTTTTTTTTTTTTTTTTTTTTTTGCGTAACGATACAATCGATTTATAATTAATTCGCCATTAAAGAACTTCAACACTGATTACGGTAATTTCTTGAAGATTTTTTTTTTATTTTTTTTTTATTCATTAATCGAACAAAGCGGAGCGTTGAGGCGGTCGCCCGTTACAATTGTCGGCCACAGGTGCGTCCATTTAGCGCGGTAACTCACACCCACAATCGCGTGAACCGCGAGAACACGTCCCATCCGTTTGCGAGTTCTCCTCTCTCCCGTACGACAATTTTGCTCGCAGCGCGGAGAAACCGCGCAGCGAGAAGAACTCTTCTCGGTGAAACGATAAACAACTGTGCGGCAGAGACCCACTTACCTTTTCCGGCATTTCTGCTGCTCGCCCTTTACCTACATTCACGAAATCATATCTCATCGCGAAATCGTCGCGACGACGATATTTCAAACGTATTTTTTTTTTTAATACGCATATACTTTCCATTATTCTTGCTGCACTGTTGACACAGAGGATCAAAGAATCTCCGAGTTTTACTTCGACGCAAAACAAACGGAGAACAGTGGTATAGTATTTTACACACGCGTCCTTTACCTACTTGAAAACTCGAGGAATTTCTTACGCCATAAAACTCGCGAAGTTTTCGAATTTTTAGCGTTGGATAAGCCGCGAATGACATAATGCAGATTCAACGAGATCCGGTGGCATTTCGCGCGATCTTTTTTTTTTTTTTTTTCGCAATATTTATCTCGATGAATCATCGGGAATTTTATATTTTTATTAAAATGGACGAAGTTTGCGGTATCATAGAAACAATAAGATGCCGGGAGTGCGATATATTTTGTATGCAAAGACGATGCGTCATTATTCAAATGGTCCAATTAACCCAATTATTGTATATTGTATTCGCGGCGCCTCTCGAATAATCGGCCTCCACCTACTTGAAAACAGAACGGATATTCTTGGTATATATGCCTCGCAGCTAAATAACCAAAGTCGTTTAGATTTCTGTATATTATATATCTATATATGGATAAATATATAGATATATACGTAATTTTTTCGCTGTTTCCTTATATCTTTCTCTCGATCCATTCGCTAAAATATTCTTTCGACTTCGCGTGCGAGTCGGAGACAACGTTCTCACGATTTTATTGTTTTCTCAGCGGTTTCAGTCGGTAATATCACCGCCCGCGCGCTTTCGTGAGAAAAGACGGAAATTCATCTGAAATCTTTTGAATGACAATGACACCGCTTTTGAATTTGTCATCCAAGATATTTCATCGTGGAATGTGCGGTTTTTTATTGAATTTTTTTTACGAAAGAATATTCTATAAAAGAAAAAAACAAAATCGGGTCGAGTGATCGGAGATTCGATTAGTATTATCGAAATATTTCGGAAGATTTTTTTTTTGTCGCTTAGCCGCCGGAATGTTTGATACGAAATCGAATATCTTGAGATATCGAATTCTCGATGTTAAAATGTTCGAAAAAAGTTGAAGTTTGTGGGAAAAAGTCGGTCGGGAATGGATGCAACGTCATCTTTAGCTATAGCGCTCCCGATCCCGTTAACGCACGAGACGCGCGTAAAGGATTGCGTAAGCGGTCTTTCCGAACAGCGGGTTTTCACCGAATCGCCCGCACATATGTTAACCCGTTGCCCACGTTCTTCATCCCGCATATCACGTTTTACACGTGTCGACCAGTCGAACAGAAACCGTACGCGCCTCCCGTCTCGCGCTTCTATCACTGATCATCGGCAACTAAAGATCACTTAACTATAATACATTGTTTGCTAAACGAGTCACGAAACACTCTATTATTATGACTAACTACCCGCTGGTATTATCGACTTTCATCAAAGTTTGAATTACAGTATTAATAGGTTTACGACTATGAAAACGTATATTTATGAGTCCCGCAGTGTTTCTTACTAATCGTAACGTATTCTCGGATTTAATTCGATGTTCAATTGTTTTCCTCAATAATTTAAATAAAAAATTAACATAATGCGATTTTTTTTTTTTTTTTTTTTTTACGATATCTTTTTTTTTTTCACGAAACTATCGACAGCTATAGATAATGCGGGTTTCCCAGCAAACTATTCGTACACAACGTACGACGCAACACGATAAAATCGATAATCCTTTATCGCTATCTAAAGCTTTGTCACGTGTAGTATATAATAAATATAAAATTCTCACCGCTCTATTTGAAAGTCGCGATAGGAGTTTTTTTTTTTTTTTTTTTTTTTTTTTCGTGATGAGCTGATAATGCTTCCGTACATATTGCGCGTTTGCATCATTTTGAAGCGGAAAAGTCTTTCAGAAAGCGCAATTTTCTATTATTTTTCGCATGCGCTTTGCGTTTTCTCAATAATTGCGAAATATATATATTTCGCGCATCGAAGCATTTTATGCATAACTTGAAACATTTCGAAGCGTTTGAGGAAATATCGATTCTGCTATTCCACGCATATTCTTCGATCTTTCCTCAAACATTTTGCGGTATCTTCCATCCGCTGAGTTTCACGGTCGACTCGACGTAGCAAAATATTATCTCTCGCAAGTGGCTTCCGGCTGATGAAAATTTTCACTTCGCGTAAAAATCGATCGAATATTTCGTATGCGAAACGATGCAACTGGTATTTCGAATAATCGATTAAGATAACCGCTGCGGTTTGGCTATTGAAATTCGGAATTTCCCGAACGTTCGAGAAACGGCGCCGCAAAGAGATCGTTAAGGGTTCGCGGTGAACGCCGTCCGGAGAACCCGTTCGACATCGCCGCGATTCCCCCGATAAGAACCTCGTCTTCCGAGACCTTGAAATTCGATCGGCAAAATTATATTAAATATCTACAAACCCAAACGCGACCACTCAATACGATTGGTTCGATTACGAACGCAGAATACGCGGTATGTATATAACTTCGAAGGCCGTTTCTTGCCCCTCACCTATTGTTGCAGCTATTCTGACTTATCATCGCTATAAAATTCGTCTAAACTCGCGCGCCGAGATTATTCGAAGATGACGCGTAGTATTTTATCCGTAAAATCTTCTTCGACGAATCCTTTGTTTCGTTTGTAAACTCGAAAACAAACGAAAAACAATATTGATTAACTTTAAGATTTTGTTTTCATTATCTTATCGATCGGATGGCAAAGACATTCGCATCGATGCAATGACGTCGAGATTCTCGAGATTCGCGGATAACATTTTTTCAGACAAAAATATTGAAAAATTAAAAAAGAAAACTAATGAAATAAAAAAACAAAAAAAATTATTATCTATAACATTTTTTCGGGTCTTTTGATTTTTTCATTTTTTTTTGTTCGTAAAAAAAAGGCAATTTTTTTTTTTTTTTTTTGCAACTGCGGTTGTGAAAAATTGGATTAATTATCGATTTTGGAGGATACATTACGAACGCGAACGTTGGAGGTATATATATATATACCGCACCCGGTATGTGCGCAGATTGAGAGACGAAGTTGTTTACGCGGAATCTATCGGTGTGTTCCGTGGGAGTCTCTCTTGAAAGGTTGCACTAGACGATAGCGTAAGGTCTCGGTCTCGGTCTCTCCTCGGTAGGAGTCTCGATCAATGGCGCGTGACCCGACTGGACAAACGACATTGTGACGAGTGACTGCACCATTGAAAATGTGCTTAAGCACAGAGAGTAGCATCCGCGATGTATCCGAACTCTCGTCTCTCGTGGAGGGACGCTTCTCGAGTATATCTGCGTTCTTCTACCTGAGTCCTGAGTTTCAGCGTCCAGGTGTTGAGAAAAAAAAAAAAAAATGAACGGGTATTCCCGACGATTTACGATCCACCGATGGTAGCCGAGTGTCCCTCGTTTCCCCGATTTTCAACTATACTATAGCTATACCGAGAATATTTGTCGACGAAAACGGGCGCAAGAAAGCGTACGATTTTTCTTCGAAACCTTACGAACCGCGTCTCCCGGATGATTGATCATTACACGATTTTTGAAGAATCATTTTTTCCGAAGACCTAAACATTCGCGAATCAACACTTTTTTTTTTTTTTTTTTTTTTTTTTTTTTTAGTATCCGATAAGTGCAAAAAAATTCGTCATTAAAAAATTTGCAACAGCTGCGAAAATATCGATAAATCTTCGATATCCGTCTCGCCACATGGCTGGTAGATCCGCGTTGAGTAAAAAGTTCATTTCGCTCGAAAAAAAAATCGACAGCTCTGCATAGAGAAGAAGAAGAAAAAAAAAAGAAAAAAAACCGATGACCTCCGAAGAGTCTGGACTACCGGAACGGTGTTTATTCGCTCAGTCGCGTTCACTCTCCGTAGCCGAATCTCTCGCGGCTCAAGGATAACATAGAACTCGTATCGCAAGAAATAATACCGAACGAGACTCCCACGAAAATTGCGCCGCTCGGGAGACTTTTGCTCTCATTAATTCGGAATTCTTACGAAAAATTGCTGTCGAAAAAATGATAGCATTGATTTACGATGCGAGTATCTCTCGTCGAAGCTTTCGTTGAATCTTTTTCTCATAAATTTTTTCGTTATTCGTTCTCTGAATAAAGTCAGTCGAGACTTGCAACACGTTGCGATAAATGAGTAGGTATCGCGAGATTTCGATTATAGAGCGCTGGCAGTTATTTTCGCACGTTATCGTCTGTTAGCTGAGGATTATAGATTTACGGATGTATGGACAGGAGAGTGACTGGGATGGGCTGCTTTAGCTGAACTACGAGAATACGATAATAAAAAAAAAAAAAAAAACTCGGTCAATTGTCGATTAATTCCGGGTATATAATAACGTGGAAATATCTCTCTAACTCGTGAAAGGATCGAGAAAAATCGATAGCTTCGACACTGGTAGCTTCTCCCGTTTGTTTGTCTTTAAATAGATTCCGAACAGCCGAAGCATTATTGGCCTACTTAGCAATTAATAATCCTTCGATATCACACAATTCTTTCGCATCATAAAAAAAAAAAAAAACGTTTCGAAAACATCGAAAATTTTGACGCGAATATTTCGAAGCGGAGAAAAATCGATGTTGATAGGTTTTAATTTATTTTTTCCTCAACTTCATTGTTTGAACATTCGTCCAATCCATTTAAGTTCTATATTTGTAGAGTAGTGAATCTCGTATGGCTTCGCTTTGGGATCGAAATGTACAGTAGACGCAATTAGGCATTTTCCGTGAGTGAAGAGAGAAGCCGGAGACAGGAAATCTGAACGCTACTCGCGGGGGAAACAAACGAGCTTTCGAAAGGCGAATGTCAATTTACCGTCCGTGTAGTCTTGGGACTTCCTTTACGCAACCCTAACAGCGAGGGAGTTGCATACAATTGTAAAAAAAAAAAAAAAAAAAAACAAAAGCCACTGAACACTCCTCGATACTTTTGTACTTAAAAGTTCCATCCTGTGGACTACGCGTGTACCACTCAAACGCGTTTACCGGGTCGAGGTAAACTTTCGTTTTAATCCTACAAGCGATTAATCTTTTTCTTTTTCTTTTTCTAGTGAAGTCGATCGTTACGCGAAGGTCCCGTGGAAAGACGTCCGTGTGGGAGACTTGGTGCATCTTTCCAACAACGAGATCGTACCGGCTGACCTTTTATTACTGCGGAGCAGTGACCCTCAGGGACTCGCATTCTTAGACACGTGTAATCTCGACGGCGAGACGAATCTTAAACAGCGTCAGGTAGTCAGAGGTTTTTTGGATCTTCAAGATTCGTTCCAACCGTCGAAGTTTCGTTCGGTCGTCGAGGTCGATCGCCCGAGTACCAAAATTTATAGGTCAGCAAGTTTCTTCGTTCGTATTTGCGGCTCACAACAACAATCCTTTTCCTTCGCTATATCCTCTCGTTGAATAAAATATAATATCGACGAACAAAGTTATCGGAATTCTTTCAATTTGAATTCCCTTATCTCAGATTCGTTATTAATTGATTATCAATTTAAAAAAAAATGATATCGTCAATTTCTCGAAAAAAAAAAAAAAAAAAAAAAAAAGATCGTCAATTTCTCGGAAAAAAAAAAAAAAATCTTTCGAATTTCCAGATTTTACGGAGCAGTAGTACACCCCAACGGTGCGAGAGTACCGGTAACAACAGAGAATCTATTGTTGCGAGAATGTTTGCTGAAAAACACAGACTTCATCGAGGGTATCGTCGTCTACTCGGGACACGAGACGAAAGCGATGCTGAACAACGGCGGTCCTCGTTACAAAGTAACTATTATTCTCTCCAACGGTTCATCGTTTAACAGCTCAAAAGAAAAAAAAAAAAGAAAAAAAAAAAAAAACGGACATAACAATAAATTTCAATCCTCTTTCATCTGTTTCATCAGCGTTCGCGATTGGAGCGTCAGATGAATCTCGACATCGTATGGTGCGTCGTAATTCTTCTCGTTCTCTGTATCGTCGGTGCTGCGGGTTGCAAAATGTGGCTATCGACTTATTACCCATTGTCGCCAGTGCCATTTTTACCGATAATGCAGGATCCCAGTTACGAGGGAATGCTGACGTTTTGGACTTTCGTTATTATTCTTCAAGTTATGATACCGTTGAGTTTATACGTCACACTGGAAATGGCAAAAGTCGGTCAAGTTTATCACATAGGAAACGACGCGGCTTTGTACGATCCGGACACGGGTCGCAGAGCCGAATGTCGAGCGTTAAACATAACCGAAGAACTCGGACAGGTAAAGAATTTCCTGGAAATACAGCGAAAACGGTACTTTCAGTTGCTTAAGCGATGTTATTAATGAAAAAATGGAATTTTCAGGTACAATACGTATTTTCCGACAAAACCGGTACTCTTACGGAAAATAAAATGGTATTTAGAAGATGCGCTGTGGGCGGACAGGATTACGCGCACACCGGTGAAAACGAGAATCTCGTACCGTGCGTGAGACTCAAAGAAGATTTGTTGATCGGTACGGCGCGACATCGTCTACAAGAGTTTCTCGTGCTAATGGCGATCTGCAATACCGTCGTTGTCAGCACACATCCGCATCATGATATCATGAATTCAAGTGGAGTCATCGAAGAGCCGCAAACGAACGGTATCGCAGTTATGAGGTAAGAATAATCGATTCTTGAAACTGAGCGAAACGCTGTTTCTGTTTCTCGAAAAAGAAGAGTTGATGAATGATACTATTATTGTTAAATTTGCTTTAGGTATACGAGATTGTCGGAGTCTCGTAGCGTTACCCCTCCGCCCACCGGCGGTGTTCCGATAACTCCGAGTCAAGGAATGATCTCCACGATATCTTCGAGAACGGAACCTCTTTTGGCGATAAGCGTTGCTAATCTGCCCACAAAAGTTACCAGGTAACGTGTAAATGTTTTTTAAAAAATCCTTGAAATCGATCGATAAGATTGTTTTACGAAATCAGTATTTGGACGTCGAGGGAATGATAAATGTTATTTAAAAAAATTGTATTAAACGAAATTTGTAGACCGAGACTACTGAATGTACCTGCAATGCCGAGTCTAAATATCAGTCTTCTTGTGAGAAAAACATCACCTGTCGGACGAAGAGGCAGTCCTCCGAGTCCCGGTTCGTCGGAACAACCGACTCCCGGAATCTACGAAGCGGAAAGTCCCGACGAATTGGCTCTCGTGCACGCGGCACGGGCTTATGATGTTAGATTAGTTAAGAGAACTCCTCGTAGTGCCATTGTTGCTTTGCCTGATAAATCGACGCTGGCGTTCGAAATTTTACACGTAAGTTTTCTTTTTCAACGGTAAGAACAATTAGTGATAATGTTATTAAAGATTATTTTGCTGGAAGAAAATCAATATTAATTAATGAAATTTATTAACGGGGGAACGTTTGATTTCCGATCGTCAAAAAATCGATCTTTTGCTTTAAACAATAGTATAGTATCCGGAAAAAATTATTAAAATACCGAAAACTTTACGATTTCCGGAAAACTACTTTTTTAATTTTTGCGGGAATAATAGAGAAAAATAATTTGACCAATCGACTTGCGCCGATGCATAAAACTAAATAAATACTATGCATCGTCGAGAAACCGAAAACTTTTGTTAAAAAATTATATCAATTTTTTTTTCATCTTTTACCATTTTTTCAATTTTAAACTTTTCGTGATGATACGCAACAATATTATCTTAAAAAAAAAATTCCAAAAATCACGTTATTTTCAGCACTCAAAATTAGAATTTTTCCTTAACAACGGTGTTATTTATTGTTTTTTAGGTGCTGCCGTTTGATTCAAGCAGAAAATGCATGTCGATCGTCGTTCGTCATCCAATCACCGAAGAAATTCTTCTCTACTGCAAAGGTGCCGATTCGACGATATTATCCTCACTGACGAATACCGATGAGGACGTTGCCGGAGCCGCAAAAATCCGGCAGCAGCTTAATTCATACGGTCGCCAGGGATTGCGAACTCTTGCAATGGCGAGGCGATCATTGACTCTCAACGAATGGGAAAGTTGGAAGCTGAAGCACGCGGAAGCCGAATTGTCAACGGAGAATCGTGAACGTAGGATAAGAGACTCGTATTCTAGTCTCGAATCGCATCTCACGATATTGGGAGCAACGGGAATCGAAGATAAACTGCAGGACGGTGTTCCGGAGGCTGTCGCCTCTTTAGTAGCTGCAGGGATCGTCGTTTGGGTGCTCACCGGTACGATAAACCCTTTAAATTGTAAAAAAAAAACCTTTTTACAAAATTCTTTATATCCTAAATAATTCATATTTCCCTTTATTTTCAGGCGATAAGCCGGAAACTGCGGTAAACATCGCCTATGCCGCTCAGCTTTTCTCTCCGGCGATGCAACTTCTTCGGCTTCAGGCGCGAAGCAAATCCGTTGCCGAAGCACTGATTCACGGGTATCTCGAGGCGATCAGAAAGGAAAATGCCGTCGTAACCGGACCCGAGAGCGTCAGAGGAATTTCGGATGTAGCGAACGGCGTCGGCGAAATCGCCGCTGGTATAGGAGACGCGGAAGCTGCGGAGCGCGTCGCTCATCGAATCGGAAGCCCGTGGCCGCGGCAACGAGCGCTCGTTGTCGACGGAAAAACTCTCACATTCATTCTCGATCCGCGATCGGGTCTCACTGCCCCTTTTCTCGAGTTAACGAGAAGCTGTTCCAGCGTTCTCGCGTGCAGAGCGACGCCCTTGCAAAAGGTGCGTTTTTTTCACAGCAGAAAAGAAAATAATAACTTTTCAAGGAAATTATTTCCAACGAATTTGTTTTCTTATGATTTACTTAATTTTTTTAGGCTTACATCGTGAGAGTCGTGAAGGAACAATTAGGTATGCGAACGTTGGCAATCGGCGACGGTGCTAACGACGTCAGTATGATTCAAACGGCAGACGTCGGTGTCGGTGTCTCCGGCAGAGAAGGTACTCAAGCGGTGATGGCAGCCGATTTCGCTATTGCGAGATTTCCGATGCTTTCGAGACTTTTACTGCTTCACGGACACTGGTGCTACGATAGACTCGCGCGAATGATACTTTACTTTTTCTACAAAAACGCGATGTTCGTTTTTTTGATCTTCTGGTATCAGGTAAAGCAGATTTTGTCTTTTTGTTTTGGAAGTATATGAATAATCAATTGTTTCGTATCGTAAACGAATGTTAATGTGTTTATTTCTTTTTTTCAGCTATACTGCGGCTTCTCCGGAGCTGTAATGATCGACCAAATGTATCTGATGCTTTATAATCTTCTATTCACGTCACTGCCACCTCTCGCTATCGGTGTTTACGATAGAATAGCACCGGCCAGCGTTCTTCTTGCGTCGCCGGAACTATACAGTCGCGGAAGACTCGGTCTCGTCTACAAACCGCACTCTTTCTGGATTACAATGGCCGATGCTCTCTATCAGAGTATTGTCATTTTTTTCGTCACTGAAGCCGTAAGAAATCTTTTCTTATTGTATACCCTGTAGAAGCAAACTTTTCAATACGAAAAAATGCATCTTTATATCGATCGATACGTTTTTTTGTATAATAGGCTTATCACGACTCCGACATCGATATCTGGGAATTCGGTACTACAATAACTACCTCCTGCATCACCGTTATGCTGATTCACGTCAGTCTTGAAATCAGATCGTGGGTTAGTAGATATTTTGTCGATTAATGAAAAAAAAAAAAAAAATCCGACTTAATGTATCGTTACATTCACAGCTAAAAGTGAGATTCCGAACGAATTTCGAATACTTTCCGATGGGATAAAAATCTGAAAAAAATATATTAATTTTGCATAATAATAATAATGCCAAAAATTTAACACATTAGTTGAAAAAAAATTCTTCAACGAATCACTCGGCGATCCAAATTTTTTTTTATAGACGAAAAGTCACGAATTTTTTAATTCGAATTCGCAGTAACACCGCGCATTACGCTCAAAAAAATACCGGGCAATTGATCAAATATTTCGATCGAATGAAAACGGGATTTTCGTAAATTCGAAAAAATTCATATATATTCAGAAAAATGAACGAATCAACTTAAGTTGCCGGATGATTCGTTGAACAAATTTGTTAACAATTTTTTGGAATTATTATTATGCAAAAATAATATTCTTAGTCCCTTTTGTATAGTTGATTGCTTTCAGATTTTTTATCGCATCGGGAAGTCGTCGAAAGTCTCTCCGAATCGCACTTTTCGCTCGGAATCTAAAGATACATTTCCTTTAAATTAATTTATTTAAGTCTTCGAAATGTAACGATGCCTCTTCCTTAAGTTAATTTATGATTAATCAATCAATTTTATTTACAGACGATAATTCACGTGGCTGCAATCTTAGCGTCGCTAGGAATATTCTTCGGATTTTGTCTGCTTTACAACATCGTGTGCGTTAATTGTATGGGATTGCCGGGTTCTTACTGGGTGATGCCGGTTGCAATTTCTCGGCACGTATACTGGTTAACTGTCCTTCTCGCATCTGTACTCGCTATCTTGCCAAGGTAACCCGTTATTCAGTGTACAACTCGGAATTCTTACTTTTCTATCTCTAAAAACTTTTTTTCACCTCAATTTTTTTTTTTTTTTTTTTCAATTATTACAGATTAGTATACAAAACCGTACGGAATACAGTTGCTCCGGATATGATGCAGCGAGTCGCATTACAAATATCCGCGAAGCGAAAATCGCGAAATAGTCGTCAGGGAATAGCGGGTCGAGGCGAAGGCGGTCTGGTAGCTGGTTGGTCGCGTTCTACTCAGCACGCAACTATCAGGTAACGGGAAATACACTCAGTATTCCTCTATATATCTATCTATCAGTGAATATGTGGGTCAATAATGAGCGCATTGAAGCGTATATCTCAAACAAATCGTCGGTGACTCGTCGAATATGACGCGCGACTGCATACACGACGCATATCGAGTTCCATATTTTGCATATGAAAAGATATCGATTCGTTTTCTCATAGCCGCAATGTGTTAACCGCGTTACGCAACGGATATATGAATATTCTTTTCTTTGATTACAGACCGGGGAGTTACGCCGGCAAGAGCAATGCTCTCACTACTATTGTAGCGTGAAACACCACAGTTTTGCAAGAAAAAACACGTCGAAGCTGCCAAACCTCGATATTTACTACGAGAAAAAAAAAAAAAAAAGAAACCAACGGATCAACGATTCCCTCGTAAACGCTACGGGAATCGTTTTACATTCTGTTACACGGGAATTGAATAATTCGCGAAAAAATATCTATACATATATTTTTTTTTCGTGAAAAAAAAAAAAAAAAAAAAAAAATTAAAGGACAGATCAGGGAGTCGATTAAAAGTGATCGCATAGTGCCAGAAAGGAATGTAGTTCCGCGAGTCGAATCCACGACAAGATTCGATTCAAAACGTTGCATTTAGTGTTAAAAAGGATCATTGTGTGTTTGATTATCTCTTCGGAGATCGTGCGTCTGACGGTCCTATCTGAGTGTAAATTTAAAACGAAAAAAAAAAGAAAAAAAATCTAAAAACTAAAACGGAGGATTATAGTCGATGATGAAATCGTTGACTGCGTCGTTGCAATCGTCACTTTCTCACACAGTTCTCTAATCATGAAAAATATCTTTACACCGCCTCTATATTCTACAAAAGATAAACTCCTTTTTGCGAGTCTATGTATTCAGTCGAAGTGGCCTTCCAATATTTTTTCCCCCGACCGCTGTTCGTTGCATTTATTGGCTGTGAACTATTAGGGACCAAGTCTGCTAATTCGAGATGATTTTTTTTTTCGGCTTCTGACCGAATCGATGAGTTTATTGTCGCGAAAGACGGAACGGAATAGCGCGCGACGGGGCTGGATAACTAAGACTTGGTGCGTATAACTTTGTACTCACGTGTACTACCTATACATACATACATATATATATATATATACACATTGTCTATACACATCGCATCGTTAAAAGTTAAAATCGCTAACACGCGAAACGTATGAAAAATCGCAATGGTGTATATGTATTATTTCGATACAAAAGACCGTTAAAATCGCCGCGATTCGTTCAATTGTAATTCCGCTGTATTTCTCTTGTACAGTGGATCTCGCGTTAAAAAAAAAAAAAAAAAAAAAAAAAAAAACAAACAAACAAACAAAACCAATTATAGTATATTTTAGATGATACGCCCGTTCGTCGATTAAAAAAAAATGCGTCGCAGCATTAATATAGTATACATATATATATATATATCAAAGTATCGAAAAGAAAAAAAAAGGAAAATAAAAAGTTTATTGCACTTTTGCAAAGATGCAACGAGATATAGTGTACAGTATTAAAAAAAAAATAAAAATAAAGATATATTTTCCTCGACCGCCCTTGCCGAATCGGATTATCAAGATAATTTTAGACACCGCAATTTGTTCGGTAGGCGATTTATAGTCACCATCGAATATGTAGATTAATAAATGTATTTATCAGCTCGTCGTACAAATCATGTATAACGCGTATATTTTAACGTGTGTTTGAAAATCGAAAAAACAAGCGAAACACACTTAACGATTACGAAGGAGCGCACGCGTGATTTGTTAAAAAAAAAAAGAAAAAAAAAAAATTTTAGCGAATATAAATCTCCGCAACTGTAATAACATATTGTCAGTCATCGCGTAATGAATGGCCTATTATATCGCGATGCAGGAGATTTCAACGGTTGAGATACTATTGTTCGTTAAGAATATTAGAATTTTAAGCGCAACTACTACGAAAAATGTATCGTAATATTTTGATAATGAAAAAAAAAAAAAAAAAAAAAAAAAAAAAACAGCAAAATGAATAAAATGAATAGCAGTTGTTTGCATTATAAATAGATATTGTTGTTATGTACGTTACATAGATTATCGCTGTAATTAAGAAACAAAAAGGCCTCTATATATATTATACATATATATATATATATATATTTAATCATAGATCACTGATTGTTATATAAATGAGAGAAACACTCGCGTGTAAATACTTGTATGAATATATAGTACATATTATATACACAGTAATGTGATATTTGCATTATTTTGAAATCCTTATCAAGCAATCTATTTTATTTACTACCCATTATCTTAAGATGATAAAAAAAAGTCTCGACGCTTTGTTGTGTCGTTGGCCCTTCGATTTACGAGACTCGTAAATTAAAGTACATAAATACGAATTTATTGAATATCAATGTCAAAGTTACGTCTCGCGTATTATTCGTGAAATACTCGAAATCACGAAATGCGAAAGTAAATGACTTTAAGTGAATTGTGATCGCGAGAGGGATTTCGAAGGCTACGAGGAGAGTCGAGGAGGTGTGGGGTGGGGGGGACTTTTGGCGCGCCGCGACGTCTGCACTTCCGTACAGCGAAGCGTTGAGTCTCAGTGCCAGTTGAGCCTCAGTAGCTCCTCGAACTCGAGCGTCGCGCACGTCGAGTGTTCCGCAGGATATCTCGTATCGTACGCGGCGTTTAACTTATCGGCAAAACAAAACAATATAAACACGTTTCTCGGTACGCGCGTAATAAAAAGAATACTAAAGTGTTGATACTCGTGATTTGTCGATATACATCGAAGCAGAATCACGTGAACGTTCGAAAAATCATCGGATATCCGTGACACTTTGTGTGCCTCGTGAGGGATAACAGCGATACAAAGGTTTAACGCGTGTGTGTCAACACGCCGCTTTTCATACGTAGTCACGAGGAATATTCCTTGTCACGCTATAGTGCATACCTGTAGTAAATACCTGCGCGAGCATCACAGTCTCCGCATTGCATCGAACTCGCGTTGCAGTCATCTATCAGCTGTTTCACTCCCACCTCAGTAAACGTTTGCCCTTCCCTCTCTCTATCTCTCTTTCAAATGTTTCGACGGGTCTACAGATTTTTTTTATCCCTTCCATCGTACCCCAGACATTTGCCGACCCCCACCTCCGTTACATTAGAATCTTATATGCGTGAAACCGTTGACCTGAAACCGTATAATTGTTGCTCGGGGGCCCACGATGTTTCATGCGTTTCACGCTTCATTCAACTGCCCAACGTAATGTAACCGAACGGAAACAACACGATGGCTTTTAACTTTGAACTTCCGGCTATTATTGAGATTGACGCGAACGTCAGCAGCGATCGTGAGCGAACGCGAATGTTTAGTAACAAAATAAAAAAACTTTCTCCGTATTGATACTCTTTGCATATTTATTTCGTATATATCGTCAGACAATCTATCGAAGCGTTTAAGCGATGTCTATCGTCTTCTTTTCAAAACAATGATATATTCGTGGTTAGGAATACGAAGGTCGCTGTAGTAGCATTCGATGGAATGTACGCTGATTCCGTTGCAATTGATTCATCAGTAAACTAAACGATGTTTTGATAATATTTTATTGCCACTAACCTCTGTACAACGGGGGTTTGACCTCTGTATCATTGGGTGTTAATCTCCGGATGTAGTTGCTGAAAAATCAGTCGGGCGAAGTAAGTGGACTTCCATCGAAATCTCTATTTTCGGGCGCGTGACTAACGGGGAAGAGTGACAAGTTGACTCGGGCAGACTGCTCGGTGCCGGATAATGGAATGACCACCGGTCGTCATGTGCGATTTAAAAAAGTCCATTTTTTTTTTACATCAATGACAGTTATGTTTTATAGATGATATATATAATCCGTAATGACGAAGGAATGTTGAAAAAAATCAATAACTATGCAAAGCCGTACAAAAATTTCCCCCATGGAATATCGAATTCGTAATTTCGCCGTTGACTTATCGCGGCTTCGCGGCGTCGTGTTTCGGCAAATTGAATTATATCCCCCCGGTGTGAAGCGAGAACAGTATCGCGTTCGACCTTCGAGTCAAACTTCATTTTGGCATCGAAACAATTTTCGTCGCCATAAGTAACAACTGATGACCACCTGGGTGTGTCGCGAGTGCAACAAACCGTCACGATAGCTCACGTCTAACGCAATACGAATAACTATGCGACAGATTTCATTTATGCACTAGAAATAATCTCGTGACGTGAGGTCTTCGTGCCGCTCGAGATTTTTAAACACGCGAAATCTTTCGCGTGGGTTCTTTGTCGCCGGAACTTCGCGTCAGCTGATTCTTTTTTCTCGTCTATCACGCCTACGATAATGAGTCCCGTAACGATTACGCATTTAGCGACTGAATCGCGCGTTGGTTAGTTTGTTAAATAATACCTATGCCCCCTCCGTGCGCAGCCTTGACTCGTGGAACCTCGACAATTGCACTTGGCAAGAAATATCATTTTGACGATTGTCTGGCGATAATAAAACAACGTTTTGTTTCGCTGAATGCCTCTTTCATCCACCAGACTGCGTGGCATTCCTTTTGTCTTCGCGTTATTTTTTGTATTCTTAATATCAGCGGCCGTATCATTTAAAAAAAAATTGTTAACTTTTTTCAAATATTATAATTCACTACAATTGGGCGTATTTTTCATTATCATTATTTTCGTATATATTTATGTTTGTGTTTCGAAGTATAATTAATATCATAGTTAACGTACTTTTACGAAGCTGTTTTTTTTTTCCTTATTCCAATTATTTCGCACGTTTTCTTCGGGTCGAATTCAAACGGTTCTTTGTGTCTAAATTTTTCACTCGATCATTCATATCTCTTTCTCCGTTTCTCGTTAATCGACAGACATAAATTTAACGCCAACAGTCTCGTCTATAAAGCCGATTCATTCAAATATCTACGAATAAATCGAAAAATCCCGACCTATATTGGTTATTTAAAAAAAATAAAAAGAAAAAAAAAATTTAAGTCGTTCAAAAATTCTGCAATTTTTCGTCGCGTGGAACATATCCGGTTTTATTTTATCAGTATACATTTTTCGACGTCCAATTCAGAATACAAAAACCGGTTACCACAGTTCAAAGTCACACATAACACTTCGCCTTATCGGTTAACATTTAAAAAAAAAAAAAAAAAAAAAAAAAAAAAAAACACGCGAACTTCGATTAAATCATTTTGTTTCGTATTTTTTCGTCACGAAATAAATCAATGCTCATCTTGACACGAGTGACCAATTCGTAAAAAAAAATATCACCGGTTTCGATGTTATTCACCGGCCGGTATTAGTCCGCCTTCCATACATCTTCGCCTTCGTTTGTGACCCTTTCTAATTGAGGTCGCAACTACTATACCTCGCGTTACTACGAATACGATATGCGAATGTATATATATATATATATTTTCCCTGTATAAACGAAGCGATGATGCATGTGTTCACGAGTTGGACGTGTCTCACCTGACACGTGATGTACTCCTCCCACTCCCGCTATTAGCAAACATCACTTCCTCCCACTCTATACGCCACCTGTTACCAACACACTGATCTTACGTATCGCAATTTTTTTTTTTTTTTTTTTTTTTTTTTTTTTTTTTCGATCTTTTTTTGATCGTTTCTCCGTAAGCGTTATATCCCCGATAATGATCGCGAACCGCCGTTTGATTATTTTAATAGAGAGTAAACTTTCTCTTCGAAAGGAAAAAGATTCGCAAACTCCACATAGTAATTTTACCTCTCCGTATATTTTGTCGTATTTTCACGGTGCACACGATCGATCGTCTCATTTCTACTTTAGTTCACCTTTACCTCAATAACTCCTCGCAGTCACATTATTATTACTCCGGAACGGAGTTTGTAATAACTTTGTTATTCATTCCGGATGTGAATGCGATGTCGTGTTTTTTTTTTTTTTTTTTTTTTTTTTTTTTTT
This sequence comes from Buathra laborator, assembly GCA_934046635.1. NCBI lineage: Eukaryota > Metazoa > Arthropoda > Insecta > Hymenoptera > Ichneumonidae > Buathra > Buathra laborator. The sequence continues at coordinate 8,464,439 of OW203900.1, forward strand.
TTCGTTTTTCAAGGCAAAACTTTACACGCACAGTTTACATCTGCGCTCTAAAAGCTCCGGGGGCTCTCGTTGCACATATTATCTGTGAAATCCTTCGCGTACAATGACGTCACACTTGTCGCTTCGAGAATTTCCAGGAAATTCATTAACCTTTACTTACGCTCCACATCTCGAGTTTACATCAATTTTTTTTGCTCTTGCATGCGATTTCATGAAAAATAAAAAATAATAATAATAATAATAATAACAACGTATCTTATCGCGTTATAGATTTTTGCGAAACTGATACCTCCACGTTTGTCGGGCCGTTAATTGCTTAATTGATCGATAGCAATTAGCGACTACTGATGGACACGGAGGCGAGCGAATAAATAAGGAAAAAAAAACGAGCGAAAAAAAAAAATCGATGAAAACTTCCGTTCGAAAAAAAAAAAAAAAAAAATTCTCAGTACGAATTTCCCAGAGACGAGAGACGATTTTTCGTTGAAATAAAATTCTTTCGATAGGATTATAAATCGAAGATAATGATTCATACGATGTTTGAGAAAAAAAATTTCTCCCCGATTACAGATTCAGCGAAGTCGCGGCGAATGGGTTTTACGAGACGCCGAGTCGACTAGAAAAGTGAGAGTACTGAGTCGCTACACATTAAAGCATAAAGCGCACAGTGGGCGGATAAGCGGCGTCGAGGGCTCCAGTCTGATAAGCGGCCTTCAGAGATCCCGGAGTCGCCGTCGTTTATATCGAACCAACGCGATGACACCGCGTGAGACTCCGAACGACTGTAAAAATACATAAAACAAGTGCGCGACGAATTCATATGGTTTGGAAAGAGTTACGGAAAAAAAATTGCAACGATGCGCATTCGTGTCGCGAAGAGGACAAAAATAACGCGGATAAACGACGCCGCGCAGTGTTGTTATTCTCCATAAAGCGATTCTATGCCGGTTTTTTATTCGCGACATTGAAGCAACGAGTGTGACGCAAGTTTAATGACTTTTTATTCCGCGTGCGAAGAAAATCGCAAACGACACGGAATCGTTGCAATTTGTGGAGAAAAAAAAAGTTTTTTCTTTTTTTAATTCTTTTCGATCCTCGAGATAATATTTAATCTCCGGTGCCTTCGATTTGTCGCCGAGATAAAAAAAAATCAGTTGCCAAGTTGTCGTAATAAACTTTGAAAAAAAAAAATATGTTTTCTTAATTAAATTATTAAAAATTACTGATTATTAAATTTATTATTATTGAAATTTATATAGTTGAAATTATGTTCACCGCGCGATATCGGTAACAGACGACAAGAAAATAAGTGCAATTCATCCGATGAAAATTATTATTCGCGTGGCGCAAAATCATTAATAAATGATAATTGGCATACTGACCCATTGCGTTCGATAATTGAGCCGTTTAAACTCACAGAAGCGGCAGTCAAGCGATAACTTCGCATCTGTTACCAAAGTCTCTATGCCGATAGTAAAGTCTGAGAGTTTAAAGGATTTTTCTTTTTTTTTTTTTTCGTTGTATTATTCGTTGTAATCGGACGATGAGTCAAAGACCGCGCGGCTATCTAAGCGATTTTCTCGGCTTCGTTAATTTTAATTGCTTCACGGAGAACCCAAGAAATTTCTACGGGTGATTCATCGATCCCTCGAACTTCCTGAGTCAACTGCTTCCTGAAAACGAGAGCTGCGGTTTGCACTGCGATAGTTTAACACGAAGAATCGACAAGAGAAACGATTAAAAGTGAAAAAATGTTAATCAGTATTGCAATAACAAAAAAAATGCTCCATTAGTCGTTAAAGTGTTAAAATTTATACGATAAAAAAACGCGAAAGAACAACGACGAGGGAATAATATAAATCAACGATTCACGAGTCGTCTGAGAATTGATATATCGATTTCCGTGTGTCGGAGTTTCGTAATCGCGGCAATCGGAAGATTCCGACTCTCACGGGAAAGAGAGGGTCCGAGAGACGCACAGAGAGAGGAGAGAAGACGACGTTATAATTGAACGAAAACGAACCGCGGAAAATAGTCGTTGGCCTTGAAAAACCGGGAACGGGAAGGACGGATTGTTTGTCTCGAGGCATCTATCGTCGACCGATGCGGCAATACATATCTTCGCGAGCAAAAGCACGCGGCTGCCTCGTCGCATCGGTTTTTATCTTACATCCGATGCAAACACAACGGGGAGAATTGATATATTTCTCGAAGTTGCGACTTATCCGAGAAATTTCGCAAAAAAGACAATAATCGGAAAAAAAAAAAAAAATTTTTTTTTTTTTTTTTTTTTTTTTAATACTGAACTTTCGAACTTTGATCGGTGGCACTGGCTAAGTCCACGTTTAACTCATTTTAACGTCTTCGATCGACGAATAACGAGAATCGAGATGCAACGAGAATTACGGAGGAGTCGTTGATTGAGTTAAAGAAAAATTTTCCTTTCAAACGGCGAAGAAATGACCGTCACGTATACAGCTGAAGTGGCCTCGTGCCGAGGACTGGGATGTTTTCTTAAGCTTCTCCTAAGGTGAGAAATAAACTTTGGATAACTATCATTCCGTCACTCATAGCGCAATGTCGGTTTTCGTAACTGTGGAGTCGTCTTGTCTCGAGAGTCGTAACGAATATCAAGTTTTTCTAATCTATTTTAATAGTATCTAATCGCGTTTTATCCGTCTTCGCGAACTTCCGTGGCGTTGAACTTCTCGTAAAAAAAAAAAAAAAAAAAAAAAAAAAATTACATACCTTTAATTATCTCCATAATTAATATATAAAATTACAAAACTGCTTAGAAATTCGTAAACAACGTTTTTTCGTATCCGATCCAATCGTTTTTTTTATACGAATATTTATTTATTTTATACGAATTTTATCCGAAAAAAAATCTTTATCTCCGGCAAAAAAAAAATTAAAGGTTCCCAGTTATCTTGCCACTCGATTCATATTAATAATTCAAAAGGTGTTTACAATTCGATACATACATTTTCTTTTCACTGACTTCGATAATATTATTGTTTTCTTTTTATCAATTATTTTGATTAATCGATCACGTTTTATGATCGTTATGGTCGGTTTCCACCATTACTCGCGGTTTTCCGTTGTTTCTTGAGATCGCTTCGAGTTTCCGCTGCGAAATATAAACCGCGAGGTCGTTAACGATAAGCCGAACGGAGGCTTTACGTTCGATAACAAACCTTCCGAGTGATAGCCTATGACCAACACAGCTTTCCGCGGAACAGACACGCGTCCTACTTGTTTCGTTGCATGTGAAAATCGACAATTTAAAAAAAAAAAAAAAAAATCGATCGAATTCCTTTCAACTTTCTCTATCGCGACAATCGTATCTCTCGTTAAGCGTTTCCCGCAAAAACATGCGCAGTGTATATATATTTCACATACAAATTAAACATTCCAATGTTTCAAGCGATGTTTTCCGTGGTAAACTCGTATTTTTGTACTTCAACTGTAATAAACGAGAGAAATCGCACGATGCAACGATTGAGCGAAATTGCTCTCGTCACACCGCCTTAATTGCGAACGCATGTTTTGCCTCACGATTATTCTCAAAGATAAGATAGTTAATTGAAACGAAACGAGTTCTATAGAAAAACGTTACGACCGAAGATCGCGACGGCATTTCTTCCAATACAACATTTCGTCGACGCATAACATTCCCCGACAATAAACATATACGCGTACAATCGATCATCGATCTTAATCCATTTTTCCGAACGATCGCGACGCGAAATGTCTGGATGTTCAATCCATTCGAAGAAATCGTTCTTATAATTGTATTCTTATCTGAAGTATCTTCGAAATCGCGTAATCTTTGAAAAAAACGTTGAAATCATAAGCTATTTTTAGAGGTTATATTCTATATTTGCGAAATTATATATTTTCTGCGAAACGATGAATATTAATCTTCGATTAATACGATGATAGATCGATTATCGATACGTACGACATACGATACAACGGGATTTACGCGATTATGATTTTTGCGTTTTATTTTATTTTTTCGCAGATGGAGGGCGAGTGTTTACAAATTAGTGTGGTTGGACCTCGCAGTTTTTTTGTTTATTTATTACTCGTTGTCGAGTATTTATCGTTTTATGCTGGAAGACGAACAAAAAAAGACGTTTGAGGCCGTTGTCGTTTATTGCAAAGAGTACAGCGATCTTATACCTCTGTCCTTTGTACTCGGATTCTACGTTAGTATCGTAATGACGAGATGGTGGAATCAGTATATGGCGATTCCGTGGCCCGACTCTATAGCCGTATTTGTGTCGGCAACGATACACGGTAACGACGAACGGGGGCGTCTCATGAGACGAACGATTATGAGGTAAAAACAATTCTTCCTTTAACTTTAACGAGAGTGTAGCGTTAGAATCCCAGCTAAACGTTGTAATTCGTTCAAATTTCGAATATTTCCTAATGATATAAAAATCCGAAAAAAATCGGTAATCCACTTTTTTTTTGGCAGAAATTCATCCCTTCATTTTTTTTGCATTTTTTCGAGTTTTCCAAAAAAAATTTTTATCGATGAAAATTCACGTACTTTGGATACGATTTCACCAAATTTTGCCAAAAAACAAAAACCATCGAAAATCAGAAAATCGAAAAAAAAAAAAAAAAAAAAAAAAAAAAAGACAATTAGAAAAAATTTGAAAAAATTCCATATGTATTCGGAAAAAATTACGTATCATCGGGAAGTCTTCGAAATTCTCTCCATAATCACGAAAATATCGGCTAATTTTCCAATCCAATTTGTCTAAAACCATTTATTTATTTATTTTTCTTTTCTTTTCACAGATACGTCTGCGTTTGTCTGACAATAGTTCTAACAAACGTGTCTCCAAGAGTGAAAAAACGTTTTCCAACGTTGGATCACTTCGTCGACGCGGGTCTGTTGCTGGAGAACGAACTCGCGATATTTCACGGTTTGAATGTAAAGTTTCCAAAGCCGAGTAAACATTGGTTGCCGATCGTTTGGGCTTCGAGTATCGTGACGCGAGCGCGTAAAGAAGGAAGGATACGGGACGATTTCGCTGTAAAGACTCTTATAGATGAATTGAATAAATTTCGCGGTCACTGCGGGAGTTTAATACATTACGACACGATAAGCATACCGCTAGTTTACACGCAAGTAGTAACTCTCGCCGTTTATTCATACTTTTTAACGAGCGTAATGGGCCGACAATGGATCGAAGTATCGACCGAAACGTCGACGATCGATCCTTTCCTTTCCGTCGATCGTTATTTTCCGGTATTCACGACATTGCAATTTTTCTTCTACATGGGATGGTTAAAAGTTGCCGAGACGCTTATCAATCCATTTGGTGAGGACGACGATGATTTCGAAGTCAATTGGCTCATCGATAGAAATCTTCAGGTGCGTTATTTGCCAATCGGCAAAAGATAAAATCAATAACATTGTCGTATTAATGAAATTTCTCCCGATATCAAAGTTTCGTAATGTTAAAATTTCCTCGTAAACTTCTTTTTCTACGAAGATAGAAATGTGGATCAACTCAATTTTACATGACTCGTTACCCTACAAAGGATATTGATTTCCGCAATAGGACTTGCGAAGCTCAGCAGTGCCGAGTGTACAGTTTATACATCGCGATTCCTTCGGCATTGCTATAGAATAAAATGAATTCATCGATGTTTCGTATGTATATATATTTCTAATATATTTTTTTTAATATCAAAGGTGAGCTATTTAATCGTCGACGAGATGCATCACGAACATCCGGAGTTGATACGCGATCAGTATTGGGATGAGATATTCCCTATTGAGTTGCCGTACACCGCGGCCTCCGAACCCTTTCGCGAGGAACATCCCGAATCCTCCACCGCGGGAATTCAATTGTCAGCCGCACAACAAGAAATTCATCCGTCTTCCGTCCGAATTGACGAAATGGTTCCGGATTCCTACACTGGAAAGTTTCGCAGCGATATTGCCGATGATGCGGCGTCCGGTATACACTTCGTCGTCGGTGGAAAAATGTCGAGGTTATTGTTTTTCTTTGACGATCTATTCGCCGAGAGATATAAAATGCATTCTTATAGAGAGAATCAATGGAACTGATGTTATCTTTGTCTTTGTTATTCAACAGGAGTGCGAGTCGCGTCAGTACTCGCGATCGGGCGATGAGCGGAGGATCAACCGCGAGTAACATTGGCGGCTCTTTAACGCGGGTAAACAGTGTGACGAGCGTATTAAAAAGGCTCTTCAGCAAAGAGGACAGACCCGACGGTAGCGGAGCTTCGGGATCGAAAACTCCCGGTAGGATTCCGAACTCGTGTTCCGCTGCGTCGTTGAAAGATCGTTTTCCTGGTAAGAAAAATTCTGTAACTGCGGAACATCGATTGTTCGTTGAAAGATGAAATTTCTATTAACGCAGTAGAATCGTTTAATGATTTTTTTTATTTTTTATTTTAATTATTAACAGCCGCTGGCGGTTCTACGAGGATCGGCGTCATAGAGGAAGTCGACGAACAAATGACGATGACTTCGATACGACACGAACCCCGACCACACGTACAAAGCATATTTCCGCAGGGACCACCGCCTCCCAGTTCCCCGGTCGACGTACCGGGAATGAAACGAAACGGCGAAATTTTGTCGAGCAGCGCACCGCCGGGTCCGGGACTCGGCGTTGTCGGCAGCTCGGGAAATCGATATCTCGGACATCCGAGGTTACTATTTCGATTTTTTCCTTATTATATATAAGGCAACGCTGAAAAATGTTAATTTTTAAGAACGGTGTATCGTTAGATTTCCAACCAAAAGTGAGATTCGGAGAGAATTTCGAAGACTTCCGGATGTGTTTGAAGTCTGAAAAAAATCAACTATACGGAAGATGCTATGAATATTGATTTTGCATAAAAATAATTCCAAAAAATTGTTAACAAATTGGTTTAAAATTTCTTTTTCAACGAATCATCCGGTAAACTAACTTTTTTTTAAACCGAAAGTTGATTCGTTAATTTTTCCGAATACATATGAATTTCTTTTATAATTTCTTCCAATTTTTGAAAAATTCGTTTTTCGGATGGACGGATCAATTTCTGCAAAAAAAATTACCGGATGATTCGTTGAACATTTTTTTTTACGAATTTGTTAATAACTTTTTGCGATTAAAAATATGCGAAACTAATCTTCTGAAAACCTTCTATATGAATAATTTTTTTCAGATTTTTATCCCATCGGGAAGTCTTCGAAAATCCCTCGAAATTCCCCTTTTAGGTGATACTGCAACGATACATCGTGTATAACATACTTAATAATCGTTAATAATTTTCAGAACGCAACACTCCACACATTCTGCGAGATCGAGCGCAGCATTTGATCCCGTAGGCGTCTTCGGTCCCGTCGAGGAGGACAACGTGAGCTCAAGAAGTTCAATTGTCTCGTCGGGAAGTTCGGACGACGAGTTCACGAGATTAAAACTCTCGCGGGACAAACAACGAAGGGATCGAGAGATGAGAAAGTTGGCGAGAAGCGTTAGTAGCAATCGTCACTCGGCAGCGCGATCGTCGACGGAATTGGATACGGAGACTCTGTTATTAACCGAACTGGCGGATGCCTCAAGAGCGTCGCAACATCGAAAAGATTCGCTTACAAAGAGTAACGAAACCGACAACGTCTAAAATCAAAGACCAAACAGGACGATTCCTTTTAAAAAACAATGTTTTCTCTTCTTTCCCGTGGTGGTGAGCAGTGTGAAAAATAATGACGCGCTTCGTCGCCCCTTGAAAGTAAATTCGCAACGGACGAAAGTGAACAGTGAGATTTTGCCGTTTTTTTTTTTTTTTTTTTTTTTTTCGTGTCAACGAGCAGAGATACTATTTTTCATTCGAACTGTGAAACACGAATCGCCATTTAGTCTAAGAATTTTTAATACTCGCGTGCGCCGATCGTACGCGTTACACAAACGGCTAACAATCGTTTAACTCAATGTCAACCGTACAAAAGCGAAGAAAAGAAGAAAAAAGAAACATTATCGATGAGTAAACGTACTTAAAATTTATGAAAAGATTCTATCGAGTATATGAAAGATGGCGGAACGTATTTCCGCGATTACGTAAGAAACGCGAGAATTGTACATAAGCGGTAACTATTTTTACACGCTTCGTTTTTCTATACGCAGATAAAAAAAAATCACGATGAATTACAAACGAACGATTCTTCGCGAAGCAAAATTGTTATCGAACGGGTGACAAAGTCCGCGGAACATTGTCGCGCGACCAGCAGGTATTTTATGAATATTTATAAATCTCTTCGCATCGCTTTTGCAAGCAAAGTATTGAGGGCCCAAATATAAGCCAATAACGTCTATCGAAAAATACCGCAAATCGTACGATTTAGCGAAAGCTTCGTAAAACGCAAAACGCCGCAGGATTCGAATCATTAAGTACGAAGCACGAAAAACATTTTTTTTTAATCGTCTAAAATCGTTTATTCGATTTTATCGAAAGTGCCTAAGAGTTGCGTTACGATGTATCATTCGATAATTTTACGCGCCTAACTTACCGAACGCTGATATATTTATATACAGAAATGTGTACAACTTGTAGAATTTATATATTAGACGCATAAACATTTGAGAGATGTGTCGCACCGCACATTCCGCAATTTAGGCGTCCGGTGATTTTTTTTTTTTTTTTATACTAATCCAATTACGATTCGAATTTCTTGCGCCAAATGCGTAAATATACCCAGTGCTCAAATTTCCGCGCAAATAATAATGTATATTAGTAAAAAAAAAGTAAAAAAAAAAAATTGTAGAAAAAAAAAATTTCCACGAATTGGCGAAATCTTAGTATATAATGATATAGCGATCGCTTTTCTACAAATCAACTAAAAAAAAAAGTACATCCGACGTCGGTACGGCGTGAAGAGATAGCGATCTCGCGAGAAAATTATCATTGCACAGCTCCGGAACGCGGCGACTGGCCGCTGTAAAACGAGCGTCGAGAGCGTCGATGTTACGATACAAACGTAGTGCGAAAAATCAAGAAAAAAAAAAATGAAAAATTTTGTTGGAGTCTTTTGCTACTCGTATTATTGCTCTTATTTTTTTTTCTTTTTTTTTTTTTTTTCACGCGAGTAGATCCACGCGGACTTCATAGTATTATATGATACACGTGTTAAAATGCAACGATACAACATTATCGAGTTATATACAATATTAAAATTGTTATACTATTATATAAATAATTATAGTCTATATACAGAACGATAGTAACTCACATTATATGGAATAGCATTCCAACGGGTGAACGGAGAGTTCATGGTGCTTGACGGCGAGCGGCGCGTCTCTGTTTGACGGGTACGCGAGCAATTGTTTTACCAGTATTACCGTTGAAATATAAAAAAAATAATAATAATTTTCTTTCAAAACATTTCGCAACGTTTTCTGCATTTTCATTATTTCGCGACAAAAAAAAAAAAAAAAAAAATGCCGCGCGCGTCTCAATCCGATTTCAAAATTTCGACGAAGCGCTCGTTGTTGCAGAAATCTTTGTACGTGTGATCGTGTTTCAGTTTATAGTCCGGATATTTCGTCGTGAAAAAACGTATGTATTCCGGATGCGCGGTGTCGACTTCGAGAAATAGACGTCCGTTTACCTTCAACGCTCTCGAGGAATATTTCATTATTGCTTTTATTATCTTCAATCCATCCGCACCACCGTCCAGAGCTCTTATATCCTCGTAACTGAAATCGTTTTATTGATTATTTATTACGAAAAAAAAAAAAAAAAAAAAAAAACAAAATTCCATTGCGTAGGATATAAAGATCGTCGGGAATGTTGTATAGCGTTATTCTTACACTCTTATTTCCGGGTCTAACTTCATTATCTGCGCCGTCGGCACGTACGGCGGATTGCTGACAATAATATCGAAGACCTCGTCGTCGAAATTTATTTCCGACTCCGAAGAAATTTTTATCGTTCCGCTCTCTTCCATAGACGCGTTTACGATCGTAATCCGGTCAATCAATCCGAGATTCGTCGCGTTCTCTTTTGCCAAGTTGCAGGCAAGAGGATTACGATCTATGGCTACCGAACGTATCTATGAAAAAAAAAAAAAAAAAAAAAAACATCGGGAAAATTCAAGTCGTAGTGTGACAATTTTTATTAGCGCAAAAAAATAATGGATATCGTACTTTTTTGCACGAGTGAAGAAGAGCCAATGAAATTGCTCCGGAGCCGCAACCGATTTCCAAAATTTTACATTCGTCCGGAGAATCGGAAATTACGCGTTTGATGACGAAATCAACGAGTAATTCAGTTTCGGGTCGCGGTATAAATATCGGGGGTACGAGTTTCAGAGTTAAATCTCTAAAGTCCCATTCGCCGATTATGTATTGCACCGGCATTCTGTAAAAGAAAACAAACGATTGTCGTTTTTTTTTTTTTTTTCGGAGTTCTTCAATGTTGATCGTTGATTATTAATAATTCAGCTATAGATTCACCTCGATAATCTGCATTCGCAGAGCATTTCCAATTTTTTCAATTCGTCGTCGTTGAGTTTGCGATCGTGAGAGGTCGCGAGATCCATTATCTAATACATTTTTTACACTTTTATTTCGTGATAATTTGCGTGTTCGTTAATTCTCGTATTGTTAAAGTTTGAATCGAGCTAATCGAACTCGTAGAAGCGTAATGGAGATGCCCCATGAAAATTTACATCGCAAAAACACCGTTATAAATAGTTCATTGATAAAACGATGCGGAGATCAATGAATATTCATGCATCATTATAACCCGGTCAGTGGCTCGTGAAAAGAAGAAAAAAAAACACAATCCAAACAATTCGAGATAGAAAGGAAATTGCCGCGCATGCGCGCTGCGTCCCGTTGCGCGAGGTAGGATTCCATTTCTCATCGTGCAGGTCAGTATATCACAGTGTTGCGGTATGTCGTACCTTGGTAGTTCCTACGACATGAGCGAGAATATGCTCGATCGAGGAGACCGGTTCAGGTATGCCTTCGTCCTCGAATTTCCGACTCCATCGTTTTATTATCGCTCCAAGATCACGATCGGAATCTTCGTTAGTCGCGTGATTGGAACACTGACGATTAAAGATTCTCGTACGATACCTGCACGCAGCTATACCGTAACGAGCGTAGTTTCTAAGCATCGTAAATTTTGTTTCACTATCACGATGAATGATGAATTATTGTCGAATAAACAAAGCCAACTTGAAACACCGCACCTAACCTGCGACAAACTAATCGAATCGAAGACGAGAATAGATGTCGCCCTTTATCGGACTCTTACAAGTATAGAAGAGAAAAGTTTCGAGCTAAAAAAATTCGACATTGTTGAGGCATTGATTTATGAACTATAGTCACGTCTCATTACTCGACATGACAGCAATCTTTAATCGTTTGATTTTACAAGCTTCGATGGTTCGATACGATATATCGAAACGACGTTTCGGCAGACATTTTTGGAGTAAAAACTTCTTTTCAACCTTTCGAACGCTTCTGCTATATTTCTTATAGAAAAATACATAAAGACGACAAAAAAAGTCATCTAGAATTACCATCGCTCGAGAACATGACCATTCGTCGGCTGAATGAATCTCTGACCATCAGCCGAGTCCACAATCGCGTACTCACTCTCTTTTCGCGCATGCGTACCGTCCGAAACTTCTCCCAGTATTCCACGGCTGCGATTGGTCGAGAGTGTCTTTACGAAAGGCCGGGCACTCGCCGCTGAACGGGATGACGAGGGGTGTGTGTGTTGGGTCAGGCTGTGCTCCAGCGTTTTCCCAAGAATTTCAGTGCCTAGCCGGAGTGCCTAGAGAGTTTAAAGTTGCTGTTCGGTATGTAGTGGTGAGTTTACCACAGCGGTTCACTAAGGAAAAGAACACGGCACACTCGAGCGTTACGGTAGCGCGCGACTGTCGGTGAAAGATCGACGCAGGTCGGTCGTGTTTTTCAACGTTTCCGCGTCGTCGTAGTTCGAGAAACGTGTGCACAGCGCGTGGAACGAGAATTATTACTCTCTCGTGGTACAGATTTCGTGACGATGTGAAGCAAAGAGTGTACATTAAGGGAAAAATAAAAGATCGAACGTTTTCGGAGAATTCATGTTTTTCTGGTGTTTCTTACGTGAGGAATAACGAGGCGTGAAAATCGTCCAGCGTTTCAGCGCGCACACCTCGGCCTTTATCTCTCGCTTAAGTTAAGCGTCGAGAGGAAAAACAGCAACACGCGGTGCGCGCGGTGCGGCGAGTGACTCGCGCGAATGGCGGCGCGATCGCAGTTGTGTTGTGACGTTCGGTGTCGCGCTGGCTGTCAGTCTCGCCGCGATACCGTGGCGAAGAGATCGACAAAGTTCGCGTGTCCCGAATCGCCGAACCATTGGTGGATATAATCGTTGCTGCCGGTGAAAAATAAAAGTTCGAGGCTATCGCGACGCGCGAGTGCATGTGTGTGTGTGTGGGGTGCTTATCAAGAAAATGCTGATTACTCCGATTAACCTGCGTGCGACAATGCATGGGCTCTGTCGTGGTAAATTTTCCCGGTAGTGTAGTGTACAACGACCGAAAAAGGGAGGTGCGGAATAAGAGATCGAGGAAAGTCGAGATCTCGAACGGTGTGTGTATGCGTTCTCTAGACACACGGTCCAACGCTGCGCGATCTCTCTGTGTGTACTAAAACGATACGAGAGTCACTCTCTCTCTAAGTCGATGCAATAATCCTATATCTACGCTTTAACTCTCTCACGCGCGCGGACTGTGCGTAACGGAAAATTTATATTTTCGTCGTCGCCGGGGGTTTGTGTCTACGGTGACTGCGACAGGTGCGCGTTAGCCGGGTAGGCGTGTCGCGACTGGTGAAAAATCTTCTCTTCATTTTTGTGTACCCCGACAGACGAAAGTTTATTTTCAACAAAAAAAAAAGAGACAAACGAAAGTCCGAATCTCCCGAGTCGTGAAACGCGCAATGCCATACGATCGAAGAAAGTGAATATTCGGATATATTACAACAAAAAAAGTGTAAAAACAAAGTAAAATACGCGAAAAAATCGTGTAGAGTTGACAGTTCGTGATAAAAAGTAATCAACGTGGGAGAGTAAAAAGACACGAGGGGAGGAAACACACGCGCGGCTTTTGATTATGAAAAAACATAGAAAACGAGTTAATCGATGACGTTCGTCGAACGACGAGGTTTCTCCATCAGCTGAGAGAGTGAATCAGCGACGCATTGCAAAGCTCCTACGTAATATGCGAAGTATTGACATGAAATAATCGGCGTAAAGAAAATATTTAAAAAATTTCGTTCTTTTTTTCATTCATCAACTTTTTCTCGGAAAAAAAAAAAAAAACATATCATCGATGCGACACGCGAGCGTAGAGAAAACGGTGAACAGTGTTGAAATTTCGGGTTTTTTTTTTCGTCTGTGACAAGCGAACGTGCGAGAAGGAAGTAACGGTAAATACTTCGAAGGAAAGTCGAAGAAACGAGAAACCAGCGTCTACGTAAAGATTGCTGGGAACGGAAAGGAAGGAAGTTGAAGGAACGTTAGGGGGGTTAGGAGCGGAGGAGTATTTCCCGGCGGTTGACGCCCCCTGCCTCTCGCCAAAGATAATAATTCAGCTGGTCGGCGAGTAACCGCGAGATAGATATATAGTACAACACATTGCTATAGAGGCAATAGTTTTCTTAGTAGTGTGCAGCTGGTTCGCGAGTACAGTGCGAAGCAAAAACCGGGAAGTCGTGGGATTTTCACTCGAAAAAAAAAAAAAAAAAAAAATCGGAACGATACCGGTGAAGATTCGCGAGCGCTGTGTTCGACGGATATGCGCGGAACGCGGAAAAGCCTCGAGTGAAAATAATATTCGCGAAGTTTATAAGATTCTCAACTCGACGATTCGGCATCGACGGTGTTTTGAAACCGTAGTGGTGGTGGTGCTGCTGCTGCTCGTTGTTTCGTAGTGGTAGTGCCGTTGTTATTGTTGTTATTATTATTGTTGTTGCGGCTCCAGTGGTGCCGCTGTCGTTGTTACATTAAACACGAGGCGAATGGTGATAAGATGTTCAACTTTATGAAGAAGGCCGCCGAGAAGGACGACAAGGAGAAACGCAAAAGGGAAAAGAAAGAGCGTAAAGATGTGAAGAAGCGCGATCGCGGCAGCATGTCTGCCGAGGAACTTCTTCGTCTCGATGAGGTCAGACCTCAATCATTTTTTTTTTATTTTCTATAACCATAAACATTATTTATCGTACACAGTATATCGTAAACGTAAAACCACATACTTTGCTCGTCGTGACGATAAAACATCGAATATCGAAGTGGAATAATTTTTTTTTTTTTTTTTCCGATAATTAAAATTCGTAAAATCGAACTTTTTGATTAATCCGTTTAATCTTATCGAATCGGATAATCCATTGCAAAGATCGATAAAATTTCGATACCGATACAAATGCTATCGAAGTTTCAAAGTTCATGATGCATTTTTTTTAATCGATAAAACTTTTTTTCGTAAATATTGCGTTTTTAAATTTTCACCTTCGAGTTTTTGTTTCGCTTTCGTTCGCGTGGAGCTTTTTTTTCGAAGCTATTAAACGTTATCGCGCTAACGATTATTGCCGATATTAAACAACCGGCGATTATTATCGTTGACGATTGGTAATTAAATATCGTGCGCTCGTGCGACAGTCGCAATTTTTATTATTATTATTATTATTATTGTTGCCGCTGTTATTATTGTTTGTTGTATTTATCTTCTTTGAAAGATGAGTCGCGGCGACACTGGAGGATCAGGTTTTGCTTGGCTTCCAACCGGCATGCGATAAATTAGTTTCTCATTGCCGGCGCGTTTTACACGTGTGTCGTCGTTATTGAATCTCCAAGAATTCCGAGCGTCATATCGATTCAACGAATTCGTTTCGGCAATTCGTTTAATCGTTTATAAAATTTACCGTCGATACAAAATTTCAACGTTTCATTTATCTTCATTTTTTATCATCGTACTTATCGTTTCTTATCTGCAATTACTTAATTCTTTCGAAAAAAAAAAAAAAAAAAAAAAAAAAAAAAATTTGATCGTCGTGTAGTTTATACCTCCGCGAGAGCCCCTTAAGAGACTCCGATTAGTCCAATTCAACGCCGCGGCGTATTCGCCCGTATAATTCACATTACGAAAATAAACGTTTCCACAGTGGAGGGGGATATCGCCTTTTATTATTTTGTATTTTATTTACCGAGTGAGAGATTGAGAGGGAAACGGAGCCACAGATAGGGACACAACGCAGACACATTGTATCGACGTGAGACGATTGTTACGTGTGCGTCGCGGCGTCGCGTGGTCAATGTCGGGCGTTACCGCAGTTGCCGAAACGGTAGAGAACGAGTAAAGCCGCGATAATCCGCCGCGCGCGATTCACGCATTTTCGATTTTACTTTTTCGCTTCTCTCGAGCGCTTCTTTACCTTATTATAATAATATTCATGTCGTTACGTGATTTTTCGCGTCATCGCGCGAGATAATGACGCGAGTGTTCCTTACACGCGATCATCGCACTTTCGCCGTTGAACGCGCGAAACTAAAAAAAAACTTAAAATTCCTCGAAAAATAGACAAAAAAAAAAAAAAACTAAAAAAATTATTATAGTTTTCACTGAAATGTGGTCGATTTTTCAATGTCTTCAGGTACGCCGATCGCTGAAGATTCGCTCCCGTCGAAAGGAGAAGGAAAAATTACCGAGCGGCATAACTGCCGATTACAGTGCATCGTTTTTCGCCGAACTGGATAGAGATCTTTTGGAAAATCCTCCTTGCAATCCCGCAGGAACGAGCTGGACTCGCACTCCGGACGGTCTGACGCAAAGCGATTCATCCGAAGCCTCGTTGACTTCGCTTACGAATGCCAGTGGCAAACCCGTTCCTCCTTTGCTGCCGCCGAAACCTCCGAAGCGTGGAATACTCAAAGGTCCGCGTTTAAGCATAACAAGCATCGGCACCGTATCGGAAACTGTTGTTGCCGTGCAAAACGGCACTGAGCCGGAAAATCATCATCAGGATGTTAATCTACTCGTAAGAAATACGCTGCAAAACGAAGTGATCGCTTATCAAAATGTACCGAATCAACAAGGAATCGTTGCGCACGGAAAGGACGAAGTTTTTAGCGAAGAGGAATCGTCGTCCTATCAAATAAGACGGAGTCCTCACGGACAACACAACGAACGTCATAGTCAACAACAAAATCCTCATCTTCATCATCCAACGGATTCGAAGCTTCTGCAGGTAGAGATTTAAATGTGAGAACCCTAAACAGAAAAAAAGGGCGGCGTTATCACGAAAAATGATGAGAAAATGTATATAAGAAATTTGGAGGCTTTGCGTGAATAGTTTTTGGTCGATGAAACGAATGGTAGTAAATTCTATAGAAGCGATACACCGAAAAAACGGAATTTTTGCCGATAAGAAATATAATAATCGCCGAAAGAATTAATTATTTTCGGTGCAAAATTAAGATATTTTTGTCTCTTTGAAAGATTTAAAATTATATTTTCAATAATACGACGAAAAATACGAAAAATGTTCCTTTTGCATAGAAATTCAGATGTTCACAGTTTTTAACTGTTAGATCTTCAAAATGTATCTAATTTGACTAGAAATACCGTTCGGTATCGTCTTATGATAGTTTTATATATCTCGACGGAGTGAGCAATAAAAATCCGTTAGAAAAAGAAAGCAATTATGATTTTCAAAGGAAACTTAACGTTTATTAATTTATATTTCATTGATTCAGGTGGTGACGAGTGCGAGTCCTTCGGCAGATTCGTTAACAGACACAACGAATTCGAGTTTCGCAACGCCGCCGTTCAGCTTGTCGCCGGTCGGCGAGTCGCAAGGATTTTCGCGTTGGCGATCGTCCGCCTCTTTCGAAGAACAGGGCGTCGAGTTGTCGTTACCGGAGATTGTGCCTCTCGTGCTTCCGGAACCTCGTCAATTGACCATTCAGCGTCAACCACCGCCTCGGAGTGACTTTGGATTTTCTCTGCGACGTGCCGTTATTGTTGAACGCAGTGGTAACGGAGTCACGCAAATGCGTCCAGTGATTTTCGCGGAACCCGGAGCAATTGTTCAAAACAATAACGATACCGGTCTCTTACCGGGCGACAGATTAATTGAGGTCAACGGTATCAACGTCGTCGATAAATCGCGAGAAGAGGTCATCGACCTCATCAAAGGCTCAGCGAACAGTGTCACTGTGAAGGTTAGTCAATATATTTTTGCGTCTCTCTTTCGGAAGGTCAACATTCGAATAATTATAACGGCGAGACGCAGTTTAATTTTTCATGATTTTTTTTCTTTTTTAACCGTTCGATTAATCGAAGCGACTAACCGTTAAGATATTCCTAATAGCGTACCTTCGTGGCGATCCGTTATAGAAAAGATCAACGAGAAAGCATCGCTTTTACGTGTTCACCAAAGAGCTTCTTTTCCCTCGTAGATAAAGAACCGGAAGCGATCGCACTACATCGACGGTATAAGTTCGCTAAGAGCGCCAGAAGTGTCTATCAAGATGTATTCTTTCTATTTTCATCGTTGACTTATCTACCGTTCCTGTCGTTGGCTAAGCGATCGACGATGTTAAAACTATAAAGTCGCGAGGTTAAGCACTCACCTCGAGGTCTTACGGTTCGCACGCAACGCGTGCAAATCCCGTCGCGGTGAAAGGAATTGGAATTCTCGAGGTGCTTCGAGAGATCTAAAGGAATGCAAAAAGAGAGAAAAAAAAAAAAAAACGTAAATGGTCTCTTTGCCAATCGTCTCTTACTGTTTATTTATCGAATCTGTGGGTTGAATGGGTTTTTGATTGGTTGAAAAACGGAGATTAGATTTCGCTTTCTTTTTTGAACGTCGAATGCACGCGTTCTTTGCACAGATAATAATAAAGCGTCTCCTCTGGTGCATTGATCGATTGAAATGGGAGAAAACATAGTCGCTGGGAGAGGGTTACCGACACAAACGGGAGACTCATTGTGACGATCGGTGAGCCACAGCTTGAAACGTGATCACGCGGGCAAAGTTTCGGTATGGAATAGAGAAAGCCGCCGGCGAGTCGCCTGTGGTGGTCGGGAGGAAGAGGGGGTCTCTTAGTCCTATCGGTAAGCTTCCCTCGTGAATTAGTTTTCTGCTTGTATCTCTCTGGCGAACTGCCAGTCGCTCTAATAACTCCACCCTCGTGCGGGCATAGAAATCCGGACACGATATCGGGTCTCCGGTACCCATCCAACCGTATTGGCGACTCGAGACGAAATAAAAAGCATGAAAATTCCCATTCAACGAATATATATCCCTCGCGATATGCTTTTTACGAATGTATGTCGAGTACCAAAATTCGGAACTATTCTTTCGATCGATTTTTCGGCAGATATTTTTTTTATTTTTTGTCAAAAAGTTTTAAAATTTTTGTTTAGCACGGCGTGTCGGATATTAGCAGAAAAAAATTACGCGTCGAGATAATTGGCTACGAAAGGCTACTGGCGACTCGGGACGAAAGACAAAACCAAGGAAATCCGCGCGATATCATTTTTACGAAACTATGTCGAGAACCATAAATCGCAACTTTTCTTGCGATCGTTTTCCGCTAAACTTTTTTTTTTTTTTTTTTTTTTTTTTCGATTGTAAAGTATCTGCGAATATTGCGATTTCGTTTATCGCGGTATTTAACTTTTATGCTGTTGTGTAGTTATATTATTTTTTTTTATTTAACACGACGTCGTGCATTAGTAGAAAGAAATAACACGACGAGATAATTGGCGATGAGTGAGTGGCGACGAAGGGCTATTTAGCACTTGGTAAGAGATGTGTGTAGAGATGTTGGCCGTTGTGCTGCAGTCCGGTTCAATGGCACTCTCACCGGGGCGCCGTTGCAACTTCATACTGTTGGTATATAGAAGGTAACCCGTGAGTCACGAGGCTTCTGATGAAAACGTAGCTGTAGTAGATGTCACGGGTTTATAAATAGGCGCTATTCACACAGCAAGTCTTCGGACCTTCTTCTCCTTTTTTTTTTCTTTTTTTTGTTTTCTTTTTCTTCACGATCCACGAAACGCCGTTTCTTTTTGTGCAATGCTCGGTGTGCATTAATTTATTTACCTTTCCGATCGTTGGAGACCGGTTATGCCGAATTCCGTTAAGAAAAAAAAAAAAAAAAAAAAAAAAATCTAAGACTCGGAACGATTTTTTATTTCGATGCTTCGGATAATACCGCTAGAAAAGGCTTCGAAACGTATTTTTACCCTCTTCGCGAAATACTTTCTTCATCGATCGCGAGAGGTCGAGAACTCTAATCGGGTCACTCGGGGGAAACTCCATTGTTAGGATCGTTGCCAGCGAAATTCTTCGAAAATAAATCGTCTCTTTCCACGCGAATATACGCCGTTGTAACAGAATGAGGAGTTTTTTTTTTTTTTTTACTATTCACAATTATATATCGTCCGACACAATAAGAGGAAACGTTAACGAGAAAGTAATTCTTACGGTTCTCGGAGTTTTGCGCGGTGTTTTAGTTACAATCTTTACCGATGATACGCGAAGGTTCTCCACCGGGAGTAAAGTAAGGAACACGTAAACGCGATTGTGGCGGAAGCGTAAAATGCTACGGGAACCGCACTGCGTGTAACCATTTCCGTTAAAAGAAGAGATTTTCTCAGTATCGCAATTCATATTCATACGCGAGAATAATTTTCTCTTCGTCAGTACAAAACTAAAACAAAAATTATGTGTAAAAGAATATGTTTTTTTATTTATGAAAAAAATTAGCTTCGTAGATCGAGAAACGAGTATTTAGTTTTTGATTTATTCGCGAAATTGTTATCTTTGTATTCGTAGTAATTACGCGTTCGCCAAAAGATCAAACTTCGCGTAACACGTGAGTCACAAAGTCTCGCCGCGATCGCTCATCAAACGTCAAGAATAATTAACCAGTTGGAAAAAAAAAAATTCGCCTACACCTTTCGTGTCCTATTTTGTGTTTAATATTCCCCTCGTTCGCTCACGAGCAACCAGTCACGTGCGGAGGAGGGTTTTTGCACACACATTCGTGAAACTTTTGGGAGTTTCGTACGCGCAACGAACCATTGAGCGACGAATCGTGCGAATTAGCAAAGCGGTTTGCGTGGAGATTCCGTGCGTTCGTGTGTATCGATGGGGTCGAATTTTCGCCAAAAGGGTCGTAGTTGGGGTCGTAGTTGGGGTTCCCGGGGATTGATTGCTGGTAGGCGAACGGATGATTCATCAACGGGGATACCGTTCAAGGGAATAAAATTCGCTGCGTCGTTTAACGATAACGTGTGATCTTTGAACCGAAAACGAAACACAATATTCCTTAATTTTTTTCCAATTTATTTAAGGAAATTGCATCGTTACAATCCGAACTAAAAATTAAATTCCGAGCGAATTTCGAATATTTTTCAATGGGATATAAATCTGAAAAACAATAACCGTATAGGAGGTCCTAAGAAAATTCATTTTTCATAATAATCATTTCAAAAAGTTATTAATAAGAAATTAATTTAAAAAAAAAGTTATTCAAATAATCATCCGGTAACCCAACTTTATTTTTTGTAAAAATTGATAGGTTAATTTTTTCGAATGCATACAATTTTTTTTAGAATTTTTTCCAATTTTTTTTTTGTGGATGAAAAGTCAAGAATTTTGGATACGAGTTCGGAGAAACACAGCGCATTACCCTAAAAAAATGTCCGGGCAATAGATCGAACATTTTCGCAAATGTCGATCAAAGATTTTTCCATAAACGAAATTTTTGAAAATTAGAAAAAATTCTTAAAAAATTACATTTTTTTTAGATGTATTCGGAAAAAATAACGAGTCAACAAATTTCTTAACAGCTTTTTGGAATTATTATTATCAAAAACTAATGTTTTTAGTACCTTCCGTCCGATTGATTTTTTCCGATTTTTATCCCATCGAGAAGTCTTCGAAATTCCCTACGAATTTCACTTTATGCTGTAAATGTAACGATAGACCTTCCGTAACCTTTTAAAGATCAATAGAAACGATGCCATTGTCTATTAATTGCCAATTATCGGTTAAAATAACTTCGTAGACTAAAATCGATATAAATATTAATTTTTATCTCCACTCCATCCAATAATTCTATATCCGCATTACCTTCTTAAATTTCATACCAAACATATATTTCGCTTTCCATATTCCACCACCTCTTCCCGTAGTTACAGCAACACAAGAATTATTATAACAGTTAATACATCGGTCGTTTCCCGTGTTACTGCACTCGTCCCTTTACGGAAAACAATGCATCGCAACGAATCCCAGTGTCCCGCCTCACTGTTCATAGAGACTCTTCCCTCGAATCGACGAAACGTGACGAGACTCTGCATGCGACACGATTTGTCCACAATAAGAAAAAAAAATCCCTATCCTTCGGTATATTTCGGGAATATATCGATACTTCTCGTATCAATCGTCTAAAAAAACGATCTCCAAGTTTCTCCGATCTCCGGCGGGCGTTTCGCGCTTCTCGCGAGCGTTGAAAACTCCGTTTAGAAGTCTTCTTGTTACACGTATATTACTGTAACTTCAGGTCTCATTGTACCGCGTCAATGTGTATTTAGCGTATCGCATAATGTTCCGTTTATAAAAAAAAAACAGCCGGGAAAACTTGAATTGAAAAGGACTACGAGATTCAACGCTTCGTCGTTGAATTCGGTGTGTACGGAGCCTTTTTCGTCCATCTGCCTGTTTGCCGCTCGTAGAGCACAGTAGTGCCTCGTAGCATTGTTGATACGTCGAACAAAGCCCCGTGGCATTCCGGTGCGTTTAATTGTTCCTCTTACGAGTTGCTCAGCTCGACTGTGCATCGGTGCCCATCCCTATTTTCTGGATCAACAATGCCTTCTGCTCTGTCCTCTCTGCGTATCTCCTCTGTCCCTCTTTAGCAATTCTCTTCTCAACGAGAATCTTCTCATTCTCTTCTTTATCTATCTTTTTTCATATATATATATGTATATTTTTTTTTACTTGTCTACGCGAATTCAGCGATGAAACTCGGCGAACCCCTCGAGATCGTTGGTACTCCGTCTGCGAGAGCGTTGCGCAACTCGTAGCCAATCTCCAGACGCGCGTAGCAAAGAGTCCGCTGAATAAAGGGAACGACTGAGGGATACAGATGAATGAACGTTGTGAAAGAATGGAAAAGCAAAAAAAAAAAAGAGATTGCATACGGGAAATGCGATTACACTGTTGGCATTTAAGTTATGCAGTCATTTGTATAAAGTCCATTATTCGGATGGCATCGTAAAGCTCAGCGCCTTCGCCTGAGACGTGCTTTCTCGTGGAAATTTTTTCATTGGCTTTGTCCCCTCGAAGACGTGGAAAGTTAAAAAAAAAAAAAAATGAGGGTATTGTCGTTGGTTTGCGGGACTCGCGATGCACGAAGCGAGACACGCGGCTTATCACTGCAACGCGACAACTTTACCGTAAACGATAATCCTATGCGCTGTTGCGATAGGAACTCACTATCTCTCGTCTGGTTGTGCTGTCGCTGTGTGTTCGGAGGAAAAAATAACAGGAAACTCTATCGGAGGGTTTCTGCGCGCGAGATAAGCTCCGTGGCGACCCTTGAGATACGTGAAATATTATCGTATTGGCGAATCTGTCGATAGAGCGCTATCCGCTCGGCAAACAGATATAATCGGCGTAAAGTAGAACGGCAGATAAAAATCAATTTTACTCGCGTGTTATATTGTTACTTTCGTTGTTTTTTTATTCTTTTATCGATCTATTTGTGTCAATAACGTTGTTACAATTTCCAGGTTCAACCGGTGGCGGAACTATCGGAATTGTCGCGTCGCGGCGACACGAACGGCCGTCAAGTTGAATTGGCGCCGGCAAATATACGCGGCGGTACTCTGCGACGATCGGGCAGTCAGCGATTCCACCAGAATACGGTGAGTCATCGGATTAATCGATCCCATTTACCGTGATAATATCCGTAACGAGGGGAACGTTCAACAGGCGGTTTATATTCCGTTTATTCACCGATCTCTTTGCCGGAAGTTCGTGTCTTTGAACGGCACGTGTTCTAAACCGGGAGCCGGGAAGAGGGACTATATTTACCATTTTAGGGCTTTTGAATGACCCGAGAATAATATTCATAGCTTCTTTCCCCTTTTTTTCTTCTAAGAAAAGTCGTATCGTTGTATCTTTTTTTTTTCTTTTTTTTTTTTCTTCTGTTTATAAGGATCGTCGCGCGACCGGAAAGGCATTAAGCTATCGCCGCGTAACACTGTAATCATTGCTCTTCTTCTTTTTTTTTTCTCTAAATATCTCATTTACATCGAAGTCACAAGGTAACATCGAGAAAATCGATCGTTTTTTATTCATCGATTCAGACCGGAAGTTCGTGTATTTCGGACACGTGGTACGAGAGAAAAAAACATATCTTTACTTTTCTAAGGTTTTTTTAGTCATTCAAAAGTATTAACATAAAGTTGTATAGTTTTTTTTTTTTTTCTTCTATTTTCGTGACCGGAAGTCTATTCTCATCGAGTTTCGCTTCGAAACTTAACATTGTAATGATTACTTTTTTTTTTTTTAATGCGTATCATTCGCATCGCAAGTTGCGGCGCAATATCGCGAGAATCGATCTTCGGATGTACGACTATGTGTCGCATGTTTGCGTTGCTCCCGGCAATGCCGAGTCGTTAAACGTTGAGACCGCTAATTAATTCTTTCGTGGGAGCGATTGAACGACACGAAACTACGAACCAATTAGCCGTTCGTACGTAATGATCGATTAAAGCGGAAAGTTTCCTCTACGACGAGATATCCACACGAATTTAGACTATTCGGATTCTTTCGAACTTCGGACGTAAGGTACCGCGACGGTCAATCTTTCGTTCGTAGAATGAGAAAGCAGCGGCCGGGATACGGTTTCATGAATAAAATGCAATGGTCGCGTGCGTTGCAACTAGAAAAGGAGGGGACAGGTTTCCGGAGTACTTCAGGGTTACGGCTAACCGTGGAATCAGCTGTGTGTGCGCTGTGTGCAGCGTGAGAGCTCTCCGCGAGCTCCTCGACTGTCGATCGCCTCGAGGGAATAAACAGGAAAGGAAAACGCCAAGGAACACGCGAGTGACATATGCAATTCATATTAATAGTTTAAATGACTTCTTTGCGGTACTCTCCACGCGAGAAAGAAAAAAATTTGCATTCGTTGCACATTCCTTCGGGAGGAAATGATGAAAATTATACTCGCAACTGTTGAATGTCCGCGCAGTAGAATTTACTTTGTTCGGTGAATCTATTAATCCGAGTTGTGATCCTTAAGGTAGAAAGTTCATGAAAGATATAACCTGTGTCTTCGCGAACGACTTATCCTTCGTTGCATAACGTTTGGGTTGCATAATATATCGTATTTGTTACTTAAAGAGGATGTATTCGTTACAGTCGCAGCAAAAAGTGAGATTCCGTGAGAATTTTTAATACTTCCTAATGGAATGAAAATCTGAAAAAAATCAATCGTATCGAAGGGCATAAGAAGATTAATTTTGCATAATAATAATGCCAAAAAGTTATCAACAAATCAGTGAAAAAAAATTGTTCAACAAATCCGACAACTCAACTTTTTTTTCGCAGAAATTCATTCATTAATTTTATAATTTTCCAAATTTTTTTTTAATTCATGAAAAATCACGAATTTTGGATACGAATTCGGAGAAAAACTGAGCATTACAATAAAAAAAAATGCCTGAGAATCGAACATATTTGCAAATGTACAAAGATTTAAAAAAAAAAAACGGGATTTACGAAAAAATGTTGAATTTCGAAAAAAATTCATATGTATTCGGAAAAATTAACGGAAAAATTAAGTTATTAACTAATTTGTTAATAAAATTTTGGAATTATTATCATGTAAAATTAATGTTCTTAGTATCTTCTGTATGGTTAATTTTTTTCAAATTTTTATCCCATCGGAAAGTCTTCGAAATTCTCTCCGAATTTCACTTTTGATTCGGAATGTAACGATACGCCCTCCTTAATGAAAACGTAAGAAATCGAGAGATGAAATGTAAAAAAAAAAAAAAAAAGAAAAAGAAAGATAGACAAAAGGGAAAGACGTTTAGGTAACCATGACGAGTAGGTAAGCGAAGGTAGGCGAAAGGATACGAGAGAAAGAAATAATAGAGAGGAAGATACGAGTTGTGGGGAGGGAGAAGGGCGCTTGATTTTCCACCCACATTCTCCGACGTGGTGCAGCATAGTAATCACGTAACGGTATATATAAGTCTCAAGTATCATTGGGTCGTATCTCCACGACGGAGCGTTATTATTACCGCAAATCCAGAAATAGTTAAACTTTAACCTAAAAAAAAAAAAAACGCCCAATTTGCCATATCTACTTAAACTCCAATTTTCATTATCACCTCAACAGGAAACTTATTAAAAAAAATCGGTTCAACAAAAAAAAAAAAATTTTCAATCTAAAAAAATCGCGTGACTTCCATAAATCTTTTGAATACCGCAAAAAAATAATAACTCGAAAAGATCGTATCTTTCCGCGACAAAACGAACGATTGTCATCGCCACTGCATGATAGTTAACAACTAACTGCGATGACTAATGAAAATTCAAACGCACCAAGCGATGGAAGAAGCCGTTGAAACGTTTCTCGCGAAGCTCCGTACGTTCCAATGTTCTCATATGGTATTACTGTTACTATTACGCACATACCAACATATATATATACGATTTATATATATAGAAACACACAAACTAACGCAGTGTCGCCGACGAATGGCTCTAACTTGGTTGCCAGACTCGTTCATCCGAGTGGTTATACGGTCTCATGGGGGCTATTGACACTCGGTACATACTATATTATGCTTATGAGTGTCGAGTGTGGGAGTTAAAAACCGCTCGCAGGGTCCACGCTGACTGTCGATCATCGTTACACCGTATATTTAGCTACCGGTTCACATAAACGTTATATGCAAAACTCGTATGCATCATCCCGTCTATACATCGATGGTATCCCAAGTTTCGCCGTCGCTGAGCCTTAAAATGAAAAAAAAAAAAAAAAAAAAAAAAAAAAATCGCTTGAACTTTTCGCGACTGTAGAAACTTCCCGAGTCGTTGGAGACATCGAGTTGTTCGCCCGGGTGGCCTTTTGTGCCGTCGTCGTCGTCGTCGTCGGTGAACACTCCGACGAGTCCTTTGCCCGCGTGACGCGCCCTTCCGACTCCCTTTGGTATATACCTTTCGAGCAAAAGACACGACGGATCGGAGCGTCTAGACGGGGGCAAAGCTTGTAGTACTGTGCGCCATAGTAGTAGTTGAACGTCTAGCGTTTCCCTGAGCACTTCTCTTGATTACCTGTCACGCTGCTCTCCCCAGTAGAAGACGAAAGATGGAGGGTTTGCCTTTCGCACGCAACTTGCCGGACACTTTGTATCACATGAATTTGCAACAACGCGACCCCCGCGGATCGGGAAGTTTGAGTTTATGGGAAATACTTGTCTCACGATCGTCTTTACACTTGAATACCGTATTGAGGGTATGTATAGGTATATTGAGAGGGATGACGACGATAATAAACATATATATAGGTATATCGCAGTATAAATAAATCGATCGGCCGTCGGCAGCACCCACGCGCTTCCCAGCGTGTCGCTCTCATTCCCGTATCGGTTTTCCAACGTTGTTACCCTCCATCCAACCGCCGTATTGAAGCGATTCAACGCTTCAACGTACACGATATTTTGAGGCTTTACACTGTAGCGTACAGGCGGCCGATCACACCAACGGCCTTTGATCTTTATCGGTCGCTCGAGTGTACATGTAGACGAGCGCTCGCCACGGGCATTAGTCGTTCATTCAATTTTTTTTTCTCTACTCTCTCGATGAATCTTTTCCACTCGCAATTTCGCGCTGTTATCCATTGATAATCGACAATGCAGATGCTGTCTACAGCTGCGATCGATACTACTTAAACGTTGAATAGCTTAACTGCCGAATGGGATTAATTAGCCAAATGTGATTCTTGGAATCGTATATTGAAATAATTTGTGAATAATCAGAATATTAGCATCAATCTTAGTTTTTTTTTTAATTTTTTCGGAGTTTTTGAGATATTTATGGAAATTGTGTATAAAAATGACAAATATACACGATTTTTTTTTTTTTTTTTTTGATACATCGTAATATATGATGACGAGGAAGTTGATGGAAAATCGATTGACCTTAAAAAAAATTATGTATTAATCGTTATCTATTTTTTTATTTTTCTAATATTTGATAATCGAGAGATAATAGCATCAAACTGAATAAAAAAAAAAATGGAGTTTTTAAAATATTCATAGAAATTGTATATAAAAATTACAAATATACACGATTTTTTTTTTTTTTCGATACAACATTGAAATATATGATGACAAGGAAGTTGATAGAAAATCGATGGATCTTAAAAAAAAAATTATATACTGATCGTTGTCTATCTTTTTATTTCTCTAATATTTGATAATCGAGAGATAATAGCATCAAACTGAATTTTTAAAAAAAATTTCGGATTGTTAAAATACTCATAGAAATGGTGTATAAAAATTACAAATACACACGATTTTTTTTTAAATCCAAAATTAAACTATTTAATGACGAAGAGATTAATAGAAAATCGACGGATATTTTTAAAAAATGTATATATTTCGTTACCAATTATGATATTTTTTTTTCTTATTTTAATGATTTTTTTCAACAACCAAAAGTCGAAATTCCAACGTTAAAAAAAATCATTTACACGTTTGAAGAGCGTAAGACTGTGTGTACGTGTTTCCCATGGTATGCAAGTTCTACAGGATAGCGAATAGCTCGATTTTACTGTTCATGCGCGTGCCGGTTGTCCTCCGGCAGCCATATTGGCCGGTCCCGGTTCACCCGTTGCTTCTTCCGGAGCGTTCGCCTCACGGTACACGCGGTGTGTTACAACGCGTCAAAGAATATATAAAAACAAATAATAAAAAAAAGCGAACGTAAAAAAAAAGACCGGAAAGTATACGGTTATACGGTTTGTGCTCGTTGATGGTACTGACGTTGACGGTGGCAGACGCGGAGGAGGTGACGGTGCGTACGTGAGCCACGGGACTGCTTGTTAGTCTCGTCGCGTCGAGGGTCCTCCAGAACCCGGCGCGCGGGTACTGTGGCACCGCCCAGGGACAGTCGAGCAGCGTGGCGAGAGACCGGAGCTCCCTGGTGGTAAGAGAACCGGCGAGAAATCTCACTCTCGCAACCCCTTTCCTTTTTTTTTTACAATCACACACTGCGAGACGCTTTGGCTCGGGAGCCCTTTTTATAACTTGTAAATCTCAAACATCAGCCTTCAAATTTCAACCGCGAGACCGTGCCGTGTTTACGCATTTTTTTTATTATTATTTAGTCTCCCGATATTTTTTTTTTTATTTTTATTTTTTTTCGTTAAGAGAATATAATTTTGTTTAATGAGAGTCTGCCGCGTTTGCGCGCTCGCGGATAGAGAAATCGCGAGAGAGGAAATTAGAAACTGCGTTCGTTGTCGCTTCGTCCCGTTGCCGAGACAATGGCTCTGGAATTGCCAAGACATTTGCAATTTCTTTCCCACTCAGCCGCACTTCCTTCCACCAATTCTATTTTACTGACAATTGTCTCTGATTCGCTCCAATTCGGCGGACGCGCGATATGCTTCCCGGTAAAATCGTTGAGCTCTGACCGTCGAGTCGGAGTGTAATTGTTTCTCGCATACGATTTGCTATGTTTTTTTTTTTTTTTTTTACGCTATCACTCCGTATCATCGATTTTGTTCAACTGTTTTGTAGAATTATGTTGCGCATTCGCCGTTTTACAATGACAATACTGGCGTTGACCTCGAAACGAATTGTCACTGTTCGTTTCAATTACGCAGCCGACTGCATCTCGAGCGCCTTGTCACGACGATAAATTCGAGACAATTTCAAACTCTCGCATTCCTATTCCGACTACTTGTTAAACGTTTTGAGAGTATCGCGTGAGCAAATAGTACCGAGAATTCGTGAGAATTTCCATCCGCTCTATTTCTTCGCGATCGCATAATTCGAGATTATCGTATTTTTTTTTTTTTTTTTTTTCGGAACTGATTCTGTACGCCGTTTGCACTCAGTATAGATCGGGAAAAGAAATAAAAAAAAGGAAACCAAGTCGATCGAGCGACTTTGCTGACGACAAAGACTGCTCCCGAAGTATAGTCGCTCTACTTCGCTATGTCGGTGACTCTCGCAAGTCGTGCGATCGATAAGATTGTCCGGTTCTCGGTGGAGACTGCAGCTAATCGGACTGCTCGGTGTACTTCGTAAACTCAATTACATTGGAATGACAGTATTTATTGCGGGGAATAAACGCGTATATGGAAAACATTGGAGTTTCCATGGAGATCGAGTCACCATAGAAATTTCCATAGGCAAACGGCTCGTTAATTAAAAAAAAAAAAAGATCGTTAGAGTATTCGTTGTAAAATCATTTTATCTCGGAATTTTTTTCGTAACAAACTCATTTTTTGGAATTTCATTTTTTATTTATTTTTTTACCATAAATTTAAGTAACTATCGGAAAAACAAAATTGTAACTTTTTTTTTTTTTTTTTTTCACAAATAATCTGTAACGCGGCCACTGACAATAATTGCATCGTCGATAAGATGGAAATTCCATGGTACCGAACTGACTGAAGTTAATATACGAATAACAGAGTTCTGCACTTTAGACTTTACACTCGGAAGATGAAGAAAATTGTTTTTTTACCAACGCGCGGAAGGTAAAGAAGATTTCTGCGCAATTCACTTATCACATAGAATTGGTGAATTTTTTATTTTTTGAAAATTCTCATATCTAATAAATTTCGCGTCTTTAATCATTTTTTGGGGACTATAAATATATTTTTCAAAAATATTCTGTGAATTGAAGGCGAATTAAAGTTTCTCGCGGCAAAGGAGAGCAGCGCTGCGTCTACTCATTGGTAGTTTCGTACAAAAATCAAAAAATAAATGTATAGAAGATAAAGAAGTCGCGAACACGTGCAATAAGGAGTACAGTAACGATATGCCGGATCGTCGCCGCGAACTTTCCTCGGCGCCGAGATTTATTTTTGATATTTACGCGGCGATTCATTCGTTTCTCGATTCGCTTTCGTATGCAATACGCCGCATCTCTCTCTCGCGATCTCGAGTTCTCTTGGTTCGCTCTTTTTTTTTTCAGCGTGCATCTCAGTCGGTATTATAAGCGAACCGATCTCTCGCGAGTCGTTCGCCTTTTCCGGTGCAACTGAGTATTTCGATTTTTTTCTCCGCGCCTTCTCTCTCCTCGGCGCCGGTTCTCACGATCTCGTTGCTTCGGCCTCATAGTTGGCGTGTCATAGAGACGACGAAAATTCATTTCTCACTCCGTAATCCACTTTACTTCGTGCGCAGTTACCCGGAGCATTAACCCTCCGCGAAGTACAGTATACTATAAAATCGAATCTACCGCTCCATTAATGTTATCTTCCGAAAGATTCGACGAATCGATCCAAAATTTCTCCAACATTCTTAAAGACTCGAAGCAATAAAATGCCCAAAAAAAAAAAATAGATATATCATTAACCCACTGATTTTTTTTCTGAGAAAACTTTCAATCAACTTTTTCCACATCGATTTCATACGATATAAAAAAACTTCCCATTAAAACGCATCAATTAAAGATTTTCTCGCAACGTAGAACAATAGAAACGTAATTGCTATTGAAACTCCACTTTACGCGTTAAAAAAAAAAAAAAAAAAAAAAAAAAAAAAAAAAAAAAAAAAAAAAAATTTCAAGGGTTAATGATACAGAACGTGCGGAATGCAAAATGAACGATGTGTCTAATCGTCGGGGCAATAATGCAATGAATAATTAACCGCGGATCATCGATGATTCGCATAGTTATAAAATTGCAATCGTCGAGTCCGCTGTCCCGTGCAGTTTGCACAACGATTGAGAGTCGTCAGCCTTCGTGGGTGTATTATTATTGAAGTCGAGTTTTATGAAAAAAAAAAAAAAAAAAAAAAAAAAACGTCTTCCTACGTGAAGGAGAGTGCAGGGCACGCGATTCACGACTAAGGAGTACATATATATAAAATATAATGTACACAGTCGAGGAACGTTTGTAACAGCAGGCAGTCTCTTCGAACGCACGCATGTTAACTCTTTCGACGCGACGACGAGAGAGGCTCGCGAGTTCTCTCGTCGAGGCACGTGCACACCGCCCCGAATAATTGCGCAAGTTTCCGAGATCCTTTTTATCTATGCTAATGAGATTATACTCTCAGGTACGCGGGCACCACAGAGACCCGAGAGAACTCTCCCGAGTTGGGTGAATACCGATTTTGTTTCCTGTTACGAAGGACGTCCACTCCTACGGTTCTTAAAACTGCCTTCTGGCTGTACTGCCGCAATTGCCGACGTACACAAGTCTATCATATTTCCTTACGCACTGTGTCATCCGACGAGTTTATTATTAAAAAAAAAAAAAAAAAAAAAAAAAAAATCGGCAAATCGGGAACTATGGAAAGAGAAGAAACGAGTAATGAATTGCGTTTTCTGCGTCAAAGTTTCCGGGAAAACGCTAATCGTAACATTATTTTTTCATTTTTGGCTATTTTACTCGGCAAAAATGTTTTTCTATTGAAAAATAAAAATATTTCAAGCGAATCGAGACACGTGCGATAGCGAACGGTGTGTCGAAGACAAGAGACGATTTAGAAGCGTGTGGCAGAGATCCTTCGAGTTCTCTTAACTTTGCGCCCACTGCATTAGTGCAGAGTGTGCAGCAAGGAGACTCGAGAACTGCACTCGCGGCTGTGACGTCAGCGTATCTCAGTCCGCTTCTATAAATACAGAATTTCCTGGAGAAAAAAAGGAGGAAACGAGAGCAGAAAGCAGATAGGATCGGAAAAAAATTGAATATAGTTGGCCCCCCACGCTTCTCGGACGCTTACGCACGATGCTTACAAGTCGTCGAAGCATTGCCCTTCTTTTCGCTGGGCGCATATTTTATTTTAATTACTTTAAACATTTTTATCGATTATCGTAATTCAATTATTTGCCGAGATACACTTTTTTTATTGTAAAAAAATTTTTTTACAAAAAATGTAAAAAAAATTTGCCGCGTAAGTAGTTGAGAAATTTTTTTTTAATTTTGAAAAAAAAAAAAAAAACACCAAGAAAAATGATATATTTTTCTTTATTAATTTTAATGTACGAAATATCAAAAATTGTAATCGATAATTTACTTTCGATAAATTTTAAAAAAATATTTTGAAATCGAAAGGAGAAGGAAAAAGAACTTTGAATTTTTTTTATTGGAGACAAATTTCGCTTGCAAGTTGCAACTCTTCGGAGAGACGTTGAATAGTCTTGCGATGAATACTAAGAGAGGACGGGTCATCGCCGAGTCATCGGTACATCGACATTTACGTAATAAAATCTTTCCTAACGTTAAATTTCTTAACGCCACCCACTTTTCGTAACTCCGTGCGAAACATGTTAAATTCGCGATGTATCCTCAATAAATTAACACAACGGTTGCAACGGGGATTTGCCGTACTTCAAGTCGTTGAATTATCCTCGAAGGAGCGAAGTTTAACGCATAATTAAAATAAATAGGTAGCAAAGCTTCGACGACAGTGCGCGAAGGTAACGGGCAAAGAGACAAACGCTTTGTATTATATTCAAATGGCAATAGGATAGACGTTTCATCACAGTCATGAATCATTCACGCCTAATCCCTATCGATGCAATCCACACCACGTAAAACCTCTAATTGCCCGAACACTCCTACGTATAACACAGAAAACGGTACGGTAGATGCGTGTGTTGCCGAGTCTCGCTATTTTTTTCTTCCATCTTTATTCCAAGGACAGCCATTTTAAGAGATCGTAACTAATAGTACGTTAAGTAAAGTCTGGAATTTTTAATTATTTTTTTTTATTACGGTCTCTCGCCAATGTGTGTTTCTAGACGCGCGCGTGGCTCGTCCCGTTAAATAAACTTTCTCGTATCTACAAACTCGCGATTATATGATATAATTCACGAATCGAATTATCGATAATTCGATGAGAATTTATTATCGATATATCGATATATTGATATATCGATTTATCGAACTATCGATAATTATCGAAACATCGATAATTCAATGAGAATCGAATGATCAAATTATCGAATTATCGACAATTCAATGAGAATTTATTATCAGTACATCGATATATCGATCTATCGATAATTATCGAAACATCGATAATTCAATGAGAATCGAATGATCAAATTATCGAATTATCGATAATTCAATGAGAATTTATTATCAGTACATCGATATATCGATATATCGATAATTATCGAAATGGTTTTCAATTTTCTCGATTGATAAACAACGTATAGTCGCTATACGTATTTAGTTATGGGACGTTGTTAAAGATCGTATCGGATTCGTAACGTCGGGTGAAGTCGAAACTGTAAATGAATAGCGGCGTCAAACCTCTTGGGGTTTAAACATTCTCAACTATATCTCGACCCACGTGCAGCCCAGATAGAGAGTCGAGCATCGATCACTCTGCCTGTCTTGTGCTGTAGCAGCAGCAGCAACAGCAACAGCAGCAAAGGCTGTGTTCGCTTTACCTTTTTCTTCATTCCCTTAGCGAAACTCTCGGGCGCACGGGTGCTCTCTCGCGTCTCTTGGACACGACTCGCGCTATACGAACCACGTGGCTCTCGTTTATACACTTCCGGCTTCGACAATGAGAATACCGTATCACGTAAGAATGGACACGTGTGCAAACGAGGCGAATAGTTGGAAATTGAAATTTTTTTTTGCCATAATAATCATCGATTTAACTTAAAAAAAAAAAGGACTCGTTTATTAAAATGATTGGATCAATGATTTCTAAATCGGTAAAAAATTGAAATTAGTTTACATCGTAAATGTAAAAGTTCTTCTAAAGGAAAAGGAAGAGAAAGCAAATAATTGTGGCTTTTCAAATTTTTTATTCTTTTTTCTTGATAATTGACGAAAAAAAAAAATTTTACGCGGACGCTATTTTTTTTTTTTTTAACAATTGAAATAATTGTTTATTAAACTATTAAAAAATATAGATGTTTAACTATTGGCCACTGAAGAGTTATCGCCATCTCGCGACATTTTATGAAATTAAAATCAAATAATTCTTTGAATATTAAAATATATCTTTTTTTTTCGGGATGATTAACGATGATTAAGAAAATAAAACGAAAACTTGTTTATTAAAATAATTTTATGATCGATTTGTAAATAGCTAAAAGATCGAATCGATTTTAGTTCATAAATTTAAATATTCTTTAAAGTAAACGTAATCACTATTGACCACTCGAGAGTTATGTGTCGATCGCGCAACACTTTTTGAAGTAATGGAAATCGCCACATGGTAATGATAGGCAACCAAACGATCGGCAATTTCGATCGACTTAGCAATCACACAGAATCGGTTTTATCGCTTGAGATCCTAACAGGAATATAGTATTTTTACACGATTGCGCGAAACACCGATATTGCTATACATCGCGATATCGTAAGTCATTAATTTGCTAGCGATTGATATGCCGATTTGTCAGTGATAATTCACCTCCGTAAAAAACACTGCATATTTTATCGGCGCTAAACTTTAACAACGTTTTGATTTTTATACTCGTGTGCAACGAATCCCTGAATCCTGAAATTAAATTATAGTTTTTTAAATAATCGGAGATTCGAGACTCCGATCCATTTCGAGCGCAAAGCGCGTCAATGGTATCATTAGCCGTTTAAAAATGTGTTTTTTCAAAAAATATATATCGCACATTGGCTCCGAAACAAGAGACTTCACCGGGTGTTCTTCTGTTTACGTTTCGTTACTCGAGGGAGTCTTCCGAGACGGCGTTTCTCGTATTTCCAAGCTGCGGCATTAAACGCCGAGAATAGAATCATACGAAAGGGAGTGACGACGGCATCGTTCTGCGGACTTCCTGGACTTTAAATACGAAAGACGCCGTCGACCCCCGAGAATTTCTTCGTAACGTTAACGTGTCCTCGCAAATAGTCCACACCGACGTCTTATTCGTACATTTCTGTTCGTGTAAATTTTACTCCCGAAGCGTCAATCCCAATATTCTCGTTTCTTATTCGACACGCAACCGATGTTCCAAAGTACAGATGATTTGCATTCATTCGACAATACCAATGAGTTGCTCTCGAATTCCCCATACAAAAACTATTCATGTCTGCAACAATAATACGAAAAAAAAAAAAAAAAAAAAAAAAAAAAACGAACCGATACGTTCGGTACGATGAATGGTTTAACTGTAACCACCGCGTCGAAGCTGCTTTGCAAAACGATCTTTGGATCTTCGGGTTTATCCGCTCGGTATTCGTTCGCGTGCGGGAGAGTTATGCGGAGAGGTATACACGAGGTTCACAAGTCAAACCCCTCCCTTTTATAGTCGAAAGGTCATTTCCATCGGTTGGCCTATCGCGCTAAAAGGTGGGAAAAGAACGCTCCGTTGTCTACTCCTTTTACCGCTTCCAAACCCATACATTCGCAAATATCCCGCGTATACGTACACCAAAGCACGTGCAACAGATACGAGATAAAATCCCTTCTATAGCTAAACTTAAACGCTACTCATTCACATAGTAATTATGCGGTTGAAATATAAAAAAAAATGATTGTATATTAATCATAATAATTTAATCTTTATGAATATAAAAACGCCTTCTCCGGATCTCTGTTTTCCATCGTTTATAATACTCGTATACATTATCGTGCCGAGCGATACTCTCTCTGCCGATCGCCTTCCAGCATCTCGAAGGTGACAGACACATTGCTGGCGTTTCAGTGTCTCTCTCCTCCCTCTTTCTTTCAAATTTTTTTTTCTCGGTCTTTTTTTTTTTTTCAAATTTGTTACTTTGCATCTTTCGTACGATATTGGATGCAAGTCCGTTGAAACTTCGTCCTACACATGTATACATCTCGTGCAATAGATTTGCGATGTATGTGACTCAGCGGACGAAAGGGATACGCGTACCGAGTGGCAAAGACACCAAGTGGTGGACCACGAACCGACGACTACGAACGACGGTAACCGCTTCCGAACAAGTAGGAGGAACACCGGTCGTGGGCACACGCCTCGCGGGTTGCTCCTTCGACTTCACCGGCGGTGCCAAGCAGCAGCCGCGTTCGGTCTCGCGATCCGCGGACTCAGTCGCCTCTCGTACGTAAACGCACGACGAGCCGCGCGAGCAATTCGTCGCGTGTATCAATCGGTACCCACTGCTCACCCTTCGCGTCTGTTATTGTTTTTTTCCGAAAAAAATAAAAAAAATAAAAGAAAAGTTCCCATTTTTTTATTGCGAATTCATCTAAAGACGCGAAATGAACTCGAGAGTAATTAAGAGCCTCGAGACGTTGGCGCGTCCGCACACGCGTGAAAAATCGAAAAAGTGTTGCCAAAAAATTCGTCAAAACAATTTCGGACTCAATAAAAATTGAATTTTTATTAAAAAAATTTGGAAGCGTAAAAATCGGAGTATCCGCGATAATATTCGCTCAGCAACGAGTCAGTGTCGGATCAATAATCAATTTTTCGTGCCGATTCCCGAGGCAGGAAGTCGCCGATCGACACTCAACCGTTTGGAATCCGGTTCAACGGCTCTGCGACTATTAGCCGATCGATCTTGCGCGTTACAAGCGTCTAACGCGAATTTGGAATATCAATTTGCCGGCATCGAACTGTTTTTCCTCAATCTGCGGTTTTATTATTTTTTGACATTTTTTTTTTTTTTTTTTCTTCTTCTTTAACTCGAACGTTTTTTTTTTCTCGGTGTTGACGCTCCGAATGATTTAGAATCTGTTTTTTTCCCCTTGAGCTGTATAATTATCATTGAATATAATTAACTTCGCGGAAATGTTAATACGCGATCGTCGGAGTACGAAGACCGAGACTACGGGTGGTCGATAATCAGCCGAGAAGCGGAGGAAGGCGTTCGTAATTTTCCACGGGTTTTAAAACGGTTCGTTCGCGTGGTAGCGGCTGTAACCATAGCGCGATCGATCACTACTCCTTCGTTCTCTTTACCTACGGGCTAAACACTGTAAAATACACACACCCGCGGGGTCTCACTCTCCGCAAATATACTTGCTGTGCATATTCTCCAAACCACCACATCGTCGTCAAAGATGTATGTGTGTACGCAACGATCGACGTAATAACGCCTCGTAACTGGAACGCGATTTAATGGGAGCATAAACGTTGCGACGCCGCAACCATTAAACAATCTCCAACGCGGGCAATACGCGGATCTCACTCTCGACGGTTCTCTCGCTTCATTGGAAAAAAAAAAATAAAAAAAATAAAAAATACGCGTGATGAATCGCAACGGAATGAGTTATAAAAGTTGCGGTTAGTTATTGGAAACCGATCGATGTTTGCAAAAGATCTTAATCGAGTAAAGAGACTCATTCCAAGCAATAGCTGCAACAAATTGTAGACTTTTTGCGCGAGTTACACACGTGACTACGAAAAAAAAAAAAGTGAAAAGACGAAGATATAAATTTAGAAAAAATGCCGGCAAACAACATAAGAGAAGAGACGATAAATCACCATCGCGCGTGTCGCGGCAAAGCTCACGCGAGTGGAATAGCTAAGCAAAAAGTTGGTGCACCAGCGTGCAATCCCCGTGGCTCCGTGTCCTCGACGGGATCCTCGGTGAGCGGCAAACGGCCAAAGATATTGAGAAAAGATGTTGCGACCTCGACGACGTCGCGTTTTCGCGAGGACCCGAATACACGTAGAAAGTTGAGCAGAAATTCGACGAGCTCGTGGGAGTATAGCGACAGCGATAGTATCAATTCGTCCGAAGCTGGAATGCCCGGTGACTCCCTTAGGGATTCGGCGAATTCTATGATTCGGAGAATCGATTTCGTTTTGGATGATATCGACAGAGATAAAGAGGTGTTCGATAGATCGATCGGTAACACTGATTCGAGCAAAAGAATTACCTCGGGACCATTGAGATCCTCGAGATCATTCAGATCCTCGGTTACGCCTCATGAAATCTGCAAGGATACGAGTAAAAAATTTTTGAAACGCGAGAGTTGGGCGGAGAGTCTTCGCGGTGGACAAAAGATTCCCGACGATCGGTACAGAAAAATGGAACAGGGATGGGACGACAGTAACGTTATCAGAAACCCTAAAGAACGGAAGTGGCATAGAATAACGGCGGAGATAGAACAGAGAGGATCACTAGACGAGGATGAAAATGATTCGCCAAAAGCGATTCAGGATCCAAGGAGAAACAATGTCGACAGGAAGTTACAATCGTCCGGCAGGATAATCAAGAGAAATCGGTACGGACAACAGTCACGAAGACCGATGTACGATGTCGTTGAGTGGGAGGAACTTCTAGAAATGGCGATGAACAGGAAATTCAACAGTTTTGGAAAGAAGAGACATAATGGACGAACGGGCGATGAGTTACTCAAAAACCTTGACATACTCCTCGAGAATAGAGTGCCGCAAAATTTTCAGGTATTTTACGAAAGTCTTCGAAATTTTTTTTTTTGGTACCGCAAATCGACAAAAATCGGATTTGAAGAGGACGAAAAATGATCATAAGCGATTTCACAGGTTTATCGAATTCACAATTTTTCAAAATAAATATAAAATAATATTTTTTATTAAATTTTTTTGGGCGGTAAAAAAAATTCGCGAGTCCGAATTTCCGCCTTCGGATTTTGGGGTATCGTCCATTTTCGATTCAGAGGATTAAAAAAATCGTTACACATTCTGAAACAGAAAAAAAAAATGTCCCCTTTATAAAACCATCACCTGTCGAAAAGATCGTCGTAAGATCGAAGAACATCGATTTCGACATTGATTTCCGGTTAGACCTGCGGCAGCATATGAGAGCATCGAAACCCGTGGGACACGCGACACGATTAATGTGGGCGTTGATATACTCCGTTGAGAGATGCGTTTGCCGCTATTGCTGACTCGGATGAAAATTAGGCTCAGCGCACTTACAGGTTGTCTTTGCATTATTTGTTGCTTCGAGTAACAAAAGCGTTGGCGAAGAGTCTCGACGAATTTTGTGTGGGATATCCCACTGACCCCCTAATTTTTTTCTTCTATTCCCCACAGCAATTTCCCCATTGTCTTTTGTCTCCGATACCTGTTCACTTCCTGCTTCCATTCATAGAGGTTTCATATAAACTCCCGACAAGACGAGAGACCGCGCGAGCGTTCGTATAGATCGAAGGCAGCGACAAAAAAGAAAAAAATGCCGCTCCATAATTGGCCATTAAAACGTACAAATTAAATCCGCAACGACAACACGCGAAACCTCAGCGCGATGAAATGTTTCTCCGAAGAAAAAAAAAAAAAAAAAGAAAAAAATATATTTGCATCTCGCGATTTATGAAGCGAATAATTGTGGAAAAATAACGTTTCTCGGATACAATGAAATACCGCGAAATTTAACACCGCGCAACGAGAGAGATTACGTTAAGATTTCCTTTCGTCGTAATACAATATTTCTGCGTTGTTATACCTTTCAAACAACGCGTCAGGGTCGCTGGAAAGTTATTTTACAACACGCATTCTCGCTATGAATAAATTACGAATCGACAGATGAGGTGTTTATTGTTTGTTGCGGGAAACATTATCTCATTGCATAGCATCTTCTATGTACCGTTAGATAATAACAGTCTTGAGGACGAAACGGTCGATGATCAATGGCGCATCGATCACTCTTATAGGGCTGTAAAAAAAAAAAAAAAAAAAAAAAAAAAAACACCGCTGTTCGCTGATCGAAATGATTTCCGACACGAATAACACGAATACGACGAATGCGTGCGTCGCGGATGCATTCGACGTGATCGGAAATTCGATCGTTCGGAATCTCGACGATGAAGTAATTACCATCGAATTAATTAACCAAACATCCCGACCGTATTTCGAACGAAATATTACATGTTTCACAGACGGCAATTGCACTTTTTTAAAAGTAAAATTTAAATAAAGTAACGACGATAACTCGGCATCGTTTTCATCACGGAAATGGATCGCGAGTATCGATAGTCCGAATAGGAAATCTTCGACTACACGGAAGATATATTTTTTTTTTGCTATAACAAATCTCTTAAATCCCGCAAATGGTATTGTCGACATTTCATCGCGATCCTTATTTTTCCCTGTTAACGGTCGTACAGCTAAGCTAAATAGTTGTTTTATATATCGAACCGTTGAACAATGGATCGTTTCGTGATTCCTTTTATATGCATCCTACGTACCGCGTAGACTCGCGTTCGCGAGCCGTTGCGATATGTGTCGCAGATAAAATGTCGTACTGAATTATTCATGGATTTGACTATAATGACAAACGGATACACGTGAGCAAACTGTCGCGGATGAGAGATGGAGAGATTAAAAAATTGTTCTTAAAATTCGGATTAATCGTACACAGCATTAATCATCGTATATACAACCGAAGAGATGTCTTTTTTTCGATCGCAAAATATTGTTTTACAAACGAAGTCGGCAATTAGATCGCATTTTTTTAATTTTTTTTTTTAATCGATATTCTAAACGGCAGTTGAAACATTTTTTGCCGTTTCTCGTCACCGTATATCTCGATGACTCGGGGAGTGGGTGCCGAGATTACCAATAAGTGTGGGATGCATTGCAGCGATAAAGTTCCAAGGATTTTTTTTCATCGCCTCGCATCCGAGAGCTCGTAATGGTAAACACTACGGGATATAGTTATGAAATTGTGGATGACGAGCAGCAGCCTGTCGCCGAACGTCTCGGAAGCTTCGTGGAGCGCACGCGATGTATCTTATGCGATTGGCCTCCATTTTTTTTTTTTTTTTTTTTTTTTAACAACTACCATTCAGTTGCATTGTCATCCCAACAATTACAACTCTCACGTGTTCGATACACAAATAATGCATCGCAATGCAACGCCCACGAAGTAATTAATCTCCCATTAACAAAAGTTACCGAGTTGTTTGACGAAGAAAAAAAAAAAAAAAAAAAAATTCCTGCAGAGGAATGAAAAAGAAAATAGTCGTGGGACGTAACTCCAGCAGTGTTTCGAGTCTTTGGCTCTCCAAAGGAATGCGGATTTGTATTATTCCGTGTCTCGTTATCCGCTCCTCTCGTTTTTTTTTACACCTCTATTTTCATTTCTTCTCTTTCTTCGACGCGTTATTTTTTTTATCTCTTTGAGTTTTGCACTGTGGAAACAGCGTTGATCGTTGATTGACACCCACACAAGAGAGTTCCGAAACTGCTATTCCCGGTGGATTAGTGTCGAAACTTGAGGATCAAAGAACCGCGTGGGTCGCGTTCATTTTTCATCTCTCGTCCTCACGGAAAAAAAAAAAAAAAAAAAAAAAAAAAAAAAAACTAAGCAAAACTTTCCTTCGAACGAAAAGTTTTTTTTTTTTTTTTTTCATTTGTTTTCACCGTATTGCCTTTGCCAGAAAACTCTTTATGGTCCGGTCGCAGTATTATATTTTTATGGCACTGCCGGGAGTAGCAAAGAGAAACTATACGTCTCGGACACAGGCGGCGGAGACGCGTTACATAGATTTAAGAATGGAAGGGATAGGGAACGGGTCGCGTGGACGATGTGCCAATACCGCCAAATACGGTCGGACCGGACGCCAAGGCCTTCAAAACAGAGAAAGAGAAATACTTATTTTTTTTTCGCCCTCAGCTTCACCTCCTCCTACATAACTGTGCGCGAGAGGAACGGTCCTCGGGGTCTCGCGAAACGATCGCGAATCGCCACTCGACGAAGAATTATATTCTTCTTGTATGTGTCTCGTTACGTCACTCACCCTCTGTTTTGCGCTCAATCCACATATATATAGATATATAAC
Organism: Buathra laborator; assembly: GCA_934046635.1. Lineage (NCBI taxonomy): Eukaryota > Metazoa > Arthropoda > Insecta > Hymenoptera > Ichneumonidae > Buathra > Buathra laborator. The sequence continues at coordinate 8,506,440 of OW203900.1, forward strand.
ACATATATGCCATATACTCTCCGTGAAAGACAGCTTTGATTTTTTTTTTTACATACCGCACTTTTTTCATTACGCTTACGCAACTTTACGCTCGTAAATTTCGCATGTGATTTTTTGTATATCGCGAATAAATTTTCATCAGTTTCCTCGATAGTCACAGTGCAAAGATTGCCGCTGTTTTAAATTTAATTCTAACTTTGAAGTCCCCACTGTGATTGAAAATCGATCGCTCACCCATTAACCAATTATCGGATCTCGTTTATCGCGTTAACGCCACAACGCGATTAAACTCGAGGGACACCGTAATTTCGTTTGTTCGTTCCGCGGTAACCGACTTTGCTTCGCTTCGATGTTATAGCAGCGATCGATCTATATCGCGAATTTAATCGCCAGCGATCGAGAACTTGTATGATGACAAAAAACAACAGTCGATACGCCTGTCGTTCATCGCACAAGAGTTCTCACGGCAGAGCGCGAGAGCGCTGCCGGCTATATATGTTCGCGAAAGGCTTCCCGCGTTATACTCTTTGATCTCCTTGGCGCTATCGAAACGATTTTTTTTTCTTGTTCTTCCTCGCTGGCAACGTGGTTTGGCATTATATGCCAATGGCGATATCTCAATTGAATTCATCGTACGCCTTTTCTCCGACTCGTTTTTTGCCGTCGATCTCGTTTTACTCGGAGAAGGGACATTTTTTTTATTTTTTTTTTTTTACATGCATCGATGAACGTTGCGAATGCCACGACAGTGTCAAACTTACACGGCGGTTTTAATCTATTGATACGTCAATGAGGCACACGGGGAGAGATACGCACGTGAAAATACATCGAGTATTTATGTTTACCCCTCTTCCACCAATCTGCATACTAATTAACGAATCGAGTGATTAATCGGTTTCGAGAAGCGAAAACGCGCTCGCGGGCATATGACAAGTCGTTCCACGCTTTACGAAGATTAACGAGGGGTAATTTCGAATTTGAATTCGCTCCGTGGTTAGGGATCGACGGACGACGACGACGACTCGCGATCGAGAGTCTGTACAATTCTTTACGCGCGCGCGTATGTATGTGAGCTTTGCTCTGAAAGATTTTGGAAGCCTCGATAAATCCAATACGGTCGGTACCCTCGATCTTACAATTAAATGCGAAATGAAACGTGGCGTCCATTAATCGACCGTATATGGAGCGCAGAAAAAAAATTTCGTAGCTTCGGGGCGACTTGCTAGCGATGTATACCTCTACTCTTTGAGACACGCTCGTCGGGGACCGCGCGTAAAATTCGCATTGGTTTTTACTCCCACCTGCTGGGCTACAAAAAAAATTCAGCAAGCCCGACGGCCTTGTGCGACCTCGCGGCCAACTTTCTATACCGAAAGACTTTATAACGATAAATAGTTTTCATATTATTTGACCCGCTACTGGTATTGGCTGCGCTTGCGAAAAAAATCGTGAAGCGAGAAGGATACGAATACGAGATAAATTATCAATTAATACGATGTATCGGATTAAATTATTCAGGAATTAAAAAAAAAAAGATTTTTTTGTTGTTAGTATAATTCGTTGTAATACTTTACAACGAATTATACTTATACGATTTTTCATCGCGATTTTTATAACGATAAATAGTTCTCATATTATTCGACTCGTTACTGATATTCGCTGTAAACGCAAACAAAAAATTATGAAGGGATAATTATACGAATACGAAACGAAATAAGTTATTAATTGATCCAATATATCAGAATAAATTATCTATGGAGGAATTGAAAAAAAAAATGTAGGTGAACATTATTCGTAGTAACACTTCAGAGTCTTTGTCACTCGTTTTTTTTTATTTCGCAAAAAGATTGCAAAAAAAACCACGAATAACAAATACGTGATAAATGATTCATAAGATTTATGAAAATAAATTATTTATTCAGGAATAAAAAAAAATGAAATCAGCACAATTCGTATCAATGCTTCGTGTTTATGACACGTAATTTTATGATTGACGTAGTTATCTAAAAAAAAAAAAATTTATTTCGTGAGAAAAAAAAATGATACAAATACGAGATAAATTATTAATCAATACGATATATCAGCATAAATTATTTACTAAAGAAATTAAAAAAAATTACAGATGCTTCGGACTATTTATTACACGTAATTTTATGATTGACGTTTTTATGAATTTTAAACAATTTTGTTTCATATACACCGCTCTATAGTCCACTAATAAATGCGCCAAGCGCAGCGGGTAGTCCTAATTTACTGTAACACTATCTTACGCTCCGATTTTTTCAATTATCCCGATCGCAGAGAATTACGCTCGCCGTTAGAGATGAAATATGCTGTGAGAAACGGAGCAAAGTAGTTACGGCGCCAAGATATAATTATCGATATAATCCCAAACGAGATGGATATTAAATTAATTAAGCTAACCATTTATAACCGTCGCTTGGTAATTGATTGAATTCTCGTGATGGATAGGACTTTGCCGCTTTGATATCATTCCGCCTTTAATTTCCGTTCTCTCGGGCGACTCATTCCCGAGCGAAGATACATCGAAATCTCGTTTTTTGGATCTGTGTACTTTAGATCGAATTTCAAAAATAATCATCGATACAGAAGGTAAAATTTCCGTGAAATTAATGTTATATCGCTGCGGCAAACATTGATAATTATTGGATTTGGAACAAATGTTTCTCACCTCCGTCATCGATGTCAATCGTACGTGAATTATGTTAAGAATCCCCGAGTGAGGAATCGGTGACAAGTGATTGAGGTTTAACGATAGAAAAACGCATCGAGCGCCAATTGGCTCCGCTAATGATCGCTGCAGGTGGTCGCGAGGGAAGGATATATAAGTTATAACACCGAGAGAATGTTTTACGAATGTATATCGCGGGAAAACCGTTCGAATTAGTCGCGAAGAATCGACACTCGTGAGTCACAACGTCGACGCGGTGATATATGATATTCAAGCGAATCATTCGTTATTCACGTTCATTCATAAACTATCGTTGATTAACGTTGTTGAATTATCGTACATACATCTGATTGCTTTCGTAAACACTGACTAATTATTAGGCCACTTGGCGCTTATTTTCTTAAGTACCGACGTTACATCAGGTTAAAGGCGCGAATACCGATATTTATTTATCGATATATCTCTGTCGTAAGATCGCTGAGGAAATGGGATTCAATTAGCGGTTGTCGGGACTCATCGTATTTAGTCGTCGAAGCCTTTGAAAAAAATGATCTGTGATCGCGCGGCTAATTCGTCGTTCTCTTCCGCAATGGTGACGAATTATTGTTAAATTATCTAACATCAAAGGCGTTAGAAAAATATAATAACAGATCTTGCGTTACCCTATAATTGATAATAACAACGAAATTAAACAAAAATCGTTACATGAATTTTCAAGTCGGGAAATTGAGGTCTAATCGAAGTTGATGCGACGGCAAAGTAATGAATGCCTTTACGGTATGCAATAAAAAAAAAAAATTAACGTCGATTTTTACGTCCGAAGGCATAGTATACGATACTTCGGGAAACCTGTTAATAAATTATTATTAAATTATATAACATCGAAGGCGTTAGAAAAAAAAATAATAACAGAACATACGGAACACGAAAAAATAAAAACAGAAACCGTTTTATCAATTTTCAAGTCGGGAAATCGAATCTAAATTAATGCGAACGCAAAGTGGTAACGTTTTTTTTTTTTTTTTTTTTTTTTTTTAATTAATGTCGATTCCCGGGAGCGAAGAAACGGTCGACGACACGTCGGAAGAAGGAAATAAAGACGTGGCTAATGGCTCGTGGACTAAAAAGCAAATCCCCCGTAATAATTGTCGCGAGTCGTGAGCTCAGCAATGGTTTCTCTATCTTTACGGCTTTGAGGTTCGATCGAACGTCGCGAGGAATAATTACGTCGACGAGTCAGAAACAGCTTCGTGCGTACAGCGTAAATACGCGTAACTCGTTACTCCGGAACCACGCATTTTACACGCACACGACACCTTCGCTCTTCTCGCAACGGGATTTCTTGCCATTATCTCGATTCTTGTTTTCGATTGCTCGGCCGTTCGTGTTATTTTTCCACTTAAAAAAAAGTTCGAAGTTATAGTTCAATAAAACTCGATGTCGCTGCCACGCAAAGCATTCGTTTTTTTATTTCTATTAGTCGCTTTTTTATTTATTCTTTTTTAACGGCCAAACGACATAATAATTATGTTGTAGCAATTTAATTCTCGGAGAATTCATTTCACAAGGAGATTATCGCTGTAACCGTATATGCAATTAACGGCGAGTCGAGATAATTCAAAGGGTAATGTCACTCAATGACGTTATTTATTATGCAGCGTAAATTATCGGAGTTTCGATATAAATGAAGCAATTGTAAAATGAATAGAGGGTACGGGTTATTCTCGGTGTTATCGGTGAAGGTGCCCCAGAGGCGAATTGAAATTAACTCGAGAATAACATGTGCAATTGCAGAGTTCAGATGCGGTCAAGTATAGAGCTCTGGTAACAGAGACACGGAGAGAGACAGAGAGAGAGAGAGAGAGAGAGAGTGAGAGAGAGAGAGAGAGAGAGAGAGAGAGTGAGATCTGCACCATTCCAGAAGCTCTCGAGCACAAGGTTCTCCATTCATCGTTCGCAATAAACGTACTGATTAATTATCTTCAACTCTCCCCGCTGTAAGCGGTATTCGCTCTCGCTGCGCGGTTATACTTTACCACGTTACGATTCGGTCAATTAGCATTAAACGCATCGTGCAAAATGCTTCAGACACTAAATGGCAACGCTCGCGGAAAGATTTATCATAATCCCGACGATTGTACAGAAAAAAAAACATCGCGGAAACCACTGAAAATCGTTCGTCACAATTATCAATGTATCGCTTGACTTTTAAAGAAAATTACTATTGAATACGCGATTATGAAAAAAAAAAAAAAAAAAAAAAATGGACATATGGCATTTCGAAATTATTTTTGAGCTCTCCGATTTTTAGTTTTCCATCGTCATGTAACGACTTAAAAAATTATTCATATTCATAATTCTATCGAATTCGTTATATTTTATTCGATCGGAAAGCAAAAATATTACTAAAAATAAACGTTATATATATATTTTTTTTATTTTTCCATTTTTAGACGAAAATACGTAAGAGAATTCTTTTTTTTCCTTTTTTATTGTCGTAGAACGTCTTGAAAAATAATTATTTATTTTTTCCAAATACCTAATTTTTTTTCGATTTATATTTTATTCTATCGGAATTCAAAGGGAGACCAAAAATCAACACTTAAAAAAAAATAAACAGAACAAATTTTCGTATATTCGTCGTTCGTATATTCACCGTATGTTTCAATATTAATACGTACGCGTCAAAGATAAAAAAAAACTGTCGATCACCAACACCATTATTTATACGAAAGTTATAGTTTCTATTCCGATAGATTGATATGTCACGTTTATCTATCGAAGTTAAGCCTCCAAAGCGTGACATATACGTCTCTTTTGAATCCCCTATAGGCGTGTCGTTGTATACACGATATCGTTGCTACAAGTTATTTTTCACCGGTCAGTTCGTGTTACTATCACGTCACCAGGCACCGTGAAACTGTATTCTCCGGTGCGTGTCTCGGATTCCGCGAGGTGATCGAACGGAATCGAACGGAATTAATGCCCATTGCGCGTAGAGTCCACGTTACCCACCTACATACTTTAACAAGTCGATTCCAAGTCGCAGCGAAGTAAACTTCTCGAACCTCGCGGCGACACGGCTCTCAACACAACACGTGCACATTGCGCGTCAGTCGAGCGCGTCGAGACACCGAGAAAGAACTCTCGATAAAGCGTTAGCGAACGATGTTCGCACTTGCAAACATCGCGATATCGGCTTACATTTTAATTTACATAATTAATTTTCTATTCCGCGTATTAAAAAAAATCCACAAACTCGATTATCGCGAAAAAAAAATTCCCTCTATTACGATAGACAAAAATTTGGTAAAAATTATGAAAAAATCAATTTCGTCGATATTAAAAATTCCGAAGTGAAAATTTTAATTTTTTTTTTTTTAAACAAATTTTTCAAATTTTTGTTAAAGGCGCGAACCGAGGAGCATTTAGCGCAGGAACAAGCGTGGTTAGCGTCCGAGAGGATCTGGTTATTGCACAGAGGTGGATTTACACCCGCAACGAGATGTGGACCAGCGGATCCGGATACCGGAAAACTCAGAGTCCGATTGATACCGACAGGAGAGGAATTGCTAGTCGACGAAGAAGACGTGGAGAAGGTATTGTTCTCGATAAACCAATAAAACATTTCTTTAAAAATAAAAAATCCTAAAAAATTCTAAAAAATCGATCCTAAAAATCCTAAAAATTCTAAAAAATCGATCCTAAAAATCCTAAAAATCCTAAAAAATCGATCCTAAAAATCCTAAAAATCCTAAAAAATTGATCCTAAAAATCCTAAAAATTCTAAAAAATCGTTCCTAAAAACCCGAAAAATCCTAAGAAATCGATCCTAAAACTCCTAAAAATCCTAAAAAATCGATCTTAAAAATCCTAAAAATCCTAAAAAATCGTTTTTCGTGTATTGATAAATTATAAACAAACTATGATGAGCGAAACCTAAACAATTGTTACGTCATTTCAGGCTAATCCACCGCAGTTCGACAAAGCTGAGGAGCTTTCGCAGTTGCGTTACTTGAGCGAATCGTCGGTGCTGCATACACTGAGACAGCGATACGCGAGTAATTTAATACACACCTACGCGGGTGAAAATATGGTTGTTATCAATCCGGTCGCACCGCTCGCGATATATTCCGAAAAGGTTCGCCTACGAAATTCCATGCAGTATTATAAATTAAAACAACGAGTTACAATTTTAGACGATACGCTCGAGGATTGTGTTGCGTTATAATTGTATTGTAAATATTTTTAGGTTGTACACATGTTTCGGGGCTGCAAAAGCGAAGATATGCCGCCCCACATATACGCAATGGCGCAGTCGGCATATCGCGGAATGTTGGCTACGCGAAGAGATCATTCACTCGTATTTTTGGGACGCAGCGGTTCTGGAAAGACGACAAATTTCAAACACGCGTTGCATTATCTCGTACTCGCTGCTGGTACCGTAAACAAGGTACGTTTGCGCTTCAATAACCGTTAACTTTTCAAAATTATCAAAATTCGTATCAAAAACGAAAAGCAGCAAAAACAGAAATGCTAATAAACATAACACGTTGAATTTGTAGATTCTGACGATCGAGAAGCTCAACGCTCTCTTCACAGTTCTCGAAGCCTTCGGTAACAGCAGAACTCACATGAATTCCAACGCTACGCGCTTCAGTCAACTCTTCAGTCTCGACTTCGATCAGTCGGGTCAAATAGCGTCGGCGTCTCTTCAGGTAAATTGAAAAAAAAAAAAAAAAAAAAAAAATCCGATAAAAAATACTTTTTAACGCAAATACTGATCATAGTGTCGTTTCTCTTTATTTCTTTCTTTAGGTTTTGCTTCTCGAAAAGACAAGAATCGGTCGAAGAGTCAACGGAGATCCGACTTTCCACGCGGTCTACAGGCTGCTTGCGGGAGCCGAAGGTGCGCTGCGGAAGGAACTTCACCTCACGAATCTCGTCGCCGAGAACAATCCGTTTATAACGCCGTTGCAAAAACACGAGGATAAGCAACGAGCAATGGTTGAATTTAATCGCATAGTCGCGGCATTGAAAAATCTCGGGGTTTCGGAAGCCGACGAGAAAGTCATATGGCTGGTGCTCGCGGGGATTTATCATTTGAGTTGCGCGGGTGCCGTCAAAGCCGGTACCAGTTCTCAGAGTCGATGGCAATTCGCGAGAGTCGAATGCGCCGAAAGAGCGGCTACGCTGCTCGGTACGTCGGTTGAAGAACTCAGCAGAATGGTGTTTTCCGGTAACGGCGGTGGCGGAACTCCTAGCGGACCGCGACCCGCACTTAGAACTCCGAGTCCTACCGACAGCGGTAAAGATCTCTCCGGACTCGATGCCCTCGAAGGATTACTCGTCGGATTGTATTCCGAAGTCTTTCACTGCATCGCCGCACTGATTAACAAGTTAGTCATTAATTTTAGATCCTCCGAAGAATAAAGCGATAGTCAATGCGAAAAAAAACCGCATAAACTGCGTTCGTTTGATATTCAATTGATAAATATTCGTTGTTGAAACTTTCAGATCGATTTCTTCACCCATTCATACTGTTTCTTCGCTTCTACTGTGCGACGCTCCGGGATTTCAAAATCCGGCCTCATGCGGTCGTCAGACGGGCGCCAGTTTCGAGGATCTTTGCCATAATTACCTGCAGGAACGATTGCAACTTTTGTTTCATCATTCTACGCTCGTCGCGCCAAGGGATCGGTTAGCTTTTTGATGTTTTTTGGATATTGTTATTGAATGTTGTATTTGAGAATTGAAAATCTAATATTCTGCTTGCATTGTGGGGCTTTTCAGATACGTTCAGGAAGGGATCGACGTCGATTGCGAAGAAGACTACGACGTTGATTCCGTTGGCTCGCCGCAAGCTTTAGTTTCTTTGCTCGATAGGGGACAACAGAGCGCCACGATGCTGAGGACAAGTCAAAGCGATCTCAGTGGCAGTCGTCAGGCTGAGAGGAAAGGATTGCTTTGGCTACTGGATGAAGAAACTATATGTCCCGGTGGCAGCGACGAGAGTTTTCTTGAACGTCTTTTCTCGCATTACGGCGATCGAGGTGAAGACACTTAATTTCTCCTATAGATGCGGAAAATTGTTGCCTATTGAGTCCGTCTACGGCACTCAGAGTCAAGAATTTGGCGAAAGAGCACAATAAGAAATTTAAGGAGAGTGTATCGTTACTATTCCAGATAAATTTCAAATATTTCCCAATGGGATAACAAACTGAAAAATATTAACTATACAGAAGGTCCTAAGATTCATTTTGCATAATAATAATGCGAAACAGATGTTAACAAATTAATTTTTAAAAAAATTATCCAACGAATCTTTTGATAACCCAATTTTTTCTTTCGCAGAAATTGATCAATTCATTTTTCTGAATACATACAAATTTTTTGTCGGTGAAAAGTTTTTGATACAATTGCGGAGAAACACTGCGCATTACACTAAAAAAATTGCGGCCAATATGAAAATATTCGAAAATATCGATCAAAAATTTTCCCATAAGCGGTATTTCCGAAAATGAGAAAAAATTCTAAAAAAATCATATGTATTGGGAAAAATAAAAAAAAAAATTTCGCTAAAAAAAAAATTAGCTTACTGGATGATTCTTCGAACAAATTCATTTATAAATATTTTGTTAATATCATTTTAAAATTATTAATATCAAAAATTAATGTTCTTAGTACTTTCTGTGCGGTTAATTTTTTTCAGACTTTCATCCCATCAGAAAGTCTTCGAAATTCTCTCCGAATCTCACTTTTGGTTGGGAATGTAACGATATACCTTTCTTAAGAAAGGAGGTGTTCCACTTGGACTACCAATAGAGATACTTGAAGATAATAAACTCGCGTAGTATTTTAATAATCACAAATTTCTTGTTGCAGATCATCAAGTTTTGTTGAGAAAGGCGCCGGGGACCAATCAGTTCGTTCTTCAGCATCTTCAGGGCACCAATCCTGTTCTCTACACAGCAACCGGATGGCTTAAAGCTACTCGTGAAAACCCTGTAACTCGATGCGCCATCACTGTGCTTCAGGAGAGTACGAGGTATGCTATAAAACACAAACTAATACCGACTTCGATTTTAGATTCCCAGAGTATTTCAAGAGATAGTAATGTCTGTTTTGCGCTTTCAGAGAAGACGTCAGCAGACTCTTTGTTTGCGCCCGCGGTGCCGGTGTCTCAGGAGCTCTTAGCGGCTCTGTCCCCGGCATCGAAGGTTCGCAGTCTCTGAGAAGAGCGTCGAGTATACGAAGAACCTTTACCGCTGTCAAGAGGAAACACGCGTGTCTTCAAGTTAAATTTACCGTCGTAAGTAGATAATTCACAAAATTCGAAACTCATATATTCCTTACAAACGGTCGCAAAAAATTCTATTGAAGAATAATAATCGATTCAAGTAGTCGAAACTTTTTCGTTGCGCTTTCCTCTGATAATAATACCGCTGTTCTCAACGTCGCGTTTGTCTTCGCGGTTGCGACTCGCGTTAATTTATTGTCACGTAATACTTCTCGAGAAGACTCTCCGTCTGTTCTTTTAGCGATATCGCGTGAATGAAGAGTCAAAGTTCATTCTATTATCGCTTACGAATATTCGTTATCTGCGAGTAGTCTTTGCCGCACAATGCCATTCCAACGTCGACAACGACAACTTTTTGCAACACGAAACTATTTATTCTGAATAAAAAAAACAAAATGTTTTACGACTTTTTAACGTTTTTGTTTTGGATTCATCTCTTCGTGTTTCTCGTACCTCTCGTTGTCTGTCTTTTGCACGATGTGAGATAACGGATCGCGTGGAGCCGCGCAATCGTGTAAAAACTAATCGATCGTACGTTTGATATTTTGCAGGACGGTCTCGTGGAAACTTTGCGAAGAACTCGCGTCAAGTTTGTTCACTGCCTGTTGCCGCAACACGCGGCCGGCTGCACTGATAATAAGAGTCTTCTTTCCGTGAAATCCAATCAAAGTGAAGACAGCATAATAAACGTACCGCTTTTGCGATCCCAGGTGATTATTATCGTCAACGATACATTAAATTATCTTTTAATTATCAAATTCATTTGTTCGTCGTATTAATATTTGTATTTTTTTTTTTGTCGTATCGCAGATTCGCGGAAGTCAAATCGTCGACGCTGTTCGTCTGCACAAAGTTGGCTTTCCGAAACACATGCCACTCGGAGAGTTTAGAAGGCGTTTCGGATTATTGTCAAACGATGCCAACGCGCGACCCGGAAGTCCCGTTGCCGACGAGAGGCGCGCCGTAGAAGATATGCTGCTATCGGTTGACGTCGATCCGGCTTCGTATCGCGTCGGACAGAGTCAGGTAAGTCGATAGTATGCTGCAACAGTTTCGCTGCACAGGAGCGATAGTCATATTAATTTATCGAAGTTATCGACGATTACGTTTGGAGAATTGTGCTTAAGAGTGTTTCGTTACAATCCGAGCTGAAAGTCGGATTCTCAGTGAATTTCGAATACTTCCCAATGGGATAAAAATTTGAAAAAAATTAACCACACAAAAAATCCTAAAAAGATCAATTTTGCGTAATCACAATGCCAAAAATTTATTAATAGATTCGTTTTGAAAAAATAGTTCGACGAATCATCCGACAATCCATATTTTTGTTTCGCAGAAATTGATCCGTTAATTTTTTTTAATAGATACAAATTTCTTTAGAATTTTTTCTCATTTTTTATATTTTTTTAAAAAATTGTTTTTATGGATTAAAAGTCGCGAATTTCGAATACGAATTCAGAGAAATACTACGCATTACACACGAAAATTTTTCGGGAAATCGATGAAAGATGTTTGCAAATATCGATCAAAGATTTTTTTTTAAAAAGAAATTTTCAAAAATTGAAGAAATTTCTAAAAAAATTCCTATGTAATCCGAAAAATTAACGAATCAACTTTCGCTAAAAAAAAATTACGTAACCAGATGATTCGTTGAATAAATATTTTATTAAAACAAATTTGTTAAGAACTTTTTAAAATTATTATTATCCAAAATTAATGTTTTTAGTGTCTTCCGTACATTTGATTTTTTGCAGATTTTTGTCGCATCGAAAACTCTTCGAAATTCCCTCCGAATCTCACCTTTGACTGGGAATGTAACGATACACCTTCCTTTATCGATCCAAAATTGATAAATAGGACCTTTCTAACGGTACCGCGCGCGATTATTGGCCTTTTGCTTATTTAAATAAAAAAGCAAACAAAACCCCGTCATCGACGGTCGTCCACCTCTTTCTTGGAACGTTCTTCGCTAAAACCGCGTGTAGCGTTATTTCCACGAACTCTTATGACTTCTGTCTGACCGGCGAACTCGCCGTGTCAATACCAAAATCCATCTAAACTATGCGAAAAAAAAAAAAGAAAAAAAGTAAAGAAATCATAAAAATCTTGAGGTAAACAGGAATCCGTGACGTTCCCGCGTATAGTAGATCCGCGTATTGCCGCTCACGTGCGCCAAAGTTCGCCGAAGTCCCGGCGTTGTCCACGTCCCCTCCTCGATAAATTTCCAACGCTGTGGCAAATTTCACCGGGAGGGCCGCGCGCGCGACACCGGAATGTAAACCGGTGGTTGTCCCGAGGCTTGAGCTTTCACTCGGTGCTTCATAGTTTCGCTGGCGGCGGTGGAAGCGACCGATCGCCTGTGTTTATGCTAATATTTCGAAGGAATTCCCACTCTTCAAATAGCTCTTTGCTCCTTAACCATCGCGCTGAAAAATTTTCTGCAAAAAAATGATTTCGAATTCGAAAGAAAGTCGGTGCAATACTCGTACCTTTTTATTCATTATGTCAGACATTATTTCATGCAATCCGCGATAAAAAAAAAAAAAAGAAGAAAAAAAGAAAATGTTCATTTGGCACAACAGTCGTTTCTCTTTTCGCGCAATTTCTTCGTTGATCGATAAATCTCTTCGCTTCCTGAATATACACTCTCGCGTTTCGTCCGGATCGGGCTTCGTAACGCATAGTTTTCCGGTATAGTCATAAATATTAAAGCGTCGTCCGTTATACGCGCTTATAATACGCGTACGTGTTCTCCATATGTTCGGCTAAACCGGGAGACGAGCGGTGAGGCGCGCGCCGCTCACACACAGAAAATATTACGCGAGAGGCCCACGCGCACCATAGTCCCGGCGCCTGTTATTTCCCTTCTCTCGTTTGCCCTGTCCACGGAAGATTCTCCGCTTCCTGGGTGATGACCCCGCAGGACTTTTGCTTTGATGCTTTTCTCTTCCACCCCGGAATTCTGGTTATCTTTGCGTCTTTCTCCCGGCGTCTTCTGTACTCTTGTATCTCCTCTATCGAGAATTCTCTCTGTCGTCGACGAAGCCACCGAGCGCATCGTTAATTTCAGTTTCTCCATTATTTACGACGCGCGAAACATCGCGAGAAAGAAGAAAAAACGAAAAATCTATTTAACACCGATAGGAAAATTTTTTCGATCGAAAGTTTCCCCATTTATAATCGTTGGCATCAGCGAAATTGTGGAATAATTGCTGACCGTCGGCGCTTATTCAATCGCAGACGGTGACTAAAGGAATCTGTTATCTTAACTCGTCTAGCAGATCGATATATATTCGCCGTCTGGTCAGCCGTTTCGATGTTTCGAGAACTGAATTAATTAGATCCGTTTTTTTCCTCTTCTCGTTCGCGTTTCGTGCGCTCGACACATGTGAGTTACACGATCGTCCGAAACGCGATCGCTCTCCGTATCGTCACGAGAGAAACATAAGCGCGGATACGATTTTATAAATCGAATGATGCGGAAAAGAAATCGAAATTAATGAGATACCCGCTGACATGAGACGTTACAACGGACTCACGACGTTCGGTAGCCTTCCAGGCGACTAAATCGTTGGCATATCTATACACGCGTTGTATAAACACAAAAATCTATTTATATATATATATATATATATATATGTATACATATCGATACTCCTCTCTGCACGATGAATCGTGACTCTCGGTGTTGCTTTCACCTCGTCTATAGCATAAATGCCGATAACGAGTCCACGTCGACACGTGTTCACTGGCCACCGGCCAATTATCGAGCGGGCGATGCGATCGAATAAAAAATCGATGCTCCGGAAACATCGATCAGTAATTCGATATAAAAAAAAAATAAAGAAAAGAGTCAAACATTTGAAAAAAAAAAAAAAAAATTCACCGGAATTCGCGGATAAAGAAAATAACGAATTACTATCGAGAGGTCAGTTAATCGCGGAATTTCGCGAAAATAATAAATACGAAGAGGAATGAAGTTTCGATACAGCGAAAGGTCAACGATATCGCGGTGGAGGGAGAGAACCCCGCGGGTGTTTCCGTGGAATTCTCATAAATCCTCTCGTCCGTGAATTCCCCGACGACTTCGATACCCGAGGATCAACGTTCCCGACTCCCATAGCGTTTTTTTACAACTTCCTTCGGGTGTTCGTTCGGTGAAGAGAACCGCCACAACGCATAAGACAGACAGACAGACAGACAGACAGCCGCAAGAAGACACACGCAACCCTTTTGAGAGTTCGCCTCGAGCCGCCAGTTTCCCATCAGCAGCCGCCGCGCTTTGCCTCGTCTATTTCACTCGCGGAATCGCATTTGCTCCATTCGACCGGAAACACCATAGGGATCGTTAGTCTTGATAATAAATTCGAACGCTTCTCCTCCCTCTCCTCGCGACGGCCAGTAGTACTGTGTAACTATGAGAAATCACCTCGTAATTAAGTAATGACTAGTAATTTTCTAGATTTCAAATCATCGCGAGTGAATAGTTAAAATGTAACTATTGTAATTTAAGTCGTATTAGTTTGTCGTTTGACGATTTGTACCCGCAGTGGGTACTGATTGCTATTATCATAGGCGCCCTTTTAATTTTCGATTTATCGCCGAACGAGACGTCGAAAAGCATTGAGAATGCCTCCCGGACACGTCGTCGTTAGAATTCTCGACTTTCTCAACCGAATGATTGTGGATTGTTAAGAACTTAAGAAAAAAAAAAAAAAAGAAAAAAATTATAGCTCTCCGATCTGACGTTTCGAAGTCTTTTGTACCGCTCTCACTCGCCACTTCGCGCTTTACGAGGGCTGATGCGCGGCTTGAAAAGAAAATGCTGACCCGCCGCATTGATCCGCGTGCCCCATTAACATGCTGCTGATATAACTTCCTGCGCCTCTGAGGGTCACTCAACCCTCACTAACGCATACCTGCCTCGTTAGTGGACACAGACGTCTCTCAATCCAATCGAATTTCATCTATAAAAATAAAATCGTTGTGCGTAGTTTCGATCGACGTAATTCAATCGTCGGAAATTTATTTTATCACGCGATCTTCTCGATGTTTTTTCTTTTTTCTTTTTTTTTTTTTTTTCGCAAAAACAACTTTTTACGCAAGCGGATTTACAGCTTCGAGTCGAATTCTTTCTCGACGCATATATATATTTTTTTTATTCGCGTCTCCTCTTCCCAACTCGTTTTCCGCTCGGATAGCGTTATTCGAAGAGCCCGAAGACTCTCGTTTCAGCGAAGCTGTCCTGTCGGCCGAGTCGCGTTTCGTTTCTGCGGATTAATTGCATAATCCCCATTCAAGGTTACCGGACGAGTGTCTCGTCGATGGGCCATCGTTGTCTGACTACGAATTAAGGATTAATCAACAGTCTCGATGTTCGGACCGTTTCGATGCGTTGCTTTGCGAAAAAAAAAAAAAAAAAAAACAAACAAACAAACAAAAAAGAATTCGAAGGATTAATTTCAAGCGTTTAAAATACATCGGGACCTTGGAATCGCAAGTTCTCGAGTTAATTATTATTATCGACGTCGTTGAATAAAATAAACGCGACGAGATAGTTCTCTATAAACAACGCCTCTTGTGCGCCAATTTCGCGTATCGTAAACAGCGTTTGATGGATAACCAGAAACGATTGAATTATTGACGACACTTCGAGATTCGATTGGACCCAATATCGCTGCGGACCTCGAATCCTACGAGGAATCCTTCTCTCTGTTTTTCTTATTCTAATCATCAACTACGCGAGTTACTTATTACCTTTTTTTTACGATGCAACGTAATCGCACACCGCGTAGGATGAGCCGTAAGACATTAGGATTCCGAGGCCGATTAAGTGTTACTTGTTCGCTCTACTTATTTCCCCATCTGCTTTGTTGGTACGTCACACCATTACGATTCAGACCGAAGGATCCATTAACGGAGTCGTTGCCGCGATCTTTACATAATCATAACTCGGAAATAAAAGATGCTTCGTAAAAGAATATCCAACGCTACTTAGTCGAGTTACTTTACGGAAACGTATAAAGCTCCGCTAAGATCTTTGGCTATATCTCGAAATTCCTCGAGAGAAACGATCTTTTTTTTTTTTTTTTTTTTTTTACATTTCGAAAAAATCTCAATGGTTCTCTGAGGATTCTAATGCATCTCAGGAACAATCGAATACGTGGCTATCGCCGTCGATAACCGAAGCTGCACGCCGAGCGGCAGCCTCCGTTTCAATGCCGACTCGAGACTCCGGCGCGCCTATGGAATGTCTTTATGGTGTTCCACACGTACGCCTTCTCTCGTCGTCGAGTATTCTTGCGAATGTATACATACATAAGGTACTCGATGCGGCTTTCGCGATTTATCGCTCTTCTCCTCGACTTTGGCCGCTTCTTCGTTTCGCTCGTATCAAACTCTTCTTCGTTGACTGGCATATCGGACTTTGACTATCTATATACCGACGATATTCGAATAAACGTATCGTATTTATGGTACGCGAAAGTACTTCGAGAGCTTTTGTACATCGCGATCGACCGCGCGCACCGACCGTTCGGTAATTTTGTTATGTGAAAAACCGGTAGCTTTACTTTATTTCCTGCAACGACGACCACGACGACAAGTCGTAAACGCGATCGGAACGGGTTTGCCGTTGCCTCACGCTATAGCTGTTTTTTTTTTTTTTTTTTTTTTTTATTCAATCGTCGAAGGGAATTCATTAGGGATATAACACCGGTGGTGTTCGTAGGCGAAGTAGAAAGTATGTTGAAAGATAGTAAATGCAGTAAATGCAAATGAAAGTAACTTGAATATGTTGAAATGCACTTTGCATTGTCATGTACTACGGAGAGACAACATCGCAATGCAGTTTTAAATTTACGATAGCAAAACGTCTCCTTTGGATTATGTTTAGCGATTTACGCGTTCAGACAATCGAAAAAGCGGATTTTTCATTTTTTTCAACACTCTTAAATAAAAAATGATCATTTTTTATCTGTTTTTAAGAGTTACGAACGATATTGAGATTTTTTAATAACGCGTTTTTGCAAATAAAAATTTATTGAAAAATTCTTCGATTTTTCGATGTTGAAATGCACTTTGCATTGTCGTGTACTACGGAGAGACAACATCGCAATGCAGTTTTAAATTTACGATAACAAAACGTCTCCTTTGGATTTTGATTGGCGGTTTACGCGTTCAGACGATCGAAAAAGCGGATTTTTCATTTTTTTCAACACTCGTAAATCAAAAATGATTATTTTTTTGACTGTTTTTAAGGATTATAGAGGAAATAGAGATTTTTTTGTAGCGCATTTTTGCGAATGCATATTTTTTGAAAAATTCTTCGATTTTTCGGGACGTAAGTCTAACTAATGCGTCCGGCAACCGGACATTCTGGATCCGCCTGTACCGGTATTATTTTCCCGAGCGCTCGCAGGTACCCGAGAAGTTGAGAGTATCTTACGCAGTTCACCACTTTGGCCTGAAGCATCTCTCCTTCTACTACCCATAATAGCGAGCGTTGTACAGCATTATCCGCGCTACAAAGTATTTATCGATAGGCCGCGAAGGAGAGAGCTATAGACGATAGAACGAGAGTACCGTCAGATCGAAACAGGTTACCGCACTCCTCGCCGTGGAAGCTTCGCGCAATAGTTGTTTCTTTTTTTTTACCCCTTTTTCACGGCCACTGGGTGGTCGTTAACCAGCTTGGCGAGCGTTCTTAAGTTTGCGATCTATTAAATCGCCTTAGCCGACGCGCGCGACGTACCGCAACACTGACGGTGAGATATAGATCTTCAACAGTAGAGGCTAAGAGGTCGAACACATTTTTCAACTAATCATTCTAATTACCTATCGAAAAAAAAAAAAAAAAAAAAAAAATTTAAACATTTCGAATGAGCAACAAAAAGGAAGCTTCGCGTGTCCACCGTATATTCTCACGCTAAATTTTTTTTCCCCTTCCCTATCGCTTCTATCGCGAGAAAGTAACAAAAAGCCCGGCGATGAGAGTATTACACGATAAATCATGTATGACGCGGCGGATAGTTTTTTCTATAGATATTTCTTACCGCCGAGCATCGACACTGATAAATTTCAGGTGGTCCCCATTATCGTCTACTTTAATTTTACTACCGCCCCGAGGCTCTCTGGATCCACGAAAAGAAAGTGTCGTAAGTGGAAGTTAAGAGAAAAAAAAAAAGAAAAAAAAAAAGAAAGAAAAACATATAATTTCGTAGGAGTGACGAGAGAGCATTGCCCTCAGTTTCCTCGTTCACCTATACGCCACTAGGATCGTCTTTTTATTTTAAATTTTGTTTTTTTTTTTTTCTTTTTTTTTCTCAGGAAAAAACGATTATAGATAATTTATTCGGTGAGTTTTCGATCGCGACGAAAAAACGATCGCAGATTCGTAAGCCGATAAATCGATACGATAAAAGGCGGTAGGGTGGTGGTAGGTAGTTGCGCGCTCGCGGGGAAAGTGACCTCGAAAGTAAAGCGGATCGACTGTGGCCGGTCGACGAACCGGCTGGCCGAATGTTCTTCTTTTGTTGCTTGTGGCCCATACTTTTGCCTCCTTCTCCTCTCCTCTCCAAGGGCTCCTCTCATGGGAAAAGAAAATCGAACCACTGTCCGAGAGAAGATTTCGGTGGACCACAGTTTACCGTCCCGTTCCCTCTTTGCTTCATGAGCGCTCGCGATACTCTCGAAGATATCTCGTGTACCTGCGAGTGCGTGCCGAGCAGGTGGAAGGACAGGTAGAGAAGCAGACGAGACGCGAGAAAAAAGTGAAGGAAAAAAAAAAAAAAAGAAGATAAAAAAGAAATCGGGTAGAGAAAGAGTCGAGGAAAGTGGAGCAGCAGTCGTTTGCAAGAGAGTACAGCGAGGTAACCTCCCCTTTTGCGCGATTATCTTTTATTTCCTCCTCTCCGTGGCGCAGCATCGTAAACTCCGATGTATGATGGAAAGTGAAGGAAAATCTCGTAAGCCAAAGTACACCCCACTATTCATATCGTTGAAACTATAAGAGATTAAATATTATGGCTCTCGAAGTATTCTAAGATAGAGATAATAATCGGTATATGAAGAATCTCACGGGGAACTATGTGCTCCAATTTTCGAATCAAAGATCGAATAGACGAGTTTAGAAAGATAAAAGATACAGAGAAAAGAAATACGCGAATTAATAATTTCTCGTAACTTCGCTAACGCGGTAAAAGCTTCGGAATAATCGTTGAGAGATCGGTAGGGGTCAAGGCTACGGGTAACCTGATTCGAATCGAGCGAAACTCGATGTTAAGCTAAGAAATGGTATTCGAGGCCCTCAAAAGACTGCATCGCTCCTCTTTCGGGACGACTGCAAGTTTTTTGCTCCGTTGAAATCGCTGAAATCGAACCGGACGCGAGTAACGATATCGGAGTAAATTATCATTTGGTATCTTCCTGAGAGATCTTTGCGAAGATCCGGTGGAAGAAATAATGTATTATATCGTAGTATCCTCGAGGGTTAAACTCCGAGGGTAATGCATAGCAGAAAGAGCAGTAGAAACGCAATGATGGAGTTCTGTTTCTCGTGTTTTCTCGAGTGCCTCGGAACTTCATGACGAACGAGCGAATAGCTCAGCGATCTCGTTGCTCGGGAAGATAAATGAGCGGAGAGTAACGAGAACGAGACGAATATAAGTGCGCGGAGAACGGAGTTCTACGGTTTCAAAATCCCCCGAGGGGCACGTGGTAAACTCGCCGATGTATCGAGGACCTCGTCTTGACTTTTGATCCTCCAATTACAAAGTACAAAGGACCGGATCGCACGCCGACAAACATTGGGTCTGTATACGTTCGCGAAATAAAAAAAAATAAAAATAAAGAAAAAAAAAAGAAAAAAAAATTGAAAAAAAAAAAACGTCACGGATCCCGAACTTTCACGTGGCCCACATGCGCATCTACTGTTGCCGGGAGCTGCGAGCATCGCGCGCGAACTCACCGGCCACACGTACACCGCGAACCGTTTCTCGTCCTCATTGCCTTCTCGTAGAAATGAAAATCAAATTAATTGCAAAACAAATTCGTGTCGATTGCGTTAAATAAAACAAAAAAATGTCGTCACTATATTCCGCATTAGTGATTCATAATATCGCTGTAATCGCGACATTAATGGGCCGTTTTGCAGAGATAAACTCCTCGATCAGGTAAATCGTTGAGGTATCGACGAAAAAAAAAAAAAAAAAAACATTACGGGAAAGTAGAAGAGTGTACGATAGATCCTAACGGCGATTGACCCGCTCTGCGAAGAGGGCTACAGAGGGGATCGCGACAGTCCGTGAAGAATCAGGTGTAATTCGAGTCGAATGACGAAGCTCTCCGCGCGTTTCTCGCGGGGCACGAGCGACGATGTCGGAAAGTAGACGCGAATGTGCGACACCTGCGTGACATCGGCAATCCTTCACGGGTCGTTCCACAAAACGGTGAAACCTTTGGCCGGCTTTCTTGGCTACTCGTTTCTACCGGAGTGTAAAATACATTTTATCGATAGATCGATACACCTGGCGACTCTTAAAAAAAAAAAAAAAAAAAAATCGACAAATAAATTTCATAATTATTTAACCCTTTGAATTTATATCATAGATCGCGGCACGCATAGGTCAATTTTTTGCAACGTCTCGAAATGAATATTTTCACCTCCACATGGATATTACTCAGCCAATAAAATAGCGAGATATTAAATATTATGAAATGGCAAATAGTGTCCTTCGATGTATTTTTCATCGGACGGAATAGAGAGAAGGAGTTTGATGAAAAGAGGTAACGGTGATCGAATGAGGCGCGAAGACGAAGCTCGTCGACCTCGACGGGTGTATCCGCAAGGAGAGAAAGGTGCATCCGACAGGCGGAAATACCACGGGTACACACCGAGGCCTGACCTGTATTCTCTTCAACGTGAAGTCCCGATGCCCCCTCTTTTCATCGAGTGCCGGCGGAGTACTCGTAGAAGCGCCGTCGGCACTTTTCCTCGATTTCCCGCGGCAGAGTGCATGTACACTCTTCCAGTCTCGACGATTATTATCCTATAGTTATATCTATATCTTCATGTATATCTCATGGACAGTCCTATCATTTCTCACCTCTGCTGAGCCGCGTCTCGGAGCGCATCATCGCACGAAAAGATCTACTGCCGCCTGTCTCTCGCATTGAATACACGCGTATACGAGATATCGCGACTCGTATTCCTCTTGTGCACTTAGCTACCACCCTGAAGCTATTACGCGACGAAGAATTCCGATCGTAAACGATGAAAAAGATATGCGCCCCCTTTAGAATACAACTATTTTTATTATTTACTCGAGCAAAGAGAGATTTTCTCGCCGTTTTATATACTCCGAGCGAAAATCAACGCAAGAAATAGCCTCGATATTTGTTTTATATCGGGCGATAAACGTAAGAAAATTATACACTTAGTTCTCCACGCGTGTATGGCGTACCAGAGAAATTTAACAGCACATTACAGGCGTAAGTTTCTCCTGATTTTATCAAATATATGTGTGTAAATGTGTTGGTATTGTGGATCTTCTATAACGATTCACCGACAAGTGTTTTCTCACTGTAATTTGCTATACTACGGACGAGTTGATTATAATGACTCTGCGGCATCTTTTCATACATATATATATCGTAAAACTTTATTGTTATCATATATATGTATACTATATATACTATACTTATGTTGGTAAAGAATTGCGCTAAAGGCGCACGTTTTTCCGCGAACTTTCCGCGTATTCCGTTCTCTCACCTTACGAGAGATTACAGTGCTTCGTTCTCGCGTTTTCGCGACTCTTTCACTCGTCTCGTTTATTCGCGGTGTTTCATTGTTTCGGACGAATTTACTCTCTCGAATTTTTTTTATTTATTTTTTATTTCAATGAACGGAACTTTTCATTTGAGTCCGAAACGCGAGGGATCGCGAAGTGAGCGATTTGCCAGAGCTGTGGAATTTTTCTCGCTTCACTCTCTTCGAGTTCCACTCCCTCTCTCGCGCCTTTCGCGATTAATTACCGGAGATTCTTCGCGTTGCGTAGGTCAGGTTCGCATGACACGATACACCGGTACTGCGATGATTGCGCAATGGAGATTACTGTCCGCCGCGCCAAGCAAAACATCGCGGTACACTCTGTGTGGCGCGTCTTGCGATATATGGCACTTTCCACTAACGCGCTGTGGAGAGACGAGGAAATAAGTGCGCTAAGGAAATTGTTATATTTTGTCACGTAGATGATGACAGCGGGGATATTATTGCAACTGTAACGGTGGAGAACTGAGTATTAAAATTTTCCGTCATTACGGCGCTGTGGAAGTAATTAAAAAAATTTAGTTCCCCGCGCAATGGACCGCTAATTAACGAGAATAAGTATACAGGTGGATGCGGTACGGTATTGTTACATTTTGTCACGTCGACGGAGACAGTCGGATATTATTACAACTGCAATGGTCGACAATTTAAGTATTTAAATTTGTAGTCACTGACGGTTTTGGAGTAATTAGACAAATTTTGCTCTCCTTACCAAGAACCTTTACGCGAAAAATTACACGTGGATTTAGAGAACTGTTATATTTTGTATTCGCGGGTCGGAGTGGTGGAGACAGTGGAGTATTATTGCAACTGTAATAATCGAGAATACAGTATTAAATTTTGGAGTCACTGTACTGAGAGAAAAAAATTGGGTTAACGTAACAAAAACTCTGGCAAATCCGTTTCTATAAGTTGATAAAACAAATAATTAGTTTATTCAACGATTATTGATATTAAATTACCAACATTTTTTTTTAATCAACAAATTATTTATATAAACGTTTTTTTGCCGTAACTTTGTTAATCTAAACACTTTTTTTCTCACTGACGATTTTTCGGAGTAATAAAAAAAAAAAATACTGTATCCATCGATTTATTTCGGTTTACAACGGATTTATGATTAAAGACTTTTTGCGCCTCGAAATAAAACAAAAAGACAGTCACGGCGTTGACGTTACAATAAAATGAATTGTTATAAACACTAACAATACATTTTCTTTTTTACTCTCGTCGTGCCGTTAGTTAAGGCGGTTTTGCGGTCCGCGCTTCGCGATTATTTGCGAATCCGCAGCGGTACGCGCCAACGGTGGGTTCGACGAGAGGGTAATAAGAAAAGCAAAGAAACATAAAAAAAAGTTCGTCTTTTACAGCGTGAGCGCCCGCGCGCCTTCAAAGTTTCTTGTCAATGCTGGCGGAACCGGTCGCTGGGCGAGGATCGTAGAATTTTTGCTCACAGCCATTTGGCTCGTCCGACGATTTTTCTCTCTTATTTGTTTCTTTTTCCAAAGTAGCCGTCGGCGTGTTCCTCGCCAGTGAGCCGAGTTGGTCCCTCAGGCGAGTGTATTCGAGACTCTCGAGCTGCCAGCAGGACAACTCGAGTTTATCGCTAAACGCTTAAACACACTGTCAGTATACATATAACTCTCGAAAATAATTTCAACGCAAATATTAAACAAATAATTAACTTGAAAAAATTGCAGTTAATTTTTTTCGCGGTTTCAATAATCATTTTATATTTAAAAAAAAATCTATTTTTGCCACGAAATTGCGCGAACAAAAAAAAAAAAAAATATATACATACAACGTAAAAATGATAAAATTTTTTTATCGAAGCAGCGATCGAAAAAAAAAATGATCAGCAAAACTATTAAACAAATAATCAAATTAAAAAAAATTCATAGGTTTGATTTCGATTAAAAAAAAATGTATATAAATCTATTTTTGCGACTAATTTTCCGAAAAAAAAAAAAAAATAATAATACAAAGAAAACGTAAATCATTGACTAAATGACTGGAAAATTGCTTGAATAATAATAATTGATAAAAATTGTTGACCGAAGCAGCGTTCGTAAAAAAAAAAAAAAAAAAAAAAAAAAAAAAACAAAGATTCCGAGCACAGAACATAAGCGCAACTCCAATCATACGCACATCAGTGGAACCATAAAGACACAGTCGATCACTATAATACACATCCAAAGTATATAGCTACGTGTAAAACCGCAGCGAAACTCGTCGGTTGAATACGATTTTACAATGTCGTACGTAGATAGATATAGCTTCGGTTTCTACAGCGTTAGGAGAGAACGGCATAGGCGAGCTTCGCGCAAACATGCGGCTCAGTAGTTTATGAATAATGTATGGGATACGCGTGTGTAAGTTTATGCATGTAGCGTATCTATAGTACCGCGAATCGGTTGCGTCGGGATAGACACGGCAAATAAAGCGTATTCTCTGTATATACAACGTAGCATCGCGTATTATACATCGTTTGGTTTGTTGAATGCAACGGGCGGTGCGAGGAAAAACGATGTTTCCAGCGCACGTTTTCTCACAGTTCTCTCTCCGTCGATTGTGAAGCCAACGTGCAGAAACGCAAGTATTTTTCCCCTCCTTCGGCGCCGCATCAGCTGTGGGCTGTGATTGCGAGGAAGCGGAAGTGTCTGCTTTATAATGCTTTGCCCCTCAAAGGATCGAAGTTCCCTCGGAGATTTACTTTTTTATTTTTATTTTTTTTTTTCCTCCGCCAACTCTCATTATAACAGGCAATACGCCTGGTGCGGGAGTCCTTTTACTTCGATGAAATTCTCTTCGCGAGAGACGCTTGTTACGAGTTTCTTCGGTTACAACTCTATCATTTTCACCGCCTTCAAGGGTTAGCCGCTTCGACGCTATTCTTTCGAGACGTCGTCTTCGCGCGCGTTCTCGTGAGATCGGGGCGTCGGCGCCACTCGCTGAAACCATCAAAATATTACGGACTGCGCCAATTATTATTTGTTTATTTACTTATTTCTTATATTTTCAAAAAATGCAACAAGAACTCCTTTCACTTCGAAACATAAGCCTATAAAAAAGTTACGATACCAAATACAGTATAAAAAGTAACTTTTCTTTCGAGACGTTTTCGCTCGCGTTCTCGTGAGATCGGGGCGTCGGCGCCACTCGATGAAACCATCAAAATATTACGGAATGCGCCAATTATTATTTGTTTATTTACTTATTTCTTATATTTTCAAAAAAATGCAACAAGAACTCCTTTCACTTCGAAACATAAGCCTATAAAAAAGTTACGATACAAAATACAGTTTAAAAAGTAACTTTTCTTTCGAAGCAATAAGTTTCGTGTGCTACTTATTAAAGAAATTCCATATAGATACATATTCGATTTTGTATTAATTAATGTTCGAGAGTTATCGCGACTAGTAGCTCTCGCCTCGAGTTTATCAGCGTTTCTAATTAATCTCATTAAGTATCTTATTGCTTATTGCGCTTCCGTAGTTCTTCCGCGGGGTGAACAGTGGGCTGATCGACCCTGTGATGCGACCTACTTATACGTTTGCCTATCAATAAAACTCATAATTCATAAGGATTTACAAGGTAATCGGGAGATATGTAGAAAAGGCAACGAATCGAAGAATTCTCAAGAAGGCCGCGAAACATTTTTTCCTTTCCTTTCTTTTTTTTTTTCATAGCTAAAAAAGGAAAAAAAAAACAAATTATACCGTTACGCTGATGATAAACAGCACGTGTTTGTCATTGATCGACGGATTAACGTCTAAAACCAGTAGTTGCGAAACGACGAACGTTAAGTCGATTTCTAGATTTGTGAATCTTGCGTGCGCCACGATACCTTATTAACGAGTTCTCGAGCACAGAGCCCCCGAGTATTCTCGGTTTCACTGATTCTCCAGGCAGATACATGCCATTTTCCACGCGGCCAGTCTTTTGTGTCACGGCACTTCGCTTCGCCCGCAACTTACGTATATATGCGGATAATGTACGCTATACACTACGAGCAAACGAATGGCGATAGTCGACAAATAACAGAGTGCGAAGTCGGGATGACATAATAGTTCGATTTTTTTTTTTTTTTTTCGAAAGATCTTTTGTATTCATTGATAAATATTATGAATTATCCTATCGATCGATCCGATCTATAGATCGATGAAGTTCCGTAACGAGTTCAATGTTCCGTTAGCGATAGATCAACCATCGGATCTCTAATAGAAGCAAATTAATAATATAATTAATTATCCTCTCTCGTCGCGAAAAACGAATGATAAAAGGCTCCCCCCGTCTATAGGAAAGCGAAATGGGATGAAAAGAGGACGAAATAGAATAAAACGTAAGTTATATTCGAGTTGAAGTCCTTTGAAATGTTTCTCCATGCAGCGCGTTCTAACTAATCGGCCTCTCGTCGTCGAGTGAGACTCGTTCGGCCGGTCGGCAAGAAGCAGCCAGCGAGCGAGCGACGACGAACGTGGAAGGCTGACAGTGCCGCGTTATAAATTACCCTCTTTCGTACCGTCCACCGGACTGTGGCTGTCCCGATCGGCCGTAATGGCCCCCTTTCGTTCCGAGCCGCGCGCGAGAGTCCGGATCCGACGATCGACTTTGCCAACGAGAGAAGAGCTCCTCTTCGGCCACTGTGCTCTCTCGCGCTCTCCCCTGTGTCCTCTTCTTCCTCTCCGAACTCCGATACTCGCGACCGAACCCCGCGAGAGCCTCGGAGAGCCTCGGAGAGACGGGGACATGTACAATGGGCCCTCGAGATACGATGTATCGTGAAAGCAACATTCCCAATCCAAGTGCATTCGATACGCCGAACTGTGTGTGTTGTTTCTTCGTACGATCGCCAGTATTCATTTTGAATCGAATGTATTACTATCGAAACTCACATACGAATACCGCCAATAATTACGATCGATTTATGATTTTTTTTCAATTTTTTTTTCGAGGCTTTCAAGTTTTTCTTCCCTTCAACGATCAATGACAAAACTCGATAAGACTTTCCACTAAACAATAGTTTTTAGATTATTCACTAAAAAAAAAACTTCGCTGGGATATCGTATTCGCGAAGAGATTGCGAGATATCCGATGTTTCAATTACACGAATTTATATTTTGTTGAGAATTCCGAGGGAGTAAATCGTATTATTTCTGACGAATGGGTTAAAGGGTTTAAATATGCGTATTGCGAAACAAATTGAAGAATCTACGAGTAAAGTAATAATAATTATATTAATGACTATATAATTCAACCTCAACACTTGCGCTAACGTAAGAAAAAAATACGAAACTCATTACAGTCGATATAATGTATCTGCAGAAACGTTAATGTATTTAAATTTTACTTTTTCCTTTTTTTTTTTTTTTATTTTTTTTTATTTTTTTTTTTTTTTTTTTTTTTTTTTTTTACCAGTAACGATATCGCGATTCACTAAGCGCAGGTGGTTTCATTACACATCGCTCGTAGCGTTAATTCTATCATAAATTCGCGACGGCTCTCTCGGACAGCTCACGTTCGACGAAGATGCATTCGTCTCGGCTTCTTCGCTCGGCTCGTTAAATCTCACGTCCACATTACTATACACCCAACAGTCGAAGGAGAGTACGAGTTCGTGATTTCATAATGCAATTACCGATCGGTACACCACGGGATGCATAGTCATGCATTTCTCTCTGAATCTTCCTTTCATTCTTCTCTTTATTTCAATTTTTTATTATTATTATTATTATTTATTTTTTTTTCCATCCACCTTCGTCCGCCATATGTACCATTCTCTCCGTCAATAAATTATAGTCGCACCTCCTTCGAGTTTTCGCTCTTTATCCGCCTTCCCGTATCTTCGCAAACGCCTTCGCTACGCGCGTAATCTCCTTTCACAGACGTCTTTGTCGTCACCAATTGAAAAAATGCTTCGATCGTACGACGAAAACGATTTCTTCGTTTCTTCGTTTTATCGATCGATGTTTTACCAATTTGCAACCGTTCGCCAGTTACGCTTTGCCGTTCAAAGCCGTAAAATAGACCCGACAAATGGTCATCCCGATAAATTCATATGCCAGTCGGCAATAATCGTTTGTGATAAAATCCTTCTGGTCTTGAAAACTTATCGGGATATGTAGGCCGTTCGTTGTAATCCCCGAGTTTTACACCGTTGCAACAGCAGCCGATGCAAAGCCGTTCTCGTTGTCGTAGAAACCTCTGTTGCTCTCGTAAGAAACATCGCCCGAAGGTAAAATCTTTGATAGTTCATGGAGAACAGCGCCGGGAAAAGAGAGACGAGAGAGTCCGTTGAATCTTACTACTGTAGCCATATGCCAGCTGGGAGGGCGTTAAGAAAAGCGTAACCGGCAGTTTAGCGATCCACGTACATGCGATAAAGTTCCACGGTGAATCGCCTCGCGAGTTCTATCTATATATACGTATATATATATATAGTATAGCATATCTCTCTGTACGCTATACGGCCGCAGAGGACCGATTATGGTTGCACTCTCGTGTGCTGTGCAGTTATCGCCATGGCGTTCGAAGCTAAAGTCGCGCGAATGCGCATCGCGCTAACCGCGTACCGATATCTCCGACCGCAAAGCGTATACGGTTACGAACGGGTTACGGCATCGCGCGTGCATCAAACTATATCTTTCCAACCGATTCTATGACCATTTATTTTATTTGCTGCACTCACTTATATTTTTTTATTTTTTTTTAATCTTTATTTATCTGCATCGCGAAGGCCTCTCGCGACTATCGCGAATGCCGCGTGATTTAGATTCCGGAATTACCGGATGTTACACTTGTTATTGTTGTACGTAGGATAGCGAAAAGGATGATATCGCGAACGATATATCCGATAACTAATCGCTCCCTATTTTTTTTTTATTGCCTGCAGTTTGGTTTGAGTTTTAAACGCTATTTTAGTAGGAATGGCATAGGTGAGCGCTAAATTCGAAACGGCGGTAAACCTTCGATTTTATTTATACGTTTCGAAGCGGAGAAAGTGGTCGCGCAACTGTGACTCCGATTGGTCAATATTTGTAAAGTATTTCGAGATCGTGCGTTCAAGATGCGCGCTCCGTACGTGAAGCTTCTCTTCAACGATTTTTCGGGAAGATTCTCTCCTTCGTACGTGTGTACCTTTCTCTCGAATACTTTGGGTACCGATGAAAAAATAATTGTTACAGACGCAAACGCGCGATCTGTTGTTAAATTGTTTCTCTCGTTTCTCGCGATCTTCTCGTGAACATTCGCGTCTCCTTTCGTCTTCTTCGCGAACGATTATATCGCTAATAGCGAAGAATTCTTAAACAGTATTGTCTTCAACGGCACACTTATTATAGAAAATTTCATTCATAAATTGAAGAAAAAAAAAAAAAAAACGAACAAAAGGGGAGCGGAAGAGATGGGCATTCATTTGTAAGGTTTCCACTGCACATATTCGCGCGCCAAAGATTCTATCAGTGCATTCATGCGATGCGGTTAATATGCGTTTATTTAAATGACCATTGAAATTTGTTCACTTTATCTTCGGACTTTCACCGTTGAATATTACCGAACCGGCTAATGCGCTACGCCTCCGTCGGTTCTTCGATTCTCGATCTCTCTCATCCTCTCTACATATATGACGAAACTTCATTACTGTAAACAAAAAAAAAACAAAAAAAAAAAAATCGTCGGTATGGGATAATAAAAGTTGTAACGCGCGTTGACTACCGTCGCGGTTTTACGCGTGAGCGTTGTAAAAACCGCGACTCCTCCGGTCCACACGAGACGGAGGGAAAGTTTTCGCGGTGAAAACTTTCGGACGATGTTCGCGCGAATTCGCCAGGTGTGGACCACGAAGCGAAACTCGTTTCTTGAACCTCTCTTTCCGGATAATGTCCGACGAATCGTCTCGACTGCGTTCACGCAGTTCACGATTTTAAAACCGCAAATCGGATACCCGAAAAAAAAAAAAAAAAAAAAAAAAAAAAAACACTCGAAGAGATTATTGTGTATGCGAAACAAATAATGTAACGAATTGCGAGTTACAAATTTTTTTTTTTTTCGTTTGTATGTTGCAACCGACGTTGAGGCTTCGGGCCGAATATTTATTATCTGCATCGCCTTTTCGTTCCTTCTATATATCTTCTTTTATATTCTTCCACGAGATTAATCTATCGTAGTAAAACTTATCGCCGCAGTCCCTCGGGCCGCTACTGGACCTAATCGGTCGTCTCAAATCTATCGCTCGTTGCAGCCAGTAATTCTTCGACGATCAGCCCACTTCCGGTCTCGCTGTCCCGCGGCAAGATTAACCGTCGTAATCTTT
Organism: Buathra laborator; assembly: GCA_934046635.1. Lineage (NCBI taxonomy): Eukaryota > Metazoa > Arthropoda > Insecta > Hymenoptera > Ichneumonidae > Buathra > Buathra laborator. Next base: position 8,536,570 of record OW203900.1, read on the forward strand.
TCATCGTTTCTCCGGGATATTTCTATGTGAGAAAAACTATATCATCTCTATAGCGTATGCCGCAATTCCGAGTCTTTATCTTCGTTATTACAGTTACGAGCGCTTAGAAGAGTCCTATTTACGAATCTGCATAGATCGACAATGAAAATCTCGAACTTTCAGATTTTCACCAATATTTACCTTCTAAAAAAAAATTATAGCATTACTTCCAAAAATTCTTATTAAAAATAATTTTATTTCCGAAATATCCATCGAAAAAAAAAAAAAAAAAACATCGATTTAAAAATCCTCACAACCCGATTATTAAGAGTCTCGAAAAACGCGGACATCGTAAGCAATATTCGTCTATCAAAAGATCCTCCGAGATACAAAATAACGCATGTAGGACCGTCTGAAAGAATTCTCTCCACAATATTTACATCTTCGCCGTCTCGTTACTACATCCTTCTCTCCATAACAATAACTTCGCCTCGAGAGCGTTACAAAAGTTCATCGTAGCCGCACGACGACGTTCCCTCGTCGACGGTGCCGCGCATAAGCGACTATACAGAGAAAAAGGTACAAAAGAGTCCTTTACTCGAAGGATAAGAAAAATAAATAAATAAATCGAATAATAAGACAGAGAGAGAGAGAGAGAGAGAGAGAGAGAGAGAGAGAGAGAGAAGAAGGTTGAGCGATGGAACGAGAGAGGTGAGAGGAGAGGGATGCTGAAGAGTAGTGAGCTTCTTGAAGATAATGTGCAGCGAGAGGCTCCGCTTCGGCGAGGGACCGGTTGTGTCGATCCGGCAAGTTGCAGTTCCTCTCTTTCCTCTCTTCCACCTGTATGGCGTTTCGTATCTTCCACCAGAGAGAGAGAAAGAGCTCTCGACAAACCCCCACACAACTCTTCAACCCGCAGAACATGCAGAGAGACCGTGAAACTTCACTGCATGTCTCCTTCCATTCGTGGTTCGCTCTCATACAAGACACCGAACCGTCAGAGAGTCTCCTCTCCACCGTTGAGGGTCCGGCACCGTGTCGGCGTCGAGAAAGATGAGTTCTCTCCGATGTACCTGTTGCGCACACAATTCCATCTCATTCTCTCCATTCGGTTCCTTTCGCCGGTATCCCCGGTGTACCGGCATCTCATCTCTTAACTTCCCCCTTCCATTTTCTTCATCTCTCAGTCTCAACTCTTCGTTTTCTCGTCATTGTATGTATATCTTCTTTCCCCGCTTATCCTTTTTCCAATGCGTGACCTTTTTCCTTCGCAAATAAGAATAAGTTTGCCAGTCAAATGTCTTTCCATTTCTCGATTGTTTTCCTTTTCGCGATATATGTATATAGATATATGTATTGACCGCGTGTATTGTCTATATGTACTTCGCGATCTGTTCTTTCTATCCGTTTGTTAACGTTTTTTTTTTTTTTTTTTTTTTTTTTCATTGTGTAGTCTTCTTCCACGTCTTCCTTTTTGTGTGTCAAGCACTTGCGCGAGACGAGGCAATGCATTCGGTGCACGACGATGCATTGCCCCCCACCGCATCGCGAATGTACAACGTGCAGTTTCGAAGCTCACAGAGATTCTTACGATGCATTTGTGTGCGTAACTTCTTCACTATAATGCGATATCTCCGTTGGTTCGTGTCTCCTTCCTCTCCTACCTTGTGAATGCACACAGCTTACACCGTCGTGTGTTTCACTCGTCTTCCTTTTCTTCCTCTTCTTCCTCCACCGTCTTCTTCGTCCTGAAACTCAAGAGACCCGCCGCCCGATGCGGTTTTCATACTGTTCTTAGGTGGGGGATCTCTCTTCGTAGCGCACCTGACACACGAGCCCGCGCCGGGCTCGTCGAGTTCCCCCTGAAAATCCGTGCTGCGATCCTGAACTCAGTATCCGTTCGTCGCGCTCACCGCTACGATCGCTCAGAAACTTAATCGATCGAAAAATTCATTCTCGCCGCTTCCAGTTTGTGTCGCGAAACGATATTATACTCGACGAACGAATCGACATTGTTATCAAATTTCTCATTTTATTTTCGTGATAAAGTTGGTGCTTTTTGTTTTTTTAATGACGATTTTTTTTATATTCAGTGAAATATCGATAATTAAAGGAATTTTTGCAAAGTAAATTTTTGTTTGCAAATAATTAATATTTTATTATTATAATTTTTTTTTGGATCGAGGAAACGGAGTTTCGATATATAATGCAGAGAATTTGCGTTTCGAGTATTATGTTTTATTAATGAGATTTTTTTTTTATTGCGATCTCATTAATTTTTTTTTTTTTTCTTCGCTAACGATTTTACGCGGAGAAAAGATAATTTTACATATCGATAGTAAAATATAATGACTCCCTTGGTGTGTTCTTAATGATCCTCGTGGTCCCGATTTCACTTCGATAATCGATTCTCTCGAGTGTATACAAGAGGCTAATAATAACAATCATAAAGTCCTCTTGTACACGAATAGTTGTCAGGGCGCGGGAGCGAGGCGAACGCGCGGTAGAGTACGAGCGGTGGTTTACGATATCGATAACGGTAAACTCGTAGGAAAGTTGCGCCAAGATACACAGACACAAACAGGTGTCCTCATTGGGCGCGAACGATCCTACGAGACCATTATTGGACAGCTATCCGCATAGAATTCCCGAAGAAAAAAAAAAAAAAAAAAAGAAAAAACAAATGAGTTCCGAGCTAATAATACACAATCATCGATACGCCTAGAAGCAAAAAAAAAAAAAACGACTCGCAAATTCTCTGCCATCATATGTTCCTCTGTAACGCCTCTGGAAAGTCAAACATTCTTGAATCTCTCGACGAATAGGATAGTATACAACGTGAGACTGCGATAGAAGAAACACGAACTGATCGTTGAGTGTTGATCCGTGTGCCGATCGTCCGACTAAACGTACAAGTGACCGGAAGTTGTGCGCCGCTTAGTTCCACCATTTACGAAAGATAATTCCTCCGAAGTATAGGGTCGCTTCGTAATAACATTCCCGATACCGCGGCAACGATACAGAAATTCCACAGAGCCGTTCAGTGTCGAGTTCATTCACAATCCGACCCGCGATAAGGGAACGCGAGAGGCACAACGGTCTCGTTTCACCGCGTGCCACGAACTCGAAGCTTTTTTTCGCAGTGTTGCTTCGGAATAATAACGAAGCATTGATAAAAACTCCGAGACAATTATAGTGAAATTAAAAAAAAAAGAGGGCTTCGGAGGGAAGGAAAAAATCGGATCCAATCGTAGTGGCGAAAGGTAGTAGCGATGCCCGGCATTTGGAAAGGCAAAGAAGGAAATCCCGGGAGCAGCGCGAGTGAGTGAGATACAGAAAAAAAAAACAACAATCTTCAAGGGCCGAATAAAAAAAAAACGTATACACGCGATATCTTGATCTCGGGAAGTACGCGAAGGGAGAAGATTTTTTGGTGGGGGCCCCCCGTTTCGTTGGTAACGGGTAACGGTGGTTCTGTTAGAGTTGCGGCTCCTCGAGAAGACGGTGAAGAGTCCGCCGCGATGTCTTCGGCGAAAAGTTGCCCGAGGGTAGGCGCGGGTGTCCAGAGGCTCGGAACCGGTAGTCAGACGTGGACGAGTGCCGGGGTCGCCGTAACAAGACTCTCGAAAGCGAAGAGCAGTCCGAATGTATCGAGACCGACGCCCACGCTGCGACAATCCACCAGACCGGAGGAGCGAAGCCCTCAAGTCTCGTTGGCATCGAAGAAAAGCCCTTCGACTGCTATCGCGAGATCATCGATGATAACCCCAAAATCTACGCGTACGGTAGCCCCGCGAACGACAAGTAACGTTACGATCGTTCAGATATCGGGAAAAGATGTCGAATCATCGCCGATACCATCGACTCGTACCTCGAACTCCAGGTCAGCGCAGAAGACCTCTTCAGCATCGCCGTTGGCGAAGAACGATCCGAAGAAACGTGGAAAAGATAGCGGTCCGATATCGTGTACGATACTCGAGGACAGAGCACTGTTGAAGAAGGGTCTCAGCGTAACGCCGGAAAAAGTACCGAGAAAACCGGAAGCAATGCGCAAAAAGAGTCTCAGCCGATCCACGAGTCTGTGGAGCGTTCCTGTAGACACCGACAATAATAGCAGCGCCGTCGTTGCCGTTGGCAAACGCGTCTATCGACAGAGCACCGGTTCTATGGAACCTAAAAAGGAATCCAGAACCGAGAAAACCAACAACTGCACCGTCAACAAGAGCAACTTGAATCGAACTACCAGTCTGTGGAACGTACCGTCCGACGGTTCGACTTGCGGCAGGATGTCGAGAGCGCGATCGGTATCGGGATTAAGACCGAGTAAAATACCGCTCTTCACTCAACACCTCGGCAGTCAGACTAACTTGGGTCAATCTCTCGCCGATCTATCGTCGGTAGATCGGTTAGCAGAGAAATTACAGCCCATTATAATCGATTTTGTCGACGAGGTCGATCACGCCGTTCCCATCGATCACATCTATCAGAATTGTCAGGAGGTCAATAATCACGCGATCGACGATGAGATCGACACGAATCTCACTAAGATCGGTGTTGCCGGTCCGATTTACGAAAATCTCAAAGATAGCAAAAGATTCGCATCGGGTCTCGACGTCTCCGCGGAGATCGACGTCGATAAATCGCGGAAGGAACTCGTGAGAACTAAATCGGCGAATCTCGACGGTCAAATTGCATTCGATTTGGAAAAACGAGCTGCCGAACTGATGGCGGAACTCGACGATGAAGACGACGCAACGGCGCAGAAAGCGCTGAAGAGAGAAGTCCGAACGAATATAAATTCATCGAGAATCAGTACGGAGAGAACAGAAATAAACGCGAGAAATTTGCCGGACGCTATGACCGGTAGTCAGAAAAATATTTCCGACAGAACAGAAACTTTTGAAAGAAGTCGCCTGATCGCCAAGAGTCAGGAGAGTCTACACTCGCGACGAGAGCCGGAAATAAGTATAAAAGAGATTCGAAGAAATTGGGAACAGCAGATAAGAAGATATCAGATTCCTGAGTCGCCGGAGGTTAAACCAAAACCTAATTCGGCGCCGAGAATCAATAGCGCAACGGTTAATCTAACGAAGAAAGCGACGGCGTTGAATGCCGAAACGACCCTCGAGGCGCGAAAGTCGATCGTCAACGGGAAGAGAGCTAAAGATATCGAGCATTTGGTGAACTTTTTCAATTGCAAGAATACCGATACCGTCAAAGAAACGCCGATACAAGACAACTGGCCAAAGATCAAAGATTCACCAGTGACGATGATCGATCAGGTGAACATAATAAAGAAGGATAAAGACAAAGACGATAAAAGCAATGGCTACTCGTCCGATGGCAATTGTTCGGAGGACAGCGGTCACATGAGCAACGAAAACGACGTCGAGTGGAAGGAGGACACTCATCGGGAGTTGAAGAGCTTTCAGAAGAGCGAAAGATTCCTCAAGGAAATAATTCACGATCTCGACACGTCGCTCGAGAGAACCATCGAAGTTTTCGATGCAACGCCGATTGTTCAACGTTTCGTTCCCGATGAAGCGAAGAAGAGAACGCTGAAGAGCAGTCTTTCGACATCGAGCGGTGCCAGCAGCATCGACAGCTGGGAAGATACGACAAAAAGCACCAAAAGACCAACGACCGTTAGAAGATTCGACGAAACTGCAAATCCGGGACCTTCGCCCAACGGAAAGAGATCGACGCCGGAGGTCACCAGAGAACAGGTCATTTTTCACGTCGGATTTATCTGTGAGAAACTTCACGGCTAATCTTTTTGGCATCGCTGAGAGAGCCGAGCGACGATTTATATATTCACATCGCGTTCTTTACCCGGTCGGACTATGTTGAGATTAGAAACCGGTATCGCGTTATTAGTCCAAAGCTCACACCGGGAGTTTCAATTCAATTCGAAGAAAAAAATCTTTTTTAAGATGTTTCGCTCACGAATTCGAGGAACTCTTGCTAAGGTCGTGAGGATCGCTTCTGGATAGATATCTTTTTTTTTTTAATCGCATCGACAAAATAGGGTTAAGCAGTATAGAAAAGAGAAAACGGCGCTTATCGATTCTTCTTCTTCTTTTTTTTTTTTTGTTTTTTTTTACTATTAACGTGCAAAAGTTTATGGGACTTGAAGACTGCGTCATCGAACCGAGAAACGAATGAAATGTTTCGCGTGAAAGTTTTTTTTTTTTTTTTTTCTCGAGATGTTATTCAGTAGGTCACCGATCTCGGTGACCTCGAGAGTTCTTCTCTGTGACCCAATGTCTCAAAGCGGAACGACGCGAGACCGCTTCACCGCGTCTTCGTCGTTCGTATAACACAGCATAATTCTCCTCGCGTAACGATCTCATTTAACGATGCAATACAAACTCGCGGCGCTTCGGAATACATCATTTTTTTTTCAACCGTCTTGGATACTAATTTGTACTTCACGGCCATTTCGCTCGACAGATATTCTTCCGGTCCGGAGCTCTCGAACGTTTGGAGTCGCAGCGAGACGAGAAACTCACGGGACACATTATTCTACTGCAGGCGAGATGCAGGGGATACTTGGCTCGCAGAAAACTCAATACATTAAAGGTAACAAAAAAAAATCGATAATACAAAAATTATTTCGTTTATAGAAAATGACAAAAAAAAAAAGGAAAAAAAAAAAATGATCGTACGGAGCTATAAATTTATGACGGAAGATACCTTTATACGGGGAAAAAATTGCTGATTTTCATTTTTTTTTTTTTTTTAACGGAAAGATTTCTTCAACATTTTCGAAATTTCGGGTATTTTTTATTATGACTTTTGGCTATTATACCGTATTTTTTATCTTCGATAAAAAAAGGCGGAGGTATGGCGAAGTCTTCTGTACGGGTTGCGGCGAATCTCCTCAGACGGTGTGACATGTAGTGTCGGCTGATTAATCTGAAAAAAAAAAAAAAAAAACAACGAAGATTTTTTGTTTATTGTGAGAAAAGTGACAAATATTGACAATTGATAAACCTTTGCAACAGAAACGTTGAATTTCGCGATTAAAAAAAAAATCGTTATATTTGACAATAAAAAAAATATCAATTTTTTTTAATTTCAAAAACATTGTGTTTCACGTTTCAGACAATAAGGTTAAAAAATTGTATACCATATTTCATCGAAATCGATCGATTAGTTTCTTAGCTCAGCGTCACTTCAGTTTTAAAAATGGACTTTTGAGAAAAACGCATTTAAATTTTTGTTAACTAAAAACTCAATGATTTTAATAACTTACCGTTTAATCTCCGATTACTGCGCCGTGCAATATGCCTTTAAATTCTTCGTGAATTTGATTTTTCTGCATTTGCTGCTCTCTTGCAAAATTTTCGATTTTTTCAAGTCGATAAATGTATCTCTCCCTTGAAAACAGCGCATGAAATTGTCTCCTTAAAAATGTTCACACCATTATTTTTCCTACAAATATTAACATCGCTATAATAACGAAATTATTATTATAAAGCAATTTCCATGGTGATTACAGCTGCAAGACTTGGCAGTGAGATGTATACAGAGAAACGTAAGGAAACTGATGTCCGTACGCGAGTGGCCGTGGTGGAGATTGTACGTGAAAGTAGCGCCTTTACTGAACGTTCATCGTACCGAGGATCAGCTAAAAGCGCGAACGGTGAGTTGACAAAAAAAAAAAGAAAAGAAAAGAAAAAAAAAAAAAAAAAAACCACAGAACCCCCATAGAGTTTCATCCTTTTGCGATTTATATTAGCAGCGTCCGATACATATAAACATTCAAAGCATTCGTCCGACGCGTCTCTTCAGCATGCGAAACTCGTATCTCTCTTACGGAGATCATTTTCTACCGGACGTGAGAGTAGAGACAGCTTAGCATTAGCCGCCATCCGAGACAAATGTATTACATTACGTTACTCGTCGACCCTCTCAATATTATTAACATCACACAAACCGGAAGTAATATAAATGCAAATGAGTTCCAAAGCTATTTCGCGGTTAAAAAAAAAAAAAAGCGCGATTGCTGCAAATCGTTAAGAAATCAGCGATCCCTTGAAATCGGCAAAATCATCGAAATTAAGCAAAAAAAAATGGATATCTGACTATTTTACGTGTCTTTACGATCGCAGGAGGAATTGGAAGTGCTGAGAGCAAAAGTCGAGCGGCTGGAACAGGAAAGGAATCATCTGAAGCACGACAACGACAAATTAGAGGCAAAGGTTGGTAAAACGTTTTTTATCCCAATAAGATTCGCATTAGAAGCGAATCTAATTGACTCCGACGTTGCGATAGGTAACGAGTACAGCACAAGATAATTTGCTATTCGAAACATCGACGCATCACGCGCGTTATCATTGCTTTGCTTTCTTTTCGGCGTTTTTCACATTCCCGCGCGCGCTGTTTGAAACTATCGGGTAGTTTGCCGCTGCGGGGAAGGAACTTCCGGACAGAATTGGAGCTCGTAAAAGCGTGGAGACTGGGCGGCTGCCCACAGGGTAATCCAACCTACGAGTTAATTAAACCACTTAGACAGCCACCGCGAAGAGCCCGTCGGGGAGCACTTAGCGATGCGGCGGCCACGAGATACGCTTGTAAACGAGATACCGGAGGATGAAGTTTCGCAGTTTACGATCGACTATCGAGCTGAATTTTTCTTGCGATCCACTCGAACACGAATCGCGGAGAAGACGATCGCGCGAGCGCCGGATAATACGCTTCGCGAGTGTTCGGATTTTTTTTTTATTTATTTATTTATTTTTTTTTCGTAGACAAGTATCCAATTCTCACGGATCAAATGGTAACCCGAGGAATCGTTAAACATCGAAAATTAGTCGAGTTTATAGGATTAAAATGAGATCCCTGTAGAAGAAGCCGCAGGGGATCGTCGAGTGTCGTTTTTAACTCTGAAACCCAATCATCGGTTCAATTATGAGAACTCATAAATCTATGACTGGCAGTCGTATAAATATTGTTCATCTCCTCGAAGCCGAAGGGCTATGAAACACGTGAGTACGACACGGGATCCCTGTGAAAATAAATCGCGTGTCATAACGTCTCAACATTTTTAAGAGACGGAGAAGTTAGAAAAATGTCTTTTTCGTGTTTATTTTTCTTATTCATTGAACTTCTCGGAGCTCCTCTAACGGTATTGAATTTTTCATTCATAGCGGTTCTGTGACGACACGCGTCGAAATATAGTACGGGGCCCCTGACCTTGAAAGCTTTATTCACCAAGTGAGGGACCCGAGAATCGTGAATCGCGTTACACACGCCGTTGCGTAACTCCCTCATCCGTCACTCCGACAAATTACGTTGATTATTCGGAGGCGTATGCGTGCAAAAAGATATTATAAGGTTCCTTTTCGGCTCCTCTGACCTTTTGCTCTCATTCCAATAACCGCAACGCGTGCCGTTGACCAATCTCTTCAGCATTGACTGTGGCCAACGCTCCAGTTGATGGCCCTCCATTAGCCCCGACTTTCGGAGGAAACGAGTCGCTCTTTTTTTTTTTTTATGCGGTTTCGAGTCGGAAATTTCGTTCGGCTATTTCAGCAATGAATTTACGAAAGAATATCGAAAAAAAAAAAAAAAACAACAACAATTTGTTTTTTTTTTTGCGCATTAAAATTTTTTCGAGATTTCTTGAGATTTTCAGTGATCGACGCGAGAAAAATACATTTTTACGAAGCCGCGTCGCAAGAATGAAAAATCTCGAAATAAACGAAACTCGACGACGCATTTATCTCGCGGATTCTGTTTAAGAAACCATTCGATGTATTCTTCCGTAGTAAACGCCTCGATGCCGGATGCATATCACTCGGCTGTTTCCCTTAGTCTCTTCCCAACGTCGAATCTCACTAAGAGTTTTTTTATCCGTTCGCCTCTCATCGCTTCCTTGGCTACCGGCCAAAAGGCGTTCGCTGTTTCTCAGAATAACTCGGAGGTGACCACCTCCACCGTCGCGTTACACCTCCGGCAGAACCGGGTGGCGGACAGTGCAGTCGGGTCGTAACTCCCCGTCGATCCGGATGTCATTACGCAACGGAAGGACGAAACGCGGAGAGATACTTCTCAGAGTTCCTCTACATCGAGGAATAAAAAATTAACGAAAAACGAAAAAAAAAAAAAAAAAATGCGAAAAATACGAGACGAATTCGAAGCGAAGGGCTCTGAAGATTGAATACAATCGTCAGAAGTGATACAATATTTGTTCCTTTTTTATTATATTATGGAATAAGTTTCCGAGTGCTACAGCGACCGATCGACGAGCCAAAACCGCATTTATACAAAAAAAAATCGAGTGATTGTCTCGCGAAACTTCGTGAAATATCGAAATTCGCAGACTAACAAAGACGATTTTTTTTTCGAATACACATCGATCGATCGAGAATCGTCACAATTTAGCGAAGCAACGAAGTGAAACACGGAATTTCTTCGATGATCGACGTTTGCTGAAGGTGTTACCGTAGAGACGAGGAAAAAAAAAAAAAAAAAAAAATTGCTATGGTATTCGGCATTAGCGAGAAGCGATAAAAATAATAAAATTCCAAGATGCCGTTATCCCCGACGTTTTTCGTGCGGACACCGCCGTCACGGTTATCCTCACCGGGACCATTGCGCTTTAACAATGTTCTCGACGAGACTTCTTCGAACGTTTACGGGGCGCGAGGATTATCCGATAGCTCGTTGCGAAGTCCGGAGCCGATAAGTTTGAGTTCCGTGTCGAGTAATCCATCGAGACGACCGCCATTGCCACCGACTCATTTCAAGACGAGACCACTGAATAAACTCGCCGTAATAAAACCGAACCACACCGCTCGCATAGTAAGCCGCAGTCCATCGCCGAGTTTGTCGATGAATTCGCGATGCTGCAGATCGACAACACCGCTGAATCGATCCTCGCGATCGTCGTCGTCTATGTCGATGAATACGCGAACCTCCGATTCCCCGACACCGCGAAGACTCTATCCGCAGGAAAGTTCGAACATCGATATGCGTTCGGAACTCGAAGAATTATCGTCGAAGGAACAAGCGCCGGTTGTTTTCGACGCGAGTCTAAATTTCGTTCTCGGGATCGAGAAGCAAAAAGTACGTCAATCGTTCCGACCAACGGCATCGCATTTGGAGCCAACGACGGCGTCCTCGTTACTGTCCTCGCGAATCGCTCAGTTTCTTCAGCGTACCGATCACATAATGGAGGAATGGCGGAGTTTGGGTCACAAAGACGATACCGAAGAACTCGAGAATCTCACGTCATTGCCGCACAACGATCGGCATCGTACGCTCGGCAGAAGCAAAAGCGCAACTAACATTATGATCAAAGGCTTTCAATACTTCAGCAGAGCTAACAGCGTCGCTAGAAGCCCATCGGGTTCAACCGCTAAGTTGTCTTGTCTCGAAGAGGACAGGACGCTCTCGGAGTGCAACGACGATGAGGTATCCTAACGAACGCGGCGATCTGTTGCGTTGCAATTGGTTGTGTTACATCTCGATAACAACATCGCCGCAGCCTTTCGCGCATTTATTAATACGATTTTCTAACGCGATGTTTCTCAATACTATTTCCAAAAAAAAAAAGCCCCAAATTACTTAACGATCATTCATCGTAGAGATCGAACAATTTTTTTAATCGATCTTTTTCCCTTTTCTCTTTGCAGCTCAGCGTAATGTCGGCGGACTTCGCTGAGGAACATTCGACCTCAACTCTGGCGGCTGAGAGAATCGATGCCGAGACATCCGAACGTTTGCGTCTCGAACGCGAACTTCAGGATGTTACGGAGGCAAATAAGAATCTTCAACAGACGACGGAGCGTCTGGAGATGGAATTGCTGTACGCGAGAGCTGCCGATCTTAACGGTCTCACCGATCTCGAGGATGGCGAGGATGGCGGCGTTTACAAACAGAGATACGAACACGCGATACGCGAATTGGAATTCACGAAAAGAAAAATGGCACAGCAACACGAAGACGATCTCGAGCAGCTCGTCGGTCTCAAGAAACAATTGGAGAAAAAGGTAAATAAAAAAAAAAAAAATCTTTATCTCCTTTGCGTTTCCGTCGTTAAATCGTAATATAAACAGAATTCGCAAAACGGATGTCCGATTCGAACTAAAAATAGTCGTACGACGTCGGGACGGCTAACAGTTTGCTTAGGAAACGCGAATTTCGAATTTTGTTTAGACGCTCGCGTTTCGATAGCCAAAGGCCGTTTAACACCGTCGGACTCGCTTTCCAGAACAGTATGTTTTGGCTCGCGGTATTCCCGACCTACATGACTGTCCGACTCTATCGTTCTCACGAATCGGGGGGCATAATAATAACAATAATACAGTTGTGATACTAATGAAATCCACGCGTTCGCGATTTTCGTACGTTCGATGTATTCGATTTTATTTATTTTTGTGTCGCGGTGACTGTCGACAGCTTGCCGACGCTTACGAGGAGGTTGAGGAACAACGACAAGTCGTTGGACAGTGGAAACGAAGAGTACAGAAACTTAATGGTGAAATGCACGATCTTCGACTTTTACTCGAGGAACAGACCGCCAGAAACAATCTTCTTGAGAAGAAACAGCGCAAGTGAGTCGTTAATTTGTTATTTAATATCAATTATACTGTTGTCTTTGATATCCCGGAGGCCGTTAGCCTCTTGAGATTCGCTCGTCGAATTTACTCGCGAAGAATATATTAAATAGTCGCAAGTCGCGTGTAAAGGAGAGTCTCGCGATATCGCATCGAGTATCGCGATATTCGTCTTGTTTTCCTCCGCCACCGACGACAGCGGTTCGCTCTATTCTCATTTTACCGACCGCAACAAGTGTTTGGCGCGATGCCAGGCCACCGGTAACCGCGACGAACAAACCGCGCGCGCATCCGTCGACTCTCCGTTGCCAACTCCGGACATATTGAAAATTGAATGCACCGGAATAGAATCTCTCGAGGCGATCGGCCGCGGGACAACCCGCATCTCTCACTGTTACTTCATAGCCGATTGCCCGACAACGTTGTAACATGGATTATCGCTTAGGTTCGACGCTGAGACGCAGAATCTCATGGATGATCTGCGACAGGAAAAAGCACAACGCGAGAGACTCGCGAGAGAAAAGGAAATTGCTATTGCTGAGAAATTTACCGTCGAACAAAATTTAAGCGTAAGTTGTTCTTTAATAAATCATTACATCTACAATTACTTCGTATTTATTAATAAAGGTGTATCGCGTTACATTCCCAATGAAAAGTGGGATTCGGAAAGAATTTCGGAAACTTTCCGATGGAATAAAAATCCGAAAAAAAATTAAATATACGGAAAATACTAAGAAAATTCATATTGTATCGTAATAATTCCAAAAAGTTAAAAAATTAGTTGCAAAAAAAATTGTTCAAGGAATCATCCGGTATCGTTAATTTTTCCGAATACACAGGAAATTAAAAAAAAAAAAAGATTTTAATTTTTTTTTTCTGTTTTTCTTGAGTGTTTTGATTTTACATTAAAAAATCAGACTGATTAGCGTATTTTATCTATCGACAAAAAAAATCGTGAATATCAGCTTTTTTTTTTTTGGTCGTCGCATTGAAATTATCCCTTAATGAGACAAAAAATTCAGATTAATGACAACAGTAGTTAATTTTTTATTAATCTTTTAAAGGATGCGAGACTCGAGATCGAGTTGCAGGAAGAGAGACTGCATACCCTCAGTCAAGAACTCGAGGAGCTCACATTCGGTGGAAAAACGGAGGAAGAAGTGGCGCAATTGAAGAAAGCGAAACACGAACTCGAGAAAAAGGTGAAGGATCAAGAAGAGGAACTCGACGACTTGGCGGGACAAGTGCAGCTCTTGGAACAGGCAAAGCTCCGTCTCGAGATGAGCATCGAGCAGCAACGCAAGGAGATGCGAAAGGAGATGCAACAACGTGACGAGGAGCTCGAGGACTGTCGCGGAAATGCGCACAAGAAGGTAAAAGCTCTCGAGTCACAGTTGGAGAACGAACACGAGGAGAGAACGATACTTCTGAGAGAAAAGCACGAACTCGAGAGGCGTTTAGTTGCCTTCGAAGAACAGGATAGAACGGATCGCGCAGCGGAAGCTGAAACTACTCAGAGGTAAGAAACCCGTAAATCGATTAAATAATTCATTTCGATTTCGAAGTTTGTAAAGCATAATCGCTTCATTAAAAAAACCGATTTTCTCAACTTTTAAACATTTAATAACATCTAAAAGCTGTTGTAAATCTATATATTTAGTTTCCGGTTTGAAAAATCACTTCCGGTTTCAAAAATTCAATTTTTTCACCGGAAATTAAGTTTCCATGTGCCGTCAATCGCAAAAAATATAAATTTACAAATGTAAAAAATTTCTCCACCGGAATTTTCGGTTTGATAATAGCAATCTTTAGCCGGAAGTGACGTCAAAAAATTACGAAATTTTTGCGAAAATAAATAATAAATTTGATTCTTTATTTTATTTCGATTTTTTTGAAGGTGTATTTTCAGAGTTAAATAACACATTTACAATTAATAACTCGACTATCGTTCGGTGTTACAGGCTGAAGAGGGATCTGAAGCGAACTCGAGCCCTTCTGAGAGATGCGCAGACGATGTTGGAGCGTTCGAAAGGCGATTCAACGGGCAAAGCGGCCCTTCGACAGTTGAAAAATCAGCTGGAGGACGCCGAGTGCGCCAGAGCCGTCGCCGCAAAGGCAAAACATGCGCTCGAACAGGAATTGAACGAAACTCAGGCCGCTCTTGAAGAAGCATCGAGATCGCGATCCGAGGCGGAAGAACGAGCGAATACGGCGAATCGCGAGAGAACAGAATTGGTATCGCAACTCGAAGAAAACGAAGAAGAATTGGCTGAGGTAAAAATTTCCTTCTATTGTAAACAGGAGATACTTATAACCTTTGGAATTTGTGCAATAAATCGAATTACCGATTTTTTTTTTTTTCAGGTGTTGAAGAAATATCGCGCCTCCGTTCAACAGGTATCCGCCGAGCAGTCGCAGCTGCAAGAAGCACAAGTGCAGATCGCCTCGTTGGAGGCGGAAAAATCGTCGTTGAAAGATCAATTGTCGGAACTCAGTCAACGACTCGAATCCGTAGAACAACTCGGCGATCCCACTGCGAATAGTCTCGCGACAAGGCGACTGGAATTCCGAGCTAAAGAACTCGAAAGCAAACTGGAACTCGAACAGACCACAAGGGCGCGTCTTGAGGTAAAAATCGCTTGTTTAATGACTCGACGACTCTGTTACGAACAGCCGAACAACTTATGATTAACTACTCCGTGTCTTCGCGTTTTTCTTTCCACAGACGCAAATCGCCCGACTTAAGGAGTCCGTTGATAAACTACAAACGGAAACTGCTTTGTTGCGAACAAAGGAACAAACTGCACAAGATGCGGCGAGACGATTGCAGAGATCACTGCGCGAAGTTAGGGACGAGGCGAACGCGGCGACCGGCCGCGAACAAGAAGCTACTCGCGCTCGTCGCGATCTCGAAAAAGCTCTCGAGGCCGCGGAAGCCGAGACGAAAGTTGCTCGGGACGATCTTCGACTCGCACTTCAGCGAATCGACGATCTTCAGAGCGCCATACAGGGAGAACTCGATTTGGACTGCAGCGAGGAAGCGACCAGCGAGAACAGTGATAGGTAAGGAAATTCATTGATCGATTGCACATCTTTTGCTACGTTTTTCGAAGTTTTATCGATATTTTAACGCTTTTTATTTCTTTCAAAGTTTATCGAAGTAAAATCGATGTTTAACGATTTTTATTTCTTTCGATGTTTATTAAAGTAAAATCGATTTGTTAACAATTTTTATTTCTTTCAAAGTTTACCGAAGTAAAATCAATTTTTTTATGATTTTTATTTCTTTCGAAGTTTATCGAAGTAAAATCGATTTCTTAACGATTTTTATTTCTTTCCAACTTTATCGGAGTAAAATCGATTTATTAATATAATGATTTTTATTTCTTTCGAAATTTACCGGAGTAAAATCGATTTATTAATATAATGATTTTTATTTCTTTCGAAATTTATCGAAGTAAAATCGATTTGTTAACGATTTTTATTTCTTTCCAAGTTTATCGAAGTAAAGTCGATTTCTTAACGATTTTTATTTCTTTTAAAGTTTATCGCATTAAAATCGATTTATTAACGATTTTTATTTCTTTTGTTCGCAGTGATTGATCCATATCGCCGGCAGAGACCGGTCCAGAAGTCAAAGACACATAGTCCCGAGTGAACGAAACAAGCCGAAGGAATAAATCGTTGTTAAATCAAACCGACTGCCTTCCAGGGATTTGACGAGTAAATCTCGATCCTCGTAGTGTTGAACGATACGTTTTCGCGCAACGAGAAGCGAAAGCAGAAGGATAGAAGAAAAAAATGGCACAGTGCACTGAGGATAAATAATGAAAAATCTTTAGAATCGTTGATAGTCTCAATCGACCGGAGAGAGAATGAGAATGAATGATGTGTACGAAAAAAAAAAAAAAAGAAAAAACACATACGAGACATTTGACACTGTGTCGTCCCGATTGATCGTCGCGACGAAAACTCTAGTATTATCTTTTTATCTTCTTAATCATAATGATTATTTGTACACTAAAAAAAAAAAAAAACAAAAAAAAAAAAAAAACATTGACACTTAAAAATTCGATTCTAACGATAAATCGATTTGGTGTCGTAATAGATTGAGCGAATTTAATCAATTGTCTGTGTGCGCGCGTCTGCACGCGAAAGAGAAAAAAAATAAATAAAAAAATTTCGCACACAAAACTGACCGAACAATCGAAGGAATGTGCTTTTTATCGTGGTTCACTATTTCTTTCTTTTTTTTTCCAACAAAGACTGTTTTTCAATAATCGTTTTTTGTTAATCAAATTGAAAAAAAAAAAAAAAAAACAAATAGAGAAACGATAGAGATATTGCCGCGAGAATTGTCAGAGGGCATATTAATGAGTCTACGATTTTCTAACGATCGTTCGTTACTTGAGGCGTAAGCCAACGTCTGAAGAAAGGAACCGCCGCATAAACGGCGCAATGAATTTTGAAAATTACGAAAAAAAAAAAAAAACCAATGAATTTGCGGCATCGATTATTTTTTGTAAATCGATGCCGCGTCGGGGAAGCGCTTTTATGTCGTTGTTCGCTGTTTCGCGTGTGCCGCCTTTTTGTAATAATCGTTCAAGGGTTTGGTGCTCGCCGCTCTCGATAGGGACGTACGTGAATAATTTATATCGTGCCGTTGTTCCCTCAGTCTTCCAGGACAAACCCCGAACCGAACGAATTAATTGCATTTTTTTTTTTTTCTTCTTTTTGTAAAACGCGCGCGAATAATCGCGCGCTAAAACCGCTATAAAATTTACCTCTCGCTATTTCGGTATTTTTAAACGATATACAATTTATAGAGGTAAACGAAAAAAAAAAAAAAAAAAAAAAATTCGATACGATATCAATTGTCTATCGTATCTTTTTCTTTTTTTTTCTAGATTATTATATTGTAACGAGCTAACAGAGACGAAACACAGACACACTACAAAAAAAAAACACACACGCGGCGTACAGACAGAAAAAAAAAAAAAAAAAAAAAAAAAAAAAAATCACAACATGCCGCAAACACAGGTCGCTTTTACAGGTGTATACCGACCGTAAATCGACGCTATTCGCGGTGCCCGCGGTCACTGGATCTACTTGTATAAATTCGGCCGCGAAAAACCGCTAAACCGCTGCGTCAACGTGTTTTTATTTCGTGTATGGAATCTATGTAACTTATTGCTTTGTAAAATGCAGAACTTATTTAATTAATCCGTTGTCTCTTATTTATTCCTACTTTACGAAGAAAAAAAAAAAAAAAAAACTTCAAAGTTTCGAAAAGTTTAATACGGAATGTAATTTTAGAACTCTTACTTCCGTCGTTAAGCGATTTCTGCGAAATCTTCGCTTTTCTCTCGATATTCGGTCAAAGCGTTCAACTCGCAGATCTGCAAACTTATTCCGTCGTTGAGCCCTCGAGAGAGTTAGAGAAACAAACTTTCGGCGAGGTAAGTATTGACGTCGTATAATGAGCGCTAAAGAGATTCGAAGATGAAGAGAGACGGGCGGTCGCGCGGGCGCGCGAGAGGGCGTCGAAGATTTCATTAAACAACTGTAATACGAACTATAAGTACGAATTGACCCCCGACGTCGTTCACGTTGCTAAATTATTTTCAACAATAAAGACGTCTTTCAACGTGTTGGACACTCGTGCTGTATGCTTCCTGCACCCCTTTTCGCTGTGTATAACGGCTGCTTTAACCGTTACTACTTCGCGCTGATTCCCCGCGAGGGACGAAGTTTACTCGCGTCAAACTTTCGGTGTCCCGTGGCGATAAACTCTTTCGTCTTCAACCCGAATATACTGACATCGCAACTACAACTACTGTTACGAAACTTCGCAAAGCGGACGACTTGGATTGTTAGAGAAGTAGCGGAAGACAGGGAGCTTATCGAATTACTTCTGTAGATGCAGTTACGCTGTCGAGTTATAATATTGTGAATATTGTTTCGATTATACTAGCAGCTTGTAAATCGACGGTCTCTCAACATCGCGAATCATATTGCGAACTTTCATTGATTTACGAAATTCCATTAACGAGAATTTTCCGAGGCAATGGATCGATTTTTAGCTGCAGTTTCGTTAGCTGACTTATTTAGCGATAATAGATCGCGGAAAAAAAAAAATAATGAGTTTGTTGACTTCTAATCGCGTGACTTATGCGATATTTGTTTTTGTGTCTCGCGAGGTCTCACCTCGACGAACTTTGATATGCGAGCGAAAAGATCTTCTCGCCGTTGTTATCGGTTCGAGAAAAGAAATCTCGCGCTCTCGCGACCTTTCTGATGATCCCGATGTCTCGCGGCGATGACGGCGCTTAATCGGAAAACAGATGTTTTGTTGCAAAATTATAATTAGCGTATCAATCGAATTTTTCGATGTATTTGTTTCGTAGGCGCAGACGAGATCAGCGGAAATGGAAATCGATTTCTCATTGCTTCGTTAATGTTATTGCGAGATGAGATATTAATGAAGTTATTGATGCGTGTGCGCGGCACACGCTGCTATCCGCTTTTGAGTTCCGAATTTCGATAATCGCTTCCAATAAACGCAAAATATCTGCGTGTAACCAACCGGACATTGCGCGGACGGAACTTGCAGCTGAAAGGTCGGTGCAAAATGAAAAATAAACGTCAATTGCAGGAAACCACTTGGATTCATTGTTTAATTAACGGAATAAATACTGCGCTTCGATTAACAGTGGAATAAAAAAAATTTGCATGGATTCCCGGTAAATCGCTTCCGAAATGTGATTATCCATTTTTAGAATTTTTTTTTTTTTTTTCAGATTTCTAATAAAATTTCGAAGAGAAATTTATTTTAGAGGAATTATTTTAGGGAGAGAATTGCGTTAAAATTTTTTTTTTTATTTTTATCAAAAAATATCGGAAAGATTGAAACTTCTGGTCAAAGAGGTCTTCTCGGGTTTATCGTTCAATCGATATCCAATTTCTCTCTCATTCTACAATATCGAGAAATACCTCGAGAAATACGTTCGCGAGCGCTTTATTATTACGCTTACTTCTGCGAAGGGCAATAAATGAAATACAATCCTAACGCTCTATAACCGGTTTTCATTTTTTTTTCGTTCGCGGTGACCATTTATTGAGTTTCGTTCTCCCCGAGGAAACAGAAATGCGTGCAACATTGATTGTACTCTGTGGCAATTGGCTGAATTGACTTCAATCGGAAACATAATCCGTGAAATGAAATGACGCCGTTACGAACGAGTGAACAAGTCTTCACGACTGTCGAATGATTCTCGAGTTTATCACTCACGTGTAATACGATCCGATGTTTTTTTTTTTTTTTTTTTTTTTTTTTTTTTTTTAGTATCGATATAAAAAATCGGATAAGTAAATTTTTTTTTTTTTTTTTCAAAAATCGATAAAAGGCAATGAATGATATCTATAAACCTATCTGGCGGAGATAATGGCAAATATTAAACTACGTGAAGCTTTACTATGACAGACTCGTTTGTCAATGACGACCGCACGCGTTCGCGGCCGCGATTGCACTCGGGATTAAGTTAATTCAAACTTTAATCGTTTGTTCGCGAAAGTTCAAAGAGTTCCCCTCATTCATCCCCGTCCTCTCATTATCGACGATGAAAAAGACGATTACGCAAAATGTAATAATTCGCATTCATAAGTTGCGATCGTATCGAAATTGTTGTAACAATGCAATTAGTGCCGAGAGATGATTACATAGGTAAAGTTATTTGTTCGAATACGAAATTAGGTTCAAGCGGCGGGTGAGTTAATTAAATCAAAATCTTCGCGTTCGTGTAACTGACGGTTTGGAAACAATGCGGGATAACCCCGGAAAGTCGACTACGTTATTTAAACGAGCGACGCGGGTTTCGCCGTCGCGTGGAAGTAATTACCCGGGACAAGATAATAATCGCTCGTATAATAGTCAAACGCACTCGCGTACGCTACCGATCATTCGTAACGTTTGTTTAATCTCCTGTATTATTCACAGTCGCGTGCGGTGGCGAAATGTCGAAATTTCGCGAATTACTGTTTACATTAACTACGAAAAGAGTATTTTTCACCGAATCAATTAATTCTTTAACCGCATAATTTTTTTTTTTTTTTTTTTTCGTTCGTATCGAACGAAAAATTACTCACGAGGCTTCGAGAGGGGTGAGACGAGAGTCTTTTTCTACAGACTGCGGTTATAACGAGATCCTCGGACAGTCGTACCGGTCCTCTCCAATTACAACTTTTCCCCACAAACCCGCGGAGAGTGTCCTTGACATTCGTCGGAAAACCTGTTTCTCCGCTAACAAGACTCGCGTTTGATATTCCCCGAGAAACCCGGCGCACCGTAGAAGCGAACTTACGGAATATCATTTTTTTTAAAGACCAACGATATTTCTTATAACCTGAAACTAATCGCGTCGTCTATTTGATATTTTTTCGCTTTGATTTTCGATGCATGGAGTTTACTTTAAGGTTAAGTTTGCCGGCAATTACGAAGCGCGGAGTTATTCATCGAATGTTACCAATTAGCTGCACTTCGATGTTTCGGAGTTTCAAAACTGCAATCGCGAGGAGAATGAAGACAAACATAAGACGAATCGATATCGAGTTACTTTATTATTACCCCCGTGTGTGCGTTGCGTCAAGTCTGTAACGGAGAGGGCGAAGAGGGGAGGGGAGAGGTCCGTCATGCATTATCGTAATTCATGCAAAGCGTAATCATTCTTATCGCTCGACGGCAAACCAGAAGTTGCAACTTTATCGAAGCAATCCGTCAATGCCGAGAATATTGACACTGACGATAAGGCGAAAAGGCTAAAGGAGGGAAAATCTATTAAAATCCGTAGGCCTCCGGGAAACAGAACGCGCAGTCGAGACAGTGCCGCTTGCCGAAGCGATGTTCAAACTATTAATTTTTTTTTTTTCTTCGTAATACATACGCGTCTGAACGCCTCGTCGACAAGTTCACCAAATATTTCGAAAAAAAAAAAAAAAAAAAAAATTATAAAACTCATGAAATTCGTGACCAATTAGTGACACAACTGAGAGAAGTTTTTATTCCATTTATTCTTATCGAGAGATCGAGATAACGGGAAACTATGTTGGAAGTCTCAAAGTTCGACGGACAGTTAAATGTTTATCGATTTTTTTTTTTTTTTTTTTTCGAAGTTTTTGACATTGAAAATCTTCGATTAACAGAACGCGATGTTTGAGATCAATATTATCGATAAAATCGTTTAGTTTAATCCGAATTTACAATGTTGCAAAAGTTAATCGTACGCACATTGTCAATTAATAATTCCGCGATTGTTTGTTACGAAATCGTTTTGTCGTTTTGACTGTACAGTGCTCTCGCGTACCTATCTGTTGAACTCAGCGATTTTCTTCCGGTTCTCTTAATCTCGCGTACGCGCGTCTCCGGTTGTCTACTTACAATTAGCGTTCTCGCACTTTGGAGAAGAACTCCCGTTCGAGATGTTGCGCTCCCCGCCGCCCGGTTGCGTATGTAATTATAATTACTAATAACGAGATTAGGGTCAATTGAACGCGTGGCAGAAGCGACGTTCGTGACGAGATCTCGTCGTTCTTCACAGTCGAAGCGGATTAGCCGATGTCGGATAAATAGAGTGAACGACGTTGTGCGACGATCAGAAGAATCGTCGTTACTGCGGAGACTCGATGATGTGCAGCAGAAGGCGGTGCACAATGAATCTCAACAGTTAATTCGTTTACCGATTGCGCGGGGAACACGTGCCAATAAAAGCGAAGAATCAAGAGATCGCGATACAACGCCCGAGAGTTCTGATAAATCGTAAATCATTTAATACCTTTTACCAGTGTATTAAAAACGGTTTATGCTGCGCGTAATCTCCGATAGTGATATGCCAAGTGCGCGAAAAGGTTAGTTAATTGTTACGAAACAAAGATTTCGCGACGAGATTGACGCGTACATCGATGCGAGGAGATCGACAAGTGCAATGAGTCAATCGATCGAAAAGGTTCGTATCGTAACGATATTAAATTTATTTCGATTGCTTCAAATTGTTGTTATTTTTTTGTTTCCTATCGAATTCATAATAATATCAAAGGGAAATTTTAATAAAAAAAATTTCAAGAAAAAGTGCGTAATTTTTGTAAATGCGTAATTTTCTTCGAGACGATATGTTTCCTTCCGACGATTGTCGATTACGCGTTGAATGCAATATCGTTGGGTTATAGTAGGAAAATCGACTCAAGTATTCGAAGTGTAGATAACGAGTGTGCAAAGGCATTAACTCCGATGTTAAGGAGTCTATGTCTATCCCTCTCCCTCTCTCTCTCTGTCTCTACGAAGTTCATAGATGCGAGTGAAACTTTGCGCCGACCTATCTGGGGGCGAGAACATCGCGATAACGCGCGCAGAGGCCCAACGGGGAAACTCTCAAAAGGTGTTCTTCGCCGTAATCGTTTCATCGCCATAATCGTAAACGAACTTTCACCGCGTGTTACCGACGGGGCCTCCGCGCGCATGAGGATCAACGCGAGTACCTTACGACAGTTTCGGTCGTGTCGAAGGGGCCCTTTACACGATTATACTTCGAGGTAACGGTTCTCGGATCGGTACGACATCGGTTTCACGAACGTATTATAGCCTCTCGGATACCCGTTTTCCACTGTCGGAATCTCGTTAAAACATCGATGTCTCGTGTTTTCCGAAAAATTCTATCGAAAGTGATTCTTTCACGAAAGAAGTGAGTAAAAATGACGAAAAAAAAATCAGGTAGAAGCTTTTGATGTGCAAACGAAATTTCGGTATCGCGAGAGCGTATATTCAGTTTGCGATACCAAAACAGCTTCGACAGGTGTTTCGATCAATAGAACTCACGTGAATATCGAAAAAAAAGAGTAAATTTTTCTATGTTCGTTTAAATTTTTTTTTTTTATTTATGAAAGATCGTAAAAACGTAAATTATTCATAAAATACGCAGTTTCTTAATCGCACTATATATCGACAATCCGTGAATTTTTTCTCGAATAATCACAATGCGAAATGTGAAGAATTTTTTTTTTATTTATTTTTCTCCGCATCCGAATCAAACGGTACCGGAATAATCGTCGAAAACGTGACTCCGACGATGCGCCTCGAGGAAATTCGATACCGGCGTGAATGCGTCTCGCAGTGACCGCGTCGTCATCGTCTTCGTCTCTTTATCTATATGCTTCTTCTTCTTCTTCTTCCGTGTGTTTCCCCTTCTCGCCGTGCCAAGCCGATTCTTTTCGGTACCACGACGGCAGCTCGTTCACACAGTAAGCCGGGAAACGTTTCGAAACGAAGAAGAAACATTAGAGAGAAGGCAAGTATAAGCGCTCGCGGACGCGGGGTACTGACGCGGACACGCGGACACGTGTTATCCGACAACCAACGTTCGAGATATCAACGCCGAGGCTCCGCTAGTAGATTATAAATATAATCGCTAGAGAGCTGGAAGTCGCGCCGGCGCGTAACCGACCGATAGTACAACTCTCTCTCGTAGAGTTTAACAAAACGCGAGAGCGGAAAAACAAACCGCGTAACTTGGCGCTCTCGTTCATTAGTCGACGTAGTCGGTGGTCACATACGATCGATCGCGCAGAACCCGCCTTCGTTATCAACGATATATACAATCAAAAGCGCCCGCGCGGTTTTCTATCAACTACGACGCGTTTCATATACTGTTGTTTTTTAACTATACTACACCTCTACCCGATACACCTCGTGGCGCGATCGCTGAATCGATCGAGGAAACACCATGACTGCTACTATGGATGCTTTGGTGAGAATTATTAATTCTACACAACGTAAATCTTCATCGATAATCTTCTTTCCCCCTCTTTAATTCCCTTCGTTCGCTCAACACAATGGAGATTCGTCTCGTGTTTCGCACCGTTGCTAAGAATACGGAATATCAGGTTATGTCGCGGAAACGTGATTTCCGCGGTTGGAACGAACGCATGCGCGAGATAACTTGCCGCATTGATGGATGACTTTCGACAAAGGAAAACGAATACTTATATTACAGTTTTTCGGTTTTGCTTCGTAATGATTGATGAATTAATGAAACATTGGGAAATGGAGTATTTTTCGGGGATATTTTTTTAGCGATTATATAGTCAAGAAACGTACAATTGATGCATTTTGAATTTGTTTTTTTATTCATTTTATACGTATGTGCGTTCGAAAAAAAAAAATGGCGCAATTATTCGACGTATATTTGAAATGTATATTGTGCAGCGAGGTTTTCGATGTTTTATATCGTTTTAACGCATGTCGCGGTTGCATATGAAATTATTGATGTATTTTCCGATATATTTTTTTTTTTATTATCATCATTATTTTTATTTATTTTTGCGTACAATAATACATATATCATATCGAGAAATAATTTACATTGTAAATAATTTTTTACCAACATTTTCAGTAAATTTGTCAATATAATTAGAATGCGTAAACAAAAATACATATTAAATATCCAACTATTCGCGGAAATTGATTTCCGGTATGTTAAATATAATGAACCGTATATTTTTGCATATATCTCCATTCAATATATATATTTCCACGTATTAATATTTTTCGTATTAACCGTTAAATATGTTTATAAACATTATAAATCTCCAAAAGATCGCTAACTTGGAAAATTACATTTTTTTATTGTAATTTTTAGTTGATAAATTAAATAAAATAAAAATTTACGAATTAGTAATAAATAGAGTTTTTTTTTTTTTTGTTTATTTAAAGATCGATAAACCGGAGGAAATTCCGCAAGTGCAGATTCTCACGATGGAAAAAAAATGCGGTCGGACGCAATGGAAACAGTGGATGGCCTCGATATCCGGTAATTTTCCATCGTTAACCATATTTATCATTAAAAAAAAAAAAAAAAAATCTAAAAAAAAAAATGTATATCTGCACTTAATTTTTCCCGTAGAAATTTAAACTCTACAAGATTTTCTCAATTTTCAGCAACCCTCTCGATGATCGCAGCCGGTACGGTGTACGGGTGGTCGACAACGATAATTTCGCGTCTGGAGGAGGGAGGCGACGACGTTCCGTTAAAAATTACGAGCGACGAGAGTTCATGGATCGTATCGTTGACGGTAATCGGTTCGATGATCGGTCCATTTCTCGGTGCGGCGCTCGCATCGAGATACGGAAGAAAATGTTGTCTATTGTACAGCAGTTTGTTTTACATAGCTGGTTGGCTGATCGTAATATTCGCGAATAACGTCGCCGCACTTTACGCGTCGAGAATCGTGTTGGGTATCGGTGTCGGTATATCGTACACGACGAACCCGATGTACGTATCAGAAGTCGCGGATACGAATATACGCGGTGCTCTCGGAACGCTGATAGCCGTTAATGTATTTACGGGATCTTTGATAGCGTGTAGCGTCGGCCCGTGGGTTTCGTATACAGTTCTCGGCGTCGTTATGCTGACAATTCCAATTATTTTCGTCGCAACTTTCATGTGGTTTCCGGAAAGTCCTTATTATCTCGCGACAAAGGGACGAAACGACGATGCTATGCGCGCAATCGCTTTTTTCAAGGGTATCGAGGACCCCGACGAGGCGAATCAGGAACTCGAAATCGTTATGAAGAACATTGACGAGAGCAGTGAGGACGCCGAGGATTGGCGCGCAAAATTGCGTAGACTACTCTCCTCGAACAACCGACGAGCTTTTCTCATCGTTTTCGGACTGATTGTCGCGCAACAATTGAGCGGTAGTTTCAGTACGATGCAATATCTCGAAAATTTATTTCGAAAAACAAATATCGGTATCGATTCGAATATCGCGACGATAATTGTGTTAGCGGTGGGATTGATTTCGGGAACTTTGTCGACGGGTCTCGTTGAGGACGCGGGAAGAAGACCGTTGTTAATCGTCTCTACGTTAGGATCCGCCGTGACACTCGGCGTTTTAGCGATTTATTTGTTACTCGATTTTCGAGGGATCGATGTATCGTCGATTAATCTTTTACCCGTAATCGATGTTATACTATTTCAGATCGCTTATCAAGTGGGATTGGGGACGTTGCCGAATGCATTGATAGGGGAACTTTTTCCGACGAGCGCGAAAGGCATTGCCGGCGCTGCTATAACCGTATCGGACGGTATTCTCGGGTTTGTCGTGTCGAAATTATATCAAGTTATACGGGACTTCGTTGGCAATCCGCATATCGTATATTTTGTATTCTCGGGGTCTTGTCTACTCGCTTTCATCTTTGTGATACTTTACGTACCGGAGACTAAGAGCAAAAGCTTTGGTGAGATACAGGAGGATTTGAGTAAAAATGGATTTAGGTGTCGGCGACGAGGATTCTGGTGCGGAACGAAAGGACAAAGGAATAACGGAATAGTACCCGCGTGATATCGTGTACCTTGTCACTGGTATGGGTGACAAGTAACGTGGAATTAACGTCGTACACGCGTTCGATCTCTTTCGAGATATATCGATTTACGCGTCGCACTCGCCCGATGTTTTATGTATATTACGGAGAAAAATCGAAGACTGCGTTTTACATGTGAAAATATCGAATTTTATCGCGAGTATATGAGATTCAACATTTATCGAAACCACTCCGCGAGAATCGGTGGTGAATAATAAAAAACAGAACAAAAATAGACAAAGGGCCGTAAGGCAATCGTTCCTCGATTACGTTTTGTAATTATTTCAGCGTTTGTTCGTCAACGATATACGTTACTTTGTACATACGACAGAACCGCGTCGAGTTATTTTTAAGAATTTTTTTTTAATGATTTTACGATGATGTTATTCAAATGTTGTTGTATAAATAAATGAAATTAAATGTGTTAAGTACGTTCGCATTTACGCATCGAGAAATCATTGTTTCCATTGTTTTTTTATTTCGAAGAAATTTCGTAAAAATAACCTTTTTTTCGAGGATGCGAAGCATTCAAATGGGTCGATAGAGTATCGGGGAAAAAAAAAATGGCGGAACGCTACGGAACGAGTAATCCGCGTGATGCGCGCAACGTATTTCCTATCTATCCGTTGTATACATTACGCACATACCTTTATCCCCTCGACGATCGTGCATCGCAGTTGATATATCCGTACTGTCGAATGCAGCCAGAAAGCTCTTTTCGCCGAGAGCCACTCACTCAACACTAACGTAAAAAAAAAAAAACGTTCGTACCGCTCAGATATTTTTTCGCCGGTATGCTATAGCTTGCTGAAGCTGCAGCGAGTCGTACCTCGAGGCTCGTTCTGACGCGATCCAATCACCGGCGTCCTTGTCGGTTGGTTTATTGTTTATGGCGCCCCCCCCCCCCCTCCCCGCCCGCGTTTGCCGTAGTTTCAGTTCTAAACACTTCCACGCCTAAGTAATGCTGAATTAAAACGTACGCGCGCGTGGGGATAAAACAAAAAAATATTTTGATTCGCAAAAAGAAAATAGAAACTTGTATTTTCGTCGTATCTCCGGTATATCCAGTAGTTCTCGACCGATATTCTGCTCTATTGTTTTATTTTACGATCAGAGTCGACAATGTTCTCTCACGTCAATGCTTCGGCCTCAGTCAGCCGTTCTCTCGTAACGCTTTCTCGGTGATATCGACTTTTGCCTTTTGCACGTTACCGTGAGAGAAAAAAAAAATGAAACTAAACGAGGTGTACCTGTATCGAAAATAGGGTAGTGAGAAACATGCGAGACGTGAGACAAAGAAACTCATCGATCGAGTGTCGCGGGATATAAAAGTCTCTTGAAAACAGTGAGGTAAAAATTGAAAAGTCGAACGTTCGTTAACAAATTGAAAATAAAAAAAAAAAGAAAACCGAAAAAACGGATGGAAAAAGATCGAGGAATAAAATCAGCCGCGTTCGTTAGTGGTGCACAGAATCTTCGTTCGTTCTATTTTTTTTTTATGTTTTTTTTTTCGCGCGAAACAGTGGCAAAAAGGTGAAAGAAGTGTCCAAGCGGAAACAAAAGCCCCGAAGGCTTTTGCCGGTCGGTTTCCTTCGAGCTCTCGAGAATTCGCAGCTGCCGGTTGTGGGACGCGAAGGAAGGCCGCAAAACAAGAGCAACGAGAATACACACTCTCCCTCTCGACGTTACGAGAAAGAGGCGGAGGGATGAGGACGTGTGCGGAAACCGTGAACAATGCTTCTCGCCCTTCGGACCTCTCGACTCATTCACACCCGTTGCTTTTCTCGCTTCGACGGAAATACCGTTGATAAGCCGTTCTCTTCGATCGACTATTTTCTAACCTCCGACTTCCACCGCGATAATTTCACGCGGATCAACCGCGCGGCGCGTCTACTATCATCGATAATGTGGTAAGTGCGAAAAATGTACATACATTCTACGAATGTGTGCCGAATTAATATCCGAAACATCGGTCGACAATATATCGTCGATGTTTTCGAATTTTTTTTTTTTTTTTTTTTTTTTTTTTTCGAACGATGCACAGATGCACTGAATTTCGTTCTTGAAATGTCCGCACGTATATGCATTTATTTACGGATCTAATATTCGCAACAGAACGACGGATAACTATAGGTAGCGTCGTACGTGCAATGTGGCGTATGTAGGTCGACCCCCAAGCAAAAGGAGCATCCCGCAGGCATACTTACCTTACTCCGTATGAATTCGAGGATTTTGCTCGAAATCCTCATTCCTTCGTGTATATACAGTGTATAGAGAGCTATACAGCCCTTGTGTATATGCGTTCGCGCTGCACGAAAGGCATTTGCCACTCTGGAAATTTTAAGATGCCATCGTGTCCTAAAGTCTCTTCTCTCTCGCGCGCGTTGCCCAGCTTACCGCAAACTCTCGAGCGTTCCATAGCCCTCTATTATCTTTGTCTCGAACATGCGCTTGAGGTTCAACCCATTGTTTAAGAGAGACAAATTCCTGACATATTCACCAACCACTCCGTCAAACGCGACGTAGTCGACAAACGCATACCGAGAGAAAAAAAAAAATTCTAAAATATCATTTTTTTCCGAAAATAATTTTTTCGTAATCAATCATTTTAATCCAAAAGTTAATTTTTCATAATTTATATAAAAAGTTTCATTGTGAAAACATTGATAAACAAAAAAATCGAAAAAACAACGAAAAAAAAAAACATAACCTTAAAAAAATGAAACTTTCGATTAAACAATTCAAAGGTTAATTGTTTTCGTCATCTATGATTTTTGTCCAAAAATTTCATTTTTTCTATTACACACGAGAAACACGTAAATTTTTTTTCTTTCGTAACGATTAATCGTGCGAAATCTGAAAATCGAAAATTCCGATTTCGCGATGAAAGTTCGATTCGGAAATTATGACGAGTCATTGGTATTCCGTAAGCGAAGTTAACCTTAAAAAAAATGAATCTTTCGATTAAACAATTGAAAGGTTATTTTTTTTCGTCATTTATGATTTATGTCCAAAAATTTCATTTTTTCTATTACACGCGAGAAACACGTAAATTTATTTCTTTCGTAACGTTAATCGTGCGAAATCTGAAAATCGAAAATTCCGATTTCGCGATGAAAGTTCGATTCGGAAATTATGACGAGTCATTGGTATTCCGTAAGCGAAGTTAACCTCAAAAAAATGAATCTTTCAATTAAACAATTGAAAGGTTATTTTTTTTCGTCATTTATGATTTTTGTCCAAAAATTTCATTTTTTCTATTACACACGAGAAACACGTAAATTTTTTTTCTTTCGTAAGGTTAATCGTGCGAAATCTGAAAATCGAAAATTCCGATTTCGCGATGAAAGTTCGATTCGGAAATTATGACGAGTCATTGGTATTCCGTAAGCGAAGTTAACCTTAAAAAAATGAATCTTTCGATTAAACAATTGAAAGGTTATTTTTTTTCGTCATTTATAATTTTTGTCCAAAAATTTCATTTTTTCTATTACACACGAGAAACACGTAAATTTTTTTTCTTTCGTAAGGTTAATCGTGCGAAATCTGAAAATCGAAAATTCCGATTTCGCGATGAAAGTTCGATTCGGAAATTATGACGAGTCATTGGTATTCCGTAAGCGAAGTTAACCTTAAAAAAATGAATCTTTCGATTAAACAATTGAAAGGTTATTTTTTTTCGTCATTTATAATTTTTGTCCAAAAATTTCATTTTTTCTATTACACACGAGAAACACGTAATTTTTTTTTCTTTCGTAACGATTAATCGTGCGAAATCTGAAAATCGAAAATTCCGATTTCGCGATGAAAGTTCGATTCGGAAATTATGACGAGTCATTGGTATTCCGTAAGGGAAATTGAAGCATCGTGATTGTCGCGCAACGTGTGTGTGTGGGGTACCGTAATCCTCCCTTGTGACGAGTTGCTCGAGAATGCCTGCGACGTCATGAATTATGAGGACGTTGAGGACACGATGCTGTGACTATCGTGTCGCGTAGTCTCGTTTGTAGCGTATGTATACCCCGAGTTACAACGTGTGGGCAACTATAACGTCGCGGTTGACGCACACGGTACGTGCATTATTCATGTACCTGTCTCAATAACGAGGGACACCAGCGTCGCTAGAATCAGCGGCGAGGCCCCTCGGTAGGCAGATAGGCTTTCGATTCGCGGAAGAACCTATAGGGATGAATAATCCCGTCACAATGTAATGTCAACCAATCGGCCAATGGGATGACGGAGTGTCATTCGCGAATTTCGATTTCTCCCCTATGGATTTTCCCGAAGTCCCCACTAATATTTCCTACGTATTCTATTTACATTCGCGAAGTTTCCCTTTCAATTATTTCCGCGTCATCGATCACGTGACTCCCTTCGCTCTCGTCGTGTTTATTCGGTATTATACGACGAACGTACCAATTAACCGGCACAATAACAGCACCGATTCACAGACCGTGTACAACCGTTGACTTTATTACAATAATTTACAAATCAATTATCCCCTCCCCCCGCCCCCCCCCCCCCGCGCGACTCTCCTCGCGCAGACGGAGAAATAGCAGTCGCGACTGTAAACCCGTGTGATTATCACAAATTTGTCGTTCCCGTTGCGCACGCTATATTCTCGCAATAATCTCGACAATTTTATTGTCGACGTGAATATAAAATGATTTTATACAAAAACCAACTTCCGCTTTAATTTGTTCGCGTTTACGACGCGCGATGTATTTGTGAACATTTTTTGTTGTTTTTTTGTTTTTTTTTTTCGGTCGTATCATCTTTAATTAATGTCGTCGTTGATTACATCTTCTCGCGCAATGAACATAACGTTTAGCATTCTTGATATTAAACATTTGCTGTTGCCGCGATCGTCGGTAGTACTCGTTTTCTTAATACGAAACGCCGCGTCGTAAACCGCGCGGAAACATTTGCCATCTCACGCTGTTTCCACGTTCTCTTCTTTCTCTCGTTTTACCTCTCTCACCCTCTCGACTTTTCTTCATCCCCCTCCCCCCTCCCCTACACTGTGGGGGGAGCACTTTATTTTACTGCCGGTCGACCTCCCCGCGTGTTTCAGTGAAACGCTCCGGAAGCTCCACGGTGAAACGTATAGTAGACGTGACATTCATCGGGATGCGCGGGCGGAGAGGGGGGCGGATGACATCGTCAGTTCAGGGAAAGGGGTAGCGAGATACAAGAGCGGGTGGTCTGGCGCCGCGGTTTCGTTCTCCGACTTCCGGATCACGTCTCGTAAACAGACTTCCACAGTGGATCTCGTTAAAACGATCTCTCGACGTTCCTTGCGAAGTGCGCGAACGCAACGCTTTCCTCGATTCTACCTCTCGATCTCCTTTCCTACGATTGTAACTCCGGTTCCTGTTGTACTATTGTGACTCGTGTTACGTATCACAGGTTGTAACGCGGAGAGCAACGAGGCCAGAGACCGGAAGGAATCGAAACTCGAGGAGTTCTTTCGCGAATTCACGATTATTGCGAGAAACCCGAAGGCAAACATCGAGATTTCTTCTCGAATTTCATTTTTAAATCGCGTACCGACTATCATTCGTTTTACCATTCAATCGAAGCAGATTTTCGCGTTACCGCACTTTTCGATCGATTTTTTTGTTTTTTTTTTATCGATAAATCATTATTATTATTATTTTCGGAAAACAGGTTTTCAAACTTTTAATAGCTCATCGTGTGTACATTTTAAAGTAAATAACATGTTTTTGATCGAAAAAAAAAAAAAAAAAAAAAAAATTGTAGAAATTCACTATCAGTTCTCTCGATTAATTGTTAGTTTCTCGAAATCATTATTCTTTTCATTGCGGTTTTTATTTTATTGGAGAGTCTCTAATAACTGCAGCACCCTTAAACGACTAATAAATCGATGTGAGAATCGTTGAAAAGCGCCTCATCGACATCGCCAGTATTTCTCACGGTTCTCGCGCGGCAACAGTTCTCCTCTGTATCAAACACCGAGCTTACACACGATATATCACTGAGAATATATTGCTCTCGGAGTCTCGCATGCAAATGGCAGCCGTTAAAAAAAAAAAAAGGATGAAGAGTGGAAAAAAAAGAGTTTCCTCTTTTAAACGAGGGCTCGAGAGGGACGCGAGAGAGAGATTTGCTGGGACGTGTAAAATTAATTCGAGAGTTCGAGGGACCGACGGTTTGTTCGTGAGGAGAGTAAAGGGGCGTTTTCACAGCCTGCAAATTACGAGCTGTCGAGTTTCAGATCGAAATTCGAAACTATCCACCCGATCCTACGAAATATTATTATTATCACTTTTTTTTTTTTTTTTTTTTTTTTTTTTTAATTCGATTTTCATCGAAACTATAAAATTATCGCAGCTTCTAGTCAATTTTCGAGTGAACGCGGCAGCAGAGTTATCGATACATATCTCGTCTTTCGATTGCCGATCGGAGTTATTGAGAGAGGAAAGTAAATTTATGGATGACGACACGGTGTTATCGAGTCGGTCGAGAAAATAGAGTGAAACTATCGTCCTGAGAGTGAATTATCACAGTCACGCCGAACGTTCGACGTGTGCGTATAGTAGTGTGCATATCTATGTGAGAGTCTCGTATATATAAATTCCGGTAGATGATAAAGGCGGTTGCGGTGAACGGGGGATATATGTGGGGGCTTCGCGGTCGCGACCGGAGGATCAACAGCCACATATATGGTCCAAAGATAAGAGGGGACAGCATTAACTTAAAAGTGACCAGAAAAACGGGATAAACGGTCGATTCCGTGGTTTCTATCTAACGACGATTATCTCGCATTCCCGTTCGAGGATTTTACTTGTCTCGTAAAACTTTCCTTAACTGCGGTTAAACCATTTTCGGGATAATATATACGCCTTGTCGTGATAATCGGCTTTCGTAAATTTTCACAAATAAATACGAGAAATACAAATTAATTCGTTGAAACGAAAAATTCGCCTATGTAAACGAGAAACGAAAAATTGTCAACGAATTTTTCGAACGTATCGATAACTTATCGTGCAACGATAACCGCATAGTTTGTATTTGCGGGAAGAGGGGGAGGGGGAGGGGGTGCAATAATTTTTCTACATTCCGATAAACAAAAGTCGACACCTTTCGGAGTGCTCTCGCGATTACGCTCCACCAAACGTATATCGCGTATACGAGAATACGATCATTCGTCACAAGGGATGTTTTCCAAGCTGCGCGTACAGCGGGGGCTCCCGAGTGCATTCCGACGAAACCCGTGAACAACGAGAAATAGTGTTTCAGGTGCCAAATGTAAATATGAAGTATTGATAAATTTTCGATGTTTTTCGATCGTATCGAATACGTCGATGTATCTGATGTTCGAAACACTCTCCGCGTTCGATCTATGAAAACTCTGAATTATTATCTATTTTAGCATTTATCTTTATTTTTTCACGCGCAGCATTTCATTTCGTTTGATCTTTAACACTCTTTTTTACGGGATAGTAATCAAACCTTAAAATCGTCGGTCGTTACACAACGTGTAGAATTGCGAAGTGTGAAAAGCTAAATGGTGAACGAATCGGAGATTTTACGATACGAAGTTAGAAAAAAAAAAAAAAAAAAAACGCAGGGAGCGCGAAGAATAAGACGGTTTATTCTCTTTGCCTTGGAAACGACTCTGCCGATGTTGCCACAATCGCGCAGAACTTCAGACACAAAAGAGAGAAAGGAATTACGCGTTAATTAAGGGTTTTTCAGCTTTCGTCTTTTACTTCGGCTTCTCGTTCGCTTTGTCCCGTTGGTCGTCGCTCCGGGGTAAGAAGATCGAAGAAAAACCACTTTAATCGTACGGAAACTTGTAGATTAAGTGAAAATAAGCTTTTGTTTGCGGGAAATGAGAATTTGTTTTATTTTTCACCGACAATTGTCTCGAGTCCTTTATCAAAGGGATACTTTTTATCATCGATCTTCATTGACACAAATTTCGCGATCATTTGTGCGAAATTAATGGTCGCCGACTTTCGCGATTATTAAACGGGGAGAAAGCGTTCGGCGACATAATGGAAGTTTGTAATAAGTCGAGACGAGAACGGAAAGAAGTGAGAGTGAGGAACACAAGGAGACCTAAGACGCTCGAGGAAGCGACGTAGAGAGTGAAGTAATTTCATTTCGTCGACGAGACTCGCTTCCAGGCAACTCCACCCACGTTTCTGTCTCGTTAAGGTGTCGGGATTGTTTTCTGTTAAACGGATCCGTGAGGTAATTTTCTTCCTTCGGATGTAGTCATGAAAATTATTCGGAGTTTCGCTTTTTTTTGCGCCTGCCGCGAGTTTTTATATCGATTGCTGATCAGCCTTCGTAAAGACGAGCGAAAAAAATTTGTTATTCGAAGTATTTAGGTATTACAGTAGAACTCCGATTAACTGCGATCTTCGAGACCGAAAAAAACTCGGATAATCAAAATTCCGATTAATCCGATCGAAATCGCAAATGGCATTTTGCATATAACTTTTTTCATTTTTTTTCAAAATTTTTTTTTTTATATTCAAATTGATATTGATTTGACTCGGGACAAAAAAAAAGGCGGATAACCAAAATCTCGATAAATTCGATCGAAATCGCAAATGGCATTTTGCATATAACTTTTTTCATTTCTTTTCAATTTTTTTTTTTTTTATATATTTTTTTTTTTTATTGATATTGATTTATTTTAACGGATTTCTCCTTTTACATTGTAAACTTGAAAAATTTGCGTTAATTTATCGTGTTTTTTTAAGTAATCAGTGATTTTGGTTTCTTTTTCAAATTTCCCGCGCGCGCGGAAAAAAAACATCGAAAGACGCATCGCGTTTATTCGACTCCGGTTAATCGGAGTTCTACTGTAGCTATCGATATCTTTGCTTGCAATATCTGGGAAACTTGGGAGCTTATCGTGTTTTACGTTTAAAAAAATGCATAAGATGAAATACTTGAGCGCAATATTGATACAAGTCCGAGGCACTCATGAGGCTGACGAGAATACTTCGAAACAGCAAGAAGGTTTGGAACACAGAACCAAGCGACGTGCACGCCAACTGTTGACAAACTTTGATCGAAATTCCGAGGGAAATACGGGGCATGTCGTTGGAGAAGAGCTACTCGTAAAACGTGAATGTCAAACAGGGTCGATCGAGATTCGAACAGCGGCGTTGGGGCAGCAGCTATACGCGAATACTGCAATTCCGTCTCCTTCCGGTGCTCGAGTATCTGTACAGCCAATACTGTGAACTCCTCCTCCTCCTCCTACGCCTCCACAGTGCGCTACGTATATGCTATATATGTATATACAGTTATTGGTATGTTCGGGTACCTACATGCACGCGTTCCCATCGTTGCCAGAAATAGCCTTCGCCAATATTAATCTCGAACGATCGATATATCCGGTTATCCGAAAATAATATCGAAGAGATTGAAAAAGTATTGATGAAAACCCGTTGGTTTCGTGAGTCGAATTTGGAATTCTCGGAATACTGGATTAATTATGCGAATATGCATTATTGGTACATCGATGACCCTGCGGAATGGAATGACTCAGTCATATTTAAATACGTTGATTTTTGGTAGTAATTTTTTTTTTTTTTTTTTTTTTTCGTGTATATAAATCAGTGAGTAAAATATTCGTTTCGTGATGGACGGACGGCCGGGAATTGAGTTGGAAAATATTTATTCATGGAAAATATTACTGCGCTGAAAACAACAAAAAATGTTTTTTTTTTGGTGATTGGTAATGTTTTGATAGAATTTATGTGGAAACTGCTATAGTTTTCATATTTATCGGGGGAAAATATACATGGAGTCACGTGGACCGAGAGATATTTTTTTTAACCTTTAATTTGACGTGAAAAATCGTCATTTTTTTTTTTTTGCGTTTTTTGTCGTTCCGTAACGATTCGAAAAAATGATTTCACAAGTCCTCCGGAATCTCAATTGGGCCGATAGAAGATATATGTATTCGTAAATAAGTAAAATCGTCACTTTTCTCAAAAAATCGTCAAGAAAAAAAAAATGCGTTGCCGAAACTCCCTCATCATTTAAAAGATAAATCCGATGATTTTTTTTCGCGTTCATTACCAATTTTGAAAAATAAAAAAAATTTGGAACTATTCTCGACGTGACGTAAAAGTACCGCAAGATTCTTCGTAGTTTTTTTTTTGCTCCGTAATGGTTAAAAAAATCGACTTTTCAACCCCTCCGAGTACTTTATATTCTGTATTTTTTCCAATAAAATCAATCGGTCAATGCAAACATATCTCTATTTACAAATAACTAAAATCGTCACTTTTCTCGTAAAAGGTTCGGATGAAAGAAATTTTATCGATGTAAGCCGCTCGCGTCGTTTAAAAGATATATCCAATAAATTTTTTTTAACGCTCTCCATGAATCTGCAATTTATTTTACTGCTAACTAAATATTTAATATAAAGAACTCGTGTAGAAAAAAACTCTTATTTTTGGTTTTTTTTTATATCCAAAACGTTCGCGAAGCGCGAAAAGCTTACCTATGCAGCGAATGCCTGTAAAGTTTGTCGTTGTAGAATCTTTAAAGAATAATTCCCACGTGGACCCCTTGTGAGAGTCCGTTGGTCGTTTCACCTTCGTGCCAAGTGTCTCGATAGTGTCGGTGAAAAAAAGTCCCCAAAGGTTTGAGAACTTTGGGATGGAAAGGTTTCCTCGCCGTTTCGCGTTGCACTGTGCGAAACGTAAGTTTATCCACTCCGTATGTTTGTCTGGTATCCCCGCACACCATCGGCGAGTCACACAAGTGAAACGTAGTGAACCTTCTGCCAATTTGGCTTGAGAAGAAGACGTCAAGGCTCTGCCGAGTCAAACTCGAAAACAAGGTTAAGAAAGTTTGTCTCGCGGCTCGAGGAGGAATCGTGGATTCTCACGGGACTTCCATCCGTGCAGCAGCTTCTTCGTCTTCTTCTTCTTCGTCTCACCTCTTCTTTCGCGATCGTTCGTTCCAACGTTGACGCGACAAGTAGATCGAGTTAAAGTCACCCGTCATATCTTTTATCGTCTTACCGCTCGACGCAAATAATAACAGTTCGAGGGAAGTTATAAAACTCGTCGATACGATCGCCCAATCAATGTAATTGCTTCGAGCGATTGATTGCAATCTATTTTTCATCCCATCTCACAATTTTTCAATTCCCTTAGAGAAGCATTAAGAATAAAAAATTAACCAAAGATTTTTGAAAGGTTAACGAATAGATTATTGGACTCCAAGTACTCCGGAAATATTTACGATTGATTGCAATTGCAAATTGCAATAAAGCGATAATATATTTAAAAAATATAGAATATTATCTATTTCTCGTCGATTCTTCGAATTTTTAAATTTTCTGAAAAAAAAATAAAAATAAAAATTACGAGTGGAAAAAAAAACCAAATTATATTTTTTTATATTTTGTTATTTCTAACGATTTTTTAAACAAATTTTAAAAAATGTTGAATAATAATAAAATTTTATTTTTGTTTTTAACATTTTTTAATAATTTTTTCTAACGTACATCATAAATCATAAAATTTTTAGAGTTTAAACGAATAGCCTAATGGACTCTACCTAAATATCGTGACAATACCTTTCCTTCCGATATTTCTTATTGCAACAACCAGCGCCACTAAACGTTGCATCCACACATATATAAAACGTCACAAAGTCTATAGAAACCTTTTTGGAGGGGTATCGCTTAAGTTACCGCAGCGCAACGATCTTACATTTCAGGCAAAGAGATACAACACAACTTGGAAAGCAGAAGTAGTTAAGCGCACAGTTGCGGATAACTGTGCATTATTAAAATTGTGTGCACACCGTAGTGCAGTGGAAGATATTTTTACGATTAGAATCACAAGGGCTTATGTTGTGGCTGAAAATACCGAAAACTGCGCCATTCTGATTTTCGTCACGCGATCTATAGCCGGTATAGTTATACATTTCCGTATCACTTGAGACGCGCATTTGGTGAGGATATGCGGTATTATAGCTCAGCAGAGTATGTTATGGGTCTTTATGTATCTGCGACGTACTCGAATGGGTTCCCGAGGGTATCCCAGGAACCCTACCATTCGGAATTCAAGTTTTATCGTACATATATGAAATGGAGTATAGGAACGAATACCTACTCTTCGCGGTATAGAGTGACGTTATAACGTACGGCATAACTCGAGTTCTCGCGGTAACGACCAACTTCCCGTCTAGACTTTGGGATAGAGAAACCCGCGGCAAGAATTCAAATAAGACTCGACGCGAATAGGGGTGGTATAGGGCATCGTTAGCTCAGAAATATTCTGGCAGCCCGGGCTAACAGGATTCGGTCGTCTCGACCATCCAGCGTTTTCTACGACTTACGGACCTTCCCTGTGGCTTCGAACTCCCGATTCAAATATAAAAATTGAGGGCGAAATAAGCATCTAGAAATCAACCCTCCGTTCGTACGTCAGATCCAATAAAATGCCCTTAAATCCCTCTTTTATTTTTACATTTTATCGACATCGATATTGAACATCTAAGTATAGAAGAAATACGAATAGCTGCGTTGAGTAAACCGGAGTCCGAGATGCACGAAGGCTTCGTAACTTTCGCTATAATTATGCATTCATGGGTCATAAAATACGACCTGTACGAGTGGATTGAAAAAAAAAAAAAAAAAAAAAAAAAAAAAAAAATAATTATACTCACACGTAAATGAAAGTCCGATGAAAATGTGAGAAGGTGAAGAAAAAAAAAAAAAAAATGAACACGCGACGCAATTAATTTATATCTCGTTTGAAGTAACCCGAGATTTCTGTATGTATAGCGGTCGATTTTTCTTTCTGAAACTCGCGCGCGATCCTGCAAATCACTGCCAACCCAACTGTGGTTTAGACTGTAATGCTGTATATACAAGTACTGTTATACCGTATATACTACATTCGTTCACTCGCGGTGTTTCTGTTTCATTTTTATTTTATTTTTTTAACTCCCCCCCTCTATCTTACTCCGGATCCATTTACCAAGCGGGGGATTTATCGTTTGGATACACGAACATTTGTAACGTTTCACCGGGTAATCGGAAGTACGTAGCTGTGAGAGAGGGCCGCGGAGAGTCGGGCGTGCGAACCACACCAATATACTTGCGTTGCTTTGGCTATCTCTACTTTATCAGCCACTTTGCACCACGCTGAATTAAAGGAGAAGGAACTCCGCGGTCTTATTATCATACCGCATAGATATACCTACGGCTCTTCCTCCTGAGGTCATCAACACAACTCGAGAACGGAAGCGGTTGAAAATACATTTTTCTATTTCTATTCACATTTTCTGATTATCTATTTCAGTAAAAAAAAATAACAATATAAATAAGTAAAAAATAAATAAAAAATGTATCAATCAATCAATAGATCGATAAACAAATAAATTGAAATTCGCAAAAAATAAAACATTTATTCATATTTTGGTAAATTCTCGAAGTAAATTATTTATTATCTTCCGACAATCATGAAGAAACGATGACATGTTTTTTTTTGTATTTCGATCGAATCAATGTTAAGCTCCGGATATCCCGCAGGGAATTTCTACTACGAATAGATCGATAAACAAATAAATTGAAATTCGCAAAAAATAAAACATTTATTCATATATTGGTCAATTCTCGAAGTAAATTATTTATTATCTTCCGACAATCATGAAGAAACGATGACATTTTTTTTTTTTGTATTTCGATCGAATCAACGTTAAGCTCCGGATATCCCGCAGGGAATTTCTACTACGAATAGATCGATAAACAAATAAATTGAAATTCGCAAAAAATAAAACATTTATTCATATTTTGGTAAATTCTCGAAATAAATTATTTATTATCTTCCGACAATCATGAAGAAACGATGACATGTTTTTTTTTTGTATTTCGATCGAATCAACGCTAAGCCCCGGATACCCCGCAGGGAATTTCTACAGAGTTTTTTTCGTGCTTTTGATGTGTCCGACGTTATCCCTCCCTGATGATCTCTTTGAATGGTTCATCTCGTCTCGTTCGAGGGTCGCACGTACGCGAAATCGAGAGATCCTATCCGGTCGAGTCGTTATCCCTGAAAGCCATCGCGATTCTCTCATTTACCAAGAGTGTCCGATTCACGTGTTCCCCGCAATAGCTCTCTCGTTACATAGACAATCGACGCACGTCTCTCGTCAATTGTTATTCGTTGATATAAACGATGATAATGATAATCATGAACGATTAATTATTATTAACGGCTCGTTCGAGATATCGGTACAAAGTTTTGGGCGATTAACACACCCGGCTACAGCTTGCGCCGACAGGCGAAACCTCCGCACGATCTTCTACCTCCCGTCGCCCCGAGGGCACCAATGGCCATTACCAAAGTTGTTTCAACGGCTCTATACCGCTTCGCGAACTTCGACTCGTGAAATTAGTAGAGCGATCGAGATATCGAATTTGACGATTCGGTAATAGCTTTCTCTCTCTCTCACGACTCTCGCTAAAGTTGAATCCTCTACGTGCTTCAGATGGGAATGTACTTCGCAACATAGACGGTCAATCTATATCAATAAATCATAACGTTGACCGTTAGATTTTGACGTCATTGCGAAATAGAGTACTGTATTATTTTATGTTCTGTTCCTGTGATCCGCATTGCTTTCATTTTAAATGTATAAAATGTTAAACATTAAGTAAATTAAATCCGAAGTAAAAAAATACGCGTCAATGGTCCGTCGACCGAAGCTTTTGACAATAAAATTCACTGACGCGGCTGCTGATTAAATATGATTAATACATTTTTTAAAAATTAGAATTTTATGACGTATACGAGAATTCGAAATACCGTCAATCAAATTATACAGCAATGTGAAAATGAACACCAAATTTACTTTTTTCGCTGTTAAAAATTCCACATCTCCGATGGGTCGGTATTACAGTGGTTGGGGATGGGGACATTTTGCTTATAGTAAAAAGGTGGAAGCAATTTTGGTGAAAGAAAAATAAATATATAAAAGAAAAAGGAAAGTTAGATAAGTGGAATTTGCGAGTGGTCTTTGACATAAAATCTGCGGAGTTGGAAGGCTTTGCGCTCAAATGGACATTGACTATTCCGACCCACTCTGCATTCTCATCTCATTATCCTTTGCATTTTGACTCAATTGCAAACCTGAACGTTGTATTATTTGCATACATTTAGTATCATTTCTACGAGAAAAAAAGACTATTGGGGGAAAACCTTGAAGTTTCGATATATATGTATATATTATTGCCGCTTTATTTGTTCTCTGATTGACGGAGGAAAGAAGCTGATGCAGGATATTCATAATAAATTGATGACACGTCGAAAACAACAGAAATGTATATTTTTTCGTTAATTATCGATGGTTTGATCAATTTTTGGTCAAAACTACTATTGTTTTTTTGTTGTATGCGTTTTTTTTTTTTTTAGCTAAATTGTTAAATATCGTTAATCGTAAATCGTAAAACCGTTAATACCGCTACGTT
The DNA here is from genome assembly GCA_934046635.1 of Buathra laborator. Classification (NCBI taxonomy): domain Eukaryota; kingdom Metazoa; phylum Arthropoda; class Insecta; order Hymenoptera; family Ichneumonidae; genus Buathra; species Buathra laborator. The sequence continues at coordinate 8,579,015 of OW203900.1, forward strand.
CGTAATGTGTTCATTTGCGGTCACAAGAAGCTGATGACGAACATTTTTTTACACCAATTTGATTGGGTGCCGAAAATTAAAAAAAAAATTCAGTTCTATTATTGCCGATATTCTGCTCAATTAAAAAAAAAATAGCGACGAAATGTTTGGTCGAAACAACTCGTAAGTATTTCGATATTCACAGAAAAAAATGCAATAGTACCCTTTATCCGCTTTATCAGCGTTTTTATTTTCTCGTTTAGAACATCAGAAGTACCTGATTGTTTGCGATCTTCCATCGAGAAGTAAAAATATCACAAGTTATAAAATCGCGAAAGTAATCGATTTTAGCAACGTGAGTTGGGAATCAAAATTGTACTATTCGTTACTTCGACGTAATCGGTACATTTTTTACCCGCTGATCAGGAATCTCCTATTTATTTAATTTTTAACTCAAGAGGTGACAAAAAATCGGTGATTTTATATGTTACGCGAAATGAACAGAAAGAATCAAAGAAACAATGAAATAATCATCGATTTTATTTACGGTAAGTAGCGTACATCGCATTCAAAGTTTAATCGTGCGTTACCCTTAATCTATAAATCTCTCGACGTTACCACAGGATAAGTTGAACGAAAAACAGGAAGTAGTCCCGATTAATTCGCGCGCGTAAACACATCCCGAGTTTCCATAAGCTTTGCTCTGAGGTTTTCGTTGGGCGACCTGTTGGAAAAAATAGAAGCGTTGCAGGAAATAGATGTATAGAAAAATAAGGTTGAAAAAGACCAAATAGACACAGTACGAAGGAGAAAGAAGAAGTGCCCGGGTACGAGAGAGAACAAAGGAGGAAAGACTTCAAGCGAGTTCCGGAACGGAATTTGCGGCTAGTGTTTGTCTCCGTTCGCGTTTATCGGAAAACCGCTGCATCCTGGGAATCCTAGTATAAAGTAGGGATCCATTCAACGATAGAGCATCAGACAGTTCTCGTCCTCTCTTGTGTACGGCTCGAGTTGTACGGTACTACTGGTTTCTTCTGTGTTCAAACACATTTTCTCTATCCATCTCTTCTTCGAGTATAAAAAAAAGTGGCATAATCCAAACAGCTTTGATAGCTTCACCGATAACAATATACCAAAAATCAGTGTCTTCATATCAATTTTCTGACTCGACAATATAACTTTGAAGTTATATAAATAAAAAGTCGAAATGGCGGAGGAAACCAACACCGGAATCTTGTATCTCTTCGATCGTCCGGCTGAACCGGTCTACGTGCCGAAAGGCGAGAAGAAAGTCGCCTTCGACATCCCCGCCGACTACTTGGTAAGATATCATTACGATTTTCCATTATCGAAGAATTGATTCTACTTGAATGATCACTTTAATCCTTTAAATTATGTCTTTCATTTCTCCAGCCCGACAGATATCGATCGGTAGCGGTCCAAGTCTTCAATCGTTTCAACGATGATTCCGATTCGAAGATTTCCGTTAAGCAGATAGATTTGCCTGATCTTAGTATCCCAATGCAACTCGGTCGTCACGAACCCTTCTCTCTGTTCATCCCGAAACATCGGAAACTCGCTGGACGCCTGATCAACATATTCATGGGAATGCGAACTTACGAGGATTTCCTCTCGGTATCGGTCTACTGCCGCGATCGTCTGAATCCTAACATGTTTATCTACGCTCTTTCCGTTGCGATTCTCCATCGTCCGGATACCAAGGATCTCCCGATTCCACCCCTCTCCGAGGTATTCCCGGACAAATACGTCGACAGTGGAATTTTCTCGAGAGCCAAGGAAGAGGCCAACGTAGTGCCTGTCGGCTCACGCGTAAGTATCGTATACATTAACGATGAAACAGAGATAACACACGTGTGCATCAGAACACAGGGCTATGAATTTATGTTGCGGTATGTCGCACGTACATGAGATTTTACTTATTTATCGATATGTATTATTCATCGATATTTAGGTGCCCATTGAGATCCCGAGAGACTACACCGCTTCGGACCTCGACGAGGAACATCGGGTTGCCTACTGGAGGGAGGATGTTGGTATAAATCTTCATCACTGGCACTGGCATCTCGTTTATCCCTTCGAGGGCGACATCAACATCGTCAACAAGGATCGTCGTGGTGAACTTTTCTTCTACATGCATCAACAAATCATGGCGAGGTAAGCATTTTTTTAGCATTCACATCCCTGATATGGATCATCTGTATCAATAAATCGATTTGTTCTCCGAAGATACAACACCGAGCGTCTCTGTAACTTCCTCGGTCGCGTCAAGAGGCTGAACAATCTTCGTGAACCGATACCGGAAGGTTACTTCCCTAAGCTTAATTCCCTCGTGGCGAGCCGTACGTGGCCATCACGTCAGAGCGGAGCAACCCTTAAGGACATCAATCGCCCGGTTGACGACATCCGCTTCGATCTGCAAGATCTCGAACGTTGGAGGGACAGAATCTACGAAGCCATCCACACCGGTTCGGTGCTTAACGCACAGGGACAGCGAGTACAATTGACGGAAAAGAACGGTATCGACGTACTCGGTAACATCATGGAAGCCAGTATTCTGTCTCCCAACCCCAACGTCTACGGTGATCTCCACAATCTTGGACACGTAGCGATCTCCTACTGCCACGATCCCGATCATCGCTATCTGGTCAGCCCAACTTCTATCGCATGTTCATTAATCGTTTTAGTTGGTAACCGCGTAATCCTTATTTTATTCTCATCAATTATTACAGGAAGCCTTCTCGATAATGGGAGACTCCGCGACGGCGATGAGAGATCCGATTTTCTACAGATGGCACTCGTTCGTTAACGATGTCTTCATGGAGCACAAGAACACTCTGCCAGAATATACGGTTCAACAGGTAAGACATTTGTTCGATTTTATTCGGATCGATCTATCCAGGAAATTTGGCGGTATAAGATTGCGATCGTCATTGGTGAATAGACGAATTCTACTTTAAGGTGATTAATTGATTACAGCTCGGCTTCCCCGGTGTCGAAATAACTGGAGCCCAAGTAATCTCTCCCAACTCTTCGGCAAACACTCTGAACACCTTCTGGACTCAAAGCGATCTCGATCTGTCTCGAGGTCTTGACTTCACCCCGAGAGGCGCCATCCTCGCAAAATTCACACATCTCAATCACACCGGTTTCAAGTGGAGAATCACTGCCAACAATCGCACAAACTCCCCGCAAATGGGTACTGTGAGGATCTTCATCGCTCCCAGATTGGACGAACGCGGTCTTCCCTTCAGTTTCCGCGTTCAGAAGGATCTCATGATTGAGATGGACAAATTCACCGTCACACGTAAGACAGACTTTAGCATTTCTTTCCGCTAATGGCTTTGATAATGAAGATGTTGATTTCTATCGTGATATCTTACACTGCAGTGCGACCCGGAGTAAACCCCATCGAACGCGAATCCACCGCCTCCTCTGTCACCATACCGTTCGAAAGGACATTCCGTAATCTCGACGCCAATCGGCCGATCGGTGGCGACACACTCGAGCAGTTCAACTTCTGCGGTTGCGGATGGCCACAGCACATGCTTGTGCCCAAAGGCAACAAGGAAGGATACGCCATGGATATGTTCGTCATGATTTCCGACTACAGAGGCGACGTGGTACGATATTGTTTTCAGTTGTTTTCACTTTATTCTTTCGTCAATACGGTGATAACGCAATGAAATCTTAATATCTCTGTATTCACATTGTTCACAGGTTCCCCAAGATGAACCAACCGGTTGCAAAGATGCCGCGAGCTTCTGCGGACTTCGGGATCGCAAGTATCCCGACAACAGATCAATGGGTTTCCCATTCGATCGCAGACCCCGTCCCGGCGTTGAAACTCTGCCGCAATTCCTCACCGCTAACATGGCAACGACACCGATAACTGTCCGATTCAGCGATACCGTCAGACCGAGAAGCGGTTGATCAACGGATTCGGCTCGATTAATACTGTATCTGAATTCCGGAAAGTCTACTTTTGCGATATGATTGTTACAACGGAAAAATGAATGATTCTATGACTTTGTACCTTGAAAAATTAATTGATATCAATAAAACACATATATAAAAGCAATATAATGTATTTTCTTTCGTTTGTTCCCAAAACTCATGTTTTACGGTTTTCATATGCTTCGAGAACTCAATTAAGATCCATCATTTCCCCCAATCACTATCCGCCTATGCATACTGAATACTACAATGTGTAATAATTAATTTAATTATTCATTCGTAAGACATCACTCCACTATTATTTCGCTAAAATCACTTTTATCAAAACGGCTAATTTCCTTCCGCTAAACCATCCAACGATCTTTACAAGCGTCGACGACGCAAGCGGCAAATTGCGCAAACTTCCGCGATCTCCTAACTGAGAGAAAACCTCCTGAGTTTTTCCAACACGCGCGAGTTCTGCTACCGAAGATGATTGTATGATAAGCTTTGTAGGTAATGTCCGTGTATTCGATCTCATCTCGTCTTTCGTATGTTTCTATGGAAGAAAAAACAACAGCCCTTCAAAGACTTGGGCACGTGACGCAATGGACATTGACTGTAGTAAACACGGGATATATATTCTCACCTCTATTGTCGAACAGATCTGGAAAGCATGCTGTGGGGTACATATACGTAGGATAGATTCGAACAAAGCAGCAATTTCAGGAAATAGCGCCAACGACAGAGGGGTGGGTTTCAGAGTATCCCTGAGGAGTCTCGGTTGCTGCGAGAGCATCAGAGCGCAGTTTCCTCGTTCGGTTCGTCGATTCCGTACTTTACTGTATGGAGAAGTGTATGTATGCGTCTGTGTCTGTGTGTCGACCATTTCGAAGTCGTCGACTGTTGGCTTCGTATAGCACTTCTCTATCCGTTTCCCCTCTCGTTATATTGGTATTGGTCGAACGTCAAAAGGATAGTACAGGATCGAGAGGAGAGAAGAGACGACGACGACGACGACGACCCCGACTGTCGGCCGTGATAGGGCACGGAGCTTACCTCCGAAGATCGATACGATGGCACTGATTATCCCGCTACCTGCCGAGATCCCAGATAGTAAGCCCAGCCAACCTCTCCACTCCAGCCGCTCTTGTCTACTTCTCCAAAGGACAGGAAAAAAAAAGAAAAAAAAAAAATGGAACCGAAAACCTCTGGACAATGAAGGAAGAAAACCCGAGCATAAGGAATAAACATTTCGCGCGATATAGCGAAGGCTTTCATTTAGAGGCAATAAGAAAATACGAGATCTCTTCGTTGCGGTTCTGGATATCCTTATAGCGTTAATAGTCGGGAAGAAAAGAAGAAAAAAAAGGAAATAGGGAAACGATGGGTTAGAGGATTCCGAACGAAGATTACAGAATTCGATATAGTTTGATGATAATGTGGAAAGGGAAAGAAAAAGAATCGGTTGAAAGAAAATCGAACGGAGCTTTCTTTTGTTCGGAATAATCAGGGATTACCGGTGAAATCGTTGAAAAATTAACCGGTCATTTAGCATATACGACTGGTTCGTTACTATTGGAAATGTGTTGGTCCTCTTATAATCGGATTTGAGAACGAGAAGTACGAACGAGTTTCCGGTGGAAGCTTCAGGAGCTTTAGAAAGTACGGCCAATCGTGCGGTTTCGAGGGTTGAGCGCTGGTCGATCCAACGTTTAATCCGAAGAAAAGCCCGATTAAATATTCAATTACCCGAGAGAATTCGTGATGTCTAATAAAAGATTCTCGTAACACGCGAATGTAGGGAGGAGATGTTCGTTGGAGCCAATGACAGAATGATTTGGAATTGATTGATTTTGAATGAATAACGAGACGTGGATGGAATATTCTATTTTTTTTTTTTTTCATCATTCGGAGAAATCGAAATTCTAAAGATCGATCAATCGATTAATCAATCGGGCAATCAATTTGTAACGCGAATTAACGATCGCGAGGTTTCAATCATTTGTCATGTCCTACAAAATCGATCCAAATGTTTCTCGGAAATTTAAAAAAAAAAAGTATTCAGCCAACTGCAGAGGCTGATGTAACGAGAGAACGTGAACCATTAACAAGTCGAGAAGAATAGAAGAATATCGCTTAACGTGCGTGTGATAGCGGTATGTATTACGAGGTACGCAGAAGGATTATGGTAATGATGTGAAGGTAACTGAAGCAACGTGAGGTGGAGTCAGGTTGCCGAGGGATTACATTAATTACGAACATAAAGCAGAGAAACGACGAGAGAGTGAGAGAGAAAGAAGTCGTTCCACGAATACGAACTGCCTTATTCCACGGATCATAAAATCAGAACGTGGCAGCGGCCAGGGATCGTTACTCATATGAGACATGCAAGAGAAGGTTGAAAAAAAAAAAAAAAAAAAATGAAAAATACATCGAAAAGTCCCGAGGCGACGTCGAGTGCGAGTTCGTTAGATGGAAACGGCAAGCGCTAGTAGTGAGAGTCGAGAAGTGGTCGGACGGTAGAAGCAAAAAGAAACTTCGAACTATTCTGTAGCGTACCCGGTATCGATAAGACTCCAGTACACTAGAAACTGAGGCGATTTGGGCCGACGACAATCTGTCTTCGTACTTCGGAAGTCTCTCGGCTTCAGTACGAGTCATGAATTTTTTATTATTTCCGCCAGACGGATAATCGGCAAATGTTCGTCAAACTTCGGTACTCCAAAGACTTGCCAGATAATCATAAGTACTTTTAGCTTTCGACAATTCTACAGTAGCGTCAGACCTGTACATTTCGTCGATATTTAATGCGACCGTAGGAGCTAAAAGGAGGAATCTACTTCAAGTAGTAATGTTCGTATGTTGTCAGACACCGATATCATAGCTTAGTTGTGATAAAAATTCAATAAAATAATAATTTCCGCAAATGATAACGATAACTGTATATACAATGATAGTTTCTCGTCTACAATTTAAAGTTCGACTATTCGCCGCAAATAATCGCGACTCTTAGGCGCGTGTAGATTGAGCTCAGTGAGGGGTGGTAGGCGGGGAAATTGTCAGAGAATCATAATTGATGACTGCCCCAGGTGTCGTAGCTGCTTCTCGGTCTCTCACTCCCGAGTCCTTTGCTCCGTCCCGCGCGCTATCGCGGATCCGATGATTTATACGTGAAACCCGGTTGGCCGAGAAACGAGGGTCCGCTCTGTTGCTTCTCGTCGTCTCGACTCCGATCCTTCTCCGCCTCTTCGTCTCTATATGTATACTACATTACTGTACACAGACCTATGCTATACCTATTGCATAACGTTTTGAAAACGCCTGAAGGCCCGTGGTGTAGCGGACCCGACGAAGCAGACCTTAATCTCGGACGAACAAGCTTTCCTCTCCTCTTTTCCCCGCGTCGTAACTACTCGGCGTATATATATATATATATCTCTTTACCGCGAGAGAGGGGAAAAGTAGCGATATTCCGCACCCTCACTTCTATCTCTCCCCAATAGCCGTGTAATTGTTTGCCGTTATCTACGGCAATTAATCGTTGGTTGAGACTCGAGCCACGATTACTCATCTAAATCAGCGATCTCGATATACCACCGAGCCGATCGTCCCCTCGTTCAGAATTTCTCTTATATCTCACGTTCGGAATAAAAAAAATAACCACAAAATAAATACATAAATACATTGCACCCTAACGATGCGATAAAGAAATCAATAGAAAAATACTTACATGTGCGTTAATACAATGTTACGATAGTATCGATTACAAAAAAATGGTAATTAAACGCGATTGTTTCGTTCGCATCGTCTCTGCGAATAAATAAAATTCGCAACTCGAAATTAAAGCGAATAATGTCAATGAGTATTTCTACATATTTGCCGTTGCATAATTTCCTGTACTTCGGTGTTTGCAGCTCGTTGATATCGCAGCCGATTTTATCAGTAATTTTATATCGCCGGTGTTTTCACATGTGTGTAATCCGCTTTCCGACGTCTATTATTGTACCGGCGATTTTTGATTGTTTAACAGACGAGGTAAACGAGACGTGGTTGTACCTAAAGAATAAAGCGTGTAGCGTGTACAGTAGCGGAACGTATATACAGGGGAAGAAGGGCAACACGCGGAGGGGAATTTGACACACGTAATTAATTACTCCGATGCCCTGCAGGCTGCACAGTGCGCGTGGAAAGCGATGATTCAAGGACGGCGGTGCGTATTGCTCGTTCGGCAGCGGCCAGCTAACCGGTGAATTTTCAATTCCGTTGCAGAGTCAATATTTGTGATTGATTCGAAATGCACACGCGGCGAGTCCCGAGCAACCGGCATCGATCGAATGATGCATTTCTCGCTCCGAGCGTCCATTCTCCATTTACGCCGATCGCGCTTTGCTATTCTGTTGTAATAACAAACCAATGCAACGAATTATTCCAAACATTCAAATAGTTTGCGTCACATGATGTACGCAAGTTTACTTAAGGAAGTGAAACACGTTTATAAGTGTAAAAGAAATAACGCGAGTAAATGTATGTTACTTACATCTCGTCGTATTGTCGCGTATAAAAAATGGAAAAAAATATCGTTTTTTTTTCGATAAATAATGCAATCAAAAAAAGATGGCTTCCGCCATGTGATAAATGACTTATATAATAATAATATATATAATTGCTATAATAATAATTTATCATAGCATTTTCTCAATTTTTAATCGAATTAGAAGTATCGCGAAAATTTTTTTAAAAATCGTTAGTAAGCCGATTTAAAAAAAAAAAAATGCATTTCATATCCTCTTTTCTGTAATTTACGAATAATAGTTATGATTTACGATAAAAATGATAGTAATAGTGAAATTATTTCGTTCACTAATTTTTTTTTTTTTTTTTTCGAAATATATTTATATTTATATTCGAACTTAGAAAAAAATGTTTCGTCATACTTTTCACTCAATTGGAAACGATCGCGAAAAGGCATAACTCGTAAAGGGCACCGATGTGAATTTTCTGATAACCCGAATTGATGCTTGAAGGGGGATACGTTTTCATTGGCTCCCGCGACGATGTTTTTTTTCCCACGGGACGATCCAAGCAAAAGAGCATTTTTCCCGCGTTGCCGAAGAGAGAACATAAATCATTCGTCGTCCGGGACCGGAGGTAAATTTTGCGAAAGAGAAATATAGAAATTGTGTGTGCAATGGGGGAGTTGGAGAAATGCTGCAAGTGCGCACTATACTATCAGTATAACCGTAACGGAGTGGTATATACGAGAGGTAAAAGCGCGATGGGAAAGAGAGAGTAGCGCGTGTCTACGAGGATTTTAATGTACCATGTTTTCGGGGGGTTACGGGGGTGTATACGGGGAAAACGAGCCGCTCTTTATAATTTATAATACCACATCCCGCGCGTGCAACCTGTATAAATGCAAATGTCGTATATACGAGCGTTTCGACGGGTTTTATGGTGGAAATCCACGGTACTTTCGGAAAGTCGTCACGCGACGTTCGACCGCAAGAAATGTCCACAAAAAACGTTTTTAGCTCCAAATGAATTTTACGGGTGAACATAGAAAATCGCTTTATTTTTTTTTACAACTCTCACTATCATACGCCGATGTATTGGATAACGTTGTTTTTTTTTTACGCACGATATTTTGACCACTTGTAGTGAAAGCGATTAAAAACGTGAAAAAAATCGGTTGGTCAGTTTAGTTGAAACGCGTATATAAATCGAAAAGTTTACGGGAGACTCCCAGACGATCGGAAAATGGCAAATCGACAATGTAGAGGCGTTGGGACCGAAACAGTACGAACGCTCCCCGAACAACTCCTTCCTTTTCATACCCTTCGAGTCAACGTTGCAATTAAAAAAGTCTCTCGAGAAAAAAGTCTTCCAGACGAGAGAGAGAGAGAGATGAGGGGGCGCGAGATCGTTAAACTGAGCCAACATTTGCCGGGAAACCACCTGAGAAAAGTAGTTGAGAAAATTTTTGCATACACTTTTCGCTGTGTATACATTACATGCATATACATTTACATAGTACATAGCATAACCGAGTATTGTACACAGCGGTGAGTAAATTGGCGCGGATTTTTAACATCGTGAGTCGGCCAGATTTTTTTTCTCGTATTAACATAGAGAAAAGTCGCACCCAAGGGAGCTGCAAGTGAATATTTGAACGCGAAGGTTTAGTCTCCCGACGGATAATTGAATGGCCGGTGAGAGAAACACTCTCCCCGACTTTCCAGACGCGTAGAGTTCATTAAAAAAAATAAAAAAAATGTAAATAAAAAAATAAGAATCTTTCGTTAAATTATCGTAAAAAGTATGACGTTCATCTCGAAGTAAATTAAATACGAAATGAAAATATTACGAAATTTGGTCGGCGTCACGACGATTTTTTTAATAAGCGCGTTATCTGCCGAAATTTTTTCCATTTTTTTTTGTTTTTGTCGCAAACAAAGTTCGCGCTGTTTGATATTCAAATGTTCGCGGTGAAAATCTCTGTCGTAGTCGAATGGGTGTATACGAGTTGACGAGCTTTTTCAATCGCAGTCTATATAGTATATACGATGCTCTTCTAGTCTCGTGGCGTATATATATGTATGTATATTATGTATATACAGATATATATATACATATATTATATATAGACAGGAAGCCAGCGTACCCAGTCGTCTGGAATAGAATCGAAAGCTCTCGATGTAAACTGATAAATATGCATACATAGACGATTCCCGCCCGCGAGAACGCTTTCATTGACTCGAAAGAGAATGTCGAGAGCACTCAGTCCAAAGCGTGGACCAGAAACCGCGAATAAAAGACGAGAAGAACGGCAATCCAGCGTGAGATTTTTTTATTAAATTTTAACGAAAATCGCGTCCTCGTTTATTCAATTGCTACGGTTTTTTTTAATAATTTGTATCGATTAACGAAGTATTTATTATTCACTCAATTTCTTTTGAATTTTTTTCGCTCACACAACGCAATTCTTAAATCATTATTTTTCCGTTAAAATATCGAATTTTCAACGATCGAATGACGAATTAGAATAATATTCGTATCTCTTTATCAGTTTTCGATTAAATTTTTTTTTTTTTTTAATTTTTCAATTATTATCGAATATTTTTTTTCAATTGAATAATATGCTGAAAATTCATGCAACGTATCGCCCAACGATATCGTCTCATCAGCAACGCCCCAATTAACTCGGAGACCGCGCGCGTGAAGTGCTTTCCCGTGTTTCGTGGCATAACGAAGCGAAGTGGAGAGAACAGAGAATCAAAGTTCTCGTTGGCGAATGTTGGCGAGAAGGGTTCATACAGAAGCGCATCGGTGTACGGGGGGGTCGAGGTGCTTCTTGCTTTATACCGCGGGGCGCGTCTATAACTGTAACCCACCCACTTAGCCGAAATTCTCCAACACTCCGGCGAACAAATGCGGGGATAATTAGCGATCACGAGTTTGTGTATTCGGCAGATGCGACCTTGCGGTTTGGGCACTCGCCGTGAGAAAAGAGAGTTTTCCCCGATTAATAGCGATTGTCCCTGAAGATCGACGATTTTAGAACGAAGAATCATCCCGCGACTTTATTTTATTTTTTTTATTTACTAATCCCGATGTCGACGAGAGATGGTTGTCGTTGACAAAAAAATGTTCTGCTTTTCGTCGTTAATAGTGAAACATCCCCTTGTGGTTCATTGAATAATCGAAGAACAAAGCCAAAAGGGATATTTCAGCATTGAAAAATAAATACCGAGTGTATTAAATGATTCAATCGAACAGCTCAGATTTTTATTTCATTCCTTTATCACCTTTCGTTTTCCAATTTCTCATCCTCCTATCATTTGTGTACTCCACTCTTTTTTTTTTTTTTCATCCCCCATTCAATTTACGAACGCCAAAGGGCACCATATATCCGGCTAATGAAATATTTCAACAAAACCGTCGATTGTATAAACAACGAAAGCGCAACGGGTGTCGGAACATTTGTTGCAGAATGTTTCTACTTTCAATACCGCGGTCCATAGTTGTTTCCTCTGCAACCGACGGCGCTCTCTATCGAATTCCCTGTGGGAATATTCGACATTGCTACAAGCATCGCTCGGATTTAGTTTACCAGTAAAACGAAAGTTTAAAACGAGAATTTTCGATAAACAATCAGCGTACCAGTGATATTTATTCGATTGATACAATCGATATTTATACTCGTTACGATGTAATGATTTTGGAGCGTCAATTTTACCTTTTTGCTGATGAAAATGTGCGAACACGTGAATGACGTGTTCATTAAAAGAGTTTTAAAATAAATAATATAATCGAATAAAAAAATTGATTAAAAAAAAATATTTATATTAAAAAGTTTGATTACAATAAATACGAATAATAAAATATGAAAAATTAAAAAATTATTTTTACATTAATCGTGTTGATTTCTTTAACGCGTTTTTCCGGTGTTTTCAATTCAAAACTGTGTTCTTCCGTAAACAGAATTTTTGCGTTACCTTTTAAAAATCACAGGTGGCGATTAACTTGTAATATTAAATCGAAAGCCAACTTTTCGTTTGCTGGTCTCTCATCGGTTTTCGTTAATCCAAAGAGGACTTTCCTGAGCGGTCAAACTCTTTGCATACGGATCTCTTTTATGATTCTGTGCCAATTTTCGATAAATCGATACCAATGATTTCCGGTATGAAAGGCACTTTGATCCGAACGTCAAATTGTAATATGCAAATGCGCGAAACCGCTAACGTAAATGGAAGGCATATTATACCAGAATAATTTCCGGAGTATCCTGCGACGAGAGCCAATAAATCAGCCGTATACAGCATCGAAAAAAAGAATACATAAACATATATCGTATTAAATTCAAACATCTGGCAGCGATATCGCGATTGTTAAGCACCTTTTACCCTAATAGCATCGCGACTTATGTAAACGACATCAGACCTTTAAAAAATAACATTTTCGTAAAAATTGATTATCTGATTTTCAATTTTTTTCTAATTTATTCGAAAATTATTTTTCCCAAAAAAAAAAAAAAAATATTGTTCAGCAAGAAAAAAGGACTTACGATTCGTTCGACATGGTCTCTCGAGTAACGGGTAGCAAAACCAGTTTCCAGTTATTTCGCGTCAGCGGCATTCAAATCTATCAAAGAGCAAAGCGAATGACTAAAGGTTTGCACCACGAAGGGTTCGTCTAGTGGTTTCTATCGCAGAATAGCTCCGATCCTTTGTCCAAAGAGGTTAAAACGCGTTTTCTAGCAGAAACGACGGTACCACAGGGGCGCGCGCGCACACACGCGCGTAGATCGTGTGACGTGGGGCTTGCTGAAACTTTCGTCGACGCGTTCCGCGAAAGCCACGTTTATTTAAATATAATTCCACATTTAACTAGCGTGCCTTTGAGCGGCGTTCGTTAAGCTTCTCTGGTGGTGACGCTGATGGCGAACGCTTCTGTTCCTCACCCATTCCCCCAGAGAAGTAGGTAATGCTATATCGGTTGTTGAGAAACAGAAAGGCGTATCCCTCGTCCTTTAACGTATCTAAATGATTCCAGATACGCCATTCTGTATCTCGGCATTCGTTACCTATATGTATGTGTCATATATGCACCCAAAGTGCAAATAGTGTTGGGAGAGCTAAGAGCACAACTACCGAGGAAAATGCGAACGCTTGTGTTCGCGAAACGAGCGGATAGGTAGGTCACCTTTTGACCGCAGCCTTCGCAAAAACCCGCGGCATTCATCGGGTAATCATCCTCAACGTTTTTTTTTTTTTTTTATTCTCCCTCTCATTCACACCAATACGGAAGCCGTGCAAGAAGTATGCATTGAATACGACGATTTCGCGAGACTTCAACAAGCGCGTATCGGAGTTAAAAAAAATGGGTTAATATGAGACACCGATTTAACCGTAGATTCACCCTTTTTTTTTTATTTCACTCGCGCCAACATGTAATTACTAAAAAAAAATCGCGGACACAAATTCAGCAAAGTATCGGATTAATTTAACACGACTTTTTTCCTCTTTTAAACGTTTTAATACATAACGATTAAGAATCGCGAGAAAATTGTTACGAAAACATTTTCCATGTATACATTCGGCTTATCGTTATAAATGCATAGTAGCAAAACGAGAAGAAATAACATCGTAACATTTAATTGGTCGAAACTTCGGCTTTCCGCAGATTAATTCGCTCGTGTAGTTTCTGGATCGTCGCGCGCAATCTCTTTTTACGAGGGATAGCTTCGGTTCTATAGGTACTACGAAATGTAGAGAACATCGCGCAAGGGGCGAGATGACTAGCGTTCTTCGTTTTTTCGTTCATACAGCTTTGCAGTATACTATATAAGACGTGTAATTCAATTTGGCGAGAGCGTCGTCGTGGGGGATACCGGCGCGCCAAGTTTTTAAAATTTGCGTCGAAGGATCCTCAACGGAGGGGGATGGAAACGGTAAAGCGGAGGAGAGAGATCGAGAGAGTCTTATAACTCTGGCAGAACAAAGTTTTACCTTAACTGCTGCTCTAAATATCAAGCGGGGCGACAAAGTTCCTCGCCGATAATGGAGCTTCTCGTCGTTGCGCGAGACAAAAGGTTCGCGTGACCTCGCTGTTGGCTCTCTATAGAAATACGACGATGTATTTTATGCATATATATGTATACATGTATACACATCGTACACTCCACTATACTTATCAGAATGGATCGCAGCTATAGGTATAACAAGTACATAAAACGGAAACTCTGCGGACAAGAGAGAAGCTGTGGGTGCGCTTTATATAGAAAAGAAGCCTCGAGAATGTTCAGCGGCTCGTCATTCTCCTCGAGGAAACACTTCGATCAAACTGAATCGCGATTACCTTCACCCCGCGTCAAGTAGGCAGCACTCAATGACATTAATTATAGCAAAGGTATATTTGCCGTCATTAATATTTAGTAAACTTCGCGTTACAACGACGTTGAACGTTTTGAGATCGTAGAAAGAATAACCGGTGAAACGAGGCAACAATTTTTTTTTTTAACTGTACCAATCAAAATAATGTCTGTAGATCGAACGATAACAATTTTTCTTTCTCTTGTATGAAAACATTAATTTAACCGACGTCCATTCAACGTTTGCTGACGATGAAATTTCAAAGAGTGCAAAACAAATAGTTTTTTTTTCTGCATGCGCCCGGTGGCTGACTTGCTGTGTTTGGTAAAAAGAAAAATTTGCAAAGTGCGCCAAGCGTACCGCGAACGGCGTGTGGATTTTTAAAGAAAAAAAAAAAAAAAAAAAATCACTGCCGTTATGGGGTGAAACATCGGAAAATCTAAATCGACAGTAACTTTTCTGCGAATATCGGGGAAAAAATTCGTGGCCTCTGGTAAAGTCGACGATCGATGAATTCGCGAGTGTAGCGAAGTACGGGTTTGATTGCGTTTCCGAAACAGATGAAAGACGAGAAATATGCATTTTTGTAACGATGCATTTTGTTGTCGGGACGGCAATTTTTTATTCTTATGCTTGGCGACGAAGCGATGCGCGGAATAAAAAAAAATATATGCGATTGATATTTTATTGTTTAATTATTTATATATATAATCCGTATTAAAATTAATTTTTCGGAAACAGTGGCAAAATCGGTCATTAGTCCGTTGCAGCAATCAATTTTGTACAGAAACATCGAGTAGAATCATTCGTCATAACGTAACTTTTCCCAGTTGGATGCGGCGATCCTAAATCATGTAACTGCGGCCTTTGCAATAGCAAAATGCTATTTGGACTCTATGCCGGCTTTTTCGTGTCAGAAAATAACAATTTCTTATTAACGGTATCCGTGTATCGGATTGTAATCCTTTCAGTCGCCATGTTACTGGTGAGAAATTTCGACAGAGTCTCAACGTCTTTGGGTAGTTTGCGATCGAATGGATATCCCATGTGTCTTACGTCCGGATACATGCGATCGCGAAGTCCGCAGTAACTAACGGAGTATGTGCAACCAATGGGGTCAAGTGCTCCAATCTATTAACAAGGCGAATATGAAAGTAAGGAAATTCCATAGTTCCATTAATTAATTGTTTGCACTAAAGATTGACAAATCGCGGCTTTACCTTATCTAATTCGGCGTCGGAAATCATAACGAATAACGTCATGGTGTAACCTTGAAGTCTGCCCTTCGGTAGAAGCATGTGCTCTGGCCATCCGCATCCGCAGTAAGTGAATTTATCGAGGGGATCGCCACTTTCTGGTTTATCAGATTCCTGATCATTGAATCTCGTCGGGAACGGTACGGTGATATTTGATTCGGTGGATCTGCGTTCGATCGGATTTTTTCCGGGTTTCACTGCAGTTAAAAAAATAGATACGATCGATAAAAAAGTTCGTTAAAGATGCAATGAGAAAAAGAAAAAAAAAATAGTGGGATTATCTCACGCGTAACTACAAATTTATCCATTTCGATCATCAGATTCTTCTGCGCGCGGAAACTGAACTCAACACCACGTTCGTCGAACGTTGGAGCCATGAAGATTCTAACCGTTCCAGTTTTGTGGAAACGAGTATTATTGGTAGCCGTAAATTTATACATGAACTCGTCATGATTAAGATGACTTATTACCGCGTTAACGACACCTCTCGGCATAAAATCGACACCTCTCGATAGATTGATATCTCTCGTAGTCCAGAAGGTGTCCACATAGTTTGGCGTCGTCGAGCAGCTCGTGGAAATCACTTGGAGTTCCGATATTGAAATTTTGTCGAATTTTAACTGCATTAGATTGAACACATCAAATTATAATTCATCCTTTCATCGATGCAGATTTTGCAGTATCGCATACTACAAAATTCTCGATGAAGAACCCAAAAAAATGAAACATTATTTCACCTGTGCAACGGAATATGCCGGCAGTGTATTCTTATAGTCCGTGAAAATATCGTTTATGTATGCGTGCCATCGGTAAAAAATCGGATCTCTCATCGCGGTCACATTTTCTCCCATTACCGTGTGGTTCTCCTACCATTATGCAAATACATTAACGATACATACATTAACCAAGCAGCTAATCAAAATACTGTCCAAGCTTCGTATTCTTAACTCCCCTTAACTTAACCGATCCTTTATTTTAACTCGTTACCATGACAAGTTCCCTCAACTGTATTTCCCCTGAAACCGTTTGCCTCACTCCAAGCGGAGCCTATTTCGAAAAATGTCAACTGCGCACGCGCAGCAGGTACAAGGTGGCTTCGTACCTACGGATGCGTATACCCCTCGTTACCCCTATTCGGAGCAACTGACCGGGAATAGGGACGATAGGGGAAATACAGAAAAGGGAACAGCTCCGGTCCCGTCGAGTTAAGAATACGGAGCTTGGGCTGTACGAGAGATGTACTATATATCACGATAGATCGTTCGATAGAAGCCGTTCTAACCAGATAGCGATGATCGGGATCGTGACAGTAAGCGATCGCCATGTGTCCCATATTGCGAAGGTCCCCGTAGTAGTCGAGGTTTGTAGAGAGAACAGAGGCTTCCACGAGGTTACCGAGTATGTCGATACCGTCCTTTTCCGTCAACTGAACTGTCTGTCCCGCATTGTTCATCACACTACCGGTATGAACAGCTTCGTAAATTCTCTCCCTCCAACGTTCAAGATCGAGCAATTCGAATTCTAGATCGTTGTACGGTCGATTTACGTCCTTCAGTGTTGTTCCGCTCTGACGTGACGCCATATGATTTTCCAGGTCGTAACTTAACTTGGGGAAGTAACCTTCCGGTATTGGATCGCGAAGATTGTTGAGCTTCTTGACGCGGGTCAGGTGGTTGCACATACGTTCGGTGTTACATCTGTAGCAAGTGATACATTTTTTCACAGATGATGATTCACAACGGGTGGTTTCAAAGGATACACAACAATTACCTGGCAATGATTTGTTGATGCATATAGTAGAAGAGTTCACCGCGACGATCCTTTTCCACGATTTTTTTCGGACCTTCGATAGGATAAATAAGATGCCAGTGCCAGTAATGAAGATTTATACCGATATCCTCCCTCCAATAGGCAATCGAATTTTCAGGGTCGACGTTCGAACCGGTGAGGGTTCTCGAGATTATAACGGGTCTCTTAAAAAACGATGCATAACATATATCTCGCTAAGTAAATAAAGTCTTAATATATACTTTATGATATACCGCGACATGAATGCGTGATCCAAAGTCAAGGCGGCGCCATATCATTTTGCCGAATGGTCGTTTTGCCGAAAAACATATTGCCGAACTTTATTTCTCTAAATCGTCATATATCCGAATCGTTGAATTTGCGAAATTTAATAATGCCACATTATTGATTTCAACAATGCCGCATTATTCATTTTTGGTAATTTGATGTTTTGGAAGTATGACGATTCGGACAAATAACGTTCGGCAATATGTTTTTCGGCAAAATGACCATTTGGCAATATGACGATTCGGCCAAATGATGTTCGGCAATTCGATTTTCGGCAAAACGACGATTCGGCCGAATAATTTTTCGGCAAAACGACAATTCGGCCGAATGATTTTTCGGCAAAATAATGTGGCTCCCCTTGGTCAAGGCATGCTAAGGCATGCTTTTACTTATTTATCGTTAACGGAGACAAACGTACGCGTGTGGGAGCATCCATGATGTTGGCCGTTTCCCTGACTTTCATTAAAACTCCAGCACTGAAAAATTTTTGTGGCAGTATTTCGCATAGCGGCGGTATGCCAAGACTCTGTGTGTCTGCACGATGGAGAATAGCGACGCACAGGGCGTAGATAAACAGGCTGGAATTTAGATGATCACGGTAATAGATCGCTATCGACATAAATGTTTCGTATTTTTTCTCATTAATCAATATCTCGATAAGTTGTTTAGCCATTTTGCGATGTTTTGGAATGAACAGAGAGAATGATTTGTCACGGCTGAGTTCATGTTCCACTTTTGGAATAAAAGACGCATTATACATTATCGTGTGCAAACTCTTTTCCTGTTCATTTCCCAAAAGTTTGTAGACTTGAAGTGCTTTAAGTGCTTTTTGAAACGTGTCATTAATGGATGAATTTGGCTGAGAACATAAAAGACGCAATTCAAAGTTTGAAATGATTATTTGTGCAGTATTTTTTATTTTTTTTTTGGCATACAATTTGTAATGGTATCTTACCGGGAAGTCGTAGGGCAATTCGAAGACGACGCTCATTTTATCGCCCTTCGGTATGTAAATCGGCTCCGTCGGACGGTCGAAGAGATATAAGATATCGGTATTGCTTTTTTGCGTCATCGTGATTTTTTACTATATTATGTCAAAGTTATATGATCGAATGAGAATTTCGAAATGATCGGTTGATTCGAAAACTGATTTTTTTTTTGTTATCCGTGAAGTTATTATGACTCTCTTTATTTTATTATTTTGTTTTACTTGAAAAAGCGATGGATAGAACAGAGACAATGTTTATCAACGTACAATAAACAATTCGTCCCGCACAACACGAACGTATGTACACGCGAGAGTAAGAGAACTGTCTGGTGTTTCGGTGTGCAACGGATTCTTGTTTTATAGAAGAACTTCCAAGATGCAGTCGTACCCGATAAATGCAAAAGGAGACAAACACTACCCGCAAATTCCGTTTTGAAAGTCATTCGGAGTTCGTCCTCTTCATTCTTTTGTACTCAAACACTTATTTTTCTCCTTCACACTATCTTTTCTTATCTTATTGTTCTGGACTTCTTATCCTTTTGCAACCGCTGTTATGTCTTTAATGCCCTCCCCTTCCAAAAACCTCAGAGCAAAGCGAGCCGTACGGATGTCCTCTCTAAATTAATCAGCGCCGCTTCCTGTGATTTTGGCAACGCCCGCGTGTACAGCTTGTGATTGAGTTTCCAACACGCAGTACGCTATTTAGCAATAGATAAATTTATGATCTTTTTGTTGTTTTTTTCGGTTCTATTTACCTTCATACCGTTCTACGAATTAAACATTTCTTATTATATTTGAAGTTGGGAGTAATATAAATACAGGGATTTCTTGATGAGTGGGGCGAAGCACATTGGTCACAAATACGGAACAACGAGTCGACATTTTTTTTTTCACACATCTGCACGGAAATGTCGTACTTTGCTCGCTGATGAGAGGAGAGAACGTGAGCACTTTTCTCTCTACAGCAGGAAGTAACTCCATAGGGCGGAAAGTAACTCCCAAGGGAGAAGGGTACTAACTTTTTCCAACTCTCATCAGCGAGGTAAGTATGAATTTTCCGATAAAGGTGGATGAAAAAATAGTATGTGCGCCGCGGGCGGCGTTGACCATCCCGACACGTGTGTTGGGTGATGCCCTCGGTGTGCAATTAGGGCCGAAGGGGACCTCGGGCCTGCCGCATGGAAAGTGGCATTGATGGCATGGCATGGAAAGCGGCTGATTTCGTGACAGTACTGAAAAGATAGGTTCGCACATGCGCAGTTCGCGATTGTTTCACTTTCGGCCCTTGGGATAAAAAAAAAATAGTGCGCAACTCGGGCCGAATTGGCGATTGTAAATCTTGTGATTGCAGCCCTCACTTCGCCCGGGCCGCAAACCTCAGACTCATGGCATTCGCCAACTTTCGTCCCTTGTTGCACAATATATGAATTCACAGTCCTCTTTGACAAAATGAACGATTTTCGCTATTTTAAAACAGCGACATCTTTGTGGAAAAACCATTAAATTATGGTCTGAATAACTATTCGAAACGCCACAGCATGCAAATGTAGATATTTTTGCCTCATTCTATTTTCGTAATAGAATTATCCTAGCGCGGAAAGAATTGTCCCAGCAGCCGGGGGCTTGGCGCGCTTCAACGAGTCCGATGGCGCCCGGACGCCGAAAAGGCAGTGCCAATAAAAGATTTCGCGCTACCAGTTACAAAAAGGGAAATATTAAATTTATAAAAAATTTGTGTACAAAAGCTTATTAATTTAATTACTTAAACGTTTTTTAAACCAACATTCATGTTTGTAGCTTTTTTTGTTGCGAAGGTAACGTTGTTCACTATATTCGTTTATAAAAAAAAAAAACTATTTCACCGATCAACATTTGCTTGACGCCATTCGATGGGGAAATTCTCAAGGTACACATATGAATTATTTCAGATTTTTCAGCGAAATTTCGCTCCATAAACGAGACGCGAAAAAGTTTTAAGACTGACTGACTGAATGATTAAACTCTCTGTTTATGCGTTATATGAACAAACTTGAAGTTGGTAAAAAAAAATTACATACAATATTCTGCTAACCTATGCTTTGCACTACCCAAATCTTTTTTCCGATTTGAGAAATTTTCATCAGTTTTCGAGTTATCGTCATAAACATGAGCCGCCGTCGGGGTCTATATTGTGTATAGACCTCGGCCGCTGGGACAGAAAATCCCCTCCATATATGTATATGGAGCCCGTACGTCAAGGGTTAATTGTTATTGATATAAGGTAAAAGGCCCAGTTAGTGACACTTCTAGGCAACTCTCTCACTTTCAGCGTGTGTGATCATAGGGATAAACGAAGAGGACCGAGTGTCGTAGTTTGTGACCCCCCGAATGCGCGCTACCCATTGGCTGCATATCAAATAGTGGGGGAAGCCGACTACGCTAGAGGTACTCGTGTCACAAACTGCGACAGTCAGAAACTGGGCCGTTTAACTTACGGCTCGTAAACAGTTTTCACAACAGTGACGTTCCGTGAAGTTCATTTTAAAATTTATTGATTACTAATAATACAATATCAAAACAATTCATTATTTCGTTATAGTGATACATAGCTTCAGCCGGAAAATCATCAGGTCCGATCATTTACACTCAAAAGAATTTTAAGTCGGGAAAACTAATAATTAGGCAGTCCTAATAGTTATTAACCAGTACTTGTTCTACTACTTTTTAAGAAACTACTTTTTAGGAGTGGACTAGTAATACAGTGGCGCGCTGCGCGTGCGTCCGAAACCTCCTGTCGTCATCGTCGACCAATCACGGCACGAATAAACCGACAACAATACAAATATCGAAGTGCGATAGCGAAAACTCGAAAGTTCGATACACCAACTTTTTAGGAGTAGAGACTAGGAGGTTACGGTCGCGCGTCGCGCGCGCGTCCGAAACCTCCTGTCAAATCTCGATCAATCACGACACGAATAAAGCGACAACAATATAAAACTCGCATTTCGATACTTTCGATACGATTCGATTAAATATCGCGAAGGTCCCAATTGCGGGTAACTAATTTCTCTGTACTTTAGTAAAGATATTTTTTTTCGTCTGGTTTTTGCTCAATATTCAAAATTGTTTTTTTTTTCTTCTGAAATGTGTATCCAACTAAGAAATAACATCCTCGGTAGTATAGTGGCAAGTATTCCCGCCTGTCACGCGGGCGACCAGGGTTCGATTCCCTGCCGGGGAGATTTCTTTTTTATTTTATCATATAATAATGAAATAGATTCGTTCCTTATCCTAGCAGACGAAGCGTTGCAGCTACAATAATAATTTTGATCGGACATAAAGATGAAACGCAGTGCGTAACGCGTCCTCAGTGTGTCTCGCTCACTCCACGGTGAGCGCCAATGGCGCTGTCTCTCTCTTGCAACCATACAAATTTCGCATCACCTTAAAAAGTATTAGTCAAGTGCCCAAACCTAACTTTCGTGAAAAATTGTTTTCGCACCTTCCGCAAGAAAAATTGAGCGCTGCGATCAGAAAGGCCCCACAAAACTTTTGAAACGATAACCTTAAAATCCCGGAAGTATTTGACGAATTGTAATGTATCCCGATGAAAGTTCATCAATTTAAAACGAAAGAAAGTTCTGTTTCCGATTAAAAATCCAAAATTAGATTCTTTTCAAATCGATATTTTTTTAATATCATAACGAGGCGCAGTGTGTTGAATAGATCAGATTTTTATTTATTTTTTCAATACAAAAGGCTACTTAGAGGTCCGCTGACCATTTCTCTCAACTAATCCTTGTTGTTCTTCTTCTTGTTCTTCTTCATGGTGTGTTCGCCTTCTTGAATGTCCTGCATCTTAAGGCGATATCTATAACGTTGGTTATATATATCCATAGTCTTCAGAAAGTCCGTAGTCATTTCATCCATAGACAAGCTTTTCGGAACGGACGTACTGTCTGGCCCGTGTTGTTCCGAAGACTCCATCACAGACGTTTTCGGGTCGTGGAATAATGTCTTTTGTTTAACAACGTCCGTGAATCGGATTTTTAGGCACTCACTATAACAATAGGCAAAGAGTGCCTATTAAAATGACCATCGAGGCTTCTTCACACAGCTTTCGATGGGGATTCCCCGCAGCGTATGCTCCAAAAAAATTATTTTTTCAGAATTTACTTCGGTGTACCTCCAACTTCATGCGCAGTTAATTTGAAGTGACTCCGATGACTGGAAATATTTTTTTTAGCCTGCGGTTGAATAAAAATAGCTTTTTCACTGAATTTATCTTCTCGGACGTCCGTATCACAGTGTAACTTTGGATGGTGCGAACCAATTTTGTTCTCCTTCGCAGGAGTGTTTTATCACATCATGACTATTGTGCACAAACATTTTGAAACTACTGCGAAGCCTTTAATGAGTTGTTCCAAAATAAAAATTCCATTTTGTTCCGCTAAATGTCCGTACGGTGCTCCAATTATGAAGTCTACGAACCAAATTTTTTCTTTTTCGCAGCATTATTTTATTTTATCGAAAGCACTATGCACAGCAAATTTGAAGACATTCTAACATTTCTTAATATTTTTATTCTACAATTATTTCTAGTGAGGAATTATTTTAAAGGTTATGTTACTTTAATTTTCCAAAAAACAATTTTTCATCATGTCAGAAAAGAAAATTTGGTTGCGAAATATAAAACACGAAATATCACACATTGATTTACAAATATTAGCCCTTTTTATTTCGAAAATAATATATTTTGAACGAAACCATTCACAATATTTTACAATACATCATTCACATTCGTAATAAAAATCATAAATTTCACGGGTGCACTGAAAAATTTGGTTATAATTTCACAAAGAAGAATCATCGAATATCCAAAATTATTGCAATTTGCCAAATAAAATTGAAAACAATCGCGACTATTTATTTTTTTTCCGTTCATTCTATCTGTCAAACTTTGGAAGCCGACGACAATTCCATAGTAGACGTGATAAAGTTCGCACACGCCGCGACGTTGATATTCTGTGGCGCGATGATTTGAAATGAAAAAAAAAAATCTCAGCGTTTTTTTCATTTTTTATGTAAATTACTTTAAATATTCGGAAACTGCAATTTAATTTTTTCAAATGTCTTTAAAATTTTTTCGAAACAAAAAAAAAATTCAAATTTTATCTCGAATTTTTCCAACCACCCTTCTACTTTCTTTTCAATTGTTTCAATATTTCTATCTTAAAACACACAGGAGGTTCAGATGAAACGCGCAGCGCGACGTATAAACATATTCGATACGTAGCGCATAACGCGAAGTGTAATCACACTTGGTACGGAGCACGTAGCGCGACGTGTACCCCCGTGAGTGCCTTAAAAAATGTCCCCTCGGGACACTTTTCGGGTGGTTTGGGGGGCGGAGCCCACCAACAAGGGCCTCTGCGCCCGCAGGGCGCTGAGGCGCTTGTTATCGTTGCAATTGCCATGTTACTGGTGAGAAATTGCGACAGAGTGTCAACGCCTTTGCGTGGCACGCGGTCGAATGGATACCCCATGGATTTTGCGTCTGGATACAACCAATCGCGAAGACCACAGTAACTCACGGAATTTTTGCAACCAGTGGAAGGACTTTGGATAACCTGTGAATAACGCAAATTAAGTATGTGAACAATTCATTGTTCCATCAAAAAATTGTTTAACTTGAAGAATAATGATATGCGGCCTTACCTTGTCACCCGTGGCGTCGGAAATCATGACGAACAAATTCATCGGAAAGCCTCCAATTTGTCCTTTCGGTACAAGCATGTGTTCTGGCCATCCGCATCCGCAGAAATTGAATTTCTCCATTTCGAGGAGATCGGAACTTTTCGGACGACCAGATTTGAGATCACGACTTGTCGTCTCGAACGGTACAATGATACTCGATTCGGTGGATCTGCGCTCGATCGGGTTTTCTCCAGGCTTTACTGCAGTTAAAAAATTACATACGATCGATACAAGAGTTCATTAAAGATAAAATGAAAAAATAAAAAAAAACAGTGGCTTTTTCTCACGCGTAATTTCGAATTTGTCCATTTCAATCATCAGATTCTTCTGCACACGGAACCTGAATGGAAAGCCACCCTCGTCGTACTTTAAAGCCATGAAGATTCTCACGGTTCTCGTTTTGGGGAAACAAATTTCATTGATAGCCGTGAATTTATACATGAATTCATCGTGATTGAGATGATTTACTTTGACGCTAACTGCACTTCTTGGCATAAAATCGAGACCTCTCGTTAAATTTATATCTCTCGCTGTCCAGAAGGTGTCCACATGGTTTGGCGGTGTCGATGGATTCACGGAAATCACTTCGAGCTTCAAAATTGACACGACGTCGAATTTTAACTGCATTCGATTAAACACATTGAATTATAATTTGTTTTTTCGCCGATGCAGATTTTTTAGTAGCATACTACAAAAATCGCGATAAATGTAAAAAAAAAATCAAATGAATTATCTCACCTGTTCAACGGAATAGGCCGGTAGTTTGTTTTTATGTTCCATGAAGAGAGCATTTATGTATGCGTGCCATCGGTAAAAAATCGGATCTCTCATTGCTGTCGAGTTTTCTCCCATTACCGTATGTTCCTCCTGCAATAATGGATAAAGTTGTACGAGTAAACCATGTAACTAACCAAAACATGAGCACTCAAATATAGAATAGATTGTTCGATAATAGCAGCTCTAACCATATGGCGAGAATCGGGATCATGACAATAACCGATCGCCATGTGTCCCATATTGTGAGGTTCCCCGTAGTAGTCAATGTTGTCAGAGAGAATAGAGGCTTCGATGAGGTTACCGAGTTTGTCGATACCGTTCTTTTCCGTCAACTCAATTCTCTGTCCCTCATCTTGTATCACACTTCGAGAATGAATGGCTGAGTAAATTCTGTCCCTCCAACGTTCGAGAACGAGCAATTCGAATTCCAATTCGTTGCCCGGACGATTTATATCTTTGAGTGTTGCTCCGCTGTGACGTGAAGCCCACGTGCGATTTCCTGTGGCGGAATTAATCTTTGGGAAGTAACCTTCCGGTATCGGATCGCGAAAATTGTTGAGCTTCTTGACGCGACTGAGGAAGTTGCACAGACGTTCGGTGTTGAATCTGTAACAAGTCATCCATTTTTGTACAGATGATCAAAAAACGGTGGTTTGAATGATAGATTAGTAGATTGTGATACTAGTACGGGAAAGCGGATGTTCCACGACGATTAGGAAGCGGCGCACGAGCTGAATCGAGCGCTACAGTGACACGAGACAAAGCCGGGTATTCCCTGCAGCGCAAAAGAAGGCCAGTGCAGCCTGCTTCCTAACCACCGTCGGATGTCTTCTTTTTCGTACAAGTATTACATATACAGTGTTTTTTAATTAAACCAATGCGTTCGTTCATTCACCAGATGCGTTTTGCTTTTCAACCCGAGCGTTCTTTTATGCGCAGTTTTTTTCCAATTACACGTTGCGCTGTTTACAATACATACATTGATGATCTTCTTATTGCTTTTTTCGTTTCTATTTACTTTCATAACGTTTTACAATTGCAACATTTTTTAAATTATATTTGAAGTTGTGACTGATGTAAATCGCGATTTCTTGACGAGTGTACGCGTGACGGCTGAAGTACATTGGTCTTTTTTACGCACTGTCATTTTTGTCAAATTAACAATTTTTGCTGTTTGAAAGCAGTGATATCTTTGTGGAAAAACCCTTGAATTATGATCTAAAGTACTGTTTGAATCGCCGCAGTATGCAATTTAAGACTTTTTCCTAATTCTATTTTCGTGTATGCGATTCGATCAATCAGCTTGCAAGGCACAAATAATTGTTTTATGTGTTCGTATGTAAGTAAATGTGCTTAGAAAGTCAGAACAAATGTGAAGTCAATTCAGTGATGAACCTAATTTTTTCAAACTTGTAACGCGGCGATGAAAACGTAAGTATAGTTTCCACTTATCTTTTTTTTTGTAAATATTAAAATAAACCAAAAAATTTACTGACCACATATTACCATTTTTATTTTTGACGGTTCATACGAAATACGAAATCACAAATAATTCGATTTAGAATCGAGTCGAATATAGATATTCCTATCAAAATATTCACTGACGGGAGTAAATGTGCATTTAAAAAGATGTTTTCACAGAAAATATTCGATTCTCTGGACTCTTATAAGACGTGGATATATATAAAAAAACTCGAAAGATACGCTTCGAAAGTACGTAGTGATCACGAGATTTTCAGTCAAAATTTTCCCGTCTTTCATCTTTGCTTTTCATCGTTGTAAATACGATTTCCACGATTTTTTTTTCGTTGCATAAAATACGCTAATCAGTCTGATTTTTTAATGTCAATTCAAAGCACTCATGAAGAGCAGAAAATATTATTTTAATCGTTTATTTAATTTTTAAAAAATTTTTTTTTGGTGGTTGAAAATAGCTTGTAAAAAAATTGTCTCCTGACGGTGTACACTCCTGCAATCCTAAATATTGCTTAAAACAAAATTTGAAAGAAGGTTATCTATCAGCATAAAAGCCGCTATCGCGCTATGAAGGATTTTTTTTTTCGATCTAAATTGACAAAATTGCGACATTTTGAAAAAAAAAAGTATCGAATTCAGTCTTTTTTCGATAGCTTTTCGTTAAAAAAAAAATGAAGATGTTAAAAAAAAACTTCCGTAGCAAGATAAAGAATGGTGTGAAAAATGTTGTGTCAAAATTTTAGACTGATACCTTGAAAACTCTTCCGTTAAGAATGTTAACCGTGTACATCGAGTGCAAAAAGATTTCTTGAAAATTTTACACTAAAATAATCGCTTAACAGCATTGAACTTTTTGTTGAATCATTGGATTTGGAATGTGTAAAATTCAATTGTATAAATATATTTTCAAGTCGAAGCTTACGGTACGATGATCAGCGCGCCCGTTCGATATGCACTCTGGAGATACAAGTCGCAGAATATACTTTTTTGATTGTTTTCGATGCATTACGGGGAAAAACTGACATATGATAACTCGAAGAAACGATGTTACTATTTATTTTTCTTCCGAAGTGTATCATAAATTTCAAATGCGATTGTATGTGAAAATTAAAATAAACTTATTTGTTATATACATACGGCATTTAAAATACTTTTATAAAAATGTTCATAAAATATTTTTCACATTGTGCTCTCAGCGATAGATCGATGAGACCAATGGAAAGAAAAAAGAGACTATAGACATTTTTTGTATGTATGTTTCGCATAAAAATTTATTGGTTTCATAAAATACAATACACAAACAATACATCATTTCGTTACAGTATTCGATTTCGCCGGTAAATCATCGAGTAGAGTCATTACCACTGAAAAAGATGTTACGTCGGGAAAATGTATAGTTAGGAAGTCCCAGTAGTTAGTAACGAGTAATTTTCCCACTACTTTTTAAAAAAGAAATAAGTTGTAGAATCCGATTATTCGCTTTCTCAACTAATTGTTAATTGTCTTATGTGATAATTGTTTCTTCAGTGATATTATAATGATCGTTTTTTCATTGCTTCCCTTACTTATCGTAATGATGGTGATGGTGCCGATGGTGTCCAAGCCGACGCTGTTGGCGACTGTTGAGGGCCGATCCGGACACCGATATGTTATGTGTCTAAACTTCCTTAATTATCATAACATCGTCAATGAAATTATTCGCGTTGGGTGTCGTTTTTGATGCGCCCTTTGTCGCAACCTTCGCCACAATCTTATTCGTGTGGGAGATTACCTTTTCACTTTTCGGATCGGGCGTAATGTTTAGTCTGCTCTGTACCGAAGTGTTCACCACAGACTTCTTCTTGCCGGAGATTAACGTTCTTTCTTTAACGTCGTCGGTGAATCGTATTGTTATCGTTCGAGTTGCCATGTTGCTGGTGAGAAACTGCGGCAGAGTTTCAACGTATTTGCGTGGCACGCGGTCGAATGGATACCCCATGGATCTTGCGTCCGGATATTTACGATCGCGCAGTCCACAGTAACTCACAGAATTTGTGCAACCAGTGGGGGCATTTTGGGTAACCTGTGAATAATGCAAATTAAGTATTTGAACATTTCATTGTTTCACCTGAAGATTAATAAAAGACGGCCTTACCTTGTCACCCGTGCCGTCGGAAATCATGACGAACAAATCCATGGTGAAGCCTTCCATTTTTCCCTTTGGTATAAGCATGTGCTCTGGCCATCCGCATCCGCAGAAATTGAATTCTTCGAGAAGATCGGCACTTTTCGGACGTCCAGATTCGAGATCACGGAATGTCGTCTTGAACGGTACAATGATACTCGATTCGGTGGATCTGCGCTCGATCTGGTTTTTTCCAGGATTTACTGTAGTTAAAAAAAATCAGACGATCGATACAAGAGTTCATTAAAGTTAAAATGAAAAAAAAAAAAAAAAAACTGGTTTTTTCTCACGCGTAACTTCGAATTTGTCCATTTCAATCATCAGATTCTTCTGCACACGGAAACTGAACGGAAAGCCACGCTCGTCGTACTTTGGAGCTATGAAGATTCTCACAGTTCCCGGTTTGTGGAAACGAGTATTATTGATAGCCGTGAATTTATACATGAATTCGTCATGATTGAGATGATTTACTTTAACGCTAACTGCACCTCTCGGCATAAAATCGAGACCTCTCGTTAAATTTATATCTCTCGCAGTCCAGAAGGTGTCCACATAGTTTGGCGGTGTCGAGGGACTCGCAGAAATCACTTGGAGTTCCGATATCGAAACTTTGTCGAATTTCAACTGCATTCGATTAAAACACATTGAATTATATATCGTTCTTCCGCCGATGCAGGTTTTGCAGTATCGCATACTAAAAAAATCGCGATAAATATCCCAGAAAAATGAAATAAATTATCTCACTTGTTCAACGGAATATTCGGGAAGTTTGTCCTTATATTCCATGAAGATAGCGTTTATGTATGCGTGCCATCGGTAGAAAATCGGATCTCTCATTGCTGTTGAGTTTTCTCCCATTACCGTGTGTTCCTCCTGCAATAATGCATAAAATTGCACACCAACCAAAAAATGAGCACTCAAAGTACGATAGATCGTTCGACAGAAACAGCTCTAACCATATAGCGATAATCGGGATCGTGACAATAAGAGATCGCCATGTGTCCCATATTGTGAAGTTCCCCGTAGTAGTCGAAGTTTGTAGAAAGAATGGAGGCTTCCACGAGGTTACCGAGAATGTCGATACCGTCCTTTTCCTTCAACTCAACTTCCTGTCCCTCAGCGGTTATCACACTATTAGAGTGAATCGCTGAGTAAATTCTGTCCCTCCAACGCTCGAGATCGAGCAATTCGAATTCCAGTTCATCGCCCGGACGATTTATGTCTTTGAGTGTTGCTCCGCTCTAACG
Organism: Buathra laborator; assembly: GCA_934046635.1. Lineage (NCBI taxonomy): Eukaryota > Metazoa > Arthropoda > Insecta > Hymenoptera > Ichneumonidae > Buathra > Buathra laborator. Next base: position 8,609,542 of record OW203900.1, read on the forward strand.
CGACGCCCACGTGCGATTTCCCATGTCGGAATTAATCTTTGGGAAGTAACCTTCCGGTATTGGATCGCGAAAATTGTTGAGCTTCCTGACGCGACGAAGAAAGTTGCACAGACGTTCGGTGTTGAATCTGTAGCAAAAGTGATACATTTTTGTACAGATGATCCATAACCGGTGGTTTGAATGATAGATAATAATTACCGAGCCATTATTTGTTGATGCATGTAGTAGAAGAGTTCACCGCGACGATCCTTATCCACGATTTCTCTCGGACCTTCGATAGGATAAACGAGATGCCAATGCCAGTGATGAAGATTAATACCGATATCCTCCCTCCAGTAGGCAACCCGATGTTCCTCGTCGAGGTCTGAAGCGGTATAGTTTCTTGGGATCGTAACGGGTTCCTAAAAATCGATGAATAATACATCTCGTTAGATTCATAAAATCTTAAATATCTCACGCGGTGTTACTTCGTAATTTCTTAAGTAGACGAACGTACGCGTGTGGAAGGGTCCGTAACGTTGGCCGTTTTCCTGACCTCCGACAAAATTTGGCCGCTGAAAAATTTCTCCGGAGAAATTTCGCATAGCAACGGTACGTCAACATTCTTCGTGTCTGGACGATGGAGAATAGCGACAGCCAGAGCGTAGATAAACATGTTGGAGTTCATGCGATCGCGGCAATAGACCGCTACCGAGAGAAAATCGTCGTAAGTTTCCATTTTCATGAATGTCTCGATAAGTTCTTTAGCCATTTTGCGATGTTTTGGAATGAACAGAGAGAATGATTCGTCACGCCTCAGTTCGCTGGGCTTTTTCAAATCCGGCAAAATAATCTTCTTCACGTCGATCTTCGTGGGCGGTTCATCATCTTTGGAATAATTAAAGCCATTTATTGTCTTTGAAGCATCGTAGTTCTCGGGCTGCGAAAATAAAAGACGTAAATGGACGTTTAAAATGATCACTCGAGCAGAATATATATTTAATCGCGCATATCGTAATGGTATCTTACCATATACTCGTAAGGAACAACGAAGTAGACTTTCTTCTTCTCGCCTTTCGGTACGTAGATCGGTTCGGTCGGACGGTCGAAGAGATACAAGATGTCAGTATTACTACTCTCCGTCATTACGATTTTTTATTATATCAATTCAAAGTTATATTGTCCAATGAGAAAGGTAACGAAGACGAAGACTTTGCTTTTTTTTTTCGCTGTTCGTGAAACTATTACGACTGTTTTTATTACGGTATAAAGTGAAGAAGCGATCGATAGAACACAGAAAATGTATTTGGAAACCCAAGAAACAATGGACCGCACAACTCCAATATACTCACGAGACAGCGAGTACTGTCTAATGTTCCATCCGACGCCGGATCCTTATTTTATACAAGAACTCCCAGGATGCAGTGGTACCCTATAATTGCAAACGGAGACATCCTCTACCCGCAAATTCCGTTTTAAAAATTACTTACAGACTGTCCTCTTTATTCTCTGGTATTTTTGCACTTTCTTTTCTCCTTCGCACATCCTTTTCTTATCTTATTGTTCCAAACTCCGTTTCCTTTTGCAACCACTTTTATATCTTTAACGAGCTCTCCTCCCGAAAACCTCAAAACGCAGCAAACCGTACGACGGGTATTCTGGGTCTATACACGCTAATTAATCAGAGCCGTTTCCTGCGATTTCGGTAACTCATGGTATGCATCGTCCGATTGAAAGAAAATTACAAAGAATTAATTTATTATCACTTTTTTTGTTTTCTTCCGATTTTATTTATTTTCCTCAACGCTTTACGTTTCACCCCAATATTTTTCAATCATATTTCAAGTACGGAGTATCATGAATATTAACAATTTCATAACGAGGGAAAGAAAGTACACCCCATATACAGCTGCGAAACGATCGTTAAAAAAAAAATCATTGTCTAATCCATTTTGCCGGTATTAACGATTTTCACTGTTTGAAAACAAGCAAAATCTTCGTTCCCCGAGGAAATTACGAAAAAACCTATGTGTCTATCGTATTATTTCTACAATTTTTTCATCCTGTAACACGGCGATAAAAAATGCTTTAAAAAAGTGAAAATACAAATGGTTCCGAGAAAAAAATTTATTCGTAAAAGTCGAAATACTTACAATAATGTTCTTAATCACACATTTTCACGTATTTTCTTCTACAATTTACATCCAACGAAAATCTGGTAATAGTTTTGATAAAAATCGAGAAGATTATACGACGGCATTGCAAAAATAAAGAAACTTTTTTTATAATTGTTTTGGCGCTTATCGCTGTTCCTCAGAAATAGTTTTTAGCTTCAATCCCCTTCAGGCGCGAAGGAGGCGAAGAAGATCAACATATTTTCCTCGTATACACATTAATACCATATAAATTGCGGCTCTTTATGATATTGTCACACTGTTTCCTCATTCATTACCTTTATACACAGAAATACGGTCTCTAAGTTGTCGGCTCTTCACGGAGGACATGAACACCAACACCGCAAATTTCTTTTAAATATGATTTTTAAATGATTTTGAATATTCTAAATACGTTGAAATGAAAAAATCGTAAAAAAAATTTGCACGGAAACAATGCTTTTTCTATAATGAAGAAAAAAATCATAATATTTCGAAAATCAAAAAAATAATATTTCGAAAATCGAAAAATCACAGAAGAAATATTTAAAAAAAATTCTGGCAGTTGTTAGCCCAACGGTTCGGCGAAGATTTGAAAATCGTAATATAAAAATTCAAATACAAACAATTTCCGATATAATTTCATGTGTCACATCGGCGTTCCGGTGTATCAGTGACAATCGTTATATTTTTCAAGTGATATTAAACCCAACGAACGATATAAAAATTCGCGGAAAAAAAAGAGGTAAATATTCCATATACGATAGAAAGTCAAAAGTACAAAGCAAAACAAAGTTTTCATTACCAACAGAAGGGAACGCCTTCTGAACGCTCGTATTCCAAAAATTTCTTAATCTTCGTGAATTCTAATGAATTCTTAAATTAGCGTATGAATACTGTAAAGACGAGAGGAAAGAATGGGGTACTGCTGAGTATTCATCCGAATGAGAATTTCAAGAAAACAAAGAATGAACTCTAATGAATAGAAATGTAAACGAATTTTTACAGAAACATTTTTTTTCCTATGCTGGATGACGATTCGATGAGTGAGAAATAAATAAAAATGAAGAGACGATCGATATTTTTGATATATATATTTTTATTGCAATTAATAATTATATGCGATATAATAATAGTAATTATTCATTAGTCCGTTATAACAATCAGTGTCGCAGGCCATTCGTAATTAAATAGTGTAGAAATCCGGTTCCCGAGGTTCTCCCGATTCAACGATAACCCTCCTAAAGTCCATAGTTATCAGAGAGAGATGTCGATTAGCAGTCTTCTTTACCATTATCGTTCTCGAAACCGTGATAAGCCGGCGAGTGGTGTATGGTAACTGTATCGTTAGGATTGTCGGTTGTTAAAGTTTCCATCGCCTTTGACTGGTGGTGGAGATTCCATTGGTAGTCGTGATGGTTATTCGAATGCCATTTTTTCCCGGTGGAGTTTGATGTTTTATCTCGACGTTTCTTTTCCGCATATTCCTCCTGACCGCCGTGATTCATAAGCCCAAAGGGTTTTGCGACGGAAAGTATGAGCCCATTGTCCTGCTTCGATTTTTCTCCGTCGGAAATGGGTGATTTTTCCACACGATTTTCTTTGCAGTCTGTGAATCGGATTGTTATCGGTGCAATGGCCATGTTGGGGGTCAGGAATTGCTCCAGAGTGTTAACGTTCTTAGGCACTGTGCGATCAAATGGATACCCCATGGATCTTGCGTCCGGATACTTTTCATCGCGAAGTCCACAATAACTGAAGGGTTCCTTCGTGACAGAGCATACTTTGCCCCTCACCTGTTAACAACGTTAGTAGAACAATGTAAGCATTTCAATGTTCCGGCAGATTTTTTTTTTTTTTTTGGAACAATAATTAAAATAAAAATAAAGCCTTACGGTGTCATTCGCGTTGTTGGAAATCATGGCGAACAAAACCATAGGGTAGCCTTCCTTCTTGCCTTTGGGTAAAAGCATGTGATGGGGCCATCCGCATCCGCAGAACCTTTCCTGTTGGGTGATCTCTTCCTCCGGTATATCTGAGGTAATCTCGCGGAATGTTCGTTCGTAAGGGATAGTGACTGAAGATTCAGTGGATTTTCTTGTGATCTCGTTGTGTCCGGGATCCACTGTAATTTAAAAAAAAAGTCCACGATCGATAGAAAGTCATCATCATCATCATGAAAGTTCTAACGAAAACGAAAAGTATGAGCGCTTTCTCACGTTTCACGCTGAATTTGTCCATTTCAATCATCAGATTCTTCTGTGAGCGGAAATCGAACGGAATCCCGCGTTCGTCCAACGCGGGGGCCATGAAGATTCTTACAGTTCCCATCTTACTGTAGCCTGTGGCATTGTTTGCTTTGATTTTGTACTCAAATTCGGAGTGATTCAGATGAGTTATTCTGACGCAAACGGGACCTCTCGGCATAAAATCGATGCCTCTCGATAGATCGATATCGCTCTGCGTCCAGAAAGTCTGCAGTTCATTTTTCGGACCGTGCGGAGTGATCACTTCTACTTCCGATATTGTAACGTCTTCGTAGTCCAGCTGCCGATTATTAATCAACGTTCGAATTGCATTAAATTTCAATTCGTTTTATTAAGATAAGTTTTCCGCAAAAAAAAAATTAAAAAAATCAAAGAAGTATCTCACCATATTGACGGGATATTCCGGCAGTGAGTTCTTGAACTCCATGAAAATATCGTTTATAAATGCGTGCCATCTATAGAAAATTGGATCTCTCATAGCGGTTGAATTCTCTCCCATAATCGTATATTCTTCCTGCGATAATAGATTTTTCATAAAACCAGTAACCGGATAGCAAAAAAAAAATGATAATCTTTCGAGAAAAGTGAGTCTAACCAGATAGCGATAATCCGGATCGTGACAAACAGCAATCGCCATGTGTCCAGAATTGTGCAAATTTCCGTAGAGTTTCGGGTTCACCGAAAGACTAGTCGCTTCAATTATGTTTCCGAGATCGTCAATACCGGACATTTCATCCAATTGAGTTTTGACTCCCTTAGTGTCTGTTACACTGCCGCTGTGAATGATTTCGAAAATTCTGTCCCTCCAAATTTCGAGATCCAACAAATCGATCTCAAGATTATCTTGGGGACGATTCACGTCCTGGAGGATCGCTCCACTCTGACGCGATGGCCACGTTTGGCTCGCCATAGTGGAATTAAGCTTTGGGAAGTAACCTTCCGGTATCGGATCGCGAAAGTTGTTCAGCTTCTTGACGCGACCGAGTTGGTTGCAGAAACGTTCGCAGGTGTATCTACAGAGAGTGTTGCAAGAGAAAGAAATAACTATAACGTCGGGAATACGGCGTCCTATGGGCGATAATCAGAAATACGAGGGCGATAATCGGGAATTCGCGGTCCTATGGGCGATAATCGGGAATACGAGGTCCTGCGGGCGATAATCGGGAATACGGAGTCCTGTGGGCGATAATCGGGAATACGGAGTCCTATGGGCGGCAATCGGGAATACGGGGTCCTATGAGCGATAATCGGGAATACGAGGTCCTGTGGGCGATAATCGGGAATACGAGGTCCTGTGAGCGATAATCGGGAATACGGAATCCTATGGACGGCAATTGGGAATAGGGAATACCGTTTTTACACCTCTGCTACAATATCGAAAAAAATGAATAATAATAATAATAGAAAATAATTACCTCGCCATAATTTGTTGATGCATGTAGAAGAAGAGTTCACCGCGACGATCCTTAGCCACAATGTCCTCTGGACCGGCGATAGGATACACGAGATGCCAGTGCCAGTGATGAAGATTTATACCGATATCCTCCCTCCAGTAGGCAACCCGATGTTCCTCGTCGAGATCGGAAGCGGTGTAGTCCTTCGGAATCTCAATGGGTCGCTGTATATCGATTGAATGACAAATTGACATACAGCAATCATTCGATCAATCGATCGTCATAAATAAAATAAATTTTATCTATTTTTCATCATTTCGCAATACGCATTCGTAAGTCAGAATAAAGACACACAGCTTGACGCAAATACGTTATTATCGATACTTCGCGATTAACGGAGACGAAACTTACGCGTGAGTTAGGACTCTTCAGCACGTTGGCCGTTTCTCTAATTTGCCCGAAAATTTTACCACTGAAAAATTTGTCCGGCAATATTTCGGTTAGCGGCGGTACCCCAATATGCTTCGTGTCCGGACGATGGAGAATGGCAACGGCCAACGCGTAGATAAACATATGGGTATTCATACGTTCGCGGCAGTAGACTGCTATCGAAAGAAAATCGTCGTAATCTTCCAATCCCATAAATATTTCGATGAGACGAGCAGCGCAATCGCGATGTTTTGGAATGAAAAGAGAAAATGATGTATCGCGTTCGCATCCCAACGGGATACTCAGATCCGGCTTATCCTTGACCTCCTTTATGGTAATCGTCGGAGTCGCTTTGAATGTGAAACTTTTGAAGATATCATTTGCCACCGGTAAATATTTGTCGGGCTGAAAAAATAAAGAAAACAAATAAATGAAATGATCATCCGATCAAAATACATGATTCGCAATAAAAATGGTAATGATATCTTACCAAGTATGATGGCGGGATATTGAAAGTGACTTTTCTCTCCCCCTTCGGCACGTAAATCGGCTCGGTAGGCCGATCGAAGAGATACAAGATTTCGGTGTTTTTCTTCGCCATCGCGATTTTTTAATTTATTTTACAACTTCAAAGTTATATTATCGAATGGCAAAGTTGGTACGAAAGTTTCAATTCTTTTGTTTTTTCGTCATCCGTGATAATTATTACGAATCTTTGTATTTTGCCAATTTTTTTTTTTTTTTTTTTTTTTTTTTCGCACAAAAGATCGATAGAACGGAAAAACGGTGTTTAAATACACAGCAAACAAGTAGTATCGTACAACGCGACGCAGGCTTCCGAATCGACGAGAACTTTCTGATGCTCTGTCGTTGAACGGTCTTCTCCTTTATAGTAGAATACCCAGGATATAGCGGTTCCGCGATAGGCGCCCGCGGAAACAAACACTTCTCACTTTTTCTTCACACTGTTTTCGTCGCCTTTCATTAGCTTTTGTTTTCAACTATTTTCAATTTCTTAATCAGCTCTTCAAAGGACTTCAGAGCAAAGCGAGCGCATCGGTGCCCCGAGATGAAGGCACGCGAATTAATTTTCGTTGCATCCTGTCTTTCGCTGCTTCATAAAATACGCTTTACCAAAATTAGAGATACTCGATGGAGGTACAGAATGAGTTATTTGCGCAGTCCTTGTAGAGCAATAAAAAAATTCAAGAAAATACGAAAGTATTAGAAAAAAAAATTTACGTCTACATATTTTCATATATTTTTTCGCGCTGAAATCGAATCTAATCTCGTAGTTTTCACCCCCAAATCAAACAGAATTATCATTGATGACTAAGTACCGTAAATTTAAAAAAAAAATGCTTTTCGTCATTTTTTGAACTTTTATGTAACTGCACTTTCTATAAAATAATTTTCAACACCATTTTCTCGCAACCGTGAATTTTCATAATAAAAAGCAATATATAGCATTCCATATTAAAAAGTTTCGTGAAAAAAAAAAAAAAAAAAAAAACACAACGCTATCACCGCGTTTTTTTTTCGTCCAATATAATTAATTCGCAAATGAAAGTTTCGATGCAAAAGAACGCGGTGGCAAATTTAAAAAAACAACGAATTACGCTGCAGACTATTTGTTCGAATAAGAAACAGTCGAGAAAACACATAGAGTGATTCGAATGGAATAAAAAAGCGTGGAAAGAGGTGACGGCGTCCAGACTCGTCAGTAGCAAAAAACCAGAGGCGCTAAGTGACGCGATTACTTCAAGCTATAGCTCCGACGTAGGATCGGATTCTGTGTGTGCGCCGGTATTTTTTTTTTCGTTTTTTCTCCGACTCTCAACGGAAATCCGGACCGGTGGAAAATCCGTTTCCTCGAGCGGCGGTGGTAGGGTGTTATACACCCCTCGACTGCTGCGACACGTCATGTCTCGCGTGAATGCCGAGCAACCGGTGCGGGTACGCGCGTTCAACCCCTCCGGTCTCTGCAAACTCGTCGGGCCTCTCTCTCTCTCTCTCTCTCTCTCCCTCTGTCTCTGTCTCTCTCACCCGGCAAAACTAATTTCCAGTTAAAGTTTGCAGTTATCGCACTGCTGGCCTCCTCTATGCTCTCTGTCTATCCCCGCAGCCTCCCTGTATCACGAGCAAAACGTCGTTCTCTCCTATTTCTTTTTTTCTCCTCTTTTACCCGCGTTCACGCAACGTCAGTTATACTATATACGCATCGAGAGGGTTCTCGTTGCTCGAAAGCACCCTTCACACACTTTCCCCCGCTTTCCCGTATACGTATCCCGGGCATTACCGGTTTTTTTATCCTTTAAGTTTACTTTTTTTTTACCATCCATGCGGGAACGGTGACGCCTGTGAGAACACGAATAAAAATTTTAACCAAAGCCGAGATTTTTTTTTCGAGTTTTTGTTAATCGCTATTTCAATACGCAAACGCTGATATGCCACACGAAAACAATATATGCAAAAAATATATATAAAAATTGAATATATATAAATACGATTTTTCGAAATAAATAAATAATAATATTTATTTATTTATTTAATTAACGTGTCAACACTTTTACAATCGTTAAAATATTTAATTTCGTCTCTATTTTTATCATCCCTTATAAATTTTAATGGGTAAACAACAGCGACAAACCCTCAACTAATATATATATTTTTTTCATCTCCGAACTTTGCTTTCTTATATCGTAAAGCATTTTTTTTCTTCGGGTGTTGGCTTCGGGTATTGGAAATCCATTATATATATACGAAATTCGGTGTTTTTATATAATTCATATATTAATCATATAATTCGTATAAACTTTTATATGATGGATTATTATTAAATATTCATGTTATATATACATAACACATAAACGTTACAGAAATCGTACTTTATGTAATTCTCATCCAAGCGGACATTTCAATGAAATATGCCAGAGATAGAGGAACGTGAGTAGTGCACCAACCGATTTCACTCAGCAATTCCGCAGTCCGCGTAAAAACAAAGGCGCCGGAGCCGCGTACGCCTGAAGGGATGTTACGGGCATTTGTTTGACCGTAGAACAATACTCCGACTCTCTCCGCCGCACGTTTCGACGTTCCGCCCGCCAAAATTGTACGCGGAGAGATATTACAAACCTTTAGCGAAGCGCTTGCAAATTTTTTGAATGCCCCGAGATGCCAAAGCCGCTCGCAACTCATCGCTCGCAACTCGTCAGTCGTGAGTTTCTCGTTGATAAAAGTTTTGCTTGATAATAAAATAAAATAAAGAAAAAAAAAAAAAAAGATCGACGAAGCAACCGAAAAATCGCGTAAAAGAGTTTTTTACGCTCCGAGGAACTCCCGTTGAGCGTTGCCCGCCGCTCTTCATTGTTTTCACTGCCATCGCGGCCGTCGAGCAAAAACTCCGATTGTAACTGATTTAACGAAAAATCTAACGGTTCTTATATAGCAACTCTGTCCCTACCCTCGCCACATTAGAAAAATGTTTGTGGGGATAGCGATAAGTGTAAATGGGTTGCGAGTTCCGAGGTTAAGGAAAAAATACGAGAAAATCGCGCAAAAAACGTACATTAATAAAACGCACGTTAGTGTTAAAACGATAGGCGCGCAAAACCACGAGAATTACGATTTGGAGTTTAACGCTTCGAATATATTATTTAAAAAAAAAAAAATTTATTTTTACGATTTGTTTATTTAATTTTTTTTTTTTACTAAAAATCGATACTCGGCGATATTTTTCTTACGCGTATTTCCGCTTTAGAAAACTTGCGATAAAAAAATGTTTTTTTTGTTTTGTCTTAATGGATATTTTTCTGATTAAAAAAATGAAGAAAAAAAGATTGAAATAACGACCCAAAATCTTTCAAAAGGTCCTCCAGAGCCCCCGAATTTAAAAAAGAAAATATTCAATAGGATGACACGGTAGCGAAGCTGATGAACTCCAAATTTTTTGTGACGTCGAAAAAATCGAGTAAAAGAGAATATCATTTTTTCAAAGTATTCTTCGTAATTCCGGCATTTTACGGAATTTTACGTTAAATCGGAAATATGAAGCATTTATTTTTTACGGCAAAACCACTGATCGCCGCATTTTTTGAGTTGCGGTCGCGAAGATAGTGGACAGCGTTTTTTTTTTTTTTGGAGATATTTATTTTTAATTCGATTTTTTTGCTGCACGACACGGATAGAGAACTTCCTGTTAGTTTGGATAATCGCGAGGCGTCCGCGATAATCCACGTTAAGCATCGAAACACTGCGGCGACCCGCTAAACCGCAATTGCAGATAATAAATATTAAAGGAATGAGGAAAGTGCAACGTAAAAAAAATCGATGTTTTTTCTCTCTCTCTCTTCGAATCGTATTTATTTAATGAAATTACAAGTTTATCTTTTTTTTTTTACTCTCGAGAGACTATCCACACGTGAAATTTCGTATTGATATGTTGTATGTCCCTCGCAATTTATCTCTATGATTTACAATTTCTCGTCACTCTCGCGACGATGCAGTCGCATCTGTTACGCCTTTCGGAACTGAAAAGTATTATCGTTTATCGAATATATAGATCCATTTTATAGTTAACATATTACACGAGGTACAATTTTGTTCTGTTTGTTTTTTTTTTTTTTGCATTTTTTTTTTTTTTTTTCTTTTTCACATTTTACACTAAGGAATACAATAATACAATCGATCGCTATATAAAGACAAGTTTTACAACGATTATGCTGTTAATTTCAATTCACCTTCTTTTTTTTTATTTTTTTTTTTTATTTACAATTGTTACAATACACGTTTTTTCGCAATGTCGTCAATGAAGATTTGTTTTTTTGCATTCCGTTGATGTTTTTTTTTTTTTTTTTTTTCTTTTTTTTTTTTTTTTAGATCGAACGAAGACACAAAATTGATCGTTCTATTTGCATCCGAGTCCGATGCCGACACGCGCGCACCTTCCAATATTCTAATTTCAAACTAACACGAGGCGACGCGCATAGTCCCGACAGACAGACGCTGAATCGCATTGACTCTTCGCGCTCGTATCACCAATCCATTTCCCATGACATCCAGTCGATGTCGACGTCATCATTTTCCATCTGCCGATACCGTTGAGTCCCGAGGGATGACCGTTGCCCGGGCATCTCGTTCTATCGATGTCTCCTCGACAAATCACGCAAATTTGCGATCCTAAAAGTTATGAAATAAAAATAAAAACGATATTACGCATCACAGAAAAAAAATATGACAAACGAAAAACCGGAAAAAAATGTGAAAAATACATTTTTCTACGATCTTTCTGCAACGTCGTGGCATACGTGAAAAAATAATTCGTATGAATAAAAAAAAAAAAAAAAATTGTACGATCTTTCTACATCCTCGTGGCGCACATGATAAAATAATTCGTGCGAATGAAAAAAAATATCTCAATCATAGATTTTTTTTTTTTTCCATTTTTTAATACACTTTTTATAATGCATACATCATACGAAAATGTATATCGTATCGTCAACGAAATCGTGTGACCGGGACGCTTCCCATATTCGTGAATTGCTGAGTATTCGCAAGGGACTTGCAATTTTCTCTCTAACGAGAATGAGAAAAAAGAAAGAATAGACATCCGCAAAAATAAAATGAAAAATACGAGGTCACGAACGAGCGAAGCAGAGACGAGAATCTCGAAAAATTTTCGTATTTTTATTTCGCCTCGTGCGATTAAATTTTCTAGTCGAGGATGATATACGCGAAGGGCTGTGACGCGAAAAGCGCGGATGATAAAAAAAAAAAAAAAAAAAAAAGATACTTCCTTTACACCCTTTTGCGATTATCCTTTCCGCGAAGTGGTTTTCGCAAAATGCTGATTCGAAAAGCGCGTATAGCGTGTTTTTGTACGCGTGTTTCGCGATCGAGGTACTTGTACTCTGAATCTGAATCAGTTTTTTTTTTTTTTTTTTTTTTTTTTTTTTTTTTACGTTAGTACGATCGTTAGTAACCCGCGCGTACTGCCGACTTTATAGTCACGTGCGCTATATTCGTGTCTAACAATGTAAAAGGGAAAATAGTACGACATCGTACTAAGCGCGACCTGATTATTTAATGCGAGAACACGCGAGAAAGGTCGATAAAGTCGGTGTGCAGGAGAGTCGCTCGTAAAGTTTTACATCAACCTGAGAGTTTTCAGCGCGCCGAGTGTGAGCGCCAAAGGAAATTTCTCGTTCAAAGCGTAAGAGAGCGAAGGTCGTGGATAACAAAAAGGGTTATATAAAGTCTCGTGAGAGATTTGAGATAACGATCGCGAATTGTCGAAAGTTTCCGTCGCAATTGCCGATTTAACGAAGAATACGCGTAATTAAAGGAAAAATGATTAATTCACGAAAATTTTTCGGAATTCACGTCTTTTTTCGGAATTGCAATGAGCTAAAAAAAAAAAACAAATATCGCGCGGGGAAACAACAAAATCATTAACGAACGCTGCTCCGTACTTTGGCAAAATGTTTCGCGCTGTCTCTGCCCTCTGTTCGCCAAAGTGCAGTGAGCATAAAACTCTAATTGAAGCGAACGTGAGATAAGGCGAAAGCTGAGAGTGAACGCGCAAGGGGAACCGTGCAATTATTTAATGCTTAGGCACGCGAAGGGAAAGATCGATTAATGGACGTACGTCGTAAAATTTCTCGGTTATTCCTCCTCGCAATATCTTTATGTAGTGCAAAGGTCGTTTTAGGAGTGAATATACGGAGAATGTGTGTGGAAAAAAAATGTTTCCCGATGTTTTGCGTCAATGTTTGCACGTGTTATTGGTTAATGTTTGCATTACGTTGTTATCGAATTTATAGCGATAGTAAAAAAGGCGGAAAATTAAAAAAAAAAATTACTGATGTTCGTATTTAAATATCATTAAATCGATAAAAATACTATTACTTCGAGTGTAAACATTTTTTTTTTTTAACAGCCCATTTTTTCATTATTTATCGATATATCGATGTTAAATGATGAAAAATGGTGATTTTTTTTTTCCTTTTTTCTTTTTCTACTTTTCGGGGAAAAGTTGTGATATCAATAGATAACCGCGACAAAAGAAATATTATATACAATATGGGAAGGTATAAGCCAAAGGGGAGACGAATGAAAGCCGCTGAGAGTTCCGACCACTCGGAAAAAGCGTCGTTGACCCCCGCAAGACTCAACTCGAGGACTCTGTGCGCTCAACAAACAACCGCTCTCGGGAGTAAAACCCCTTAAATCCCTCCCTGGCGAAGGCTTTTCTCGTTCTGTCAGCAGGCAAAACTCTCCGAGACACAATATTTATTATTCAAAATAGAAAGGGTGGGAAGAGCTTTTCGCATAAAAAGCACAGGATATCTCATTAACGAAGGAATGAATTGTTAAAAAAAAACGTCACCGAAGTTACAACACCGAGTTACGATCGATTTTTCATTTATCTTGAAAAACAAATTATTTTTTACAGACTTTGTAGTATTATAAAATTTATTGAGTAAAACTTTAAAAATCGTAAAATAGCTTCGAACTTCGAATTTCGAAAGTTGTTTAAAAGAATCATAAATAATAGGGGATCGACGAAAAAAAAAAAAAAAAAAAACTTATCACGAGTTTTTTTTTTTTTTACCGATTTCGTGACCTTTGGATAGTTCTTTTATTCCCATATAATCGAAAAGCTTTCTCTCGACGGTGAGCCGTTCCTAACGCGAAACAAATAAACGAACTGACGCGGTATACACTGCGGTTTTCGATTTCCGAGATTCCCCAACGTTTGCACCTTCGGGATCATAGCGTTAGGTTGGGATGTTTGCTCTCGAGAACGATTTATCACGGGAACGAATCCTCTCTTCGTACCCGTTGTAAATATGTCACAGCTACGAATGATACACGGCGGTACCTTCGCGGGCGTCGAGGGATATAAAAATTGGACGGTTGTCGCGGTGTAACGAGAATGAAAAAGAAAAACAAAAAAAAAAACAAAAAAAAAACGAGCAAAGAAGAAAAAAGAAAAACTTGTAAGCAAACCTATCCGCAGGAATAAAGATCGTAAATCGAATGGCAAAGATACGCGAATCTTCGAAAGAAAAAAAAAAAAAAAAAAAAAAAAAAAAGATAAACCGGGATGACTTACGTACTATTGAAAACTCTCTTATACTACGGGAAAAACATATCGCTTACCCTCCGTCAAAGCCGGAAAATCCTTGCTGCAAGCTCTCGACGTTCGCACGATCGTGAAAGTGGCGCAATATCTAAAATCCAGAAAAGCGCGATATTCAATCCGTCATTGAATGGCCTATAAGAGATATAAAGTGATTTTCGTGAACGTAAACTCCACGCGACTGTACAATTCTCAATGAAAAAAAAAAAAAAAAAAATTTATGTCGCACAAACGAAAGCAACGAAGAAAAATGTGATTCGCTTCGATATGGGAGGCGAGAAACTTTTGTCGTCGTCGTTTCCGCGTCGAGCGTTCTAAATCGATCGTATGAATAATCCATAAACACGCGAGTATCATTGCTGATCGATATGAAAGAATGGGAACGATTTCGTAAGTTTCGCCGATTAGTCGATCGATATAATCGCGAATTCTATTTCGTCCCGAAATCCGAATAGAATAGAAACTCCGAAAAAGTAAATTAATTATCTCCTCGTCTGTCTTATTTGCTTATACCAATCTTCGCCGACTCCATTTTTTTTATCTTTAGAGATATAATCAATCTTCCCGACCGCTCACTATAACAATGAAATGAGATGCGCCCGAGTTTCTCATTGCAATTTCTCGGCAGCCGACGATTCGTCGCCGTTAATTGCACAGTTGTTTCTGGTCTACTGGAGTACCCAACGTGTACGTAGCGCGGTGAGAATCCTCGCGATAAACCCGAACGCGGTAAGCACGTCGATTCACTCTGTTGATTCAAACCAACAGCCAATCTACAGTCGCACCCCCGGCATTTCCCTCGATACGTGTTGACGGATACACCCGGCCAATTCGCATAAACATTTAAATTTCTATTTGTATACGAAGATTCAATGTTGGCGTCCAAATATACATATATTGATAGATATATACATATATAGTGAATTTCTACAGACGCGAAACCGCGAAACTTCGAACAAACACGATATTCCGCGGTGCATTGTGTACGAAACCTCAATACTTCCGTTTGGCAATTTCGAATCGGGAATACGCGATGGGATGACGACGATTCCCCGTACGGAAATTAATGTAATATCGAAATATCTCGCCGACGATACCTCGACGGAATTTGTATCGGGATAACGTGTAATCTTTGCGGGTCGCGATAACTTCGATATATATTGCATACGCGTTCTGTCGATAACGCGTGCGCGTGACATTGAACATGCAATTCGGATAGTGTGTTAAATATGCTCCCTGTTGCGACGGAGGTATAGAGTCGATCGAGTGGTTTGCGGGTTCGGAAAGTGCGCAAACTTGCGGTTGCACCCGATTTCGCGGGGTTTGCTGTATATGTATATATATGTGTGTAAAATCGTTCGGGTGAACTTTATGCTCAAGAGAATACCTTTTGAAGGATGCGCTATGGTCGTTGTGAAGCACTTGTAGCGATAATGTAGTGAGTGGTCGCGAGAGCGGCTACCGCTATGCGGCCACTACGGAGGCCGCGGGAAATGGAGATTTGCAGAAGCGAAATGATTCAACTGTTGAGTGTATTCAAGATAATCAGCGTACCGCGGGGTTACGACAAAGTCAATCACAGTAGATTAACGTCGAACCTTTGTATTGCAAGAGTAAATATGAACTGATGTATCGGCTTTGCTATTCAGTGATTCAAAGATCGATTATCGAGGGATTAAAGGATTGGCTACGCGATCGATCGATGGATTAGACGATATAATTGAATATTCAATTGGAAAGTAATTTAACACTGAAATACTACACATTGGTCTGTTGGATTTGTGGTGTTTTATGAAAATTTTTGAATTTTTGAAAAATGCCCTGTTTTGGGTTTTATTCAAAACGGTTTAACTTTATTGAATATTTTTATAGAGAATTTTGTATACTTTTCAGTGGGATAAAAATCGGAAAAATTTGAGAAATTTGAAGAAGTATAATAATAATGGGAAAAAGTTATTAACAAAAACGAAAGAAAAAATTTCCGAAAAACGGAATTTTCGAAAATTGAATAAAAAATCGAAAAAAATGCATGTTTTCAGAAAAATTAACGAATTATCTTCTGCTAAAAAGAAATTCCGGATAATTTGTTAATAAATTATTTCCTAACCAATTCGTTGAAAACTTTTTGGAATAATTACGCAAAATCAATATTTTTAACGCATTTTATGTGATTAATTTTTATCAGACTTTTATCTCTGCGCGAAGTATTTAAAATTCTCTCCGAATCTCACGTATAGCAGGAAACTTAAAGATACAACGGTCTTAACCTCAAAAATATTGATTATTCGTAAAGCTTCGTAAGTTTCGGTTCTCCCGGACGTCGATGCGGCGATAAAAAGATGCAGAAATACGAGAATTCTTCTCGAATTAACAAGGAAATACGACGATTGAAGTAATTTTCATACAATTACATTTCCCAATTATCCAAATCGTATAGAAATTAGTAATCTAATTAATTGCAGTGATGATTTACTGAAGCCGCCACGTTGGCATGCGATGCGAGTAATCTAATCGTCTCGAAACGTATATTCGCGATTTGAAACTATGTCCTCGAGATTCAAGGTATAGAGTACACCGAGTGTACGTACACTACACGCGAGAAACAGCTGTAGCGTATCAAGTCACCGCGAGAGTTAATCCAATAAGATCCGTTCGAAATTCTCACAGCTGTTATATCCGGAGATATTGTATATTCCGAACCGCTGGTAGGTATATCTCGTATTAACGTATAACAAGACGTATGTACTACGCGAGGATCTACTTGACAAGATACTGAGCTTTTGGAAGACGTTGAATTATCCCCTGAAACTCGTGGTACACACGACGAGTTATAGAAACGTTCTCTTCGTGTATTTCGCCGAACAATAGACTTTTTTTTTTTACGCGAAAACATCATTAGCGAGATTTCTGGACGCATAACAAGACGTACTACGCGAAGATCTACTTGAGAGGATACTGAGCTTTTGGAGGACGTTGAATTATTGCCTGAAACTTGAGATACTGTACCACGCGTTATGAAAAAATTTCCTTCGTATATTCATGACGAACAATAGAGTTTTTTTTTTTTTTTTTTTTTTTTTTTTTTTTTTTTTTTTTCAAATGAAAAACATCATTAGTGAGGTTTCTGGACGCAAAGTGTCCTTAAAAGGCGTTACGGCACTTTTCGAAATTGAATTAAAAAAAACGGAATTTTCGAAAATTGAAAAAAATTCTAAAAATATTCATATGTATTCGGAAAAATGAATGGAATTATTAATTATTCGAAATTCGGATTGTTTTTTTTTTTTTTGGAATTCGGAATTATTATTATACAAAATTAATGTTTTTAGTATCTTCTGTACGGTTGAATTTTTTTCAGATCTTTATCGCCTAGAATTTCGCCTTTATATTCTTCGATAACGAAAAAATTTACCGCGATTGTTGTTACGTTGCATCTCCGTCTCTCCTATTATACAGACGGCATCGCATTAAACTATCGACGGACTCTTAGAAATTAATCCGCTCGTCAGTATTCCGTACTCCTCCGTACGCCTCCGTGCAATAGTCGTTTCATTGCGCGCGTTTCTATACGAAGTTCTTACTCAACGGGAAAGTTCGCGCATTAAGTTCGCTCCATCATATACGAAGCGGGAAAACTGCAGACGAAGGCATCTCTATACGTTTCGACCTTAACTCAGATCCTTATGGGAAATTACGTGCCCGGAGATCATTCAACGACCGCGTCGAATATTATATCGTAGTATAGTATAGTATAGTATTATAGTATAGAAAATTATAGTTGAAGCAGTGAAAAGTTCGTTCGGCACTTTCGCCGAGGCGTATAACTCTCTTCACTATATATAAACGCGAATAATTTTCCAGACGCCGAGTCAGCGTCAAGAATTAAAGATCGAAATTATACTCACTCCTCGTTCGATACCTCCATTGAACTCGTATTGTCGACGTTTTCCATGCTTTCCATTGTCAGAAATGCGACGGCTGAAACTGTAGTCATTTTTTTTTTTTCTTTTTTTTTTTTTTTTTTTTTTTTTTCATTTTGTATTTATACATTTTTTTAAATTTAGCTGTGGATTTTGTATCGCGCAATTCAACTCGCGATTTTTTTTTTTTTTTTTTTTTTCATTTTTTCGAATTTATCTATGGATTTTGTCCCTCGCATTCAATTCCATATCGAATTTATTGGTATTGTGCCGCAGCAAAGTTTATGAAAACTTTTGTTATAGTTATATATATCTATGTATATGTTATATAATGTATATTATATACCTTTAAAATGACAGATACGAACGTTGTGACCGCATCCGGAAAAACTGTGACAGGTTCTCGATTGTTCGAGTTGAGGACAGTGCTTTCCACCGTTCTCCATCTGTTTCGCGATAACCCGTGTCCTCGTTTGAACACCCGCACCGCATCTGTTCCCGCAGGGCGACCAATCTTCCCACTCGTTCACCGTACAATCGACCACTGAAAGGAGAAAACCACCCCCCGCGCGTGCGATGAGAGAAAAATAAAAGAATCGGAGAACGAAGACGTCGGTTGTGTTTATCTTGTTGCAACGAAAAAGTAACTTTCTTCATTGCGATCTATAGATTCATCGGGAAAAGTTATAATTGAAATTATTATCAACTATCGAGAGTCAGCTGTGGAAATTGATAATAATAAAAAAAAAAAAAAAAAAAAAAAAAAAAAACTTTGTTGTTACGTCGGCCTCGCGGATGTTTCAATCTTCTCGTGGGAATAAAAAGAAAATATCTTCTTGAACCCTCGGGAACGTTTTTTCATGCGGTACGTACATCTGGCAACGAGGTCAACATATAATGAAGAGCGATATAGCGAAGGGAACGCGAGAGAGCCGTTGGGATTTATCTAGAAAAAAGTGAAAGTTTTCGCAAAGCTTTGTCTTTTCGCAACCCCCTAATAAATTCCACCGACGCGAAGTCTCACAGATTCGAGGGCCGCTCTCGTGCGTAAGAGAGACTTTTAGATAAAAACAAAACTGAAAGCATAGATATTTTTTTTTTTTTTTTTATAGTTCGCGGAAGTTTTTTCCTTTTTTTAGATCCTCGTTAGACCTATGAAAAGAGAGACTTTCTCGTGCGTAAGAGAGACTTTCAGATAAAAATGAAAGAATAGATATTCTTTTCTTTTTCTACTTCGATTTTTTTTTTTTTTTTTTTTTTTTTTTTTTTTTTAATAATCTTCGTTAGACCTATGAAAAAGTAGTTCAATCGCTTTCGAGTTTACGCTGTTATCACAGTCATTGAGAAACGGTGCCAAGAGGATCGTAATTAAAAGCGCGACACGATTAAAAGTCCGAGAATAAAGAAAAATAATAATAAGATGAAGTCTTGAGGAAAAAAAGGGAAGGGGGTGGGGGGTTGGTTAAGTGAGTGAGAGTGGAGCTCGATGGAAGAAGCGAAGATCGTAAAAATCATAAGCTCTCTTTCCGTTTGGCAATCGTGAGCGGACGTAATTCCGAGTGTCCCATTTCCGGACTCGACGAAGTGCCCTCCACTCGCTCGACGTCTCGCGATCTTTTTTTTTTTTTTTTTTTTTTTCGTTTTTTTTTCTTCCTTTTTCTCGTTTTCTTTCCTAACTAACTCCCGCCGCTCGATTCCTTCGGCCGTTTCGTTTGATTCGGCTCGTGCGAGCGATCGACGAGTACAATCCCCCCGCACCTCATCGTCTACCGTCTGTTCTGCGGAACGGCACTTCCGGCAATGCACGAGACGTCGTTGCCGGTACGACGATCGATCTCTTTCGTCCCGGAAGTCTCGACAGCATGTGAAACGTCGAGGGGGAGAAAAAGAACACAGGAAAAAAGAGCAATGAAGTGATAAAAAGGAAGGGTTTTCGCGATAGAACGCCGGAGGGTGTAGTAAGTGGGGAAAGAGTTTGTAGCAGCCACTCCGTGATCCGTTGGCCATTCTCGGCTTCTGTCAAACAACTCAGAATTCCCCCTTTAGATAACTCGATTACACCTGCAGCCACCATCGCCGTCTCTTGGTAATCTCTTTCATGGCTTTGACTCGAACGAAATTTTATCGATCGTAAAGATCAAAGTTGATTAGCGGATAGGATTAAAGAAAAATTGGCGAACGTAATATTAGTTTCATTTGTCGCACAAAGCCTTGAGGAGAGTGTATCGTTTCATTCGCAGGCAAAAGTGAGATTCAAAGAGAATTACGAATACTTCGGAATGGGATAAAAATCGAAAAAAATTTAATCGTATAGCGGCTGCTATGAGTATTGATTTTTCATAATAATAATTCCGAAAAGTTAAATTGGTAAAAAAAAAACATCGAAATATTAAGAAAAAAAAAAAAGTATATATATTCAGAAAAATTTACGAATAAATGTCTTTTAAAAAAAGTTCGGGTGCCGAACGGTTCGGCAAACAATTTTTTTTTTTCAATTTCGTTAGTAAGTTTTCGGCGATATTATTATGCGAAATTAATGCTATCAAAACTTTATGTGGTTGAAATTTTTCAAATTGTTCTCTATGGCTGAAAATCTCTCGGAATCTCCCCATTGGCGGGGAATGTAACGATACATTATGTTTTAAATAAAAATCGACTACTTTTGCGCAAAATGAAAAAAAAAAAAAAATTTCGTAAAAATTTATGAAAAATTTGCGTCAGCAATGTGATGAAATAATTCGTGAAATAATTTCGCTGCCCGATGTAAAAAAATTATCGAAATTTATTGAACCGCAGGTGCGCGTTGTGCGAACCATCATCTAAATCACGCACCTGAGTTCCACGGTACAATGCAATTTCCCTTTATTCCTCGTGACAGGAATAAATTCACCGAAGTACGGAAATTGACAGGTGTTTTATGCATTTTTCCATTTATTTCAGTGCCCGGCGTAGAATATAAAGTACCTGCTACACGTACCGCGAGAACGATTCACACTCTCGGAAATATGGGGTACGCATACATGCTATTATTTTTTTACTTTTTTTTTTTTTTATCTTTCAAAACTTTTATTCTATTGAATAGTCGGCCCATAGTGAACAATCGCGAAGGCCATTTATCTAGCGATGCATACTCGCCGCGCGCGCGTAGTAATCCACGATAAGCCTTCGCCTTACGAGTGCTGAATATATTCGAGCATTTTTAACCAGACTTTCCGTGTGTTCCCTCTGTGTACATCCGCCGGGATTTATCGTTACGCGACACTCGGCTCGTTCTCGAATCTATCTATGTATATATATGTATATGTAACTACTATATACGACTATACAGGGAACCGCCAGCACAGTGTGCAAGAATCCCAGAGCAGCGTTGATCCTGTTCGCTCTATTTCTTCGGCGTACTCGTCCTCTATCCTTTCTCTATCCCGGCAACCGGTCATAAATAAAACGTCGGAGACTCTTCCAGCGTTCCAGCGTAAATTTTTTTCCCATCCCCACCATCCGGGGTTTCTATTTCTTTCGAATGAAATCGCAAGAAGTTTTTTCCCCGCAGTCAAGAACTCGGGCGATACACCCTACCGGTTGGTTACTCTCTTTGAAATCGTCACACGTACGTACCGCGCCGCGGATAAATGAGAAAAAGACGTGCGGAAACGCGGGATAAAAGAAAACAAGAATTCTCATTTCATCCATCGAGCAATTAACTAACTACACTCGTTTCTCGTAGGAGTTAATGTATAGGTTCTCGTGTCGTGTCTCGTAATGTTCTTTTGTCGTTTGTTGAAAGATCAAAGGAAAGAGAGTCCTTAACGTTCGTTCTAACGATTCGTTAATTGAAGCAGTGATTTTTTTTTTTTTTTTTTGCTCGGGAAACAGACGACTATTTTTGTAGTTTTTTTTTTTTTTTTATTGATTTTTTTTTTATACGTACCTCGACAAGTATCGCGAAAATCGGGGCAACAATCGTTGAGCTTAAGACACGCGTGATCGCAGTAGCAAGGTTTGTCCTGCGGGCTCTCGATAATAGCGTTCGGCGCGGCCTTTTGTATAACGCATCCGGAGTCTCGTCCTTCGCAGCAGAGTTTAGCGGCGCTACAACTGCCCCCGGCGCTAATTTCCGCCAGGCAAAGCACAGTTATTGCCAGAAATTCTACGATCTCCGGAGTCATTTTAAAAAATTTTATATCGAAAATTCGTGATCTTGAAAAATCGTCAAAGGATCATTGACGAATTTTTATTTTTCGATCTTCGATCTTTTTTTTTTTTTTTTTTTTTTTTTTTTTTCGTTCACTGTTCACACGATACACGAAACTTTAGAACGGTTTTGCACTTGTGAATTTTAACGAATTTCGACGCGAGCGATTTATCGTTTAGATTTAACGTCATTTATTCGTCCATTCGTATTATTGCGGCGAAGTCGTTGAACGTTTTCGTGCCGCGAGAGATAAATGAGCTTCGAAATTCACGTGCTTTGGAAAATATACACACACCGATCGGTTCGACGCTAATGGACCATTTCACGGTCCATTAAGTTTCGCGAACTCGTCGTTCCTCCGGCAGATACGCCGTGGCGTCGACAGCATTTCCATTTGCCGCACGTGAAATAATCATCTCCTTCTATTATTGTAAAATCGGTCTATCTATCTATCTATCTGTGATACACTCGCATACGAAAAGTTGAGTAAAATCTCGCGGAAAACTTTTATCTACCGTCGCAAGAAATTCACCAATCTTCTCCACCCTTCTTTTCCCTTTCCCACCCCTCTTCGCTGCAAAGTTACCGCAAAACTTTGATGAGTTACGAATGAAATTATAGAGCTCCGTCGTTCGAGTTTCGGAACTAAATTTTGCCTGTTTGCGTTTTGTAATTGCAATTTATAATGCTATTGGCATTTATGATTATTTGGTACTTTTCAAATATCTCGCGATTACAGCAAAAGCTAAAGCCGGTCGAATGATTTTTCGTTTTATCACAATTTTTTTTTTTTTAACACGAAATTCGTTTCATAGTCATGTGGAGGGATTTTTTTGTACGTCTTTGAAAAAAAAAAAAAAAAATGTCTGCTAATCAATTTTTCTCGTTTATCATATTTTTTTTAGTGTTTAATAAATGTATATCAACATCGTGCGTCTTTGGTGGTGAAATTATTTTTGCGCAAATTAAAAAATTACTTCGTGTTCCGCGAAAAAAAAAATTGATTTTTGTTTTTATGTTGATACGAAGTAATGCCGGTTTTAGGATCGCGATGTTTAGGCAATAATGTCGCGACGTACTCTCGCTGCTCGCACTGACGTCAACCGACTGATGCTGCATCGGCACCGTTTCGCACCCTTACGCCCGCGCCAACGGTACAACCGCTAGAGGCGAGGCGCATGCCCCGCTACCCTCAAGAATACTTCGCAGGTTGTTGAATTTTTTTTTTTTTCCTGTTTTTTTTTAATTCTTTTTTTTTTAGTCATTTTCTTCTCTTTTCTCCTCTGTTGAGAAAATAAATACGTACAACCAAAGCATTGTGCCTCAGGTATAAGAAACTTTTTAGCTGCTCTCGAGGTTTCGTTATTCTGTTTTATTGCGTAAACTCCTATGGGTTTTGCGATTCGCGAGCTGTTGTACGAAGTTTAAACATATCGAAGAAAACAATTGCATAACACGCGATTCCTGCGCAATGATATAGAATTGTATAATATTCTTTGTTAAGTGAATTCGCGGCAAATTTTGTCAAACAGCGTGCGAAGAACCGCGTCGAAGTTCATGACAGGTAACTATTAATCGTTTTCAGACTTTATACCGCGGGGGCTTAACGATTTCACGGGGTTAACTTGGTAAGGGTGGACGAGTGCTGCGGGACTGTCCTTGCAGCGCCCAGCGAGGGAATTCTGCGTGGTACGGGTGTCGATAAAACGGCAATAACTCTCTGAAATATCCGGCGCAGCCGTCGGGGAATAGCCCGACGGTGATGTCGTGAACAAAAGGGACGACGAGAGAAGCCTAATAAATAGATCGAAAGAACGAACGGGCGATTGTGACTTTCAGTACAAACGAAAAATCGGAGATGGCGAATTAATTTGGCATTAAATTATATACGAAACGATAACAGGAAGAAAAATATATAATTTTACAGAGTTATACGCTTTGTTACACTTTACTTTTAGTAGTAAAGGGGATAAGCGGAGGTGATATATGCGTTCCGAATGCATAAACATGAGAACGACGCACGACGAGATTTACCTTCTGCAACAAACAAAGTTTGTCACTCATTCGTTCGATCAACTAAGTAAGATGTATCGTTATATTGCCGACTAAAAATGAGACTCAGAGAGAACTTTGAATATTTCCCAATAGCATGAAATTTTGAAAAATTTCAACAATTCTGAAAAATGATTAACAAATTATTTACAAAACATCGTGTAACCGAATCATCCGAACCGAATTTTCTTTTTAGCGAAAAGTTAATTCGTAAATTTTTCCGAAAACATGTAAATTAAAAAAAAAAAAAAAAAATTTCGAAACTCCTGTTTTTCGAAAAATGCTTAATCGCTATTTGGGAATATTTTCGATATATTTTACCTGGAAGCTTCGTGAGTGTTGTGCTTTTCGTGAAAAATGTATCCATAATTCGTAAATTTTCATCCATTAAAAAAAATCGAAAATAAAAAATAATCAACAATGAATATCTATTAAAAAAAAATTAATGAATCAATTAATAAAAAAAAAATTTATCTTGTCGGATGATTCGTTAAACAATTTTTTTTTTCAACTTTGTTAATGACTTTTTGTAATTATCATGATGCATAATTAATATTCTTATCGCCTTCTATACGATTGAATTCTTTCAGATTTTTATTCAATTGGGAAGTATTCAAAATTCTTTCCGAATCTCATTATTTGCTGGGAATATAACGATACTTCCTCCTTAAATACCTCAAACTTTAGTAAATAAGTAACGTATTGTTGTCAACCGCGATTATGTAATTTTCAGATATGCAAATGAGCGTAAAGCAAGTAGCCTAAAGTTCCGACGGTGTAAATTCCTCGTATAACGAATGCTAAATATCTTGATTTGCAAGTCAAACTACTTGTATCAATGTCCAGTAAGGGTGGAATAAATTACAGAGAAAGGGATTTTGGACTCCAAACGCAATGCTAATGACGATTGCTATCAATTATGTTTACTCAATCGTCGAGTCTAAACATAACCTTAACGGTCAGTAACTGTGATGAGGTCAGAAATAGGTACAATATATTTTCAACATTACAAAAAGCTCTACCGAGAAGTTGCGAAGTAAAAAAAAAAAAAAAAAAAAAATAACTTTCTACCGCACCGCGTAATAAAACTATTTTTTAGTTTTATCAAAAATAGTACGATATTAATTAAATTATGTTTTGAATTATTTATTCCGGGATAGCGCGAACGCAGTCCCGACTAACAAAAATTGTACGCCCGAGATATCCACATTAGGGATATTCGCAAGGGTCAGCTCGACCGGAGTGCAATGGAAGAGCCTCGCCCTGGAGGAACCGCCTTCTTGATCACGGTAACCTCTGCGCCAGGTAAGTATGCTTTGGCACGGCGCGCACGAGCTTATATAGCCGCTGTGCACCGTTTCATTCGTGAGAAACTTTTCATGCGTCTGCGACGCCTAACGGTTGTCGGTCAAACTACGAAGCGAAGCAACGCGTAGCCCCTTTGATAGGTTGCCCCTGGCAACGCGTCGCGTACGCCGGTACACAGCTTCGACATTGCATGTGCTACAGGTTCGTTCAACATTCATTGTTGCATAGAAAAAATTGAATGGTCGTAAAATATACAAAAATCGACTGAGCGTACGTGTTTTTTTTTAACTCTTATCGAGTAGAAAAAACGTGGGTGCGATAATAACTCAGAAAATAACGCCGAGGCGGATTTTGGTTTTTTGTTATTGATGCATAGTACACATTGAATAGTCATGAAATATACAGAATTTTAGCAAGCGTACGCGTGTTTCTGCGCGGCGAATAGAAAAAACAAACCCATGAAAATAACACGTGACTAAAGGCGTTAGTTTTTGTTGTGTACCCAGTAAAAAAATATTTGTCAAATCGAAACGCTTACATGCGTGAACTTTTTTTTTTTCAAATACAGAATAATTTCGTTTTCTCATGCAACAAAAAGTTGTTTGTCAGGTAACACATTCTACTTCTACATCTAGCGTCACGAAAGATGCGTAATTCTATTTTCATTCGTAAAATTAATAAAAAAAAAAAACATAATTGTGAAACGATAAGAATTACGAAATTTGATAAAACGCAAAAACATTTTTTACAGCGCAATCCTTTATTTATTATTATTTTATGTATTTAGAAGCAGTGACTAAGCAAAGAGCAATGGCACATTTTTCATTCATCACAGTTCGAGTTATACAACTTGTGCTATGTGTTTATTGTACTGTAGAAGCCATTCGTGAATGGATGAATGGATATGTCAGTCATCGTAACATTCAGGAAGTTAATGACGTGTATCAAGTTTAATGAACGCAAATCTACAGACACAACATACATCGCTGAAGAGTTTGTGACGCGAATGAAATTAAGACCACGAAGAGAATTTGAATTATAGAAGAGACGAGCGTTTGGCCGGTTCTGCTAAGAATTGTATCTTTATCAATTGTTGATAATGATACGAAATCTCTGATCATAATGCGACCAATGCTAATGCATTCGATATTGTGTTTGGAATTATTTATACCGGGATAGCGCGAACGCAGTCCCGACTAACAAAAATTGTACGCCCGAGATATCCACATTAGGGATATTCGCAAGGGTCAGCTCGACCGGAGTGCAATGGAAGAGCCTCACCCTGGAGGAACCGCCTTAATGATCACGGTAACCTCTGCGCCAGGTAAGTATGCTTTGTCCCCCGAAATTTGGGTCTATATAGCTTGCAAGGGCCGTTCCTTTCGTGAGAAACTTTTTTTGATCCTGCGACGCGTAGCGGTCGTTTCCGAACTATATTTCTACCCCATCACCAGAAAGGGATGAGACGATCCCTCGAAATACGATTAGCTTGAGGGTATATGTGAGCCGCAAAAATGTTACGTCTTTTGCGCGCTAAATGGCTCGAGAGCTTCGAGAACTGGCCTACCGCCGTCTGAAGATCGTGAGAACGCATGCCTTAGGAATAATATTGGCGCGGACAATTAACAAGTTATTTAATTACAAGACAATCAAATTTGCACCCTCAACTGCGATGACAAATTAAGAAATAAGTATTATCTTCAAGCAAAACAGGGTAACCTCTGCGCAAAAACATCGCGCGATTTGTCACGGAAACCTCAACGCGGACCAAGTGTGTAACCGTGTAAGTACGTCGAGTTCAGAACAATGGAACTAATTACAACTGAAGGGAAACTGCAGTTCGTCTGATTAAAGGAATACGTATTCTGCTTGAATGCAGAGTAGTTTCTCTAAAATACGTAGTTGAGGGTAATTTTCATACGTTAATAATCAGCAGTTCCTTTTCGTGCTTTAAACAATGTACAGTAGGCAATTAGATAAGTTGAAGGTTCGGGAACCAGCCAATTAGGCACCATCATAGGCCACCAGATAAGTTGAATATCCTAATACCTGCTGGAGTTCCTGCCCACTGCCCCTTCCGCCGGAAAAATTTCCCTTTCCGCCGCGTTCCCTCTCTGTCACACAAATTGCAGCAACGATTCTATTGGTCGGTATGAAAAAGGAAGGAGCGCGCCGTTGCCTCGGCTAGCAGGAAGACATACCCGGTGAAGGGTTCGGAATTCAACTTACTTGATGATATTTTCTTCAACTTACCTGATGCTTGGAATTATCTGAGTTGGAAATACGTGATCGTCTACTGTACATACTTTAAAATGTGTTCTGCTCGTTGCTTACACAATGCAACTTATTGCAATGATCCTGCAACTTACTGCAATGGTCCTGCAACTTACTGCAATGGTCCTGCAACTTGATGCAATGATTCTGCAACTTATTGCAATGGTCTTGCAACGTATTGCAATGACCCTGCAACTTATTGCAATGGTCCTGCAACGTATTGCAATGATCCTGCAACTTATTGCAATTGTTTCTGCAACTCATTGCAATGATTATGCAGCTTTTTGCAATGATTCTGCAACTTTTTCAAGTCACTTTTGCTACTTGCAAAAAGATTCTCGAACTATTATGTTTGATTAAATATTTTCCGGGATAGCGCGAACGCAGTCCCGACTAACAAAAATTATACGCCCGAGATATCCACATTAGGGATATTCGCAAGGGTCAGCTCGACCGGAGTGCAATGGAAGAGCCTCGCCCTGGAGGAACCGCCTTATTGATCACGGTAACCTCTGCGCCAGGTAAGTATGCTTTGGCACGCTTCGGTAGTAATATATAAGCGCCGCAACGAACTGTTTCGTTCACGAGAAAAGCCGGATGCCTAATGCACAGCGTAGCGGCAAAAACATGAACTAACTTCGCCGCTTCGTGTAGTACAGTGCAATTTCGCAATAGTCTCGAACTCCATACAGTCTTTTCTCACTTATCGAAGTGTATCGTGGAATATTTTTCTAATGCAAAAGTCGACCATAAAATCGCACTGCGAAGGATGCTGATACCTTTTTTTTTTATAACTATTGAGAGGTCTCACTGTACATTATCGAGTTCGTCACAATAATTGATTTTTTATTTAATTAATACATTAGTGTAATTACACATCGCTTGATTCAAAAAGGTTTCAACTAATTCGCAATTACCGGTAATACTTGAAATTAGCGAATAGTGTAAAATAAAAAATCTGCTGACGAATGATTGATTACGAGATAAATTTACATGGAGTGTAACGTTACATTCCAAGCAAAAAGTGAGTCTCGGATAGAATTTCGAATATTTCCTAATGAGATAAAACCTGAATAATTTCCATAATATGGAAGGTATGAAGAACATTAATTTTCCATAATAATGATTCCAAAAATTTATTAAAAAATTAGTAAAAAAAATATATATATATGTATTCAGAAAAATTAACGAATCAATGTCTGCTAAAAAAAATTCATTTCCGAATGATTACTTCAAAAAATGTTTTTTTTCCGCTTTGTTAATATTTTATTGGCATTATTATTATGCAAAATCAATGTTCTTAACATCTTCGACATGGTTGATTTTTTAAAAATTTTATCTCATTGCGAAGCATTCAAAATTGTTTCTGAATCTCACTTTTGGTTGGGAATGTAACGGTACACCATTCGTAATTTATATCATGTGTTATTATTGATCGACGAGAGCGTTAATTAGCTGTTTTACTGATGAATAATTGGCGCAGTTTACATCTCTGTAAGTCCCGCAGTAACCGCAACCCTTAAAACTCGCTGAGGCTTCAACGAAATTTCGAGGTATAACAATGAGAGAAAAAAGTTTTGTTGAACACTTCGCGGGTTGATGTGTCCGGGGGTCACGTAGAAAACGTTGAATGTTCCGCAGCGTCGTAAACCGCCACCATTCGCACCGGGTGTTTGGCACACACGTTAACATGTGTTTTCACACCTTGTCGGCGGTGAAACAAATAGTTGAGCGAAGACCAAGGGACTGTATGTGGACTAACGTTGTGCGGTGCGCCCGGAGCGCATTTCCCAGCCGCTTACTACACTGCGTACACCGAAAGATTAATGGGGAACGGAGTTAGACGGAAAATGGGTAACGTCACGGTAGGCGAGATATAACACGCGAAAGGATAGCGTTTGCTCTCTATATCCTTTCGCGTGTGCCGCCGAGAACCGCTGATGCAATACCGCAACTCCCGCCAGTGAAGAATAAAGAATAAAGAAGAAGTAAAAATAATAAAAAAGAGTCGTATAGTAGTTGTTGGTCGGATGAAATGCTCCGTGCAATTTGCAAGAGTCGCTAATGATCGTGAACTTTCGCTAATGGACCCGATAATTGAATAAACCGGATGACGCCAAAGGCATAGCCGCGAGTTGTTCTTATACTTCGTACATCTAACCAATTTTTTTTTTTTTTTAATATTCACATGTATAAATATAAATCCTTGCGGCGAATAACTTCGTTGATTAAATTCGCAACCAGAAATAGTATCGACATTATTAAATAATTTTATATTATTATTATTATTATTA
Organism: Buathra laborator; assembly: GCA_934046635.1. Classification (NCBI taxonomy): domain Eukaryota; kingdom Metazoa; phylum Arthropoda; class Insecta; order Hymenoptera; family Ichneumonidae; genus Buathra; species Buathra laborator. Next base: position 8,639,947 of record OW203900.1, read on the forward strand.
TTGTTATATATTTATATTAATAATAATAATATCATTTTTAAAGAAAATAATAATAATATAATTTGATATTTATTTTTATTATTTGATGTCTCAGTCGAAATTGTGTCATTAAAATTTCGAGTGAATAATTACGGTATACGTGAAGTTTGTACAGCGTGAAGTTATTCGCAGTGAATAGACTGTTTAAATTTGTTCTGTGACTGTTGGGGAAAACTGGGGCAGGAAACATCTCGCGAGACCAGCATTCTTCGTTTGTATTCGGCCCACTTTTCCACTCTGATACGTCACTCTCGGACGACGGAATCACGACGAGTCTTACACACTGTTGCCGACGGAAAGAGAGAAGAGAAATAGTTGAAAGCGTAGCAAAGCAAGAAGACTCGCGGGACGAACCTTTCTCCGGGAAAAGGACGTCACGAAAAGCTCCCAGTGTACCCCGAAGCCTCTAGGTACCTCCCCCACCCTCCTCCCCTCCCTTTTCGCGACTCAAATGAATAATGCATCGTGAATTCAAGAACGATTCTCGTATTCCGTGCGAACGAAGTTCTGCCGACGCTATACCGACGTAAGGACGCGGAGTACTTTGATATATAGATATAGATGTATAACTAATACATGGAAATAGAAGAGTCTCCATTTTACTTTTCTTCATCATAAGCCTCGGTGATTTCGATGTGAAATTTGGTCTCTCCGCGTTTATCCGTAACTTGGCAAATCCGATATGTATACCCGAAACCCTTCGCAATTCAGTTCGCTGTCCAATTTTCGTTCGACGACGCGCTCGCCAAGTCCATCGAAAAACCACGGAGAAAAAGACAATCGTAAAATTTTTGTCACACGTGAAGGAAAAATCCTTTGCCTCGTCAATGTTTTTTTTTCTTTTTTTTTATTCAAAAATTTACATTTTTATATTTACTATTCCATGCATTCGACTTTGAGTCTCTTTTCGAAGCATCCGTCGCGTTCTCGGAAAAATGGAAATTCACGAAGACGCCGAGGTCTCTATGCATGAAATGCAAAATGGTCTACGCGAATCTTATTCTTGCTGTTTTTCTTTCTTTTTTTGTTTTTTTTTTTTTTTTTTTTTCGCGATTTTATTTATACCTCTATACCTTCGAGACATCGTGTCACCGGTCTTATATCTTCGGCTTCGATTCAGTCCCACCAAACTGCGTACATTCGCCTTTATCGCGGGGGCTTTAACATTCACCGTATCAACGATTGCTGTGTACCTTTTATCTTTGCTCTTCGTACGGATATGAAAAGTTTCGCGGATAGTTAGGTGGCGCCGCGATTTTTTTTTTTTTTTTTTTTTTTTTTTTTTTTTACGAAAAGTAACACAGGGTCTTGCGAAAAATAACCCCTCCTACGATCTTAAACTTGACGTTAAACAGGAAAATCCGCATATCTCCCCCCCCCCCCCCCCTTCGACCCGCCAACACTCATGAATACCTGAGCAGAAGTTAAAAAAAAAAAAAGTTCTTTTCCTTTGCCTATTACGAGTGCAGAATATATATGCATGAAAAGGTAGGCTGCGCCGCGGCGTGTCCCCGTGAGAGGGATCGCGTATAGCTGTATGCAAAGAAAGGAAGAAACGAAAGAGAAAAAGAAGTATACTGTAGCAATGCGAACGAAAGAGAGCGCAGACACCGTCCGCGAAGAAGTTTGATATTGCCTAACTTTCAAGCCTTCGCGCGCGCGCGCGCCCGCGCGAGGGCGGCGAGGCGAGGTTTCTTCACGGCTGTACGCGTAGGTTATACTTTTCGCGGACTTTGCCCAATGCTTCTTTCGCGCCTACGTGCGCTTAAGATATATCCACGTGGGAAGCGAACTGAAATGGTAATAGCGTGAACAGTTCGCGAAGCTTTTTCGCCGTGCATAAGATTCGTGTCGAAAGATATTCAGCGCAGTCAGTGAACTTCTTCAAGTTTGCGTTTTTTTTTTTTTTTTTTTTTTTTTTTTTTCAACTCCGTGCATTTCTTGTTCCGACGTTCCGGATTTACTGCGCTTTATGCGCGGGTTGTGAACTTCCTGTTTACATTGTACTTTTTTTTTTTTTTTCTTATCAGCATTTTCATTTCCGGTATCCGCGATCTACAAGACTATATGTATACGCCGTAAATCTGGAAACTTCAAAGGTTCACTCGCGTACTCGATGCTCGCACTACGATCGAAGTCCCCTCGGGTTTTCGTACTTATAGTCAATTTTCTGCCGATTTCCTCGCAGAAATACCGTATTTCTATACGCAAGTCGTGAATTTCCGTTTTGCAATTTTTTTTTTTTTTTTTACTAACGTATATTTAATATTCCCGTATCGTCGATTTAGTGTTTTAAGAAGAATGATATCCTCAAAAATTGTTTTTTTGGAGGCTTTTTAAAAAAATGAAAAAAAAAAAAACGTTTATCTACTATTCGGTGACAAAAAATGTTTCCAAATTCAAGCAGCGATGGGAATTTATCTGAAAGAATTTCGAAAGTATCGTAAAAAAAAATCGAAAAATCGTTATATCTTATCGAAAAAGTTTGATACCATCTCAACCCGAGGAAAACGTCAAATTTTTGTTATGAGATAAGTGATGGAAATGCAATTTTTTCCATAAGGATAATAATGCATTTTTCAAATATTATAATATGATCGTAAAAATTAAAAAATTTTTTTTTTTTTAAATCGCGCGTCAGGATTTTGCCGCAAACGCAATTTACGATTTTTCCGAAATCCTACGTGAAATTTTTTACTCGAATTCGTTTCTAATTGCGAGTCGATCCGAAAGAAGATTCAAAAGATTTGTACATTTCGGCGAGTGTCGTTCACCCGACAATAAAACCTGCAAAGTAAATGAAAGGATTGAAGGGTACAGTGCGACAGGTAATACCGTTCGATTCGCGCAACAAGTTTCCGTTCGATCGAGCGTGGCGTTGACTCTCGTCGACAATACCAAACGATTAATTCGATTGACTGTTTTACTCTACGCGCATCGAGGCTTCGATACAATTCGACCAATTCGTTGGTGGACAATGGCACGATGCGTGAAACTGGCGGAAACGCGCGTAGAGTTATTGTACGGCTGTTACACTTTCCGCGCGGTATTTATCGCGCGATATATCGCTTTTTAATCGTTGATGGCGAATGCTCTCAAACGAACGTTTCGTTTAACTTCCAATCAACGAAATCCGATCCGTCGGTTAATTGATTATTAATTTTTCGCAAAAAAAAAAAAAAGAAACTTTCGAAAAATCCTCTACTTTAGAATAAAAAATCTTCGACGCATTTGAACCGAAATCGATACGACATAATAGACGCAACGATTCTATCGATTTTCAAGTCGATATAGTAAAAAAAAAATATCACGGAATAGTAAATCGATAAAATCATAAATTCATAAAATTCTTAAAAAAATAAAAATTGGAAATTCATAAATAATTAAAAATTAATTTAAAAAAAAATCGATAAAAATCACAAGTTAGTAAATCGCTAAAATTCGTGAAAAAAAAAATACTAAATGAAGAAACAGCACTGAATTTTATAATAATTGTAAACTGCGCGAACTAAACTTCGACAGTACGCGACAAACGTTATATCGACTATACGTTGCGAGAATAAATAGAAAGGAAATTTCGACGTGTGGGTCGTCACGATTTCATTATTACTATTATTATTATTGAACGGCAAGTTACGTTGTTGGGATGAACTCAGCATCGGGAATCTGTGACAAACGCAACAACGACGAGGCGAAGATAGTCATTGACGCGGCGAAGCTAATCTACGGACAATAGAGAGGAGTTTATGACGAACATCGTTTGTATAAATACAAACTGCGTCCGTCACATTTGCAGAATGAAACTATGAGCGTTGCCTACGTGGAGCTCAGGCCGTTGAATTTACGTATTGTAAAGTTAACAGGGTGCGCTGCTGTATCGTATAATAGACACGTAGGATACGCTTTTGCGTAAATCTCTTCATTATTCAATAGAAAATATTGTTAGAGAACTAATAATGAAAGCAACGGCTTTGTTTCTCTCCTCTCCTATTCTTTGTTCGGCAGATAAGTAAACATTGTTTACCGTAAAATAAATAAAAATAAAAAATCCATTGAAAGAAGTTTCGCTCCAAAAGCAACGAAGTACGCGACTCTCCATTTCTCGACAGCGTACCATCGCAAAACATACAGAATAGTCGGACAACTGTTCTCAGCAATTGAACAACGAAAATACGCAGTTTTTCATCGAACTGCAGTCCTATGACACGAAAGAGTAAACGAAAAAAACGAAGAAATTCAGGTAGAAAAAAGTGTATAGAGGTAAAGAGAAAAGGATGGGGGCATCGAACGGATCGGTGGATTGCCAATTAATCTTTTCATTGGCCTTCGGCAATGTTCGCAGTTGCACGCTACACTCGTCAGTGTACAACTGCTTTGCCGGGGAACGACCGCAAATCCACGTTTATACTCCTCCGCCTCTCGACGAGCGCGTTAACGCGGCTCTCTCGGTCCGTTCAATTCGTAATCCTCGTATCACTGTGACTGCGACTGGGAGAGGGGGGGGGGGGGGGAGAGAGAGAAAAAAAGAGTCCAACGTCATTTTCAGAATCCCCGACACCCGTCAATCCGGCGAAATAAGCCGTTGCAAGTTAGTATCGCTCGTCCCGCACCGCGAGCCATTTTTTTGCCGCGAGAAAATACAACGGCGGCTACCAGACTCGGTAAAGTTCGACCAATCGTTTCAGATTAAAAAAAAAAAAAAAAAAAAAAAAAAAAAAAAAACGATACTGATACTAACCATTGATACCATTCAATTGAGTTTTATCCACCAGAGGTAATTCACTTCACTGCCGCAGGAAAATATCGAAATTGTGATATAGCAATGAATAGAGAAAAAAAAAAAAAAAAAATCTTTATAACTTTGAGCGCAACATCTTTAATGCATAATCCTATAGCTTTATACTCGCTGGAAACCCGGAGTTATAATACTCGAATAGAAAGAGAAACAAAAAAAAAAAAAAGAAAAAATGTTTTCTCGGCTCTATTAGAGAGACGTCTCTAATGAGAAAGGCGGATGAGAGAGAAAAAAAAAATCAGAAAATTGCCAGTGTCGTAAACGCCACGAGCGGACAGAGCTGTGTAGCGACGAAAAAAAAAACACCGAGAATGACGAAGGCGAATAAAAAAAAAAATAAAAAAAAAAAAGCTTCGACGACCGCAACCGCTTCCCCTAACGCTCTTCGTAGCGACTCTCACTATCTTACTTTCTTATAGATGCATCTCTCCATTCGCCTCTCCCTTCGTCTTCTTTCTCGCTGTTTCTCTTACCACTCGTCCGTTCACTTGCGACGATAAAAATACCTGAGAAAAACTCGTTTTCTCGTTTCGCAACCCCTCCCCCGCGGTGTCGCAAGAATTCTCGTTTTACTTTGGTCGAAGTAGGAAAATCGAGTTTTCCACGGGGCTGTTGATTCACGTCGCCAAGCATCGCTTCGATATAGTTTGCCCTCTCACGGCCTTGAAGCATCGCTTGAACTATAGAATTATTGGCAGTTTAAGCAAATAATGAAAGCACAGTGATTGCCATAGTTGCGTCCCATTCGGACCAATAGAATTTTCTATGCCGAGTACCCATCACTATTCGATGGCCGATCACTGTGTCGTTTAATCTGCGGCTGGCGGCTATCGCGCAAACTGTACCTATAGCTCTTTTCGCCACTTCGGTCAACAGCATCCCTCTCTTTATCTCATTTTCTTCCGCAAACTTAAGGCGACTCTACTGCTTCGATGTTTTTTTTTTTTTTTTTTTTTTTTTTTTTTTTTTTTTTTTTTTCGTTAACTAATACAAAGAAAAGAGTTGTGTCCATCGGAAAACTTCGAAAGAACCCCTTTCGCCGAATTAAGACATTGTTAATTATACCGGAGAGGGTAAACGAGATTCAGCGAAATGCGGTAATTCTAATGGTGGTGGAGCCGAATTCGCAGGTGGAGAACGCATAGGAGAGTTTACCATTACCTACTCTATTACAAGGGGGAGTAGTTACAGAATCACATCGTTTCGCGTACGGAAACCCCCAAAATGTTAACTCTGAAAAGCCGCGCGGGGTAAACGCCACTGGAAATGGCTTTCGCGAAAGCGGATTGCAAAGCTCGCGAGGATTCGCGGTTTACTAATTGGGTATCCATTCGCCGTATTCGCATTCGGGGGAACGTTCGGGGAAGTAAATGGAGCATTCGAAGATTCACAGTTAAATTCGAAACTTCCGTACAATGCGTCGTCGAATAGTCGAATCTCTTGGCAACTGCATCTCTTGCAACTGAGATAGAGCTTTGGTTTGGCAAACATCAGAATTTCGTATCACGAAAACGCAATTCCCTGACACAGTCTCCCGATTACCGGCAAAAAAATATGCGGAAAAACGCGTATCGTTTTCCGATAAACAATGTTTTTTTGCATAAAAAGCGTGAATAATGTTTATATAGATTAATAGTGTAAAAAAAATAATTCGTATACAGAATTTTTTGTTTTTTTTTTTTTTTTTTCCTTTAGCAGTTGAAGTGGAATAAATACATTTGAAATCTGATTTACATAAAATGTCGAGCAAAAAAATTAATTTATAATAAAAAGTTTCTCTCGTACATAATGCGTGAATAATCGACATATATGGTATTTCGTAAAAAATATTTTTTTATACGAAAAATTAAATTTTTTTTTTTTTTATTCCATTAAGAATCCGCGTGGAATAAATATGTGATTTAACGCATGCAAACTGTTGATTTGGAAATAGTCTCGAGTTTTATGTACGAAATATAGATATATCCCGAAGTTGTCGGGTTGTGAATCTTCTATAGGGAACAGTATAGTGTAGGAACAGTTTCTCACATGCAAGCCGCGCACTGTGCCCCCCATATACGAGGCTCGACGATACGTTCAATAGCAGGAGGAGAGCGTGGAAAAGCTTGCAAGGCGCGCGAGAAGCTTTCAACGACGTTATTTGAACACGTCGATCCTAAAGGTTATTACTTCGCGAAACGTAAGCATCTCCCACCGTTTCGTACCATTCGTCCGTTAGAACCTCCAATGTTATATATTCTTTTTTTTTTTTTTTTTTTTCGTCGTTTTTTACATTCCGTTTTCATTTCAATTTCGATTTACCAGCTGAAAGGGGTGCCCACCGGAAAGGGCGAAGAGTATCGAGTGCCGCAGAAACGCTTCGCTGCGGCTTTTGCTTCTTGTGATCAATGTACTATGTATCCCTCTATCTACAGCCGGCCTTTTGATACAAACTTCGCATCCCGAATCGACAGTCGAGTGGATCGAAATTCAAATGTTATTTATTTATTTTTTTTACTCGCGTACACATAGTTATTGCAGTTACCCTCACCGAATATCAATTTATTACAAACGACGTTATCAATCGAAATAAATAAATTCGATTAAATTATATTTGATGTACCATCATAAAAAAAAAAAGATTTTTTCTTCGCCATTTTTGTTTTTTTTTTTTTTTTTTTTCAAAATTAATGATTTTTTTTAACAATGTATGCGACAGTTTGATTTTTTACCTATCAATTTTGATGTATGGAAACTTGATATTCAACGCGTAAACTTTCACCGAAAACTACCCTTCGAATACGAATACAAATTTCATTGTAAAAAAAAGAAAAAAAAATATTGAAATATGGAGATTCAACAGATAAATTCGATGTATATACGATCGTAAAAAAAAAAAAACAAAAAAAAACGTACATTTTTCGACAAAATTTTTTTGCAACATTTATGATTATTTATAACAATGTATGCGATATTTTGTTTTTTTTTTTTTTTTTTTTTCGATATCAATTTTGATATATGGGAAATTCATATTTAACGCTTGAAGTTTCATTGAAAAATACCCTTTATGCGCCCTTTTTCGATGTTACATTGACGTCTTTATTATCCAACTCTCGCGATCGCCCTTATTCCCTTTTTTTCTAAAAGCAACGAAGAGAAAGAAGCGGGTGAAAAGCTTGCCACGTAAATCACTTTGCTCTCACGCTGAAGCACGACGCTGGTACATCAAACACCGCGGTGACGTTCTTTACGACATTGCAGATACAAGGGGGTCGCAGGTTGACGCTATGGCTGCAGCGCGCGCGCACACATACACTTTACTCTCGTCGTCGTATCACGTTTCCGCGGGGTGAAAAGGGACTCGAGCCATCGGCGAACGTCAGTTGCCGCGGAGTGGACTTTCTGTCGGGTGCAATGGCATACGCCCTCTATACAGTACGCAATCCTTTCAGCTACGACAACTTATATATAAGATATATATCGATATATATACAGTTATATAGGGATACGTCGATGTTAGCCGTCGAAGGGAAGTATTGGCTCTCACGGAGTCGCGCTTTCGCGGAGCCAATAATCCGTTATTGGTACCCCGTCGACGTTTCCCTCTCGTCGTTCCCCATCGCCCGGCGAAGCGTCTTAATTTTTACGACGATACTTCGAAGTCGGCGTTACGAAACTTTACTCCGTGAACTGTAACTTCGCTTCGACTATTTTCTTCGGTTTACCTACGTACTTGAAGGAGTTTCGAACGTTACAGTGGAAAAAGGATATCTCGGGGAAGAGATGACTTCGTATTAACGTCGCCGAGCCAAACTCCCGCTGTCGGGAGTTTACGCTCAATCTTTCGCTTCATCGAATTGACGCGAATATATATATCTATATACTCTCTTTGTAGTCGATATTAAGTTGGAAAAAGGATATATATATATCGATTGATTGACTATATACGTTGTAAAAGATCCGACCGGGTTACGGAGTAAGAGATACTGGCGGAGCGCTAAGGATTTACGACTCGGTGAGCCACCGACGTTGCACTTCCAAAGGACATAATAATCCGACGATATTGAAGATTAAATACCGTTATAGTATATAGAATATTGCGGGACGCGAGAAAAGCTTCAAGCATTGAAAAGTTGATACGTAAAATTGTCACCGAACGATATTGAATTCTTCGATTAAACGAATGACTCCGAAGTACTTAATAACGTTTGTTCTATCAATCCTTTGGGACTTTCTACTCTTTTTTTTTTATCTCGAAGTAATAATTTTTTTTTTTTTTTTTTTTTCAATTTTTTTTAGCTTCGAAGAGAAGAGAATTGAATGGTATGATATCCCGACGAGGTTCGTAATTAAATACTGTCGCACTATATAAAATATTGCGCTAAGCGAGAAAAAGTTCGCATATCGAACAGTTATAATGTTCGGAAGACGCGGAAAAAAAATGTGTCGTTCGGGGAACAATAATATAGTTACGATAGCAACAATTATTGATGTCCCAACTATATCGTTGTTTTTTCGACTACACATTTTTCTCTGTGGCAATACTGTTGGAGTATAAAGTTGTCATAGCGCGATATTGAATTCTTCGTTTACACGAACGATGTAGAAATAAAAAAAAATTTCTATAGATATCAAACCTTTTGAAACTCTGTGGTTTTTTCACTCTGCTCTCAAATCTTTTTTCAAAAATTTTTTTCGAAAGGCGAAATTTTTTTTTTTTTTTTTTCGAGTTTTGTGTGTCCGAAGCGTCGATACCATCTTTTTCGACGTGGAGACTGAGATTTAAAAAAATATCGTAACGATATTTCTATCGGTTAATAAAACTCTCGTATACCTGACGTTCGATTACATTCGCGAAATAATAGACTCGAAAATTCGAGAATTTTCGCGTTAACGTGAACGATATTAAAGCGACTCGTTTAATTAGAATATAACGCGGGCGCCGCAGCGGTTCGAATAAGAAGAGTTAATTATTCGGATACTGCATTACGGTTTAAATTGAAATTTTTAATCAGACCTTTCGTTACGGATTTTAATTAGCGATCCTCTCAATAACGAATCTCACTTATCTCCGATGCTATTAAGTGATCAATTTGTGTTTCTCTATCATAAAATTAGCGCATCTGAACGAACCATTGAATTATCGCGTTTCACATTATTTTAGCTCTTCGTTCGTACGATCGAAAAAAAAAAAAAAAAAAAAAAAAAAAACACAACTCTCGGAATTTTTCTACAAAAAAAAAATCAGACGAAATAATAGTCACTTAACTCGATACATTTTTTTTCAACAAATAGTATAAACATTCTTATCGTGTAATAAACTTTGATAAAAGTCTGTGAAGAGCGTTCGATGAAATACCGCAAGATATTTGATCTGTTACGCGATTCATCGTCAATACGAAAGAGGAAAAGAGTTGAAAAAAAATAAAAATAAAAAAATCCGTTTTCCCGAGGTATATTCCAGACGGACACGTGGAAGCCGATGAATCGGGGAGAGCGAACGGGTTTTCCGCGAGCGTCGACAGGGACGAGGAAAAAAAATGCTGACGAACGTGATGGGACCCGGCAGTTGAATGAAAGAATGCAAAAAAAAATGAAAAAATATCGAGAGAGAGAGAGAGAGAGAGAGAGAAAACGTAGTGAAGTAGCAACGGGGCAGTGGAGGAGTTCGACGAGGGAAAACGAATGTGCGGGCGTTGGTAGCCGGAGAAGAGCTTCGAACCGCGTCGAGAATTACATTTTTCTGTTCGGTTGAATAAAAAATAAATAAACAACTCGTGAATCGAACGGAATTGGGTAACAAGTTAATGGACGAACGTCATATTTCTATGTACGCGCGCAATGGTGGCGACTATTCTCCGTCGGTATGCCGGAGTCTCAAAACAGTCGACGAAAAATACCGAATGGTCGTAAATAAACAAAAAAAAAAAAAAAAAAATTTCGAAACACGAAAGAGCGGGAGAAATGGAAAGATAAGAAAAACAATGAACGAAGGCAATAAAAAACGATGAAAAAATGCCGAGTTTTCTCGCGTTCGTGCGGTAACTGAATTTATTCATAATTTCGGTGCAATTTTTTTTATTATACGTTTCGTTCGTAATTTTTTACTAGTTAATTTTTTTTTTTTTTTTTTTTTCTTTCAATTTTTCGCTCGCCGTTAATTCTGTACAGGTGAATCCCCCTCAACGCGTGTGCGCGACTCAGCATCGTGCAAAGTGCAATCGCAGCCCCAACAATATCCACCGTTGCTTTACATACAGCGCTGACGCTTACATAGCAATCTTCGTTTATATTCGCAAATATATGTATAACCGATGCATTAAAATGTATACGTAAAGTCGAGAGTGCATCGGGGGGGAAGGGGAAGGGAGAGGTTAGTGAGAGATACGTAAATAAACTCGCGAATCCGGACGGTCTGAAAATGAAATAAAGATCCGACCGCAATGCGCGTTTCTCTCGTCTTTCAAATTTTCTACCGGATTAATATTAAAAATCTCGTGTTTTTATCGCGGATGAATGGTAAAAAAATGAAAACAAAAAAAAAATGAAGATATTTTTTTTTTTTTTTTATTTTCGCGTAATATTCATATTAAATGGAGAGTAAAAAAAATAAACGAATGAAATAAAGTTTCGTACGTAAAATCTCGTGAATACGCTATTTACAGTCTCGACATTGGAAATTCTAACGCGGATTCATAAATATCCCCGCGAACACCTTCGAATCTCGTTTGTACCTCGTATATTTTCGCGTTCACTCGGCGATCGGTCGTACAATAAAAAAAAAAAAGAAAAAAAAAAAGAACATTTCCATCGAACGCACTACAATGATTGTATCGTTGTCGTTCCGGCGATAAAAGCGATTGCCGAAGATCCTGCGTGTTATTCGTAGAATCGTTGCAACTATACGTCAACGTACAACGTATATCCAATCTCGCGAGAGCTGCGTGCGTGAGATGAGAAAAACGGATACGATAGAGGAGGGGGGGGGGGGCGCGCGAGTGATAAACTTTACGAACGTGCGACGCGCCTGTCTGCCACGATATATCGTAAATGAACGTTCGCACGCGAAGGTCGAGTGTGTTAAAATATTGCAAAATACAATTTAATAATAAAAATTAAAACATAAATACATCGGTAAAAATATGAATTTCAACCTTAATTGCAACTTTTTTTTTAATCGAATTACGGTTTTTCTCGTGTTTTCGAAATTCACTCTGTCGTAATTATCCGAAACGAAAACGTACGGAAGTCGAAATATTAATATCAAATTTAATTGGAACTTTTTTTTTTTTTAGTGAATTCGTCGTTTTTTCTCGTGTTTCAAAAATGCGCCCTATTATTATCGGATATTTAAAAAAAAAAACGAAATTCGTCAAATAAACGTTATTATCGTAATATGAGAAGTAGAACAGCGATGAAAAATTGACGTTCATTGTTTAGTCAGGTAAAGTACAGCTTCGCTGTTCAATGACGAAACGTCGATATATCGGACATTGACGTACAGCACGTTGCACGGCAACTATTCAATGAAAATTAAAGGGTTTAATGAACGAGAGCTCGTAGATCGAAGCGTTGGGGTAGTGAGCAAATTACAAACTCCGCAATTTCCATAGTTACTGAGAGCGGTTCGTATTCGTCTCGGGGGTAAACTCTTCGCGGCTTCGAGATATATACATATTTCGAGATTTGTGAGATAGAGACGAAAGGATGATATTCGATCGAAATATAAATGTGGAAGAAGGTTGTTCGCTGCGTTATTGAAAAAAAAAAAATAAAAAAATAATAATAATAATAATCGGGGCCAATCGACAACAGTCTTCCTTCTCTCTCATTGTGTATATCGAGCACCTCGAGGTTCACGATATAAAGAATTCACGGCTATTCTCGGCTGTTCCATCAATGCCGCTGTCGAGTTTTGCCGCTTGGTACGACAACGACCGGCTTTTGTGTCACCGTAAATAAAGGTCGTACACAAGTCAATATACTCGTCGAAATAAGATCGGTATGCGCGCATATACTATATATATGGAAATAATAAAAATGAACTTTGCATATCGTACTCACCGTCGAAATCGATGATACCTATTTTCACGCAAATATTACAGGTCGTATACTTGCGAAGAGGAAACTGACGGCAATGGCAATAACGTGAATATATCGAATATCGAATTCGCGAGGTTAAAAAAAAAAGTAACTTTCGTGGCGCCTCTATGTTGCTGTTTGTAACCGTAACGAACGACGCCATTAATCGAAAAGTAATTATGAAAACTCGTTATCGCTTCGTTCGCGCACCGAACTTAATAAACAGATACGCATTTCTGGAATTTTTCACGTCACTCTTCACTGATAATGGTATTAAAATTCCGACGAAACCTGACCTACTTTAGGGCTGAGTGAAATTTGCAATCCGGCACCAGCGCCGAGATGACGTATCAGCGTGGGCAACCCGTCCAATGAAATAATCAACTGTCATATATAGGTCGATATATGTATATATATTCCCGATACCGCATTGACCACCGAACGGATATTAACGCGTATTTTTATCGAAATTCGATGTCCCAATGTTACGACCTCAAAATTCGTCGGTCATTTCAATCCCTCATTAGTATTGATCGAACAATTAATTGAATTTCGATAATAACGCCGCGGGAGATTTGTAGGTTAATGTTTTTCCTGAATTATTCACGTGCACAGTGAAATTTATTTTCACAAGTATTGTCGTGAATATTAATAAATTTAACGCGACGGTCAAGTTTAAACGATTCACAAAAGTGAGAATGAATAATTTTTTACCGTAGTCTTTTTTTTCGAATGTTTTCCCGAGTTAAAACGCAACCGGCGCGATTGTGTTTTGTCCGTTTGTTTTCGCACGTCGGGGACTCGCGAACGCGCGCGTTTGTAGGTTAGGCGATTCACCAACGTTACGAACGTTTCCGATTGTTTACGAAAATTCGTTTTTCCGATTTCGATATAATATTAACGCAGTACTTTAATTTTTAACGAGGGAAATAGGATTTAAGTAGTTATATCGTCACTGAAATGCTCTTACTCACCGTCTCCGTGAGCAGTCAAACTTTCCGGGAGTTCATGAAATCCTTCGGAAACTCGATGGTGTATTCTTACTCTTCGCTCCACGCGCTTCTTCGGATCTTGTTGTTCGTTACCTCGTTCAATGTTTCGCAGACGCCCGCAATTAACGAGGCGCTTCATTCTCATTAAGAGCTTTGACCCGTAAACGCGAACGAGAGAAGATACAGAGTTTCGAATAACTCGAGTAAACGTCAAGTTTTAAACGCTAAAGATAGACAACGAAAAAAAAACGGCCACTTTACAAAGGAACATCGGTACACAGACGATAGCGGGAGACGACATTGCGTCAAGCATCGACGAACCCGCGCGTTCGCTCGTCTATACACAACCATCGATTTTAAACTCTCGAAAACGAGACGAGCTTTCAGCAATGCAACGCTCGCAACTCTACCCATTCTATCCCCACCCCTCCCTACGGTCGGAAACCATTACGTAGCACGGATCTCTGTGTCGGAAGTTGGCAATTAAAAGTCGAACGCTCGACTGATGACGAAAGAAAGACGATATCGATATATAACAGAATCGAACACTGGAGTAAAGGTGGGATAGAGATTGAAGGGAAAATCAAGTGAAAACTCTTTTACAATTTACTACGTCTTTGTTGCATTTTTTTATTTTTTTATTGTTGCTTTATTGCTTATCATCTAGAAAATATGATCTTTGATATGTGGACTCAATTTATAAAATAATTCACATACAAATATAACTGTCGTTATTCGTTACCGTTATTATTATTTATTATTCATTAATTTTTTTTTTTTTTTTGGGTTCTTTTTTTTTTTTTTTTCTACGATTTCTCATCCAGTCGTTCATATCGATATTATTCGGTCGAAAATTACAGGCTGTCAAAAACCTATACGCATTTTTTTTTTTTTTTTTTCGCAATCTCTGTAACCGCTTCGAAATTATATTTTATCTCTCAAACATACATTCGAATTAACATTGGAGGAACGACAGAGGAGATTATTTTTATTGTTGGAATAACAAATTACAGGATCGAGAATTCGCTGTGGAAATAGTAGATACTTCGCGAAGCTCCTTTGATGCACAATTAATTCGATGCGCTCGTCTATCAAAAAGACATTTTTTCGTGGTCCATGTTGCTCCGTGTGGATACGAACTAAATCGCGAATAGCTACGGCTGAATACAGTTGAGTCGAAAATCATCGCGGTCGCCTCTCGAATTTTTTTTTTTTTTTTTTTTTTTTTTTTTTTTTTTTTTTCAGAGCTCTACATGTTTTTACAGCTCTTCTCTTTTTTTTTCTCATTTTATTCGACTCAATTCTCGTGTCATTGTTATTCCGTTTGGTCGAATCTTAAACGAAGATAAAATGAGGCTTCGGTTGGCACAGAGAGGCATTGCACGCGGGTCCCGTTTTGTTGGTACGCAGCCACTTTCCGTGACAATGAGGAGCCGACAACATACTCCATCTGGTAATCATCGCCTCGGTACCGCCGTCGCCCTCGCATCGCCAATCCAATACGCGTCGCAGCGCTTGCGTTTGACAACGTACGCACACGCGAGTGCCTGAAAAAAAAAAAAAAAAAAAAAAAAAAAAAAAAATTATAATCAAATTTCCATCAGCGCGAGTGTTCTGAATTTTTCTATTTTTTCGCTTCCCAGCGAATTTACCATCAAATTCATTATCGAAATAAATTTTTTTTTTTTTTGTTCGTAATTAAAATTTCAACTCTTTGTCAGTCACGATAAAACCTCTCCAACTTTATCGTGGGATCGCTCGCCGAGAAATGGAGGGATGGGATTACCAAAAGGTTAATTTATTTCGCGTTTACCTCTTTGACGCATAGTACACATATGCGATTATTTAGCTCGTTGAAGAACAGAAAAAAATTACTGACACAAAGTTAAAAAAAAAAAAAAATTTAACGGAAATGCGATTTTGTAAGCGTATCATATGAATTTCAAGTTTTTTTTTCTTTTTTAAGTTAAAAAAATTGCGTTTATGAATATAATACAAACTTTTTTACTTTTTCCGAAAAAAAAAAAACGAAAAGATTTTTAAATGGTCGAAAAAAAAATTACTATCGGACAAAGTTAAAAAAAAAATTCTAAACGGAAGTTACAATTTTCTAATAAGGATATCAAACAAATTTTGCAACGATATATCGGACCCTTCAGGACTCGCGATATATTAATTTATAATTGTACCCAAAGCTTTCATATGAATACTGCGATTGATCAATTTTTTCGTCCATTTCGCTACACTGATTCGGCTCATCCGATATCGCGTCTATAATTTAACGTCTGATTTGCTACGCAACAGGAGATTAGTGAGACTCGAATAATTACAGCATATCCGCTCGTTCGGCGTGTAAGTACAGCGGAGTTTACCGAATCGTATCTCCTATTCGTTAAGGCCGACCGATTTATTACAATCGTTGACCTGTTCCCCGTCGTAAGCCCCGTATCGATTAGAGGGGTAAGTCGATCAGCGTCATCGTATCATATATACATAGGTAACAGGTAAATGAGAGGATACAGGATCGCGGTATGCATATATATTGTCTATAAAGCATTGTACTGTATACGACACGGCATCCCGCGGCATTAGCCGATCCGAAATTCACTGCAGTTTCCGCCAATTTCACTTTGGGGTTCTCTCGACCTGCGCCTCTTCTCCCTCCCGCGAGGATGCAAATTACAGTCGTTTCCGATTAATTCGATTCTGGAGAGAGGAGAGGAGGAGAGGCGAGAGACGACAGAGCGGCCGCGTGGATTTACCGCGAGTGGTATAGCGGTTATCGGTTGAAGATCAGCATCCACGTACGTCAATCAGGCGGAAGGGAATCGATCGGAAGGGCGGTTAGCGTGCGTCACGATTAAATTGATGAAGGAAAAAAAAAAAAAAAAAAAAAAAAAAAAAAAAATAGAAAAAAGGAGAAGAGAGAAAATCGTGTTCCCTATTATTGCCTGAATGCCCGGAAATTGTTCGAGAATCTCGAAGCGTAGGAGAGGTGAGGACCTAACATGCAATCCCCGAAATTCTCGTGAATAGCACGTGATTTATGGACTTTACTCATTGTATCACTTGATTTATTTTCCTCGGAGACACTGATGTGGGTTGAAATAATGAATATTTTTATTCTTTTTTTTTTCTTACCCTCCGATAGTCCCGAGAGACTTGGCTCCTTGTGCCAACAGGGCTTCGAGGCTTTCGTCACTGTGAATGTCACGCAGTATCTGAAATGAAAGTAAAAAAAAAAAAGAAAAAAACATTAATTTATCGATGTATCGATGTATTTTTAACGATTCGGGATATCGCGATCGAAAGCGGTGTAAAAAAAATCGCACGAAAAAACTCGATGTTTCTATGTACCGATGCGAAATGTCAGTAGATAGTGAAAAAAAAAAAAAAAAAAAAAAATCGATGGAAAAAAAATACACACGTGTAGTGAAAAAGCAAAAGGCCGATAATAAAAAGCGAAACTTTTCAATCGATGAGAGTGGATTGCCGGCTTCGATGGAGCAACGCGGCGCTTCCATTTCCTCTTTCCGTTGTAGCGTCTCGTCAAATTCTAGGGACTCTCTTTTCAGGAGTCGATTCGACGAACGACGAGAAACGTCCGACTCGCGAAACTCACCCGCGAAGGGGTGATACTATACCTATATATACATTTATCTATGTGTATATATATGCGAGAGAAGGAGTTTCCTTCGGAAAACTTATTTCGAGGTCTCCGACAAACTTAGATATATAAGTGAACCTCGCGAGTAGAGAAATTCCAACAGTGGGGAATCGCGAACGCAATTCGTCGACTCGAATGACCTTATAATGCCTGCGAGTTCGAAGAGCAGTGGAACCTTCAAGTTCTTCCATCAAATTATCTTATACGGAGGATATTACAAAGCTATTCCATTTTTCGGTTATAGTAGCAATGTCGTCGATATTCACGCGTCGATTAACACGGCGTATAAAAAACGCACATTTCCCGAATTTTTTAAATATATTCATTAGTTAACTTGCCGTGTTGCCCTAAGGATTCGATGCGTTAATAATTAATAATGAAAAAAAAAAAAAAAAAATCTCGAGAAATGCGGGTTTCTGAAGATACGAAACATTTTCTAAATTTTTTTTTTTTTTTTTTTCATATTTATCGTCGATGTATCGCATCACTGGAACAACAGAGCCTCTCGACTTCCTGTGGGACTTACATATTGTTACACTTTTGTTCCGGCAGTGCGATATATCGATAAGGAATATTGAAATTTTTTCAAAAAACAAATATTTAAAAAAAAAAGATGACAAGAGTAGCAACGCACTTGTAGTATATCTATATACGAAGTTTCACTTTTCTCGTAAAAAAAAGCGAAGAGATTTTTATCTCTTTTCTCGTAACTCCAACAAATTCTCTTCGTAAAACAGTTTTTTCTTCTCCATTGGCGGGACCACAGGGAGATCGAAGAGCGTCAGCCCTCCGTTGGTGTATTCATGTCGTATTTTCTGTGTATCGGAAGGCGAGGGATCGAGAGTTACTGGTATATGCAAGAGAGCCAACCGGTGACGCCTGAAGCTACATACGCGAGATGCTCTCCGCATGGGATTCAGTGTGTATCTACTGTGTACCCATCATAATATCTGCCGGTGTGTCGGCCCTTCGTTTCCTACACGCTTTACAATTCACCGAACATGGCGAGGCACGCCTCGGAGAATCTACGAAGGCTAAAGGTTGAACGCGTTTTTTTTTTTTTTGATCTTTTTTTTTTTTTTTTTTAGATGTTTTTTTTTTTTTTTTTTTTTTTTTTATATGCATCACGGACGCTGTAGTGGTGGTGGAAGCTCGACGGATTTCCGTGTCGGGGGCTCAGCAGCGAATGCCAACGGCGTTACATGTGGAGAATGCACCCGGCGCGCTCGGGCTTTCGGTGACTCTCCCCGTTCCCTCGCGTACGCTCTCGTTGTCAGGTTTAATATCCAGGATGTAGGTGGATCGACATATATATATATGCAGGACGCAACCAACGGCACGTGCAGAGATCCCCGCGGCTTTTCATGATCACGAGAGTGTGCAACTCACGCAACTTCCAACCCCCATCCCTCCCTCTGTTCCGGTAAACACGCCACAGTCTCACCTTTGAATAACCGTTCATCCTCCGGCCGCTCCTCTACTTCGCCCTTTTTGCTACTTTTCTGTGTGTTTTTCGGAACATTCTTTGCCGACCCAAAATTCATTTTGTCGACGTTTAATAACAACATGAAACAACTCTTTGACGACAGATTAAATCCGGTTACAATTTTTTTTTCTCTTTTTCCGAGTCTTCAGCGTCGGTCTATCGAGCGCCATTTTTTTTTTTTTTTTTTTTTTTTTTTTTTTCGAAAAGAAATTACTTCCGTAGGAATTTTTCGTCGCAGAATTTTTGGATCGTAGAGTTTTTATGATTTACGGGGGCGTATCGTTACATCCGTCATTCGTATCGTAATGAATAATAATGATAATGAAGTCACATTTTTTCACTGCGAATTTCCTCGAATGTAATGCTTGCAACAACCCCCAATGCGTTTAATTTCCGAATGGACAGTCGTTTTCGGACTTTGATGTTGCAAAGCTTCAGAATTTCATTGAACGCATCCGATGCAGAAATGGAACCGTTTACATCGATATCTTTGGACGAAGGAGGAGGAACTGAGGATCGGAGATGCGAAGCATCGAGGGTCGGTTGTATGTATACATGCTGTATGCTCGTTTACACGTACGAAGGGAGGTGAGTATCGTCATTGTTAGCGTTTATCAGTCACGAAGCGAAATTCAAACAGACCGAACGCAAGTTTGTTCAGGTGCTCTCGTGAGGTAAGCACACGGTCTGACCAGTCGCTGACTCCTCTACTGAAACTTAGTAGTTTCAATGTTGATACAGCGCGTCTCAGCGAATCCGCACGGTTATCGGAACCGTCGTCCTCGCGAATCGCTGCTCATCAACTGTATCCAACAAATTCGATGCACCGCAACCCTAACCTTCTCTTTCGATGTATTCGTGGGGAAAAAACGCGATTGTCTGAACGAAACAGTCGGATGAATGGTTTCAGCGGTATATTTATAAATTTTAACTTTTTTTTTTATTACCTATAATTTTTCATAAATTTGAAAGAATCGCATAAAACGCCGCAAATTTGTTGATTTTCTTTCGATTTCATATGAAATTAAAAATAAAAAAAAATTCTGTGTTCGCAATATGTTATTTTTTAAACGATTTTTCTCCTTTCGGGATGCTGCTGCACCGAAGGATGTTTATGTTTATAACCTTTTATCTTCATCTCCGTGCGCCGGAAGGGCTCAGATGCCCGTCGCGATCACGAGTGCGGATGCAACCATACATTTCGTGGGCACTTAACGAGATTGAACGAAAAAAAAAAAAAAAAAAAATGGGAAAAAGAACACCGAGACAGCGAGCAGTTTGTAAAGCCGTCCGGTACGATTTATCGTTGAAGACAGCCGATGCGTTTCTCGAGCGAATTTGATCCGACAAAGCAAAACAAAAGCAAAAAAAAAAAAACCGGAGGAATATTTGAACTTTGTGAAAAAAAAAAAAAAAAAAATCGTAGACAAAGTTAACAATGAAGAAAGCCCCCGAAACCTCTCTAAAGTGCGTAAATCAATACAGAATTCTAATTATAAACTTCATCGACGTAGAAGTTTGAAGTTTCGTAATTAAATTCGCGTGCAATAGCGGAGAGAACGAGATAGAGAGCTGATGAGATATTATAATAAACCCGGTAAACCCTCGTAACAAAATTGACTTCATAAAGTCGTTTACCTCAGAGGGACGATTTGCCGAGAAATTTAACGCAAATGATTATTTTACAACCTCAAGTACAGCGGGTTTAAACGGTAATGCAAAATGTATAGTGTGTGCGTTTTTTTTTTTTTTTTTTTTTGAAAAAATCGTAAAAAAACGATTTTTAAGGGTCCGTCGCGGTTCAATCGCGCGGATGGAGACGGAAATGTGAGATCCTTAGAATAGAGAAATACGGAAGGGTAGCGGCAACGCAGTCTGGTAGACGAGTTTATAGGGCGTCAAGCGTGTTGCTGCGACGGGGTAAGGACTCCCGATGCCGGAAGTAATCGTCTACGCGACGTTGCACTGAAATGCTTTGCCGTGCGAGTGGTTGCATACTCGTATATATATATACTTGTATGTATATAAGAGAATGCGAGGAAAACGAGAGAGAAACAGAGAAGAGGTAACGGGGTGCAGCGGAGGACTCCAAGTGGGCTCTTCGCGACGAGAGGATGCCGTTCCGCGATCCGTATGCCGAACAATACAGTACAACTCGTACGTGGGAAGACGTTCGGCAACGAAAGTAGAGAATTGCAATGGAGAATCGGTGAAAGCAGATCTCGCTGATTCTACACCTCGTACGTTATGTACCATGTGTGCGCCACTCGGCGGTATAAACGTAAATAACGTATATACGAATCAAACGAGATAAATTTACGATGCCAAAGTCGCTAAAGTAAACACGTGACAGCGTGAAGAAGAGTGCAAATTTGCGGTGCTTCGAGATTTTTCGCCGAGAATTCGAAGTCGAGAGAAATACGGATCTGTGCGCCACGTTGAGGACGTTACAGTGTTTTTTTTTAAGAGTCGGAAGTAATGAAAAAAAAATGTTATTCTCGAAATGAGTTTTTGTATCGGATATTTAAATTGGAGTGAAATAAGTGCCGAATTTGTGAGGAGTGAAAAAAAAAATGGTAATAGTCGTGAGAGGAGATGTTAAGAGAATATGTTCTGCGATTCATTTTATGAAAACTGAAGATTTTCTATATTTTTACACAGCGATATCTTTGCTTTCTGGAATCACCGGAGCACCGAGGTGCCCATCGTGCTCTACGGAGAAAATACACGAGATACTCCACCGCGCGATTTTTCAATATCGTTTTTTTCTGTTATAGGGTGATGAAAAACGTCTGAAAGCGCGATAACCATAACTACGAAATCTTATTTTTTTTTTTTTTGCAAAAAAATTCAGATTTCGATAAAATTTTTTGTACCCCGGATTTTCATAGACTGTTTTTTTTTTTGCCGAACGCGAGTCCGAAAGTAATTTTAGACCAAAGTCAACGGGAAGATTAAGGATTGCAGAAAACTTTTTTTTTATCTTCGATACCACGACCAACGATCAGTAAAATTGTTTATTTTTTTTTGCGACAAATATCCTAAACGTTCCTCCAAACTACTCAGCAACAATTTTTTACATTTCCTTGCAAAAAAAAAAAAAAAAAAAACTTCGAAAAATATAATTTTTCGTAAAAAATATGAAGGAATCTGTGCACTTTGCGATCTTAAAATTGAAAATAAAAATCGAATGTCTTCATCACTACGAATGCATTTGAAATTCAATTTAATTTTCCGATACGCGTATAAAATTTCACGGAAAATGATGTCAATGTCCACGAAGTTGCGCGTATCTCGAACGACTACTTTAAACGCTCCAAAAGCCCGACGCGGTTACACACCGGTGTGTTGAGTATACAACTTAATCCGGTTGTATACACGAATATAATAACGAATGAGAGTACGTCGTAGTACATGCGGAAATGTATAAGGACTCCATGGCACTCAACGTGCCACGAACACTCGAAACATATTCCCCGAGTTTCGCGTCGCGGAAAGTCTCGAGGAAACTACATATCGGCGCTATAGAGAGGTCTCGCTATAGCGTTGGCAAACATACCGGGTATACGTATTTGATACCAGTTTCCGAGTTACGCCTACGGCCAACGAGTACATGCATTGCAGATGTTTTACTACGGTTCGCATTTCCCATAACACTAACCATTCCAGCAAAGCCAACATATACGGCACCGAATGCTTTCGCATTATGTGTTTACGAGAAATACGTAAAAGACTATTACAGAAACTGTCCTTTATACATGTTTCCGTCATATTCTCCGAATCGTACGTACTTTGGGTCGTATTTTCACCAATTTTTTTGTACTCAAATTTTATCCAATTTTATTTTACATGCTGTTTCGCGATTTATTTCTCATTAGCAGTTAACCTGTAAACGGTTACGGAGAGAAATTTCATTTGTTGGCTTTTAGTTTTTGAAATCTGCAGATAAAAGTGTTTGCGATAAAAATCTCGAAGAGCCAAAAGAACGTCGAGATACATCGAAGGCATGGATACAAAAATGAAATTACTGTATATTTAAATAAGGAATTTTGCATACTTGCGAATGAGGTGAACATCGAAAAAAAATCGATCGTATAGAAGGGATTAAAGCGATTCATTTTTTACGATAATAATAACAAAATGTTTTTAACAAATTAGTTTAAAAAAGTTGTTTAGCGAATCATCCGGTAACCCACTTTTTTTTTTCGCAATAATTGATTCGTTAATTGTTCTGAATACATACAAATTTTTAAAGAATTTTCTTTTCAATTTTACTATTTTTGCTTTATGTTTTTTATTGATGGAAAAACACGAATTTGCGATAAGAGTTCGGAGAAACACTGCGTATTCCACTAAAAAGTATTCCGGGTAACCGATCAAATATATTCACAAATATCGATCAAAGATTTCGCCAAAAACAGGATTTTCAAAAATTCGAAAAAATTCGAAAAAAAAAAAAAATTAACATAAATCGGAATAATTAACCAATCAAATTTCGCTAAAAAAAATTAGGTTACCGGATGATCCATTGAAAGATTTTTTTGTAACCAATACGTTGACAACTTTTCGGAATTATTATTATGCAAAATAAATGCTCTTAGTATCTTCAGTTAATTTTTTTCAGACATTTATCTCATCGGAAAGTCTTCCAAATTCTCTCCGAATCTCACGTTTGACTGGAAATGTAGCGATCCACCATTCTTAATTAACCCAAAAAGCTACAATTGTCGATCCAAAACCACAATCCGCCGAATCGTTATACCATCGTTTTTGGTTTTTTCTTACAGAACAATTACGCAAAGTACACCTCCTGCGTGCCTATTTCTCGATATGCAACATTCTCTTGATTACGAGTACCTATCGCGGGGCTTTGCAATCCTGCGATTGATTTGCGACATTGTCGCATACAGCTTGCTATCTCATCGACATCGTCATCGCTACAAAATCAAAAATTTCCCAGACGATCGATCAAACATATCCGCAAATATCGATCAAAGATTTTTCCGAAATCTCGATTTTCAAAAATTCGAAAAAATTCGTTAAAAGATTTTTTTCAACTAATATGTTATCAACTTTTTGCAATTATTATTATGCAAAATAAATATACTTAGTATCTTCTCTCCAGTTAATTTTTTTCAGATGTTAATCCCATCGGAAAGTCTTCCAAATTCTCGCCGAATCTCACGTTTGACTGGAAATGTAGCGATGCACCCTTCTTAATTAACCCAAAAAAGCTGCAATTGCCGATCCAAAACCACAATCTTTCCGCCGAATCGTTATACCATCGTTTTTAGTGTTTTCTCACCGAACAATTACGCAAAGTACACCTCCTGTGTGTCTATTTCTCGATATGCAACATCCTCTTGATTACGAGTACCTATCGCGGGGCTCTGCAATCCTGCGATTCATTGGTGACTTTGTCGCATGCAGCCTGCTACCATTCTCATCCACATCGTCATCGCTATATATCATTGCTCTTGAGGCTTTCGGATCTCTCCGCATCCACCATTGATATACATATATCTATAGCTATGTCCCTCGTGTCTTCGTAGTCCCGAGCGTCGCTTCCATTATTCACCAAAAGCCGTCCGTCCACTAGGAATTCCCAAGACGAGGAGAGATCCACTCGCTCTCTCACTGGTTGACATATTCACATGCATATCTACATGTATATCTCATAGATATATAGTACATTGATATATATATATATATATATATCTCTATATATTGCTTACATATATCTTATGCATTCCACACGAATTCATGTATAGCACTCGCGGTATAAAATGTATACAGAAATTTCCGTATAGATATATACGAAAGTCATTATTTATCGTACGTACAGCAATACAAGGCTCGTTAGGCTTTATTACGAACGCATGAATAACGGACGGACGGACGGCTGGATGTATAACGAGCGGCGGATGGAAGGAGAGATGCTTCTCGTCGTCGTTGCACACGAGTACCTCACCCACTTTCTCGCTACTTCTTCATTTCTTTCTTTCATCTTTGACTATATTTCTTTCATTTTTCTTTTTTTTTTTCTTTTTTTTTTCTGTTTTTTTTTTCTTTTTTTTTTTTATTTATATATATTATTTTTTTTCCGGACTTAAAATCCGCACCGCGTCTCTTATTTTATTCCCTTTTACTTCCCTTGAAATTTACTTTGGTACAACACTCTCGCGTACGACATTGATATTATGTACATTTGCTGTAAGGTATTTTCCTTTGATTGTCGTCGTAAAAGCGCGAGCGGTACGTTGAGAATCGTAGAAATTTTCTTGCCGCAAAGAGGGCCGCGCGCAGCGAATTTGTGTTTAATGCAAATTTTAACAGTCTGTATACTCACTCTTTGGATGCGTCGTACGCTGAATTGTCGGGATATCGGAGACGAAGATTCGTTCTTATGTCGTTACTGTCGTTTATGTGACGCATTCCGCTTAATTCTGCTGGAAGGAGAAGTGCAACTTCTGGAAAAAAAAAAAAAAAACAGAAAAAACACGGGAAGTATTTTAATATTGTGGGTTCGTTTTTAATAGTATTATTTTGATATGCGAAAGAGCATTTAAGGGGTTTTGAGAGACGCGGCTGCATCTCGACGGCAATTAACTTAAAAGTTAATTATTTGAAGAGAAATTAATACGCGTAGCAAACGCCCGCATCTCGAGTGCTATTAATTAATAACCGCGGAGTTTCTTTTTGTTATTTTATTTTGGGTATTTCTTCAAACATTACGGATAACTTTTCTTTTATTTTTTTTTATATTTCTTCAAACATTACGGATAACTTTTCTTTTAATTTTTTTTTTATTTCTTCAAACATTACGAATAATTTTTCTTTTAATTTTTTTTTTATTTTTCTTCAAACATTACGAATAATTTTTCTTTTAATTTCTTTTTTATTTTTCTTCAAACGTTACGGATAACTTTTCTTTCAATTTTTTTTTATTTCTTCAAACATTACGAATAACTTTTCTTTTAATGTTTTTTTTATTTCTTCAAACATTACGAATAACTTTTCTTTTAATTTTGTTTTTTTTTTTTTTTGCGTATTTGTTGAAACATTACGAATAGCTGGTGATTTTAATTTTTTTTTTTTGGGTATTTCTTCAAACGTTTTGAATAGCTGGTGATTCTGATCACAGCATCCTACACATCCCACTTGTGTACGCGATATATACCGAACAGCTACGAGGTTGGAATCTGGTCGGTTGGTTTATACGGATGCATAGAGGGTGAAGGTATCTCTCTCTCTCGAGAACTGTGAGATCGAACCGCACGGAGATGAGAGGCACCATCAGCAGAGTCGAGGCTCAGACAAGGATTGGAGTGCGCGAGAGGAGAGCATCGTCGGCTTACATCCCCTAACGTCCTGTTGGCATCGTGCACGCCACACAACGTGCACAAAATTATCCTCGGCTCTCCGTCAAAGACCTTCGACTCACCGAGAGATCCATTGAAACGGAATCCACCAATTAGCAGTAGAACTCCAGACGCGGCAGACCTTCCCGATCGGTGGTCTCGGATTCTATACCGTTGGAACAATTAACCCTTCAGGAAGAACGGGTGTGTGATCCCCGAACGACCTACCAAAGGATTCGCGAAAGGCAATCGGCGACTTTCTCACTCCATCGACGAGAAGATATATCCCCCTTTTGCTGCTTATATGTTCCGCCGCAATGCTATGTATCGGAAGCTGGCGAACTGGTCTGACCACACATCGCCATCTCTACTTATCTCCTATTTACCTCGATATATATATATATAGCAATTGATACGTTTCGGTCAGTTGATACGTATCCAATTCGAGTTCGTATTTCAGCTCTCAATCAGCGTTTCTCGCAATCATCGGCAATTCTATAGAACGGTATTTTTTTTTTTTTTTTTCTCAATCAATTTTATCCTCGAGAGCAAAACCGTTTCGATTTTTTTTTTTTTTCGAGATAATGACACTTTGGTGTCTACGCGTCGAAATGTCTCCGTATAGCCGCGAAAGCGCGTCTCGTAATTCCCAACGCTCTTTACCTACCGCGACATGTTTAATTCTCGCGCAATTAAAACTTCCTTCGCGTACCTAATTACCGCAATTAATTAAATGCCGGTTTTAATAGTGTCCACGGAGGGCAAAGCATGCGGGCGGATCTTAACCGTCGAGATCTACAGCTCGACAAGAAGTAAAGTTTATCGCAAGCGTTTGTTTTGACGACAATCTTCGTTCCTTTCGCCTTGACGGCTTCTTCGATCGTTTTTGTAAAGGAGATTCTTTTTTTTTTGTGTTTTATTTTTAGAAATACGTGCGCGTTGAGCAAGCTTACCTTTCAGCGCCAGTTTGGGGTTTTGCTTGTTACATTTGACGCCTTGACATCCGCGGTACTGTTCAAGCTGCGGGCAATGCTTGCCACCGTTCTCGGGTGTTCTCTCGACGAATCTTGACCTCTTTTGAGCCCCCGGACCGCACGCGCTGTCGCACGTCGACCACGAACCCCACGCCGAGACGACACAATCCAATACTGAAAAAAAAAAAAAAAAAAAAAAAAAAAAAAAAAAAAAAAAAAATGAATAACTCCCATTTGAAATATTATCATTGCCTTCGAATTCTCGATCTAAAATCGTTTTGTCGATTATTACTATACTTCGTTCGCTATTTTTAGTATTGGGCACTGAAAAAAATTCCAACGGAACTCCCTTAAAACATGTAAAGATTTTTTTTTTTTTTACGATGTTATCGATGTTTTTTTCGTCCCAAATTTATTTTAAAAAAAGAACATTTTCGTTTTTCTTTCTCGTTGAAAATGCGATTTAATCAGCGAACGAAATCCGAAGCGGTTCACTATTACTGTGCGTAGATCGAAATTTCAGCGCGCAGTGTCCGCATCGGCATTGAAACGAATTATATCGTCGAAGAGATAGACATAGCGAACGACGATGGATGAACGAGGGAAGAGTGCGCTATGAGATAATAAAGGAACGAAGGAGAGGGATAGACGAAGGGGTAATAAAGGGGCGAAAGGCGGGGAGGGAGTGGATAGTGAACGGAAAGTATTCTCGAGGGGGAACGAGGCGAGAGAAATCTTCTTCCGTACGTTCGGCTAGTAACCGGGTAATCGCGTGCTGCAAGAGCGAAAAAAAAAAAAACTCATCTCCTATCCGCGAGGCTGAAGCTCTCGGCGAGAGGGAAAGCGAAAGGAGAAGAATATAAAAAAAACGCGGGAAAGAGTGGGTTGCTGCTCGGCTTGAAGGAAAATGGCAAAAGAAAAGAAAAAAAAAAAAAGATAAAACTGTCGGGAACGACAACAGAGAGGAAGAAAGTGGGTTGGTATGGCGTTAAGAAAGGAAAGGAGGAAGGAACGAGAAAGAAGAAAAAATAAACAATAAAGAAGAAGGAAAGCAGAGTTTGGAATCGGTGCAAGTCGCCGCCTACGCCAATGACGTGGCAGCTGTTGGAGTACCAACGGGAGAAAAACCCGATTACCTTCTGTACTCTCGAGCGATAAAAACAGAGGTTAAACGAGTAATTGTATTTGAACGTATCGAAGAAAAATAAAATCCATAGTCTTAGTTGGGATGCTGTCGACGCCGGCGTAAAAAAAAGGTTCTTATCGGCTTTCGAATAATTGGAGCAAAGATCAGAAAATTATTTTTTATAAATAATTAAAAAATTATGCGTGTAGTTTTGTTCTCTGAACGGAAGCGATAATTTATCGATTTATATCTCGAAACCTTTTCGTCTGTCCTTTGAACATAACTTCTCCGTACACATCGAAACATTCGAGAATTACAATTTTTGAGATTAAAAATTAATCGGAAAGTAATTGGAAAGATCGTAATGTCGCGAAAGACAAATTCGAACAATCAGCGCGGTACGCATAAACCGCCGGCAAAAAGAAATCGTGTCAGAGGTAAATAATTAAAATGAATTATATCGATGTTTAGGATTTATAACCAAAGACTGTCATTCGAGTCACTCGGAGTATATAAATTTTAATTATCGTTTATTTTGGTTTAAAAAAACGTAATCTCATCGCAAGTAATTGCTGTTATTAAAAAAAAAATGATTAAAAATAATGGTTTTTAAGTTTTTTATCGAACGAAATTTGATAAATCGAATAAAAAGACGAGAATTCAAACAGCTGCGGTAGTGGCTGTTTGTCTTCGAAAGCGATTTAACGCGGTAAAATATATAGACAAAAGGGATTACGTTGGAGTCAACGTGAATACAATGCACGCGGTTTATTCTTGGCGCCTCTCTCGATTCTCGTACGTTCTTTTCTTTCTCGGACAGGAAGGAGTCACACCCTCTCGGCGAGGGCACAGGCGGTATTGTCGACGGTTCTCGAGGACGTTATCGAGAAGACCCTGGAGGATGCGAGAAAAATGGCCGAGACGGCGGGAAAGGGTCGAGTATCTCTCGAAGAGGTTGAAGAGGCCTTAAAAAAGCTATGCGAACGCTTTCACCCACGAGCCGCGAGAGTTGCCAACGAAATCATAGAAAAAGGACGAAGCCGATACAATAGAAAATAAACATTCCGCGCGTAATCCGTATTCTTCAGAACTCTTAACCTCAACATTCTCGTTATTTTCTTTCGTTATACCAACAATCATTTAAATGCACTTGAAGACCCGAAAACCTCAACATCGTTATCGAAAAAATGTTTCCGATTTTTTTTAACCAAATGAAAACATATAAAAAATAACAAATTCTTCGTAGCATTACTAAGATAAATTGTGTTAATTTTTTTTTTTTTTGTATTTATTTTCGATAACATTATCACGTCGTCTATTCGATAATTCGAGACGCGTGAACATCGCGGGCATCGAACGCATTTCGTTTTCTCATCGTGAAATTTTCTCACGTTCGGCACTACGGTAAATCTCAGTAACTACATCCTCTTCGTACAAAAAAAAAGAAGGGGGAAGAAAAAACGCCGTGAGGAAAGAGGAAAAGCATAAATAAGAACGACTCGGGGAGTGCTGAAGGTGATTCGTATACGTAACTATCGAGAGTTTCTCAATTCCGATTTCTCAGATATATACACTTGAAAGTAACGTATAGGTGATTCAACGATACGATGCCCACAGTCAACGAGAAGTTTCGGAAGAGATAACATTTTTTTTATCGAAGGCAATTCGATACAATCACCGAAGTATCTCCGTTAGCGCGGAAGAATAAATAAAACGAACGCCATTACGAAGTTCTTCGTTCCACAAAGAGTATCCCATCAATTATGTTTTATCGTATCCATTGCCTTTCTTTCCACAATAGAACATCAAAAAATACGAGGAAACACTAAGTTCGCGACGATAAATTATTGCCACGATGAAATAATGATTGTTTATGAAACCGAAGAAACGAACTCAACAACACGCATTAAAAAAAAAAAAAAAAAATTAAATATTTTACCCATCGACTATGGCATTCTACAAAATTAGGGTGCAAACTATCGTTTTAAGTGATTCCTGAGGGTCTCATCGCACTGCGTGAATTTTCGATTTTTTTTACAACTTTTTTTTTCAACATGCCGCGTGTTGCGATTAGCCCCGGTCTTCCATATGATCAAAAGAATGTAAACGGGAAAAAAATGGCACAATGCTTTCCTTTGGCACATTTCTTGAATTCAAAGTCACCAACAATCCTCACCTCTCCACAGACCGAGGGGAGAATAAATCTTTTGTATTTGGAATTCCGCGATATAAATTGCAAAGCAAATGCAAGAAGAAAACTGATGGCAATGTGCAAACAAACAAAAAATAAAAAAAAAAAACCTCCATTAAGGATATTCAAAAGACTCTGACGTTCGTCATCTCCTTTGTCATTTGATATCTAAATGGAACAACTGCTGCATCAGGGATACAGGATAAAGCAGAGACCCGCCAGTGTTGGAAATCCGGTGCTTTCGAGATGTTTTAATTGTCACTGAACAAAGTTAAGGGTGGACGGCAATTTCTCAGTCGCGAGTTCAAGGAACAGGACATTCGAAAAATAATGCAGCGAAAACAAAAGTAGTTGAATATTCGTTTGAGTTTCCAGTTGACGCATCCGGTTTCCCGGAAAACTCGAAAGTGGCAGAGCGGTTACTTCGGCCGCAATTATAACTCCGTCAAGAGGACTCGTAGTGTCGTCGTTTGGAAGTTTCGTGTTAAATATTAAATAAAATAGGGTGCGAATTATTGTGCGGAGGATTATACGTCGAGAAACAAAGTGTCTCGTTGATATTTTCACGTTGTTCAACAGCTCTTCGCCTCCTCGGAAACTCCTGTTACGCGAGGCCTTTGAATCGCGAAGGATTCTTCTTTAGCAGACTTGTCTCGTTAATTTTGCATTTTTGTACACCCCGTTGATGGAACTGCTCCACGAGCGCCGGGGGGTCCTGCGAGTTTGTCTGCGAAGCTTGAGAGGCATTTAGCTTTTTCACAGGCAGGTATAAGGTCGATGAAGCGCGTTGGGAAGATGGGAACAAAAGAACCTTGCAGCAGGTGCCTCTTTAAAATAAATCGCAGTGACTCGTCTGCGAGAAACGAGCTGCTGCTGCTGCTGCTTCTGCGACGCCACACGAGTTTTACTTTGTCCGCTAACCGCCGTTGAGTAAACCCCATAGCAGAACAAAACGAAAGCCAAACCAGAATGGCACCTGGAGATCACCTTTTACCACGAATTTAACACGGAAGATTCATGATGTGCCTTTTGCAGGCTCCTCAACGAACTCGAAAGGATCATCTTGAGAATCTTCGCGGAAGTATCTAATCGCCTTATTCCATGAAAATCGTCTGGCCAATCGCCTTTTAATACCAATGCGAATTCGCCTTTTTTGTAGGATTACGAATGTCTAATTTTAACCCGACTGGGATTAGGCTTTTTTTTAACTTTCTTGAATGCCCCGAAGCTATGTTTAGCTATTGTGTCGTTCCACCATTCAATGTTCCAATCTTTATTTCTGTCCGGTAACTGAAGCACGAGTTCTGTTACCAGTCTCTTGCAAACATCTGCAGTAATGCCGTTTTCGTCGGCAATGAACATGAACGATGCTTTGGACATTCTTTTCGTATTTCTCTTCCGTAATACTTGGGTATTAGGATTGGTACCTCCATAAAACAACGGAACGAAAGCCAAAAACAATAGCACCCGGAAATCACTTTTTATCACGAATTTAATACGGAAGATTCATGATAAGCCTTTTGCAGGGTCTTCAAAGAACTCGAAAGGATCAACTCAAGAATCTTCGCGGAAGTATCTGATCGCCTTATACCATAAAAGCTGCTTGGCGAATCCCTTTTCTAATACCAATGCGAATTCTTCGTTTTTGTAGGATTTTGAATATCTAATTTTAACCCGACTGGGATTAGTTTTTTTGAATGCCTCGCAGCGATGTTTAGCTATTGTCCCGTTTGATCATTTAGAGTTCCAATCTTTATTCCTGTCTGGTAACTGAAGTACAAGAAGTTGTGTTTGCAGTCTCTTGCAAACATCTGCGGCAATGCCGTTTTCGTCGGCGATGAAAATAAATGATGCTTCGGACATTCTTTAGGTATTTCTCTTCTGTAATAGTTGGGGAGGTTTGGTGCCGTTCGCGAGATGGGAATGAGGATGACAAGTGTCTAGACTGAGGGTACCGCACTATCTATCTGTACCTACAAGAGTGAGTCGCGTCTAGACACAGTGCGGTTGTGTCCCATGGTGGAGCACCTGAGGCGCACTCAGGACACGCCGGCACCACTATTATAGCCACAGTCCCATTTTCCCTTCACTGTCGTTCTGTTATCCAAAGTGTCGACGGTGGACGGGAAAATCCTCGTCCTCTCCGGACGAGAAAAATGTTGAAAAATTGTGAGACCGGTAAAACCAACACGGAAACGTGTTTAGCGCCAGAAGCACCATTTGTGCGAAAGGCCCTTTACCCCCCCATTCCGGATAGCAGCTTGAAAAACATCCCTAATTAGTTATTCTCCCTCTCGCCTAGCGTGCGGAGCGTACATCCTGCTTCTGCCGTATATATAGCTGATACCTTAGGACCGTAGGATAATTTCTAAAAGCCTTTTTTTCAGACCCTCGGGAGATTCAAATTAGACTGAACCAACGGCAAATTTATTTAACGAGCTTTTGCAAAGCTAATTCATCAGTGTATTCCTAAACCCACAACGTCAGGATAATTCATTTCCAGCATAAAAACACCGTTAGTGTTAATACATTGGGGCTTCAAGTAACTTAATACATTAACTGGCATCGCGAGTGAAAATAAACATCGTAAAAAAAAAATAGCCAACACAAAAAAAAAAAAAATGGCAAATTTTTTTTTTTTTTTTCGTAAAAATACAAAATTTTTCTTAAAAAAATAAATAAATAAAAAACAATCCGAACGCAAATTCGATAGGATTTTTTTCACCTAAAATCGAGTAAGCTATTGCCGCAAACAATTTTTGTATTCTTTCGATAAGTTTAAAACTCCGAAAAAAAAAAAAAAAATGGCTCTTCTCTATCCGAAAGAATTATTGCCAGATTACCATCGTGTTTTAAAATAAAAATCCGACACCGGAATGCATTCACGGTGAGATGAGGAATATCTTTCCTTCCTGTTGGAGTAAAAATAAGTGCCTTTCGGTGTAAGGAATTCACGTCGCAGTGTCCCAACGGAAATATACGAAGGTGAAGCCGAACGGGCGCGAGAGCGCAAGGGATCAGACAAATATCCTTGCGAAACCATCAAGTATAAAGCTATATAGTACCATCGCTATCGTTTAGCGTGGCTTTAACTCAGAGTTCAAAGTGGTCTCGGGTCATAATGCTTACTTCCCTCGGGTATCTGTCTTTGGGCGGTGATATAAAGGAGACGAAGTGAGGAGGGGAAGAGGCGGGTTTTCTACCGCACCCACGAGGGACAAGTAAATTACACTGCAAAGTAAAGCGGGGTGATTCATCGTTGGGACAGCGCAGCTCTCCGCCGGCCCGGAGAACATCGCCTTTGTTTGGAGCGGAGAGTGACGAAGCTTTCGTACACATGGCTAATATATA
Source organism: Buathra laborator (assembly GCA_934046635.1). NCBI lineage: Eukaryota > Metazoa > Arthropoda > Insecta > Hymenoptera > Ichneumonidae > Buathra > Buathra laborator. Next base: position 8,673,990 of record OW203900.1, read on the forward strand.
TAGATATATACAACATATATGTATGTTTTAAAATTCCGGGAGTTGCGACGGAAGCGGACCGCCATTAAAAGCGGACATTACAACCGAAGAGATAGATATAAAAAATAAAAAAAAGAAAGTAATCGTAGAACTTATGGTCCCAACGCCATAAACGTACGGTCCATTCCGCGTCTTTACATCGCGGAACAAATCGCTTCTTTGTGAAATAACCTCCAAAGGGCGCTCTTGGTACGCATGAACCGTGTCGAATTTTGTATTACGAAAGAGAACCCGGAATTGTCGCTCCAAAGAGATTAGACTCTTCAAGATCCGAAGCTAAAGGTATAAATTAATTCTTGTCAATGTAAAGGAGACTCGAGTCTGACGATGAATAATCTTTACGGATCTTTGTGGAATCTCTTGTAATTTCCCGTTTCTTTATGTCGTAATGTCTTCAATATCGCGGAGTTTGAAGTAAGAATACGAAGAATAATAGAAAAAGTAGAGAATAAAAAAAATTGAAGTAAAACGTAGAGAATGGCGAAGCGAGAGGACAATCATCGAGAATTCTTGTGCAGTCCGATAGGTGTATTATAGTTGACAAAGCGCACAGAGAAAAAAGAAAACGTATAGACGGACCGGAGACACACATAGCTTCGGATGAACGGACTCGCGCTCCGAAAACTCGGAAATAACAGACGTTACAGAGGTTTCGCTACGGTGTGGAGATCTCTCCGGACGAGAAAAAGAATATGAGAAAAAGAGAGGAGTGACCCGGCGTCTGCCGAATGGGAAGGGGGATGGTAACGCTTATCGTTGTTCCCATACAGCACGCCTCGCCGAGCGAAACTCTCGTACAATCTCACGGGACAACGGCGGAGCGAAATCCTTCTCCTTGTGTCTCTCTCTCTCTCTCTCTCTCTCTCTCTCTCTGTACCACCGCCACCCGCGATTCGAGAAAAGTTTTATCGTCCATGAACACAGTCAACATCAGCAAACATAGAACCGGAAATACTCCCATCCACTTTTTTCTGCACACACGTGTGAGAGAACATTTCTTGGTGAATTAGTTTCACCGAGAATAACCCGCGCGAGTGTCATATATATGTATCATATCGCATCGCGAAATCCGACGAAAAATTCCATAGGAAAATCGGACAACTTTGAAATGATAGAACCGATAAACACTACGAAAAAGTATGAAAAACAAAAAGTTTTTCTTTTCAAAAGAAATAACAGTCGGTATATTTATACATAAATTTAAATATCACATTTACATAGCAATATACATATATATGAATATTTACGAAATGCCGGTACTTAAAATAAATTAAAAAATCATTATCATCGTTAACAACGAATTTAAGTTTCGCGGAATTCCGAAAAACTCCGAAATTTTCGGTTTTAGTAGCGCGTAAATCGTCTCGGAATTTCTAAATTGCAATTTAGGAATAGGAAAGCTTCGAGTGAATTGAAACGTTCGCGAAGTGCGATCGTATGAGATTAAATTCTTGGAATCCAAAACTGCTTAGTTACGAGAGTGAATTCTTGTCTTTGCATCGTGCAAAGTGTCCTCGCGGAGTTGCAACGCGTTTCGAAATATAGATATATACGGATAGACGATTGCGCAGAAATATATATATATGTATATAGATGCGTATATATATATATATATGGCGGAATAAGGTGGAAGGACTTGAGGATAGGTAGGATGTAAGATAGCCGAGAGGGCAAAGTGCTCGGGCAACGAAGTGGATAGACCATAGGATTACCGAGGCGGCTTTTCAAATATGCTAACAGTGGCATTAACCGGGACTCGGATGAGATTACCAAGTATAATACCCTCGCAAACGTCCCGCGCGCACCGCTCTTGTTCTATACATATATACATTTATATATATACTATATATATATATTAGTTGCTTCTTCGTTTACCCGCGGAAACTCTCGACCAGTTCGATAATCTAACCTATACACACACTTGTGTTTTCTATAGTTAGAAACATTTCTTTGTCCCCTATAACAACGCTATGGCGAACTTTAATAGATACATCGTATATTTTATACGAAAATTTCCATAAATTTCCATATTAACCCATTCGGTCATTAATTATTTCATGCATATCGTCTACGCTAGTCGTATATTTGCAAAGAATAATTAATGGATAATCGATACACGTGTCGATAGCCGTCCATGTTGAATTTTCATAAAATATCGTCGATAGCTCTCTTTATAGTTTCACGGAAGAGTGATTATGGTTTACTGTGCGGTTGAAAATATTCTATCGCATCTTATCTTCATACCTTCGGGTGTAAATTTACGGATATATATATATATTTATATAATTTAAAGTTGAAGAGTACAGCGGTGTGTTGATAGAGATTAATATTCTTCGTATTGTTTTTCGTCATATCGAGAGACGAAAGAAAGGAAAAGAGAGAGACGCTCGGTATGCCGCGAATAGTAATTATATAACTATAATGGTCTTTTCTCGCGAAGAACGAACAACGAGAATGATAATTAATTCGTCGCCACCGAGAGGATCTCACACCCTCGCCGTCGAGACGAAGAGAAAACGACAGAACTTCTCACTCGCGCAATCTTCCTTCGTCGTGCCAAAGCAGCGAGATAGCGACGAATCCCAAACGAGTTTCTCGCTCCGGCGAAACCTCACAGATATATAGAACGCGAGAGACAGAGAGCTTCGACGCAGCATCGATATTAACGAGAACCTCGGGCAGCGAACTAGTAAAACTTCGTCTACGGACCGCGCGTATAATTCATAACGAATTCATCGCGGCCTGCAAGACGCGCCGCTAGACAAAAGTTCGTTAATTCGTCGATCTAAACTTCGATTACAATTTTTTTCTTTTTTTTATTTCGGAATGAGGGGAATCTGTGGACACAATATCTATCGCGAAATGCTGCGATGCATTGAATGTCTTAAGGTGTATGAAAAATGTCGTTACGAGAGGTAAAAATCTGGAAAAAGAAATCCACCAATAGATGCTGCGAAGAACATTAATTGTGGATAATAATAACGCCGAAAAGTTAACAAAATCAAAAATTTAACTTTTTTTTTAGCCAAAATAATTTTTTTTTAGAATTCTTTTCGAATTTTGGAAATTTTTTTTATCGATAGCGAAACCGCTTTTGGATAAAAAAAATCATTTATGACAAGAAACCTCGCATTACAATAAAAAAAAATTGGAAAAATAAGATGAAATTCTTAAAAAATTCATATGTATTGAGAGAAATCAACGAATTATCTTCTGCCAAAAAATTGGGTTATGATTAATTGAATAATTTTTTTACTAATTTGTCAAAAACTTTTTGGAATTATAATTATGAAAAATCAATGTTCTTAGCGCCTTCTGCATGGTTGACATTTTTCAGATTTTCATCTTATCGCGAAGTATTGGTAATTCTCTGAAAATCTCACTTGCAGCTGTGAATATAACGATACACTCTTCTCAAAGTTTCTTAATTAATATTCTCGATCGTGAATTCCAAAGATCGATGACATCACCTAACTTTCTTCATAATTTCTGTGTCACAAACGACTCGGATGGCTCAGTCCCTAATTTGTCTGCCTAACAAGGATGAATCATAATCATTGAAGCAATCATAATAATAAAAAATCCTCACTGCGTTTTAAGGCGTCTGGCAGCTGTGAGAGTTTAATGATAATATGATTTAACTTAAGTGCCATTTAGTCCACAAGTTATACTCATTTCCTTATTGTGAATTACATGATACGAATGCACATGTGTTAAAAGTATTACATTCCCGAGGAAATGGGCAAAGCTCTGGAAACGGGGAGCTCATCAGATCGTTGACGCGTTATTACTCTCGTATGCATCTCGTCTCGTTTCTCGGTATTGAAGAAAAGCAAAGAAGAAATGAGTCAACGACCGCGAGCGTTGCAACGACACCGTAGACGCGGTCCCCATGTCGTGAGAAAAAAACTCTCCAAGAGAGAGAGAGAGAGAGAGAGAGAAAGAGAGACTCGTTCATTAAAGTATAGGAGACGAGAGATGAGACGAGAAAAGCAACCGGAGAACGACGATGAGAAGTAGAAACGATCCTCACTGCCGGCGGACTTAATGATCTTTGGAATTAATTGACGCCGTGTCGCGTCGGTGAACGAGATGAGCTGTGCAATCGGCGGACACTGCACCACCGAGAAATTTCTACCTATAGTCTCTCTGCACTATTCCGATAATATCGTATATGAAGAGAAAAAGTGAAGAGCGCTGTCATCAGCGATTTCTACACTGGAAATACGTTGCGGTAAGAAGAAATGCAGATCCATTGACTCAACAGTGAGTTTCCACAATTCTCTCAGCAAAGCTTTGACTCCGCGCGTGTTGAAAGCAAAGGAAACCCACTGACGACATTTTGTTCGTTGGGAAGTATACGGCAACACGAGCGGTGCACTTACCGAGTCAATATCGTGTCGACCCCTCGCAAGAGAGACTTTTTAATTAATTGAATCAGTGAAGAAGAAACTCCTGAGTGTTCGTCTCGACACACGTCAACTCTCTTTGCTATTATCATAGTGCAACATCGTGTTGCACAACGGTGAACTCTACCGCTCCTTTATTAATATCATATAGATAACTCAACCCATATAATGATTCAGAAAAAAAAAAAAAAAAAAAATTTAGGCTCTCGTATTTTTTTTTTTTTTTTTCACGATTCCCAAGCGTTTCCCATTTAATTAGATTGTATTTTCATTAATTAATTTTCCTCTTATTAAATTCGTCAGACAAGAAAGTTCATACCGTATTTTACGTAAAAATGGAGTCGGTGGCGATATTTCCCGAAGAAACTTCAAAGGGTTTTCTTATTAGTCGAAAATAACATGATATCAAAATATTGATAGGAAGACGAGAGCTTACAGAATCCAACGAGATGCAGAATTGACGATACAAATTGTCGACAACGATTGCAAATCGAGCGTATTAACGCCACAATAATTGTTGGCAACATGAGTGAGATCGCTATTAGCGTTATCGAGTTAACGCGACATTCGCCTTATGCTATCCTCTGTCTACGGTAATATACGACGGAGCGCAGTTTACTACGCCACTATACTACGTATAGTAGGTACCCATAGCGCTCGTGCAGTATCATTGAATTACCCGCGAAGTTTCGGGTATTACTCCGCCAGTGGGGTTTCAACGCGGTCCACAGTATCGTATAGTAAACCCGACAATTCAATCCGAACAAATTATGCGCCGGAGGAGAAATTGTAGGGGGTGAAGTCTTGAGCGTTCCGGGGGAGTGAACAACGTTAAGCGAATTCTCACGTTTCATTGGGTCTCCGACGAGCGTTGACCGATATTTCACGCTTGGATTCGTAACAGCCTCGGTGCACTGTGCACCTTGTGGTATGCAATAGCACATGGCACGCTTGGCGCTCCTCTATACCGGGGGACACATACAGTTCAGGGGTATGCAACCCTCGCGCGAGCTATAGCTCCATCCGCGTTCGCCCTCCCATGCAATGTTGCATTGCTGGTTCAGTTGTATCCACGAATTACGCGGAGTTAGCAAACGCTCGGTGAATATATACCCCAAACTGTGTATATATGTGAGAGAGAGAGAGAGAGAGGGGGGGGGGGAGTGTATGCACCTCGGGGGACAAATATCCTACTCGCTATTCTCGAAGTCCATAATTCCTCCGGAGTTATGCACTCAGACGTCCGCGCATTCGTACCGTAAGATCTTCAATTTCGTGATAATTAATTTTACCTCTGTTTATCAACGTCTGTCAACTAATTATTATAAATTCGAGAACAATTGTTCTCCTTCTATTTTAAGGAGATGCGGAAAGGTTTTTGGGGGTTAATAATTCATTTGGACGATTTATTATTGATTATTTTTATGCAGAAAAGTTTCGCGAGGAAAAAATTGGAAATGGGATTTTGTGTGATTTAACCTCAAAATTTGAGATTATCGGTTTTGCCATTATTTGTAAGAGTCTATTAATAAATTATTATGAATTTTGGTAATTCGTCGGTAAATATCGAAATTTTGTAAATATCAATTCGTAAATTTATGTTGTGTGAATATTGGTTAATTTTTTGTTAATTTGTATCAAATAATTCGTAAGTGTAAATTGTATACAATTCGCATAATTTCTGATTTTATTATTGCTACGTGAACAAATTTAGATAAAAGTCCATTTATCAACGTTTATTTCAATTATTATTAAAAATGCGAGAACAGTTATAATTTTTAATACGGTTGTCTCGTAAAATTGAAAGAGAATAAGCATTTTTTTTAAACGAATTTATAAATTCATAAAAACGGCATTTCAATATCTCTACTCAAACAAATTTGGAATAAACGGGAGAAAAAAAAATGATAAATCCACGCGTTGATTCGCTCGAAGGATTATCCACCGCTGTTAGCCATTAATGGGTTGAGTGGCTCTGATATGCGATTAATGATAACGCCAACGATAATTCCGCACACTGATCGGATTGTATGCGCATCGATGGTACGATAAACAGGGATTACATCGAAGCTATTGTTGCCGCAGTTTCGATTTATAATAGTACGTTGGAATAATTTCGCAGTCAAATGCACAAGTATAACTCTTGTTACGTGGCTCGACGAATTCAGATAATATCAAATACTTCGACCTCCGAAAGATCAACAACACCGCAATTTTCGTCACATTAATATTCCCTTCGACACGGTATTTAATCAATAAAAACTTCGCAGATCCATGAAACGTAACGTAACCAAATAATTTGAAAAATATATCGAGAATAATGAAATCGATGTTTTTTTTTCGTAAAATTTTTCGCTATCGATGTTTTTTTTTTCGTAAAATTTTTCGCTATCGATGTTTTTTTTTCGTGAAATTTTTCGCTATTAGTCGATTGCAAGAAAATCGTAAATTATTCGGAGAATATCCGGTTTTTTTAAATCAATTGCGGTTCGGACCAATTTCCGGTTCGTCACTTTAAAGATACGATTAAGAAAGGTCACAGTGTCTCATCCAATTGTATTAATTAACCTCGCGGTGTTCTTTGCCAGTGGTCCTCGGAAAGACCTCATTTCTCAATGATATATACATAGCAAATAGTTCCGCGTACCGACAGTAACGTTCAGCGAATTTCCATCGGTTCTCTAAAATAAAGAAAAGGTGAACGACGAACGTGGAGGTCCGGTGGTCGAGGGTACACCGCTGTGACAGAGATTTTTCCTAATTGAATTGGAAAGAGGATTTTCAAATAGCACGAAGGGGCTTCGTTCCCAATGAATCTCTCGTTTCTCTTTGCCTCTCCCAATCCCCCGTTACCTCGCGTACCGCACTTTTGTCCCCCGCGATAATGCCGCGAGTAATTATCACGACGAATTTTCTTCCTTTACAATGAACGGAAACGAGTTCTCGTGATTTTTTTTTTTTTTTCTTTTTTTTTTTTCTTCCCTTTTTTTTCGAAACTATGACAAAGATATTACGGAAATGGGATCCGCGAGAAAATGATAATTTGATCACAGAGTCGACGAATGATTTCTTCCGAAACGTATAAACGCAAAAGTAGTGAGGGTAAAGAAAAAAACGCATAAAACTCGAGAGCAAAGAAAATGCTTTGCAACATACTATACATGTATTTCTCTGGCGGCTGAAATCGCCGTTTAATTCCGAATGAATTTGCGGCGTCAGATGCGCTACACGCGCGAACGGTTTCACCGTAATAAGTACGGAGCGTAAAAAAAAAATATATATATAAGAAGAAAAAAGTGAGTCGAGTAAACGGAAGAAGGGAAGAAGGTACCCGTTGATCGCAAAGTGGCAATCGGCTCTTCTCAATCGATTCCGCAGACCCAATGCGCTCGATTGCTTCCTCGGATCTCTTTAGCTTTCATCCCTCGGGGAAGACCCCGAGAAACTGACTGTGGAGTTCAAACGAAACGATAGTCGAGTGTTTCCTGTCTACGTGAGAGAGAAAGAGAGAGAGAGAGAGAGAGGCTCTCTCGCAAGAGTTTTGCTTGTAACGGTCGCGCGAAAAGATCGAAGAAACGACGAGACGATTGCAACGTTAAATTTTGGCGATCTGATGAAAGCATTTCGAGTTTCTGAAATTCTAAAGCGGTTTTCCGAGTCGCAGATAACAGTTCGTGTTTCGCGGCGGGAAAAATATTAACGCCTATTTAATGTTACTATTTTTTTTTTTTTTTTTAAATCGCCTCGTTTGGTTCGCAATGACGAGATGCTAAATCGAAAATAAACGATCCGTTAGGTTTTCGGAGCAATGAATCGAAAGGAAGATAGTTAGGTAACGAATGAGACATAGCAAAGCGGAGGATCGAATGAGAATCTAAAAACATCGGTGGACCGGAGGCACTTAAACGAGGAGGAGGCAATTATCGGAAAGTTGCGGATATGGTGTTCGAAGAGCGGCGTTAAAGATTGTGGAACAATTGTGGAAGAGCAGCGAGAAAACTACGAGAAAGAGGAGTCGGGAGGGTCGGAGAAAAATCCGCGGTCGGAAGAGAGTTCGATTACTCTCGCTTCGGTTAGTCGAGATTTGATGGTAGAAAGGGTTGAAGTTATAGAAGGGGCGTAGCTATGAATCACGAATTGGAAAGGTACACAGGCCGCGAGGACCCTCTTCACATTTCGATCAAATGGGCGTAACGATCCTCCTCCCCGTAGTAATTTACGACGATTTAAAGTGTGAAAATTATTAAAGAACATTTGGATCAATGTAAAAACTTGAAGAAAAAAAAAAAAAAAAAAAAAATTGAATAGCAGATCTCCCGCCTTTTACCGTGAGATATTATTAAAACTCAACACTCTCGCTTCGTTTATAAATCATTCGGAGTTTACATAGCGAATCATAGAATTATTAATTCAATGGTTTTAATTAGCGCGTCGAGGATGGATAGTGAACGACGAGAGAGAGAGAGAGACAACGGTGGATCTCAAACTGTTTGAAAGCAGAGTTAATTAATGAATAAATTAGGGTTTAAAGCACCGAGACGACGATCCCCAAGAGAATTCTCACCCTCTCAACGAAATCCTTTATAATATATATTATAATCCGAATTTAATTACTACATTAATGGCGCGCGTCGCTCAACGCGAATGGAACGAAAATTAAGGACGCGCTGTGATGAAACACAGATAATTCACGGACACGGAGTGCGATTCTCCACGCCGCAAGCGTGGAGATACTAAATAATTAATAGGCTGAACGTGAATAAATGAGAATATGAATACTACTTTGATAATGCGTTCGATCCGCGAAACTCGTATTATTAAAATGGAAATTCGCAGTTACCTTATTTTTGTGTTACATAAATAACTCTATTGTTCGAAATATACTATTTTTCAAGTATAAATGATAAAAGTATATATTACCGATAATTTTTAAAATTGTTACACAAAATATATTTCTAAAAAAATTTAAGATAATAAAAATATTTTTCATCGAATTTATATTTTTCGTTAAAACAAAAGAATTTTTTTTTTTTTTTCTTTTTACTCACATGTTGCAATATTCATGTTATAGGCATATATACAACATGTATATAAATATAATACGCGGTTACTGTATTAGATTACCATTTCTTTTTTTTTATGGACCTTTCGAGGTGAGAATGACGATGAAGCGAAGCCTCTCGCATTATATACAGACCGCGGGTTCCGAGAGATATTATTAGACTTCGCAGGATCAAGGATCGACGGCGCGGTTGAGAAGTAACCGCGAGAAAGAAGAAGCGACGAGAAGACGTGGCGCGGAGAAAAGAGAAACGATAAAACGAAAGCTGGGATTCGATGCGAGGGTGAACGACGGAATGAGAAATCAAGACGACAAAAAAAGATGAAAAAGAAGAAAAAAAAAGGTGAAGATAAAAGATGGAAAGAGTCGTGCGCAACAGAGCGAAAGAATGAGAGAGACGTGTAGACGAGGTGCGGTTTCGGGAGAATCGGATGGACTCCCCGTGGAGGCGAAGCGATTAGCATAACCGGCCCTACGGGTCCTTTTCGGACGACGAGGCAGTCGTTTCTTCTCCTTGATCTTCGAGTGGTACAATGTCCCCGACATTTTATACCTTTCTCGGGTGAAAAAGATATACTGAACATAATACCAAACCGATAGGCGAAACACGAGAATACAAAGAATACACCGATTAATCGTACCGAAAAATAGACAGTGTAATGTGTAAAAATCTTTCGAGAAAACGCCATAAATCAATGCAATAGCTAAAAGAAAAAAGAAAATGAAAGAAAAATACTAAATAATTAATTCTCGTAGTATTACTCCGAAATGGAGAGCACACGAGATACAACGCGAAGCTTTCTCTGCGAAGAAAAAAATAAAAATACGGCCCTTTAATTCGACGAGTGATAAAAAGTCTGCGCAAGACACGTGCCCCCGGGAGTTAGCAAGCTAATTTTTTCACGAGGTGAGCTAAAAATAAACTGATGATAGGGAAAAGTAATGGTTCGAGAGTAGAGAGATCAGCTGAAAGCAAAGACGAAGAAGAAGAAAAAGAAGAAGCCGAGGATCCCGAAGTGGCCAGAAAGGATCGAAAGATTAGTTCCTATCCATTAAACTTCTCATACCGGAAGTCGTTCGGGCGCTGTTCAAAGCAAACGCTAAGTGATTCGAAAAAAATTTCAAGAGGACGATCGGTCGAACGTGCTGTGTGTTGGTTTCTGCGATCGAAAGGCTCCGAAGCTCTCCAACGAACGGTTTAAAATTCTCGTCACAGATTGTACGACGGTAGAGTAGGACGTTAGCTTTTGCGAAAGCGGACGGGAGTCCGTGTGGTTGGGGAACACAAGGGGTCCACGAACGCGAAGAACTCAAAAAAAAAAAAAAAAAAATGGGAAAAAAGGACAACAACGCGATCGAAACAAGAAGAAGAAAATTTGCATTCCGGAGGACTATGCGTCCCGTCGTTAGCCCGAGGCCACGGGGCGGCTACTCTCATCGGACGAACGTGGGCGGTAGGGAACGGAGGGAAAGTTACAAAAAAAAAGAAGAAAACTAAAAAAAAAGATAAGTAAACAGACGAGAATGAACGTCCGCTGGGCTCACCTCATTAGCTTAATGTGACCATGAAAAGTTTTACCTGAGTCTCTACAGTTTCGTTTCTACGTTAAGCCGGAGCCGCGTGTCCGCGCGTGTTTAAAGGTACGAAGAACGAAAAAAAAAGGGAAAACGAGAGTCGAAAAGCGCAGTTTAGATACGCTGTATCGTCTTTTATTAAAAAAAAAAAAATGCATACCGATGTTTAGCATAAACTGCGCAATTTACAGTTCGCTGATTGTGCGATGCTAATAATTAAAATCCATAGTGCAGAAACACGAGTATTTCATATTTTCCTCGCGAAAATAAAACATCGAACGTTTGTGAAGAAAAAAAAAAAAAAAATTACGAAGATGAAAAAAAAAAATTAGATATCCTTGAGTCGAAAGCTTTTCCCTGAAATCTGCATTATTCGCGTATTGCAAGCCGTAAAATCTGTTTTCGGATCGAAGACGTCGATGGCAACGTGGATAGAGTGCGCCGCGAGGGGGTTATCCTGGAGAAATTCACGGATCCAGTTTCGCGTTTTCCCTTCCGCAACGAAGGCGCGTTTTTCACCTATTTCCACTCTCCATCGCCTTTGAGTCTCTTCCTCGCTTTCCAACACACGAATCTTTTTTCTCTATACACCCAGTCATGCGGCTACCTATACTACCTGCCGTTACTCCGTTCTTTTTTTTTGTTTTCCTTTCTTTTTGGTATTTCCTTTTTTCTCTGTTCTCCGTTTTGCAAGAAAAGCCGGTGCCGCAAACCAAAGGGAACGTCGAGAAAATGAGAGTAAGAGAAACGCGAAGCCCCGCAAAGCATATCGTCGTTTCGATGTATAGCGGGTTTATACCTTTTGCTTCGCCGCCTTTTCTTCGCCTTCACCCGTTACTACCCTTCGTTTATTTTTTGTTCTCTACCTTTCTTTCTCTTTTCGACTCCACCCTTTCGACTACATATACATATATATATATCTCTCTGATTTCGTTCTTTCTTTTCGTTTCTCCGCGCGCGGTTTGGTCCGTATACACGATCTTTACAGACGGTCGCGGTCTCTAAAGCCCGCTATGTCGATCCATTGTTTGCACTCGAGTTTGCACTCCCCTACAGCTATATGACTGTACTGCACTCACTCTCTCGCAATAACAGAACCCGTACGTCTGGTATCCGTCTGGCTTCGGATATATATAGATAAGGATCGCCTCGTAAATATTGATGCAAATGTGTGCACCAAGAAAAATGTTTATTTATACCTTTAACCGGAATGGCCCATTGGGGACGCGTAGAAACCCACTACAATTCTATCCAATATTCATTCGCAGTCCGGGATCACACCACTCTATTGTCTCATTAACAATCCAATTCGTTCTCTGAACGCTTTATCTGTTATATATATACATTTTTTTAATCTCGAGATTTCGTGTATTTTAACCAAATTTATTTATTTTATTTACGAGATAACATCCTTTTGCAAATTAAATTTATCAATTTATTAGCACAATGCATATTCATAGTACAAAGTATGAATCTCTTACTTAAAATTTTTTTTTTAAGAATTTTTTTTTTTTTCGATTTTTTTTTTTTTTTTTTAATGCATTTTTTTCATTAAACATAACGCAGAACTCGATAATAGTTTGTTAATTGAATAAATAAATAATTTATTTTAATTACGATTTATTATGAATCTTCTGATAATCTTTCGGTGAAATACTTCGGATCGAAGATTCTGATTGATTTATCGAGAGTTTCAAGATGTCGGATAAACATTGATTCCTGTCTTAGCGATTGATCAAAGGAAATTAAATTATAACTTCGATTAACGGCATACCGCGAGATGCAGTTTGTATAACCCGCAACCAGAGAGATAGGATGTACCCTCACAAAAGCCTCCTTCCCGATAGACCACAAGTTTGAGTTTAGCTCTGCATACATGTTACGTATATGACGTCGGTCAGACCGCAGCTATCGTGTTCATCGATCCGTCGAAGCTATTCGCCGCACAATGACGATGGGCTCTTCCCGACGATCCATGACCTACGAGCAACAATTTTTATGCCGTTCCCCCTTTACTTTTACGCTCGTCTACCCTTTCGATCAACGAAATTTTCGAACGAAAAAAAATCGTCGTAAAAACCGGTGATATTAAATTTTTATTTTAAATCATCGTAATACGAGTGAAATTAAATAATAATAAAAAAAATCTTGTAATACCGGTGATATTGAATAATTTTAAAAAAAATCATCGTAATGCCGGCGATATTTGATAATTTTAAAAATTGATCGTAATACCGGTGATATTAAATAATTTTTTAAAAATCGTCGTAATACCAGTAATATAAAATAATTTTTTTAAATCAACGTAATACCAATAATATTAAATACTTTTCGAAAAATCGTAATATCAGTGATATTAACTAATAATAAAAAAAAGACTATTCAATTTTTGGGATAAACGCAGTACAGAAAGCAGTGGTATCAATTACTGTATTAAATATGGAAAAGATCGTTGACAAAGCTATTTATACGAATTTATTCAAAAGCCCACAGGGAAAAAGGGACCCACAACGGTTCGGTGAGTTCGTATATAGATCGGTATGTATAATTTAGCATCTTCGGTGAAGTTAACTTTGACGCAACAGGGCATCGGAAGGGTTCCTATAGGTCCGATTTAATATTTCAGCGGGTGATTATCCTATCGGTTTAGTATGAATTATTCGCGTGATCGATACCGATGATCGAGTATATCGTTATACTTCCAAAGCGCGCGTTTGCATTCACCTATTGTGATGGTAATTTCGATATCTGGGTGAACGGCACCGCGCGATCGACGACACGATCGTCGTCGATAGCCGCTAGTAATTCATTTCCTATCAATGAAAAATCGTTTCAAAGGGAAAAAACGTATTTTTTGATGCTGTTATAATCAAAAGTTCCAATTGTTCATTTACTATAAATCGATCGCTAAAAAGCGCTCATAAAAATGAATTAAATTAATTATAAATAAGCAACAAGTATATACTTCGATTATCGGTAATCATTAATTATTGACTGAAATTCTGAATCCCTTCGGACCTTTTATATCCCAAACTCACGAAGACTCGTTTAACACGACGTCGAAAATTGATCGATTCGTTCGATTATCGATAGCGAAAATCTGCCGCTCATCGAAAATTCAAGTACACGTTAACGATCCTTCAGTCGCTTAGGAAAAGTCTGCGTGTGTGTTGAACGGGAATGATTACTCATCTCGTCGGGGCAATTCACCACACAAACGACGATCGAACGAGAGTCATCAATTATCATTATTCGGCTCTCGTCGATCAGTTTCCGTCAGCGAGAATTCACCGGCGGGCCTATTGTCCGTATGAACTCCTCGCGTTAATAGACGAAATTCCCGGCATATTTCACGCCGCGCAAGTATCACGATAAAAAAAAACTCATTTTATGTACTTTTATTTTTATCGAAAAAAATTATCAACTCGAAAACATTTATTTAAAAAAAAACGCCTTTCTATTATTTTCCGTATTTATTGTAAAAATAATTTTTTTTTTATTTTTTTTTTACGACATTTGCATTAAAAAAAAAAAAAAAGAAACAAGAGATAAAAACTCACCGCCGCATGCTTCCTTGAAATCGTCGCAACAATCACCGAGTTTGAGACACGCGTGATCGCAATAGCACGGTTTGTCATTGAGACCCTCGACGATCGAGTTTAACGACGCTTTTTGCACGACACACGCGGAATCTTTGCCGGAGCAACATAAATTTGATTCCGCGCAACTTCCGGCCGAAACCCGACCGATTAAACAACAGATCACTAATCCGTAGATTACGTTTAAATTAATCATTACTTCCATTCTGCTTTCGATTTTTTTTTCGTCTACGAAATTCGATTAATTGTATCGTTTAAATTCCTATGTTGTTCTATACGAACGAAAAAATCGAATTAATTTCCGTTTTTAATGATAAATCGAATGAATCAATCTTTTTTTTATTTTTTTTTTTTAGTTTATTTATACGCTAATCCGCATAATAAAATGTGAGAATCCCGAAGAAATTGTTATTTCAATCGAAGAACTACTCTGCGGGTGATGTTTCGTAAAGTTTTTTCTTAACGCGCCGATGTTATCAAAGTTATCAAAGTCCTAATGCGTCCGGTTAAAAAACAAGTCTCAGTGTCGAAGGCCCTCGAGGCTCGAAGGCCTACGCGATACAACTGCGACGTGTCGGTGAACGCTGCGGGGTTTTAAAGAGAGTCAAAGCTTTCCCATCGAGGAACTCGACCCCCCCACCACTTTAACGTTGCACCCCGAACAACCATCCGACAAGCACCATGGACCGTGTCTTTTCTCGTCCCTTCCACTTACTCTTTTTATTCTGATTTTTTTTCCTTTCTCTTTCTCTCGTCTCCCCGCTGTTTTTTTATCCTCTAAGATACCCGATTACAATCCACTTTTCAATCATAAAATTTCATCGCTAAAACCACTCATAAAATACTCAAAATCTTATTGCTTTTCGTTTATTTCTTATCCGCAATTTTTTTTTTTTTTTATTTATAATACGATACGAAATTTTTTTTTTTTTTTTTTTTTTTTTTTTCGTCGTTGAGGTTTAATTTATGTTCGCATAAAGTTTTTCGCGTTTTTTTAACATCGAAAGTTTTTCTGACGCGCGTGCATCGGTTTAATTACGATGTCGGATTGAGGGTTGTTTTACGCGCTCCGATTTATCGTAGAATTGTTTATGCCTCCCATGCGAAACACGATAGATCACCGACGGTGACGAGCTATTGCTCTATCGGTCATCGACTCATTTAGTTTTGGTGGATGTGTTGTTATATATATATGTTTATATGGGTCTATATATCGATAACGATCCCCTAATATCCGGCTATCCGCACGCGTTTGCGTGATGTGCGACGAACGGACGGATACTGGTACACTGGGATGCTGCGCTGTTTCGCCTCAAAGCTTTACCCGCCACTGAGTCTCTACTACTACCGTCGTGAACTCCCCGTGAATTCCCGCTGCGGCTTCTTCCTCCGTCCGCGTGTCGTCGACGTACAGAGTAACACCGCGGGCGCGGAACAGCGCTCGCGTGGGTGCCTCGTGCCGACGAGGCATGCGCCACCCACCCGCGCATTGCTCTACCATTCTTCCCACTGTACCCGCTGTACCGATACTCGTTAATTAAACAAATTATTAGCTCACCTCGAAGGTCGAACTATCATCAGGTAGAAACGATTTGTTTCGTTCAACTGAATTATTTTTTTAAACAAAATAAAGATCGACTGATTTCACGCAATGGACCGTTTAATAGTTCGAGTGACGAAAATATTTTATTTATATCGTATCTAAAATTTTTTTTTTTTTTTTTCGAAAACATCGAGGAATTTTAGAGAATATTTCGAAACTGATGAATAATCCACGATTTTTAGACGCATTCGACATTGAAATAAAAAAAAATTGTTTAAAAGTTTTTATTTTTATTAATAAATTTTTGCAAATATTTTTTTCGTGAAACGAAATAAAATGGGTTTATTTCGCAAAATAATAACCCGAGTAACAAAAAAAATTATTTTAATTATGCTTACAATTTCTTTTTTTTTTTTTTTTTTTCGTAAAAATCATTGTCGCGGCGTTAATTTCGTCCAAAAATCAGACCCCAGATTGGTGGTAATCCCGAATAACCAATTTTCACTATTTTCATACTCAATAAAATTTGATTTACAATAGAGTTCCAAATTATGGATTTATTTAAAAAAAAAAAAATGAGAAAAGTTCGGGTCCTACGGCGCGACGGCGCGACGATAGGGTTCGTAGTAGAATTGACGGGTCATTTTGCTGGATGAAATATAATTACGCGTTGAAAAATCGACGCGTGGCACTTAACGCTCTATCGCTCCCACGAACGCGAGGGATTAAAGCTTATCGGCCGTAAAATTAATCCTATAGGGTTTACCCTTCCGTTAGTCGCGGAAACATAATGTCATTCGGAGTCATCGCGGCGCGAATTCGCGCACCGCGGCGAAAAGGGGTTTGAAGAGTAAACGAGTGAAAAAAAAAAAAAAAAAAAAATTTCCCCGAATGGACAGAGTCCATTACGGTAGATTGCGAACGTCGAAGAATCTCCCATTCGAATTTACGGGGTGCATTATCATTTGCATAATACCGGAATGGGGGCGGGAGGGGGTCTCGTATATAAATGACCGCATGGATGCGGTCGAAAAGCCGCACGAGGATGAGAAACTTTTTGGTTCGAAACGTGATATTGTTACTTTCGTCATTAACGTTCACCCGCAGTCGCAATTAGTAAGCTGATATACTTCGAGGTATCATAACCTCATTTATATTCTCATTAGCCGTAACAATAACGACTACGAGTGTGCAGAGATATTTTCTATGGATCAAAATGTTATTATAATTTGAAGCTTCGCAACATGTATACACGCGCTGAGCTTTGATGTAAACTGTAACGTACGCGGTACACAGCCGTGAAGCGTTTCCTCGCATGCATCGTCAGCAACTGGCGCGCACGAGTGCGTTCCCCCGTTACTTCGTGGGAAAATGATTAGTCGCGAAGGCGAAGGAGACACAAGCAATATCTCCTCGTTGGAACACGATTCGCTGCAAAGCTCTATATATATCCTTCATACATCGCTACAACACCGGATTCTACCCCTCCCCCCCCCCACCCCCGCCGCTCCGCCGATTTTGCTTATGTATACGTATACATAGACACACCACACTTTCACTCTCTAATAGACAGCGAGAAGCAAATTAAATTACTTGCTCACAGCCGGCCGAAATTACCGGCAAAACATTCTAATTAACGACGAAGTAATCATATTTGCCGTAGCGACAACGTTCCGCCTCTTCTTCAATGCCATTGGGCGATCGCGCGCTATAACCTAAAATCCCCGATTCATATCGACGGCACATTCAGATCCCCGCCGGTGAATTCTGCCGACTTCCCTATTCCTATTCCGGTTTATTACAGCGATGGGGAGACTCCCAATGAATCGTCTCATCGGGATGGAGAATTATTACGAACGTATATCGATTGTATTCAAATGCAGTTTTTTAGCTCGTGAATCATCATTTTCGATCTTTTGACAGTGTCGGAAAAATAAATAAAATGCGACCTCTATGTACCTATTATAATTATTCGATTAAAGTTCGATTAAAACGCAAGAAATACACGCGTAAAGTTTTATAAAAAATCAATTTCCGGTTTTATATTCTCTCCGAGTATATTAACTGTAAGAAGGCTTCACAACGATTCCGACGAGACACGCGTAAAACTCGCGAGGAAACAATAAAAAAAAGTCGTCTGTCGTCTATTCGGCATTACATTCTACCCGGATATCACCTACTCGCGACGCATGCAGATTAGTTAACGCGATTCCCACGAATTCTCATATTATGCCGCTACCGCGAAATTAGTAATCCAATATAACATTTTCCAGCCGTGAGAGCGCGTAAACTCAATTTACCCCGAGAGTTGAAATTCTCGTAGTCGAAAATTGTCGAGGGTAGAAATAAACCGGACCGCGAGATTCCCCGATTAAAATGAAACTAAACGGGAAGCCGGGCGAGTTCCGTAGTCGCACCTCTGTATTGCCGTTAATGCATGTGCGTTACGTTATGGCCGGCGCAACTAGTCGTGGACATAATTTTCATCTCGCTTTATATCGCGTTACCCCGATTATGGCGATTTGTAATTTTAGACGAGAGGGCAACGGCCCCCGCGCGCCCGAACCGGCTGCATGTGTATACGGGGGGGTTTAGGCTAATTGCAATCATTATTAGGAAGGAGAGAGAACACGAACGAGCGCGGGACGCATAATAATCATCGGTATAATTGATGAACCGTACCCACGCTATTCCCCGTATACGTATAGGATGCATTGCCCGGACTACAAAGACACGTATACATGAAATTCTCGTACCAGTCACCGTACAGACTAAGTACTCGAGTTTCTAAACATTGTAAATATAATTATAAAGACGAGGATAATAAATACCTATTAGCAACGAACGACAATTTAGCGTTTCCTTTATGAAAATTTGCCACGATATTTTGGATAAATCATAATAGTAGGATGTACTTGATAATAAATGAGAAAAAAGAATAGGTAATGGAATGAGCGTCACGATGCCTCGAGAGTCATCTCTGAGTCCTACCGTAACCCACTTTGCGTAGATAAAAGATCGATAAAAAAGCATGAAAATTCGTTATATCGTAAAATAATGAGAGCTTACCTTGTTTCGGGGATTTTCAATTGACTGACACATCTTTGAAATTTATTTGCCAAAAAACGCGCGATAAAAGAATTTATATCGATCATGTTGTTTGTTGGGGACGAGCCAACACACTGACAGCGGCCACTTTCACTGTTATTATCGATTGTTCGAGCAGACGACATTATTCCGTTTCGTCATTGTAGAGCGTCTATTCTTTGCATGGCTAAACCTCGTATTATTATTTAGTTTATCACGTGTAAAACAGATAAAACTATAAACACATTTATTAACGTAATCATCGTAATCTATACCATCTATACACTGAATCAATGCTCATCGATATTTCTCGAAGTAGCGAAAGTACCGGAAGTATGTACACGCGACCAGCAACAACGTAACACCGGAAACAACGATCACCCAATTGACAAGAGGTTAATTTCTAAAACATCGAGTGTCGAGCCTACGTTTTCCTTCGTCCAGCAGATTCGAATATCGCGGCAACGATAATAATTAGCCCCTACCACGCGAGAAAAACGATGAAACTCGTTGCTTGGAAGTCACGGCGCATGTCGTTGAATCTTTCGACGTCGATTGGAAGGCTCGATCTGTCGGAAGGTCGTCCCGTGTCATTGAAGGGTTATCGGCGATTTCGTGTCTTCGCAAACTCTCTACTCGCATTATCTCGATCAGTTGGACGTACGAGCGACTAACCGAACGCACGAAAGATAAAAGATTGTCGAAAAAAATGTTGCCGAGATTTGTTAAACCGACGATCTGCGTCGCTCAACAGGGAGCGAAACAACTGTCGACGAGTGCTCAGGTAAGTTTGATCGTTAGACAGATGCCATTTTTCCCGGGTTCGAACGGTTTTCTTTTATTTCAAACCAGACGTTTTGTTTCACCTATTTTTACCTCGTGTCCAACCAGATCCCATTCACGAGATTTCCTTGACCAACATCCTTGCCGCCGCTAACCTTCCACGTTAACGTGCGTTGACCCAGTGTACGATGTCCTAATTCACGAAGATCTAGTTCTGCGGCATGTATTATGCAACTATGCGACCGTTCGCAAGGTTAAAATTTTTAATGGAAAAATACCAATTGCACGACGTCTCAGCTTCCCGCACATCGAAATCAACACTTTTTTTATCGTACGTCAGATTGCAAGAATGAGATTTCTGTTTCAATAAATATGCAAATAAAACGATAGAATATGCGTCACATCATTCCCTACCTGCGTTTATGATAATTTATGAAATATTCGATAATTATGATTAATGCTGAAAAAAAAAATTTTACGATTTTTTTTTTTTTTTCAGAGTAATTTGAGTAATTAAGTTGATTTTTTATTTATTTTATTCTATAGCGCAATGCCAAGGTTGCCGTTATGGGCGCCAGCGGCGGCATCGGCCAGCCGCTGTCTCTGCTCCTGAAGCAGTCGCCTCTCGTTACTGAATTGTCTCTCTATGATATCGTCAATACACCCGGAGTCGCTGCTGATCTTTCGCACATCGATTCGCCCGCCAAGGTGAAGGCGTTCAATGGACCGGATCAACTGAAGGATTCCCTTCGCGGAGCTCAGGTAAAGTTGCATAACGCATTTTTGTTGCAATATCAAATATTAATTTGTAAAAATTCGCGTTAAATGAAAAAAAAAAAAAAAAAAAAAATTCTTTCGAAAAAAAAAAGTTTACAACGTTATAAAATGTTTGCCGTAATACTAAAGCTTTTCTATGATTGTTCAGGTGGTCATAATACCAGCTGGAGTACCGCGTAAGCCGGGAATGACGAGAGACGATCTCTTCAACACGAACGCCTCGATCGTCCGCGATCTCGCGCAGGCGATAGCCGAAGTCGCGCCAAAAGCTTTCGTTGCCATTATCTCGAATCCGGTTAACAGCACAGTTCCCATTGCCAGCGAAGTGTTGCAGAAGGCTGGAGTTTACGATCCGAACAGAATTTTCGGTGTTACGACTCTCGACATCGTTAGATCGAACGCTTTCATTGCCGAGGCTAAGGTACGAGAATCGCAATCGATTATTTCTACTCCCGTTATGAAATCTTTCGAAGTTATGCAAGAAAAGATAAGATAAATGTGGTCCCATAGATTAGATTTGAAAAACAAAAAAAAAAATTAAAAAATATTTTTTAAATTATCATCTTCATTAGTTATTTTGGTATTTATAAACGATGTTTGCTAATTTTTATTTATTTTTTTAACAGGGTCTCGATCCTCTGAAGGTCTCCGTACCCGTTATCGGTGGACACAGCGGAATTACGATTATTCCTCTGATTTCCCAAGCTAAACCGGGCGTTACTTTCCCCGACGACAAGCTGAAGGCTCTGACTGAGAGGATTCAGGAGGCCGGTACCGAAGTAGTGAAGGCTAAAGCCGGAACTGGATCGGCAACACTTTCGATGGCTTACGCTGGCGCGCGTTTCGGTTTCTCGCTTATTAAAGCTCTCAACGGCGAACAGAACATCGTCGAGTGTTCTTACGTCAGATCTAACATCACCGATGCCAAATATTTCTCTACACCCGTTCTCCTCGGGGTAAGAAAACACTCCTTTGGCCAATAGCCATTTTTCATGAACTCTTCGTATAATTTTGTAACGAATGTTTGTACAAAATGTTTTACAGAAAAACGGAGTCGAGAAGAATCTCGGACTCGGCAAGCTGAGCGCTTTCGAAGAAAAATTGCTGCAGGCGGCAATTCCCGAACTCAAGAAAAACATCGCGAAGGGCGAGGAATTTGTAAATAAGAAGTAAATAATCACTGCCGATAAAGTCGATAGATTGTAAAGAAAAGTATTCCGACGAAAAAAAAAAAAAACAAAAAAAAAATAATGAAATCAGTGAAATATCGGACAATCCCAATTCGAAAAAAAAACCCCGCGGGTCGAACGACAACTCTCCAGCATTTAATGACATTTAGTGCTCGTCGATCATGTAATTATACTGTAAAATAAAATTTACGTCGTTCGAAAATCGATATTTTTTATTTTTTCTTTCCTTAAACGAAATATAAGAAACCTAATTAATATCATCGGAAACCTCAAAGAATGAGACAACATTTCGAAAAACGCCGTTTTCATGCTTCCCCCACTCTCCACCTACGCACGCGTGTCGGCAGTGCTACGTGCTACGTGTGTCATGTACCCGTATGACAGGGTTTCGCGTCGTTGATAAGTATTTTTTGAAACAATTATGGAAGAAGCTGGAATCAACGAGAGTTCGGCTTCCTACGTGGGAATGCGTAAGTTAATTTGTGAAATTTTTATTAATCAAACTTACGATACTCCGAAAAATGGAATATCGTGAAATTAACGATTCGTTCGCAGAGGTTATGTTCCGTGTTTTCACTTTTTTCGTACTGTCAATTTACTAATTACTGCATTTACGTGGCATTAATGTTTTTTTCAGTGTTTTTATATCATAAAAACGTATTTTTTTTATCTTTATGTGTTTTTTTTTATCGAAGTATGGGCCGGTGTAGCGTACGTCGGTTGGTACCTACTTGGCGCAGGAGTCGCGCTGTTCTTCGCTGCTCCGTATCTCGAGGAAAAATACACGGCGTGGAAAAACAAGAAAGATGAGGCCGAATATGCGGCGAAGTATCACAAAAGTACGAAAATCGAACGATATTGGTATCGTTTATGCAAAATTTCGTTAATTCCTTTGAGAATTCGGCGTTTAATAACTTTTATTTTTCGTTTACAGATCCCGATCTTTTGCAAGAGAGACTGCAGGGACTCGAACAGGCGAGACAACGAATGCAGGAAAAATACAACGCCACTGCTAAAACGGCGTTACAATTAGAAGAAGAGGTACTTAATGTTCTTTGCATTTTTATGTATAACTCCGAAATATATTCAATTTTATCGGATTTATTTATACATCGATTTTAATTGCTGCAGCGAAAGGAGGCGAAAAAACAAGAATTATTGAAATTATTAAACAAACAAGAAGGAGGCCATAGGCTTGGAACTGCGGACGAAGGTCCTTCCACTTCCAAAGATTCTTCATCGAAACTCCAAAGTGGTAAAATTTTTTTTTTCTCCAATTTTTTTTTTTTTTTTTTTTTTCATCAATAATTAACGATTAAAAAATACATATTTACTCAGACAATTGATTTTTAACGTTATTATTTGTAGACTATAATCCTTTAATGGGAGATTCCAGTCGGGGATATCGGCCCCCGAAACGAAGTTGCTGCGGCAAAGGCGGATGCGGTTAACAATCGCCGCGCAAAATAAGTAACATAATGAATTTATCAAAATCTATTATATCGTATAAAAATTACGGGATTCTTATCAGGTTTGTAATTAATAAATTTTCAATTGTTTATTGAGAGGATAAAGAAAAATTTGCGACATTTGGGATTCGTAATAGTAAATTAAAAAAAAAAAAAAAGAAAGCGAAGGAATTCGAATGATATAAACGGATTTTCATTCACAAGTTTTCTCGACTGTACTAATAATTATTTTATGTAAGAAAAAAAAATTATACGAATTATAACGGTGAAAGAAAAACCCCGCATAACTGATAAAAATAAACGATCTGATTACTTACGAATAAAATATTATTTATTAAATACCATTTTCGAAAGATCGTATTTTTTATTTTTTATTATCAACGCAGTTTCATCCGAATAGTGGACTTTTTTTTACCGTTGTGGAGTCTATTTACATTATTATACAAAAAAATGTTTTCGCGATATGGAAAAATGGCGATAAAATTTCGATAATTCAGTAGCCGTATTTTTCATTGAGATTCGTTTTACCGTCGCCACTTTGATTTTGCGGAGGTAACCACATCGAATAATCCTCGTCGTATGCATCGTCTCCGTATCCTTTTTGCGTCTCTTTCGCAGCTTTGTCAGCTCTCTGCTGCATTCTTCTCATATTGCGCTTTTTCTTTTTGACGATTTCACTCTCAATCCTTTGGGAATCGTCTGTATTCGTAGACGTCGCGATTTCAAGACGATTCGCTTCGTTTTCCGTATTCGTCAAATTTTGCGCATCAAAAGCTTCAACGCTCTCCGAACGCTCGGCGATAGAAGGATCAGTTGTTCTTAAATTTTCCGTCACACGTTCGTTGTTTTTCGATTGTTGCTCCGCGTTATCGGTTTCTACGATTTCAGCTTTGCTAACAGTTTCGTTATTTGCTGATAAAGTTCTCTTAACAGGCGAACTGTGGCAATCGCGGTCACTGGAACGTTTCTTCCCGACGTTGGATGTGTGTTTAACCGATTTTTCGGTTTTGGAAACCTAAAAAAACATTTTCAGTGTCAATAATCGTTACCGCGTTAATGATTATGGTGATTACGTATTTTTTTTTTTAGTAATAATTACCTCATTGGAAGTAATCGGCTGTTGCGAAGTTAACGACGGCAAATTCGCAGGTTTCGTAATATTAACCAATTTCAACAGTCTCTCCTCTTCCTTTCGCAAACTTTGAAGTTCCAATTTCATTTTAGTTACGTCGGCTTTGTTTAACATCGTCGAATTTAGACTCGACATGTATGCGTCGAGCGCATCTTCATTCGCGTCCGCCATAGCTGCTTCTTTCATCTTTTGCGATTTTCTCAATTCGCTTTCGATCGTCACGATTTTCTTAGTCACAGCGGTATGTTTGTCGAGCTGAAAAAACACAGAGATTTGGCATTTATCGCTCCAAATTGATTTTTCTTCCGCCGTAAAATTTACTCACGAGTGAAGCATAAGTTTCCGGTTTTTCTTCCAATTTTCCAGCTTGTCGCATCCGTTGCTCGCGTTTTTTCTCCACTGTACCGGTTCTGTCCAAAAAATTGTCTTCGTCCGAATCGTAAAAATCTTCTTCCTCCCAATTTCTCGACTTCCGCTTTCTCGCCTCTGCGGAACGGATATAAATTAATTGTTTTCTTTTAATCATAAAAAGAAAAATGCAATTCGACAAGAAAATTTATGTAATTTCGTACCATGAGTAGCTTGTCGCAGTACTCCGTGTCTATCCAAAATTCTACACGCCTCGAGAGCACATTGAATAACCGATTCTTTCTTCTTTCCTTTTACGAGAGCTTCAGCTCTTACGGAACGTCCGGTAGAAGTGTCCAATGGAAGGCTAAAATCACAAACAAACAATATTCATAAATTTATATTCCTTCTGTCCCTTTATTACGAATAAATCGAAGAATTTATCGATTATTTATTGTTTTTGACTATTAACATAAAAAAAATTGTGAAAATTCTCGAAAAATCGAAAAAAAAAACTAAAATTGCTTACTCGACCCAACATAAAAATTGTCCAATGCCTTTTTCCTCAGTTTGATACTGTAAATCGTGACCTTCCCTCTCGAACCATCCTCTCAATGTTTTTTTAGGATCGTCCAAAAACAATTCCTCGTTATTCGTAAGCGCGTAAGGATTTTCCGTTAGATCCGTTTCCTCGTCCGCGTCTTCACCCATTCCCCAGGAGATGCCTTCCTGTTCTTCCTTCTCAATTCTCAACCTTTCGTTTTCTTCCTCCTGTTCTTTCCGCTCCTGTTCCGCGCGTTCACGTTCCAGTAAATCCAATCGTCGTTTTTCCTGTGCGGCCAAAAAAGTCGTCAATAAAAAAAAAATTTTAAATGCGTAAAAAATTAAAAAGTTATATTAATAAAAAACATCAGAAATAAAATAAAATACAATTAAAATAATAATAAAATGAATAAAAAAAATATATTTTTTTTTTTTTTTAGGATTTTTTATTTGGATAGTGTACCTTGAGCTCCGTTACAGATAACTCCGATTCTTCTTCCATATCTTCCGACGGCGTTTGAAGTATAAATTTTCTCTGACTGCATCCGAATCTTATCATGTGACCTCCCTGAAGTTTTACGTAAGTATTTGGACGAACGCGGAAACCGTTCCAAAAGGTGCCATGCGTACTTCCCAAGTCATACAGATAAAATCCTTTTGAATGTTTTTCATCTTGAATATTTCTGTACTGCAAAATTGCGTGATAACGTGATATTGTTGGATGCGCGAGAGAAATGTCGCAAGTGGGTAATCGGCCGATGACATGAAAACTCTTTTCGCTTATATCTGTGACCTGCAAAATTACGCCGGATTTCAAGACTTCGATTTTGTATTCAGCAGTCGGTTCGCCGCCCCACGACGGTTCTTTGTACTGCAGGGGTATCTGTTGTTTTTCGCCTGCAGGTCCTTTAGGCTTTTCTGCATCTGTGATTTTCGTATTTTCGTCTTCGACAGATTTTTCTTCCTGTACTCCTGAATGCTCCGCTGTGCCTGCTGCTGCTTTAACATTTGGAGTTGATATTGCGCGCAATTGGCCGGGTTTTCCGCGACGGGGACCGATAAGCAAAGCCGGTTTTTTAAACGAATCTTTATTCAATTTTTCACTCGCGTTGTCGCACTTTTTATCGTTGTTTTCTTCAATTTTTTCGTCGTGAACTTCCTTTGCGTTAGATTCGTTAACGTCCGGTGCGGAATTTGTTTCATTGAGTTCCATTACGTTTTCTTGCGATTCCGGTAAGGCGTCTTCGTCTTGAGACTTTGTTTCATTGCTTTCGATCTCCATAGTTGTAGTTATAGTACGATAATTGACGTTTTATGAGGTACAAACAAAAACAACGCGACACGGTTAACGCCGGTGCGTGAATATTCAACAATTTGTATCCCGCGAATTCACTTCTATGAAATAATGCAATTATCTCTTTAA
Organism: Buathra laborator; assembly: GCA_934046635.1. Lineage (NCBI taxonomy): Eukaryota > Metazoa > Arthropoda > Insecta > Hymenoptera > Ichneumonidae > Buathra > Buathra laborator. The sequence continues at coordinate 8,700,969 of OW203900.1, forward strand.
CGCTAAGTTCCGATACTCAAAATAGTTATTTATTTACCTAATACATGATAAATTAGAATGAAAATACTGTGTTTTCATTCACAACGTTTTGTACCGTTTATTTTTCGTTCGGAGTACGCCACAGAGTTGTCGTTAAGGGTTACACAGCTGATAGTTAAAAGATGGCCGATGTTCTTAGCGCATGCGTCGAGACAGCTGATTCTTCCGTTTTTTTTTTTTTCATCGCGGGTCCGAGAGGAGCGCAGCATGGTCTTCCAACGTGCTCACCGGTAGACAGAAAAACTAATCGTGTGTGTTGTTTCTAAAGTAATTCAATCAAAGTTTGAGCGTTTTTCACAGTAATTAGCAACGGCAACCGAATGTTGATGTGAACACAGTACAAATAGTTTCATATTAAACAAACGTTTCACGAACGTTGTGGAAGTATCGAAATACACATTGTGAAAAATGCTTTGAAAGTAAATAAATCTCAATTATTTAAGTATGCATTCGCGACACGCAAAGTATGATTATTGTTGCAATTAACAACAGTTCAGTTAACGAAACATTCGACGCTCGAACGTTAATGCATGAGTATCCAAAAAAACCAAAAGTATTACGTCGAACGTACACGAGAGTTCTAGAATCAAGTGACTAGTGATCGGGCAGTGAATCGAAGCAAACCCCGCGATGTTGTCCGTGAAAAGATTTTTGTACACAACAGCGCAATGTTCATCAGGTTGTATCTGCAACAGGACGATTTTACGATGGCAAACAGATCGAATAATCGATCGAAGGTACGGCAAATGCGTTCCAGAAATCTTTATAACGACCGACGAAGAAGCAAAAAAATACAAACTCGATCCGGAAGTAAAAAAAGTGAGATATAAGTTGACGTATAGTGATTATATAGAGAAAAAGAGCCTCAGAATGGGACACACAAACAATCGTAAGGAATTAGCGAAAATGAGGGCCAAAGCTAAGGAACAGAAAAATAGAGATCTCTTGGAAAAACCTGTATACAGCGTCGCGCTAAAGTACATGACAGACGCCAAGACGTCAACAGAAGAAACACCAGAATCCTCCATAAAAAAAGACGAAAAATCCGAGAAAAAGGAACCCAAACAAAACGACGAATCTTTGGTTTTCAAACGCGACAGAATAATTCCGCTTCACATGCCGTACGCCAGTACCGACGAATATCAAACAATCGAAGAAATCGAAAAAATCGAATCTACCATCGTAATGCCAGAAATAAACGAAGAATACAAAGAACTTTACGAAAAATATTTGGCGTCAAAAGAAACGGAGCTCAACGACGAGACTTTTGTAAAATTGCTGAAAGATGACGAAAAAAAAAAAGAGCCGACGGCATATGAAATGGAAATAAAAAGACCTCTGGACGACGTGTCAAAAGTTCCGTCAAATTGGATGACGGATTACATACAGTATGACGATTCGTTGGATGACGACGCACAGTGGAAAACGAATTACGGAACGCCGGACGCCAGCGTCCCGGTCAGCGCTATTCCTTGCGGCGGTTGCGGCGCATTGCTGCATTGTAAAGATTCCGCAATACCGGGTTATCTTCCCTCAGAATTATTCAAAAATCAAGAAAAGAAAATCCTTAAGTCGAGTATTTGTCAGCGTTGCCATTTCATGAAACATTACAATACAACGCTTGAAGTTAAAGTCGGACCTGAAGATTATCCGGCACTTTTGGGACATTTGAAAAAAAAAAAAGTCGCCGTAATAATGATGATAGATCTCACGGATTTTCCGTGCAGCATATGGCCGGGAATAATGGATATTATCGGCAAAACGACGCAAGTTTTCGTCGTTGGAAATAAAGTCGATTTGTTGCCATGTGACGGTACAAATTTCTTGAAGAGAGTCGAAAATTCATTGGTTGAAAGTCTCAATAATAGCGGTATCAGCAAAGCTAATATCAAGAGCGTTAATTTAATATCCGCGAAAACGGGATACGGCGTCGAACAGCTCATCAATAAATTGCAGAAAATTTGGGAAAACAAAGGTGAATTACGGCGAGAAATTGTCGGGGAATATTTTGGCTGTTTAATTATCAAATTGGAGTTTATAATTATAATTAATTAATTTAATTATTAATTGTACGATCATTTTTTGTTTTTTTTTTTCTTTTATAGGGGACGTTTATATGCTCGGATGCACGAACGTTGGAAAATCATCGCTCTTTAACGCGCTTCTGCAATCCGATTATTGCAAAGTTCAGGCCGCCGATCTGATACAAAGAGCGACGATCTCTCCGTGGCCCGGAACAACTCTCAGTCTTTTGAAATTTCCGATTCTCAGTCCTTTACGTTGGCGTCTTTACACGAGATTTCTGCGATTACGCGCCCAGCGTGAGGAATTGGCGTCGGAACAAGAGTACAGAAAGGATTTATATTTGCAAACGAAAGACATTAAACATTTGACTTTGCAAGGTAATTAATACGATAATTTCTATTCGATTTGATTAATGATCAATAAATTAAATTCGCGCCGATACATTTCACGACATCGTATTAATCGTTTTTTTTTTTTTTTAAGGACACATCGGTCAATCTTTCGAACGAAAACGCAAAGAGGGCAAAGGTTTTATCGGAAAAGACGAAGGGATTAATCGATCGGGATATTTGGGGCTAAACGAGAAAGACGATGAATACAAGAAAACTCGATGGTTTTACGACACACCGGGTACCATGCATCCCGATCAGATATTGAATTTTCTCACGACTGAGGAATTAATGCTCGCATTGCCGCAACAAATTATTTCTCCGCGATCATTCAGTATCCATAGAGGATACACGTTGTTCGTCGCTGGACTCGGAAGATTGGATCACTCCGGAGGTTTCCGATTTATGAAGTGAGTCCAATAATACGTCGAAAAAAAAAAAACGAATTTTCTTGTTTCGTTGAAAAAATAAAAATTATTAACGACGCTATTTTTTTCGCAGATGCACTGTTTTCGCGAGTGATAAATTACCGGTTACGGTATGCAAGACAAGTTTGGCGGAAGAAATGTACGACAAATTAATTAAAACTGAAGCATTTGTCGTGCCGATCAACGATCCCGCGAGATTAAAGGTTTTTCCGGCTTTGGAGTCAAAACAGTTTACGGTTACCGGTTTGAGTCTAAAGGAATCCGCTGCTGATGTCGTTCTCTCGAGTATAGGTGGAATAATAATATATTTAGACAAGAAAAATTACTTTCGGAAAAGATAAAAGGGATTTAACAATTTTTAATATTCTCGTAACAACCAATGATTTTTTTTTTTTTTTTTTTTTTTCAGGTTGGGTCGCCATAACAGTCGAACAAGGTGAAGAAGTTGAACTCACAGCGTGGACCCCGGAAGGCAGAGGAATTCATTTACGTACACCTGCGATGCTCGCGAGATCGGTTAATATGCGCGGACGGAAAATGCATAATTCCGCGGGTCACAGGTGCGGAAGGCGAGTGTTCACGAAACAATAAAGGTACACAAAAATTTCCGTATATCACACATCATTGTATTTTTTTTTATTTTATTTTTTTCGTTAAAAAACCCCAATTTATCGACAAAAAACACATACAGAGTATAACAATTGTTTTTTAAAGGTAATACTATCGAATAGGCTTCACGCGCAATCGACTTCTTGAGCGCGAAGTTTCGCCTGTTTATACATCCGTTTGTAAAATTTTTCCAAATTCTTGTAAAATCCATGTTTTCCTTTCTCTCTCTCGCAGTCCAAATAGTCTATTTCGCGAGTGCTGAAAAAAAAAAAGTGGTTTTCGTGAGAAGTCGATTCAGTGTGAAGCGAAAAAAAAATGTAAATATAATTGTAATAAACTTGTAGAAATGAGGAAATTGGATTAGTTAATTGAATTTTTGTAATCAGCGAAACTACTCACTCGCCAGCTACGTAATTCGCGTCGATCTCTTTTCTCGACAATTGTTTGGCTTTTCCTCTTAATCTGCGAATCAATTATTCATCAATAAGATTTTCGGAAGTTTTTCGAAAGATTTCCAAGTTAATTCGAGTTTTTCATTAACTTACATTGACGATGTCGATTCGTCTCTTAATGAACCTTCGTGCGGTGCGCTTCTCGGTCTGCATTTTCGGCTATCGCTCTCCCGCGCCGTACAAGAATGACGCGAACATTTAGACGCGTCGTAAATTTTGTGTAAACTTTCGCGCCGATTATCGACGCTGTTTCCCAGTAACTTTGATTGCTCTTCGCAATTTTGCGAGAAGTAACATTTGTATTTTGCGCAAACTGAACAATTGTCGAAGATGTGAGAGTTGCTTCGCGGGGGTGAAATTTCGCGGGTTCTCGAGGCTTTTAAATGAGACGCGGAAATAGGAATCCCTTTGGATTTATGGCAACAATAATCGTTTTGCGATTGCGAACGGTAATCCGAAGTACTCGAGACGGACGAGGAAACGTCGTCTCTGCTAACGTGTCTCTGTCGTTGTCTACGAAACAAATATATATTTGTTAATTTTCGATTATCCAATTTTTTTTAACAGAGAAAAGGGAAACTTACGGTCGATTCGCCTGCGTTTTCTTTCCTTGTGTGTGACAAACTTTTCGCTGTCTAATTATACCCTTCGACGGTCTTTTTCTGTGAACGCAGTTTCCATTCTGAAAAAACAAATTTATTGCATTTTTTTTTCTTTTTTTTTTTTTTTTTTAGAATTTAAAAATGATTTACTATCTAATTGGTACCTTCGAGTTTATCACCTTAGGATTGATCACATGTGCACCTGAAATCGTGTCGCAAATTCCAATAACTTCTTCGATGACCGTACGAGTCGAAACTTCGATTTTGGGTGCGAGAATTCCCTTCAAGAAACGCGTCAAAAACAATTTATCGTTTAATCGTAAAAAAAAAAAAATAAAATAAAGAAAAAATTGTATATTTTACCGGAAAGAATTTCGTCGGTTCCATAAGCAAATCCACTTCGCTTCCGGCTAATAGGCCTTTGAAACACGGAGCGGGATAAAGCAAATCAGCTAAATTCGTTTCAAAAGTCGCGAGTATCACAGCTCCACTGGTCGACGACGACCACTGGACGAGTTCCGTGTAAAGATATTCATCTTCCAAACTGTTCTGCAATTCCGCCAAAGTACTCACTCCGGTGAATAATTTTTTAAATGTAAATTTATCGTAAAATAGCAGCGGAAAGGCGGGCGGTACGCGACGAGATTCGACTCTCGCGTTCAGAGTGTTTATCCGCAGCGCTATCCTTCCGTTGGGACACAACCAGACGCCGGGACATGTTATCTAAAAAAAAAAAAAAAAAAAAAAAATTCGGGACATTTTTATTCGATAAAAAAGAAAAATATATGAATTTTTTCGGTACCCACGGCTTGCAAATCAAATTCTATTTTGACGCAGAAGCCGCGACCTGCCATTATTTTCTGTCAGCTACTCCCACTGGTTTTCCGTCAATATGTTCATTATCCGATCGAAGTGGAATATATTTTTTTTGGAGTACAAATTTTCGACGCCATTATCTGTTATTTTTAATTAAAAAAAACGGAGTTTACGTAATTTATCGTTTTTTTAGACGAAAAAAGGATTTTAACGTATCATAAACTCGAGACGATCGCGTATCGACTCGGAAGAATTTCTACGCCATCCTACAGACGCAGTTTCTCACACAGCACTGCCGCTTATACGAAGAGTATATTATTATATATTCGTTGCCAGGATACGTGTTATCATAACAAACTTTCGCGTGGCAAATCAAAACCGCAGCAATGGGACATTTCTATTTATAGAAATTGGATAAATGGATAATAATATCGATGCCTCACAGCACGCGGGAAAAATACACGACGAAATAATAGTTTATTTTTCGATGTTTATAAATATAAAAGAGTAATTTTTGTTTCGTCGAGAATTTTTTTTAGGTTCTGAAGGGAACACCGACGAATTTTTCTTTTACGACTGCTCCGTCGATGTGACGAATGTTGAGTTCAGTTTCGATGAATTTGCAATGTTTCAGTGGAAAGTAAAGTCGCGGATCGATAGATCTTTGCACCAGTGGCTCCGCGAACCATCCGTAACTATAATCAAAGCGTCAATTTTTTTTTTTTTTTTTTTTTCCTCGTCAATACGAACGAAGAAATTAATGGTTTTTCTTAACTCCATATTCACTGCAGGCGGACGAAAACGATAAATTTCACGCGGTCGCAATTCTGTTCGTCTCTCAATTAATTTAACGTACTCTTCGGGAACACGAAAATCTCCCAATGCCTCGTGTTTCGCATAAAATTTTCCTGTGATCGGTGATTTTCGTACCGAAGGCACAAACTCTTCCACCAGCTTAATGCTTCTATTTTCCTTTTCATATTTTTCCGTGTAGAAGTTAAGCTTTACAGCGTCCAGTGTAATGTATTTCGAAATAACAGCTCGCGATTGACTTTCATTAAAGTACTTTAGAGAAAATTTTTTTTAAAAAACAATTGACACGATATAGAAATTGTAGAAATGACGATCGATGCCTACCCGGTGATCCTGAATCGAAGTTTCGTGGTAATGAAAATGAGAAAAGCGACAAAACATCATTAGAACTCTGCAGTTTATTTTTAAAATATCTGTATGAATAAAAAAACACATACATAACATGCGTAAGACAATGGATGAGAACGACGAGATATTAATTAGGGCCATTCGTATTTTTTTTTTTTCTTTTTTTTTTTTATTGTTTTGCTTTTTATCTCTCAGTCGTTCCGTACCGTTATATCGTTTACGTAATTAATAAGGCAATATCGTTACAAGGAACTAAAGCTCTGGCGATCGTTTTCTTTGGGTTGCGGAAGTTTAGATTCGTGCGTATTGACAGTCTGATTTACTACAGGAAAACAATGGATTGATTGATAAGTTGGTCGTTGAGTATCGATGTATTTTTTTTTTTTTTTTTTTTTTTTTTTTTTTTCTCGTAGTAACCGTGTTGACTATTGACTAGAATTGTAAATTGCATGTAAAAATCGAGCGCACGATAGTCGAAAAAATCGACAAAGATTTACGCGATCAAAAAATCGAAGTATATACTGAGAACACCTTTCGCATACTATTCTAAAATATATAAAGGCTCGCGAGAGAGCAATGGTTTTCGTATATCAATATATCTCTCTCCTAAATACTAATCTTTTCGTTTATATTTTATTTTTATTTTTTTTTTCATTCGCAATATTTATAATCTAACGATTCTACAACTCTGTTGGCTGCCGAATGAGTGATTTATATTTCTATAAAGATTGGAGCCGATAATCGACGCTTGAGATTTTTTCTTTTTTTTTTTTTTTTTTCTCATTCAATATTAGTCGTATAGCTTACGGCGGTACGTAAGAAATGAAATATTTCGCGTGTAAGAAAAAAAAAAAATACACGCGTGCGTAAATTAATTACGATGGGAAATAGCGTTCGACGTAAAGTTGTTCGTGACTAACGAAACACACAATTCGACGCGTTGTCGATTATAATTGATAAATAAATAAATGAAGTCCTTCGCACACTTATCTTCGAGATATAAAAAGAAAAAAAAAAAACGTTCAACACACGAAATGATAGCATCTAATGACTACGATGAAAAAATTCTCATAAACGTAAAGCATATGGCGAATATTGCAACAAAAGCCGAAAACGAGTTGATTTGATTTTTTTTTTTCTTTCCTCCTTTCTTTGGCATCGCGAATATTATAGTTTAAATCTGAGATTACATTGGCATTCGCGTTGTATCGTTTCTCTTATATATTTTTTTTTTAAATCTATTCTTCGTTATTATATTTCCATCGGATACTAAGTGGCCGCGAGACACAATGACGGAAGTCGTTAAAAGTTATAATATTTCGTATAAAAAAAAAAAAGGCCTCCGAAAATAATCGTTCGTCTCAGGCGTGAAAATAGTTTAGTCTGTTGCACTATTCCTGCTGTAGCACTCGTCATTTTACTTCCATTTCCCTCCTCTCTTCGTCTCTCTAACGCTATCCTATCGTTTCTATTTCTCCCTCTCGCGCTTACATTCAATCCTCTCGTTGCTTCTCATCAATGTGTAAATAGAAAAAAAAAAAAGTCTATGTAAGTGAAAGTCGACAGCCGATCACGCGATTTTTGTCACTTGGAATTGGTTCGTTCACTTGGAAGTACATTAATTAAGTATCGTCGTTATAAGTTATCGTATAGCGTTAACGATCGTTATTCGGCATTAGAAGCCCCGGCATCCGCCTCCGAACTCGACGCTGGTAGATCTTGGGATTCGTTGTTTTTTCCAGCTGTGTTCCTAAAAATTCAAACCACAATATTTATCTCGGAAAAAAAAAAAAAAAAAAAAAAAAAAAAAAAATACATCGAAAAATATTTCGAAAAAAAAAAAAAAAAAAAAAATGTTACCTCATTTGCTTTTCCAGACGTCCGTCGCTACCGTCCGTGAGATCCAAACCCGCTATCTTTTCGGAATACGTCTTCCACTTCTCGCCGTCCAATTGCGAAAGTTCCAAATTACCGTTGTGATACCCATTCTCGTGTCTGCCGTGATAATCATTAGGGATCGGAGTTTTTCGTGACGTTAGATAGTCGGATCGCGTAGGAGTCAAAAGTTCTTCGTAGTAATCGGCAGTTTTAGTTTCGGGACACGAGCTGACGGAGCCGTATTTTCGCGGCAGCATACTGCGTCCAGTGTACGAATCCAAACTGTTATCATTCGCGAAAGACGGGGACATCGGACTCTTGTAGGATCCCGAATCGTTGTCCAATCCGTAATCGGTACTCTGATACTTTCTGTGAGGACTCAACGAATCGGGTGACGGTGATATGCGATATCTTCGCAAAGGATCGTAACAAGAGCCGAGACTACCGTACTGATCGCTCGGGGATTTTAGATCGCCGGAATAATGTCCGACTTCCGAGTATCGATCGACCGGTGATTTTCTGTAACACGGTGTATCGTCGTTGTAAAGACTATAGCTACGTTCGGGATGTCGTCTCGTTGTTGAAGAGTACGCGATTGGCTTCCGGTAATCTTTGTCTCTCGACGAATTGAAACTAAACTTTCTCGGCAGTGTGGAACTCGTTGGAAGAGTGATACCGGGCGGTGGAGCGTTTAGGGAACTTTTGCGTTTTCTCTCGTTAAATCGCGAATAGAAACTCTTTCTTCGTATTCTGTCGATTATCGATTCGGGATGATCTCCCCGACTGGAAGGCGAGTACGTCGGTGATGTCGGCGAATGAAGATCGTGCCGATGATTCAAATCGGCCGAACATATGGACCACGAATCGAAACTCTCGGTGTCGTCGACCGGTGAAAACATATCTTCCGTGTGATCGATCGTAACTTCTTTGACGATTCTCGGCGGACTAATTTTTCTCGCTGCTCCCTCGAGAGGCAAATTTGTAGGCCTTATCGATGGCACATCGATCTTTTTTTCACAATTTTCTCCAATTTTCGGAATTTCCTTTGGGTCCTGAGATTTGTCGGCTTTTTGCGGTATGGGATCATTTTTTTCAATGATTTTTTCGGGACTCAAACGCAATTCTGTGCCGCTGGCCTCCCGCTGCAAATCCGCGACGTCTTTTGAACGAAGTGGTTTATCGATAACGATTTTGTTTCCCGTTATATTCGCGTGATGAGTCATCTTCGACAAACTATCTATCAATTTTCCGCCGACTTCGTTGGCCTTCGGTGACTCTGATGGCGTAGTCTTCGCGATCGTTGTATTGGATTTTGAATTCGATGCTTCGATTTTCGCGGAATCTTTTTTCAAGGCTGCGGCAGTTTTGAAAGAGTGCTGAGGTATCTTCGATAAATCCAATTTCAAGTTACTTCGACTGGATTTCGCCGTTCCGATGCTTGATACGAAATTTTTGCAATCCAAGTCGCTTTTCGGGATATTGTTTGGTATCGTTCCGTTGGATTTTGATTCGGACTCTTTAGAAGACGTTAATTCGAAAGATTGAAGAACAACTTCCGGTTTTGTCGTTACGGGATAATTTGTTTCCGATTTTTTTGATATTCCGAGAGACGTCGAGGCTGACGAGTCCTCGATGTTTGGCACACAAGTAGTTGGCGAATTTGGTTCTTTCGCTTTCGTGATTATGCTGCATATCTTAGTATCCGGACTTTTCTCTTTGCTCTTCCCGCTACTCTCGGGACTGGAATCTTTCTTCGCACTCGACGTTATCTTTTTTATCAGCGTCTTCGTTGTTTTTTCCTTATCATCGGATTTGCTGTCCGAACTATCAGATTTTTTCACCACTTTCTTCACCACCCGAACGATCTTTTTCTTCTTCGTACCATCGGCGCCATCTTTATCCGTACTTTCGCTCGTTTTCGAGATTTTCTTAATTTTCTTTTCACCCTCTTCGCCCTTTTCTAACTTCGTTACGGAGCCATTTTTCACCAAACTCGACAGAGACTTAACGTTCTTTTTAACTTTGACGATTTTTTTATCGTCCGTCTCGCTGCTCTTCGCCTCCGTTTGTTTGTTATCCGGCATCTTCTCCGGCGACGATTTCTTCGATATCGCGAGTCTCGAGACGATACCACTTTTGTTGTCGAGAGTTTTTTCCGGTGGTGAACTTTGTCTCGATGATTCCGCGTCTTTGGAACTCGACAATTTTTCCGGTTTGTCAGTTTTTCCTTCCGTCGATTTTTCGGGACTCAATTTCTTCACCGGTTTCGTTTGCTTCTCCACCGAACCCGATTTCTTCGGTACGCTTCTGTCCGGCGGACTTTTTTCCTTCGATCGTTCCTTCGACGGCGACTTCCTTCTCTCCGTCACGATTTTCTCCGGTGATTTTTTATTTTCCAATATTTTCTTCGCCGGTTTTGCTTCGATCTTCGAGAATTTCGTCGGTATTTTGCTGCCGCCGCTTGTCGTCGGTGATTGCTCCGCGCTGCTTAATACACTGTCGGAACGCGAACCTTTGTAAGAATTCCTCTTAAATTTACTTAATATCGTACTTTGCGGACGCTGACCACTCGAATTCGTTTTCGATGAGTCATTTTTAAAGAGTCCCAATACCGACGAAACGCGGCGCTTTGGCGTCGTCGATGGACTCGCCGCATCGCTGATCGGTAATTCCTCGACGCTGATTGCTCGTTTTATCAAATCCGTTTCGTTCGCGAGACAATCCACAGGCGGTGCAGAATTTTCGCGTACTTTATGATCCATCGAAACGGCATTGCCGTTTGCGAGTTTCGAACTATCGTCGTTCGAACGAAATTTCTCCAATTTCTTCTCCAACGATTGCAGAAAACTATTTTTGGAGCTCTGCCTCTCGAATTTCGCTGGTTCTCCAGCATTTTGCGCCGAAGATGTACCGCCGTCGTTTTCAGATTTGTTATCCTTCGGCAGACTCTCCGTCTTATCTCTCGTTATCGCGTTCGCTTCGTTTTTCAATTCTTTTTCCGGTTTCTCTTCCATCGGATTAGTATCTTCCTGCGCCGTTGCTTTCTCGTTCTTCTTTTTCATAAATCGCGATTTTCTTCGCTCGTTTTCCGCCGCTTTTTGCGCTTCTTTATCCTTAACGTATTGACTCTCCTCCCGCGGAGTATCGAAGAAATCCGGACGTAGGAATCTCGATATTCGACGAGGTCCTTTGGCTTTCGGTGATTTTTCCTTCGTTTCTTGATCTCTGCCGTTACTTCCGGCGCGGAAAAATTTACTTAGTATCGATCTCTCCGGTGTCGCGCTGTGGGAACTCTCACCGGCATCTTGAGAACACGAAAGTGTCTTTCTTCGCTCGCCGGACATCGAAGCTTCTCGCGTCAGCGAACCCGAACGAAGTCTTAAGCTCGGAATGCAGCTTCGTCGCTTCGCAAAGTTACTCGTCACGTCGGTCATCGAACTAAGCAATTCCTTGTCGCATTTATCTGTATCCTTGTAACTCGACGTTAGATTCCGATCGAATTTTCCAGTTCCCAAATTACGCAATTTCGATTCCTTTATCAGATTCTCCGCGGCTAATAGTCTGTTCTCGAAGTCTCTCGAGTTGTCCGGTTTGTACAATGACATCGTGTAATCTCCGAGAGTAGAAGAAGATTCGGTGGGAGAAGTTTCGCACGATCTCGCGGATAAACTTGACGCCGTGTCCCCGAGATTAGTATTGGAATTATTGGCCGAACGGCAATCCAAAGTGGAGACGACATCGCTGTTGCCGTTCGTCGCTTTCGGAGAATTCAACAAATCGTCCGGTGGTTCTTCCTGAATCTTTTCCGTTCTGTAGTTGTGAAAACTATCGCGACGAAGACCACCGCTCGATCCTGACTTCACGATGTCGCGATATTTTCTTCCGAGAGTCATAACTTGCCGCGGAAGAGGCGGAAGCGACTCGTCCTCGTCGTCGAACAAACTGACGCTTCTTCGCGGCGAACGATGTTCGAATCTCTCCGTTCTGTCGCTGTTCTCCAATAAGCTGTTGGTGCGCCTCACCCCTCGATCACACGATCTGCTTCTGTATTCCGTTTGGTCGGACACAGTGGAAGAATTGTATTGACGACCGTCGTTGTCGTTATTGCTGTCGTTGCTATCGTCAGTCGTCGATCGGTAGAGCTTTTCGCGAGGTATCGATGGCGATCTTGGCAACGATTGTCGCGTTTGTTCGATAAATTGGCGGCTCAAACGTCGCGCCAAACTCGGCGTGAAATTCTGCTCCAATGTATCTTTCGCGTCCTTCATAACTTTCAATGCATCCGTTGTCGCGCCGCTCGTCTCGTTGTCTTCGCGATTTTTTCTATCTGTAAAATAATGGAGAACAAAGTCGTTTTTGCAGGTCGGGCCACGATACATCGATGAGCCTCTTACTGCGGGGGTTTGCAAGGGTTGTGTTTCTTTTTTTTTTTTTTTCATTTTTTCATCTTTTTTTTTTTTTTTTCAAACGAACTTCAGTCTCTGTATTTACACTCCTTTATTTATCTACATACATAAAATGTTATTATTTTTCTTTACTTTTCTCTATCTTTTGATATAAAATTTGTATCGCGAGATGAAACGACAGTAGACGGCCGATTGAGCTTAAGGAAGGAGAAAAAAAGCACCAATCGTTTATCTTTTCTTTTTTTTTTTTACTTTTTCTTTTTTCGAACTCGACATTGTACTTAATTATTAATCTAATTGCAGGTATCGCGAGTTCACATATATTATGATTTTGTTTTGACATTATTTTCGCCATTATATGGCGCACTTTGAAGATAGCGATTTTTTTCTTGTCTCAAAACTCAATGACTTAGATAATGATAATGGAAGATTTGGAGCTTCTGATGTTCTTTTTTTTTTTTTTTTTACAAATTACGCTTTTTTTTTCTTTATTTAGACACGAAAGTTACCCTGCTGAGAGATGAGCACGAAATATGGCAAAATATTATTTATATTATCGTATATATATGTAATATCGGGAAATCACTACCCGCGTAAATTGGTGATTAGAGAGGTACACTCATTTAACAATTACGTTACATTATTTATATATATATACATATAAGTGTATATATATATATATTTCGTTCAATGTATAGCTGCGCATGCGATAATAAACGAGACTAGTAAATCTTTTTTTAATCGTAAATCAATCCACTAAACAACGTTTTTTTTTTTCTGTATAGTAAGATATTAAATGAGTAAACCTTATCGGTATGGCGATCAGCCTTTTTTTTTTTTTTTTTTGGCGAGCAGCACAACGGAGCCAAATATTAAGTATTATAAATACGGTGGTAGCATTAAACGAAAAGGCATTCCGAGACGATAATAAAACAAACAAAACTGTTATTTAAACTCTCAAAAACACAACAAATCTCAGCCATTTTTAGGTCACGTGTTAGTGTCATTTCGCTTGCGTTATAAAACTCGAAATCCTTTTTTTTTTTTTTTTTTTTTAACTTCTTCGTCTCACACTTTCTCTCAATTCTCTCACTAACGTCGTCATATACAAAAATTGTCATATAACAAAGTTACGTGTTTTTTTTTTTTTTTCTTTTTTTTTTTTTTTTTAATGACACATCGCAACGATTAGCTTATATACAAAACAGCTTGTTGAGCAGACTTAGTATGATTTATTCCAATGAATTATTAATCGTTTTTTATTTACGTCGTTTCTCACGTTATACGCGCGCCAGACGCGTTCATCATTCGCTTAACTTACACAGCTATTCGTCACTTTATTCTTTTTCTTTTCTTTTTTTTTTTTTATTAAAATATAAATATTGTATGTAATGTTTATCACTCAGGTGCAACATTTGTCTGTTCTCTCGAGAAACTTACACACAAAACTTTGAAACAAAAAATCATATCGATACAATTTTTTTTTTTGTTTTTTTTTTTTTACGGTACAGCGAAAAATTTGCTTTCCCGGGTTACTTTTGATTCTTAACGAATAAATCATACTTTCTACTACCCGACGTTCAACGATTCGTCAACGAGACGTTTACTGCTAATAGCTCACACTTTACAACAGCGGTGTTAGCGTTTTTTTTTTTTTTTTTTTTCTTTTTTTTTTTTTGCTCTTTCGTTTCTCGAACGCCCGTTAATTGGCCATACATTATGCTTTGTTTCTTTTTTATATTTATTTTGTTTCTTGTTTCACGCGAACAATAATTATTTTTATAGGTAAAGTGTGTGTCGATCGATTAGTTTGCGATCGACTGTCGTCAGGTTCGCAATTAAACTCGTGACGGTGAAAATCGATAGCAAAGAAAAAAAAAAAAACATCGATGGTATATTTAATATTCATATAACGTATAATGAGCAAACGGTTCTTTCGAGAAATTCAAATGAATGAGATATATAATGCGTAAATACGTGGTGAAATGACAATGCCTCGTATAAAAATGACTATTATTGCGATTCAGTTTTTTTTTTTTTTTTCGTATATTGGTTTTTTTTTTTCACTAAATTAGGTATAGTATAGTACCTAACTTGGTTCTTTTTTTTCTACTGGGGATTACCGTCGGCCCGCCTACGGAGAGTCACTCGCACGGTCGCTGCAACAACCGTCATAAAAGACCGTCAATCAAAAGTTGCCACATTGCGGCGCCGACGACAATTTGTAGAAAATATTTTCGGTAGTCGATTTAATTTTTGTTTTTGTTTTTTTTTAACGATTATTGTTAGTCTACAATTGGCAAACTAATATCTAAACCAAAATCACAGGGCCTTCCTGCGCGCGTAGCAAATCCGTTTGCTGCGTCCAAATGATGAAATTGTACTTTTTTCATTAATTTACTACTCGTGTAAAGAGAAGATAAAAAAAAAAAGACAAATTTCATAGCCGAATCGTGTCGATTTTATTGAACAATAGTTTTTGTCAATAATTGAGTATCGAATGATCGTTTGGATACTCTTTTTCAGCCTCGAAGTACCGTTTAATCGTAACTCTCGAAGGCCCTGCATTCGGTCCAATTGTTGTAGCAATTGGACTCATTATTAGACCAAATGTAATTGCATATCTTTGCTTTTTTTTTTTTTGGAATTAACAACAGCCAAGCGTAATGTATATAAACATATATATACATATATATGTAATATATTCGTAATAATAAAAGAAGCGATATAGTTCTCTGGTTGTTACCGAAAATATAGTCCGTCAAATATCAGTCAGCGATTAACAATTTTAATTAAGTTTATTATCACTGATTGAGGAGTCGACGATAGACTTTTTTTTTTTAGATATCACGTTTTTTCTTTCAATGTGGTTTTCCGTTTTTTTTTTTTTTTTTTTCGTGTTTTTGTTCCATTTTCTTTATTAGCATAGTGGACATGAGTAGTTTGCTGCATTTTTGTATACGGATGTGTTGAATTACATGCTCGATACTTTGTGTGGTTCAAGTAATTACGTGATGTGAGGATCGCTAATGCGATGTTAAAGGATCGTAAAAAAAAAAAAAAAAAAAAAATTAAAAAAAAATGAGTAATGTGTAAATTCAACGACATTGCAGCGATTACGGCGATCTAACGGGTTCTACGTCAGGCAATTTTGCAATTTATTTTTTTTTAATTATACAATAATTACTCATCACTACCGTATCGAATTTCAGGGACTAAGTGTTTATTCAACAATGGATGCTTTTAATACTATGTACACTATGTATTTAGCATGAATTTTTCTCTACTCGGTAAATCAGCAAAAGTTCATTTTTTTTTTGTTTTCTTTTTGTTTGTTTTGTCTCTTTTTAAACGAATATAAAATACAACGTGCATCCATGCATAAGAAACGATATCTACGGATACAGGGGATCGCAAAGCTCGAAAAAAATTGAAAAAAAAAAAGAAATGAAAAAAATAAAAATAATCGTTTGTAAAAAAGCTATATATTGCGATATAAAATGGATCGATTAATTTTTTTCGAACCCACCTGTGCCAATGAATAAAGAACCGTAACGACGTTAAACTACTGGATGCGTTAGTACAGTAAAAAAAAAATAAAAATTGGCAAAACATCGTCAGGCAATAAAGTCAACGAGGGAATTAATGGGTTTGGAAAGTAAATATAGAAGATGAAAACTAAAGAGAAAGTGAAAAAAAAAATGTAAAAAAAAAAAAAGATAAAAAATAAATAAAGTGAAATGAGGTAAACCACTAAAAAGTAACAGATATAATGTGCTTTGTCTATCAACGACTCGACAACAGCTAAGTTACTAAGGAAATTGCATACCGAATTCCAATTCGGTACTTTATCACCCCTTTTACACTTCATCCGGATATTAAAAGGGTGAATTGGGGTGATAAAACACCGTGAGATATCTCACGACACGGCAGAAGCTTTTGCTCGATCTCTATGCTCTTTCGTTAACCACCCTGAATTATCGTTCGCCGATAAAAATTACTATACAGTCTTTTTTTTTTCTGTTTTTTTTTATACAAAAAAAAAATATATATATATATTACTATTATCAGTGCCAAAGCATCGAACTACTACGGGCCTAAAAATAATCGAAGCTTCTGCGAATGCGTGTCTCAACACAATACAACATCAAGTTTCGTGTTTTTTTTTTTTTTTTCCTTTCACATTTCACAGTGGATCCGTAATTTCATTATTTGTATTCTTTTTCTTTTTTCCCGTACTATTTGATTCACGTGTTTAGCTTCACGAAAAATACGTCTAATTAAAATTTTTTCGTCATTACGACTCATCGGTTCCACGGTAAATTGTACTCCAGTCGTGTCGCACGCTCTTACCTCGCGGCAATGTGTTGCTGCTTCCCATTTCGAAAATACTCTCGCGGGACGGTGTGCTACGAGCACCGGGACTGCTGGGCGTTGCAGAGTTCGACGGTACCGCCGAATCCCTTTTGCCGAAACGATCCGTGTCGCGGCTCATCGAACGTCGGAACGGCGATTCCGAGAGTCGCCTATAGGAAAGAAATTTTCTATACAGCGTACGATAAATCGACAATTATGAAATAAAAAGCTCTTCAAGCCGTTTGTAGTACTTAACGCAATATGCATTTTTTTTTATAACTTCCAACACCATAGTGCTTCGGGTTTTGTTTATAAATTGGTGATAAATGTTCGCAAGTGCGAAATTTCTAGAAAAAACTACGAGAAGGTGCTATTTAAGGAGAGTGTATTGTTACACTTGTGAGATTCCGAGCGAATTTCGAAAATTTCGTAATGAGATAATAATCTTAAAAAAAATGACCATATCGGAGGTCCTAAAAAGATTAATTTTGCGTAATAATAATTTCAAAAAATGATTAAGAATTCAAAAAAAAATTGTTTAACGAATCATCCGGTAATACAACTTTTTTTTTCGCAGAAATTGATCCGTTCATTTTTCTAAATACATACAATTTGTTTTTTCCTAATTTTCCAAATTTTTTTTAAGGATTCAAAGTCACGAATTTTGAATACAACTTCGAAGAAACACTGCGCATCACTCTCAATTTTTTTTCGGGCAATCGATCGAATGTATTCGCTACGATCGATCAAAGATTTTTCCAAAAACGGTATTTACGAAAATTAAAAAAAAATTCTAAAAAAATTCATAAGTATTCGGAAAAATTAACGAATCAACTTTTTGAAATTATTATTATGCAAAATTAATGTTCTTAGTAACTTCTATATGGTTGGATATTTTGTAGATTTTTATCCCATCGTAAAGTCTTCGAAATTCTCTCCGAATCGTCCATTTCGCTGTGAATGTAACGATACGCTTTCCTTAAGTGGATTGTGAGCGATCTATCGACGATGTGCCAAAGTGTGCGGACTATTGATCGTTTGTATGTTGCGGAGGTTTAACTTGCAGGTGCGTCGAGCGATTCGCATATTGTACAGAAAGAAAAATAGTACGATAGAGAAATGTACAGAGAGGAGAATGAAACTTTTCGTTTCAATTCGTATGAAGCTAAAAAAAATCGACGGCAAGCTAATCGAACCTAATAAAAAAAGGGGCTTTTCATTTATTGAAACTCACGTTGTGATCGTCTGCGTTTCAAAGTAACTCTCGTAGCTTGCAAAAACAATCGAAGAACTTTAGATATCGACGAAGTCAAATCGGACGCTTCAAAAAGATTACTTTCGTAGATTACATATAATCGTCACGTGTCTCAGTTATCCGTCGAAAAATCGTACGATATGTTATACAAAGGAATGTCGAAACGAAAGAAATAAAAAGGAGAAAAGAAAAACAATAAAAATACCTGGAAAGCGGCTCGTGAAGACCCCAGAAGCCTTGCGACGAATTCGATCCGAGTCTACCGAGCAATCTACTGCTAGGAAAGCCGCTACCCCTGTTATCGTCAACGTTCAATCTCTGTGTCAGACTTCTCACTCGTGACAACAGCGTTGAGAACAAATTTTCCGCTGTTAACAGTTCGAAACCATCGTCGTCGTCATCCTCACCCGACGACAGACTATCCGCATGTTCGGGCGCTTGTCTCGTTGGTCGGGAGCTTCTCAATCTATGCATATGCCTCTGAAGCAGATCGTCGCTATCCCTAAGAAAGTACCGAAATCGAAATAAATAAATTTAATATCTATTCCGATCGATTGCATCAAAATTAAGAAAAAAAAAAAGAAAAAAATGCGAAGATATATTTATCTCCAAAAGCGAATTCCCAGTTTACCTGTGCAGTGTGGAGAACGGTGATTCATCCTCACTGGCGTCGGAGAGAAGGGAACTCATTCGTCGCGGTCTTCCAAATCTCGATCTCGGCGCAGTAGTACTCGTTGGAGTGCTATTTTTGCTCTCAGGTTCGACGCTTCCTGATCTCGGAGTTACGTATCCACCGCCTTCGACTGCGATGGGAATAATATATTCTCTCGGACTCTTTCTGATCGGTTCCGGACCGATAGTCGAGCCGAGAGCGCTGTCCGTGTCGGAGTCGGCGGTCGATTGTCGAGAAAGAGATCCCGAACGTTGGGACATCGAACGCTGCGGCATCGGAGGCTTTGGCGGAGGAGTCGACGTCTGCCGTTGCTGCTGATGATCGGATTCCACCTGTATTACGAAAAAACAATTGTTTAGCTTCCGGAGGATAATGAATTTGAATTTAGGAACCGAAAGATCTTTTATAAGGAAAGATTTTCAGCGGTGTCTGCAAAAGACGTCAGAAAAAAATGTCTACATACTTGAATCGGTATTATTCTCTCTTTGGGTGCAATCTTCGCGGCGCCTTCGGGTTCGAGACTCGAACTCCTGTTGGACTGCGGCACGACCGCAGCCACCGGAAAAGCGACTTCTGATCTCTGAGTTCGCAATTTTTGCGGATGAAAAGCGTCGATCTTCGCTTCGACTTCGGATTTAAAAGCTCCGCCTTCCGATGATTTCATTCCCGAAAGTGTAATCTCAGCTTTGCTAGTTTTTCGGGGTCTCGGAAGCGTCGCGCTCTTCAGCGTTATTTCCATTTTGCTCGACATCGTTGGCTCGTCGGCGTAAGAATTATCGAGACTCTGAGACTCCGGGGTATTCGACACCTGTGCAAATGTACGAATAAAAAAAAAAGAAAAAGAAAGAAAGAAAACGTTTATTACGTGACGCACGAGATAAGAGTGAAATATATATTTGTTATTTACCGATTTCTCGAAAGCGACGGGTTTCGTTTCAAAGGGAAACTTCGTATCGACCGGTGTGGAGACCGACACCGTTGCGGAACGCACGTCGTTGGGTCCGACTTGTATTTTCAATCCGAGTTTCTTGGCTTCCGGACTCTGTGGCGTTATCGGCGGTGAACCATTCAATTTCTTTTGCACCGGTGGTTTGCCAATTGCTCCGGTAATAATATCCACAGCTCTTTTCTTCTCCTCTTCGCGCTTCTGATTTTCGTCTTTGATCTCCGAAGCCGTTTTCGCGACGGCGTTCGGTTTTTCTTCAACTTTTTCGCCCTTTTTCTCGTTCGGCACATCGATTATAACTTTCGAGGCGCTTTGCTTAACTGCTTGCGGGACAACAATCGACGAGAGACTCGCTTTGCGCTCAAAGGCGCGTTTAGCTCCTCCGACGTTGACGCCGGGGATGAAAATCTTTTTTGGCTTGTCGTTCTCTATACCCGCAGCGAATTGATTAAATTTCTCCGCCGCTTCGAAAATCTTCGAACGTCGTCGCTCCGTCGGTTTCGCCGGCGGCACCGCCACTTCGTTGGACAAATCGGAGTCCAAAGAAAGCGCTTTCTGTTTCAATTTCTTTGCGTCCTTATTGACTTCTGTTTGTTCGGTTTCTCTCGTAGGAACTTTGTCATTAGTTTCAACTTCTGTCGGCGCTATGGCTTCGTCTTTGTTTGGCACTGTATTAGCGGCATCGCTTTGCGGCTCCGTCTCTACTTCTCTATTCGCTGAGATTTCTTGATTTTCTAGAATTTTCGCCGCTTCTTGGACGACGTCGGGACTCGCGGGTTCCGGAGATTTATCCTTAACTCCAGCGAGCTTATTGCTTATCGGTTTCGCGTCGTTCACATTCTCATTTACATCCCGAGGAGAAATTTCTTGCGTTACCACCGCCGGCTGATCCGGAGCTACGGGAGTTTTGCTTCTCTCTTTGCTCGGGGATTTCGAAAGGGATTCCTTTATCAATTCTAAACACGCGCTGGCAGTCTCGTCGTTACGAAGATCAAGCTGCGGTTTTGATGAATTCATTATCGAAGGATCGACTTCCATTGCCTCTTCGGTTATCGGATGCGCGATCGGCGCTGAGTGATGTCTGAAAAATAATAATTCATTGGTTTTTAGAAAAAATCATTTGAAAAAAAAAAAATAAATAAATAAATAAATAAATAAATATATAAATAAGGTTTCGACGATAAAAATATCAATGAATTTACCGGGTGGAAGTGAATCTATGCGCGCGCGGTGTTGTTTCCTCGTTTTTGTCTTTTTTCCTCAATCGTTCTTTCCTCTTGACGCCGGTCTCGAGACCCGCTGCTTCGTCCATCGACGGTGTAGTCTCCAATTTTCTCTTCGAATCACCAGCAGCCGCGGATCTCGGCTCCTCGTCAACCATTTCACGGACTCTTCTGTCCGAATTATTTCTATCGAGTTCCATCAAACTACCGACCGAATGGCATCTCGTCGGGACGAGAGTTTCGGAAGACATGTTATTAGAAACTTCGGCCGGCGCTCGTTGATCACCGACGACGAGTTTATCGGCACTCGCCGATTGTGGCACCAATGAGAGTAAAAGATCCAAACGCACCGGCGTTTGCGCGGCGAGATCCTCGGCTATGTCTAAGCAATTTTGCTCGTAGCCCTCGTTGACCCACCAATGAGAACATATTTTCTCTATGTCCGCACGTCTCGCCGGGCATTTCGTTAGCATATCCTTTATCAGCGGAGAAGCGGCTGAAAAATATGATTAATGAAAACGTTATAAACATTATGCAAAAAACGGAACATTTATTCAAATATTAATCGGTGCCGAAAAAATAACTTAAGGAAATCGAAAAAAAAAAAAAAATTGTAATAATCGATTATAGGTAATCGATTTTTTTTTGTCTTTTTTTCAACTTTTTTTCAACGGAATAATTGACTGCACTCACGTGATGGAGTTTTCGGCTCAAAGTAATCCGATTGCGAGATTTGTCTCGTAAGCCGCTTAAAATTCGATCCATCGAACGGCATAGCGCCGTAGACGAGAGTGTATAGTAAAACTCCTAAACTCCAGCAATCGACTTCTGGTCCGTGGTAAGGAGTTCCCTTGACGATTTCGGGACTCGCGTAGAGAGGACTTCCGCAGAAAGTATTAAGCAATCGTTGCTCATCGAAGACATTCGACAGACCGAAATCTGCGATCTTCGCATTTCCTATCTGATCCAACAGTATATTTTCTAATTTAAGATCTCTGTGGCATATCTTGTGTTTGTGGCAATAAAACACAGCGATTGATATCTGACGAAATATTCTACGCGCTTCTTGTTCCGACAGAACTTTTCTTTCGCTCAGATAGTCGTATAACTCTCCGCCAGCCGCGTACTCCATCACCAGCACCATTTTTTCTTTATTCTCGAAAACTGTAAATAAAAAAAGTAAGATTTTTATTTTTTTTTTTAATTCATAAAAATTCATAAAAATTCGTAAAACAAAGATTGTCGTTTTTTACCGCACCTTCGTAGATGTGTATTATATTTGGATGCTGTACACTCGACATTATCTGTATCTCTCTTCTTATCCTTATGAGATCGGCTTCCGTTTCGATTTTGCATTTTTTAATAGTTTTAATGGCAACTTCTTGACCCGTTTCCTTGTTGATTCCTAGTTGTACTTTGCCGTACGTTCCTTGTCCCAATTTTTTTATAATGTCGAATCTGTTTTTTGGAGAAAAATTGAAGATTTTTATTTATCGATTGTACGATAAGCCGGAAAACAGCGGAGTCGGTGATGTATGGCGAACTGTTACAATGCCGCATTTCGTTACTCAAAACTGCTGGCGTGTGAGCCAACAATACGTCTCTTAACAAACGATTTTGGCAACGGATTTAGACTTCTCGATCAAATGTCAACAGTGGAAATTGGTCAATCGGAGTGGAGGTCGAGCGTTATCCGTGCTTCGAGATCGATTGGGAAAAAAAAAAAAAAAAAAAAAAAACAAAGCGATCGCACGGTCTGGTAAACTTGGCGGTTTATAGATGAAAATTATTACCTTTGCTTAAGTTTTCTCTTGTGATTGTGAAGACGCACACCTCCTGTGCTCTCCATTCCTCCCATTATGTTGTGTATACTTGCCTCGCCGACAACCATTTTGATTGATTATCTGCAGTAAAAAAAAAATTCTATGTGAATTATTTTATTTTAATAATTTGATAAATAAAAAAAAACAGTAACAATTTTTTTTTTTTTACGAAAATTCATTAAAAAAATGATAAAATGGTTTTATATGTACGATAGAGAGATAGAAATCGGGAGATTTTTATATTTCAAAGTTCAACGACGTAAAGCGTTGCATTTTTTTTTTTTTTTTTTTTTCATACGAAAATTGATAGAAATGAAAGGTTTCGTGACGCATAAAATTGAGTTTAATACAAAATCGAAAAATTGTTTGATATCCGGGATAAAGAGAAAAAAATCAGATGATTTGTATATTTCAAAGTTCCGCGCCATAAATTACTATACCATTTTTTTTTTTTTTTTTTTTTAATACGAAAATTATTGAAAACTAAAGCTTCCGTGATGCATAAAATTGAGTTTAGTACAAAATGACGAAATAGTTAAATATTCCAGATAAAGAAATAAAAATCGCGAGATTTTTATATTTCAAAGTTCGGCGACGTAAATAACTGCATAATTTTTTTTTTTTTTTTTTTTTCATACGAAAATGAATAAAAACGAAAGCGTTAATATCGCATAAAATTGAGTTTAGTAGAAAAAGACAAAATGCTCAGATATCCGAGATAAAGAGATAAAAATCAGGAGATTTTTATATTTCAAGTATCAGCAACATAAATCACTGCATGATTTTTTTTCTTCCGTCGTTCCTTTTTTTTTTTTTTTATTTCTCAGGCAGCAAATACGCGTCTGGCTGTTGTAGCGCAGGAGGATGACGCTTGCCACGGCCCACCGATCACGAATCGGACGTAAGGCGAAGAGAAAGAGTGAGAGAAACACAGCCCCGGAGTTTTAGTGCGAGAGAGCAGAATCGAGAGAGATAGAATGCGCTTCGAGGTTTATTTTCGGCGACCGAATGTCGCCCTGTCTCGGGCTTTTCTACATCGCGCGACTTGTGTCTTTCGCGGGCGCGTGCGGACGACGCCGGGGCGCCTGGACGAAGGCTACGGACTACTATAGACGAAAATTTACAGTGTGCCTTATTCTCTTCGCTTTACCGAAGCATAAGGGAAGATCTCTCGTCGTCCGGTATCTATCTACTGGTATACCGAGAGCCACGGAGGCCTCTCTGAGAGCATAAATTTACGATGCATGCATCAGCGTTTAGCCGCACACAACGTACTTATATACAGGAGGACGAGACCCACATTGCGACTTCCTCTTCCTATTCTTTTGTCTTCGACACGGATGGGATAGATGTCGTTTATCCATGAAATAATGTACGACGAAATTAATGGATTGAGATTGAAGAGAGGGCTTTAAACTGTGAATATACATTTAACCGTATAATTTATCGCGATCGACGAAAAAAAAAAATTCGTCAAAATTTCTCCGCGCGATTAATTTCTTCATTTTAATTTTTGTTCTGTGGTATAAAAATATGTTTTTTATACTTAAAAAAAAATGTTGAGATCAATTTTTTAATTATAATAATCTAATAGTTTACGTTTTTTTTAAATAATTGTTATTTTAATTATTTTATTAATTTCATTGATAAAATAGCAATAATTTCAGATCGACGGAAAGAAAAAATTTTATTCGAACTATTTGAATCCGATGTTTTAACTGCACGAAATGCAAGAATCGTTTTCTTGAACTTATAAGAATTTAATTACACTTCCAAATTTTTTCTCGTCAAAATTTAAAATTACAATTCGATATCTCTAAACGTACAAAAAAATGAATCCTTTTATCTCCGCTATGCAAAACCCATTTTTTTAAATTTACGATTGCATAAAATGCAGAAATCGTTTTGTCGAATTTTCGCGATGTATTAACTACACGAAATGCAAGAATTACGAAATGTAATTACAAACTTCGCAAATTTCCCTCGTAAAAATTTAAAATAACAATTGGATCTCTCAGAACATAAAAAAAAAATGAATTCCTTCATCTCCGCCATGCAAAGCCCATTTTTTTAAATTTACGATTGCATAAAATGCCGAAATCGTTTTGTCGAATTTTCACGATATATATGAACTGCGAAGCTTCGCCATTTCGTCGCGACGAGCGATGCTCGTGTAGTCTTGAAACATTGCTGATAATAATAACGGAAATAGTGGCGCCGGATTTGCCAAGGCAAATGGCCAACCTTGGGATCCCGCGAGTCCGAGAAGACGCGAATTTCGCCGTCAGCCAGTAGCTATTGTGTCCAACGAGATCGCGAATTTCGGCAACGTATGTTTTACGAGCGTTAAGGCTAAAAGATACGCGTGTATTTGTCGAACGGAAATTCCGCGAAGTTTCGTTCATTTCTTCGTTATCAATGCACGTCGAACGATTCGCATAGCAAACATCGCGGTTCATCGTCCTGCATATGGTTCTCTCTCGCGGTACCCAATGTGAAGACCTTTTCCGAGTCATTCGCGAGCGCCTTATCCAAACCGCGCTGTGTAACGCATTAATAGCTTCGCGAGTTATCGCGGCTTTCGAGACGCGTTCTTAATGCACTCGAGCAAAGCTCGAACTTTATAGGGCTCTGGTTAAAATTAATTGTTCCGAGACTTACGGACGAAGCGACAGTAAAATTTTAAGCCGTACGAAGAGATTAACTCTTCTCACACGAGTGAAGTTTCCCCCTTTTTTTTATCACAGTCATCCGAACATATTACGCGGCTTAATTATCGATAAATTGTTCAGAGCTTAAGAAGGAAACATCGTGAAAATTTTAATCCCGAGGAAGAGATTAACTCTTCCAAAAGCGACGGGAGTTTTAACTTCTCTTTACTTCGTTTTCGTGAACTCTGAACTATCGCAACTTTAATTATCCGTGAAATATAACATTTTTTTTTTTTTTTTTTTTTCTTCGACCAAAAAAAAGAGACTCGAGAAAAAAACCACGAGATTTAACGCCACGAAAGTCTTTTCTCGAGTTCTTTACTTTGAAAAAATTGCGGAGTCGAGAAAATAAAAGCTTCAGAAAACTTCAAAAGGTTTTAGTTGAGAGGCGTCTCGGGTCAACGGAGTATGAAAAAGGGAAATGAAACCCCGAACTGCGACGGGGCAAAGAAATACTCCTCAGTTGTGGACATAGCGCGATGCCGTCTGCATATTTCAGAGTCCATTGCATTCACACGCTGACTCCGGGTCGGAGGGGGTAGTTGATTTTCTCGTGTCCTGTCTACTCTAACTCTCCCGGTGTGTCTTTCGCCCGGATGTTTCGTCGCTCCCACATACAGTGGCACGCGGGAGCTTTCGGTTCGCGCGTTTCTCAACCGCGTCTTTCCAACTCCTTCCTTCTTCGTCCGACACATCCCTTTCAAAATTCGTCTCTTAAATATGAACCTATTATTATAATTTACGACCAAAACCATCATTTTTCTCTTTTTTAAAGCTTTCTGCGTGCATTAAACTTTATTTTATACAAAAGCCATTAATACGATAAAAAGAAAAAAAAAAAAGTATTATCACGAATTACGAAATAACAGATATCGATGTTTAACTCATAATTTTTAAAATTTTTAAGAATTGTAAGAATTATAAATCGATTTAAAGGAAATCATCGGTTTTTATGCGGTATGCAATTTAAAAAATTTCATCGGTCTGCTTATCGATGTTTTGTCGGATTAATTCCGTAATTCGCTAATTAACGATCTCTTTTTTTTGTTTAGAATTAGTCGACTGTAAGCTTCGAATTTCCATTGAAAGAGACTCGTGAATGATTCGCGATGATTACACGAACAGTTAAAAAGAAAAAAAAAGGGGGGGGGGAGTCGTATTCGACAATCCGCTGAGTCATGTATCATTCGTAAGGTTTCTACGAGACTCTTTGTCTTCGGCGGCTGAATATCGTATCGCATCTCCCATTCATATCGATTTTGTTTTATTGTCTCGCGTGCATCAGCCGTAAAGACCGTTAAAACATCGAGAGAGACACAGAAGAGATGCTCTTACAAGGCTTTCTCTCGCATTCTCGATCTCTCGAACATTGCGAACGCCGCGCGTTTGAATTACGAGGGGCTTATCCTGTGCCAAAGGCCCGCGCGGGGGCTATTGAACCCGCGAGCTTCCGGGGGCCGTCTATAGCCGAAAAATAAGTTTGCAATTATTATTTTTATTCGCGCGTCTAACCATTCGACGATTTTCTCTCTCTAACCTCTCGAAAATAAACTATTCTTTGCATAGTGAGAAAAACGCTTCACGCCTTCTTGCGAACGATTAATCCGCTAAACAAGTCGGTTCGTCGAACTCTCAGCGGATTAAACATAGAGATGAGAATATAATGTTTCGTGACATATAAAGTGAGAAACTCTATCGATCAACGATTATTATAAGACAGATGATTCAACGATGAACGCTCGCGTTAAAATACTCTCACTGTCGGTCCATTCACGTATTTTCTCTATGCATCCCTGAGACACGACAATACGCACTCGTCTCGTGCCAAATTCGTGTTTTATCGTTGTTTATCGTCAGTCTTTGCCGAACTCGTAATAGTATTATAACAGAGTGTCAGTGACTGATTGTTACAAACTCGATAAGCATGAAACACTTTCGGTACATTTTAACATCGCGTCTCTTTCTTGGCTCGCGATCTTTCGCGAGATAACAGTGTTTTTTAAAATTATTACACATTCGTCAATATATCGAAAATTTTATTATTTTCTTTTTATTTACGCAAGAAATTAAATATAATTCCTAAAAAGTGTCGGGTTTTTTTTTTTTTTTTTCATTTTTACATCGAACGACTTTGAGAAATGAAGTCGACGTTTAGAAATGTGATTTTTTTTTTTTTTTTACGGTTTGTCGTATAAAAATAAAATATTTCGAAATAAAAATGTATTATTCCAACGTAAAACGATAATTTAACGTGATATTGGATATTATTAGAAAATTCTTTTTTACGCCGGATGCAGAGTCTCGTGTGACCCATTGCGAGATACTATCCACGGTGTTGGGTATCAACGCAGTTTGGCTTCTACGCGTTTAACAAAAGTCGATCGATTAAATACGCGCCGGGGTCGTTCGAGACGCGGGCGAGAGTTGCGTTTCGTGTTGCAAGCTTACGACCGGATGTTTTATTCGTAGGGCGTTCGGGAAGAGTTTTACTTCGGCCATTTGGTATTTATTGCCAATCAGAATGTTTTTCATTTTGTTTTGTGTTTTTTTTTTTTTTTTTCGATGTTTGACTTTTAACGACGATAGTGGTGCATTTGAGTTCTTCGAGATCGACGATCCCCGATCCTCGAGGGATACTCGCCTAACGAGAGGATGCAACGCACACGTGTTCCGCCGCTGTTACGGGCCCTATGTGTACGAACGACGAAGACGCTGCAACCCGGCGACCGCAGGGCAAAGCCGTTCTCGATACTTGATCGGTGCGTTCGGTATTTTTAGCGAGAGCGTAGAATAGAGAGACCCCGACGTTGATGCTGATGTATAACGTAGCCTCAGGCATAAAGACCGACGTACCCCGCAATGATTTTTATTACACGATATATTTATATCTATTTCCCGATTAAAAACGATAAAAAAATAGTACTATATCGCATATTCGTTATTATCTATTAAAAAAAAAATTTCAATACATCGCGCAAGAAAAAAAAAATGTATTGACAATAATAAATAAAATAATGATAACAATTATCGCGCAATATTGCGATGTATTATTATTATTTTATTCATGAAATGGATATATATATATATATGGTTTTTAAATTTTTCGTTTTATCGTACGAAAAAAGAAAAAAAAAATCATTGTCGATAGTTTATTTTTGAAATCGATACGATACGATTTTATGAGATTATTTTGTAAGCGACGCGTTGATGGAGAATCGAATGAGATATGGTATAATCCCATAAACAGCCCGTAGGCTCCTGCTGTTGCGGAGGAGTTATTATTATTGCGAGTCTACGCGTCTGACCGCCCACTGTACATATCTACTTGCGGGACCACTCCGTGTGGCCGATGTAGTTACAGAGCATTACTACTTATATCTTCTCAAACGGCTCTCTCGACGCAGACGACGACTACTACTATATATTACTTGTAACTTTCGCATGCCTCTCGTTAGTTTGTAGTTTGTCATCTCGTCCTGTGTACTTCGTTTAAAGTGCGCGCGAGTCATTGACCGTAAACGTTAGCAGAAATTAAACTGCTGCGTATAGATGCTTCGGAGTTTTTAATAGCGAAATATTCGTCTTTTACGCTCGAGGGTTACGGAGATCGAATTGAGTACAATATAACAGAGCGCTAGAGTTCATCGTCTTTCCGATGTCTATTCCACCCATTGTCGAGAATAGAATAACTCTTACGACTAAATTAGTCCTGCGGCTCTGTTTACACGAAAATTCAACCGGATATTCAGATCGATTCTACGAAAGCCTACGCTCTGAAAACTCGAGCAATCATGTAGGAAGCGAGGGACACAGAAAGAGCTTCACTAGCAAAATCCGTAGGCGGATATTTCTAAAGTCGTCTTACGCTCTCGTCAGCGTTTTATCGAGGACTCTTTTGCTCAAGAAGGTACGTTCACTCTTCGCTGACGCGAGACATCTATAGCGCGCCTCAACGGCGACTAAAGGACACACGCCTCCATGACGTCATACAGTTAACGGGTTGTGGGCATTCCGTGAATCGCGGTCGTGTGTGTTAAACAAAAAAAAACGGAAACGGCATATGCGGGCGATAGTTTTTTGCTTTTTTCATAACCTCAAAACTTCGCGATTTAATGAAATAAACGGCTTCGATTAATCGTTTAACTTATAAATTTTCAGCGATGAACATTTTTATTTCTAGCAACTATAAACCCGATTTACGGCAACAGCTGTGTAAGCGAACGGTGTCGATCCGCCGATTATCTACAGCCGGCTTAATACGTTCGATACTCTCGAAATAAGATGCGCGATGTATAGTTTGCGTGAATAATGTACATATGCGTAATTAAACCAATTATTGATATCCAATGAAACGCTCATTGTGCATTAAAGGTTACGGGGTATCGTGTGTTTTATTATTTTTTTATTTATTTTTGTTTTATTCTCGTTCTCAAAGGGGTACCCGAGGGGTATTTATATATATCAATCGATAGATCGAGGCTGCGAGAGTCTCGCGGTACGATCGCGCGAATGACGATGACGAGTATAACAAGATTGCTAGAAAGAAAGACGTCAAGAGACAGATAAAGATAACTGTAGAATAAGAAACTGACTGTCAATTGGGCTAAGTAAAATGTGTCAGTGTGCGTGATAGTTTGCCGTCTCTCGTATACCAACGACGGATCGGTATGTAGGTTTCACCGGACGAAAATAGCATACTGATATTTAGAAGCACACAAGACACATTCGGCGACGTAAAATTTTCCGATTATTCGAATTAAGAAAAAAATCTTTTGCGAGATGTCATGAAATTTTTTTATTTTTTTTATCGGGTCGAGCGTGAATCGGCCCGCAACTGAGTCGATGCGTGTGTATGCGTGGGCGAGAGACTGAACTTTCTTCGCGGCACGTCCGAATTATTGGGCAACGATAGAGAGAACATCCGCCTACGACACCGGATCGGTTTTGTTTAACATCGCGAGTTTTCTTAAGACTTTACGAATAAAATTCCCGGTGTAAAGATTATAACGACGAAAAAAAGAAAGAAAAAAAAAATAGCTATTACACTACGACGTTCGGGGACAATAATTGATCGATGTGTTTGAAACACTGTTAAGATATTTCGGATATACATCTCCCGAGCCAATCTATAAATAGAAACACGAATTTATACCTTACCGTGAACTCTGGAGCAAAATTATCCTCTTTTTCGTGTTCGCAGCAGCCGCCCGATCACGTTACGTTCTCTCCTTTACCCCTCGTAAATGTGATTTTTCGCTTCTTTATTAGCGTTGAACCGCACTATATTTACACCTCGTTTGTTCGTCGTTACAATCGAATTCACACTGATTAACGATCGGCCTCGTTTATTCGATTGTCGTACGTTTGTCTTTCGCGTTTCCACCTCATTTTACGAGACATTTTTCGAGCACCGATACGGCACACGGCTCGAACTTTGCCACCATCTTTATTTACTAATTTTGGAACATTGAACGAGAGAAACGCGGAACTGCCCGGACCGCGGGATGATGAGAGAGAGGAAAAAGCGAGAGAGAGAGGTTACAGCAACGTGCGCGCCGCCACGGCGCGCGCTTCGAGCCGCTCACCAACTCCCGTGTCAATTTACTTGTCGGGGTCTCGACAAATTCGGCTGAAAAAAGATATTCTCGTACTTATCGAACAATTTTCGACTATTTAATTTTTTTATACCGTTATATTCGTTATTATATTTATATACTTTTTTTTCTACGAAAAATGCAATCGGAAATTTATAATAAATTTTATCGATTTTTTTTTCCCAATCGTATTGTTGTTTTTGTTATATTTAAGGTGTTATAAAGGTTTTTTTTTAACACGAAAAGAATAAAAATGCGAGGAAGGTAAATTCATTTATTGACTTCCTTTAGAGTACATGCGTTCGAGGCGCGTTTCGACAATAAGATCATTATTTCCGTGTACTCCGCGCATCGGCCCTTAAAGTACGTGCGCTTAGCGTTTGTAACAACGATATCATCCGATAATCCGCGCCATGCGCGCAATAATCCGCAGGATAAAATAAATTCAATCTCAACGGTACGAAAAAAGTGGCTAATTATCGTGTTTTCTATTCGGTCGACAGCTATCGGTGCGCTCCGACTTTTTAATGACTCGTTATTTATTTATTTTTTTTTTCTCTTATTAAAGCAGCGTGAGCACTTCGTGGTTCACATCAATATCATAAATATTCGACTTTTCGATCGATTGACTCGAATGCGTTTATCACGAATCGCTATAGTGAAATTATAATTAAATTAGGATTCTCGAGTGTATAATTGCGCGGAACCGCCGGGGCTCTCGATACACACGCAATGCCTTCCATATGGCAAATGACTCGGATTTTTTTTTTTTTTTTTTCACGACTGTCGTTCTTATCCGCCTAATCTTCATTTCTCTTTGTTGAGCGCCTGTATAAACTCTTCCAATTTTTCTTGAATCTGTCGGACGCGTTCTGAAATATACGAAAAAAAATTTAAATTCGATGTTATTGCTGTAAAAAAAAAAAAAAAAAAAAAAAACAAGTGTAGCGTAAAGCGCGAGAAACTCACTTAATTCTTCGGCTAAAGTTACGCGTCTGCCTGTTAACAACTTTTGCTTAATCTCGCTATCCTGACTATAATCTTCCAAAGTCTCCTTTATCTCTTTGTCCAATCTGCGAGCTTCGCGATTCATTATTTGCTGACGTAAAGCCTTCGAAGTGACTTTCAACATCTGTTGTATTCGCCAGAAGAGTACGAGATCGTTGCACTCCGTCTGATTAAAAAAAATAAACAAAAAAAACGTTACATTCTAATTTTTTTTAATTTTTTTTTTAAGAAAATATTTTTATTTATTAATAATAAATACGCACCTCGTTTTCGTGACCGTTATGATACATGAAAAATGCTTTTCTACAGTCATAAGCTCTCGACAAGCTTTGCTGAAGGAAGAATCTCCTATAAACCGGATGCCACGTCGTGCGAATAAATTCGTTTTCGACTTCCAATCCGTTGCGCTGTAGATTTTTCCTCACCGTCGTTAATTCGTCCTGTGAGAGGGTCGGCGTGTGTTTCTGCAAAATCCAGCAAAATAAATTATAATTTTATAAAAAACAAAAAAGATTAAAAAAAAATGCGTAAACAACGATTTCTCACTTTGTCGGCGTACAAAATTTTATCGAGTTCATTTTTCACGGCTGTGCGTTGTTGTTGTTCGGTGGTTTGACTTTGCCAGTAGAGCCAACGCTCCTTGCGACTCGGTCCGAGCATTTCGCGCAATATATGCTCCGTACTTTGAAGTTTGTCTTTCACCGATGTCTCGAGAAATCTGACCGCTTCATCCCAGTCGCGTTTATCATTAACGTTACGATCTTCGAGAGTATTGAGTTGAATTACTCGCAACATCTGCGACGCCTGAAACACGAGAAAACGTATAACAATAACAATTTTAACGTATAAAAAATGAGAATAGCGTTTTTCCAACGAACTTTTTCCTCCCAAGAATGTCGCTGCATCGCCTCGTTGACAACGGCGTTCTTAAGATTATCAAAAATATCATCGTGATCGGGACTTTGTTTCGCTCTGTTCATGAAATTCTCGAATTCTTGCTTCAGACATTCCCATCCGCTTTCGACGCTCCGCGCCGGTAACTGCTGCTCGGCCCATTGTTTCAATTTAATGTCAACCGTCGTGTTGAAAGTACCTGTAATTACGAAATTAAATATTAATTTCAGCGATTATAATGCAAAGATAAAATCGTGAAAAAAAATTAAAAAAATAAAACTCACTTGGATTTCCCGTTTGCGCTGCTGGTAGATAGATATTTTCAAAAACATGCATACTGACTTTTTCCCAAATTCGCGACATCAAAACTTCTTCCCAATGTCTCGGAGATAATTGTGACAAATTAACTATTTCGTCTAATATCTCGACGCGCGCCTTTTCGAAGAGTTCGTCTCTGTCGAGTTCTCGCAATCTGAAAGATTAGTCAACGCGTTAATTATCGTTTGAACTGAAGTTTCATAAATGCGGTAACATTTTATCTATAATTTCGTTACCTCGGGAAGTTATTTTTCCATTCGGTTTCGAGATTAAATCTCGTCGCTTTGAATGCATCGGCTTGTTGTTCAACGGTCTCGCGTACCATTTTCCAGAAGCATTCGGCAACTGCGAGACTCAAATTTCTCGTCGTCACTTGTCCCGACATCACTAAACCGTCTCTGTTCGGTTGTAATTACAATAATAACGTTAATTTTCACGCGTTTTTTGTTTCCCGACTTTCTTTCCGTTACTCACTTAAATAACTTTGAATTTCTGAAGAACTTTTCCTCGTAGTCTTTGATTGTTTGTATACTGTCGTCCTGCCTGC
Organism: Buathra laborator; assembly: GCA_934046635.1. Taxonomy (NCBI): domain Eukaryota; kingdom Metazoa; phylum Arthropoda; class Insecta; order Hymenoptera; family Ichneumonidae; genus Buathra; species Buathra laborator. The sequence goes on from OW203900.1 coordinate 8,735,122, forward strand.
CGCGTCCAGTTACTACGGCGAAGTAGCCGAGTGCTTTCATAGGGAACAGTTTTCCGGAGAGAATTTTGCGAACGCGTTCGGGATTCGTTAGATTTTCCTCCGCCATGTCGACCTAATTATGCAATTGTCGTTACGATTAATACATTCGATATCAACTCGGATTTGACTCCAAAATAATGTTTGCGCCGCTCACCTTCGTGAGTACGAAAATCGTTCGTTTGCCGGACGGATCCATCTGCGAAACTAAATCCGTTACGTTACTTCGCTCGGCGTCTACCGAACCGTCCTGTATGCAGAGAATTATTGCGTTCGGATTGCTCATGTACTGCTGTGTCATCTGCCGGATAGCATCTCTCGTATCTTCCGCCATATCCACTGTGACTGTCTGTTAAAAATGAAATTTAATTCAGTTTTGCTGTAAAACGATTCGATAACTCGGAAAATTGCAGATATTGATGAGAAGTTTTTTATTAATTAAAATAATAAAAATTTCTTATTTTGATTTTTTTTTCATTCTTTTTTTTTCATTATTATTTTTTATTTTTTATTAAACGATATACGTACGCTAATTATTCCGGGTAAATCGACGAGAACCATCCGCTGAAGTCCGGGTCCCTTCACCGTCATTGCAATCACATCCTGACTAACAGTTTTGCCGTTCTTAACGCTGTTCTTCATGCGAAATTCGACTTCTCGTCGCAATTCAGCTAATTCTGATTCTTTTGTCAAATCAAATTCCCTCGAACTGTCCTTAAATTGGGCGATGTGATAGGGTCCCTCACTCAGCGTTACTTTAACCGGCGCTCTCGTCATCATTTCGCCGCCTCCTCTGTAAGAATTAATTATCAAATAAATAAAAAATCAATTAATCGTAAAAACGACAAAACGCGAATGCAAATTTCTATAATCAATTTGCAATCAATACCTCGGAAATATTCTCGCCTGTGCGATCATTTCGAGAACCGAAGTTTTTCCGGAGCTCTGATCCCCGACGACGACAACCCGCGGCAAATGATCCGCTGTAGAGTAGGCGCTGTCGTAGTCGCTAAGTTCGTCCAAAACATCGCTATACATGTCGATCAGAGATTTCTAAAACAATCGATAAATTAGATTAATAAAAAAATTCAAATATTCTTCAACAAAAGTATTGCGAAGTTTCGATCGTTTTGCTTACTTTGATTTTTCGGTTGTTGATCTTCTGATTGCCTCGCAGCAGCATCTGCTTCCTTAATTCCTTATTTTCGCGCTCCAGACGTTCGAGTTCTCGTTGATATTTCAATTGTATTTGCATCACCTCGTCCTGCATTGCGTCCAATCGCTGTTGCGATGTTTCTATCGTCGGGAATAATCGAATTACAAAGATCGATCGTTAATTTCTCGCGAATATCGGTTTCATTCTTCAAGATATACATTTTTTATTTATTTTTTTTACTTACTGGTTTTTCGATGCTCATCGTCGTTGTCTTCGCTGGCCAACGGACGAGCCAATGCTACAGAGTTCTTGGAAATTTCATCCTTGGCGACTGCTTGAATAACATCGTATCTCGTTAATCGAACGATTTATCGTTAAAAAAAAAAGCGAATTTATTTCAAATACAACATTCATGGATAATACGATAAAACATTTCCATGGATGACTCGATATACTGTATAAATAAAAAATTATAATTCATGCGGCGAAAAATTCGTCACGAAATCGTGATAATTGCGGTAACAATAAATGAGCGAAGTAAAGATGGAAGGAAAGAAAAAAATAAAGGGTCTGTCCCATTCAGTATTGATGAAGACTTGTCGAATTTTTTCGATACGCGAGGGGATTGAAAAAAATTTCGTAGCATTGTCGTTAAAAAAAAAAAAAAATGGAACGTATCGCCACAGTTTTTTGAGACATTTGACGCGTAACAAACATCGATAAATCGCGAAGAAAAAAAAAAAAAAAAAAGGTGATTAATGCTGAATGGACAGACTGATAGCTTTATTTTTAAAAGAATCGTTTCGTCAATTTACAAACCTGAATAAACTTGGTTTGCTAGGGCTGTGAGCGCTTCGAATATACCTGAACAGAACAGACCAAATAAAATAATCATTATGAGAATAATGTGCGTTTTTGCGATTAACGAAAACACATGAGAGAAGAAAAAAAATCGTTTGTAATTTGTAGACGAGAGAAGGATGTCTCATTCATGCAAATGTTTCTATTAAGTAACGATTTGCGTTTCGGGATATCGGAAGGTTAATATATCGCGAACGAGCATTCTGTGCAGATATTCGAAAAAGGAAGCAGCGGGAGATTAAGAAATTTCTGCTTCGGTTGGAATGGATCCGGGAAAAGTTTCTCGAAGTCTTCGAAACGAACGGCAAACGTGAGACTCACTTTGCGACGGACCGTTCTTCTCCTCGTCCGTTCTGCGACTCTCGGCTGCTTTTATCGCGTTATCCAAACGCTGCTGAAACCATATCCTATACTGTTGATACTTTGCCTCACCGAGTTCCTTTATACGCGGATCTAAACGCATTTTTTTTCATCATTGGATAGAGAAAAATTATCGATCTTTGTTTTGGTTATTAGAAACTTTGAATTTTAGCTTTTCTCACCGATTTCGACTTTGTCAACGATATTTTCTTTCATCGACGCCATCGAAGTTCGAAAAGTTTGCCATTGTTCTTCGGTAGGCATGAGGTCACCCATCCATCCCATGTCTGGCAATCCATCCTTCCACTCTTCATATTTCTGTAACATTTGCAATGAGCAGCAATTTTTTTTTTTTTTTTTTTCATAAAAAAATGTAATAAAAAATTTCGAAAATTATTATAATTATTATTTTCCCGTTTTTGTAGAATACGTAATTTCAAAACTGTAAAAACGTTTTTCCAGTCGATTAACAAATAAATAAAGAAATAATAATAAATATGATATCGTAACAGCGATTTTGCGATTTAAATGCGATTAATGAAATATTTACTTTGTTTGCTGTAACGCCACCACCAACTGCTCCTCCGAGCAAAATATATCGTAGCTTCAGCGCTCCTCTCAATACTCTTCCAACTAGCATAGCATAGCTACGATTTGGATTGACGAAGTGCCTATACTGAGGCGTGGATAGTATTGGTCTGCAATATCTGCCAAGTCTGCCGGACATCAGATTTCGAGAATTGATTACCGTAACAGGGTGTCGGGATGTCTTGGATATCAGCAAAATGCTGTGCCTAAGAAAAAACAGGAATATTTGTATTTGCGAAAAATTCGCGAACCGCCATCTAACCTATGTCGATCGTAACAAGTGTTTTTTTTAATTCATAAAATACCGGAATATAACCTCAACAGTATCAATAATAAGCGGAGAATCGGTGCGATTGTTAATGAATCATCGAATAAAACGTATTAAATACAGTAACGTTAGTGTATGTATAACTCACCCAAATTTCCCACACAAAATTTGCTCCATTTTTTTCGTACCGTACCCGATGAATGTAGGCTATGAAATATTGTCATTAAAATCCACTCGAGCCGTGTCACGCATGAGTCGTATCAAATAGTCGTTGTAAAATCTTTCTAAATCTCCGTGAGGTCGAAATTTCGTATATCTAATTCATAATTCATTTGACAATTCTGTAAAAATGATTCTATTCCGTTGCGAGTCGGTGCACAATCAGACGACGAAGAAATTGCGGAGAAAGCCGCATAAAAAAGAACTCACAGAGCCCTCTCATGGTTGCAGTTACAACTGACGTTATTGTTAACGCACACTCTTTTACCCCCCGTAGCCTGTGTGCCCGTAGCAGCGCACGGAAGAGATTAACCCAATTGATAACCCACCTACAGTTTATGCAGCTCGAGAGTTTCAGTGTCGGAGTTCATTGCGGTTCAGTGTCAAATCGAACTCCGCGAGGGACGGTTCGTCATTCTCGTAAATAAAGCTGTTGCGGTATTTGGGAATTGAATTTCACGAATTAACTGCGGCTACGGTGAGTATAATGATTGTGTTTATCGTCAAGACATCTCGCTGTTTACGGTTATATCGAAGGGACATTGTTGACATACTCTATTATTCATTATTGTCGAGTTTGCGGCAAAGGTTAAGCGACGTCAAAAAATATTGCGACGAATGTATACCGTCGTAATCGTATCATTTACGATGCTGTCGTACGGCAATCCTACTTGTTGAAGGGTTATGCTTCGTTGTTATAAAATTGGAACGTGAATCATTGTTATATAGCCTTTGTTATTCCTATTGTTCAATTTTTCTAGTGGTATCAGTGACAAAACTTCTATATTAATGTCAAATAAACAAAAATGTTTGCAGAAATGGCGGAAAACTTCGGACGCGATACACCCCCGGGATTTTCTCAGAGCGATGAGCCCAAAACCGCGGGCCAACCGTTGGCTGACTTTCTTCTGCAACTGGAGGATTATACCCCTACTGTAGGCAATAATATCGTCCAACAGATATAACGAAAATCAAAATGATAATAAAAACTTTATTTTTCGAAAAATATACATTTTTTTAATAATTCTTTGCAGGTACCTGATGCGATTAGCGAACACTACTTGCACACTGCAGGATTCAATACAACAGATCCGCGAGTGTATGTCATTCTTGAATAATTTTCAAAACAAATATTTCATTATAAAAAATGTTATTATTGACTTTTTTTTTTTTTTCAGAGTGCGATTAGTCTCCCTGGCGGCCCAAAAATTTATCTCAGAGATCGCGAATGACGCCCTGCAACACTGCAAAACGCGAGGAGCCAATCAGAATACGAAAGCAAAAGGAAAAGATCGTCGTTACACATTGACGATGGAAGATTTGACGCCAGCAGTGGCAGAATATGGCATTGTTGTCAAGAAACCTCATTATTTTGTATAAAATTATCAAAACCCTTTTACTATCGGCGAAGCGTTACAATCAGATTTTTCAGAATATGTAATCGCGATTTTGCGTCTTCTAGTTGCGCTCATTTCTCGTTACAGTTCTTTTAATTGATGTTAAAATATATAGCTTCGTTTAGCAAATTCTCGAGACACGTACGCTATCAAAACTATCGTATTTTCATCAATATTAAATCAATCCAATCACGCAACAGTAATTTCTTATCGCCATTATCGTACACGCGAATCGTTCAAACATAACGCGAGAAAAATATCTAGAGTCACAAAACCCGTTCGAACTTTGTAATCGTAAAAATGATTTCGCGCGTATATAATAAATCTCATTGTCATGGTGTGGATTAAAGGACAGGAAGAATGTATGAATAAAGTAGTTCTTCGGAAAGAAGACAATTTTAAGTTGTCGATAATGTGTTAATAAAAAAAACATTTATTCATTAACTCGTCCCATATTTTCACGATGTTTCATAGTGGAAAATAAATCATGCGTACAAACACGCCCTCTCGGGTGACTTTTGTTCCTCTCGTGTCTCTCGAACTAGTGATTTTCATTGGCCGAGAGGCACGACTTGTATTCGCATGCGCTTTATCTCGGAAAAAAAAAACCCATCGGCCATATTGGTGTGTTGTATTGTTCGCTCAGTAATTCCGAAGTTAAATAAGGTATTTTACTAATTTACGTAGGCATTTTGGGGTTCATCGACACATTAAATAATCGCGCGTCAACCTCGTGTCACGGTTTTATCAAGCGCGCTATCGCATACGCTGACATTACATGACAATCGCGTACATAAAAATGTTTGGTTAATATTGCCACCTTGGCTTGCTCTCGGAAACTACCCTCGTTAAAAAAAAATACGTCATAAATAAAAATCATTTGATATTGCATCGCTAATTCAAGGGCGACGCACGTTTGTACACGTAGTTCTGTTAACGGTGTCTTCGCTTTTGCCGGTATTACGTTTCTGTCTCACGAGATTAATGTTGTCCGTTCAACTCGGGGGGGAAAAAAAAAAAAAAAAAAAAAGACGTACTTCTACCGTCTGTTGCCTTCCTTCTTAGATTCCTTTATCTCCGTTCACGCGATCGTACATGTACTCTCGTCTATTTAATCGTCGGCATCAAAACAATTTTCATTATTACACATTCACAGATCTTAAACTTTATGAGTGCCGTATTATGCAACGAATACATTTGCAGAAGCCGATGATATACCGTCAGCTATTTTAATTCTATGTGATGACATTCGCGTCATTTTACCAGATGGTTATTTCCAAGTTTCGTTTTAGCGCAAACTTTGTCAATAGAACCGATTAATCACCATTTCCTCGACTATTCTAATTTTCTTCTAATCGCTTCCGTCGGTTATCCGGCATCGATAACACAAATACTGCCGCAGCCACTTATCTCCTTTGTGTACAACAATATAAATTGTATTCTTATACTCATAATTCACAAATCGTTAAAAACGCGTGAAATATATCATTATAATGTGTAATTAATTAATAAAAATTTAATAAAAATTTTTCACAAAAAAAAAAAATTCTACGCAAAATTTTTTTTTTAAAGAATTTTATTGTCATTTTCAGCAGAAAGTGCGTCATGACGGATTCCATGAAATTCGGTCCCGAGTGGTAAGTTTTATTGGACAATTGACGAAAAAAAAAAAAAAAAAAAAATTTGTGTATATTGAAAATAATTGAAATAACGTTGTTTCGCAGGTTGCGCAATCTGTCAGGAGACAGTTGTAGTAGCGGAGGAGCCGGCGGAGGGACAACAAACCTAATCACTCCTCGTTATCAACTGGCGGAGCATAGATACGGTAGAGAGGAGATGCTAGCGTTGTTCGATCGGAACTGCAAGCCGCCGGAACAATTGTCGGGTCTCCAGTCTCTGTTTGTCGAAAAAACTCAACTTCCACTTGCGCTCATACCGATGACAGAGGATGAAACGGTAAAATCAATTTTTTCCTTATATTTCATTTACTATTTATCCATCCAAACGTTTTTATCGTGCAAAACGTGAATTAAAACGCAATTTTTTGTACAAACAAAAAAAAACAGACTTAAAGACATAACGAAATAAAAGTATTAACTATAACAAAAAAAAAAAAAAAATCAATTACAAAAATGAAAAACAAAGAAAATCGAAGAATTTTTGTACATATGATTTCACATTAATCGAATAATTTACTGAAAAAGAGTAAAAAAAAAATTCTCCAAAACATCGCGCAACCCGTTCGCGAACTTATCTTCAATCGTCGCAAAAATTATATGCAAAACAATATATTTATCGTATGGATTCAGAAATTCGGGTTGAAAGTATTTCTCCAAAAACATAGAGCACTTTAACAGATCTATAGAGAGTTATATTTATTCTCACGATTCGCGATCACTTCACTATTGCCAATTGGCATCCATACATTTACCGTTCGCATAATCGCGACAATGTTATATCGAATTTTCGTAAAGAAACATTGATGATTGTAGAAAGATAATGTTATTGGTGACACCGATGTGCCATCTGTCTGTTATACGCTCGAGTGTTGCATCTTATATTGGGAAGTGTGTCATACCATTTGAATCTAAAAATACGACACTCTGGAGCCCTTGCGCCAGAGACTTCGTAGTCAGTCGCTTTTCTCGTCCTTTAGCAAACGCACTCTTGATATCTGTTTCTCTAATTGTATCAAAGATTAACAACAATGGCAGACGTTGGCTTTCTCTTGTACGGAAATTGCGGAAATTTCGTGAGTTTATTCGCGCAACTTAAGTTAATTATCTCGTATATGTGTATACAATACAACCGAAACCGTTGTCAAGACGAAAGGCTATTCTTCTCAACACTGACATAATGTTTATTTTCACCTCCGCGTCTAGAATTATTTTTAGAGTCCACTACACTATTGCTAGCAATGCTAACATTTACGAAACTTGTGTGTGTGTATTTCCGTTGTGCACTGTATATTCACGACGATTCGGAGAATTAATTTATCGAGTTCTTCTGTGCCGAATAACAGCGACTGTGGAACGGCGGAATAGCAACTCTCACTGGTACCGGACGCGGCGGAAGAGGCGGCAGCGTTGATCGCGGAGGGCGGATCAGAACGAGAGGTCTTCTTTATTCGTATTACCCGCGCGGAATCGGCTACGATGATTCCGGGGACGGGAATCGGATCGAATCACAATCTTACCAGGTATTCGATCACAAAAATCTTAATTAACCCCTCAAATTTCAATTTCCGTGATTATTTTATTGAAAGAATAAAAAAATAAAATAAAAAATGTGCGTTTCAGGGAAGAGGTCGGCCCTTCGATAGATCACAGAGTGAACGCGGCTGGTCGGAGCGCAACGGGATTCCAGATCCGGGCGAGTGGAATGGTTCGACGAGCCCGAGGAAGGAGTTGAGCAGAGGGACGAGTGGAAGTTCACTGATGGAGGGTAATTGGCGAAGACAACGGTCCGGTGGTGAGGACGAAGAAGGTTGGCGCGTCGCTTCCCATAATCGAGGGGAAAAGTGGGGTAAGATTTAGGCTCTCAAAATCCATCAATTACAGAAAAAAGAGTATATTATCTCCGTACTAAATCCGCGGCTCGCGGAATCCATCAAAATATCTCGAATCGACAATTTATTCTTTCGAAACTTTGAGCTCACGATGCTTTTAGTAAGAGGCAGTTGGCGCGACGGGGGCGGCGCGGACAGAGGTAGAATGGAGAGAGCCGATGGTGAAAGCGAAGATATTCGGGGCAGCGGAACCGGCGGACGTTGGGATCCTCGGGGAAGTCACAGATCCTCTCACGATTCGTCTCATCATCATCCAACTCGCACTTCCCGTACCTGGGAACCCAATCATCATGACATTCATGACAATCTGCCCGAATGGTGATTATTACGATATTATCGTCAAAAATCGTCGACGTATCTTTTTGATTTTTTTTTTTCGATTTTATTCGTCGATTTTTATTTTTTTTTGTTTGCCGGAGATATTTTTATGGATCAACGATATTATTGATATTTTTTTTTTTGCAGGGCGACCGAAAATCCGAGCGAAAGCGGCGGAAGTTTCGACGCGTCGGGCGCCTTTCATGGCGGAATGTATTCCGACGACGACGACGATGGTATCGTGAGCGCTGGTGGTGCCCACGAGATAAGAACGAGACGCGTTTCCGAAGGGAATGCGACAACGACCAATAACGCGAAATCGAGTAATAAACCTTTGCCCTACAGCAATAGCGTTAATCAGGGACAGAGTGTTAATCGTCATAATAATGCGACGTCGAGTACGGCGAACAGAGAAAGACCCAAATCCCTTCATCCCTTTGAGGATAAAGATGGTTCTGTTGAACAGGAAAGAAGAAGTATCTCACCGACTAAATCATCGTCATCGTCGATTCAGCAATCTAACAAAGTATCGTCACCGTTGACCGGCATACCAACGCGAAAGGTACAGAGTTCGGCGAATCTCGTTAAAGCGAATGAGACGAGCGGCGGCAGCAGCGGCGGAGCGTTGCAAGGGCCGCAAAGATCGAAATCGTTCGTCGAACAACCGCAACGAAAGTTACCGGTTAAAACGGAAATAAATACCAATAACGATCCGGCGATTTTAGCTGCGAGTCAGAAGGGTCCAATGCCGCCGGAACGTCGCAACGTCATTAATCCTCAGAGCGTTGAAAACACGAGACACAAGACGGACGACGATTTCGATCGAATGAAAGAAGAGGCCGATATGCTTGTGGCGAAATTAATGGCTGATGAGGAAAGTCACAGAGAGGAAGCGGCGAATGTCGTGCCGAATCAACCGACTAATCACGTTAATCCAATGCCAGCGGGAGCTCAGCAAGAAAAATGGTTCTACAGAGATCCGCAGGGCGAAGTTCAGGGACCCTTTTTGGCTAACGAGATGGCTGAATGGTGCAAAGCAGGATATTTTACCGCTGGTCTTATGGTCAGAAGAACGTGCGACGATAGGTATGCGACTCTCGGCGATCTTATGAAAATGTGCGGTGGTCGCGTACCCTTCGCTCCCGGACCCCCGATACCACCGTTGAAAGTGAGTTCTATCGTTTCTTAAATTAAATATGAAATTTAAGAAAAAAAAAGATGAATCATTGAACACAAATTGATGAAATTTTGTTATTTAAGGTGACGGAGCAATTACCACCTCCGCCCGTCGTCTCGAACGCCGTACCCGCTGGAATGCCCGGCAGTGCCTTACCAAAGCCCGGAATGGAAAATCCTCTTCTTCTACTGCAATATCAGCAGATGCGTTTGTTGCAGAATCAACAGATATTGCTTCGTCAATTGAAAGCGTCGGCTATCACCAAACTATCGCAATCCGATCATTGGGCGACGCTGAGTCCTGTTGAACAGAATCAATTGATACTTCAGTACGTAATGCAAGATTCGGAAGCGCGCGACATCCCGATGTCCGCCGCTCACACGTTTGCACCGCTTCTCGCTCCGCCGCCCACCAATCCTGTTATGCAATTATTCAATCAGATGCAACAGGTAAATTTCGTCGATTCGGCATTCGTTTGATTTAAAAAAATCGGTCTTTTGCAATTTGTGACTAAAAATCGTTTTCGATGCTTTTCCCGATGCTGATAGGCGAAGTCTCAGGCCGACAATCATTTGCCACCGAATCCTCATCAACCGACTCCCGTTCATCCCGGACCCGTGGATCCGATTCAGCAACTCATTCAACAAATGGGTGGCATTCAAAATCTACCGACTCCGCCACAACAGAGTATGAATCAGCAATTACCTGTTCCACAATCGCCGCAGGACGACAATCCGATAAAATCGTTGCTGCGTCAATTGAACGTTAACGCGAACGGACATCCGCAAGCGCATCCGATGGAATCCGTGTGGCCGCAACCGCCGCCACAAATGAATCCTCAATTCACAACGCAAAATTGGATGGCGCAGGTAATTCGGTTGATTTGATTTTTTTTTAATCTCACGATCGATGATTTTTTTTTCTTTTAAGGAGGATGTATCGTTAGATTTCCAGAAAGTGAGATTTATCGAAAATTTTGAATACTTTCCAATGGGATAAAAATCTTTAAAAAATCAACCATACAGAAGGTCCCAAGAAGATTAATTTTCCATAATAATAATGCTTAAAAGTTATAAACTGTTGTCCGATCCGTTATTTTTTCAAATGCATACAATTTTTTTTGTTTTTTTTTTTAATTTTCAAAAAATTTTGTTTTTTTTTTATGGATGAAAAGTCACGAATTTTGTATACGAATTCGGCGAAACACTGCGAATTAGGCGCAAAAAAAATTCTGGACATATAAGGCATGTAATGTAAGAAAATTTCGAAAAAATTTATATGATTTCTGAAAAATCAAGAAATTAATTTTAAATGAGAAAAAATAACTTTCACCGGCTATTTCTTGAACAATTTATTTATTTACTTATTTGTTAATAACTTTTTCGCATTATTATGCAAAATCAATGTTCTTGAAATCTTTAATACATTTGATTTTTTTCGGATTTTTACTGTATCGCGTATGTGTGTTTAATACATCCTTAACAATGAATTGTGATGTCACATAGGTCGGACCTGTACCGACAATGCCGCCCGGGCAAATGCCCAACTCGTTGTGGGACTTACATACTAAGGAAATGAAGACTGAACAACAAATATTAGTGAGTATATCTGTTCGTTACGTTGATAAGAAAGAAAAAAAAAGAAAAAAAAATCGTGTAAAAGACACAGCTAATGATGAATAACGCCAAAAACAGGAGGAACAGAACATTAGGGTACAGGAAGATAGAAAAAAGGAGGAACTCAGGAAGCAAGAAGAATTGCAGCGTCACGCGGAGGGTGAGAACGCGAAAAGAAAGCTGGAAGAAGATCAGCGACTAGCGGAGGAGGCGAAACGCAAGGAAGAGGACAAGAAGCGAAAAGACGAGGAAAAAAGACGAAAGGACGAGGAAAAGCGTAAACAAGAAGAAGAACTAAAGAAGAAAGAAGAAAAGAAGCGTAAAGATGACGAGAAGAAACGCGAGGAGAAGCGAAAGCTCGACGAGGAGAACAACAGAAAGAAACAAGAAGAAGAGAAGAAAAAACGCGAAGAGATAAAAAAACAGGAAGAAAAATTGAAGAAAGAAGAAGAGAAGAAAAAGAAGTTGGAAGAGGAGCAGAAACGACAGGAAGAAGAGAGGCTAAAGTAAGACTTTCGCGTTGTATGAAACTACAGAAAACTCTCACAAGTCAAAGTTTAGTTATTTTAATACCCGTGTCGGGATTTTTTTCTTGTCTTAACGCAGAAAAGAGGAAGATGCGCGACAGAAAGCTGAAGCCATAGAAATGACGCGTCGAATAGAACAAAGAAGACGCGAAGCGGACGCATTGAAAAAATTACAGGAACGCAGCAAGGCGCCGTGGGCTCAGGCGCCTCAAGCACCACCGCCGACTTCGCAAACATCGCTCGCCGAGATTCAAAGGCTCGAACGCGAAAAAAAAGCTGTAAGTTGCTTTACAGTCAAATATCTCGTCAAATCATTAGAAACGAAATTCCCACGTATTAATAAATAATTAATTAATCGTTCACTTTTTTAGGAGATGCAACGATTCCAACAGATGATGACTCAGCAAATGGAACAACGTAAAGCCGCTGACGCAGCGCTAGAAGCGTCGGCTTTGGATTCGTCTAAACGGCTTCAGTTCAAATGGGCGGAAAAAGCAACTCCGACCGCTAAACAACCACAAGTCAAAAGTCTCGCGCAGATTCAGCAGGAAGAACAGGAGCGCATCGCGAAAGTTAAGGTACCGATAACAACGTTCCTAAAAAAAAATCGTTAAAAAAGCTGAATACACGAGAAACAAATTAATCATTTTTTTTAATCGATAATTTAGCAACAGGAAAAAGAGCGCCAGGAGAAAGTCAGCCAAAAGGAAGCCGCGATTGCGATGCAAAACGCTGGGATTTGGGGAACAGCTTCGCAGTCGTTGAATTGGACGAGCAATTCTGGTAGCGCTGCTTGGGCCGGTAGTGCGGGCGCCGGAGGTTTTTGGGACGAGCCGACACCGTCGAAACCCGCTGTTGTCGCGAAACAACCTGCAAAAACCGCGGTCGTTGCTGTGAAACCCGCAGCCGCTAATTCTGTTCAATCGCAGCAGCAACAATCCCAACAGCAACAACAAAACAACAATAAAGTTAACAAAAGCAAAACTAAGAAAGACGAGGAACTCGTTAAGAAACTCTTTGAGAATAACACTGCCAAAACGGATGACTTTACTCAATGGTGCAACAGAACTTTGAGCGGACTACAGGCATCCGTTGATAGTAAGTGATAGTTAATTAAAAAAAAAAAAAAAACAAAAAAAATGGAAAATTTTTCGCAATTTATGAATTTTAACCGTTTTTTTCATTCTCTTTTTTTTAGTTCCAACGTTCGTTGCCTTCTTGCGAGACATCGAATCGGCGTACGAAGTCAAAGAATACGTACGCATGTATCTCGGTGATAGCAAACAGTGCGCCGAATTCGCGAAGCAATTTCTCGAGAAGCGAAGCAAGTGGCGATCGGCACAGCGTCCGCAGGCCGAAGCTGATGATCTCTGCAAACCGGCGCCCGCGGTTAATCCTAATGCTCCAACGGAATTCCAAGAAGTCAAAGTAATTATCATTTTCCTTATCACAATCGATATTAACTGTTATCATTTTAATTTTTCTTAAGAATAATTTCATTTGCGTTTAATTCGATTGCAGGGCAAAGCAAAGAAGCCGAAGAAAGGTAAGATGTTTAAAGTGGACAGTAGAATTCTCGGCTTCAGCGTCACCGCGGCAACGGATCGCATAAACGTCGGCGATCGGGATTACGGCGAAGGCGTTTGAGTCCTTATTCACGAGAGCAATCGATAAAAAAAAACAAAAAAAAAACGTTTTGATGAATTTACGCGACGCTAAGACTTGTCGGAGACGATTCGTTATTAATTTATTTTTCTTTTTTCTTCATTGTTGCGCCACGTTTGATTTTTCCGGACCGCCTGTCGGAATACTCCTCTTATATGCTAAAGATTTTCTGTGAAAATTACGATGGAGAAATCCGAATAATATGCATATTAGTATTGTGTTTCGATTCCGATGAACGACAGGCGTCTCGGAAATCTAAAAGACAGCAACACAACTCATACATACGCGCGCGCGAGCGCTTTACGTGGGCAAACAATGCGGTTCCTCGTTTATTATTATTATTATTATTATTTTCCTTTTTATTTTATTTTCTTTTCCAATTTTGGAACAAACGCCAACGGTTTGTATCTCCAAAACATTGTATTGTACATACTATTTACGAAACGAGGACATTACCCGACTTATCGATGTCAAATTATCATGACTAGCGTAAGACGTTCTGTGTCGAAGAGTTTTTTAATGCTGTTACTTTCGATGCGTGTAATCCAAGATAATCGATAAAAAAGAAATACGTTGAAGAAGAAACGAGAAACGAAAAAAGAAACATAACGATGAGAGGCTCTGCGAGCGGCATAATCTTACAAAAAAAAAACAAAAAAAAAAAAACAAAAACAACAACAAACAAAACAAAAACCGCAATTACAATGGCACTTAATTGGTTGTTCTTGGCAAATATAAAACGCAGAGTAATAATGTTCAACGCTTAGATCGTTATTGAAAAAAAAAAAAAAAAAAAACAACAACAAATCCCGGATTATCCAACTCCGATCGTGAAATCCCTCTGTCGAACTTCGATCGGAGAGTCAAAGTTACCTAAAGTATAAAGCTTCGTAGACTCGGTAATTTCGTTAAATTACAACGATTAATGATTCTTTTTTTTTTTTTTTTGCTTTTTTTTTAATCAACGGAGTTAGCGATATACTTTGGCGAACTTTAACTCTCGCGAGTTGCACGTCCTTTTAGATCGAATAATAAGCGTTTGATGTTCTTTTACATTCTTCGTACGCGACTTGGAAAAGCATTTTTTTAAACTATATATTAAATGAAATTTCAATCGATTAGACGGTAATCTTACAAAGAGAAAACAAAAAGATACGATTCAAGCGCGAAAAACAATTGATATAATTATATTGCATAATATTCCGATGAAAGGAGATTCCCGAAGTTACGCATTTTACAATAAGCTCGTTGCGCGTCCTCGCGAGTACGCGTCGTTCGCGTCGATTTAACGCATCCAATTGCCGCCCCGTAGTATTACCTACTCGCGTGAATTTATTCATTTATTAATTTCATTTTTTTTTTTTTTTTTTTTTTTTTTTTTTTCAGCATGTAAATAGAACGCTCGATTTTTTCACGTAGTTTCTCAACCCACGAATCTCAATGTGGTACGCGATGCTCAAGTAATGAAAATTAAAAATAAATTAATGAAAAAAAAAAAGAAAAAAAACAATGAAATAACAAAAACCAATTAGAATGAAAATTCGATAAATTTCCATTGGCGTCGGTGTAGTTTATTATTCGTAGAATTGTCCAAACAGCTCTTTCGATGATTTGGGAAATAGAGAGTAAATGAATAATAGAAAAAAAGAAAAAAAAAAAAAAAAGAAACCGCCGCAGTACTTGAGAGATTGGAATTTTTTTTACCACATTCGACGACGTTTCGGACCGGCATTTGACTTGATACGGAGCGTCGAAATGATAGCTCTCGCGAGAGCGTCGAATACTCTGCAGCATCTCGGAACTCGAGAATTTCCGCGACGTTGCAAAGGTTGTTAAACGAGAGTAAAGTCGCCCTTTCGTCAAGAATGCTACGGCAATCGGAAGCTTCTCGGTGAAAGGGCGTCGCGCGCTCTTAATTGAAAGATTTATGTATAAAGAAACAAAAAAATAATAGATAATTGTACAATAACAGTGATAATCGAACGTGCGGCATGAATGATTGATATTTGTGTATTATTATTATCATTATTATTGTATCTAACGTACAACACGATAAAATAAACATTATTATATTTTCGATCCGCCTTTTGTTTTTTTATGGAATTTATTTGCGATTAATTTACTTTTATTTTTCATTTCTTTTTGTTTTTTTTTTTTTTCTTTTTTTTTTACAATCAAAATTCGTTGTTCTACGTTCGTCGGAATTGGTCTATTCTCCGGAGGCAATTGCATTCGTTCGCGAATCGAAAGCATCGTGAATTTTAGGTCTTTATATCGCTTCGCCCGTTTCTATCGCGATGAAGAAAATAAAAAGTAAATTTTGTACGACTTTCGATTGTACTCTTTGGTGATAATCGTGATATTCTTTTTTTTTTTTTTTCTTTTTGTACTGTACAATAGCGTATTCACATTATTTATTTAATTTTTTTCGTAGATATAAATCTCTATATATTATTGCGAAGTGTCTATTCGCGTTATACCGATTTTTTTTTTCATTTCACGGGGATATCTGTTCTTTTCTTTGGTTCGCCGAATACTTAAAATAAAGAAGAACATTTTTGGTATATGATTTCTATACGCATTTTTTGGCGTTTTTTTTCACTCGGAAATTTACTTTTAACGGCTTTGCATCGCTGTCGAATAGACACTTCGATTATTTAATACTCTTACGTAGAAATAGCGCTTATCGTGGACACTATTCGACGAATACGAAAAATCGTGAAGACGGAGCACGTTTACCAAAACTATGGCACAAGCGCGCAAGGTAAGTGAAAACAATAAATATGCTTTGTATAATGCGGAATTTAACATTTTACAGGTCTTCGGAATGTGATTTCGAAGTACAGCAATAGCTGAAGGAGTTTAACGGGTCGATAGATTTTTTTTTTTTTTTTTTTTTTTTTTAACGTTAAATATTTTACTAACATTCGAAGGCGCGTCGTTAAATTCGTCTCTGCGTTATTAAATTCGTTTCGGAACTCTATATATATATACAAACGCGAATTTTCTAATTTCCAGGAAACTTCACTTTCCTTTAACTATCAATCGACGATTGTAAAACGAGAGGATTCGTTCGCAGCGTCCGATGTTCGCGAATATCTTGGAATCTCTACGAAAAAACGCAAAGATAAACTATCGCCATACTGTACGCAATTATACCGAATGCAAATAAATTATCTTGATATCGAAATGAATTATTTACAATACATTTGCAAACTTTTGTCTATCTATCGTCTCTCTTCTCAGAAGATATTTTTTTTTTTTTAATTTATACACAGACGTGTATAAGAGCGCAGAGATTAATGTAAACGCGTCGTTACGACGTTGAACTCCTATTCACTCTCGTATTTTCTTCTCTGAGGTGCGGCTCGCTGTGGCATTGCGCGTAATCCTTCGCAATATCGATATACTGAAATTTAATGCGAGAGAAACAATGTAGTAAATTTCAGGACGATGTATCGTTACACTTCGAATTAAAAGTGAAATTCCGAGCGAATTTCTAATAATTCTTAATGAGATTAAATTCTGAAAAAAATCAACCATATTGAAAATCCTAATAAATTTTGCATAATAATGATGTCAAAAGTTATCAAATTACTAAAAAAAAATAGTTTAACAAATCATCCGAAACCATAGAAATTTTTTCTAATTTTCCAAATTATTTTTTTTTATAGATGAAAAGTCACGAATTTTGGATACGATTCATAGAAATACTTCGCATTACACTAAAGTATTTTCTCAAAAACGGGATTTTCGAAAATTAAAAAAAATTTATGTGTATTCGGAAAAATTAACGAATCAACTTTCGCTAAAAAAAAGTAACGTTATCGGATGATTCGTTGAACAAATTTTTTTAAAATCTTATTAGTTAACAACTTTTTGTAATTAATATTATGTGAAATTAATGTTTTTAGTATCTTCGTTATAGTTGATTTTTTTAAAAAATGTATCTGATTAGTAATTAATAATCATTACGAATTAAAAATGACTAATAATCAGTTATTATTACTATTATTACTATTATTATTAGTACTACTAATTAATTAATTTAGAATTTGCAGAAGAATACGTTGCGTTACCTTTCTCGGCACGAAATATTCCAGAATCCGCAGTACGATGTAACACAGCGAGACGACTAGTAAATAAGGTAACACGCCGCTGGAAACGTAACTCGCGAGTTGCTGTCCCAAACTTTTCTTATCCTCTCGCTGCACGAGATCATAAACAATTTCCGTTCGTCGTGTAACGTCGAACCAATTGTAAAACGAAACTATTTTACTGTGAACTTCGGAAGGACATATGATATTTCCGGCTTTGTAATCCATTATCGCGCGATCCAAACCTTCTATAAGCGCTGCTACGGTTGGTTCTACCAGATATATGAGATCGGGTGGCAATACTTCGGGGATTCCCCCGACTCTCGTCGACACAACTTGCAACCTGTGGATAATACAATTTTTTTAAAAACTCTCCCATCGCGTGTTTCACGGATTCGTTAAAAATTGATAATTCATTGATAAATTTACCCGCAAGAAGCGGCTTCGACGATCGCCATGCAATACGCCTCCGTTAAGCTGGTATTCAAAAATATGTGCCCCTTGTTTAGCACGTGTTTCACCTGCGAGTGTTCGAGACTACCGAGCAACGTAACTCGATGCTGCAACAAGTTTCTCTCCCTTATCTCCTCTATTAACCATCTCTTTGGCCCGTCGCCGCCTATCAAAAACTGCACGTTCTCGTATCTCGAACATATCTCCGGTATTATGTGAGCCAACAGATCGACGCCTTTGCGATATACCAGTCTCGAGACTACGACAATCGTAACTGCAAAAAAAAAAAAAGAAATTCATAGATTTTTATTAATAATTACGATCGTCGGAAGCTTTAGTTTTGTTTACTTTTGAAATGGATAAACGTACTATAATTATTTTTTCTCTTAGTAACGTCCGGTGTGAAAAGTGCGGTATCGACAGCATTTGGAATAACGGAAACTCTTTCCTTTTGAACTTTGGCACGCAGCACGGTGTTCTCCTTTCCCGTGTGTGAAACGCAAATGCAATGATTGCAATCGGCAAGAGACATTTCGAGGCATTTGTTCGTCAATACGGCAGAGGCATCGGCGAAACCGAAGAGCGAATGATCGGTAAAAACAGTCTGTAAACGTTAAAATCGTAAATATTGGAAAAAATAAACAAATAAATTCGTATTATATATCGTATATATCCGTAATATTCGAATATTTAAATCATCGAATATTTTCTTTTCGTTAAAATCGTAAATATTGAAAAAATTAATTATCGATTAGTAAGAAACCAATTTTTACCTTTAAACCCATAAGTCTTCCCACTAACATCCCTTCATGCGCGAGAGCAGAGAACGCGGAATGTCCGTGAATTATTTCAATTTGTTCTCTAATAAAGATATACCTAATTAACGGAACGGAACAAATCATTGTTGGAAGAACGCACTGATTGTAGAACACCTTAATTGGCAAGTAATAAACCTGAAAATTTGCCGAAACATATTATTATTATTATTATTTGAAAAGAATTGGTGTGAGAATTGGAATTATCAAAATCGTAAACACCTTTAGGCCATTGGTCATGTAACGTATTCCCACTCTATCGCCGTAGGAATGTGTGAGAATCACAACTTTGTGTCCGCGTCCAAGTAAACATTGCGATAGATTGAATATGTGTTCCTCCACACCTCCCATATTGGGATAAAAGAAATCGGAGACCATGCTGAATATTAACGAACAATAAAAAAAAAATTCCAATGAATAACACAATTTCCATCGGAATAACACTGACGAATACGAAACATGATGAAATTTTTAAATAAGTAAGGTTAGTGCACGCGTTTATTTTTTTGTTGAGGACCGTATAGAATAATTCGATAAATGAAACGATGAATAATTTACATACCATATTCGATATTTGGCTTCGTCCATATTATGCGTGATTGATTGTGTGGTGCATTGCAGCGAAATATTCAAATTAAAGGCACGGCCCCCGTCGCGCCCGTGTTAGTCATTCAACGCCATATTTGTTTGCATGATTGACGTGGTTTATCAATCGATAATAGGAAAAACTCGCGTCTCTGATAAGCACCTGAGAATCTCTCGTTGGCGGAGATATAAATCTGCATGATCTCTGACAGTTCATGATTTTCCACGGAAGTGTATCAACGAGATCGTTATAATTATTGGAAATAAAAAGCACATATATATATGCAAATGTCAATAGTTCGCAAATCAGCTGATGAGCGGCTTTCTATATATTGTCCTCTTTTTTAGGACGATTTGTTCGTTGTAAATAACAAATGTGACTCGTTCGATTGGCAAAAGAGTCGTAAAAAGCGTCGAAGATTTCCTCGTCACGTTTTTAATTCACGCGAGAGAATTGACTGACAAATTGTTTTATGTATCTCGGTGATGCGTACACGTGAAAAGTTAAATTCAATTGACGCCATTTTACGGGAAGGCATATAGAGAGAGGAGAGAGGAAAACCCGTACTCTCTCTCTATAGAAGCTCTCTCTAGCGCACATCAATAAGCTTCAGCTGTTCGTGCAGACGATGCTCCGGTACGCGGTGACACCCACACGCTCGCCTCTCCGGATCTGTTTGACGGAAACAGTACCTTGCGGAGAGGGGTGAAACCACACACAACAAACCACACATAAACAATTTATCTCTAAACCGAGTGGTGGAAAAGATGTTTCATCGTAGATGCGGTGATCGCGTTAATTTGATTAACAACAACTGTACAGCCGAGAGAAATTCATCGACATACGATTATGGACGTGTGCTGAGCGCTGAACCGCTCAAGGATGACGAGATATTCGAAATTCGCATCGACAAAAAGGTAAATGATAACCGAATTGGTCCAAACGAACGTTTCAGCATCTGTCAAATATAATTGTGTGTTTTTTTTTCAACGATAATTTATCTCTGTAACAGTCGTTTCGTAGTTTTTTTCGTAAATTTTTCGAATCATTATCGCGATTCTATAGATAGGAGATATATAGGGCATATATTGGAGCTTTGAACTGCAGTGTTTATGATATTCGGGACAAAAGTTCGATGCGAATCGATTCAATGCTGCGATTTCCTCACTAACGACGCACAGTGTTCTGTCGAATACTGATACAGTTGAAAAATTATTTACTCTTAATGAATCAACGTAAATAAGAAATTGAATCAAAATTCTTAATTTTGTTTTTGTTTTTTAAGATTGTATCATGGAGCGGAAGCATAGAAATCGGAGTAACGACATGCGATCCGGAATTAATGGAATTGCCGGCATGGGTGACGAATCTTCGAACGGACGTTTGGTTGATGACGAGTTCAGGAATTGTTCACGACACGGATCCCATAACGGATCCAAACTACGGAGCCGGATGCAGTTCTTTGGAAGAGGGAAATACTCTCGGCGTCATGCGAACGTCGAATGTATGCAACTTCACATTTTTCTGTTATTACAATACTTAAAACACAAATTTTTGTTTTTTATACGCGAAAAAAAAATTATTTTTTTTTTACCGCGCGTATTAGTATTTTTCATAAACTTTTTTTTTTTTTTTCGTACGAAATAAAACAAATTATTATTTTTTTTTTTTTTCAGCACGAATTAGTATTTTTCATCAACGGAGAATCGCAGGGTGTAGCGGCGACGAATATACCACCGCGCGTATTCGCGATAGTCGATATGTACGGAAATTGCGTACAGGTGACGATAACGCGGCCGCGACGTCCTTTAACGACGAACGAGCCGAAGGAAGACGTCGAGATAAACAACGATTTTCCTCTCGGCGAAGCGTCCAATTCGTCGACGACGAACGTCGTCGCGAATCTCAACGTTAATCTCAACGTTAATATGAATGTTAATTTACCGAAAAATCCGAGTCTCGCCGCAATACGGGAGGATAGACTGAGGTTTCACGAGAGAGTCGGTACCCTCGTTAAACTTTCCAATAACGCGAGAACCGCGGAACGGCGAAGGCCTCTCGACGAATTCAACAACGGCGTTGTGATGACCCATCGACAGTTGCGGGACAACGAGTTGTTCGAGGTAACGAAAGCTGTTGCGGTTATTCGATTATTTGTTGTAATCGTTTGCGCGAATAATACCGTTAAACGCGACCGTTCATTTAGATTCGGATAGATAGACTTGTGGATAAATGGTCCGGAAGCATAGAGGTCGGCGTGACGACTCACAGTCCAACGGCACTCGAGTTTCCGGCGACAATGACGAACATGCGTTCCGGTACTACGATGATGTCGGGATGCGGAATTTTGACAAATGGCAAAGGCATACAACGCGAATACGGAGAAATAAATCTCGACGAATTGAGGGTCCGTATCGTAAAACACGAAATTCCGATGATTCGACGATTTTAACTATACGATTTATTTAAATTTTTCTTTTTCAGGAAGGAGATAGAGTCGGAATGATACGACGAAGTAATGGTAATTTACATTACTTGATAAACGGCTTGGATCAGGGAGTTGCGGCTAAAGTACCAACGGGAGTTTGGGGAGTCGTTGAACTTTACGGAATGACGGTGAAGGTGACGATCGTCGATCGGGACGAACGGGAGGAACAAAATTTGGTAACGAGAAGAAACACTCTGCATCTTCAAGGCCTCGACGGTGCGTAATCGCTTTTTATTTTAAACACATAACTAAAATTTTTACTATTTACGTGTTTTTATTATTTTACAGAAGTCGGAGACGACGAGCCACTCGATCGATTAACATTCCATCCGTGTTGCGGTACTCACGCCGATGTTATTAATAACGGACGGACAGCCCATCGGCCTAAGTACTTTTTTTTTAAATTAAAACTATAAATGGGAATAAAAAGTTTTTTTTTTCATCGATCTTTTTTTTTGTTTTTTTTTTTTTTATAATTACGTAAAAATAACGACTTTTTCGCGCGCTTTTCCTATAGTTCGCATTTGTTTTCTTTTTCTTCCGATAAATTGTATACTAAACCGTAATATCTCGATTTTCAGTGCTATGGACGATTTCAACAACGGCGTTGTATTGACAATGAGACCGTTGAGGCCGAACGAGTTGTTCGAAGTGAGACTCGATAAAATAGTGACGAAGTGGGCGGGTTCCATCGAAATTGGCGTCACTACTCACTCGCCAACAGAATTAGAATTTCCCTTTACAATGACGAATGTTAGGTACGAGTTACGATCTTTCGACAATGAAAAATAATAGTTTTTCTTCAAAATAAAATGTTTTTATAGATCGGGTACGTGGATAATGACCGGTAACGGAGTGATGCACAATGGGACAACGATTATCGAGCAATACGGCCAAAATCTCGATAGATTACAAGTCGGCGATCGCGTTGGTGTGATGAGAAAGGATAACGCAACTCTGCACTTTTACGTAAACGGCGCGGATCAAGGAGCAGCGGCTGTTAGCGTACCGGAGAGAGTTTACGGTGTCATAGATCTCTATGGACAGGCGACACAAGCATCGATAGTCGACAATACCGACTTTTACAGTCCGACAACAAACAATTCGAGTTTTAGTAACACGACGTTGTATAGGTGAAACTTTCACTCTTATAAAAAAAAAAGCTATAAAAAAAATTGTAGTCTCTAAATAATTTTTTTTTTTTTTTTTATGCAGCGATCTGAGGTTTCATCACGTTCACGGAAAACACGCGAGAATCACGAACAACGGTCTAACGGCATCGAGAATTCGTGCACTCGGTGAATTCAACGAGGCAATCGTAATCGCTAATCGATCTCTCCGCGACGGTGAATTGTTCGAAGTATCGATCGACAAAATGGTTGGCCGTTGGTCGGGAGCCATCGAAGCGGGAGTAACGGCGATAAGACCGGACGAATTAGAATTTCCATCGACGATGACGGACATCGATCACGACACGTGGATGTTGTCGGGTTCAACGGTTATGCGAGACGGTGTTACTCTTCGGAATCATTACGCTTGCGATTTGGACAAATTAACGGAGG
Source organism: Buathra laborator (assembly GCA_934046635.1). Taxonomy (NCBI): domain Eukaryota; kingdom Metazoa; phylum Arthropoda; class Insecta; order Hymenoptera; family Ichneumonidae; genus Buathra; species Buathra laborator. The sequence continues at coordinate 8,758,879 of OW203900.1, forward strand.
GAAACAGAATCGGTATGATGCGTTGCGCCGATTCGAGTCTTCATTATTATTTGGATGGTGTCGATCAGGGAGCGGCGTGTACCGGATTGCCGCCTCACGTTTATCCAGTAATCGATTTGTATGCGCAGTGCGCACAGGTATGCGCTTCCGGTAGACGAAATTCTAATGAAAGGAAGAAATTTGTATTCTTTTGTTACTCAATTGAATTTTATTTTCGCACACAGGTTACCATAGTATTGCCGGAACGCCGAGACACGATGACACAGCAGTACTTACCGTCGGAAAACAGCACAAGTCAACAGCCGACTTCGGTGCTTCAGCCGCAACCGCAGACGGAAATCGTTCACAAGTTTCATCAGTCCGTTGGTTTGTATCTTTTGCTTAACAGCGACAGATTTATGGCGGCGAGATGCAAGAAATACAACAGCGCGATATTACTGAGCGAAATACCACTCGAGAATAATGAACTCATCGAGATATCGATCGAGGAAGTCGCACCGGAGTGGAGCGGATCGTTGAAAATCGGTGTTTTGAGCAATGAAAGTGGTAATTGGTTTACATCTATGGGCCTCGTACCGGGTATGACTACTATTCCCCCGGAAGCCTGGTATCTCACAGGTAAATTAAAAAAAATTCCAAAATTTCTTCTAATTTTTTACAATAATTTTTTGTTCATTAGTATCGTTTTATTTTTTATTTTATTTAGATAACTGTTTACAGTATTTTTCAAGATGTAATTTATTACAAAAATCGAAAAAAAATGAATTGCAGGAAACGAAGTGCGACACAAAGGCGACGTTCTCTGCTCGAACTACTGCCCGAGTCTCGATTGGCTACGAGAAGACGATAAGATCGGTTTGAAGAGAACCCACGAAGGAAACTTGAAATTCTACATAAACGGCGAAGATATGGGAGTTGCCGCGAGTAATGTACCAGAAATGGTTCACGCGGTTGTCGAGCTTTTTGGAAGCACCATAGCGGTGTGTATAACGAGTAGCAAGCAGCAGAGTTCGGTAATATCGCCAAACGCGAGTCTACGTTTGCAGGATTCTCTCGAGCTATTGCTCGATCCGATGCCGCCGACGATTAGAAAGTAAGAATCGTATATTCGCTCGAAGATTAATCGATCTCGAGACTTCCTTTAGTTTATTAAAAGATAATTATTGTATTTTTTTTGCGCTGTTTCAGTGACGTTGGCGTAGATACGTCGATCGACGGATCGGAAGCAAAACTTCTCAACGAAATCGCGTTAACACCGACACAACCGGTTATCTCTTCCACCGGAGAAGTCGATTGGGGTTACGAGTTTCATGAAAATCACGGAAGAAATGTCGAATTGGAGAGAAAAACAACGGCGAGAAGAGTTGCGAGCTATAATCAGGGTAAATGCAATGCATTATCAACGAAGTTAAGATTTTTCTTAACGAAATTTGTTCCTCAGGCGTTCTGATGTCCAGTCGGCCATTGATAAAGGGAAAAATATTCCAAGTAAAAATCGACAAAGTGACCGATCGTTGGGTTTCCGGTGTTTTGTGTGGCGTCACTTGTGTATCACCGGAAAAAGCGAGTTTTCCGCTAACGGCACTTGGGTTTAAAAAACATTCGTGGATCATATGCAGCGATTGGATGTCTCACAACGGCACTAAGGTAAAATATTTTTTAACGATTTCTCTTCGCTTTTTTTTTTATTATCTTTTGTAAAACTCGTATTTCTATTTTTTTTTTTTTTTAGATAAAAACGCGATACGGCGCGAATTTGGAGAATCTTCAAGCGGGTTGCACAGTCGGTTTGTTGATCGACGAAGAATCGAAATTACATTTGTTCATAAACGGCGTCGATCAGGGAGTAGCGGCGACCGATTTGCCGCCTTACGTTTACGCGGTGATCGATCTTTACGGTCAATGCGAACAAATTTCGATAGTCGGCCCAACGGTGGAGGCGAATTTCATGAGTAACGATGCGATAAACATGGCGATTGCCAGTACTCAAGATCGCGCGGAAGTTGAAGTCGAAGATGTTGAAAATTCTCGAGAAAAAGCTGATCTCGAATGCCACGAGAAGGAGAACGCAATGCCGACGGTACCGTCGTCACTGCCGTTGAACGTTGCGAGCCGCAGCAACGAGGATACGAATTGCTCGAACGCTCCGGATGCGCCGACGAGTCCTCATTCGTCGCACGGCAACAACAACGCGCATCTCATAAATAACGTACTGCAGAGCAAAGCAATGTCCAGTAGTATACAATCGGACAGTAATAATTCCGATACCGGTTCAGAGGTGAGCAATGACGCCGCTCGCGGTTCCGTAAACCTCATGGGATGTACGAAGTTGAAAAATCATTCGGGAGCGTCAATGATTAACAGCGCGAACGACAGCAATACAATGTCGAATAATGAGATTGAAAACGCCGAGATTCGTCGTAACGAATGTACAAACGTAGAGATAAACAATGCAACGAATATTAATATTAGAAACGGTTCGGCGGCAACGTCGAGTAACATGACGAACTTGAATACGGCGATTAATTCGACAAACGCAAATAACGCAATAAACGAGAGTATCGCGTCCAACAGTCAGATAAACAATATGACGGCGTCGAATTCGAATCCGAATAATTTATCGACGAATATACTTAATATATCGCAAGATAATTCGTCAATTTGTCACAACGTTTCGTCGAATATCGGTAATAACATGACGTCGAGCGCACCGAACAACATGACGTCGAGTTTACCGAATAACGTCGCGCCGAGTACACCGAACAACGTTACGTCGAGTTCACCCAATAATTTATCGTCGAGTTCACCGGACTCCCAGATGACTTCGAATCGACAGTGCGAAGTTTCGAACAATTGTGTTACTACTGTCGTTCTACCGAATCAAAATATTCCGAGTCCGAGTCCCCAACACTGCCCCTCGTTGGTCGGGTCGTTGAGGATCTCGTCGTTGCCGTCCACTCCCATCGGTTCCAGCGTCGTTACCTCGAAGAAATGCGAGTATCTGAAGGCGTGCGTTCGACTCAAAAAATCACTTGTACTGCCCGACGAGTTCTTTTCGCTCGATGATGTTATCTGTTACTGCAATTCTTGCTATAAAGTCGAAGGCGATAGCGCTACTTGCAAAAAAGGCGAACCACCCGCCGAATTTGTTATTCCGGTCGGATGGGCGCGATTTCCTCTCAAACACAACATCAATGCCAATCAGATACCTCAGAGCACAACTGATAAGTGGCATGTGGCGTTTTACGGCACTCGTTTGGATTCTATTCGGTAAATAATGGGAATAAGAAATTATTAAGAAGAGTTCATCGTTAGTCTCAGCGAAAAGTGAGATTTCGAACGAATTTCGAATACTTCCCAATGGAATAAAAATATGAAAAAAAAATCACCATATCGAAGGTCCTAAAAAAATTAATTTTGCATAATAATAATAATGTCTAAAAGTTATTAAGAAATTAGAAAATAGTAAAAAAAAATCAACGAATCATCCGGTAATTCAACTTTTTATTTCGCAGAAATTTATCTCTTAACTTTTCTGAATTTTTTTTTAGAATTTCTTCTAATTTTCCAAACTTTTTTCTTTTTTTTTTTTTTTCATGGATAAAAAGTTTCGAATTTTGGATAAAAGTTCGGAGAAAAACTGCGCATTGGACTCGAAAAAATTGCGGGCAATTTATTCCGAAAGTTAGAAAAGACTAAAAAAATGCATAATTCGGAAAAATTAACGAAATTGTTTTCGCTAAAAAAAAAGTCAGGCTACTGGATGATTCGTTGAACAAATTTAAAAAAATTAATATAACAACTTTTTGGAATTATTATTATGGAAAAAAATTTTCTTAGTAACTTCTGTATTTTTATTTTTTTTTCAGATTTTTATCCCATCGGGAAGTCTTCGAAATTCTCTCCGAATCTCTCTTTTCGTTGGGAATGTAACGATGCATTCTCCTTAAAAGAAAGTTTTCGTCAATATCTCATATATACTAAAACGTAATTTTTTACTCTGTACTCAGGTGGATTCTCGACAGAGGCGAATTACTAACGAAGGAACAGTTAGATACGAGTAATTTAACAACGATTATAAATATCGAGGATCAAAATCCTCAAGTCGTTTTTTCGCCGAACATAAAATACGCGGCGGCCGAAGAAAGTAGCAGAAAGTATCCGTAAGTTTTATTTATTTCGAAGTTCACGTTATTTAATGTTTTTCAAAAGTTTTTTTCGCATCTTAATGATTTAATTTATTTTTATTACTTCAGATACATCGATACGCAGTCGAATAGAAAATTGAATGCCTCAACGGCGTTTCAATTATTGGTGAGACCGGGTAGTTATACGATGGGACCGGCGAAAGACGCAACAGATTCTCAGCTCGAGTCGACCGAATGGGCGACGAAAGAGGCCGGTGCCACGGTGATCGTCGCGCTTCTAATTCATCTCGATGATTTTTAAGTACGTCTTCTGTTTCCATCATTTTATTTCGTCTTATCGTTTATGATACTCATCGGTAAAAAAAAAAAAAAAAAAAAAAATGCACTCCGCGAGAAATTTCGCCGCCCCAAGAAAAAGACAAATCCTAACTTCACTAACGTCCTGAAACGATACTGAGCAAATTATATTTATATATACGCTTGATGCAGATTAACGCAAAATAATGTGCAACTCTATTACTAAACATACCATAGATGGCGCGCGTAAAACTAAGAATAATACGAAGACTCGTATTTTTTCGTTAAAACAAAAGAAAGCAAAAAAAAAAGACAAAAGCAGTACGCAGTTATCACGGATTCTTTTGATCAGAGAGACTGTAATAAAAATTTTAAAAAATAATAATTTCTCTGCGCTCTTCTCGTACTTAAAATTATCGCGAACACGAGAGTCGCTTAGCGTAGAAAATCGCCGATTTAAATCGTTGCACGCGAGAAACACATGTCGATAATTTTATTCGTCAGCTTATCTCACTTGCAAGAGGATCGCGAACGGTCCTCGAACGACAACACCAAAATATGCAAATTTAATTCCCGACACGTTTTAGATTCGGGTCTGCGTTACCACGATTACGTCCTTTTCTTATCGTTTTGCCGATGAAAAAAAAAAAAAAAAAAATGAAAAAAAAAAAGAAGCAAACAATACGGTATTTCCGATATTTGTATATATTATATACGTCCTTTTGAAACACACAAACAAACAAACAAACAAACAAAAAGAAACAAACAAATGTAATCTACCTATGAATTAACTTTATACGCATTTTCTGTGATACTTTTATGACAGCGTGTATTATGCATCGTTTTACGATAAGTCCCCTTCCCTCCCATTCGTTGTATCGCTCCTTCAATGTGAATTTTTTCGTTCGCCTATTTAAATTCGATTAATTATACGAATACTTTTATTATCGATTATTATTTAATGCACAAGAGACGAATTCATTATCGCATCTCGTCGATTGGTTAAGTTTGTTGATTAACACTGCGAAAAAAAATCAATTTCATCGATTAATTCGGCGTTTGCGGGTTGCGAAATAAATATTTCGTTAATTGCAAGAAATATTTAATTAATCGTAATAACCGTTAGTTAAAATAACGATTTTTTTTTTCTTCCTATGATAATTATTTCGTTTTATCAATTGAGTATTTATTTCGCTACCCGCAGCCGACGATTAAATCGACGCGACCGATTTTTTTTTTTCTTATTGCAATATTCACGAACCTCACGATATCTTTTGTTTGTTTGTTTTATTAATTCTGTTGTTGTACAGATTATTGTTTCTAGTCATTTACAATCTAACGTTATATATATATGCTATATATATATTGCCAAACAACGTCCTTGTCGTCAAAAGCTCATACAGCAGACGAGAGTTCTCGACTCGTAACAATATTCTTTCTTTTTTTTTTCTTGCTGAATGTTAGAAAGAGCGCCGAACGTAGTGAGAGTACGAAAAAGGAGAATAATACACTCCATTTCTTCTGATAAGTTACACAGCGAAAGTTATCGTCGGATTCGGCCTCCTCGATCCATTGTCCCGGTTGGCCTCCGAGTGATATAATTTCTCTCGATCTCTACGCGTAATTAAGAATATTTTTCATTAATAAAATTAAAAAAAAAAAATACGATCGCTCAATGTGCTGTACGTACAGTCCGAAGAAACGATAACGGCTTAGTAAAAAAAAAAAAAAAAAGAAATAATAATAATAATAATAATGATACAAATTGTGATCGTGTTGATTGTCTATAGCGACAATTCTAGAAGCACTGAAATTGATAATATGCATTTATAATAGCTGAGCGATTGGCAAAAGTGATAGAAAAATAAAAAAATAAAAAAAAAAAAAGATGAATTTTTAATTGGCCGATTAAAAAAGCTGCTAAACGTGAGCTTTCAAACGGCGCATCCGTCGTTATTTATCGACTTATGAAACGCTTCGCGATTTAATGAAATTTCGTAGATGAAGCCGAGTTGATTCGTTTCGAAGCAAAATTCAATGTGTCCATCGAGAAGCATAAAACTCGAATTATATAGTCTGGAAACTAAAAAAAAATAATTAAAAAAAAAAACCGCACGATCTTGTAGACTCGAATAACTCAGCACTCACAGTACTTGACATTCGTCATTAAGAAAAATTTAATTTAACGAGTGTAATATAGAAAAAAAAACAATACTTTTTCGTTGCATATCGCGTGTGCAACGAGAAAGTAATGAAAAAAAATTGCAGATTAGGAAGACATTGAATTTTATAAATAAATTGGAAAAAAAAAAGAAAAAAAAAACGAAAAAAACGAAATCGGTGATAGATGTTACGTCTGATAGGTAGAGGAGAAGAGGATCTCGACGTCCCACGTATAAGCTATTTGAGAACATCGTTCGTCTCGTTTATTATAGTTTAAATCCCATGTTACATTATGTATTATAAGTACATACGACACGCGTATTATTTACGTATACGATATACCGAATGCATATTACAACAGTCGACGTTTCAAAACGGAAAATTGTCCGACAGAGCCGACGATCGCCGTTCTGTAAAGCTAAAAAAAAAAAAAAAAATAGCCGAACGTACGAACGTATGCATGTAGTCCTCGATTAACAAACAATTCGCGGACTATTAATAACGACGATGATATGCTAGAAATTTAAGAAATAAAAAAAAAAACCATTATATTAACGAGAAACATTTTTTCGGAGTTGTAAATCTATTCGAATCCTTTTATCTCACGATTATCGATATTTTTTAACAAATACCCGTTTCGTGTCCAAAAATTCTGTCCATTATTCGATTTATTTAATGAATATATAGATTTTTTTTTTTGAAATCGTTACCTCCGACGTCTACAGAAAATTCAAGTGGATCGCAGTTGCGCCGTATAAACGATCGATACACGCAGTTTAAAGGAAGAAATCAATTAATTTCTATAGAAAATGGTGAGCTAACAAACGTTACGTTCGATAGCGTCGAAAAACTTTGCAACGTAACTCTTCGGCGTCATTCGTTGTATGTTCGTCGTACACATCGCGATGTTTCGGAAACGTTGAAAGTAATTTATTAAACCCAAATTCTGACCATATTATCCCACGAGCAGCTCGCCACTGCCATTCCACTTGGCGATACGCTTAGCGACGTTACGCGATTCTCGTGTCCCGATAGAGTGCCTGAAAAAATATATATATATATTTTTTATTTCGAATTCTCTCAATCGAAATTTTCTTATATAACGAAATTTTTCGTTTGAGAAAGTTTACCGTTGTGTTGTAACTTCAGTGTGTCCCATATGTGGATAAAATTATCATCGGTACCGCAAAATATAAATCTTCCGCTCAACGATAGTCCGCAAGATGTGAATCCGGGATTAGAATTTGGCGGCTTAAACATTCCCAATTGTTGATCCGATCTGAGATCCCATATCCGCGCAGTTTTGTCCTCAGAAGCGGTAACGAATGCCTGACCGCTGGGATGATACTGTGCAATGAAAAAAAAAAAAAAAAAAAAAAAAAAAAAAAAAACGCTATTAAATTTAAATTTCGTCGTAAAAAGAAAGTAGTAAATTTAATGAATTGGTATCGAACGTGTTTATGCGTAAATTACTACGCAACGTAACGCATGCGCGTGCGCCTGCGTTGCGTAACTTATATTACTTTTGCATTGAAATTAAATTAAATTATCGGATTTAAAGTGCTTTTATAGTAAAATGAAAGTAAAGTATTTCTACGGTTTTTTATACATCGTACATAAATTTTTTATCACAATTGTACATTAAATTCAATGTACCAATTTATGCACAAGAATTTCCCGTAACAGTACGTGATATTTTCAGAATTTTTTTTTTTTCACATAATTTTGTTCAATAAGAATTATCGCGATTTGTTAAAAACTCACGCAAACAGAATTAACATCGGCCTCGTGACCGAAGAACGTTTGTTTGGCTTTTTCCTCTCGCATATCCCACAGTTTGCAAGTTCTGTCAACCGAACCGGTGATATAAGTGTTAGCATCGGGACCGAGACTTATGCTCACCACGTCCCCAGCGTGCGCCGCGAAGTCCGTTGTCTTTTTACCGGACTCCAAATCCCACATACATCTATAATCGATACAATATTGCAATCACAAAACATCGATAATTAAAAAAAAAAAAAAAAAAAAAAAAAAAAATTAGACGATAAATTTACATTTTCATATCACCAGAACCGGTTATCAATTTTTTATCGTCGATGAATCTGCACGACGACAAAAATCCTTCGTATCCCAAAAGTTCACGAGTTATCTTTGCCGATCCCGTGGGATCGCGATTGTTGACGTCATAGACGGTACACATATTGTCCATTCCGCCGCAAGCGACAAAATTGCCGGAAGGTGCGAACGCAACGGACATTACCCATGCGGATCGCAACGGGATTACCTGTACCTTGTTCCCGGTCCAGGAATCCCATATAATCAACTTTCCATCTAACGATCCTGTCACGCAATGCCTGCGAGTATTAAAAAAAAAAAAAAAAAAAAAAAAAAAAAAAAAAAAAAAAAACATTCAACTCTCGACGAACACCAAATGATTTTATTATTCTAAGGCCATTAGAATTGAATTTCGATCGATTCTACACGCTCGATGAACACGAAGGTTTTTTTTTTATCGACCATGGCATTTATTTCGATACATTTCCGCTATTTAAAAAAAAAATACTTTCGCTGACCTGCTATCGCCACTGTAGTGCACAGAATTAACTTTGTTGATGTGACCCTTAAGTAATTTTTTCGTCGATAATTTAACTTTCGGAGGATCGGCAACACCGCTGCAAGCCTCTTCGATTTTCGCGTCTTGTTGCTTCTTTTGATCCTCCTTCAGACGTTTATAATAAAAAAAACGTTTTTTTGTTTAATGATTTTTTTTTTTAAACAAAGAAACAATAATAATGAGGAAAAAAAAACAGACAATGTATAAACACGAATGTACGTCGACTGTATCGCAACTGTACAAACCTGACACTTATTTATGAGATCTTCGAGTTCCTTTTTCAAGGCTGTCGTTTCCGGATCATCCTTTCCCATTTTTTCGACGATTTACACTATTTATCCGGGTGGAGAATAACGAATGAAGAGTTTTGTATTATTTCGTTCGTCGAAAACGACGGAAAACCGAGTACTGATCATCGATGGCAAGAGATGACCGGTTACTGGCGGAGGTTTTAGTCGTCGAAATGCTAGAGAAGCCGCAGTAGCGACTACTGCCCTAGTAAATCATATTAAATCAGTGTACAATCCTATTTGCTGGGCATTAGCTCGAGACCTATCTGTATCTAACAACTAATTCGATTAGTTTCATATTATAAAAATACCGATCGGTATACTGATCGTAATATAACGACGACGCGGTTTACGCGCGCGATGTGTTTAAAGCGGCATGTGGAATTGTATTTATTAATTTCAAGCTGTGCAAATCGATCTTTTCACGAAGAGGAAACTTGTCGCAATATTACATGGATATTTAAATCTTTTCGTACGATAGTCGTATCATACTAAATGTTTCTCATAAAAAAAAAAAAAAAAAAAAAAAAAATGATAATGAAAATAATACCATGTAGAGAAACAATTCAGTTGGAATGCAACGAATTCTATCGATCTTCGAATACATCAAAGCGTGAAGATTCGTTTATTCAGGCGAAGCGTAACAAAACCCGGAATAGAAAATCGTCGCTTGCCACTCTTACATGCTTCGGTGATCCAATTTCTTATCTTCGATATCTTAGTGAACAAAAACCTTGAATTCACGCTTCACGCTCTCTCTATATATATAACGCGAATTTCGTACGGCAAGCTTCAGTAGGCGCTCGATCCTCGAATCGATCGGCCGCAGTTTTTTCCCATCCGCTCGCCGCCGGTGGTTTCTCGCCGCATAGCGGAAATTATTTCGCCGCGCGTTTACAAATGAAAGCACATCTGTCGTAGCGTTGGGCTAACAGGTGTTAATGCGTTTGCATCGTTCATTATACTGATAAAATTTCCGGATAAGAAAAAATGAATGCGAAAATTGTGTTGTCATTTGTACTATTAGCCGGGGTTACCGTCGTGCAGATCGGCGGGGCTTCCGGTAGCGAAGAGGTTCATCGATCGTGCAACAATGTCAGTCGACGAGGGTTCAATTTTTACGACAGTGAAAACAGCTGCCCTGTCAATCCCAGCGATCGTGAATTGTGCGGCGGAACTTCAACGGTTTTCGAATTTGTCAAGAAACCGACGAAAATCGATGTTCGAGGTAAATCGATTTTTTTTTTTTCTTTGATGCATAGCGATCTTATTAAATTATTTGTTTGTTGACGGAAAAAAAGTTGCAAATAAAATGTATTACAAAATAAATAAACAAAACAAATATCAAATATATATTTTATTTTTTACGAAATTCAACAATACATTCTCTTTTATGCATTGGAATGATAATTAAACAAAGAAAAAACAATAAACTTTTATTTACAATCCGCTTTTCGACAGAAATCACGTTTAATCATTTTTCTTTACTATGTACTTAACAATATCGTATAATATGTCCGGTAAAAACAATTTTAACAGCAACATATGAATAATAAATTCAACAACAATGTTCCTAAAGATCGATGAATGTCTCAATGGATTTTGTTAATTCGACACTTGGTAATTTTATTTTAATCAAGAAATCACGTCGTCTGCATTCTTGCTATTGCGCGAATCATAACGCGTGGGATGCTGTCTGCATTTCGCGATTCGTCGTTAAAATAAAATGGAGAAACGCGATACAAATTTGCCGCCCGATCTATTAGTCTCGTCTCGAAGTATTGCAATAAGTATATACAGCAGGTAAACAAAACCATTGCATAAATCAGGTCCGCAACGTTTAATCGAATGCGCACGAGATTTTCGCCCGCTTATCGATGATCGACTGTAGACACGATAGGGCCCAACGTTTGCGGTAAGGGCAGTAGAGCAACACTGCACGCATGTAGTACAGTGTTGTAGGGTAGTCGGGAGAGTTTGTGACGATGTTGTGGGTTCCTCAAAGCGCACACTTCGTTTTCGTACGCAGTTGGTAGAAGTCCTGTCGCTTGACGACGAGTGTGAGATATATATATATATAATACGCGTGTACAACTCTCAGTCACTCTGGACCGTTCGACGCTGTTTGGTTAGCTGAGATTTTTCTCCGACACACGTGCGAAATGAAGGGTCTCGGATTGTTGAGTTTCATCGTAATGTGTTACATCGTCGGGGACGTTACAACGTCAACAGAAAATGCCGGTAAACAACACAATCATTCGATATACGAGTATTTCTTGCATTATTTTTTTATATTGATTAATCGATTGCATGCCGTTGAAAGTCAACAGTTACGGTATTTGACAGTTTCTCGTAGATATTTTTTCTCTCTCGCGTCGCTACTCGCCATCGATCGAAGTACGCGATACTATGTTTTCTTTTATGTTCATTTCTATTTTGTTTCGTGCCATAAATATATATTTGTTTTTCTTTGTCGGTTTTTTCGATCATATCACCGTAAATTACCGTTAATAACAATCATGATAACTCGGTAAATCTAATATCTCGTGACTGATAATCGTCGCGCGATTTGTCGTGGTATTCGAGTGCACTGACTGGTTATTAAGGATAGTGGATAAAAAATGTAATTGAAAGGCGGGTTTTAGCGTATCCCCTAGAATTACCGACGACAAGAACGCGCAATGCATCAACGGTTAAATAATAATCGAGATTCCGTAATATTTTTCTTTGTCCCGAGTATTTCAAAGACCCTATTTCCGGTATTATCGCGTTACGATTATTGCCACCGTGAACCCATAACGCCGGTTGCATTTATCACGTATACGACAAAACCGTGTGGGAGGGAAAGAGAACGAAGGAAAATAAAAAAAAAAAGACGAACGAGAAAAAGGGGAGCCATAGAGGTCTTTATTTTCGGTCACGCTGTGTCGGCAGCGGATGCCCCCCACGTGATAAGGAGTAAACTATCTGTATCGGGGGCGCAAACTCATCCTAAACTCTTTAGAGAATCTTTTTTTTTTTTTCTTTTTTTTTTTTCGTCGGTTCAACGTTCTCAAACGACGAATTTACGCGTGAAAGAAGAACTGTCTGAAACTATACGCTCGTACCGTTATCTGCGAAAAGCATTAACGTTTTTTTTTTTTTTTTTTTCTGAGGAAATCGTTAAAATAGTTAAAGCTATTCAACGCTTGTGAGTTTAAATTATACTGACTGTAACATAAATTTAAGTACGATTACGGCGTAACTGTAACAGGCGATAAAATTCTTCGTTTGAAGACGAGTTTCATTGTTAGAAAATTGCCGGTCGATGCTGTAGACAGTTTGAATACCGATGCCGGTCGACTAACCATCGGGTTTCGATGTTTTTCTCGTAAAATTCTAAAAACGGCATTCTTCGAATTCCGGGGTAATGTTCGTGCGCCACGTTTCTGTTACTTTTTTTTTTTCGTCTCGTATACTCGTCATCTCAACTAAACTGTATAACGGAGCCGAAACGGGCGCGTGGCGTAAAGAGACGAAGAAGCGCGCGTCCGCAGAACGCTCACTGAACGCGCGGCTCGCGGTGTCTCGGTACTGCTTTTTCGAGATGACATAATCAGCTGTGCATTACGCCAACGGGCTTTAGCCTCGTTTCGCGGGAATCGTGCCGACGCTCACGCCTCCGTTCAACTTGCATATACATTTGTTATATCTGTATATAGTACGAGATATTAAGAGAAAATAAAGATGAATGGATGACTAATTCGTACAATGAAAATCCTTGCAGCGATCGATGTATTTGAATTGCATCGATAATTTTCGATATTTTTGCGACTATAGAAAAACGTTATATCTGTATATAGAACGAGATATTCAGAGAAAATAAAGATGAATAGATGACTTATTCGTATAATGAAAATCCTTGCAGCGATCGATGTATTTAAATTGCTTCGATTATTTTCGATATTTTTGCGAGTATTAAAAAAAATGAGTTGCCGCGCGACGATGTATTCTGGTGAATGGTTTACGATGTTTAACTTCTACGAATAATCCTCTCGGGTATAAATAGGTCGGCGTAAGTGCGCCAATTAATTAATTAGATTGAACGACGCAATGTCTTATGCTCCGGTGAGTTACGAATCACCGGTTTATTCCACTTTTATATATCGATAAAATTCAAAATTGGAATGTATTTAACTCGCCGGTGATCTGAAAAATTCGATTAGATAAATCGATTACGAAGATTCGGCGGTCAGTATCACTGAAATTTATTTTTGTTTCGCGAATACGCCGTATAAATTCTGATAAATACTTTCGGAAGAATATAAAAATAATAATAATAGTATATAAAATATTAATAGGTAAAATTATTATTATTATTATTCTTAATATTTTATGTACAAAATGAATAGAAAAAAAAAAAAATATTAGAAAAATTTTGTTCATTTTTACCGCTTAAAAGTTGAAATATATGACATAAAATGTACGGAAAATATATCCGTAAAGTATAAATTTCATTATTTTTATTTTTGAAATTTTAAAAATATTACGATTCTACGCGTTCTAAAATAATAATAAAATTTCATATTCATATATTGAATTTCACGTAATCATCGAATATAACAATATTAAAAAAACAAAATAAATAAATCTCATAATATTAATAATGTATTTATTTATTTATTCTAATTTTATATTTAAAATTTGTTACAGACGTTTTAGTTTTGACTGTCGCATCAAACGAGACAGATGGCTACAAGAGATACATGAGATCCGCCGAAGTGTATGGAATTTCGGACAATTTAAAAGTCTTGGGACTGAACGAGCCGTGGAAAGGAGGAAATATGAAATATCCTGGCGGTGGTTACAAAACGAATTTGTTGAAAAAAGAACTGAAAAAATTCGCAGTCGACACCGAGAAGATAGTATTGTTTACGGATGGGTAATCGACGTTTTTTTTTTTTTTTTTTTTCAAAATTTTCTCCATTACTAATGTGTGAAAAATGCTAATTTTTATTTTTCCATTTTGCAGCTACGATGTGATATTCACCGATGGATTGAGCGCAATAATAGAAAAATTCAAAGCGACGAACGCTCGAATATTATTCTCCGCGGAGGCAGCTTGCTGGCCGGACAAAAGTTTGGCCGCTAAATATCCGGTCGTCAGTCGAGGAAAGCGGTACTTGAATTCCGGAGGTTTCATTGGTTACGCATCGGACATTTACGCGGTTTTGGCGAGTCGCGAGATCGGCAACAAAGACGACGATCAATTGTACTACACGAAGGTGTATCTCGACGAGAAGCTCCGCGAGAAGCATCGCATGAAACTCGATCACAAATCCGAGATATTTCAAAATCTCTTCGGTGCAATCGGTAATACGAAAAACCAGTTGAGCAAAACGTTTTTATCCCATTTATCGCTCGGCGCGTTTGTAAATCTATCGTCATATCCTCGAAACTCTATAGATACGTACGTTATAATTTATGCAGAACCTACGGGATGATTATTCCAGCGGACGTGGCGCTCGAGTTCAAAGGAAAGGAGGCGTATCTTCAGAATGTCGCGTACGACACGATACCATCGATAGTACACGGAAACGGAAAAAGCAAATTCATCCTAAACTCGTTGGGAAATTATTTGGCGAGCGCTTGGAACAGCGAAGATGGATGTCTCAATTGTTGGGACGATTCCATCGAACTACCGAAAGACAAAACCGAGACGTGGCCAACCGTTCTCGTCGCGATATTTATCGACACCCCTACGCCTTTCCTCGAGGAATTTTTCTTCAGAATCTACGATCAGTCATATCCCACATCGAAACTTCATCTCTTTATTTACAACGATGTGGAATATCATAAAAATTTGGTGGACGAATTTGTCCAGAAAGTCGGCGAGGAATACGCCAGCGTGAAGCAGATATTGCCTGAGGATAAAATTAAAACATCGGCGGCTAGAAGTTTGGCGATGTAAGTTTTATCCTTCGAACGAAAATGTTTTTTTATTTATTTATTTATTTACTTATTTATTTATTTGCGTAATTTTAATCGCTTCAGGGATTACTGCGTGCTGAAAGAATGTTCGGGATATTTCTCCGTCGATTCCGTGTCGCATTTGGACAATGAACACACATTGAAGCTTCTGGTCGAACAGCAACGAGGTATCGTCGCCCCAATGCTTGTGCGTCCGTACGAAACATGGAGCAATTTTTGGGGCGCAATGGCTGACAATGGATTTTACGCTCGCAGCTCCGACTACATGGAGATAATTGACAACAAACGCAGGTGAGTTGATACAACGATAAAACAAATGATACAATCAATCGATCTTTATTTTTCATTTGCTTGTAATCTACAAAAAGAATCGTAAGAAATTACGTAGAAAATCTATCAGAAACTTAAGAAACGACTAAAAAAAAAATTGTTATTCGAGAGAAATTGAAAATCTACGAAGCGTTGCTTCTGATCGTTTCTCGAGATATTTTCAATAACTGCGGAGGAAAAAAACGTAACTATGCCGTTGAATTTCCGGTTTTAGTCGAAGGCGATCGAGAAATCTGTTTTGAACGATCGACGATCGATGCTATACATGTTGTCCGCTGTGCACTCGTACACACCGGCGTCCATTTGCGTTGCCGGATCGATCTCCAATTTTGATTTTACTTTGTCGGGACCCATTTGCCATTCGTGGACCTAAAATAAAACAAAAAATAATAACACATAATACAAAAGGAAAAAAAAAAATCGAAAAAAAAGAAAGGATAATAAAAAAAAAATTAGACTAACGTGTAGATAGAGATGCGAGTAAATTTCGTTGCCGTCCTTAAACCACGTTATGTGAGGACGCGGATTGCCTCGAGCTACGCACAGAAAAGCAATTTTGTGTCCCAAAACGTATTCCAAATCGAAATGCGATGCCAGCAATATCTTAGCTCCCTGAAACGCGCGTTAATATTCATAAAAACAAAAAAAAAAACTATAAATTGAATTCAAAAAGCAAAAAAGCATTGCGAATAATTTTTTTCAAAATCGGCTCACGTTGTTATTATTGTAGTATTGATCGCTCTCCGGATCTCTGTATTTCCCGGTGATCGGTAAGCCAATTTGTACGCGAGATTTGCTTCTGCTTCTCGTTCTTCCACGTCTCCCAGAAATCTCCTGACTGCACAACAGCAGTATTGCGAGAACTATCGCGACGCTCACCAGTCGAGGCATATTTTTTTTTTCTGAAATGGTTGAAAATTTTAAAAAATTCTAATCGTTATTTCTTCGACGTTAAAACGAAAAAAAAAAAAAAAATGAGAAAAGAAAAATCATCGGGAAAACGCGTAAAAGTCGATTTTAACGCCGTTTTATCGAATTCTTTTCGATTAACGATTATCACCGATGATTAACGTTACTTTGGGCGAAATTTTGGCGATATTCGGCGGTATATTTGACGATAAAAGGAGCAGAATACACTCACCACGGATAGACAGCGTTCGATGATGACACAGAGAGCCAATGTAACTGACGGCATCTATTCATTACTCCCCCAGTGTCCTCTCCTATCTATTACAGACTTATAGCTGATACCATCAGAGCTCCCAGACTGCATATACATATCACATAAAGATCCTGAAAAATCTTCCACTGACGTACCCGCGAAAAGCTCCGGTAGAATTTCCCGACGAAATTTTCGCTCAATAATTCGCTGAACGGAGATCGAGAAGTTAACAACACTTTTGCACTCCGATCGATAGATATCGAGTGGATGACTGAATTATTATTTAATCAATTCAATTCCTTAATTATTGTAAATTCACTTTTTTTTTTCCGAAAATGCAATGTAGGAATAAAAACGGTAAATGAAAAGGGAACAATTTTTTGTTACGCTTATCGACAGATAATCGGATTATTCTTTGACGAAACTTTTTTTTATTACTTAATGAAAAATGTATTATTATTTTATTTTATTTTTTTTCGAAGGTAACAGAAAAATTTCGAAGGAAGAAGAAATTTTTTTTTAACGGTTACTCGCTGGAAAAGTTGGTATAAATACGACACACCGATGTACCGCGCGCCATGAACGACGAATGCTTCAGGCATATCACCCTTCAGCGATCGTAATTATCGAGTAATAGAACGGAGTAATAGAACGGAGAGAATAGGGGAACTGTAAGCTTTTATTTGCGTAGTTACATTTGTATCGTACAGAGTACTACAATGTACCGTACGTCGAGGAGAGCGAATTTTTTCATTTTCTTTATTCAATAATCGCAACAGTTTTGTCTCATTGTATGATTGCTCCGTTGAATCGTCCGCTCGAATGGGCATTCGAGAAAAACTTTGTAAAATTAATACTCAATCGTCAGTCACAGAGTTAATTATAAGCGTGGAATTCGTAATGAAATACGATGGATCCTTTAAAAAAATATCGATAACAAAGCTTTTGCAACTACTGTTGAAAAAAAAAAAAATTGCGATTTTTCTTCATTTTCAACATTTTCTACTTTTTTTACAAGTCAACTTTTTTTTTTTTTTTTTTATAGCGTCGAATATTAATAAGAGATCATAACGTAATCTGTTCTGAAACCCCGACGGTCGACGGCGTACTGATTGTCGGCTTGACATTCGTAGTATCCGGCGTCCTTCTGCGTTGCCGGATCAATTTCCATCTTTGATTTCATCGTGTCGTTTCCGATCGGCCATTCGTGGACCTGCAAAAATATCATTTTTCATTTCTTTCTCATTTTACTTTTTTAATAGAAGACTAACATTTTTTTTTTTTTTTTTTTTTTGGAAAAAAGTAAATTTAAATGTGTTATTAAAGTACCTGAAAAAATTTGTGATGATACAATTCGATTCCGTCCTTAAACCACGTTATCTCAGGTCGCGGATATCCTCGCGCCATGCAGAAAAATGTGATTTTTCTTCCGAGCATATAGTCCAATTCGAAGTGCGACGCCTTAACGATCGTCGCTCCCTATAATTTCGCGCACTTTCTTAATTACTTTATCTTAAAAAAAAAAAAAAAAAAAAAAAAAAAAAATGACAACTACTTACATCTTTATTTCCGTAATAAACAGCACTCGCGGGATTCCGAATCGGTATTAAAATCGGCGAACCGACGCTTCCCAATCTTCCTCTGCCGCCTCGTAATCTTCCGCGTCCTCCGCCGCCGATTTTCGCGCCCTCGATGCTGACGCAAAATATTGTTAACATCAAAAACAAGTAGAATAACCAACGTCTTTTCATTTGATTTCTAAAAAAAAAAAAAACAAAAAAAAAAAAAATGAAAAGAAATACATTAACGATACGAAAATTTGGTGAAAAAAAAAAAATCGAATTCTACGGGTTAAAGTTTCCATCGACGATTTCAAGTGCGCTGATCGCAGTTGGAAAACTTTGCATATATTATGTATATAGCGCGGATAAATCGTAACCACGCGATCAATCACAGCGATAGAGAAACCGTATTATAGTACGTGAAATAATGTTATATGCACTGACCGTTTATATAAAACGTTATTGAAACACTTTGGCGCGCGTTTGAACGGCGAGCGTAGAGAGGAGAAACTGCTCTGTTGGTTACCGCCTAAAACATGAATGGGCCAAGAGCTCCGATGGAAACGCAGTCCTCTCTACAGTGTCAGAGTTATATGAATCTCAATTGGATAATTATGCATAACCCATTGCCACCATGCAGCATCGGACGAATCGCGAACGGCCCGGCGACTGGCTGCTTGCAAAACATTAAAGTGTCCGACCTTTTCAAAACAACTTAACTACATTGGCGAAGGGGTTTTGATTTAATTCCTTCATCAGCCAACCGATTTACGTGCATTAAAAACACTTGAAACATCGCGATATATATCGTCGATGCGTGAGAAAAAATTTGATACTAATTCTTTTTTCGTTTTGTTTTGTTTTTTTTTTCTTTTTTAGGGGATTATGGAACGTACCGTACATCACGAATTGTTATCTGGTGAACGCGACTATTATAAAAAATCCCGAAACCAAACCATCGTTCGTCGATGGCGATTCCGACACCGATATGGCTTTTGCCGCATCGAACAGAAATCACGATGTCTTTATGTACGTCAGCAATCGACTCGAATTCGGACATCTCGTTAATGCCGATGATTACGATATCAGACGCACTAATCCCGATATGTATGAAATTATGAACAACAAATTTGACTGGCAAAAGCGTTATATGCATGAAAATTACACTGCCAATTTTCATCCTAATAATACACCCGTTCAGGTAAATACTATATTTTTTTTTCTTTTTTTTTTTCAAAGTTATTCGAGTATTTGATTGTAAGTTTGTATTTTTTTATAATGGAACGCATTTCGTTTTGTAGCCGTGTCCCGATGTTTACTGGTTCCCCATCGTGAATACAAGATTCACTAAAGAGTTGATTGAACTCGTAGAGGCCTTCGGTCAATGGTCCGACGGATCAAACACCGTAAGTATCTCGACGAGAATTATTTATTCAATTACACTGTTCAAAATTTTTTAAAGTTTTTATGCGGAAATAGGTCCACTAATTTATTTTAATGTAATTTAATGTGCAATGGTGATGAAAAGTAAATGGAATTTTTTCGGCGAAATTTAAGTAAATTATTGACTTTAAAGTACTTTTATAGAGAATTTACAGTAAATTAGCGAATTTATGGTACTTTTGGAGAAAAATTTAAGGAAATTATTGAATTTACGGCACTTTCGTAGAAAAATTAAAGTAAATCCGTGAATTTAAGTTACTTTCATAAAAAAATTAAAGTAAATTATTGAATTTACGATATTTTCATAGAAAAATCAAAGTAAATTATTATATTTACGGTACTTATAGAAAAATTAAAGAAAATAATTGCATTTTAGTTACTTTTATAGAAATCATTGAACAGTAAATCATTGAATTTACGTTACTTTCACAAAAAAATGAAAGTAATTTGTTAAAAGTAAAGTATCGACTATAATTTTTAATATTCTATACATTCATTTTTCATCATAACTGTAAATTAAATTAAATTAACCACTTTACGTATTAAAACTTCCAGTATCGGTACATTGAATTATCAGAAAAAAATGTTTACTGTGTTATTCGAATTTTAATTTGTTATTTTTGTTTTTGTTCTTTTTTTTTTTTTTGCACAATTTTCCCTTTTTTTTGCACAAACCGCAATGCGATGGAAAAAATGATAATTTGATCAACAGGATTCAAGAATAGAGGGCGGCTACGAAAACGTGCCGACTCGTGATATTCACATGAATCAAGTTGGCTACGAGCCGCATTGGCTCTATTTCCTAAAGGAGTTTGTCAGACCGCTACAAGAACTCGTCTTCCTTGGATACGTTCACGATGTAAGATTAAACAGAATAATGCTAAGCATGCATATGCGTATTTTGTAGGATCCACGGCTCGCTACCGGTTACGAACCCGTACCAACGCGCGACGTTCATATGAATCAAGTCGGTTACGAAGACGCGTGGCTTACGTTTCTCAAGGATTTCGTATCGCCACTCCAGCAGCACGTTTTTCATGGCTATAATGATTATGTAAGCTTCCGAAAAAAAAAAAAAAAAAAAATACGATAAAAAAAAGGAAGTTTGATGGTTTTGGAAATTTGGCATCGCTATCTCGTCGTTTTAAAAATCGGAAAAGGCGTCACACGTTTTTGCAATCGTAGTACCATTTCACGAAAGATAAACACATTTCTTTTTTTTTTTTTTTTTTTACGCACGCTAATCATTTTTTGCTAATGCTTTTGGAATGAATTATATTTTCTTCAACGTTTTGTTTTTTCTTTTTCGCAGCCTCCGCGTTCTCTTTTGAATTTCATGGTGCGCTACAGACCGGATGAACAACCGTCGCTGAGACCCCATCACGACGCTTCGACATACACTATTAATATAGCGCTCAACAAAGTCGGAATCGACTACGAAGGGGGCGGTTGTCGTTTTATTCGATATAATTGTTCTGTTACCGACACGAAACCCGGTTGGATGTTGATGCATCCCGGACGACTGACGCACTATCACGAAGGCTTGAAAGTTACGAAGGGAACTCGATACATTATGATTTCATTCGTTGATCCGTAGAGAAATTCGCGTGATACACGAGAGTATAAGTACTGAAAAAAAAAAAAGAAAAAAAAAATCAACAACAAGTAACTTAATTCGTTAACTCAATTAATTGATATTGGTGCCGACTGTATTACCAAATGAACGCGCAAATCATTATTAATACCGTATTCTACACGGATCGACACACATCAACCGAAAACAGACCAAATCAACTGTTCCACCTAAGAATTATATACATGTTATATTAAAGTATTTTTATATTGTCGTTTCGTATTATGAAGAATCTGCATGTTTCGATGAGATTATATATGATGTATAGATGTCAGAAAACGAATAATTTGTAAATATACAAAAATTACTAATTAAGAATGAATTGAGAAAACATATTTTAGTATCCTATCGCGTAGGATTTTCCCAATGTGTGTAATTTAAAAAAAAAATTGTTTCGGACTCATTTTTTTTTTTTTTTAGTATAAATATCGTGTATATTTATCCAGAAAACCTATTTATCGTACAATCATAAAACGAATCATCTGCGAGAATTTAGTACAATGTTTCAGCATTGACGAGGAGGTAACTTTGCAGTACGAACGCCACTGTCGTGTGATGTATTTCGAGAAAAAAAAAAAAACAAAAAAACACTCGGGAGAGCGAAAGAAACGCGGAATAAGTAAAGTGCCATATTTTTTTTTTTTTTTTTTTAGTTTGATCGCTGATCGCCAAAAATTTCGCATATCGATCGCGCAGAATCGTCGAAAATACAAAATTAACAACTTCGTGAATCAACATAGCGAATAGCTGGTGGTTTTGTAATTGTATATTATTTTGTATTTTACAATATTAGGAACATTCACGGGACAATCTCACAATGCACTAAGTTTATTTACTATTTTCATAATCGATGACATTTTTTTTACTCGTCAACACGTCGAGAATTGATGTTTCTTCATTATTATTTTTTTTTTTATACCCCTGAATACATTTTTTTTTTTCGTTTGTTTGTTTTATTTACACGGTAAAAAAGTAGCTAATTCAGACGATAATAACGCGGTAAATCTCACAGCGCAACAACAGCATCGATTAATTCGTAGAGCAATTATTTAAGACGTATTTAATGATCCAGAGGAGCAGCCAACGAGTTTCAAATTAATTTGATATTCACTTATACGATTTTTTATTATCTAAATCGAGAAGACAGATTTATTTTTGGTTTGTTTATTCTTTTGTTTTTTTTTTTTTTTTTATATTAAAGTCGCCACAACGATAGCGCTATCGGACTCGAGAGGTCAATCGAAATCATCTCGTATTTCAATAGGCACTGTAGTTTCGTGTTATGCGTCCGTATTTTTTAATTTTTTTTTGTATCTCAAAGCAATTCACGAGATATAAGTAATAATAATTTAAAGCCTTCGAAAATTGCATTGTTAAATTGGAATGTACGAGAGACGGAGACGTGAGCGAAATCCGTAAAAAAAAAAAAAAAAAAAAAAAATTTCAGTAAATCTCGACGAATTATTCGACAACCAATGGAATATTCGATTTGTTTCGCACAGTACCGATAGTTATCAAATTAATTTGAAACCATATTAAAAACAACGACGCGCCGTATCGTTCGAATCTTCGATTTGTTTTTTTGTTTTTTTTTTTTTTTCTTATTCTTTTGTTTCTATCCCGAGGAACAAGTGATCTGCAGTTGTTTTTCACGTCTCGACAAACGATCGATTAGACGCGGCACAATATTATTTAATTTAACTAAATATTATTTACAGTTTTTTGTTCGGCTTTCTTTTCATAGAAAAAAAAAGTAAAAAAAAAAAAAAAAAACACCACAATTGTACATTACGATCAATAACCGGCCCGTTTAAGTTCGTTCAATTGGTGAGCCAATTTTTCCTCCTTCGTGCGTCTCGCCTGTCCGAGTTTTCGACACTCGATGTACGTACTGACAAAACGTTCGACGTCTATCTTACGATTCAAAAAATCTTCGGCTATCTTTTCACTGTTCTCGTGACTCGCGTCCGCTGATTTTTTCAAACACTCTTTTATGTGATCCGGTGTAAAAACTACGGAAAGTTTATTGTATTGCTGTATAAGATTGTCGTAACGAGCTTTCAGCACCGTTACCGTTTCGACTTTTTCCGTAACTTCGTCCTGCAGCTCTTTGAGTTCAGCTTCCTTCGCCAAGTTCGCAGCTACGTAAGAAAACGAAAGAAAAAAAAAAATTAATAATTTCATACATTCGATGTTTCGTTACAAAAAAAAAAAAAAAAAAAAAAATGTTCAACTTACTCGCAATTTTTTCCACGGTATCGATGTCCTCATCGACCGAAGAATTCAAGTCTTTGAGATGCGTATGTTTTTCCAAAAATTCATCCATGAGATCGTCGTTATCGCCGAGTTTTCTCAATTCCTCATTCGTAAGATTGTTAAGTTCCGGAAAAACGATACTCTGCGGTGTCGTTGTTTGTATCTGACTCGGCATCGGTTGTACGTAATTCGCGTTAATATAATGCGAATTGATGTAAGGCGTCGAGTGCCGTTCCGACGTGTATTGTGCGGTACCCGTGTTATGCATCGAGTTGCTGCTGCAATTAGCGACGTAAGTCGAATGATGCGAACCCGCGCCGTACGATTGCGACGCTTGAACGTCGGTTACGCACGAATTTGTATAATTATAATCGTAAGCGGAAGCGTTTGTGTTTGGTGATGAAAATTGTGGATATTGCGAATTGTAGTAAGAATTATAGGACGTGGACGGGAGTTCGGGATAACGTTGCAGGGTGTAAGATGGCGAGGCTCTGCCTTGCAAGTCTGAAAAACCAATAAAAATGAAAAAAAAAAAAAAAAAAAAAACAAAGAAAAATGAGTTAAAAGACAACGCTAAACCGTGAAATCGATAAAAAACGATCATATGACAAATTTTCACCTCTATGTGTGCCGGTCGATGCGAGTCCTATGTCCTCCTGTACCTGAGGTGGATTTTTGCTAAATTCTCGTATTATCGCCTGAACAACGCGTCCGAGATCGCTGTGCACTGTGAACTGAATTAAAATGTATTTTAACTACCAGTTCCCCACTGTAAAGGTTTCCTTTACCCTAACAACCAAATATATGTAACATACATTTGTGTCTCAAAAGCCATCTAACTGCGATATTCGTTTCCCAACGAAATGTTTCAAGAATAAAATGAATTTAACATTTATTTCAATACGAAATAACGAAAAAAAAAAAAAAAAATTTAAATGGCTCCAAATTTAATCTGTAAGTACGCGGTTTGCGATCTTAAGCTCCAAGACAACGGAGTCTCGTTATTTTATGCAAGAATTCCAAAGTAGGCTTATGACTCATAATCTATGTCTATATTATCCGTCATCCAAGAAACGTGAAGTATATATATATATGTGTATTTCAAGGTTAATGGTGAAAATTCTTTCTTACATTTAGGAGTCCAGGGGCACTAGTAATTTCGCTGTGTTCGTTGCACCAAGGATGTGTTATCGGCGGGGAGACTCTGAGTACAGGCTTTTCCAGTGGAAATTCAGGTGATAGCGAGACCATGATAGCCATACGTCTGGCGCCGGCATCAAACTGTACCTGATATTCCACATCTTCTCGCAATTCTAGAACACTGAGAAACAAAAGAAAAACGGGTTGAGATTGCAGCGCAAATAATTGCCGCGACGCGATCTGTGACGTCGATTACACGTAATTTTAATGACGAGAAATTAGTCGAATTTATTATGGATGTCAAAAGTTGAATTATCGATCAACGATCGTTCGTAACGATAAGGAAAAAAATTACGATGACGAAGAGCTCGTTGCAGCTCGTTGAAAAATAATTACCCGACGATCTTGGAATTAATGCGAAGCAATGAAGGAGAGGTTAACTCTCGAGGTTACAAAATTTGTACGTTAAAAAAATCTAATGACTCTTACTTGTCGTTGAAAATTTTTAAAGTGTCAATCTGACGTTTTCTCTTGACGGCGGCATTCTCATTTTCTCCACGGAATATTCGCGATATCATTTAAATGCCTTAATTTTGAATAAATCATTCGCTTATCCGTCAATGGGCCTGTCAAAGCAACCATCCAGCAGACCAGCTGTTCCACGATACTTTGCTTACTTCGCGACTCAAAGATACGTTCGAGATACATCGAACGATTCGATTAATCGCGAGGATCGCGTGTGTTTTTTTTGTCACTTTGTGTGTGTGCGCTGCCACACACGCGCGTAGTAGTGGAGGGGGTCGGCGTGTGTTTTCTCGCGCTTAATTCTTTATCGTTGTCGATGAATTGTTGATTACCAAAAGAAAACAGTAGAAGAAAACTGATTTTCAGTAATTCGCGATAAAAATGGACAGTTGTTGATTCAACAACACGCGTAAAAAACATCAGACAAATGGAAAGTTGACAATTATCGTAATAAATCGCCGGTACATCGAAGTCGCAGTAATGCCAGTGTTTCAAGAATCATGTGCCGAAGTAAACATCGCAATTTTTAAACATTCCCCTCGTAAACAATGTTGACAATTAATGTTTTTTTTTCGCGTAATCGTATTTTCAGCAAATACAGGCGCAAACCGTCATAATAATACATCCGGGATCGCGAAATCTCCGGATGGGTTGTGCATCGGATTTGAATCCCTGCACTCTGTTGAATGCAGTGGCGAGAAGAAGACGACCAGGCGGAACGGAGCACAAAGATTCTTTTTTGCCGGCCCTCGTTCCTCGCGTAAGAAAAAACATATTTTTCAATTAATTCCTTTATTTCGCGAAATTACAGAATTATCGAAACGAAATCATACAAAATTTTCAACATCACAGACAAAAGATTTGACTCAAGCGATGGAAGAATCGCGACTCCAAGTCTCGCATACTCTCCAGTCGTGTTTGCAGTCCGACGGCAGAAGAAGATACGCAACGCCTCCTCAACAAATAGCCGCTTTCAATCGGAGATCAAATCCTGAAGTTTTGTCGCCTTCCGTCGAGGAATGGATAAAAACGGATCGCGACGTTATCGTCGGCGACGATATTCTGAGTCTCAATCCTCAAGAAAATTTCAATATTCATTTTCCCTATCGAAGAGGAGAATTAAACGTTCACAGCGGTCCGGGAGGAAGTCTCAGAGCCGTTTTGGCGGATTTAAAAACTATTTGGGAATACGTTTTGACCGCTAAGATGGATATTCCTTTAAGAGACTTAAAACACTACAGAGCCGTTCTCATTGTACCTGATATATACAACAGACTTTACCTCAAAGAATTAACGACACTTATGCTCTGCGAAATTGGATTCGGCGGCTGTTTTTTGCTGCAAGTGAGTTTTTTTTTTTTTTTTTTTCCGAAAAAAAAAAAAAAAAAAAAAAAAAATTTAAAACCTATCGAATATTTATTATAATCGATTTTCCATTCAATTGTTTTAGGATCACGTGGCCGCGACATTTGGCGCGGGATTGGGATTCGCGTGTGTCGTAGACGTCGGCGATCAAAAAACTTCGGTCTCTTGCGTTGAGGACGGAATATCGCACAGAAATACTCGCGTGCGAATGGACTACGGTGGGGGCGATATCACGCAGACATTTTTTTGGTTGCTACAGAAATGCGCGTTTCCGTACAAAACTTGCGACCCTTCGAACAGATTGGATGCTCTTTTGTTGAGTCAAATGAAAAATGATTTTTGTCACGTCGATTTGAACGTTTGCGGCTCACAGGAGAAGACATTCGTTGTGAAAAAACCCAAAGAACCAACTGAGAGATATACGCTGCAGGTATACATTCGAGAATATCGTAGAAAAATGCGAAATTGATTTTTACGGAAGAATAATACGCGTGATAATTTGCAAATAATTTTTTTTTTTTTTTTTTTTTTTTTTTTTTTTTCAGGTCGGCGATGAGTGTCTCGTTGCACCGCTTAGTCTTTTTCAGCCCGAACTCTTCAAAGTCACGGGGCCTCACGTTGTTCACATACAAAAACGATCCATGGGCGATCCGGAGGATCCGCACGACGAGAATTATCTCCGAGAGACAAGTGTAATATTGAGTTTTGATGCTCCAACGACGACACGATAAAACAATAAATTTTAATCGACGTTTTT
This sequence comes from Buathra laborator, assembly GCA_934046635.1. NCBI lineage: Eukaryota > Metazoa > Arthropoda > Insecta > Hymenoptera > Ichneumonidae > Buathra > Buathra laborator. The sequence goes on from OW203900.1 coordinate 8,786,534, forward strand.
TTTTTTTTTTTTTTTTTTTAGCGACGGGGAATGAAAGAAAATTTGGAACAAACGCTCGAGATGCAGGAAGAAGTAACGACACCGGCCGTAGCCGGCGAGGAAGAAGTCGTTGTCGATGCTGTTGATTCCGCGCCAATCGCATTGTCGAATCGGGATCTCGATGTGCCGAGAGACTTTATCGTGGGACCTCAACAACTTTTGGGACTCGATCACGCGGTTTTGCAGAGTATCGATCGTTGCCGTTAGTATTTACGATTCGTTTTATTAATGTTCGGCATACGAATGATTTTTTTTTTTTTTTTTCGAAACTATGTAATCCACGCATTTGTTTTTATAGCTACCGACGATCTGAAGAGAAAAATGTACAGCTGCGTTCTCGTAGTCGGTTCCGGAATGAAATTTCAAGGGATCGGAATGTGGCTACACAATCGAATATCCCTTCAAATTCCGTATATGTATAGAGCCGGTTAGTCATTATTTAATTAATGAATTAACGCTTTCCGATGAAAGTTCCGAAAATTTAAGACGATATTTTACAGAGCAATTGGACATAATAACCCAACCGAAAGAAATGGACCCGGGAATGACGGCGTGGAAAGGCGCCGCGATTCTCAGTTGTCTCGAATCAGCGCAAGAATTGTGGATCGGTCGCCAAGAATGGGAACGAATCGGCGTAAGAGTGCTGAGAGAAAGAGCGCCGTTCATGTGGTAAAAAAAATTATTTTGTTAACGAATTGTATCAAAAATGTATTCTATATAGTTTTAGGAGTAAAAAAAAAAAAAAAAGCGGTTCGTGTGACGAACAATCGGTCAGAGCAAATCCGTCATTTTTATTTTGTTCTTATCGTTACGATGATACGTCGCTATGTCGGATTCGATGAGGAATTTTACGAAGTTCAGTGTATCCGGTTCGACGTCGATGTAAACCCCGTCACCTCCTGTTGTATACGCTTTAGCGAGATCCTGAAAATTGCGGCATTAGGTTCTTCTATTCTTTGATGTGATTTTTTCAATAATTTTTCGCTGTTCTCACCGATAATAGATTCTTGAATAGGTCGTTGCCCGGGAAAATAACGTCCACTATCGAAGCCTGTAGACAATCGAAATAAAAAAAATTGTAAAAAAATTCGAATTTCCGTGATTTTCGAAATTTTCAGATTTTCGAAATTTTCGAAATTTTCGAAATTTTCAGATTTTCGAAATTTTCGAAATTTCCGAAATTTTCGGAAATTTCAGATTTTCGAAATTTTCGGAAATTTATTTGAAACAAATTTGAAATTGCATATTTCATTAACTGCAAGAAATTCGTGGAAAAATTGTTACCAAGTCTTCTTTGCATTTCTTGAACAATCTTTTCATCACAACGATTTCCTTGTCGTACGGAGTTTTGCTGCCAACATTTTCAATGGCGTTTAAACAAGCGCTCTTCATTTTTTCCAACCCTTCCTTGTTCCTCTCCAAGCTGAAATAATAAAAATAAAGATAATCAAAATTTGTTAAATTACAAATTGCTAAAAAAAAAATCGAAAAAAAAAAAAAAATGTTTTTTGCTCACTACGCAATATTTTTGTTGGCAATTGCCTCGTCGGTTTTTATACTGTTGATAACTTGTTGCAATTGAATTATAACTTCTTCCGAGTCACGAATCAGAGTTTTGCACAGATCCGTTGTACCGGGAATCGGCAGATCTTTGAGTTCTTGGGGATGAAGATTTTTCAATAATCCGCGAAGCAATTTGTGATGTCGAATTTTTATCTCGTTCTGTCCGATGCTTTGCGACAGAGTCGTCAATTCGTTGTTCGCGTCCCTGTGAATTCGATCGTCCAATTCCTGTTGCAGTTCTTCTCGTATGTCTTTTAAGTGTTCGTATGCATCCTCCAGTGTAAATTCACCCGTAACATCGTCGAGAAGTTCAGTTTCTCGACTCATCCCGTGTTGTTTATTACCTGTTGACTCGTTTCACTATTTGCCGACAATAAAAACAAAACTCGCGAACTTCGAGTACTTTTTTTTTGACATTCAAAACAACTTGTTGCTGTTTAGTTTTAGGTTATGACATCGGAGTTTTTTTATGCACCGACGCGAGTAGAATAAATAATTCGTATATTTATTTGGCGATTAATTAGGCAACAGTGAGTTACGAACGATTTATATTTCGTAAAACATTCGCACGAACGCGAGAAACGGGCGGAATTACGGTATTTAGAGTTGTCACTGTTTTCGCCGCGCATTCAAGTTATTGTTTGTGACGGATGCGCGTGACTGCGAGTAGACCAATCACCAGTCGACTTCGAACCGGCATTTCGGTAACGGCGCAAAGCCGCGCTTCGTATGCACTTTCATGCATGCATTTCCTCGGAACATGTATATCATTTTCTTTTTTCAAGTGTACTCGTTAAAGTGTATTTATTATACGGTAGCTAACGATAAACAACGTATCTGCATCGCCTGTCAATCCCACATATGTCAACTTGAAAAATCACAGGCGAAACATGTTTATCTGGTCAATTGAAGGATAACCCAATTTTTTAACGTTAATAATCAGTGTTGTGGATCGCGAGTGAATCCATCTTTTATCGATCGCAGTATCACGCCTTCCCAAATCGTGAATGAAACGGGAAAACGACAAGCGGAGATGCGGTATAGTGAAGGACTCTTTTACGTGAGTTACTAATTTTTCGTCTTAATTAATTAATAATTCATGATTTTATCGATAATAGTATTATTATCGCAAAATTACCGCGATGTTTTTTTGGATTTTTGAATACGGTAAGCGGAGTAATTTTGGATATAGCGAGGTGATATGTTGGTTGTGTTTTACCTCCGGACACGTATTCGCCGCCCGAAAAAGGCGCGAGAGAAAACCGCGGAGTAGGAAGGGGAAGGGGACGCGCGTATCCGTGGGATGTAAATACGCGGTATATTCTACTCCCGACGATCTATCGTGTATAGAGCAGTGCGAATATAGCACCGGCAAAAAAACGTCTAAAGAAAAGGATAGGTGTCTTGGAAGGGGATGAAGGCAGATAGATGGACGAACGGCGGGCGGTCGATGTCAGACTTATACGATAGTATATATACGTTATATAGTGTATAGTGAAGGATAGGAGAAGTCAGCACTATCTATACGTAACCGCGACTGACAGGATGAGCCGAAGGGTTTGGAAGGGCGAAGCCACATCTCTATCGACGTCATCCTGGCAGATACTCTCTAAAACATCGCCGTAGCGTCCACGAACCTCGCGCTGAAATTCTCGAGACATCGGGATAGTTAACGTGCGGTATCCTCAGATCGATTACTTATTATAGCAGCGCTTATAGCGATATATCAAGTGACCAGGTAGCGTCTCGGCATCAAATATAACGTTTTTTAAATATGTATATATTATTGTTTAATTTTTTACGTAGAAACATCTTTACAATACAAAAAAAGTTTTTATTTTAATAAATGGCCGAGAAAACGATGTCGACGGCATTTTTAATTATATGAATATTTTTTCATTCTTTTCGTTTGCCACGTTACGCCATTTTCATCTCTTACATGGCGATTACGAATGACTTGTTATAGTCTTCGAATTTTCGCTTTCCGAATTGGCCACTCGCGGCGCTTGCGGCGCTCTAAGATAATTAATAATCTTCAAGTACCGAATCTATATACAGTTCTTAACGAAAAAGACGCGGAAAAAAAATCGTGGCTACAGCATGTGCCCTTCTAAGTTGATTTATCTCCTTTCTTTTTGTCGAGTCGCACGAATCCTAGTCGAGTTATATCCCCGAAGGATTTGCCGACGTTACCCCGTTGTGCCGTCGTACCACGTGACACTCGCGGCTTTGCCAATATGTTTTGCGCAAAACTCTCGTGGCTTTCGGCGAATCCCGCTGGTAACAAGTTACTTGAACGCTATGAGTTTTCCGGTATTACTCCATCACCTGAGGATAATTGCAACCGTCCTGATGGGTCGAGTTATCTTTACGGATCCCGTTGCAACGAGTAGCTATAGTGTTGTACACCGTACCGAACATGAATATCGATCTAATCGATAAGTTATCGATGTTTTGAGTTATTTACATATAAATGTGTATATATGTATAATATATACAGTGTATTATATAAAAATATGAAAAAATATAGATCGCGATCTCTCCGTTCTTCCCGATGCAATATTTGAGCCGCGAGACGAATATTCCAGAGAGTGAAGTCCAGTTATTCGGTGAACGAGTGAACTGGTGATTTATGAGATTGTTTCGGGGAAAAAAAAAAAAAAATGTTGTATCGATCACTTTAACCGAGCAAAAGGTGATTGGATAGCGGCGGATTGGATCGAAGTTCGTACCGGAAGTGTCGCGATTGCGGACGTAACGACCGACCGAGAATCGCGCCTCCACCCTTATCGCTATATACGCATTTCATATCCCATTTTCGTTGTTTTTTTTTTCTCTTCCACTTTCACTATCCTCCATTGTCTCTCGTTCACCCTTTCGTTCCTATTTTTTTTATTCGCTCGTGCAGCACGCGGCTCGCCACCCTTTCCTATTCGGAGATTCGTTCGATGCCGCGGATGGGGAACACGCCGTCCGCAATACACGCCGCGGGGGTTAAAGGGTTATACAAGGGGGAAAAAAGGGTTCATGGAGCGAGAGGACGAAAAACGAAAAAAAAAAAAAAAAGGGTTGAGTACAAAAAGGTTGAGGGGAGGAGAGAGTTTAGTTCGCGCGAAGCTTGCAGAGGAATGTTATAGGATGAAAATTACAGACCAACCCGGAAATGACGGTGCGCCGGAAGCGCTCGTGGCGCTCGCGAGTTCCGGATGTAGCGGCACCCGAATCGTCTGGCATCATCCGCTGACATGCTACTGTGCGCTCTATCCTTCTCCTATACGTGTTGTTGTCTTCATGCTGTAGTATCCCGCCGTTTGGCAAAAATTTCCCACAAATTCCTCTCCACGCGACGCGGATGAAATTTCAAAACGTTCACACGTCCCGAGGTATTCGATTTTCATTGGAGAAAACAATGCGGGATGTTGTTTAGTCGATTTGTCGGACGATCGCGATTTCGCGATGGAATTTCGCGGCAAAAAACAATTGCTTTGCGATCGTACCTTTGATATATTGTACAGTAGCGATTGTTAACCCTTTTAAGGTCTACGAAATCTGATCAATTGAGTTTCTAATGTTAGTTACAAAATTTAGAGGATATTTTTAAAATTTCGATACTTTTTGGGTTGAGAATTGTTTTTTACCCTATCGTTGTGCCATTGTAATGATTTATTTTTCGCTTAGAAACGTCTTAAAGAAGACATGTCGTTACAGTTTTAGTTAAAAGTGAGTTTCCGAGAGAATTTCGAAGACTTCTCAATGAGATCGAAATCTGAAAAAAAATCAATGATATAAAGGGTTCTAAGAACATTAATTCTGCATAACAACGATGACAAAAAGTTATTAACAAATTAGTAAAAAAATATTGTTCAACGAATCGACCGGTACCCCAACACGTTTTTTTCGCAGAAATTAATCCGTTAATTTTTCTGAATAAATACAATTTCTTTTTAGAATTTTTTCTAATTTTCCAATTTTTTTTTTTTTTTTTTTTTTTTTTTTTTAAATGAAAAATCACCAATTTTGAATCTCGAGTTCCGATAAATATGAGCATTACAGGCAAATTTTTTCCGGGCAATCGATCTAACATATCCGCAAATATCAAAGATTTTTCCAAAACCGGGAATTTCGAAAATTTGAAAAAATTCTCAAAAAATTCATGCAAAAAAATTAACGAATCACCTTTCGCTAAAAAAAAGTCAGTTACCACATAATTCGATTCGATGGACAATTTTTTTTTAAACTAATTTATTAACAACTTTTTGGAATTATTATTATGCAACATCAAAATTTTTAGTATCTTCTGTAAAGTTGATTTTTTTCAGATTTTTTCTAATCCCGAAGTCTTCGAAATTCTCTCCGAAATGCGTTTTTCGCTGGAAATCTATCGATACACCCTCCTTAATGGGTAAATTGCGCGAAATCTGCCGATAAAACCTTCGAAAATTTTCAAAAATTATATAAATAAAAATATAATAATAATAATAATTATTATTATACCCTTAACCGCAGTTAAGCTGTGGGTTCGCGCATACGCTCGGCTTTTAGACTACGTAACGAAGTAGAGACGAATCGAGACGAGTGTTATTCGCCAAAGTTTCTATCCTCGCTGTTGACCAGCGGAGAGGTGTTTCCTACGTGAACCGGGGGGGTGGGGGTGGGGGTGGGGGAGGCGGTTCTATATATCTGGGACACAGAACTCGAGTACAAGCCGAGTTGTGCGGTAACGTGGCCTCGTCGAGACCGAGAGAGAGAGAGAGAGAGAGAGAGAGAGAGAGAGAGGGAGGGAGAGAGAGGGATGTCCTCCACAGCACATGAGAGTTTCGAGTTTGCGATTCCCCCGGTGGTTCTCCTCGTGAGATTCGACAAGGACGCGTATAGTATACTCTGCGGAGCTCTCGGTACACAGTTCACATCTCGACACGAGAGTAAGCAACGAAATAGTATATCAACGCTACAGTACTCATTCGCAACGATCGGGGAGGTCGGATAACTCGCCAACGAGCTTATCTAATGCGCGTGGAATTCCGACGACAAATTTGACCGCTTAATAAAAATCATTTCACCGAAACGTAAAAAAAAATCGAAAAAAAATTATCGTATTATCGATGTAAATGAGTCAAAGGATTTTTTGCAAAGTAGTTAGTTATTTTCGAGCTTTTAATTTTGTTATTCGCTTTTCGTTGCATCGAGTGCCGCAAGTATTCGTATACTCCGTCGGTATCGTAAAATTCGAAATTCGCTTTGAGTTATTCTCGTCTTTCAAGAATTTCTATACGCGTTCTTTTTCTTTCCCGCGGCATTTCGGATTTTTCTCGAACAACCGCAGTATTAACGAAGGTCTCTCGCAGTTAAGTCGGCGGTCCACTTGGGTGGTTCCATTTGCACAATTGCCGCACGCGACTCTGCGCGTCGTCGCCACCGGGGATCGCGAGACCGCGGACTGTACATAGAGAATTCACGCTTCGCTAGTTTTGCCGCGGTGCGTACCTCTTCGCACGGAGGTCTCATTTGTGTTAAAAAAAAAAAAAAAAAAACATAGAAAACGACGACTCCGGGTTCAGCATGACTCGGCAGACGACGATTTCGTCGTCAGATATTTATCCGAGTTTCTGGTATTTTCGCACGAGAAAACGCGTAATAAACATTACAACTTATTATCAGTAAACAATATTTCATGACAATACTCGTACAACTGAAATTCATAATTAATCGATGAACCCCGCGATGTTTCTTGATTACGAAAAACGCTATCGCGCGCAATCATAGGGACAGACGGGAGTTGGTTACCGTTCGGATAAGTGGTCGCGCGATGTAATTGCCACGAAGTACTTCGAAACGAGGTACCGAGTGCCTCGCGACGATATTGAGATGGGAAAAGGGGAGAAAAGGAATGATACGAACAGAAACAGCAAACGGCATTCCCAGTCGATGGTACATACGTGTTGGCATTTGTCTACGTGAGGTGTATAGATGTACTCGCGCGTTAGGTCGACGTTCACGAGCGTCGCGTATAAACGTGTGTGCGGATGTGTTTCGAAGTACGACAGGAGCGAACATATATATATAGCAGAGTGGATCTGTGTAGAGAAGGTCGAGCCATGGAGTTGGCTACCGGTGGAGAGAAGTTGTGGAGGGTAGTCAACGTACGAGAGGCACGACGACGACGAGCGGTTCACAAGCCATAAAAGCTCTCGCGAACAGGGCCCCTGGCTTTGCGCTTCCCGAGAGAGAACCCGACGATGCAGTCCCTCGTCGACTACTCTATCTATCCTCGCGCTTACCTTCCGTTTCTCTCTGTTTTCCTCCCTCTCTCTCTCTCTGTCTCTCTCTCTCCTACTCGCGAAGCTTGCGCGAGAGACTCTCGCTGGAGCTCGTAAAAGCTTCGCGCTCGTACTCCGCACGAATGCCCACGCGACGAATAAAGCCAACTCTCTCTCTACCTACGTTCCCTTACGATCTTTGCGATCACGAGAAAACCACCCCCCACAAACCCAACTTTGGTAGTTGGTGAAATAAATAAAAATATTTTTTTTTTAAGATCGCAGCTTTAATCCAACGATTTTGCAAGTCTTATCTAAGATTCGACATCGATATCGTATTAATAAAAAAAAAAAAAAAATTATTTCGAATTTTTGGAGGGGTGCGATACTCATATCGAAAATATATCGATGACGATGAAAATTTAGTGATGAGTCTGATTTTATGTTCATTTTTTTTTATACTTCGCGATATGTGGCGATTTTTTTTTATTACTGAAATATCTGTTTTAAGACGAAACTCGCAGTTTGATTTCATGTCCCGAGCTATTTTTAGAAATTGTTATTTATTTTAGACTTTACCGCGTCACGTGGTCCGCCGGATCGGAGTTTTCTCTCGAAAATCTTGAATTTTTTAAAATTTCCCGCTTTAGATTTCATTAAAAGATGTGTAACTTCTTTAAATTTTATATTAACGATATTTCGCGCCTTAAGGTTCTACTAGCGGTACAGTTCAGCCAAACGTAAGATTCAAGGAGAATTTCGAAAGCTTTTCAATGTGATAAAAGTCTAAAAAAAAATTCGGCATATAGAAGGTGCTGAAAAGATTGATTTTGCATAATAATAATACCAAAATGTTATTAACAAATGAATGAAAAAATGTATTTTTTAACAAATTACTCGGCAACCTAATTTTTTTTTAATGAAAATGATTCGTAAATTTTTCTGAATACGTATGAATTTTTTCAGAATTTTGTCAAATTTCGTAAAATTGCGTTTTTATTCTTCATTTTGTCTAAAAAAACGAAATTTTTCAAAATTAGACAAAATTCCGAAGAAAATCGTACGCAAATATGGGTAAATCGGCTGAATATGGAAGAATAATAAAAACTGCAGGTCAGTACAGCAACAGTAGTCAACTTCTAGCGGTTCCGAAAAGCCATAATTTCGTTGGTCGCCATCATTTTGAATTTTATCTGTTTCTCGTATAGTATACCGTCTGGTTATATCATTCGTTAGTTTCGTTCTTTATCTATCCTATAGCTGTTACCGCTACGTACCTCTCGTATTCCGTTGAGTCTCGGAGCCTCGACGTCGGGGGCGTCTCACCCTCCGCCGATCCTTTTCCAGAGTCTTCTCTCCACCCTTCTGATGCTCGCTGGTTCGTCGTGTGACTGAAGCTCTCCTCTTTCCATCCTCGGAAAGCAGTAGAGCTCTAGCAGAAGCAGTAGCAGCAGCAGCAGCGGCGTTCTCTCGGTTCTCTCGCCACCTTTCTTTCCCAGCAGAAGCAGCAGCAGCAGCCTCGGCTCCGAGGCGAAGAGCCTGCAAGGCTCTCTTTTCTTCCGCTCCTTCATTTCTTTTATTTTCATTTTTTTCCTTCTCTTCACCACCAGTAGCAGAAGCAGCAGCGGAGCTAACGCTGTCGCGCTTTTTCTCAAAGCTCACGGTAGCTCGCCGTCTCTCGGTTCGCTCTTCGCGCTCCATCTACTCCTCTACGCGCGGCGGAGTCTTCTTTCTTTTTCATCTCAGCTCCGCTTTTTTTCTTTTTTTTTTCTACTCTCGTTACTTTTTACGTTTTTTTTTATCCCCTCTCGCTCTCTCGTCCAACCCCTTAGCTATACGTATACTGCACGAGAAGGCGGTGATCGAGACCGTGCCTCGTGCACCACCAGCTCCCTCGCTACGTTTTCTCTTCTTTTTTTTTTATTCCTCTTCTTGGTGCACTCTTTTTTTTTTTACCTGCTGTCTTCTTCCCTTATCCTCCGTTGGACCGGGAATAAAAGAACCGACGAGAGAAACCCGACGCTCGTCCGCGATCCGCTGCGTACATAGTTTCATATACCGTATCCCATGTATATAGCACATAGCGCGGGTATATGCGAAAAATTCTCCATGTCACATCGGTGAATCTCTCGTGCACTTCTACACATTCTTTGCGATTCTTTGGTCCTCCAATCGAGAGTCAGACAAGTATTTATACAGTAAAGAATCGAATGAGTTGCATCGAAAGCTCGCGAAGCAAAATACGAAAGATCGCAGCAAAATCTTTCGTGTTTATGAAATATTAAATTTAAAACGCTCGCAGTTAAATTTGTCATCGAAATTAGGAATTTTCGAAAAAATGTTCATTCAAATAACAATTAAAAAAATAATAATGAAGGAGTCTTGAAAAATTAAATTTACGTTCGCCGTGAAATTTGACTACGAAAATAAGGAATTTTTTAAAAAATTACATTAAAATTATTATTTAAAAAAATGGAGGCAGGAAGAACCCTTGAAAAATGAAATTTACAACATCCGAAGTGAAATTTGACTATAAAATTCGCATTTTTCAAAAAAATGTCCATTAATATTATAACTAAAAAAGAACGAAGGAAGGAGCCTATCGGCAACAAAGTCGACTATTCTCAGGGGGGTGGATGGCTCGAGAGATCCAAGCGATTAGTAGGTGGCACGTTCTCTACGTTTTCATCTCTCCCTCTCGTCTCTCTGTTGGATCTCCGTGCGCTACTGGATTTTAATCTTTTTTGCGTCGCTAATGCTACCCGCTGTTCCCCGCAGGTATTGTTGAGGCTTTCAGAGGATTATCCCATACCATTACGTCGACCCGTGCCAGAGATATCGGAGAGCTTTTCATTCTTTCTCCCTTTCGCCACAGTGGCAATTGGAGTCGGTAGAGAAAAGCGCATCTTCTCTCTGTCGCCGAGACGAGCGCTGAAGCTCCCGCTCGACTTTCCTCCGCATTTCTACACCATTCGCTTCCCAACCTTCCTTATCCACTCATTCCGTAGAGTCGACGAATCCACTTTCGGCTTTCGCGTCTCACACCCTTTTCCTTTCGTTTCCCCATTCACCTGCGCGATCGTTGCTCCGCTCGCAACGAACAATCGAATGCTTTATTTTTATAATTGACGCGGCCAATAAAATTCGATGTGGTTGAACGATAATTCTTAATCATTGACGAACGATTTTCTTTATCCTTCGCGAGAATTAACTTTTAAAGAGCAATCCTTTCGTATTGTATTCTACGTATTGCTTAATTCGAGAATATCACACATATTTTTACATCTTTACTACCAGACGTCCAATCGATCCGATGACTTTACCGTTGCGAAACTTCGGCAAACATCAATATTTTATCGCTATATCGATACAATGAAATTGATAGAAATTACACCTTAAAGTGATCAAAATCGCCAATTTTTTTTTCATTGAAGATTTTCTTTTCGGTCGATGTGTAGCGTTTTCGGATTAGAAATTAGCGAACAAAATGGTACCATTAACAAAAAAAAGTGAAAGATTTGTCTAAAACGAGAAAGAAATCGAAGAACGACTAATTCGTAAACGGGACTTGGAATCTCTGCGAGTTTCCCTTTGCCGTTACTTAGCCAATCAAAATCCGATCTCGCGGAATGTGAATTTGTTTCGGCCGCATTGTTGCACCTTTGCCAATCAAATAGTTTGCCCCGAATTCATTTATTTCCGAAAATCATTGAATTTCCGACTGTATTTGCCGTTCGTTTTTTCTGGAAACTGCAGAATTCAGAATGGGAGTCTCGTAGCTTCAACGTCTTCGGATAATGGTAAAGTTGCTTAGCGCGAGGCGCGAGAGTGAGAAAAAAAGAGTGAAAAGCCTTCGAAGCAAAGTCTCAAGGAGTCACCGTAGATCCGAACGAATTAAGAGGCCTCGGAGAGTCTTCTTTAATTGGTTTACTATCTACGTCTGGGTCCTCGCGGCAGTTTAATTAATATTTTAATATGCGCCAACTTCTCATCTCTCTCCGTCTCTCCCGAGAGAGAGAGAGAGACGAGAGCGACAACGACGACGAAGCTGTCGTTCGCTGGAATATGAAGCTTATAGTTAAATTAAAGGCGTCTGCGATAGGGATCGATTGGATAATAGATAACGCGGGGAACAAAACGTATGAAGTTCGTTTTATACATAGCTATATATAGTTATTCATAATTCGCGAACTAAACCACTAAACCGTTCGGGATTTGTATGTATATATATAACTATTAATAAGGTAATATCCTATTTGTACGTATAGAACTGCGGTATGCGCTCACAGTGAATTCCCGCAATGTGGTTTGGAATTCGGTTGCGCATTATGAGCATCAAGTCTATTATTAGCAGATACATAATTATGTTACACGTATACCTCGTATAGGTATGTCGATACATTGTGTGAACGTAATATACATCGACGTTAGGCTAATAACGGTTAGTCGGTTGACCGAAGATCCAATCAAGCGTTGTGGTCTATCGAACTCTAGTTGTACCACTCAATGGCCCTCGCGCTCGCTCTCTCGCGCCCTTCACCCTTAATCCTCGGGATTTCCGGCTTAACGTCAACATAGACAAGTTTTAGGAGGCATTAAAAAAAAATTCATATAACTTTACTTAGTTGACTATGGGAAGCCGTCTTCGATGTTATTAGCTTCGTAGATCGCGGGATCGCGGGATCGCGGGATCGCGGGATTCACTCTCTTTTTTAAATGTTTCGCAAACGCAGTTGTGTAATTAGCAGTACCGGAATAATACGAAAAAAAAATGTCTTCGAGACTTCGTTTTCTGAAGTGAGTAATCATCGGACAGTAGGGGCGACGGGGGTAAGAGAGGAAAACGTATGGTGAAAAAATTGACGATTACACGCGATAAATTTGCCACTCCATGGAATTTACGGGGTGAAACATCGATTTTTTTTTACTTAAGTACCGAATTTCTTGGGTTTCGATAATCCGTAGTCTTTTTCATCATTTTCATCAAATTGACGGTATAAATCGAAGGAGATTATAGTTCGATTCCAGGCGTTTGGAGTCGAATCGGCATTTCTCGCGATAGCTATAACGTTGACGAAACAAGTCGGTGTCCGATTACGAAAAAAAACTAATAGCCGCTCAACTCATAATGCGTTTGTATTAAAATTAATAAAATATAAGCGACGCGGAGAACGGCTGTTCTTCGATAATTGGCCAATGATTGATGAATTCATAATTGTGGTTAATGTAATATGATTTGCACGGAACATTACGGAATTTATGGATCAATTATCGAGGAATCGCTTATTATAAGTTGAATCGATGTATTTCCGCGATACTCGTCATAATAAATAGCATCCATGTATATCGAGTTTTTTCTCGACATCGCTATTGGAAAAGTCACTTAAATACCGTTTGATCAAAATAACTTACTGATAGAAATGTAAGATGCGATGTATCGTGAAAATTAGTAATATCGGAATCTCAAAGACGAAATCGGGAGCAAAGCTGAGTTATTGAGTTATTTATACGATTTACTTATTTTAATCTTTAAAAATGCCAATAATCATAATAATAATTATAATTAAAGGTAATCATAGAAAAATCGCCGTAACGCTATAATTAAAACATTTTGCCGATAAGATATCTTTAAGAATTAAAAAATTGGAATGCACTTAATGTGGCGAATCTAAAAATACCCCAATATGAAATTCAAGTAAATTTTCACTATTCGATTCACTAATTGATCCATCGAAGTTACTTCTATAACTGAATATATTAGATACGAAAAATCGCGTCAAAAGTTGAAAAAAGAAGAAAAAAAATTATCAATACCAATCAAAATCGCGCCAATGCCGCTAATCAATTTCAAATTTCTCACCACTAAAAATCGTCGTAAGATATCTTTACGTAATCTCCACAAAGTATTGAGTATACAGTTTACGCACTATGCGTTTACGATAAGTATTTACCATCAATTAACATCGTCGGCCCTTACGATCCAACAGAAGGGTTTCCGTAAGTCGAAATGACTCACTGCGGAGTCCAATGCGAAGTCGAAAAGGGGTGAAAAACAGTTTCAGCTGGCGTTCGCACCCTCTCGTCTAAACATTGGAAACACCCCGAGAGAGAGGCGAATCAGAAGCCACATTTCCCTCACATATGCAGTTCTCTTATCGATAATAACGACTCACAATAACCTAAAAGATACCTAACGATACTATATGCAAATTGATGAGCCGAATTGCTCAGTCACCTATCCCTCGTAACTGCCTCCACCGTGTCCCTTGATTTTTCGATCTCCGCTTTCACCTTTACGTGTCAATATGCGCATCGAAGCTAAAACCGCGTAAATAAGGGTTTATCGCAAAAGGTTCGCGCGTACAGAGAATTCTCTACTTTCCTATACATATACATATACATATATATATGATTATATATATATATGTCTACATATATGTGATAATAAAAATGTGCAAAGGCAGAACGGGGCGCCACGTACGACGTGGCAAATGTATCGGAAACGCATCGGGGCGCTAATGAGGCCGGTCTGCCCCGCGGCGTGTCTCGCGTCGGCTTCGCTTTCGCGTCGTTATGCTAACCACCGTTAGGCGTGGCTTTTAGCGATCGATCTAATGACCCGAGGCCCCTTTACTGTCTCTCTCACTCGCTCTGGTCTCTATCTCCTTCACTCTCTCGCATCCGTATAGCGCATAGCGCCAAACCACCCTATCATCCTTCCTCTCTCACTGCGCCCAGTCCTCCCCCTCCCCCTTCCCCGCGACGACTCTCGCTTCGACTGGGCTCTCGAGCGAAATCGATTCGCCCCCTCGCCTCTGCCCCCTATCCACTGTGTAGTTGTGCTCTACAGCACTATATACGTATAGTATAGTAGTCTCTGTATACATGTAGGTATGTACTTCTCTATACCCCTGAGCCCTACCACGCCGAGCTTAATCGCTCTCGCGCGCCTCCTCTCACCGTTCTCTCTTCTCTTCTTCTTCGTTTTTTTTTTTTTTTTTTTTTTTTTCATTCTCTCTTTTTTTTACTTTCTTCCTTCGTTCTCGCATTTTTTTTTCTCTCATCGCCGATAGACCGACGGAGGTACCTAACAGGCCGTTACACTCTCGATATCCCATCGGGAACTACGAAAGAGAGAAAAGAGCGTTTTTTTTTTATTTCTCTACCTTCGTTTTATTTCGATTCCCCGAGACTCTCGATTTGGTATTATTCGAGGCGTTAAGTTAGTTAAGAAAAAGAAAAATCGAAATTATGAGGTTAGAGATGTTAGTGGATATTGAACTATATATATGGGGATTCGGGATAATGTGCATTGCAGCCATGGAAATTAAGTATATAGATATGGAGAAGTTTTTCGAGCTTTTTGCCGCGAAATATATCATTTTCGTATAAACAAGAAAATATATAATAATATATATATTTGTTTGTGTGCATTTTTATATTTTTTTTATACATATATTTTGTTTCCGATATACGTATCCCATTATCGGTGATATATTTTTTTTATATTTTGGAAAATATTTTATTTCAATGGCGACGCAACTCGTTTAGATTCTACGATTATATCTATAGAATTTTTGTGAAGTTTAGTCACAAGCCGCACGTGTCGCAATGCAATTCGCATAATCGGAGACACGACGGAATTAATCGAGGCGTGTGGGTAAAACTCGCGACAGAGTTAGCGCGAGCGATAGAGCGGGCAAATCGCGCGACTTATCATCGCGACGCAAAGCTTTACTTCTATATAAGTTTCCTTCGGGACTCAAATGAGCCACGAGCTGTCGCGGCACGTATATTCCCCGTTTCTGTGGATGTCATTGGGAGTGCGGTAACGGTATATATGTATATATACGTATAGTACCTATGTATTCTACGATATTATGGGTCTTAGAGAGAAATCGGAGATCCCAAGCGTCTCGAGACATCCGCGACAAGCGCCTCGACGTCGCGTCGAACGGCGTCTCTGTACCGCGGAAACCCAACGTCGTCGAAGCGTACAATAACTACGCAGTTTAGTTTCCAGAAGATATACAAATAGACTGCTGAGAAACAGAACGATGTATCTCTCATAACTTTCCGTGTAAAATTGTGTTGCATATACGCTCTTCTGTTTCTTAGCGGCCGACATTCATACATTGATCGTTGACGACATTGGGACTTCGAGCTTTTCGAAACAGAATAATAGAATCATTTTTTTTTCTGCACCACTTATTTGAGTTATTGACATTTTTTTTTTTTTTCAGAAAAAAAAAAATTTTGTAGTATATTTACGAAAGATTATTTTTTTGTATTTTTTTTTTTTTATTTTATCATAATTCCCGAACGGTGAGAAAAAGATACCGAAGATACTTGAAACTCGTTTCGAATATCCGTGTTTTTTTTGTTATCTGCACTTATATCGAGAAATTGAAAGAAAAAAAAATCTTATCAGCGTCGCTTCGCGAATACGGGTTGTGGCAATCTTTTCGCGTAGATTCGGAGGATCGAAACTGCGTCCAACAGATACCATGGCGAGACGCGCAGCCGTTCGTTTAACATACAGATTGAAAAGACGCGCGTGCTATTCCGCCTGTCGGCTGTATATGTCCCCTTTCCTCCCCCTTTCGTCGTATGGGAGAGTAAACTACGAGTTCGAAAAGAAGCCGATATTTTCCGCGAAAAATTGAGATTGAGGCAAACGTGCGGATGGTCGCGTGCGGAAAATGGCTCAGTGTTGTACGTACGTGTAATGCAGTATATAGTGTACGATGTATGTATGTATACAGTGAATAGGGAACAGCGGAAGCTGCGGGCGGATCTCGAGTAGTCGAAAATCAGCATGCTAACCGCGCGATTCTCGGGAATCCGAAGCGCACTTCTCATGCGACGCGAGTCCGAGGCACTGCTTGAGCTTTGCGGAGAGGGTGCATATGTTTATATTCCGCGTACAATTCCCGTTCGTAGTTCGCGTTCTTCGATATAATAGAAACTCTCGAATCTTCGAATGTATATTGCGATAACTTATTATCGAATCGATACACGATCGGCGTCATCCATTGTTGGGGTAGTAATATGGATTTTACCCGAATTTGATAGTGTATAACCCGAAAAAAGCATTATTAACGGAATGCATTAAGGCGCATTGTACGCGATTACGACGCTACAAAACAGCGTATTATACAAAATTTCTCAAATACTCATTTCGATTAGTCGAAAACTACACTTTATCGATGTATTTATGGCAATTAAAAAAAAAAAAAAAAATTATATAGTTTCGATCTTTTAGCTGTTAAACAGCGTATAAGAATTGATTTTTTAGTTTTTTGACTACACAACCCAAAATCGTGATTTTCGCATGACGATATTTTTTCGTAATATAACAAACTTTTTCTGCATCCAAAAGAAAAAAAAAGTCGAGTCGCCTTATACAAAAAAAAAGAAAGCGAAAGAGTGGGAGACATACTGTCATCACAGATAGCGGTAAAAGGGTTTCTGGTATCCGCGTTGGCGTTGCGAATGGCGGGGGCGGGGGAGGGGGAGGTTTCCGTTGAGCAGAATAGGATGCAGGGCGAGGAGCGCTCTCGACGATATAATTACAAAAGTTGGTGGGCTCGTGTGGGCAGTTTCTATCTATAGGGTGGCTAGTCGCGCGCGCGTAGCCCCCGACGCGTGCCGTCGAGTAACAAACATCAGATGCACGAGGCCGATAACGGGAGTAGAGTGGGTTTGGCTGGCCGCGCGGTTTCGGCACAGCCGATGGAAATGGAGAAAGGGGTTGGCGAACAGTCAGAAATGGGGTGAGAGTCTTCGTATACTCTAAGCACGAATTCACCCTCCCCATCGCGAAGAGTCGCTCGTCCTTACGATATACGACGATATGGGGTGGTCGTGGAGAGACACACCGGTCTTTTTCTCTTGGGAGGCGAAAAGCACGCGAAAAGAACACGAGAATAACATTGAAAAAGGAACGTAGACTCGAAAACGAAGCTAAACGTGCAAATAAGAAAAAAGCAAAAGAAAGTACGAAAGGGGATGAAAAAAAAAAAAATAAAAAAATTAAATACCGATCGCAGGAGCGCAATGAGAAAGCAAGAAAGCATTTAAAACAAAAAAAGTCAAAAATATTGTTCGGCAGTAGATACGACTGTAGTTTCGATACATCGATCTCTGAGAAAAAGAAGGGTGCGTCTCACATCGTTTTACATTTTTAATAGTGTCGGATACGCCTTTCTGCTTCTCAGCAATCGTTAAATATATGTCTATAGTATATACACATATATATATATTGCATACACATAGAATAAAAATATCGAGGGTCGCACTTATGGCACTACACATTGGAGCGACAAAGATGGAGAGATATGGGATTCGAGTCAGAGAAACGTACCGTTTTACCCTATACATTCGTTTCTCTGTTCCTCGTACCTCGTTTTCCTCTCTATATCGTTCGTTCTCTCGCCTCTGGCCTGAGCTTTCGTTAAAGCTCTCACTCTCCCTCTCCCTCTCTCTTTCGTGTTTCTCTTTCCGCTCTCTTCCGCTGCTCGCCTGTTCTCAGAGCGAACAACCTCCGTTCGCCATCCGAGAGAGAGAAAGAGAGAGAAAACGTGACGAAGGATTTGGCGGGATAGAGATGGAGAACGAACGTAGAACGAGCAAAAGCGGCGGGTGGGTTGAGAGGGTCGGGCGAGTTGTGAGTTATCAGAGGCGGGCAGACGGGCTCTCTACTACTACTACTACTACTACTACTGCTGCTGCTGCTAGCTCTGCGCTCTCTCCACCTACGACGTAGGCTAGTAATACTAGGCGAGCTTCGCTGCTCTCGTGTTAGCGCTCCGTCGCTTTTGGTCTCTCGCGCTAGCGACTGGGTTTGCCTCTCTTATACTCTACCGGTACCTTTCCCTCGAGCGTAGGGAGTGTGGGGGTTAGCGTGATCGATATGCCGTGCCGTCGCCGGTGCTACTACCGGCACGGATGCTATGCATATACTCTACCACCGTGTAATCGCCTATATCTATATATATATTAAGTAGATATATAGATATATAGGCGAGATACATACTCGCTAGGATTCTATATAGGTATAGATATAGATATATCTGTATGGACCCTTTGGTATAGAATGAAGCGAGAGTACGTAGGGTACGTGTCTGCTATACCCAGTGCGGTGCCAGCATCAGTCGAACGCTTCGCTGGTCCCTCCTGTGCGCATGCATATACTTAATCCTACTGCTCTAGCGATAGAGTACCGGTACCTATATCGACGGTAGTTGTAGTATATATGTTATAACCGTTTCATCCCCTGCGCGAGAAACGAGAGAGGCCTTCATATCGGAGGCAGAATGACGCGGTTCTGACGATAGGACGGATGGGACGGCATTAAGAGTACTCTTCATATATACGTGTATATATGTACGCACGTATATACACTTGATACTGGCGATGGCTTATGTAGTTCACAGCCCGCAGCGTGAAATTGACCGAAGTTCAGAAACGAAAGCAGCCAATTTTGGATGCTAAGTTTAAGCTTTCCGTTTCGTTGGGAAAAATTGATTAGACGATCTATTTTTCGAAATTGTGAAATTATTATATCTTGAAGTGATTATGTTTTGTTTTATTCACTGATTGTCGAATTGGTCGAAAAATTGATAAAATTCGGCGAATGAAAAAAGTTTCAAGGAGGTCTGACCACACGACGCTGTTTCTACTTACGAACGCTTACAGACGCTTTTTCGTCCTTTAGGACGATAAATGTATGTGAAACTTATGGATATTTTTTGGAAATAATTAATCCATGATTCGATCTTAAGGTTCGCGGTAATCGCGCTAATCAGGCGATTGATAAGCGTCCCGATAAAGTTCAGAGAGTAGGAAGCGCGAGTCGACATTCTGGCTGATCACACGCTGCTTGTTCTACTTGAAGAAAAACATTTACGACGGCACGTTAACGTGAGACTGGTATCTATTTTTTTTGAAGGGTCAATTTCACGGTGCGGATATATATTAATGTACGTAAGCTCGCTAGAGATCGAGGCTCCGGGGTTGACATTGTTGGTGATGCGGGTAGCGTGAGAGGGATAGGAGTCTGTGTCGCACGAAACCCCGAGGGTTGTAGTGGATTAGGTAGGGGCGGGCGGACGGGCGGACTACAACGTTGATCAGAAATACAGCAACGCACCACACACCACAACGTCACGTGCGCGCCACTTCATCCTTCAACGCGTATGCCGCGACTACTACCCCGATGCCTTCTACTTTCAACCTCACGTCCTCCCACTTCGAATTCACGCTGCGAAGTATTGTTGTATTCTCGTATATATAAGGTTTATATATAAGGTATATACATACATATAGATGGCATGAAGAGCTTTACGCTCAAACACACACGCGGGACGAAGGAAGGGGGGTTTCCTGTTCATGTGGAGAGTAAAGTATACCTACCTAACGTTACGGGGCGCACATCCAACCGTTGAGGGCAGACTTATTCGACGCAGTAAACGCGGGAAACCCTCCGGGCCAAGTATATTTATTCTATGCGTCAATGTGTACGCGAGAATATGTGAGCGTTTTGCCGTTGTCGCGATAGAGACTTTGCTATAGGGATCGGAGAGAATCACATACACGAGAGGACGAAGTGGTCGATGAAGGACCCACTACTACTATGACTACTGTGTCTGTAGATACTTTGGACAGAGTATAGAGATAGCGGTAGATATAAGATAAGAAAAAAATGCGTGAAGAGAGCAGAAAGCTCTACGGAGCCAACAAGGGAAAAAGAATATCGAAACCCTTTCTGGGTTAAGTAGAGTGACTACGAGTCCTGTTTGAGAAAAAGAGAACATCGTAAGCAGCGAATTTTTGCGCTTCGAGTTCGGAACGAAAAATTTGGGATTTTCAGTTTTATTGTTCGTGATAATTTATTTTAATGTTCGATAGATCGGAGATGTAAAAAATTAAATATTTCGTCACGTGGCAGGAAGTGAGGAAGAAAACTTAAGCAATTTCTTTATGGGGCTAAAAATTAAGATTGCTAATGAAAAAAAAAAAACGAGATTCTTGGACCACATGGAAAAAAATTACATGCAAAAAAAAGATTAGAAATATACGAAATTCGGTGCTTTTATATAATTAATAAATTAACTATATTTTTTTTTATATAGAATGACATATATTTTCAATAATATATTCTGAAATATATACGTAATATACGATTTTTCGGGGAAAATATATTCGATATATCATCGATATATATTTTGTGAAACTGTCCGCATAAGATTCTGCAGTGAATTTTATAAATTCGTTAAAATTGTATATTCGGTCTTTCATCGAGAGTTATACTTTTCTTCAAAAGTCGCTACGGATGAAAAAAAAATGAACAAAAATTAATGCAAGAGACGAAAAAAGACAAAAAGCGGATGAGCGCGAGTGACTCTTAGTGTCGCAAGAGAGAAAGTTAGGAAAGAGTACAGAAAATCATGCGGGGGTTATGGAAAGGGTGGGTTATGGAAGCGACGCGTTGGAAGCGAGAGGCAAGAGAGATTACGGTATGGCGTATGGTAATGGCGCGTAATACGATCTGATTGCATTTATGATGAATGAGGGTCGTGGCGCGCCTCTCTGCCCCATCAAGGAGGAAGGGAAAAGGGAAAACGTGCGCGCGTGTCGCGCCCTCCGGACCATCGGAAATTCAGCTTGTGGTTTAATAATACGCGAGGCGAGAGCTATATATATGTATACTGCATACGGTAAACCACGAGGAACTGCAGGACACGGCATAGCAGAATGTATGGACGCGCCTTTTTTTTCAACACCCTTTCTCGCCACTATCTTTCACCCCTTTTTCATTCTCCTCCCTGCCGCTTACCGCGTATGGTTGCGACTTCGTTTTTTTTTACCACAAAACGCGTAGGTTTGAACGAATAACGTTTGCTTACCCGTCGAGCCGATGAAAAATCATTTATATCCATTTTTTACATTTTTTATTTCGATTCACACGCGAATTCGAGAGAAATGAGGCGCGTCAGCGCGATAGGAATACGCGGTTGAATTTTATCGCGAAAAAAACTCGAATGACATAGCGAACCGATGTTCGAACTCCAAATTCGCGGAAAATAAATAGAGTTCTATACAGAAAATGCTAGAATCGGACGACATGGACGGAGGAGACCGGCGCCGTTCGCCCTCATCCCTCTGTTGCGATCTCGAACGATGTATAAACACAGTGGTAAATGCATGCGCCGAGGGGAATATATGCGCGTGTATATAGAAATATATAGGATGGGGGCGTGTGACGAATTGTGGCCGGCATGCGAGGACCGACGATCGCTATCGTTCGACGCGCTACCAACCCTTATTAATGGGGATGATAAGTTTCGAATGGTGTGAGGCCACGTGCGTGCGCTCTTCGGACGGTGTTGCCGAAGAAAAAAAAGTTCTAAAATATATTTTCGCAACCAAAAATCGAAGTTTTTGCTCTTTATATAGATGGAAATAACGAATGCTTTGGAATAAACATTTTTTTTTTGGTATAAGTCAATTATTTGACGATTTATTGGTAAACAAAAATGAAATAATTACCCATTTCATGGATATGTGATTATTTAAAAATTAAATAAATGTCCAATATGTTCCATATGTCATCGAATATAAGAGTAAAATTAACCCCATCGGTTCTTATATTTTACCCTCGTGGTGACTATTATCCACCGCAGTTAACTCGAGTTGCACGCTTTTTACTCTAAGGCCATAAAGACGAAGGGTGCAAAAAATGGGAGTTAACGTCGCGTGTGCGACCCGACCGCCACGTGATCGACACGCGCGTTATAATACAATACATATATGTATATAATATACGTAAATGCGTGGATACAAAAACCTCGAACATGCGATATAGAATCGAACGTGCGGCCATGTGACACGCGACCGCGTATTTAACGCACGTGTACTACGAGGATATGAGAAGTTCGATGTTATAGGTCTCTAAACCGGACTTCGGATTCTCGTCTCTGGTGTGTATTAAAAATCTGTGAACTATCCATTCACCCCTATATTTTTGTTTATTTTAGCACCCCATTATAATGTACCGTGCAGTACACGTAATTTTAGACTAAAAAATGTACTTCCGATACCGGTATCGCAAGCTTTTATGCATAAATCGCGTAACAAATTTCAAAATTATTCAAATTTTTGTTGAAATTTTAAACACCTTTTTGCAATATTACGAAATTTTTTAATAATTTCAATTAATTTTGTTTTTTTTTTTAAGAACGTTTTGCAGATTTATAGTTTAGGGTATTTGATTTCCGATTAATGCGCAATGCTTGCCAATTTTTTCTTTCCGAGAACATTAAATTTACAATTCTATTTTTTTTTCTTCGCGTCATTGGCTTTGAAAAACAGATTTTTTTCACGCTCGGTAATGATAGTAAATGTTAATGACTGCTATTAATGTAATGATCAAAGTTGAAATATCCCGCAATGTTTCGACACTCGTTTCCCGTATGTCTAATAGGTATCCTCACTTAATTATCAGTTCGTATAATTATTCGTCGGTCGAATCTCCTGTGACCGACTATACAACGTGAAAAGAGCAATACGCGACTGGAATTAAATGCGACTATCATTAATTACAGGCGAATTAACGAAATTCTCCATCCGGACCTCGATTCGAAATAAAATGAGGTACAGTGCGCTTCCGAAATTGCAGTCATCGGACATTGCTAACCGCCCCCCATAGCCCTTTCGCCATACGATAAAGAGTCGGGAAAATTCGTCATTCCCAACGATTTAATTAACGTTACAACCGTTTTAATTACTATTTTGTTGAAAAATATCTTCGGACTAATAGTGAACCAATTAATTATTGGTCCATCCCCAATATTTATATGTAACATATCTGGGCGTCAATCCGCTAATTTATTCCGTTGTTTTTCCGATTTCGGACCGTATTATCGCGGTGAATCGCGAGGAAAAAAGAAAACAAAAATAGCTGATAACGCCTCCAACGAGGCATCGAGGATAATAACGTGAAAAGTATAATTTCGAATCGAAACGAAGGTCCTCTGCATTAATTAACGATTGGGGTATTAACGAGCGGCTGAAATGCGTGGGTCGAGCGAAATGCGGGGGAATAGATACAGAGAAACGTTGGAAAGTCGGGTGCCTCGCGCGTGCGGTAAAACTCATTTCCCTTCGCGAATTTGTCGGCGAGGGTTTTCGAGTGACCGATCGAGCGATCTGCCAGGTTCTCCGGCTGCTGCGCCGGGCTATATCCACTGTCAACCCCTCACCCCTTCTCTCACTCTTTCTCTCTGCGGCAACGAGAGGGAATATAACGCAAAGTTTCGAGCTCGTCGGATCCAGGCACCCGGTGGTCTGCCGGGCTTCACGAGCCTTCGGCCAACGTGTATACCTTTACAAAATTAGGGACGGTTCGAAATTCAATTTGCATTCTGAGTGCGTTTGCCAGCTAGCGACCATAGCATACACCCCGCTTCGACAGGGCTTCGGCAATTACGAGCTGTAGCTTCCCTTTCCACCCCTCCGCGAGCTTTCCGTCTCCCTCTCCAACGAGCACGCGTTCGCGGTGCTTTATTTCCCGCGATGCATCCGCGAGAGCGAAATCATCCCTTGCCGTTGCGCCTCCCCCCCGTCGTTACTAATGCTACGGCTACTGTGTTGGTTCTCTCGTAGCTTCTATTTTCTTTCTCTTGGATGTGTATATTCGAAATGCTTCGTCCACATTTCCGGATGTAAGCATTGTATTTGCATCCCGTGAGTAAGCAACCACTTCCCTCCCCACCCCTGGGCACACGTCGAATCGCCCGCGAAGTAGTGCGAGTAGAAACTTCGTTTTTTATTTTCTACCTTTTAACGGCCGTTAAGAAAACATTAACTGTTTGGTCTGTTATTATCAATCCTTCGCGAAAAAAACACATTTTTTTCGTAAGCCATTTGTAGTTTAAATCACACAATATAACACCGATATAATTTTTTTTTTTCTTTTATTAATTAATACCGCAAAAAACTAAATAGAGAGTCGTCTTTCCGCCGGACGTTGGAGGGTCAAAAATAAACAATTAAATGAATTAAAGTAAATATATAAATAAAAAATGGTGCGATTCGAGATCGACAGTTGGTGGTATCGATATGGTGAGAGAAACGGGCGCGCGTTGGCGAGTTATTATCAATTATTTGTCGGGCAAAGCTCTCTTTCTCCATGCCGTCGACGAAAATGGGGGTTGGGGATGGGGGAGGGGGGGGGGGGTGGGTGGTGGTCCAGGGGTCGAACAGTGTGTGGCGCCTCCGGTCAAGCGGGAAGCTTCGCGGTCGATCGTTGTTGATTCGATTGCCGATGGCGAACCCCTACCTCTGCACACCTCTCTCACGTCCCGGATGATTCTCCAGCATCCGCGCTTTCGTTTTGCCTATCGCACTCTCTCTCTCTCGTTCTCTATCACTCTCTATCGCGAACAGTAGCAGTAGCCAACTCGCGAGATTGGCCGCGCGATTACCGCTGCGCACTACTGTCACCATCGAGTATTCACCAGCCGGGTTCAGCATGCATTCGTAATGCGAACTCCCGCGCTTCCTGGCTCCACTTTCTCTATCTATCTATCTATCTATCTGTCTCTGGGATGCAACCGCTGCCTCCCAGCGCAGAGTCCCGGAAGCCAGCGGCGAGGCCACCTCTTGCGAACCGTGTTCTGTCATATCACTCGTTTCGATTACCGTTACGTAACGTGTCAGTCCGTTCCACCGGAGAAATAGAAGTTAGATTCTGGGTCATCGGTACTGATTCCACATCAACTACAGGCCATATATACAGCACACAGTGTATTGGCTGTCGCTTCAAATGCCGGTTCTATGTGTTGTTTACTTTAGAGCTTTCGAAATGTATCGAATCGGTCCGTATTTCGAAGGACATCGCGAGCAAATAGAAATGATCGTAAAGATTTTGTTTTTTTTTTTTTTAATATGTGACGAAGAAATAACTTCGACTGAAATAGTCATTAATATGAAAATTTATGAACAAATTATGATATTTTGGTAATGTATTCGTCACGCATGACGTCGATCTAATGAAAACCGTTAATATCATCGTTATTTGGCTTCGAAAGATCGATTTTTAAAAAAATGACGACAGAAGACGATACTTTTACAGGCATTTGCCGATCCAAAAAAAAAAACGGCCATTTTACGTCACTGTATACTTGAAAAAAGTCGATGCAAGTTTTGCGCGAAGAACACTGAACCGATGCATTCTGGAGCAATTTTTCGTATCAGGTATTGAAGTCGGACTGATATAAGTTATAGATTCACGTTCAGCGGCAAATGGCGCACCCTTTCAATTTTTGTTTTCGTACAAATCGAAATATTCAAAAAGACATTTTTCAATCGCATATTTTCACAAACATTTCTTTTTATCGTGCTGAACGCAGAAATCGAATAGCAATTTTGTTGCGGAGTATGCAGGAACATTGGCAATACCAAAAAGCATTTTTCTCTCTTTCCGACGCAGTCGAAAGTTTCTCACGAGAAGATTCCCGTTACAGCCAATCGCGAATGAATAAAACGACAGTAATATCCTTCGATATACCAAAATGGTACACAACGGCGTACTAGAGAGAGCTGTACCGCGATGAGAGAAGGTGGCTCGTTGGTAATTTTACCGGTTAAATGTGTAGAAGTAAAGGGTAGAAGGGGAGAAGAGGGTTGGGTATCAGGTGAAGACGAAAAACGAGCGCAGCGAAGATACCACGAGGGTGGCGCAGTAATAGGCGCTTCTGGCTGGTGGTACCGGTACATTTCGCGAGTCGTAGTCTCTCTCCCTCAGCTTTCTCCGTCGCTCTCTCTCTCCTTTACCGCCCTCCCTTAATTATTAGACCCCGAGATTGCACGAAGGATCCGCAGTGGCGGAAGCGGTGCCGGTGGCAGCCGCCAACGTAATCCCGCTTCTAGCATCGCTCTCTCGCCCTCTCTCTACCGCCAGTTTCCTCTCCACTGCCAGTAGCAACGACGACCCCGGACTTCGCCCTCTCAGCATCGAACCAACCGTCATCCAACCTCTCACGGATACATCTCTCCCTCTTGTACAGCCGCTCACTCTTGTCATCCTCTTCCTTCTTCGCCTCTCTGAAACTCCCGATCCTCTCTTCTCTGCTAACGCCGCACCCGGCTATATACGTACTTCCGTCTATTCCTCACGGGCGTTGCTGATGGCTTTTGCAGGGTCTCATCCAGTCTGCAGCTGAGAGCTTGCAGCCTCCGATCCTCGCTTCTACTCTCCGTCAACACCACCCTCCCCCCTCCTTTCCCCCGTTTCCTTCCCCTCAGGCAGGATATAATACCGCGTAACCTTACGCCAGCACTACCGGAAGAAGAGAGGGAAAGCTGTTCGCGAAACGGGAACCTGAGAATTCCCTTCGATCTTCATCATTACGAAGAAGTCTGTAATCTTCTTGGTCGGCTTTTTTTTTTAACGGAAGGGCCTCTCTACATTTCGATTTCGCTATATCTCTTTTTTTTTAAATTTTTACCCTTATTCTACGTTCAATCTAAAAATGTTGGAAATTGGCTCTCGCAAATTTGTTTATTTGTTTAATTTTTCGCGATGTGGAGGGTTTCTACAATTGTTGAAGACAATGTTATCCATCGAGAAGCCCACATGAAAGATATTGGCACTGCGGGCGAGGATTTCGCCTGTTCTCGACTTACGCCCGGGAGAGCGACGTCCCGTCGATCAACCCTCATTTCTCACGTCGAGACAAAAGCCGCACCCTCATCCCTCAGATCACTCTTTCGTATTCTCTCTCTCTCTCTCATTCTCTCTCTCTCTGTAGTAGTTTTGGCCGCAAAGTCTCTCGGGAGTTCGACGGACATAGCGTGTGTCGAAACCGGAAGCCGATCGGAGAGACGAACTCTCCAGGCGTCCAGACATCGGTCGGCGACCGTTGACTTTGCCATCCCCCTTTTTTATCCCCCACCCACCCGTAGTTACCGGCTCGCTGATCGAATTACCCGCATCCAATTTTTCTTTCTTTCGCTTCGACTGTTCATCCCCAACGGTTTACACCTCTACCTACGGTTCTTCGTCATACTCCTGTTTTCTCATCGGCATTTTCAGCTTCGGCTTTGAAGCAAAAAGTGCTAAAGCTCTACAGAGAATTTTTGTTTTTATTTTAATAACAAGCAATTTTTCAAGCTTTCGCGGAAAGTACTATATTCAGTAGAGTTTCGGATATTTGAAAAAAAGATGAAAAATAAAAAGAAGAGTCGAAGGCTCGCGCGAGTGCGTTTGTGGAGCACGACAAGGATGACCCAAGCGAAATACAGAAGCGATCGCCGATATTGCAGGGATGAAACGCTGCAGGGAGGGATTAGCTTCGATCCCCCGGTTGGGAGAGCGGCGCATTGCCGAAATGTAAAAATAAAAATAAAAATTGCCAAATCGCTAAAAAAAAAAAAAGAAACCGGGAGAACGGATATAAAAAGAAATTTCAGTCCGCCAGCGGCGACGAGGTGGAGGCTAAGAAAAAGAGAAAAAAAGTCATCCTGAAGCGGCAGCGCACAACGGGGCAGAATTTTATCCGTTATTACGGACTGAGAGAGGGTGCGTCTCACCCCTTTTCCAATCCCGCGCTACAACGTCGCAAGTTAAAGACCTACAAATGCATAATACAGGATATGCATTTTCGATACACTAACGCGAGTTATTAAAAGTATCGAAGTTTGGAGGAAAATATGGAAAAAATTATCTTATTCCTGTTTCCTATTACGGAGATATACATTTATTATATTTATGGAAATCTTCTCTTTACATAATAAATTAGTAAACGAAAAAAAAAAAAAAAAAAATCGAAAAAAAATATAACAGTATATGAAAGTAATAAAAATACGGAGAATGCAAAAAAAAAAAGATATAAAATAAAATATTTTGGTTTCTTGTCATTCGCGATCTTCAAATTTTCATTTAAAACAATAGTACTGATATAATTTATGTAGATTGATCGTCATCCCCGGCAGCACTAAAGTTCGCTCCAGTGGACTGCTTAATTATCAAGGTTTGCCGTATTTCCACAGTATTTGGATAGGTAGTCAATGCATTTAATTCCGAGAAGCATCGCCCAAGCAAATATGATCTCGCGATCTCGTCTTTGTGAATCGCGAAGCTTTGTCCTTTCGCTCGCTCCACCTTATCGGATGCACCAGTTGTACATCGCTTTTGGAATCGTCCGAAAAGGACCGCGTGCTGGCAGCCCCACAGGACTATTCTATGTATATCTATAGATGATACACGGGCATTAACTCGCGAGGGTTAGTGGATACCACACGAAAAAGCTTCTCTATTCTACCCTCTTGTGTATCACAGCACGTAGTCGTGCTTTCCACGCTTCTATTTCCTATGGCAAAAGTGAACGAGTACCGGGGGAAAAGGGAGGGACACAAAATTCGAGAAAATAAGAAGAAGAAGATCACTGCACGGTGTACGAGAGACTGCACGAGCGTCAAAATGGCAGAGAAAACGTGAGACGGAGATGTGAGAAAGAGGGTAGAAATGAGACCCGATAGGACGTTCGCAAACGGGGATTTGGTGAAATGCGTCCAGCGAAAAAAAAAAAAAAAATCCTTCGTTCTTCGAAAAAGCTTTTCGTCGATACTTGGGCGACGAGAGTGGAGTGATATCGCGGGGTCTCGCTGGGGGTTATAGGAGTCGTAATTTTGTGAATCCCGGTTTCGCCGAAAGAGCAGCCTTGCGGACTTTCGGTTGATCCTAAGAGTGGACACTGTTCGGCAACCAGAATATCACGTGTGAAAAAGATGGATGATATATATACGAGTATCATTTCGATCTCGAGATTTACCCGGAGATGTCTTAGTACTGTCCAAACGTTGAATCCATATAATTTTTTTGTTGTTTTTACCTTTGTGCACTTTGTTCGGAATATTGAGACGTAGAAAAAGTGAACATAACGAATTCTTTCGAATTCCCGTTCTGTTTATCGAAGATAAGTGATATTCATATGATTTTTAAGGTCTTACGTTTTTTTTTTTTTACGGATAATTCGAAGTCTCGTCGGGTGAAGCGTTAGCGTAGGTATAAGAGTCGGTAGGGGTAGAGATTCGTGATCTCGATGCTGTACGGATGCGGTAACGCTGAGAGATCGCGGAGTCGCAATTTCCTCCGGGCGGCTTCTCGAGAGTAACCAACCGCCATCTTATTCCTGCCGGAAAGAGGTATCCTGACTCTAGAGAATGCTATATATCCGCGGATGGTTTCTACCCGCGGTAACCCATCTTGAAGGCGGATAGCCCCCGTTGCTTTGGAAGGATGATAAAACGGAAGACGCTATTCGCTAGCTGCTTGCCGGAGACTCGAGTCTCTCCACCCGATCTCTCACGATTATAAACGTATTAAAATTGACGCGATCTCAGTTTTCAAAGCTGTATCGGTCTTCTCTAAACTTTAGAGAGTCTCCCGATAACCCCGCAACTGCAGAGTTTCAGACGATATAAGAAACAAATTAAATTCCTGTCATATTAAAGAGTGTTTAGCAATTTTTAAAAATCCAATGATTTTCCGCTCTCCGAAAGGTTGCGATCGAAATTTGAAGTAATTTTATCGATTTAAGCAACCGAACAGCGTTTTTCTCGAAATCACTGTTTCAGAATTTCCAGGAAAGATGAAAAAACACTATTCGTTTGATAAGTCTGTCGCGATGTATATAGCGTAACAGAAACAATGTAATTGAACCTTTTTTTTATTTTTTATTTTATTGTACCGTAATTTATTATTTATAAACTAAATTCGGCCTTAAAATTCCGAAAAGAACTTTATAATAATTTCTTTCTTGAAAAAAATTCATAAACATCGGAAAGCCATCAACCGTTCCAAACCAGACTTCCCCTTAACGTAATAAATGTTTCTACCGCTTTGCCCCACAAACAAAAGTTTAAAAATATTATTAACAATATATATCAGAAAAAAATAAATGTTGGGTATCAACGAAAATCTGATGTGTTTAAAATGCGTCTCTCGAATAACAATTAAATTCAAAATTGTCCATCGGCGTCATCTTTTTTTCGCGTCGCAGTGAAAATCGCGCCTGCGGCACTCTGTTAATTGAATTGCCTTCTGCCTTGTCAGCCAATGTTACTCACTTTCAACTTTGTTTCCTCGTATAATAATTTCCACATAACTGTCGTTCTCGACACCCCAGAAGCGCGATGTTCGCATACGTTTACAATGGTCCATATTCTACCTGTATGGATATTTCCATCCCCTGCCAGCTGACTACTTCTCTACAATTTGTATATCCATTTCCTAACACAGTTCTCGTGACTACAATCAAAAGACCGATTCTTTAAATCCGAATAACACCACAGAATACGCCTTTCTGATTTTCTAAATCCTTCCCTTCGCTATTGATGCATCGATAGTCATCGATACTCCAAGCACAATGCATGCAACGTTGTTATCTCTCCAGAAATATAATAACTTCTGCTACACGTGGTCCCCAAGATGCAAAAAAGAGAAAAAAAAAAGGGTTCCCACTATCCCACACATCACTTGACTACATCCCCCCAGTCGTATTGCACGCGTCGCAGTGGCATACGTCGACGGATACGGATGTCGGAGGCTGGTATGAGGATGAGGAGTTGGAGTTGCACGCTTCCCGTTTCGCTATATAACAATCTTGGCGCGTGTGTATTCCATGTACGATATACAACACACCCTCGCGTACGCCGGAGACCGCGGGTGGCACCTCCCCTCACAACTGCGCTTCCACACAGCGATGTTAGCCAAGAGAGAAAGAGAACTATTACTATATATACCACGAAGCTTGCAGCGTGGTTCTCTCGTTGAAGCCCACCCTCTCATCCTTCTACTACCGTTCTACCGCTATACCACTGCGACCGATGGCAGAGCTCGTGTCGAGCTCCGTTTCGACGCCAAGCGCGCGCTGTGGGTTTCTCTCTAGCGTACCCAAAGCTCTCATCCCCCCTCCCCCACCCTCTTCTCCACCCCTCTTCCCCCATGTCGCTGGAGAGTATAGCAGGCTCTCCGCACTTGGCGGCCTCCTCCACCCTCTTCCCATTTCCACTGCTTCTATCGCCGTCGTTCTCCACGTTCGCCATGTCCTGTCTCATGCAAACACATCCATAGGTATCTATGTATAGACACACATACAGAGAACGACGCTTACTCGTTGAACGAGAACGAGAGGTTCGTGCTCTTCCAGTTGCACAGGCTTCCAGCTTCTCCAGCAGCTCTATACGACCCCTAGCTGCCGTATACCAAACCCCCAATGGTGAGCGGTTCTGTACGCTCCGACGACTATGCTGGCGTGATAGCCTATGTACTCATATCTAGGTGTATCTACATGCACGTGTATCTCTGGGATCCGGCTTATGTACTCTTACATACACCCGGGTATATTATACACGATAGCGCATGGGTAACTGTGTAGAATAACTGTAACTTGTAGGTGTATCGCTAGCTGCACGTGTGTACTTTCAGCACAGGCCAGCAATGTCACAAAATGTAACGCGTTGTATATATACAGTCGTACTAACTGCGCGGTCGGCTCGTTTTCGGAATTCGAGATCTCGGACTCTACTCGAGGTAAGGATTCACGATTCGCGGGTCTGGAAGCCAATGACCGGAAAATTGCTTCATTTTTATGCTTTTCTCGCATTTGGAAGTTTCAAACGCGATTTTTTGGGTAAATGTACCATTAGTTGCCATTTTTGCCATCAGTAGAAGCAGTGATAGTATAATTGCGATGGATAACACGGACGCGGTTATGGATTGCATTTCGTTTCATTCTTTCGAACGCAGTGATCAGAATTGGAACAAAGGCGTCCAAAAATGGCACTTCTACTCTATAGTCATCACTACAGCGCGTTTTTCAGTTAATGATATCTCTACGTAAAATGGAATGAAAAACAAAGGAAATGGTCAAAGTTATAGAATTTGTATGAGTTTTTACAGAAAAAAAAGGATTCAAGCGCTTCATGGGAAGAGGCGAAAAAAACTTGTTGGAAGTTTCAAACGCGATTTTTTTGGGTAAATGTACCATTAGTTGCCATTTTTACCATCAGTAGAAGCAGTGATAGTATAATTGCGATGGATAACACGGACGCGGTTATGGATTGCATTTCGTTTCATTCTTTCGAACGCAGTGATCAGAATTGGAACAAAGGCGTCCAAAAATGGCACTTCTACTCTATAGTCATCACTACAGCGCGTTTTTAGGTTAATGATATCTCTACGTAAAATGGAATGAAAAACAAACGAAATGGTCAAAGTTATAGAATTTGTATGAGTTTTTACCGAAAAAAAAGGATTCAAGCGCTTCATGGGAAGAGGCGAAAAAAACTTGTTGGAAGTTTCAAACGCGATTTTTTTGGGTAAATGTACCATTAGTTGCCATTTTTACCATCAGTAGAAGCAGTGATAGTATAATTGCGATGGATAACACGGACGCGGTTATGGATCGCATTTCGTTCCATTCTTTCGAACGCAGTGATCAGAATTGGAACAAAGGCGTCCAAAAATGGCACTTCTACTCTATAGTCATCACTACAACGCGTTTTTCAGTTAATGATATCTGTACGTAAAATGGAATGAAAACCAAACGAAATGGTCAAAGTTATGGAATTCGCATGAGTTTTTACCGAAAAAAAATTATTCAAGCGCTCATGGGAAGAGGTGAAAAAAACTTGTTTTCGAAGCTCCCTTTGTCGTCATCATCATTCGGGGAATCCGATGTTACGGATATGGTATGATTGGGTAGAGGTGATGTTTCCGGCGGCGTGCCGGACCATGTTACCGATCTAGTTTAGCGAGAAGCTTTCGTCTATATACAACGTATAGTTCAGGATTACCATGTACCAGTCGGTGTTACATAAAACGCGTAGCGCGCAGAGCGCTACATACGTGATGCAACATACGCCCATACGGGCATAGAGCGTACGCGATACATAGAGACATACGTCAGAGCCGGACAGGGTTTACAGATAGATACAAATGTGACATTGGGAGACGGCGCGCGGGGTTTTCCTTCGTACTGCCGTTGAGCACCAACCTCGTGCTTTTCAACCATTCCAACCCAACTACCCTCATCCCTCTCGACATATATACCATAATATATCTATACACAGATATATATATATACGTATATATAGATATATAGATATGCATGCATAGTATAGGTTACTCCTCTGGCAAAACCCAGCATGCTACCGCTTTCAACCCTCCGCCAGAGCACACCGGCCAGCACGTTCGTTCCGGAAAGCTCCGGCATATATATTTCAGTCGCGAAGCTCTCACTCTCCGGTTTTCCGCCTCCTCCACCTCTATACCGCGACGTGCAGGCGCGCGCGACGACCTCCCAACCTCTGGTTATAGATACACATATATAGAGGGCTCTCACACAACCATCAAGTTTCCGTAGCTCGGGTTTTCCACCTCTATATCTATTCCTCGTCTCGTCCTCGTTACGAATATCGTCGGAGCTTCGCGTACCAGCTTTCACGACTTTGGTATATTTTGTGTTCCATTTTTTTTTTTTTTTTTTTTTTTTTTTTCGTGTATAACTGTATACAGATGCAGCTTTGGGGGCAATAGCGCGGCACGATATATTCCAACTCTTTCGAGTTCTGTTTCAGCTGCTTTATACTTTTTCGGTACTATTTTTTTAGTGTCTTTCGTCATGCGGGATAGTTGTCTCGTCGTTTTTTTTTTTAGATAGGTTCTTATCGGGAAATCGATGATGGGGAAAGTAAAGTTTTTTTTAGCTACTCACTATTGAGTTTCGGGGATTAAGAATCATGCATATTGAAGAACGCTAAGTGTACAATCCCGTTGCTGTATAAAAAGGTTGTGTCATCAGTCGGTAAAAAATGTATGATGCAAAACGTTGTATATTTTGGGGATTGCAGCGTCGAGAGAAAAAAACCATTTTCCTGTCGTCTGTCGTGGCGCGGAGTTTTTTTTTTTTTTTTTTTTTTCGTTTATATATATTTATTTTACTATCGTAGCTTATCGATTTCGTCCGATAGGAAAAGATACGAGACACGAGTTTTCGTCGTGCGAATCGGTCAGTACCTACTGTGGGCGGAAAAAAAACATTTTTTTTACATTTTTTCCTATCAAATTCATAGATATACTAGTAGTATATAGCGTGGACTTTGTATACGAGAGGGGAGTGTCGTGTCGCGAAGAGTTAACACGTGCGACTCGCGCCTGCTGCCGCTGTTGTTGCTGCTGCTTGATGCGCGTGGAAACACCGCCGTATAGACGGCTGAACAGCTTTCTCATTCTAGCGAAAGGGAGACGGGGAAGGGAGCGTCGCGGTGTGCGTGTCAGCATACGCGAGTGCGTGAACGACGCGTGGGCTGACAGGTGCAGGTGTTGTCCTTCGGCAAACATACCCCCGAGACTCCCCACGACGACGCACGCCCTCCAACGTTGCGTTCGACTCTCCCTGACTGAATACTTACACCATATAGCGTGTAAAGTTTCCTGGATATACTATAAACTGACTCTGCTAACGTCGCATAAGGGTGTCACCTTACGATTCAGTTATTTGTTTTTTTTTCATAGAATTTCAAAACTGTCATTTTTACAGCTGAAGTATATTGAATTTCACAAAAACTATTTTTCCGAAAAAAATTAAGTGATATACGAAATATTTGAAAAAAATTTTTGAAAATAAATATTTTTGAAAAAATACGACGTAATATGGACTAATAATAGGATAAACACATTTACATATGTTGCATTTTTATTCGTGTAAACTGTAAAAAATATCGTTTGTAAAAAAGTCGAATTAGTAGTATCGAAAATTTTTAAAAATGGTTTATTTTTCTCGGGTTTCAACAGCACTGATTTTTGGTCAAAATAGATTGCATTCTTGATACGAAATGTAATTTATAAAATAGAAAAATTAGTCGTATAAAATTTTTTAAAAATACGGCTTTTTTCGCCTTTCGATAACATTTCGATAATAATAACAATCATAATATGCGTTTCCATTATATAACTTCAAAGTGTACATATTTTTTAGTCGTCGGCATATTTTCGGCACTTTTCAATATATCGTAGCAGTGATCTGACGACCCTTTGGTATGCATGTGCATTGTGTTCTGTTACGGGGAACGCAGATGCGAGAAGGGATGCTGTGTTATACTGTAGTAGAATGCTTTAGAAGGAATGTAATTCAGACTATCCGTACAATGTCGACGCAGCGACGAGCAAATAAACTACAGCAACCATACAAATCGACTGTTAAGAATCAAAAGTACTTATCTCGTATACTTAATACACCGGAGTTCCGTTCTTTTGATTCTTAGACGTCGATATATGATATTCTGTACTATTTAAAGGGATCGGCAAGTGTAGATGCGGATTATGCTACTGGACAGGTGCAAAGTTCCCCCTGTCGGCGCGAGCCAAACGAGAGGATAACCTTTGAAACCCTCGGCAAGGGTCGAGAATCTCCCTTTTCACATATTGCAGTATACTATTTCTCATACGACTGACAAACGCCCCTTTTGGATCGAAATTTCGGTAACAGTGATTGACATCGAAATGCACAGTGTTGCAGAGTTCAATGTATACGATTTTTATCCCGTTCTTCGCGGATAATTCTTTGCATTAGTCTCGCGGGATAACCAATCGGCATACATAATTCGATGTATTTTTTTTTTTAGCATTTTTTATAAAATACTAAAATTAAAAAAAAAATCGAAAGTTCGCAATTTTTTGAGCATTTTATGCCGAAATCGCTATTATCAATGCTACTATATCTCTGCATGATGTCACAATACGTAGTATTCTACATAAATGGAATAGTGCTCTGCAATCGGCCGTTACCACTCGTGTTTTCCTCGAGACTAAGAGCTTCTCGCTCGCGAAGACGTCAACGAGGTAGTAGTTTAGTGACGAGGAGAAGAACGAGAGAAGCGAGCGGGAAGGAGATAAAAGAACCCGGACGACCGTATCTATATAGAACGCACAGTGGTTGTGCGGCTGTGTGTTTTTAAGATATAAAGTGTGAGAGAGCAGTGGCAAGGCGTGCCATTGGACGTCGCGTCGTTAACGTTAACGACAGCCACCGATTGTCCCAACGACGTCAACGACGAAAACCCTCACCCCTCGTCGTTGCGCGCGCCAACCCCCACACCGTACTCGTCACCATCGCCATGGGTTTCTCGCCTTATTGCCGCGATAAATATAAAGCCTACTCGACGAAAATGTCCCTCTCCCACGCACACGTCCGGATTCACATTACGAGGGCGATACCGACTCGCGAATTTCTACGCTACTCCACGAAACCTATGTATATGTTGTACGTAAACGCGTAACAGGATGTATTCATGTAGATACGACGAAACGAGAATACTGATGATGCACACAAGTTACACGCGCTCTGTGCGCTAAAGGGAGTAGTAGTTTTCTGGATAACGAAATTACTCTGCTGATCGTACGTATTCGTTTACACCATCAGTTTCAGCCGATGCAACATGAAAAATTTTTCTCGCTTTACGAATCAACGTCGATTCAAATTTTTACACTACTTTCAAAGGGTTTATTTTTTCGTCAGTCCATCATTCACGTAACGTTTCGGTTTTTTCCATTGCGAAACTCGATATAACTCATCAAACTTCAAACTAAAATCGATAACGAATAATTGGTATAAAAACATTTCGAAAAATCGCAAAATAATTTTTAATTGTCATTTTTTCGATCGCATGAAAAAAAAAAAAAAGTTTATTTTCAACATTCGTAGAGTTATATGCGAAAAAAGTCTTTCAATTGTAACATTTTTTTTTTTTTTTTTTACATCAGAAAAAAAAATCGATTATTCGTCGTGTTTTATAAATAATTGTTGCGGCAATGCAGTACGGAATTACGAAGAATGCATAATCGCAGGCGTTGGAAAACTCACGCGAGGCACGAGCGGCGTGGTGAGGCCTCAAAGGGTCTCCCGTCGTAAGGGAAAGGAGGGTGTGCAGTACGGTGGAGGGGTTAGGAAAGTTACAGGCGTTAAAGAGCCTCACGCGTAGTATTGCCCGCAAGGCTCACGAGGGGTATGGGGTGTCGGTGTCACGGATTGCCTGAGGGCGTAAAGCTGGTCCCCGCTATGTCGCGAGGGGTTGCTATCGTAGAAAATCCAGAGGGTGGTAGATATGTGGTAAAGAGAGTCCGAGAGTCACCCCTATATACATATATATATGTATACATATATACGAAAGATAGCGCACGTGGATGATGCAGCGGGAAACTTGACAGCGCGCCAGCTGTCTCTTGCCGTTTACGGTGCATTAATGAATAGGCGATCGCCGAGCACACTACCCAAGCGCGTGCTTCGTTCAGGCGATTACTAAGATTAAAGAGTCCCGAAGTAACGGTAAAATCGATATTAGAAGCTCGCATTGACAACCTCCCGCGTGAGTTGACGTCGTACGAACGCTTCAGACGAATTGCTATCCATTAAATCTTCGGCTCCCAAAAAAAAAAAAATGTTTTTTTATAATTTCAAAACCAATCAATTTTTTTTTCGCGATGTTATCAGAAAAAGTATTTTTATTAAATTTCATAAAATGAATAATTCAAAAAAAATTTTGAAACATAAAATTGAATTTTTTTTGTTTCCTGTCCTTTTGATTTCGTAAAAAAAAAAAGTATTCAAATTTTTTTTAGCTTTTTTTTTCGAGTTCGTCAAAAAAATTTCAACGAAATGAGTCAATTTTCGATTTTTTGGCGAAAATAGTTATTTAGCTGGTACTTCATGAGCACCGGGTACGTCGACAGTATATACATATGTATGTATATATATGGATGTAAAATCGTGAGAGGAGTGAGCA
This sequence comes from Buathra laborator, assembly GCA_934046635.1. NCBI lineage: Eukaryota > Metazoa > Arthropoda > Insecta > Hymenoptera > Ichneumonidae > Buathra > Buathra laborator. Next base: position 8,825,245 of record OW203900.1, read on the forward strand.
GGTCTCGGGGCGCGAGCGTCGCAGAGGCAGGTTTCCGTTCCGTTGCTTCCGGGCTCTTTCCCGCAGTCTCGCTTCGCCTCTATTCCACTTGCACACTCGCAAACTCTCTCCTTCACTATCTGTCTCTCTCATTCTCTTTCCCGACTCGATTCAGGGTTCCCTGCTGATGCTACTGCCGCTGCTGTTGCTCGCGTTCTCAAGCTCAGCGTGACTGTGTGCCTCTCAACCCACGTTGCTTCCGCTCCGCCTCGTTTTCTACCTCCGCCTCTTCGTCGCTTCTCTTCCTTTGCTTCCTTCCCTCATCCACCGTTTCGTATGCCAACATAGCTATACCGATAGGGTGTACTCGCCGCTTCGAGAGCAGCCGGTGCGGCTGCCACACTCCACCGCGGCCCACTCTCTCCCGCGCGTTTAAGTATCCCGCGCGATATTCTCGGTGAGTGCAGAACGCGCGAGAGAGGATTGTGTGGGTGGTATGTGTGTGCAAAAGCTCGATGGGTACGGAACGATGTGGCGCACGCCGGTCAAGTACTGACCCCCGACGACCTCCGTTCGTATATATCCAGACTATTCTCCGCACCCGCAGGCGAGAAGTGCCTCCCCGCTAACGGGCTTCGCTGAGAATTCTCGCCGAACGACCGGGAAGACTTCAAAGACGCGGGTACAAAGCGAAAGCGGGAACCAACTGCGGCATACGCCGAGAGAGACGGATGGATGGATAGATGTATAGACACGGAAAGAGAAATGGGAAGTTGCAGTGAGCGTTGAGAGACGACGAGACGAAGGACGGAATTCAAGCGGGGCAACCGGAAACGGAAGTCCCGCTTGGCTCACACGTTGCACCGACGGAACGACGGACAGAAGTTTCTAGAGTACGATGAACAGAGACGGGAAACAGTAGATAGAACAGACCCGAGGAGAGAAGGCGTTACATATATATATACGTATATACAGATATATAATATATATAATGTATATATATGTATATTTTGTTCCGACGAGCTTTCACGCTCTCTCACGATCTCTGCGTAATAAGCAAGTGCAAGCGAACGTGTGCAAGAGACCCGCCGTTGTTCTTTGTACAGACGAGAATCAGTAGTATTGCAGTTAGCTATATATATATCTGTAAATGAAACGAGCGTCGAAAAGCCTTTGAAAATTTTATTTTTTTTCCTCATAACTTTACGCGTCGACTTTTTTATATCTCTTTTCATCGCGATCGTCGTAAATAAATATAAATGCGATAAATATGTTAAATTTTCGTTTCTGAAAAAATTGTCTCTATTTTATCGGCGGATGATTTAGAATTCTGAAAAAATTGGTTTAGACTTTTGTTTGAATTTCGGAAATGTCCTTAAATTTTTAGCGGATTTCTAAAAATGTTCTTTTTATTTCCATAATTTCACTAATTTTTTTTCTTCATTTCGCTTCATATCGATCTTTGTAAATAAATGAAAACGCAGTAAATTTGTTGAACTTTTATCGCTGAAAAAAAATTGCCTCCATTGTAGCTACGGATGCAACGAAATTTGAAAAAAATCTTTAAATTCGTTTTTTTTTTAATCGCGAATTGCATGCAACGAATATTTATCCGTATTTATCGCTCGATCGTTGCTATGAAGCGTTATAAATATGAATGACTCATCTTAATCTCTCTATATGTGAAAAAAACTGTACTATAGTGCAAAGAACCCTCAGCTCGAAGCAGCAATACTGAGTCTTCTCGATTAGTCATTTTTCGTATTCCCGATTAACCCCATCGACTTTCGACTTCAACGATTATGAATCGTTCGTAAGTGTAGTATTTTCCATCCCCGCGAACACATTCCAAAGTATCAATCGACCATCTGTACGCTGGTTTTAGTCGCGTGTACAATTTTCCGTTCTTCATTGTTTATCCTACCGCCACACAGTCACAGTGTCCACGACGCGATGAATACGTTGCGGGGGGGTGGAGGAGTTATACGAAATATCTCATAGTCGGAACTGTACTGAGCCGAGCATTAGGGGGATCAAACTATGTGTGTCTGCTGCAAACCTCCTGAAAACTAAGCCGTAAAGAGTCGGTTGCATTCATCCATCCCGCACGCGCCAACGAGCGAGAAAGATGCGCATATAACAAACGAGAGGAATAGGTATATAAATGCGCGGCATTTGAGAGCTCGAAGAGGCTATAGAGAAAACGTCGTCTATATCTACACCGCTCCTCTCGCGCGACACTGCACTCCCCTGCGTTGGCTGCTGCTGCTGCGATCTGTGACGGGGTGAACGAGGGTTGTTGGATACCGCGGCGAAACTGCGCCGGCGAGAGCGCCCGCGCGCCTAATCTCTTAGCAAACACTTCACTCGGGGGCCGTAACAAGCGCCAACGTCCACCCTGCAATCTCTCTACTCGCTCTCTCTCTCTTTCTCTCTCTCTCCCTCCCGCTTTCCCCCAGTAGCCTCGGTGGACCTTGTGTAGACGACGTCAGAATCGAGGGTGCGAGAGCTCTGTCTCTCTGTCCCGCTATACGCAGCTTTTATGGAGGGTCGAAGGTCCTCTACGACCACTACGTACGAATAGCATCGACGGACGAGGGGAATTTCGTAGCAATGCTGTATCGAAGCGGAGAATTACGCGAGGGAGATAACAAAAAAACGATGGAACTTAGGGTCCCGGTATACGTATTTGCGACATGCTGATTCTATCCGCGGCAACGACAGCCGCAGATGGCACTTGCCAACACGTTTGCAATGAAATCCTAGTCATTGGGATTTTCGCAACATTTAGGTCGATAAACGAATTATTTTATTGAACGTTTTACGAGACGAAAAAGAAAAAATACGCGCCGATTATCAGTGTTCCACTCGGCTTTGGACCGAAATGATTGTCGGAATCTCGTTCACTCGGACCAAAAAACATCGAAATATGTGGTCCAGAATTTTTTTTTTAGTACGCTGCAATTTTTATGGGGAAAAAAATTGCCGAGGAATTTTTACAACGGTTTTATGACGATTTGCATTGATATACAACGGTCAGATTAAAAGCGTTTGGAAAAATGTGAAGTATCCTATTCTGAGAAAAAAATACACATTTGGGTGTTTTTTTTTTTTTTTTCGGAATTTCAGTCGATGTTTAAAAATACTGAAAAACGCAATTTTTCGTATAGAGGGTTAACAAAAAAAATTCGCTCATCGTTCTGAAACGGTTTCCGATTAAATGTTTTCCACCGATCGAGCTATCGAACGGCAGTGGACCCGCCATCTTCGAGAGTTAAATGCGTAAATATTATCGTTCATTATACTTGAATATTAAATTGAATTTATCACGAATATCTGACTTATTAATTTTCTAGGTATATTTTTTATGCGACATTTTTTCGAAAACACTTAAATTATCATGAGAAAAATTGCACGGGAACTTTTAAAATTTATTTGCATCGAACTGCCAATGGCGAATAAATGCATTTGCGAGTCTATTAAGTTCCCTATTTTGCGTATTTTTCCCCTTGAAAAAACATAAGCATTTGGATTTTTCTTTGTATTTTTTTCGAAGTCAAATACGGAGCTGTTAAAAAATACAAAAATTCAAATTTTTTCGCGAAAGTTGGTTGAGGCAAAAAATATTTTTTCCTCGTAATTTCGGGACGGTGTCCAATTAGATATTTTCCACTGATAACGGATCTCTGACTTATTTAATTTCTGGGTCAATTTTTTATGCAAAATATCCCGGGCGGCCACAACTCGAAAGTACTATGTACCACTGAGCTTTTGCAATGGTATAACTTCGTCTACATACTTCAGCCGTTACATGGATACGGCTCACTGCGTCCGCAACGACCCGGCATTCACGCACACGGATTTAATTTTCGAGGCCGTATCCCATCGCGACCAGTCGCAGCGCGCGATTATAATATCCCCCGAAACGGTGGTAAAAGATCGCAAGAATATATACATATACTCTCCCCACCGAACATAGGAGAGACTAAAGGAGAGAGAAAAAAAAAGCATTAAGCGGATTATACGGACGAAACGCGTGTAATGAGCGAAGCTCTCGCTTTTCAGTGGTACGTTCCCTTTTATCTCGCGTACAAATTTAATACGCGTGCTGGTTTCGCTTTAACGGTACCTGCAATGAAATACATCGCGGAACAAAAATACCTCCGCTGTCCCTATACCGTACAAACGCCAATGATGTGATATCTTGTTTGACAAATATAATTGACAATTCTTTATCTACTAATTTTAACTAAAATCGCGTCGACAACACTTTGCTTTTAACATTTCCCCGTCCATCAAGGATCGTTAATAGTACGTGTAAACAACGCAGTGCCGATACGCGTGAAAACTCGATAGTCGAAATACATCGACGAGAATAATCCCGAAGCAAGGATTGCGCCTGAAACTTTTTGTACCATTCATCGTAACAAATTGGTATATAGATTGGAACGAAAGGACGAGAGATATACAAGAGAACTTAAAAGCCCTCAATGAAAGCTCGTGATTTTTCAAATTCCTCCCCCATTCCTCTCCATCGATAAATTACATTTTTTTTTTCTTCGGAAAATCGGCTTCGAGTTTCGAAATATTTAATACCGAATCTCAATAGTTCAATACTATTTGTTTTGAAAAGAAAAGTAACGCCGGCAATTAATATCCACTTTCGAGGGTATAGGATGGCAGATAGTACGATATGGGCATCGACGCTTTTGTGTTTTATGGGCTTTGCCAGGCGGTATATACGAGAGGGAGAGGGGGGGGGGGGGGGGGGGGGAGGGGGGAAAGTGAGTGCCGAAACGAGACCTCGGGCAATATAGCTCGGCTTTTATTCTCTCATTCGCGCGCTACCGTGTATTATATACGTGCGTGCGGCCGCGTAGATTCGCGGGAGACCCGTTTTTTTTTTTTTTTTTTTTTTTTTTATTCTCCACGTTTTATCCGGAGCGTCGAGCGACGGTTAATGCTAGTTGCATATCATGTTTTGCGTGGGAGTGGCAACAGCCCTGCGTGGGTGGGCCACTGGTGCGACCAATGGTAATTGCACCCTACTTTTGCCCCAACATCCCCCCCTCCCCCCCTCCCGATGCGTTGTGTTATAAATGTAGGCACACGACTGCTGCCGCTGGGCGCTCACTCTCTTTTCCCCGTTCGCCACAGCCTCGTTGACCCTTGTCACGGTAGTTCTCTCTATGTGTACCGTACCGCTTTTGCACGCCAACGTTGACCAAACCCACGGCAAACCCTTCTCGCACAGATTTTAAACACGCAGGTTACCAAATCGACCTTTTGCGGCAAAAGGCAGAGTTAAAAAAAAATAATAATAATAATAATAATAATAAAATTACATAGCTATATAACTCGATCTATTTATGGCGATTTCTTTAATTCGCTGACTCGCGACTTGTGAAAAGTTCAATTTTTATCGTTCGTTTGTGACCTTTTTTTCCCCGACCTTCTGATATCTCTATATCGTAGCTATGAATACACCAATGAAAAAAAAGTATATGCAAATGATATATTAAAAATATATGAAATTCGGGGTTTTTTCGTAATTAATATATAACTTCATGACACCTCATGAGACATCTCCAAGTCCGATGCAAGGATTCGCAACTAATATGTACATCTCTGATACAACGATAACGCGATACACACGAGTAAAGGGACGAAACAGTAGTGAGCCCGCGATTCTGAAAAGCAGACGGGCGGGTAAAGGAGAGGAGATCTGAGAAGCACACGGAGGGAAGAAACGGGCTGCGAGTGACGAAGACGAAAATATAGTAAATGGAGGGTTGCTTCGGGGTAGAAAAGGGGTGGGAGTGGGTGAAGGTGGGTTCCGAGCGACCATGGGGAATAACCGTATTCCGTACTCGGGGAGTATGAAAGGCACCCACCTCGTTCGAGACTCATGCCGGTTGTGCGCCGTGCTGCATCGGGACTCTACCTACTGTGGGTGTTATATACCAAAAAAAAAAAAGAAAAGAAAAAAAGAAGGAGAGAAATGCGAGATCGCCCCCAGAGAAGCTTCGACCTCATGAGAAAACGAGAGAGCGACCGAGCGAGCAAAAGAAGAAGCTTGGTACACGAGAGAACCGTCGGAACGAGGGTATAGAACGAACGAGAGACGAAGCGATCGGCCGGAGTGGAGTGCGCGAAGCTCGGTAGAGTGGTGTGTACCAGAGGCGAAAGGCGAGGGAGAGTGAGAGAGTGAGAGAGAGAGAGAGAGTCGGTCGTTGCACAGAAGCGCGAATGGAGAAAGACCGAGCGAGAGAGCCTCGAACAACCCTCTAGTGGCGGTGAAAGAGAACGGGGGAGAGAGTTGGAAGCCGTGAGCGGAGATGCGAACTCGCCTCGGGTATAGCAGTTCGTAGCATTATGGAGGGTAGGAGAGCAGCTAGCTAGCTGGAAGCGAAGAGAAGAGAACACCGTGTGTTTAAGGGAGAAGGGAAGATAGGGGGATGAACGCGGGAGGGATAGAGAGAAGCGATAGCGGCGCTGCGGCGTAACGACGCTATAACGCGAGCCGCCGGGTGATTACCTACCACCTCCGTTCCCTTTCCATTCTCGTTCTCTCTCGTCTCTTCTTCAGCGGGAACGGCAACCAGCCAGCCAGCGAGCGGTGTGCCGCACCGAGAGCACGAAGCTGCGCGCCACACCGACTCATGGCCGGTGTGCAAGCGTTTCGCGCCACACCGCGGCCAAACCGGAGGTCATACCGTATAGTGTATATACCCTATGCGATTGCCACACCGTCACGCCATTTTCGACGTCGGTAGCCGCTGCTGGCTCTGCTGATGCTGAGGGTTGCTTGTGGAGTGTGGGAGGCGCCCGTGGTAGCAGTTATATATATCTATATAGGTATACAGAAGGTATATATATACATGTACTGGATAGTAGTACTGCTGCCGGTGCTCTCGCGGGGTTCTCTATGCCCGACGTGGCGTGCTTCAACCCATCCCTTGCCTTTCTCTACTCCGGCTCTTTCGATCACTCCTCCTACCCTATTCCTTTCTCTCGCTTCCACTCTCGCTATAGCTCTACGCTATATCCTTCTCTTTTATGTTTCTTGCTTGCGCGCCTTTTCTTCTCTTTTTTTACCTCTCTTTATCTTTCCTCTGCCTTCAGTTTCGCTCGCTCTCTTCGGTACCGCACGACGTCTATCTTACGCTTTCTGGAACGCCTCGCCGTTATAGCAGGTAGTAGTAGTAGAGGGTATACCACCCTCCCCCCCCCCCCCTTCCCCGGCCCTTCCCCGGTAGAACCACGGGGTATATCCACGGGTTGCACAAGTCCTCTGTGTCGCCAGTAACAGCCAGTGCGACTGGCCTCGACGCTCTAAACGCGCTCGGCGCCCTCGTAACGACGTCGCCAGGGACGCAACCCTCCCCCACCCCCCCCAACCGAGAACGAGAGCGATGTGTCGCACACGCTCCTTCTCATTTTCCTTCTCCCTTCGAGGTTCAGCTTTATGTATATATACACGTGTATATATATGTATATGGATGCGTATATATGTATATGGGGATTCGCAGCGAAGAGCTCGTTTCCACCGACTACCATCCCTGCGACTTCCACATCCCCTCGCGTACGCGAGCACAACCGTTAGCATCGAAACGGTCGCGTCGCCCTCGTTAACCCTTATCCGGACGAGAGGCGAGACCGTCCGACTCTACTACTCCATATAGCTGAACTCCGTACCCTACACCATCGCGTCGCACCGCAACGCCCACACTTGCCGGGAGGAGGAGAAAGGAGAAAAAAAAAACAGCTGGGGACGTTTTTTTTTTTTTTTAGTTTGCGAAAAACAGGGTGGTGAATTTCGTCTCGTTGCGGCATCAGATGCATATTATCTCGTTTGCGCGGTCGAAAATCCGTCGATCATCACTTGCCGTAAAGGGGTTGAAAAAAAATTAGCGCTGTCTTCGAAGTTATGAAATCGAAATTTTTTATTTTTTTTTTTTCTTCAAGAAGAACGGAATTGAGACTCAAAATTATCAATGGATAATATGCTTAATTTTGATTGGCCGAAGAAATACGTGGAATCGGCGATCTTAGCATCTAAAATTCTGGGAATAGTAGAAAATGTGTTTCGTGATGACGAATCGGAGCAAAAAGAATTCGCGCGTTAGTTTTTCGACATTTCTCATCACATATATAGCCAAATCACGAATAAATTTTTGGTCAGTTTTTGATGCAAAAGTCGTTATGCGATGTAAATAGGTCGCCTGGACGAAGGCTCTCTGTTTTACTTAGTTTTTGGATATTTTTGCGTGAGAAATAGCATATTTCCGCAGAAATACGGATTCTCAGTGTGTCAACCTGTTTTTCTGATACAATTTATTCGTTTTTCTGTCCGTGCTAATCGTTCTTTTGCGATAGTTTTTCAATTTTCTCCCTAAATTAACTTCAAGCAATATATTCCGTCCCTATGAATGTGAGAAAATGCAATGTATGCATTCGTTTTTTCGAAAAAAAGACAAAAACACGCGAATTTTTTTTTTTTTTTTTTTTTTCAAATTTGAGAATTCCTGTGCCGAAAACATTAATTTTGCATTAAATTGAATTCATGGGAGAAAATTCAGTGAATCGACTAATAAGAGGGAAGGCATACATGAGCGAACCGTATTCGCGGTCGATTTCTGATCCTAGATTACGAAACGTACGTATAGTACATAGGAACAAATAGTAGGTACGTGTACTCTACAATCGCGAGGCTCCCGAGGGGTTATAGTACTCTCATCACGGATTGCGAGTTAGTGGCACGAGCCCGTGACGCGATCGGATGAAACTGCCGCGTGGGTTGGTACAGCCCGGTGCTCTCGAAATCCGGACACAGCCGAGAGGGCGGGAGAAACAATTGTAGCGTGTAAATTGAAGGGTCGAGAGCTCGTAGTCGTCGAAGGGAGAGTGCACGCGTGCGTCCCGGTGATTCCGAGGGGTGCCCACCCAAAGCACAGCAACCCGACGTTGCAGAGCTTGTAGCGCGTAGATTTCCGACGACGGCGACGACGAGGGAAAACCCGAGCGGGTTAATGGGAGCGAAAGGGAGGCACGATATTTGGAATGGGGATGAACGCAGCAGTGTGGCAAATGGACCAGAAAGACACCCTGGATACAGATCCTGTACCGCATCTACCTTCCAATTTCGTATATATCTTTAACCCTTCAACGGACCTCGCGGTAATGAATTCGTTATTTTGAGGGGATGGTTTTTTTTTTTTCGACTTCGATTCTTTAGTGAATTTGCTTCTTTCATTAAATTCACATTTCGAAATATTTTCTTTTTCTCCGGAAGTAATCGTATGATACGCTATATTTCATATCACTGCCCCTTCGAATTTTCGGTATTGTTATTGTTAAAATCTTTCCATTCATTCATCAATTCGATTTTTTTCGGTCAATCTAAATTGTATTTCATGTATTTTTTTATTTTTTTTTCGGACACAGAAATGAATAATTCTCTACGGAATCAATGCAATCACATGATACGCTATATATTTATCACTGCCCCTTCAAATCATCTGAATTTTATAAATATTCTCAAACAGACTCCGTTTTTATATATTCCGTATATTGAAGGACGTTGGTGCCGGTATCTTTACTTTTTTCCACGAAAAAATGTTCAGCACGTAACCATTATATATATATATATATATCTTCACGTACAGACGAAGTGGATGCGAGGGAAGTTCGAAGCGTAAGGAGAGGCGGTGGGTAACTCGAATTTAGACACGATCCGCGCGGGAGTTTCCTTATCCACGAAGATCGATGTCGTGGAGGGGGGGAGGGGGGTGGGGGGGGGGGGAGAGGGTGTTTCTAGCCTCACGGCGAGGATGTCGTCGAGAGTAGAGTTACGAGTAGTCGCGTCTCTCGGCGCGGCTCGGAGGCGCGCGAGAGATCCCCGACACTCGAGAGGCGTGGAGCGACGGCTCGTCGGGATTGAAGATGGATAGATGGGGGGAAAAAAGAAGAGAGAAAAGTACGCGAGCGAAAGAGAGACAACGTACCGCGAGGAAAGACGAAGGAAGGAAAAGCGAACAAGAATTCGTCGGGAGGGTAAAAAAAAAAAATAAAGAGAGAGAAAAAAAAATATACGCGAAGCGAGAAGTGAGCAGAGAGAAGTCGACGAGACGCCGCAGGAAAGCGAAGTTGACGGGGAAATGTTTCTCAAGTCTTCGCGAACGGAAATATATACCAGGTGGCATGTCCTATGTACTCGCTGTATGTTTGATTTCTTTTTTATATTCTTTCGTTTCGTTTTTTTATTTTTTTTTATTTTTTTCATTTTTTCCTTTACGTTTTGCGACGGTTGGTAGCTCGCACGTTCGCATTAATAACCGACTCTCTCGCAAGCGAGAGGAGACTCTCGCGAAAGAGATCCCCGGTTGACTCGCGCCACGCAACGGCGCGCCGACTTATTCAATTAAAGGGGAACGTGCCAGAGCCGTTGGGACCGCGAAAGCTACCGCAGAGCAGCGGCTTTTTCAATTACATATACGTATATATATATACATATATACTGTTCTCTCTCCGACTGATTTTTTTTCGTCTTTTTTCAACTCTTTATCTCCATCAACCATTGGCTATTCAACTCGAAACTATTTTTTTCATACCCGTTAAATTTTGTTCGTCAATTGTAACAAAAGAAAATTATTATACATCGAAAATTGCCGAATTCTCGACATTATCTTGAAGTGAAAAAGCCGCCTGTGAAATAAGACATAAAAAAAAAAAATTACGCGATCTTTGAGTATCGAGAGTCAACACGCAACTGTACGAACGCACAGCGAGACGCATACGATAATTTTTCTTACTGGGAATAATAATAAAAAAAAATTTCGGAGTGTATGAGAAAAATTGACGATTGGGATCCCGAAGGAAAGAGAGGAAAAGACAAAGGATCGCCGCTTTTTGCCAAAGGCTGTCATCCCCCCTCATCCTACGAGGCTTAACTTAAGGTTTATCGCAGCGTTATTAATAACCACCGTTCGCGCACTTTCGTTCTTTCTCTTCCTTCTCCATCCCATTTTCTCTTTTACTTATACCGCGCGAACGCGAAAGACAGTTCCCTCCCTTCGTTTCACTCCCCGCTATGTACTCTTCTCCGCCCGAAGGCAATGCCAACGAGCTGCGAGATCTTCTTCTTTCGTCGTAAAACTGCGCGACGAACCGGCGGAGCCGTCGTCTTCTCCAGCACCTTGTTCTCATCCTCTGTCGTTGCTATAAAGATCCCCCGGAGTCTGTCTGAGGACCAGAGAAGAGGGTACGGTCCTCAGAGGCCCTGAAAAATATCCTCGGGGAATCGTGACGCAAACGCGGTTTTTCTATAAACGCCACGGAAACCCTCTGTTACAATCTTTCTAAGTATAGCTGTGATTATCCCGACTATTCTCATTTTTACGAAGTGCCGCGTAATAAATAATCATCGATATATCTATGATAGTCGAATGGAAAATAATAATCAATAGATCACTTCAAGATATTGCAATGCTGAGAAATAAATAATAATAATAATGTCTGCTTTAAGGTTAACCCTTAAAAGTATACATTTCGTCGAAAACAATACTAATATTGAAATTTTTCGTTCAAAAAAATTTCGTTGTTAAGAAATAATTTTTTTTACAATTAAAAAGTGAGAAAAAAATTAATTTTGGAGCGGTCGACAATTTTATGATGCATGTAAAATACGGTAAAAAATTTAAATCGCGGATGTGAAAAAAAAAATGATATCGAAGTCTATTAATAAGCCGATTTATTTCATCGCATCATTTTACGTATTAAATTATACGGAATTCAGTTTTAGATTCTTAGCAGTCGATAAATCGCATTGTAAAAAAAAAAAATAGAAATCTTTCATAGCGAAAAATTCGGATATTGTCCCGACGCGAGATTATCCGGTAGACGTTATATTTATAAAACACAAACGATGCACAGTCTCGTCTACGAGTAATAGAGTAGTCGCTGATCAAGCAGATTGTGTGTGTCACGCCGCAAGTGTGATCCACACACGCCACTCTCCCGTTTAGGGCTTCGAGCGCCGTTTGCATCAGACACAGAGAGCACCTCCCCGCGCGCCCCAAGTTCGTCCATTAATTACGCAAAACGCGCGCGGCGCTACGAGTCCCGTCAGACGTTCATTGAATTAGCCTCGTTCCCCGCTCTCGCGAGAGACACTCGCGTCCCTCGATCTCTCTCCGCATTGCAAAATCATCCGATTTATCTGATAACCACCGAAGCTTCCACCGCCACTCTCTCTCTCTCTCGCGTCTCTCTCATTCGAATTTCCGCGCAAATCTCCTCCTCGTACTATTTTCCCTCAACGATACATATTTTTACATGAATCTCGATATCTCGAGATCCCACCGGCAATTTTCTCGATGCCGTCCCCTAAGTTACGCATTACAGAAACCCGACTCCGAAAAATCAGAAAGTCGTAATTCCACATTATTTAACATATAAAACGACATTACATACGCCCTTCTCTTACTTTCCCTGTTATATATATAAATTCACATATTCGAAACGGGTACTATACATCGCGCAAATATGGAAACTCAAAGTATAGCTCACCGGTCCAGTTTCATGGCATAACCCTTTCTACACGCTATATACCTACGGGAGTTGGTTAGTTCGGTATACGCATCTCGCATACGCGCTGCTCGCTGACGCAAATATCGTATTCGTCCCCCACTCTCGAGTCCATACGGGATACTCATAAATATTTAAATATCACGTACACACCATATACACCAAGAGAACGCTTGCGCTCGGCTCGCGAGCCGCGTTCGAGCGCATAAATATGTATATTTTCGGGAGGATACCATACCATTGGCATCCTCTCGTCCGAACATATATATACGTGTATGTAAGCTGTACATAAATCCATAAATATATATTCATCTACATATTACATGGATACATAGGATATGTATATATATATATATGTATATAGTACATAATAGATACATATATACAGTTTATATATACATATATATACTATATAATAGACAAATGGCTCATTGGACTCTGTGCGCCGCAGCATTATATTTTCTCGTCTATCCGTAAGTACCGATCTATGTATATTGACGTCAGTCCAACTTTTCGGATAGATGAATATTTGCGTGTGTGAATTTCGCGCCACGATTCGCAGTATATCTTTATAGGGATTATGTGAATGCGTGAGTGCGCGTGGGAAGTGTGAGATGCGCCTATAGGCGGATATGTAAATACGTAAAACGATCGCGGAGGCCATACAACGAAACGGTTGTTGCCTCTCTCTCTCTCTCTCTCTCTCTCTGTCTGTCTCTCCCTCTCTCCCCGTATCTCCGTATGCAAAAAACGGGTCCATCGAGAGTTTCGTTCATTTCGCCGCCAAACCCGTCGAGAAACGCCAATCTCCCTTTTCGTTCCTTCGGAGTTCTTTTCTCACTCTTTCGCGTTGATGTAATCGTATCGACACGGTGCGCACCCAAAGAACTCGATTACTTCGGAATACTCGTTCACCAACACACCGAACGCGTGCGGTCACAGCTTCTCATTTTCTCATCGTCTGCGTTCCACTCCTTCATTCTGTTACTATCTCTCCGCGATACGCGGAAAAATCTTATTATTCGCGCGATTTCTAAGTGCACCTGAATGGGAGTTTCTCATTTTTATTTATTTTTATTTACTTCCGTGTTGAAGCGATTTTTATTTTTTTCATATGTGAGATAAGTAAAGTTCGCCTCACGAAAAAAAATATATATCGAAACTATGATACTTGCGATATATTTTCGTCAAAAAATTATATATCGCGGATATATTTTAGAATATATGTCTGCAAAAGTGCGTCACGAAATGTATATTCAAATTATACGATTGATAAATTAGTTGCATAAAATCGTCGAATTAAATCGATCGTTTATATACTTTTTGCGTATTTTTTTATTTCCACGTCAATATAATGAGAAGATTGTTTCACGATGTACGACACGCGGAAAACGCGAGCCAATTGCAAAAACAGTGAAAAAAAAGCACTCGCGCGGTTGATGACAATTTTTATAAAAATTTCTCGTTTGGAGAGTCTTTTTTTTTTTTCTCGTATACGCATATCTCTATTACATTCGTGTTATAGCGATAAAGTTGTGTACCAAGAGGTCTAATAATACCTCAATCCGCCGCCAGAAGTGCGTACAACGAGAGCACTTGACTCAAACCTTTGTTTTTTTTTATCTCCGCCGTGGTACTCACACCTGTGTACTGATGTCCCCGTAACAGTAGTGGTATTAGCGCATAGCAGTGCGTCATACAGATAGGAAACTATATCGGTTGCGTTCGGAATGAAGGGAGGAGGACGGGGGGTGGGAGGGGGAGGGGGAGGGAAGCGCAGCTGAGCTTTTTCGACTTTATCCTCCCGCGTTAGCGAAGCTTTCCGCTGATCCCGGAAGCACGAACCGCTCGAAATCGGTCGGAGGTGGAGTCAACACCACCCCCTCCCTTCCCCCCGCTTTAACCTCTCTCACTTCTCACACCCTGCGTGAAATTTTGCACTTTCCCACTCACTCGCACGTTCCGAGTTTCCCTTAGTCGCCCTACAGTTCCGTTCTCTCGCTTTTGCTTCTCGTCTCGTTGCGCTTCTCTCCGTCCTTTCCTATCGTGTATATTTCCATCTCCGTCTCTCCAACATCCCAATATCTTTCTCGCTCTCGCACCAGCGATATCCAGTATGCGCGCTCGCGTAATAGCCTCGTTCCTGGCGTGCGCGATGGTAGATACCCGAAGCACCGCGCCGCGTCGCGCTCCAGAGCCGGAGGGCGAGCGATAAATGGTGCCGCGCGCCACACCGCTCACTCTCTTTCTCTCTTCCCTTCTCTCTCTCTGTGTCTGTCTATCCTCGTCGAGCAACGAGAACTCGAGGCTCGCACTCTGCCACGCCAGCACGCCGCCCCGAGAGAGCCGAAGCAACGGAATATAGCCCCGAGGAAACAGCCGCGCGCGATACAGGACTCGACAAAATTTCATTTCGTCTCAATCTCTCGATCGTTGAAACGGCAATCGATCATATCGATTCGCAAAATTTTTAAACAAATTTCTCAAAATTTCATTATTTTTTTACCCTTAAATTTATTTCACATTTCGGAGTAAAAAAAAAAAATAATCGCGTAAATATGTTTCTTTGGTCAATCGTACCCTTGAAACTTCGTCGTGGATAATAAGAATTGCAAAAAAATTCAACATGACTCTCTCCTCTCTCCGATCGAATGGAACAAAAAAAAATAAGAAGCAAACAATTTATTTTTCCCTCCACTTCGTTATTCAATTACTCTGCCAAGAATCTTCACGACCCATTATTCCTTCATCCCATCGTTGGACCAATCGAGAGTCAGACAGATTGATGACGATTTCGGAGAACGGAACGTGCAACTCTCAAAAGCCCCCATCGTCACTGATCTATCGGAAACGTTTGAGAATTCTTGGAACGCGCTGTAAGAGCCTTCGGAGTTTTCGAGTTCTACAGCGCGCTGGCTATACGAAAAGAGACCGCGAGGCAAGAGCGTTGCTGCTGTTGCTGCTGCCTGGTTGCAGCGCGAAAGCCAATGCGATAGAGAGAGAGAAGAAAAGAGAGCGCCAAAGCTCGGTAGGAGAATAGCAGAGTCCATGTAAGCAAAGAGAGCTGTGAGGACGCGAGTGGAAGAGAGACGAAATAAGAGAGCCGAGAGGCGAGCCAGGAGCCCGCACTCGGTTATTTATCACGCGCGGCGCGGTTCGCCGATCGTATCCTCTCCTCCCTCCTCGCCGTTCCCTTTTCGTTCCCTCCACGGCGCGTCCTCGGCAGCCTCGCGACCGCGTCTCTCGCCGCTGCTACTTCTCATTCCACGACACTCCAACTCTCTTTCCTTCTCGTTCTCGTCCGTTTCGCGATATTTCCATCTCTGTCCCTACCATCGTACAGTTCGGCTCGCCTCTCGTTTGGCTCTGCTATATTACGGCGAAGTATATACCGACCCCGAAATACTTGTCTCGCTCGCTCGCGTTCGCGTTTCCGTTCGTGTCTACCTTCATCGCGTTTCGCTCGTCTTCCTCGCTCGGCACTTCTCTCGTCGCGTTCTTCTACATATATACTTCGTCTATATTGTATATATGTATATACGAACACATATATACTTATGTATATACGGGTATATAGTAGAACGAGGAGGTACACGTCCAGCAGAGCAGCACAGCACGTTTCACGGCGATCCTCTCCGCAGTCTACGAAAGTGCGACCGAGCGAACGTAACGACAAGGACATAGGATGCCTCTGGAAGGTCTGGCGGCTGGTAGCATAGCAAGAGGGACTCGTTACGAGGGACCACGTCCTCGTCCCACTGTTCCTCTTACTGTGGATATCGTCCACCAGTCGCGCCAAGCAAACGCGCGTCACAAACCCCTCGGTCTGATCCTCTACTGGATGTTACTACTGCCGTTTCTACTCGCTACGGCGTTTCTACTGCTACTACTTCCTCTCTCCCCTTTCGCCTTCCCGCGGGACACCTCGTATAACTCTCCCGAGGGGCAGCAACGGGGACACTCCCGACAGGCCAAAACCCTCTACGCCCGTTTGTACGGCGTCGTCAAACCGCTGTACAAGACGTATATGCGAAACTATACCGAGCGTGACGAACTGCGTCACAGTTTCTCTTACGTTTATGGGATACGATGTTGTGACGAGACTACTACTACTACTACTGCTTCAACCCCCCGGTAGGCCACAATTATCGTGAAAACTGCTGTCGGCGACGTTAAATTCAGCGAAGGATTTAAGGATTAGCGATAAAAACGAAAAAGTTTAGAAGCTTTGACGAGGTTCGTCCGATTTTGAGATGCGGAAAACGGATTTTTTTTTTTTTTCATAGAATGTTCGAGTTCTATGATAAAAAAAAATGATTGGACGAAATTTAGTCGAATGGAAGAAACTTTTTCGATGAATACAATAATCCGCTCGAATTTCCTGGAATCAATGATTATAGTTTATTAAACTGCGATAAGATACAACAACGGCCCCTTTACAAAATAGCCGTCGAACTCAAAGAAAAGGGAGTTTGAAGGGAGAAGTACGATGATAAAGGGAGAGAAAAGAATTGAAGATGACGAAGATACATTACTCAAGTTCCCGTATTGGAGTGGAAAGAACAAAAGTAAAGGGGAAGACGAGAACGAACCAAACAACGTCCATTACATTCGATACATTCGGTGAAACGAGAGCGCCGGTAATAGCCGAGGAAGCGAAAGAAGGAAGCGGAGAGCAGGAAGGAGAAAGAAATAAACTGACATCGAAGAGACTGTCGGTGAATTGTCACCCATCGGCGGTCTTCTCTCTTTCGCAAGAATCCGTGGGGCCCTTCGGCCGCACAGACTTGAGATTCTCCGGGTGCTTACCGGCAGTTCTCGTGTTCTCTTTCTCCCTCTTAGATAGGGGCGTGATGCTTGGTGATTGGAATTAACGACTTGGCGACCGTATTGATTATTTGCTCCCCTCTGAGGTCTTATCTGACTTTTTCCAACCTTCTTCTTGCACCGTCTTTTCTCTCATTTTTTTTTCTCTCGTTCTCTTATTTTTCATCTGTTTTTCCTTTTTTTTATTATTTTTTCCGAGTACACAGCACCGTCTTCAAGTCCGTTGATTTTCTTTTATACCGCCTTCAGCGATCTTCGCGAGTTCTTCTATTTTTCTTTTTTTTTTCGACTTCATTTCAGCGGTCTTTGCTGGTCTCTATTTTTTTTTTTTACTTTGTTCTTTCTATTCAAAGCAACGAAGACACGATTCTCAGGAAGTCCCTGCAGATCGGTCTATTGGAGTCGCTGCGCATCTCTTTCTACGCTTCTAATTTCAATCGAGACTTCCTTTCCGCGCCTTTTCTAACTTTATCTTCGTTTTTCTTTCTCACTTCTTTCGCAACAACGCTGAAAGATTCGAAACACCGTTTCCCGGAAAACCCCTAACGCTCTCCCGGAAGTTCCGCCGATTTCATTCAACAACTGAGATATACTATACACTGCAGTAGGCACAAGAATACATACCGCACAGTGTGTGTAATAAGCTACATATACATTCTTTTCACCCTCTCGTAGGGCAAACGATAATCTCAGTTGGCACCGAAAAGGTCCGGAGTAACCCTACCAATGCGCTCGCGGAGTACTTTTCCCCCCTCAACCACACGACCGCGAACTCTTTTTATCTTAGCGTCCCTGTAACTTTCCGGCGCTGTCGAGTGTCCAAAACGAAAAAAAAAGATAGCAGAAAAAGAAAAGGAACGAATGCGGAAGAAGAAAGAAGGAAAAATATCCGAAGGTTTAACCGTGCGAACTGCCCTCAGGGCTCCATCATCTCTCCCTCGCTTTTCTTCGGTATTCTCTTATATACAGTGTCTCTCGTTCTTCTGAGGGTTTCATCTCTGTCCGACTTGGTTCACTAAGGTGCACTCGATGGTCTTCTTTTCTTTCTCTGCTTCTCGTCGTCCATTCGAAAGCGGGTAGAGACGCCGAGGATAAAAAGGCGATAGGAAGTTGCCGCCGGCTCGCCAGGGTAGTGAGTCTCTCGGGCAACGAAAGGGCCGGTGCAAGGCGACTGCCACTGCTCTCTCTCTCTCTCTCTCTCTCTCTCTCTCTCTTGCTCTCTCCCTCTCCCTTTCTCTATCTCTCTCTCTGGCTATGCCGCCTGGGGAAACTTTACGAGATGCACTTACGGCTCTGTGGGTATCGCGTTCGCTCGCTACACACTACGTTTCCTAACTATAGTAGGTGTACTATAACGCCGGTACTGAGGCTATATACACGGATGACGCGAGTGCCTGTCGAGATACTCTGGTGCTTACTTGGCGCTGCTGCCGCTGCTATTGGGCATAAGGATAGAATGAAACACCGAGGTGTGTGCGGCAGCAACCTGAGAGAAGCCGGGAGAGCTTCCCTCGCACAGGAACCTTAATCAACCGCGGCGCGTTGCTGGCACGTTATACCGTCGTCTGTAGAGTACCCGGTACCCTCTTCTCAACGAAGCTGCCAGCTTCCGTGAGTGGAAACGAGACGAGGAATGAACCAGAAACCAGCCACATTTTCACCATATCGACAATCAAGAAGCAGAAGGGCGCATCTCATCTCGTTGTCCATATTAAATCGCTTCCGAGATCCGCCTTTCTGTTTCTCAGCAATTTCATGCATGGAGATACATTCATTTCTGCTTTAACTATTTACCGAGTAATAACAAATATAACGAGTTGACTTGGATTTTTGCCTTTTCCCGTAAAGGCACCGCAAACACGATAACGAATCGGTGGATTTCTGCGAGTTTTTCGGAACGCTAAAAGCTCCGGCGGTATGACGAAACTTAAAGTTTATTTCGACACATATATCAGAACGCCATTTTATTTTATTTTTTTTTTTTTTTTTCAAATCAACGAAAATCAATCGGCATAACTATCAAAAAACCGCCTTAAAATTCAAAATATCGGGATAAATTTTTTTTTAAGGTTGCAATATGAGAGAATAAAAACTAATTTGACGAAAAGTTCATTGAGGATTTGTCACAGTAATGAATCTACAAGCTATGAAAAACCATTAAATATTGTCGTCGTTGATGTGATGAATTTTAGCGGGTAGAATTGCAGCGTGTATGGCGCTGGTGGACAGAACTACCTTTGAGGATTGACGAGCCACACGAGGCACGGTCGCCAGCCTCGTAATACGTAGTCTACGTATGTATGTAACGTAGGCTACGGCTCTGACGGGGCTTCGTGTCGCTCGCAAGGGGCTTTATGGATCGGAGACTTACGCCCGCTTTACGAGGGCGCGTTAGCTTTGGCCCGACGGCCGTGCGCGGCACATCCACCCTTATCTATCCCCGGAGCTCGTACATGCCGAGCAGGCATTTTTCATGCCCCCTCCCTCCTCCCCCTCCTCCTCCCCTACCTTCCTCTCCCCTCAAACCTCCCCGTTTCGTACTACCAGCATCCCCTATAATGCGAGGACTCAGGTGTATGTGTGTAAGCCTCGTTTTAATGCATACATGTGTTGGTTAGATTAACACGTGCGTACAAACATACACACGTGCATTAAGATCATAAACATAAAATATTTTTCGAACCACAGAGTTTAGGGGACAATAATAATTCGTTATGGAGTTTGTTGCATTAAATTGATTGGGGTTGCTGTAAGCGATACCTGAGACGATACAGTTATTAGTTATTCATTACATAGGATTACGCGAAGTCTGACCACACACGGGGCATTACTACTTATAAGCATACCGTCGGAGCTTTGTAAGTAGTAACGACCTGTTTCTGCACGAGGAACCCATGAAACTCGAAGGTTATTCAGCAAATTTCGAAGCACTCTCTTCTCTTACACAACTCTTACATATTTCTGTGTGAAATTAATAGTTTCACTTCCTTTGACACTCTCATCGGCTGCTCTCATCGTTTTGCAAACGTTCGAGTTACGAACACTCGACGTCTCACGTAGAGACCTAACCGACTGTGAGTTTCGTCGTTGATTACCATGTGATTAGAGACGCAATCAGAAACACCCGAGATATCGGCTGATTGATGTACCGAATAGTTGCGCTCTCGTGCGAGATGAATGCTACTTCGAGAAGTGTGTAATACTGACGCGATTATTTGTACGCAGATCTCTGTCGTCTTTGATTCTATCAATGGATTTATCGGCGACTTTGATACGCTATTCGATGGCAATTAGGGAAGAATTTTTTTGGCCGGAAATCAACAATCAATTGGATTTTTAAGCGATTTCCGGTTGGTAAAAGTAGTAATTGCATTCGTTGGAACTTTACTACTGTCTGAGGTGAAGATGTGTACGTAGTGTTGAAGAGAAAAAAAGGCTTTTCCTTCACGACGGATGAAGGACACGCAGGTATCTCAAGTTACTATCCGCTGTCTCGAACATAACGTGTCACGTGTCTTCCACAGTAAACTATATCTACTTGAGATCTTCTCGGGCGCTTTAGTAGCATCACTTCGCCAGAAAAAAGCACTCTCTTTCTATCTATCTCATCGTTTCCCCCTTTTATCCTTTCCCCGTTGGCTTCTCTACTCGAATACTCCGGGACTCTTCAAAGAACTCTGCCGCTTCAGCTTTCGAGTCGATTCTATCGATTGTCAATACGCTTACCTGTCCCCTCCCAACGTATGTGACTTCGCACTCCTGCGTATTTTATTTCTCTCCGGAATCTCTCACGCGCATCTCTGGACCCATATGTCCAGTGTATACGACAGCATCGCGGTAGAAAAAAAAAAATTGTTTCTTTCTTTTCCCACGTGAAAAAAATGCAAAACACATAAATTTCGACGTTTTTGCATAATTAATATATTAATCATATAATTTCTTTTATATTTACTGATATATTGTAAAATGTATTGAATATATCGTAGATATATTTTTTTTTCATTTGCCTTTCCTCATGTATCGCCAAAAATTCGAACGATTGTCCGCCTCACTATTGATTATTGATGACACACTTAATTGCTAAGTATTCCTAATCATCTTTTTTTTTTATTAAGATAGCAAGTTGCGATCTCTTTTGCATAATAATTTTGTCAGTGTTCACATCGTCGTGTTACTTATTATTATTTTTTTTTTCGAACTGCATAATCACAGTTACACTTTACAGTCGCGTATGCGCCGAGTCCTATTTTACGACTCCTACACTATTTTTTTTTCCTTTTTTTTTTTTTTCAAAACTTTCGCGAAATGGAAGTGGAGTGAAGAATAGAGAAAAAGCCGACGGCGTGTTGCACGCAGTCAATAGAGCATCGTGTATCGTATATTCCGAGTTATATAGCCACCAGCGTATATAACGTTCGACGGTATAGCGGGCGTGATCACGTTCCCGCAGGGGCTTCGTGCGTTATTGGCAACGCGGGTTGGGGAAGGCCCGAGGCGCGCGGTAGTCTCGCCGCGGAAATGTGGTCGTGGCACGCGAGAGAGAGCCGCGCTTCGCCGATTATCGTTGGTGCACACCGTCGATATCGGCCGGGGCGTCGCCGCCACCGTCACGCGGCTCCGGGGTCTGCGATTTCCGACTGTTCCGAGATTGCGAACTTTCCATGCTTGGCATACGCGCGAAATGTAGTAAAACGAACGAAAAAAAAAAAAAAAAAAAAAAAAACAACACAAAAACAACAACAACATCATACTATAGATTTTCTGGAACGTGTAATACTGTATGGTCCGTCATACAGTATTGGTACGATAGGTTATCGATGCCGAATATCGGAGAGTTTCCCGCGAATAAACCGTGAAATATTCGCGGTTTTGCACACGCGCTGTTTGATATATAATCGTATTCGCGTGTACGTATAAATTAGTGTATTTATATATATATATATATATATATATGTGTAGTTTTTTAATTATGGACACGAAGGTAGACACAGTCACACAGCAGGATATATTAACTATGTATATATGTATATAATATTATATACACTCGTCTGTTAGGCAATTAAATGCTTCATAGCTCTTTCGATCGAATGTTAAATTTGCATATGCACCACGAGAGAACGGTGGTATAAGTGCAACTTGCATATTCCGCATACCTGGTGGTTACTCGCTCACTAATTAATTGTCACAATGGTGAACGCCTGCGAGCGGTATTAATTACGTCGTTCGCCTATCGAAATCATCTATATATCGATTTCAAACGTCTGCACTGTACTGTACCGTATCTACTGCATTATTTTCCAACGCCCCTATAAAGTATGCTGATCTCTTGTTTCGGAATTTTTCGACTATCGGAAAAGTTACACGATAAAAGTTCCGAATTTTTTTTTTTTTTTTTTTTTTCGTGTCCTATCGTTTACGCTATTTTCTCACTGGTCGTGGACAACAGACTGTTTCGTATTCCACGTGCGCAACGAAGCTGAGATTGTTGAATGACGATCGAGGAGCTCGTAGCGCCCGGCGTCGTCGTCCGAACTTAACGATCGCAGCTGAAAATCGTAAAAGCCGGTCACCACGCTGCGGAGCCGAGATAAGGTCTCTGTTCTCTAAAAGCGTCGCGATCGTAAGTCGATGTTCATGCATCGTTGCAAGTTTTCGCGGAAGATCTCAGCTGAAGAGAATTCTGGGATAAACGCGCATTGCTCGACACGCATAGTACCGTCGATTATTCAAACGAGAATTTGAAACATATTGATATAAGAATCGATAAAAGATCGTGAAATTTAGCTATATGTATTGTCGATTATTGTTACTATGATGAAAAGGATAAAAAAACTTTTTTTTTAATTATTATTAATAGCAAATAAGATCGCGACTGATGTATTCTTGTGTGGAATTCGAAGAAAAATAACATAAAGTGATATAAAAATGAGTTGAAGGGTTAAATAACGCGTTATGTGAAGCCGGTTATCGCGACAATAAAAAAGTACATATAAAACTGTAGAAATATGATTTTTTTTTAATGCTTGAGGGCCGAACTGCAGCGAATTTCAACACGATACGAAATAATAGCAAATTGCAATCGCCACCGGTGAATCTATTCTTCTGTATCTCCTGAACCGGTTTCCGTCGCGACTACATAACGATCAGACCGATTCGCGATTATCTCTGAAAGTCGACGCGAGAAACCTTCCTTTGCCTCTTTCGTTTTCTCTATATATATGGATGGTTATCGGTTTCTCGCCTCGCGAGAGAGCCACCGCCGCGAGATTCGATTATCATCGCCGTGCGCGCCACATCGACGGTATATATCCGACGCGGCTTTTTAGCTTCTCTCTTCAAAATTTTCTATAACTATATACAGCTATCGTCGCTCTCTACTTTGCGACCGCCGACGTTTCGCTTCGCTGCTACTTCTCACCTCGAGCACGTCGCTCGTCTCGTCTTTCAGCACGAGGCGCGACTCCCTCTCGTGCGATCTTTGGATTCAAAGAGAGATCCTTACCGCAATATATACTTAACTCACGATCGCGAGAAACGTTGTTCTTTCATTATAATCGCAGCCTCACCAAAAGATAACATAATATCGCCGAATGTACGCTGAACAAGAATATCCCAAAATCTAATCGAATTTCCTGATAAAGTACGCGTTACTTAGAGAGCCGGAAGCAATTTTTTTTATAATTTTTTTTATGCTGTAAAAAGATCGTTAACATGCTAAAAAAAAAAAATTGAAGATTTCTCTTAGCGATTACGGCACTCCATGAAATCAGAGTGCATATTTCGGCAGATAATTCTTTCGAGTGCCATATTCGCTGCGTGAAATCGCCGTTTACCTCGTGTGTACCAATTAGCCCCGTTCACCCCTCACTAATACTGAATAACTCAGAAAACTCGAAGCAATTCTTTTTATCATCCTAATCCTAATCCTTTTTTCCATAAGATCGAAAATTGTCTCCTCAAATCAGGAGCCGCAGGTTATCTTTACCGAAACCATTTCCCTCCCCCGATCCCTCTGTTCGCCGATTTCTCGTATAACTAAAAGGACCACATGCCATTCTATTCATCAATAAAACAAAAAAAGAAAATAAATGCATTACACACTTCCGGAAACTTTACACGCGAGAGATTGACGCATCGAGTGCATGTGCCTTGTCGAAGCTCTCATTCTCCGGGAGTGCGATCGACCTACATGACCTTTAGGAAATTCCGTTGAACGCGACCAGCACGCACTGTCCCCGATCTCTCGTGTGCGCGCTCGTCTGTTTGTCTCGTGCCGGGAGACAAAGGTGTACGCGAGAGGGGAGAGGGATGGCTACGAACATAGAGAGGGACAGAGAGTTTGAGAATGAGTACTGCGAAGGTGGTTTCGATGCGGCAGGGTGGCACACCATAGCACGCGGGAAAAGCAAAGAGAGTCCGGACCGTCGGGTACTCAGTCACTCAACCCCCAGCAGAAAAAAAAAAAAAAAAAAAAGAAAAATCCTCGCAGCGGCGTCCTCATCTATGGGAGATATCCTTCGACTCTCGTTTTATATGTATATATATATATACATATCCCGATCTTTTATCCCTCTCGTTCCCGTTACATATACATATATACATATAGATATGTGTGTGTGTGCCACAGCGCATTTTCGCTCTTCGTGTGTTCTCTCAGCGTCCCTCGTACGCAGCTAGGCAGAGAGCACATCGCACACAGCGTGCCTGTTCGCCAACCCTCGCGCGTTTTCTATCCTCTTTCTTCACTAACCCGAGCCACACTGTGTGTGTCTCTCCGTCTCGTTTGCTCTCGAAAATTTTCATCTCTCTCATGCCACGCTCATCGGTCTCTTTCTCCGTCAGAGCCCGGTCGTCGTGTTCCCGCCCTCTCCGTGTTTCCGCGGCCCGTTCCAACCACCCCGTTCCATGCCGTGTCCCGCAGGGCATGTCCCTATACGACGCCGCAAAACAATTGTCCAAACGTTTTCACCTATTTTCCCCTTAAATACCATATATCGTCTTTTTTATAAAAAAAAATTATCTCTGAAAATGTTTAACGATCTCCCGTCTATACGATGATACTTTTTTAATGTTAATTTTCAAAATGGTTGATTTATTGTGATTTTTTTCATTGACGCGAGCCGGACAATTGTTTCTCGTTCACTGTAAAATTCCCATCCCCTTTGGTGGCACGCTCCGCGGCACGCCCGGCCGTCTCTGTTATACTGCCGGCAGCGACACACCACCATTGCCACTGCTGCTACTGCTACTGCCTGCCTGCCTGCCTGCCTGCCTGCTCTACTACTACCAATACAAGTACAGCTAGGATCTCCTCGTCAGCGCGCAACCCCCGAGCCAGCGAACTCGCCTGCCTCGCAGAGCGACGCCGTATACCCCGTACTAGAGAGCCTCACACACAGAGGCACTCTAGTAGTAGCAGCGGCAGCAACCTCCGCAGAAACCCCTCGTTTCCCCGCGAGCACCCACGCGTCGGCGGCCAGCAGCAGCAGCAGTAGCAGCAGTGCTCTCTCACCCCTCATACTCTCTCTTCCTCGTGCCAGCTATACCCGACTGCTGACGCCCCAACCCTTGTCGCAAAAGCCTCGTGCTTCGTGCTCGCCTCAACCCTCAAACCCTCCTCCTCTCTCCTCCTTCACCCTCTACGAATCCCTAGTTCCCGACGGACGCGAGAGCAGTGAGAGCGAACGTTCGTCCTCCTACCTACCCAACCCACCTCATCCTTCTCTATTCCAACCCCTCGGCAGCTCTCACCGCCATCCCCTACGCGAGCCGCTCGTTAACCTGCTAGCGCGCGCCCCTCTAACCACTGGGCTCTCTGCCTGTGACTATACTCTACGTATACTGTGTATATGTATATAGATATTATATATAACTATACACAGGGGCTACTACTGCTACTACTCCTGGTGATGGGCGACGGGCGCGGCGGACGTCGCCGCTATATTTACATATCAATATTCCGGCACTTGAACGCCGTCCGGACGTTATACGCCACGGTTATAGACCTCTGAGAGATCTCTCTGTGTACTTCTACACTCGCTTGCCTTGACATCCTTATCCTGGGAGTTTGAAGGAATCGGGACGTTTTTGGGACCGGGAGATAGTAAAGAAGAATCCGAGAGATTGCTTGTTAGAAACATTACACACGTACTGCGAACATTGGTAGGTGTGATTAGTTCTGCAATGGTTAGTATGATTATTGTAAGGTGATGAAGATATCTTCTTTTTTTTTTTGGTCGTTCGCAAGATAATGGAACGAAAAAAGTCGACGGAAACACGTCGTCTGATCATAGAAGGGATTGACTACTAGAAGATAATTGCTGATCGAATTGTACTTTCTGTGAATGTCGAGCGATAGTGTAATACCGGAAGGGTGTAAACATAGAGAACTTATGTCTGACCATCAAGTGGAGTATCTACTAGCAGCTTTTCGTAACTTGCATAAGTCTTATTCCGAAATTAGATCGGTTGTATAATTCCAGAAGGGCATATAGATAGAGAAATAATGTCTGACCATTGAATGGGTTAACTACTGAAAAACATGCACACCTGAAATTAGCATTGTCCTCAATTTATATCCATAAATACAACGCTACTCGACGTATAGAAACCCTAACCATGTCTGATCATCGAAGGGACTGACTACTGCAGATAGTTCCACTTTGATGGGCACATATTTGCGCTGATCAGACGCTTTTTTCATCTTTTGTGAACTATCCTTTCTCACAAGTGATATACTTCGACAATAATAATTCAAAAAATCATAATCTGGTTCGAGCTCTTTGATGGTTTTTGAGTGATTTGGAGTCAAAGAGGTTGTGACTGTTCTATGCTATCTCTTCCTAAATCGCAAAAATCACCGTGCAGTCACGTACGCCCGGAAGATGCAACGTGACCTACCCTCCGGGTTTGCTTTTTCCCGTGAGAGCTTTGCTCGTCCGTCGTTGTTGCGTAGCGGCGGTGTGTACCAGCGAAAATACATTCGCCAACCGGGAACGCGAGGACATGCATGTGCCAGTGCACACGAAAAAACTTCATCCCCCGCTTTTGCGAAGAGTCGTCGGACTGTATACCAGAGATTCTTGGCATGCTACTGCATGCGCACTCGTTCGCACGGTTGCACGACTCTCCTGCTTCTACCTTCAATTCTCTCTATCTTTCTTTTTATCTTTCGCTACGAGAAGAGAGCAGCGTGTGCCAGAGCAACCGACGTTGCAATGCAACCCCCCAGGGGGGCGTCACAGTATTGCTGGCTCGGTCGCCTCGGGGCTCTCGGCTGCAATGCCACTGGCACAACTCGATGTCGTGTGTCAGCTTGGAAAAAGGAGATACCGAGGGAAAACGACCGAGTCTCTGCCGAGATCCTTCGACAAAGAATAAAAGAAAAAAAAATCAACCGAAAGAACAGTGAAGTAAAAGAAAAAAAAAAAAACAAAAAAAAAGTGTACCAAGAGAAGGATTGTAGATACTGTTCTGTTCGAAAATCGGACGACGATAAATCGTTAATCCTTTCTATAATGAATTTACATATCCCTTCAATATATCATCAAAAGACCGACAACGGTAGATGCGCGGTTGGCGCGCGGCTCCAGTGATCACCCAAGTCAAGCAGCTTTGTTCGCGGGCAGTACTTGGATGGGTGACCGCTTAGCCGCGCGCTGGCTGCCGCATCAATCATTGAGCGGGAGGCTCATTATTCTGAAGCTTCGGTGTTTTCTGCACTTTACGCAAGTGCAAAAAATTCCGAAAAATCAGTAGAATATGGCCGTCTGTAGCGGCACGGGTTTTCCGCAGTTTTCCCGTATCCCCGGCAAATGCGGTACAGTATACCTAATTCGGCTGCGGACGCACAGGAAAAGTTAGGTAGATTAGCTAAATGCGGGTCGGGAATGTTAGGAGAGGGGAGTCGTAAACACCCGGAATGGTATACTGTGGAATAAGGGGAACACTACCTAAACTAACCTGTATCAACAAGAGAAAAAGATCCTTCGAAAATGTGATTCATTCATCGAAATTTACGTCAAAGGATGAAATTTAAAAAAAAATCCCAAAATAATCGAATTTTCGTATCCGGTCGATCTACCCTTAGTTTTGCATTTCTCGTCGCCAGAATCTAACTATTGGCGATAAATTAACCATTGAATCGAAATAATATTTGTTCCCCGGGAATCGAACCCATCATGCTACGCAGTTACGGCAATATGTAGTAATTTTGCTGTAGGTATTACGCGTATCGGGGAGAGAAGGGGAGGGTAACAGGGGTAGTCTCTCGAACGAGTGGTCGGGACGAGCTTCGCTCAGCCGCTGACGATGAAACGAATACACGCGATATAATACACACCAGCGTGCATACCTGCGTGAATACTTTGTTATACATACACAGATACGCGAGCGCACTGTGATGCATCAGCGATAACGTGCAAAACAGCGCCGTGTATTTCGCTTCCACTATTCCATAGCCCGGTACACCGTAATAGTTAATCGCATATACGGGGTGCCTATTTCATATACATAAGTATATACACACGAGTGATCCTCGTTGTAACGGGATCGCGTGGGTGTGTCGAATACACACGTTGAATGCACAGAGGCGTGCGCGACTCTTGCATGCAATACCTCTGTTATTATTAGGCTTCGAGTTGTCCAAATGAAGTATAGATTTTGCACACGCATGTGCAGAATTTCGCTTTGATGAATTATAGGTATCCCAAGAGCTATTCGCATTTTACACGCTGATTTCGGACGGTATGGTATTAGTGGCAACTCAGCATGCCTCGCAGTTTTGCACGCGAGAAGAAAGAATTTAAAAATAAAAAACTGTAAGTCTTTGAAACACCCGCCGGAGGATTCAGACGCAAAATGAATTGGAATCTTCGATAGTTTTTTTTTTTTTTTTCTTTCGGCAACAAGAAAAAATTGAGTGGCGATATGATAGTAGTGGTATCATGAAATGGTGCAGCTTTACAGCTAAAACGAAATAAGGGCGATCCTTTGTCATGAAGGTTTATAGATCGAAAGCGGTATGACGAAGAGACTTGGGTTTTCATTTTTTTAGGTATGTGCAACATTTTGATGTATTTCTGCTTATTTTGGGTATCGGCGTGTTTGAACTTTGGGTTAAAGGTGTATTTTGATAGGCCGCTTCGTATATAACTATCGGCGAAACAGATGAACATACCCCAAGCCTAAGTTAATTATTGTACTGTTAAACATACACGCGCGGCGATGTGCGACTCGCTTTACTCTCCAGACTGCGAACGATGATACCCTTAAACGTTGAAGTTCGGCGCCGAGGCCAGAGCGAAGCTAATTATACGGTTAAACATTTGGGCACAGCACAGGCAGACGCACCCTTTGGAAAGGAGAGAGAGACTTTCTGGGTGGTCTCGGTAACTCTGCCTTCGACGAAACTAACCCTTTGAGGGCGAAATAGCATGATGGTGGAGTGGGGCAAACGCACAAGTGGTTAGACTGGTTGGAATAAAGTAGAATGCGGTGGCAGTTCACGGGAAATTGTTTTACTACATGTCGGGTTTTGTGTGTCTGATTGCAATATGCTGTATCTACTTATTCTTGTTACGCAGAGAGTCTTCTGTATTCTTTGTTACCTAACTATTTATTACAGATAACCTTTTGGTGAGTTAATTTATCGATGTTCTTATCTATGAAAAAGAATCGGTGATCCCGATGAAGAACGTTGTTGATAGTTGTTTTTAGACTTTGCAAAAGGAATGAAAATTGCATATGTACGACATATGTCTAAAGCGCGAGAATAACAACAGTTGGTCCACATGTCAGATGATAAAACATCGAAATATCCAACGAATAAACCAAGAATTCTACTTAATGAACTCATATCAGCCACATTGCGAATACCTACAGATATGGATTGAACGTCTAAAAACCCTTCAAACTCGAATTTAAGTCCGATTTTTAGATTAATCTCACGTTCGATCTGAGTTCTGACTTTCATTCGAAGTTACGTTCGAATTCAAGTTTTTTAAATTGGGTCTCAAGTTCAAAGCTAAGATCAGTCTTATGTTGAAGTTTAAGATCGATTTCACGTCCTAAAATTACGTACAGCCTGAAGTATGGCAACACCCCAAACACTTGGGATATGAAAGTCCCCTAAGGGACTGGGGTATGACAAACCCCCTGTGCATACCGACATAAATACGTTTGCCGCCACTTCCGTTTATATATATAGACATATATGAAATATATAACTTTTCGTCGTTATATAGGTATAAAGTTTTATTTTTTATATATTTTGGTAAACTTCAATTCCTTGGCTAATCGTTCCTTGAAATCATCAAAAAATCGAAAATTTTTTCAAAATGAATTCTGTACTAAACATTTTGTCACTCTCCGCTTTACGCTTATATATATCCGCTGTATATTTTTTCTCGTCATCAAGAATTTATAGTTTACCTCTATCGTTACCTCAATATTCCACCTAAAAATTCGGGGCGGAAGCGGAAAAAAAAAAAATGTAATTTTTAGTGTTTACCATTTACAGAACAAAACACTGTGATCCCGCATTTTTTCACTATAAAAAAAAGATTTTTTTTTTTAATAGAAATCGAAAAAAAATGGTGAGCGAAGCATACTTTTGGGATAAAATCAAAACTCGATAAATTTGGATGTTCGCCAAAGCCAAGGCGTCTGTATACACAGACACACGTTTTCTTATTTTTCACATCAGCAGCTCTGTCTCCGCGTCTCGAGTTATCTCGCTCGTTTTTTTTTTTTTTTTTTTTTTTCACCCCACTCACGTTTGCCTTCGCATAGAGGAACGAAGCCAAGTGGGCTTTTTTAAAATTCCGTTCGCAGCACTGAACCGCAGACCGCAGTGGGTGAATGTTTAACGTGGGCGCTCGTTCTTTCTCTCTTTCACTATCTCTCCCTCCCCCCTCCGCCCGGATATAGCGTACAGGGTTACGATCTATATAGTGAAGAGGAGAGAGAGAGGGACTGATCTCTTGTCCACTCGACTCTCTCGCCAACTCTCGTTCCCTTTATATACCTCATAATGTCTGACTAATGCAGAATCCTAATACACGCTACTCTCAGCTCACATACATCGACATCCACACGCACACAGACCTCCACACGAGATGAGAACTCGTTCACAAATTCGCCAGCGATGTCCAGAGATCACTTTACCCAATGACACTGTCCTCGTATATATTGCAGGTGACATGCACCTGCACCTCGCTTCGACGCGAGCACTTTCTTTACGACAATTTGCAATTAGATCCCCAGTGCATCGGAACGGCGTATAAATAAGTTACTTAGACGGTACCAAAAAAAGTTTAAAAATAAAAAGAACAAACCTTCTCGTTTCCTGCTGAAGTATTTACCATCGAACTGCGAATGGACTTGGAATGCATTGAAACAGAAATAGAAGGTCAATCCAAACGGACGTTGAAATTCCGCTCGAAAACTGAATCGGAAAAATGTCGAAGACACGTGAGTTCTCACGATAGTAAAGATATCGCGGGCTACGAAACAGAACATTGTATCCAACGTTATTTCGCATGTTAAATGCTTTGGGATACGCCTTTCCGTTTCTCAGCAGTCGGTATGCTCTCGTTTCTTAGAAACACGAGAAGCTCAAACCTTCAGCTCAAGAACAGCAGCCTTGAGTATCGTGTTGTAGAACGAGAACGAGAGAGAGTCGACGAAGAAACTAACGCTAGAATACGATCGATGTGAGAAAAACGTAAAAAAGAAAAAGATGTATAAAAAAGGCACCGGTGGAGATGAGAACGAAAAAAAAAATGAAAAAAATCTTCGAGATACGAGATGAGAGAAGCGAGAATGAGAGAAAACTGACTGGAAGCGAGGATACCGGTCGCAACCGGGAGCCGTATAGTGTGGCGGCTAAGGTGTAGAGAGGACGAGAGAAGAAGCGCGGCAAAGGCCACGCGAGGGGTAAGAAAAACGAAAAAAAAAAAAAATGGAAAGATGCAGCAACGCGCAGCGCGGGAGGATTGGCCGAGTAGGACGATGAGGCAAAAAACCAGCGAAGAGAGAGAAAACTAAAAAAAAAGGGTGAAGAATCGAAGCGCGAGGCAAGATCTGTGAAGCGAGAGTGAGCGAAGAGGCGACAGCGCGGGTGCGGTCGACCGAGATGGAGCGATGGAACGGGTGGCGAGAGGTAGAAAGCAGTAGCAAGTAACGCGCTGTGTGCTCGTCCGGTGCTACTGGTGGCGTACGTGAAGAGACGAGAGAAGAAGGATGAGAGAAGGGAGCGTCGAGAGACGTGAGATCTCGAGGCGGAGTGAGTAGACTCTTCGGGAACCGGGGAGACGAGAGCAAAAGGTGCAAAGCGAGGAAAAGACGAGACGGAAGAAGAAGAAGACGAAGAAGAAGAAGCGACCGGGGAAAAGAGGGGACGGGAAGAAACGCGAGAAGCTCGAGCCGTCACCGCAACGATAGTCGTTGGCCAGTGCCAACGTCTTTCCTTCTGACGCTGTCGGCTGACTGCTCGGCTATATCGCGAAGCTGCATCTGCCACACTGTGCGCAATAGATAAGAAATAAAAAAAAAAAAAAAAATACGAAACTTCATTTTTTAAAAATCTTTATTCGACAATCTTGAAATTTCGGATACCAGAGATATACTTCGATATCATCGATTTCCAGCGTCAATTTCTGTAAAATCATTCTAATTTTTGTACCCAACTTCTGTGCAAATGGATTTCGATGAAATAGAGAAATTTTTCAAAGATTCGCGACAGTGCGAAATTTCCAAAAAAGAAAATGCCGTAAACTCGCGATGGTTCGACACAGCGAGGCAAATCATTTTCGTCGCTAAATTCTACAGCCATACATGGCAATGGATACATATACATCGCGTATACATACAACACATATAAACACGAGAGCGCGGCTGGTCGCGTACGTAAAGCTTGTCGAGAGGTATAACCGGCGAGCGAGGAGACGGGGAGAGAGAGCTACCGGAGCTACGAAGTTCGAGGGGATCTTTAACGAGCTCTCGGCTCTGAGATGCTGTTGCTTTTGGCCGCATAGCACCGGCAGTGGCAGCGGTAGCAGCAGAAGCAGCAGCAGCTCCGTGGTAACGGCAGGGAGAACCACTACGGTAGCTTTCCCGCTGTGTTACCAAACCGTAGAAGTTTCGTCCCGCTTCTCGTTTCCTACCTTCCTTTTCTACTCAACTAGAGGAGTAGAAACAGGCGGTACCGCGTGGGCCACGGCAAGCGAGAGTAACGTTCGGTATAGAACGAGATACTGGCTGTATGGTGTGCGCTCTCGTCGTAGAAGTTTCGTCCGCGAACGGTCAGGATTTCCACACTCTTCGTCTCGAAGTTCTCTCGACGGAGTAACACACAGGGCATTGGGGTACCCTCGTCGCACACAACTATCCCCCGTGAACGAGGGAGAGAAAACCTTCTCCGAAGAAGAGGAGAGACCTCGGTAGAGTCCGGTCTTGGCATCCGCGCCGAAGAGCCCGGGGAATTCCCTTCCTCTCGAGAGAGCAACGAACAGAAGCAACAAAACCTGCGGGCGAAGGTGGAGAAGCAGAGAGGCGAGTAGCAGCTCTACGCGGCCTCTCAGCCTTCACCGCTGTACCGTGGTACATATATATACATATATATATACTATACAGCGCGAACGCGAAGCTACAGATACAGCGAAAGCACGAAGAGAACTTTAGAAGCGCGGCATGGCACGGGGCATGACTTGCCTCGGCTTTGGCGAACGGCTCGCGGGATTCTCTCTCTCGTCTCTTTTCTCTGTCTCTCTTTCTCTCTCTCTCTCTCTCTCGAGTCTCCGCAGAAGCATCAGCAACGAGAGAAGAGCCTCGAGGGCCGAGACCAACCGTGCACCGCTCTCTCGTCGGCGCGCTTCTGGATGCATTAATCATCTCTCGCCGCTCTACGTGTACGAGAGAACGAGCCGAGCTCTACGTTGGCACCCTCTGGTACGAGCCCCACGACCGCACGCTGCTTCTTGCTTGTACCATCCCCCTCTCCCCCTCCTCTACTCTCTTCTATATCATCACTTCTTTTACACTTGTTTCGTTCGGCAGATTTTTTTCGCTTACTCCTTTTTTTTTTCAACGAATCACTGAAGTATAATTATGACTCGGTTTTTGCTATTTTTTTTTCGCGGACGTTGACGCTCTAATTTCTCGTTACGGCTACTCGAATTTTTTAAACGATTATTTTTTTTCTTTACGTTCCTTTGATCGTTTCAATGCTCTAATTTCTTTCTGTAGGCATTCGACCCCAAGAATTAATTATTTCTTTATTATTATCACTCGAATCGCGTATGTAAAATGAAATGGGCGTCTGTGCAGTTACAGCCGTATCTACTACTACTCCTGTGATCGTTTGTAGCACGTCACGCATGCGTGATGTCTATTTACCAATAGAAACGCGCGAATTCTATGTCTATATGCAACGCAGAGGCGTTGTATCCATCGTCGTGAAACGGCGTGAGGAATACACTTGGGGGCGCGCGCGCGCGAGCGATGTAAAATAAATAGTTTGCCGCGCGCGGCACGCTGCGCAACAGAGAACACCGGAGGTACGCGGGCTGATGCACAACTCTTTCTCTCTTTCGTTTCACCGGTTTCGGTTAACGCGCGAGAGAAAGAACGGAGAGATGAGCTCACAGAACTCGCATTACTTTGGGGCCGCGGGCACGCAAGGTGCTTTGATCCTTTGCCACGCGCGTTGTATTTTTAGTTGGAGCGCCGCCGCCGCGCGTGCCCTCCGGCTCGTTCGCGCATCCATCGTCGACACTCCGTTAAAATACCTTGTGCTACTAGCCTCAGCTTCTCTTCCTCGTAAAGAAATTCGTTAGTGTCTCGGGCGCTAAAGTACTTCGGATACAGTTGCAGGTACTCCGAGACAACGAGCGAGCAAACTACTCAACGCGTTTCGTGATCGTAAAATTTATGTTATCTAAAATAAATTCACACTTCAGGCACCGAAATAATTGTCGGGAGAAATGCATACGAAATTTATTCGAAATATCACAATTTGTGGCGTTGAAAGGGAACGAATGCCATGTGATATATCGAGAATTTATATTTGTAGAGATCGATGCAAAATACAGAAGACGTTTGTGTAAATCAAAGTCCATATATTTCACATTAAAAAAAAACGATGTATTTAAAAGTTTTTTTCGTGTCGATGTATTTCTTTCGATTTTTAGTTTAACTGTTTACTATTTTTGTACTGTTATTACGCCCTCCGTAGAGATTGTTGATTATAATTAAGCAGATGAAACAAAAAAAAATGTTGAAAGGTAATACAAAATATGTTCGATATATCGATATATCGAATGTAAGTAATTTATATTTGCGATATATTCCCGATATATTTTTGCACGAATCGACGCAACATACAGAACTCGTTGGCATTAATATGTTTCAATATATTTTACATACATTTTTTTTTTTTCATGTTGGTCGACTTTGTATGATCGTAATGTCATCGTTGGTTTGGGATTATAAACGAGCCGACAATCTCGATTAATCGCTCGCCGGTAGAGATGGTTGATTATAATTAAGTAGGAGAAACAAAAAAAAAATTGAAAGGAAAACTAATGTAAGCGGAATCGTGTCGATTATTTTGAAAAAATGACGATTAACCGCATGCCGATCGTAAATCAGGTTGGCAACGTGATATGTAAGGAAATCGAGATCAGCGTCTACATAGTAATGTACACATATCTTCGTGTATAACTAATTAGAGCGGCAGCCGTGCCGCAGCGTATACAGCGCATCTGTATGCATATACACATTATTATAATGTATATCTTCTGGACGAGCAGACATAAGGAAACTCGTTTGAGAAACATATTCTCGTTATAAGCGCTTACATGTAGGGATTGCCGGCGTTTCTTGAACAGCTGGAACCAATGCTAGTAAAATTGCGACGGTCTGCATACGCATTATTTTCCGTTCTTAAATAGAGTTTCGTACTTCGAGACGCGAACTCTTTGAACATCGAGTCCGCGTATGAAGCTTGTCGGGAGCTCCGACGTGTGCGAATCGAGTTAAGCAGCGCGTGAGAATTTACTTTGAATTCGACACGACGCAGCAAATCGCTTGGGATACACGACGAAAGGAGCGAAAAAGAATGGTAAAACTAAAGCAATTTCGTTCGTCTCGACAGGAAAACAAGACGGTAAATTAATTTGCACGTTGTTCTCTTGTTGAGAAAACATCGCCATTATTTTTTGCTAATTAACTTGACGATTTTTTTTTTTTTTTTTTACAAAATCAAAATTTTGTTCATGAAGAATCAATCGATGTATGAAAAAAAAAGTTCTCGTGATCGCACTTATCGTGAAAAGTTCGGATTTGTCGGTCGTCCCGGCATGCAAAACGACTGAACACGAAGCACACGCTGCCGCGTCGGAGTTCTCGCGCGACGGCGAGACTCCCTCTGAAGTGGAAAGAGAAATCACTGTTCAGACCGCAGTCACGTTTGCCGGGCGAACGTACAGAGAGAAGAGGAGACGCGCGCGGCAAAGTTCGACGAACCGTGTATCGAGAGGGAGGGAAGGGGGACAACTCCGTTCGCTTTTATCCATATCTCTCTCATCTTGCTTTTCGTATTTCGATCTTCGATCGCAAAATATAGTTATAGATAAGAGAGGAATTGGCAGTGTAGGCAACAGCCATGGATCGTTACAGCTATCGGCAATGCTGTCCTCTCGCTGCGCACTGCTTTATACTGAAAGTACCGCTAATACACAGAGTACTACAGCGGCTTGTAAGGCATAAAAAAAGATAAAATATATTTGTGGGTTGATAATAAAAAGCTCAAGCGCCGCACGATGAAAAAACGGATGAAGGTTGCAAGCGAAACGAAATATCGATCGCGAAATCGTTGGACCACAATGAAAAGTTCCGTAATGAAGCGGCTGCTGTTGCATAGAAACTTCGAGACGTTCGAAGACAAAGAACACGCGGGAAATATAAGTGTGAGAGATGGAATATCGTTGAGGATATATCCTCGTAAGAGAAAAAATGAAAAAAAAAAAAAAAAAAGGGAGCTTCAGAAAAAGATGAGACGAGAGATGATGAGAAAGGGGGACGATGAGAGGAGCTGATGGGGCGTTCGGTAAGATAGAGGTGGAAGGTAATAGAGCGGTACAACGAGCAGACACCTCGCAATTTGGCTAATGGCCTTCCGCCACCGTGTACTGCCGAGAAACTCCACCGTTATACTGTCGTCTTCGTCTTCACCCCCCCCCCCCGCACTCCCCATCCCTGTTTCATCCCCTCCTCCTTATAGATATTGAAACGCAAGGCCCGGACTTCGTGTACCTTTAAGACATATTCGTTGCTGTCGTGTCAACTTTTCTGAGATATCGCGATAGAGAGACGAGAAAAAAAAATGAAAAATTTATTTGTAACCTGAGATTGATTGCCTTCCGGGCACTCAGCGTCGTTTTGTATGCAAACACGTCATAGCGTAATTACAGCCGAAGAGGTATCGAGGAGGCCGTGTTATAATTTTGAAAAATTTATAACCATAATGAATATGCAGTTATGAAATCGTGTCGAAAATTTGATTAGTATCATGAAAAATGTAGAATTTAATAATTTCGCGGCATGTGGAGAAATTATTATGTACGATGGGGAGGATGAGAGACAGCGTCACGGGGCTAAAAATTCTCGTCGGACTTCACGAGTATTTCGTAAGCTTTATTATTTCTTGCAAACTTCGAGAGATGTTTGAGAGTCGAAAAGGGAGAGTCGAAATTCATCCTAATATCCCGGATGAGCTTCAGTCGTCAAACTTGAGATCGATATTGCGCGATGCAAGATGCAAAATCCTCGCATATCACGGGGAATTTGGATAGAATCTTAAATTTATAGCATATGCATACCGGAGAGATAAAATTTTCATGAGAATAAAAAAAAAATGTTATATTTAATAATTAAACTGTATTTCTTAATGAATTTTCGAAAACTCGAGTTTATTTCGGTAGATTTATTATTTTTGCGAACGGCGCGATGTTCGAAAGGTGTATATGGAAAAAAATATATCTTCGTATACATATACCGGGTCAGCGTAAGTCACACTCGAGATCGATGTCTGTGTTGCACGATGCAAGAAACTCGAGGAGTATCGTGAATTTTAACCATATAGCGCACATTTTGCTGAGCAACAGAATTTTTCATCAGAAATTCAGCGATTTTAGGGTAAACGGGTGAATACGAAATACTCCGATTAACACGACAAGTATACGAAAGTTGAACTGATCCCTTTTCGCACCTTTTTTCGGATACGGGAAAACCGGAAAATGGACACTTTTCGCATTCGAAGTGAAACGAAAAAATTTTTGAAAAAAAATTTGAAAAATTGTAAGTAAAACAAAAAAAAATACAATTAAAAAACACTCCCGTAAAATTTGAGAAAAATTGAGACAATACTTGAGAAAACATTTTAGAAAATGGCAAATTGAATTTCATTTTTTCAATTTTTTTTTTCTCAAATTTCATTGCAATTTTTTTTCAATTATTTCTGTTTCTCTGTAACCATTTTACCCCGAATTCCCGGTGTCGCTTTGCTCTCCCCGATATACCATGTAGCGAAATGTGTACATATAGTTTAGTTATAGTTTATCTCCAGTGCAGCTATGTGTGATATAGTTTCGTATTTCGACATCATACCCCCACCCGCTCGTCCCCCGTAAGCTTGAAATTGGTGGAGGGTGCGGCACCCCTCGGCTTGATATCGGTCTCGAAGACGGATACACTCCGTTAGCCGCCCCAGACACGAGTCTCACTCCGATCTGTATCGCCGTATCGCATACGACAGCTTTGCCACACCACAGAAAACTCGCCCCCTCCACGAGGACAAATTGAAACATTAATGTGACGAGTCATTCTTTACACCCTTTAATTTAAACTCACGTGCACGTCGTATTCTCCCTATAAATACGATAAAATCGCGACGATTATTTTTTTATTTTAATTTTTTCCCCAATCAACTTATTTTAATGCATCAATCGATCGATAAATTCTCCCGAACACGCAATGTATACGCTATTAACATTGTTGTGAAGTCAAAAGAGTTAAAAATCAACTATAAGGTCACCTCTATCGAGTCATTATTGTGTCAGACTGTGTGTCGTGAGCGTAGAGGCTAATTATCTCGGTGCGTCTCGTTATTTGCGATCGCAACTCTACCGTGGAAGGGGGATGATGTCCCTCGGGCGTGATTGGCCGCCGGCTGTCGAGTACCGAGGCCGCCCATTCATTAGCATCCTGGATAATCACTCGAGTTCCACCGGCGAGGAGGATGTTATGACAAAAATAGGATAAACACGTTCGCATCATCGTAATTTTCAATCATTATATATCCTTTCATTTTTTTTTATTCAAAAAACGGCCTCATTTAAAAAAAAAAAAAAAACGATCGAAGAAGGGAGAAAAAAAAACATCGAAGACAAGATGCCTTCGAGGAGAAGGTGAGAGAAAGTCTTTTGTATCGATATTTCGTTTCGCTCGAATGATCGTCGTCGCGAGCGGCCCGATCTGATAAAACGATAGAGCGGTATATGTGGGTACAGAAGACCCTGCGATTCTGACAAAATAGAGAGGAAAAGTCTTCCCGTGAGTATGAATCTGGTAGATTGCTTTCGTCTATACTTCGGCGCACCTACTTCGTTCCGTTTCGTATATATCGCTTCTTTCGTACTTTTCGTATTTTTTTTTTTTTTTTTATCGTCATTCGACCGTTTCGTGATATAGCATCCGAAGACTTGTATATATATGTAGGTAAATATGTGTGTGTGTAACAACGGCAACCTCGTTACAGTGTGCAATTTCCTCGGTTCTTTTCATTCATCACCGCCTTCACCGGGCGTATCCTTCCGCGATAGCGCTCGCTACCTGTAACTCACACTCTTTGCCGTGTGTATACGTGTAGTGTAAGTAACAGCGTTGGAAACTTACGATCTTTAGGTACCTTCCAGTTTCAACTACAAGTATCTAGTAGTAGGACCGCGAGAACGAGAAAGTGGAACGCCCAGTATCTCGGGAACGAGTGAACGTCTCTTCCCTTCTTTTCAATCTAATTTGAAGACTCTCTCGCTATGAGTCTTGCCTCTGAGTCTTATCTCGGAGGCTCTCCGATGGCACGCTAGTCGAGCGAACGACGACGAGATCGAGTTAAAAAATCGAGTTTAAAAAATAAGAGTTAAATGAAGAATAAGTTTACGAAAGCGGAACTGCAAAATCGAGTCTTCGTTGCGAAAATATTCTTCGTCGTTTAAAAAAAAAAAAATTCCGCTTTTTTTTATCGTCTTTTTTATCATATCATTCTCGCGCCCTTTTCATCCATTCCTATAAAAAATTTTATCAATTTTCATCTCGATAATTCTCGCGACGAATTCATTTTACCGATAGAACTGCTGTTCGTTACGCTTGTTCTCGAGTAGCCGATTCATGCATCGGCACGTAGTAAATTCGGCTGTGTAGTCACGCGTGAGTCCTTTATGGTAGACACGCTTTGCGACCCCAAAGTCCAAGCGAAACGTGGTATAATCGAGTCGAAAAGGTTAGTCCCCGCACCACGCAACGATCTCGTTGAGAAATTCTCTAACGAGGCAATTCGCGATGGACGTTCGAAACGAATGGAGAAACGTGAATCGAAGGGGATGAACGAGAGTGACGCCGAGTTTGTGTAGAGACGGGTTGCAGGGAGGGGTCGCTATCGAAGCTCTCGCGCTTTTGCTAACTGTTGCACACAGTCCTTCGAACTTTTCAGTCATAACAGGGAGAGAGAAAGGACCCTGAGTGCTGGCGCCTGCGACGAGGGATGATGGGGTGGAAATGTGCTGTCGCTTACGCGTCTCTCTTTCTCCATCCGACCCTCAAACCGAACGTACATACAGTATACTATAACATATATGTATGCCTTGGCGTGAGACGGCTGCCGGTCATTTGCAGAGAACGGGAAGTGAAGAACGACGGAACGAAGGAAGAGAAGAAAAAAAAAAACGGTTCAGAGTACCTAAAAAATGTGGAAGCGTGACGCCGAAGAAAGGAAGGAGATGATGAAGAGAAACGAAGAGAGAACGCGTGTTTCTCGAACGAGAGAAGCGAAAGAGGACGGAAAGGAGGGATATGCGCGGAGACTTTGCCAAATTAGAGACGATCGTCAATTAATCCCATCTCTCTGAAATAGGCGTTTGACGGCCTCACATTTAGACGAACTCCCGAGAAATCTTATAGTCTGGTTCTCTCGAGTTTGTAATTACTGTAACTGGAATAACTGCTTCTCAACGCGTTCTTTTTGCGATTGTCTGCAGACACATATCTGCTATCTGGAGAAGAAGTTGACTTGGTTTTCTACAATGTTCGTTGGAGAGTGTCGGAGAAATTGTAACGAAGTCCGATCCGCCCTGTCGATCTTTATAATCTTTCTGCGATGGAAAGTATCGCGAGTCGTAAATCAATTACTGAGTAGAGTTGCATAAGAGCATTTGACGAGTCGTACCGTCGAAAGTAGAGCAATGGAAATTTTTTTATTTTTACACAGTCATCGGGAAGGTCAGTTGATATTTTTCTTGAAGGCTGAAGGGACTGATGGGAGGGTTAAAGCCGAATGGCAGAAGCGAAGGCGCTTTAAGCGCGTCGTAGAAAACCCGCTTTCCGCGGACATCGTCGGACGATTATTCGCGAGAAGTCGAGGGATAGAGAAAGACGGAGAAAGCTGCTATGCGGATAGTAGATGTGGGATGAAACGGAGAACGGTTGGACGAGTGCGGCAGGCGAGACTTTACGATGAGGAGCGACCGCGCGCGCCGCGGTATCCGGCCAACCAGAAGGGATATGAATCCCGGGGAATAAAAGTAGATTGCCGTGTGCTGGCATCGCGGTCCCACGCGCTTAACCGCGCACCGGGGGAAACTCCCCTACACGTCAAACCCTCTCCTCTGCTGTTCCATCGCGGGTTTCCAACAGTTTTTACGACCTCGGCGCCGTTACGGCGCGATGTCTGCGGATCTCTCTCGCGATCACGCCTCTCATTCCTCTATTTTTCCTCTGTCTCATCCCTTCTTTCACGTGTTTTTTTTTGTTTTTTTTTTTATTTATCACTGAACTTGTCTGATTCTTCCGTAACACTTGACGTATTCTTTGCTTCATTATTAATATATATTTCTTTTAAAAATTGCAACAGAATTTAAACCATACGATCGATTTGAATTCTATTTATCGTACTGTTTTGTGCAATGAGAATAATGATTTTATGGACATAGAGATTTTTTATTTAATATTTATTTACACTTTATCTGAAAGTTTGCAGACATCGTCCGGTAGAATTATTATATCGTCATATATTGGAGAATTGCCATTTTTCTGTGAGCGAAAAGATCGAAAGAAGTTCTTTTAATTAGTCGGCTTTGGCGGCCGATCTTCGGATGATATTGCGCGCAAAGATATAAGAGTAACGATGAAAATATAATATCGGGATGTTATATACGTGGCGTAGTGATATTAGGAAGTAATTAGAGAGTAAAATTGACGGTACATGGGATTTACGAGGGGGAGACGGGAGAGGTAGAGGTCTGGTCGCGAGACGAGAACGACGCAGCTTGTCAGAAGATGGGAACGAGCGAACGAATAAGGTACTTAATTTCATAAGGATCTCTCTCCCGACTGCTAGAAGGTAGAAGAAGATCGATTCCAAGAGAAACGAGAAAAGTAGAAGCGGCAAAAGTATAGTTATAGTATGGAAGCGGCAACGATAGCAATAGAGGAGTTTCTCTCGCTCGCTGGAGCAACGCAGCAGCCGCCGTTAATAACCCAGACGAGAGCACGTCTGGCGGTGTAGCGGCGGAGGCGGGTTTCTCTCGTGGCTGTTGGTGTTCTCGTCTATCTGCGACGATTGCATTAAATAATTTCGTTGGTTATCCTCGCACCAGTGAGTGTAGAGACTGTACCACGCTACTTCTGCAAGTTTTATCGATCGGAGTCTGCAACTCGCGAAAAACTGCTCCAGTTTTTCAAATTTTGTTAGCGCACAAATTTCGGAATGTTATTCGATGTTATTTTCAAAGACAAGGATTCATTTTGATCGGAAACATCGCATATGAATCCTGATAACGTCTTTTGAAGGAAATCATCGACTTTTTTACGATTTGTCGATTTTGGAGCGTTTCGAAGGCTGTAATTTCTATAACGTTTATTATGTATTGATATGGCGTCTTATCAATGTTGTTTACATTCTGCAGTTTGGGTTTTACGTAGTTAAAAGTTTTGTAGGTAATGAAAACATTGATAACTAGAGATGTATTGAATGGTATAGATTTTTGAGAAAATTACGGTACGATAAATACATCGCGATCATCAGAT
Organism: Buathra laborator; assembly: GCA_934046635.1. Lineage (NCBI taxonomy): Eukaryota > Metazoa > Arthropoda > Insecta > Hymenoptera > Ichneumonidae > Buathra > Buathra laborator. Next base: position 8,869,000 of record OW203900.1, read on the forward strand.
TCGTGTTTTGTGTTCAAGAGGTATACAAATATAGAACGTTTAAAATTCGACGAAACTGCAAATTATAATTTCTGATAATGGAAAACGAATATTTCTGGCATATAAATTCTCAAAAACGCAAAAAAAAAAAATGCACGGATTTTGCGCCGTTTTTCCAAAAAAAAATGATATCTATATAACAGTTTCGTACTTTTATCCGAGCGGAAAAGCTTTCGTATGGCAATTTTTCTGGCGGATGGCAAAACTACCAAAGCCGAGAACTCGAAAAAACTGTTTCGAAATTCGAAAAAACGACTCAAATACAACTTCTTATGCCAAAATTTCCCAAAATTATATAAAAAGCTGCTTTCGGCTGCTTCTCTTAACATCGCGTGACATTTTTTGCGCCCAAAAACTGACCGACAAACTGTTCGTAACTAAGTTGTGGATGGGGTGGGAAACCTTATTCCCGGAGACCTACAAAGGGTTCGATGCTGTTGAGGTAAAAAAGTTAATCCACCATCGCGAAAGTCAATCCCATTCCATTTGTTTCTACTTTGATCGATCAATTGTTTTGCGTTTAACCGCGTCTCTCGCCATCCCAAAAACTGTGATAATATTTGACTTTAAAATGGTTAAAGTTCGGATGTTTGCACCTCAGCGCTAAGCTCGTTGGAAGTCTCGAGGATTTTGTATACCTATAAGTTCGTTTAAAAGTACCTTCACGTACATCGTACGTTCTCACAGGCGTCCAGAAACCTGCTGTAGTCTCGATATATATCCGCATTGCGAAGATTTACTTCCAACGTAAAGGTACGAGTGAAAGGATCGCGACGACGGGTTCTCTCGGACCATCGCCACCCTATAGTAACACCGAAGGCAGCCTCTCGCACAACCCTCGTGTATATAGTATACTATATACACGTTTGTGTGCGTTATACTTCGTATAACGTAACCGTGCTTCGTCGCTTGCTCGGGGGTCTCGCTCGCTAGAGAGCTTCCACGACACGAAACGGATGATCGAGCACCACTGACGCGGTAGTACCGCCGGTTTGGGGTCGGAGCCGGCTGGCCATGGCGTGCTGGGGATTAATGCTCGCCGACGCTCTCTCGCCTCACTCCATTTCGTTCTCTGACCCCCTTAAGCTACATTCACAATGGGAGAAGGGGGAAGGGGAAGAAAAGTTAAGACTACCGAGCTGCAAGACGCAGAAAAATGCAGAATTCGATTTTACGTATTTTCCGGAAAAATTCCATCGACAGGTTTTTTCGCAATAATTTGCAACAAAATTCAAGAAAAATTTAATATGTCTGGCAATTTTTTTATTTTTTTTCATCCCATGTAAAATAAGTGACGTATTCGTAATCAGCAAAAAAAAAAATTAATTACAACAATTTTACAGGATAAAAAATTACGAATGACAAAATTTTATCATAGGTAATTCTAATAACCAATGTTGCGAAAGGTTACGATTTTCTTGTAAGTGACTTTAAGCCTCCGAATGATTGTCTATATGTATAAATCGCCTTCGGTGTTTGATTTTCTCTTATACTTTTACGCCTTTACCCTGTCTTTTGCCTTTCCGCAAACCAACATGAATCTCTTGCTAGTAGATATCGCCTCGGCATAGAGCAGACACGTGGCGCCGACGAGACGGCGCTCCGACTCATTTGCACGCACAGGTGCACCTCGCGATCTTAGCTATCCAACCCCTCCAACAAGAGCTTTCATATTCCGAAACTCGCTCTCGCGCCGACGTAACACCCTCTCCAGACGCCCCCATCCCATTTCCGTTGTAACAAAGTTACAAAACCCCGGCATCGTTCCATCATCCCGCAACATCCGCGAATCTACGGTCGGAGTATAGCGCTCGGAAAACCGTATATAAGGAAATATTCAAATATTTTATCAAATTATTTTTTACACTTTCGTCACATAGTAAAGCACCTAAATAGCGAAATTACTCGCGGGATATAATTAATATATCCGCAAAATAAATATTTACTCGCGGGGCTATCGTATCACACTACAAGAGTAACGGCACAAAGTTTAGCGCCCTTTCCATTTACTTGTATATCTCTTAATTAAGATCGGGAGTCGCGTGTCCCCTACCGATTAGTCGAACATCAGCGAACTGATATATATATATTTATATCTGCATGTCTACCGTAAACATAAATGCACATCGATAGAGTCTCTCGGGACGATAGTTGCAAAACGCGTACTTAAATTTCAAAATTTCTCACTGCCGAAGTTAATTACATATTGAATACGATTAATTATAAACTGAATTGCTGTGCAGAAACAATTTCTTTAATTTCATCAAAATTTTCCAAAATCGAACAAAACTATCCTAACTTCCGATTTAATAAACAATTTTTTTAATCCGTCGAAAAAAAAAATGTATTAAAATGATTTCCCATTTTATTGCCAATACTATTCCTATAACTAATGATTTTTAAGACGTTTTATTTATATTTTATTATTTGTATCGAACGAACTTTTTTCTACCGATCTCCCGATCAGTTCAGTGTAAAAACTCCCCACAAACTAAGTCCCTCGTAAAAATCTCCCAAAAATCATTCCGATCCCATCCCATTTTTCACTCGTATCATCTCCAACTTGTTTCTCGTCTACAAATTCATATCTGCAGTCCACAATAATTCAAAATGATACGTAACTATGGCAGTGTTTAAAAAAAAAACCTTTCGAAGCTCTCAATAGTAACTATTATCCTTTGGTCCAGTAGGATGTGGGATGCAGGATGGTGAGCGTTAGCATAGATAGTGCCAGTTGCACGGAAGATGGCATAGCAAGGTGGATAGCGAGATGTAACGGGGATGAACATCGGCAGTTCTGCGGGTCCCAGTAGATACGTTCTATAGGATATCTACTGGAAATGTGCGGGCTGAAGCTTGGGATATAGAACGGAAGAGAGAGTGAGTGAGAGATGGTGAAAACGGTCGTAGAACGGAGATGTGTACATAGGGGGTTGAAGCACAGGCGGTACGGGGAAAGCTATAGCGTTTGCGTTGGTGGCAGAAGCAGAGAGAGAGAGAGAGAGCTTTGGTGGTATAGAGGAGTCCTGGGGGGAGGGAGGGTGAGCCTGCCGGGCCGTCGTTGGTGGCGGTAACGCGATAAACGGATTAACGGCGGAGCTAGAACCCCGGAGCCCGGAGTTCGGCGGTCGGGCGAGGCGAGACGAGACGAATGGGCGAGAGGAGGTGAAGCGCGGGTACGGTGTGGCAAGGCCGCTTGGTAGAGAGAGAATACGAGAGAGATATAGTGAACGCAAAGAGATGAAGCGAGAGGATGAGAGATCCATGCGCGCCGGATGAGGGTGAGCCGGACGGCGAGAGTCGGAGGGTGGTGGTCGACTAGGCGAACCGTGAGGGCTGCAGTGGCGGCGGGATGTCACGGCATCGCGCGTTGCCCGACACTTCTCTCATCCCCTCGCATTCAACGTTTCTCGCGCTCTTCTATCCCCCACCCACCCTTTCCTACCCCAACCCTTCCCACTTCTGCATCCACCACACGCCACAGCGGCAACTACTCCACTGAGTTCTTTCCTACCGATGCACACACACATAGATAGAAACGACGAGAGAAGCTCTCTCGACTAGAGACAAGTTACCACTACCCCTTTGCAACGACAACGACCCCGGGACCAGTTGCGACGTCAAAGATTTTTCGTTTTACCGAATAACCAGGGGATGGGAGAAGGGGATCAGCGTTGGAAGACACGAACAATTCGCTATGGAGCTACCAAGCGGCAACTGAGGCTCACAGAGCCGGTGGATTAGATATGGAGCTTCGAGATATTATTTCGCTAAAATAAGCTTTTTTTTTCGAGGGAAACGAAAGTGGTGGACCTCAGACTTCGGAAATCAGGAAACAGCAAAAATGGCACGAATTCGAGATGAGAGAAAGAAACGGGAGAGGAGCAAAGATGTGAGCAGTTGAGAAGGTTGGGCGAGTAAAAGCCACGTCTGTTAGGCTACAAAGTTGTTTGTTTACCTGTGGTGGTAGATAAATATGAACAACCGATCGGGACCTCGATATTTGCTCATTTGAGTAAATTTCGGCCTTTTTCTCGGAATTTCTCGTATTCTTATCTTCCCTTCGACATTTCGTGGAAAAAAAAATAACGACGAAATGTCTCTGTGAGGGGATGAAGTGGAATACGATAAATTCTAGGAATTTATTAGAAATTGGGAGGACTTTGCTGAATTTGATAGGTACTTCGTACGGAGCTATTCGCTAATTGATAGGTTTTCATTATGGAGAATATTATTTTAGGGGAATGTGTGTCAAGTCATATAGAATGTATTGTACGGCGAGAACGTCTCGTATACGTATATATCGAGCAATCGAATCGTAAATTTACTAGTCGACGTTGTGCGGTGGACGCGCGCGCTATCGAACAGCATTATGTTCGAGTGGAAGATCTCTCTACTCTCTCGGCGTTTGGCGAGTGTCTCGAGTAGTGACTATCGATCCCAGAAGCATATCGAGAGCAATTTCGTCGCGGTCTGTAGATATACATACTAACCCCTTCGTACGAAGTACTCTATCTATCCACCTATCTATGCCATTAACCATATCGACGATATGTTACTTTGACTCTCGACATACATAGACCCAAAGTCACGGACCCCTATAGCAAGGTATTGCAACATAAGAAGATGAAATGACGTTGTGTAGCATTATGCGATTCTGTTAATGCAGAAAATGGGAAAAATCTAAACATATGATAATGATAACGACTACGCAAGAAAATTTTTATGTGAGGACATCTTTAGTGATGTTTTTGGACGCAAAGTGCCCCCGAAAAACTTTACGGCTCTTCCGGGAATTGCGTAAAAAACATGCAAAGTTTCCTCAAAAAGTGTTACGACCCTTATGGGAATTGCGTAAAAAAATGCAAAGTGTCTTCAAAAAGTGTTACGACACTTTTGGGAATTGAGTAAAAAAAATGCAAAGTGTCCTGAAAAAACTTTATGACACTTCTGAAAATTGTGTAAAAAATGAAAAGTGTCCCTAAAAAGTGTTACAGCCCTTCTGGAAATTGAGTGAAAATGTGCGAAGTGTCTTCAAAAAACGTTGCGGCCCTTTTGAAAATTGAGGTAAAAATTCAGTGTCCGCAACAAGAGTTACGGCTTTTGTAGACGGATTTAGAATAGAGGGAAGGGGAGGGGCTGGTGGTCAGTGATTACGTATATATGCATTATAATAAAATTATAAATTATTTTAAAAATGATAAAAAAATACATTTTTACGAAAAATATTCGATTTTAGACATTTAAAAAAAAATACATCTTTGCTCCCGAATTACGGGAAACCCCACAGCGATCTGTTATAACCTACAGAAAAAAACACAGCATACTTGACAAAGTTGTAGGGACGTTTTTTTCGAAACCCCAGAGACCGTTGAAAAACATAAAAAAAGCATTAGAAAGGCATTGATCGAGCCATTTTTATTTTTTTTATTTTTTTTTTCCCAAAAAACCGTAAGGGTCAACCAGCGTTTTCATCCCCATATCTCCATGTATTTATCTCCCGCTCAGCAGATATCCAATGCATATTTTAGCCCACAGAAAAATGGAACAGCAGCGATTGTCAAAAAAACAAAATAATTTTTTTTTCCCGCGATTGAAGTTTCTCGTAAACAACTTCCGGCTTCGAATTAATATAACAACTGCACCGATCATTATCGGCACAACAAATTCATCAAAAAGTAAACATAAAGGCGATCCAAGTAAAAAAATATATATATCTAATTACAACCACCGTATTTTCATCTAATATTAAGAACAATGCGTGTTCATGCAGTATTAACCTTTGCATGTACTTCGCGTACTGTAATCTACAGTATACACATATATCGGTGATATGTATATACTATAACCGGGTGAGCGTATAATATAACGAGCGAAAGAGGGAGACCGAGGCGAAACGAGTGCGTGGTTAGCTGCGTGAGCGTTCCGCGCGGTACGTGCATAGCTCGTTATCGGAGGATTTCGCACGGCGGGTATATAGGATACGGATCGTCTGCACGAGAGCCGTGTGTGCGCGCGCGGCTTGCGGGGGCGTTATAGAGTTGGAACGCGTTGCTTGCGCGCGGGTCGACTCTCCCGAGAGTCAACGGACGTCACGCGAAAGCCATTAAAGGCGTGCAGTAGCAGCAGCAGCAGCACTCGGTATTTCGCTCTCTTCGACGTCCCTTCCGCTCGCACGCCCCCCCCCCTCCTCCCTTCCGCGCTCTACTTATCCAACCCCTCGATATCTTCGTCTCGCTCCGTTCTCGTTTTTCTTTCATCCCTCTTACGTGCTCCGTGCGCTCTCGTTTCCCATTCCCTTTACTCAACTCAGCAATACAATATTACACGCGAATGTTCGCTCGCGCGAGTACTGCATGTTATACGCTATACCCGTTATTGCATGTCGTACATTCGAACTCCCAACGTCCTTATCGCGAGCTTTCGTTGCGTATTCGCATAGAATTCACTTTTACGCACTGCTGCGCCCTGTTACGCGTTGAAAATTCTCACGTGTGTTTCCCACTAAAATCGAACTTTAGGAAACTCAATATTGCATCTGGTAAATGTTATCTTGAATTACAAAGCTGCATTCGGTTTCGATCGCTCGATTCGTCGAATTACATTGTAAAAATCGCTTATTGATCAATTTTTATTTATTACGATTTATTTTTTGACGATACTTCAACCAAATTTTGTCTAATAAACTACTCGAATATTAATTTCATAACCTAAAATACCATTCAAAGCGAAATATATCTGTTTTGAAATTCCCTGCAATCGGTACGATTTCGTGAAAAAAAAAAAAAAAAAAAACACAATATAAATGCACAGTGGATGTACACGTTGCGCGAAGAGAAAAAAAAAAACAAAATCCCGCAACTGCATGAGGGAAAGTCGAAGCCGCCGGTAGGATTAAAATAAAACTCCGAAAGATCGAAGAACGAGGAAAAAAAAAAAAAAAAGCGACTAGCATCGGAATGAGAGTCTGGAAGAGCGAAAGGACGCAGGATACGGAGGGGAGAGCGGAGAAAAGCCCCTCTCGGGCTATTCTCTCGCGTCTTCTCTCGTGAAAGCTCTGTGGAAGGAAAAGCCTCGATGGAATCGAGGATCCTTTCCGTTTGGTACGTATATACGGAGCGGTTCTTTCCGCGAGAAGCACGAAGGATACCAGAGAGCTCCGGGGGATCGAGAGAGCGACGGGGCTGGTTTACGTCCTCGTTATATTATACTCCAGCCGCTACTCCGGAGCCGAAGCATAAGGAGAACACGGTCGGTTCAGAGCTCTCGCAGTGAGACGATCCTGTCGAGACTCAAGGCGAGAGACCCGCGCGCTCTCGGTATCCTCTGTATGCCACTGGCAGAAGCGAAAGCAGAAGCAGCCAGAAGCATCGGAATAGAGCGGAATAGAGCGGAACAGCAGCCGAGCAGCCAGCTCCCTCGAATCCCCCGGGCTTTATGTATACACATATATTATATACACATACATACAGTATATATATGTATATATATATACACATTCGCGAACGCCTGGCGTTTCCCCGCCCGCAGCACGAGACCGTTGCGCTGTGTGTGATTATTCACATACGTATATACGCCTCCGCGTGTACATGAGGCGTACGATACGTTGGTGAACGAACGAGGAAAGAGAAGCCGTGGAAAAACGAAAAAGTAAAAAAAAAAAAAGAAAAACAAGAAACTCCGAGCAGTGACGACGGTGATATACATAGTAAATGCCGAGCTGTAGCTAGTAGAGATATTATATCTGCAGTACCTGATACTCGCAGGTATTCTCGAATCCATACGCCGATCTCGTGTATTTACTTCGATATTATTGTTATTATTATTATTATTATTACTATTGTTCATTTATTCCATCGAATTTATACATTTCGTATGCGAAAATATTTTTTAGGATATAAATGACGATCGACATCGATAGGTCAAGTATATTAACGCTATTTGTTTAATTTTTAACTCCGTTGCGTGTCGGTATTTTCTGTACTCCGTACACGCAATTTACGATGGGTTATGGTTTCGAATTAATTAATTATAGATTCGGAGTTTTGGTGTTTCGTTGAAATTAATGAAAAAAATTATTCATAAGGTCTTTTCATTTTTTTTTTTTTTTTTCCGAAGGCGTTTGCCTGCGTCATGAAAATCGTGGTACACGCGAACGCTACGTATACGCAATGGAGCTTTGCGCCATATTGCCGCTGCGGAACAGAAAGACTTATCCTATGCGATTTAATGTTTAAGAGTATGCGGTATGCAGCCTTCTGCTTCTTAGCAACCGATATATCATCGGGGGACACGGTGTATCGACGTGTGACGTTGTTAGATACAGTGCATCGCTATATCTGTGCCGACTATGCGCTCAAAGAACGAAAGGGGTCGACGAGAGGGAGGAAGAGGATGACGAAGAGGCGGAGTGCTTGACGCGCGTGACCCTCGGCAGTCGCGTGCGCGTCTGCTACTCCGCACTTTTACTCTCTTCCTGTTTCTATCTTCTTCGTCCATCTTTTCGACGCTCTCTCTCGCGCTAACGCATACGAGTACATTGACGCAGATATAGACGGGAGCAAAACTCCTTTCATCGCATCTCTTCCCCGTTCTCGACATACTTACTTATTGTCACTATATATATGTATATTTATATCTATCTTTGGGTATTGCACTTGCCAATTCCGTCGCAGCATGAAGCATCGTAAGGCTCGCGCTTTCTTACGCGCGAAGTATAGATATCCGTTCTCTGTTCATCGATTTTTCGAAAATCAGAAAATTATTTTATTTTTTTTTTTTTTCAAATTAATTACGTTATTCAAAAATTCCGAATCGAATATATGAAAAAAGGTTTTTTTTTTTTAATTAGTCGTAAATAACGAATTAATCGTAACAACAAAAATCGTATTAAAAAAAAAAAATACACTAAATTAAAATATTTAATTTATAATAATAATGATAATAAATTAAGATTGCGACAATATTGAAAACAAGGAAATCGGTATTGAAATTCGGCATCTGGAAAGTTTCAACGGAATGTACTTCGGAGTAAAAGCTTCGGAAAAATGCGGAAAATTCTATGGGGACAGCATGGAAAAGCAGTATAACGAGTATATGCGTCGAGGATACCGCGTTGGCTGCAAATGTATAGCTAGTGGGTGTAACGACCCATATCGGCACGGAGAAGACCACCCTGAGTGGCTCTCGCGCGCTGCTGTAGACTAAGTGCGGCTTCTGTAAACGGCTGCGGTTGCGGCCCTATCGTGAAAGAGCGTAGGCCTTCGCTCGTCGTTATAGCGTACGCCAATGTACATACAAGTGATCGTGTGCGTACGTACGTTCCTCGTTGCACACACATTAAAATGCGAAAGTGTTAGCGAGCCGCTCGTCTGACTTCGCGTGTAACTCGGTAAAAGACTCCGGCGAACTCATGCAACGTTACTTCGAAGAGTTTACCCCGATATGCGCCTTTCGCGGCAAACAATGCTTTTACCTTTAACAACAATTTGTTTTCCGCAAATTTCCTTAATTATTTTTCGTAATTTTACAAACATGAAAACGAAAAAAAAAAAAATTTGATTATCACGTAAGAGACGAACGAACATTTTTTATATTTATATTTTAACAACAATTTGTTTTCCGCAAATTTCCTTAATTATTTTTCGTAATTTTACAAACATGAAAACGAAAAAAAAAAAAATTTGATTATCACGTTAGAGACGAACGAACATTTTTTATATGATAATCAACTTTACGGAATCGGTAAAATCGGTCGGGTCGATCGGCTTTTGATCGGAAGAATCGGAATTCGATGTTATTTTCACGGAATTTTATTTATTTATTTATCCATTTTTACGGTTGCGACTTTGCTGATACAATTTGGAAGAAGGAAAGTTAATTAAGAAATAGTGCGATCTTTAGATACGCGAAGAAAAACATTTCTGAACTGTTATCGCGCCGCATACGTTCGTATGCATGTAAAACAAGAGCGCCGATAGTTGAGGAATTACCTAAGTCACTTCCTATCGAAGAAAATAAATCAATTCGCGAAGTTTTAATGATAAATATTCGCAAATTAATTACTCGTAAGGTATAAATGATTGCTTCGAGTCCTCACTTTCCAGAGTAAAGAGAATTCATATTTCAAGAGTAACAGTATCGCGAAGGCACTTTGAATTCTTCGAATGTTTAACCGATAAATATTGCCGCGTGTGTATAAAGTCTAATGACAAATGCGTGAAATACTTTGCGTATCGTATCGTCAGCCCATTGATCAATTTAACAAATCGATGCATTGCCGCTGCGTATAAGTGGAAAAATATAAATACGAGAAACCGTATTAGCCGATTGCCTTCCGATCGTCGAGAGTGTCCGATCGTCACGAGAAGGTCTCGCCATGCGAGTTCGAGTTTTGTATTATATATAGATATATATAGAGCGTTTGGCGAGAATCATCGAGGAACATAGCAAATGGCGAGGCCGGTCCCCGATAAGAAGTGGTAGTTGCCAGGCTGCGCTCAGACCTCACGTTCCTCTGCTCCCGTCGCAGACGCGAAACTCTCTACGGCTCTTATAGTAGTATACATATACTACCGGTAATATATCTCTCTTTCGTTCGCTCTCTCGGCTACGCATACGAGAGAGCGATCAGCTCCGCGTTTGTTGCTCCCGCAGCGGGGGCCTCCAACGATAGATAAGATAACTCCCCGACCTCGCGCGCGACATTATTCGACCGCTGTGTGCACTCCGACGTTTTTCCCTCTCGTGCGTCGTGTATTTGCCGGCGCGCGTTTGTATACCTACGCATAATCCCGCCACCCACGAGCGCTTACGCCTTCGCGCCTTTCGGCTCGTGTGCGCGCGTAAGCGCGATATTAGCGCTCGTAAATTTCACGAATTATAATCATCCTATATATCACTGTATCTATAACTATAGATATGTTTATGGGAACTACAGATATATGTATATATGTATAGAGAGGATTGGGAGTCTCGGAAATTCGTCAGATCGACTCGGAGGAGTGTCCGACCTCCGCTCGGACTCCGAAACCCGAACGTTGTTTTAGGTATGTATCGGGTAGTCTATGCGCGTGTAAGAGCATACGTAGCAGTCGCGGACCGCTCGGCTCATTGGACCCGCCGCATAATTAATGGGGAGCATAAACTCTGCCTGACGCTTCTATGCAAATGCGACGCCGGAACCTACGAAGCGTTGTGGACGCTGTATCTACTATATACATATATTATGGTATACGTGCGAATGCGTACGTGTGTATCGAAAGGCTTCGACAGTATGCGAGAGTTCGATCCTCCATCTATCTCGGGAATTTCTCTTTGAAGGTATTAACGCATTCGCGTTATACGCAAAATGTTTATATAACTACCTATTATATGCAGATGATATCGATACGGAATATCATTTGGATCGCTATCGTTATTATTTGCGCGCATATGGGATTAAATTTTTTTTTTTTTTTAGTCATTCAAAGGATTTCCTTTTTCTGTTCATCGGTGAATCCTTTCATTGCCTTCTCTGTAATTATTTTTATCGATGAAATTTTTCTTTGAAGATATTGCGATGTATGCAATATTTGTTTCTTTATGTTGTTTCTTTGTATCGTACATCGCATCGTAATATCAGTAGATATGTTTATTATAATTTTGATTGCTCATTATTATCATTATGAATCAACTATACATCATTTTTTCATAATTTGTAGATTTTCTTAACATTTTTTTTTTTTTTTTCGTCTTTTTTAATTTGATTTTTGTTATATGCGGATTGATCGGTTAGTCTTTACATTTCTCTCGGAATTTAATGCGCAGAAATATATTCTCGTATAGTAAGACCAATAAATCGGTGACAATGGCTCTCGTGAATGCCATATACGGTGGTATAACGTGCGATGCGCTGTTACGTATGCATTATTAAATGCGCGATTATTCTCAGCGAGATCCTCACGCGCGCTCTCGAGACCCTCATTGCTCTTGTCGCGCGAGTTGCACAGCCATCAGCTACCGGGGAAAACATACTTCCTCCGGGTTACAATTCCCGAGGGAAACGACAGCCACCGCTAGGCGAGCGACCGAGATCGATGCCCGAGTAAATAATTCAACGTGCAACGATCGTATCTCTTCCGTTGTTACTAGACGCGGAGGAGAAGAGCGGAATCGAGAACAAAAAAAAAAAAAAAAAAAACTCGCGAATGGCCAAATGCGCCGCTGATACTCCCGCTGTTCGGCTCTTCGATCGCTCTCGCTGGCTCGGTGACACTTTTTTTAAAAGCTTTTTATCCCCCGTTTCCCTTTTTTTTTCTCTATTTTCATCAGAATCTGGGACACGTACTGTACACCTCACAGCCGTCATCGGCGCGGTTTGGACTGCGGTGCGCAAAGCACAACGTTAGCCGCAATGTTTGTTGGAAAATAAAAATTCAGCAAAAGTTCGACGATAATTTTTAAAAAAATCATCAATTACTAAAAAAAATCAGGATTTTTATCGTATTTTTTTATTATCTATTTTCTTTAGATTTATCTGGTTTTTTTTTTCTTTTTTTTTTTCAACCATTGAGTATTTTCGGAATTTTTAAAAATGTGTTTGGATACAGCGACGCATTGTAATTATACGCTATACGTATGGTAAATAGATGGTAGAGAAGGGGGCGGAATTATTCGAGGTGAAGTTCTGTCCTTAACCGGCATCGGGTCGCATGTAATGATCGAAAATAAGGATAATAATGGCGTCGGGTTACTACAAGGGAAACGTGAGGACGCGCGCGGTCGGCTCGCGGGAGGGCCGCGAAGTCGTGCGTGCGATTTACAGCAGCAATGCGCGGAGGCTTTTCGCACATACTAGTAGTATACAAGTGTCGAATACATTGTATAATACATAAAACTTCAACATTTCGAGAGCCGAGAAGTTTCGTGTGTACGTGCAATAGTAGCTACTGAAACAGCGGCAACTGTGGATTTCGTAACTGGTATAGTGTCCGTTGCGTGGCTCGCCAACCACTATCGCGCGCGCGAGCGGAGAGCAGGGGACACAGAAGAGTCAGGCAGTAGAATGAGGCAGTAACAGCACCGGCCGAAGTAGAGAGGACGGCCTGAGCGAGAAACACAGAGCCGGGCGAGCAGCTCGCCAAGCCACCCAGTCGGTTGGGTCATTATGACTGCTGCCGGGGATAGCGCCAACGGGCTATGCATCATTAATGGTCCTCGTGCCACTGCCAGCCACCGCTCTCCCACGATCCAACGAACGACCCGCAGCCGCGGCACCAGAAAGCTCGAGGCTCACCGAGAGACTAGGCGACTCGCGCATACATATACAACGCAAACACACAGAGAGACAACACGACGTGCCCGCATTTTCATAATTCCCTATACTATACGTAACCCACCGTGACCGCGAGACCGAGAGCGAGTGGATTTTCTCTACCGCGTATATATGTACGAAAAAAAAAAAAAAAAAAATCGCAGAATTTTTTTTTCACCCTCCTGCAGCTTCGTATTTTCTTGCATTACGGATGTAACATACAAATTCGGTGTATTTTTTTTCGTCTCGTCAGTCAAATTGTTTTTTTTTTTTACCTCAGTGGAAAAAGACGCGACGATATATATCGCGTAAACCAAAAATTGTTAAAAAATAATAAAAATTAAATGTCATCGATTTTTTTAAATCGGCAAAAGAGATTCTATTATTTTTTTTTGTTTAATCAAAAATCATAGTAAATTTTTTCTCTCCCTATGAACAAAAAACCGATACAACAAAACTTGATAGAGTATTTTAAAAAAAATTTACTATAATCGAGTTGCGTCTGATTCAGCATTTTTTCGAAATAATTCATCAAAAGAGTGCCATCGCTTCGATTATCGGGAACACGGATGACATTAACACGTGCAATACTTTTAATTTGAAAAAATCAGCCCTTCAACAACTGTCGCTATAATCGAAGAAAATTTATAAATAAAACATCGCGATAAACTCGTTACATGCGTTTATAGGGGACTTTGATGTACGCGGAACACGTACATAGCAGCCGGTTAACAGGTAGTTGATTCGTATTGCCAGACGTATCAACGCACGTTATACATGTAACATTATATGAAATATACATGTATACATATATATACCTATACATACCACTTGTACATAGTATACCACAGTATAATATACCACCAGTAGTATGTATAGATGAGAGCAACTGCGGCTTCCCGGCATTTTCCGTGATTACAGTCTACGCGTTGGCCGGGTCTCGCGCGCGAGTCCGGCTCTGCATTTAAGGGTTAACGTTGGATATTACCAGCATTATACGCGCCAGCGATGCTAGTCCACTTAGTGAGGATAACCCCGTTAAAGTTACGCGGACCGCCTATATACTTTCAACCGACTCGATGTTCACCGTCTATATCCCCGTTCCGTTCCCTTTGCTCAGTAGCCTATGGTACTATTTCCGCTTCCTCTATCCGTTTTACAACCTATATCAGCATTTCTGTATCGATTTCTGAGAAACAGAAGGACCTATACGACATCGTTTAACATGTTAAAGGATTTGCGATACGCCTTTCTGATTCGTAGCGATTGATGCATCGATGCACTGCAGTGCTGTGTATGCGTGCGGACCATATCTGTATACCTCGAGTCCATCAGACTTGAGAATCGAAGTGTAAGAGGATCGTAGCATGCGCATCTAACTGTACCGAGTATACGAAGAGCTACAGCTTGATAGGATTTTGCTAGGGGTCGTCTCCGGCGCTACCTTCTCGCGTATTAGTATCTGTCCGTTGTGTAAAGTTGCGTCGTGCACAATGTACGGGGATACCGTACGAATGAATATAGCTGCTGCCGCCTGTATAGTGATAGAGGAGCCCGAGACGAAAGGGCTTTTGGACATGAATGTTGCGATGGCGAAACATAACGGTGAAGGACGGTTGTGAGGCTCTCGGTTGCTCGGAACACAGAATAGAGGGTCGATACGAGCTTTTCCACGAGTTCTCTACCCAACGGGCATCCCTCTCTCTCTCTCTCTCTCTGTCTCTCTTTCGCTCTTTCGGCCGAAATGAGGAAGTACACATAGTGGATTCGCGCACATAGACCTCATATGGCTCTCGAAGCAATACTGCAGTTTCGCTACCCCCCCCCCCCCCCCTCCCCCCGACTACTTCCGCTTCTCCGGTAACTCATATATACCTTCAAAATGCAGAATGTATCGTAGGCGCGACTATGTATTTCGATGAAATTCAGGATATTTTCCGGCCGCGTGTTCGATCGAAATTTTGATGGTAAAGAAATAACGATTATCGCAGTACCGATCAATTATGATTCGTACTTATTAAAATGTTGAAAAAGTACCGAAAATCCCAGAATGGAGGAATAGCTGCGATGTTTTTTTCGAGGTTTGGTTAGTGGTATGTTTGAGAAATAACGATAAACTCTCCGTAGATGAAGTCTTCGGTGTTTTTTTGGATTTTGCTTATCGCGATGTTGAAAAATGAAAGGAAAAGAACGAATTTTAATATAAAATATTGGCTTCGGTCTGTTTTTCAACGTCTATTATTGCAATTGCGAAGATATTTAATTGTGAACGATTATTAATTAGAAATCCCAACGAAGACGAATAACTTCGATGTTTTTATGAAATTTGCTTATTGCAATGTTTCAAAATGTACGATAAACTCTGTTTAGACTAAACCTTCCAATCTATTTTTCAATTTCGATTATTTGCGATATTTAAAAATAAAAATAAAATTTTAACCAACAAACAATTTTTTTCATCCCCTTTTGAGTTTTGGTAATCGATATGTTAAAACGGTACGAAAAAAAGATCTTAAAATAGAATGTTCCGCTTATGGCAATTGCCGTCATATTTAACCGCAAAAGTTTATCAACGTTTCAAAAACAGTACGCCACGTAATCATTGATAAAAATATCACATAATCGAAATATTCAAGTTCATCGAAAGCGTAGGTAACGTCAGATTTACAATATCCTCAATGCTGAAGTAAATTGTCACTATTTCCGTAGCGCTACAGCTTATCTATTTTTACAGTTGCGACACTGGTAAAACTATCTAAGTGACGGTAAAGTTGTAGAGAAAGTATTGCCAGTTGAAAAACACGAATCCGAAAATGTCGTATCTATTTCCGCGTCTGAACAGTCACTGGCTATATCTACTGCGATGTAGAGATCGTTGAATAGCCATATGTATCGAAGTTTCCGCATTAAACCGAACTATAGGTATCCTACAAACGTTCCGGAAACATTCCAGAAGTACGTCTAATGCGAGTTCTCACTGATCCACAACATGTACAGTAATATTTCCGTGAAAGATCTACATACGTTTATTCTACCAACGGAGATTCACCTTTCTACCATTCTATGTCAAAGCTATGTATAGCAGAGTCTCGCGCTCGGGCTAATAGACTCAACTGCACGGATAACATGTGCATATATACGATATCTCGCTGCATACCTGTATGTGTATAACGAGGGAGGTGTCGCCCGCACGAACGTCGACTATCCGGGGTAATCTCGCGTGCAGATCGATGCCGAGATACGCGTGGCGCGACAAGTCCCGATGTAGAGACGGTGGAGAACCCGCGAGAAAGAGGGTTGGATTGAAGGCAGAAAGTAATAAACTGCTGGAAAAGTTGGAGGCGAGAGAGGCGGACGGAAGGTCGGTGTGTATGGACTTGTAACTCTCCGCCAGTAGTCGCGGCTCCATTGAACTTCCGACTATCAGAGAGCGAGAAAAACGTGACTTGTATGGTATTAGGGACACGGATGAGGATTGCAGTCACTGTGTGTACGCGTGACACTGTGTACACTTTACATTTGCATACTCCGCGCTATACAATCTCTGTACAGCGTACTGTAGGCTCCGGCTATACGCACGTGTGTATAATTGTACAGTAGAGTACCGCGCAAGTTAATCTTTTGCAAAAAGTGCAAAAAAAAAAAGATAGGGGACTTTAAATGTGAAATTCTGTTTGTTTTACAGAGGCTAAATGACTGTTGCAAAGGAACGACTATTATTCGCACCCTTAAAATTTCCTAGAGACTGAAAAATCAGTGTTTTACCTTATTTTGCGCTACGTATAGTTATAACATAATGAGTTTCCGTATAGTTTTTGTATTTATTGTTATAAATGTTGTTATGAAGCACTAAAAGACGCGAAAAAAGTATAATAAAGAACTACCCTTAAAATTAGCTTTTTGTTAAATCAAAGTGCTTTGAAAGCTGTTCTCGTCCCCGTATTTCGATGCATTCTTTCGCGATGAAAACAAACTTTAGATCTGATTTGTCTCAAAACTTTTTTTTTTGCGGCACCCAATCGACGTACAAATAAATCGACATAAAATCCCTTCAATATTCCGAATTTTTTTTTTCCTTTTTTTTCTCGATAGGATAATGTTACAAAGTAAAGCGTGTGATCTTCTCGCAAATTGCCTATATATTTACCTATATCCATGTATCTCTGAAATTATCAGAAAAAAACAACAAAAAAAAAATGAACGGTCACTTACGAGAATGTCTACTGTACCCGAACATATTCGCCAGGTATACATAGTCCGTACTATACGCGTTATACTCGACGGTAGCTGACGGTGGGATACGGGAGTGTCGAGCCGGGCGCAGTGTCGAGCGGCTCGCGCGCGTTTGCTTGTACAAGTACCGATGATTACCCAGCACGTAGGGTACGTATGAGCTCGCGGCGTTGGCCTGGTCATGAGAGGCGCGCGAGGTTGACGGCGTGAGTGGGTGGATTCTCGAGGAGGGAAAGGTTGTGTTTCTCGCTCTATCTCGCTTCACTACCGATGTCGTTGCAGCGCGACACGATAGCGCATATACATAGATATATAGATATACAGACACATATGTATATCTATATATATATATGTATATGTATAGAGAGAGAAACGCGGGTTCGGTTGTTGGAGTGTCGCGAGGATGGCGGAGAGAGGCGGCAGAGCGTAGCGTACTTGGTGAGGACGCAGCGGTAGCAATGCGCACGCTGCGGAAGCACAGAATTGTCCGGGGAAGGGACGGCATGTTATATACGATATGTATAGCATAACACTGCCATATATACATATATATATGTATATATACACATGCTGTGTACATTCTGGTATACGATAGAGCGTTGTAAGCTGGAGGACACGAAGGGCGAGAGTATAGCGAGAGAGGATATTAGAGAAACGCAACTCAGTGTGGAGCAACGCCGTTAATGAGCCTCGTCTCTTCTTGTAGCGGGTAATGCCTCGTCGTCGCGTAGCTGGTATCTGCTATAGCGCGTGGAGTTTTACTCCCACACAGCGACGAGACACTGCCACGCTGGTGATTGTATAAGAGAGCGCCAACATTTTAGATTAAAGTCACTGGGAACGTGCGTAGAGCCAACATGCAGTGCATATTCGGCGAAAACTAGAAGTTGGATACATATTTTATAGACAAGTTCTCTCATATGAATAAGAATGCGAATCCGATGTAAATCGAAGATAAGTTACTGTTTTCTATCAAAATTTACGCGTTCAGGAAATTTAGATAATTATTGAGAGAAGAATTCTGCAACCGTATTTCTCTTCATATCTTTCGTAACATATAATTTGTTCAGTAGATAAGCGGTTTCGTTAGATTGCGCAAGAAAAAACGGGAGAAACTGATTAGCATTAGCATTACCATTCATCAGTTCGCATTAGGATTTCTTAGGCTTTAATGATCGAAAAAATAACTAATTTATAAAAAAGAAATTAGCAATCATCTAATAAATATTAGATAACTAATCAAAATCGCAACGAACTTATGAACAATAAGTTACGATTTCGTCCCGTAAAATTTAAGAAATGCTTACTGATCCTCATTGCCACATTCTCCTCTAAGGGAGACCGGGGCTAATCGACACACACAGGAAAAAAAATTGAAGAGACCACTCGTCGGATATGGAGTTCTATGGAATCAGAGTGCATTCTATGGTAAATGATTCCTTAGAGTGCCATTCTCACTCGGTGAAGTACCCAATTTAATTTTTGCCTGTGTTCCAAATATCCCCGTTCTTCCCATCAACGTCTTCTGTTGATCACAGGTGCAATATGTAAGTCTGTTTATGAACGACCATACCTACTGCCACATGTTCTTCTATTTAAATGATAACCGATTACCGTAAAAGGACGTTTTTCTCCTTCTTTAGAAGGTTATTTAACTTTCATAAACATTAATCATGTTATCTCCGCAAGCAATTTGCTGAGATTCCAGTAGATCCGAGTTACCTTGGTCTACTATCCTCGTGTCTGTATACAAACATCTATAACTACTTGTACACAATACTCGAGCAGTGGGTCCATTGCTGTGCGTATAGACACTCACGGAACATACGTAGAAACCTATACGTAACTATGTACAGGTATACTACCTAATAATACGACCCACTAGGTAGATACCAGACAGAAATACGATACGAGGTACGGCACACGTGTGTCACTCGTAGCCGGCTCGTTCGTCGCGCGCGCTTTTCTCGCTCAGTTGGCCGGATCACGGGGGAGACGCGAAGAGGGGCAAAGGGATTAGTAGCAGAGGCCCGCGGCATTCGCGTCTCATCGCAGAGAGCTGCGCGGCGGCCTTGCCAGTTCCGCCTGCCGCTGGTCGTGTCCCCATCGAGGATATACGTTTCGCCGGGCGCGACGGCAGCTCGACGCTTGGCCCGGCAAAGCGCCCTGTGCTCTGCGCACGCGGACCCAGAGCTGGAGGCGAGTCGCCAGCATCCTACTCGGTGGCGCGCAAAAAAAAAAAAAAAAAAAAAAAATAGAAAATAAAACAAAAAAAAGACGCGAACGCCTCTGCTCCTCTCTACCGCTACCACACTATAGTATAGTATAGCACACTGCGCGATGCTACAGTTGCCGTAGCTCCCTTTTTTTTTTTTTGCTTTTTCTTTTTTCTCTTCATTTTTCTCGCGAGTTCCTTTCGCTCTCTAATTCGCCCTCTCTGCGTCGAAGCAAGAAAGGCGCTCTTTCTTTCTCTCTTCCGCATCAACGTTCGCTCTTTTGCTTCTTTTTTTTTATCGGTTTTTTTCTGGTTTTTTTTTTTCTTTCTTTCTTTCCTTCAACTCTTCGTTCTCTTTGCTTCTCTTCGCTTCTCCGCTCCGTTCGAACGCGGACAGAGACGGAGATCTCGACGTTCGTCTCTCGAAACGCTGGCTCTCGCCTCTGAGTTTGGAATCCTTCGCTGTAGCGAGAGACGAGACTCGGTGTGTGTGTGTGTGTGTGTATTTGTGTGTTAGACTTCAAGTTTGCACACTTAGACACAGAGTTTCGTTCTCTTTTGCCTCGCTACGTTACCTTTACGAAAGACGAAGCGTAGGCAAGTTTACTCGGGATATTCCATATATCTATATAGGTTACTCGCTCGTGGATGCTTTTCCTTTTGGTGCTCTTTCGCACAGCTAACCGATACTACGAGTCGACCTATACTACTACCACTGCAACGCGACTGTGACTGTGTTACCACTGCCGCGTATCTTCGCTCGTAGCTTTTATTCGGCTCTCTTACGCTCCTCGTGTCTTTCGCCCGTACGCTTGCCAATGTCGAAGGCAAGACAACGGGATACCGAAAGATACGAAGACGAAGATGAAACCAACGAAGTAGATATGCTGGGGGTTCTGAAGTCAAGGGATACACGAGCAAAGATCAAAAAGACGCGAAACGAGAGACAAAATAGCTTCTCTCGTGGGGTTCTTTGGTGATGCTGTGCGGTTCCCGCGCTTTTGGACGAGTCGCAGAGACCGCCCAATGCATCAGCGACTACTGCATATACAGATATATATTCGTGTGTATGTAGTTCGAGAACCGAGACGAGAATAATGGCCTCTGTGCTCTCTCCGCTGGTCCGTGAAGCCTTCCGTCTCTTGGTAGACCGCGCCGACGGTTCTCTCTCGCCGCGTTAAATGTACATGAGTAATGACACTGCGTAACACGCTCGAGTTGTACGTACATACTGCACACGCATATATATATTCGCGGTAGATGAAACGAAGAGATTTTTACACGTGATAGACAAATGTCGCATATGTGGAACAACATCGTGCCACTTATAACGAGAGAATGAGTAGCGTGTAAGTAGATACGGAATCCATAGATCAGACACCTTTTTTTTTTTTTTTCTTTTCGGCATTCAGAATCGAAAGTGTTTATTTTCATTAAAAAATATATTTCCCGAACTTCATATGGGAAATAATGCAATTTATCGAACTTTATAACAACGTTGACAAAATATACGAAGTTAATGATGTGATAATGGATATCTCATTCCAGGAAACTGCTTCATCGTAAGAAATTAAGTTCTTAGTAATAAAATGAATTTGAGGTTAAACAGTACTTCAGAGAATTTTTTTTTCGGCGAAAAATTGTTTAATTATTTAATGACTTGTATACGAAACGATCGGGTGTATCGAACGTGATATACATATATATATTCGCGGCGGATGAAACGGAGAAAGATTTCTGCATTTGGCAGACAAATGTCGGATACAATGAAAAAAATGATTCGGGGAGAAAACTATGAGTTGAAATAACTATTTGTGCAGAAAAAAAATCGGTTTTCCTATGGACTATTAGTTTTCGCAATTTAATTTATTTTTCCGCGTATGTGGAACAACGCCTGGCCACTTGTGTAGCGAGATTAAGTGGGTTGCGCGCAGATCAGACGCGTTTTTTTTTTTTTTTTTTTTTTTCGGCGCTTTCGCGTACCTCGCGATTGAATTTGATATATGCGAAAAGAAAATTCGTCATTACTTTCAAATCAATAAAAAAAAAAACCAAATTATCGCGACAGACGAGACTTATCGACAAAACTATTATTTCGTAAATTTTTTTTTTTTTTTTCGTATCTTATGAAATAATCATTCGAAAAAAGATTCTTCGTCCATCAAATCCCTTAAATTAATAAATGAATTAACCATTATAATTGCATGGAGAATAAAATATATTGATTTCCAAAATTTCGTGTATATTATCGAAAAAACTTCCGATCACCCGGTACGTAGTCACGCAGGTACTAGTAGTACTAGGTACGGCACATTCCGTCGTGGTTCTCTCACAAGCTCTCGTTGGCTCGGCACGACGTGCCCCAACACACACTCTCCGAGACTGTATTCTCGATCGTCTCGTTGTGGCGCGGGCGTGCATCGTCTCTCCGTTTTTCTCTCTCGTTCTCTCTTTCTGGGTGACAGCATCGAGATAGGCGAATCGTGAGAGACAAAAAGTAAAAAAAAAAAAAAAAAAAAAAACAAGAGACTCGGAGACACGCACGCAGAAACTTTCAAGCGTTCGAGAGAGATAAAACGAGGGACGGGGAGGGGAGGGGAAGAACTCAACGTATACGTTGAGTTCCAAAAGTTTCGAATCATAAATCAAGCCCTCCGGGGTCGTCACGTCCGCGCGCGCCTGTTCGCATCGCTCGGTCGTTCGTCTGTCCGTTCGGGAGCCCGCGGATCGCTCCGCGTCGCACACAAACGAGAGCGTCGAACGCGCGATTCGACGCATCCTTTTCCTCTCTCTATTCGCGAACGAGCTGCCGCACGCAAAAGGGTACTATAGTCATCACCGATGGACGCTATCACCGTACAGTAGTAAAGATATATATATATATATATATATCTATACGGGAGTTGTATGAGTATACGAGCGAACATGAGGGCACAAACACAAAACCTGCCGCTATACGCCAATAGGCTTTGCCCCGTCGGGTCTCTATAGTAAAGTCCGCGTCGAATAAATACCCGAGGCTGTTGGGCAGCGTATATATACAGTCATATTAGAGCAGCGAGAGAGGCCTGTATACAGAACGGCGCGTGGACGCCCTTGCAAGAGCTTGCGGCACGTTTCTCCCGCATAACATACACAATAACGCGGTCTATGTCTGTGTATAGCGTCTATGTACTTTTCTATATGTATAAATAGGCAAAACCTACGTCATCGTGTGCAAACTACATGGATGTATCGACTTCTATATAAGAGAGGCGCCGGAGGGGGTAACTCGCATAATTTAAGCCTTCGTGTTCGGAAAATGATTTTTTTCTTTTTTTTTCAAGATAAAACCATTTTTAGTTTTTTTTAGCTTCAACAACGACGTAGATAGTTGCAATAATTTTTTTTCTATGGAAAAAGAACTTATATCGTTATTTTTATGAATTTCTTACGTTTTTTTTTTTTTTTTGCAATCGAACTATTTGAACATAGAGGAGTGAATTAAAACTGAGGTTCTCGCATTTTAATCCGATAAAATCGTCAGAATTTGTGGGGAAATGTACTGAAAAAATGTTTAGATGGAAGCATTAATAATTAGATTTTAAAAAAAGTAATAGTTCGTAAAATGCATTTTTTCGTAAAAATGAGTCGTTTCAACTAACTATTGATTTTCCAAACTCATCATTTCTTTTCAACGTGTTTTTCAAATCGATGTATTTAGTTGGCGAATCTTTGAAAATTTTATGGTAAAAAAAAAAAATTCAAAATTTAATAATAACATCGAAAAGAATTCCTGATTTTCCTGTTACAGTCAGAGACGAGATTGCAAAGAATTACCATGTGAAATGTTGTTAATGACGTCCTTATGTTATTAATCGAGTCTACTAGTTATAAAACCGGGCAAATTGCGCACATATATCCTATCTCTCTTATCTTTACACCGAATACAGAACTATATATCACACATACACTCCGCAGATAGTATATGAAGCGACAGTACATAACGTACAGATGATATATAGTCCATATACGCGAGAAAAAAAAATAAAGGAGTGTGTTGGGAGCTTCGCAAAAGCCAGAAGCGGCAGTGGCCACGGAGGACGGAGAAAGCCGAGAGACGGAGAAAAAAAAAAAAAAAGGAAGCAAACCAAAAGAGTGTCTCGGGAACGAGTGTGTGGGCGAACGTAACGGAAGCGTTCCGTACGAAGAAATCCCCTCGGTATAAGAGAAGATCCTCGAACGTTCCCAACGGGCAAGAAGACCGGGAACCGCTCTCAGCACGTTCTGCGATTATATCTATACGTATACGGTAAGCGGTATACACGTATAGCTCGCAGCTATACCACTGTCGTGTCTAACTGCGTATATATGTATATATGTAACTTCGGGGTTATGTATTTATATATATATATACGTCGGTGTTCACCGAGGTTCCCGGACTCTTTCGCCTTCTGCCTCTTTCTACTCTTCACAGCCATTGCGAGGGGGCGAGCGGGTAACTTCGAACGCCCACCCCAACGTCGTCTTACCTCTAAACGACCTTCCGTCCGTAGTGGCAAGCGAACAGCGGCAGCAGCACGAGAAATCCTTATACCGAGATAGAGAGCGAGGAAGAGGCAAACGCGCGCGACGGGAGAACCCAAAAGGGTGGGAAACCTCCGACGTGGGAGGTTCGGGTGCGGCCGCCGGAGCACTTTGCGAGACGAACGGAGATAGATGAATGGAGAAAGAGCCGTACTACAGCGTTAAGGCTATATAGATATAGGGAGCGACGATAAAGCACAGCGGATCGAGAAAGTGTATGCGACACGAGAGAGTAAGAGGGACGGAGAAGGTTGAGATCTACAGAGACGCTGTACAGAGATGGACAAGAATTCGATATTTCGTTCTCACTTCTTCGCGTATCCCATTTTGCGTTTCGACTCTATACCCCAACGAAATAAACAAGCGAGTCGCGGAGAGAACGGGTTTACGGTGTGTAACGCGTTACTCGCGTAGATAAAACAGTCTATAGTGTGGTTATTTTTTTTTTTTTTTTTTTTTAAGGGAAAAAAGGCGAAAAAGGTGATCGCTGATGAGAGGTGATCAGACATGAGAATTGCCGAATGAAGTGTAATCGATCGGTAAAAAGTTGTCCTTTAAAATTAATCAGAAAAGAGAAGTTTTTCGTAACAATTGATTGCAACAAATGCGCGTCGTTCGAATTTGGACTTTAAACTTTTTTTTACCGCGTTATATCTCGGGGAATTAACCCTAAAAGATTACAAATGGATCTACTGAACCCCAATTGTTTCATGGAAAAAAATTCATTTTTTTTTAATTCGTAGTTTTAGGCGATTTTTTAAAAACGTGTTATTTCTAGATTTTTTACTATATCGATATTGCGTCTCGATAAATATATTTCTTACATACTGGCGTATTGATTTTAATGTAATTAACCTTAAAAATATTAATTTTTGATGAACTTTCGCTACGATGAAGTTAATGGTGTGTCAGCCTCATCGGTAGCGGTGAAGAAGTGCAAAAATATATATAGTTTTTTAGGATTAACGGGAATTCGTAGCTATTGCTTAATAAGACTTCTTCATCGAACCAACGTACTTGAGATCGCGAAAAAGCCATCCGAAGATCATTGCTTTAAAAGACCATAAATCGTTGAGTTATTGGCATATTTTTCGTCTATATCGGCTTCGCATGTTTCTGCTTCCATTGACTGTATCATTGTTTTTGCGCTTACGAAATATCGCGGGTTAATCCACTCACTCGACGCGTATGGGTTATTAGCTACGTATACACGTACCACTATATACGTAAATCTTATAGTGTGTTATACATATACTACATATATAGTTCTCGTTTGTATAGAACACTTGGCGGCGCGCGTGCCGACGAGAATTTCGTCCTCTCCATATTCCCCCCGACCCCCTCTGTCCCCCCTTTTCCCCCCATCACCGCAGTATAGTGTCTCGTCGTCTCTGTACGGCTTTCCGCGCCGCTTCGCCTTCGCGTCACCAGACTCCCCGCCCGTCCACTACGCGTTCTCTGTCGTTTGCGACCCGTCGACTACCGACCGATCTCTCACCCTACCCGCTTGTGTCTTCCACACCCACTACGTTGCTACACGTCCTCGCGCTTCGGTAGCCACGAACGCCGCGCCGCGCCTCGAGGCCTCGTCGCTTCCACGAGCCAAACGGCTCTCTCGGCGTCGCGGCCTTTCTCTCTCTCTCTCTCTCTCTCTTTTTCTCTGTCTCCCCGTTTCGATCTCTCGATCTCTATACCTCAAACTCCATTTCGCACGAAGACCACCCGCCGGAGGCTCACACACATCCGTTACGGGAACTCACTCCCACGCATACAGATACGAAGGTCGTTGTGTCGCGATATTTCGAGGGATGCGTATACCGCCAAAAGTGGGGTAAAATGGACCAGTGGTCAAACTTATTTTTTTCGGCGTAACGTATTGATTAGAAACGATATATATTGATTTCTGAAGCAGTCATACAGAAATCATTCTTTTGATTCCGGCAATTTGATTTTTAATTAATTTTTTTTCATATTTCTTGTTTACACACGTTTATAACAATTTTTATGGTAACTTTACGAAAAAACGTTGTTATTTTACAAAAATAACGATTATTTTTCGTAATATTAACAAAAAAAAGGTTATCGACATTTATGGAGAACAAAAATTTGTTAAAAGTACAAATATTTTTAACCGGATGCTGTCTTACGCCATATTAGAGCGTTTAATTAGATTCGGGAGAAAAGCGAATAAAGAAAAGTTATTTGAATTCGACGAATGTTAACTACGAGTGTATTGAGCTAATCGTTGATTCTTTAATGATTCAAAAAAAAAAAAAACAAATTGCTTAAAAAAATGAAATATTAAACTTTGTAATGTCGAAATAAATTTATTTTTTATCGAATTATTGAACAATCACATTTACAATTAAAAGCCTCATAGATTATTAAATTTTTCTATTACTAAAAAAAAAAAACTCTTCAAAAATGCCGCAAAACGTGTCTATAACCTAAAAAATATTAATCATTGAAAATCCTCCGCGATAAAAAAATATATTCCATTTTGCCCCAATTTGTCCATTTTGCCCCGCGATCCTCTGTGTACGATACGTAGGCTCCGGTATTGGTAAAGGTAGAGATATGCAATATATATACTACCAATGGAAGCACCACGAGTAGTAGGACCAGCGGCACAGCAGAATCCCGCGCACGAACGGCTCCGTTACGCACACGCGCCCATCAACGGACTGCCGCCTTCGCTTCTGCTCTCGATATCACTATCTTCCTCTCTCTCATTTCACAATTCTTCGATATTTCTATCGCAGCCCCTCTCATTCGCGATCCAACTATCGTCCCGTATATAACTATATATATATATATATATATCTCATCGTCTTCCTTTCTCTCGTATAGCCACATCGAGCTTTTCCCCAGTGCCGCTACTCTCCGTCTTTCTCGCTCTCGTTTCATTCCCAACCTACCGGCATTCTCTATATATCCCCATCTATACAGATATATTCGCAGCCTTAGAGAATTCTCTCTTTCGCACTCGCAGTACGGCTGCGCCGCGCCTCGTATCTTTCGTCCTCGTCGTGGGGTCTCGCTGGCCACGGTGTCGGCGGCGCACGTTCGAAACTACCAAGAGCTACGGGGGGAAGAGAGGAGGGAGGGGAGGGGCACACAGGCAACCCGCGCGCGCGATACCCGCAGGCAAGGGCGCGCGTGAGCGTGAACGCGAACGAGCGGCGAGAGGCTCTGGTGCTCCTGCCTTCTTCCCACCGCGCGTTGGCTCACGATCGCCCTCGCGTTTTACCCCGCTGCTTCCCTCGCCGTAAAGGCTCACGGCGCACAGCACGTCGCTCGTTCAAACCTTCCCCCGTTACTCTCCTCGCGTCCCTGTGACGCCAACCCCAGGCTGTGCCCGTCGGTCGACGCGTCCCCTTTGCCTCTGCCGCCACCACCACCGCCGCCCGCCCGCCCGTCCGATCTCTCTACGCTGGCAACCGTGTGGCGCGCCGTGCCGCGCGACTCGCGCTCCGTCTCTCTTCCTCCTACTATAACCTCCATCTCCACCCCCCCCCCCCTCCCCCACCCCCCGCCGCCCCCGCCCTCGTCTCTTCACCACCCCGCCGTGGATCCCCACGCGCAATCCTGCGGCCCCTAGCGGACTCGCGTCGCCCTTCTCACTCTATCGCGCGGTTGGATCGGCACGAGTGAGAAACAGTACTCGGCACCCGCGTTTGCCGCCACACAGTCCGTCATCGGCGCTCGACTCGCGAGCACGCGGACGATAACCAACGAGAGACTATCAGTCTTTGCTTACGATATTTTTCTTCGGAGATAAACAGATACAACGATCGTTTTTCCCCGACGACGAAAATAATAACGAAAGAAAATATTGCATTGAGGATATTGTCGATGATAGATCGAAGATATTGATGAAAAAAAACTAAAATTCATCGAATATCTATGCGAATTAAATTGTGTTTGAGTTTTTTTTTTTTTCGGAGCAGTGAATTCGACGAACGATAACGGAAATCGGAGATTTTACATTGCGAGAAAATAACATTTTCTCGTCGTTCGAGATTATCGGAATAAAACTATTTAAGACTTTATACCGTATGTTTGGACGATAGATCGTTCGATGTGTGTGCGCTGAGTATCGTACGAGCGGATCAACAGGATTTAACGGATCGAAGATTATCGCGTTTTGTTCCGAGTGCCAATCGAACTGTTATTGTGAACGTGAACTACGCGATTATAAAAAAGTAACTGTTTCAACGAAGTGACGAAAGGTGGTTTTTCGAAGTATTTCGGTGAATCGAAGAAAGTCGGGAAAAACTTGTTATTGTTTTTTTTTTTTTATTTTTTATTTTTTTTCGATCTCAAGATAATACGATCGGAAGATAGAGTTATAGAGACACCGAGTTGTGAGAGAAGAGAAAAGCGTGGCGCGAGTGACAAGTGGTCGGAGGGTGGCGGCGCGTGTCGTACCACGTGGCGGCGCGCCGTGAGGGTGAATAAGCGGTTCGCGTAGTCGTGGGTACTTTACCGGCTTCGCTTTCGTCATTATTACAAAACATCGACAAAGTGTTTGAAAAATTTCGTCATCGCCAAAGTTTGGTCGATCTATTGACTGTTTATTTTTTTCCGTGTCGAGTTGAAAAAAAAACAAAACTGTAAAAAAAAAAACATCGAAAAAACGAAAAAAAAAAAAAAAAAATCCGAAAGTGAAAAAAAAGTGATCGTTTGTACGATATTCCAATAAAGGATATTGTAGAGACACAGACTAAATAAAAGTGGGGAAAGAAACAAAGGTTTGCGCGGCAAAGTAGCAGGTTGAGACTCGTTAAAAAAAAACAACAAGTGCGCCCGAGTGACGCGATGCTGAGAGCCTCAGCGTGTTCACAGAAGACAAGAAGGGTGTCGAAGCGATCAACGTACCCGAGGTCCGCGCGGACCTGCTAAAATGACCGCTCGTCTACACTCGCTGAGGCATCAGGAGAAGAAATCATCGGTTAGCGGTAACAGACAAAACAATCAGCAACAACAGAACCAACAGGCTACGTCGCAGGGACCGTCACCGGCCCCGAGTCCCAGTCCGAGTCCAATCCCGAGCCCCAAGCATTCGGACGGCCGTCGAGTAAGTCTCACAATCAATATTTATCAATCTATCGTACAAAATTCGTAAAAAAAAAAAAAAAAAAGCAATGTATTCCACGAATCAAGAGACGAGGTTCGTAAAAATGAGTTAAAACTTCGCGAAAAATCCGAAAACAATCGCAATTTTCGTATTTGAGTAAAATTTTTTATATGTTATTATTATGTATAAATTACAAAAATTAATGAATTTTTAGGTTATGAAAATATATTTATTCATTATTTTATATATTTTTGGTAATTTTTTTTTTTTTTTTTCGATTTTTCACGATCTATTTGTTACCAACATATAATAAAAACAGGAAAAAAAAATAAACATAAACTCGTGTACGATGTCAATAGATATGGATAACAAGACCCCGAGATGGTCTTTCATCCGGAACCGCGACGATCAATTAAAATATCCGGGTAGTGTTGTTGATCGTTCGAGTGATATAGATTTCACGGTTTCAACGAGAAGAGGGGGTGCAGGGGTTTTTTTTTAAAAGTCTAACCCCGAGGATTCGTCACGCGACAAAACATCGACCCCTCGCGACGTTTCCCGAATGTTATTCATACACGCGGGCGCGCGCCCCTCCCGTATCTGTCGTCTCAGTTACTCTCGTGATAAACTGTGCAATACGACGACGACTCTTGCTTTCCGCCTTAATGCCGCGATGAAATTCCAAATCTTTCGGAGCTGATGACAGAGGGGTGGAGATACTCTTCTGTATACCGCGAATACCGCACACGCGTTGTCACGAGGCCTGTTATGTTGGTCGCACGTGTCCATTCGCCCTCTGTATACAGTCTCTTTAACAGCCCCACTCACCCACTCGTTCATTCTCGACTCTCTCCCCATCAACATAGAATCGATCCCCTCGGCGCGTGTGTATCTCGAGAGGCCTCGTCCCGACGAGCGCGAGTCACGTCACTATATACGAAGATATCGCTATACAAGAGGTGGAATATTGCAGAACGGTATTCCGAGGTACCTACGTAGGGGAGAGCAGTATTTCAGGCGAATAATGCGCTCCACGTGTGTACTAAAAAGGATCGTGTAGCGTATAATCTACCAAAGGACCGAAGTCGTAAAAAAAAGACTTTACACGTATACAAATTATTAAAAACGAAAAAAAAAAAAAAAAAATGGACGATATAACGCTAAATTTTGAATTTTTCGTATTATTAAAATTGTAGATTTTTTAAAACTCTTTAATTCGTAAAAAAAAAAAATTGATACATAATTTTTGTTTTAATAACAAACTGATACTTTTGGGTGTAAAAACGCCTAACATTCTTTTTTTATTCTGTTGTGAAAAAATTCGAATTTTTGTAGTACAGAATCGCATGATAATCATAATAGTATTTTTTTTTTTTTTTCTTGGAGTTGATATGACGATAGGAATACACGAAATTATTAGGCACAGGGATCGCTCGCGCGTGTGCGTCTATGTAATACTTACGATATACATATATATAGCATTGTGTGTAAAGAGGGCCGACGGTCTATAGAGGGTGGCGAAGCGGCACTCGTGCGTAAATATGCGCGCCGGTGTGCAATACCGAAAAAGTACGAGAGACAGAGAGAGAGAGAGAACCCAAGTGTTGGAGGCCCTTGGAAGGCCAATTTGCAGTAATTGGAGGTATTTACGGGACTGTTACAGCGTCGTAGTACCACCAACGCCGTCGTTCCACTCTTTCCATCGTCTTCAGCATCGCCGCTGTGACACTTCATATTTATACCCTCTTCGTCATTATTCTACCCTTTTTCCACCCGAAAAGGAAAGAAAAATACCGCGAATAGACCAACAATTGGGTTCAATCAAACTTCGATCGTTTCTCGCCGCAACGTAAAATCCTAACGATAAAATAGATCGATGATAAAACTCCGAAAAAAAAAAAAAAAGATGTAAAAATCGTATCGACTCATGAAAAAAAATATAAAAAAAATAAAAATATAAAACATAACCATAAAACTTAAAATTTACGATAAATATATAAATATGATAATTTCGAAAAAAAAAAAAATATATATATATATATATATTCCGAGTGATTTTCGCCGAGAAACGTATTCCAGCTTCGTACAGATTGAATAAATATTCTTCGCGAGTATTATCTGCAATAATGCTATTATGCATTGTTAGATTTGCGTCCCATACAAAGAAACCCGCCGTTTCTTTTCATTTCTCTCTGTCCTTCTCTCCGGACTTTCACTCTTTTCCGTACGCACGCCTAATCTCCGTTTTTATGTGTGTGGCGCGGCGCGCGGTGCTTATGTCGTATGGCGTCGTTCGCTCGACATACACGTGAAAAAAAAAAAAAAAACACACAGAAACGCTATGTGGAAATATAATGTCAGAAGGTCGTTGGGAAGGACGTTTCACGCCGCGTGTGACTGCGTGTTTTACGCCCACGCATATCGCGAGAGCATCAAAGTATCGAGTGTCGAGAGTTCGCGCTGTGCATGCGGTACGCGGGGACAATACGCGGCGGTACTTCGGCACCGGTTGACATACGCATCGGTGCTTCGCACTCTCGGCGATGATATAAAATCTGCATTACTATAGAATGTTTTTTTTTTTCACCCCACTGCGATATACATATATACTGCTTTATTCACTGCGATCTTTATTTTCTCGAGCCTATAAATCTGTTCTTATCTACTCTATTTTCCTGTCGCGTACATTGGCAAATTATTTTTTTATTTCGTTCGTATTTTTTTTTTTTTTAATGTGAATATAAATTTTTTTTTAAAGAGCAAATATTGTAAAAATATACGAAATTCATTATAAGTCCGAGGATTTTAGGTTCTTAAAAATACGAAATTGCGAATAACCCGAATACAGTCAACGCGATGTTACGTTTGCTAAGCAATTTTTTTTTTTTTCTCTATTAACTTGAAGCAAAATTCTTTTTCTCGATCTTTTTTTTTCCTCTATGATCGCTTCGTTCCTTTTATATATTCTTTCCGCGGAAATCTCTCGGTCGCTCTCTCATGGGAGCAGCAAAAGTGGGAGAAGCGGCGCGTATGGGCAAAGCCCAGGAAAGACGAAGGAGCTAAGAGGCACGAGAGACTCGAGGGACTCAAGCTAATGAAGGCGATGAGGAGGCTGAGACGGTGGGAGATGGTTGGTTTGAGTCTCTCGCTCTCTTCTTGCCGCGCGGTCTCTCGTCGAAGAGCCGACGAGGTTCTCGCGCTTTGCCCGACGACCTCAACCGCTCGCCTCCCCAACCTTCCGGTTCGCGGTTTTACTCCGTCTCTCTCTCTCTCTCTCTCTCCTTTTCTCGACTCCCATATATCTTTCGAGATTCACGCGCGCTCTCGACCAGTAGAGAGAGCCGCGCAACGTCTTCGCAAACGTCAAGACACGTCGACGTCGTATACCACGCGGTGGAAACGACGAGGACGAAGAAGACGACGGGGAAAGCTTAATTGACGGTACTTAGCGAAGGGCGGTCGTGCCTCGTGTCTCTCTCACTACTCGCTACGGTCCTATACTCGCCTCGACGGACGCGGACCTTAATTACCTGTCGTCGTTCCAGACTTAGCGAAGCTTCTCATTCACCCTTTGCACTGAAGTTTGCCGTAGCGTAAGTCCCTATTATTGACCGACTTCGCGAAAAAAAAAAAAAAGAACAAAACGATAAAAGTTTCGGAATTTGATAGATCGAAGCGTGTCGTTTGCTCCGATACCAAAATAAGTGTTAAAAATTTACTTTTCATCGTTGTAAACTCGTTTTTCGTACAGATAATCGATATATATCGCAAAAAAATAATTAATCAGTACTATATTATTATTTTTATTATTTTTTCACTGTGCGAAGCGTAAAGTTACGTTGGCGCAAAAATAATAATGAAAAATTAATTTTTCATTACATCGCGCAAAAGTTCACTTGAATGCCGTCTGCGTTCGTAAAAACCCGTACAACGTGCCATATTCGCGATTACCGAGAATTACATACGTCTCGCGCCTTCTCGCATGTCGGCCTCCTATGATTCATACGCTGCTACTGGTGCTCTATTACTGTTGAAATGGTATACAAGATCTATGCGGTCTGTACGTGCGTAAAGGGCGTGCGAAATTAGAAGTGGGCGTGAGAACATTAACGCGGCGCGATCTTTTATTTCCCATATCATATCTCATTGTTCAGTTGTTGAAATAAAATAATATAATTTCTCCATTTTGATATCTCACAATAATCTATTCGAATAATCGAAAGTTCAATAAAATGAATTTAAATTTTTTCAATTTTTAGAAAAAAAAAAAAAAAATCTTCGCGTCTCGTCTCCCGAAAATGATATTCGTCATGATAAATAAATACATATTTCGAATATAATTTCGATATTTTCATTTTTCAAAATCTGTTCGAATAATCGAAAGTTAAATAAAATCAATTTAACGATTTTAATTTTTTGAAAAAAAAAAAAAATAAAAAAAACTTCAAGTTCGCGTCTCGTCTCCCGACGATTATATGCGCCATATACAGGCGACGCGCATCTATAGTTACCGAGCTAAAGCAACAATGCATCTCATGTACGTCGGAGGTACGTGAATAACTATATGTAACACAGTAACCGCGGTGGGTCGCCGTGAGACATAGCATGTAATACATATATACATTTCCTCAGCATATAGACGCATAGTTCATGCTAACATACGACGTGACTCTCGGGAAGCTTCACAGAGCTTCGGGACACACAAACACGCGTACGTTTACACGTACACAGTTCGCTTCACCTCGTCTCATCTCGTCTCGTAATAATAGAGGACCCGTTGCCGCCTCCGACACCGCCAACGCGAGAACGTCGGGAGGAACGGGGAATCCCCCTTCGCGCCCGCGGAACGCTCGGTTGCACGCCGCCACGCGAATTCTACTGATACACACAACTACTGCGGCAACAGTAGGTACTACCAGTGGTAGTAGTAACGGCAGTAACCAGTGCTGTCTGCACATACGCGCCTCTGACTCCTTCTCTCTTTCCTTCTCTCTGTGTTTACGGTAAAGCGAATGGGAAATATCTATATATCTTTCCCTCGTACGCCTATATCTGTTACATGTATACATATACCTGAAATAGGTATATATATAGCGATATATAGTAATACTCTACATATACGGAAAGCGTGCAAAGGAGGTATAAGCGAACGGCCAACGCCGAGGCGCCCAGCAGCGCAAATTAATGCCTCGCGCGCGAGAAACGGAGGGCACCTCTCTCGTTTGTTTATTCGCCGCGTCGGAGCTCCCGTGCGAAAGCGACTCGTCGCTTCACCTTGTTCTCCGACCCAACGGCATCTCTTCGTTACACACAGAGAGACGACGACGTGTCTTTCTTTCTCCTCTTTACGCTCAACCGTTTGCTTCGGCCCGACTTTACCCAACCGACATATGCCCCCGTAGTATACTACCACTACTGCTATTACTATCGCAACACTTCTCTATACCCACTCGGCAATGGGCGCTGCTGCTGCTGCTGCTGCTGCTGCTGCTGCTTGACGGTTCACCGCCGGCGTAGCATCAACGCCACGGGTCTCTGGAGTTTCTCGCGACGATAAATTGCCTCGACGCGAGAACGAACGACCCGACTGACCGGCATCAACGCACACAGTCGCTTGAAAGTTTACTATATAGTTATCTAAGGCGTTATACAGCGCTACTGTTTGGGAAAACTGGGATAAGCGTCGTGGATCAACATCGGTGGCTTGACGGTGTTTTACTTCGGCATACAGAGAGCCGAATGAGTTTTAGGAACGATTTTTTTTTTTTTTTTTTTTTTTTTTTCGAGTTATATAGGTAATATAATGGGAAATTTTGTTTTATTGTGGAAGGAAATGAAAGTTTGAAAAATATATTTTTATTACTGAATTCGATCGAATTTTTAGATCGATTTTTTTTTCTTCGTACGATTAGTCAATTTATTAAAAAATTTGATTTATTATTTTTAAGAAAAAACAAAGTTTGAGGCATTGGTTTTTACTATCGCTAAATTCGAACGAATTTTGAAACGAAACTTTTTTTTCTCGATTTATAAGTCGATTTGTGGAAAATGGATTTTTTTTACGAAAAAAAAGATCGAAATTCTCTATTATTATTTTCTTTTTTCGTTTGGTAATTATAACTCAGACATTTTTGAAGCATCGAGAATCTTCGTATTGCGAAAATGGAAAGTAAAATGTTTTTAGAGATTCATACGCATATAGGTACTAAATATAAAAGCGAAGAGAAACGATTTTTGTAAGTGGCCGCGCGCCACCGTCGGCTGTCTCGTGTCTACTCGGCGACAGCGTCTCCGCGAAGAAGTGTAGTACCGTCAACGACGTCGGCACTCTGCCAGAGTTGCCCGGGATCTCGTGCACCGCTTCGCGGACGAGACGAAACGGTTGAGAAGAGAGGGAGAAAAAAAAAGAAAAAAGAAACGCGAAGCGAAGCGTATGAGGTTAAGAAGAAGAGCTCTCGAGAGCGACGGCGTTTCAAAGACGTGCCGTACGCGTCGTGAACGCGGAATGTGTTTTGCGGAGGCGCGGCTTGTCAACCCTCTTCCGGCTATTCTCAATAGAATGCCGCGGTCGATATCTATATAAAATATACTTAACAATTTTGCGCGAAAAAAAAAAAAAAAAAAAAAAATTCTCGTGAAAAATAGACGGAAATTTACTTAAATTAAAAAACTTCGTAATACGCCTCGTCTCTTGAGATTCAAAAATTAATCAAATAATAATATAATTTTGTTAAAAAAAAAAAAAAAATCGACTAATACGGCGATGGAAGCAATGCAATATTGTTAATAAAAGTATCCGTTGATGGAATTTTTGCAGGCGAACAAACCACTGATGGAGAAACGACGGAGAGCGAGAATCAACCAGTCGTTGGCGGCGCTAAAGGCGCTGATACTCGACAGTGCGCGTCTCGAAAATACAAAGCACAGTAAACTCGAAAAAGCCGATATCTTGGAATTGACCGTAAGGCATCTTCAGCGACAGAGATCTCTCACGCAACCCGGTCTTTCGAGGTACAAAGCCGGATATCAGGATTGTTCTCGTGAGGTAAGAATTTAATATTTTATCACAAAAACATAATAACATTTAGCAAATCCCGAACACAATACCTATTTTTTCACCTCGTCAATGCCACATATAAATCCGGGAGACCATATCGCGGCATAACTTTGTCAAAAATCAATATTTTTCAAATTTATCGATGTATTAAAAATTGTAAAAGTTACAATTTGATATGAAACAAAAAACGGAAAATTATAAAAAAATTTATATTTTCTTGAAACAGCAGTTCTTTTAATTAAAAAAAAAAAAGAAAACGAAATTTTTTTTTTTTTTTAATAATTACGATTTTTTTTTTTTTTTTTTTACTATTGGATCGATGAATCCTATAACAAAGTGATAGCATAATCAGACGCGATTATTAACAACATCGGCACTTGGATCGAATTGTTACCGAAGTTTATAACGGGATCTGTATCGTCGAGCGGTATAAACCGCATATAGTGCGCACTATACAGATTAAACTGCATTGGGTATATCAACCGATGCAGCGGAGGCGACAACGGCTGTTGTATTATACAGTTGTGAGAGACGAACAGAACGCGAGAGACTAGAAACGTTTCGCGTATCCATTTGCTCATCCGAGCGCTGGCGGGGGAGTGGGGGAGGGGGTGGGGACTCTCTCTCGTCGATGACGACGTATTAATCGCTAAAATGCTCGACGTTTCGCGGGTCGTTATCGAAACGTGTTCGACCGTAAACGAGACGCTCGAGTAGGTATGTCGTTGCGACTGGTAAAGTCGTACCAGCAGCAGCAGCAGCAGCATTGCTCGTTGACGAGCCATAATCGTTCTCTCGTTGGGGTCGCGCGCCCGTCCCCGTGTTTCGAGGTCTCAAGCGCCTCTCCCCATAACTTCGCGAGACTGAGACGCGACACTTTTAAAATTTTTAAAAAAATTTATTTCACTATTATTATTATTATTTTCACATCGAGAAACAACGATTGCCGATGAATATAAGCCGAAAAAAATTTTTTTAAAAATACATTATAGAAACTTCGTATTTATCGAGGAATGAATCGCGATCTTTTTTTTTTTTCGATGTTTCTTTGGGTTTTCGTGTATTGCAAAACTCTTTCGTGGCACAACTGAGAATCAAATCGGTTTGCATAGTAATATTCATCGTATTCTACGCACTATCTTTATATTAGCCGCGCGTATAGCTATGTATTATGCATAAGTGGGCACCGTTCGCTCGTACATAATAGTATCTCACGTCGAACCTATACGCATCGAGCATCAGATATGTATGGATATTTTTTTTTTTTTTTTTTTTCGTGTGGTTTATATTATAGATAAAAATGGGTCTCGAACACGATACATCGCTCGAAAGTCCACTATTTCTTATCGTCGCGAATTGCGAAGAATCGAAGAATCGGATTTTTTTTTTTTTTTTTCGTGATCGCGAGTTCTGTTTCTCGATTCTCTACTTCGATGGACCGCTACGTGGAGACTGGACGGCCGCGGTGACCGTTGTCGTCGCCGCCGCCGCCGGCAGAGTCATAAATTCGAAAAGAAATAAAAGGAAGTCGTGTCGGGAACGGCGCGCGTCCATTCAGTACCCAAACGGGGCACCAAACGTAAACGTTCATTCCGTTACGACTCTTCGGCGCGAAATTCGTCTGGCGAAGTTTTCTCCTCTCGCCATATATATCACACAGACACACCTTTGTGTGTATAAAATTGCGAGAAAAAGAGACGAGGATCGGAAAGGAAGGAAAATTCATGTAGAGTCGGAGTTCTGATACGCGCCAAATCTCTACACGAAGGGACTTTATTTCTCTCGAAAAAAAAACGATTTGGCATGAAATGACAACCTATGTTTCCGCAGTGCGATATACTCACGCGTAACAACAATAAAACACACGAATACGAGCGAAAAACGCTTTTTTTCTGTCGCCAGAATCTTCTCTGATATCGTATACATTGTTCTCAGAACTATTACGATGCGATAATAGTGAAGATGAAGTTTATGAAAAATAATCCAAAATTTTAATGCGAAACTTGAAATTTCGATGTAAATTTCGATATCGATGATTTATCGAAATTTTAGACGCGTAAAATCTTTACGGATAATTTTTTAACGAAAAGAAAAATATATTTACTTTCGTTTGATTTAAAATTATAATAGTGATAAGGTAATCGGAAAAATTACGTTTTTTTTGTTTCGTTTCCGGTATTTCCGATATCGAACAATACATCGGTTACAACTTTGAAAAGAACAAGAAAATAATTTCTTTCGACTATTTTACGAAAAGTAATGATATAGTATTTTGAAAAAACTGTAACTTTGCGTTACGATTGAAATATGGAAAACCTTCATATTTATTGGATTCTACAAAAAAAATGCAAAAAAACGGTTACTTACCGATATTGAAAAATTATTTTTGCAATTTTTTTTTTTCGCTGATTTTATTTTTGCAATTTTTTTCCGTCAAAACTTATCGATATTTGAAAATTATTTTTTCAATTTTTTTTTCCTCCGTAGAAATCGGAAATTCTCGAAAATGTTCTTCACCACGTATTTCCATCAATTTTTCAACGATAAGACGTTCAACGCGAGAAAGTAAAGATTAAAAAAAAAAAGACAATTTTTTTTTCGTATCCCGATAGTTATAAGCATCTCGTCAACAACCTCCAGTTTCACTCTCGTATAACAACCATTTTGTGGCGGGTAAATAAAGCAATAGAAGATCTTTCGTGTCTTTATTTTTATTTTTATTTCTTTTTTTTTTTCTCCCGTACTAAATCCTGCGAGGGTGGAAAAAGCGGGCTGAACGATAACGAGTAGGTAGAGAGCTGCATACGCGAGTATTCAGCTGTATTATAGGGGCAACGTGTACATCGAAAGCGGCTGCATGCGGGGTTATGTAGAGTTTCTGCGTGCCGGTAGTAAAGTTCGTGAAACTCTGACTACGTGCTTTAGAGACGAACGGACGTGTGTGCGTGCGACCCGAGTGGAGAAATCCGCGATCGCGAAGCCGAGAGTCTCGGTACTGCAAAATAAACGCGTTCGCGTTCGCGATGGGGGAGACGCGCTCTGGGGGGTGAGGAGAGGGGTACGCCGTTTGCTTCTACACACTCATAAAACGACGACGAGAGGCCGAAGCGAAAAGCGCGCGAGTCGGTTATAAACCGACGTTGTATAGTACAGAACGGTCTCGAAGAGCCCGAATAACCTCCCCGCGATTTTTCTTACGTATATACCGCACGTATACGCAAGCGGAATACACTCGCGCGATCGTCGAGGTAAATTCCCTCTCGAAAGTACTGTATTCCGTTATACTGCTCTATTTTGACTTAGAAGGGAATAAAATCTCCGCGAGATTCCAATGGAGACGATGAGAAATCGAAAAATCGGATATATCTTTTCAGCGTATTAACGTTTTAACCAAAAAAAAAAAAAAATCGTCGCATTTTTTCGAGTTCTCGACGCAAATTTTCCAAAAAAAAAAAAAAAAATTCATACGTATCTAATTCTTCAAATTCGTAATAATTCCTAAGAATCCTACAATTCAAATAAATCGACATAAAAAAAAATGTATTTAAAAAATTAAAAAAATAATTCAAAAATTATTATTACTACTCTAATTTTTAACGATGAAATTTTTTTTTTTCACCGATTTTTTTACGAAAAATAATTTAATTCGATTTTAAAAAAATTGAAATATTAAATGTAACGAAATCGATATTTTTTTTTTTTCAGGTGAGTCGTTATCTCGATGCACCGGACATAATAACAGGCAACACATCGCCAATGGATCCGGCAGTGAAGCAAAGGTTGCTTCGTCATCTGGACAGTTGTGTCTCCGAATTGGATCTCGATTTGGGTTCGCGACCGGACAGTGGTTTGGGCAGTAGTCCGGGTAGCGTAACCGATCGTGTACCGGGTGCCTCGTCACCGGGACCTCTCGATCATCACGCGACCCCGACGCCCCACTGCAGTACAGCGCTAAATCCCAGTATGATAAAATCCGAATTACCGGAAATGGAAACAACGAGACCGGACAGTAGTACGACTGCGGGGGATGAAAATAACAACAGTAGTCGACCGACATCGGCGTTCAGTCAGGTTAATCCGGGAGGTTTGGATCCGCACAATCCCTCGGGAATGCCGATAGATCAGGCATCG
The DNA here is from genome assembly GCA_934046635.1 of Buathra laborator. Lineage (NCBI taxonomy): Eukaryota > Metazoa > Arthropoda > Insecta > Hymenoptera > Ichneumonidae > Buathra > Buathra laborator. The sequence continues at coordinate 8,909,615 of OW203900.1, forward strand.
ACTTCCGGTCAAAATCCAAATATGCTTTCCGTTGTACAAGTTATACCTTCGAGACTACCGGACGGTCAAGTCGTATTTTTGCTTCCTAGTCATTACGTTCAATTGGCCGCAGCCGCGGCAGCGAACGGTATAAGCATCGGTCCGAACCCCCCAACGGCTATATGGGCGGCGACCAACATGTCGTTGTTAAAAGCAACGGATAAACTTGCAAAAAGGCCGCACGACGCGGACATAGGACAGGATTGGTCGCAGGACGGTTCAAAATCGAGCAAAAGTCCGAGAATAGAACAGCCGGAACAACCCTTAGATTTTACGACATCGAAAAAGCTTAAAGTAACGAGAAGTCACGGGAGCGATATGCAGCCGATGATCGAACAAACGCAACTTCAGCAACAACAACAGATACAACAAATACAATCGCAACAGATACAACACACGGAGAGTTGCTCGATGGTGCAGGAAGACGACGAGGAGATTCGACCGTCTAGTCACGCGGGCAGCGAGGGTATAAGAATCTCGTCACCTTCGCCAGTCTCGCAACAACCGGTCAAAGACGAAGAAGGGATGTGGAGGCCGTGGTAATTTTTTTTTTAGTGATTCGTTTACCGAAAAAAATTAAAAAAAAAAAAAAAAAAATACATCGCGGAAAAAGTGAAACGAAGAAAAACAAAATGGACGCCGTGAAAAGTGGCGCATGCGCAGAATAAATTCGAGTTTTTTGAACTTCGTTGATGATGAAAAAAAAAAAATTGAAAAAACTCGAAAGAGATAAACTTATGGTTCGACAATTTTTCGAATCCGAGTGATACATCGCGTGTATATGGGGAGAGGAGAGATCGAGAGAGTGAAAGAGTGAAAGATCGTGATCGTGCGAAAGGTCAAACGCAAAAAAAAAAATTAAGAAAATTATTGGGTTTGATTTGTGAAGGAAAAGAACTGAGGACACAGGCCTGGAGCACTTGTATTTTTAGTCCGTCAAACATTGTAAATATACCCCCCTTCCTTTCCCGCGCCTCCATGGAAAAAAAAAAAAAAAAAAAAAAAAAAAAAAAAAAACAACAACAACAACAAACTATTGCTATATTATATTAACGAAGAGTATAGATTTATTTTGATGTTATCTAGGTATAAAGAATTACGTGCGTCAGAGATGCGAGAACGATTCGAATTTTCCGAGTGATAAATAAATGAATTTGAAAAAAAAACAGAAAACGAATGAAAAAAAAAAAAAAAAAAAACCAGTGATGTGTGTACCGCGGCTAAGGGTGTTGTATTGCGAGAAGAGTGTGAGTTGCGTCTTACTTAAGATGTAGAAAGCCATCATTCACCGACACCTAATTACCGAATATAATGCTAAATATCTCTTGGCATCCGTTTTCCTCATTCAATGTACTTAGTTACGCAGTCAATATAATAACAAGATATATTGAACCGTATTATCAACGAGAATATTTTTTCAGCCCCCCTTTCCCCGTCCTTTCGTGTCTAATTATTATCTCATTCGATATCATTTTCAAAATTTTCAAATTTTTATGACGCCGGAATAAATTTACGTTTATCAGAATTTTTCATGCGTCGTCTAGAAGGAAGTGACAGTTATATATATACTATATAAAGAGAATTATCTATAGAAGAGTTTCGATAACCACTTTTTTTCTCGTAAATATCGCGCCCGGATCCGGCGATTGACCTGACAGCCTGGTTCGCTTCTCTCACGTTGCCGATCGTTGATGCAATTTTTGCCGCGTCATTAATTTTTTTGCCACTGCCCCCACGGTCGCGCTCATTAGAGACGTGCCGTTTCAGAAACGATTACCGATCGTTAAGTCAATCTATTCGCGCCCGAGGTGGCTACGATTCTTCTTCTTTTCGAATGTACCACTATGCATGCATTTACGCTCAATTCACTCTCATTTGCTTCTGCCCCGTTCGTGTTTTTCACATTGTCAATTCATGTGAAAAAAACATGGCATCGTCGTTGGTTGTTTGTTTTTTATTCGAGTAAAGATCGACTCACCACTACGATATGTCAGCTGACCGACGGCGGCGTAATTCAATTGTAATCTTATGCACGAAGCTCATTACTGAACGCTATTTATTCGACGGAAAAAAAACACTTCGAGTTCTCGTTTAATTACGAGCGACGCGCACGTGTGACACACATTCGCGAAAAACTAACCGTCGCGCGGCAGACGATTTTTTTACGGGGTTTACACAACGCTGTCACACGGACAGCCAATCAGCGTCACCGTCTCAACTGACGGGTACTCACAGGCAGACGCTTTCTTTTTATGGCACAATAATTAATACACGCGCCGCGATCGTTAGTTACACGGGTGGGGGATGACGCGTTTGAAGTTTTGCAAAATGTATATACTTTGTAAAACTCGTAGTTAGTCAAAGTTCGCTGCCATGGTTAAAAAAGTGATGGATAATTTAGCATACGTTACGAGTGGGCGTTTGGGTTTTTCACGTCGCAGTGCGAGGTGCACAGGGGCACGTGAGCGAAACATCAAATGCTCATTATTCCTGCGGTTATGTGCACTACATGCTACGTTTATGCTTATATCTACGATCTCGTCGGACCGAAGCGAATTCAAACTACTTACTGCAAAACTTCGCGATAAAATGAATAAAGGTTAGTTTTCACTTTTTTTGTTGTGTTTTTGTTTTCGTAAAAATGTGTTCGACTTCGATATATCGTTAGCTAATAAGTAACACGCAATACGTTATATTTCTCTACGATTTTGACTACGAGTCGATAATATCACGTACGGGAAGATTGAAACGTGCAGAACTATCGGTATATCTCACGTTCGAGAGCCCGCGAACATAACCCTCAACGCATATTGGGGACCGTGCTTCGCGTTCTATATCTTGTCTCGTTACCGCGTAAATATCGCTCGGTCGGGTACCTGGAGGCGGCAAATTATAGGCCGGCGAAAATTGATAAGGCCATTGCGCTCCCCTCGGGGCGGGCCACGTCCGTCAAATACGTGGTACGTGTCGGTTCTTCCATCGCAACCTCTCCGCGTCTATTCCTAACCGCTATCACGTAGCATTTTTATCCCGTACGCTACAATACTATTAAATAATCGTAGACGTGCGTATCAAACACAAAAATTTATATCACCGGCTGTTCTCTCTACGATAATAAGTGTACAGCAAAGAAAAATACCTCGACATTTCGTCTCTCGTAATTTGTTTTACGATCGAAAAATTTACTTCATTGAACGAAACATTACAAACAAAAGTTAACTTCGATGTTAAAATTTCACATCTAACTCCGAGTAAAAAATTTTTATAAATAATAATAATAATATGCATAGAAACTTTTTTACCATAAAAGTTTGCCGTTTTGTTTCTTCCCGCTCGGGGATCCCGTCAGATCCAAAGAATTTCATGCCGCGTTTTCGCGTACAGCTTCGAGATAAACTCGGCTCTCGTATTAGTAACGTGACGCGCAACGAAGTTACATGCTTATCTCTTCTTCTCCGCACTTACCGGCACTTCTGTTGTACCGTGCAGTTTCGCCTTCTGAAGTCGCGCGAAGTCTTTACTTTAGTCTCGCCGCGGGTATGCCTCGTCAAATTTGCAGCACCAGCCCTCCGCCCATTAGAGGATTAACAAAAAAGATATTCAGCGAGCGCGGAATATATTCCCCGCGTATGTTTCCACCTCGCGCTGCGCGAAACTGCGGAACGAGAGCGAAGAGTGGGGGGGGGGGGGGGAGAGGCTTCGGAAGCAGCCACGTGTAATGCGCTGGAAGAATACTTTTCTCTCACTCTCATGGCTCTTAATATATATTATTATTCGGTTCATAAGGAGTTTTCGTACTTAGCGAACGCCGGTGCGCGGCGAAAGCTCAATACTTTCGGCTCTTCCGTTCACCTCGCGGCGTCTCGGTCAGTATTGTTATTATTATATTATTATTATTATCATTAATAGCATCATCTTTACGCGATGAGCTTCGAGAATGGTAGGAGAATAAAGCCTCAGGAGCGGACGAGGTGGCGGGTGGGGGGGGGGGGGGGAACTAACGATAAAATGATGATATTGTCGAAGGGGCACTTACCGTATATACCGTATTTTACGTGAGGTATCGAGAATAGCTTTTTACGAAAAAAAAAAAAAAAAAAAAAAAAAAAATAGTTCGCGATGTAAAAAAAAAGGAATCGCCGGTACAGTCAATCGTTCTCACAATTTAAGTTTCACTATGATTTTTACTCGCGTACTTCTTTATTTTTACGGAAAAATATGAGAAGACTGCCGGTCTCGACTACTTAAATAATGGGAACTTCGTCTCTATGGTAGTTGGCGTTTTTATGAAAAAAAAAAAAAAAAAAAAAGAAAAAATAGACCCGGTTGATAGAGCGTCTGAAGGGGTAGTAGTCGCTCCCGGCGGAATAATGCAGAATTGCTTCTTACTCCATAATTAACTTGAGCCGTCGGAGAACTAACTGGAGCTCTGCTAAAGGCAGAGTCTCTCTGCTTCCTTCTGAAAATCTCTCTTTCTCCTTCTCTCCGTCTCATTCTCGTCTTTCTCCGGTTCGCTTACGGGTAGAGGAGCAGCAGCAGTACTAACGCGCGTCCCGCGCACTCAATTAATTGCTCCGTGGAATTGAAAATCGTGCCGCCAATGCCGCTGCCGGTTGCGCTGGAGGCGACGGCGGTTCGCATCGGCCAAAGCGAGAAAACCCGAAGAGCAGAACGACGTAGTATCTCGAGGGTGAATCTCACACTCTCGTTTTAGCGATGCTTTCCCGACGCCTTCGTCTACTACTTTATCCACCCCTTTTACTACGGAAAATTCACTCTCGTAGTGCTGCTGCTGCTGACGTCCTTTTCCCTGCCTATATCTCTTGGTACCTCGAATCTCATTTTATAATAGTCATTACGATGTATAGTACAGTTAGATATCAGTAGAAATGCATAAGCACTGAGTTCGTAGTCGTGAAATCGATCTAAAGGACTTTTTAACAAGAAATTTCGAATAATACTTTTTAACAAATCATTTTTATGGAAAAAAAAAAAAAATTTATTAAAATTTAATATTTTATTGTTATTATTATTATTATAAAATTTAATATTTCATTTTTCGATGTTTTTTTTTTTACCCTTTGAAGTCGGAATAGTTTTTTTTTTACATTAAAATAACAACGTAAACGAAGCCATTTTTTTTTTTTACTCCGATGCAGCATCTCGTTAATGATGATGAAGTCGATAGATCGCGCGCCGAGTTTGCATATCGGGGGATCGGCCTCGCGGGGTGTTTTTTAGACGCTGTGTTGTTGTTGTTTTTTAAATGTCTATACCGGTAGGCAGAGTAGATATATGGCAGCACCTGCGTTATATCTCAAGCTGGTAATTGTCGCAGCGAAGACGAAAGCCTCGTCGGGCAGTTTCTTCTCACTCCTCGTCCTGATTAGTGTTAAAGATCACAGGGCGCTCGGGGCGTATCCCGACACCGCCGTTACCGCCACGTCGAACGAGCGCCGGGGGTCCAATTTGCTCTGATTATGGCAGGTGAGGGTCATCTTGCACGCCTTCCTCGCGATCCTTTCGAAACTTCCCTTTCCTTTTCACGTCGATGAAGAGACATTATTATTGTTCACTGCTTCCCTCAATACATCGCGAAAAACTGACCGCAAGAAAATTTACGTAATGTATTTATCATCGTTTTTTTCTTTCTTTAATTTCTAATGAAATATCAGTCATTTTTAACCTCAAAATTGATTTCATTTCTTCACGCGACTTTCAATAAGATTCATATATAATTAACTTCGATCTTCGCGATAATTAACGAAAATTCTCGCGATCTTTTCGGAACTTCTCTTTCCTTTTCACGTCGATGAAGAGACATTATTATTGTTCACTGCTTCCCTCAATACATCGCGAAAAACTGACCGCAAGAAAATTTACGCAATGTATTTATCATAGTTTTTTTCTTTCTTTAATTTCTAATGAGATATCAGTCATTTTTAACCTCAAAATTGATTTCATTTCTTCGCGCGACTTTCAATAAGATTCATATATAATTAACTTCGATTTTCGCGATAATTAACGAAAATTCTCGCGATCTTTTCGGAACTTCTCTTTCCTTTTCACGTCGATGAAGAGACATTATTATTGTTCACTGCTTCCCTCAATACATCGCGAAAAACTGACCGCAAGAAAATTTACGCAATGTATTTATCATAGTTTTTTTCTTTCTTTAATTTCTAATGAGATATCAGTCATTTTTAACCTAAAAATCGATTTAATTTCTTCGCGCGACTTTCAATAAGATTCATATATAATTAAGTGCGTTCTTCGCCATAATTAACGAAAATTCTCGCGATCCTTTCGAAACTTTTCTTTCCTTTTCACGTCGACGATGAGACATTATTATTTTTCACTGCTTCCCGAAATACATCGCGAAACACTAACAATACGAAAATTTATTTACTATATTTATCAACGATATTTATATGTAATTAACCGCAATACACTACTAATCTAACTACTAAAATACTAAAAATGTAGAAAATGAAAATCTTTGATAAAAACTGCAAGTCTTGAATCGCAAGGATATATGTACTATAGATCGCGATTCTCGCTGTAAAGACGATTGGTTGGACGATAGCGCGGCTCTCGGACGTGCGATCCCTAAATCTCTCGTCCGCAAGATCCTCTAACCAGTCTCGTAATACCCCGGCATCAAACGATTATATCGTTCTTTGATCCAACCGCATCCTCCGCACTTTCTATTCTCTCGTCCCTTCGCGCGCCCCCCTTCCCCCGCCTCGAGTCGTTTTCTACGCTTTTTTTTATTCCGTCTCTTTGCTTCGCGATCTCTCGTCCCTTCGCAGCGATCCCTTTCCCAATCTTTTATCCCCTTTCGCGCGCGTGAAGAACGAAAAAAAATTCAACGAGATTCTGGTTAACCCTGTCGGTTGCGCGGTCGAGAGCTGCTCTCGTCGTCGAAATGACTCGGCGCATCCTTCGAATGAGTCCCGCGGCACGTAAGAAAAAAAAAGGGATTAAAAATAAAAACTATACTACAACAGCGATGGAAGTGTGCCGCTTCAGAAAATAATAAAAAAAAAGAAAATAAATAAATTTGAAAAAAAAAAAAAAAAAATGGCGATAGGTAGACTTTGATGAGAGAGGTTTCGGGGCCTCGGGAAGGATTTCAAGGTTTCCCTCGCGGTTCCTTTGTTCCTCACGCCCTTTCGCGCAATAATCATCATTAATTATGATACACCGAGCAGCGCGCAGTCCTCGATCATCAATTCATCTCGGAAATAATTACGAACGCCGATGCACCGTTGCATATCCTGTCGATTCAACTTCTTCGCGTTGAAACTTCGACGCTGAGCTTCGAATTGATCGATACTTCGAACTTCAATGAAAGACATCGGTTGATGATGCATAAGGCGTATCAAGTACCGTTTTACATCGAAAATAATGCGAAATATCGGCTTTTTAGGGGTTAAAAAATACAAAAAAAATTATATTAATATTAATTAACATAATTATTTTTTTTTTTTTTACGATGTTTTCGCCGAAACGTTATTTGTTTTTCACCTCGAAGTATTCGCGTTCTCTCGAAGTTTCAAGAATAGGTAATCCGTGTAACGAAAAAAAGTGATAAAATAGACGAAAAGTAGGATCCGGAGAGAGCGAAACTGAGCTCCGGTAGGGGGTGAGAAATAAGAACTGAAAGACTGGAAACGGATTCTGAAGGGGGTATGAGGCACGCAACCGCCTCGAGCGACTGACGCGTCTGATGAGCCTCTGGCCTCTCACCCTTTCGCCGCGTCCTTCACTCCTTCTCGTCTGTATATATATATATATATATATATCTACTACATCGAAGCTTTCGCGGCTCTCTCACCGGATCTTTCTCTATATACATCCCTCGCTACTGCTGCTGCTGCCGTATAGCTATATCATCGTTTCTCGCGTTTCTCACTTCGATGAAATTTTCTCTCGCTTCCTCGCTTCTCGGCGAGCGGCAGCAGTACCGGTGATTACTATCCCCGTCTCTCGCACCCTCTTCCACGCCACTCGACGAACGACCCTCCGTTTGACGCCTACGCTTCGCTCGGCGAACAGTCTCCCGGAGTTTGCTCTCCGTCTCCTTTCCCTCAATGGTTCTCACTTTCTTCGTGTCGATCGTTCGCATCTTCGTTTTTTTTTTTTTTTTTTTTTTTTTTTTTCGGACGAATATTCCTATAACTATGTGTCTTTGATACGGTATATTCGTAACAAGTATATATATTGCTGTCTCATTCGTTGCGTATCCGCGTGATACCGCGACATATATATATATATATATTAATTTCGTCTTACAAACGAACGATGTGCAGCAATTGCGGACATTTTTTTTTTACTTTTACCTGCGATATGTGGATATCGATGCGAAATATTTTTATATCTCGAAAAATATGTAACTTTTAAATTTGCGATTTTTCTATGGAAATTTTTTTTTATTACGCGAAGAAACGCGCTGTGATTTCCTGTGTTTTCGAAATTCGCTCGAAATGTATACATTTTTTCGTTCATATGACGAAAACATCGCGTTAAAATGCTAAAATCTTTAATTAGCCGTGTTTCGTATTTTATTTATTATATATATGACAAACTCCATCCAAAATCAATATTTTTGATTTTAAAGGGGAAAAAAAAAAAAAAATTACTTTAAAATTTAAAGTTTTTTTTTTTTTTAAGGGAAGGAGAGAATTTTTATGTTTGAATTATATTTTTCCGGGATAGCGCGAACGCAGTCCCGACTAACAAAAATTATACGCCCGAGATATTCACATTAGGAATATTCGCAAGGGTCAGCTCGACCGTAGTGCAATGGAAGAGCCTCGCCCTGGAGGAACCGCCTTGTTGATCACGGTAACCTCTGCGCCAGGTAAGTATGCTTTGGCACGTCGATCGCGGGTTTATAAAGCCTCAACGGACCGTAAGCGTTCGCGAGAAATTTATTGTCATGCGACATCTAGCGGCCGGGCGGATAACTAATGGCGCGCAAGTGTATGGAATCTCGCGGCTCTCGCGTGGCCTTACGACGAACAGAAAAGCGCGTCTGCGAGAAAATGTATTTATCGATGTATCAATTATCGAACGAAATTGCGCAGATAATGTTAACCGCTGTTATTACATTCAAAAATAAAAAAAATAAAAAAAATTTCGATATTTAAAAAAATAAAAATGCAAAATTGTGAAAATTAATTCTATTTGATAATAAAGTTGAAAAATAGAATTTAACTTTCAGGAATTTGTTGAATAACGATAAATTAATGAATTGAATAATTTTTCACGGTTTGCGAGTGAATTTACGAAAGTTGATTTTTTTTTTTTATTAATATGTTACGCGTGTTGTCTCTATTGGAATATCTGCTGTTCTGCGTAGAAATACGAGTTCGTGAGATAAAGTGGGTAAATTCTTAAGCGAAACTATAAATTACGTTGATCAGAGCTGATTTGTTACCCCGACGAGACTTCGATCGAATCGCTCGCGTCTGGTGAGAGAAGACGACTGCCCCCCTTCGCGAAAACCACTATACATATAAGATTCACCGCCGACGGCTACCGACGAGCAACTTCGGCTCGTTAATGACGATCATTTGCAATGATTCGCCGATCGAGCGGATAACTGCGCGAGCCTCTCTCACACGATTCCTTCGATCATTAATGACCGCGAAGGGGTTATACAGGTGTACGGTATATCTATATCGCGACGAGCAAAAAGTATCGACCAAATTATACGGGAGCCGAGATGACGAGGGGCCTTTAATGTTAACTCGAATATGATGGAATTTTGCGTCGGCGCACCATCAACGGTTTTCAAAACAAAAGCGCATCCAGAAAATCTATGAAAACGAAAAAAAAAAATAAATAATCGCGCATCGAAAATAAAGCTAAGCGATTTTTTTCAAATTTAAATTGATTTAAACAAAATTTCGTGTATAAAAAAATTTGATAAAATTTTTTTTTTTAATGGAGTCGCGCTGGGGTAACGAACTAATTTTTATTTAAATTGTTATAAATAAAAAATTGCTATAATTACAATTTCGTGCTTATAAAAAAAAAAAAAATTTTAAATGAAAAAAAAAAAAAAAAAAAAAAGAAATGCAGACGCTTCGTGGGGATTACAGCGAATTGGAATTTAGATCCGCCAATCGCTATACTGCGGTATGAAAACTCGTCCGCGGATGTAACGACGCGGAAGACGCGAGACACGCTCCCTCCTTCCAAAGTCTACGCGCCGCGGCTACCCTTCCATCGCTACCACCCTATTTCCCATCCCCCTTTTCGTGTGTCGTCTGTCTTTCTCCCTCTCGCGGATGCTCTTCAGCCCGCGGCACCGCCGCTTTATAGCAGTTAACCACCTGTTACACACAGCGAGCTGAAGCGCGCCCGACTCTCTCTCTCTCTCTCTCTCTCTCGCGACCTCCCCAACTTTTTTCGTTATATTCTTTTTCCGCGAAACACGCGACTACACTCGCGTACTCCAGTACCGAGGGGTGCTATCGCTATATCGTCGACTCGACTCCTCTATTTTCGTTGCTTCGTCGACTACACGTTCGGTGTGTCCTACTAATACACTTCCAACAATCTTCAACAGTATTTCTCCAAAGCCTGAGGGAGAGAGTTACTTCGAGTTACTCGGCCCGTACTCTCCGGGTGAGAACTAAATTCGCCCCTTCGAGGGACTCGTGAGCGCGCGAGCGTATCCACTCATCCAATTATTTTCTCAGCTGCAAAACCCTCGAGATAACCCCGCAGAGCAGACGAAGTACCAAGTGCCTTCGGAGACTTGGCGCAAACCTCTTTTACTTCAACTTCACTTCCTTTGTACCTCCGGACTTTTATATTCTTCGCTGGTTTTACTTTCTGAAACGATAATGTGGCACGTTCACCATTCCCTCGGGAGGCATACCTTTCGAAGAATCGTTGAAAAGAAGGAATACATTGTTCTCGTTATTCTCTTTGATCGAAGTGAACCCAAGAATTTTTATTGATACGAGTCGTAATTATAATTTTCCATTATTACTTCGACGGTTCATCGGAAATCGTCGTGAAAGCCGATAGCCGTATGCCGGTATCAACAGATTCTACGAAATCAGATATTGCGGTGGTGATTGTTCTTTCGTCTTCCCTGTCTTCGTCGATTATCAAAAGCATGTTGAAGACTTCTCGCAAAACCCAATTCCAGTATCGAATCTTTTTCGTACTCTTCAGGGTTCGTAGTTTCCGAAGATAACATTTCCGCATCGCGGTCAAGCGAAGTTCGGATCTTTGTATCGAAATTTGCAGTTTTCGTTGATCCTATCTTCGAAATTCTCTGAATTCTCTTCGGAGTTCTTGTCGGGGATACTGGAGAGTTTCTCGTATGATTGCGCTGGAAATGTCGCTTGATAAAATCTTTCCAATTCGAGGGCCAAACGACAACGTCTTGGTGCGGATTTCCCTTTACCTTGAAGAGAAACAACGGCGTGTCTCTCTTCGATCTGCTCAACAACTCGTCGACTTCGTAGTCCTCCTCGACGTTGGAACTATCGTCGTTGGTTGACTTTGTTTTGTCATCCGGAATCTCCACGCTTGAGGCGTCGATTATATCAACTTCGTCCAACCATCTGGATAGCGCGAAGTTTGGATCTCCGTAATCGAAATCCTCGTCTTCAGCGTCGACGCTCTCGTACATGTGATCGAAGTCTTCGCTGTTGCCGATCGCGAGGGCCATTTGACGAGCGACAGATAATTCGCTATCGCTCGAGCCTTCGGCTGATTGGTCCACGAAAAAACTTTCCCTATCGTCTTCATTCGTTTCCGGTAATTCTTCGATTCTAATCGTCGAATTGCCAGTCGCGATGATAGTGAATTTTCTTGCCACTGACGAATTCATTTGATTCGTGGAATTGTTCGACTTGGTCTCGTTGTCCAAAGCTGAAGATTGATTGGGCAAAAAATCGGCAAACGATTCGTCATCGTCGAACATTGAAATTTGCGGATTGTCGTGACTCGCCTCACTCTTCAGCACGGAATCGTCTTCGGCGGTAAAACTCGGCGTATATTTTTCCAGATAGGACGGAATTTCTCGAGTGAAGAGTTTCACGTTAGTCAGGTTACCGTCGGCGAGTTCTTCTCGTGAGGCGAGCCAAGTTCTCAACGCGGCGTTCCGCACTTGATGGAGACGCTCGTGATACTCCTGAGCGGCTCTTAACCAATCGACCATTTGCACGCTGCGCTTTGATCTTTTCTTCTCTATTGTACCTTCTCCATTCGCCGATACGTTCCGCGATATTGAAGAAATAGTTCCGTCAGCTTTTTCAGCTGATAAAACATCGACTGCATTCCGTTTCTTTCTTTCGACACTTTTCGCACCGTTTCGACGACTTCGTCGAAGATTGATCGACGATTCAGTCGCATCCGCTTCAACGATCAAAGTTTCGTCGTTCTCCGGTTCTTCGTTCCTTCGCAGACGTTCGGAATAATCGAGATACGCCGGATAAGCGATCTCCCAATTGTTCTCCACTTCGGAATTTTCATTTTCCAACGATAGAAATGGAGTCTCGTAAGATTCTCGAGAAATCGAAGGCGCTTCGCCGCCAAATTCAGATTTACTCTCAGCATTAACCACGAAGAGATTGAGCGAAGGTCCTTCATCCCAAGAGTTCCGATTCCAATCATCCTCGTCGTTGAACGGTTGCCTCATTGACGCTGCCATTGGCATCATAGCCGCTTCGCGACTCGTCGAACTTCTCGCCATTCTTTTGTCGAAATCATTGGACATTCGCGACCGAACGACTGGTTTTCGAATCTGCGTTTCCAGCATCGATATGGACTCTTCGATCGGAGAAGTTTCTTCAATTTCTAAATTACTTCCGCCTCGTAGATTCGATTTTGCGCTTTTTCTCCTGATTATGTCTGCCGACAGTGGTCGATTCCATGCAGGATTCAGAGGCCAAATTACCTGCCGACTCGGTCTCGAAGGATCCGTCGTGAATCTTAGACTGTATCGCTCCCGAGAAAACAGATTCGGCGCTTTAGTCACGCTGTAGGATTTTGTATCGGCTTTTGATGCCAATATGGGAGATTGAATCTGTTCCGTTGAATGGATCGGATCTTCTTTCGACACTCTTCTCGCGGTGGATCTGTTAGCTTCCCGATGTCCAGAATTCGTAGATCGCTGCGTTCCTTTTCTTCGACGTATTTGCGACTCGTTGATGACTCTGTTTCGTCCGTTTTGACTCGGATAACGCCGACCGCGAGGTTGCAGAACATTCTGCGCTTCCAGTGAATTCGGCTGCAGAGTTACCGTTCTCCATTGTCGATTGGAACGAATTGGAATAAATTGCGCTATGCCTTCGTCTTCAACGTTAAAGTTTCTTCCATTTTTGTTGTTAGCCAAGAGACTCAGATATGTGGAGGTTGAGCTTTCGTTTGGATGAATAACTTTTGATTTCGGCAATAGAACGTATCTTCTGATAAGCTGATTAGGGTCTTCGGATTTAACGCTTTTTGGACTTCGATTGATTGGAATTGGTCGGCGATTTTCTGTGGAATTTGTCCGCAAATAAGGAAAAAATGTGGATGCGGAGTCTTTGGCTATTTTTCTGTTTCTAATATTTTTAGATCGTTCGTTTGCCTCGATTTTCATTATCATATCATACAGCGAACTCTCGATGACGACAACCTTCGTTTCTATTCTATCCAATTGCGATTTAAATTCGTCAACTGTCTCGTTAATTCGAGTATTGAGATCGTGATAATCGTCATTCTCGAATATAACCGGAGTTTCCGGAAAGGTAAATTCGTAGTTGTTATCTGAATATCGAGAATTCTTGTCCCCGATAATCGAAGTGTCCCAATATTTTTCGGTTACATTGTCAACCTCGTCGCCTTCGTTCTCGAGATCAGAGACCCCTTGAGAAATCGGGGATATCGTAAAGTTCGAAGAGTTCCGTTGATCTTCATCAGTTCGGGAAAATTCTGGAACGTCGGTGTTCGCATCTGTAACGAATATTTCAAGCGCGTCGTCGTAGTTTGCGTATTCTTCACCCGCTGTTACAGTTCTCCTGTCCCTTGTCTCCGCTTCCTCGATGAGATCAAACTCTCCAGAGGATTTAGCGCTCCTCGGTATTCCGGTTATGTGAATATTTATCGCTGACTCCATCCCCTCGGGATCCGAACTTCGAGATGTTAGTAATTCTTCCTCCGAACCCATACCTACTTGTCGGGCGATCAACCAATGACGAGAAGAATCTTCCATCGTTCTTGGAGTCTTATTAAAGAAATCGTAGACTACAATTTCGCTGTATTCGCTCCGTGGATTCGCTTCTTCGGCGTTTTCCAGTTCACGCTTTCGTCGATATTGTCTCGTTGGTAGTCGGAGTCTTGTTAGCTTCAAGCTGCGAGGAACTATGAACTGCCGCAGGACTGCGAGAGCTTCCGAATCTCGAATAGTCTTGATTAACCTTTTACTCTCATTTGCGGCTTGACCTCCGGACTCCGCGATCGTTGAGACATCGTTGCTGACTTTTTTCAGAACCGACGATTCCCTGGAGCTATTCAGCTGCTCGATAACATTTTTGAAACGTTCGTAGACAAGCGGAGCTTCGATTTCGTCGAGAATCAAAGTTGATTGACTCTTGTTGACGGAGTTTAGCAAAATTTCGAGATCAACGAGAGCCTCGTTACCGTAAATCAATTGAAACTCTCTGTCAGCGATTATCACGTTTACCAAATGTCCCGAAGAATCGCCTATATTTTTCGGATCGTATTTCATCTCATGTGGAGACTCGTAGCTTCCAAATTCGACATCTGATTCTTTCGCATCTCTCCGCGTCAAAGGAACCTAAAAAATCAAATTGTTACCGTTTAGGATTCCATCCATTTGATACAATATGTAAAAATCTGTGTAGAATTGTTCTTTTTTCGAATTCTATACATTCATTCATAAAATTAATTCAAAAACAGCTATCAGAACCTCAGTTTTGTCGATACCAATAGATGATGTAAATTTCGAAGTCAACAGAATCGGCCAACGCATCGAAGTAGACGTTCGATGATCAGTTTCTCGTGTAGTGAAGACATTCTTTCTGCTCATTGGTTCTTCGACTTCAACGATCTCATAATTCCGATATGGATAGTAAATTTTTTCTGCTTTTTCGTCATTTATCAAATTGGTTATCAAGTCATCCGATTCTTCCGAGTTATTAATATCGTTCTTTGATGTCTTCAATTTCTGTGTTATCTTCTCGTCGTCGCGTTCAACAAGTGCTGCGGATCGATCGATACGATCGTCTAAGCTTTCGCAAATGAAATTGGTGCAAACTAATCCAGCTTTGCATGTAGTCGTCGCGAGAACGGTAACTCGCGATCGCGAGTCTTCGAAATTGCCAGACGAAGTTCGCACTGCCAATTGCGATCCACAGGAAGCGCGTAAATCTGATGTTAGAGGACAGATATTGTTAGTCAATAACTGAAGTTCAAATCGCTTTGTAACTACGGCTGGGATTAGGGATTACCTTGAATTTGAACACAAGAATGGCAACAACCGCACAGATCACCGAAACGACTCGACAGAGCGCCGTTTGCACATATTAAAACTTCACTGCCGCGGCAATCCTGGCAGTGATTCTCCGAACACCAATTCAAAACCTTCGGAATTTGATTCCCTTTCGATGTTTCGTAAGAACTCGATAATGAAAAAAGTAAAAATGATATCCACAATAGTTGTCCTATAATTTGAAAATACAAAATAAATGGATAATTCAGCTGCAGTTCTGTAAATCACTGTAAATTCAATAACCGCAGAATTGTCGCGTTTCATACCCGAGATGCGAAATACCAAAGACATATTTTTTCGAACGCACAGGTCAAACTGTTCCTAACGAACAATCGTTCCTACAGTTATATACGATTTGAACACAATGCTCGTTGTGTAAGTCGCGTTTGCAATAACATATCTTCTGTTACGCGTCGCCATTGTCAACATCCGAGACGAGAACGCGATCGCGGAAAATAGCATATCGATTTACTAAGTGTTTGGAGTACTGCATTCGATCTTTAGCAGTGGAAAAAAGAAAAAATGACGATCGGAGTTTCTTTAAGACTTCGCGATGACAGAACCTCACATTTTTCGATGAAACGCCATTTTGATTCTTTATTAACGATAAACAATATAAATTAAAAAAAAATGATTCCTAAATTAATAACTCTTTGAAAATGACGAATCCTCGAGCTGAAGAGGCCAAAGTGGCGAAAAATGAAAAATCGAAAGAAGCAGATTTTTTTTATCGGGGTAATTAGGGATTCATTAACCACTGAGAAAAATCGAAATTGCGAAAACGATCGAAGCTTCGAAGATCATTATGAGTGAAGTAGAATTAGCCGAAGAGGCGAAAGAAGAGAATCCTTCGGAGCCGTTGCCGGATGTAGCTACAGCCGCGGAACCGGGTCAGCCGGCTGAACCGGAAGTCCTTCCGGAGATTCCTCCGATTCAAGTAAAAAACGGAGGTCACATTTCTATCTCTTTCTCTCTCGAGGCCGCAGGAAATTCCATGTATCGCTCGTAATGACGAATGTTCGCAGACGCAGAGAATGGTCCATTATCACTTGAGAATTTCGCGGAAGAGACTACGATGGTGCATAGCGCCGAATCTTTGTTTCGCGCGAAACTCAACGCGGATAAGTTTTCCCAGACGTTCTTCAAGTACATGAAAAATTTACCTGATAAGCGTTGCATCGATATTTTCAATATGGAAGTCGATCACGAAGACAAGTCGTTGATTTTTTATCGAAGATCCAGCGAACTTCTCAATGATCCATAGATCCCGAAAATAATCGTATTTAGTGACGAAATAAATTCGATTTTTTTCTAAAAAACTTTTATTCGATTTTTCGACGCTTTTTGGCCGCGAAATGGTAAAAGCGATTCCTAAGTATACAAATATCGCGTAGCATCGCAAAGGGAGTCGGTAGCACCATCTGCAAAATAAAAATGCGCGACAACCCTACGGAATCTTTCTAACGAAATTGCGGGCGTCGATAAAGCTGCTTGCGTCCGATAGTTGCATCTCGGATCGGTAAAATGAAGTCGACATGCGGTCACAACGTTTTCTTCTCGATGCGGAAAACTTATCGTTTTTGAAATTTTTCTGTAAACAATAATCAGGAAAAAAAAAAAATTTTGGGTAAATTTCGGGAAGTAGAAAATTTGAAAAAAAAATAAAATAAATAATGCGTAAACAGTTAATCTACGTATACGTATTGTATCGCGTTTATTAAAGATTGATTAATACGATATTAAGTACAATATGGTTGTGCATTGCAGTTTCATACAAAACGTTATGCTTTCATAATTTCGCATAACAATTAATGTATTCATCTTGATATATCAATGCCCGATATTTCACGGCATTCGTCTTCGTTTCGTTTATATCTGAGCTTTTATTTTGTTACTTTTGTATTTTTTTTGTATTTTTTTTTTTTTTTCGTTTTTTTTTTTGCATCGAACCGCGGGATTCACGTCTATATCGACTTATTCTTCATTCGATTTCTACGTCCCCAATTTTTATACGGCTCTTGCATCGTCTTCTTCTTCCCTCTTAGCATCTTCTCTCTTTTGGCTCTCCGCACCGTTTGAATTTAACTTTTCACAGTTTTTTATACCAGAAAAGATAGTGTTCGCCTTCGCTGATCTCAAGATCGTCGACACCTAAAACGGGAAAATCAGTTTACCTGTAACCTTCTCATCGACGATTTCGCTTGAAAAAAAAAAAAAAAAAAAAAAAAAAAAAAAAAAAATGGTAAATGGTAAATGAAGAAATTCCGACCTCCCGGAGCGACAAGCTGATTTCCTGGCGGCGATGCAAGATCAGGCGGCGTCGGCAGTCTATACAACAGCCAATAATGATAGGACATCGGTTCCTCTTTGTAACCGGCGAGCGTGTGAACGTAATGACCGTTTGGCCATTCCGATGCGGAAAATTGGAAGTGCGGCGACATTTCCGAAGCGAGCATCATAACTCCGTAAAATGTTTCGTTTTTCGGGGCAGTTATAGTCAAATGATATGTCTCGTTGGTACCGACCCACAGAGTGTAAGATACGTTAACCATCTGCGGTATCGCTGTAACTGGCGTCGCCGATTCGGTACTCGCGTTACTCGAGTTGCTTCCGGTTGTCGATGGAATCAAATTTTCTCCCCGATTGTCCGGCGAGGTAACGTCTATCAAAAATAAATGGCAATCTTCGATCCCAAATTTTCATATCACAGAAAAAAAATTAATAAAAAAAATAAAAAAAATTTGTAAGGGTTGAAAAACGAAATAAATTCAATTGATTCGACACGATACCGATACTAGTGGTCAGTCTCGGTGGTGCACTATCCGTCAATCCCTGTCCGCAGTCCAGAGTCCTGATACTCGCGAGACTCCGCGGCGCGACTCCGAGAACAGCTTCGGCGGTCGCGTGAACATTGCCATCGAAAGAACCGTCGGGTCTCTGGCGATTGGTCAGCCATCCAAGAGCCGCCGATTTGTTCCAATTGTCGGCCGGTTCGTTCTCCACTTCCTCCAGCGCTTGCATTACCAGTGCA
The DNA here is from genome assembly GCA_934046635.1 of Buathra laborator. Taxonomy (NCBI): domain Eukaryota; kingdom Metazoa; phylum Arthropoda; class Insecta; order Hymenoptera; family Ichneumonidae; genus Buathra; species Buathra laborator. The sequence goes on from OW203900.1 coordinate 8,928,214, forward strand.
GTCGTATGCAAGTCGCCGAAACTTCCGTCGAGCCTTTGCTGATGCGCCAAATCGAGAGATGGCTTTCTTACGAAATGATGAAGATTACGGTGACGGTGATCTTGGACTATGCATCGCAATGCCAGTATCACCATTGCCACGGTATCTAAAAAAAAACGGTTTTTTTATACGTAAAAAACCATTTTTTTAGCAATTTTTTTAATAATAATAATTAGACGACGGGAACCGCTACAGAAAAAAAAAAATGTTGATATACGTAAGAAAATTTGTTCAACAGAATTAAAAAAAAAAAAATCAGACGACGAGAATCGCCACGATATCTAAAAAAAACTGTTTTTATATACGTAAAAAACCATTTTTTTAGCAATTTTTTTATAATAATAATCAGCCGACGGAAACCGCAACAGAAAAAAAAAAAAATGATATGCGTAAGAAATTTTTTTTTCAACAGAATTAAAAAAAATAATAATCAGACGACGAGAATCGCCGCGGTAAAAAAAAAACAGTATTTTTACACTTAAAAAAAACAATTTTTTTCGCAGAAAAATGATGAATACCTTTTTTATTAATTAAGATAAAATGACCAATAAAAATAACTCACCAACATTGTGATATTGAGCGGCTCCCGCGATATCCATAAGTCTGCGTATCTGTCTTTTGCGTACATGTGCCTGAGCGCTGCAGGCCGCTAAAGTAGTCAAAGCGAATTCGTAATCGGTCGGTGGATCGTGATGTTGTAACGTGCCGATGAGATCGTGACCGTGAAATTGTCGCGGATCCATACACAGGGCATTCAATGCGAGTGTATAACGAGCCAAACGCACTGCTGAAAAACCGACTTCGTGATGCCTAAAAATTGAAAAAAAAAAAAAATAAAAAAATAAAATTTTCAAACATCTTTCGTCGAGAATAAATAACGAAATTCTTCGTTACAACGTCGTGGGAACGATAGCACAACAATCCAATTTTCTTTAATTACAGATTAGTATTGTTCTATAGTGGATGTATAATAGACGGTGACTTATCGGGGAATCAACTCCGTTCTAATTTAACTATATTAGATAATACGCAAATGGCTTCCTTGCGTAATTCATCGAATTGCCATTATAGAAGCAGCTGTAGGGATGACTAAAAAAAGGTTTTGTCGGATCGTTTGTAACGGTATATTCACGAAAACGTAGTCGACGCCGCTAAACGTCGATTAAGTCGGTTGCCTAAGGGTTGCGATCGTCGTTTCTCTATGAAACATATCTATTTTTTTTTTTTTTTTTTTTTTTTTTCATTACCTCCAAAGCAACAAAACTATTTCGAGTTCCATTTGCTTCCCGCTGAGTTGCATTTCGATCGCTGCGGGTGACGGTAAGTTCTCGTCGTGCGAAAGATTTGCCAGACGAAGTGCAAGTAGCACTCGATGCGTGTCGTTACCCCATCCGGCATCTTTGTCACGCTGATTCCACAGCCACGTGGTCGCGCGCTCCAAAATCGCTTCCGATTCGATTTCAACAGCACTCGGCTCTTGACTCATTCCTGTATCAGTCGATTTGTCACTTAACAGATCTTAAAATAATTCCGCGATATTTTTATGCCTTTTTTTTTTTACCTTCGCAACGCGCGAACAGAATACAAGTCCATCCCGCGATAAAGAGGACAGTATTCCCGACTCTCGAAATGCCGAACATCGTTTCTTTTTATGTATTTCTACCTGAAAGAAAAATTTAATGAAAATTCTGTAACAATACGAAAATTACGAAAATTACGGAATTTTTTTTTTTTTTTTTCGTCATATTTCTTATAGATAAAAACAAAAATTTAATAAAAATTCTCAAATAATAGGAAAACTGTCGAACACTGTTTCTTATTATGTTCCGATTCTCCCCAAAAGTTCAATAAAAAAAAACCCCGAAATTACGCAACAACCCACAATAATATCCGACGATCGAGAAAAGTTAATTAAACGATATTAGCGCTCTTCAAACTTATCAGAACTCGCAAAACCCAAGTCCCGTGTACTTTCGATGGTTTAACTGCCGCAAGTTTCCATTGGACGATGTCCCAAACTTCGGGGACATAGGTAAACTCGGCTATCGGGAATCGATCTGACCCCGATATACCTCGGGATTAATCTTCCCGCAATCGTCGCAGCAAGCAAATCAACTCTCCCCCTTCTCCCCGAAAGGTCGTGTTGTTTGACTACAATTTCGTGAAACGATCTCTAACGAACCCTCCTCTATGTTCCGTTCGCTTCGTCTCGTGTTTCATCCTCTCTAACACGGCCTCGTGCGCGCCGGCTGTGGGAAAACGCAGAGCGTTGGTCGCCCGAATGACGAGAGAGGGGTTGAATTTTCGCAGTGTCTGTACAACAACTCTACAGGGAACATGTAGATCCCCATTGGCGACACGACTAACATGCATCCCTCGTAGTACAGGGGTTGTATAGGCAGAGGCAACAGCAAGAGACCATAGCATAATCTTCCTTGCGATAAATCGCTTTCTCGCGCGCGCTAGGGGTTCGCTCGCTCGCAGGTTGTCCGTATAACCCGTAGATCGCTGAAGCAAGTGGAACACGAGGGAGGCAGGGCGTCGGGGTACGTCGAACAAGGGCCCATGCGATATTGCGTGGGATCGATATCGTGGCGCCTGTCGCCCCTCTCGACGTACACGTACCATTACACCCCCTCCCCCCCCCCCCTCCCTCCCTCCGACTTGTATACTTGTATTGTCGAGTGTGTTGTATTCTGCACCCTTTGTACCGCGGTTTCTATGCCCATGTGCACGTGTATATATAAGGTATATAGCGTATATATATACCTTACATAAACGTTGATATCATCTATGTAATCAAAGGTATACGGATATTTCGTATGTACCTGGAGAACTATGTATATGTATTCATATATAGGGGTATTTCATTGTATGTACACATATAGCGTCATGTACCTTGCTAACGACGACGGCAGGTACCTGTACGAGACAGCATCGCATATAGCGAGCTTATTGTCTGTTCGGTGATGCCTCGTATACGAGGAACTTCCATTCTCGTATACGTTAATACCTTTCTTCAATATCTCGCTTGGCAATATCGCAAACTACGATCGAATAAGTCGTCTGGAAGAAATTCGACGACGACGATCGTCTATAATAATTTTTTTTGGGGTTTCGTCTATGAATCATCGTATATATCGTGAATTTAATTATTTCGAACGAATTTATTGAGAATTTCGAAAAAAAAAAACACGAAAATACGATAATCTGTGGTAAAAATCGATTTTATTCGGCTTATTAGAAATTATATTTAATTGCTGCGAGAAATGATACAGTGGTACTGTTTTATTTAAGGGATATAATAGATTCTATTTTTAGAAAAACGACGCGCGCCAATCGCTTACCTATAGACTAAACTTCGGTTAATTAAACGTCCATTTCACGTGTCAACTTTGTCGGTGTTTCGCGATCGATTTAATTTTTTTTCTTTCCCTTCGTCTCTCGTTTGACGGAAATAGTGTTTCGCTTTATCGCGAACTTTTGCCAATAATGGATGTGCCGACAGACTTTTGTGTTTGTAAATTAAATCGAAGTTTCTTTTTTTTTTATATTGCGTTCGTCGCGATTAATTAACTTTGGAAATGAAATCTCATTAGGGATGATAGAATCTTTGGTTTGACACTCTCGGAGAGAGTTGCTAAACTTCGCGGGGTCCACGGAGGAGAGTTCTACCTGTTGGAGAGCTGAAGCTTGTTAAGCTTTCTCCAGTCGTTCCAAAAAATAATTCGTACCACTTGGTCACGCAGTCATTCCAGTATTATACTTATATTTCTTCCACCGTCGAGGTGCACTGACCCTCGCGTAATTATAACTCGAACACCCTCCCCCCCCCTCCCCCTTTCTTCGTCGCTACTATCTACGCGGAAAATATCAATTCCGCAACGAAACTCGTGCAGAAATAAACACATTATTTAAAAATAAAAGTAATCAACTATATTTGTATCTCCGAACTATTTTTTTCGTTATTGGCACATCGGGTATTAAAATAAAAAAAATAAAAAATGTACTCACGCTACGGTCACAGATCCTCTCGAATCCCTTCGGACTCCGGCCAATGGAGTTTGTAGTACCCTCGAGCGTCAAGAGAAGAAACCGCTCGAATATTTGGCAAAGGATGACGATTTTTTTTCCTCTTCCTTCCTCCTCGTTTCTCGTAACTCTCTGTCTCTCTCTCGTGTGTACGCAAGAATTCGCGAACTCCCGATTCGGGGGAATGGATAAGGAATTCAAGTCTGTCCCGGTCGACGTTAACGAACAGAATAGACAGTCAGTAGTGAATGTTGAGTTTTGAAATTTTTTTTTTTTTTTCGAGGACAATATACAGCGTAGCGACGGTCGTGGGGGGTAGTTGATGGAAAGTAGTAGTAGCAGTGGTGGTGGGTGATACCTGCGTGCCGATGACAAAGGACGAGGGTGTACCGTCAGTGACAGGCGTCACGGCAAACGGCGTCGTGACGATGCGCCTGCCTCGTGAATGCGCAATGCAGACTAAAACCCAGGAAACTCGGCAAGGGGTTCGAAGACCTCCCTCCCTTAAACGCGGCGCGCGACTCTCCCTCTGAACATATATCCCTCTTTCGCCTTCCCCCGTCGCGATCCTCATCTACCCGACGCCACGCGAGTCGATTCCCGCGACCGAGCGGCGACCCTTTTCGCTTTTCCCATCCGGTTTTTCCTCCCCGCGACTACTCTCAACCCTCTTTTCCTCTCCTTCTCTTCATCCTCTCCTCCGTCCCTCTCCTATGACTATATCGCCGCCAGACGCGGAAGGGTTGTCGGGAGACTTCTTCTTTTTTTATCCTCTCCAACTCTTGGACTATTTTTCTTATTTTTCTCTTCTTTTACCTCGGAAACGAACGATAGTCTCGACAACGAGAGACATAGCAAACTCCGAAACTCACACCCCACCACCCTTCACCTCTCCCTTGCGTCTCATTTACCGCGGCGGGGCCTCGAGAATAATCGCTTCCAAGAAAAAATTCACGATGACTGTACACGTGGTGCGCGATCAACAAAACTATGCGTCACGGGTGGTAGGGGTCTCGATGGGTTTTACCCCTTATCTATAGTTATCGCCAGCATCAGCACGCTTGGCGCGCTGAAAAATTCTTCGGCGCTCGTGATTGCGATAAAAACAATTATTTTTTTTCTTCATTATTCGAGAAATTCTTTGGGAAATTTTGTGTTTGTTAAATAGGTTGCGAATTCGGGAATTTAGAAAGAGGGAGGAAAGACAATACATCAGTCATAGAGATGAAGCGATGAATGGCAAAACGTTGTTGTCGTGGATTTGTATAACTAATTTTGCGAAATATGGTGATTTTAATTCTTTTTTTAATATATCTTTACTTTCCGACTGAACATCGGAAAAACTCAAGTGACCACTCAAAAATTTATAATAAAGAGATGATTTTTTTTTTTTTTTTTTTTTTCGGAAAAAAAGGATCTTGAAAAATGCTCGTTTAGATTTTTCGATGTATTTTTTTACTCCGAGTATAAAATCAACAGCCGTTTTGTACTCAGGTCACGTGGCATATATTGGCAATCGCGATAAAACTTTTTTTTTTCCGGCGCGACTGAAACTATTTACGAACACTCATATTTCGATGAGCAATATGACTGATGAGAATAGCTTCCGCCTTCAGTCTCATGTGGCAGTCGCAATTGTGGTACGAAAAAATCAATAATTATACCGATCGATATTTTCGATATTTTCGGAGTTTTTTTTGTAGATTTTTCCTCGAGTCGGTAGAAAAAATGGCGTAATAAAAAAAATTGCCTTCGAAAATTGATTTTAATGTTAATAATTCGATAACGCATTTTTCCTTTTACGAAAAATTTACGAAAATCATATCGATGTAAAAAAAAATTAAGGCGGCCGACTATAAAAATCGCATTAAAAAAATTTTAGAAAAGATCGAAAACATTCGAAAGATGAGTCGTTTTTGATTCATTGCTATATTTAAATGAGAATTTAAGTAACTCTACTTTCCCGGCGTCAGTAGAGTAAAGGAAAAAAAAGCGCACACGAGGACTCGAGAACTATGGAAAATAAAGTACAGAGAGAGGATTTCCGAGAGATCGAAGAAGTCATAGATGAGGAGAACGAACAGTTGCGTCCCGATTGGACTTCCGGAGAATCGGAAAGATCCTCTTGGAGAACAAATCTCTGACGAGAGATCTACTCTCTCGCAAGTTGTTATCGCGAACGAAACTCCTCGGGCGCTTTCGCAGATTCCTCATCCGCTCTTAAAAAAAATAAAAAATTGCTGTTTCCTTCTCAGGAGAACAGGAGTTGAGACATTGTCATTCCTGAAGAGTCTGCAATACTTTGGCAGAGTGTATTGGAGAGCTATCGTCGCTATTCCGTGGGCCATTGTTCTCACAGTACCTTTAAAGGCTGTTAATTGTATAGTACGTAAAAAAAAATTGTTCTATCATTTAAAAAAATTAAAAACAACAGTTTCATTATATAGTAAAAATTAAAAAAATAGTTTCATTATATATAATTAAAAAAAAAAATAGTTTCGTTATATTTAAAAAATTTAAAAAATAGTTCCATTGTATAACTTTTTTTAAAAATATTCCAAAAAAATTAGAATTTTTGTTTCACCGGAAAAATATTACTGCGGACTATAATTCGATTTTTTACATTTTTTCGGTTGCGTTTTTTGCATTTTGCGTTTGTTACATGAACGCCGCGATAATGGTACTTATTCATCGGGTACAGTAATTTACACACGAGAGTCGCACTGAGAACAATAACGATAGTCGGATGCAGTCATCCTAATGACCGCTTCTTGGTGGTCTGTGCGTCGTTACGATCTCATTGTCGATGTCGATCTCCACCACCGCTGCCATAGCGACGATGGTACCGATTATCGTCGCTATACTCGACGAATTAAAAAAAATTCGCCTTAAATAATTTCAATAAATAAAAAAAAAGTTGATAAATCGACTATTCTACAGGAATTACTCATCGACAGTTTTAGCAAAAACTTTGTCAATTTTTCATTCGAGATACGGAACCGAAGCAATGAAATTTTAAAAAAAGTGATCTGATCTTAGCTCACAATGGAGCGAAAGCTGACCTTCCGTTGTCTGTCGAGCAGTCGACGGACCAAATTTCGACAGATTGACTCGTCGTACTTCGAGAAAATAATAAAAATTCAGAAATGGCAACCAATCGACAACCCGAACAATTTCCAACCGGCGAAGAGTTTAGTTTTTCGATTTAACTAACACGATTCTCTATCAACTTTATCCCATTTCTACTTTTCTCTAAAAAAACTCTCTCTCGATACACAGAACGGGAAATCTTTCATTGACCATTGGAAAACGAACGAAGATATTTGTTCGATTGTATTGGCGAAGTTTTTTTATTATTCTGTGGCCTGTAATTCTTCTATCGTTACTGTTGACTCAAAATACGCCGGTATTACATCATTTTTCAGTGACAATCGATTTTTTCAATTTAAAAAAAAAAAAAAAAAAAAAAAAAAAAAAATGATAAAATTCTCTTGTCGTTCGATCGACAGGCAGTAAGATGCGGTTACGTGATACTGATAATGGCGGGTTACTGGGTAACCGAATGCATCCCTTTGGCGATAACTGCCTTAATACCCACAGTACTTTTTCCTACTTTCGGCATCTTGGATAGCCGCGAAGTATCCGCTTGCTACATGAACGACACTATAATGGTTTTTATCGGTGGACTTATACTCGCGATTGCGATAGAACACAGTAATCTTCACCTGAGACTGGCGCTCACGGTAATGAGAATCGTTGGATGCAGTCACAGTCGTCTACTCGGCGGTCTATGTACAGTTACCACTTTTATTTCAATGTGGATATCGAATACTGCCGCTACGGCGATGATGATACCGATTATTTTCGCTATACTGCAAGAACTCGAAAAGGTTAAAAAAAAATAATAAAAAAGAAATCGTTTTCCAATTTTTAAAATCGAGTTTCTTGGATCGTATGCTTGACTGATAGATTTATCATCATCAGGAAGGACTCAATAAAATGTTTGACGAGGGCGAACCGGATACGGAAGATCCGGAAGAGGCGCCGTAAGTTTTACCTCATTTTTTTTTTTTTTCTTTTTTTTTTTCGACTGTTTCGTATCTAAAATTGGTAATTATGAGGAATGACGATAAGCGATATTATTTCAGTGTTCTAAAGCCAACGAGAGTAACGAAAGCTTATCTTCTCGCGACTGCATACTGCGCCACGTTCGGCGGTACCGGTACTCTCGTCGGTACCGGAACTAATTTAACATTTAAAGGAATTTACGAGGAAACGTTTCCCGACGCTCCTGGCATAACTTTTACCAAATGGATCACTTGGGCCTTTCTACCGATGACGATTAATTCATTTCTCACGTGGATTTACGTACAGCTCTTTTATCTCGGAATGCTGCGACCCAAGAGCCGAGATGCTCGCGTAGCTTCGATCGGTGCTCATGGCGAAGATATCGCCAATCAAGTAAAAAAAAAAAACCTTCAATGCGATTTTTTTTTTTTTTTTTAACAAAACCAAAAAAAAAAGAAAACTAAAAAATATCGTAATGGAAGATTTTTTTTTTGCTAAAACCAAAAAAACTAAACTAAAAAAAATCGTAATGAAAGTTTTTTTTTTGCTAAAACCAAAAAAACTAAACTAAAAAAAATCTTCAACGGATTTTTTTTTTTTTTTTTTTCAATAATTGCGAAAAATGCTTCGAAATAATTTTTTTTTTTTAACGATTAAGTACGGTCGATAGGTGATGCGGGAAAAATACGAAAACTTAGGCCCGTTATCGTTTCACGAGTGGGCCGTAGGCGGACTTTTTTCCTTATGCGTTTTTCTCTGGATATTCAGAGCACCGGGTTTTATCACCGGATGGGCCGAAGCCATAACAAATATGTGAGTACAAAATTCCTCTTTCGGAAGTAACGACTAAGCGGTCAATTACGCGATTGTCAACAGAGAGGTGAAAGACTCCGCTCCCGTTCTTCTCGTAACTATACTGATGTTCTGTATCCCTAAGGATCCAAATTTTATTAACAGTTGTAGCAAAGACGGTAAGCGGCTTATGTAAAAAAAAAAAAAAAAAAAAAAGAAATGATTTTCATATAATTTTCACAATATACCGAAATCGCAGCTTCCAAAAGGCCCGCGAGATCTTCCGAAGGTCTGATCACGTGGAAAGTTATCAATTCTCAAATGCAGTGGAACTTAATGTTCCTGTTAGGCGGTGGATTTGCAATTGCCAAAGGCAGCGAATATTCGTGCCTTTCGAAGAAAATCGGCGAGTCACTTATACCTCTCCGAAATTTGCCCGCTGTCGTCATACTGTTTGTCATATGTCTGTTCATCGGAACGGTAACGGAATTCACATCGAATATCGGTGTCGCTAATATCATTTTGCCGGTCGTGGCGCAGATGGTAAGATTTGATTTTTCCGAATATTCGATTGCGGAGTAAATTTAAAAAAATTTGTTACAATTTTTTTTTTTTTTTTTTTTTTTTTTTTTTTTTAACAGTGCATAGCGATAGAACAACATCCGATGTATCTGATGCTGCCGGCAACTTTTATGTGTTCATACGCCTTTCGTCTTCCCGTCGGAACGCCGCCCAATGCAATAGCCGCGGGTATCGGAAAGATATCGACAAAATCTCTGATTTCCGGTGGTTGCACACCGGCGATTTACAGTCTCATTACCCTCGTCGTACTTTTTCCAACTTGGGGAGTTTATGTTTACGATATACGCGAATTTCCCGAGTGGGCGAGAAACGTTAATTCCACGACTTCTAATCGTTGCTAACGCGAGAATTTCCGTACTTCACGTTATTATTATAAGTCTGAGCGTAAAATCGTTTTTTTTTTTACGTTAAACGGAACTACCAGTTGCGTAATTCTCAGAGCAAAGATATCGACGCGAGACGACGTTAATAATCGCGTTTTCAAATCTGTTATATTAATCAAAGATAATTGTCTTATTTCGTAATGAATACATTAATATATTTAACGTTTACTTTTCGTGTTCGGGTTTTTTTTTTATTTTTTTTATTTATTTTCTTTTCTTTTTCTTTGTACAATTTTTTAAGCTTACATAGCACGATTAATCGATCGATTCGTCAGATCAATCAACGAACCAAGATGATCGATCGATTGTCTCTCTGTTTTGTATCCTCACAGAGGATAGGGTAACGGTATACCTCGTTTCAGGTAACATATCAAATTCCGATGTTAGACGACGTTTAATATATGTTCAGTTAAAAAAAAAAAAAAAAAAGGAATGTTCTCCCGTCTTTATCGTGATATCGCGTTTCGGCTGCTTTTTCGCAAATATCGTTAGTTTCTCGACGAAGTAACGAAAACGATATTTAACGATCTTTGCTCGATGCACACGTCGCATTTATCGGTCGAATCGCGGACTCATCGACGCTCCGCCATTTCGCGCATCGAGAGCAGAAGATTTCCCGAGTCTTCGTCATCGCGACGATATCGATTATTGTTTTTCTTTTCGTAAATTTTTTTTTTTTCTTTTTTTTTTTTTCGCGCTTTTTTTTGCACATTTTTACGTTGGCTGAGGCTTCATACCTGGAGAACTGGGTTCACCTTTTTTGGGACTCGAATTTATTTCTTGCTGTTCTAATCTTCTGTGACGATTTATCGTCGACAAAACGCCGTTGAAACTCGCTGTTTTTTTCTTAGCGCTGCCCTTTGGCGTGCTTTCGCCTGTTCTGCGCACCGGTAATCGTGGCGACGACATCTCATCCATGAAATCAAAGTCCGATTTTTCCTCCGGTCTGTTGAGATTTTAACGACAAATGTTATTCGGCAATTGAAAATTTTGCGTCGAAATTGAAATCGAAAAAAAAGAATATGTATTACTTGTACTCCTGCAAGCCGTGTTCCTGCGATTGATTGTTCGCTGGCGTAGGCGACGGACCTCTCCTCCCGGGACATTTCCATTCCAATTCCAAACATCGATTATTGCACTCCAGTCCTCCGATCAAAGCTACGATATCGTCGGGTTTCAGGGACCATCCTTCCTGCGCGATTTTAACGGAAATTTTTATCGTCGTTGTTAACAAAAATGCATTGTGTACCTTTAAACGGTGACCACTAAAACAACAACTCGTGTGTCAAGTAAAAAAAAAACGAAATATTTACGAACCTTTGGATCGACTTCGTACTTGTCGTCGTCGGAACACTCGACCGACCAGTCTTCATCGTTTCGTTCCATCCTCTCGATCGTAATATTTGTGTTAAAAAAATAAATAAACGTAACTAACAAAAGAGGTTATTTCTTGAGTCTCTCATATCCGAGGTTATCTCCGCGCGGATTCGATGCTTCGTAGAAAAATATCATCACATTTTCACTTTCCACTACATCGGGTATTAACTCTACGAAATTTTGCTACTAAAGCACACGTGCCTATCGATTATATCGAGCACCGATTTTTATTTATAAATATCGAACGATATTCCGCGTTTTAAAAAAATGATAACAAATCATCTCTCGCGTCGCGATATGATAACACATCGAGAGAGTCGGCGGTCGAGTCGGTAAATGTCCGGGTATTTACCAGGAGAACTAACCGCGGTAAAATAACCGCAGAGGTTTGTAATCTTTACGAAAGAATTTAGAAAAAATAGTATGTGGCGAAAATATGCCGGAAGGTTAAATTCAGCTGTGTACGATTACTGTACGAATAAGAACAATAGGGAAAAAGCTAACCATTGGCTCGCTACTGACACACCCCCGGACTTATTGTTTACGTTTTACGTCGGCCTTCCGTCGGGCGTTTACGGATCGTTTATTACTTGGATCCGACGAGATCGCCACAATGTTGAATTCACCACAATCATGTCGCGCACGTCTAGAACTCTCCTCCAGCGTAAATACAAATCATCTAATCAATTTTAATCTTCAACCTATGCACCGGGGGGGGGGGGGTGTTTATCAAAATACGAAGTTACAATAATTAAAAGATTTTGTCTATGATTGATGAGTTTATTTTTCCTCCAACGGCAAAAGGTATATATATTGTTTTTAAATGGTAAATGACGAAATTAGAACCCGACGAATGTTCGTCGAGGTATTCATGCTGCCATCCGTATGATATTCGAACTATTTGTCACGAGTAGACAAGGAACATGAGTGCATATTCACGTCGGCCCGTTCTACCTATATATGAGATATTGACCCACGCGTTGGATTTCTTTCAAGTAAAAAAAAATCCTGCAAGCTCTTCATTCGGCTCACAAAGGTTCTTTGTCCTACGGAAGTATAAACATTCTCCATAGATTTTTCTTTTGTGACCAATAATAGAATAAGTTCATTCCAATATATCAACAACGGGTTCTCTCGTTCCCGCAGAGTCAACAATCTCTCGGTCCTTATCTTCCATTTCTCACGTTACAAGCACGTTATATCGTCGTGCGTGCGCGTTAGTGTATGCCATATGATCCAATAGAGCTCACTTACGCTGGTCGCACGTTTATCGTGTCGTGTTTTCGACTGCCTTTGTCACTTCCCTCACACACTTTCAGAAACGATCCTTCACGACGATACACGAGTGGAAACAATTCAATATGGCCGCGAATGATCATTCGACGAAGAGTCGTGTTCGTAGGTGCACGTTAGTGAAAATTTAGCGCGTAATTTTTATTCGTTCACGAAAATAAAAAAATTAATTAATTTGAAAAAAACTAACGATAATAATATTATACTTAACTTAGAGAAAAATAAAATGTTTATCAAATACAAACGTAGTGTCGAGGATAAATATTAGGTTTTCGTCGAAACGATTTTTGGTTAATGGATTTTTACGGTTACAACAGTTTAGATTAGAGATAAAGATTGATACTTATGTACATATATTCGGATGCGCGTATAACCTATGTTCTCGGCTGCAAAGACGAGAACGAGCGAATGTGTTAGCCTCAAAGTTTTCATCGACAAGGCCTCCCCTCGAGTGAGACCTTGAGATTCACGTCGGAATAATGAGAGTGTGACAAAAACACACGCGCGCACACAGACGAAAGCGTGACGCATATTTTATCGCGGGTAAGTTTAGGATGGCGAGTGATCTGTCCAGCGGATGTACCGACGATATATTCGACGAGAAGGAAGAGGGGGAAATATCGTTGGAGGATGTCAGCTCCTCGGAGGAAAGTCATCCAAATTACAGGTCCGGCGTGCGTGCGACTGGAAGATGTCCTGTTTGCACCTCCGCTCAACAGTGTGCACCTTGGTGCACCAGTACCAGGGCTATGCGAAAGATGCGCAGCAAACGAGGTAACGTAACACTCTTTGCAATAAAAAAACAATTGCTTCGCACGCGCAGTTTTGGCTTTTGACAAATATTATCGGAAATGAATCGTAAAAATTTTGCAATCCAACGTTACTATACTACAACATTGTTCAGGCAATAAAATGCCGTAGAATCGCATCGGATCAGATTTTTATCAAAACAACGCTATTGATAAAAAAAAATTTCAAAATTGCCGTATGACTTCCTAACCCTTCATAAAAATATTTGCAAATTTGCTGTTTGCGCTATTGCATGCGGACTGATTAACAAATTAATTTGCGTTTCGTACAAAATCTGTTAATTAAGTAACAGGATTTTTTTTTTTTTCATATCATAAATTTTTGTAATATAAATTACGATATAAAATTCTTATGGTCAGAAAACTCCAGTCACCGTTGTCAATGCATATTTTAAAAAATTGTAAATTTTAATCAATTTTTTTTTTTTAGACATTTAGAAATCTTAGATTTGCATAATTTTTCGTTCTAATAGATTTAACCAATTTAATATAAAGTAAAAAGATTTCTAGAAGAATATAACAGATTCCTGCATGTCGGTGTTAAAAAAGAAAAAGCCTATCCTCCTTCCCTCACTGTTCTAATCAAGTAGAAGTTCAATTTCTTCCTAAAGATGCTGCCAATGGAAAGGAAAATCGTCACATCAAAGATTCGAGCGGTTCGTTACCGAAGCACGTTGCGTCGACGCTGCAGGAGAAGAACGACGATCTCGTGCCGATATCGTCCGACAGCGATATGGAGATCGTCGGTTTGCCGGGAAATTCGAAGCAACTCGCTATGCGCGTGACTTCCAAAACCGCCAAAGTACAAAAGAAAAAAAAGAAAAAACGTAGTCACAGCAGCGTCGTAAGAGTCGAGGAATTATCGTCGCCGACGGAAGTAGAGACGTATCTCATCGAAGTACCGTTGGTGAAGACGCTTAGAGCATCGAAATCGCGTCACGGAGAGCCGAGTTCGCCGCGTTACAGCGTGCGATCGCCGCCGATTGAACGACCATTGACGCGATCACCGTCGCGTCGATACAGAACGCGTCCTTTGAGATCGCGTTCGCCATTGCGAAGATCCCGATCTCCGTTAGCGCGCGTCGAAACAACGGAAAGAAAGTCTCCGCGAAAATTTCGTTCGCCCCATCGTCCCGCCTTCGTTCGTCGCTCGCCGACTCGTACGAGTGCTAAAACTAGTCTAGCATCGCGCGATCACGGAGCCGCTCCGTCGTCGCAAACTCACATCGATATCGAGTTATTGAAAAAAGTCCGTCGTCTCGACAGCATCGGCGCTGGTTCGCCGAAAAGCAAATTATCACGAAGCAAAGAGCATTCGTCGCTCAAAGAAAAGCTCAGTAACATGCTAAAGAATCATGTAGAACCGACACAAGAGAAGCCGGCAGCGCGTACTAAAGAAAATACAAATTCGTCGAAAGACAATACCGACACGGAGGCGACGGGAGCGCCGGCCGTGGAAACGGTCGACGATGAGGACGATATCGAACTACTGAGACGCCTCGCTCTCGAGACAAAGCAGAAAAGAGCCGAAAGTAAGATCGATCAACCGGTGAAAGTCAATAGCGAAATTAGCGCGAATAATGTTGATGAAAATTTGAACGACGACAACGATAACGAAGCTTACGAACTTCGGCTGATAGCGTTGCGTTCGGCGATAATGAAAAATCACGAGAACAGAGTAAAGCGGGGAGTGAAGCCGAAGCGTCGAAAAAAATCGAAAACCAGAGTCGAGAGTCCATTCGGCAAGAGTTTTCTCGATGAGATTCCTATACCCGGTGATGACGAACTCTCGAGACCCGTATCGCCGGATATGAAATCGCCGATTGTCAGCAACAACGAAGATGAAGCGAGTAATCATCCGGAAGACATGGATTTGGATACCGACGTCGAGCGCGAGAAGGAAAAGGATTCGATGCCGTATTCACCGACGGACGACGTAACGAGACAAATAGCCGTTGGCGCTGATATGCCGAATCTTGAATTTTACGATAACAACAACGAATACACTTTTCCTCACTGTCAGAATCCTCACGAACGACAAAACGATCTCACGATTTCAAATTACATCGAAGACCGTCGTTATTCGCCGTCAGCGCCGACGAAAACACCGACTATTGAAAAATTGCCTAATCCACGAAACGATAAGGAAACTCCTTGTTCGCCTTACACTTCAGATTACGAACCGGGCATTGACACTCCTTACTCCCCGCCGTCGCCGAGCAAAGCACCGATACTCGACAAATTATCGAGCGCAACGAACAGCAAAAGAATTCCTTACGCAACGGACGGATCGGATTACGAACCGGGAATCGACACTCCTTACTCACCTACCGTACCGAGCGAAACACCGATAACTTTAACTTTTACAACGAGAAATAATGCAAACATAACGGAAACTCCGTACTCGCCGACCGATACGCCGATCTGCGATCTCGATATCGCGTCGCCGAGTCCTACGGATAGCGCTAAATTACTCAACGATGTCGAGAATTGTGGGATAAACGTCGATGAAAAATTAAAAAATTCATCTGTCGTTCGAAATTTAGCTTCATCCATGTTTAATGTAACGCTAGAAGACGACGAGAACGCCGAACCGACGAGTAAGCAAACGGAGATTTTTGCTTCGGCGTTTTCTCTTCAAGATGAGAAAAACGAATCAGCGCTCTTTATCGGGGAGCCAAATAAAACGATAGAAACGATAAGAACGATAGAAAAATTGCCGGAAATAGATCTCGACGGCAGTCCATTGGTACCTTTATCGAAGGAACACGAATCCTCCGAAATTGTTATTCCTCTCGAGACATCGCCGGAGCGTACCGAGTTGGCCGCGGAGCCTCTCTATCTTCAGGGACTTCCCGATGTTACGAAAGACTCGAACAAAATACCAACGTTAGTAAATCGTACGCTGGTACCCGCGCCGATACTGAAAACGAACAAAAATCTTCAGCAACCATTGCCACCGAAAAAATTGGATAATCACGCTGAGCCGAGTTTCAAGAGCGCCGATATGCGTCCGGTTAGCGTCGAGGAAACTGCGGTGAAGCCGAGCGCTCTATTCAAACCGATCAAATTGTGTCCGGTATCGAAAAAGTCTCAAGTAATGACAACAACAGCCGCAGCGTTCAACACGTCTTACGACGATTCAGCGAGAGAAACTAAGAGCGACGATGAGCCGATGATAGTCGAGATTTCCGAGCGGATCGAGGAACCCGCTGCGGAGACTAAAACGAATACTCCGCCACTGGAAAAATCTCACAAAGCCGACGTAGATTCTCGTAAAAAGGAAAAGGATAGAAGAAAACGGTTACAGCAGAGAA
This sequence comes from Buathra laborator, assembly GCA_934046635.1. Taxonomy (NCBI): domain Eukaryota; kingdom Metazoa; phylum Arthropoda; class Insecta; order Hymenoptera; family Ichneumonidae; genus Buathra; species Buathra laborator. The sequence continues at coordinate 8,944,906 of OW203900.1, forward strand.
ATAAGAGAAAAGGAAAAAGTACGTGCGGCAGAGCCGATTCGCTCAGTTCCGTTCGCTCGGGAACAACGAAAAGCGAGTCGAACACGAGCGCGAAAAATCGAACGACGCGAGGCTCGTCGAGTTCTCCGACTTCTCGTCCATCGGAAAACAGCAAAAATGCGTCATCGAGGAAATCGAAAAGCGGACAGACGAGAGCTTCGTCTTCGAAGAGCGATCGATTGAACGCAATTGTTAAACAAACGGAAGCGTCGACCGACGCGAGTATAAAGAAATCCGCGAAGAAAATTCGTCGAGAGCGGCGTATGATGAAAAAAATCGAAGCTTCGCTTGGCGAATCGTTGAATAGTCGTTACGATAATCACTCGAATAAAAGTACAAAAGAATTGTCACCCGGCGAAGGAACGTCGTCCGGTGTGACGCGAGTTAAATCGTCGAGTCCAAAGATTCGTCGAAAAAGCATCGAGCAAAACTCGAGTGAGATAAGCGATAAAAACAAAGATGTTGAAGATTCGAATCGAATTAATGACCAATCGGAAAAAACCGTCGATATGGAAAAAAAACGAAGATGCAGTTTAGACGATGACGAAGAAGCGCTGCGCGCTTTGCTACTCGCATCGTTACCCAAACGACAAAAGCCCGTCGAAGTTCCATCGACGCCGGCAAATCCAGTCGTCAGTTTACCTCGACTATCGGACCCCACGACGACGGATACGAGTGCCGAAAATTCGGCGAAGAAAATTCCACCCAAAGAGACAACTCCCAGTTTGTCGGACGAGGTATTCGCGCCTTTGAATCCTCCGGCATTGTCTAGTCAATCGTCGAGCGCTAGTGTCGCGACCCCAACGCACACGGAAGTCGCGAACGCTTTGCAGAAGGACGTCGTAGTCGCCAGAAAGATTCTTGTAAGTGATACGAGTAGCGTTGACTCTTCGTCGCCGCGAAAACGCGTTAATCTCGTACCGCCGAAAGGACCACCGAAGAAAATCGTTAAGAAAGCTCTACCGGTTATCACGAGTACTAAAGTCGTCAATAACGCGAAGAAATACCAAAACGCGATGCTCCAGAAGAAGCTGAATCTGCAGAGAGCCGCGTTGATTTACAGCGCGCAAAACGGCGGCTCGAGAAACATAACGTTAAACAATTTAAAGATTAACGAAGCCGCGCGACCTACGAGTCCGAAAATCTCGACGGCGTCGAAGATGCAGCGATTGATTATTAATCTCGGGTCGGATACGGACACCGAGTCGGAACACGAGAGCCAACCTTCGAGCTCCGCGAGCGGCGATCTCGCTATGGAAACGAGAAAACCTCTCGCTATACCGACCACAGATTTTGAAAAAAGCGTCGTACAGTTTCTCAAGGATCAGCGAAAGAAACTCGAATCGGTGGCTGTTGTGAAAACAACGACATACCCGACGACTACTACGAGCAAATCACCGGCACCTTCTACTTCGACTGGCAAGCTAACCGGTCTCTACAGCACTCCACTGGTGAGACTTTTTTTTTTTTTTTTTTCGTTTTTGTTAATTTTTTTTTTACCGTAGTAAGGAACATCTAATTTTTTCATTACTACTTGTATGCGGATTTTTTTTTTGCGCATAAATGAAAATTTTTTAAAAAATCGGCATTCTAATAAAAAAATTGGATGTTTTATAAATCGAAAATTTGAAGAATTAATTTTAACGAAAAAAGTTGCCATTTTTATCGAAGATTATCGATTTTTTTTTTTCAATTACATTATTTTTTTTATCTAAATGAACAAATTATTTACTCGATAAATATCGGATAAACTGTATATTGAAATTTTTTTTTATTTACGAAATAACTTGAAATCGCGACGATTATAGATGTGAGCCGATTATTCCTGAAATTCTTTGAGATTATTTTACAGGCGGTGCGTCGGCATTTGCCGATGTCGCAGCAGGAGGAGTACCGTCGTCTGAAGCAGCAAATAATGGAACGCGAAAGGCAGAAGCTACAAAAGACAATTGAAGTCGGTGCGGTATTGCAAAATCGTAATAGCCGATCGCCTTGTACGCCGCCCGGTCCTTTATCGCCGGCGAGTCCAATCGCTGCGTCTCAGAGGCTCGACAATCAGAAAGTATCGAGTGTCACGAGTGAAGGGGTATCAAATCCATCGATTGTGCACTCCGTTGTCGCGACGAGCAAAGATAACATTCTTGAGAACAATATCGCCGCGCAGCAAAAAATTTCCTCTTTGAAAACCAATAATGAAAACCCATCGATCGTCAACGTTACCAAAGTTCCCGCGAAGCTCACTCCATCGATTCCAAAAAGTCCGCTAACAAAACTCCAAACTTTGTCAAAAGTTAATTCAGTTAATCAAATCGTTGTTAACACGTCCATCAATGCTGCAACGCCAAAAGTACCGGAAAAAATATTACCAAAAGTTAATTCAGTCGTTCCGAGCCTTTCGAAAATTCCTGCCAACACATCGACGCCAAAAGTTACCGCGAAAATTGCTCAAGTATCGTCGAATTTTTCGATAACTAATTTTTCGTCGATACCGACGCCTTTACCTATCGCGAAATCCAACGCTGTCGCGACGAAGGAAATTCGTCGAAAATCTGGTAGTCCCGAGATACCGAACGTTTCGACGAATACATCTGCGGAGTCGTCGACGAGCGCTTCGTCGATAGGTAAAGCTCGGTGGAGCTTAGGCACCCTTTCCGTACCGTCCACGTCATCGACGAGAAGATCCTCCGCTCCTCCTACCGTAAGAACCTCTCTGCATCACACGGAAATGCTAACGATACAAATACCCAACGATAAAGTTCGAACGGATAAGTTAGCGTCGATGGAGAATTCTCGGAGCTCCAGTAACAGTCCGACAACGAGTGGCCAAAGCGTTGGTATGCTGAGAGTACTGACAAAGGAACAACTGAATAATAGATTCGTACAGATTAAGGTGAAACAGGGACCGGCGGGAAGACAAGTAACGTTCGGTGGTTCATCCGCGAGTCCCGATCTTTTCGCTCAATCCTCTCGCTCTCCTATACTCAATATTTTGCCTGAGAACAGTGATAAAACGAATAAAACTATGTGCTGTGATAGTAGCTTAATTGTTAACGAGACTAACGAAGCTGGAGGCGCGTCGATAGAAAGCGCGAACGCTGCGGGAAGGAGATTTAGCGACGATACCACAGTCGCGAACTCCGAAGCATCGACTCTCGTTATTTCGCGAAACGATGGTAATTCTCGCAACGAAACGAACTTCGATTCGACCGCTTCAACGTTTGTAATGGTTTACGCAAATTCGGAGAGACGCGATAATCTCGAAAACGCGAGAATCGCTAAATTCAGCGGAAATTCATTACCGACGAAAACAATAATCGCGAAGCCGAGCAAAATTCAAGCCAAAGAAGTTTGGGACAAAATAAAGTCCGATGTGAGAAACGAACTCGAGATTCTCACGAGACTACCGGTCAACGAACAGCAGAAGCTTTTGATGGAATCGCAGGAAAATCTCGTAGCAAAGCGGTGAGTGAAATACTTAATAATTACATTCATCGATTTTAATAAAAATTCGACGATTTCTTTTTTTTTTATATTAAATTAACGAAATTATTATTCATCGAAATGATTAAAATCTCAAGAATTTTACGAATACGTTTTAATTACAGTAAAACGAATATATTAGCGAAATTATTTAATTTAACTTTTGTAATCCGCAGGAAAAATTTTCATTACCGTTATAGTAATTTTTAATTAATATCTCAATATGTTTTTTCGCAAATTCGTTACATGATTTTTATTCCATATTCACACCATGTTGATGGTACAATGAAAAAATTAATCGAGAAACGCTATCGTAATTACAAATCGGCGATTTACCGCCGTATCTCGATAAATTCGCTGGTCGTTTAAATTGTTAATGTATCCGTACCGTCAGCATCGTAAAACAGGTCTTGAATCTTGTATACCTGTGTGTATTTAGGAATATGGTTCTGGAGGATCTTACGGAAATGTCGGGATGCCTGCGCCGATGGGAAGTGGAGCGCGAGATACAGACGAAATTGATAGCGGAGGTTCGCCGTCTGCGCGAGCAATTGAGATCGGCGGAGGAACGATTGCATGAACAACGCCGCCAGATGAACGGAATGGGTCCGCGGGTAACGGAAGCGCGCGAGAAGATAAATCACGGTCGCCGGGAGTGCTACAAGCTGTCGAGGATATGCCAAGGACTCGGCACCAAAATTATAGGAGACGACTACAAGTACGACTTACGCGGCCTACGGTCGTGCATAATAGCGATATAAGAGAAAAAAAAAACCAAACAAAAAATTCCATTTATTGAGATTTTGCCACAAAAAAAAAAAAAAATTGGATCCTTTCGTCATATCAAGCGATTCAGGCATTCGGTGATTACTTTTTAAAAAAACAATCGCGTATATCGGGAGATTTCGTAAATTGCGTCGATGTTTCAGGGTGCCAAACACCGGTGCGCAATTGCTGAATGAACGTCTGAGGGAAGTTGCCGTTCGCACGGGACAATTGTCGAAGAAAAAAGTTTCGTCGATAAAACCAACGAGTCACGTTAACGATGAACTTTCGGCGATGTCGTCGAGTCTCGATAATGCAATATTGTCGGATAACTCGCTGGTAGAGAGACCGTCGCATACAACGATCGGCCAAAATGATTCCGATGACTACAGAGATACAAGAGAAAATTCTGTCTTCTCGGAACTATCGAACGCAACGGCGAATGATCTCGGAGAGAATATCGAAACTCCAAGTCCGGATTGCGAGAGATTGAAGGGTTTAGAGAATGAAATTGAGGATTCAAATTCCTACGAAATTATTGCTTTGACCAATGAAACCGAAAGCTCGCAATCGAATGATGTGATTTCGCGAACAAATGAAAATACGGATGCGAACACTTTGAACACTGAAAAATTTGATAATTTGGAGAAAAATGAATCAACGAGCATAGAAACTATTACGTCGAGCACTCCGAGGGCTTTCGCCAAAGAATCGGTGGAATATATTTCTCTGCCTGGTACCTCGAGTTCCGATCCGCCGACTGCATATGTATCAACAATAACTCAACAACAGCCTTCTCCAGCTGCCAAAAAGGTGGTCGACCCGTATCAATCGGTGTTGGTGCACTTAAAAATACCAAGGTGCGTCGATTTTACACATAGTTGATATACAAATATAAGGAGAGTATCGCTACATTTCCAGCGAAATGCGAGATTCAGAGAGAATTTCATAGACTTCCCAATGGAATAAAAATCAGAAAAATATCGACTGTACAGAAGATGCTAAAAAAATTAATTTCGCATAATAATAATTTCTGAAAGTTGTTGACAAATTAGTTTTAAAAAAATTGTTCAATGAATCAACCGGTACCCCAATTTTTTTTTAGCAGAAATTGATTCGTTAATTATTCTGAATACTTTTGAATTTTTTTTTACAATTTCTTCCAATTTTCGAAATTCCCGTTTTTGGAAAAATCATTAATCTTTTGCTCGGAATCTTGTTGAGTGTAACGTAGCGTAGCGTTTCTCCGAATTCGTATTCAAAATGTATGACGTCATGAAACAAAACAAAAAAAATCCAAAAATAGAAAAAATGATAAAAAAACGAATATGTATTCAGAAACATTAATAACGAATCAGTTTCTGCAAAAAAAAATTAGTTTACCGAATAATTCGTTGATAAATTTTTTTTCCAAATTTTTTTTTTTTCAGATTTTTATCCCATTGGAAAGTAATGACAATTCGGTCCGAATCTCACTTTTGACTCTGAAACTAACGATACACCTTTCTTAACGAAAAATCGCGAATTTCATATCAATCAAATTGCGTCATGTAAATATGTATATATCGATTTAAAAAAAAATGTTCAGGGAATCCGTGTGTTTTCTTCGCTTAAATTACAGGAACGAAAATCCCGGTGGAATTCTCTGCCCTTACGAACTGATGGGAACGTGTAACGACGGGGATTGTCTGTTCTATCATCTCGACCCTCGTCACTGCCAGTAGCTTATCTCGCTGCTAAATAGCGATCACCGCAAACATTTCAATACGTAAGGTGGTTCTAATCTCTAGTCGGCTATCAACCAGCGGTGGCACTCGTTCTCCTATTCCAATCAATTCTCGTGCCTATAAAATTTTTCCAACGCTAAAAAAAAAAAAAAAAAAAATCACTTTCGCTTCTCATCTTCACATTTCTAAATGAATTTGACTTCTATTTCTTATTTTTTTTTATTAAATTTTTCTTTTGTACAAAAATTTGATAGGGAATGAGAGGGATTCTTGGGGTTAAAGTGGGACACGCTGATCCACTTTTGAGGCCTAAGGACCGTTTCCGTTTCTCAAACTTACAGGTACAGCAAGGAAGAGATGTCTTTCCTCAACAATGGAAGATAACTGGTATCCGGTTGATTACTCAGCGCGCTTCCAGATGGTAAGTTTTCTTCATAAAAAAAAAAAAAAAAAAAAAAAAAAACAAACAAACAAAAAAAAAAGGAATCCCGTCTGGAATTAATGCACAGATTGAATGTGAACAGAGAGCAACTATCGTCAGATTCACAAATTCTTTAGCGCGGCCTTTGACACCGTTTTTTTTTTATCATTCCGCGTGTGTTTAAAAAAAAAAATGTAAAAAACAAAAAACAAAAATGACAGAATCGTTACGTCGTAAGGAGTGTTAAATAATTTATATATATATAAAAAAAAAAAAAAAAAATTAAAGAAGATAACGAGAAAACAGAGAGTGGGAGATGAATGATGTATGCTGGTTAAACGTTCGCCGGAAGCTGTGGTATTTCGAATGTATAAAGAAGAAAAAAAGAAAGAGGAACCAGCAGAAGATCCCGAGGCACCCGGAGTGTCCGCCACGCATATTCGTACTTTTTTAAAAATATTCTACGCCACGTACATACCTCATACAGTTAATACACACACACGTCTGTACCTGTGTAATAAATTAATTTTCAATATTTTTTCCAACCAAAGATTTATTTATTTCATCTGCGAATCGAAAAGAAAACCTCATCCCTCGTATCCTATGTACAGCGAAAAATTATTTTCACGCGCGAGATACTTAAACGCCGTAACGATCGCCGGGAAATTTTCCCTGAGTTTTCGCTCTGCTCCACGGCATACGTCCCTCGGCGCGTAATACGTCCCAACGACTTATCCAGGCGTTCGGACATATGGAGGTGAAAACATCGCGAAACCAGGTGCAAGCTTTGTGACCTTCGCCCAATATATTTTCGCAACGATAGAAGTCTGTGTACATCACGAAGCAACGAAGCGTTTGATTCTGCTGCTGAAATCTTCGATGTTTTTTTTTATATTTTTGATTTTTTTGAAGCGCGTTTTTTTTTTTTTTTTTTTTTTTTTTCAATGGATTTTGCAGAAATTCTGCGTGGAAAAAATACCTCGGGTCTATGCCAGGAGTTCGACGAAAAGTCTCGACAACTTCTACCTCATCGACTTGTCTGCTTTTGAGACAAGGATCGTCCGCGTCTTCGATGGGTTGTTTTTCATCGTTGTCGTGCGCTTCGTTGGTTACGTTTTTAACGGATTTAGCTCTCGCCGCATCCTCATTGCTTTTCAGCTCTGAAAGATCGTCGGAATGGGAATTTTCCGATTTACTCGCTTTCGATTCACTTCCGCTGCGAAAAGAAGCTTCGGGCGGAACGCCTTTCTCATTCTCGGTTGTTGACATACTATTTTACTATATCTTGTGCGCTCTTTTAAACTCGAGAAAATTCATAAGGTAGAAAAGTTTGGGTAGAATGGTAAGTTCGATAACATTCCATGTCAACTGGATTGACGTGAACGAGCAGAAGTATTGGTAATCAAGAAACAAATGTTACATGTGCTTTACGAAAAAAAAAAAAAAAAACAACAGTAGTTTTGTGAATAATTATTACGATGATTGGCGACAACTTCTAATTAAATCGATTCGTATGCAAAGAAAATCTCCATTCGCTATCAGATTCATTTTTGCATTTCAAATGATTTAAATATCTTTTGAAGGACCAATCGACGACGAGAGCCAAAATCATGAAAGTTTCGTAGATCTCTTCATTCCCAGAATTCCCATATAATCAATGTGTTAAGAATAATAATACTAAAAATAATCGCAGATTTAGTAATGTTGTTTTACTCGTAAGTAAATGGTAGACTTTGAAAATAATTATACGTAGAATTATCGCATAAAAGCTTCGATACCTAATATGTACATAGATAGCTAAAAAAAAAGCTTCTGCTTCTCGGCTTTCGGAAAAAATCATTCGAAGAAACAGAAGAATTTCTTAAACTCTCTAAATTTCGAATGAATAGAGCAACAATTGCGGGAAGTTTATAAAATAGTTCCGAAAATGATACAAAAACCGTTAAATTATGAATCATCTATTTGCAGATGAGTTGCAAGCTCCCCGTCGCTAACAAAAGGGTTCGATAGCTCGTCGCGATCTCATCTCCCGCATAGTCAACACACAATATGGCGACAGTCACAAGTTACAAGTGACGTGGACGCGTTTTTACGTTCCCCGATCAGTTTAGTCGGAGATAATCGAAATTTTTCGGTGTCCCGTTGCTACAATGATATTTCCCGAGGGTTTCATCGCCTATCTGCTTATTCTGGTGTTAATAATCGCAATATCGGTACGTATTAAAGAAATTTTGAGGTTAACCGGTGTACACTGTCGTCGCGGCAGTACTCTCGTTAATCGGTGTCAAATATTTATTTATACGCAGTTTTGCGTCCTTTTGTACGTAACGACAAAACCATATCCCGTCGTATGGCGACACGAGGACGAGAAGTATTACGTTGTTTCTAAAACTGGAGGTAAAGTGGCTTTTCCATCTTTGGAAGAAGAATGGAGCATTCATCTCAGTGTCATAGTACCTGCGTACAACGAAGAGGAACGTTGTGAGTTATTGGAAATCGAACATTTTTGAAAAACAAACATTGCAAACAATAAATTAAAATATGTTTTTTTTTTTTTTTTTTATAGTGACTCCTATGCTAGACGAATGTCTGGAATATTTGGAAAAAAGAAGAGCGATGGGCCTGACGTACGAAGTTATAGTAGTCAGCGATGGAAGTACAGATAAAACTGTAGCGGTAGCGCAACATTACGCCGAGAGATTCGGCACCGTTAGGGTATTGGCTCTTGTGAAGAATCGAGGAAAGGGTGGAGCTGTTAGATTGGTTTGTAGCGATATATATTACTTGTTATTTGAATGCATAAAGAATTGTCTAAGATTCTGATGTTGTATGGCTAAGAAAAAAAATTATTCATATTTTAACTTCATACACAGATTATGAGCTGAAGGCTCATGCAAACAAATTAATAATAATTATTATTATTATTATTATTATTATTAATTTGTAATAATAATAATAATTATTATTATTATTATAATAATAATTATTATTATAATAATAATAATAATAATAATAATAATAATAATAATAATAATTATTATTATTATTATTATTATAACTTTTTTTTTTTCATTTCAATGATTTTTTTATCGATGGGGTCTGAGAGTAATGAAAAATAATTATAAATCTCCAATAACCATTGGATAAACTTCGTGTGTCCGTTAAATCGTTTCCCTTCATTTTTACTTGCGTAGTGGTTAAGCAGCGATTTTAAATTGAAAAAAAATCGTTAAATTCTTGCAGGGGATGCAAAGTGCCAGAGGCAGTGTTCTCCTCTTTGCTGATGCGGACGGTGCAACGAAATTCAGCGACTTGAATAAGTTGGAGAGCAGTATGAAGCATATACTGAGATGTAAGTTTACCACGATGTCGCAATGTTAAACAAATGCAAAACAGTTTTTTGTATTGCATTATTTTTCTTATGTTTATTTTAATTTTTTTTTCAGACAAGTATTGGGAATGTCCGGATAAAGCGGCCAAAGCTCAAGCCGTTGTTTGCGGTTCCCGAGCGCATTTGGAAGCCGAAGAGACGGCGAAACGTTCCTACTTTCGTCTCATCCTAATGCACGGCTTTCATTTTCTAGTGTGGGCTCTGTGCGTTCGCGGAATACGCGATACACAGTGCGGATTTAAGCTTCTCACCCGCGAATCCGCGAGAACATTATTTCGCGCTCTTCACGTTGAACGCTGGGCATTCGACGTGGAGATGCTGTACATTGCACAAACTCTTAACATTCCTGTGACGGAAATCGCTGTAAATTGGACGGAAATCGAGGGCTCAAAGATCGTTCCGTTTTGGAGTTGGCTGCAGATGGGCCGCGATCTCGGACTTATCTGGCTACGATACCGAATCGGCGCGTGGAAAATAGACAAACCTAAAAAACTTTAGAAGCTTTTTATTATCTTTCATTATTTTTTACGTCATCGCATACATTAGAAATAAACAAATTACTACGAAATTGTTGAATTATTGATAAACACGATATTTTAAACCTAATTTATTCGTAATCTCCGATACCAGACTTTCGATATGGATTATTAATATACGAAAGAAGCTTTACGGCAATTATTTTATTTTTTTTTTTTCGTTAAGCAAAAACTTTGCCGATAGTAACATCGATGTTGAACCGTTTATTTTTGTCATTTGGGAATTCAAGCTTCGCGTATTAAAAAAATTGGAATACCCGAATCTGCGACCCCGTTGGCTCGGCTACTTTTATGTCTTATGGCGTAATCGTGGGATAAAGTCAACCGGTAAAACTTGAATTTTATCCATGGATTTTATTGGTTGATTTAGAACGAAAATTCCACGTACCGCGTAAGTCAGCTGACTACGGACTATACAGAATCTCGATGTACCGATTAGTGACCTCGGTAAATTAATATGATAATCAAAATACAGAGGCATTAATATAACAAAATTAATGCAATGTCTTATGCATATTTAAAATTATTATTAAAACTTCGGGATCGTGATGAATACTTTGAACATTGTAAACATTTGTTGAATTCGGTCAGTCACTCGTGCATTCCATCACGAATATATCACATCGTACGTGTACCGGCGTGTAGCTTTTTTTTCCTACTACTCAACGATTGGTCGGCTAATGAATAGAAGCGCTATACACACGGAATATTGCATCAAACATCGTAAATAGTTACGTTGAGAAACTTTGTTTCGTGTGTGCGTGTGGGAGGTGTTCCCGTTGGTGATCTCTCGTTTCCCGAAAAGCTCGTCACAGTTTGACGTAAAACCACGTAAAACCCCGTGACGTGTCCACTGACGTCTGATAAGGTTCATTCGAGCACAGACCACGAGAGAGAAACAACCCATCCCGCAACAATGTCGTTTGTATCGCCGATGCCCAACGAAGACTTTCTCCGCGACGTTTTTCGAAGGTATTTATTTTTATAACCGCCACTAACACCGTTGATTATTCTCGTCAAAACGACCCATAGAAATTTTAATAAACGCCGTTAATTAACTACATATTTTCGAGTCGTAGATAAAAAAAAAATTTATCCGGCATTTCATCACATTACGCGATAAACATGATTAACATATATACACAAAATACGTGATCGTAATATTCGAAAATGTGACTATCTTTTGTCGTTTCGACTCGTAATCACACCTGTCTCTTTATTTCCATACCATTAACTTCCTCCATTCACTTCATTCGCAAGAATGTTTAACTCGCGGAAAGTTATAAAATACCGCAAGTGTTTTTTCCTCAATGACTTAATGACTCACGGACGAAAAAACGCTATAGGTATTTCCTAGTCTAACCTCTACGCGCCATTAATTGGCCGAACGGCGAATGAAATAATCCGAAAATATAAAATTGACTTTTTTACGCGAATTTTTCTTTTTTTTTTTTTTACTTACAATTATTTAATCTATTTTTTTTTTCATTCAGAGTCGACAAGGATGGATCCGGTTCTATTACTGCCGACGAGCTTCAAGTTGCCCTTTCAAACGGCACATGGACTCCGTTCAATCCGGAAACCGTTCGTCTCATGATAGGTGAGAATTAACGCAGTAACGTTGCATCCGCTCGTTTATATATTTGCCAATGGAAAATTATCGCAATGTAGATGCGGAACGTAGTTATGCATGAAACGTAGGAAAATCGCACAAATCGGCACAAAAAAAAAAAATTTCATGGTTCAACATGCTAAAATCGTTTTTATTCTGTTTTGCGTTATTTCCGTTGGCGCAGGTATGTTCGACACTGACAAAATCGATGCTTCTTCAGGTATGTTTGACAAAAGTGGCAACGGCACCGTTAGCTTCACAGAATTTGGCGCTCTATGGAAGTACGTCACGGATTGGCAAAACTGCTTTCGTTCGTTTGATCGCGACAACAGCGGTAACATCGATCGTTCTGAGCTGCAAACTGCTCTGAGAAACTTTGGATATCAATTGTCGCCAAATCTCGTCGATATGATACTCCGTAAATACGATCGCGCGGGACACGGAACTATTTATTTCGACGATTTTATTCAGTGCTGCATTGTACTTTATGTGAGTAACAGGATAATTTCACGATAAATTCGTTTAATCGCGTATCTATATATCGTAAATCCGAAAGGATTTATTTATCGCCAGTGTTGAGTAAAATTTTTTTTTTATTTAAGGACATTTAAAAAATATATTTCACTCATTAGACGGACGAAAAGGTTTTTTTTTTTCGGGATGTTTTTTCATAACACAATTATATACAAAGAGAATAGCAGGAAAATTTTACGACACATTCGTTAAATGCGTTATAATATAATTTTAAATTCAGAAGGAAGTTTTGACTGCCAACGATTGATGAAAAAAATTTACATTTTATTTAAGTCGAGGAAACTAATTAGACGGACGAAAAAGCGGGTAATGTTAATGATTTTTTTCTCGGAAATTCCGCGTTTTTTTTTTAATTTAACAACTATATGCAGATATAGGTTGCTATTCGATTTTTTAAATGTACATTGGTTGTCCGGAAGCAGAATACGTAAGCTGACTTTTTTGTTAAGTTCCATCACCGTTGTCACAATTGTGATCAACCGGATGAACGGAAATGAAAAAAAAAACAAAGCGATTCTTAAAATATAGCGATGGAAGCATTGCGCCGCGTAGGATTTTTTTCTCTTCAACAACACGAAAACAATTGAAATGTATTGTTCGGGTTTTTTACGCCGATTTCTTGGCTATGTGATTTAATTTTTTGAAAAGCTCTTCAGTATAAAAAAAAAATCCCTCGTGACGCACTATAAAAAATATCCATCAATATCGTGTTAAAATTCGAAGGCTTTTTAACTTCGTCAATTTTGCGAGTTGCAATGTGAAATTTCCCCGAAATATTTTTAAAATGCCAAAATTTATCAATATAAAAAAAAAATTGAAAAATTAAAAAAAAAAATTGATTTTTTTTTTTTTTTACGTCGTCAAGTGGCCTTAAAGATGAAACCTCTGTAAAAATAATAATTTCATATTGTTTACCATACTTGTAACACGGCGTTCTTTTCCATATTGTCGAACTTACTAATTAAACGTTTATTTTTTACAGACTCTGACCGCAGCATTCAGAAAATACGATCACGATCTCGACGGTGTTATTACGATTCACTACGAGCAATTTCTCAGCATGGTATTTAATCTAAAAGTCTAAGGTGCTGGCGTCTGGACAATAATAAATATTTGGCAAAATGCCGAATGCTTCTCTATCAGGTTTAGAGACCCAAAAAAAAAGTCAACCCTTTTTCAAGAGCAGCATTACATTTTCGTCTTCGTTGACCAATCATCCTTATCACAAATTTCACGGATTATGGGAAAAAAAAAAATAAAAAAAAAATTCTTGTACTTTAATATATTACGTTGCGATTGTTATACGATGAAATCGATCAATATTTAAGACATATTTGCATATCGCCATTACAACATAAAAAAAAAAACAATTTATCTTATCGTTTCTTATCGTAAACATTCCCACCGATGCTGTTTTCTGTACATCGCGAATTTTGAATTTTTATAAAATTTTACACATCTCATGCATACTGTTATCACTAATCGCAATAATAATAATGAACTTTCGCGTGTGCGTGTTGAATTTGCCAAATTTTGCTGTGCTTTGCCGTATTCAAGATTTCTCGACATTAAAAATTCGTGAGTATTAAATTCTCACGAATGAAATTTAAAATTGATGTCATCCAAGATGTCGCGTGTTTGTTTTTTCTCTTCTTTCTACAACGTTGACTGTTTGTATTCTACACGCGATTCATTTATAATGAATCGTTCGCCAAATAATATGATAAAAAATAAAACTATGAATACGTCTTCTCGAATCTCTGCGATTCCGAGAAAAATTCTGCCTAAAGTCCATTGTGCAAAGATGTCTCTCGGATTATCGAGATTTTGCGTGTATTGTAAATCTCTGCGTAAGAATAACCAAATTTTTTCGGCACTATTATAATAATCGTTAAAAAAAAAAAATGAAAAAAAAAAAATATATATATATATGTAATAAACTACACTATTAAAGTAACTGCACATTGCTGAATAATTCGGTAATGTTAACATGTACCATCCACGAGAAAACAACGATTTGAGTAAAAAATTTTTATTATTTTTGCTTTTGTTTAAAGGAAAAAAAAAATATTGAAATTTTTATTTTCACTCAAATATTTTGTACGTCTGTTGCACTACTTACGAATATAGGAGAATCCCCAGTGTTTTGTATTGTATTCTCATTTCCGAATATTTTGTATCGTTCACTCACCCAATTGTAACTGTACGCAGACGCAAATATATTTTCATTGAAGAGTATTACTTCGCGGTAATTTTTTTCCTTCGCAACCCTTTCGCAACGAAAAATGTTCGACGATCGCGCAGGATGCGTAAAAAACACATAAAATTATCGTCATCTGGTTGCGTTTGTCACTCGTTTAGAAATAAATCGGACGAATTAGTCAGAGTTTCGAGTGGAGCGCACGGATTGCGTGGGATGCGCGACGAATAAAAGAAACGCGAAGAGTTGGACGGCGCGAAGACGATGGGAAGAAGATAGAGCGATCGGAGGAGCGGAACGGAAGGAGGTGAGAAACGGCGTGAGTTTCGTACGCGATGCGTACTAATTTGTTGGGCCGGGAGTTTCGCGAGCCGAAGGAGCTCCGCCTTCCGTTGGCTGCGAAGCCAAAAGCCAAATAGCTTCGCGTCGTACAAGTCGTTTCAAGAGAACGACTAAACGTTTTTGTTTCTTCTTTTTCTCATCCTTCAGTTTCTTACGCATTTTTGGAGCGCCAGAGACGAATTCGCGTAGAACTCAATCGAACTTTTCGATAGTAAATCAGTTTCGTAAATTAAAAAAAAAAGTTACTATAAAAATTGAAGCTATCGCTTCCGAGAAGCTATAACTGCTTCATGTTATTCAACAGAATCAAAATGAGAACTTATATCTTTCAAATACGTAAAACTGATTGGCGGAAAGAAGAAATAACTTTTTCAACCGGAAGCAAAACTAAATTTCACTAAACTTCGATAAATGACAAAAATCGTTAATATGCCTTAAAATACGAAGAAAAAGGTCCATAAACGACGAGACGATGATTTTTTTCCAAAAACGTTTCGAATAAAATCGCGAAGAAACGAAAGAAGAAATCGAAGTTTCAACACTTTTTAGCGCCGTTTGTACATCGAAACTAATTTTAAAAAATCAGTAGATCCCCACGTGACTGAGTTTTCTTCCGGTGTGCGAAGCTCCGCCCCGAGGTATAGCTAAAAGCGCGAAGAGTCTCGTAGCAAAATCATATCCACGGCTACGAGCCAAATGATTTCGAATGCGTGCCAAAGCGGATACACACCGATATATATACCCTTCCCGATGAATGCGTCTTGCGTGGGTGTACTTTCGTAGGAGGTTCCTCGGCGAACCACTCCTAGTTTTGATCCCTCTCTCCGGCGCTTCTGCCACTGAGGATTTTCGTGCTCTCACCCCCACAGCGGAGTCTATCCGGAGCGACGAAGAGCGAGAGAAGAAGAAGAAGAAGAACGTCGATGGCGATTGGCGGTCCAAAAGATTCTCTAACATCTTCGAGAGAAACAAAGACAGAGATCCGCTCGTTTACAGAGTATAGCAAAGCTGCAAACTCTTCTCTTCTACTGCATATGCAAAGCCAAAGAAGACGAAGAAGAAGAGAGACGAAACCAAAGCGGAACGAAAGACACCCAGATGTTCGTAAAATCTGTACCGTCGCTACAACGATTGGCACTTCGAGACACTGCTAAGCATTAATTATTGGCATAGCATATTCTCTTTTTCTCCCGAAGGTTTCTTATGCTTATTTCCGAAACCGGTTAACCACTGTCGTATTTCCTTAAACAAAGTATTTCTTCAATTCCAAAAGGGCGTAACATCTCGAGTCATAGACCGCGCATAACTTCTCTTACGAATACCGGAGCAGTGTATCGTCTGACGACACACAACGGGGCGTATTTTCGATGTTTTTACACGGAATATGCGCCCTTTTGATTTTAGTCAAAAATTCGTAAAGGGATGAAGATCATTCTTCGAGTAGAAGAAAGATGCTGCGATGCAAATGCCGCAGAAGCGAAGAAGATAGTCTCGAGAGGGTCCCCCCCTCGTGAAAAGTTAAGATGGATAGAAAGAGATGGAAAAGTGTGAAGAGGGAGGAGAATTCGGTGGACCGAACGGAAAGAGGCTGTGGAAGAGTGGTGGATACGGTGTTACAGTATTGGTATGAGAAAAGCTCGAGAGTAACAGAGATACAACGAGAGAGACTGATGGACCGATGATAAGATCTTGGGGCAGTCACTCGCGCGGTGAACGTCTGTCCGTCGGTACGTCGTCGACCTTATACTCCTCGTTCAATCGTCATCTTCTCTTCTCCTCTTTCCAACCCTCTCTCGTCGTCTTCGTCGTCATCGTCCGTTGTCTCGATTTTCTCTTACGGAATATCGCAATCATTAGAAGCCATGTGAAGAGAAGCTATTACAGCGAGAAATTTCGCGAGCTTCCTGTCAGCGCACCGGCACCGAGGTGAGGACGTGTCCTGTTCGCGTACTCGTGAGTTCCACGGATCCCTCCGACGATGTTCGAAATCGTCGTCGGTCGTACGGTCAAAACGTCCTCGACGCCGACCGGTAGTCGAGAACCCGGCTGGTGATTCCACTCCTCGCGAATTCACGCCCCGCTCGGTGTTCGAATTTCATCGGAAGCTTTTTTTTCAAACTACATTGTCGACGATTTTAAAGGGGATTTTGTCTTCGCTAACATTCGTCAGTCTCGAATTTACGCGTGTATATCGTCCGCGCTACGGTTTGTCTTCGGAGAGTGCGTTCCGCTGAATCGTGAAGACGATAAGTATCTTGACGAGAGACATCGGAAGATACACACTGTCGTGAAGTTATTTCGCGAAACGAATTGAAGAAAGTGAAGAAAGAATCGGCGCAATCGCGAGTGAGAATTGGACGCATTTTTTTGGTTTAATCTGCGAATGTGAAGACGCGAATAGGGGGATGATGTTTATAGGGTTTCAGAAGTGCAGAAGATAATTATGAAGTTTGTGGTTTCCGTCGATAGGAAGATAATTGAAGAAACAGTTTTTTGATGATTTCGTGAAAAAAAAAAAGAATAACGAATATAAAGTATATTAAAAATCGGGGTTAGTGGCGTGAAAAATAATGCAGCAACAACACGATCCGAGACACGACATGGCGACGGATTGTTGCTACCAGCAATGGCCGTCGCATCTTCATCATCATCATCATCATCACAATCATCATCTTCAACAACAACAACAGCAGCAGCAACTACAGCAGCATCAGCAACAATCGCAACAATTGGCGACGGTACCTTCACCGATGCAACAAATGGAAGGTGCGATCATTGCTTTCACTATATACGTAATAATTTGTCTTACAATTCGCGAAATGCTGTCGTTATACACAGTAAGATTGTAATGGAGGATAATATATAAGCACTTTGGCGTTAGAGAAATTGGCCGTTGACAGGCTGACAGCGGTGCTTGATAAGTTTATCACTATCCGGTAGTTAAAAGGTATCGAGAGAAGTGCCGAGGAGTTGAACGACCAAACAGCGAGACTCCCTGACTGACTCTCTCGTTAACTTATTCGGCTCTTTTGCAACGAAATTGCGAACAATGCGAACGACGATCGGCATCCGGTTTCATCGCGAAGGGGTTACGCGATTTTTTTGAATATTATGAGTTCAGCGAGAGATGCAACGCGTTTATGATTGATAAAAAAAACAAAAAGAAAACAAGTTAACGAAATCGTTTTCTTACGAGAAAAGATTATTGGCTCTCGAACTGTTGCTGAAAGGATATCAGTATCGGTATCAGAATTTATTCGTTATTTCATCTTATCTCGTTTATCAAATATTTTATAGAGTACCACTTTTTTTTATTCTCGAAATTACATTTTATTAACTAAAATATGACTTTCGTATTAAATTTTTTTATTTACAAAATCAACCGGTAAACGACGAATTACTTACGCTTTTTTTTAACAACTTCAAGTACTTTCCTGCGATGCTTTCGATCCGTAATATTTTAAAAAAAATTTTTACCTGTAAAATTTTTGAAGAATTTCATTTTTTTCGATGTTCCGTAAAAAAAATTGTTTTATTCGGATTTAATGTATGCATTACGATAAATCGAGTAGAATAGGTCTATAAGAATAAAACATCGATCTTTGGCTATCTATCGGCTAAGACTCATATAATAATCAATTAATTAGTCTCTCTTCATCAGTATCTTAAGGAAATAGATACCAAAGTAAAGGGATGAAGGAATCGATGTTTCAATAGAATATCCCGAGGAATTCTCCCCGTTTATGCAACATTGTCGCGTGAATCGGTAAAACGTGAATTTTCCCTGCGGAGATCGGTTGTCTAAGCCAATTTTAACTTTGCCCGAAGTCAAGACTCGTCGAGGGACTCTTTATTCTTTTATTAGCCGCGACCGAGTTCCGTTTGTTCGTATATAAGTATCCCTCTGTTATGTGGCTGATGCAGCGGGGCCCTCCGATTCCCGGGCACTTAACGATTGTACTTCCAGCAGTTTCATTGCATTCTCGAGAAGAGAGAACGAACGAAGACCTCACTATCCCAAGACGTTTGCGCGTGCAATACCTGCTGAAGCGAGAAGAAACAAATTTCGTGTTTTTTCCCTTTCGCGAAGATGCCGCAAGTCGGCCACTTCGTACCTCCACCGTCCTCCTAACAACTCGGACGTGAACTATGTACTATCCGCGAAACTCCAACACGATTTATATCGTTCTTCTTCTTCTCTTCTCCCTTCAAGAGTCGTTCTTAATCTTCTTCGTTTTTCCCAATGTTACCGCGACGGCTCCGTTACGAACTTTGCGTCCCGGTGAGTTATAACGCGCGTACTAAGATCTATTATAGTTTCCCAATGTCATTAAGATTTATCTGCTTATACTTCGCTTTATATAGAGTTCCGCGGAATTATTTTCAAGTTTCGCTTTGCGTCTTTTAAGGAGCAAAAAATGCGATGAAAGTAGTGGAAAGAAAAAAAACAAAATTATCAGACTTTTAATTTGCAATTGTGGTTCAGCTTGTCTTCAGAGCGCCGGAAGGGTTAAACGTTCGCGAAGCCCGAGTCTCGCCGATGCGTCTCTATCGCCTCAGGTATCCTCGGCGATATCATCGTCATCGTCGTCGATCGAGACGCGAAACGACAACAATAACAATCACCATCGTCACGAGGACGGAACGACTTCCTCGCCGTCGGAAGATATCGCTTCCAAGAGGCCTCTTCATCCGGCACTCGTCGGCGCCGGAGCCGCTCTCGAGGCGAGACCCCTATGGGAAGAGTTTCATCAACTCGGCACTGAGATGATCGTCACTAAAGCCGGACGTCGAATGTTTCCCACGTTTCAGGTAAAATTTACGCTATCGAAAGTACATTATTAACCCTCTATAATTTTTCGTATCATCGAAATTTCTCCGAAAAAAAATATTTTCTTGTAACGATCGTTCAAAATATTCACAGATTATTTTTTAATGCTAAAAATTCGAATATTATAATTAACTAAATTAAAGCAAAAAAATTAACTGAAGATTTAAAAAAAATTTATTTCGAAGAGTTTTAACCTATTAATTTAGATTAGTTTTTTTTTTATCAGCTTTTTTTTTATCAGTTTGAAATTATCGAGTTTTATAAGCGTTTTTACTAATTAGTTGAATATCTGAAAAGAAATCAACGACAAACATAAGCTGTATGCAGATTACATTTTAATCCCAAATTCTGAAAAATCGCTATCAGTAAAAAAATTCAGTTAATTTCACGAAATTATATAATAATGAAATATACTAATTTTTTAGCATAATTTTTTTTTTTTGTTTTAAGTGCCGATTGTTCGGACTCGATCCCAACACGGATTATCTTCTCGTGATGGATTTCGTGCCGTGCGACGACAAGAGATACCGATACGCCTTCCACAGCAGCGCATGGGTCGTCGCAGGACGCGCGGATCCTGTATCACCGCCGCGTATCCACGTGCATCCCGACAGTCCTGCGAGCGGTGCTCACTGGATGAAACAACCCGTTTCATTCGACAAACTCAAACTTACGAATAATCAGCTCGACGACAACGGTCACGTGAGTATAATAAACAGAAATTAAAGATCTTTCATTGTTACTATATATACGTAAAAAGTATCGCGTTTCGGAGTATAAAATAGTGTGAGAAAATAATTGCCTATCGAAGGGCGACGAGGGGGCAAACGAAGAAAAAGTTATTTCTTCGGATAATTCGGTTTTATACAGTCGGAGAGCGTAAAGGGTACATAAAGTAGATAGAGGAGTCTGAAACGCGCGACACTGCGCCTATGCAGCGCACGAGTGTTTCTCCGTCTTCCACGTGTTTGTCGTTTCGGACGAATTCCCCTTAATTGACCTGAGATACGAGACACGGCGCGCGGTCGCAAACGAGAAAATTATAAGGGTAGCACGCGCGTCCCGAGGACGCTTTCTCGTGAACGTTTCACGAGGCGATACGTCGTTTAAGAAATCAGACGCGAGAGACCGAGAGACGAAAAAAAAAAAAAGAATAAAAGAAACGAGTGCGAGTTATTATGCTGCATCAGCTCGAGTAAAATATTATGACGTTCGAGAGTCACGGCTCGTCGCGTATTCGTTTATACGGTGAATAAGTCACGTTGCCGACACTTTTCGATTCATAAATACCGAGATATTGTACATCAAACATGCCGACGAAAAATTCGTAGATCGTCGATTTATGAAAGTCAAAATTATTAAATATGTGTTTTTTTTTTTTTTTTCGTAAAAAATGTAGAAAAATGTTAAATGTTTGTTTTATCGAAAAAAATACTTTTACTGTTGCATTGTTTATTTGAAATTTGAAAATAAAATCGATTGTCATAGAATGGCTTTTCGAGAAAACCTACGATTTGGTTTTTTTTTTTAATTCTTAATGAAAGAATTAGAAATATAAAGTTTTCGAAGTTTATTAGTTTAAATCAAAAAAGTTGTATTAAAATACGAAAAATTTTATATATTGACGATTTCTGATATAATAGCAATTTATTTCTTCCAAAATTAATATTAAGAAAAATGTATCGCATCACACGACGATATCACCGCTCGGTATTATAAAATACGATGTTTTTATATTGGGAGATATGTAAAATTTTAAAACATTCATTACTGAAAAATCAGAGTTTCTATGGCGTTAATTTGGCTCTATAAAAATTTTAAGATAGAATAAATTTGCATCGTTCGGATCTTCAAGAAAACGGAAAATTTATTAAGCTTTTTTTTATTTTTAATAAAATAATTAAACAGTTTTTTGCACGGGACTTCTCTCTTTTCAAAATTGAAGTATAAAAAAAAAAAAATTTCGATCATATCTCACGACGATGATATCACTCCTTTTCTAACCGTATAATATACACTCTAAGAAGTCATCAATTATCAATGTCGTATAAATATATATAAAGAGCCCGACGTAGGAAAGAGGTCTCTCTTGTTACGCGGGACATGCCTGTGGCAGCTATAGAAATTTATTTAGTAAATCTCGTGGTTCTGGTAGTCGAAGAGGCGCAGACCCTTGAGAGGACTCGGTGTGTAGCCCTCTTCGAGAAGTTAGTATAACGTAAACGTAAACATCGTAAACATTGAGAGGGAACGTTGGAGTGTATAAGAGAAACTTGTGGGACATCGTAGAGCCTTACATTGGCTTACGAGCGATGTACACGAGAGCGTGTCGTATAGTACAGAAAGAATACGCCGAACCGATTGCGAGGAATTAGCAACGGTCAGCGCATTCGCCAGCACCGCGAGTCGCGATTTGGGAATTTTTTTTTTTTTTTTTTTCATTCGTTTCACGAGCTCGTCGACTCCTTAATTGAATAACTTGCGAAATTTTGTGACCTATAATATTACAAGAGGGTCATCGACAATCCATTATACGAGGGTAGAAAAATTTCATTGTCGGGACGAAAAAATCATTTTAAAAAAATTGAAAAAAAAAAAAAAAAAAAAATTTACAAATTTCGGAGTCCAAACTATAAGGGTCTATCGACCATCTGGAATTCCGGAATTCGAAAATTTCGTACCCGACAAATCAGCTCGTAGATTATACCGGAGCTAGTCGTCGGCTGACTTTCTTTTTCTTTTTTTTTACATCTTCTTTATCTCCTCTTTCTTTTACTCGCGGCTCACCCTCGCTCTTTTTTTTCTCTACGAACTTCTTGAAAAATGTGGCATACGCGAGGCTAAGTCAGACGACCCGTGAAACGCCGGGACAAAAAACAGGGAGGAGGCAAACGAGAGAGTGTTGTACCGGGGCGTTGCGAGTACGGAGATTCCTACGGCGATGATACAGCGCGCCTCGTTCCTTTTAATTGACACTTTGTATCGCTCGGCGTTTCCGGATCCCCGGCGACGACTCTGTGGGCGATCTTTTTCTGCTACACTGGATTATCATTTTTTCCCCCTTCATTCTCATATTTTTTTGGAGTATAAAAAAAAAACTCGATACTAATTACTTGCGGAAACTTTTTTTTTTTTTCGCGAATATATGGATCGCTTTGTATAAGTATAGACGCCTTTAATAAACGTTATTATTGCTCTATCAATGATATTTAAAAACGAATAAAAAATAATTATATTTTCCAAATACAAATTTATCAGTAACTTTTGAGCAAAAAAATAACACCGCGAGAAGACGAGCCCCCGGAACATACAGCCGTTTAATGCCGAATGAATAGTTAAAAGTACTATGGAAATAGTAGAAAAAGCACTTTAGCTATAGCAATTTTTTGTATTCCTTTAAAACGTTTTTTTATTTGTAAAATACTTTTTTCTATCCCTATTAAACATACAGAAAACAAAAAAAAAAAAATTTAGAATGTATAAGTATATAGTATGCGATCTTCCGATTACCGTAATTATTAACGTTAAGATGTTTCAGAATAAACTTATTTCTTATTTTTCATCACAAATACCATTCAAATTTATGATAACAGTTATTATTATTATTGTCATAAAAAGAAAGAAAAAAACAATTCTATTATTTATAAGCGTTCGTACAAAAAAAGCTAAAACTTCGATTGTCGCGTGGTCAACGTAAAGCTGTTGTTGCATTTTCTCAAAGAGTTTAAAGAACGAAACGAACGAAAAGACATCTCTGTTACCCTTCTCTATATCTTTCTGTACCATCAACTTTTGTTTCTTTCATTGCATTCTGCCGGCTTTTCGTTGCTACATTTACGAAGTCAACCGAATTCTTTACACGATTATACGTGGATTCACGAACGACACGTGTTCTCTACGACGCTTCGTTCGTATAATACGAGTTTTCTGTGCATATGTGAGTCGAGAGAAATCTCGTGAAGGCACACGACGAACTTCGCTGTGTGGTACTCTTTGGATACGAGCGTTCGTCGCGGCGTTTATATCCACATGTCGGAACGAAAGTGAGAGATAGAAGGAAGACGAGCACACAGGGGTGTCGGGTTGCCGTTGGGTCGGGTCGGGGGTTAGTTTTTACACTAATTAGTCACCGGGACTCTTCTGGCTGTCAAACATCGCGACCGCCCCCCCGTTGGGACTCTTCCTTCTCTACTCGAATTCGGCTTCGCGTGCATATGCGCCTTCCTTTTTTTTTCGTTTCTTTTTTTTACTTTCTATGCATAGTCTACGGATCTATCCGCTATCCTGTACCCCTTACACTTTCTCGCCGCTCCTCGTCCTTTTGACTAATTTTTTTTTTCGGCTCAAATTCTCATCGACATCGTTACGATGTCTTAATTCGATATTTTTGCTTTGTCATAGAAAAAACTTCGATGTGATAAAAAAAAATTGACATTTAAATAAGAATGTCTTCCGAATGTTCTAAAACATCGAAAAATCGTATTTTGAAAGAATTTCAGGATGTTTGTGTATATCAGCCGCAAAAAAATGTATTTTTTTAGAAAAAAAAGAAAATAAAAATTTGAAAATCGTAAAATTCTCTGTACCTTCAGAACGGTTCGAACTATCGAATACTATCGCTATCGCTCTCTATCGCTCTTACGAAGATTTAGATATTTTATAATTAAAGTTTTCTCGGAACAACTTGCGAAGTTATTTGCTACTTTTGTTATCTATAAAAAGTGATCGTGAAAAGTAGTGCTAACGAGTCCGTTACCCGTTTTTCTCTGATTTCAGATAATCCTAAACTCGATGCATAGGTATCAGCCACGTTGTCACGTGGTGGTAGCGCCTTCGCCGCCGGGTTCGGCGCCGGATCCTCGTACGGAAAATTTCAAGACCTTTTCCTTCGCCGAGACGCGTTTCACCGCTGTGACGGCTTATCAAAATCATCGAATAACACAATTAAAAATCGCGAGCAATCCATTCGCGAAAGGTTTTCGTGACTGCGAACCCGACGAGTGCGAGTCGCCCACCGCGGTACCGCAAAATCCCGCGAAAAGACCGGCAACCGGAAGTGCCAATGTTGCAGTAACTAATAATTATGGAAGTCCCGTTGGTGTTCCGAACGCAACGGGAATACCAACGATAGCGGCGAGTATGCAAGCGAACGGTCAGGAACTTCATCATCATCGATTTTACGAAAGCAGTGGTAATCATTGGACTTATCCGGGACATCATCAATCGACTCACGTAAATCCCGGTCATTATCCCGTTCATCACGGACATCCGGGAGCTCCGATTTACGGACCTCGGTAGTTTTCGATATAAAAAAAAATGAAATACATCGAAAAAAAAAAAAAAAAAAAATCGCCGTTTGGACTGTTGAAGTTCACGATCGCTGGTCAGTGTGATAATCGACCAGCGAAATGAGCGACTCGCGGGAACATTGCAACGTCGAAAGTCCGTGACCCCGTTGCGTTACACCCACGAAAAATATGGCAATATTTATATTTGAAAAAAAAAAAAAAAAAAAATTAGTCATTCTCGTGTTACACACATAGAGGGTACGCGCCACGTGGGAAAACGCGGTTGCAGCGACGGATGCCAAAAATTTTTCGTAAAAATGACCAACGCGCCTCGTATTCACGGAATAGGAACGGAGTGCATAATAGACACGCACGAGCGGATGAGAATTAATACGGAAAATAGTTGCGGTTCATCGACGCGTGCCAAAGAACGATGCCAAAGTTAATTTAGTAGTACGTATTTCAGACTATACATATTGGATAGTTGTATTTATTGTTAGCCGCGTCGTGATGCGTCATTCATGAGGTAAATATAAGAAAATTTAGTTTAAACCTAAAAAAAAAAAAAAAAAAAAAACAAAATTGAAATAAAAAAAAAAATGAGCTGAAAATACGAATTTAGCATAAAGTTATTTTTTCCATGTAAAATTAATCGAAAATATTTTTTGGATTTATTTCATTCTTGACGCAGATATATATATGCCGGTACTTTATTATTAGATAATAATAACTTTTATTTATTGACTGTTGTAACGAAAATTGAACCAAAGACCTTTTTTTTTTGTCGAAAAGAGATTTATATCGCAGCGTACTATTTATGACGAAAAAAAACAAATTATTGTTATAATATTGTACGAGAGATATCCGAGTTTAAAAAATTTTCGATCTAATTGTCGATGGAATTTTTTTTTTTTTTTTTTATTATTTTTTTTTTGTAAATAAAATTGAAGCTTCGATCGGAAAGCACGAGATCGAAAAATGGCAAACAAAGTGCCTTATGTAGGATCAAAGTGTCGAGGGAGAAGTCGCTCACGCGTCCGCGTGGTGCACAACTCGCGCTTCTATTTATACGGGGGTCTCAAATGCCAAACGAGCCTAAACGGGCTATCCTCGCGTACTGCGGCGGGGCTAAGAAGAGAACGTAAACGTGCCGTGACAAAATCTCCCTTTAGCGAACGCTAAGTGCCTTAATAAATTATATATGCGCGGTGGGAAATACTAGAAACCGCGCGAGCATATCGCGCGTCGCATGTTGCTTATTACCTAAATCGCGGAAGCGTATAGAACGAGATTAAAAAAAAAAAAAAAAAAAAAAAAAAAAAAAAAAAAATGAAGATTCTGGACGCAGCGCTTGGACTGCTCTAAAATCAAAAACGAAATAAAGAGATTGAAATATACGAATTGATTATCCATATTCAATGATTTATTTCCACCCTTTGCCTTTTCCTCGTATTTTAATCCTTTCGCTTACAAATTTATATTCTTTTCGTAATTTTCGTAATTTTTTTAACTCTTTAACGATGAATGGTAAAACAGATTGAATCGCAGAGAAACTATTGATATCGCAGTTAATTAATTCATTTAACAGTGAAAATAGTTAAAAAAAAAACAGGTAATTAGTAATAAAATTGATAGTAAAAAATGACTGCCGTATTATTTTTATTATAAATCAATTTTTGACAACGCGACATAGTATTTCATTTTGCCATCGTAGCGAAAGAGTTAAAAATGTATAAACCGTGAAGATTTCTTCCGAGCGGAGCTCGAATGTCTCCACGTGACAAGACGAAGGCGCGAGTTGGTTGATCTTTAGCGATTGTATATCCGCGCGAGACAAACGGATGTCAGAAAATCGAGAAAAAAAAGGAGTCGCCGTGAAAATGACGAGTGTCGTGAACACTCCGGGCGTTCCGCAGCCGAAATCCGGTGTTCTCGGAGTTCGGGAAACGGGACACACAGAGAGCGCGAGAAGTCGAACGAGAAGAAGAAGAGTCGGAAAGAGAGACGGAAAGTTACTGCCTGTGGTGTGGCAGTGATTGATGCGCGCGAGAAGAACGACTCAGTGTAAACATATTAGCGTCCATGGGACACATCCCTCGACTCTCTACTGGACCACGGAGGGCTCATTCGCCTTCTGTGCGATCACCGGTGACCGGCGTCCTTAATGGCTCTTGGCAAATCGGTCCCACGTATTAGAACAACTTACACACGTCTCTTTTATACACGTCCGTCTGTTGGTCCAACGTGAAGACATTATGCTACGATTTTGAATAATTGCTAAACGAAGTAAATAAAAAAAAAACGAAACGCGTAAAATGGGGTTTAAAAAAATAAAAAAAAAACTTTTAAAAAACTTCACGCGTAAAACTTTTAAAAAATGAGTTTTTTCTATTTTTTTTATTAAATATTTGTGAAATTTACCAAAAGAAATTTGAAACATGAGGTACTTAGTGATTTGTATTTTAAAAAAATTATTAAAAAAACATCGCGTCTGCAAAAATCCATTCGCCGCGATAGTAAGAAATGCCGATTAATACCGATTAAAATTAAAATTGCAACTAACGCGTTTTAATATTTAACTATCAACTGGCAAGTTTCACTTTTATTTTTATTTTTTAATACGAGAAGAAATCATTTCGACGTACTATTTACCATATAAGGTAAACTTCAATTTAATATTTATTTAAAAAGATTACTATAGATAATAAGACACTTTCAATACCTGATAAACGAAGTAAAGATAAAAACATAACGAAAAACGTATCATAGAGGTTTCCGAATGCTATCCATTCGTTTTTCCGCTCTTGAAGTAAATATTTATGGATTTTGTAAATAGTGTATTGTATTTTGAAAAATTATAAAAAAATTATCGTTTTTGTAAACATTTGCATTTTCAACTTTCGAGACATAAATTTCGCTTTTATTATTATTTTAACAATTCTTTATCTATTTTACATGTACCGTAAACGTCAATTTAATATTAATTTAAAAAGACTATCGGATCGGTATATACAAAGAAACTTCGAAGATCGAAAAGATTTCAAAATATTTAAAACATATTTATATTTTTAATATATTTAAAAACAGAAATTTGTTCTTTTGAAGATTTTCGTAAGTAATACAGAGAAGTGTAGTTAACGTACAGTATATACGAAGTGCATAAGGAGGGAAAAGAAAACGTTGGCGTGACGGCGCCGGCCGTAAACCCTCGGATACCCGAGTACACGTACTATTCTTTCATCTTTCTAGGTGCGCGCATTCGCCTTACGGCGGGCTGTTCATTTGAACCCTTCGGGTCAGTCGCCACCGTTTCGAGGGGCTTTGCGCTTTGTCACGCGACAAAGTTAAAAACGTAAATATATATAAAAACTGTTTGCAGTACAGTTTAAAAATTGTCGAAAAAGATGGTATATCTACACCGCGAAGATCTTTCAAACTCGCGTGTGGTCTCTTTACATCTTTACAAAATAGAATCCATTTTTTTAATTTCCTAAAACATGAATCGCTTTCGCGATCGTTGCGTTTCGTTTACATCGTTTTCTCTTTGGTTTTTGGTTTCGATAGAATTTTTTTTTTTTTTTTCTCTCTGATGCAGAAGGGTCAGCGAAAGATTCGACGGGTGACTGCAGAGGATAGAGGGCCTCGTAGGGATGCTGCGAACGTTTCGGCTCGTAAAAAGATTCGGGTTTCACGTTGGCAAAGCGAACACAAAAGGAATCGCTTGGGGGGGGGGGGGCTGCGGTTTTTTGTTTTTCGTAACAGTCTTACCACGCGATGTGTGCGGTATGGATATATAAGTTTCGAGAGTCACACGAAGAGTGGTAGGATAGGGCGACCCTCGCGCCCGGTGGGCTTTCAGGGTCACGCGTAACATCTCGAGGACACCCAGCGAGAGTAGTCTGGAGTTTATCATCCCTCCTCTTACGTTTTTAACATCCCTATGAGCCAAAACTGCAACAGCTGAGAGGGAAAGGGCCGGTAAAGGGAAATCGGCGATTCGTAAAAAATGAATTGACCGTTCGAAAAAAAATGGAGTAAATCGAAGCATCGCACAACCGTTTATTTTCGATAATAAAAAAAAATGGAGTCAATTGAAGTTCAAAGCCAGAAATCCCTTTGAACTTCGCATTGCTCCATTAAAGAAATAAATGCCTCAAGTGCACTGTGAAAAATAATATTTGATCGCGCGATCGTCGATAATTAGTCGAGAAAAGAATGTCGCGCCTTGAAACGAACGGCAAATAAACAGCTGAGACGGCGTGAAAAAAAAAAAAGAAAAAAAAAAAATATCGTCGAGTTTGCGAAAAATTCGGAGCGTAAAATCGCGAGTAATAAGGGTGAAGAGTAGAAAACGAGAGCGTCGGGGTCCGATAAATCTCTGTAATTTTCTTGAAAACTTGAAGATAGTTGCCGAAGACCCGAGTCCTTCGTTTCGCGCGGATCAAAGGCCGACAAATGAATCGCAAGAATGAAAACGCATCTCGGCGTGGCCTGCGCGACGGTGTTCCGCGGAAGAGGCGCGGGAGGGAGTTCGGCTGGAAGCGCATAGCCGCGATCCCACGGGCCGTGAATCCGTCATCGAGCTCACCGTTCCCCGAGGAAATAATATCCACGCAGCTCTCTTGCTATAACTAAACTCGTCTACGTTTCTCTCGTTTTTTTTGTCCTCTTCCTTCTCACGCATATGCGTTTATACGTAAATATACGTACAGCAGAAAACACGAAGACACACCACAGATACGCGCACTTTGCGATGTTACTTTCGTAGAAAGGACGGAGAGCAGAAAGATTTTTGGTTGCGAGAACCGAAATCATCGCGGTAACATAATTAAACGCTAATAGCGTATGGAGTAAAATTATTCAGAGGCAACGTTTCACGGAATTGCGCTTATTCGAGATATATGAACAGACGTTATGCTGTTTCTAAATCCTTAAATCGAGAATAGTAAAATCGATGGTAACAATAATGTATTCGTTACATTTTTTTAATTAATGCATAAAATATAATGAATTTTTTTTTTTAATGATGAATTTGTTATTTATTATTTTATTAATAAAAAAAATTGAATTCAATAATCATTTAACTGGTAACTTCAGGGTAATGAAATACAATTTAATAAATTCAATAAAATCGATGTATTGAATAAATTTTAAAAAATTTTTAAATTAAATAAATTCAATCATTTTAATAATTTATTGATTACAAACTCTTGAAAATTCATTAACTCTCTATTCGATTTATTTATTTTAACTTTATAGCAGAGATATACACTGCAGAACTCCAAAACAATAATAACAACAACGATGTAGTCGAAACGATTTTATTATTATTTTTCGGAGCGCGCAATGAATTTCGAGGAACTAAAAGCCATCGGACATTTATGAGAGTCCTGGCGATAGCTTCGCGTAAGTTCGTGGGTCGTTCGCGTTGATAATGTTAAAGAGACGAACAATTTTGTCTGCCAGCGTAGAATATATATTTTCGTTCGAGTGAAAATCTCATCGGTTCTTACGACGGGCGGTCCTGACAGACGAAAATGCTTGCGCGGAGAGACTTCTCGTGTTTCAAAGAGCGATGGTTCCGGTCTATGAAAAGTGGGAAAGCTGCGCTCAGCCAACGCCGCAAAGCTATACGATTTGTGTTCTTGGGACGCCGGTGAACGGCTACGATATCGTGAAGTACACACATCGTGAAAGTTCTCTCTTTCTCTCATTACTCGTATCCTCGCTGCTACGGGAATTGAAGACGAAGAACCCGCTGCGAAGAGGAAGAAACTGTGGCGAACGAGAGACGCAACCAGAAGCAACAGCGGTGCTTGCTGCTCCCAACGAATATGGCCGCAATGACAGATTTACAGATTCCAGCCACTGAGCTTCTTCTTCTTCTTCTACGTTGGGATTCTTAAAGCGTACGCAGACACCACAACCCCGTACGCGGGTAATGCGAGTGAACGGGAACCCGCAGGGGAATGGCCCCTCTGCCTTCACATCAAATCGCACCTCTACTGTTTATGTTTTACGCACGAAAAGGCTCTTTCCACGCTCGCGGCTGTATCAGGCAGAAGCTAAGAAGAGTCTACGAACTTCGAGGGGATAGTCGTACCGAGTGGTAGAAAGGGTTTTACGAAGATTTTAACCTCCGAAGGCTCCGAAGTAATATCGGGATAATATTTCGATCGATGAATGGTATTCATTACCTTAAATTTACCGGTTAAATTATTATTTTTCGCGGAAAAAAATAACAACAATAACGACAACATTTTTTTTATCGTTTTATCAATTTTTTTTTTTTTTTTGCCGAAATAATTATTGAAGTTCGATGACTGGAGGATATTCAACTTTATTGAATCGATTATATGTACATAATCGACGGGTTACGTGATACGAGATCGAGACACACGCGCGATTTTACGATGGAAGCGAAATACAAGAAGGAAGGAAGGAAGACATCAATCGACACGTTGATTCGGACCCGTCGGGCGCGTACTTCGCCACGAGGCGAAGACAGACGCTGACCGGGAACGCCATTGAGTCCCAAGACGAAGTTTACCTTAACTCGGTGTAAATAAAAGGGAATGTACGCACCGTCGTAATTTACTGACGAAAACCCGCCTACACGTGGTAGTGGAGGACAAGGTTGACAGTGCGTGTTAAACCGCACGTGCGGATATAAAAGTTTTCGAAGTTTTCGAAAACTCGGCAAAGTTCATCGACACACTGCATGGATGCGAGGAAAAGTTCGAATTTCTCATTTCTTCACCTTGAAAACTTCGTTGGTCTCTTGACCGACGAAAATTTCAAGTTTTCATAGAAGAAGCAAATATTTAATAGCGTTCACGATAAACCGGAAGTTAATTCGAAATTTTATCACGAAGATCGATATTCAAAAAATGTTATACTTATTATATAATATATAAATGTTATTATTATTATATTTTTTATACTCATCTTAGACGCGAACGCACGTAAATGCATACGGTGCATAATGAAAAAATGATGAGTAGCGGAAATTGAGAATACGGTACTCTGCTTTGAACATTGCATTTTTTTTTGTTCACTGTTGTGTTTGTTACCTATGGGTAATGAACTCTATTAGGAAAAAAATGTGAATCGTGCGAATATTGCATGCGATCGAGAAATTTCTCACGCAACACCACTGCATTATCTAAAAATTAACGAAGTACAAAAAAGAAGAAAATCTTAATAGTTTATGAAATGCCAAATAGCGAGAATTTGAGAATGCGATGCGATATTCTTGTCGGGATGAATAAGAAGATTGAAACGACGGGTTGGGATTACAAATTATAATGTTTATCGGCGAAAAACCGAAAGTTTGAGAGAGTAAGAGGATTCAGTGGCTTGCAACAACTAATACTCGAGATCGAGCTTTCGTGATTCTTGTGGCCGTTGTGTAGTCGGCACGCATATCCTATCTCGCCGCTGGAATCCTCATATGTCTGTCAACGAGACGCCCCGACACCTCTTCGTGCCCGCGGCACCGATCACTTCGTGGCTTTTGCATTCGGACTCGCGTGCTCTTCGCGCCGAACTAAGCAGCTCGACCGAAATATCACCTCGCGATTCGTACGAGTATTCGGCCGATCAGATGCATCTTTTCCGCGACGATAATTTTTTTTTTTATATTCGTCTCATAACGGTTTTTATCGATATAATAATAACCTCAAGAATAATACTCGTCTCACATACAAACGCAACTGAATTATTATGACAGACTTCTATTTGTATTTTCTAAAACATAAGACACTGCATTTCTCGATTTCTTCCCAGCAGTCGAAAATTTGGTTTGTTACAATTTTCTATTCTCTATCGCAATCTCTATCGTTACTCAATGAAAACAATTAAGGTATTTGGCTTTTTTCGACGTTTAACTACCTATTTAATAACTTCTTAACTTCACATTCTCTATTCTATTATTAATCAACGGTAGTCCAATAACTTCTATTGTTTACTTACGTTAATTATCGTTCCTCTACAATCACGAAATCCGAGCATCGGGCAAGCATCAAGGATTAACGAAAAAAAACAGTCGGTAAGATCGCGATCCGAGTGAGTTTAGTGTCGTTGCCGCTGGAAAATTTCGGCGCAGCACAATACGACGTACAGTTCAGTCACGTCTCTTACGTCAAGACAACGCATTTACGCGGTACATAACCTAACTAAACAAATAATAATAACACCAATTTATTGAAACAGCTTTAGAGTTTCTCAAAATACTCCAATAAACAACACAATCGTAATATCAACAAAATACATCATCCTCGTTATCCTTAAATCGATTTAAATAAAGTGCGAGCGAATAATCGTTTCCACCGCGAGTTCTTCGAAGTGATGGTATCCCGAGAACGTTTTAATTTCGAGTGACCGTCAAGTTCCGATTAAATCGTTAAACCAGCAACCAAATTATCGAAAAACATGTGTTCGCCCATCGATACTCCGGGTTCTCAAGCCCTGGAGACGGCGCGCAGCATGAAGGATCTCACGATATTTAAGAAACCGACCGGAGTAGCGAGACGCAGTAAGCCCGGTGGCCCGACGATACTCGACGAGGATACATACATCGAGAAAATGGGTGAAATAATTCAACGAGACTTTTTTCCGCACTTGGAAAAGCTTAAAGCACAAAACGACTATCTCCTCGCTTTGGAACAAAACGACGCGAAGAAAATGCGCGAATTATACGCGAAATACAGCTCCGGACGTCCGGCAACAGAGAGAGCCGCCAGTCCAGCGACTTTCGAGACGCCTCTTCGCGAAATTCCCGGAGATTCTGCGTCTGAAAGATCCGACGCTACAGAAAAATCTCACAAAGCAGAATCAGTGAAGGATGCGACTGACGACGACAGAATAGGTTTGGATGCTTATCTCAGTAGCCATACAAGCGAAGATAACGCAAGTTTCGAGGAAATAATGGCGGAGACGGCAAAGCGTCGGAGAGCTAAATTTGCATGGCTCTACGACGCGGAAGAAAAATCAAAGGCATTGGCTATCGAGGCTAACAATGAGGTTTTGCCGATAGCGGGATCTTTGCCGACGCAAAGACCATTAGCCGTCGATAGTTGGGCTTATAAAAATCGTAATTTTATAATGTATGTTCCGGATGGCGTGGAATTGAGTTCCGAGGAAAAAATAGAAATGGCGAGAAGGAGGCAGGAGGTCATTCACGATAATACGCGATTAACGACAAATCCCTTTAACGATAAACAGAATAAAGAGGAAATGACGGAATTGGCGAAAAGCCAATCCAAGGTAAACGATGGAAAAATTGGCGTCGACGGTAAAGAAGTCGTGAGAAATCCTACGCCGAGAATCAATGGCTTTGGATTCGTTCCAATGACTCCCAGTCCCAGACCTGGAGAGTGTGAAAGTCCTCTCATGACGTGGGGACAGATAGAAGGGACTCCCTTCAGACTCGACGGTGGGGACACTCCTCTGCTAAAAAATAGTCAGGGACCCTCTTTCAGAATGGCTGAACCACCGAAAAGAGAAAAGATCGCCTTACAATTGGCGGAAAAAGCCGGAGAACGCCACAGAGACAGGAAAAACAAAGCTCTGGAAGCTGCAAGGAGATCCTTAGCCTCGTATGCATTAACAATATTTTCGATCTTTTAACTTTCTTGCAAAAGCGATCGATCTTTTTTTCTCTTTGCGATACTTAAACTGATTTCACGAGAAATAATATTCACGAAATAAAATTGAGTAAAGAATTGAGTATTTTTTTTATAGTAATTTATTATTTTATATAATCGGAAGTCAAGGAATAATCTGTAGATCGATATTAAGTGAAATAGTTGATACTCCGAAATGTATAACTGTTATGGAGTATTTTTCATTGTTCGTAAAAAAAGCGATCCGTTATTTTCGAACTTTTAACTTTCTTACAAAAGCGATCGATCTTTTTTGCTCTTTGCGATACTTATATTGATTTTGCGAGAAATAATATTCACGAAATAAAATTGAGTGAAGAATTAAGTATTTTTTTAATAGTAATTAATTTTTTTATATAATCAGAAGTCAAGAAAAAAATCCGTAACTCGATATTAATTGAAACAGTTAATACTCCGAAATGTATAATTGTTATGCAGTATTTTTCATTATTCGTAAAAAAAGCGATCCGTTAATGAATATCAATATTAATGTAATATGTTTTACTTTGCAGCCCTTCGCCGCGATGTTTGTCTACGATGGATCGTCTGAGTACAATGTCACCAGCGGCGAGAAGACTGGCAACGCAGAAGCTTAAGATCGCCGGCGCTACACCGAGTCCGAGACGACGACCACTTTCGAGAACACCTTCGATCGGTGTGAAAACTCCGCACACACCGAGGATCAACACTCCCGGTGGTACACCTTCGAGAACCTCGGAATCCGATCACATTCTGCGATCGGGAGGTTTAGTGTTAACCGACAATTTGTTGAATCTGCCGCTGCAGAGACAGAGAGCCGCAGATTTTTTCAACAATTGAAAAAAAAAAAAAAAGAAAAAATTAGCCGCTATATCCCTTTATCGTGAATCTCCGACGGGAGATTTTTACGATTGTACAAATAGACTAATAACTTTTTTTTAGCAGTAACAATACGCCTCTAAGTTATCGAGGACTTTCGATATATTCGACTTCCTCCTATACTAATAGTTATTAAGATGTTATACGAACCGCGAGCGCAAAAATCCTTTTGCTATTGGCTGATCTGAAGTGCCGAAAATAAAAAAATACGATAGCCGTAAACGTTAACGCTATTAAATTAAATTATCGAATTACGGAATTTTTTAAAACTCTGCAGATGCCTCTCATTCTGTTATCAAAAGATATAAAGTTTTTACATATTATAGCGTTTTGGAAATTAATATTAGCGGTAACAATTACGCGACCGAATTTCGTCGATGTTGCGTTTCCGGTAAAGTAAAGTACAGCTATTATACTCACTTCTCTATTCTTGAGAATAAAGAATAAACGAAAATAACGATTTTACAAACTCTAAGGTGCGTCTGCAGTTTTTTTACTTACTGATCGGCAATTACGATGTTATCATTGAATTCTCGTCATTCTTCGTTTATTCGGTGAAATTTATATATCATATGTATACGTCATCGTGCGAAATTGCTTTTCCGAAGGCAATATCCCCGCCGCTCTCGTTTTTGCGAATAAAAAAATTGCCGGGAGAGTTGAATGAAACGGAGTCGAGGTAAGTAAACGCTTCCCAGCGGTATTGCGCGTCTTTTATGTGTTTACGGAAGTCACGTATGATCGAAACTTACCGCGAGAGAATCGCCGAGTGAGAAGTAAAGGACGAGAGACAGTCGATATCGAACGAATCATGAAAGCAGTCACGTTGACGTTAACTTTTCTACTACTCTTCTCCATGCAACAGGTAGGCGTTTGCGCGCTCCGCAAGGGCGACTTCCGGTTTCGTCAGCTCCGTCGATGTATTCGTCTGGCGGCTAAACTGACAAATTAATAAAAATTAACGAAGATATCTTTAATTTCAGAACATCGAGGCGATAAGATTGGGAGTGATGAACGGAAACGTTAAATACAGAGGCGCGAGAATAAGAGTCGGCGATGTAATAACGAACGTCGCACTCATCCTGAATATATTTCCCGATAAAAACAGCGCGCGACCTGCGATCGAATCCAACGGCTTGCGGAAGGATCTCAAAGTCGCTAAATCGAACTTTGAATTACGACTTTGATTAATTATGTAGAAAATTAATTAAATAAACGATTATTTATACATAATGATGGCGTTTAAATTTTTTTTTTTTTTTAATAATTACTCCGTTTATAAATACTTTTTTATAACTACTATACCTGACTACTGATTAACTGGAGGCAAACCGGAAGCAGAATAAAAATTAATAGCAAAGCAATATTTTTAACCCAATTATTTCATATGTTGTAAAAATGCAACAATAATAATACGAGTTAAACTTTGACAATTTTTTTAGTCTATTTGCATTAATTTTTTTTGGATTTAGTTAATTAGGATTCGAAATAAAAATCATCGAGTATTTCTTCGAACTGCGAGTTCTCGATCGGCGATGTAAAACGCTCGATATCCTTGACCCGCGTTCGACATTAAGAGTCCAAGGTTGCCGTTCAAACGACTTCCGGTACACAAGATGACCACAAGTATTACTCGTCAAGCTGCATAACGTCGTCCACTCGCGGTAAACGGCGAATGTTTACAAATCGCTTGAATTACATTCCCAAAGCGAACACACCTCGGTAATAATAACATTTGCGTTGATTTCGCAATGTCGTCATAAGCGAATGGTCTCATTATCGCGAGCCTCGCGGAAGTAAACGTTTAAACATCACGTCGCTGCAAAGACTAAACATCGTTTCTCTGAAACTCTTCGTCAGAGTATAATTCGCGCGCCTCTCCTTCCTTCTCTCTCTTATCAGGAAGTGAATTCAAATATTCGTTTCTGTTACCCGAAGTATCCGGAATCCGTTGAAGACAGCAAAAGAAAAAAAAAACACACGCTGCAACTTCTCTTACCGCGTAGTCTCTTCCCACTAAACTTCTTCCTGTTCGATGATTTTCCATTTCTTCGCATCCTGGAACCTCATTTATTATGGTATCATCGCGATATATTGCAAAATCGGTGCGATGTCTCGAGTAACAAGACGTCAGGGAGTGCATCGTATAAGTAGACACCCCGTCGGTCACTCCGAGAACAGACAGAAGTTGAATCTCGATCCGCAAACGGCAATTGGAAAACAGCGGATGAGATGAAGGTATCCGGTGTATTCAGCGCAGGTGTACTGCTGGTAGCTCTGGTAGCGACGAGCAGTTTGGTCGAAGCAAGAAGACCGTCGTGTCTTTGCGGTGGTTTGGGCGCCGGAACTAATCCATGCCGTGGCGAGCACGGTGGTGCTGGAGCCGGTGGTGGTGTACCAGTAAAGGCAGCTAAAGCTCCGAAACCTGCATACTTCGCATCTGAAGCGGCGATCAACGAGGCTGCAGCTGCAAGGGCTGCTGCGGCCGCTCGCGCTGCCGCTGCGGCACTCGCCGGTGCCGGTGGCGGTGCCGGTGCCGGAGGTGGTGCCGGAGGTGGTGCCGGAGGTGGTGCCGGTGGCTGCGGAGGATCTTCGTCCGGATCCGGTGCCGGCGGATCCGGCGGTGAAGACTTCGGTTTGACCGCTCGGGACCTTCTTTCGCTGGACCCTCACGTGAAAGTTGCACCCAGGTAAAGAAATCGGCATCAACTGGTATTACGAAGAAAATATACGAAAAAAAAATCCCTTGCCGTTGATCTCTTCTCTAAAAATGTATGTCTTCAATAATTTTATTTTTTTATTTTTCACGATTTTTAGATTCAGGCCAATCGGTGATCTCTGCCATCACTCATCGTCGCCGATAGGTTCCGGTCGCACTTCGACTACCGTTACTCCCGCTTATCCCGGTAGACCACGATGCTTCGGTTGTGACGGTCGTCTCGGAAGTTACGGCTCTTCGTCGGCCTCGAGCTCTGCATCCTCGTCGTCCTCTTCCGCTTTTGCCTCTGCCGGCGGTCATGGATTTGGTTCTCACGGTGCCATTGGCTACGGTCTGAGTGGTTCCGGATCTGCCGGTTGCGGATCTGGATCCGGATCTGGATTCGGTGGTGCCGGTGGACCATTCGGTGGTGCCGGTGGACCATTCGGAGGCGCAGGCGGACCAT
Organism: Buathra laborator; assembly: GCA_934046635.1. Taxonomy (NCBI): domain Eukaryota; kingdom Metazoa; phylum Arthropoda; class Insecta; order Hymenoptera; family Ichneumonidae; genus Buathra; species Buathra laborator. Next base: position 8,983,759 of record OW203900.1, read on the forward strand.
TCGGAGGTGCAGGCGGACCATTCGGAGGTGCAGGCGGACCATTCGGTGGTGCAGGCGGACCATTCGGAGGTGCAGGCGGACCATTCGGAGGTGCAGGCGGACCATTCGGTGGTGCCGGTGGACCATTCGGTGGTGCAGGCGGACCCTTCGGAGGCGGACGTGGACCGTTCGGCGCTTCCGGTGTCTACAACAGTCTGAGCTCTACAAACGCCAACTTGAACGCTTTCGAACCCGAGGAAGATGGTACGTCTTGCGAATGCGATTATTGACCATTGTAAAGATACAAAATTTATCCAATTTTTATTATCTTCTCATGGAAATGGATTTGGCTTTTTCTTCATTCGTATTTCACGAATAGATATCTTCTAATCTTCACGAGATACATTGACGTTTCTCGATTTATAGTTAGTCAATCGATGCATGAAAAAAATTGGTAGAAATCTGATATTAATCCTTAAATGAAGCAACAAGTATTTGTACCATTGCATAAATTAAATTACGAAATTCATTGGAATAAATATTTCTGCAGTCGACGAGAATTTTTTTTTTTTTTTTTCTTTATTTCCTTTCGATCGACTGTAATTCAATGTATTCTTCCGCACACCAGGTTTGTCTTTCGACGAACAGGAGAGCATCTACAACGGTCAGCAATTGCCGGCTGTTCCCGCCGACGCAGTGTCCGTTTCTCTCGCCTACAAGAATCTTCTTGCTCCCCATTTGCCACAAAACGCAAACGGCAAAAAGAGAATAATTCCTGAAGAACGTTTGTCCTTCGGACCGCGAACCATTCCCACTGATGGCCGCATCACCAAAGCACCGACCACCGACATTCCCGAGGAACGTCTCGTTACCGTTGACAAACCAATCGTCGAATTGAAACCAATCGCAGCCGGAAGAAGCGGTGGATGCGGTGGTGCAGGTGGTGCTGGTGGAGCCGGTGGAGCCGGTGGAGCCGGTGGTGCTGGTGGTGAAACCGAAGAAGATATTGCTGAACAGGAAGCCATCGAGAGGGAGAGAATGGAACAGGAAGCTGAGGCTCAGGCCAGTCAGGGATCCGGTGCATACATCACATACAGGTAATTAACCAAATCATTTACTCGTCTATATTATCATATATATCGCTTACAGAAGATCCAAAAATTGCTCCTTAAAATTTCATAACATCGATAAACTAAAAAAAAATAAGTTTAACATCATAAAAGTTCTTTGAATTAAAAAAAATCTCTGTAATCGATACTTACGATCGTAACTGTGGATTACCAGTCATCCAGATGCTTCAAAAAGGATTATCTTTCAGTATTCAACAATTAACGATTTTTTTTTTAATCACTTTTCAGCGACTTGGGATACGGACCAGTAGGACCGAGTGGCAACACATTCATCAACACACCCGCACAGACCGCATACGCTTCGACAGCCCCTGCGGGTGCCGGATACGGTGGTCCAGGAGGCGCAGGTGGCGCAGGAGGCATTGGAGGCGCAGGAGGCATTGGAGGCGCAGGAGGCATTGGAGGCGCAGGTTCTTCCGGTTACGATGATGGAACTCCCTGTGGTCCGGTTGGCCCTCCATTGCCCGGTTACCGTCCCGGAAGTGTGATCGTTCGTCACGAAGGCGAATGTGGTGGTCCCGGAAGCGGTGGTTCAGGCGATGGCGGTTCTTCGGGTTCCGGCGGAAGCCAATATGACGATGGCGAGGATAACGAAGATTCTTACGATCCGGTTGCCTCCTACGAGGAAGATGACGATAGTTCCGAGGGCTCAGGTCGCGCCGGATGCGGATTCGGAAGCTCGAGCTCCAGTCCCAGTTCGCGCAGAAGTTCCAACACCAGTGGTGCACTCAGCCGACTCTGGGCGACGTCCGGCGACGGCTATCGCTCCGCAGTCGGCGCTTCTTGCGCTCATCACTGAAGAAGATGCCGAAGATAAAGCGTCGATCCGATATTCTCGATTACCTCGAGATATCGCGATCCGCTATGAAAATTTAACTATCGATACACCTTTGCGTGTACTATGATACAGTTGTCCGCGCATCGCGCGACACTCGTCGTTACAACTAGTCCTCGCCGTTCTTGTATAAAATAATTATGTACATAGACGCTAATCTGGTGAAAATAATAATAAATCCCGGAGACAGTGTCCACCATTATATGAAAATAAAACGAGAGTTCGTTTACACCCATAAATTACGTATTTCTTATCGTTATTTTTTTACCCCTTCTATAATGTATCGCACATTACTTTTTTTTTTTTTTTGCGCTAATAATTTCAAGATTAATCCTTTTACTTCGATTTTATTTATCTTTATATATTAAACAGACAGATGATAAAAATGATCTTAAAATAGATCGACTGTAATTCGACGATAATCAGAGGGTAAAAAAAAACAGCAATAGAGAATTACGATGCGGAGTTCAATTCTGAAAAAAAAATTAATGTTTTAATTTAACAATCTTCAAGGAATTTTTTTTTCATTACGTATTTATTAAAAAACGAATTAAAATGGAATTTTAATAAATACAAAACACTCGGAAAAATTCATTGAAATTGGGGAATATAAATTGTTTCGGAGATTGAAAAATGCGATGTGTATCTCATGGGATATATTGATCGACTATAATTCGACGATAATCAGAGGGTAAAAAAAGACAGCAATAGAGAATTACGATTCGGAATTCAATTCTGAAAAAAAATTAATGTTTTAATTTAACAATCTTCAAGGAATTTTTTTTTCATTACGTATTTATTAAAAATCGAATTAAATTGGAATTTTAATAAATACAAAACACGCGGAAAAATTCATTGAAATCGGGGAATATAAATTCTTTCGGAGATTGAAAAATCGGCTGTGTATCTCATGGGATATATTGTCTAATAAAGTTTTCCACAGGAATAAACAAAATGTGTAAATATTGGGTGGATATTTATATATGTTTGTTGATTGTTATTGAGTATTTTTATCGTAGACGATGTAAGCGACTGGTGGGCAATTGACGAAGAGAAAGAAGACGAGAAGGAAGAAATGGGCCGCTGTTCGTATATCAACGAAGTTCATCAATCTTAAAGCCATTTGGTTCTTTTCCAAAAGCTACACCAACGATAAATGAATAAAACTGATCTACAATCACCCTGACAAGTTCATCTGTATTTTCAGAGTCTATAGCAGTAAAATCTCTCATCGGTATGTATGAAGTCGCGATATATCTTTTGCTTGTTGAATTTTTTTGCTAACATTCAAGTAATATACATTGGGCTTTCGTACAAACGAATCTTTGTAAAGCTGTGCGATATCGAGGCTTCGAATTCTCAAAAGAAAGTTTTTTTTTTTCGCCTAATTTCCGTACGAAATCATTGAGATAAAATAACGGAGTCGCCGGATGATCCGCGATCGCTTGCAATTAATGAAGTCGTTAATAAAAAATAAAAAAAACCGCTTACAAAAATATCTCTCGTCGACGCGCAGTGCAACTAGCGTCGAGTTTTAGTTAGTTAGAGTTTCGAAAGGAAGTCGCAACTTGCACGTGCGTTGCGTTCTCTCGTGTGAGCGTTGCAATGCGCTCGTAAAGTTTTCTCCCTCTGTGATTTCTCTCTGTATGGAGTTCGCCTGCGAACGTGAGTCTCGTATAACTTTACTCGACAACAGCGACGAGGAGAACATTTCCCCCCCTTTAACGAATGTACGCGAAAGGCTGCAAACACATATATGTGCGAAGCTACATGAATTCACGCACGTGCGCGCGTGTGAACACCGTGCGTCGTAGATGTCGAAATTTATCGGTCGCCCTCCACTTCCGACTCTAAAGCGGGCCTGTCGTCGGCTCGTAAAGAAAGACGCGAACTCGGCGAGCCGACGTTGTATAGTATGTTTGCTGTACACAGCTTATATATGCCATACGTTTTTTGAAGCGAGAAGAGAGGAAAGAGCTTCGAGGGTAGTATATGTCTTTATGCTCTACGAAACTCTGGCCATATGGTCGGACTCGATGATCGCTGATAACGATACATCTTCGAAAGATGCACTTCGCTGCGTTTAAAAAAAAAAAATTTTTTACGAGATCGTAAAAATTTGAAATATATCGATAGAAAAAAAAAATTACCTCTCAGATTATTTTTAATAATAATAAACTCAGTTTTTTTCCATACGAATAGGTCAAAATTATAATTATTACAAATGATCGAAAAAAAAATTCCGAATTTTATTTGTTTCGAGAAACTCGTCGGGAGATCTTGAAGATTTTTTTTCAGATCCTTCTAAAATCGCTCCTTTTTATTAAAAAAAAAATGAATCCTACTGATTTAATTTTATTCTCATTACAAGATACCATCTTTTTTTCAGACGCCATTTGATATATATCGCCGTCGATTATTAGAAAAAATCTCATCTCAAACATTTTCCATATTACGAAGAAAAATGGCGCAAGTTTTGCAGAGAAAAAAATTGGTGTTAAAAAACGAAAGATTTTTGTTTCAGAAATATACGCCGATACGGGAGGAATCCGGAAGATTTCTACGTGCGAGTAACGCACGTTCGTATATTCGAGATCGCAACAAAGAGCGTAAAGAAAATATTTCAAAATTTTTTTTGCGTGCATCTGGCGTGCGACCGACGTGCGAAAATTCGATCGCGTGTGCCACCGAAGGTGAACTTTGCGTGAGTTGCACAACGATGCGTCAACTTTTTCTGCTACGCGGAAGCGCGATAAGCGCGGGGAGGTTTTCGATCTCCGAACTCGCGCTATGTCCGTTTTGTGTTTTACGCCGAAATATAAAACAATCGTAAAACAGGAAGTGTCGCGTTTCCAAGTGCCACAATGGCTTTTCGCGCGCATGCTGAAGCGCCGGAGGTTTCCAGCGAGTCTATATCTGGGAGGAATGCTGGCCTCAACCAGTTTGGCATCAGAATCCGGGAATCGTGCGCGATGCTCGGCTATACTTGCTTACCTCGTTGTAAGCAATTGCAGCGGCTTCAGCCGCTGCTGCTGGCCTCAATAGTGACCTTGATCGTCACGGTTGCCGAGGCACAGCGTTACTCTGGACCACAAATCATCACTTACGGCGAACCCTGTCCTCAGGGAAGCGCCCAAAACCTTCCATACCAAATTCAGGTACTCCATTATCGATTATCACTCTGCTAATAAAATCACTTTGTTTTTTCGACTATCCAATCATAATTTTCAACACAGTGAGAAAAAAAAATCGATTAATCGACAAAATCGGCGCATGCGGGTGGCGAAAAAAAATGATCGATCGCTTAAAAGAAATAATTGTAGTAAGAAAAAGAAATAAAATAGAAAAGAAAAGAAATAGTTCATTCACTAACAGTTAGTATGATTAACGAAATATTTCTTTCAGTGAATGAAATGTTTATTTCGCCACCTGCAAGCGCCGATTTCGTCGATTCAACCGATTTTTTTTCTCTGCATAAAATCATTTTCTCCCCGTCAATAAAAAATTAATAATTCGAGGAAATCATTTAAAAATCATTTTTCACAACTCAAATTGTCGCGAAATCAGAGAAATCTTAAAATAACGATAACGCGAATGGGAGTGTATAAAAAGAATTATTCATTTATTTACATCGCAGACGCCTGTGATCCCAAAATCGGCGCCTGGTTCTCCCTCGTATCTCGGACCACCGGGAGGAAAATCTTACGGTTACGGCATAAGCGCACCGCCGTCTCAATCGAGTCCGTCGAACGTAGGTTTCCAACTTCCGGTTAGCATTCAACAGCCTGTTCTTCCGCAAGGCGGTTCAGGCGCTCCGGGTGGCGCAGCCGATCCTCTTCGGGGAAAAACTTACGGTATCGGAATTCAGAACGGACCTTCGTCGGGATCGCATCCCGCGCCGTCTCTGGGAGCGTTTGACTTTGGTGTTCAAAAGTCCGTTCCCACACCGAAAAATCAACAAAGTCTACAAGATCCTTCGTGAGTTTTGCTGATCTTAGGTTTTCGCAAGTATTTTCTTTTATGGATGATTGTGGTGTGTTACTATTCTTCAGGAGCCGTCTCACCGTGCAAATCCAACCCGCCGGAGGACCTGGAGGGTTCGGAGGACCTGGAGGCTTCGGAGGACCTGGAGGATACGGAGGACCTGGAGGATACGGAGGACCTGGAGGCTTTGGAGGACCTGGAGGATTCGGAGGTCCTGGAGGATTCGGAGGTCCTGGAGGATTCGGAGGGCCTGGAGGGCTCGGAGGAGCTGGAGGACCTGGAGGATTCGGAGGACCTGGAGGTCTCGGAGGAGCTGGAGGACCTGGAGGATTGGGAGGACCTGGAGGGCTCGGAGGAGCTGGAGGACCTGGAGGGCTCGGAGGAGCTGGAGGACCTGGAGGATTCGGAGGACCTGGAGGATACGGAGGACCTGGAGGACACGGAGGACCTGGAGGATACGGAGGACCTGGAGGATACGGAGGGCCTGGAGGGCTCGGAGGACCCGGAGGGTTAGGAGGTCCGTACGGCGGTCCAGCATTGTGGGGTCCATTGCCCATCGGCATCCAGCGTCCGGCTCATGAACCGAACGCTCAAGGTGGTGCAGGCGGCGTGCCGCCGAAACGCCTAACTGGATTAACATCAACAGTCGACAGACTTTTGATTCCTGCCTGCGATTTACCTACGGGTGGCAGCAGTGGCGGTAGCGGTGGTAGCGGTGGTAGCGGTGGCAGGGGTTCATCGTCTTGTTGATATTGCGCATATTATATTTGTAACTCACCGAAACAAACAATAAACAATCAGTTCAGACACTAAAATGTTCAAAAATATCTTACCTCATCCAATCCATAACCGTAAAGTTTAATGTCCTTTATTAAAAAAAAAATCTCTTTTTTAGCACCAATATTTTCCATGGAAAATCGCGAAAAAAAAAATGTTTCCCCGTATCTTGATTTTCTATGTATGAGAAAAAAAATCACTTGCTTATTATTTTTTTTATTGAAGATATGCCGGTGAAAAAAGAAAACAAGTATGAAAAACGATTTGAAACGATCTTTTTTTTTTTTCAGCGATAATTCAATGACCTTCAGCCGAATTACAATCGTTTCCGGGATAAATATATTCGTGAATCGAAGCGAGAGTTAAGCACGGTAAAAAGTATTGCGCAGTAACTCACATAAGAAAATTGCGAATGTATGCCGAATTCATGATCTATTATGACGCGATTGGCTTGTATTCGTACGTGCGAGAGTTCGATCTTTCGATTCGAGTACTTGACGATAAATATAATCGGAATTGCTAACGATAATCCGATGGTCATTGCCGATTTCGATGAGTAATTGGCCGCTTGTTGTCACTTGGCGACACGATCTGACGTGCCGAATCTCAGTGTGCCGCTCTGATCGCCCAGGTATATGAGGGAGTTGTTATTCTCGATGCTGGCAGAGGCAAAACGAGCATCGCAATGAGAACAACGAATCGTCTCTTCGCGCCATTGGTGGCGTTCTTTTTAGCCGCATCTTGGCTCGGATGTCAAGGATATCCCGAGTATCATCGCGAATCTATAAGAAACTCCGATCAAGATTTCTTCGAAGATGATCAAGTGAGCGCTATCTATGGAGAGCCTCGAGCCGCTCTCGAACGAAGAGCAGCAAACGAGGAACTATCTCTAGCAGAACAGTACGAAGAGGCTGAGTCTGGATCGGGCGCGCAGCCAAGAACGATATGGAAACAGGTAAAAAAAAGATTTCGTACAATTTCTTCAAAATTGTAACGAAATACTAAAAAAATCGATATAATTTTGTTTCAGGTATTTTTCGAGAATCCTCCCGCCCGATCTTTCGTAAAGAGACATCAACATTCAGGATCCGCCGGTTCAGCGGCAGCTTCGTCTGCCGCAAGCGCAGCATCCGCCGCCGTGATCCCTCCCTGCGAAGAGGAACAGTCGCTCATCTTCAAGGAACAAATCGTGCTGTACTTCCAGGAGATTCTGACTGAGATGAAAATTTTGTGGAGATACGCGACGATAGTGTTCCAAAATCTGCGAAGCGAATTATCGTTGGGACCGCAAGCTGACGATTGCGAGGAAGTTGCCGCGGCAAGTGCCACAACTTACGAGATCGTACAGACCGAACTCACTGGATTCCTTGAGAGAGGACCGCAACTGTTGCAAGTATTACTCAACGAGCCGCGACACATACTCGCGATTCCGGATATTATTCTATCGGCTGTGCCTACTCATCAGATCGCTGCGTCGATCACCCGTCTGAAGAGTACGATAATTAAGCTTATGATCCTTGCGAAAGAATGGCTCGTCGCTCATGACGTCGGCACACAGTTCTATGGCGGTTTCGGAATTGCTGATGCAGTGGAGAGACATTTGGCGACCATAGAGCTCAAGAGATTCGAAATACTCGATGATCTTCTGCACCCTGAGGCCGCAGCAGCGGCCGCTGCATCCGCAGCGGCATCCGCAGCTTCCGCAGCAGGTTCTGACGTGGCCTCTTCAGCCGCATCTGCAGCATCTGCAGCATCCGCAGCATCCGGTCATGATCACGTTCATGGCAAGATCATCTACAAGTACCGTGCATTCGGTACTCTTCTCACGTTCCTGCGCACAATGCCGGTACTTCTTCACGATCTACTAATCGCCATGAAGGCAGCGATCACCGCAATTGCTACTCACAAGGTTCAACTGCTCAACGGTGCAACTCTTCCCGCTGGAGTCCTCGAGCATCCGATACTCGGAATTCCATGTCTGAATTACGAAGCCGGAATTGTTCCCTACGACAGTGGAGTAGTGGACAGCAAGTTGCACCTGTTCTCAGCGAAAGTCCAGCCGCTGCTCCGAAAGTTCGGATCTTCGAGCGGTTCAGCTGCATCAGCAGCGTCATCGGCATCTTCCTCTTCGGGATCTGTGGCTCCGGTTATCGTACCAGTAGCCGTTAGCCCATCTTCCTCTTCTTCATCTTCGTCTTCTTCTTCGAGTAGTTCAGTGGCTGCCGCTCCTGTTGTTCCCTGCGTAACTGGTGGCTCGTCGGGCTCTTCGTCTTCTTCTGCTTCATCTTCTTCTTCTTCTTCCTCGGGATCTTATATCGAACCTGTAATTCCAATCGTGCCCGTTATTCCTTCCAGCTCTTCTTCGTCCGCTTCTTCTTCTTCTTCTTCTTCAGCATCGCATGTCGCTCCCGTCGTGCCTATTGTCCCAGTAGTAGTTCCTAGCAGTTCTTCTTCATCCTCGGCTTCTTCATCATCGTCTTCTTCTTCTTCGGATCATATCGTTCCCGTGGTACCAGCCGTTGTTCCTCTTGCGTCCAGCTCATCAGCCAGCAGTTCTTCGGCATCGTCATCCGGATCAAGTGGCGTAGTACCTTGCCACGGACTGCATCGTCACCACGGGCATCATCTCGGAATCTTCCCCATAGGACGTGGCAGTGGATCGTCGAGCGCATCTTCGGCTGCCTCTTCAGCAGCTTCCGGTAGCGATATAATCTCTACACCGTTGCTTTCGGTCGGACATCTTCCATCAGTTAGCGGTGGCTCGTCAAGCGCTTCTTCAGCTGCCTCTTCGGCAGCTTCCGGCAGCGACATCCTCTCAACGCCGTTGCTGTCTATCGGGCATCTTCCAGTAGCTGGCAGTGGTTCCTCAAGCTCTTCTTCTGCTGCTTCTTCAGCATCTTCCGGTAGCGATATTATCTCTACACCGCTCCTCTCAGTGGGACATCTTCCGTCAGCCAGCAGTGGTTCGTCGAGCTCTTCTTCAGTTGTTTCTTCAACAGCTACCGGTAGCGATATCATCTCCGCTCCAATCCTCTCTGTCGGAAGTGTTCCATTAGTCGCGACCGACGATGCGGCAGCTAGTTCATCTGCCTCATCCGCTGCTTCTTCCGGATCTTCCGGTGGATTGTTGGGATCGGCATTGATTGGCCATGGCGTCCACGTTCCAGTGCTGTCCGCACTCGAGTCAGCAGCTGCCTCTGCGGCTTCTTCGGCAGCTTCGGCGGCTTCCGGTAGCAACGTCATCTCTACGCCGTTGCTTACCGTCGGACCAATAATACCTGCGGTACCTGTGGTATCATCGGACGATTCGGCTGCTAGCTCCGCCGCTTCTTCAGCTTCATCTTCCGGAACTTCCGGAGGTTTGTTGGGATCAGGATTGATTGGACATCATCACGTGCACATTCCCGCCCTCTCTGCGGTCGATTCAGCTGCTAGCTCCGCCGCGTCTTCAGCTGCATCTTCCGGATCTTCCGGAGGTTTGTTAGGATCGGGAATAATCGCAAGTCATGGCGTCCATATTCCCGCGCTTAACGCACTCGAGTCGGCAGCTAGTTCCGCTGCTAGTGCCGCTTCTGCCGCAGCATCCAGCAGCGACGTCATCTCTACTCCGCACTTCTCCATTGGACATCTTCCGGTAGAATCGGCCGGAAGTTCTGCAGCCAGTTCTGCTGCATCTTCGAGTAACAATGTCATCTCTACTCCTCTGTTCTCCGTCGGACATCTTCCGGCACACACTACGGGAGATGCCGCTGCTAGTTCTGCCGCTTCGTCCGCCGCATCCTCGGGATCTTCCAATGGATTACTGGGATTAGGATTGATCGGACATCACCATGGACCCCATATTCTTCACGCACCCCATATCAGTATAGTCCCATCGGGATCTGCAAGTTCCGCAGCTAGCAGCGCTTCTTCCGCTGCCAGTTCGGGAGCTTACGACGGCTACGACGTGAACATCGACGCTGCCGAATTTCCGCACATCACTAATCTCTTCGATTCCGGTTCGGCAGCATCTTCCGCAGCGTCGTCGGCAGCGTCGTCGGCAGCATCCTCAGCAGCTTCTTCAGCGGCAAACTCGGCCGGTCACTTCGGACACATACCGCTAATCTTGCCGCGCGGAAAAATCGTTCGCGCTCTCGGCACCGATCTCATATTCCCCGGTGATATCGTTACCATCAAACTACAGAACAAAGCCGTTCTGATCGGTAGGATACTCGACGGTGTGAGTCCAATCGCTTTTAGATTCCTCACATCGCCGTTGCCACCCATTCAAGTTGGAATACGTCCCGGCGGCAAGATATGGAACATCGCTAGTCACGATTTTCATGACATCGAATGCAGTGAAGCGTTCAATCATTTGCTACGCGGATCAGTTTAAATCGTGAGATTAAAGTGGATGTGGAATCGAAATGTCAAAACCTCGACATTGAGTTCGGGATGTTCACAAAGGACTACGAATATTACATATAAGGATTGTACAATATTTGTATTATTTATTTTCGAAAAGTTATTTATTGTACAATAAAACGAGCATTGAAAAGTATAATCGCATTATTTTTTGTTCCCCATTTCTTCATCGTAAATTCGTGAGAAAAAATCGATTATAGATTCGATCGAAAAATTTTCGATCGTAAAATGCAACGAAATTAAATTTTTTTAAAAAATGCAATATTTGAAAAAATGAAGATGAGCTAAAAGCAAATAATTTAAAAAAAAACGAAAAATTATTCACTGAGTAAAGTCGGAAACGAAACTGAATAACAAGATGCTAATAACGAACAAATTTAGAAACGTTAGCCTTCGGTCTCGCGATGCTAAAAAATTAAGTAACCAAATCCATTTGGTTACTTAATTTCGCAACGTTTCCTGGCTTTCCAAAGTCAGGAAACGTTGCGAATAGATGGACTTCGAGATTTGTCTTTTCGATTATCCTGGAAGGTCATTGATACTCGTTAGAGAATGAAAAAAAAAAAGTGTAACGCGCTCGCGAAACGCGAAACGGTGCACACGCGAGTGGCACAGATAGTTGGAAAAGAATTTCATCGTAACGTTCATCACAGCCTGCATAACTGTGTGTACGAATATATAGGTCAGTGGATATTATTGCACGAGTTAAAAAAATTCGCTGATAATGCTCGACATCCTTACGTCGTCCCTACTCTTTGATCATTAAATTGACTGATCGCTTTGCCTCGAAACTCTCTTCTACCTTATAAACATTAATAATTCCGCGACAATCGGATCGGCGCTCTCGATTCAACGCGACGGAGTTCCATACTACTTTTTCCAAAAAAAAAAAAAAAACCATAAAAAAAAAATTTTAAATAAAAAATGGTGTTAGTACGATCATCCGTATTCTGCTGTCTCCTGTTGGCATATTCAATAATATCGGCGCCAAAAAACGTTCGATGTTTGGACGGCTGGAGTTCCGAAGAATCGATCGAAATACCCGTTCGCCGGAGGGCGGATCGAAGAAGATCAACAACCATTCATAATCCCTCACAGCACAGACCAATTTTGGAACTGGTCTTGGGAATTCTCGACACCTTTCATTCGTCCACAAAGGCAGAGCTTAGAAGGGTGAAAATGCGACAGGAAAATGCAGCGATTATGCCGCCCACCGGAGAATTCACGAGCGCTACGTGACTCATCGAGATATTTCCTTGTATTGCACATTGTCGTTGAAATTTTAATGTTATTCATGCGCCACTATATAATATATTAAATAAATTATAATTTTTTAACTATTTAAATGTGACTGCCAATTATTTTTCTATTCCTGATATCTCCCGATAGTGACGAACGCTTAAGCATCACATTAAAGAGAATTTCATACGTCTTCTATAATTTTTTTTTATAGCAATAAATATTGCTATTTATGAATAATAAAAAAATAGAGCGCTGATATATGAAATATTATTAACGTTTGATTAATTTTCAAGAATTATTTTCATCGATAAAAGGTCGTTAAATAGCAGAGGTCGAGGCAATGCATCTTGACTCCCATAGAAATGAGTGGTAAACAATATTTTTAACATCGAGAAGTAAGAAAATCGCTGTTCCACGTGTTCGATAAGTTCCGAGTCGATGTTCACAAGATCGCGGAGGTCGCATGCGCATTAATCGCAAAGCGTCAAATTATGCTTATAGCCAATCACTTCGTTGAAGTATGCTGACGGCGATGAATGATTTATGAATTTACGATAATATTAAGCGTATGCGGAACTCATCAGTTCACTGCAACAATACTAATATTGAAATGTACTTTAATGCTGTCGTGTGCGAAAGAGCTATAGAAATTCAGCTATATACATAAATATCATATACATATATATATAAAAGTGACGAATATATCATTAAAAGGCTGCGTTGCTTCATGCGCGTTATATCTCCCACGATGTCCCGCAGTATAAACATATATCTATACATAAGCTCCGTAGAAAAGTATATAAAAGCATAGATAGTACGACCTTCGACACTCGCCCCGTACTTATCGAATAGTACTCTGTTCGCGCGCTACGAAATCTTTCGAGTTCTTCATTCAGTTCGTTACTATCGTCGAAGACGCTAAGCACGCAGAAGATACTCCGAAACTCTTATTGTACATCAAAGAATCCTTAAAATCAACGAAATGGCACGTTGGTTCTTCGTTACTTTCTTGGTGGTTTGCCTCGTCTGCTATATTCAGGTAAATATTTATCGGATTATTGTGGATTAACCGCGAGTGCGATGGGTCAAGGATCGAAAAAAGAAAAAATAAAAAAAAATAAAAAAATTCGTTTAATTACGATTATTTTCTCGATCTCAGATGACGAAATAAAATCGATAAATTTCTCGAGCGACAATTTAGCTGAAAGTGTTTTGTCGCTATTTTAGCGCAGAGAAAACATAATGTTTCACCATATTCTTCTTATCTAAAGTTGAAACGTGGCCTCCGAGAGGTCATCGGTTCAAAGTTTAAAAAACGTATTGTTGATCTTAAGCGCATTTTTTATCGTATTTTATTTTTTTATTATTATAAAATAAATATACTAATTCGCGCTTTTAGAGATGATCCATGCAATTGCGGATACGAAAAATTATAGAATTCACGATTTTTATTTAACCTTCGATTTTACAGGCCTTTCCACAAGGCGAAACTTCCGGAAGTGAGGCTACTCCTGGAAGCAAAATCGAAGGGGCGTTGAACGACGTTATGGAATCCCTTCAGAAGGGCTTCAAGGGAATCATGGAAGATCCCAATATCAACAAACTCGTTCAGGACGGTCAGAAATTCTTGGAAAACGCCGCTACGACCATCCAAAAGGAAGCCGCAAAGATCGTCCCTAAGACTGACGAAAAATAATGTTCTGCCATGTCGAATGATCCATTAATTGTATATCATCGTAAAAAACGATTTTTTTGTACAATTTTATGTGATGTAGAATACAATTTGAAGTCTATCAGTTATTTGACTGCGATTGTTGGATTTTTTTAACCCCTTTTCCTCGGACTCCTTATCTTTCCATATTATTATTGAATCGAATCGAATTATTGAATCTCTACGAAGGGCGGTTCGTTGAAAACGTAAAAGATGTCGAAGAAATACGATCGCGCGGATGCGAAGTAATTTTTTTAATCGGAATATCCGAAGAGTTGACCTGTCGCGAGTCAAGGTCTCTAATGCCGAACGTTTCTTTCCGATAAGAGGGTGAGATACGAGACGAACTTTCATGAGTTTACTGTAACAAATATGACGAGAGCCGCGGGCAACGTTTCGTATGCATGTTTCACGCGTATTGTTACGTGGTAACGAAATGACGAATTTTTCCTAAAAACCTTTGACCGGATAATCGATCATCAAAGACGCTTCGAGAAAATAACATTATCGTTGCGATGAACAATTGCAAAACTGTCGCTTTGTCTACCGGGGAGATTTTTTTTTTAATCGTTAGATAATGAATCGTTACAACAACAACTCGATGCATCCGATGAATCACGACATCTGATGAAGAAATTATAACGAAATAACGAAAAGATAAATTATTGATGGCTTTCTACGAATTTTCTTTCTACGAATCGCAGATAAGTACTCTTTATTAATGCAAAGATAAATTTTACATTTTGAAAATTAAAACCGTTCGTTCGTATATTGCTGCGTCAGTATCGGCCACTTTCTTAGCTAATGAGGCGATATATTTTTCGTTCTGAAATAATCCTCCAAAAGTGAAGAGTTCATCGTAATAGTTACGAACATCGGATTACGGTGAAAGAAACTGACGCCACTAAATTAATTTTAATATTTCAGCAATAGTTGCTCCCAATAGGTGAATCATTATTTTACCGCATAAAGTAGAGTCATATTAATTTAATACTTTTTGTATCAATAAAAAAAAAATTTGAAGTTCTTAGCGTAATTTTCATTTTTTTATAAAAAAAAGTTTTTGTAGTTAATAATGTATGTCTTGCAAAAATAATTTTTGTGAAATAAAAAAAAATATATTATTTGCGGAGAACTGTTTACATTATTTTACCGCATAAAGTAGAGTCATATTAATTTAATACTTTTTGTATGAAAAAAAAAAATTTTGAAGTTCTTAGCGTAATTTTCACTTTTTTATAAAAAAAAATTTTGTAGTTAATAAGGTATGTCTTGCAAAAATTATTTTTGTTAAATAAAAAAAAAAATTATTTGCGGAGAACTGTTTACATTATTTTACCGCATAAAGTAGAGTCATATTAAATTAATACTTTTTGTATCAATAAAAAAAAAATTTGAAGTTCTTAGCGTAATTTTCACTTTTTTATAAAAAAAAAGTTTTTGTATTTAATAATGTATGTCTTGCAAAAATTTTTTTTGTGAAATAAAAAAAAATATATTATTTGCGGAGAACTGTGTACGATGTAAAAAATACATACAGACGGTGAGTCAAAGAGTTAATATTGCGTTATTCCGGTTCAAGTGTCCCCTCGACGTAGAGGCTGAAAGCCAAAGAAGACTTCCGAGAACTTTTGCTCAAAATTAATCTATATAGGTATATAACATAAAACGTAAAGCATTCCGAGAGTCTCTTCTCTCGTATCATAATATGAGCCCATCGATAAATTCGACTTGTGGCTTGACCCGACCTCCGTGTATATAAGATTGGACGACGATTCTCGGACTTTTGATTACGAGACGTCTTCGCTACAATACCATAGCTTAGCAATTCAATAAACTTTGGCGTTCTAGTAATCGTCCCCTCTGCGTTCTCCCATAATATCCGAAAAACACAAAAAAAATTCCTTTCCCGACCCCCCAAACAGTGTTCTAAATTTTTTTTATCGCTTTCGTTGAACCAACAAAATCGTTAATTTGTCCATTGGCTGCGTCGGGGTCGTTGTACGACATTATACGGACATTGGAACAAAAAAATTGTGATAGTATCCTTCCTCGTTCCTTCCTCTCTACCATCGTGAAAGAAAGTCACACGACAAACTTAATAGTTTCACGAGTTTATATTCGAAGCCCGGAGCGGATCCGTGTTGAGATACAAGATGATAACTTGGCACTTTGCCCCCAGCCTCCCCGATAAGAATTGCCTATAAAAGGGAGTCATTCCGTCGCGAGTTTCATCAGTCTTTCTCTCGATCTATAACAGTCAAGAGACCTTGAACGGTGTTCGTATTTTTGAATCGTATCAAGATGAAGGGATTTATCGGTATTGCGTTGTTCGCTTTGGTGGCCGTTGCCGCCGCTCTTCCCCGCGGATCAGGACAAGCGCAAGCTAATCAGGCGGTACCTGATGCCAGCCAACCCACCCCCCTCGTCGACATCATCACCAAGGCGCAGACCAATATCAACAATCTTGGAAAGCAGATTCAGGAACAATTGAACCTTCCGGATCAAGAGGCTGTCGTAAACACCATCAAGGCGCAGAGCACCACCCTCGCCAACAACGTTCAAACTTACATCACCCAAGTCACCGAAGACGTAAGTGATAACATTTTTTTAATTAATGGCAAAAATTCACTTATAAAATTTACAAAAAAAAAATAATAATAATAATATGGAATTAAAATTAAACATATCGAAATGTTATTTATTAAATTTTACGATCGTGGAAAATCAACTAATTTTTTTTTTAAATCGATTTCTTTGCGCAGATCAAGTCTAAGAGCCCCGAGTTGGAAAGACTTTGGGGAGATATTAAGGGAAAGCTTAACAAGGTTGTCGAAGATATTAACTCGCAGATTCCGAACGCCTCCGAACAGGCAGCACAGCTTCAGGCTAAATTCAACGAGGGTGTCAGTGTACTCGTTACAGAGTCCGACAAAGCGGCTAAAGCAATCACCCAAAATTCCTCGAAGGCTCAGGAAGACATTGCTAAATTCACGAAACAGGCTGTCGAGATTGCCGTTCAAGCGACGCAGAACTTGAACACTCAGCTGCAACAAGCCGCCACCGCTGCTAAGGCTGCCTAAGAAAATCGACTACGATAATAATTTGATTTTATCGGCGCGGAACTGTACATCTTTGAGATGCAAGGAGATCTGATCGCATCGAAACACCGACGATAACATTTAAAAAAAAATTATAATCGATGAAACGAAATTCTCTAATAAAAAGAACAAAATGAAAAGAGAAATACTATGAAAATGCGAAACAATATTCAGGAAGCGTTGTAAAAAGTTTCGCAAGTCTTGTGACGCGTTTCGTAAGAAATAACGTCATACGATCGCGAGTATGAATCAAGTCATCGAAATATCTTTAACGAGCGCAATTTTCAATTTCTCACGTGTATTAAATCGCAGGATAATAATAAAGTTCTTATTTAATTCGTAAATTGAATTATTTTATTTTATTTTTTTTTCCTTACGTAAATCGCCACAACATCGATATTTATTTATTTATTGGTAAAGAAAGTTATTACGACGGAGATAATTGCTCTTCGCGAGTGTTCGAATTTATGCACATCGTAATTAATGATAAAAAGTAAACAATTAGTTGCCGAGAATTTAAATATCACGATGTTTTGTGTGATAAGATCGCCACATCGTTTAGTGATAATAAGAATTTTACTCGATGAGAGTCGCTGCATTAATTCGCAATCAAAATCCTCTCCTCGGCTATACATCGAACAGTACCATTAGATCTCATGGGACGATAATTGATTAACTCGAAACTCAAAAATTAGGATATAGTGCTGTTGTTTATTATTTTACTTCCGGTAAAGTATAGGGATTCGTAGAGAATACATGCAGTAGAAAACACGTAATGAATGAACGTAGAAAAATATTTATTTGCCACGAGTACAAACGTTTACACACACATATAATACACATATTATCAGTCAAAGTCCTCGAATGATGAAAAACGCGGGTCTCTCGAGCAAAGATTCGACGGTTTGCCAATTCTCAAAGTCGGCCGCGCCGGTTTTATGCAATCCGGGATTGGAAGCCACTGACAAGCGAAGGAAGCGCATTTGACAAGAGCACCCATCGCTTTTGACGCGACGTAACTCAACGGGTTGTAAGGTTGTTGTTGCTGATTTTCGCATCGTGACGATGATGTGAATACCGAATTCGGCGCTGCTGCAGCGTACTATTCAATAAAATTTGATACTTTAGAATCGATTGTAATGATTTATAGGATTTTTTTTTTTTTTTTTTTTAGGAAGACAGTAAAACTTTACCCTGTGATTCAATAGCACGAGACTCAGAGAAAAAAGAAGTATCTTCGTGAACGGCATGACGATCTTTTAATCACCACAATGTCAATATATATGTTACGACTCGGAAAACTTGCAATCGACTGTGCGAAGCTAACACTTGAGAAACTTGACGCTCTCCGCCATCCGGAAATGCGAGAATATCCGTTTTACGTAATTTGTTTGTTGAGAGAAGAAATAAACAGTAAGCAATTACTTGTAATCGTTACCTACATATAGGGCAAACTTTCCACGAATGAAATGATTGCTCAGGGGAATCTCAGTGTAGCGAACGGAGTACATGTAGATATATTAGTGTTTTTGCCACCGGATGCATCTATTCGCGATTTCCGGCAGAAAAATCGGACTTTTTTATATACTACTCTTTGTTAATGTGTTATTTATAGAAGCGGAGACATTCAATACGGAAATACTTAGATATCATCCACCGTCCCTACAGGTTAGATATTTGTTTTTTTTTTTATAATGAAAAATATACAAAAAAAATTATTGCAACATATAATGTGATCGTAAAGTATACGTAAATGTACAATTTTTTTAAATTCCTTTTAAATCATTTTTTCGTCGCAAATAGTATTTTTTTATCTATGCGAAATAAAGTAAAATTTTCATTTCGTTTTTTCGTAGAAAAAAATCATTTCGATGTATCAAAATTTCTGAAAAATTTCTGTAAATTGTTTTCTATGATCGTTCATCGAGCGAAATCTTCGATTGCAGGTGAGAAAACGCGACCGGACAATTGATCAACGAACGCGTGAAAATTCAAGAATCGCGAGAAAAACATCGGAAGACATAAAAATTTTGAGATGTCACATAAAACGATTGTTGGCTTTTAATAAAGAATTGCGTGCAGCCACAGGCGCTCGAATAATTTGAGCTTTAATTTGCGTGGATTAACGTGGACGTTGTGGTAGAAAGTGCGACCGACGAGTCAGCAGGTTGGAACGAAATTGCCAGTCGAGGTCGAGGCGAATTTCTGGCAACAAAATATCGAGGTCAGCATATTTCGTTTTGCATTAAGACAACGTGACGAGAATCAATTTTCTTCGCGACTCAACGACCGGAAGAGCGCGTAGGTGGTGAGTATACACAGTACGCTTCGTTGCTTTACGATAGTCGTTAACTATATTTTTTAATAAAATTAAATGTATTTTTAATTGCAGATTAAACAATACGTGGATTGCAACAATAATATAATTTTCTTGTAAAATGGCCTCTTCGCGGGGAATATTACTGATATCCGTATTTATCTTCGCAGTATGTATATTTCGAATATTCTTATTCTTTCGACATAATATTTTAATGTTTATAAAAGTAGCAGTAGAATGAGTTTCTTAGAAGTAATAAAAAAAAAGGCGCAAAAACTATATTTTCTCCGGTAGCTATAGAACATTGTTATTTCTTCTTATAAAGTTCATCGATATAAAAAGATATCCGTTTTGATGAATTAATTAATATTTCGCGTTAATCACGGAAAAAAAATTAAATCCCCTTCGGTCGTCGATAATTCGATTTGATACGAAAACTAATTATAAACAATTGCAAACACACTTTTTGCAACTATTATTATTCTCTTTACTGTTTCAGATCGCATCATCGATGCCATCCGAAGAATTTACGAAGGATCACAAAGAGGTTCTGGAAAAACTATCTGCCTTTCTCGCGGCATCTCCGACACCCGCGAAATCAAAGTCTCTGTTAGCAAAGGAGGAAACGCCGCTGGAGAGAACCGAAAGGATAAATCGAAATTTTGAGAAAATGATACAATTCGTCAACGTACTCGGACAGGTCGATAGCTTTATCACCGACAGAGCGAGAAACGTCGTGAAAAAGTTACACGCCGTATACGACGTTGACGACGGTGATAAGACGAGACGCGGTCGTTCGAACTAATGAATATTTTATTTAAAAAAAATAAAAAAAATGCTCACGCAAAAAATAATCACATTTATCTCAACGTCGATAAGAAAATTTCGTAGAAGAAATTGTTTATACGTAGACGAGTCCCTTCGCGGGACTTACATGTTTTTATACGCGAATTTATTTCAAACGATTTAATATCTATTTTTAAATTATACATATGTATATAAATGCTCGTAAAATTTGCTTCTATAACGAATAAATAATTATCTAAAAATACGATCGATCTGTTAGAAATATTGGTTAATTCCTCATAAAAGTTTCTCTACGCAACGAATAAATGAATAATGAATAAATAATTATCGAAAAATACGATCGATCTGTTACAAATTTTGGTTAAATCCTCATAAAAGTTTCTCTGCGTAACAAATAAACAAACAAGTAATGATTGAAAAATACGATCGATCTGTTAGAAATTTTGGTTAATTCTTCATAAAAGTTTCTCTGCGTAACGAATAAACGAATAAATAATTATCGAAAAATACGATCGATCTGTTAAAAATTTTAGTTAATTCCTCATAAAAGTTTCTCTGCTATAATAATTCTATATAATTTGCCGAGGATTTCACTAAATTTAGTATCGCGATCTATAAATGTTGTTTTATCTTTTCGACATCTATACCACGGAAAATTGTCATTAAATGTAATGCAAATGGCGAGTCTTGTAACTGCTTTTCTAACTCTTCCTAATCGAGTGCTCTAACTTAACTGAACGCTTGGTACATACTGCAAAGGTTCTCGGAGGGCGGATAATCCATAAGCCCATCAAATGCGAGAAATTCACGTCCTGAGAATTATAGGATTTATGGAAAACCCTTCACGATTTTGCCCCACTTTGCGGTCTCAATACCCTTTCGGATGGAGTATATATACTCGGGAAAAACTACCGAAGGCATCAGTCGCCCTTCGTTCTTCCGCTTCGAAGGCATAGAGTTCCAGCAGAATTTTGAACATTGGTTCAGAGCGATTCTCTTCAATTCTCATTTTGCAATCGTGTCGAAGAGAATTTTATCAACGATCGAAGCAACATGGGAAACTTGACGAAATGGTTGTGCTTCGCATTACTACCAATCGTAATTGCACAAGATTATTGCTCGGTGTGCAGTGATCATACAATGTGCAAATTTAAGGTGAGAAATCGATAAAATACTAATTTTTCATTAAATAAAGATAAAATTTGATTATTAATCATCTTTATTCTCCGTCTTTATCAGGGCAAAGGTGCGGCATGCGGCGGAAACAGCCAGAGCGGCGTATCGACGACCGAAGCTAAACAAATCGTCGATTTGCACAACGCATATCGCGCGCAAATTGCGAATGGCCAGGAGACTCGTGGAAAACCGGGACCTCAGCCTCCCGCAGCGAATATGCAAGCGCTCGTTTGGGATGATAAATTAGCCGAAGTGGCGCAAAGATGGGCCGATCAATGCACCTTTCAACACGATTCGTGTCGAAATGATCGTAAGTTTGCAACGTATTTTTATTATTATTTCAATAAGAATTGCAACTTCATTTTCAAAAATGCAAAATCGATTTTTCGAATCGGTTTTCCATTTTTTTTTACACGATAAAAATCGATTTATCGAAATAATTTTCGACTTTTTTAAAATCGTGTTGTTATTATTTCGTCAAGTATATCATTTACTTAAATCGCTGATATTTGAATTTCTCTTCGACGCGATTGCGAGATAATTGATGGTTAATTTTTTTTTATTGTACCAATTACCTTTACATTCACTCGAAAAATTGGAAACAGTATAATTTTAATTTTGCATCAAACAAATTGCTTTCTTCGCGCCTAATAACAATATTAATATTAATTAATATTAATTAATATTGTTAAATAAAAAATATTACAAATAATAAATGTTGCCTTGTGAGTCATTTTTTTTTTACTTCGGAGAAAGTTAATTCATTGTTTTATTTTTATTTTTTAGCGCGATTCCCAGTTGGACAGAACATCTACTGGAGTTCCGGTTTCTCTACGGTCAACTGGACCCG
Organism: Buathra laborator; assembly: GCA_934046635.1. Classification (NCBI taxonomy): domain Eukaryota; kingdom Metazoa; phylum Arthropoda; class Insecta; order Hymenoptera; family Ichneumonidae; genus Buathra; species Buathra laborator. The sequence continues at coordinate 9,006,072 of OW203900.1, forward strand.
CGCCGTTGGCTCGTGGTACAACGAAGTCAAAGACTTCGATGGACAGAGCGTAAACGACTTTCGTCTAAATCATAAGACGGGGCATTACACTCAATTGGCATGGGCAACGACGACTCTCGTCGGTTGTGCGCGAACCACGTACGGCGGAGCTTACAGGGTGCAAGGATATCGTCCCCGAGAATTCGTTCTCTCGGCTTCTCCTTCAAATTCGGAAACGAGGAGCGAGAAAAAAATTCATCAAAGAGTCAAAAAACAATCCGATCCCGGATTCTTCGGAGGTGCAACTTTCGACCCGTCGGGTGCACAGGGCGCTATCACCAGTTCTTCCGGAGGGGTAAAAATTCACTATTATTCTAATATGTTTATGCGATCATCCAAAGATCCATCGAAATTCCTTCCACCCGCTGTGCCAAAGTGAAAGAAAAAAAAAAAAAAAAGCTATACGTTTCCCGATACTTTCTAATTTCGAGAGTATAATTTTAAAATCGTAAAAAAAAAAAATAACCAAAAAAAAAAAAATGTATAATCGAATTGCATACTCAGTGTAAAAATAATGGTAAATTTAATGTACTTGGAAATTCAAAATTACCAATCATCGTACATTAATCGAAAATTGCAGTAACGCAATTTGGAAATTTATAACAAAAAATTCTTCGAATTAAAAAAAAATACGAAATTAACATTAAAATTACCAAATTTTTTTTATATTACGAAAATTTGTTTGAAATGTGTTTAAAAGCTTTCAATATTGGTGGTGGAAGTTATTTTTTTCAGTGTTGGTAAGTTGGTGAACTTTTTAATCACATTTTTTAAATATATTTTTTAGGCTTCGGGATCTAATCAGCTATCGACACCAACGGGAACTAATCAACCATCGAGACCGTCAACGGGAAATTTCCCCGGCATTGGAAACGATGATATCAATGCTGGAAACGTTCCGAACCGTCCGACTTTCCCGATCTTCGGAAACAGACCGAGTTATCCGGGCGCTGGTTATCGACCGACTTACCCGAGTTATCCGAATTACCCGAATTACCCATTCGTTTCGCAATATTTCGACCAATCGAACGGCAATGGATACTACAATCCGGGAACGAATGGATATTACTCGGGAGGATACTATCAGCAAGCCGGCGCGCAATATCCGATCTACATACCCGCTGGTAATTATCTTTCGATCATTTTAATTAATTCTCGAAAAAAAAAAAAAAAAAAGTACGAAACATAAAAAATTACGATCCATTAACATTTTCATAAATACTTCGATTAGTTTCTTGCAACTTTACGAAAAAATTTGTTTCAATCCCGTAGTACTCTGTATGAAAAAATAATGATAATGATCATTCGTTTCGATAGCCAAAAATAAATTATCTTTCGATCATTTTAATTAATTCGCGAAAAAAAAAATATATATATGAAATATCAAAAATTACCATCCATTAACATTTTCATAAATGATTCGATTAGTTTCCTGCAACTTTACGAAAAAACTTGTTTCAATCCCGTAGTACTCTGTATGAAAAAATAATGATAATGATCATTCGTTTCGATAGCCAAACATAAATTATTTTTCGATCATTTTAATTAATTCGCGAAAAAAAAAATATATATATATGAAACATCAAAAATTACGATCCATTAACATTTTCATAAATAATTCGATAAGTTTCTTGCAACTTTACGAAAAAATTTGTTTCAATCCCGTAGTACTCTGTATGAAAAAATAATGATAATGATCGTTCATTTCGATCGCCAAAAATATTGAATTTTTATTGAAAAATATTGAATACAAATTTTTCTCGAAAATGATAATTTATAAATGGGAGATAAAATTTATACGTTTACTAAATTTGTTTTTCGTTTTTTTAAATTTACAGAGTACGCGCCATACTTTAGTGGTTACGCGGGTTCTACAGGATTTCCGAATACACCGGAAGGTTTAGGTTTCTTCGACGGTGATGCGGAGGAAGGTTTGCCCTCGCGACCTGTTGAGACGAAACCCGCGCAGTTGCACTTACCTACTTACAACGAATGGGAAAAAGAGCAAATCAATGGAAAACCATCGATGGACACGGAACAGAAGGAACCGATAACTTCGCACGAGTGGTCGGGCAACGAATGGGTTCCAACTAACTACAATTTCGTCGGAAGAGATCAGATACTAATTTGCAATTATGGAGCCGCTGGCAACTACTTGGGTGAATCTCTATACATCGAAGGCAAAGCATGTTCAAGCTGTCCTCGCGGTACAGTTTGTCAAAACGGTCTTTGTGTGGCGAGTTGAATGCTGTCGCGCGTTAATCAAATGTTGTGATAAATAAAAGCGTTTAGATAACGAATACTCGTATCGAGTGTACGTTCGTCGAAGAAAAAGAAGGATTCAGTGTAGACGTGCATCGAAACGATATATCGATATGTATAATTCGATTAGTCAATTCGCGTTTTATTTGTATATCTATTTTTTTTATACTCGATAAATAATAATAAATTATGTTAAAATGCATAAATTTCGTTCCTATTTCACCACCACTTACGAACAATAGAAAATAAATTTGCAAAACATAAAATATTTCGTGAAATCTGAATTTCCGATTTGTGCGATCTGAATAATGTGTGGCAATGAAGTTTCCTTCGATTTTTTGCACGAACAGAAACTTTATTCAGAGACGATTGTGATTACTTATTATGATTATTATATGCTTGCGAAAGCAGTGTGTTTCATCGGAACGAGAAAATATCTTTTTTTTTCCGAATTACAAATTAATTCGCGCACAGACTTGGGACTGTTATACTCGGAACAAAAACATCGACATCTTTCTACTGACGCATATTTCTATAATTTTTTGCGTGACAATGCACTTCGGCAGTTTGTTACTGTGTACGATACAATAATGATCACAAAAGGTAGAAAAAATGTTTAGGAACAAAAAAACGTGCGTCACTTACTTTGAACTTTCCTTGTGTATCAATAACTTGAGCTCGCGATGCTAGAAAAAAGTAGCTGCAAATCTTGAAATCTTTCGCCGCAACGAACAATTTGCATCCAAGCGCCCGAACGCGAATTTTTCTCTCCCGCGACAGAGCCATAACCTCGTCTTTTCATTGGTTGGCACATCCGTTCATGTGTTTACTACTGGCACACAGAGCGCGAAGGTTTCCCTCGCTCTATTCACAGCCAAGAGCCGTGCATCGGCCTCAACTTTCATCATTCAATTAGTTCAATTATCAGCAATAAAAATGAGTCGCGAAGCGTCGCGTGGCTCTAACAACATAAACATCCTCAAGGATTTAATTTGCGATGACAAACTTGAAACTCGGCCAATGAAATTTTCAGGATTTTGATGACGAAAAAAAAAGAAATAATAAGATTGAGGGAGGGAGCTTTTCGGTCGCGACTTTCTCGTCTATGCATTTGGGTTCGAGAGAAAAACACGTACACAGGAGTGAACGCGACTCTCTGACACAAAACTCTCTCGCTCTCTGTTCTCTGTTTCTCCGGCCGACCGTTGGTTCGCGTCGATGATTGGTGGTTTACCAGGTGGCGAACGGATCGGACAGTCACCGGGATCGGGCCGATCGGGCGACTTGTGCTTTGAGTTTTACCTCCTCCCCGTTCACCACATGTTGATTAATCGAACGAATTTTCGTCAACACAACCGAGGGAATCGGCGTACGTTAGTTTAACGTTACGCGCGTACGAAAACGTCCGTGTACCCCGATAAGCGTGGAAACAGCACAACGAGGTTTTCCCGTGAGTGAAGGGTAGAGTGTTGGGGCCCCCCTCCCTCGACGTTACGTCACACGACACGAAGTTCTCGTGTACGTGAGGAGAGTCCGTACGACTCTCGGTCCGTGTTGCGTCCAATCTCACGGCTACCCCGAGTAACTTCGCGAACATTTTTATTTTTTCGATCGATAAAAATCGTCGTCGCGTCGTTACGATCGTTATATCGTTTGTCGTTTATACGGCTTAACAATCTATCGTGGCCAAGTGTGTGTTTTTTTAACGAAACTCTCGTTGGCCCTTGGCAGCATAACCTAAAAGGGCTGGTTGATGTTGCAAATTTTTTCTCACGAGTTAGAACGGCCCCCTTGTCAATCTCCAGCGTACAACTTCTCGCATCAAATTGCTCGTTATATATACCCGTAATCACGCACCCGCAAGATTCAAATTACTTTGCACATCGACGAGATTCTAACTGTACTCGGGTTTTTTTTGTTTGTTTGCTCGCGTAAAATATCAAACGCGCGTCAAATCGTTGTTTAGTTGAAGAAAAAAAAACGAAAAAAAAAAAAAACTTAGCGAATTTACCAAGTAGCGTTGTGTGTGTATATATACATATTATATTTGAAGATTATTTGTAGTTTTTTTTTTCTGCGACAAGGAGTTACCGGTAAATTAGTCAAAATTCCGGTCCCCACTAAGAAACGAGAAGGCCAGAGACAAGGCGATAAATATCCGCGAACCGGCGAAGAAACGTCGTCGACTAGCAGGATGAATAGTAAGAGGAAGAATCGTTCTAATCTCACGAGGTAAGCTTCTAACTTTATTTTCAATCGTTCGTCAAAGTTTTGCAACGGAGAGCGCAAAAAATGTTACTAAAAAATTCAGCATTTCAGTTTCACGCAGCGTATCGCAACTTTTGCATTCTCGTCTACAAATATACATAAACATCGATTGGTAAACAAAAACAACAGAATTTCACTATTAGAAAACAAAATTACAGAAAAAAAAAAATTGTTTTTGTCGATCTTTAATTTTTGGAGTATAACGCAATAATAATAATAATATCAGCAGCTGAATCTATATGGCTAAAGACGATTCATTGGTTCAAAGATTCAACTGTTATTTTCGTTTTTCTTTCTCTCTTGAAGCCTTTAAAAATATGGCTATCACAGTTGTACTGAGATATGAGTAGACTACAGCGTTATACAGGAAAGAAATGTTAAGTTACTCAGCAAAAAAAAAAAATTATTTAATTAAATTTCGAGTATTTTATAATTCATTGTAACTCATTGGTCAGAGTTCGAAATTTTTGGATTTATTATAAACGGAATAGAAAAGGCGAAATTTCTCGAAGAAATAAACAATTTTACGATTTTTTAAGGAATTTTATGAATTTTACAATTTTTTAAGGAATTTTATGAATTTAAATTTTTTTTTATTTTTTCAGATCCCCGCGGGCTCGGGGTCCCCAAGAAAGATGCGTCGTCGCGGAAGGGGTTTATAACAACGCTCACTTTATGCATGCCATCACGAGTCATGTTGGCAATGTAGTTCAGGTAAAATTGCAAATACATTCCAAAAATGCACTTTTTATCCCGAAATCAATAATCGCCGTGTTACTAATTTCTTTTTTTTGTTTCCAGATTCAAACTCAGAATGGTTCGTTGTATGAGGGAATATTCAGAACTTTCTCCAGCCAATTCGACGTAGTATTGGAAATGGCGCATCGCGTGGACGGCACTGGAAAGATAACTGTCGAGAGTGTTGTAGAGAAACTAATATTCAAGCCACAAGACATAATAACAATGTTGGCAAAGGACGTAGATTTGGATTACGCGATAAAGGACACTTTCCAAACGGACACGGCGATCAGCAAGTTCAACGGTCTCGTCGGCGAGAAGCAACTCGAGCCGTGGGTCGATTCCATTGCAATGAACGGCGATGAACTTACTCTCGACGGAGCATCCGTGAGTTTCAAATTACTCGAAACTTTTTTTTTTTACGAGAAAAAATAATTTGGCGCCTTCTACACAAAAATCTAAAGCGTGTAACGAACGAAGCGTCTTTATTTCATAAAAATTAACTGACTAATTTATTAAATTGAAAATATTTGTCGAAAATGTGTGATATAATAATGTTTTTGTTTATTAAAAAAAAAAAAAAAAAAAAAAAACAGAACGGTTGGGATGTAATCGAAATGTTTCGTACAAACGAACAAATGTTCGGCGTTACGTCGACGTTTGATCCTCAACTCGGTGATTACACGCTACAGCTACAGCGCAAGGACACCAAGGATTACAAAGATCAGGAACAAAAAGCGGCGGAGATAGCGAGTGAGATAGAATCTCAACCGAATCACAAAGCCCGATTGGAACTCGAGAACGGCGACGAGGAAGAGAGATTCGCTGCTGTGGTAATTATAACTCATTGAATGATGATGCATCATTATTCTCTAAACACGCAAATGAATGGACACTTTCATGAACCTGTGATAACATTCGATAAATTATTCCGACTTTATGAAAATTCGATAAAATATTATTCCATATACGAGTTTTTTTTTCTTTTTTTTTTCATTCGTAATGAAATTAAAATCGATCTAAACGTCTATCATAACTCGACTACACCGTTACCGATGACACAGGAGGAAAACTACTAATCTTTTGATAGACATGGCATCGAAGAAATAAATTATCTTTAGACTTTATACATCGATGACTTAACGCTATAAATTAATGTAGTTCCGTATAAGAGGAAAGTTTATTTTCTTTTTATGTACGACTATCGTTTATGATATTAATTACTCGTTTCTTACTTGTCGATTTATTCGGCGATTAGAAAAAAAAAAAAACGAAAGTTGATAAGACCACTAAATAAATTTGATTTCCATCTTTGATCTTCAAAGGTCAGACCCCACGAGGGGAAATATCTGCCACCGGCCAAGAGAAAAGATACGAACGTAGGAAAATTGACGCGTTCAACGCCGCCACCACCGTCGCCTGGTCCGGCGACTGGTAAAAATGTTTTTAATCAACCGCCACCGCCGGTGAACGTCAATCCCCAGACGAGTAACATTCCAGTCGGTGGTCCGCCGGTTCATCCACCGGTTCAACATCCTGGAACTCTTGGCATGGGAATGCCACCGAGCGGTGTCGTTGTCGCCTACAACACACCGCCCCCTTTTGTGCCGCCGCCCACGACGCAGCCTCCTCCAGGCGCAGCTATCCCAGGTGAGTATCTATATCTCCTTCGTTTCTGCGACTCCTTACCGTTACCATACTACAGAATTTTTTCCTCGAGAAACTATAATCGATATAGAAAAATTTAAATCCTATTTGCAAAAAAAAAAAAGGAAAATTACATTAGTAATTTCCGGAATTCCAATTATATCGTTTTTATCTAAATTTTCCAGTAATGCCGCAAGTTCAGCCGCAAGGTCAGCCGATAGCAGGTGCGATACCTCAAGTGGCCTTTGTTCCACAGCAGCAACAATCTCAGCAGCAGCCACCGCCGCCGAACAAATTGAATTTGGAAAAACGGGAACGTCCCGGGAGGCAGCAAGTTTATCAGGCGGACAAAGCTCCTCCCGCGCCATTTCCGCAGGCAAACGTTGCCGCGTCGCATCAACAACAACAGCCACATACGCCGCATCCGCCGCTACAACAACAGAACTCCGTCGAGGGACAACGATGCGAAATTTTGACGCCGAAACCCGAACACAGAAAGATTCCGGCGCCAAGAGGCCGAGACGATCAACACTCGGAGTTGAGACAATTCTCGTCGGACTTCAAATTGACCGAAACACCGACTGTTCAAGATTCGGTTCCTCATTCACGCAAACAGCAACAGCAGCAACAACAACAACAACAGCAACAACAACAGCAACAACAACAGCAACAACAGCAGCAACAACAGCAGCAGCAACAACAACAGCAACAACAACCGCAACATCATCAAGAGTCTCAACCACCACCGCAAATACCGCAGCCTCATCACCAACAGGTTCATCAGCACCCATCGCCGCCGCAACAGCAACAGCAACAGCAACAACATCAAACACCGCATCAGCAACAGCATCAACCGGTTCAGGAGGAAGCGCCGGTAACGAGTAAACCTCCACCGGGTCCTGTACCACTGAGAACTTCGACACCGCCGCAACAGATACAACAACAGCAAACGACACCACCGATGCAACAAACACCGGTCGAACCGGCCGTTGAGAAAATCACCACTGCCTTCAAGAAGTCTACGCTGAATCCGAACGCTAAAGAATTTAATCCTAACGCAAAACCTTTCACTCCGGTGAGAACAATTTTTTTTTTTTTTTTTTTTTTTTTCATTTTCTAATTCTTTGAGAATCGATGCTATTATCGGCTAAAGTCAATTTACAGATCAATTCTAAATAATAGGTTAAGATATAAGAATAGGAGGTAAGAAGTGAGATTCGAAGTGAATTTTGAAGACTTCCCGATGAGAGAAATATCTGAAAAAAATCGAGTATACAGAAAATACTAAGAAAATTGATTTTGCATAATAATAATTTCACAATGTTGTTAACAAATCAGTTTTGAAAAAATTGCTCGACGAATCATCTGGTACTTTAACTTTTTTTTAGTGGAAGTTAGTTCCTTCGTTTTTTCAAATACATATGAATTTTTTTAGAATTATTTCGGAGTTTCGAAAATTCCGTTTTTCGAAAAATATTTCATCGTTGTTTATGAATATCTTCAATCGATTGTCCGGCATTTTTTTGAGTGTAATGCGCAGTTTTTCTCCAAATTCGTATCCAAAATTCGTGACTTCTCACGAATTAAAAAAAAAAAACAAAAAAAAATTAGAAAAATCGTGAAAATATTTGCATGTATTCCGAAAAATCAACGGATGAATTTCCGCGGAAAAAAGTTGGGTCGCCGGATGATTCGGTGATTATTATTTTGCAAAAGTAATCTTAGGACCGTTTGCAATGGTTAATTTTTTTCAGATTTTTATCCCATTGCGATTTATTCGAAATTCGCTTGACATTTAACTTTTCATTGGGACGGTAACAATTAACGCTTTAAAGGCATAAAGTCGATTTACAGTTTTTTATTTGATAAGAAGAATTTATAGATACTTTAATACTTGAAATTTAACATTTTTAATTTGCATTGCAGCGTTCGCCAAGCACTCCGACACCGAGTAGGCCTCATACACCCCAAACACCGCAGTACTCAAGTGCAGCGATGCCGACAACGGTTGTTATGCCGGCTTACGTAGTGACCAGCCAACCGCCCGGTGCATTCTCACAGCCTCAGGCCCAACAGGTGACCAGGTTCCGGAAGGGTCAGTATCATCTAGGTATCGTAGCAATCCACCGATCGTTCTTCAAATTTTATATTATAACATAAACTAACGAAATATCCAAACATTACACAATAACAATTACACGCTATCGATCCCCAATGTGTTCTCACAAAAGCGAATCTCTCGTCAATCATTTAATCAGCGAGAAAATAGCTTCGTCACATTTCAGTAAACGCAAAAAACTGTAAACGAGAGAAATGAGATTAGAAATATCGAATTTCCATTAAACTCGTATCGTGATGTAAAATTTTTTAAAAATCTTCTATAAGGAGAAACAGCAAACATTTTTATCGGCTAATTGATGAACGGGACATTCGCCTTATTTCTGCAATATATCAGCATGCGACGTAAATCTTTACTCTCTTCTTGCAAACATCCTAAAGAACACGAATTCTTGATTACAAAACTCGATTATCCTTGTGTAAAAAAGACAAAAAGACATCTACACGGAAACAGACACACGAGAATTTTTGTGTAAATTACGAAGCGGACCGCTGCATATAGAATCGCTTGCGATTGTTCCAGTGCCAATGATGCAGCACCGCGGTCCGGACATCGCTTCGCAGATGCAAGTTGCAGCAGCGACCGGACAGCCACTTTTGGCACCGGCGCCGTTGCATCCACCGTTCCAGGTGCCTTATCCGGGTCAACCGGCTTATCAGCAAATGGTGCGAATGGTACAGGCGCCACCGCCGCCGCCTCACATGGCCTCTCCTTATCATCATCATCACGAATCGCCGGGGCCTCAGAATCCTGGTATACAGTATATGGGACCTCACGGACATCCGCATCCGCACGTCGGACAGCAACAGCCGAGTCAGGCGCCGTCGCCGGCCAATCAAAATCAACAGCACACACCGGGCGCTTATAATCCGCCGGGAACACCCCAACCATCGTATCCCCAACCTCCACCGCAGGGACACGCGCCTAGCTATCCGATAATGTGCCCAATAATTCCGCCTCACATACCGATACCACCGCAACACATGCAGTATCTGCCGCCCCAACCGCCTCCCGGTGCTCAACAGACCATTATTCTGCCCCACAATCAGTAGCCGCGGCGACGACCGAGATGAGAGGAACGTTAGTATTTTTTTTCTTTTTTTTTTTTTTTTTTTTTTTTTTTTCGACCGCAAAGACGTAAAAACACAACAAAAAAAAGAAGCGCGCGGCTCGCGCGATGAGAGTTCGATTTTTATATCGACAACGAAAGTCGACGCGAAACGCAGAGAGAGAAAAAAAAAATGATTTTTTGAGAAATTCGATCGATACGAGAATCACGAACGCTGTTTGCTATATCATTGAAATTCGATTGGAAAGAAAAACGCAGCAGAAAAAAAAAAAAGCGAAAAACTCGATCTCCGAACTGCGCTAAAGAGAATTCAGCGCTTTTGCACGAATTTTGGTTTTCTTACATCGAACGTTGTTTATGATGTTTCGATGAATTTTGTTGTAAGATGCGCGAGCTGTTGGTATACTTTTTCTACTACACGGAGCAAAAGAAATGAGAGGAGATGGAGGAATGAGAAGGAACCCGTGTCTAATGTTACCCACGAGGCACTCGATCATGTACCGTATATTATATGTTTCTCGCGAAGTACCGAGGGCCCGGGTGACGACAAAATCGAGAAATCTAATGTTTTTTTTTTTTATTGTTTTTTTTTTTTTCTAATCGCAGTATTGTCGGAGATCTTTCATTTTTCTCATTTTCGCATCGTTCCAATCGCTCAAATTACGCTCACCGCAAACGATTCCTTCGTTATTCCTCGCATATCAGCGAAAATCGAGAAAATTGTTGTTTTTTTTTTTCGATTTTTCAATCAAAGAAACTTCTCGATTTTTCCTGCTTTGCGCGAAGGGGATACGAAATTTCTCTGCGATCAACGTAAAGTTTTACTCTCGCGTTTCAACGACGTGAAGGAAAATCTCGTTTTTTTCCGCATCGCCGAAATATCACGCGGAGATCCGCCCTAACGGACGGATCTCTCGAAACCTCTCTTCCGGTATCTTCGCGGCCAGAGGCACTGTCCGTCCCTTTCCCGGACTCTGAATCAATGTTCATCCAATTTTGGTGTTTTTCTTTTTTTTTTTTCTTCTTTCTTTCTTTCTTTCTTTCTTTCATTCTTTTTTCAAAATTATCCATAGCTCTTTATATTTATATATATATATTGTATCCTCTATTTCATTGTAATACGATAACTTCGTCCTTCTGCATGCGTCGATCAACTTCGGGAAATGCAATTCCTTTATTTTTTACATTTTTCTTCCCCTCCATCTATCCATGCTGACAACATTTATAGCGAAGAGAAGATCATACGTTGCTCTTCGCGAAACATTCAGACGATACGAGAGATACGTAATTCGAGAGACTCGCGTGAAAGTGTTAAATATGCATTCGAAGATATTTCCATCATTCGCGCGGATATTTTTATCTTTTTTTTTACGATTCTGTCGCTGCGAAAAAAAATTCCGTGCGGCTCCGAGAATTTCGCATCCATGTCGCGTCTGCGCCGGGAAAATAGGAGCAAAAACATAAAACAAGAAAATTCTTAGCTTATTAATCGAGAAGGCGATGCCGTTCGTCGAATTCGCGTCGAACTGCGAACGCGGATACTAATGAGACGAAGAAAAAGCGAATTAATATCGCATCGCGCGAGGCGTCGTCAATTTGTTTTTTTTTTTATTTTTTTTTTTTTTTACGGGAGAAAAGACAGAGAGTCGGGTAACGAAAAAACGTTGAACGTTACACAATATTGTATAAAACATCGCGCAGGTCGAAACTTTACTTTCTTTCACGAAAAAAAAAAAAAAAAGAGAAACATAAAAAAAAACAAAGTAAAAAAAAGAACATCGTCGGTACAGAAGCAAAAGTCCGATGTATCCGAATAACAAAGTGCGTCTTTGTAATCGTCTGTCTAAATTTTCTTTCTTTTGCAATTATTTCCCTCTCCCTATTGGCGAGAGGAACGCGCGTAGAAGAAAGCAATGATAAGATGACGAAAAGATAATTTATCGAAATGTCTCCCGCGAGGATCTTTGACTCGACGAAGACGCAAAGTCGCAATGTTATAAAAAAAAAAAGAAAAAAAAAAAAAACGAAAAAACCTTTGAAAAAAAAAAGAAAAAGAGAAGCAACGCGATGTGCGTTATACGCAGAGCACCCGACAGCTCGTGGCTCTGCAGTTTGTTGATACTGAGATTTTTTTTTTTTTGTTACGAGATGCCGAAACTAAAACGTTCGTAGGGTTCGATGGTCTCTCGAGGATAACTCCTCGAATCGCCCGCGGGTGGCCGTCGATCCATAGCGACATGAAAAGCTCGAACGATTATCACACGCGAGGAAACAAATCGATTTTGCGTGACGGAGTTTGCGACGGACCGCTTATAAAAAATGAAAAAAAAAAAAAAAAAAAAAAAAAAAAAAAAGAAACTAACAAACAAATGTTATATCGATCACTCCGATCAGTTTACCAAAGTCGCTATTCTAAATGATAGCATCGATGATAAAATGCATAGGACTCGATTTTTTTTTTTTTTTTCTTTTTTTTTTTTCATCGAGATGTCGTTTATTTGTTTAGTTATCTATCGGAAAGATATTTCGCGGTAATGATGCGCGGCAGACTCTTAGGCAAGCGATTTATAATGTTTTAAATGTTACATGCGAGAAAACATGTAAAGAGTCTCGGCGATAGAGATACGACGATCTTCGGCGTTATCGAAGTATTCGAGTATATAATCCCGCGGGTTCTGAAGCAGAGTCACAGAAATCATCGTGTGTATGATTATGAAGAAGAAGAAGAAGATGATGGTGATGATGATGATGATGATGATGATGATGAAGAAGAAGAGTTCGACGTCTACGGCCTTAGACCTAGTCGTGTAAATAGAACGACGGAACGAACCAGTAAATGGTAAACGATTTTTCCTCTGGATGAGATTGTTCGCTGCGTGGCATCGTTAGACACAAATTTTATATCGAAGAGATTAAAAAAAAAAAAGAATCATCAAAATAAAGTGCATAAGTTAAACAAGAACCCGACTTTCTCTCATATCCGATTGTTTTTACTCTCGTATTTCAGATTTTCTTCTTTTTTTTTTTTCGATCGTATAATTTTCTGTACAGCGCATCGTCGTTGTCAAAAAAAAAAAAAAAATGACAACGTTTAACCCGTTAATCGAGAATCGGGTGAAATTCTAATCGGAGTCGGAGTTTGTCGTGATATCGTAAGGCTTCCACGAGGCCGCAAACTCCAATACTTTTTTTCTTTGTTGATCGAAATTCTCGCGTCTCGGCTTTCGCCAGAGGCTGTGATCGAGATCCAGAATACCTCCGATTATCTCTTGAGCAAAATTTCTCGGAAACAACTGTTCGTCTTCGATAACGTGAGCGAAACCTCCGTGATTACCAAAATTAACGGCGAAATATGGAAGACCCTTTGGTATCGCGCTGCGAACGTCTTTGCCGCTGAGATCGACAACTTTTTTGTTCGTCGACCACTCGGTTTCGCATTCCAGTAAAGCTTTCTGAAAAAATTTAAAAAAAAACTGTATAAATTATTCAATAACTTATCGGATGGTTATGGAATCGAGAAAAATACAATTATCTTCTTCTTACCTTAAAATATATTGGCGCCATACTTCCGACTTCGTCGGGTAGCGGAACGCATTCCAATCGCATGTGAGGAAATCTGTGCTGTCCGACCGATAATTCGAAGAAAACCGGAAATTCGTTTTTATCCATAAACATCTTCGTTATTGCTTTTTTAAAATTCTGCAATTAATAATAACAATGATCAATGTCTGGTGTGAATTTTTGTAAAAAAATGTTTTTGTATTCGTTTTTTTTTTTTTTTTTTTTTTTTTTAATTACCTGCAGTTCTTCCCAAACATCTTCGTCCAATTGCGTTTGACACGAGACATGATGTATAGGCGCCAATATGCAATGACCAGTGGTCAGCGACGCGTGAGGTGGAAGACTAACGTAAGCCTTTGATCCCATAGCAACGATCATATGTTTCAACATCTCTTTCGAATCGAAACACATGCGACAATTGTCTAAACTCTTCTCGAGTTTTTTGTGATCCTTTATCGCTCGCGTTCGATCTCTTTCGTCTTGTTTTGCGTCCGATTCTTCCCGCGTGATTCGTTGTTCGAATAACTCATCCATATCCATAGTCTGATAGATAAAAAATTGTTTTGGAAACATTCCTTAGCGGAAAATCTCGTGATATCGCATTGCGAGTTAAAAAATTAATTAATTTTACCTTCGATGCCATTTTGACGAATGCCGCATCGTTCTCCGCCGAAGATTGACCCTTTTCGCGTTGGAACTGAAAGTAAAAAAAACAAAAATGTAAATGTCGATCGGAAATCAATTGTCGAATGATAACGAGAAGCATTAAAAATTAACGTTAACTCACCATTTCCTGTAATGTGAATTTATCGTCGTCAGCGAAATAACGAACTCGTTTGCCAGACTCGTGGGTGTCGACCTTTTTCGCTTTTCGTCGACCTCCCGAAGGCTCTTCGTAGGCGCTTCTCGGTTCCAAAGGTCTCGCCATACCTTTGGCATTGATTTTCGTCAGAATTACATTCTCCTCTTCCGCGGGTTTTCTTTCCTGCGATATCGTCGGCTGATTCTTTCGAATTTCTCTTGCTGTTTGCAATTTTTCTTTCAACTGCTCCGCTAATTCCTAAAGATTTGCGGAAAAATTAAACGTTACTTGCTATTGATATTTTAAAAACAATAAATAACGAATACCCAACGAAATAACCGAAATGTATAACATTTTACCGTATCGCCCATTATCTCCGCTTTGACGATCTTCGCTCCTATTGTATTCAGTTCAGCTTCGGTCAATACGCGTTCAGTTTCCTCATTTCTTTCATTCACTACACCGGTAATCTCTTTCGTATCATCTTCCGAATCGGCGCGATCGCTATCAGATTTCTCGGATCGTCGAGGCATCGTCGCAGCTCTTGCTTTCTGCTCTTCCGAACGCTGTTTAATAATTCTCTCTTTTATCTCAGGCTTTTGCCATCTCTTACCAGACGAATGGTAATTACCTGAACCCGACGCTGAAGAGTTTTCGTACTCATCAGGCTTACGGAACGCCAATTTTTTTCTGTTACCAAAAAATTCTCGTTCGTTATCGCGTTCGCGACTTCTTCGCCTCGTTCGACTTTTGCTTCTCGATCGCGATCTATCGCGTTCTCGTCGGTGCGTTCGCCGACTACGATCCGGACTGTTGGCTTCCCGATCCTCACGCAATTTATCGTCACCTCTGCTGCGTTTTCTATCGTAATCTTCGTCTCTTCTCGAATATGACGAATTTCTTTCTCTTCCACGAGATGAATCCATCGAATTGCGTCCCGAAGCGTATTTATTTCTTGAGTTCCTTTCGGCTTCCGCGATCATTGAGTTCAACTTGTCCAGCGACTAGAAATAATAAATTATAATGTTAATCATTACATTTCAGTGGGAATACAAAAGATTTCTATACACCAAAAGCCTTTTCACGTTCAATATATCTTCTGCGATTGTGCGGTAAGATATCTAAGCAAAAGGAATCGTTTTTTTACGTTAACGTCTTACGTTTTAAAGACATTTGCCACTGCAATTTTTTTTAAGGCTTTCAATTGTATCCGTCATGTATGATACGAATTTTCATATTGCTAATTTATTCAAAGACTTTCGGTGAAATTTTTTTTTTCCTATTTAAACATCGTAAAAATTCTTACACCCCATCTTTCGGCAGCAACTTCCTCCAAACTTTTGCCCTCTTCCTCAGCCTGTTCCCGAGCTCTTTGAAGACCTTTTTTCAGCCACGTTGCATCCGTTAATTTAGTCGTTTTTTTCTCGATGTTTTCCTCCTCCGGCAATCCCGTTCCTCCGTTTTTCCAGTAAGGATTCAGCTCATTGCTGCTTTGTCCCGGTTTACTCAAGATACAAGTCTCCCTCTCCTTCTTCTCCTCATCCTTATTTCTCTTCTTTTTGTCCTGCGAAGAGCACAGAAAAGATCCCGGCAAATTCATCCATTCGTCGCGCTCCAAAGGCTTTTCAGGCTGCAGTATTGCATCTTTAGATGATTCGGTGGTTTTGGAAGCGCCTTTCTCCACCCATTCTGCTTCGCCTTCTGACGAATCCTACATACAGCCAATATTAGTAATTTTATATCGCAAACTTAACGCGATTGTTATACTGTTGGATACTTACGCTACTGGAACTTGATCTGTGTTTTTTTTTATGCTTCTTAGACTTTTTAGCCTTTTTTTCCTTCTTTTTTTTCTTTTTTTTAGACGAATCGCTAGATGAAAATTTTGCTTCAACTGACGGCAGCATCCACTTGTCGTCTCCTCGTTCTTTCGCTCTTCTTGCTTCTTCAAGTTTTCTGTTGTGTGCAGCTTCAGCCTACAAGATTTCGTAGAGAAATTAGTTAATTAACTCGCTATTCGCGAAAAGATGTCTCGACGTCAAGCAATGCAAAGCTATTGCCCCAATTTCTGACCGTTTCTAGGAAAAGTATCTAACGTGAGAACTGTTGAACTTTCGATGGAAATTTTGTTCTCATTATTGATTAATATCTAAACAGAGATCAATGGTGTTTTGTATTGATGTAATCATTTTTTTCACTTTGTTCGATAATGTATGGGGATATGTAATGTTGAGACGGTCAGTCACCGGGACACTGTGGTAACTGTCAAACTCACATCGACTAAAACTTTTTCTCGTGCTTCTCTCAGCGCCTGTCTCTCGGCTTCCTTTACTCTCGAACTCTCAAATTGTATGTACGACATTTTTACGAACGTACGAAAGTTTCTCTATTCGTACAAAAAAATGTTCTTATCGTTTGTTTTTCGTTATTTTTAACCTCTTCGTTCGTCACATTCGGTAAAACGAAAAGTTCTCGTAAAAGTTCAAGAGGCGCCACATGTACGCGGAGACAAATGCGCGCAAATTCCCGCATTATCAAAACAAAAAAAAATGTCTACCGCCTGCAGCAATTGGCGGATAACCGGAAATACAAGTGCAAACCAATCGCTCTGCGTGTTTTCGACCGGCTTCACAATTTCAAACAAATTTTCTCCAACCGTTTTTCAAACCGTTCGGAGACAGAGTAGCGTTTAGACGTGTCCTCGGCATTGAGGAACAAAAAATATTTTTATAACGAAGTGTTTTTATTAAATCGGAAAACCGCGACAACGTGTCAACAAAGAAAAAAGCTTGTAGAATAGAAAAAACAAATTCAGTGATAAGGTAATTGAACATATATCAGTCTCACGCATGCAACAGGTTACGCCGGCGTCACTCGTGCGACGTACACGGTTCGTAATTTTTTTTCTTTTAAATACGAATCGTTTTGGCACTTTTCTCGTGCATGTCAGATGGAGAACACGACAGATTCCATTAGGCCATCGGACATGAGGGGAGAAATGTCATACATGATAGCCAGAGATCCAAGCATCCTTGGATTTTCTCAGAGACCGTTACCCTCGGAAAAAAGACGACTCATGTCGTTTTTCGAGAGCGAAGAATTTCCCGATGACGACTCCACATCGTCCGTTATCGACCCTGTAAATTTACAAACAGTCAAAGTTTATTTGAGGCTCAAGCCTTTCCCTCGCAAACTGAAACTTTCAAAAGAAGAGGCCGAAGCATACAAAATAGTTAACGACACAACACTTATGACAAAACTACCGAGTTTGGATCATACCGGCGGCTCGATTCAGGGATCAAAAATGTCGGACGCTGTATCAAGAACTTTCACATTCAGTCAAACGTTTGGTCCTGAAACTACGCAGGTATACCTGTTTGAACAGGTCATTCAGCAAAGAATGGTGGATTTTCTTACGGGACAAAACGCAACAGTCATGACTTATGGTGAGTATTAAAAAATACTCAATTTTTTTTTCCCTTTAATAAAAAAAACATTTATGTCAACTAATATTTAGGCATTGAAAAAAAAGTATCTAAAACATGCGAAACAAGTTACAAAATGAATTAAATAAGGATTAGTCGAGAAAACGAGAAATTTACATTTTTTGGGAATTTTTTTAACTTCAATTTTTCGTCCGTTTTGTCCATTTATCCAAAATAGTGATTATTATTTTTTTTTCGTCTTTGTCTATACATGTATTTCCCATTTATTCAATATTCCTATTATGAGCAGTTTTAAGAAATTATCTTTAATTTTCGTTTATTTTTTTCAATTTATTTATGATAGTTATGTGGCTTTGAGAAAAGTGGAAAAAAAATTGCAAATACTTCTCGACGGTATTAAAATCTTGAGAAATTAAAAGAAAAGATCTTGACATATTAAAGGTACTGAAATGATTAATTTTGCATAATAATAATTACAAAATGTTATGAACAAATCGATGAAAAAATTGGTCAACAAATTTCCCGGAAACCTAACTTTTTTTTTTTGTGAAAATGATTCATTCATTTATCTGAATACGTACGAATTTTGTCAGATTTTTCAATTTACTTTGAATTTTGTGTTTTTTTCACACATTTTTTCCATGTGAAAAAAAAATTTAAAGCAAATTGCAAGATCTGAAAAAATTCATACGTGTTCCGAAAAATTAACGAATCATTGTCATTAAAAAAAAAAAGTTGGTTTACCAGAAAGTTGTTCAACAATTTTTTTTTTTTCCATCAATTTGTTAATAACATTTCGTAATTATTATTAGGCAAAATTAATCTTTTCAGTACCTTTAATAAGCATGAATTTTTTCAGATTTTTATACTATCGATAAGTGTTTGCAATTCTCTCTCATTTTTCTCGAACTTATGCGAAATAAATATCACGCGCATATCAATCTTAAAGACGTATTATATTTATTTTATTTTCGGAAAAACTTTCATTTACCATCACAGGAACAACGAACTCCGGAAAATCGTATACGCTTCAGGGAACGACAACATCGCCCGGAATAATACCGCGTGGTTTAGAATTCGTTTTTTCAAATATAAACACGCGACCGACACCGAGCTACAAACCGAGCAATAACAGCGACGTGGTGAGTTTGTCCCCTGTCGATCGGGCGCAAGAGCTCGAAGCGAAAAACAAACTGCTCACATTTGCGTCCGTCGACAAGCACGCGCACGTAAATGCCTATAAGCAGATGCAAAAATTGTTACAAGAGGAATCGCCGATAAGACCGAGTCAGGCATGCGACGCCCAATACAGCGTGTGGGTTTCATTCGCTGAAATATACAATGAAAATATTTACGATTTATTGTCAAACGAATGTCAGAAACGACGCCCGCTTCTAAAATTAGGTACGGATAATTACGGACAGGCGTTCATCAAGGGCCTGAAAACCGTATGCGTGAATTCCGGTTCCGAAGCTTATCAAGTATTGATGGCGGGACAATATAACTTGAAAGTCGCGGCAACGGCTCTGAACGCGCGAAGTTCCCGTTCGCATTGTATATTCACAATAAAATTGTTGAAATATTACATAGAGAACAAACCGGAGAGCGTGGAAGTAAGCACTTTCGCATTCTGCGATTTAGCCGGTTCGGAACGTTTAAAAAAAACACTGAACGTCGGCGAGCGTTTAAAAGAGGCGCAAAATATAAACACAAGTTTATTGGTACTCGGGCGTTGTTTGAAATCGATATACGAAGGTCAGTCGTCAAAACAGCGACACGAGCACGTCGGCCCATTTCGCGAATCGAAACTCACGAGACTATTTCAAAGAGCTCTGTCCGGTAAGGAGCCCATTGTTTTGATCGTAAACGTTAATCCAATTCCGAATCTCTACGTCGAGACCCAAAATGTCTTAAATTTCTCGGCTATCGCAAAGAAAATTGTCGTCGAACCGAAAAAAATTAAACGCAAAGTTTCCAAATCGAGATTCTCGCAAATAGTCGCACAGAGTGTTAAATCGAACACCGACTGGAACGAAACTGAGCTCAGCGAGGTAATCGAACATACCGAAGAAACTACGGAAATCGAACAAAGTGTCTTCGTTCATCAAGACGAATACGACGAATTGCTCGAGGCAAACGAAGGTTTGAAGACGGAAGTTGTATCATTAAAGAAAGAGATCGGCACACTTAAAGCTTCGATGTTCAGCAGAGACTTGCAAATTCGACAAGAACTCGCGGATATGTATACAGCGATGATGAAGAAGTTGGAGACTGATTGGAAAAATCGTATTAAAGATGTCGAGGAACAACAAGAAAATTATCTCGAATGGAGCGTTAACAAGTTAGAAACGTTTTACAAAGATAAGATCAGCGAACTAACGTCGCGAAAGCGTCGACGCTCGGGTGACGAGGACGATGAGGACGACGATGACGACGACGATGCTAAAGATATCAACGAATTAGAAATGGAAAACGAACGATTAGCATCAAAGGTACAATCGTTGAAGCAAAAACTGAAAAGTCTTCAGGCCGATAACGTGGTCGCTAATTCGGATAAAAACAAATTCGCCTTCGAACTCGGGCTGACGAAGGATGAGCTGAAAAACGTGAAAACTCTGTTAGCGTCCGCTCAGGAGGCTCTGTACAGCGACGGGGAGAGCATTGATTATATCGAAAAATTACGAGGCGAACTCGAAGCTAAACAGCAGAGAATTAAGGTGAATAAACGTGAACACAAAGTTTTATTAAACAATTAGCTTACCTTTCAGTCATTTGGTTTCATTCTAAACTGCGAATATCGAGGAGATTACCGATTACGACTATTAACAACGAATATTTTTCCATTTTATAGGGTCTGAAAGAGTTTCTTGATGAGGCAAAGGAGGAGTACATCGGTATAACAACGTATGCCGAAAAAATAGAGCGCCGGCTGAAAGAAGCGGACGAGCGATTGGCCGATCGTCAAGAACGCATTTCGGACTTAGAGGAATTACTCGGACAGGTGGACGTTTGTCTGGCGGAAACTACGAAGGAGAAAGAGTCACTCGAGGAACGTGTGAATCTTCAATCGTATCAGCTGCGCGAAGCCGACTTGAAAGAACAAAGGCTGCAAGATAAATTAACAGAATCAGAAAACACGATTCAGAGACTGATGGCGAAAATTCTTGTAATGGATACACATTCACCGTCCTCAACGGTCGCCTCGAAATCCGATTTGACAATATCGACCGAAAGTTCCGTACTTCCCGCGTCGAAAATAAAAGAGGAGGTATTTTCCGAATCCGACGGCGATGCGTCGTTCGAAACTTCGAAAACTTCGATTCCCACGGGTATTATTATAAAAACCGACAACGACAAAACGATCGGAATACCCTTAACGTCTTACGAGGACGAGAGAGTCAGCGAGATGTTCGTCGAACTCCGCGAAATACCATCGACCGCCGATAATGACGTTGTCGAGACCACGGAATTGCCGCCGGCGGAACTGCGAGCGAAATTACGCGATTCCGAGGCTGAAAAATCTGTTTTGGAAACGAAATTGTCACAGAGCTTCGAAGAAATTCAATCGTTGAAAGAGAGTCTCGAGCTGATGAAGCGCCAGTGTAACGATATTACGAATAAACTGATCGAATTGCAAGCCGCGCAGGATATCGAAGCGGAGAAGAGAACGACGGAGTCTTTGATCGTCGCGGTAACGCGCGATCAAGCATCGTCGCCAGCTAAGTTCCAGCATCAGGACGCTGCCGTTGAACGGACGCAGAGCGAAAGTCAAACACCTATCGTTTCGGTAAACGATCAAATCGTTCAGACGAGTTTCGTCGATACGAGTCCCGATAAGAAATTAAAAGAGACGATTGTTGACGAAAATAGATTACAAGACAGTGAGAGACAATTGGAAATGCTTCTCGTAAAGTACGAAAAGCTCGAAGAAGAATGCAAGGAAAAAGTTTCGGTATGTATGATCATTTTTTTCGGCCTCCTTAACTCCAACTATTTTCGTCACTTTCGACAGAAAAAATGTTGTGATACCTTTAGACGAGGAAAACATTGCTGATTTTCATGTTTTTTCGAATTTTTCAATATTCAATATTTTCGAATCTGGATATTTTTTTATTATGACTTTTGACTATAAAATCGTATTTTTTTTCGCACCGTATTCGCGTTTCTTTTTCGAATCAATCGTCTTAAAGTAGTTCGGGATCGCAAAGTGTTACCATTGGAGCCGCTAGATCGGTGTCTCATTTTGCCTTAAACTAAAAAAAGAAATGTTACCTAATTATATTATTAATCATTTTCAGCTAATGGAGAAACTTGAAGAAGAACTGCAAACCCTTCGCGTTGCGAATGACTCCTTGCGGCATAAATCGGTTGACGATGGTGCGAAAATCGACACGCTGATCAAGGAAAGCACCAGTATGGAGATAACATTCGAAAAAGAACTTTCCAACGTCGAAGCCGAAAAGAAAGCGGTGGAGAAGCAGTTGCACGAGACTGAAAATCTTTTGAAGTCGCTGCAGAGCCAAATCGCGGAGGTAAGAAATTAAAATATAATTTACCAGTTGCAACGACTTGCAATAATAAATGGATTGTTCAATAACGATAACTGTTTGTTTTGACGAAGTGCCGAGACGAACACGGAGTCAAAATCTCGAATTTGGAGAAAGAATTGGCAGAAATGGAATTTATGACGAAAGAACAAAAGGATGTAATAACAGAGGTAAAAAAAATTGTTCGTTTTTTTGTTCTCGAAGACAATTATTTAGGAAACTTCATGAAACCCTTTGATCTTCCATTTAGCTGAAAGAAGCGCACGAAAGCACAGTTTCGCAACTCGAAAGCGATTTCCTACGCCGGGCGAAGGAACTCGAGGCGAAGATAGACGAGATAACGAAATCAGCCGATCGATGCGACGCTGAGAAGAATGATTTGGAAGAAAAATTGAAGAAGAACATCGCGGAGATCGATGCTCTTGAGAAACGTCTCGGACAATTCGACAAAAGGGACCAAGACAAAGATATTGAAATACGACAGTTACAAAAGGGTAATACTTTCATTTTCGTATTTTTCATTTAATTTTTCGCATACCGAACTGTAATATTACTGAATTCTACAGCGTTGAAATCTCATCTGTCCGGAGATATTCAGGACAAACAGATGGAAAAAGAATTGAAAGCGAAATTGAAGGAATTGACTGAAACGCAGGAAAGTCTTCGATTGACCAACGATTTATATCAACGAAATAAAAATATCTCTGCCAAGGAAATCGATGATCTCAAGACAGAAATTGTCGCACTTTCAAAAAAAATAAAAATTTACGAATCGAATGCTCGTCACGAAAAAGATGAAATGGAACGGTTGCAAAGGGAGAACGAGGAGTTGGCGATCAGTATCGGTCAGAAGGAACGAGAGATGGAGTCGTTTATGAAAAACCGCGACGAAACTAACGCCAAGTGGGAACACTTGATGCAAAAAAAACAAGAAGAATTGGATCGTTCGAAAACAGAGGTAAAAATGTATCTATATATATATTGTGTGATATCATTTGAATGATATTGTATCTAATTTGATTTTTTAATTTTTTTTATTCATCAGATCAGAAGATTCCAAGAGCATTTCCACAGAATACCAACAACACCGAGAGATAAAAATACAAAGTCGGAAGACGATACACAAAAGGTTCCCATTCCAGTCGTCGACCTATCCGTATCCGAGACTAAGTAAATTTATCGTGATCCATCGATTTTTAGTTTCATCGTCGTTCGCAGAAATCCAAATTAATTGGTTTCTCTTTTTTTTTTTGTTTTTTTTTTTTTTCGTTCATCGTAGACGTTCGACAAGACGCGCGGCATTGCCGCATCCCGCGACTTGTCCGTCGTCAGAAACGAAGAAGTCAACGCGCAAAAAACGACTGTATCAACCCGCCGATGAACTGTGTATAGATGTTGAACCCTGCGATGTAAGGACAATTGATTTGTTCACCACTAAAACAAAAGTTCTTTAAAACTTTTACTTACGAAATTATTCGTGTGTTTCAGGAAATCCCACCGACTCCTCCGGCAAATCCATTGCATGCGAGTACGCGAAGTCTGAGAAACCGAAGAAAGTAATGGCGATGAATTTGCATCACGCTTCGTGTCTTAAACGACTGTATAGTTTATTTATGTACTATTTTATCTCAGTATTATTTTTATACTTAAAAACAAAATAAATTGTGATCTCCAATCCGTTGATCGGGGTGTTTTTTAAAAATGCTCGTAGCCGTACATTTTTTAATAAAAATATCGAAAATACATTAATTTGAATGTTTTTACCTTTTTTTCGAAAGCGCGTGTGCGCACTTTATTTTTCGTCAATATATACCAAACGTTACTAAATTTCGGAATGAATTATTTGAAGATTATTACATCGTTAATTCGACTCGCAATTACAAAATTATTTTCCTGATTCCCGCGCAATACCGAACACGGAAAACTCCGCGCTGAATGAAGGATCTAACAGTTTTTAATACCATTTTATTTATCCCGATGCTTTTTACTTTTTTTTTTACAGCCACTTTTTGGCTGTAGTTTTCTTAATTTCCAAATAATTGAAAAATAACATCGGTAGCGGGACGTAGAAAATTTTTAATATTATCTGTGCGCTGAACGAAAAGTTCGATCGCGGAACTGAGTTTTTATTGGCAAATTATTTTATTTAAAAAAAATGGCGATTATTTAACCATACGAGCAAATATTCGGCTACCCGGTTTACCGTTCGGTCGGCTTAGTTTCCGAAATAAACATTAAAACCATACGATTTACAAGTTTCCGTAACCATAAATATATAATCGCGCCGTCGTGACCTTGAAAATATACACATAGTCCCCCGATTGGCATCTTACCTACACGTGCGTCTACGTACCATAACCTCGAAACCTCCTCACAGGTTGCGAGAGAACTCTTTTGTTGTCGATGTTCAAACTTTCGTTTGACATGTTATTCACATACAATTGTTAACAAAACAATTAGTTTACCCCATATAAATAAAATTCAGTGCCGGTTTTGTAAAAAAAAAGTACCAAATACATTTTTTTTCGTTAGTTCCGTATTAACTGACTCTTCGCGGAGATGCATTTTTCCAAAACTACGAATAACTCGCGCGTACAATAACAAGTTGTTAACATGGAAAATCCTCGTAAAAAGAATAGTTTAAAGGACAAAAAGTGGACGGATTTGGACGTAAAGTTGAGTGCACCGGTTACCGAAACTCTGAAAGAATTACGATTTTCAACGACGACGCCGGTGCAGGTAAATATCGCAAATGTTTTGTCGCGTTTTTTCAATTGTTTGGTTATGACGAGAATTAAAGAAAAATCATATTTCCAGGCTGCCTGCATTCCTCTTTTGTTGTCGGGAAAAGATGTTGCGGCGGAAGCAGTTACCGGAAGCGGCAAAACTTTAGCGTTTCTCATACCGCTGCTGGAATTGTTACAGGTATGAAAAAGCTTTGAACACGAAAGTCGCGTCGTCTCTTCGTCGCGTTTTTACAAAATCGTCAATTATTTCATTACTTTATTTCCAGAGACGCGAGGAATCATGGAAAACAATGGAAATCGGCGGCATAGTAATTTCGCCGACCAGAGAATTAGCAACACAAATAAGTGAAGTCCTCGCGCATTTTTTGAAGAGAATACCATCGCTGAAACAAACGCTTCTCGTTGGAGGTGCAACGGTGAAGGAGGATGTAGCGAAACTGAAGGAAGGTTCAAATATCATCATCGCCACACCTGGAAGATTAGAGGATCTCTTAACCAATTGCAAAAGTATCAACTTGGCTGCAAGCGTCAAGTCTGTGGTAATTTTCTTAGCAAATAATTTATTTCGAAATAAAATTCCACCATTTGAGTTTTTTTCCGAAGTTCGGCGGATACTCGGAAAATTCTTCTCAGTCGTACGAAAATTTGTATTTTTTCGTTTTTTTAAATTTATTTATTTTGTATTCAATTTTTTTACAGGAACTACTCGTTTTGGACGAAGCCGATCGACTGCTCGATCTCGGATTTTACGCGACGTTAAATACGATTCTCAGCTTTCTTCCGCGATTGAGAAGAACGGGACTATTCTCCGCGACGCAAACAAAAGAGTTGCAACAGTTGATAAGAGCGGGTCTAAGAAATCCGGCGCTCGTTTCGGTAAAAGAAAAATCCAGCGTCTCGACGCCCCTCACGTTAAGCAACAATTACGTTATCGTCAACGCGGAGAATAAACTCGCGACGATGATAGACTTTGTGAAAATCAAAGGCGATCATTTGAAATACATGGTTTTCTTTGCCACTTGCGCTTGCGTCGATTACTTCAGTCACGTTATTAACTCGTAAGTTAATTTGCTATTTTCATTTATTTTATCATTACGCGATTGATTGGCATTACGATGCAGGATCCGATTATTAAACTTTTCTTTCCACGCAGCGACGTTGGAAATACCTTTCTTCTTTTTTTCTATTACCGGTTTTTAATTATTTAACATTACGTTTTCAGATCGATCGCGATTTTCATTAGCATTTTGGAAAATTAATATATAAAAAATTAACTTTTAGACACGTAAATAATGCCGAATAATTAAATATCGGAGAAGCAAAAAAAAAGTTCGTTTCTAAGTTGCAGCGCGGAAAAGAAAAAATACTGAAACGCTTTGTTAAACTTTCGATTGATTTTGAAAAATATACAAATTTTCTTTACGCTTTGGATTTATCGTCGATTCAGTACGAAATTCGATCAAATAACTCGTAAAAGTGTTATGCGAATTATTATCTATAATTGATTTTCTTAATAACATTCTATAATTATTTCAGCGTATTGCCAACTACGAAGGTACTGGCGTTGCATGGAAAAATGAAAAGCAAGAGGCACAAGATTTTTGACGAATTTCGTAGCATACCGAGTGGTCTACTTGTGTGTACAGATGTGATGGCGCGGGGAATCGATATACCGGAAGTAGATTGGGTTTTGCAGTACGATCCGCCGTCGACGGCAAGCAGTTTCGTTCACAGGTAAACGACAATATGTAAAAAAATTGACAATTTTTATGCATAATCAGATACACTAAATTTAATTTACAATTTCGATGAAAAATAAATGTACTTTTGTACAGTAAAATTAAAATAAATAATTGAATTAAAATACCTATATAATAAAATTGAAGGAAATTATTGAATTTAAGACACTTTTATGGTAAAATTAATGTAAATTACTAAAAGTAAAGTGCCGACTACAGTTTTTAATATACTTTACATTAATTATGCATCGTAATTATACATTAAAATTTTCTGTATTGGTACATTGGATTTTCAGCAATTTTTTTTTACAGTACAGTTACTTCCGCATTCGGAAAATTATCACCAATTTTCATGGATAATCAATGCGAAAAAATGATAATAAAACAATCGCTTGACTTTATTTTCAGATGCGGTAGAACCGCTCGGATCGGCAACGACGGAAACGCGTTGCTCTTTCTCCTCGAGACGGAGGACGCGTACATCGAGTTTATCAAGAGAAATCAAAAGGTCGAACTGCAACAGCTCGAGTTAACCGCCTCGGCGGACACGTCTTCGAGATGTTTGGAATCTATGAGAAATCTTCAACGAAAGGATAGATTTATGTTTGACAAAGCAAATCGCGCATTTGTCTCTTACATTCAGTCGTACAACAAACACGAATGCAGTTTGATACTTCGTCTCAAAGATCTCGATCTCGGCGAAGTGGCGATGGGATTTGGTTTATTAAAAATGCCACGAATGCCGGAAACGAAAGGACGAGACGTCTCCGCCTTCAGAGAATCGGACATCGATCTCAACGCGATAGGCTACAGAGACAAGCAAAGGGAACAGAACCGATTGGCAAAATTGAGCGAATATCGAGACACCGGCGTGTGGCCGGGAAAGGGAAAGCGCCGAGCGAAACAGACGGAGCCGTGGTCCGAGGCGAAGAAACGAAAGATCGAGAGACAAGATAAACGCGGCAAGAAAAAAGAGAAAAAGAGCAAAAAGATCGAAGAAGGATCGATAAAGAAGCCAAAGAGAAAGCGAGTCGTAAGTCAAGAGGATATCGACGAGTTAGCCGCCGATATAGCGTTAATGAAGAAATTCAAGAAAAAAAAGGTAATTTACATTTTAAAAATACTCCGATTTTTTTTTTTTTTTTTCTTCGTTAATCACTTTTTGCTTGTGAATCAACCGTAATGCTTCGATTTTTCCGTAACAGATATCGCGGGAAGAATTCGACGAAGCTTTCGGCATCACGTAAACCTCTACCGGCATCTCTGATCGTATTTCTTCAATATCTTTGTCCGAATTAATTTTCGTTTGATAAAATTTATAATGGCTGCAAATTCTCGAGAGCAATCAATCAATCGATGAATATTTTGGAGGTTTTTTTTTTTTTTTTTTTATTCTCGTTTACAGAGTATCGTTTTTACATCGCGCGTCGTACCCTTAGCGAGACCGGTGGAGCGTATGCAATTCTATTCCGGGCGCCCGTACGTAGTCACGAATGAAAAAATAATTTTACGGACGTCGCTGGAGTTGTGTGCGAGAATCGTGCAGCTTGGGGCACTGCAGACGGCTGCGGTACCCGACTCTCTTTTTCTCCCCTCTACAACTCATCTCGTCTGTAAACTACAAACGGCTTCGTGTCCTCCCTTCGTAAAAGGGGGTCGAGATCGCCTGTACACATACCTACACCGGTGCCCTTGCGCGACAGTGTAACTACGTGCCGCAGCCGATTTACACACTCCGACTGCTCTTCGCTACTCTACTTGCATCGACGCAGTGTTCGGTAGGAGGTTCGCTGAACGAGATCGGCGCATCGATACGAACGATCCATACGCGCAACTATCGATAAATCGTAAAAAAACTAAAAAAATGCATAAGAAATTAATAGAATTTTTTTTTTTTTAACTCGGTACTATTTTTAGCGTTTTTTTTACGAGTCAAGAATTCGTTGTAAAAAATTGATCGATCGATCGGAAAAAACTAAAAAAAGCATAAGAAATTAATAGAATTTTTTTTTTTTTTAAATCGGTACTATTTTTAGCCCTTTTTTTATGAGTCAAGAATTCGTTGTAAAAATTTGACAAATATAGAAAAAAACGATCCATACGCGCAACTATCGATCGATCATAAAAAATCGGAAAAATGCATATGAAATTAATAGAAAACAAAATTTTTTAAAATCGGTACTATTTTTAGCGTTTTTTTTACGAGTCAAGAAATCGCTGTAAAAAATTGACAAACATAGAAAAAAAAGGAAATAGAGTCCTAAAAATATGAATAGAACGCCGAAGCTGTGTTATCTCTGATATCACGTGAAAAAAAAAAAAAAAAAAATCCAGCGGTATGAGTTCCTTCCTGCGACAGTGAGTCATACTTCGCAGAGAATAACGTCAGACGTTCGCAAGTTTTGGATGAGTAATATACGCACGTTGCGACGACGAAATTCTCTGGAATTCATTTACAATGTGCGTGAAAATGAAATTTATTTTTCGGAAACCCATGCGAAGAATTAACGAAAATTCGATAAAAGAGAATTTACTATTTGGATTTTTCTTCTCGTTAATCCAAATATAGTTTCGGTTTTTTTTTCGTTTCGTACGAAGAGGCGAGTCTCGCTGGAGTAAATCTCTCGCGTGTGGTCACCGAAAAGCAGTGGTGAATATCTTCCGTCGCCCCACCGACGTGTTGTGCTCCAGCGGCACACTCCAGCAGCTGGTGAGTCGTCGAACGGGTGGGGGAGCGAGAGACGGGAGTACGGGCTGCTGGTGAGTCAGAAGAGTCTTATGCGAGACAAGGCAGTCACTCGTAAAGTGGTGACTACTACAGACCGAAATCGCTATAGTCGCGCTATAGCGTTTAACGCGAATAAAATTTCGAAGTTTTTTTTTTTTCGTCGCTAGCGAGCGATGGAACGTCAGTCTCGGGCGTTTGATTACGATAAACGAAAAATCGAGTCTTTGAATATACGGTGAAAAGGATACGGCGCGAGTGTATTAAAAAAATCGTCAAAGTGAAAGGGAAAATATTTACAAGTTTACAAGGAGAGACAGACATTCGGAAGAATGGGACAAAGCGAAAAGATGGAACAAGAGGATAATCGCCCGAAGTGGTTGACGGAATTGGAGAATCGCAAACGAAAGGTATGTCATTCACGCGTAATTCAATAAAATTATCAATTGATTATATATATTTTTTTAATCATATTAACTATCGGAGATTGAAATAAAGAATCTAAAATTACTTGCGTTAACATTTTTTTTTAAATTTACATTGTTGATCGTATTGTAGCTTCTCTTATCTATGTATATATATATACATGCGCGTTGACGAATCGTCGAGAGATCGGTTATCCGAGGCGATACGAGATTAGAAACTGCGCGAGGCATGTATGAGGTCACAAATATTTATCGTGTCGTCTCGCACCTCGGAATTCACCGACGCGTACTTATACACGAAACGTTAATATCGGTCGCTACCGAACGAACGCGTAAACCGCTATACGATACACGAAAAGAAATTCCGATGTTAATAAATGATGATTCCGCGTGTTTTGGCGTCCTGACGAATGGCAATTGATCAATTGCGAGCGTATTAGTAGTTATGTGAATAATTTTTTTTCAGCCGCGATTAGCGCACGAGGTAGGCGCGGGCGCGCCATGCATGAAGTGCAGCACCGCGTGTCCCGGTCTCGATCTACACTTCTGGCGTAAAATATGTAAAAACTGCAAATGCAGCCGCGACGATCACGATGTTCCGAACGACGAGTTTCCGCAATTCGATTTGCTGTTCGGACCTTCCGGAAAAGCGAACAGAAAGATGATCGGTATGTCGATTCGATTACTAATTTTATCGAAAAAGTTTTCGATTGTTTTTTTTGTTTTTTTTTTTTTTTTTCATTGAAGAAACACTGTATTTGATTATTCAGCGGTATTTAACACGATTAAGTTTATCGATCTTTTTTCGGCTCGAACTCGCGTATTAAAATTTTTTTTGCATTCCAAACGATCGATTGACCATTCATAATTTTTCTCTGAATGGCACTTTGTAACTTCGATGAATAAGCTTTTCATGTTCTTCACCTCGATTTACCGATCAACGATAAAATCGTCAATTAATCAGTAAAATAAATGATTCATTCATTGAATTACCGCGAGACGAAGTGTACATCCCGTAATTATATGCCCGACAGTCCTGAAAGTTAACAAGAAACAAGCAGAGGCCGAGATGACCTTCGAGTGGGCGCCGCCCGATACGACGAAAGAACTCGCGGCGGATTACATGAAGGCTCTGCCTGAGGATAAATTACCGATAAAAGGATCAGCCGGCGCGTTACTGCGAAAACAACAATTACAAAGACAACTTCCGCTTCACGATATCGATCACAAGGTCTGCGATGAGTTAAGCGAATCGGAGAGAAAACAGTTCGAGAAATACTTGGAGAACTTGAAGAAATACGTGGGTCAAGGAAAAGTAACGAAGGTACGTCGTTTCCTTCGATTCGGCGAATTAAAATCAAAGTTAATGTAATTAATGCCTTTTTATCATTTTTTTTTTTTTTTTTTTTTTTTTTTTTTTAACAGGCGATGGGTGCGCGTCCGTTCGATATTTCCCTTATGACCCCAGCAAACGCGACGGAAGTGAACCGTTTCAGTCCGAAGCACAAGCCAACAGCTCCGGAAGCCGGTCACAGTCTCAATCTTCGTACTCCCAGCAGTTTCGTGCAAAAAACTACTTTCCCATCGTCTATATCTTCCGCGGAGGGTGTGAACGGTCTACGAAACCGTTCCATCAATTCACCAATTCGCGATCAGAGTCCGAGTTCAGCGGCGCGAATGGAGAGCGTTCGTTCGCCGGCGCAGATAAATTCGTCGCACGAGAATTCTCCTCAAGGAAGATATCATCGCGCTCTCGCGAACGTGAGAAATGACGGTGAAATTTTGAATTCGAAATCCGTCGGTGGTACGCGAAATCCACCGTTGAATTTCGCGACGACAAACAAAATTACCGATTCTCCGTATACGTCGCTCGGCGGACAGAACGAAATCGCGAATTCGCGATTGGAATCGTCGTTCAATTCTCGAAATACCGATGTCGCGAGTTCCGATTCGGTTGGCGGTACTTACAATCCCGCCGTGCAATTCGCCGCCGCGAATATGTTGGCGGATCGTAATCAAACGATTTCTTCGTTGTCGGGAGTCAGCGATAACGCGAATGCGAACGCGAGCATTGGAAATCGAGGATTGAATTACGCGATTTCGAATACACTGGCGGAACCGGATCAGCTATCTTGTTCCGCCGATTCAAAACTTCATTCGTCGCGTATTGCCGACGAGAATCTCGCTGCTTCGTCTTCCATACCGGGAACTTACAATTCCGGAAACAACGCTTCGTCGCCGCATATAGATCGACAGAGTAAAGAGTCTTCCAGAGCCGATTCCGAGATCGCGAAATCACGGGAACAGGAAAATTCTCTGTTGGCGGAGCAGATGCTGAACGAAGCGCTTTTGCCGCCGAGCGCCGTCCACGCGGCCGACATAATCGGCAGTACTCTCGACGAGAAGGGTCTCTCCTTCATACGCGAAAAATTGACCTCAAAGTACAGCGCAAAGGATGAACCTGTGAGCCTTCAAGGCGCCGCGAGATCTCGAGAACTCGAGAGAAAGGATCAACAAGCAAACGGAGCGAAATCCAAAAGAGCGGATCAGCTTCGTCGACAAGGAGCATTCGACAAAGAGGCGGAAAGACCCGACGTTATCGCGGCTATGAGAAATCCATCGGGAAGCAAAATTTCCGACGAGGAATTGCCAGCGGAAAATTACGGCGAAGCGAATCCCTCGTCTTCGCGAATGGATCGTCTTCACGCCGCGCGAAACACGGAAATTCCAGCGGATTTGCAGTACGCGCAGAGCGGCGTTTGCGGAATAAAAGATCCTCAGTTTCCCGGAAACGGAACTTTCAAGGATAACGCGGGCAACGAGCCCTGGAGGCAGATAATGCGAGGAATCTGTGATAATTATTTGACAAAACCGGGATATCCGAACGACGGCGCAATACAGCAAGAGATAAATAATTCCAATGCCAATAAAGATACTTACGGCGCTTCGTCCGGTAATTCCGAAGCTTCTCATTCGGGTTACGATAGCAAACCTTTGAAAGCGGAGTTCAGCAGTTACGGACCGGGAAATTCCAACGTTATACGTTCGGAAGGTCTGCATAATCCTGTGTTCCCCGAGGAGGCTATCGTCTCCTCGGGAATCGTGCAGAATCCCGTGAGCGTTGATCGTCTAAGAGGCGCCATGGAGGAGATGAGCGTTAGCCAAGGAAAAACGCAAAATTGCCATCAGTGCCATGAAGCCATTCGCCCCGGCGATGTCGTCGTTACCGCCGAGAAAGCTAACGACGCTGTGTGGCATCCCGGATGCTTCGTTTGCTCGGTTTGCAACGAACTACTCGCCGATCTTGTGTACTTCTATAACAAAGGAAAACTCTACTGCGGCAGGGATCTCGCTACGCTTTTGGAGATACCGCGATGTTTCGCTTGCGATGAGGTGAGTAAAATATCGCATCCCTCGTCGCTATTTCTATTTCTATTTTTTTTTTTTTTTTTTTTTTTTTTTTTTTTTAGCTGAGAAAAGAAATGTATTATTAGGATATTTGACGACTAACCGTAAATCTCTTTGCAGCTAATTTTCGTACGGGAATACACCGTCGCGGAGGGACACAACTATCACGTGAAACATTTCTGCTGCTGGGATTGCGACGTTCCTTTGGCCGGACAACAGTACATTTCGGAGAACGATCGCCCTCTCTGTCTTCCTTGTTATCAGAGAACATACGCTAAAACTTGTTGCACCTGCGCGGGCGTTATAGCCGCCGATCAACAGGGCGTTGCGGTGAAGAATTTGAATTTTCACGCGACCGACGAATGTTTCTGCTGCGCAACGTGTCGAAAGAGTTTACTGAACGGAAAAATGGCCATCAAGGAGGACCGACCTTTTTGCAGCAAAGAATGCATCACGAAATTTCTCAACGAACGTTCGAGCTAAAAAAATCAAAGTTTCGATTCCAAACGAAAAAATTGGAAAATACTTTATACGTTATATCATTGTTTTTTTTTTTTTTTTTTATACGAAGCAAAACACGACGATGTGACAAATACGATGTACCGATTGGTATATAAAAAAAAGAAAACATTTGGACAGTCGTTGTGTACAGAGATGGGTGAGTTTTTTATTTGAATAGCCATTCAAATAACATTGTCGACAAATAAATTCTATCGTTAGATTAGACTTTTGAAGATCCCTTCGATCTATCGGAGTCTTCAATGAGTCACAATAGTTTTCGCAATGAATTAGTCATCCATTGTGAATAACAGTTTGTTTGTCTCGTAAAACGGATTTAACGAAAAAAAAAGAAAAAAAAAAAAAAGAAACGAAGATAAATTTATAATTCGATTCGGTAAAACGTACCCATCTCCGAGCTGATCGCCTCTCCGGATATTCGAAACGCCACACAACTAAACATGCGATACGCGTCGTTAAAAATTCTCGATATCATTGTTTGTTTATTTTTATTTATTTTTATTTTTTCTTAATAAACGGCAAAACGAACATAAACGCAATTGCAGTCATTCCAATTTCAGATGCAAACGATGGAGAACACGATTATATAATTATATATCGGATGATCGATAATTTCAAAATCGCGATTCGACATCTGTTACGGTAAATCATCCACACGCCCTTTTTTTTTTTTTTTTTCTTTTTTTTCTCTGTTTCTTTTTGTAAAACTCGAATCATCCATTATATTTTAGCGAAGCTTGTACAAAAGTTTTCGTTTTTTTTTTTCTTTTTTTTTTTCGTTTTTAATTTTTTTTTTTTTCTTCGGAATATGGTACCAAAATATTTTAATCGCTTCGGCCAATGATCGAAGCGTTTATATTATTCGACGTTAACAGTAGACCGCCGGGGAGAATCGGCCAGATTTATATGCACATTTGGAAATAGAGGAACAATCGTGAAATATACACTCACACACACGCGCGGGCGCGCGCGAGTACACGCAGACACACATTGGAAACCGGGCCACGACTCCAGTGCATTTCTAGTTAAAATTTGGTAAACTTAATTTTGAACGATTTTGAAGGGTCGAGCCAAGTTTTTTTTTTTTTTTTTTTCTCAATAATTGGGGAAGTCGTTATAAAAAACCACTGTACGCGCGTAATTATTATGCGAGTTATCGGATCAATCCAATCATCATCGTGGACAAGAGTCCGAGTGTGCAGGTAATTATACTTTTGTTTTTTTTATCTTTTTTTTTTGTTTCATCGTATATATCTATATATAATTATAGGTTCTATACTTAGGTACTTGCAGAGCAAAAATATTAAATTCTGGGCCTTTTCGTTAAACGAATTCCCCGCATCCCCGGTGTTCAGTGCGAACGATATCGCGGTCACTCGGATTCGCTGTCGACGAGGTTTTGTACCCTCTTACGGATCTCTCGTCGTGGTGATGATTCGCCTTTCGTCGGCGCGGACTTCTTGTTTGCAGCACTTCCTCTCGCTCTGGTGACGCGTCCTTTGGAGAAAAGAAATAATTAAACTTTTGATATTGTTTTTTTTTATACGCAATGACTTTTTTAATCGTATCGTATCGTTGCTTGATTCGAAAAAAAATTAATCGATAAATGAAAATCGACCAATCGTGTCGAGTAAAATGTCTGCAAAAAAATCGTAAACTTTTCCAGGATATCTTGGAGATAGTAAAGAATATTTAAGAAAGGTGAAAATTTAATTTTTTTGCTCATAACAATTATGCGAAATTACGAAAAAAAAAAAAGATCTTTGAATCATCAAAGACTACAATATTTTTCAGAATTTGTTCACTATATTTTACAATTAAGCTGAACATTTAAAGGTAAAAAAACAAAAAAAAAAGGTAAAAAAAAAAAGAAAAAAACTGGTAAAAAAAATTCCGGATGTCTATCAACGCGCCCCGTACGCGAGACGTTAAAGTGTATTTAGAAAATCGAAATTTAAGGGAATTAAAGAAAATTCAAAGAGTAACGAAAAGATTTAAGGACATTTCAAGAATTTTCCAGACGAAGAAAAAATCGAATACATTTTCAAGGTTTCCAAGGCCTTCGGATACCATGTCGACGATTGGGCTAAACATTGTGAATAAATACCTTCGGAGATATCGGCATTTACGATCGCGGAGTCATCCAATTCATCGGCGTCCTTACGGAGTTCGATTCTCGCCTTTGCCTTCTTACACGCTTCTTTCGTCGGCCTGCCGGTTATTCCATATTTAGCGAGTTCCTCTTTCATGCGCGCCAATCGTGCGGTATTCGTGTTACAACCGGTCCACAGAACTTCGTAGCTCTGTACGTTGATTCCGGCTAAACGGAAATACTTCTTCAGCGCCTGTATCCTCTTGTCGTCCTCAGGACGCTGAAATATTAAATTCTTTCGTTATTTATTGTCGATTCACGAAATTGTACAATTTTTCAATCGATAATCTTCGTGAGTATCAGGAAAATAAAAATTTCCTTTTTGTTTTATTTCACTCGGTGCGAAAAAAGCAGTTTTACACATATTGCGGGTGTATAATTCCCATTTTAACATCTTGTGAAGTAAAATTTTGTACGATACTCGTGTCGAAGTTACAATGATATTACGATAAATTACTAACCGCTTTACTCCTTTTCGTACTCTTCCGTCCTGTATCTTCGCTTTTTTCCTCGTTTTCGCTGTCCGAACCTTTCTTCTTTCCCTTTCGTGATCTTTGCGCAAGATTCACATCATCCTCCTCTTCCTCCTCCTCGGATTGCTCGTCATCCGATTTTTTAGCGACTTTTTTCGGTGCTCTACCGCGTTTCTTTCCAGTTGTCGGCGTTTTGGCCGGTGATTTCTTCGCGGCCGCTGTTTTCTTCATTTTCTTCTTTGTTCGCGGACTATAATCCTCGTCCGAGGCGTCGTCCGAGGCGTCGTCCGAGGCATCGTCCTCGCTTTCGGAACTCATAGGTTTCGTGAACGCCTTCTTTCTTCCTCTCTTTCTCGGCGGTGTGGCTTTTTCGTTCTTCGCCGAAGCTTTTGGCTTCTTCACTGCTTTCTCCTCTTTCTCCTCTTCGTCCTCATCGTCCACCGATTTTTCGCTCTCCGACGCGCTCACTTCAAGTTCCGAATCGTTTGGCTTTGCCTTCACGATTATCGTCTTGGGCCGCGATTTCGTTGTTTTTTCATCGTCCTTTTCCGCTTCCGAACTCGATGCCTCCTTGTCGCTTGCGCACTCCACGGACATCTCGAGCCCATCGACAACTTCCGGATCTTTGGTTCGCGACTTACTCACGCTTGGCTTCACGGACTTTTCTTCCGACGCTTTATCCTTCGTCGACGAATCCGCCTTCTCCTCCTCCGCCTCGTCGTCCTCCTCGGCATCGTCGTCCTTCTCCTCCGAACTTGCATCCTTCTGAAGATTGTAATGTACAAACGAATTAATATCTAACAAGATTTTCATTAATACAATCAAAAGTATAAAAACATTTTTAATTACGTAACCAATTTGATTAACAAAATAAATAGAAATAGAATTCCGAACGATATAAAACGGAATTTATAATTTATGAAATTTATAAAATAGCTTTCCCATCAATCGAATAAATAGCTAATAAAAAAAAAAAAAAACAAAAAATGTTGTTGACTCTAACATTTCGTTAATGAAATAGATATGTAATACGAAAAAAAAAATTTCAGACGCAATGAAAAAAAAAAACCATAAAAATAGTTTAAAAAAAACGAAAAAAAAAATTAGAGATCTTTTATCGCAGTGACGCGGTACCTTTTCATTATCCTCTTGTTTTTCAACGTCGTTCTCTATATTCTCTGTTTTCTGTTCGGCTTTATCTTTGTTAATTGTTGTATCTTTCTGTGCATTTGTCTCCTCCTCCTTCTCATCCGGAACAGAGGAATCATCTTCATCAGTTTTCTCATCTGAATTGGACGCAGGAGCTTTGGAATTTTCATGAGCGGCAATCGCACTGTCCACTTCCATAGTGTCCTCTTTAATAGCGGCGCTGCCGTTCGCCTTGCGCACCGGTTCTTCGGAATCCTTTGGCGTTTCGACTGTAAAATCATTCGCCTCGCTACGAGGCCTTTTGCTCGGCAACTCGCATTTCTCGTCTTCTGACGAATCCTCACGCGGTCTTTTGCCGACAATATCGCCTTTCTTCATATCGGCATCGGCGCCGGACTTCACCGACGTCATAACGTCTTCGGTGGATTCGCCGTGATCCGACTCTACCATTTTTGCGCAATTTCAATTTGTATTTTTCGTAAACGATTTGCTGTAATGAAAAGAAATAAACATTTAATTATTAAGATAAAAAAAAAAAAAAAAAAAAATTTCATCGTATATTTGTTTAATTTGCTTCAACGGCGTTTCGTAATCACAAAATAATTAAAATTAATTAAATATCGCGATATAATCTCGTTAAGTTGTGTAATTCACTCGAGCGAAAGAACTATAAATCGTTGCACCATAAAACTCTCGTGTGTATCATAACTTGTTGAATAGTCATTGAATTATAACATATTTCGATTGCCGCTGTATTGAATATTTCGAAACACTGTTCTTGCACAACAGCGTATTCTTGAAAACAAAACATTTTGATAGTATCAATTTTTTTTTTCTAACATCCTTGGCACTCGACGAACATCATAAATTGTCGCGAGATTGCGGGACTTTAACAGCATATCTTTAAGTGCACATGAATATATGCATCAGCGTGTTATCGTATACTAAACCTCGCATCTCGCGTAAACACGGCCGCAAAACTATTTTCGAAGACTGTACAATCGCGTTCGATAAATTATACTATATAGAATCTCTGATAATCGTCGTTCTTTGATCAATCGTTGAATCACATGTGTAATCACTCTAAATATCGTATTCGCCGATTCGACGAGGGAGTTTTGTCGAGCCGGGTCACCTGACGCGCTAAAACACACTAGCGGCCGAGTATAACCGTACCTAAACGATAGGCTATCTAGCATCGAATGAGTCTCCGAATTCAACGAGATTGCCGAAGGATCGTTGAGGGGCGGGGATGAACTATTAGCCGTAAACAATTATAGACTCATTTGCGCTTTTTGCGCTGAAAAAAAAAATCGAAATAACGTATATACGTTACGAGACAAAAAAAAAAAGATCGCG
The DNA here is from genome assembly GCA_934046635.1 of Buathra laborator. Taxonomy (NCBI): domain Eukaryota; kingdom Metazoa; phylum Arthropoda; class Insecta; order Hymenoptera; family Ichneumonidae; genus Buathra; species Buathra laborator. Next base: position 9,045,266 of record OW203900.1, read on the forward strand.
GATAAGGTACGTTCGGAGACGATACGGCTGGTAGTAGCCGAGTAATTCCATTGAAAACGATGCCGAAACGAGTTCCCCGGCAATTCTTAATAATAATCAAACAGTTTCGTTGGTCGAAAGAAATTCCAACTGTACCGCCGACTGACTGTGTTTCCCCAAGCACTTGTTATAAAACGATGGAAAAAACAAACACCTCCACGCTGCACGATGAAAAAAAAAACACTTTCAACAAAATTCGACTCACCGCGATCAGCGTCGTGAACGTTATATTTGAGTAATTGTCACGATTTCGTTTCGGTTAACAACGTTTGCGCGGGCAAAATCTACGCGGCGACAACGATGCGTCGGCCATTGGCCGGTATCTTCGACGTGCTTCGCCGTATGTAATTTTTTTCTCACGATAGGAGAGAGTTACGACGAACGCATTTTAGCTTGGGTTGGATCTACCTCCGCACGGCGTAGTGCTCACCGTCTACTATTTGGCCCTCGACTACATTACGTTTATCGTAACTTTTTTCCGGTTGTAAAAGCCGTAAAGAATGATTGAAGCAATCATTCGTGTGCTATTAATATCAATGCGAATTGAATTGAAACTCGTTTATCCTCATTTACCTGCGTTTAAAATAAACTATATCGTAGCAGTTTGCTTACACTTCTTACGATTCAATCGAATCGACGATTACACCTGTACGAACGGAAACGATGCTCTTGCTTGTTCGGATTGCTTATTGGTTGATGATTTATACATCAAGGCCATCAAGGTCATTGATATCGTGTACGTTCACGAAATACACCGATACATCGAAGAGATACTTATGCTTTCGTATAGTAAAAGATCATTTATCGTCTCGGGTTCTCAACTTCTCGTAATTTTTCATGTTTTTTTTTTGTCAACCGCTATATAAAAAACACATGGCAATTTCATTGATTTTTTTTATATAATCTTAGAGTTTATAGATTAATCGTACGTATTATATACCCATGTATACCTTTTTTACCTTTTTACAAGGTTGTTTCACAACGTCTAGAGCCCTTTGCCATATGCAATCGGGAAAGCGTGTCACTTGCGTGAAGTTATCCACCGTCTCGAAAAGTTTAACACCAGCTCAACCGGTAAACGACTGGGTGAGAGTAAAATTTCATTAGCCAATAAGGAATCAGTCAGTTTTGGTATGACGACTCGACGGACAAAAGTAGAATAAATCGCAAAATGTTTTGACCGACGCAGATAGAACCGGAAATCATCGTCCCTGCTGTTCTATACAAGAAAGAGTGATCATTTCTCCCAGTGGCTATTTGATCCCCGCGGTACAAATGATCGAATCGAACGGGTTAAACCATATCCCGCAATAATTCGCGAGTGGCTCCAATAGTGTCGAATTTTCAGTTGTTTTCTCCGCCGCAAAAGAGTCACACGTTCGAAGCTATACGGCACACTAATCTCGGTTTAACCGAGAGACTCACACGGTACTCTCTGGAATAACCGCGGCGTAAGGAGTGTAAAAATGTCAGATCGGTGGCGCGGCTTCGGTTGACAATTACCCGAAGGGAGAGACGACGCTGCGGTTACCGAGCAACCTGCTGTGCCTGTGCAATTCGTTACAGGGCTCTCAATGAGCCATTATAAACTATTGATTGCCAGGTGGTCGCTATTGTAATCACGACATGGCATCCCGCAGGTGAGACACGTTTTTCCTATAATCCGCGAGAGCAGAAATAAAAAGAAACGAAGGAAAAAAAAAATGTTAAAAGTCCCCCACCTTCGAACGCAATTATCATAACTCACGGACACCGAGCCGCGGGACACACCGCGGCTTTGCACTTCGCCGTAGCTCTCGCGATTCTCCTTCACAGATTAGGATTAGTGTTGAGTGAAAACTCGCGGGTAAGTCGCGTGCAATTCTTTTTTTCTTTTCTCACGGACAAAAGTCGCGTACCTCGGGATCACCTTGGATATGAATTACTCGCACGGTATCAGACAAATTTGCCGATATATTTCGCGAATCTCGTCAATAACACGGTAAAATCGTCGCGTTTGTAAAGTCGTTAAAAAATCCTTATTAGGGAGTATACCTTGAGGATACATCGATACCATATCTGTAAGGCGAATCAGGATCTTCTGCGGGTGCGGCTTGCGTGGCTCACAATCTTTAGTCCATACATTTATAAACATTGTTGTAAATCTTCCGACTTACTTTATCGCTCCAAAATTAGAATTGATCAATAATGTTGATTTTTTTTCCGCGCAGATGGTTTCATCCCAACATATCAGGAATAGAAGCCGAACGCCTATTGATGGAACGCGGTTACGACAGTTCATTTCTCGCACGTCCGAGTTCTTCGAATCCCGGAGATTTTACGCTATCGGTCAGGTGAGCGACAAATCAAAAAAATTCATTATTCCATCACAAAATTTTGTTTATTTTATGTTTTATCGAAATAGAAAAAAAAAAAAAAAAATTCGTAATATTTTTTTTTTTTTTTTTTTTTAGGCGGAACAGCGAAGTAACGCATATTAAGATTCAAAATACGGGCGATTTCTACGATCTCTATGGAGGCGAAAAATTCGCGACGCTCTCAGAACTCGTGCAGTTTTACATGGAAAACGGCGGACAATTGAAAGAAAAAAATGGCGAAGTTATAGAACTAAAGTATCCTCTGAATTGCGCGGATCCAACAACAGAGAGGTGGTTTCACGGGCATTTGTCCGCCAAAGAGGCCGAACGTTTGATGCTTGAACGCGGAAAAAACGGTTCATTTCTCGTTCGCGAATCGCAGAGTAAACCCGGTGATTTCGTGTTGTCCGTGAGAACGGACGATCGCGTTACTCACGTTATGATTCGATCGCAGGTCAGTTATTCATCGATGAATATGTTTTTTTTTTTTCGAACGATTTTATTTCCTTCAACGATATTCAAAATTGCAGATGGAAAGATCATTAACGTTCCAGGATCTTAAATACGACGTTGGCGGCGGAGAGAAATTCGATAGTCTCAGCGATCTGATTGAACATTACAAACGCAATCCAATGGTCGAAACGAGCGGAAGCGTCGTTCATCTTAGGTTCGTTTATAAACCCCAATTTTTTAAATCGCCCCAAGATTTTCGCTGTTATTTTTATCAATGTATCGATCTTTATCGATTTATTAGAGAAAATATCGTTTTTATTCGAATTTCGTTTTTACCGTTCGCATTGCTTACGAAGGAAATGGATTAACAAATAATCGTCGATAAATGATTTACAGACAACCGTTCAACGCGACGCGAATAAACGCGAGCGGTATCGAGAGTCGGGTACGACAATTGCACAAGGAGAACGGTTGTTCGAACGGTTGGCTGTGTTGGAACGGCGCGACAGCGGACAATGAGCTCGGAGCTGGTCGCGCAAAGGGAAAAGCTGGTTTTTGGGAAGAATTCGAATCTCTTCAACAGCTCGAGTGTCGTCACTTGTTCTCGAGAAAAGAGGGTCTCAGGCCGGAAAATCGCGCCAAGAATCGTTACAAAAACATTCTTCCATGTGAGATCAGCACATTTTTGTTATCTCATCATTTTCACAAATAACTCCATACGCTTTTATTTTTCTTTAGCGAAGCATCGTTATTAATGATATTCCAATTAAAAAACGTAACTCTGTGCTTTTGCAGTCGATCATACAAGAGTACGACTGAAGGATGTCGATCCTAATGTTCCTGGAGCAGATTACATTAATGCTAATTATATTAAAGTGAGTGGTTTTAATAAACGACGAGACGGAGACGATTATTTCCGCGTTGTTGCGAGCGTGAAAAAGAAAAAAAAGAAAAAAAAAAAAAAATGTTGCGGCTATTATGTTTCAGAACGAGGAGGGGGAAGGCACGTGCACCGGTACGACCGCTTCAGGCGACACTTGTATATTCAACAAATGCTACATTGCAACTCAAGGTTGCCTTCCGAACACTATACAAGACTTTTGGCATATGGTTTATCAGGAAAATACTCAGGTTATCGTAATGACCACCAAAGAGATGGAGAGGGGAAAGGTATTTAGAAGGAAAATAAGAATAACGTTTTCAGAAATTTCTCTTGCGATTCGATCAATTTATAGCTCCGACACTATGTGAAGATATTGTATGTATTTTTTTAATCTCTCGCAGAACAAGTGCGCACGTTACTGGCCGGAGGAGGGAGAAATCAGCGAGTACGGAGGCGAATGGAAAGTGCGAGCACTCGGGCGTACATCCACCGCTGACTATACTCTCCGTGAATTTCTCTTACAAGGAAACAAACCAAACTTCTCGGAGCCGAGACGAATTTATCACTATCACTTTCAAGTAATATACACATATCTTTTGATATAATTAAGATACCTCGGTGGTGGGATAGACGCGGCGGTGCGACGACGTGAGGCGCGGATAGCGTGCGAACAGATGCGCCGTTACAAGAGAAAAAGAAAAGCAAACATCCCTTTCTCTCGCGATATCTCGAAAACTATACGGTGAATTGTGTTAATATTAAACTATAGACTTTGTCAGGGTATCGTCTTTGCATCGATATATTTTACACGAACTGTGTTTGCAAATGGTTTCCACAATTTCGTGTTATGCATCGAAAAAACCGTCTCGCGGATAAAATATTAAAATTAAATATATTGAAAACGAAACGGTGAATTATCTTTTATCTTTTGCATATAATTGATTCAGGAGAAGTCCATCTGTCGATATATAATATAAAAAAAAAATATATATTTTATGCAAAAGTTATTCATCACCGAAGATTACCTTAATTTGCGAAATCATAAAATTTCGCGATTTCATTTTTTTTTTTCGACAGAAATTAACGGTACTAACGTTGTTATCGGTAGGCTTGGCCCGATCACGGCGTTCCTTCGGATCCCGGATGCGTTTTGAACTTTTTACACGACGTTAACGCGAGACAAGAATCGATCGCCGCAGCGGTGAGCCCCAGCGGCTCGACTAATCATTCTCCAACGTCCGTGGGACCGATCCTCGTTCATTGCAGCGCCGGTATTGGACGCACCGGAACTTTTATCGTTATCGATATGATTTTGGATCAAATAAAACGACAGGGTAAGTTTTTTTTTTTTAAGGTCTCAGATTTTTTAACGTGAAAAGCGATAATGATGACGTAATGCCGAAAGGGTTTATATAGGATTTACGTTCATCATAAACTTTTATCGAAATGAGACGTCGATATTTATACCCAATTTTATGGGAATCTGTTATTTTGTCGCAGGTCTGGATTGCGAGATCGATATTCAGCGCACTATACAACGGGTTCGTTCCCAACGTTCCGGTATGGTACAGACGGAAGCACAATACAAATTCGTTTATCTCGCAGTTCTGCATTACATTGAAACAGTATCGCAGCGGAGAGTTGCTCAACAGGTTTGTTACCTTAATATATTCTTTTGAAACTCATTTGAGAAAAGCAATCGGAGAATACGGCTCCGTTTTTCGCATTAAGAAATGCTTCTAGTTACCTGCGATCTAATGTATCAATTTCGCTATGAATAACTCAGTGAAAAATTCTTTTATTTACGAAACAAGTAAACAAAATTACAATTTTTTGATACGTTTTACGAAAATGTCTTTTGGGAAAAGCAATCGGAGAATACGGCTCTGTTTTTCGCTTCGAAAAATGCTTCTAGTTACGTGCGATCTAATGTATCAATTTCGCTATCAATAACTCAGTGAAAAATTCTTTTTTTTACGAAACAAGTAAATAAAATTACAATTTTTTGATACGTTTTACGAAAATGTCTTTTGGGAAAAGCGATCGGAGAATACGGCTCTGTTTTTCGCATCGAAAAATGCTTCTAGTTACCTGCGATCTAATGTATCGATTTCGTTATCAATAACTCAGTGAAAAATTCTTTTATTTACGAAAAAAGTAACGAAAATAACAATTTTTTTATACGTTTTACGAAAATGTCTTTTGGAAAAAGCAATCGGAGAATACGGCTCTGTTTTTCGCATCGAAAAATGCTTCTAGTTACGTGCGATCTAATGTATCAATTTCACTATCAATAACTCAGTGAAAAATTCTTTTATTTACGAAACAAGTAAACAAAATTACAATTTTTTGATCCGTTATAAAAAATCTCTTTATACAAGAAAAATTTCCTTAAATTGCCGTCGACTTGTTAATTTTGTTACATACGATAATAAAGCAAAATCTTATGGAAAAATTGATGTACTGTTACAGAAATCGCTGCAACTGGGTCGGGAGTATACGAATATTCGTTACAAAAGCGAGAGCAATGTAATGAGCGCCAGTGGATTAGGCGAATCGGTAACACCGACGCCAACGAGTCTAACAGCGCCGACGAGTTTTTCTCTCGGGACTGCGGTGGGCGGTCTTAGGCCCAAGTAACTGTCGCCAAAAATGGCCAATAAACGGAAGCAGATTCTGATCCACATCTTCACCTTTATCTAAGAGTTCTCTTAGCCGTAGAGCCGTTCGACGTAGAAACCACGAAAGAGAGTTCTACCGCATTAACGACTATCGCTTACGAAAAGATGACAAAAAAAAAAAAAAAGATGTGAGAAAAAAACAAAACATAATGATAGATAGATATATACACACGAACACGTAAACACATACACACAGATGGTAATGGCAATAAAAATAGTCTCAGATTTTACCCGTCGCGATCCAGGGATCTATTCGATCTGATCGATGGACATAGATGTCCACGTTAGAGACGCAAAATTGCTGCGAACCTTGTAAATCTGTAAAATTTAGTAGTGCCTCGTGAATTATTACGAAAAATGTTTTAAAAACGTTTTTTTCTTTCGGCCCCTTTGCCAAACTACCCCCCGCCCCCTCTTCTTTACTATTCTAGATAAATATAACATGACACATTCAATGAGTACTCGAATGACTAGCAGTCGAAAGATTAAAGGTCACATGCTTTTTACGGCTGAGAATTTTTTGTTGCATATAAAAAAAAAAAAAAAAGGAAAAATGAAAAAAACGCGCAATCTATATATATATATATCATACGTTAAATATTAATTAGCGGGAGTGAGACTCCGAAGCCTTCGCTTTGCCTCATTGTAAGTTTTCTTCTTTTTATTATTATTTTATTTTTAGAGTTTATCGATAACTACGATTGATTCTTGATTGTGATTTCGAAAACTGTACAAATATCCATTGTCGATCTGTAGGAGTTTAACTGCGTTTTTGTATCGTAATGTTTTACTTTTTGTTTTTTTGTTTTTTTTCTATTTTTGGCTCTTTATTTCCAAGGTAAACACGATTTACAGAATAGAATTACGTTGTGTTTTGATATTCTTAGTACAACGGTGAGGCGCGCGGACCTGCGTACACGAACCTATCGTCGAATTCCATAAGACCGCTGTGCCGGGTATGTTGTACATCTATGTATGTCTCACCCGATAAGTTTAATAATTGTAAATTTTAAACATTGCCTTTATAGTACAGTGGTTAAAAAAAAAAAAAAAAAAAAAGAAAAAAAAAACACGGATAGCAAATATTATAAAAGAGTTCCGAGACAATTTTTCGAGGCTTTGCCGCAACAGCGAGTCTTTGTCGATATCACGGAATAAAAAAGCAAAACAACAAACACGACACGTGATATTTCATTTATATAATATACTTAGAAGAGAAGAAATTTTTATGTATTTCAATGCGCGATAAATGCAATTGTGATAATGTCTTTTTAAATTAGGTTTTTATAAAGCTTTAAGTTAACGTCCCGTAAATTAATAGATTTATATTAGAGAGAGAGAGAGAAAAAAAAAACTCGGAGATCTTGATCTTGAAAAATAGTTTGTTTCTTTTTCTTCTGTTTTTTTGTTTTTTGTTTCAAGACCGTTAATCACTTGTATTATCCGCTTTTTGTTTTTAATATTTTTTTTTTTTGTCTCGTAACAAGCAGAACCTCTGTTCCCGAAGTTTTTATCTTTTTTGGGGAATGTACGATATACGATAGATGCGAAATGCTTAATATCTACGCTAGACGAACGCATTGAATACCTTATTCGGGAAAATTAAAAACAAAAAAAAAACAAAAACCCGATTACTCGCCGTTAAGGGGAGAATAAAGATGAAACAAGTATAACAGATACCCCTCTTGATATAACAGGCATAATAAGACGATTTCGAGAAATCTATCGCTAATCGATCGTTGAAATTTCGACAAACAAAAAAAAATTACACATAAACGGGATTTGAAACACTTCGGTCTTGTAGACGTACTATTATTTCGATAAACATATTTATGAAAAGAAAAGAAAAAAAAAAAAAGCCTGACTATATTTAGGGAGAAAAATAAAATTAACTTTTTGTGTAAATGATTATTTATTTTAATCGTATGATTCCCTGCTTCGTTCGTAACTAAATCATATACATATCGATATATATATATATAGTATACATATATATATGTGTCTATTCCGCATGTGGTGTTCCGCATTTAAACTGCAATCGATTACAAAATATTCGAAATAATTTCGTGAAACCCCATCAGTGTGTGAAATCTTTCGTCACCGTTTTACGATATTTTTTTTTTTTTTTTTACCCTTCGCATAATGATCGTTCGCTTTTGTTGAAAAAATCTTAAACGCTATTTTGACTGTAATTTAGATCACCTTTGCAGCGTATAACACTGAGTATCATTTAACGATCTTAACTCTATTGTGGAATACCTTCTCGATCGGCTTTACCTCACCGAATCTCGCTTTACGCTTTTCTATTCTTGCTTCGCGCTCAGCCTTCTCCATAATACTTGACGCTGTTGTACCGAATCTCTCGGAACGTTTCTTCAATACTTCGTAAGACACGTGCTGCAAAATTAAATCATATTAGAAGATCAATAAAATTTGTGTTTTTTAAAATCATTTTTCGATTCAATTTTAACGTATTTCTTATTCCGAAACTTTGGGGATTTATAGATTGCAATTTTCGACTATAATTTGTCTTGAATTCGATTACTGATAATCTTTTTACGTTAATGCGCATAATAATCGATGTGAAAATCGCGACATGTGCTGCAAAATTAAATTAAATTAGAATACCAATGAAATGTTTATTTTTTAAAAATCATTTTTCGATTGATTTGTAACATATCGTAAAAATTTGTAAAAACTTCGTAGATCTCAAGATTGCAATTTTCGTCTGAAATTTGTCATGAGTTTGATAAATCATAATTTTTCGATGTTATTATATACAATAATCATTGGAAAAAATCGAGTTAAAGTCATTTTAAAAAAAACTGCGAAACGCAAAAAATATTTTATTCCAAAACTTACCACCGGTGTCTTCACGGATGCCGAAGATTTACTGTTTTGATTATTGGCATTGAATCTCGCAGATCTCGCTTCTTTTTTTGCAGATTCCGACAGCGGCATACCGAATTTTTTGGCTCTCATTTCCAGTCTTTCCTTAACTCCCAATTCTGACAATTTGATGACTTTTTTCTCCGGTTGCGAATCGTCAGACATTTTAGTAACATTTTCGTCGTCTTTTATCTGATCAACTTTGACCTCTTCAATAATTGGGTTGCGATTCAGAACAATTTTTTTAATGCTTCCCGTGTTACTTTCGGTGGAAAGTTTTCGTTTTTCTCCGACTTCTTGAGAATCCGGTTTGCTTGACAATTCTTCGATTTCCTCGTCCTGCGCATGTGCGACACATTTTTTTTTATTTCCCATCGACAAAAATGATTGTGATTTTCATAAAAATTTTCTTACCCCAAGAACTGCGTCTTCATCGAGTATCTCGTCGGTAGTTTCATCCAATGACAGGGCAGAGTCTAAAATGTATACAACAAAAAACATTGAAATGAAAAAAAAGTTTTGTTTACTCGATTACGCGGAGAAAAAAAAAAAAAAACACACATACCGCCGTGAATAGCTAACTGAAGCCTCTCCACGAGTTCATTTTTATTTCCCGTAGTCGGCAAACCACGTTGTTTCAATTCTACCCTCAAATCGGCAACCTGTGAATAAATTGCGTGAGTAAAATAAGCGGAACGCTCTGAAAAAAACATCGAGTGCATAAACAACGTTGATCCATGGAATATTGGGGTTAGCGTAACCCCGGGAAGGAAAAAAAAAGTACCGGATAGATCGAGGAAATTAGCGATAAGTACACTTGCCTTCATCTTCGAGAGCTCACTGAGGCCTTTTTCGTACGACGAATCAGCCATTGTCTCTTTGTATCGCGTTAACTCGACAGATATAAACGATAACTAACGAAACGCGAGATCCGACTGTGTAACCGTAGGCTTTTGGAATGCTTATCGCTCTCTTACGACTGTTGGCGAGCAGTGTAAACGGAATAAATTAAATGTGTCTCTCTCATAGCCTACTGCCCCGCGCTCTTCGGCTGTTTTCTATAAGCATTTCTAAGGGAGCGATCGATTGATCTCCCCCCCCCTCGCAGGGTCAAAGCACGAGCCGCGATCGGTGCTGCCGCTACAAGTTAGCAGCGCGTAGCAAACCAATGTAACCAATAGGCGCGCTTCGTGCGGTCGGTAGTTAGAAGTCGCCTTATCGTCATATTCGTCATATGTTTTTGCTGTTGAAAAAACGATGTCCGACTGTCAGAATCGTTGCCTATCGGTTTCTTTTTATCGTATATAAAAACGCACAATCTTGCAAACTATATTTTTTATTGAAAAAACAACTCTGTCATTCCTATTGTCGTGTTGTTGAAGTCATTTTAACTTAGAATGATTTCGACGCACCTGTACGCTTCCTGAGACGAAAGGCTGACGTGGTGCAAACTTCGACGTATCGGGAATACGAGGTTACACACGAAATTATTTTATTGTTTTGTTTGTTTTTCTGTGATTGCGTTCTCGATTAAAATCGTCCATAAATCGTTAATTCACAAATATATCATCGGTATTTTATCGTGTAATCGAAAAACGTATTTACGATCGACAAAGGCAAACTTTTGTTTTTCATTGTCAAGCTTGTGTTCTGAATAGTTTTGGCAAAGAATCGTCTTATTTTCTCGCAGATCGATCGAACGCCGAGTTCGCTGAATTCGTCAGGAATTTTAACTGACAATCGCCGGGTAGCAGTTTTTTTTTTTGCTCCGAGAAATCGGAATCGCCGCGTGGAAAACATCGTCAGGCCTGACGTTGTCTATCCTATGGTGAGGATGTACAGAAAACCAAACACCGCCACTGCCAGGTTAAAACAGGATTATCTGAGGTTGAAGAAAGATCCTGTGCCATATGTCGTCGCAGAGCCGGTACCGGAAAATATGCTGATATGGTAACTCATCAATTTTCTTTACCATAGCGCATCGCAGATAGAGATAATCATTGCGTTGCAACGGATTTTGTCAAAACTTGAAATTATTGCCAACGCATTATACAAAATAACAAAATAAACAAAAAAAAATATATATAATAATATACAAAATAAACAAAAAAAATACGAAATAATTTTATACTGATTAAAAATTTCATTTTACATTAATCAATAATTAAATGCTAATTCTGTATAATTCTGACGATTCGATTTCTGCTTTATAATTAACTTCAAAAAAAAAAAAAAAAATTTAATTATTGGTGATCCATTCTGTTGTATGAAAGGAAAAAATTGGGAATCCATGAAATGTATACGTTTTTTTTTTTTTACCAATTAATTAATCGATTTGTGTATATTACAGGCATTACGTTGTTAAGGGTCCAGAGAACACGCCGTACGAAGGCGGTTTTTATCACGGCAAGTTAGTTTTTCCCGGTGAATTTCCCTTCCAACCGCCGAGTATCTACATGACAACGCCAAACGGTAGATTCAAAGTGAACACAAGGCTTTGCCTCTCAATCTCCGACTTCCATCCAGACACGTGGAATCCGGCATGGAGCGTTTCCACTATTCTTACCGGTCTCCTAAGTTTCATGGTAAAATTTCGTCAAAATGATCATTTATCGATCTTTATTAATTTTACCATATTTTTCATCTCCTAAATCGTACGATTTTCATTTAAGATCGAAACGGCACCAACACTCGGCAGCTGCAACTCGACCGATTGGGAAAAGAAACAATGGGCCTCACAAAGTTTGGATTTCAATCTGAGAGACAAAATGTTTTGCGAATTATTTCCCGAGACGGTTGAGGTACGTAGATATTCTCTCGTCGATTTTTCTTGAGAAAGAAAAAAAAAAAAAAATTATCGCTAGATGACTCATCGCAATAAGTGTTCCGTTGTGTTTATTCAGGAAATAAATGTCGAGCTCGAGCGGCGGAAAGCGACGGAAAAACAGACGAGGCATCAGTCGACAACAGCCGAAGTATCGTCGCTCATACGAGATCAGTTGCAGCGCGAGCAAAGTCCACTACACGGCGCCCTCACGAATCTCTTCGTTATAATAGGTTTCGCGGCTTTCGCCTATAGCGTTAAATACGTTTTATGGAGTATTGCGATGGAGTAAGAAAAACGAAGAAAAGAAACGAAAGAAAAAAAAAAAAAAAAAACAAAAAGAAAACAAAAATGCCGTTGGGGAACGTTGCGATTTGCGTTTCGATTTCTCTCTCGTCGGTGGAAAAATAATACGAAAGAGGGGGGGAAAATATTGGTGTACTATTTGCAGAAGCGAAAGTAGCGATGTTTCGAGTTAGCGGCTCGACACGTTCTTCGTCGGGTTGTTCTCGGCGCGTTTCTCGCATCGATCAATCGAAAAAAAACAAAACAAACAAAATGAAAAAAAAAAAAAAAAAAAAAGCGCTCATCGCTCCGATGACATAAGATGAGTTTCGCAGTGATTCGATTCTCCGATATATATTTCCGCAACGGATAATGTAAATAAATAGAATGGGAATCGCGAAATATGATACGATTCTAGTTGGATGCACGGTTTTCCTTGAATTGAATAGCCTACGTCACGTCGTCGGATAGAATGTATATATACATATATATATAAAAAAAAATCTATATATATATATGTATATATAGTAATATCGATCTACAATATTAGCAAAGAAACATTTTGTAATAATAACGATATTCTTGGAGTTTTAAAGGAAAAAAAAAACAAACAAAAAAAAAAAACAAAAATAAGATTATAATGTCATAAGTAGGCAATTGTTTTGAGGGCTTCCTGTAATTTAATCGCGTCATAAGCATCAAAATTACGTATCGTGATGCGTATTCTGCAGTTATGTTTTTTTTTTTTTTTTGGTCTAAAATTAAAGAAAAAAAAAAAAGTTATCGTACTGTTTACTATATCTTCTCGTATATATCTATAGTGTTCGAGATAACATTCGTTTTTCTTTTTTATTCGATTCGTTTTGTTAGCCTTCGTTGTAATTACAAGTTTCTCCGCATCTCCGTGATCCGTTCTTTGTAAATAGTCGGTTTACACACCTATGCGTTGCTTGCGAAGGCTGTTTGAACGTCGTTGCTGGAAAACGAGCGTTGAACGATCGAGAGAGCGAGAGAGAGAGAGAGAGAGACGGATGGACTAACTATTCTTGGGACTGCGGACAGCGAGCGGCGCACGACACTCGCTTCACTCGGTTTACATACTCGTCTGTGTGCTCCGCCGTCAGCGACGTATAAACTGTTAGAATTTTCATTCAATGCAACGTCTGTCCGAATGCGCTGGCGGAGAAGGATCTCGCGGGGCTCCTGTGTGAATTCTGTCGGACATAAACTCCCCGAAGAGCATATTATACTTTCGCGTCCTTATTCTTGTCTCCTGCAATTCTCCGACTTGTCGTTCATCCCGACGGAGCGACAGCTCATTCGGATGAAAATTGAAAAAAAAAAAAAAAAAAAAAAAAAAAAAAAAAAAAAAAAAAAAAAAACGACTTATCTATCCGTTTGAGAAAATATTTGTAGCGGGACAATAAAAAATGATATTAAAGTTTAAATTAGTTGTTCATTTACTTTGGCGCAAAGATATAGTTGATAAACCAACGAGGAATTAATTTCCTTCGTATAAACTGCAAACGCTATTATAAACGTTCGTAGAAAAAAGAAATTCTTGAAAATCAATTATCGGTACTCGAAGTTTTTAAGTATAAGACGTTCTTTAAATTTTAAACACATTTGCATTTTCTAAATTTTGATTTAATACTAACGAACAAAATGGCGCACTTCTCTGCGGTAATGTTGCAATTCTAATGTCGCGTATATTGATTTTACGAAATATTTGGAAATTTACTGGGTACTATTTATTTAATTAACGAAGATATCAAATTTTTATGTTTCGCGTATATTCCGTTAACAATTTTTACGGTGTTACCGATTAATCGATTTATTTATTTAATTACGCGATTTTTTTATAAAGAAAAATCTTTATTGATCCAATATATATTTTTTGGATTTTTTTTTTCGAAAGAAACGGAGTAAAAAATCATCGCAACATCTTGAATATGGGGTCAGCTACGATTTATCAAAATTATCGTAGCGTCAGAGTTTTAGTCTCAATGCGGATGCAACGATATTATTCTATCTAATCCACGTGCATATGTCTCGGAAATTTGACGCGCCCCGTGTGTCTGCGTGTTCCCGCGAGGCGGCAAGAGGCTTTCTTCGACTTCGTTCTTGTAATCTCCGAAAACATCCCGCTAAAGAAGCAAACAGCAATTAATTCGACCGCGAAATAACAAGGAAGTTCTCGCCACGAATTTTGGTGCTTTCATTGCGAGTTGTGAATGGGGGTTCCGCGGTCGTCGTCACTGGTTAACCAGCACGTTCGGTCCGCAGGGTCTTTCGCAGTCGCCCCTGAATCCCGTTGAAACTCACGCCCACGCGATGTAAATCATCGTATAGCCGCAGGCGCCAGGACCTCGACGAGCGTACAGCGTTTCGGCTGAAATGCCGGCTAAATAAGATGCACGTGTATTAGAATCGTCGGCAGGATGTGTGATACTGGAAGCTGCGATTTACGAGGAACCCAAGGATAATGCACCTAACAAAGTTAAATCATTAACGATCCCCAAATCTTTGTTATTTCACAGAAAAAGTTTTGTTATTTCGCCGATACGATTTACTGAATTCGGTAATTTTGTCGCCAACGTAGCTGCAATAGTTGACTTTGTGCGCATTTTTAGCATTCGTTGTATAAGAAAAAAAAAAACGAAAAACGAGAATTTCGGCAACACGTATGCGTATAGCGTTCGTTTTTTTTTAAATAAATTTCAGTATTTTATAATAACTATCCGTCGTATCGTAATTACTAGATAACAAATCAATATATTTTGAAAATACGACCAAATTTTGCGGTCTTAACGCAAAATTTACGAAAAAAAGATAATTAAGGAAAAAGTGTTTTTTTTTTTTTTTTTTTTAAATAGCGGGTTTTTTTTTATCGTCGAATTGCAGCTACAGGAAGCGCGTTTCGAAGGGCCGCGTGGAATAGGCAGTATCATCGCCCTACATTCGTCGGGGTATATATTAGTTCGAGGAATCATTTTACGCCCTCGAGTTTCCTGAGGCGCGAGAGACGTCGCCGTATGTTCATTCACCCGAATCGCTGCAGCCACCCTTACGCTTTAAAGCATATAGAGTTCTTTCGTACGCATAGAAGTAGCAGCACGCTACGGGATAATTAACTGTGTCGAGACGACCTCATTACCCGTCTTAATGAGCTGCTATGACTGACCCGTGCGTTTTCCTTCTCCGACGGTCTTCACCCGACGTCGTGAACGTTAACCACAAGCGATATTACTATTAGGAACAGTGAGAGAAATTTTATGAGCAGTTGAACTTTTTATTCTTCAGTTTCCGATGCTCCTTGAAGGGTAATGCAGATAAACGAATTTTTTTCTGGTCCTTGCAAGTCGCGTATTTTAGTGTAAAACTTATACTATACTATATGTGTCATTAGGGATATTTTAATACCGCTAATGACGCAGAAAAAAAGATCGTTAAGATTTTTACTCCAAAATAAACGATTGACATTAAATTCGATTAATTCTGTATTAGTATTATTATAAACGATTGACAAACTATCATCGGTTGTTTTTTGTTTGATGATTATTTTTTCTATAAATACGTCACTATCCTCTCGTGATACTCCGAAACTTAATTTCGAAAATTTCGGAAGAACATTCGATTATTACGAACGATAATTATATCGTTTCTAAAAACAGTCGGTATTCAGACTATGCGGCGTAAAACAATAATGCGATGTGAGTTTGCATAGCGTTATTGTTTATAACACTTTGGACCTTCGAACATCTATCGTATGTAACCTGATTATGAGGTTGAAAACTGTGAAACGATGTTTCTCAAAGCCACGACGAGAGTGGACACATGCCGAAGCGTAGAGGAGAAGTAGAGTATTCGGCTATTTACCTTTAGTCCGACGAATAGCAAAAGAGACTCGAAGTTGCTCTCGGGACTCGTATAACAGCGACGAGGCGTTCGTAACTCAGTGAGCTTTAGTACCGAACATAAAACGGTCACAAGGGGGCCGAGAAAACGCGATCGCGAGAAACTCTGCATGAGATACCGAGAGAAAGATAGAGAGCCGTTGGGGATAAGTAGACGGGGCATTGGATCGGCTCTAAATATGACGTACGTCGCGCGAGGCCATCGCGGCACTAACGACGAACGATGCATCATCCCAGTGAAAACAGAGGAAGTGACAGAAATTGCGGTGATTTAGTCGAGAGAGAGAGAGAGAGAGAGAGAGAGAGAGAGAGAGAGAGAGAGAGACGAGCGCACATAGGGCGAACGCTTCGCTGCTGCGCGACTCGAAGAAGAAGAAAGACGAAGAAGAAACAAAAAAAAGAAGGTTTCGGGAGACTGGGAAGGTATAACAGCAGATGTTAACCACCTACAACACAACTCCTTCCTTCCCTCAATTTTACTCGTTATATCTCACTGTTTTCCTACGATAATTTCTCTTCCTTTTTTTTGTCAATCCTTTGCTACTATTTTCTTCACATTAGTATATAGCTTTCTAGTGTCTGTTACCCATTTATTTCATCGAATGGTTAAAGAAAAGTATTTTAAAAAAATGTTTTTTTTTTTTTTTTTACTGCGGCGATAAATGAAAAGCTAATTTGGGAAGAGATCAACTTTAATGAATTTATTTTATGCAGATGTTCTATTGTTGGACACTTTCCTCCGGATATTTATTTTTATTTACGATTAATAGTGATTTTGTAACGAAAATCGATTTTCGTAACTTTGAAGGGTTAAACTGAGTTATATTTTAATAACAACACAAAAATTATATTCTATGGAAAAACAATTGAGAATTTTTTTTTTTTTTGTCAAATCAATGAAACTGCACACGACGAAAAATGGAATACCCGATGTTTCTACGGAAAAAAAGTTTAGATTTTTTTGTTTGACGAATGAAACTTCAAACTACAAATCATTTGCTGTTACCGATAATTGAATGCCGATTAATCGAGTGCCGATTTGATGATATCTTCCAGTCGAGAAGTTTTCGATGTATTGCGCTGTAGCTACGAAAATGTTAAATTCAACCATCTGGCATAACCGATTCTCGAGTCTCAAGTTCGTACAGCTTTACTCTCGAAACTGTCTATGTTTAGTTTTAGTTGGTTTTCTCGGATTTCCGTGAGTGGAAAACGTGGCTGGTGCAACAAGGGGTGAGAAAGTACGAGACAGGTCTACGCTGGAGTTGCCTACCGGAGTGCTACCGTTTCTTGCGGTTGCTACTTCTTGCGGTCCGCTCTCTTGGAGGAACGTTTTACGATCGAGAAACGTAACACGCTCTTTCTTCGAGTTCCGTTCGCGGCGATTTACACGACTTTCTTCAGAGATCCCGAACCGTTTCTGCTCCCCGTGCGCGAGCATAACGAGGAGGAATGAAGTACGAAGAGAAACGTCGAGGGACTTCAGAAATACAGAAGAGAGTCGGTACACTCTCGTCTCTGTCTGTTGTCGATTCCGTCGAGCGGGTTTACTACCCTCTCGATCACGAGTCTGAGTGATCTACGAGCGGCGCCGAGACTGACTTTTGGGTGATACCCAACCGACACGGGAAAGAGCTCTCCGACTTGAACTACTTAGTAGTTGCCGTACAACACTAAATAGCTTTGCTGCCCGACGATTGAAGTCTCGTGGCGTACTGACGTAGTTAATCTTGAAGTTTGTGAGCGCCGACATAGCTACTTTAATATCGTGTACTGAATAATAGAATTCTAAAAAGATTTTTACTGGATAAAAATCTTAATAATAGAATTCTAAAAAGATTTTTACGGGATAAAAATCTTAATAATAGAATTCTAAAAAGATTTTTACTCGATAAAAATCTTTTTAGAATTCTTCCGTTTTCACTCGTCGTCGATTAATAAAAATATTGATCATTGTAATTTAAGATCATTATAACGTAAATATGCAATTGACGAATAATAATCGAAAGAAATTTTGGAACGATAAAAAATGTTATATCGGTGCAATTTTGATTTACAATCTATTGGATTTAGCAAGCGGATCCGGCAAAATTATTAATTTCTCAATCTTTACTCGTTATAGAAATTCGAAATTACGAATGAAAAACATCGGAGTGAAAAAAATTAAAAAATTGGTACTAATTGCTTAATTGCATCAAATTTAATATATTTATTCAAATTCGTATGTTTTACGGATTTCTGTAATAAAATAGTTAATGATTCGTGTTTAATGTTACTGCACATTGATATTAATTATTCACCATCACCGGGCAACGAGTTGTAACTAAATTTCATCTAATTACGGTTAGGTAACCGTAATTCAAATCAATCAAATGTTAAGTCCTAAATTTGGACGTACGGCTGTGTAGAATAGACGCAATAAGTAATGTTAATGTTTAATATATCATTTCTCTTTTTTTTTATTTGCAAAATCCATTATTTTGAACTTTTTTAATGTTAAACCAAAATCCACGGCGATCAATTGATGGACGCAACTTTTATCGAACGATTTTGAAAATTCAGCATCCGTTCGATTAGTATGCGAGGCGGTAGCATCATTTTAATGCCAAAATGAGAAAAATATGATTCCTTTGGGAATTCAACTTTGATGTATAATTTATTAGCTTTCGCAAGTGAATCTTCACTATTCAGCTTTTTACGTCATACTTCTTATTTTCCGTCTATCGAATGAAATCTTTGCATCTGTATAGAGGCGCAACAACATTACATTTGCGAAGGAGTCACGAGTGCGATCGTAAACGAGTAGTAAAGCACGATCGTTAGGGTATACATGGCATAAATGACGCGAGACGAGACGACGAAAGAGGGGCAGATGCTGGTTGCTGGAGAACGGTAGCAGTTCCGCGCCTGTGCGACGTCCGCGGTACGTTTCATATACGAGTGATGCTCGCGTACCCATGGAATAAGCTTCACTTGGATTGGCTGCACCATTCCGCGGTTGACATCTTTCCGAACCAATGGAACGTCACCGAATGGGCGGAGATTACTACCCTCTTATCGTGATAACGTGATATCATTAAACTCTTTCGTAATTTTTCATTTAATCGATTACACTATATTTTTTAACGAAAATTGAAGATAAAAAACAATGAGAAACTTTTTCTTTCGATTTAACTGCACTATCGTCTTATCGTGATAACGTGATATCATTAAACTCTTTCGTAATTTTTCATTTAATCGATTACACTATATTTTTTAACGAAATTTGAAGATAAAAAACAATAAGAAACTTTTTCTTTCGATTTTAATGCACTACCGTCTTATCGTGATAACGTGATATCATTAAACTCTTTCGCAATTTTTCATTTAATCGATTAGACTATCTTTTTTAACGAAAATTGAAGATAAAAAACAATGAGAAACTTTTTCTTTCGATTTAAATGCACTATCGTCTTATCGTGATAACGTGATATCATTAAACTCTTTCGTAAATTTTCATTTAATCGATTACACTATCTTTTTTAACGAAAATTGAAGATAAAAAACAATGAGAAACTTTTTCTTTCGATTTAAATGCACTATCGTCTTATCGTGATAACGTGATATCATTAAACTCTTTCGTAAATTTTCATTTAATCGATTAGACTATCTTTTTTAGCGAAAATTGAAGATAAAAAACAATAAGAAACTTTTTATTTCGATTTTAATGTATTACCGTCTTATCGTGATAACGTGATATCATTAAACTCTTTCGTAATTTTTTATTTCATTAATTACACTATCTTTTTTAACGAAAATTGAAGATAAAAAAAATGAGAAATTTCGTATTTCGATTTTAATGCATTACCTTCTTATCGCGATAACGTGATATCATTAAACTCTTTCGTAATTTTTAATTTCATTAATTACACTATTTTTTTTTAACGAAAATTGAAGATAAAAGAAAATGATAAGAAATTTCCGATTCCAAATTTAACTCAACAATGTACTTGAAAATTTGAGTACTCGATAATTTATCGCTATCAAATTTCGACGTTGACGATATATATGAATATATTGACGGAAGATATATCACGCGAATGAAAAAAAATATATATAACGCACGTCTTAAAAAAATTGAAGACTACGTCTTGAAAATTGTTTGTCGATCCCCTTCTGTCGATCTTCCAACTCTCGGAAACGAGAACTTATAACTCTTCCGCCAGATCGCGAAGCACTTGATTCACGATATGTAAGAGATACCGAAGCGCTCGCGAGAAACGAGCTTTGCTCTCGTTCCGTTGCGTAGATATTCATTTGACTGCGCAATAGTAGGTAAATACGTTGAATTCCGTTGGTTCGCCGATGAAATATTCCCGAAGCGCGTGTCATTCGGCATCGAGAATTCTTCATAAAAAAAAAAAAAGAGGGAATAATCAGATTGAAAGGAATGCAATGTGTTTAATTTCATAAGTGATATTTATTACTAATAATTATCGTCTTTATATAAAAATACTGTACAATATATACTTATGCTACACGCGTATTATATAATAATTAAACATAAAAGCAGCCGGCAGCGCGGTAAAGTTTAACGCGCAAAAATTACGCCGCTTTACCGCGGTATGCGAGACTGTCGAAGGAATGGAAAACTAATATTTGTTTTAAACGCCAATGAGAGCGCTATGTTTCTTACGAGCTAAAAATCTTCACGACTTGAGACGGGCGATGGATTCCGCGTGGGAAATTCGATATTTACAAGAGACGAAAACACGCTATATATACTTCCTATATACTGCAGACTATGTATTTACAGAAAAAAAATTATATACTCGAATGTTGTAAATATTTAACTTAATTATTCTCCATAACATTATCGTTATTTACCAAATAAATTATTGCATTAACCGGCCTCACGCGCGCGTGCGCGCGCGCCATACACTGTACATCGATAAATTTACAAGATCATCGATCGCTCGATCGAACCTAATTAATTTTAACTCCTAAATCTTCTATTCTATGTACAATTTTACTTTCATATTTTTTTTTTAAATGGTCTTTGGTGTGTAAGCTGTATGGCAAGGCACGTTAATGGCACTTAGCCGTTTTCTAAGATAAAAATAATAATTGTCTTACAATATCCTAAAGATACAATTATGAACGCGAATGCTCGACACTCTCGTCAATGAAAAAAAAAAAAGAAAAAAAAAAAAAAAATCACATATCGCTACGTGGAATATATATATATGTCCAATAATATAAACAAAATAGATTATTAAAAATAAATACTATATCGCGAGTGCAAGAGCGTCGAGTCGAAAAACTGGTCATTGTTACAAGAAAAAAATTATAAAAAAAAAAAAAAAAAAAAAAAAAAAATCATATATATAAATATATACAAAAAAGGGTCTCGAAGCTTCGATTGAAACATTTAATTGAAGGGAAAAAAAAAGAGCAATTTAAAAATTGTCGCCGCAGTTAAAAGAACCGGAGGCTACGACAGTGCGCGAGAAAAATTGTGTAGTGACGTTGAAGATTATACGTATCAAGTTTGTTTTTGTAGTACCGCCGGCGTGCTGACGAGAGGACCCAAAAATCTTTATTTTCTTGAAGGGGGGGATTGTTAGAAAGGTCCCCCCGTGGATAAAAGTCCGACGGACTACTGTGAGCGATCCTCGTATTCTATATCGCAACGGCGCCAAACGTTACAACGCGTCTTCTCTAATTGAATTCAAAGAGATTTATGGTCGGGCGGTTCTCTCGTCGAGGACGCAGAAAAAACTGTCTCGTTTCGTCGGTCTTGCTACAAGCTATTTTTTTTTTTTTTTTTTTTTTTTTTTACGATTTCGGTCTTTCCGTTGCTCTTCGAGGAAAGAGAGGAACTCCGGTAATTATGAATGAATATTTGACAAACTTCGTCGTATAGACACTACTCTTCGCTCCGAAAAAAAAAAAAAAAAAAAAAAAAAAAAAAAAAAAAATTGGATTGGTGCAAAGACAATCTTTCGAGAGCTCAATATTACGTTGATTTTTTTTTTACCGAATTTTTTGCGCGATAATTAAGAGGAATGAAGTGTCCCTCGATATTCGTTGGCGCAACTCTCGCCCGCTGCCGAAAAGCTCCACTTCTTTTGCGGTCACATCCGCTCGAGACGCATTTGCTTCTTTCTTTATTTTTTCGTGTTTCTTTTTTTCTTTTTTTTCTCATCTCCCCCGACTCTCTCATAAAGATTCACCGCAGTTAATATAAAGAAAGAGAAGCCGCGCGCGGGGGCATTAACGCAGCGTACGGGGTTAGTTCGAGACGAGGCAAATTCGACTAGAAGTTTGCTTTGGCTGCTTTAAAATAACTAACTTAAATCTTCCATCTCGCATTTCTGCGGCTTCCACACTCTTCTACTTCTCGGTTTATCGAACAAGAGCGACGTCGGGGGGGAGGGATACGAAATATTCACACGGTCCCTCGTGCAACCGACGAGACGATCCGTATAGCGTCCTCGTGGTCGGGGGATAGGCAGACGTATATAAACTTTCTTGCGTAAACGATTATTACGGGGAGGTCTTGCGGTCCTCGAACGACTACTGTACTGTGGTGTCTATATAGACCCTCTCGCTGTGGAAATCTCCAGACCTCGGGGAAAAAATAATATTTTGCTCGACTCTCGAGTGAGTGCGACGGAAAACACTGGACTCGGACGATGAGAGAGCCGCTGCGCGTCGACAGAGAGGACTATGGGCGCCAAAATGCTCGTATTACTTTTTTTTATGAATTTTTTTTTTTTTTTTTCATTGCAAGACAAACTTTTCGTCTCAAAAGGCACACGAGAGGGTTGTTATAATTTACTAGAATTTTTTTTTTCTCGTCGCAGAGACTAAAGTTGAACGGTTTATGAAATAGAATTTTAGGGATGATTAATTTTCAAATTATTTCTTAACTTGTGGTATTTTTTGGAATTTTCATTATTGAATTTTGAAAGGGAAAAATTGATTTTTTTTTTTTTTTTTTTTTCGGCAAAATTCGATATAATGATTGAGGTAAGTCGAGGGCCTCGTAAATTTCTCTCGAAGGCCAAACAGCGCAACCGCACGTCTCGAGTGGTCCGAGGATTTTGCCACTATTGCTTTTACCGGTACAAAACTCCCCCGAGGCCTGGAAAATCCGGCAATAATCGCCGATTCATTCGTCGACAATTGTCATTGTTGTACGCACACGCCACTGCAGTAAGGGAATCCCCGAGTAGGCGGAGTCTATATATACCTCTAAACATCGAAGTAATTTCTGCGGGTACTCTTCAGGGTCAGGAATTGCACTACAGTTCTCAAAATTCACGATAAACTGTACGTTTACTTAAACGCTAAAAGTTTATACGTAAAAGAGAACCCCGCGGTGATATATCGGAAATTTCGTTACTTTCGTTCCAGCGAAAGTAGGAAATTAACGTAATTTCTTTTTTTTTTTCAATAATCTTCGAAGTTATAAAAAAAAAAAAAAAAAAAATTTCTTCGAAGTCACCTGTCGATTGCGCGATCTTTTTCCTCCCCATTTTCGTTGCATCTTCCGACGAAAAAATTCTTCAAGCAATTGGTTGAAAATAGTTATCGTAAAATTATCTACAGCGTCGAGTTCCAGTCGCCCTCCATTCGCCAAACGCTAAAAGCGTACGCCAATTTTTCGTGGGTCATGTAGCTGCACGATGACGAAGCGATTTCTCTTGCTGCGAGCAAAGCACCCCTTCTTTCTCCTGTAACAAAGAAATAAATAAAAAAAATTAGATAAAATTTTGTTAGATCGCCAAAATGTCGAATAATAAAATTTACGAGGCTTGAGAAATCGGAGCGCGAATTTGGAAGAAAAAGAAAACGAGGAGACTACACAAGTGCGAGACGACGCTCTATTTCCATCGTCGGTATCGCGGATCGCTCTTTCCCGCGCGAGCGTTATAACGCCGGACACACCGCCCAATCATAAACGTCTTCGGGTACTTAGCGTCTCGATATCGTTAGTCACGCGAAGTTACGAGAAAATTTTCGCCGGTTTGGCGCCTGTTGCACTGGTGCGCTTGTACCCCCGTCAAACGGAGTCTGAGATTGCCAGTGGGGATGATTTAACGATTCGAAAGGAGCGTTGAAGCTCTTGAATTCTGCCCGCGGATCTCGGACTCCCACACGAAGCCGAACGCGGATATTCGCGCGCGCGGGCGCGCGCTTACTTTCCCTCGAATCGCGAACATCCCCGATGTTATTGCTGCGGCGAGAATAGCGAAAGACTCGATCACGCGTGGCTCTCGGTCTCGAGAACTGTTAATCACGAGGACTTGACTAATTGGCTAAATATCTCGCGCGGCTTTTGATACACGAGTATAATAATTTTCCGGGGCAAGAAGATGGGGATGCGAGAAAGCGTCGTAAAGGATAAAGATACAGCTATATAGAAGCTATGGGCATTAACGCTGAATTATACGAAAGAGAAGAGGGAGCAGAAGATGAAAAAGAAGAAGCTTCGCGACCCGGGGGTCTGTTTTAATTACACTGCTGTGTAGAGTAAACACAGCGAGACTGGTGTACACGTAGTCGTGTAAACAGGCGATCAACGGGACGAGGCTAGAGATCCGTGGAAGGATCGTTTCTTGCAACACGCGAGAGATGTATAACGACGCACGAGAGTCGTTCGATTCTCAAGAAGGTCCCTCTTTTTTTTTTTGTTGATTTTTCGTCTCTGGAGAACGAACTCTCTGGATTTCGAGACTCGGACCATAAATCTTCGGCTTTTGAGTACTCGAGGCAAATTTTTGTTAAAATGAAATAAGAGCCGAACTTGTCGTAGAAACATTTAGATGCAACCCTTCAACGCTGAAGTAAACTTTAAGGGATCGATATTGCATAATTTAATTTGAATTTGAAAAAAATTATATTGATAATAAATTTGGATGCTTTTTTAGTGCGAAAAAAGTAAAAAATAAAAAAAATTGTTTAAAAAAAAAATGCAATAAAAATAAAAATAAAATGGTCGCTGTACAAGCAGTGTAATATACAGCTTGACTACAGCAGTAAATTTTAGGTTTTCAGCTGAGCCAATTATGCATAAATATCCAAAAAATGAGAAACGAAAAAAATATCAAATTTTTCGTTATTCGAAAAAAGAAAATATAAAAAAAAGCTAAGATTAGGTGGGAAGATGCAAATTAAGAGTTGCAATTAAACGTCAATTTTCGCCCCACCCCCACCCCTTTGCCTCTGCCTTAGTAAAATTAAGGGTTGTGAGAAGAGCGGCAAAAAATAAATAAAAAAATCTATTGAAACGCCTTATTCGATAATTAATACAAATTAATCAATACAAAGATTGATAAATAAATGAAAAAAAAAAATAAAAACAATGATTGTAACTTACCGCTCTCTTCGGTTCCCTCGTTGTTCTCCAAGTTGCAATGAATAACTTGATACAAAAAATCGATGTATCTCGTCGCCAATTTCAAAGTTTGTATCTTGCTAAGTTTGTCACTCGGAAGGGTAGGAATGTTTTTTCTCAATAGGGTGAAAGCCTCGTTTAAGCTTTGAGTTCTCTGTCTTTCGCGAACATTGGCCATAACCCGTTGATTCTGTATCTCCTCGTACGTCGCACCGCTCTTTCTTCGTATCTTTGTTTTCGATCCCGAAGAGCTCGCGTTGCTCTCGCCTTCGGAGTCGTTGTTCTCATTGCAGCTCGACGACGATTTTCGCTTTCTCTTGCCGCTTGAACTCGTTCGCGAGCTCGTGCTCGTGAGTTCTTGATCGTAATTTCTCGTAGAAGTGGCATCGATCATGCCGCCGAGATCCATTAGTCTCTTCGGGCCCTCGTAGTCTTCCGTAAGCGACGATGCTTTGTTGTAATCGATTTCTTGCTTATACTCGATCGTTTGTTCGTTCGTCGGATGATAACTGGGCACTCGTGAATTTGTCATTTCCTCGCCGGAAGATGAGTACATTTGGGGCGACGGTGTCTGATAGAGGCTCTGCTCGTGGTCCCGACTGTGACTGTGATCCGAGAGAAAACCGGGCGAATTGTCGTTTAAACTTCTATCGTAATCGACGCATTGTATTTCACGTTCGTACATCATCTTTCCCTGTTCCTCGAGCTGTTGCTGCTGTTGCTGAAGAAACCGTTTGTCTTCAACGGGATCGTAGACGAGATATGCCGAAGGTGGTTGATACAGCTGATGATGATTGCTCGGGTGATGAGGATGGGGATTGAAACCCGGCAAGCGATGCTCCGTCGGACTGCTGAGATCCATCAGATGAGTAGGCGGTGAAAAACGCGCGTAATGATCCGGCGAATTCGACGCCGAACTCCCGGCACTGTGCGGTATACCGGAACTGTCGTTTAGCGAATAAAGTCCCTGAACTCTTTGCGCTTGAAGAGCAACCGGTTGCTGTGCTTGCATCATCGTGATATCGATTATCGATATCTATCGATTTTACGAAGATTTACGAACTACAAATCACGCATTCACTCCGAGATAACTGGCGCGATATAATTTTTTTTTTTTTTTTTTTACGGATAGTTCGATGTTATAACGTCACTGTATGATTCACTTTGAGTTCAAGATTAAGTATAAAAACGTCTATGAACTGAAGGTAAAAAGCAAGGAAACAATATTGTCGAAGAAAACGACGATGAAGTTGCTCCGTTGCTACTCGTCTGAGGGGTACGAGTTGTCTGACGGTCGAAGCTCAGCGTCTTGCGGATGTCAAGCCGAAGAAGTCTTCGGTTTCTCCCCTCTTTACCCCCGCGCGGTGCCACTCCTTCGGGTTCGCATTGGCCCCACCCCAGGAGTTTTCTTTTAAATCCGTTCTGTCAGTCGTCCCCACCTACGCGACCGACCGAGAACTCGAACAGAGGGAGAACATACGCCAGGCAAAGGAACGAACGAAAGACAGAGGAAGAAGACGAAGAGAAGAAGAAACGACGAAGAGTTTCTTCCGACACTGCGCGCCCCCACGTTACGTTGACTTGGAGCTTAGCTCTGGTGCGCGACGACTCGAGAGAAATAATCGTGGAGGGAGATACGAGACACGAGACGAGACGTCGTTCACGCAGACTTTGAAATTCGCTGAGAATGAAGATGGGGGGAAGAAGAGACCAGAAGAGAAAGCCGAGACACCCATCTTGAATATTTATATCGTTGTGGACCGAAGTGATGTGTTCGGAAAGTCTCGGCGAACGATTCTCAAATGGAACTCTGAAATTTGCTTCATCGTTGTCGGCTAAGCGATGATGCGAAATTTAATCAATTTCTTCAGCGAAATGATCAAATTTCAAAATCAACGATTTGCCAAAAATGATCAAATCTTCCGATACAAAAACATTTTTTTTTTATATTTTGCAGATTTATAGTACGCAAAAGCCCTATATATTCTTTCAGCGCCAATTTTGTTGAATTGAAAAAAAATTGAAGCCGATTTTGCGTTGCACTCTATCATATTACGAAAGAGGTGGGATACGCGCGAACCTATAAGTTTCAAAGGCGTCTTATAATAATTCTTCGCGAGTCCAACGAATGAAAAGGAATGTACCATAAGAATTCCAAAGTTCCCTCGACGAGGGGGAAAGTGGTAGCGATGAGTTATCGTCCTCCGGTTGCCAAAAATAGTAGTTTTCGTGAACACTTTAAGAATTTTTCAAAAAACAGAACTCTTTTTCGTTTTCTTAAGGCGTTTTTTTGATACGTAAAAAAACGGAGTCGGATACAAAGTGTGAACTTTCGGTAAGCGCTATTAATCTGCGTGCACTCATCCACCGATTTCGGCACTCGTCTAAATGGCTCTTGAGCTTTTGGATTTTATCGCGAAGCTGCAGAACGCCGAGAGCAGCTTTTATCCGTCGCATACGAGAAGCTCAGCGCCTGATCGATGGCGCCGTGGGATTCGGGGGCTCGTGTTTGTTGTGACGGATACAGACTGTGTTCTGACAACGATAAATTGCTCGAGTTTCTTTATTTCCCGGTGTTGAAATAAAAATTCCGAAAATTCGTATCCGTATCACCTGTTTGACTCGGCACTGCCGGCTGACGACCGCCAGAAAACGCATACGCTTTAACGTGGAAACCGAATAACGTATAACTATAGCTGAAAAATGAGGTAAATAGAGATCCACTCCTAACTTAATATGTTCCCTTTGATCATCGCCGTCGGAGAATAATTATCCGGGCGAAGCCAAGCGAGAGAAAACGTCAGCTATTATTTATCGTTTCCCTCATTGAACCTTCTGATATTGGATCGTCGCCAAAAACTCGTTTTATCTATATAATGAAAGTTCCGATCTGAATTTACTAAGCACCGTGTAATTTTTAATAAAAAAATAAATAATTTTCCGAAGACAAGAAGGGATCGTTCCGCTTTATTTTTAGGAAAAAAAAACCTAATTTTTTACTATTTACTTTTTTTTCACCGATTTCTGTTCGAATACAAGCCGCGATTTCGATATGAGGCTCCAAAAAAAAAAAAAAAAAAACGTAAATTTATTTTGAAAAATAAGTGCGAACATTTTTTTTACGTCATGGGGTCGATTTTGCAATTTTAACTTTAATATTTTTATTGGAATTTCCGTCGATCATGAATCTATAACGAGGCGGGTTCTTTAATACTACGAGTGTCCCCTCATTTACCGGATGAAGCAGACATCCTGACGCCGCGAACCGCATGCGGACCATTGCAGTCGCGTAATGCGTGTGCATCGCGTACACGAGCGTCGAGAGTATTCGCAACAACGCCCGAGAGAAGATTGCACGAGAGCGCATCGCACGCATAATTAAATCCGCGTTAATATCGTGAAACGGTGCGTAACCCAAAGGCGAGAGCATGTGTCTCTCGGACTGATCTTACACTTGGTAAAGAGACGAAGCCGCGCGCGCGACCAAGAGGACGCGAGTGAAAGACGCGCGAGACACACCAGAAGTGAGATATTAATTATACGAAGATTGCAGAAAATGATAATTGCCTTTGGAAAGGAGAAACGGAGCGAATTGCGGAATTTTCATGCGTGTGTCGACTTAATGGTTCTATCAAAACGTAATTTAAGGTCGACGAGAATTTCACGAATAAATTCTTGACTGTGACTTTATAATTTTGGTCGTACGATTTGTGAAATCAGGTAAATACGCGCGGGGTGGAGGCAGGTCTGCAGCGAAGGAAAGGCCTTTTCTCCATGAATATGCCACCAGCAAAGCAATTAGCACTTTGGAGGCTTTTGCACTTTCCTTCACTGGTGGATTTCTACCTCTCCGTCGAGATTCCCCATCAATAAAAGGGCGCCAATGGGCTAAACTTCTATAGAGAGGACGATCGAGCCGCACGCTCCTACGAGAATCCTTGCTGGTGGCAGGATTTTACCACAGCTGGTACTTTATGCGGGGAAAGCCCCGGGGTACCCGACGACTGGTGGGTCTCGAATCTCGATATTCAATAAATTTTACCCCCCATCGCCGTCATTTTTTTTCCAATTCTCGTAACTTAATTCTTTTAGTTCCGTACATGAAGTTTGTTTATAGATTAAAAAAAAAGATTTATCAATCACCTGATCAAAGTGAAATTAATAAAATCTAAAATACAATGAAATAAATTATTTTAAAAAAATCTCTAAGCGAATATATAAAGGCTGTAAATCGATAAGAACTTTGAAAAATGCGGTATAATTGTGCATTCGGGTATTAATCCAAAATATGCAATGTATTGAAAATGTCGTCCATTCTTAATCGGAAAATATTTTATTTCCCGATTTTCAAAATTTTTTAATTAATTTTTTATATTATCGGACAAATAAAAAATATTAATAAAAGACTCCATGTCATTGATGAAATTTACGGGATTAAAAAAACTCGGAAAAAAAAATCCATATCTTCGATCGAAAAACATGAAATGCCAAAGGGTTGTATCCGCTAACGAATGTGCTATCGTGTGCTTAGATCCACTTTGCACATCCAGCATATCAGCTGCTGAGTAGCCTGCTTCGGCTTATTAAGTATATACTGTACTAATATATCCCGACTACATAAGCTTTAAGGTGCGTTGTTTATAAATGCCGGCTTTACGACGATGAGCGTACCTCGGCAACCAGCAGCAAACGCTTGGAGATAGCTGAGGAGCTGACAAAGTTTGCCGAAGATTATAAGAGGCACGTTTGCAGCATGTGTCCAACACACGGCAAAACGGACTGGTAAAAGGCTCCCGTCGTATAGCTAAGAAGCGGTGTACGGACGAGAGGTACAGGCTGCGAATTGCCGCTCCATAGGTGCACATGAAGCAACCCCTGCGCCGTAACCTCGGCGCTGCATCGGCTGCCTCCCGCCAGACCTACGACAACGTGTTCTCGTCCCCTGAAGCTCACCCCCTCCGTTCATATACCTATTAAGCTATTGGCGGTACTACCGGCAACACGTGAAACAGCGGCATGTGGCTTGCAGGAGAAAACTTCCGAATCACGCCTGAATTTGCATTTAACGAGGGTTTACCTTCGACATGTGGCTTCCGCAAGAAACTTCGGACAAATCTTTTTATTTCAATAAATCGTATTTGTCGACCGACAATTCGCGTTTTTTTATTTTTATAACTGACGAAGCAATTTTTTGATAAGAAAAAAAAATTGATAAAAAAAAAAAAATAAGAAATATTTGTTCATTTTTAATATATATTAATAAGGTTTAGGGAAAAATTGAGGCTATATTCTTAATTTAGCGCTGTGATAAAGATTTTTATTTATCATTTTTTAATATTTATAATTTATCACCGAAGTCCGAGAAACGTTTTTTCTATTATATTTTGAGTAGTCGGAGAGCGAAGTGTTATTTGTTAACTTCTCGAGGCGGTCATTAAGGAAGTTCATTTGGGTTCGTCTTCGCGGCCGGCGGGGTATGCTGGTACCTCATAAAACTCGAAGCTCGAGAGGCTCTCTTGTACGTACCGCGAACGTGTTCGCTTGGATTTCTCGTTTCTAGTATGTCCTGCCGACAGATCGAGGGGGGGGGGGACCTTCAATTCTCGTACCATGTGTTTCACAGGAGCGCTGACCAACGCGCCAACGAATTTGCATTTATGAGGCTTTAACTCGAGAATTTTTGCGCTTCGCACGCACATCGACGCGGCAACGAAGAAGCGGCAACATGTGTTGACGGAATTTTGGTAATGCCGCTGTTGGTTATATTGTCCCCGCGACAACACATGTTACTAAGGGTGTACGAGAGAACGGTACGAACGACAATTTTCGAGGTGAACGTCAAGTGGGAGAAGGTGCGCGAGGGTAGCGTGAGAGTCGGAAATGGTAAAAAGGTACTCGATGTCACGTTTTTTTTTTTTTTTTTTTTTTTCGAACCCTTCACTACTGTCAATTAAAAATGCACATAAAAAATCGTCCCGTTGTATAATAAAATTATAAGAAAAAATTAATTTTGATTCTCAAAATTTACAATAAATGGGAATGATATAATTATTTTTTAACGCAAGATTTGTATTTTTTTAGTCTCTTTTTTCAAAGTTTTTCCAATTAATAGAGTGTCATTAAAATATCTTGAATTATTGAAAAAAAAAAAGTTTGCAAATCTGATAGTACAAAAGTCGCAAAATTGGTTATTTTCTACAATAATCATTTTTATATTCCAGTAATATTAAAAATATTATAAACAAAAATTATCATAGAGTCAAATTATTCTTGTAATAATTCTCATTACATTATAAAAAAAAAAGTTATTCATATAAGGCATTTCACTTTTAGGTGATTTTGATTATTTATGAAAGTATCTGAATGACGACATTTTTCGCGGTTCGATATGCAGAGATGAAGAGATGAGATTCGATGCATTAAATTATGAAGCAAAGCCTATAAAATGTCATGGATAGAGCATTGCGCAAGGAAGATATGGTAATTTTTGTCCCGAGGATTATTCCGAAGGGTGCGGTAATGGATGTCTAAGCGTTTGTGGCTCTGCGGAGGCATCAGCAGTGAAAAGTACCAGCAAAATAGACTTTACGATACCGCTGAATGGCGACAAGTGCTTCGACAATGGCCACCCTGCAGACTCCGTCGAGTGGATCCTTTATACTTGTTGCTGGTGTTGGGTAAACGTTCAGCGAGCCGGACACGCCTGCCACTGGTCCTCGCCTTTCATTTCCAAACCAGCGAGAGCCATTGTACGGCGCATTATTATAATACAACCTGTTACGATCCCTCGGTTAGCCTTTTGTAGCCCCAAACAATATTTGTCGCGTGCTGAAGTCTCCCAAAATCTTTCATAACACCCCACGTATTTAAAAAATATTTAAAAAAAAAATCATTCAATAATTGAATAAAAATTAATAAAATATCTGTATTTGAAATTAACTAAAATAAATAATTACTCAACGGTTTATCTCGACCGTCTTCGACTTTCGGTTGTACCGCAGCATAAACCAGACTCGAAAAATTGTCTTCTCCGCTTCCATTTACACAGTAATCTGCCCATTGTTTAAAGCCAAATATTGTTCATCTCTTATAATCCGAATTGTGTATACCAGCGGCCTAACTTTGCCGTCAATCCGGTTAAAGTTCCGACGGACATGCGCTTCTACTGTTCTCGAAGGAGTTCGCGATGCAGCGACTTACCGGTGTATATTTATCGAGGATCAATCCTTTCGGGATTTAACCCCTTCGCACGACGTCGAGGAAACCAGATGAGGACGCGGTTTAGGAAGCTAATCCATTGATTCAATTATAAAGTTTCTTCATCATTGCTCTGCTCTCCAAAAATTGATTGATTTAATCGCGTAATTGAACGATCCAATGATTAAATGAATTTATAATTAGATATCCACATGAAGGAGGTAAGGGTGCGTTTTTTCAGGTTGCAAGGCGATCAAAATTCGTCAATGTGAAACTGCAAGCACGTGCTACCTGTTTGTCGTGGTGCTTAACAAACCGGTGCACCCTGACCTTCCGCGAGTCCCGCTCTGGTGGACACATGTGTTTCGTTGGTACTTTTACCGCGTTGGCAGATACCCGGAGCTATACACCGCAATGTTTTACACCCTTGTTATTGCTGCTTCTGCTGTTGGTTCGTACTTAATGCACGAATTTCGAAAAATTTGGTGAACACGTGCCGCGCAAAGCCTAAACTATCGACGACCGGTATGTATACCTTTAATGAGATTCTGGGTCACGCCAAATAATCAAGTGCACGAAGGTACTACTACGACGCATAATGGTTTGTTCTCCAGATTTTTCATTTCCCGCACTGCTCGGTACATGTGTTGCAGTTTCTCAGCGACAACGCTTCGAACCCTCAAAGTGCCCGAGACAATGTCATCACCGTTTCGGAGCATCTGCACCCCTTCGTTATCTACTCGCACCCTCGCTGGAAAGTGGTTCGAAAATAATTTTCTCACGGTCTCGAAGTGTCTCGTCCTCTTACGAGTCGAAGGGGGGGAATCCCGTAAATCGTCTTAATCGATTTATCGATCTATCGTGCGATTAATTAAAAAAAAATTATCGAACGAATTTGATACAAAATTCGTTAAAATGTCCAATTAACAATCAATTGGGAAATTATTTTTATTTTTTTCCCCAATAATCGGGTATTTGCGACGACCGACGTTCGAAGTCCGTAAAGAGACGTCCCCAGCGCGGGAATTTTATTCTGGTGTGAAGATCAATTTTTTTTTTTTGTTTTTTTTCGGTAAATAACTGAAAATTTTTTTCTACGAAATTCTCCACTTAATTTTATTTATTGAGAGCATAAGACGTTATTCTATCAATTGATGCAAATTATTAGCGATAAAAAGTACTACAGCATGGTATTCAAAATATGAAAATTCTTTACTTCCGAAATTTCGATTGTATTATTATTGGTGAATTTATAATTTGGGAAAAACCATTGCGGGGTGGTTGGTCTCTCATCTATCGTGCCGGTACCTGGGCCACCCGCTGAAAATGTTGAAATACTAACGAATCCCCACCAACTATGAGCACAAGAGAGAGAGAGAGAGAGAGAGGGACTTCTAGAACTCACGGATTATGAGGACTTTATTGGCCGGGTAATCCGACGGTGACGGTACATGCGGGCGACGTATTTCCCCGGCGGACATAGTTCTCCTCTACCAGCGAACTTTCGCTCCTATGCACGCATATGCGAAGCTTCTTACTTCTCGGTGACACTTAGTTTCGTCGTCAAATTTTTCTTCGTAGCAGGATTCTCGTGCGGCAATTTATTATTTTCAGAACAGTCGTCGTACCGAAATATCGGCGAAATACGTAATTAATTACGCGACAAGTAATGACGATTACTTTTTACGATAAATCGACGCAATTTTAAAAAATTAATTGCACCAATTGATTTTTAAAAAAATTGATTTCAGAAAGTCTAAATCATTATCAACTCTTCTTATTATTTCGCCCCATTTTTATTTTTTTCCGGCAATAAATTTTATATAAGGTTTTTAGAGATCTGATCAGAAATTAAGGACATAGCATATGCTATTTGAAATACAAGTACCGAATTTAACGAAGAATGATTTTTCTCGATCGAAATTTCAATCGAAATTATAATCGCGGGGATTTACCATGCTGGGTATTTCCAAATTGTCGGTCGTAACAACTGAGAGAGGGGCTGATACCTGCAATCCAACGTACGCAGTATACGAGACAAAGTGAGATGGATAGAGAAAAAAAAGATAGAGAGAGTGCGGGACGGAAGTTCCTAAATCCTCTTTGGGACCCGTGCGACAAACAATGACCACCCGTCGTCGATGGGATGGACGTCATTGTCATTCTGCTGGTGGCCGTACTTGCCGTAAACCCCAGGAGGCACATCAGTACGACTCGTAATAATCGTTTGGCAGCGCCGGCCGATTTTTATTATATCGAAGACGTTTTTTCCAAATTAATTTATATTTTTCAGATTCTCGCGAGGGATCGATGCTCCGATTCGGAAACAAAATGATCAATTTTGGTCAAGTCGTTTCGATATTTATAAATATTTATTTTGAATTTATTTGGATTATACAGTTAATTAATTATTTTTATTCTATTCTATTCTTTTTTCTTTTCATTATTTTTATTCTTAATTTTTATTTTTTTATTCGTCATTTTTTTTATTGATGCATCGAGAATGGATGAATGATTAATCAATAAATCAACTCGAATAATAAGTTTAGCGATCCTCTAACGCTGCCGCTGACTTTCCTGTTTTTCTATGACTATTTTTTAATTAAAAAAATGGTTCTGATAAAAGATAAAAAAAAAATATATGTTTCGTAGAATGATAAAAAAAGATCAGAAGGGTTGATAAGATAAAAAAATTGGATTGTAACGCGGAATAAATTAATTGGTCTTTCCCAATGTTGAAGTTTTCTCCGAAACTCGGCGTTGCTAGAATACCGGCAAGAATTTGTCTCGAATCAAAATCATAGCCATGCGCATCCTTTGCGTATTTTCTTCGCCTCCCGTTCTCCATCAATTCTCGCGACCTCGGAATCCGCGATGCCACCGCGAGTCGCCCTAATTTTTCATTAGAGCAATAAAATATTTGGTCTCGGAACGTCGGTGCATACGGAGCCCGAAGGAGAGACCTGGCACTCGCGCTCGTTCACTCGCTAAATCACGGAATATGTGTCGCAACCAGGGTGGTCCACGGGGACGTGTTACACATCGCAGTATATACATATGTGTGTGTATACTGTGATGCAGGAACGTCTCGAATGCAGGGAGCTTTCCCTTTTCTTACGCGCGATCTTTCTCTCCGTTGGTTCGTACGGTAGCCGAACCGTCGAGGAGACGTCGGATACGACGCGTCGAGAATACACCTCTCTCTTCGGGATGCCACGTCGTAGAAAAGGAAATAAGAGAAGCCGCGAAAGAGACGATGCTGTGTGCAACGGATTGAAATCAAACAAACATCGACTCACGTTTAGTTCGAAGCTTTCTTCGTACTTCCGTCGCGAGAAAGCTCGGTGCAAACGTCGCGCTTTGTATATTGTTACAGTGCGCACCGGCGAAGTCCTACTGTTCTGTTCCACAGGGTGGTCCCAGCGTCCATTTACGCGCCCGGGGTGAAAATATTTCACACCGAAGCCTTAAACTCATTTTCATACGGTTTTATTTATTTTTTAAAATTTCTTCAACAATTAATTATGGTAATATATTTTTGTAATGATTTTATAGTTATAGTTGCTTGCGATCAATTTATTTTTTAGAAAATCGGTAAGATATCTTAAAAAAATCGTAATACGATTAAAAAAATTCCAACTTCCGGTTGTTTTTTTATTTAGCCAAAGGTATCAAAAAATATTTCTAATTAAAAAAATTCTAATTTAATAATAAAGATAAAGATTGTCTCCCTCGCGAAGATTGTCTTTGTCGCGAAATCGTAGAAAAAAAAATGAACGGTGAAATTTTAATAATTATCGTACAACCAATAAATGGTTTCTTCCGAAAAATCAAGATTGGAGAACGACTATTTGTTCTCAATAAACGTTTTCTCGTTTGCGAGCGATTGTACAACAGATATTTAAACTGAAACAAATGGGAGATAGTAAGCAACGAAAATGGCGAGAGGCGAATCGAATACCGGGAGCCATTCGGTATCGCGAGCACAGAAAGAGAGATGGAGAAATTAGTGAGGTCATAAACGTTGTAGCGTTACGACGACGACAGTCAATGTCACGTGGCGAAGGGCGTTTAGTTTCTTATTGGATAATGCGAAGTAGTAGACATGTGTTCGCCAGACGACGAAGACTACAAGCGCAACTACGACGAGTACGACGACGACGTTGTTCTTTTCTTTTCTCACTCCTCGTCTCCAAGGTAATGTGCGCGAAGCTGCGGAGGAGAATGACACAGAATTGCGTGTAGAGTTTTATCGGATTCGCCAACTGCGTCGAGAGTCGCGGAACACTCGCGATTTATGTAATAAACGTCGTTAGCGTAAACGCTGAATGGTATGAAAACGACGATGAAAACTATCGTCAGAGGGACGCAGAGGAATCGGAGATCATAATCGCTTTCATCTTCTACCGCAGTCCTGCGATATTTTCTTTTGACAAATATTTGCGACAATTTGCGCGGTGTATATATCAGCCGAACAAGTATAACTCGATATACGCGGGAACGGTAGCGCGTTCAAGTATTGTCGCATTACATGTTTGCCGCCATTGATATATCGCGATATGGTACCAATACAGGACACGATGGTTGCGAACGATAAGACTCAGGTAGGTATTTGCGTATCATCCGAGTATATCGCGTTAAATCGTCGTTTGTTCAGATCTCTTTGCGCTTCTCGTTTACCGTGAGGCAAACTTTGCGAAACAGATTTGTGTCGAAGGACGGTCTTGGGATTAAGATCGATAATTCAGGTAATCCTGGAGCAACGAATTAGGCAGAAAAGTACATCATGATCTCGTTTAGGGTTAAGCCAAAGAAGAGAAGCAGATATATCCGAGAGAATTTACTTATTGGCTTATATTTTTAATGATTTTTTAAGGAGGAGTCAAGATATACGTCTATAAAAATGAGCCGAAAGGACACAAATCTTACGCTGAAGAAATCAAAATCTACGCATTCAATTTGAGGTTTAATTTCGATTTAAGAAGAAGCCAATAATAAAATCGACAAATAACATCCCGGAAGTGCGAAATATAGCGAATAAAAAAATGTATTATTAATTATTTATTTATTTATTAATTTTAACGAATTTCTCTTTTTACAAAAATATTCGTAACACATTTCGTGACAAATAATTGACGAAAATTATATACTATCGGTTTAATTTTTTTTTTTTATTTAATAAAAAAATCTTGAAAATATTTCCGCGAAGTGCGGAGAATTGCGTAGAAAAAGTTACGTACGAAAAAATGCTAAATCGGGGAATTCGATTTTGTTTTTTAAGAGTTTCAAAGGCTGAAACTGGAACATTGCGTCGATAGTCACAAAACGGAAGTACGAAAAGTACAACTCTGTACCTTCGAGTTTATTGCCGCAGTGCACAAAATTCGCTTCCATCTGGCGATGTGTATACTTCGGTGTACCTACGCATACGAAAAGATCTACCAGCTCTCGTCTATCAGGCGACACAGTTGGCCACCAGGTTGCCGAACACGTGAAGGTACGAGGCAAACAAGTAACTCCGTTTACTCCTGCGAGCGTACGCTTGAAAAAATATCCTTCCGTGTGTTATACCTGCGCGTATATGACCCGCACAGTAGGGAGCAAACTCTGTACCACGTGTTTCACAATGTTAATATTTGCCGAAAATATGAAAAAAAAAAAAAAACAAAAAAAAACAAAAAAAAAACTTCGTGGATTATCAGCCTGAGTTTGAAAATTAAATAAGCTTTACACTTTTAACTAAATGAGCCACAAAAATCTCGTGTTTCTTCTTATGGCGCTCGCTGCGTATAGTGTTACTTAAAAAAAAAAAAAAAAAGTTTGACCGATTTTTAACGTTTTATTTTCACAATTTTGATCCGTCGACCCCCTCGAATAGCTTTCGTCGGCAAACGGCCGTTTTTCTTAAGCATCCGATCCAAGTGGAAGGGTGAACGGAGAGTGACGCGCTCTGCCAACTGCCGCGTTGGATACGAATAAAAAAAGGGCCTCACGGATCGCGCAGTCGTTCGGGCCCCGTCCTCAGTGGGGGACCAACGGCCGCTCGAGAGGAGACCGCACACTTACATTAGTTTCAAGATATGAAAGTCATAATTTGAATTCGTGAGACTTCGAAGGAGAAGAGTGAGACGAGGAACTTTGTTTTTCTGTAGACTAAGAGGCATGCAGCGCAAGAAAAAAAGACTGGAATTCTCTAGGTAACTGTCGGTATACAACCTCCGACGCCGCACATGTGTTTTCTACTTTTTTTCGGTTCTTCTTCCGAAGTTCCGAACCCATTGTTTTCTTCTACGGATGCGCGGGACCCGAATTTCCTCTCGAAATCTCGAGGGCGGCGGAAAATGCCGATGGACCCCCGGTTCATTTTTCATGACCCGGGCAAACAATTCCCTCGGTTTTCGGAAAAAGGACTTTACGAAAATTGAGACATTTTTTCAACTCTCTATACACTGACGCAGATTTTTTTAAATATTCAGATAAATATACGTCTATGATTTCCGGTTTGCAAATTTCACCCCCATCGGTATTATTCGTAAAAATAAAAAAAATGAAAATAATTTTTTTGCATTATTCAATCGGCTTCAACGCCGACAAAAAATTATTTATTTAAAATACATTTTTTATAAATTTTAAATAAATCGAAAAATCGATTTTTCAAGTCGATTTTTTTTTTTTTGAACCCCTACGGGTTGTCACGGAGTCGATAAAAAGTTGACCTTCGACGCGGTGGCCACCCTCGATTAACCGAAAAATCGCTGTCGCCCCGAAACGAAGAAGAAGCAGCGAGAAATCAGTTCGAATTCGGTATTTTATGTTACACGAAAGTTTGACCTTCGATCTCTCGCTGGCGTAAGAGGTGGTCGTGGCATCGCACACGAGGCAGAAAAAGGACAGAACCGTAGTTCCACGATGATTCCAGGAAAGTTTCGAAAAGTCATCTCCACGCGCGAGCGCGCGTTCGAGGCAAAGAACCCCCCACGGGATACGCGACACTTATTCGTTCGACTCTTCGAACCGAGAAGCGTCCATTCTTCGCTGTTGGACTCCGGGAAAGCGTGCCGGGCGAGTTATACGGTTCGTATTTTTTTTCCTTCTCTCCGCTCGACTCGAGAACACCCGCGGATTTTTAAGGAGCTCAGCTAGCGCTGTAGCTAACTGTAATAAAGCTTCCGTGGTGTCTTGCTATACTAAACTATCGCGTTGAAAGATTCACCGCTGTTTTCTCAGCAAGCATTCCTCCAGCTCCGGCGATACCTATCGCCTTTTTTCATTGATCGACTTCCGGTGTCTCTTTTCTCGAAACTCATATAAAAACTCCCGATATATTATGTACGCGAGTCTAAATAGTTTCATCATTACTCCGAAACACTTTAAACTCCAAAAAATCATTAAAAAAATCGCTTAGAATTTTTTTTTTTTTATCGCTCAGCTGAAATGTGTAATTTTTAAAATTAAGATATATCGCATATTCGAAATGCCTTTCGGAAACAATGCTAAAGATTTTTCGGCTCGCAGAAACATTTATACGAGAATCTGAACGATGATTCGAGGGTTTCCTTCGGCGAATCAAAGCCCCGAATCTCTCCGGAGGTTCTGGAGCTCCGATTGGCTGCTAAGATTCAACAGGTAAGACGCAGGTAAGCTCCGCCTTTCACCTGAGACTCCATTGCGGAGCCTCTTAAGTTTCCCACTCGCCGAGCTCTCTTTCAGAGCGAAACGACAGCCAAAGAAAGGCGGCGAATGGGGTGCACCTTAGTAGAATTTCTCCGATGGAAGTTCCCTAACTACGCAGCAATGGCCGCCGGAGTCCTCGACTTTTTCTCTCCTCTCCTCTTTTTCTCTCCCTGGTATAACGCCATACAGTGTCACACTTTGCGTAAGTTGGTAGATACGCGCGTAAGATATAACGTAACACAAGTCGCGTGAACACACGATGACACGACGGCTCTCGACCGGCTGCAGCTCTTTCTACCATAAGACTCGACTACTATACGAGATCTCAACGTTTAGCAGCTGTTGCCTCCCCGTTTTCGAGGACTTCTTTGCCATGATATACTTTACGTTTGTCCGTTCGCTTTACGTTTGTGATACGTATATCAATTTTCTCGGATTCTATTGCAAAATTTATATAAAAAAGAAATAAGTGGAAAAAGAAGAATTAGAAAAAAACGAAAAATTAATTTCATTACGTTAATTTTTAAACGCTTATGAGGTAAACTTTGATCTGTAAATAAAAAAAGGGAACGATTGGGGTAAAAAATGTAATTAATCAAATAACACATTTTTTTTTCAGTACCTATTGCAAAGTCGTTTAGATTTGTTTTACGAACGAAAATTGGTTCACAGACCTTCTATTAATGTTTTTTTTTTCTTTTCCCATTTCCGTTGTACGTTTATAGTTTATATGATCCGCAGACACGCCCGATGCTTTGAAATTGGCACCGGGAATGATTTTTTGGATATTCGAAGAGAGTCTCGAGAAGGGAGGAGCAGGGATCGCAAAGAGGAAGAACGAACGTGAGGGTCCAGGAGAAGCCGCCGGGTTGGCGCCAGCGCGACAAAAAGTCTTCTCCTCGCGAGACCCGCGTTCTCCTCCTCGTCTTTCGTTTATAATCAAGCGTGTCTCCATGAGCTCTTGGGGCACATAGCATAGGAAGAAGCGAGAGAAAAGGGGGGGAGTTTCATCTTAGATTTCTTCTTCTCGTTCGGATGGCGGTACGTACTGATGGCTCCGGGAGGTTGGGCACTGTGTCGGATCCTTTCTGTATACATATACCCTCTCGGATTCGCCATGACGAAAGCGCGAGCGATGGAGTGAGAAACATAAGAAAAAAATCTTCGAGAAGAACAGAAGAAGTTTGAAGAAAAATGAGCCGCCGGAGGGATAAAGAATAAGGGATACGGTGCGAACTGTCCTGACTGATGGATCCTCTGCTACCACGACGACGGCCACCCTGAGTATTAACTTTCAACGAAGTACTCACGACATCCTGCACTCTTCAGCATAATAAAATATTCCCAATTGACTTTAAAGTTGCTATTGAAAAATTGTAAATTTCCCGAATTTTTCACAATTTATAAACCGCATCCCTAATTCATTAGTGTACTTTGCAACAAGTTATTGCGATCTGTTATTAATTAATTAATTAATCAATTATATATTGTAATATGTATGAATTCGTTGCAAAGACGATAATCCATTTATTAAAATTAAATAAAAAATTAATTCCTCGAGTTAACTACGCAATTTTTCATTTCCGCGATGTATATTTGATCACAAGTAATACATGTTGCGTTGCAAATACATGTTTTACTTTTTTTTTCTACACCATCGGTCCTTTTATCTAGTTATCTACATAGCGGCTTTTCGGTCTTTCAGAAGTGATTTTTCGAGTGCTTCGAGTGTATCGGAGGCTGCGATGCCTACTCTGGAACTTCGTCTCATAAATCTCGAGGTCGGAACAACCCCTTTCTGCGCTACTTGCGTCCCCTTATCTTTTTCTCCACTTTCTTCATTTCATTCTTTTATACTTTGCTCTGAATTCTCTGATGTTACGTTATACCTATATTCATCTTTTCTACCCACGCATCAGTCTTTTTTTCGGTCTGTGTGTAGACTGAGGGGGTGTGGTGGTTTGGCGTAAGGGCGACGCTTCCACACGATATATACTAAAACTAAACCCGTCTCCCCGTCGCTTTCTGACTCCAAAGACGATATATACTTCCATCGAACGCTGAGAAACAGAAAGGCGCGTATCCCGCAATGTTTGACTGTTAAACTCTGCGCGATACGCCGTTTTGCTTCTCGATAGTCGATATAGTTGTTCACCAAAGTCTGAGGTATTGCATCGACGCAGTCGTAACGTTTCTCCGTTAACTCGTAGCGTACTTCCTGTTGGCATTCACGCTATGGACGAGGGACGGCGTAAGGGGAAGAAGAAGCGGCAGCAATTTTTAAGGATATCTTACGCGTGACAAGAACACTTAATCATTCGAACTTCACCTCTTTCTTTTACAAGCTGAAAAGAGGAAAGCTCCGCGCGTAGACTTATCTTCATTAATCTCCTGTTTTACTGGAGCATCGGAAAGGTATTTTTGTGTTCTACATGTGTGCAGATAATTGTTGGATAAATATATCCGAGAGTTTTTTTTTTTTTTTTTTCAATAGGTAATAATTATTGCAAGATAATTCGGTGAATATGAAAGGGGCGATTATCTCGGTGATTATCGTCGTCGAATTAAATGGGAACAGAGTGTCGAACGATTATTATTTATTGCGGCTGCGACATTGGGACACGAATAAGATTAATCGAACAAAGACTGACGGCTACAGCAGTCACTTGTCGAAATTAACGAGAGTTCCCTCAATTTTTTTTCCTCTTTCTACTTCTGTCTCCCAGCAAAGAGACAAGAAAATTTACGCCTCCTTCGGATGTTAACCGCTTCCCACGGTAAACTTCTGTAATATACGTGTGTAGAGTTAGCAGACAGATAGCGCGGAGAACTCTGAGTGAAACCCATAGGGGATTTTACGATTGCGGCACTACCGCTTCCCTCTCATTTCCTCCTTCAACTTGGAAACATTCGTGGCGAACCGACGAGCCCGACGGTGATTTACCG
Organism: Buathra laborator; assembly: GCA_934046635.1. Classification (NCBI taxonomy): domain Eukaryota; kingdom Metazoa; phylum Arthropoda; class Insecta; order Hymenoptera; family Ichneumonidae; genus Buathra; species Buathra laborator. Next base: position 9,088,796 of record OW203900.1, read on the forward strand.
TCATGAGTCTTCAATCTATTTTCATTTCGGCTTCTCGATGTTCAAATTTTCCTTTCCGCGGAGTGAAAGAGAAATCGTAAAGTTTCTCGACGAATGGACAAAATGTAACTCATTTTATTAGCTTCGGTATTGATTCTGGAAATCGTTTATTCGAAACGAAGTTTACAGAAAATCACGAAAAAAAAAAAATAATAATAATAATAATGAAATAATCCGAAGTGATCCCGAGGGACTATAAAGAAGACTCGCATCCCGATTTTCAAGAAGGAAGCTATGAAGAAACATTAGCGATCCTCGAGGGATATTTTTTTCTCGAAACAACGAAGGAAAAAGAGATCGTGGCTCGCGGCTAAAAAAATTCGAGTTTCGAAAAAAAAAAAAAAAAAAAAATCGTGAAAAAGATGAGTACATGTCGATGAATATACGGCACACGGAAGCGTGTTCTCGAAGCGATAAAAAAAAATCGAGTGAATGGAGCCACCGAAGTAATATAGTCGAAATTGCGAATAAATTTACGAGTTCCATAATTCTTACGAGTTTTTTTGGGTCACGCGTATGCGTATACCGATGTAGTGGTTGAAGGGAGTTTGTCACCGGGGGTCACGAAGCGCCATGAAAACTTCGAGGGATGGACGGAAGACGTATTTCGAATGTACATAGCGCGAGTAGAAGCGTTAATGGAGATACGGTGATAGCAGCACACTTGCCCCCACGTGCTGCGTCGTGCGCGATATACACGAAAGAGAAAAAAAAAAAAAAGGTAAATTTTTTTTTAAAAAACGGAAGAAAGAGAGTTCCGTTGAAAAATAGAAGAAAAAAAATAAATTTCTCATAGCGAGTATAGAGAGAAAACGTGAAAGCCCCCCGAAGGAAGGAGTTGCTCTTCCGTTCTTCATAAATCTCTCTTTACGCGCGCTGAGTCGAGTTTTGAGCCGTTCTCGTTACGGAAATAGATTTTTTTCCCGTCGCGAACCCCGCGGCCGAGACTCATCGGATCTTAGCGAAGAAGAAGAAGAAAAAAAAAAAAATACAACGCAATTTTTTATCGATCGTAAATAAAATAGCGTAAATACATGAACGACTTATTTTGTTTTTTTAACTGCCTATATGAGTCTGCAGATTGAAACTTTCGAGAGATATGAGATCAGCGATGAAGGACAAGCGAAGACGGTTTTCAGCGCCATAATTTTCTCACCCCTTTTGCTAAAAGTTTTTGAAAGCTGTAAGTTTTTATCGAAGAGAGTTTTAAATCGTTTCGGACTATTTTTTGGTAAAAAAAAATGTTTTTCTCAATAAAATAGACGGCAGAAAATTAATCGTTGTCTGGGAACGTTATTTACCGATTAAAATTTCACACGTGATATTGAATGATTGGAATAAATCGAGAAAAATCGAAAAAAAAAAAAAAATGTGTAATTCGTGAGTTTTTCGGAGCCGTGTTAATGGAAATATAGACTCCTCCTTCTTCTCGTAAATTCCATAGAGAGAAGTACATAGGACCATCCCATCGGACAGCTGTCTCATGATTGATGAGGAAGACGACGAGGTAATTTTTGGAAAAATCAACTTCTCTACTCGGACCAACCGGCATCGCGTTCGATACCGCGCAGACTCGGTTCCTCGACCCTCGGGGTCACGAGGGGTTGTACTCGAAAGCACACCGGGAATGTCCCCCTCTCTATCGCGACTATATACTGTAATAACTGCGGTAACCGCGTGTCGAACGGAAATTGGTTGCCGACAGGCGGCCAGAGTTTTTAATTACGCGACGCCAAAGAATTCACGGCGCGGAGGAGATGAAAAGGGGGAATCACGGATCATTTCTCTCGACTTCCGGACACGTTAAATCGAATTCGTGTTACTACCGCGCGATTGATGCGGCCGTTCGATTAATGAAAAAAAAAATCCTATTTTTTAACATTAAAATATTTTTAAAAATTTCGAAAAAAAAAAACGTACCGATCAATATTATCAGAGTTTAGAAATCCGCAATTGATAATTTATTGGCACTTTCGTTTTTCTTTGATGCAGACGTAGTTATTACAGATTAAAGTCAAATAATAATTTCATAATTTTGTATCATTTTTTTTTGTACTTTCGAAACAGGGAGACCATTTTTTTTAGGGTTCAAACTGAATTCGCCAACCGTGAAATCATCAATGACGTTTCCCTTCCGGTGCGCAGTCTCTTCGTCTCCTTCCCGGAATCTCTGTATTAAATTCACGTTTCACAATTTTTTTTTGCCCCCGAGACACTTGTTCCTCGTCGACGAGAAGGAAGAATCGTTGTGTAGGACATAGCAAATGGTCTTCCGAAGACGCACACTCGCCGGCCATTATTTTTTTTATTGTTTTCCCTGTGTGTCCCCGCGGACCAAACAGCTTACGACTCACGGACATCGCGCAAGAAGGAAGGAACGAAAAACGCCGAACGAAAGAAAGAGAATAGTGCATAAAACAACGTATTGGGGATGTCGACGACGGCAGCTGCATAGTCGAACTAAAATCCGGTTCACATGACCGTCTTGGATCCTTTCTCCTTCTCATTCTCGGCGTCATTCGACGCTCTTTTCGTACTTCGCCCTTCACGCCGGCGAGCACTTCGTGAATGAACTTTTTGCCGATGACGAAGTATTCGTAACAACGTAGTAAGTCGTATATACGGGATGACTTGGTCCACAAACGAATTAGACGAATTAGAGTCGAGTCAACGGTGTAGTAAAGAGGAAAACACTGTATCCATTCATCGCTGTATCGTATTTATGTATATAGATTGTATATATATATATATGCGCTACAACGATGCATCGTCGTATCGGTGACCCACATTCGCGGAAATTTATTCCTCGTCTGCGTTCTTTTCGTCGTTCGAACTTTAGCTGGAATTTCGTGTATCCGTTACTCTATACGAATATATGCGTTAATATAATTAACGGAGAGAAAGTTTTCGTTGAAACTGACCGGCTGCAGTGAAAACTCTCGTCAAGAGAGCAGACGTTTCGAAAGGGAGGGGGAAGGGGGGTGGGGAGAGAAAACAACTTGTGGATAAGTCCATCGGCGAGTTTGAAGTCGCCGACAAAGCTTTTACGAGAGGGTGGCAAACGAGAGATACTCTTCGGTGAGACACACATCGAAATGAAGAGATCGAGAATCTCGAGACTCTCGTGCGCGATAATACAAGTGGGTGGATTTTTGGGTGCGAACAGCACAACTTATCCTGTCTTTCAAAATTTTTTTTATCTCGAGTCCTTTTTAACGTGAAATTTATAGGGTCGAGACACGCCTTGTGCTAAAAAAAATTTTTAAAATTGTCCAACAGTTCGAAATGCAAAAAAAAAAATCTATAACTATATTTTACGAAAAAAAAATGTATTTGTATTTTATTTATTTTACGGATCACTATTTTTACAAAAATATACTTTACAATTCTCTGCCGAAAAATTGACGAAAAATTGAAAAAAAAAATTGATAATAAATAATCGTCATAATAATAATGATATTTTTTTAAAACGATATCTTAGAAATGCACTTTCATTATTATTAAAAAATGTACTAATTTATAAACTTCGTATTACTTTTCTTCGAGATTTTGAAAATTATTGATATTTCCCTGTGAAATTTTTTGCCAATGAGACATTGTTTAGGATAAAAATTTCATACGACAGATATTTTCGAATGAATTTTTTTTTTTTCTCGCATTTACTATCGGAGTCGTCTATCGTCCAATCCTTTTTACTACGGTACAGTAAACACCGAAAGTCAGAGTCAGAAATAGTATTACAACGATGAGGTTCGCTCGGCGGGTCTGGCGAAAGGAAGCAGAAGAAGTAGCGTGACGACGACGTGACGGGACGACAAACCACCGTAGTTTCACGACGTCGTCGTTGGTTCCCGAGCCTCGCGATGTGTACCGTTGTAAATTTCGTCTTATATCCCTCTCGGGTTCGTTCAACGACGATCAGGGGTCGTCTTCGTCGCGGGTCGTTCGTTCGCCGACTGACAACCGCCTTGACAGCCGCGCGTCGACGTATCTCCTCGGCACCGCGTCCATTCTTTCTCTACTTTGTTCCAAACTCGGCATACCGCGGAGATCGAGAAAGACGGAGCGCGAAGGCTTCTTGGGTGAACGAGAGATCATTGCGCGAGAAACGCGTAAGGATTGACGAGTCAAAACCCGAAGAAAAAAAAAAAAGAGAGAAACGAAAGCAAAGCAAAAGCGGTTGAGTCCCTCGAGATTCGAGACCCGACGCGAGAGATCGTCTATTAGAGGATTTCAGGGGATTTTTTTCAAACACTCCCACGATTGATCCGCGGACTCTCCTATGTATACAACGCGGAAAGAGGGATTTCTTTTTTTTTTTTTCAGCAGACTAATTATCATTGTTATGTTTGGCAGAGTTATTCTAAAACGCATGCGACCGAAGAGACGAAATCCTATCGATCAATTCGAAGAAACGAAACAGAGTGGAAATATATTCCATACGTATTTAACTTGAATAAAACTATTAAAATTTTTTTTTTTGTACACAAATTCAGAAATTGTCTTCGGCAATATGAAGCGTGAAAAAAGTTTTTTTTTTTTTCGGGTTTTTTCGGTATTTTCGTATCGACGTTGATGAAAGATCGAAGCGCTGTCGATTAATTTGGGGGAAAAAAAATCGAGGTGAATATATAACTGCCGTTCGTATAACGCTATTCCTTGAGATTATTTTGACACGGAGAAATTCGGAGCTTCTGTTGTCAAAGAGCGTATAGTTATACTTCAAAAGATCCCTACGGATTTGAAGTGGAAACGTCCGGACGCTTCGTCTCGTATTCTCTTAGGGGTCCGAAGAGACAAAAAGACGAAATAGTATGCGCAGTACGGTAGCGCGCATACATATAGAGTACTACGGTGACGATGGAAGAAAAATTGCTGCTGTTACCGTTACGCTGGTGCTATGTGGTTACCGGTGTGGCAAAGACGAGCCAAGTGTGAAAACGTTTGTAACACGAATCGCCGTGAAAGAGAGTGCTTTCAGATTTGTAGTTGTGTGGAAAATAGTATTATATAGACTTGTGTACATGTGTACAAGTCGAAGGAGAGTCGAATCCCTTTTCGATCGACGTTGTGAAAGTTTTTTCAAAGATAAACCGAAGATGCGCATAGACACTCGTGGGAATGTGCGCTAAAGTAGTCTTATCGACCGTCCGTTACTCGAGAATTAATAAAAACAATCTTAGACACTTGTTCCCCGTCGATTTTTTGTCAAACGAACGACACGGTTTTTTTTTCATGACAGCTACAAAAAAGCGACTTTTTTCAACGAATAAAAAAAAGAAAAAAATATATATCGAAAAAGTTTTTATGTTCGAATAAACTAGTTAATAAAAATAAAAGAAGTATTGAAACAAGACAGCAGCGCGTAAAAAAAGTTCGATCAACTTCGATATATCGAACGGATTTTCTTTGTTTACATCGCCATTTTTTTTATCGTCGATTTTTATATACGCGTTTAGATATGTTAACGGATTCAGGTTAATGTCAGAGAATAATTATTAATCGTATAAATAAGATGGCACGTTGCAAAGCTCCTGACCTTGTCTCGACGATGCTGGACCGTCCGCCGCCGTACACACGTTACGAGGTCGAGGAACAGCCGGGCGGCCACGCGACTGATCCTTCATCCTGTCAGAATGGTTCCCTTCCTTCGATAATCTCTTAAACTTCACACACCGCGCGCAGTTAACCTCGAACACTCATTAACTATCACAATTCACTGATATCAGCTCTACGACAACCAGAAGTCCGCACTTCCAGTCCCGGTAACACCTCAAAGATTATCAGTGGACACTGCTGTTCGTACTGCATCGGAGGTGCTTTCGCGATCGTTCTCTGCACACTACTCGCCATCACTATCTTCCCGTATCCCCTACGAGCCTCGTGCACCGTTCAGTGGTAATTATTCCGTATAATTTTAACCATAAAAAATCGCGGATCGAAAACTATAGCGCTGTCTCGAAAATAGTAAACACCCCGACCAACACTCGTCAGCTGTTGCATGCGCAAGATCTAACGGCGGAGAGTGAAAGTAACTCAATATCTCGTGAAGCTCCTCTTGTTTGTTTCTCTTCGGGCAAAAAGGGAAGGCTTGAAAAAATATACTTGAGGTGTACATTGAATCCTTTATGGGAACATGAGCTTTTTAAAAATATATAATGTTAATACACTGTTGTAACGTATATAAAGTATACGAGGAAAACAAACGTCGACGCGCAAGGCGCACTGGCCGTGTGAGACTTAAGCCGGAAGTGACTACGGGGCACGCTGTTATCGTCAACTCGCGAAATGAAAATGCACTTGCGGTGTAAATTCAAATTTTTATGAGATCGATCTTGCCACAAGTTTTTACACTGTTTGAACTTTCTTTCAGTTTATTAGTGATAAAAAACTATATCGAGACAGAAGAAATATTGTTGTCGTGAGCTTGAAGCCGGAAATATGAATTTTTTGTATTGTACATCCGCGATTCTGTCGCGTGATGCATTTTAACAGTACGCGTTAAATGATATATTTATATTCTTTAAATACTTAATAAAAAAGACTCGTTATAGCAGCCGCATAAATTGTATAAGGGATGAGTTTTTTGACGAAAGTATTTGAATAATGAGAAAAAATAATTGCATTGCGCAGGTGAAAGCTGCGCGTGTGTCAATTGCGCAATAATCGTAATGCGCTACCTGCTTTTCGACGTGTGACCTGAGCACGCGGTTGACTATGACGTATGTGTGTTAGATTAATTGAAACGTGTGCGCGTTTGTAGGGGTTTCGACGAACCGTGTAAATTTGTGATGCAACGCTTACGATGTCAAATAATGAAATGGACGAGCTGCAGCGACTGCGGCCATCGCGGCAACAGGTGTCTTTATGCGGTAAGTCTGAGAAAAGATACTTTCGCCGACACCGCATGTGGGGGCTTTATAAACTCTGTGCGAAGAGAACGCAACCCTCATTTTTGCTCATTTATCTGCAGTTGAAAGAAACAAAATCTCGCGAAAACAATACTATTCGAGCGACACATCTGAGCCCAAATCTCATGCTCGTCGATGATATTAAAATCGAATTTCAAGAAGCGCGAAACAATAGCTGCATCGCGATGGTGAGTCGAGTTACAAAATGGCGCGCATCTTCTAATCAAATTCATAGCAATGGCCGATCACGAGTTTCGTTGCAGGACAGAAAAATACTGTAATTGTTTTAAATTAAACGGAAAAAAATCGTGAATTGAGAAGAAAATGATTTAAAAAAAATTCGATCAGTTAAGTAAATTGATAATATCAGAATATTAATTAAAAATCTGTTTCTTTAAACTTTTATCGTAAAATTGAATGTTATTTACGGAAAAAAATGCAATTATGTAACAATACGATAAAGACATGAACGCTTCGTAAGAGATTAAAGGGACGAAGAATGCAAACCGTTTATATCGATTAATCGAAACGCGGCATTTTTGCATAACTTATAAAGGGTTATAATTTTCAGTACGTCCGGAATCGAAATAAAAATAATAGATATTAAAATAACAAAAATTCAATTAAAAAAATATTTAAAAAATAATTTTTTTTTTTTTCACAGGCCAAATCGATATCGCGCGCGTGGTACGTGATGTTCGATTACGGAACGAATTACTGCAATCTTTGGAATCTCGTCGATGGCGCGGGACTCGTAAGGGATCAAGGATTTATGCAACTGACCAATCAGGCAGTTTGCACGCAACTCGGCACGGCGGTCTGCGTTTAAAATTCCATCGGTGAGTCCCTAATTTTTATAAATTTTTTTCAATATCCACAAAAAAATTTCAATGAATTATTAAATCTTATAGAACGATGAAAAAATGTAGTAAAAAATGCGGGATTCGTACGAAAGAATATTTATTTTTTGCATTACAAAAGTCTTTCGAAAAATATGTCTCGTGAATTATGCGAACACATTGCAATTAAATAATAAAAAAACAGACAAACCAAACCGTATATATATACCTATGATCGAGTCTTAGTCTAGTAGAGTAATAAATAAGTCGAACTATTATTTAAAAAAAAAAAAAAATAAAACACGCGAAAAAACTTATTATGCGTTACGGAGCTCACATCGGCGATCGCGAAATTGATTAATAAAATTAATATTAGAGTAATAAATAAGACGCACTATTATTAAGAAACGCGAACACGGCGATCGCTAAATTGATTAATAAAATTGACTGATCGATAGCCGCGATGGTCCTATCGCGCAATTATTAAAATTATACATATTTACGACTATTTATTATAAATTAAATACTATCGAAATTAATTATTTTTCTTTCTTCAGACTTCGTTAAGTTTTACGTGCCTGAGTTTCGTTACGTGTTACAAAAACAATGATTAAAAAAAAAAAAAAAAAAAAGTGCTATCGGCACTCGAATTACTGACGAGAGACATTCGTTCCGGACGAACGTTGAGATTTTTATCACAAATTTAAGGCTTTTCACACTTATCTTAATCGCCCATAATCGAAGAACCGCTTCTGTGTCTCCCGCAGAAATATCCTCCTTGAACAGCTCGCGATCGACACTTTGATCCGCTTTTGGTCAAAGCTCCGCAAAGGAGTCGCGGCTGAGCCATGTAATTCGGTGTTACGCTGAAAATATCGTTCGAATTTTGAAAATTTTTGGAGATTTTAAATTTTTTAAACTAATTACACAATTCGTTAAATCGGAATGAATCCCTATTTGCCGAATTGAGTAATAAACGATTCCGCAATTAGTTACCTTCGTGACTCCGTCGATCTTTGCGTAGAATTAGCAGCGGGCGAATTCCGATGAATCGAACGTCTTCTAAGATCTCTCGCATCAACGATATTATCCGTATCGTCGAATATATCGTGTCTCTCGTGAGGCGAATGAACGGAATGTTCAAAATCCGTACTATCCTCCGACATACTGGGATACGTACGTCCGCGATAATCGTTGATAAGATCCTCGCGAGACTTCTTCGACGGTAAATAAGAACACGAGAGTTCCTCTACCGGTGTTGAATTTTGACGACTCCACGATGCCGCCGATTGTAGAATAAGAACTGTTTTATCTATTGCCAAACAAAAAATATATATATAAACGTAGAATTTTTCTCGTACAACAAAAGGAAAATCCTTTAAATCTTATCGATTTATTGATTTCTCTTACCTTTGCAATCGATGAATTTTTTAACGATTGTTTTTGCCAATACTTCGATTCCTCTGATTACCCGAATGTGAAGTTTAGTTCTGTTTACGATCGGCGCGAGTTCCGGAGTCGAAGATCGATGAGCAGTCGGTACAGTGGTCGTTCCGTTTCTTTCGAGGAAAGTATCGTCGCATCTCGGGATTTTCTGCTCCCCCGTCGCTCGACGCGGTCCGAACAGATACTGAACACTTATCATCAAAAAGTGCACTGCAATGTAAACGATGTTTTAGCAATTTCGATCGATAATCACGAAGTTTTTAAAACAAATTATTTTTTTGTACGCTGAAACTTACTTCCCGTAATGAGGAATATCAGCGCCGTAATCGATGTAAAATCGAGACACGCTTCCATTCCGTGCTTCAAAAATGTTGCTAAGTTCAGTGGTATTATTCCCATTATCGTTGCTCTCGTTATGAACGGCGCGTGCAAAAATGCCGCGACTATCATAGCTCCGAGCAAATAAACTATGTGAAGCACTGTTCGATAGACTCGATTCAGCTGTTCGCCTGTTGAAAATTTATTATTTATTTATTTATTTATAATGCTTTGAGAAATTGACGAGTGAGACGAGTGAGTTTTGCTTTGACGAGTGAGAAATTTTTTCCATTTTTCGTTTTTTTTATATATCGAATTGAAGTCCATCTATTATTTATTTATTTATTTATAATGCTTTGTTTAGTCTCCATTTTTCAATACTTATAACATTTTTTTTCGTAAACAATTTCTATCTAATAATTTTTTTTAAATTATTGTTGATGACAATGATTTTCATCAACAATAATTTTTTATTAGATAGAAATTGTTTACGAAAAAGAATGTTAAAAGTATTGAAAAATTGAGACTAAACAAAACATTATAAATAAACAAATGAATAAATAATAGATGGACTACAATTCGTTATATTAAAAAAAAAAAAAATGGAACAAATTTCTCACTCGTATCGCCGATATATTCCGTAATCCATCCCAACTTCGCGTCGACTTCGCTTCTCATAGATTCCGTAACGTTCCAAATAAAATGAATCGTTTCGTTTATCTTTCCAAGTTTTTCGAGCGTTTGTTCGTACTGCGCGGCGGCTTCGGCGTTTTGCGCGACAATGCGATCGGTACTCGATTCGATTTTTTCCCAAATTAGCTTCGCCTGTTCCTGAATCTTCATCAAGTCTTCCAGAACTTCATTGTGATTCTCGTGACGCTCCATCGCTTGGTTCATCAAATCGGAACTCGCTTTTTCTAGAATTTAAAGCAGAGAAAGACATTAAATTCGAATTGTCGCGAAGGCGAAAAAACCGCAAGAATTTCAGTTAATGTTACCTAATTTTGCTTTTATATCTTCCGTCATACTAGCGAGCTGCGCATGACCGGTCCTAATAAGCGCTTTCTCGTTGTTCAACTCGCGAAGATTACTCGAAACCAAATTGTGAGCTGTTGCCTGAGCGTCGCGCAGATACGCCTGCTGTTGCATCAACGCTTTGTTTCCGTCGGACAGCGAATGCAGTGCTTGCAGTGTCTGATCCTCCAAGCGTTCTTGACTTTCCTGGATAGTTGTATCGAATTAAAAATTATTTTTTAAACTCCGATTTTTTTTTTTTTTTTTTTTTAGTTCGATAGAGAGATTCAACTCATCTCCGCGCGTATTACCTTTAAGGAACCCAAAGCTTTTATCTGAGAATGCGCCGACTGCATCAATTTATTAACAGTCAATTCCGTAAGAGCGCGAAATTGCGTGCTACGAGAAGCGTAACACACCGCTCGAGCTCTGTTGCTCATCAGATGATAAGCGTTCCACATGTCCGGATCCATGTCGGTCGTACATTGTTTCAGAGACTGTAAAAAAATTAAGAGAATTCACTCGAGCAATTGATCAACAATTTTGTAAAAAAAAAAAAAAAAACACTTTTATCGATTGGTAAAGAAAAAACGGATGTACATTTTTTTTTTATCAAAAGTTAAATAATTGTTTTAAACGAAGATTGCGGCAGCAATAACTACAAAAATGTATTATGCACATTAAATTTCGTTATTTCAATAACAAATTTGCGACACAATTTTTAGAAGTGAAAAAATATATTTGAAGATAATGTTGTTTCAGATTTTTCTTAAATTCTATAGAAAATAGTCGTTGAAAAATCGGTACACAAGTATTGGTGGCAATTTTACGGGATAAAAAACGCGCCAAGGAAGCTGCACTCTCCAACTGGTTATTAACCGAATCAATTGTTTTATGAAGGACTCAGAGATGTTTTAGATTTTTTTTTAATATTCTATACGAAGAATTCATTCAAAAAAATCGAAACAAAAGTTTTTGGAGTAAATTTTCCAGTAAAAAGATCGCGTGAACGAAGTTACATTCTCCAAACACTGTATTAACAAAAAAAATTGATTTATCTGCAAGATAAAAGTTATTTTAAACGAAGAAATATTCTTTCGAAAATATTTATGAAAAAATCGACACACAAATTTCAGACGCAATTTAGCGAACTAAAAAAATCGGGAGAACGAAGCTACACTCTCCAAGAACAGTTAGAATATTACTGCAGTGAAAAATCTTAGAGGGGGTCTCCCCAGAAAATTCAGGAGGGGAGTTTGCTGCGAGTTTCAACACGTATGAGAGTCTCAACCCCCTCCCTGTGGGCAAACAGCCCCTATTTCAAAGATCCCCATGCAGTGAATCCAATCAGTCTGTGCGTTTCTCTTCTCTTGTGAAATTGTTGCTAAGGAACAAAATTTTTTTTTTTTTTTTTTTTTTTTTTTTCTTACCATTTCTTCGGAACACGGAAACATTTTTCTTCCCTCAACGGCCGATTGACAATTCAATAAATTGACGCTAAGTTTAGCCAATTCCTCTTCCGACATATCGCTGCATGAAGTTTTTATTCTCATGATAACTTTGTGTTGACAAGTCTCAAGCGGCGACGAGACTTGTATATCGGTAAATTTTGCCGCTTCCTGAAGAAATTTTTCATCCTCCGTCATCGTCTCGTAGGGAATAGAGACGAGTGGTACGCCGTCGGCGACGATAGCGGTGGACTCGTCGTTAGATTTACTCCAAAACCAGTTGAATATCGTAGCGCTTTGTGCGCATTGCGTCGACGACAGAGCAACGAACAAAACCAAAGGAATGCTAATAAACATTTTGGCGATTCGCCTTCGCTGATTCTAAAAAAAAAAATATTTGTCGCGTGTTTGAAATTTTTTTTTTTTTCGCGACTGTCGATCCGTTCGCGTGTTGTCAACAATTATGTAAGATAACAAGAATGATTGGTCATTTATTGTTTCGATGTTTTACGCGGGAGCAGCTACTTACTTGGTTATTATTTAATCGACGGGAGTAACCGCGTCGCACTTAGAAATTTCGTGGTTCACGTTCCGCGACGGGAATTACGATTTTTCGGGGTTTACATGAAAATTGATCCGTATATTGTTGAATAAGAGAGAAAATTTGCGACGAAAATAGATTCAGCTGCGATATAAACACTGACTGACATTCGTATTTGTAACGGACAAACTCGTGCGGGAATCGACAGGTCGTAACGCGTCGAGAAACCCCGCGATTAAAGCGCGGCGCAGAAGTACTGCGCATACAATCGTCAAGATGGCGCGACAACGAGATTCCGTGGTTTTTCAGCGGGAAAACGCGCGATATCATTCGATCCATAGATCTCGATCCATTTTGAAAGTGTCGGACGGCGGTCATCGGACATTGACCGCGACATTTTTTAACGTTTCACTTTCACCTCTCGAACGAAATCGAAAGTAAACGGCTCTCCGTATGTTTTCAAGGTCATCATCGCGAAAATGTTTCGAAACGAAACGAAGTTTTGCGTTTGTGAAAAAAAAAAAGTTTCAGAAGATTTCGAAACAGTTAGTGAGTTGTAATTAAAGAATTGTTTTTTCACAGTATGAACAATACATCTGTTTTATTTGTAACATCGAGTCTCGATAAAAAAAATCTTGCGGATCGGGAGACAAAAAAAGCGACGATTACATTCAAACTCGCTGGTTGCATGATCCACATAATATATTTTTTTTCTTTTTTTATATATACGTATATTTGTTTTTAAATAAAAGTTGTACAACGATGTGTGTAAATATAGGTAGAACGATATTTATAATTTTTCGGGTTAATATATATAAATTTTGAATATAGATGAAAAATATACATAATCTCTTACATGTGTATAAAAAATGGCATCAATAGACAATTGTGCTGGAATGTTCTTTCACGGAATGAACACTTTGTACATGCGCCGGGGAATTGATTTCTTTTTCTTTTTTTCTTACATATTTTACAAATTCACGCGCTCGGTTTTGTTTTCTTTTAGTTTGTTTCTCACTAAGATACGGTGGCACTCATATAAACTCCGATAGCTACTCTATTAATTAGACTCATTTTCTTTCGATTTTTTCGATGTTTTTCGTTAAAACATCAATCGCTGCCCTGTATCAGAGTTGTGTAATCGGGAATATAGGTAAGAAGAGCAGGTTACTACGATTATTATCTTCATTAGGCTATCGCGATCGATAATTCGATATCGTGCGATATCTCTCTACGTGTCGAAAATTAACGTGAAGGAACGTAAAAAAAAATCGCCGATTCTCAAAACAATGAGAAAATGAAAAAAAAAAAAAAGTCGTATCGTTGTTTTTCGATCGCTCACTATGCAAAGCTTTAAGCTGTTCGATATGTTACCAATTGCTATATACGAAACTTGGAACCTATCGAAAGAATGTTTTGTTTTTTTTTTTTTTTTCGTTATAATTGCACATACTAAAATATCTCTACCCTGCATCTCCACCGCACACGATTTATTTAATACTATCAGACTCATCGTCGGTATAGATCACACCTAGGCGCGTACGCGAGTTTCTACGTGTAGGCGATACGCGATCGCTCCCTAATTATTGTTTTCGATCGGAAACTAATCGCGATCTTTTTTATCATCGATGCTTCGCCTCCATTTATCTGTGTACACAATATATATCGTACGCTAAACGTGTATACAAATTTATGGGTTGTATATGTACATTCAGTGTTGTATAGGGATTCGACAGTGTGGAATCGTATGGGCGTTAGTTACTTAAGGCCAAAATTTGTTGAAGAGATCCATGAATGAGTCGTATATCATGAAAGTTATAGCGACGTCGAGACAAACTCTTCCTAATCTCGGTACTGTTCCCTTATAGAAAGCTCTCGGTCCCTCTTTTTTCCAAACTTGAATAGCGCAATCCACACTCCCTTTGTACTTCGCAGCTTCCAGGCCCTGTGACAAAAAAGTTTTTTTTATTCAATTTTTTCTTTTTTTCGTTTAAAAAAGTTTTTTTTTTTCGTTTAAAAAAGATTTTTTTATTCAATTTTTTGTTTTTTTTCTTTTTTTTTTTTTCGTTTAAAAAAGTTTTTTTTATTCAATTTTTTCTTTTTTCCTTTTTTTTTTTCGTTTAAAAATTTTTTTTTACGAAAATTTCTTTGGCGGTTTTCTTACCTGCATTCTGGTTTTTACAACGTCGATCGGCGTATTTCCGAATACCGATGCCGCGCCAGCGCAGGCACCGAATAATCCGACTACGATTTTTGGTACTTGTTTATTATTGTCACCGCCTCTGTACCAATCCTTCATTGTTTCCATCACGAAGAAACGTATTGCTTGATTGGATCCCTGTTTCATTATTGTTGGCACGACGCCTTGATAGACTCCCTTTATTCCTGCGTGAAATTGTTTCACAAATTTATACGTTACGATTTTGCAAACGAAGCGCTCCGATTACACGTCTTCGTATTTCGCACATAAAACGAGAACATTGCGCTTAATCGTTGCTAAACGATGCATCTAGCGAGTTATTAGCGTGCAGCGCGTCTTCGAAGCATTTCTTAGTCGTGTAAACTTCTGCAACAAATTGTTGCTGTAAAATTGATAAAAACTAAAAAAAAATATCGTAAAGATCGTATATAACGCTTCGGAAAGGTCGAAAGGCGTACGCAAAAATAGAAATACTCTATTTAGAGACAAAAAAAAAGCGTATTCTTGGATACAATGACGTTACTCGTTAATTTCTTCTTCGTCAGTCTCAGTTCTTTATTCTCTCGCGCCTTCGCGCCTTACTATTCAAGGTAATTCTTCTCTATCGCGATTTTGCTTCACGCATCGATCGATTTTATCTTCGCGAACGGAGAAAAAAAATGACCGTTTAATGATAATAATAAAAAGCTCTGAGTTATTGAGAAATTAGCGATAAATCGTTACACACTGTTGCATAGTAAATCACGCGGTTCTTATCGAACCCCTCGCGAACTTTTATTACGTAAGCGAAAAGCACTCGACTGTGCATAAGTCAATGGAACGAGTTCAACGTGATTGAAATGTAAATCAATGTGTGCGCGAGTATCGAGGCTCTCCACAAATTAGCCGACGAATATGCAAACGTTAAATCTTCGAAGCTATTAAATTTCTAACATTATTATTTCGATTATATAACTTAAAAAATTATGGTATTTTTTGTTATCACTCCGTAATCATAAAATACTGCGTTTACTGCGATAATTACGATATTTCACTACAAAAAAAATTTATCTTTCGTCGCTTATTTATGAAATATAATATTTGCACAAATAGATTGTACAAATTTTTTTTTTATCTCGGAGATAATAAGAAATTGATATTAAAATACTTGGAACTGAATCAAATCGTCGATTTCCAACAGTAAAAAATAATAAAAATCTATGACTCTTATTCATGATATAATTTTCTCAAAATAAATAAATAAAATAAATTATACATTTTTTTTTTTAATAAAATTTTTTAATGAAATCAGAAAAAAAAAATTTAATCCTCAACTCCGTAATATCAATAAAGTATTTTGTAATTCATGTGCGACTAAAATACTTCAAAAAAATGGATGAAATAAATTATTGACGATTGTGTAATAGAAAAAAAAAAAAACATACCATTTTCCTTGACGATGAGACTGACGCCATGGAAAAATCCTCTAAATCTCGGATTCGCCGATCTCTGATCGTTGATAAATTTAACTTTCACTGTTTCCATCGGAGTGACGGCGAGAATAGCTTCGCAAACTCCGGCGCAAAGACCCGCCAACAATCTTCTTTGTGCGTTCAGTTTTCCGTCAGAGTCGACGAGTTGTTTTTTGACCGTTTCAAAGGATCCAAATCTCACAGCTGATTTGGGAATCGATCCGTACAGCAAAACGGAGAGACCGCGATACAAGCCGAGTACTCCATTGGATTTGACGGTTTTGGTGACGCAATCCCATATCCCATTGTACTGTTTTCCTGCTCCAGCTTTGCCGTCAAGTTGCAACTGAGTTTTGACATATTCTGTTGGATACGTTATGCAAATTTCGATACCTCCCGTTATTCCGCCTGAAAAAAAAAAAAAAAAAAAAAAAATTTTTTTCTATCACTTCCGATCTTTTTGTCGGAAAAAAAAAAAAAAAAAAAACAGATCGAATTTTGCTCGACCGGCTGTCGAGGATACAACGAGGTTAGGTGTCACAATACGCCGCGAGTCCTCTGACCTACGAACATAGTTTTCCTGACCACGGCACAAGGTCGTGCAGTCAATGGAATCCCGGAATTTTTATCGCGGTAATAACTACGTAGAGGCCGAAGCGCAACACGAAAGTAACGAAAAAAAAGATTCAAACGTATAAACGAATTCGTACGCGAAAAAAGCGGTGATAAAAATCATTCGGCAAAATGCAATTAACGGATAAAACGCGAAAATAATAAAAACAATAATATCGTAATAGATAATCTCAGCGAAAAGCCGAAATCGATATACTGTCGATGAGTGCAGCAAAAATATGTTATAATAATAACAGTAATGGAAGAAAAGAAAAGAATGTATTACCAGCAATAATTCCCTTGACGCCGATATTAGTAGCCGCAGGTGCAGCCGCCGCCTTATCGTGTAGCCACGGTCTCCTGGGGAAAGGATTACCGGCGACACCCCTCACCTCCCCCGATCCAAGCATTTGTCGTCCCAACCAAGCGATATCCATATTGTTACTTTTTTCGTCTATATTATACTAAATAAATAAATTCTATATGGCGTGATATTTCGTAACGTAACGACGATTTATGTTCGTTGCCCGGCGATTTGCCACCTCCAACCGCCGAAGCTGAACTGACTACTGGAACGAGCGTTGGAAGTGTCGTTGAAATTGACGGAATCGCCAACTCCCCCACCCCCGCCCCCGCCGCTCGCGGTTCGCAAATTTCCTTGCTTCGCTTCGCTCCTATTCATGTCTATCCCTTTTAGCGACGACGAGGCCGAGTCGCCGAGTTTCTTATCAATAACGCTGCTGAGCTCTTCACCGGCAACTCGAGTCCCCTTTCAGCGGCCTCGCGGGGTCAAGGGATATTGAAAGACCTCGATGTTTTCTTTCCCGGTCGGCAGACCGTCCCGTATGTATATTTAGTGATCGGCGCGACGTGAGCCTCGACTATAGTAAAAAATCTCGAAAAATACATCGCGCACCGCAATTATTATTGTTATTACTTCTTCGACTACTGTATTTTCGGACTTTCGCGTCGAACTATCATCGCACTATAGATATATGCGTTTGCAATGTCTGGATAATACGAAGACGTAAGATGAAAGTAGTCAAAGTCCATACGGCAATATTCTTACGTATAGATACTTCGAGATACCGGTCGGTTGAGCAATACGAAAGTCAGAGTTTTGAGACTCATGATATTCCGCTCATTCGAACGTAAGAATAGCTGTTTACACTTAATTTTCGGGTAGAATTCGTATGTGTATTTTTCCGCTTTGTTGCCCCCACGTGCGCGTAATCGATCGTTGAGGATTTCCGTATTTAATTAATATTTATATAGAACGGAAAAATTAAAATTCACGTGATATTAAATTTGTTTCAACGAATACGTAATTTAGCGGACGATCTTTTTAAAATTTTTAATCGACTGAATTTTAGTCGGAATTATTTTAAAAATAATGTATAGTTAGCGAAACAGTGTGCATTGAGAATATTTGGAGTCTCTTAGAAGTATCGTATCGCAGCACCTGTTGCACTTAGCAACGTAATCCACGGATTATATTCGGTGCGATATGAAACTCTTTTAGTAGCGTTCTCCAGACAACTATCGTTACGCAATTCATGCGAACAATGCGATTACGTATGCACACACGTGTCTCGATACACGATAAGATCGAAGTCATGTGATACCTTCAAATTTTTTTTTTTTTCACGAATTTCGCTTTTTTTTTTTTTAAACTAATTTTAAAAAAATAATTTCTTGCTGAGAGTTTGTCGTATTTATTTATTTTTGTATTGAAAATTTTTTCGATTCACGTTTAACACAAACGTACCATCGAACTTATATCGTAGAATAAAAATAATTGTACGTCGAGAATAGATCTCTGGAGTTAGTTGACCGAAATTGCATCGGAGTGCATCGATCGAGAGATGCGGCGAGAATAGATGGATATTTTCGATAATCCTGACTATTTTTTTTCTCCCGTCGACTTACCAACCCGGTGTCGTGTTCGCCAATCGTCTCATACGTCTGCAATAAAAAAATTTCGATTTATATATAGAAAGATACGAAAGAATACGAAAGATACGAAAGATAAGAACAACGGCATTTTTTTTTAAGTCTTCAAAGGATAATTTAATCCTAAAAAGAATGCCGAAAGATGAAGCGATATTTCGATATCTTACCGAGTGTTGCGATCCTGATCTCTGATCTTCTTCTCCATTTCCGCGTCCGTGAGGGTCTCGAGAAATGGCGCCCATTGGTCGGCTTCGGAAGGCGGTCTGAAAGGAACTTCGACTGTGGGAAGAGGTGCCTCCGAGAAGGCGTAAGTTCTCTGATGCCAGGAGAGCTGACCGCGGACGCTAAAAATGATAAAATGCCACAATAATCGATTAATCAATCTGCTATATAAAATCACGAAAACATCGCCGATAAACAAGATAAAAAAAAATCGAAATTAAACATTTTCGTAACAACATTATAACAGATCTGTGTTGTTAATGCTGTGAACGATGAATTATAATTTATTTTCTTGCGCTGCGGCTATGAAACGATCTTTTTGTTTTATAGTTTGACTCCGATGATTAAGGTATCCGATGATTAAGAAGGTCGTTGATACCTTAATCATCGGAGTCAAACTATAAAACAAAAAGACCGTTCCATAGCCGAAGCGCAAGAAAATAAATTACAACAGATCGCGTGGAGTAGAATACCGTATTATAATTATAAAAGTAATTGTAAAAAAACAGCTGTAAACATCGAAAAAAAATGACTGAAGATCAATGCCTTTTGATTTCGTCTCTACCAATCTATAGGATCAATGAATAACGTTTACTATTGCTGCTACTGATAATATTGATCGAAGAATATTGAGAATGGATTAATTTTTTTTTTTTTTTTTTTCATTTTTTCGATGTTTTACCTGTACGCAATCGCAGTTACAAATTCTCCGCCGAGACCCAATTCCGCGCAGAGTTTCATAGCGAATTTCTCCGGATTATTTTCCTTCTCAGACATATCCCACTCCACTTGATCCACGAGAGATGTATTGCCGACGTGGATGTTTAGCTTTATTATGACTCTCTGATCGCATTGGTCTTCTATCAACGATTCTTGCGGAAATGCTTCGATCTGTTGTCGTATCGCTTGCGCGATCGCCGGTACGAAAGTCAAAGGATTCAGATCCAAATCGTCGCAGAGAACTTCGGCAAATTGTTCCGGAGTTATTAGACTCTCTGAAATGAAATAATAAATAGGAATATTAGCTTATCTGGCAATTGTCGATATTTGCCGCGTTTTATTAAGCAGTACGGAATATTACCATTTTTATTCCACGTAAACGTGTCCCGTAACTTTTGGCCCTCGATCTCCATATCCAAACGAATCGGTACAAGCATTTCCTGTTGCGCGGCATTTTCCAAATTCGCGGAAGGATCCGTATCGTCGAAACTGAAATAATTTTCAAATACGTAATTCTTAATAAAATACCGAATCTGCGATCAGATTATTTATAAAGTCATTATATCATGCGAATGTTTTTGGTCGTAAATTTTCATTTGTAGAAAGTGTAAATGATATTAATTTATTATTATTATTAATATTTTATCAATTTCAATAAATTATAATTAAATTTCTTAAATTTTCGTCTAACGAAGAATCACAAAATAATAACAATAAGAAAAATGAAAAATAATATTAAAAAAAATTAGCATGATTTTTTTTGGGTAATTAAATTATTTTTCAATTGTCATGAAATTAGAAAAAAAAAAAAAATTTCTTTTAACGTTAAAATTTTTTTTACCATAACGGAAATGTTCTGACTTTCTTGTTGTGAACTCTGTTGCGATTAATGGGCGTAGCCTGTGGTACAGCGTCGAGATGAGAACTATTGGGCAAACTTGGTACCCATGCCATGGATTTTTTTGATTTTCCTTCTCTGGGAGCCGGCGGTTCCGTCGAATGTACTGAAACCGCTTTGTATTTGTCGTCGTTGCCCTCTATGATATCTTCGACTTCGCTGGCTCTCAGCAACGAGACACTCGACGCGAGAACATGTTGACTCAATCCAAGTTCTACTAATTTTTTTCTCTCATCGTTTGTGATGGAACGACGAAACATTCCCGGATAACGTTTGTACAAAGAGCCGCGAAAAAGTCGCAGGTAATTTCCGACTTCCGATCCGATGCAATAGTACTCTCCATTTTCCTCGACTTGAAAACTAATCGGCTTATCTCCATACGTTCTCAAAGCCATGATGAAAATTCGTTTGTCTTTCGTTAATTTCCTGTTATTACGAACGTATTGCGATTTAGTAATCGTAATAATAAACTTCACAGAGAACGCAATACGACTCAGTTGTATCGTCTTTTATGTTTTTTCTACATTTATACGAACGATTTTTTATTTATTTCTCAATTACTCACAATAACCGCAGTCTCTACAATCGCGTTATAAAATGTAAAAAAGAGTTTATTATATTAAATATAGAAATAAATGGACAATGTTTAACCGAAAGGATATCTTAACCACACTTTTGCTTGTCAATAGTAAAACAGCGTCGCTGTTAGTAATGGTTTAGTGACACTTTAGCGTAGTGGCAGCAGCTGCTTCAAAAATCAAAAATCTCTAATTTCATCTTCTCTAAAATCATCTTCTGCTTCGTGACGTTCGATTCTACGAGTTTCTTAATGACAAAAAAAATAATCTTATCATTATTAACAGCGATAGTAATGACGGATAATCGTTTATTATTTATTGCGCAATAATTGGAGGTTACATCGATCATTAAATAAAGCAATGCTTCGCAATAATTAACAATTGGATGAATCAAAACAAATTTATCAAAAGTTATCGATGTTTTTTTTTTTAATGATGACAATGATCTTTAATTCGAAATTAATTGACCGGATAGAATAGCATTGTTTGAAGCGCTAAATAAGTTATAATTCGAGTGCTCCGAACTACGCTCCGCACCGGAAGCACCTATTAGGATATAAACGAACGCGCGTATGGCTTTCGCTCGATTCCAGGCACTGTAACTTCGGTTTACTCAGTAGTTCTACGTGGTATTTTCTTCAAGAGCGCAATCCAATCAACGCCGATGAGCTCATCGCGATTTCATTTTAATAAAAAAAAAACACGACAACGACGCGTAACAGCCGAGTGTCGAAAAAGTTGATAAAATTGAAAAACAACGATTTGCGTTATCTGTACCCAAATTAGTAGGGGGCGCGGGGGTACATCCGGCAAAACGAACACAAAATGAGTCAAAATAACGACCTATCGAGTCAAAGTAGTCGACGTGTATGATCCTGACGGGTTCGTGATAGTAGGAGTGTTGCTATATCGTGCATTCATTCGCAAGCTCCGGGTCGTCTTGTAGATGTGTTAGTGCCGCGTATTGTCTGGTGGGGCAGCTAAAACAGAACCTCAAACACCGAATTCGTACGAAAAAACAACTTCACATCCCGCCGAGTCAAAAAACAGACGAATTATCAACGAACAGAGACGGCAACTGCGAAGTTATTGAAACATCGAAGAACCCAGTGTGTCAACAATGATCCACTGTAGATTCTTTTATCTCGTGATATCGGTTTTAGCTTTCTCGGTTGACCGTGGAGGCCACGTAGCCGGCACACAGGTACCCCGTGTACGGGGTATACCGATATCGAAAAATTCACTGTACAATCCCGATCGCGATTTCGAGTGTCTCGATGGTAGTCGTATAATACTTTACGAACGTGTAAACGACGATTACTGTGACTGCGGCGATGGAAGCGACGAACCCAGCACCGCCGCTTGTCCGAACGGCGTATTCTTTTGTCAGAACACTGGCCATCAAGCAAAATATATCGCGTCGGGCCGCGTGAACGACGGCGTTTGCGATTGTTGTGACGCGAGCGACGAATACGCGTCGAGTAAACAATGCATCGACAATTGTCACGAATTGGGCAGAGAGGCGAGAATTGAAGCCGAAAAAGCGGCCGAACTCGCGAAGGAGGGAAATAAAATTCGTTTGGAGATGCTGGCATTGGGAAAAAGGTGGAAAAGTGATCATCAATCTAAACTCGTGAAATTGCGGAGCGACTATGAAGAGGCCGGTCTGACAAAAAAAGAAAAGGAAATTTTGAAAAATCAAGCGGAAGAAAGAGAAAATGCAGCTCTCGAAAAGTACAAACCCATTGAACCGGAGCAGCCAGCAATAGATCCGGATGAGGAGGAAGAAGCGCGCAGATCTGAGGCGGAAGATTACTTCAAAATGTTGGATTCGGATCAAAGCGGAACCGTCGCAATCGCGGAACTCCAAACCAGAGTAACTTTTGACAGAGACGGAAACGGCGAAGTCAGCGAAGAGGAAGCTCTGTTTTTCTTGAACGGCAAAAAGGAACTCAATTACGATGAATTTATCGATTTTGCTTGGGCTTCGATGAAACCTTTCGTCATGAGAGAACAGGGTAAATATATCTTCAATTTATTTTTTTTTCCAATTTATGAGTTATTTTTTTAAATAATTGAAAAAAAAAAAAAAAAAATTGTATAATTTTCATTTTTTTTTCCAATTTATTGATTTATGTTTTGAAATAATAGATAAAAAAAAAAATATTTCATTTTCATTTTTTTTTGCAATTTATTGAGTTATTTTTTGAAATAATTGATTAAAAAAAAAAATTGTTTCATTTTAATTTTCTTTTCCAATTTGTTGAGTTATTTTTTTAAATAATCGATTAAAAAAAAATTGTTTAATTTTCGATAAAAATTGGATAAGTAATGATTTTTTTTTCTACAGGTTCCTTCAAACCGCCGAGCGAAGATCAAGAAAAGAATATACCGGAGGAATACGAAGAGACTTTGGATGGAGCGGCGCACGACGATGCTGAGGGCGAAGAAGAGGCGCATGAAGAGGAACACGAAGAAGAACAAGAAAAGGAACCGGAGATACATTACGACGAGGAGACGCAGGCGCTGATAGACGAAGCGACACAGGCGAGAGAACGTTTCCAGGAAGCCGAAAAATCGCTACACGAGTTGCAGAGCGAAATTAGGAGGCTGGAGGAGAGAGTCGAACGGGATTACGGACCCGAGGAAGAATTTTCGTCATTGGACGGCGAGTGTTTCGAACATCGCGACTTGGAATACGTTTATTCGTTGTGTCTGTTCGGCAAAGCTAGTCAACGCTCCGTTTCCGGTGGTACCGAAGTAAATCTCGGCAGTTGGCACGAGTGGGTTGGACCGGAAACGAACAAATACTCGAAGATGAAGTACGACAGAGGTTTGACCTGTTGGAACGGTCCGGCGCGTAATACCCTCGTAAATCTCCGATGCGGTATGGAAAATCGTCTCATATCCGTTTCGGAGCCGAGTAGATGCGAGTACGCTATGGTATTCACGACCCCCGCACTGTGCAATCCAAACATTGATACGAGCGATATGCACGATGAACTGTAAAAAATATGAATGGAAAAAAAAAAAAAAAAAAAAAAAAAAAAAAAAAAAAGATAAACGAAACGAAGAACCCATTACGACAAGCAAGTATTTTCGTAACCGATGGTCAAAACAGCACGTACACGGGAGCACGCAATATCAATTTCGTGGGTACGAACGAATAGCGGGGCTGCGGAAAACGATGAAATATCGATCGAAACAAAATACGACGTATCACAGTGAGATATGAAATACAAACTGATATATAAGCGTCACGGGTGATTCATGAATTATCCGCATCCGGATACCTAAGATTTTTTCTACATCGATCGATCACGAATAGATCTCGCGTATGAAAAAATAAACTATGTGTTTTTTTTTTTTTTTTTTTTTTATTATTAATTTTTTTTTTTAAGGCCGCCAGTGCCCCACCGTGAGTCAAGCGTACAATTGACCAACGTGCATCAAATCGTTTGTTTATTGACGAGTTTTACGTACTATCACACAAAGTTCATGGATTGAATTAAAGTAGCGCATAATAATAAGATAATTAAAAAACAGAAAAATGAAAAAATGAAAAAAACGAAACTGATCGATGCCGACTTCGATCGTTATTGCTCACTCTACATACGAAATACTATGGAACATACAAACTGCCGGGACGGCACCGCAGTACCACATGATTTTACTCGAAACTGTTGATATATTTTTTTTTTTCTTCAATATATAGAAGGTGCGAATAGTCAAATGAAATCGAAATGAAAAACTGTTGTTGCACCGTATCATTGCCAATATCGGATCACTGTTACATTCCTCTTTTGTACACGAAGTATTTCTACGGAGGAGACGAATAAAGAAAATCAGTTTAAAAAAAAAAAAAAAAAAAAAAAAAAAAAAAAAAAAACAAATTAATCCGATTTAGTGGAGTTAGAAAAAAAAAAAAACAAAGAAACCGAAAAAACAACACTCACCTGTTATTTTCGTCACTTATCGACGGCATGCAGCAGGCCTGCGGGTTCCGAATAAATGGATTACCAATGTGCGAATAGTGTTGAAGATTTTATTTACAAAGAGACCGCGCAAACATTTTTGCTTTTTTTTTTTTTTTTTTTTTCATATACATTTATATTTGTTATCCTATCATCATTTTTCCATCCTTAAGCTTCGATTAGTTGAAATTCTTTTATTTTTCTTTCGCTACGTATCCTTCGCGACTTACGTATACGTTTTTTTTTTTTTTTTGTTTGTTTGTTTCTTTTATCGTAGTTGATAACGATGATACTACTCTAATATATCTATATAGAGATGATAACACGACGATTGGTTCTCTGGTTACATAGATTCTGTTTTTAATTAATCGACTCTACCGGAAATAAAAACGTGCAGCGGGTAAACTAATCGTTACAAATGTTTAGAAGAATTAATTTTTTTGCACGACTTCTTTACGTTTATTTTTTTTTTTGTTTATTTACATGTAAGGAGTAATTACGTACGATCGCGCGATCATTTTTGTTTTTTTTTTTTTAATTTTTTACGCTACTGTACAGCCGACTTCCTTACACAACGATTCTACGAGCCTCACGAAGATTCGTCGAGGCTTGGTAAGTGCATTGCGGTGAATTTAAGAGAAATGAGATAAAAGGAAAAGAAATTAATCGCTTGACGATTATCTATGGGGGAGAAAAAAAATGAACGAACGTTACAGATGTAGAGACAAAACGGGTAAAAGGCACTTAAACAAAATTGGTTATCGGTAAATCACTAAGTAATTTTCGGGAGCTTACAAGTTAATTAAGTTTTCTTTACACACTGTTATAGAATTTTTTTTCTTCTTTACGACAGTTTTATAATGATACGATAATTAGTATAAATAAATTCGACACAATTCTGTACATTCATCATGGATTTTTTTTTCTTCTTTTTTTTTTTTCGCTCGGTGAGAAGTTTTTCCTTTGGAAGTAATGTATAAAAAAACAAACAAAAATGAACAGAAAGCATCGATTGGCGCTCGGCACGAATCGACGAAAGACGCGAATATATATATATATATTTTCTATTAATTTTTTTTGCGTATATAATTTCGCCACAATTGGCGATTTTTCTTTCGTGTTTAGCGCAAAGCTAAACGAAAAAAAAAAAAAAAAAAAAATGAACATTTCGTGGATTCGACTACACACTCTTGAAAAGTGTCGCAGATACGTCGGGGTCTTTAGTTTATGCTTTGCGAACGTTATCGTTCGATAGTATGCGATATCGAAAAGCATCGATGGCGTTTCACACATTTTTTTCGTCGCCTCTTTTCCGCGCGATACATTTACTCGACAAAAAAAGAAACACGATCTGCGTTCATATGCAGCGCGTTTTATTTTGCAAAGCATTACAAGAGTCGAAGCTTTTCTACGCGAATGACGCGAAAAAAAAAAAATGCATTGCAAATTGTTTTTAAACGACGAGCTCTCGTCTCGAGTTGATTTTCGTCTCCTCACTTGCCGAGTTTCTCGAACATAATTAGCTTCTCTTTGAAGCTCTTCGTGTCGGTCGACACTTCGGATATGTTGCCGTTCAGCATGTTCTGCAGATCCTCGTCATTTTTACTCGCCAATAAATTATTGAACATCATTTTGTTGTCGTCCTGTTGAACGACCGGCGAACTCGGCGGCGACGAGAGTTGCTGTTGTTTCTTCTTTGGATACGCCACGGAATTGTTGCGCTGATTATTGCCGTTATCCGCCATATGGGTGACAATCGTTATGGCGAGCAGCTGGTGAATGTCAATATTCTCTTTCGAGTCGGAAGTCTGACGCCAATAAGATTTGTCCGTTGATACTGGCGAACGATTCGAATCTTCGATGACATCGCTGTTCGCCAATTCCATTTCCGTCGTCGTTGTTTTTGTGGACCATAAATCCTGCGAAAAATCAATTTAAAATATGCTGTTCATCAACCGTTTCGTAATTAGTTCACGAAAAAAAAAAAAAAAATTTCGTCACGTGTCTGCAATATAATTTTTTTAAATTAAGAAATCAATAAGATAAAAATGAAATTTTAATAGAATTCTCGTCAAATTAACCGGTAACGTTTCTTATTTTCTCAAAAAAAAAAAAAAAAAAAAATGCATTCGAAATTATGAAACATATTTGATTTATGTATTGCGGTCACATAAAGTTATACGTTTTTTAAACGCCATCAAGTTTCGTGATTACATAGCCTGTTCTATGCGAAGCGAAGTCGCGTGCGATTGGAAAATTTTCGTCAAATGAATTTAATTTCCAAGATAATGACTATCTTTCGCCGAAGTTGATAAAACTTGAAAGAACCGGAAACTAAAACCCGTTCGGGAGTAACTTACATTCTTATCACGTTTCTCCGTTACGTTGTCGGAGATTTCTTCGTCCCTCGTTTCCTGTTCGATATCCTTTTCGAGGCTATCGAGTGTCTCCGTGCTGTCCGACGATTTGTTTCTTCTCTCGGAATCGAGTGTATCGGTGCTTCCGAGTTCGGAGCTTTCCGACGATTTTTGGAGTCTGTGAGGTTTTCTCGTAGGCGTTGGTCTTCTCTCGTCTTCGCCGAGATTTTCCATTGGAAATATATCGACAATACTGGTACTCGGTATTCTTTTAGGCGGCCGACGAGCGCGTCGATTCTCGAGTCTGTCGTCGAGTTCGAGATTATCGGAGCTCTCGGAGGATAGCGCGACTCTCTTGGAGGATCGCCAGCAACCCTTTCCCATGTCGACGCTCGATCGGTTCGATTCTTCGGCTTTGCAACTGACTTCCATCGCTTCGAAGCTTTCGGTACTCTTCGACATGACCTTCGAGTATCGACGTCCGCGTGCCAAATTAACATCAGAAACGCTGCTTCTCTTCTGAAGTTCGGGACGCATATCGAGTTCGCCGAGCTGCGAGTGTTCCAACGCTTCAAAGTTCTCCGAGGACATCGATATCAATTTAGGCGGTGATTTTCTCGGTCTTAACTCGAAGGAACTTCGTCGGCGTTCGATCGAATCGTCGCTTATCATAGTTTCGATAGCTTCGAGACTATCAGCGCATTTCAGCGGTCCTTCGTTTGATTTGCTCGTCACGACGTTCGAATATCTTCTCACTGGCATTCGGATCTCTTCGTCTTCGGTTAATTTGTCGAAACCTTCGATCGACTTGGACATCTGATGATTGTAAAGTCGTCGCGAAACCGGCCGAATTTCCACGTGTTCAACGAGCTTCTCGAAGCCTTCGGTCGATTTCGACATCGAACTTTGCAGCTTACGAATGTGTCGCGATTCCTCGTGTTCCATTAGCTTGTCGAAACCTTCGGTTGACTTGGAGAACGACGCTGGCGAACCACTTTCCAGGCTGTCCGGTGATTTCGACAATCGACTGCTTGATGAACGTCGCCGTGGCAATTTCGCTTCCAACTCCTCGTAGACTTCCGAACCCTTCGATACTCTGTTTGATGCTTTTCTCGCGATGGGTTTTATCTCGGGGGGCAAAATGATTTCTCTGTCCTCGGGATCGACTGCGTTCTCTTGATTATTCTTGCCAACGGCGGTCATCGAATCCAAACTATCCGGCGAAAGGGAAGCCATACTCGCTGGTTTTCTCGCTGGTAATTTCGATTCGAGCTCTTCGAAGATATCGGAATTTCGCGACAAACGACTCGATGATTTCCTCAGACCACTGGGATTTTTTATGTCGACCGGAGAACTCGCGTTACTCTGAGTCGAAGCCTCGAGACTGTCGGGCGCATCGAAACCTTCGGAAATCGTTGTTATCGTCGATCCAGAAACGCTACTCGCTATCGCCGTGCGTCGGGGCGGTCGTCGATTCTTCGGACGCACGGATATGCGGTGATGGGCAGCTGTGTGGTTTAGACTCGCGCATTCCAATTGAGCTGTTTTTTTTTTTTTTTTTTTTTTTTTTTATAAAAAGATCGATAAAAGATTATTAAAATTTTTTTTATAAATCATTTTTATTTTTTATAGCAATCGTAGATAAGAATTTATTAATACTCACGCAAGTCTTCTTTTGATGTCGGAATAACTCGGTCGGTTACATCGTCGGGATTTCTCGTCACCTGGAAAAAAAAAAATTATATCGACGACGATTAACGACGATCGTTCTAACGATTAGTCCTCACGATTGATTTCCGCGTCGAGCTGTTTACGAATGACTCTTTCGATGAAAATGTGTTGAATTTTTCGTTTCTTACTCGGCAACACGTGCAGCCGATTATTTCTTTACACATTCCGCTTCGCAACGGCTTATCTACTCCACACTCTCCGTTGAGAATTTATGCGCAAACCGAAGTGCGATGAGTGATTCGCGAAGCGTTTTATAAGTTAACTCGACAAGATTAGCACCTTTCTCTTGAGATATCAATAAACTTTTTATTTTTCCGGTATTTTTTTTCACGTATTTTTTTCGATTCATTTAATTTTTTAATATTTCAAACTTTTTTTTTGCATTCGCATGCCATATGGAGTATGGAAAACGAGAAAGTATTGTAATCGAAAAAAAAAAATAAAAAAAAATAAGGTGAAATTTAGGGACTAAATAACTCATTTCAACATTTTAAAACAAAAAAAAACCTTTTCTCACTTGTATCCTCGTCATTGCAGCATTTATTATCATTTTCATGACCAGAATAATTGTTTTTTCTGTTAAATTATGTTAAAACAGTGATTTTCCTGATGCGTTTCTCTGTTTCTACGTATTAAATTTTCTGGCGTATGAACAATAACTTTCCGCAGATATTAGTAAAAACTATGAAACTTGGTACGCATGTTCTACATATGAAAACTGAGGTTCCTATTAAAATTCAGATTTTTTAATCAACATTTTCTAACACTTTACCCGAAACAAGAAAAAAAAAAAAAACATGAAAGTCGCGAGTTGCAAAACGAACACTCGCAACTGCTTAGTGTCCAATTTTTTTTTTTATAGCCATTGCACAGATAATTTTATTTGCGCCTCGAGTCATTTCTGAGAGCGATGCGCATTTGCCGTTGCAAAATAAATAATTGCTACACGAATTAAATTCCGAACAGGAAATATCGAAACTTCCGAAAAGTGTCGAGAGGACGTTGATAAAAATACTGCACAGTGTATACGTATATATGGTAGTGTTACGAATAAAACGCTGCGAACCGGTATTTGATTTCAAAAGCGAGTGAACACGAGGCTCGCGGTAGTATACAATTATTCATGAGATGCGGAGAAGATGAGGATCTTTCGTTAGTTTTCACCGTCTCGTTCTACTCGCATTACGTCAGAGAAACTTCCTCGTTTTGTTAGCTCGCGGACCGGCCGGATTGTGTACACATTATACTTGACGGGATCGCGTTCCACTTGTTTTCATTTCTTTGGAACGTTGGCGCGAAAGTCCCGCACGCGAAATACCCTCTACGCGTGCGAGAAGTGCCCCTTCATCATTTTATACGTCTGTTTCTACGTGCTTTTCGACGTTTTTATTTGTTTTCTCTTATTGCCAATGGCAGTAATAATAATTCGGAACGATGTTTACGCGGAGCGGATCGGTACATCGAGGACCCGACTCCGCCGCGCAGTGACGCGTAAGTGTGGACACCGTCTACTCGCGCGTAACGGTAATCCACTGTGTCAAGTCTCGGGACCCAAGTGCGCGTCCACTTATCCGCGATAGTACGCGAGAAGAAAACCGGTCGCAGGTGCCCAGAGGGGAGAGGAGGCCCTCGCGAGAGCAGACGGTGCGCAACACTCCGTCAACTTCCTATGGGAACCTCGCGATCCTCTCTTCTGGCCGTAAGGCCCCACGAGGTCGTTTGTGAAAATTAAACCAAACGATCTCGCGGGACACGAGTGTACAAGAAAATTATACGGGAATCGATTAACCGCGTCTTCATTAAGCATTGTTCTCGTGCTTCCGAGATCGCTTTACAGGATAATACTGCTATATCATTGGACTACATGAACTTTTCCGGTATAATTTGTATTCAACGTTAACTAATTGTTAATTATGACCGTTTGATTCCATTCGCAAGCACCGGAAGTGAAAAATGAACTTTAGGGCACATCAATGCGCACTTCGAGCTAAAAATTTCGGGGAAAATTTTTTCGTAAAATTCTTCGAAACGATATTTTGATTATCGTCAATAAAAAATTCCATTACACAATTAATGTGAATATTGCTGATTTATTTTTTTATCGCCTTTAAATTTATAGAAAAAATAATGTAAATGGCATTTAAAAAAAAAATATCACAGGTGATAAAGAATATTTCGTAATTCGTGATGGAAATAAAAAAAAAACATATTTGTAGCCAATTTGTAAAATATTTCCGACGAAAAATCGAATTTTGCGATATTTATTTATTATTATTTATCTATTATATAAATTATATATACATATATCGATGTGTATGTATCGCCATCGTAACTTTTTCTCAAAAGTTTATGTTTATTCGCGAAAAAAAATGCAGATATTTCTGAACGAACCTTAACTTGCGGCGGGTTTACCTCGTCGTTGTCTTCTTGAATTTTTTCAACCGGCGGAATTCTCTGTCTCATTTCAGCCTTCGACTTTGACTTTGTCTCCACCCTTCCCTTGTGCGCCTTTGCATCCTCGACCTTCGATGTCCTCTCGGCGTTCCCACAAACGCCGATAGTAATTTTCCCAGTGCAATCCTTCGCCTCGTTTCTCGGGGTTCCGTCGATCGCGATACTTTCCTTCTGCTTGTTACCGTAAACTCCGATCGTAACTTTCCCACTCGCATTGTTCGTAAAATCAACGGTATCGAATTTATCCGTTTTGCTTTTGCAATCGTAGATACTGATTTTCGTCGTTGAATCGGTACAATCGATAGTCTCGATTTTGTCGTTATAAACACCAATCTTAATCTTCGACGTCGATTCGGTGATACGTTCGTTTCTTTCGTTGCAACCGTAAACACCAATGGTGATTTTCGTCGGCGAATCTACCGCACTGATTCGCGCATTTTCACGCGTACGATCTATGAGCCTTCGACGCTCGACGGGATTCAAATTCAATTGTTCGATTATCGCTCGAATATTCGAGGATATCGTTGTCTCGCGATGAGAAACGACCATCGTGAATTGTTGTTCAATCTTTGTTTATGATTATTATTATTATTTTTATTTTTATTTTTTTCAAATTTTAATTCGATCGAAAAATCATTGTTTTTCTCTTAATTTATCTCCATACGCGTTGCTCGCTAAGCACTTTATTATGGGAAATATCGTTCGCTCGAGAGTCTCGAAAGAAGTTTCGAAGGTTCGCAGTCGCGAGATTTAACGTGAGCGATCTAAGTAGGAGAGATCCAGTTGGTACACTTTGCTGCGAGATGTTTATCCCAGAATTTCGCTCGGGGAGATACTATACTCCAAGAGGCTACCACAACGCCTCGTCCTCGTTTCACAGCGACCTAAGCTCGCATCTCGATCGCTTCCCACGCGACCTTCCACCTTGCCGTTGGCAGCCGAAGATAACGAGGTTCTACCGTTAACACTATAGTTATACTGTATACTATATATACAAACCGCTTGTAATGTATATGTATGTATGTAAAAGTGCTCTATCGTTTCATCTTCTCTTCGAGAGAAAGAACTCCAAAGCCACGGCGCGCTGAATCGCGCTTCTCCCGCAGGCGCGGCTTTGGCAATTTGGCTCGACGCTTCGAGATGCCCGGGAAAATTGTGAAGGTGCGCAATTCACGTGGCGGGTAATACTACGCGTGAGAGTGCTCCCGATCTTTCCAGTCTGACCTGAAGATACCACTCGGCGATCGATGTTCTTTCCCCGCCGCAACGAGAGAGCCTTCGCACGGTTCACTCTGCCGTATTGCGTTCTTTTTTTTTTTTTTTTTTTTTTTTTTTTTTATGTTGACTTTTTTGCTTTATCTTCGATCCGTTCGTCTACGAGTTGTCTCCGCTTGCACTCGTGAACACAGATAGAAGATAACGGAGTATTTTTTTTTTTTTTTTTTTCGCTTTTTATCGGTACATCACAGTCAAATTTTTTCACGAAAAACTCGTCGAGTGTCCCGAAATTATCGTCGGATAGTTTTGATACGTTTCACTTATCGTTTTAAATGATTTTTTTTTGTATGAAATTAACAGTCGCATAGCTAAAAATCGTAATTATAAAATTTTGTTAAATTTATAAGATCGATAAGATCGATAATATAATTATTAGATTTTTTATTGCAATATTATTGCACAGTAGTGATTGAGTATCGTAATCGTATTTGCTGAGATATACGAAGAGAATTTTCTCGACGGTTCCCAAGAGTTCGCAAGAGTCGCGTTCGCGTTTCGAGGGCAAAGAGATCGACCCACGCGCGCCCACAGACCGAGCTGCTCGATCCTTCTTCATCTTCTTCGGTCGGTTGCAAAAACAGGGTCGCGAGGTTTTTCCGCGCGGTTCCCTCGATCCCGTGACTCAGGAACGGTACAGCGCGCGGATAGATAGGTGCGTATTACGTTGTAAGGAATTAACCGGAGGTATTATTGCGAAGTATGCAAAGACAGTCGCGGTACGTGTTTCGGGGCCAAAGAGCGACCCACGCACTCACGCGAGTGTTCTTTCGCCCACAAGTTTACAAGCCGCGAGACACGTCGAATGGGACTCGATAGAGTTAACACGCCAGAGAACGCGCGATCTATACGTCGACTGAATTGCGGCAAAGTTCTCCGAGTCTCTCTGATTTTTTTTTTCTCGTTCCCGTCACCGCGGCCCGGCGTGTTCGCCTTTTACCTTCGCATTTTGCGCGCACCGAACGCTCGGGGCGTGTCGCGTGTGTCTCTTGATCCCTCTCCTGTATTGCACTTTATCATTCGACTCTTTGGAGCGATACCGTTCCTTTATCTGTCACGACTTGAAAGTAAAATTATATACCTTGAGCATTGAAAACCCGACGGTCTCGGATTATTTCTAAGATATAGTTTCAGTTACTCTCGAAGTTGTAATTTTTTTTTTTTTTTTTTTTTTTTTTTTTTTTTTTTCACTTTAATTATCAACGGAACTTTTTTCACGTACCAATGAATATTAATTCAATGCCCAAAGTTTCATTATAATTTTTTTTTTTTGTTCGTTAAAAAATTTCACCGTTTCTCGAATTATATCGAAATTGTAGATAGTTACGAATTGCAATACTTATTATTTCAAACTCGTATGAAAAAAACCTGCCGATAGATTTTCCGTAAAGGATTTATTAATTGGCTGTTTAAAAATTTTGTCCCGTACGCGAGCGCCGTATTCCGTAATTCGGTATAACGGCGTTACTTTCGAGAGAACTAATACATCGCGCGCGCGCGGGGTATATGTATTAAATTAAAAGGTACATACAAGGCTTCCTTATGACGCATAAGTCTCCCCGTATCTTTGCGCGCCAAGTATATATAATAACTGGCGGCTTAGCTTCGCAAGTGCACTTTTATATAAGAGATTTTCGCACCGGTTGGGGATTTACGGATTCTCGCGTGACTTTGGCCTATGCGATTCGGTACCGGTATACGTACTATTCCGACGTTTTAACGGCGTAAACTCTTATTTTCTCTAAACCACGTTTCCCGTACAATTATAAACGGCGTTTGCACATATATATGCGAATATATGTACTCTTAAATTTTAATCGTATGCAATTATAAGTGTATCAAGAGAGGCCCGTCGCCTACCTTTTCTAGGGCTCCGAACGAGAGTTCGAAATAAAATGAAAGTGAAAATGAATTTTATCCTCGAAACATATATCGCCGGCTGCAATCGTCTTACGGTAGTTCTGTACTCGTATATCCTTCGTAGGTGAAGTTTAACGGGGAGGGAGTGAGAGCGTGCGACTTCTATAAAATCTTTAAAAAGCCGGTTTATCGCCGACTCAGCCTTCGAGCGGTAGCTGTGTATCCATATCTCGTGTCCTGCTGCGAACGCGCCGAGAGTCTCTCGTTGCTGTTATAAACTCGCGCGGGTACTTTACCCAGTTGTTGTAAACTCGATCTCTCGGTATTATAACTCGAGATATACACGGCATCGACCAAACGTATGCGAATACGAATGAAATGCAACTACGACTCGTATAATTTTTCTTTGCGTGTGTTTCGATTTTTTTTTTCGATCTCTATAACAAGCTATACGTACGATATAGTGCAACGAGGGCGTTAAGAAATCGCGAAATAGAATTGTTTCGTACGATTCGCGAGGGTGTGCAATTTTTCGAGGTATCGTCGGGCAATAAATAGACGAGAATTCCGCGTTTTACTAACCGAACTTACGGTTTTATAGAAAAAAAAAAAAAAAAAACGAAGAAAGAAGGAACGGATTTTATGTATTTATTTTTTTATTCGAGTCGAAAATGTCACGTCAAAGTTTCCCGTAATTTTACGACATTTGTTTTTACATTCACGCGAACTCTGAATGACCGTTGTAACGCAGTTGCGAAATCTTCGTCTCGATTGAAATTACCTTTCCAGTGAAATATAAATTGTTACTTTTGTTCGAGAATTGACGTGAAAACTGTACATGAGTAACGGAGTAACGGCGTACGTGTAAAATCTACCGATCGCTCGAGTCTTTACCACCTGCAAACGCCTTCGCTGCTCTTGTCTTATTAGCTTATTACACATATAATAATTCATAACCTTATTTTACCGCTGCAAAACTCGACGCGCTAAAAGCAGGATACACGTAGGTTAACGTATAGAACCAAAGGAAATTGCGGAATACAATATAATTATCGGTCGTCACCCGAGACTCGGATTATTGCGTCACACGACCGACGCTCGCGCGCGTCTCGCGTACAGCGTCGAGCAGGAAAACGAATCGTCGCGACACGATAGACGAAAAAAAGAGAAAAAAAAAAAGAGAAAAGTGAAAATAAAAATAAATAAATAGGAAACGCAAGCATTTCCTGTCTGGAGGTTCTCGTCGCAGCAACTGTGCAAAAAAAAAAAAAAAAAAAAAAAAAAAAAAAAAAAAAAAAAAAACAACGAATTAGCTGTGTGAGAGAGTAAATTGGTTGAGTCGAGTTTATACAGTCCGCTATGGACGATTGACTGCACAAACAGTTTGAGAGTTAAATTGCAATAACGAGAGAGAATAAAAAAAAAAAAGTCTCGTTCCTTGATCGAGTTAATTGCATCAGTCGGATAACTCACGGAGAGCGGTGCACTTGCGACGCGACTACTGTAGTGAATAAATATAAACATATATATATGTATATAAATAGAAGTAAACGTGTAGTGAATCGGGTACAATAGATATGGAAACTCGTTGGTAAGCGTACAAGTGCGATAAACGGGTTAGAACTCCGGGATTATAATAGAGAAAGTCTCGAGGAATAATCCAGTTAGCGTAATAATAATTCTTCCACTATCTGCAGCGGAATTTCTGCGGATAGAGTGAAGTAACGAAAAAATAAAAAAAAATAAAAAAATATATATATATGGGAATATCCACCTGTATTAGTATACTTAGTTCGTAGCGTCACGCGAGAAGCGAAGACGCTATCGCGGCTTTTACGACACGAAATTTATCGATCAAACCGTAACGCAGTCGAAAGAACCGGGCAAACGGGGGTTGCCGCTGAGTTTGATCGATCATTTCGTGATAATCCGAGACAAACCAGACACGCGGGACCCGGTGAATTCGTTTCGCTGTCGAACGACGAGTTACGACTTTTACGAATGAAAATCGTGGCGTGTTACGAAGTAGTTACGTCGCGCGGGGAAAGGGAGGGAGAGAACGCGGCTACAGAAAATAAGCGGAGTTTCGAACGGCTGAACTTCCCCCCCGGTCGCTACAGTGGCGAACCAGCCAGCCAGGACTATTGCCTGTGAAAGTATGTCGTTTCTAAGGCTCGTTACCAACGACATTGAACCGAACTACCGATTCATATGCGTGTGTTGTACAGAAATTCAAGTTTTTACAATCGATACAAATCCGGGAACAATCGTACGATCCAACATTAAATTTCTATTGACCTTTGAATCATCGAAAGTTCTCATAACTTTTGATACATTTATTTTTCGCGCGAAAAAAAAAAAAAAAAAAAAAAAAAATTCACGTTCCACAAAATAAAAATCGAAGTCAATAATTTTTTTATTTCGCGGCTAAATGTTAATAAAAAATAAATAAATATCCGAGATGCGAGAAATCTTGTTAATTTTTTCGTCGATATACCCGTTTTCATTTGTTTTAACAGGAAAATAATAAAAAAAAAAAAAAAACATTTGTGAAAAAATAAAACGATTAATTTTCATCATATTCGGATACCTCGCGGCGCACCTGTTTCTCCTAATTTTTCCAACATATTGACGAATAGACATTAATCACCGTGTCGATGTGTATTCGGGAAACGATAAAACGACTACGACGAGCGTTTATAACCGTTCGTTCGATTTGTAAGTAACTGTGTAAAACTTTGACGCCGAACCGGATATTTTTATGAATCGACGGATGTTACAATGATATACGTCGTTGTCACAATCGCCGGTTTGTATTATACACAACGTAGAAGTCTACAAGACTTGTAATTCATTGCAGTGACAGCGTAACGCGCGCTCGTGTTCTCCAGTCTATCTATACGTGTATCTTTTTCGATTTTTTTTTTTTTTTTTTTTTTCGTTCTTCGTGCAAACCAAAGAGGATGTCGGATATATCTGGCACGCTACGTGAGTTGCACAGCCGACGGGTTGCTCGCGTTTCCGTGGCATTGTCGCGGGCGCGCGCCGTTTTACCCCGCCACAGGTGAAAATATGCAGGTCGAGAGACTCCGCGCCGTTTCGACGAGTTACCGGGGAAACAAATACAAACGCACACTGACACGACTGCGCCCGTCTTTCAATTGAATTGTTTTGCCACGAGCCTAGTTTGCGAAGTACGGAATTATATTGACACACATTTTTCACCGTTTTACATCGTAAAAAAAAAAAAAAAAAAAAAAATCGTACAAAACCGTATTTGCGGAAAGAATTTTTCGAAAGAATAAATTCCGAATGGCGAAAGCCTCGACGAAATACCATCGGAGATTCTTTCCGATGACAAGAAGAGGAATTACGCAGTTTGTAATACGAGCAAAAGGCCGATATCCGGTTCGTTGAGATTTTACAACAGTGTTTTTTTTTTTTTTTTTTCATGTTTTCTCTTTCACGTATTCTTATTGTACACATTTATTCTCTCGTGACGGTCAAGAGCTCACGTGTAATTGAAGTTGCACCGTTTAATTGTTAGGGAGAGTGAATGCCGTGTAGTTTCACTCCCTTCGGCGTACCTGCGTACGCAGCGTATTTAATTACCGCGCAACTTTTCATATTCGTGTTAAAATATTACGACAATAACTCGCGCAATGTTTTCGCACACAGGGATACTGCGGGCAAAATAATAATAATAATTTTGAAAAAAAAAAAAAAAAAAAAACTTCGTACTGAAAAAAATTACTGATCTACAATAGGAACAAAACGGAGTTTCATAGACTGGGAAAAAGTTGTTCGTTGCGGTTGGCGAACGCGATTACGCGATTTCGACGGGAATTCGCCGGTTCTTCATTTTCGAGTCAAACGCAATACATCTCCTTTTCAGTCGGTAGTTCAAGATAAATATATCGGTGTCGAGTAGCTTCGAGAGATTCAGGAAGCGAAGAAAAAATTATTGCGGAAGCGATACTGTTGTTGTCTTCGAGACAAGAGAAACGATACCGCAGAAGATACTTAAGCTTCACGAAGCGATAACTCAGGAGGATTAAGATCCCCGCGAGGATGTATCGATTCAAGTTTGTTGCGACATATAAATCTACCGATAAAATCTAACGGAGCTCAGCGTCGAGCACGAAATCCATCGATCCGTCAAACGCGGTGAGACACGCCTCGAAGAAAAAAAAAAAGAAAAAAAATGGAATGAAAGTAAAGAAAAAGCGTCACACGTATCATTATCGTATCTAATCGTCCGAGTAATCTGTTCGCGTGACTTTTGCCACACGCGAAAGCCGACGCGGCGAATAAAAGGATAACAAAGACGACGCGCGATGTAAGGTAGAAGAAAAAAAATTAATGACGAATAGATCGAAGAGTCGAATATACGAACGAAGGCAAAGTCCGAGGCGAAAAAGGCCACCGAACCCGATGATAAATGGAGATGGAAGAGAATCGACGAAGAGATCGCGGACTGTAAAACAGTCGTCGCATCGCGGAGTTCGCGGACTCGTTGGCGCGAGGAGAAGGCGGTTCCGTGGCCTGCATTTGTTCAACGATGCGCGAGAGAGGAAGTTCGAGGAGGAAACATGCTAATTTCTATCGGGCGGTATGGGATCCCCGCCCCCCTCTTTTGACTCGACACTGTCGCCATTATCGTGTTTGCCGATCGTCGCGGTCTAATAATCGCACGTTTCAATTGTCTATCCGAAACGCTTTTTTTTTTGCATCATCCCTTATCGCAGTCGAGAGAATGGAATAATTTGTTCTCGATATTCGTTGTTTCGAACTTTTACTCTGACCGCAATTTTTTTTTTTTCAATTCTTTCAAATTCAATTAATTCTCGAACTTTTTCGATCACTGTGCTAAATATTTTTTTGCTCTATTTTTTTTTTTTCACTATAAAAACGGGTGAAAAAAAAAGAGATATTTTGTGGTCTTAGAAATTCTTCACTGTTACACGGATATTCGCAAAATGCAGATTGCACAATCCGTTGCACTATTGAATACAATATTTACCGTTTGCGTATATATATATTTTTTTTATTTATTTTTTAATACTGCAATATTTAATTGTTATGTTTTTATCGGATATTAATTACGACGAATTAATACGACGTATTACGACGTATTAATTACTTTAACTCGCAATCCTTCGAAACATTTATTCGTTATATTTTTTGTCGAGAATCAATTTTATTTCTCACGCAATCCTTCGATTTGATAGGAATTCTCGGTTGTCACGCGAACGCTCGTCAAATCGATTAAACAGAAAATCGGCCTAAAAACTTGCGGAAGCTACGGACACCAATTTACCGACAATTTTTTTTATTGTCGAACATATTGCAACATTTGTTTCTCATCGAAACACTTTGAACTCTTGGGAACTCTCGCTTATCGAACGAATCGCCGATAAATGCGATTAAAACACTCAAATCAAATTAAAGTCACGAATACCCAACGATCGGTACTTCGTTAATAATTCAATTATTATGGTTATTTAAAATACGATATTAAATTTCGTTGTCTACCCAAACCCTTGAGAATTATTCGTAGATGACGCGAACATTCGTTGAAAAGCACGTTAAATCCTTCGGGCGAAAACACACGAATTTCCGCGTGCCGCGTATGTATATGATTGCCCGGTGGTGCTTTGGCTCTGTTACTCCGAACGTACGGCAAAGCGCGAGGTGACTGCTCGCCGAGCTCGCGGGGCTCACGGCGATTGCCTTCTCGTCGTGCGGCCGCTGCTGCTGCTGCTGCTGCTGCTCGTTGGTGAACGCGTATTGGTATAGAGTACTCCGCAGTACCTCTCTCTCCTGTGGAGCGAACGTGCTATCGTTGCACGGAAGCGAGAGAAGTGCAACACGCTGAGAATGCGTCAGTGTGACGGAGAAGGTATTGCGTTGCGGACGAAGGGCGACGGGGGGTTCAGCCGACGAAAAAAAAGGGGTGACCGATACAGAGGGTCGATTCTTGTAGCGGGGGGCAAACAACTATGCATACGCAACCCGCGAATACATAGTAACGGTGTTGCTGCTCTTCCCTTTCCTTCGATACCGCCGTTGCCGCTACTGCTTGCCAGCTGTTTCTCGCATACTTCGTTATATCACCGATCACGTTCTACTTAATAACCAAAATAGGATACATTTACGAGAAAATAATAAATCGATTAAAGTCAAAGCGCCAATCGCTTCGCCGTACAAATTCTAAGGACTTTGTCTCTAATGAGGATAAACAGTTTACGACGATCGCGAATACGTTTTCCTCGAAACGAAAGATAATTTAATTTGATATTTATTTACAGATATATCGATTTTATCGGTCGCGAATCGGTTGTGTGTCGTATTGAAGAAAATTAAAAATATTTTTTATTTAAATAATCAGTAATTCACGCGGACATCAATTTTGTTCGTCATAAAGCAATTTAATTTTTCCGAAAAATATTCGCGTATCGCTTTATTATAAAAAAAAATCTAATAATATTTATTTAGTCATTATTTAACTTTTTTTGTTATTATATATCATTATTATTATTATTATTATTTTTCATTTATTTTTTTAATCGAAATCTAATAACAAAATTTATTAATTTATCATTTTACTGTTCATTGTAATTCGGGTTACAAATAATTCTGTAGGAATTTCAAAGTTTTTCGCTAATTATATTGAATGACTAGTCGAAATTATTAATATTTCGGAGTTCCAGTTTATCGCAAATGTTTTTCAACATTTATTAAATTCTTGTCGCTGCGAGTTAACTGACTAAAGATTACGCATATTCTCGGAGAGGCTGTTGATGAAAATTGATAACGATCACTCTTCGTAATTGTGAATTGATGAATATTCAAATTTTGTTATTCGAACGGCAAAGTAATCAGACTTAAGGGACCCGGTAACTGGGACACTTACGAATGGCAAACGAGTGAAGCCTTTCTATCTCGTAATTTTTATCTTTCTTCCTTTCTCTCGAGTTCTCTGAAAACTTCCTACTCAATGCAGCAACAGCAACAGCAACGGCAACGGCATAAGGAGCAGGAGAGCTCCTTCACCTCGCGTCAGAGAGCCACTTTTCTTTGCCTCGGCATTAAATGTCTTTCGCAAGTCCTCGCCTGCCAACCGACGTATTATAATGTTTTGCCAACAGCTTTTGCAGCGTCATAGAACGGTACGTTCCTCTCGCGCGTACAGTAAAATAGAAACGTGGATTCTCCATCCGCACTTTACTCACGTAAAGGTACGCGAGAAGAAACACCGCTAAAGTTAACGGGTGTGTCCTATAAAATACCCTTCGGCGTTACCCTCGCGTAGTCTTTCAAGGGATTCAGAAGTCTTTCAGAGGACTCTCGCGATTCGCGTATCCATCGGTCGAACCGATGTCCAACGATTCCCGGGGGGGAGAGGGAAGCCAGATACGTGCCAAGCGCGACAAATGTCACGCAAATATCAAATCGGCTGCTCGCGTACGACTGGAACTCAACTGCGAGCTTTCGTCGAAATGTCAGGCCGCGACGATTTTACTCCTTCGTTAAATTCCTACGGAATTGTTTTTTCTACTGTTGGCTCATTGAATAAATGAAAAAAAATAAATAATAATAATAATAAAAAATAAATAAAAAAGGTAATAAAAAAATAACGACATATAAATCTATAAATCTCTTCCAAATACGGTAAATTAATTTCGTGCTCCGCGCAATTTAGATTTTCACTCCGACTTCGCCGATTATTTTCCAAGGACTCGTAATGAGAACAATAAATATTAAAAGTCATATTTATTATAGGAAAAAAAAAAGAAAAAAAAAAAAAAAAAATTCTGCCTCCGCGGTACGTCGACCCCGTTGATATACCACCGGCTCTTTCACTTGTTCCGCGAAAGCCTCTGGCGACAGTACGCGCCGCTGCGATATTTTCTTTTCGCACTATTTTAAAGTCGCTATACGAGAATCGTTATAGGGTTTGCAAGACTCTTAGAAGAGAACGAGAGAAAAATTCGTACGAACTCCGTTCGCGTTTTCTAATTGCGCAAGCGCGCGGGGCAATCCAAGCGCAGTCTTTTCTTCGGTTGAACGGAGACGAGAGCCCGAG
This sequence comes from Buathra laborator, assembly GCA_934046635.1. NCBI lineage: Eukaryota > Metazoa > Arthropoda > Insecta > Hymenoptera > Ichneumonidae > Buathra > Buathra laborator. Next base: position 9,131,726 of record OW203900.1, read on the forward strand.
ACGATAAAACTTTGCGTAAGGATCTGCCGGATCTCGAAATACATTGCTTTGCTGAAATCGTAACTATGTATCATAAGTGTTGAGTGGTTTGTGATGGTAAAGCGATGTGAAACCCTTCTTTTCGTAAAACCGAGTAACTTGCTGCGGTAAAATTACAAGTTGAAAGAACTAACAATTAGACGAGAGAACTGATTGTTAGTTGTTACAAACCATTTTTTTAAAGCGTTTGTCCCAAATTGGTAACTATTAGTTCTTCCAACTCAACATTTTTTTTCAGTGTCTTTTCCATACCGTTTTATTGTTCTATTGTTTACACTTTCCATTGAATTATTAATGTTTTATTAAAAAAAAAGAAAAAATTCTATTTCGGAGGAAGACTCGCGATTTCTTTTAGAATCCCATTTAAGACGTATTTCTTGGATGATATCGTTTTGCTAATTGTAGCGCCCAACGGTAATATCAAGGAGTTAACTAACAATAAAAACTGTTAAAAAGAGTTACAGAACTGATAATTAATCGTTTCTATTATATTTTTCATCGAGTTATTGATTTTTTCTTCCTAAATGAAAAACTGCAATCGGCAAATTAGCGATTTTTTGCATAAGTCCATATAAATCCTATTTTTTAATATATCAAACAGAATATATCGGAATATCAAACAGAAAAGATAAATTTACGTTCTCAATCGATCGTCCGTATCTACTGATACGGCAGCTAGTAGATTTCTACATGTCCGTTCAATGTTTACGACGTTATCTACTATAACTCGACAGACATCCTTTCAGCGCCGCGCAGCAAGTAATCGCGGGAATGTTTCCAAGTTGTTTCTACTTGTTCGGCTGTGGCGCTGCATCGCGGAGTTACTACTGCGGGTAAAGTAGTAACTGCCAGTATGTCGCTATACGCGCCTCGTAAATTCCGCAGTAAAATTGCAGACTTTAACTGCGGGAACTTCGTTACCATCTGGTAGAATTTAACGCGTCTATAAATGGAACTGAGGTCGCTTCACGCTTCCCGATCGTTCGTCGCGTGTCTCATACAAAAGCGTGCGGGCAGAGATATTTTCCCTGCAATAAGGATCGCGGGCCGAGTAACGGTATTTTCACGACGCAGCACAGCACGTAACGTTAGCTACACGAGGATCGTTTAACTCCAAACTCGTCTCGCCTTTTTTTTTTCCTTTTTTTTTATTTCGTTTTTTTTTTTTTTTTTTTTTTTTTTTTCATTTCATTATAACCGATCTATCTCCTTCCTTTAATCGACTGCGTCTCGTCACGATTCATCTGCCGCCGCAATAATAATGAGCCATAAATTATATCTCAAGGAATTTTTAATCGACACACTGATGAATCGATGGATTTATCGGCAGACAGGATCAGTGGAGCAGTGGATCGATCCCGGTACGTCCTCGAACCTCGTATTGCATTCTTCCCGTGAAGACAGGAAATGCAACCGGCTCGACCGGCCTTTTCGACGACGACACTCGTCGAATCAACTCGACCGGTTTCTTTCGTCGCTCTATTTTCGCGATACGCATTATATTTATAATTATATTTTTACGAAAAAAAAAAATAAAAATAAAAAAAAAAAAAACGAAAGATGATTCCTCTCCCGTCGTCGAGGATCTCTCTCCCTTATATATTTTTTTTTCTTTCTCTCGGGTACTTCGAAAGACCACGTGATCGACGTTTAACTACGAACGACGCGTTACAAAAAGCTTATCGCTAATTATCCCGTTTCACCGCTGGCAATCACGGTAACGGTAACATTATCATTACGAGAAGAGCATCCGGAAATAATAGAGCCACGTGTACTACTGTACTGTAATATACCATATAGTATACAAGTATAATACATTATATATATATATATATATATATATATATATATATATATATATATATATATATACGTATGTAGCGTATGAGCGGATGAAGAAGAGAACGAGAACGCTGCACGGTTCCGTAAAAGGGACGTAAACGTCGTTAAAGCGACGGTGACCGGTTTCTCCAAGAGGTTTATTACGTTCTCGGTGGCCAACGAATAGTAACAGAAAGAGAGTCATAACGCTTTTTACCGTTTCGGCAATTCGTTAGATACGTCATAAAACGATCTCCGCGTTGTCATCATCTCTCGCGAATAAGTCGCAAGTATTTTCACCTGTCGCACGTTAAATACTCTTCGTACCTCTCAATTTGCCGAAGAAACAATAATTGGCTTCGAAAAAAAAAAAAAAACAAAAGTGAAAAATTCCTTGGGGAGTGAATCACGAATGAAGCTTTACATATTCGATGAGTTTCGTATACTTAACGGTTGTATACACCCGCGACTCTTATTTTCGCATCTATATATTATTATTCAAAAGCATATTTGGTCAGAAGCGAAAAAGAAAAAAAAAAAAAAAAAAAAAAAACGAGAGAAAGGTGTATCGCTATCGAAACGAGCTTTGGCCTCGAAAAACACGTGCATGACTCACGGTGCCCGTATCTTTCGAGTGTTGTACATAAATTGTATTATTGGCATCAAACGAAGATTCCACCTACTAGTCATTGTATCAGCTGACGAGAAAATACCTTCTCGTTTAACGAAAATCAAAATAACACCGAATATACGATGTATGAATAAAAATTGCGTCAACTCACCCTGATGAGAGAATCCTCGACGTTTCTCTCGTGTTTATCGAAGTGTGCGAAACGATTCTGAAAGGATAAAAACGTAAATTAATTTAATTACGCGACGAAAAACTTTGTTTTAGCGTTATAAAAGTGTTAAATCGCTTCTGTAGACGTTTAACAGTCTTTCGAATTAATTTACAAATACACTCCGTACCCCCATCGAAGTTTCCGAAGGCAAAGATAAACTCGCGAACAATACACCAAACGGTTAGAGAGTTAACGGAGAACAAAACTTTTTTCAATGTCTCACCGACGCGGGATTATTAAAGATATATATCGAACTCGACGCGATCGGTCAGCGTGTCCGACGATCCGGAGGCGGACTGCATCACTGAATAGGCAACCGCGCGCGCCGCTCGATCGGACCCACGGACTCCGCGATATACGTCGTAGAAAAAGACAAAAAGAAAAATAAAAAGAAGTTGCTGCTTTCGCATTATCTCACCTCGGTGGTTTCCTGCTGATAGCGTTCCCCGGCAGCCTGAAACGCAAAAAGAAATCGTGACATCAGTTAGCAGTCGAGAGGCGCGAAAGAGAGGGAATTAGTAGAGATAGCCATGACGAGTGTGTGACGTCGCATGCATTAGCCGTTGACAATGATGGTGCGGGTTAACGGATAGAAAGAGAGAAAGAGAAAACAAATTTACCAACACGTGACTCTAAACGGGGACAGAGAATGTTCGGAGTATATATCAGGACATCGCAAGGAGCTCAGAGAAATGCTGCGATTGCGTGCATTGGAAGTATAAAGAATTATTTTATCTTTTATTTTTTCAAATATTTCATGATAATTTTTTTTTTTTTTTTTTTCGAATATTCGAGAATATTAACCCCGAAAAGCAAAAAAAAATAAAATATATCATCCGAAAATAGGTGCTTTTTATTTCGCTGTGTAACTTGCGAAAATTCTATACTATACGCTAACAGTTACGCTAAACAATTCATACAATTTTAATTTATTAGTTTTTTTTTTCGCGAGGTTTTTTTTATCGATGTTTTCGTGTATTAATGATGTGTAAACATTTTTTCGACCACATCGGGATGTTAACGGCGCTTTTACTCAAATATAAGGTTTTCTTATTATACCGAAAAAAAAGATAAATCACCGAAAAAAAAAAAAAAAAAAAAAAAAACTTACATTTGGACACCTCGTTTAGCAAGATGCGTTGAGAGATTCGTGAGACGCAAGAAAGTAAAATGAAACACGTGAGAAGGTTGAAGAAAATGACTCGTTGGGTTAAAATTCGAGAAACTCAAAGTTCTTGAACTCTGTACACACGAGACACGTTTTTCTCCGGTGACAAAGGAGAGATCGCGGAGGGAGAGACGAGAGGACGTATACTTGTAAGCGCTACTCACATGTGAGGCGTGAGTGGACTCCGTGGAGGTCGCTGAGGCCAGCTGGTTCCGGTTCTCTATAACTGTCTTTATTTGTTCCAACACCTGCGCAAAGATTAATGATCTCTTTTACTCCCTTTACTCCGAAAAACTCCGTTCTTTCATGCAGTTTATATTCTCTAATTTCGCGCAATTCGCACATCCGACATACGAAACCCTCTAATCGTCTTATAAACCCTTCGAGAGCGTATAGCGCGGATGGCTATTACATCGTAAAAAAAAAAAAAAAAAAATCTTGAAAAATCAATGTACCGATACTGGAAGTTAATGCATATAAATTGGTACATCGAATGTAATATACAATTACGATGAAAAATGATTGAATAGTATATTAAAATATGTAATCGATACTTTGCTTTCAATAATTAACTTTAACGTTACTATAAAAATACTTGAAATTCCATTTTATTTAATTTCACTCTACAAAAGTACCTTTATTTTTCGTCACCATTGTACATTACAGTTTACCTGTTTATAAAAACTTCCAATTTTTTTTTTTTTTTTTTTTTTTTTTTTTTTCAGTTCACTAATATCAATGATAATACGAAGGTTGCTTTCCGATTATTGTTAGAATTCTTTTAATAAAATTTCATAACCAAAACGGATAATTTTAAGGTAATGAAAAAAATCGTAAATACCTCTTTTTACCCTTTAAAAAAATTCTAAATTTCGAAGCACATTACTTGTACTCAAAGGGTTAACATCATCTCTCTGCAACCATTGTTCCTTAATCGCTCTTTTGTAAAAAAAAAACAAATAAAAAAAATTTACCCGTAATGATATCCTGTTGTTGTGTGGTACTCGCGAGCTGTAATCCTTGTGCACTGTTTCGTCGCTGACTTTGGACTGTCGCCGCTGAACAAATAATGAACGAAAAAAAAAAAAAAAAAAAACATTGATTATAATCATCGCGTTGAATAGCGTGATGCGTTGAAGCCAATTGGGACAAAAAAAAACATCGAGCGCAAGCGCATGATAAACACGAAGGAGTCTTTAGCAATAATGAAAAGTTGTTAACTCTTCTCGAGACTTTCGTAAACTATCAGGTCGGAACGACGCATTTATATCGTATGTGTATATATAACAAGGGAAGAGTAGTAATACATTGATAGCGCGTACAATGTATACTTACATAGGATCGATGCTGACGATAGTTCCGACTTATCGTATAAACATCGAAACTGCAACGTTTGCTTTTCTATTTATTAATTTCGTTGTGAAATACGCGACGCGACAATTAAACGAGTGTTACGATAAACGAATGTATCTCATTACTAATAGACTGTTATAATGTCTGCAGAACTCGAGTTCTCGGATTGACCTATTCGTAATCGTCGTGTAGCACTTTATCACGTAGAGGTCGCCGCACACGTTCTCGTATGGACGTGACGCAAATGTAATTAAATTCGCCTCTTGAAACTTGAAATTACTATAGTGATACACGAGAGATCTTGAAAGTTGTTCTACCATCTGTACCACGAGTACTTAAACGAAGCAATCAATCACTAAAAATTCTTTTTTTTTTGCTTTTGTTTTTAATTAACTTACAGAATTTCTCACATCATTAAAAATCGTTATTTACACTCTGCATGCATAGAGAAGGCGATGTCGTGATACTTACAGAAGCAATTTTTCATTATCAATCCTTTTTTCCCATTAAACTAAATGAAATTATCAATCACGAATTTTTTTATTTAATTAATCGGCATAATTTCTCAAATGAAATGAACGAACGACAGGTAAAATCGTAATAATTATCACTATCATTATCATCATCGAGCTTTGCATCTAAAGAAACTTTCTAAGCTCTCTGCTTATTAATAAATAACGGAATAAACCTTTTATCAAAAAGTTTGAATGAAAAAAAAAAAAAAAAAAAAAAAAAAAAAAAAAAAAAATTCTAAAATTAATGAAGAAAGTTGATTATAAAAAAAAAAATATAGTGTTTTTGTTATTTTTTCGATTATCTTGCGGAGGTGTAAGCAGAAGGAATATTTATCAGTTTCAAGAGAGATAATTGTGAAACTGTAGGACTCTTCGTAAGGAACGATCTTCGTTTTTAATTGACGTATCATTAATTGTACCGTCTGTTTCACGGTATTATTCGTGACTGTGAGTGAAAGAAAACGATGGCATTACGGATATAAGGGGCACACGATCTCGATTAACCGAGTGACCGGGGCGATCTGCGCGAAGCCCATACCGAGGCCCCGATATTACTACTATCCGCGCGGTAACGGTGCGCGCGGAAGGTCTCGCGTGCAATTACTCTACTCGAGTGGACGAACGCTCTCGGTACGTCTGTGTGAGCAACGAACTTCGAGTAGACTACGTATAAGCTATAGCTATAGTATTAGAAGAAGACGAGTCACGGCGGGGCAATGCGATACACGTGTACATAGCAGCGCCTTAACTCGGTTAACTCGTGTCTCGAATACCCCGAAGTATAGGGGAGAGTGGGGTCCCTTGTGACACGTTTTTTTAAATGACTTGAAAAGTGTTTCACAATTATTTCCGTATAATATTAATGGGACTGTTCGATGTTAAATATGATACATTATATTTGAGAAACACAAAAAACGCAATATTTAAACGTTAAAAATGCAAAAAAATAAAAAATTTGAAATGTTGCGTTTGTCACAATGGACCCCATGCGTGGGGTCGATTGTGCCATAGCGTAGGGTACACTGTGACGAGTCGTATGAAGAGTGGGGTACTCTGTGACACGCAATGAAGCTTTATTATTATGGTTGTATCACATTTTAAAAAAGAAAAATGAAGTTTGCGTTGCCAAATCTAATGATTAATGCATAATTTTGGGTCATCATATTTTCGTTTGTATGGTCGCGTATTTAATTGAGCGGAAAAAGAAAAAAACACAAATATTATATAACCTTTTGTCACTTTTTGTCACTAAACGTATCACTTTTTGTCACTAAACGTGACACAGGCGGCCCCACTTTCACTCTCCATTTTTATGTCACAGTATACCCCACCAACGACTGTCACACTGGACCCCATTGGACGTTTATAATATTAATCGCGAATATTTTATATTCTAAACTAGCGTTTCCTCGGGCTCGCGCGATACGCGCGCTCGCTCGTCAATTGTAAACTATTTTGAGTTAAGACCCATTTGGGGAATATTTTTGCTTCTTTCTCCGCCGCCGACCACCGCTGCTGCCTCCTTCGAAATCCCCTTAGAGGAACTTAGAATATTTTGGCCTTCCTCTCCCACGCTCGTCCCTATCCCCCTCCCCTCCCCCCGAAAAATATTCTAAGTCCCCCTTAGAGGGACTTAGAATATTTTTCTCTCCCCCCCCCCCCTTAGAATATTTTTCTTAAAATATTCTAAGTCCCCCTTAGAGGGACTTAGAATATTTTTCTCTCCCCCCCCCCTTCGACCGAAAATATTGTAAGTCCCTCTAAGGAGGACTTAGAATATTTCGAGTCAAGGCCCCCTTAGGGACTTAGAATATTTCGAGTCAAGGCCCTCTTGGGGACTTAGAATATTTCGGCCTTGGGGGGGGGGGGTCTGCTTCACCGTACGGGGGAGGCTCTCCATTTGGTGAAGCTGACCTTTTTCCCCTTTTAATAAAGGAAAAAGGGTCAGCTTCACTGAAATGGACCTCCCCCACCTTATGGTGAAGCTGACCCCCTCGATTCCTGACACGGCGGCGGCGGCGGCGGCGGCGGCGGTAACTTTATATATATAGAGAGATAATTGGAGGTCAAGATACGCATAGTGGGCTATACCTTAGGGCCTAATAAACATCATATACCCTTTATTTTTACTATGTTATCTCCAGAAACAAATGCAGCACAATTTATTATGACCGCTGAAAATTTACTTTTGCATGATCCTGACACGTAATTAGCTATAAAAAAAACAAGCATTTTTTTTCTGATTTTATTTTTGGCTACAAGTGATTTGTTTCATAATAGTAAAGTTTTGAGATGAACATTTGCTATTTTATTACATAAGAAACCTGAAAAATAGCTCTGTCACATTGGACCCCGTGGCACAAGGGACCCCACTCTCCCCGAGACACATATATTCACATTGACGTGTGTAAACTGCGGTCCGAAAGTATTTTATAAGTGCGATCTTCAACGAGAGACGTTCGAAGCAATATCCTTCGTAAATCTCTCTATCTATTCCCCTCCCAACACACGATAACTGAATAACAAGCGAAACACTCGCGTTGCATAAAGTAAAATTGAGAGACTCTTAGCGTGAATGAGACTCCAAAAGACAATAAGGGGATCACTCGTTGATACGATTATATTATTTAACCAATTGTGCCAATTGCCGTCGAGTCGTAAGGTAATAGTTGGATACATTTTTTTTTCACTTTGGATTGACGATACTGTGATAAAGTTTTATGCGAGTAAATTAAACTCCATGCGGTACATTACCGGTGATTCGAGTCGCTAATTCATTTTTTTTTTATTTTCGCTTTAAATGTACGAGAAAAAAAATTAGATAAATGTGTATTTGTTGTTTGCAATGCCTTTTGCGAGATAAAATAATTAAAATTTTTCGTAATTTTGTTAAAGAGAAAAAAAAATGCGCCGTCATAAGAAAAAACGATCGGAACTCCGGCGGATTGTTCATTCACGTTATCAATCGAAGTACATCAATAATTTATTGAACGAAATAGCTATAGGCGAGAATTCCACGAAAAATGATAAATATTCATGGACATCGAGGCTGAGAATAGTTCATTGGGTTACGTGTTTCAAAGGTTTCGCTATACCTATCTGCACGGTCTTCGTGAATAGAAATTGGCGTACGCTGCTCATCTATATGCGGTTTTAAGTACACGTAGGTAGTATCTTCCCGTAGCGGAGTAAAAGTGGAGTACACAGGGAGCGAAAGAGGAAGGAAAGGAAAGACGAAACTAACGCGTCCCGCGATGCTATTTTCACCGTTGACCTTAATGCGCACCGAAAATAGTCGACGAATCGGCGAGCTAAGCTCGCATCTTCCAAAACTGGGAAAACACAGACATCGCGATGTATCCGGAGATCGGAAGAAAATTTTTGACGATTGCATATTTTATCGATGCGATCAATTTATCCGACAATTCTGATGACACGTGTTCTGCAACTCGCGAGGACTGCACTATCGATCGCTTAATAATCGTAGGGTTTTAACTATGCGCATCACTTTACGCGGAGGTTAAGGCGATTTGTTACGCTCCCTTATGCTATTTGGGAGCCGATATAATTTGTGCAACCGATGCGGCAGCGTCTCGGGGATTTTCAGATGCATATTAAAGTCTGTCGAAACCGCGTTACGTACCTCGAGCGTCGCTAGAGGATCCAATGAGGATAGCGGTCGAGTGTGGGGCACCTCCCCGGGGAACACACTATCGTGAGATACGGACAGTTGACCGGTTCCTCCTCGTAGCTTCGCAAAGGACTCCTCCACCCCGCTACGCCTCAGGAACACACTGGAATTTCAAGTTTGTTTCATCAATAAAACACCTACGGAGATGGAGAGAGTGAAAACGTGAAGGGAAACGGTGTATATTGCGGGTAAAGCACGAGATTGGAATAAGACACAAAAGCTCGGAGTCCAGACGCGATAAAACAAAGGAGTTGCATACTACACAACGATGGATGGATGCTGTTACGCAATTTCGTCGAATCTCCGATAAATTCACAAAAAATTTTTTGCCATCGTGAAAAAAAACTGTAATTTCGGATCTCTGCATCATAGTATCGCAAAAAAATATTGAAAAAAATTAACCTTAGTAATGGTACAACGAAATGTGCATTGCTATGAAAAAAAAAAAAAAAAAATTTTTTTAAATACGAAAAATTTGATAAGTCGAGTATTTTGGCGGTAATTAATTTTCTTCGACACAATATATGATATATAAATTATAAGTAGGATACTTATCTGTCCGTCCGTCTGTCTGCTTTTTTTATTCGAAATTTCTCACTAATATGATATTAATCTTTAATTTTCTAATGTTTAAGTAGATTTTTCCGATTTTTATGAGGTAATATTTCGCGGTTATTGAAGGGATGAACAAAATGAAAGCTTTGACAAAACAGAGTTCGATAATTGCGGCGAAAAAACGAGTTATATACATGACGCGTTTATGTGTTTACTTATTGAACGACATTTGTGTCCTCGCGGAAGTCGCTACTTGATATTTTCTCGGCCAACCTATGAGGCGTCTGAAAGTATCATAGAATGAAAAAAAGAATCATGAAATTCCTTAAATATGCGAATGTTGTCATTTTCTTTGAAAGATATTGCGTGATAATTAAATTTGAATACATATAAAAATATTCATGCCTCTCTCTGTCGCACGAATCTGTGAGCAATTCGCTGGCGCTTCGGCTTCTCGCCTCCTCCGGACGGCCCGCTGGATGTCTAAGCGTCACTTCCTCTCTGTCGCGGTTTATCAGATCGCTATCCCGCTCTCCATTCCGTGAACCCAACCGTGCGTCAGCAGCGCCACGACTTTTCCGCCTAAAGATCCTCCTGAGACCGCGCAGAGGATGGAAACGACGCTTTTTAGGCTCTGCAAAAAAATGGATAACAAGAGGAGAAGATCCTCATTAAACGTGACCTCGCAACTCTTGAGAGTGAGAGAGTACTCCCTACTCGCTCTTCACAGATATCGAGTAAAAAAAAACTTAGTAACGAGCCTCGAGACGATTTTTTTTTTTCTATAAATTGTAATTGCAACTTCTCTACTAAAATATTTCTTCGTAGAAAACGGATTTTCTGCATCGTATTATGGAGTTCCGGTGGTCAATATCACCGAAATGCATCACGAATAATAAATAAATCGAATAATAACGATTTTTTTTTCTATAAATTGTAATTGCAACTTCTCTACTAAAATATTTCTTCGTAGAAAACGGATTTTCTGCATCGTATTATGGAATTCCGGTGGTCAATATCACCGAAATGCATCACGAATAATAACAGTAAAACGCCATTTTTAGAAATATTTTTTATGTAAAATATCATCGTCGGGATTAATGGAAACGTAAACGCGCAATTTTGCTGAAATAACTCTATAAGAAATTTAAATAAAAAACAATATTTTTTCATTAATAAATAATTACGGTAACTTTTAACGCTAAATAAGTGTTTCTGAAAGAAATTTGTCAAATTTTGCCGCTTAGACGTCAAGAAAGAAAAAATTTATTTGGAAAGTATACACGATAAAAAAAGTTCGTACTTAAAAAAAATAGTTTACACATTTAATCAAAGAATATTTGTGAAGATTACAAAAATCTTTGTAAAATTAATAAAAAAAAGAAAAATGTTGAAAAAGTATGTGAACGAGAAATGTTAGTGCCATTTTGCGGTGTATATTTATTGGTTATTTTTATTGTAGATATCTCAGAAAAAAATGGAAATAATTTTCAAATTGGGATCCGCTGATATTATAGCTGTTTTAAAAAATCACAAAAATTCTACCCCCGTAGCTTCGATTTGACTTCATCAGCGATCCTTATCGATCCTCAACACTATACGTAAAAATTGTAGAAGACATTTTTTTTCTCTGGATTAATGCGAAACTATACGGAGTTCCGGTAGTTCCCGACAATTGAGAGACTGAATGGATCACTACAGCACAGCATCATGTTGTTTCTGTGTTTGGCAACGATAAACTGATATAGACACACAGCATCCTTCGACGTTGAGTCAATCGGATGTAACGAGACGAAATTGCTTGAAGTCGATGGCAACAGCTATATGCTATATATATTGGCGCTTCCTCGGCGGAGTCGGGTAATACCGAATTGCGATATCGGCTTCGGAAGGAATTGAACGGCTATAGTGATAGGATAGCGTGTGTTCGTCGATTCTGGATAGGACGTCGTGACGGATCGCGAATGGACGACCGATGATAATGGTCCAGGAAACTACGTTCGCTCGAACGCTCCATTCGACAAATATATAGCACCTAACATCCCACAGACGATACCTATATACAATAACGTATGGAATCGCGCAGTTATTCGATTATCGGCGCTGGCAGATAATACGGAATAGACTCGAATTATATGCGGTAATCTCGTGAGTGGAAATATAATAGGATTAAAAAGGTGGAGTCGAGGAACGAATGGTAGTAATAAAAAGAAACATCTGAAAGGATATATAAAGATACAGAAGACTATCTGTGCTAAAAATAAACGCTAAAAAGAGTGGCGGAGAGTAGCATTACCTTTCGATCTATTTAGCAGTTTCAAAAATTCATAAAAATCGGCTGAAGTTTCTACAAAAGATCGATTTCCATTACGTTGAGGATAAAACGGAATAATACTTTATACGTATATTTTTTTATTGATCATACGAGAAGTTATAGGATAATCTTACAAATGGAAATTTTATTAGATTGAGGCGCAGTCGAAGGCTCTATAAATAGCATCGATATACAGGATATCGATACACAGACGGGAAAAAAACCTCGAATTTAGTTTCAAGATGTTTCTATCTATCGGCCTGTAATTTTCTAAGCAATTTACCATAAGATCCGATAATATGGTGAAAAACAGTTGAATCGTTGATTGTTATCTGTAGCCATATAATTATTATTTCACGAGTCTGCAATATGACATGTATGGAAATGGCAACAACAGAAAGGTTGAAGAAAGCACTTCTGTAAGATTCCCTTAATGCCCGAGGGCCTCGTAATTGCGGGGATCTCAACCGTGAGGGTGTGAACTTGCGTGACAACGGAGTGTGCGGCGTGACGACGAGAAAATTGTTGCTGCATCGTCGATCGAGACAAGAGGCGGAGGGAGAGAAATCGCGAGAGGCAACCGGAGAGAGAGAAATCGCAAGAGGCAACCGGAGAGAAAAGATTAATGCGAAGGGGTTGAGGAATGTTCACACTGGATGAGAATGAAAGGTCCGCTCGAGGCTGTGCCCGCGCCGGGTTCTCAACCCTCCTTGACAGTGAGAGAATTAAACGGAGGGTGTGAATGCTCGTCCGCATCCACGCGTAGGACGGAAGAGATAGGAGGCGAGAGAACGGGACACTTCTCACTGACTGACTGACTGCTTGCGAGGATTGCGACGAGTTCCTGTCGCGACGTCACGTGCAACTTCCGGTATAATCGTTCAACGGGTTCGAAAAAAAAAAAAAAAAAAAAGATAAAATCGCGCGTATCCAGACGACACAAGAGGGTGAATTATTTAAAAATCATTATTTCAAAATATTGCGACGTCACCGACACGGAAACGACGCCAGACGCCTTATATTCGGTTTCCGATTAAAAGTCGTCTATAAAAAAATAATTACACGCGAAAGGAAAAAAAATAAAAAAAAAAAAAGAGAAAAACTACAAATGCGACATTCGACTTCCATCAAAACGTCGATAACGATAGGTGGGAAATGAATTTCATCGGGAATACGGCACACAACAGGGAGAACATTGATTGTATGAGTGTCCGTCGTTGCCGCGGTGTATCGAGGACCGATAACACGAGTGGTTTATCGTTCTCAGTCGACCTGTCATCTAAATTGATGTGCAGATAAAATTCGCCCCGTTGCTCGGCGATGCGTCGTTCGATACTCGTGTGCAATGTTATATTACGCGAAAAGAACAAAAAAAAAAAAAAAAATTAAATAATAATCTATACACGTATATTGTAAGCTTTATTACCGAAGCAGAAATCCAGATCGCCAAAGTCCTTGATACTTTTCATTTTCACGACAGTTTTCACCGAAATTCGGACACTTTAAAATTTTATGTACTTACACTTTAATTACTTCGAAAATTCACAGAAATTTTGTTAAATTTCAAATGTAAAGAATGTCCGAATCTCTCGCACTATATTTTAACAATATTTAAAAAAAAAAAAAAAAAAATTCACAAAGCAATTCGAATTTTTAATGTATCGATTTTTCACTGCCGAAATATAATTATTTTTGCTTTTTAACACGAAGCGCGTCGGGTTTTCAAAGGTAAATTCAATTATAGCGCAAGAATTTTAGAGACAAGAAACCGTAACATCGAAAGCTCGGCATAGTGCACACCTGACTGCGGCTTTGCATCGGAGTTGAAAGTTAGTGGTGTGCGGTCTTTGATAAGATTGGAAACCCTGTCGGTATCGCGTGTTCTACCAGCGATAATTCGAGCGAAGCCGGCATTTGTTACCCCCGCCACTTGGCGAAAATGTCCTTATACGGTGCGAGATACGTCGTCGAAGCGACGAATTATCATCGAGATTTCACTCCGTCTCGTCGTGACGTGAGAAAACAACAGTGAGTAATTTTAAACCCGCGAAGAATACAACGAGACTGCGCCAATGAGGTTTTATCGCGCGGTCGCGGGAAGACGATTTTTTTTACTATCAATAGATACATCCCTCGAGTGTCTCTTCGTTATCGGGGAATTTCAATCGGATAAACGAATCGTTTCTATTCTAAAAGATATCGGATTGTTGCAGAAATCACAAGCAGTCAATGGTTTTCTTAGTTAATCAAATTCCGTAACGACTACAAATAACTTGCAATACATAAATGAATGAATTAGACGGACGAGAGAATACATTTGAATGAATAATCGATTAATTAACAAAGCGATTGCATATCCGAAAGTTCAAGAATTGCATGTAATAATCGGACGATTCGTAGGTCGGGAATATAAACGACGATAGGTAACGTAATCGGACGCCGGGAAGCGTATAAAAATTGTGAATGTTCTCGCGTTCGAGTACTCGAGCAGATTGATGGAGTGCGCTTCTGGAAGACGAGACCCTCCCCTATTGTGTAAAATTAAGTGAAAGTGAGTAGAAGTTGGTAGCCGTTAGACGGTTATTCTGTTTTTTTTTTTTTTTTTTTTTTTTTTCTTCAAGTATCTAACAGCGACGAGTGAAGAGCTCACGGAACGAGCAATCGAACAGCACAAGTATACGCCTTCGCGTGACCTTAATTCGCGTTAAGACTATACGATCGAGACTCGCCTCGACGATACAACATTTGGATCCATAAAATCGTAAAAGTCACGAAAGAATCGAGGCGTACTTTGCGCACCTCCCGAGGAGAATTCTATTAGGTAAACTCGAAGCGTCGGAGCCACTCGGCGGTACTCCGCACGAGAAAACGATTTCCGAAACGTTTTACTGACCTGAATCCCCACGAGAGTCTGACGAAAATATATGTATACATACTTACTATACCATCTTACATTCGTACCTCGGTAACAATAAAGACAACGATTTTCTCGGCAATTTTCTGCCTCTCTGGTAACGACTCGCAGATTCATTATGATGATAATTCAGTAATTGAACGAAAATTGTACGAGTCCCATTCTTAATGGAATTCCGACTTTCACGAAGGGAACCATACGCCTTGTGGCGAATCAAATTAAATCCTTGACCCGAATCTTTCGGAAGAAAAAAAATTTGATGAACGCGAATTTTGCGATTTTTGCCTTTTATTGTGCCAAAAAAAAAAAAAAAAAAAAATGCATAATTAACGCGATTAAATTGTTATATTAAGCACTGAAAAAGTATTCTTACGTTATTAGATGAATTTCACATACAATTATATTGCTTTTAATCTTTTAAATCCCCTTAACCCTCGAAATCGCAACATTGAACGAAATAACGAGATCGAAGAAATAAGAATTAGTCGAGACAACTAATAATTAGTATAACCCATTTATCTTATTAAAAAGTAATTGTCTAAACTAACTATTAATTCGCCCATCTCAGCGTTTTTTTTTTTTCAAGTGAGGAGTATCTTTAAACTCCGATACCTTCTAAACGCTTCGATTAAATTTGTATGACGCAATCAGAATGTTAATATATACGGAATATCCGGTTTTTTCACATCGAAATAAATAACATATTTTTTTCAAAGTGTTGAAAATTTTAAACCGGAAGATGCCATATTGTCGAGTCGAATATAATCGATTGCGTTGGAAACAGCATAATTCCGAGTGAACTCCCGCATAGAAGTTGATCTATAGGCTCTCGTAAAAACTCATACTATATCCATATATACCGGTATATTGTCGAACTATTCGTGAAAGTATCGTTTTTTTTTTTTTTTTTTTTTTTTTTTTTCATCCAACGACTATAGCAAACGACGAAGAAACAGCGCGGATATGCTTAACGATATTTCACGGCGTTCCACTGACCCGAATCCACGCGACGAATGCGATAACACCGGAGTCTCAATATTCTTTCAACTAGAAAGTAAAAGTGAATGTGCTTGCGCAATCGAAAACCGGATTGTGTTGAAGACAGAGAGAGAGAGAGAGAAAGAGAGGTAATGGGTCACCTCGTTGGCCTTACGAGAACAAACAAACGAGATACCTATCTCGCCTTAGATTTCCTCGATCGCTCATCGATCTTGACATTGTTATCTTTCCAATTGAAAACTGTCGGGCGACGCAAGGCCGAGCCTACCGTCGAGTGACAAAACTTTGTCTATTCAAATTTGCTCGATGTGCTCTCGAACGAAAATAGACATTTTCTCACTATCTCGCGACACTCACGGAGATTGTACACTGTGATACGATCGATTCAGCGATTATCAAATTTAGTAGAATTTCCAAAGAGGCGTACGTGAGGGCTTGGTAATGATTTTTCATCATTGCGTCGTATAAAATTTTGCTGCGATAAACACGAGTCGATTCTCGACGTATTGCGACTAATTTAGATGGAATTGTTTTGGATCGATAAAAAAAAAAAAAAAACACAAACTCATCGAAACTAAAGTGATTACGCGGCGTTTCAACCTCCTTCTCGCGATCTGTTAGTGCCCTCGAATAAATTCCGCCGGCAGAGAAGTGTTTCAAGGCACGAGAATCGATCGTGTCCGTTCGCCGCCGCCGACGTCGTCGTCGTCGTCGTCTTCGTCTTCGGTCGTCGTTACGGGCCGACAGACAGAGGCCGGGTTCGTTCATCCGTAAAGTTTAACGCTCGAGAGGTGTTCGTCAGGAACAAATTCTATTCGTTTCCCCGACTGATCCTGTAGTCACTGCAACGAAGTGCAGCGCGACGCGGAACCGATTATCAGCTGCAGTGTTGCAGACCCTCCCCCATAGCCCTCTGGGAGCATTTCCGAAGCTCAACGCTCTCTTGTCGAACCGGAAGTGCATCCCCCCACGCTGACGCCTCATACCGCTGCTATCTATCTCTTCTATCCACTCTCGTCGTGAAACGTTCAGATTATTCGCTATCAAAGGATCCGACGCTTTGGACTGATACATTAAATTTGTTTACGTCCGGTCCACGGCGACGTATAATCACGGAACATTGAATAGAGTTCAATGAACGATGGAATACAAGATTCAGCAGGACTCCGGAGAATATTGACTATGCATTTTCTTTTTAATTGTTTTATCCGATACCACGTTCCTCGCTATTGGTAATAATTTGTTTCCATTAGTATAGAAAATGAATGGACCATTCAATGGCAACAGTTTTAATCTTAAATTTATTTTTTACAATGTACGCGAAGTAATTTTAGAAAAGCTAAAATTTAAAATGATCAAAATTATCAAAATGATCATTGAACAGAAATTCCGAAAATAATCACTATTTTTTATTTAATTATTTTATCTCATACCAATTTTCTATCGGCAATATTTCGTTTTCAAATCGTTAAAAATGAATGCAATTACACCTAAAATTTATCTTTTAGATTTTCTTTCTCATTTATTCGTAACGAATTCGATGTCAAACTAATGCGGATGCAACTTAATTTTTTTAATTCTTAAAGTCAAAGTGATGAAATTCAATAATTAGAAGCGGTTTAAGTTAACGTATTTTGGAATTACAGAAATGTTATTAAAAAAAATAGATGATATTTTCAGCGAATTCGATTTCTTGCCAAACGACTACAACGCTTCAAAGTGCAATAATTTTAATAAATAAAAGAAAAGGAAAGTGATTATTCTTTTAACTCGATTTTAAAGGTCAATATGACGCGAATCGTGTTTTCAAGATCAGCCCTTCGAGTATTGGAAAAACATCGAATTCAATTCCGAAAAATGCAGGAAGAGATACGTTACACCAAAACCCATAATATTTCGTCTGATATCGCATCTCGTACGCAAATATACAACGAATCTCCATATGCAAAGATACTCGAAGAATTTTTTTTCCATATTTCGCCTGGTTTGCCGGTATTCCGACGACGACGACGTCGTAATCCCAGACGCATTTGCCAGCCGTACCTCAAGGGGGTTTTGCACTCGCGCGCTCCTACCTATATATATGCGCTTCGTATATACCACGTGGTGCATACAGTATCTTCACGAATATACATATATATACAAGCATAATACCGAAAACGGTACGGATTGGCTAAGTTAGAATATCATTTTCGCCTCGGCCACCGTTGGAATTTTGGAAGTCTCATTTTTCTTTTGCTTTCGCTCTCTCACTCTCATCACGCGCGTCTAGACTCCCGCCCCGGGCTCACCTCGCAGACACCATACATTCACACGATTGGTGTCCATGTATACATACCTATACCGACATTGAAACGTTATCGCGCGCCGCGGAAACGAAAAAGATAAAAAAAAAAAAAGAAAATCTAAAGCCCTCTGAGGCGAATAGACTCTCGCAAATGTCGAAGTACGATTTTTTCCTCGGGCCTTTATCTCCTATGTTCTCTTTTGCCTCAATCTTTTCTATAGTTCTTCCATACAATACAATGTACAATGGCTATGGATATAGGTAACGAAAAAAAATACTAGAAATGGTATAGACGAAATAAATGAAAACTCACCCTTGGGAAGTGTATCGACGCTCCGCTGCATGCCAAAGTCCCCGAGGCTGAGAGGATGATGGTCCTGCGGGGGTGGAGAAGCCTCCCTGACGCAGCCCATTAGGCTCAGTGCACCTCCGACAGCTCCCCCGCCACTGCCGGCGCTGCCGCCACCTCCACCGGGGGTGCTCGACATTCTCCCCGTCTGAAACACCCGACAGAACCATGCTGCGACATAGGACTCTTTAACCCTGTGATACCATCCTGAGAGAAACGAATTTGTCTTCGTTGACTTAGCATTCGTCGCTGTTCCCATCTGAGTGGTTCTCCACCCGTTCCAACTCTCGCCTCCCCGGTTATTCTCCATTCGCACCCCGCGTAACGGAAGCTCGTAGACGCAGAACTTTATCACACAAGTGTCTCGTCTCTACCTACCACCCAACCCTACCCTCTCTATTATTAACTCGCGTCGCGTAACACCGTAAATGTCGTAACTCTGTCTCGTAAACCACCAACCCCACTGCGGTCTTCCCGCAAACCTTATCCCCTCGTAGGCTACCAGACTTTTTAGCACTTCGATTAATTTCAACGCGATCGATAAACAATCGATTAACTTAATTTACGAAACGAAAGATTTATTTGATTAAAGGGTGAATTTGGGGTTAAATTGTTGATAAATGCGACAATGTGACTCGATAACTCGAGAAGAGACGAAACTGCAGTTCTGTCGGCGAGACTCTCGTCTCGACTTTGGCGAAGAACTGGAAACACTGCTGGCGCTTGTATAACAGTACTATATAATATACCGCTATATAGATGTATAGCGGTGGCATATAACAGATGAGAATGGGTCAGGAGAGAGAGATGGTTACCATGGTGACTGCAACCGAAGGGGGTGCATGCTGACGCGAGGCAGCAGCGTCGGGGCATCGATTACGCCCGCGCCCCTACCCCACGACCATGACCTTGTCGCGGCCACAGCTGATTCTCGGTGCAAGCCGCGTGCATCCCGGATACTGCTCGTTTATACTCCAGGGGTTCCAGGAACAACCCCTGGCTACGTTTAAGGCAACAGCGCGTTCTCATACAGCTTGTTACGCAGCTGATTCAATCATAACATTCATATTTTTTTTTTCTCGTAAAAACAAAAGTGCTTCGAGATTCAGTTTAAAGTTATCGCGCACTTTATCGTCGAAAATAAGGTTTTGGACTTTTAATTGAATTGGGTTACAGTTTAAAAAAAAAGCAAAAAAAAAAAGGAAATATTTAGCGCGTAATTGTAATAGTTAAATTGAATTGAGTCTAAAATTAAAAAAATTAAAAAAAAAAACACTATTTTATCGAAGTGTAGAAAATTAATGCGTAATTTCATTGCAATTTAACATTTTAGTTTTACTTTACGTATTTTGAAGTGATACACGTAAGTTTTAGTGCATTTGTCGCATTCCGAATCTCATGAAATTTTTTTTTTACAAAAACGTGCTTCGTGATTGCGTTTGAAGTTATCGCGTAATTGTAATAGTTAAATTGAATTGAGTCTAAAATTTAAAAAATAAAAAAAAAAAACACTATTTTATCGAAGTGTAGTAAATTAATGCGTAATTTCATTGCAATTTAACATTTTAGTTTTAGTTTACGTATTTTGAAGTGAAACACGTAAGTTTTAGTGCATTTGTCGCATTCCGAAACGCATGAAATTTTTTTTTACAAAAACGCGCTTCGTGATTGCGTTCGAAGTTATCGCGCACTTTATCAGCGTAAATAACATTTTGGACTATTCATTTAATTGGTTTTCATGTTCAAAGAAAGGAAAAATGAGAATATAGGAGTTATTTGTAGTAAAAGTAAATTGGGTCTAAAAAAAAAAAAAAAAAAAAAAAAAAAACGATTTTGTCGAAACTTTGAAATATTTATCATAAGGAATTATAAGGACATATTTACTGATCCACATTCGTAGTCTACTTCATTGCGAATGAAGGTCTCGAGTTATTGAACGCGTAAAATATGAGAACGAAGAGCTTTGCACTGTACAGAAGCGACACGAATACGTGTCACAGTTAACAACTCTCTAAACGATTAATGACAAAAAAATACTTTCTATTAAATTGCGGTGTTCAGGTTTGCCATAGTAAAAAAAATTGCCGTTTATATTTACGACAGTCGCTTCTAAGTCTACCAATTCAGTGTTTCCAGATTCGCAAGTAATTCATTTACTTTTTTGAACAAAACTTTTTTTCGTCGATAAAATTTGATAGTTACGATAAAAAAGACATTACTCGGTTTGCAATTACCGTTAACGACGTAAAGAAACGAAGCATTCGTCACGTTTTAGTTAGAGGAAACGATAAAGTCGCAACTCTAATCGATCTACGATCGATACGATAAATTCTCTCGGCGCGTCCACTGCGTCGCATCTGCGAGCGATCGCGATCGCAATATTACCGTTGCCGACACCAACCGATACATTATCCGTTGGTAATATCCGCGACCCCGATAAAATGAATTATCCGTTGAGGTTTTCCTCGGAGTGGCCAATAACCGCGGGAGAAATTCGATTATTACGTATACAACGCGGTGCTAATGGTGCAATTAATTTTCTCACTGCTGGTGCGATATCGAACGGTAATTACGCAGTGAATCATTCGGAAAATACATCATTGCTTACCTTACAGAAGAAACGGCATTTGAAGGGTTGGTCGCGTGTGCGTGTTCCGAAAATCTGTAACAAAAAGTGAATAGCCGCGATATAAATATATTGTATAGTTTAAGAACGAAATGGGCAAAACATCTGAGGCTTGTTAAACTCTCGTCCCGAGACTTCCGGTCTCCGACAGACATGTAATACAAGTAAATATAACGGAAGGTTCCCAGCTATCTTCTGTTTCCTTTCCCTATCATTTTTTTTTCTCTTCTCTTTCTTCTTCATCTGTTCCGAGCGAAGGAAAAGCACTCACAAGAGACACTCTCCTTTCTCCGGCGAACTCTCAAACACAAATCTATTTATAATTATTACAAAGAGTGAACGAACGCAATGGCAGCCACTGCGCTATGCCCGTCCGCGTGTCGAGGGAAAGAAAAGGGAAAAAGCCCCGAAGTGCGTATGGCACAAAAATAAACTCGTCGGCATCGAACCGACCAGCCGGCAACTAGCAAAGATATATAGACACGAGATGGTCGAGGAAAATGGCGAAAAAGTATTGCTAACAAAAAAAAAAAAAAATGTTGCAACGAGGGAAGTTAGAGGGGTTAACATTTTATTTCTCACTACCGTGAGAATTTGCCGTGGGCAATGTGAACCTCGCGATCTTCCGTTGTTCAACACGCGGACGAGAAAAACCGATGGAGGTTCGCGGCACCAACCAGACTCGCGAATCGACCTCGTGTTTACTCAACGTGTTTAACCGACGCAAAAAGTCACCCTTCCAGTGTTCCGTGACGCAAAGACTTGTACTTGCTTCGTTAGCGAACGAGTTGTAGAGGCATTGAAAGGATTAAAAAAAAATCAAGGAAAGTTTCTACTGTCTTATAAAAATTGATTAACGTAATAAGAAATTACGGAAATTTGACTTCCGATTGCATTTTAGTTAACGATATTTTAATAACTTTGAAAATAACGACGTTTCACAATCAAAAAGTTTTAAGTTCTGCGATATTTTGGCTAAATTTGGACTTTGTAAAATCTCAAAATCATCAAAGAATTGTTACGATTGAATTGTAAACAAATTTGGACGGTAAAATTTTTTTTTTTTTCGTTTTCCGTTAACACAGATAAAAAAAAACTCATCGGTGTAAAACAGAAAATTACCGGTTTTTTATATTAATAAAAAAAATATTGATAACTCATGGATTAATTATTATTTATTATTAAAAAAAAAAAATTTGTGAATTCACAAATTTTATCAGAAATTCAAAGACAAAAAAAATTTAGAAAAATGTTTAGCCGTAATTTAACCACAGGATATATATTTATCCCAAAGAACCCGGAAGTAAGATTTCCGTGTCTCGTTCTTCAATTTTCGAATGTGTATTCCCCTATTTTTTTTTTTTTTTTTTTTTTTCTCTCGGAGATGCAAGGGATGTACCTCCGCGCGGCAGCAGAGTCAGTTTTAGCATTCGCCGAAGCTGCCGCTCGCGGGGAATTCGAGACAGAAATAGTCTCGTTGAATGAGCCCTTCGATTCCGTTCGAATGAGGGTACCGATTTCCCTGGTTTTTGTTCTTCTCTCGTTCCGTTTCTGCGGTTTCGGAGACGCTCGACGGGTATACGCGCAGCCTATATAGTCTTCTCGGCAACCCGATATCAGCAGTCATGAACTGTTGTATACGAGTGGCCGAGAAAGAGACTATAGAAACGTTGGTCTGATGTAGGTTACGCTCGATCGACAGTGAGGTCCGCGGCGATGTATATTTCTCCTCTCGTTGCTGGAAAACAACTGCAGTTGCATTCGCGGTCTCTGGTGTTGTAACCGCTCGAGTTGCATTCACACAGAAATGCGAGCGAAACGGAGCGGCGCTTGGTTAGTGTGTACACGCGGTATGAAACATCGCTAATGGAGAAAACAAAGCACGTCACGAGTTTCGACGTTCTCTGAGGTTTTCCTAGGCTTTTGCTTGTCGTGTGTTCTGTGTTCCCCGCGGAAACTGAAAACGAAGAACGGCTCTTTCTCATTCTCTCTCTCTCTCTCTATCCGTGTACGTCTCGTGTGTGAATATTTCAACGCGAGGCAAAGGTACACGTGTACATTTATATCCATAACTTACACGTCTATGCATACCACAATATCTCAACCATTTACGACGCCTTCTCGTCTCTTTACCTCACTGCCGTAAATCTATTTTTAGACTCGAACAAAAATGCGAAACGCGAGCGTTACCTACGTTTCTATTTGAGTGAATTTATGTCACGTTAACATTCAATCCAATGCGAAGCATTTTTCATTCGGAGAATAGCGAAGCGTCGGTGAAGGATTCTTTCGACTAGTCGATGCGACTCACTTCGTAAGAGCATCGGGACGCTTCCTGCTTTAACAAAAGGGAGGATACCGAAAACTTATTTATCTCGTTCTGCTGTACCCACGCGAGAAACCTTATCGACTCGTATACATACGCAAATGAGAGAAACGGAGGAATGTACTCATGAGAGGAGAAGATCGTTGACCGCGCTTTACGCAGAGATACATCGAACAATAAATTGTGGAGCTTTTACTCGGCTTTCCCTGTCAACTCTGAATTTTTTAAAAAAATTGTCGGAAACCTATCCGGTGGATCTTTGTTCACCGTAAACTGTGCATTGTAAATGCTGAAAAATATATCATTTTTCTTGAAAGCCCTCGAAAATGATGGAAGCGATCAACGCCCACGCAGACGTTGAGTGTCTCTCTCGAGAATGGTGATTATTCACCCGGAGAGGGTAAAAAACAATAGGGACGATGTTACGGAACTGTACAAACAATAAAAACGACTCTGACAATTTTCAGTCTCGTCGTCACAGCTTCCGACGTCTTTTACTTTTCTATACGATACTTTCATATCGCTTCTTTATCGGTAGATCCGCGCATTTTTTTTATATTGTTTTTTTTATTTAACTTTAAGACTACGCGCAGTGTAAACGAAGCTTCGGCGTTTTTCTTCCTTTTTTTTACGGTAGCGAGAGACGAGAGAATGAAGGAGGAATCAACGACTCTGCCAGACTGTAAGCATTGTCTATCTTCCCTATTATTTTCGGTGCCTCTGCTATCGCTAACGTTCTTCGTTTTTTTTTTTTTTTTTTTTTTCTACCAGACAGTAATTTTTCAACGTAGATACTAGACGAACAAAAAAATCGCAAAGTACGTCGAGCCGCACTTCGAGGGTTTTTTTTTTTTTTTTTTTTTCGTCACAGCCAAAGAACTGTGTTCGCTTCATTGTCGCGAATTTTCAAGCCAATTTTCTATGGTCTCCACTTCAACTGCACCGAGGCTCGACAATGCCTGAGGACTCAAATGGGAATTGTTGAAGACTTCGAATCCCTTTTTCGCTGAAAAATCTTTTACGTAATTTTTTTTTTTTTTTTCGAAAAATGTCTGTCGTGAATTAATAAGAGTTTTTTCAATGCGAAAACTCGCCATGAGATTTTTTTCGACGATTCATCGTCCAACCAATGATCGGACAAACGTTCGCGAGAAGCGCACTTCAAGCGAAAGGCTTTTGAAGAGCAGACAAGCGCTCGAGAGAGTTTGATCGAATGCCCACAGTGAAATATTGCATTTCCATACGTCACTTTGAATGAATTTCTGTTGTATTTAACGTACACACGTAGATGGTGTACGCATCCATCGCAAATACTCGATACGTACGTTGAAAGAATCGAAAGTCATCGACACCGAAGGGTTATTTTTTTTGTATCGAACGAATCTCTTGTACACAGACGCGTACACTTTTCCGTCCAAATTTGTAAAGCCCTCTCATTCGCAATACAAGAATTCCCAATTAGAATTTAAAAAAAACTCGTGACCCATTTTTTTTTTAATTTCACAAATTCGAATAGACCGAAAGAATAGAAATCAATATGGATTTCCAATATCGGTAGCTTTCGATATTAGCCCAATAACTTCAATGACTACGTGTTAATTAGGTAAACCTACTTTTCCGATCTCGTTACCGATATCGCGTGCAGATATTTATTCATTTTCAATGAATCGTTTTTTTTTTTTTTTTTTTTTTTTTTTTTTTTTTTTCCTTTCATTTTTAATGAATACTAATTAGACCGCCACTATATATCGCGTTATCGTCGATGTACGTACCTCTCACGAATAAATCAAAGGCTCGATGCTATCGTAGATTGCCTCGCAGCGACGAATGCATCGCCGAGAGCTGAAAGACTCGGTCGTTGCTGCACTTCGTCCTCATTCGTTGAGTCGTAAATACGTTTGAAAATAGAATTCCCAGTTGATTCCCGGTTACACGAAACGTACGAAACTTTCGTCTCTCGTTTAATGAGTCACTCGTCGAGTGCATCCTGGGCGTTGCAGTCATCGGGTTCCTCTGGATATCTCGGACTTACTTGCCTCGTATACACTACACGTTCTACATACGTTCGTAGCGTGAGTCGCGTGCGCGTTTCACCCCGCGATGTATCGCACGAAGGCGAGTATAGCGACGATGCGTGCACGCATTTCGGGAAAGTACGACGGTCCCCTTCTGCACGAGAAACTCGATACTTCTACTCGAACTCCCTTCTGCATCGTATGCAGTTATCTCGAGTACAGTGAGACAACACAGAGGGGAGACCGATGCTGAGTCAAATCGAATTAAAAGGGCTTCTATATTTAGACCTTATAGCTTTCTTAATAACTCGAATACTTCGCGAGTTACGCGTACGAGAAAACATCATGAAAAAGAAAATTCCGCGAAATGTTTCGTTTATTATATACCTATTAAATTTCTCCGAGACGAAAATATTTAAATGCACGAACGTTTCAACACCATGTTGAAGATATCATACATTTCTCAATGCTTTCTTCGAGTCGATTGAAATGATTGCTTCGCAAAAAAAAAAAAAAAAAAAATCTATTAAATAGCAAATTGCAACATACATCGAGGTGAAAAAAAAAAAAAAATTCCGACTACTTTAAAATTTAAGTACTCTTCGCGCCGTAATTTATTGAAACGCTCGGAATTATTGGTTCTTTCTACGAGGAAAAACACTACCATTTCTTTCAGGATGCGAAGAGTCTCTCAGTGCAAAAAAATATTGTGAAATTGCTGCATTCCGGTTGCACTAAAGTTGCATCGTTCTGTTATGAAAAGTATATGAAGAATAAGGAAGTAGTCGTGAAAAAAAAAACAAATTTTAGTGAGGAAGAGAGTAATTCGTTGAAGAAGCTATACGACTTCCACGAAGTGTTAAGTATATGTCTGACTCGTCGGGCAGATACGAGGGTATGAAGCGCGTGGGGGGGAGGGGGGAGGGGCGCAGGACACACTGTTCAGTAGGTGCGTACAGTCGGTCGTACAGCGGCTGGACAAACTCAACCGAGAAAGAGTCCGAAGTGGGGAGTCGGGAGAAAGAAGTGAATGACTCATTGATGCGCTATACCGCAGGGGAAGAGCAATGAGAGGGCATCTCGTCGACTTGTGTACCAAAACTCACACAGAGAAATGAGTGAGAGTCACGAAACTTGGATTAACGAGTCACCCGAGGGCATCACCCTTCGTGGTGTCATTCTCTCCGTCAGCCGATGAATATTGGACTCTCTTTCCGAATCGACGGTGAGACTCTGACTATTTCTATTGAAAGTTCGAGCAACGAAACTAACGCGCGCGCGAGGGTGAGCATCTGTTCTCGAGTGACAACGGGAGGGTATTGAATAATAGCCTCGAAGTCTATCAGATAGAGACGGAGAGCTCCATTATTACGAGAACTCGACTTCATCGGACCGAACATTGGAGACCTCGCAAAAACTTTTTCATTTTTCACAATCGATAAAAAAAAAAAGAGGAATTATGCGAACTCAACGCCAAAGAGGGTAAAAAACAAGTATGTTTATTCCAGCAGATGAATTTTTTTTTTTTTTTTTTTCTTAATTAATTCGAGGATCTAAGATAATTTGATAATATTAGTTATCAAATAATAATAATTATAATAGTTACTGAATAATAATAATAATAATAATCAATAATAATCAATAATAATCAATATTTATCATTATTTTGATTTGATAATTTGATAATTTGACTAATCCTCGAAACCGGATGAACTGATTCCTAATTCCACCGATTATTTTTTTCTTTTGTTTGTCAACAATCCTTTTAAATCGATTTTAACGAAGATTACAAAAAAAAAAATGCGAGTTCAAAAGTATATTCTTTACTTTGCCATAAATGGTCGTAATTATGTTGTAACTCGCAGGAGATGAAAACAAAATTGCCGCACAATGTTGCTTCGGATAATCCGCACTTTGTGCAAAAGTCGAAACGGGGCGATGTACCGTTATAACTTCATTACGCTATTCGTATGTCCGGCAACGATTCTTCGCGTCCATTTTTCACCAAAGTTTCCGTCTTCTCTATGCCCGCCGTTTCCGTTCTCGTCACCGGCTGTTTGTTATATTCTCCTCACGATTCTTCTCTTCTCTCGTTCATCGTTCACCGTAAGTACCGGAATGGGGGGCCAATATAGCGTCTCGCCGCGAAGTCAACGACGCCGCAGGAAGAAAGCCACACGGCTCAACGACGACAACGCCGAGCGCGAGTCACAACAAATACGCGTATAGAAGGTTCATAGTGAGTAGTCTTTGTTTGTTTCGTTCCTCGTCATCGTCTTCGGGTTCAAGTTCGCATTCCCACGCCGTGAAACGGAACGCGCGCCGCGAGGAGACACACCGCGAGAAGGAACGGGAGAAAAGAAGTGTACACCGCGACCGCGCGCATTGCTCTCGGAGCTCAAGAAATTGTGCGATAAATAATGAATGAAATTGCTTCGCGGGTCTCTGCTTCGCAACCGCGCAAAGCCTTCTCTCTCTTCTCCGTTCTCCTATATTATACCAAAGTACATCAGTGCAAAGCGTAATATACCGTATCGTGGCTACTAACTCCATTCTCGCTTCGTTTCGTTAACGATCTCTCCTCTCCTCTCGGCGGCAAACGGAAGACACCGATGATAATAATGACGATGATGACAATAACGAAACGAAGAAGAAAGATTAATAATAATAAAAAAAAAATGTAAAAAAAATCGTCGCAAGTTGCCGACAAAGTTTGTTCGGCGACTTGAAGTCTTCGTGAGGGAAGCAAATTGATAATAATAATAATAGAGAAATGATTAACAGGAAGTAATTAACTGTATAATATCGTTGAACGACAGGCAACAGCGATTGCGATTTTGGTCCCAATGGAGCGCCAATAAAAGTTCGTCGTATTTTCGAAATTATTGGGTCGTCGTCGCGACGGGCTTTCGACGGGCTTTCGACGGATTCTCGACGGGTTATGAACTGTTTTTAATCAAAGGCGAAATAAGGTTGAACGATTCGATTTGGCAGGTAGAACGCTTCATTCCCGACGAGGACGAACGATGGCTTCCTGCTGGGACGACGTACGCGTCTCGCGTCCAATTCCCTGAGTTAATTGCTCTCCCACTGAGGTATATATATATCTATGTAGCTTCTCGCTCTCATCTGTTACTAATCGGACGGTTAATTGGTGTCCGCGCAACGAAGAGACGAATATACAGATACGTCGGATTAAGAGAGATAAAAATGTCGTGGTAGTGACGCGAACGCGGTCCAGAGCTCTTTTCTGACTTCAATCTCATTCGACTTGTTGAACGCGTGAAAAAAAAAAAAAAAAAAAAAAAAATCGTTACCTACGATTAATAGACGAGACTTGCTACTGGATGAATTTTCAATTACATATCAAGTCGGATGAACCGGAAGTGGCGCAATACGATAAAAAAAAAAAAAAGAGCAACGAATTTTTTTTCGGCGAGATACGCGATGTAGAGATTGAAATTAGTAAATGATAAATTTGACCCAAATATCATCGCGCAAAAACCGGAAGTAGTGTAGGGTTCGTAAAAATAGTAAAGATTATCAGATACGATCGTTAATAGATGATTACATAATTGAACCGAAAGGTAGGAAATGCACAGAGATCGATGACATAGTATGCAGCGGTGAAAGATCGAGTAGTTGCCGAGAACTGTGAAAGGATCGAACGAGGCATCGGTGAAAAAAGTGAGAAGACACGTTGGGCACTCGCGAGAAGGAAGAAAGAGAACGAGAGTGAACACGGAGAGGTCCGGCATGAAAACTGTTTGCAGTGTTAGCATTACTGCAGCGAGTGCAGTCTCGAGGCTCGCGGGTGAGGCGTATGAGAGTCGATCTCAGGGCGGATTCCCACCACTTAGTCGGTCACGACTTACGGAGTCGCTAAACGCTGTACCCGAACACTCCCTCATGACTTTTTCTTCTGCTTCTTCTTCATCTTCGATGATTTTCTTCATCAAATTCGAACGATTCGTTACTGCGAAACTCTCTATCGTACGATCATTAATCGAGAGCCGAGTGAATTGCAGGTGAAGATTAATACGCTTCGCAATGATATTGGATCATTCGCGATTGTAATTACTTTCATTCCGTAAATTTTATTTATCAGATCTACAAACAGATGAATTATTTTGAAAACTTTTTTTTTTTTATTTATCTCGTATAAAAATTTAATTTTCTTATTATATGAAATTTTTTTTTTTTTTATTATTATTTTTTCTTTTAAATATGAATCCGCGCTGAAGTTCTAAAAATGTCTAAAATTTGAGTTGCGCCTCAAATAGCATGAATTGCGGCGCTACACTCTGCACTGTTGCCTTATCGGGATGAATTCAACGCTCTCGAATACCTTCCGCCATTGCCGAGCTTTTAATTGCTTACGCAATCATGCGATCGCACACTGATTTCCGTGAGAGGAATCGACGAAAGATATCTCGAATATACCTATTGTTATTAGATTCCTTATTCGCCAACGTTTCTATCCATTTTGAGATAAAATAAATCCTTTGATTCCGACGGTATAACCAGACGTTTGTATCAGGCGTACATAGAAAACACACCGGGTGTACGAGATAATGGAGTTCCATTGTGAAACGATTTATCGTACAGAACGATTTTCCGTGTAGGTAGGCACCCGATTACCGATTATAAATGGGTGAGAGGGAGAGAGAGAGAACGCGTCGTTGGTTAATAGTTCCTGCATGCAGTGGGTTGTCTTGACTGCGATCTACCAGGTCTTACTGTAACGTATACTTACAGCCTTACAGCCTATATGTAGAATAACTCCGCGGTACGCGGCTCTCACGCGCTTCTCTTCGTCTTCTTCAGCGTTATATTCGCTACCGCGTAACGCGGCATTTCCATAATAAGAAAGAGCGCGATGTATGGGTAGAAAAAAAAAAGCAATGAATTTCATTCGTAATTTAACGTGTATATACACACGTGCAACCCTCGGGTGTTGCACGCTTTTGCTTCTTAGGAATTGCATAAGCGTCGGCGATCGTTAAATAATTTCTTCGAGAGCGTGTCGGAGACTCAACGAGTATCGAGTGCGCTTACGGCGCGTGGTGAACCGCCCGAGATACGACGAAGCAATACCCTTGAGCACAAGAGTTTCGAAATAGATCGCAATTTCAAACTGAAACGTAGAAAGCTGAGAAGGCCACAGGAGAACCCAAAAGCCAGCCGCCCAGAGAGGCACGCGGAATGTCCAATATTTCGCGGGCGCTTCTCGCCGTTTAGAGATGATGCTAGAGAATGCTTCTCTGTACGTATAGAACTTAGTCCAGCATCTCTCGAGAACAGTGGCCGTGTCTGCGCGTGAAACCTTCTCTGTGTCGAGTTATTCGCCCCGACCTCCTCGAGGCACGGTCACGTTTTCCACGAGCAAACGGCTACCGATTTACCGAACTCGGGAAGGAGCGAGCGAGACACACCACCGTGAGGCTCGAGGGATGCATGGAATTTGCGATGGCGCTATGATTAATGCGACGTTGAAAAAAAATTGGGAAAGGATGCTTACATACACTGAATACCAAAACGGGATTATATATCGTAAAAAAAAAAAAAAAAAAAAAAAAAAAAAAAAAAAAAAAAAAAATTCTGAATAATGGGGTTGAATAAAAATCGGACATTTAATATGTTTTCGTAGATTATGTAATTTTATATTTATTTAAAAATCCATTTATTTACCTCAAAATGAAACCCTTATTAGCCTTATTTGGTGAACTTTTTATAAAAAATACCGATAATTATAGTTCGGAGCACATTAAAAAAAGTTGAAAACATCTCTCGTTCTCACGCGACCACAATTTTTTTTCTTCGTAATTTTACGAAAAAAATTTGGCAATTTAACGAATATTTCTCGTAATATTGACAGTGAAGAGTTTTTGGAAGTTTATGGAAGAAAAAAATTCTTAAAAATACAATCTTTTTTTTCGTGTGTAAAACAATTTTTTCTTTTTTTAGTGATCGTTATATCGTTAACGGACCAACTATTCTTTACCCGTAGTAAAATAACTTATCAGTTGATTTGATTGATTTATAGCCTTTTTTTTGTTGTATCGACTTTACTACAACTTCCTGTAGGCAACTATGAAATTATTTCTTTCCCCACGACATTTACGAAACGCCGGAGGTAGATCGATGGGAGAATACGTCGAAGTGTATAAGGGAAAGGTCAATTAATATTCGTTATACATGTATATACTCGAGCGATGAATTACGATGTCCGAAGTCTAATGGATGTTAGCCGGGTACAGGTGTCCACAGGAACATCGCGGTATAGTACTTCAGCGTATAAAGGGCCCATTGGCTATCGCAATACTAATATATAGCATATATATAGTATAGTTTCATCGTTCTCTCGTCTCGTTATCGATCGTTTTTCCAACCAACAGTCAAGAGTTTAGTTCGCGGGTTCATCGTCCTTTGCTTACCGAGTCTCACGGAAACTCTCACTTGCTATAGCGTAATCGATATTATAGTTATGTGTGCGAGCAAACAAGGGCGAGTTCGTTAAAAAGCTATAAAAAGCCGCACGTGTACATATTTTAAAATCAAATCGTCACACCGAGACATTTATTTCCGTATATTTTTTATAATATACGCGATAGAAATTTAATCGTTTACCAGCGCCATTAATATTCGCGAATTAATCGATACAAAAAATGAGAAGAATTTTTGAATTTAAAAAAAAAATCGCTACAATTTCGTCGATACTTTTTTTTTTTTTTCCTTTTTCGTTCCGAAGCATAGCATAACCCGACTCTTGCGTAACGACGGCCCTGAGCCCGTAGTCTTACAACGGTAATGAAAGCCTCGACCTGGCTTCCTCCACACGGTTGTTGCTGTACAGCACACGGGCCTCAAAGCAAACCCGTTTCCCTTCTCGCTCTTCACGGTTTAACGATCGACCATGCCGGACGCCCCTGAATTTACCTGCTGCCTTCTCGCATCGTATCGATATATGGCGACTATCGATGTTGGCTTTGGCAGTCGAACAACACATCGTTCCGACACCTCACTTTAGCTCCACCTTTGTCACTGTATACCGCGAATGTAAATCAATCAAACTACTGCATCGTCCTACATACGGTTTATCTCGGCGCCATTCCCTCTCGGGAAATATGTGGAAAAATTGGTCGACCGCGGAGTGTTTCAAGGAAGCAGTGTCGCTGCTCTCTTTTTTACCACCCGTATCCTCGAACCTCAAGGATACTTTTACGAGTATCGAAGTACCGAGATTACCGGAGTGTACGGCGGTCATGTAGAAAGAAACCGGAAATAAAAAACGAAAAATCCGTTCCAAGTCTCTCGGGAAATTCGTTGAAAGACACTTCTGACTTCATCAAACGTTGACGCGAACGACCAATCGATTATTTCTCGTCCCGGTATAATGACCGAATTTTACGAGAGGCACACGAGGATCAACCATTGTGTTTTTTTACGGTTACCATCTTGGAATTTCGGGGTCGTGTCCCGACTATGATGTTCTTAACCACGTGAGCCCAATGACCATCTATATTTATAATAGATATATACTGCTATATTGTTATACATATATCGCAGCAACGGTCAGAGGACTTCTTTGCTTCTTTTTTCTCGGTCTTCTCTCTCGAGCAAATGTCTCTCCTCACCGCGGCTAATTGGATCGAGAAGAGAACCCGCGTCTGCTTCTGCCCGCGGCGATCCTTCGCCTCGCCAATGCGCAAGGATCACTCTTGGCTTTCACGCCACATTCAGAGATTCACTTTGCCGAAGGTTCATCCTTTTTTTTTTGCTCTCCTCTTCGCGGATGAAGTCATCACTGAATTTCGTATTACGTGAATTGAATTAATTTAATTTTCGTTTGAAATAAAAAAATCACGATATAGATCGCGATGTATATTGCAAAAAATTTGATATACATATCATGCGGTCTACAAGTATCCGGGACTCACGAAACTTCGGATAGTTTGTTGCGCAACGTTATTTGAAATCTTATGACCGGAGTCTCGTGGGTATTCTGCAACTTCGAAAGTCAACTTTGGCTCTATAGGTTGTGCCTTCGTCTCGGAGAGCCAAGGAGGCTCGTCGGTCGGGGCGGTCAGTTTTGCCGAGAAGAGCCGGTGAATGAGATTGAAAATCGATCTCTCAAACGGATCGAATTCGCGGCTGGCCACCAAACCGCGAGCCAAGGCTACCGATTCTTCGTGTGTATCTGTTTTTTTTTTTTTTTTTTTTTTTTTCCTCGTATAACTTCGAGAGATCCGAGGGAGTCGATTCAACCGGCAGGTCGCACCGATTGCGCAATATCGAATTTATTACATCTGCAAATTTCGTCTTCGAGAACTCGGTGTTCATGTATATACGATCGTTGGCTCTATCGTGGGGATAAATGGCCCAAATGGTAACCAATATTGTTTATTTTTCTCGCACTGATCACGCGCGAAGCACCTTTCAATATCGTATTATTTCGCTATCATGACGAAGCGTAAAGATGAAATGATCGGAAATCGAGAGATGTTGAAGAGGGGATGCCGGAGGGATTCCGAGACATACGGTGAACATCCCCGCTAGGTCTACGCGCTCGTGAGAATTCGTCGGAATCTCTGTACCGAGAAAATAGGATAGGATGTGGGTGGTGTAGAATTTCGTACCTTCCCTCAGATCCTACGGGCGCCTCTCCCTCGAGAGGGATCTGTGGCGTGAAGGACGTCGCCTCGACAGATCCGCCCGGTCGCTCTTCAAACCGCTATACATGGATCGACTTCACGATCATTATGTATATCCAGTTCTCTCTTCATAAAAATTACTGAATTTATTAAGTCTTCGAAACGACTTTTTTTATAATTACGTCGATTTATATCTAAACATTTAATATCGCACAATTCTTTGAAAATAGAAACGATAAAAAATTACGAGACTCATACGCTAACCTCCAAAAATGGTCAATCAATTTGCAAAGAATTTTTAATAATGTCACAGATTAAGAAAAAAATCTTCGACGCGCGAGAGACCGTCTGTTAAATTCTCGTATTCGAGTTCCCTAACTGCGGACTTTTCCTTAATCAGTAAAATTATTCAAAATTTTTTGAAAGTTAACCACTTTTCGTATGGAGATTTTTTGTAAAATGTTTGTATAACAACCATCAATGATAGCCGTTACGCGCGTAACAGCCATCGAAGTAATTCGATAAGTTTCAACGAGCAGATCATTCTGTATAGATATGACTATATGTTGACCATTAAATCCTTAGTCAGTGTCCACGGGGATCGTCTTCGCATACCACCAAAATGTTCCTTGCCGTCTATATTTTACTAATACTACTATAGTACAATAGTTACGTCCCTCGTGAGTCGTGAGGAATTTTCTACGCCATACCTCGTCCTCTCTCTCCTCATTCTCCTCGAGTGTACCTAAGAAATTCCCGAGAGTCTCTCGGACCAATGCAAACGGGTATAACCCACCGAGGGGAACGGGTTGCGCGAGAATCTCGAGACGGAGAGCCAACTTGAATGAATACGGAAAGGACTTTCGATAAAGTTTACCCGGTGTCTGACGCAGAACCGGCAGACACCAGGGATAGGACGGCTTACGTTTTCCGGGCCGTTCCTGCGACACGAGTGCGAAGGAATGAGACGTGGAAGACGAAGAGTCACGAGACGGAATCTTTGTGTGAAAAACGTCTTCGGCATGCGTGCGGAAACGGAAATACGAGAAAAGGAGAAATTCCGGGTTCTCCACGGGGATCAATTCGGCTATTTTAGTTCGGTACCTCTAGTTTCTCGTCTGCCTCTTGTATTGTGGGCCTTTCGACCCGAGAAATCCCCTTAAATATATCGAGGGTAAAATCTCGCAATCTTTACGACTTCGTCTACACCTCTATCTTGTATTAGAGTATAAGTAATCCACGACTACGCGACAAGGAACATCGAAAAATGATAACATTGTATCGCAGTACGTTTATTTAACCATTGATAATATTTTTATTGCGTCTATCCACCTATGCAGAGTGTATCGTCAGATTCGCAGCCAAAAATGAAATTGAGAGAGAATTTTAAATTCTTCCCAATGGGATAGAAATTTTTAAAAATCAATTATATATTAGGCGCTAAGAATATTAATTTTGTATAATAACAATAATGCCAAAAGTTATTAACAAATCGAAAAAAAAAATTATTTAACGATCGATCGGTTTTTTGTCGATTGTTTGTTTAACGAATCATTTAACGATATTTTCCAGTAGAAATTGATTCGTAAAATTTTTGGATTTTTTCAAATTTTTTTTTTTATTATTCATTATTTTTATGAATGAAAAGTGACGATTTTTCGAATCAGATAGTTGAAATCTTCGCTATCATCAACTCGAATAATTGCGAGACACATTTATAGAAAATAAAGTCCGATATAAATGAAATATTGGATAGTCTACGCATAGAAAAAAAAAAAAAAGAAATGCGGAAACATCATACGAAATGCATTCAGCTTCATTCCGCATTGTATATAATACGAAAATAAAGTTATTATAAAGTACCAAAGATTAAGATAGTAAACAGACATCGTTTGCGCGAAAATGCAATTCCATTGTTGCGAGAAAAACATTTTCACATAAGATTTCGATATCGCTGGTACGTAGGTGTTACGCGTACGAAATCATCGTGTCTGATCGGCAGAGTTGCAGCCGCTTCGAGTTCACCGCCGAGCGGTCACGAAGGATCAAGTTATTCCGTTATGACCCGCTTCTGCTTTTACGGTCTCTCGGTCGCTTCTTGCTTTA
The DNA here is from genome assembly GCA_934046635.1 of Buathra laborator. NCBI lineage: Eukaryota > Metazoa > Arthropoda > Insecta > Hymenoptera > Ichneumonidae > Buathra > Buathra laborator. Next base: position 9,168,300 of record OW203900.1, read on the forward strand.
CTTTCCTATATACGCAGCACGCCTTCGATACACATTCGCCAGACGATGATTAACTGTCTGGCGAATCTGATGAATAAACGCACACCTCGTATCTCGTTTTCAAATTAATCGCAACTCGATCTTTCCGATCTTTTTTTTTTTTTTTTTTTTTTTTCATATGAATTTCAATCTTATTGTGCAATTCGATTAACAGCGTGAATTCTAAATGTCGATATTACTACTTCGCGGCGTAAGGCATAACCCGTTCGCTGACGATCTATCGTGTGTACGAAAGGACGATGGTAATGAGTCTCGCGTTGTCGGTGACAAGCAGAGCGTATCTGCGCGGGCCAGTGCCCATCGCATTCGTGCCACAACGATCGCGCCAGTCAGGACGTGTAGAGAGTCTTCATGTATATGTGTGTATATATATATATATCTACTCTCGTAACTATTACACTCCCAATGGAGATATAGGTGTACGCGTACTGCCCGACAGATCGCGGTCGCAGGCATCCATTTTTTTTTTACACAAACTCGATATAAAAAAAAAATAAAAATTACACAAACAGAAAAGTAATCGCGATGTTTTAAGGGCAGAAAGACATATATTTATGTACCGACCTTTTCATTTGGGACCGTTGATATTGGTCTGAAATATTAATAAAGCCAAAAATAATCGAAGAGGGCGCTCTTTTTTTCGCTGATTCATCGGGGGTTTTGCCGACGAGTGAAACTCGTCCTTCGTCACGAACAAACATATATCTGTGTTGTTATACCGACGACGATGCCGTCGAAGAGCATTTGATACGAGACGAGGCGTGGGAGGTATAACAGTAGAGTAAAAGAGTGAGATGATCGAACTCCGAGAAGAGAATTGAGGTCGAATCTTCTCTCGAGCCGCGGCTCGAACCTCTTGGAGTCGCGCGCTCGACCGCTGCGAGTTTCACGTTTAGATATATAGCCGTTTAGGTACAACGGCTATCGCGACTTTGGATTGCACCGCACTTCGTGAGGTTAGACGAAACGAACATTTTTTTTTTTTTTTTTTTTTTTTTTTTTTTTTTTTCAAATATTCTCGTAGCTGTATAATCATTTTCTGTCTAATGCTCTCTCCAATGTCTTTTGCCGTTAGAATAGTAAATTGAATACAAGACATTCGTATCTGTCGTTAATTCGGTAGAGAGTTTCAACGACGCTCGTGACACAGGGTCTACAGTTCACGATGCTAAGAAACGAAAAAGTAAAAAAAAAAAAAAAAAAAAAGAAAAAAATTGCGACAACACGTTCGTAACACTTTTCCCTCGAATCCTCGGCGATAGAATAATTCATGACGCGAGAAACACACCGTAAATAACAATATTAACTCAGTCCATTTTATATCGGTCAGTATATCTTTTTGATTTTCAATTATTATTATGATTTTTTTTTTTTTTTTTTTTTTTCACGCATGTTTTCGTAGAAAGTAGCGATGTTCGTTGCTACTGTTTATAGAATGTTATTACGTAACGGAACTCGAGTACTTCTTATAATTTAGCGTGTGTGCGGTGAGAATATAATTTGTATAGAAATCGTTACAATGGATTTTTTTTTTCGTGTGCAGAGCTTCACGTAATGGTACGAGACGAGGCGGGGTACCGGTTATTCGTGTAGAAAGTACGGCGTGTAGTAGAAACGAGAAGTATGTAAGATACGCAGACACAAGACTTCCTTTCAATAATTTATCTCCGATATCGAGTAGACTGTTCGTGCGGAACGATTAAAATTTCATTAAAAAAAAATAAAAATCAACAGTGGTACGTGAAAAGAATACATTTTTTTTAAATGAACTTTCGATGAAAATATATCTTAACATAATTCGCGATTCTTTGATAACGGCGCATAAAAAATTTAATCTAAAGAGCAAACAACAATTTCCGTCTCTGATTCTGTGCGAAAGCGGAAAAAAAAAATGGTAGTAATGTAAAACAAAACGGGAAAACGTGTAAACCATAATGCGAAAAAATAAGGAACTCTTCAACTGAGGAAAAAAAATTCAAATGAAAAAAAAAAAAAAAAAAAAAAAAAAAAAAATTAAAATGGAAAAAAAAGAACTACGGAGAAGCAGAATGGCTGCCGCTCGACCGCAGCAGTCGCCGAGGCGCGTAGTTTATTTTATAATTCCCACTTCATAAACCGAGACAGCCTGAGGCGCAGCGTTTTGTTGAAGCAGTACGACGAAAAAATAAACGTCTACAGCGAAAAACGAAGGAATGAATGGACGATTGTGTGTTGCGAATTGCGAAGAGTGATTTTTATTATATAATAATGGCGCAACGAGTCTCTCGTGTAAAACAATTTATCGTGATCGATATAATAAAAATTATTGCGAAATAGTTGGTTGAAGATGCTGAACAGTAGTAAAAACCGTGCGGTCGTTTGCGAAGCGAAAGCTTAAAGCTGTCCTTTCGCTCTTCACTTTTTATACTACTCTCTTGTTTGCTATAACGCTGTCGCGTTGATATATATCTATAGGATAAATGTAGTAGCGCCTCGTGACCCAACGACCTGAAGAACGCAAGCGCTCGCGTTGGCGCGGTAATTACGCACGTATACGCAAACCCCCGTGCGGCTTCGGTATGCATACACGACGCACTCCAGAATTCTCGTACTCGAGAGCGAAGTTTCAAGGAAACGACCGCAAGTCGAGAAAAAAAAAAAAAGAACGAATTTTGTTCACGAGGTGCGTGAACTCTTTGCCGCCCTCAATCTTTCGTACCGCTTGCATCAAAAGTGCGATATACCGAAATAGAAATTAATACGATTTTAGATATTCAAAACTATGTTGTCGTAACCTACAAACTTCATCCCTTTCCTTATATAAACCAAATAAAAGCTTTTTGCAATAATAATTAATAAAATTCTAAATCTTAAAAAATTTTACATTTCCCATCGACATATACGAAATAAAGCTAAATAATAGAATTTCAAAAAAAATTCCGAAAATTCAATTGTCCGAACAAAAACTAAGAGATTTAAAATTTTTTTATTTATTTTTAGTTGCCGTTTTTTGTTATTTTTTTTTAATTACAAAAGTTTATTATGTTCCGAATAAAAGAGTTTCCGATAGTGAAATGGTGAATGAAAAAAGCTTATCATGCTGATGAAAGAATGTACACAGGAAACAAGTGTATTAACTGTTAATTTATAGACCACACATAAGTATGGAAATATAATAATGGATAATTAAGCATTCGTGATGCTAATTGTATGTTTTTTATTATTGTTATTGCTATTATTATTATTCACTGCTAACTTCACGTGTGTTAATTCGCAACGATTTTCTTAACATTGAGATATTTATCCGTCATAGTGGTACATATGTAGTTTACACGAATCTCTCCAGCTTTCCTGATAATTTACCGAAGCGAGAGGGAAAGCAACTTGTCACGGTGAAAACTACGAGAGCTCAGCGTACCTCGTCAAGATAGTAAAAGAGAAGAGACGAGACGAGGTACGATCGTCGCGTTGAGATACAAAGGGGCATTATGATCGTTCACACCTGTCGCAAACATTAAAAAAAAAAAGAGTTCATACCGCAATACATCGCGAGGCAAAACACCTGCCGTTGAATTTTAATTTCAAGTGTGTCACGGGTTCTCTCTCCTTTCGACAAAGAAAGCAAAATAAAATAACCGAACGCATTATTGAATACTTCGTCGTCTCGATTCGTCGATAACTCAATCATCTGCTCCGAAAAAAAAAAAAAAAAAAAAAAAAAAAAAAAAAATACAAATGGTAATAAAGAAAATTCATCGTAAGAATGAGCAAACAGCACATCATGTATTCGAGACTCGATTAGATCCGAATAAACTTATCGAATAAACGATAAAGCCAATCGCATTTTTTTTTCTCTTACCAAAAGCTCGCGAAAGATCGTCAAACTTCCAGAACATACAAAAAAAAAAAAAAATCGGGAATAAAATATGAATTATCGGAAAATCGAAGTTATCGGAGTCTCGGACTTTTGTTTCTCCTCGTTATTTCCGTCGTCGGCTACACGCGCAAACGTAGTAACTGTTATGAATACGTTATTACGGTGTACACACAGAGAGGGTACGAAAACTTTCTCTCGTCTCTGCTCGGGACAGCTTTAGATCATCCGGTGATCGGTTTGCGACGACGACAACGACGACGGTCCATGCCAAGTCGCAATCATACCGATGCCGGTGCGCTCAACCGTCAGCGTAAATTACTTTGCCGCGGCACGAGGGAACTAAACCATGAGAGGCGGTTTAACTACCACGTAGACGCGTACAGAAACGTGTCTACTTACGGATTACGTGCGTATATGCAGAGAGAACCAACCGAGAGGCTCCGGCAGAGTTGCGAGTAAAACGAGAGAGAGAGAGAGGCATAGTAAGTTCTCTTTTTCCTCTACCTAGACGCACCTCGCGCTCGACTAGTCCAGCTACTCGGAACTACTATGGTATAGAAGGTTAAAGACCTTATACCCGCGAACCAGTTCGATCGACGAGAAACAGTGCCGCCGGTTTGTATATAATACGTTACGATGCTCCGCGGAAGAAGGAGGAACTTTAACGCCAGTAGCGTTTACTGTTGATATAAATACATTATATATACAGAAGATACAAATTTATATACACTAAAGGTTCCACGGACTCGCGCGCTTCGCGGTCCTTTTATCGAAATTATAAAAATGCCACATCGGCGCCGCAATTAATAGTTATTGGGACCGACAATACCCCCGAAATCCGCTTAAGGCCCCTTAAGCATCACCGCTCCAATGTCTTAAAAGGACTTGTAATTCTTGCTTTGCATTTTTTTTCTGTGTTACGCGCGCGTACATCGTTTTAAAAGACACTGTTTTTCGCCACTATTTCGATATATTTATTTTTCTAAGTCTCCCTTAGAGGGATTTAGAATATTTTTCTATCCCTTGGATGACATCGATTATCGGCACGAAATATTCTAAGTCCCTTTAGAGGAGATTTTCTAAGTAAAAATACCAAAAAAATGTAACAAAATCGTGGCGAAGTCCTTTTAAGACAATGGGGCGGTGATTTTGAGGGTATTGACGTTCCTAATAACTATTAGTTGCGGCGGCGATGAGGCATTTTTATAATGTCGATGAAAGGAACGCGAGCGCGCGAAACGCGCGGAACCTCTCGTATATATATGCTGATATATCTCAATGCAGAGATGCACAGCTCGACAGTATTCTGCGATGGAGTTTCACCGCTAACCGGCTTCGAAATATAGATAGAGTCGATTCAACCCCATTTCTGCGTTTGAACTCGAGATTAATATTAGCTCTCCCAGTCGTTCGAAGATCAAAGTAACGATTGATCGTTCCACGCCGAGACATCTGGATACGTTTCGGCTACTGGCAAACTTTGAATCTGATTTCATTTCGTTACATTCAATCGGCAGTGATCCTCGGGTCGGAGATATCGCTTGAAAGGGATCAGTGATTCATCTTCTTCTCGGTGAACATATGAAAATATATGATTTTCTTTTATAGATTCAATTTTTTGAATTTTTTTTTTTAAATCTTTAAAAAAATCACAGATAAACGGATACTTTACCATTCTTTATCAATAATGAGTCGAAACCTATTTTTTCAGCTGATAAAAAATTAACGAAAAAACATGACGTGAACATATGAAAATATATGATTTTCTTTTATAGATTCAATTTTTTGCATTTTTTTTTAAATCTTTTAAAAAATCACAGATGAATTGATACTTTTTCCTTTCCTTATCAATAATGAGTCGAATCCTATTTTTTCAGCTGATAAAGAATTAACGAAAAAAAAAAAAATGGCGGAGGAGAAATCTCGTAAAATTTGTTACGAGAATCGGAATAATGCGAATCAAAGCCGCGAGTATGGTAATCGAATGACGAATCGACGAATGCAGACGCCGAGCGCACCCGGCGAATTAATCGGTTTGGAGTCTAAACGTTTCCGATTGCCCGAGGTAATCGATGCGCGCACACGTAATATCGAGGCCGCGGGCACTCCTGATATGCTTGAAAAAAGATGAAAAAATCTAAAAAGCTAAACGCGAACGTGAAGAGACGTTACGGTTTAGAGAGACCTGTACTGTTAGATTTAACGCTGTGGTACAGTAACGACTCGTTACGCAAGCCATTGTCCGCGGGCAACGATCGTTGTGGAGAGCATCCGGATACCACGGGCGTCGAAGCGTCCAAAGGGGTTGACCCATCGCCGGACGACGATTCACCTTTCTCTCTTTTCATGCTAAATATATCTCAGCTTTCGTCTTGATACATACATATATATATACCACAACACTCTCGCTCTCCGTCTTTCGTTTTCCCTCTGGCGACGCGAGTAAATATAATCATTTCCCCGGAACTCTCGAGAGCGAATAAACTAATCTCCCTGACCTGAGCGACCAACGTACAGCGATGAATTTTTTCCTTTCTTTCTCTATTTTCACCGCGAAATCGTTCGAAACAGCTTCGCAGGGTGAAAGTAGTTAGTACGCCGCTTCGGAGCAGCGAATACTCCGTGACGGCAATTTATTCGTAACAGTAATTCGTAGTCGAGAGACACGTTGAATGCGTAATGAACACTTTGAAGTGCTAAGATATACTAAAAGCTAATTTTCATTTTATTTTATCAAATTAAATGTTTATCTTGTTGGCGATTTATCTTTTGCCGTAAGAATTATTTTTTAGCATTACTTTCCGTTCAAAATTCTCAGTTTCCGACCGGAAGTGACATCACGGAGAAAATAACGAATTTCTTTTTCGAAAAATCTTGTAATTTTCGTAATTTTTCACGTCAAGTCGGGTGGAAACTGAACATTTTAAACAGGAAGTGACGCCACTTTATTTTCTCACAAAATTTCTACCGGAAGTGATATCACAGATAAAATTACGAAAAATTCATGATTATTCGAAATGTTTCGTTATTCTCTTTGCGACGTAACGGCCAATGAAAAAGTGAGATTTGGAAATCGAAAGTGAGGTTACAACATTTTTTTTTTTACCGAACAATCCGAATGCACGTAAAATTGATTGCCGGTCTCGTATATTAAAAAAAAATTGAATGCGTATTTTTAATTGCACGCAAAATTTTTGGCTCCCATCAAAGGAAATCAGTAAACTCCAAAAAAAAAAAAAATTTAATTTTTTTTTTTTTTTACGTGATTAACGTTCGTCGCGAACGCCTTTCAGCTTCGATGTCGCGTAATGTGCACCGTAGACGAGAACTGTTTTATAAACATTGCATCGCAGCCTATCGGAGTAAACAAAATATCATCTTTCTTTATCGGTCATTGAATCTCCGTTGAGTATCTGCAACGGAGCTTAATGCTTTCCGACGCGTTCACGTGTTTACTTTGGCGTCTCTACTTATATATAACTCTCGTAGCGGAGTGCCGCCACGAGTCCCGGAGTCGTTCGCGTCGCGGCTTCGTCGTCGTCGTCGGCGGCGGTGCAGTTGCAGGTCGATGTACCTGAAGCGCGAGGAAAAGATCGCTACGGGTCTGGGAGACGAAGATGTCCGAGACGATGCAGGTCGCCGTCCGCCTTCGAGTGTTCAAGCGACTATAAGGGATTCATGGTGTGCAAGCGTTCGGGGTATATACGGTCCTAAGAAAACAACACCGTTCGCTGTAGCGCGCAGCAGAAGGCACAAAGCAGCGCACGACCCTGAGGAATCGAGGTCGTCCGGATGTCTCGGATCTCTTCGTCAACGGGACGAGACGGAGCCCTTATTATGTATGCACTTGTCTTTATCTCTATACTCTCTAAAAAAGCCGAAAAACGAAGGCCAGCGGTCTTTATATCGTTTTTTCGCTTATTGCTTCCGAAGATTCGCGAGTTACGGGGGTCGAGATTTTCATTTCGAAAATTTTTAATTTCAAAGATCGATGTTACATTTTTTCGAATTTCGATTCGTAACATTGTCAAAACAGTCAAAGTGTATTTTTTTTTTCGTAAATAAATATTTTTATTTCGTTTCGAATGCGTAAATAGTGTTTTTTTTTTTCATTTAACGATAATCATTGCAATTTCAAGATGGCGCCGTAATTAATATAGAAACAAATTTTCCGTACGTATATATATCGAAGTTAATTTTTATTTTTAATTAAATAATGGATCTCGACTGCTTTAAAGTATAAATAAAATTGCGGGTATTCGGGAGTAAAAAGATCGAAAGAGGAGAAAAGGGGTAAAAACGAAATGGACGGAGCCGCCGGCGGGACGTTAAATTTTCATTGGTAGCGAAGTGGAAGGAGTGCGAGTCGGGATCTTTTCCACTCGGACGGTCGACGGGGTAATGAGAGAGGGCTCTTTCGAACGTCGAGAAACGCCGAAGACGAAGGAACTTCTCTTCCTTCTGGATAGGTGCACGTAGTTCCTTCTTGAGTGCAATAAGCGCTCGTGTTACCGGGCGATCCTCGCTATATCTCTCTCTCTCTCACTCTCTCGGCCCCTGAAGGCCGACATTACCTGCTACTTCGACGAGTAACCTTCCTTCCTGTCTTTCTTCACTTCTTCGCAGCCGTCTCTCTACGCTTAGCGTTTAGGTTTAGAGAAGAAAATCTCCGGCACGAGCAGTCGCTCATTATCACTTGAAATACATCGAGAACCGAGTTTTGGTTTCACTAATCGACTGTACCTTATCATTATTGCCTTTGGGTTAATAGCTGTTAGCGAATTCCTAGAAAACTCGACAGCGTTAACCATACCTGCGCTTTAGACTACTGTCGAATAGTGAAACATTAGTCATGCGAGAAAAGCCCTAAGGGATTACGTTACCGTGGAAAATTACAAAATGGATATCTTCTATTCCGAACGTTGGTTTGCAACGATCTCCAAACTGTTCAAATGGCTTTTCAACGCATACAGAAAAAAAAAAATCCTATTAATTTTCCATCCAAATTTTATCTTATATATATTTCTATAAAAGTTCGTAAAATGAAAGAAAAAAATCGAAAAATTGTATCAATAATAAAATTAATAATTTTTTTTTTTTTTTGATAAACGATCGCGCGGAAAGTTAAAAAAAAACTATTCGACGTTTATCTTTCCAATATTTGAACGTACATTTGTAGTTTTGCTGAATAAATAATGATTCAATATTTTTCGATAATACCGAATACACAAGTTGAATATTGGGGTTTTTTTTTTTTTTTTTTTTTTTTTTTTCTCGTAGATTAATATTGTCACAAGTTTGATAAGACGCGATGTGTTTTACGACTGAGTTTCGTATCCTTGTGATCCGAGGACGAGGATAAAAAAAAGCAAACAATTATAATACATCGATGGGCGCTATCGGTAATCTCCACCGACGATGATGTACAGTGTGTTGCACGTGTACAGAAAATTATTACGTGCACTATACGACACACTATATTGATTACGTGCACTGCACGCTCGTTCGGTCTCAGACCGGAGTCGATCGTGTAATCATTATTATCGAGTGTGGGTGTTATTATTATACGCGAATTCCTCGCTCATTGCAGCGATTACGTCCCCTTCCTCCTCTCTTCCCTACGGAATTCTCCGCTGTAACGTAATACTCGTATACAACTCGAAAATACACGTTGATTCAACCGAATAACGCGCGCGTTACCATTGCATCGTTCGGCGAATACTGGTAATACTCGTGAAGAAACAGTAAACATATTTATGCCGACGATGAAAATTTCGAAAAAAAAAAAAAAAAAATCAACGTTATCCTACGAACGGTTGACACTCATTTGGTCAGCAAATTTCTTCCAATGAATAAATCAATAAATAATACGAAACGTCATCGTTGTGACGCACTGGAGCGTCAGCCGTTTGATCGAATACTCAGACAAACTATGCGGAGGTCGTCAATTGATTGTCATCCCATCGATGATTTACGATGCAACGTCGTTAGTCGTCCAAGAAAACGCGATATACCGTTTTCTGACGCGACTTTTCGTAAATCTTCGAAGTTTTTTTTTTTTTTTTTTTTCGTCACGTTTTATACTGTATTTCGTAAAGGCGTAGAGACTGTTTCGTCATGTTTCACAAATTATTAGTTTTAGTATCGTTAATAATTCACGTGTTACGATATAGTTGCATTTTAACGCTTACCTCACATATATTTTTTAGACGGAACGCCTGCGCACTAGAGATTCGAAGTTTTTGATAAATTTTCGGAGTATTCCGACATTTCAAAATTTCGAATTATCAAGGATACTTTTCAAGGTGTCTGCTGCGTAACCCAATAGGAGGTCAATTCGAACATTAAAATTGAATATTCGTTAATAAAAATCGAAACTTATCGAATTTTTTTTGAAACTTCAATGTCGATTGTGATCTTCGAATCCCCGGTGTTCTAACGGAGGGTTAATATTCAAGAAGTATCAGTTACATAAACGCTCTGCGGATCGCGGACAATTCTACAAAATTAAGTAAAAAAAAAAAAAAAATTAAATTTATTTCGATCTTTCGGATTTTATTGATTATACAGAGTTTATAAGACGGAGAAATTGAACGATTTAAAGTTCGCGATTTTGAACGAAGCGATAACTCTTATGCTATCCGGTGATTGAGACGTCGAGAGATCGGATTGCTAAGGTGGAAGAATATCCTCGCGGAAATCCAGCAGCGTCAGGAGCTGCGGTACTCGACGACACGGAAGAACGCACGGCAGATGTAAGTATACGATCGAGGAACAGCCGCAGCAGCGGAGTATATCTCGCGAACATTTCTCTATGTAAAGCGGGACTCGTCGTCGGTACAGCGTGTGCTGCAGGGCAGCGGAGAGGGAGAGGGAAAGACATGAATTCCATTCTCACAGAGGAGAGCTCGCGAGGATAGTATAGCGAAGCGAAGGAATGCCGCGCGCGGTGCGGCCGACCGAGCGCACCAACCGTCCCAGCTGGGTGGTCGGAAACTCCACAAGTGGGCGACAAAACGTTCGGTACTCGAACGAGCGAGCGAGCGAACTAACGGCCCACGGTTTCGATGATTGTCGGAGAAAATAACGACGTAACGTCTCGTACTTTCATCGATTATTTCGTAATCAGTGTTAAGCATTGAACACTCCGATACGTCAACACAATTCGACAACATCATAACGCAAAGCTTTGAAAATGTATCAACTTTCTTTCTTCGACATTATCGGCGATACATTTTCGTTTTCGGCAATTTGATGGTGAATTGCGATTTTTTTTTAAATTTTCCGAATACGTGAAAAAAAAAAGTAAACATTTGTTTGACAGATTTCTGAACGGCTTCGTCTGGACTTTCTGATGGATATTCGGTAAAACCAAGTGACTCATCGTGTTTTACGGAAAGAAATTAATTACGATTGAATAATTTCCGGAATTACGGGATCGTATTTTCTAGTTGAAAGGAGATGACGAAAATACCGAAACACCGATGATAAAAGCCTTTAAAAGTTTCAAAAAATATTCTCATCCACATATTTCGATGTATTTTGGGGTTTTTATTTCCATTTACGCAATACAAAAAAAATTTGTTTTATTACTTCGTTCCGTTTTGAAAATGTTTGTTTTTTACCGGAAGTGATGTTCCGGTTAAAATTACGATCTTCTTTCGTAAATCGTCGCGAAATCGTGACATTTTTCTAATTTTCTTTGGAACATTACTTCCGATGAAAAACTGAGATTGGCGAACCGAAAAGAACGACACAAAAAAATGATGTTATTGATTACATTTTTTACGATAACATTAATCCCGTAGAGCTGTTAAAATACGTGTGACTAATATTTTACTATTTGACAATTGCTTAGAGCGCAGATATAGTTGACGTTGCGTAGTTTTCTACGAATGCGCTAACAGCCGTGAGCCCAGAAGCAATAATGATAATGTTTATTCCATTAATGAAGCCAAATCTTTGTTTTCGATGTATTTTTTTATATTCGGGGAGAAAAAAAAAAACGCGAATTAATCCGATGGCACGGAGAATTGATTTATCATGCGTGGGTACATTCTACAATTTATTAATGGCCGCGTGTCACATCGGGAATAACCTCAAGGATTGCAGATATACGCGAAACGCGCCACCATTCTTCTCGTCTCTCGAAAAGCCATAAGAAATACACGTTCGTCTGTTTTTCGTTACGTACATCGCATAAAATAAGACGTACGATCGGCAAAATGAAATAAAAAACTTCATTGAAAGGCACAGTCAATTATTTTTCTCTCGGTCACGTTAGGTTGTACAGTATTGAAATGCTCACGTGTACATAATAATACGTAATAGTATATAAAGAGAAAAACAAATTGACGAGACGCAACATGACCGATAGAATTCAACACATTCGATAAGTACTAAAAGATGCAGAGGGAGAGAGCAGGAGAGACTCTCCACTCGAGAGACCCCGTAAGCGTTTCGTGAGGCGCAGCAGTGCCGTGATGACGTGTAAACACGTTCAAAACGTTTATTAAAGAAGTCTTCACACGCTAGTGAAGTGTACACGTCGTTTTATATGTAACGTCGCTAACATTGCATATTCAGTTACAGTTACGAGCGCAAGACAAATATGGTAACATTTGCAAGTTTTAACGGCACTTTTATTACGCGAAATTACGTCAAGAAAAAAAAAATTGGTTTCGTCATATAGTTATATACAGAAGAATCGTCAAATTCGTCGAGAATGAATATAAGTGTCGAAATCTCGAAACTCCGGGAATCGTACGCTACGCCAGATGTATTTGCGCACAATGTCGTCGTGTGTAATTCGCGAATCTGGATTCGAGGTCTTCGTTGTGAAATATTTTTTTCCACGACACTTTAATACTTCGAAATTTGTTTTTTTGCTCTTCACGGTAACTCCGTATAATTTTTGTTCAAAGTTTGTATAAAATAAGATTGGATGAATATTTCGAAGTTGCGAATGATTTATCTGCGGTTTCGGTAGTTGTGAATGGACGTGTCGAGAGATAACGCGTGACATTCGAAGCGCACACGAAGCTCACACGAAGTTTTCTCGAGAGTTAGAACCCGACGGCTCGGGCTTTTCCATGGCCAACAGGTGGCTGGTCGCCGTCCTGCTGGAACTGGTTCGCCCGGCATAGCTCCCTCGTTCGCGGTGAATCAAAACAACTCGAGAATACGAGGTTGCTATCCGCTAGCGAGAGTCGTGTGCGCTCGGAAATAATCCTATGAATGAAATTAAATATCCGAATTGTCTTACCTTGAAAAAATTCTCCTCTCCTTCGCGAATAATTCACGGAAGATTTGCTGCCGCCGTAGCACCACCACGAATTCTGGAAGCAACCGCCGTTTCCGTTTCGTCCGCGGTTATGCGGGAATTCACAACAGAAGAAAAAAAAAACAACGAGAATACAATTAAAAAAAACACGAAGCACGAAAGAAAAAAAAAAAAAAAATTCGCACAATTGGACGATTCACTGTTTAGCACTCGAAGAAACACTTGGATTTTTATTGGTTTTATACGCGTTCCGATTGACCGACGAGTTCACCGAAGCGGCGAATAATAAATAACAAAAACAATGAATGGACAAGACGCCGATGTGAAAGAGAGAGACGCGAACGCGTATTGGACGTCGACGAGGATGAACGCTCGAACGTTCGCGAGCGAATGAGATCCCCGAGGATCCACGCTATACCTACGACGCGCTCTTTGGATTGTTGCGCTATAGATCTCCCGGTGGAGTTGCCAAGCAACAGCGAAAAGTCGACTTCGCTCCGTTGGTAATGTCGCGTGCTAACTTGCCTACGTTCGCGTCTGACCAAACCGCTTACCCACATCCCTTGTGTTTACTTGAAACACGATACTCTGCTGTATCCTTCGAAACGACTATCGTCGCACAACTTTCCTCGCGAACTGTAATCGCCCGACAAATATCGTAAGCCAGTCGAGTAACTTTTTTTCCACTTCCTGTTCGATAATTTTTTGCCCGTAAAATGGCGGTTTGTTAAAATGCTTTTATTGGCTGTATACACCCTTTCATCGCGTTCGCGTAATTATATTCAAGTTCGTCGTTCACTTACCGAGCGGGGAATGCGCCGAGTCTCAACTCCGACGAGAACCATTATTCGAGTGTAGATTTTCAAACAAGAAACACGAGAAAAAGAAGAAAACGAATCGAAAGATTAATTTTATTTTTAGAGTAAAAATCAATGCGGGTCATTGGAATCATATTATTTGACACAGTCAATGTTTTATTTATTCATTCAATTTTTATTTTTAAACAATATGTTCATTTGGAGGACAGTCACTCCTCAAGAAATGAATATGATATAGTAAATACGTTTTCTTTTTACAATTTATACCATATACACAATAATGTAAGGTAATTAGAATAATGATAATGCAAACCTAAGGCGCAAAACTTAAGTGGAAAAAAAAAATCAACGAAACAAGAAGAAAGAAACGGTAAAGAAAAGAAAAAAAAATTATTTTATATGTATAAGAGTACACGTTACAGTGAACCATTCCCCATAGCCGCGACGGGCAATCCTATCTATATTTCGCATTTACAGATTGTGTTTGGGATTTATTCGCTTTACAATCGTTATTTTGTTGTTTTGTGTGATTTGTTTTTTTTTTTTCTCTTTTTTTTGTTTTAATTCTTTTTAGTAAAGGCTCTCAATCCGTTTAAGCTGAGATTACTATAAAATAGGTAAAAAAGCCCCTGTTCACAAAATATCTCGCAAATATTTTATGTATTTATATTGTCACGGTGTTTCTCGATACTTTTTTTTAATTTTTTTTATTCTCATTTTCTTCACTCTTGTGTTCGTGTTATTATTTCTTATTTTTTCGTTTTATTTTGAGTCAAGCTGCGCGAATGGGATAATTTGACTCCCATTGTAGGCGAGAAAGTACGATTAATTCGAAATAAAAATGCATTTTTTTAATAGTACACAATTGCGATTAACGCGGTTAATTAAAAATTATAAGAACGAAAAGAAAAATGCCAACTTACACGGATCATATCGGATAATAAAAATTTGTCAATTGCTCGTGTTCCCCGTGACGATATTTGTCGCCGCTTCATACACGAAGAAAATCGAGAGAAATCGAACAAATTTTTATATCACCCGTTGTTGCGAGCGCCAAACTGTTTACAGAAGGAACATATTGAATTCACATACGGAATCGGCGATCATTCAGTTACGTTGTGTACAAAGCGATCGTTAAATATAAATTACAAAAAAAAAAAACAAAAAAAAAGGACACAAATTAATGTCAACATCAAGAGTACTGCTGCATTGCGTTGTTATTCAAATATAGGTATCTGCGAGGTCATTGATCAATAATAGAACGCGCCAAAGTGTCACAGAGCATTGTGCGTGGCAGAGAATTTGCGTTCGAATTGCAGCCGAGCCAATCGATCAACACTCCGATATGTAAATTAATGACACCAAGTGTCGTCATCGCATCACGAAAAAAAAAAATATATATATATATATATATATATGTATACATATCAATCTTTACTCCAAAAAATGTTCAATGCGTACGTAAACGAGACGTCTACACAGGATATTTGCAAGCGGGGATCGCGTCGTTTGATTTTTCAATTTTTTTTTCCACCAATTAACAAATTTACGATTTCACGAAAACACAAATCATTATAAAGAAAAAAAAATTCACGAACAAATCGAGAGTAACGTGTGAAAAATTACTCGTCGACATAAATGAAACTGTTGAGATCCCGCGTATTAAAAAAAAAAAAAAAAAAAAAAAAAAAAAAAAGTATCATTCGGGTGGTAAACACGCAAAACAGATTCTCTAAGATGCTTCTTCTCAAAGTCATCAATTTTAAGTTTGTTCAATGAATTTATTCGTTTTTTTTTCTCTCTTTTTTCATTAACTCGAACAATATTAGTTAAGTAACAATAAGATTAGTGTCAACAATTTACTGCGTCAGAGTGGTGGCTCGGCCGTCGTCTCAGCCTCCACACCAATAAATATAATAATATTAATAATAGTAATAATAATAATAATAATAATAATAGTTAAATAAATAAAAAGCGAGTAGATAATTATTTCTCATTAAGCGAGTTTGGTCTCTCCTTGGTGCGGTTGCCCTTCACATGTCTCTCTCTCTCTTTCTTTATCTCTCACTCGTTCTTTTTTCGTCTCTTTTCATTTTGTCTTTCCCCCCTTTTACTTTCTTTCGTAACTCTAACGTTTGCGTACGCACGGCCCTCTAACTTAAAAAAAAAAAAAAAAAAAAAAAAAAAAAAAAAAAAACGATTGATAAGAAAATCAAGTGAACCTGTGTCGGATTATCCGTGTGCCCGTGTCTCCGTCATATCTTCGGCACTTCCGGTTATAAATTCTGCACAGCAACGTGCGCATCTTGCATGTGAGTTGTCTCGGGAAGCAAATTATCATAAAATTCACAAATTGGAGAGACGCTTTGCGATGTTTTGATACTTTTCGTCTTCACAAGATGCGGCTGTTTTTTTTTAATATCTTTCTCTTTGAATAGAAATCACAGCGTTACTAGCCGAAACCTTTTGCGGGCGCATGCAGAGTCCATTCGACGTGTTTTCTTCCGTCTTCGCGTAATTCGATAGTAATAGAAAAAAACAAAAAAAAAACAAAAAACAAAAATAATGAGACTAAGTAAATTAATGAATTACTTGTGCAGTGCGTTCGACACGCACAACTTTACACGACGCTGAAATTTCTAAACTCTTCTGTCCGTCGAGCACCACGATCGCTTTTTTTCTTTTTTTTTTTTTTATCGTTCCAGCTTCGCGTACGTTTCGTATAGCTTGATAAACGCTATTTCTCTTGATCCATCGTTGCTTCAAGAATCATTTATACTTTTTTTTTTTTTTTGGCACAAACCCGACAACAGAGTAGTTTAGTTTCAGTGACACGTTGATCGGAAACAGGCAATTATCAATAGTACATATATATATTGTTCGGTACGAATATAATAAAATAAGTATAATAATGGTTGCAATAATAATAATAATAATAATAATAATAATGATAATAATATGACCTAATAATAATCATAATAGGGTTTTTGTGGTGTTTTGTGTATATATGTATGTATGTATGTATATATATAAATATATTACAAATATGGTGTAATTGGTGAAAGGCTCGATGAAACGAACAGCAGTAACTTAAATCTCGTCGGGGATTGCTTGACACCTATTTCTTCAAACACACTGCTCTCTATTCGTTACCTCAATCCCTTAAACCCTTTAAATTTCTCTCACTTTTTCTCCCTCGACTCGTAAAATTTTATTGATTTTATTTAATTTTTTTTTTCTGCTTTCAGAATACGGCGTTTCCGGATTTTCCGCAAGCAACGAAATTTTTGTTTTTCTTCGAATTCCGATAATTGTAACAAAAAAATTTAATAAAATATGTACTTTTAAAAAAGAAAAAGAAAAACAAGTATTACTAATCTCCTCGGGAGGAACAATTTTCTATATTCAAGAATTTAAAAAACTCAAACAATGTCTGTGCGAAAGTTGTTCGCTTCAGACGCGATTGAGAGCGAAATGGAGAAACGAGCGGATGCGAATCGGCAACCCTCGTCGGACCGTCGAGCTGGTGGGTTCCTCGGGCCTGATATACATATCTCTTATAAATATGTGTCTCGAAAATATCGAAATTTGTTTCTTAATTTTTTTTTTTTTTTTTTCTTATTTTTTGATAGGCCCCATTATTATGTTTTTTTTTTTTGTATTTTTTATTTCGTTTTTTTTTATTTTTTATTTTTTAATATTCTCGTTATCTCTAGTCAACGTTTTGCTCCGCATAATTGCTGGATATAAAATTGTACCCCGTGAACCATTGGACCGCGCGCTTAGTTATCTAGGGCCAGTGGCCCGCCAACTCCGTGCCGTTTCGCGATCGTTCGTTCTCCCGTCGCTCTCGCATGAAAATTTAAAAGATTTTATACAATTTTAGTTTATTATTTTTTCTCTTGGTTTCCCGTTTATTCTACTTATTTTTCTACGAATTTCGATCGTTTGTGACACACGATCGTTCGCGGTAACGGATCACAAACGATATTTACAGCTCGGTAATGCGATTCGCCGGTAATTACGTTATACTATAACAATGAGAAGAAACAAAGCGAGAGAAACTTAGGGTCTCGTGGTCACTGAGCGAAGCCGAGTGAGAGAGTGTTTTCTTTATTTTCATTTATCATTTTTCATCTAAAAAACGCTCGGTGGACACAGTATTACCAGAAATAGCCTGGAAATATCCTCGGTAAGACGTGGTAGCAAAAATTGGGGCGGACGAGAGTCTCGATCGCTGAATTTATGACGCGTTATCGAGTACTCTGCCCTCAAGGCGGCGGCACTCACAATACCTATTTACAAAAATATACACATGAGCAACTTACATCTTACTTGTGTTCTCGTAATTATAACCCTCTTTCGTTCTCAAATATTCCTCATTCTGCCTCCTTACAGCCTCTCCACGAATTTCTGCTCTTTTTGTTTGTTTGTTTTTGTTTTTTTTTTTTGTATTTTTTTTTTCTTTTTTTTTCAATGTTCAATCCTTCAAACTCTAATCCAAACACATTCGTCCAAATACATCGCGCGGCGTTATTATCATCGTATTCTAGAAACCACTACGTCCCCCGTGTTACACTGTAATTAATGTAAAGAATTTGTATCTGTTATAGTTTTGTTTTTTTTTTTTTGTTGTTCCTGTTGTTGCGTATTTAAGGACTAAACGCTACTGTTCGATCTTTTCTCGTTCATCTACAAAAAAAATCGCTTCGATCACACGCGCAGTGTCAGCTCCCTGTGTCGCGGCTTCGGTAGGTCCGCGGCGCTTCCCAGACGAGCTTTGCTCTTATTTTCTTGGGTTATTCTTATTTCTTTTTTTTTTTTCTTGTCTCTCGTTTCCGAAAGGCGAGCCACACGCTTTACCTTCTTCGCTCTTCATATACATGTACATTTATTTATAAGTATGTATGTATAATCGTATAGATCTATATCTGCATTTTATATATATTTTTGTTTTTCTATATACGTAATAAACTATAGACTCGCGGCGCGAACATTTTTTTCTCTTTCGTCGGCCGCGAGACGCCCGAGAGGAAGCGACTGAAGTAAGGTCGCGAGTTGGGTATTATTTTTTTTACCGACGACACACCGTCGTCGCGTTTGTACCACTCGCCCTCTTCGTTTGTTTGTTTGTTTGTTTGTTTTTTTTTGTCTGTTTAACTATTATTGTAACTACGCACATTATACAAAAGCAGGATATCTCGGGACCAAAAAATAGAACGCGACACGCTTGTCGCTGACGAATCGAGGCCTACCGATTTCTCCTCTAAATCATCGATTGCGATCACACGATACGATAATCTCTTTCCTCATCTCGCCAATATAACATTTTCTCATTAATCCGCGGTTGCACCTTTTCACAGAGAGTAAGTCACACTTTTGCTTTTTTTTTTTTTTTTTTTTTACCATTCTACAAACGAGTATTTTGCGTTTTTCGTTTAGCGAGACTCAACCGTCGGACAAGTCGGCGTAGTCAATTTTTATCTTTTCAAATTGACTGTCATATCGAACTTCGCTCTTCGTAAAGTTTCACGCGTATTAGTACGCGAGATAACGAAATTTTTTTATTCTCGATATTCGCCGATACGTGTTTCGACGCTTTTACTGGCGCACTTTGTAACACTCGGTGAGAAAAATTATATCATCACACCCCCCGAGGTTAATTAGGTACTTTTCTCGTACGATATATCAAACTCCCAAATTCCCACGAGCCATCCGACCTCCCTGCGTTTTTACAGCCCTCATTGAGATTTTGTTGTTGTTGTTGTTTTTCATTTTTTGTAATTAATTATTGCCTTTGTAGCGAGTCAGCCCTCGCGACGGTTACGTCAACATGCTGGGGTACGTCGCCATGTTGTGTGGAAGCGACGTTATGTAATTAGGGGTGGGCGGCCGGGGGCTGTGCCACTGGGGTCAGAGGGCTCGCAACTTCTTTATTCCCGCCTGAACGTAGCGTACGAGATCGCGCAACGAACTCTTCAGGGTCAGCGGACCCATTTTCTCGTCCAACTCGATGAAGAACTCTATAAGAAAAAAAATTTACAATTTTATTGGATACCATTCTGTCGGAGTATTGCGTGATCTATCGATCGAATTGATACCTTTTTCAAAGTTTCATTTTTTTTAATAATCTTTTAACGTCTTATATTTTTTTAATATTTATTTCGTCTTTAATCAACATTTTTCTCCACGTAATTGCTGGATATAAAATTTTACCCCGTGAATCATTGAACCGTTTAGTTAACGTAAGAAAAAAAATGAACAATTTTGTTGGATTCTATTCCGTCGGAGTATTGCGTAATCTATCGATCGAATTGATACTTTTTTCAAAGTTTCATTTTTTTTTATAATCTTTTAACGTCTTATATTTTTTTAATATTTATTTCGTCTCTAATCAACATTTTGCTCCGCGTAATTGCTGGATATAAAATTTTACCCCGTGAATCATTGAACCGTTTAATTAACGTAAGAAAAAAAATGAACAATTTTGTTGGATTCTATTCCGTCGGAGTATTGCGTGATCTATCGATCGAATTGACTCTTCTTTTTAGCGTCTCGTTATTACAAGATAATCGTGTGCTGCATGCGCCGAACAGTTAATCTGACTCGCCGATAGCGCACGCGAATAATTGAAATAATTACCTTTGTGTTTGTCAGTCACGAGAGCGTTCGCCTGATCCCACAGTTCGTGACCATTCATAAGCATCGTAAAATGATGATTCTGTTTCTGCATCGCTGCGTGAATGCCCATCGGTACGCTGACGTAAGTTACCGCCGGTGGTTGACCGGAGACTGCGCCGCGATTAGCCAGTTCGCCGCTACTGTAACCGGAACTCTGACTGCCGACGGAACCGACCGATCCGGCGGGTGATGGGGTCGGTGACAAGGACGGTGTTCCCTGACCTTCCGCTTGTACGAGAGTCGCTTGCGCAGGCTAAAAAAATCATAAACAATGTTAAAATACGAAAAAAAAAAAAACAAAAAAAAGATACATAATCTCAATAATCTACAAGACAAGAAAAAAATACGATAAAATAAATCTTCAACGAGATAAAATCCACGAACCTTTTGATGATAATCCGCGAGTATTTTTTGGTACTCCTTGATCTCGTGTTTGCGCATTTTGAAGAGTTTCAGGTAAATCAGCGACTGGCACCATAAGCTAAAATAAAGAGGAAAAAAAAAGGCATCGAAATTACAAAAATGTTTTTTTTTTAGTTTTTATATTTTATTTTTCTGCAAAGTGATCTCATTTGAGGAGATACTCACCTCAAGATCGCCAATTTGTTGTGTATACTGCTCTCGGGTGAATTGTTCTGTTGGCTCTTGAATTTCGAGGAGATGTACCTGCGGAGAATCGAGAATGTCAGTGAACAGAAGAAAAAAGAAAAATGAAGAAAGAAATTCTCTTTCATCCCGAAGTAATTAGAAGTATTGTGGGACAGAAGGGAAGCGGGAGGATTGGCGGAGGGCACGAAGCTCTCGTACTCACTTGATGAGACTAAGTGTGTCCTTATACATGGTAAAGGAGGCTCTCTCGGTGACGGGATCAGACTCCATAGCGTGGCCGGTCAACAAGAAGTACAGGACCGCCTCCAAGTACAACATGCCTTGTGCCGTGAGTTCGCACTCCTCGTCGGCACTGTGCTTCAATCTTTTAGCTTCCGTCAGGTACTGATTCTGGTCCCTGTTAACGAAATAACGAAAAATGACTTCGTTGAAGAAAAAACAACAACAACAACAACAAAAAAAGTACTCCGCACGCTAACGATTTCCGCACGATAGTCACAAAAGTCCGTTTGATGGCGCGATAAGTGCGATACTCGAGTCGACGACTTTTACGCTGATGATAAAAATTTAATAATACCAATGCGAAGGAGAACAACGGATATTTCATAAAAAGACAGCGTAATTAAAACGTTTAACCAGCAGTTCGACGAACTTTAGTAAAATCATTCGTAACGATGAATCGTCACAAATTATCAAACGTTCACAATCGCAACTAATTTTTTTTTGTTAATGTAGCGGATTTCGTAGAATGCGGAGTATATATATAAATTTGCGAAGAATGCGAATCAATTATGAAAATAATATTTATTTATTCTCTTAACAAAGATTTCAAGATACGTATGATGATTATATAAATTAGAAAAAAAATTATTAGAATACAGGATTAAGGAATTTAAAAATCTTTGCTCACCTTTCCTGATCCTCCAAAATTTCGTTCTGATGATTGAAATAGGAATAGTAGACTCGATGAGGTGGTAACGCCGCCGGCGGTGGCAACAGATTCATGTCGGGTTTTTCTTCCCGCTCGTGATTCGTCGGTTGAACGTCGTGTTGCTATTGAAATACGAATTGTGTAGTAAGAAAAAGAAAATAATACAACAGCCGCGTATCTCCTCGCGTTTTTCAACAGAGAAATTCTCGGAGACTTACCAAGCTGGACGAAGGTCTCGACGGTACGGTTTCCTTGTCGGCGTGTTTTCTTTTTCTTTTCTTCTTTTCTTTGTGCTCACCGCTGTGTTTTCCCTTCAGGTCAACGGAACAAACACTCAAACCCGACACCGAACTGCAACTCAGATTACGTTTTCGCTTTGGCGCGCTACCGCTTATACCAGCCGCCGGAGGAACGACAGTAGCACCACTACCACTGGCGACACTCGCACCCGCGGTTGCACTCGAGTTCGTAGCAGCGGAACTGGAACCGCTACCGCCGTTACCGCTACCGCTACCACTGGCTACCGGGCGATTTTTCGAATCCGTTTCCGTACTTTCGTTTTTGACTCTCGATCTCTTGCCGCTCTTCGTCGTCGTCTCCTCGGATTCGACTTTGGCGGTCGAAGTTTCGCCGTGTGTCCTCGACTCAGCCGCGGACGGTGGTCTCGGGGTTTCGACGATTTCGCCCTCTTCGGGAGTGGGAGGTCGCGGCGCTGTCGCCGGTGCCGCGTTGCTCGAGGCTTGTCTCGACGAGGGCCTCGAAGAAGCTTGCCGCGACGATGGTCTCGACGATGTTCTCGATGATGGCCTCGAAGCCGGCCTCGTGTCCGGCAATTCCGTGCGCTGTCTCAGTTCTTGACCTCTCGATGGTTGGGGTATATGAGGGATTTTATTAAGATCGAGTCGACACAGTAAGCTGGGAACGCCATTGACGTACACCAGCGGAGGAAAAGTCGGCGCCGACGAAGCTTGAGACGACGGTCTCTTGTAAGGACTCTCGCTGCCCGTTGGGGTATTCGCCGAACCTGTGTATTCTTCGACGTAAATACCACATTTTCCACCTCCTTTGCCTCCCTTGCCGCCCTTTCCACCGCCTTTAGCGCCGCCCTTCGAACTCGAGAAGAGTTTTCTCAATGTATCGCTCTTCTTCTTGTCCTGTACGTTGCCTCCGTCTTCTTCCTGCAGTTTCGGCGCCGGACTGTTATCACTGTCCGAATTATCGGGTGACGTGGCACGCGTTAGCGGTTGCCTCGGTCGCGGCGGTACTCTGGCTACTTGAATGCGATTATTTCGCAGCGCGACTTCCGACTCGCTGTCGGAATCCGACGCGCAACCGGATGTATTCGTGACCCGCGATCTCGGACGTCGAGACTTTGATTTCGCTGGACTTTTCTTTTTCTCGGATTTCTTTGTCGGCGATTCGGCGACTTTGCTTCGTTTCACGGGAAGCCTTCGCCAGCGGGAATCCTCGTCGGAGCCACCGTTGCTCTTGGTGGCCGGTCTCTCGTCGTCGCTTGACGAAACGCTGAGACGCGGCCTACGCTTCTCGGTCGACGGTCCTGTTGACGCCCCTCGCGGTCGCTCGGCGTCAGAATCACTCGAACGGTCTGGCGATCTGCGAAAAATCAAGAAAAAAAACATCATTGTAGATCGATGTCGTATTTATATTTCGACGGTGTCGACGATAACACCTTTGGGAGTCGAATTCTCTGGTCCCAGCGTCACTAAATGCAAAAATAATTCGAACAGTAGTATCGATTTTCGAACGACAATAATAAAACATCGGATCAATATATTTTGTTTTCGTCGTTATTTATAATCGCGATCTCAGATTTATCTTCGATGTTTTCGGAAGATCGGAGTTTGTGATAATTTCCGATTAACTGTATTCACGATGTTAATCAATTCGCGATTCAGTTAAACATTGTATATTTATCTATTCTGACTTCACTAACGATCCATTATAGCTTACTACTCCTTACACAATATTTCATTCTTTGAAATCCAAACGTGAGTGACGGACGAACCGATATCTCAAAAGCTCCATATGATAAATGATCTTTGCAGAGACTACGGTAATCTCTTCACGGACTTTACAAAAGAGGATAATATAGAGATTTGTGTACCTTGCATCGCTCGCGTCGTCACTCGTGTCGACTGTCGGCTTCGAGATCGGAGTCTTTTTCTTTGGACTCGAGACAACTCGAGGTCTGCTACGAGTCTTCCCGCTACTCTTCGGATCCTCCGACGGCGTTCTATGACCCTTCGGACTCTTCGTTGATTTTCTCGGACGTCCGCGTTTTCTTACATCCTGCGGCTTTGGTTTTTCGACTTGCGCTGCTCTCGTTTCCTCGACCGATTGACGAACGGGCTTCTCGCTGTCCGAATGATGATCGCTGTCGCTCAACAGTGTCAGCATCGTCGCGTTTCTCGTTCTCTTCAACGCTTCGTCCAGCTGCCAATCGTTGTTCGAGTGACTCGGATCGCTACGACGGGTTCTCGTCTCCGCTGACGCTTCTTCCGGCGAACTTTCGCGTCTCGCCGTCTCATCCTAAACAAAAGATCAATAAAAACCGTAAAAAAAAAAAGAAAAAAAATAAGAAACAATTTGATTAAATTAATTCACTGTTTTTGACATTGAATATATATATTTCTCAGATGAACCCAATTGGTCTCAAAACTAACGTCGAACAGTTATTTGAATAATTAAAATTTCCATATTTCGATTAATATTTTTCTATCGATTTTAATGTTTATTATTAAAAAAAAAAGAAATTAAATTGCATACATATTTAAAATCCATAATTCTTACCGTAACCGGTTTACTCTCGGAATTTTGATCGCCAGTCTGCACGGTAGTTTTGTTGAAGAAACTACTAAGATTCCATCGATGTTTGGATTCTTCGACAGCCGGCGGTAGTTCCTCGACTGTGGGTTTCGGAGAAACGGATGGGGGTGTCGTGGGACCCTTCGTAGGAGGCGGTGCGACTTCATCCTCGGAATCATCGCTGCTGTCCGTTCCCGAGTCGGAACCCGAGTCGGAACTCGAACTCGCGCTTCCGGAGCTCTGGGGCGCTTGACCCGGCGGACTCGGGGGCCTTTGGTGCATCATCTTTGGACTCGGTGATCGTTTACCCGGCGGACTCGGCGGGGGTGGGGATAGAATTCTTTCGGGTGTCACCTGCTTCGGTGGCGTCATGGATCGCGGAGGACTCAACGGTCTCGCGGGCGATAGAGGACCGAGTGGCGACATTCCCATTGGGGACATTGGTGCTAAAGGAGGCGGCGCTGGAGTCATCGCTGGTATCAACGGCGCCGAGAGACTGCAACGCAAAAAATAAAAAATAAAAAAAAAATACATCGAATTAAATTCCAATGGATTAAAGTCAATTATGGATAACAGATCCCCGAAGGGCTTCGAATGTCCCAGTTTCGTGGCTAAACAAGCGAACTTAAGCGATCAATGAATCTACTCACTCGACCGAGAGATCGGGACTCCTGTTGCCTCGGGATAACCTTGACGCAGTGCCCTGCGAAATAAAGAAAAAAAAAAAAATCCATACAAATTTGTTTCACGACATATTTTACCGTTTAAATCATTCGAAAAGTCACATTTTTATCAATAACAATTGTTTTTATTGACATCAACTCACCTTAGAAGTTCCCTCATCTTCGCTATCTTCGGAGAGACTCAGGTCGCGTTCGAGATCTCTGTAACAATAAAGAAATTTCTAATTTAAAAAATGATCCATCCAACAATTTATAATAGCTATCGACTTTTTTTTTTATTCCGAGAACTACATTTCTATGTTAGTTTCGAGAGTTTTCATAGAAATCTCTTCGAATCCGTTTCTTCGAAGTTATAGTTTTATTAGCTGAAACTTCACAACGAGTTATAAATTCGCGTGAGTTTCGCGTAAACTTCAAATAGAAGCGAATGCGAACGAAGAGCACTCGGTGGTGAATACGATGTAACAAAATGCGTCGCGTAAATCGTCAAAAGCTCGGAGAATTGTGAAGTTTCGGTTAGAGTGGAGCCGAGTGAAGCGGAATTGTGGCTGAAGGCAACACGTAGCTGAGAGACGAAAGTAGTAGTGGAGTTCTACAAGTGTGTCGTATACGTATCGTATACAAGTACATAGAGAAGGAGTCTTCACACATATGCGTATAGATATACTATATATATGTATATCTATATGTATACATAATACAGTAGATGTAGGGAAGCAGAGGACAGCGGGCGTCGACCCCGCGCGCACTGTCCTACGTCGTCGGCACGAAGGTTCCCCCTGCCTGCGAGTCAGCTTGCTGCTCAGTGTTCCGACTATACTACCTGACTCTTCTCTCTCTCTATCGCTCTGTTGTATGTTCAATGTATCCGTATGTACGCGGAGTTTGCTGCTTTCCCGGAGGGCGATGCGCGCTCGACACTCGTCGTCACAACTGTATCGAAATCCAGAATTGTAGGTGGAGTGTGATTCGGCTCACAACTGTCGGATATTCCCTTTTCAGCTCTTGAATCGTCGACGTTACTTTTTTTTTTCTATTATTTTTTTTTTTTATATATTTTTTTTCGTTTTTGTTTTAGTTTAGCTTTTTTTTTTATTCGATCCTCAGCTGCCAGCCACACGTCACCAACTTCTGCCTCGTCGTTGCGTGACGTTCCTATTGTTATCTACTCGAATTGCGGGGACATGTGATTCTAAAGCATTCGCTTTCAATTATATGAGGACACGTGAGGGGGCGGAGGGGTGGGAAAACGAACTCGAGAGCTAAGGGAGAAGTGACTGTAGAGTTACAGGACTTTTCTGTGGGTCTATCGAGCAGTGTATTTTTTAATAATAGATCGCTGCTTCTGTCGTCATTGTGATCGCGATACAAACGGGTCTTGCGGATACAATCAAGATGCTCTTCTTGTTCCCGAATAGGACATAGTAAGTGGAAGAGTCGTGAGAGTAAAAGAGAAACAGCGAAATGGAGTGTACTGTGTGTGTATACTGGTCGCGACGTTCTCGGGGTCTGTGATAACTCGCCGACTTTACGAGGCGGGTTGCTGGAGTAACTCTGATAAGAATCTGGGGAGAGAGAGAGAGAGAGAGAGAGAGAGAAAGAGAACCCCGACGTCCCGACGACGGCGACTGTGAGCCAACGAAACGGCGAGGGGAGGAGCCGCTTATACGACCAACGAAAACCCGTAAATCGTGGCTAATCGTGAGAAGGCATTACGTCCATTCTTGCGGAGAAACGCGTTATGGTACACCAAGTGTACGTACAACTCAAAGGATTTACTGATATTGCTCGGCGATGTACATTTTTTTGAAATACCGCAATTACGATTTTCTTTATACCGAGAAACTTATATTCTTATCCGTGTAAAAAAAAAAAAAAAAAACAAGTTTTTTTTTTAAATTTTTATCGAATTGAGACATTCGAAATTTTTGAATTCAAGAGAATCTCAAGAATTTTATTCAATGGAAAGAATTTCGATGGTATATCGAAAGCCAATTAAATCTCCGAGCTTATCGAATTCTTTAATTCTGTGCTCTTGTGAAGCAAATTAATAAAATTCTACCTCTTCGTTAAAATACTATCTTTTTAAAACTACTCGACTAATCGTTACGACATTTGTACGGTATATTCTCTGACTTAATGCTTTGCTTCGAATTTTATTTTTTCACATTTTTTCCAACTGTTTCCCCGACAGGATGTGTAAAATATAAAACTTCTTGAATGCGATGAAAAACTTTTTTTTTTTTGCTCGGAAATATTTATCGCATTGTTCATAAAATTTTTATTTAATTCGATGAATATTACGATCCACGAAAAAAAAAAAAAAATGAAAAAATAGATAAATGAACAATGACGATCGCGAATTAATTCGAAGCTCGAAACTTGTAGGGTGGAGAAAGGAAACTTTCGCATATGCGGTTGTTGAATTGGTCAAAGTCATGCGGAAAATACGGTAAAATTTTCGTCGGGCATTTAACTCCGTTTTCGCAACGCGGGCGCACACTTTATTCGGTACCTCCATCAGCATCTCTCGCTTTCCCCGTGTGGCACATCGTGTGGTGAAAACTAGTTTGCTCGTGCGAGAGATGGTATGGGTCTCTACAGGACTGCGCACAACACGCGAAGCCATTTCCTACAACAGTGAGCAACAACAGCGCGGCAGCACCACCAAAGCAGCAATCGCGATCCTCTTCACAAGAGAGAAGAGAAGCCTCGTGTAACGTGACTCGGCTTCCACGGCTGCATATGCGAACCTTTTGAAAATGTATGTGTTATTCTAGAACGCGCGCGTTTGTGTGGAGAGCGCACGACACGCGTATAACGAGGAAGTACCAGCTTCCGGCAAGGCTAGGAACGAGTTATCTCCCCGTTACGGAACGAGTCTACGTATTTCCACGCCTGCAAATACATATATGCAGTCGACTAGATATATATATGTATATATATATATATATATATCTATATAAGTATATCCACATATACGCACACACGCGTGCAATATACGACAAAAGTAACGGAATTATTTGGCCTTGTCGAGGACAAAGACTTTTTTCTTCGCTCGATTAATTCCTTCCTCTCTTCCATCCTCTATCTTTTGCTTCCCTAATTGTTTCAGCTCTCGGTACTTGGATTTTATGTATATATATGTATATATACATAGTTTTTCGATAAACTTACTAAAGTGACGGTGTAAGAGAGATTATTTTGGCGATAATGAGAACGATATTCGAGATTTCGTCACGAAATACGAGAGAAAGACGAGGATTAGGGAAAATTCCTCGGGATCGGATATCTGTCGAGGCACGAGAATCTCCACGACTTTGTTCTCGAACCGGATGACAGAATCGTGCTTTGGCGAGGGCGACGCTTTTACTCTCCTCTCACTTGCTCTCTTCCCCCCCTCTCTCTCTCTCCACCTCCCCGCACCCCTCCTTCGCTCCTTTTTTTTCTTTCGCCCTTCGACACGGCACCCTTCGCGCTACAGCTAGAAACTTGGAGCAATCGATACCGGGGAATCTCATCTCTCGTTCTTTCCAACGGGGGAGAACGGGCGAACGAGCGAGTGAGAGTGAAAGAAGGAGTAACTATACTGAAGAGAAGCACGCGTTTGCCCATTGACGCCGCCCTTATTCACACCGGAATTTCCTTCACGCCCTTTCCAACTACGCAACACCGAGGCGCCTCTCTTCAACATTCACCCATCTTGCGCGCGTTTTCTCGTTTAACCATTAACACACCGTTACCACGAGCTATCAGCGGGTCGCTGGATTTATCAGGATCCCGGGATAAACTCCGTTGGTGTCATTAGATCAAAGCTTTGTTTACATCTGTATTTTTTTTCCGTATCGCTTCCGATAATTCCGACAATACGAATATCTGATGTATCGGGGATAAAAAATATCTTTGGATATCCCGATTCGCGTTAAACTCAATTTTACACATATTTCATCGGGTTTTTTTTTTTTTTTTAATTTGTTTAGAATTTTTCCTCAACATTGACTACGTAATTTTAATGGACTTCCTGGAGGTAAATAATCGGTATGACGCTACATGCATTAAATTGCACAATTCCTCGTGGGTTTTCTCAATGATAAACCAAATCAGGAATGTTATCTCTGTTTTTTTTTTATTTTTCCATATTCGCGATAATTCAATCAAAATTTATCTAATCGACGGAAGAAAAAAAAGAGATGAGTTCGCAGGAGACTCGATTTGGCTTTCGTAGAATCTTTCTGCTTTAGTCATATCGCAAGGTTGATGGACTTCGTGTCTCTGTCGTCGCGGAAATGCTATTCGCGAAAACAAACGACACCGACGACGAAGCGCCATTCAGTGTATATCCTGTGTCGGTTGGATGGCTTTCTATAAATAAATATATCTCGAGAAAACGGCAAAAAGAAAAGGCAAGAAGAGAGATATCGATGGTTACATTTGGATGATTATAGATCGAAAGCGCCTCTTCGCATTGATATAATGAACAATGGGGATAAACGCTATAACATCTCGAAAATAACTCCTCTATTCCCGGATTCATTCGATAATGCATCCTTATCGCTTATCGATAATACCCGCGGATAATTCAAGCTGAGGACAGATCGATCCATTTGTCTAATTAGCATTTCGATGTATTCGCCACGACGTTGTACGCTTACGGAAGTTTCACTCGATCCTTCGGGGTCTCTGTCGATGGGAATTATGCGAAGGCTTTCCAAGCGCTGACGAGAGGGTTTTCGTAGGTTACTCTAGACGAGGGTTATACGGTTGCTATATAACTTAGCAACAAGCGTTCGAGTAGAGGGACTTATAACCGAGAATGGTGTACAGCTGGAATAGGTGGTTAGCGGTTGGGTTGGTGTATCCAGACTGTTGGGGCGCGCGTACAGCTTCGGCCGGTAAGTTTCTCGAGCGCATTAGCGTCGGGAGCGACGAGACAGAGCGAACGAGTAGATGAAACGAAGTACAAAGCTCGAGGAGAGAATACAACGAGAAAGATAAGTACAGAGGGAAACGCGTAGAATGTGCGTGAAAGCAATAAACCGCGAGAAACGCGTACCACTGGTAGTTGAGGCAAAAGATTCAAAGAGTTAAAAGCACAGGACTGCAGTGAAGATTAAGGAAAAAAAAAGAAAAGAAACGTATTAAAGGAGAAGCGAAGAACAGCGAAGGAATGAGATGAGAAGGTCTTCGGTGTCATCCTCGGGGGCATCAACTGATCGTCGTTGCGGCGAAACCCTCTTTCGCGAGGGCGCCTGACACGGAGAAAAGACGCAAAGAGACGCTGAATTCTTTCCGAGTCTCCGAGTATCCAAGTCGACATTCTCTTGACTCGAGTTTTCTCTTTCTACCTTCTTTCATTTTCTCCACTGTTCTCAAATAACTTTCGACGAGAAGAGTTTTTCCAACTCGACGAGACGATGTATATGTGCGATATAATACCATTGCGAGAAGGGAGGAAAAAACGTACCAAAAGTTCGCGCGACTTGAACGCCTCGGAGAAAGAGGACCGAAGGTAGAAACGACGGACGGGTTTGGGAAAACCTTTGGGAATAAATTTTATTTTTTAATTTTATTTCTTGTACCGAGTCATTTCCGCAATCGACTTAATTCACTGAGGTAAGGCAAAGAAAAAAAAAAAAAAAAAAAAAAACAGAAGCTTCGCATCACTTTCTTTCTTTCTATTTTCTTTCTCTCAAGTTACTTGAAGCTTTCATTATTCGTAAATGAACTTTCGCTCTGTCTTTCATTCAGTCTCGAGGCATCTTACTACTCACTTTCGCGTTATCTCTCGTCCGGCTGGCTGATAAAATAGACTCACTTCGTATCCGTATCATTCTTAAGGTCCCGAGAGAAGTAAGAACCTCCTTTGGTTTGTTTTATCACGCTGCACGGAGACGCGCTTACAAGGAGAACCGAGATTTTCCGTGCCGCCAGCTCTGGCAACCTTCACCTCCGACCGGCGTTCGTTCGCTCTTCACCGGTGTATCCAACTCTGTTTTATCTATTTCTTTCCCCTCTCCGCGGTCGTTCGTATATAACGCTCGTCGATCTTTCGTCTCATTCTTTCCTCAATTTTTTTTTTCTCGTCAACCTTTTGCTTTTAACCCGAACCCGACATTGTATAGTATATACTACAGGATGTATCTTCGTATCATGGAATTTTCCGTCTTAGTAATCTATTTTCCTTTCTCTTCCTCTTGTCTCCTATTTCTCGTACCTTTTTTTTTTTTTTTTTTTTCTTTTTTCCTTTTGTTCGCCGTCTTCGTCTACTCTCATTCACGATAGCAAAGTCTCTTGCCTTTTGCTTCTCTCAATGCTTTTCCATTCGCAGCACTTGAAGCGTCTTCTTTCCATCTTCGTTTCGCTTCATCTTCTCTGCTCCGTTCAATTCTCGGGGCGTTTTACCCATATCTATGCGGGTAACATAGTGTACGTACACCGATAGGAAATGTATTTGTATATATGTATAGCGCAACCCTGTGCCGTTCGCCAAACCTCTGGCGTGTTCCGCCATCCGCGACCAAGCCGCAGCCGTACCCTCAACCCTCCGCTGCTCTTCTCTGACGTACTATATAGGTATTCCGAAGAGCAAGAAGATTGGAAGTCTCGGAGGTTGCGTTGCTGTTGGCGAGCGCGGGGGGCGGTTCGGGGAGGAGAAGCCGTAACCAAACTGCGAGAGTCGGTAATAATTTTGTCTAGTCGCCCGTGAATGTTGGAGAAATTATGCCCGAGAGGGAGAAAATAAAATAGAAGAATTGAATAACCGTTTAATTTTTTTCACCCCGTCGTTATTCACACCGATAAATATTGAAAAAAAAAAAAAAGAAATCGCAGTGTGAAGAATAATTGAACAGTCAAGAGACATTGAAAAATTGATTTTATCGTCCAATATATACGAAAACATTGATTATTCGCTCTTTACTTCAGTTAGAAGAGCGCATCAAAGCGCGAAACAGCAAACAGATAAAATACCAATGAATTTTTTATTACAGCGAAAAACTGCGAAAATAGTATTATTTTTTAACAATTTATTGAGTAAACATTCTTGAATGAAGAATAATATTTGAATTGGAGAAAAAGGAGAGTAAAAATAGTGGATAGACGGCGAGAGTAAAGTATAAGAACTCGAAGAAGTTATAGATCGCGAAGGGGGACGAAGAACCGAGACACATTGATTTCATGTAGTTCGCCGTCGGGGATAGAGTCGCGCTATAACGGGCCGATGCTTTACACTGTAAAACAGTAATAGCGGGTGTACACATACACGCGCACAGCGCGTGTATACCCTTGTAGTCTCGTAGTCTATTTCGCTCCAGCGGGGCGACGAGCAACGAAATTAGCTTTGTAGCTTCATTCCAAAGTGTAGAGTAGTTGCGGTGCAGTGAGTCGCCACGAGAGTACCGTTGGACGATGAAGAAGGAGAGAGAGTGGAGATGAAGGGAGGAGGAAACATACTCCGAGGGGGTTACGCGATGCGTCGAGTGCGCGCCTGACGAGATTTCGAAAGCCATCGATCATGGAAGCTCTCGGCGGTATAGTATCAACCGCGAATGTATATACTATAGCATATACGTGACTAAGTGTGTAGTATTAACTATATACGTCTATCTCGTTTCTCCTCGCGAGCCAAATAGTAGCAAGTAGCGAGTGTGTTCATCCACCGGAGTAACACTCGGTTAGGATCTCTCTGACTTGTGTCTTTATAATTAGAAACGAAGACCCTGAAGAGAAGGGGGCGATACATACTCGACCCGCACACGCACACAACACTCTCGTTAACCAACTGAGATAAAGACGAAATGAGAAAATCTGCCGCTACGTCAAACGAGCAAAAGACCTGACAACTCCCATTTTTATTTTTTATTTTTTTTTCTTTCCGTTTTCAAAACTTCTGGCAACACCTGATTAAAGATTTGCCAACGAACGATATTTCGTACCGCACAAAGTATCACAAAGTTTGACGATTTAGTCGAAGAAGAGACTCGCGCGCGGAGTAAACGTTGGAAAGCGAAACGGAGCAATGACTGGGTCGCTTTACTACAGGGTTGTGTTCTATTCATAGCAAGGCATGCGGAAAAGCCGTATCGGGCTGTTTAGCACTCTGTAAGCGGGTCGGTACTTGCCGCAACCCTTTACATCGCTCGTCGTCATGACGGAGAAACTGTTTAAACGACGAATTTGTCTCTTAAAGGCAATTAATCCTTTGGGAATAGATGGCTTTTTGACGAAATACAAAATCGCTAGTATTTTTTTTATTTATAATAAGTTTATAGATATTTGTAATCAATTTTTTAGACAACTATAATCATTTTTATTTAAGATTTCGATGTTAATTATTTAAGAATTGTTTTTTTACAACATTTCATCAATGTTTGTATTCTTCGAAAATAAACGTATTCCGTTTTTTTTTTTAATAGTCTGATGAAATAATATTATTGAAAGATTTTTTTTTTAGATATGATATGAAATAAAGAAGAAAGGAAGATGAATCGGAGGAGCTTAACAACCGGTCGACTACGTGATATCTTGTCGTATCTCGAAGTGACTCCACGTTCTCCAACGATCTCCAACTCCCTTCCCCTCTTCCTTTCTCTCTCTCTCTCTCTCTCTCTCTCTGCCGTTTCATCGGAGAGTACAGAAATGTTTCTCTCATCGAGTATGTGAGTCGCGTGTCGACGATCCTTTTCCGCTGCCACCTTTGCGTTTTACTATTGCCGCGACCGGTAGCGCGATAACCCCCCTTATCGCGATTCGCCAAAGTTTCTCTTGCTCCCTCGGCTTGTGTGCTCTCGCATTGCCAAGGAGACTCGGAAAGCGCACAGGAGCCACCGTATAGGTATACGGAATGAATATATGTACCACGGAGAGGCGGAGACGAGTGATGTTGCCATCGCGTATACACATGAATCCGTGAGTACATATGCGCCAAAACTCCGTTTCGTATTTCGCTTGTCGACACGAATCTCTCACTTCGCAAAGTTTCGTGACGAAGTGAGGTCTTCGTTTATAAACATCAAGGGTAACGAAATAAGTTACGTTGAAAAACGTTTTTTCGAACATCTCATTTTCGCGTAAAGTGTTTCAACCCTTTGAAGCACAGAGTTACCACTATTTTTAGTTAATGTCTCAATTTTTATTTCAAATCGTATGACACAGAATGTATACTTCAAAGCTGTGGGAAAACTTTGTGAACGGCGTATCTCAATTTTTATGAGCTCTTTATTGTTTTTTTTTTTTTTTTTTAACGCAATTATCGCACGGAAAGATTAATTAATAAACGTTCTTTATGAGTACCGTAAGTCTTGTGACAAAAAAAGAACGACCCCTACTTTGTTGGGGGCGTTATAAATAAAAATTACAATTCGCGCTGCGAAATTTATTACCCTTTGTCACAGCAAAAGGGTAAACTTTACCGGAGAGAAACATTTTTTTACCCATATGCGATTGATTTATGACATGGATTGTGTTTTTTTATCTTTCGCGATGCGAAGAGTCGTAAATGCATTAGTATAACGGTCGTAGAAATAATGAAAAAAAAAAAAAATTCCGTATATATATCGACTAAAAGCACGGAAACTAAGCGAAAGAGAAGCCGATGAATCCGTTCTGGTTGGCTTTATTAATTTGCGAAGAGCGCCCGAGTGATTACTCTCGAGATGCCGTTGATGGGTTTCCGAGGCCCGTTGTATAAAGCGCGCTAATCGACGATCTCCTTCCGACATCGACCTCTTCAACTATAACCCCTCGTCTCACACCATTCTCGACCAACCCCTCCCCTTGTTATTTCTTCTTGGTATAGAAATCTCGTATAGTTTGGATTGCTTCCAAAGTTTTCTCAGTCTTTCATTCGGCACCTCGTTAAAGGGAATAACGGTAAATACCGAAACAAATTCGCGATCGACAAATTGACTTATTTTTATTTTTTTTTTATTCATTCATTCGCTTCGTTTAACTATATTCGCGACGGTCATTTTTCGCGAGTTCGATATTCACCGTGATATAAATTCGAAATTCCGACAAACGTTACTCTTCCGTACGATCGGTAAAAACCGCATATTTGTTTGTCCATTAATTTCCAATCGCGCGCGGTTGCTTCGCTTTCTCCATCTCCCTCGTCTACGATATACGATATGTATATATATCAACAGCAGGGGAGGTGAGGCTCGGGGGAGAGGGGGAAGTAATATTGTTTTTATAACTCGTCGCGGCGTACCGCAAATAAATCCTCCGGTGCAGAGGAGATAATGGAATAGCCGCTCAACCAAACACAACCAAACCGATGGGAATCTTTCTCACACACAGGCAAATGGTATACGAGCACCGAGTGATACAAAGTTTGCGTTACGATTTGCGTTATCATTTTCTTTCAATCTTTCTTTTTTTTTTTCTACCGTCTTACTGCTTCGTTGGATCGATTTGTTTTTGCTTGCGCACTTGAAGAACAAAAAAAAAAAACGATAAAAAAATTCCTGTGCGAAATCTTCGTTTTCTTCGTCTCGAATCGTTTCACTTCGCAAAATTATATCGCTGCAAACTTTAGCGAATCGAACGCGTATCGAGACGGTCATGCGACGGTCTTTCGTCGTTATCGCGAAACTTCGCGAGTGTCCTTGCTCCGTGCGCGATAACGCGCAGACCCGTCGACGACCTCGACGGCACTCGCGTGAGTATTCTTGAAAATTGTGGCTTTCTTCACGTCTCTACACGGTCGTAACACGGACGAAGCCGGTTTTATCCTCCACCCGTATACATTTGTATATATATGTATCATATATATATACAAACATATATACACATACAGAAATACCCAACTTCGAAGACAGTCGTTTATACTTATACTTTCCGTCGTACAATACATTGGCAAATGACGAGGTCGCCAGCGAAACAAAGAAGATAAAGTGACCTCATCCGCGACTCGAGTGAGAAAAATGACAATTTTTTTTTTTGTTCCTTTGGGACGAACGAACCTCTCGTCGTTTTCCAAGGATTATTTTCTTTTTTTCTCTTTGAGATTCTCACAACGATGCGCATAGCTTGCCGCGCGTCTCTGTTACGAGTGGTGAAAAGTGGGGAAAGATAAACGGGAGAGACACATACCTAGTTGCGAGTGACCGGGCCACCTAGTCGACGACTCATTAATTCCTCGGTTCGATAAAGCATATTATACATGACGAGTAGAACGCGAACATCACGGTTGTGAAAGAGGGAAGGGGCCGAGGGGAAGGGTAGCCAAAAGCATACGTACAGCCGGCGAGGGGAACCTCGACTCAGGAAATTGCTACGCGAACACGAATGATCATCTATAAACCGCGCTAACGCCCTCTCCATCCCCCCGGAATCTAATTTACGGAGGTCACGACCAAATTTCGTCCGTCCGATACCCACACACGCGCGCACACGCCATTAACACACTGCCATAAAACGGACCACCGATGGTTCCAACTTTTGCCAATGAAATAACGCGATCTCGCGCCCGAAAAGCTTTTATTTCATTTACGAGAAATATTTCACTCGTTTGTAACGAGAGCCGATAATTTTTCGATGATTATAGACGATAGTGAATGAAAATTTTGTTGCAAATACGCGCAAATTAATGTCACGCGTATGCGTTGGACGCATTGACGATTTTTCTCTCTTTTTTTTTTAAGCAACAGTTGTATGTTCATTTCGGTGAAATTTACTCAGGCAAGTGAAATTATTTTATCGCGTGTATTTTTTATTTGGCGATTTAACAGATTTTTTTTTTGTTTATTATATTCAAGTTAGTCAATGATTCACGCAGCATTCCGAGGCAAATTGAATTTTTTTTTTTTTTTTTTTTTTTTTTTTCAGAGACAAAAGATCCGTGTCGACGAGCGCGTAAAGGTCGTTTCTTCAATTAAATTCATTAACTTCAATGACAAACATTTGTCGCGTTAACGAATGAATGTATACGATAACTCGTTCGTGATAAATTCAGTTACAAATCCTCGGAAATTGCTTTGAATTTGTTTCCCCGGTGGAATAATCCAATCTAATAAATATCAACTGCGGTACCCGCA
Organism: Buathra laborator; assembly: GCA_934046635.1. Classification (NCBI taxonomy): domain Eukaryota; kingdom Metazoa; phylum Arthropoda; class Insecta; order Hymenoptera; family Ichneumonidae; genus Buathra; species Buathra laborator. The sequence continues at coordinate 9,206,064 of OW203900.1, forward strand.
GTTGTGTAGTCAGACGACATTGAAAGACGTGTGGTACGGTGAAGTTTCGTAACCATACCTCGACTACAGGTTAACGTGTATCTATGTAATATCGCAGTGTTGAAGAAAAGGACAGGAAGGGTAAAGGGGGTGGGGGATAGTAGGGACGACGTAGAAACTCCCCTATTAACGCATATACAGTAATCGCGAGAGTGGTACAAGTTTCGAGGGTTGCACGGGTGTCGGGGCTCGTCGTTGCCGCGACCTACCGTCACCGAGAGAGGTTTCTCTTCCGCGCGCGCGTTCAACCCCCCTTTTCCAATTCTCCTTCCACGGTCTCTTCGCCATACCGCAAAGCTTATACGAACTCGTAAAGTTTCCAACGGGGCGAAGGAGAGTTCGAGATCCTATTTATAGTTGCCACACAGCGTTCGCAACGCATACGAGCGATGAATGTACCAACGATAGAGAAAGCAACGCTGCGAGGGAGTTAAATTCTATCGTTGCCACAGTTGTCGTCGGTCGCGTCGCGACAGCTAACTGCACACAAACTTTTTTTTTTCTCTCACATACTATTAGATTTTTATTTTTTTACCCCTTTTTTTTTTTTTTTTTTTTTTTTTTTTTTTTCACCACGTCGCCTCATCACCCTCCGGTGAGTTTAATGGCCGACTAACTATCTCAATTTTGTTATACCCGTCCACTTTGTTTACAACTCGTACGGGCGGCGAAAGAGCGCGGAAAGCAATTAACAATTAAATCATTAACTCGCTACTCGCTGACGTACGAAAAGCGTTTTGTAATAGGCGCCGTTGTATAACGGTGAATTACGGAGAATTTCAAACAATCGCTTTCATTCCTGATGTGTGTAATCCGCTATTCGCGTTTACCACCCTTTCACGCGATAAAAAACTTTGTTGAACATCGTTTCAATTTCTTCGATCCAATTTACCGGTACAACTTTTCAACGATAATGTAACGTTTTATATGTGTACCGATGCATATAGAAGATTACACGGCTTTTTTTTTTTTTTTTTCTACTTCGATCTCGCCGTTCGTATATATCCCCGAGGGAAGTTGTAAAGTGTCGTCGCATCAGTGCGATCTCTTCCTTTCTATGCGCTCCTGTTGCGTTGCTTGCACATTGCGAGGGCTCTGTTATAAATAAAATTATTAACTCTCGCGAGCGACTGGAGAGGGGTTTTGATACGATAAAGTATAAGAACGAGAGAGTCGAGCGCATAGGCGAAGAACGATTAAGAATTAACGAGGCGAACGAGTGAGCGAGAGGTGGCGGACCACGAGAGTACCTCTATATGTCTTTATGTATGGTATATATATCTATCCCGCGAAGTACTGTAGCCAGGGGGCCACAGGGAATTGATAACCCGAAGGGATAGAGACTGCTAAAGCACCAAGCGAACTCACCGAGTATGTGTATCCGCGACTCTCCCTCTCTCTGTATATACTGAGAAGAGAATTCTCCGCGGCTCACCGGGCAGTAGCAAAACTTGCTCTCGATAATCTACTCCCTGCCTCCCGGACTCTCTTCATTCCCTCACCACTTTACTTTCTCGCTCTGCTGCGAATGCATAATTAATTTCCTTCACCGACAGATTAATGGCTCGCGTTACTCCCGGAGAATCCGAGAGGAGTCTCTCTTACTGTATAGATTCACTCTCCCGAGTTTGTCAACTTATGTACGAGTATCCAGCGAGATTCTGTACTCGTCGATTTTTTTTTTTTTTTTTTTTTTTTTTTAATCCGACACTCGAGTTCACATGTGTCGTGAGAAATAGTATCATATCTGTGTGTGAAGGTGTGTGTGGGGCAGAGATACGAGAGGACTGTTGCACGGCTTGGCTAGCAAAAACATCGACGACCGGTCCAACCGCAGCATCCGCGCGAACAGTTCATGCGTATCTACAGGGTAACTGCTGGATAATTCGAATACTGCGGGGACACAAAACATTGCACCAAAAATTGGTGGATTGCATTCTTTGTGGTTAACTAAACAAGCTTTGTTTTGACTATTTTTCTCTACAATACATCGTTTCCGAGTTTGAAACAGTTGAAATTATAGTTAATTGTATCGCTCGGCCGACCGCGGCGCCATCTATCGGAATCACGCAATTGGCTGAAACTTCAACTACTCGTAACTCGAGAACTATGCAGTTTATAAAATTTTGCTAAAGGGGAAAGTTTTCTCCGGTTCGGAGCCAAAACACGACGGTGCAGTTTTTTTTTTATTTTTTTTTTATGAGATCGAGAATACCTGATATTAAGTAGTTTGATGACAAAAAATTAGATGAAAACCGGTGCGTGTCAGTTGATCGGCGTTCGAATTGACGCACATCGATACGCTCGACAAGTGTATCTTGCGGTTTATAGCCGACAACGATATTAGGTTTTGCCGGACTGATATTTCACGTAAAGGAAAAAAAAAAAAAAAAGCGATAAAGTTGAAACATGCGAATAATTAGCGAAACTGCAAATTTGGCATTTCGAATATACGTTCGATTCGAGCGAAGAAAGTCAACCGTCGATGGACACGTTGATGCATTATCTCCTTCCGGTATAACACTTCGTGATAAAAGGGTAGCAAAAGTTTAACAGCCCGCAGTCAACTGCCTGTACGCAGCTGTGATTAGACGGCATTATACAGCGAGCGCAGATCGAAGCAAACGAGTCACGCATATATATAGCAAAGTGGAAACATTGTATATTCACGAGAGGCACCGATACGAGAAAATTCGCGCGTTCGAACGATAAGCCGGACTGGGAGTTCCCGTCACGATGTTAAATTATCATTCCGCTTGAATTATCGAGTTCAATATGCAGCGATAAAATGCAGCGAGCCGCGTTCTTTTTTACTTTTCATGCCGTTGCGAAAGCACTATCATTGTTTTTCGCTCAATTTTGCAGTCAATGTTTTTAATTACATTTTTGATGATATTCATTGTCTTTTTTAATATAACTTAAGTAAAAAAAATCTGTAAAGCATCATTTATGAAAATCGAATATAAAATGATCGATTATTATACTTACGCGGATAGCCTGGTGGTTGCGTGCCGTTCGCGTTCTGAAACATAGGTAAAAGATAAACGATTACAATGTGTCCGCTTCGGTCCGCGGGGCAACATGGGTTTATAATAATCGTAGCTAATTAAATAATTGAATAATCGGCATCTCTCTCTCTCGTTTGCCTCCGGGGATCATGGCTCAGACGCGAGGAGGAGGATACGAATGCCGAGTGCGTGAGTTTAATATCGAATACCCGTCTCAAACTTGCCGCTCGCGCAGTTTTAATTTTTTTTTTCTTTCTTTTTTATCCCTCTTTCGACCGGTAATTGAGGGCTTTGCTGGCGCATATTCGCTCATTCCTTCTCTCAACTTTTTCTTTTTTATCCTTCGCTTAATATCATTTTTTATTTTGTATTTCGATACATTTTTTTTTTTTCGCGAGCGAATATCGGAGGCAAACGAAATGCTTTCGCAGCTCTAACTCTGCAGATGCAGCATCACGTATCTCGTCGACGTCGTCGTTGTCGAGGCAAGGAAAGTGTATCGCGGAATAAATATCGAAACTTCGTCGAGGCTGCCGAGCAACGGAGATATATAGAAAATGATGAAGCGAGATAGCGGAGCTGAGGGACGAGGAGACGAGGAGTTACGACGGGGCGCGAGAACGAAGCGCACAGAGGAGACGAGAAAACTAAACGAAAAGAAAAAAGAAAAGAGACCGTCGACCCGGTGATCGGTGCATAAACAATGGAAACTCGACGTGCAACGGGCGCGAGAAACACGCACGTAGAGAAACGATAGAGAGATAGAGAGACGAAGGGGATGGAGAGAAAAAAGAAGGAAGAAGTTGAGATGGAAAGAGTTCACCCGTTTCGTCTAGATATGGTGCCTCGTGGAAGCGGGACGCGAAGGGTGAATCAATGGAGCGAACTCGAGAGAGAAAGAAAGAGCTTCTGACGTTGAGAATGAAAAAAAAAAAAAAACAAAAGAAAAAATGAAAAGGATAAAAGATCGCGGTACAAGCGATAAAGAAAGATGAAAAGATAAAAAGGGAAGGAGATGAAAAAGAGAGAAGAGAGAAATGTGTGCAGAAGCACACCCGGGGAAACGAGGAGAGCCGGGAGCTTTCGACCAATCGGCTTTTACCCAACCCCCGTAGACACACGAATACAAACGTTAGGGGGATGTTAGAACTGCAGGAAATGCCATACATACAGTACCAGCGAAAAGTTTCGATAACTCATATTATTTGACTCAACTAAAAAGTAAGAAAAAAAAATTTATAGTAATACTTCGATGTAAAAATTTATTTTTCAATCATATTGTGATCTCATTTTTTTGCACATTGAATTAATAAATCAGATCAATTAACGGGAAATACTGATTATGTAATTTAATTAAATGATGCAAGTGGCAAAATTAAATCGAATTTATTATTAACGAATCGATGTAAAAAAAAAAAATATATTTTAATAGAATTAAAAACTTTTTAGCTATAATTTACTTCGTTAGACGGGTTAAAAATGTTGATTATTAGTTCGACAATTTTTTTTCTTAATATATCGAAAAACGAGTTGAATGTAAACTTTTTGAAGCTACTGTACGCAGTCTCGTATGTGAATGTTTTTACTATAGGTTACTCGAGGTATATATAAGTACGTATAGCGGAGAAAGGCTCGGGGTTTACGTGGCGTACGGCGGCGGTCGGTTTAACGTGAATCACGATCGGAAGTAATGCTTTTCCCCCGCAGAACTCGAGTATTCTATGCTGTAAAGCGTACCTATTTCCGTCACGTACCGGGAGACGAGGAGAAGGCGGAGAGGAGAATAAAGAGGAAGAGCTAAAGAGAAAAGACGCGAAGGTGGATGAGCCTCGAGTCTGGAACGGAAGTGGCAAAAGCGCAGAGATAGAGAGAAAACGAAAGAAGGTGAAAGAGACGAGACAGACGGAAAAGGTGAACATTTCGAGATCCCAAGGTGTCGCCCGCGACCGGCTCTGCCTCGGTGATGATGTCGAGCACCTGGCGAGCGGGAACACCGGATGGCCCCATATAAATTTTTACCGGGTTGCCTGCGTTTATTTCATTCATTTTTTTTCCTCTCTTCTCTGTATACGGGTCATATTATTGTTATTCTTGCAGGTAAAGCATAAAAATAAGTGAATGAAATATGGATAAAAATATAAAATTCGCTGCTACTACCGTAGATGTATTCTCGTATTGTCAGATGCCGGAAGTACAACGAATAAAAAAAAAAAAAACAAAAAAGTACAAAGAAAAAGACAAAAAATATAGGGAATGAATAAAGTCGAAGCGGATATGTCTACGAGGATAGAACCGGATCATCCGGCTGACCCAATTCCCATATCTTCTGCTCGATATATACATATATATCCACATCCATTTGTATATCCATAGTTATGCATGGATGTAACGCGATGTTTTTGTGTTGTTGTCCGATTGCGTGTCGCGAGAAAAGTTCGCGTGGTCAGTGATGCTTGTTTGGCAATTGACTAGATAGATCGGTCATGCGAGTTCTCGGAGAGTTCGTCATACATCACGCATTCGTTAATATTTTATTCAGAATTGTCGGTAAGTAGGAAATATATAGAATTTTTTTTTTTTTTTTTTTTTCTAATTTTCGTTGAATGTTACAGCTATCAGGAAATTGCGTAAAGAAAGAAGTCTTATCGCTGGAGTAATAACTGATTTAAATGAATTAATATGATAAGCCAGTTCGATGGAAAGCGGTCGATGAAATCGATGTGAAAGTGACTTTTAACACTTTTTTAATGAATTTCAACGTCATTAGGGAAGTTCTGTGGGCGAGTGGTTGTCAAAAAGTTAGATCAGGCAATTGAGGTTCCGCCACAATAAAGTCATTTCCAGAGTATATGTACGGAGATAAACACACACACAGGTGGGTGGAGAGTATAAAGTTAACGCGCGACGAGGATAAAACTCGTGTAGGCACACCGTAATGGGATAAATATACTCGGGTATTAGTCTCACGTACGACGAAAGGATTAGTCGGGTGGCTGTTGCTCCTATCACTGCGACAGGGAAAGCGAGAAAAGAGGGGTATAGCAGTTAATTCTATCGTTTCGCAGTTTTATCCGCGTCGGAGACAAAACCGATTGCTCCTGTGAACGTCTGTGTATCCCGAAGGCTCGGATATCGCACTGAGAAGATCGTAGAAGATCTTTCCGATCGTATCGACGACGTCGTCGCTTATCCTCTCGTATATCCCTCAGCCGCCGTGAGCGTTCGAAAGGGAGGGGAAAAACGTCGAAAGAGCATCATCTTTCGAGAGATCCGTAACTCGAGCTCCATTTATACGATTGATCGCGTACTCCGCGTGTATAGTATAATGTCACGGTAATATAATCGTGGAATTTTCTACTTCAAACAGAGTGAACGCTCCAACCGCGATCCACTTCGATATCAATTTAGATGATTGAGGGGTAAATGAAAAAAAAAAAAAAAAAAAAAAAAAAATTCAAGTAGAGTAAATTGCGGCAAGATAAACGTCGTTCCAATAGATCGGAGCAGTAATCACCGATCTGGATTATTTTTATTAAGAGTCTCATTCAGTTCTATAAAATTTTATCTGCATTCGAGAAACTCCGATACGGACAGTAATTTTTTTTTGTTTTCCTTTGATATCAATAGCAAAACAAATGAATAAAATATAGTGATATATATAGCATTCATCGATTTTTCTTCGGGGACAATATAAAAAAATAAAGGAAAATTCAGAATACTAATAAAAATCAAAATAAATGTGAAAATTTGAGCGATTCGTAGCTAAAATTTTATCGAAAAAAAAAAAAAAAAAAAAAAAAAACGTTCCAAATCCCATTGGTAAAATAACTCGCGATGTATTTTTTTTACTATTGCTGAAAATAATTGCAACTGTATATCACTTTCGTAAAAACGTCCTATTACCCCGAGGAATTAAATGACAAATGTAACACGAAGTAGTGCCCACCTGACACGAGTAGATAGCTGACGATGCCCTGTAGTACTTCGAACTTGGTGTACATGACTCGGTGAAGTATGCGTGTGTGTGAAATTTCCACCACCCCTGTGTGAGCGTCACGCGCGCCACATGGTCACGACGCTCGTACAGCGTGTATATAGTTATACCGTACAGAGAGTGACGAGGCGATGGAGGGAGCAAATATATCGCATAATCCAAGCGTTTTACGCAGCAGCGGGACTGATCGAATAGAAACACACAAAAGCCCCTGTCGCATGCGCGCCCGATTCACGACGCTATCGCGGTTTGTGTCCACCTACGCACGCACGTCCGACGCGTCCTCACCGCCTCCAAGCGTCAAAGCTACTTACAGATCGATCGTTATAGAGTCAATTAAAAGCGATAAAGAATCGCTATATACATACAAACATTGTCCAACCGTCACGCAACGAGGACAATGCCGCAACTTTAGATCGACGCTTTGATCGACACTATCGCGAGCGTAAACTCTCCGAAATGCGTTGGTTCATCCTCGTGGAAAACCATGAGGAAAATCTCGATGTGCCACCACCACGTGTTTCCGAAAAAGCCGGTTCGATTTTTGGCGGGATTTTCAGAAACATCGTAAACAAAGCATCGATAGGTGTGTATTTTTTTTTTTTTATTTTTTTTTTTACAACGTTAACTCCGAAATGCACTGCGCGTTCTCAGTTTCTTTGTTCTCTCTACCGTCAAGGATACGCAGTTATTACGAACTTTACGGAGCACACTTATAAAATATGCCGGCACTGATACAGTCATCGATGAAATTACCGTTACAGTGTTAACAGCGAGATACGATTTTGTCGATACGATTGTCAATGCGAAACGTGCGAACTCGTCAGCTCGCTATGGCTGCTGAAAACGTGGCGGTTATTTAGTTCGTTGGAACGCGGTTGACTTGGGTATCTCTAGCTTAGGCTGTGGGGTTTTGTGTAGTATAGTATTCGCGGACGCGGGTCTCGGTTGACTGAGGCCAGTATGCAGCGGGAACGTCGACTATACTACTAGCCGTGGCTTGGTAGGGCAGAGAGGCAGGCGGCACGCCATCAACCACTACTGTGTGGTTCTGTGTGCTTCGGGGCTCTCTTGTGTTCTGTGCGCTGTTTCAGACAGTGTATACTACTACCGGGGGCCCCGGGAGAGAGAGAAGAGAACCCCATTGCCATCGTTTCGCTGGCGTGGCGCGTTTGTAAATGTGCGCGTGTCGCGCCTCGTCGTCCACCTCCTTTTGCTTCTGCTGAACGTGCGTTCGTCGAACGCGTTGTTCGTGAACGAACGAACGAACGAACGAACGAACGAACGAGGCTGCCGATCGCCCCTGGCTTTTGCCTGGCAGCAGAAGCAAAAGCAGCCGGAGCGTTGCAGACGCTCGCCTGGCTTCACCTGCGTCGTCGCCGGGGCCCCGCACGGTGGTGGTTCCCCGACGACGACGACGACGATGCTTTGTTGTGTGCCCCCACTCTACATTTGCCTCTCTGTCGGGGCACACCGCGCGCATCCGTGGCGCAATGTGTGCCCTACCAGAGAATCGAATCGACAATGTGTGAGTCAGCAGTTACTATACTAAGGGGAACCGATGCAACGACTGATGCAACGCATCATGCGTGTATAGCGGAAGAAGCAAAAAAAAAATCTATGCACGAGTTGATGCGAAAAATAGATATCGATTATTAAATTGAAAAAATGTTTTTTTGGTAAAAAAAAAAACGCGAATCAAAAATTCAAAAAAATGTTTAAATAATTACAAGTTAAAGTGTATAGTTAATATACAAAAAATAATTAAATAATCGTAAATCCATGAATTTTTTTTTAGGATTCTATTCAAAATTAAAATATAAAATAATATTGTATTTGGAAAAATATTCTACAGTCTTTAGATTTTGAGGTATCGGCAGGTAAAGTTCGCGGCCAATCGGACAGCTCGAATCACCGCGCGCGCCCATTGATAGCCGCTACTCATTGGCTGGAAACTTAGTCTACTCGCAACTCGGGAACTATGCGCCGTGCAAAGTTTTGCCAAAGGGAATGTTTACTCGATCTCAAAGCGATAATAACATCCCTCTTTTTTTTCTCCCCTACAATTTTTCACGTCAAAATTGACCCACAAATTAAATGAATTATCGACTGTGTTAATGTTCTGCAAAGAATTCTTTGAATAACCCTTTTTTTTTTTTCGCCGGTTTCGTAGCCCGATAAACTGTTTCTCAAGAAGTTCGTATCAAAGAACGTAAAGGTACCCTTTGTTCGTAGTGATGAAAGGAGAAATTACGCTTGATTTTGCTTCTCGGAAATGGATCTCTCAGTTTAATAGTACAATGGGGTTGCTATACTGAATTGTAATACACTTTCAATAAACTGCAAAGTACGTACGTGTCTATATATATACATATATGTATATCCACTGAGTGTGGGAGTAGAGTAGGAAATGTGTATTACCAACGTGAGAGAATGCTTTGGAGCTCATTATTGCCTTTGGTATAATATATACCGTGATACGACACAACGAGTATGTTAGGTATCGGCTCCCGCGAGCTCACGTCGTCCCGTCGTCTGTGGTACTTTACCTATATCTCCGGCGCCCCGGTTGACTGGTTCATTCAGCGGATGGCTGTTCACACACAGAGCAATCCGGTTTTACTACTTAGCGAGATCTTCTCTCGCTCCCTCAATCTTTCCACACATATATATACATATATATATATCCATTTGGAGCAAAAGGTACCAATACATAGAATCGAACTTCCCGATCACACGCGCCTCCCATACAAGTCACTGAATTATCGACTCCTCGTAATTAATCCTCTGATTAATGGTATTAGAAGGCGTGTAAGAAATTCTGGACTACAGAATGATCGAACGGAGAATAAACTCCGTTAGACGAAATTATCTCATATCTCTAATTGTAATTAATATAACCCCAATTCCGTGACGATCGTAATCGGACGATGATTTCTCGAAGCTCGGAATACGCACACCTGCCACAGGGCAGACAACTCAGCGTGGCGATCCTTTAAAATTAACTTGCAGCTAACTGTGTGGATGCTATGTATAAGGTATATGTATACGAGAATATGCGAAGAAACACATATTTTGCTTTGAGACGGTATTCGTAAGTCGAGAGAAGAACTGACGGCTGGCACACGCCGTAACAGCCGGTCCTGCGCCAAGGACCAACCTGCACCTGTTTCGATTCTTTTTCCGTATACCAGTGCTGGATAATCTGATGCACCATCGGGCCACCTTGCCTCGAGAACGAACGTATATATATATGTTGCGCATGCAATCTCTAGAACTCGAGACTGTGTTCTCGATAACGGTGTCTTCGTCTTTCACCCCGAATGCTCGACGATTCAAAATCGTACAGAAATCAACTCGACGAACTTTCACTGTATATATATCTCTTAATTAACGGTACAAAGACATCAAAGATATCCGTTTCGTTAGGTTGGCCTCGAAAGACATTGATAATTAAATAAAATGCGCGGAAAAAAAAATGGCCTCTTTGCTTTGCTTTGTTTTGTCCGGTTTGTTTTTTTAATAGCTTTAGGGACGATGTTTATACGCGAGGAAAGTCACGATGACGTTGCTCAACGGTAGTATAGATATACAACATCGCAGTGTTTAACTGGGTCGACACTTACGTGGATGTAAGAGTGCAGTGCAGGCGTTTGCGTTACTTTATACAGTGTACGTTGGCTAAGCGCGGTAGCCAGGTACCGGTCGAAGTTCGTTGGCCTTGAACCATCCCTCTCGAGTCATGTCAGGGACGTGTTAGCTACGAAACACTTGTACTTGCATCGTGTGCTAACAGAGATTATCAAAGCACCACGAATGATTGAGCAGTTCGACGACTACGGAATCATTCGAATTGGAAAAAAATGGGACTTCACATCCGACGCAGTTGTCGCAATAAAACTTTCTTCTTTTTTTTTTTTTTTTGTTATAATTTGAAAGCAATACTTGTTATAAGATAAACGTTGCTGATACGAGTGTAACATTTTTTTTTTTACGTTGACGAACAAATAAACGACAGAGTCAAATAGTAACAATTTTGATTTTTCGCTATTTAACGATTAATGGAAATAAAATAATTTCTTTGCTTTTTATTACGAAATTTTTTGACGAAAAATATTATTTTAATATATTCGCAGCTTATATTTGTGGAAATACCTAATAATTTTTTTTATTACTTAAAAAATACGCGGGATTTGTGATTTAGTGCGAAGCTATATTTCCATTGGACGTTAGGGGGTGAAATACTGAATCTCGGATTATAAATCGAAGCTATTTCTATCGATACACAGTAAAGGGTTTATCTGACTATCCAATAAATCATCTCGTAATATCTCAATTTCGTCGTGTCTCCGAAACTGCTTTGATTCCATATCTCCGTCGTATCGCTGCGAAGCAAATGCCTGGAAGAGTGAAAGGAGCAACGGGCGAAACCTTTTCACGAGTTTCCGTGACTGAAGAAAACTTTTTCGAGTCTCTCTGTGTGTATACTACTTCTCGCAAAGGGGAACGGGTAGTATATCCAAGGAGAGGGCTAAAGGCGGAAACGGCCAACTTTTTTTTTCGCGATAGAGTCGATAAGTCAAAGTTCGAAGACGACGAAGAAGGTGCTGCAGCGCGTTGCTGTCTGTGAAAGGCTTTCGGGTCATTCACACTTGAGTCGCGCTATCGACAATATATAACTTAAAACTGTCTTTTCATCCAAACATTTCACTTTTCCATGCCGATCGGACAAATATCCAAGACAAGAAATCCAACCAAAAAAAGTCTTCGTAAAAAGGTAATTCGAGAAAAATATTCAAAGTGCGAATTATGATGTCTCGTCGCGATAGAATGGGGGAGCGGATGGGGTCGATGATAATTCGAACATCCGATATCCATTGTGATTCGGTCAGAGATTTCTCTGTTAACGAAATAAGTCCGAGTTGTATAGCTACGGGGAAAATCCGAGGGAAAGAGGGCAAAGGAGTCATAAACGTTGAAACGGCTGAATGAATAAATATTAAAGAAAAGAAGAAGAAGCAGAAGATGAGAATGAAGCGAGAGAAGAATGGAGCGCCGATGGGAAGTGCGAAACTGTGACGGAGTAGAGTTTAAGTATACAAAAGGGGGGTCGAGAAGGAGGTGAGGGCGACGAGAAGTAGCTTCCCCGAGCGACGTCCGACTCGCTGAAAGATTTGCATTTGAGATACGTTTTTATCGACTCTCAGGATCGAGTCCTTCTCCACCATTCTCATTCCTCTCTCTCTTGCCTCGTGAATAACCAGCGCGGCTACGGTAACGATTATTAGGTGAAGAACCCGGCACGGTTGCGCTTTTACGAGATATTTATCGGACCGCTTTATAGTCGGTAGCAATTATAGTTCTCTCGACTATACGCCGCTTTGGATTTCGCTCGGTTGCGCGGAAATATAATACGACGGTTTGTCCGCTGTTGGCCTGTTGATAGACACACTCCGTGAAGGATGCGCGACGAACGTATACACAGAGTTAAAATTCTCGGTTTCCTTGAGTTTTCCATCGGAAGCTCGACAATTGTTATTGTTATATTTTCGTTTAACTTGTGTGTGTAATAAAAAAAAAAACAGCCGTTTCTCACTCTTGTGGCTATCTTTAGTCCCGACAACAACGAACCGCGTCATTGTCTACTTTTATTACGTGTTAATTGTCGCGAAGGCGGGTGCGCAAGCAAGTGCCAGCAACATGTTAGCCATTAAATGCAATCTCGTCACTAAATACAGGTCTGAGGTCTCTATAACGTCGAAAGGTATTATAAAGCCTTGTAGTGTAACGCAGCGATGAATTATCTCTAACGCGATCCAATGCAGAGGTAACTGCACCCATGGACTTTATTGTTGCTTACCTACGCTATTGCGATCGTACGCAATTTTAATCGTCATCTCGGCTTACAAAAATGTAAGATTCAACGCACAATCAGCAATTATTGTTTTTTTTTTTTTTTTTCGTGCTATCAGCACATTCAACGCGTTTAATTAACGATCGTTGATGAAAACGTCTGAGTGACCATCGGAACAATTCGAAAAGCCATATACGCAGTTTTCTTGGAATCGATAGACGTGTGAAAAGAGAGAGGAAAAAAAAAGTCGTACGGTTAGTGGATGGTGAAGGAAAAGGCCTTCGCCGGAGAGGACGAAGGACGATCGTGAAGAGCTTTGGGATTCGTCGCAGATTAGATTCGACCGTCGGTTCGTTGAATTAGATTCGCCACATCGATGGGACATTTCGGAGGGGGAGAAACTCACTGCGAGAAGGAGAGACTCTTCTCTCTTCTTGTTCTTGAACACCACGACGAGGCGAACGATTGGATCGTCTCGAAATATATAGATCGGGTAACCCTACGCGGAGAATATAACAGTGGGATTCAGACGAAGTGGTAACACGCTTGAAGCACGTCGACGTTGGAGTGTCGACCGAGTCGAGATGGGACGTCGAAAAGAGGGGAAAAGCGCACGATGGAAGGGGTTAATCAAGTTGAACGTTTCAATTATTCCAATTCCACGTCGAGGACGCGCGGGAGAGGGTGAATCTTCTGGTCCAACGGAGTTGGCTCTCGTTTTACTCATTCGTGCGGCTAACCAACGATCGATGGACCTTTGGGTTTCTCACTTTACTCTTCCTGAATTTATCACATATATGTACGATGTGACCCTTTGTAAATTTTAAACTTTTGATTTTTTCTCTATATAACAAACATTTCTCTCTCTCTTCTCTCTCTAAAATAAACATTTACTTTATTTTATCGGAATATACGATCAATTGAAAAGTTGACCTTGAAGAGCGATATATTTCGTTAAAAAGGAACTCTCCTCCGGAAATCCCATCAGTTGAACGTAAAAAAATGTTTGTCGACTCGATAATAACATTAATATGCAAATAAATAGTTGTTTTACCGGTGAAAGTGTTGAATCGTCAAATGTGTGCAATTATCGAAAAAAAAAAAAAAAAAATCTTTTATATCGACAACTTCCTTATTGATTCCTCTGATTGCTAACTCTTTTAAATGCTTATTTAAAACAAACTTTCCTTCGAGTATTCTATGTGCTAATAAACATTTTTTTTCAAACGCAAACTCTGTATTTATACGCGGATTAATACTTGTATTGCCAGTGAAAGTATTAAATCATCAAATAAATATATACGATGGACAAATAAAAAAAAAATAATTATTTATCTACCGACTTCCCATTGATTTACACGATTGGCGAGTGAATCGATGCATTTTTTTTTTCATATTTCTATGAATGCGAAGCTGACGAAAGTATTAGTCAAAAAAAGCGCTCCGACGAAACGACGAGTGCCGCGATAGCGGTACTATCTACTCGACTTAATTCCCTCGACGATCGGACCGATCGCGATAAATTTAGAGCGGAACGTCGAGCTCGTAAAGCATTCCTCGGTACGAGAGTACTATAGCAAAAGCGCGCGAGAGCGACTGAGAGAGATAGATAGAGAGGTGAGTGCGTGCCTCACTGCACGCTCGTTTCGTTCGTTCACTCGCGCACGCGTTGATATATAATCTCCTTCCCGCTCCCGCTCCCGCGCCGCTTCTCTACCCCTTCCTCCCGCCGTCTGGTGGACGTGACGAACGGGTTCGGTGGTGTCGAGTGCGTGCGTGCATCCGTGAATGTATGAATATATATACATACATACATACGTATACACACTTTAACATTGCTTGCATCGGATACGAGTTTACCACGTTTACTCGGCTCGGAGATTTCGTGCGGCCGGCTCTGTTACTGCCGCTACTACTGCCGCCGGTTTCTGTCAGCAAGCAGCGGCGGCAGCACCCTTCCACGCGACCGGACAGACAAACAATTGCCCCTGCACTTCGAGCCTTCGTATACGAAACGCTAAAACTTGTGTTATTTTACGCGCGCCACATACGAATGACGATTATTGCCTTAAACTTTTCAAAATTTTTTTTTTTTTTTTTGTTTCTCGTTTTAGAAGCTTAATTTCGAATGTTTTTAAGGAATTTGCGACACGACCTTTAACCTTCTCTCGGGAGTATTACGTGAACATACAAAGATACATAGATGTTGGGGGCCTATGTAATAGTTTTAAGGGGTAGTAGTATCGCACTGCGATATCTCTCACGGTAGAACGCCGGGCGTTTGTGGTTCATGATCGTAGGCAAGTAGGTCGGAGGTGCAGTGCAGATAGGCAAACTCACCCTCGAACCCCTATCTACCACCGCGATGTATGCGTATATATGTATACCATAGTATGCATACAAACGCGTACGGCGTTATACGGCGCTACAATCGATATTCGATATTTAATTTGGACACACGAACCCGCCCCCTCACGAAAGGGAGCATGTGCTCCCCGAGCCGTGCACGTCGACTTCCGGTGTTCTCTACTCCACTACACAACACAATCGCTAACTACCTCTACACAACGAACCAAAGCTTCCCCTCCCCCTCCTCCCCCCCCTCGCCTTTTCAATCGCGATGAATGAACCCGAACGTTGACGCTCCTTTGAATCAATAACTATCTGCGTATAAATATTTTACGTGATTTTTTTTTTTTTTTTTATCATCGATGTATTGTTCTGTAATTACTTCTCGTTAAACTATTCAAATGCCATTTAGAACGTTTTATAAATAAATACTTTTGCTAAAGCAATGATTTTTTATCGTTAAATTAAAATTTCTTCAGTTTCTGTGATTTTTATGTGAAGTTTCGTGACGAATGTTGACATTTTTTTTTTTTTTGTCATTGACCTATTGTTTTATAATTACTTCTCGTTAAACTATTCAAATGCCATTTAGAACGTTTTATAAATAAATACTTTTGCTAAGGAAATTATTTTTTGTCGTCAAATTAAAATTTCTTCAGTTTCTGTGATTTTTACGTGAAATTTCGTGACGAATGTTGAAATATTTTTTTTTGTCATCAACCTATTGTTCTGTAATTACTTATCGTTAAACTATTCAAATGCCATTTAGAACGTTTTATAAAATAAATACTTTTGCTGATACAACGATTTTTTGTCGTCAAATTAAAATTTCTTCAGTTTCTGTAATTTTTACGTGAAGTTTCGTGACGAATGTTGAAATATTTTTTTTTTTCATCGATGTATTGTTCCGTATGTAATTACTTTTCGTTACTCTATTGAAATGCGATATGAAACGTTTTTTTAAATAAATACTTTTGCTAACGCAACAATTTTTCGTTGTCGAATTAAAATTTCTTCACTCTCAGTAATTTTTATGTGAAGTTTCACGACGACTGTTGAAATATTTTTTTCGCAGTCACAATTAAAAAATCGTGTCTAATTTATAGGAAAATTAGTGTAACACGTTTCACAACATTCTGCTACGGGCCCACCGCCCGTATCGTGTATCGAGTTTAGCATATGTCCTTTGCTACAAAACAAAAGACCAATTGAAAAGAAGTCTTAATGAGGTCAGAAGTGTTCCAGACGCATAAATAAACATAATAAGCGTGCGACACGCGAGTTAGAAAAAAGCTTAAAGGATTTAAGTAAATTGCGTTAATTTTGTCTCGTCTCGCCGCGCTATACATTTTTTAAACCCCTATTTCGAATTTTCAGAACGTTCAATGTACATACATCGCGTAAGGATACGAAAGCTCTGCTTACATAAAAATCCGATATAGCGCAGTCGAAGTTGAATAATAACTATAATTATAAAGTCGAATCAATGATCCAGTCGTCTGTGATTATAATAACTCTTTATTTATAACGAGAATCTTTATCAAATATTAAACACACGCGATAATGTCGATATCTTCTCGACAATTTTGTAACAATTTCCGGCGGTACGAAGGTGCAGAAAGATATGTATATATGTATATATGGCAGTGAGGTTGAGGCACGGGAACGGTATGATAATCGAAGCTGCCAAGCTATACGATAGAATATCACGTCGGGTTATCGCAGCAGCGATATTAATTTATCGGATTCGTTTATTTCTGAATAAGCGCCGGAGGGCTTCGTATCCCCTGTGACACAGTGAGGGAGAGAGAGCAAGAGAAACCAAAGACGAAGGGAACGACGAGATTGAATGAGCCGAATAGAGATAGAATAATAGAGCGATAGAGAGAGGTACGGTGAACGATCGAAGGTACAACGAGGAAGCGATTGAATATTAAGTGGTACAGACTCTGACATCAAAGTTTGTCGAGGAGTAGTAACCCTCTGTAGAGAAGGTTTGCCGAGGTATACGCGCTTTCGTGCAAACCTCGGAAAGCTTTATAGAGGAAGAAGATGGCGAGTCTGGAGGAGAGACGAGAAACGGCGAAGGCTTCGAAGGCTTCGTCGTTCGTCGTTCGTCGTCATAGCGGCAACTCGCGAGAGTTCGAAGAGGTCGCGTGACACAAGAAGAGGAGGAGGAGGAGGAGGCGGAGGCGATTGCCAACGGCGATTTCAATAATTAATGTCACGGGAATTGCTCGCTGCCGTGGACTCTATACCCGTTGAGCTCTGGTAAATTCTCTTCCGGTGTCAGTAGGGTTAATGTACCAACTCGCTAAGGACACAGCCTAAAGCACAGCGCTGTAGAGCGGCGCAGTTATTATATCAGATTCCTATCGTTTGGTGCTCTTTATCAGTTTTTACTAAATACGAATCCTAAAACGTTGGTATGTGAAACTGCTACTCGAGTAATTAAAAAAATTTCATTATAAACATTTCTTTGAATCGGCAACTTTCGTTCCTTTGCGAATCAACAAAAAATATTAAAAACACTATAGCGGACGAAATTATATACTTCTAACTTGTAGTTGTAAATTGATAAAAAAATATTTATAAAAATGAATGAAATATTATAGAAATGTTAATAATTTTATTGAAGTTATCGAAGTTTATTACTCAATACCCATTTAATATATCAGATAGGCGACTGATATATGATATCTTTACTGTGTGCGCAGATAATCTGTTTTTCCACGATTAATAAAACGGCGGTACAGCTACTCGTGTAAATCGTAAAATTTAGTGGAAATCTCATTAAACAAATTTCTTTGAACTTTGCAAATATTGCGGTTGAAGAAATATAAAAAATTTTGATAAAACGAAAAAAAAAAAAAAATCTCGAGTTGATAAAAACTTTTTTTGAAAAAAAAAAAAAAAAAAAAAAAAAGTACTTAAAAGATATTATTCGAAACTTTAACGGTAACGCGAATAATTATACCGAAGTTATTCGATCTCATTATTTAACGCTCATTTAATTTAGCCGATGAATGACGCGTGAATCCACTTGTTCAAAGTTTGATATGAGAAATCGTTAATCGTTTTATCGTCGCGGACAATGAGAGAGCTTTTCGACGCTTCGAACAACGACCGACGAGGGTGAAGCAGCGATGAAGCTTCGGTGAGGGTTTAGAGAAAGAGGTGGAGAATGGAAATCGTACGCGAATTTGACGCGCGTGGGTGACGGCCAGTCGGCTTCGGTTCGTTAAGCCGATAATAGGCGGTTGGACGATGGAACGGCAGCACGAGCCTAAAACGGACGCTATACCTGCCGCTTGGTAGGTGACGATGGTATACGTACCGCGATTACGTTCGACCCGAATGCTTAATTCATGGTACTCTCGTGCGGCACTCTTCGGAGCAACGAGCTTCGTTCATTATATCGGCGGGAGTACCGCACACCCCTATGACTGCCCAAATTAATTGGGGGATGAGAATTCCGGGGAATCCACAGGTATATCGCATTACAGGGCATTCATTCGTTTTTTATATTATTGCGGCATTATCTCAGCCGTAGAAACGCTCGAGAGGGCTTTACGCTCAAATGATTTATCGCGGAACTATCTCTGGACAGCGAAAACACACAATTTCTCACCGAAAATTTTCATTAATTTACGCACTTTCACGCGGATTTTAATGAGGACGTTATTTGTGGTACTTACGTGGCGGCTTCGACGGCTCGTTCGATGGCAACTCGGTCAACTGTAACAATAATTCATGAATACACATACAGTGAAACATTTAACCAAAACGCTTTATCACAACTGTTTTTCACAATTTTTTTCCAACGACTTTATTAAATATGTTTGCAGTTTATTTCCCATTGAGAAAACAATTTAACGGGAAATTCAAGATTCTACGAATGAAATTACACTTTTTTAAATTTCTTAATATCAAGAGACGAAGTTTCTGATACCGTATTTTATGGGATCAGAAACTGGTCTCAGCTATTCTATAATTGAGAATCCTACGCGGGCGAATCTCGTTAATAACCAAATTATAAAAAATCTTCCATCTGTTAATAATCCCCGGAAAGTTCAAACTATTTTATTATTGTCGTTTCTTTTAGTTATAAGCTTTAGCGAGAGTGTACGGCGGCATTTCGCGATACACGGGGATGCTTTCCGCCTCGTAATACATATACATTCGAAGCGGCGGCGGGCAGTTTCGCAAGCTTACGCGCCCGGGGTGAGTCCCCCGCAAGGATGAAAATTTATCGTACGAAAGCGCTTATCCCTCTTTACGTTTTACATTTATTTTTACCGGGTTGTTGCGTCGCGCGAAAAAGAAACCGCGCTTCGCGCGCGAGAGAAGCGAATGAACCGTGAGAATAGGAGCGAAAGAGAGATGAAAAAAAAAAAAAAGTCGAGCGAAGGGGAAGGAATGAAGAGAGAAAAAGGTGGAGAAAGTCGTACGAAACTGTGAGAATTTACGTTCGCGAAAAGAAAGAGAGAGCGCGTGGACCTCAAGAAGTGCGAAACCGAGTTAACTCGAACCTTTACGAGATTATTTCCACTGGGACTTCATGGCGGCTTGCTGCGTTTCCGCTTTCTACGTCTTCCTCACATTTTCCGATTCCTTTTCCAAATTTTTTTTATTTTTTCTTCTCTCTCTCCGCTCTTCTCCTATCGCGTTTGCCGCCGCCGCGAGTGCGAAGCGCACACCGCTCTCGTTACCTCGCGGAGGCACGCGAGTTCGCAAATTTCTTGAAGCGTTGCCAAGTGGCACGAGGAGGATACGACGCCGCTTGGCAAGTTGGGGTCTTCCTCTCTCACTACCGACGTCGTACGTGCGATCACCTCTCATATATATACCTTCTTCTTCTCCGCTTTACTCGCTTTTCGCAATTGCCTCTCCTATACCTTCTTCCTCTCCTCCTCTTTACTCGCTTTTCACGATCTATCTATCGTTACGAAACGATAGAACGAACGAAAAACGATACACTACTACCGTAACCACCGATCGCCGATTTAAAGAATAAAATATTCTCCGGTGTTTCGCGAATCGTACAGAATATCGAATATAAAAATGTCGAAACGATAATCGCTCTCCGAGAAATTATCTGCCGGAACACGCGAAGTTGAAAAAGTTTTATATTCGATCGATGATTGAATCAAATTATTCGTTTCATACGATAACGAAATAATTTCACGTATAAAACACGACACCCGCGTAAATTTTAATACGAATTAATTAACTTTGAGATAATCGATAATTCATTTTGGAAAATAACCGATTCGCTGTTCTAATTAACCGTCAATTCTATTCATTTCGTAATACGTGTCGAATTGAAAAAATTCTGATTTTTTTTATATTGCATTTTTTTATATTTTTGTTCGTAAATTGATAAAAAAAAAAAAAAGAATATAAAAAAATTATCTTTACCTTGGCGAGCACCGGGTTGAAAGTGAACTTGGATTCGAGTTCCTTCCTCGGTGTCTGGGCTATGGCCGTGAGTGGCGTGGGCGGCATCGTCATTTCCTGCAACGATAAAAGAAAAAAAATATTTATAAATTGACGTTACTACTGCGGCGAGTGTTGAGCTCTGGAATGTATGTAAGGAAGTCTCTCTCGCAAGTGTACACACGCGGGCGGCGAGTATAGTCGGTGAGCGTACGGCGAACTGCGAAATTGCGCGAATAATGTGTGTAATAAAGTGGATGACTTATGACCGCGTATCGCATGCGAGCGATAGAAGAACAAGAAACAGAAGAAAAAAAAAAAAAAAAAAAAAAAAAACAATACGAAATGAACGAAATACAGGATAAGAATAAGAAAAAAAGAGCCAATCGTGAGGACGCTACGCAGTATGAAATTTATTTTCTCCACACGACGACTCCAATCGCGAATCCCTGCGCAATAATACAGCTTAACGATAATTATGATGTCTTCGGCGAACGCGATAAAACGATCTATTCAATTGTAAATGAAATATTCGTAGCGACAAACGTATTCCCTCCAATCGCAATTTAAACTGTAACAATATATCGTTCACTCGAAAGGAGCAAAGAAAAAAAAAAAAAAAACGAAAAGCAAAAATCGCAAGAAAAATACGTGATAAAAAAAATAATGTTTCTTTTATCTTCAGGATTATGCAAATTGAAACTCTAACTGCAGTACTTTTGGCGCGATAGGTTGAAAAAAATTGGCGGCTATCCAAGATCGTTGGGAAGAATCGAGAGAATAATTTCTTTCCTAACGACGCTTAACGTGTTGCTACAGTCGAAGTGACGGTGCGCAATCAATCGGGAATCTTGTTATACGTAAACGAAAAGTAACTCTATCATCGGATCTCTATCTTTATGCAGATTACATTGAATAAACTGCGATGAGCGGTATTACAAATGATTCGCTCGGTTTATTGTCACAGCAATCAGATTTCATCGAGATATATCCGCGATGGAAGTCGGGGTCGAGGGATTGAAGAGCTTTCGCAGAAGTTGTTATACGGATAGTCGTAGACATCGATTCCAAAACGTGTATAAGGAAAGGGGGTTGTGCGATGTGTGTGTGTGTATAGAAGCGGTAGATAGTGCAGTAGAAGCGGTGGAAGGATATAGTTGAACTCTAACGATGGCTTGTAGAAACGGTGGTCGTTGATGAGTCCGGAGGGTGAGCCAACTGTGTGTCACAACTCTGCTAGGTAAGTGAGAAACGATGGTTGGCCGATACCCTTCCCTGAAATACCAGACACCATCCGGCGACTTATCGATTCCCGTGCTTCCTAACCAACCACTACCGTCCTTCTCGTCGAGTATCACCTGCGCTATAGTTTACACGATGGTATTTGTGTGTACGTTGCCGGGGGTATAGACAGTCTAACGGTGGAAATAAGAGGGCGGGTTGCACCCTGCAACTCTCTCTCTATCCTTATCCCGCTCTCTGCCTCAGACTTCCCTGCTACTGTGTGAACAACTTCGAAATCGTCTCTCGTGTATAAAGCTTCTCCTTGGTGAGAGGGGGGAGTTGAAGACCAACCGGGGCAACGCGATACACGATCCTCGCCGCTGCTTCGCGAAACTTTGAGAATTAACGAGCAATTCCGACACTCGGCGTTAGACTTTCAGTGTGAATTTTACAGGAAAGATTTTCCAACGGAACGAAACGAAGGCAAGAAATTCGAAGAAGTAACGCCAAAAGGTCGCAGAGGAGGTGTGAGCGGTGGTGAATAATTGATTATCGATTAATTATTTTTTTATTTTTACAATATTGTATATCGCGCCGAAAATAACAAAGTCTAATAAAATGAAATAAAAAAATGCGAAATTATACTTTTTTTTTTCAAGTTTTTAATTTATTCATTGATTATTTATACTTCAATTTTCTTTCGCATCGAAAATATTAAATTTTAATAATTTTTTCGATTGCCGTACGATGCGATAAATACGACGAAATATCGTGTAAACTTCCAACAAATTTTTTCGAAAAATCGAAGATTGTCGCGAAAAAATTGATATTCAATAGTTTATTTTTATTATCTATGCAAATTTATCAGCGTCAGGACCCAAAAAAGTTGAAAAAACAAAAAAAAAAAAAAACTTGCAAAGTAAGTTAATTTGCAAATTAAAAAAAAAAAAAATGTCAAACTCCATAATAAATTGCTTATTTATGTTCCGATTGGATTTCCCTTCGAAAATAAACTCTCGAAGTGAGTTTTCAACAGGACATGTCAACGAGTATAAAATGGTCGATTCCTGCGCGCAAAATCGGTGCGATTAATCTGTGTAATAATAATGTCGTATGGTGATATAACACCGCGATAGAGACGCGGTGAGTGTATAGTAGTGAAAATCAATGATCGATCAGTTTGACGTTTAATATTACAGGACAAGTATGCGCGATGAAAAAAAAAAAAAAAAAAAAAAAAAAAAATCGTGATAGCAGAGAGACAAGTGGGCGTATGTGTTTATGTAAACTGGAAAGCGTACAGGTATCCGCGGTTGCACACGTGCTGCAGGTGACTGCGAAGCGACGTTGGTATAACGCACACGGCATCGTTATAATGCAGTCGTGTAGCATATAGAATCTATACAGAGCGGGGCGCGAGCCTCGCCGCGAGGACGGTAATTATGCTGAGCACGTGAACGAACGAGAAAACCCGTTACGACGTCCGTGTCGAAGGTGGTTGACGACGTCCTGCTGTTCGTGCTGTCGGGCGTATGCTACGCCAATAAAGTTGCATGCAGACGCGACCTCTCTCTACCCCACGAGTTGTTTCAACTTCAACTTCATACAGTTTCTATATTTACACTTCCCTCAGTTACTTGTAGTTTCAGAAGATAGTTTTAGCAACTACGCGGGGAGCAATAACTCGCTGTATCCTATATCGGTAACAGTTTATGAGTTCGCATTACGCGAATCAGCAACACCATTTGTCATATCCGTGTACGAGGCGCAATTACGAAGCCGGGAAATCAGTAAGGACACAGGAAAAGGGTTGAGAATGTGTGGAATGATCGAGTTACCGCAATAAACGGCATTTGGAAGAACCTTTTCTTTTTTGATTGCTCTACTCGCGAGCGGTAAACAGTTCCAACTGGTGGAGGAGAGAGAGAGGAGCAACAGCGTGAATTTTGCACAGGTCTGAACAACGTAACAGCGGAACGAACAGCGGGGTAACCTTCCTCGTACCCGTCGTCGTCGACTTTCCTCACACTCGAGGTGCACTCAAGTTAAAGTGGTCCTCGGGCCACGTGCGCGTAATGGGCCTCGGAAGAGTAACGTTTCCGTCGACGAGGCGAATACCAACAACTATACAGTAATGCACACTCGTGGTATTACCACTGTGCTAACGCGAAGGGCGGACAAACAAACAAACAAACAAAAAAAACACAAGTGTTCAACAAGCCGCAAAGTAAAATCGCGAGACACGCGACCTCTCGAAGATTTCGATTACAAAATTGATTGTTCGTGACGGCGAAAACGAAAACTTGGAAGTTTCAAGAGTTAAATATAAATCGAAGGCATCATATTACGAATTGGATAGTTGCCGAAATCAGATTCTACATGGTTTCTGGTCCATTAATTCGCCCGAAAAAACATAGAAACTGCAATTACATTTACTCCGTCTGTTAAGATTGCAACATGTTGAATCTGGAAGACGATAAAACGAACCCAGAGACTCAGATGGCAGAAGTAAAGGGAAGAGATGTTATGAAGAATCTCATCTATATCGCCGTCTGATTAATGATGAATTCAATTACTTTCCCTCTCATTGATATTTCAACGTTACTAGTATCGCGATCTTCCCAAGTTCCGAATTAATACCGCAAAGTGCACTAATTGACTAGAGTACAACTCTCGGAATGAAAACGACCTTTCGGAATAGCAATTATGCAAAATGCCCGACGATCATAATCGTACGATTCGTTATGTCCGATCGTTCCGAAGTCAATAATATTGATAATTTAATCATTCGACAATTTATCCGTAAAGCACAATGACGAAATCCGTTAATAGACGTATCGCAGGAAATATTTGACATCGGTTTTGTATCTATTACCCGCTTCGTTTGCGGGTATATCGGCAATATTGTGTGTACATAACTATCTTGTCGATAGTTTATTTAATTATTCATCGGTTGAGATACACACGCGATATCGTACCGTAGCGGGGATCGTTGTTTATTTTACCGGGGAATCCGTGTTGCACAACGGGGCATGAAGTTACCACCGACCGTCATCGTTGTCGCGTCGAGCTTCGCTCTCGAATGGAGTACCCGATGACACAATCGATCCGGACTATTCGCCCCCCAAGTCTCTCTCTTTCTCTCCCAATCCCTCTCTTTCTCTGACGCCTCGCGAGTCGAACGACGAGCGATGTGCCACACGATCACCGCTTCGTGGCAATAGAAATAGTTGCCCCAGTTTCGCGCACCTGTACACATCTCTGTGTGTTCTGTAAACGCGCGTCCCCGCCGGGTGCTTCTACGCGTTGTTCATCGTTCGGCACTCTTTGTTCTACAAGTCTCAACGATCGCAATCGTTTCCTTTTGCACCGTAAGCGGCGCTCGGTCGATCAGGAAAGACGGAAAACGAGAAAATAACAAAAGAAAAAGTAGAAACACCAACTTTTCCGAGAGAATTTCGGAAGCAAGGTGATCGAGACGGAAAACGGATCACCCTGATTGACCGATAATCAAATTAGATCGATGAAAATTCGGCTTGTTAAAGGCAAACAATGTGTATTTAGGGTAAAATAAGAAAAAAAGAAATGATATAGATGACGATGATGAGACATTCAGTAGCGTTAGCTATCGTGGCACGGTCTTGGGTCGTGAGCGCAATTAGCAGTAGCATTTACGATGCCTACCGGCGCAACCCGTATTTTCCCACGGGCAAGCCGTGAGAATAATTCATGCCACGCTCGGGCGAGTGTGCGTTCGCGTTGTGCTGCTGCTGCTGCTGGTTGCTCGGCTCCTAGCCGCTGGTGCTGCTGCTGCTATTGCTGGTACTCTTCGTGTCCGTCGTGCTTTTGCTCTTGTGGTGGTAGAGAGCAGTCGGTGCAGTGGCCACGTCCGCGGCTTTCTCGCTCTTTTGCTTCACGTATCTCTCTCTCTTACTCTTGCTGTTGTACATTTGGTATATATATACTGTTCCGCGGCTCGTTCCGGAGGTAGCAGAAAGTACGATACGGTACTCCTCCTGGTGGCGAGAGAGCGACCGGAGCCAACGAGTAGAGTCGTAAATTCCCGGGGAAAATCGAGCACCAGGCGGGATCGAGGATGAGATGCGTCGGGGGTCGCGAAGGTATAGAGCTAACAGAACTAACTGAAGTGGATGTGTATATATATGTATTATATACATATATATATATGTTTGTGTGTATACAGAAATGTATATGGGAGGCTGGCGGCAGATCGCGGAGACCGCGAAGACCGCGTGCAACGAACGGAGAATAAACTCGATCAATCGATCGCGTGCACGCGCTTCGCACGGTGCACTCGTGTGACGTTAAAAAAGGAAGAAGAAGAAAAAAAAAAGAGATGGGTGCTTGACTAGCGCGTGGTTCGACGGCGACTGACCGCCCTCAACCGGCAACTACACACTCGAACTCTTCGCGTTGACGAATCGATGAATTGTTGAATTATTTAATTCACCGGGCGTAGTTATCATAGAGACAAAACGAGTAGGAGTAGAAAATTTAACCGACAAAATGATTAGATTTACTCGTCAATTATTAATGATAATTCCAGAAAAGTTCGAAAGTTCGAATGATATTGGTAATTATGAAAATCAATAATTTTGAAGAAATTCTAAACATCTTTTATTAAAAATCAATAAATTTTGATTAAATTGCGACGAAGGAAATGAAATTTCAAGGTAAATGATCAAACTTCCGAAAATAAGTGTTGAAATCCATAGTTTTGAAGAAATTCTAAACATCTTTTATTAAAAATCAATAAATTTTGATTAAATTGCGACGAAGGAAATGAAATTTCAAGGTAAATGATCAAACTTCGGAAAATAAGTGTTAAAATCCTTTGTATGTTAAACGTTTGTCGGATTGGAGTCAATTAAACTAAATCAGTTCGCAATTTTGATTGGGCGCCTAAAACGCGATATTCGAAAAGAAGTTAAGCGCGTAATATCAATACGATTGAACATTGATAATGGAGAAAATGATAAAATTGCGTAGCGCCGAAGAATTAAATGGAACACCAAAGGGGACGCGAGATTACGCGACTGACTCTATTGTGGCGCTGCTGCGGCCCTTTTTCACTCGAATCGGACGTGAATGCGTCACTGGCATTCGGGACAGAGAATGCAACAGCAATGGAGAGAGACAAGGGATGCGAGTAGATAAAGATAGAGACGTTAAGCTACGCCGACAGATGAATCATAGGAGTGGCGGTTCCGTTGCCAGTGCGTCCAACCGCTGTCAGTAACACCGGAGAGAGTGTACCAACAGAAGCAACGAGAACAGAATTGAGAGACGAGAAGGGCAACGGAATTACTACTACTACGTCAGTGAGTCATCGGTCGAGCGACACGAGCCGTTGTTTCGCCGATCGATAAACTTGTGTACCTATTATGTTTTAAACGCGTGTGTAGACGACGACGACGACACATATGTACGGCAAGTCGTATATATAGCATGCAAATCGTAGCTACATACGCGAAGCAGCTTTGTACCCCTCGTAGATGGATAATCGATCGTAATTTTCAACCCCTCATTTAAGTTCACTCAGTTACTTTACCCGTAACTGGCGACCAAGCATCGGAAATGATTGTACACTTTGTGACAATAATGTTTCCGCGGAAACGTTGATACGAACAAATACTCTTTTTTTTTTATTTCTTTTGTTCTTTCTTTTTCACCGATAACTCCATGTGGAAATAACGTTCGACAAGTTTAACGAGCAAACAGACGTAAACTTTGAAACAATTTACCTTGAGAATGTTCTCCAGCTCCGGGGAAGTCTCGATGACGTCTTGCCGGGAAGTTGTACCCTGTAACAATATAGAAGAAAGTTAGAATAAAAAAAAAAACGTGGAGAATAGTTTTTTTTTTTCGTTCTGTTGACGGTAGAGGAAGATTGTGTGGAACAACCTGTTTTTCGAAAGGGGTTGATTAGATGGGATAAAATGAGAAGAGAGACGACGAGATGGAGATGAATTCAGCGAGAAAGAAAATATAGGAGTTGAAGGCTCCGAGAGACAGATATATCGTTTTCATTAGTCGCGTAACGCTTAACTCTGAATCTCTTCTCTCCTCGCTGCATTTTCCCATACTGCTTCTGTCCCCCCCCCCTCTCTCTCTCTCTCTCTCTCTCTCGTATACTCTATCCAACTCCCTTAAGCACTCGTTTTGCTTCCAACTGTCTCCCTTTCGTTCACCAAAGCTTTCTTCCCCATCCTCTCGCCAGTAATTTTGTGAGGGATAACGAATGGCGCGCGCGACTCTGGTAACGAGCCGAATCAATCCCGGCTTATCGCAACGCTCGATTCTCCCTTATAAAGGCTATCGATGTGCGCGTCTACCCATTTCCCGGGGTCTCTATGAAAAGAGATTTCTCCAATCCAATAAGTCTCACGAAGTTCTTCAACAGGGTGTGTGGAAAAATTCAGTGGCAATGAGGAAAAATAAGTATCCCGATAATGCAGTAAAAATAAATATCTCGTTTGAAGTCTAAACGACCGAAGGTTGAAACTTTTGATGAACATTTAAAGTTGAAACAGGTAAAAAAAAAAAAGAATATAAAAAGATCTCTAAAAGAACGATCGATACTTCGAAAAATATTTGTATCTCCATTCCATTTCAAAATTACTTAATCACATACCTACGAAAATGTAATTATTTTAAACAACTGTGAAATTACAACCCTAAGAAAGTTGCAAAATCGTATTTAAAGTTTGAAGATCATACGCCTGCAGATGGATTGCTGTGAAATTCTCTAAGTTTGTCTATTTCACAAGTCTAAAGGTTAAACCATTTTGAAAAATATTTCCAAGCCACGCGACTATTCGTTTGCGTGTATTGAAGAATTCTATTTTTCGTTTACAATGCAATTCCGAAAGATGTAATACTCGATTAAATGAAAGTTTAATAATTTCACTGATTTTTGGTTGCAAAAATTGAGTTTATCGTAAAGTAAGTGTACTTACATTGTCTAAGGGTATCCTCGATAGTCTGGAAGCGGCCGAGTGTACCCTGGTATTGTTACCAGGATTATTGGTGGTGTTGTTGGTACTGGTGGAAGAGCCGTTACCGGAAGTGGCGAGGTTACCGCCGCCGGGGGCACTGTTGCTCGACGCGCCCGTATGGGGATTCGTATTGGTGGTGTTTGAGGATGAAGAGGACGACGAGGATGAATTGGAGGACGAAGGCGGTGGTCCCTTAGCCGGAAGAAGCCCGTGGCTCCGATGATCGTTGCTGTTGCCACCGTGTTTGACCGGTTGGCCAGGATATCCACCTCTACCGCCGTACGGTGGTTTACCGTCGGCGGGTTTTACGAATCCGCCTCTCTGCGAGGCATGACTCGACGAGGCGGAGGTGGAGGTTGTGGAAGAGGATGTTGAGCCCGAGGATGATCTCGGTCCGCTTCCGGGCTTTTTGAACTCCTGCGACGACGGCGAACTTCTGCAGGTATTAGCAGCCGACGGTATACGAGCGGACGATACACCTGAGGGTGCTGGACTCGCCGGTACTCCTTCAATTCCAATCAAACGTTTGGGCTCATCTAGCAGATGCTTCACCAGCGAGTAATTGCCAAGTTTCGATTGTATCTGTTGCGTTGTCCGGTCCTGAGCATCGGGATTGACCTGAAACAACAAAATCAATGAACGATTTATGTTATTAAATGTATTCAACATAATTGGGAAGGTCTCTAACATGATTATTTTTCATTAGGACATCGTAAGAGTGTTTTTGTTTGATGAAGAAAAAAAGAAAAGGGCAAAGATCGATAAGAATTGCTAACGCTTGGTGAGAGCCACTCTGGCCGTTTCACGGGACTCGTTTCATTGAGAGATATAGAGACTGTTATACCATAGTGGATCTGGTAGACGTGAAATGGGAGTAAAGACGGAGAATCGAGGCCGATCCTTTGGTGGAAGGAGAAGACTTGTCCAGAGCATTGGAGTGAAAAAAAGAGAGGAAGAAAAAAATAAAAGACTGAGAAAGGAGAAAGGAAAGACTGGGGACAAAAATGCCTTGGGCTATCGAAATTGCAGTTGGCTAGACGTCTACTCGCTGCTACGGCGATTTTGACGACGGACGACGACGACGACGACCATCAGGCCTGGCTAAACGGAGCCTTGAACGATTTAGACGAAACGACGGTCGAGAGAGAAAGAGACGAGCTGAGAAAGAAAGAGCAAGCGACCAGTACCTATAGCGATGTAGCTAGAAGTAGTAGGAGGCGAGAGGAGACGAGAGGAGTGGAACCGGTGACCAGGTCAGGGTTTTCACGTCCGTCACGACCTCGGCTAACCTCACCTTCGAAGGAACTCTCCCCCGCTTCCTGCCGACCGTTCTATTGCGTGGTACGTGCCTACGTAACTTTATCGCACCGAGAAAATTGGACGGCCAAAGATAACCCTTTGGTATATGAACCCATCTATTTACATCCGCCGTCAATTATTCAACTTTACGGAGTCACTACTTTTTCTTGCCACATTTTTTTCAATCCTATGATCCTTTCAAATTTGTACTGTATCTGCTTTTATCGATGTTATCTTTTTTTTTTATCTGGAGATATCTTTCTTTCTTCCATTTTATTTCATTCATAGATCGACTATAAATTTTCATCGGAAACCTTTGCCACAAATCTATAATACTTTGCATTATTTTGTGTTTTTATTATTGCTACATTTGTAAACTTTAAGTTTTTTCGCGGATGTTTTATCCCGTTCGTAATTAGCACTCGGGGCTCTTTGCAATTTATCTTTCGCTTCATTTTCTTTTATTTTTCATCGTAAGCCTTGCTTGCGGTCTTTAATCTACGGCTTTTCTCTGGCTTAACAATACCGCCACTTTTGTAAGAGGACTTTCTTCTAAAAAAACAACAATGTACAATGAAACGCATACAATTTTTATGCACCCTGATATTTTAATATACGTGTAATAAAAGAATCCGATGTAGTTAATTCATATTTGTGAAATAAACGATGCGCCCAAGCGTTTCGTTCCGTAGCGGGAAGGAACATTCTTGAATTCCAAACTTGACGGCCTGGCGGATTATCCAACTTCCCTCGGAGAGATTTCACTCGTGAGAAATGGATCCGGCTATGTCTGTGGCGTGTTCTGTGGCACTGAGCCTTCAAGAAATATAAAAACACCCGTTCTACGTTACTCCGCACCGAGAAGAAGTCCGCCCCTTCCCCTCGTATTCTTCGTCTTCTTCTTACTTCATACTCTTTTCATTCTCCTTGTTCGCCTTTCGACGCGGTTGGCAAGCAGGATATAACGTTTACGTGTGTGTTACACGCCGTGTAAACCGTATCGCGTGGATTGCGTCTCTGGCTGAGAGAGGAAGAAGAGATAGAGATGAAGAAGAAAAAAAAAAAAAAGAGCGAAGGGGCGAAGAAGAAGCGAAAGGTGCCGTACAGAGGAAGGCGGAGTATCTTGACGCGTATTCGAGCAAAAGCCCGTGTGCTCTATGCTCGCACACCGCTCAAGATCTTTGCCGAGACTCGCGCGAGTAGATATAGAAACTGAGACAGCGAAATCCTTGAGAAGATGCGATGGGATGGAAGCCAGGAGAACGGAACGAGAGTTATTCGGATAGTAGAGACAGAGAATCTTGCAAAGTCTATGTGTAGATTTTCTTGGTTCACTTGCAACAACAACTCTCTACTATTATCTACCATAGCGCTATGTACATAATATCCATCCGCCGTATATATATAAAACTACACGGATATATCCCGTGATACAACGCGTATCTTTGCGTTGTTTGGTTAGAAACTTTGAAAACTTAGAAAAACAACGTCTTGGATATAATACGATTTTTTTTTTTCTACGAAGGCATTTCTATCGTTAAATTTCACTCGTGTCTCAAGAACCGGAAGATTCATACTGAAGGTTATATAATTTTTTAAAAAACGAAAATAAAATAGAAAAAGGTAACGGAATGATAAATCACAACTATAAGAGTAGCGGGAAAAAGAGTGAAGGATTTGCTTCGAAAGATTTGGGCAAAGCTCTTATAATGTGTACACAAGAAGAAGAAGAAGAAGAAGAAGACGAAGCAGAAACAGAAGCTCTCGAAGAAGTTAGCTTCTCCGTCTGTAGCATTGATGCTGGTAGAGCGCTGCAACGATCTCATCTTCACCTCGAACCTCTTTGCTTTTCGCGTGCTTCCTTCGTTTCCTTTGATAATATATATATATGTATACGTTTATATATATATTCACATTGCTGAAGAGGCAGCGCGCGCGGTAGCTTCGAGTCTCGAGTGAACGCCACAGAGAACTGTGGATGAAATTTTACTCGAGAATAAGAAGCAAACCGAGAAAGATGGAATAAAAAGATGTGAGATAGGAGACAGAGAGGAGGGGTAACAGAAAGCAGCGGTAGCCGCCTCGGGCAGTAGAAACGGTAACGCCGCGGAATGACAAAAAGAAAAAAAGGTAAAAAAAAAAAAATTAAAATAAGAAAGAAATGCGATAGCGTGAACAAGACGTACAAGCGATAAAATGGGATGGAAGTAGCGACAGTGCGGAATGACGAAGGTGGATTTAAACATTCTCGGTCGCACACGGTACCGAGGATGAGCGGAGGAAAAGTCGCAGCTTGAGCAGAGAGAGGGTGCTACGTTTTGTATCCAACGATATGTATAGTTCATCCGTTGCAACGCGAAATCAATAACGCCCACTACTCTTCTCTCGTTTCCTATTACATAGGTATACAGGTTTATTCAGAATAAATACCGTATACCTGACTTTTTTAATCGCAACCGAGAGTACATCGAACGAATATGCCGGTTTTTTTTAAATTTACAAAAGCTCGTTATTCGTAATTAATCGAAATCATTGATGTTGAGAGCCGAAAAATTAAAGGTCGAAAATCATTGATTACGCGAGCATTTTTTTTTTAATGAGCATTTCAAGTAATTAATTACCGTGAATCAAAAAAAGGCTATCGAAAGAGATTTATTATAAATCAGTCAATATTTTCACGAAATTTACCATCGTTTTTGTTTTTTTTTTTTTTTCTGACAAAATTCGCGAGTTCTGTTTTTTAACTATTTAATCACTTTTATTCTGGGAAAAAAATGGTGTTTTTACGGAAATTTCCAACGCAAATCACTAAAGGTACATACTTTGATGGATATTCCATCGAATTTTGTATCGGTAGCTTCGTCGCTGTAAAATTGTGTTCAAACAACTTCTATATCGAGTATCGTGCGAGCGAACGAAAGTGGCGATAGTACACAACAAACTCGTTAAACGTCCGGTTTGGCACACGTCATTGAACGTGGGTGTTCCGCGGTAACACAACGGATACAGCACACGCGCAGCTGTCGTTTGTTACCCGTACATTGTTAAACGAAATTTAGTAACGCGTAAAAAACAGAGTACCTATACCATTGAATGTAATAAAACGCATGAGAAGAGATTCTCTAACATGTGCTCAGCAAATCTATTTGATAAAAAATTGTCCGCGACTGAGAGGCTTTCGATTATCAAGACTACAGATAACTATCGGCGATGCAACTTTTTCTTGTTTATCCCGAGAGAAACAGTGACAAAGCCGAGAAGCAAAACAGAGGAATGCGATAGGGTAAAAGAGAGACGAAACGAGGGAATAAAAAATTCCGGAGCAATTTCAGTCAAAGCCGAGGTGGACGTTTGCTTTGACTCGTTCGGAGTCGTGTTCACGCGTGTATTTTATCTCTCCTACCCCACTTCTGTACACCGGGCTGCGCTCTCTTTAGCTTTACCCTTTATCTTTTCCTTTGGCCGGTTTCGCGGCTCATTTGCTTACCGTTGCGGCAAATGAAAGAGGAACGGATCGCGGCGGTGTAAGGAGGCAAAAAGAGAGAAAAAAAAACCCGGTGAACCGAGGAACGGTGAGCTCGAGAGTACCGATTTGTGTGTGTAGATCTCTGTGTTGCATGTGTGGAGTGTGGAATATGTATGTATTGCACACACGTTTGGTAACGCAAATAATATACCGGTGTTACTTATACTCACTACTACTACACGACAAGTTTCCACTAACCGTTGAACCCGCCGGGCCTCGCTAACTCTCTCTTTTGTGCACGCGAACGTCGCGTTTTCCCTATCGCTATTTATTTCGAGGTTCGTTCGCGCGCGCTGACGTTTTATCCACCGACATAGGCTCTTGAATGTCGCGTTGTCGACGTTGTCGACGCTTTGCAACGTATCTTCGGATGACGAAGAGGGGCTTCGTCGCACGAGAGAAAATCGTTAACGCCGATTGCTCGAGCGAAGAAAGGGAAACATATAAATAAATAAACGGCAAAGTATCCCAAGATATTTGTGGAAAACAAAAGGGAAAAATGATACGCCGTATCAACCGAAATATCCAAAGGCCATTCGGTGACGAGAATCCTAACGCGAGTGGGTGGTAAATCTGATGAATCATTTAATCGACGGGTTCTTTCAACGCTCAACCAGCGTGTTATAAATCGAAGGTAGCAATTCAAGAGAAACTTTGAAACATCGATAAAAAAAAAAATCGAATAAATCAAATTTTATTTATAACGAAAAATTCGTTGAAATTCTCGGAAAAACGAGACCCCGGGGATTCTAAGGTGCGAAATGAAAAATTGAGTTTAAGCGTCGAATTACGATTTTTCACATGAAATTTTAATGAACCTCGATATTCCAGCCGTATGAAATGTTTAGTGGAGTATACAGTTTGAAAATCCATCAATCACGGCCTCCGTGGATATTATAATGTACAGCTGAATATGCAGTCAAACAGGACACTCGACTGGGTCGAGGTGCATATATATAGGTAGCGGAATAACGGCGACGAGAGGTGGTAGCTGATACTTCTAATTCCCGTTGACAAGCGACGTCAAGGGCGGAGAGGGCGGTCTCCCAACTCCGCGATGTTTCCTCTTCGTTGGGATCGTTGAAATCGCCGCACACCGCACCTGCGAAGCCGGTTGCAAACGCACCTAACCAGAGCTCTGGGTGCACGTGCGCGAGAGCGTGGCGCAGAGTTGGCCCGGTTTCGCGAATGCCCCGGTCGGTATATGTATGCATTTACGCTCGATCACGAGGAAGCTGCCTGGCGTGCACGGGGCGCGCGCGGTAATTAATCACGCGCGAGTCAAGGTCCCGAGGGAAGGAGGTTTGAGGCGAGCGGAGCGAGTGAGGAAGGTAGACAGGAGAGTGACAAAGAGTAACGGAGATGTAACGTTGGAGAGAAAGGGAGATGGACACATGACTAAAGGATATATAGATATACGCGTAGAAGAGATGGAGCGTAAAGAGCAGCTTGGGATAAGCGTTAGCCGCGGATATCCCGCAAGGCGTTTCGCGCGCGAGCGCCCGAGCGCAGGGGGGGCCTTCCGAGTGAAACGTCAATTAGCGTTTCATTAGCGAGCAGCTCGGACTAACAGGGAGCGAGATGAACATCGTTCACGTTTGCGAGTCGAGGAAATCTCGTCAACGCTTTGGGACTCGACGTGGAAGATTATATCTAAGGATAACGAGTTACATGTTAAGAGTACTACTAATATAGAAGGGAAGGGTCAGGAATACGAGAAACATTTTATTATAAAGCGTCGGATTCAAAATTTACGAAGGCGTTTTTTTATCTGTTGAAATGGAAATTTTAAAAATTTATTAACGAATGTGATTATACACTAATTTTATATAGAGCACTTAACACCCGACGTCTAAACGGAGAACTTACACCTGAGATTATACGACGTACTAATGTAAAAAAATTTGAAACGCGAGAAAAAGTTTTTTTTTTTTGAATAGTCAGATTCACAGTATACGAACACTTTTTTTATCCTTTGAATGAAAAAAAAAAAATTATTGATACGTGTTATTACGCGAATATTTTTTATAATCCGTTTAGCAACCGGACGAAAATATATTATCGCGAGAGGGAATGCAATTTTCATAACTGCATCGAAATCTGTGTTAAGCTCTCGAAATTTATCGATTTGATATAAATTTTATATATTTCCGGCGCCTCTGAAAATGTTTTTCACGTATGGCGAGTTTACCTCCGGTGAAATAATTTGACGAATTCATTAAAAGCGCATACAATCGTGTGAATCGTTTAATGGATATTCAATGTGCGACTAAAGAGAACGGGGGAGGAAAATCGTTACTAGACGATGTACGATGTTATTTTTATCGTACACCCGATTATTTCACGTGGTCACACACGGGGAATTTAATCGTTTTATCGAAAAGAAACGAACGAGAGTTTTTGCCTCGAGGTCGAGATAAAGAGAGAGAGAGGGAGAGATAGGGGTAAAGAGAATGGGAAAAGAGGGGGTTGAGAGTTAGTGAATATATGCCTCAGTGACTGCCGGCGTCTCTCCCATCCTCGTTGTACCGTACGTGCAGCAGGCAGAAGCACTGGTACACCAGAGCTTCCAGCGAGAGCAGCATACAGCATACAGCATACAGCAACAACCCTCCGCCTCCTTTACATTTTAAAACGTACGTGCCTCGCATCGTTGGGTCTCCCGGAGAGCTGGCAAACTCTCTCCCTGCGACTCTCTCTCGTTCGCTCGTTCACTTCTTCACCTCCACCCTCAATTCTGTTCGTCCCTCACTTCGTACCCGGGGGTTGCATGCAAAATTTTCGTTAAGCGTCGACTCGTTCGAGGAGAAAAGGTGGACGAGGTTGGAGTTCACGAGTGCGATAGACAGAGCCAAATATATATATATATATACATATATATTTACATAGAAAAGTTCATTGCCCTATTGCTTGTTACGCCGCTTTTTAACTACTCGATTATTCGTTGATTCGAAAATATGCTACAGCACTCGAAATTGGAAAAATTTATCAACGCAAAGGAAAAAAAAAAAAAAATCACTACGAAAATATTTCACTCTATTTGTAAACTAAAAAAAAAAAGTTTTACAGATTTTTTTAAAAATAATTTGGCGCGTCGGTAAGTCTCAATTTAATTCGAAAAAAAAAAAATAATAATAATAATAAAAAGTAGATTATCGATAACGATCGTATGTTTTTTGTTTGTTTTTCATCAAAGAAAAAAACTAGTTAATTAAGTGACGTATATACGCGAAACAATGAAAATTTCTCAATGGTGTTTCACTTTTGTCGGTGACTGACTCTACTTGATTCTCGCGCACAATGTATCATTCTCAAATAGAACAATCGCGCTGCTTGACAAATGCAAATTATAACGTCTGGGCGTCGGTCGTCGGTCGTCATTGTCGTCGAGAGCGTCTGAAGGTGTCGAGGAGCTTATTAATCATTCGGGAACGAGGACGCGAGAGAGCGAGGTGATAGAGATACGATGGAAAAGACCTCGCGGAGCGACAAGGTCGATGAGGCATTTCCACTTGGTTTCACCGTGGATAAGAGAAATATCGTTGAAAAATAAGAATAAGACAGCGAGTAAGAGACATGGAAAAAAAAAAAAGTGTCGAGGTTCTCTGCTGATGTGTAGAGAAGAAAGAGAAGATGCGCCCGGCGTTGTCGGCTGCGAGGGCGGATCTCAAAGTGACGAGCTTTCTAATCATTCGCCGAGCACAGATAGAAGAAGAGTGTCGAGCGCGGGTACGAGGATAAAAGGGAGAAAAGAAAAAATGAGGGAAAGACCGAGAATAAGAGGAGAGATTGAGAAGGCGAGAGAAAGAATGAAAAAAAAAAGAAAAAAAAAAAAGTTGCTGGAAGAACCGGGTCCATCCATAGCCATCCACTCATCCACGATTATTTTCCACCCTCCGATAGTCGTCGCAGCTTCGTCGTCGTCGCCGTTCTCAACCCCCGCAACTTCCGTCGAGTTACCCCTCTCTTCCTTTGCCACCGACGTTCTCTTACTCTTTCTCATTCTATATCCATCCCATTTTCGTATCTATTCAACGAGACTCGAGTCCTCTCACTCTTCATCGTACTCCTTCCCCTCCCTCTCTCTCTACCTACCATCGCTGTTTCTTCTTCTTCTTCCATCAGTCCGCTCGCGCGACCAAAAGCTCCGTCTCCCTCTCTGCCCTCGAGTCTGCTTCCCGTTTCACCCGTTTACACCAAAACTAACGCAACTTTATTCCCAACCGACTGGTACCCCTGTCACTCCTCCGCGTCTCCGCCGAGCGTTCAGCATATTATCTTCGTCTAACTTACGGCCCTACATCCCTCTCGTTTCTTCTCAATTCTTCCTTCGCTCTAACTCTCCTCTGTTCTCTTTATTTATTCCTCGCAGTCGCGAAGAGAGTTCGTTGTGTTTTTTCGTTCACCCTGTTTCGTACGCGCGCGCCACAACCCGCCCACGAACCCCGGTGTTCCGATGGTATCCTTGCGCAACCCCTAGACACCAGACGTCTGTGTAACCGCAGAGAAAAGAGGCAAAGGTGCTCGTTCTATGTGTATAGTGTATGTCTGTGTATACACAGACATACACTATATATATGTATATATATGTCTATACACATACATATATGTGTATAGACAGAATTATGCCCGAGAGAATGAGGGATGGGAGTGGGAGAACGGCAAGAAAAGAAAAAAAATTGAGTCGCGCTCGATCACGCTAAGCTCGCGTAGTCATTTTTTCGTACATTGGCCTCGTCGGGGAGGATCATCACCCGGGCACACGGGGGTCGAAGGTCGAGGACGTCGACCGTTTGGTTCGAGTCTGTTCTACCTTTTTATCCCTCTTTTTTTTACCGTAATAAAACAAAAAAACGACGTGAAAGGTTACTCATCGTTTTTCGGCCAAATCGGTAATATGACGTGAAAAGCTTTTGGAAAGAGAACGATTGCAAAAATATATGTTTCCAAGGAATAAAAATAGACTTTTGTTCGACATTGAGATGGAAGATGGTCCCGAAAAATGTTCTTCTCGAGGCAAAACGTAATGGCCGAGCAGCAAAAAAACGATAAAAAATTGACTCCAATGATAGCGTCTAATTTAGTATTCTCGCAAATGAGATAAATCATTAAAATATTGTTATTTTACGAGGTTAAGCTGTAGGGTTGTTTTATTAACAACTTTAGACAATTTTGTAATGGAATGAGTAATGGGAAATAACATTGAATAATATTGAAAAAAAATAAGAATAACATATTTTTTTTTAACGATACCGTAAACTGTATTGTAATCTCTCCCGCGGTCATCGTGTTTGCGATTGCAACAATGCTTGTCGCAAATATACGCAAATTATTAGTGAAAACAAACATTCGCGGTGGCGATGGAATCGCCGTATTTAGCTGGCTGGGAGTACAGAAATAGCGGAGAGCGACTCATCGTTCGTGGAATCTCTTCTCATGCCTCGACGAATGTCATATATACTATACACCAAGTTATTTCGGGAATTTCACTCGACGTAGGAATATATAACGACTATAGCGGATATCAAACTATGGTTGATGCGATACGTTGTAATGCCTAACAAATCCCTCTTTATTACACGAGTGGCTCCACCCTCCATACTCCCCATCGTTGCTTCTCTATCGCCTCGAGAACGGTGTAAAGTCTAATGGTGTTAAATACTTTAAACAAATCCTCGGTTTGTGTAGCGCCACTGGAGAGAGGAGAGGCGCGGTCTACCAAGTGAGTGAATCTAATTACTACGGCAGCGAGAGCGTTGGGTTCTGGTTTCTCCCCAACTGCTGCTGTTGCGGCAAACTGGGGAAATCCTTTTGGTTTGCAAATAAAACGAGGAAAACGAGTCGGAAGAGGGAGAGGAAGCAAGTGAGGCGGCCAATGTCGTCCACCCGCACTCTCGGTTCGTTATTATCATAGTTATTGTTACTTGCGGCTTCTGCGTGCCCACCGCTCGCGGGCGCAACTGCAACAAAATGTTTTCTCCTTTTCTCTCTCTCTCTCTCTTTATCTTTCTCTTTATCGCTATTCGTAGCGGGCGATATTCTCGCCGCCATTCCACAATTCTCCGACAGTCGTGCGCGCCGGGTATATACTTGCCGGGCGAAACGGGAAATATCGAGGCTCGACGGTCTGACTCGACGTTCTCCTGTGTTAAATACGACATCAAGCTACCTACCTACCCTTCCTACCCGCGCTGCTGCAGCAACCGAAAAGAGTACAGAAACGGGAAACCTCCCTCGCGAGACACCAAACGCCAGGAGAAAGAGGAAGAAGAGAAAAAGGGAACGGTAACGTTTTATCAGACCAGCCGCCATCCAGCGAAGCGAGAAACGACGGAAGCCACAAAAAAAAACCAGTAACGAAAAGAAAAAAAGAAATTGAAAATAAAAAGAAGAATGGCGAAAAAATGAGGCAAGGGAGACGAAGAAAAAAAAAAAAAAATAAGCGAAGGAAACACAAGTACCGCGACAGACTCGGGTTGGATCGCGCGTCTGCCTGGCGAAATCTCATTTCTTTTTTTTTTTTTCCTTTTTTAGGAAATTGAAAAAGAAACGAAGAGATTTGATATAAAAAAAAAAATACCTATATTCAACTCTGTATTTTCGCGATGTATGGAGTGTATAAAATGCAATGTACCGAGAAGTGTATATTTATTTCTTGCTACACGTTTCAAGATTTATCGAAATGTGCAGCGGTTTCTATGAAAGTTAAAAGTTACAGCTGTGCAGAAGTGACCATTTGGGGAACGAACTATTGAATGGAAAGTACGGGGATATTAGGTATTGCATGTAGAGTCGAGTGGTCCTGGTTGTCGCGTTCGCCGCGCGAAGGAACCAGATGGGCACGAGAGGTTAATTAATCGTGCCCCTTGGCATCGGTCCACCGTGGCGATGCTCCCTCCGAACGCTACTCTATAGCTGCCCTCTACCTACTACCCATAACGTATAGGGGATGGTCCGATGTACCTCATCCCTTTCCAACACTAGTAGCAGGATGCACCACCATCGATATAGATTCAGGATGCACGCGATGCCGAGAGAGCAGTGATGCGGTCAAAGTGAAGGGGTGAGTTTAACGCGTTAGTTTCCCCTTCGCCCTCCTTGTCGCCTATAACCGTCGCGTCGCCAACCTCGATCCACGCCTGTGCCGCCACCTTTCCCCACTGCTGTTCGACTCAGCCCTCTGTCCCACAGAATAGGCAACGCGAAGGCAATTTACGTTTAGCATTTTGTCCAATTAATAATATTCCTAACGACGGCGCTACGATCAGTGGGAAGCTATCGTGTTACATTTTTTTTTAACCCCCGACTGTTCGTCATGTCGAAAGACGGAAATTATGATTTTCACTGAGGCTTCGTGATTTTTTTCCCCCGCTTTCGTTGTCATGTATGTTTGTCGAAACGACTTGATGCATTTACAAAAATTGGTTCATTAGTCCTGTGATTTATGTGGTGTGCTTCAGACGATAAATTATGAAAAATATGCATTCATTTGCTGAGATAAAGAGCTTTGAAAGAGTTAACCACTACGTTATTCAGATATTGAATTATCACAGCCATTCTTTTTTTTTTTTTTTTTTACAAGAAAATCAATGACTCACTTCAGACTGCGTACTGCAGTCGGGAGATTCCCAGACTCAATGACGAATAAATGTCGCGAGTATAATATCCGAATTATTATTTTGTGTTTCGCTTTTTTTTGTTAATACAATTTCTTTATTACAACACTCCTTTTTCGGACCGGAATTTCTAAAATGTTGTAAAATTATTTTTCGGCTCATCTTTTCGCGATAAAGACTATGACGTCATTTGTGAAAATTCGCGCCGGCATAATACCGAATTTTATGATCACGAATGAAGCCAACAAACTTGTGAACGCGAGAGAAGTTTAGTCTAACAAAAAATAATTTCGATGGTTCCGATTTTTGCCTGTAAATCCGTTTTATTAATATTCAAGACGATACTATATACATACTATGTATGTATTAACCCTCGAAAATCATATAAATGATCGATTTT
The DNA here is from genome assembly GCA_934046635.1 of Buathra laborator. Taxonomy (NCBI): domain Eukaryota; kingdom Metazoa; phylum Arthropoda; class Insecta; order Hymenoptera; family Ichneumonidae; genus Buathra; species Buathra laborator. Next base: position 9,247,831 of record OW203900.1, read on the forward strand.
TAAGTTAATCTGAAAATAAAAACGTAATACTTTCCTATAAAAAAAAATAGTTTCAATAATTCTCATTTTATCCCGTATTTAATATTCTAAACGACACTATGTTGATTAACTTTCGCGGATCGCGTTAATGTGTTGTGTAAATCGAAACAATCTCGTCGTAGTTATCTACACAATGAGACCCATGACGTCACAGTTGTATTTTCGAGCGTAGCGGTGAAATACGAAACTTTGTCTCTGCCACTGACCCTATAAATCTATTAAATCGACGCAACGTAAAAAAAAAAAAATACTCGGAGTTCAGTAGGTCGTCGCATATTATGCAATTGCGATAGCTTTCCGCGAAAATCGATCATTCATCTGGTATATCCAGTGGTAAAACCCGAGAAGAACGGCCTATCGACTGTGTGAAAGAAGAATCGCGTCGCAGTACGTAACTGCAGGCGCCGAGGATATAGCACGACAAAACGATGGAGGAATGAATAAAGGTCGCGCAGCCACGAACGCGAGTGCACGAGACGTAGAGGTACATATACAGATAGAAGTGGGTAGAGAAGAACATTGCGCCACACAGGGAGGGCTTGTGTGCCACGAGCGAGTAGCCCATAAAGCCTGAGTTAGCAGACGGAGAGGAGAACCGGGGCGGCACAGCCAGTGGCGGTGCGTTGTTTATTTCTCGGGTTAAACCGTAGACTAACGTAGGCCACGCGAGTAACCACGTGAAAAAGGGACTCTCCTTGTAACGTAGAAAAGGAAAACGGCGTACAATATAAAGGACAAGGAGTAAGGTATGTGCGCTCCAAAAGATCGCGACTGAAAGAACGAAAAAGAAGTAATTCTATGACATTCTCTCTCATAACTTCTATAAAAAAAAAATAAAAAAAAAAAAAATAAACTGCGAAGCAATAAAAAAATTGCACGCAATTACAACAACATAAAATTAAACTTCGCCACCTAAAACCAAGATGGAGGAAGATAAATATCCACGAATGTGAAAAAAAGTACTGTTTATATATGGTCACGCGAAACAAGGAAACGAAAAAGAAAATGAGAGAGAACTAAGAGTGACGACCTCTTTCTGTTATCTTTCTCTCTCTTTTTCTCATTCCATCGTTTATTTTATTCCGTTCTTATTTCTCTTTTCTTTTTTTTTTTCCCTCTTTTTCTCTGTCGTCTCTCCGTGCATCTTTCTCTTTCCCGCATGCCGCTACCATCGGGAGGTTGGCGTACGACTCTCGTCAAGTCACCGCATTATCCCACCCACCCTCCTCACACACCGGTATTGATTCCATCCCCCCCGGGCTAAACCCCCGGACCCTTCATGCCAGCCTCTGACTCTCTCTCTCTCTCTCTTTCTCTCTCTCGCTCCTTCTCTCGTACAGCCGCGCCGAGAGAACAGGAGAGTTGGGAGACTCGTGGAACTGTAGTAGTAGCAGTAGTAATAGTAGTAATAGTAGTAGTAGTAGCAGTCTCGTCGTCAGTTCGCCCACCCGAGCTTCCCGACTGTTTGTGTGAAATCCACGAGTGTGTTGGCCGTTTCACCGTAGACTCACTCCCTACCCGCTGTAGCGTCTACGCGACTCTCCCTCGTTCGTTCCCTCTTTCCGTCTGTGCTCTTCCAACCCCCATTTTCTCTCTTTTCCACCAGCAATTTCTCTCGTACATTTTCTCCGTTCATTCTCATCTCTATACCTATCTCGCTGTGTGCCCCAAGACTCTTTGCTTTCCCTCGCATACTCGCACCTTTATCTATATGTATATCATCCCTCGAACAGTTTCTTCTCTCTTCATCTGTTTCGCATCCTCGCTTTACGCCCCCGCGCCCTTTCGCATTGCGACTTTCTCACTCGCTTTCTCTCATTCGAAACCGTTGGATTTTCTCGCCTTCATCTTCGATATATCTTTTTACCCCTCGTGAACTTGGCGTTTTCTCGCTCACTCCCGCGGCAACCGGTCTCTCCACTTGCATTCCCGCTAAAACTGCGCTCGATCTCCTCCCCCCCCCCCCCCCCCCCCCAACTAACCCCGGTGTGTTACACCAGACCAGCGGCAAACCACTCGCTACAGTCAAAGCTGTCTAGTGCCCCCGAGTGGCTTAATAAATTACGCTAAATACCACGGGGCTCACGTAACTCTGTGCTGCCTGCTGCTACCGCTGCACAGCTTCTACCTATCGTATGCATAAATGTGTTGGTATTATAGAGTATGGAGAAGCGCGAACCCTCGCACTACGATAATACCGCGGCTTGTAGTTGTCCGCGTGAACGAGCGACTTGGTGCGTTATTGCAATATCGCTTCGATCTATAGCTATGGATATGACGATCTATGTATAGGTACGGCTATGCATGCTGATATATATATATCCAGACGAATAGGCTGTCGAGAACTTGGACGCGAGGGTTCAAAAGGTCGCCTACTTACCAGCAAAGATAAAAAAAAAAAAAAAAAAAAAAAACGACGAAGTTCTTCAACTCTTTAACGAGCAATATGCAAAGTATGCTGCAAAATTGATTACCACTTGGTCGCTGCAACTTCTCCGGGTAGCAGTTTATTATAGATACGACGGAATAAAACGGACTAATCTCATTTTTTTTTTCTTACACTTGTAAAAAGTAAAGTGTCTTCAACGAATTATTATTACTTCGGAATCGAGGATAATTGTAGGAAACGCGGGTTTTTTTTTTAGGTGAAATAATAATAGAATGACGAAGATGAAGTGGAGAAGGTTGAGAGATTGAAAAAGATTTATCTTCGAAATGGAATGAATTTATCGGAAAAGCGATATCGTTTCTTTCGAGTTTAAGGAAGTCTCGAAGTCACAAGACGCAAAAGTGTTTGTTTTCGGGTCGTGAGAATCTTGCGACGAGATGAAAAAGGCGAGAAGGGCGCTTATACAGCGTAAAGATCGAAGGGACGAGAGTGAGAGTACGTGTGCGTGTGATGGTGCGAGAGAAATGATACGAACCTCCGCGGTGGAAGCTCAACGGGAATCCTTCGAGGACATCCGAGGCTCGACTATACGCCTTTCTTGGATAGCGTACACTTCGCGTGTTCCTTCTCAGGATTCATCGCGCGACGTCTGACCCTCGCCGCGCGAGAACGCCACGACGAGGGGAGAGGATCGACTTGAATTATGTAAGGGTGCCTCGTGCAAGAAAAGTGAAGGTTTTCTCTCCGTTTTCTCGAACCCTCTAACACCCTCGCGGTGCCGCCCAATTGGGAACAGCTCTCGGGCCCCAGTCGCGAACATACTTTTGCAACGTACTTCGAATAATCGTGAATGGAATTGGCTTGAACGAAGGAAAAACGATGACCCCCCCAACAACCTTTCTTAGGCAATATACCGAAAGCCAATAAATTCTTTAGCAAATCCGCTAAAGGGATTCCCGTTGTATAATTCACATTATAATTCGATACAATAGCACACGAATCACGAATCATTACACATTATTTTTTCAATCGTCTAACTAGTGCCGAAAAAATATATTTTTTCTATAAATATCGTAAATTTAATTGAAAAAATTGGCTTTACGTAAAAAATATTTTTCGAGACTAAAAAAAAAAAAATGGTATTTCCTCTTGAACTTCATTTGGATACTTCGTCAGAGCAAACGAAGCTAAATTTAACAAAAACAGCTGCGATATATCTTGTTTAACCAATTATTTTTCATCGAAATTTAAATCGTCGTGACGTCAATCTCGCGTCAGGTAGACACAGATGTTTTTTTTTTTTTTTTTTCTTGGGATAATTTTTATTCGCGTAATGTAGTGATGAGCGTTCTGTTACGGTCCCGAATAATTATCTCTTGCGCGATGTTTGTGTAATAACCATTAGAATTTCGGGTATATCTGTCTGTTTGTCTATAGTTCAGGCGCCGGAGAATAGTTTGTAACTGCACGCCCGTTGGGCCGGTGCGTTAACGAGATATAAACCTCGCGGCATGAGGGTTGTATATACCGCGGTAGATACATGCGGACAGAGTGATATCCGAGTGTGGATATCGAACACCTACGCATATTGACAGATCGCCGAGTGAGCGAGTAACTCCCTCTCTCATTCTCTCTTCTCGGTTCGCCGGCGATTCGACTTTGTCGAGCGTGCGGCGAACGCGTAACCGGGGGATTTCGTACCGAATGTGTACATATGTACGTTGCCGCGATTCGGATGTTAACCCGTTTTCCGCGTATACCGGTACTCTACCTGAAATTTCACTACAGACAGAAAGTATATACACAGCCGAGGCGCATCCGCTCGCGCGAAATTATTTCGTCGTTCGACCGAATGGGTTTTGTGTATCGAGTTTTCGTTATCTCACTCACACACAGCGGTGCGGTACTAATCGCCGAAAGCTTATTTCGCAAAAATCTGTCTCGGCCTCAGTTACGGTACATTTGTTTTTTTTTTTTTTTTTTTTTTTTTTTTTTTTTTAGCATCGCCAAAGGCAGACGGAAATTCTACGCAGTTACATCGTTATTCGACCGGCTGCAGGAAATTTCAAACAATCTCGAGAAATATTACGTAAGAGGTATAAATATGATCGAAGAATTTCGATACGGAAAGAAATGTGGGAATAACAGGTGGACTAATATTAGAAAAAAGAAAAAAAAAAACATATTTATCGAACCAATGCCTATCTCAACCTCGTATTTCTTCATTTAGAGGGGCGGATACAAAGAATACGAAGTTACATACTTCGTCAGTCGATAGTCAGGAAGTTCAAATAACTTCGTAATGTTCCGTAGTCCGTGTGGATTTCATGGAAAAAAACTTTGACGCGAATAAAACGTATGGTAATGAGAATCTCGAACGCAAATGTATCGAATTCAATCACATATTAAAGTGTAAGATATGAATATAGAGATATTCGAGTGAATAATAATATGAGCGATAATTCAGGGGATCACTTACTCTCGGAGCGTTTGTTATATCACACCTAATGAGTGTCGAGTAACACACTCGACAGTACTTAGTGTGGTTATACCGTATGCACACATGAGCCTCCAGATGCGGATACGCATTACATGTGTCTGTATAAAACAAGAATAAATAAAAATGCAATAGCGAAAGAGGAGCCGTGAGGCGTGAGGCGTGAGGCGTTCGGAGACCGGCGGAGAGGAGGCGCGTGGACATGGGTACGTGCGTTACATATCTATAGACAACTCATCCGCGGAAAACACGGTTGGCTCGTCTTCTTCGTCGTACACGACGAAGTATTTACGAAAGCAAAGAAGACTGTGCGCGAGATAAGTTGAACTCGAGCGAGTTATGAATTTCGCGAAGCGATTAAAGAGCTCTCGTGCAAAACGAAGGTCAAGCGAAGAATACGAGCAAAGTACGCGTTAAAAAATTATTACGGTACATTGTCAATATTTGCACGTCGTAAGAAATTTCCAGTTTTCTCTTCGCCAATGGAATCGCCGAACAGAAATCGAACGTTGTGTCTTCGTTTGTTTGTTTATCGAGCTATGAAATGATTGTTCTTCATTCATTTTTTTGTTTTTTATTCAAATCGATAACCGGTCAGAGGTTCAATGCTGCGGGTTACGACGTAAGTTATTGATTTATATCAAAGCGTTTATTCAGTTTTCTAGATGTTAAAAAGTTGCTTGACGCGCCAAAATGATATCTGGTGGATTTTTATTTTCTTCCATTTTTTTTTTTTTTTTTTTTTTTTTTTTTTTTTTTTTTTTTCGAATAAGTTGCGAATGAATAATTTTTCACTACGGACTACAGATTTCAGTGAGAGACGTCCCGAGACAGAAGATATCGCTCGGCAAACTTAACCAGTGATTTGGAAAGTCATACATATAGCGAAAGAACAGAAGCCTCGAGGGTTGGGATGAGCGAAATCGCATCGATGATCGAGAAACCGGAAGAGGACCGATATCGCAGGGGACTCAAAGATGCCTGCCGTGACTACTGATCCACCAATAACGTGCTGAGCGATAATAGAGGCCGCGCAGGTCTCGGGATACATTATTGACCTTGACGATCGATAGCGCGGCTCGGGGTTTCGAACGATAGCGTGACTGAGTGTATATTAGGTGAAGTTATACGTATACATATATGTATATATATATGTATGTGAAGGTAAAACTTACGATATACGATACGGTTATAACTACTTTTAGCCTAAAAGCGTAAATTCGACACCGGAATGGCCTTGAATTCGAAAAAAAAAACTTCGTATCCCACATCCTTCTCGACCGTTCGATGAATTTATAAATAAATTCTCTTCGAGAACACTATCTGCGAACGCCAGCGAAGAAATTGCCATCAAAATATCCTCAGGCTACGACGTACGCGGTTATTATATTGCTTTGCTAGCATTTTTTTTTTTTTTTTTTTTTTTTTTTCCTACGTTGCCTAATTATTCGACTAGACTGCGAATTCATTTCGAAGAATTGCTAATGACCTCGTATGAGCCAAAATCGCATTTTAATGCAACGGAGCTCTGCATAGAATTGTGTACGTTACGCTATGTAGAAGTATATAGAATTCTCGGAGGGTCCGACGAATCGAGTCTCGACGTCGATCAGCAAAGAGCCCGGAGTCGAGTCGGGCTTCGCGTCGTTGTTGACCTCGAACGTCTATGAAAGTAATTATGGAACGGTCGGCATGCTAGCCGTAGCTTTACACCGTTGCGTCGGAGTAACTGAAGCGCGATCTTCCGCGAGCCTTGAAAAAAAAACTTGCGAACGAACGGCGACCCTGTCGAGGAGATCGTTCGATCCTCGACCTACCTTTTTTTTTTTTCATAACACTCTTCTAACTTTTCGAGGTTTCTTTTTACGTTTGCAACGATAAAAAAAAAAACAAATGAAAAATTGCGAAACACGCGGATATTTTTTTTTTTTATTTTTTTTTTTTTTTTATGTATGAATTTCACGGAGTAGAACTGTGTGCACAATCTTGTGTACACGATCGGTAAAGTATGATCTTCCGCGGACCTTGAAACGATGCACGGTTGATCGGGCGCCGCGACGCACTCGCGAAGAGACTCGAGAGACTAACCTGACCGAACCTATAATCTAGCGGCACAGTACGGACACTCATACAGATGGATAAATATCTGTATTATATATGAATACACGCATTGACCGGCGACGCAGATAGAAACGACAACGACGATACATAGATGTGAGTATATCGAAGTATTGTAGCACAGTAATCTCTCACTCGCTCGCGTTACGATACGCGCGAAGCTGTATTAGCGGCGCCCCGATGGCCGGACAGAAGAACAGAGCGAGAAAAGAATAGCCGGAGAGAGGAATGTGTACGTAGAGTAGACCAGAGACAGAACGAAGCGGTGCGAGAGGAGGTATATTGAGGAGGAGGACAAATGGTCGAACGGAGAGACACGCGCCCGGATTACGTAACTGAGCACAACGTATAATACGATCGAACCGACCTACAAATCACGGGCTTCGCTTTCCGCTTAGCTGCGCTTTAGAGCTCCTCGACACGACCGAACCCCGAGGATGATCGAAGCCATCCCACTCTATCGCCCAAACTTAATATCTAATAAACACATCGAACAGCGAAACGCTGCGTATTAAATTAATTTATTTTATTATCGTTGAAAGTCTCAATCGGTAATAATCGTCGAATATTTATCGGCAATCGTCAAAGTCTCATAAAAATGTAATTATCTTCAGGAAATTTTATTGTACAATGTTTTGCCACAGATCGTAATTGTAATTTGTTGGATACTCGATGCCGGAAGGGAGCCTTACCTTTTTTTTATTTGTCAGAAGGACGCGAATGTTTGTGATTAATGGTTTTCCGTGCCATCAAAGAAACGGGAATCGAAGGTCTGCTTATGACAATTTTTTGCCGATTTTTTTTTTTTTTTTTTTTTTTTTTTCTTCAACTTTCGCCGATTCCGAGAATATCAAGAGAAATTATCATTTTTCGATATTAATAATTTCTTGTTTGAAATTTGTGAAATAGATTTTTCACGATGCGCATGCTAAAGACACGCCGTTCTGTTTACGATTATGCAAGTGCGTTGGTTGCGTGTGTCGCTCGCGAACGAAGTCAACACGAGGATAATAATACCATCGAATGAGAAGTTGAAGCTCCCCGTTCGCTATTGCGCCACACGTCGACGGTAGTAAATAAACGCCCGTCAGGCGACGACCGATCGAAACCGATATATTTCCGCGACTTTCCTTTCTCCATTTGTATTCCTTCCGAAGACTTTGTGACTCTAATTGTTCGCCGTTGTCTTGAAATTTTTCTTCGAACACAAAACCTTTTCACGTCGCGGAGGGCGGCGTCTGTTTTGTCGCGAGTCAGACGCGTAGAATGACGAAGTGATCTCTCGACATAGTGCGTGAACGCAGGGCTGCGGCGCGGTTAATTAGGCTAATTGAGGACGCGAGATATCGGCGAGACATGCAAGATTCCCGGTGGTTCTACTCGCGAGACTCCAAGAGTCACTGGCGGCCACACGAGCGCAACAAACTCGCCGACTTCTCTCGTTCCTCGTCTCGAATAATTTAATTATTAATCTTAACGCGTGTTATACTACGAGAGTGAAAGCAGAAAAAAAGAGAAGCAAGTTAAAAAAAAAAAAAAGGTCTCTCAACTCTTGCGACCTGATTAAATTTTTTATTCCCTCGACTCGCCCCCTACCGTCGTGCGATTCATGAATTTCTTTTTTTTTTTCCCATTCGTTCAAATTTATCGACATATTTGATTAACTCTTTCTTCGGCTTTGGCAAGTGACGAATATTTAAAACTCAAAGTTTTTACGACAAAAAAAGAAAGTCGAATAAATTTGTAAAGATAATTCGAAAAATTCTTTCATCACAATTTTACGTGAATCGATGATATTTAAAATTTTCATACGAAACATCGCGGGATTAATCGAAAAGTGACTAATCGCTCGAATTTTATCGATTTACTATGAAATATAAGTCAAAGATTAAAATAATATAAGTAACAAGTTCGTTTGTTGTTTCGGATGAATGGCGATGCACCACCCGGGACGACGATGCAAGCGATGAAATTATTCAACGACTGCGTGACCTACTGGGAGACCGGAATAGCCAGGCGTACGCGTGCGTCCGTTTACGTGAGCGCCGCTCGTGATTGCTGCGGCCACGTTCGCCGGATGTGGGAAGGGACGGTGAGAGAGAAAAGAGGGTTTAGCTCCCGAGTGCATGCGAGTCGTTCGAACAACGACACGCCGATATATATTGCGTGTTTCTGCGTGCGTCTGCGTGCGTATATACATGTAAAATTTCATATAAATGTTTCGCTATATCTATAACTGTATATATATACATATATACACACATGAGAACACGCCTCACCGGATAGTCTACTCATAGAAACTCCGTGTGGACAAAACCACCACCGATTCCCAAGCGCACCGGGCGTCCGCACAGACATTATAATAATATAATAATCATACGCGAATTTATATATGAATTTATGATTACACGTCACTCTCGCTATCGTACTCGTCAAAATAATATACACAGATAAAGACGTCCACCACGGCGCTTTCGGCCGTTCCGCGTGTACACGCGCCTTAGTGTATTTTTACGTCGTCGAAAATATACCACTCCGACATTTTATTGCGCGTTATTAACGTTCTTATCGCTGATCGCGTGATTCGATAACTCTCTCTTTCTCTCTCTGACATTTTCCCCGCTGCCCGTGACTTTCGTTATCAAACGATCGCGCGAAACAAATGCTCGGGAATTGCTCTCGTGCAAAACGTTTAATATCGCGAAACTCGCGGAGGGGAAGAGAAAATAACGTGTACGGTAACAAACCGAGTGAAAATACGAGAAACGTTGAAAGAGAAGCCTGTTGAATTTTCCGTGAGGGACGAACGAGAGTTTTATAGAGCGAGAATTTACGGAGTATATACATATATATATATATATATATATATATATACGTAGGGTCGTTCGTGAAACGGGGGCGGCGGGTTGATGCCGCGCTGGGAGAGAGTGAGAGAAAGAATGAAGATGAAAAACGACTTGTCCCGACAATTTCGTGAATAATTTATCGATCGATTAATCACGACGAAAAACGACGCCGGTGTAAAGCCCCATCTCGAGAGAAAACGGCGCAACTGAGGAACAGAATTGGATGGACTGTATGAGAGATCAATGAGACGGGAAACGTCTCATATTTATGTACGATTCGCATCTACATATTGTGTGTAACACCCGATTTGTAAACACCGGAATCAGAGACGCAAATCGTCGAGATACGGCGAGACAAAGTCCGATATGCGATACGATACATTTTTAAATTTCGATCGATTCATAATATAAATACCTGTTAATTATAAATATAATTGAAATATTACCGATTTTTTTTTTTTTTCACGAAAATATTGTTAAAAAAATATAGAACATTAAATATTTTGAAAAAATGTAGATAAAAAAAAAATTAAAAAAATGTAAAAAAATAAGAGAGGCAGCAATCGATAGAATTTATTTTATAGACAAGTTATTTTTTCCCGAGAATCGAAATATAAAAATGTTCTGATGATGTGTCGAAAAAAAAAAAAAATGGAGTACTGCTGAATTCATCTGAATTTAATTAATTTATCACAATCTTCGAAAGTTTGGCTTCAGTAGTTATCGAGAATGATGATATTAACACCGTAAGTTGCGGCTCATCTAAATCGTTCGGCACTATACCTCGTTTAATCGACGACAGCTTCGAGAAATCTTTCGTTCGTTAAATCCTCTCGGTTAATTTTATACTCGTGGGGATGAACGGCGCGATATCCGGTCTTTGGAGGTGGTGGTGGTGGGGCGGGGGTGGGGGGAGGGGGGAGAGGATAGGGTAAAACTTTTCGTCTCGTTTCGTTCGACTCGAGAAAACTTTACGGATAGTTGACCGAGAGAAAGGGGGCGAGAGAGCTTCGAGTCTCGACTCCCTCAGCAGTTACGGAGCGATAAATCTCGAGGGCCAATCCTAAGACGTACGAAACGTTCCCGAGTAACTTCACTCGGCGGTGGGTGTTTACGAGCGATCCGAGAGCAGAGAATCTCCCAGCGGTACGATGCTTGCGGGATATTCGTCCCCGTTATACACGCATGCGATTCCGTTCGTACGCACCCTCCATGTTGGAGAGCAAACGCCACGGCCTATACGAGAGTCGAGCGACCCAAAGACAGCTGCCATACCCCGCTGTTCTGTAGCCCCGTTCAACCCTCTGCTCGGCCTAAGAAAGCCGGGGAGACACGTATCCTCAAGGAATCCCGGAACAATCTTACAGCAACGGGATATAGCTAAGCTGTACCACTCGCTAGTCGATAAAAATGGCACCCGGGGAAATAAAACTAAAATGAAATGAAAAAGAAGAAAAAAAAAAAAAAAAAAAAAAAAAAATGGGGTAACCCGCGCCGATGGTAGACGATAAAAAGGATCATAATCATAACGGACATTTTCTATCCATTTTATGACGAATAAAACGCAAAGGGTATATTATCGGTTTCAGACGAGTGGCTTTCGCATATTCAACGAATGTCGAACGAAAGATATTATCCGTCGATCGGACCGCAAACATACTTGTCCCCCACGGGGTTTCTCGATACTGCAACGTGTGTTGCATATCTTTGAATTTTTTATACCCTTTCTGTTACGCAAAGATTCGATACTCGCGCAGAGTTCAAACTGATGAAAATTGATTCATCGATGTATTTTCCACACGTTTGTTTTACGCTTTAACTAGAATTATCGATAGAATATATTTCGCGTAAAGCGTATTCGCCGCTGTTATTCAATTATTGGAATTCGATGTATCATTAATCCTTTGAAGACCGATGTTATGGGAAACGTATTTCCACAGTTGAAACGCAACGATAATAACACATCTAACGACTTTAATAAACAACAAAAAATATTGAAGAAAAAGATGAAAAAAATTTCGAGTCGAAGTGTGGAGTTTCGGAACATATTATATCAAATGAACTCTCATGTTTTATCGAGAAATTTAAAAGGTATAATGGTGCAACGAGGTAATAGAGTTATCGCGTGACTGAAAACGGACGGATTTACGTACTTATTTATTGCATGTATCGTGTTTATTTAAGCGTAGAAATTTTATAGTATTATTCACAAGATTAACTATAGTATTTTTCGAAAGGTTAAGAATACGTGTATAAATAATAATTGCAAAGTCGTATTGATCTGAGGTCAGGATGTCTATGTTTGCGTTTGCAAATAACCAATTTTTCATGAGACCTCAAAATATCGATGAATATTTTAAAAAAAAAAAAATAATAATAATAATAATAATTCGTATAAAAATAATTTTGAATTTATAACTCACCCTGACGGGGGCACGCGGGAACAAGGAGGCGGCAGCGGACGCGTGAGGATTCACGTGGTGATGGTGGCCGTGATTGTGATGACCGTGATGATGGTGACCGTGCCGGGTGTCCGGACCGCCTCCCGCTGCCGCCTGCTCCGCCTGGACCGACATCGCTGCGCGGGCCTGACGTTCCCGCTCTCGAAGCCGGTCCCGGTCCACGCTGCAAAAATATCAAATGGAAACACATCGTTAAAAAAAAAGGGATTACATTTTTCTCCACAGCGTACGGGGAAACAGTGAGCGACGACCGGGCAGTAGATAATACCGATCAGACAGATTTTCAACTCGCGATTGTCCGCGGAGTAAAAGACAGGAGCGTCGGGCGTCGGGCGTTTCACAGCGAACATGTGATTTTGCGGGTTTTTTGGTATCCGCTGTTCTCCAAAACGACTAAAAATGTTTTACCAAAATTGCCCGTTACTTCGTACCGCGATATTTGTCTTTTTTCCGGTTTTATTATGATTGAGTGCGAGACGACAGGGATAAAACGGTTAAAAAAGTAATGCGCTTAAATATATCGAAATTTCGAAGATAAATGACGCACTTTTTTTTTCTTTTTTTTTTTTCATCTCACGCCGGAGGGTTATATGATCGATCGCATAATCACATCGCCGACACGTATGGTACGATTTCTCATTGTAAAAAGGATGAAATAAAAATAATTTTACGAAAATAAAAAAAAAAAAAAGAGTGAAATAACTAATGATTATTCGCATATTATAGTCGGGAGATTTATTCGTCGTTAAGTGTGGGAATCTCCCGACTATAACTCTTTTTTGTTAATATACTTTATTTATTACACTCTTTTTTCAGTCGGGCTTTTTTTTTTTATTTTCGTAAATTTATTTTCGAAGAATCGAAAATTGACATCAAGATAAATTCTTAATTATCGTACATACGCAAAAAAAAACGATTGAGACTAATCGTATCTATTCAATTATTCTGGAAAAGTAATCTTTCGATAATAAACAATTTCTCGAGACATTATTAGATAAATACTTCGCATTGGTAAGGTGGACGGTTCGCTATTAGTGTTTAATGCCATTTAAAAAAAAAATCGGCCGGTATTACCCGGAATACCCGGCGAAATTAACTTTTTTTTCCACTTGTTATTAATATTAATTGCCAACAATTTTACAGCGTCAAGCGCTCGCAGTTACTAATCAACGTCCCAAAGATTATACCGATTCAAGATTTGTATGGAATCTTCACGTTATAGCTGAATAATAAAGTTTTCCCTTAGTCGGCCGATATTCGCTACTCTCCTTCAAGTTATAAACCGCAAGAGTTTCGAATGCGAAGCGCGTGACTGAATGCACCAAAATCGTTAACCAGAGAAATGAGCTGTCGAATTTATTTTCAGCGACGAGAAGGTTAAACAGCTTCGTACACTCAATTATTCGCTCGTCCGTTACCTCGCGGCAGAACGACGCGGGCTAAAGCATTGACGAAATCCAAAGGAAACGCAGTAATTGCAAATGTTTTATCGAAATAATTATTGAAATAAAATAATTCGTTGATTTCGCAAGTATAAATTCGATGAAATAATCTTTCGTATCGTCAAGATTTCTATTATCGATATTTATCGAATTTTTATTCCGATGTCGATTATATTTTTTTGAATTTTATAATTTCCTGTTATTAATTTTCTTCTACTTCTTTCACGTTGTTCACGTTGTTCACGTTGAACTGTTACCTTTTTGTATCGTGGAATTGCGAGTATAAAATAGTTCTATGGTAGAAGTCGACATATCCGATAGACTTTAAATTCGAGAGGAAGTAAATATGGTTTAGATGCGAAAAAAAAACCCAGAAAACCCCTCTGAGGGTTAAAATTTCATTACCCGAATGAGTGTCTATTTCGTCAGAGTTGCTGCACGAAATTCGTTTATTTCTGCATTTCCGAGCGCTCATTTCCTCGAACGGAAGGTAAAAGGTCCCTTCGGGATATTAAATCGGCGATTGCCCCCGGGGATTCCCCTCGAGAATGAAATGCCAAAGGTGTATCGTAAATAGCTGAGAAATTCCTTGTGTACAAAAGAGTAACCAGCTGAGATACGATTGTGAATTACACGAGAAAGTGAGCAGCGTATAGTCATGCTGACGAGAACGAAGGAACGCGCGTCACCAGTAAACTCGAAGCAGCAACAGCCTCGACACTGACACACTGACACCGTTCGTTCGATCGTTCACAACGCGCGACAGCTCGGCTGTGCGGCGATGATTCAAAAAGATTGAGACAGAGAGATCGAGGAATGGAGAATCAAGTGGTCGGGCGGTTTAAGGGACGAACGAAGACGAAAGAAAAATAAAAAGAACGAAGATAGGAATATCGATGAGTCGGAGAGGAGTTGCGAAGCGATCGGTCTTTGTTTGGTCTTTAAATCTCAAGCTGTTTGCCATGGGTTACGGACAAAAAAAAATACACCGTAAAATTTTCACGATACCTTTAACATTTGCCGTTCACGCAATTTGCACAAATATTCTCGTTTTTCAGATGCGTTCGGAAGAACGCAAAAAAAATCATTTTCATCACAACTACAATCGGAATTTTCTCCAGAATCGTGAATCGTTTAAACGCGGAAGTCGTAGATTTCGATGATAAAATAAATACATACTACAAATTATAGTCAATTAAAATGTTCCTTAGGAATAAAAAAAGAAAGAAAAAAAGCTCCGCGCGGTATAGTTAATTGCGAGAGCGTTAAAAGTCGACGCTGATTACACGCAGTCGAAGACGCGTGTAAGATTTTTCGTTATTATAGGTCTCGAGTTCTGGCGAAAAAAGGGAAGCGCTGTATTTCAAGTTATTGTAAGAATGTAACGTATGAGTGTTAAAATGCGTTGAAGAAATGCGTGTTATCATGCGCGGCGAACGCGAACGCGAGTGCTAAAGCACGTGAGAGAAGGTCGTAGACGTCAATGAAGATCGGGAAAAACCGGTCGCTGCTATGCACGGCTTCAGCTCGAAGCTAATTGAAAAAGATGGACATATTATCGTCCATTAAACATAGGTAACGAGCCTTGTGTTTACGGCATACTGTTCGTATCGCGGATGCACTGTTAGCTTCCTTGACTTTCTTGTCTCTAGAAATGGTCTCTATAATAATGAAAATTAAATAAGAAAAAAGAATAAATCCAAGCGAACGATTGCTGCAAAATTTATTTTCGAAAATCTTCAATTACGACAACAACAATCCAAAATAATGTTACGTTTTAAGAAAATTAGTTAAACTTTTTTTTGTTTAATTGAAATTTTGTTTAATTCAATTAATTAATTTTTTGTTTTAATTACACAAATCTTTTCGAGAAGTCGGAAGAATGAATCGGACTTACGTAGTTCGCTAAAGGAAATAAAATGATCGCCCGATTATAGATAAATGTTATTCTCGCGATAGATATTCAAAGAATTATCTCGTGACGCAGATATTCGCGAAATGCATGGATCCTTCCGACAGTTTGTCGTTCGGAGTGATTGTTACCGGGTAGTCTACTGCGGAGTCACTGTGTGAAAAAATATAATAGAGAGAAGCACACGCGAGAGAGTTTCGGGATCATATCTCGCGGTTATCGGAAAGTACGAGAGTTCGCGAGCGTATTGCAGTCACGGGTCTCGTTGGTTCGTGAGCTGCGATCGGTGCGCACACCACGCCGTTGTATTTATAGAGTACAAGAGTGAAACGCGCGAGAGAGAAAAAGAGAGAGAAGAAGAAACGCTGTGATCGGTGAGGGAATGAAAAATGCGACGAGGGAGGGATATGTACCCTCGACGCTGGAAGAGAGAAAGAGACTCTATATACGTATACCCGGGGTAGTGCTCCACATAAATAACGGTTTAACGCTGCTTGTCGATAAAACTCACGTGAATTTCCAACGGGCACGCAAACCCCTTTCTATCTATCGGTGCAGCCGAGCGAACGTGCACACGTATACAATCGAGTCGCGCTATACGCGTGTAATATCATTTCGCTGTCGCTGTACACACGAATATAATACGCAGACTGGCAAAGTGAGTTCAATCAGCTTATGATATAAAAAAAAAGAAAAAAAAACGGAGTTATACCGTTAATATGATATTCAATAGAAGATTACACCGTTCGTCGATAAAGAGAAAACAGTGAAATTTAACATGAAAAACGTATTAGCGGATATACGGCGGTACAAAATTATGAATACCGGTTGAAATACAATAATGTACTCTCTATTGTAGAGAAGAGAAGAGAGAATGAGCGTATGGAGAATAGAGAGACCGAAGAACCGTGGGACATGGTGTAAATAATCGTATACATTCGCGTATTCGAATATATACATGAAAACGTGTGGTACGGAATATGTTAACGTCGACTTGGTTCGATCGCACATCCGTTATTCATTCCATGTATATTCTCATGGATGCGTATGGAAATTTTATCTTCATCGCTTCCCTCTCCCCGTCAACAGGTGTAAAGTTTCATAAACGTTTGAAGTTATAATTTTTTCTACTGCAACACGCAGATTTTTGCTCCGCGTGTTCGAAGTTCAAAATTATTTCATTTTTTTTTTTTTTTTTTTTTTTTTTTATAATTAAATATTCCGAAATTTCAGAGACATTTGCGCGTATGTATGCAACGCGCGCCTTTGTAGTACGAGGCGAAGTACTATGGAATAGTATCGAACTCTCTGCGTGAACTCGAAGTTGAGTTCCGAGGAGTTGCGCGCCCCGGAGACGGGGATAGCGATAGAGATTCCGTAGTGAAGTCGATGTGTAATTCGAGCTTCGTGCAGTCTCTTTGCATCCACCAGCTCTCCGGAGTTTCCCTTTGAGACCCGGCATTCCCCTGTACTCGTGGTTTGTTATCCGCGCGCATCTGCGTCTCATTCCGGCTGAGCGAACTCAACCGGCGCCGACGTTATGCACTAACTCTCTGTGGCCTATGTGGCATGGCACGACTCGCATATCAAGGAGCCGCGAGCTTCGAATCGCCGGAACAGCGAACCGGCGAATAGCCATGTGGCAAACTTTGTCGATAGGAACGAGAAAAAAAAAAGAAAAAAAAAAAAAAGAACTTCGCGAAAAACGAGTTAAATACAAAAAATTGAAAACTTCGCGAAGCAATTAATTCGAAATACTAACACGAAACTCAACAACAAGCCGATAAATCACGAAAACAACTAAAACCCAAAGCTCCCCCTTTGAAGTCGATTTCGATCAACGAAACCTCTTAATTAACAAATTACAGACCGTATCGTCGAGTTAATCGGTTCGCGTGCGCGGTAACCTAAAATTCCATAATAGACCGATTTCATCTGCGCTTTAATCAATTAAATTGAATTTTCGGAGTACTGAATATAAAATCCACCCGAAAAAAAAGGGTATATACACAATACATGTAATTCAACGTCGGATCGTTATCGTAAAATTGGACTAAAGGGAAAAATCAGGTCAAACAGATAGGTTTTCCCGTTCGGCGTAAAAACGTAAAAAACGAGAAAAAAAAATTCCGATATCAGCTAAATATTTCCGGGTTCATGTCAAACTTTCATTCTATATTCTCGGACTCGTATTTTTGGCTTCTCTGTCCATAAGATTTTACAACGGTAGAGAGAGGAGGAACACTTCGCCGGTGAAATAATATATCTATAGTTTGGGGGATTTAGTCCGATCGATATCTACGATGTTGGTGTCGAATGGGCATTGGTATCTGCTTATCACACCTCACCAGCATAAGTCTACTTGCATACTGGAGTAGGCATTTATCCACAGATATGTATCTAATACCTGATTGAGGTATATATACCGCGGGGTTCCCCACTGTGGTGTATAGTGGCTTAACACAGTAGTATATGGTAGCGCCGGTGCAGGCTTTCGAGGCGTGGTTAGCTGATACGGATATTAGCGATATTACACGTGATGCGCGTGACACGCAAACACCGATTTGATCGACCGTACATTTTCACATACGTGTTTTCCCCCATCTTTTTGTGTTAAACAATTTAAACACGTGACGGAGAGAAAAAAATAAATAAAACGTATAAATATATAATTGATTTAGATATGCTAAGGAGCGCAGAGGTCCGCGTCTACCCAATTACAGCTGTTCATCTATACTTCGCAGGCGTCTTCGTGACGATAAGCTATTGGTTCTTTTTTTTTTTTTTTTTTTTTTTTTTTTTTGAGACAGATGCGATGATTCAAATAGTTTGTTCCGTTTCAATCGTAGCGTCTGCTTTGATGAAGAAAAAAGTAAACATTCGACGATCATATATATATATTTTTTTTTTTTTTAGTTGCTTGAAAATATTATTTTCCTCGAGATACCGACTATTTTTAAAAGAGTAAACGAGTTATCTCGAACACGCGCCGACAAACGATGTCCTCCGCGCTTTGGGGACTTGCGTAATCGTCAGTCGGCTCATCGTGAAATAGTCGGAATGCTCGTGAAAAGAAAGAACGCGAAGGAAATACTGGTAACGCGGCAATGGGGCTTTCCATGAAACGACGCAAAGCCGATTCAAAGTCCAGGAAACACGAACGGAGAATCACGAGAGCGAACGAATGAAATAAAGACGAACGAAAAAAATAACGTTGGAATGTTAAACTCGAGGACAGCCGCGAGTTTAAAACTATTCGACCGGACAATGATAATATTCACGAATAACAATCACACCGAGGAGTACTTTTTTTTTAAATTTATTTTTATTCTATCGAATGTATTGCGAACTGATCGATCGAATAACGTTATATCGTCACATGGAACTTCCGTCTATTCCCTTTTTTATTTCTCTCTTATCAGCGTACACTTGAGATATCATACATGTTTATTGATGTGGAGAAACGTGCTTTATCGCACCGCGATAGAAACTATCGATTTTTTTTTTCAATAAACACGATAAGCGATGTCCATTTGTACATGTAATCAGGTCAGCGGGAAATGTTATCGTGAATTTGGATTTCCGAAAACGATTGCATTTTTTATTCGCGACGCGACAAAAACCGTGCGTTCTTTAATTCATCATTATATCATTCCGTCTCTTTCCATATCAATTGATTAGAAAGAGACAGAACGATAAAAAAAAAATAAGAATTAAAAAACACACGGAAATTCTTTACGAATAACTCGAAGTTTTAGCGTAACGCGACCGCCAATCGGCGAACGAATAAATCGATCGCAACAGTTTCGATCATTTCGATATATTTCGATATATTTATCCCTAAAATCTGTCGTTTAACTTTTTACTCTCGTTGCTTACATATTTCCGAAGAACTTTGAACTCGAAGTCGTTTTATTCGAGAGAAAAATAATTGTAGCGATCCGATTCTTTGGTTAGTTCGTAGTTTCACCGTCGGGTTACTCACGGAAAACAAACAATTCTCGGTCTTCGATGCTTTCTTTCTTTCTGTTCGTCACAAATACCATAATAATGTAAAATTTTTCAGTGGCAATTAACTCGAATTCGTGAGCCGGCGATCGCGTGACCGAAGAAAAAAAAAAGCCGGACGACAAAGCATACAACAGTCCCTACGGAGATGATAGAGGCGCACACTCACCGGGTGTTCAGGAGTGCGGCGCGCGACGCGCCGCTTCCAAATATAATTCTGACGTCGGTTGTGCTGTTGATGCCGTTACTGTTGCTGTCTCGATATCAGAACCGCCGAGACGACGACGACGTATCACCGTCAGCTTCGTGTTAGCTAAATACGTTCGGCGCAATATCATGCTTTTGTTCCGTGAACTCACAGACGAGAATCCTCACGCAAACTTTCGCGAATTATAATAGTATTTTTTTATTTTCGTAATAATTTTTTTTTTTTTTTTTTTTACGAAAAATTATCAACAGGAAAACGTTCGAAAATTTTTACGAGCAAATTGTCGGTTATCAACACAAACGGCGAACCAGGGTACAGCTGTAGCCTGAGCATTAGGATTACAACACCCACGCACCTCACTGTATGTACGTACACACGAGTTATAAAATATATATATATATATGTACGACGCGGCCTCGAGGAAGCGGCTAATCCAGTGTGCGCGCCCCTCTTAGCTCTTTCCAGTCGTTCTTCGCCGCGGCGAACGAAAGAAAAAAGAAAACGAAACTTATGTATCCACTCTTTTTCCTTCGCTCATTATCGGCTTTCGAAAATTAGCCTAATCGTCGACTCCTCTCGTATTGTATTCGTCGAGCGATTCGTTCGCTTCGTAAAAGAAAAAAAAAAAAAAAAAAAAAAAAAAAAAACGGAGTAAAGACGCTTTTCAATCGAAAAACTCGACGCTCGCGCACAGCCTATTCAAAGTTTCTCATAACAATAATAAGCACTTTCGCGCAAAATTCCACGGATCATCGGGTTGGGGAATATCCCGTTTGTCACGCACCGGATATATCTTCTCACACCGAAACGCTCGCGCGCGGGCGTGCGCTCTCTCTCTCTCTCTTGTTCCGTTCGTGTGAAAGATTGAATCTCTTTCGAAAGAAACACTCGGGAATAAAGAGAGACAGACAATCGGAAAGGTTTTTTAAACAGTGTGTTGAAATGACGCTTATGAAAAGGAAGTTTCGGATAATCGTGAATTCGATTGGTCTTTCCGTCTCGTATACCGGGAAAGGTCACCTCTGCAAAAGAGCGACAGAACGCACGCAGAGAGAGGCACCGCTTCGACACACTCGTGCGCACTGACAAACACCGGATCAACCCGATATCGTCAACAACGTTATATTCAATGCGCGGAAAAAAAAAGAAAAAAAAAAAATAATAAAAAAAAATCGAAGAAAAAGAAGAAGCGGAATAACAGCCAAAGGAAGTGGCGAGTATATCGCGAAAAAAATACGAGAATGTGTGACAGTCGACGTACGAGAAGCGGGAAAACACTTGGACCCGCCGGGCCAAGTCGTCGCGTACAAAGTGTAATACGTCACTGGAGACTCGTGACAGTGGCGCGTCACTGCGTCGAACAATTGCGTCAAGCCGTTGGATAGATCATTCACGATCGGTTCACTTTATTGCGTAGTTATTATATACATGTGCACCAATCCAAGTTTCGAATTCGCGATCTATATGAAATTTTTTTTCCGTTTCATAAAAATCGAAATAAATATGAAAGTCGAAAAAGGCTTTCGAAACGTGAGATAAACTGGCGATCGAGTTATGAACACTTCACGATTTAAAGGGCCGTTGAAGGATCACGTCACACTCGGCACACGTATCCACAGTAACACTGAGTACCGTCGTAATATAGCACCGTAGGTGTCTTCTTCGTGGGTAGTCAAGACGACTATACGATCGAAAGCTCACAGATCGAACAATTATTCACTTGACCAACAAACAAACGAAAAAAAAACTTCAAGTTTCCAACACCCGCGATGTATTTTTCGATAGAAAAAAATAATAATAATAATAACAATAGTAACGACAATAATGAAAAAAAGAAGGTAAAACACAGAGAGACGAGTAGAGGATGCCTCAGCGTTTCGCGCGGAGACGCAACGAGGCGATTAGAGCTCGAGAGAAACTGGCACTTTCCGGTCGTGACTGAACAACGCACACGGGTACACTGATACGGGAGAGAACGACGGAGATGGAACGAGCGAGAAGTGAGATACAGATAGAGAGGAGAGCCGAGCGATGTCGAGGGGGTGGAAGGGGCGGAGGGGAGCAAAACGATGCAGAGAGAGAGAGAGAGAGAGAGAGAGAGAGAGAGAGGGAGTGAGCGCCGAAGGAACGAGACCGCGTGTGCATACGAGTGAGCGAAATGGAAATAGACGAAGGAGCGAGTGAGGCTTTCGTCAGTCGAAACGAAGGACGGAGAATAGAGAGATACCGGGGGGTACGAAGGTGGGAGCGTGACGTTGCGCGCGCGGTGAGAAGGGATAAGAACAGGAGCGCGGGCGAGAGACGAGACGAGTAGAGTAGATATAGGTATACATATATATAGATACATTCTATATGGGAAATTCGCACACGAGCCACCAGCAGCAGCAGCAGCCGGCTGCCGGCTCGCGCCGCGCGCGCGTTCATCCTTTTGCCGCAAAAGCTCGCGACTCCGGTCCTCGAACGAACGACCGAAGTCGCGACTGACGGAGAAAATAGAGACACACGAGAAAACGACGGGGGGATATACGTGAGACGGAGAAGGATTGAGGGAGAGAGAGAATGAAAGAGAATTTGTAGGAGAAGAGATTGGGGAGAGTAAGGGAGATGAGAAAGATGAAAAAGGTAAAACGAAGACGAGCTCTAGACAGGGCGAGTACGAGGCGGCGGGGAGGGGGGAGGGGGGAGGGGGGCTTGCGCGGTGCCGCGGGGGTGGCAGTCGACGCGCGAACCCACCAAGTGAGACAGAGAGAGACGGGTAAGTGGCGCGCTGGGCGAAGCGAAGTGGGAGGGATTATCAAAATGGCCGCTCGACCGTCACGCCGCCTCGCGCGGAAAGCGTGGATCGGTCCGCGCACGTAGATGACGGCGACGACAACGATGAGTATATACGTATATATGTACATAATACGTACGAAACTCGACGTTAGCATGTATACACATTGCTCGTTGCCGATGCAGAATGCGCCTTTTCGTTTACACGCGACTAAAACATTCGTGATACACAACCCGAACGTTTATTCTCGTCTTAGCTGTTATGATTTCAAAGACGAGGCAACGGGTTTACTATGCGGGGATAAAGATCTTCGAGATTTGATAACCGTTAGTCCATTGTATCGATCAAATTGTAATTCATGAGTCGGTTAATATTCATTGGAGGGAACGGAGTTCGAGAAGTTTGGGTAATTAATTTGTCGGGGAGGGAGGGGGCGGCGATGGAATAATTTCTGAACGACGACGGGGATTAGCAAATAAACAGGCGCTACTTGCAATTGAAACGAGTAATCGGAGGCGGTGGATACACTGTATTGAATGGATCAACCGCATTCGACTAATATCAATAGAGTTGTTGGAAAGATTCTGCGGTTGTGAAACGGATCATTGAAACTTCGATGAAACTAATATGACGAAAAAAAAAAAAAAAAAATTCCGTTATTCCGCGAAATATTGATTTTCACGTTCAAATGAAAATTTCATTAAGGGAAAAAATTTGTAACAAGCAAACAATAACTTTCCGCGCGATGTTGATAAAGTTTTATCTCTTACGAGATCGTGGATACGATGCGAAAAATTGGTTCGATGTAAGTTCGATCGATTTTATCCACCAATAGATCGAGGATTCTTCGACTTTATCGCCGGCATCGTATCCTAATAATTTAAGATAGTTTCGTCCTGTAGTTTCTAAGATTCGACAAATTTCCACGATATCGAAGAGGCATCAAAAGCTTTGAAACAATTTCTTGCATCGTTCGTAAACTACGTTGTTTCGTATTGCTTTATGCGCGTAATCTGGTACATTGTTCATTTCGCCAATCCGAAGAAATACGATACTATAACCATGAAGATCCCGGCGCTGTCAAGATAATTTACGACCAATATAACCGGTCCTCTGATCGATAGGACTGCAACGAGAATAGTCACGAAGAACAGATCGCGATTTATCCGTGAATATTCAACGTACGACAAATTTCCTTGTTCACCGAAGTGGATAGCAAAATTTTGCCAAGAAAATTCATTAAAAAAAAAAAAAAAAAAAAAAAAAACATAATCCGCTCCAAGAAACTGTCTCGTGTGGATCGTTATCCGTTTCATCTATAAATAAAGCATAGCACGCAATCCCGAAGCATCGAGAGACAACGTATCCCCGATGTTCGTGGAATAATCGTCGAATCTTGTTATCATAAATCAGTCGTTATTTCGATTTATATCTATATATCTATACAATCAGAGTATCCTAATTAGTAATCAATGATGACGTTCGACCTTCGGTTATACAGAGACGGTTGCTACCGCTCTGGTCGACATGAACGGTTTGCCTAACGAGAATCGGAGCAACACAGCGAGTGGTCTCCCGTTCTCCGCCTCGAGGAGCTCTTTTTCTCGCTATATATTTCGCGAGCTTCGATGTGTAATACCCCTTTGACCCCCATTATCCAAGCCGCACCGGAATCCCATCGATAAAGAAATATAAACGATTTCTGGCGGTGAGTGGAGTGGTAGGCGGGAACGACGGTGGTGGCGGTGGCGGCGGCGGCGGCGCTGGTGAGGCCTCTCCGGGTTTCACTCCCGATCGGCTCTCTCCCGACCTATGTCACGCCGCTTCCGACCGCGTTACTACTGCCGGTGTTCTCTCCGCTGCTACCGCTATACCCACCTACAGTAATATACCTATCTATACCCTCGTATACCGATATCGTATATCTATACAGCGCTATCTATCCAACTATAACACAGCCACCGGTGCAGAGCTTTATTGGCAGTCTGAAGCTCTCTCGTCGTGCATCGAATAGTGACAGAGCGAGTGACGACGAGTGGGTATGTATAGATGAGGTAATGGTACGCGTATCCCAGCGATAGAGCGAAAAAGAGATCGGCGCCTCGTCGAGGGCGGGAAGGATAGACGAAACAGACGGAAATGAAGCGGGCAACGGGAACGTCTGTGTCGGTGGTTGAAGCGCGACGGAGAACAGAAACCAGAATACCCAACAGAGAGTACCTCGACGCGATAGGGAATGAAAGAGAAAATATCAGTTGAGTGAGAAGGAAATATATATATATATGTATACATATGTATACACATATATATGTCGAGGAAAATGAGAGAACTATGGGTACGAAAGAGGGAAGAAGGCGAAGTGAGTCGGGAGAGAAAAAGAGAGATAGAGGTCAGTTGTGAAGTAACGACGAGGGACGAAGTGGCGAATGGTAGGAGGGTACATAGTCGCGTCGGGCGCGAATACCCCCGTTGCCCCCGTCGGGCATCCCCTCTGCCCCTGATGAGCCGCCCGACGGTCGGTTCGTGCCGCCACACCATCCGTCCACAAGAGTTTCATACCGCTGCTGTTACTCTTCTCGTGGCTCTCTCTCTCTCTCTCTCTCTCTCTCTCTCTCTCTCTCTCTCTCTCGCGACGGCACTACGACGTCGCTTCGAGTAATACGTATAGTATGTTACACATACGTATTTATTTATGTGTGTATATATATATATATATATGTGGAAAGGGAGTATATGTACTTCGCGGCAGAGCACTGCGCGCGTGAACGACACAAACCAAGATGGCGCAGTGTAACACTTTAAATTGCAACGTGGACGAGAGATAGCTGTGAAATCGAGAGTATTCCGAGTAATTGATACAGGTTATGTACGTAGCGAAGCCGTGTATCGAAGAATTTGTATCCGAGCTTTGAAAATGCAAATAACATCGATGACACGCTGGTCTCGGAGTCAACAGAGACGCGAGAGGCCCGTTAAAGATAAAAGAAACAATCTCGACAACCAGAGCTCATAAATTCGATAATACTTGACACACGTTTTATCGAATATCGTCGATAAACACGACAAGATTGATTGTACGATTGATATAATACGCGCGTTATTTATTTACATAACAAATATATTTTTCAGCGATAATAAAGACGCGGAATATTTGATTATTTGATACTTCATTATTTCTGTTTGGGATAAGCCGATTGTTCGGATTTATATTCAATAAATTGTATCTGAGATGATTTTTTATGTTTGTTATAATTATTTTTTCGGATATTCGAAATTATTTGCGAAATAAAATTCGGCTTTTAGACACTAAATATATCGACTCGTTTTTTGGTCACTCCGATTCCGCGATCGTAGGAAATCGGGAAAAAAAAAAAAAAACGAAAATAATGATGAAAAATTGTAGAGAGGAAGAGATCGGAGGGCGTAAATAGAAAGTCTGAGTGCGCGACGATGCATGCACAGCGGTCGTTGCGCACCTAGCGTAAGCGGACTCCCAGGTGGCGTGTAATTAGCGCTACTTTTACGATTACGTTTACGTAAGATTCAGCAGAGTAGCTATATCTACCGTCGACTATGTTTCGGATTGAAGACACACTCTTCTTCGTGTACTTGTGAAGCTGTGCCATTGCTGGTGCAGTTTGCCAGTTCGACCTATTCGAGTCATAGAGAGGGGGACGGGGAAGAGAGCAAAAGCGGGGGAGGTTGTTCCATTGCCCCAGATAAGACGAGAGGCCTTCCTCTCTGTCTTTTCCCTGGAGTTCCCTCTTCCATACCCTCGCGTTTTCCCCTCTACTTGCCTGCAACAACCGTCGACGTCTCTTTACCGCGAGATATAAGAAACGGAATAGCCTCGCGGAGCGCGTCTCGGCTCCTTCGCTCAACTAGCTACCGCGGCGGAGCTTCTAGCATAGCCTCAGAGCTATAACAGGGAGGACGTCTTGCGGTCTCTCGTTCTACCGTTTTCCTATAGCCATAGTAATCTCATCGTCCTCCCTCTACCGCCCACTCCGTTCGCTTATTCCCCCCCATTCCGGTGATACAACTATATATATATAGTTGCTTTGTACCGTAACGAAAACTTATATAGAGAACTCGTGATTCTTCTTTCTATTCTTCCTTTGCGCAACTAAGAATTCGTTGATTGTCGGGACGGTAGCGTTGTTGAGGTCTACTCGGTGACGAGATACCGGTATGTAATAATGATCGTGTCGCGCAACAACTCCCGGAGCTCTATCCCGCTCCGTGACTTTGCGGGGACACGGAGTCAATTAAAGTTTTTTAAAAAAATTACCATAACGCGTGACGGTGAAAAAAAAATGTAAGCAACATTTTTTTATATTTTTCATAAGAATTTAATTTTTTTTTGGCCCGCAAATGGACAATTATTTGATACAAATTTGAGTGCATGTTTTTCGGAGTATTTTTCATTTTTAGCCTATTATTCGAGAAACTGAAGATCAACGTGTAAAAATTTATTCAGCTACTTTTGAAAATGTATGCAAAGAATTTTTCTGTTAACGACGGAAAAACGGACTCCTTTGATTGATGATTGTATTAGTCAAATTTTCTACGAGTCTTTTGTGTCTCCCGGTGGTTCGCCTATTGTGTCCGTTCATTCGTTTGCTCGGTTATGAGTCTTGACGAAACGGTTCAGGTACGTCGTGCCGAGAACGAAAAAGGTGAATGAAGAGGAGAGGGGGGGGGGGGAGGGGGAGACTGCGAACGGGATACACAGCGAGAACGCCTGCGGAGCAGCGAGTATACAGTCGAAAGGAAGAAGAAACATTTGTATATGGAGTTCGAGGCTTCGCTACTGTGCGTCTCGTCTCTCGATTCACTTATCCTTCTTCCTCCCTCTTCATCCTCTTTTTTTTCTTCTTCAAGATTTTTCGCCTTACGTTTTTTTTTTTTTTTTTGGTCTCTTCACGTTCATTTTATTTTATTTTTATATCCTCCCCCTCGCACACGCGTTGTTTCTTTCGTCAAGAAGCTTCCTGCAAATGTTTCTTCACGAGTCTCTCGCGCACACCGGTTTCCTTATAACCGATCCCCAACCACCCTCCCGGACACGAGGCTTCCGCGACTCGCTTCCTTCTTCTCCTCCTTCTTCCGACAGCCCGATGTGTATACCATAATACTAGAAAATGTAGAGCTCTCAAAAGGAGAACACGACGAACTCGAACGCCCACCACCGTTCACTCGCTCGAGAGAGAGAGAGAGAGTACTTTGCCCGCAGTCGAGATTTCGCGCGTCGTACAAACACGACAAGTATAAAACTTAACGAGGAAATTAAGGTGACGCTGGAATTTACCCCGAACTAACTATACTCAGCTTCACTTTAACTATACACTGACCTCTTTTACGCGAATTTATTATTACACTGTTGAGATATACTTTTTTTTTTTTTCTTTTTTTTTTTTTCTCCGTCTCACAACTCGTGTATATTGTTATAATCAATGAAAAAATGGCGCCATTGCCCACTCTGACCACTACGATAAATAAACGAGTCGATCGATTCCAATGAATAATTGATAATTAAACGAATTTTTCAATGAAGAAATTATAACACCGTTGACCGACGAAAAAAAATGGGGAGAAAATATACGTAGAGAATATAATATATTCTAACGAGACAAGAGTTCGGTAGAGGAATTTTTGAGCAACTGGCGTCCCGTTGAGTGAAACGAAAGCAGCCGGCGAACGCGGGGGTTCCGGGTAGAGAGCGATGGAAGGAGGGGACATAGGGATGAGCCACGAGAGAAACGCTTTAGGGGTCGGTGCACGTCGGGGTTGCAGCTCCTCTCACTCTATTCGATTCTCTCGTTCGTTCGTGAGCGCGCGACAGTGTGGGCTGTAAAAATTGTGACCGATCCCTCTATCTATACACTGACGAAACGAACGAGCGAGGAAAAGAATGAAAATCGAGCCGATTTGTTCGGTATCGTAACACAGAGAGAGAGAAACAGAGACGGAGGTATTTATTTTTCGCATTCACGAATTTTTCAACCATCAAACTTGTTCGCGTGGGTTTTACCATCGACCCCTCTGGATTTTAACAGTTATATACATGTATCTCCCCGCACCCCCCATTCGCTGTCCATTAAATCCACGAAATTGCCGCAGGCACGACAATTATTATGCGTGAATTCACCGAGAACGTATTTAGGTGACGAAAGAGTTAATAAAAACTCATAGAAAACACGATGACATTTACTCTACTGTTCTTGATGTTAATTCTTGCGCAATTGATCATTTGTGTGACGAATAAATAATTACGAATTATTAACGGTGACGAGTTTGTTGTTCGATGGAATTTAATCAATTACACGAGAACCAAATTTGACGATGTTGAGTCGATTTTCACTTTTCAAACAATTGTTGTTTTTTTTTTTTTTTTTTTTTTTTTCGTAAAAAAGAGCGAAATTTGCGGGAAAAACATGGAATATCGTTATATAGTTTGATACGAATTCTGAATGAAAAACAAAACTGACTGAATAAGCGTTAAATTGTTATTTGTAAAATGTAAACCCCATAATTTTGCATAGAAATGACGTTAACTTTCGCGAGAACTGCGATCAAATTATTATTAATAACGTAATCGTAGCGAAAAAAAAAATCCTAATTGAAAAAACGCAAAGTTATTGTTCTGATATGAGATAACTGCGTGAAGAAAATTTTCTGAAAAATGCAGCAAACCTGCGAAGTTCTTTCGCGAGTAGAGTTTTTTTTCTTTTTCTTTTCGTCGAGGAAAAACGTAGATGTAGCGGAAGAGAATATGAGAAAAGGAGCGTCAGCTTACGCGGAACGTTGGATCGCGCGCGTGGGTGTTGCAACACACAGAAGGAACTCAGTCAATGGAGTCTTCGTGAAAGACCCATCGAACGATTTAAGGCAAAGAAGATTGCGAGTTTCAAGGGCCAAACTGTTGCGCTGTGATCTCAGCTCGGCTTTGAAAAAGAAATTGAAAAGAAAAACCCACCAAAGACAAAAAAAAACACCGATCGAAGAACAAACAGAGAAATGAATGAATTTTTCGTTCGTTTTTTTCCGCGTCGCGTGAATAGTTATCGAAATAAAAGAAAAACTATCAAAATCTGCGATATATGTACGCGGCATTTGGAGAAAATTCGTAAATAAAAATTCGTCTCGCGTAGTCTCCAATTAAATGATCGCGCATCGCGTAGCACAGAATGAATGCGACATTCGGTGAAAAGCATTCAGACGAACTTCTCCATCAATGCAGATACGGATAAGACTCGTAAGCGGAAAATTCTGTTAATCCCGCGGAAGCGTCAACTTCGCCTTAAAAAAAGAAGAAAAAAAAAAAACGAAGAGCTTTACGGATTTCCTCGCTCGAGTCAAGAGCCCCCGGTATCTCAAAGCTTTTTTATCCGAATTAAGCTACATTTTTCAACATTTGTGAAAACTCTATTTGTGAAGAGTGACGATCTCGTGGACGATGCGTAAAATAAAGAAAAACAGCTGCAAACAGCGTGGAGAAGGCGATAACGAGGGGGCGATGTTATACGAGTCAAGGGTCGCGCGGCCGATGGAACGTGTCGTACACACGTGTGGCGCAGGAGAGTCGAAGTGAATAGAGCGGAGAGACGAAGCTGGAAATCGAATAAAATCGAATAGTCTGTTCGCTGAGCGTTGAAAATGTTTCACATGCGGGAATACAGGTACTTGTAAACGTGTAACGAGTCCTATAACCTTTGAGACGATACATCGCGAGTCGTACAATCGCAGTTTGTTTTCGTTGGTATTCATTGAAGTACAAAGAGTTTCTTTTTTTCGTATGCTCGGGGCCATCGGTCGCATAGATTTCGTCCAACGCAAGCCTCGACCTCCGACCTAACACGTGCGGTACACAACAGGAGGGCAGAGGTGCACTTTGCTCTCTGTGTTATATCCAACGAAACGAGTGATACACGTAGGAGGTGAAACGTTGCAAGAGATGCTGAAACGATACGCTGTGGGCGCTCGCGTTTCTCCCTCGAGTGAGAAAGGGGTTTGAAACCCCTACGGGGACGAAAATTCATCCTACAGTGCGTTTTCATTGCTCTTAACTCCCCGTATCAGCCTACAATCCTCCCACGCGTTACAGAAAAGTATCCAACATCTTGACTAACCGGAGTCCGAAATAATGCATAATTCTCATTCCGGTAATCGAGAAAAATTGGTAACAAAATCAATTACGCGAAACATAAATAAAAAGAGATCTTTTGTCTGATTTCCGACTCGAAACTTTATTTAATCATCGAAATTAGTGATTTTACACATCGATATTGGGACACCATTGCCGCCGCAGCGCCACTGTCGTTTGCAACAAATTACGAGTTTCCGAATATCGTGTCGTGTTTCTACATCGATCCGACGTGAGTTTGATGATATTGATTAAAGGCTGTTTCTCATTCCGAGCAGAAACAAGAGATAAATGCAGATATACAAAGGCGGTTGGAACAGCAGGTGAGGGATTTTCGTGACAACGAGAATTGTACCTGGCAAGGCGGTGGTATACTACTTATATTCTATATACACCGATGTATAGAAGTTGCTCGCAAGTAAGAAGAGGAGGCATCAGCACAAAGTACAGAAGCACGTACGGATATAGCCGCGGGCATTGATCCTCCTGAAATTGCAAACAACGGGAGAGCGGAGAGCGTGCGAGCGACGAACACACACCGCCCGAGAGAGCGGCAGCGGGGTACGGTCGAGACGTGGCCTTTATCAAAGTGGGTTGTCAGCCGCAGCCTTTATCACCGTACAGTGTTATCGGAGAGTAGCGAGAGAGGGAGAGAGAGAGATAGAGAGACATAGAGAGACATAGAGAGACATAGAGAGAGTGCCCGCGCACGAGAGAAGACGAGCGCGCGGACGCTGAGCACTTCTCTCTGTGCTCTGACTTTACTCGTTCGCTCAGATGCTTTGCCGCTGACGCCGCTATAGCACGATGAAACGAGAGATTCAACGAAGAAGCGACAATGAGCCATAAGGACGACAAGTCTATATACATATTGATACGTTTCAGATGAAACTAAAGAGAAATTGCCGAAAGGGAAACAAAATTGACGCTCTCGCAATGAGGCGATGATAGGTATACACGCGACCCAAACTGTGAATTACGAAGAAGAAATCTCGGAATTGTACCGACTGAGTTATCGACTCCACAGTCGGTGCCACTCAGTGCGATGTTGGGAACTTCTGAAACTCTGTCGATCGTATATCGGTTTCTCTCGCTGCTGCTTATGCTACTCGCTACGCTCCGTTCAGTAATTCTCTTTTGTTCGACGAGCCAAACGACGACTAATCCGAGGCGAGGGAACCAAAAACGGCTAACCGAGATGATACCATTCTCTCTCTTCGCCGGTGTGCATAGAAAGTTTGTGCGTTTTGCGTTGACCTCGCGTCGGTATACCTGCTATGGCTACTTGACGCTTAACTGCTATAGACTCTTAACCCCCGAAGTGCATACATTTCTATCAAATTGTTACGATCCCTACACCCGTACCATCTCTCACCCTCACTGTCAGGTAAAAATCAGGTATAACTTTATTCGCAACAGCTATGAATGCTAAAGTATTTGCATCAATTTCATTCGACTACTGGGAAGCAATTTTAACGAAAATTTATCCAATTTTCTGCAATAGTAAAATGGCGAAAGTTCGAAACACTTCTCGGAAACAATGTACGTAGCTTATCTGATTCACGTACGAATTTAGAGATTCAAATTATCTGCATTGATGACTAAGCAGTAAAAAAAAAAAAAAAAATCGACGTATCTACAAATTATTTGTATGCAACTTATATTGTTGCCGATTCGAAAACTTTGAATATGGTAATCGTTTTTGTTTATTTTCTCTCGTTTTTTATTTCATTTATATATTATTTCGTACGAATAATAGATTTTTTTGTTACTTTTGGAATGTATCGCGTGTTATCAGTGAGATAAAGTAAACTGAACGGAACGGAACGGAACTATGTTACGATAATCATTGATGGCAAAACTAGAGAGCTCCCTGTTTCGAATATCACAGAGAACGACAATCCAGAATCGTTCGCCCCCTATGTTCGCCAGCGCCACAGCGTCAGAGTATCAATTTCTCTCGTCGCGTGCTGAGAGAGAGATAGCTGCTTTATGCTATATATCGGACTCTCGGTGTGCGCACGGAGCTCACATTAATACTCGCGCGCCTTTCCCTCTCCGTCGTTACACGTTCTCGTTGCGCTGCTTCGCTCTATACACCCTGAAACGTCGTTTCCCCACCACCTATTCCATGTGCTCGTCTGTCGGTGGACGAGCCGAACGAGCAAACTACTAACGCGCTTCCTCACCCGCCGCCCTTTTGCCCGGTCAACCGAACGATATCTCTATCCCACTCTTGCAATACCGCTGTTACCGCTGTTAGTGTTACTGCTGCTGCTGCTCGTCGGCCATCCGAGGCGTACTATGCGTAAGCAAAAGCGAATACGAAACGAAAGAGAGAGATAGAAATATTGTGAATTACATACGGCATAGTTATTGGTCATTTAAAAAAACAAAAATTAATGTGCAAAAATTGATAAGAAAAATTAGCCAATAAAAAAAAAATGTCGTAAGACATAAGAAAATATTTTTTAAACTTCAGTTTCATGAAAGCTTTTGAGTTTTTCTTCGTCAGAAAATCTGTGGCTATAATATCTCCCTTTTTGGATCGGTTGCCATACAAGTCTGAAGCTGATATATTTATTGCGAAATTTCAGTCGGTGAAGCAAACGATGTATTTGAGAGAAATGTGAATAAATTTAAGAACTGTATAAATATTACTCCGATCGATTGCTCGATAAAATTAGGTGAAGTTGATGCTTCATACAGCTAAATAATCAATGTAAGGAATAAAAGATCAAAGCGTTTCCCTATCTTTAGATCGGTTGGGGTGAAGAGTAAAATTTTCCACAAGAAAATTGTTATCGAAAAATTGTAAAAATATTTAA
Organism: Buathra laborator; assembly: GCA_934046635.1. NCBI lineage: Eukaryota > Metazoa > Arthropoda > Insecta > Hymenoptera > Ichneumonidae > Buathra > Buathra laborator. The sequence continues at coordinate 9,281,499 of OW203900.1, forward strand.
CACCCGAAAGTTGAATTTCGTATGATAGATCACAAATTTTATATTCATCATTCAAAAATCTTTCGTAACCATCTTAAAAATACCCCATCAAATATTCCGATTAAAATTAAAATTTATAGAATAAATAAAAAAAAAAAAATCACTTTGGCTCAACAGATAAATTTTTTTTACTATAAACACATCGAAAGAATCGAAAAGAAATTATTCCTAACTACAAAGATTGTTATTGCTATTTCCACTGCTCTATTTATGTATCAAACGATATCGTACGGCCTTAAAAAAAAAAAACTATCTGCAAAAATTTTTTTCGTTATCTCGTCGAGAAGTTCCGTTCAACCGAAAATACGAAACACGATTTTGGAGTAAACTAATTCGTCACTATAGTTCTCTAATCACATCCTAAATATTAGAGTCACGTAATTGCGGGATAATGCAAACGAAAGGACAGTCATTCCGCATATTCAATGGGATTTATTACCCGCCGCCAATGACTATATCGCAGCCAACAACTGCATGGATTAACTGTACGTATCCCTCTACTGCGCCGCCGTCATTGCCGGCTGAGTCTGCCACTTGGCGCGCCGAGTTCGCGGCCCGTGGTGTTTACGTTCGGTCTCGCTGTTTGCTATACAAAGGGCAGGTAATATACCCCACGAGCTAAGCACATAAGCACGTTACATTGCATTACAAGTTGAGTGGAAACGCACTCGGGGGTGTGTTGTATGTAACTGTCGGTTGGTCAGCGAATGAGGGTCGAAATTGGTGCGCGCGTGAGGAGCAACGAGGTAACATGGGTATCACATACGGAATTTCGATTCTACGGTAGCGACGGTTAATATACGCGTAATAGTCGCGGTGGAGTATATAAATTTGCATGCATATCTCGTAGATCTATGTCCGCACACAAAGATAGATTATGTCGCCGTCGAAATTTATGTACGCGAAATATATCTTAAATACATAATTTTCATGAATAGCACGCGTGCTGTGAAACTACGAGAATTGTGTGTACTGTTTTCGAACGCAAATAGCGCTGGTAGATGCACGTGCGCATGAGCGATGCAAGAGAATTCAGATTCGCCAGACTATCGCTGGATTACGAGGGATTATTCGGTACGTTTTCGTGATAAAAAAAAAAAAAAAAAAATTATTCGCCTCGTGAATAAATTTGGAAATACTTCGTAACTCCGAAAAATGCATTAAATTTGACAAATATCGTGATAAGAATTCATAGAAAAAAAAAAAAGGGAATAAGTATAGTGACAAAATATTCAGAGCGCAAAAGATTTGTTCGTCGGTATTTACACAGATAGTTTCAGCGGGTTATCTCGTTAATGCCGATGTGAAAGCATAAATGTTGAAAGAGATATGTTGTTAATTAGTCCAAATAAAGTTTCGAGAATGCAAGAATCGACTTTCTACGTAAAATAATTTCGTACAATGAGTCAAATGGCAGCTTTGTTCGCTTTTCGCTAAATACAGAGTGTGCGACACGAAGCTTGAGAAAAAAATATATATAATTCGCGTCGAGCCAATGGGAGAATTGAGTAATTGTCGACAAGTCCTAAGCTATTGAATCACAATTGGGATAAAAGTCAGCGTGAGAGTTTGTGGCGGTGAAGCGGAGAAAAACTGAGGAGAATGATGATTATTATAAGTAGCAGCAGAAGCACCACTAAGAGCCATGTGGCGATCGGACGAATTCTTGCAAATTTGATCTCTTTTTTTTTTTTTTTTTATTCTCTTTCTCACTCTTATCCGGCGCTCCACAGGTACATATACACAGTATAACACACTGTAAAGCTCTGCGTGTTGTATACTCGAGTATGTGAGTGAAGAGGAATATCGACCGCGACGAAGCAGCAGCCTGTGGCGAAGGCGACGAAGGGAAGTGAACGAAAGAGAAATAAAGAAAAAAAAAAAAAAAAAAAGAAGAAAAAAAGAAATAGGCGGTAGCCACGAGAGACAAAACGCTTATAAACGTGAAACGAAAAACCATCTGTGGTATTACGGTAATTGAGAATCCGAAAATTAAATGTCTTTGATATGAACAAATAAAAATAAATAACTGGCAAAGTATTTAATCCAATATTTCGATTAAAAAAATTAAAAAAATTTAATCCATTCACATCATTGTGATCTGCGAACGAATCGAAAAATACTCGGCGCTCATTACGATTAATATATTCTTATTAACGATTAACGATATTTAATAATTTATAATTGTTAACAATAAATTGACTCCTCAATATACTCGAATAATCGTTCATGCAAGACGATGATATACATATTAGTTCGAACGCAATATTACGTACGACAGTACAATGGACGTAGTCGCATAACCTCGTTACGATCCATTGCCGATGGGGGAGGAACGGGGAGGGAGAGATCTGCAATCGCCAGCCGAGCGACGATAATATACGTGATATATAATGATATACGTTTAGTTACGCGTGTAAATAACCGTGTGACAACGCATCAATTAAGGCCGACACTCGGACTACAGACAAAAAGGTGATTTAACGCTCCGAAGACTCTGTCGTTCTGGTTGCTTTTTTTAAATCAACATTTTACACTCCAAATCCCTTCGAATCGTAACATTTTTCCTTATCAACTACGTCGCGAGATTCCATTTTTTTTTTAATCCCAAACGTTCTTTCGTCTTAAAAAATTTATAAAAATCGTCGTATTAATTTTCCTTCGGGATAAAAAAAAAATGGGTATAAATCGTTAAATCGTAAAATTAGGTTCGTCACAACCCAATTACATCGAAATCGATCGTTTACCGTATATTTGATCTTCTCGATGTCTCGAGAAGATCAAACGTGTGTAAAATATCATTAAATCAGTGTACAGAATAATTGTCACGGATTTTACGGTATTGCCGTTTAAATCGGCTGTAAACAGCGCCACTGGTACTTTGGTGCGAGTATCTCGGAGTTGGATAAAAATCTAAGATTTCCCCTTTACTTTTTTCTCTTTCTTCGGCTCACGCGCACTCACTTCATCTTCGTTTCCCGCGGGCCAACTTATGTACCCTCCTCTCCTTCGGTCTTTCGTTCTTTTTTTTTTTTTTTTTTTTTGTATCCCAGTAATTCAGCGAGTCGCTCGACTACAAAAGACCAAAGGGGATAAACGAGTGAGAGAAAGATAGAGAGCGGGAAAGACAGAGAGAAAGAGAGAGAGAGAGAGAGAGAGAGAGAGAGAGAGAGGCCCACCACCGGTGTGTCGGCGGCGGCGGACTCGATCCACTCGTCGTTACCGGGAGAGAGACCCATCTGGTCGTTGCACCGCAGCTACTAACACCACTACCTATATACCACCACGAATCTTTGCCTCCGGACGAATCTTGCTTCACCTGCCTATTGCAGGACGCCCTCGAGGCTCTCCACCGCCGCGACTTCGCTCACCCGATGGCTAATGCTCCGAAACAATAATCCTCAGTGTCACAACTTCGTTACCCTTTATTCCCTAATTTATTAATTCGTTATCCGAGAAGAATCAGCGATAAATAAAATTCGTTAAAATTTCGCGAATTTATCGGAGTCGAAGGGTATTTTTTTTTACGTTCTCGATAAAAAAAAAATAAATAAAAAAAAATTATTAACTATTTCGCGATTAATATCCGTCGATTTAACGAAATTTCATATCGACGGAGTACGCGAATAATGAGAAAGTAACAATCGTATTACGAATTGAAAAATCATGAGTCAAAAGCCTCGGTGTTCCCCTTACCACCTGACAAGCCTCTGCGTCACGGTACGCGACATGTCACGTTTATCGAGTTTCCAGACAATCCAGACGTCACGCGAGACACTCGAGCCCTATGCCACCCGGTAATATCGGGATAAAAGTAACAGAGAGAGAGGGGAAGAGAGGAGTTTTGTATCCACGAAGCGACCCGTGTATTTTCGATTTCATCGAAGAACTTCGACAAAGTTCGTAAATTAGGAATATTCTAATGCATATATTTGATATTCATAAATAATTCTTCGGGCGGCACGCCACTTCGGCATGCGAAATTATACAGGTATATCGGAGGGCCGAGTTTCGTTGTTTTCTGTGATGATACGTTGTTAAATTAATTGTAGTATATCGAGTTACTGTTTCAATGGTTTTTAAGGTCTCCGTGTACTCAACGGCGTTCCCTACTCGATATTTTTATCAAGAGTTAGCGAATGTCGTCGGTAATTAAAAAAAAAAAAAATCGAACTCTGATATCGTTCGATGTTTTATCGTCGGTCTGATAAATTTTTGTGGCTTCGAATCAATATAATCTATTATCGTGTGATATTCCATCGAACTGGATAAGCATCGACTGTTTTAAAACCCCTTAACTCATTGTACCTTAAACCTTTCACCGTCTCATAATATGCCTCAATATAATTATCATTAATGAACATTCGCCCATTTTTTTTTTGGTCCCAAAAACATCGCGAAATATGTATAATAAACAACTTTATTTCACTCAATGCGGAAAAAGGCATTTTTACGCATACTTCGCGCCTTAACCCTCATTCACGCGTTGCGAATTAAAATTTTGTACGATACTCGTGCGAAAAACTTTTCGCCGTTCGAATTCGAAAAAAAAAAAATTTCGTCACGAAGTATTAATTTTTATCGGAGAATACGCATTTATCGACGTTGTCAATGGCGCGTTTACCAAAAATACGAAAACCCGTAATACTTCGAATCTATTTCGCCATATTAAATAATAAGTAACGACATTGTTAAACGGTGGTGCTTTTCCGAACTTACCGTGGCTTCTTCATGGCGTTTTTCGAGTGCAGACTCGTGCTGTTAACTCGATGTGTCACGTGTCGTCCGCCACCTTGTCTCTCATGGCATCAGCAGTGGATTCTCGTTCACCGCAGAGAGTTTCCGAAAACTCCTTCCGTAATCCCCGGTTAAACCGAATCCGAGAGTTTCTTTTTCTTCGTCACGCCGAAGTGTCTCTCTCGATCTTTATTACTTTTTCTTTTCTTTACCCACCCGATATCTTCTATTTTTCGTCTTTATTTTATTCGTATCTCTACAGTGTTTTCTTCCCTCGTCGTTTATTCGTGTCTCTCACGTAGACCCGTACAGTTTATATATCGCGTTCTCTTATTCCAACTCTGTGGTATACAACACACGACGGTGAGTGTGTTGGCGACTACGGGGGCACGAGTGTCCGTTTCAGTGGTGGGGGAAGCTGTGGCAACGTCGCTGCCTTTACTCACTCACACATCGTTTTTACACGGCGCTCTTCTTCTCTCGCTTTCGCGCTCTTCCTCGTTTCATCGTTGCGCCTCGTCGAACCCTCTCTACGGCGTACGTAGTACAACACGTACACACGCGCGCGCGCGCGCACACACACACACGATCGACGGGTGAACCAGCGCACAAGAGCACCGCGCGACTACTGGGGCCTCTTCGCCCTCTTATACACTCGAACTATATATGTATGTGTATATATATATATATTTCTATCTTTCTCACGACCTTTCTCTCTTACTCTCGCATATATACAGCGTAAAAAAACCCTCTTGCTTTGAAACTCGTGTTTGACCGTGTATCGTATCGATGTATTCACCGTCTCTCGATGTATACGAGTCCTTAGGTGCGCGCGATCGGAGAGCACTCTTTCGTATGCGTGAGAGAACCCGCGTTGCACACATATAACGGCGCTTCATATACACCGACACAAACGATTATCCGTAGTAGCGAAGAAGTAAAACGCACACAAACGAACGTTACACTAAACGCGACGATATTGCGAACGTTGTGTACGTAACTTGAGGATAGCAATGTTTCTCAGAGAACGTGCGCCTCCGACACGCTTTACGCGAACGACGAAGATGGAGAATACGAGTCGAGAGGCAAGGAGTGGAGGGGAGCAGAGGGAGAGAGAGAAAGATACTTTTATTCACATACACTAACAGAGATTATATAGTTTCAGCACAGATCTTAGAGAAACTCACAAAACACAAAGTACATTGGCTCGTGGTTGTGAACCGTTATAGAGTTGTAACTACGATATCTCTCGGTAAACTACAATTCGATAATAAAACGAATCGGAATGTTTTTTTTTTTTCTTTTTTCGCGTAACTTCTCGAATCAACCGATCGAGATAATTCGTTTCTTTTTTTTTTGTTTTTCGTATTTGTTTTTTATTGTTCACGAAATGTAGTCAACAGAATTCGCGCAATCGGTGAGACGCGAACACGAAGTTTAAAGCGCGTTCACACGACGATACACAGGCAACACAACGAGTGGGATTTGTGTGTTAGAAATGGGCAGTCGGGAGAGAGAATGATATTGAAATCCCGAAAGGTGAGTAAGCGAGACGGAGAGATTCAGTATAACACAGGCGCGCGCGAGGTTTGTGTACCGATCGACGACACGACGACTACCGTGCCTCCTCACTCGATCGGCCCCGTGTCTCTCGTCAATCTCGAGATTTTAAGACTCTCCAGTGTCTTGTGCAAACGAGGAATTCGATGAAAAATTTTATATTAACGTTCGTCGCACGAGAATTTAACATTTATGAGTTTTCACTGAATCTCAACGACTCACGATACCACTAATATTTCGACATTATCGCAATTGTCACCTTGACTACTCTCACTTGCTCGCGGTGGCGGAAGCCATATTGCGATCGCCGTACCCGTACTCAGCGCCGGAGCGGACAGCGACGCAGGAGAGACGAGGGAGAGGGAGGGGGACGACGACAAACGGACGACGCGCCGATTGGACGATTTAAAGAGAAGGCGAACATCGCAACGCCATCTCGAACAATTTTGATAAACTTGACACAGCTGTAAACTCGAACTATTTTATCTATCGGGATATATGTTTACTACTGTCGAAATATTAATTCAATAAAATTTTCGTAAATTTGTGATAATTTACGAAAAAGAAGTGCGTCAACGTCGGAATATCGAATTATTCGAAGAATTAACGATATTTCGTCAAATTTTAATTGCTTCCGACCAGCTGGCGAAATATTGAAGACGAAACTGTATTACCAACCGAGCATTTCTTCGACTCCAATGAAACTCCATAATTATTGTAACAATAGCACTTGATGATTCACTAATACCGATATAAATCATCGTTGTGAACATTGTGAACGTCGGGAAGAATAATGAAATATTTCGATCGTATAGACGACTGTCGTTTTTTTATCGACTTTTATTTATTATAGTTAAATCATTCGTTCGCGTGCATACGTTACGATATACGATAACGTATGTTATCTTTCAATAACATTTATAGTTTCGCGTTAATAAACATTGAAAAATGATATAATTTATCAAATTTTACCATTGGATATCGATGTTAAACTGGAGGATTTCTGAAATACGAAGTGTACGGAGTACACGGAGGAGTGCAGGTGTTAACGCATAAACTGGTTATGGAGTATGCAATTTCTGTCTACCAGTTTTCCTCTACTGCTCCTCAAATGTAAACCGTTTTTTTTTTTTTTTTTTTTTTTTTTTTAAAGACTTTTAAATATGTAATTTTCATTATAAATTTACATCTCGATAAGTTTCATAATTCTATGGCTTTACCGCATGTCTCTGAACTTCTTATCTACGTCTCGTAAATTCCGCTGACTTTTAACCGATGTCGTGAATATTGAATTAAAAACGTTCCCAGCAATGTTTGTAGCGAGTTACGAATACGTAAAAAAAAAAAAAAAAACATTAAGAATATTACGTTCAATTTAAAATTCGCTAAACTTTCTACTTTTCGAGTGAAAGGAAAACTTTTGGCAGTCGCGTGATTCGTTTTGCCCGTCTCTCGAGACCGTCTCCGCTCTCGTTGCACGTGACTAAGACGACTGAATTTCTTCAATTTTAGTCCGTTGCGTCTGAATAACGGAGAATTAATCTTTTTACTGCGATCAAAGCGATTATTAATCGTCGCCACTGAATTGTGTAGTTTAATTAACTAACGCGAAGTCGTCACTCTCGTGTGATGCATCGTTCTGCACGTGTCGTCTACTGGCATTCGCGGGGGATCTCTACAAACGGCTTCACGATACTTTTTTTTTTAAATATACTTTTCCATTACCTCGCGATATTTCATCGTAACATTTTGCGCACAATCGGGATGATAGATTGGAACAAAGAAATAAATAGCGCTAATTGTCTTCTCTCTTAACGCTCGAAGCTTTCATCCGCTAATTGACCACTAAAATTGTTATAATAATCGTTAAAAAAAAAAAAAAAAAAATACGAGTAAATTATTAAAGTTTCCGCTTCCACGATTCAGACACACTAAGCCGCTAGACGGTGGCCTGGAATTAAGGGCCGTAGTTTCACGGAAGCGCTTGAAAATCGTTGCTCCCGTTCGAGACGAACGCGTCTTGTGCGCTCATATATCGACTATAGTATATATCTACACGTTTCGCTCGAATATTATCGGCGACGCGGTTTCACTCGTTACGACAAACGGCTTGTGTCCATTTAACCTCTGTGCCTACATTAGGTCTTAGCGTATCAACGAAACGCATACATTATTCATCGTGTACTTAGTTGAATCATTTTTTTTCCCGGAAGTATCGCTTCTGAAAATCGCGAACATCACACGACAGCGATGTTCCGAATGCGAATTAAAAATTTTTATTTTTTCAATGCTTCGTAATTATCGCGATGGGTTTTTACTTCGATGAGTTTTAAACTCTGGCGATTTTGGCCTCAATGAGGCAACACAACGAACAGGAAACACAATGTCGCGATAACGATAAACTTTTCCGAGGTACGTACCCGTTGGAGTTTATAATTATTTGCACAATTTTTTTTTTTTTTTTTTTTTTTTTTTTTTTTTTTTTTTGTAATGACGCACATCGATTTTGCAAGCGATGTATTGTCGTAATGGCGGAATGATAAAAATTAGAGTGAAATTAGATACGAATGTACCAACGAATGATCTTCGATGTTTCGGTAACCCATATGAAATCGGATACGGCGAAGGGACGCATCGAAGAGGTCGAAGGGGAATAATTCTCTAACCAAAAGCGCATCGGCTGTACCTTGACACGGGACGATGTGCGGTCAGGACGAACCCCGATTCGAACGTACGGTGGCATCGGATGCGGATCTGGGAATCGTGCCAAGTCGACTTATCCCGCTGTCTGTTATACTCCATCCATATGCTGTGTGTCCCACTTCCGGTGGCGCAAGGTAAAGTACTATGCACTCCGTCTGTTTCACCGTAATGTATATATATATAAAACTTCGCCGAATCTCACACGAAACATCCATTTATGTCTATCCGGCTGCGGCAGGAAATAAAACAATTGTTTTTTGCGACCGCGCGGTAGTCAATTGCATTAGTTTCGTCGTCCATACATAGATATCCGAAACGCTAATTCTGTTTTTCCTTGTAAAACATTACGAAAAGTAACGAATAAAAAAAAATGATTTAAAAAACTTTTTTTTTTCTCGATAAACTTTAAAAAATTATTTAATTTATTTAAATTATATTGTATAATTATAAATCGTGATTTTTTTTTTCTTTAATAAAATTAATTTGTTCACGTCACAAATTTTCTATGACTGCAAAATAAAAAGAAAAAAAAAATTTACGAAGGGACCTTTAATACTTTAATACTTTAATAGAATTTTGTAAGGTACACTTGATATACTGTATTTCATCTCTCGTAATACCGCATCGAGTTCGAGATACTTATCGTCGCGTTAATCGCTAAAGTTACTAAAAAGTTAATTAAAATTTACCCCTATGTACCCAAAGTAAAGACGCGTATATAATCGATTATACAAGACGATGCGTTGGCATCGTAGGATTGAATAAAAATAAGAAACTCCGAAAGAATAACGACATTTGCTGCACAATGGAAAAGGTCGGCAAAGCCACTGGAATTTACTCAATCAGTTGTTCGATCGGTCGCAAAGATGGGTCAGTTATTGCTGATAGTTCAGTAGAACGACGATAGTGATGACGACGAGAACGAAGTGAAGAAGTGAGGCACTCGAAACGATCGTGCAACAAGTCTCACGCGCGCGCTTCTCCCGTCAACGGGAGGAGTACGTATATAGTATAGTGTACAGTAGTTCGTCTCGGTCTCCCGGCTTTGACGTCACCGCACCCGCCTCGTTGCACGTGACGCACGGCTTCCGCAACGTCACACAGGCCGCTACGCGTGTATACCTCGGAAACGCGGGAGGAGAGGGTCTATTCATCGATGACGTAGAGCGTTTATTCTGTTCACGCTGTTGGTCAAAAACTCGTTCGCGTTTACGTTCGGACAATGGGGGGGAATACACGTGATCGCTACTTCGATGCGAAACAGGATACGAGGAAAATTGCGAACAAAAGATCGTTGGTATCGTCGAGGAAAAAGCCATCACGATGATCCATCCCATTCATCGGATTATTCGCGGGGATTTTCTTTTGTCTCGAGTTCAATGCCAATAATGCAAACAATGTGCACTATGTTTGTTACCAACTCAGTTATAAACAACTTAATGCGATGTCGGTGACATTGCTGTTCTGAGACTTAACAATTCAAACGCAACTTGTAATTGTCACCAATTGTTTTTCATTAATCACCTACTCCGTTCCCTAATGAAATATATCGCGATTATTTCCGAGAGAACATATATGTTCATTGGTGTCAATTTATTCATTTATTGATAATGGAAAAATTCAGCGAATAATTGGATTTGAATAAATTTGCAAACTCGCGTATAGCTAAATTTACGGCGTAATGCATTTATAAAAAATCGGAGTAACGCGATAGTTTCTTGACGCGAAGTGTTTGAAAGAAACATTTTTTTTTTTTTTTTTCGGTAGCGTAATTGGTGAAGTACTTAAATATCACCTTTTACTTAAAATAACTGTTAATGTTAAGATGCATAAAATTTCTTATTTACGATGAAAAGATATATCTTGAAATAGTCGGAAATCGAGAGAAGGTTAATAATTGCTTCGTTCGAGTTAAGCGCATAAAAAAAAATCCGAATAATCATTACTATTTCGATCGTACAAATGCCGTGGTGAATGGCAATTCATTATTTCGCTACTATAATACCGTTGAGCCGTGTAAAGTAAGCGACCATATTCTTTTTTTCTCCCCTTTCGGAGAGTAGTTGCTGCGGCACAGAGTCTCTCTATTGATTTCCTCGGGAGGGTGGGCCACCGAAGGGAGGATTAAGTATCGTCGGCCAGAACCCTCGACCCCTCTTCCCCCCTGAAATCTCCGAATGCACCGAAAAGACATTCAACAAGAATACATAACGCAAACGAGTCGAAGAGGAACAAAAAAAAAAAAAAGATCGAGAATAACTGTAACGAAAGTAAATAAAAGAATAATAACCACAAAAACTCGGAATCGCATCATCGAGAAACTCGTTGTTCCGACTATAATTTCTCTTAACCTCCGATAACAGACGAAACATCTGTTCTGAAAATCCGTGCGAAAAAGATTAATCTTTGCGCAGCGTACATATTATCCCGAAACACGAGAATAAAAGTTCCATCGATTGCGTCGCTTTATTATTACCGGAAGAAAGGAACCCGAAAAAAAAGAAAGAACTGCGTAGTTACGTTTGACGTTAACGTTCCTTCCGCGGCGTATAAAAAAAAGTGATTCTTCCGAAACAAGTTACCCTCGTGAAGAATCTATCGTCAGATCATTCAATGTTCGACGTCACGTATGAAAGTATTGTGCGAAATAAATATTTTTCATCGTCGTGGAGAGGATAGTCGTTCGGAGAGTGAGAAAGAAAAACGTATAGATACAGATAGCAGTAGAATTATTTATCGTTGTTTCGCTTCGAAGAGCTTTCACCACCGATAGTCGCAAGAGACGGATAAGCTTTACTTTTACGCTCTCTCTGTCATAGTATATATCGCATATAGTAGCTATATAGTGTTACTATAATGGTATCGAAGTATCGACACGTGCGAACGAAGGAAAGCTTCCCTCCCTGACTGGGAGAGCTCTCCGGAGCCCTCCCATCGACAATGCTGCTTACTTGTTCCTTCTGTTCTTGTCGTCAGTGTGAAGTATAACAACTCCGCGCAAAAGTCTGCGCACATAAATCGTCGTGTATTCGTTCGGCTGTTACGAACACTACGATAAACACCGGTTAACTTGTGTGCGGTATTCGATTGCAAGAGAGAGAAAGAGAGAACGGCGGTGCAGTAGTATAACTAATGTTCGCCGTGCATACCAGTCGGTAGTACTACTACTATCGACTGGTCTCCATAAACACTCAGCCTCTCTCTTCCTTTTGTAAAAAAAAAAAAAAAAAAAAAAAAAATGTTTTCTCGCTCGTTTCCGCGCCTCTACGTGACGTCAGAAACCACCGCGAGTCGACGAAACACCGATGGAAGAAACGAGAACAGCCGGACTGAACGACGAGCGCAATCCCTGAATCCTCAAGCGTGACACCAACGCCCAGCAGCTTTCTACTGTACTCGCTTGCGAATCGTGCAACTCACCCGTATAGTCTTCGCCGTTATACGACTGTGTTGTAGACTCGTAGGCCTCGTTTTTTTTTTTTTTTTTTTTTTTTTTTTGGTTTTATTGGCTCAGTTCATCGTCACGCTACGATAATCGCTGCTTGATAATCGAAGTAAAGTGTGGTATTTAAAAACGAGGTTCCTGTTTAATACTTCGATTTTGGAGGCAATTAATCTCGTTAATCAACAGTCGAAAAAAATCAATGCTCGTTAACGCCGATGTTTTTTTTTTTTTTGGATATTGGGGACGAAATTGAATAGTTTTGCATAACATTTACTAACTCTCCGAAAATTTCTCAGTGTCGCAAGACGAACGGGAGATTCTTCTTTAATATTTTTGTAGATGGCGCGCTGATAGACACGTGATATTCGGAACATCGCGACCCGGAAGATATATCGTATATAGTATATAGTATCGCCTCGAAAATTACGTTAATTATTAACTAATTAATCGCGTGTGTATTCTTCATTCTTGCATTTCGTGTGAAAATATTTTTTTTGCAACGAACTTTCGATTTCTCGAAGAGTAATGCATATACGATCTTTGAGATTAGATAGTAAAGATCGTAACGTGGTTTTTTTTTTTTTTTTTTTTTTCTCGTGTAAACCAATCTTTCTTTTGTATCGCAGTCTGTTAATAAAGATGTTACTTTCACACACGTTTAACTGTAGCAATATTGCTTATTAATTTAATTGCTCCAGACGAAGATGGTTCGACAGTTTAGAAGATATACATCGAACCAAAGGAGAACGGAATTGATTAATAAATTTTATGGACTTGTAGAGAAATCTTAGCAACTCGAGGAGTTTGGAAATTACTAAGAATCTTTCGCGGAGGAAGAACCGCGACTAAAGTATTACGTGTTTCGCGGACGCCCGATAGTTTCGCGTCACGAATTTCCGCAGCGCGAGCTTATAATGCAATTGAGCAATTGACAAATGCAACGACGTTCGTTTCAAGGACGCGTCCCGACGAGCGAGCGACTCGAGAAACCGAGAGAGCGATGAGAGTTGTCGGAATTGAGATTCTGCCTATAAGAACATCGACGACGATAATTACATCAGTTTGGTGAGCTATTATTGCTTTTTGTTTTTATTTCTCATATGCCGACGCCTACGCCTCATTGTGGAGCAAATAATGTTCTATCGTGTTTTCGACGCCCGTTCTTCGTAATCACGCGATGTTTAGTCACGAAAAAAAAAAAAAAAAAAAAAAACAACGAATTACGATCGTCGCCGTCGATGTGCGGAACAAAATTAACTTAATTGAAAATCGTCCGAACGCACGTGTTGTTTATGCTCCGAAATTTCGCCGAACTTCAATAAAACAATTGAGCAATGAAATATTGTTGATCGGAGGTGTGACATCGCGGAATTAAAATTACGAGAACACAAAACTAACGCGTGAGTGCGTAAAAATGATTATGCATAAGTATCGACAAAAACAAATGAATTGCCGATTTTCGTCACGTGATACATTTTTTCTCTGTTATTGAAACATAAATTTGATCGCGATGTGGCGAGAAATTTTTATATGCGGCGAAAATTTCGTTGCGACATTTAATCGAGAAACGCGTTTTACGACGCAAACTTCTTGCGACAGTCAAAAATATCTATTATTCTTGCGGTCGGATAGATTCGAAGTAAGAACTCCCGGTAATGAGTATTATTCCCGAGAGACTCGCTGTGCAGTTGAATAAAACGATGACGAAAGTCTTCGACACGATTTCGGGACGATTCGCAAATCCCCGATCCCCCGATCACTCACTATACCTCTGACGGAATCTTCGAGTGGATTATGATTGGGAATAAATTTGCAATCCCCCATACGGCATAACGCTGAATTATAGGACGATCGAGGCCGGTGTAACATACTATGCGTGACTGTTATAAACTACGACGTTCCATCTACGAGTGAAATCCTGCAGCACCTTTCAACGCCTCAGGGCTGATCCGAGAAGCCAATGGCTGTAGCTCGTGCCGGAGTCGCTTCTCGTCTTCGCGTGTGTAACAGTGGGAAGCACCTCGACGTATTTTTAAGCTATAATCCCCCGACGAAAACGTCGAGAAACATATTTTACACGGATTACACCCTATTAACCGTTTGACAGAGGGAGCTATGCATTTTTTCACGTTACACGCCAATAAAAAAAAATTAAATCGTTTTTCGACAGTCAAACGGAAATTTCGTCAAAAATATTGACCAAAAATGACTGAAAAAAAAAAAAAAAAAAAAAAAAAAAAAGTCTTCAAAGGGATTTTTCTGATCGTCGATCTACGAATTTCTCCGAAAAATTGCAACATCGTCAAAGCGCGAAATATCGTATCTTTTCAAATTTATCTTCAAACATATCGCGAGGGAAATGCAAACTTCCGTTTGTATATTTCAGAGGAAAGATGAATACATAAGATTGAGGAATTCTCCGAGGTAAAAATTTCGTATGATTGCGCATCGATCTGCGAAGTTATCGAGAACGAAAAATATTTTTCGGTGTTGCGAGAAAAGTATCGAAAATCGAGACATCCTTTTCGATTCTGTCGCGGAAGTGGCGAGCATGAGATGGAATGAGATAAACGGAGAGAGAGAGAGGGCGAGAGTCAAAAGCCGCAAGAGAGCGGCGGGTCGAAGACAGGAGAGAAAGAGAGAGAAATGGTTGGTGAACGCGCGGACACCCATCCACGCGCGTATACGAAGTGTGGATATATTTAGCTAGTGCGGCATTTCTCGACCCACATACTCACTACGAAGCAGAATGCCACGTATGCACGAGTTCATCCCATTCGCGAACCGCGACAAAGGAATTACTTTTACATACTCAATCCGAAGAAGGAACAGTCTACACGCTTCGTTCCCATAGTCACGCACTGTCCCCAAGTCTCACATAGCTGCAATGTAGTCGAAGACGCATAAACCCGAAGCGGAGCAATGTACACATTTTTTTTTTTTTTTTTTTTTTTCGCTCGGAACCCTCGAATGTCCTAAGCACGCGCTCAATTATGTAATCCCTGTCGCTTAATTGAAAGTTAATGGGTATTATGTACCACCGATGGGAGAGGAGGAAGCTGTCCGACAGCCGGGAAGAGCCGTGACAATGTCCACGAGGACGGAAGGTCATAATAATAGAGCGACAAATACAGCGTCAGATTGACCGGTCAACGCAACCCGACGTGTGATTCCCGGACGATAACGTTGCGATAACCAAAGCAATTATTATAATCAACGAAATATCGTTTAAAAAAAAAATCCAATAGATCGCACAATTATTTCGGACAAAATTTCGTTCGAGTTCTACTTTACCGGAAGTCGTTAAAAATGAAAATATTTTTCGAAAATCAAATTTTCGTTATCAAAACGGCGATATATGTTCATCTCATTGTTTACGCTTGTTGAGCTGCGATTACGCGAGTTTTTGCGAAATATTTTTTATAATTTCGCTGCAAACATAAAACTTCGATTACGATGAATACTTAATGGAAAAATTTATCGTGCTTCGCGTAAGCGAAATGCAAAAAAAATTCCATCCATTATTCGATCAATCCGAGCTGCAGATCGTATAAGAGCGATAATACAATTAACGATACTATCCGTCCAATTAGCGCCAATTGTCAGTTACGGTCAATAGCTAAAGTCACCTAAGACGCGCGCGGTTAAGCCACAAGTGTTGTGGTACAAGAAACCGATAAGATCCGAGCGAAATGATGGAAGGACGCAGTCGAGTGCAATGCGAGAGAAGAGTTTTCAATCTGCAAATGAAAATTCGGAATCTCAAGCGCACACGGCGGAAGGAAACGCGACTGAATTTTCGCTCTGGAGATCGAAGAATAAAAATACGAAGGGATGGGGGAGGAAGAAAGAGTTTGAAACGCAAATTCTTCGAGGGCGGTGACGGAGGAGAGCCTGAAATCTATCGATGAACGAGAAGAAACGCGTGTGGAAAACGGGAGTCGGGATTCTTGTGTGTCGCATGCACGCGGCTCTCTTCGGTTTCGTCTATATGTTTACTGTACTATAGACGCCTTTTGCAGTTGTGTCGGAGCGTTCGGTGTAATGTATTTGTATATATGTATACGTAGGTCCCGAGTAGCGCGTCTCGCGGTTCATTGGCCAGGCAACTTGTCGCCTTGAAGGCAATCGCGCAGCTACCGCGAGAACTCTCCTCGCTCTCTCGACGCGCTCTTTTTCGCATTCCAATCGCCATCCCGTACAATATACGTACCGTAGCAGCGTTGCTTATTTACTCTATAGGTACATTGCGTTTAAGACGCTTCAACGTTACAGGAAAACTCTATTTTTCTTCGTGAAAAAATATTCCAATAATTGATTATGTATCGGAAATTATTAAAGCTTCGAATTATACCGAGAAAACGACTATTTTTCACATGTCATTATCGAGAGGGTGCGAAAAAAATATTTTCATTAACACGCGGTATCTAAAAGAAAATTCATCGAATAACATCGAAAAAATACAATGATATTACGATTCTGTTATACATTTTTTTTTTTTTTCATTTTTTATGAAAAATTGCAAAATTTTATTAACAACACCATTTTTCCGCGTATCAGATAAAAATATGTTGTGATATTAATTTATCTAATCTGCAGTGATCTATCGTCAATTTCTGTAATATTCGCGCGTTAATGATTCGCAAAGACGGACACGACGTTCGTCATCTCAATGACTAGATATCTCGGTCTTCGTGTATCGAATGTCGAGATAAATTACACGCGTGACGCGTGTAGAATCGCGTAAAGTTAAAGAACGGAAACATTTATTAAGAGGAGACAAGACGACAGGAGTGTCGACGTCTTTCACGAGTTCGTGATTCCCGGATGATTGTGTGCGGAGATGTAACGTAATGCGTCGCCAAGCGACTCGGTTTCGACGCCGTCGTCGAAGAGACGTCGCTATGGTGGCGTCGACCCGACAGCGTCGCCAAACTCGTCGTCGCACTCTCTCTCTTTCTCTTTCTTTCTCTCTCTCTCTCTCTCTCTCCGGGATCGTCGCGACGGCGGGTGGCAGCGGCGCGGTTACGGAGACTCGTCGAGGGGGTGACATACTGACGCTGGGAAAGTTAACGAGTATAGAAACGCAGTCGCACGAGGGTCTCAGCTAATCGACGCACCTTCACGGGAATAACAATGAGAATCTTCTTTTTTTTTTTTTATTTCTTACGCTAAGGCTAACCGAAGTTACAAAAGCGCCCAAAGGGACAGTGCCATTCGCAAAGAGAAATACAAAAACTGGAGCAACGACGAGGGATTGAGGTTACAGTCGGAGGGCACAGAGGCAAAACCCACGAGTCTGGAATAATACCTCGTTACAAAAAATTGTAAAGACACTTGTAATTCAGTGTGAATACTCTATACATTTTTATTCGTACCGTGAAAAGTTTCGTTCTGCCGTCTGAATTTCATCGTAACTTATAATTTTTCGTTTTATATGCATTTCGTAATTACTAGAATCTCCTTGATAGTTACCTTGAAACATTTTTATCGTCAACCGTCGGCGAATCATACTTAAATCTTAGTCGTTAAGTATAAAGCAGATGTTTAAACTTCACGATCTATATTAGTAACTCAATGTTAATTTTTATTTCGATTTTTTCCCAGATATAGGATCGAACGAAAAAAAAAATCGACTCCAAAAATATTTCGATATATTTTTATAAAAAACAAAAAACAAATTTATCATTAATCCATTAAAGTTCGATTTCAAATGAATCTCTAGCGTAAAAATGATACATTTTTTAGTTACGGTACTCGTGGACTCCATAATCGTCGTAAAGCCGGTAATAAAAAAAAAAAAAAATAGTCGAATTATCGAACTTCCGAGAAAATGGAAGTGCGAAAAAAAAAATCGACTCCAAAAATATTTCGATATATTTTTATAAAAAAAAAATAAACAAATTTATCATTAATCCATTAAAGTTCGATTTCAAATGAATCTCTAGCGTAAAAATGATACATTTTTTAGTTACGGTACTCGTGGACTCCATAATCGTCGTAAAGCCGGTAATTAAAAAAAAAAAATAGTCGAATTATCGAACTTCCGGGAAAATGGAAGTGCTCTTGTGGAAATGCTCGTTGGTCGGTGCATCCAACGAATCGAAATGGGCCCCCGACTAGTTTAGCTCTCTAGTATCTTAGTCGTCGTCGCCGTCGTCGTCGTCGCCGTCGTCGTCCTGATCGTCGGCGTGCGCGGCAATGCATGCCGCTGAGTTTATGCTATGTTACCGCTGTATACTATCCTCCAGTTATTCTATACCAGTAGTATACACGCCTCGCGGAAACTTTCACTCCACGCGGAGCAAACGGGGCTCCCGAGCCTTAGTACGACGTAAACAAAACGAGAATGCACGTGACGCCTTTATTGCGTCGCTTATTTCGCAGTTACGAGGAGCTGTAGTCACCGAGGCGCGGGGGTGTCGAGCGGCTCTAATGGAGCTTCTCTGATGCCATTCCCAGTCATCACCTTCTCCTCTTTCTTATTTCGCTTAACTCACGAGGGGGCAGAAGTTAATTTAAGTCTTCTGTATTTCATTTTAAATTTAGTCTATTGACATAATTAATGACTGTAAAATATTTCATAATAAATTTTCGTAAATTTCGTTAAATCGATCTATAAATGTTACGATTTAAAAACAGTGGCGAATTTCAACAATTTTGTCAAAATACTGTATCCCGCGAATGCCTCGAAACATTTAAAAAAATTGTATCAATTCGAAGAATTTTTTCCCATTTTTTACGATCGCAATTTCAAAACAATTGCAATTGTATGTTGTGTGTTATCGTTAATCAATATAGAGTACTTTTTTAAATGAACGACATACAATTTCATTGGAATTCAGATTATAAAATCTTTTAAAAAATTTCCCTAAAAATTCTTACGTAAATCGCGCGTTTAAAAAATTTAATAATTCGGCGATTGCTAATTATTGCAATTTCCAAGATTTTATCAGTGACATCGTTAAAATTGCTAGAAAATCAATGAAAAGCTTTCATTTTACATGCCGAATGAATTCCGAATCGATCTTTTAAGTATAAGAGACGGGAAAATTACGTTATAAAATACACGACACGATTTCGACTCTGGCAGCCGCTCGCAAGAGGGTAGAAGAGCGAAAATTTTGAGTTGCAAATGATTCACGTTTCGCTGTCACTGTCAGCGTCGGACGTCAGGGAGAAAAAAAGTGTATTCACTGTGGAGAGTCACACTGACTGCGGCCTGTCGACGAAGTAAGGGAGGGAACGAGAGAGAGAGAGAGAGAGAGAAAGACAGAGGGGAAGCATATCGTCGCCGCCAGAAGCTCCGTAGCGCTATGACGCTCCGGATGAAAGGAGCGAACGAGATTAAAGCACCGGAGCCCTCGGAACGGTATTTCCGTCGGCGGCAAACCGAAATACCTACTCGCCCCGTGAATTTATTGTGTATGCCGCGGTTAATTTTAGACAACTTTTCGACGAACTCGGCACCACCGGCCAGACACACTCATCGCACGCATCAAAAATATTTGTCGTTACGAAGTCCTCTCCCCCTCTCCCCCTATGCGCCCCCGAGCGCAGCTGAACGAAAACGAGTAAACTGTAACCATACAGACGACCACGAGGACGGAGTTAGTTACGTATAACGACGGACTTAGTATATATCATCGATGAGATTTCACAAAATCGAATATATCTCCCGCCGGTCTGTTATAAAAACGGATTATCCTTCACAGATCGATATATAACAAATGTAATTAATGATCGATCTTTTTTTACGTTACGACATCGCCAATTATTTGATCATTGGTTTAATTAACTATAATATCAATATCGATAATTAAATATAATTGAATTCTTGTTTTTTTTTTTTTTTTTTTTTTTTTCGGAGTAAGTCGATTATTTTTTTTCCACAAAAACAAAAAAGTCAATAAAGCGGTATTTACGAGGCTAATAATTGGAGACCCACGCGTAGCACTCGGAGCTTTTACGGGCGTCGTTGATGTGTCATATGGAACGACGCGACACGCTACGCGCGGTGCGTTTGGGTCATTAACGTTGTTACGCTAATCGAAACAGTTGTTTACGTTATCGTATTATCAGTTATGAACGTTAAAGTGGACGGTATATGACTTTAACTAACTACACGACGAAACTCGGAAAGGTTGTTAGGTCGCTAGTCGGAGCGATTTATCGAACTAATTGAATTAATTTGTTGGCATTAATTAAAAAAAATAAATAAATAAAAAGATCGCGTGAAATCTTTAATCACTTCGACGATCAATCACCGTACCTTCGTCCTACTTAATAAAAAGTATTCCGACCGAATAAAATATGTATATATATATACGTTAAGCGTCAATCTCTCTCATCCTCGGCGTCGCGTTTCCCACGGACCGCGTCTGCCGCGCACTGTTCTTCTCCGCCTCCCTCTCGTTGAGCCAAGTTAACGGTAACTCTTATTCCGCGGGATTCTGACGTCACGCCTTCAGAGAATCGAACGATGAGGTATATAATAGAAAGACGGGGGGGACGAGTGAAATTATTGGCTCTGGAATTTCCTTGTTCGCGATTCTCTCGCGCGCGCGCCGCGAATCAAGTCTCTCAACTCGAGGGGTCTTACTATATAAATTCTATCTGGCGATTTGCCTTACCGGATTTTCCAATAATACGAACGATCGAGAGATTGAACATTCTCAGGATTTTCATAATCCACCTTTTCTCGTCCTTAACTCCGTCTCCTTTAATCTGTATCTACCGCTTTTCTCTGGACGGGGAGAGGGGAGGGGGGGGGGGGTGGAGACATATTCACCGGCTGATTCACTTCATCACATGCATTATTCCTCACGAAATACCCTTCAAGATCGTTGAAAATTCTTCGACTTATCACCATGAAAAATATCGTCATTGCCAATTTAATAAATCGTCGTATACTTGAAACGATTCTTCCAGAAATTTCACGAACACGTAGTTTCGTACGTACTTATATATATATATTTTTTTTGCGAACACATGTCTACTGATAAGAGATCGCTGTACACGAAGATTCGATAAAAGAATATAATATCCTCAGATCGCTGACGAACAAAAAGAAGAAAAAAAGTTCGATGTATTGCTTATAATACACACACACTAATGTCTCGTGTGATTTCAGCTGTTCGAGAACGTGCGAGAATTCGAAAATTCATCAATGTGAAAAACCGCTGTTAACACCAATCGGCTGAATAGACTTTGAAGATCGATGTGAATAACAGTGGCTTCGTCATTGTGCCAAATGTATCGTAAGAATTCAAGGGCATTTTTTTCAAACATCGAAACCGCAAATATTTAACATTGCAATACATTATTTTTAATACGAAACGAATTATTTTTTTTATTTTTTTTTTTTATGATCTTTTAATGAAAATTCGGTATCTTCAAAATTGCCGTTTAATGTCTCAACGAACACGAGAACTACATCGACGGACAACAGATCTGCGTTATTCGACGAAATAAATTGAAAGGTTTTCGAATCATTCCGTTTACGTGTTTTTTTTTTCACGATTCAAATCTCAATCGAAAAAAAAAAAAAAAAAAAAAAAACAAAACAAATGACGATCGTATCATTAACTCTCGATAAAAGGTTGCATCGAGATCTCGGAGTGCATTGACACCTTCGGCACTAAGTATATGCCGTTGCTGCATGCAGCAAACGCAGTAGCGGCAGCATCGGGAGAAATATATAGACACGTGGTTCGGTAGTGTTCCTGCTGCTCGTTCTCGAAGGCGAATAGTGGCAAAGAGAGGAGCGCTCGCGGCCAATGGACTTCAAGGGGCATTCACACCGCGACTTAGGCGGCTCCGTACCTCGATAAAAGCAGACCGCTCGCTTTTGTTGTTCTTTTTTCATTTTTTTTTTTTTTCTTTAATTTCCTTCTTTTTTTTCTCTTCAAATAAAATATACATAGGTATGCAGGAAAGAGGCCACGTACGCGCCTTCAACGACGACGGGGCTTCGAAGTCCTCTGCCGTTTATATTGCCGCTGCACAACTTTCACCTGCGTACGTTCGTATTTACGCGCTTACATACCTTTCGTCTCGTCTACCGATGGGACTGGAGGAGACGATGATATATACATCGATGAAACAACCCTTTCTGAGCTTTAAACTGATTTTTATTGACTCCAAAACGATTGCCAAAAACTCGTATATCTACTATTGCATCTATAATTTGTATAATTTGCCGATTTAACGCTCTATGACAAATAGTATTCCATTAAAACAGTGTGTTTGAACAACGAGTATAAATTACGTACGTTCGCACGAGCGATAATCGAACGTCGACCCGTAAGGAAGAGTACAAAAAAGTAAACGATGACGATCCGCGCACGTGTACGTGTACTACGCAATGCTCCGAACAATTCGCACACAATACCTATGAGACTCGTTACTCCGTTATCTTATCGTCGGTTAACGCGATCTTTTGTCTATCGGATAAATCAAACGATACAAAAGAGTTGGAAACGCAGAATTTTTCTGGATACCGCGAAGCGATTTCTGTGTCGCGAAGATAATTAAAGACTGCGAATCAACGAGAAGGGAAAAGAAACTCTAAGTTACGGTTACGCTGAAAACCAATAAACTGTTCGAAAGATTTGTATAGTAAGAGAAGATACAATGTTTTTCTTTACGCGCATATGAATGTGTATAGGAATCGTTGTGAACGATGCCAAAGCTCGTGCCAACAGTTAGAAATCCGTCGGTGAAAGTGTTGGCTGCTCGCGGGGCACAGGCAGCAGCATCTAGAAAACCTAAGCGAGTAAGCAACCGGCGGCAGCAGCAGCAGCAGCAGCTTCGTATACCAAACCGCGTATATATTTTATACTTGTAGGAGAACCAACGAAGAATCGTCCGTGTCCTGCGGTGGTGTGGAAGTACACCCTAAAAACAAAATGCTTGGTCTAAGAATATATTCTTAGCTCTACGGATAAATATGCTTAGGACAAGCATATCTGTTCTTAGGTTAAGAATATCTGGTCTTAGGGCTAAGAATATATTCTTTGACCAAGCATTTTGTTTTTAGGGTGTACTCTGTCGCGTATCGAAACGCACGTATGCAACGACTCTGACTACTCTATTCCGCGGCGTGGATAATATTATTCGCCGTCGACGGGGGAAAGTCGATGTGAAATTTATCGAGAATGTAATTGAGATGCTGCGAGATGAAGAAGTAACAAAAATCCATGGAATTTACGTATTTATAGATAAAAAAAAAAAAAAAAAAAAAAAAGAGCCATAAAAGAAATATAAATATTAAAAAAAAAATAAAAAATTTAATGAAAAACATCGAATCTTTGGACTCAGATTTCGGAAGATAAATCGTGCGATTATAAAAAAAAGGCGCATTTATCGAGTGTAAAAACAAAATTTTTTTTTTTCGTAGTTATTCTAACCCCGACGTTGAGTTTCATCTCAGCTCTTGGCGAACTTATTATGAACGAACACGTACGTCCCTTCGCTCCTCTTCAATTCCTCGTTCCTTCGCTCGTCCGAGTTTCTTTCTCTCACTCTCTTTCCTATCCCCGCACTTGTTACGCGTGAAAAGAACCGTACGATTCGCTTGGCGCGTATAGCAGAGAGTAATACCCACTATACATATATAACTGTGCTGTGGCTGGCAGTCGAGACGATAATGAGAGAAAAAGCGCAGGGAGGGGAACAGAAGAAGAAGAAGAAGAAAAAAAAGAAGGGCAGAGTCAGAGAATTAAAGGGAAACTGCGGTGAGAGGAGTGAGAGAGAGAAGAGGGTCGCGCGAGGACACAGAATGCTCTGCTTGGCGAAAACCCCCTCTGGCCATCTCGCAGCCGAAGCTTTCGTTCTCTACACTACTATGTGTATACATAACTTCTATAGCGACGAAAATTGTCGGGACAAACGGGGCGAGCGAGAGCGCGAGAGCGCGAGAGTGCGTGGGCTCGTTAGCCACGAAGAATACCGTGGAATACTTGACGAGGAGCTGTATGGGCCGCGAGCTTCATGCCGTTGGTGTGTGTGGCAACGGAGAGGGTTTTAATTCCGCACGGTACCATTACGCCATTACTGCGTTGTGCACAGTCCTTCCCGCGCTTTGCTCTCCTCTATGTAGCTTTCGGTTGTACGGGAGCAACGACCAAAACGCGGTTAACGAGAGAGTCTCAACGAGACAGTCCCCCAACCCCTCCCCGACACCGAAAAAAAAAAAAAAAAAAAAACACGGATTTTTTTTGTCTCTCCATCGAACGTCATTCCGATTCCCCCTCCACTGATACCCCAATCTACTTTTCCACTCTATTTCGGGGACAATGGAATTTTTTGAGAATAATTGAACGGTCGAGCGGTAGTAATAATCTCGATTTTCAGGCGTGAAGAATTTTTTTTTATTTTTTTTTATTACCAGCGCGCTGCTATATTTTAAATTTGGTACGAGGGCGTGAAAAGGAACGAAGAAGTGTATCACGTGGGGTCGGAGACCTTAAAAATATATTCTTCCGTATTTCCGACGAGAACGTCTTAGAATTAAATTTTTTTTATTTTTTTTTTCGAATAACAACTCGTCACCTTCCAAATATCGTATTTTTTATATTTAACTTTTTTTTTTTTTTTTCGTAATCCGATACGTAATAAACAACTGATAATAATAGAACGAAAATTCATTGTAAACAAAGAAATAACCCAGTAAAATCGCACTCCGATCTTCGTAAATCGATGTTTATATTTGGATCGCGTAAATAGTAAAAAAAAAAAAAAAAAAAAAAACATCGCCATCCATAAAAACATAAAGTTAATTGCAAAAATAAAAGAAAAATAATAAACTAAATTCATAGAAGTAATTTCAAGTTCGTGAATCATCGAGTCTTATCCTTACGCGCGAAGGATCGTCAACTCGCATTACCGGCTCAGTATACTTGGTATGTATAGTATAACGATCGGGTAACAGGCTAAAAGCCCCGAGCGCAGCGATTTTCGTATGGTCGACCCTGTCCCACATTTATACCGGCGGTACACCTAATAACGAACACACGTGCGGCCGCGCATACCGCAGAGGCGACAGAGAGATACACGTATATACATATATATATATATACACATAAACGTACGTCGAAAACATCGACTATCGCGAAGTATCGAGAAGGAGCGAAAAAGAGCGACATACCTATACACGCCGACGTGTATTGCGCGTTCACCGAATAGCAAGCCTCGCGGACGCGATCGTTCGAACGTCCGTGATTTTCTCCGCGGCGCGGTTTCGCAGGTTTTGCCTGTACGCACGGGAGGGGAGGTCAATCGTCGACCCAGTAAAGCATAACCTCTTAGCGCCGTTGGCGAGCATCTAAATCGTCCCGTATTATCCTCCGCGTCACTCATGACCCCCGCGAAACATCGCGTTCATCGCGCGTATTACAACAAAAGATCGCGGAACCAAATCTCGGAGAAATTCCAATCGCGAGTTCAAACCCGCGCCTCGCCTCCGTGAGATCCGGAACACGGTACAGTTGTAAATAATATAATCGGGGAGGAGCTCAAGGTCACTCACGCCTCGTGTCCTGATAATCCGGGTCCAACGTACGAAGTAAAAAAAAAAAAAAAAAAAAAAAAAAAAAAAAAACCACAAAGAATGCCTGCGTCGTTCGGACGGTTAATAGAAAATAAACGAAAGGAACGAGAGAGAAGGGAGATCAACTATTGCGAGCGACTCTGGGTGAGTTCTTGGAAAGTTTGATTTCGAATATCGAGGTCGAGATCGATGCGGAGTAACAGAGAGAGAGATAGAAGGATCGTTTCACTTTTCGAGATAGTAAAGCCGTATAATGTGACGTGAGAGAAGCGAAAAAGAGATCTTACGATCGATCTGCGTTGCATGTGAAATGAGAACGAAAGAAAAATGGGTAAAGGCCATCGGCGTCTTGAGAAATACGGATGAAGTAAAAAAATATCGATTCTTTCGCGAATACGCTAACTTCCGAAAGTCATTTTCAAGTTGCGTAGATAATCGGGAAAAAAAAAATTATTGTTATTATATTCCTTCATTCTATCGTAAACGGTATAATATATATTTTTTTCCTTAATGCATCTCCGTCGAGAAGTAATTATTAAGTGACACGAAAGTGCGATAAACTCGTGTTGCGATTATTATATTACGACACATCGTTTGTTCGTCCGGTGACTCCGAACTTAACAAAGAAAAAAAAAAACAATAAAAAAATATCGGAAGAAGAGGAGTCTATGGCGACGCGGTCACTGTTAGTAGCGAAATCCGGTGGTATATACATCGCGAGAAAAAAAAATCGCGTGACTTAATAAGAACATCGCGTAGTGTTGTGTATCTCTGCTGTTTCGATAGCTATTCGTCGGTCAGTTGGCTGTCCCCGTGAGCACACGAAGCACGTTGGCTTCTCGTCAATTAGCACGCGTTTGCACCGGTGCAACGCCCCCCCCTCCCCGCCGTCCCTCTCGCCGAGTGACGTCGGCGCAATCGATGAATCTCTCGACGAAACGCAAACGTAATATAATTTTGTCGTCACGCGTGATACCTTCACGTTTTGCACTCTTCGACACGTAACAATAACTCACGTATGTGTTATGCGCAAACAGCTCGAGAAAATACGTCTGTACATACATATCCACTCGATAAAACGAGAAGACAAGAGAAGAGGTGAAAAGTATTTGCGAAAACGCGAAGTTATCCCGCGAGTTATTCGAGTCAAAGACATCGGGCGTATGAATTTACTTATGCATACGAGGATAATATGCATCGTGTATACATATATACTTAACGTTCGAGACAAGAGTCGAATCGAATGGTATTGCAGTTAAGGGGAGCGCTCGGTGTTCATTTCGCCTAAAATCGTCGAAATGGAGAGAAAATTGCAAACACTTCTCGATAGTATAAAAATAAATAAAAATTCATGCTTATTAAAGTTATTGAAAAGATTAATTTTTCGTAATAATAATTGCAAAATGTTATTAACAAATTGATGAAAAAATTTTTTTTAAACAAATTTACGGTAAATCAACTTTTTTTTTAATGAAAGTGATTCGTTCATTTTTCGGAATACGTATGAATTTTTTCAGATTTTTACGATTGGTTTGAATTTTTTCGTTTTTTACACATTTTTTCGATATAAAAAAAAAAAATTCAAATCAAAGACGGATTTTCTCGATCTCGCAGTTGCCGAGAGTCCGGCGCGGGGCGGAGGTGGAGGGGATATTTATATGGACGTGTATGCGCTCTCGTCCGGGGAGATGCCAACTGTGTTGTGTAGTCGCGTTCCTAAAAACATCGCACACGCGATCGCAACTCGTTGAGCGACACACTGGCCTAGTGACTGGCCGACCCAAGCGAACGAGCAACAAACTACATCAAGAGAGCAACGGAGACAGGCGTTCTAAACGTATAGCCTCGACACCTAGACGCGAGTAGAAACAGTCCGGAATTACTCAGACGCGGAAATTCCTCTCGACGATTCCGTATTTCTTGGCTCTACGTCCGCGAACGTTTGCTCATTTATTATCGCTACAACTCGCGCATCGGTCGCGATGTAACATGTAATAACGATGCGCAACGTATGCGCATTCGCCTGCGTCTCTTCGAGAGATCGCGGGACTTTAATTCTTTCGCCGGTTGCATACTTTTTTTTTTTTTTTTTTTTTTTTTTTTCGAAAACGAAAACGTCATTCGATAATGCGAAATGTAATCTTTATCCGTATTTTATCGTACGAGGAAAAAAAAAAAAAAATTTTGCGACTTTCGATATATTTGTCGAATCGATTTACGCGTCGTACCGGCAAAATACGCGAATTAATAATTCTTGTGAAAATCATTAGTTTTTGTCACTGAAATGATTTGCGACGGTTGTGCCGCATTTCCGCGGTAGTCTATCAGTCGCGAGATAAGCATTGGGGAGAATAATCGACGATTATATTGTGTCCACAAGATAACCGAACGACTTCCACATATCTAGTCGCTGAATATAATCAATTCGCGAGTTAAAGCGCTAAAATGGTATATATTTTGAGAGAAACATTCGACGACGATTCACGAGTTTTGTACGATAGATATCGTTAAACATTGTCGAAATACGCGAATCGAGAGTGAAATTTGTCGGAAAATTTATATCGCTCTTTATTTGCACTGTTTACTAATCTCAGCTGTACTTTCACTCCGATACATTTTTTGCTGATAATAAATGTAAAAAAAATTGGAAACAAAGTAGTTGCCACTGGCGTTTTGAAAGTCGTGACTTTCTCATCCCAATTGTTGATTGAAAAATGTATTATTTTTGTGAAAATCTATTCAGGAACTTAATTCACGTATTTTTATATTTTTTCGAATTTTATTGCAATTTTTAAAAAAAATTTGCCGTTTTTTTAATTTTTTTTTTTCGCATCGCAGGTAAACTATTAGAAAATATGAAAAAATTTGAATTTCAATACGAAACTCCGAAAAATTAATACATACAAACAGACAGACGGAGTGGAAAAATTCCAAAATAAAGATATTTCTACTAAAATAAAAAAATTCTTCGGGTAATGAAAATTGATAAATTGAATCTCAAATATCATGAAAAAAAGTGAGAAAACATTTTTTTTTTCATTCCGTGATGTTGAAAACAGTTACTTTGTTCATAAATTTGGCGTTATTTTTTCTCGCGATTACGATACTTTTTCTTTTTTCCATTCTTCGTATGGGATGAGAAAGTAAAAAAAAAAATAATAATAACGGTATAAAAAATTTCAATGTCAAAACCGTTGCATCTGTTGTGTCGATATGTTTACCGGTATTGCTGATATCGCGTCGCGTAAGACACATATGGTTCGCACGTGTATTCATAGAAATTATTTATATTCAACATCCGCTACGATATCATACGAAAAAAAAAAATCGCAAAATGTGAAAAAAAGAAAAATGGAAATGTAAACTCACCTCGATAATGTGCCCTTGAGCAGTGGATTTCTGTCGTCATAATATCCCGTAGACGAGGGCATCTTCAAGTAATCCAAGATTTTAGCACGGGGCACTTGGCACTCGCACTACGGCACTGCATCACTGTACGCGCGCGATTTCTCTCCTCGGTCTCTCCATTCACCGCCGTCGCGCTGCCGCTATTGCCGCTGTTCTTCGTCCTCCTCTGATCGTTGTTGCGATATACATCGCGCCCCGCAGAGGTACACACTACGCGCTCTCCCCGTACTGTATATATATGAATTACTTTTATTTCAAAGTGTTTCACTTAGCAAAATAACGCGCAAAATAAATTCTGAAGCGAAGAAAAATGAAAAAAAAAAAAAAAGTCTATAATCACTGTCTTTGTGTATCGGAATCACCGGAACGTAACTATCAACAATGTTCGAGAATTTTCGCGGTATCCGAAACGTCTTCCTGTCTCTCGCGCGGTTCCGCGTTCCCCCCCTCGTCCCTCTCTCTCTTACGCGCGTTTCTTTCGATAACTCGTTATCGAAATTCACTTCGATACACACCGACGCGCTAACGCGAACTAACACTCTGACGATCGACGAGTACTCGTTAATTTTTTTTTTTTTCGCGATTTCTTAACAAAGTTTCGTATTAATTCGCTGTACGCGTAACTCCGCGGCACATAATAATCAACGAATTTGCACTTTGTCACTTCGAGAACACTTCATCAACTTTGTTATTATCTATTTCGATGTATTTTGTTGTTGTTGTTTTTTTTTTTTTTTTTCGCGGAAATCGCAACGTTCGCACAACAGCTGATGCAAAGTTGACTGTTTCAAAGACCTTCTCAATGTTCGCGGAACGCAATCGTACTGTATCTCGTTTTACGCTTATTGTTTATCTTACGACCGTTCGGCGCACTCTGCACACGTTCGGCTTCGACGGTACGACCGTTGACGTTCACGGATTCTAAATAAGAAACAAAAAAAAAAAAGGACAACGATAAAATAACGTTTGTTCAATGATTTTCACGATTGTGAAATATCGAGGAAAAACCCCCGAGTCTGTCTGTCATAATAATGGCATCACGAGAGATTCCGATTATCATCGAACGGGCGCCGCCGCCGGAAAGTCGAGGTTATCCGTCGAGATATTCTTTCGATTTGACAATCGCGATAGAAACTTTTAATGTGTTGCGGTTCGATAACCCGTTATTAAAAAAAAAAAGAAAAAAAAAAACTCCACTTCGGTAAAAGAGCTTTGCACGCGCCTCCGCGAGTCCCCCTCCTCCCTCCTCCCCTCGTACGGTTCCGGTCCGTTTACGATTGAACCGCGTGACACTCCGTGGGTCTCGAACGCGATCGTCGCTCCCCTGACTATGCCTTTCGAACAGTGACACGCTGCACACCGTCTTCACATTTCTCCATTATACACGACAAAACATTTCTTTACTGTTGCGCCTATTCGATTTATATCATATGTGTATCGCGCTTGTTGTGTGTGCGCGCGTTCGAAGCACTGCACACTCTAGTAATCGATCCTCGTCGATCGAACGCCACGAAACAGCTGAGCGCTGTGCCCGCGCGTTCGGCTGAGATCGACTTATCTCCCCCTCGCTGGCCCCGTGAACGTAATCGGAATTTTATGTGTGTCAATGTGAATTCACGTGCTAAGATTGTTTTTCTACCTGTCCACTACAATTTTATGTTTCAAAGATCGAAAATGATTTTTTCTTTATTTTAACATTCATCTACATTCGACATCGCTAACGACGAGGCTGAGAAAAATATTTTAACGACTTTTTTATCGTTTTTTCTTTTTTTTTCAAATTTTCATCAATCGATTCGAATACCTTGTGGGATACGCAATAAACACACCTTGATATTTTCAACACTGTCACACGCCTCGAACTTTCGCGAAACGTCAGTCGCGCGTTTGACGAGTTAAAAAAAGATTCGGAAAAAAAAGTAATTAAAAAATTCACAAGGAAGTCCGCGAATGCAAGCCGAAGCTTTGGTCGAGTTGAATCAACAAGACGCGGGCGCTGGTAGAGTTATATTGTTTAAAGATTAAAAGGTACCCGCATCGCGCCACGACCACCTCTCTCCGGCGACTGACAGCGGCTCGGATAGCGGTGGAACACGTGCGATCTTGGTTACGAACATGGCTGCCGCCGTCGATCCCGCTCCCTCCTTCGTTCCGTTCGTCAACCAACCAACAACGCTCACTGTATATTGCCTCTCGCACTTCTACAACGACGACGACGACGACAGCCGCGAAGAACCGTTCTCCCCTCGTATAAACGAGGAAAAATAAAAAGATGAAACAACAACGAAATCTCTCCATCTTCTTTACACGCTTAAAGTCTTTCGTTTTTCTCGAAGCTTCGACCCCCTCGTTACTTCGGATATTTTTAACGAACATCAGTCATCGGATGTCACACGAACGGATTTCCGTTGAAAACGTTGTTAAACTCTAAAGATTTCTATCGGATTTTTTCGTATGATAAAAAAAAAAGTTATTTCTTCTAATAGACACGATGTCTTAATCGTATTAATTTTTTTTTTTTAATTCACTTTAAGACGAAAGAACGTTTGTTCATAACCTATTATCCAATGGTGATAACGCGATAAATTTTCCATGTCATTGAATTACTGGCAATTTTTCGCTTGTTTACGAAACTATACAAGCATTTTTCCGTATTTGAATAACACGAATCGGAAGATTTCTTACTAACGATTACAAATCCGGGTGGAGAAAATAGGAAGAGAAACAAAAAAAAAAGATCGAGGTCAACAGTGACAGGGATCGAAGCTGGGAGCACGTGCGAGTCTGTCGAATAGCGTGTGTCATAATGAACGGAAAGACGTTTGTTCGTCTCTCATCCTCCCTTTAACAGATACAAATATCCCCGAGTAATTCATTGGCAGCCCTCGAGGCTAAAAGTAAACGAGCCCTTAGCTAAAGTCGAAAGGACTGGGGGACGAGAGAGGTCTCACGTACAAGGAAACTCCTCCGTCTGCGGGATCGTCATATGGCGTTCGGGAGGATATAGATATGTCACGAAAAATTGGGAGAGGGCGCCAGGTGAGCTCGTGAAACATCGAGGGTTGCTAGACGCGCTTGTCGTTTATTTATAAATTTGAAGAAACCGATGGTAACGTCGCGTACGGTGGACAGAGATACATATGCGTCTCGTTTCTCTAACGATTTGTATCAAAACGGCATGCAGGCGTCTGCACGCGAAGAGTCGCATCTCGTATTCGTTCTTCGAGTGCATTGGCACTCCCCGCGATAAGACGCGAATAATTTTGTTTCGCGCTCGATAACGCTGAGCAAAGTTTTTTAATAGCGCAATATCTATTTTTTTCTCAACTTTTCCTCACGAAGATAAAGCCCCTTGTTACGGCATTTCTCGTCCATATGGTTGATAATAAGTTGGCTTTTCCGCGATCGCGGGAGGGTCGGAGGAGGTGGCGAGAGCGCAGGCGCCGTAGCGGCGTTGATACAGACGGCAAGTACGGGGAGTAAGAGAGAGAAAAGTCGGAAAGTAAGAGTGTTTCGCGACCCAAGGACGTTCGCGAAGCGGGAATCACGATGGTACGCGATAAGCCCGTGGGTAACGCGGGTCCGCTAGGTGGCAACGATCCCCCTACCGTTGGAGAGCTCTCGATCGCTCTCTCGAGGAACTGGTAACTCCCCCCCCCCCCCCCCCCTCCCTCGCGCCCCATGCATGTTTCTCAATGGCGGAGGAGCCCGAGGAACCGGCGAACGAACGCGCGCCGCCACTGTCGCAAAGGCCCCGACGCCGGTTCACGGTGGAAATAGAAGCTACGAACGGACGTGGCAACACGATCGTCTTGCACGCTGGAAAATAATGGTACCGTAAGCGTTCCACTTCTCGATGAAAACGCTCCGGAATCCGCGTCTCGGAATGCGTGACTCTACATCGCCGTCCGTGGGACGGAGAACTATACTATCCACTAATTTGTATCTCTTCGGCTCTATGATCAACGATGTCCAATGACATTTTTTTTTTCGACCCCTTCGTTAACGAATGACTCGGGCGTTCGGTTATCAGGGATTTTTGAAGCATTTGTTCTCAATGCATAAATTGCGATATCAGTTATAGAATTGAGGGATTTCGATAACTCATTTTGCATCGATATATATTCAACGATTGACTGATTTTTAAATTTCGTTTTTACGAGTTCCCCTTTGATTTTTCAATTGTGTGACGTTACCAAACGCCGATAGGCGTTTCGATGTTTATACGCGATTTATACGACGTTTATAAAACGCTGTTATGTAATTCAAGTTTATCGATAATTAATTACTTCAAACGCTTAAGACGTTTCATCGAAAACTTATCTATCAAATTTAATCTCTATGATCGATAAAATTAATCGATTGGCAAATTTCAATCGAAACGATGATTTTTTTCGATATTTCGCAAGCGTATTGTAGACTCGTCTGTTCGATATTTATATTATAGATATAGAGACGTTTACAAAGTTTTGGCGATACCTGTTTGGTACGTTTCACATCCTCTCTGGGAGTCTTTATCTCTCGCGAATGTGCGCGCACTTCATCTCTATCCCCCTCCGTATTCGAAGCTCCCGATGCTTCGACGACTACCAGTTCCCTCGACGAATAATCGCTTCCCACTATCGTCTCAGCGCATCGATGCTATTTTGAATCGCCAACTGGAAGTATTATCGTTGATGGTACGTATAATTTCGAATGGAAAATTCGATATGTAAGGCGTATAACGAGTCTTTTGGCCGAATGAATAAATATACTTTGACGTATAATTTATACCTCAGAGCCACAAATTTTGATGAGCACTTCGTTGCAACATGCAACATTAATGATTTATCATTTACTTCGTTATTTCTCGATGAGACTCGACCTCTCGTCGACGAAGTTTTACGAGGATAAGAATATAAAGAGAGAGAAATCGAGTCTTATCAGCTGAAAGCGCAAACGATTGAAACTCATCGTCTGCTATACTGTTATGATTATTCCGACAACTTCGTTTCTCCCACTACCCACTTTAAAATCCCACTTCCCCTCTCGATTGGATGACTCTCTGTTCAACCGCAACTTCACGTTTATTCTCGCGGCGTTATCCTCTCTCAGCATTTACCAACGGCTACTATCGACTTCGAGACACGATATTTTACTTATTTTTTTCATTTTTAACAACCATCCAACCGAAGCTAATCTCTTTCTCACTTCTCTTGATCTTTTCTCTTTCAATTTTTACGATCTTTTCTCGCCGCATTCGTGAACACATGTTTACTAATATTTTAACAGAGATTGTCGGGTCGAAGGTGGTAGAGAGGGCGCGACTGTGTCACATACTGCGCGTACTTCGTGATCGCGTGTGTAGCCCCATGCAATATCAATCTCATCGATCTAATGCCGCTGGACGACCATTAAAAACGATAGATTTGTCTAATTTTTATTATTTTTCCCGGACGAAAGTTCGTTTTATGGTGAATAACAATTTTCGGATAGATTTTGCGTAATCGTAATTTATTTGACCAACGATCGCAATGAAAAATCGTCAATTTTGTTTTAAACAAAAATTAACTAAAAATGTATGTATCCTCGTTATTTCCGATTGCCGAATATTTTTTTTTAATAAAACTTCGTAATGACGCAGCGATGAAGAAAAACTCTATTTAGCTTGCAATTCACGAATCTCCTCGTTACATAGTTTACTATTTAGATTAGTTGTGCACCGTCGTCGCGCATTGCCGCGCAAAGGGAGCGCGCAAACCTCCCGCTCGCCTCAACGCGGCCAGTCGCGTTTTCATCGGCAAGGTTTCCTACGCCGTACTTATAGTCTCACAAGAAAACTTCGCTTGCGCAACAGACACGTTAAATAAAGAAAATAGAAACAGAGAAGTTCGCATGTCAGGCGCGTCAACGATTATTACATATTATTATGCAGCGAATTATCAATTGACGACTAAAATAAATAAGCCCTCTCTTGCGCGGATATGTCTACATATATATAGAAGTATACATGTCATACGCACGCTAAGATCTCGAAAGACGGTATGACATGGTAACTGAGCGGCTACTCGAGATAAGTACAATTCAACGAATCCAACCGGATGTTTCAATCTTCCTAAAATAACGAAAAAAAAAACAACATGTCGTCGAGTGTCATTCCAAAAAAATTAACCAACACGATAAAAAAAAAAATCCTACAGTATTTTCATCTCGATTACAGTTGAATTTTTTCGGAATGCAACGACGACAAAATACGAAGAAAAAACAACATTGAAAGACAATAACAGGATCATTAAACATGTATATAAAAAAAAATCAAGTAATATCGTAAATACTCTCGACAACGTACAAGGTCTGAGAGCTGACGATCCGGAGACCTTGGCGCGCGATGTTGAGCGTTTCGCGGGCTCTCGGAGGCAGGGTTACCGATTAATATCATCGACGAAAGTCGCGACGCCGCGTGTCAAACCGTGTCTCTCGCGGCATTAAGAGAACGAGAGAAAAAAAAAGAGGATAATCGCGAGTGTGATCGAGAGATCGTAACACCGGTTAGGACAGGTGTGTTCGACGGATGCACTTGGGGGAAGCAAGTTTACGTCCGTCGTTCACGTATCGTATATATGCGGTTAGATATTTCGGTCACGTGGTTTAATCTGTATACGCCGCTTACGCCTGTACGAAAACGTTGACAACGGAAATGTGTATATAGGCGCGAGTGGACAGCCGCGACGGGACTGATCGAGACGGTCGAGCCACAGGTGTCATCAGTCGAGCGCTCTACCCCCCCCCCCCTCCCCCACTTCTCCGTACGTCTCTCGCATTGACCGAAGCTCACTCTCTCGCTCGAGCTGCTCGCGCACCCGAATCTACGTCGTTCTCCAATCTTACCGTCCTTTTTTATCTCCCCACGAAACTTGACTCGGTCGCTCGACGTGTGGCAAAGCTCTCTCTTTCTCTCGTTCTTCACAGAGATCCGGAAAGAAAGAGCGAAAAGCAGAGATCTGTCGCTCTCACTCGCTTATCCTCGTATTAATTTCTCTTTCCCACATATGAAACTAACGGCATAAGTTCGTCCTCGTTGCGCCGCGACGACCAGTGTGTGTGTGTCTGTGCGCATGCGATCGCGACTCCGCCTATAGCCACCGACATTCAGCCTATATAATCACTCTCGCGCGGTTTCTCTCCCACGTACCGACCATGTTAAAAATTGCCCGCTTTTGTATCGTCGTCTACTCGAAAACCACCACATCCGCTTTTCTGATAATTATTATTTAACTCAATTTTCGGAGCTTATCGTTAAATACCTCGAAGTACTGTAATTAGTACCTTTGTCTTTTTTACGTGTCGTAATAGGAAATTTACGACGTTGTTCACGCTTGAAACTTAGCGCGTTACTTTCTTTTGCTGACAGGGGAATTGTGCGTTACATTAACTCAACAACATAACAGTCACGTAATTCAAATAGATATTTATTCAAAAACCAGTGTATTTCGTGACAAAACATATAACGCGTATCGTAGATGCAGCGTATTCATAACGTGCAACTTATTTATTTTTATTTTTTTCACTCACACATACACTTTTCTCGTCGTCATCAATGTTTATAATATAATATTTATCTCTCTCGTCCCTCTATCGACAGATTCTCACCTTTTACAGCTATCATTATAATTCGTATGGTAGAATGTTTAATTATTTTTTTTTCTTTTTCTTTTAGTTTTATATACTCGCCTATCGTATTTTATCTCCGGCGTGAACATCGCGCGCGACAAAATTCATCGTTGTGTGTAACGTTACACACACTGCGTCAATAGTTTCCATAGGGGTATATGATATGGGCGAGTAAACGATAGAAGCAACTCTTTCGCTAATTATGCCTCTTCTGGTATCGTTTTTTTTTTTTTTTTTTTTTTTCTTTTTCGTTTTCTTCTACGTTACCGTCGATTTCGTACTCTTCTCTCGCGTTCGACGAGAAAATCCGTGAAGCGGAAAGTCATGATGTTTCGACTATAAGGCGGGGAAACTATAATTCTCGATTTTTCGTCGACGTGAAGACGAAAAAAAAAAAAAAAGCGAAATTTGCTTGCGGCTATGACGAGAAGAGCGTCGACCGTGTCCTGTTGAGAAATTCTCACGAAAGCGAAAGAGATCCCTTCCGTTTCACGGTTCTTCGATCAGTGTGGAGAAATTGTTTTTTTTTTTTTTTTTTTTTTTTTTTTTTTTCGCAGGTGAAATTAGTAGATACAATTTATTAATAGGCGATCGACAATGATAATGTACAATTCGCTTCGAACGCGAACTTATTCTCGACTATTAAATGTTTTTGTGACAAACTGTCATATTACACGAATTTTTTATTTTTTTTTATTGTAAGATTTATGAGAAAAATGTTCTACTCTTTCGATGAGACATTTTAATTCTCTGGTTCCATGATCCTTAATAATCAAAACAAAAAAAAAAAAAAAACATCTTAGAACGCGCGGGATAATGGATTAAACGACAGTAAAAAATAATAATTGCCCGCACGCCTATCTTATGCGTATAGTTGCTTTGCAAAATTCAATAAATCTACTAAACAAGGAGAGAAAAAAAAAAAAAAGGGAAAAATATGTAAAGGAAAGTTGCCATGAATCGCCGGGCATAAAAATCGACAATATTTCGATATCTTTGATCTTCGTATCCGTACCGTTAATTGCGATGTGCCTTAGTCATCGGATTATAAATTCACGACGTTCAAAATTCAGATTATCCATTTTTTACGCGAATATCGCATCTGCAATAGACTCGCGACTCACACTTTGACCTTATCGAAGTTTTTTTTTTTTTTTTTTTTCCAAGAAAGAGTCGTAAAAACGGAAACAAGCGAATACGTTAAAGCGATTGATAGATTCATCGATTACGCATTACGGAATCGCGTTTACTCGATACGATTTCAATATCAAACAAAAATTCAACAGTTAAAGACGAATAGAAATTCAAAAAATTACGGTTCAATCAACGCGTATGTGACTAAGAACATTATTTACATCGGGATACGAGATGATATGCTCGACAAGCTTTACATAAATTGTTTATCGTTTTTATCTGTTTTTTTTTTTTTTTTTTTGCTTCATTCATGGTAACGTTTCCGTACGAATATATAGATCTCGCCATGGAATCCGCGAGTCGGAGAAATCCTCGATAAAAAAAAAAGCTCTCCGCAAAAGAAACTAAATATTAGAGGGGCGGGATGCGCATGAAGGAAAAAGCCAAAATTAAAGAGATCGTAGGCTTTAGTTTGATTTTTTTGTTCATAGCGTCATGATAACCACTCGTGTAGTAACCAATGGCATATCTTTATTATAGAATCCATCACTCTAACAATCTCTCGTCGAGCAGTATCGTTAAGGCACATTCTCTCAAAACGCGCGCGGGTTACATGCGTGTCACTTATCCGCGTGTTTCTTCTCGTTGAGTAACGAAAGCCCGACTGCGCGGAGTTTATTGTTTTCGCCTCTCGGACGACGAGCGAGTATTAGGGGCGGTTTTTTTTTTTTTATTTAATTTTTGTTATTAAAAAGAAAAATCATTAATTCTTGCTTCGCAGGAAAGTTCAACTTCTCAGCCACACGTGTGATTCGCGATATTCAATGTTTGTTTTTAAAAATAATAAAAGTTTCATTTTTTTTTTTTTTTTTTTTTTTTCGCTCGACGGGTTGTCTCGTTGCCCGTTCGCGATTGAAAGTTGTCGAATCACGAGAAAAATTCATTTTGACAATTGTGGGGGAGAAAGTGCGAAGGACCGCTTCCAGTTATCTTCTCATTCCCGCGACGACATCGTCGTTTATTATCGTTATGTTCAATTTTTTTTTTATCTCTCTTTCATCTCTCTCTCTTTCTCTTTCTTTCTTTCGCTAGTTCTCCTATCAATTCTCCCTATATACGTGTCTATTCGTCTCTGTCCATAGGCGCCGGGGGGAAAACAACTTTAGGTATTGCAATAAATATTGATATAGCAAAAGCCCAGTTATCGGTTGGTCCCGGTTAAAAACGGGCCCTGATGTATACGGCCGATGCATCGTGCTCGCCGTATCCTAAACGTTTCGCGTGTTTGTAAACCTCGTTCGCTGCTGCTGCCAACGGTAAAGGTTGTTCGAGCTGTTCGCTCATACCGAGCGAAAGTCTGAGGTCTTTTTGCATGTGCTGAAGAGGTAATTGCGTCGGGAAACCTCCCTCGATAATAGCTGCAATGAAAATAGAAACGATTTCGTTAAAAACGTAAAATCAATAATTTTTTTTTTTTTCTGCAATGAAAACGCCAATATTTTACCTCTCCCCTTGTCAACGATCGCTGGACAAGCCAACGAAGTCAGTTCCAAAACTTCAAGTACGTCTTTTTGTTGAAGACCCGCGCGATCGGCGAGCGCCATACTCTCCGCGAGTCCCGCAAGTGTAACGCCGGCCATCAGTTGCAAGACGAGATTCATCTTCGTCGCGTTACCGACTTCGCCGAGATAAAAGCTGTTTTTGCCCATCGCCTCGAAACACGATTGGCACTCGTCGAATAGCGATCTATCGCCGGCCGCGAGAATAACCAGTGTACCCTCCTGCGCGTGAGTCTTACTTCCCTGCACTTGGGCCTCGAGATAACGTCCGCCTTTGGCGTTTATCGCCTCCGCGATGTCTTGCGATGTTTCGGCATCGATTCCCGTCATCTCTACGTATCCTTTGTCCGGCGATATTTCCATTAGCACCCCACAATTTCCGAAGACCATCTGCAATATTAATTCATTAATTATTCGTATTCGAAATATTCGAAAAAAAAAAAAAAACGAATTAATAATTAAAAAACGCGAAAATATCATTATAATGATCGATGAAAGATACTCACGTGTTTCGCCGCTTGGGGATCGGCTACGCAGGAGAAGGTGATATCGGCAGCGAGAACCACGTCGGAAGGTGTGAGCCCCTGATCCGCACCCGCCTTTACGAAATCCGTACACTGAAATAAATTTAAAAAAAATTAAATATACGAAAATCATAAATTTTTATGAAATTTTGAGTAACAGATGGGCCCTGGAATTTGTTTTTACGGGTTTGAAGGAATTATTCGCGCTCAATTCCAGAGCCTCTGGCGCCATCGCACGGATATCGCTAGAATTACGAAAATAATACGAAGAACAGCCGACCGATGGCGCCACGACGAATCTCGTGTCGCGCCATTCGTTTCCCTCGTCTCGTCACGTATTTGCTTGACCGCCAAGCGAGGCTTGCAACGGCAATACGGTTACGGCGCATTCGCCACATCAGCAATGGACGCCATGATCCCCCCCGTGGGTATTTCTCAGCGTCTTTCCGAGACAATCCTTCGAAATTTATAATACGAAATTTTTGTTTCCCCGCGACTCGTTCGAACGCCAAAACGATTTAACAGTCGAGACTCATTATGGTTAATAAATATTTGCACTGTCGGCGTCATGCCGAAAATTCGATCGCTGGTACGAGACAGCGAGAGTCTGAAAAATTTCATAACGTCTTTGCGACGCGGGGTATCAAAGATGGCCGATTTCGGAACGCGTTCGCCAACGAGGCGAAACAAAGCAACGTCATTAAAAAACATAACCATTGTCGCGTTACTTGCGTACTGTAATTTCGTCACCGTTTTTATTTCTTTACTAAGTGGATATACATCTTCGTTGATACAAATAAAAGCAGCTGCGCGATGAACGCGTCGCATTCGTTACGACGAAACTATCGGCTTCTCTTTTTTTCCTGCCGCTCCCCGAAATCAACGAGCGGATATTGGAGACGAGAATAGGAACGTAACATTTCAAACTCGAATAATCTCGTATCGAAAATAGGTTCTTCGATAAAATGTTCATTTATTAAAAGTAAAGCAAACAAACGTATTTGATATCGAAGGAGGAAAATATCCCATTTTCGGAATAAATATCATCGATTCGTCGGAGTCAATTATTTTGAATAAATGTTTTTTTTTTATCTCCGAACGATAGTCGAATGTTTTTTTTTTTTTTTTTTTTTTCGTTCAGTAAAGGCGATGCATTTTCGTCTGGCGGTTGAGTCGAGTATCGCGAAGATACTTTTACAGTGTCGCGGCTCCCACTCTTTCCGCCGGTTGAATTAGTTAGCGACTTCGCTCGGATAATGCAGCGAGCAACAGGAGAGGTAGCTGGTGCGTTGTCGGACAGCTGGTTGTTGACGGGGGCCGAGCGTAGGTAGAAACGGTCAAATGAAAAGCTTCCATGTTAACCGGAACAGCGCTATCGTCATTTTACCGTATCACGCGAAACACAACGTGACGTATGAGGGTTATAACGAGAATATTCCATGGGACGAACGATAAATTCAACGGCGGTTTAATTACGAAAGCAGTAATTATCGAGAATTCTGACGACCAACTACATCGGCTACGTCTGTGTACAGCAAGGGGGCGCCTTCGCGAACGTGTTGAGATACGAAAATTACACGTGCCTCTCGGCGAACGAGATACCAAGATAAACCAACGCCGGGGTATACTTATTATAAACCCCGAGGCCTGCTTGGTATTTCTCGAACGGATGTGAGAATAAAGACCGTGACGGGGAGCGCACATTATTCCGCGAAGACTTTCCCAAGTTTTCGAGAGAACATACATACATCAGGTGGGGGGGGGGGGGGGGGGGGGGGGGGGGGGGGGGGGAACGAAGTAGTAATTGCGAGAAAAGGAATTAAACTCGTGCGCTCGGTAACGCGAGAATTCAAAACCGGAAGTATGGAAAAAATGTCTCGCATTACGATCCCCAGAGGCGAATTTTCAGAGACGGTATTATATCGTACGTTTGCTCGCTTGTGACGTATACGGATACACCGAAAGGCCGAGTAACGTTGAAACACTCTCCTGGTGTCCGATAACAAGCGCCGTTGCCACATCCTCCCGACGCCACTGTCGGACGGATGAACGAATATGAATTCTTCAGACGGCTCCGGGCGTTACGCGATTTGCGCTTCGGAATTCGCTGCTCAACATTTTTGTTGACCAATAAAAAGTAATAAAAAAAACGAGGAAACAAAAAAAAACTCGTTTTTTCAGGCGAATTTAATGCTCTGCTATTAAATGTTGTGAATTAATGAGAAACAATTTTATTTTTCATTAAAAATTAATAAACTGTTACATTGACGTAAAACGGTCCGAATTTGTTTTTATTCGCGCGTATATTTATTTTCTCGATTATCAATAAATATTGAGTTAAAAAAGAAAAAAAAAAAAAAAAAATCTGTGAAGTCCGCAACGTCGGCAATATTTCGAGTGAAACTCGTTTCAAGGACTATTTTCGCGTTGACCCTTGTGCGACGTCTGGGAGCGAGCAATTACGTTTCTGGCGTTCGCGCCGGACTCTGGCCGGTGCGATAAAAGACCGTATAAGGAAGGTACCCTGAAATTGGTCCCATTAATAACAACGTCCGGACGGGTTTCTCGTACGTAATTGACGATAGCTTCGGGCAAACAAACGTTTTCGACCGTTTGCCAGCGAAGTATTTTCTCGTCGTTCGTTGAACGACGAGAACACGTTGAATTCGACAACTGTATCAATATATAGATATATTATTATTATTATCGCGCGTTTTTATTGCGAATGTTGATTCGTACGAATAGCCTATATTAATCAACGGATATACGCTAAGAGGTTATGTCGCGTGTATGAAAGCATTCGGGATGACAGACGCGGCACGGTTCGCAGTGCATCAGTGTCAATGCTCGTCCCGCCCGACGTAATTGTTGATAGTCCCTTTGTGGCGTAACAAAGAGACCGAAGCAACGAGGTACGGTAACCCATTCTCGTCAATGTAGGTTAGGAATGCAACGAGTATTCAGAGTCAACAAGAATCGTCGAATTACAGCAATAGATCTCTCGAGTTAAACGAAAGAACACATCCCTCCGTTTTAAAATCCTTTCGGCGAATTAAACTATAATCCGTTGAATTGTATAATTCGTAGCCATTCCAATGCTCATTCAAGCGATCAAAGCACTGGATATCGTATATATCGAGACGTTTTTTGTTGAGAAAAATAAACTGTTGCGATAAGGAGCGTCAATGTTATTCAATGGCTACTCATTGGTCGCCATTTGTTTTTCCGATGGAAATTTTTCTGTTTTACCGATATATTGATAGTTATATTAAATGGCCTGAAGCCGCGAGGGAAGAAAAGAAAACTTTATTTACCACCGGTTATTCTCGAAGGGATGAAAAAATGACAAGTTTCTCAATCGAATAACAAGAATCAGCGATAAACGGGTATCCGAACTTTCAGGTATACCTCTCGAGAATAAATGGCGAGCTATCCGGCTGATTCTTGGGTTCTAACGCTATTGATATGGCTTCCCTTCGACACAGTATCGACTGTTACCTTGTGCGCTATAGCTGACACACTTGTTACGTAGTTCATGGCTTGGCCTTCGGAACGAAACAACATTTTCCGCGTCGTTAGGCTTCCTTTACCTGTTAATCGTATATTTTCGCGGCGTAAATTGGGAAAACACATCAAAAGGGCTGTCCGCGAGTTGTACGATCC
This sequence comes from Buathra laborator, assembly GCA_934046635.1. Classification (NCBI taxonomy): domain Eukaryota; kingdom Metazoa; phylum Arthropoda; class Insecta; order Hymenoptera; family Ichneumonidae; genus Buathra; species Buathra laborator. The sequence goes on from OW203900.1 coordinate 9,325,473, forward strand.
TTCGAAGACCACAGGGCACTCGAAACCCGTGGAAATAATATTTTAATTATTCATAATAATATTCCGGTGAAGAATTGATTCGCATGGAGCGTATAGTTCCGTATATTGCTGTCCAAACGATACTGAACGCTTTAAGAATTTATTAGCATATGAAAAATTGTAGGCAATCGATTGAAAAACCGTCCGAAACGATCCTGAAAATGAGATTCTCGAGTCTGTTATAGAGATTTCGTTGATTTCGGCTGAAGGGGAGGAATAGCGACTTACAGCGGCCAATGAGTGTAATACCAGAGCGTCTGATCTGATTGAAGAACCGAACAGTGGTGAGTTCACTGACAGAATGAGTTCTGATTAATCTTGTTACGTACATCAAAATAAAAAAATTAAGTTTCATTTTTTTTTTTTTTTTTTTTTTTTTTTTTCAGAAACTTTTTTACAGTGATTCGCAAGTGTGATCGGTTTTTCATACAATAATAATAATATTAACGAAGAATTCAATAGTTTTTTCAGCAGGTATTTGATTCGCGGAACGAACGCAACTGTTGTTGAATGTAATTTCTGCAAGAAACGCAAAACTAACAGGTGCTGACGGGTAATACCCACCGCTCTCGGGTAATACCCGGCAGTTCAGCATTTTTTCCTTATTTTTAAAAACCGTTAGTTGCCGAGCATTTTATAGCGTTATACGCATATTTAATCGTCGATTTTTCAAAGTCTGCAACGATCGAAGGATTTCGTAATCGTAACTTGATTTTTCAACTTAGAGAATTTTTTCCTTGAGTGGCCGATATATATACGTGTGATGACGTTTCCCCCACGAAGACGAAATAATTGCCCACAGTGGCGTCGGAACGGCAATAATAACGTTAAGTACAACATACGTGAGAACAGACGCGTACGGTACGCAAGGTGTATCGACCCCGAGGGGGTCGACTGCGGTTAATACGCGAGGCATCTGTTTCAAGTTCGAAAAACTAGAGCCGTCAGAAATGACACTCAGCCGTAAAGACTTGTGTACAGTAAAACTATCTATAGTATCAGTAGAATGAGAGAAAAAAAAAAATGTATGATAAAAAAAAAAAGATCGAACTTTGAACAAATCCGGTTTGCCGATGTGGAAAAACAATTTTTTTTTCTTCTCGCGCAATAATAATTACGAGAGGCATTCTGAATATCAGTCAAACTCGATGTAGTATGATAAAGAAAAATGTATTTATAGCCAAATCTCGATTGATAAGATTCTATACCAAATCGCCCGCTGGCGCTCGACGTCACGTATATTATACGTATTTTCGGGATAAAACCATTAACTGCATTGTCCAGTAAAAAAATTCGCAAAAAATTGAAGAATATTTCGAGAAATTTTTCGGAAGATATTTGCGAATAATCAAAAAACGATCCTTCGAGACTACAATTTTTTTTCACCATTTTTCCACTTTATTTTATATTTAAACTGACGAAATTGTGAGAAAAATAAATTATTTTTCAAAAATCAAAGAAACGAACCTTAAGGACGACAATTTTTTTCAGAATTTTTCCACTATATTTTATAATTAAACTGACTAATTACAAGTAACGACTTGTAAAAAATGCCGGATGCAAATTTAAGTCACCGGTACGCGAGGGGTTACGAAGTATTTTTAAAAAATCGAAATTTAAGGGAATAAAAAAAATTTCGAGGATCAGCGAAGAAATTTATGGACATTTCCAGGATTTCCAGGATAACGGAATACCCCATTAACTAACCATCTCGTTCCTTGATCTTGGGATCTCTCTCTTGCGAGGAAGTTCTCTGGCCGCTAACTAATTTCAGCGAGTCGGTTCGTTAATTGATTCAGATCGGTTGCTTAGCAGCCCGCGAGGCTAACGTGAATACACGGAATGCGAGAATAGCGTGAGAATTAAAGTCGAGAAATTGCTTTCGGAGCGATCAGTTTGTTCCGCACGTTCTCAGCTACAAAACGCTGCAACAAACTTGTGCGAAACTTTGAAAATTACATTTTCGTCGAGAGAGAGAGAGAGAGAGAGAGAGAGAGAGAGAGAGAGGGGATCGATGAAAATCAGATCGATGGTACCAACGGGGAGATGTAGACGTAGGTAAGGGCGGCGAGGAGAGAGGAAGTCCGGCGCATGCCACGGGGTTACACCCGACCTTCAACGACCCGATAGGAACGCGACCCTGAATTTCGCTGGTCTTCCTCTCCCTTCGTTCGACCGCAAAAGAGAATCTCTGGCCAAATGCCACGACAGACGAGCAAAATTTGCTCCTCGGCAGCGGCAAACGCTAAGACGTTTCACAAATAATCATGAAAATACATCGCGACATTCGGCTCTGTATAACATCAGTATAATTCGTTGAAATCGCCGTAACAACGTTTTCGTCGTTTGCGCCATTAAATTCAGGAAATGAGAAACGAGAAATGCAGTAGTTATCCAAGGATACGAGAGGGACGCGGGAAGGAGAAGGGAGGGGGTGGCAAAACCTATTTTTATTTGAAATGTCACGAGCGCGAGAAGAGAGATTTGTATTGAAGGGAACGCCGCGTGGGGGAGAATAAACCACGCGACGAGACGAAAATAAGAATCTCTTGGCATTTGAAAAGTAGCAATGGGAACGAGTTATTTACACTCCGAATTTCGCTTTTAATGGAATTGACTGCGTAACACATTCGAAATTTGACCAAATTTCACGTGAATAAACAAATTTTTTTTTTTTTCGTCTCGTAACGAAATACATCGATCGATTTTTTTTTTCATCGACATAACCTTCGTAATTGTGTATAATTTTTTTTGGCAGTCTGCAAAAAAAGATATCATTGATAGAGAACAACTTACGCGAAGCTTTACTGTTTATTATAGACGCGACATTACATCTATCTATATGTATAGAAAAAACAACGTGGGAGACGTTGAGTAAACGAATGAAAGAGACACTCAGCAGGGTGTTAAACTCCCTTCACTCATTTTCCCTAATCTCCCTCTTCCCCGTGATCCGCATCTCTCTCTCTCTTCCACAGTCTCGACGGTTCGCCAGCCGCGATGTATGTATAAACCAAGTAGACCCGCCCACCAATGAAGCGCGGAGGCGTATACTAACTATATAGCTAAACTCGCGCAACACTTGTTCTACATTCAGTTAAAATTCGTATCCGAGTAAATATAATTTATGTACAAATACTCTCCGACTATATCCTCCATTGCGATTTAAATCGGAAGTAAAAAAAAAAAAAAAAAAAAAAAGACGATTACCATTCGTCAGTTGTCAACGGGTCGTTACGCTCGTAAGGCGGATCTACAATCAGCAGTTATAGGAGTCTTCTTGCGCGCGTGGAACGATGGGTAAGAAAAAAAGACGGTTTACCGAGAGGGAGGCGAAGAAAGAGCGGAAGAAAGGGTCGAGTGAGGATTTTTCTGCTATGAGAATAAAAAAAAACGATAAGAAGCGGCGGTACGGATAGCGCAGAGAAACTAAGAGAGACGGCGTGAAAGCGGCGAGCTATGGCGGGCGAAAGATCGAGCGAAAAGGTTGGAAGGAAGAAACGCGAAGAGAGACGGACGGATCGTACCGGGTTCCCGACTGCGGCCTTTATTTATCCCGTACAATGTTGCCGGCTTGTAGTCGGTGACCCGGGCCCGCCTCGCAGGCGGATCAATATTCCCCGAGCCGGCAACTGCGCTTTGAACGCCCAGCTGATTCGGAGGGAATCGCCGTGTGTTGCTACAGCCCGACGACTGGTTGGGGCTCTTCGGCTCGAGCTTCGAACTCTCGGGAAACCCGTCTCCTGGCTTCTCAGCCGTACATATATATGTATATATACGTGTATATATGTATATATGAGGGTATATATGTATATATGAGGGTATAGAACGCCTGCGAACGATCTAATCATTGGCCAGAGACTGGTTAATGGCCCATTCGATGCAACGAGCGAAGCAGCCAACTGCTCCAAGTTTCAGTCGCTGGCTGTGACTGTGATAAAGTTCTATAGGGGATATGGGAAGTCGCGAACAACGTGCTGTTTTCCTTTCCTTCTCCGAAACTCGACGAAAGTTTCTATTTCATTAATTTTCATCTCCGAAATCGAACCATAAGTAGGTATCGTCTTTAAATTTCGATCGAAACTTCCGCATTTTTTTTCTAGGCTTCCGGTCGGTGTACAAATAAAATTTATGAAATATATTTATCAATGATGTTCTACTGTGGTACTGTTTTTTTTTTTTTTTTTTTTTTTCGGGAATTTAGAATTTTTTTTGAAATTTCGGAGTTTTCTGCTCCGTTTTTTGTTTCTCTTGGTATATGTATTACAGCTTCGAAATTGTACCCAACGATGGCCTCCTCTCTCAGTTTTCGTTTGGTATCCTTCACAAGCTGCTAATCTTCCCTCTCCTCGAAACCACCCACTCATTTTACCCCCAGAATTTCGTTCGTTCTTCCAATCGGCGCCGCTTGCCGACGTAGTTGACACAGCGGCTCCTTTGCCAAGCGCCGCGGGATTCGCTTTGGGGAGTATCCTCCGCTCTCTTCTCTATCTCTTTCCCTTCACGGTTTTGCCTTTCCCCTTAAACTCTTTGGCTCCCAACGAAAGTACCGATCGCCCACATTAAAAAAAAACCGCTTCTGTTCGCTCTCTCAGCTCCGACACCGAATCTATCTATATTACGAGGTCTTACGACGACCACCGGCTCTCTGTCTTTCGCTTTGTCGAGACACATTGCATTGTCTCTCGGGTCATACTGATTTATCGTACCGTGAGAAAGCTTTCACCCTTCTTATCGGCATCAATTTTCTTTAATTCACAATCAAAATTCCGCCAGACAGCTCACTATTCTCTTGAAACATTCGCTAACGACTCCTACCTGATGCAAAATTAACGCTTCACAGCTCAGAAATAATTAAGTATAGCCGCTCCTATTTCGCGTTATATAAATGTTTCGCGTTCGTAACGACGCCCTGACGAGATAATTGTTTCGCTGAATTTATAATTCACATAAATATTGATTCACTTCGAACGAAACGTTTTTTCTTTTCTTCGTTGAAAAATCAACTTTTTCAACGCGAAATATAATAATGGAGCAAAGAAAAAAATTTTCAACGATGACGAATAAAATTCTTCGAAATTTACATCGAGAAATTAATGATAGAGGTAAAAGCATCCGTAGGATCGTTGATAATGATGGATTACGTAAAATATCGTTGGAATTGAATATATATATATCGTACGATATTCGTGATCGATAAAACCACTTTGGCGGAGTCTCGCGATCGGTATCGCGCACGTTCGTTACTTTCTCTCCCTTTTCGCAAAGGCTAAGAATCATTCTCATCCCCTTTTTTTCCCTGACCACGAACAACCAGCGCCGACAACGCGCTTCCGCAGCCTCGAGACGTGACCCGAAGCTCTTTACTGCGGAGGGAAAAGCGGCGAGAGAGGGCGGAAATTCGCTCTGCGTGTCCCTGTGAATTCACCTCTCTCCGCAACGCTCCCCTCGACGATCCCTCTGGGAGAATCCCCGGACCTCTCCTGAACGTCTAGAGTCGTGTTATAACGAAAGAGACTCCTCGAACGACCTTGCAGAGTTTATATAGAGAGAGAGCGGTAGAGTTAGTAGCTATGTAGCTGTGCCGCTGGCAAAGGTCGTGCTAAGCAGAGAAATTCTATATCCGGAGGTAATGATTCTTCGTTAAATTGAAATTCTACGGTTCGCCTTCGTTACATTACTTCCACGCGAAGGTTACGTACGAAACTACTACTACCACTACTATTACTTAGTGAAAAGGGTATAGGAAAGCATCGACGACGAACAGCAAGAAAGATTAAAGAGCGCCGTCGTTGTTTCAATCTGCTGAGTGCGATCTGCTTCCGCTACGGTTAAAGTTCCTTTGACCAGTAAACCCGACACGGGTAGCGACAAACATCGAAACGAAAAAAAAAAAAAAGATTTTTCCGACTCTCGATAGAGAAAAAAAAAAAAAAAAAAAAATTATGTTTCCGGATAAAATTGGATTACCTCGAGTTATTAGTCGATAAAAATTGTTAATAAAAATAACTCGATATCTGAATCGTTATACAACAGTTTTGTAACAAATGCGCGATGTATACAACGAACGCGGAAGTAACGCAATGTAAAAGTTCACACGTGGCAACGATCAATTCGCGAAGTGTGCCGAGAGATTTTTTTTTTTGTTTTTTTTAATTGTTTGCTATTTGTTTATTGCAACTCGACGAGTACAGACTTCAAGGTGAATCGCCCGTTGCACTCGGACGAGCAGATAGATAATTTCGTTTGCATGTTTTTGCCCGCGCGGAGGGACAGAGGAGAGCGAAAAGATAGGTGTGACGTTGCGATAGCAACATTATTATCGCGAGTTTATCAACAACTCGTGGGACTCTGCTACCTGAATAACAGTTTCCTTGCGGCGAGAATGCAAAAATAAATAAAAATTTCAAGATTATCGCGAATCCGGAGTGCGTGAATAATTCTCCGATAAACCTATCATCGACGAGGTATAAAAGTCATCGTTTGCCGCGGGTGAAGCGTTATCGAGAGTTAAAAAAACATCGCGCGAAGTAGTTAAAGATCCACTCGAAAATCCTCCGCTTACGGATAATATTTGTATTTCTGGGGGAAGTTGCCTCGCGGATATTCTTCATTAGAAATGAAACAATGCCGCGAGCCTTGCGAGAGAGCAATTCAACCACTGTGCGGTTCGTTCAAACGAAATATTAACCCTTTCGATTACGTTCGGTAGTACGCGAGGCGAAGAAAAAATAACGAAAAAATTTAAAGTAGCGTCGGATGAGTAAAATTTTAATATTGACTTTCGACCAATTTTACGACTTCGCAAATGCGATTTTTTAAGGATGGAGATGAAGTCGTAAAAAAAAAAATTGAGTTAAAACCGCCGCGACCTCGAGACTCGTGTTCCAACATTAGATCGCCACTTTCTCCAACTTTGAAGATTTTTTTTTTTTTTTTTTTTTTCGGAGTTCTCGTGTCGATCTTATCGTCGTAACTGAAATTGTTTACGCACTTTTACCGACTTTGGTCGCATCAATCTTTTTCGTCATTCGAAGTCCGATCGTTGTAATGGAAACTCGTAAATCTCGGATTTTTTTTTTTCGCGCTAAACGATCGACGAGATTCCTCGCGAGTTAAAAGACGAGCATCGAGACTATTTACTCGCGTGCCAAACGCGTGTTGTCCCCGTTGACGCGTCGGCGAGAGTTTCTGTTGTATTTATAGAAGGGACGAGGGTCAGAAACGTATGTACGGCAACCATCGCGACCCACGCTGACTGACCGACTTTGCAATCGATAGTCAATATCGAGGTTTGTCCTTCTACGGTGCAAACGCGCGGTTGTGTTACGCATATATCTCTACAGAAAGAATGCGCTGTGATTCATAGAGCAAATAAATCGAATCGACGTGTTCACAAACTCATAAAATCTAATGTCGTGTTATACGAAGAGAAATGAAGAGAAAAAAAAAAGTTTCATCGATATATATCGCGCGAATAACGGAAAGAAAGAGCTCACGAAAAAGTGAAAGCAGTTTCGCTCGTTGAAGAAAGAATTTCGGTGCTCCCGTAAGCATACGGTAGACAACTTCGTGACCGTATAGAGCGATTCGTATTCGGCACGTGTTATATATATGTATATTTTTCTCGAACCCTTGGCGAGTACCGACGAGACACACCGGTCTGCCCTCGACGCGAACAAGTAACAGCTGCTTGTCGGCTAAGCAGCAATGAATTCTCCCGGAACAAAGAGACGCGACTACGAGAGGTAGAAACCCGAGATTGGCAGAGAGAACACCGGCGGAGCGCTCGATCGCAGCCTCTATACCTGCTACGATGAAAACCCTCGGAAGACCGAGAAGGAAACGAGACGACGGTTCTTGGAAGAATTTAGCAATATCTCCAATTGCAGTAAACTGCGTTTACACGCTTCTCGTAGCTAACGCCACTGTTGGTTGAGTTATTTAACGCTTTTAGATCGTTAAGACAATTGTCGCAAATCCTATAAAGACGATTTTAAATCGTCAAATTTTTTTTTTTTATAGCTTTCATTTTTGTAGCGATATACGGAACGTTTTGAAGGGCAAAGAAAAAAACTAAAGTCGATTGCGAAATAAAATTTTTATTTAAGTAAATTATATCGTGAAAATTAATTTCACGTGTTCGAGTCACGAAGGGAATGAAGAGGATTACAAGATTTATCTATTGTATTTCATTTCGTTTTATTAAAAAGGGTAAAATGAAACAGAAGCAGTGAAAAAGACATCGATATTTTAAAGGTATAATAATCGATTGACCCATTGGATTCGACGATAAAGATTTCGAAATGTAACAACAACTTTATGCAAAAGCATTCATATCAACCGTACGAATTCCCCTCACATTTTTCAGCTTTATAAAATATGCAAAAAAAAAAAAAAGAAAACATCGCTACCGTAGAAAGCGGTGAAATGAATTTCATAGGACAAGTATTCCACCGGAGAATATCTTGCATATTGGATAAGTTTGCTACGCTTCCGTTACGTTTCTCCGAAGAATTTTCGTCGTCATAACAGTATACGTATCTGCATTATAATTCAGAAAAGCGTAGAAATTTTCTGTGAAAGAAAGTCTCTTCTATGAGGATATCGTCGTCGGGTACGAAGTTTCGGGTTCGTTTCTCGCATAAAGTCGGCGTGGGTTTGCAGTTCTCTCATTTTCGATAATTCTCCTCCCTTCGTTTCGAGATTCGCGTTCTCTTGGCTCGCGAAACTTCGCCGAGAGAGAGTCCACGCCGCGCGGCTTGCCCCGCGGGATTGCGACGTTGCCATACGCCGCCATTTGTACACAGCTCGCGCCGCTGTGTCCGCGCGTGTGTGCGAACGGTCGCGCGACGTTGCCACGCGCGAACGAGGGGGAGAAGCCACGAGGAGGCCGGGTTCACTTCGACGTTCGCCAGTCAGTTTTTGTGTCTGCTGCGTACCAGATAGACTCGGGAAACATCGCGCGGAGAGCCACACGGCGCGGTGGTAGGCCCCCTCCGTAAAATATATCGCAAACTCACTTCTCACGAGAGCTTTGCGACTCTCGGTGTCATGTGACATACACGGAGTACAAGAGACAACATTCACGTAACGCGGAGATATCATATACGCGAGAATAACGATTTGGCGCGCGCTTACGCGCGAAGCCAAAAAGCAGACGAAAAAAAAAAACTGAGAAAACGCAAAAAAAAAACAAAATATCACGCGGTGTCGAACGTCGGCGTATCGTAAAAACTGTATTTAACGAAGAGTTTCGTAGTTAATAAACGGTGTTGTCCACCGTGATTTCGCGGGGCATTACACAGTCGCTATGTCACCGTTGAAGGCGGGAGCCGGCATCAGTGACTACGCTGGCAGATCGAGTGAATATCTAGCAAACGGTTAATAAAATCACCTTGACCCATGGAAAGAATATCGCATGGAATTCACAGTAAAAAATAGTTAGAACGCCGGAGACTCAAATTTATAGAAATTTCGTCGAATTAAAAAAGTGACAAAAAGAAAAATAAAACGGAATAAATAAAATTTTAAAAAATAGATAAAGAGTGAATCAATAATATCTTTTTTTTTTTCTTCGAGGATAAAAAAAAAACATCGTGCGCGACGTTCGGTAATCGAACGCGATAATCTCATGCGATTTTCGGCGCGGAGATTTCGCTGAAAGATAATACGAATATTAACCGAACGTGTGCGGTTGACGCGTTTTTAGTCTCCGAAAAAAAAAAAAAAAAAAAAAAAAAAAAAAAAAAAAAATCGACGAAAAAACATCGAGAAAAATTAAAAACGACGGCCGCAGAGCCAGGAGATGGGAGGTAGCTGGCGCTACAACTCCATCGGACGATATAACGTTAAAGGTATAAGCCTCAGGGATGAGGGTAAGAGTTATACTCGGGGTGCCGCGATGCTTTATCCCGATCGCGTTGCAGCTCGTGCTGCTTGTCGGTCTTATACTCGATTTCAACGACGCCGTATCGTCGTCGAGTTTGCCGCGGGAAGAAGCGGACAATGCATTGATAAAGGATTGTCCGGGGGGTTGTCGTTGCGACGGTTGGAGTTTTTATTGCGAGGAACGAAGTTTTCTCGGACTCGGTTTGCCGCCGGAAGCGCAGGACGTCGTGTTACGAAACGTTCGCGCGGCGACGTTGCCAATAACGACGTTGGCGTCTTCCGAAAAATTGCGAAATCTCGCATGGATATCGAGCGACATAGAACAGGTGGAAAACGGGGCATTTCAATCGACACCATTATTGGAAACCCTGAATTTAGGTGACAATTACCTGAGGGTACTTCCGACCGAAGTTTTAAGGCCTTTGGTAAATTTGAGACATCTGAATCTTACGAACAATCGCTTGGTGAGTTTACCACGAGCGTTGTTTCAAGGATTGGAAAAACTCGAGGAACTCATTGTATCGAACAATCGTCTCAGCGTACTTCCGTTTCAAGCGTTTTCCGAGGCAAGAAATTTAAAGCGTCTCGATGTATCGAGAAATTTTTTGGTCTCATTGCCCGATCACACGTTCAAACCAAATCGAGAATTACTCGTATTGCGATTGTCGAACAATCGTCTTACGAAATTACCCGGAAGATTATTCTCGGGTTTGCAAAAATTGCAACGTCTCGAACTCGCGGACAACGCGATCGACGTATTGCCGCGGGGTTTGTTCACCGAACTCGCAAATCTCGAGCATCTCGATTTGGCCGGAAATCCATTGACGAATCTAACGAACGTAGCGTTTCAGGGACTCGGTAGTCTCGCTTGGCTTGATCTCGAGAGAACGAAACTCACGCGTTTGACTCGCGATATTTGGCGGCCCGTTGCGAATCTACGAAGTTTGAAACTCTCGAAAACTCGTATCGAGATATTGGGAAATTTCGATCTCGCAGGTTTGCGACAATTACAGAGTTTCACGATAACGGACTCGCCGTTGCGGGAAATTGGAGCGAAGACCCTCGACGAAACGCCGTACTTGCGCGGTCTCGATCTTCGAAGAAACGATCTCGCATTTTTACCCGCAAATTTGGCTCATCTTACGCGCATATCGCAACTACAGCTCCAGGAAAATCCGTGGGCGTGCGATTGTCGGATGTTTTGGTTCATAAAATGGGCGGAAAGCCACGCGCATCTCACGGCATTCGATACCGGTCTTCGATGCGGTCACGAAAAAGAAACTGTCGACACTTTACAAGCTTTGAGATACTTGAACTGCACAGCGCCGTATCTATCGTACGTTACCGGCGAAACGGAATTGCATCCGATGTACGGTACCGTTTTACTCGAATGCGAGTACAACGGGAATCCAGCGCCGTCCTTGACGTGGGTAACACCGACGCTTGAGATATTTCATTGGAATCCCGATCCGTCGTTTATCGATGTATTTCACGATCATCCCGCGACCCATCACGACAACATCAAATCACCGGTTGCCGAGAGAACGAATAACGTCGATTATCGATCTTCCGAAAGAATTCGTATTCTCGACAATGGATCTTTGCTCATCACTAATCTATTGCGACAGGACGTTGGACGCTACAAATGTTTCGCTATAAATCCAATAGCCAATGTAACAACGTATATCTACCTCAGGATGGATCCCGCTACTTATCATCGCATTAAAATCTTCAGTATAGTCGTCGGAGCGGCGAGCGCCACGGGATTTCTACTGTTAACACTGTTCGTACAGTTTCTACGATATCTCATCGGCAGGTGAGTATTTTCACGAAGCGCAATCACGCGTATTCGGAAAAAAAAAAAAAAAAAAAAAAAATCGTTATCATTGTCGCATGCATTTAATTGAGACGCATTTCATAAATGGGATCAACGTGTTGCTCCTCTTTCTTGCAATCTTATCATCGATGTTTCGTGATTTTTTTTTAATTTTAATTTTTAATTTTTTTTAATGTAATTCTCGATGTTATAATTCGATGTTATATATTCATCGTTAATTATTGTCATTGACGTATATATTTCCTTGTACTTTCTCCGTTGAATGCTGCTCGCCGCATCGCGAAGATAGAAACGATTTGAACGGAACGAAAAAGAAAAAATAACACAAGGAAAACGCACAATTGACGCTCATCGGGTTTTTTCTCAACGTCGAAAATTCTTCCCGAGTTGCATGGGAATTTGAATAAGTTTAAAAAAAAAAAAATATAACAAAAACAAAAACAAAGAAATTCAAATGGTCACGAATAAAATTTCATCTAAATTCATCGACGAAATTATCGTAGGTGCGGCTGTGGCAGATGGTGTTTATGCTGCAGACGCGTTGGGGTTACACCGCGAGCCAAGCAGATCTATCAGATGTTGGACAACATCGAGCACTACAAGAGTCAACAGCTCGAGCGGCTACGCGAGAATTATACACAACAGGTGCACAGGATTAAGGATAATTGCGCCGAGCAGGTTGAGTGGATACGCGACAGCTACGAAGGACAGATGAGACACATACGGGACATCAGAGACTACGGAACTAATCACCTCACGTCGCTCCGAGATCAGTATTACGATCAGGTAATGATTTCTGGTAAAAATCCATAGATATTCACACGATAAGACAAAAAGAGAACGCTAAAGACACGAAAAACTAAATTCAAAGCTAATTGGGTTGTTTTCCGCGCCATAAGATTCCTCAAAAAAAAAAACACCGAAAAATCGATGTAACATTTCGCAAACATGAGTATTAATGTGCATTTTTCTTTGGGCACTCAAGTTTCGATGATTTGTAGGATTATTTGTTTCCCGATTATCCGGAAACTCCGAAAGATTCTCTCGTGTGATAACGATGAAAATCAGCGTAATTTTCCCGTATCCGTTTATCCCGACAGGTAAAGAGGGTGCGAGACTATTCAACCGGTCAACTAAATTGGGTCCGAGAGAACTACGTCTTCCAGCGCAACAAAATACGTAAATTCAGCGCTCATCAGGTGTTGCGACTACGAGAATCTTACAAATATCAGCAGCAAACGCTCAACAAAGTATTGGAGAATCTGCCGAATCTTTATTTCGACAATTGTCGGAGCGGTTCGTGCGGCAAAAGCGACTCAGCCGTGTTCGATCCGAAGGACATGAGTTCCGCTGGTATGGATACATATTTCAAAGCGAAATTGCATGAATTTGCCGCATGCAACCAAAGTATGGAAGATCTCAACAGCGAATACTACACGCCAACGGATTTTTCCGGCACCAGTCCTCATACTCTTGGATTCATCGATGGTATTCACATCAATTATATAGAAGATGGTCCACCGCCACCGCTGGATCCTCCGCTCGGGCCGAACTGTGCAGTTTTGCAGAGGATCGAAGAATTCGGAAGTAATTCGACACTCGGTAGAAGTTTCGAGTACTTGGGACCCGTTTATCGCGGTACAAGTGCCGAAGTTTTGGCGAGAGAAGAATCCGGCAACGGACCGGAAGTTCTTGGACTTCTCGGCCCCAGTAGCAGTTTACCGGATTTACCTCACGAGACACGACTGTAAATCTTGTGGCCTAATGTTCGGGAGATAATACCTTATCTCGTCGTTGGGTCGTATAGACGAATAAAATAAGCGCGGAGTGATTCACAATGACCGACTCGTAACTCTATTTTTTATTCCCTCTGAAAAAATGTGATTGGTGAATGGTGAATTTTATTCTAATCTTCGTCGGGTGTAAAAAAAATGAAAAGCTCCGGGAGAAATCACGACTTGCAATTTCATCGGATTTCAAACAATAATGGAAGATAATCGTACCTGACGCGATGTATACGAGTGTTGATCGAGGCGAATATCGGAATCGAGAGTGTCTTCGAAGATAAAAGGGCGATATATATGGACGTCCCGATTTTGGATCAAAGTGCAAGAAATTTAGAAAACGGTTTTTAAACGGTGTTTTTTGATCTTAACGAACGGTCGAAGATCAATGTGATGACGAAAACCATTTTCGTCTTTGATACAAGAATTCGAAGAGAAGAGTCGAGAACTACGCACGACATCGAGGATTACGAAGATTTCCAACCGTAAATTCACGTTTTTAAGGGAGAGAGAGAGAGAGAGTGAGAGTGAGAGAGAGATTCAAGTTTGTAATGCCTAAGGCGTCAATTGCAGTAAGGTGAAAGATTCCTAATTAATATTCACTTGTAAATATGAAACTTTGTGGAAATTTGAAGCTCGTCTGCGGAGGTACGACAGCGTTCCAACGATCACTCTCGCGTATCAATACTTTTCGTTTCTCTCGTATTTCTCGTCGATTAGTATTCGCGAAATCTACGAAGAAAATCTTTCGGGGATAAACGCGTGAAGTTTGGATGAAGTATCCAAAATCGCTCGGCGTACCTTTGCCAGGCAACGAGCTGTTCCAAGGCATGAAAAATATATTAATAATCCATAAAGAAAATCATGGAAATAAATATAAACCAAACGTTTTGCGTGGCGTATGTCTCTTCGAAACGTTCGTCGTTGAATTTCTCGAGAATTCGAAAACAAACAAAAAATAAACATAATAAAAAAAAATAAAAAAAATAAAATCAAGAAAAATATCTCTATCCGACGAATCTCACGGAGTAGCGAAACGAGATTTAAAATGTCGGAGTTTGAAAGAGATGGAGAGATAATTATGTAAAGAGGGGATTACAACGACGGATTTTAACATAATTTAGGGTAACGAAGTAAACTCATGCGCTTACGCGGTGACGCGACTTAAAGAAAGATTTAAGTAGTGAGAAAATTCTGTGATCTCTTGGGCGAGTCGCATCGAGATTGCGTGTTCCGATAAAATGTTTCGTGTTTCAAATTATTGTTTTTTTAAATCTATTATCCGCCTGTTTAGTTCTTCTTTTTTTTTTTTCGTTTTTGAACCCGAAAAATAAGAAAAATTTCGTTCGCAAGAAATTCGGATGAGAATCTATGGTAGAATTCAGTCTATTGATCGGGCAAACCGTGCAATTTGCTTATAGGATCGTGTTATCGTTTCGTGACGGTGAAGTGTATAAAAAAAAATAAAAAAAATGCTCAAAGAACGTTCGGAGCCCGTCGAACGACTGGATTCGATGCGACTCGCTCAGCAAAGATGACTGTAGCGATGGTGCAATTTTGTGATCGATCGGCCGCGTGCCTTGTAACGGAGACGAACTTTTACGCAATAAAGCATAACATCGCTTGAACGTGGGCTCTCCTTTTGTTACTTTGTTTTCGTTTCATTTCATTTCATCTCAAAATGTACTTTTTTTCATTTCTTTTTCTATTTTTATTTTTTTTTTTCGCGGAAAAAGAAAAAAAATACGTAGTCTTCACGACGCGAAAGTAGGCGTTCAACGGTTGAAAGGAGTACTATCTATCGAATCCTCGAGTCAATAATGCATGTTACAACGAGTGAACTATCGGAGAGAAGCTGCCGATACGAATAAGCCGCTCCCTTCGATAGAAACTCATAGATCGAATTTACTTTTTTCGCTATTCAATTTTCGAAGTAAATTTTGTATCGACTCTCGAGTAACGCGCAGACTCGCGAGAATTTTCGTACTATTCGGTTGTTTGTTAAAAGTATAACTTTTTCAACGAAAACCTTTAATACGGAGGAACTTCGATGTAGAAACAATTTTTTGATTAGTGATGAAACTTTGCGTCGACGCGGAGACTATCGGTAACTATCCGCCAACGCGTTTCGCGAGTCGTATTATTGTACGTTTTATTCGGGGGTTCAGTGAATATATAATGTAAATTCTGAACTATCGATGATCGATGTCCTCGTAACTCGCGATAATTTTAATCGTTCAGAGATCGCAACTGAGTCTCTTAGAGTTACGACTATCCAAAGAATGATATTCAACATCCACGACGGGCAAAATTTGATTTTCCCAATTCTAAAAAAACAAATTCCCTGTCGTGATTGAGGATTATGAAATTTTCAATTAATCGATAAGCGAATTAGTTCCGTGCGGCGAGTTGTAAAGATATGGAGTATTAAAAAAAAAAAAAAAAAAAAATGTGTGTAGCTATCGCAAAGGGTATAACGTCGTTTAATTTTCCGAATAAAGGAATGCACCCTAACAGTCGCGAACGCGCATCCGGTATGAGTGAAAACAAAACTCTGCCCCGTTGAGTACAGTTACGGAATGGTTAAGATATTAATAGATGGCTACAGTCGAGAGGGAGGACCGTCGTGTATGTAGACTGCTATAGACGGACCCTGCGTAAGCAAACATTGCCGCAGAGTTTATAGGAAATAACGCAACGGTGATATAGGGGTGGAAATAAAAAAAAAAAAAAAAAAAAACGTTAGTGTGTATAATCGGTGGCGCTGTAGTAAAGAGCCGACAAATTTATCCCTTATCTTTCGCACTATCACAACGACGTTGCAACGAGAGCTTCCGTCAGCAAAAAAAAAAAAAAAAAAAAAAAACAAAACAAAAATGAAATTTAAACAGTGAGATGAAGCGTAATCGCGCGGGAATATTGGTCGATTATAGAAATTCCAGTTGTTAGATTAGATGAATGAAAAATTCTTCAAAGAAATTCAAATTCCTTGCGACATTTTTTTTTCTCGTAAAATTGTCGTAAAAGACAAAAAAAAAAAAAAAAAAAAGGCCGTGTCATCGTGTACACGGTATGCCAAAGTCGCGGAGCCGATTGTAACTCCAATAATTGTCTTTTGTTTTCGCGTATATTTTCATAAATGAAAAAAAAAAAAAAAAAAAAAAAAAAAAAAAAAAAAAGTTCTAAAACGAATCGATTCATCGAATTAAAGATCGATGAATGATAGAATGCACGATCGATACTTTCGACTGTTATGTAAAATGAATAAATTAAAATTGTAAAAACAAATGCGAAAGATAAAAAAATTATTGATTTTACCAATAAACCTTTGCAGCACTTCGAGGAAATGATAATCGGAGAGTTTAGATACGTGGGACGAGGACTTTCTATGAAACCCTCGTCGATGTTTCGTTTGCCGAGCGCTCGGAGACAAGAGTGCAATGGGACAAAGTACCGTGAAAGCGGAGTCTCATTCGTGACGTCACCGATGCGGAGGAACAGCGTGGACTTGCGTCTCAGACTTGCGTAAGCCGTTCTATCGACGCGGCGAAGCCTCTCCGCGGATATTTCACGATCGTCAAAAATCTTCATTTTTCTCCAATATACGAATTTTATTTCGTAATATAGTTTGAAATTCATAATACGGGCGTAAAGAAGAATAGAAACGGCCAAACGTGTCATGAGACCTTCCATTATGCCGAGCAATCGTCTTATCTCGGTACACAGTCGATCTCTTATCAGTATTGCGGGATATATAAAACTCTTTCCACCGACTCACGGCATGCCGGACTATTTCTCAACCTGAGGTTATTGTAAACAGTAAGAAACGTAGCGAACAGACGATCGGCTACGAGTAATCGATGAAGCGAGTCAAGGAAGAAATTGGTTCAAGTTTTTTGTTTGTTTGTTTTTTTTTTTTTTTTTTTTACGATCGAAAAACAACTTCTTTGTAAGAGAGACCTTGGGACTCGTTTCTCGAAAGACGCGATACTCATGAAGGTAAAAAATTTCGTGAGTGAGTTTCACCTGAATGATAGAGGAAATTCCCATAAATTACGTACGATTTGGGCGAAAAACGAGTAAAGCAAACGATGGAATATCGGGCATATCTTATGATGCCTCCGGATTCCGGACTATCAACGCTCTCAAGCGTAACGCCGAATAAGATGAAACGTAATTTAATAGGAGCGTTAAACGCGTATTTTAACATACCTTTTCTTGCGTTCTATTCCACACGATGACGCTGTGTCCGCTGTTGATGAGGTTTTTCACGATTCCGCTACCCATTATTCCGAGACCGAGGAATCCAAACTTCAGAGTCGACGGTAGTATGTTCTTCTCTTTGAGGGTCTGAGACAATGTTTCCACGTCCAACGGCGGTGTTACCTTTGAAAAGGAAAAACAATATTCCTGCGTAAACGATCGGTAATGGAAATCCATGAAACACTATCGCTATCTTTCGTTTGGTTACTTTGGTTTCAAAACAATCGGATTAATCAATTGATTTTTTTGATTTTTAATTCATTGATAAAAAAATGTCGGTCAGCATCCTTCTATTTGTAGCGATATTACGTGTTTTTTTAATTTAAAAAATATAAAAACAGTTGATGAAAAAAATAATTATTATTTTAAAGAAATTGTTTTGAGAGGAAAATATGAAAACTATCGCGAGAATATACAATGTAAATTGACAAGCAATAGACTATCGCAATATAAATTAATCAATTTATAAATTAAAAGTTAGTTGATAGTAATAATGATAACAGTGAAATGAAAATTAGTTATTTTTTCTGTAACATAGTATTCAGCCGAAAAAAATACTATTGTTATGATCATTCGACAACGACATTAACAGTGGCAATTGATCACGTCGATGCAATCGGTAAAGAAATGTCGCGTCAGTGAACTCATCCGTCGGCAACGCGTGAATGAGAACCACTGAGTGCCGTGAGATAGCATCGTCGACCGCCATCCGGCACACGGAACGTGATATTTGAAGCGTAGAACTTCGAACGTTTTTCGAGTCGTTGAAAAATATTATCTGATTTAGCCG
This sequence comes from Buathra laborator, assembly GCA_934046635.1. Taxonomy (NCBI): domain Eukaryota; kingdom Metazoa; phylum Arthropoda; class Insecta; order Hymenoptera; family Ichneumonidae; genus Buathra; species Buathra laborator. The sequence continues at coordinate 9,344,077 of OW203900.1, forward strand.
ATCTTCCAAAACAAATAGTTATAACTCTGATTTCTATCCGAAATAATGATAATTGATACTAAATCCAAATTGCATATCGCGCGAATATCGAGTTTGAAATTTTGTTGAAATACAAAGAAATGCATGTATAGAATTGATATTACACAGTTGAATAGTAAGAATCAGGAAAATCCGATAGATGTTTTATTCATCGAATCGCAATTTTTTTTTTTTTTTTTTTTTTTTTTTTTAACCGGTACTTACAGGTCTGGCGATATTGGCCGGTCGGTTGAGAAGAGTAGATCCAGATTTTCGCGGTGGAGTAGAATGATTCATTGCCGGACTTATGCTACCAACGCGGTTGCTGTTGCTGGTACTCGACTCGCGTCTTTGCTTTTTCGCGGGACGGCGAGGTTCGGTACCACCGCTGCTTTCCAATCTCTTGGCCTTTGGAGTTTCCTGAAATTTTTTTCGAAATCGTATTTATTTCTCACGCCGCGTTATTTTATTAATTAACAGCCAAAAATAACGATCCATAATAAGAACTCATAACTCCCGTTTTTTTTTTTTTGCGATAGCAGGCAGTCAGGAGTAAAAAATCGTTTAAGAAGAAAACTATCGTTGTTGGAACTGACCTTGCGAGGCTTAGGAGTCTTTGGACTCTTCTTTTCGACGGCCAAAGTGTCTTCCTTCAGTCTATCGAAAAGTGAGTCAGGATCGAGACCATCGTCAAAGGCCTGAGAGACGAAAACATTTTTTTTTTATGGCATAACAAACGGTATTACGCGAGAAATAAACAATACATTTTTTTTTTGTTTTTTTTTTTTTTTTTTTTCAAAACTGACCTCTCCTTTGGCGATAAAATCTTCGATCGCCTCAACGGCATCTTTGAAAGCTCCAGATTTACTCGACTTAACAAGAGTATCTTTGAACTCATGGTACTGCTTAATGTTCGACTCCTCTATCCATGCGCTGGAAAAAAAATTACATTTAAGTAATTCGCTACGCAAGTTCCGTTTTTGAGAATTTGTTTTTCAATTTTTTTTCTAGAAACGGGACACTTACTAGTTGTTTGTTCCAAAGAAGAATATACATTGCACGGGACCTTTTTTTGTATTCGACGGCTTCTTCAAGTCCTTCGAAGGATGGGAAACCTTGGAATGCCAAGGATACGTTAGTTTATCAATTTTAACAATAATTTTAAGGACAAGATGAAGTTTTGAGATATTTATTAATGTAATATCTTATAATGTCGATAATCAATGATAATTTTGTGATAATCTATTTTCTATGTTCTGCATATCATTATTACATCGAATTATTTATGGCGACGAAAAAATTATGTCTTATCAAACAGAGTAAAAATAATCTGTTTTATGGGAAAAAAAATTACGAGAAAATGTTTTAAGTTGATGCAATGTCTAAAACGCAAGTCAGCCGAAAATGTAGTAAAGTAATTAGTAATGAAAAATACGAAGCATATGATAGAATTTAACGATCGAAGCAGGAATTTTTCCCGCGTACTCCGAAATTCTAAAAAGAGCAAATCGTAAATTTAGGTTATATTTTTGCTAGATGCGCGCGAATTCAAATTCAAATAACGGGTGTGGTGGGAGATAATCGTGGTGTTTGCGAGAATACAATGAACGAAAGCGCGAAAATAATAAAATTTCGAAGGAAAAACGAACAGCGATAAAAATGCGACGTGTGGTAAAAAGTCCCGCCAAAACGAACGGCGGGAGAAGTCGGACGGTTGATGGCGGGGACGTTACACGTAAAGTGGTGAATGAACCGTTAGCAGGCGCTCGTAACTTACCCGGCCGGGCCACGGTGAAAATCCCTTCATTTTCGCCCTGTAAATACGTGAAAAAGCAACGATTAAGTAAATCGCACGATCTCCATTCACTGTTTACACGATATATTTTGTCACGTAATCGATACACACCATACCAAATCGCCGAGTTTGAATACCTCGCGTGTCTCGGACATTTCGACGAATGTACGTTCCTCACTGACGATCGCCAAGCGACTGACTGACGAGGAGCGCTGACGAGCAAGCGTCGTTTGTGTACGACGGCGTGATCCAAAACACTCACTCCCCCCGCTCTTCGCAACTACGCTCGTCGTGCGGCTCTTTTTGCTCCACAAATTATGCAAAGCGCTCCAATAATCTACACAACTCATAACTCATGTGACAAAGTCGTTTGCTACATCCGACAAATCAATGACACGCGAATTCAATCGTAATGCTTTGGTGGAGTTAACGTTGTGATATTATGGCGGTACGCTTCCGGATACGTTCAAAACTCCGTGATTTCAGACATTTTTACGTTCTATAGACGACATTCCGAGTGACGCAATCTCCGCTGTGACGACACACGATTCTACGTAAAATGTATTCTACGATGAAAGCACGAGCGGAAGCTTTGAATTTCAATGATTTTGACAACGATAAATCGTTCTCCGATTTAACCTGAGCATGAAAATAAAATGTTATGCCCAGTATTCGAAAAATAAAGTTGCTGTTCCATCGATTCAATAGGAAAATCAATTGAAATAAATCATTTTTACAGTCTCGCGTGTCCGCAAACAAAAAATTCGATTAAACATTTCTGATTAATCTACAATGTAGGTTTATAGATCTATTCCATATAAATTTGATAAACATATTTTCGATCGTCAAACACAGTAAATTGCAAAAATAAACACAAATATCAAAAACACGCACATAAGAAGCAAAGCGTTATATTGTACATTCAACCGCGAGAGTAGTGGGGAACATTCGCGTTTGTTAACGAAGAGTTATAAAGTCGATAAAGTAGAATTTTTCGAAATACTTAAAGGCCGTGACGGGAGACATTGGGTGAATTTCTACGTCGTATCAATTTTACCAGCTGTCAGCCATCGATTGTGTCTTAAAATTCTGCTGCATTGCCAGATAGAAATTTCGGCAGAAATATTGACAGTTTTGAGGGATTATGAGACGTCTGCCTCCTCAGTTGGAAACGAATTACGAGGAGAACAACGGTAACATGGTACGTCGCCGACGAGAGTTTTAATATTTGTGAATATTTCGACGCAATGACACACACTCGAGTTCTTTGCCAAAGTTTATACACCTCGGCACTTTCGTCTTTACTTGTTCTCCCCCACGTTGCTTCATTCGGAGCTTTGCAATCGGTTGTTTACGTTCCTCATTCCGATTTCGTTTTTATTTTCACGAATTGCACACAACTTCAACACGATTTTTTTCACGATCAACTTTCCACACCTAATTGTCTATAATTAATGATCATATTAATTATTCAAAGGCTTCGTTAGTTTACAACTTTTGCATCATTATTATTTATAATCGAAAACACACATTTTGCAATCGTTCGCTGTTAATTGATAAGTCGAGTGGTACCAGTCAAATCGTCTCAAGTAAATGCTATTCTGCTATCCAATGAATCGCACCCTCATTGAAATTTTTATGAGCGTTCGTTGGTGACTCATTAAATATATGTTTTTTTTATAATCTCTTCATTTTTTATAAATAATAATCACGAAAAAAAATGGCAAATAGTTATAAATCTCTTATTTTTTCTTTACCGTCTCGTCTTCAGTGTTTCAGGAATATCGTGATTTATTTATTTTTCTCTATAATTTTGTATTTACAAGTTTCACACTTTATTTTTATCGCCTGACAGAGACTTAAATCATATTGTTAACAGTACCAAGTATTTTTTCTAATAGTGATAACGAAGTTGTTTAGCGTATTAACAATATTGTACGTCTCGTTACGCACTAATTTCTGTGACGATTAATGAATCATATGCAATCGTTCTTATAGGAAATTTTTTTTTGTTATTTTAGGACATTTTTTTGTGTACTATAATTTAGAGATATAGAAATATTATATTTTATTATTGATTATTTTTTATAATCAATAATTACTAAGTAATTATTTTATTATTAATTTTTTATTATATTATGTTTTTTTTTTAAATTTATTTTTTTATTTTTTATATATATATATTTTTTTTTATTAATATTAATATCAAATTTATTAATGAAATAATGGATACATTATTTGAAGGCCCAATCAAACAATGATACAAGTATCAGTTTGTCAGCACCAACTATGGTACCGACACTGACCGTTGCTCTCCCGGCGATGCAAAACGATTTGCCCGGCCATTCGGGAGCAGCCAGCATGCATCAAGCATCGATGGCACCAACAATGGTAATTATTTTAACATCTCGAAAAAATTCCATATTTTTCATAATTCATTACGATTGTACGATCTTTTTTACAGATGGACGCGCCGGAGTTACCACCGCCGAAACCAGATTTCTCGGCTCCGCCGCCGTACGAAGTCGCAACCAAGTTGCCAAGTTACGAGGAAGTGCAACGCGAAAAAACTTTGCAAGGCGAGCCAATGCCACATCCACAAATTCATCTGGTAGTAGAGTGACAATTTGATGAGATTATATTTTCGCGCGTTTGCTAATTTTACGAATGAAATGTTTAATCTTTATTTAGCCCGGAGGAATGAGAGGTCAACAGCCACTGACCATTCTGGCAATTGATGCTGACGCTACCGAAGCCGATCCCGAGAGCGCCTTACTGGGCACCGACTTTACCTTCTTCACCGCTTTTCTGCGTAAGAAATAACTTTCCGGCAACAATTTACCTCTGTCGTAATTGCTCACGAGCTATTTATACAATTTATATAATTCTTATCTTATATCGCAGTCGCATTCTTCTTCAACTGGATTGGATTTTTGCTGTTGATGTGCTTCTGCCACACAATCGCTTCGCGATACGGCGCTCTCGCTGGTTTTGGACTTTCACTCACCAAATGGACTCTCATCGTGAAACATTCCACAGATTTGGCTTCTCGCGAGAATTCGTGGCTATGGTGGCTAATCATGGCGTTCGGTAATTATTCTCTGTTGATTAATGATTTTTCAATACTCTCATCGTAATTGTTTTATTAAAGTTCGGTATTATTTTTCACATTTCAGGTGTTCTTATTTGCATACGCGCCATCATTCAGTACTTGAATATCAAACGCGGCTGGAAACTCTTGTCCGGTAGCGCTCAGGAGCGTTTACTCTTTTTCTATTGAGATTAACGTTGAGAGAAAAAAAAAAAAAAAACATAACGAAACAAATCAAGAAGAAGGAAAAAAAAAAAAACAAAATCCACTTTCGCTTTAGAGCGCCTGGCATTTCAATGGGGGGTTTTAATTGCACGATATAATAAGCAAACCACCCGTAAACAATATTACTTTACATAGATCATATTATAAACGATTGTAACAAATGCAAAGATGAGAGATGGAAGTCAAAACGAGTCGAGGCGTAAAAAAGCAACGCATACGATCTCCCGGTAAAGGGTTCGCTAAAATTATTCATTCAGTGGATACGAAGAGGTAATAAAAAAAAAAAGTAAAAAACAGACGATAATCCGAAATTGAAAAAAAAAAAAATTAAAAATACCCCGCACGTTAAGTAAGCACTTCATTCACAATGTGATTATAAATTACGCAACACGTTTCGATTGAACGATAAACACAAAGTTCCGCGCGAGCGCGCGACACTGACCCTTTGCTTATTTCTGCCGGGAAAACAAACAAAACAACAAATTTGTCGCTACTTCAATCCGTACGATATTATTCGGTTCCTGCATAAAAAAAAATTTAAAAAAAATTAACGCTCTTCGTTCGAGATACCTGGTTTTTAATCGCGTTAATTGTAAACGCGACGTGATTATTCTTATCCAAGAAGTATTAATCTATGAAATTCAACGTTAGACACGTATAAACTGTACGATAATTGTTAGCGTCTGGCGAATATATATATATATATATTATTTTTTTTTCTTTATTTTGGTAAATCTTTTAGAGACTCAACTTGTCGATACTGCAACATGTATCGATATCATTGATGGCTTGTTTTTACGATTTAATTTATATATGTATACAAAATTTATAGACATTAAGTTACATTATTATGAATATGAATATATATGTATATATATGTACGAAAAAGAGCACATTAATGCGACGCGATGTGGTGGTTCGCATGATATGTTTTATTTGTCAAAGAAAGTCATTGCTATATTCAATATTAGCAATGATGTAACAAACAAACAAAAAAAAAAGAAAACTAAATAGGTATAACGATAAGTTACAGTTTCAAACGTTTGTGAAGTATTCTCCCGCACTTTTTCGATACGATTTTCTTCTTCATTGATAAAAAAAAAAAACAAAAAAACAACAACAACAAAAGGGAAAATTTCGACCCGAACAACGATTTACGAAAATAATTGTGAAATACAGATTGGCGATGAAAAAAAAAAAAAAAAAAGCAAAATCCGTCGGATCTCAGAATATCGTATCTATTCTGTTAATATCCGTCCGTTAATCTGTATGCGAATATAATGAAATTACCGATCAAAACACTTTGGTATTGAAGATGAAACAGAAAACTATGTTTTCTTTTATATAAATACTTTCGAGACGTTTCGTATGCTCTATTCGACCATCAAATAGCAATGGAATTTGTCGAAGGAATGAATTCTTGTGTCGATGATTCTTCGCGACTAATAAAAATGTGTGTAACGAGTAACGTCGGCTTTGTTTGAAATTTATTTCGCGCTTTATCACCGTCGTCATCATAATTTACTCTCAAAAGCTTTTAAATTCGCGCGAGTAGCGTAAAACGCGAACTAAAGAGAGTTCGCGCACGCGCATTAATCGCAGCGTTGTTGCTAAATACTATTTATAATTCACGCGTGTCTCGCTGCCGTTGTTCTGCTAAATGCGTCCCGGCCGCCAGACTAATGACACGCTATAGTATCCTATATAAAGTCTGATATTCGCGTATATATTCACCGCTCGCAACCCTCCAACGATTCTCTATGAATGTCCACCGTCACATCGATAATGTCAAAAACCGTGAAAATTGACGGAAGTCTCGGCGAAGGCGTAAGTACGACATTATTCTCATTCGGCATCCGCTGTCAGTTCGATGTTTTTATTTTTTCATGTCACTTCAAATACTCGCTTATTAATAAATTATCGCGATTGCCGATAGACAGGGCGGTCAAGTTTTGCGTGTCGCTCTGAGTTTGAGTGCTCTTTATGGAATACCTGTCGAGATCGACAATATTCGCGCCGGCAGGCCGAAACCGGGTCTCGCTGCGCAGCATCTCAAAGGTACGAATTATCGTCTCATCCGTGTAAATAAACAAAAATCCCCAAAAACAAAAACCGAATTTCTTAACTATGGAATGCAGATTTTCATTTATATGGCGTCCCATCAATCTCTAATTTTTTTTTTTTTTTTTTTTTTTTTTTTTTTTTTTTTTTTTAAGGCGTAGAACTGGTCCAAGATATGTGCAACGCGGATGTAAAAGGAGGATATATAGGCTCTACGCGTTTAGAATTTCATCCGGGATCCTTTAAACATCAGAAAAGAGAATTCAAGGCGGACACACAGACGGCAGGATGCATCGGTTTATTGGCTCAAGTAGCGTTGCCGGTGGCGCTTTTCTCTCCGTGCGAAGGTCCCGTTACGCTGATCCTGAGAGGAGGAACCAACGTACCTATGGGTCCTCACATAGAATATCTTTCCGAAGTATTCAGACCGCATCTCAATAAGTTTGGAGCCGATTTTGACTTTACAGTCCTAAAAAGGTAAACTTTGGTGCCAAAAAATAATGAATTTCGTATTTATTGTTTAAGGAAATCATCAAGTAGCATTAAATTTCGAATTTATTAATCATTCAAGGGGATACTATCCAAAGGGCGGCGGAGAAGTGCATTTGCGAATAAAACCCGTGAGAAATTTAAACGCAGTCGAGATGACGAATCCGGGAGAACCGATCGGGATATCCGGATGGTCTTACGTCGCCGGTTCAGTTAATATCAATGTACGTACGATAAAGTCGATGTACGATTCCGCGTTTCGACAATTCGCGCTAAAATCGATGAACAAAAGACGAATGTTTTGTATCATTTTTTTAATGCTGTTTTTGCTGTAAAGGAGGCGCACAGGATGGCCGACGACGCTAAGAGAACGATATCCGAGACGCTGGCGTCGAGCAGCATCCCTGAACCCCCTATAAACATCGAAGCTTATCGGGAAGATAGAGGAATGGCAGTGGGGAATGGATCGGGGATCAAGTAAGCTGCTTTTTCCCGATCGTTACTTTTTGATGTTAATACTAAAGAGCAAAATTTGATTCGATCATTTTTTTCGAAAATTAGTATAGTCTGCCAGACGAGCGGTGGATGTGTCTACGGCGGTTCCGGTTTGGGGTCCAATCGTCGCGAGGAAAAACCTCCCGGAGTCGAAGCTGCGGAACTTATACTGAGACCATTAATGAATGGCAGTTGCGTCGACGAACATATACAAGATCAGGTTTGTTAATTTTTGCGACGAAATACTCGTTATTCACGATAATCGAGAGACAGAATTTTCAAAAATTGCGGATAAATTATTTTTACGTTGAAATCGCTAATCGTTGAAAAACTTTTTGAAAATTCTCATGTAACGCGGATACTTCGTTAATGAGCGCTGATTATTAATGACCATTTCAATTTCGGCGCACAGATAATACTGCTAATGGCACTGGCGAAAGGACGTTCGCGAATTCTCATTGGTGATCGAAAATTAACGAGGCACACGGAGACAGCGATTCAGATCGCCGAGATAATGCTCGGTAATCGGGGACTTCGTTTCAGCCCTCGCGACACGGTAAACGGTGGCAATGTCGAACCTTACGTTTTGGAATGCGAAGGTTGCGGTCTCATCAACGAAAAGAATTCGTCATAATTTCGCGAATCACTCTATGTGTTTCATGTTTTTTCCTTTTTCTAGTCGCTTTACTATCGCGTAGACGCCGAATCTACGCGTTGATTTTTTTCTTTTGTATTGCTATCCAGAGAACTAATTTGTAGCTCTGCTATTCCGATTCTATTCCGACACGATATTCCATTTATCATTGATTGTAAATCGTTTGCCACGTAAGACCTTTTCCACTTACGAATAAATTTAATAGCCGTAGTTATGTATTTACAATATTTCAGTAATTTTTCTCTGGCTATCCTACCTGTCGCCCATCATTCTTGTTTTGTTCGAAAAAATGGTCCCGTTGCTCGGAGAAATTCTTTCCGGAATTGTTCGCACGAGAATCTACTTACTGATGCTCTGGAAAGTAATTTACGGCGTGGAATTTTTTTTATACTATACAAATCATTTTTAAAAGTAGTTAAAAAAATTAATGGGCATTTTTTTTACCTCGCCGCGTGTCTGATAACGTTTCTATCTTCGGGATGCATGCTAATCACATAAGCGAGAACTCTCGCGTACTCTTCGGCATCTTCAGCGAGAAATCCCGTTTGGCTGCCGGGCTGCGGCTCAATTATGTCGGCTCTGCGTGAGGAAAAAAAAAAATTCATTTACACGAATTCAAATTTTTAAAATCTATTCTTCCAATGAAAAAATGAAGTTTCGCAATCTTCTCACCTCGGTCCACCGGACGCGTGAGCAATCATTACCAATCCAGCAGCCATCCCCTCGACAACGCTGATACCAAAGTGTTCATTCCACATCGTGTGCAAACCTATCGTACCGAGTTGAAGTTCATCCACCATTTCCGGATACGGTATGTTTAACTTAAACTCGACGTTTTTGTCTAATGCCAAATGCTTCGCGAAGTCCTGCATATCCTTTACTCGACGCTCGTCGTCGTCGTTGCGACAAGAACCGATCATAATCAGACGGACCTCGATTGTGAAAATCGTTTGTTTAGACGAGTATCGAATGGTAGTTTATGAGTTTTTTTTTATCGATAGTAAAAAATTGAAAAAAAAAAAAAAGAAAATTGTTTCTCTATTAAATTTTTCGTCGGTCGAGCAATCTAATTTACCTTTTCCCAAACTTCATCCCTCAATATCGTTCGCAGTTCGTACATCGATTGCAGCATCAATGGATGTCCCTTCTCGGGTCTGAATTGCGCGACTGAGACGATGTTTATGAATTCACCTTTCTGATCGTCTTCCAGCAACGGCAATTTCGTCAAATGCTCGACGTCGCAAGGCGGATAAACTCTGTGAGTTCTCATCGGACACTTCCATATGGAATTTATGTGATCTTCGGTCCACGAGGAATTGACCATTACGGTCTCAGCGCATCTGCCGGTCCAGCCGTAGATCTGCAATATAATCAAAGTTATCTTTAACTTTCTTGAGATTTTCCGACGATGTTTAACGGCAACTGACCAACGCGAATATCTTGTAGTAAACTATTTTCGCCGCTGAGAAGAACGGATTTCTCGCGATAATTCGATGATTATTATGCGACACGATTCTCTTGTAAACGTGGCGCAACATGTCCGTAGATATTGTCGGATAGTGAGTGTACGTTCCAACGCGACAACCACCGACGTATTTGAAGAGAGGATACGTGAACGCGTAACCCATCGTATCTAAGTAGATATCTGAAAATATGAAATAATAATTATTTCTAAAATCGTTTTAGAGTAAAATAAAATAATTCGTGATAAATTTATTTATTAAGTAAAATAAAACACTAAATAAATAATTATTTAAAAAATAATTCTTGATAATTTTTTTTATTTTTTTTGTTTTGGCATTGAAAAAAAATATATAAATATGAAACGCGAGATATGAAAGAATTTAAAAATTTTACCGGGTTGCAGAGCATTGAGTGCTTCGAGTCCCAACCAAATCGATCCGAGACTTTGACCCAATAGCGTGAAGTAAGGATACATGTTTGCCTCTACCCATTTTCTTCTGTGCAAATATACAAATTCTATCGTTGGATCAATTTTCAAGTTAAAATTTCTCTCGACTCTTCGATAAATCTGATCGGGATCCGCTTCCAAATCGCCGGTATAAATAGCGATGCGAATGTTGGTGTATCTGGAAAAAATCGTAAAATTAAAAAAAAAATCATACTTTTTGTGAAATTTTTTTGTGAAAAATTGAATTTCTTAATAAATTAACGCACTCTTTCTGCAACGCTATTACGGCTTCCCAGAGGACTCTCTCGCCTCCACCTCCTGCGTTGCAGTAAGGATGAAATATCCCGACTATCGTTTCTTTGCTCGTTCTTTGCGCTCTTCTCTTGGAGAACTTGCGTCGCCAGTATATTATCAGCAGAGGAAGTATTATCGAGATGCACAATACCTTACATGTTGCCAGAAAAAAGATCATTCTGACCGTTGCTATTATTGTACCGCTGAAAAAAAAAAACGGAAACTTGAAAATCAAAGATCGATAATACGATAATTAAATTTTGTACAGTCAAATTATCGATATTTGTACACTAATAAAAACACAGACGAGAAGCGCCCAAAATGTCATTAAGAACATCGATGATAATAACCTCATATTTTTTGTGTTTACGATATTTTCGGTTTTTCGAATGACATAAATTATTCTTACGGTAAACAACAAATGGTCCACATGTTTAAGTTTTGTTTGTCTGGATTATTCGACGTTTTTGCAATAAAAAATTATACACATTGTCGACGTGGATTGCTCGCGAAAACAGGACTATAGTCACTCGCAAAAGTTGAGTAATGGAAGACTCCGCTTACGCCGGTTCACAACAATATTCATTTGTTAATGAACAATACGCGAAAAAAAATGAATATTTCTCGAAACAATTGTTTTATAAACTTTAAATCATTTCATTTAAGATCAACTTTTTCCTCGAACGGAACAGGTGACTATTTTAGAGAAACATAATGTTTCAAACATTACATCAGCTGACGATCAGCTGTGGCAATGCCATTAATTTCAATTTAGCTGCGAGAAGACTAAAGCTCGTTTTTCGGATTGTTCGAAAATGCTGGAAGCTACACGAAGTTTTCGATGTTAATATATCCTTCAGAATTATTTTTATTTATTCATTAATTTAAGTACTCAATATTATCCATAAATTTGGTAGATTTCTATTTCTATCGGTAAATTGACCGGCTTCCTTACCGGTTACTTGCGAAAGACGAATGAAATTAGCTTCTGAAAAATCACCGAAGCCATGATTCACCTACATATCCATGTGTATGAATGTGTGTATCCCCATCGCAAAACGGCCATCAGATCGGAGAAAGTGTGGTCTCACAGTATTCCAATGCCTTAGCTATTCCGTGAGTGTCGCAAAATTGATAAATGTACGCGCTGTTGATCGGTGAATGAACGTAAGTATCTGTGTTAAATCTTTTCGTTGATACTGTCACGAAGTTTTGAAATTAAATTTTTAAAATTCCCTCGATGATCCAGTGTCCTGATTATTTTCGTATGTCTGACGTTTGAAAAACACAAACCTGTTTTTATTACGATCTCGTAGCAATCTTGTGTATCATTATCTATAAATATTGTTATTATCATGGTATTGACGATAAAACAATGGCTATGGCTTTGAGGTTAACTCTCGTACTATTTCTCCCATAAAATAAAGTTGTTGATAACTCCGTTATCAATAATTTAATTGTGCAGATTATCGATTTAGCTACGGAATGGTCAACGATATTAAAAAAACGAGATTGCAACATCTGCAGTTATCTTTTCTTTGTTAGCGCCATATTTGATAAGTACCCAACGTCTCTTGGTGCTCAGTTTACAATAATTCATGCAAATGTACGCTACTCGCCCCATTTTATTATCATATTTTATTCTTAGGTGACAATGGAAGTATGGAATAGCCATAGTGCAGAATTGGACACAGAAAAAAATAACGGGGATCTCGTCCTCTACTCAGGTTTGTATTTTTAAACATTTTTGTAGCATAATTTCTTTGTCGCAGGATATCCTTTGTTTCTTATCATAATTCACGTACCTCCGCTCTCCACTTCTTCTGTACCAAATGATTCATTCTCCACGGACTGTAAATCTCGTCATTGCTGACTTATCTGAGATTCTCTAGTTTCATATTACGCAAATTTCAGTGTACGAGAAAACAACTGCAGTAATACCGTTTACTATTTTTTATTTTCTGCAATTAATTGAATTTTAATTTATGGAAGATAATGGTAAATCACAGAAACAAACATTGAGAAAAAATAAATTGAGATTCTGTACTTTCATATTATGCAAATTTCAGTGCACAAGAAAACAACTGCAGTAATACCATTGACTATTTTTTATTTTTTGCAATTAATTGAATTTTAATTTATGGAAGATAATGTTAACACACAGAAACAGACATTGAGAAAATATAAATTGATTTCGCAATAATTTAATATTCATCTTGTTGCATAACTATAGTTTGCGTTATTATCATTCCATTGGTACATTATTCTTCTTATCACACTGATGTATGAGGGAATGTAACAGAGACGAAAAGAAAGAACCAATGAATATTATCGGCACATTAAAACGTTTTAATTTGGAAATCCTGTTACACAGTAATACATTTAATTTTTTTTACAGGAAAGGAAGATGAAGTTCAATTACAGAAATCGAGAAGTCAGTCTCCTGCTAACAGGTGAGTAACCGATTATTAGCTACGACCAGAAAATACATAAATGCAAAGAGGAACGCGGAAAAGCAAACGTTAATTGGTCGCTTTTCCCGGCGATTTAGAAACTTTGCGCTTATCGCAATTCGATATTTTCCGACGAACCGCATCGTTTTTTTCTGCCGCGTATCGTTGTCTTTCGGTAGAAGCAATCGTTGCTTACAATTGTATTATTCATTTCGCCGGCATTATTCACTTATTTAAAATTCAAAGTACCGTGAAATATTGGTTTCTTTGCGCAACGCATTTTTTCTTCATAATTCATTATGAAAAGGACATTTTTATCCGATAGCCTTTGAGAACACTTTTTTTTTAGAAAAAGAAGCAAATAACGAATAGTTACGTTAACTACGAAACGTTGAATATAATAGTCAAATGCAAACAAACGGAACAAACGCGACTATTTACATTTTTTCTTGAAAGATAACAATCGTTGAAAAAAAAAAAAAAAAAAAAAAAAAAAAAAAAACAACAACAACACCATAAGAAAATAAATAAATATTCCGAAACAAAGATTCATCGCAGTGACCATCGTCATTCGCAACACTTACCGTGTTTTCATACAACTCTGCGACAGCTGCTTATCGGCCCGATACGATCGTTTAATAAATAATAAGCCCGGGAAACCGTTGCAATGGCTCATCGACTGATATCGGCGCACGTCGTAACTTCCCCCTCATTTCCACGCTTGCGTTCCAGTGCGCTTGGTGTTTGTCGGTTCGTTTCGGAAAATACGAAAAAACTGAAAAAAAAAAAAAAAAACGCTATATCGAGTCTTCCAAATTCCAACGTACGATATCGAGCGTAAAGCCCGAAAATTCGAGGATCAATATTCTGATTCATAAAATTCACGGAACAATAAAGAACCATAAAATTCTATAAATTTGATTAAATTTTGTTTCGCTTCGATAGAAACATCGAGCGAATCGTAGATTAATCCCTATAACTACGGTTACCTTGTGCCATTCTCTATTAAATCGATTCAAGGTGAAGTGAATCGAACGCGAGTGCACTGCGATCGACATGGATTAGAGAACACAGAGGTCGAGCGTTTATCACGCTTCGTAGTAAAACAATTATCCTCACTTCCGGCATCACAATCCAATGGTCCATAAAACGTTCCGCAATTAAATTTTCGTTTTTTCATCGTTTACGAGTTTGATAAGTGGGTCAACAGCTTTCTATTCTTCAAACGCGAACGTGAAGTGTCGAGAATATTTATAAAAAAAAATAAAAAAAAATAAAACATACAAAATGAAGAATTTTGGATTTAATTGGCGTTACAAACCATTGAAACATTTCCTCTTAAATGGGTGAGTTACATGTTTATTCACGTATATCAAAAATTCTCTTTGGCATATGTCTGTCTCGCGATCGTCGAAAATGAGGAAAATATTTAAAGGAAAAAGATTACCGTTCACAGCGATCGTATCGAACCTTAAATGAAGCAGAAAGAACCTAATAAATTGACACTTGTAGCGTGAAACGATAAGAGTTTAACGAGCGACATCGCCATGCGTTTGTAATCAAGATTCGCGCTGCTTATCGCATCGATTAAATGAGATAATTGTGTCGCGTCACTTTTTTAATTTTTTTTTTTTTTTTTTCCGATATTTAATATCTACAAAGCGCAACAATATATGCAATTATTAAATTGTTTAAAACAGCAAATAGTCCGCAACGAACCGGGAATGGAAACATCGTGCGTTGGTTTCTTGAGAATAGCTTTGATTGATTCAAATTGAATTAGAATTCATTCCGACGAGTCTGACTCGGTGGTCTCGTTAAACGCGATGTCGCATGAAAACGACGGAATAAATTTAAAAAACATTGTCGCAAAAAAAAAAAAAATAGAAATATAGAATGAAATTTTTTTTTTTTTGGATCTTCGATTTTCGCGTAAAGTTAAACGAGACAATAGCCTCCGATTTACAGAGCCTTCGGAACTTCCGGAATATCCATTTCCGACTGTAGCAAAGACGAGGCGCGCGCTTTGTTGCGATGTCGACGCGCGCGGCCGGCCGCAGTCTTCGTCTTTGCTTTGAATATTACACTTCCGTTGAGAGAACTCGTAATCGCGACGTGTAGTGCGTACGAGTCGCCATTGAATGAAAAGCTTAATTGATCGGAGAATCGTGTGTGGTGAATGAGAACATAAAGTGTCGCGGTGATTTATCAAAGTACCGTTTCGTTCGTCACGATATTTTGTTTAATTTCACGCCTCTCCGCGCGATCGGTGATTTTTTATGGCATTGCGATTTTATCGTGGAAGGTTTCGAATAAACGTTCGTCGATAAATAAGTGAAACGTTATTGAGAGCATAATTAAGTCAGCGGAAAGGTGGATGCCCCCGGGTCGGTCGGACTTTGATCGACGCTCACGACACGATAAAAAAAAATCGTTACAATGAAATTCTTAGTTTTATCACTTTCCTTTCATTTGAATGCCGTCGAGATGCATAGAAATTTAATGAGCGAAAATCTGGAAATATATGTTTTACAGGCTGTAAAATGTATTTGAATAAAAATCAAATACATAACAATACATAAAAAATAGATCGCGACATTTTTTTTTACATCTCAATAGTGCCGATTTATCGGTATCCCGAAGAAAAAATAGGTTCGCGCAACAATAATTACAACGGTAACTTGGATGCAAAATAAATGACGCGAACATTCAATAATCCTTCGAGCGTTGAAAAGTCATTAGACTCGGGAAATTCTAAATTTGCAAATTAAAACGATAGCTAATGTTACACGCGTCTTCCTCCGCTTATTAATAAACACGTAACTCCGAGATCTACTGCCGGTTCTACGATAATCGGAAAAATCAATTGCGGGGATCTCCGATATCGTGGGAAATGATTCTCTCGTTTAGATTCCCGGAAAAACACACTGAATCTCGTGTATGAAATTTTTTTTTTGCGTTTTCGTCAGCGCACTTGCGTACGAAAATTCGTCATAAAAATCGAATAACACGGATACTAAAAATACCGCTTGTAGATGCTGCAAAGAGTAGCGTTATTAATTGGTTTCTTTGAATCAAAAGATTCCCTGTGTATCAGTGTGTTAATAACGACTCGTATGCCTCGGAGTGGTTTACCACAGTTAATGCTTAAACTGTTTTTTCATTCGAATGCAACTTCCTCCACTGTCTCAGTTGAAACATCGCGTTTCGACGAGTACACAACGTTACGATGCCGCGAGTAATTTTCATTTAAGGCGGCGTTCGCGAGATATCGAATAAAGTAATAAAAAGTGTTAAAATTCGTAAAATTCGTAAAAAATTTCGTAAAAAAAAAAATGTTAAAAATATATTTAAATTATAAAAACATTAATTTCATTAAAACAAACAAAGAAATTTGTTTGTTTTAAATAACAAACACATCGTTAGTTTTTCGGTACAAACGGACGTAAATATTAACAATTGTCGGTTTGTGGTGAAAATTTTCGCGATGGTGGGGCATTGTGCGATAGACTTAGCTATCTCGTTTTCTCTCACTAATAAACGTGAGTGATTCCGTACCGGCAAAAAGCAGCATAGTCACTGCTGCGAGCGCAAAGCCAGTCTCGTTGCGAATTGGAGCACCGCGTTCCTTCCTTTCTCTCGTCAGACTCCGGAGGACGTTAGTCGTTCTTGAACAGCCTTCACATCCGAACGTACGGAAGTGGAGGAGTTCCGTCTCACGAGTGAAATTAATCTCTAATAAATAGTTCAACGATCGAATTTCTTAAAAATTACCGGCCTCAACGATAGCATAAAATAATAATCAACGAAATGTCGTGGGAAATTCCTCGTGATAATTGGCAATTTTTCTTCCTCATCGGGACAATTTATTTCGCGTCATTATTGTGAAAGTTCCGCGAAAGTGTTATTGTGTGTGAATTTTTTTCTAAGCCTTCGGCGCTTCGAGTTAAAATAAATTTGAGACAATTGAGTAAAAGTTATTTTGTTTTTGATTAAAATTTTAAAAAAGTGAAAAAAAAAAAATATACGAAATGTCTAAATTTACTGTTCCACCGGTGCACAAGATGCGACAGATGTACGACAGTTTTTCGCGAATTGGATTACAAAAGTCGAACGATACTACCGGACGCGGTAGTAAATGTTCATCGTCGCCGGAAGACATGCGTTTGCTGGGGTCAGTACTTTCTAATGATTGAGTAATTTCTTAAAAAAAAAAAAAAAAAAAAATGCTGCCTTCCCGCGTGTATATATCTCCATCACGTGTAAAATACGAAGATAAGAAAATGCAAACCGGTTGAATTTTCGTTGTTGACGTTCTAACGAACTATTGACTTACGAGTCTGTGATTTCCGTCGCTGTAGTTGGTACCGTTAGACATGTGACTAAAGCGATGGATACCGATATAAAAGAAAGCGCGCCGAGTGCAGAAAGTGTGACGACTTTTATATCTCAAATCGTCGGTCCGGAATCGTTTTCGGACCTCAAACTTTCAGTCGCTTTTAGAATTTTTACAATGAGGAAAAAAATCGGTTGAACCGATAAAATCGGCGCTTGCGAGTAGCGAAAGAAATAACCGGTTTTTTAAAAGAAAGAATTGTCATAGTAAGGAATGAAATAGTCGATTTAACTAACAGTTAGTATGATTAACGAAGTATTTCTTTCACTGAATGAAATATTTGCTTTGCGATCTGCAAGCGCCGATTTTGTCGGATTAAACGACTTTTTTTCTCAGTTTAGTTAGAAAAAAATGATGTTCTTCCGAAACGACTTTTAATCGTCGTATATTAACTTTATTGGAATCATTTATAATACCACACCTTTTATCTTATTTGCTGAAATTATCATTCGGGATTAAACAACGTTAACATCGATTGTGAACAGACTTTTCATTCATCGCATTTCTCGATTAAATGTGACCTTCTGCGGGCACTTCAAATAAATGGATAATTATTGTTGCGACTGACGTTTCATTTCGTTTTTTTATCGAAATTATATCGGTGACTGAATATTGGCCGTGACGGGGGCAAATGATTCGAGAATGAAGGCCAAGCGATTGGTAATACGCGAGTAGAGTGGGGAGACATTTAATATCTTCGCGTTTCGACGCAATAAAACGTTCCCAGTGAAATAAAAGGGCGACGAGGATTGTTGAGAGGATAGAGGGGCGTAGGAGTCGAGCGTATTGCATTCGCAAAGAATCTCAAGAATGCAACGATCCGTCGCCCACGATACGGATCGGAAAAAAGGGGAAATGCGGATCAGCTACGAGAGTATTTATACACTTCCAACATAAAGGCACTTTTTAAATAATTTAAACTTCAAAGGCATTCTATTCGCAGAATTTGCAGAATTTTTGCAATATTCAATATTGAATTTTGGGACGCTCGTTGGTTGTTACCGAATATCAATTATTTAATTAAATATAAAAAAAATTGAAAAGAAATGTTCATTCTTCGATCGATCGCGTTGGTTGCTACCAAATTTCAATTATTTAATTAAATATAAAAAAAAATTAAAAAAGAAATGTTCATTTTTCAATCGATCGCGTTGGTTGTTACCGAATATCAATTATTTAATTAAATATAAAAAAAATTAAAAAAGAAATGTTCATTCTTCGATCGATCGCGTTGGCTGCTACCAAATTTCAATTATTTAATTAAATATAAAAAAAATTAAAAAAGAAATGTTCATTTTTCAATCGATCGCGTTGGTTGCTACCGAATTTTAATTATTTAATTGAAAAAAAAAAAACTGATTAAATTGGCAGAAAATAAAAAAAAAATGTTCTTTTTTCAATCGATCGTTAATCGTTACATTGTGGTATCTTATCGTTGATAAGGGCGCGTCTGTGAATATTTGCTAACGCGATAGCGAGCATTGAGGGAATAATGACCCCGTGACTCGTCTGTTACGTTGATTATTACAGCATATATTCGAAGCACGAAATAGTGTTGATGATTAATCGGTGCGGGTGCACCTGTTCATCCATTAGAAATTCGACGCTGGTATGCTGGCGATTCGACAAAAGAAATACGACGCACTGCCAAACATCGGGTTCAACAGTCAATAATAAAAAAAAAACCCCAACAACGCATTTTGCTATTACATACATCATCGTCGAATTACAGCAGCGGAACAGGCGTTTAGTTTCGCGTTACAACAAACATACGTCGAACACTATGACATATCGAGTGTACAACGGATAGCCGTTATCGGTGACGTTTTTATTAATAATCGCACACGTGCGCGAGAACGTGCCGTACTCCGGATGGTTGAATCTGCTATTCGTAAAAACGTTAAAAAAACATCGAACGACGTTGAATTTCAAACAATTGCTAACCACGTAACGGCGGCGAATCTTTTGCTTTTAAGTACGTAAAGAAAGATCCATTTGAAGTTTTACATTTTTCAACAGTTTTGAGAAATAGTTATGTTAATTTAAAATAAAAAGATCGAATTTTAAATTTGTTAATTACGCGCCTCTTTTCGTGTTTAATGCCGAAGAGTTATTAAAAGCGACGAAACTTCAATATTTGATTGAGTAAAAAAAAAAAAAAAATTTGAAAGCTAATTTTTCAAGTTTTGGGAACTACTTTTGTTGATTTGGAAGAAAAAGATTGAACTTTTAATTAATTCGTTAGGCGAATTTCCTTGTGTTGTTAGTACGCGTGCATTTTTTTACATTCTTTCGGATCAACTCTATTTTATCGTTTACTTATCGCCATTGCCGCCGGTTCAAGTTTAGGTTCGTGCGCAGTGCGCTTGTGTATCGTATACATATGGTTACTATCACTATAATCGTCGGAAACGAAATAAACACTAGAAAATAAGACACGAGTATAGTGATAAGTAGGCCACTAGACATAGCATCAACCGGACGTCGTGAAACGGCGATAACCGAATTTATCAGTTCGCCGAGGCAGTCACGCCGCCGTACGATTTCAGTTCGATGAGAAAATTTGTTAACAAAGTGTTGCTTCCCGTTGCATAAATCTCTATTCATTCGTTGATCAAACGTCGAAGGAAAATCGCGCAGTGAGACAGCAGTTTGCAGTCGATCGAAGCCATCGAATTTAAAAAATCGAAAAGTTCGCGTTCATTGCATTGCCATTTAATTTTCGTTATGTAAATCGGCAGTATAAATATATATATTTTTTTATCACTTCATCAGTGATGATTATACAGTGAAAGTCGTAGTATACTCGCCATTGTAACTAAATTCGCGAAATATAGACGAACGGTAGCGTCATGACGAGGAGAGACGATAAGAAACCACTTATCTCATCGAATTATGGATCTACCGATGATTATTGGTAAGAACAACAGACTCCAAGAAACGGATCACAGATGTTTGCCAACCGAAAGATAGATACTGCAGTTTCTTCCGTCGAGTCGTAGTTGTTGCCGATGACGACACAACGCAAAAATGAAAAATTCAACAGATCCTTAGGGTAAAAATGACAATCTTGCGAATCGCGGAATGATTTGTGTTGTTGCAGGGATGGCGACGACGATACCGAATTTGAAGGAACTACTCATTTGGTCAGAGTCCCGCGAATGCCGGAAGCGAGTACTCAATCCCCTAAAGTGTCCACAGTGAGGATAAACATCGAAGGAATGAGTTGTCAGAGTTGCGTAAAAAATATTGAGGGCACAATAGGCGTTCGTCCGGATGTCGTCAATATTAGAGTAGTTTTGGAGGAAAAAGCGGGTTACATCGATTACAAAACCGACGAAACGACACCCAGCGAATTGGTCGAAGCTGTGAACGACATGGGTTTCGATGCGTCGCTTTCGGAAGAAAAGAGCGAAAATGCCGATTCCAATAACCGAGAAATCCGACCGGTCACCAGCACTTGTAGTATACACATCGATGGAATGACCTGTTCATCGTGTGTCAATAGTATTACAGGTGAGATATACCCTTAAAAACGCCACTTTATTAAAATCGTCGGCTTCTTAAAGTGGTTTTAGGATTACTGAAGCGTTCAACGCGTTTTAACATCTTATTGAGTAGATAAAAAATAGTAATTCTCTGAAAAATGTTTTAGAAATAATAGAAACGTTAATATGAGACAATAACACTGCACGGCACGATTTTGAATAAATGTTTAAAAATTATTCTTTAAATTTCTAACGATGCAGGGGTAATATCTGAAAAACCGGGTATAAAGGAGATAAACGTGAGTCTCGAGGCGAAAGAAGCCAAAGTATCGTACAGTAGCGGTGACGTAACTGCCGATCAAATTGCCATGTATATAGAGGAAATGGGTTTTGATGCATTTGTAAAAGAAGTCGACGGTCACAATCTTCTTCCCTCTGAGAAATCTTCGAATACTGCGAAAAACGGTAAAGTTGCCATAACGATAAGCGCTTCCGGCGACGGCGACAAAGACGAAAGACTGTCCAAATGTTTCCTGCAGATAAAGGTACGCGCGTTCCTCAAAATTAACTGTCCCGCTATGTGGTATATATTTGCTTATCTTTACGCTTAAAAAATATTGATAGAACTTGAAGAAGATGGCTTTTCGTTTTAGGGAATGACCTGCGCATCTTGCGTAACGGCGATTGAAAAACACTGCAG
Source organism: Buathra laborator (assembly GCA_934046635.1). Lineage (NCBI taxonomy): Eukaryota > Metazoa > Arthropoda > Insecta > Hymenoptera > Ichneumonidae > Buathra > Buathra laborator. The sequence goes on from OW203900.1 coordinate 9,366,149, forward strand.
AAAATTGTACGGCGTTGAGAGTGTTTTAGTAGCGCTGATGCCCGGCAAAGCTGAAGTCAAATATGATTCGGAAAAAATTCGCCCAATCGATGTTGCGCTGAGCGTTACGGATCTGGGATTTCCAACGACTCTGATTGAAGAACCCGGTACCGGTGAAAAGGAAGAAGAACTGATGGTATTGAAATTACTAATTATTTCTCCGCGAAATCGCGATAAACTTCGATTTTTTTTTTTTTTTTTAATTAAAATTTAACAAAATCGTACGTTCAGATTACAGGAATGACGTGTGCATCCTGCGTGAATAAAATTGAATCGACAATCAAAAAGATGCCGGGTGTACGTTCAGCGGTAGTAGCACTAGCGACGCAGCGCGGAAAATTCAAATACGACACGACGGTTACGGGTATCCGTGACATAATAGAAAGAATAAACAAATTAGGCTTCGAGGCAACTTTATTCAGTAACAAAGATAAGGAAAATCGGGGCTATTTAGACCAGAAGTAAGAAAAAAAAAACAAAATAATTATTAGCTTTAAGGCGGGAGATACCTTTAGACGAATAAAAAAATTCTGATTTTCATGATTTTTTTTTTAAAGGAAAGATTTCTTCAATATTTTCGAAACTACGGGTATTTTTCATTATGACTTTTAGCTATTATACTGTATTTTTATTTTTTTATCTTTAAAAATGGTGGAGGTATGACACGATTTTCCGCACGGATTGCGGCGAATGTCGTTAGACGGTGCGACATGTAGCGTCGTTCATTAATATTCATATGCAGAACATGAACTGCAAAAAATTGACGAAGTGAAACGCTTTGAAACTAAAAGATTAACTTTTCCAATAAAAAAAATACATTTTTTTTATTTCAAATACGTTTTGTTTCATGTTTTACACCATAAGGTTAGAAAGATGTATACAAAGTTTCATCGAAATTGATTGATTAGTTTCTCAGTTGTAAGTCACATCAGTTTCATAAATGCCGTTTTAGAAAAAGGCGTTTAAATTTTTGATAACTAATAAATCTATGATTTCAATGACTTAACATCTAATCTGCGATTGCTGCGTCATACAATATGCCTTCAGATTCTTCGAAAAGTTGATTCTCCTGCATATACCGCTCTCTTGCAAAATTTCCGATTTTTTAAGCCCATAAAGGTATCTCCTCCCTTAAAAAAGCTATAAAATGCTATAAAACATCTTAATGCTCTAAAAAGCAGTATTGCCGATCATAATTTCGATATTGTGTTATTACAGAGAAGAGATACAAAAATGGAGATCAGCTTTCTTGATTTCGCTAGTCTTCGGGGTGCCGTGTATGATTATAATGACTTATTTCATGCTGGAGATGTCGATAGGTGACAAGAGTCACGAAGATATGTGCTGCATAATCCCCGGTTTGTCGTGGGAAAATTTGTTGCTGTTTGTCTTCTCCACACCCGTTCAGGTAAGTCGACAAAAACAATTGGACGTAATTTCAGATGAATATAAGATCTCCAAATGAGAAACAGTTATTCTTTCCACTAAGATTTCTGCTCTCCGATAGAAGTGACTATCAGATTTATCGCGAATATAACGCTAAACGCGAGCGTAAGAACTCGGAAACGATGATTTCAAATAATCTTATCACGCCGCATGCATTGCTGCGTATCAGTTTCGGTCGGAATTTGCATTGGCGCGCTGACGAATAAATTATTGGCAATATATCTGATAACTACAAACGTCTATTGAAGAGAAAAAGTCAAAGTGGAAAGCGTAAAAAAAGCGTCGCTGATCCGGAGATCTAATATTCGCCCGAAATTTCAATTTACCTCTTTCGACAATATCCAATAATTACGATGTTATTTCAGTGTTTTGGTGGCTGGCATTTTTACGTACAAGCGTACAAAGCCGTAAAACACGGAACAACAAATATGGATGTTTTGATCTCAATGACCACAACGATATCTTACGTCTACTCGATCGGCGTTCTCACGGCGGCGATTGCGATGCAGGAGACAACAAGTCCACAGACTTTCTTTGACACACCGCCGATGTTGTTAGTCTTTATAAGTTTAGGGCGATGGCTTGAACACGTGGCGAAGGTTTGTTGATTATAATCGGCTTCAATTCAACTTTCACAGCCTCTCAGCCATTTTATCAGATATAAAACGACAAAAGGCGTTTTTTTATATCAATAATTCGATAGCTTAATTCCAGTTTCTCGACAAGACTTTATGATTAACAATCTTTTTGATTGCAGGGTAAAACTTCGGAAGCTCTTTCGAAACTCTTATCCCTAAACGCGACGGACGCGGTTTTGGTAACTTTAGGCGAAAACAACGAGATACTATCCGAGCGTTTAATAAGCGTCGATCTCGTGCAGCGCGGTGACATTCTCAAAGTTGTTCAGGGAGCGAAAGTTCCGGTGGACGGTAGAGTTCTATCGGGACATTCCGCTTGCGACGAGAGTTTGATTACCGGCGAAAGTATGCCGGTTACAAAAACGAAAGGATCGGTGGTGATCGGTGGATCGATAAATCAAAACGGCCCGTTATTGGTAACAGCTACGCACATCGGTGAGCACACGACACTCGCGCAGATTGTGCGTTTGGTAGAAGAGGCGCAAACGAGCAAAGCGCCGATACAACAATTAGCAGACAAAATCGCTGGATATTTCATACCCTTCGTAATTCTCGTTTCTCTGCTGACGCTGATTACATGGACGATTGTCGGATATGTCGATATAAAGCATTTACCGGTCTCTCTGGACCATTGGGCGAAGGAGTCGGAGATAAATAGGGAAGAAATAATCTTTCAATTTGCATTTCGTTGCGCACTTTCGGTTCTGGCGATTGCGTGCCCCTGCGCTCTTGGATTGGCAACACCAACGGCTGTGATGGTCGGTACTGGTGTCGGGGCGCTAAACGGTATTCTCATAAAGGGTGCCGAACCGCTGGAAAATGCGCACAAAGTAAAATGCATAGTATTCGATAAAACCGGCACCCTGACGAATGGTGTGCCGATGGTCTCGAAAATCGCTTACTTTGCGAGTGATAAAATTTGCTCGATCGTTAAACTATTGGCGGTCGTTGGTACGGCGGAAGTGAGCAGCGAGCATCCGATAGCGTCAGCGATCGTGCGATACGTTAAAGAAACATTCGGCACCGAAGTTAACGGTCAATGCACAAATTTTCAAGCCGTCGCCGGATGTGGTCTCAAGTGTCGTGTAACGCATCTCGACACGATGATGTCTTACGCCGCGAAATCGGAAAAAATAATAAATTATACGAATCAAACAAGAAACGAGTCTTCCGGAACTTTTAAACTCAATGACGTTCCTCTCGATATCGTTCTGCTGACGACGATGGATTCGGAGAAGCAAAATCAGGAATTGGAACTTTTGCTCAGTCCTGAGAGTCACGGCGATCGGACAGAAACGAACGAAGTTTACGAGGTTTGCATCGGCAATCGCGAGTGGATGAGAAGAAATGCGATATTGATACCGCAGGAAGTTGATATGCAGATGATGGATGAGGAGGATTTAGGTAACACGGCGATATTGGCCGCGATAAATGGTACGCTAATCGCAATGATCAGCGTTGCCGATACTGTTAAACCGGAAGCGCATCTAGCGATCTACACTCTGAAGCGAATGGGACTGGAAGTTATATTGCTCACCGGTGACAATAGAAAAACAGCAGCGTCCATCGCGCGACAGGTAAAATTTTTTGCGATACACCAAAAATCGGATGAATCGATAATGCAAATTTGTTTATTTTTTAGGTCGGTGTCAGCAAAGTCTTCGCGGAAGTTTTACCGTCTCACAAAGTCGCGAAGATACAAAGACTGCAGGAACAAGGATTCCGGGTCGCTATGGTGGGCGACGGGGTGAACGATAGTCCGGCATTGGCGCAGTCGGACGTCGGTATCGCGATCGCATCCGGTACCGATGTTGCTGTCGAAGCTGCTGACGTTGTTTTAATGAAGGTAAAGAAAAATGAATAATCGATTATTACATTAATAGAAAATTCAGATTAATTTTATATATTAAATTCGTTGCTTTCAGAACGATCTGCTGGACGTAATCGGGTGTTTAGATCTCTCGAGAAAAACTGTGTACAGAATAAGATTGAACTTTCTGTTCGCCAGCGTTTATAATCTATTAGGCATTCCGATAGCCGCCGGGATATTCAGTCCTTTCGGTTTCTTCCTGCAGCCGTGGATGGCGTCGGCGGCTATGGCACTGAGTTCCGTTTCCGTTGTCGCCAGTTCTTTGATGTTAAAAATGTGAGTACCGAAGGAATCGGTTTGTCCTTTCAACCAATTAACGCTGATTATGTTCCATAAAACAATTGTTTTTTCGATTTTTTGTCAGGTATCGCAAGCCGACGAGAACAACGCTGGAGACACCGGAATATGTCCAAGCAATGCGGGCGCATTTTGCCGCGAGATCGACGGAACTCGACGCGATATCGTTGCATCGCGGTCTCGACGACGGCCCCGAGGCGCCGCTTCACATCGCCGGATCAACGATATCGAGGTATGGAGAAACGAGCATTCAGATTCTGGACTCATCTTCGCAGAATCCCGATAACTCCGTTGCTTAAACGAGCCAATGATCAATGCAAGATGCATATTTAGCGAACTTTTCTTTTCTCTAACGCAATACCCAAAGTCTGCTTATCTCAAAACATTTTTCTTAATTTCAATATCAAAGAATTCGTAAGCTTCTTACTTCCGTTATCCGCGTGAGTAACGACCGCACCTATTCCCGACTATAATTCCAGTAATACTTTCTGTAAGTAAATCGTTAACTAATTCGACTGACTGGTGGCTTATGTCTATAAATTTAAAAAAAAATACTATACTGCTATATGAAAATAATGTTTTGCGATATTGTATATTATAGTTTTGTAGTTTTGTGTTCATTCTTCTGAAAGTGCCATTGTTAGCTTTTTCTTTTGTATATTTCAACGTTGTTTTTCCAATGTATTTTTTTGTAATGTACAATTAGGTGAAAAATATTTTCCAAATGACTGAAGCGACGAACATTGCCGTTGCTATGTAATATATAAAAAAAAAAAAAGAAAACAAAATATGCATCGTACAAAATAACTTGTAACAATCAAACTTAACTGCCATATATATCAAAATATATATATTTATATCGAAGTGATAATATAATGCCAACGTATCCGTTGATATATTTTTTCTGTAGGCGACACAAATTGTCCGAATCCGGTGTTATAAGCAGCGAATGTGTTTAAATCGTAAGTTGTCGTTGTCGATCGGATTTCGACACTAACGCGATATGTTTTTTGCAGTGTGCATTTGTATGGCGATTATTAATATCTTCGTATTAGTCATTAATGTTACGAGATTTGCTGCCTACGAAGAGTGGTGTGACTTTTTTTTTACTTATCCTACGCATATCGTTTATGAAACTTTGTTGATTAACAAAATCTTATAATTTCATTCTTCGGAAAAAAAAAAAATGTTCATGTATATACTTTTGCGCTTTGACTTAAATGATTTTCTTTCTCTCTTCAGCATCTGACTTCCTCGCTAAAACCTGCTTTTCAAACTTTAGCGGTGTGTTTTACGTAGCATTGCCGTTAGCGCGGCAATTAATCTTTAACTCGACTTGGAAAATTGCAGAAATATCGTACGGAAAGCTATGTCTGCTACGTTCGTTTATTTCTTCTTCCCTTTTATTTCTCATCCCCGCTCTGCCATAATCACTGTAACAGCATGTCGGCACAAACTTGTAGAAAGCAACGATAATCTACTTTAAGAAGAATTCGGTGATTAACACTCCGAACTTCTGTAAAGTACGTTGAAACGACGATTGGGTACGAGAAAATATAATTTATCATTACTAATGCATGAAATGAATTTTAACAAAAATCAAATTAACAACAATATGTGTACGAAAATGTATTAAACCGTTGAATCTCTTTCAGACTATTTGGAAGAACGAAAGATGAAGTGGAGGGATGCCTTCTCGGCGACGATACCAGCGGAGTCGGTGTTATTGTGAATTTTTCCGATATTCGAAGAAAAACTAAGAGCAATCCGGACACATCGATTCTGTAAATCTTCGATGTACGGAAAAATAATTGTCTTCGTTTTTTTTTTTTTTTTTTATATTTAACAAAAACGAAAATAATTAACAGTAACGCTTAAGGCGGCATTACTACTTTTGATATAACGACCAAATTTTTTTTTAATTGTTACCTCGTAAAAATGCAAAACACGCCATTCGACAAGCACATCCATTAGATCTTTTTTTTTTTTTTTGTACTTAATCGACTCGCCAAAATGCCTACTCCTGCGGTGGTGCATAAGACTAAGTTCTTTGTAAATATATTGTATTATATAGTATGTAAATTTTTTCAAAGTTAATTATAGAGTGTAACTTTTACCGTTATGACTGTACGATGATATTTTTCTTCCGTCGAAATATTTTTTATATTAATCTCGATGGCGACAGATGTTATTGTGGAAAATGGAAAAATATCGATGTAATTTTTTTTTTTTTATTTTGCACGAAATCGTCGCGTCGCGGGAATGTGTTATTGATGGATATAAATAATTCATTCGAAAAACATTTCTAAACATTTATTTACTCGTTAAAAAATATAGTTTCGTTTGTATTTATCGTTTATACTTATATTAAATCATCGAGTTTTGTACGTATTAATAAATTTTATCGAATTGGAGACGAAATCATCGATCTGAAGAATAATTGTAAAGCCATTGAGCGTTTCTCGATTCCAGTTGAAATCTTTGCGATAATTTTAACAGCGAAATACTCGATGATTTCAATTATTAAAATCAACTTTTTGATCAATGAAATTGTCTTCAATTAGATTTTTTTTTCATTTATTAAAAATCGATGACAGTATCTTAAAATCTTAAAATTTATATATCAATATATTATTTTGCAACGTAAATAATTTTTTGTTTAAAGGTAAAATCGTTATTTCGAGTCTCGAAGTATATTTTCTTCTTTCACGTACCGTTTTTTTTTTTTATCGTTCTTTTGTATGAGACATCGAATCGAAAATGGGAAGCATTGCGGATCGAGTGTAGTAACATTTTTTAAACTTAGCAGTGACATTGCAAGCATATAAAAAAAAATTCAACAATACTTTTGAGACGCACATCTGCTCTTTAAAAATACGTAATTTGTACGTAAGTTAAAATTTATTAAAGTTTCGTATCTTCTAAGGATCCCGAAACTTTAATAATGATCACAATACTTTATCTTAAAGTCACAACAAATAAATAAGACACGCAGTGTTTCAATGATTGCGAGTCCATCGTCTTCCAACTTTGTTTTCTGCCTCAGGATCGCGTGAATCTTTCGTCGATTCAACACTCCGAGGACCCGGCAACTTCTTTTTTAGTATCAAAGTCATAAAAAACAGAATTGGTAGAATTAATCGAAGAATCGGTAGTGAATTTAGAATAATTATTCCCGGCGTCGTGCAGTGGTTTCGCTTCGTTCATTGCGCTCATCACGAAATCGGCAATGAAACGATCATTTTGCGCAGCAGTTACTGAGTTCTCTTTGTTGCAATTGAGATTCTGATCGGTAAAACTATTGTACGCGATATCGTCGTCGTAACCGCAAGTCGATAATTTATTTGGATCGAAAACGTCGTGAATATTGGTAAAATTTTCGAAAACAGACGGCCCTTCGATGGGCTCTTCGTTATCCGGGAGTATTACTTCGTTCTCGATGTTCGTTAATACAGGCAAATTGTTGATATTCATTGCGTGTTCGTTGTTCAATAAATTCGGAGTCATCGACGAAAAATCGCTGCCGCCGTTGTCATTGACGAGAAAAAATCCATCGTTAACTTGTTGATTTTGGGGCCACGAATTCGTCTGGTAGTTTTGTTCGTTAACGATTCTCGTTCCCGATGTATCGTAGAATCCTGCGGAGTTTTGCATTGCGTACATATTACAATACGGCGAACCGTTTCCGGTCGTCAAATTGCTGGGAAACATTGGCCCGCCGTTCCACGACGTGAAAGACGATATATTGTATCCATTTGCGTTACTGCTGTTACCGTTAAACCCGTTAGCAGTGTTTACTGGCATCGCGTAAACGCGATGGTTGTTCATCTCAATCTCCGGATTATAAGCGCTTATAGTCGGTAGAATAAAGTTCATCGAATCATCCGACAATCCGTTAACCGAATTACTCGAAATCGTCAATGGATCGTTAGCAGGAAAGCTATTGAAACTCGTGAGTTCCGAAGAGTTCCAATCGTTCGAAGAATTTCCCAAGGAGCTTTGATTCGAAGATGGAAATGACGAATTATCTGAGTTAAAGCTCATCGCGCGGTCCTGTTGATTATTAATCGTCTGTAAACTCGATGGATTTAAATTCCCGTATCGATCGTCGAAGCTATCGAATCGCTTCGCGACGCTGCTATCGTATTCATTCTGCGGAATGTTGTTGTTAGGAAAATACAAACCGCATGTATTCGGAATTTGATGATTTTCCGCGGATGTGTTATTCGGTTTCGACGGATTCCAAGCGTTTGCATTCGAACATAGGAATGCAGGATTACAGTGCGTCGGAGGAGAGTGAGATGCTGCGGAATCGACGAAGGAGAAAGCAGGGCTGTTGCTTGGAATTTCTGGAATGTTTGTTCCAATGTTCGATACGGAGGAAAAACTCTCTGGTTGCATCGGCGAGCTTCCCGTGATGTTCGGCAGACTGTTTAATACATCGAAAGTTTGGTGCAATTGGGATCCTGAGTCCGGACTCATTCCATTGAAATTTATCGTCTTTTTTGCTCCTTTGCTTGCATCTTCAGCAGAAGAAAATAATCCACTGGTCGTATTTACGTTTAACGTTTTTCCGGAAGTTTCGGGAACCGGATTAGAAAAAACAACGGCCCAAGGATCGTCGCTGTCGACGAGACGCGGACGTTTGCAATCATCGGTTTTCGGCGAAGTGATCGTTGCGGTCAAATCACGCATAAGATTTTTCTCCGGTTTGTAGCATTCTATCCTTGTCGTTACGACTTTTCCGTCTGTTATTCTCGATACAACGAGAGGCGCTGGCGATTTATTTTGAGGATTTACACGGAAGTGACCGTCTCGATTGAATTTTTTCCACAATTCTGCTAATTCTTCGCCCGTCAGCGCCGAACCGTCGAGAGAATTAGATGCTTTGTCGTTTTCGGGTGATATTTTTGCTTTCTTTGCTGGCGTACCGCTGATTTTTCCGGTGTTTTTTCGTGGCGTCTTTTCTTTCGTCCTTTTTGGAGGCTTGAAGTTCGTATCCGATCTCGTGATTCGCTTGCTGCGCCGCGGACCGCTCGGCGGTACACCCGGCGGATAATAATCCTCATCTGAATTCATCTTTCAAATTCTGTAACGGAAAAAATGAAAAATTTGAAAAATGAAATTGCACCATTTTTTTGCGGCAATAATCGCATAGGTAGAGACTGAGAGACAACAGAAACGAAAATAGGTGCAATTTATCATTAGAAAATATTATACAGATATATTTTTTACAAGTTTCCAAAAAAATTTAATTTTTTTATTAATTTAAGGAGATTGCAGTTATTATCAAGAAAATTGTTAACTGCTTCACAGTTTAGATTTCGTGAACCTTATGAATGTCGATGCTATAAAACATTCTATTTTTTTGTTTGTTTATTGTAATTAAAAAAATTGATTTTTTTTTTTTTTTTTTTTCGTGAACTTTTGCATATAACAATTTATGTTATAAACAAAAATTTGCGACAAAACTTTTTATACCATTATAGAAAGTCTATCGTAGGAATTACATTCATAGTTGGAAAGAACGTAACGTTAATATCATTGTAAAAAGTATAATGAAAGTTCAGTGGAAATATCCTACGTTAAGTTAATATCGTAGAGTGAATATTTAGAACAAAAAAAAAATATTTTTGTTTTCCATTCCTCTTTGTAGTATGTAATTTATTAAATTACTTTTTCATATATTCAGAGGCAAGCGATGAATTGGACTTTACATTTTGTCTGTATGCGTAAACTTTTTGAAATATATTCTCGAAACGTCAATTTAATTACAAAACCTGTGTTGACTTATTATTTTAGCCTTTGACAGTCTCTGATAAAATGATTTCACGGATCCTGCATTTTCGAATAAAGTAAAAAAAATTCTCGCACTTTTGTACATTTTTTTGGTCTAAAAAACAAAACCATATGCATTCCAGTCGACCATTGTTTGTTTCATTTTGACAAGTGTCAATTAAAACGAATTATATAATGGGTTTGAATAAAATAGCTATTTTTTTTTACGCACTTGATTTTTGTTTCCGACAATAAAAACACATTATTTATTGAATTAATTAGATCATTTTATAACAGTGGTCTATCGAAACTCGAATTATTGTTGTTGGGAATTTTTTTTTTCATCATAAATCGTTACAATCACGAAGTATTGTCCGTCGATTGGCGGTTATTTGAAAGTGTTGTTACCTGTCTCGTTATTCTCGATGGTTGTTGTTGTTATCTATGATCCTGCAACGAGGTGATGCAGTCAGTGTTGCTCGTGCGACTGGCTCGTCCGGACGTTGCCTTCCCCGAAAACGTTTATTCATCACTGTTCGGTACGACATAACAACAGTTTTTCGCTGAATACCAACTCAAGCGTAAAGTATCAACAAACCTCTCCCCAACGCCGGTACACGTGGGGAGGAGTATATGACCTATCGACCGACGATCCCGCGTAACATAATAAAACACGCCATTATCCCTCTGCGTACGTTCGATACGTTTTTCGGTTGTTTTTTTTCGAACACATTAATCATCGAGAAAACGACACGGTGAGTGAACAATGTAATTCTTTAGCAAAATAAGCGCAATTTTATTGATAAATAGATCCAGCAATATTACGATTAAACTTTATATACAGCGCAAACGAATCGTCGTTACGAAAAAACATTTTTTTTTAAATCTCGTCGTTAGCAAGTGACACAACCTCATTAAAAAATTTGATATTTCAATTAAATTCAATGAACGACGTACCCGGATCGGTGCCGCGAAAATCTTTTTTTTTAATGAAAACAATAAATAACCTTAAAATATCACAATTGGTATAAATTAATGGATAAAATGATGTATGAAACATATAAATAAATTGAGATCAGCGATAACAAGCCAGGCATTCCGTGTGTTCTCCATCCTCGTACCTAAAAATATATTAAAAATAGTTACGCATCCATCTAAAAAAGAAAATTAATTTTCTTTTTTTGGCAAAATTAGATATCCGTTACTCACACAATCAGAGAACATTTGTCGCAAAAGTATTCCAGACACTTGGTACATTCCTTCATGCAATCCATGCACTTGAAATCGCTGCAGTAGAAGCATCTGGTATAAGCCTCGACTGCTGTGGTTTTGCAAGCCTGACACAGTTCTTGATCCAAGAGCTATAAAAAAAAATCAAATGTCATCGATATCTTAAAAAAAAAAAAAATTCTATTACGATTCATCAAAATTTTTTTTACTTCTATGTCTTTGTCGGAGGCCTGGAGCTGCAAATTGTTGTTGAATATCATTTGTTTCAGTGCAGATTTGTGATGCGAATTGTCTGAATCCTTCTCCGAGGTTAAAATTTGTTTCACGTCACCCTGACATAGAGCTAATTTTTGTTGAAACTCTTTTCCTCCCTTTTTCAATAAATCGAGAGTTCTTGCTATCGAAAAAAAAAAAGAAAAATCAAATAATTTACTTGAATATTCGGACAATGTTTGAAAAGAGAAAGAGTTGATTTTACGATTCTGATGGGTTTAACCCTTCTCACCGTAAACTTTCTTCATTTCTTGTTCCTTGTTAACGCCGTTGCTGTATTGTCTCTGACCCACGTGTACCTTTAATTGCGGCGACAGATCGTCTTCGAATGGACATTGTCGTTTCGGCATATTTTCGATAAAATTAAATAACACGAAACGTTAGAAATTAAAAGAAAAAGCCGCAAATAATAGTAAAATTTTCGCGCGAAGCCGACACAAAATATCAGCGTATCGTGATAACGAAAGCTTGCAGCTAGTCAGCTGATAGCAAAATATTTCGTTCGGATAAAGATGAAAACTACTGTAATCGTATACAGGAAGCATAGAACACTGTGCAGTTTGTATTTTTACCGACAGCGGTAAATACTTTATCGATGTATTCTAATAGATATCAGCGATATGAGTTAATAATTGAGAAGTAGAATTTTGATAGATATTTCAATCCACAAAGGTAATCGAACTGATAGAAATCATCAATCTTCTATTTGCACGTCGATAAATTTCGATATTTTTGTGTATTTTATGAAGTTATGGAATTATATTTCACGACGATTAAAAATTTTAGTTACAAATAAACAAATCAGGAAAATTAATTAGATTTTGAAATATTTCGTATTCGCGACAATTAGGCGGATTATGTGCTAAAAAAATGATCGAGTTTTTTTGAGATTTTTTTGTTGGTAAACTGTTTACTTACAGCTTATATATAATAGGCTGATAACGAAGAGATTAATAAGACTGCGCGTTAGTAATGTTTCGTTTATTATTAATGTTGCATTATTAGTATCATCATTATTTTTATACATATTTGATATTGGCCATCAACAAATATGTTACAATTTTTCTTTTTCTTTTTTTAATTTATTTTTTAAATTCTCCCATCAATTACCTGTTCCATTCGTTTGCAAGAAAACTGTTGATATATCATATAATAAATACATAATAATTAATAGTCATTACCTGATAATTATCATCAGTATTAATCGTAATGTGATAACTGTACATCGTAGCTATATATATTATATATATCGTAAAATATACATAGCTATCGCTCGCGTATATTAGTTTAATGGTGATGACGAATTAAATGAATGAATGAGAGTTATTTATTTGGTTTTTGTTGTTGTTGTTGTTGATTTTTTTTTTTTTTTTATTTACGAGAGAAAAAGAAAATGTTTATATATAAATCGATAACAAATCAATCCGAACCGCGTCGGTCACGCCGAATTTATCGTTTCTCTTTACTACTAGCGATATTATACATATAAAAATCGTTATTACAAAGCGCTTTGACGATTAATCCACTCTCTAAACGAGTGTATTTAAGAATGCTGTATTACCACAAGTAACTGTTTATTTTTTTGCCGATCTAAGCGGAACCGTGAATGATGGTTATTGAATCACATTACGCATTAATTACACCATAACGATAATTCATTGGGTGTATGTGTGTCGATTTATCATTTGCCATTTTTTTTTTTTTTTTTCGTTACTTTTCAAGCATTCGCACGAACAACATCTCAGTTCGAAAATAATTGTTACTATTTCTTGTTTATTTTTGTATGCTTTGTTTTAAATCTAGTTATCTAGATTATAGGGACGGGGACGGTGGCCAATTCACGAATGGCCTCGTTATCCATTCAGCACTGAGCGATTAATCGCATAATGTTTATAAGTGAAAATTAAAAAAAAAAAAAAAAAAGTACTATTAAATGAAAATATACGATCGGCTGCTAGAACGTTCTATAAACGAACCGCGAATTCGAAAGTATTTATGATCGAAAGTGTTTTTTTTTTTTTGTAATTTTTCATGTTCACACGGACACGTCGATCGAAACATTTACGCTTCATCTTCCACCATCTTATTTCTCTCGCATTTTCTCTCTAATAATTTGTTTCCATTCTTTTTTTTTTTTCTTTTCATATAATTTGGAGAACCTCCTTACAACCACAGTCGTTATTGTCAGTTGTCATGGACGTGTCACCAAATTTACGCTAATCGATTAATCGCAGACGTGCGCAACCGCAATTTATGGATCGTATTACTTTTTTTTGTTTTTTTTTTTTTTTTTTCTTTTTTTTTCAATCAAATTTATGCCCGTGTAAAGCGATAGAGTGTTTCTATGTGTGTCTGTTTATTCAGTATTTTCCCTTTCAGAGTCCTTGCTGTTCGGTTATCGATCGACAAATCGAATTATTTCGTTGTTCGATCCTTTTTTTTCCCCTAAAAATATCTATGCCCCTAAAAATTTATTACAGACGCTACGTTCACGCGCTCGATCTACAAATCAATAATTTTTTTTTATCTTCGAACATTTTTTTTCCGCGTTGTTTATTGCTGGCGAATGATAATAACCGCTCGAATAAACATCGAATTATTTCTGAACGCAGAATTGCGGTAAAAAAAATATAATTTTTGAATTATCTGCAAAATATGGCGTTAGATAAAGCAATGAATTTTTTGTCGTCTACTGTCGCGTAAACGTAACGATTGGCTAACTAAAGCGAACACTAAATTCAGTCGTCGAATAATCGTTTATTAATTATAATTCACGAACCTCAATGCTCGTTCGGGATTCTCATTCTTCTACGAAATATTGTGTGTTATGTGTGCTGCTGACTCAAAGTCGTATACAAAATATATATAGCGCGATTCGGCATTGCGAATTTAATGCAAAACCTTTGTTTGTTTCTTTGGTGTTTAGTTGCATGAAGAATCACTCTTCCGCGCGAGTGTGACGCGACACATCTCGCGCGGAGTTTCAGAAAGGCGATAAAGCAAATTGTAAGAGGAGCCGACAGAGTCTAAGGTAATACGCGTATTAAGGGAGTCGTATGATTTTTCGCGTGGATACCACCCGAGAATAACAGTCGGACTGAAGTTAAAGTAAAGTTAATGTCCCACTCATTGATCAATTAAAAAAAACTCTAATATCGTAACTCCAAAATCTTTGCTCCAAAAACAAAATGCAATTATATAGGATAAAATTGAGCTAAAAAATCAATTTCTACGATTAAACAAATATTTATTTTCAGCTTGAAAGTAGTCGCGACTAACGCGGAAATTCCTAATGAGCCGTACATAGTATTTAATAATTTTTTTTACAGTCGAAAAACATTTTTTTTTAAATTGCGATCGATCGCCAATGATTGAGACATCGACTTTAATCAGTACGCCGCGAAGAAAGTATCCATTTCAAATGATTATTATTATTCTTCTTTTTTTTTTTTTTCGCGATACCTTAATTGATTTAACTACAACGAGCAACGCAAGGCAATTACAAAGCACGCTGACTAAAAAATCTTGACTAACTAGTGACCGTACGGGCGATCTTATTACGCCGGTGAATCTGTAACAGAACCCATATGTAGCGAAAGATAGTGTCGCGTTTAAAAAAAAAAAGAAAAAATGTTTAAAGCCGCGCAGTAGGGAATTAGCAATATTTATTTTTGCTCACCCTTAAAAAAAATAATTAAATTTTCTCTCGTCATTCATATATATATATATAGAGAGAGAGAGATTTTTGGGACGTTCGGTATCTTTGGCTACAATTACGTTCTGCCAGTTTCATTATCATGCCTATCATCACACTTTCGTAATAATCTCGTTACTCGCGACGCAACAGACACGTTTTCAACGTTCTATTTTATTTCCGTATGATGCACGTCGCCCCGACCGTTTTTATCGATCAGAAAAATCTATTATGTTAATTATATAAATATATTAGATGCACAGTGATAAATTATTCAAACATCAAGCGAGAGATATATTACAGATAGGCTCCGCGTTACACGTCGGTTGTGAAAACGCGGCTACACACGTATGCGCCTCGTATGCAGTTTAATATACACACAGGTATGACGTTTTTTTTATTATTCATTTCTTCCTCTTTCTCAAGTGTTTTTTTTTTATTATTATTATAAAGAACACAGAGTGCACTCTCCGGATGCACTTATATATAAGAATGTATATAGTGCAACGCGGATGCACTCGCGTGTTTTGTCAACGTAACTTTTTTCCAACAATAAACATGCAATGAACCAATAAACGACGCGACTCTTACTCTTCTTCTTCTTCTTCTTTTTTTTTTTTTTTTTTTCTTCTCTTTCTTCACATTTCATCGATTGGCGAATTGTATAAAAAATTCTCTACTACGCTACTTTGAAAGCCTTAACTAATGTTCTAAAGGATTTAGTTCGGTGATAAATACGTTAATAGACTTTACATGTCGCACGTGTCGACGGCTGAGAGCCCGACGACCATCGGCGCTTTTTTGTTCGCTTGTTCTTGGATCGTAAAATATATAGCATTTTTTTTCTCTTGTCGGGTGGGAGAAAAATCGTTACTACAAACAATCGTCGAAGATAGGCGAAACGATATGGATATTACTAGCGTGAGATTGTAATTCGCGAGCGAATTTTTTTTTTTTTTTTCTTATTTTCATCACTTTCGCGAAATCGCGGAGACTCCGTCGCGGAGAGCGGCAGTAGCTACGATTTGGCGACTAGTCGATCGAACAAATCGTTTTTTTTTTTTTTTTTTTTTTTTATACACAGCGAAAGGATATAATTTATCATTGCCATATGCCACACAGTATCGTTCTCTTGTCTCGTCGTTTCTTTCGCTTCCAACACCCTTTACGCTCTCTGCATCGATACAAAACTCTATTATATGGCCGGTAATTTTTTTTTTTTTTTTCGTCTTTCATCTTCATCTTCGGTTTCCATTCATTTTTCACTCCTTTTTTCTTTTGTTCTTTTTAATAATAATTTTTTATGTCTTAGCTAAGTGCATCGGCTGAGTCGACTTTATTGTTTCTCTTTTTTTTTTTCGATAATTCGCAATTACGCAAGTAGATAACCGCGCGATTAAATCATCTAATCACAATCTTTCAGTATCTCGCTTCACGTTTAATTACTAAACACTCGCAGATGCGTATCAATTATCTATTTGCTTGATTCACTTTCAAATTTCGTCGCTAATGCACACTCGCCATTGCGCGCCGTTTAGTCTATCAATCGAAAATCATCGTTACAGTTATCTCCGTATTGCCATACGCCCGATAATCAGGAGTCATTCCGGGAACAAACGTTCGTTTCAATTTTTTTTATGAAATTTGATTTTTTTTTTTTTTTTTTTTTCAACGCTCATTTGTCGATATTGCCGATCTAATAATTTGTAATTAACAAATTTTTGTTTAACAATTGGCGAATTATTTTCTCAGTGAGCGATTTCGTATTTTAATTCTTCCCTCTCGTTCTCTGCTCCTTTTCGACCCTTCGAGTCGCAATGCTTTTCACACATTTCGGACTTTTATCAACCCATAGGAACGCGACGCCGTCGGCGGATATCTATTAAGTGAGCTATTCTATAAATACATAATAATAATAATAATAATAATCATAACGTCAGCGATGCTTGTCGTGTATTCGATAAAATGTTGTTTTTCGATTTTACACGCGCGTGAACTACGTTACTCGACTTTCGTTTGACTTTTTGTTAATATCTTTCGCTCTGCGTTTACATTTTTTTTTTTTTTTTTTTTTTAGCACTGTCTTAACAATTTTCTATGCCTCGAGAGTCGCGCAATTTTGAAGCTTCCGTAAATACGTTTTATATCAGCGTTTAGATATTTTGGAAGGGATTTCTTTGACGTTTTTTTTGTTTCTTTGTTTTTTTTTTTTTTTTTTTTTTTTTTCTTCACTTTGTCAATTAAAACGATAAACGAAACACATAGATCTCGTTAAGTCGAATGAATTTTCAATTCTCTCTTTCGACTTCCCGCTGCGCTTCGGCAGAGAATTACTAATTAATTCAGTTAGCGATTTTTTTTTTTTTTTTTTCGTTTTCTCTTTTCTCTGAATAACGCTTTAACACGGATTTTCATTTGCTTGCTTTACGATTCTGTCGTGAGATATGTCTGTTGAGAAAATATATCTTAAGTTTACATGCTATTAGTTAACACTATCCGCCGTCAACTTCATATTTTTTCATCGACACCTCGCAGATACACAGGAGTTTTAGTCGCAAAAAATTCGCGATACTAACGCGAACGATATATATTGCACATCGAAACTTGCACCATTTTTTATAGCTTTTTTGTAGCTTTTATTATTAGGATCTCTCGTCGAGTCGTATTTATTCCTGCGCCATCGCTGAAGCGTACTCCGGAATTTTTAAACGCTTCATCGCCGGCTTCGTTATCGCCTCATTGTCGACAGTCTACGCGATTTTAACGTCGTTAGTTTCGTTTATATCTTCAACTTTGCATACGGACGATACAGCGGAAGTCGTTTTTCTGTGCTAAAAAAGAAAAAAAGAAAAAAAAAGAATTTCGAAATTCTCGACATCGAACTTCGAGGTAAATTCGCGGACTGTCCTCTCGTCAGATTCAGGATGTGTCGGCCGTTAAATCGCAAAAAAATATCATTAGTTGCTCGTTACTTTCGATGGTCGCAAAAATTCTTCTTTGCAGAGTTCAATTTTTATTTTTGCACTGTTTTTTTTTTTTTTTTTTTTTTTTTCCTTTCGTAACGAACTTTTCCATTTTTTAACATTCATCGCTGTTCGCGTGACGCGGAAAGATCGAAGATTCATCGAGTAGACTGTTCGGGTTCGACTTACCCAGAATCTTATCACCAGAAACGTTGAGCGCTTTCCCACATATTCTTGAGACTCGATCGAAACTCGAAGCGAAAGTTCTCATAGTATCACGCTATGTTGCTTCCGCTCATCGTTGTAACGCACTTCTTCTCCGGTGTATTCTGACTCTCGGAATTACTGCGAACAGCGGCTTTCGGTGGACTTCCCGGTGTCGGTGTGACATCGCCCGGCAGAGGATTATTGTTGTTCGTCGAGGTTGAGCTTCGCCTTCCGTTTTCTCTCGTCGGTGATTTAACGTCGAACGCCGAAGTGTCGGATTCGAGATCCGAGTCAATCTATAATGAGATCGAAAAGAAATGGAAAAAAAAAAAAAAACAATAATCAACAGTGTCAGTCGTAAATGAATTTTTCTATCGACATGAAATATGGAAAAAAGTGCGAATGAAGATGAGAAGTAAATGTTTCTTCATTTCTTTTTTTCGATAATTTAAAATTTTTTTATTTTTTTTTTTAATTGCCGATAAAAATGACGTCGATGAAAAGATGCTGCGATACCTTATTGAAAAACACTACCTGTCTGGTAGCGGGATGCGGATTGAGAAACAGCCTTTCGCTCGTGTCGCTTCCGCAGCTCGAACTTTCGCTCATTTCCGTGGTGAATTTCCTCGAGGCTCGGGGACTCGACGGCGCAGCTCTGCTCTGATTTCCGAGCGCAAGACCGGCGTTTCTCGAACAAACTTGGGACTGTATGTGTTCGCATACCCTTCGGAATCTTCGTATATTACCTGCGAGACGAGAAACAAATAATAGGAAAAAATAGAAAAACATTTTTTCGTTTTCCATCGCATTTTTTGTTCTTTGGATTTCTATCGCATTTTTTTTTCTTTGAATTTCTATGGCATTTTTTTTTTTTCTTTTTTGGATTTCTATCCTCGACTCTTCGACGAATATTATCGGAATATATTTTTTTTCGATGCACAATATCGAAACGATGTGTATGGAGTGTATAGATTTCCGATAGAATTCTATCGAGTACCAAGGGGCTGCTACTGCCGCTGCTTGCTTGCACCTCGAGTGCAGACGTGTGTATCGAAGAGAGAAAAAAAAAAAAAAAAGAGCAACTCGCACGACCACATAGGACTTCTTTCGGGCTCTTGGTTGTTCGACAGTATAGATAAGGCATAAACTGTACCACGAAACGTGCCAAGGTAACATCGATCTAGTTGCGCTTGGATGGGTGCCAAATGCCAAATAGCAAACGAGAAACTGCACCCCAGTCGTCGGGGCGAGTTTACTACCCAGTTGGCTAAACCGTTGTGCCCGTAGCGAGAGCGTAAGATCACGAGAGACTTCCTAATCCAACTGTATCCCTGTTTCTGTCATCGCTAACGGCACGCGGAGACCAGAGACAACGTCCGTACTGATAAGTCAAGCGTACGGAATTTCCTTAATAGCATCAACAGTCCCCCGGAGTTAATCTCGATGCACACTTGTCTATAAATGTCCGTAGAGACCCTTTACTATCTTTCGCACCCCCTCACCAACACCGAAATCTAATTAAAACGTTGAAGAAAAACATCCCCGTCTCTCGCACTCCGAAAGCTCGCAGTTCTTCCCGCGTTCCGCATTCAATCAACGCTGTTTATTTCGCTTGATGCTAAATTCAATATAATCGCACATAAGAGGCGACTCCCGATTCGTTAAATTCGAAAGTCACGTCTTGTGGATTCACTGTGAATATTAATTAGAGAGCATTTTTATATTTTAGAGCGGCCGCGACCCTTAAAAAAATACCCATTGAAATTGAATTATTGTTTGGACGATGTAAAATTTTTATATTTTCCGGTTGCTATTGAGATTATTATTTTTTTTATAGTAAAAAAAATAATAAAAAATCTTCGTTGAAATTGGTTATTATTGACGCTATGATAAAATTGAGATTTGTTTTATCCATCACCATTTTTTTTACGAAAAAATTCAAAAAAGGGAATTGATACATTCGAGTTGCTGCGATCCTTTTCGAAGAAATTATCCATTAAAAAATTGCTATTTGGTGTACTGAAAAAAATTATGAGTTGGGAAAACAAATAGTTAGTTGAGACAACTACTCGTTAAGGAAAAGTCGATTGTACTGCCTAATTGTTGATTATCAACGTTCCGAACTTCGGCAACATAATTTTTTTCAGTATTGTTGGTCATCATCACTATTCACTAATTGGTCGCTAATTGTTGATCATCATAATTTTTTTCGGTATATTAATTTAAGATCGACGACTCACCGCTTAACAACACGAAGGTGATAGCGAATAGGGGTTCACTCGGTGGTTTCGAAATTGCACTTATGTCCACCTGAAACCGTACTTGTCGTTGAAACATCGCCGGTGCTGTGCTTCCCCTCTTATACTCGACCCTGAACGACATCGGCGAACTCACGCTGTGAGACAATTCAGCTATCTGTAATCAAAAGATTAATCGGACGATGTTACGTGTCACTCTGACTGAAATCTACTACCCTCCAGGATAGCGATCTGTTGTTATGATTGAGTACGCCGAGTGAAAGTCGCGGATATCGCGTAGAATAGATCGATGTATTCTTACCGATAAGAACGCATGAATGAGGTCAGCTTTGACGTTGGCGAGAAGTTTGCCCTTCACTAAGACCGTAAATGTTTCGTCCTTTTCCGTCGTCATGAGACTACCGAACCACGATTTCTTCGTGAGTTCCGGCGAAGAATCCGGCGTCAGGTGTACCTGAAGAGAGTCAGTAAAATTGAGCAAAATTTGCACGAGAGGAAAAAAAAAAAGAATAAAGTATAGAATTTCAAATGATTAAAAAAAAATGTTACTACCTCCTCGGTATTGGTGAGCAATTTGCGCCGATGGAATCTCGGACTTCCAAGGAAAGAATTCTTTATAGTTGTGAGCCTCGATCTCCAGTGGTGTGCACCCGAACCGGCACCCGTGTGCGGCGAGCCTGGCGGCGTAACACCAACTGCAACCACTTGAAAATCCCCAACGACTCTCGTGAATTCTCGGCTCCGAGAGTAACTCGAAGCTTTAAACTTCTATAATCGTGACCTTTCTACCCCCTGAACGCTCGGTGTCGCGTACTTCGAGCTTAAATAAGTTAAAGGGATTTCCGCGTGTCGAGTTTATTCACAGGCGGGTTACTTAGTTTTGGCATAAACGCGCCGTAGCCTCAAACAGGACGATGGAACTTTGTAAACTGCATGGTAAATGGGAAAACCTATTCAACTTTACGGCCTCGTCGAGCTCAGCGCGTGTGGGAGAGCAGAAAATCTTTATCTATGAATGAAATTTGGATTAAAAAAGGTTTTTATATCACAAAAGGCTCTTTCTTAAATGCGGCACTTCTTCCTTAAATGAATGAAATATTTTTCCCATTTATAGCACCGGTTTTCGAAAAAAACATAATTATGTTGAGAGTAAGATAAGCAGAAGATTTAAAAATCCGCAAGAAAATAAGAACGATTTAAGAACGAAAATATGACGATTTTGAAGAGCAATTTTCGCTTCTCGGTAAAATATCGGGAAAACCGTGGCGACTATCAATTTTTTTGGGAAAATTTGCATAAAATAGGAAACAGGTGGAGTTTTAAAATTATTGTTCGATTTTTTCGAGACGAATGAAAAATATAAAAAAATTATAAAGTTACTTTTTTAATTTTTACCGGAAAAGTTGAAAGTTTTCAAAAAAAATGTTTTATACCACGTGTTTTCGGGGTTTTTTCCCCCTCTGAACACTGGCAATGGAGAAATAAATCACTTTTTTGGTTTTTTTGAAAAATCTTTAGTTTTTTACGAAAAACTTCGAACTTTAGTTGGTTAGCAGTGCCGATAGAGACCCGAAACGTTTGAGATCAATATATTATATAATAAAAATGTGTGTTGTGAAAGTTTTTCATTAATTAGACGAATCGTTCGTACACATGATGCGGTTAAGGGTATAGTGGACAAACATTGATTCCTACGGAAGCTATATCCTCTCCCTTCTTTCCGCTGAGTTCAACTCCCTCGGATCTCGAGGTGTAACGGCAAACACCCGGGAACACTTAGCGTAATTCGATATGGACAGTGTGCCGACGAGCGCGTGTCCTTTGAGAAAAGTTTGCCAGTTTTAGCAATAGATCAATGTCAGGTTATCCCTTGTTGGTGATCACGTAAGGGTTTAACTTGCCCGATATTCTTCTACAACGTTATACGTAATTGCGATCTATATTTACTCGAAAGATAAACTCTATCCTTTAATAGCATAGTGCATTTCCTGACGATGAAAGGAAACATTCAAGGCGGACGCTTATTCCGAATCACGAATCCTACCGTTAATCCGCGGGGTCTTTCTACCCACTTAACTAAAAAATCAACTAAAAAAAAGGAAAACATTTATAAGAAAACTCATGAGCCCTTAAGGAGAGTGTATCATTACTTTCCCAGTCGAAAGTGAAATTCCGAGAAAATCTCGAATAATTCCCGATAAACAAAAGTCTGAAATTTTTTAAAATATATAAGATGCTAAGAATATTGATTTTTCATAATAATAATTATTTCAAGTCATTAACAAATTTTTTTAGCAGAGGTGAACTCGTGAATTTCTTTGAATGCATATGATTTTTTTTGGTATATTTACGTGGAAATTATTACGTGGAAACTTATTGAGTGCAGAGTGTAGTTTTTTGCGAAAATGTCTAAAAAATTAATGATTTTTTATCCATCAAAAAAAGAAAAAAAATGTATAATTCTAAAAAAATTATATGTAATCAGATAATATAACGGATTAATTTCTGCCAAAAAAATTAGGTGGCCGAATGATTCGTTGAACAATTTTTGTTTCACTTTTGTTAATGACTTTTTGACATTATTCTTATGCAAAATTAATGTTTCCAGCATATCCAATATCGTTAATTTCTTTCAAATTTTTATCCAATTAAGAAGTATTCAAATTTATCTTTGGATCTCACTGTTGACTGGGAATATAACGATACATCCTCGTGAAAAGGGCGTCATGACGTCGAAAATAATTCAACGCTTATTTTTTATGTTTTGTTGAGTATTTAAAAAAAAAACGTTTATGAATAAACTACCAATCCATTAGAAATTGTGAATTAACTATTGAAAATTCAACTCAATGTCCCAGACGCTGCCGAGTTATGAATAAAACGATAAAATCCTTCGCAATCCTTGTTATTATTAATTCGTGACGCAAAGGGTTGAGAGACCTTTCGTCGGTCGATAATGTACATAGTTAAGAATACGCTGAGTTAAAAACGTCCTTACAATCTGTAGCTATACATAAATGCATTTTTCGTTCAACTCACCGGGCTGAATCTCACTTAGTTCAATGCCGACGTTCGCTGGCGGCGGCGTCGGTGTTGGAGGGCCGGGAGTCGGACTCCCACCATTTCCGCCGCTCGCGCTGACCGTCGAAAGACGGTGAGGACTTCCGGTTTGGCTGTGATGCGAGCTCGGAGCTGCTCTTCTCGGACTCAAAAGACCGGCGACGTTAGGTCCGTGAAGCGGCGAA
The DNA here is from genome assembly GCA_934046635.1 of Buathra laborator. Lineage (NCBI taxonomy): Eukaryota > Metazoa > Arthropoda > Insecta > Hymenoptera > Ichneumonidae > Buathra > Buathra laborator. Next base: position 9,390,087 of record OW203900.1, read on the forward strand.
CTTCCGGGGGTCGAGGCGTGGGAATGGGACGCGTGACTGTGAGATCCCGTGCTGGGTGAACGTCGGGGATGATGCCTTGCGCTATTTTTCATGAAAAAAAAAAAATAATAATAATAATAATACGCATTTCATTACAATTTTGAACAAAAGTTCGCTTTTCTATCCTTTATTACCGTGTAAATGCTGTCTTTTCGTTATTAAAAAAAATTTCAGAATATCGCTATTACATTTAATGTTTATATCAAACGAATAGTGTGATCTTTGTGTGCCGGTGAAACGTTGAAAACAATGTTTAGCTGTTGATTCGCGAGGAAAAACATCGATTGTTTCGAAGGTCAACCCTCTGCAATGTTTCTTTCTCACGCATAATCAATTATCGCGCTCAGTTAGTACTTCAAAGGGTGTAACGATAAGGGAGGGAAAAACGAGAGTGAAGATGGCGAGGGTAAGAAAACGATTGCGTGTGATTGTAAGCGAAATGCGACTCACGCAAACGCTTTGCAGATATCCGTCGGTTCACTTTACCGTACGCTAGTGTGCTCTTTCCTCGTTATACTTATGTATATCTATATATGTATACCAGTAGGGATTTGGCGTACAGGAGTTATAAACGAGGAATAAGTGTCGGGCGCGTGTCGAGCACCTTGCCGTTGCTGCTGCTGCTGCTGCGGCTCCTCTTACCCACGGTAACGCCGCGTGTGAACGTAGGAAAGAGACCTCACAACAACTCGACGGATCGTTACGATCGATACACAAATGCCTATAGCAATTCCCTCGAGACTCCGAATCGTAAGCGCAAAAGACTCTCACGCACGCAAGAGCGGGTCATTACAGCTTATATACAGCTTTTATTAGCAAAAGTACTAACGATACGAGGCATTAATTTCCAATGATATGATTAAATAATTGATAGTTCCTCGTAAAGTGCAAAGCACAGGAGTTTAAAGTTACTATAGAATAAGTAGACAGTATGTATTGCGTAAGCGTAGCAATGGCTTTCAAGGAGAACTAAAAAAACGATTATGGTCGTTGTAATGCGACTTTTTTTTTTTTAAACTTTCAAATAACGAATCGATAACAAAAATGGAGAAATATCGCAACATCGGTAAAATGGTATTTCGTATGAATTCGGCATTTAACGATTCTTTTTCATAACCTAATAATTAAAAAAAAAAAAAAATTCTTACCTCGATTGTCTTCGTGGTGTTAATGGCGATCCATGAGAAATCTGTCCGAGATTCAGGGCAGCGCTGCCATTAACCCTACAAGTGTCGACCCTCTTTCTCGGTGGATCCGCTTCGGAATGTCCTCCGGTACCTCTAATTCCACCTCTCATAACTTCGAGTTCATCCTCGCAAGCGGGTCTTCTTCGTTTTCGTTCCAACAGCAGGAAATAGATGACTTTTTCGGTATTGTGACTGCAAGTAGTTAATGGTCGATTAAGGGTTAAAATGGACGGTACGTTTGACCCAAACGCGCGTATTGTCGTTCGTACAGTAGACTAATATTATCTTAACGGGGGCGAAGGATCTTTTATACGAAAGCTTACTTAGGACTGAGCAATTCCTGGATAAGTTTCGCTCGTTCCTTGAAGCATCCGAGGCTGGCGATCGCCTGTAGTACGTCCGGATCGATCGCATCCACGGACGGAATAACGTGAGTCTGAACAACGTCCATCATCGACAATTCCAGTTCCAGTTCACCCTTCCCGGCCGCAGTGACCCAGATATGCCTGTTGATCTCCGCCAGCTGTGAACACCAATCCAATTGAAATAAAAACCCCTCTCGGCATTATCCCTTAAACACAAGTCCGCCGCTCGCAGGGCGGCGATCTATAATCCCATCGTTAATTCAGAGACATTTAAGCTAAAATTTCGAGTATCAAATTCGGCGTCTCATTTTTCATATCCGGGATTTTTTTTTTTATTTTTCTCGATATATTGCGTAGACTAACCGTAAGCCTCTTGTCGGGATTGACCTCTATCATTCCGCGCAGTAAATTCTGACAGTCAGGTGGCACGAAGTGAGGTATGTGAAACACCCCGCGTTTAACTTTCTCCAATAGTTGACGAAGATTGTCGTCGTCGAAGGGCAAAGCGCCGACTAGTAAGGCGTAAAGAATAACGCCGCATGACCAGACATCCGCTTTTCTACCGTCGTATTTTTCACCCTGTTGGCATTTAAAAAAATAAAAAAATCCCATTATTACGTACCCTTGTAAAGCTAAAGAAACGCTAAGTAAACCTATGAAATCCCTATCATTCAGTGCTAAAATAACTATATATTCTAATATGCAGTTATTCATAATAAAAATACTATTTTCATATTCACACTTCGTTCGCAATTTTTTGAACATTAAGTTTACATTTTAATTTAATTTTTTCTGCAAAGTCGTTTGATCGATGCTGACGACGAAAAGAAAAAAAAACCGTTATTTCTTGACCCTTAAAGAGTTAAACAAAAAAAAATCATTGAACCGTTATAAATTACGTGCTCAATGAGAAATATTTCCGGTCGTGACATCGAGCGGGCGACAGCGAGTCGCGGCCTTCCCGTGAACGACTCGAATTAATGGTCGTCTAGATGCAGGAGGTGCATACTGGTTCGCGATTGATAAAGCACGACGCTCGACTCTCGCTCCCTGCAATATCTATCAGGGCTAACGACGAGGACGACAACGACGAGAGAGATTTAATCGTCAGACCTCTCCGCGGGCAATAATATCCCGCGGTGAAATTTCATTAGAGAAGCCGATGTTATTACACAAATCGAAGCGAGAAATCCTCACGGTCGCGGCTGTCCTCGAGGGTTGGGTGGGGAAAAACAACGGGGTTTCGAGTGTCGTTCACATTCCGGCAAGTGGAATAGGCGGCACACGAAAGCTTCCATGTCGTTACAGATTGTTTCTGAAATTGATCGTTTACATGCCGCGAAATAGAGGCACCGAAGAGAAACGTCCGGTTTTGGTTACACAGATGCTGCATGTACCGGATACGGTTTAACGCGGTTCACTCGTGTACTCGGGGAGTCTCTTCGGTGTTTGCGTAGTTCCGTTGTTTCCTGTTCGGCTTGTACGCGATAACGAGAATGTCGTCACGAACCACTTGAGTGACTGTCGAGAGTTTCGCTATAGAGTAGAGAAACGGAGGCAGAGAGGAATTGCGGCTGAGCGCAATTCGCTTCAGAGCGAAATATCGCGTTTTCCATTAATTCTGAACGACTTTGATACCACTGTGATTTCATCAGACCTTTATTTGCTTTATTAATTGCATTATTCTTCATTTATTCATATCCCGAGGGAGAAAAAAATTTAAAAAACAACCAATTTTATAGATGCAAAGAGATGGTTTATGTTCGCCGCAATACTAAGATTTACGTTTCACGCGATAGCAAAAGTTTTCAGTAAGTAGCATAAATGACAATGCCTTCGGGGGGTCCTTTTGCTTTTGTGGTATGCACGTGCGTGTTGTATTGCCGGTCATTGACCGCGTTCCTGGCGCCCCTGCCTTTGCCTTTCTTCTCCTAATTTATCGTCATCGCGTTTTTCGTATAAATGGAGCGCGTTTTACGGCTGTTGTTGTATCCCGGTAACTATTCCGTTCCCTTACCCTAATGACTTCGGGACAGGCGTAGTGAGGTGAGCCGCAACTCGTTTCCAGCATCGAACCAGCGGGCTGCAACGACGCCATACCAAAATCCGCTATCTTTATGTTGTTTTTCTCGTCGAGTAACAAATTTTCAGGCTTCAAATCTCTGTGACTGTAAACAAATAAATTTTATTTTATTAATTTATAAAACGTGCTTTATCACGTGATTTACGAGAATAAAATGAAATCGGGTAAATTTATGCAATAATTTAAAAAACATTACTTTCGACCCGTTAAATCGATATATCGATTGTTAAAAAGTCGAAAGGCGTATATGAAACGATTTATCGTGTAAAACAATGTGAATTACGTCCTTCCGGTTCTTAACTGCCGATATATACTGATCAATAGATATAATTCAACATGTTAAGTCAACTGGGTTACGCTGCTCTGTTATTCAGCGTCAATAAACGAGGAGATCGCCTCTGGAAAGCCGGTTTGCAATTCACATGAGTTTTACCGTGAATAATTGACAAGGTTTACCGACGCCAAAAACTCCGAAAGTAGAATAAACCGATTGATCTCCACTCATCCGATTGTCGTAGGTCGCTTCGAAACCATTTGAAGGATCGCCAACTGGGTTTCGCAGAAGTCGAAACTTTGTACAATAATCACCCATTCCCTCATTTCACCGGCGAGTTCTCGTCCCTTTGTTTCTATTTTCTTGGTCAAGAAACTGTCGATAAAGCGACCCACGCCTTGACCTCATTTTTAATCGCGAATATACGTAACATTTTTTAATTTTTTTTTTTTTTCTTTTGAAATTTTTCTTATGCACGCAAGGGACTGTTTATTTATTTTATTTTATTATCGTTTCGGAAAGACTTACCATATACTATGGCTGTGGCAAAAGTCCAACGCGGAAATGATTTGTCGAAAGAACCTTCTCGCTTCCTTGGGCGTTAGTCGTGCCTTCTTCACGAGGTAGTCGAAGAGTTCACCGCCCGAGACGTGTTCCAGGACGAGGTAACTGTAAAACGAGGCGATAAAACATTCTCCCGAGGGTTGCTTTATATCCATTAAAACGCGTGGCACGAGTGTAAGCTGTTCGTTGCCGGTATAAAGTAGAATTTTGTGTAGAGAAACACGAGTCTGAACACACGCGGGATTTACTACTGATTGTCCGCGCGATAGCGCATACTACTGATCTACGATCTGTACACGTTGTGTGTACTTTGATGCATTAAAGATCGAATCAAAACGTTAGGCAAGCCGCGAGGTCAAACGATCTCTTGGATGTTTGAGTCTCGAGAATTCAATGTTCCGACGGTCTTTACAAAATTTCCTTTTGGCATTCGTAAGAGTCGAGATAAATAATTCAAAAGCGCGAAGAAGTTAACTTACAGATATTTTTTGTTTTCGTAAACGTCCGAAAGTCCGAGAACGTGGGGATGGTCGATGAGTTTCATGATAGCGATTTCCCGCTCGACCTTCATCAACACGGACTCCGACAGTTTCTCCCGGTTGATGATCTTGATAGCGACCTTTTTTCCCAACACGCAGTGGACCCCGAGCTTCACCAGACCTGCGAGTATTAAAAAAAAAAAGTAACGAATGTGTAAAAGAAACGAATGAAAGGTTCGTTCAGACGGTAAAATGAATACAAGAGAAAAAGAGAGTGGAAAATGAAAAAAAAAAAAAAAAAAAAAAAAAAATAGGTACCAACAGCCGTTGGTAGTCGTCGGCGACACGACGACTCGGAGGGAAGAAGAATTATACGCAATTACAGGAAGACGCGATCTCCTGAAATTAAATTGTCGAGCCTGAAGCGAGGTCGGGTGAGGTACGACAGAGGGTAGAAGAGGGCGCAAGCAGTGTACATTATATGTACAGTGAAGGAAGGGAGGAATAATTATTTGCTTGAAATGGGGAAACGGGATGCTGGTAGCGGTATATGAGAAATACTTTTTATATTCATTCTCTCTTCCGCTGTGCTCGCTGTGCTTTGCGCCCCTGAGAACTTGATCGCTTAGCCGACGAGCAACCGCGATATAGGGTTACCCGTTAGGATGCCACACGAGAAGGTATACAGTGTATTAAGAGAGTGCGTAGACAGATGAAGATGATGAAAGAGAAACAAAAATAAAGAAAGCAAGAAAGTGGATCGGACAGGTATGGAATACAGACGACCGCTCGTCTTGAAAGACTCTTCTCTAACAACGCTGCACAGAATACACAATGAAAAATGGCTGTTTTTCATTCGCTTTATTAAATTTTTTCACAATATTTCTTTGTGATTTTTATATATTTAAAAAAAAAAAAATCTTGAACTCATTATCAACGGCGTTAATAATCATGTCTAAACTAGAAAAAAAAATGTCTGGCATTCTTTAAAATAATTTAATAACACGGCTAATAATGGGATTATTAATGCTCTTTACAATGCGCGATAAAATAATTTTTAAAAATGTTGATGATTTTTTTTCTTTTTTCTTTTTTCATCAACGGCAAGTAGATTAGGGTAAAGTTGGGTTAATACATTTCTGAAAATTAAATGATGTCTTGCAACAACCATTTTTTTTAGATATATTATACATAGTAATTAACTTTTTCGTCTACGTTAAACCTCGAAAAACGGTAATTAAAATTCCATTTTCCGCGGGCATTTTACAAAATGAAACGAGCCGCGTAAATTCGTTTTTTTTTTTTTTTTCATATTGAAGAATTCTCTCTCGAAACCCAGAAAACCAATTCTGTGTCGTTGCAATACATCGGAAAAAGGAATCATCGTTTGACGCGCTTCCCCCATGCTTTCCTTCCGTCCCCTCGAATATCCGATTGATCTAAAAATATCAGCAAACCGGGGACAAGAAAAAGTCCGTTCTTTTTACCTCCCGCGAGTGGCGAAAGGCCCGGGCCGAGGAACACGTTTGTAAAAAGCAATTGTCGAAGAATCGTTCGAAGTTCTGCGTCGTAAATTTTCGACGTTAAAGGCACAAGTGTGTTGGGGAGAATGGGTTCGCGCGCACGTAGGAATATCCAGGATGTAGAGTGTAACGTACGACAGGAGAAAGGGGCGCCAAAGTCCGCCGTGTTACGCTCGGCTTTTCCTAATACGCGGGTCGGAGGGTAAATTCGGACGTAAATAGCATCGGATGATTTAGCACCGGTACGCAGGAAATGGTTTACCAGGGAATATATACGACAGTAGTCAGACACAGGAGAAACTCTCTCTCGCTCCGGCTCGACTTTCTTCACCGAGAGTATAGGAGGCGCATGCGAGAGAGACTCGCAAACGCCGGGCCAGAAATCCTAAGGGCGGAAAGGTGGGCGTCGTGAAACATGCGGAAACTCTCGAGGACTCGAGGAACGAGAAACGTATTTAGAGCACCTGATTTGTGTGAAGTACGCGAACGAGGATGGCATAGTAAATGGCGTGCTGACTAAAGGAGACATTACATCGCAGACTTAACGCTCGCGAACATGCCGGCCTATTATAGTCGTACAAAGGGATTTGGCGAGCTCTCGATTCTTTCGGTGTGCCAGAAAAAACGAAAAAAAAAAAAAAGAAAAAACGACAAAAACAAAGAGAAAAATATGATATTCCTCCCATATTGGAGGTATCAAGGGTATTAATAGAAAAGCTTCCTTTATTTATATCGTTCGGTGTTGAAAAAGGTATGTATACCAACGTGTGGAGCTCGCGGTTCGCTTTTTTTTTTTTTTTTTTTTCTCTTACGTTTTTATACGAATTATCGAATAGTGAACGTTGGCGAGAAAAAAAATGTGTATCTGACGCTCGAAAAAATTCAGCGGTTTTACTGGAAAAACTTGGAGAGTATTTATTATACGTGTGTGAATATATGTTGGAAAGAGTATACAGGTCGAAACGAAAGTGGAGAACAAAACAGATAATTTTTTAGCTCTCGTATCTTCCGCTTCAAAAAAACTCGGAGTTGTGTAGAATTTTTTTTCATAAATTTATGCATATTTAATGTTTGGTCCGTTTTTTTTTTTGATTCGTGAGGCAATATTGTTTTTCTGCTACTTTACGTGCAGGAAACGCGTGTAAGTTGCGTGATAGGAAATTCTCGTGCGCGAACTATAGCTGTAAAGCTCAACGTCATTTTTTTGTTGCGAATGGAAGGTTGGACAGGTCTCTCACGCCCCGCGCGTCGCGGAAAAAGGGATAAAGCAAGCGAGCGATATATAACAGCGGGCGGCTGCGACTCGACGATGATGAATAGAGATCGCAAAGCGGCTTAGGACAATAAAAAAAAAAAAAAGAAGAAAAAGAGCGGAGAAGAAAAGAGTCGGAGTGAAGGACGGATCGAGGATGATTGGCGCCGAACCGACAGAAAAATGTTATAGAGTTCTGGTCGTCCGTTTATAGTAACCCGAGTTTCACAATATAGGTAGAGAAAAAAAAAAAAAAAAAGAAGGAGAGTTCAGTCGGCAACATTTCAATGCGATGCGCACCTATGAGCGGATTGGAAATCTATTAAAAATATATCTCATACGCAGTGAAAAATGCAACACACAAAAATTGCACCAAAAGTATCTAATCATAATTTTTACTATTAATGAAATCCAATTTTTTAAATTTTTCACTCGATGTATATACTGTATCCGCATCGATTTTACAAAATTAAAAAATATCCCTTCATTAAAATAATTGCATCGACTCTGTACATTTGACGAGGCAAATATTACAAATATATCACTGATTTAATCACTGATATCTCAAAGTAGATTTGGCCCGTATGGATCAGGCATCATCGATCGTCAATAATTTCAGCAGATTTATCATTGATGTGGAAGAATTTTTGCGGACGTAACAGCGGAATGCAGTCCGTGAAATTTAACCAGATTTTCCTTCCCGGAATCCAGACGCGATGAATATTAATTATGTATAGGTAGGTTGCGTCAACGAAAGGCAGGTTGCGTTTGCTTCCAGGACGAAATATCACCAGGGAATAGCGTGATACCGGAGGGCGGGTATCGGTCGATTCCCAACGAGCAATCTGCCGACGACGGCCGCTTGTCTCTCGAATGTCCCTGGTGCGCGTATACATATACCAACGTAAATATACCGTTGCCGCACGCAAATTAGCATTCGGCTAATCCGTACATCGTCCGTTCTATCTCTATGTGTGCTGTAGTACAGCTTTGCACAGGATACTATATCGAAACCGATAGTGGGCTCACCGATGAGATAGAGAGGCGAAAGAGGGAGGACGGTTCGCCCACGTGGTTTAATTATCCTGAAGCTTCAATTCACGCCCAGCATCAGTGAGGATAATCCCTTTTTCTTTAATCTCTCGTCGATCAAAGCCGAAAGAACCAAAGACTTTTCTTTGATGAATTCTTTCGAGTGACAGGATTCTCGTTCGAGTACCGAGCGCGATGCGATAGTCCTGACTCGCGAATCAAATTACAAACGGAAGAAAAGACGAAAAGACTGGAATGAGATGAATAAAAACTGGAAGGCCGAATGAATGAAAGAGAAAAAAAAAACTGGGGCTGTAAGGGGATGAAACCAAATGCTGAAGCGAGGACGGACCTTGGGCGTTGATGGTTCCAGAGCTCTCGCGAAATTGGCTTAAACCGTCGCAAGGTACGCGGAGCGGTCTGTCTGAGACACGGACGAGCGTCTTTATCCACTTAAACTCCCAGTCTCGAGCTTCAAGTTACCTGGCGCAATCTCCTTCGTACTTTCTTTCGCACTTTCTCTCTCCGGTTATCCGACTCCTCGTTCTGTCGGTACATCGACCAAAGGCCGACACAATGGCAGTGCAAAAGCAATTGCTATTGTAATGAACCTTACGAAAAAAAAATAAAATAAAACGATTGAGTAGTCCATGAAAATGAAGAATTTTCCGATTTCGCAAAGTGCCGCGTTGGTATTATTTATTCGGTATTTGTTTGTATAAAATATTTGATCAATTACAACAGATCGAACGCACTTGATATTCGGAATACATTGTTCAATTAATTACCGCGTCATAATTAATTAATTCCATTAATTATGCAATTGAAATCCATTCAATTTCAAACGCGGAATGCCAATCATTGCTGTTGCTATGGTAACACGAAACTAATAAGAATATTAATTACTTCACGTACGCTACATGTGTCGAAATCATGAAATTGCTATTCTTGCCACTCACCTAAATTTCGACGTATCTACGGCATTTATACTAATGGCATTTATACTAAATTGATTGATTATCAACGTTATCACCGAATCATTTAATAATTAATTAATCTAATTATATTCTTCAAATTTATCAAATTTCCGCACAAATTAGAAACACATAAACATTTACTTTTCTTTCACACGAGTCGAAACGATAAAAATACCTCTCAGCGTCGATCTATTTTTTTTTGTAATCTTCGAAATTGATTAATTATCGCATTTATCGTTCAACTTTGAGTAAACCACTGCTTCGCTGTTGTTTTCATTGTAAACAATGGAAATACAAGTTTTTACACTTAAATAACTCAAGTTGAACACAATGAGAACTGCTATTCATAGAGTTCACGTATTGTGCGTACGGTATGTACAACAAACGTTCTTTTGAGACAATACTTTGGTATAAATACTCGAGTGGTTGTGTACAAAGTGTGTATACCGTTGAGAGCAGTGAAGTTTATACACGAGCTAAACAAACGGGTGTAAGTGTACACGTGGTGCAACGTGGATGATGCAGGCTTCGCGCATACATGCATCTATGTGTATGTATCGTAACATAGCTCGAGGGAGGCTTGGGAAGCCTCGTAGCGTCTACGATGCACCGGAGCTACCCTGTGGCTCCGACATGTGTTCGGGGCGGTCTTAAAGTTTAACCCGCGGAGAAAAGTGTGTCAACAGTCTTTCCCTTCCGTGTTCTCTCTGTGACTCTTTCAGTTCTCGCTTTGGTGCGCTATGTCGCGGGACTTCAAGGTTGTTGTAATAAAGAATAAAGGAAGAAGCCGATCGTAAAAGAGAGAATTCAACTATAATATACATAGACATACAAGTTGAATACGTTATATAGGATATATATATATGTTGTACATGTGAAGTATGTACTCTAGTAATAGAGTGCGAGAATTCTCGAGGCATCGACAAAGGGAACTGCGAACGAATATTTTTTCTTCCTCCTTCCACCCGACACGTTCGCGATAGAGTCGAATTTTTTTTTTTTTTTTTTTCATCTTTTTTTTGCAGACTCGATATATTTTTCAGCACGTTCGATGCGACAATGGTGTTATCTTTTATGTCTGTATTTAAACATTTTTTTTTTTTCTTCCTCTTTTTCGTCTTCATCGAGTCGACTGTGAACGTCCATCGAGCTTCGTCACCGCTCGATTTAATTCATTTTTTATGAAATCCGGCAGTGGCTTGTTTCTTTTCTCCCCACGTTTTCAACCCTCCATCACTTTTTCGAATTTATAAAGTATGCAATGCTGTACATTTGACTGGCACACGTTAATGGAGAGACGCACACGTCCGACCGGCCGGTGTACCGGGAATTCGTTCGTTTGAAACTCTATGCAAATATTCCAATTCCCCTTTCACATAATTTTTTTTTTCTTTTTTTAACCAGTGGCTAATAAGTAACACGATAAAAGGGAAATTCTTTTTTCACGGTTTCGAATAAATATGAGGACAGCAGGAACGAGTCGAGTTATTACTCGGCTCGTTCGGCAATGTATAAAATTCTCTACTGCCTGCGTACCTTCGTTCTCTCCCTCCGCGTCTCGACCGACGGAATGAAAAATCATCAATTTTCATGCGGCATTATGCAAATCTGGAGTAATTCGCGACGAAGGTTGAAAAACAGTTCCACCCCTTCGCTCTTTTCCTATTTTCTCCCCCTCGTCCTGTCTGTATGTATGTGCATTCACGTTTCGCCGTCTCTGTAGGTAACCGACTGCGCTGTGGCGTCCTTCGACAAGCTGCGACCAGGTTTGATGCAAATATATTTATGCATTTTTCACCATCTCTCGACATCTCCCGACCTTTTTCTCTCTCTCGTCGAACGCGGATGGAATTATGGGTAGATTTACGATTTTTTATTCACGAGGAAGCGATAATGATCGCGGTATCTTATATCTGATGGTTCACTTTTTTCCGATACTTTATAACGACGATAAAGGCTTTTTTTTATTATTGTAGCAATCGAACCATTCGTATTTTTATCAATGAAGGGAAAGCCATCATTTCCCGATTGCCAATCCTTTCGGTGTTTTTTTTTTTTTATAGAAATTATCGTCACTAAATCATGAAAAATAATATTTTTTTAACAAAATTTATTCGCGGGGAAAATACATCGCGATGAGTTTCTTGATTGAGGTGTCCATAGATTGTACGTATGCTTTATCGACCCGAATGGACACTCCGCTTTTTAATTCCCGACTGCCCGCTAGAGCAAAAAGACGGGCGTTATGCGTTTCACAGCGACGAGCGACTTCGTTGTCCGGAATGTTCTCGGAAACGGCTGAAAATTACTTGGCAAAATTTGATACACTTCAATGTCGTTTGCAAAATAAAATTTCGATCCGTTGAATATCGGTAGAAATAAACGCAATTTACCAATTAACAATTTTATTTATTTATTTTTTTTTTTTTCTATCGAATATATCGAAGATTGTTCAACTCATCGACGCTAAGGTACCCTACAGCTCGTTCGATCCGAAATAGCAGTTGATGACCCGTGAAAAATTCGACTTCGTTGCTATGACGAAAAACGCCGTGAATGCATTTTCATGCTTCGATTTTACTGTACATCCGGTGTTTAAAACACATAATAAAATATGCACTCTGATGCTACTCTCCGTTGATAATAATCCATATATTGCATTTCATAATGGTTTGCGGAAGATTCCCAAAAAACACAATTTCCCAAAAGTCGGCAATGCAAAATTCGACCACGTGAGCTCGCGGCGTCTGTAGTTCGCGTTTCGCGGTACCGCGATATGCACGCCGATATGTGTCTAAGAATAGTGTATGCCGGAAAAATGCAATGGGCTAAAATTGTAGTTTTAGGGTATTTTATTTTCGGGAAACAGCCTTTCCGGAAATCGTTTATCGCGGGATTTTCGGGGCATCCAGATAATTTCTTTTTTCCGCGACTTTTTTTCCCTCCGCCTTTTTTTCCGCCAATTGCTCTTCCTAAAGTAAATTGAATATATCGCCATAAATGGTAAGCCGTCGTTCCTACATGAAACACTTTGTACTTTGCATTGAATGGAGTGAAAAAAAAAGCGTTGTAACTGATATCCGTTGACAAAAATCGATTGACACGAAACGTCTAAGCATTTATTTAAGGAAAGATAGAAAGTGAATAGATTTGCGAAAATAGAATTCCAGTTGATAAAAATATAAGTATTACGCCGTTGTCCTCATCGATATTTACTACGGAAAAGTTTGCGATTTCATTTTGTGTGAATAAAGATTAATTTTTTTCCAACCATATGAAGTTCTTTTGAAATAACGAAAAAGACGAAAGACGATAATTCAGACTGCTTGTCTAAATAACAATTTTACACATTGCACAATTACTCTGCGCATCAATATATGTTTCACGCTATCCACGATTTTGATTGCCTCAACTTATTGTTTCAACAACAATTTTAAAATATAAAAGGACTCAACGAAGACTTTAAAAACAATTTAACAACAATTAATAAACATTGTTGATGTTGTTGTATAACTTGAGAAGTATCAACGAAAAATATCACAATTGTTTTAATAAATGAATAACTGCGAATTATTTCACTCGTTTTTTCAGTCGGAAGTTTTAAAATTTTTGTAAAATTTTTTTATTGTCAGGTTGAGTGATCAAACCGTGAATTCTCGTTACTCCTGTTTCTCTCTATCCGTGTTTCTCTCTATAAATGGAAGTGGAAGAGATATATGTAGGAAAGGGCAACCGCACGCCGAATTGGGCAATCCACTCGGCGTAACGGAAAATTAGGCCCGGCTATCTCGTTGGACATGAGAGATTAATTAATCGTAACAATGACTATATAGTCTCTCGCTTCGGTTCTTCGATCCGACAAATTTCGTGGACATACATATAAACGGTAACGCCCAATCGTTCGGCGGCGATGTCGCGAGTCTCTCTCGATCGTTCCCTTGGAGAGTTATAGTCTTCTCGTACCTTCGTATCTATAGATACTTCACGTTGAAGAATCTTTAACGATCGTGCAGTAAATTTCCATTCTTCGTAAGTGGTCTCTTTATCAAGATCTCGAAGTAAGTAATTACATGAAATATACTTCGAACTGGTGAACCATTGAACGAATACTTCCAGAATGTTACGACGAATCGATAAAACTTTGTGAATTCTGTAGAGCAGGAAAAAAATGTTTGTATAAAAAGAACGGCGAAAAAGGCTCCGGCGAGTTAATTTTGCGTCGATGTACGTGGAATTACCCCCTGAACGCTATGGAAACCCAATAAATCTCTGGAACTCTCGTGTGGCCGTCGGGGGTAATCCCGAAACGCAGTATGCACAATAGAGATCCTAATAAAAACGAAAGGGAATGAAAGCCCAGACACTCGTAACCGGAATGACGAGGCTCTGCGCCAGTGACGAAGCGAAGCGAACGCTCTCTGTTTTCCCTCGTTATATGAATCTCTCGCGAAACATCAAAAGAAGAATATAAAATCACATTTCTCAAACAAAGAAAAAAAATCATTTGGTATATCAATAGATCGTCGAGTGTCGCATATCGTATCATCAGTAGAAATGGCTGTCGAGTGCCAATTAATCACTCGTGAAACTTTCTCGTCGATGCCAATCGGAGTTACGGTGCAACGTGATCGAATGAAAAAATTCTGTCGTCGATTCACTCTCGAGCTTTGTGAATAATTCCACTACAATCTCATCAGAACATTGAACAATTAGAAAAGTTTGATGTACTGAAAAACTTTTCACAGAGAGCGAAACGATGTGAAAATTTTTGTTTCCAACTTTTCAAAAATTTTGCTTTCAATTATTTCCATGTAGTGGAAGCTTTTTTAACGGTGAACTACCGTTGTCCATCGAAGTTTCCTATTCCACGAAAGCAGTTTTTTTTTTTCGCAAAGTTGCTTGAAGCGTCAGAATAGTTAGGATAACTTGAGTAATGAGTTTACCAACTCTGAAATTGATCCGTGAAAATTTAATTTTGTAATCCGACAAACTCGAGATGAGTAATCATTCGACCCGGAAATTTAGATTTTATAATGATGAATTATTTGGCTTTTACGGAAAAAAAAATTGTCTAAAATATTTTTTAATGTCATTTCGACTTTCGAATTAATCATTAGTTTAAATAATTTGGAATTGTGCATTTCTCTTTAATGTGAAAAAAAAAAAAAAAAAAAAACACGGCGAGCTTAATTTACGCTGTACAGCTTTCTAAGAGTCGCGAAAGAAAATTCGTATTTCATCGGCAATTGTTTTTCCAAATTCGAAAACCGGAAGGAAAGATAATGGAACGGAAATGAAAAGAAAAAAAAAGGCGGAATGGAGTAACATCGGGAATGGAATATATCTCGAATAAAACACCCACCAGTTTGCCCCTTTCCCAGAGTTTTCTCGAGCCGATAGGGCCCGACGTACTGATGGGTCTCTTGGGTGTTGGACCCGACGGGGCTCTCCTTGCCCTGCATCGCCCCCGACTCGGCTTTAGTTTCCGCCAGGATTGCACGTTATCACCGGGCAGGCGGAAAAATCGCGCCCGCACCTTCACAAACTCACTTGTACACACAGCCACTCACTCGACCTCACACCCGACCCCCACCCACACATACGCACACTTCCACCTCAGATCTTATACTTTCCGCTTCTTCTCATTATTTTTCTTCTCTCGACTACGTGCAGCAGCGTCGATAGCGTCGGCAGCTGTTCTCGAGTCCTGGACATTCTCTATTGCCCCACCGACTTATTACATCGTTTTTCGATGCAACGAATTAGAGAAAAATCGAAAATAAAAATATCCTTTACAAGCTCTCGAATTTTATTTTCAAAATTTCTTCCAACGATATATATTGACGAAGTGTATTAATTTTTTTTTTTTTTGATCGAATCGACCGCCGCTTTGCCGTCAAACTCTTGATCTGTCCTTTCGCCTCCACTCGGAACGCCTCTTCCGGATTTTCATGTTGCACCACCGTTGTACACACTATCGAAGTAGATGTTTTTATCGGCGCCCCCTTTACACTTTACAACGATAAAATTTTCGTATCTTATTCACGAATCACTGTAAACTTTTTCACCGTTCTCGGGGTATCGTGTTAAAAACCTTTCGTGTCAAAAAATGATTTGTTCTGTAAAGAAACGACAAGGCTTTTCGCTAACGATTCGACGTGTAGTTCCGAGAAGAAAACTACCGCTCTCCGTCAGGTTGAATAAGCGATATTTTATGCAGCCAATCAGTTTCTCGTATACCTCGATATCACCGTTCACCAATACGAGAACAACTATCGCACCTCCGCCCACCGTTGACCACCCTCATGACTCCGCTTCAACCCGTTGATTTAAATACGCGCCGCGTTTACGCGTGTGCGTACGCGTGTGTGTATATGCGAAACGCCGATGTTTCGCCGACTGTAACGGTGTTTCTATTTCATCGATAATCCGAGCTTCGATTATCAAAGATTGAGCAACTAATACGAGCGACTACTGGTAGTACGAGGAGGCTGCTGCCCACGTTAGGCGCCATTGCGCGTACAAAACTCCCCCCGCCACCGTTGAAGTAGAAGAGGAAGCAGCCAGCAGCAACCCCCGAGTCACACACGACACGAGCTCTATGCACAGCGAGCAGCAAACCCTCCGCAGCGCTCACTCTATTTTTCTTTAATTTTTTTTTTTTTTTTCAAAATTATTTAGCGACAAATGCAAAATTATGGATTTTTCTAATAGTCGTTTAAAAATTTGTCTTGAGGTCTATCAATATCGGGCACTGTATATTTTTTATTGGTAGGGTAGCTTTTCGTAGATATGCACCGTCCACCGACCACGCACCGTCCACGCGACTCTATCTCGAGCGTATAATCCACTTCGACCACGTAATTCACCGACGACACGGTTGTTTTTCTTTTTCTTCCTTTTGTTTCCTCTTCACTCCGCGCGACCAACTAGTACAGTGAAACTAGCGCGAAACTAGCTAGTTACATCACTCACACACACAACCCCAACGAACAGTCACGATTTCCTCGGTTTACATTTATTATTTTTCACTTCTCATCTCTTCAATCCGTTCGTTCGTATTCTTGCGGCTCAATTTTTCTACTTTTCCGATGGGTTAATTTTCAACCCTTATTTCTGTTCTCTCGGGAGTTTTTTTTTGTCGATGAATTTCTTGTTGCACGTATTTATGTACAATCTATTCGATATACAACGATCGCGCGACCTTGCCTTTCTTTCTCGATACACCCCGTACGCGAACGAGCGAGCGGACGACGGTGCTGACGGCGAACCGCGGCGCTCCCAGTTCGATTATGTGGTCGAGGGGTCTGCGCGCGCAACCCAAGAATCATCCCCTAACGCGGATTCGGTACGGCATATACGTGCAAACGAAAGTTCCGAGTAGCGGTGCCTTCGTTAGTAGTGACGGCTGTGCTAGACTAGGCTTGGCTGCCCCTCGATACGACGCAGGAAGCTCACTCTGATGGGGGTGTAGCAGGGCCGGTATGCACTCTCTGTACTGTCGCTGGATAAGGGTAAAGGGAAACTTTCCTCGCACGATAAACGTAACTGCGAACTCGATAAATCGGGGTTCGTGTCCGGGCTAAATTCGCGGCTATCCAGAGACACGGAAATATATATGTCCGACTATTAGTGGACGTTCTCTACTGCGCTTATGAATCATTAAGGCTCATTGGTCCTCTGCCAATTGTTCCTCAATGCGTGGAAACTGAGTTTTTTTCTTTAGTTTTGAATAATTAAATTCGTATCGACTTTCAATACTTCGGGAAAAACGTGATTGGGACAAATTTTCGATCTTTTATGTCTCATTTTCAAAGATTTGAATTGCAGAAGAATTATCAGATGCACATGTTTGTCTAAATGGAATTTAACTGTATGACAGTCGGTGGTTTTTAAATAATAGTTCGTAGTATTTTATGGGAATAATTTTCTTTTTGATATCAATGCGCGTCGTTAATACCGATCTCTCTTTAGATTGTCAAGTTTCAAATTTTTTAAATTTATTTCTATAATAATGGGGAATTCGGGTGTTTAAAAAAAAAAACTATTAAACCAATTCGATTTCTATATTAATCGAATCATTGCTCTGTTAAAAATAAATTCTGACAATTGAATCTCCCGGTAGTGGAAGTGTTTGTGCATAAAATGGTACATTAAATTTAATGCACAATTATGATGAAAAGTTAAAGTACGGACTTTAGGAACCATAGTTACTGTAAAAGTCTACTAATTTTCCATTCCTATTGTTCATCAAATTGAATGTAACTGTTTATGAATAAAAAAAACTTCCAGTACCAGTAAATTAAATTTACGTTTAGTGCACATCATGGGCCTTAATAAAAAAAGTTTCGGTCGTCAATCGCGTAAGTTTAGGAGGAACATGAGGGTTAAACTCTGCTGCAAGGATTCGCGGGTAGAGTATTCTGCTGCGGCATGTTTGGATCAGAACCAAATCCTTCGGATGTTTCTTAGCGATCTTTCCTTTTCGCGCTGTCTTCCCTTCTCGCGATGCTTGTACTCCCGTTCGTCTGAATCATCGACGAATGACGCACCCTCTGCTTCTGTCTCTCTGTGTGACAGCCTATAGTAGTAGGGGGCAACCTCCGGGCCAAGCGACCGAACAGTCGAGCAATTGGAGAAGCGTGTTCGGTCTTCACGACAGATAGTACAACGTATATACCTATACACACGCGTTATACTACAGGATACGTATTCGCTTTCCGTATTATGCGCCGAAGCGTGACGTGTTCACGTTGCAGGGGTTTCGTGTGCTCATTTAGTTAGGATATAAGGGGGTCGCTGGGGCGATCCGTGTCTGCGCTAAATCGAATGACACCGGACAAACCCTTGTTTATTCCTTCTATATCTATAAATAGATTCAAAGCACATCGCCCGAACAGACAAACATTTCAGAACTCATTCACAGAAGGACAATGCAAGTGCGTAAATGTGAATTTATCGAAGGATTGATTAGCATATGAATTTGCATTTGAAGTCGCGATCAATCAATTATTCGATTGTTCGATTAATCGATAAAAATAACGGATAATTATTTGGAATAACCAATCAACGCGTTCGATAGAGTAGAATCGACGAGTCTCTGGAATAATTCATTATCGCATGGGGTGGGCGTGACGCGCAAGTTTCGTTGATGGATTTTCGCGCAGATACCGGGAGTGCGATATTTTAATAGGATAGACGCTGTCAGAGACGCGATCTAGAATAATCAATGTCCTGATGTATTATTTAAAAAGGTCAAAAAATCAGACTGGAGTTACGCAGTCGTTGGATCTCCAAATTCAAGCTTCATGCATGAACGGTATTCATTATTAATCGATTGAACTGACCTCCGGCGTTGCCGGAACTTCGAACACGAACGGCTAATTTGCCGTGCGATCTAATGCATATCTTCGAGGGATATTCGATGCTAATGATAATATCTATTATTGCTCCGGTTAATAATAGTATCGCTCTTCCTCCAGACCATGAAAACTGAATTTTTCATAACGACGCGTTTTTTTTATAACGCACGAGTTCTTCGACCCTTGAAGATTTTCCATTTGCTCCATTCATCTTTATTTTTAACGTTCTGCTTTCGTTTTTACCCCCCCGTTTCGCTTTTTCAGATTCAATATCAATTAAAGTCGTATGTCTGCCAGCTACTGTCCCGCTGCGTTTTCCTAATTTGATCGAATCGCTCTTTCAACAGCCTCCGACGAATCGTGTACCTTCAGATATCATTTTCGCGTCTCCATGCAGATTGAATAAAAAATAAAAAAAATCGAAAGCAGGAATAAGACAGTCTTGAGATTGTATCGCAATACCGATGGCTTAACGAATTCTCGACAGAATTAAAAAAAAAAAAAAATCTCGTCAAAGGATCGAACCTCTTCTCGACGGGACGTCGCGAGGAAAATGTATAAAGCGACAATTGACGGTGGGGATGGGCTCGTTGAAACTTTCGATATTGGCGTATCGAGTGATCCTGCGAGTTAGTGCTAATGAAAGAAAACTTAATTGATCGAATGAGAACGATGAAATAGCTTCGTCGGATGTTTCCCGTTAAAGAAGATTTTGCCAGACAGGTTCCTCCACTTTAATTTCTGCCTTCGAACATAATTTTACCGAGACGAAACTTGTATAAATTTATTTTTCAACGTAATTATAGAGTTATAGGTTGATGTGGAAGAAGAAAAATGAGAGAAAGGTGTACATTTAAGGACACCCGGTATAGGGATACGAATGCAATATAGATCGGGAGCGAGGGAGAGGTAAAACGCGCGTAGTCGGTGGCACGCGGAGCAAGCAGGAGGGTAGGGACCGAGGGATCGATATACTATAGAAGCAGAAAGGAACACAGGAAGCGTCTGACACGGGAAAGCTCCTAGGGGTACTACCGGGGGCCGCCCAGCGCCTTCGGTATGCTTTCGACGCAAAACCGCCTTCCCTTTGCCTTCTTATACCGTCATTCCTCCTCTCTTGCTCTCTCTCTACTCATAATAGTTCCGTCTAGATGCCTTACGTGCTTCTCCTACGTAAATTCTTCTACGCGATTTATCCCATCACCTACCATATACCCGATTTCTATCCGCCGGTTTCCATTAGGAAGCGTCGGCGGCAAACCTCGGAGACTGTCCCTACGATCTTTTTTTTTCCTCTGAAAGCAACTTGCAGTTTCCCCGCATGTATGCTCTCAGCTTTCGGAAAATAACAGGATGTTTGCATTTAAAAAAAAAACGAGTGTGAAGGTGTAAACTGTTTCCACAAAGTTGCAATTTTCCGGGAAACAAGATTTTTTTTTTAAGGATTACAAACGTTCCGATTTGTTTTTCGTCAAAACAGCTACCCGATTCGTATTCCGGATGAACAAATTTTTTTTTTTTTCACGCTAAAAGCCGCTGTTGTTATATCTTTGTAACACTTTTTCAGTGTTTATCATCGCCCTATAACGGCTCGAAAATAGTTTGAAACTCCACTTTGCGCTTTATTTCATGTGTTTTATCCCGTGCAATATACGATGCGGACTTTGGTTCATCCGACATCCCTTCGAAAAGCAAATACATAGCTGTTTAATAATGCTATCATTTTTAAATTTTTTGCAAAATGGATCTCACAACAATTTTTTGTCGCTTCTGGTTTTCGGGACGATATCCAACGCAGTTTTTCTCGAATCTGCCCGTTATTTTACTCCTACCTTAATATTTCATCCAGAAAAGCAGACCAGAAGTGAAATTATTAATTCGCATCACAATCTGGAAAACGTTCCGCGTTGATAGGTGTAAAAAAATGTACATTTCAAATTCTATTTTTCTTGTGTGGCGGACCAGATTTCCGCTTTTAAAGCCGAGAGAGGTTTCTTTCCCATTTCCCGGCGTTGATGCTTTTCGATCCGGAGCCAAAATTGGCTCAATCCGCTTACGCGTAGGAGAGCGTCCAGTCTCGGGGGTTTGTAGAGAGTCACGAGGCGGCTTTTTGGCTATAGTTGCGCGTTGCCTTTTCGAGGGCGGGTTTTGGGAAACAAATCGGAGGGAAAACATCGAGTCGCCCGAGGGCCATCAGACAGAGTCAAAGGGGCCAACAGTGAAAGTGATAAAGAGCGAGCGGGAGAGGAGCGACGAGATCGAGCAAATACAACCGCAACCGCATGCAAACACGGTCTCTGGCAAGCGTGCCATCCGCACGATGGCCTTCGTCGGATCGCTCTCTGTATACATCACAAAGCCAACGAACAAGTGTACGAAATAATACGAAAATACGGTCCGATACGTACACATAGGATATGCGGGAGTATCGTATAGGTGATTATACACAGCGACGCGTATATGACGAGCGCCGAGAGCCAAAAGCTTTTGAGTCGTCTGTAATTCAAGACCGACTGATGGCCTCGGGGCCATTCAAAAAGTACTTGGCGAGGGTACATGCAGGTAGCTGGAAAATTTACAGCTTCGGCTCGTTCCCTTGTCGAGGACGTCAAGGAAGGGCAGCGAGCGGGGAATATTACGTATATATATATAGCAAAAAAGCGCTCCCGAGGCAATGAAAAACCTGAAAAATGTATCTTTTTGCAATATAAATTAGGCTCGTCACGCGCGCAATCTCTTTCCATTAAGATTATGGTTTAATGAATGAGCAAAGTACGGAGATAAGAGGGTGGAGAACACAGACAGAACGAAAAGAGCTGTTCTGGAACGAACCTCGCAAGGGAGGGAAAATTAAGCTAAGCATTGCAAGAATTTTCTTGCTGGTTGCGGTAATAAAATTTTGATGTATAGTCGAGATTCAGACTAAATTTGGCACACGTATCGTACGGACCTCGTATCGCAATCTGACTAAGCATTTTAACAAAAATCGCTAGAAAAATTCGGACATTCAATTAGTTACCGAAAAAAAAAAGGATTTTTATCTTCCGAGTAAATAAAAAACAGCTTTGCCTTCCAATTACTTTACAGTGATTTTATTGGATTTCTGCCGTAATTCGCCGTAATTGATTTCATAAAACATTTGGAATTTTATGTTACTCAAGTAGAGATTTGAATTGAAGAGACGCTACTCTTTTGCCTATTTTCTCGAAAAATTCTCCCCGCGTTCGCATCTGCGTTGAAGCGAAATTATTTCGTCTGTCGTCTTCGATATTCTTTTTTTTTTTTTTTTTTTTTTCTTTAATATCAGTCTGGTTTCTCTTTACACTGCAAATAGGTACAGAGTACATAACCGTAGACGTGACGTACGCTTGATTTCTCAAGCCGCCCGACGCTTGCTCTCCAATCGAGAGTAAATTTCCAACAAAATAAAAGTTCAACGAGAGATACACACGCGCGTACCCACACAACTTTTTTGTGGTTAAATCGGCCCATGTATTGGTTAGGTATATACTTTATACCAGAATCGCGGGAGAGAGAAAGAGAGAGGGAGAGACCGAGAGCGAGAGAAAGGGAGAAAGAGAACGAGAGCCGGTGGTAGTCCACCGTTTGCGCAGTAGTAAAGGCTGAAGCTTGCCAGACCGTGCAAAAACTTGTTACGTACCGCCGCGATCGGAGGGCGAGAGAGTGTACCATACAAAGCTCTATATATCACACAATCACGTACACAGACACGCATACATATCACATATCCTTTTTCTCCTTTTCCATAATAACCTTCTCTCATCTATATGAAATCGGTACATGCATTCATGCCAAACGCAACTTTTGCCGCATTGCATTAGAGATTTTTCAGCTATAGGTTTGTATCCAAACCCTCCCCCGCAGCTCCCCCTACGCAAACTGGCGAACGAGCCAGAAATAGATGGTTGAGAAAAGTGAACGCGATCGTTTCGAATTTTTCCGCAATTTGCTTCGAGTGGTTTACAAGGGTGGAAATGAAATAGATCTCGACGTTTACTTCATACCTCGTATCGGAGATATATGTATCTCGGCCCAAGGACCACATCGCGACGCGGTAGTCGAACGATTAATTTTCATTTTCTCCAATCATTCTCTATATCCCCTCGTCTCCCTTTTTTTTTCCTCCGAGACTCTTCGACAATTCTTTGCGGCTCTCGAGAATTTCCTCTGCGAATCGAAAAATCGACGTTCAATCATGATTTTCCGTCGTCCCCCTTTTCGCTCGGTTCTCATAGCAGTTGGCGACGGAGGTAGAAACCGCAACCTCTTATATGGGCCACCAGCAATTCGATTGATTTACGACGTGGCCAATAATCGTGATACCACCGGGAGTCACGGCTGCGAAAGCGTGTAGGCAGGGAACATTTCTTTTTTTTTTTTTTCTTGCGCTTTCGCAGTCTTTCTTTCATCCCTCGGTGCACTAGTGCTCTCAGAGCTCGAGGGAGGAAGCAAGTGAGAACCCAAGAGTTAGGAAGAGAGGCAAAGAAGGAAATCGCGAAAACACGGAAAGTTAATTCCCACTAGTAAAGGGTCAACGACCCAGAAGAGTTCGGTGCAGAGTACAAAGAATTGCATACTTAGCACACGTCGACGGTGGGGTTAATGCGGCTCTATAAAGTTAAAAAGTCTTTATTTCTTTCGGGTTCATAGAGTACTTTCTAATAAAACCAAATCGTCTTGGAGTAAAATTTGCGGTTCCGTACGGTTTTTATGACAAAAAAAAACTATCATTCTATTAACAATACATTTTCATACAATTTCACTATTATCTTTGATGATAAATTGATATAAAAAATATAATTTTGGACGTCAGTAAAATCGAAGTAAAACAAAAGCTAAAGAGTAGAAATCCCGATGTAGAATTGATGAGAAGTTTGTATACAAATTTTATCTTTACATTGCTACTCGATCTTTTATAATTAATATGATCCGCATTATCCCTGAAACACATACGTATTTTACACACAACGAGCGATTTAACGAATGCAAAAGCTTTTCACTTTTTCTCTAACCGCCGAGTATACCGTAGAAAGTGGATACATTGCAGTACCAGAATACAGACGATCTCGTTATTCTCTCCGGTTATTCCATTGAATTTCGCGTGAAACGCATTCGTGAAAAGCTCACACGGCATTTTGCGAACACGTAGATGCAGAGCATAGAGATTCGCGAAAGCTTTCGTTCACGAGAATAATATTCTCGATGGAATTCACACTGATATTCATAAGCGAAGGAGTGTATAAAGAGGGATACGACGAAGGAACGAATAAAACCGCCGAGAACTCGATGACGAAACCGCGGAACTGCGTCGAAATGTTGTAGAGATGAGTGGATATGATGGAGAGAAACGAGACGCTTTGCCCCGACACTCCAAGCATATGGACAAAGTTCGACTTCGACACGCGGTCTCCCGACGCTTCCGCTTATCCGTCCTGAGTACGAATAGTGTCCCATTCATAGATTCATAAAGAGAGCCCCGTCACGGCGTTTAAGAGAGTGTTTATGAAGACTATACTATAGCAGATAAGAGTTCATTAACGTAAAAAAGTGTATCTCTTTATCGTAAAATAAATCCTTTCTCTTTACTTATTATTTGCGATTCATCGTAACCTCCATATTTACGTCATAAAAAATGTCTAAATGTTTCGTTCTCAATTTATTTATCGATATTGTTTATAGCTCCTTGAATCTTTATTTGCATTTTTTATTTTTCATTTTATAGTTGTTTATGGTTGCGAAACATTGATCGCCATTTACAGTTGAAAAGACGGGGGTTTACGGGGTTTCCTCAGCATTCGGTAAAATCTTTCCATTTCATAGTCAGACATATCCCACACGCTATCTCCATATGACGCTGTCTGGCCTCGTCACATCGCGAAGTCAAACTGTACTTTCCTTTTTCCGCAAACTTTCGACTCTGGAGACCACATGTTTATCGTTCGACATTTCGTTGTAAGAACGCCGTTGAACGGAAACAGATGCAGCGTAGTGGAAATGGAAGACGGCGAAAGGCCGAGAAGTAGTGAAAATTTCCTCAAGATCTTTCCTCTCTGAATGAAAGAACCGTTCCGATAATTTATGAATATTGAAATTTTCGTCGTGAGAATTCTTCCTATCGCTATCTCTCGCTCCACAATGCTGTGTCTCTCGTTCAGCTACTTTCGTGCCAAAATGTAGTCCGGTGTGATATTATTCTCTGTCTGATCTCTTCGTCCTTCTCTACTTGCCGCCACTCTCGTCTCGCAACCTGACGGCGCTTACGCCGTATATTGTCGGCGCGAAACTTGTCTCCACTCCGTTCCGCCATACTGTACACATATATTTTATGCACGAAAGAAAACTGTGAGACAGAGTTATAGGAGTACCGAAACGTTAGCCTTACAACAGGCCGCAAACTACTTGACTAAGTTTCACAGCTCGCGAGTATCTTTCTTCTACGCTTCTCAACTCTCGTGCCTCTTGCATTGCTCGAGATATTCCGTCAGGACCACCGCTCTGCCGACTCCCTGTGGGTCTCACGAAGATATATGAAAATTGACTCGTCGACTCACTTATTATCTATTCATAAACGTATAATGTAATTGTATATTCAAGAAGAGACGACGGGGCGAATTGAATTATAATGGTAATTGAAAAGCCGTCGTATACCTGCCGTCCTCCCGGATTTCCTGTACTTTTACCAAATTAATATTCACCCCAATCGAAATAATTATCACGCATTTCCGAGTTTCTCGCGGTAGCTTACCGCGAGAACACTTCTTCAACAATTAACCCTTCAAACTGACAATCCATGCTTCGCTGTAAATAAAACTTCCGTGTCCTTCAGCAATTTTAGTATCCGTAATTTATCAATGCAAATTCCATAATTTATTCTCTCCATTCCTGCGATAATAATATTTAAAAAATAATGATGAAAGTTCAAAGAAAATATCCATCGAGTAATAGCGTTTCGTCTTTGTAAAATAAAGAAAAAAAAAAACAACAAGAAAAAAAAATTGCACTTCCCTCAAACGCCGGATTTCCTCCGTTGATAATCCCTTTCTTTAGTCAAGCGAGTGGGTCTCAGTGGCCACATTCGACAGAGTCTCTCGACGTTGCGCGCGAAGCGAGGTAACTTTTTTCATTTTGCGCGACACAGCGCGACGGTAGAGAGAGGCAGAGAGGTGTAAGAGGCGAAAAGGCGACGGAGTCTGGAAACGACAACGAGTCGTATAACTGCGCAAAGCTAAAGGGAGAGAGACTGAGGGAATCGAGGGGGAGAAAGAGATCGTCGAGCTCTCGCAGACAAACTCGTACTCGCGGCACACACAACAGGCCAACGCTGAGTTTATGAGTCAGTCGAAGCAAGTTGTTCGTACGAAAGTTTTCGAGTGTACGGCTGTGGCACATAGCGAAGAGTACAGAGGTGGGGAGGGGCGGTGAGGGTGGCGGGGCTTAGGGGGTGAAGAGGGGTGGTAATACGTAAAAGGGAGGCGTGAAGTGTTAACATAGGCCTCAGAGCAGCAAGCAGATACTCGAGGCAACCCTATGCCGCGTAAGTATATCCTACGTTTCTACGTTCTACCACCCCGTTGGTCCCACTATACGACCGAAGCTTCTCTCTCTTCTCTTTCCTGTGCCCTCAGCCTCTCCCCGGCCTTTTGATGCAACCCTCAACGTCGGCTTTGCGCCCGTTCGTCGTTTCGCACGTTCCTTCAACCGTCCGGTCTCTATACCACATTCATATACTACCACTACAAACTATCATTGTGTGATAGATAGTGGATAGAGCTTCACCTTTCTCACCCTTACCAACACTTCGTCATCCCGCGTTCTATTCTTCCCGAATAGCTCTGCTCTGTGCCACAGCAGAGAAACTATTCAAATAAAAGAAATGAAGAAGAAAAAAAAACGAACAAATTACTTCTACAGTAGTTAAGGGTGCAAAAATTCGACTACGTTTTCAGACTAAATGATAACTAATTAGACATAACAAGGGGTATCTTACGGACCCCAGCAGGCTGTGAATATACCAAAAGACACACATACATTCGATTAATTATATTTAATTGGATTCGTCACTCTTACTTCCCTTTTTTATTTGTCACCAAACGCCTTTTCATTTGCTTTATATAAAATCATCAGAATTTTGATCAAAGAAGCAATTAAATCGATTGCCGGGATTAAGATGTAGAAAATAGAAATGAGAGAAAAAAATAATAAAAATCGTCGGCGTGATTTTCGTCGTGGTAAGAGGAAAGACAAAAAGGAGAGTCGAGGATGCTGCCTGAGAAGGATAATTCTGCGATTGCCGAGAGAACAGAGTGTAGTAGAGCACACAGCACGGGTGATGGGGCTATAACCAGCACGCTGCGACGCGCTTCTTCATCGATCCAGTCTATGTCAATAGCCTTCTGGGTACTCATAAGCTTCGCTGAGAGTAGTAGCAACCCCAGCAGCAGCAGTAGCAGCAGCAGCTGTAGAAATGTATCTTTCCTTCTTGTTCCTATCTGAATGTATCTGAGAACTCGTCTTCTCGTCCGTATATTACGCTTGTGCAGAGTTTCTCAATCATCCGTACGTGATGAACCTCCGGATCCAGGTATTTCGCATCTATATACCTTCCCTTAACTCTCTGTCCATCCGGAGGATAGTTTAAGGCAATTCTATCCTTCAATCATACGCCACTTTCCTTCCTTTCCGTAAACCGACCGATGCAGAAAGACGTAGGAGTTTAATGGATCATTTTAAAATTGTCTTAAGCCAGAAATTGCATTAGTTCCGCAATCGGAAGCTATCGATATAAATGAAAATTATAATCGAACTCGAGATTACTTTTCCAATTTGCAAAGTTATTCTTTAATTTAATTCAATTAAAAAAAAAACGCCATTTAAACACGAATCGGAATATTCCGAACGATCGATTCGGATTATGCAAAAAAAGTGGTTTTGGATTCCATCGATCGGTCCAATTCTCGAGAAATAACACGTTTCCTCCTAATGCTCTCGATTTACGCGATCTCGTTATGTTGTTGGTTTTTTTTTTTTTATTACGAACTCTATATGGTTTTTCTTATTGCCGTTGTATCGCTGGTACACATCCGGTACTCTCCGGGGGATCTAAAGCCAGAGAGTTGGAAATAAACTCACCGCTTGCTTTATTTTCCTTTACGCTGTATTTCGCCATTCGGTCGATCGTTCCGACTCGTACGACACGTCGTTGCGCACTATATCTACTTACCCCAATATCGCCGAGCATCTCGAATGTTCGTGAAAGATTTTGTTTCGCTCCTTTCTCACCGAGAGAATCCTGAAACTTGAGTACCTATATTTTTCCCTACTTTTCCTTTTTTTTTTTTATATACTCCGGCACTTCCCTGGGGCTCCCTTCATGGCTCGTTTCGATTCAGATCTTTCTGGAGATTAATAAAAATGTTTCTGATATCAGCGCGGATTGTGTGTGTGTGCGATAAAAAAAGTATACACAATCTACCGTAGCGATATGACAGAAAAAACCGCGATAGAGAGAGAAGTACGTAACGCGCGATACCTCGGGGAAATCCTAATATTTTAAGCACCGGGAAGAAATGAAAGGACGTGGACGAGCATGAAAAGGGAAAAGGGTGTGCGGAGCGTGTGCCGCGAGACTAGAGACAGGGAGAGAGAGAGAGGGTTGAGCGAAAGGGGTTTGAAACAAGGGTAGTGTAGCACAGGCAGAATCATCCCACCGGGTCTCTTATAACCAGCGCCGTCGCGCTTGCGGTACACCCCGAGGGAAGTACTTGCAATTAACGCGGTAAGACTGTACGATCCGGTGCGGTTGAAGGGAGTGTAACGCGCAGCAGAAACGAAGGGGGTAGCAGTGCAAGAAAGAGAAAACGAGGGTTGGAGAAGTGTGTTGAAAAGGGAATGCGGCAAAGCGAACTGAGCTCTGGAACGATGGAGAACGAGGCGGAATGCCTCGAGTTTGGTTATTTGTCAGGGATAACGCGCCTGTGGGGTTGAATTTCACGTTCGTGAGAGAGCCGGAAGTGCACGAGTGCAATCTCAACGGGGAAGAAACGGAAAAGAATGAACGAAAAGCAATACAGTTTCAACATGCATAAGTTTTTCTCTTGCAGCACATTTATCTTTTTTCTTCCCTTAATGAATCGATTTTTTTATAGGGTTGAAGTAATATAAAACTTTTTTTTTTTTTTCAATGTTTATTTGGAACGTAATATAACGATTTAGCCGTATTGTGGAAACGAAAAAAAAAGTTTAGGTAAATTTCTACTGTAGTTGCGAGGGAACAACCCTCCGACGATCACGAGGGTGATCACTCATCGTCTCATCGCGGTATCTACGCCGCGATGCGCTGACGACCGTGGGCCATAGCCACAGAAATATAAATATTCAGTCTCGTCGCATCTTGTTAAATGTAAATCACGTGTGGAGCGGAGAACTTCTTGCGCTACTCTTTAGACTTGCATCAACTATATACAGAGAGATTCCCATGTAGGTGCTATTACAGCTTCCATTAGATATCAATCCTGGGGTGTGTTTGGCCCGCGCGTTACGTATTACACTGATATACACCGGGGAGCCTTATAAATATGATGGACGCTTCCCACCCCCTCGGGCGTACCCTCGTCTCTGCAATTACAGTATAAACCTTCTCCCGCACTATTACGTCTTAGATAAGGGATATCCGTTCTCTCTTTCTATTTCACTAACATATTCCATGAGTATCGTAGCGACACGAAGGCATTTATTATAAATATTCATTTGACTCGTATTCAGAGCCGCGTGCTTTGGCTTTACTTTCGCACCCTCTCTACCAATTACTCGCGTAGAAAATCGGGTGTATAGGACTTTAGTACGCTGTTCAATTTACACTCTGAAGGGTCTAATTACGAGTCCGTTAGTTCCAACTACCTAATAAAATTTGTAGGGTCAACAAAAAAAAAAAAAAAAAAACAGCGAAATTTTTTTTTTCCTTATAAAACAGCGGTTTCTACCCTATCTAAAGCAACAGAGAGAACTTTTAATTATGTTATATATTCCTTCGTGAAATTTAATTTTTATTACTATTATATTAATATAGTTTTTTTTTACTCGGAAAGCTCGCAGTACGATCAGAAATTTACAAATTCACATAGAATTAATATACGCGAAAGGGGTGGAGAATGTTTGTTCATTATATCGATATAGTGTAAAATTTGGCTTGACAATTTCTCTCAGCATGGATACTATGTCTCCGGTGTTCTTGGTGTACCCGATAAATAACACAGACGTTAGACATCCCTTGGTTACCCGAGTAGATACCCCCATCTACATGATCAAACCAGATACAAATCCTGTACATAGCTCGTTGATGTAAATCGGAGGTTCCACGTCGGAGATCAGATATACATGGAGCTCGTATGTTCCCACTCTCCCCCGTTGGTTAACATACAGCGCGTTTCTCCATTACCCCCGAGGAAGTGCTCGTAATTAACGTGAAGCAGTCAGTGAGACTGCGCGAACGGGGGGTGCGAATCGCCCTACGCGTATAAGATAGAGCGCAGAACACTGCGTGCTTGTCTCTCGCAAGGAATATACATACCTCCGAGAAATGCCTTCGCGAAGTTTGGTTCTGCATTCGAACCCTCCTTTAGTCACTTCTCTCACCCTATCGGTTGCAGGACTAACGCTCTCGTAGTCGCGATTAATTCCTATCTCCGTAGCCACGAATTCTATCCACGAATCCATATCTTCGCCTCTTTCTCCTATCCGCATATCTTTGGATGACTCATCGTTGATCGAATTTCCAGATGGATAAATATAACCAACTGCGGAAGAGCCTCACATCTAATATTGCGGCGATGCGCTCTTGTGCTGTGAATCTATCGATGTATTAGAGTCAATATTGTTAGACAACTACGAGCGTTCTAACTCTGCCGTTTTGTTTGAAATATATATAATTTATAATATAACAAATATTCATTTTGGAAGCCATGATTATCGGGATTTTTTTACAAAAAAAGTGCCGCTACCTTTTGTTTTTTCGTTTCGCGGAAAACAACTATTTCGGGAATTTTCAAACAACGATATCGCGGCGTCTCAATGGATTTCCGGCAAACGCAAAGGTTCCATCGTGTTTCACGAGAAAACTCACATAACATTGGATGTTTTTTGGAATCGTAAAAATGAGTTTCTTGCCGTAAGACGGCAATGGAAAAGGTCGGGAAAATCGACAATAACAAATGATACGAAAAGTCGAAAAAATGGTTTTCGACTTTATTCATTTATTTTCATGAGTTTCTTCGCAAGAATTTTCGAAAAAAAAAAAAAAAAACTTTTCACTACAAGTAGCATCACAGCGCCAGTTACAATAATTTCAAAAACTATTTGACGATTTTTCGACAAATTTTGTTATTTTCTCTGTGACGTCACTTACGATAAAAAAAAATCGGATGCAATTTTACGACAAAATTTTATTAAAAAAATTTCGGCCAAAGTGATTTAAATTTTTTTTATGGCTTCTCTTCCGGTTTAAAAAATGCACTTTTTCACCGAATCTCATGGCATTCATCGTACTGACTGAGTGTAAAAATATTCATTCCGGGACTATTAACATCAGGGCTTCGATTTCGTTGACTGGACGTACGTTCGACATTTGCGGTTTGTTCGTTGATACGATTTGCTGGGTATTTCAATCAACAGCGAAATATCGAGATATTCAATATAATAAACGCGGGACATTGATTATACTCGAAGTTCGTGTAGATGAACCTCGACGCCGTGTCATCGGCGCTTACAATTTCGTCGCGTATGTATCACGAGAGTTTCCGGACCATCGAGTTTTCACATGTTCCACATTATTCCCCGATCCGTTATCCATCGATAAAGCCCCATTAATAAAACTCGGTTGCCGAGTGAAAATGATAAAATGACATGAACAATGGTGACTATATCACGTACAGTGATTTCTCGATTTTCTGCGTCCTTCATATCGAGCAGAAACTGCTGTCGTTCTTGTTCCGTATCCCCTCAATGCAGCATTACTCGCTGTCACTCGCAGTAGAGTGCACACTACGAACATTCGGATTTAATTTCAGAAACTGACGGACCTGAAATAAATTATTACCCATTGCACAAGCTAACGTCTTGCATGAATCGGTTTATTCGCTATAAATGTTGTATAGAAAACAATGCATTGAAAACCGCGTATATAAAAAAATAACCGAAACATTTCGCTTCTGTAATCCTTAAAGTTCGAGGAATGTTTATTCTGATAGTAAAACGTGTTATTCTTCGGGACAAAGTAACGAGATTTTTTTCTCTGGCATCAATGAAACTATTAAAAAAATAAAAAATAAAAAAAAAAAACCGCAAATTCTATCCGCATTATTGGACCCATTTTCTTGGATCTTACAATAGATCGCGCATCAAAAATCTTATTCTCATCTCACCGAATGTTGAATCATTCGACGAGATTTTTTCGATCAATGATGTGATGGTACATCAAGATTTCGGTCAAAGTGCACAGTGCAATATCTACGAAGGGTCGACGATAGAAAGACGAAGATGGTTTTGCGATAAGTAAGAAAACAGCACGTGTGTGTGTATAGTACTCGCGGCAATCCAGGCCACCGATAAATCAGTTCTATCAAGCGATCAAGCTGTTTCGATTTTGCAGCAGCGACCGAACCGGACAAGCGCGTGTCTTTCCACCGCAATGGCAAAATCAGAAATGCCAAAGAGTCAAAGCATAAAGC
This sequence comes from Buathra laborator, assembly GCA_934046635.1. NCBI lineage: Eukaryota > Metazoa > Arthropoda > Insecta > Hymenoptera > Ichneumonidae > Buathra > Buathra laborator. The sequence continues at coordinate 9,422,966 of OW203900.1, forward strand.
GACACACATACACACGAGTTTACGAAACTATACACGGCATGTACGGCATTCAACCACAAAAGCTGGAAACCCGATGACGACCCTCGTCCTTTATATTTTCGTCGAGTTGGGCATTTTCAGACCAACGCGATGACGTCATGCGCGCGCGTCTTCACGGGCCATTGAAGCCGAGAAGAGGAGAAATGCACCCCAACGATTCCTTTTCCAGAAAACTCCGGAGATTCACTCCCTCCGTCCTTATTTTTCGCCCCGTCTCTTGCTCTTTCGCACTTTCTTCGTCGGATATCTCCCCTTTGTCACCCCTCGTTGACGATACGAATGAAGCTCTCCGGCTAAGAGTCGGGGGGACGACATAATTCCGGGGTTAGTATACATATATCATGCTGCACACCGGAAAGTCGAAGAACTGGATTACGATGCTTTCGTTCGCACGTCTTAGATAAACAACAACAACGATAATAATGATAATAATATTTATTATAGTTAACAAAAGTAGACTTGGATATCGCTAAATAAATATTTAGTCATTCTTATCAAATCTCAATTGACTCAAATAAAATTTGTTAATCATTAAGAATTATGAATCGTTAGATTCCCAGCGAAACCTGAGATTCCGAACGAATTGCGAATATGAAATCGAATCGAAAGGGATAAAAATTTGAAAAAAAATCAACCATATGGAACATCCTAAAAAAATTAATTTTTCATAATAATAATACCAAAAAGTTTTTAAAAAATTGGAAAATTAGAAAAAATCATTTTTTTTTTCAACTAATTTTTTAACTATAAATAAATACTTTTCTCGGTGTTTTTTTTATATTTGAAAGCCGAATCCGTTGATTATATTACTATCGGGGAGTTGTTAATACTGTAGAATCTCAGCCCTCCGCGGAAACGATTAGGCGCTATCGTACCGAGTATTACGCGGCACGTGGCTCGTGAAACTTGCCCTATCGCCCGGCGTATCGGAGAGTTTCGAGAGTCCGTTTGGCATCGAGCGGTGCACAATTTAGGGGATGGAATACGCATTCCCAACATCGACATGTACAGATCATGTCCGCGCGTGGCACGGAATCAGGCATTTGACACGGATTACCGCAGCCGTGCCGACGGTTTGTCAACGCAGTACATCGCATCTAATTCACGTCTCTATTATTACACGGTCCTTGCGCGTAGATTATCATCGTTTGCAATTAAAAAAAATGATTCTATTAAAAGTTCTATTAAAATTATTATTGATATTAATATTTTTGCGAGCGTATAATTAGTATCCATTAGAAACGATAATATAATGGGTATCTGGTCATCTCGTCTCATAGCGAGACTTCGAGTTTTTGATGAACAACCGCCATAATGTACCTCGTCGTAATTATCATAATTGCTATTGCGAAGATTGGAGATGCGAAACGTACAACGGTGATGACCGTACCGTAGCTACACAGAACGATGCATCGGTATAGGTCCGGACATCAAATAGAGACTTGTATCATACTGCGCCCAGCAAAAGATAGATACTGCTCGCTCGGTCATTAATTAAACTCGTTATCATAATTATCGCAGCGAGAGAGCGGTAGAAAGGTTTCGTTTACGTGCCCGTAGAGCACTGCAAAGGAAGAGCCATTCGACTTTGATGGGACCACACAAGATTTTTAAACTGTTCTTTAAACACTTTCTTTCCTCGAAAAAAAAAAAAAAATTAATTTCTTAGCAAAACTACGAATAAAATTTTTTTTATTTTTTATAATAATTTTTTTGCCTCTTAATTATTTTGCAATATCTCCCCGATGCTCAGAAATCAAATTTCGTTCAAATATCGCGATGTTTCGTACACGTGGTTAATTTAATTTACATACATTTTGCTTTATTCAAACAAATTAAATTTTATAAAAAATGGATACTCTGCTGGTGCAGTTATTTTGTAGAATGTAATTTAAAAAAAAAATTGATTTAACTCGAGGCAAAGAAGCGCCCCGATAAGGTATAAAGTATATCGCACATGCGTGCACAGCGTGTTGACGAGTACGCCGACACGTCGGTGTAAGAGAATCGCCGACGGGTTGGGCCACTTGTCTTGGAGACCCGTGCAACAACTACACACAACATTCCTTTCATTCTGAATCCTTTCACTTTTTAACCCAGTTTCATTGTTGGAGAATTGTGTAGAACGCGAGGTCTCGGCTCGTTGCCGCAGCTATAATACTCCCCTGTCACGACCCGACGAACGATTCTAATTAGCCACCTGAGAAGCTTAGGATTGTAGTCGGAAAAAAGAATAAGTATTGTCCGGACGAACGAGCGTACATCGTTGGTTGTCGTCGTCGTCGTATAATATTTCCTTTCTCTCCGTCGCGAGAGTTTTCTCTCGATCTCTCGCACGCGTATAAAGGTATACGCGCGGTATATTCTCGTGCATCGCGAAGGCTTAAACTATGTTACGAAAGCTCTGCAACGAGGACCGAGATTTTTCACACTTTCGTGAAAAGCTTTCGCGCGAAACGCGAAATCTCGTGGGAAACTCGACGAATGCATCACAAGCACCGTGGAATTTTGCTTCCTACTCTCTAATGAGAGTGCAACTAATGCTAACGAGTTCGCGAGTTGAATTAGCGATTCATCAAAGACGAATTTATTAAGAATGCTCACGGCACCTTGAAACTGTATTATACGAACAGCTGACCCAAAAATTCAACTGTACAACATTGAAAAGCAATTTAAAAAAAAAAAAAACACGAGTTTCTCTATATCGAAACGAAATTTCCGAGAGTTGAGTTATTCAAGAAATAGAATTTTATTTATTTCTCCATGTCAACCAGTGCTGATAAAAAAAAAACGTCTTTCACTTGAATACATTATATTCGACGATTTCACTAAATTTACATAACTTGGAAAAAAAAAAAAAAAAACGAAAAAAATCACAATACCGAAACTGATTGAAGCGTAAAAAAGGGATCACGTGCTTCTCGACGTAAAAACAATGTGAATTTCGTTTAAAGCTTTAAGAGGATTGTCTTCAGTGATCTAAATCGCTCGGAGGTACTCTTTGTAGCATTTTTTCTATTTCGTCAAAAAAGCTGAAGGGGAATGAAAATATTCCGTAAAAGTAATCCGAATGTGGGTAAACGATTGATAAATCCTCGATCGACCTTTGGAGGTAAATCCTACTCTGCGGAACAGGCACCTTGCTATCTTTCTCCGGCTTTTGCGTCGGCATTTCTGCGACTACAACTACAACTACTACTACGCGTATACAATGGCAGCCTCTCTGTGGCTCTACCCACTTTCCTCGATGGATTGTGGGCGACTTTCACGTATCCGTGTGGGTCAAATCTACCTGTACGGCATTCTATGCTCCTCCTGTGTAAGTGGTATATACTTCTATCGTAAAAACGGCTGTATCAACTATAGATATATACATCCGTGTCAACCGCAAACGGCTGAACGAAAGAGATTCCTCACGGCCAATCCGTACCGACTCGGTCCGTGAAGGATTGCCCGGGATTTAAGGGAACAATCGCCCTCCTTTTTCTTAAAAAAAAAAAAAAAAAAAAAAAACTCGTATAGCGAGGAAAACGAAAATCGCTTTCGCCTTAGTCGCTGAGTCGCGATATTTGCTGAGTTTTTACGGTGCTTTACAATTTTCTTTTCGGTCCTTTTTTTGACATGGTTCGCGCACAAATATTTCGATTATTAGAAATATATTGAATTGAAACTCGAAAATTGCGAAAAGGAAGGTACGGTTTCGGTATTTTTGTTATTTTTCGGGAAACAAGTAATTTATCGAAAATCCATTATTTAAGGTAATTTTTTTAACGGTGTTTAAAGTTTTTTCGTAAAAATTTAAGAAAAATTGACGTAAGAAACTAAAGAACTGAGAAAATCTGGAAAATTTCATGGATCAGTAGGTGTTGGATGAAAAAAATTGTAAACATCCGTTTCCGGTCTTCCGCGCTGAAAAGTTTCGCGACTGAACTAAGTAACCTCCCGCTCTTCTTCCACCTCTCGCTTTTTCCTACCTTTCCCACTCAGTCGTTTCCGCGGCGAGTCGAAGATCGCGGGGATACAGTGTATCAAACGTACAGGTAGCACATGCACAGCATCCGAGGGTCGACAGTGCGCGTTGATTCGATATATCGTCATCGTCAGTGCGAACTCGCGAACCCGCGAAATAACATTAATCGGCTTGTACTCGCAACTTTCCCCGTTTCAGTATCAGCCGGTGTTCTCTCGTTGTTTCGTGCACTGAAAACAGTGCCATTCGAAACTCCGTCGAGCAAAGTTAGCGCGAGTTTGGAGTGCAAACACGTGTTGCTTCACGCGAGTGTCGCGAGTTTGCATTTTTAAGTTCGGAAGTTGAAGAAAAAAAAAAAAAAAAAAAAATTACGTTGCAATAATGAAGTTTCGCGCGTTTCTCGTCTTCGCCGTCGTCTGCGTTATTTCCGAGACTAACGGGAAACCAACGATCTATAAACGAAACGAGGATAACATCTTCGAACCCGGTAATTCAATTTATGTCACGGAAAGAAGCTTCGGGATTATATTTACATATATATTTCCGTTTTTTTCCTTTACTATTTTATCAAACGTTCTCTTTCGCCACTAAAAACAATTTCCTTCGTTTTTCGATATACTCGTCTGGAACTTTCTGCACGTTGCCATAACTCTATATGTATACATGAGTCTCTGCAATACGCGAGAGATAATTAACCCGCGGTAATTTATTATGGGGATTGAAACATCCCCCAGAGTCGCGAAAGATTTTTTTCTTCGACACATAACGAAGCACTTTCGCTGGCCGTGAGTAACGTGAAGCCCGTCTCTGAATTTTCGAAGGCCCCCAACAGCGTCGACGAAGAAAATGGAAAGTTTCGAGACACGGGATTTCACCTCTTAAAACGCGGAGTTCTCTCGGTTTTATTTTATTTTTTCACGCGAGTCAAACGATATCCTGCTGCGCTGAAAGCCTGGAAACTCCGTTGGGAACGTCTCGACGAAAAAAAAACTTTCTCCTTAATTGTCGTTCGCGCTAATTAGCACGGGAAACTGCGTTCGTTCGTATTACGCGTCCTCCTCGCTTCGGATAGTTCGTAACTCCGATATACTCGTTATAAAATCGTTTGAGATACGTTCGCGCAAATAGACAAATGGAATAACGTCATCGACGGTTTTCTTCGACAAAGACGCTGCACCTGTTATTAGTCATTGTCTTTAAGTTTCTCAAGACTCGGCGTTTTCTCTTATGAGAAATATTACACAGTAAATCACAGATTTACAGAAATATTATCATTGCTATTGATTATTAATTTTTTTCAATTTAATTCGCCACTTAGCAAAATCTATTGAATCGATAGTCGAGATAATTTTTTTTATTTTTTCGTGAAAATTAAATAACATAAAGTAGATAAAAATTTATTATTTTGTTTTAGACACCTCGATAATATATTAATTGATTTAATTTTCAGTTTTTATTATTATTATTGATTATTTTTTTCAATTTGATTCGCCACTTTGCGAAAAATCTATTGAATCGGTAGTCGCGATAATTTTTTTCTTTTTTTTCATGAAAATTAAATGGGACGCTAAATGACGACAGTAATATTGTACGATCGATACCTAATAAGGACGATGTGCGGATCTCGAAATGCGAATTCACTTAACTGCCCGATGACAGGTGGGAAATAACGGAACGATGATGTCACGCGAAAGCGTGGGTTACGATTATAGCGAGATGCGATCTCGTCCATTCGCCCATATTCTCGATGCCGGTTGGCCGCGCGATATTTTCTCGTTATCCTTCGCGCGTTTCTTTACCAGCGCGAAACGAAACGCTCGCGGCGAGTCACCGCGCGATGAAAGTTGGAAAAATTACGCGCGCGAGTCGCCGAGTCTATTATTCGCAAAAATATTGGATCCTTTTTTTTTTTTTTTTTTTTTTTTTTTTAACATCGAGTCTTCCGTGCGATTGTTTCAATAGACCGGAATCCTTACACATTTTCGTAATCCGAATTTCGTAACAAAAGCACCGATCACATTGTCGAGAGGATAATGAAAAACTTCGCCGCGGGCGACAATCGTAGCGACGAACAATTAATTTTCTCGCTTTGCCTTCTACTGGAATACGCGCGTTAATTACGATAATTTAATTGAATGGTTCGTTCCCTTTGGGCGCAAATTAATCGATGCTTAATGAGCCCAAATTTTCACAAACTCATTAGGCAAATCGGACAGTCTGCGAGTCAATGAACCTCAAGCGCGTTTCATCGTGTGACTCAATACGCAATTAAAACAACTCGCATCGTCGATTAATCACGTTGTTCCATCGACGATGGCTGTGAAAGGAATAGATTGGCTTTTGCGTTAAGTCGATCGTAACGGGGTCGGCGATGAAGACCATTAACATGTTATCGAATGATAAACATCGGAGAACGAGTAGTAATAAATATATAACTTTCTCTTCTTGCATGAAAATCGTCCTCGCAGTTATGATACCCGTATCGTCGACGGTGATACCATTGCCGGTTTACAAAGTCGGCTACGGATTCGGCTTCACCTCGAAGGACAAGAAATATCAATCTTCGTACAAACCGGACGGTGTCGTCAAATTGATTACAGGTGAGAGAACGATTTTTCATTAGAGTGTAAAACGATTTAAGTCGAAAAATATTCCTAAAAATGAGTGAATAAATATTTTCCGAAAAAAACGACTTAAGTCGAAAAATATTCCTAAAAATGAGTGAATAAATATTTTACGAAAAAAACGATTTAAGTCGAAAAATATTCCTAAAAATGAGTGAATAAATATTTTACGAAAACAACGATTTAAGTCGAAAAATATTCCTAAAAATGAGTGAATAAATATTTTACGAAAAAAAAGATTTAAGTCGAAAAATATTCCTAAAAATGAGTGAATAAATATTTTCCGAAAAAAAAAAAAAAAACGATTCAAGTCGAAAAATATTCCAAAAATGAGTGAATAAATATTTTACGAAAAAAACGATTTAAATCGAAAAATATTCCTAAAAATGAGTGAATAAATATTTTCCGAAAAAAAAAACGATTCAAGTCGAAAAATATTCCTAAAAATGAGTGAATAAATATTTTACGAAAAAAACGATTTAAGTCGAAAAATATTCCTAAAAATGAGTGAATAAATATTTTACGAAAAAAACGATTTAAATCGAAAAATATTCCTAAAAATGAGTGAATAAATATTTTCCGAAAAAAAACGAGTTAAGTCAAAAAATATTCCTAAAAATGAGTGAATAAATATTTTACGAAAAAAACGATTTAAGTCGAAAAATATTCTTAAAAATGAGTGAATAAATATTTTACGAAAAAAACCAATTTAAGTCGAAAAATATTCCTAAAAATGAGTGAATAAATATTTTTCGAAAAAAACAATTTAAGTCGTAAAATATTCCTAAAAATGAGTGAATAAATATTTTCCGAAAAAAAAAAAAGTGAAATACGACTAATGTATGCAAAAATAATAGTTTATACAGATAAGAAGGATCTGGAAAAGAAGGCATAACGGGAAAAGAGGACTAATACGTTACCAGTTACCGTGTTCAACGATTCTCTACGTTCATTCCATTGAGTCAACAGTCAAGATGAATCAACCAACTGCACACAATCGAACCAGCGACGCTGCGATTCATTCGACAAAACTCACAGACGACCGGAACACGAGAAAATATTTTTTAAATATCTATTTTTTTTTTCGACGAGGAAGAATTCGCCGCAACGAAAAACTAATCAATCTAATCAATACCCATTCTTCGTATTTCAATGAGTTGATAGAATCGTTCGCGATTTTTTCAAGCGTTAGAAATAAAGAGCTTCACACCAAAAACTAATTTATCCCAATCTCGAAGTATAACAAGACGAAGTTTTCACGTCTGCAATAATATCAAACTTAGAAATATATTGTTTTCATCTTTTTTTTACATTTTATTGTTTAGCAACAATCAGTCGAATTCGGTTTTTTTAAATTTTTTACGAACGCGAAAAATGTAGAACACCAGTGACCAATTGTCAGTTAACTTTAACGATCGAGCAGAAAAGAAAAATGTTATGAAAAAAAAAAATGTTTCTTACGCGCGATGGAATATTTGTATTGTACTCATTCGGAGGTATCGTCGTTGAAGCGGAAAATTTGCGGATTCGCTTATTACTATTACGCGACTTCCATCGGTTGATCGGCTGTAACAAAGAATTATATATATCGTTGTAAATGATCCGTTAACAATAAAATGAATTCAATAACATTATTTTTGTTTTTCAGTCTGAAATATAAATATACTCACGTAGTTCGTTGAACAAGAATTCGTCTTGATATTCTTTCAAGAATTGCGTCGATCGATTTTCGTCCAGAAACAGCGAATAGACCCTCTTGACGTCATCAATGCTCACCTGCAAATTAATTTCAGTCAGCGATCTTTACGTCGAATTAAATTAATATCGATAAAAAGAAAAACGTGAGTAATCGCACCTCTGTGCTCTTTCTTTTGCGGCTAACAAGAGATGCCGTTGTGATCAATTGAATTGCGTATCTCAACGATGTTTCCGAAGCTATTCTCGTGAGTACCGTTAATGCATCGTCGGCCATTTCGCAGTCCTCTTCCTCGCACCGTATCTTCAAAATTTCTTTCAGATCCTTTTCCTGATAAGGAGTCGTCGGCACAATTATCATACGATCGAGAAGATCGATGGGTATTCCATGAGGACTTTTGTAATTTGTGCCTCTGATCCTCGTGATGCCTAATCGAATTGTCACAAAAATACAAAAATAAAAATTAATCACCGAAAGTGAGATATTAATTTTAGTATCGTGAAAAAAAAAAAAAAAAAATCTCACCTCTGTTCGTTGCCATTATAACGACAGGTGCCATTTCGTTTTCCAGCGCCCGATTTAGAAACGAGAAGCACTCAACGTCGAGCATATGTACCTCGTCGATAAATAAAACTCCGGGAACGATTTCCGCTTTGCCCTCCTCTCGCCACTCGCCGACTTTAGCGTTTATCTGATCTCTAACTTCCGATTTAATTTCACCGGTATCGCCGGAGAACAGTGCCAAAAATCCGTGAGTTCTACTGTTTATAACGTCGATTTCGTGAAGGGAAACCGTGTGAACGACTTCTTTGCGCTTTTGAAGTTCACCTTCGGGACACTGAACGAATCGCGTCTGCGATCCGGTCGCGTCGTAGTCGCGAGCGCGCGTGAAAGAGCGTCCGAGACGATTAATCTTTCCCGTCGCTTTGTCGATTGTGATTACGTCGCCCGCTTGAATCTTTTCCTTCATTAGACTGTCTATCATTTTGTTACCCAATTCGTAAATCGTTTCCATTTCCGTTGTTTTTAATGTCAATTTTCCGACTTTTGCACCGACTCCGGTCGCTGGTCTGTCCACCTGAATCTCCACTACTTCGCCTTCGATTATCTCGGTCTCTTCCTTTATTCTCACACCAATCGACTTTCTTATCGCCTGTGTCAGTGCCTCAGTTTTGCTCATTTCGAGCGAATAAATTTCTGAACCTGCCATAGCTGTGAAAGGAGTGTCCTGACCGAGCGCTTGCGCCAGACCCATCGCTATCGCGGTTTTACCGGTACCGGGTTGTCCTGCTAATAAAACCGCTCTACCAGCGATTTTTCCATCTTTTATCATCTCCAGGACTACTCCTGTGGCTCTGCGAGCGGCAAGCTGACCCACCATACCCTGCGATACCTGCAAAATTGATGTTAAAAATGATTTTTTATTATTTTACTTATTTATTTATTATTATTATTTTTCATTTATTATTATTTTTTTATTTCTCATTTATTTGAATAGTTATTTATAAAAAAAATTTATTTGATGTATTGTTTTCTTTTTTTTTATTTTTGAATTTTTAAATTTTTTTTTCTATTGGCTGTTGTTGTGATGGAGAAACTCTTACATTGCGTGGCTCAAGGCTGTCCGTTAGACCCAAACCTCGGATATGAGAATGCGCCCCGATACGCTCGATCCTCGTGATCTCTCGGACTTCTTGAACTTTTGCTGCTGCAACGGCCTGAAATAATTGTCATCCATTTAATTTTTTCCCTTTTTGCTGTATTATTTTTCTAGTATCAGTTTTTCTACGAATTACTAGCAACGTAATTGACATTTTTTAGTAGCGTTCAACATTTCAAACATTGTCTGAACTTCGGAAAGAATTATTTATCGTTCAGCAATGTTAGTGTTATTGTAAAAGTTGCGTTGACGCAAAATCAAATTTGAGTGTTCAGCACTTGAAACTAATTTATTGGGCGGATTACAGAGAATTACGGAGCAAAGATTAATCTATTGAACAAGCAGCGGAGATGAAAGTTTGATCAATAAGATTTGTTGCTATGACAACCGATGTAAGTTGGAGCTGAAAAAAACTATTGAATTGAAAAATCGTGTATGAGACTAATTATACCGAAGTATCATCACTTTCTACACGTCTGTTCCTGGTAATAAATTAAATTTACAGAACCGTGTGTAATTAAAAACTTTTAGGTTAGTTGAATTGACGTCCGAGCGCCGAAACTTAATTACGAGATGTGAGCAATAATTTTATTTGTTTCCCGCAACGTGAAATACGACAAATGCAACTGTGTATCCAGGAAAAGTTGTAAAATCTACGAAACATCGATAAACGAGTTAAAATTATGATTAGCAAAACTTACCGCCATTATTCACACTTGTTTGTAATTTCAACACGCGTGGTTCACTCGATGTTGCGTCTGCCGCCGACAGAGATCGACTGGAGGTACGAAGAACTGCGACTCGTGTGAAATACATGAAATTGTAGACTCACTGCGCCATCAAACGACTGGACATGAATCCACCGTATAAAAACATCTGATTATCGATGCACAGATAATTCAACTTTTTTTCGAATTCTGCACTATTCGCTGAGAGTTAAATATTGCATTTTTTGTCACCTCGCGATGAATTGCATTCTTAACGAATCACAAATGTCATTTTTTTTCGCGTATCGAACGATAAAAATATGTAAGTTCCCGGTATTGGGTACGCGCGCCATCTGCGCCTCGTCGCGAGATGAATGAACTCCCGAAAGCGAAAGCGGGTATGAGAAAACACGATGATGTTCATACGGACGGCACAGTCTCCTCAAGGCTCAAGAGCCGAAAGAATCGTGCCGGTTTGACCTTTCGTAGGCCGTCGTGACCTTCAATCCGAACCTGGCAATAAAATCCGTGTGCTCTTGCTACAGTTTCTCCCGAGATCTCGCAGATTTTTAACTCAAGTGTCGCCCCGTGAAGAGGTGAGTTAAAACTTTTATATTCGAAAAACGATCGTTCGATAGTGCGTTCGATGCTAGTTTCTCAGCGATAATACGTTGAAGTTTTGTAATACGATCTGCGAACGATCGTGACAAGAGATTCATGAATGAGAAGTCACGATGTTTTCATTGAGAATGCGAGAAGAACGTTCGTCGTCTAATCGCCTGCGTCGTACATCCCCCGAGCGTATTGTATCCACTGAGAATTATTTTTTCTTTCGTAACTCGAGCGCCGTGTACGGCATCATAGATCTTCGATCGATCGATGAATAAATTTTATTTTTTTCTCTCTGCTACGAAATATTAAGAATACCACTACGATTCCGTTCACTTTTATCGACTCTGTTGTTTCGGAAATGATCTATTATTGGCAATTGTTTTTAACAACACTTTACGATGATGTACAACTTTATCTTAGCAAATAAGGAAAACGAATAAATAATCGTCGATTCGGAATTGAACGACAAATCTTTTTCATCCGTATACTTTATCTAATCAATGGATTCAGGGCTAAAGGTTATTACACAAAAAGTCTTGTAGATAGCAAATGGCACAGTTTTATTTTATCGATTTTGTCAAAACATCATTTTATTCCTTCGTAAATTATGTTAATTTTTCGTTTTTTTTTTTTTTAGATACTTAACAAAAATGTCAAAGGAACGAGCATCCAGAAGATTTTACAGGGTGGACAGCTGTGCTGATTTTGCTGATTTTGATAGGGGACAGACTGCACAAGAGGAGAACAGATGGAATTTCGAAGTTGCATGGGAAGTTGCAAACAAAGGTATTACGATTTTTATTTAAATTTCAATCTCTCGAAATATCTCGAAATATCTCGAAAAAAAAACAATTATTTATCGCGAGCGTTAAATTTGATTTTTCAGTCGGTGGAATTTACACTGTTATAAGATCGAAAGCCTATGTATCAACAGAAGAAATGGGTGATCAATATTGTATGATTGGTCCATACAAAGAGTTATGCGCGAGAACTGAGGTTGAGGAAGCTGATTATCCTACTCACACTCCACTTTACAAAGCTGTGCAAGTGATGAGAGATCAGGGATTCAAAGTATGTATATAGTATAAAAAATACGAACGCAAACCATCGAAAATCGTTCGGGAAAAATAGCCAATCGAATGCGGTATCTAATCACCTGTTTGCAAACATCCTGTGCGCCAAAAATTGGCGGCCCTCCAAACCTTGAGACGAATTTGTTCGGAGGTCACGTACACCACTGCGACGCGGCGTGCGTCACGGCCACGTGCACTCGCGCACGCGATTTTTCTCACGTTACCTATGAAAAAAATAACTTTCACGACAGCAAAAATCAATTATTTTTTTCTTTCATTGCAATTTTTGGAAAATTTGTTTTTACACTCACAAAATATGTATTTTAATACTTGAAAAAAAAGACAAAATTAATTAAATCAATTTTTTTTATCGATAAATAAATATTTTTAATTTCCGATGTTTTAAAAAATGAATAAATCCGCAAACTTTACTAAACTAAATTACATTAGTTTGATTTTTTTTTGTGATTTTTTTTTTTATTTCACTCATTGCCGTAGAAAACAAATTATATTGAGAAAGAGATGTTTTAGCTAATTGGCATTCAAAAATTTTAGATAATAACGGGAACGTGGCTGGTGGACGGAAATCCTCAAGTGGTCCTATTCGACATCGGCAGCGGGGCATGGAAATTGGATGAGTATAAACAAGAGCTTTGGAACACCTGCAGCCTCGGTATACCGCATTTGGACGTCGAAGCCAACGACGCAATAATCCTCGGCTATCTTCTCTGTCAATTTATAACGGAATTTAGGTAACGTGCCGTTAAATTAGCGTTCTCTCGAAAATTTCGAAAATTTCGAAAAGTTCTTCAATCGTTGCGGTTTTAAAAATTACGACGAAAAAACTAATTATTTTGCATTAACAGAAAAGCCGCTGAAAGCTATTCGCCGTCGCCGCCGCGTGTTCTCGTTCACTGTCACGAATGGCAAGCGGGAGTCGGATTAATCGCGTTGCGAACTCGTCACGTCGACGTAGCTACAGTTTTCACGACACACGCGACGCTACTCGGAAGATATCTTTGCGCCGGAAAAACTGATTTCTACAACAATCTCGATAAGGTAACACGTGAAACAAAAAAATCGATCAATAAATATTATACATCGCAAATTTGTTCCGATATTTTTATCTGTTTATTGCAGTTCAACGTCGACGAAGAGGCCGGAAAGCGTCAAATTTATCACAGATACTGTTTAGAACGTGCGGCGGCGCATCTCGCGCACACATTCACAACAGTCTCCGACATCACCGGTTTCGAGGCGGAAAATTTGCTCAAACGAAAACCCGACGTAATAACGCCAAACGGTTTGAACGTTAAAAAATTCTCGGCGCTTCACGAATTTCAAAATCTTCACGCCGTCAGCAAAGAGAAAATTCACGAATTCGTTAGAGGGCATTTCTACGGGTAATAATTGTTTTGCGTGACGAATAATATATAAAATGATAATTCAATTGATTTATCGAATGAATTATCAATTTTTTTTAATAATCTATCGATTGCAGACACTACGACTTCGATTTGGACAAAACTCTGTACTTCTTCACCGCGGGACGTTACGAATTTGGCAACAAAGGTGCGGATGTGTTCATCGAGGCATTGGCGCGTTTGAATCACTATCTGAAAACTTCGAAACCCGATGTTACGGTCGTTGCATTTCTTATCTTTCCCGCGCGAACGAACAATTTCAACGTCGAATCGCTGCGTGGACATGCCGTGAGTTTGTGAAATACTAATCCGCGGACACTTAAGATTCGATTAAAGATTTAATATCACGCATGGACGGTCTGTAGGTCACGAAGTCACTAAGGGACACGATAAACGAGATCCAATCAAAAATGGGTAAACGAATGTACGAAATGTGTCTCGCCGGGAGATTACCCGAAGGTCAGGATATGTTGCTGAAAGAAGAAGTGATAAAAATTAAAAGGTACCGTCGTCTCTCAATCCTTCTCTATCCACAATTAAAAAAATCGTATATTAATCTGCAAATAAAAAAAAAAAAAAACAAAATAATCTTAAGAAAACGACGATTATCTCATAGCGATAACAAAATATATTTGTATATCGAAGTGTTTCATATTCTCCATCGTTTTCAGGTGTCTGTACGCTTTGCAACGAGATAGTCTACCGCCAGTAACGACTCACAATGTCGTTGACGATTGGAACGATCCAATCTTAGCTGCGATACGGAGGTGTAACTTATTCAACACTGTTAATGACCGCGTGAAGGTAATCAGACACTTCCGCTTGCGTTACGAATGCAACGGGGTTCCAGTGTCTGTTATGCGGTATTAATGTTTCCCGGTCTTTCGTTCTCACAGATCGTCTTCCATCCGGAGTTTCTTTCCACGACGAATCCACTGTTCGGTTTGGACTACGAGGAGTTTGTGAGAGGATGTCACTTGGGTGTATTTCCGTCTTACTACGAGCCGTGGGGCTACACACCGGCGGAGTGCACGGTGATGGGTATACCGAGCATTACAACGAATCTTTCCGGCTTTGGATGCTTCATGCAGGAACACATTGCCGATCCTATGAGTTACGGTATATACATCGTTGATCGACGACACATCGATGTCGAGGGCAGCGTTCAACAATTGGCGCAATACATGTTCGACTTTGCGCGTCTCAATCGACGACAGCGTATCATTCAGAGAAACCGAACGGAACGTCTCAGCGATTTACTCGATTGGAGAAATCTCGGAGTCGTAAGTCATTATCGACTTTTTAAAAAATACGATTAGATGCAATTTTATGTCTTTTATATCTTTAAATATTTATAAAAATTTTTTTAATACTTTTTAATTACCAATTTATGAAGGATAAGTGTATTTGGATAATGGATTTTTTTTTTCCGATTTACAATGTTATCTGACGGCATTTCCGGTGGAAATGTGAAATTTGCAAACCGCAAGTAACGTCATTTTTCGACAACACTTCCGATTTTTAAACATTATTTAACCGGAAATGGCGTCACAACGAGAAATATGATATTTTTTTCGAAAGATCGTATATTTTTGTAATTTTTTTTGTAACGTCACAAATTTATTGAAATATGTGGTTGAAAATTTAATTCTGAAACGTATTTAATCAAATACGCCGACAGGTATCCTTCACATGTTAAAAATGGGAAATATTACAGCCACTGATTTTTTTAAGAAGATTAATTTAGAATTTTTTATAAAAACGACATTTCTTTTTCTTTTTTTTCAGTATTACCGTGAAGCTAGAATGAAAGCTTTGACTGCTGTATATCCGGAACTCGCTACGGAATTAGCCGAAGGTCGTTATAATCGAACTTTCAACTATCCACGACCGTTGAGCGAACCTCCTTCACCGTCTTCGTCTCGTATCACGACTCCTGCGGCTTCCGTTCACGGATCCGACGACGAGGAGGACGAAGTCGATGAGGAAAAAGAGGTTCGTAATTTTTTTTTTAACTTCATAAATGAGTGAAATATTTTTTCAATTTATGTTTCCATTTGACGAAACATTGACCGCTTTTATTTATCGAATTCGTTTCTTTCAGCTCGAAGAATTGAGACAAGAGAACGGCAGATAAATTAGCGAATGCTGAAAAGTATTGCCCTCGGAAATGACGCGCGCATCGTACATCGAGTAACGTCATCGCGAAGCTGTGCCAAAGTTTGCAGCAATAAGTGAAATTCTGAAAGCCAACGAACACAAGTTGTTCCCCCATCGATTGTATCCGATAACTTTTTCTATTCACACAATTCGTTTCACAACTTTCGCACAGTAATGCTATTTCCCTTAATCACTAATTCACACAATTTACGATAATGTTTTTTAGACCGTCATTAATTGTAATTGGATAAGTAGTTATCATCGACCAATTATCGTTACATTTCATAGTATTACGTACTAATTCACCGTTAGATCTATTCATCCTTATTTCACTCTTTATCGCTCCGCGTGCCGTTCATATTCACGCCTTTTTTTTTTTTTCATTCTATGAATCTTGTATATGAAATTGTGTGAAATTGCGAGAAGAGCGAACAAAACAGTTGCGTAACGCGGGCGCACTGGACTGTCGAAATACCTATTTGAAAAAAAAAAAAAAAAAAAAAAAACCGTCGCAATTTCGAACGCGTCGTTATATCTATCAACGCGTCTATCTATTATATTGATATTGTTAATGAAACCGCGTGAAATATTTTATTGTTATATAAATAGAAAGAGAGAGAGAGAGAGAGGGGTAGAGAATCAAATTATATTTTTACCGTAATTCGGTACGCTAATAAAAGTTTTTATCGCTTTTTAGTTATTAAAAAAAACAATTGCGTCGTTGTCGTCGTCTCTTGAATGGTCCTGTGGTTGAAAAAAAAAATTGGAGAGAAAGTAAATTGATATACGTGTTCATGTGAAGTATTATATATTAATTATCAACATAATATACAAAACGGGACACTACAAAGTTATATATGGTTTTGTTGTTGTTGTTGTTTTTTTTTTTTTTACGAAGGAAACGTTACATCTGGCAATCTACATAACTGGGTCGCGTTCAAACGTTGAATGCGCGACACGCTTTTGATATATACAAATTAGAATGAAAAACAAAACGATTAGCAATATTAATTATTAATTTCTACGACTTAAAACATAACATTTATAACAATATACAAAGCGACTGAAAATACTAATAAAGGTCTGAGTGGCCGAACTCATCGAACGTTTAAATCTAAATGTCGAAAGAAAGAAAAAAGGAAAAAAAAACGTTATATCAACGATTTGGAATGGATGGGTCTTTACACAAATGCGATTAGATACATCTACAGGCCTAATGAGATTCGATATTATAATTATGTTTTCTTTTGTTTTTTTTTTCATCTTCATCATCTTCTAAACTGCGCTTAACTTGGTGTCAATTCTAATCTACGGTACGTCGTAATGATTTATATTAAAAAATTGTTGATACCCAATTACAAAATACATCATTCGCTGTTCCACATATTAATTTATATACCACAGTAAATGTGTATTATTAAAGAAGAATAATCATTGTGTAAAATATAGACTCTCTGCTGTCAATTAAGTTGAAAATTCAACTGTCTTTGCAAATAAAAAATTATCGTTTTTTTTTTTTTGTTTTTTTTTTTTTTCAACTGAATACAATGATAATGTGAAACACGAACGAAAGCCAATAAATTCAAACAATTTGATTTGTAATTATAAGATTTTGGTAAACAATAATGTCGAAACTGTTTCGCTAATTGTCTTCGAGACTTTTGCAAGAATACGAGACGAAAAATAAGCGGACTTTTACAAACGTTACAAACGGTATGTTACAACTGTTTTTTTTTTTTTTTTTTTCGTTTTTGTTTTACACTAAATGGCACAAGTGAGATGTTACAATATTCCAGAGGTTTTACAAGCGAACGCAAGATACTGTACAACATTAGGGGGGACGCGGGAATAAAGAAAAAAAAAAAAAAACATCGCAACACGCTGTTGACGAGACTACGAACATTAATAATACACATTTCTAATACTTCGATGCCACATTATTCATACACACGCAATTTTTTGTTTTTGTTCGTTTCCATCCTTCTAATAATTGTCGGGTAAATCGTCGTGTTTACTTGTTAATTGAGCACAATGATAATTGAAAACTGAAATGTACGGAAATCCTTGGAAATGCGAAAAATTGCATGTTCTCTCTTTTTTCATTTGTTATTTTTTTTTTCTTTTCTTTTCATTTCTTTTTTTCATTTTAGTTTGTTTTACCTACGATTACGTGGCGTACGTGGAAAAATATGTTGGTATACGTCAATTCCTATGACAAAATACATAGTCGCTATTGCAAGGTAACACTTCCCTTATTTTTTTAGGCGGGTGCAGTTATTAGTGTTTTTTATTATTATTTTTTTTTTAGTTTTTAATTGTCGAAATCGGACCATTAGCGTACGAGCAACGATCCGATTCGTCAGTGTCAATTTTTTTTCGTTACTTTTAAAGCGGTTTTTCTAGTTAAGCCCAATAATTTATTGATTTTTTTTTTTTCGACACAACTTTTTAACAATTAGACGCGTTCCTTTTTTTTTTTTTTTTTTTCTTTCTTCGTGAATTGGCAAGTTTTCTACCGCATACTTATCAACGAATTCATCATCAATGCTCAAGTCTCATGTGAAGGAAGAGAGTTTACCTCTTTATAGTTTATAGACCACAAGGTTTGTACAGCCTTTGGTTATATTATATATAAAAAAAAACACTATTCAATACCGTTTTAGTTAATACCACTCAATATTGTTTTTTTTTTCTTCTGACAAATACGCATCTCAGTAATTATTCTTCTAGCCTACTAGTCTTTAGTAATTGGCATTTTCACGGCGTATGGCCTTAAAGTTATAATAGTTAAGTTCGACACAAAATCTGTTCTGTTTTTTTTTTTTTTTTTTTCCTCAATAAATACGATAACGTTTTGGAAATATCAATGGACGTCACGCGGCCAATTTTTAAACTTCGTAATAACTTATAACTAAAATCAATGCAGAGTTTTCATTTGTTTTCGTGACAAAATTCCTGCGCAAAATCGTATCCACGAATTCCATGTACAATCGATACAACAGCTCTCGAGGTTTTTTCAAAAACTTCATTCTTCTCCGCGAAACCCCAATCGATTTCATTACGATGAAACTACGGAAAATTCGTCGTTTCGCCGATGAATCAATTACTCGGGGGATGGAGTTTTCTCTGAATATCGACAATCCTCGTTTCTTACTATAATAAACGTGGTGCGTTATTTAAGTAATGACTTGTACAACGTTAGAGTCTGACTGCTCTGCAACCCTTATCAACGTCTACTCTCGCTATGGCGCAAAAAATAGCTGCTTATTAATGAAAAAAAAAAAAAAAAAAAAAATCACGTGATCACTTTTTTTTTTCTTTTTTTTTTTTCAAATATCATCGTTCGCTACGAAAAAGCATGAAATAATCATTTTTCGCTGGAAAAAATGTATCCTTGGCATAGTGGTAGATTATTGAGAAACGAACGCGCGATTTTTCTAGGATATTACGCGCAGACTCGTGGCAATGAAAATATTATCTTGAGGTACGTCGTTTGAATTTCTTTTTTTTTTTGTTTTGTTTCTGCGTAAATCCTCGACTGGACGGATTTTCTAGGTGTGATTTGATTGAGTACCGGTCATTCTTTGCTGCATCATCGTCAACAGCAACTCGGAATACTGTTGCATCATATTCACCACCTTTCCCTGATCCTGACCAGCAAGCAATTCCTGAAACTTTGCTGTAGCATCGTTGGCACTTACACCGTCCGCATCTCCGCCGCCACCGCCGGTATCTTCCTGATTTGCTCCGGCAGCTACGACCAATCGAAGCGTTCGCATGGCTTCGTTCACCGAGGATTCCAGTCCTCGTAACATCGTGTCTCGGTCGAGCGCCTCGCCTGCAGGATCACCACCGCTGTCTATCGTTAATCTCTTGTACAGCTGCACCACGTTGTCCGCCGTACGAGTCAACTCGTCCGCAATCGTATTACACAATTGTGTCGATACTGTGAATTAAGAAATAATTCATTTAATATCGTTGCGAAACTTTCGGTGAACCATTATCGGTGAATTATAGGTCTATGAAAACAGCTGCGCATAAGTTTATACATTTTTTATAATACGCTATTTTGCTGTGAAATTTAACTTTCTCATAGATTTACGTTTTTATTATTGTCGGCAATGAATTGTGAAACGATCGCTATGAGAAAGCTAATGAAGCTGACTATTGACTGAAAGACACGCATAGACAAGAAGACAAATGACAATCGTCAACGATCAATGTGATAACAGTTGAACGACAACACAGCGTGCATCGTGCAAAACGAATTCGTCGTTAAGTAAAAAATGTTGAGTAACGATACATGTTTTTTGTTTTTTTTTTTTTTTTTTTCGGAATATCAACGTGACGACCTGCGAAAGTCGTATTGCTACCGTATGATTCTCGCGACGCGATTCGTTGGCGATCACGAAATTCCCGATTCAATTTCAGTCGCTTGTTACTTACGGCAAATTAAATTAATATCACGGCGCGATATAAAATCTCGCAGGTCGATAATTTGATATTATTATAGCGATAAAGTATCTTGACACTCTACTATAGGACTTTAGGAAAGTATTGCGGATTTCTTCACAATATCGATACATCTTTCGTAATATAAAGTCAGTGTGTCATGATATTTGCCGATAATCTCGCAAGCATTGTGCCCGTTTTTCGTGCCATAATTGGTCTATAATGACTTAAGGAGGGCGTATCATAATATTTCCAGCCAAAGTGAGAATCGGAGAGAATTTCTGAAAAATCGGAAAAATATCAACCATACGGAAGATACTAAAAACATTAATTTTGCATAATAATAATTTCAAAAAGTTATTAACAAATAAGTTGAGAAAAGAATGACTTTTTTTTGGCGAAAGGTGATTCGTTAACTTTTTTCCAATACATATTAATTTTTTCGAATTTCTTCTTATCCTCGAAAATCCAGTGTTTGAAAAAGTCTGATCGATATTTGCGAATATGTTCAATCGATATCCCGGATAATTTTTTAGCGTAACGCGCAGCGTTTCATTTTAATGCAGAAAAAAAAAAGAACGGATCAATTTTGCGGAAAAAAAGTTGGTTTACCGGGTCATTCGTTGAACAATTTTGATTAAACTAATTTGTTAATAACGTTTTTGGTATTTTTATCATGCGAAATTTATTTTCTTAAGATTTCCAGTATAGTTGATTTTTTTTAGATTTTTATTCCATTGGAAAATATGCGAAATTCGCTCGGAATCTCACATTTTATTGGGGCCGCAACGATACGCCCTTCTTAATCACAGAGCCGCGCGTCCAAACAGCACGCTTGTGTGTCTGACTGGGGTTTCCGAAAGGGTTTCTAAAAAATCCGTATGAGACCATGCTATTGATGATTCGATAGATTGGAATCAACAATGATTCGCAGAACTCTACGCCAGGATCTCATAACTAAAGAAAGAAATATCTCGTGAAACTTTCCAACGATAACGTGTGTAATATAAAAAACGATTGATGAAGCGGTCGATTTGTTATTCTGAGTAAAAAAAATGCGTGTGATCGTTAACAGCTCAATCCCAAGAAAAAAATTCGGTGAAATAAAGAAAACTGCAATGTTCAGCAGAGACTAATAAAAACAATTCGAGTACCAAAAACATTCCCAATTTTCTTCTCATAATACGACTCGTCATACGAAAAAAACAAAAAAAAAATACGATCCTGGCTGCTATTGTTTCGTTATTTAGATTCCGAAGTGATTAGAAAAATCATTTAGCATATAATATGTACAGCAAAAAAATTGCAGACCGATTATCTAGTCTGTGTCTATTCTCTCGTCTACAATCGATTGTTTCATATAAATTTTCAATCATAGCATGATCACTTACAAATTTCTTTCAATATATCTGTTATTATTACTTTTCACATGACAGCATTCTCAATAGGCGTCTTTAGTTTACCTAATCTGTTATCCGTGTCTACTGTAATTGTTAAGCATCGGTTAAAATGTGATTGTGAGTTGTAGACGATAGGTAATTAACACAGTTTATGTTGATGGACGTTCCAATCGATCGGTTGATTACGTTTAAGTATGACGATTATGCAGAGGCGGCCATAAGAAAAAAGACTTTTATTAATGAAGATACTTACACTCGGCACTGGCAACGTCAATGGCACGATCAGTGTCTTTTACGGGAAGTTCTTGTGGACTCGGCTCCAGTTGATTACGGCTCGCTACTGATAATCTAGCGGTACTCTGACCGATTACACCGCCCGTTCGACCATTCGTAATCACTGTACTCGATCCCGATCTCCTCATCGCTGCGCCAGCGATACTCAAGCTACGGAAGCAATAAATAATCGTTACGCGTGATGAAGTTAACGAGATTCTTAGCTCTTTCGTTTTTAATCGATAAATATATCAATGTCGAGGAACTTCAAACCATTTTGTTGGAATAAAAGAAGTATGAAAGTTATTCAGCAGTTTTAAAAAAGAAAAAGAGTAAATCACCTGGTCGATGAATGGTCGATACTGATACTTCTGGGTCTCGGCGGAAGCGCTGGTTTTCCACCGTTGCCGTTCGAAGACGTATCCTCCGAACTCGAATCTTCTTGATTTCCAACTTGACTTAGATTCACTGGAAAACAATATCGATTAAGGATGTATTACACGTAAATTCTCAATCAAAAGTTTAATACGATCAAAATTTCGTTACATTGTGATACAGTAAAAATCCGAAAAAAATCAAAAGTGTTAAAGTTATCAAGAACATTGATTTTGCATAATAGTAATTCCAAAAAGTTATAAACAAATAAGTAAATAAATACATTGTTCAAGTGATAACCAGTGAAAGTTCCTTTTTCCCATTTAAATTGAATTTGTTCATTTTTTAGAAACCATATAAATTTTTTCAAAATTTTCTTACATTTCTGAACTTTTTTTTTTTTTTCGATTTTTTGAAAAATTCATATAAAGGCACGTATTTTGGATATGTTTTCGCACGATTTTTCGGACGATTGTACTAAAATTTATGTAACAATAGCGTTAAAAGAATTTCAAAAACGCGATTTTCAAAAATGTACGAAAATTCGGAAAAAATTCATATGGTTTCGAAAAAATCAAAAGATTCATTTGAAATATGAAAAAAAAAGTTCTCAACAATTTGATTTTAATTTCATCGCATTGAATCGAATTGTCGCGAAATGCACGAATGAAAACTGTACATACCACTCGAATACGCTCCTTGCATTCCCCGTCTTCTCAACACCAGAGGAAGATTATTGCTCGACGATGAATTTGGCTTTATTTGGTGATTCATTTTATTTTGCGAACTTATCGTCGGCCTCATCAATCCGCTCATACGGTTGTTCGACGGTTGATTGTTCCAACTTCTTCCGCCGACTGCGACACCGGCATCGGATTCGGAATCACTCTGCTGCAGAGCCAAATTTTAATCATCTTTTTTATTTTAATTAGCGTATCGCTATATAAGGAATGTTTTAATTTTAGCATCGATTGACTTGCCTGATTGAGTACACCGACACTGCTACTTCGAGTCATATGGGAAGAATGACTTTTAGTCGACGAGTGTCTCGACTGGACGCCGGGGTTTCCACTTCCGGTACCGCTTCTCGACGACGCGTTAACATTTTTATTTCCTAATTTGCCTGTAACTGTTTAACAAGCAATATTAATTGACCGACAAGAGTTCTCCATTTTTTTTTATCTCTAGAAGATCTCGAAAATTTGAATTTTAATAATCATTGAGCGATAAGATGAAAAAAATAAAAAATTAAACTGCAATTAGAAGAAAAGAGATTTATGTTTGTCAGTAAAAATATTTTTGCGCAGCCGTTGAAGCGGTTACAATTGCAAAGCTAATCGAAAAAAAAAATAACCAGAATAAGATATAAATTGTATTAAGAAAAATCGAGACTGCTGCGTTGTTGATTATTAGAAAAAAAAAAAAAAAAAGAAAAAACGATAATTGCATCATTTCTTTGCGTTGCTAAAGATCTATAGTTGATTTTTTTTTAATGCAAAGAGCGCAGAAAGCTTGAGGGTACCTTGTACTGGGCCATGCAGTAACCGGTTTGGTGGGCTGACGGAAAGGTCGCTCAGCGAACAGGCGCGTCTCATGCCACCCCCTTCTTCTTCGCTGTCGACTACTTTTGACGACAGTCTCCCCCCATTACTGGCAACTGTTGACAACACGCACACTCATGCACTACAGGGGTACTATTTTTTTTGCAGAATTTGCAAGTTACATAATAAATAAAATTATTTTCGTTACACTTGCAACTATATATAAAAAAAAAAAAAAAATCGCTCGGCGAAAGCCGTAAAGTGCTTCCGTGAAGATAAAATGGAAAAAAAAAAAAGAATAATAATTTATTAATAAAAAAGTGAATAAAATGATAACAAATTTACGTTGTAAAATATGGATATTTCGAATTTTGAAAAAAATTGCAAGTGTACCGGCGAATCTTTTTGTTAACTGCGAAACAGATAAAATATTAATATCGTATTAAGTGAAAGAATAATAATATTAAAAAACGTTATGGAAAATTGGGATGATAACGAGGAATTCGGAGGTGAGGAGTCGGAGAGATTGTCGATGAGACGACAAAAGGATATCCATGCCGCTCGTGAATCATGCCAAACGAAAAATATTTGTCAAGCCACATCTAACGCCTAAAATCGCATCCAAACTGAGAAGTAACTGCTGCCTTTCGTTTAAACGTGAATTAACGAAAAATTAATACGATTTTGTATGACTTGTGCGTGAAATTCGGTTAACGAGCGATGAGCGCGACATATTTTTGTTTTGTTTCCGCGGTCTTTCACTCGCGAATCGATTAATGATAACGATGTAATGAGTAAAATAACGAAATATCGATTTTCACATAACGTGCGACGACGAGTCTCTTCTACGAACATCGAATACATTTTTTTATACAACTCGACTACTGTACAGAGAAGTAGAAAAAAAAAAAAAAAAAGTAGTCTCGAGACACTTGCAAGTACCTGCGAAGTGATGCTTCGAGGGTAGAATATCTTGACTGATAGTCGGCAGTGTCTTAGTCCACTTCATTTGACATCGCGAAGCCGGTGGCCACATCCGTTTTGGCGAATTCGCGCAACTCGACGCGGGAGTCGAAGAACCGCTTTCCATGAAAGATTTGTCGATTGCCGATAGATCGGCGCAATCGCTATCTTCGCCTCCGGAATTAACGCGAAATTCTTTTCTCGACACGGAACATCTGGTGTCGCGTTCTGCTTCTAGTTTTGCGAAATTTTCATTCGAATCTCTGCACTGAGTCAACCGGAAGTGTTTCTCTTTCATGAAATACTGTTCGCGTCTAACCAAATTCTCGAATTCTTTCGACAGTAATTTTACCGTTCCCTCGATCGCTCGGGTGATTCTTATATCGACACTCGTGTCGGCATTGTATTTCGCTGTTTGTTGTATCGGCGCGGTGGAATTTTCCGCGTGAGTCTCCATCGACGAAGACTCGCAAGACGGCGCGCCGTTCGGCTCGAGTGAGTCGTACGTCTCGAATGTATCTTTCGTTGGTATCTCAAAGCAATTTCTCTCGCAAGAAGAATCGAGTTTTACGCTGAAGGAATCCTGACTTTGATTCGCCTCGGAACTGTAAGCCGAGTCGTTTTGCGAGCATAAAGCGGTGCGCAACGGCATATTGTAAAAAGGTTTTCTCGCCGCTTGATCGTCGACGGTTCGCAAAGGTGATTTAGGGATAAATTGTTCGGGAGCTTTTGGCTCGTTGGATTCTTTCGCCGTTTCTTGTTCGCCTTCGATTTTCTCGTCGGTGGATCTGTACTCCATATGACTCGGATTCACCGACGCCGCGTTGTCGTCGGAACACGGAAGATTTTTTAAGCAAAGCGTAGGCTGCGACGGTGTATCGACGTTGTATTTGTTCCAAGCGGGTCGCGCGCGGTTACGCATACTTTGCGTACGCGAAAAGTTTCTCTTTGGCTTCGGTGGCTTGTGGGCCACGAAATCGTTCAGTATCAGCATCGATTGCGGCTCTTTGGAGACTTTCAAGCTGCTGCTGCGTGATATAGTTTCGGATTTTTGTGCACTACGCATCGTAGAACCTTTATGGCTGGTCGCGTCGTCGACGTTGAATTCATAATATATACACGTGCGATTCGGTCGAAAATTCTCCTCCGTGTAACTTATACGATCTTTAACTTCGCTGAGTCTCGTATCCTGAAGAGATTTTGATCGAAACACAGCGCGATTTAACGACGGACTGACCGATGATTGCTGATTATCCGATATTTCGCTTGCATCGGTGTTCTTCGGATTACCGCTGTAAGTTTCCGAGTTCTGTCGTTTTCGCTTGTAATGAGAATCGAATAGCATCTCGAGAGGCGCAGATTTGGCCATTGAATCGGAGTCATCGGTCAAAACGCTTTCGGTGCTTCGATGATCGGCGTTCTCTTGCAACGGAAACATCTGATAATCCGACTCGTCGGTCAGGATGCTCTCTTGACTTCGACCCGCTTGCATCTTTCGACGCGACAAGAAAAAACTTGCGCTCGAGTGTCGATCGTTCTCGTAATTGTTGCAGTCGAGAATTTCGGCGCTACCTTTGCAAAAAGACTCGACAGACGCGTCGGACAGGATACTCTCTTGCGAATGAGTCAAAATCTTCTTGTGAAGACTCGTGTAGTCACAATAATTTTTTTGCTCCACCGAAGTGTGCATATCGGCGTGTATATTTATGTGATACTCGCTGACGCATCGACGGGGCGGATTTTTGAAATCTCCTTCAAGCGAATCGTCGCTGAAATTACCGTTTCCTTCTTCCGCCTCGTCGGAAAGTTCACCCAAATTTTCGGCGTTTCGCTCGTTCATAGCCGGTAAACTTTCGAACGATTTTGCGATATTGTCGATCTCCTCCTCGTTGTCGTCGAGACCAATGAAATAACTGCACGATCGTCGCTTTTGCGCGAATCTTGCGAAACGATTGGCATTCTTTTTGCAAGCCTCCTTCAGGGCTTTCAATTCCTCGCAAACCGGCGACTCCGGCAACGATTGATTCGCCTTATTCACGGACAGCTTGTACTTTTCAGTTTTTTTAAGCGTCAGCGTTAACGGACGAGTCGGACATCTCGGTCTCGTGCGTTCGCTTATACACGACATTGTTTGACTTTTTGGCAAACGATTTTCATTTGGTACATCGAGTTTTGTAAAAGCATTTCCAACACCCGTTACGCTGTTAGTATATTGTTGTTGAGGTCGAATTTTGGGTTTTAGGGTTGTCATAGGTTTGCAGGGATTAGTCGGTTTCGCGTAATGTATTGTTTGCGGTGTTCTGTTGTTGTTACCTGTCCCGATCCTATTCTGACGATGGTGCTTCTCCGGTATATGACTGCTGAGATCCGATATACTTTGACTCGACTTTAACGACGATCTGTAGCCAACCTGTGAAATTTTAATAATCATTTTAATTATCTTTAATATTTCTTCGCTGTATATGACTAATAACTGATAACTCGGGCATTTCACGAAATTACACTTACACTCTGCAATTTTCGTCGCGTTTCCTCTATTCGCCTTTGAAGCTCTTCCCGCTTTTTCGTTACGTCGGTATCGGCTCTCGAGTGCTTTGTTGCACTTACCACGGCTGTGTTACGAGACTTTCCTTGACTTTCGCCACTAGGAATGCCACCGCTCGATCTGAAAGAGGAACAATTTTTCCCATTAAAAAAAATCGACGACCAATTTATTTCCCATTTTCACGATATGTGTTGTTATCGTTTTTTTTTATTTTTCCATTAAAAAAAATCGACGACCAATTTATTTCCCATTTTCACGATATGTGTTGTTATCGTTTTTTTAAATTTTTCCATTGGCTGTTGGAAGAGATTCAGCCGTTTCATAAGTAACCAACAATGGTTTTAAAATTACAATATTTCGACGTATATGACGTCACAATAAAAGTTACGAAATTTTTCGAAAAATCGTAGTGGAATCGTGAAAATTTCGTAATTTCACTGTAACGTCACATAAGATGAAAAATTAATATTTACGATGTGGCGTGCGGTGAAAAGTTCAAATGTTCAAAACGGAAATAATGTTTAAAAAAAACGGATAGCGGCAATTTTTTAAAAAGAATTTAAAAAATGTCTCCGTAATTTGGGAACAAAAATAAGTGTCGGATTCATCAGTGGAAAAAAATTGATTGAAGAGCTCCGAAACGGATGTGGGATTACTTTGTCCATTAAAAACTCAACGTGATCGGAGAAAGTAAAGTATAGAACTCACCGGCCATGGAATTGAGAGCTAATGCTCGTGTTCTTTCGATTCGTGGGCTCATCGGCACCGCTGAGAGATTCGAAAGCGTTCTTGAGATATTTTTCTCTTTGACTAGCGATTTGATCGAAGCCTTCGGAACTCGCCTCCGACAGCATCGACAACGGATTCCTCTCGGCGCTCGGTGTCGATGCACCGCCCTCCGAGTCTGAATCGTCCTGACTGCCGGATGCGGTCATTTCGCTCGTTCGACCGCTTTCGCCTCTCGGCTTCTTACTTCGCCTCTGAGATCTATTGGGAAAAAAGTTATGGCATTATAATAAATACGTAATTTCTCAAAATACTGCGAAGATCGAATTTTTTGTAATCGAACCTTCGAAGTTCCTCCACATCCATAGCGTTAACTTTGAATTGATTAGAGATCGTGTCCTCTGGTGGCGGATAATACATGAGACGGTGATGTGACTTTTCCGAACCGGTAGTTCCATTCTCACCCTCGGAATAATCTTCGACATCTCCGTCGTGTTCGGTACTCTCGTGATCCTAAATTCGTCGATTGAGGGAGAAGAGAGAAAACGCTCGTGTGGAGTCGAATGAATGGATATTTTACAGTGCAATGAATTAATAAACTTATTTTTTAACAATGACGACTGAACATTCAACGATTTAAAGCGTTATGGAGTCGACTGAAACGCGATTGCGGTAGCAAATTGTAAATTTTCGAAAATATATTACAGAGAAATTAATGTGACGTGTTAAGAAAATATTTTTGATTTTGCAGCGGAGTGACGAGTACCTCGAACTTGAAACTTCCAAGACTGCTGTCATCGGTATGATGTCGACTCCTCGATTGACGGGTCAATTCCGTGATATTGTTACCTCTAGTTATTGTCACGTTACCACCCGTCACCTACGTGAGCGAATCGTGTGCGATGAATAAAACAATTCATTCAAAGGAAAATCGAAACTATAACGATATTTTATGAACGATAAGGCGTCAAAATACAAAAGATAAAACATAATTGGGTTGCCAAGCGAGCAGAGTGATGCATGCAACGCGATTGAAACTTTACGAAGCCCTTTGGAAAAATATATAAAAAAATGTATGCGAAAATTTACGTTAAGGATGGTTAACACGTATCTTCACAGTCAATAATGAGATTTCGCGAGAATTTCAAACACTTATCAATAGTATAAAAATGTGCAATAATCAATCGTACTAACGACATTAAGAAGTCTGATTTTGCGTAATAACAATTCTGAAATGTTATTAACAAATAAATAAATAATTATAAAAATAGCCAGTGAATCTTTTTTTTTTCGTATCTCAAATGGATCTTTTGATTTTTTCGAAACCATATGAATTATTTAAGAATTTTCGTCAAAATTTGTGCCTTTATATTCATTTTTTTTAAATTTCGAAAAAAAAGCATTAAAAAAATTTAAGGAAATCATGAAAAAATGTATACGGTTTCTAAAAAATCAACAAATTAATTTTAAATGAGAAAACAAAACTTTCACCGGCTATTCCTTGAACATTTCATTTATTTACCCATTTGTTAATAACTTTTTGTTATTATTATTATGTAAAAGCAATGTTCCTGATATTTTTAATACGTTTGATTTTTTTCGGATTTTTACTGTATCACGAAGCGGTGAAATTTTCACCGTATTAAACTTTTGGTTGGGAATGGACGCGTAAACATCCTTAACGATACATATCCTCTGAATTCATTGATATTTCGATTACATTTTTTTCCATACGGCTTTGTCGATTATTAATGTTATATGATAGGTTAGTACCTCTTTCGATTCGTCAAGCAATTCCCTGTAACTATCGGCACACGGTTGAAAAACTTCTTCCTCGTCCTAAAAAAAAATGTTATCAAAGTGTTAATAATGGCGCGTAATAATGGCTGTTAATCGCAAATAAGATAACGCGGTGAATCTGTGATCGCGTGATGATTGTGCAATTGCGAAAGGACGGATATTCGTTGAGAGAATAAAAAAAAAAAAGCGACGTTGTTACGACAAGTGGCTTTTGTAAAATAAATTAGTAATATCTCATAATTATTCGTTGCTACATAGATTACAAATAAATAGCATTTGTGTTAAATAAATACAGCAGTGTGTGAAATAAATAAATAAATAAAATAAAAATGATTAAGCTACTTGAGCAAATGCGGGTTTAACACCGTGACTGACCCTTTTAATGAGAATGCCGTCTCGTCGATAATCGCTGCTGCATTTGGTTTCGGTGCCGCTGTCGATAGAACTATCTTTCGATCCGCCGCCGCCTCCGCCGCCGTCCGAGTCGTTGCCGCTTCTCGGCGGCGGAAATGGTATTATCTCATCGCTGTCGTAAACGGATTTGACGGTAATTCCGTCGCCCTGTTGAACGCGCTGTGCCCAGCGACCTTTCGGCAGATCAACGTTTAGCGATCTAACGCCGGAACTCAGAGTCGGCGATTCGTTCGTACTGGTCGTCGTGTTTATCTGTTTCTTCGCCCACAGTGGCAATTGACCGACGCTGAAACGATAATCCACACCGACGCTCTGCGGCGAGGGATTCGCGTTTGGATCCAAGAACTCCGGAGGCGGAGAGCCGAACGTCTCGTTATCCAATTGGATACCAACGCCTGTGCCGTTCACTTGGGACGATGGCCTTCTGCACATAAGAGTGGAAATTTAATCTTTTTTTTTTCTCTTCATTTTGCAATTGGCAAACTTTATCAATAGTGTAGCTTACTGCAATCAAAACTCATTTATCGCTATAAAAAATAATGTTTTTACACATTTTGCAAGTTGGATAAACCAAAAAATGATATTCGTTGTTATTAAAAACTGAGAATCAGCCTTTTTCGGGTTTAAATTTCTTTACGAAGGATCGACGGAATTAAACATGAAGATGAATACTCACTTTCCAGCGCGCATTGCTTGCTGCGCCAGTCGCGCTTGCATCGTGACTACCATATCGTGGGGTACGCGCCAAACGAAGACGCATCCATCGCCGCTCGCGGAGACGAGATGACGACAATCGGGACTGAAGCGGAGACCCGTTACGAGCTCCGAGTGTCCCAGCATCGTTGCCATACACTCGCCGCTGTAGTAATCGTAGACGCAGAGAGTTTTGTCGGTACACGATGTGGCGACGTATATTCCCGAAGCATCTGCAAATCGATTGAAATTTATATAACGAATGAACGATACAATATACAAAAGTACCTTCGTGTGCCGCTCACCTAAAACGACTTTGATAAGCGAACCGTCCTCGCCGACTGAACCCTTAAACGTTTTGCTGTGTTTGCCAGTCGTTACGTTGTACACTCTGATGTTGCGGTCTTGGCACGCCGTCAGAACGTGCTTTTGTCCCGAATCTACTTCCATGTCGTAGAGTGTTGTCTTTCCTTGAGCATTGTGACCCCTGGCGAACTGCGGCGAGCCTCCTGGTGTCTGAAAGGTGCAATAAAAATCGTTAAAATGACTTCTAGCGATTCAGTACCTTCGTCACTAACGAAACACGTATTTCATATTCCTTCAGATACTTATGAACGTTAATTATACAATTTTTCTCATAACAAATGATCTTCACTAATGTTTAGACACAATTAAAGTTTTCTACAACAAAATCTCAGAACATTATATTTGTAAATAAAAAAAAATTATAATTTTCTATAGAAAAGAGAATTTTGAGGGATTAATGACAAATTTTACCGATTGAAGCTGTCTAAAGATGATACTTTTGTCGGCACCGCAAGAGACCATCTGTATCTGATCCGCTTGATTGTTCTGACTGAAGAATCTTACGGCAGTAATCGACGAGCTGTGATCGTCCAGTGTTTGCAAAAAGTTGTATCCCTGATCAACGCTGAATACATGAATGAGACGATCACGCGAAGCGGATGCCAACAGTCTCGGTGAATCCATCGAGTACCTCGCGAATCGTGAATACTCGAGACACAGTACTTCGGCATCGTGCGCCTCAACAAGACACACTTCTTCCAAACTGTTGACGTCGTGAATTCGAATATTTCCCGATCTGAGAGAAATACATTTTTTTATCGTACAAACTAAACGTTGCGTTTGATGCTGTCGAGGAAATGAAACGAAAAAAAAAGATTACCTGTCCCCAGAAGCGAGATGTTTGCCATCGGGACTGACCCTTATCGACCTGACACCGTTGCGTCCGTCATAAGAGGCGTCGCTCTTCTCCGTAGTTCCTGCCGCAGCGAGATCGAGGTCTTTCAAGTAGGTTAATTCAGGATCCACGTATAAGACTTTAAGTAATTCCTGCAATACCCGATAACGGTACATTGATTAATGAAAGTTCGCGACGCGAATTACAGTGTCGGAGTAAAATATCTGTTGTCGCAATGATTTAATAAAGTCGTTCTATTCGCAGTCACAGTAAATACATAAATTGCGTTCCGTTGCAAAAGTAAATTGATAAATGTTAAGAAAAATCTATAGAAAACGATATATTTGCTCTATTTTTTTAATGATTTTTTTAAAATCATTTAAAGATATTCAAAGTATAGAAGATCGAAAAAAAAAAAATGTTATCTCAGTAAAAACTATTCGTAATCAGTAATTTTTATTTTCGCGAAAAACGTCGCGGATAAAATTTACGTTGCTATAAATATTTCTCTTGTAGAGTGTATCATCGGTGCTATTCGCAGTCACAGTAAATACATAAATAGTGTTCCGTTGCAAAAGTAAATTGATAAATGTCAAGAAAAATCTATAGAAAACGATATATTTGCTCTATTTTTTTTATGATTTTTTAAAAATCATTTAAAGATATTCAAAGTATAGAAGATCGAAAAAAAAAATGTTATCTCAGTAAAAACTATTCGTAATCAGTAATTTTTATTTTCGCGACAAACGCCGCGGATAAAACTTACGTTGCTATAAATATTTCTCTTGTAGAGTGTATCATCGGTGCTATTCGCAGTCACAGTAAATACATAAATGGTGTTCCGTTGCAAAAGTAAATTGATAAATGTCAAGAAAAATCTATAGAAAACGATATATTTGCTCTATTTTTTTAATGATTTTTTTTAAAATCATTTAAAGATATTCAAAGTATAGAAGATAGCAAAAAAAAAAAAATGTTATCTCAGTAAAAACTATTTGTAATCAGTAATTTTTATTTTCGCGAAAAACGTCGCGGATAAAACTTACGTTGCTATAAATATTTCTCTTGTAGAGTGTATCATCGGTGCTATTCGCAGTCACAGTAAATACATAAATAGTGTTCCGTTGCAAAAGTAAATTGATAAATGTCAAGAAAAATCTATAGAAAACGATATATTTGCTGTATTTTTTTAATGATTTTTTAAAAATCATTTAAAGATATTCAAAGTATAGAAGATCGAAAAAAAAAAATGTTATCTCTGTAAAAACTATTTGTAATCAGTAATTTTTATTTTCGCGAAAAACTTCGCGGATATACTTACGTTGCTATAAATATTTCTCTTGTAGAGTGTATCATCGGTGCTATTCGCAGTCACAGTAAATACATAAATAGTGTTCCGTTGCAAAAGTAAATTGATAAATGTCAAGAAAAATCTATAGAAAACGATATATTTGCTCTATTTTTTTTAAGATTTCTTTAAAATCATTTAAAGATATTCAAAGTATAGAAGATCGAAAAAAAAAATGTTATCTCTGTAAAAACTATTTGTAATCAGTAATTTTTATTTTCGCGAAAAACTTCGCGGATATACTTACGTTGCTATAAATATTTCTCTTGTAGAGTGTATCATCGGTGCTATTCGCAGTCACAGTAAATACATAAATAGTGTTCCGTTGCAAAAGTAAATTGATAAATGTCAAGAAAAATCTATAGAAAACGATATATTTGCTCTATTTTTTTTAAGATTTCTTTAAAATCATTTAAAGATATTCAAAGTATAGAAGATCGAAAAAAAAAATGTTATCTCTGTAAAAACTATTTGTAATCAGTAATTTTTATTTTCGCGAAAAACTTCGCGGATATACTTACGTTGCTATAAATATTTCTCTTGTAGAGTGTATCATCGGTGCTATTCGCAGTCACAGTAAATACATAAATAGTGTTCCGTTGCAAAAGTAAATTGATAAATGTCAAGAAAAATCTATAGAAAACGATATATTTGCTCTATTTTTTTTAAGATTTCTTTAAAATCATTTAAAGATATTCAAAGTATAGAAGATCGAAAAAAAAAATGTTATCTCTGTAAAAACTATTTGTAATCAGTAATTTTTATTTTCGCGAAAAACTTCGCGGATATACTTACGTTGCTATAAATATTTCTCTTGTAGAGTGTATCATCGGGTGCCAAGTCTTTCTGAAGATTCCATACGCGTATAGTGTCGTCGCTGGAACAAGTGATGAAACTACCAGGTGGCATAGCGTTCGCGGAGTCCTGTCCGGTTGGATACATTTCAACGCCCCATATGCAGGCGGAGTGATACAGGAAGGAATGAGATTTTCCAACTCTTCTTATGTCCCTCACGTCCCAAACATATATACTGTGATCGTTGTATACGCAGGTAAGTTTATTATTGCGCTCGTCGAAAGCCAACGCTATGGCGTCCGGGTATCTCGCGTTTGTCGGATGTTGCGACATGTGACTGAAAAATACGAAAAATACGTGATATTCCGAAGGAAAATAAAAAGAAATACTATCGAGAAATTCCGATAAAACTGATAGACTATTTAATTAATTAAAAATCTACCTACTCTATGGACAATCCTTGCGCGACGTCGACTCCCAAGTAATGAGTTCGCGGCAGCGTCGTGACGAATTGCAGACTCGCGGGACTGAAGCACCTGACAATTCCCTCGGCGCAGCCGATGAAAATGTACTTATCACCCACGGAAATACAATTGGCACTACTTGTCTGGAAAAACAAATAAATGCCGAATTTTCAATGGCGAATTGCGCTTTATCGTTGAATTTCTACGTTTTCGCATTTCGTTGAAAAGTTACGAGATACGAGAGAATGCAATTCAACTCACTCGCAGCTCGACCCACTTGTCTAGGAGTCGTCTATTATTGAATTCGCATAGAAGGCCGGTTTTGGTGATGGCGTATGTGGAATCTGCCATCTCGCCTCTGCCGCAGGCAACGTCGACGAAATCGTTGTTCCTTTGCTCGCCTAATATGGCTGATCGGCCCATCAAAGGCACTGGTTCTTTGTACTGCAAAGTAAAATGGTCACTTCGCCGTGAGTTTATCTCGGGGCGCTATCTCGAACTTTATAGCCGTAAGCCTTCGGCATCACGAACGAGATTTCTCTCTACGGCAGGTCAACGAATGCAGAACTCGGTGGAGATCGAGTGGGAAGAAGTTGAGAAAAAGCGATCGATCAATCAGCGGGAAGCAATCAGAGTCTCCGCACGTGTCTCTTTAGCAAAGTTTTTTTTTTATCGATCCCATCGTAGTTCGAGTCTATTTTGTAGTTTCGCTGACGAATTTTCATCAATTAGAAGTTTGGCGAGTGGACCAAAGGTATCGTCAATATCAATCTCGGAGTTCCCGAACGTACGTGCGCCGTATTAATAACTATTGAACAATCGTCTCGCGCAACTTTGCCAAATGTTTTCTCAGTGCTTTTTTTTTTCCGCTACAAGTTTTTAAAATTTTTTCATATCCGTTTAATAATATGAATAAGTTTCGAAAGAGTAATTATATGTTTACGATAGATATATCGCTGTAGTCATTTAATTGATCTTTATCCGTGCGAAGAAACTTTATACGAGAGTAATTACGTTACATGTGAAAATAGAAGTTGTAATAGAAGAAAAAGCGGTTACCTTGGCGCTGCGTGAGTACTCCAGGTACCAAAATTTGACATGTCTATTGCCAACGGTAACGAAGTAATTGCCATTCTCAGCGAACGACACGGCCTTTACTTTGCTCGATACTTTGTTGGAGGCGACTTTAACGTTGTTTCTCCAATCCCAAACGTTGACAATCATGTCGTGTTGCGAACCCACGGAAACGACATACTTGTTGCTCGGTGAGAACGCCTTTAAAAAAAACGAAGAAAGAACACAACGCATTTTTGTTTATTCGTTTAATCATCGACCAGTTTAATCAGTGATATCGCGGCAACGAAAAATGTCGTTAGAGTTAAGGAATCGGAGACACGGTAGTCGCAAAGACTCGGTGGTACTTTCGAAACAGCGGTTTGACCACTCGTGGGCTAATATCGGTACACGAAGTACCGTTGGAACGACGTGATTTAGTGTGCTGAGATACCGGTCGATTCATCGCGAGTGCCGGTATATTTCTACTGGCCTCGCGCCCGGTCCGGTGCAATCGCCGAGGTGCACGCGATCCGAATATTTTTAAGTCGATTAAAGACCCCTCACGAGCCGCCCGGCGGAGTCATTAATCGCTCGCGATCGTTAAAGATGATCCGAAGCTCCATATT
Source organism: Buathra laborator (assembly GCA_934046635.1). NCBI lineage: Eukaryota > Metazoa > Arthropoda > Insecta > Hymenoptera > Ichneumonidae > Buathra > Buathra laborator. The sequence goes on from OW203900.1 coordinate 9,459,603, forward strand.
CTGTTTTTTTTTTTTTTTTTTTTTTTTCATTTCGTCTTTCAAGTTCCGTTAATAACGCGATCAATTTTTATCGTCGGAAGTTTACGCGAACGTCACAAAAGGGCAACTGGTAAACGCGTAAAGGGGAGAAAAAAATAACTGTAAAGTGAATGGCGATAGATTTACGAAATAATTGATCGGAAGATGTTTTTTTTTTTTGGAAAATCAAATTAACAGCAAAGTTAATGACGATAGACTTTATGATTGACAATCGATCGAACGACAATCGATTTTTTTATTATTTTGAAACTCCGCTGAAATTCGCTAAAACAGAAAGTGATTTCTACGCTGAAAGCGCGTTGCATACAGAGTGAAGTGTATTGCACTCCAGTCGGTGTCGGGTATAGTTATCCGATCGTCCACCTCTCTATTTAAGGTAGTCGACGACACGAAGCCGTAACTGTTTGCGTTTCGCGATCTCCGCCGTTGGGATAGGACGGGTCTCCGTGGAATCTCACCGAGAATTTCGTTGCTCAATGCGACAAAGCGGTTCTTGAAATCGCGACCTTAAATGTACAGCGTAAAGCTGACGACCAAAGACTGAATCCCAAATACGAAAAAAAAAAAAAAAAAAAAAAAAAAAAACAGAAAACAATGGAAGCTTCGAAATTTCTTCCGACAAACTCGATCGATGGTTTCTCGATACTTTAAAACTTTTTCGATTTTTTTTCTTTTTTTTTTCTTGGACTATCGAGAGAACGGAAGCTGCAAATTCGTAGAATTTTAAAAACGTTGAATTTTGGAAGAAACGATAAAAAAAAATATTGAAAATCGATCTATGACCGGAATCGAGCGGCAGAAAGAGAAGATTCGTGATTTTCAGGTCGAATATCTTACCACACAATTGATGCCGTATTTGTGTCCCGTAAACTCCGCGATCTGCACAGCGTTCTGGGGATCGGAGATGTCCCAGACTCGTACATTCGGCATGTGTCCGCATTCTCCGGTCGCCAGGAGTCTTCCATCGCCGGCGAGCGCAAGTGAGGTCACAGTCTTTCTGCATCCGTTCAGCACGTGAGACTGCGTATTTTTCCGCGGATTGAACAGTACGACTGTGCAACTGCAAAACAGAGCAAAACCAAAAATTCATTGCGATCTTTTTTTATTTTTTTTTTTTTTTAACCACTACTTGTGCAGAGAGAATATAAAACATTGTATGCATCGTATTCACGGTATATTTAACGACTTCGTTTCCTATGGGCCATTCTAATGACTGATGAGTCGTTCCGGCGAACGGTGAAGTAATGAGCAATAAAAACGAGTATAGGCTTCATTATGGTTCATTCAAAGTTCGAAGAAGAATAGTATACCAAGTGGGATAATGCGATATATAGAGAAAAAGCTCTTCCTGCTCGAGCGATTCGCGAGCTCATCTCGTACCGGTAGATCCCGGAACGAGCTGCAAAGACCTCTCTTCCGGCGGAAGTGCGTGAATAGTTTGCAAAAAAAAAAAAGAAAAAAAATTAAAGCAGCAGAATAATAATTCTTCTCGTGGCATCGCGATCGCACTGAGCTCTCGTGTATTCAGCGAGTATAAGACTTTTCGCGTATTTCTTCTATATAGGTACAAGTTTGCGTTTGGCTTTCTCCGTGAGACCGACGTCGTGCGTCTCGTCACGGTAGTCGGCCAGGAAACTCGTAGACGAGAGACACTGAAACAGCTACCAGTACCGACAGCAGCAGCTGCGGCTCAGAGCTTCGTGCAGCGAAGATTACATTGTTTCTTTCTTTCTTTTCTTTTTTTTCCTTTTTAGTGAAATTATTCTTTCGATCAACATGTAATAGTTGTTATTTATATGAAACGCGATTTCTTCGATTCCGCACGGATGTTGAGAGTTTGAGTAAATCATTGGTAGGTCATGAGAGTCACGAGGCTTCGGAACGAATCCGTTCGCCATGTGACAGCCTCGTCCTTCTCTCGCTGTGATGCTCACGACCGTGACTCCTGCTGGCGACCGTTCACCGTTTCTACTGCTCTTTACATTCTTCCGGCTGTGTCTTAATCTCTTTTTCGATCTTTTGTTCTTTTAAATTATCGTTCGATCGAATGTTCTCGATGACCTTGAAAAAACGATAATTCGTCGGGAATTTCCGTGAAGAAATTTCTAATTTTTCTGTGGTTAACGAAAATTAAATTCTTCCAATGAATAAATAAGATTACGTAATTGGAATAAAAACTATCGAGTAATACCACCAATTTGATCACAAAACAAATTAAAGTTTTATAGCATTTTTTTTTTTGTGGATTTAAAAAAAAAATTGGAGGAAAAAAGGTAATTGAATTTTAAAGACCGAAAGAGCAAAAACGGATTAATTTTTAGAAAATAAAAAAAATCATAATAATATGAATGGATTGAAGTTCAAGAAGATAGAATAGGGATCATACGAAGAACGGCTGGGGGCATCGACAGCAACTCTTACGTCTTTAATAGCCTGTATTCTCGTACACATCGCTGAGACTACCATTTATGTTCGCGAAACTTCCGGTTACTTCACTTTCAGCGTGCAAGAGAGGACACGCGGTGACATTGAGACCGCGTGCGACGTTGAGCAGTTGGGTCAAAGACCTTCTTTCCTCGGCGAACACAATTTCCGTTCATTCGCGAAGTATTAACTTTGCGTACAGCTCACAATTTTCATATAAGCAACGAGCAAGTTATACGAGTTGTTGAAAAAAAAAAAAAAAAAAACTTAAAGGACGAGTGTGTCAGCGTATCGCGTATATAGGAAGCCGATGAAAAACGAGAGTCCTCCGCACCGACGCGACTGGGTTACATCCTTAATGGTTGGTACGACGCAATCACGGTCGTTCCACTCTCGCGAATACGCGAGAACACACACGACGTACGAATTATTTACCTCGAAGAAGGTGAGATCGTTTCCCGGTGTGCGAGAGTTCTTAATTTACGATTCAACAGGGTTATGATACGGTGGATTCATAAATGAGAAAAACTTGAAAAAAAAAAAAAAAAAAAAAAAATCCGATAACTCGCGTTCGCCGCAAAATTTGCGGAGCCACGAGTTCTTTCTTTTCTCTGCAGATTTCTAATAAAAAATGATGAAGTCGGGTTGCTAAGAAAAAACGTCGAAGTTTTATCCGAACACTCGTAAAAAAAATTCGGAGTAATGAAAAATTTTCTTTATTAAAATAAAAAAAACATAATTTCTTTAAGTGAAGTTCAAGACGAAGACGTGTGGATGAAACAAGAGACTAGGATATTATAATAGAGAGATACATTCCCGCAATTATTATTCCAGTATCGACCAGTTGGCCTTTGAACTCAGTTGGCCTCTGCTCGTCGAGAGCTGAGCGTTTTTACATAAATTGCTTGACGACGTCGAAGGAGCCCGGAGGGTACAAGGCTAAGCCATCTCGTTGCATAGGTGCGGACGCTTTATGCACTTCGTTTCCATCCATATAACGCGCGAGTCATCATCATATACACTCGGCACTCGTGTATTTAATATGTCTGTGTTCTCCTCGTACGTAAAGATTTCCGATGTTCTTTTTTTTTCTTTTTTTTTTTTTATAAAAAAAAAAGCGAATGTACCGTTGCACCCGCGGCGGTTCGGTCTTTCTCTCCTCTTTTTCTTCTTTCTATTAGGTACAGTAACTACTACTTGTTACCTAGAAATATATATCTACGATACTGGTCTGTGCCGTATGTGCCAGTTTCGCCGGGTCGAAGCCACCAAGAGTCAAGCGTGCCTCCTTCACACGGCCCCGTCCTCGAGCCTCCGCCTTCTACTCGTATTTTTTTTTTCTTTTTTTGCTTTTCTTCTTTATATTCTCATCGTAAGGGTCACTCGAAGAAAAAGTCCCTAAAACGAGTCTCGAGGTGAGAGCCCACAGGAGAAGAGACGAGAGACTATTCTCTCCCTTCAATATATCCAACGTTGAGAGTCGCGAAGTGTGAAATTTTAATATAAAACTGAGATGTCCAAAAAAAAAAAAAATTATCGACAAACTTGCAATCGAGCGAAAGATACTTCGGATAGTTTCGCGTTATAGTCAATATCCTGATAGCCGATAATTGAAGTTCAGTGAATCGTCGTTTCTGTATTGTACAATTTGTCGCCTCCGCAGACACGAGAAATTCCGAGCCGATGAAGATTTGGGTGATCGGAGTCGGGGGCACAGTTGTCGACAACCCTCGGAGACTTGCGAGTTTCGCGAAACTCTGAATTATTCATAGATTTTGCGGTCGACGGGGGACGAATCAATTTCTCGGGAGAGTTTAATACATCGCGGAGATTTTACGAGCATCGAATTATTATGTTGGACATATATCTTTGGGAGAGGAGAACGTCCCCCCAGACGGGGATTTCCTCTCAGTGACTTCTTGCATGAAAATTTCGTCGCATGGTTGGTATACCGACGAAAGTCTCGGTGTGCTTATAATATTCCGCATTATGACTTCATCGCCGGAGTTCGTCCGACAACGGAATATCCGCGCGTTTGTCTGTCGAACAAAGGACTCTTCGTGGACCAACTTCCACCCCTCCCTCACCCCTCCTCCTCATTCTCCATTGCTTTATTCTCCCTCTGAAACTCATCTATTTTTACGTACTACCCGGCAAAATTGAGCCATGAGAGTTTGACCTCGTTATCGAGTTTGTTAGAGGCATACAAGTCCTTAGAAACTATACTGCGGTGCTCCGCCTATTGCTGGACTTCAATTTCCGGACTCGAAGTATCGCTATTTCTATGAACTCCGAGCCGAGATATGTGTCAATGTATGCCGAGACTCGTACGAGTTTATAGAAAAGTTCGGGTGTCTACTCCAATTAAAAAAGAAACTCGTAGTATATCGTAGGAAAAGGATAAAAGTCGAAAGAGGACAATACGGTGACCTTTTTCGAGATAAATAATAGGGAGACGTCAATCCCTTCTTTTCAAAATTTGCTGTTTTACTTGTTTTTTTTTGTTGTGTTTGCTGGCAAAACTTTTCGCCAACTATGCAGTGGTTGAGTAGATAACCAGGAAAAAGCGGAAAGTGAGTCAATAAAAACTACGAGTCTCGATAGTGCATCAAAACTTTCAGTTTGATATAATGCAATTTAAGAGGATAATTTTTTAATGCATTTAGTTTGTTGCGGAATTGAATTGAATCCTAAAATAAATCGTGAAGTTGAAAGAGTTAAAACGATTAAATGGATCTGAATTCTCATATCTAAGAAACTTTGATTAAGGAAAATCGGCAACGGGATCAAATGCACGTTATTTGTATGGAATTATTTTGTTATCTTAGTATGTGTGAAATTTCGGAAGCATTTACCGTCGTTTTTCTGAGATATTAAAAATGAAACTAAAGAAAATCGTATTATATAGATATTCTTCGCATGTAAATTTGATGTCATATATCGCGATATCTAAACATTGTGATCGCGAAAAAACAATTGCGTTCATTTTTTAATGAAAAAAAGTTGTAATTTTTTATTGATTCTTTACATCAAATTTGAAACAATTGAGAATATGAAAACTGAACAAAATTGCATCTTTACGCTTCCATTAGATTCTTTTCTAATAAGTTGCATAAAAAAATTTGTCAGTATCGCTTAAAATCGTTTATTCGTGATGCAAAACTTCACCTTTCGGTGAAACTGACCACCGAACCTTCTTAACAGTTAAACGTTTTGCTTTCCACACGCGAAAACATTTCATCATAATTACACGTATCGCAATGTCGAATGTAATGATAATTTAATCTAAAATCAGTACTATAATGCGGGTGTATCATCCTTTTCTCAAGTGGGCGTAGTCGGTGGTAGCTATCGTGTTTAGTATTATTATTAGTGGTAACGCAGCTTAGAGGCGAAGCGCAATCAGTCCCGAGGGAATCGAATTACCGTCGTGTTGGGTAGGCCACTGGGGGCACGTTGAATTAGTCTCTCTCTCTCTCTTTCTCTCTCTCTCCCTTCGGTAAAATTGCATCGTAGTTAAAGGTACGAGATCGTCGTGGCAAAACGAGAGAAAATTCAATGGCAAAATAGCGCGAGAGATAATAAAGATAATTCATGGGTTCTTCGCGCATTTACTATATATTCACTTTAACGTTACAGTATAGAACATTATGGGAAGTCTGTCCTGACGCTTGAAACTCGTGAGACCGGCATCGCCGCTTTTATAACCGTTAAACGAAGCGTTTACATCCTTGTTGTTGCAACTGTTTCGCTAAGCCGGAGACTCTGTTATAATACACGCGGAATTGTCGAACGATTTATATCTGTATATTATCTTCCGCGAGAGTTAAAATGTAAGAGTGAATGTAATTACCGTGAATGAATTTACCAGCTGGTGCTGTAACTATGACACAGTAGAGCGTCAAACGCGATAGTACTACTAATCAATTTGCCACGTGGCTGATTTACTCGGCTCAACGATAATAGATTGTTACGAATACGATAAACGATGGCGAATGAATTTTTTTTTTTTTTTATACTTTATTCGTATACGCAGGTGGACAATTGTGCAATCGAGGATGCGGCACAGTGAGCGCATCGACGTCTAAGATTTACGACCCTTGTCTGCCATAGAATTGGTCGGCAGTCACGGTTCATCGAACCGCAGCTGCGAACTTGCCGACGAGACGATTATAATGGAAAACTGTGGTGATTATTATAACGATCGTAGCATCGGAGTTCATCTTTATACTTTCAATGACTACCAAAAGTGTGCGAAACAGAAAATAATCCAATGTTGTAAAAATTGCTACATCATTAAAAGCGGAATGAGAATGGCGTATGTCATCTGAAAGCGCGCACAACAGAGGCGCAATTAGCTTGTGAATTAAACTCTCGATTCCCAAAGTCGTTAGCATTTTTTGTTTGCTAATATATTTACCTTAATTTTATTTAAACTTCGTAAGATCGCATAAGTAAACTTAGGATATTGAAAAATATTTTTTAAGCATAGAAAAAAAATGTATATGTTGATCTGCGGTGCAGTGAAAAATATTTTTTAAGCATAGAAAAAAAAATGCTAATAATTGCTAATAATTTTTTTCTGTAAAACAGATATCGGCTTTTTTTCGAACTCAGCGCAAACTTTTTTTTCCATTATTTTTCCTGAACAAATAAATTTTCTTGAAAATACAACAGTCTTTTGCTTTTGCAAGAAAGAAAAATGAGATTCCGAATTGGTTTATAAAATTTGATGGGTGTTTCAATTTTTTTTAATGTCCGTCGACTGCGTCTGTTATCAAGCGGAAATCGATCGTTTCGATACAATCGGCACTGTGTACACAAGATATACATAAAGATCGTTGCATGTTACTGTACTCGAGTTTTCTGTTATCAGAGACGGCGGTTTGCGTTCGCTCGGGCGACACGCCGGCTGATCCTCTCTCTATATAATGCCGCTCTCGAGGTCCGTTCACCTTTCCTTCTGTCTTTCTCGCCGATTGCGTTCTCTCGCCAGGCGAATGCTGCACAGGGCTACGGCATCGTCGAACGACCCATTTCCGCGAGTACTACATGCCACGGTTGCCCGAGCGCCTTGGGCCACGTCGATCGGCAAGAGACCTTGCCGCGATTACTTTTCACTTCTTCTCGTGTCCTCTCCTATTTCTTCATCTTCGTCTTCTCATTAACCCGATTCCCAGCGAGATCGACGACCCATATTGAACGTTAACGCGTCAATTCGTCCCGATAATTACATACCGTCTATACGAACGATTCCTAGATTTCGTGTCGACGAGTTTTTATTTACGCCATTTTTTTTCGTTTATGCAGCAACTCAAAAAAATGCATAAATATATGTTATATATCCACATTAATGCGTTTCAGACAAGGCGAGATTATAACACTTCCTCGGCAACGTTTGCCTCGATCGAGAATTCGCGTTAATTGGTGCCTCGGGCACTCGACAAAATCGCTCATTGTTTCCGGAGCACTCTTTAGTTTCGTAATTAAGTGGATGCTCGTCTTTTACTGCCGACTAAAGATTTTGTAGCCGAGACATTACTCGGTCTGTACACATATATATTCCATTTCGCACACACAACCAACATCGCCCGCTTTGGTTGCCGGGGGCCGCAAACTGCGCACACATTGACTTTTTCACCGCGACGATAAAGCGGAAGTAATCTCTTCATCGCACTTTCGCCATTCTTCCATTCACCACGCTCTATGTATGTACACACTGCAAACATAGTTACAGTGGCTTCTCGCCGCCATCGGGCATGTGAGACGATATAGAAGTGAAAAAAAAAAAAAAAAAACGGAAGAAAAAAAACCGAGAGGCAGATGGTTAGTAGAGGTGCTCGGAATAAACGACGAGGCGCCGGGTTCACGTCCGCGCGACAGCTACTCTCCTCGCGCTTTTATATTTTCCCTTTTCAACCTGCCGTTCGCTTCGCGAGCTCTCGCACACACGCGTGAGATATAAGATTGTGCAGAGGATAGCAAACCGAGTGAAGAAGAAATTTCACGGTGAATGCTGTCGCGTCGGGTCATCGCGATTAATCGTTTCCCGTTACAAATTAATCATTGACTTCTTTTCTCTCGTTAAATGGTTCAAGTTTCACTTTGGGCTATGCGAACATTGCGCCAAAGTAATGCGATAAAAAATGTTATCGTTGAACGTTGATGAGAGGAGAATTGATTTCTGGACGATACGAATGTTTGTCCGATATTTGACACTTCATAGTCGGCGCCACAGACGCCGACGTCAACGTCGCTAAGGCAACCGATGCGAAGTTAGCAACAGTCTGAAGGTAGTAATCGTCTGAACTTAGCACCGGTGTGAAGATAGCAATGATCTGAACTTAGCACCGGTGTGAAGTTAGCTATAGTCTGAAGTTAGCAAAGGTGTGGAGTTAGCAAAGGTGTGGAATTAGCAACGGTCTGAAGTTAGCAATGGTCTAAAGTTCGCAATAGTCTGAAGATAGTAATGGTCTGAAGTTAGCAATGGTCTAAAGTTCGCAACAGTTTGAAGATAGTAATGGTCTGAAGTTAACAATAGTCTGAAGATAGCAATGGTCTGAAGTTAGCAATGGTCTGAAGTTAGCAACGGTCTGAAGTTAGCAATGATCTGAAGTTAGCAATGATCGGAAGTTAGCAACGGTGTGAAGTTAGCAACAGTCTGAAGATAGCAATGGTCTGAAGTTAGCAACGGTCTGAAGTTAGCAACGGTCTGAAGTTAGCAACGGTCTGAAGTTAGTAGCGATCTGAAGGTTGCAACGGCGTGAAGTTAGCAACCGTCTGAAGTTAACAACGATCTAAAGTGAGCCACTTTTCGATTCTTATACACAGCGACGCCGACGGCGAGATCTTTTTATAATATAGAGTGGTATAAAATCTTATAAAAACAATAGCACTTTAAAAAAAGGTTCTATTCAAAACATTAAAAATAAATTAATTTAATATAAATCAATTAAATTGAATGAAAAAAAAACATTGGTTGAAAGTTTATACAGCGAGCAACTGCATGTATCTTGTTTACATTTATATAAACAGACTTACCCAGCAGGATATGCGACAAGTTCGCTCGTCGCGTCGCAGTCGAGTGCCGCGTTGCTTGAAACTGTAACACCCAACACGCGTTCCAACTTGATCTGTAACAAATAATTATTTTTTCGACCGGTGAGTTCGAGTCGCGTATGTCGGCCTACTATATTAGCAACATAAATTCTACAGTAGATTATTATTCCAGTTGTATGTTCAAAGAAATGCGATAATGGTGTACGAAAGCACCCAAGGCGAGACGATGTATGTTGCACTATTTATCTATCCTGTATCGCGGCAGAGCTGACCAATCGTTCGACGAAGGAAAGTCGAGAGAGGTTTCAGAATTTAATAGCTCTTCTATATATGCGCTTTGGTACAGCGAACATTCTGCGTTCACTATGAGGTGTCTGAGATATATATATGGGTGTGTAGTTGAGTTTGCAGTTAGCCTTTCGGTATGTGTGGTCGAAGGGACTTTCTACACTCGCGTGTTCCAGTTCGAGTCCAACATACGTGGACTGCACTTTATTGGCTTGACACAGTGTATTGTCGTCAACGACGTCGTCGCCTCTTCACGTTCATTGATCTTTAACGTTTTATAGGTCTCCGGGAAATAGGGTTTCCCAACGATAGTATACAGCCTGTTCAGGAAGAGGATTTATTTTACGATTTTCGGCGGTAATGATGTTTTCCTTTGGACAAACGCAATACCAGGAAGCTATTGGGACTTTTTGCTATCAGTTTTCTATAGAAGGCGTGTGCAACTTACTATTATAAGGGAGGAGCGATATAGGCATTCGGTATAAGTAGATATGTTCTTAAAATCGTTGATGAGACAAAAATGGATCTATGAAAAAATGATTGGATCAGACATGGATCTCTACATAAATAATCGCAGTAGACACAGATTTTAGCAGTAAGATACCAATATTCCGTGAATCTGTGTCTCGTGGATTCTGATCGCTCCGCCGCAGGAGCTTTAATTTACATAAGAGAGCACGAGAAATCGATTAGAGTGATGTCGTTCATTCAATCTCCTATGTTCTCTCGCTGTTCGCGACGACTCCAATCGTTTTAGCTAACTGCATTCAGAGCTCCAGAGGTACAATGAAATGGGATTTTTGTGAAAAAGATTGAGAAAGCAAATGTCGGGCAGTGTTTTTATTTTCGTACGACCTGATTAAAATTTATAATTTAACGAAGCCGAGCCGCTGGAGCGTTGCTTTCGAACCGTCGTCACAGCTTTATTTCTAAGCTATAGCTTCGCCCGACGAGAGAATCGACGCTGTTAAAACATATTTTATTCCGAGAATAAAAGAGGACAATGGACGTTCCAAAGTTTTTCTTCTCAGCGTCGAAGACTCATCGAGGAAAGTCACGAGAGTTAGAATCGTCTGGTAGGTTGCATCTCGGTTACTTGTGCCATTGGCGGCAAAGTGATCGCGGATATCGGGAACGAACTAATAGACGGATCTCTATAGTCCCGTCTTTGCGAAGGAAACTTTGCTGAGGTATAGGCACAGGAGACAGGAAAAACTTGACTTTCTAGGACGACGCGGTACGACTGTGTCTTGTACCCGCAGGGGCTAGTAAACTGTCAGCGTCGGTGGCAGCATCCAGCCACGCGGATAGAATAAAGAACGCTGGAGTTGCAGCTCGCTACTGCGTTTTCTTAGCCGTTGCACATTCTACGATTATTTTTATCGTGTGCGAACTTGAGATGAAATGGTGGAATATCTGCTAAGCTTTAGAATCAAACGACCAACGGAGCGGAGTTCCAATAAGATCCATAACTGTTCTTCTTTCCCTCTTAGGACTTTCATTGTACATTTAATAATACTGAAAATAAATGTTTTTTCAATCCACAGAAATTACAGACTGTAAAAACAACAGAAAATATCGTACATCGATAGAATAACGAATATCTTTACGCAGACGCTTTGATGTTATCCCGCGTGGTTAAGAACGATTTTAACTCAAATAATATCTCGATAAATTTCCTATACTTTTTGTGCCCTTTGCCAATGCGATGCTTGTGTCCGAAGCTCACGATGAGAATATTGAATTTTTATGCAGATTTTTTTTTTGCACCGTAATTTATTCCCATCTCGTCGGTTCTGCGATGTGTGACGTCTTGTGGACCACGAGAGCCCGTATAGCGATCGATTAATCGCGATAGGATACCTTTTGCGCATCCCGCGTCATAGTCAGAACTCTCGCGGGTTTTTTTATGCAGATCTGAGGGGTTTGCGGCGGAAGTATGTGTGCACTCCGTTGCACTCTCGAGTGAGAGATTTTGAATCGAGGACTCGCGTAGGTAGAAGCGCGTGTATCGCTGATGCTGCGTTATAATGGTACCGGTAAGCAGACAGAAATGACTGCGAGGACGGATTATAGAAAGAAACCGCGAAGGCAGCCTCCTCTGTGGACTATGTGGAAGAAAAGTATTCAAGTATTTTCCTGCCTCTTGTCACTCTCTCGATCACGAGGCGGCCAAAGCTTCGATTCGTTACACGCGCTCTTTGCTTGAAACGCTTTTAACCGAACGGGAGTCGGGCACGTAGGCTGCAGGCTCCGCATTTATAAACAGCGTATGAAAGAGCATTACGCCGATTCAATACGGGCGTAATGCTGACAACGTAACAGCAGGTACATAAATTAATGTCTTATTGTGAAAAGGGGGACGAGATACGTGACAGAACCGAACGAGAGGACAGATTTTATCCTCAGACGGAACGTCGACAATGCTTTTAGCATTATCGACGCACTCGCAAGTTTTGCAAGATTCATAAGTAATTTTTATTTTTTTTTTCTAATCAATCATTGATAAGACATTGTTGCACAATAGTAATTGTCAGATATATACAGAAAAAAAAATGCTATCGCTTTTGATGGCGTTGCATTTTTTTTTCCAATGTTTCTGTAGATATTTAATGTTTTAATTTGCGAATGAGTTTTTTTTTAAACGTCGTAATTGCAAGCAAAAAATGAAAATCTAATTTTTTCGTGATGCTTAAAGATGTTGGTTATCAGTTGTCTTTAACAACAATTTTTTCAAAAAAAGCTTTAATAATACGATGACTTCACTTTGAGAAATGGGCAAACAGTTGACGGGGAAATAATTAAATTTATCAGTGATACGGATCCACGAGCAATTTTTTTTTTTTTCATGGTACGTGACATTATTTCTATGGCATATAGGATCGTCAACGATCCGTGCGATTATATGCGATAAAGAAGGAAAATAAAGGTTTCTCGCCTCGTCGATATTAATAATAATAAACTTGCGTTTGAAACAATGCAAGGCATTTGCGAGGAGGCATGGGGCAGGGGTCAACGCGGATGCTGCATACTCCCGTCCCACTCGCATCATCGAGCTACCGGTATCGAGATACAAGAATATCTTTTACGTTATTATATATATATATATATACACACGTTATATACTATACGGCATTATTTGCCGGCGTATAGCTTTTTATCCCTGTGTGCCGTCTCGTTGTCTCGCCAGGTGCGGAAGCTTAACCTGAGATCGGAGGATTACAAAGTCCGAAGGTATGGCACACCTGCAGGAACTTTACTACAACTACACGAGCTTTTAGTGTGAATGGACTATAAAGTACAACCATTGAATTATTCAATGGAATCTCTCATTGTTTAACGTTTCGTCGACGCTTATTTCTCTTTCGCATTTCGAATCTAATAAAATTCCAGTTGGTTTACGTTATCGTGCTGCCGGTAGTAGAGACACCGAAGGCGTCGAACACTCGCGAGAATATTATTAACGGAGATAATGGAATTTTTTTTTTTTTTGCAGCACAGTTAGATTCGGATGGGAATATTCTCATTGGTAGTCATTTGCAATGAGCGTTTTCGCACGGAATCGATTTAAATAAGGGCATTACAGTTAAATATGGCGTTATACAGTCGTTAATAATATACAAAAACTTTAAACGATTGTATCGAGGGTAACGGAGGTCAGAATTATTACGAAGAATTTACGAGTCGCGTCTTAATTTTATTTTTTTTTTCGTTATATACAAATACGTAAATGTAATTGAATCTCAGGTGTTTCTTATTTTGCATTTTTCTTTAATAATATCGAAGCGAAGCAATTTGGTACATCGAGTTACAAAAGGAAACATCTTACAGTATCTGCGTAATGATTTCACTTCGGGATCTACAAGTACCCTGTGGCGAACATACAGTTCTTTGCACGTTTGGCATCATTTTTTTCACAGTACGTAATATACGAAGCTTCTCGTTGATCTCTTATTATCCCGTTATTCAGTATGGTATGCAACAGCACCTGCGAATTTTCCTCCTACGCTGATCATGTAGACGCGTGTATCCCGACGTTCCGCAAAGGGTGCGATTGCACTTTTTTATAGTTTAAATATATAGTGTGTACAGTAGGTTCGCAATTATTACGAGAGTGGGTGTTGCCCTGTTTGCGCTGCTGCTGTGGACTCGCAATATACGTATCCATCGGTATCCACCGGCACGCGGACGCGCGTTATTATATGCCATCGACATAACACGTCCGGAGAATGCCCACGTCGTGAAATGTGATATACATACTACAAATCACTTATGGGAGTTGCAGTACACAGTGTAACAAGAAAAATTGTGAAATATCCGCCACGGTTGATGAGGCTAAGCAGCGCGCGATCGTCGAAGCTTCGAGAAAATTTCCGATATTTAATATTTCGTTTTATTGGTAAACCTTAATATCCATTCAATTCTCATAATGGTAATTTTTTTTCGTCACTGAAAAATTCGTTTTACGCTTAATTTTTTTTTTTTTTTCACACGCAATCTTACCACTTAACGAACTCACGTAAAAAAATCAAATTAACAACTATGACATTTTTTTTTATTGGCAGATAAAAGTAATTTTTTAATGTGTGTCAAAAGGTCAATTGATTCGTCGTGCAATCATTGCATTGAAAAAATCGAAAGTAATACAAATTGTATTCTTGATATATGCAAAACATATACTTCGCCCGACAGGTGCGTCGGTCAGGGATTCTATTTTATTTGCAGATAAAGGCCATTTTTTTTTATGTGTGTCAAAGAGCTATTTGATTCGTCGTGTAATTATTGAAATGAAAAAAAATCGAAAGTAATACATTGAAATATGTTGAATAATCTCTGACTCGCGTGTGTTGCAAATTGTATTCTTGATATATACAAGACAGCTACTTCGCCCGGCAGGTGCATCCGTCAGAGTCGATGATATGCCTACACGTAACGTGTTCACCTCTGAAACTACTAGGATAATTGCCGAACACCGGCGAATATTTTGCTAACATGTATACATGTAAGATTCTGATGGGGGGATGTACGCGTGACCATGAAACCGGTCGTGCATTTTTAGCGATGATACTCGTGGCATCGAGAGGCAGAACCGCGCAACCACACACAGGATCGGCCTGACGGCCTTGTCCGCCGACACGTTCGCGTAACTTTGTCGGAACTCTTTCGTTTTTTTTTTTTTTTTTTTATTCACTTCTTTATCATTCCCTCTTCGTCTTCTCGCATAGCATGTATTAAATCGTCTCTACGCCGAAGGAGTGGCGTCTCTCGTTAAACGTTTCCTTTGAGGAACGTTCGAGAGAGCGAGAAGAAGTAAAGTGTGTCGACTCCCTCGCACTTTGGAAATTCGAATCTTCCTCTTCCACAGATTCGCTTTGCATTTTGTTTATCCTTCCATCTCATTTTAATATCCGAGATCGAGATCCGGCTGAGGGATCTTTAGAAACGATTTTTTTCAATTTCCAAGTTCATTTTTTATGGATGCGTAAAAAAATAAACAAATTTTCGACCGATGCGAACATTTTTTGTCTAAAATCGACTAATGTTACGATATTCCAAGCTTTGTATTCAATACTCTGTTTTTTAAGAAAATCCGCGTGAGATATCTTTATTTTTCTCACATTCGAAATTACCATTCTCCTTCGTCTTATCTCATCTAAACTCGGAATCTCGCGTCGTCCAACGTAATCAAGTTACGAGCTCTCGACGAAGTTTTATCTCTCTTCGTTCTGCATATAGTATTGTAAAGGAAATGAAAAGCGAAGCTAATACAGCAATGAATGAAAAAAAAAAAAAAAAAAAAAAAAAAAAAAACAACTTAGCGAACCCATATTTTATCTTGCGACGACTCGAAGCTCGTGCTTTATATACGAGAGTTTCATGATTTGCGTAGACACGTTAGAGATAAGACCGCGATCACGATTATGCGGAGAGCGCGACTGCTCGACTTCAATTCTCCGAGGAAGAAAACTATTTATCACGCGTTGGCGCGGACCCCCTTTGGCTCACACGGTGGACACACGAGATAATGAGCGACGCGGCGAGAACTCGGATTTAGTTGTAGAAGCATAGCGAACTCACGCATGGATCATGGAAAAAGTATGCTGCGGCTGTTTGCCGCTTACCAGAGAGAACATATACGGCGAGGGCGACATCGCACCGTTCCGTACGCTATGCAGCATTATTACGTGTCGGTGTGTGTACGTTGCTCCCGAGATGTATACGCATTCGGTTTGTATTGCGTAGGCACGTGCCTAACATGGAGATATGGATATTATCCACGTGAAGGCAGCCATACAGTCCACACATCACGGGTACAGCGTGTGGCATACCATCAACGAGGTTACATCGAGAAACCACCCAGATGTATCGTAAACAATTCACAACGGACGCGGTAATAAAAAAAAATCGCAAATAGATGCAATAAATATTGTAATGGAATGAAATTATAATTGCATGTGACTAAAATTTAATTCGGTGGACTGTTATGGTCCCGAAGGAGGCGTCATTAGCAATAGATTTTTCTCTACGAACACTCCGATGACGATGGCGCCTTCGAGCGGTTTTTTTTATTAACGAAGATCTTTTTTTTTTTCACCCTTTTATTCAATACATCGATTTATATTCAGAGGAGCGCCGCTCGATATTTTTTAATGAATTTTATGGAATTATCGGAGTACAGATAAAAAATAATGAGAGAAAGGATCCTTTTATTAAATTGAAAAATAAAAGTGATAACAAGTGTTGAGTTTTATTTACCAGAAAGCTGAAAGACAGTCGTTTTTATGAATAGATATATATAATAAACGTATAAAATGCATTAACAAAGCGTAAGACTATTTAGCGATTGAACGTTAAGCCTCTTTTCTACAGGATGGGATTAATTCATGAATCAATGGGTTATTGGATGTATAATCCGGGATTCCGCTATCGAGCGGCTTTGAAATACGTCGGAAATGTTGGTGGAGAATGATAAAAAAAATGTTTAAATTTAAAAAAAGGATAAACTACAAAAGCCCGCGCTATGATAGCCTATTGCCGGAGAGCTTATATACGATGCGACAACAGCAGCGAAGAAGTAGTATGACGTAAGATTATAAGGTACGATGAGGTATAGTCGGAGACAAGGTCTATCCAGCGCGACGCATAATATGCGCAGCTTATACTCCATTCTCCATCTGTCTATGATGCCATTGCTGGCGTTCATCCTCTTGCGTAACTATTTAATGTGTGTTAGGATATAGTTTCGTCTCGTTTAAGTTAAGAAACTCGAAGGAGGGGACATCTCGTGAGGACACGTTAAACAGGAACAAACATCGAGCACCGCAAGCGAGAAGCGTTCTAACCGCAGCTATGCACACGAAGAGAACAAGCAGAGTGTTGCACTATCGCAACGAAAAATTGAATTAAATTGTGAACCGTATAGCGAAACGATCGATTTTTTTTTCAATTTTTTTTTTACAATTGTTATCAATTTTAAGGCTCCAGTGATCGAAAACAAATGTGTCGAGAATTATTAAGCCGAAAGTTTACCGTGACGAGTGAATAGTTGATTTTTTTTTTTTTTTTTTCAATCCGCAATCGCAGTGTTTTGCAACAGTGCATATATTATAACAGCGCAATCGATGGTCGTGAGACGCGTAAAAGACTCGTAAAAGACAATAAATATTTATCGTCAAATGAGACACAGAGCAAAAAAAAAGCACACAACGAGTTTAACGACGTCTCGAACTCGCGTTCGAGAAAATACACTTACATATGTCTATATTCGTTGCCGGTCGTGCAGTATATTGCAATTGCAACTGTGGCAATTTTGCCGCTGCGTATTATAAGTACGTTTGGCCATTGAAACACTCGCGAGGACTCGCGAGACGCGTAATAACGCTCAAGGGTAATATTTAAGTAGTACATATAATACCCCGTGTGTGTGTGTCTTCAATAATATCTTCGCCTCTACCGTCTACGTCTCAATACAACGGCACCACCAAGTGCGAGGGAACTCGATAATTGTATCGCGAGTCATACGCGTCGATTATGCTTCTAGAGTTGCAAATTTGTAGCAACTATTAAGCTAAATACTGTACGATCTTTCTTCATTTTTTTAACTCAAAGAAAATTGCTATATATCTCATTTGCGCATTAAACTCGAGTTTAGAATTCAATTGCGTGCAGATTCTCGTTACATCAGAGTGCAGAATAAATCGCCGAGAGATAACGCTATACAAAGTTCATAAACGTATTTTATTACGGGTGCGGTTATGCCTCCGAATGGCCTATTGGAATTCGCAACAGAGTTGAAGTACCGGAAAAAAAAAAAAAAAAAAAAAAAAAAACAAATCGAAAGTTATTTCTGCATACTGCTCGTACGAGGAGAAAAATACGACGATGGAATTGGGCAATTCGGTCAAAATCTTTGCCACCCACGTGTCCTACTCTCCGCATCGCTGTAGCTGATGTTTTTACGGCAAAATACATTCCCGTGTGTTTGTATAGTATAGTCACGTGTGGAGAAGGTATCAATGTATTTTTTTTTCTCTCGTTGTAGTATCGGAAACAAATATATGTGGAGAGAGAGAGGTATATCGCAAGTTTCGCCATAGTACGCCGAAGAGGCTGACTCCGCTACGCGAGTATGTCGCCGTTGGGTTGTATACGCGTATCTACGCGCGGAGTATGTGGGTCAAACGTTATGTATTCCACGGAGTACTGGATAACAATGCGAGCCGGAACGGGGCATATACTATCGGGCGCACGACTATTCTACCGATGTGGTGTATCGTTTTGCCGGTTTACTCGCACCGCGGTTGGTTCGCTCTCTATCTGCTAAGCCGCCACCAGGAGACTCCTTATGTTAGGTAGGTATCTCCCGGCCGGAAACTTTCGCTTCGAATTTGCAAGGCTCCCGACCCCACGCGGATACGCTTGAGATATAATTGCGAGCAACAAAAATTAACATTGCCGAGCAAAGATCCGGGTATTAGTTCCAATGAAAAAAAAAAAAAAAAAAAAAATGGCGTAGAAACATGAAATACCAATTTTTTGGAGTTTTCAGTTCAGATATCAAAAATCAAAGCCATTAAGATGTTAAAAACGGTATTAAATTTATTTGATTAAATTTTTCGTTTTAATTACGATTTTTCGAAATTCTTGTGCGCAAATTTTGCGCGATAACGATTTTACCTCTCGAAATTTATACGCAAATATATTCCTCGAGGTCGTTACTATGGATAATCGATTTAACAACTTCTGTTGTGTTTCAAGAGGTAAATGCAAGGACGCGATGAACACCTATAGTACGAACGGTTGTTGGATTCAGGGAGCAGCAAAGGGGGAACCACACCCTGACATACAGTTATACGTACGGTGCGTCGCGTACGCTTTCCTCAGCCAATAAACCTCCGCGCGTTTCTACCTCTATGCGCGACTATCGAAGAACCCCTGTTATCCGTGACTGCGTGTCTGTGATACCCGTATTAGTCAGCGCATTTAATTAATTGATTATGGTACAAGTACCGTCGTCATTAACGAAGAGAGACGGAACGTACAGATGTCGTTAAACTTGTCACACGAGAAGAGATACGTTGCCGCACATCGAGTACTTATAGGTATCCTCGGCGGATACTCGCTACGCGGCTACTTTGTGATCAAATGCTCTTTCCTATTACCCGTTCTCAGTTAAATGCAAATTGCAAGCATCGAGTTAACTTCTTTTTTTTTTTCTTTTCGCTTCATTGCGGAAATTACACGCATACAGGTTTCCTCGTCGTATATTTTGTCGTCCTCGCGGACACCTTGGACTCGTTTCTACGTGGTTCTATATATATATCTACCTGTTTCTGTATAGTTTTACGATAGTCTTCAATTGAGAGAAGAAAAAAAAAATAATAAAAATATTCGTCGCATCGGAATAATCTGCTTAGTGATCTGTTGAGATTACGACGCAAAATTATTGTATGCTATCGTTCTTCTCCCGTCGCGGTGCTTCGTATTATATGAGAATTTGCCTTTATTAATCATGATGTCGCGAAAGCTCGTCTCTCGTGAAGCAAAGTTGTTTTTAATTTGATTTTTTTTTCTTATTAAAGCAACGATTGCTATGCACGTTTCACTATATTGTACTCGTGTACTCGGTATGTGTGCTCATGAATCTAATAATTGCTCTCGCAGGAACGCGTTTATTAAATCTCATTACTCATGGCCCGTTTACTTCGCGTCGCAGATCGCAATTCATCTCTAACCTATTTTTATGTATATCTGATGCATTTTATAAAAAAAAAAAAAAAAAAACTTTATTTCCCACGTCGAAGAGAAATAAAGAGAAGAGAGACTTTCGCACATTTCACTTCGAGGTTAGCGCGGATTTCTACACGAAGAATTCAGGAACTAACGTGAGATTATTTTACATCGAACAGCGATGTTGATGATTGTGAGTTTGTTGCGATTTAATTTTCTTGCATCCCGACACGGTAGACTCGTTCGCATGCGATACGTAGCAAAACGTTCGATCTGTCCGGCAATGATTTTCTAAAGAGTTCTATCCTCGCAATTGCGGCAGTAGCCGTCGATATGTCTTCACATTTCACTTCGAAGCGAACACGGATTTCTATACGAAGTATTCAGGAACTAACGTGAGATTATTTTACTTTTAACAGCGACGTTGATGATTGTAAGTTTGTTGCAATTTTTTTTATGTATTTTTTTTTTGCATCTCAATACGGCAGATTCGTTTGCGGCGATATGTAGTAACGTTGTATTTAAGGGGGTGGGGTTGTGGGGGGTGTGGAGGGTTTGCTAAGGAGTTTTGTGCTTATGATTGCGATTGCGGTCGTCGCTGCATGTATCTTCACAGAGTTATAGGTAATTATTGGTTCGTATTGCGAGTACCGTACGTATATCGATATATGTATATATATGTATATTCTCTATGTGAACATTGAACATAAATTGAAAATGTACTCGAGCTGCTCGAGCGCAGTAGAGGTCGCCGAAGAGTTTCGCCGACGAAGCACGGAATAATTAGCGCGCGGGCGCGTTGTAATTGCGATCAGGAGTCTCGAGAGTGTTTCGTCGTTCTTTCTCGCACCGCGCGACTGTCTCGTGTGCGTATATGTTAAGCCCATCTATCTGTGTACACTATACAATTCGCACAGTGTAAAAGTGAGAGAGATGAACATAGAATTCTCCCGTAACGGGAGATACTAATTATTGCGCGAGCATCGAGAGCCGTATACGAGACCCGCAAGGTCTACGAACCGATCGCGACGATATTATATAGCGGCGTCTTTTGTGAGAAACTCCCGATAGCACCACTCCCCTTTCCTTTACGGAATAATATAAGACTTTTGGACGATACAAAAATGATCGGAAACATTATTAAGAGAAATGCAATAAAAGTGTCCCGCGTATAGTAAAGATTATCGATCGCATTGCTATTATTAAAGGGAAAAGAGTGATAAAAATGGAGACGATATACGCGTTCGTTTTTAACGACGAGGTATGTAAGCTTCATAAATAGAAAAGGATGATTGAAAAATCCGTGATATTAGAAATAATAAAAATATACAAATATTTAATGGCAACAAATTTTGTTCGTACGTATAGTAGAGATTTATCGATAATGAGGCTTTTACGATCGATATATTAACGATTATTAATTAAATCGCTTTTATTCAAGTGAAACGAGATAGAAATCGGGCTGTTATATTCGCTTAACGACAAGTCGTTTTGGCTTATAAAGATGAAAAAAAATTGATTGGGAATTACGGTATCGCACTAAAGAAAAAAAAAATGCGGCGTGAATTTGCGCCGTTAAATAAATTAGAAGAGGTAAAAGAAAAGTTTAGAAATTATTGGAAATGAGGCTAAACTATCGATACACGAATCCTCCGTGAATACTTATAAGGGTTCGTAAGTGTTGTACTACAGTGTAATTACCGAAGCGAAGGAAGATTCTCGAACCGATTGCTAATTGCGTTCGCGTAATAAACGCACGGTAGCAATGGTTGCTGGATACTTCAGCAGTTATCTGAGAGCTCCAAGAGTGTATATTACACGAATCGTCGTTGTAGATACAGTAATACAGAAATGGCACGCAATTCGCACGCGAGGCGATAGACCTCGAACCCGAAGAGAGATAATGGCGAAAAAGAGAAAAGAAAAATGTAACTTGGTCGGGGCACCGACGGTAAAGTAGTTTAAAGAGTCGCTACGGGTAATACCGATTCCATATCGATTCTATAGTGGTGTTAAAAGCGGACATTAAACTACACGCTCGTCCGTCTCTTCGCGGATAACCGACTTCTAATCGCAAAGTAACAGTCCAAACGGGTGTACCGTACAAAAAGAAATGCTGCTTCTGCCGCTGCTGCTGCCTGCTAGCGGAATGAAAACCGTTAAGGTTTATCTTTATCGTAAAGACACAGAGAGTTCGTTAAGAAAACAATGCGACGAAGGTCGGCTACGCTTTCAACGTTGGACCCGGGGAGCAATTAAGCTCTTTATCTCTCGGGACTCATCTCACTGCAGTCGAGACGATCTTCATAAAAGAATTCTGCGATATTGCATCATTTTTTTTTGATACTCTGTAAGTAATAAAAGTTTTTCTCGGATACGGTGACGCGGATGACCTTAATAGAGAAAGTTATTAAAGTACCAATGATTAAAGTAGCTTTACATAATATGTAGTTAATATCTTCGGCAGATTCGAATGCTGATTTCGCGGTTAAACGTTTATGTGTTAACCAAATCAAATTAAGCAAAAGCTTTCATTAGGAAGTCGATTTTTTTTTTTTTTTCGTGGATAATCGGAAACCATTGAATTTCGGCAAATTCAAAGATCCGTATAGATGAGGGTTGTCGCTATTTGACTCGATTTGTACGCAAAACTGTCGACCGACCGTGAGAAAAAAATTGCTGACACTGCGTTATGCTTAACCCGCCCCCAAGATGTTGGCAATCGCCTTACCGAAGGAGCAGCGCAGCCCTACAGAACATTCGTAATCCAATTATCGCAAAACCCATTTCTTTTTCCTTCCGCCAGAAACTCGTTATATTTCTGATTCATAGGCATTCCGAGCGATGAAGAAAAATACGGGGGTTTCTTATCGTACGATATGCAAGTTTGTGTATAAGACTCGCAGCGGATATCCAACCATAAACCCGCGTGGGCGGCGTGATCATCACGTGTGCGACGGCGCGAGTTCCGCTTTAATTATCCTTACAACTCGTAGAAACGAAAAATGAAATTGCACGTGCAAACAGTAAATACGCGAAGTATACGACGAGTGCACGCGCTCATTTACACTTCAGGCTCACCGAAGTGTCACACGCAGAGTGTTGATTTATACCAGCAACTTTGCTTCTCTATCTTCGTCGTTCGTATCTTATACGCGTTTCTGATGCACCACAATGATAGCAGTATACAGTTTGTTATTATCATTTAATGTTGTTTTAGTTTGTTACTTCGTCGCGTAACGAGAGCGTTTAACGTACATTGTTTCGTAGCGTCTCGTAGGATGAACACGTGCGTTTTATGTGTATCCACGATGCATGGATGCACGTGACGACCGTCCGGATACCATACCATTTACCATTTAATAAAACCAAAGAAAAGTACCGTTATAAGTCCGTCGCCGCCTTGTTGGGAATGAAAAAACAGATAAAATGAAAATTGAAAGGATAAACACGTGTCGTCGGCACGGAGTTCTATACGTTTCTTTCGGTTCATTTGGTGTTTGCAGCGTTCCTAATTGTCAGTGCCATATGCAGGAAACAACGAGCCGGGAGTGCACACAGCGATAAATGCGGAGGAAAGCAAATAAGCCAATGGGTATACAACAGAAGTCGCGTGTACAAGCAGTCAGCCAGTGGGTTAAACGAGATATCGTTATCTCGCTATACACCTATATAGCAATGGTAACGCGCCGCTCGTATGGCTCGTACGAGTTTCAGTCTGCTCACCGGACTCGTACGTAAAACGGGAACGAACGGACGAGGAGGTGCCTTTTGTTATGATAAACTAGCGAATGTATGTATTTATTTATTTATTATGCTTACGCTGACGAGCGATCGATCGAGCGGTAACTAATATCGCGAGCGGAGAAGTTTTTTTTTTTTTTTTTTTTTTTTCGTTGTCCAATTAAAACGGTGATTTGCAAAAAAAATGTATATATTAAAGTTGCTGTAGCAATTGAGAGTCGGGAAATGATTATATCGGTAAAATTAAGTTTTATCTCATATTCACGTATAAGTAATAATTTAACTAAAGTACCGATATTTTAACCAGTTTTTTTTAAGATCTTCATTACTTCGAACAAAAATTTGGTAGGTCATTTTTTCGCTCATATTTTCAATATGATTTTTTTTTGAAAAAAGGATTTTCAAATTTGCCGATTTTGCGCGTATATCATTATTTTCTGATAAATTGCATAGACTAATGGATTTTTTTTACGTACATCGTAAGCTGGAATATTCTCCTTGTCGCGTAATAATTTAACTAAAGTACCGATATTTTAACCAGTTTTTTTAAGGTCTTCATTACTTCGAACAAAAATTTGGTACATCATTTTTTCGCTCATTAATTGATTTTTTTTTGAAAAAAGGATTTTCAAATTTGCCGATTTTGCGCGTATATCATTATTTTCTGATAAATTGCATAGACTAATGGATTTTTTTTACGTACATCGTAAGCTGGAATATTCTCCTTGTCGCGTACTACCGGCGAACTGTTTCTCGGTGCTATCAGTGCCATATTTTCTTCGTTTTTCCTGCTGTCGACTTAAACAGCTCGACGGTGGACCTACAGGCCTTACAGACTTCGTCGCGCGCGCATAGACAGCGCACACACACTTGTCCTCTTTCACAGATTATCGTCCGTTGTCGACATTTCTTTCTCCAGCAGCCCTTCCGCTCTCGTCCTCGAAGATATTCGATTTAATGTCTTCCGTGAGAGCCGGAGAAACTGTACCACTTGCCAAAAGGCGAGTAAGCAATACGAAGAGGAGAAATGTGCTGTCGCAGCGATGAATCGATGCCTCGACTGTTCTAGACGTACAGCTGACAGTAGTTAAGTTCCGCGGATAGTCACAACGGGATATATTCGTGCCAAAAATTGATGTCGACCTGTCCTATTATTAAATTTCACCGTTTGTCAAGAAAACTGTTGAACTCGCGACTTTATATCATCTCTCTTTTATCTCTCGTTCGCGATAATTTATTATTCGAGGATAGAATGAAAAAAAAAAAAAAAAAAAAAACCGCTCAACAATAAATTACCAGAAGGTAAACAGTTCGATAATTCTCAATTTTGATTATATACTTATCCACTTGAATTTTAATCGCAGTAAAATCAAAGAGACTGAATAAAACGATTTGCCGCTGCAATCGGTAAATCTATTTGATTCTTACGAACGCCGATTGCTGCGCATTACGTATCTAAAGATTGAAATTGATATGAAAGATCGCGGAGATTCTTTTCGGGTTCTGAAAGAATCGAGTATACTGACCGATCGATTGCCGGTACGGAAAGAAAGTGTACCGGTCAACGTAAAGGACGTTCACCGACCGTAGCGGTGCATGCATACGCGCGTACATAAACCACAGACTCACGGAACAAGATATCGATCGACATTGACATTGAATCAACTTTGAAAGGTACAGCTGTGGACCAACGGTAGCCGATTCTCGTTTAGAGCCGATCGAGTTGTGAAACTCGATAAGTTATTGCCTTTTCGAGATCCGAGAGAAAGGAATAATCGCGTATACAACGTGATCTATGTACGTTTCTATTCGAACTTGTAGCGCTTCTAAATTTAGAAGGCTTTCGGTTCATGTTTATGTTATTGACTCGAAACTACGAAAGCTTTGCGTTGACGAATGACGACAGAAGGCCATCGAACTCGTCAAACAACATTCGTGTTAATAATCAATTTTTTTTTTTTTTTTTTTTTTCGTAAAGATTATTCAATTATTTTTGAGACCGGAAGTTGACATATACAATACAGAGAAATACAATAAGTAAATTGATTTCGGAGCAAATGCGGTCAGACAAAAATTACAGTATTTTTTTTTAACTCGATTGATTTTCAATTTCGTTGTATAGAAGGACAATGTAAAAAAATCTGATTGAATGAAATAATTGAAACACATCTGAGACGATAATCAATCAATTTCCATCTATCGGATTACATTTATCGAAGTATTGAAACCGGAAAATATCACGTTACACATTGGAAATAAGAGATCGCGGAGAGATTGGTTGTGCATAATACTATAAGTAGTTCGAAATACTGCGCTTGCCGGTCTCAAGATCCGAGTCAACTTCTCGTTAGACTTCCTGTCTCACACGAGAGAGCCTCGCGAATCAATTAATCTCGCACTTTCATCCGCGAATTAATGAAACGCGAGCGGCGCGAGAGAGGAATGAGGAAAGATAAAGATTGTGCGATGAGAAAAAAAACAAACCGTTGAATAAATCTAATTTTTCACACTTCACTTTCAGCTTAAAGCTTTTGTTTCTTTTTTCTTTTGCCTCTGTAATCACTGCGAAACAATCAATTTTTCTTACACTTTCTCTGCGCTCACAGAACTTTTCGTTTCGTTCGTTTCGTGTTTGTTCGTTGATCGATTCGCGATTTCTCGACACGCACCGCTCCGCCTCGTGTTCGCAGTAACGCGAAATATGCGGAAAAAAAAATTCGCCCCGATCGAGACTTTGCTCGATAGAAATTCGATAAATTGGAGCAAATTTGACGCGAGTGTGGAGAGAAGAGTAACGGCTGACGGCCAGCTCCGTACTGATTGTCGAGGTGCGCGTTCACTCTGTTGTCCGCGACGTTCGCGTTTTCCCACTTCTCTCGCTCACCTCGCATGACGAGAGACCTGCGTACCTGTGAAACGCCCTGCGGTCTATCCTTACTACGGATATAGAGGTTCCGATTCCTCGTGAAATACATTCGGTGACTCTGATTTTTTCCGGATACATGCGGAAAATTGTTTACTTAACTCCGTTGCATTTTTAGCAATGAAAAAATAATTAAATAATTATTATTTCCGGGATAATACGACGATTTCAAACTTATCCCGATTCGCACTCTGATCGATCAAAAAATCGTATTTTTTTTCAAAAATATTAATTTAAAAAAAAATCCGCAACACTTATATTTATTTATCAAATTAATATTCTGCAACAAGGTACACAGTAAAATATATCGAAATAAAAAAAAATTATGAATTGCAATTTCGGAAAAAACGCGTTATTTCTATAAAAGAAGTTTCGTTGGATGATGATTTTCGTGTAATGCAAGCATTTTTTTGCTGAATTTAATGCAAGTTAATTGAATAAAGGGATAAATAAAAAAATCTGTATAGTCATTCTGTATATTTAATTAATTCCACACTTCCGAAAGAAACACAACAAATACGCTTGCGGCGCAACGAGAGAGAAATAACGGAGAATATTTGTCACGTATAATCTGAAATGCAACGAAAGATTGTACGAATTTTTGTACGTTGAAGGTAATCGGGTGGGACGTCATTGCGTCGTGGATTCCAGAGAGGACGTTTTATCCACGAAATATCCTCCCACGTGTGTCGGTTCGATTTCGATAGTAGCCCCCCAACGAATATTTCGACGCTGGACCAGCAACCGCGTAGGTATATAGACGGCAGAATATAAAAAATAACGTGGGTGTCGAATTCTCGAGAATTGTTTAATACATCGGAGCGAAACGAAAACGCAGATTGATAGAGTCGGTGCAGACGAGAATAATATTGAATCACCGGATTCGGTCATTACGACAGCCACGCAGTTTCGCGCTCTCACTTTCTTCATTCGGTGTAAGACGTTTATTCGATGAATTTGATATGAGATTCGGCGCCACCTACTTTTTTTTTCCTGTATATCTTAATTTATATCTTCCCGAATAACGAAAGAGCGTATAAAAAAAAAAAAAAAAGTTTCCTTGAATTCTTATGATTATATCGAAGTGAGTCTATAAAGCACCGTTGCATCGTTTTCGAGACGAGGTAATGTAACGGTGTGTTGCCTTCTCGCGTATCCACTATCTGGACAAAGTGGAAAGGACGGGTAATTATAATCGAAGGTGTGGCTACGTCGTACGGCTGAGTAACGATCGACCTGTGCGCGACCCCTTGGTACACGTAATAAAGACTAAAAGGTTCAGCAACCCTTAGCAAACTCGTCATTCAGAATGGGGAGAAAGTGGTGGCGTGCTGTGCAAGAGTTTGATGCAAAATAGCGAGACCCCGGAGAAACGAGTGGCGGTGTTGTGGAAAGATTATACGACGCGACAAGGGAAAACCTGGGAACGGCGAAAATGGAATTGCGAACTAACGACCTTAAGGATCGAATATGAAAAACATTTTTTTTTTTTCAAACCAAACATCGCGGTAGATAACATTAATTTATCATTTGCAGAGAGCGATTTCATCTGTTTCTTCGGTAAATAAAAAATCGATTATCCCGAATGCAGTGATTCATACGACTCAAAATTTTCAGTTTTTTGATTCTTTTTCTCGAAACGTCGATCGGCCAATGTCTATTTTTAACTTCCACACTTCGTTGCAATCTGACATTGAGGTCGAAGCGAGAAATAATCAATGGATCGTACCGTTACTCAGTCTGGTACAGGAAATCACGTGGCCGCTATGTTCGCATCTATCAAGTCGGGAAGTGGAAGCCGTAAATACGATGAGTTCCGACATTGAAGCATCGATCGTTTCTGATTTAGACAGAGGTAAGTGAAGATCGAAATAAACAGAAATAAAATGTTATCAAATCCTCGTCTTATATCGTCGACCAGACTGATGATCAAATACGGGGATTATATGGAGCGAAGATGTACCCTTAATTCCCGTCAAATTTAATTCCACGGTCGCAAGAGCCGAGAGCGTCCTCGTCGAGTCATTTAAATTCGTTTCTCCATCCAATTGCTCGAAATTAATTGTGAAAAATTGTTCCCGAGAGCGTCGTCTCGTCTCATTCGGAAGATTTTTCGTTTCAGCTGTGCGCACGGATTCGTGCATCAAATTTAACGTCTCATGAAGACTGCAATGAAGAGAGACGAGAGACGGTGCTAATTCGTGAATATAACGTCCCACGTTGTAATTTGCACACAATCGAATTTTCGGGGAGGAGAATCGCGTGGGCGCGAAGACGTGATGAATGGGATAAGTCGAAACGCCATCGTGTAGACACGAGGAGAGCACGAAGTAGTGAGAAATTGGATCATCTCGGATTTACTCATTTGGTTCGTAGTCGCTATAGCTTAGCGCTTTCGTGTCGAGGAAAAAAAAGAAAGAAAAAAAAAGGCACCGACAAAGAAATATCGACCATCGGCCGATCGATCAATCATTCTCTATTGATTATTATCGAACGGAACGAACCACTGGCGCATCACACGCCGGCATATGCTTGTCGGGGCTATGATTTGCGTCAAGTAGATAAGTCCGCATGTGCAACGGCGTGGTTCTCAAACTGACAGAGGAGGGCGCCTGCCAACGGCATTACCTACTATAAAACCGACGAGCTGTAACCGTTTTCTTCAGCAAACGTTTTGCGCCGATAAAGAAGCGCACAGAGTTCTCGACAACCACCTTGCATTCGAGATGCGCTTACTATGTAAACGCTGCGCTTGACATACAGACTTTCCATCATCGTAAGTCATAATAAACAATTATTGTCACAGTTAATAAAAATTATTGTCACGGATAATGACAATTATTGAACCCATTTTTTTTTTTTCAATAAATTAAATTAACGCGTATTATTGATCAATATACAGCGTTTTTTTTGTAATTTCGTAAGAAAATACTTTAATTTTTCGGAAATTAATTGTCGAAGGTAAAGAAAATTGCAGCAATGAATGCATTTTTGTTTAGCAATTTTCTACGATATACACATTTTATACGTCGAGAATTTATGGTACCAGAGAAGACGCATTTATATGTTTCAAAGCGACCTTCTCGTAATTTTTTTCTTTTTCTACATACTTCCGGTCAGTGACGTCGCAAGGACTCGTATGACGTACGTTCTCCGGTGGGCGACTACCGTTGACAAAAGTCCGTTCTCTGTACGCGAGTCTCTGAGCTCAACTCGAATTATAATTTCCCGTCGATCCTTTCACGTTTCTCTCATACGCTCAGCAGAGGCCAAGGTTCGCGCGAGTGAATTGTTCTTTGGCAGTTATTGCCGTGCGCCTCGTACAACCGATTTTTTCAATTTTGTATCTCGTAAATTCAGAGTAATAAATAGAGTAGATACTATCACTCAATTCACCCGGCGGCTAGCAATGCAGCTGCTCCACGAGGTGCAGCCGCGGTAATGAGAAATCCGCGCAGACATAACGTGCGTGTGCTGTAAGACACGAAGGCATATATGCGAACGGACGTTTCACATACGATAATAGAATGTATACAATGTCCGATGTTAACAAGATTTTTCCATAGAATTTCAATCTTTTTAGAAAGAATAATTTCCTATCGGCACGTATACGTAAATAACGCGCTATATTATAGATTTCTATCTATTTACCGAAGGTAAATCATTTTTCTTTCCGGTTGGTGCTAAAAAGGCATTTTTATGCACACCTCGCGCGTGTATAATCCCCATTTTAACATCCCTGTAAAGTCAGCAGACGAAAGTCTCCAAAATGGATTCAACTTATACCAAAATTAGGCGCTTTTAAGGTGCTAATTTGATACCGAAGTTATAATTTTAGTGCTCTTTTTATTTATCTAGCAATCCAGCTGCAAAAATTCTCTGTAGAGAGAAAAAGCGGAGATAGACATTTTTTGGAAAGCTTTTTACAGGAATTAAGTGCTTTTTAAGTGCTTTCGAAACGTAAAAAACATTTCCGCAAAATCCGACCGGAAAAGTTTTTTTTTTTTTTTTTTTTTTTTTTTAATATTTCGAACGGGAATAATCGAAAATTGAGACGAAAGTCTCAAAAATGGATTCAACTTATGCCAAAATTAGGTGCTTTTTAGATAACACCTTGTGAAGTAAAATTTTGTACGCTACTCGTGCGAAAAACTTTTTTTTTAACTCGTGGGATTGCAACACTCGCCTTGTATCGTTATGTACTATTTTTTTGTTGTACGATACATTTTTCGATGATGATATCGTTCAATTATCGAAAATTAAGGTAAAATAAAATAAATAGAGATCGTGTGCACGAGAACTCACCCTGTCCTGTATCCTGACGTTCTCCTGACCTCGCTTCAGGCTCGGGGCACGCAGGACTTTGCTCGTTAGCGGCGGCTCCATCATCTCTCCTTTTTGTTTTTGTTTCTCTCACTCTCTCGCAGTGGGTGTGCGCGTGTCAGCTTGTCGTCAGGATTTCATCCTTTTCGTTGTGCAGTGTCGCCCTCGTCGCTCAATCCATTATACTGCAACAGGACGACGAAGAAAGAAAAACCATCAATCTTCGGATGACTAAATTTAATACATTAACAAATTATGATTGGTCTCGTGTAATATCCGCGGTGAAAACGTCTACAATACTTCGAATAATCAATTAGCCATACAAATAATTGGCAATTAAAAAATCATTATATTTCAGTCCTCTAAATACGATAAAATTTATCAAATAAAAAAACAATCGATTCAATGAAAAGAATCTTTAATTCCATATTTTTTAAATAAATAAAAATAAAAAAAAAATGTAAGAAAAATGTATTAATAATAAAAAAAAAAAAAATTTTAATTATGAGATTTGATGATTTAATATTTTATGATTATTTAACATAAAATTTTCTTTTAAAGAAACAAAATCTAAATTAGTAATTTAAAAAATTTTTTTTTACGCGTAATACATCGCACAGGTTTACTCCCGTGAGTAATACGAGAATGGGTATCAAGAGGGAAAGTGGTTGAACAGACTCATTATATCAGTGACATGCAATACGCGCGATCGTGGGAGATCCGCAAGTCTCTATACGGATATACGGCATGTAGAGTCCGTAACAAGGATTCACGGATTCGCCGTGACGACGAGAGATATCCATTTTTCGTCGTGCAGTAACGGTTTCCGTTTCTCTCATGACTAACGGAATATAATAACGTTCGAATAAATAAAGCTCAGCGAAACTATCTGCGGACTATAAAATCGGCAACATGACCCCGCGACGATTTTCTTATTGCGCCGCGCGCGTCCTCTCTGACAATCGAGTAAACTGCGCATAGCGACCGTACGAGACGCGTTCGAGACCGTGAGAATAAATTTCCGCTTCGATCCTCGAAGCCCCTCTCGAACTTGTACATTAATCGTACGTCGAAGCGTCGATAAAAAAAAATAATCGAACACCGCGATGTGAATATTAAATTTTATATTTGACCGATATTACCCGTTATTCTCGCTTCGAACATTTTATCGGTTGCCAAGAATTCACATTCGTTAAAAGACCCATTCGCGTCCTGAATTATATTCGTGTATCGACGTCGAGACTGTTCCGTGTTCTATGCGAGAACGGTGGGGAAGCAAAGAGAACGAAGGGGATCGCGGTGGACGATGAGAAAACTGGTCGAGGCAGTGATCGATCGAAGTCTCTATCGGGATCGATTGGCTCCAAAACAATATTCTCGGAAACTCTGGTTCGTACGAGTCTTTTCCCAGTTTTTCTAAAAATCGTTACTTTATTCACCGGAAATGTTACGAAGTCGAAATAACGGTGAAAAATCGAAAGAAATTCATTGTGGAGAATGAACCCGGAAGTGGAGTAGAAAAGGCGCGCGTGGATGCGGACTTCGAACGCGATACGAACGAGACTTGTTTTTTTTTTTTTCTACTGTCGCGCATGTTGGTATTGTAGAGTTACAACCCGTTTTAACGAATGGCTTTGGATATGGAGAGTCGAAAGTTCGATATATATCCTACTGTCGCAAGCGCGCTTAGTTATTTGATAGGGCTTCTCGCGTCTCGAGCGAAGGAAAAGGGGGGAAAGAAGAAGGCGAAAAAAGAGATGAAAAGAGCGAAAGTTTCAACGACGCGAAATCGATAGGGCGCAAACTCCCTAATAACCGATGAGTGACGTAATCGTAGCTTTTGCTTCCCGAGGCAGAGAGCGCGTTCACTGGAGCGATATTAACTCCTAAATCGAGATTGCACGTGGTGCACGTGTGCGAGTAACGGGTGTACGTGTGTGAGAGGTGCTCGCCGTTCTGTCGTCAGGCCCATTGCCAAATATCGAAGATCGATGAAATTTGCGGGACCGAATCGAATCAGTGTCGGCAGACTGAGCAAAGCTGCTGACGTGATAGCCTCGAGCGCTACTGTGTGTGGATGACACGTGATGCGATTTTACCATATGAAATGCTTGGAATTTTATACAAAATCGTAAAAAAAATTGTTTCATATTTGGGTCACAAAATGGCACGATATCAATGTAATATATTCGCGTATTGCATTAATAAAAATCACAGACAAAATTTCCATTTTTTATAATAAAATTTTAAAAAATAATAATTTTGCCGAAATATATTTTTTTTTCCACAATGTTAATTAAACTCTCGATTCGCGAGCTTTTTATTTTGTATATTGTGCTAAAATGATGAGAAAATATATTTTAAAATATTGCCAATTTATGTATCAATGAAATGATGTTAAGAGTTAATTAACGGAGATGACACGAGTAGCTAAAGATCGAGAGTTATATATCGAAGAAATATTTCATCACTATATTAAAGCTGTACTATTTTTGTACACGTATTACGGGAGGAAAACTAATATTCCGAACGGGAGTCGCGGGATATCCGCGTTTCTTCCTCGATTGCTTCGCTCGAATATCACCCGCGGGAATTTGGTCGTTGCGTGCCGCACGTACGGTACCGACTATTTTCGTTGCATCGCACACGCATCGGGTAAAGCCCGGGACGACGAAGTTACTGACCCCCGAAGTGGATTTTCACTGGGTGAGCGTGCGAACGATGAGAAGAAAAAAAAAACAAACAACAAAAGACAGAAACGCGTATACTATAGTTTTAACGACCTATTACGTTCCCCCCGATGAAACGCCCGGAACGTGAACTCGAAGATATTTCTTCTCGGGATTCAGCCAACTGATGTGACTGTGCCATACGGCTTCGCGTATAGATTTATTCGTAGCCAATTACCGATAGTCAAAGGTCCTCTTCGGTACGAGAAATTTTCAACGGGGAAACGCATTGCCAATGGGAGAAATTCAAAGTGTGACAAGCCGCGAAACGATTTGTACAACGAGGCGAGGAGCGTGAAGAGAGCTTATGGTCCGCGAGTAAGCGCTCTCACCGTCCCATTATTTATCAGCCGCAAAATTGCATCGCGAAATGACTGAAGTACCGCGAAGGATGGAGAATCTTGACGGACGAAAACGCGCGTCCTTGCCGCTTTGGACGATGATGGCTTTTGCCCATTAATATATCTAATGGCGCGAAAGCTTAGGGCACCAGTAGGCCGGTTAGACATCCAGCCGTTGTCTGGAACAGCGCCAAATTTCCTTTCCAAAACTGGAGCAAAACGAGAACGAGGATGAGCTCTGGTTTTACCGCGTATAACACAACCGGGTAGTTGTGTATGATCTCTGTGTGACCCACCTAAATCGCGAGTTCATAGTTACCGTCAATCATCCCAACCGACATACACACGCAATCGCTATTTAATGCGCCAAATACCATGCGAATTCGTGGATTACACGATCGGTGCCAACATTGTATCTATTCATTTTCAATTATTCGCGTAAACTTTGCGTACCTTTTTTGGCGCATCGAATCAGTTACTCAAAAATTTCGATTCTACAATTATCTATGTCATTCAACAAATTTAGCGTTAAATTTATATCAAACATCAAAGAAATCGCTTAATGGCCACCATTTGCCTTTTTTAAAGAACTTACGAAAACGAAAATTCAAATTTCCTCAAAAATATAAGGGATGTAATTATGAAATATAAAAAATATAAAATGGCAAAGAGAATTTCTCGATTATGAAAAAAATTCAACGAAAGTCTGAGTTTTTTATTTTTATTTCGATTAAATTTTTATTTTTATTCATCCCATCGAATTTCTTTTTTTGTTTCGATGAGAACAATGATTTATCGTTTCTCTCTGAATTTTACGAATAGATGGCGCAAAAATGAATTATGTTTTTGTCAGCAGCTACTCTCAGGGACACGGGAAGCGATCTATTGTTTTTTTTTTTTTTTTTTTTTTTTCGTACTGGCAATGTAGTTTTTTATCACGCGACCATTTTCAGGTGACATGCAGCATGTAATTTTTTATAATACGTCCCCAGTTATGCCCATCAAATATCTTCTGAATTTTATCCTCGCAACATCGCGATGTATAATAAAGCGCGAAATATGGGTTACAACAAGGAATGTCGGAGGGATGCTAAGCGTTGCTCTCGAAGCTTTATTTCTTTTTTAATCGCAAATAAAAGAATACTTCGAGGTGAAACTTCGTCGGTGCTTGAGGCATTCGACACCGGCGTGGATCGCGTGCCGCTCGGAGGGAACTAAGAGGCATATACCAACTCCTCGTCATTACGGACATCTAATTATTTCCCTGCATGCATATACATCGAAAGCCATATTTCCACGGCGTGTTTACGTCCGATATGTCTCGGAGACGCGATTAACTTCGGCCTTGAAATCTTCTCACTCTTTCTCGCTGTTTCTATACGTCATTGCATTTCGTCATCGGCTCCAATACATCGCGATGCAGATAACGCGATCCTTTGATACGCGGAACGCAATGATGCATCACTCCGAACCTCTGGCAAGCTATACGACTTTTCGCGATCTAATTTATCGAAAAATACCAATTTTTCGTTCGTCAGGGTCACAGGAATTTAATATCCTATCGTAGAGCCTCGAACGCATCGATAATGCGAGATTTATTGTTTCTAGTCGATCAAACACGATACGATGACAATAGACGAGGATTGAACAACAATCAATCTTGACCTTCGCGACTCCGCACCCTTAAAGTTTCGTACATCATGCATGTACGTCTCGTCTATTTTTAACTTATTTCTATGATCTTTCAGTAGCATATACAACAATGCGCCCGGGACGTATGAACGTTCGCGTCCTTGTTGGCAAATGGTGCATCACCAAAGCGCGTCTATTCTATTCCAAAATGGGTGTGCTGTAGCCTCTATATATACCGTAGATATTATTATTATGTACCAGTCTCTCTTTCGTACCGGATTTTTCATCAGCCACTTATTCGATCCACCAGGCCAAGTAATAACTCGTATTAATTTGAAACTCACGAATCAACGAAAGTTTCCGCGATGCATCGAAGTATAGGAGCGCTTCACGTATATCTCCATACCGCTCTCGCGATCTATTCTCGTCTATGCCATGAAATATTATAATAATCCTTTTTACGTGCCTATCCGCGATCGTTGATATTAACGTCGTCGACTGAGCGCGAAGAAGATTCCTGTTGGCTCTTCGATAGGAGAAATATTGAAACTCGAGAAAAATTTTTAGCGCAAGGATCGTAGTGAGGCTAAGTCTTGAATTATGGAAGGAACCAACCGCACCACGAATGTTTAATCGTTTTTTTATGAGAAACCGTAAAAAAAAAAGCAAACTTTTTGTGCGCAAGTTCGCGCGAACGTGCATCCGCAGTGTGGCGATCGCGTAAACGGGGAGAAACGAATTTATATCGCGCGTATAAATCTCCAATCGTCGGGGCAAATCGTCCGGAGAATTTTGGCGCCGCGTAACGTGTATACACACTATCCGACAACTACGATCTGCATAGTCATGCAAACATCGAAACAAATTCGTTCGCATACAGTCGAACATTATAAATCTCCGTCGGCACGGCAGAGACGATTGCGAAAATAAATTGGAACACAATCCTCGCGTGTATCGCCAATATTCGAACGAATTTTACGAGTTGTTTCGAAAAAATGTACAGAATTTGGAATGCCAAAACGGAAAGAAAAAAAAAAAAAGATCGAAAGATAAATGCTTCTAGTTGTGAGTTAAACTTATGAAATTGCGATAGTTTAGTACCAACAGAAATTGATGCAATAAATTTCATAAATACTGAGTCTGCTTCCGCGTGAATATCGTATCCTTTATTTCGTAGGATAACCGGGAAACTTATGCAAAAAAAATATAAAGAATTAAAAAAAAAATTACTGTACCAAATTTTACGAGTGGTTTCGAAAAAAATTGAAAATTTCGAATGCCAAGTAAAAAAAAAAAAATAACGAAAGTTAAAGTATCGAGTTAAATTTATGAAATTTTCATAGAGCTTTTAACAAAAATGACGTAATAAATTTCACAAAAACGGACTGTGCCTCGGTGAATATTCGAGAATATCGTGTCTTATATTTCGCGGAGACAACCGCGAGATTTATGAACACTAAAATATAAAGAAGAATAAAAAAAAAAAGTTGGATGTTCGAAATTGAGTCTCAAAGTTTCTAATGACGTACAATTAGATCTGTAGTCGAGTTAGAAACCGTTATATCGCAGGTACATTGTCACAGAAATCCCGGCATCAAGTAAAACGAGACTCGTTTCGCGGTTGAGCATATATAAGACATACCGTGTGTTTGCATGAGTGTAAGAGGGCAAATGCGGCATATCTGATCTCTTGTCACTGTTCCCTTGTTCTTTCGCCTATCATTATTCGATTAAGAAACTTTCGTTCGTACGAGCGCCTCCCCGGTGTTCTTAGATTATACACAGAGGCGCCGGTTGAGTATACATATAATTCAGGTATAATAATTTCCTACAGCGGAGAATCGGGAGCGTGAGAATCGCGATGACCTACCCGCGGCGAAGGAGTCGAGGATCGCAGCTAGAAGGCGAGTGAACGAACGTTCTCGCCCATGAGCCGCACAATAGCAGTTTGGCTCGCAAATAGCAAAAGGCATATAGCGCGCGTCGGGGTACATTCGCGAATCCGAACCCTCCTTTAAAGTATACACCGCTCGTACACCTACTCCGTTGTATCGCTTCGCTGCAATGCGCTCACTTCGTAGACGGAGACTTGCAGCAGCAGCAGCGGCAACGTTTCTTCAGCATTGCATAAAGCTTACGCGCGGGAAGAAACCTTTCCTTCCGTACAACGTTTTCGTGTCTAGCAATGGAAGATTGCAGCCAAGTGGAAAGAGCAAAGAAGGAGATCATAGACAGAGGTTCTTCACGCTCGGACAATGCGAATCCATTCCAGTTCCGCAAAGTCGAGCAGAAATTCATATTCTCGATCTTTCACGAAACTCCGATCGTCACGGTGTTATTCAACAAAATTAGAAAAGAGGATATGCAGGATAACATTTCCGAGCGCCCAGTAAAAAAAAAAAAAAAAAAAAAAAAAAAAAAGTCACATCTCCTTAAAAATTTGAATCATCGTTGCTTCGGAAGTAATAAAATCTGCATGAATCCTTTGGCTGGAGATGATTCACGGCAGTTCGAAGCTTGACGAGAGGTAAAAATTTGAAGGAATGAGAAAGGAATCGTTAACCCGTTCGCTCTCGAGGCTCGTGGAATTTCTCGAGCATCGTAAAGGATCGCGCAGTGAGCCCGGTGCTCCACCGCATGCGATTCGCCTCTGCGCTGCAGCGCACAGAGTACACACACGAGACAACTGTGCACCTCATTACGTCTTTCTCTCACGCTTTGTCACGCGCAATGCATACATATGTTACTCACCACTGACACTGTGCTGCTTTACAGTGCACATACACCGACGCTGGACGGGCAATTCGCGATTACGAAGAAGTTCGTGTGAATCGTACAGCATGTCACAGGCACGTTGGTTATACACAGCGATCGCAGTTTCGCTAATGCAGGGATTTTTTGTGTTCTGCACGCAGAGAGGCGTCCACGTGGAGATGAAAATAGAGAATTAAGATAGCGGAAGATGAATAAACGTGTCGTTTCCTTGACAACCGATTCATATTTCAGCGTTCGATAGAGAAAATTAAATTTGATAGCGAAATTGAGATATTGAGCGATTTACTGGTTGGTTCACGAAACTTTTGAACTTTTTAGCCGTTTTTAATCTCATTAAGAAACTTTTAACTTTTATAATATTTATTATATCGACATTCCGCTTCACCAAATATCGTCCTCGCAGACATCGTTGTCCTGCAGTTTCGACTACAACCCCAACAACAAACAATGGGTGGGGGATGCAATTGAACTTAAAAATAATGATTCTGGATAAAGTTTCGTAATGATGAAGATATCGGGTCTTTTAGACTCATTTGTGACATACTAAAGAGATGCAAAAAGATGTGCGGCGTTTCAAGGTCAATAGACAAATTGAAGTCGAAATATTTATCTGCCTGTCCATCTGTTCAATATCTGCATCAATATTTGCAACGCAAATAAAAGATGAAGATAAAGTTTTTTTTTTTTTTTTTTTTCAATTTTTGATTGAATACTTTTGCGATGATAAATAGGTGCACAATGCAGGCGATAGATATTTTCTCAGACTTTGCCGACGAGCCACTTATTTATCAACTATGTTCAGTACGTGATTTATCGTAGATGAATTTTCGTTTACGCGGACTCGCATCGTCAGCAGTAAACGCCAGTAGCCCACATAGTAGAGCAGTCAGCGCGTTCGTATAACTGAGGAATAACTTCCTCGCGAGGTCTTGGCGTTGTCGGGGTTTCTCGACCCCGCGGGGGCTCACGCACGCTGCGCGTTTTCTGATGCCCTGTCTTCTCTCATCGCAAGCGCGTTCTCTTTCTCCTCGTTTCGCTCGTAAAGTATTTCGCGCTATTGTGCCGAAGAGCCCCCGAGTCAAGAGATGCGAGAGCGCGCAACTTCTAGCTATATTGCGCGCCTGTCCGATGAGACCGCGACGAGAACGAGAGAGATACTTCTTTTCACGAGAGCGGCTGCAACGAGCCGGCAAACGTGTTACCTACACAAGAGAAAACGGTTGACGCACATGTGCCACTCGCGAGACTACCTCATAAGGCCAACAGTGCATACTCCGTTTTTTGCCCACCCTTCGATCCTTCTCTCGTAATTCCTCGTCCCATTTAGTCAACACGTCGGCTGCAACTTTGTACTGAATACGTAGCTTCAGGTACCATGCGGAGCACATTTTTCAGTATTTTTCATTTTTTTTTTTTACAACTCGTCACCATTTTTGTTTATTTTTTGTTTTCATTTTAGAAGTTCTTTGAACTCGTGACAATGCATTTTTTTTTTTTTTTTGCTCAAAGCCATTCGTCGT
The DNA here is from genome assembly GCA_934046635.1 of Buathra laborator. Lineage (NCBI taxonomy): Eukaryota > Metazoa > Arthropoda > Insecta > Hymenoptera > Ichneumonidae > Buathra > Buathra laborator. The sequence continues at coordinate 9,499,630 of OW203900.1, forward strand.
AGAGAATTTTTTTTCATCTCGCTTCTTTTTCTCGTTCAGTGACGCGAACGCGCAGGAATGCAAAAGCAATTTTCAGCCGCAGATATTTTTATGCATCGCCAAAGTTTGGCCAATATTGAAAATCACGTATACGAACTTAACACATCGCCGCTGAATATTCGAGAACGTTATACCTTTTTACTTTCATTCGTTCCGTCGCTTTTACAAAGGCCTCCTTTTTCCGTATTATTATCCTTTCGTAAGAGCGAAATGCGGTGAGAGAAGAGAAAAGAAGAATTGAACTCATGCTGAATGCCCTTTTACTAATACGAGAGACGGATAAACGTGCATCAAACGTTTGCTCGCTGCGTGTAGCTTACACGTACGACACGTACGGATACGTGCATTGCCTACTCGTCGCTACCTCGATGCCACGTTTAGTATAATCTTTCCTTCTCTGTTTCTCGGCTCTTTCGTGCTCCGCTGCTGTCGGAGCTTCGCGAGAGTAGCTGCTGCTGCTGGCGGACACGTTGATGATTGTCAATGCCAAGGTCCCCCCATTCTTGCGTTCTCTCGTTTCACCTCGAAAGATATCCCGCATGGAACTTCTTTGAGGCAATAACATATGGAACGCCTCCATTCGGACGGATCGATGTCTCGAGCAGCGCGCATCGGTAAAGTTACCATAACTTCTCTCGCTAAGAATTAATTCTTCCGGGTAATGCATCGCGAAATTACGAGAACGGTACGCAAAAGAATCTTTTGCAAAATCTTCGCTAACTACCCGAGACACTGCGATTCCGATGCATTCTGAGACGAAATTGACAAAGTTGTGCGCGGCGCACAATCGTCGAATAGCGCAGTTATCTTCGTGTGGATCGAAGTGTTCTATAGGTGATGCGAGGCCTTCAGATATTACGAGACTTTGCCTTGTGATACAGAAATGTGCCGACGGGCACATCAAGAAGTTTCCAAGTTTCCCCGAGTTATGGGAGTCTGTGGTATGAATTCTTGATATTAGGGATTCAAAACTGCTGCCGAGATACTCCGGAATACATTAGACGTGATCGCGAAAAACATTAATTACCCAATCTGCTCGCTGATATCATTTTTGTTTGTTCTGCGCGAAGCGATTGCCTCGAACGACAATAATCATTTCTACCGATTATCTCAGTCATTTAACTTCAAAAACATGAAACGTGACACAAGTGAAACTATCCTTTACGATTAACTCTATGATTCGAAATGTGCTTTCATTTAATTATGTTTTTAGTACCCATGAGATGCATAATGCAATTTTATGAGCGGTTACTGCAGTAATCACCGTGAAAGCAATTTTTTTTTTTTTTTTTCATTTTTGTCGGTGATTTACAAAGATAGGTGAAAAGGGTTAAATTGTGCAGTGACTACCACGTCGGCCCATTGTCTGAACGAAGAATTCTCGTACGACGCTGGCAGCGATCGGGATGCCTCTGCATTCTCGATCCGTCGAGACGCTTCGACCACACGTGACTCGCGAGTCAATTGAACATCGAGAGGGAAGATACCGGAGCGCGCATTTCATAAATAAATTTATACTGTTATAAATGCCTTTACGAGACGACAAAATACATGAGAATATATGCATTTATGCCGCAACCGCAATCTAATCTGTATTTGATTATGTTGTACACTCGGATAGGTTTGCGGGTAGAAAATTCTGAGTTCTCCCGATCAACGAGAAAGAGTTCGGAGATATATATATATATATATATATATATATATATATATATATATATATATATATATATATTATTAACTACGGCGCATACCGTCTGCTCGATGCAGACTGCATGACCGCATGATCGACTGCATTGTCGAACCGTCGGGATATATCCTACACCCAGTGAACGTGATCCGTGTGCTAAACAATCCGTCGAGAGCTCCATCTCCACTACGGACTGAAGTACGAACCGAAATCCTCTCAAATGAAAAAAAAGGACGAGAGAGAGAGAAAAACAAAAAAATAGATACAACGAAGCTGAGAGCATCGAAACGGTCAATTTTCTATCGGCGATACTCTTGAATCCAACACTTTGTCGTTTAAACATCGCAAACAGATCCTATCGATTCCGTTTTTTTTTTTTTTTTTTTTTTTTTTTTGGTTTTTTTTTGTGTTGCTTCTTCTTTGACTCTTTTTCTTCTTTACTGCTTGTTTTATTGAATGTCGTCTTGGCTACTTGGCCTTTTTATTGTGTAACCTCTCTGTCTCTCTTCCTCTCTTCCTTTTGTAGTTTCGGAGGCTGTATGCACTCTACGTGACCGTCGGCCAGACACGGAGAAGCCGGTGCAGCCGCAGCACGGTATCGTTTTACATACCTATATGTATACACTGTAATATAAATGGTAGACGGTACACTATAGCATACGCGCTCTTAAAGTGTCCATGGAATGGAGAACTTTTCCGCCCGAGCGGCTCGCGCATACTAGTCGGTGGGGCCAATGCTGAAGATCGTATTTTCTTATATCGCGATTTTTAAAAAAAATTTTTTTCGCTTCTCATTATACCCTTTGACCGGGCGGAGTTCAAACTATTACGCGAGTCGAACTTTTTTTAAATCACGGAATTTAGTACGTCGAGCAAACTTCATTTTCCGCTGATGGGCTTTTTCAAATTTTATGTTTCTTATCGACAAATGAAAATAATAAAATTTTTTTAATTAGTTCGCAACTGTATTTCTCATACCATACTTTTTTTTTTCCGTCGGGTTATGTTTTTAAACGTCGATCCACATTCAAAAAAAAGTCTGATTTTTTTTTTTTTTTTTTTTTCAGATTCGAACGCAATGTTAATTCCCTTGAATTAGGTACCGTAACTCAATAAAATTCTTGCGAGTTATTGTAGCTTCAAATTTAAAATTAAAAAAAAAAAATTGCGATGTTTCTTGCGAAAGTGTGTTGGCTACGCGTAATAATGTGGGCGTGTTGGAGATTGGTCTCCGTCGTTCCGCGTACTTATATGTACCTTCCATTACAGAGAATAAACGAAATTTTTACAATAACCGAGTGTGTAATTCAAGCTGCTGCTTGCCAGAGCGCGGTAAAGCCGCGTTGAATGTTCAACAGAAAACCTCGATGATTCGTTACGGACAAATTCTCTTAACGGCGGAGTCGGCTTGAGTGCGCAATGACGAGTAATTGGGGTAAAAGGGAAGTAATAAACTTTTCGAAATCCAGATTACACGCGTAGTGGCGCGTGCGTGTTTTCTTGCGTATATTGAAACATGAAAACTTATACATTAATGCCTCACGTTTTTGCACGCGTGGGTCGAGTGGGTCAAGATCAGTGTTTTTTTTTTCTTAATGATACACGAAGGCTCTTTCTCTCGTCATGTATTATCCAGATACTCAACGTATCTGCTTTCACGAGATGAAAAAAAAAAAAAAAAAAAAAAAAAAAAAAATGGAAAAATTCGATTTTGTCTCACGACGTTTCCTTCGGCGGGGGGCACTCAACTCGCGGATCTCGTGTTTCAACACGGCAGATTATTGAATTACAACGAGACAGAGACACCTGTAATACTCTCGGCTGATCTCCGAGGTTTCCGAACCACTCGTTCGACGAATGTTTTCATAGCGAATCCTCGACGGATCGATCAATGATTCTAAACATATCGTAGTATATCGTAACGGGTCTACGCGATTGCGCAACTATTTTTTTTACCGTCGCCATAAAAAAAAAATAAAAATCGGTATATCGAACAGTTATCGAAAATTTGATCTCAACCGGATACCTTTAAATTTGTATTCAAATCTCCGGTAGGAAATCGCGTGGGGAGCGATAATCCTTTGGCATATCATTATCTGCTTCGCAATTTTTCGTTTTCTATTTGGCGCTTTTATCAATTGCGATCGTTGGGAATCGATGAATTGATATAAACAACAATGGGGAACGGGGAAAATCGTTTGTTTTCCAAATAGCCGATATTGCGGACGCAAATCGATCGATATACTTGAAGGTAAGAGATAGGCGATGAGGCCGAGAAAATTAATCCGGGTTACTCAGGATACGGCCGTTGCTTGCACGTAGCCAATTTCGGAGGCGAGCTAACACCCCGGGTACCAAAGGGAAGGGGGATAACGAAGCCACTCAAGCCGAAGCCGAGTAGAGCGAAGGCACACGGCAGCCAACGGAGCGCAGAGCTGTGGATTCGTTGGAATATCTTGTTGGAAACTGTTTGCTGTGCAAAGAGTACGAGGGAATGGGGTACCCTCCCTCTCTCGAGGGAGAGGCAGGGAAAGCGAGAACGCAATGATGAGGCTTACGGGGGTGAGAGAGATCAGAGGAGCGTACGAAGCCTCGAGATGAGCAGAGAAAACGGTTGACGCGGCCGTTCCGGACGAGTCGCTGCATACTGGCTTAGTTCAACGCGGGTTTACCATTCCGGATAACCTGCGAAACCAGCGAGATGCCTCGTAGCTCTGCTGTTTGCAGCCGCGTATACCTCGTTCAACAATCAAAGAAACCTCCCGCGAGATTAACGGATAATAATTAATCGAAATAAACGAGAAATAATGAAGATATTCCCTTCGCAATTACGGAACAACTGTGTTTCCGTCTCGTAATACAAGCAATCAAATTAATGAAAGAAAAAAAAAATAAAAATTGTGCAAAAAATGTCGATTGCATTATTTGAATTTGTGATTTTAGCGTATGTACCAATTGTTGATTTTTTTTATAGATTATATCAATTGTAAAAATGCATCGCACGATCGCATTTTTAAGACTTTGAAGACAGCGTTGAAATACGTGCGAATGTTTTCCCATTTCTACCAATAAAGTGAAACTGTTGCGTTTTTTACAGGAATTACTCGTAGAGAGTGCTAACGGGAAGTTGAAATCGTCTATGGCGGAAGTCTAATATAAAAAATTCACATTGCACTCACGCAATTGCACGAGTAAGCAGCAGCGCACTGTACTTGAAAATTCTTCGGGGATCTACTTACCACTGGACACAGCAAGTCTAGACAAATAAATTTTCAATGTACTCGAGGGAGTTCGCCCCTAAGACGTGCAGGAAGCAGCAGGAAGGAAGCGGAAAGTGGAAAAGTCTGAAGAAAAGTCCTGCGGAATATAAACTCGGCGTTCATCGATCTGTTTCTTTTCGCCTTCTTCCTCGCATCGCGAATTTTCCGCTTCGCGGCTAAACGCCTGCAGTTCCGAAGCTGCAATTTTTCTCGCTTCAAGTTTAATTGCTCAATCGGGTTTTGTTTATAGTTCGCGAAGTTTTTTTTTCCGAGTGTTTAACAAAAAGGCGCTATTGCGAAGCAAGAAAATAATTCATTTTTTACTTCGACATTCATTTTTTTATTTCGCGTTGATTTATTCAGAATATTAATTATAGAGCGTTTCTAATAGGGTGTGTCGCGATATAGCATCGATTGCTTGTGTTAATTTTCTCGCGTCCTACGATTCTCAGACTTCCTGTTAACCTTGCGATCGTTTTCTCGACTGCTACATCCTTAAAATGGCAAAACTCGAGTAGCGCGAGTGCTCCATATAAATAAATGCGTCGGATTCATGTTTAAGACTCGCAAGGCGCGTTCGACCTTCTCAAACAATTATTAGGAGTGTCGTCAATGACATCCGCAGAGGTGTTAAGGTGGAGGAATCCTTATTTCCCATTTGTATCAAACCAAATTGAGATTCCTCCTTTGTGAATCACTTATCGATCGACATAAACACAGTAATTCTGCATGTTAAAAAAATTCCTTGAAACATCGAATTCTCGTGGGCAATCCTCGAAGGACGAGAATTTTCCGAGGCCTGAGATCGGCTTTTGGAGTTAATCTCACGCGCAATATCTCTAAAAGGTCTTTCCGATCGATCGATCGATCAGCAAGGATATCGTCGTCAACACGTTCGTATCACCGCGCGATCGAAAAATCGAGAAGAATTTCAATTTCTTGATTCCGTATGTGGATTTTTCCACAGCGACACTATTTCGCCATTTTTTATCCGTCGAAACGGCGAAAAATTGCTTATCGACATCGTACTCTGTGTGAACATATAGGTAACACAGACGAGGGAAAAATCGAGCACAGGCAACGCGCGTAAATTTCAGCCGTGACTGCCGCACATACCATCGATATACCAACTGGAGTATCATCAAGACTTTTGCAGCGTTGCACTTCAATTTAAGGCATTACCAGCCGTCGAAGTTATGGCCAAACGGCTGCGAGACCTTTCCTTCTCATACGTGCAAATCTTCTTTGATCCGCGGCGCTCGGTATCTCTCGCAAATCGTCAGGAGAGAGAACGAAATAACATCGTGAAAGACAGAACGAATGAACGGTTTCGAACAATGTTCGGTGAGGCGAGGAACACGTTCGCACACGAGTTCACCGGTATAAAGTTCCTGTACGTTCGGTGTATCCCTCGGCACTTAGCCTAAATGCAGATCTCGGCGGCCGAGTGAACGTATCGGGGATCTAAGAATCGTGCCAAGTGTACAGGCCGACCGAAAAACTTTGTCGAATCGGCAACGCCATTGTCCCTCACCATCTCTCTCTCTCTCGCGAAGCCCTCGGATTATCTAACCCGGTAACGCGACGATAAATCATTTACGAACCATCGAATTACCGATCGAATTAATCTCACCTGCGAGTAACTTTACCGAGTTTATCTACCGAGTGAGACCGGGTGATCGATTCAGAGCTTTGGCAATGCGAAAACTAATTATAACGAATAAATAACGAGGTGAGCGACGGGGGGGCTGTTGGATGCGGAGGCTTCGGCCTCTCTAATTATAAATGGTACGATTTTGCCGAGGGGCTAATTACGACGCCGCTGCTGGCGCTGTCGTTTCACGATATTCGAAGTGCATCCATGAAACCGCGATTTGCTCTCGGGAATTATTATGCATGGGGTCGCTTGCCGGGGATTTTAACTATTTAGAGAATTCAGACGATAATCCGAACGCTATGGAAACATCCTATAGATTTTGGGTTGACTTTTGGTCAACTATTTACCGATTGGAGCTCCGAATTATCACTGATTACGCATGATACTGCATGAACTCCGATTGGTTCGGATTATTAAGCTGACGCGTAATTTATTTAATGTTATTTTAATGTTACGTAATATCGAGAGGAAAATGGATATCGAAAGTCGGAGAGTGGAGTGACCGAAAGATCTCAATTCGTCGACGAATGCAGGTGAGACGGGGTCAAACGAGGCGGAGACTTTTATTTTTATACCTTTTTGTTTTTTTGCTTCTTTTTCAGTGCCACAGTTGTCGGCACTTTGGTGCCAAGTGGCGGGGCTCGACTGTGCTCCGTTAAACATATACGCACCTGGAAATAGCTGCGGCCCGCTAAATGTCTGCGTGCTTCCGCGATTTTCATCACGGCAGAACGAACTCGAGAGGAAAGCTCTCGGGAATAGACTCGTTAGTGATTTTGTCGATACCCAACGATGAATCGAATTTTAAGTGATACTCGATATTTATTTTCAAATATTTTTTTTTTCTCTTCGCACGTTCGTTTGTAAAATTGTACCTCTGTCGATACACTTTCGATTTTCCAACGAGAAATCGGAGATCGCTAACTCATATATACTCGACGAATTCATGCGATAAATTATTCTTTATTTGATATTTAATTCATCTTTTGAACGCTTTCCTTTCTTTTCGAACCGTGAAAACGCACGATTCTCGACTTTTATGCGAGTAGATTGATTAATGACTTTTTAAAAATGTTTTTACAATCGCTGCTTCTAGGTCAGTATTTTTATCAATTTTTTTTCAACAATTTTTGCGCGTTTCTCGATCTTTTTTTTAAATTTATTTATTTTTTTTTGCATAATTGCTTGTGGTAAAATATTTGTTTTATCGCAACATTGTAACGTATCAGAAACAAGTTTTCGCGATTATTTTTATTTGAAAATGTGATAAGTTGATTTCTCTTTGAAACCTGCAGCGCGAAGATCGTTGGAATCCTTCAGTATTTCCAATCCTGTTTTCAACGCAAAGAAGTGGTATACAAGAGATTTATAAAGAGAAAACGAGTATCTGGCGAGTTTCAGATACTCGAAATAACAAACATAGTCGGCGTTTGGTGTTGGTGTAAGAGTGCACAGCGGTGAATTGAATATAACATGGTGCAGGAGAGCAAAGCCAGGCACAGTCAAGGTTGTGACGAGGTGCAGGTATCGAACGAGACCCGGCGTTGTACGTTGAAGGACCTATAGGGGGCGAGGGAAGAACGTAGGCATGGCAACGGAACACCACCATCTATACCAAACCTCCATTTCATCCCCCATCAAGTTTACAACTGTATCAAAAAGCCTTCGCGAGGAGAGAGGAGCGAAAAGCGTGCATAGAACGTACGTGGGTTGGTGGGTATCCGTCTGACGGTACGATATACGAATGGAAGAAAGAGACGTAGACGTAGAGTAGACAGGGCTAAAAATATAACGACACTCGTACGTGCCCTGCGTCGTTTAGGGTCACAGTTCTCAGGTTATCCACTCACCGTTCCTCGAGTGATTTTGAGGGTAGAAAAAAAAAGGCGTAAATTGACCCGAAGACGAATAACAAGCACTCGAGAAATTGAAGACGAACTTTTTACGAGCGCCGAACGGGTTAAAAAGAACATTCGACTCTCTTGAATTTTTTATGGCATCGAAATCAGAGATTTTTCCGTTTTACCAAAGACGGAGTGTTCGATCGATATGGAAAGGTGTCGGTGGAGTCGTTAAGAAATGCATGTATGAACTGGAAGGCATTGCGAATAACGGGCGAACGCGTTCGCCGGGCACGAAACTCGTAACTTATCGACGTGTGTGCGCCTATGTGTAACAACCACATGTACGAAAAAAAAAAAAAAAAAAAAACACATCATGCAACTTTTCCTTCGTACGTGACGGACGCGCGACCAGTTCGGTTCACAGTCCAATTCACGCGCGGGAGTGTGTATGTGCGGTGGTTGGTGCGTCGGAGTTTCTGGATAAACCAGCATGCGGATCGCCGTCGAGGGAACGCGCGTCCAAAGTATGCGCTACATGTCTTGACGTAGTCATGAATGCCGATACTCTATACCTCTATGAGAGCGAAATATTTATTCGGAGCCAATGGCACTCTGTACGTACGAGAACGGAGGTGCGGAAACGGATGCACCGGTGTTACTCTCGACGCATCGCTAACACACAACGCTGTTATTACACATTTCGCTTCGCGAGTGCGGCAGACAAGGGAAAGCAAAAAATCAACAAAAAATTTCTTCGTCACGCGTGTTCGTTGAGTGGAAAATAATTATTTTACTGCATTCTGTGTCCCAAAGATGAAAAAGAGTTTACGAAACTTATCGAAAATCAATTTTTTGAATCCATATACATTTTTTTAATAACCGGACATTAATTAACTAATTTTGAATTCGAAATGGCGGATTCGGATTATCGTTGCCGATCTTTGGATCGTAGCTAAAGATTCAATAAAAAAATAAAAAAAACGTACGATAGAAATTTATATTGAATCGCTGTAAATGGAAGAGACTGTCTTATACGGTGGAGTACCGGAAGGCGGCATATTTTAATTGAAAGCAATGCCCAAGCTGCGGTAGTATTCTCGAGAGATTCAGTTACATATTTGGCAACCGATGTGCACGTGGGAATAACGATAGTCAATGCGGTCTATTGTAATTGTTTGTTTTTTTTTCTAATATGAAAAGAAACGTATAAATTTCATTAATGCGCGAGAGCCCTCGCTTTCTGTGTCGTCGAAGGCAAACGGATGCGCGCAGGTGTAAATCGAAGGATTCGCGACGTATGAGAGTTCTTTGAGATCGAAGCCTCCCTGTGCCTCTGTGTGCACTTCTCCCGAGCTGCATGCATGGAGCCCGTGGAGAGATTACTTACGTCGGTGCTTCGGAGATCCGTGTGTCGAACACGCGCTCGAGCACACGATAAACACCGTTCTCGAAGGTCTATACATGGTCCGCGAGGTGCGGATTTCTAATTGCTAGAAAAGACGGTCAGTCGGTACAGTGAGACCGCTATTAGAGGCTCTGTAACAAACGGTTTGCCGATCGGTGTGTTTGAACCTCTCGCACTATAAATATACGCTTTACGAAAGCACACATCTCCGGCACTAAAGAGCGCCTCTTGTGTCTGAGTCTCTTTGTAATTATCGAAGACTGTACGATGTGGATACAGGTAAAGTAAACATGTAACACTTTGGACAACGCAAACGCGAACACCTCGCAATCGTGGAAAAGCGTTTCAATGACAAAAAAAATGACTTGGATGGTCGTGACATTGACTGAATTTAGACGAACGGCATTGAGACTCTTGAATTAAACTAAAAATGGAAAGAAAGATCTAAAATTAACTCAGAAGGTCGATTTTTCACCTTCCGCAGTTCTCCATAAAAATGTGTAAACCACTTTGGGATTTTAGGATTTGAATGGTCAAAAGTCCGCTGTATTACGGGAAATCGTAAAATGATTGATGTATTTATTGAATGAAACGATTTGAAGTATCGGCAATTCGAATCTCGATGAATGTACCCGCATAGTCACGTTTTGCGGGTGGAATGCAGTTGTTCGGCCGGTGTACTGAGATCAGGTATAGAATCGTCGTGCGATCCTTCCTGGAAATTCAGACCACTAAAGGATCTCCCTGAGGCTCGTAGCCGATGAACAAGACTGCGAGAACGATCGGAAAATCCCAAAGGAGAAAGAACTACTCATTCGATTGGATTGCTCCTCAAGCGATGATTCGCCAGACTGAGATTCACTTGCGATCACAAATTCATATGGTAGCGCTTTCTATGGACACAACTTCCAAGAATTAATAAAGACGGTCGTGAGACTCTGACGCAAGAGGCGCGAGAGAACATCGCCCTAACCTGGTATCGTGTGTAATTCAAACTGCTCGATGTATAGCGCATGTAGCGCTATGTAGTTTGCTATATTCAAGGAGAATTGCTCGCAGAATTGTCTGAGGCGAAACTCGTGGAACATTTGGAACAAAATAGCCGCCACAAATGTGGTTGGAATTTATTTCTGTTGGAACTTAAGCTCGGAAACGCGTACAAGTAAAAGAAAAAGAAAAAAATACTTTTACTCGTAATCCTGACGCTTATCGTTTGAACGAAAGCATAACATACCGCATTTACAACCGTTGTGGTTAAAACAGATGTGGGTCCGAAAGGAATGAAACATCAACATTTCTAGATTTGGGATTTCGCAGCGTTTGAATTTGTTTTCATTAATTTAAAAAAATTTAAACCATATTGTGGAAATTTGCCTATTGTACTTCAAAAGGCAACTTCTTTTCAATCGGCAAATTGAAAATATCTACAACACCAATAGAATGCCATTAACGATAATGGTAATTTGACTAATGAAAGTTTCTCTCATCGGTAATTAGTATATTTATCCCTCCATTAGAATATTGTAAGGATTACTTTTAATGCGATACATATATCGACCCTTTTTATCCGTTTTCAAGATTAGTTCGACGCGTCCTTCGGCACCGGTCTCAGTCCATCGGGAATGTGCAATGTCCCTCCGGTAAATGAGATAAAAACGTGAAGAAAGAAAGAAAGAGTGAGAACCTTGAGGAATAGTCGCCTCCGTACAGTTCCCGCGTTAAATACTCGCTATTCGCCTTCTCATCGTAGTCGTGGGAGAAGCCAAGAATTCGAATTGCCTGATTAGTATTCCTGATTCGTCCCGTTTCGTGGCAATGTCTCTGCGAGCAAACTATACTCTTGTGGGCTAATATTCTCGTCGTTGATGCCAGAGAGCACATAGGTACTATTGCTTGGCAAGCGACCGATCCTCATCTCGTACCGGTATACTCATCGGCCTTCAGAGTAGAGTACAACTTTCCACATGTGTAACTTAAATCGCGAGACTCTCCTTGTATTTCAAATTTTTCCTCTCTGTTGTAGTTCTTTCTGAGGCTTTAGCCACGTTGTTCCACAATCGCAAAATATTATGAGTGTTCGAAATGTAGGTCGGTCAATTAAGGAGAGTGTATCGTTACATTCTTCTCAGTCAAAAGTGTGATTCGGAGAGAATTTCGACGACTTCCCGATCGGATAAAAATCTTTAAAAAATCAACCATACAGAAGATGCTGAGAACGTTAATTTTGCATAATAACAATTCCAAAAAGTGATTAACAAATTAGTTGAAAAAAAATTTGTTCAACGAATCAACCGGCAATTTACTTTTTATTTAGCGAAAGTTGTTACGTTAATATTTCTGAATACATATGATTTTTTTTTTTTAGAATTTTTTCTAATTTCCGAAAATTCCGTTTTTGGAAAAATCTTTGATCGGTATTTGCGAATAATATTTTCGATCGATTGCTCGGAAACTTTTTAGTGTAATAGGCAGTGTTTCTCCGAATTTGTATCGAAAATCCGGAATTTTTTATCTATGAACATTTTTTTTTTATTTGAAAAAAATAAATTACAAAAATGGTATGTATTCAGAAAAATGAATGGCTCAATCTCCACGACAAAAAAGTTGGGTTACCGGATGATTCGATAATCAATTTTTTTAAAACTTTATATGGTTGATTTTTTTCAGATTTTTATCCCATTGGGGATAAAAAAAGTATTCAAAATTCCCTCGGAATCTCATTTTTCGTTGGGATTGTAACGATATACCCTCCTTAAAGGATTACCAGTCAAACAATAATATAATGTATCCCCCGCTTCGCCGTTTAAAGCGTTGAAATAAAAGTTAACATGTAAAGGGTTAATCTACGACATGATAAGGCAGCTTCCGATTTTCATTTTACATTATTCAAGATATAACGTACGTCGTGATACTTCCATCTTTTTTGTATCCTCGGCTATCTAAACCGTTTTTAACAATTCCTTAATCAACGGGAAAATCTGTTAACCTAACATTACGTTTTTGGACTTTTTCGGTAGACATATACACAGCACACGACGTGCATTGCGTTAGAGTGTTGATATATCCCGTAGCGCCGTTCGTAACTCCCCCCAAGATAAGATAAGAGTCTCGCGTTGTATACGACTGTTCGGCGTTAGGAACAGTAGACGTAGCCGCGGAATAAACCGCGTGTATTCCAAAGGTATACACAGCGCCGCGTTAGAGACAATCGTCTATTATAATAGTCGTAGCATAAGCATTCGCGTGTACTTCTGCCTCTTTTCGTTTACTCATCGGACAATAGACTTTTTTTTTACACTTTTCCAACGCACGCGATCGTCAGCCGATACGATAAGGAAAAATTAATGCGCTCATACCTCGAGGAGGTTCCGATCGATGACTCGATCGTTGCTGCGCAACCAACTTTGATCGTTTAGTCATCAACGTTCGCGGTTGTAATTTCGCCTTCGCGCCGCACGATAAGACGAGACGAAACGATAAATCAAACGAAATGTACGTTCTCTTTATTAGCTTTTTCTCGGTAATAAAACTGACTGCATTAATTTATATTTATACGACTACCGGTCTCAATCTCAACCTCGATGATTATTCGCTCCCTCGTCCGCGATAACGAAAAATGATTTTACTTGATTTGCGTATATAAAAGACGCGTTCTTTCAAAATTTCGGCGGTAAGTTGGAAAATAATTTTCACGTTATCTCGTTAGCTTTTCTTTCGGAGTTGAATACTAAGCGCCCCGTGTAGGGAAGAAAAACGCGTTAAAAATATTCTACTGGCAAAACTATCATTACGAATGTAAAAAAAAAACAAATTAGATTTGCATATTTTACGATTTCGATGGTTCTCCTTTATTCGTATTTGTAGTTTTTCCGCGTTTAACATCGTGCCGTAAAAAAAATACTTCTCTATACGAAACTTTGCGTTTCTCAACAGAAAAAAAATTAATTAACGCATTCAATGATTCGCGTTCGTATTTTTTTTTTTTTTTTTTTCTTCTGTTTTTCCAATCTAACCGTCCGGAAAGTTGCGCGGAAAGTTCTACTTTACTTTGTTTATCCCCATTCGTTGACTTTTCTTTAATTGTTTTACGTCGACGACGATGGAGTGGAGGTGTCGACGCCGTCACGCTGTGAACGTGCCGATCGTACACCTCCCCCTCCTCGTTGCACCAACATCGTTCTATCTCTCTCCGTCGACGGTATTCGAAGTTGGTGCACTCTATCTAAGGCCTATTCTCGTAGGATCTATTTTCATTTAAATACCTGACTCGGTATTCCCTTAGCGAAATCCTCGGGCCGTTTATTCGTACGCAAACACTCCGTTACGTTTCGTCACGTCGTCTTTCTCTCGTACGCTATACTCTCTCTTCGGATCGATTTACAGAAATTCGGAAAAAAACTTCGCGCTATAACTCGGAGTCGAAGAGCGCGTTAACGCCTACTATAGCATGAAAAACGATACTCTCCACCTATTTCTTCCCCTTCCAAACCCCGTATTCGCGACCCCACGAGTCTCAATGTTTCGGGAAATCGAGACGAGTGCAACGAGGAAACAACTCTCGCGAGAGAGTTTGGCTTTTCGCGAAATTGCATCGGTTATACGAGACTCGTTATTATTCCGATACATCGCATCGCCGATATGACTAATACATGAAAAAACGATAAAAAAAAATAATGAAATTTTTCACGTGTGATAAAGTGGAAATCATTCGAAATTTTTTTCAAACATTACACTGATAATGTTTTGCCACTTTTTTTCACCGAAACAATATATTACTCCAAAGCATAAAAAAAAAACGATTTCAGTCGTAGTGGAGATCAAAACACGAAGGATATAAGAAAAAAAAAAAAAAAAAAATGAAAAAATTTTATTCCGCGAAAACAAAACAAGAATTACATTTTTTTAGAATGAATGCCCCGAGCCGTTCTCGGATGGCTGATGAGACCGAACGGTTATTATTACTATTATTATTATTGTTTTAACTTGGCAAATGTTTCAGTAGTGTAGACATAATGAGCGGATCAAGGAAGCTGATCTTTCACGGATCCGGGGATCTGACTAATTACATAGGAAATTACGGATCTGCGGCGTGTCTAGACGTGTAGCAAGAAAAATTTCCCATGGACGATGAAATATATTCACGGATCAGCGTCACGGAGCTGATGTTCCCGTCCGATTTGCTGGCGGTACTAAACGCACTGCGCGATACTGAACTCAAACAGAGTAAACGAACAGACAAAGGCGAATTGATAAAAATTTACGATAACACTCGATATTCGAGGTCCAATTTATATTGTAACTTTTTTTTTTTTTTTTTTTTTTTTTTTTTTTCGATTGTCTGCGATGTATTTTTAGATGGTCAATGACTGGGCTGTTAACCTCCGCCGGCGACGATAGCCAAACTGATTGTCAGTCCGTCGGGGTGTGTGAGTTACGTGCTAAAATAATTTACATAACAACACAGCAGCGACACGAGAAGAAGACCGACGCGCCGGGGCCTCTCATTGAATCGACAATCGTCTCTACCGACTCGCAAGGGAATTCGAAATAATACGAAAGCGAAGATAAAAATCTGAATTTCAAATTATTATGTCCCAACTGTAAATTTTCGACGATAAGATACATTGTGCGACTGAAGAAACAGTGAGAAAATTATTATATCAATTGTGCGTTCGTTGAGACGAGACACACGGACAGCTCGACGTACTTGAAATACATAAAAAAAAAAAAAAGTAAATTATTTCAACTGCCGTTTCGCGATATCAGATGATTCGGCATTGTTACGATGCACTTCCGTATACAGAGGTCGATTTGTCGGCGAAGATAGCAGCGAAATAAATGGATTCGATTGAATTGTTTCGCGATGCAGCGACACGTAATTCGCCGTATCGCTGACCTACCTATATACACATTATTGTATAAACGTAACGCGAACCGCGGATAATGATAATATTTATCAGCTGTCGAAATTATTACAATTTATGGCGATTATTCGGGGAGTGCAAGAGAAATACGAATTTAATTCGGTTATCGGCAGTTATCCGCGAGTCGATTTTAATTGAAAAAATTTGCGCAACTGCATTATCGACGGGTCAGTGATTCCTTGATTTTCGATATTACGGTTATTTCTTTGAATTTCATCGAATATTTTCAAGTCGACGGTTTTATTTTGTTAGCAATAAAGACGAAAAAATAAATTTTATTCGAATGAAATTAATACAGTTATTTCTATGGTACGACTTTTTAAGCACAGAAAACGTGAAAAAAAACGAAATTTTCGCGCAGACAGTATAAAAAAAATGTTGTCGAGTGAAATTTACTCGAAATAATAAAATTTTTTGCCAATCGATAGCTATACGTTAAAAAAATGAACTTTGCTTGAGACTCCGCGGGAAGTTTTTTTCAGCAGTCGAATTGAGACGATCCGAACGGCAGCAATAAAAAAAATGCGAAGTTTAAGGTATCATTATCGTAGGGCCAGTAAACGGAGAGCGTTTGTTCGAAAACTATAGGATATCGTTACTGCTATAGCAACATAAACGAAACTGGTCTCCGTTGACCGACAGTGCAGACACTATAGTGTACGTCACACGTACCACAGCCCTCGGAAAGTTTGATGCTCGTGAACACGAACACTTTCGTACGTAACGTTTTGTTCGTACAATCCTATCAGAGAACGCGCGCACACATATGTTCGCCATTCTACTCGACGCACTCTCGATTATCGACACGCGCTTCCCCCTTCACACGGTACGAATCATCAACGTTGACAACGACACCGCGGCTCAGGCTACCGCACACGGATTATTATCTCCGATTAAATTCACGATAAACTCGCGGCCAATGCCGTTCTATAATCATACTTCGTCGCGATAAAAAAGATTTAGAGCAATATTTAGTTGTATTTACGACATCTATATATCATCGAAGAAAAAAATAACTCAATGAATCGCGAAACACGTTACGAAGTAAACATTTTTTCACGTATTTTATGATAGTACGCATTAATCTAATCCGATTAAAATGACTACACGTTTCGATACCATTTTGTGAAGAAAAAATAACTCAATAGATCGCGGAATGTTGCGAAATAATATATATATTTTTTTTTTTTTACGTATTTTTTAATAGTTCGCGTTAATTTAATACGATTTAAATAGCTATGTTTTGATACTATTTTGTGAATGTATCTTGAAAAATACGTCACGAGAGACTCGTAAAAAACAAACATTTATTTTCGAGGTCGAGATTGTTTTTCCGAGCCTTTAATTATGTTTCGATTATTTTCGAGATATACGTCATTTACGAGTAGCAGTTATTATGAAAACGGTGAGTTCGCACGAGTACGTTGAAATCGTGAAATAATATTATCTCGCGAGCGTGAGTTCGAATCGAGACATCGATCGAGTCCCGTTTTACACTACGATTTATCGTGTATAGCAAGAGATTCCCGAGGTTCGTTGGCTTTGTCAGCGTGGCGACTCCGAATTTTTAAACGTGGTCAAAGCCCAAACCGGCTACGAGCTGCCAGGTAGTCGAGGGTCAAAAAAAAAAAAAATCGAGTTTGTAGTCGAAACCTGCTGCGGTTCTTTCCGCTTGTGTTCGACACGGCTACTCTAACAGTTTCTACGAAACTCCGGGAGACTCCCCTCGAGACGATACAATAGCCGGAAAAATGGTGAAATAATGGATCTCTATCGTATCGAGAAATTGAAAGAAAAAGATAAAGACAAAGGGGATTATTAAATCCCCATTGCGATAAATGTCGAAAGAGGTTTACTTCGAATATACGCGTAAACTGCACGAGGTATCGAAGTGACGCGGAGACTCCAGGTGGATAGACGCAGACACGCAATGAGTTATTCACACGGTGGGAGACGAAAGAAAAAAAAACCCAGAAATAAAACGCGAGGGGATAAAATTGTTCTACGTGTACACAGGGTGATATTGGAAACGACCGTTGAACGGGACGTCGAGTCCTTCGAGAAGAGACTCCGTTCGAATCTCGAAGAAATAGTCACGAAGCGAAATCGTGAAAGGACATCGATAAATGGTTGATAATTTGAAGGGAAATTACACCGTAATAACGAGCTCATTTGACGTACAACGTTTTGTAATTCACACGCACACACACGGACGCACACATACACGCACGTTGCAGGTTATATCTCTGTAAAACTCGTTGTAACTTTCGCTTACGGTACTCGAAGGATCGTGTTACTCACATTTTTTACGTTGATCTCCGCACGTCGTTGCCTGCTTAACGAATCCGACGGGTTACACGTTTTGTTAACTAACAACGATGTGTTGTGTTTGAAAAATTAAAAAAACTCGCGTCAAAGGACGAAACGAAACAACTACTAGCCCGGTAACGCGCCCGCACAAGTCACAAAACAGACTGAGGCTCCGTGCCACCTTTCCCAGCCGCACTGCCTGCATGTCACACAATCTTTTCGATAAGCTCGCGCTTCCTTGCGGACGCTCGGTGAACTGACGATCCAACATGGCGAACTACCGCGCTATATTTAAGTTCGTCCGCGCATAACATGAATCCGACACGATATTTTAGTTACGCGGTGTTTGTAAATAGTGATATTTCTTCGTTTATTTTAATTTTTCGTTATTTTCTTTTTCGTTCTATTGAAAAAAAGCTATTGGGTGTAAGTTATATAGCGCTCGATATATTTGATAGAAATTCACATAATTTATTACGCGAATAGCTATTAATACGAGAACTTAATAATTCAAATTAAATTCGACATTCGACAATACGACTTTCAACGTTTTGCGTTGATTTGAATAAATAAAATTGTATTCTACAGTTACGGCGTTCTGATACATGATAATCTGATCGATGATATTTTTAGAAGTTTTCATTTCGTTATATAATGAATATAAATCGATGGTGAATAACAATGAATACATTTACTGATCCACCGATAATTCAGCGACGTGTCTCGATTGACGTTCTAAAAATGAACGCGCAGATTTGACACATACAGGTGTCCGATAACGGATTATTGACGAAACACTTGAAGAGATATTCGTTAATATTCAAAAATTCTACTGACGCAGTTTTGCATTAATGCAAATTTAATGATATTTCAACGAGGGAAATGAGTTTTTTACATTTATTTTTCTACTTTATTATTCTACATTAATCGACTATTTAAGCGTATGCCACACTGTAACGAGTTTTCGAGGATTTTGAAAAACAGAAAACCAGTGGAGCCTCTCTTGCGAACCTCTAACGCCGTTTCCAATCGCTACTTTGCCAATGAAAACATCTTTGGATCTCGGATAGGAATGCACAGAATCCTCACTGTCGCTTTGATGCTCATTGCTCGTTTCTTCTATCACTATCTGCAAAATAATTAATACAAATGCAATAATTAATGCAAAATATTAATAATTATTATGGATAACTGTATTTTTTTTATAAATGGTGAATATGACTTCGTGCGTTACGATCGAATTTACTTAATTACCTTGCTGCATAGTACGACGAGAAATTGCGCGGTATCCAACTGATTGTAAGTCATTTCGAAAGTCAGAGTCTCGTTGAACTCCGGTTGAGCCGTTGAACGTAGAAATTTCGTCTTCTTTTTCTTTATCTTCCTTCCTGTTCTTCCATTTAACATAAGTATCCTTACGTATGGATCTGCAAATGTATTATCCGTTGATAATTGACTCAAAATATAACTTTTTTTTTTTTTTTTTTTTTCAAAAAACTCCGTCGATAAATCTTCAATACTAACTAAATTCTTCTACGCTCGTGACAGTCGGTACAAATTTTAGATCGCGCAGTTTCACGACGTTGATCGTCAGTCTCTGCGCCGTTGGTAAATAACTTATACCTAGTAAAATACTCCCGAATTCCTGTAATACCGAACAATCGCTACTCAATGATATAATAATAATAATAATAATAATAATAATAATTTGTAATGATTATATATATATTTAAAATCGGCAATTAAAAAATTACCCGATTGGACGGCTTCATCTTATAGTTAAAGAGATGAATCTCCGGGCTATAAAGTATCTTTTTAACTTCCTTTATCGGCACTCTGAGATTCGACAGCTCCGTATGATTGGCGTATCTGTCGTGATCGTAGGCTGCGATATCGAGAATCCATTCCTTAAGAAAAAGAAAATTAATATAATAAACCCCTTGTCGCTGACGACCCGCTCTGCAGTCCTGCATCGACCGTTTACCGAAGTATCGTCGGTAAAGTAGGAATCGCTAATACGAAGCGGTAAAATACGAAATTTTCTCGAGTTCCCGTGACAAATACCACCGTAGATATATTTTTTTAAATTGTATGTTTATCATCACTGATACATACCTTCGCTTCGTGCGACTTAACGTCAGCGACGACGAAAGTTTCTCGATATATCGGACTCGCTGTGTGCCTTATGCCTCTCGTTCTGAAGCTGTGAAGCTTTTGTCTCTTTCTATTAGTCCACGATTGCTTAACGATGTTGAGAGCGACGTAAGGCTCGAGGGTGCAGTTGTACTGCTTTGGCGGAAGGCTCGACACTGCCTGTATTACGCAATCCATTGTTACTCATTTTATCAAAAGGCTATATACGCGCAATTGTGATAATACCGTATAGCGTAAAGCGCCTTTGTTTTGCAAATTTTTGTACCTTTTATCATTGCGCGATGCATTTCGTCTTGCATTTGGAGTGTCGATTAAAAACAATGTTATCGAGTTTTTAAAGACGCACATGGCGAACACGTAAAAATAATCTTTGATGAATAAGAAAAGAAAAGAGTTGAACGTGACTCACCTCAATGCCGATAACGAGCTTTCCGGTTATTTTGTCGTCGATGGGCGGCAGGTACTGAAGACTCATCGTCAATTCGGTGGGAAAGTCTTTCAACTGATTCTCATTCTTCTGCTTCTCCGCTTGAATGAGATTCTGGGAGCGAAGCATTTTTTTTTATCTCGAATTCGTATTTTTTTTTCCAAGTCGATTGAAACGGAAGAAAAATTAACTTACGGCAGTCGAAGTTGTTTCCATGCTCTCGAAATGCTGGGCATTGTTGGAGTTGAGGGAATCCCTCTGAGATTCCGGAACCTCGCAGATACTTCCTGCGTAATAAATAATAAATAAATAATAAATAATAAATAATAAATAATAAATAATAAATAATAAATAATAAATAATAAATAATAAATAATAAATAATAAATAATAAATAATAAATAATAAATAATAAATAATAAATAATAAATAATAAATAATAAATAATAAATAATAAATAATAAATAATAAATAATAAATAATAAATAATAAATAATAAATAATAAATAATAAATAATAAATAATAAATAATAAATAATAAATAATAAATAATAAATAATAAATAATAAATAATAAATAATAAATAATAAATAATAAATAATAAATAATAAATAATAAATAATAAATAATAAATAATAAATAATAAATAATAAATAATAAATAATAAATAATAAATAATAAATAATAAATAATAAATAATAAATAATAAATAATAAATAATAAATAATAAATAATAAATAATAAATAATAAATAATAAATAATAAATAATAAATAATAAATAATAAATAATAAATAATAAATAATAAATAATAAATAATAAATAATAAATAATAAATAATAAATAATAAATTGAGTGACCATTTTACCATTTTCGTAGAGGCTTCCCAATCGCCAGGAGCGATAACTCACATCGCCCAACTTAATATTGTCGTTCGTTTGGCCATTGTATCGCAGTGGCGTCGACTTGCTATCGGCTTTTGCTTTTTCTAACGGAGCAAAAGGAAAAAAACAGCTAATTTAAATCGGCGAACGTAATTATGCCATAAGCTTGAAGAGGTGATGCAATATGAAGGAAAAAAATAATCCCTGGATGAAAATATGGTAGCGAAATAGCCGCGGGACATTTATTAGCGATGCTCGTTCGTCATCTTTGAAAAATTGCGATGATTTAATAGCGTGGAACTACGATTTGCTCATCTGTGTCTTCACCTCGAGTCTCATTAGAATATTTATAAGTAACAATTTTTTACTTTTTTTTAAATCTATGACTCGGGTCAACACTCCGTAAAAACGCTCGCTTCAGACAAACTTTGATCGATTGATCGTATGTTAATATTTTTCACAAAGTGCGGAGAACGCGGTCAGCATAGACAACGAAAAATATGAATATTTGTCTGGCGGGCAATTTCGCAAATACTTAATTTTTTCATCGATCGTTACTTCTTCACGTGTAATTGCATAACCGATATATATCCGTCATCGGGTGCAGTAACACGAAGAAAACAGGGTATGGCGTGACGCTTGGCGAATGGAGGCGTAACGTCTCGAGTGAACAGCGGATAGATATACGGGTAATATACATTGGCGATATACAACGAACGTGAATACGTAACCCCGTGCCTCCGAGACGTATAAGCTATTTGCCGTGAGAATTAGTCGTTGACACGGAGAAAAAAAAAAAAAAAAATACGAAGGTTCAAAATTAAACAGCAAATTGCATAACTATTTATTTTTAACCGGAGTCTACAATTATGAAAGATCATTTCTCCATAAATTCACTCCAAAACGAAAAAAAAACAAATTGTTTGCATTTAACGGAACACTAAATCGCGGGGTGTTTAGTTGTTAATTACGACGGCGTGAAGCTCGCGGTACGTATCGAAAGGAATCAAAGTGGCGTGGCCGGCTATGGCTGTCGTGAGAACGTGAGTTGAAGATTAAATATCCTACTGAGTCGCTATCCAATGTATAGATGCACATAGCAATCGAAACGGCACGGTGCCGGGTGCCACCGCGACGCGAGCGAAACTCGAAACACTTCGTTCTTCATTAACGTCGATCAATAAAAGTCGCCTCTACGAAAAGATTGCGACACACGCAGCTGGCTATATACATCACAGTAGAGTAATTATTTTAATAGATATATAGTTTACTTCGTCGTCTTATGCATTCGTAGACGAGGCAGCCGGGTGTGAAGAAGCAGACGGCGATCAAGAAGGTTAGCAGCAACGCACCGGCACCGATTCCAATCAGTAGAATTCGGCCCGACGGGCCAAATAGATCGTCGTACAACATTCACTGTAAAAAATCACACGAAACATTTTTTTTTTCGAATATTATTAAAAAAAAAAAAAAAAAAGTTACAATAGACCAATATACGATGACCAAAAATTGGCCATTATTGATCACATCACGAGAAAAAAAGCACATAAAAATCGTCCAAATCTGATTTTATCTACAGGATGATCTGCCGTAATCCTACTTTTAGTTTCGTATCCAACGATAAATATAACTCGAACCGCAAAACCGTGATAAATGAATAAAAGAAAAAAGAAACGACCAGAACGCACAGGATTTTCCTCGTAACGGAAATTGACTCACTCACGACTTCTCGAAACATTTGCATTTTTTACTTCGCACTCGCGTTATACACGTTCCGGCTTTTGTCTCTCGAAGTTCGAGCGCAATTCGTCTTTCGTTTCGTTCGGATGCGCTGGATTGCTCACGTGTATTTTGCACACGACGGGATCACGAACACTTGCGTACCGCGTTACCGAAACATCTTTGATGCTGTTCTCGATCTTTCCTCCATCGGCGGACAAGCATATTATCCGAGCGCTTCGTATGTCTTTACTCTATTGAACACCGATAGAAAATGAGAGATACGAAAGAGAATCGTCTGGTGAGCTCGGCTTCGACACACTTTTTTCATTCACCGACCAGCTGACAATGCGAGGAAAACTTGCATTACAATAACCGAGTGGGACACTTGCGTCCTTGAAACACACGACGATCACGAACCCAGAACGGATGAAACTCATTGGACTTTTTCGTAAAGAGTCTCGCGTTCTCGTTGGGCGCTTTACCGCGAGATAACCATGAGAATGACATTGTCGTTTGTTAAATGTTACATTACCGGAGTCGAACAACCGACTGAAGTCGCTGGCGGGTAGAGAATTAACAAAAAAGGTATCGGCTGAAGGCCCGTTGATACTCGTGCAATCCAACTTGTACTGTTAGATCGTCACGGACAAACGCTAATCGCGCCCGCACTCGCGACGTAACGCAAATTACAACTATTAACACGGCGTGGTCACCTGTAGCGATAGGACGGTTCCGTTACGAATTCGAAGTAAGAGACGAGCTGTTGGGATGTACGATACCAGCATCGACGGTATTATACCTGATCTACTTCACCGTACTCACGACACCGGAAGTAAAACGGTAAATAAACGAGTGATACTCCTCGTCTGGGTTCGACAATAATAACAATAATAACGAAGGCGTACCAGACGCACTGATTACGATGATATTACAGTTGCGAATAACGTTGAGCGAATATACGAGCGGATGACCGAAATGCTGTTGGATAATCGACGAATGAAAATAAGTCGAGAGTAATCGAAATTTTACCGCACGGAGGCCGAACCTTCTTGTGGCGCAAGAAAATCATTGCCGGAGAGATTAATGTCGAGAAGAAATTAGATTTGAAAACTGCGGTAGTTCAGCGGAAAATTGTATTCAAACTTTCTCTTTTAAAATCGTATAAAACTTAAGGAGGGTGTATCGTAACATTCCCAGCGAAAAGTAAGATTCTGAGAGAATTTTGAATACTTCCCAATGGGATAACATTTTTTATCAATCAACCATTAGCTCTAAGAACATTCATTTTGCATAATAATAATGCCAAAAATTTTCGAATTCTTTTTTTCTGCATGAAACATTTTTTGAAAAAACGGGATTTTCAAAAATTCAAAAAACATCGAAAAAAAAAAAAAATCATATTTATTCAGTACAAATTGACGAAAATAGTTATATTAAAAAAAATTTGTTTGCCAGACGATTTATTAGATAATTTTTTAAAACTAATTTGCTAATGAATTTGTTTTATTATTATTATGGAAAATCAATGTTTTTATTCTTAGCACACTTCCCCCATTGGGAAATTTTCGATATTTTCACTAAACGCAATTTTTTGCTTGGAATGTAACGGTACAACGGTACCTCCTTAATAAAGGGGATAATAAAGCACGAAGATTAGAGAACAAAAAAAAAATACGATTTCTTTAAATACCTTTTTTTTCTCAAGTGTACTTGAGCTTTGACAGTAAAAAACGAAGTCAACAGATATACTCGAGTCGTTCGGAAGACTCATTGAAGCCTTCCCTCGATCACCGAAGCGTGTGGTGTCGACAAGTAGTGGGCGTTTACGATTCATATTTATTTACTGTTACGAGATTAGCAGCGCGATGCGCATAATTGCATTTTCTTTATTTATAGAAAAAACGTATTGTTCATGCGTTGATCACGTGACGCGATATGTCGGCTAATTTCCGGTTCCGCAGGCATAAAGCGGGATATGTCGAAGGTCGAGTCGATCAGATTGATCATTGACGATGATAAAACAAGGATCGAGATCTCATCTCGCTATAGTCACACAAAAGTCCTAAATATCGATTTACGAGTGCCATTTTTTTTTCAGAGGACTTTCCAATATACATTTTTTTTTAATAATAATATATTCTCAAGGCAATTCGGAGCCGCGACGAATGCATGCGGATTGCGTCTATCGATAGCGTCTCGACCGTTGTAATATTTACGATTCTTGATATATGTTAGCTGTACGTGTAGATAGACGAGGAGCCGAGTGCGTGCACTGCATGCAGACGACATCGGCGTATACGCCGAACGTTAAATTTCTTAAAACGCGTTTGTATGTCAACTCATACTATTACAATATAGAGAAAAACTCTAAAAAAAAAAAAAGAAAACATCAATGCGAAAAGTGTGTCGCGGAAACATTTTTATAATTTGCATACTCACTCGGCTACAAACATATCCCATTATAATAAATTTGGCTCCCATGACGCGTGTTTCAAAGCACTACAAAAATCATTCTGAAGACTAATTAAGCATTTATTAAACTTTTATTAAAGCTTTTTTCGTTTCTTTTTTTTTTTTTTTTCAAATATTTCATCCGATGTTTTTTACTTTTTCTCGACGACACATTGAGGTCGTTTCGTTCTTGACGATTAAAAAATAATGACAACGAGCACGAAATAACCGCGACGACTTGTACGCGCGATCCGGCACCTTCTGCTTCGACTATCCGTAACGCCTGGCCGTGGCAGCGCGCGGGTTCTTCCGTTGTACACATTTATTCACGTGTACATAACTTATACACGCTATAAGCCACGTGTGTACGTAACTTCGTCGATTGTAGTACGTACGCAAACGCTGAAACCGACGATTGCACGTACACGAGCGTCATGCGGGCCGACTAGCATATACGAGTTCTTACTACTATCGTGTTCCACCACTGAAACGGACCGGCAATCGTCAGACCGCATGTGTTATCGTTGATAATTTACTAACACAGAGATGGCTCTTTTTTTTTAGTAGAATTTTATCCGGTCTTCATGTTTGACGCTGTTGCGCCTTCGTCGTCGCGATCGCGTTGCTCAAACCATCACCTACGTTATTCGTGTAGGTAATACAACTGCGGCGTGCGCTTTTTCTTCAAGTGTTATTTTAGAATCGACTGCCACATTGCAACAGTATTAAAGACCTACGCCTCCACCTACACGTGACATTTATTATCATAAATAAATTAAATCGCTGTAAACATGGATCGAATGCTCGCGCATTAATAGATCAGTGTAGAAGATATATATTTACGATGCAATTAATGAGATTCGAAAATCAATTTTGGAAAAATTTTCCCGGTCAATAGCAATTTAAATTAGTTTATTATTTTGGTGTTGGAAGAAAAAAAATTAACTCAGCGTTCGACAAAAAAAAAAATGTAAAAAAATGTGCCTTATCGATAGCAATCGAGAAACTACCGAAAAAAAAAAAAAAAAAAATTCTCTCGGTCAATAGACATTACAGATAGTTTATTTTCTTAGTGTAGAAAAAAAACAACTTAGCGCTGGAAAGAAAAATAATTTTTTAAAATTAGCCGACACAGTAGCGAATCATTGCAATTTCTTTTTTTGGCATTTTTTTTTTAAAGAAACGAATAGTTCCACGAGCTCGTCGATCCGTGCTTTGGAACTTTTACAATGTCTGTTTTATCCATATACTATTTCTACTTCCGCAGAAAAAAGAAAATGTTTGCCTCTCGGCGATGTATAAGGCGCTCGCATCGAATGGAAATATCGGTGCAGATAGTAAAAGGGAAATCAGCGAGGAAGACAGTGTATGGACGAGCGGTTAACTGCACGCAGTTCTCGCGGCACAAAGACCCGCCTACCGGTATCGCAATGATAATAGCAATCCAAAGCAGCTGCAAGACAATTTGCTTCCTCGTGAACTACGAATCATAACAAGGTATGTAAAACTAAAATACACAAACGTCGTTCGTTCAACTGCTTTTTACCAATTAAACCAGCAGCGTCGATGTGTTTTACACGTGTTTTAGTATATTTTAAGATTGACAATTTTCCGTATCGGATATTCAACTACAATGAGAAAAGAGTTTATTTCTAGTTAACAGATGTAGAGTTGAATATGGCGAAATAAACATTTACACTGAAAAATTACTCTGAATACTGATATCGGAATATTTTATGGATTAACCGTGTAATCAATTTCAAACAAATATGTATAAAAACGTTAAGCAACTTTTTGCAATATAACGAAAAATTTGGATATCTAATGAAATTTTTTATTAAGATTGTTTTGTAAATTTACACGCTATATTAGGGTATTATATTTTTCGATTACTGTATAATCGTTGTGAATTTTTTATTTCCGATTACATTGAATTTACCATTATCTTTTAGTGTAGTTATTGTTATCGTATCTCAGTTGATGCAAATAATAGCATTTGTTTAGTAACTTTAAATAAAATAATCTATAAATAAACTATTCGTGATAAGTGTCAAAAAATCCGAAACGGCGAATGAAAAAAAAAAATGTCGCTGCGAAATTTTAAAGGGCCAAATAATCCGATACAAAGTGTCGATGATGACTTTGCTATCAATAAAATATGAAGACCCGTAAGCGTTTTCATAATTCCAATCGATTTCGTAACTCGCAATATTGCTAAACGATCTGACCGAGGAATGTAATGATCGATGGAGGATCTTCTCGATCAAAGAACAGTAGCGCAAGGTTGTTTAGAGCGACGCGTCGACGACCCCGCGTAGAGGGAAAACCACTTTTATTTTCATTTCGCAGGCGCGCAGGCGCAGGAGATCGTGCGTTGATGCTGCTGTCTAACAAGCGAGAGCTCGTGCACGCGTGCCACAATGGATTAGCTGTTGGCCTATGTACCTGTGATACCGATTATGTATTAAAATGTTGAATGAACAAGCGCAACATTCGCTAAGGGGTTCGCAACCGATCGGATGGTAAGAAATGCCGGTATGGGGGGACACACAGGTGGAGAGAGTCGGAGCGCTAAGCGCGTTATTCGACCGAGCCTCATGCCGCTGACCTCGATCCTCGATCCCCGATCCATGAGCCACAATCGCCGCGACTCTCCTTTCACTTCAAAACTATCTTCCCGGATTTCTTTACGCACCGGCGACGCTGTTAGTAGACGCGTGTACACCAAGACTGTCGTTGGTTTTTCCGCTCAGTTCGTCGACGCGACTCCGCTGATAAATGTGACGATTCTTCGACAATCGGTCATACAAGGATTGCTAGGTATGACGATAAAAGTTTTTCACTATACGCTATCGGAATTTATAAAAATCTGTCAGTTCGAATCTGTGAAGAATTTAAAAAATTATAAGATCGATCTTCAATCGATCTTTTATTTGATCAAAATAAAGGGAGCTTAACGTAGCGTAAAATAGTTAGTGATCAATTGTAACGATCAATTTGTAGTTATTATTTATTAATGCCTGAAAATTATAATTATCATTTTCTTGATGGACTCCCATTGATCTATAGATCGATTTTCATGGACCCATTACACTCGACGCAGAGTTTTTTTTTTTCGTGCCTCGTGCATATCCGATCGAATTCATTCGTTTTACCGTTAACTGTGCCTGATTTCTTTTCGCGGATCTTCGGTACTCTTCGCCCTATTGCTGCAGAACGATTGATCATGCAGCACTTTGGATAGTTTACAATCGTTGGGCTGTACAAAAACCACCAAAATCATGAAGGCTACCTTCTTGAGAGTTAGCATTTTATTGCTCTTCTACGACTGTGAGTATAATCGTGCATTCGTGTTTATACACTTCTGACTACATTAATTCATAGATTTCGGCCTTCACCTCGTTGTTACGTCGAGCGTTTCTCGCTGGTTCGTGAGGATCCTTGAAATAAAACACGCTAACAGCTTCGGAATAAACTGAAACGAGATAAAAAGCGGCGTCTCGATCGCATTGCTACGCGCGGATGATGATCATTAAGAAGCGGAATAAAGACCACTTTCCATCGAATCGTTTAAACTCATTATTGTATTGAACTATTGAATTGAAGCGGATTTCACTACACGGAGAAAAGTTATCTGTTGCCTCAACCAATTGAGTGGTTAAATTTGTTCCAATCAATTAATTGATTGGCTGAACCAATTCATTGGTTTTGGTATCCAATCGATTTATTGTTTTTTGGGTATTGAATCGATTTACTGATTTTGCGGTACCCAATCACTGTATTGATTTTCGGGTCGCGTTATTCGTTTCATTTTCGCTGTCGTCCGTTGCGGGAATTCATTGATTCCATTACTGGGATAAATCGGTATAATAAAACGGTATTCTTAATCGGTGAAGAACAATAATCAAAATATCTTTAAAGAAGATTTTTTAGTCGATGCATATCAGATATTTTTAGATGCCGATATAACAGAAATCGTTTAAAATAATCAAATTTGGAGCCGTAAAAATGAAATTTCAATGCTGAAAAAATAATAATTCTCTAATTTATTTATCAGGTACGACGGCGTTGATTATTCCCGAAGAACTTCCAACTATACTTTCATTAGTCTACTCGAACATCCCACCAATAAAAAAAGGCAAGTAGCCGCCAGCATTATTTCTTATTCCGTCTATAGAATCTGAATTTCAATGAATCTCTCGCATTCCGTAAGTGACTTGTCGCGCGCGTGTCGCGAATTTGCATCACTTTACGTCAGAGTCCGTCTATGAGAGAGAGGCAAACTCTCACTTTCACCGTAACATTCGTCATGCAGCGCGAAAAACGGTGTATATTCAGCAAACGGGAGGTTCGCGTGATGCCGCGTGTCAACTTGTAATTACAGTGCTAAAATACGCTCTACGCACTGATTATAATCGTGTGAAAAATCTCTTTGCCACGCGAAGCTGTAATAAGAGTATAATAAAATAACTTTTACTTCTACGCTTATTTACACACACAGGAACTGATTCGAGACTCGGTGTCGGCTTCAGATTCGGTGAACATGCCGATTTCCAGATCCTCGTGGAATTGGGACCACAGAAGGAAACGGAGCCGATTGGCAATGCCGATTCAAAAAGAAGGCGAATGGTGAGAAATTAAAAACAAAATCTTGTCGCTGAAGATAAATCTCTTTATTGACTTAAACTTTAATGATATAACGGGTTTCGCTATCGCCAGGCGACTTATAGCGCAGCTATGAGAGGAGAGCTCGGCCCTTGGGCCCAATCCGTCGCTAAATATCAAACGCAATTGAAACTTCAAAAAGAATTGGAAAGATTGAAGCAACTCGAGGATAAAGTTACGAGGAGTAAACTTGAGAGCGGCGAGAAGATCGATCACAAAAAGGTTCGTGAATTATTTAAATATATTTACGGCAGCATGAAAAAAGAGACTTTCATACTTCGAAAAAAAAAAATGCTAAACTTCTTATAGCTGCAATCTCCTCGGGTTTTACGAACGATCTATTTGTTCTCTCAACATTTCAGGTATCCAGTGACGATTGGTTAACAAAATGGAGCAAAGGAGCTGATCCGGCAAACGAAAAAGTTTCATCAACGAAAGTTCAGCCGTCGCGGACATTGACGCTAAACGTTAAAAACGATCGGAGAGTAGTGCCGAGTGGCAGTTTCGAGGACAGGAGAGACGATCTGCAAAAGCTGTTCAAACAGCAGCCAACGAGATAGAATTACCGACAGGACGGGTTATCGTTGAACGATAAGTGAGAAATACATGTTACCAGAAGTTTTTACGAAAACGACGTTAAGGGTTAACGCATATTCTGGTAGAAGTGCTATTCCCCGACATTGAAGGGATTATTTAATTGTTGGAGTCCCGAAAAAAAACCGATGGTCGGTTAGATTTCCTACCGTCGATACGCTCAATAAACTGCCGATGTACGCAGCGTAACCTACCGAAATATGTAGATTTCTGTATTTTAATATTTACCACTTGTACAGCTGTATAAATATCGCTTATTATACGAATTACTGCCGTTTGTATGTTATTGGTGGCGAGCCATGATGTAAGAAATAAATTCATGTATTCTAAGGCGTTACGTCTACATACAGTTACACTTTCCTACACGTAATTCGCGTTTCTATACATCGAAAACTTATCTTTCCTTCTCTTATTGAGACATAATCTCGTGTTAAAGTTTTTTAAGGTGTTCATAGAGATGCGAAATTACGGTCATTTTGTTAACCGGTCAAAAGACCAAAAAATTACCGTCATTTGACGGTCTTTTTTGATAGACGTGTTTTGACGGTCCCGAGTGACGGTCAATTGACCGAAACGCCTATCTAATTGCGAAATGCCGGTCATTTTTTTCTTGGTCACAAATCGGTCATACATTTTTCATATTAAATTCGAATATGTATAATAGTGACATCGACAATAATAATGTCATCAAATATATAATGTCACGGAATTTCACCATTTGACGATGTAAATCGTCACCAATAAACATCTTCTTATCACTTACCGGCTGCAGCGCATCGGTAATTCTGATTAGAGATGAGATTAAGCGCAAAGGGCAGCCATCTTGGATCGGTCACAAAAAATCGGTCATTTTCATGCACGTCATTTGATGGTCCTGTGACGGTCAAATGACGCGTCATTTGACGACGAGAGGGTATTTTTCGCTCACATTTTTTTTGTACGCGGCCATTTTGTGCGCATCCATTTTAAGCACTTTTCGATAGTGCACAACGAAGTTGTACTAGAAAAGCGCGAAGTTGCGTAGTTTCGCTAGAAAATTCTTCTCCACATCATATTTTACGTATTTTTTCGTGCAGAATACGAATCCGATGATAGATTTTGTGCAAAGACAACAGGGAATCTCCTACAACCTAAAAACCCCGATTCCGAGGAATTTTTAAATGTTCAAAACTACTTTTCTGAAAATCGGCAATATCTTAATTTTCCGATTGTTATACAATGAAAATGAGTGTCTTATCAAGAGGGGCGGTAGCGCCTCGACACCAAGTACTGAAAAAACAGTACAAGGCGTGCCGCTACTGAGTATCGTGTCGTACGGGAAAGAATACACAAAATAGGGTGACCAGCGCATGGCTGAAGCGTTTATTGATGCCGTTACCTGGTCGGGAAGAATCCAAAACTTCAAACGGGTTTTTCTCCCTCTTCCCGGTCGAATTCAACGTTTTGAGCACTTTTTTTTCATCAACATCTAAAATCGCTAGAAAATTCTTCTCCACATCATATTTTACGTATTTTTTCGTGCAGAATACGAATCCGATGATAGATTTTGTGCAGAGACAATGTATGTGCCATTTTTGGCCGTGCACAATAAAATTGTGTAGGATCGGTGCCCTCTCATAATATCGATCACTTTATAAGAAAATCGTTTTATAGTTTATTTTTGTAATTAACACTAATAAAAAGTAATAAACTGGAATGCTGAGTTTCCTTACATTTTTTTCTATCTTTCTCCCGCCTGTGATATCACGAAAAATTGTCAAGATCGGTAAATCAACGTTTATATATACGACTGCATCGGTAATCGCCCGATTCGTGCTCATAAAATTGACAACTACACGCGTCGAACGTTTTCCATACTGTTTTTCGATGCAATTGTGTAAAATTCTCTCGTCGGTATTTCTGATTTGATGTTTACGTTCTTTTTTTATGTTCAACAAACCACTAATCGTCTTTATAGCTCGAAGCGCTACTGCATATCTCGATGAAGCTTTTCGACGCTGATAATTGCTCATGCATAATAATTGTTGCGTTTTGCATCCGCGTTTACATTGTCGTCGTGCGGACACGTTGAACTACTTAAATACATGACCGACATGTCTCGAGACAATTTGTATCGGGAACCGAGCGTTTCCACGTGAGTAAACTTTGTAATATCTTTTTCGGGAAGACTTCGTCATATCGACATCAGGTTCCCTCTCTGTATAAACGATTACGATAACGTATATTTCGCTTATAAAAAATATCTTCATTCATCCCAGTCGTCTTGCATTGCACACGATGAGAGAAACAAATTGATGTAGACGTGTATCAGTCAATTGGCAGGTCGCGTAGAGTTTATTTATCAACATATCTATATGTATACATTGCTTCGAGAACACGCGCACATATGTTCGCGTCAAAAGTAGAGTATCATTCTCGCGGTACATGAGAAGAGTGCAGTGCAATGGCGAAGACAACGTTGACAAAACATATTGAACACTCGTCGACCTTTGCCTTCGACCCCCGACCGATAACCCTTTCTCGGAATCCGTATCGTACGTATTTCATCAACTGCGCGTTTTCCCCGCAAGATAATTTAACGATTCCCAGTAGAGCACAGCAAGTCAAGCAATTGAGTTTCTTCCACAGTCGAGTTTTTGACGATCAAAGCTGTATAGTGGAATCGGTGCGCGCGTGGTGCTCTCCGGACCGTTTAAAACGTATATTAATTTATTTCAGACGATTTACAATATGTGTGTCGTTTTAGTGTAATATTACTACTGTGGAATACACGAGGGTCACCAGGATGGCACGTGTCATTCGATTGTGCGTCGTTTTTTCGATCATTTCTTTACAACTTGCAGGACACGTACGCGCGGTGAGTAACCAATGTTCTGTACCACTTTTTTGTACAAATAGTGATCGCCTAATATATATTTATATACTTATATCGCATTATATAGTAAATACATATACGATACATACCCGGGATTGCAAAACCGTATCAGGAATAAAATTGGAAAATAGATCCGACACATCGTAAAAAAAAAAGAAAATTTATACATTTACATGCGTTTCTTCAAGTGCTCTTTTCTATTATCATATTTTCCACTAATCAATAGAAAAACCCGTCGACACATTTTATAATCTAAACATTTTCGAAAATTGTTGCATTAGGTTACTGTAAGTAACGATTTTAAGCGATCTTAACGTTACGTTTTTTACTGCGCGTGTCTCGAACGCGCAGAGAATTAAACTGATGTGCCATGAAGAATAAAGCTCCGCTGCCATCACGCGATGATTATGCAAACGCGACACCCGATTTAAAACTGATAACAGATAAGAATGACTGGAGTAAATACTATTCGTGTATTTACACAAAAGACGTCTTTTGTTTGTTCAATGGGTAGATATATGATCCAACCGCAGCTACGACGAAGCCGCCGATTAAACGAGAATTCGCGTTACCGTGGTACGTAAACGGAAAACATTCGAATCCATCGGACGATGTTTCACGATCGTCGAAATGGTCGAAATCCGATGATTCCGGAGAAACACAGTCACATTCGAATCCATCGGACGATGTTTCACGATCGTCGAAATGGTCGAAATCCGATGATTCCGGAGAAACACAGTCACATTCGAATCCATCGGACGATGTTTCACGATCGTCGAAATGGTCGAAATCCGATGATTCCGGAGAAACACAGTCACATTCGAATCCATCGGACGATGTTTCACGATCGTCGAAATGGTCGAAATCCGATGATTCCGGAGAAACACAGTCGGTGGAACCTCCCGGACAAGCGTGGAGCGATTGGCGCAAAGTTTCGGGTAGCGAAATCGAACAGCGCACCGAAATAGACGATGGATTTGGTCACCAAAGTACTGGACATTTCCCCACCCAAGAAAACGACAAATCTTGGGTTCGCGAACCGCACGGCGATTCACAGGGTTACAGTAGTGTGGATCCTTACGAAAGTTCGAATCCTTATGGCGCTCCACTCGAGATATTTGACGATGAGGCAAACTTGAGCCAAAAAGAAAAAAAGGGTCCCAAAAAACCCGATAGTATAATTACTCAGAGGCCGCGATGGATCCCACCTGCGAGACACGTACCAAGTCACAGCGGGGAAGACGAAGGTGGCGACAAGAAAAAGATCAACTATAATCATCACAACCATCAACCAGACCATCATAATGCTCCGGTTCCTCCAACGGAACCAGAGCTCTACGAAGGAGTTCCAGACGATTGCAAGGTTGTTAATTAAAAAAATGATTATCGTACTAAATCCATTACGGAAATGCGATGATTTTCCTGACGCCCAACTTTATTTATTTATTCGATAATTTGCAGAAACCGAAACAGGAGAAGATTCCCATTTCCTTTCACACGAGTCACGCGAGTACCGTAGCGAAATACGACGAAAATTCGGGTGTTCAGTGTCCTTATCCTCACGCTACTGGTCAATTCATTTATCCTCCCGATTGCAAATTTTTCGTAAATTGTCATCAAGGTCGCGCGGACGTGCAACCGTGTGCCCCCGGTACCCTCTTTAATCCCGATACGCTGGAGTGTGACTTTCCGCATAAAGTCAAATGTTACGGTGGTGAAATAGCGGATTTTCCGAACTCTGATTATTCCGACGATAGAGGTCGACGAGAGCATCTGATAAATCCGCCTGATCATCGATACGGTCATCAGCACCACGTCGCCACGAGGAATGTATGTAAACGCTAAACGGATCGTTTTTCAGTGATATTATCATTAAATAATCAATGTCTTTGTGATATTAATGAAATTTCAAGGAACCCAAATGCCAAATTCGGCAAAGTGGATACTTTGCGCACCCTTCGGATTGTACGAAATTCATTCAATGCGACAACGGCGCTACCTTTATCAAGGATTGCGGTCCAGGAACGGTGTTTAATCCGTCTATCAGCGTTTGCGATTGGCCTTACAAAGTTAAGGGTTGCGAAGGTAATTGAATAATCGACATTTTATCTCATTAATGATAGAGAGCCGAAGCAGAGAAGAAGAAAAACTAAGATTAATGAAGACAATTGATAAATGCGCGTTTGCGGCGTTTCAAAATTAAAAATTAAAATTAGAAAAGTACCCTTACATTTTATTAAAAAAAAATGATATTAATTATTTTATAACATTTAATTTTGCCAGATACCTTCAAAAAGCAACATACCCCGTCTACTGACCTAACGCCACCCGCTCCGCATTCATACGAAAGTTATCAATCGAAACCCGACTATTCGAATTCTTGGAAACCGGTACCGAACCCCCATCAGCCCGTGAAAAAAATTGAATGTCCCGCCGATCACACTGGACTACTGCCGCATCCGGAAACGTGCAAAAAGTTTCTTCAATGCGCAAACGGCATTACTTACATTATGGACTGTGGTCCCGGTACGGCTTTCAATCCGAAAAATTCCGTTTGCGATTGGCCTTACAATGTTCCCGGATGTTCCAAAGGTTCGTTCTTTAATTGAAACAAAATTGAAGAAAAACTGTGTTTTTTTTCTTTGTTACAAAAAAAAAAATAACTGAGAAAACTTAACATTGAAATTGTTTCGTTCAGAAAATCCAACGCACAGTCCACCGGCAACAGATCGCCCGAAAGTAACACCGCCGTGGAAATCCCCAAATGTGACATTCGTCAGAGAAGAGTACGAGACTTGGAATGGAAATGCCAACGGCGGAGAAGGAAGTTTCGATTGGCACCAGGGAACGAATGGACGACCAGCGGCGAAATACGATGAAAGTGGTTCATATGGTCATCAACAAGGTGGATACGTCGTCACTCACAGTCAGCGAGAACCGAATGGCTACCCAAATCAGGGCGAAAGTCAGATCGGTTTCCATGGGTCGACTTATCAGAGTGCCGGAACTGGAAACAAATGGGATCCACAGTGGACACCTTCCGTTGGTTCTGGCGGTCATTTTCCTCAGGAACATGAAGATCACGACGATGGATCTTGGGATGATTCGGGACATCATCATGGATCAGAAAGTGATGGGGAGGGAACATCCCCTGTGGGATCGACGCCCGATTACAATCAGAATGGTTGGCAACCAGGTAAGTCATGCGATCTTTGAAAAACATGGAAAAGTAACATATCCCTTTAAAACAAATGGCAATTGATTTTTTTAATCATTTCTTGATCGCCGTCAATGACGAATTTGTTTTATGATGGAATCAATTTAGCTGCAATACAGAGTAATCTTTAGAATCGTGAAAAAGTCTCCATAAACACGAAACGCGACTGTCCAAGCGATTTATCAATGATTCCATGCATTGCGCATCTTATCTCATACTGATTTCTTCGAGGAACAATCTACGGTATTCGGTATTTGTGGAAATCAATAACATCGAAAATAATTGATAATCAGGCAATCATAATCACGATGGACATCGTCATTATCACGGCGAGCAAACCTCTAATCACGATCACGGAGGCTGGAATACGAAGCAAGAAGACACGGTAACCCAAGGGCCGGATCTTGACTATCCGGATATTGATATTCGAACCGCACACGATAGACATGGTTACGGGAGAACCGGTGTAAACTTTTCGCATCCGGGATATCATGAACATCGAGATTCGTATGGTTCAGGTGACAAAGTTCACGGGGGTTGGCAATTGCCACGCGGAACGACACCAAAACCGAGTCATAGCGGATGGAACAATGGACATCAAACGCCAACGTGGACACCGGAACCTCACGGTTACGACGGCAAAATAAAACCGAGTCAACCAAATCATTCGGGTTCACCGCACGGAGGGTTCCATCCGAGTACTTGGAGAGGTCAAGAATGGAGCGGTTCTGGTCATCACGACTCGAAACCAACAACTACACCGAAGAATCAATGGAATGCAGGTACTTCGAGTTCGAAATAATATCTTATGCAACTGGTAGACACTAATTTAAAATGTATGGGTAGATATAGGACTGTATTGATGACGACAAAAGGCCAATACCATGACAAACGCAATAAAAAATGTAATCTATCCTTCAGCCATTAATTTATTAACAAGACACGTACAGGTATATGGTTGCCGCGGGAAATTTACTAAAACGGCTACTAATTTTATCGATAATTAATGCTAAAAAAATGCACGTCGTTGAGGTTGGAAATGATACTTAATCGATGATTTTAAGTTTGCAGATCTGAGTCACGAAGTTTTGAAATCATTTTTTTTTTTTTTAATAACTTTCTATCACATGGCGCACGATAATTAATCAAAAATAACATATGGAACATTGATTAATTCGACAGTAAATAGATCGCAAAAGGTTTACCGATTTAGTTTCTCATAATGGCTACTAATGCAACTGCTCGCAAGGGATGTAATTGTAGATAAGAATAGGAGAACACATGCATGAAAGTTCTGAAAGCAAAACCATCGAAACTTCAGACATACGGTAAAGAATATTGGGATTTAACCGAAGTTGAGGCTTGTAGTCCTAACATTTAGAGTTCTGTGGAGAAAAAAAATCGTTTGAGGTAAGTGAAGAAAAGGTATCCATTACGGAATCTTTCGCTTTGGATAGAAAGGATACAGCGGTAATTGAATGACGTTTTACGTCGATTTTAAGGGGGTAACAAAAGTCCTCAGGACCGCAAATTCGATGATTGGTCATCGAGAACCAATGTAATACAGCATAGCGATTCGCGAAAGCAACAAGACACGAAGATGAACGATTGGATATCAAAGACCAATATCTTCGACGCCCAACAAGGAAACAAACGGACAGGTAAAAAAAAGTCTTTTTCAAATTTTCTTAAAAAAATAAATATTTTTTGAACTTTTGAAAAATAAAAAATGTCCTTTTCCTTATTTTCGTAAAACCGGCGATCTATACTTACGTGTATTGTGAATTTCTTTAAGGCATAAAAACGGCGACGGTGGGCCCACGCGGAATTTACGTGACCGTAAATGGTACCAAAGGTCATTACATCACAAAAGAGATTGAAATTAACGAGGGCCACTCGAACACGAGAAATTACGGACGAACCCCCGGATATACTCCACCAATCGTGCAGAATACTCACAATGATTCTTACGGTTATCGACCGCCTATCAGATGGCCGGTTCCTCCCGCGAAACCGACCTATCCGAACCGATATGATCCCATCGGATTCAACTCGACGTACAATCGATGGAAGCCTACAAAACACAAAACAGTCAATAAAACCGATTCAACGCCGCCGATTTACACAAAACCGGATTACCAACCGCATTATCCGCCAAAATTAAATTACACTCCGGAACCGCCGATTCTTGCAACGGAAAGGCCGCTGACGCGTTTTGGTGCTCCGCTTCAAGAAACTTCCGGTCGAAATCCACGAAGAAATACGGGGATCGAACTTCCTACAGTATCGATCGAGGAAGACGATCGCGCAGAAAAATACGAACCCAAAGATGGAAAAGACAATGAGACGATTAATTTCGCTGAGGTTATCGAACCCGATATAGACAAATACGACGTCGACGTTCTCGACGACAAAGAATCATGGAAGCCCCGTGTAGCGCTTGAGAAGAAACCGAAGAAATCGAAGAACGAATCGGTGATAATGTCGATCAACAAGAAGACTACGGATGTCGAGATTATAGACATAAAATTGGCTCCGTGGGAGAAAGGTAAGTACCATTTTTTATAATCACAAATAAATATAAAAAAATAGTAAAAATAGACTCTTATTATCGGGACACTTGCCGCGATGAAGGGTAAGTTTTCGTTACAGACGATCTTTTTTTTTTTCTTATCATGATATCGGCTTTCATTGCATTTTTAACTCAATTGACACGCTTTGCTTAACTAGCAAATTAATACGTAATAATATTTATAAACGAAACACCGGACACGTACTTTGAAAAATTAATTAAAAATGTATGTATATTGCCTATTCAAAAAATTGTGATACGAAACAATTGAAAATACATCGATATAAAGATTTTTAAATTGCGAAGATTTCATAAATAGACAAGTTGTTCGACTGATTTAATAATTATTACTGTCTGTTATAAGTTTCAAATTTTTTTTTTTTTCATTTTAGACGAATCACCGTTTCCAGTACACTACATCGCTCCCGTGCGTCCCTTGGGCTATGCGCCAAAAACTACGATAATAACTCCTTCAAGCGGACAGGTATTGTTATTTCACAATTTAACAAAACTGCTAATTTCACGCGAAATACAAACATTTGCTTCGTAATTATTTCAGCAAAAAATCATAAAAGTTTAAATATACATTTCCATAAAAGAACACATCTCTGCGACTCCCATCCCTGTAGTTGCTATTTTATTTAAAAAACAATATTTACCGCTTTTAAATTTGCGCCAAAGTATTAAACATATTATATTTTGTTGCAAATCTATTTATAGTTATTTTTTATTATCGATCTCTTAAATTCTTAATTCCGTTAAAAAGGTATTGCGATTGCGCGGCGGTAACAGTCACCGCGACGGTTATCTCGAAGTTCAAGGCATTTATCCAGGTTGGGGTATCGTATGCGATTCCAAAAACGGATGGTCCCTTAACGAAGCGCACATAGTGTGTCGTCAACTTGGATACACGAGGTACAGAAAATTTAATTAATTATACGAATAATTAATTAAATATCAACTCGATGATTCGTTACGTTTTATTCGTTGCAGAGGTGCCGAATCGGCATGGCAAGGAAGAAGCAATTGGAGTGACGATGAAATTCCGTGGATAGCAACGACAGAAGTGTCTTGTCGCGGAAATGAGACGAAATTTCAGAGTTGCAAGTGAGCGAAGAACGCTAATTAATTCTTGTAGCGTCGATAAATCGGCAATTATACCTAATAATTCGATTAAACAATCAACAGATTTGTTCACGGCGAAGAATGTCGAGTAAAACGGGACGCGGTGGGAGTTCGTTGCATGGCGAATTACGCCGCACATTGTCGAAAAGACGAAGTTGCGCACCTCGGTCAGTGCTATCATCTGGTTAATCCCGAAGCCGATCTCAATCACGACGAGGCAATGGAATATTGTCAAAGTAAAAAAGCTCAACTGATCGACATAACGGCACAGAGGGAAAACGATTTCTTGTCTGAATGGCTTATGCAAAGTCATCCGAATGTCGTTTCCGTTATGACTTCCGGTGTCGGTTTCACGACGATGAATCGAACTATTTGGATGTGGGGAGATTCTGGACGGGCAAAGTTCCAGTAAGTCGGCAATTTTCGCGAACTGATATCGTATTTATTTCACGAATCATTTTTTTAGAGAAATTTGGAGAAGAAGCGAAAAAGCGAATATTAATTTAATTTCGTACGTTCGTAATTTTTTTTATTGCAGATTCAACAAGTGGTGGCCAGGGTGGGTGGGGGATGAAAAAATTCAACCGGACGTGAGATCGAAACTCGCGTGCGTTGTAATGAAGAAACAATTTCCTTGTCAGGACTTAGCGGCCGCCAATTGTCAGACGGATTACTTCTTCTGGGAGACTGAGAACTGCGAAACATCGATGAAGGGTCATTCGTACATTTGCGAGAGACCTTACGATGATATTAGTACGAATTTTTATTTTTTTTATTTTTTTTTATTACAAAAGGAAAAATGTTGTGTCGTTCATAGAAATCTCAAAATTTGATTATTGCATTTTATTGCAGGCTGCGTTTACGGAAAGGGTCAACAATACGCCGGTAATGCGAACGTATCGGCATCCGGAAAAGACTGCTTGCCGTGGAACGATCGCACTTTGGTTCATTCTGTTCGCGTCAACGTTAGTAACGATTATTTTGATTTTTTTTTAAGTTTTGATGGGAAAAAAAAAGTAGTTTCGGGTCTCCACGGCGTACTTAACGATGTTACATTGATTCTAAGATAAGAAAAACGCATCCGCGAGAATTGTGTAGCGTCTTGAGTTTCTATGTTAATAAGTAATAGAAGATTAAAATTTGATTATTCATTTTTTTAACAGATTTTGAATCCCGAAGTCAGAGAGAAATTGATGGGACACAACTACTGCAGGAATCCCAATCCTATGAAAGAATCGCGACCCTGGTGCTTCACCGGTTCTTATGGCGAACGCGAACACTGCGACATACCAGCGTGTGGCGAAATCGGTAACTACAATTCTATAAAAAGAAAAATAAATTGCTAAAAACTAATTGACTATTTACCAAACAAATTTCAATGAACTTTTCTCTTTTTTTCTTTTTTCGCTTTAATGAATTATTTTTTTTATCTTAAGTTTACTTTTTTCTTCTGAATTATAAATTGACAATTTTTTATTTAATTTTAAATTAACTATTTTTAAAAAATTTAAATTGACTATTTATTTTTTATATTTTTTTAGCAAATAAATGTATGATTATTGAAATTATTCGAGTAAATTTTACGTTTCTTCAGGTACTGTAAGACATCCTGCCGGCGGTCAA
Organism: Buathra laborator; assembly: GCA_934046635.1. Taxonomy (NCBI): domain Eukaryota; kingdom Metazoa; phylum Arthropoda; class Insecta; order Hymenoptera; family Ichneumonidae; genus Buathra; species Buathra laborator. The sequence continues at coordinate 9,542,063 of OW203900.1, forward strand.
TGCAAACCGAAGCACTTTGAATGTATGCCGGGAGAATGTATACCATCGCCTTGGGTTTGCGACGGCGAAGAGGTAAGTTGACTTCGAAATCTAATTATTTCTCAAAGCCCTTAATTCTACAATGAAATTCTACGAATTATTATAAAATTAAATATCAGTCATTGACTTTAATCTTTTCGTAGGATTGTACGAACGGACGTGACGAGACGGCGTGCTCTTCGCATTTGGGATTTTTCACAAAAATCAAAGAGCACAAACTCGAGGGTCACGACGTCCAGAAGTGGTTGAACACACCAGCGAAGACTTGCGCGCTGAGATGCAAGGAAGCTGATTTTACTTGCAGATCGTTTTCCCACAAGTAAGAAGAAAATAAAATAAAAAAATAATCGCATTTTTCGGAAGCCGAAGAAAGGTGACGGCGAAATAACGAACGAGAGTTTCAGAACCAACGGAAACGAATGTTACCTGAGCGACACGAATGTCGGAGTCACAGGAGATTTGGTAGACGACGTCGATTTCGATTATTACGAGATGATCGATCGCAGCGTAAATTGCAACGGAATGTTCGTTTGCGGGAACAACAAGTGTATTAATCAGAGTCAAGTTTGCGACGGGAAAAACGACTGCGGCGACAGAACCGACGAAAACATTTGTAGCGTTGAAAATCTCGACTACAACATACGGTTAGCGGGTTCCAACAACAGTTACGAGGGGAGAGTCGAAGTAAAGGGTTCGTAAAGTCCATAAATACGCGTGAAAAAAAAAATTCAACGATACAACAAATTTTAGATACTTCGGCCTCCATAAGCCTTTTTTTAGCTTCTCATTACATACGAAACATCTAATGAAAAACATATCGAAATCTCCGAAAAAAAAAAAAAAAAAAAAAACGAGTAACTTATGGCGTAAATAACAATTTCAATGTCTGCGAAATTTTTCTTATAGTTATGGGTCACTGGGGACAAGTTTGCGACGACGGCTTTGGAATGATCGACGCCGGAGTTATCTGCAGAGAATTGGGCTTCGAACTCGGAGCTTTGGACATCAGATCCGGAGGATATTACGGAAATTGTGACCCACCGGATGTCTTTATGGTCGATCAGCTCAAGTGCCGCGGCAACGAGACATCACTACGCGAATGCGATTTCGATGGGTAAATAATCGCCAATAAAGAAAAAAAGAGATCAGTCTTTCAGTTCGGATCTTTTCTGCAAAGAAATAATGAGTCGAGAAATTATGATTTTACTTCGACTAAATAAAGAAGTAAAAAAAAAAAAAAAATGTTTTTTTTCGCAGATGGGGTGTTCACAATTGTTTGCCGGAAGAAGCCGTTGGCATCGTATGTAAATCTGCCGTCAACACGTGTCAATTGGGTCAATGGAAATGTGATAATAGTCCGACTTGCATACCGACGACTTTTATCTGCGACGACGTCACTGATTGTCCAGACGGATCGGACGAAAACTCTGCACACTGCGACGTACGATATTTCCAAAGCTATCGAAACTTTCGAAAGGAAACTTTCAAACTTGCGACTGATATATTTGTTATTCATTATTAGTGAAGTATCGCGAGATAAAAAATAAAGTTTCTCGTTATCGATAACTTCGATAATAAATTCGATAATTTGCAAAACTACTATAACTATAGATATGAAAAAAATAATTCAATGAAATTCGATTTTTCTAACGTATAACTGCGAAGTAAATTTTCGTGAAGCGAGTTGAATGAATAATTCTTTTAATTTCAGACGCCATTTGAATTGCGATTGGCAAACGGCAGTTCTCCTCTCGAGGGGAGAGTAGAAGTTCGTCATCACGGCGTCTGGGGCACCGTATGCGACGACGATTTTTCCGTTCCAGCTGCTAAAGTGATCTGTAGATCATTGGGATACGGAGGATCAGCGGTTGTGAAGAAAAATGGATATTTCGGTCCGGGCGAAGGTCCAATTTGGCTCGACGAAGTAAGACGATTTTGGATGCTTTACTTTCATCTATTCTATCGCTCGACGAATTTTTACTGTTTATCAACAATTTTTTTTTTTTCGTTAATTTTTTTATTCAGGTTTTTTGTCACGGAAACGAAGCGCAATTGTACAAATGCGAACATAATCATTGGGGTCGTCACAACTGCGATCACGACGAGGACGCGGGTGTAATATGTACCGAAGGTGCGATCGGCGATTCGGAGGTAAATAACGAGTGAAACGAAAATTCGTCTGCAGTCGCGATAGAGGCGTTAAATACTTAGAAAAAATTGAATGTATCCTATCAAATTACCGCTATATGCTTCATAATACCTTAAAAATAATTTAGTAATACTATAGAAAAAAAATTTTATCACTAACAAAATAAAATAATAATTTTTTTATCGTAGTATACGTCGTCTCGTTTATTTCAATACCTTGAAAATTCCTTTTTCCCCGAAACAGCTGGAAGACGATACGACGCAAATACCGGAAATCAGTATCAACGATTTGCTGCCGAGCGATTGCGGCAAAAGAGCCGAAGACTTTGACGGTGGAGAGGATGAAATATTCGCGAAAGTCGTTCGCGGCTCCGTGGCAACGAAAGGATCGTATCCTTGGCAAGTGAGTAAAAGATCCTTTTTTTTTTTTTCTCCGCGCCGATTATAATACCAAATATCGTCAATTTTTTTTTATAGATCATAAGAAACGAACCGAAGAGTTCGAGAATTTAGTTATCGGTATTTTTCAATTATTAGAAAAACAGAAATATATATAACAGACAATAACAGCGTTGTTTTTCGGAGTATTTTTTTTTTTAACAAAAATCCCGAATTGATAAATTGATTTTCAAAAGGCAAGTATCAGAGTTCGCGGACACAGCAGATCGAGTCATTGGTGCGGTGCGGTGGTAATTTCGCCTCTTCACGTACTGACTGCCGCTCACTGTCTCCAGGGATACAATAAAGGAACTTATTTCGTTCGCGCCGGCGATTACAATTCGGAGGTCGGTGTTTAAACAAAAGTGTCTCTCGAAAGGATGGAGTTAATTTAATCGTTAATATAATAGAATTTATGCATTTTCCTCTCTGTACATTAATTTAGATCGATGAAGGAACGGAAATCGAAGCTAATATCGAAGATTATTATATTCACGAAGACTTTCGCAAAGGACAACGTATGAATAATGACATAGCGCTCGTACTTTTGAAAGGTCGAGGTATTCCGCTCGGTGAGCATATAATGCCGATCTGCTTACCGCCGGCGAACGCCGAATATTCAGCGGGTCTCAACTGCACTATTAGTGGTTTCGGAAGTGTCGAAACTGGAATATCGGGTACCAATTTCGTTTTTTTTAATTAATTTTGAACTCAAAATAAAAATATGTATTTTACGAACAATTTTTTTTACATTTCCACAGCTCAATCGCTCGATCTTAGATACGGTTGGGTTCCATTACTCGATCAATCGGTATGTCGAGCCGATTACGTTTATGGCGAAGGAAATATCAGCGATGGAATGCTCTGCGCCGGATATCTTGACGAAGGTGTAGATTCCTGCGATGGCGATTCCGGTGGTCCTCTCGCCTGCCAAAGCAACGGTAATGACAAAAAAAAAACTCTGAATTTACACTCCAATTAAAAAAAAAAATTCAAAGATCAGTTTAGTAGTTTTACCGCGAAGTGATGAATCAATGATAATTCGAGTTAAAAAAAAAATCTCAAAGATCAGTTTAGTAGTTTTACCGCAAAGTGATGAATCAATGATAATTCGAGTAAAAAAAAAATCTCAAATATCAGTTTAGTAGTTTTACCGCAAAGTGATGAATCAATGATAATTCGAGTTAAAAAAAAATGTCAAAGATCAGTTTAGTAGTTTTACCGCGAAGTGATCAGTCAATGATAATACGTTTCTAAAAAAAAAAATGATCCCTATCCTTCGAATTTTTAAAGCTTCCAATAATTATTAAAAATCCATCCACAGGCGCTTTCACCCTCTACGGCGTCACTAGTTGGGGTCATCACTGCGGCAAAGCAAACAAACCGGGTGTCTACGTGCGCGTCGCCCACTACAGAGATTGGATCGATCGAAAAATTCGCGAATCTCTTTACGGAAGATAAATTTTTCATGCCGATGGAATTTTACTGATAAGTAAAAAAAAGGGATGAAACGGTACGCAGTAATTGAAGGGAAGTGGAGGGAAAATAAATAACATCGCGGAATCGTGAGCTGTTTAATTTTGGACTCTATTTCATAAGACATCATCGTTTCTACAATAATTGTAATTCGTGTTCGTTCTGTTCTTTTTGTTTTCTGTCGCATAACGCATTACCGAGCTTATGTACAATAGTCCCAACGTATTCGATCATTACACATAAAAACTTAAGTAAAAATATTGCAAATCGGCGATATTTACAGACATGGATAATGGGAGGGGTCCGGGATATTAGATAAAAATGATAAGTTTCGTTACAAAAAACTTCGTGATATCTCAACGTTGCTGTTGAAACCGTCTGCAAGTTAAACTTTGTGGCGATTTAAATCACCGTTTTCAGCGTACAAGCGGCACATATACTAATTATGCGATCGTTAAAAAAAAAATTAAAAAAAAAAAATTATTACGATATGCCGACACGATCGAGAAGAATGTGGAAAAAAAGATCGATCGGGATTTCTGAAATCGGAAATGTAATCGATACGTTAGAATATCGTATCGCGATCGAAAAAAATTCATGAAAACTCATTTATCGATTTCATTAAAAAAAAAAAACACAATTAATACCATTCTTTTTCGTATCTTTGATAATTGGACATAAAAATAAATTTACGTAATCCCTGATCGTCATTACAGTTGTGCGTTTCTCGAAAAAGAAAAAAAAAAAGAAATATACATTTTTTTTTGAAATTTCATTGAATACCTACACAGGTTTCACTGAAAATTTTTGTTCTGCGGCGTTTAACATAAATAACAATAATATTAATAATAGTTATATTAAAAAATAACAATATTTCGGCGAAGTAAACGCATCCTACGTCAAGGCTTAGCGTGGGGCTTGACGCGGGGGCTATCGAGGGAATGTGGAGCAAAATACGACGTGCAGCATTTAAATTATATTTAAGCCTAAACTTATACGCTTAATTTAGGCATAAACACGAACCGAGCTTATTGGTGCTGCCGGGCGAAAGGAGAGCACAAACAGGCGTGTCGTTCGTGTGCTCGCGACAATTAAAATGCAATCGTTTTTTTTTTCTTTTTTTTTTTTTCATCAGTACCGTTCTCTCATGACGCACATTGTATAAAGAGGGTGTCGCATTTTCGTCGATAAATGCCGCTAAATTACCGTAATCATTTTTTTTAAATGAGAAATTACAACGATGACTATTCGAAGATTAAAAAACTCCGAAATTCACAACTCTGCCGATTATTTCTTCCCATTTTCCTTTTCTTTTTTTTTTATATTTTTCATTACGTTTTTTGTTTTATAGCAACGGCTCAGAAACATTTGTCGATTAAAATGGAAACACCCCAACGATATAATTGAAGACTCCTTTGGTTCACCTGGCAGTCATAAAAGCTCAGATTTTGGACTAAAGTCTAATGACTAGATGCAGTAAGAACTTCCGAACGTTCGTTTTTTTTCCGTGATACACGCAGTTTCGACAAAAGATTCGTTATTTTTAGTAACAATATTTGTATTTTACCGTCCGAACGGCAATCTCATTGAAATTGTCCTTTTTTTCTTTCTTTTTTTTTTTTGCTGTTGTTCTCGATAAACCGATTCGAACTTCCGGCGAAATCACGTGCATCGTGTTTCTTACTTCGATATAACTACCCTTATGTCTACCGAGCGTATAGGTACGTATTATGTATACGTATATACAAGACTTTCTTATTTACAGTTGTGTCAGAGTGATCAGCGTCTTTGCCGAGTTATGTTGAGACAGCTGCTTGTTTTTTTTTTTTTGTTTTTTTTTTCTTTTCTTTTCATTATCTTTTTTTTTCTTTTTTAGTGCCAAATAGAACACACATGAAATTCAACGTGATAATCTCTCTCGGGTGTTAACTGAGATAACGAGATTACGTGTACAAAGCAATCTCGTTGGTTGTTTTTGTTTTTTTTTTTTCTTTTTTTTTTTATATATATATATGTATATATAATATATAAATTTTCGAAATAAAATTGTAAATCTCGGGGCGTATCGGGCCGGTGGAATAAAAAATAATAAATAAAATAACAACAACGTGTCTACAAAAAGTCATCGAATATCTCGGGGATCGATGAAGTTTTAAAACCATCGAAAAATGTTAGAAAAATAAAGCGAGGAGATGAATATAAGGCTAAACTGTTGTACGATTCACGACTATGAATCCCGACGATGAGAGGTTCCGCATACGTAGACGATAATGGTACAATTTATTACTTTTTTTTTTTTCTCTATCGATGCTCGATTTTTTTTTTTTTTTTTTTTCGTGATAACGTTTACGTGCAGTTATAGGTTTTACTTGTTTTTTTTTTTTTTTTTTTTCTTTTCGTTTCGTTAATTTATTAATTATGAGATTTGTCTCGGCGCGACATAGTCAGTCGGATTCCTGTCTACGATAAAAGTACGGAGACGATAACAACGGTCAGAGGAATCCCCCGGAGAGCACAGAACTTTTTATTTATTTATTAATTTCTGTTTTGTTTTTTTTTTTTTTAATCATCGATCGAAAAAATGACTTACTTTCGTTTTTTCGCGACTTTTGCTAATCGCGCTGTATTTTTTTTTCTCTCCCCGCTGTATGGATGCGAATATACGTGTAAATATTGACGTGTCTTGGCGATCAGTTCAAGTTGATTCGCGGATCAACAGGTTTTTTCTTTTTTTTTTTTGTTTCATTAAAAAACTCGTTAACGTTTTGTTTTTATCTATTATTTGCGCGTTTTTTCTGTAGTCGATTGTTTTTTTTCTGCTTTTTCTGTTACATTGACGACTGCTAAGCGGTCGCGCGGTTTTCATGCCCAGGAGAAACGAACTCTTGGTCCCTATTATGTATGAATTTGAAGTTCGATCGGTTCGTAGCTTAGGGAAGCTTTAGAACGTTTTTTTTTGTTTATTTTTTCTCGACTATACGGATCGTTCGATAAATCGTCGTCGATCCTTGTCGTCATCAATGCTTTTTTTTTCTTTTCCTTCGTAAAAATCATCAATAATTCCTCCTATATTCGGTTATCTCGAAATTCGAAACATTCGCATCCTTTCGATATTGTGTTTCGTATTGATACATTGATTTTAAAAAAATTCGGATTCCAAACCCCTTATTTTTCGCACATGGCGTGTCGTTAAAAAAATGTATAGTAACTTAAGGAAAAAAAAAAAAAAAAAAAAAAAAAAAAAAAAAAAAAAAAACAACTATCATGCAAAATCGTTCGATATCCACGACGACGAGTATTACATTACATTGTTATCGGGCTTCAAAATATTGTAATGGGTCGCGCGCGCGTCATGTAAGTACGTCAAGTCAAATAATGCGGATAAATCTGATCAACGAACCGACTTAATTACTAATCTCTGTTAACGTTTAGCGTATATCAAAAGGTTTTATGTACAAAAGGAACGTGCGTGACAGCGTCTCAAAACGCCGATCGTCGATAATCGTTCTCTCAACATTTTCGGAACGTTTCGCAATAATTATTGTTCGCAATAAACGATTTCATAAATGGCAATCTTTTCGTCTAATCACTGAAATTTTTCAGCGAACCAACTTAACGAATCGATAAACTCGTTAATTCAATAATCGATCGTATTATTTTCGTTTTTGGAATGTAATTGGAAAAATAGATTTTACCCATTTCTGATCGTTAGATGCGTATTTTTTTTTTTTAAACACCGAAAATCCGATTAATTCGTGAAAAATCGCAAATCGATGATCGAGCGATTTTGAGAATCCCTCACGCAGATCAACGCGAGGCTTAGGAACTATTCTTAATTTTCTAAGCGACGTTTTTATCCGATCGTGTATCACGATCGTCGCTTTCTTTTTTACGAGAAATACATTTCCTCGATACGGAAATCGTGCAGTTTCTCGATTTGGTGTCGAAAATCTTGAAGTTTAAAACTTGCAATCGCAGAATCCAATTAATTTGGCTGCGTTTTCAAATTTCAATGATCTTATTTTCATTCGTATTTTTTTTTTTTTTTATAATTATTAGGTATAAGTATTTATATCCATTTTTCGTGTTATACGACTCGAAAGTTTGTGCTTCAATGACACACATTGCGATTATTAAATGACAAAAAAAAAAAAATTACTCGACGTAATCGATACGTCGATTCTTAAAAATATCGTAAAGAATATAAAAAAAAAGGAAACATCATTCACATTTCAATGGGACTGTGCGCGTAGGTAAATTAGCGTCCGCAGATCAATGGAAATTCGAAAACCTAATCCATAAATTAATTGTACTGCGGTTCGAGAAATCTTCGAATAAAATTTGTCTCTTCGCACTCTTATAATCTTCATGAATAATAAAAACCGAGTGTAATGTTAACGATGCGACATTCGAGAATTTCGAGGATTTCCACCTTCGGTGGCAAACGCTCCCTACTTATTACGAATATATTAATATATATAATATTTATATATATTTATATATTTATACGTATCTATTTTTAGTATCTCTCCCACTGGGCGATCTCATCAGCAACTCGTTTTCACTGAGCGTTTAATTCGGATCTGCAAAGACGAAAGCCGTTATTAACGTGTAGCGAGGAAAACAAAAAAAAAATGCATTAGAAAAAAAAATAAAAAATTTAAACGAGGAATGTGTTTGTTTTACTCACTTCAAAGCTTTGTATCGTTCCTTTTCCGGATTGTTGTCGGGCGGTTCGCACTCGAACGACGCAAGAGCCAAAGCTGGTGGAAAAAAAATAGCATAAACATTATTCAACGAACTAAACGATAAGAGAAACTCATCACAAAGGAATGTAATTTAGTTATTTTTTTTTTTTTTGTTTCGTTTCTTACCATTTTCCGTAAGAACGGGACTCGCCTGGAGGAACGCGATAACCCGAGAATTCTTCTCAAAGGGACACGCCACCTGTTTCCAAGCGATGAATTCGGTCACCTGTTTGGCGAGCTGCCAGAACTTTTCAAAGTTGATGTGTCCATTGGGAAGTCTGCGAGTGACACAAAGACGATTGCAATATAAATACTTTGGAGTTGTTAAAACATCGATGTAAATAAGGGGAAGAGTAACGAGAAAAGAGGGAGATGCGTAATGGGAGTTCGTAAGAGTTATACGAGAAAAAACACGAAGCAGTTTATTAAAAATAAAAAAAATCGCGTTGATAAAGCGATACGGACAAGAAAACGATAAATGAAGCAGTATAGAGCTCCGAGGAGGAAATCAATGATCGTTCAATCAAAATACATCGAATCGAAGGAGTTTTCCACAATTTTACGCAATTTCGCAGAATTACGGAAAACTTATAAATTATAACGACGTCCGACTATTTCTTTTGTTTTCATTGTTCGTTTTTCGTAATATTTCGAATACCTAAGAATGCGCCATAAAAAAAAAATTATGTAAATTACTTTTGCACGTCGTTTTCTCATTTTGTTTTCAACTTCGTTTACAAAGCTTCTTCTCCGAAACAGGATAAAGAAGCGATGTGGAAATCTAAAATTCATCATTTTTTTTTTTTTTTTCGATATTTTCCGATTTTAAAATTATTTTTTCTTTCTTTTTAATCGAAAGATTAAATCCATTTCGTCTCTAAAGCTGAATTCATCCCCCAAACTTTCTAACGGGGATGCGGCGCCTCTTTCCAACGCCCACTCTGCAAGAGTTTCAAACTGAATAAAATACGAGAATCTCGACACGTCGCGTGACTCGTGTTCGCCGTGTGCGAAATATTTTTATCGTATTTATTCTCATTTTTTTTCCGCGTATGTAATTCTCGTACGGAAGACCCAGACGTGCCGCTGCACATACGTATAAAATGGCATACATCGGTGTGTACACGTACAAGCGGCTGGCGAGGCGTAAATTGAACGACGAACTTCGGTATAACTAGACGTCGCGGACGGAAGACGTTCGCGAAATTACACCGAAGAAGTTGGGGGGCCAATTTATACGTCGCGGAATCGGCGTCGGCGATAAAGGAAACGCCGCGCGCGCGCGCACGGCGAAGTTAGACGAAATTTGTGGAAGCGAACGATGACGAAGGTGTATCGCGGATAGAATATTTGCGTAGCGATCAGTCAATATATCTATCGACGTGTCGAGGAGTCGGCGAACTCATGCATACAACACATATATACACCCGACGCACACCAGAATCCTTCTATCTCTCGAATATCTCGGATGCGTCTTCTTGAGTTCAAGTTCCCGCGAGAACTCCTATAACGCCCCCTCTCCCCTCCCCCCGCGCGGGCCCTTTCCCGCGGAAGGATAGGGTATCCCTCGTCCTCGACCCCGGCGATCCACCCTCACCGGCATCTCGAACCAACGGGCGCGACGTCCATATCGGCGCAACTTTTGCCATTACAAGTTTAATAAGTTTATACACGTATCTGCGCGCGAAAATTGGCGAACATCGGATGGATGAGGTTAGGGTGGGAAGGGGCAACGAAGCTGGTGGATTCGGACACGATAAGCTACGAGAGGGGGGAGGGGGAGGGGGCTGCCAACTCGCGACAAGGATACATAGCTCAAGCCTTCGAGATTCTTCGTGACTTTTTTTTTTTTTTTCTTTCGAACTCAACTTTATATTCCATATATCTTCGCGGATTTCTCCGAGTTTTCAGCAACGAACAAGTTATACATCGATGTACGGCGATGGAACAAATTTATCGAGACATTTCGAGATGCTAAAGCGTATTTTTTCGACGTGAATTTATTTATTTTGAATTCGAAACGCGTTGATATTATTTCGAAGTAAACATTTTTTTTTTTTTTTTTTTTTCGATAATATATGCGGTTAGGAATGAGATGAAAAATTTTCGACTCACTTATTGCTGCAACCCTCGTTGAGAAAGTAGAGATCCTTGACGAGAAGACTGAAGAACGGAACGACGATACGTTGCCGTTCGTCAGTCGCACCGGCGCTTCGCCACATAGCTGCTTTCAATGTACTCCTGTAACTGCTGAAATTGCTGCTCGGATCCATCTGGTGTTCGAGGATCGAGAATTTGGCCGATTGAACCTTTGCCCACTGTTCATAAATAGATAAACAAATTGCGTTTGTTTAGTTACTTATTTATAGTAAATTTACCGATAGTAGTGAAATAAAAAAAACACAATGCGAATGAAAGAGAGCCGAAAGTAGAGCCGAAATGGACCGAAGACACAAGTGTTCAAAAATCCCTCCCACCCGCTGAAAATAAAAAAAATTCGAAAAATTTGAAGAAAAAAAAAAAGTCGATCGAGCGTTTTCCCGAAAGAAGAGCCGAAATGGACCGAAGAGACAAGTGTTCAAAAATCCCTCCCACCCGCTAAAAATAAAAAAAATTCGAAAAATTTGAAGAAAAAAAAAAGTCGATCGAGCGTTTTCCCAATGCGCCGTCTTCTTCACTGGATAAACAAATGTTTCGAGAAACATCGATAAAGAGGACATTGCTTATCGGATATCTCGAGTGACTGCGACAGATCGTATTTGCGAAATCCTTCTTCGTACATCGAGTGTATCGTTTCGCGTCCCTTGATCCCTTCTCGATCATGCGGGATGATGGGGGACGGAGGGTTATCGACGATAGACGAGGAAGAGTTTTGCGCCGTGTAGTAGAGTCCGATTCGGCTATTCGCAAAGCGTCCCGACACACGTCGCGATGTGTCGGGGGGATGCTTTGCGAATGCTGGTCGACGGAATGCTGCATTCGACAGACAATAGATTTGGCTGAATCGCCATCGGGCTAACGTGCACAATCCATCCCTGGCGCGTTGCTTTCCGCGCGATATCCTTCTCCGAACTGATATCCGCTTCTCTGCGTTCTGTCGCCCCCTTTCCATCTCGGAGTACGATATGTATTCTATCTGTGTTTATATATATATATATATATGTATGGATATATACTTCGTGGATTTGTACATAGAACGGATGAGCGAAACGAGCGCAAGACTCGGGCCTACCGACACGTACGAAGATACGGTTGTTTGGCGGTCGAAATTGCGTTCGAAATAAATTACGAAAAAATTTACTTCGTGGAAATTAAACAACTATATACTAAGATTTATAAGATATTAAAAACATTTTTTTTCCACGTAAGACGATCGAAAAAAAAAAGAACTCGAAAATACTGCTCTCTATCCGAAAAAAATACGCGTATCACAGAAGGAGAAATTGTTCCTTCGTAACTCTGTAGTCATATTAATACTTCAATTGCTTCCTATTGTATTTTTTTTTTAATTTTTTATTTTATCAATTTTACCAATCGATTAACAATATTTTACTATAATTTGCAAAAATATTTGCATTTTACAAGACAACATCGCATTTCAAAATGTTAATAACAAGTGACCGCGAATGTTAACGCGCCTCATGTTCGCGTATTTAAAACAACAGTTCGTGTATATGGCACAGCGTTCTGTGACATTTGTATAGCAATAACCGCGAAACCACTGAAATTAGTATACAACAATACGAGGAATCAATAAAATAATTCCCGGAGGCAACGAGACGAAATTAGTTCGGTTCGATCGATTCGACATTTGTTCGCGTATTATTTTTCAATAATCGAAGCATATCCCGTTGTGTCTCTATTCACGAAATCGAAGTTTCAAATAAACATCGACGAAAAAAAAAAAAAAAAAAAAAAAAAAAATATCTTTGTAAATTATTATAATGGTTTACCAATGGTAATTCGATGATTCTGGTTTCGAATTAATTTCTCGTTAAAGTATAGTATACGATGAAAATGCCGGAGATATATGCTTCTCCGGGGGGTTGCTGCGGGAGGTTATGTTGCAAACATATAAATATATATATAGTCGTACATAGGAGAGGAGGGCCGCTCGCCCACTGGAGCATATATATACGTATAATGTTCCGTGAGGTCGGCGTTGGGTCCAAATAATTCAGAGCGACACACAGGAATCAAGCGCATGCCGGTGAACGCGCAGCACAGAGTTAGTACGACAGAGAATATGTTATAGTGTTGCGAGAGTTCGGTAGCCCGGCGCGGACGACGGCGACGACTCCGAGAATAATTGAATTAACTTCGAGAACGACGAAACTGTCGTGCCACTGGTGAGTCACGCGTGCGATGTGCGGAGGATTAATTCCGTCTGGTGCGTTCTCTCCTCTCCACCCAAAGGGGTGGAAGGGAGGGGAGCGGGGGAGGGGGGGGGGACTTTAATTCGCGAATTAACGTGTACGCTGGACCACCCGACCCCCTCCACCCGAACGTTGTACTGACGCGACTCGCGTATCGCGAAACTCCGACGTGTCATGTTCACGACAACATGTACAACGATTTGCAAAGGGCATTCCGAGGGAAAGAAGATTCGCCATTGTAACAAAATGTACACCTGACGAATTGAACGAATTAGCGAATAATTTTTTTTTTTATTCGCTCCATTAATCACGGAAAAGCGGACGGAGAAAGAGGCGATGGATTTATTCGAAGAACATTGCTTGATATTCCGCGCGATAATTCGCTCGCGAATGGAAGCGAAGGAAAATTTAATTTAATCATTTTCGCGTCCATTCGTTTGAACGTATCTTTTAGGTTATTTACTGCGCCTTTGTCTTTCTATATTTTATATTATTTCTTTGTAATCGCGTTGAAACTGCGCGTCTCATCGTCTCGACGGATTATTGTCGCTCGAGAAACTTGAATCTCGTAAGTGTGCATCGGAATATCGTGTATATGGAAGTGACGGACGAATAGATCGTTTCGCGATACTCCATTGACATGGGGCGGCAGAGATACACCGGCGAAAGGATCACTCGCCGTGCGATAGAAAGTAATTAACTCTTTGAAGACGGAAGATAAACTTAACGAAGTAATCGGTGTATACGCGGCTCGTATCGAAACGGGAAGAGACACCGGGAACTCGTAAAAGGGACGCGCGGAGGAACAGTTGTCGACGTCATTTGCAGATTATGTACGAAGTATATACGCGAACCGCGAGCCGCGAAACATCGTCTCGTCTGTTTCTCATCCTTTCCTTCGCGTTTCTTCATGTCCCGTGCTTTGGTTTCTTACATTGGATTCTACTTTCCCATTAAGAAATGATTAAGAAACAAAATTTGTTAACATTCGCGTAAAAATTTTCGAAAGAAAAGCATCTAAATCGTCATACAAAATATGTAACTCTCCCTACGATCTGCTAATTCGGATTTTCAACTACTTTGCTACGTGCGATAAGCCGAAATTTCGGGTCCAATCGAATCGTTTTCGAATCGTAAAAAAAAAAAACCGCGTTTTTTTTTTTTTTTTTTTTTTTTTTTTTCGAGAGAACAGACGGTAAATTTTGCAGCGACGCGAAAATTCCGCGACTGTATGAAAATGCCTGCGGGCACTCTACCTCGTTGGGACGAACGTTGGACGGGTGTTACTCGTGATAAATCGTGTCCGGTAGACGCGGCAGAGGGTAAAGGGTTGCTCTGTATGGATAGTGAGAAAAGTAGTCGCGATTGGCCGGACGGCTGCGAAACGGGTTGGCGATACGGTAAATTTTCATTAACGGAAATTACGGTACGCGAATTTAGGTTGAAACGGAACGGTCGGGGCGTTGGTGGAGGCCGCGGTAGTAGGAAGCAAGGTTTTTGCAATTATTTCCTCGGTCCCCGAGTCATAAATCAGAGCGAGAGGCCAGCAACCAAATGAACCTTGAATAACGCGGCGGACGAAACCATTCCGCAATGTTCCCTCTCCTCTTCGGCGATCCAGTTCTCGCGGAAGGGAGGGGGGGGGGGGGGGGGGGAGGGAGTCTAATACGAGGTCCAGCGGCACGAACCCCGGGAATATCTATGAAACCCCGTCGCACACAGTTTCGTAATTAAAAACGGGGAAAAAACGTTTAACTACCCCGGGAACGTTTGAAATGAAGAACCGCCGACGGGTTGGCGAGGTGTACTTGCGCTGTTTCGTTATCGCATTGGTTGTACCAAAGTATTTGCGTCGTTATACATCGATATCGATACCGACGATATGCCGATCTCGATCGTGAAGTCGTTTTCCGGATATCCGGAATAAATTATTAAATCTAATCTTATAGAAGTTTATATTGATTTAATTTTAGATTTTCTATAATTCGATATGTTGCGACATTTGGTTTTCTGTGTCGCTATATGTTATCATAAAAATAATAATAATTCTTGTATAATGGATATTCGATTGAGTTTTTTTCGGGTAGAAATATTTTTCATACGATAGAAACGATATTGCGACATTTACTGAAATTGCGAAGAATTTTATTCTAAAAAAGTGGGAAATTGAAATTCGAGCGATTTTTGGAGACGCTTGTCGCGTTCTTGTAAACAGCGAAATACAATAATTAAAAAAATAATAAAAAATAACAAATTTTTGAAAGGATTTTAGTGATTTTTTAATTGTAGCAGATAATTGCCTTAAATTGCGTGATAAACATTTTTTTCCCGTTTTAAATTCAAGACTTACCGTTTTCTTCAATCGAGATATCGGCGACATGTTTAGACCGGCGATTATTGCCATAAGGGAGTTGAAATTTCCGATATTGAAACACTCCCTCGCAGTTTCGATCCAATACTCGACGACACGGACGCGCTGTTTTTTCTTGGCGTGCTGATGAAAAAAACCGGAAAATAATATTGCATTATGTTATTGATAAACATAAAAATGACAACGATAAGGCAACGAAATGAAACAAAATTGACCATCGCGTTTTTATTTACCTTGCAAACTTCCGTGGCGACGAAGTAACTCAGTCTGTTGAACCATTGAACATAAGACTCGAGATTGCGCGTCTTTTTCATGTCCTTAAATGATGTTTCCAGATGCGGCGATTCCTGATAAAGTACAATAAAAAAATTGAACGCATCAAAAACATGCAAATATCAATTTCAATTAAAATTGAATGAAAAATCAATTACAATTAGATTCGTATACAAAAAATTTAAACTTAAATTTAAAAAATTAAAAACACGAAATCATCAATTTCAATTAAAATTGAATTAGAATTCAATTCAAATTAAGATTCGTACACAAAAAATAGAAATTTTAATTTTATTTAATATTTCCTACGAACTTTGCACCCGAAAAGCTGATTTTTTAAAAATTAAATGTATGCACAAAAAATTGATAGCGAAATAAATTATTTTCACGATAAGTATATTTTTTTATAATACATTATTTGTATTTTTTTTTTTTATTTCATTAAATTTTTTTTTTCTATAAGCTTCGTAAACGAAAACTATTTGTTTCTCGTAGCAATTAATGTCGGGGGGATGATATTACTATGACAGTTGTATCTCGACAATCAACAAACCCACAAGTGCACAGAACATTGTATATTTCGGTGAAGCTGTATGATAGTTGTGGAAAACAACACGAACGTGACAGGAGTCTCGGTATACATATATACACCGCATGGAGGAGAGTTGTAAATGGCTCAGGGCGCTGGAAACTCACCTTGGCGAATGCTTGAACAAACTCCTCGGGTCCGATGTACGAGAGCCTCTCGAGTTCAACGTGAGTCAATTGTTGTGCGAGAACGGTAGCCGAGGGGCAAAGCTCGGTGACGTCGACCTGAAATCCAAACAGTAGAAAAGAAAATAACATAAAGTTATTGTCAGAGTTTATATACGTGTTGTTGGTTGGCATTGATGCACGGAATCTCGTGCTCGGTTGGCCGCCAACGTTCCATCAGACCGATCGCAGCGTATAGCGCCGAGAAACGAAAAAAAAAAAAAAAAAAAAAAAAAAAAAAAAATGAAGAAAAAATAAATAAAGTAAGAAGAACGAGAAAATAAAGAGTCCGGTGAATGAAAGAACGGAAACACGCGAACCGGGTTTTCGTCAGCGTTTCCGCGGATACACATTTTCCCGAGTAAAAACGTATTTCTTTCGACGATTGAACAACGCAGTAGTCTCGTCTCTCGGTCATTCAATTTTTATACGTCTCACACGCTTCGTCGAGCAGTCTGACGCTTCTTATCGCGCCGGAACGCGAGGGGGAGCGCCAACCGATAAAGTGGACAACTCCCAAAAGGGAGTTCGCCGAGCGTAGAAAATGGTTAAACACTGTCTGTGTTCTCCTCGTTGTCGCGACATCGTTTCGAGTCTCCCTACGCTACGGAAGTTGAACGGACAGCATAAACAAAAAAAAATGAAAAAAAAGTTTAAAAAAAAATTTTTAAAAAACAAAGAAATATTAAAAAAGGAAGATAAAAAAAAAAATTTTAAATACAAAAATGAAAAGAAAAGCGGAAACGCCGCGAGTACGAGAGGGAGAGAAAATTTCGATTGGTACCCGCGTCCTTCGCTCGGTATATCAGAATTATTTATGTCCCTGCAGCCGGCATTGTACGTTCGGGAACGGAAGGAATAGTATAAGCCCCGACAGATATTTCGATTTCGAATCGAGCGGGTGTCCCCGGGGAGGCCGGATTCCGGTTACCGTGGCGTCGAAATTTATATTCGCGCCAGGCGTACATATATAGACAGGGAAGGTAGATCGAGGGAAGGGGATGGGAGAGGTAGGGGGAGGGAAGAGGGAAAATGGAGCGCGAGGGTTGCTGCCGACGTAACCCCCCCGAGCTACGTTCTGAAATAACGCGCTCAGGTGAAATTGGCAGACTGCTGCCGCGGACGTTATATAGGCAGCTTGCGGAAAGTGGGTAGTAGAGATTGGCAGTGGTCGGGCCAAACGTTGACCTGTACTACTGGCGAATCTGACGAGTTCGCTACACAGTAGATGCGGCAGCACCACCACCGCCGCGTGGTTCGCTATAACCATCGATTTATTAATGCCATACGATAACTACAACACTGTAGTCCTATCGGATACGTTTCGACTGTTCGATACATGCAATCGGTAAACTGTTTTCATCGTCAATGTCGAACAGCGGATCGGTCACGTCAATACGATGGTTGGCAATATTACTCGCGTATCGGAATAATAATTCTGCCGGCTGTGGTATGCACAGTGGTCACTGCATTGTGAAATATTCTATCTGCGATGCAAAAGCCACCGGCACATTGATACGAGTTATTTTATACTATCCAATGGTATACTGCGTGCGTAGCGCATCCCCACCAGAGATCAAGGCAATCAAGAATCCAAATAAACTGAAACAACGGGGTTCAGCGTGAAGCTAAAGGTTGTCGGAAGAAAAAGGTTTTTTTTTTTCTTTTTTTTTTTTTTTTTTTTCAACGAACGTTTCACGATTCGTCGCAACGTCGAACAAACGTTTTTCTTTTCACAATAGCGAAATAAGCTTTTCGATGTGAAAAGAAAGTAGTAATTAACTTGTTGAGAGTTTACAGTGTTTTTGTCGGGATTTTTGTATCTATCAATGTATAGGGCTTTGTCGGCAGTACTTCTCTCATCGCACGCGGTAGTCGGTGTTCGCTGAAAAGCGATTCATTACAATCGTTCGCCGACGAAATTCGTTAATTGCTTTCGGATTTTTTCAAAGCTGTCCCTTCCCGGTGTATCATACAGTAATGCAAAAACACTCTCAGTCGAGAGCAGCGCATTTTTTTTTTTTTTTGTCGTCAAACTTTTCCTTTGATGCCGGATGGAAAAAAATCTCGTTTCGTTGCTTTCATATTTTACGAAAGCAATTTAACAAAATAATGTGATAGCGATCCAACGACAAGAATATAAAAACGCTTGAAAAAAACTGATATATTCATTTTCGGAATTTTGTAATATATTTTAATCGTAACATTCTTCCGAATATTACGATGAAAATAAAAATAAATTTTTTTTTTTCGACGCCCTATTCAGCATATTTTCTCGGTAGTGAAGAAAATCAGTTCAATATAATTGAGAAAAAGTCGGGAAAGAAGATCGTAGCGACGGAGATTCTAGAGTGCAATATTCGATTTTTATATCGCGTATTCAGACGATAAAAGAAAAAAAAAAAAAAAAAAAAAAATGACATCGAGAGAAAGAACGAAAGGGGAAACGTGAGTGCGTTGCACTTGGCTTTTACTTCCGTTGCGCTAAAGAAGACCACTCGTTTAAACTCGTCCCCGCCTCCCCCTCGTACCGCCTCGTCGTTCCTTGTCCTATTTCATTCGTGGCGTCTCTACAGTGCTATTTCTTTTACCCTCGCGCCTCGTTCCATTCGATTTTCGAGTCGATAGGTGGGTATTGGCGTCGCCAACGCCTTTACCTCAAAGATATCGGAAGAAAAGTGCACAAGCTATACGATAGAGGGGTGAAACTCTTCACCGTGAACGCGAGGCAACTTTACCCTCCTCCTCCCCCCCTCCCCCCTCCCAGTACCCATCCCTTACGTAGTGCTACGTTACGACGAGACCCCATTCGCGCTTTATACTTCTCATTGTAGCTTCTCACTCTGCTTCGCTTTTCTCAAGCCCTTTGAAAACGTTTCGGCGCATAAGTGTGCGTTCGCGTATCTATAAGCTATGTATACACAGATATATATATACATATATACAGTATATACGGGAGGTTTCGCACGTGAAAGCTTCACGGTGAAATACATGCACGGGGGCTGAAGTATCTATCTCTTGGGCCATCTTTCTCACGAACGCTTGCATGGAAATATATAGGCGAAGAGAGAGCCTCGGCAAGAGCTCGCGGAGCCAGAAACAGAACTGAAAACGGCACGCCAGATGTTCGTATATTTATCGAATGCGGGTACCGAGCTACCATACCGCTACTCCATCTCTCTCTCTCTTCTTTCGCGGCCTTTTTTCCATTCTGTCTTTCAATCTGCATTGCCTCCTTGGCACTCGCGCGCTTTAGGTTGAACGAACGAAATATATACAACGGGTTACCGCGGGGAGTAGATAGCGCGAAATAGAGACCGAAAAATTGGTGCGCACTCGACGCATCATCTGGTTCAATAAAAATATTCATTTTTCAACTCAAATAACCTCGAGAAATTTTCGCTACGGGGTGTTTGTTGGATGAATCGATGAATCGCAAATATCAATGTTTACGAAAGAGGGGAGGCGGCGGGGGGGACTCCGCACTGCTTATTGGAAGTTAACAAATGTACATTTACTTGGATATGGCGAAGTAAAAATTTAGTTATTGTTATAAAATTTAAGACAAATAATATTTGCCAATAAAAACTAAATAATTATTCGTAAATAATAATAATTTATTGCATCGGCATATTTTTTTTTTTTTTTGTTAGCAAAAAATAATCTCTCTTCTCGGTGCGTTAACCTCTCAATCGAATTCTCCCAAAATTCACAAACCATCAAATTTTTCATGCGGTAATACTCGCAGCGGTAGTAATTGGTTTTATTTCGTGAAAACCAATAAAGTCGCTATTACCACTTCGGCTCGACATAACAGATGTCTCGAATGGCATTTTTTTTTTTTTCAACAATCCGCAAACAAATTTGGTAATTGAATGGTAAATTGATGAAAAAAAAAAAAAAAAAACATCGTAAGCTCGTCGTTTCTACTTGTCGAGAAAACGAAAAAAAAAATAAAATTCAAGTGCGCATTCTCGGCGGACGAGCGAAATGTGGCGGAGCTAAATAATAAAAAAAATGTATGAACTCCGTAGTATGACGATTACATTCGCCCCCCCCGATACGATTCAATAAACGAGAGGGGAAAAGGTTATATGCCGTTTGTTTTACAGGTTCACGCGACGTGGCATTTTTCGAGGGGGAAACGGGGCGGGGGGCGGGGCATATGCGATGGTAGACTTGTCCACACGATCTCGATTTCCAATAACGTGAAAGCCCGTTATCGCGGTGACATTCTAAACGCGCTTTTAGCGAGAAACGTTGGTAGTCCGCGTTGGTGTCTGGTAAAGTTAGTGGCGTTTATGCCGTCGAGGGGGATGAAGATTACGATGGTTCGCGCGGGCTAATTGGCGGCAGGAGAGTCACACCGTCAAAGAGCTTCTCGTAAAGATAAGTACAATAGTATACCTCGCGGTCATAATACTGTATTCGCATCTGTATAATTTCGCGAAGCTCGCCGCGCGAGAATTTAGTGTATTCGATCCTCGAGTGCACTTGCGCATTCCAAGTCTTGTTATACCGAATACCACTGTTACGTGTACATGTCGATCGGTAAGCGACAAAATGGCGTATGTAACATCGTTTTTGTTCCAAAACCGATGCGTTATACGCCCTTCTGCCTCTTGGCAATCGATATACAAGCAATACGAGCATTGGACGGAGTCGAAACTTAAGTCCCGTATCCAGCTAACGGTGGTCGACGTTGAATTGGTTCGCGTTCTACGGTAGATACCGTTGTCCCATAGAACCCGACGCGACGACGGTAAATTTCGATAAAATCGTCCAGTGGTGGCGGAGTTTTAGAGGCGCCGCGA
This sequence comes from Buathra laborator, assembly GCA_934046635.1. Taxonomy (NCBI): domain Eukaryota; kingdom Metazoa; phylum Arthropoda; class Insecta; order Hymenoptera; family Ichneumonidae; genus Buathra; species Buathra laborator. The sequence continues at coordinate 9,563,499 of OW203900.1, forward strand.
CACCCATACACTGTTCTCATCGTTGAATAAACGATCTCGCAGCGCGGAAAGAATGCGGGATAATATAAAAGAGGATATAAGGTATCCGGGAAGCATCGTTACTCGCTACGTTTTTTTTGTACTCTCAACCGCGATCACGGATACGCCGAGAGAAAATAACGAAGATGAAAACAACGTGGTATCGAGAACACGGAATTCACGGATTAAGTTAGCAATTTAGATTTTCCGTCGAATAATCCGCAATCGCGTGTATCGATGTGGAAAAAAGTGTATGCAAAAAATATATCACAAATAAATTAAAAATAAAAAAAATTCGGAAGAAAATAAGTTTGTATATAATTTTATTTAAAAAAAATTCAATTTAGAAATTTTTTTCTTCGTAATGATGACGAATTTCGAATAGGAAAAGAGTCGAAAAATATTCTTATGCAATTGAAACGAATGAGATTCGCGAAGGTTTCTTTTCCAGAGACGCGTTTTCCAATTCCATTCGCCTCTACGTCGTTGAACCGCCGGAAAGACTCGACTCACCGACGGTTTTCAACGCATTTTTCTGGCTTTCCAAGTCTCATTTCCCTCTTTTTTTTTTTACTCCGCGCTAAAAGTACCACATACATACGCTGCGACGGCTATGTATTATTATTTCTCGCTGAGGCGCAGCAGGGCAGAGGGAGAACGAGATGGTTATGGGTAGGTAAGTGCTTTCCGGAAGGTGCTTGCCTACGTGCTTAGAAGACGTTCATCCGTAAGGTACGTATCTCGTTATGAGTTCAACACGTTAGTGTGTGCGAAAGCGAATTGAAGTACGAATGGGAGAGGGTAAAGGTAGAAAGGAATGTGTGTCGGGTGAACTGATGTGGTAAGAGAGGAACTACGGCGATGATGACGACGTCGTCGTCGAGGGAACGACCGAACGTTAATCCAAGAACGACGCACGAGTTCTCGTTGAATCTCACTTGCCTTGCAACGTGGGGTACGTGCCACCCGACAATGCCGGGGGCCTCTTACTATCTTTCTCTTTCGTGACTTTCCGAGATCATTCCCTTCGCTTGCTTCGCGCGGCAATGTGCATATACGACTTCGAGCTTTTGGATCTCTGAATGTCGAGGAGTTCGGAAAGTCCGGAAACCCACTACCCCCACATCGTGAAACTTACTTCACGACAATATCGAAATTATTCCCAGAGTCGAGATGTCTCGAGTACTCAAGAACACCGCACTCGGTATTCATATATATAATATATAAGGATAGAAGTCAATGAGATTGCGTAGTCGGGGATTAAGCCGTTTATTACCGGCTGTAGACTTTTGCTGGTGTTTCAGCAGCTTGCGTATAATTGAACATCCACGCTAAGCTCGAAGAAAATGGTACCCCGTGGAAACAGTAATCATCAACCAAAAAACGCGTACATTAGAGTAGATGCACCGGTTATGGCCATTTTTACCATTTTAATGCTTTGAAAGTATTCATATTAATGTATAGAATAGCCAACTCGCCGTGAACTCAATTTGATATTCAGAGTTCTACACTTCCGGTGTCCAAAAGTGGACCATAAATGGCTAAAACGGGTGACTTTATCTTAATCTTTGTCGGTATCCAATACATCGCGATTATTGGATAAAATGGATTAAGGAGTGGAAGGGGATGTTACACCCCGTCGATAGTCATTTCTCTGGCAGTCCAATAAAAACGAAAGCTTTGCTACACTAATGGATCGAACATAAGACAATTCATCAAGCGTTTTCATGCAGGAATCACAATTGAATTATTGATGACCGTTACCTAATGTCCCGTGTTACTTTCCGCTACTTATCTCTCGTCTTTCGTAAAAAAAGCGAAGACTTTCTATTGGATTACCGATCGCAACTTCGAATATCTATATGTAAAAAAGGGAATAAGCCGAAGGCTACGGAGCGACAGAGTGGATGAACTCTGTTGAAGATTATCGAGTTTCACGGCGTCGGGGGCTTCGCCGTTATGCAGCGAGAAGCTGCGGAACCAACGGGCCGAGGTAGGAGATGAGACTTTAACTTTAATCGGCGAGTACATGGATGACGGGAGTGAAGAGGTCGGAGGGGGAGAAGGGAATTTAGATAGGAAGGTAGGCGGCAGGCAGGAAGGTGAGCAGACGAGCGAACGGGGGTGTAGTTCGGTACTGACAGTGCTGAAACGATGCGCGGCAAAGCTAAACTCCTTAACTGGCAGTGAGTGGTGGAAAATCGAGCGGAACGATTTTAACCGCTTGCCGCAGCGCCTTCCTCTCTCCCCATTGCCGCTTTCACTCTTTCCACGGTAGCCATGGTCTCCAACTCCATCCTCCCCTTCGACGATTCACCATTGCCATACTATGCAACCCTCCCACCCCTCCGGACTCGGATAGTGCGCGTTGTCGCTAATAACGAGCAAACACAATTAACGCCTCGCTTCGGTGGACCTGCGCCACCCGAAACTCGCACCACCGACGCCTTTACCCATTTACCACTCTGCCTTACAGTCAGCTCTACACAGAAACGCCGTCCCTTTGCATAACACAAAGAACGCAAAACACATTTGAGTGCGAAAATTGAGAAGTTAGTGCTTAGAGAAAATTTTGCGTCTGGTTTTGCGCGTTAGACTTGCAATTCTGGTTGTTTCTTGCGATGTGTAGAGGGTGTGCAGCCCCGCGGCGCAATATCCACATCCGCATGCAACGTTCGCGTAAAAATGAAAAAGTTAGAATCGAAAAAAAGGGTGTGCAGTGTTTTTTCGTTGTTTCATTGCGAACAATACGTTTTGATTGTGGAATGTGATGATTACGATGGGAAAAGAGGATGCAGATTGAAGCTATGCGAAGCAAAGAACATCAAAGGCGGAGTCTGGAATAAGATTTTTTTAATTTAAAGATATCCGGTACTCGGAGGGATGTATGAAAAATGGAAAAATAAAAAAAACAGATACTTCGCGGATGGATGGAGTCTGGGAATTTTCTCAAGTCTCAAAATTTCTAGGAAATGCCGAAGTGTTCGGAAGATTGACTGCTACACATTCGCTACTTGCAAACGCACACAGATCGGCATAAATCCGGGAATGTATTGTGGTATGCATACAGAGGCAAACTTAGCGAGAAGTTCGAGGTATCAGAATCGCTGGCACTGCTGGTATGTGCATCGTGTGCACATCGCGAAAAGAGGCATCGCGACGAAACGGCAGTAGTATCTACAGCAGCAAGGTATAGAGTCGTACAACCCCTTCATTTCCGGTTACGAAGTTATCAAGCGGCAAAATGAATTTGTTGCATTTTACGACTTCACATTCGGAAATAGTATCTTCCGGAACACGAAGATGTTTTTTTTTTTACATCGAAAATCCCGTCGGTGTACATTGCGAGAGATCGAAAAAATTGAATGGTTGCGGCAAGGAAACAACAATGAAAATTGGGCATTGGAAGTTTAATAGGAAAACTGAAGCTTAACACATGAAAACATTAACTTTTTCCCAAAAAGATCGATCATTTTTCCATCGATATTCCCGTCGGTGTTCATTGCGAGAGATCGAAAAATAGAATAGTTGCGGCAATGGAACAACAATGAAAATTGAACATTGGAAGTTTAATTGGAGAACTGAAGTTGAACACATGAAAACATTAACTTTTTCCCAAAAAGATCGATAATTTTTCCATCGATATTCCCGTCGGTGTTCATTGCGAGAGATCGAAAAATAGAATAGTTGCGGCAATGGAACAACAATGAAAATTGGACATTGGAAGTTTAATTGGAAAACTGAAGCTTAACACATGAAAAAATTAACTTTTCCCCAAAGAGATAGAAGAATAGATCGAAGAATAGAGATAGTAGATCATCACCAGTTTTTGTAGGTATCGAATTTATCGAGATAACTCTGATAATCGAATTCCCGTAGCAACCGGAGAAAAAATGACTGCAGCATCCCACTGCAGATTATTTCGAGAAATGTGTAATAATCTCGCATTGATTTTAGTTTGAATCAATGTATGCGATGATCGCTCATAGGGAGGTTAACTTTGCGATAAACGTGAAACTTTCCATTGTCCGGCTTCGCTGTACAGCTTGGAGTTATCCATGGACGTTGGATCTCCATTTCTGCGCGGGTTCCGTTAATATCCTAAATTAATGGTCAAACACATCGATGGCTTCGCGCCACGAGGGAACATAGTGGTGCGAAGCCGCGATGAAACTCGCGTTACATAACCTATAGACATACATATCTATTTGGATTTTGTTCGCTACGATGAACGAACATAACGACCTCATTAACCGTGACGAGCTTTATGGAAGCGCAAAGTACGGAAGAAATATCGAGCCGCGCGTTATGGAAAAAGTTGCGCAATGACGCGATGCTAAAAGCTACACAAGCAAAGTTCGATCCGTCAATTCCGACGCAGTAGAAGTTTTTCGTATATGCGTGAGAAAAAAAAAAAAGTTGCGTGGTTTCGTAATGTTGACCCAATGGTAAGGAGGCAATCGGAGAAAAAAAAGAATACTTGTAGCGAAATTAGATCCGCTTTATTGGGCACAGTGGCCGATGAACCGTTAGAGAAATAGCACGCGAGAGGGCGAGAGACGAGTTTCCTCGACATCTGGCGGCCTTTTCCTTCACCTTTTGCACTTTTCGTGGACGGGCCAATCTTCCGAGGGGTGCGAGAGCGCAATCCAGTCGTAAAGTGTCACCCCCTCGGAACAGTTGCGAGCTGTATATACGTATATCAGAACCTATAGTAGCCAATTGCTTCGCCGAGAAGGCGGCTGGTTTCGAACTCGAGTTATGCGACGATAGAAAAGCACCCTGTATCGTGGGGGTGTATAGGCAACTATACTTATAGAACGACACCACCACCCCAAAGATCCTGCGATAGATTCATTCCGGTAATTGGATAAACCCCCCAATTGCTGAAGGTATGTTAACTGCGAGCGTTTCCGCGTTCCGATTGGAAACGACCGTATATACAGATAGTAAATATATCGATGAATTCGCGAGTACATGAAAACATATTAGTTGCTTAACTTGTTCTCGCGGCGTTAAGCTACACGAATACATCGCGGATCTCAATTTCTCGAAAAAATTTTCGTCAGCGATGTGGTCCACAATATTTTTTGATAAATATTAAAAAATCGAAAAAAATTTAAAAAACATCGATAACAAGATATAAATTAAGGGAATTATTTATTAATCGATGTTTCGTGTTCTTTTTAGGGATTTTTTGTTGTGTTGTATAAGTTAAAAGTTTTCGGTGGATTATTTTTGGAGAACAAAGCGAATTTTTTTTTAAAAAAACATCGATAATAAGATATAAATTAAGGGAATTATTTATTAATCGATGTTTCGTGTTCTTTTTAGGGATTTTTTGTTGTGTTGTATAAGTTAAAAGTTTTCGGTGGACTACGCGTCGATTTCATGAACGGCGGAGCATACGATGTTGGGGACCCGAGTAGTTTACTATATATTGTAGTGTCGAGCCAAAGGAGTGAGAAGCAAGCGATTTCAAAGTGATTAGGGAACGGAAGGGGGCGCACGCAGAATATTTAACTCGCTAATGCAGTTGCAAATTAGCTATTAGCAGGTGTTGGACGCGGTGGCAGATAGGCGCCCGGTAATCAAATTAACGGTATAGTTACTGTCTCGCGGACGCCGCCCCTCCCCACCCCCTCCCTCTCCTCTTGTTGAAGCGGCCTACGTAACTCTATTAGACTAACTGCGCAAAGTGCACACGGTATCTATACGTACCATTTCCACCGACAGAGTTCACAGTGTTACTATAGTTGTACAACGCTATCTACCGAGAGTTCGCCGTACGCGCAACATCAACCGCGGTTTTGGTATGACGTTCACCCGAAAATGGTCGGACGATGTAGAGAGAGATCAGCGAAGAGGAAGTGCCGGATGCTCTCGGCTTATACTATAATATTCAATAGCCACCGAGTTTTGTCAAAACTTAAATTTTTCCGTCGCGAAACAAAAAAGTCGAAAATTAAAACAGCTGTTTCGCGGTTTCGCAGTTTCGTGGTTTGCACGCTTTTCGTAACGAAAAGAAAAAATAAATTAAATTTGTCAACCAGAAATCGAGGAATTGCGTAAAACTAACAAAATCGAAATATAAACCAACGTAAAGAGAAAAAAAAAAAACGATTGTGCGAAAAAAATGCAATTATGTAAAATTTTCAACTTCGAAAATAACAATGGAATCGACAATTATTTTTTTCGTAAAAAAGAAAAAAAAATAATGGAACTCAATAAATTTTTCGAGATTCAATAGGATAGTACGGTATTTCTCAACGAATTGTTACGTTGTCATTATTTTTATTTTTTCCGGTGATTTTCGTGGATAATTTTGCGAACGAAAAAAAAAAAAAAAATTGTATAACACCTATTTACACTCTTTGTAAATCAAAGATATCGCAAACTTCGATTTAAAAAATACCAAATACAAAGCGCTTAAATCCGATTGTGAAATCCGTACAAAACAACAGTATCCGACGATTCCGTCGGAGAATTCGAAGAACGTCAAAATAATTTAGGAACTCCGAAAGGACTCCGACAACAGAGTGGTAACGGTGTAACGGCATTATGTATTCCGTTGCTGTGTTTTGTCGTTTCGACGGAGAGGGGGAGGGGGTGGGGGCGGGCAAAACACAGAGGGAATAGTTGAGTTATAGTTGGTAACCGGGTGAGGGCCTCGTGCGGTAGTGGCAAACAGAAGTCTCACCTGAGTAAGTTGTTCCGTCGCTGCTTCGGTAGCGAGACGGGCCAATCCCTCCTCGTATCTCTCGAGAGCGGTGAGTCTGAGCAATAAATTTTCCAGCAGAGCCGACACTTCCTGTCTCGCTGCGGCATCAACGGCAGCGACCTTCTGGGTGATGGACCTGACGTGACCCATCACCCTCTCGTCCCGGAAGTCGTACGGGAACGTTTCCGTCCATTCGGCGAGCAGTTGTACGAGACGCGGCACGAAACGGTGTAGTCGTTCCTGTGAGATCGAGAATCGTTATTATCGTCGTTGCGACGACATCGCTACTGCGCTTTAACTTGACTCCCATTTCACGATGGACACTATGTACACGCATACAAGTACAGTACATCGGGGAGAACGGGGCAAAACGGCATCAACGGGATGGACGGGGATACGGTCCATCCGCGAAAAAAATACAGAAAAATGTTGGAGAATTTTTTTTTCTTTATTTGACGTGAAATTTCATAAAAATGACAAAAAAAAATCGAAAAAACATAAAACGATTTTGAAATATTAGGTTTTTTTGAAATTTAAACTCAATTTTTCACTTTTTTTTCAATTATCTTTGTTTCGATGTGTCCATTTTGCCCCGCGCTCCCTTACGTATAGATATATACATATGTGTACAGTATGCAATCGTCTATGGAGACGAAGGAAGAGTAAAGAACGCGCGAGTGAACTACGTGCACAATACGTTTCGTTATTTCAGTTGTTTATGGCGATCGAAACGACTCTCATAACGATTGCCTCTGTTTATAGGATTCCGCGTATACGATTCGTATGTATATGTGTTTTTTTTTAGCACGTAACACGAGAGGATATAGAATAGTAGTTTAGAACAGAGAAGCGAAACAAAAGGTGAAAAACGACGGAGTATACGTGAGATGAAGACATCGATCAAATTATAATGCCGATGAGCGTGCTAAGCGTGTTGCACGATCGCATTCACCTTGCGCGGTAACACCGTCTGGAGCAGTTAGAAGTTTGATCACGCGAACCGTCTACTCGTTTACAAGATACTCCCGCGTTGCTGATTCACATTGCTCCGGAAGGTTCTCTTTTGAATTGCGATATCGCCAGACGGCTACGATTACGTATGAGACAATGGACTTTTCTTCAAAACGAAAAAAAAAAAAAAAAATACCGTTCAATATTAATGAAACATCCGTTTGTAATTTCTCATCGTTCAATCGATTCTGATTATTCTGCAGTTACTCGTATCTTATGCCTGTATACAGCTTATTAAAAAAAAAATCGTATTTTAGAAAAAAAAATCGAATTAATAGTTATTCCCGATATTTCTAACGATTCGATTCAATTTGCTTTAATTTACCGTTTCGAAACACCTAATAATTTTTAATATGAGGTAAAGAAATAAATAATTGAGTCAATAATTAAATAATTAAAGCTTTTAAAATTTTTTTATACTTAAAAAAAAAAAAGAAAAGAATCTCGCAGTCCCGTGGATTATTTCACGCGAATCCCTCTGATGACCAGTGTCAACGAAAAATAGTCGCTGGAGAGTGTAATTTTTTTATGGACACACAGCTTAGTCCTGCGCCAACATTCCTCACGTGTCTCTGTGGCACTTTACTCGCCAAAGGCTTTGTGTTATGAGAGGAACGCTAGGAACGCAAAGTGGGCACGCGAAAGAGCGCAGGGGTTGTAAAGGGCGAAGAGACGGCGAAGCAGCGCCTCGATGAAACGATAATGCACGCGAGAGAGAAATGCCGCCGAAGAGCCAAACCAACCCGCAGCCACGGCCGGCTAAGAGAAGAGATTTTGCAAGGCTCGGGAAAAGGGGTTGGCGGGGTTCGAGGTGGTGAACTCGGACTCACCTTGCCGCCCTCTCCATTCAGGTTTTGCTGATGTTCGCAAAGAGCGCAGACCTCACCCAATAGCTCGTGCGGCTTGATGAAGAGCCTCGCGCTCAGCAAAAAGGCGAAGAGGTACGCCCGATCGGGATAATACTCCTCCGTAGGCACCATGTGCTGCACCAGAGCTTCCAGCGAACCGGACACGAGATTGCCGTCCCGGTATACGAGAGCCTGAAACACAAATTTCGGGAAAAAAAAAAAAAAAAAAAAATTAATTAAACACTGATTTCGTTATTGAAATTGAAATTTTCAATGTTTTATTTCACAAAATTCATATTTCATTGTTCAGCGATAGTCTACGTGCGAAAAATTCGTGGCTTCGATAATTAAAATTCGTTATCATTTAGCGAAATTAATGAGAAATTTCATAGTTCTGGAATATTTCGTAAGGTGAAAAATTATGTAAAAAAAAGAAAAAACATATCCGGTATTCGTATGAAATCTCGGAGAATTTAATAGAAAATTTAATAATTCATTCGTTCGTGTAAAATGCGCATAAGGCTAATTTAAGAGATATCGCGGAGATATAGCGTCGGGTTTTGATATGTTAAATATAAACCCGATAGTAGCTTCGACCGCCCCTTCTTGTATTGCTCTGTAAAATTCTACTTTACGACAGATAAAGAAACAAATTCCAGGGTTTACGAGAGCATATCATCGCTGGCTTGGCCCTCGGATAAGCCGTTTCGGTGCGCTGCTACAGTCGCTTGTCTGCGCGCACCGAAATAGTTTCTGTCTTTTAGAAAGCAGGCGTTACGAGTCTACGACTGTTGCCAAACTGTCGCATTGGACAATACGTATGCAAAGCTTCGTTATTCTCAACTCTCCTCAGTTCTATACCATTTGCGTGGAATAGTAAATAGTTAGCATTGATTTTCGTTTTTGGCCACCAGCTGCAGCGCTATTCTGTTCCTTCGATTAATTAAACTCGCAGTACCGTCCGCTCGGTGAAAATAAACGAAATTCGCTCCAATAGGCTATTTGCAATTTTTTCAAATAAAAAATTTACACGGGTCAGCAATTTCGTTGATTAACAAAAAAAAAAGAACGAGCAATTCACGCAAAATTTTATAGAGTTGAAGGTGGAATTCTATGACTGCGAAGTTATACCTCTCCGGGCCATTGAGGCGTAATTTAAATATGTGGCACTGGTACCCTACAATATGCATATATATATGTATTCTGGAAAATTAATGAACGGTACCAGAATTTTTTATACCCGAAATGTTCCTTAAATTTGAAACGTTGCACTTTCATAGTAGCGATTTTACGGTAACGAATAAGGGAAAAAAATGTATAGTATAATATTAAAAATCAAATTATTGTGATACGCGTTGCAATATTACTATTTTCTTTTGATAATATTCTCTATCCCGTCTTTACTTGGCTTAAGGACGTTGACGAGAAATTCGCGAGGTTGCGCGAGCGTAAGTCGTGAAAATAAGAAACGGGGGAGGAGAAGAAATGGAAAATTACACAGGGCAGCCCTTGTCAGTGGCACGCCATCGTCTCCGGAAATTAAGTACCCCTACTCTTATTTCCGGCATCGTAGGTATTGCCATCGAGAGACTTTAGCTATAAAGATGACATGAACGTATTTATAAGAAAATTCTGTACCCATGTTACAGCATAAAACGCTCGTAATCGAGTGCGTTTGATGGCGTTTCGGTATAACAGTTTATGCGTTCGTCGTGCTCGACAAACTTGTATATTAACGTTGCTATTAACAGACATACAGAAATCGGCAGGCTATTGTGAGAAATGAATACCATTCGCAGCCATTGCAATTTTTTTTTTTTTTTTTTTTTTTTTTTACCGATAAAAATGAAAGACTGCGCACACGGAATTACATGAAAAAAATAAAAAAATAAGCCTCGATTAGTTTTGCGCTTTGGGTAATAAACGTCATATTAAAAGGGTCTTAAAGATGTTTCGTTCGAATGCGAATCGAATATTCATTCGATAGCTCACACAGCCAATCGAAATTCAAATTGAAGAATAAATTATTCTTTGGAAAGCGCGCGTTATTTCCGACTTTCCTACATTTCCTATAATAAAACCATTCTATTAAGGGGGTTGGAAAACTTTTACCACCGGTCGAAACTGCCAGCAAGAGCTTTCGCGTTTATGTCCCTTGCGACTGATCCTACTGTTCTCGTTGAACCGGTCGTTTTCTATGATATTGAAAGTGGATTATCATTTAGTTGCCTACCGATTTAAATTACTCGTAAATCTCAAGTTTCATTGCACAAAGTACAAAAAACTAAAAAAAAAAATTATTTGATTTGTTGATTAATATAAATTAATAAAATTAATATATAAAATTTATCATAATTAATCAAATTAATTTGTTAGACTAATTAAGTGTTCGAATGAAAAAAAAATATTTCGATGAATAGAAAGAATATGCAACGAGTCGAATATCGATCTTTTCGCAGTTACTAAAGAAAAAAGATATATTAATGATAATCGAGAAATAATAATCACAATTCGGCTTCAATGAGGAATATCCTGTTAATTAGTCATCCCGAATATCAAACACGAAGAATTGAGTAGTTAGACAGATTTAACGTTCAGTTTCATCAAAGTTATAAACACAAATACAGTCTTTGCAAACGCAAGCGATCGAATTATCAAAGTAAACATTTGGAGAAGGGTCTTCTATAATAGTTCGAGTCTGAAACTTCAGGCTTCGGAAGTTTCTGCACGCCACTTGTGGCTTGCAACGCAACGTTCAAAAAATCTATCGAAAAAACAATAAAAATCCAAATTTTCGGCGTAATTATCAAAATGTATATTTCGGATTTAATTTTACGATAATAATTTAACTCCCGTACCTTTACACGATAAAAAAAAAAAAACTATAATGAGAAAATCACGAGTTGGAACGTTGGTAGCAGCAACCCATACGCGCCCAATTTTATTTTTCGGTTTTGTGGGTCAGTCGACTCAGTTAACGAGACAGAAAAACTCGCGGCAAGAGCAACGATTCTCCGAGTCGTCGTTTCTCTCATTCATGCACTTGAATTCTCGCATAGCAATGATGCTCGTGCGATCACGTTTGCGAACGAAAAAAAATATGGATTAAAAAAAAAAAAAAAAAAAAAAAAAAAAGGAAAACTAGAAACCGTCGAGAACGCTCCGCGTTGCAGTTTGGAGTTTTCTCGGTGTTCGCGCTCATCCGTCCAGCAGTGGTCGCGGTAGTGGTAACGGACGTTTCGACCCCTTTCGGAGTCCTCGGCCTCGTTTGCGAGCGCTCCACCCCTCTTCAATCTCCTCACATAGCGCGCCTGTACTCTTGTACATACATGCATTAGTATTATATCCACTCGCGAAACACAAATGTAAACGCATTCGCCAAACTAAAACCTGGCGGGTACCAACTGTCACCGACATTTCAGACACTCTGCCAACGGCCGCTAGTCGGACACACGAAGAGAGTTTGCAGTTTTTCTTCGTTTCTCTTTTTCTCTTGGTGGACCCCTGTCCGTTGGCAACTGGGACACCCACGGGTTTCCAGAACAGTCAACTGTTTTCACTCCCTCTTCCACTTTTCTCTCATCTCGACTTTTCCCAGCTTTTCTCGTTCGACGCTCGAATGTACCAGCGACCTCGGAGTTTTTCCGAGATTTTTTTTTTTTTCTTTTCCCCTCCTAATCGCACTTTTCTCGCGAGTAACGAAGTATCCTTTAACGGATGCATTTCGTTAGAAAAAAAATACGCCGAAAGGCTGGATAGCCAAAAAATGCTCCTAGAAAATTGTTCGATACCAAAGGCTTTTGATTTCAAGTCGAGTGGTCACGATTAATGGCTTCTCTAAAGAAGAAAAAAAGAAAAAAAAAGATTTTCGCGGTATACCGTTCGAGAACAGAGACGATCGTCTCATCCGATATTCCATTCGAGAATCGAGAGCAGCGATATTAATGGAGAACAAAAATTAATTAGTACGAGTCTCGTTGACATATATATAGCGGCATACAGGGTGATTCAGATTGAAAATCGTTTTTTTTTTTTACGAAAGTCAACGACTGGTTATTGTTAAGTTATAAAATTATGAGGGAACAATCGTGATGCGCAAAAACTGCCGCATCGTCTCAAACTACCAGCTTCGAGCACAGAAATCTTTCGCGTTTCTCATTGCGCCCATTATTAATGGACTGTAATTAATTATTGGTACTTAACTGGTCGAAAAAAAGATTTCGTAGTTTCATTAAGGATATTTCGTGTTATTCTTGGAAAGCAGTTTAGATATTTATTTTGAATCATCGTGTATAATTCGTAAAAGCAGTCGAGTTTTCACGATACGATTCACTCCCAATGGCCAAGGATATCTATCCATTCCGGTCGAGCGATTCGGTTCGCCGACCTCACTCTCGCTCTCTATGTTCGTCTCTTGATTCTCGAGAGCACAGTCTGCGGTACCGCCGGTCCTCGATTAACGACCATCGAAGGAGAAAATTAATATCCGACGTCACGAATTGCATTGGGGACGTACTTTGGGGATTCCGGCGAGCCGTTCTGGCGGCGTTGATAACAACGATTTTTTTTCCAATCCTCGAATACATCGAGAGAAAATTTGCACGTACATAGTCGATAAATGACTTGTCGATGTTTCTCATCACCCTTCTGCATTAATCGCAGATCTCCACATTTTTCACACATTTGCTTTTTTTTTATCTTTTTTTTTTGCGATTTTTGCTTTTCAATTTCGTCTCATAATGAAACATCAATGATTCCGATCGCAAGTACATCAAACAGCGCATCCAATTAGCGATGATTGAGTGTACACTGCGGTCGAATGCATTTACAAAAAAAAGAAAAACCTGAAGTGTTAGAAGAGTTCGAAAATTGTTCGCATTATCAAGCAGCGTCACCAACTTTCGCCATAGCTTTGCTCTCCAACTATGGCGATCTCGGTGTGCACGTCGCCCTTTCATTCTTCTTTGCTTTCTCTGCGAGTTCCAGTTTCCTTAGTTCACTCTCGGATTTTTCTTGTTCCCTTCTTTCTTTTGGTTTCCTCGTTGTTTTTTTTTTTTTCCTCGCTCTCTCCATTTGCCAATTCTTCGTCGCAGTTCCCTTCAGAGACGCGTTGACGTTCTCTCATACACTTCGGGTACATCCGCTCGGCCCTCTCGCTAACTCGCAGCAAGCAGAGTTTGCTCTGGTGAGCTCTACTCTCGTCTCGCCGGCCCCGAAGAAACTTTCGGCTGTGCGCTTCCTCGACTCGGAACTATACTCCTCCTTCTCTTCAGTTTAAACTCTCTGTACGACTAGCTACGTGTGTGCTTGTTATATACTATATCCATTCCGTACTTTTGCTCTTTCGTACGTTATACCCACAGCTCGTCCTCAGTGCCTGGTGGAGATTCCCCTCTTTCATTCTGGCCATTTAATAAAGTGGATTGCGACACGTCTTCGCGTACATGTTGCACCGCCCATAATATGAACCCCGAAATTTCGTCTGTACCATTTTCATTCCCGAATCTCTATCGTAGCTCTCTGCTTTTAATCCTTTCGAGAGGCGCCAACGATAGACGCAATATTCGTGAGCATTACATTATATTCGTAGTCTTGAAAACGAATAAAAAAAAAAAAAAAAAAATTCTCCGTTATTAATTGAACGCCGCGATTTTATTAAATTTTTTTTTACATCGAAGACGATGTTTTTTCTCAGAGGATAAAGAAGTTAGAAGTAGTAGAAACGGAAGAAATTCGAGTCCCGAGCAACTTAGCCGCCGTTTACGCGAAATCTTCTCAACTTTCTTTCCGGAAGCTAAGAAGTTTTTATACTCCGACCGATAAATTCTTAAATGATAATAAAACTCGCGTAAATGGGTTATGCACATTTGTCCCCGTAATTCGCGCTTAATACGAATTATCATAACTACGTATAACCGTAACTCGGAGGCGACGAGATAGAAAATAGTTTTTCATAGAGAAAAAAAAAAGAAAAAAAAAAAAAAAAAGATCCGCCTGCGGCCAGCTGTTCGGAACAGTTGGGGGTGGAAGCGTGTGCTGGTAAAAACGCATTACGCGAATGTCTCGGCATCATTGTCGCAACAACGTTTGGTTATGTGGTATATATATATATATATATATAGATATAGCGAAGCTGAATCCAGAAAGCAACGCGGACTGACTAACGCTCGACGCAAGACGCAAAATAACTTTTTTCATTTAACCAGCGCACACCGCGACACGACAGTGGAAACAGCAACGCCAAGAAGACGCAACGACGACGGCGAAACGACGACAACGATACTTTACTCTCTTGGTACTCTCGCCTGCTGGGCGCTGCGAGATAAAAAATTCAACGCCCCACGAGCTGACGCTCACCGTTCTACGTACCCTTTGTTGTGCCGCGTTGAGTCTTCCTTTCTTCCGTGTACACCCTTTTTTATACGCAGTACCTCCGCGCGACACACGAGTAAAAGTCCCCGTGGGCCGGTAGTGGTTTTTATGCATCCGTCCCTAATAAAAACGTTCAGCCCTATTTTGCCGCGCGACGGTGTGCACCGTCGGCATAGCTCACTCCTCTGTCTCTCTCGCTTCATCGTTCGCTCGTCGTACGTCTCACGAGACTATATTCCGCTTGGCTGATGCCTCTGTTATATTCACGCGGAAAAGCTCTATCTCCCACCAAGCGAATCCCATTGTATATCGAATTTCGCTATTATCCCTACTGCTTCTTTTTCGCTCCCCTCTCTCGCGTCATAAAAAAAACGGTGCAATATTCCCAACGGTAATATTTGTTGCATCGAAGAGTTCTCTGTGTTGTATAC
Organism: Buathra laborator; assembly: GCA_934046635.1. Classification (NCBI taxonomy): domain Eukaryota; kingdom Metazoa; phylum Arthropoda; class Insecta; order Hymenoptera; family Ichneumonidae; genus Buathra; species Buathra laborator. Next base: position 9,578,900 of record OW203900.1, read on the forward strand.
CCGTCGCGTAGGTATTATCGTAAAATTTTATGCCGGAGGGAAATCCGAAGAACTTTATCGCGCTGATTATTACGCGATCGAGGAAGAGGAACGTCTTAGAAACTTAAAGACGACTCAAAAAATCCCTATGGAATATGTACCGCGTGAAAGTTTGATTGAAAAACAATTGTTTATACTGACAATCGAAAGATACTATACCTTCACTGAAAAAACGCGTTGGCTTTGCGAAAATAACACGTTCATTAATTGGATGCAAATTGATATGACGCGTAGGGACTCTTGCGACCCAAAGTATGATTTATCGTATTAACGATCTATTTATCATTATACTTTATTGATTTTAAGTGAATTTTTATAATTATTGATAATGTATTTTTTTTTCTCGAATCGCAAGGGAAATCAAAGGTATACATTTTTTTCGCGTCTACACCTCAGAAATTAAATATTTCGGAGGCAATCGGTCATTTCGCTATTTTATCGATTTGCTATTTTCATTTCATCGTAACTAAAGCACAGCTAAGTTGATGATTTTTATCGTGCAAAATTAGGAGAAAAAAAATGAGCTGCGAAGCGTTAATTTCTCTTCGAGAATAAATTGTCGTCGCGGTCCGTAATCTGTATTTAATCTATCATTTCGGCAAAGAATATCGAGGCTCTTCATCGCGTCGCGCGTGGTACGGTGTCGGTGGGCGGCAATTGCTCAACTGCAGAGCCACGAGACGACGGGGGTTGTCGTCGTCGTCGAAATGTGCCACGGTGCTCAGTGGGCGAAAGCTTCTTAAAACGTTTTCAGATATTTACGAACAATTTTCCGGAAAGGTACCAGTCGCGCGCGCGCCCGGCCCGTGTGGCAGTAATGCGCTCGGGGAGGAAGATTACCGAAGGAAGGGAAGGCGAAATAGAGCGAAGCAGAAAGTTGGTAGAAGCCCCAGAGAGAAGCATAGAGAAAGGAAGAGACCGACTTACGAACGGAGAATGTAGGAGGTAAAATGAAGGAAGGAAAGGGTGGAAAAGTAAATTGGGGAGATGAGAGGGTGAGTTGGTAAAGAGAAATGAGTGAACCGGCCGGGCGTTTGTACCTCCAAATGCTTGCGGCGGAAGTAATGTATACTATACTACAGTATATATAGAACGGTAGCAGTAAAAAAAAAAAAGGGAATGAATGAATGCGCGAAGAATGACTAAGGAGAAGAAGAAGAAGAAGTAGGAGAAGACGAATAGGAAAGAAAACAAGAAGAAGGTAAAGAAGCATCCCGTAGGCAAGACTGAGCGGCAGCGCGCGCGACTCCCGTCTCGGAAACCAAAGAGCAATTAGGAGATTAGTTTTTGTTGAGAAGATCCGTGCGAGGGCTGCTTCTAGGCTTTGGAATGCTTGGTCATAGCGGCGTAAATACGAAGGAAAGCTTTATATACCAAAAGCTTGCACCGCCGTTGGAATATCTCATCACCGGCACTTTTCTTCCTCTCGCTAATGCCTCTCGCTGCGTTTCCTATTCCACTCGTCCGCTTTTAGAATTTTAAAGCCAACAGTGTGCGCGGTTTAAGCTTCGCATTGCGCTTCGACGAAGGGACAAAACGAGGTCCGCGCGCGGGCGCGCGCGCCGTAGAGACGACCAACGACGTCATTAAACTAATGGTAACGTAATCCGGAGAAAGAGGACGAGTTATGGCACAGAGATTGAGTGGGGGTCATAATGCGCGTCTAGGGAAATTGGAATTGTTCGCATGCACGAACGAATACGTGCGCTGATTTTTTTTCAATTTTTTTTTTGGTACTTTTTTTCATAAACTTTTGCGAGTCGGAAATGCTAGAGGCGCCGCGCGCGATTGTACTACGGTTCGGACGAGTTATACCAATTGGTTCAACGCTCGTGCATACGGAAAATCGCGCAATTAAAATAATTCGTGGAGGGAGGGAAAGGCGGGTGGTGTCGACGTTGGCTTAATTTGGTCGAACAGCTCGACATATCATCAGTTAGCTTTAGGTTCCAGTATACCATAGAAATTAACGCGAAAGTACATTTACCGCGAGGTTGAATAAATTTTGTATGCAAGGTACTTGTATTAATTGCTAGATGAATATGATAGATACCGGGTGAATTAGCAACGTAGATCCATCGTATAATTACGACGCTGCACCCGCAATACCGTGAGTACCGCGAGAGCAATCGGGGAAAATATATACCACCGTTTTATAATTAATATAACTCGTGGATCAAGTTGAAATTAGTCGAGAGTACCCTACGCATAAAAGTCGAGAAGTTCGTTGTAATATATAATTAGTGCGAACTAAATTAATTTATTTTCACAGCGCGCACAACCCTTATGCATTTTGGGAATTTTTTATTTTTTTTTTTATTCACGTAAATTTATTTAAATGCGATTTCATGGGGCGGTATTAAAAAAATATGGGTATTTTTTTTTATTCGAGTAAATTTATGTAAACGCAATTTCATGGAGAGATATTAAAAAAAATTTAGGAATTTTTTTTTTTTTTTTTTTTTTTTTTTTTACGAACGAAACAATTCTCATTCTCCGTGTGTGTCTAAGGAGGACATATGATAGATCGCTGGAATGCGAGACGAACGACTTGCATTGATCTATTACGGAATTACAAACTTGAGAAGAAAATTGCTTGACGTCTCGCGTTTCTCTTATCTCTTCTCTGACATTGTAATACATCAGGTACAGAGGGCGGAAGCCTCATCGCCTGCTTACAAAAGCGTTCGTTGTTTCGCACACGAAGGGAGAATTTAGTCTCGCGGAATTGCCATGTAATGCTCTCGAGCCATGCAAAATTTCTCTCGGTGTGATCGCTGCACGAGAGCTAAAGCTCTCGGCAACGCATAATTATGCGTCGAGAGTGTTAACGCATCTATAATAAACGAAATCGTCCGCGAGCTTTTATAAACTGAGAAAATAATGTATTTGTTAGGTAAGAAATGTAAAGCCGGATATGGCGAAACAAATGTTCTGTTATCGTTAACGAATCTTTATTTTTAACAATTTTTGATGTTACGATGTTTAATTTTTTGTTCGCGACAATTCAAAACCGCGTCAATTGGATTGTAGATTTTTTTAGAGCCGAATCAGGATGGTAGGGTTGTCGATAAAGTTTTCGTAATAATACGTAATAATACGCCAAAATTTGATGCTCGCAGCGTCAAAGACGTTGTACTGGTCTACCGGCCAAAAAAATAGAAAAATACATGCAGAGACGGATCGCCGGTAAAAGATGGATAGCGTATTATACATAACGCCGAGAATGAAATCCGGAAGGGGAGATATTGAGAAAAAGAGTACTCCTGGAGGAAAATAATATTGGAAAATCGGTCAGGGGCGCTTAACGCTTATCAGAGCAGAAACGAGTATGCGAGGCTCGGTGGCTAAGGTATAGACGACGATAGACGCCGCGCGCGTTAGGTGTACGCGTTCTAGCAGAGGGGGCAGCGATTGCTGCTCGGCTGTGCAATTCTGTCGTCGTGCACCTCGTCCGTTTCTACTCCCCGTTTCAATCTCAATTCTACGAAGCCATTGGTATACGCGTTTCTCTGTCTCCCTTTCGCTCATTCATACCGATTCTTTCGGTGCCTTCAATCGTCGTCGATGAAGCGGATGGCGGGCGCCCCGATAAAGGTTTTAATTCCCTGTGAACGAACGTAGACCTTGTACGCTTGTACGATCGACCAAAGCGAAATTAAAAAAAATAAATAAAAAAAAAACCATGCGGATTGGGAAGAAGAAACGATACACGAAAGGGTTTCGAAAGACGTAAGAGAGATTGATGCAGTGCGGAATACGAGGCGAACAATAGAATTCCATATTTAAAGAGTGATTAATGTACTCCTCAGAACGATTATTGTTAATTATTATCAAAGAGGGATGCAAACATTTAATCCTAAGTAACGTGTAATATCAATTAATTACTATATGTAGTTAATAATTTAAATAGCATGTTTCGCGATCGAACTTTGGCCAATCACTTCGTTATTACTTGCCGATAGCGTCGAGTATTTGTTACACTATTAGTTCGTTGTCTGTCGGTAGATTGCGCGTTGCTGAGAGATCGAAGATCTAATGAACGCGTTACATGACGTACGAGAAACGTTGTATATCGTACAAGTAGCTGTAAGGGTCACGTTATGAGAATAGTTTCCGTCGATTATAGTCCATTTGCGTCTACCGGATTTTTAAAATGATCCACGATGTCAAGAGTCGTAATTCTTTATTATCGGGAGTCGCGAAGTTTGGCTTGAAAAATTATTGAAGCGTAAAAACCTTCCGATGACTGCAACTGCGCAGATTTGCCGTTCGTATAATTTACCTACCAAAACCTCTCAGTCAAGAAACTTCATTAGAACTAACGATACTTTATGACTTCACGTTGCTTTCCGTCGTTAGTCGGCTCGTTAACGTCCGGTATGGCGAAGAACGATCGTTACATTCGTATTACATAACAGAATTTCGGAGAAAATGCGAATTTGCTGGTTCCTCATTAAAAATTAATTAATAACGGTAATTGTAACGAATACCGTTTGTAATACAAAAAACTATTAACTGTTACAACGCGCATTTCAACAATTTACAACTGATAGACAAAACAAGTGGCATCGAGTAGAACTGAATTTTCAACGTTAGTTGATCGTAATGAAAAAATTTATATTAACATCAATGAAATCGATAGAATTTCCCGAAAACGATTAATGCACACGTAGTTTAGTTTTTTTTATCCAATTCTTCGGTATTTTTTGCATCTGCATAAAGTGCAGAAAACACCAAAGTCTCAGAAGAATGAGCCTTCCGCTCAACAATTCATGCGCGCCAATCAGCGCGCGGCTAAGCGGTCACCCATCCAAGTACTGTCCGCGAACAAAGCTGCTTGACTTGGGTGATCACCGGAGTTGCGCGCCAACCGCGCATCCACCGTGTTGTCGGTTATTCTAACATATCTGCTCAACGAATACTCGCCAACCAGCGCACGGCTAAGCGGTCACCCATCCAAGTACTGCCCGCGAACAAAGCTGCTTGACTTGGGTGATCACCGGAGTGGCGCGCCAACCGCGCATCCACCGTGTTGTCAGATATTCTAACGTATCCGTTCAACAATTCATGCGCCAACCAGCGCGCGGCTAAGCGGTCACCCATCCAAGTACTGCCCGCGAACAAAGCTGCTTGACTTGGGTGATCACCGGAGTGGCGCGCACAACCGCGCATCCGCCGTTGTCAGTTATTCTAATATATATTTTATTTAATAACATTTGTTAACACAATAACTAAATTATTGATTGCCACGCGGAGAGAAGGATCTGATAAACATTACCATCGCGTCTGGAAAATATTACTATTGCGTCTAGTAACACGGTGCTATAACGCCATCTATGGCAGAAAGTGCGAAACTTATAACAATTTTTACCATAAGTTCTGACAAAAAGTCCCCATAGTTATAGGAAAAATTCTTAAAAGTTTCTTACTTTCTGCCATAGATGGCGTTGTAGCGCCGTGTTACAAGGCACTATAGTAATTTTTTCCAGACGCCATGGTAATGTTTATCAGATCCTTCTCTCCGTGCATATCGAATTACTCATTTGTTAACGACAAATGAACTTTTTTCTCGGGGCGGTCGTAATTATTATATATTGTAAAAAAAATCTACGACCCCATGTAAACCTCAATTTAAAGGGTGCATTTCAAAATTTTGCTACTCGCAAATTCATGACGCGTTTCCCATGTTTTCAGGCGGAACTCTAAATCCATGCAAACCAGATTGCCGAAATGAGAGGATTCAAATTTAGGTAGTCTTTGTTTGAATACAGTTATTACAGTAGTGTCATAACACGACGGAAAATTCGCTCACGTAAAATCTGGTTGGCATATGGAAATTATCAGTTGGACGGTGTAGAAACGTATGAGAGACGCGCAGAGATGACCGGGAAGAAGTAGAAGCAGTAGTGTAGGCAAATTCCGCGCTACTGAATTCATTAGCCATGGAACAGGCACCGTCCCGACTAATACTATTATCAGTACAGTTTCTGCAGTGTGGACCAATGTCCATTGTATGCAAACGTCCAGCGCATCGCAACGTTATATAAAAAAAGGTGACATTTTTTTTAGAACGTAATTGCAAAAAAAATTCTACAACCGGTTGGATTGAGTTTTTTTTTGTTCCCAGACGATATGCAATCCTCAACCTTTTCCAATAGAACGTATGCGTCGATGTTCTTCTGTCGTATGCAGCGCAATCGCCGGTATTTCTCGTCGATACGTCGAGATCGCGTAATTACGAAATCGAGAAAAAGTCTTTTGGTACATTCGGGATCTGTATTACTATCGTCCGGAGGAAAATTAGATTCTTCTTGTGTCTTTCTTTTCTTCCACTTTTAACTGGCGTCGGTGCGCAGGATATTTGCATAGATTTTCGATACTATTTCGTTCCCATACATACGCGCAATTTTCCTCAACTATGACAAAGGAAATTGCGGATTGTCCGAGAATCGAGGAAAATCCTTTTGTCTCGAGGATTTTCTTTAATGGCTTCGACATCGGTGCTGTTAATTATTTTTTACCGAATTGAAATGTACGAAGCGCATTTTCGTTTTGAAGAATGGGTTCTGATTAATCGGGAAAGCGTAGCGGCGTTCATTCAATACGTACGATACGAAAACGTAATCTTGCAGAATTTTTTTTTTTTTCATTTTCTATATTCGCGAATTAAGTAAAAATAAAAAAAGGGGATGAAAAAAGAATCTGTGCAGAAAGGTTATAGTGTTGTTGATGACTTACATGTTCCGGATTTATAGTACTTCCATCCCGTGCATCTTGGTGGTCAGAGTTGGCGCCGTTAACCATTCCGGAACCGGGACCACCCCCACCACCCCCGAGGCCCTTTGCACCGATGCCGCCCGCTGGGGTTTGAGGCAAACTCTGCAAAACACGAACAAAACGCGTTCCTAATTAAATACTTGTGAAAATTTCAGAAGACTTACACATTATTCTCCACCGTACTATGATAATTATTCATCAAATTTTACACACGTCTCCATTTTCGTTGTTTGAAGAAATTTTTCATATTTTTCTACTGCAATAACGAACAAATAAGGTTTCGTAACGAAAGTTTCAAATTATTTTCGTTTCGCATATTACGCAGCCTATTCGAAATTGTAGAGCGTAACTTTTGCGTATCTTTTTCAGAAAGTTACAACTTGCCATTCGAAGAAAAACATTAAATAAGTTCCGTGAATAATGATAAAACAGAAGCCTGTGAAAGGCGACGGTGCACTTAGTATGAGTTGTAAGGAACGATAATTTTCCTTTATACTATCTGTTTTTCAATCAAATGTTTGACGTAATTATCGGAAAATAATGTTTGAAACTTCTTTCGCTTTTAAATATTGTTTTACTTATTCGAAGTAGCAGTAGCGATGTAATTCTTGTACATCATTCTCGAGAAAAGTAAAACTTCCTGCGGACCGCTCCTTCGAGAAAATAAATGAAAGAAGTTATTGAGATTGCAAAGAAAGAAGGTCCTCGTGATCGGTGGTACCCCGTCGATATAGTTATATAATGCCAATGTCTTGTGCAAACTGTACATCGTAGATGTACTGTAGACTTCGACGGTACACTTTATACCTATTTCGCGTATTGGTAATAGCGGAAAGTGCTGCTCTTAAAGTAATAGGTCTCTCGCGAAGGGTCTATAAACGACCCTTTGCACTTTACGATGGCCTTCTTTCGGCTCTGTGCTCTCCAAGCCTCTCCGTCGCGCTTCGCTGTTTTCTTTTTTATATTCTTGTGACCGAATGCTCGCACGAGAGATTTCCAGCAAGTTACCGCAATCGTACCTTTCCTCCCTTCATTCCGAGGTCTCCTCGTATTTTTTCCGGATTTTTCTATCATCTGACGATATTTACAAAAATAAAATACGAGTACTGAGAAAATAATGGAAAAAAATAATTTCGATTGCCTTCAATAGATTCAAAGGGAAGGATCCTGTATTGTCAATAACTCAGTTCTGAACGCATCTGTGAAAAGGGACTCATATAGGGCGCGTGCAGGCAGTATCCGACGTCAAACGAATATTCATATAGTTCGCATTCATACGATGGGTCTTGTCAATAAAGGAACGTATATAGACTATTCTATGCTTATTGCGTTTGCTTATATGTTGACATTGCCTACTGCGCTCCGTAACATTGCAGTATCAGTATACATATACGCAGACAATAGGTACTGTAAAGAAGAAATCCTGGAGATGCTACTGTACTGCTATTGACAGTTATTATGCAAAAACTAGTATATTGAACTCAATATACGATTGTGACGAAAAATGGTATATTAAAAATCGTAGAGAGAGTTTACTTTTAATAATTACTGATGAATAATTCCATTTCATGAATACTAATACTCATAGACGCTACGAAATAATTTAATTTAATTTCACGATAAAAGTACATTCATTTTTAATTACTATTAGATGTTCAATCTAATGTATCAGTTTATGCATAAAAAATTCCAGTTTCAGTACATTAAATATGCAATTTTTTTTACACTGCGAAAAACATTGAATATACATTAGAGAATCATAAGATATGATATATATTCGTCTGAAGATCTAAGTAGCAGTCGGCCTTCAATTTTCTCAATCATATTTTTATTTTTTTTACCATCAATAGATAAAAGTTTAACGGGAATTTCACATTTTATTAAGTAACAGTATCGCTGGCATGATTTCTTTTATTTTTTAATTGAACCTAAAAAGTTATTTTTATAAAAAAAAAACAAAAATACACTTTTTTTTTTCGAGTATTTCTTCGTTTTGGGACAACCCTCCAGCGATCTATAAGACTTGACGTCACTCATGCGGCGAAGACACGCCGCTGACTGACGTATGGCCAGCAAGACGCCGCGAGAGCTTCTTCCACGTTACAGTTCAGTGTAGAATTTATTTTTTTTGTTTTTTCTGTTCGCGGATTGCATTCCGCTCGCCGATTCACGCAGCCCCTGCTCACTTCCTTCTTCGTCGAGTTCTCTGCAACTTCCGGCAACTCTGCCGCTCACTTTCCTCTCATTTTATCTCTCATTTTCTGGCTCTTTCATTCGCGCGATAGTGTACACACATATACATACGTACATACAAATACAGACGTGTATGGAGAGAGCTCTTCGCTGACTTGCTGGGTTTTCGCGTTTCCGCTTTTACGTTTTTCTTTTTTTATAAAACATCCTCAGCGACCAACACACGTCGAAATTCTATTTAGGTTTTCCGGATGTGCTGCACACTCTTTTTCCACTTCCTGCTTGGCTTTCACCGGGTCCTATCCTACGTTACCCGCTATATTCCCTTCGAGATTTTATACACTTTTCGCATAAGACTACCTCTCCTTCCTCGTTAGTTCGACGAGTAGGATTTTTGTTATTCCGCCAAGTCGAGATGTTTGTAACGTTTCTTCAATAGAAATTCGGAGGAAGAGACGGCGAGATGATAGCCACTCGAGGCGAGTACGATATTTTTTTTATTGAAGATAGATCAGTGAAAAAAAAAAAAAAAACTTCACCGAGAATATCGTAGAGCCAACCACAGTGTACATTGAAATAGGAAATTCAATGGGAGAATAAGTATAACATTGGAATAAAGATTGTCGCATAACCTCCATCTGTACACTGAGTTAACATACCGTATTATTTTCCAATGACAATCTAAAGCCTTAGAATAAAATTTTACGCATACGACAATATAAATAAATCGATAAAAAAAAGTTTATAAGTGGAAAAAAAAAGTACTCCGAACTTTTGCCCAGATGCTGATTTTTTTTTTTTTTTTTTTTTTTCGGTAAAATGCACGCGGAATTTCAGCGTAATCCTCGCTCTATGCAATTTTTTCCGTAAGAGGAATAATGTATCAACCAGTAACCATTTGGGTTCGAGATTCTTCAATTTCAGGCTCGTCCCGTCGACGTCGACGACAAAGAAGGCGACGTACGTGCGCTTGATAGAGCCGGTAATAAGCTCGATCCCCGTTTCTGCTCTTTTCCTTCTATCTTCTTTGTCATCTCCTCTGATACTTGGTCGTTTTTTGTAAAGCCTGCGCCCGGAGCGCGGTTCTCGTTCTACGCCTCTTATTTTTTCACCTTTTTTTTTTTTTTCTTACTCATTCCATTTCCATCTACCGGCTGGAGAACTCGCCGAGAAAGTGAATTTTCACTTCCGAAAGACTGCAAAGTGCAGCGCAAAAGACTCCCGCTAACTCAGTTGCCCGTGAGTCTCCGTTACTTCTACGATCTCTCGAGAGAGTAGATTGCGAGTCGTCGAGATCTATCGCGCTTCTTCGGATACATGTGTACTTACGTTTTTCATTATAAATACGAAAAAAAAAAAAATGTATAACATTTGAAATCGAATCCATTCATATTTATCATATTGAATTCCACTCGGAAAAGTCATTCCGCAAAATATTCCGACATCGCTTCGCTATTCCCTGAGGGCAAACAGAAACGAACGAAATGGAAACAATGAATTGCGAACGAGAGAATAACGATTAATCGAAATACAACGAAAGTATGAAGGTCCTGGATAGCTTGGGTAGCTTCCGATTAGTTTTTCTACGGTCGAGATTCAGGTCTCGAGGATCGTCGTCGTGAAGTTGGTGTGCATGTTCCCTCGGCGAAAGGGGGGGGGGGGGGGGGGGGGGGGTGGTGGGGGGGTGGTGACTAATCTCACTGCGAAACCGCGACGCTAATGGCTTCTCACGGCCTGCTGGCGTGGATTTTAATGAGATTTATAATTGCGAAACAGCACAGGGCGTTTTCTCCAGTAGCGAGAGAAAAGTCCGAAGGTACACAGGAGCGAATGAACGCCGAGCGAAGTGAGAAAAATAAAAAGTTTAAACTCGGAAAACGACGGCGAAATAAATAAGGTAGTGGGCAAAAAAAAAAATTATTCTGCACTAAGAATTTCGATCATTGCAATCGCTCAAGATTTCCGAAATTGCCATAAATATGTGGATTAAATTATCGGGTGTGCAGAAGCATAAGATGAAAAAATGAAGTCTCACATCAATTTACCAAAATGTGATGAATATTACTCACGTTCTGCATACTTCTGTAGAAGTTAAAGCTTCTGGGTTAACCGTAACCACGTGTGGTTCGTAGAATTAAAATTGTTCGATGTTTCTCGATTTTTTCGAAAATTTTATCGTCGACCATTTGGTCCATTATCTCGTATAATTAATCAACGCTATTTCTCATTAATTACGTTCGAGGGTCAACCGCAAAGTCATTTTGTACGACCGCATTGTACCGCGGAGTACTTTGCGGTCGACCAAACGTGTGTCCATTTGTTCGAAAGCAGAAACACGAGTTTATATAGTCAAAGGCGTATGAAGGACTTTAAAAATGGTGCGTCGAATGCTATCAAATTGTAATTGCACTCGACTCTAATTATAACACTTATCGCGATGGGGAATAAACGTTTTATCCTCTTCGAAGCCATTCATATTGGGTTTTCGTGCGTTAAAAATTTTCGCATACTACACGCATCTACTAAATGTACTTCGAACGATATCACAGTATCGTGTGATTCTTGTTTATTCAACTCCGACGTGACGGGCTAATGCGGAAGACCATCTCTCGTGAGTATGTGTCTCGTGTTCTCAGGAGTTTAACGTGACTTTGATGAAACGAGTGATGCACTCTTAGAGCAGAGGATAGGTAGCCGTCGGGAGCGAAGAGGAAGCTTTCACGATCCGCCATCTTGTCCCACGAAAGTTTAATTATCTGTAAAACGTCGGGGAAGTCTCTGGTAGAGGCGATGGAACTCCGGGCCGAGAGAGAGAGGGAGTTGTCTTCGGGGTGCGAGGACCCTTAAGATTGTTAAGAAGTTTCGGTGGGCATCGAAATGGAATGGGACTCGGGGAAGCGCACGAATGCGACACTGGATAAAAGTAGGAGTAAAGAAGAAAACAAGAAAGGAAAAAGATAAAACCAAGAAGACAGACTCGTGGAAATGTAGTTTTTAAATAAAAAAAATTATAGAAACACGACAAGGTCCACCGTTCCCAACATTTTTTTTTTTTCTTCTTGACGAAAAGATAAGATCGAGGAGATGAATTCAAGGAAATTCATGAAACGAAGACAGATGTAATTAATGTCTCGTGAAAGAAAAACAAGTATAATTTTTCTCGCGAAAACTCGTATTGGGGTCGAGAGGCAAACGGGGTGCACGACGTCAATTATTTAGTAATAAAATTCTCCGAATAGAAAAATAGTTTCTTCTCTTCTTCTTTAAATAATATTTTATCGAATAATCGATCTGCAACTAAAATTCAGTATGGTATAAGAACTAAAATAAAAAAAAAAAAAAAAAAAGATCGCAAAGTAAAATTTTGCACATTGCTTTCTCATTACGTTCCACCTTTCATCACAAATCTCTCTCTATGACAAAGTCTGGTAATTAATATTTGTTTCCTCGCAGAGAAAACCCTTTATTTATGATGCAAATTTGCGACTCAATATCTCGAAAATTATAGTCTCTGGAGTGCGAACAAAATTCGGCCATCGATTATTTGCAATCACGGAGAAGCATATGTCTTAAGAAAATGCGTCAATTCGAGTCTCCGTAAGGAGAAGCTTTGAAGATCATTGTTTGGCGGTATAATTTTGAAATTTCACGTCGATCCTCGGTGGCAACCACTCGAGACGGTGTTAATAAGGAAAGCGTTTGAATGCAGGCGAGGGTTGGAAAGGCCCTCGAGCGCGCGGACAAAGGGGAGGTGCTCTTGGGAAGGTCGCGTTTTCGAAGATGAGAGGTAGGGCATTCGGATCTCTTTGTCGTCGTAGTTCTGGGGCGCCTCGTCGCGCTTCCCTCATTCCCGGTATGAATTGGTGGCACGTATTTGCTTCTTGGTCTTGACTGTTGGGTATCTCTCGCCTTCTCGACGAGTTCTCCGGGCTCTTCAGCTTCTCTACCCGAGGAGCTTGACAACGGAGTTCGCGATAGTTAACATAGACACTGGTAGTTTCTCACTGGATGTTCACACATATCCATCACGCGAAGTAATAAATGTGTGCCAAATAAATATTATCCGGATGTCAAGTTACTTCGGCTGTACATAAACTTCCTCGTCACAAACTGGCGAATCGTCTGGTAGTGTGTAATTCTCGAGTCTATCAGAGATCGGTATGAGACAACAAATTATACGAATTGTTCGGGTGTATTCTGATTATGATCCTTGGTCCTCAAACTCATCAGTTTGTCTATTACCCAGAGATTGCTATGCAGGTTTCGGTATAGTCAGCGAAACGGAATCGAAGAGGCTTACGTCATTCCGGATATAATACACGATACCACCGCGAGAGCTCGACTGGCCGTACCATTCGTTATACTATGCGACGATAGGAATGGCATTGCTGAACCCGTGGAAATTCGAATTTGCTTGCTGGTTTGTGCTGCTGCTGCTCCATTATAGAGGTAAAGGTGGGATGAATTTGGGAGTGGAAGGAAAGTGGGATATCAGCGAGTGGAGCCCAGGAGTCGGACGATCGGAGAGTCCGGTGCATAAATCGAGGGTGGAACTAGCCGGGACATTGGAACTGAATGGTGAGTACGATCCGGTGAAGGGGAAGTGGAAACGGATGGGTGTGCGAAAGCGTGCGCATAATGGCTTTCCAATGTACCGGAGACCCGTACTTTCGTCTACGCGGAGCCCTCGTGGCCTATCCGTGGAATACCCAGGCATCCCCCTGCCCCATTCCCCGTCCCTGTCGGTTCATGGAAACGTTGAACGTACCAATGCAGCAGAACCTACACCGGGAACACAAGCAGAGCATCAAGCAAACCCCTGAATTCTGTGTGGAATACGAGCGCTCTGGCTGATGCTACCCCATAGTGCTTGCCGGTGATGCTGCAGCTGCAGTTCTCAATGTTGGTATATATTGGTGAGGTTGGGAGGGAGGGAGGGTAGGGGAGGGGAGGCGACCTCTGATCCCGGAATATTTAGTCCATCGAGGCGTGATAATGCACGCGGAAACTGGAATTTACTCCGCGGCGAGTGAACGTCCGGCGGTTGGGTGGGCGGCTAGTACAACGTTCGCCTCCGGCTAGTAGTAGAGGGCTGTGTGTGGTCTGGCACTCTGGTTCCACTACTATACCTATGTTCCTCGTACGTTTCGTGTGTACGCTTGGTACAGGCGTCTCTGATACTGGTGTATACCAGGGATCTTCTTGCACTTTGCCCGCAATGCCACTCGAACTACGCGTATACAGTGAAGACAGGACTATCGGGATCTCCGATGTACTCTACACGAAATCCACGTAATCAAGACGTTAAGCAATTCAATTTAAGGTACAGATCTGGAGTTTCGGGAATCATAGATGAAAACGGAGAAGTGACAACTTTGCATCGATGGAAATAGTAATTGGGTTCTAATGTACTTTGGATAATAAAAACATATCACGAATATATGAAATTCGACATTTTATACAATTAATATATCGATATATAAATATAATATTAAGAGGGTTGTATAGTGATGTAATATCAATATGTTATCATTATATTAATATTTTATATTTGCTGTATATTTGGTGAAATATATTCGATATATCATAACTATATTTTGCGAAATACTGTTTTTCCGTGGTGGCAGTTTTTTGTATGATTGGTATAAGTATTAATTTTGATTGAGAACATTTGTACGATTACCGCAGAGTAATTTGGCGACACCGACGGCAAGCACGTCGGCGACTGCACAATCGCCGCGTTAACGCAGACGATACAGAATTTCGCTTGACGTAGTTGTATGTACAGTCGACTGTGATCGTGCCGATCAGCTTTTCCTTTCATTGGAGCTTCGTCTCTCGAGGCCATAGAGAACGAGCTTCGGGGGTAACTGGTCGATGCCTTGCGTTCGACGTTGTCGAACGTCGCATCGAAGTGGCGAGCTTCGTAATCAGTTCGGATACGATTGTGCTTGAGATTGCGGAGAGCCGTATTGGACACGATGTATATACTTATATATATATATATACACGCGCGTAGCACGCAGTATGTATTGGTGAAGCCGAAGGATCAGGCATTTCGATAGTGGCGCAAACGTAGCAAATCGTTACAGTTTTCCACGCTCTATGTCGCCACTTCAAGAAATTCCACGTGTTCGTCCGTTTCTACTTATCGTCAGCCCGACGAAGGTTTTGCTCCATACAGACAGTTTGACTCTCTTTTTTTTGTTTTATTTTTTCTTCGTTTCATGAGCCAACAGCTCGAGAGGCTTCACGCGACGGTGTCGCTGAAACTGAAACTCTGAAACGCTGAAACTCTGTAGCCGGACGGACGTGGACACGATACGGTATACAACACCCTACTGCAAGCTTCTATATATTTATACTGGAACCGCGACGAAGACGAAGACGTCTAGGAAAACTGTGCGACATAGACGGTGGGTAAGGGCGCGGCAGCAGCGGAGACAGGCGGCAGAAGGCGACGACGGCAAAGGCGCAAGGCATATAATCCTCAAGAAGGAAGAAGAAACTTTGTACGTAGCTACAGCAAAAGCCCCGTAACGCTTTCCACCATCTTCGGTTAATCCCAAGACAAAGTTTCACGCCTTGTGCGATAGTTTCGCCACGGCAATATCTCGCCACGTTTCACTCGATCTCACGCCCTTGTTTTTTTTTTTTGGTTCACTTCTTTTTATTTCTACATTTCTCATTTTCTTTAGTTCTCTACGGTTACATTCGCAACTTTGTGAAGAGTTGTGCCGGAACGATTTTCACCGCTTCGTCATTCAAATCAGAATGTGTAGATTAAGATTAATCAGTAAAACGTACAACGGTGACACGATTCATATTCCAGTAAAAACAAAAAAAAATCCTCAGTGGCCGGCATTGCCCACTGATAGTTTTTCCCCCATTAACCGCTACTGGAAAGTGGTAAACCGCCGAAATTTTTCAATAATTTTAGACTCAGAAAAAGTCTGCGATTCCTCAATAAAATGGCAGATGCTAGAAAAGCGCGGATACGAAAAGGACAACTTCGCGGCAATGTCAAACGCATAACACACCCCGTTTTCAGTCGGGTGTTGAAATCAGTAACTTTGCCCTATCGGTATTGACATACTATCAGTTCCAATCGTACGAATATCCATCATTATACATTGAACTGTTCATCGGGCTTTCATAATGGCGTTATTAGCAGTTATAGTGTTCATAATCTTCCATTAGAGGAATCGACAGAAATGGGAATGCAATGCGTGGTGTATGCATAAATAGATTTCGTACTACACGATGCATACAATTAACAGCTTCCTGTGGCACGTATACTCATGTAAATGGCTCCAGATACATTATACATCTGAGATGGCCGTCCCAGATGCCTAATGGACCGGACACGCAACACATCGACCTGACTGCTGCTGGTTGCCTGCACAACCAACCACGATCCTTGCCAGCGATATACATTAATGCGCATTCTGATGGAGGGCAAATTAATCGGAGAAGGTGTGTAGAACCCACTAATTTGCGTAATTAGTCTATAAGGCATGCCGTGTATCATTAACTCGGAAATACGAGGTGTATATATGTGGTCAATTAAATGTGTAATTAAATTGATATATACACTGGATTCAGGCGGAACCGGATTCATGCAAATTCTGACGAACGACAGATTAATTGGTAAAGGTGTTCACCGTGTCTATTTCGTTCGTTAATGGATAGGAAATATATTTAAACATACAGTATTAAGATATAACTAATGATGGGGCTGTCCATCAACGCCGGATATGAAGGGATGTGGAAAAACGGGATAATGAACCATCAATTCTATCCAAAACCATTGTTTTATAGTGGTGTATCACTTGCTGTATCATTGACAACTCGTAACAACGTATTTTATTTAAAAATTAAATTTCATACGAAATCCCGATAGATCTAAAGATGGGTACATATAATGGCGTTAGCAATAAAAATAACAATTCATAATTCAAAAGCCGCTTGTGCGAAGCACGCCGCCGGTATAAGAGATAGGAAATATTGCCACCCGGATTACTTTCAAGTTCAGCGAAGCCTTTCAGCCCGGAGGGCTAGACGCGGTATATGCTGGCAACGCCGTTAATAACTGAGGCTTGTGTACCCACGAAAATTACTCTCTTTATCTTCCCTTTCAGCGCCACGCGAGCGGTTCCGTCAGACGGTCGCGAACCTTCCGTCCCTTGACTCTGTTCCCTTTTGCCTACTCATCTCTATTCTCAGTCTTTCGCGCGTCGCACCCTGCGCGCCGCTTCGCACGTGACTCGCGGGGCTTTCGTCCTATGCGAACCCTAGTCTCGGCAAAAGCCCCTTCGAGATCCCGTTCAGGTGCGCTTTTTCTCTTCGCCGTCGTCCTCGCTTTATTCCATGTTTGCTCAGCTTTAAATACTACCCGAGATTCTGGGGGTCTTAGTGACGTCTCCGTTAAACAGGCAGGAAGCGACTTTCGCAAAGAGTATTTTTATATTTTTTACGTACATCGAATATCATCACACGACAGTTAAAATTAAAGTAGTATTATTTCGACAATCTCAATCGAAAGTATACTCGTAGATAGATCTCTTATAGATCGATGATTTTATCGAGAAAACTGTTTTACCGATGAAAAACTTCGGGTATTAATGTACCATTGGTTACCATTGGTTACAGTTTATTTTATTTTAAACGTAACTGAATTTATTTTCATTTCAAATGTAATTGTACGCGGGAAAATATTATAGAAAAAAATCTTTTAAAATTACTAAACGCTCTTAGATCGCAGTTTTTTCATGACTAAGAAAGCAAACATTTTCGTAATAAAGCAGTGTTACTTTTCTATGAAAAAAATGTTTCTCTTACGCGATTGTTTAACGTAAAGTTCAGTTCGTAAAGAATAATAAAGTATGGATCGAGAAGAGGAAAAAAAATGCAAGGACGCGAGCGATGAGTACAAGTGATGGTTCTGCCCCTGCGGTAGTCCCCTCAGCAACCCTCGCGACAGTATGAAGAGTTTTGAACGTAAACATAACCGTAAACACATTGGGATTTCGTCCACCGTGACGATGGCTCGATGCCAACTACAAACTTTTGAGTTCTATATACGCGCCTATCCTGCCAAAGCTTCGATGTCGACTTGTCGTGTGCCTTGGTTTAGCGTGTGCGGATATCGCAGTCAACATACCGAAGCCAGCGCTGTGCTCTCTGTCGTCTCCATCCACGAGAGTGTATGCGTATTCGTATACAAACAAACTGTTATGGCCTCTCTGTGGAAAATTGCCGCGCGCTTTCCTCGCATCACTTACTCGTTGGCGAGAGTATACGAGAGAGCGAAGTGAGAGTTTGCGGATTTTTCGTGACAGTGGAAACAAAGCGGCGCTTCCAAGTGTGACGCGCTAATAATTGGGATCGTTGCCAGTTATCGTAAGTATTATGTCATCGACGTTATTATGGAACATGCAATTTATTCACAAACAAATTATCGACATTTTTGTCACGGCATTGTTTACATATATTTGGATATTGATTTTGAAAGCCCATGAAGTACAATGAGGAAATTGCGCAGTGGCATTCAAAGCGTAAGCGCTGGAAAGAGTCTGACGAAACTACAACAGGCTAATAGCGAAAAATCGTCACTATTAATCAAGTTGGATAAAGGTATTTAACTTCATATTTCACACATATCGGTATATTCGGTTTTCTGTCGTTATGGAAAATAAATTCGGAACGATACTAAACGATTAAAAAAAAATTCTAATTATCGGAACGGTGGATCGTCGTGTCGGAATTAATTTTTTTGGGCAAATATAGCTTTTTCTGTCGTCTGTAATTAAGTAAAATATATTTTTTTTAAATTAAATGTTCCGCAGAGATTATTTTCGTTCGGCATTAATTGCCTTTTTGATAAACCAATAAATTTTGTTTTACGAGGTTACGAAAAATTTCTGAATTTTTTTTTTCCTGATCTCTCAACGTTTGCAATGAACCGTCGAGACGTTGGTATAACCAAAACGCAATTCATTTCACGGGTACTCGATGTAATATTCATTTGCGCCGAGACGCTCGCGTGTCTCTTTAGGCAGTCCGACAGAACTCGCTTATTGGACGCAAACGGTCCAATAACTTTGGAGGGGTCCCGGGAGCTTCACCCGTACGGAACAAGGCGATTCGTGAATTTTAAAATTTATGGAAAATATGGAAACAGACATATTCGGTTTACGTAATATTTGCATCCCACAGAGAAAAAGGTCACGAAAGAGTGAGAGTTAAAGGAAACATATATTTCGATACATATGTATCGAAAGAATAAAATAACATACAGATCGTTTAATCCATTGTATCAACAAACCTATGAACTTGTTTTTAACTCTCGAAACGTTCGAACTTAACCTCACTATTGGGCAAACAGGAAACTAAAGATGCGATCTATCGAACAGATTTTTTTGGTTTTTTTTTTAAATTATTTGTTCGCAAAGAGAAAAAATGGAGTAAAACCGAAATGGGACATCAGCCATAGAAAAAGATGTATGCAAAAAATATAAACAAAATATATGAAATTCTTCGTTTTTCTAGAATTAATGTATTAATCATATAATTTCTTATATATCCGGTAACACACAAAAATCCATTTTAAAATATATCCGTAATATACCATTTTTCGATAAAAATGTATTAAGTATATCATATGTATATTTTGCGGTATACTTTTTTTCCAAGTGGGATAACCAACGATAAAAAATATCTCAAGACCGTTCAAAAAATTAGGACAGTCAAATCGGATGAAAGAGAAAAATAAAATCTTCGGTAACGACGAGTAAAGCGTGAGGAGGTAAAGTTGTTTGGCCCGGCGGCCAAAAGTAGTTACGGCGAGTAGCTAGTCAGCCACCGATGAGTACGGTAGATACTGTACTCCGCGTTCTCTACTTCCTTTTTTTCCTTTGTAAGCTTCTTTAAATTAGTCGCCGGGAGTAAGTGGAAAGTCAGTTGTTAGTGCGATGGAGCATCGGGGAGGGAAAACCCGGGCACGATGTCGTCGTTGTCCTCGGGAGGACAACGAGGTTCGAGGGCTTTCGAATAAAAGGTCTTGAGAAAAGTAGGTGGTCTATATAGCCCAGAGTCGCTCTGCCGACGTTGCTCTCCGCTTGTGTCGTGCAATACAGCTTTCAAAAGGAGACAACTCGCTCGAACGAGGGTCGAAGTTCATTTTTGCGGCTACACGCTTTGGCGACGACGTACAGACCAAAAGGTGGACGGGATTCTGACGAAGGGCAAAGTACCTCGATCTATACAATTCTCCCATTTGCTCCCTCCCTCCCCCTCCCCCCGTTCCCATCGAGTTCCGAAGCGGCTTCCTCGTTATCATACATATTCCGTTTTAAGTTTAGATTGCTACAAGACCGAATCATAAATATATATCAGTCTTCAATTACGGCTAATCTCATTTAATACTCAAACTTCTCTATTCCCGTATGTATAAATGCGATGTATTAAAATAAATTTGAATGAAATTTCGACGACGATGAGCCAAAGGGAAGTTGAAGTCTGAGTTGGATGATTTAATGGACGAATATATATGATGTTCCAAAAGAAAATAGTCGAAGAAATGGTGTGTAAATTTATTTAAAATTAAAAGTCACTCGATGCGGCTGTTATTCGATTTTTTGGTTTGATACTCTTTGAGGTGTGTATATAAATAAGATTTAAATGGGCCAGTGAGAAGTTACGATCGTTGAAGACGCGGTGAACCGGATGAAAATACGCTTGGAGTATAATCTAAATCGCGGTAGGTCGAGTATCCCCGCTATCGCCGTGTAATATCGTTGCCGAAGCCACTCATAAAAGTCTATATTCGGGCCAAGGACACCGAGCACTCGACCACGTACACACACCCCACCGTAGTTGGCGCAATTATTAATGGTGCAGTTCAGATGGGTTGAGAGTCAACCGCGCACGCTTCATGAACGCTACCGACTTAAACTTGATTACGTGTACTACGTTGCTACACGCGATTTAAAAGCCAACGATTTTAATTACGTATGGTCGGGGCTCGTAGGGCTGTCGAGGAGGTCGTCATACATACCCTGTGACCGGAATAACACTTTCACGTTCGAAATAACCAACGAGGCAAGGTTTTCTCTGTAGCACTCCCACCCCCACCCCTCCCCCCTCCACTCCTTCTCCATGTCCCCAAAAGCTACTTCACTTTCTCTCGTTTTACTCATGTTATACGAATTCGTGCAAAGCTACGAGTGACGATACTATCATTGCACGAAATAAAATTAAAGAGACCATAGTCTCTACACATATTACACATTTTTGAAAAACTCTATAGAGTTTCTTGAAAATGTGTATTTTTTTTTATCGATTTCGTCACACGACATGAATTCTCTGATTTTTATTTCTCATGTTACAGCGGAAAAAATGGGGAGTTTTTTTCGCGATTTTTTTAAGCACATTAAATATACTAACTAATTACTAATTCTGTCAACAAACTGTTAGTTCTCCGAATTCATGATTTTTTTCGGTATCATTATAATCTTTATGATGTTTTTTTTTACATTTTTTTCTGTATACCCCATCTATGTACGACATACCTAACCTTCAAGATATATCTGCCAAATATATACGACATACACATTTTTTTGACGTCGTATGTGAAGAGATATTTTTGATGTATTATGAAAAATACTTTATTTCTATGGCGAATGTTTTAAATTAAAATTAGTTTTGAAAAACTGCAGTTGGTTTTTTTGTTGGATAAACAGGCAAATGAGCATCGATTTGCCAAACAGTTGCCGTAGTAATGTTTCACTTCGATTGGTTGTTCGTATAGCATTCTGCTACGTCTCCGCAAAACTGGACTTTACCACCGGCACACGATCTTTTTAACTGCTGGAGTAGTCCCCGGGCTATTATCGAAACTCTGTTACATTATTCAACGTTCTCCAACAAGCGTTTAACTATAATTTGGTTGGACGCGGAAGTCCAGGTCCCTGTGGTCGGATGAATCGAAAGCTTCGCTTGGCTACCGTTGAAGTTCAGACAATTTTATGCTGATAGACGGATCTGCCAGCGCCAAGCAAACCAATCATATTCAGAGAGTTAAATTTAGAGGATCGTTTGATGCGCAACGGAATATCAGCTTCACCGGCAGCAGGTTTTGTTCCGCATCGGAACAGAATACCATCATTCCGTATTCATATTGGTTGCAAGTATCAATGAAATTCCAACATCAATGCTTGTCATGCAATAAATACCTACAGTCATCCCTATGTGGTCATCAAAAGAACTAATGAATCCGTTGAGCGTCGCATTCAAACGCAACACTAAATGATTGGTTTATTACCTGTTGGATATTTCCAATATCGCGATGACAAAGATTTTAATTGTTTTGAAATTCGACACTCGCAGGTGCGCTCCGAACGCCATTTCAATGGTGTAGAAGAGAATTTATACACGTTGTTCCGTCAGTAAAATCAAAAGGGTACATCCATCACTTGGCAATGAAGTTTTTAATTCAGCTTTAGTTTAATTGATCTCGATGACCGATCATCATTTATTTCTCTATAACTATGTAGTTGCATCGCAGAATCGATCAGATGACTGCGCAGAAAGGTAAAAAAAAATGAACGAGATTCCGTGCACATCAGTGTCTACGAGAACGGGATGAACGTTTGCCACGAGGCTTGTGGGAATACTATTGGGTTCTCGCGCACGTTTCCGATAAAGCCGCATAGAAACTCGAGAGCCCGATTTACTCGGGACCCTCAGGTGGCAGGTGTAAAACAACAAATCGCTATCCTATACGAGAAAAGCTCGTAGCGAAAGAAAGATTCAACGTGCATTACGCTATGCTACGTGAGTCTCGACGCAGTTCCGTCGAGGATAGACCATTATGCAGACGTGGCAGTCTTTCGAAACGACGCTTGAAAAGATAGAGATAAAACGTGCATAATGGCACATTTTTCTACGCAGATTTCGCGGTTTGGCGTGAGTCTTCGACTTACTTGTGTTTTTTTTTAGTTTCGTTATGTTCGACGCGTGTCTATGATTTTTCTCTCGTTATTTTTGCACACTTCTGATTTCGCTGGATTTCGCGAGATTCGAAGAAAGAAGTTCTTTTGCATGTCGCTGATTCAGTTAATTCGTACTTCGCAAACCGGGTGAATGAAGCAAGAATTGTGGAAAGTAATAATCACCATGTTCATTTATTATGAATGTGCATAGCACGCAACAGACAATTTCAACTTGTCACTTGAATAATACGCGATTTACAGCCGCGGATCAATCTGAGTAATCGAAGCCTTACGTGACCATTTATTACAGATTTTCACGTGATAATATAGCATTATTCCTATCGGCGAACGTCCTTGCGAAGCTCTCGGTACGATATCAATTCTGGAATACGCGCAATCAATAGTCGAATCCGAGATTTCTGGACTCTATGAAAGCACGGTATATAGCGTCTGTCTACGTAGCGGAGTTCATTGCTCGCGCCTCGTCGACGACCTTCCGTCATTTTTCACACTCCCGTGCCCAGCGTTCGATGCACAGTCCACTGAAACGTTATAGGCCGGGAGTGACGTGTCCGCGTCAACGGTTCGTTCTCCGGCATCCGCCATTCTTCGAATTAGCCAGGAAAAAATGGGTCAAAGACGAAAAATAAAAGCATCGATGCTTCACTGAAAGCCATAGTGCAAACCGCGTAACCAGCGTCAGAGGCCTCTCGTCGTCGTGATCAAGCCGGGTTTGTTTCGTCATGTTTCCTTTTTCGTCCTTTCATTTGTTACTTTTTTCTGCCCAACAATAACCAGCCCAGTTACCCGCTGTCCGCCGTTCGAATATCGCCCGTTCCGATGCAACGATGCATGGATATACAGTCACTACCGAATATTTTCTCTTCTGGTCTACCTGCGTCGTTACTATTCGTACTTTTTTGTGTCTCCGAGTTTTCGAAACGAAAATCACATTCCCCGAATATTTCCGGCATCGTTGTGCAAAAACTCCACTGTCAGAGAAAACACATTGAACCGCTGTAGTTTTGCAGATTCTACGCTCCATTGAGGCATAACGATAGTCGGGAAGAAACATTCATGAACGATTCCGACTTCCATTTGTCTTTTTCGTGTCTTCTAACCGCGCTTACAAAAACAAATGGGAACATCCTTGTTCCCCTTGACTCTTACATACAGCCAGGAATCGTATGCTCGTTCGATCGATGAATACGTCTATACATGTCGAATGTAGACCTTAAACTCTTTCCAATCCCATATATCCGGTAACTTATGGTTGACACGAGTGAGAAGGAATGGTGAAAGAGGGGGTTGGGAGGCGCACCAACGACGTGTACGGACGAGGCTGTTTCTGCAGAGGTCCTCGATCCTGATCCACAGCCAGGCCACCGACGCCACTAGCCTCGACAGGAGTAGAAGCAGTAACTCTGCCTTCAGCTCGTTCGCTCGCTTGGAGTCTTGGCCCGTCCTTGTCGGACGCTCGACGACAAGAAAGTGTAAGAACCACGTAAGCCACGGTAAGAGAGGGAGGTGGGGCGTTAGTTCGCAGCCTGGTCACGAGGCTGGCCTGCCGTTGGGAAAAGGGATGAACGATGCTTGGGCTTGGGCTTGGGCTTGGAGTAGAGAACGCCGTGGGGTTGGCGTGGGGTTGATACGAGGAAGAAGGAAAATCAGGAAGGGGTTGTGTGGTAGATGCTAGGTGGGTGTGCAGATGGCCGAGCCCGGGGACTGCATTATGCATCCAGGAATAGCCGTGCATCGCTGCCCAGCCAAGCAGCCACCACAAGGCGCGAAGCTTCTACTAGGTATATGTACGAAGAAATAGGATGCTATTCTCGAGTACCAATGTTATCCTCCCGAGCATTGGATGCAATACGGCGAAGATATATACTTTCATAGCATAATCATAAGGAGGATGGAGGATGGCATATACGACGGTCGTCTGTTGGCAATATGCATTTGTATACTCGTTCTTATGTCCAAAAACTCAAAGAATAACGTCCTTAGGATGTTTTCTTGCCACGTCAATAGACTACGATGATTAAAAAATGACGGGGTTTTTTTAGAAGACGAACTTCCGCTATGCCCGTTTTCGTTGATATCATGAATTCCCTATGAGAAACGAAGATGGGTTTAGCGTTCGTGATCTCCTATATTAGTATCCGGGTCAAAAGTACCCCCCGAGGGAGGAGACGTTAAAGTTTCATCAGGGCCAGATATCGATATCGATCAACAAGCAAAAGCAATGCTATACAGATATACCGAAGTCGCAATTCATCCGGGAAAGTTTGCAATACGCTCGAGGCCAATAACGACAAGCCACCGTGCTATTCTATAGACACTATATAACTGTAGAAGTAGCCATCTGCGGAACTTCGGTGCGCTGTATATGCGGAGCAGCGATTCGTAAAATATAAATCCTTATCGGTCCTTCGACGGTGCTTGATAAAAGTATTTCTTACAAGTGAGTTCGTGCGGGTAAAATGTATTTATAACTCGGAGAAGATTGAAGTAATGTAAAGATACGCGCACGCAGTGGGTTGCAAGATTTGGAATTCAGTTTCTTGATCCACACATGGATGATATGAATCTGCAAAGAGATTTTCTTTTTAAATGCCTCGACACGCTTGAGATGATCACTCGTGCGTGCAGGTAAAGTATACTTGCAACCGGTGATATGACGCTTTGAGACACACACAGAAAGGATGAGCCATTGAATGGGATAGCTGTCGATAGCATCTTTCGTTTTTTCTCAAGCTATAACGCAGGGGTATCTGTATCCTACCAACTTTTATCTCCAATCCTTGCAGTCATATCAGGCTTATTCCGTCTCTAGCGAGGTCTCAAGATTTCACTCGAAAGCTACGCATGCCGATACGAATCGTATTGGCATTGCGACGCACCGTCGCATGTGGGACTGGCAATGATTCACCTACAAAATATGGTCTTCTGATTGGTTCGCCGAGACGAATTGAATTATGATCCCTGTCAAGTATTAGAAAACTCTACGGCCGTCCTCCACAACTTATTGACCGGTGGTTGGTGCCTGAACGCTCCCTTTCCGATTTGATGGATTTCAGATTGTATCGGTGATGCCTTACAAAAATGATAAGGCATTTTTTTCTTTGATTTATCAGAAAAATTAAAGCGTGCAAAGTCCGAATCCTTTGAATCCAACAAAAGAAAGCTGTTTAATTGACTTCTCGTTGAGATTTTACAGGGTTTCCAGTATATTCTCGTTTTGCGACCGCTTGTTTTGCGAAGGAATCAAATTGCAAATCCCGAAACTCACAGATCAGTCATTTCGGTAGCAATTATCGTCGCGACGTGATTTACGACTAATTGATAGATTTCGATAATAGATATTTCCTATTCGTTCCAGTCAAATACCCTGCGAGTTCGACAGCGTTTGAGCTTTCGTTCGTCCGTATGCCTCGAGCAACCCTCGTATTTCCAATCCAACCCTCTGCCTGTTCGAGTGCCAATCAATCAGAACGATGTATATTGAATTACGAAAGTTTGACGCAACCCTCATACATCCCTCGCATGTGCCACTGCTGTAGGGCTACATACTTCCTAATGATCCATGGACAATGATCTCGCGGAATCACGGAGACCGATGTATCATCGGCCAATTGGATTTCCATATCACGTCAATCGTTCGCCAGTTCTCGGTAACTCTGGATTCCCGCGTAGCTTGTTGTATCTCTCGCAGTTCCAGAGAACAGATTAGCAACAACTCGTGTAGCAATGTCAATCATGATTTTTTGTATTTAGCGATGATTTTCAATTTCCGAACAACAGGTAGATGAATCCGGTTGAATCTGGTCGTTCGTTTTATTTGATGTGTCAATTACTGTCAACGTAACAAAGTGCGTTGATTGCTTGAACGACCGTTAGTGTAGAGAACTACCGGTTTTGGCCACCGCGTTTGAAAATATAGAACTCTGAATAAATTCAAATTAAGTTGATCAGCGGGTTGATCATTTTATTTTTGGTGAAAATTGAGGGAGCCGGTTAAGTAGCCACAACCGGTATATCTACCCTATTCATCATTTGGGTGAATACACTGATGAATAAATGAAATCCCATATTTCCTCCATGCATATCGACTAATTAGTTGAAACAAAAGTTAGTTTGATTGCTAATCGTCAAACACCCGGACTTCGTATGGTTTTACGTCGCAATGATCTAACGCTTTTGGAAATCATTAATGATCAACTATCCGTTGATAGTGAATCCGCTTTAGAATCAGAAAAATAGCTTTATAATTGAGAACCCACGCCGACCGGTGACATTTACACGTGACGTAACTATGCAGATTTCACGTCAGTTTCACCATCCGTGTGACCATTTGCGTGGAATTGAGTACACACTTCACTTTTTCGACGGTGAGCATCCATTTTCGTTTTATCCGAAACGAGAGGATTGTCACGGGGAACCGAACGATTGGATAACGGAGATTAAATGAAGTTATTCTTCAATTCTTTCCTTTTCCGCCGTTTCACCTCGTTAAATCGGAATCGTGACGCGCAGACAGCGCAGTGACTGCGTAGCGTGGATCGAATTTGGTTGCGTGTTTTTTCGTGTCAATCAATGAATATTGTATGTGCAGCGTCGACGATAATTCTTTATCCGATTCTTCGCCAAATCTATACGATAAATATACCATCGTCAGCCTTTCGTGGCTAATTCGACGACGGGAGGGGTTGAAAAAGTTTTTGAAATAAAAAAAATTGAGGGAACAGAGTGAGTTGAGTTTTTTTTCCCCCATTGGGATATTTTCCATCCTCTCATTTTTCCCGTGTAGGTTTTTCGACGAGAACCGAGGGCCAATAGATGGTACAGCGGATAGTAACGTCGGAGGGTGAAAGTAAGCGAAAGAGAGCAAAGCGAGTGGGTGGTGCGCGATCCCTCGAAGTTGACCTCGGGAGCGTGAAAATTATCTTGCGGAGGCTGCGAAACGCGACGAAGCGTATCGAGAGTGTTCGTTTCTATCCGCGGGGCTCGATTCCAAGCAGAGTGAGGAGGGTAGGGAATCCGAAAGGGATGAGGGTTCGAAGAAGAGAAAATAAAGAAATGAAAGTCGCTGGTGGCGAATGAAAATATTTCCTCGGCTGCGAAACGGGAGTGTGAGGCAGAGGGCTGACGCAGACATATCCTTTCGGTTTTTTTTTTTTTTCGTTTTCATTTTTTCTTTCGACTTTTTCTTCTTTTTTTATTTCCTATTATACCGAAACCCTCATCTCATCCGAACTCGGAAACGCACCGAGAGAACCACTGGTTTTCTCCAACACTCGTGCATCCTTATTTCTACACATAATACTACAAGATGAACAGAAAAGTCTTCCAGCGCTCCGGTATGTATTTAGACAACACGAGTAACGTTCTTATTCGCGAGATCCTATAAATCCCTGTGGCAACGTGACAACGAGAAGATTGCAAGAAACGCAAGGAAGCGAAGAAGATATAAAAAAAAAACCAGATGCGAAGTAAGAAGAAGAATCAATAGGAAAAAAAGTGAGGCGCAGATGCGCGAAACAAACTTTTCCACGTCGAGAAGTTTTATAATGACTTTTTGAAAGTGGTGCGAAGAAGTCTCGAAGATTCAAAACATCTTGCGCCGCGAAGATTTTGTTAGATCTACGATAACTTTGGCCAGAGATGTTGACCAACAGAATTCTTAAGATTCGGTGTATTATCCGATTCGTCGTTTTCAATAATCGAAAGCGTAAACATACATTTCAAATGAAACAGGAAAGTTCATGCGAGACGTGTTTCTCGTATACAAAACGACAAACCATATCGGATACGTCGGATATGTTTTTGTATTTATTTCACTTCCTTGGAAAACATCTTTGTTCGCACAGCACGATAAATCCAAGTGGCTCAGCGTGATTACAAAGTGGTTGTGAGAAGCGAAGGAAAAAGCTACGCTAAAACGCGAGAAGGAATCAACATCGGAAGCATTCAAACCGAAGAGTATAGGGATGCGGAGAAAAATAGAAGAGAAGATAGAATGAGCAATGTTTGCACCACTGGCAAAGGGAAAGATGGAGCCACTATGGAATGAAACACTATGTAAGAACGGAGATCCTTTATTCTTTCGTTCATTCGTCGACGAGAGCAGCACAGCATGAGAATAGAAAAGAAATATATGTAGCGAAGGCGAACGTAAGAGTTTAACGGTGGTACGGATAGAAATCCGAGTAGACTGTCGTGGCGGGGAGTTGCAGAAGCGTCGGCAGCAACGCGATTCTTCTGCAATGAAAGGGTCCGGCTTGCGCCATATATTAAGACATCTGTCCTGCGAAGCGTATTTCGGATTTTCTCTCGATCTTTCACCACAAAAGCGAAGAAACGGAAGGACATACAGATGCGGGCAGACACCTAGCGAAGGAGCCGGAGAATGTAGACGAAATGGCGGGACAACGAGTGGGCGAAAATTCGGAGATCCTCAGACCCAACGAATCTCTTTATTTCGTTGTCATTGCGTTTTTCACTACCATTATAGTCATTTTTATTACACCAAAAAAAAAAAAAAGGGAAAACACGAGGTCGACGAATAACACAACAGAAATCCTAATAAGAAATCCAATAGAGAGGGTTGAAGAAAACTTTTGGCATAGTATGACACGCTGTGGGAGTTGCCTGGCTGCGATGCTGGATTTCTTCGTTCAGCGAAGAGCGTCGCAAAAGGACGTCCCTTTGCCCAACGCGGCGTAGGGCTATATAGAATGCGACACGAAGCTTTCTGTACATACCCCTGCTTCCCCTTCGGGGAATGCACGTCCAAGAAAAAGATTTGTGACCTGTGATATTGAAAAGTGTTGAAGCAGGACAGTCGGCAACTTCCTTTTTCTGCTTTCTCCGTTATTTTCACTTCTTTTCGCGCGCGATTGTCTCGTCGTTCGCGTTCCGATGTCTGGCGGGAATGTATACTTTCTCGCCGCCATCAAGATTTTCATTTTTTTATTTATCTTACTCGAGTAGGAGTTTGAAACAATCCATAACCTTCTTATATATTATATAGCAAATTACACCGACAACGGTGGATGCGCGATTGGCGTGCGGCTCCGGTGATCACCCAAGTCAAGCAGCTTTGTTCGCGGGCAGTACTTGGGTGGGTGACCGCTTAGCCGCGCGCTGACTGGCGCATTAATCGTTGAGCGGGAGGCTTATTTTTCTGAGACTTTGGTGTTCTCTGCATTTTACGCATTTGCAAAAAATACCGAAGAATCAGTAGAATATGGCCGTCCGTACCGGTACGGGTTTTCAGCAATTTTCCCGTGTCCCCGGCAAATGCGGTACAGTGTAGCTAAGTCAACTGCGAACGCACAGGAAAGGTTAGGTAGACTACCTGAGGGCGGGTACGTAATGTTAGGAGGGGTGTAAAAACCCGGAAGGGTATACGGCGGGATAAGGGGAACGCTACCTAACCTATACAGTAAATTTCTTATACTTTTTAATTGATTTGGTAACCCTCATTGAAGGAGAGGATCAACCGATATCACCGCGTATTTTACAGAATTTCTTCGATTTTTCATCCATTCTCTATTCTCCATAAATCATGAGCGGCGCGTTGGCGACGCCTAGAAAATATACGGGAGCAACGTAATTCCGATTTCGCAAGCAGCTCACGTTTTTCCCATCAGACAAACGTTCCGAGGCAATGCTAGCCACGTGATCTAGAGACTCGTAGAAACCAAGGGAAACAAGATAGTGAACCGTGTTTTATTTTCAAACTTGTATTATTCTACTATGTAGGTGGAAAAGCTCAGGAAGAAGGAATTGCACTTGGGATATACCCGTGCCGGTCCTTGGAGACACTGAAACTCCTCTATTTCTTCTTCTCCTTCGAAAGATCGAACGACCGTTTAGAGAAAAGTCAACGAGTTCTTAGATTACGAGCTCCATCTCTTTCCCGACCCTATATATATAGTTTCCACTTCACCTCTCTTCTACAGTGTACAAGTGCAATATACCATCGGCTGGACGACTTTAGCCCGGTCAGTGTTGATAAGAAACTTGCCAATTTCTTCGTCGTGTATATGGTTCAGGTATATGTACTTTGAATGCTTTCGGGAATAGACACTTGGATATCCTGTTTTAGTTTCATAATCCATGATATTCTATGGGACTCCGTACTTAGGGACGACTGGGCAACCCAGTGGGCTCACTGGCAAAGTCACCAGAGGACATGGCCTACGATAGGAAAACGTTCAGATCCAATAGAAGGGTGGTTCATCCGTTTTTCGTGCCAAGTACCTATCTGCTACTACTGCAAACCCGATTGCCTGCGGGGTTAAGCCGATTTCCAACGGCGATACGAATGGCCTTACATCGTCATTTAGCTATGCTTCTCTTATCCGTTCTGTCTGCCGCGCGCACCCTCTTGCTCAGGAGATAATCCATTTAGGCCAGGAATTAGGTGGCACTGCGGGTACCGGCTAGCGAATGCTGGATGATGGAAGAATTAGTTTGCCACCCGCGAGCCAACAGCCATGGGATACCAGTGCCCGCGGATATATATCGCAGTATTAACCCAGCCGTGGAGAGAACCAACCGACACTCCCTATGATCCCCTTGAAAACTCATCCCTTCCCGATTCACATATACCTCCGTACTCCTCAGGAGCTCAACTATCCGTAATGTAACGTTCCGAGTCAATCGAATGTACCAAATCCTATCGAAATACGATCGAATCGATTCCAAGTTAATTCCAATGGTTATCTATATTTCATTTCGTAGAGATCTTCGTAAAAATCGCAATGATAAAAAAGTAACTTGTATATTAACCATATCTGGAGGAATATCGAAGATATGACTAATTTTCAGAGAATGTTATCGTAACAAAGGATCTATGCTTAGCTCTTGGAGAATTAACGATTATCCAAATTTAACGGAGATCGAAATTGCCAATAGCTTCCGGATATTCATAATTGGGGAACTTGCAGGAGGAATTCTTGATGAACTGTTAGCGTCGAATATGCGGTGAAGTTGGAACTTTTGCAAATGAATATATTCGTCATTCACGAAAGCTTCAAAGTGCTTTTTGAGGAAATCAATAAAATGCTTTTGTAATGTATGTCTGTTGATCTCATCGCGATTAAGTTGATGAACGCGGATGACTTGGAGATTTCGTTAAAATAAGAAAGTAGTATAATATGGTAAGCAATTTTAGATTTTAATTTATTAGCGGATCCATTACCACATTAGGCGAAAAAACTTATCCCCGATTGTTCTTTTTATTTAATTTAATAATTTGGACCCGTTAACTCGAATATGCGTGCATGAATTACGTACGCAGATATCAGAGTTTTGAAAGCGAAACGAGTCGAGAGGGTTGTACACATACGACGGTAAATCCTAAGTGCACCGGTTACACCGTACCGTATCGAATATGGCAGCATTAAGCCGCGCGCTCTACTGTTCTCCGCCGTTTCTCGGCAACGGAGAGTCATAATGGTATACGTACGATAGTAGTACGCCGTGTGCCGCGGTATAACCTTTGGCCTTCACGTGACACGGAACGTAATGTGATTATGGATATCTCCTGTGTGACACTCTAATATACTACGGGCTCCTGCACACTTAACTTCGGTGCATTATATCTCTACACACCCGAAACAATTATCCAACTTCCGAGCCCCAAGAACCCGTCACAACCAACGAACTCGAACATTCGCAATGTTCTCGGAACTCGTTAATGACATCGAAGCTGCCGCAGTGCCCCGTTAACATATAATCATAAGACAAGAATGCCGCGGTACTGGCGAACCATATTTTCGTAAATAACAATAACTCAATGGCAACAAAAGTTTAAATTTTCCCAAACGTGATTTTTTTTTCAAATGATCTTAAGTTTCAGTTAAAAATCAAAAGGAAACTACCAAAAGTACGATATCTCCTTTAATTTCGGGTTATAGACGACTATCCTTTTTGAAAGTGTGCGTTGAAACCGATTTAATCGAAGTTACGTCGGGTGTTCTGCACCGGAATTAACGAGTCAGCGACTCCAATCATCCGTCTTCATTTCCTCGTTTCCACATTCTGTATGACCCTCAACTACCTGCTCATCGCGTTCTTTCCGAGTTTTTGCATGGAAAAAATTCTCCACTATTTCACCGCGTTCCGTGATCCTCTCACCATTTCCCACGTTGCCACTGAAGTTTCAAGTAACTACTGTTTGCCAAGTTCAAAGCGTGGATCCAGAGGCTGACGGGGGAGGGATTGGGGTGGAAACGGCTCCCCAGATAAATGGGTTCGATGAATTTTCGTGCTCCAACAGCGGAGTCGCGCCAGCGTCGAGTTACTCCTCATCTCCGTCAGCTATTACACCGTCCAGACGTGGGATCGGCACACACGTTGCTTGTATGAACAGACACACCGGACGAAGTTGGCACGAATGGAAACTATCAAGTTCGCCGGAGAGCGAAGCTTACAAGCACTTTTATTCATCGCAGTTGGAAAATTTTAATTGCTTTCGTTCAGTACACAGAACTCGTCCGATGCGCTTCACTTTGCCGAGACTTCATCACACTTATATGTACGAAAAAAAAAAATCAATATTACATCATTGCTTTCTCCCATCCTCTCCCACGTTTCACCGTTCGCTTCGCTTCACTATTAAATTTTCTCTCGTGACATGCAATTCCATTACCTCGTTCGCCAACGACCTACTTTGATTTCCAAACCTTTTTCCCATCGATTCGCTTTGCCTTTCATTCTCGATTCGCGTATTTCTACTCTGTCTGTAATTCCGGGCTTTAAATTTTTACCTACGAATGTGCGTATGTTAACGCGTACAGATCAACTGCGAGGGATGTTTCTATGTAGAAAATGCGTCACCGAGACGGGGCGTGGTCAGTCGGCATTACGTAGAAATATGTTCCGGACGCGCGGCAAGCGCCACAGAGGAAAAGGTGGGTTTGTATAGTGCGTGAGAGTGGAAATTCTCGAATGTCGAGAGAACGTTGGCCCCGCGTTCCACCCTGTGCCTCGTCCTCCCTTATCCGCCACACCTCTGATCGAAACGATATTTTCCAATATCTCATAGCCGACGAGAAACCCGTCAGCGAGTTATCAACGAGATAACGGGGAACACTCGTAGCGAACGAACGCGCGAGGGGGGGTGGGGGTGGGGGGAGAGTCTTGTCGATTCATTTCTTCCGGAAGGTTGGAGGTGAAGGCTACAACGGAAAGAGGGGACGAGTAACGCACTCTGTGGCCTCACTTCGCTGAAACCATTACTTCTCTCTGTTCTCACTCTCTGTTCGACCACTTCAACCAAACAGTTTTTCCTTTGAAGCGATTCAACCGCGACGTTCAATCGCGACTGACGCTTACCTGCATGGAATAGAATGAAAAAAAGAAAAGAATGATGCATCATCAATCATCTGCCTCTTACAGCGCGGCTCTCACATCGCCAACCAAAAGTGCTTGGATTCTCTTGTGACGGAAACTGACGCTCTTCTACTCCTTTGCTATATATAGTGTCAAAGTATAAGGATAGTAGTAAACTATAGTAGTCCCCCATTGTCGCAAAATCGTTTTTCTACTCGCCTGCGAACGTCATAGTGGCAATATCTTCGTAGTTGCCACATAATAATGAATTGACGAAGAAAAAGTATAAAAAATTGGTCAGCGTTCCTCGGATTCAAGAATTCAAGAATTCAGGTTTCGTTGATTAAAGAATTTATTGGACGTACCTGCGATAAAGAGGTGAAGGCTGATGTCTTTTGGTGTTTCAGTTATATGATTTTTTTTTATTTTTCCCCGATTTCGAGAAATGAACAAAACAATAAATAAAACACAGCTGTTCCGAACGGCAGGAACACGCGATAGAAGTCGCTGTGCTTTTAGCATTCTCGTAATATTATCGTTGAGAATCGAAGACTAAACGAAAAATAATGATAATAAAAACAAAATACGATCGTATTTTTACGATCGTTAATTGTTCTGAAAATGTTTAAGTGTATATGAAAACGTTTCGTAGATGTGGCGAGAAACAGCGACATCTGTTACTGAGTATTCGTCGGATTGGATAATACCGCTGAGCACTGAGTATCCCTCTGCAAATACTTACTCGATTGTGTGAGTAGCGCGAGTTTATTTACCATTGGTTTAGCATTGCTGTTTCCTCAATACCATAGTTCAAGTGTCTGGGCGTTCGCATCATGCGGTATTTACCGGGGTGCAGGAAATCTCGTTAGGGGTACTGTTGGCGATGGTTCTGGTGTGAGCACTAATTTCTAGGAACCGATAGTGATATGCCAGCGATAGTTACGCGTCGTACGCTCGGTAGGTACTTGAGCAATTCCACGCGGGAAACAAAGGGCCTTTCCGGAAAGCGGGAGACCTTCAGCCTTGCAGAAACAGCCGTATAGCAACCACGACGAGGAGGAAATCGTACAAAGGGAGATTCGAACTCTGAGGCGACACGATTTCTGCATGCAAACTCTGCACTCTCCCGCCTCTCTGTCTCTCTCTGTCACCCCTTTTGTCGTCGCCGCAGCCAGAGAAGGTCTGAAATCAATCGGCCGTTCGGTACTCGCGTGTACAGCGAGGATCGAAATAGTTCTTGAAGCACATGATAATTCGCTTCTCCGGAATTCCTCGAATCATCGAGTTTCGAAATTCAAATAACGAAAAAATAAATTTTCACGATATTTTTTTTTTTTTTTTTTTTTTCCAGACAGTTTTTTCTCTGAATACACACTTTTTTCCCCTCTCCACGTAACTGGAGAATTTTCAAACTAAATAAAAAAGCCCTCAGGATATTCAACCGATTCAGTCGTCCCGCGCTGAAATATGTGGATATAAATAGAAAAGCCGAGAGAACGTGTTCGACCAATGAAAATTGTTCGTTTGAAAAGTCTCAATTAACGATTTTCATCGTTCACTCTACCGCGTTCCGTAGTAAATTTGCTAAACATTTTTTTTTTTTCTTTTTATTCTTCGAGATTATTTTTTTTTTTATTTCTAACTTGTCTCTCGACAATTTTTTCCCTCCGACTTTCGCGGATATCTATTGTCTCTCTGTTTCAAACATGCATTTTTATCGTTCAGACTCGCGCGATTTTCTATCGTTTCCCTCCGGTACACTTTTTTTCTTTTTTTTTTTTTCGTTTATTTTTTATTTTTTTTCTTTTCCGCGCGTACGTATCTTCACGCTTCCGTGGCCTTCTCTATGCAACGGAGTTCTCTCTTGGTAGCCCGGCAGTGACGAAATGAGTACGATGCTCAAAGCGTACGAGAACGGGAACGAGTACCGGAGTGTGTGAGTCGGAAACGAACAAGAATGAGGCTTGGGTATGGGACACGAGAATGGAGAACAGGCACACAGAAGGGAAGGGTGGAAAAAACTGAGGCAGCTACACCGGGAGCAGACCAGTGGGAAATTGCGGGATACCGAAGCCGCGACGTTATTTCCGCAGTTACGCTGTGCGGTGACCCAGTAACGGAATTAATTTCAACTTTCGCGTTTCGCCCCCTTTCGCTTTTGTAATCTAGCGGTCGCGCGTGCGCTTCTTGCCGGTATCTACAGCCCCCTCCCCCCTCAATATCGCGATACACGTATACCCGGTTATTATTATGGGGTATAGCTAAGCTATACCAAGGCCACTGTATCCCAGAGACAAGAAACGTTTTTTTTTTTTTTCTTTTCTCTTTTACTATCAAGCAATAGCGTAGACCATTTGATATCTCTCGTGCGGCCAGCGGTGTCTGTGGGGGAAAAACTTTTTTCGCATCTCTTGAACCGCCATTCTGTATGCGATTCTATATCCGGACGGTTTTCTTGTTTCACGACGCGAAACCCCCCCCCCGGGAGCTTTCATTATCGTTCAACGAGATGAGAAGAATGACTTTATACGAGAGAACAAAACGTTTCGGTGGGGAAACTTTTCGCGTTATTGCGTTATATAGCCATTCCTTTTTTTGCCTCATACTTTTACTCACCATCTCACGCCGCAGGCTCTCCCACCGACTCTCCGTGTCATCCTTTTCGGTCCGACGAACTTTGGCAAGCGACGAGTCATATTTCGAGAGCGTGAAGAGTAAAGCAATTGAAAGAAAAAAAAAAAAAAAAAAAATGTTCACCGAGACCTCTCGTCATTTCGCGCGTATTGTATTTCGTTTGTGGTGAAAACTTTTTGATGAAAACTCATGTACATAAGGCGCTCAGTAGGGCTTGAAAGTGATCTCGGCGAACGGTGGAATTTTACTTGTATTTTATAGTTTAACCGAAGCATAAAAAATCTTTGCTCATTGGATGATTTTTATTTTTTTTTGCGTCGTAACGTACGGAGAATCGGAAGGAATAAAGTCGCTGGTTTTACGAAGGGATATAAATTGACCAAGAAAATCCTGTATAGAATCGGCGAAATACACAGCGGGGTTGCGAAAAAAGTTAAAGTAGCGGACTGAAAAAATTAGTTGATATATTGGCTTTACGATGTCGGGGCGTTATCCTTCGCAAGGACAACTTGTAACTAGTTGAAAAACGGGTTTGATATATCGAGACGAAATTTATGGTGTTCGTTTCGTCTGTGGCTTTAGGATTGGCCAGAAATTTCTTCGTATACCGTTAAAGCGAGCGATGAAAAAGAGGAAATCGCGGACGATCGAATCAACGGGAAGACTTTGATGGATTTACATCGTGCGAGAAATAAAGAGGGGAACTGGCCATCCGTCGTCGTCGTCCTCGTACTTGTCGTCCTTCTAGTCTGGTGTGGAAAAAGAGAAATGAGTTCGGTGGGTCCTCGCGCGCGAAGAGCCTTGAAGTGAACGAGTTGCATTTCATCGTGTCCGTTGCGCACACAGCATAAATAAACAATGTATGGCAGAAGATAGTAAATGGATCGTATACTATAGAACAGATGAAAAACTTCGATGAAAAACATTGCGAGACGCTTGAAACGAGAATAAAATGGACTTTTAACTACGTATTAGGGTGGCGTACAGAATAGTCGGAGTGCTATTCGGTGCACTCGTCCTTTCGATGTTCGAGGCTTGTGGCAACAATGGAAGTGTAAAAGCGGAATTGATCTCAAATTTTTTTTACAAACTGATCATCAGTCTGATCATTTCTCGATGATGCGCCAAAGGGTAACTTAGTTTGATAACAATAAAAGAAAAAAAAAAGAAAAATTTTTCGTGAATTAAAAAACATTTTTTTGCATTTTGCGAAGTCGTGTCCCATAAAGAAAATATACGACGAAATAATGTCTCATAAATGTTTATAATAACTTTAATTCAATATTAATGTTGCGTAAAATTGTGTTGATTTTTTTTTTCTTCATCAATAATAAATATCTCGTCTGTCGGTGTCGCGCAATGTTATTATCTTCGCGTCTCGGATCCATAAATCTGCGACTTAAACTGAATCCGGCACATCTGACGAAATGAGACATGAAATCGAATGAAAAATCGTGAAGAGTAAGTCAGGTATTTGCGGGCAGAGCACGGAGAGTGCGTCGTGCCGGAAGCTGTGCCACCGTTCCGTAACTCCCTGCTACCATCTTCGACCGCCGCCAGTACTGATCGTTGGTTTTCATCCTTTCGCGATATGAGAAAACGGATGCTCTCTCCTCCATTCCTCCTATCCTCCGCCCCTCCCTACGCTACTCGCATCTTCTGAGAAAGCTGTGCTTTATGGGCCGTTGCCGTGCCAAACGACGTTTAAAGATCGAGGAAACGTCCCGAGGCAGCTTCCGCGTGCTGTACGCTACCCGGCTGCTTTCCTGTGATTTTTTTACTTCTTTTTTTTCCGACCGGCCGCGTCGAGCTGCTTACATCCAACTCTTCCTTTCGTACCTTCGGCACGTTGCCGACACCATCGGGGCACCGATCGAGCACGAATAACGAATGAATACCTAATGACGTTTTACGATCCAATATGCGCGCCTTCCAGTGCGCGATATATCAGCCAACACCGGCAGCCAACACCGGCAGCTCTATCTTCATTTTTTATCTTTTCAATTCTTTCTCTCGTTCTTCTATCGTCTTGGTGTTTATACCACCAGACAGGCCGACCATCTACCGTACACACCAGAGTACATTCGCCCATTTTCTGTTTTACTACGTCATTTCCCACGATGCCATTTTTTTCCTTACCTCTCTCGTCCCGATACTCTTGACACATGAGCTTTTATTTCACTCCGCTAAACTCGTTTTCAACGTTTCGTTACGCTTTGTATTTTTAAAAAATCCCCTTAAATTCGGTAGTGCAGCTTTCGAAAAATATAATTTTTAATTTTTTTTTATCTACTGTAAATAATCATACTGAATAGATTTGACGGTACGTAATTCAACAGTAAAAGCTGAAGTGGAGGTTAAAATCGAATTTCGCTGGAAACATCGTGCATAGATTTGATTAAAACAATTTTTCTCGTTCAATATCTCTGTTTACATAGAATATCTGATTTTTGCAATTATCAGAATTTTTACGTGAATTCGTCGTGAAAATGTAATTTGGAATAACGAGTAAACTTTCATCGCGAGTTTTGTCCAATTTTCGTAAAATAAAATTTGTCATCATACAATGCATTCGTTTGTTTGCAAAATTTCATTTTTCCATTTATCACATTTCGAACGTGTATTCAATGCGAAAAGGTAATACGGATTAACAAGTAAACCTTCGCGGTGATCATTGTGCCCATTTTATTAGTAAATTTGATTTTTTTTTTCTCTTATTCGTTGTATTCGCATTCTATTTAGTAAAACGATCGATTGATCGATATAATCCGAGTTGACAACAGAGTGCAGCAAATTTATACGAATTGGTAAACTGGCGGTTAAACCACGTTGGGCAAAGGGGAAGAGACGCGGGAAGAGAAGGGAAGGGGCGGGGGTTGTCCTCCCACGTCCGATCCGGAAGCTCGTAAAATCCCGATAAAAGCAGGTTGTTGTTGACGATCTCGATAGACGAGATGTTTACGAGTAGAGTCGCAGCTTCCTACTGCGTCTCACGATTTTACCCCTTTTTTTTTTTCGTTCCTCAACCCAACCGTAGCACATCCTTATTTTTCTTTTACTTTCTTATTTTCTCTCTATCTCCATTTCTTTCTTCGTCGGTGCGTCTTCGTACTTTTATACACGGCGCAAGAGTACACTTTTCCACTTGGCAGAACATAATAACGATTAGCTCACGAGATAGTTCGAGCGCAGTTGCGGAATCATAAAATTTATCGAGCGCGATGATCCCGCCGTGTACTACGTGGCGACGCGTGACACGCGTCGTAGTTTTTTTTTTTCTTTTTTACTTTTTTCGTGTACCATTAAATGTTGTTTTTTTTCCTACTTCACCCGATGTTATCGATATATACGCGTTTTATTTTACTGCTAACGGGAATTACGCATTGTCACCCCGTACGTACCGTAATGTCGTTTACACACAAGTCGTTAGTTTCAATGACGATACTCTCGTTCGAGTTTATGGCAAAAACTGTTTAAACGTTGAAATGAAAAAAAAACAGAAACACTAACTGCATTCAACGTGATATGCTGCAAAACGAATTAACTTCACAAATGTGAACGTAAATAATTGTTGACGAAAAATTAAAAATTGTTATCGGTTGGCGGTTTTATTTATACACCGAAAAAAAAAAAAAAAAAAATCGATCGGATCAACGAAATCGGTGCTTGCGGGTGGCAAAATAAATTTTCGGATTAAATTGAATTATTTTTATTGTAAGAAAGAAAATAGTCAATCGCCACCTGCAAACACCGATTTAGTCGATTTAACTGATTATTTTTCGTGGTATAGAGAACCGCAAAGCAATAAAGCATTCAGTTGCTGTCCTGTAGAAATTATAATAATTTATTATCATTAATATTTCCATTTTTTGACTCATAATTTTTTCGTAACCGCAACGACGGAAAACCGAGCTGTTTATTCGACTCGATCTCTCGTTGAACGGCGCGATTTCGCATACCATCGACGTTGTTCGTTGTTCCGGAGAAATTTGAAGCTTCGGCAAGCAACAACAATTTTTGGCAATGAATCTCGGAATCGTAGATCCCGAATAAGATACCAAGGAATTTTCTTATATTCGCGAAAGTCTCTCTTCTCTACCGGTTAGCCGGCATTGTCGTATCTCTTTCGCTCGCCGCGGGGGGTTACTGGCGTGCCGTAAAGAAACTTTCCCGATAAATCTCGTGCTCTCAGCTATTGTCCGTCGGTCGTGAGCCGGAGGAAGGCGAGTGGGTGGATGGGGTAGATATACAGTGGTAACGTCGTCGTGCCGCGCACGTACGTTATTCCGCGGTTTCGCAACGGAGCTTTTATCCTCGCTGGCGAAAAGCGCGCATCCAAACATCGAGGTTGTCGAGGCTTCATCGCGCGAGTCAGTGTAAAACACGAGAAAGTACAAGAAAAAAAAAATAAAAGACATGATAACGGGTTGCTGGCGGGTAACATCCTTCTAGTTTATCGAGAAATACGATAATCTTTGTCTCCTGCAGTACCGACGATCGTGTAGCAAACGGTGTCTGACTACATACCGACCTTTACCACTTAGCGCACGACTCACTACTACTTGGCACGTTAAATATCCAACATTTTAAAATGACTGCGCTATGTGATCGTAGAGATATTCTAAACATCTTGAATACGATGAGAT
The DNA here is from genome assembly GCA_934046635.1 of Buathra laborator. Lineage (NCBI taxonomy): Eukaryota > Metazoa > Arthropoda > Insecta > Hymenoptera > Ichneumonidae > Buathra > Buathra laborator. The sequence goes on from OW203900.1 coordinate 9,620,529, forward strand.
TTATTTTTATACGACTTCAAGCAACTTTTTTTTTTTTAATTAAAATATAAATGAGATTTAAATAAAAAAGGTTGAAATAAGAAAAAAAATCCTTAAATACTATTCGTACACTTTTTCGCCGATGTTAAAACCGCTTTAATAGCTTCTACTGTCTCGCAGTCTATCCGACTTTCACTTTAAACGAAGTATGTTGAACTTGTCAAGTAATTTAGAGGCTTTGAATACATTCTATTACTTCGACTACCACTGGTGACTCGGAGTTCTAAGTTCGGATGGGAAGACAGAAATTCAGTTCCTGTACAGTGTTCTCCAACTCAAGAGATTAACAGTGACGTTCTTGCGTATTACATTCACTATAATGAGCGTTCGCTCTCTGGCTGATGAGCGGAGTTTACGCGCAATGTCCTCTTTCGTCTGTAAGATACATTCTGAATCCGACTTGGAGATGTTTTACTACCGTATACCGTTTCTGCGCGTCTCTTACTTCGATGAACTGTTACTACTCGACGAAGTTTCGTAAATCTTCAACTTTTACATCGTATATCCGTACCATTTGTACCGATCTTTTTTTAGTACCCACACGTGCGCAGCGCTTTTATTTTCGCTTGAATACGAATTGGATCCCGTAGATCACAGGGAAGCGATCGGAGTGGTATAAAATAAAAGAAACGAAAGACCCTGTATACTTAGTAATCGTGAAAACAGGTCGATTTAGTCGGAGAAAAAGGTCGACGATCGACAAAATTTATTTGACAAACGATAGTGACCGGAGTTCATGATACGTTCCAACTGGAACTGGCATACCTTAGTCACTACAGTCTCGTACTCGGAAAGTTCAAAAGCGACTCCGTGGCGTTGCGTAAATCTCAAACTTTTGTGATTTACTACAATCTCTACCGGGTACTTCTACATGCCTCGACTGTGTCGATTGAATACAAAACGGTAAAGAAATATTCTCAACTACAATTTATCATGCGAAATGGAATGAGAAAAAAGTAATAATGTAAGCGAGCGGAGCACAAATTTTGTTTGCAAAAGTTAATCGAGTCGTATGCAAAACGTTCAACAGCTGCGTTAATAATAATTAATAAAGCGCCATTTGCGGAATAATAGAGTTTTTTTTATCGGTCAAAGAAAAGGCGCGAGAACCGTCGAGGCGTTCGCGAATCTGCAATAAATTTGCAAATTCCCTCCGGTAGACCGTAAAATTCACGATAATTCCCAAAAAATCGGGAGAATCGGAAAGGAATTCATTGGCAGACGAATTCGCCGGTCGCCAGCGAAAGATGGACGTTATTTTCGTAATATTTTCATAAATTATAGATACTCTTTAGTGAATTTAATAATCAAACTCTCCTAACTATACCTGCGACGAGATACGAAATACGGGGATAAGGAAAGTTTCAGATATTACGTCGAAGGATCAACGAATTATGAATAATTAAATAAGAAAATAATTAAAACAGGATAATGAAATTAGAGAGTTTATCAAAATTAATGAATAGCAAAAGCGTCGACGGGGGATAAGCGTTGTCTGAGGCTTCGACCGTAGTGACCGGGAACAACACGGACAGACCTCTATCTCACGGCGTCAGACGTTAAATAGACATCATCGTGGCGTCTACGGCGTTAATCTACATCCGCGCATCAACCTTACCGGTAACAGGGCGTTAAACGAAAGCGTGCGTAACGAGAGGCTCCTCCGCCTCTTCGCGATAACTATTAAACATTATAATCTTTATAAATAGTTAGTTTAATAACGTCCGCAGGCTGATAGAGGTGCAAGCGATGGGGTTCGCGAGTTAATAAGCGTTTCTTGCTTCACGGTTTACGATCCCGTGGCTGCGCACCTCACGCTGGACCGCTCGTGTCAACCATCTATCCGCTGTATAATATTTATGAAATTCAACGATATTGTTGCAACTTTTGATCTCCGACTCCGACGCCTTTCTTTACTTCGCGAAAAACATTAAATACGCTTTGCATTTTTTTTGGCATTTTGAATTTTGAAGCGTTAAGGTTTCGAAGCGTTAAGTACACTGAGAAAACATTTAATTCATTTAATTTTTAATTATTATCAATTATTAATATATGGATTCAGCCAAAAAAGGTTTGTTAACTATTACCGAATGTATCTAAAGTCGAAGATATATTTAAATCGATCGTTCTATAGCAGCGATCGAGGCTCAAGGAAGTGTCTTTGAAATGCAAGTCGCGCGTCCGTCCCGCCGTGAGTATTACATAAGTTCAATATGTGAGGGTAGACGGGTGACCCTGTCGTTACCAAGGCATCGTTAATATAGAATCTCTCGTCGATAGGTACACAAGGGTGAGTTGCAGCCTTATCGCCGTTAAACTTGCATAATTTGTAGCGAATGCCGCGGGCGAATACAGCGTGCAACATCAGCCGTTCCCGTTCTACCGATCCTTGGCATATGATATCCGATCTAAATCGCTCCTTCTCGCCTGTGTATACTTGTCACGTTTGTGTAGTAAACACCGTCGGTTACATATTAGCAATAACGGAACAAAGGTACCTAATTATTGTTATGTCCACTAAATCGTATGCAAGATTGACATAACCACCGCAAAGTCTGAATCAAGTAATTGCGACGATGCATTCATGCGGTACATTTCGATCGATATGTAAATAAATATGATAAAATTTCGTTTCGATCTTTTCAAATTAACCTGATATATGATACAGACACGAAAAAATTTAATTAAAATTGAAAAAAAAAAAGTGCAATCTGCTAAAATTTGCATTGATGATTTTTCGTATTTCGATGTATATCACTATTATCATTATCGCTGTTATATTATATTTAAAATTGTAAAGGGGTTTTTTTTCCGTGAATATATGAACAAATAAATAAACAATATGCACAATTAAATGGTTGATTATTAAATCGCAAGCATAACAAAACACGCCGGTTAGTAATTTTTTTCCCTTTCAAAAATCATTAATAACACGAGTAAGCATACGCGTTCGTCTGCGCGGAAACAATACATCCTTATTATCGCCATCCAAAAAAATTCACGAAAATTTCAACTAAATTCGCATATATTCGAATATTCGCGTAAAAGTTGCTCGGCTTAGTTTTCATAATGCGCATTGCGATTCAACGGTATGGGAAACACCGTTTATGTATAAAATTTCGTTCGTTATTCAACATGCGTGAAAGCACATGGCTTTCGGAAAGCATGAAATTTCGTGGATATCTGTATAGATATTTGTTCGTAAGCGGCGAAAGCACCTGGTCGAAAGCGGGAACCCGGCAGCCGTGAATCCCGACTGCGAGAACACAACGTCGGGCGTGGCACTTTCTATCGCTCCTTCCGCGCGCCATCGTCGAGCGGTACAAAAGTTTTCAGGTAATTGGAACGACGCAGCGCTCCGAGACTAACTCGATTCAGCGAGAGTTGGCGGTTCTCTCTGCATCCACCCCCTCCCCTTCCTGCCCCGTTGGTGTGTATACGATGGGATAGAAACGGTAGGGGTTGTACGGTTGGGATAGCAAAGCTCAGGAGCGCACGATGTTCTCAACTTTGTTGTTTACGGTGACGGAACAATAACAGTAACATTGTACGACCGGTAACACTAAATTGAACAACTGTCCCTTTACGGAGTGTTGCATTCCGTGATGACTTGATTAAACAATCACCGTAGAAGTCCTGCTAAGTAGAATCAAAACGGCGAGAGTTGCGTTCCGATTGAACATGTAAGAGTCTTATAGAAACAATGATTCGCATTGATCACCTTTTCCCGGAAGTAAAATCGCGAAACAGTTTTTTATAGACTGTGTAGAACAGTATTCAGTGTATATATATATTGTATATATATCATATATCGTCTATCTATTCATTATATATGTTCAATTACACACATAAATACTATATACTTGATACATAGCTTTCCTGCCTGAGGACTGTTGGCAATAAACTTTCTACCATAAGTGCAGTCAAATTTGTGAATAGAGATGCGGCGTTTAGAAAAATCTTGAATAGGAGTTCTAATGCTGTATTGCTGTTCATTAAGTTTGAATATCCCTCGTTAACGGGACAAAGAACCCTTCGTAAGGGGGATGGTAGACCCTTTATTATCGTCTGTTTCCGTTCAACGGCATCACGAAAAAAAAATTGCGTCGAGCTAAAGAACGGTTTTGAAAGTTAGAACTAACGAGAAATTCTACTGTACAACTTGTTCAGGAAAATGTTAACGGAACAAGAGTTTGTCTGTAGGTATATACGGACACGCGTACAGGGGTAGTGCGCAGTATACTCGCAGGGACGGCGAGGAAACCGGCCGCAACCCCCTGCAAAACTAACCATGTTAGACAAAGCTTACTTAACTGGATTCCACGTTAAATACCGACTTTCGTCTTAACCCCCTCGACCGGCGTGAGTGTCCCGCTCTTCCCAGATAATCGAATATAAACTTTGCGAGAAACTAGCGGTTGCGCTGCTGCTACTGCTGTTGGTTCGCTGTAACTGGCTCCATGGGAGAAAAGGACGGCTTGTCCACGACCGTCGTTGGTCGTTTCGGCTCATTTTCATTTTCCCTGTCCTCGTATTCCGCAACTTTATCGGCGCCAACAGAATTTCCAAAGCAATTGCATAAAACACCGGAGAGAAAAAAAAGACGAGCCTCGACGATGGTTTATTCACTCCAAGGGGAGACCGTCCCTTTTTTGTGTCGGCAAACGTAATTACGTGAATTATGAACTCAGATTGGAACTCGTTCTCATCGCGTTTATCGTCATTTTTCTCATAATCCACGAAAACAACTTATATTTTACGTAATATAAAACGCGATTAAAAAAAAAAAAAAAAAAAAAAAAAAAATGGAGTCATATTTACGTTCTAAAAGTGTTAATTTTCGAATTCTTTTCTCATCGTTATCACGCAGTCCATTAGCCTTTGAAATCGATTCTATTGTTTCCTCGATAGTATCGCCACGAACTTATTTGCCTTATCGAGTTGGTAACAACGATTAAGCGTATTCGATAGGGTAAGAGAAGAAGAACAGTAGAGAGAGGAACGACAAAGACGAAGTGTGATTCTGTATAGCCTGGAGCTGCCGGTTATCGATGTCGAACAGAGGATCGATCAAGCGAGACTAACGCGGCACAATTAAAAGTCAAGCGGAGCGTGAGGCCGAGGCTTGCGATAACGCCCGACAGCATATGGTGTCGATAACGTGAACTCGGGAACGTCATTGGACCATCGAGGAGAGCCGGAAGCAGCGGAGAGTGAAAGTGAGACAGAGCCATAGCGGCCACCAGTACACTCGCGAAAGCGTACGAAGTCAAGTAGTACGAGTCGAGCGCAGGTGCGCGCCATAGGGAAGGGCCTACTTGTGTCGCGCGCACCTCGCCTCTCACGTTCGCCGACCAGCGCTGCTAGTAGGACTGGTGTGTTCGACTGTTCCCCGTTGTGAATTCGCTCAACTTGCAACTATCCGGAACGAGAAAGGAGATAAGGACCGATGGAGAATGATTCATGGTAGTAAACGTAGTTTCCGAACGACGTAAATCATAAGCGCGACGGTGTAGTCTGGATTTCTAGTCGCGAACCATCGCATCCGCGGCATATCTGGTGGTTTAGCTTTGATATCATATCCACGTGCTCGGGGATGATATCTTCGAGTGAAAAATCACGTCGGATAGACGAGAAGAAAACGTGTAGAAGCGAGTAGCTTCGGGTAGCGAATTCCGCGAATCAGAAAAAAATCTTTAACCTTCTCTGATTCCGCGTAAAATCTGACCGCCTTGTTAAGGATCATAGCTACACGGCAGTACGACCTCTCTGATCTACTTAAACCAATGCGCTTGAGCATTTCCATCGTTTTAGATCGATAAAAGGGAAGAAAGGAACTCGTTGAGCCGTCCATAAGCTACTGAATATGATTCAGAGAACAATGATTCCAAGGAATACGAAATGCTGTCGCGGGCCTAATAAATACAGTATGAAATGTTACCGCACGTACCATTGGCGCCATCAATTCAAATGACGTAAAAACAGCCACCAATATTTAGGAAAATCAAAGTAGCGCGACTACGAATGTGTCTTATCTACTTCCCCACTCTCGGCAATCAACGAATCTTGCCTATCATGCCACTGAACCCCGTTTTGGTTAACCGACTATTCCGATGATTCGCCTGTTCTCGAGTGAAGGCAATCGTGCGAATGCGCGAAAGGGACATCGGAAACATTTATCGGATAAGTAGATGGGAAGGGTCGTCGTCGTTATTGCTCCACTTGCATTGTATATCTCCGTTGGAGTCTGTGGTTTGCCACGTACCTTGTTCACTCCGAAGGTCCGGCCGGACGTACTATATCGCTTTCTCGCATAATTTTCTCGTGGCTATTGCTACGGTCGCTATGCCAATCGAGAAGTTAGAAGTGCGTCAAAGCGCCACGCGACTCGAATGGAATTCGGGTGACTTTGATGACGCGCTTTATCTCGGACCGCACGCAGTGAGGTAAACCTCTGCCTCTCCCTTCATGTCGCAATCGTTCTCATCCTCTTGCTTCAGCGGTTGACTCGAGTACACGATAAGAGGGTTCTCGGCTGACTCGCTACTGGATTGTATGATACTATGACTGGTGCCTCAGCGTTGGATCGGTTAAACAAAATCAATACGGAATTCGAGACACGTACTTGGACTACAGGATTTGGTCAACGCGATACCCGAGTTGCTCGACGGATACGTTGGATTCTCGACGATAAAGGCGTTATCCACGTTGGTAACGTGATTTACCCTCTCCCCCTATGTGTGGCCTATTCGTCTGTTTCGCTCCTTCTACATTCAACGACTAGATGGCTATCTGTTACAGTGAGACTGTCACGACCGACCCTTCCCTCCCCCAACTGTACGCGATTTGTATGTGTGCGGTGTAGTGTACCTTACTCGCGATAGGGTTTACCATTTCATCCGCATAGCCATTCGCCACTCAGTCGACGTACTGTGTATTCATCTCTTTGCGGACCAAGAGATTTCGGATTTTATCGTTTCCTAACACTACGACGAGGATTCGAGTGTAACGTTTCAATTTTATCGTTGCCGAACCTTTTTCCAGCTCATTGGATTGATAGAACGACATAAATAGATAGATATTAAAAGAAATTTCACACGTGTGACTCTGACTATCGGAATTTTTGATCATCGAAATTATTAATTTTATGGTTAGATATTGCAGTACTTGCTGTGGGTGAAGGATAAGATGCTGCGATCAATCTTTGGAATTTGGTACTCACCTGAAACATAGAAGAACATAAGACATTTGATTAGCGTGACAAGATGAAGCGCCAATTAGTTCGAATCAAAAGCGTTTCTTAACGATCAAACGGGCAATTGAAGAATCTAAGATACCGTGTTGAATTGAAAAATCGGAAGGAGGATTGATTATAGTAAGACGATTAGCTACTGGAGGACGTAGTTAAAGACAAAGGTTAAGTGGAATGATTCTATGTCCCACCGGAACGATTAATTTTCCTCTTGGATTCTTACACCACTCGTCGTCGCCGTCGTCGTCGTCGCCTCGGCGCGAGTGTCGCGTCAATGGCAAATGGTGTAAGGTTAACACAAAGAAAACAGAGAAAATCGTTGGAACAAAGGGAACAGCGCGAAGAGAGTTAGAAAAGAAATAAAGTACAGAAGAGACAAAGTGAGAAAAGAGAAGAGGAGAAAAAAAGTACGTAGGATCGGAGCAAACGGAGCGAAAGAAAGAAGAATGGAGTTGAGAGATGAGAATGAGAAGAGAACGAAGAACAGAAACCGTGAAGAAAACACCACGGTGTCTTAGGTACGAACAAATTTTATTGCCCCTTCGTGAAGTACGAGTATCGGGGAGAGAGCGCGTTGGCGCCTGCGAATTTGTCCAATAACGCGAACAATTTATTTCGCGGCTCCTCGAGCAAAAGGCGTCGTCGTTGTCGTTGTCGTCCTCTTGCAAAATGAAACGAAGCGGGAGAGATCAAGACAGGAAAGAAAGAACGTTGAAAGAAGAAAAATAAGAAAAGGAAAAATCTATGAAGGTGCAATGGTACGTAGATAGTGCGGCATTCGTGGTACGAGGAGTCGTGAGACGCGACTCCTTGCGAACCCACGAAAGACTACTTGGTAGGACCGATGTCTATCATTTGTTCCAAGAGCGTTCAAGCGAATGTGCCCACTGAGAATTATTCGAATGGGAGGGTTTCTTTCATCCCCCTCGGTGTCGTGTGGTAGCGATGTATTTGGAGTGCCGTACATTATGGTATCGTGAATGCCACATTTTTCCTGATGCCCTATGAGGTTTTAGCATGAAAACCATTGGAGAGAGGATACGGTGTCGTATTCACGACATCGGTAAAGTAGAAAAACAAGAAGCCATTGACTAGTTATTGGCGTTCCTACATCCAATTTCGTTACTTTACAATTTACAATTGGATATTTTCAATTTCAAGTCAAAGGAAAAGTTATTCGGAGAGTCCGAGGCTTCGAGCGTTGCAAGGTGTTACTTTTTCCAAAGGAGAATCGTCGAACGGGGAAATAAAACAACCCGGTAACACATCCGGTGAGCTCGCATCTGAAATGCAATCGCATCAAGGCGTCGTTGGAAAGTTACCACCTGCATGTACGTGTACCTGACTTTGCCACTGACCTTTAATGTTTTCTCAGTGGCACTCTTTTCGAGGAATCGAGATGGGAGCCTTTGACTCGAGAACGGTCAGTGAGTACATTTGAAAAAAAAAAAAAAAATTACACAGTACCCTTGTGGCGCGAATGTACATGAATAATTCTGTCTTTCTTGTCGTTTTGATCATAAAAAAACTTTGGTGAGTAGAACCGTTTCGTGTAGATTTCCCTCATGAGGAATAAAGTTCTGGATCCGCGGTAGATGCTCTCGTGATGGACTCATAATTGAAAACTTGCGCTATTGCGTGCCATTTGTATTAATTCTGAATAAAAATGTCAAGCAATCGAGAGATGCCTGTTTCACACGGTACAAATTGCACCGCCCGGTGCAACATAGCAATCTTAAGCTGCCGACTTCACTTCAGCGAGTAAAGCCAACATAATGTTTCTCGGAACGTTCTCATTGCGCAGCAATCAGATACCCTTCTTTGTGTTGTCAGAATATGGATCATTACTCGCTGCTGCTATGTTTATAAAGAGAACTCGTCACAGGATGATAACCGACGGGGAAATAATATATAAAATTTCGCAGAAATTTCCACCAGAGCTAAACTGCGTTGGGTATTCCACTTGTTTTTCCGAGTACCCGTGCTTTTTCGCGATGCAACTAAATCCATCCATTCATGAAACTTTTGATGAAAAGCTTTTAGAACTGCGCAATCATTGCAAAAGTTTATATCCCCAATAACGATGCGATTACGAAAAGAATTGTTTAGAAATGAACAGAAAAGGCCGTATTAAAAGGGGAAGAGTCGCCGTTTCAGCATTGAAAAGTTTATGGCGATTATCGATTTCGAATGAACAAAGTCCTCGTTCCCACGAAAAAAATTGTTTTCAAATAATTTTTTGAAAATAAAAAACTTTTGAAAAAATCAAAAATCATATGAGGAAAGTGAACATTTAAAAAAACTTTGCGAGTCCTTAGAATACAAATAAATGCAGTTGCATCGAACGAACGGACGAGTTAAAAATCTTTTCATTTTCACTTGACTCGTATGATTTTTTTTTAAAGTTTTTTATTTTTAAAAAATTATTTGAAAATTATTTTTAAACTACTTGGCGACGTTTTTTACATTTTTTGCAAAAAAATGTTTAAAAATTTTCGTCGTCGTCGTTTTAAACATTTTTTTGCAAAAAATGTAAAAAACGTCGCCAAGTAGGTTAAAAATAATTTTCAAATAATTTTTTAACATTTAAATAATAATAATAATAATTTTTAATAATGTTTAAACATTTTTTTAGTGAATACAGAGTAGCAGAAGTCAGACTCGTAAACAGTGGAAAGTAAGACGTTAAAAATAATGGATTGAAAGATCACATCTGCAGGCCATTAAGGATAAATGAAAAAAAAAAAGGGCGTAAATAATCGATCGAAGTTTACGCCTCGACGGCTCCGTGAGATAGTTAGAAAGCATCAAGGACAAAGCGAGAGCTCCAACTCAGACTTGTTAATTCAGCAGGTCCACAGTGTTATCGTTAACTCTCCATCGATTAACGGTCTCTCCGTAGGTTTGTGTAAGTGAGCTTCGCGAAAATGGTAATGCGACCCTTTCAGCGCCGTATTCGTTATCTTCGAAATTTCATCCCCTTCAGCTCTCGGGAATTTCTCGTCGCGTCTCCACTGCTAGCCCGCCTTTCACTTCCTTTACACTTCTTTCTCTATCCCGCGTGTACCTAACGTTTTCCAGGACGACATTTCTCGTCCCGCCGAACGATCCCTTTCGTGCTCTTCAACGACAACGGTGCACTACTGAGTTGTCTTATGGCCCACTATAAGCCGTACTCCGGGTACCTATGCACCGTTTGGCTTGCCTTTCCGAGGAGTTAACGTCTTTCGGCACGGAAGACCGAACGTAGCACGACGAGCGAATAGAACGAGGGCGCGCGCGGCTGTGTTCGTGATACATTTCGAATGAATTTCAGTGTGGGATATATAGCTCTGCCGCTCGCAGCTTTTATGACTTACAAATCTATTTAACGGTGAAGGGCGTTTCTCTTCTTCATGGGTGTTGATTCACCCTGCGACCGAGTCGCGACAAACACTACGCAGGGAATTCATGCAAATACTGTCTTTATCGTCTCTGGTGGTGCAATGGTATAATGCAACAATTTAATGAACACACGGAAACAAACCAAAATGCAGAAATACGCGTTTGTCTACATTTCGCGCTTTCTTTGATTAATATCCTGCGAAACGCAATTACTATTTCTGCTCGTAAGCAAGCGGTCTTAAGTTCTATTCATTCATCAAATCCAATGACTTACAAACACTAATGGCAAACAGAACAGCAAGTTTTGTCCTTAAACGGACCATTCTTAGATATCAGAAGATGATGCCATAGAATCCACAGATTTCTCAAAAGCTGATCTACTAATAGGATTTGTGTTACCTAAAGTTAATAAAGACTCGTCGAATCAAAGTTCACCAAAGCTGATGCTCTCCTGTGGCACCATATACCACGTTGATATGTCGTTTGGGTGACTCAAAGACAGGATTCAGGTACCCTCTTCCGCATTCACTCAGGCTGCTCCCCGGACGACACATCAGTACTAAGTGACTTCGTCCGTAAACTGCGCACGCGATATCCTAGCGTAGTTCGGCTCGGCGAGCAGACCACGAACTTTGGTTCCTGGAAGCTTTGACTACCTCAGGGACCTCTTATTTATAGTGTCCTTCCTTTGGGACTGCAGGAGGATATATTTAGTGTCCGAAGTGGTCTCAAACTTTCAATGGTCCAGAAGCCTGGGCATTCGATTCCGATGGCTGTCTGTCTGTATATCTAGAGTTCTATTGTAAATCCGTAATGTTCTTGAATCAATGGCTCAATCTATATGCCAACTGAGTTCAAATCAAAGATATAAAGGTAGAGGCAAACGTATTAAGAGCCAAGAAGACGAAGGCAGAGGTATCAAATTTCCCGTTATCAATTTCGCTTGCTCTTCAATAGCCCATTCAAATTTGGTCATGCCGTTGCTTGGACGGTCTGCATAATCGCTGAAAGCTGAAGCAATATACCGAAAGATCAGCCAACCGAGAGTTTGGTGCCTGTCGATCGAGTTATTAGCTTGAGGTTGCTTTTAGAAGCTTCGAAAGCCCAGCGGCGATGGTAGAATCCAGTGAGCTGACTTCAAGTGTATAGAGGGAGAGTGAACTGAGAAGGAATTCAGGAGGGACGGAGGAATAGGATTTGTTTGGGTTGTTATCCCGCAGGAATGATACTAGCTGGGAACAGAATCGTGCAAAAGCTAGCCAGTTAAGCAGGCTAGCTGTTCAACGAAGCTTTTGTGTGAAAAGCGACGAGCATGCTTGGTGCGGCTACGTAGAGCACGATGGCAGAAACCGTCGGGATAGCAGAGCGGATAGTGAAGGATGAGAAGAGGACGGATAGAAGGTGGAGTAAAACTCCCGGTAGCCCCCGCAGTCAGGAAGCGAATGCTTCAAATTGAGGAAATGTCTCACAGAGGAAATGACTTCTGTCGTAATTTCGTGGAAAACCTACGAAGCGTTCGAATGTCGTTAGGAACACCGTACTCGTTTATTTTCGTTCGCTTCTCATCCGCACTCTCTCACCACCGACACCACCACGGACATCTTTTATACGCTCTGCGCAGCAGGACGCTGCGAGACTACGGCACTGGACCTCTCGACGAATCTTTTTTTCCTCGGTTCCTCATTCCCCCCCTCCGCATCGCGGTTTTCACCACTCGTTCCAACGGTCGTTTTGCAATCTCGTTTCCATGATTTCATCACCTAAAGCTATATAAAATTCTGAAATATTCCCGTCCGAGAATGGCGACTAGCCGTCGAAGAGTTTTCACAAAATGTAGGGTCACTGAATTTCATTAGCGTAACGCAAATTCGGATGCTTCCTGTTTTGCCGTTGGTTTATATTTTTTTGAATTAATTTGCTTTCGACGTGTTTTTATTTCATGTAGAGAAAATGAGCGCTACTTGATGCCTTCTATCGGGCATTTTTGCAGGGTTGTTGGTCAGATTTTATTTGCAGATACATAAAGATGATCTCTAAATATTTGGTTGAGACGACAGATTGATTTGTTATTAGATCATAGCCCAGTAATTGGAATGCAAAAATAATAAAAGCATTTCAAGTAGTCAAGATCCACGTTGTTCTAAACATTGATCGTATGATGTATAGATGGCGTAGTCGCGCCCGGCTAATTTTGCACAAATTCGCGAAAGATTGGTACGAAATTCTGCGCTGTAGGTAGATACACGCTCGACAAATAGTGAAAAGGCTTCGGAATAAAAACGTTGGGATGAAGACGAATACGGTTTTAGCATTCATGTACAAGAAGAAATATTCTCGCTGGTTTCCGCAGGAGTACGATACCACGGTATAGAGGCTTTTGCTCGGGGTGGTAAGGGGAGAACGAAGATCTTTTGGTCGTTAGTCACGTTGTCATAAGAAAACCAGGAAAGTACTGAAATATGCAACCCTCGAGGGTATGACGACGACGATGTTGAGAACTCGCGTGGGGCGTTATAAACCTGCAAGATATAAAGGTTCTCTAGGTGCTCCGTTGAGAAAGCAAGAGAAATAAAGCGTGTGGCGCGAGAACCCTATTATCAGGTAACTTAATGACAAAAATATTGCTTGCATGGCAAAGACTGGTTAATTTGGTATGTAAATTTCAGAGAACAAAAATGCCATGAGGACGAAGTGGAATAAGATGAAAAATGAAATACGCAATTTTGAAATAAATCATTTTCCATTTTTTTTTTTTTCAGAGAATAATGCATATCATTTTTCTACGGATGTCCGCGTATCTCTCGTAACTAAAACGACTAGAAAATCTGGTAGTTTCAAAAAATAGAGAACGATTTCTTTTTTATTTATAAAATTCGCAAAGATATACGACTACTAGGTTCCCGCTACTGTACGAAATGCAGACAGACCCTTTCACGGTATTGGCAAAGCGCCCAAAATTCTCTCGAAAAATCGTTGAGAGTAGCATCTGATCTCTTTAATATATGTCTCGAGCGTCTTCAACTCGTGACGCCTACGATCGAAAAAAAAAATCTATCCGTTTTTTCACTGGGAATTCCACGGATTTGCGAAGCCATAATGGAAATTCTAAAAGGAAAATTTGTATAGTGAAATAACTGTATAGCCGGCTTATTTTCAATAGAATGCTTTTTCGAAGGGCTTTCTGTCGAATAAACGACGATGTTTAACTTTTTTTATCCATGCAATAGATCGATTCACGCAGACAGCGAAAAATGCGGCGCAACCAAAAAGGTTGATGTACGAAGCAGGATAAACAATATCTCGCGGAAAATAAATTGATCTGATAAGTTCGGTATCCACATCGTTCAATCGAAATTCTTCCGAACCTTCAAAGCTCTTTCGCGAAGAATGTACGAATAAGCAACGAATTGGCTGTCTCAGGTTAAAAAAAGCAAAAGCCTGTATACTTTTTCAATGCAATCTCGTCGTGTTATGAAATACTGAGAAATTGGATAGAAAGGATGAGGAACGATTAGTTTTAATGTTCTTCTCTTTCGGGCCTTTTACTCATTCTGACAATAATAAAGAGCGGCATTTCCAAGGCAATAAAAAAATCCTTCATAAAAATTTATCCGTTTTTTTTTTTCTATGATGGATATCGTATCGTCCGGATGAACGCCAGATGGTCGTATCTGTGCTTCTCTTCTCTCGCTTTTCAAGCTATTTTTACTCACCGTGAAGAGGTACTCCATGATGATTATCGAAGCGGTATGACTACTCCGTGTAGATTAATCTTCGACTCGAGTTTCTCGAGATCAGGAAAAATATTGCCAGACATGCATCGAGAATTATGCGCCTCCGACAAACCGATCGGTGAAACAAGTCGCGGAACGGAAAAAGAGAAATTCTGAGATAAAAAGTCGCGGACAAATTTTTATTGCGGATGTCTCTTGCGGACAAATATTCACGATAATTTGAGAATGCAAAGAACGGAAGCTTCGAGATCGATTTATTTTTTACTCTGACAATCCTTTTATCTCATTTATTTCCGCGTAAAGAAAACCGTGTTTTGCAAAAAAAAAAATTTAAATGAGAGATTTTAAAGGAAAAATGTGCAAAATAGTCAAAAACGCCGATATTTTGCACAAAAATTCCAGTTTTTTAATTTCAAGCCTCAAATGGAGGCAATTTAGCAGCATTTTATTTGCTAGAGAAAGAAGTATCTGGTCGATCAATTTCTACAACAAAAAAAATGGACGTACGCGTGTTAATCGTGAATCACTAGCGCCGGATGGGGGTTGCAGAAGGACCGTCAAAGACCCTTGACGAACATGTAAAAGGATCTACAGTAACCATTTACTACTACGAACGATTCTTTACCCTTTGCCACCGAAAGAAGGCAAAACCATTGGTAAAAGTAGTAGTAGGAAGGAATGATAAAATGGAATGAATGCACCGTGGCTGCTCCGGAATGAATGGGGCTCGTTAGAGCTCTCATTATCATGCAAAGTGGACACGAAAACTGTCCCGTTTCGAGAGGAACTCTATCTCTACACGCCCCGTGAACGGTTGCTCTCGATTCGTTACTCGTTTTTACGGACCTAAATGTCTCGGGGTACCGATACATTTTATCTTTCGTTTCAATCCTTTTTTTTTCACTCTTATTTCACCCGGAACACTCGGTGGTGAGCGAGAACTCGATGTTTCCACGATTTCCGTCGCCACCTTGCGATTCAACGAGCTGAAAACGACTATTGGCTGGAAATTGCGGTTTTTCGTGAACACTGCAAATGCTTTCCATCTTAACGAGATGTTCTATCCGAATGAACTTTCGAATACTGATTACGAGAATATCGTTAATTAATTAATCGATTGTTATTGGTGGGCTGCACCCCTTATCCGTTATATTTTCATTTACTCAACTCTATCTATCAAATGAACATTACCACGCGGAATGTTCTGTTGATATTTACAATTTGAATAATTATTTTGATTCCACAAACTCGACGGTCGTATTAACGAAAAATTAATAACGAATTAATTATTGTACCAATAAATGCTTTGTTATGAATTGCTTTTGCTGGATGATTTCCCTCCGTTCGGTACGATTAAATCGAATTTCTCTGTCGATAATTCACGTTACCCGGCGACTTCCGACGTGTCAAAATCGAATAAAATTCTATTCACTTGCGGACAAACTGTGAAAGGAGACTACGATCGGAAAGGACGATTTGTCAAGCGATTCAATCCTAAAGCGATGAAAGAAGACGACGTCAAACGGGAGTGATGCTTCTTTGACATAAACTGCTATATAAGTATAAAAATGGTATCGCGCCTGTAATGCGTATCAATGCCAAAATGGAAGGCACTCGATTCGTCTTAAGGGAAAAGTTTGCCAAGAATCAACTTTTTCTCATAAAAAATCACGGCGTAGGTGAACATCGAATGTTGAATTCTAAAGAAACGCTCTTTTAGAACCCTCCAAGGGAACTTGTATGATTTTATGCAAGTCACTCGGTTTGATGAAAGTTCGCAAGGACCCAAGAATCAGCAGGGGTCGCGTAATATCGGCAGCGTTTTTATTGAATGACATAAGCGCTAATCTATTTATCCCCCAACAGAGCTTTAGCTTTTGGTTCTTTTCCTCACATCAGCCCTCGTCCCTTGCAATGTGTCCATACATCCCGAAAATTTCAACCATTATCTTTTATTAGGATTGGAACTTTTCATGATTCAAGCGAAACGAACCAATAAAGTATTTATTGGTGAAATTGGGAAGTATTGCTATGAAGAAAAGTATTCATAGAGTTCTCTAACATTGCAAAGGATTAATGTAATCCATATTTTGCAATAAGGTACGGGCTTTTGATGTTCAAAGTTTTAATAGGATTGCGAACTTTATGCGTATAATGTGTACGATGTGGAATTATTCAGATCTGTTTTCTCTAATACCATTAGAGAGAACGGAACTCCGACCTCAGAATTTTCGTCGCTGGGTATATTCATCGTCTTTTCGAAATTTCTCTACTTTTTCGTTAACCCTGCATGCTGTTCGCTGTGCGCGTTTATCCAGGATGTGAAAACGCATAATATATTCATTACACCCGGAGTCGTCCGGGTAGCACAGAGCATCATGAATCCGAAAGTATCTTACTTGAGAATCGCCGAAATGAAAGGTGCGCGATAGAGTCTCGGAACCATCTGAAAACGGAAGAGTGATGCTCTGTTTCTACATCATAAAGACGGCGGGGTTAGCACTTCGACCGTTCGCCGGTGAGCTCGGAGCTCGAAACGGAACAGCACTATCAGATTCTCTTCTTCCTTAATCTTGCGTTTCCTGGCTTGAGAAATACCGGTGAAACGAAACTCTCCTCGCGCTTTACTTCGTGAAAGAGGTCTCATCCTGCATGCACTACTTCGCTCGCGTATATCCGCTATCTCGACGGGAAGATGAAGACACAATAAGCAAATATCTCTGAAAATCCTTTTAGAAACACGAAGCTCGGCATCGTAAGATAAAACTGAAAGCTATAAAGTCCAAATTGCAAAGTGTCCTTTTTTTCGTAATGAACTTGCGGACTAAACATTCCCAAGAATCAGAAGTTAGCATCAAATTTGACTCTTTCAACCGCAATATCGGCACATATATCTATAAAATGAATACAAGAAAAGTATCTTTTCGCAGCGAAAAAAAATCGATTGAATTGGCAATTACGGGAGGCAAACGAAATGTTCGATTAATTAAATATAATAATTATCATAGTTACGAATAATATGGTCAATTCAACTAACAGTTTCTATCAATGAACGAAAAGTTTGTTTTATCAACCGCAAGCGCTGATTTAGTCGATCAAACCGATAGTTTTTCTCGCTGTACGATTGTTTAGAAAGAATGCAACAATAGTTGATTCTGACGAAGCCGTTTCATTGTTCTATTTCACTATGTTGCGCTTCATATTTTAGTTACATAATCCTTGAGAAATTCTTGTATAAGGGTCTCATTAATCTTTTCGTACAGCCTGAGGACACAGACGTCGAGGTGTTGTCTGACAAGACTGACGAGTAAAGGTTGCGCGGTCCCCACCGGTGAAAGGGAATGAGATGCGGGTTAATTACGTCGGACGGAGGGATTCTCTCACCGCGGTCGTACCAAGTTTGTGTAGGCGTAACTTGAAGCAGCCGCGATGCAGATGCGCACCGGCCTCGGTGGGCGCATGTCGACAATTTATGTCGGTAAAATCCCTACGATCATTCTTCTTTATTCGTTTTTTCTTTCTTTTTTTTATCCTATGAAATATGGTTCTGTTTGTCGTGCCACGTTTTTCGTGCCATCTACAGGGCGTCGAGTAATCCATAATTGAGTTGCATGCAGTACCGGCCAAATCCGATTTCTGGGAGCTATTTTACGATTCGCTTTAAAGCGTCCATACAAATAAATTGTCTACCTACTGTGCGCAGTTATCCGACACCGTTATCCGACGGAGTTTCACGAGTCGCTAACGCTGGATCATTAAAATGATAGTGTTAAGGATTTTTTGAAGTCTTAAATAAAAAAAAAGAATGTTATTCGCCATAATCGTGACGGCGACGAGATGCCACTATCGTCGAGGCGCGGTATCAGCGAAACGTCGGGAACAATAGGACAAAACTGGAAGTACACGACGTCGTTTCCGCGGTACTGTTGGCTTCGCGCCGTTCGCAGTTCTACATTCCGTACCTTTTATTTTTTTTATCATTAATAAAAAGCGGGAACCGGGAGCCACCGCGAAATGAGAGAAATAGTGTCGGTTCCGAAGCGTAAGGTGGAATGAGAACAGGAATGCAGGAGACAGAGGAAAAGCAGAGACAGAATTATGGATGACGAGAGAAAAGATGAAAGCAAAAAAGAAAGAAGAAAACGCCACGCTTCACTGCGCACAACGCCAGTGCCGCGTGTGCCATGGGAACGGAAGGCAGAGGACGAATTGAAGTAGCAACGGGAGGCTGATGGGCGGGTACATTGAAGCAGCGCGCTTGGACCGTCAGACGAAGCTTTGTTATTGTTATTCGCGGTTTTGTAGCGTCATAACCAGACCAGCGGAGACGCTACTGTGAATATAAAAAAAAAATCACAAAAACAA
The DNA here is from genome assembly GCA_934046635.1 of Buathra laborator. Classification (NCBI taxonomy): domain Eukaryota; kingdom Metazoa; phylum Arthropoda; class Insecta; order Hymenoptera; family Ichneumonidae; genus Buathra; species Buathra laborator. The sequence goes on from OW203900.1 coordinate 9,639,303, forward strand.
AAAAAAGAATGAGACAGAGCTACAGAAGCGAACAAGCGAGGGAAGTATGGGAAGCGGCAGCGCGTATGCAGTGACCTCAAACTTTTTTACCTGTCTATTACTACGCTCCGCAATTAAAGCTGCCATTACGAATGGCAGAAGGGGGGCGAATAGGATACTATTCCAGTGGTCGGCTTTGCGGGAAGTTCTTTTATGTAGACCTAGTTGTATCCACATTCTTTGTATGAAGGTGTGTTTGCATGCGGGAGTTGATCATCAAGAGAAGAAAAATTGAGATTTCGCTTTGTAATCGAGCGGCAGGCAAAGCAGAATAGCCTACATGCTGTCAGCAGGACCATTGTTATTGTCATTACGTTTCTGCATCCAAGCGAAGAGTTTTTATTTGCCTTATTCCCTGTAGAATTATAGTCCCGACATTTTAGTTGGGAAGAAGCCAAACGTCTTTCGATGTTTTCGAAAATTCGGAAGAATCGAACATCATCAGTGCGAAGCACAAGAACGTGTAGGTGAGAAGATGAAAATAGTGCATCTCCACCGAGAATTGTTGGGCTATCGAAGTTCTGGAAAGTTGGAGGAGCGTAGTACCAAGGAAAATGGAGGATGGGCGATGCCAATTTGACGGAATTAGGGACGCGGATATCGTGTATAGATATATAAACATATATAGATATTACGAAGATTCATACATGTATATAGTACGGTATTGGATATGGGTTTAGCACGGATGTATATAGTCTGTAGTATATAGGGCACCACGGTATCTTCAGCACCTTCGTTGGTTTCGGCCAATGTCGGTTTCCAAGACCTCGTCGACTGAGAGCGAACGACTTCGATGTATAGGTAGCGCAGAGGAAGGTTGATGCCCGAGTGTCAATTTATACCAACTCCCCTCCCGCAATTTCTACGAGCATTGCTTCGCCTCCCGCGATGGCCAAACTCCATTCACCAACGTTGGAAATCCTTCGAGAGGTCATGTACTTCCCGATTTCGAGAGCGAGAGAGAGAGAACACCTTGTTAGATCGCGGCGTTTACAGTGCCCAAATATAGCGCGAGCGGAATCTATTCCAAGTTGGCTTCAACTCCAAATCCGACTTCAGCTTCTATCTCAGCGGATGAATCTTCAAGATTCACCATTTCTCCGTTTAATTCTATGCGCTGTTATAGCAAATGCCTTGTACATTCCTCACGCCATTGCCTAATTTGGACATACAGATGTCTGTAATGGAAGTACCGATTTTGGTTCCCCTTTGGTTCACCTCTTGGTCAACAGGTTTGAATGGACAGAACTTCAATGAAAATTTAACTAAGATGCCGGTGAGTTGATAATTCTATACGTTTTATTAAAGATGGCCATAAAAATGGCCATAAACAGTGTCTGTACTCTATATTCAAGGACATAGCATTCTTTCTTGTTGTACACAGACGAACTTCATCGTTAAATCGCAGTATTAGAATTACATTATTTTTTATTGTAGAATTATAATTAAATGTAATTATAGAATCTTTGAGGAGTAACCAAGTGATTTAATTAGATTTTCCTTCTCTCGGGTGCTAAGTTCATAGCACATGGAGAGGAAGATTTCTTATTCGATACGAATTCATGGTTTGGTGGAGGAAAGATTGAAATTAGAGCAGGAGGATGGAAATCGGAGGGCGTAAAGGGAATGGGGCGTAGATGTCGGGAAAGTGGAACTCGGGAATCCCCTTTCAGTTCGTCGCTTTCTCATTCATAAAAGCAGTGGAAGCGAGAGAGGGTCCCTCACTCTCTGCTTCCTCCTATCTACCGATGAGTTTCTGCAATTCAAATATCGCTCCAAACGAACCCAACGGAGGAAGGATGCTCGACAGTACATATATCCATATATCCACAGTTATATATTCTGTATAACAAAATCCTAGTATCGACTTTCGACAGCTTTTATCGTTTCCGGAGTCGTAAACCTTCTCCAAACGTAGAGGTATCGATCGATCAAGTTATTTTTGCACGGCAAACCATGCAAGAAATAAATCGTACCTTACCATATGTACCCATAAAATGGTTATGCAAACATTTTTATTGTGCAATATCTTGTACTTCAATCCAAAAACAAATGGATGGGTTTGCAAAATACTTTCTGTGATCTTGTTCCGTAGTTTCGCCTTAAAATAGGCATTACATTTTTGAAAAAGTTGAATTCAGGTTCAAAAATTACATTTTCAAAAAGACGAAACGAAGTTTCAAAAAGACGCGATTATCCCGTAAAAGTTTGAAAAACATCGCATTCCAAAAATTGTCACCCTTGCCGAGGTTTAGGCTGCCGATGGTAACGCGTATATTGTATAGTCCCATTTCCGTTGAGGTTTGACGGTTGAGTGCGATTCTCCGGTTAATCAAAGTTCGTCTATTCCGGGATTAGATGCAAGTGAGCGATCTGGATACTGGAAGGTATACGCAATAACCGTTGAAGATCGTTGTTCTCGCGTCTCCCCGTTATCGAGACGGTAGTTTGATGCCGGTAATTAGGTTGCACTCAACTCGATTATAATGACATTGGCGACAGTTGCTTCAAAGACGAGGCTTGGAGGCTCGTATGGGTTGTCGTCTTCCACCGACTTGGCTTGTGAAGACGCTCTTGAACATCCGGACTTGCTACGTCTCCGGGCCATCGTTGTCAAGGTCTTCAAGGTGTCGGAGTCAAAGGAACTACGTGAACCGTTTCCGCTTACGCTTGATGACATCGTCGTATCGCGACTACCCGAAACGCTCGAACGCTTCCTAACTAAACGGTCGTCGATTCGACCGTCGTCACTGTGATCCTATCTAACGAAGAAAATTCCGGACATTTCAGAGCTCAGACCTATTTTTGCGCCAAGCTAAACGTTTAGCCAATTAGAGAAAAGCCTTAAAACGAATCGGACGGATTATCCATTAGTTGGCATGAACTCTCGACGGAATTAACGGCCGCACCGATAAAACCAGCGTATCTCAAGTAGCATTTATTTCGGTAAAAGTAAATTATGTCCAATGATAAAAATGACAAAAATCTCCTGAGATTTTCCAAGACTTCCGGAGCCAATTCGCAATGCTAAAATAATCGACTATCACCGAGTCGCGGAAAGAAAAAACGGTTCATTCGTCAGGAGTTACTGAAGCCCGCGGCATAAGCCGCTGGGACATTCCAAGACGGATAGTCGAGAGGTCGAGGGTCGGGTGCCATAGCTTCCAGTGCGCGGTATAAATCCGTGCCCCGTACGAGACTTCAGGAAGCTGTGGCACTTTGATATAAAATCATTTGACGAAGATAGATTGTATATTTGCTGCACGAGTGAAGTAGCTTCGCGATGGAGGTTCCCGATCTCGCGGGGTGGTTACATAAAGTCCTCGAAGCTATTCAACGTAATATACATTCCTCGATGTATCTAAGGGGTAATCCTTGAGATAGGGTTTTTGTACGTGAATGAGAACGGATAGAAACAATTTTATAGCTATAGGTGTTGGAAGATAAGGACGTATTCCTGTAGTTACCGTGCAATCTCGGGGTAGTAACGGAAATTCGCAAAACCTTGAACCGCGCGTTCATACATTAGTTCGAAAGCTGTATCCCCGTAGCTTCGTAACCGTTAAAGCCCGATAACGTTTTTGCGAAACATTCATTTTTACAAAAAATAAAATCAATAAATCCTTTGGGGTCGCGAAAATCCAATGTAGCGCGATTCGCAATCGATAACAAATCTAAATCGGTTTCCATCTATTCAAAGACCCATATCGAATTTTCTTTTTCAACCTTCAACCGTCTCGATATCTCGCTTGCTGTTTCATAATCGTTTCACGAAATAGAATCTCAGCTTGACCCCTTTCATCTCGAAAGTTCGGATATATATAGGCACTCTGATTCGATAATCCAGTCTGCGCCTTCATGGCTATTCGCGAACAGGCCAGACGCACACATGGAAGCGTCTGATTATAGTTTGTCGGTTGGTGAGCCGAAGTGTACGGCTACTCTGTCCCGCCGTTTCGTGGTCTGCCTTCGTAATTTTGCTGGTCTGATGGATATAAATGTATGTATACATATAGGCAACCCCTGTCCTACCTGGAAAACAGGGAGGGAGGATGTGTGGAAGAGGTATGATATAGGCTATGTGAGGTCGGCAACCCCGCGATTTTCATCGGGGAGTTTGCCGTTTCCTATCCAAGGTTCTTCTCTCTGACGAGCCAACTCCCCCCCTCCCCCAAACATCGACCTCAATTTTTCGGATATGTATTCGGCTCTTTGGCGATATCATACCTGTGGCATGGGCATTCAAGTATTATGATACTATGTATTATCCATACATTATACATATTCAAACGTGGTGCCAACTATCGCAAGCCGATGCTTTCAGGACTTTTTGAAAGCGAGGATAATGTTACCATAGAATCAATAGAGATAATAATAATAATAAAACGTTTCATATTTATTTTCACGCGAATGTTGACATCCGTGATGCGACGAAATAAATACATAATGGAAGGTTAAAACGCGAAGCCAACTGATGATAAAGCTGTATCGATCATCATCCATCACTTTAATTCTCATCAATCTCCTTCAACGGCTTTTTCTCTCGATCATTTCTAACTACTACAATGCCGTGCGCATGTACAGTCGGTCCCTGTTCGTTGCAAACGATACATAGTGATGATTTGCGATAGCAAACTTTGCTTTTCAAACCTCATTCACGTTTACGAATGTTTGGGATAGAAGATGAGCAAAAAAATATAAATCAGAAGGTGCGAAAGGTCAAGATTTAACAAAGATTTTCTACTATTGGCGTCATACTGTATGTGTGCATCTGGAGAATACGCTGTTGTTGAAACGTTGAGACATCTAACCACGCAATTGTGCCTCAGAGTGGATGCAGCACTCTACTGAGCTCCAGTCTAAAGACGTAATTAACGAGGCCCCAATTAACTTATGCTTCCTTCACCTGACTACCGTCGCCACCGGTTCTTCCGAGTCTGTATAAGTTAGCTGGAAGATGCTTGGAGTTTCCCCCAGTGGGTTGAGCGGGTCTGGGCCTCTTCTGTTCTAAGAGCGACTCAATTGTCTCGTCACCGAGGGGAAATGCGCGTCTTCCGCGACGATCTTAACGGGAAGGGGAGGAGAAACGAGAGAGGTCTCCGATAACTCCGGCAAAGAGTTGGAACCTCTGTGCAACGACGACGAGGCGAGGGATTTCTCAACGGGTAACCAGCGACGTCGTCGTTCATTGTATCTCGGAATGGCATTACTCCCCGCGAAGGGAAGATCTGCTCGGCAAGCCGCAAAAGCTTTCCGATCTCTAACTCCCTCTTATATACCCCTTATTTTCTCTATTATTTTCTCCATTTATCTACGCCACCGGTTCGAACGTAGACTGTCTGCTACGGCTTCTGAAAGTTTAAAACCTTCTGGATGTGTGCTACCTATGGATGCTTCTTTGCCGTAAGTCTGGCTGTTACTGCGCGCCCACAAGAGGATCTACGTCATCTGTAGTGGGCTCTCCCGGTATAACGGCGAAAATGCACAGACAGCAGGTGGATGTGTACACATATATTGCTGCATTGCTACCCCGAAGCGCGGATACGAGCTCTGAGATTTCACAGACTTGTTTGCAGCTATTTCACAGACTTTTTCGTTTCATCGGTTGTTTTTTTCCGAGCTTTACTGTTTTTTTTACCCATCTTTCCGAACGCGAAATCCAACGCTGGTCGGATCTTTCATCCGCGAGGATTGGACAAATTTCATAAAAACTTGTAAGCCCTCGCGAGTCATCATGCGATCGAAAAAACGTACGAACCATTTCGTTAGAATATCTTTTACGTAAATTTCTTTACGCGTTACAAAGTATAACATTCCAATGAGCGGTTGCGTTGCGTTAGATTTATATTCAAATTTCTTTCATTTTTGGGTAAAAAGAAACCCATCTCTCATCTGTAAATCTTTTCTTCGAGAAAAATCGTGACACGATACTTTTCGCGAGCAAATAAATACGACCAACAAGCAAGGAAACTACACAGCGTATCTTCAAAGTTTCCTCCCTTGAGATTCCTTTTTTTATTTTCAATAGTACAAGCAACACGAGCGACGAATTTGTTGAACAGGCGCAGCAAGCACCGGAAAATCCATTGGATGCTGCTACTCAACTTCGCAGACTCAGCGAAACGAGAGAAGTCGCGATATCGCAAGTGACTTTCGGAACTTCTCACAAACGATACCGCGGAGTCGAATCCGTGAAGCTTCGCTCAACCGCGGTTCCGTCACATCGTTGGATAAAATCCTGAGAGGGGGGCTTCCTCCCCAATGGGAGATTCAAGATTCTGAGCTTTGATCTCCACTCGAACCGCGAATAAGGCGCGTCATCGTGAGGGGCGGTTTCGAAGGAAGTAAGGGAAGAGGTTGCTTGTCGCGACGCCGTAAAATCCCACCAGCCGGGCCAATCTCACGGAGAAGTGCTTGCTCTCGAATTCCTCCCTTGCCACCTAACAGTCTGCCTTTCCTTTTTTTTTCTTCCTTTCGCTCGTTTTTTTCTTATCAACTTTTTCTTTGACTATGTTTTTTTCTTTTTTTTTTTTTCGTTCCTTTTACTCTCTACGAACGACGCTGCAAGGCGACGTTCGGAAAAGTCAAAGTCTCAATCGGGCGTCCCGTGTATGACGCTACGGCCTGTTACCACGAAGAGGAAAGCCCGCCAGGCGAATGAGACACAGAGGAAGCGTGACTTCGTCAGCAGGACAGAGCCCACGGAGGCGGCAAGAGAAAAAGAAAGAAACAGAGAAAAAGTTTTTGGCGAGTCTCGGAAAGAAGGTTGCGGAGAGAACCACCGCAACCGCCAACGTTGTCGAGCCAGACGACGACGACCAGTGTTCTATGTAAGCCCGGCGCGGGCACCGGTGCAAAAGTTCCAACGAATTCACGGCAACGCCCCGAGGCACTTCGTACGACTTGACCGAAGAAAACCAGCTAGCACCTTGCACATAGTTACCACCCTGCCTCTTCCCTTTTATCGGAGGTACCCCGCCGTTTTCTCCGCCTCGCTAACGGCAGAGGGAAACGCTCGGACCATGTTGAAATTCCAAAACTCGATGGTCAAACAGGGAGAGTTCGTTCACCAAGATTTCGTCGATAATGGCGCGGTTTCGAACTACGGACGGGGAGCTCTCCCGCGTTAGCAAAGCTTTCGAAGTAATACGAATTCTTATAGCAAGAATAGCAAAGAGTCTCTTTCAGCCACTATAAGTCGCGCAACGACCACGGAAATTACTCTTCGATTTATTCCCAAACGAATATCATTTCAAGCCAAAGCGTAAAGAGAGATAGGGAGACGAAAGAGTGAAAGAAAAAATGAACGAAGGGTCGGAATAAAGAATTTGAGGACTTTTAAACGCATTCGAGTAAAACGGTATTCACTCGTCGGTGTAACCGCGAAATCCTTTCAGGTGGAAATTTATCGATAATGGAAGAAGTAGACGGTAGATTAATTGTCACGAAAGTTTAAGAGTGACGAGGTCTGAGCGACGGAAGGGTAGAAGATGAATGACTGAATGAGCGAACGAGAAGGAGGGCTCTTTTCAAGCTCAGTCTTCAGGAAAGGCTGTGATACTTCAAGTTTGTACATCATAAGTGAAAGCGGGGGGGAGGGGGGGGGGGGGGGGGAGGGTTAAAAAAAATAGAAACATAAAGGTGAAAAGAAGGAAAGCTGATTGAATGTGCATTTCAATGAGCCCTAATCGTGCGCCATAATTTCTGGATGTATTGGTGAAAAATTACTAAAATGTACGTTTTTTTTTTTTTTTTAATTTACATAATACAGTTTTTTAAATATCGCGCGAACATACATCGTTCCAAAGCTTAGAAATAATATAATAAAGATCGAACGTTAACAAACAGAAAACATATGTGGTACTGAAATTATCCGTGCATAGAGTTAAATTGTACAAATGTAAATCGTACGGTAGAATTAACATGACGTGTGTTATTTTAATTAGAGAATATGAAGCGGTTGGTTGCCACGCTAAAAAACTAGATAGACACAAATGGTATGCGCGCAACGTGAACTTTCGAGAGGGTGAAAATTAAAATTAAATTAGTCTCAGTCTAAGCCCCTGCGGCGTTGGAAGTTAAAAAGTAAAAGAAAATTAATTGCCTCGTGCTTCTCGTTGCAAAGACGAACCGAATAGCAACATCCCTCTATCCAATCTGTTCCTGTAATCAGAAATGGGCTCGGTGTGTCGTAACAGTGCCATACAGGCAGTTGTGATGCGGAAAAAACGTGAGAAACACCATACTTTGCCGCGGTAAAGAGTTACAGGTGGTATAATGCATGGATGCTGCCGCATGCAATGTCGAAAAAACATCGCTAAAACAAATAACGTAACCTCCTGAGTTGCGTTGAACCTTAAAGATGAGTTGCCAATCATTTTGATAATGATTTCTAATGCCCTCGATATCCATTTCCTACCCAATATAAATTGATTATAAATGGTAACGGGACATGAAATTTCTTGAAAGAAACTTCTTTGTCCCTAATTCGGAAGGTCTAATTCAACTTCCGGTAAATACATGTTTTTTTTTATTATTTACTCCGACTTGTCTCATAGCAACAACAAGTATCGGAACCATCTGTCCAGAGGTCTCTAGTAACGGAAGTAGCCGACAACCCGACAGCAGAAACGACGACTGATGAGGTCCAGTCGCGTCCACAAGATAGAGAAAGGCGAGACGGACTACCCACACTACCAGACCCGGCAGAGGCAAAAGCCACCGACGTTCAAAAGCAACGACGAACAAGGGTCGAAGGACCTCCGGATGGATGCCAAAGCTCGGGAAAAAACTGGGGTGTAGCGTAGCGTTGCCATTAAAAAAAAGAATTCGCGCGACCATCGTCGCTTCGAGCTCATCCCTGGCCCCCTGGACGAGTTAGTGCAGGGAAAGAAGAGTTATTCTCTCCTTTCATCTCTACCACTGTTGATGGCTCCTACTCCGGCTACTGCTTTTGCTGCTTCTGGCTGCCGCCCCGGCGGTTGCCCGCTCAGCTCTATACCTCTCTAAACTTTTCGCTCTTATCCTTCTTGCGGTGTACGCCTTTCCTATATACATTTTAGTATAGAGAAACGCTCCAACGTTTTTCCCTGCTGCTTACATTACGAAAATGATTCGCAAAGGAAGTTGGTGAACGAGGTTGCCTCACTGCTAAGAAACAAGCCACGCCGTCGAAACGTTTTGGCTTTCTACGGGCCTTTTTTCGACGCTTTATAAATTTGAGTCCTTTTAGATGAAATTGGCTCTATCGCGGTGTTAAATTGCGTTGGCAACGTTTAGAAAGAAAAATCTTATGACATTTGCATGCATTTCATTGCTAACATAACCTTTAAAATCAAAGGAAAGCTAACATTGAAGGATTTAGTTGTATGGATGGGGACTCCAAAGATGTTTCCTTTCTCGGGAGAAGGATTACCAGCGTTTGTTCGACAGGGTTACCGTTATCGGAACAATTTATCGACATGCGTAGTAGAAGCGTCAGTGAGCGATAGACATCGAATAACCTTCGAAAATTGCACACCCGTTAAGACGAGAAGTATTTAGTGACGGATTTAGTGATCCAAAATCTCGAAAATTCCACACAGTACTGTGATGACGGCGTAATACGAGTTTCGATACTCTCGCGAAGGGTTTAAGATATTTTGTGTGATACCTTAAGACCGAGAATTTACGAGAGATCTTGCCAAATACTCGCGTCGATGTGGAGGCACCAAAATCTGTCGTTTCGCTCACCAAGGGCGGTCATCCCGTCGCACCAACTCTCATTTAAGGACCGAACAAACTTTGATGGTGAGTGCCTTCACTGGAATTCACTCCCTCTTATCACAAGTCCTTGATAGTTGGTGAAGCAGAGCCGGCATCTCAAGCCTCAAGGTTTGCCTTAGCACGCCGAAAGAGCGATTCAATCGTCGAGGCGCAACTTTACTTATGCCAACAAATGTCCGCGGTCTTTGGCTTTACCTGCATTATTGCCTTTCCGTGCGTTTGTCGATAAGATTAAAATAAATAGATTTCGCAAACCCTTCAGTCACATACCACCAAAATCCCGTCATATACCCTCCCCCACCCCCCTCCCCCCAAAATTTATGTTTATTATGATTTTTTTGCGTAAACTAATATAGCAATTCCATATTCGTTCATATAACCCGACTCCATAAATGTATTGACACCGAGCTTCGTCTCTTTGTCCAACGAATAGCGGATGGCATTGTTTGAAGTACGAAATTGGATAGCGGTACTGCATGAAATTTGCACATGAGACGTAGTTTGCTTTGGTACTCGCTGCGGTACATACCTTGTGCTTTGTACGGTGTCGATGATGCAGATTGGACCTCGGATGTTCGATGCTTGCGGTGGCGACGACGTGCTCGCCGGAGGTGGTGGGTCCGAGATTTACCTTCGGCGCTTTTGGATTATGTTGTGCACGAGGCGGGGGAGGCGGCAAGGTAGCAACGTGCTGTGAGCGATCCGGGGTCCGAGGTTCCTGGGACCTTTCCATCTCGTGGCATCGACATACTCCGCCACCACCGGCTCCAGGCCCTCCACCACCCCCCGAGCTACCGCCGCCGCGCAACCCTGCGCTCAGGGCCGCCGCAGTCAGCTTGCTAGCGTAATAATACATCGCGCACATTTATCCGGCGAGAGCTTAACACCACGACCCGAACGCCACCTCACTCCAGTCATTACTGACGGTGATGACGATTTGGTGTTATCCAACGACAATTTACACTTTGACGCGTTTCTCACTAATGTCAATATCTTGTTTTATCTTCGATTTACGTAAAACGGATGTAAACGCTGATGAAGACACACGAGACTATTGCTTCGGGAGATATCAACGTACAAGCGATAGTCACAACAAACTTCGGCACTAAACTGTTCTATCTCTCCGTATTGTATAAAAATACAATGATCTATATATCATTTCTTGATCTTCGGGCTTATCAACAAACTGATATTGGAAAGTTCAATTGGATTACTCTGGTTTGGTATTTTTCTTCGAATAATTTTGTTTTCCTTCGGTTCGCTGCGATAAATATATTTTCTTTTAACTCCTCATGCATGGAAGAGTTTTGACTGGACAACGCTGATTTCTTTTGCCCGAAACAACGATGCGCATGCGCGTCAAAAAATTCTCTTTAAAAATCAAAGAAACGACATTTGAAGATCGCTCTACATGTTTTTTTCACGATTTTTTTAATAGGCAAACAGACAATTAAAAAAAAAATTACTGGTTAAAAATACCAGACATTTATTTTTGGCTCATACCTGAGGAGTTAAGATTTTATGCTTTATAAATATTAAACGTTTTACCCTTCAAAGATTGGTATTGCCGCTCCGAAGAGACTGAAAACATTTCCATTTCATTTCCATTTTTGGTTTCGAACCGAAAGCGTTTCCGGTTTTCAAACAGTGGGAAAAACTTGGCTCGGAATTGTTAAAGGGGATTAGACTTTCGCACACAGGGTTATCCTCGTTTGGAAAGTACGTGGTTTGCCAAATCGCAATTTCCAAACCAATGCAAATTCGGAAAGAAAATTGCATGGATGCCATTGAGAGCAGTCATTTTATCGATAAAAAAAGAAATAGTCCGCAAAAATCCATGTAATTGCTGCATTAATTTAATTTGAATGTAAGCCGAGAGATGACAATCAACTTTAGGAAAGTATTGAATGCCATCTTTAGGGATCGATTTATCGCGGAGAAGGGATCTTCGTAGAATAGACTGCTATATATACTAACTAAGCGAACTATGGGTAGCGTATAACGAACAGCTCTGCATCAAGCTATATATAACGAACGGCTCTACTGGCACACGTAATCACATTTCCAGCGTGTCACGAAACTCAGGTCCTCCACTTCACCCCTTCAATATCCCGGGTGTATGTACAACACGATCATTATACGAGGTTAAGGGAACGCTGCAAGTGAAAGCAGTCTACCGAAGATTGTAACCACGTCAAAACAACGAATCAGTTACGCAGTCTTCTTTGATGGTTTAGATTCTGCTATTAATGCTGTGTGGCGACATTGGGTAAACAGTCTTCGAGCTCAAGTTTGAGTAGCATGTTTCAGTGATGTACGAACATGGCGCGGCAGCGTGCAACATTTACCAAGTATCTTCGGTGGATTCGTCACCCCGAAACTTTCTTGTTCAATAGCAACGACACGCGGTTCGGGAATGTAGATATTTGTTTGACTTCAAGGGTTGATTTACATCTCTCGTCGGAGCATCGCAATGCGCTTTGCTGAAGGATACGCAAGCGTGTTCCGTAAAGTTTTAACGCCAAGGTCTCGAAACTCTCCGCGCGCAAGTGTACATTTGTCTTTCGCGAAAGCTTCGAAATTCTACTTACAACCGCTATGTTAAATATATGTTCCGAAAATATCATGAAACACTGTGAAAGATTTTCAAGTTTCATCGAAACTTTTCGTTTAGTAATTATTTGCAGTGCCATTTGCAGCGCATTTCAATGTGCAATACCGTCGATGTTCTTAAGTACGACGTACTTAAATGTATTTATTATTCGGACAAAATAACGGAATATGTTGAACGAAAAATAAATAGAGAACGAAACGATGCGTCGGTGGGAGAACGGCGTTATAGGTGATAGATAGATAGACAGATATAGACGTGATGGAGAGGATGAGTCGGAACAGTCCGGCGTTTCGATCGATTCTTCTACCGAACAAAAGGCATTGTTTATGACGGGAGGGTAGTAGTCTCCGTGTGGACCGGAACCCACTGTTAAAATACCCGTAAATCTTGTCCCGCTGTCTATAAAAGTCGCACGAAATGTACGCAGCCGCGAGTGAGAGAGAGGCAAAGCTCTTCGCGAGGGACTCGCGGAGCATTAAAAACGCCTCTGAAAATTTACCGTGACGTCGGTGGAGGATTGTTCGGACAGTCGTGCTCGATGGGCACTTTAACAAAAAATGAAAAGAAAAAAAAAAAAAAAACTACAAGAGAACGAGACGGAGAAAGAGTGAAAGAAAGTCAATTGGAATGGGAACATATAACTCGCTGGTCGTTGATAAATGGAATACGAAATGTTCGTTGCTGCACGCGGTATGCCGGAAACCTGCGATTACAGACTCCATACTTCGCTTTTCATTTTGTTTTATTCAATTTTTTTCGAAACCCACTTTCGAGATGTCTCTCGATCTACGAATGGATAAACAAGTCATTGTTTCAAATATATTTCACATAGCATTTTAATTATGCATTAAACCCCTCAATAGTCCTTTTTTAGACTTCCCATCAGCCCCTGAAATTGGTCCATGAAGTTCACGCTTTTCAATGGCGAAATCGGACTATTGTGGGGTTGTGTGGTCCCGTATCGGAGGCTATTAAGAGAGCTTCGACTGTATTCAGACAGTTGAAACTTGTCGTGGGTATTACGTACATTCAAACGATCGAGTGATGTACATCTGATGGTTATCTAACCATCTTGCGTTATCTTGACAAGATGTATCGAACGCTTCAGGGTATCCACGATGTGTCTAGCTTACGCAAGACGCCCCGGATTTCTCGACATAGGGGAGCATCCGCTAGTAAACGCGTCGAGGATGCCCAGCAGCGAAGCACCCGATCGTAGGATCCTCCAATCGCGTGCTGTATCTCATCAATCTCGAGTTATCGAGAGCTATTACTATCAATCATTGACGATTCAGTGTTGTACTTCACTGTTGAGAAACGTGCCGCATTCCGTAACCACCTCGTCGCACATTCTATGGTTCGTTAAACGAAAAAAAAAAAAAAAAAAAAAAAAAAAAAATAGGCTGTACGCGTAATAACTCTATCCGCTCAGTCATACCACAACCATTGTAAGCCTAACAATGGATCGTTAAAAAATGCGCCGGTATATTTGATCAATTTGACGCTTGTTTGTTGCATATCGAGGCACCTCACCCTCGATGATACGCATGTCGATACATGAATTCGTATTAACGTAATGCGCACATATATTTGTTAGATTATTATATATTGTACTGCACTCCAAATATTATGGCTTCCGCGGTTGAGCCGTAGCGCGATTACGGTATCTATTAATTATCGAAATAGGCATCGCGCAGCAGTAATTATTGTATGTATCCGGTATTCTGTAGGTTCATCAGGTAGTCAGATAGGAGTGGGCAGGAGGTGCAGCGGGAAAACTATGTATCCGCACTATTTACAAAGTTCTCCGTAGAGAGAAGAGCCCCCTGGGGATCGCGTTTTCCCATATCTGGTCAAATATGCTTGGTTGGAAAATGTGCCTTGCATGCTTCAATTCTAGATACTAATTAGCGCAACACGTTGGTAACCGATGAATTCGGTGAGGAGAAGCTATGGGTCAGTGGCGAGCGTTCGGTTCGTGACGTAACGACCGATCGGATGTCACGTGCGCGCGCTGCGGATAACGCGAACCGAGAGCAACGGCGAAAAGCACAGACAAAAAAAAAAAAAAGAGGCGAGCAAAAATTAACGATCCGACGTGGAACGCGAAAAATATTGTTGAGTAACGATCGCTCTTGGTAGCCGGGCGTCATCGCCCTCTCCCCCACGCTACCTGACTTCGAATCGTTCGTTTAATATTTTTCGACGTCGAGAGATGCATAAGCGTTTTTCGACGACAGAATCCAGAGGCAAAAAAAAAGAACGAAGTATAGCGGAGCCTATATGCCACTATACGCTGGACACGAGAAGCCATTGGAAAAGCGTACGGAACACAGTCATTAATAACGTTTTGCCATCGCTTACGCCTCGTTCGATCGGAACGAAACGAAATTTTACTGGCAAATGGATTGATGGATGCTTTTTTTTTCCTTTCACACATCGATGTAAGCGGTCGCCACATCGTGAAATAATTGCAATTGATCGTAGCTATCGTCTGACCGAAAGGATGAGTGATTAAACTAATTCGAGACAACGTGTATCGTGTTTTGGTACGTGTGAAATTTGATGATTACTAAAATTAGCTGAAACATCTACTGAAATAATGGAAAGTCTTTTGAATTAATTAATTTTTTTAAACAAAAACTCTAATTAACACTACTGATGAATGTTCAAAAGATAAATCAACTTCTCCCGCGATATATTACAGAATCTCGACAAAGCACTACGAAGAATTCGGAATTGCAGAAAATTCGACACTCGCGTTGGTGTTTTATTTGAGTTCTATGATTATTCGTGGCGTTGCATCAAACCGCGAATTTATACGGTTATTTTAAACGCGTGGAAGTGAAAATTGCGGCAGTCGAATAGCCACCAAATAATGCGGTGATATAAAAGGTCCGGAAATTGAACGACCGAAAGCTGTACGGACCGGATTTCGTCCTATCGCGGATTTGCAAGCCGACCAGCGAGTTTTCGAATGTACCATGTGAATTCATTCGATCGATATACCGTCCGATTATTTTTTTGCTACACTCAGCTTCGTTGTTTCTGCATGAATTGCGAATGAAATTTGAGCCGCGGGCACAAATAATTGACGTTGTCACAGAAATGATGACGAAAAAAAAAAAAAGAAAAAAAAAAATCCCTAGAAATTTCGCAAGTCACTGTAGTTGATAATTCCGCGTTGAAATCCCGTCAACACTTCATTCAATAAAAATCGGAAAAAAAATCGCAATTCCCATATTTGAATGCGCCTTTGTACAGCCGCGTGAACTTCAATTTACACGAGACAAACAGTGTCAGGGCGGCGACCAGTTCAAAGCAACAAAGACCGCGCGACATGTCGTTTGGCCCGATCAACGGAGTAAAATACTTGTCGAACGATAGAATGATTCTTTGACATAGCAATCAACCCATATTTTTCGGTTTTGACTTTAAAAAAACAATGTGAGTTTGTCAACCGACAAACGACGATCGATAATCTTCATTTCGAAAACTCAATCGTATGAGATTATGCGCTTCGGAAACTCCATTCAATCGCAAAGCGTCCAATCATCTTGGATAGTTAATTTATAATAAACAAAGTTCCCCATTTCATTCGCGAGGGAGAATGCTTTATTATTCAGACGAAACAGAATTAACGAGACGAATTGGAAACCAAGAAAGAGAAGAATTCGCAACACCAGCGAGAACCGACATTACTACATCAACGATCGGATCCGATCTCCAATTACTCGTTGTTTATTTGTGAAGACATTTGCTACGAATGAAGCAAAGCTAACGAAGGTACTTTGTTCGTTTACTGTTAAAATTCTCCGAGTTTCTAATGACTGAGAAAATAATCAGAGGAAAAAAAGAACTGAAAAACACTATAGAAAGAGTGGAAAAGTCGGATCGCCATTTTGCGTCGGAAATAAGAACTCTTTCAATCCGTTTCAATGTGCGCATCGATTAATGTTCACGCTGTTGTTGGATTCTCAAAGGATTTTCAGTTTAAGTCATTCTATAGACGTGCCGATTGTTCACGTTACAATTAAATACATCCTGCAATTGCCATAGTATTGTTAAAGTTGCTCTTCCGTTTAATGTTAAGCGTAAGAATGCGTTGCTAAAATACAGTGAAACAGTGAAATCAACAGATTCAAACGACGGCCCATTGATGATATGCAAAACTAATGTAAACAGGTGAGAATCTCATTACCACAATTCCACCGGATTCTGGAACTAAAAGTCGAGGATTCAAGCCAAATTGAAGCTGAACAGTTGGTAAATAATGGTACAAGTGTCGGAAAGCGGCACATCTCGCCAAACGACTAACTGGGCAAAGAAGCGGCCGCATAACATTAGGAAATCCGTCTGAATCTGCTGGCAGACGAGTGAGAGAACGAAACGAGGATAAGAGTGGAAAAGGACCTAAAGGAAGACAGGATGAAGAAGAAGAAAGGACGAGTCGAGACGAGGCTTTCCGCTCTCGTGAGAAAACGATTATCGGCTCAAGTCTGAAAGACATTAAACGTGAGTCTTGAACGTATCTCGAGGATAAGACGCGAGAGAATCAGAAGGAAAGAGCGAAAGGCGTCAGACTCTGTTCCCGCGAGAAAGCTCGCGCTTTTGGATCGACTATAAAGGAAAGGGTGTCGAGGGCAAACAGAGTGAGGTTGTCTCAGTCAATATTGAAGTTTCTTCTCGTGTTCGTGTGGCCCTTGTTCACTCCAACCGAAACGGTATGAAGTAATCTAGAAAATTCGCCCCGATTATCACCTTTATCGATAATGCAAGAATAATATTCGAAGTGGAAGTGATTCGGCAGCTAAGTTCAGCGAATGTCTCATCATTTTTACTCTGTGGACGAATTGGTTCGATTTTAACGAAATTTTAACATCCAATCAATGCTTCGATTGTATTACAAGACAACGTTCTATTCGTGTCGTACACAGTGATGATCCAGAAGAAGCCCTCAACCCTGAGCGGATCTCCGCGGGGGCGTGTTCTGTTCGATTTCGGCCGCCGGGAAATAATGTCGACAATCTATGGAATTCCATGAGTGAAGTTGTGGAAAGGTAAAATACCTTTGCCCTTGGAAATACCTAGTATGCACTGCACTGCACTATAAACTTGTGGATGCCTAGAATTCTTCTTTGCCGGTCTTCTAGTGACCGGAACTGAAAACCGGTTCGGTACGGCTGGTGATCACTGGAAAGCTGGTATGATGCCTAGAGATTTAGGCGGCATCCGCAGTATGTGGATGCATACGAACATATCTCCAAGTAAAAGAAAATTCCTGCACTTTATCTTCGTATAAATGATTATACGGAATTTCGCGTGATAGTAGTCATTATTGCAGCATAATACGAGACTTTCTGTAGGGGTCCTATCGTTGGAACAACAAACGTTGCTGGGCTACGCGATGAAATTCTGATAAGAAATTAAAGTTAAGAATTAAGAGCTTTGCAATCGCAATATTTCGACGTTGATGGCATAACCAGGTGATGCTTTGGAATGCGCAAGCTGTTCGTACTATTAGAAGTAACATAAGGAGCCATCAAAAAGTTGGTACACGGCAGCACCGTCGGGCGTTACATAGTGCACTTCAACGGCGGCCCGTTATCGGACTCAACGCGATACATCGCATACATACCGTCTGTACGTCGCAACGAAAAAGCAACAAGCGCGACTGCTTCTTGTGGCACATCTAGGAGTATTTCGACGCGGCAGCTCAACGTCAACCAAGTCGGGCTAAACGTCCCGTGCGTCTCTCTTAATCTTTACGAGGTCATAAAAATGTTTACTGTCGCCCGTTAGCACCGCAGTCACTTTATGCATTCTCCGCGGGGGATTTGAAAGTTGATGGAATGCGAAATAACGAGAGGTAAGTGAAATATATATAAGTGAAAGAAACAAAATATGAGAAGTTACGGTGATTTTATCCAAGAATCTCAATGATTTTATGAAAAATCAGGATCCTCAATGTTTTTTTTTTTTTTTTTTTTAAGGATTCCGTTCTCGGAGTGAATCCTTCATAGATCTAAAAATTGTTCAATATTGATAGACAATGGAAAAGGCATATTATATGTTACAATATCGTTGATATCAGGAGGTAATGAAATAGCAACAGATATTAGCCGGTAGATTGCTTGAGCGTTAAAATCGCATTGACAAAGGGAAACGGGGGAAATCTAGTTGAGCGAATCTCCATTGCTGCGCCGAAGAGATATGCCGGCCGAACGATACAACGAATAGGGAATAAATACAAATCGTGACAAGCGGAATGGTATTGAGAAATCGTGAAAAAAATCGTGCGACCATTGATCGAATATCACTGAGCTAATTGACACAATAAATGGCGATGGAGCGTGCGAAACGATATCCACGAACGAGTGAACTGTTGGATCGTGTATAATGTTATATTATTAATAACGACCCAACGGATCAAATCGAAGCTTTCCATTTAAAGCTGCAGCACAGAATCAAGATAGTACGATTATAAAGTGCGTCAATGGAATCATCAACGAATTCATTCGTTTAACTCTGTATATGAAACGAGAGATTGAACCACCAAAAGCCCACCCTTTGGCTTATGGAAGATAGAAGTCATTTTTGCTTCTCGGTGGGCATTTAAGACAATCGTCAAACTCTTTCGAAAATGAGGTCGTGGAGTTCAAAACCCAAGGCGAGTATCGAAATCTGCTATGGCATCAGATTTGTATGAAGCATATGTACGTTAGACTCACATCCCCCAAACCCATGCAAATTGCCGAGGGCGCCGTTGAAATTGTCGAACATACAATCTGGCGTTATAGATCGCGTCGAACGAGAGATGATCTCGGTTGCTCGTCCGTTCGACGGTTGTTCACCAGAGCTCATGCACGGTTTACAGAGTGCAGCATACCAGAAATCTGCCAGTCAGGCATGCTGCAAACGTGGCTTACAGTGAAGCATCGCGAGTGAACGCGGTTGAGGAATAGTAGAATCCGAGATCTCGCTTCGTGGATATGGTATATAGGCAACGGTTACCATATACATCCGCCCTTGCGCTGGCAGGGAGTAAACGAGACCTAGACTCGACATAACTAACGTTCGCTGCTGGGATTCGAAGCCTGATGGTAGGAAACTGAGCGATCCTGCAGACATACTACGGTAGTACCCCTGGAATCTCCGTATTCTATGCCCCTTTCTCGCTTTCGCTCTGGTTAAATTCCCCTCTTTCAGTCTCTATGCCGGCCGTACTCGTGGGCGTTTGCCGCTGGGAGAGCCATTAGCGTCCAAGGCAGCTTTTATGCCTTCTCTATAGTCTAGGCAACCCGGGTTGCATACTGCGCGATCCTACCTTCAACCGGGGGTGCTGGTCCAACGCGTTCTCTTTCTCCTTGAATTTAGCTCACCAACACGACATACTCTCTTCTCACTCGCTTTACCTCTTCTGCTCTTCCATCAGTCTAAAATACCCTCTTTTACTTTTTCTCGTCGACTCTTTCATGTGCAGGTGGTACACAGTGGTCAGATGCGTTAAAACTACGAGCTTATCGTATATATCATAGGCGGGTTGACAATTCTCTGTCACTGGCAAAAAGAGGCCAAGGAAAATATAAAGGTTTCCGTATCAAGTGTAACGCAAAATTGGAATCTATGACTCGAACTGTATGAAAAATGCTTCATCGTATAATCAATAACCATTGAAATCAGAAGAATAGACGATGATATAGGTACCCCTGTGCATCATTTTCGATACTAGGCAGACCGCATGAAAGCGGTTACCAATAGCTTTGTCGAGTGGATTGGTCGACGAATTTGAGAAACAAACAACGCCTGGAATCCGTGGTTTGGTTCTGGATGGAAGGTGTATCGGCGAGTCGGGGTTTCCAGGAAATTGGGAAAACGTGCGTCGAAATTTCGCTCGGGGTTTACTAGTGGTGGTGGTGGTGATGCCTATACTCCCGCTGGTTGCTGCTTGGTCAAGAATGGCTATGTGCCGTTTCGTCGATGGAAACAACGCGAGCGAATATTGTCGGAGATCGGTCAGAGCTCCGACTCTACGGTAGGGGAGGTCAGCTCTATTGGAATCGAAAGGATCGATAAACGCCAGCAGGCATCAGCGGAACTGGATTGGATTCAGAGTGAGATCGTAGGACGGCTCGCGACGTCTAGTTTTCGCGGTGACGGGCGTGTAACGCTATTCAGGGTCTGTGATTTAGGTTTAACCGGTTGGATGGTTCCGGACAGGAAGTGAGCCTGGTGCCATCGGGTATGCTGGTTGGCGGCCTCGAAACGCGAAACGCCGTACCGGGCAATGACTGGCGGTTCTCTGTTCTCAACCCATGAGGCGCGGGTTCATTACGACGTTGGCATATTGTTGGAATCCCATCGCGCGTTACACCACACGGCTACGGCTTACATGAAAACGCTGATACGACTATTGCAAAATATGGGTGCGCGTATATCATATCATTCACGATATACTGTCTGTTTGGTAGCGCATAGAAACTGTAACTCGGCTCATGAAGCACTAGCATCGGTAGACACACAGCGAAGTTACATTTGCGGCAAGGCGTGAGCACACCTGAGGGAATTGAATCAACGACGAAACTCACCGGCACGTTCGCGGATTTCTTACACACACATCACCGGATACATGTAGACATCCACGAACACGCATGAACATCAACGATATATATGTACTTTATATATATATATGTACAAACACAATAGTACGGACACATTGCAAAGGAGAGTTTCAAAGTCGATTTCAAACGAGAGTTATCCAATTAAATTCATCCACGAAGCTAGCGGTGCGTCGACCGGGATAAAAGCAGAGGAAACGAATGAAGGAGGATCGAGTCGAAGGATTCCAAGTTTCTTCGATTGGATTAATGAAAGCGGAGTAGTTATGTCTCACTTCTCTTTTACGTTTCATCGTTATATATCTTCTATATCTGTTGAAAGATTCTCGTAAAAACAATCAGTTGGATTTTTCATCATTTCATTGGGAAAACAATATTTGTAACTGGAAACGAATCGAATAAAATCGTTGGTGACGTAATGACCATTTTATTTTTTATCCCGCGATAGGTCGTTACTGGCCACGAGTAACGACTTTTTGACGCACATCTACGGTTTGGGCGTAGCGCGTGCGAGGATACCGAGGCGAAACGTTCCGACAGCCGGCGACAAGTTTTCTCGTCGAGTCGTGAGGGATCCGAGGGAGGAGTTTGGAAATATCACCGAAAAGCTCGAAATCACGAATCCCTTTCATAATGTATTCCTACCCCTTCGAAACTCTAGCGGCGTCGTGTCGAGCCACGTGTTGCTATATCACAGGTTCGTTGGGGGGCAGCTGCGTTTATCACAAACCTCACAGTGAAGTTTCTCTATCCCTACCAGTAATATACATATTACCATCGCTATCTCTCAGTCGTCTGGGGCTTTATGTAACCGGGTCTATACCGTCCCCACGTTCACTTTTAGCAACTATGGCAAGCACACTCCTGCGGCTGTAACCAGCTTCAATCTCTCTCGTGTTCCTTCTGACTGTCCCAGCGTTTCTGTTTTCTCTTACATATACATATATATATATATATACACACACATGTAGACAGTATATATCTGTATATCTCTATCTCAGTTGCAACTCTGCCACGAGTTTTGAACGCGTCGTATGCTAAACTGTTGGGTACGCGAGCGAATGCCGAATGTAAAGCAGTTTATACGCGAACGAATTTGCAACGCTTATGAGAAGTCGCGACTGTGTCTCGTCGCTGGTGTGTATTGCTTACTCTTGGTCTCTCTGGCACTGTCTTCGCTATCAGACAAACGTGTTAAAGCTGTATCAGGAAATTGTACCCTGCCTTCCGAAGCCAACGCAACTTATGGACTGATGTAAGGCAGTATCGGCCGCTACAACACCGCAGCTTCAACATCTTCTTCGTGTATTAATAAACACTTGTCCCGTATAAATTGACATATTCCACGTGATGGTTTCGTTGGTTATAAATCACGAGAAGAGAATTTTTATTTTTTCAAAAAAATGTAATCGTGACAAAGTGGCGAAAGCCATGCTGCACTTCAATGTTATGAGGCAAAACAGGAATAGGGAGTGAGGGAAAGATCGTATTTGCGTAAGAACAAAGTTTTCCGACTACGACCGCAAACCGCAAAACTTCACCGACGATGGACCTCGACTGGTGGTGAAACGTCAAGAATTTTTTTTCTTTTTTTTTTTTTTCTTTCTCAAAAGTAGTTGCGCAGAGAGTAAAAGTTTTACCACGAATCCATAGCTGTATTCACCTTTTACCGGAAACACAGTATAACAATTTTGAATTCTATGATTTTTTTTCCTCGTCTTTTCCGTATTAACACTTTTACCAATTTCGAGGATCGAATGGAAACTCATTAGTATGAAGTGCAACCAATGTACATGGAAACAACTCTCAATTCAACCATCAAAAGTACGATCTTTCGGGACGTCATCAACCACACATACGCTGTTGTACATCGTTTTTTAGGTTACTTTCGTTTTTTTAACGTTCCGGTCTATTGACCACCATACTGTTCGTCTTTTAGGTTATTTTCCGCCACATTAACGGTTTAAATTTGATCGAACAGCAGCATGGATGCATGTAAGAAGATAACGAATCTGTTGCCAAATTAATGCAGCTACAGCCCTGCGGTAGATATGGCATACATAAAGTACCAACAGGAACGAATAGGGGTACTTGTTGCTCATATAAACTAGGCGAAGGCCTACCTGGAACCTCTCCAGGCTTTATGAGCCGTGAATAAAGCTCAGATAGTACATTAAAGTACACATACGCATGTAGATACATGATCTATAGAGCGGTTCTCTAGTCGTTTGCCCATCATCGTGGGGAGAGGATATTTCCATCCTGGGAAAACGTAATACAGCGTAGGGATGTGGTCACGATTCTCGTAAACCTAACACTCTGCCGCAGATGGTTGATGGTGAAGTTTCTGTGTCATGCGTGTGTATTCGCTAACACTATTCACACACATAATAATTTATATCTATATATGTATATCTATAAATCGCGCAATGGCCATTATGCATCACGCACCAAATCCGGCATTACCAATATTTGATTTACCCGATTACGCGGTCTGTTTGAGTGGATTGAAAATTTATCGTGGTATGTCAAATGTATCTGTAGCATATACGCGCAAAGCAAATTGTATAACAGTGGCTCCCTCTCCACTGCCTCCCCCCCCCCCTCCCTTCCGACCCTAGCAATCCTGTCGCTCGGTAGGGATTGCTCACTGGGGCTCAGGGTAAACCTACAGTACGATCATTTGTGTCTACATATCGTTCAAAACCTACGCGTCCAATCGATGCTGGAAATTTCATCGTTTCGTTTGTAAATCCAATTCTTTCGCGTTTTCGCGTTATTCGTGAACGCGAACGTGCGGCACGTTCTCGAGTAAAACACACGATCGTTGCATGAAACATTCACGGAAACATTTAACCACAATGGTGAAAGATACGAGGAGAATGTATGACGAACGATGAATTTTCAGTCGCAGCGATATCTCATCCGCAGTTACGAGACGCGTAACGCCCCTATCGTTAAACTTGCGAACTCGCAAATATATACCCGTAAACATCATTACATCTTTATGCGTTACAGTTGTAATCGCGATGATTCGAATAAATGTTTAGCATTTCTTGACATCCGGCAAATGTTTAATATGTGAATTGTGATATGGCGGTCTTCCGTGGCGAGACGAAACGGTTTTATCGTCGGATAAGGATCACATTTCAATTGAATTTTGGTATGAGACATATATACACGAACACAAATAGGGAATACGCGGAAGGGATAATCTGCGACGGCTGACCGCAGAATACATTTGACTAGTTGAGTTTCCCGTCACGTTTTCATGCATCACAATGTGTAATATGTCGAAACGTTCAATTAGTTTGTTGTCCTATGGTAAAATGATTACATATGACTCACACCATAAACCATAACTTCGGTTTTACAATCGTAAATTCAAATTTCATTCAATATATCCCAACGAAATTCTATCCGTTCGGGTAATTACGTTTGTTGGAATGGCAAACGAATACGACGTTTTTTTAGAGATACTACGCAATGACAAAATCGAGTAAAGTCGTCATCGTTACTGTAAAATTCGTTGAATAAAAGTCGTATCCCACAGATTTGTTTTTTTAAACGTATCCAAACTTGTTATCGACATTATTTAATATACTATTCAAATATCTGTGAAATGTAAATTCGTTTTATCGTCCTGAGAACGAAATAACTCGTTTACACGTTTGGAAATTGATGAAAAAACGATAATAGCGAAAGCAGTAGATCTGCGGTGATCACCAAAGTCAAAAAACATCGATCGCGACCAGTACTTGGATTGGTGACCGCTTAGCACTGAGTGGCGCGTCAATCGTTGGACGAGAGACCAATTTCCTGAGACTTGGATGTACGCACTTAAGCAAATTAACTTCGGAATCTCACCAGAGAATCGGAAAAACATGGACATCCGTACAGACATGGGATTTCCGCAGCAAACCTGCGTCCACGACAAATGCGGTAAAGTGTAGCTAAGTAGGCTGCGGGCGCACAGCCGACAGGCTTTGGAAGTTAGGTAGCTTAGCTAAGTACGGGGAGGGATTGTGAACGGGTTGAGAAGGGTTTGTAAAACCCCATTAGCGTATAGTATTGTAAAAAAAGATGAAGGGATTATACGAATATTCTGAAATAATTGACCGTCGTGTATTAAAGATGCAAACGTGAAAAGGACGATATTATTAATATTCGACATACGGAATTATGAATAATTGCATAGAGGGGCAAAGAAGTGCCGTTCTGATGTGCAGCACGTCCACTTCTAGCAAAAAGCTTATTCTATCATAAAAAAAATGAATACAAGAAGTTTTACGGTGAAAAATGATATTTTTCATATTTTTCATCAGTTCCACATCGATATTCGATGGTTTATAAAATTTTCTATGTTGTCCTAAAAAAACTATCGATCTTTAAGAGATCTACGAGTATACTTTTGGTTCAGATTGTTGCGGCACTACCTGAAATAAATCACTGTGAGTTCAAAGTCGGTTGGAAAAAAGTGGAAAAACACGAGAATCCGAAAAGAAGGGAAGAAAAAAAAAATGATTGAAAAGCAGAGAGCAAATAAGGAATCGAGAGTACAGGGAATCCCATAGCTTCGTGTTTCGTCGCATAAATTTTCTCGGGTCGAGTCGCAGGGCAGCACTTTGGCAAATAGAGGAGCGTCGTGCTGAGTGTGCTTCGGACTTGGACCGGAAAGGCCCGCAGGTTGTACTTGCTCTACAGCCACCCCTACCCCCCCCCCCATCCTCTTTACTAACTGGTGGCATATAGGCGTTGTGTAGGTGCACCGTGTGTACCGCGTAGACAGCTCGGAGGAAAGCAGGAAGGCAGTAAGCATAGCCATAGGCTGCTACTACTGCCGCTTCCGCTTTGCGGTCTGTCCTGTCAAAGCCTTCGGCCGGCTATATAGACCGAGCCGAAGCAAGGCACTGCTTCTCTACTCCGGGGAAGACCCCTATTCGCAGTGGTTTGGCTCGGTGTCGTGTCAGACGGGCCACTCGCGCACTGTTAACCCCCGAGGCCTTAGCCTCCGAGGTCTCAGCATCAGAAACTCTCGACTATATCCACTGCGCATCTCTATACACTCCGCGGACTTTACTCCCTTTCAGCTTCCGATGGCCTTACCGCACTTTCTCTACGTCCTCGTACATCGAGGAAGAAATTGCCTTCCTTGCTAAACTATCGAGCCACTTACTGTACCGAGTTCATTGATTGGCTTTGCTTTTTTTTTACCTTTAATCTTATTTAAGTCTTTCGCAACAAAAGTCCGGATCGATGTAACAAGTCTAAATGAACGTAAAGAAAAAAAAAAAACCATCAGCTTCGTTCGCCAAACGTTTTATAACCACCCGAAAAAGTTTTACGTTACATGGAAACAAATGAGCTGAAACTCATTCAGCGAAATTTCGCGACAGAGTGGAAAACTCGCTATTTTTTTTTTGTTTTTTTTTTTTTTTTTTTACAAAAAAACATAACTATCATTCGAAGCACGCGTCTGCAAGCAAAACTATTTTTTTTTATTGAAAAAAAAAAAAAAAATTTGCCAGTTTCGCGTTTCGTCAAGCGTCGAGCGCAGAAAAGCGAAAATAAAAATCCGTCAATGGGGACGTAGACTATAGACAGGGGACAGAGCAAACTAGAAATGCTTGAAGGTATTTCTTTTTATAATTTTTTTTTTTTTCGCGGTGCAAATCCAGCAGCACACAGTTAGCCATCGTTTTGGTCTGTAATTCAGCTTTTTGAATAGACGCGGGAGATTTTTTTTTACAATTCGCTTTGCCATAGGATACTGGGAGGAAACCGAAAAAAAAAACATTCTATGATCTATAAGGACTTTTTGAAACTCAATTTTCCGTGAAACGCATGCAAGCTGATGCAATTGTTAAATTCAAAGGGGATCAAAGTATTCCGAATAGCTTTACATTCATCTTCGAAATCCGTGATCTGAATTACATGGAAAAATGGTATTTCGTTCGGGAAACCCGATGGGCCTTCATGAGCCCGCAGTTTCCATTTTTCCTCATGCGTACGTATGTGTCCCCGAAAAAAAATCAATTTATAAGTATCGCAGTCTCAACCGGTTATTTATTTCCTGATAAAAAAAAAACTCGCTATCGCACCTCTGCGAGATTAATGTACCTATCGATTAATCGTTAGCACGGATGCGACTACCTGTAGTCCACGAAATATCGCTTGCTATTTCGAGAACACTGGCGAATCCGAGTTTGAATTTGAAATAGAAGAAAAAAAATAACAAAAAAAAAAAATAAACAAGAGTAATAAACTAGTATACGGCAGAAAGGAAGTACCGGACGAAGTTGAAGAAAAAAAAAAAAAAAAGGATTGCAAAGGAAGAATAGAGAAAAATAGAGTTGAAAAGGTAGAGGTCGATCTTTCTACGCCGAAACCCCGCCGCCGCAGAAACCAGCGCCGTAATGCACCGAGTGAATTCTCGTTCGAGGGCAGTTTTTTTCTACACAAGTTTCTGCACCCCGAGAGAGAAAGGGAGGCAAAGAGAGACAGAGAAAAAGAAAGAGAGCGAGGGAAAGAGGGCTTTGCCGGGGTGTCGAGAAACCGGCACGTTGAATACGATTCTTGCCGTCCAGCGGAGGTTGGGACACCGGGAACGTGACTCTTTTTGCACTGACCACGAGATAAATTGCGAGGAATATTGGGAGGAGGCAAAAGCTGGAGAGGTGGAGAAGGGTAGGAGAGAAAGTGAGATGGAATTTGTGAGATAGAAATGGTAGGAGAAATGGGGTTACGAGAGGGATAAAGAGAAAAGATGATAGTACATTCGAGATATGTAACGGAGAACGCGAACGTTATTGAATCACGTAGCGTGTTTACGTGTAACCCGTTATGGCTGCGGTATCTACTGTATATTTTTTTTTTCTTCGTTCCGTTTTCTTTTTTTCTCCCCGCATCGCTCGACGTCAACCTACGTACCCTGAATATATTATGTGACTACGTACGAGAAATAAAAAAAAAAAAAAATCTTTGCTCGCGACGCCGAAGAGCTTTTATCGTACGGAGAAAATGGGGTCCGCGCCCTTACGTTATGAAAGTCAGGAAGCTTGAAGCATATTACAAAAGTCACGATCTTGGGACTGACTTCACGCTAAACAACGTCGATACTGCATCTATACCGTTGCACCCCACCCCTCCCCCCTCTCCCCGATACCACTCCCCGATGCACTCCCTTATATCAACTCGAACAATTTTTTTATACCTCACGCTCCGTTATGACTCGCCGAGGCCGTTAACCCGATCCTGAGAGTACGTATAGACGCTGCGCACCCCCCGTGAATCCTCAAAGTCTTACGTTCTCTACATAAAACAATATCAGCATTAAAAAGTTCTTGAACCCGGCGTACAGCTTTTTTTTACCCCCCGCGATTCCTGTAAAAGTTATATCGGTCTTTAAACTTCAACTTTTTTTTTTTTTTTTTTTTTATGCAAATTTCGCGAACGTTAGTCTCCGAGAGACTCCTGTAGGAAAATCGTACTTTTAGTTTTTTTTGTTTCGTTCCCGTGAAATTATGCATATTAATCGCGTAACTGGACATGTATGGATTGAGGAAACTTTTTTTTGAATAATTTCCATATTTTCGGACTACAGGATAGTATTAAAAATTAACTAATTAATTTTCATAACAATTTTCAATAATCTTCAACTCTGTTTAGCAGTTGAATTTTCGTTTAACGCTCTTTTTCTCAATCGTTCGAGAATAATTCTCGCGAAAAAGCGAAAAGGAGAAGAGAATTGAGTGCGAAAGCTAGAAAAGCATCTTTGTCAACAGCGTTACTGGATCGGGAATGTTCTCTTGACACTAGTAGATTTCCTTCCGCCGGTTGTCGAGTGAAATTCGTAGCACCCGCGAGGCGTCGTCGATGCGTGATTCTCGAATAAGACGCGCGGACCGTTATATAGGCGACTTCTTCACCTCCCGAGGGTGCGCGACCCTTGAATACTAATTTATTCAGAATTCTCGTAGCGCGTTAAACTGAGCTGTAAAACGATTAAGGCGCCGCCCCGGAGGGGTCGTACGCCCATACGTATACACAGACACCAATGAACCGCGAGAAAACACGCGAGTGTATTAGGCGAGTATAGTGGCGCGAGAATGCGAGGGGTTACCTACAGTTACGCTAACAATTTGTCGCAATACCGGTCCTCGGGAAATAATTGCACGATTTGTGAACAAATTACGAGCACTCGGCGCTTTGATCAATTATTCTTGTCGACATTCGACGAAGTCAAACCGACAGAATTTCAACATCGAAAACTAAAATAATCCAAAAGCAGACGAGAACGAAACACAACTTGAAACAAACGTTTACGTTCCCTAAAAATACGAATCACCCTTGCAATTGATGACAGAAGATAGTTTTTTTTTTCGCACACGATAAATAAGTACTCGAGGCATCAGAGATACGAAAATAAAGGCTAACAATATAAAGTACTCGAAGTCAAGACGACACCGTTTGATATTCCTGTGATTATTTGCATTATATCCGATAATAGACTTTTAAGGAATTCGAAAAAAAAAAAAAATACAATAAATTCTATAGCATCAGAAAGGATCAAGCTTTCCTAACGAAATGCCCTATTTTTCCATATTAAAATGCAGTCTGTTCACGAACAATAGGCTTGAAGAACGGCAAGATAAATAGGTTGGAATAAAAAAAAAAAAAAGAAACAGAGCGGTTGGCTAATGGGAAAAGAAGGTAGAGGCAAGATAAATAGGGTTTTTACCGCAGTAAAGCTTCCTCTCATTCTTCCGGAAGCTCTCCTTAGATTTTTTTTTTCCGTTTAGCAACAAAGGTCAAGAAAATTTTTCCGAGAAAAACGATAAAAAAAAAAAGTCAAGAAAAGTAAACGCGAAACTGACGAAAGTTTTCATTTTTAACCGCAGCCGCGATCTTTTTTTCGCGATCTTTGGTGCAAATGCGTGTGAACAATTTTATTTGCAAGTAAAACACGAAAGTTGACTATGAATACGAAGCGAGAATTGTGAGAAAAAAGTAAGTCGTTTCTCGAGAACGATGGAGTGATTGAAGCCAAGTCGAGAGATTCGGTGATTCACGAACTGTGAGGCATCACGTTTCGAATAGCAGTATAGCAAGAGAGGATACTGTGGAGAAACACTTCGCTGCAACCACTCTCATTCGTGTGGATTGACACACACTCCTCGCGCAAACTCTCCCCTCCCCCTTCCACCCCCTCGTCGTCTCAGTTCCTGAGTCACACTGGATTATCGGGTTGAACGGATTTACCTCTAACGTTTCACATGCCGAGTTTCCGTGTGATCAACGATCTCTCGTCAACGCATGACCCGGCATAGAATCGCGTCGGATCACTGGATTATTTTGAGCTCAACATGGCACTGTGTTTATTTCGTTAATTACCGAATAGTCCACAGAAATCCACCGATGCTACGATCATTTCATTAAACAACGGAAGTTTCGATCAATATGACGAAACCACCGAACTTCGAAGAATTGATTTTTTTTATTTCGAATAACAATAAATACGACGCTGTTATCGAATTAGCGACGATTACTAAACGAGTTTCCTTAATCGGGAGACAATTTAACATACATTTCCGTTCGTTAAACCGGAAATCACACAGTTTGTAAATATCTTATTACGAAGAGGACGAAAGTTTGAACAGTCGCTTTAACACCACACAGATGTTTGGACCTCTTTAACGAGACACATGGGTCTGGAGGATCCGATGTCTTTATCGTCGCGAAACTTCGTAAAAAATCGATATATCGCGACTTAATTAAAGTGAAATGAAATCGGCAGACTGTAAGGAAGAAATCTGTTGAGATGTAATATCGGTAAAGTATAAATTGCAGAAGTTACTGGTTTTTTATGAAAATTGCATTGAAACCCTAAGTAACTTCGATGTTTCAGCTTCGATTCCGAACGCCATATGCGAATCTCTTGTTTTGCCGATCACGAAAGTTCGAACTTTTTTTTCATCCTAAAATTGTCGATAAAATCAAACATCAAAATAAATTTCGTTAATAAATCGCGGAGTGGTCGCAAACTTTTCCCGTTGAGCGAAAAGCTCGAACGATTTTAACGATAAATCGCGGGAGTTAAAAGCAAAGACGCTGTAAGTACTTTGTCGCACAGAAGGCTGTATAGAAGTTTATGTTTTTTACGACCTCGTCACGACAACGATGTATCAACGAAATTGATTTGGCAACCCGTTTGATGTCAGTTGTATCGTTAACCCGCTCTCCTACTGTACACACAGCTTCGTCGATATATACGTCTAAAAATCCTCCGAGACTTGTGAAACTGAGACTCCGCGAATTTCATAAATGAGAAGTTCTGAATCGCTATACATACGGTCGACGTGCGAACTCGCGAACGTGACTTTGCCAATAAAACCCACCCTCCCGTTTCGATTTCTCGATTCGAAAGCTTGTGCCACGGATATCCGCGAAGTGTAGGGATGAGAGGCCGTGGAAACCGCGCAATGGGATGGCGAAACCTTTCCGCCAAAGAGTCAATCGATCTCCGTTGGCACACTGTATGTTGCGAAATCCGCACTTATGAGATTAAGCCGACGCTTTGCTACATACAGAGATAATTTCGAAGTGTAATAATCGAAAGAGGTACTATTCCTAACGCCTTTGCAACTATTATCTTCCTCTCAAGATGTACGAAAGCCCTTTGACTCAGTATCATCGATAGTCACGAATAATCGAAAAATTCCGTCGACTAATGATCTTTCCATTGTCGTTCAAGTTACCTTTCTTTCGTTAATGATTTTTCCTCAAATCGAGAAAAATAAAAAAAATATCGAAACGACTATGTCACGTTATCTTTACTCATATCTTAAAAACTCCGCCTCCGAAACACACTTTTTCACCCACGAAACTCTTTCAAACTGATTAAATTCGTTATATCACAGAATTATTATCGAACTGTTTTTTTTTTCTGATAAGAAATTTTTTTTTATTTAATAATTTTTTTTTTGTCGATGTTTTTTTATTGTTTTTTTTTTTTCGCAGAAAAAATCGGTATGATGAGTTCAATGTGCTCAATCCGTTAATAATTTTGCTTGTTGAGTTTTTTTTTTTTTTTTTTCTTATTTTCACTTTCACGATTAGTAGGACAATGTCACGCACTGTATGTTCTCATAACGAGACGTCGAGTCACTCGACGAAAGAGCGACGAACGAGGAATACGACGAACAAACTTTCCCGCCACGAGAACGCGCGAATGGGATCTAACGGTTTCCGGTAACCTCGGGGTGAAGGCGACACAGAACTGGCACTCTGAATCCGCACATAGCTCGAAGTTGTGTCACCCCCGCCAGCGAGCTCGGTGGAGGCTGCTGCTGCTGCTGCTAGCAGCAAATGCTACGGAGGGTGCAACGCGCCTGCGTTACACAATCACTCCTGCGCGAGTTCTCTGCCACCTCGGAGCGGCTACAGAGCATCGGCATCTCTCTCTTTTTACTCTATGCACTTTCTATATCAAACCCTATAGGACAATAGTTGTCCTGTAGTCGCGAAATAGTTTGTAATGTTTCGAACCTTTCAGGCTGCTGCATGCCGGCGAAATCTACTGTACCGGACGTAACTACTAATCAGGCAAACTTTCAAATTTCTCGTAAATAGCGGCAAAAATATCACCCACTTAATATTTTTCATCGATCTTTTTCTTTTCAACGTCAAAATATCTTCCGGAGATTGTTAACAAAGTGAAAAATAAGAAAAAAGTGTTATAAAAAAAAAAAAAAAAAAAATTTGTAAAGAAAAAAAAAAAACGATCGTAATAAATGGTATTAAATTTCTTCGGATGCGGACAAAATTTATTTTGTCATTGAAGACTCTTCAAAAATGTAATAAAATTCATGAAGATTTTTATTTTTCATTTTTCTCCGTCACTAAATAGGAGGCCTTTTAGAAGAATCGACAGAGTTTTTCAAGAAGTTTAATCGAACGCAATATCGACGGAAAAATAATTTTACACTCGAAATCGCCGAGATGAGAGGCAATAGAGTCTCATCGCCCTCTCGATAACCCAAAATTCGGATTTTCATCGATGCAAATAACGAAGAATGAGAATAAAAAACAAAAAAAAAAACTAAAAGACGATAGTATGGGTCCGAATCTCTGCACCCCTTCGATCTTTTTTACCATATCGTATTTTACACTCTCGAACTTCTTTTATCGCGAAACATCGTTATCGAATGTGCGGACTACGCGTAGCGGTGGCAACTATTCAAAAGTTGCAAGACTATGCAGTATCAGTTTTACAACTCTGCGAAACTCTCACGAACCCTTCCCCCGGCTTGCAGTCTGCACTATACATATACATTTACAGAATAACTGTGGACGGGATTCTTCGAGAATCTCTCGTGACCGCGGAATCTCCTCTTTCGAGGCCTCGCGAAACCTTATAATCATAACATTTGCGTGCGGAGGGTGTGGGGGCTGTTCTGCGGCGTGTGGAAAATAGAAGATCTCATGGTGGTGCATCGATAGCACGAAGGTACGGCGTTTCGCGGCCGCTACGAACGTGCGGGAGGCCACGTGAACGACGCTAAGGGTAGTTCTCCTCGTCTACTACTATCCTATCTCTCTCTCTCTCTCTCTTTCTATGCATATATATATATATATCTATAGCTCGGTCTTCTCATTATAATAACAGATGCACAAGATAGCGTCTTGCGATACGGTTGCGCTGTGGCTATACCTTGTTATCCGCAGCTATTCTGAAGCGCAAGAGCGACGTGGATTACGCCGTTGCGAAGCCTTGTCGCTCGGTGTATCTCGATGCTAAATCAGCCAAGAATTGGGACACTTAGCATTAGCAGAGTATATACACCCCTCGACAACAGCGTTCGCTCCTCTCATCGTCTCTACGATCGTAGCGCGTCAATATTGGCGCATATTGTAATTTACGAAAGCGATACACTACATGTTGGTACATCTAAACTACACGACGGCAATGTCCTTTTGATGACATAACAGCCTTCGCTATTGTGCGTGTAAACACCTGTGATGTTTATGGTAATTGCTGTACGACAACTTCATTTCATTTTTTATCATTTTTTACGAGAACTTCCGATCGTAATAAGAGAAATGGGAGGATAAAGAGGCGAATTCGCTTTCGATGGTTCGTTAACATCGATAAGGGACGC
Source organism: Buathra laborator (assembly GCA_934046635.1). Lineage (NCBI taxonomy): Eukaryota > Metazoa > Arthropoda > Insecta > Hymenoptera > Ichneumonidae > Buathra > Buathra laborator. Next base: position 9,673,499 of record OW203900.1, read on the forward strand.
GCGCGCGCGTATTGATGGACTCTTAAGTCTTAGAATTTTTTTTTTTTTTTTTTTCTTATACTGTGAAAAATAATGAGGCGGAGGAAGTAATGGAATAATTCGTTTTTGAGAAAAAAAATTGTTGTACCAAATGAAAGTCGTAGTTTTCTCGACTAATTTTTCGTTTTTTTCAGTGAATCAATAAAAAATCGCTTAATTCATGTCGATAAGTGATTATCGTTTTTTCTTTTTTTTTTTTTTTTTTTTTTTTTTTTTTTTTTTTTTTTTTTTTTTCGAAGAACAAGGATAAGACTTTTTTTACGATTTCTATTATACTTGCGGTTTTATCGCTCGTGAATCAACGGAAGTTGCAAAAAGTATTGGCATCTCTTACTCACCTGAAACATGAAAAAAAAAAAAAATACACATTTAAAAAATTGTTTATTTATCGCTTTCATAAAGAATTAATGATTATTTTAGTTTAAACACTTTTCTAAAAAACGTAAAGCCACTTTTGTGCAATTGGTTGCGGAAAGAAATTCGAATTTCGCGATACGCCGCGCGCAGTTTAAATCCTTCGTTTCATCCCCAACGAATGAAGTTGTATGCAAACCACGAAGGTTATTATTCTTAATGCGCAATGCGAGATCTAACTTCAGTACCCGAAACTTCGTAGATTAATATTTGTACACTAATTATTTCGTTGTGCTGAAAGCTCAGCATAATTGGATACGTAACAATTAAGGGTACATTCCCGTGTCTAAAGAAGATTCGGTGGAATGCATTCGCGTTTCTACACTTATAATCGTGTAACTTTCGCGATATTTCATTGTTCAAAGTATCACCTCAATTCTCCGTCTCGTCTTCTCGGCGTAACGTTTGAAACGGCATAAGCCATTATGGCGTTACATTGCAGCGATAATTAAAAGGAATTACGAGAAAAGTAGAAACGAGAAAATCTCTTTACGTGAAATGTCGCGCGACGTTTCCATTTCGTCGGCGCGTCGAGAGTGTTGATGTTTGACTAAAAGAAAAAAACAAAAAAAAAAAAGAATCCCGAGTCTGAACCGTCAAAACCAACGAAGCCACGGTGAACGAACAATTCGGGGGGGAAAAAAAAAAAAAAAAAAAAAAACCGGTACGTCGAAAAACTCGGAACGAATCGATTTCATAAAGCTTTCGGGTTAGCGAACCGGAGAGAAGGATTCGCTGGTGAATCTTATCAATAGTGTACATAGCTATAGATCGAGGAATTGTCAAAGGGCCTTTATTTTCAGACCCCATACCGAAAATAATCATAAAGTAATAATAATAATAATAATAAAGAAAAAAGTGTATTTATAGTTAATTAATGAATCTACAGTTGGATATAGCGAAATAAATATTTAGAATTGTAACCAAATCTTAACTGATTCAAATTATTATTATTATTATTATTATTATTATTATGAAAAAAAAAAAGAAGAAAAAACATTAATAAAAAAATTTCGAAATATCCAACTATACATTTGTTAACTGAAAACACTCTGTTTTACGAATTAATTTGTCACGATAAACAATAAATGTAATCCTCGTAATAAATTCCCTAATTTTAAAAAGATTGAATTGTTATTTTTATTTTTGACGCGATCTGTATATATATCCCCTAAAGTGTAAGAATGCACTTAGTTATGGGTAGCGGAATTCCGGAGGATCAGAAATTCCGGTCGGAGGCTAATAGAGCGAATGCCGAGAGTAAGGAAGCAGACAGACAACACAGCAGCCGAGGTAAAGCCTCCGCCGTTCCGTCGTGTCCGTTCGCTTACGAACCGGCTGTGCCTCGTGAGACTAGCCAAGCCGGTACGCGCGCGGGGTCTCGAAAGTTGGCGAAAGAAAGTCCGCGGAGTTTGGTGAACTCTTCGCCTCTTGCGCGAACCTGTCAACGGCGACGACGTCGACGTCGCCCCAGACGAAAGGGGAAGAGGCGAGTGTCACGACGTTCATTCCTTCGCCAACGGCGGCGCGATCGTGCCTGGCGTTTGTCGACGTCTCGCGAATTAATTGGCTGCAATTTACCCACTTCGAGAGACAAAGTTCATTTTTCCTTTCGTTTCGCATCATCGCGTACCCCACGCGACGAAAAACCGTTAAATTCATTCTCGAGGTTTCCGAGAACGCGAAAAGAATGTAAAACAACTGTGACTTACCGATATTTGCCGAGTACGAGGCGTTAGTGGACATTTTGTTGATTCTTTGAAAAAATCTCGTGACTAATACTGAACACTTGAATTATCGAACGATCTTTTATTATTGAGGAACGAAAAAAAACGAAATCAGTTTTTTTTTACGCGATTGTATGAACAGGCGAAAGATTTGACTGCGTGTTAACGTTAAGAGCGATAAATAATCATTTCTCGGGAGATGACAGTATATTAATACCGAACTCGACAGCGAAATGTCATCGTTTCTCGCTACCCGTGTACACGTGGGCCGCGACCGCGCTGCCATGTTACTGAATCCCCACCGCCTACGTTTGGGCCCGTGCACCGCGTTCCCCCTCCTCGCGCGCATGCGCAGAGCCGCGCACACCGACCGATCGATAATTTCTCGTGACGTCACCCGCTTCACTGCTGATGGTTGCCGAGCATCGTATATTCGTCTGCGTTCAGTATATTCGCGTCTCGATATCGCGTTGACGATAACAAATGACAATCGGTTATTTTTTTAATTCATCTTGAAATATTGGCCATTATATTTATATTTATTTATTACATAATTCTTTTTATTAATAATACAACAAATAAACAATTAAAAATATACTTTCTTTTTTCGTTTCTCTATTATAATCGATCGTTTGAAAATTCAATATCAGCGTTTATATTGCCGATATTATTGCGAGTCATAACTTTGTTTATTCGTTTTTTGATGGTTTCTTTTCGGTGTTTTTTACGACGATGTTTAGCCGGCTGCAACATCGTCCACCAATGCAACATACAAAACCGAGGAATGCGCTAATTTGCCGTCAACAAAATAAAAAAAAAGGACTTTAATGAGTTTCGATCATCGTTGACGTATTTATACGCGCATAAAAGTACACAGCAGTGAACGATCGGAGGCAGGATTGCAGACGCGCCTTTGCTAATTAGAGATAGAGGACGGCGCTGCGTAAGAGAATTCACACGTCGATCGAGCAAACGTACTTTTTTTTTTATATTCCGTTCGTGTATTCTGCAATGCACCATAGCCGGATTTATCCGCGAAGTGAAATGGTGCATGGAGTTGATATTTTTTTTTTATTTATTTATTTTTTTTTCACTACCGGTAACAGCATAAACCATGTTAAATAAATGAAATCGAATAGTAAAATATAAATTTTGTTCACAATTCATGCATACGGCTGAATAACCCAAGTTGATGGCAGTAACGAATAATGGAGCGAATTTTGTATAGAAAAAAAAAAAAAACTTTTTATTTCCCCAACGCGGACATTTTTTTTTATTTTTTCATTTTAATTTTTCAAATTTATATACGCATATATGTCTATGTATAACCTTTTTTTTTTACTTTTACCCCTCGTCTCTTCTCCTCCTTCCGGACAAGCCGAGAACTCCGAATTCTCGGGGATTTCCGGCTCTGCCATAGCACTGAACAATTCTGTGGCGCGAGACGAAAAGTGTCCGGAAATATTGGCCGAGACAAAAGTCCCTCTCTCTGTCGTCTCTGTCACGCTGCAGCCTCGTATCTCACTTGGGCACTCTGTGCTTAGATTTAATTTTCAGTTTGGATCCCAGCCAACCCTGGAGTAGTATATACCAAGGGATGATACGCGAGAGAGGATTCAGAGGGGAGGGGGTGGGGGTGTAGGGAAAAGCGCGTATAGTAGGTATATGAAGGGGTACTAGACGCCGGAAGAACAAACACGCATAGTTTCTGCACCTACCCGCGATGCCTTTATCCTGAATCGGGTACTGCTATGAGGTATATTATAATATATCACGAAAATTCGATATCACCGAAATTTCGTTCGACATCATGAAGCACCAGAACAAACGATCCAAAGTTTCTCGTACCCATGGAAAATTATTGATGTCGAAAATGGTCGAGAAAATGGTCGTTGACACAAATAATTTTATACATTAATCAGTGTACCGCGTGGAGTTCGGCGAATGCTTGAATTGCTTTTTTTTTCTTTTTTTTTTTATCGTAATGTGTAATTTTGTTCGTATGTCAACAAACTATCGCACAGCCGCCTGAAGGCAAAAGTTGTTCACGCGGAAATTCCGTGGCGTCGATAAAAAATGATATTGTTTCGATCAAATGTCAGAGTGATTAATGCAAAGCATTTTTGGTATTGTTCAATTTTTATATCCGAAATGACGTCGAGTTTTGTCGAATTTTTTTTATAAAAGAGCCGAACAATATAAAATCGCCAGATGAAAAAAAATTAGCGTAACCTTTGACTAAAGCCCCTCGAAATTCATTGAATTTGAATTCGTGATAACGGAAATTTTCCAACACCCCCCGCGAATGCCTGTGAAACGAAGCTAATGAAATTCCAGATTAACCAGCAAATAGTTCGGGTTGCAATAACAGAACGAAGTTTTGACTGCTCCAACGTGTTAAATTCGGCGGCCCATGTATTCACCGGGAATTAACGCGATAGACAAAAGACCTCCCGAATTTTCGAAGGATTTTTTTTTTTTTTATGAACCACGTGGAGATCCTTGCACTACCGGCGTGTTATCCTCTGCCCAATTGCCAATGGGAAGGAACCCGCGCGTGTCGAGTGCCAGAATCCCACGGACTCTGTTATCTCCGGTTCCGACTGTTTCTATGGTTAATTTAATTTGCATTTGTTTCTCGCTGGCCGGACGCCAGAATAATCCTCCGCGTATCCGTGGACCTTCGTGCCGTCAAAATTCCTCCAACCCTCATACGTCTCTTCGCTTCTAACATAAGTGGAATTCGTTAAAAATGATTTAAATCCCCAATAAAGTTCACTAATTCATTTGCGTTTCATGCGAACTATTTTATGGACTGCGCCTACGAAAATACCAATTTTTTTTCAAATCCCCTTTGATTCAACGCATAGAAGAACAATTTTCGATGTCGAAAAAAAAAAAAAAAAAAAAAAATGCCGGACAATGACATCGATCAGCCTGTCGTAAAAAAAAAAAAAAAAAAAAAAAAAAAAAAAAACGTATGCACAGTAAACATTCGAAGATGGATGTTTGCGTAGTGTGCGTATGTTTGTTATTCGCACGTGCTATACGATTGGGGGGAAAAGGGGTGCAATACGCCAATGTGGGACAAGGGATTGCGCGCGGATCGATGTGGCACGCGCCATAAATTCAAAAGTGCGGCTTGGGCCCCATTCGCGTCATGGTGGAAAGTACGGATTGGTCGCGATAGGTAATGCCCTATGTACGGGCTGTGCAAACTCGTTCACGTCGGAGAGACACACGCTCGCCGCTGGGTCATTCTGCCCCCGTACACGTACACATTATATTGCGAGAATGAAGGGTTGAGAACGGTATAGTAGTACGCCGCTAGCAACCCCAACGACGAGTCGACTGCACGGTGTTACGAGTGCGAAGCGAGCGCAACTCGTACGTATGCAACGAATATATATATGCATACGTACATACTGCACATAGATCCATGCAGAACCGGATAAGTTATGGGTCCCATAGCGCGCCGTAGATTTCGCGGACGCAGACGTACTGCGATCATTATCTTCGAATTTATGGTTGCGTCGCGGGGGCTTCGCTCGCGTTCACCAACTCGCGGAGAAGCGTCCGCAACCGGATGGCTCTCGTTGTACAGGCGTTAAAAGGATCCTACACTCCGCCTGCACGGAATATCGCGCATATCCTACATGGAATATCGTGTTCTGCATTTTCCACGAGATTTTAATAACGCCGACATCTTGATACCGTTTACGTATCGTCGCGCTGTCGGCAATAGACAAACACGAAAAAAAAAAACGTAGTCATCAACAATTTGAGACTCCGAAATTTTTTTTTGCGCATCGTATTATAGTTTCCGATGGATCGTTGCTCCGGGGATATGAAGAACAAAGGATGCAATTATTGGCGACATAATGCCGAAGGAAGGGGTTATTGTAAAATTTCAAGACAAATTGGTTAGAAGTTGCATTGTGTTGTCGATAATGTAGGACGGTAACACGTGTGCCGCGTATTTTCGAACGACGAAAAAACGATTTAAAGTGAAGGAGAAATAAAAAGTCGATGTCACCCCCTATGGTATTGCGTGAACCGTGAACAAGAGTGGTGCGTTTTCACGCATTTTTTCGTTACACAATAAACTGTGCCGTATATACATATATACTATGTATTATATGGATACTGCTATATGGTGTACGGCGTAAAGTGTATGTGCGAGTGGTCCGGTGGACCGTACGAGGCGAAATTGCGACGGTGTTACATAAAACACGCGTGCCGGGACCAGCAGCCACGAGCAAATTATTCCCCTGAGAGCTCTCGAAAAATAGCACTCGATGACTATCGAGTTTTCTTCCATTAAAATTGGCCTATCGTACGGGAAACGTTCACTCGACGATGGAAAAAAGACGAGAGTGGCATCTAGCTAACTGACATGACTCGACAGCCACTGCCCTGCTAACCCAACTATAATAATTGCCCTTCGGATACACTATCGAGCGATGGTGATGTACTGTCGAACGCAATATACCCCTACAGGGGTTGTAATCGAAACAATTCATTTTTACCGATCGAACAATAACAGTAAAAATTATCAATTAACAATACGAACGGAAATGGAGTTTGTGATAACCATTTTTATTTTTATTAAAATTATTGTAAATAATTTTTGTCCTCATAATTTCCGACGGATCGATATCAAACATGTCGGGTAAATGGCGCACAGGCTGTTTAACGCATAAACCCGATTCTATTACACTTCAGTCCGTTATTATACACCCATAGAATCACACTGACGCACGGTACCTCGGGCGATCTCACGCACAAGCAAACGGAACACACATGCGCGCATGGGATCGTCACTCGTCCAGCGTATCGCCAATTTGATTAATTCGAGATCAGCCCGTTGCTGTGTCGTTAACTCCGACAGCGAAAAGCCGTTAGCTCGATGTATATTCGTTGCGAACATCGCGAACGTTAAAACGAGCGAAGTTTATCGAATTTCACGGGTTTGCGGTATTAATCGGACTTTCTCGTCTACGATGAATAGCAAAGTCTGTAAACATCCGCGCGCGAATAGTGCAAACATTAAATACCACCCCAAGATGCAATGAGCCGAACGCAATGGAAATTTCAAACACATACACGAAGGATCGGAAAATAAGTATATTCTTAAGTTCGTCGTGAAATCTGTAGATGATCATTTTTTTTTTTTTTTTTTTTTTTTCGAGAACCTAAAATTTTTTATAAAGAAATATATCTTCGATCATAAAATATATTTCTATATTAAAAATAATGTAAAAATCATATATATGTTATATATTTTTTATAATTACAAAGATAATTATTTCGAGTAATTAATATTTGGTATAAATTAAATTAGAATTATTATGTTCTCATCTTGGAACTATAACGTAACATTTTAACCTCAAAAGCATCGTATAACATGTGTAAACGATCTGAAACGCGTATATCAAGGTGAACCCACTCAAGCTTCGGAGATTATAAAGCCGCAGATATCGCGGGGTTGTCTTGTGGGAAAATGGCGAGGCGGTTAGGGTGGGTAAAACATGGTTTCTAGATCCTTGCCGATCCTCGACCACGGCTACTGCTCGCGGTATCGTTAATGCATTCGAGAGGGTATCTTCGCTAAGCCTATAAACCCCCTCGACTATCCCTTAATTGGTCGTCCCGCGGGAGCCTCGCGGGTTGTGTTCCCCTTCTTGCCGTGTCCCTTGGACCCCAACATGGGGTCGACATTCTAACCCCCCACCACGCAACCCCCGTCCTATTCCAAGCGAACAATCTCTACTCACACTGCACCTCGTTTAACCTGCACAAGCCACTTCGATCCGAGAATTCAATTAACTTGGTCCACACAAGTGTTTGTCATATAATCTCGAGACATTCATCGCAACGGGGATGTTTACGTTGTACTTAACAAAGTCATAATCCCCGAAGCATCCAAAGAACAACAATGTTTCTGTTTTACCCAAAGCTTAGTTTCTATCACTTTACCACCCGTAAAAAGTCAAAGAAGATTTATAGATCGCCTACAGATGAAACGAATTGAAAAAAAAAAAACATGTATCGAAGATCCAGAAATCAGCTTTTGGAAACTTACGGTACCGATAGAGAGTTAACGTAACTCAGTTTTTCTTTCGATATTACACGACGAGACAAAAGCTTGCGCATCGCATCCGTTATAGTTCCACGGTGATTTCGTTACAGTTTCTTGTATCCACAGTATTGAAGGGACGGGGAATGAAAACGACGAGGCAGAAATCAAATCACACCAAGAAACTACGATGCTTGCTGAGACTCTCGAGAATTGTAGACAAAGAAGGATCGCGGAACTGTGAAGAGGGAAGAAGTGGCATTTTCGGCGGGGGTGAAGAGGGGGGTGGGGATAGGTACGTGTGGAAAGGAGACGAATGAGAGTTTGCGAAAGACGAGCAGAGATATATATGAAGACGATAGGAGAAGATCGTAAACATCTTTACGAACCTGTCGAAACGACTGGCCATAATCTAGGAAGAGTCCCGAGTGGATCGGTACCTCAACTGAGTCGTCTGCGTCGTTGTTGATGGCGTCCACCCTTCCCGCACCCCCTTCTCCCCCTCCCAACCGAGTGAATCCTCCACCAATGCGGAAACAAGGAAGACCCGAAAATGGGGAAAGCACCAGAAAGGAGAACGTCCAGACGTTCCTCCGGGACAAGATCGATCCCCACGCTACACGACACATCCGCCGGCCAACCACGAGTAGCTATTAATTTTCATTTGCGACAAGCGCGTCGGTTACCTGTCTCCCAGATACCTGGACACTTCGGGCCCTCTGCTGGTTTCACGAAATTACGTAACGGAAGTATCTTGCGAAATATTGTCAACCATAATACCCACGTGGCGCCCGACGCAATCAAACATCACATAGCAAATTCGCATGCTGTCCGCACACACGCATACACACGCTTCGGTCGTCGAGCGTTATCTCGTGGGTATTACGCTAATGATTTTCCATCCTCCGAAATCGAGCATTGAGCCCCTGCGGGTCTTTGGTACCCGCACGCGTAATCGAGGTTGATTAATAGCAATTTCCACGTTCGATAATCACCGGGACCAGCGAGAGTCTGCCAGCGCGCTCTCAACTTCTACGGTCTAAAATCGAATTCCGGCCACTTAACCTTTCGGGACCATACTTCCTCACTTCTGTATGGCCACCCTAGTGAGCGCCTCGTTTGCCTCTTGCGAGAGACCGAATGAATTACCGAACGCGCACCGACTACGTATAACCCTTTTGTCTGCCACAGGGGCAACTCGAGGTCGTTAATCATTCTCGCAACGTATAACGTATCTCGTGTCCCATAGAACAGATCCGCCGCGACCGGTTTCTCTTCTCTATCTCGGTTACCAGTCACGGTTATCGTTTCTTCATTGCTTCATTTACATTATCGCGGAGATTTCACTCATTAATTGGCAACAGCTCGGCGATAAATATATTAAGGGCACTGAAAAAAAATTACGAGTTCGGAGAAGTAATAGTTGGATGAAAAAATTTCTAGCGAAAAAATGTGTTGCACCAACTTATTATAAAACTGATTTTAGTTTTCTCACTCATCATTTTTTTCAGTGTAAAAAAATTCATTGGAAAATAATATATATTTCAATAAAAAAAAATTGTGATTTTCAGAGTGTTCAGTAATGCTACAGTTAATGAATATAATAATGTAGCAGTTAAAAAATAGCAGTTCAAAGGACAGTAATCTATTTATCTTCGATATATGTGAATTAACAAATTTCGTTTAATCTCTCATGTGCCAAGGAAATAACGAAAATTCAAAAATAAATACGTATTTCGAGTTGATTCAAATAAATCGAATGAGCAGCGTGCACTTTTGTATAAATAAATTCTACTTAATTAATTTATCTTTATATCACGAAATGAACGAATTGGCGTGAAATTTATCGAATTTCAACGTTATTGTCAGTTTCGGTACACGTATAGCGTAAAGTTACAGTCTGCTACCGCACGTCGATCGAATAAGCCGTTAAACCGGATCCGGATAAGCAGCGAGAATTTTTTTTTCTCGTCTTTTTTCGCTCTCAAGTCCGATCGAAGCTTCGGCTCCTCTATAAGTTTATAAGTATACTATAGTCCTGTATACTGTACTATCTTTGCCCGAACCTATCCTTCGCTCTCGAGTGAGCCGTATCCTTTCGTCTCTATCTATCACGTTTCAGTCTCGATAACGTGGTCGTTTCGTTGCGTTTGTATGTGTATATGTGTGTGTGCGCGCGCGCGCGCGCGAGCTTTTCGCGAGAGCAGAAAAGCGGACGAGACTCTTTAACGGTGTTACCTTAAGTCCCGGGCCAACACGAGCCGCCGGAGCACCTTGGCTCTACCGGGCGAAAATTGCTTTATCTCTTCGCCAAGAAGAGGTTCCAGCAAGTATATTTCTACCTCTATCGTTTTCTCCAGCGCACTGAACGTTCTATCGCGCGAGCGATAAGTGTGCGTGGGTACTGTACAACAAACTTAGAGGGCCTTCGTACTCGTGTTGTAAAATAAGACCGTATAACATCGAATTTCATAGACCTGATGCTTCCTTTCTTGTTATATATCATTATTGATTTTATAATCCGGAACAATGTATTATTTAACCGTTTTTTATCGGAAATAGAACCCTACCGAGAGGTCAGGCATTGACGACGATGATTATAGTCTATAGGGTAACATCGAACGAGAAATTTAGCAAAAGCAGACAGAGTTCAGGTTCAGATAGTGAGTTAACTTCGCAGTCTGACAAGGGCAAGCGACCCGCAGCCGTTGGTGTCTCGCGCGTCTTTAACCTCATTCTTTATTTTTTTCTTGTTTTTCGTGTTCTTCACTATAAGGCTTTCCGTCTCTGATACTACCACCAAAACTCTGAGCTCATGCGTGCAAGTAGCATCGCGGACTCGTAGCATTGCCGATTTCGTGGCTCTGCAACCGCTGGCTGCTTCGAACGTAGCTGGAGCTCGTCGAGTCGGATGCCAGGAGGCAGGAGATAGAGGACGCCGGCCAACAAGAACGAGTCGTGATTTAGTACTCTAAGACTGCGCACTGCAGGGCTTTCTGGGAAAAGAGGGTGCACCGTGGGGTAGCTATAGTGGGGTGGGGTATCCTCCTTGGTGCTCCAGCTAGGCGTCCTTTTCTCCTACAGCCAGATAAATCGCATCCACGCCTCCCCCAACCTCCGGCGTTCGCGTATCCTCGTGGCGGAAGGGTGAACGGGATCGAGAACGAACGACAAGGATAGAGTGGAGAGATCTCGAGGAACTAACCGTCAAGGTAAAGAACAGAATGACGAAAAAAAAAGAAGTTTAACGAGTGACAAAGAGAAAGAAAGTCAGGACATGCATCTTGAGAATGGGGGTATAATGAATAACGGATAAAATGGAAAATTCGAAGGTATTTGTAGATCGTGGACGCTTCAAGGCAGAATGCACTGCGTCATTGAAATAAAAAGTAAATTGCATTTTATTCAAATACTTAAATAAATAAATAGTTGAATATAGTAAATACTTATTGAATTATTCACGGAAAATATAATTAAAAAAAAAAACTCCCGAGTAAATATTGTTACGAAACTACTGCGTACAGTGGGCAAAAAACAATTAGTTCGAAAGGGTGAAATGGAAAAACTGGCTGAGCAAATACTTTGGAAATTGGGTCAATATTCGTCTCGCGTATGCATGCGACACTCGGAAAACATGTGAATTGTGGAATATGTTTACGCAAAACTGCTTGTTAGCGGATGAATACCGGTTGCTTTACGCGGGTAACAAGAATAAATTGAAACAGCTCGGTAAACATTTCTTTACTCGGCCGGGAGTAGCGGCAGCCTCCTGTACACCATTGTTATACTACAAGTAATTCAATGTGTATATATACATATATATATAGGTATGTACCTATAACAGCAGTTATACAGTACAGGGATGAGTGTAAGAGACGAGTGTACAACGATCACGATGAGGTATAACGAACGGAGTACAGAGTTGTAGGAAAGCGAGACGATATCTCGCGACCCTTATGTTGGTTTATTCTTTCCTCCGATATCGCTTGTACGTACAGCCTGAGAAACAATTGTGTGGATGGGAGGCGGGACAGTTGGGACTCCGTCTGATGGTCTATGTCCGAAGACAGCAAATCTTCTCCATTCCCCACGATTCCTGAACCTCCCGCTTTTTTGCTCTCATTGTCTACCCGTCGCGTATTTCTTCAACCTTTACCGCTCATCTTTTTCTCTTTGTCTTGTTCATCTGAGTCCCATTTAATCTTTACTCACTCACTCTCGTTACATCCATTTCTGGGACTCGTCGTCTAAAGCGGCGAGTGGAAAATAGATACAGCCATGTACCTCCCTCCCGAAGCGGGGATGGGTCGTTAAAAGTCTCCAATTACGGGGGCGAAGTCGTGAACCCGGAAGTAGCATGTATCTTGTAGTATATATTTCTTCGTTGGTTTTCTATCGGTCCGTTTCGTCTCTCTTTCCGTAGCACACAGTCGAATTTACCAGGTGGTGGTACACTATACACCAATACGACACCCCCTGCCGCAATATTGCACTGTCGTCATACTAAAGTGTCTGGAGTATCATACGTGCACCCATACTATTCCGAAATGGTTCTTCGGTTGAACCGCAAAGACGATGGCTTCCAAGATCGGAATTGCACTCTTCTTCTTCAACGGACCAACCCAACCCTTGTACGACGAATAACTCGTAGCCGCCCTATCTACGCTCGCATCCCTTTTTGTACCGTTTCCCCTTTCGCGGTACCTGTATGATCCCTTTTAATCTTTTCCTTCTCGGCTGTTGCTGTGCTATCATTCTCAACTCTTTCAGCAGAAGGATTCGAAGCAAGTGTTGGCAGCAAATTGAACTGAACAAAATGATATACCAACTTTTTCCGTACGTCTTTACAGCACTTGTATTTTTGTTTCATCCGTATCCTCTTGAACTTTGTAAAGTGACTGCATACATTGTGATAAATGAGCAGTGCAGATGACTTCGCGTTGAAAATGGAAGAGCACAGTACATAAAGTATGTCCTCGTAATGAAATGTATACCTGGAGTTCATGGTATTCCCAGATGCTGCTTGGTATAACCGCGCAATGTCGGCTTCCAAGATTGGGATTGCAGTCATCTTCCCTGTGGACCCTACGAGCCTTTCCCGAAGAATAGCTTTCGGCCCAATCTACTATGCTGCAACCTCTTTTACTTCTTTCTTAGGGTCCTCCACCAACTTCCAACAAACTCTCTTTCCCTTTCGTTTCGTGACTACAGTACTACCGGTCCTGCCTCAACTATTTCTCCATTTTGCTCCCGCCGCCCTTCCTTACATACTTTTTTCTCTGTTCTACATGCTTCTCGAAGCTCTTCATCCGTTCTCTATCTTCATACCGCTACCCCTCGGCGACCCTTGCCGCCTTCTCGGGTCTCAAACGTCGTAACTTCTAGGAGCAACGTCCACCTTCCGTGAAATTAAGGTAACGGGAACGTCACTCTTCGAGAGCGTGAACCCCTTCGAGTTTCCTTTGCTCTTCTTCTATCTTAGGTATCTTCCCTTTTATCCTCGATTCCTCAACCTCTGAGAATATCCAGCTGGGACTAAAGTTTCCGAGTGCCGCGACAGGTTACAACCACCAGAGGTGATGTTGGTATTCGTGGGGACTTTACTGTTTTACATTAACGAGATTTCTCTTGAGAGCGAAAGAGTGAGGATGTAGAGCGTGGTTGGAATTATGATCGAGATTGTGATTGACGTTGGCATAAAGAAGGGGTGGAGTGGTTTCTTATCGTTTGAAGATAGCTAGCTGCATCGCCAGGGACCGAGTGTCGTATCTGTGTCAAGATTTACATGGAGTACCGCTGTAACAACCCTCGTAACCCTCGGAGGAGCATTGAGGGATGGTGCATGGAATCGCGGCTTCTCGAACCCTTCAACGTGCATGTCACTGTACAATGGGAATGAAGCACCTATAGAGATTAGACGATCGAACTTGTAAGCCGTAGATTGGAGAAAATACCCATCGTATTATAGAAAATAGCTATAGTAATGGTTCAGGCTAAGCTGCAATTAGCTTCCAAACTAATCTTTTGGCAGATGACGACTCGACAGACTAATAGATCGAAATCCGAGTCGGTTTGCGCTGGTAACAGTCGCAGCTGCATCGTTCTTCAACTTTTTCAGTACAATTGCAGACGAGATGGTTACATATTTAAACACTATATCATTCGGATTGTCAGATCTTCTCTAAATGGCGTCAGATTTGTTCACATTTATAAATATAGCTGTATGCGCGATGGATGCAGCTACATTAATAGAATAATCAGTATAAGTCTGATTAACGATTGCTTCAGTAAATTTGCAAGAGTTTTGAGAACCTCCTCTTCGCAGTTTGCTGCTCCTTACGCCAAAGCAAATTTTAGCATATAGTTATAGACTATTAAGTGCGAAACGGTAATATAGCTCGCGCTATATATCCGCGTCAGGTTGACCAATGTCCTGTCGCACCCGCCATGTATCAGAAGCCACGGTGTTCTGTGGCCACTTCGGATAATCCTTCGCGTCGTCGAACTTTCGTCGTCGCGATTTCATCCCTCTTCAACTGACGAATAACTCCCGTAACCGGAGCAGACTTTCGATATTTCTTACAAAAAAAAAATCGATCTTTTCAACTCTGTTGAAAATAGATGGGTATCTTTTTTACAATTTTTTCACGTACAGTGGCACCCCTCTTTTCTTAACTTCACTTAACTCAACCGCCGGCTTCTTTCAACTCGTTGCCATGGCAACGATTTCGCTTAACTGTATTTCCCCTGAGTCCGCTCGCCCCCTATGAGCGAAAAATGTCAACTGCGCATGCGCTGACTCACGCCGTGGCTTTTTATCTACGGACGCGTATACCCCTCGTAACCCCTATCGACAGCAACTTACCGGGAGTAGGGATTGTAGGGGAAATGCATAATAGCGAATGCTTCCGGTCCCGTCGAATTAAGAAAAGAGGGATTGTGCTGTACCACGTTTACGAATGTGATATTTAGTGACTTTAAGGACGATTTTCAAGAAACGTAGAAGCGGTACCCTCTCCAATTGTATTAAGCAACAAATACCTCGCTTTCCATTGTCGTTGGGCATCGAGCCAATAGAAAAAAAAGGTTTGTACGGAAGAAAATTGATGCATACAGAGGCAAGAGAATTAGTGGCATTATCGAAGGACTTGCGCGAGTAGGAAACAGCGAATGAAGGCGGAAGGAAGGAAGCAATGAAGAAAAGAGTCAGAATCCTCGGCAATTATATCTCTTCTTCGTATAGGCATAGGGGTCGTTACTGTGCTCCAACTCCCCTTTTAGCGGCTTAACCGGTACACCTCTCAATCAGGCAGCGCCGCTAGGCCCGGCACTTTACCTTCCTAACTGTTACTCTACGATACAGAAACCGTGACTATACAGACGAGAGATACAATGCTCACTGTTAGTCGGATCACGTACACGAAGTTCATTTAGTTTATGATAGCAAGATAGAAAATAAAAGAAAAGTCGAAACACATCCGCTGTCTTTATCACCTTATTGCCACTGAGACTTCTCCAGACGCTGATAAGAGAACCGGTCGAATCAAAGAAGTATAGCAATCACTGAACGATCCCTTACCATCTTTCGTTATATATGAACTGCTGCGACTCATTTTTCCAATACTGTGGATACCATACACGTGAAACAATTAAGGGTTCCTACACTTGGCGAATCGTGAGATTGCAATGCCTCATCGAAAATCTCTTTTCATTTCTTTTTCTCTTCACTCTCTTCATCTGTGAATGTCTCTTTGTTCTTCTTGTTTTGTTTCCTAACTTATGATGGAGGAAATGTCGCAGTTGTCGCAAGATGCTCTTTCGACGAGTTCGAGGCTCAGGACAATTGTCGTTATGGCTTAAATAAGAGCAAACTACAGGACTCGATTAGAAGACAAAAAAATAATTGAAAGCTTGCCAACCACGTTCTGTTGCGAAGACAAATATAGATATATACAGAACACTATTATATATATATATATATATGTAACATCGGTAACATTATTGAGGAAGCGACTTTTATCGATTATCGATAATCAACAATTACGATAAATTGGGTCAAAAGGTCCTTCTGTCAGTAGTGACGATGAAAAGTTCGCTATTTGAGAGTCAACGGCTGGAACAAATTCGAGAGGATGCAAATATATGTCTGCAACTGTAAATACAATTTTTATTGGCTTTTCAAATATTCATACGATGCATATTAATCTGCATATTAAGCTGTTTGATTGACGAAAGTTTTTCAAACGCAACGATGCAGCCGCAGTAAACTAACCGAGAAATCCGATTATTATGTTGTCCTCAGCAATGATTCGCATCACTAAATGATATCGATGTTTCTCGATGCGTTTGACAATTGACAGCCATTAAATGCAATGTTTTTGAAACACCGAAAAAGTTTCGAATATTCCTGCCGTTGTAATAGCATCAATTATTATTTCCATAGTTCGCATAAAACTTTTGTTATTCGTTATACACGCACTGAATATCGCGTATCCAATTTGTTTCTAGTAACAATATGCCACTGAAAAACCCTTTACGGAGGCTAAAAAAAATAGTGACGGATTCGCAATGTGTTGGCGGAAGGAGAGAATAAGATACGAAAGATGAGCAAAAAGAAAAAAATGAGCAGTAACAAGCGTAAGAGAGGCGGCGCGAATCTGGAAGATGAGAGAAGATGAGAGATGCATTTTAACCAACGAAATATCGGCTCTCTTCTGGCGATCCCACAGGACTGCCAGGTTACCGCCGGTATACAGAAGGGCGGAAAACGAACACTATGGAGAGGAACAGCAGTTGCAGTACCGGGAGGGTATCCCACCAGAGTCTGCAAACTTTGACAATTTTGGGTTGGGATCGACGTCGCTCCCCATCTGATATATTATTCCTGCTTCGTAGAATCGAGTGACAAAAAGGGATGGCTGAGAGGCTCGGTCTCGGTGAGGGATAGAGACTTTGACGGGAACGGTACACCATTGAAAAAATGCTCAAGAAAGACGACGATACAAGTATATGCATAAAATACACGATGTACACACAGAATCAGAATATACTTGTAACTGCTGTATCCAGAGAAACCCTGAAGGATACCCGTGAATCCGAGAACTGAATTGAATTTCTCCGCGGTGGTAAAGAGAATACTCGAGCATTCCATCCCTCCCTCTCCCCCGCTGCTCCCGTATTGCTGTATACAGACGCAAGATTGACGAACACTTCGCGGACCGTTCCCGAATTACGAATAGCCGGTATATACATGATAACACAGCATATACATACTCGAGCCTATCGACTGCTCGTTTGAATGGTTCCTTCAGAATCTTTAATGCGGGAGATACATCAGTGAGTACGGAGTTTGACGGTACTTCACAAAATTTGGGTTCAATGCAGAAAGAGCAATGAGGCAAGCAATGGGGTAAAAATTGTAGGAAAATATACAAACTTATCGAAATATTGAAGGAAAGGAACACCAACTGATTTTGAGTTCAACAAATTTGCGATTTAATTTTATTTTGCTCTACGGCGTGATGCGGAATTTTGGGAATGACGAATAGGTATTTGAAAGCTCAACCAACGAGCGATGAAAACTTACGAGCGGCTGTTGATATCAGTTTGACCCGTTCGAACGGAAAGGAACCACCAGCTGCTATTTCGGATCCTAACAATCTGCGCCAACGTGCGTTCCGGAACTGCTATCCAGCGCGCCGAAGGATCGAAATTTAATTACCAAAGTTCGCCAACAAACGGATAAGTACCGGCTTTCCTCTGCGCTATGGGAAGGGTGCCCTCCCGTCGATATCACCTTAGTAGGCTAATCATGTTCTGTGACACCAAAGCTCGTAGTCATTCGCAGATCGTTAAACAGTCTAATCAGCAAGGATATTATCGTACGATTATTCATTTCCTTAACGATGTTTCCGCGGTATAGTAATGAATAAAAAGGTACTCCGCGGACGGGATCATCCGAAAATCAGTGATGATAGAAGATAATGTTTTACTTCTAATGGTAAAACGAATCACCTTTGGCATAACGAATTTCTATTCGTTACATTTTCTTTCTGCTAACGCAGAGAAATGTAATTCTAATCCAAAAGTTGAAAACTTTTAACTTCGATAATAGGTACAGCGGCCGCTCTGCCGCTTTCCGTCGCTCTCGCGTGTTACGATAGTTGAGTAATACGTCACGAACAAAACTCCGAATCCCGCGATGCAATTAGCAAAGTGCACGAAACATTACTTGTTACACATTTGTGGGGGTCACCATCAGCTGCACTACTCCCTACAGTACCCGTCTGTACTACCATAGTGCGGTAACCGCCCAACGGTCCCTTTGCCGTTTTCATTGCCGCTTGAGAACCAAAACTCCTCGTCGTCGTCTCTCTCTTCCTCTCTCATGCATTTAGTTTGTCGTGCTAATGACCGAAGCTCGTTGAAGGTGGAAATCTCCTCGAGCTTCGAGAAAACATCTCGCCGCTTGCACCTTCGCAAGATAAACTTCAACCTTTCGGTTGTAATATCGTGATTAGAGTTTTAGTCACTTCCCAGACAGATCGTGTTTCGAATATCAATTTATATTTATGATTAGGAGACCTTCTGGGAAATGAAGATGGAAACTTTAATCTTGTCTATGAACAAAGTTGACGATTGTTAAAATCGAAAAAGATGTGGCGATTTCTGTGTTGCAGACGCTCCAGACTTCGGCCATTTAAAAGCGTTTCGCACGCTTCGTTGGCAGTCATTAAAAGTTCAAAATTAATGATCGTCTCTTTTATCCATTAAAAAATCGTATAGTATAAGTTTAACTTCGTTTCAAAGTGAAAAAAAAAAATTGTGTAAAGTGTGAAATTTGTATTATTTATTTTATTGCAAAAAAAAAAACAAAAATGAGAGAGGGGCGCGGGGGTACGAGGGTTCTCGCCAGAACCTTCATACATTCGAAGAAAAAAAATCGTAAGCTATTTATAAACTTACCTAATAACGGTTATTGATAATTATTCGTCCAAACTTTTGGCTTGACATTCGCCTATATTCCTAATTAGTCCCTCACGTTCCATGAGTCCTTGCAAATTATTTAATGTCATTTGATACCGCGATCTGCATCTCAACTACAAGCCTTGACAAGTGATATGATTATTATCAACGAGGCGTCTGTCTGCTACACAGTGGTCGAGAATTTCCGTGTCGGGTCGCTCCCGACTGCAGTCGCTATAGTTAGTTTGCTCGAGAGGGTCCCTCGAGTTCTCCGATTTACCCGGAAATTCCGATCCTCGGGGTTTATCGTATGTCGAGTAATTCTTACCCGCGGCCGTCGCCGAAACTGCAATTGGAATCGCCGCGAATACAAGTACAATTGCGCGCGTTCGCTTTGAAATACCGAAACAGAACACCTGCCATCCTCCCCCCCCCCCCCCCCCCCCCCACCCCTGCCTCGCGGTACATGCAAAGTACTTGAATATCTACATACGAAAGATAGTAGTACCCGAATGAAGGTACGTTTATCGTTTGCATACAGTCTTTTATTAAAAGACGACAAATCGACGAAACTCCGTCGTGTTTATCGTCGTTATTCGACGAATCTTTACCTGTAATCCACAGACAATCAATCCTCCAATTGATAATTTTTCTCCAATACCAATATCTTCACACGACATAAGGTTACAGATACATCGGTATCGGGAATTGTTCTTTTATTGTGTACCGTTGAAACGAGACTGTAGAGAAGGCTTAGGGATGCCCAGGGTCGTCGTGGCCATCCCGAGGGAACTTTCACCGGGCGTGTATACGAGAAAAAGTGGTATATAGGAGTCCTAAAAGCATGGAGCGAAAGCCTAGAGCGAATGAATTTTACGAAACGCGACGAAACGAGCCGACGAAACTTACGAATGAACAGAATGCGCGAGGGAGAGCTATACATGGTGTATAGCAGCAGTGGTAGCGGCAGGAGGGGTAGTAACTGGTCCACAGAGGTTCGTCGAAGTTGCGAACGGCGGTGAGGGTCGACGACGGCAAAGAAGTATCGAAAGAAGAAGTAGAAGAGGTAGTAGGAGCGAAAGAGCGCGAGGTGATGGGTTCGGGGGCCAAAGGGGGAAGGAAAGCCTGCAGACACATTCGGTGCAGGACTTGTTGGAAAGTTTATCATTACTTTTTGCTCTCGTACATCGAAACTCGGCGACCTGCCTGTCCGCATTCAACCCCTCCGCCCCCTCCCAACCCCTCCCATCGCTCGGCAGGCCCGGCACCGACGACGAGATGGCCCGTCGGCTAATATCATTTTAAAACCAAAGTTTTGCAACCGAAACTTTTGTTTATTATTTTTCCATCCGCGGGCCCGCGAAGAAGAAGAAGAACGACGACAGAGCGGGAGCGAAGCAGCAGTAAAAAGAAACCTCGCTTTTCTAGAGGCTTTTCTAGACCTTTCTTTCCTTCGCATCGGCAAAGACTATGTCGAGTACAGCACTCTACGAGACCTTAGGCGATTGAACTTTTGTTTTCGTGGTAAAAAAAAAAAATTCAAGGGCGGTCGTTGAATGAAATCATTTTTTTTTTTTAATTTAAAAAATTGATGTAGATAAATGAATTGAAATGAAGAAAAAAATCCACATATCTCAAGTTGCAATATAATACGCACCTAACTTTTTGTCCCGTCGTTCATCGTGTTATTTCGACGGCATTTTAATATGATTCTTATCGTGGTATTCGCATCGGCAAAGACTATGTCGAGTACAGCACTCTCCGAGACCTTAGGCGATTGAACTTTTGTTTTCGTGGTAAAAAAAAAATTTCAAGGGCGGTCGTTGAATGAAATCATTTTTTTTTTTAATTAAAAAAATTGATGTAGATAAATGAATTGAAATGAAGAAAAAAATCCACATATCTCAAGTTGCAATACAATACGCACCTAACTTTTCGTACCGTCGTTCATCGTGTTATTTCGACGGCATTTTAATATGATTTTTATCGTGGTATTTATCGAGTGCAAAGGTTGCGTTGAAGATACATAGGAATGAATTATTCTTTCGCTACAGGTGAAGAAACGAAGAGGCAAAGTGGAAGATTGCGAGTTAACGCAAACACGCTATTATCCTTCTCTGCATGGTATCTCTCGGGGCAATGCTCAATTTCAACGAAACTTGTTACCCGTTCTGTTGCGTTGGTACTTGAGCTAACAGGTGATGTACCGTCTATTGCTTGCATCGCTGCATCTTCTACAATCTCAACAACAACAATCGTCGTTGTCGGAAGAGGCAAATGCGTCTGGTAACGGCTTCCTTATTTTTCACAGCCCCGCGGCGAGAAGAGATGAATACTATGATATACTCGTGTAGATAATATATGGGAAGGAATACGGGTACCATAAAGTAAAAGGTGCACAAGATGCAGCGATAAACGGTGGCGCGATTCTTTTCGCCGAGAATTCACGACCCGGTCGCGCGTTTCATTGTGTTCTACAAAAATTCAGATCCGGTGTTGGGGCGGTAAAAAATAAGTAAAATGTTACATTCATACATATATTTTAATAAAATAACTCAATAAACGAATGGTATAGTAAATGAAGGAATTCGTGATCATTTTTATTCGTTCGTGCAGTGAAAAAAAGAAAAAAAAACAAAGGATCAATGATTCCCAATGGTTCGACGGATAAAAGTTGAGTTATTGATTACTCGACGCATTTCGATGGGACACACACGATCGGGATGAAGAAGAGAGACGTGCAACCAAGCGAATGAGAAAATTAAAAATGTAACTTCTCGAACACGCCAATCGATTGTGCGAAACGTGACGACTACCGAACCAGGATGGAAGATGAATGCTCAATATTTCAAAGCAATCGACGGAGCGCAGACCAAAAACGTCGTTTCGCGTTCCCTTCCAGGTGAACGCCTTTCGGCCCGATGGAATTCCAATGGATTTGACGGACCGAAAAATACTTCTCGAAGGAGACGTACGGCTAGGATATTCCTCGGGAAAAGTTCCGCGCCACACGCGGAGAAGTGGAAGCGAAAGTTGCAACTAATATCGCGGCTCTCGCAATTCTGTGTATTAATTTTATCGAACACTTGAGACACGATAATAGAATTTCCATCAAATCAAAAAGATATATAAAAAAACAAGTAAAGAACGATTAATCAACAAAGAAAATGTTGCAGAAGATTATTTAAAAAATATTGAGCCATCAACACCGGAAAAATCCCACATGAAAAAAATATATCGCAAAATATATCAATAATATATTATCCATATTTTCCGCAAAAAATCGTATATTGCGGAAATATTGTAGAATATATTTCTGCGATGTGACCAAATATATAACAATTTATATGATTAATATAGAAATTAAATGAAAATGTCGGGTTTCATTATATTTCGAAAAAAAAAACATATTTTCTGCATATACTTTTTTTTTCTTCTGTGGATACAGCAATATTTTAAAATAATATGAGATAAGATAAGCGCAAGAAATTTTACACAGATAAAAAAGTCTCCAATTTGCGAGTAAACATAAAAATACAAGACTCCTCGCATGCGGAAAATCGTACCAATCAGACAATTTATCGCAGGGGGGATATACGAGGTAAAAAGAAGCCACAAAACTTTTTTTCCCCGGCTGTGCTTGTCTTTACTCGCGTGGCCTGTTTACGAAGACATATCATCAGGCCGAAGTACACGTTTATTTTATTTTTCGAGAGATATATAAAGGTGGATGAGAAGAGACAAGACATTGGAACGGGTGAGAGGAACGGGGATGGAAAGAATGAGAAAAGAGGAAGAAGACTAAAGGGTACCCGGGTGGAAATAGAAAAGTGTAGAATGAAAGACTCAAGCGAAGTCGAGGCGGGATCGGAGAGAACGGCAGAAAGAAGAAAAAACAAATAAGATGCGAAGCCTTTACTCACTTAACAAGGGAATTAAAGGCGGATAGAAGAAAACAAAAAAAGAAGAAAAAACAACAACAAAAAAAAAACAAACGAAAAGCCCGTCAGAGAATTAAACTGCCGACGACTTTCCAGCGGAAATAGAAGTAAGAAGAAAATCGTCAGCGAGAGAAGGTAAAGCTGTATATAAGAAACTCGACGAATCTAGAAGTGACTGCTTCTCAACGCGTAATTTCATTCGCTTTTCCCCGATTCGACGTTAATGAGCGCACGTTCCGCGATTCACCGAGAGATTTTCATTATTTTTTCAATAATAATTCGTATTTATTAAATTTTAATGCGCGTAACAATGAAATGAATGATAAAGAAATGATTAAAATGTTTAATGAAAACCGACGGCAAGGGGCGTTATCGTTTATCGTATAATGAGCGCAAGATGACTTCAATGATCCGCAATGGAATCAAAATTCTGAATTATAAAGTAGGATTATAAAAAATAGTATGGAGTGCCGTATTCAGGGGTATTGGGGCGACCGTTGTATTGCATTACGTATACATGAATATGTCGTGAACTCAGCCGAGGGATCTTCGTGATAAGAATAAAAAGAATTCGATAAAACGACGAGAGGGATGTTTCCATTTAAATTCCCGAGTCGCTATGCTATTCGCCTGGCATGCACGTTTAATTCCGTCTAATACTCTCACTCTTTTCCGCGTTTCGGTCTGTTACCCCCGGACTTCACGGTTCCACCACGAGAAACAATTTTGCTACCGCGAGGGTCTTAATCCTTTCCCACGTGAAAATCTACGATGGTTACGAATAAAAAAATAAAAAGTAAAAAAGAAAATTGAATCGCGTTCTAACAAAAGATTTAGTGGCTCATTAATTATTCGTTGACTTTTTCTCATCGTCATTCGCAAGATTTATGAGTTTCGCTGAGTTAGCGATTACCCAATAAAGACATTTTCGCGATCGGGAGGACGATACCGAAAAATCGTTATAGCCGCCAGAGGCGGTCCGTTAATTTTATATAGACTTTGCTCGAATTTTTCGTCCTTTTCGAAAAATATTTTGATCGATATTCCGTTAGATTCGCACAAAAAAACAACCCCTGAACACGATATCATTGTCCCCAAAATATATTTGCATCTCTGACGCGTACAAATGTACGCCACATAAACATCGATACGCCATTTTTTTTTTTTTTTTTTTACAAGGGAAAACATTGTCTGAAACAGAACGAATCGAACAATAATGCTGTTAAGAAATCGATAAAGTATTAAAAATACGATAACTACGTGAGACACGAATGTGAACTGTACACAAGGGGCTCTGACGCTGGATCGCAGCTAGAAAAAGGATTGAATATCCTACATATGGAAAGAGCGAAAAGGAAAAAAAAAGAAGGGGCACGAGGCCAAAAGAACGATGGTCTAGCGAGGGGGTGGGAAAGAGGGCCGGGAGGAGGGGGGGGGGTGTAGGGGGCTCTATTAAACCGTCTCTCCTCATTCCACACCGACCTGACGAGATGAAAGGAAGTTCCACTGACTGAAAGGATTATGACGAACTGCTTCTCGTTCAAAGGGCCGGCCGGCGATAATCGGCAAAGTAATTTTCCGAATATTCTCTGCTCTCCAGTCGGCCAAACTCCGCCCTTTTCGTCATCCCCAAAGCGCCCCTTCACCCTCTCACCCTTCGTTCACCTTATCATTTCACTATTCCTATCTTCATCACTATTTCTCACTCTTTATCTACGAACTTCCGCGACTACAGAGCGCACCCTGCGAAATCCTCATCCACCGTCGTGTCTTTCATTTTTTCTTCCCTCTAATTCCATTTTCTCGCTCTCGTAGCTCTCCCCCCCATTTCTCATTCTTCAGAAACTCCGAAATTGCAACGCAAACGAATTTTTGTCCACATCGTTGTTTGATCACAAATTCTCCATTTTTTTATATTTCATTGAGCGAACATTTTTCAGCATAACAAATGTCTAATTTATTTGTATTTCGATGACACTTTTCATGGGGTGGACTGGTGGAGACTAATTTTGGCCGATTTTACTCCATTTTGCTCACTATGTTCGAAAGAAAAACACTATGAAAAAAATTTAATTAAAATGGCGGCGGGTTGACAATTCTCCATATTTTTACGAATTATTTCAAAGTCTTAATAATTTAAATGTTAACAACCAGTGGGTATCTACCCGACTAACTCGCTAATAATAATAATAATCATAATAACTAATAATTTCGTACTGCACGATGTTTTTTGTGAGTGATTTGAAAATAAATATGTAGGTTATGTTTATCGCGAACGATGTCATACGAGTGTCAATGCGTGGCGGGCGTGTCGCTGAGAGTGAAAAAAAAAACAGTCGGATGAGTTTTTAATTGGAAATAGTGGTGAAAAAAGTGAGTTGGAAGTAACGCGTCGAAGAGAGGGGATGGGGGGTCTCTTGCGAAGGGGAAGTGGTATATGCTACTACAGCGTGCTGTTGCATGGAGTATCTCGGCTCAAGCGCGCAGATCGCAAACAGCACATCTCCTCTACTCTCGTTCGCTCACTCAACGTATATGGCATGTACCGTACTATATTTAGCGTATATACATACTTATGCGCACATACTATAATATTATCCATGAATGCATGGCGTATGTAGCGCACATAATGAATACATAATGTGTTACGACGGAAAGGGGTCGAGTACTAGTGATATCGCGGCAGTAGGGCCGGGAGGCGCTCACTCGCGCGCCTTAGTAAATATGCCGAATACCAAAACGCTCGAATACGAAGAGTATTCTCGACGAAACGCTATCTAGTTCACCCTCTCCTCGACATAATTTTTTTTCCTTTTTTTTTCTCACCGTTACATCCATTTCTTCGAGTCTTAACGCTCCTTTTATTATCGTTAGATGATATTTTCACATTTTCCCCTAAGTCGACATTTTTTATGAAAATTCAATTTTTTTTTATACACATTTCAATGATTTTATAACATCGATCATTTTTTATTTTATTTCTTATATTATCATCAATTTTTTATCTCGATTTTTCAACATTGCGATAATGTTTCTCGTACGAATGTACCTAATATACAAGTTTCGGTGATATGACAGGTATTACGCGCATCATAGTTCATAGCGGATAGAAGCCTACCAGACGCATTTCTTCGCAGCAATACAAGATAAAGGAGAAATGAGACCGTAAGCGGGCCAAGCTGTGTTTCCTATTCCCCGAACACTGAGTGCCGCAGCTCTGGCGGTACTTAGGTCTCAAAATGCGCAAACCTCATATCGTACGTCGGCAAATATTCATATGTTAAATATCGTTTTGCCGACAGATATAGAAAGTATGAAAATGTATGATGCGGAAAAAATACGGAAAAAAAGAGGCGCGTACCGAAGGAAATTGCAGCGAGAGCCTCGTGCGCGCTGGAAATTTGACGAGAGAACTTTCTATCCCGGAGAATAATAATACAGCGATAAAGGAAGTTCGTTGTTATACATTCTCCGAAAATATTTTGCATGCCTTCGACGAGAAGGATGTAAGAATAAAAAAAAGAGATAAAAAAAAACTGCAGGATACCAGAAGTATCAAGTATTATGGATCGTACTGTAAAATAAAGGTTCACCGTGTACTTTATTCGAAGAAAAATGCTTGCGGAAGATTGACGAAAGAACCTCCGGGCATATGCCCCGCGACTATAGCAGAGATGCATCTATCAACGAAATTTTTTACATCACATTCCATCCCCCGAACGTACCAAGCGTATATGTTTCCAGGAAAAACGTTAAGAATAATTCGATTTCTCGTCACTGCCAGTGATTCTTGACAAATGGCCAACTATCGGAAACCGTGATGCACATGTGTGCATCTACTGACACTATCTTTTGTCGGGTGTCAGAGGAGGATCAGCGATGCATGAAACCCAAAGGTGGATCATCTCATCGCTCTCACTTGGGGTTCGTCCAAATGCAATTTATCTCGCTCGTCGGAGTGTCTCGCGCGATGTGCATTGAAAAAGTTGCGACCGAGCAGACGTAGTTTCTCTATTTTTAAAATTTTTTTTTAAATAAAAAAAAAAAAAAATTTTACAAAAAATTAACAATTAGAAATTTTCGAAAAACGAGGCATATTTAAGGCCTGACTAACAATGCACAACCGACATATTAAATTTAACTCTCAATTGGGAGGTAAAAGTTTTGATACTCGATGTATTAAATATACGTGTTTCATAGTTTAGCTTAATTCGTGTATTAACTTTGCTACACGTTTATTACGGACAAAAGCTTTATACATTTCATGTATCAACTTTGCTGAAGTTTTCAACAGTGTTTTACTGTTACGAAATGTTTTTTTACTAACAATAGAAAAGAGTAAAATCAACGAAAAAAAAAATTATACATAATCTCAGAATTTCAAGAAAACATCGGATAGATAGATAGATGCGAATTTATAAGACACGGAAAAAATAACGTCGTATAAATACATATACGAGATACGGCTGTAAAGCTGCAGGGCTGTAGAGGCAACCAAAGGATGAGATGCGAAAAAAGCGTAATAATAAACGAAGCAAAGAAGACGCGATGTGGTATATGATATGAAAACACTTTATGAAACGATAGACGAGGATGCGCCTTTCACCGACGACGATGCGAAGACGATTATAGGATGCGCTATGTGCACAAATAACGACGGCGTACAGTACGAATATATGCAGCGCGCATATCTCAACCGTTCATGCACAACGCTTCTCGAAGGAAATATTGCAAAGCCGCGCGTCGTCACCGACGCCGTGCAGTCAAGTTTTCGCAAGCGCAACCAGGAAGATTACTCCCGAGATTACGGGAGGTCGTCGCAGAAGGCAATTTAGTGTCTGGGTGATCAGCACCGAGAGCGAGGCTTGCGGTTATGGCTTGAAGATCGAGTGCTTTCGCACGATGGCGTGACACGGCACGCTGCAGGTTTTCGGTGCACATCGCCGCTTTCGTAGAGGCCTCCGACCTCGCGGAATATCGCTGGAACGAAGAACCTCATTCCCGCGCGCCCGCATGGGACATCAGTGCTGGAAAAGCGGAGAAACCAAGTTGCGGCGACCTCAACCCGAACCCTTTCAGGATGTATTACCTCGCTTAATTACACCGACCTCCTCCTACGCCTCGCACGTTTTGCACCCCGTTTCACCTCTTTGCAGCCTGTGTTCAGCCTACGCCTTCGGAAAACCTATAGCGTACACGCTATACGATATCTCTCTATATTATGAAAAGATCTCGCCGCAGCATCCGTCACCATGTACAGGGATTCAGACGCCCCGCACAGGTACTGAATTGCCCTACGTGCCCCGGGAGCCATAGCCCGAGATTCCGATTATTTCAAGTCACCGATTCTATGGTCGCCTAGCAATGGTCAACATAGCAACGGTCGTCACATCAAACGCTGGCGGAGGACGACATAACGTAACACTGAAGAGAGAAATGTTTCAGTGTCGAACGGAGTAGGGACCGCCTTCTGGTAGATATATCGACATTTGATAGACAAAGGGATAATATTACATTATTTAAAAACGCGCAAAAAAATTGGTAAGTTTCGATATGTAGATCCATCGCTTTCACTGACGTCAGAAATCCTCTATCTTGAGCCGCAACTCGAGAAACCTTCCGGCCTTCGAATGCGTATGTTGGTTTCAGGCAAATTGAAGCCGAGAGTACAGCATAGGATGGAAAGAGCGACGAGGTTGGGAACAGGAAGAAACATGTTTTGGGAGGTAGAAGCCTCGAGGCTGCATCATGAAATTTAGTTTTCCGCCCTCATTTTCCGAAACAATATTTACACTACAGCTGAGACGCGTCGTTATTAATAATTATATTTCTTACGTCGCCCTCGCATTTTTCGACACGAGAAAGTATGTCAATTGTACCATCTGAAGGTAAGAGTCGGTAAAAAAAATGAGTCTGTTACCATTTATTGTCAAACGGTTTCGTTATTTTTTATCTTTAGTGACGAAATTACAATAATTTTGAACGAAAAATTTCGTAAGGGTAAAGGCCCACTTTCATGCGTTGAAAAGCCTAAAGGCCTCATACGTGACGTTTTATTTTTTTTCAATATCAAAATTTAGACAAATTCACAATGCACTTGTTTCATCTCTTCTTTTCGCTCATTAACCCATAACTACGTAAATGAACGGCTGCAAAACATTGCAGAAACGCCATATTTTAAACTATCAGTAATCGTCGTCACAGTGAACCTTTTATTTACTTCCTATCGGAGAATTGTTCTACGTTTATGATTGCCGTGTCTGCTACTCGGGAGTATTGTTTCATGAAAATCTTTATCGAACGTTTCGACGTGGAAAAAGAACTCAACGGAATCGAATATCGGAAAGAACAGCCCGATGGGGGAGGGAGAAGGGGTGGGTATACTACCGGAGAGAAACGTCTATAGTACATATCCTATGTGCTTCCTGCGGGACCCAGCTGCTGGCTCGGTCTACCTACCTCCTCGCCGCATTCAACCGAAAGACAATCGTTCGCTAAATCGCACACAGCGAGAGACGAGAAGGTGGGGAGGGGTTAGGAAAATCGTAGTCGGACATCCTTGTGGCCTCTTCCACCCTCTTACCATTTTCCTCGCTATTGAATCAGTCGACCCAAATTGCGGAAAACCAGCGGTGACTTTGTTTCCATCGATCGACATCGGCCTGATAAAGAAGGTCTTATCAACGTGTATGGTTTCGAAACCGTTTCGTTCGTTTGGTTGCGTTGTCTCTCGCTTGACGTACGAGACAAACTTCGGGGCTGATGAACAAAAGCTTCGAAAACGTTTAAATCCCTGACAAATCCAACCGCGACGATTGTCCATAAAATCAAAGCGAATAGTCGTTAATTCGAGTATTGTCTTTCGTACGATACAGACATCTGCATTTTGGCGATTTGGAGAGAGAGTTCAAGTCATTTCTGATCAAAATGGAAGATCCCATAACGTATTCTTGGATGATTAATGGATTCGTTGAGAATAATTCGAAGGGTTATCTGTTGTAATGAATATATATCAGATATATCAGAGTGCAAATTCATTTAAAAGCATCGAAACAAATGGGAAAGGGTAACCGGTCGAATACTGTAGTCGGTTAATCAAATTATGAATACATTACTACGTTATTTCAAGTAATTGAAGAATTTTTCCAGCTATGCGGAGAACATAACAATGTCTTTCATCCAAATGATGAACCAAAACTTTGGGCATCAAAAATAATGGTCCCAGCCGACATGGCGGCGTCGACTTGGAAATTTTCAATCGTCACGTGAATTAGTTCACCAGAAGTTCATTTTGTGACCCTTTCTTCGATCCCCCGCAACCGGGCCAACTTGGCGTTTGCCTGTTACTTCGATGCTCTCTCGCGTCGTATCCTTTAACGCTAATGTCTCACTCAGAGGCTCTTTCACTCCTCTCCTCTCTATCTTATCCCATTCTCGCGTACAAGCGAGCACCGTCTCTAAACTTAAGCGATTCTCAAGGAGTGGATAGAGCGCAAGAGAGAACTGAAAACCTATAGTACGCGGCAACTTGGACGTTGGGAAATTGCAAGAGAAAGGCAGCAACGGCAGCGGGAACGTAGCAGTGGGGTAGAAGTTCCCTCCAAAGTTTGTGAGACCCGTGATTTTAATACGCACGGAGATGCCGTACGCGCCTTCAGCCGTCTCGTCTCTATTCGCTTTCCCCAAGGGACCGGGGAGACGTGAAAGAAACAGAATGCAGGAACGAAAGGGAAAAGCGAGAGAGCGGTAGAAAGGCTGAGATGGAAGCTAAGAAAACTCGAAGGGAGAAAAGGAACCAGAGAGGGAAGAGAAGTTCCCGTGAAGCCAGAAGATAAACAGATACGACGACGATGCCCGGGTAGAAAAGCGTGGCCTCGTCGTCTCAACAACGGTTTACAGTGGCCTCTCCATCTTCCTACGGAGGGTATACATGTTACAAGTACGTACACGTATGTACTTATATATACCGTTGGCATATCCCACCCCGCAGTACCGACTACAACCTTTCCAACAAATCTTTTCACCGACCTTCCGAAGCTTCGAACGAAACCGAGGTAAACCCTTGGCCCCCACAGATTTTACTTCGCCACAAAATTTAGATCCCGCGCGAAGCTGTACTGTTCGCAACCCGTTCGAACCGTAATCTGGCAAACATGTGCAACACGAAAGAATGTTGCATTGCTTTTTTTTTTTTTTTCTAGTTTCGGCTTTGCGACGATTTGTCTCGAACTATGGATTGCAAGGGAATGTGACAATCACAGAAAACCTTCTTGTAAGACTATGAATAACAAAATTACTTGAATTTGCATTTATCGGTCTAAAAAGTTCAAAATGATTGAACGGTTTACGAACTTTATGCCCGAAATCATACCGAATTGGGACTACAGGGAGTCGACGCACATGGAAAAAGTAGATATAGCAAAATATATCTGTGATGTAACCAATATATTTTTCACGAATAACGTTATATTACGGATATATTATAGAATACATTTTTGCAAATGTATAACTAATTATATGATTAATACATTAATTACGTGAAAACATCGAGTTTCGTATAGTTCTTATATATTTTTCTTATATACTTTTTTTTTCGTATCGGTAGTGAAAGTTAATGCGATATTATGATAAAACTAGAAAATGGGGGTGAGACATTGACTTATAAAGGGTTAATGCAAGCCGTCAAGGCTGCAATGAACGTTTCAAATACCGAAGTATTGAGCATATTTCATATTTCCATAATGTATTCAGACCGTGGAATTCTTACGTTTTTCCGAGAAAAACGCATTTTTGCATTCATACTTCCGCCATTCTATTCCGTTTGGACTCCGGTATCTCTCGTCGGTGCAAAATATTCTTTCTCGCGTCTTCGCATACATCCCTCTTGTCTAGTTGATCCCTCTTGCATCCTCGCCTGTACCGTTTCCGCTTCAGTCTCCCTCCTCCCCCCGCACTATATCTTCAACTCACGAGTCGCGCCACAACCGCTAGAGCTGTCGTACTTGCGTTACTTTGCCGCTAGTTTCCCGGATGTGCAGTTTCGCGAGTGTTTTGAACTATGAACCGGTATTTTCGCTGTTTTTTCGTGTGCAGCAGTTTATCACGACGAAAACGTTGACTACTCGGTAGGTTTTTCGCATTTTCTGCAACCCCTGTACGATCATACGCGGTACTGTTACCCTTTGGCCCTTAGTTCGTGTGCAAAATTGTCGCGTCGGCTCGCGACCTCGGAGTCACGTACTACGTTTCACGCCCACTGTACACTGCTCCCAAGGTTCGGTTCGGTATTGGTTTTCAATTTGCATTCTGCTGCGATACCGCCCAACCATGCGTCATCGTGTATCACGTGAGCACCGAGTAACCGTGTCTTCACCGAAGACATCGATCACTATTGATTTATTCCAAATATTTTACTGTTTTTTTTTTATATCGATATATCGAATTTTAACACTCGAACAGACACCGAAAAAAATTGAATACGTCTAATGCACAAAAATAGATAATATCCGTTAACTCCTTCCCTCTTTATATACTTCTATACAGTTATAGAACAATCGCGCGTGACTTTCCTTTTCATTATACCAAACAGCACTATATTAACTATGATAGCAATTAGTCAAGGATTTCCGACAAATGTATCATTATTTCAATAATTTTTTGAAAATTATTAATTAAGTCTTTAATTGAAAGCATTGACTTGAACTTTAATTGGCAAAAGTTCTTAAAATTAAATGTTATTCTGTTCGGTTATAACCTAAATAAAGCAAAAAAAGAAAGCGTTACGAAACTCACTTTAACTCCAGCAGACAGTGTTCGTATAATTTCCGAGAAATGAATTTGAATGTGGGAACTTGCGGTGACTTTAATAGCTTTATACTTTTTTGTAATGGAGTGTGACGATGAAATATAACGAGGATCTATCTTTTTCTCCTACTAATGCATAACTAAGAGGCCTCCGAGCACCTTGAATGTTATAATTTATCATGAATTATGCAAATTGATTCTACTTATCCTATTGTTCTTCGTTTGCGCGTTCGTGCGAAGAAGACGCGACAATAATACAGGAATAATCTCGTAATTAGGGAATCACGTGGTAATTTTACATAATATTTTTCGTCAATCTAAATTGCCAGAACCAACTAACTTCAGCGTGTTGTAGAGCTGTGAGAGCTGTAGGCGTAAAAACAAAAAAAAATAATCCACCATTGGTCTTGGAATGGCAAATTGTCGTTAGATCACGAGCAATGCGAGAAATATTGGGGCAAAAATGTCAACACATATGCAAAGAATTAAAATTCTTGAAGTTCTACGTATCACAAAAGCAAACAAACGTAAAAATCCGGTTACGTGAACTCTTTCGTGATCTTTCTTTTTTCTCTCGAGATCCTCAGAATCCTGTGAGCAAAGTAAAGCCGTTCACGACCCTTGGCCAAGCTTTGCGGTAACTTGGAAGCGAATGACAACAAAGCCTTCTTACGCTCGATGGTCTTTCCTTATATCAAATTCTACGGCGATACGAGTTTTCCACCGTACAGTTTCCCTCGCAGGTAGAGTTTATAAGTCCTGCCCAGCAGCCCTGTCGAGTTCTACACACAGTCAGAGGGAAATTGTCGGGGTGGAAGCCGAGAGCTAACGTCAGGGGAGGATGCTGCTGCTATTGCTCAAATATTTATCGCGAAAGGGTTAAATATTTGAAAACGTCTGAAAGCAAGTTAATCTTCCGGCACGTCGTGTACTGCACATCCGGTCGGATCGGTGGTACATACAAGAGTGCCCAGTGCTCGGTCTCCCATGTCGGATGTGAGAAATGAAAAAAAAAAAAAAAAGATGTGGAAGCATCGTGGTTGGATGCATAAGTACGTGTGAGAGAAAGCATAGTCGCGAAAGTCTACGGAATAACTAATTCGAAGAGACATAAGTGCCACGTGTTGAAAAAAGTCGGTTTGATTAATCGTTTAATTAACAATTAAATCAGTTGCTCGTTAACTTTAGTCGCGGCTGATGTACTTTTATAGTTGAACGTCTCTACCGCACTATTCGCCGAACACCGTTCACTTCGAGGTATCGAACTTCTAAGGCAAAAGTTTCGGGAACAAGAACCACCGGTCGAAAGTTTGTGTCGACGACATACATATATACGCAAATCTTTTTCTCTTTTTTACAAGCGTACGTAATGAGTCTTGATAGAGTTTTATCTAAGGATCCGATTAAACTCGAAGAAACAAAGAAAACTCTGATGAAAGAAAAGTACGACTTATCACGATGTCCAATACAATTGTGAACGTCTGTTTTTGCGTTATAGTAATTAAATCCTAAGACGGCGTACCGTCGAAGAGAAGGGCATTGATAAAGCCATTTGATCTCTTGAAACGAGTTTAGCTTAAATATTGCCACAGTTTTCTAATGCTCTTACGATGAAAGTCGATTAATGGCTAATTAACTGATCGGTTTGAACGCTTTTACGAGAATCACGGTAAAACGCAGAAGAGCGAAACACGGCGTTCCGCGGTAAGTTTGCAACGGGTTTCAGGACAAAATGGAGTTTGTAGCGGTGACTAAAGACCAATAGCGGGGAAATAGTTGGGAAAAAAGGTGGTCGTAGCGAAAAAGGAGCTGAAGTCAGCGCATGCTTAGGAAAAGAGGATATTTCTATGAAAGTTTCTGAGGGATTAGGTGAGAAAAGCTTAAAAGGATTAAATTAGGTTATGTTTAACAAGTGGCCGTGAACTGCAGTCACGGTAGCTTTGCTCTAACAACGTTGGAATAATGCTCAGCGGTTTATAGCTTGTGTACAGCGCTCTAATATTCTATCTGTTCCATGTACATACTTATAGTAATACGTAATATACATGCATAACTTGTTCTCAAATCCTCTTGCATACAAGTTTCACCGATTCGCTCGAACCAAACAAGAATCTGTCGTTCATGTTGTCTGCAGAATCTTCCACTCGGCGAGGCTGCAAAGCAGGACGGTAAGTGCATTCACGCTTTGACGCTCGAAGCTTTGACATTTTTTGCACACTTGCGTTTTTATAGCCGGGAATGTGGGCCGACCTAGGAATGACCTATACGTTGGTGAGGTGTGTATTGGTTAATTATAGAATATGAACATTCTGCATAGAAACTCTTCATGTCAGTACCGGAGGTAACGTAATGATCATCAAGCTTTAGATAGCCTAAATATAGTGCAATCATAACATTATCAAAAGGCGTTACACTTCAAAAGTCGTAATACACCGAGTAACACGTGTCACCAAGTTTCGATAAATTGAACTGTGTTTTTGGTAAAGATTTCGCAGCATTTTCCCAGCAGATCATATAAACATATTTTCACGTTCAGTTGTTCCAGAAGGTGGTTTCCTCCCTATTTTCAGAATGCGGGGATCTGTTCATCGAGAGCAACGAGTCTGCATCGTTTTATCGGAAACCACCGGACCACGGATTACCCGTCCGTACCATCAGTAGGTATATACCTTGGTGTATATGGAGTTGGCGAAGCAGACAGCCCTATGCTCTCATCCCCGTGCAGTTTCGGGTGCAGTAGGCGGTAGCAGTAGCAGCAACAGCAGCAACAACGTACGTGCATAAACGCGGATGCGACCGGTCGGTCTACGCGACACCTGAGCATGTGTGGGAACCGCGCGCGCATCCTCCGACAGGGGTAATTAATCTAAGCCCATCAAACGAGCCGACCACGAGCGCGCCCGGCGTCGGTACAGGTGACAAATTGCCTCGATGCTCGGACCAACACGGCTAACCGTACTCGGACCTTCTCACTCCTTCCCTGTGCCCTTCCTCACCCTTTCTCATTCTCTCACTGTACGTATGTCACGGATATGCTATGTAGATAGCAAGCCCAACGTGTACAACTGCACTCAGGCACGCCCGAACTATCCGAGTAAACCAGTTGGTATACGGTTGGTTGGTACAGTTGCGGCTTCGCCGATCCTGCAACCAGTTCCGTCGTGCCGCTGCAGTGACAGTGGGTCGTCGACTTCACCACCGGAAATTCCGGTTCGCCACGTGCGAACGAGCACGAAACTCCCCCTTCCTTTACGCTGCTATATTGCTATATCGCTATCAACTATACCATTTCGTCCAGCATTTACTTGGTACCCGTGCTACTATGTCCAGTGATCTAGGCTATTGCAATGGAGTACCACTACACGTGTAACTACGAATGCGAACGGTACGCATGCATCGCTACGGATAACCGCGGTGCACTGGGATCCAAAACATCGGGTACTCGTGGTTGTGTCGCCCGTTTAAATGTCGCTTTATACAAACATATCATCCGCGCAGGATTTCGTTAACGTCAGCGATTGAAACCCTTGTATAACGTTCATGCGTTGATAATGGAAGAATTCAAGTAGATCATCCACATGTTTATCAACGTCAGAACCTTTGATACGTAACAAACGATTGAATATCCAAAATGTTACTGTTCATTTT
This sequence comes from Buathra laborator, assembly GCA_934046635.1. Classification (NCBI taxonomy): domain Eukaryota; kingdom Metazoa; phylum Arthropoda; class Insecta; order Hymenoptera; family Ichneumonidae; genus Buathra; species Buathra laborator. The sequence goes on from OW203900.1 coordinate 9,710,116, forward strand.
GAATTATATCAAAAATGAAATGCTACAAGGGTCTTCCGGGCATCTACGAGCTTTGATGATGAATCCGACCGCAATCAGACCACCGATCAATTTAATGTTTGTTTCGATTGTGGAAAACGCCTGGATGTACCATATGTTGGATACACACGCTAAATGGATTTATCTTTATCATGCATCATATTATCTCTACTCGCATATATCCAACGACAGAAGATAGATAAAAGGACATGAACTGTATTTTATTCGAATGAATAATTTTACTCGCATTAGGAGCCGAGGGCATGGGACTTTACGGCGCAGAGGGTCGTATACACGGACTGTTGATCATGTATACCAATATCTATTCTACCAGAATGTACAACCATAATACGCGCGAAAGAGCCTACTCATCCGTATGCATGTGGATTGTACATAACTATAAATCTCGAGGCTGGAAGGAGGAAGGATGATGACGACTACGACGATCGTTCGAAGGACGCTTGTCCGCATAAGTGGTGCCCAATGAGCTATGGACATTGGCTCTTCCGCTGGAGGACGTCATCACGACGAAACGCTTTGCTTTGCTCGATTCCAGGGTGAAGAACCCTCTTGTCTCCTTCAGCTGGCACTAGATCCTCCTTTTGTACCTCTTTGTATGTTTCATTTCCTGCGGCGTTATTTTTTTTCCGTGGTGACAACTCTGCACATACATGCTTAGCATGCCCCCATTTTTTTCCCTGCCTCTTGTTTGTTTCTATGCTTTTTTACGATGTTTTATTATTTCGTAATTCTTTTTTCTACATCCAAACACGTTTTTTTTTTCCATTTTTCAATCTTCCGTATTATTCCGTTGACTTGCGTTGGAAACCCGCGGAATTTCATCCGTATTTAATAAGAAACGAGTCAAACCTATTAGGATTAATGGATTATAATGGCTGATAAATCTGATTTCGTTTCCATCATCCTATAGTTTTTTTTTTATTCTTTATACTTTGAACCCTCCGGTCTTCTCACTTTTCCATCGGATTCTCGGGTCTAGGAGTGGTTGCTCCAGATGTTTAGAGTAGAAGGGGGTTATGCAAATCCCCCAAAAGCCCCGAGGGAAGGTGCAGCTCGTCGGAGATCTCGAGTACAGCTAGGCCAGCAGGTAGGGCAGCTAATACCGCTGGCGTTGAAGATAGGTACTGGGCAGCGTATCAGTATAGAAGCGGCAACGGAGCATCCGTCGATAAGATCAGCCAGGGCGAGCTGCTGCTGCTGCTGCTCCTTCTTCTTCAGCTCAAACTATGCGATACCCGAGCCATGGAGAGTATATGGTTTACCCTTCCTCTACCTATCCTATGTACGAGTATGATACGAGTGTATGCATAGAGGCCGCCCACCATCGTTCCCTGAAATTGCCTAGACCGACCAGCTGCTCGTTTACATCCTCCAACCGACCGTCATCCTCCACTCATGGTTATCACATGACTGCGAAGCGGCGGGTGTTACGTGCTCGAAGACTTTAACCCTTCGCCATCACTGATGTTACGCTGACATAGAAAGCCTTGACACATAAAGTAACATCGTCATCGTCGTCTATAGATAAAAGATGATATAAAAACCAAGTCCTCTCTCTGCACGCGGTGTGAAGAATGCATTAGCGGCTAGATGTTATGATACGAATGGATAGAGAAGGTCGAAAGGGTTTATGCGTAAGATAATTCAGTGGAAGTGTAATAAGTAGATATGACAAGCCAATGAACGATGTATCACTCCAAATGGTCTTAAATAAAAAATTGATTGCAAAATCCCAAAAAAAAAAAAAGGTCAACGAAAGGTGACTTAATTTCGTGCAAAACCAACGAATATGACGATTTTTCATGGTTTCGCAGGAGAGTGGATCTTTAACAAACGAGGCGAAACGTGTGTCGAGGAACAAACCGTAGCGAGAGGAACAAAGCGGAAACGAGAAGAGCCCCCGTCACGTCGTGTTTCCTCTACTCGATTTATCACTGGAGACTCATACCAGCGAAGCGGGAGGAATGAGAGAGGCGGACATGAGTTCCCGGCAAGCGGGGCGCGAGATGAGTCTAGTTATTCGTAATTACTCGCGCCCGTTCGCCAAGCTCGCTCATTTCTCAAGGCAACAGACGCGTGCGGTTAGACCGAAAACACGCGGGCTTATTGGCTCTTCGCGAGCATCAAGAATTCGTATGATAGGATACACATATATCTACGTATATACGGCTATAAATGCGTTACTTATATTCGAGATTTCATTGTTTTTCTTTCTTCAACACCATTGTCACATAACATCATCGCAAATGTGGCCTTCAAATTCATTCATTCGTGAAACGGGCCATTGTAACTTCGCCGAAGTGTACAACGGAAACTTTTCTAGGTACACATGCGGACCTTTTGTGACATCGGAAGTTCGAAGTACGGATTGAAGTTTCGTTTAGGGGTCTATAATTCCGTGGGATTTGAATTGCAATTTCGTTAATTCGCAAAAAGTCGAGGGGAGTTACGGTTAACCAAGGTGTTGCTATAGAAGCGTCAGCTTGCATAGTACCAAGTCATAGAAGTCCGCGGTGGTCCGTAGCGGTTTTAAGTCGTTCGCGTACCGTTTACGTTGTGCACTGGCGCCTCGGGGCGGCATAAATATGCGAGAGTTTCGTATTGTAATTAGAGGTCTCGGGTGGTGGCTGGTACTAGGCGCCCAGTCGAAGTCGGGAGTAGCGAGAGAAGAGCCTCGGCAAAAGGGACGAGGAGTGGATGAGTGGAAACGCTTAAATACGCTCGAAGAAATGGGGGTAAAAAAAACTAACTGCAGTACAAAAGTTCGTATTGTCTCTTTCCCCTTTCCTCTCCGCTGTATTACCCCTTTGTTCCATCTACCGCCGCTTGTGTTGTCGCTTTCGCCGGTTGGTAAAGACCAAAAGTTTTCACTTTCTCATCGCCACTTGTCGCTTTCATCCCCTCCTCCCCCCCCCTCCCCCCCCATCCCCCTGTACTCTGCCGTCTTCGGCCTCTCGTGCCCTCGACGAGTAACCCCTCTAATTTAACGTTTCCAAGCATTTTCGTCTTTTCGCCAAACCGGAAGAATCACTTTGTCGGCAATTCGATATTCCATTTTGTAATTGTGTAAATACTCATCGTCCACGAAACATTAGCGATAATGGCTGTGACTGTATCCATATCTATCTCTTTGTTCCAATATCGGACGTTGTATTTCCGACAACATTATACGGTCCCGTTGACATTACGGTGACATTGATACCACAGCAACATAACACATATAAATCAATAATTGTGAAATTAATTGATTCAAAGTACCCGAATTAGAATTGAACAACCGAATCAGCATTTCAGCACTCATCCCACCGCATGTATGTTGATACATATGTATACGACGTCATCAGAATTTTCCATAACCTTCGGAGAGAGAAAGATGGACGGCATAACACCGTTGAAATTGGGTTTTCGAGGGGTCGAAAGCCGATTGAGTACCGCATCGAGATGAAAGCGGAAATGAGTCGAGTGCACGGTGCGTACAGACACGTCATCGTGTAAAGAGCCCGTTGTGCGAGTAATATACACATAGTTACGTCTATTGTGTTGCCATATTCGCCCGCATTGAGTACCCCCTCCCCCCTTCCCCTCTGCCCCTACCTATACACCTGAACATACAACGTATATACAGTACATAATGTATATATACACGATGTAAATACATAGACATATGTAGACACCGCACTATGCCACCAACCCTCCTTCTATGAATAGTTACATACATATGTAGACGTTACGGGTGGAATACATGTAATACAACATTGTTGGTATTGTATGCATGCTGCACGTGTATATGGCTATGTGCTCACATATTCATTTGCAAGGAAGGAGGGCCAGCGATCTATCTCTGTCTCCGTAACCGCTCAGTGCAAGCTTCTCCCTCTGTTACTCTCCACCGACCCCCGGGCGACCAACGTCGATGCTACAATACGTGCGGTAACACAGTAATCTATGGAGTACGAGACTCGGCCCACCCTTTCCTCACTCTCGTCGACCACCTTCGGCAACGAAACTATACGGCCAACGGCAATGATGATATCAAATACAGTGATTGACGCGCTCCTTCGTACCGTAATAACACCGTCAGTTCATCTCTCTATTCCTTATCTGCTTCTGTCCGGACTTTATCCATACACGATACACGATTTCTCTATTTCTCAACCGTCACCATTGTGTAATATCGATGAGGTGAGATCCTCAAGTGCATACAATACTTTGTACGTCTTTTAAATACATCGTTACTGACTCTTTTCCGGACAGAATATCGATCATTCATCATCGTTTTTAGATTCTACTGATTCATTTTTAAGGAAAAACGAAATCAAACACTCATTCTGACAAATCATTAAATGAACAAACAGCTACTAGTAATTATAATTCCTTGAAAAATCTGAATAAATAGCATTTAGATTTTTCAAGATAAGGATTTCCCTTTAGTCTCCGCAGGACGCGTTTTGTTTGAATGTAATTGGTTGATCAGTACATCATTGCTAAATCCGGCACTTCCCTGGTTTTCGAAAATTGCAACTATCAGGAAAACTAACAGCTTCGTCGAGGTTGGAGCTTACTATGGGTATATCCCGTGCCGAATTAACGCATTAACGCTACAGTTCAATGCAACGAACAGTCAGCGAGCGGCGAAACCTATTGGAATCATGCAGGAGGTGCACTCTATTGAGAATCTACTGGACTACGCCGGCCCTCAGGAGTCACGCTATAATGGATTGCGTTGTTCATTCCGGAGCGGCAAAAGGGTTTTCCGTTTGTGCGAATTTGACCTGCGGAGCTGTATGCTTCGATGTCAACGACTGCCAAAACCAGTCCTCGAAAGCACAAAGCTTACGGTAATGGTATGTCGATGAAACTGATTGCTGACTTGATGGGCGTATATGGATGTGCGCGGAGGCTGTAAGATTACTACGTATACTGCGTTACGCCAGTATGTAGGTATTATTGGGATTCATGGTACACGAGAATGCTTGACGGCATTATCGACAACTCGTGAATTTCGCCATATCGCGAAGAGCCTATGGATTCCGAGAGCAGAAGCGGGTCGTTTCCATAAGCGTTGCGTGAAACATTGCGTTTCCCAAAATCCGTCAAACATTATAATGTATTAAGGTTAATCTTGACGGCTGATGTACACATTGAATAATCGTCTCGACGATCTATACATTCTCCGAATTAAACGCGACCGACGAACTACTGAATTGCTGGTAGCGTTCAGACATTTAGACTAAAGTGCATACAAACGCATATATATATAGCATAGAAGTCTTGAAGGTCCCACATAACGAGATTTATGAACACTAGCAATGTCGGCTGTTTCAAGGGTTGGAATATGACGAATTACCGATGCTTTATACCTGTCCTTGATTACTACACATTGTATGTATATGCAGAAACACGTATGCTGTATAATTCTACAAAAATTTTGCCGGAACTTAATTAATTAAATTGCAACGTGAGAGAAATACCAACGATGTATTTTATGCAATGGCAACTCGGTGTAATGTACCTTAGTGCCGATATATTCTCAGTCAGCTGACACGCATTTCTGGGAATAGAAATTCGTACTGATGACATCAATGTAAAGAACCTTCCAATCATCTTCAACCGAACGAAGCGTTTCAATGCGACGTTAATGCACCCAATGACCGATTCTGATAAGAATCGCCGTTCCCAAGATAATGAAACTGCTTTAAGGTTTCAGCCACAACTTAGATGAAGTATTTTAGCTCCCAGAATGCTATGAGGGCGTCACTTGAAACCCGACTATCCTAATGGTCGAGTTGTTGTACCGCACGGATACTCTACACACGCGTTTCATCACCTGAGCTGAAGGTTATTTCAGTTTCACCGCAGTTTCGCTACCTACTTCGAGGATACGTACACAGCAGGGTAGCCACGTTATTGCTTCGAACGCGTAGACCGAGCCGTGGGTTACACATCGGAGGATCACCAATGCCGACGCCACGAAAACTTATAGGATGCTTCAATCTCTCGTTCGCAAGCTACAGACAAAGAGAGACCAGTCTCCGGTGGAGTACTTTCAACCCTCGCAATAGCGGCGTCGGTATAGCGCGGCACGCCGCATTTCCTACGAATTTGTTACTTCGTTTGCCTTATCCGAGGCTACAATCCTTCGCATCTCCGTTTTCCTGGATAATAAAGACGTTTATCGCCATTGTTACTGTTATTAGCCTTCCGGAGAGGGTGAACGTACACCGTCTCGTTGCATTCCGGATGTGGATGACGATACGATGCGTTGCACAAGCTCCGTGGCACTATACGTATACGAGTTCACGATTCTACGTACACGAAAAATATTCTTTGCCGCGTATCGTGTACGAGTGGCTTGTGGCTTCCCTGTTACCATTTCTACTGCCGAAGACCCGTAAGAGAACGTAACAGCTCTACCCCCGGGGCCTACTGTACACCAACTGCGACGCTCTTTCTCCGTCTCCCTGTCGGGATATGGAAGATAATCTAATTTCGCAAAATTTTCATCCACGTTCGGAGGTATCGTGTGCAGACTTGGAAGTGACTGTAACCTCAAACGATTTCGGCGGCGGGGTTGGGCCTTGTCGGCGGGCGTTACCGTGTCTCACCCCTTTACTGATTCGACTTGCTACTGCTTTTTCCGATTTCTCGACACTTTAGTCTTCACTTTGATTCTTTGTAACGAACTCCCGATAGAGGGGAGCGGGGCAAAACGAACTATGGTGCAATGGTAAAAGGGAGACAAACCCATTGAGTTAAAATTTGGGCGAAAAAAAAAATGGCAAATCAATTTTTTTCTAATTTCTTTTCAATTTAAAATTTTTTTTTTTTATTCATTTAAAGTTTGTCAAATTTTATCTCAGTAATGATTTACCGATGTCTACTTTAATCACGCTATCCCAGTCAGCTGACTTTCGATCTTTGGTAAGTTGAATTTCTCTTTGTTCTTCGGCACAGAAGTCCATGCTAATCCAACGAGAAGAGGATCATTGGGTTACTGCCGCGGTGGGGGTCGTTCGAGAGTTTCGAGAGATTCTCGAGTGACTGAGAAACGAGAGGATACGCGGGGCATAGTGCGCCTCTGCAATCCCCTTGAAACTCACGTCTGCCCGGGAGAGTTTGCATCTCCGTGTATACGTTATTAAGTAGCCGTAGTGTACACGTCATGTCGCTGTATTAAGTGTGCACGTGTGCAAGTAGAGGGTTTACACGTTGTACGTGCCGTTCATGAATATGGTGCTCGACTAACAATTGAGAAATCTAACTACATAATTGATTATGTTCGACGTATCAACGTTTCGCGAGTCCGCAAGTTTCTGATTCACTGTTTGGGATGCAAAAGTATGCGAAAAAAATAATAAAAAAAATTCGTAGAGTTAACTTACGATGACATTTTGTAAATTGCGGAGGAAATCCAATAAGAGACGTACGTGAGGAAATACGAAAAATAAATGTCGGTTAACATTAGGATTAACAACAGAGACTATTGCGTCGGCCGTAAGTAGATGGGTCGCAACGCAGGGGACGAGAAGAGGCGTCGCATTATCGCATAGGCGGCTAATTGTTACAAACTATCCGTCCCTCACGTTCGATCGTTAATTCGACGTACGTGTCGTCCATCGTGACGGGACTCTCTCGTACGGGCGATGGTTTCCAGCATATTGCATCGACGGTGGACGACCAGCTCTCTCTCTCTATCTCTCTCTCTCTCTCTCGATCCTTGATCACAGAATCTCATTTCCCGTTCCCTACCCCCAACCCACCCCTTCTCAATCTCGCGCGCACTCGATGGCTTGGCTCACCCTGATTACGTGAGTAAACCAGTTCTCGTGTGCGATAAATTTATCGCCGTGGAACGACGAAGACTGGTATGCGAGAGTGAGTATATAACACGATCTGCAGCGATACGAGATATCTCGTTATCGAAGTAAAGATTAGCCAACACGCGATTCGAATAAAATATTACGATAATGTTGGAAAAAATCATGGATATCGACGCATACGATGCACGATACATTTTCAGTGATACGTATTCCATAACGAGTATTATTCGATCTCCGTTTCATGTATATTCGCTAACACAGAATTTGTATTCGTTCACCCGAAAAAAAAAATACGAAAAATTCCGATAGGTAAATTTTCAATTTTTAAAGCAATGAATGCTTTCACGGGCGATCGGAAAAAAAATCAGCGACATGAAAAAAAGGTATGTGCATAAAATATATTACACATATATGAAATTTGGCGTTTTTTTTTAATTATTTTAGCAGGTTATTTTGGTTCGCGCGCTCAGATCAATCGATTCAATTGTCAAAAATCTGAATAGCCGAAAACAAACATTTTTGCGAACGTTTGAAAAAGATAAGCCGGATAAAACCATCGAAATATATTAAACACGGATATATTTTGCAATACACATTTTTTTCGTGTGGACGATAACTTGATTTTTTAACGATCCTTCGCACTTTCGTAAAAAATATCGATAGCTCACGGCGATTATTACGAATAGACGAGACTTTGTAAAATTTTATCGAGGATACATAAGGCTTCTTTGCAATCTGAATTAAACGGAAGAACTAATTCAGAGGTATGGATTATGTACCGTTTCTCGTTGGAAGGGCGTCTTCAGTGAGCCGAAATTTTATTTGAGCGAAAAATCGTCTCAACTCGCTGTTTCTAGCAGTGACAATAAAGAAAAAAGGACGGAAGAAAGGATAGCATCGATTCGATCTTTGGTTCATTCATCGTGGAATTCATTATTAATTTTATCGGAGCTCCTCTCGCGATAGCATTGGAAAAATACACGAGCATCTCTCGTCACCCTTCTTCGATGCTTTTACTATACATATCTTTATACTATATTAGATCTTGAAGCGCGCTACCGACCGGGACATGCCGGTAAGACGACGTCATTTATATTCATAACCGAACCGGGACGGACGTTCCGTGTGCCCTTCCCCGCCCCCGCGACCGTTCCCGCCGTCAGCAATATTTACCCTCGACAAATATGACGCGGAAATCTTTCGTCGAATCCTCGAATGCTTTCTTATTCTTTCGTCTTCTCTTTCATTCCCTCTTACCGTGTCTCGTTTCGTTTTTATTCTTTTTCTTCGGAGCTCTCGCTTTTGCCTTCGAGCCGAAGACTCGCGTCTCCTCGGTGTTTCTCCCACATTTACAAATCTTCGTCACAGTCTTCACATAGCTTTACCGTGTGGTACTTGCACTCTATGGTACTAAGATCCTTCGGGGAAAACTAAAAGATTCCCTACAGCTGTCGATTTTCGCCGGCGCGACATCAGGAAACGCTTAGACATTTTCGCTATACAACAAACGTTTTATTGGATGTCTGGGAATTTTTTTTTTTTTTTCGTTTTTTTGCATTCTCGTTTTCTCCCGAGAGAGTTCTCAACGTAAATCCGAAGGGTAGTTTCTTAATACTTGTTCGCGGAAATACGATCTCTTGAATTGAGATATCGCAAACGTATATTTAAATTATTAATCGTCGGCAAATCATACATTTTTTTTTCAATATTACTATTTGACGCGAATCAGAATTCGATTTTTTCTACCGAAATCCCGAATAATATCGAAAAATTGTTGAAAATGAAAAGAAACAAAAAAAAAAATAAAATGAATGCAAAAAATTCGCAACGTCGCGAGAACGTGCAGTTGCATTTTTCTTTTGGCTATTAAAGTTTTTAATCGTCGTCCCAAGAGGCTGAGGTAGGCACTTGGCGCCGCAATAACTTTTAATTAGCGAATCCACCTTCGCTATCTCGGGGCCGGTTAGTGCCTTGAGCGACTTAACGGCGATTTTTACTCATTACGGGAAGGGAGAGGGGAGGGGAAAGGGGATACCGAGTCTCGTTGCGGACCGACGAGAGGATTCCCCGGGGTGCGTTGTAACCGACTAGAAAGACGGAAAACTCCCCCGGGTTCACCTGCTGCGCGCGATTTCCAACTCGGCTCTTCAAGATCTTCGTATACCCCTTGAGTCTCATTGTTGAATTCTCTTGCCGCATTATACACTGAGCCACTTTGTGATGCCACTGTTTCTGAACTACACTCGTTAAAAACGCAAGGATAAGAAACAGAGGGACAGAGTCTTCACTCCTTTGATGTTTCTTGTCTATTAATCTCTCGGGAAATTGAGAAAATGTATTGTACTGTACTTCGCGCAGTCGGTAAAAAACTGTTGAAAGCTCGTGATCTATTGTTTTGTGTATTTTCATTTGCCACAAGTTGTGCAAAAAATTTTTTTTTCGTTTTTGTACATTCGCCATTTTTCGAAAAAGTGCCGAATTTTTTTTCAATTAATTTTATTTGAATTTTTCGCGATGGTAATTTATAGAGAAATAGTATTTTTTTGAGCGATAAATAATTTAAAAAAAAACTTACCCTTCGACTGTTGCCGTCCTTAGGGTTGAGATCCGATGCCACAGTTCCGAATATTGTTGGCTGTAAACATACCAAACAAGGGAACCAATGAATGTCGATATCGATTTGATTTTGTCCGTATCGTTGATTAAACATTAAAGTTAATTAACAAGAAGAATTTCATAATGTAGATTAATTCGTACGATTCATTAATTATAGTTCTACGGGATTTAATTTGGTCAAATTTGTTAATATCCGCTTTTGCGGGCCCAATTAACGATCAAATTCTGTGGGAGGTGAAAGCTGGATTAATTAGAATTTCAAGCGGATTTGATCGTATGAACAATATCATCGGTATACGTATCCGCTATGTTATACTGTAATTACAAGGTAAACAAGTCTTCAATGGACACACATAATACGCTTGACGAGGATACAAGTAGGCCTCTCGAATGCCTTTCATTCGTCAGCGCTGTGTGGGCAATATAATCCGATAAACTGGCGAAATCGTAAAATTTTGTCATGCGAAACAAAAAAAAAGTTAGTCAATGTTGATCAATGGCCAACCAATCTATCGATTAGTAATAAACATCGTTCGCAGTACCGAAATAAACAAAATTCAATGAATAAATTTAATAAAACAAACAGAGAATCGAAGTTTCTTAAATTGGGTGTTTTAGTTAAAAAGAGAATTTTTTTTTTATAACAAAAAATGTATCTTTTTTTTTTATTTTTGATTTCAAGCATCTATGACGTTAAGTGAAACAATTATTCATTAGGTCATCGCGTAATTAAATAATTAATTTAATTAAAGTAGATTTCGGAGAAAATGTTTTGTCAATTAATTAACGTATTGATGATTCATAACCAATAGTGTTACCCTACCATGAGCAATATCCGGTTTGCAACAGCAATATAAAATAACAACATTGCGCACCCCGATAAGCCGCAGAGTTCGGATGTGACGGCAAAGCAGCTTCTCTACTACAGTTTCGTGAACGGATTGTCCGGCGTAAAATCGATCGACTCATCCGGCATCATCTCTTCGCGAAAACCGACCGACCGTCCATTTGCCTGCCGAGCCGGTCATTGTGTCGACGTTGGCTTAGCGAACATCGCTAACAAACGAGAGATCAAACTTAGATGGAAACGGAGCATCGATGATAATGGAATTGATGTGATTATTCCTCCTATTATTAAGCATCGTCAACCCTCGATTCGTATCCTCTATCATCATACTACGCGGCAAACTCCACGTAGAATTATATCCGCATTATCATGCCGTGTTATGCCATTAACTACATTATGAACTCTCTAATCGACTGTCGATCACTACGAGTAATTGGAAACTATTCAGAATCTCATTAAATTAGATTTTTCAATCGTATTACCTTCGTGGATAATGAGATTAGATGAATTTTTATGTATGCCGACCTGCAAAGAAAATCGCAAAACATAACCTATATTCGCTCATCAGCAATTTTTGAAATTTTCTTTGCTGTTAATCTTATTAATGCGAATAATTAAGTTGCCGAGTTAAGACATTAAAGAACTTTAATGGTTTTTCTTAGTTACGTTGAATACGGCACAAGGGAACACTTTTACAGAACGGCGTCGGAATATATACCGTAAAGACTCGAACGGCGGTTACGGAAATTAGAGCACTCAAAGTTCTCCTTACGCTTATGTGCCCTTGGATAATGCACAGTGGGGCACTGAGCGTATATTATACCCGCATACTGAAAGGAAAAATTATTCACCTTGCAAGTGAAACGGGGGGGGAGGAGCGGAGGGATATTTCGCCGTAAAAAAGAAACGCGAATTATGAAACTCGACGTTCGTCGTAAAAACCGCGAGAATCGTAAATCTCACGCGTGTGCCGTAAAACGTACGACATCGGGGGGTTTCGGACGGATCGGATCATCGACCGTAACCACCTGGTGGGGTACGGATGAAATTAAAACGGCCCGACGGCTCGGTGATGCCAATCATAATTATGCATTAGAAATGTGTCGGGAATAGGGACCACGCGATTCTACGGTATTGTATACGTATAGCGAAATATACGCTGCGACCATCGTGACAACCATGTTGGATCGACGATATACGCGACAGCTCGTGCTGTTACTGCAACTGCTGTCGATTATTCGAGTCAATTTTTTTTTTTTTTGTTCGCGATTCGACACCCACCGCGACTCGTACCAATCGACATATTTGACATTTATCGAGACAAAAGCGAAATAGGATACAAAAAATATAGAACATACCAATTTGTTAATGGAAATGTCATCGATTTTTATATTTTTTTTTATTTTCCGAAATATGAAATTGGATGATTGAGGTTTGAAGTATTTTGCGAGAGAGTTAAGCAATTTTTGTAAACGACAAAAAAAAAAAAACAAAATTTCCCAGAGGACAGTCGATCATTTGGGAGAAAAGAAATTACAATATTTATGGATAAAAAATCTACTCTCGGCCGATAAAACGAACAAAAAATAAAAAAAAATAAGCGAAGCTAAATTTTTCATCACGTTTCGTTTAATGCAATAACTTAAATTTCACACCGAACACAAAAGCTTTAGAACCGCTTTAATCCTTTAGTTAGCGATTTTCCATATCTGCAATTTATATATTTTTTATCGTCCCCTGCAGAGCAAAAGAAATTATTCGGCTTCGTAAAAAAAAAGTCGTTAAAATTGGATCGAAAAAAAAAAAGATATGTTCCGAGTCACAATTAATTCGTCGCTACGTTACGTCGCTTCTATAACGGTTTTTATTCGATGTGTCGAGCAATTTTTAGAGATCGATATGATATTCCATCGCGATGCAGGGTTTGCGGAACGACGTCGTACCGTCCGCCGTCGATTATCTTCGAGATTTTCTTGCCGCGATACGATGCAATTAAATAACCTCTGTTGCCGGAGATTTTACGTCGCGACACGCAGCAGCAGCAGCGGGGATCTTCAACGAGACGATTTACGGGTTAAGCCGTTAAAAAAGTAAATCGCCGTCGGAGGATTTCTTCTCGAATCTTATCCCTCTTACACCCCCTGAGCAATAAAGGTCTCTTATTTATCGTTAGACAACGATAAACCGTCGCGTGAAGTCGTTACACCGGAGAGCGAAGCTCGACTACAGTGTATCGTCGGGTCATCGAGTGAAAAATGATAACAATCTTTTTTTTATTTTATGTCCGTTAATTTTTTCACACAGACTTCCAATTCAAATTCATTCGAGAATTAACTCGAAAATCAGCATATATTGTTCGATCGTATCACTTCGTATCGGTCAGAAAAAGCCACGTGTGGGGTTTGGCGAACACGATTTTTATTTTGGCGAAATAACGTCAATGCATTAATCCGATTTTTTTTTTTTTTTTTTTTTACATATTACCAACCATTCCGCGATCCGAACAGAGAGCGCATCGTCTTTCCTATTTCGTGACAAGATCTCTCAGTCAATTCCGAACACGAAATTGGAGAAGCTATCGCAAACAACGCTGTATCGGTGTTACCGGAGACGCGTTAGTTTCGATAATCTCGAGAGTCCTCGGTACCCATCTTAACGGAGGTAGAGAAGTCTCTTCTGTACCAGAAGACACCGAGGTCGATTTTCAAAGACGCTTTGAATTTCCAAAATGTCCCGAATGCATTGTCATCATTCTGCCGGATATTCGGGTTTTTTCTCAACTACAAAGGGACTGAATCTACAAATTCTAAGTCTAAGAAAAAAAAAAATGTTCGACGGCAATTTCTAACGCGCATGCGCCGAAACATTCGCCATTAGATATATCGATTTTTAGTGCGGTAATTAACATAGTATATAGTTAATCCTTTTCCAACATTCCTCCAGGTGGCGTAAAGGTAAACATAGTGAGTTAAACATTAAAAAAAAAGCATCCGCAACTATGTATCGCCGTGTCGGAGATGCAATTTGATTTTTTCGTCGAAGCGACGAGCGTAATGGCCCGTCAGTTCGATCGTTCCAATCGAACGTTCGATTTACGAAGATGACTTCGAGAGGATCGTCGGCTCATTTCCGTGGCATCGAAACGACCGCCGTCGCTCGTCACTCCGCGATAAATCTTCGATCTCAGACACACAGTACGAACGCGAACGCTTTCATACGAACGTAACGTTCGCTCGTTCGCGCGCGGTTGGGCGGCATAAATTTTACTGCATCTCTCGCGTAATTTCGTTGTGAACGACAAAATCCGATGGTGTAACATTATGCACAGTGCGTTTATAGTGTCGACGGACACCTTGACGCGACGGATAATCCTACCGATTAACTGAAGGAAAGCACCCGAATCTCTTGGCGCGTCACCTACAGAAGATATATATACGTCCATCACTTCAAAATTATACGGGTTTCCGATGTGATATTATACGCTTCGCTTATCACAGTCGCGCGGCGCTCCGCGCACGAATAGGGAAACCAGTGATACCACACAAAGTGGTACAGGCAAACGCGATAGCTTACTCAGTGAAGCGGACTTTCTGTCTCATGAATTTCTCGAAAACACATTTCCATTATCACGATTTCCGTACCCTAACTTTGTGATTTACAGCGAAAATATGTTTTTTTTTTCTTTCAATTGATTTATCACTCATACTACATACTTCGTATGTAAAAAAACGAAATATAATAATAAATTGAGTAAAAAAATGAATAATAATATACATTAATATTAAAAACAAGAATACCATAATAATGGTGTATTATTCATTATTTATTAGTAATTAGTAATTATACATATTTATAAAATTGACTATTGGTAGATTTTTGACGAATTATGAGAAATAAAAAAATCGTTGAATTTTCGGAAATTTTGCACAGAATCGATTATCGAGAGAGGGGGGGGGGGGGCTCCCGTCTTTTTTTTCTGGCGGGTAGTCGGGGCTAAAAAAAAATTGAGCGGAACCAATAAACGTTTTCGCAACTTCGAAATATTTATCGTAAATTCATCGATCATTAGCGAGCCTTCGGGGCATCATGAGCAGTAGAAGTCTGTTTCGAGTAATTTTCGATCGAAAATCGATAGAAGTTTGATGGGGAGGTATTTTGGCTGTAGCCATGCATTTTCCTGGCATGTGCTATGAATAGTACGGGAAATACAGGGTTGATAATTTTCCGGTGTTAATACTCATACGGATGCGTACGTTTGCGCAGTGTTGAACGTACGTATAGAGACGAATACAGGGTTCGGAATAAAGTAGACGAGGAATACGAGAAGGTGAAGTAGCGTGTAGGGGCGGAGCTGAAACGAGGTTCGCCTGGGAGCGATAAATCGGCCCCACCATCGTCTCCGCACGATCGGTACATATATGCAGACGCGAGTAATGTGTATACAAGCGCGGTACGTAACTGAGATCAAAATGTCCATCAGCGGGCTTAGTAACCACCTGTGTGTCGTCGTCGCGACCATCATCAGCGTGATCGTCGCGTCTTCCACGTTTCATCGGGTTCGCGCCTCTGCCGAAACCCACGGTGAGACCATTAAACTCGATTCCCGTAATCGACATAGTTTCACACCGCGCAACCGTCGAGTATTAATTATTCGGTCATTTCTCGCCAAACACTCTCCCGAACAGTGCAACGAACGAACGAGTGCCTCTCAGTGAAATAACGATAGTCGTTCGATTCATTTTTTGGTTCGCAAAAAAAAACGGTTTTTCATTATGAAATATTCACGATATTGAAAAAAATGGCGCTCTGGGTTCGAGGTTCACGGGAATACCGTGATAAAAATTTTACACGCATAACTCAATTTTTGGATACTTTCGTAGAAATTTCGGAAAAAAAAAATTGAACGATTAATCGATAAAATAAAATGTAAAGACATGAAAATTTTTATAAAATGTAAAAAAAAATGTATTTAAAATAAAATATTAATAGCGTAAAATATTAATTAAATATTTGGGAAATCGGAGCGACGAACAAGTATACCGTTGGATACCGTTGCCTATGTTCGCTTTAACAGCGTCCGTGAAGTAGAAGACACGGTAATGGTTTATAAAAATGAATTCTCTACTGACAACACTGGACATTCTACACGCTATCGGAAGAAAATTGTTGAAAAGTGTCAGGACCACTCTCAGACGGTCGATGTCGTCGTCTCTCGCATAGAATCGTATATCGTGTAGATGTTCGAAATGTTAGGTACGTCTTGGCGACGAGGTACGGAGGAATATACGTGTGTTTCACCAACCACGAGACGAGAGCCAAGTACTTCCGGGTATACCGTTTTAACATCGTGGAGAGAACTGTCTATTGCCAGCAGCAGCAGCAGCAGCGACGGCAGCAGTAGCAGAGGCAGTACAACCGGCTGCAAATGACGAGACAGCGAAGGCCCTGTTGAACGGATAAACGTGTACGCGATCGATTCCAGGCATCCCTCCCGGATAAACGGTGCTGTACCCGTACTCCCTTTCGAAGCATCCCTACACGTCCGCGCTGAGCAAAACCCGTTCGTTTCGCAAATTCTCGACTGTCGTTGAGAATTTCGTTGGTCTTAACCCGCTTCTGTTGCTGTGGGTTTTCACCCGAAAACCCGACACGATCGTGCGGTGAACGAGACAACGCACTTGAAATTGCGCGCTTACAGGTGGAACATAGCAACAGGAAATAGGATTCAGAGGGTAACAACGTTCGGGAGGGTTTTATCGAGAAGACGACACATTTTTGGATAATCCTTCGTAAAATTGATGTTAAATCATAAACTTAAATGGGTCAATAATCATTAGAAATGATACTTTTAAAGGATTAAAGCTGAAGGATGTCTCAAAGATTCTGTCACATACTACACACAAACGCTAAATCGATCTCAGCGAACTATCGAAAATGAATTCGAGATCTTCCAATGCTTATGCTTATGAGCAAAATGCGTTTTCCAAAACAAAAAAAAAACAAAAATGTTCATCGGTTCTACGACAATGAAATTGGAAATTCGCGGAATCTATCGATAGTATCCATGGAGCGTATATTTCCAATAAATAAATTAATCGCAATAGGGAGAGTCCCATGAGCCGTTGGAATAAAAATCTGCGGGAGCGGCGAAGCGTTGCAGCAGCAGGATGATGCATTGGCGAGAACGATGGACACAATGGAGCGTGGAGTGCAATCTCTCTTTTAGGGCCACGAATAGAACAGAAAAAGAGTGGGGGTGGGTGGTGTATGGACCGTTGCAGTGGGAGGCAGTGGAGTGCAGCCGGCACAAGCGAAGCCTGCGGCAACGAATCGAAAGTAAACAACGCGTGGCTGCACATTCAACGACATAGAGAATGTGCTGAGAGTATTGTATAGTATATTGCAGTAGCGTATGCGAGAGAGCGGAACACTAGCCTCACCCGGCGATTACTGCGCTTTTATCTATTCAATTACCGTTCGTGCTGCCGTAGACAATTAAATATCGTTAAAGTACACTCGCGAGCGATCAGGCGCGGCTTTGATGGTACTGCATCACTATTTGTATGTGGTGTAGTGCCGTATTGGCTTTAGATCTATCGAATTAGGCGTACATAGACCCATCGAAACCATAGCCACTGGGTCTGTACCATTGGTATTAGTTAAAATTATCGATTGTTGCTGGATAACCACATGTAAATTTAAATACTCGTATCCTGATAACGACTTGATTTCATGTTTTGCAATTACACTGTTTGAAGTCCAATTTGCCTCTGGTAATTCGAAAAATTAACGAAATTTCGGCAACAAATAAGTCCGAATTGCACAACATATGGATCCCGAGAAATCACATAAAATCATCAACTATTAGTATCAATTTAAAAAGGTAGAACAAAAAAAGGACAAAAGTTAAGAAAAGTTCGTAAAATTCGAACTATAATTTTAATAAAAAAAAATTTGTTTAATTTTGCGCTTTTCTCATCGAATTCCTTTGTCAGGCAATTAAATTCGGACTTTGAGACATTTATCTGGTCGAGTGACCTCGCCATTTTTTTTATTTGATTTTTTTTTCCTATACGATGAAAAGGTTAATAGGATTAGAAGAATAGTCGAGAGCACTTGGGAACTACTGTTGCCTTCCACTCGGATCAATTCGCCTCGTATAGTCACAAATGTTACAGAGTAGATATGTGAACGTTTCAATTACAAGTTGTACTGCAGTGCAGTGCAGTGTAGTTGAATTCTGCATCACAACAAATGATACAAAGAAGAGTCGACCACTCGAAAGTATCGAGCATTCGAGAATGATTAGTTCGCGTGATTGACCATTCGGCAACTACTGCCGGTATTGGCATGTGGGCTATATTACTAGTTGTATAGAATTGAATCAAACCGAACCGTGGAGCCCTCTCCTGAAATGAAGTACATCGGCTTACGCCCTGAAATCCAATCGCCCGCTGTACAATTACGGGCTTTGCGTTTATTTCCGCGGAGCAAACTTCGCTGACCTAGTTGGATCGTATTTTCGAACAAATGAAATCCCTTAATTGATCAAAGTTCACTTTAGTGTCCGTTTTTCAACATTTTTACCTCATAAAAATGGTTTTTATTAATAGTCCGTCTTTTGGAATAAACGTTTCGATTTTGTAGAATGATTTTTTTTTTTTTTTCAGATTTTACTAATTCGAGACAATTCAAGAGAAACCTCGCGGTGTCGAAGTTCAAAGAACGTCCGCACTGGTTGCCGAATTACACTTGGAAACCACCCGAGAAATTCGACGGACCCAGGTATTCCGGTAAACGGATGTATTCATAATTTGTAAAACCGCAATCGTTCTGCTAAATTAAATGAGTAAAGGCATAAGAATAATATTTATGCAGGAAACGGCCGTCGTGGGAAGTAGATGAAGTTACCGAGACTAACGCCGCACGGAAGGAAAGGGAGGAATTCGAGGAATGGGGGAAGAAAATGCGCGAAGCGACAAGACGCGAAAGAGCAAAATGGAAAACTTCGGAGAACAATGATAGACCGATGCCTCAATCTTCTGATCTGATTGTGAAGCCATTAGCTGACGAGGAGGATCAACAAAATAGTACATCAAGTCGGGGCAATGAATCTTCACGATTGAACGGAAACAATCATAAAATCGGTAATCAATGGAGTAAAAAAGAACCGTTGCTGAAAAATTCAACAAAAACGGACGGAGCGGTTGAAGAGTCGTTCGCCGTAGTTTCGAGGGGAAGAAAAAATCAATTCCCCAAAGGACGTTGGGGAATGAGCGTTAAAGAGGCACCGAAAGAATTTCTCGAGAAAATGACCATTGAACCTTCGAAATTCGGAACTTCAAAGGCTTTCGGGGGGAAAACCCTAACTGCTGTAGCGACCGAGGAAAAAACGGCTTCAGGAAGGAAAGAAGCATCAAGGCTTCCGAAGAACCTTTCCAACGGTCGTTGGGGGATGAGCGTCGGGGAACCATCGAAAAAAAGATTTCTCAAGGCACCATCAACAGTGTCGAGAAAGAACACCAAAAATAATTCAACAGTTTTGGGACAATCAATAAACGCAAACCAAGTGGACAAGGAGACCGTAGCTGCCTCAGGATTCTCAAGCGGTCGATGGGGAATGAGTGCGAAAGAAGTTCCGAAAGAGTTTTTGAAAGAGATGTCGAGAAGGTTGCTGCCTTCGGGGAATACCGGCAGAGTGCAGAAGTATCGAACGCCGAAAGGGAATATAAAAATTCATGTCGGACAGGAAGATGGAGGAGAAACGGAAAACGCACCGACGGAGACAGCGGGATCAGAACTTTTGAATGGCTTTCCGAGTGGCCGATGGGGCATGGATGTGGCTACGCCGCCCAGGGATTTCCTGAAGCAAATTTCGAGAGGTGGACTCCCGAGAATTGCAACGGTTTACAGATCCAGAATTGCGCATCAACGCGTAGACACGAACGGATGGAACAATCCTCTGTCAAGAGAATCGACGCTTTCAACAATACCGAGAACATCAAATGAAAAAATATTCTTACCATCATTCGTTGGTGTATTAGAAATATCGATTATCCCAAAATTTTTCGTAATTCCAGAGAATTCAGCGAAATTTGAAAAATTATAACAATTATCGATTGTATTTTCTGTCCACAATGGAAATTCATTCGAAAACAGAGTATCAATTATGCGTGTTGAATGAAAAAATAAAATTCGAACTAAATAAAGAATTCACGAAATGTTAGAGTTCATTCGAAAGTGTTAAAGGATCTATATGTCACCCGCATTAAAATCCAAGAACTCTCGGGCAGAAATGGGTATTCTGGAATTTCATCCTATGATGGAACAAACATTTTCCGTGCCGTTTAATCCGAAAAAAGAGTTGAGAAAAACGTTTACGCAACGATCGTTACGTTGGCGGAAGCTGGTAGGTAGGCTTAAGCTACCTGCAAAAGCCTTGAGTGGACATTAGAGCTGTGAATATGTAATTCGAAATTCAACGCTCCCGTAATCCGTGTACAGCGGAGTGTGCGGAAGCCACGCGTTCACGCGACCGGCGTATGCCTTGTGCTCAGAGCCGCGCACATTTTATTTCATTGTTCTTCCACCGAGTCCCGCTGCTTAGTTTAATCGCAAAGAATTGCCTGTAGGATAAACCCTTCCATTATCGCGTAACGGAATTTTTGTCGCCGGTATAATAAGTGGAATGTATGAAAATACGACGGAACAGCCAGTTTTTGCTAAATACATCGGTAACGCGGCCACAAGCCGGAATTACGACGGCATTTTATGTATGTAAGAACTTACGGAGCTTTTACTATGAACATCGTCATATTTTTTACAGGGACGGTTTAAAAATGATTTTTCATCATTTATTTAAACACACTAAAGTTTTAATACCATCAGTAAAGAAGGGATACAAGTTTAATGTCGGCAACACAAGTTTAGATTTTGGGATCTTCATTCTACTCAAACGCCACTTCGATGTTTTATACACAAATCTCTATCATTTTGCCTATTAAATCTTTGATATATATAAACGGAGTCGCTAACGAGCGCATTTCATCAGAGTCGACTAATCGGATCATCGAATCCTTTGATGTAACGAATTGTTTTTATTCGTTAAAAGAATTTAAAGTTTAGGCGACTACTGCGAAAGATCGACATGGGAAACGGGTCGGATCTTTTTTTCTGATTATAAAATTATCTTATCTTTTAATTATCGTGATTGTTATGCAATAATTAAACAATGTTTTCTGTGCTTAAAAAAAAAAGAAAAATTCGGTGGTAAGACATTATCTAAACGATGTACTATTTTGAAAAAAGTTATTCAAACAAACAATAGACGCGATCCGGAATAATACATATTTATTTGTGTCGCCAATCGGAACGGATTGGTTCTTTTTAACGAGTGCGATTTTATTTCACTTAACGCGGGGAGAGCCGCGCGCGTAATAAAAGAAAACTTTCTTACATCGACCAGCGGAATGATGGCCAACGTCCGATAAATCTTTAATGGCGAATCGACTCACTCGCAATCACTGCGCAGCGTGAAATAATATCGTTCGCTGTTCGGTTTTATTTGTTTCACTGATATTATTTTTATGTCATTTAAGAGTACATAAGTATAAAAAAATATAAAAATATATATATATTTTTTTCACATAAACATCGCACTCGACATTTTGTGTCAACAGTACTGTCCAAAAATGCAAGAAAAGTACCCCTTTCGTCGAAATAACTTCGATGCCACCGAATTCCACAACGAAGAAGTGAACGCCATCTTGCCGTCTACGATCGCGAAGAAAACAAATTCTAGCAGCTGAAGAGTATAATATAGATGATGAACTAAGGATAACGCTGGATGATCGATTTCAAAAATGGAATGAAAACATTGCATTGCAGAATCAAAAAAAGTTTAAAGTTTTCAAATGGTTAACGGAGAGGTACGGCCAATGAAATTGTAGGATCGATATGTCTGATTTCGAAACTCTCATTTAAATCAACAAATTCAACGTAAACAAAGTGAACAAACTCGAGGGGATGATTAAAGCGCTACGACAGTGCGTGTACGTTGGCGATTCAGCGTTTGCACGAGAATCGATTGCCGATCGCGGAATAAAAAGTGAAATTGTGAACGAATTGAAACTCAACTCATTTAGAAGAATTTTTCAGGATTGCAATGGTACCAACGATAGAGTATATATTTTTCACTTTGTTATCAATTCGGTGCCTACTGGCGAACGATTTCCATTGTCGCAGGATCTCTCGATGGAAAGAAATATATATTTTTTAATACACAGAAACAGAGCGGAATCGGTGAAAAAATTAAAGTGGAATACGGTCGACCATTGTCTTTTGGGATTATTCCGCACGATACGACTTCTATCGAATACGGTTTCCGATGAAACAAGAGGCGAGAGGCGAATCTGTTGCGCGAAGCATCGACAAAAATAATCTTCGAAAACTCGAGCTTATACACGGTACAGAGTGTATATCTGTCGCCACCAAGCTTCTTCGGATTTTACTGTTCACGAACTATGAGAATGAGGATAAAAAGAATCGCGTCATGCACGGGAAAAGAGTGGTTTAGACACAAATAGCAATGCCGCTAAAAATGTATAAATTGGAAAAATGTACTGTTTTTTCTATTTATTCGCGGTGTTCTGTTTTTCTATTTTTTATTTTCTTTTGCTTTCGTTTGTTCCTAACTATATCATAACCACAATTTGGTAGTTACTGACTGTTTTGACCATAAGTTCGAAAAATGTATGGAATCGAAGCCAAAATCATCCCCCGTAAAACATCGAATGTTCGAAAAAGTGACCGAAATACAGCAAAGTCGGAACATCTCGGGAGGAACGATTACGTGTAGATGAAGTTCAGCGTACGGTCGAACGTGCCTAAGGGTTGCCTCTGGTTTGTTGGATATTAAGGCGAAGAAAAGTAGACGTACAGAGGATAAAAAGACGAGATACTACGTGGTAACTTCGGCGATGAGAAACGATCTAACGGCGGTGCTCTTTGTAAGTGGAAATTCCACGTCCCGTCAATTTAACCTGCGGCAGTAAGGTCGATCGTTAACGCTTGAAAGTTTCAGTGCGGGACGCGAGGTCAGTCGAATAAACTGGCCGATAGATACGCCACCAAGAGTTCGCTGAGGCGCTTTACGAGTTTACGAAACGACGCCCGACGGACGACGCGTCACAGTCCAAGACTTCGATAACGAGGAGAGCCTATCTTCGGCTCAATTCGACGGACTGTAGGGAGTTGAAAGAAAAATATGGAAGGAAGTGTAGCCATCGAATCAGCTTGATGCAGACGCAGTGGGAAAACTCTCTCAACAATTTGAATGTCGAGCGAAGAAACTATAGTTCGGAGGGCGATGACGAAGGGTCGGAAACTCCATTTTGAAATAAACGACACTTCAAACTTGATGAGATTTCCTAGCAAACACGATGTTTCCTATTGTACAACACATTGTACAAATTCTATTAATATTTTATGTTAATTTCGGCTCTATATTGACGGGGAAGCCTTACGAGAAAAGCGGGTCGGTACTTTAAAAAATATGTGTTTCAAAAACTTTACAAAGTACAGAATTATGAAAAAAATGAATGCAAATAGATAAAAAGATTGATGGCATGAACTACTCGGAGGGAAATTATTACGCGCAGACGTGTTTGAACTGAAGCCACCAACCCTTAGTAAGTTACAGTAATATCGCCTTATCAGTTTTATTAGAAAATCGCGTTACCCCAATGTCGCTTCAAATGGATTTATGAAGGATTAATTTAAAAAAGTTTTTTCTCAGCGGATCGTTTTATGTCAAATGTTCAGCAAAGTCAGAAAAGTGGACATGGATAATCGGTCTTAACAGACCGACAGACTCTTCGATGTGTTAATTTCTTTATGCTAATTGAACAGAAATTAACGAAAAAAATCGCTACATGATATTGTTACCGATTTTTTTCCGCACATTTTCACGTTAAACTACGTAACTTCGATAACTCATAACTGAAAAACTACAGCGTATTGCCGTTTGACGTTTCATTGAAAACTCAATAAATTCAAATCAATTAACGTTTTTTTTCACCTAAAAACGAGAGAAATTTTATCACAAACGAACAGAAATGCGTGTTGGTAAGGATATCCTTAATGCTTCAGTCACCGCAATTGGCTCTCCACATTTTCCCCGAGGATTCTACGGCTCTCTCGTACACCTCCAATTTATCCTCACATCCCAACGGAACAACTTTGCGCCGGGTTCGCCACACGTAGTCTTTTTTTTTATTTTTATTTGTTCGTTAACCAACGGTAGATTCGAGTCTCCAACGAAATTACAAAGGAACAAAGGGACCGCGAGAAAATTACAGAGGACACGGCATGCACCCCGAGTCGTTAACCACTTCGACGAGTTAATTGGACAATCGTTGTACGACTCGACCTGTATGGGGTTCGTTTTGCTTCCTAGCATCGGTTAAACTTTTAGCGAACCGAACGAAATACCACTGATGTATATATATGCGTTAAATGAAAAAGGGGTTTTCTGTACGTTAAATTCTTTATTAATTTTACGCATAGAAAACATAACTTTTGACTTATTAGTTTAAAAATTAAGTAAGAAAGAACACGTCGCTAAAAGCTATCAAATTCTTTTTTAAAGTATATAAAAAGTTGTATAATACGTCTGAAGCATGAAAATGGATCATGCAAACAAAAGGATTTCCTTGAACTGTTATAATATTTTTAGCTCTTATAATCGCTATTCGAAGTTGCGATCGATAATGAAAATAATAATTATATATTTTCTTTGTGTCACGCGTTCATTTTTACATTCGTTACAAGATCAGTTACCGATTTCTCGGTAAAAATTGAAATTTTCATACAATAATGCCGCCGATGAACGGTAATATAACAATATTGAGGTATCAAAACGTTGAGAGATTGAATAAAGTTTCAATTCATATATCGGGAAAACCCCTGCAAAGCATAGCCATAGTTTATATAGCAGGAACTGACGGTCCCAACGGCGATACTATCGTATCAACAGATATACGTACCGATATATCTTGTCCGGTTTATTTCAGATGCAAATGAGAGAAGCAATAGGTACCGTCGAGATCAAGTTGCCGCACACGCATGTAGCATTTCTGATTTTGTGTGTGTGTGAGTGTTATGAAAGCATCGTGGATTCGCATAAATCGAGGCAACTCTGCCTCACAGATCGGCTTGTTATAGAGCTTATTCCGGACTTAGTCGACATAATACGCGACATATTGCGTACACGAGGTACGAATATGTCGTGTTCTATGTACGAAGCATATTTAGCCGTTACGTAAAAATATTGAATCCGTGTTAGTGGACAAAAAAATATATCCCTAAAAATATACTTAACCAAAAAAAAATTAAAAAATAAAAAACCACAAAATATTCCGCTTCGTAATTTGTGGCGATATTCTTCGAATAAAAATTCGAAACCACCGAAATAATGGTTATGATAAAAATCGTCATGAATAAAAAAAAAAACAACAACGTTCGGTAACGAGGTGAGGTGAAACGGGAGACATTTTTTAAAATAAAAAATCTGCGACGTTCGTATGTGAACCAATGCTTATTTTCCAAAAGCCATCGATGTTGGGCAAACAGCGATGGAACGAAAGTATGATCACGCGGTATGGCCAATATTCCGAACATATTCAGGATGTAATCCTCGCCGGACATTGAAACGCGAATATCGTTGAAATGTACAGAGTGAACGCGTGAGTACACGATTGTGCGGTATGAAATTTGTATTGCCGTGTTTCCCCGATAGAAGGTTGGCGCTGGTATCGATTGGTAATATCAGTAAAATAACACGGCTACCACTGAATTTTTCAAACCCGTACGCGGCTTGTTTGTTATTTACTTTTGTAAATAAACCACTGCGCGCCGTTTGGCCACTCGTTCATTTTATACACGCTTTTCAGTAATTATACAGCCGGGCGGCAGGAGATTGCTGTTTCTTTATGTGAAAGTTGTCATTTGCTCTAATAATACGGACACCTCGACGCGTACCGGAATGGTAACTCAGGATTGCACTGTATCGATTGACAGAGGCGACCTGTGCACTTTGGTTGATTAACAATTAACGTCAGCAAAAATGTAAACGTCGGATGAATAAAATTTATATTCATACGCGCTTTCCACATTATTTACGTTCTTTGATTAACATGTCCCGCTAAATTTTAATTAATTTTATTTTTATTTATTTATACAAACCCGTAGATCGATCGATCTAAAAGAATTTTCATTTTTAATAAAAATCATACTAATGAACAAATATTCCAATAACGGTATCAATAACGGAACGAGTAATGTTAATAAAATACCGATTGAATGTTTCTAAGTTAATTGCGTTTGTTCACCATCTAATTATCATTGGCAGAAAGAAAGTAATTAATCACTCTGAATACCGAGTATCAATTACTCGCGAATGGCCCCATAACTTCCCAATGGAAAAGCGTCAAATAATTATCAGAAAGAGTGTGAAGAGAGCGAATGGACAATTCCACGTGCGAGTCGAATGATCGAACAGAAATATGGCATTAATTGCATGAATCGTTTGATTGCAGCTTCGCGAATGATTGACGAACGACGATGACAAAATGGGCGTTACGATAGAAACATAATTTCGGGATCGTTATGGAATCGAGTGTTTCGCGTGTACGAGAGGCATAGCTGCGAGCAAAGCGAATCGGGGATGCGCTTGACGAAATCGTCATTCACGGATGTTGACCGACGTTGCGGTGTAAGTGCATCAGTTTCGCCACAGCGACACACCGGCGTCGTTGTGTGTCGGATGATACGCTCGCGCGTTTGTCGAAAATACCTATGGCGCAGTATCGGGCCGATGGAATCGATCGATCAGCTGCCGACACACCAATTTCATACGAATAGTACACCGGCGAGTACGTCGACAGTCTATTACATACTGTATACGAACTCTAGCGACTACGATTGTTTCGTTCTCAGCCCATTTTGTCGATTGATGATGATCGGTGCAATTGGATTATATAGACGGTCATCACGGACCACGCATCAACGTTATTTGTATCATTATTTTCTTTTTTTTTCAAGTTTTTTCAATGTTTTTAAAATGATTCGATATTCCCGGAGCAATAAATAAGAATATAATTAATTAATATAACAATATATATATTGTAATTAATTACATTCATTATTATTGTATTAATCGAGTCTTAAGATCATTATACATCGTTATACATCGTTATACATCGAACGAGAGATAAAAATATATGGCGTCTCTGTAATTAATGTTTTATAGAAATTGATTTGCAGCGAAATACGTAAAAACGGACAAAAACAGGAAATACTTCGAACAACGAATTGAACTATAAAAACGAATACCCGACAATAGTGCTCAGTGATGTACTCATAAGTAAAAGAATATCAGATAATTTAATATACAATTTACTTCATGATATGCAAGTTTCGCATTAAAGATATTGAGTTGAGGTCTCGTAACATCGTTGGAACGTTTCATTTCCCTATATGTGTGTTTTCTGTATATATATGTATACGAGGGATGACGCTACCAACAGAAAATTCTGAAAAAAAGTCTTCCCGAGTCGCGTCCCTTCTCGAAAAAGTTAAGTTCGATCGTAAACCGTCGATATGAATTGCGCTCGACGAGTGCACCACCAGCAGCGGTAGAGAAACGTTCACTCGAAGGAACGAGGAAGGGAAGTCGTAATCCGCGTAGATTCGATCTTTGCAGAGATCCCCTCCTGTTGCCTCTCTCTCTCTCTCTCGATCGCTTCGATCGTAAAACCTAAATCTTCGAAGGGCTCCACCAACGTCGGATTCGTAGACGTCGTCTACATAGCGCGTTAACGTACCGTGCGGGCGCTCTTCCGCTGACCCTCTACGCTACGGAATATCGATGTACATTCGCTACATATATACGTATATGTATAGCATCGATATGTCTTACATTTTAAAATTTCTGTAAAATCTCGAACCGTTCAAAAATACAGTAAAATATAATAGCAACCCGCTGCCCCGCGAATGTAGACAAAACGACTGCATTTTTTTTCTTCTGCTTCTTCTATATACTTCAGCTGTTTTCTCAACAGCCAGATATCGGACAGTGTCACGTTTCAAGCACTTCGCCTCGACTCATATAAAATCGGTTTACCACCGTCCAGTCGTTGGAAATATTACTCGAACCTTCGAGAAACTCTTGAACAACGATGAAAGAAAGACTCCGAGAGGAGATAATACGCGAAAGGAATGACGTTGAAAAACAATTACAAACTCTCGCTGCTTCTTTCAACAACTTTTTCCATTTTCCTGTCCGGGAATTTTATGATAATAATATTAATATAGTAATCGTGTTTCCTCGGCGGTCGGTAGACTTTGTTGCAAATTTATGACGATGGGGGAGCCACCGGAGGTGAGGAGCCTTTGCGGACATCAAAGTGAACTCGAATAATTGTCCGGTGGCTTAGATGCGCAGTGTTTTTTTTTTATGAGCGGAATATAGAGTAACGCAATTGTTCACTATCAATCGATGATTTATCTATGTATCGATTCGTCTCAGTAAAAAAAGTTTTATGTATACTATACATCATTTATATATATAATTGTAATTGGAGACAGATAATCGAAATATAAAGTATATCGACTGTCAATATAAATTATTAAAACTCTAAATAATAATTATAAAAAAAATATATAAAAATAATATGAAAATATTAATTACGAAAAGTGATTTTTTAAATTAAAAATAATAGAGAATAATTAAAAAATGATGGAAAAATTCGAATTCCGATGTATATCATCACGAAACACATGAGATTTGTAATGATGTATCTTTGACGATTCGATTCCTCTGAGTGCCGGAACCTGACTCCGGAAATGCAATTACATCGCGGACGATAATACACGAGCGGTACGTCGGACTCGCGCGACTGTCGCAGATCCACTTACTCTAATCACATCTGGCAAACTATCGATCCCCATAAACTGTTCCGCCTGTCTGACGTAATTTTGCGTCATTACGTCGTTACGATAATGAGGAAGTCGTCAGTGAGCGATAGCGATGGCTATGCCGTGTGATGGGTGAAGGAGAATCGTCATATCCCGATCGTTCACTATGTTCGCGCGTAATTTTTCCTGTAAATATTCGAATCTTTTCCTCGTAAACGAGGAAAACTTCTCGAATGTTTGGGAATCCTATCAATGTCACGATTCCCGATGCCTGTTGAATCTTTTTGGTACTCGCGACAATCCGACACCTTTTTACGCTCAGCTATCGACTGCATAAGGATTTCCGACGATTCAAATGCGAGTCACAAGATCTTCCTAATGCTCCATCAAATTTATTCGTCTCTGTCTAACGAGTGCTTCGGCAAATGGGATCGAATAATTGTAGCTACGTGCACATCAGACACTATCGCTCGGAAATTTGAACTCGTATAGCCAACGTTCATCATTAATCCGATATCGGATCGAGTCTCTTCGATATCTCGGGCCGTCCTCTAGGTATTCCGAAGTAATTCAAATCGCAAGAGACGCGACCCGAAAGCTCCGATTACATTCGTTATGTTAGCCACGAATGCACTCGAAAAGGTATTAAACAAGGAGAGTAAGTTAAATCATTAATTAAGCGAGTGATGCGAAGTTTTATCCATTCAAAATTACGAATACTTAACATTGTCAATGCCGCAAAAATCGCAACAAAATCAATACGAAACTACCATTTATATGTAGAAAACACGTAGTAAGTTTTACCGATTTATAAATGTTGGGAATGTTAACAATTAATTATTATAATTATTATTATATTTTTATAGTGACTGCGGACTGAAATAGACAGATAGACAAACGTAAATGACAAAAACCTTTTTTTTACGTATTTCCGATGTAGAAAAATCTTTTTCTCACTATTTTAATACTTTCGCTTTCCATACTTTGTATGCGATGAAAGAGTGAAAAAATTATAGTATCGACTTCGACTAACGATTACGTGAAGTCGTTCGCAGCAAAAGCACGAATACGTGTCATCACGCGGTGACTCCCCTCCGTTAAAATACATATGAATACATATATATATGAAGAATACGAAGAAACAAATCGATAAGATTACGTCAAGCAGGTTATTGAACCTTATTGAGAAGGTATCTCTATGCAATTGCGTCAACTTTATACTTCACTTCTCTTTCACCGCTCTGCTTCGAGCTCTTCGCGAATGAGTAAAATCGGTATTCCGCCGCGACGCAAAGTACTGTTTCCGCGAGTCGTCTCGTCTAATCGCTTCGAGTGTTCCCCGCGACTCGAAGAGTATATACTTCGCTATAGTATAGCATCGCAGACACCGAGAGATGCAATCGACGGGGATTATATACAATTCCGTTGCAAGTCAAACGCTCTCCAGTTTTCTCTCGACTTCGGCTACTTGCGCGAAATATAATTGAATACCTCTTGAGAAATGAAACGTTTATAGGATCAGTGATGATCCTCGAAAGATTCGATTACTACACCGATTAAAGTAGCTTTAAGTACAACGTTATTTCATTAACGATACAGAAAAATCCGCTTTTCGCAATGAAATAACGATAACTCCGAATAAGCGTTATAGCTGAAAAGCAATGAAATAAAATATTGGGAAAAAAAAAGTCGTAATCTTTTCCGTTTATTGACGGGAGTTGAAAAAAAAAAAAGAAAAAAAAAAAAAGAATTCAATCGATAGCGAAGCTCATGTATCTATATATATCGCGGAGAAGCTTTGTAGCGCCTTAGTGCAACGTTCGAGCGTCGTTCGGGTTGGAAAAGAAGCTTTTAGTCAACGAGCTTTCCGCAACGTTTTTTCCTTCCGTTGTTACGACCGGCTAATGCTTGGGCTCCGCTATTTCCGGAAAAACTCGCTCGCGAACACGCGCACCTTATTTACGCCGGAGAAATCTTTTCTCCGCTCTACTTTTTTGGGTCTGAGATTTTTTTTTTTTTTTTCGGGTGAACACGTTTCAATCTCAGCTCACATTTCGTACGAGCTGCTCGAAACAACCGACCACGCTGGGGTTAGACAACGCTGTCGAAGGTACCGTTGGCGCATTTCGGAGCCAAAATAGATCATACGCTTGGGGCACTATAGAGTGGAAAATATTACGGCGAATACCAGCAGCCGAAAGCTCGCGAAGTAGCCGTGGAAATGTTCAATCATCGTTAGCAGCGTAAAAAAAATGGAAACCCAACAAAAGCTCAATTGTACGAAAGATCAGAATGTTTAATGAACGGAAAACTCTACGAAGCCCTGTAAGACTCACCCACAAGACGTAACCAAGAACGCCAGTGACGAAAGCTATCATCAATCCATAGGCAGTCGGCAACGCCTCAACTTCGCTGTCACCTTGTCCCATTTTTTCGGCGTTACTATATATTTTTCTCTTTCACTACGACAACACTCTCTGTTGGCGGCTGATAAATGCAGATATCGCACAATCCGGAAATAGGGAGGGCGAATAAGCGCACATGAAATCGCGCGTTCTCACTGGATATCCGGGACAATGAGCGGGGAAAAGGGAGGAGGGGAGAGAGACGAACCGTGTAAATTTATCGAGCTGTGGTCTCTCGATGCTATCCGCCGTAACGGCTCGTCACGGCTCCCATCGGCACGCGTGTCCAGCAAACACGCTTCGATCACCTCTCTTCTCTATATCTATGTTTGTTTGTACGTTATAGCTTTGCGTATAAGCTACAGCGAGTGTATCCACTATCGTAGGTTGGATCGCACGCGATAGGTCCGGATGTCTCGTATCACCATGCGACCGAATTGCCGCGGATTTGCTGCGATATGCACTAAGCGCTGCCAGCGAATCGTCCAGACGTAAAGTGATTTGATTCAACTTCGTATAATCGAATTACATTCTAATTTATATCAACTCCCGTTAACGCGTTCATTGTGAAATATGGAAAATTTTCTCGTCGCTTAACGAGGAAATATTCAACGACTCGTTCACTGTTTTGGGACAATTAGATTAGTCGAAAATTTCGATACTGTTTCGCGCATCGCGATTGCATTATCGCCATAACCGTCGATGCTTGAGGGGACGCGATCACAATTAACTATCCAAAATTACGATTGTGACATATCGTGATTTGTCGTTCGCGAGATATGAAGAGGAGAAAAATCGTATTTAAGGATCGTTGACAGGTGTTTCGATTTTTTTTTTGATAAATATTATTTTAATAAAAAATCAACGATAATTGTTATCGAAGATAATTTTTGTTTAAATCGACTGATTAAACGATAAAACACATTTTTTATCACTTTGACATTCTTGTTGTATCGAAATTAAATGCACTTTTTGGATCTGCGCGCATTAGCGTTAATTTTCAGTGCACCACTGCGCGCATTTTCAGTGCGTTAATTTTTGTCACCACTGATCGTGTGCTATTTTTGCGCGTAATTTGTTTCCTTTATTCGTATTGTTTATTTTGCTAAAACGAAACGAAACGAATGTTTTAAATCTCACAGTCGAAGGCTTGTCGAACGAAATTTTAATTGGATTGCTGGCGTAATGATTTTTCGTAATGTTTCAATTATTATTATTATTAATCGTAAACTTTTTCGTTATATACGCGAGTTGCGCGAAGGTCTCGATAGTCCGGCGCGGACATCGGCGAGTTCGGAAGCGACTGGACGTCGCGGAAACGAAAGATCCGTCTATTTTTACACTTTAGAGCGTTGCTGCCCGAGGGTAAAGGTTCTTCGGGTTCTGGCTTTTCGACTCTAGTGGCCGAGCTATTCACCACGTATCGATCTGTATATCGGCCATATAGTCGCTATAGTAAATCTTTTAGATCGCGAAACCCTCGGAAAATTTCAAGACGAAGCCTCAATTTTCGTGGATGCGGCGAGACTGATTGCGTTTCCGGATACTCCGGTTTACCTATAGTTGCTGCACTGGCAGCTCTCGGATACGATTTCTGCAGCTGGTTCCTAGTTGCAACGATGAACCGCCTCCGTCTCTCTTTCACTCGTACAAAACTCACTCTACAACGCGGAAACCCGCGTATAAATAGTACCGAGTAGTCTCTAGTAACGCGAACGCGAAAGCAGACCGAAACGAAATATAGATGAGTACGTTTACTACGGTGTACAAAGCTATTTGTACGCCCCTCTTGACACTACAGAGCTGTTATGAGATTCGGTGTAAACACGAAGCAGTAAAGTGCAAAACTCGTCGGACCATAACGTTTTTTTGCGCTCAAAACAGTTCGTGCAGATGCGAGTATAATTTTTTTTTAATTTTATTTATTTATTTACGGGACCACATTTTTTCATAGAATTTCAACAATTTAGGTTGGTAACAATTCAGGTAGAAATTAGGTAACAGTGTCTATAAAAAGTATTAATTGTTATTAGTAATATGAAAAACAGTTTAATTAACTTTTTTTTTACTATTCATCCAGTTATATCAATTTATTTTGATCATTAATGCAATCTTTGATTCATAATTTAATTATTGACACTTTCCATTTTTCGTGTTTTTGCCATTTTTTTTTTTCAATCTGAAAGTCTAGGATTGTATGTATCAAGTTTTATCAATGTCCGTATATCGTATATATATCGTTGATGCAAAGAATCGTACATTTTTTGATCATTTTTTTTTTAATCCTACTTTTGCACCTATATATTTTCCATGAGAGTTATAAACTTTCGAGGATTATAAAGACGAGATGGATGGAGAAAACGAATACATGAAACGAGTGATCCCACAGAGGATAGAGTGTACTGTTCGCAGCTACAGTTCGGTTTATATCGCGCGATAGTCGAGTCTGTGCCGTGCATAAAATGCAATTTGGTGGGTGTCAGGTGGGGAAACGGCGCCTCCTACCGACTGCCGTGTTACGAAATTTAATTGAATTTATCGATCGGTTTTCGGATTCTCCATTTACCGTGGAGCTGAACGGGGGGAGGGGGAGAGGTCCTCGGGCTTTCCCTCTCTACGTTTGGAGGCGCACCTCTGGTGCTCTTCGAAGCCCCAAAAGCATCAGCAGAAGCATCAGGACCACCCTGGTGGCCCTCAGCTTTGGCTCTGGCGGCCGTTACGGGAATATATATGGGGATCTCGAGTAGCGTGGAATGGACTACGGACGTTAATCGATTCCCTTAAACGTTATCCCTCCGCAGTCTTGTCCGTTCATTTAACGTCAACGTCCACGTTGACGATACGAAGCGAAACTAGACGCACCTACATTCGCAATACATCGAACTATGTAAAAAATAAAACAATCCCCATTTTTACCGATTGGTTATCAATTAAGGACGTTGGTTCGTATTTGCAGGTCTATTCACCTCAAATAAAACATGAAAACGATCGCTAGTAAATTCATTTTCAAGTTTGCAATAATCTACAAAAAAAGGGCTCATCTCGTAGGGTAGAACTACCGGTTTTGACGATTTTTGGTCCATTTTTGTCCATCATGTCAAAAAGGATGAAACTTCGAATAAAAATGGAAGCAAACAACAATTTAACAGGAATATGTAAAGAAAATGGTTTGTTATTCGAAACGATCGAAAACAGTTTGAGATCAAACAGCGGTCGAAAAATTTTCAGGCAATCATATGCTTATTTTGTTGCGAGATATCATGAAACCACAGGGAATTTAATCGTAATGCGTTCCGTAATATTCATTTTTGATAACGACGAGGAAAATGTTTCATTTCTTTTCATATCTTTCTTCTTCTGTTGAAATTTCATTGAATCACCGGATTGAATTGTACATACGTGCGGTGGTTACATATACCTGTACGCAAAAGTTGAAATGTTGGTTCACCATTGGTTGGGTTGAACCACGAAGATTCGCTCGTACTCACGTCGAAACCTACCGTCGACGGAAAATTGATGGAAGGGTGGATGGGCGGGTGTTTCCTCGTGGTAAAGGTGCCCGGATGGTGGATGCAGGGCTTACATACTTATGTACGTGCCGCGATGTATGAGCGAACCGCGGTGTGAGGATTCGTGACTCGGAGGGAATTTAACGGGCGTGTCGAGATGTCTGAAGAAGAGACGCACGGTTTTCCGAGTTGAGACAGAAATTCTATATATCACGTGAGATCTTGCCGTAGGCTGATCACGTTTCTTCGCCCTGTCGTGATTCCGTCACTTAGAAATTCCCGATCTGCCATCTATGTATTCTCCATCTTCGTACCTCGGAGGTCTTTGTGGCTTCGCGTGTCATTCTTACAGCGAGATCACGTGGATGTCGTTTGCGATGGATGATACCGGAGTTACCGAACGTCGTAAAGAA
This sequence comes from Buathra laborator, assembly GCA_934046635.1. Lineage (NCBI taxonomy): Eukaryota > Metazoa > Arthropoda > Insecta > Hymenoptera > Ichneumonidae > Buathra > Buathra laborator. The sequence goes on from OW203900.1 coordinate 9,745,741, forward strand.
ATTTGTCATTCAAAGGGCATTCTTACACTTTTTGGACGAAGTGACAAGTGGTTAAAAAAAAAATCCGAATTTGGCGGATTTTGGAATCTGGAGGCAAAGTATCGAAGTTGCTGTTTCCAGTTAATTTCAAATGGAGAAAAACTTTCCGTCGTTAAAGTTTTATCTGGAATTTGAAATTCCTTATAATACGATTTTGAATTATGATTTTTTTCTTCTTCCTCTTCTAAAAATGGCTTTATGCTCATTATGAAGAATGCACGAAGGTTATACATTTAAACTCGAAGAACGTTCAACTTTATCAATGAAGCATAATGTTGAATAGCCATTTTTGCTCGTACAACAAATTGTGTCCTTTTACCGAATGCGAATTCAAATTCGGAACGATGTCAGCGCTAACCCACGGTACATATATTGACTCCGAGAACTTTCTATTTTGGAAATATTGTTCGTCGGTAAAACATTTTCGGAGAAGAAAATTGCTGAACCAACGGCAGGACTACAACTCCCGGTGGACTGAATACCGACTGTAGGGAAGTACAGTCTTCGGGGAATCTACGATTTTTACCAACAGTCGCAAAGTTACCAACGCGCGACATTATACCGAGCGTACAAACAGAGTGCATCATCAGTCGGTAAAATAGAGAACTATTGTGTCGGTCGGCACCCGACGCGTTATCAACACAGCGAAAGAAAGTGGAAGCTTCGATTTATGAAATACGCACGGAATCGCAAAGTCCCGCTTCAAATTCCAACTCCGGAGAGAATGCAATGCTATTCCGACTAATTTTCGTAGTGAGAAACACACGCTATGGTACATAGCAATCGTATTCATATCGCAATTACCTGTATTACTCTCATTTATGTATTAATGCAAAGTGTCTCGACACTCCATTCAACGACTGTGCAGACACTAAAAATGGACTGACCACTTAGTCAATTATTAAGTCAACGAATTCCAACTATTGATCCTCGTATCGTGTCGAATGTACATAGCCGGTTTTATAAAACTCGTTAGCAATCTACACCCTCATTCCCTACTTCAGCAGATTAATGACCGAATTAAAAAAGCGTCGAGATAAAAACAAAAATAAAATAAAACAATGGAAAAATTAAGTGGACTTTATAATGATATGGATACAGGTTTTCCGGGTACTCGGGGAGAGATGGAGTACCGGTTTCTTCGAATGCGAAGCACGAACGGGACTTAAAGTTTATTGTAGAAACGTGGTATCAGACGTTAGGCTCACCGAGAGTACACCGTGACAAGTTGCCTTCTGCAATTCTACTGAAAGTCGAGTAAAAACTTGTGTTGTTAGATTCGCGCAGTCTCGACGATGTCCATATTTTACTTGGCGATCTGATTCCGACGGGATGGATGACGAATTATCCACTTCGATTCTTTCGGAAATACCGGATTTTCTACATACATCCATATTGGTAATTATCGCAAATATATTCGGTAGATACGTTGTTTCCGTTTTGGCTATAAACTCGACATTTGTGGGACTTACGCAACTGATGTTATTGACTTCATGGAATTAATAGAAAAAAAAAAAAAAAAATACCTAAAAATATGTTCGAAAAAAGTAAAACACGTTTTTTAAAACCACCGAGAATAATAAAATATTTCATGCCGAAAGCATTAGCCAAACCTATAAATTCACCTTTTTAAAAGCGCTGTAAATTCATTAAAAATCTTAAAAACAGTCCACTTTTTTTAAAAAGAATCCACTTTTATCCACTTTTTTTAAAAAGAAATAACACTTTTCTTGTTTAATATATACCATTTTTTTTTGGGAACTACGATTGATACATCGTTAAAGAAAAAAAATTAATTCTCCCGACATACTGACCTATTTTGTCAACCAAAACGGTCTATAAATTTTTTTCGACATAATTTTATAAAAATGAAATTAATGTTTACAAGAATTTTAATAAATTGCGACTGATACGTTATTAATATGAAAATGTAAATCCCCTGACATATTGACCTATTTTAACGGTCAAAACTTTCGCTAAATTTTCTCAGACTCGTAATTTTTTTATAGTCACTAAAGTCCTATTTTTTGTCAACGTTACCACTATTTACTGTAACATTTTAATTGCAAATTTTACATTTTATCCGACCGACCGGAAAAATACCTCATTTTACGGCCCAAAAGGATTACTTCGGAGACTTTACAGACTCGGAGTTGTATTAAAAATAGAAGACCTCAGACCTTTCTAACTTCAAACCCCTTTTCGTATTTTCTTTTTTCACTGCACATAGCATACGCAGTACTTTTACGATTCCTCTGACCCACAGTGACTCCTCCAAGGTAGACAATAACTTGTCGTGCGAACGGCGTCGTCGTCGCTCTCGCCAAAGAAGCTTATATGGAAACATACGAGGTACTCGCTACGCTCTCGAGTTTTCCACCGTATCCTATACTCCAACTCTGCGGGTTATGTGCGTCTCGGGATCGGGGGAATGCAACAGCTAACCATTAGCCGGGTGCGAAAGCCACACGATTTCTGTATCCCCTTAAAGCTGATCTTATATCTCTCCTTCACTTTTTTTCCTTCTTTTTCTGTTCGTACTCTTCCTCTCGCACACACATCGGTTAACGTGCGAAGTAACAAGCAAACAAACAAACGGAAAGAAAACACGCGCGACACCTTGTCCGGTCAGTGATCGCGCAAACGCGCGCATCTCCCATCGAGGGGAGGAAGAACAAGTGATAAATTATTATTCAAACCTGAGCTCCGCGCTACACCGATGCAAAAAGGAAATAAAACGTATGGTAAGAGGCCGCTTCGCAACGGACGCAAACCATGAGAGACCCTCTTACCCACTTTTATGCCACTTTTCTCGTACTACATATGTATGCGCTACGGTATTACAGTTAAGTGAGTGGTAAGTATATTTTAATAGATACCAATGTCGGTTAAACATAACAAAAGTATAACACAGATCGGCAACGGCGTCTTAAGAGTACTCGTGAATGTGCATCCACGCGGAACTGAAGTGCACCAGGATAGGGTTGATACATTGAAAACTCTCGACTCTCGGAGGGCTTTAACGGTGGCCTAATTACCAGCAATTAGTAGACGCGGGAAGGAGAACGCGTTGGAGCAGAGAGAACTAAAGTAGGCTGCAAGGGAGCTGATTATACAACGCGCAAGAGAACCCGAGATACCAGTCATACGGTGACTGCGCGGTCACTGGGTCCTCATCACTTTGCATCAAATGATCACTTACAGGACACAAACAGGTCATTTGGCACGTGAAAAAGTTGATGCAGCTTCAATGTCGACTACTTACATTGTTTTAAGTGAGGAACTCGACATTTATTCAATTGCCAAGTCCAATTCTGCGCTTCTTGATTAACAGGTCAAAAATTGATCAAAAATTGAATAGGGGACGCAAAAGATCGTTCAGCTTACCGAGTCGTATTCTGCGCTTCTTGATTAAAAGGTGAAAAACTGATCAAAAATGGATTACCGGACGTAAAAGATCGTTCAGCTTACCGAGTCGAATTTTGTGCTTCTTGATTAACAGGTCAAAAATTGACCAAAAATGGATTAGGGGACGTAAAAGATCGTTCAGCTTACCGAGTCGAATTTTGTGCTTCTTGATTAACAGGTCAAAAATTGACCAAAAATGGATTAGGGGACGTAAAAGATCGTTCAACTTACCGAGTCGAATTCTGCGCTTCTTGATTAACAGGTCAAAAATTGATCAAAAATGGATTAGGGAACGTAAAAGATCGTTCAGCTTACCGAGTCGAATTCTGCGCTTCTTGATTAACAGATCAAAAATTGATCAAAAATTGATTAGGGGACGTAAAAGATCGTTCAGCTTACCGAGTCGAATTCAGCGCTTCTTGATTAACAGATCAAAAATTGATCAAAAATTGATTAAGGGACGTAAAAGATCGTTCAGCTTACCGCCGATGTCGTCGTTTGTACTCCTGGAACTTTGGTGCTGCTACCCAGTCCCCCAAGTCCACCCAAGCAGCGCTTCGCGCAATCGGGATCGGTATCCTCGCAAATTGGACATCCGAAAGCGGCACCGCCGCGTTCTCTTAACACGTGATTGCTGCTCGTATTCGTCGTGTATCCCTGATCCGAACTCGCATTCGAATTCGGCCTCGAATCGTCCGAACTGTCGAAGGGCTTGATGTTCCGCGGACGGTGAATTATACCGACCGGCTCCCATATCTCGCTTGTCGACGAAGCGTAGAAGTTGTTCTCCTTGGTTTCACGACTACGCTCGTCTACGACTTTACCGCCGCGTGCCACAGTCACCTCTTCCTTCGTCACTACGGTTGACTTGACACTCAAAGACGTTTCCAGACGTACCGGAGCCCTTGAATTTATTATTTTGGCTTTTTTTTTATGGATCTTCAGAGATAGCGCAGTTATCATTTAACGGAAATTAATTTAAAAAAAAAAAGTTTTTTTAAAATTTAAACCGCAAGAAAAAAAGTATATCGCAAAATTTATCTATAGTATCCAATTTATTTTCCATGAAAAATGTTATATTACGGACTTAAAAAAAAATGTTTCTGCAAATATGTAAGAAATTATATGATTGATGTATTAATTTTATAAAATTACCGTATTTTATAAATTTCCGATATATTTTTGCCTATACTTTTTTTTTTTTTGGGAATTGAAAAATCGATTTTTTTATAATAAAAAAATCATACCTTTTGCATGAAGTTATAATCTCAATGGGTTAAAACTGTGATATCAATAAGTTCTATAACTCTGATATGATCGATAAGTACAGCAAAAAAATTGTAAACTAAATCAGAGTTTATTTTACAAATCATAGTGATTGAAAAGTATGAATTTTTGGTGTTTCACACTTTACTTCGTTCAAAAGATAACATCAAACTCCGCTACCTCAGAATTCCAGCTCTGACGAGAATCTGATTGAGAAGATCGCACGGCGGTATCTGACCGGTTATCATGGCCTCACGTATCGCAACACCATCGGGACCCTCCAGGGCAATGGGCACGCCGTTTATCAGTAGAACTTCCTCCTCGCGAACGCAATTCTTCTTCTCGCAGTCGATAACCTTGACTCCCGGTCCGAGAATCGATTCCACCGTTGACTGGATCTCGTGGTCGTCCATTTCTAGGAAATAAGTCGACGTGCCGTAGATATAACGATCTCGTTCGACGATCCATTCGTTTTTAGGGCCCTCGTGCGAGTAACGCGATAGACGACGTTGCGATCTTTCGATCGCAAAAATTGAATGCAGAACTTTTAAATCAAAATTCGTCTCTCATTGTTAAGTTGTTAATTGATCAAAGCATATTAAAAAAAAAACCTTAAAAATGTTTTCAGTAATAATTTATCATCGATATTATTTCATATCCGGCGATAATTTATAAAAAATGAAGTGCGGATTTTGTTCAGTCAGAACAAAACGTGCTGAAGCTCGGAACCGACGCACCGAAGGTCCGGTGTCTAAACTGCCGAGCAAACGGTACGTGAGAGTTTAGCGGACACGGACTACGGCGAGCTCAGCATCTCGTCTTTCGTTACAAAACATCTCGAATTCTCTCGTGTTTCGAACGCGTAAGTTTCTTCCCTTATCGCCGAGAGTATCTATTGCCGCTGAGCAATGCACGACAGAAAAGAGGGCATAAAAAAATATAGAATCAGACAGGAAATTCACACACCCAACGGGCGATTTTTTTTCCAAAAGTCAGCATTACTTTCAGACATAAGATGGAGTTACAACGATTGTAATAATTAATGGTCTTTCGATGTTCGCTATGATCTTTAACGATGAACGACGATCTGTACGAACATACGAACGCAACGGCGGAAGAGATCTCAAACGATTTTTGCAAAGCGTGCAGAAACGTATATCGCGCGCTGCGTATATACACTTACGAGTTAGTGAATCCTATAGCTCATGTATCCGACGCCTACTTGAACGAGACTCGCGTGGGCGGATGGAACACGGATCCATGCAGATCAATGGATCTCGGGGGAGGAGCAGCGCGCACGCAATAGAACTTGCGATTCGAAACCAGTATCGATTTTTCCGATATTCACGACTCGCTTTCGCAAAATCGTTGGAAATTGCAATTTGCTTCGAAAGGCGAAATCAAATTTCGAGTGATTAAAAAAAACCCAAAATTTCTTTTATTTTGAACGATTTTATGTTATCATTATATAAAAAATCGTTACATCGAAATCGACGTATAAACGTGAAAAAAATAACTTTCCACAAATAAATGAGATTCTATATAGAAAATAAAGTGAATCAGCAAATATATCGATGATATATCGAATATATTTCTGCAGAAATATGTCACCAATTATTATATTAATAGATTTTTTGCATATACTTTTTTTCGTGTGGAAAATACTTATAACACCTCTTTAGTAACTGCAAATGCATTGTATACAGTTCTGTTTCTAATGCATTCGTGTTGCTGTACCACAGCCTGTCTTCGATGTGGACAGTGTATGTATAGTTCGCCTAGCAGAAGCTGTAAAGCGGATTGTACTAAAGGTGTATATCCTCGAGGGAAATGGCGCGCTTCGCACAGCGGCGAGACGTTGCTCGCCTCTCGGCCTCTCGGGTATATCTGAGAACCAAGTGAATTTGCATCGAACGATGTTATACCAAGAAGCTGGTGAATATTCACTGTAACAGCGAGTGCGAAAGACAGTGCAAATGTAAACACGATGTAGCGGCAGTATAAACGGTACGAGAAAACGAGAGACGCTGAGAAACTCGCGCTGCCGGAGATAATCCGGAGGACTTACGCTTTTACCATTTTTCTCGAATTAAAAATAAATTGTTCGATAAGTCGTGATAATTATACCGAACCTTTTTTTTCGCGGCAATCGATTTTTTTTATAATACTTTGAAACACAGTATCGTTTATCCGCTGCAGCGTACAGTAATTTATCATTCAGACGCGTCAACGAAATTTTTTTTTTTGTCATCATTCACAGCATCTTAAATTTCTGTTTTGGTGCAAATCTCCTCAGTTATAATGCGCTGAATTGATTATAATTCGATTCGGAATCTGTGCACATTATGTCGGTTCGTGAAGGTCATTTGTACGATTTTGCTATACTGTTTTAACTCGGAACGGAGCATTATTTCCGTCCTCGAGAGACGCGGATTCTTTTGTATCGAAAGAGCATAGAGGCCTAGTGTACTACTTGTGTTTTCAGTCGATATATGTACAGTCAGTTCAATGCTTCGCGGCTCTGTCCGTAGAGGAGTGTACGCGGATCGAGGCATTATTTCCGTCACCGAGAGGAGAGTAGCGTGTAGGAGCGTAGACCCCTGGCACTAGGGTAACAATGCTGATACACTATACTATCCTCTATACCTCGCCTTTCCAGTGTACCATCCTCTCATTCCGACGGCCTCGACGCACATCATCGCCTGGAAACTTCCTATTTTTAGCCCTCAACTAGGCACGAGAATCTCACGAGACACGGGGAGACGGCAAGCGCATCAGGGGAAACAGAGCGAAAGAAACCCACACGGGAAAAACATAGCCGATCTCTCATTCTCGTCGGTGAGGGAGGAAAAGTGTAAAGAAAAGTTTTCGCTGCGTTAAAGCGAGAGGCGGACAGCCGAGAGGTTCGCCCATCGCGAGAAGTACGTCTGAGTGGTTGGGGCCAATTAATAGCACCTCTCTTGGTTAATTAAAAAAGAAAACGGAGTAGCGACGGAGCTCCTATATTGTTTTGGGTTATAAACGTATGAAGGTAAAGACTATGATAAGATGCCACGAAAAGAATGGAAAAAGTGAAAAAAAAAAAAAAAAACTTCCGAAAATACCGAGTCTTTGTTTTTTTTTACGGATAATAGCGCTTCCGTCACTTCTTTTTAATTACGAAAGTTATCGCGACGTTATAAGTTACTCGAAAATACTCGTTTCAACTTTTACCGGACGATCTTGCGTTGATTATTTTCTTAATTCATCCATCAATCACATAGTTGGTACACAGTATGTTTTATACAATCTTTTCAATTAATTTTTTTCACAAAAGATTTAATAGTTTCCGCCGTCCAAAGTTTCCTTTCCGTGGTAAGGGACTTGTCCCGGCAGCGATAGAAAAATATCCCGACAAAGTTCATCTAATCGACTGCGTATTATCGAGTAGCGAAATTATAAAAAATAGTTTCAATTTTCTTTACACGATCTTTGGGATTTTTTTTGTTGGTTTTCTATTCACACGAATACGCGACTAAAAGTATTCGAAGTGCGTGAATGTCCTTTTGCAGTTTCTCGCGAAATCGATTGCAGTTGCGAGATAAAATTTGTTCGCGTGTTCGTTCGATTGAGAGAGAGAGAGAGGGGGGAGAGAGAGGTCCCGTGAGAAGCAACGTCTACGTGAGACTTTGCCGGAGTGGAGTTTTCTGCATTTTGCATGCATGCGCGGCAAGGTAAAGATGCGATACAAGGAGAGAAGGGCAGTCTTATCGGCGAATCCCGCGCCATGGCAGTCACCCTTTTGCCCTTTCTTGGGTAATTAATTGCTATGCGCTTCTCTAATTGACGAGCAGGTGTTCGGTTATACGCGCTTCTTGTCGCTGGATAATCATTTGCAAAACGAAAATGACACCCCGAGTATGTCGACAGTTATCAGATCATCTCAAGGTAAAGTGTTACGATAAAAAAAGAATACTGCAGGGAAAACCGCAGCTACGTAGACGCGCACTGCACCTTGAAATGCCGGAGGCTTGTGGTGAACGAATGGAAGTTTATACGGGTGAAGGACATACAGAATTGAGCAAAAACGTAAAAACCTGTCGTTAAACCGCACAAATAACAATTGGGAATATAAAATTACAAAATATGCCGATATAAGTTCCATCGGTCGGTACTGCAGTTTTTCCTCAATTTTTACACCGATACTGTAGTCGATGGAAATAAAAAAGAGCAAATGAAGTACAGTGGAAATAAGGGACCATTAGCTTCGATGTATTTGTCACAATCACGGATAGTATAGAATCGTAACTTATCAGTAAACACGAAAAAAAAACAAATTTCGAAGTTTGAGATTTCTTGCAATCCATTGACTTGATAGCTAAGCGTGTCGCTGATTAATGCAATTTCGAGACATTCTCAGCGCGGGTTATAAGAACGTGTTGACGAGTGAATTTACTGCAAATGCGCGACATTAAGGTTTTTATTTCGCGAGTAAACGTTCCGGAGTAATCGAAAGTCTGCAAAAACTTATGGAAAAAGGTTGGTTCGCCCTTTTTGGCCGACAGTAAAGCTCGATGAGACGTGCAAATGGGCGGAAGAACACCCCCGTTAGATATCAGCACGCGTGGCTGGATCCGCGTGAGCGAGAAACGACCCGTCTGGACTATCTTCTTCGTTAACATTGCAAATTCTCGACAGTTTTTTTTACGAAATCAATTCGGTTCTGCAATGCAAATTTTCCGCGGGGGTAAAGCGACGGAGAGACCGTTCAGATCCACGACGAAACTCATACGTATATTCTGCGGATACTACACCGTAGTCGAGCCGTAAAATCTACCGGGCGATCGCGTATTCACGATAGATACGCGCGTTTCCGGTTCTCACGCAAAAGCTTTGTTATTCTGCTCGAACGTGTGACGCGTACTTTTTGTCTACAGAGCCGAAAAAGCTTAAAATTGTTCCTGAATCACAGATTTTTTTTTATATTTCGATTTTTTATCAACAAATTCGGAAATATTGATTTTTGTCAGTTCAACAGAAGAATGAAGATATAGATTAAAAAAAACATTCGTGACGATCGAAGTTTTGAAAAAATGTGTTAAAAAAAAATGAAAAAATTTCGGGTCAAAATGGAGATTGGAGATCGATCCTCTTATCTAAAGTCAAATTCTGCACACCCTGTAGAGTTATAATACCTGGACGCGGGTACGCGCGTTAGTCCGACAATGCTGCATATCGGTGAACGGCGTTCAAGCTCGCGAAACACGACCAACCCACCAGTCTACCAAGGGGTGAGCAACCCCCGTCATCCCCCGTCATTCCCCGACCGCTGCCGCTCGGCGCATATACATTCATGAGTACATAAGGTACATAGAATATGCAAGGTACACTAGACGCGATGTATATGTAACGACGTATGTGATACAACACCTATGCCCGCTACATGTACGCTATAACCGCGAGAATATATTATATCTTTCGTGTGCGCGGCCCGTGGATATGTTCGGTTCGTGCCGGCAACTAAATTGCGATGAACGTGGATATGATGTACGTGAGCGGTATTCGTGTCCTACCGAGTTAGCCAAGCATCAGCCCGCCACCGGAGTTGCACCGACTCGATAAATACCCTCTTCACTCGAATTGAATAACTCAAATAACTTATTACGATATAAACGTACAATATATATACCGAGTAGAAATTTCAATCTCATATGTTATATCGAAAGAAAAAAAAAAAAATTGCGCAAAAAAAATATTTTTATTTGATTTTTTTTCGCGGTTAAAATTACGACTGTTATCGGAACAGCAGTATTATTTACGATTGGTATCAATGTCGATACATTTTTTAACGATCGTCTGTTTTTTTGCATAGTGACTTGCCGTCAGAATTTCATTGAAATTCGATCGGAGTGAAATAGTCGAATTCCGGAAAAAAAAAAGGAAATGGGAAAAAAAATGATAGACAGCAACAGTCGATAAAGTAGCGTAATGCAAACCACGTATATATCATTCATCCACATGCCGCTTTTTCGTACGGAAAAATACACATTGTATTTGACGAATGTTTTTTCTGCGTAACTCTTTGAAGTGAAAATCTGTGTCCGTAATATAAAATAAATGTTTTTTTCGTAATACCTACACGATAGGGGGAAAAACAACGATGTGCAGTGATTCGGTGCACCTCTGTCTGGTCCTGCGGATCGCGGTTCGTTTTCGACGATAGATACGCACATGTATTTGCGTGTGTATACGTGTGAATATAGTGGGTAGTGAAGAAGATTCGGGGAGCGCGTTCTATCCCTTCGCGAGAGGTTCGTATAAACAAATGAATAGAGGGGACCAACGAGAATGAGAGTAAAGCGAAACGACGAACTACATAGAGAACTGTACGTGACTGAAATCCAATTGGATTTCGAGTACAGCAACGAGATCGATGTTCAGCTCAGCGAGGAAAATACTGGCGGGTATTGCGGGCGCTGCCTAACCGTCCAAACGTACAGTTCCCATAGCCATTCGTGTATGAAAACGATAGTAGGAGAGATAACGGAAGACAGAATAGATGATTGTACAACGCGTCCAAAAAGTAAGACTATTGTCACGTTAAATTCGTCGTAAACTTAAACTTTACAAATGGAGGATTATTTTACGACAAAATCCAATGTTCATTCTAATTTAATGCTTCCCGTTATATTTTTGCATAGAATTTGTTGTGAGCACTTTAGTGAGGAAAATTAGAACGCAGGAAAGCGAATATGTGAGTGATTGAAAATCCGGATTTTTTTTTTTTTTTTTTCTCGTGTCATTTCTTGTGCGCAACAGCGATAACTCCAAGCGAAACTCAATCACGTAATTCGTGTACTCATCGTCGCAAGTGCTTCTATTGCATTGACGATGTTTTACGACCGAGTAGTTTTGTGTCGTTGAAATACTCGACGCCTCTCATCGTCTCGATAGCCGTATAATACGTTCGAGAGTGCGACTATAACCGGCTTGCGTAAATGAAATCCTGTCGGCGTATCGAAATGACGAATGCAACAAGAGGAGAAGAGGGGAAGGGCAATGTTGCTGAGGGGATGCTGCCGGCTTCGCTTTGATCTGATTCCCGAGAGCCCTCGCATAGACATTGAAACACTCACACGTTTAACAAGCGTTTCGTGCTTACGAATAGCCCTCCCTCCCTTCTCTCTGCATGGTTTGCTCAAGCGTAGGAAATGTTTAGCAAATCGATACCGCACAGCTCCCCTCTATTGCACGATCGTGCCGAGTCTTTTGCTTTTTAAAATGCCACCAACAGCGAACGTCTACCCCTTTTGTCCTACGATGGCGCGTGTGATTCTCATCTCTTGGATTTTGCTGCCGTAACTATGCGGCTTTACTAACCGGAAACTAATTTGAAGCAACTATCGGACATTTATTTTTTAACAGAAGAGAAGAGAAGTCGTCAGTGTGGATAACTTTCATTAGCAGGTATGATTAATGAAGTGTACGATGAAAAAAAATGAATTCAAACGAAATGAAAGAGCAGATTTCGATGACTGCAAAATACGACGAAAAGTTCTGATCGACGGACGGCATAACTAGGAATTGCTGCGAATGCTGCAACTGCATAGTCGAAGACTGACAGTACATAGTGCCACCGGAGTTGCTGTTACCGAAGGGAAATGTCCCATGAATTTCGAAGGCGCGGAGAATTCTCGATGGGGGCCAACGACCCCGGTATGAGTTGCGAACGTTCTGACGAGATAGCAGGAGCTTTCATCCCAAAGATATTAGGCGACCCACGCGCGTTCGCGATCCTTTGGATCATTGGAATTGGCGACTCAGTGATATGTCTAACGCGGCGCATTGTCCAACCTGTCGACGATTGGGCTGTTGGAAACCCGACAAGACGTTCTCACGTTCCAAGGAAACCAGCGGGCACCTCAATGAATGTTATGGATGTCACTGTCGATGTAGTATAACAGGCATAACTATTGTTCTACCCTTCCTATCGAAAGTTAACCCGATAACAAAATCAACAATAGCACCGTAGATAATAGCCTACTAATCAATACGCCGCAGATTTGGTTGAAGTGATCAAAATTTGTAGAACTTAAGCTATTAGAGGGGTAAAAAGATAATTGAATCCGAAAAATCGCTTGAAAAAGAAAATACAATCGAAAAACTTTCGCTTTTTGATTATTCATTCTTCTTCAATTGTTGACGATATACGAAGCGTAAAAGAGAAACAAAGTTCAGCGGATTTGGCAAGTTATTCAACCAAATGCGGATCTACTGCGATCGGACACATCATCCGAATCGGCAAATCAATGCGATGACGTATCTTTTTTTTTTTTTTTTTTTTTTTCGTTCACTACATTCGAAAAGGAAATCGCGGAGAAAGTGGCTTGTGCTCGTCCATCGAAACAATGCTTCGAGAGCGTAACACAGACTGTAGCAATAGAAACCTTATGCGTGCGTTGATATGCATTGTATGTACAATAGACGCTGAAAGAGTGTACACAGGGTAGAGGCGGGGGGAGGCAGTGATACCTACTTGCTTGATTCTTCGGATCGGTGACCGTGACGGACGCGGCTCGCGAGGTTTTATTTATAGTTATTGTAGAGAACGCGAACGTAGGAGGAACGAATCTCGCCGGGTGGCCGATCCCTGGGATATATTTACGTTGCGTGCGTCTGCATAATGCATAGCCTCGTCAACCCTGTCGCGGCTGCACATGGGACCCCCTTTTACCCTAACCGGGTTGCTTGTTTCGCGCTTCCGATCGAGTTGCTCTGCTCTACGAAGGGTAGTTTACTACCCCTATAGAAGAATCACCCCGCAACAACCGGAGAACTTGCTGCGGCTGTAAATATAATATGTACGCAACCCTTCGCTAAACGGACGGCTTTGGTATAGCCAACTGGATGTTGAACGTTGGGTATCGATTTCTATTCCCTCCAAATAACGATTCAGCTCTATTTTTCGACACTACTTATAAATTGACAGGGAAATAACAGTGATTAATTATCATTTAAGACGAAATTCAAAATGACCCAAGAGAATTTGAAGAATATGAAAAATAATTCGCAACATGCCGGATATTTTGCAAAAGGGTTGATTTGCATTCATCTATCCAGTCATCGCAACAATTATCGATGATGATGATTAACTACGAAAATAAAACATTCTGTCGATTATCGATTTGTTGCAATATCGATTTGTTTCTGAAAATAAATTTATCAGTTCACATATCCGGAAGTTATTTTTTTTATACACTTTATGCATATTTCGATCATCCAATTACCGATCGAATATTTGTCGATCATCATTTAATTCATTTATTTCCCGTAACGGCGAAAGCTCTTATCCCGCAGCGCGACTCGTCGGGAAGTAAAATAATAACTGCCATTTGTGTTGCATCGGTGAATACCGAAACCCCGCATGTGTCCTGACACTATAGGCGACTATAAACCGTACATCTGACGCCGGCTTCGCCGCTGGTCAGGATCTGCGGAAGCCTATGGATTCGAAAGTCTTTTCATATGCGCTCGATGACTTTCTCCCGTCGTACTATACGTTCACTGGCTTCCGGCTTGACGCGGCGGATCAATATCCTGAGGCTAACGCGGGACATTATTGGACCCATTGCGCGAACAGCTCGAAGCGAACTTGATTTTTGCGATGTCTACCACCCGCCTACACTGATTAACCTTTCCAGATGATTATTATTATTTTCTTATCCCAATGATAGCAGATATCAAATCCTCTCTGACGGATACGACAACGAAAAAAAAATCGATAGATCGTCAAATATTCAATAAATATTGATGATCAATGTTTTTCATTGAAGCGCTATTTCGTGACAATCGACAATTGAGAGCGGGTGAGATGGACCAATAACACTCGAGATACGGTGGAAAACACTTTTTTACACTGTTATAAAAGTGGTCCGTACGGGAGGAGAACACGTTCGATCGCGGAGTGTAAAATCGTGAACGACCGAAGCGTTCCCAGACCGGAAACGGGCCCGGCGTCACGCTCTGCGAACGGATCGTATCGATGAAAATTGCAATGGCCTCGAAACCTACACGATTTCGATTTCAAATCCCGTACACAGGACTTGTAACTGTTGTACTATACTCATCTTCGCATTGAGGATATTTCATACGTGTGTAGCGTACGAGCAATTGTACAAAATCGAAAAAAAAAAATCGTTTCAAGTCCAACGAAACTATTCGAGCGAATTGCAAATATCTTCCGATATTTCGCGTTCGAAGTAAAATGAAGAGAATATACGTTCGATTCAATGAATTCTAAAGCAACAGGAAGTCGAGGGAAAGCGGCGCTCCACACCATTTTTTTTTGCGCGTTAGATAATAAAAGATTCATAACGTAAGACAGGTAGGAGCAGAACTCATCGTACCGCAACTGTATACTCGGACGAACATTTCGAAAGTAAAGAGAAAAATCATTTCGCATTTGTTAAGTTAATTTTTTATTATCATCGTTTTTCGAGATTAAAAAAGATGCAGCGAAATTTTGTAATCCAATTTTCTCGAAAAGCCGAATCTTAATTTGATTGAACGTTCGAGAATAGATCTTCATGAATAAACGAGTAGGTTAGCGATTAATTTCGTCGCTAATGGAGTCTAATTGGTTATCTGTAAATCGTAACTTGCGGGGGTGAAAATAAAATGCGGGCGGTACGGTAAATGGACGACCAATGATATTCTTGGGAATATGCAGTTTTCAATAGTTCAGGATATCGAATTTTCGGAGATTTAAAAAAAAGAGCATATAGATGGATTGGTGAGCAACAAAAGATCAATCAATATGCGTGCGTAAAATTGAATTATTCGGTGACATGATAGATGATATTTTTTTTTTATGATTGAAATATACGGTTCGTTGTCTCGACTGGCGGTCGAATCGTACGGCCTCCACTAACCCACATAGAAAAAGGAACGACCGCGTTAGCGATGTTTCCATTAACGATGAATCCAACGCGTCGTTCGCGTAATTTCGAATTGCAAGCGAATCTGCACGGAGTCGAGAAAAAAAAAAAGGTTTCCGTGTAGCATCTTGACGAGGAAGGTTTCTCGTCTTGGGTACCGGTGCGCACGTGACTCTATTTGCCAAGACTATTACGTTTACGGTTACGATTTGCGCGCAAGAGTCCCGTATATAGGAAACGCGTGCCTCTCGTCCAGCGATAGGAAAGACTTGGAAAGTAGAGAGGTAGACGAATGCGGCGTCGGCGCCGTTTGAAAAGAAATGAGAAGCAAAAACCAAAAAAAAAAAGAAAAATGAGCGCACAGAATGAAGAGAAGTGTAACAAGAGTCGTGGGCGCGCGAATATCGCTTCTTGCGGAGAGCTCCGTTATTTCGAATTCGAATCACGCCTTCGAAGTCGCGCAGCGTGCTGCATCTCGTGCAGCACTTGCGAGTCCTTCGGGCTTTCATAGTACCGATATTTTTGCATATACAGACACGCAACGACGTACACATACCCAACTCTCGAATGGTCGTCTCCGCTTTAACGAAAATGGGATATCGCCCTCGTGTAAGAATTACCTACTCTCGCGCATTCGTGATAAAACTTGTTAGATAGATACATCTATATCTATCCTCACAGACGTACCGTGATACTATGCATAGTAATAGTATACTCGCCAAGGTGCATTATTATGGTTTGCATGTCTCAATTTCCTACTTAATAATGCATTTTTATTGTCCAATAAAATAAAAAAAGATGATCTTCGCGTTTTTTTTCGTAATTCTATCGAAATCAGTGGTTCATCGGAGATATTTCTAAACATATTTATATTTTATTAATTACTTCGGAAATGGCATGTAATCAATATTTTTTATTCACTGCTTCACGATACGGTTGAAATTTTATTACGTCAGATAAATTGTGCAGAACGTTTACGTTTTTTATTTATTTATTATAATTATTATAATTTTTATTTAAATAGCTCATTTTTTTTTTTTTTTTTTTTTTTTCGATACTGGAGTCTGTATGGCTATTACTGCATTGGAGAGTTAGTAGAGCGATGGCTAGTCGTGGGAAAACCCGAGTGCGTCAGCCCCGTAAACGACGTTGTAAACGTTGCCGCAAACCTTACATCGGTATAATTAGTATTAGTAACGTACGATCGAAATCCTGAGACTCCAGAGAGAAGAAGTTTGCTCCGGCAGCCACAATCCCGACCAAGTTTTTCCAAAGATGGCTGTGAACAACTTCTCATCCTCATTCCCCTGTGTCTCTATATCGCTGTATCGTTCTGTTTCGTTTAAACGAATAAAAGCTAAACGAGTATTAACGGTACGTTGATACGCGCATGAGTGGTGTTCTCCATCAACGTTGCAGATCCCTCCAATCACAGTACGAACCGTAATATAGGAAACTGTTAGAACTATCGACTTGCGAAGCAACGATGTTGTGACCATTTCAACATTTCGATATCTTTATCCATGCAATTCGTTTGTTTATTATGCAAAAAAACGCTCTTGTGAAATGCGATATCGAAACTGCAAATTCAAGAACAACGATAAGACTCGTAATCGAGTGATATCGGTATATAAAAATAAAAAATAACGATAAAATAACGAGTGTAATAACAAAATTGAACGAAACAGGAAAAGAAAGTAAATTTCGATCGCGTCGTTGTGTGCCGCAGGAAAGGAAATGAAAAAAAAAAACATGGAAATTATCGTCGTGTGAAGGTAAAAGAAGATGGAAAAAAATAGGTCATTGGTGAGAGAAAGAACGTTGAGAGATGAAACGTTCAATGAGACGATTGAACCGTATCTATCGAGCGATTCACTAAGCAGCGATCTTCTCTCTCAATGACTTCGAGTGTTTTTCCATTTTTTTACATCGTACCCTTTCGAACGACAGTTCTGACAATCAACGCTACATATTGCTGTGTATAATTTATGTAGATGTACAGTAACAGAGTACGTAGCGCGTTCATCGAATCGCCAATAAGGAGTCTAGACGTGCAGTGGAAAGAGAAGCGCAAGTTTGCGAATCTACTGGCGGGAGAAACACGACAAGACGAAGAGCTCGAGGCGAACACTCGCAAATTAGAATCTTTTTTGCACTTATTCCTTTCTTTCTTTATCTGGCTTTCCGTCGCTATAGCGAGTCTCAACCACGTAGCCGCGAGTCTTTCTCCGCGTATCTCGTTTTCGCTCTGTGTGTTGCTAAAACTCGCGAAACTACTGGACGTTTATTAGAGCTGCTGGCCAGGAACGTGTAGTTGCGGAGACCACGATGAGGGTAGAGGGAGACCGTCGCGGACTTCGGCAAATAAGGCCGGAGGAAACGAGGAAGCGGAGAATGGAGCGATGGCGGAGGCGGTTAGGTGGTTGCTGCTGCTGTCGCTTGGATACGGCTGCAATAGCTTCTGCTGCTGTTGGGGCACACTGCTCGTCCGATGAGGGGACGAGAGACGGAAACTAATTCCGCACGCACAAAAGCCGTCGTGGCTCCTTACAGGGAAAAGGGCGAAGAAGGACGAAAGATTGTGCAGAATAAGAGGAAAGAAGAGAGCAGAAAGAAACGAAGTCAGGGAAACGTTAAAAGGGCTGTTGCTGGAAGATATTTAGAGAATGGGGGCTTCTCCTATCGATTCTGAGTCGAGAAAGAGTTTTTAATACCTTCTCCAATTACCATTTCATGGGTTAGAATTTGCTACATTAATTTTTTATCACATTTTTTTATCATAATAGAAATAATGGATGTGAAAGTAAAATATTTGGATTTCGTTTTGACGTTTAAATGATATCATTTTTATATCCTATTGCAAATTATAAACTGAGTCTACAAAGTTACATTTCCGAAAATCTCCCAAACATGCAACGAACGACTTGCCTTTCGGAAATTAATTGTCGAGCGAAAAAAATCGGGTGCTTCAATGGCAAGACTCCGGCAATGCAAAAATGCCGAAGTGAAGGAGAGTTCGAAAGTTTCGATGTACCGGAAATAAGTTGCACAGCAGACAAGAACCACAAAGAAATCGATGCGCGGGCAAAGAGGAGGAAAGAGAGAAGGTTCACATGCAGCGGGAAATCGATCTTAAATCCATTTCCCGGCAGAATTTCCGCGTACGAGTTCGATGCCGATAAACGTTCGCTTGGCGTATTCGTCACTCGATACAATCGGTTGACCGCCTCCACTCTCTTTTTCTTGCTTTTCCACTCTGCGGTATACAAAGTATACACAGTATAAGCCACTCGCTACTTATATACATAGTGGTCGATGCGATTCCCCGGTTAGACACGAGGGAAGCAGCGAAATGGCCACGCGCCAGCGAGTCATCCAACCCCTTGTAGACTCGTGGATATTCTCCCCCGACCCACCGTCGAGTCTTGTTGCCTTGAGGGAGGGTCGATGCACCACAGCCCTTGGCAGAGAAACCGACCCAGACTTTCTACTTTCTATCGAGAAGCTTCTTTTTTCTCTCCCCCATCGTAACGGCTCGACTTCCTGTCGAGACATTGTCCAGACTGCTTTTCTTACGAGAGAGACACGAGAAAATCGGGATCATCTGGATGAACGTCTAGACAAATTGTCATCCGTTCGTTAACGAAAAATATAAATAATCATTTTCGATTTTTTTTTTTCTTAGAATCGTTTAAAAAGCGAAAAGCGTCTGTAAAGGATTCTAAGATGAAATACCAAAAATGATTTCTATTTTTTCATCTCAATTACTATTAGACTAATTAACTGTTATTGTTTTGGTTTTTATTTTTTTTTTCGTATTATGGAAAAATGTAGAAAACCCGGATAATAGTGAAAGTATTGTTTCTTAAGCTATTTAAAATTATATTAATTTATTAATTGATGACTTATTCAATTTTTTCGTTAAATAATAATATTTAATGAAATTATTATTATTTAAAAAAAAAAAGTTGTCGACGGTTGTCGTTGCCATGACTCGTAGCGTACAACGTCGTGTCATTGAAAATGACAGATTAATTTAATTTATTCAAGAGTTCGCTCGGTCGAGCGATCGAAAATTAAATCGCGTTACGTTCGGATGACACTAAATCCTCGCTTGCCTCACCCAAAATTTGGATGAAACAAAGCGTACACGTTCGCCAATCTGTCCACCTAACTATTCAGGCAAAATTTCGGGAATATATATAGTGACAGAATCTACGTATACTGGAAAACCATCGAATGCATTTGACGAATTGGTGGGTCAACCGCGAAAACCACAAAACCGAACACGTCCAACGACGAATCGATTTCATGGATGACCGCATCGGCCGCGATCCCCGATCGGGTCATTTTTTTTCTTCCTTTTCATATATATATATATATATTTATAATTCGCTGATGAACAATTTGGTCCAAACGATATTTACGATAACACGTTCCAATAATAATGCGAAATTTATTGCGTCGATGGGATCGAAACAAATGTTCGATATCGGTAATTTCCAAGAATATAAATGCCAACGATGCAGAAGTGCGCGATACCGATAATTAATGAAAATTGAAAGTAATTAAAGCGTATAAACGACAGAAAGAAAAAGGTAAACAAAAGTCGAGAACGATGTCGTTGCCGAGAGACATTTGTGATGCTTGTGCGAATTTCCGTAATGATTGCCCGCGCGCTGTTATGCGCGCATCGGAAGCAGGTTCAGCGCAACGGGTTCGCGCGTTTCAGTTCGTCAGGCAAAGAGAGCGATAGAGATATATGTATCACTTTTACTACCACGCGCTGTAATGGAAAGCACTAATTGGCTCGTTAGTAATGAAACGACGAACGCGGTACGTGTGTCACTCTCTCGTCGTGCGAGAATGAGAGGTGAATTGTACGAAATTGTTCACGAATTATTGAACGTCGTTACACTTCTCAAAGAGCATTGCTAGTGTATAGTTTCAGCGACATTAAAGTCAACGACAAGGTCGTTTGCAAAGGAGTTTAATAATAAAATCAATTAAAATTTCAATTAAGCCTCCAAAATTTCAGTCGAAAAATTGTCGAAATACAACGTTTTTTGTTCGTTGGCTGATTAAAATCGCGAGAGAAAAAACATTCCGAAAATTCTGAAAATATTTCGGCTGTTAGCGAAAGGGTTGAAAAATAAATAAATAAATGAATGAAAAAAAAAAACAAAAAAAAATGATTTGCTCGGACAACAGGTAGGATCACTTACGATGATCAAAGCGATGGAGAAAAGGAGAAAATAACGATGAGGACGCGTTTAAACGAACATGCCGTGGATCCTCAAGGATAAATGTGTATTACATGAGCAGAGCTGTTGCAAAAGCAAAGGAAGTAAAGGTAAACGGAAGCTGTAGAGCCTTAGTATATTTAATGACAGACAGGCGCCACGGGAAATACTGGGCTCAGGGTATCGGTAGCAGGCATAGCGTGATGCGCACGAGCGGTCGCTACAAAGAGAATTTCTGGGCTCCCGTTGAGGATGAGACTTACGTGCGCAGAGCAGAATAACATAGTCGCTTTGCGCGAGAGAACGCCGCCGACGCCTCCGGGCCATAGCATTAATTAATGCGCGGCAGTGGGAACCTCGGTGGATGCTGTAAAACTTATATACACCATGATGAATTCTATAGCTATGAGAATCAACTCCGATATATCGTTTTGGAGTTACCGGAAAAGGAAGCGATTTTAGCAGAATTTCGCCCGAGGGATCGCAGAATTTTCAAACAAAACTCAACATACAGCGGTTTAATGTATCAATATAGTTGCTACGTGATACATGACACGATACAATGCGATAAAAAAAAATGATCTTCTCGAAAAAACTCCGATTCAAAAATGTATTATTAAAGAAATGGCAATGATAAAGCTAATGTGCGAAATTACCGGTTGTTTTTGCGATCATTTTTTTTTCTTTATAAAACGGATAAATTTCGCGAAAAATCGGGAAAACACGTAAACAGATAAATGCTTAAGAATGAAGTTTTTTTTTTTTTTTTTTTTCATTTATAAATCGTTTGGAGAAAACCAAAAACATGAAATATCCACCAAGTTCCGGTCTGCGAAATTCACAATTCTCTCGCGTTTAGCACGTACAGATTCTCTCCTACGCTCGTTTTAGCTCTCAATTCAACGGAGAGACCTACTTACACGTATCGGGGTCTCAAGCCTTATGGTACCTCCTCGCTTTTATTGCCCTCGTAAACACTCACGCCTCCTCCGCACCAGAGTCTCTCTTACTCTGTCGTATATCGTACCTATCTTACAGCCTCCTTTGGAAGCTCAAAGGATCACGACTATCCGCACAATGGATTCGGTACGTAACGATAATACTCTCCAACTGGGACAAACGGGACAATGGCAACGCAGATTAAAATTACTGAAGTTTATACGACGTGCCGGTGCCATATAGTATCTCAACATCCAACGGGATACTGCACCGACGCGAAATCAGTTAAATAATGAACTTATGTATTGCATTGCCGATGGGTGAAAAAAATTTTGAAGCAACAAAAAAAAAAGCGTTCATCAGAAGGAAATCGACGGGTATAAAAAAAAATGAATTTTTAAACAAATTCTTTTTATTTTTGAATCATATAGTTCATTTCTTAAGGCTTTCCTAATGCAAGCGGCGTAAAGATACGATTTATCGTCAACATCGATCGATTCGAATTGTAGAAAAAGTAATCCTGTAGTAATCGTGAGGGATACTGAGAACTTTGTGAAAGAAAAAATGAAAAAAATGTTACGCCACCGAGCGTCGGAAAAATTAATGGAGGAATGTCGGAAAATTCGAGAAAAGAAATGGAAATAATCGTTTCGGCATAATCGTCTGTTTCACATAAAGAAATTAACGTGCGTGTAGTTCTAATGTTGGTTGCGGTAAACCGCAGAGTGGAGATGTGTTTCAATGCGTTTTTCTGTTTTTTTTTTTTTTTTTTTTTTTTAGTTTAGGCAGCTGTCGTCACGCTACAGCTATAGTACGCGCGATGATGCGATCCCTATAATACATCGTCGCCGAAGTCTCCCCTATCTAAAAATTCTACTGGCCGCATTTGCTTTAGTTTCTACTGCTGCTCTGCTACACGCGTTTACCATACGGCCTTCCGTCATCGCGGCACTTCCGCAGCCACGCGCCTGTCCCTCTCCGATCGTAATTCTTTCAAACGCCCGCGTGAATCTTTACCCCGCGAGCACTGTGATAGCGCAATAACAAAGCCGAAAGAGAAATAACGGAGTAGACGGTTGATTGATCGATAATTTAATTCATTCAGTCGAATAAACGTAACGTCGTAGTTAAACTGTTTACAATAACAAAAATCGAAAAATCGTAGTAAATAACGCAAATCGGAAAAAAGAAAAATCCTTCGAACAAATTATCAGCAATTCATGATATTCTCCATACCAGAAAAATTAATTACGAAAAAAATTGTTAATGAACGAAGCGATGCGAAGCGGAGAAATGAATCAAAAAAAGCAAAGCAATAAAATAAACAAACAGTCGCTCAACGGTAAACATAACCTGCAAAATATCCGGAGCGCAGATTGCCGCAACAGTCACGAAAATTCGTTGGTGACATAAGTGAAATCATGTCGAGATTGAACTAATTTTCGACGACGCATTGCGGCCTCGGTAGGTGACGGTAGACGCCTGCACTCGACGCCTCTTGCCATCAATTTCGACCGCAGTCGTCGTCACCGTCGTCGCGAAACGACCGCGAGATATAATTGCGCGATCGCATCTCTCAAGCGTACCACAAGGTTCGCGAAGTGGAACGAGGGGAAGGTATAGCGTAAAAGCGAACTCGTGCATAAGTTTTCTCACTCTAAATCTCTCCCTCTCTTTCTCGTCCCGATTAAAGGATAATAAAACGCGAACTTTAATTCGCCAACGGAATTAAGTTCGCAGTTATTTTTTTTTCCGCATATACTGATCTGCATCTCGTGTTAGTGCGCTACTCTGTTGATTCTGCACTTCTGGTTTTATTTTTTAATTCGCTGGGCACTCGAGAGTCCTCCAATTTGCAGATAATTACTGAGAACGCTGCTATATTTATGAAACTACAGTAAAACTGTTTCTTTTTAAACTCGAAAACAAAAAAAAAATCCATAAATTTCATCGTTTAGCATTCACCGTGGGAGTGAAATTTTTTTTTTTTTTTTTTTTTTGACCAAAAGATCGCGATCTTTTTTTGAGAATTGTGGGGGGAGACTCTTGGAACTGCAGTTTGAAAAATAATCATATTTTACAAAATGAAATGACTTTAAAGTTTCGGCTGTTACTACTTACACTCACTTCGCGTAATGACATTATTACGATTATTATGATTATTGCATTAGTATATTATTAGTATTTTTTTTTATTCTTGCATTTAAAAAAAAAGTTTATTTTTTATTACGCATATTAGGAAAAATCAATATGATACTAATAATTAATTAGCGCTCTTCGTAAAGCCTATATAGTGCGTCCGGAGGACGTGTCCGGGGGGTTTGCCGCGGTCAACGTTCCGGTTCTGTCGTACCTCGTTGATTCTTTTATAGTAGCGAGCGTGCGTAACCTTCTTGACACCGGAAGGAGTGACTCGTTTCCAGTGTCCTGTCTTCCCAACGTCTTCTTTCTCTTAGTATCCCTGCGCCGTCGCAGTATACATACGCCGTACATGAACTCGCAGAGCTCTACTTGCTTACGAGACATATCCGCACGAATCCACACGGCAAAGTCGACCAGTTCTCTTCGAAATCACCTAAGGATTCTGTACGACAAATTGTCGTTAGTCGGTCAACTTCACCGCGCGGTGCTCGCGCAGCCGTTGGCATTGTACGCAGCGTACGACATTGCCAGTCGAGCCTCTCGTGAAAACCAAAGTACCGGACAACTCTACGGAAGTGACGACGTGGGCGTTTTTTAAGTGGGAAGGTTGTAAATTTTCGAGCGCCGCAGCGACATCTTTCGATTGACGAGCGTCACATCCCGTTTGCGAGTCCGTAAAACTATCCCGCAACGAATCGTGATTGACATCGTACTGAGATTTATTATCGCATTTTCGAATCGATCTTCGTAAGATCGAAAATCTCTTTCTACGTTTTTTTTCGACGAACATACAAATTTGTTGCACGTAATAATTTGCTTGTCAGGGCGGAAAAAAATGAAACCTGCCTATGAAAAAATGAAAAAGCGTTGAAACGACGCGTTTGAGAATACTAATTAGAAATAGACATAAAAAAAATACTGCCCCTCACGTGCGGTTGTTTACGGAGCATTCGAAACTCTACAGCTGCGCCACAAGAATCCTTATGAAAAAAAAATACGAAGGCTCGTGCGCGATCGTGTTAGTTGAACATTATCTCGAACTTCCAGTCGGCACTTCAGCTCCCCTTCCCCTATTCTATAGATCTATTTCCAAAAACAACGCGTGACTCATTCGTTAACTGCATTACCGCTGTTGTACGACGTTTATATGTGTATATAGCGTACATTTATATCTATAAACATTATCCGAATCACGAAAGAAATAATTGTCGTCGTTTATTCGAGGAATTTTTTGTTGATCCAATTAAATGGCTAATTAAGTTATTTCTGCAGTCGTAAATATGTGAAATATAATCTTTTGTTGATTATATAGTTTATTTACATTACGCGTGCGTCATACATAACCTCAAACGTAAAGTCGTCTGTACTGGAGAAGGCGACACGCAGATTTTATTTTTTTTTTCTTTTTTTTTTTTTTTTTTTTACGGGTTCAGATAACAATTTTAATATTTAAAGTTATAAAGCTGTTTGCACTCGTCTAACAAACTGTTCGATGATTTATTTGATTGAGTAATTGTTTCTCCGCGATAACGATTAATTGATTTGTTAAAAAACTTTCAATCACAATGATCCGCGCCTAACGAATTACAAGCTTATCGCAAAGCCTGTTTTCGTGTGTCGCACGACGTATAAATCAATTGAAACTTTACTATCGCCCGATACATAATGTTCGGTCATTCATACGAAGCGTTGACATTATTGTCGCCTCATAGCAGTGCAAACATCGACGTACGGAATACCTGTGGATACAGAATATTATCTTCTGTTGACTCTAAAACGAGTACACAAAAGCCAATGCAACGATTGTGTACACGATGGGCGTTGATTCACGCACGACAAGGCTTACCTCGCGTGTGCACCATTGACCGTCGATAGATAACAATATTCGTAGCATTTCGTTCGTTGGTTGCGACAACGTATGATTCGAACGATAGAGCTTACGATTTATCGAACACGAATGAATTTTTTTTATAACCTTTCGGAGAACGAGAGCACTTCGTAAAACAACCCTTTCGGCTATAGAACAATTCGTTGCATCGTACCAAACGTGATATTACGAACAACGATCTATGATTCTTCTTCGTTCAATGAATTATGGATGCGAACTGAGAGCGAAGTTATAGTTCAATCTTTTCAAGCCGCAGGCAAGAAATCCTTACACGTCCTTACAACAGTTTCATCTTCTTCAGTGACCTTGAAATTTCCCATTGCGATGTTACGATCGAGAGAAATATCGCTGCATTAAACGTAATCATACATCGATCGGCTATACCGATACTTTGTGTAATCTTTCGCGAAATTAATGATAATCCGACATCAAAATATCTGCTTAGCGTTCATAATTCACAAATATTCGAATTGCAGATTGTTGACCGTCGAATTCGAAAGAAATTATCGAATAAAAGTCAACTATCGACAACCGTTCATTCCAATAGTATTTTGAATAAAAATGTTTTTCTGCCGTCAGAACTAATCATTGATGAAACTAATTTTTTTAATTTGAGTCGTCATTTGTGCGGTACTGGCGGAAATTAATAATAAATTCATTTATAATAAATAATAATGAAATAATATTTTTCAAGCATTTTTAATCGCTAATAGCAAGTAGTATAAAATTTGCAAACTCTGGAAGCTAAATATATGATTTTCATGCATTGTCACTAAAACTGCGATTATTTAAAAGTTTCGCTGGAATATCTCCGAAAGCACATAACCATAAATCGATGAAACCAATGGTACCGCAATGAAATTTGATTGGGTGCAATCGTATCGAGATTTCGCGTGTGAGCGATAAAACCTTTTATCGTGCGATTCTTCGTGGAATGACTGACAACTGATTACTGAAAGCACCGAGTATTCGTGTCAATTCGCCATTAGCATCTCTGTATTTTTCGCTAATATTCAACTCAGTGCCTTGAAATTGCAATCAAATACGTCTTGAACTCGACACCTTGTATAAAAATTGCCGATAAAAACAATCGTTTCCATTTTCTTAGCAATAAAATATATTGCCAAATTCATTCGAACTAAAGCCATAGATTTTTTCCAATTGACGAGATCGTCTATCGATCTCGCGTGACTAATAAAAGCTTTTCAAGTGGCGGAATTCACGATTGGCACTTGAGTAACAGAACGCGAGATGGTAGCTATAGTTACCGTATGTATACTATAGATACGCAAAGCTCGTAGTTCGTTTCATCGTCCCTCGCGTGTTCGAGTACTTCGTTCCCCTCGCCACAAACGGCCATCGAGGTTTCAACCCCCGATTCATCCCTACAGTGACTCACTCTCGCTTCTCCGACTCGCTTGCTTTCGTTTCATGGGGAGAAACACTGCGTAAAGCCTCTGGCATCGAGTGAAACACGCAAAGGAACTCAGCGAGCCTAGCGAGCCTCTGTGCTTTAGTACGACGAATGAAAGCAACGAGGATATACGGAGCACCCTTCGCTTGTTTCGTTTCGCCAAGTAGAAAAAAAAAGAAGGGCGCCACCCCTCCCCCTTTTCTTCCGGCAAAATTCTTTGGTCAACGAGATATTCTACGCACGACGGTGAACGTTATTCGCGAGACTACTCGCGGCTATGACACGGTGCAGCAATGCCGCGATGACCGACTCTCTCAGAGAGGAGAACTCCGTTGACTTCTATAGAGTAAAACGTTATGAATGTTTCAATCAATTTTTTGTTGTTGTTTCAATAATTTCAAATTAACGGGAAAATGATATACGAAAAATGTCAACAAAAAGTAATTGACATTGCGATCGATTTAGTTTTTCGACATAAGTGAAAAATTGGTGAATAAAAACATAAATAATTTTCAAAAAAGTGAGATAAAATTTGAAAAAAAAATTGTTATGCCATTTGGAATATTTTTTTCAGTTTTCCCAATTTGAGATTTGAAATAAATTGATTTAATATTTGATTTTTCAATAATTTTTTTTTCCTATTTTTCGTCAACTTTAAAAAAATGTCATCAATTTTTTCGGTTTGCAATTAGTGATGAATGACTATTAACTGTTCGATCGAATGGTTCTCCATTGAGAATTATCGTGGAAAACCACTTGGATACTCGTTGGACGAAAACATCTGTAGCAACAGGGAAGGTGCGTTGTAGTTTATGGATATTACAGAACCGGACCCCGCCGTTCGCTTGTGAGTGGTCGCCGATAGGCTTAATCGGTATTTGAAAAACAAGCTTTGAAGTTGAAAATAACTTCGGCACAGATAATAAATTCAAACTCTCCGCGTTGAAACTATAAGCGTACTACACCGGCGAGAGAAGAGAGAAGTTTGCCGATCGTTTAGAAAGTATGAGTAACGTGCATGACGCCGTAAGCTTTTAACCCGATGCCAGGAAGTCGAATGCACGGAGAGTTCGTGCAACAGGTCAAATTAAGCTATGCATGCTGCGGTGCAATGTTTGAGTTTCGAAGTTACGAACAGAATCCTATGTATTCAGCATAGAAACCGGAAAATCGGCTTCAGTGTATAAGGAACGGAAACGAAACTTAATTACTTTTGGTTTAACTCTGTTACGATAAAAGTAATTCTTTTTATTTTTCTTTTCCATTTCAGTAGATGGATTATATATGTATGGTATTTTTTTCCTTTTTTTTTTTTAGCGGAGCTTTTATAGTGGCGAATATTTCTCGAGGGGAATTCTCACGTAAACGGAAATAAAAAAAAAAAAAAAAAACACGTTGATGCCCCTGAGCTGTAACGCGTTCCGTGTTGCGGAGGAAAGAGGCGCTAGTTCAGGGTCTACCTGACGCGCCGTGTGCTGTGATTAAATCGTCAGATACGCGAAAGAATACAGAGTGTAAAAAAAATGCGTGCGAAAAACGCAATTGCTCTGTTCTGTGCTCCGTACGTGTCTTATTGCAGGAGCTCGCGATCTTCTACAGTTCAGATAATTGTCAGTCAGAATAGGTCCTACCGTTCCTCCATCTAAACGACGTACAAACGTCTGCAGAACAACCCAAATGCTTGATTTGTAGGTATTTTCGTAATAGTGCGGCAGAGACGTTTCTCACGCGATATTGTAATTATTCACTCAACAAATACGAAAATTAACGCGACCGTTTTGTCTCTCGCTTTACGGAAAATCACACGCGATGTAAATCAATGAAACGGTTGTTCGGTAAGCGAGATTATCAATAACAATTATTTCATTGATTGTATCATCAATCATATTTTTTCATTAATTTTTTGTCCCGAATTTCATCGATTGTTCTTCAAAGATCCGAAAGTGTGAAATGAGCATTAAACATCGAAATTTTATGTTCGTTAAGATTTTAATGTTTTTTATTACAGAAATTTCTAATCCGAAAAAGAATTCGACAAGATTATTCCCATATCGAAAAAAGTGTATGCAAAAAAAAAATATTAAAAATATACCGTTTTTCGTAGAACTTTTTTTTTTTTCATGTCTGTTATCGGCGAAACCGATTGAGTAAAATGACAAAAATTGAAAAATTCGTAAAAATAATGACGAATCTCACATTTGATAATCTAATTTCGGTACCGGTATGCGTTGCTCACGAATTTCTATGATCGATCGTAATTTTGATATCCTAGACGCGTGTTCAAGAATAAGCATTTGCCGAGTCGTCGACGGGTGCCAAGTGTGTTCACGCGACGGGGACAGACCAAGATGTGTAGCACTGGAAATACGTGCATTCTCCGGCATTATAGCAGTAACCCACATGGGTGCGAAACATATGCCGGGAATACCACGCACGCACGAGCGCGTCCCGGGGAAATATTTCGGTTGGCGCTCACGAGACCGTACAGTGTTCGGTTCACAAATACATAAGTGTTTGAGGCGTGAACCACGTGGCATCCCGAGATGCCTGACGCTTTAACGCTTCCGCAACGGAAGTGTTACGGCAAACGATTTTCGGGTTGTCCTGCCCTCGCAATTGCGCCACCCATTTGAAGTCAAAGGGACAAAATTCAATGGAAATTGAACTGTTAAATTATTTCACGCAGGCAGATCGCTGAAATTTCTGTTCTATTTCAGCTCGTCAATGGTACCGAAAATTGTAGAAGTTAAATTAAAAATTAATATTAATAAATGAATCGATATAAACGGGTAATCAAATTTAAGAAAAATTGAATCGTATCGGACATTTGTCAACTATCTACGCGATTATAGTGATTAAAAATGGGATTTAAAAAAAATTGGGGTGAAGTACCCCTATTTTTTTTTCGTCGTCGATATATTCCAAAATCGCATTACCGTCGTAATTTCGTTCATATTCAATGTCCTTCTGCCGTCCGTGACCCGTTCTTATTCGACGCTCCGTGTGCTCCGATTAGTCATCATCATCATCGGTTGCTTCAAAGCATTACAGCATGTGCGCCGAAGCTACCGTTATGCCGATGTATAAATTACATATGTACCTCGGTATGTGCGGTTGTAAAGTACGCGAGGATGCTGATGGATACGGCTAATACGTATGCGAAACGAGGAAAGATGTAGATGTGATGCAGTGCGTATATACGTGCGTTCTACTGGCAATCATAATTCTCCGCGCATAATCTCAGTGACCGTGATAGGCGAGGAGACTAATAACGAATGATCAACGAGCGCTGATTCATTGACACACGGAGCGACATATGCGACGTTCTTTATCTAAACGATATAAGCAATTCCAGGGATATTATGACCTATGGCTACGGTATCGCATGTTTAGAAGTAAATTGTAGGTACAGAAGATGAATCAGACAAAGTTTACCTTCCGAAATATCGTCTCGGGATACAATAAATGAAAGAAATCGTTACAAAAAAAATAATTAACGTAATCGCAGCTGGCAAATGTGTGCGTCAATGCGTAGGTTCGTCTGATACGCGGCGCGGAATATTAATTTAAAAAAAAAATAGTTTTTAATTTTTTCGCATCATTATTTTTTAGATATCGGTGAAATGCACGTAGAAAATAAAATTTAAAAAAGTAAAAAAAAAACTTTGAAAGTGCGGGTTCTTTATTTCTGCACGATATTCATAAGGTCGCCTTTTAAATCATCTCGTACGTCCTCTGTATTGCTCTTTATTACGAGGGATAAGGCGAGAGAAGTAGACGAAGAAAATGGAGAGAGGAGGAGGAAAGAACTCTGCTGGCACCCTGAACATTCCGCTTTATGAATGAATAAATTTTTCCTCTGCCATATTTGCGCTGTCGTCCGATATGAAACTACTCCCTCGTCGTACGACGTTGCTTGGTCTATATAACTATGCTTCGTGGGAGTTTTAAAGCGACGATTTCATGGCCCCTCGGCTGGAAAGATCCCACCGAGACGACGAAGAAGTGTCTGAAGAGCGACGACGAACGCGGCAACGAAGAAAACGTGCGAAACCGTTTGCTACGCGCAAACGTCGCAGCTCGGGCCACCAAATGAATGGTGTCGTTTGCCGGATCAGGAACGGCTCCGAAACTACGAGGCACGGTCTGCGATCAACCTTTTCGTCATATCGTTTCAATGTCTTTTTAAACTCCCTTTTCCCCCATTCGCACCAAGTTAATTTTCATGTCATAGCACGATAAATGGTTGATTTTCGCCTCGTAAACAAATGTGAACACTTCGCAAGATTTCATCAAAAATATTGTAACTTCTTCGTAATATTTTTATTTTTTTTTCATAATAATTGTGCTGTTATACAACATTTTTATTTATTTAATTAATTCCCTAAAAAAAATCGATTCGAATTGCGATCTATGAAAGTTTTTACGATTGGTTTTTATACGACAAACTTCCGATGAATAGATTGATATAAACTGAAAAAAATAATAATTTGGAAGAATTAATCGTGAATTGCAACCAATTTTTTTTTCTTCATAAAAGTAATTGTCCCAAATAACTATCAATTCTCCCAAATAATCATTTTTTTTCAGAGTAGATATACGAATTTCTAGTAATTTCTAACGGGTAATTGTAGCATCGATGTTATTGAAGCTAATACTACGTGCTTCTTATTACACCTGTAATTGGCAATTACATATAACACTGAGTCAATTTCCGGCTAAACAGGGAAATCCTCCTAATCTCCTTCTCGTACAATTACGGAACATTGTACACGAGCTTCGCTTATCGCTACTCCAATATCGTTTCGGCCAAAGACCTGTACTATATATGCGTTTCGTGA
This sequence comes from Buathra laborator, assembly GCA_934046635.1. Taxonomy (NCBI): domain Eukaryota; kingdom Metazoa; phylum Arthropoda; class Insecta; order Hymenoptera; family Ichneumonidae; genus Buathra; species Buathra laborator. The sequence continues at coordinate 9,777,837 of OW203900.1, forward strand.
ATTATACGAACGGAACGTGCAAGGAAATGTGCGATCGTGCGGATCTATCTATACGTCGAAGGGCTTGATGATCCTGATGGATCGTCGACCCTCGTCGACCCTGTCGTTCGTGGATGACGTTGCATAGACCTACGAGTTCGTCGTATACTGGCGATCGTTTATCCGAAACGAAAGCTCGGCCTCTGATCCCCAGAAGCGTTCGCCATGTCATGATTTATTCCGACGTGCATTCACGTTAAGACCGCATAAGCAGAGCGGAGCAACAGTGCTCTTCTACTCAAATAATCATTAATATTGTTTATTTTTTATAAATATCGGAGATCAATAAATCGGCTTTCATTGCTAATCATTTTATAATTCTTTTTTTTTTCATCATCCTTAAAATTTATTTTGGGAATTTTGGGAAAGAAATTCGTGTTTTTTTACGGTCAGAAAAGCTTCAAACAGAAAAAGAAAAATGCAAACAATATATCGAACCCAAACGACAAGACGATAACAGTGCTCTTCTACTCAAATAATCATTAATATTGTTTATTTTTTATAAATATCGGAGATCAATAAATCGGCTTTCATTGCTAATCATTTTATAATTCTTTTTTTTTTCATCATCCTTAAGATTTATTTTCGGAATTTTGGGAAAGAAATTCGTGTTTTTTACTGTCAGAAAAGCTTCAAACAGAAAAAGAAAAATGCAAACGATATATCGAAACCAAATGACAAGACGATAATTTAACAGTCAGAATATATACCTTCCTTATGGATAACCATGTGTGACAACTAATTCTCGACGCGACAGGCTTGTTGGAACGATCCAATATCCTGTTCGCAGATACGTTTACACCTATATATACATACAACGCTGCATTGTACGAAAGTGGATTCTGGTACACATTTGTCGAAGCACGATGACGCAGGAAATCGCAATGCCTGAAGCTACTGCGAAGAAACGAATCGTGAACTCATTCCCGTCATGCACAACCGGAATGATAGACTTTTTTTTTCTTATTTTTTTAGACATCCCTAATGGACTAAAACGGTCGCAGACGCACAGACAGAAGTCTCGATAATTACGATTTGATTGGCCATTTCCTCGGATAGCTTCGATCTTTTTTTAGTCTTCAAAAGATTAACCATTTTTGCTCAAGAATTTTTTTTTTTTCGAAAAATACTCTATATGGTTATTTATTTGATGAATTTCTGCTTAAAAATAAAATGGACAGAAAAGTTACATTTTTTTTTTCACTAAGTAATTTTTTCGAAAGTTTTACGCCACTCGAAATAAAAATATTATTGAACATGATACGCATTCGAGGTGTAGTATTGAATGAGACAAGAGAATGCTTCGAAAAATAGTGTCATGGACCAACGGCATTGCGAGAGTAAAACAAAAGGGATTCGAATGGAGTAGACAATGGCAGGAGCGCGACAACGTAGTTCTGACGTAGATCGGTCGAGAGCGCACGAGATTGCGCGGGTCGCGAGTGGTGGCGGGAATCATGGCACGGAGCACACAACGACGCAAAGCACCCTCCTTCGTCGTTGCCCCCGCGTTATCGATCTCGACTTCCGCCCCTTCTCTCCACCCCCCGGGCCGCCAACCCTCGCAAAACCCGACCTCCTCTTCCGTTTTCCCCTCGTCTGTGAGATTCGGTACTCTACCCGACTCAACCAACTTCGGTTAACGTTTTCACGATTTTCCACGTACTGTTCTCCTCGCCATTTGGCATTATTTCTGCATACAAGTTTCGCGCGGATATACGAGATCTCATTTGTCACTCCAATTTCGCCTTTAATCCCGGATTACCGCTTTTGTACTGTAGTTTCGCGACAAAGTCTGACTAAAATCACCGTAATCGGGGTAAGTGAATTTCTGCACTCCATCGATTGCTAGAAATATTTTTTTTGCTTTATCTTTGCAAGTCATTTTTTGCAGATTTGGAAAAAATTTGATTTAAAACAAAAAAAAAAATTATAATTTGAATATTATATTTAGATTTTATTTTATAAGCAAAATACATAATTTTTTGGAAATAAAATAAATATTGTTTGCCGTTTCGAACGATGTATTTTTAAAATTGATAATCATGAGTAATTAAATCGAAATGTTAGTTCAACTTTTTTTTTTAATGCATAAGTATAATGCCTGCAAAAAGATAGTAGAATTAGACGAGAAGCTAAGAAGCTAATAAGGTTTCGTAAGCGCGGAAGCGAAGGGTCGATTGTTTGCCAGTTTTCGGAGAATTCGGTACCCCACACCGGGACATTGAAACCTTCGTGTTCCAAAAACAACAGCGTTGTCACTTCTCCAGACGAATATTGTGCATTCAGCGAACGGAAGAAGCACTACAGGGTACCCACAGTTATCCCTATCCTCTTGTTTTTCCCATCGCGAGTACGCGGGATGATCGATCGTCTCGATGAGTCATCCGCGAGAGCTGCGTATATGCAGGAGAATTTCAGACGAGCGCCGAAGGGTGGTCCTACACCAGAAACTGTATACAGTGATATCGCTGTGTGGAACCTGCAGGGTTCGTTCGTCAAGGGTACAAAGCTTCTTCCTTCTCTCGCTGCCTCCCTTTCGCTCGTCGAAAGAAAAATTAAGAGGAGTGGACGGAGCTCGAGAACCCTCGGGATACACAACGTCAGCTCTGTATAGAAATGCTCGAGAGAAATTCCCGCTGCGGGATCTCGAAAGCCCCCGCGGCTCACTCCCTCTACTTAGTCGCTATGTGAAATCGACAATTTTTTCTTTTTGTTTCTACTCACAGAATTGATCGATCGAAATCTCGATATAATAGAAATTCCGCGTCGAATAAGCAAAACCAAAAATTAAAACATACATTTTAATGTTTTTTGTAGAAAAAATATTCTGAATCTGCCTTCAGCACAATTTATTCCAAAACAGTCGTCAGCGAGTCATGAATGATAAATTTCTCGAACTTTCAATGATAATATGATTTTTTTTACATTTCTCTCGATCCCTCTGATACTTCGAAATTTTCTTAGACATCGCGATAAAATCGAAAAAAAAAAAAAAAACGTTAAAAAGTTGCCGCCGGCGTTCCATTTCTTCGCTAAACCCTCATCCCGACCGCAATTCAGTAATCTAATGAAATTCATTATCTGCGATAACGAAACAAGCGTAACTCCTCTATTCGCGGTGAGGATCTATGCGAGACTTGTGAGGAGTAGATAAAAATAATATGGTGTCACTACTTCTATTATTGTTTAAAATGGACGATAAGATTACGACGCGATAGGACGACGCTGTAGGGTCTTAGTATTCTTCCCGTTGTGTGTGTCGGTGTATATGTAATACCACCGATCATGTGTGAGGGTGAGGATCGCGCCTGTGTCGCAGGTCGTCTGTTGGTACTAAAAAGCGAACCGGCGTCTCCGGCGCCGGATAACGGCTTTGTATATACGCCCATAATGCTCCGGTTGGCGTTGGTGTGCATCCCTACGCTTCTGCTTTTCCTCATACTACTTCGTTGCATCTACTATTGCTACTACTCCAGACTCTGTCGGCCGTTTCTCGTTCGCATCTCCACCTTACCGCCCTCTCACCCGTTAGGCCGTCTCTTACGATATATATGTAAGTTCTCTAGGAACCAAGAATAGGACGCGTGTAAATAGTACTATTTCGCTACTCTCGCAGAATCTCCACCATTGTCGGCTTTCCCTCCACCCCCACCCCCTCCTTCCTGTTCTATCGTTCATCGTCTGTGTGTCTCTGACTATAGATATGCATAAAATATACTATCGTACAATGCGAAGCTGACAATAACCGACCAAATGCTCGGAAGAACGAACATAAACGAGAATGCAGGGTATTGCGATAGAGATATCCACGTTTCCTACACATTCGAAATCGTGTACAACCCCATCTTATTCGTGTTTTTTCACGTGAATCTGGAAAGATCTTTTGTTGAATATATCTGTATGCGAAGCGTTTCTCAAGAGTTTCGGTGAATCACTCAAGACACACGTGGACCGTGAGAAAATCAAAGGAAGAACTTGACAAAGAACGAAGCATAGCGAGAGTGATGAAAGTAACAACGACGAGGAAAAAAAAGAAAATAATGTGTGTTCGGTTCTTCAGAAACGGCAGATGCCGTGTGCATCATCTCCAATTGAAATATCAGTTACTGTACGACCGCAACGTCGGATTTTTCAACTGGAATTTCTTTAGCTATCTTTTCCATTTTTTCATTAAGATATCGAACATCGATAGAAACGAAAAAGTTTATAAGATTTTCATATATACGGTCCAAATAAACATCAATTTAAATTACTGAAGTGAATTTATATTAATCAAATAAATCATTTGAATTTGTGTTCTTTTGCGAATTTCATTCGCGGACACTAAAATATGGATAGAGGACTTGAGATCCAACGACGTAACGAAGAAGAAAGATGATTGGCGGAGTGCTGAAACGAGTCCAGTGCTCAATATCGAAAGGAACGAGTGCACTCTGTCGCGCGATTGAGGGACAGGTGCATCGATAGGTTCAAGTAAAAGGTGCGGATCAAGCGAGACTGCGGCTAATGGTTAACAAGACGGTCGCGTGTGTTGGATGAAAGGAACGCATGAATTCACTTCGCGTCAGGAAGCTTCCAAAGAATACGAAGAGACTTGGAAATTAAGAAATAAAAAAGGTAATTGCGTCCGCGGAGGCTGCAGTCTTAATTAACGTCTAACTGAAGCAGACATACGTGTGCTAAATAAATTTAAAAAAATTGTCGCTATTTCTTGTATATTTATGATAATGAATGGATAATTGTCGGAGGGACGACGAGTTTGATATGCAAAATACGCGTTGGTAGGTAGAGGCAGGTGGCGATACTCCTGGCGCTGCTGTTGCTTTATGCCTGCGGTCACAGAGCTGCACGAGAACTGCACACGTGCAGTTCTCGTGCAGTCTGCGGCGAGTAGACGTGAAACAACGAAACGCGCAACATAGAAGCACCCGGCGCACCCAGGAAGCGACTTATCTCTCTCGTGTATCTTATAAATTCTTTCACCTCTCGTCTTCTTCTTTCGCTCTTTTCTACCTCAGTGGTTCGACCACCTTTTTCTATGAAGATCTCGAAACGATTCTGTCCCCAAGAGAATCGTGAATAGCGACGAATATAATCGGTATATTTCAAGATAAAAAAAAATACATGAAAGAACACGATGTTTCTCGATACCGGAACGGAATTGATGAATAAATCGAAAAAAAATCGATAAATTCGGCTTTTTCTTCTTTTATCGCGCGAGACATCGATTTAGCGGGTTACATTGGCTTACTGATCCGAGGAGCAACAAAGTCGAGAGACCTTTTTAACGAGGATTGTAAGAAGCGACAGAAGCGTGACTTGTATCGTGTTCCCGATCGAGTCGCGTCGCTCGATTAATCCGAACCAAAGAAACCGATCGAAGTCTATTACAGCTAAGAATAGATACAGAGATGCTGCTTGGTATACGTGTTGCAAGTTTCGTGTTCGAGTTAACGGTACAGGATCGATAATTCACGGTTTGGGCTTCGAGAGGCGCGAGAGATCGAAAGATCGAATGGAACGAAAAGCGGTAGCGCGTTGTAACGAGACGAGAATTAAATTTTTCGTGCTTTTGAGATGAGGTCCTCAATAAAAGGCGCGGAATTAATAACAAATAGATTTTTCCTGCACGTATAATACGAACAATTGATATTTCGTTGGTGTACAATAAAAAAAAAAAATTAATTTGGTTCGATCTTCGATGATCGCGCGTGTTTATTGGACAATATAAAGTCCCGTCGCGTATACGGGCGATTAAATGAAATCCATTATCGTCCGTTCATAAAGCACGAAAACTCGTATCGACAGCCGAAATCTCTTGTCAGCGCATCGAGGGGTTAGCGATGTATGGGAGTACCTATACGCTGACCATGCTATAGGATCGTTGGATATAGTTTGGCACGGACTATGGACCATTCCCCACGATAATTGTCATTCATATATTATTACTCAGTTTTCATTGCATCCCGAAATGAGATCGTACCGTAAATCATCCTATATACGTTCTCCGAGTACAGTACGTTTTCTCGTTAAATGAATTTCCCGAAATTCCTTCGGGAAGAAAAAATCCGTTTTATTCATCGCACAAAGTATGAAAATTCTGAACAATGAAAATTGAATTTTAATAAAGTCATAGAGCTTTAAGCATTCATTGGTTATACCGATCGGAGTAGCTAAAGATTTTACCGAAGGCACGCAAACTATAGTGGCGTATGGCGTGATTGTGGGGAATTTGGAATTGTCGTGATTTCCAAAAGGGCTAAAATGTTAATAATGAATGTGAACTCCAATTTTTTTTTTTTTTTTTTTTCGCGTTAAATCGCACAGTCATATTTTTTACTCAAATTTAATCCGTTTGCATTAAGGAAAAATTTAACGTATGCTTACTTCGACTGTATTTACATTCGCCTATAGTGTGTTCGCTCCATGCATTCGTAAATGAACCCACGAATTCTCGACTGCGAATATAACATATCTCTATTGGGGCTGTCTAAGGGAAAAATATCGAAGGGTGAACCCGTCCCGCGTCTGTAAAGGCGTAATAATGGAGCCTTTCTGACGACGACTATGATCGTATCAGTGAGTCATCAACATCGCCGAAATACAATCTCCGCCGGAAGGGAAAGGAACAGCAAGGGAATATAACCGGAGGGTAAGGGTTCCCGTGAAGGCAGCTAGAAGAAAGAAATCGAAATGTGAATCGATTTCTCGCGCGCGATCGGCTGATTGCGAAGACGAGGACGAGGTTTTGTTCCGCTCGGTCCTTGTCGCGCGCTTCAGGGAAACGAAATTTTCCGGGTCGACGAACCTATAACGAAGCGATGCTCTTCGGGCTTCGAGAAATCTTCTTCCCGTATACTGCCGCGAACTCGTGTACTGTCGTACGACGTTCCACCACTGCGAAGCGTTTAACGTCCATCGGAACCTCGCGAATGCTGTTAGTGCATCGTTAACGCGGGGGCGCGTTAACATCGGCACGATGAAACGAGCGCAATGCTTTCGTGCCGCGCTCCCTATACCCAAGAGATATGGCCGCTGCCTATATAACGATCGTTCAGAAGTTCGACGCGTCGATGCCGTATTATCGGAGCGGAGAAGAATTATAGCTCAGCGCGATATTCATACGAGTGATGGCGTTTTTTTTATGCAATTACATAAAAAAAAAAAAAAACCCATTTTTTTTTTTACTACTTTCGAAACCATTTGGAAGCCCAATATTTTTTTTTTTTTTTGTAATCTCATGAAAATCATGCAAACGATTAATCTAAAGACTGAAAGACTCTGGTCGATGGACCTTTTTTCAGTCTCTAAGTTTAAACTGCTATATATGATTGTTTAAAAAAAATGTACTCTATTGTCAATAAATCACTATTATCACTGCTACTATCAAACCGCTACATTTTTTCGGGCCATCAGAGGATATGAGAAAAATTTTATTCAGAATATTTTTTTTTTTAATATTGAAAATATTTGGGTAATTTTTTCAAAGCTCTCCGAAGACCTTTATGATAGATTAGTCCGAAAAAAAAAATACTCTTCGATTCCAAAGTTTTCGATTCGCGAATCGAATTCGTATAACTATACGCATCAAGGAAAGTATACTCGTGAAACTCGCGACGATAGCAACGCAAAAAAAGAGTCTGTAATATACGAGACACGCGGAATGAGAAAAAGAGACAAAAGAAGAAAAAAAAAAATTCTCGTTGCATAATAGCGGTCAGTGCGGTTGGCACAGTTCTCTTTCAGAGCGACGAGACGTTTGCGATATATCTTTGGTCTCGTGTGGCGACCGGTCACGCGGTAATAGATCTTTTCGCACTTCTGCACGCTACCGCATCTCCACAATTATGTAGGAGATATCCTGTGCAAAATTCTATTGAAGTGTCGGAGGTGAGAGTCTCGTGAGACGCGTTGCTCGTCATTCAATCGCTAAAAATAGATTTTTCTTCATAGTGCGAAAAACAATCGCGGAAAATGTAAATTCTCGATAATATTCCGAAGATCGTTAGATTTTTTATCGACGTAGACGATGGAGTTGTCTATCTTGAAAAGATTTACGATTCAAGGCGAGAGATTCACACAAATGTCGACTATATTTACGCGCGGATCGACAGCACGTAAAAAAAAAAATGCTCACTTTTAATGGTTCGTGTCCAAAGGAGAAGCGAAATATAGATGAACGAGTTGAGTACCGGTGAAAGACCGCGCGATTCTGCACGCTAACCTTTAACCACATACACCGGCGAATAAGTATAAAAGCAGTCGACGGCAGCGAGTACTTGTAAACCGCACAAGAGAAACGCACAGACAGAAGGATGAATGAGAGATAAAAGGAACTCGACGCCTTTAGACGCGTGGGAGCCGCGATGTAAAGATATTTTCGATCGACGAAATCTCATCATCATTACCAATGATATCTTGTATTTTTATCGAGTTATTATTGAACATTTTTTTTTTTTTTATTTTTCAATCGGTGACGAAAAAAATTCGAAAAAAAAGAATTATACTCTTCATGCTGCGGTGCGCGATAGTTTGGAGAAGTTTATTGGCTATCCGTCGCGACTGAAAAAACTTTCACCGGTCATTATACCGTTTAATGTTACAATCGCAAGAAGTTTTGATGGGCAGTCGTTTTGGATATTTCGCAGCGATACTCCAGTCGAGAGAATATCCAGATGTCGCGCCCGGATACGAGAGACACCGCGCTAATTGTACGTGTGATCGATAATTATTGAATCCGAGAGTCTCGACCGCCGGCGAGAGCCCGTTGATCCGACGAGAGCGCATGGGTCGCACAGAAGTGGACGGTATAAATAATTTAATCTCTCGTCGGCTTTTGGAGCGGAGGAAAGCTCGCGGTTCATGGCGGATCGTCAAAGCGCGGCGACCAGTTTCCCTTTCTCACTCCGTCTCGTCTACCTAAGTCTCATTTCTCTTTGTTGATATGCTTTTATGTACTCGCGGACCTCTAAGGTGGTAGGATATACGCGATGCTTTCGGGACTGAAGTGTGTTGTACGAGAGCACGCGAACCCAGCAACGAAAATAGATCCTCATCTCGGACGGTCCAACCGTCAACTCTATACACTCGAGGACCACGTATTCCCCTCTTTCTCTCGCGTTCTGCATCTCTATCCCTTTTCGGCCTCTCCGTCCCGCCCCCGCTAACCCCTCTGCGACGGCCAACTCTTCGACTGACCGTCTGTCTACCCGTGTCAGAGAATATTTTCGAGTCCCGACGAGCGCCGGGAGAGCCCTCGGAATCGACGATGTGAGAAAAAGGCGCTTCAGGGAACGAACCGGTACTCCGATAACATTCAATCATTTTCAGTTGATTCATCGATTGGAGAATCGTTGATTTCATACGCTGGAAATCTCTCGTCGAATTTATAAAATACGAGATATCAATGATATCATTTCCCAACGGTACGGATTTTATGATTTTTCAATTGATTTCCGATTTTTATGAAAAAACCGAGAAAACTTTTCTCGTGCAAAGAATTAATAAATTCGACGGTAAATCATATCCGATTTTTCTACATACATTATTACTACAGTATTTAAAAAAACGTTCGTATATTTGTAATCACGAAACAAATTGAAATAAACTTCAGCATATGAAACAAAAGGAATTTTCACATTTTGATTGATAAATAATTTCGCGCGGATTTATCGCAATTTAATTATATTTTTATTGGACAAAATATGGATATTGATGGTAACGAAAAATGACTTAATTATGAAATATTAATAACGCATAAAGTTCGCGAGGCTGACAAACGAGGATCAATGTTTTTTAATATAAAAAGGTTGATGAAAAGTGGCGAATTAGTTCGCGATTTTTTTTTATGCATATAACAGAATAACCCGCCAACAAAAAATGTTTAATTCGACGTCGTTTTCGTTATTACGACGAGTCAATTTTTTTTTCAACAAAACCATTCGCAATGCCTCTCGTAACGAGCCTCTAACTTTTAATAAACCGCATTTGAAAATAAAAACGAGATATGTTCTCTCGAGCGGAAATTTAAGTTCGAAGACTTAAAACAGAGGAAACGTTTCGGAAAGAAATAACAAGGACGAGAAAAAAAAAACAATTTAACCCGAAAAAAAAATCCTCCTGACCTTCAAAAAGATAATCGCGCATATTCGCGAGAATAATTCGCAAATGTCGGAAATACAAATACAACGATAAAAAATTACGAAAAAAAAAGAAATAAAACAAATAGTAATGAACCCCAGAAGCGTTTTAGCAGAGTAAGAAATTAAAGTAATTCGTAATTATATAAAATAAAGCGAGCAGCTATAAAGGATAATTCAACGACGAGAGAAAAATCGTGAGGGGCTCTGGAGACGTGGATAATGAGAAAAATATATAGATCAGAGTATGAGGAACGTGTGCGAGAGGTGTAACGGTAGGGGAGAGGGAGGGGGAGGCAGAAAAGGCTATAAAACAAAAGAGGTAGAGAGCAAAGTAGTAAAACAAAGGACCTCTACCCTGACCTGACTCGCGTAGTAATTGGCCAATTTTCATCTCACTCCCCGTTGCTCACCATGTCCCTCACGAGCCCCTTCTCTCTCTCTAACCCCCTCGAAGGTGCATAGCTCGTTCATTTTTGTGTTCTCTCTCCTTCGTTTTCTTTTTTTTTCCCTTCATCTCACCGGTACGAACCCTATACGTCTTCGTTGTTCCACTGTGTTCCTCCGCACCGAGCGCTAGTCGACCTTTCCACCACTCGTAAAATGTCTCCTGGTCCTTGACTAGCTTCGCGCCGTAAGAATGTCGAGGGCTATGGTCGTTAGGGCGGGAGATTGAATCGCTGGATAACGGTGGAGAGCACCGAGAAAAGGATGTAACGACACGAACACGAAGAATGTATACACGCGTATATATATATATATATGGGTAACGGCCGAATGTATATAAGATTTATGATATCGTGATCACGTCCGTGAGAGATATTTTACTCGATACCCAAACGAAATAACGAATGATCATCATAATCGTATCGACGAATCGGATATACGCGGAAATCCGAGTCTCATGACTTTTCGACAACTGTTTACTGTGGGAACGAAAACAAGTCGATTTCCTTCATATCGGTAAAAAAGATCGAAGCGAATCCCGACGAGGTCATCATATATTTTTTTTCCACATTGATTCGGACGAAATTTAATTACCAAGGGGCCTTGACATTCCGAACAGTGTGCATATAGGTACTGATCGCCGTAACACGTGGTGGGAGTCGCGTCAGACGAGTCCGCGATCGCGGCGGCTGCGCAGACGTCGCTATTAGCGTTTGTGCGCAACTTCGGTTTACAGAGCGGTTCGAAGTCCCGCTTTGTATAGTATACACATCGAATAGTGGTACGGCGCTTAGAATCGTGAAGTTGAAGTGTCACGAACGAAGAGTCACCTCGGAAACTCCGGCGCGCAACGGAGCCGGTTGAATACGATGGTTTCTCCATCGTTCGATCTCAACTGGTATCGAAACTTTACGAATACTCGTGTCATGCGATTCCATGCCAACGGAATTATCTATCATTTATTCGTAAAACTCTGTCGTACTTCGAAGGGTAGAGATTGAAACGGAAGGGCGAAGGTAACAGCGACGAAACTTCGCGTATTCAGGGCGTATAGACAGATTCTCGAAGTTTACAGTTGTCGAAAGATCGCGGTATCGCGATGACACGGAAATGTGGAACCAGTCGTAGATACCAAAGTGAATTCTGTACCACGACGACAACGACGACAACGTCATTGCACAACCTCGATATTCCCACAAAGAAAGAGCCACTCCTTCGGAAGTGGTCTCGGTGAACGACACGAGATGTCTGAAGACCTGACGCTGCCCAGGGATCGACACACACAACGCGGACAAGAAGCATTGTCGGGTTCGATGTTACCGCTAACGATAGAACGACTCGAGGCACGTATACCTCTTTGTGATTTTTTCGTGGAGCCATACTAACGCCATCGTTACTCATTTTTTTTCTTTTTCTTTTCCGCTATTATTCGTTCGTACAGATACGTGGGTGTGTGTGGCCCGGACGAAGCCCGTACTCAACCGCGCATGACAAATAATATCGCTTACGCAAGTCACGAAAATAATACACGAAAAAGAAATAAACGAAAGAAGGAAACACGATGATACCGTGACACGGTGGAGTGCACAAGTTGCTGTGTTCATTTGCAATGAAAATTAAGAGCTGAATTAATCACAGGTTTCTTTAATGAACGAACAACTAGATACGAGAATAATGGATTCCGAGGATCGCGGTATATTCCGAAACGAATATTGAAGACGGTAAAAAAAAAGGCGAACGATGATTTATCGATCGAAATTTTTTTTCGAAAAATCTCGTAAGAAATTTGATCCAAAATATTTTCTTTTGATTTTTTTTTTTTTAAAGAAATCGATTAGAAAAATCGTAACTTCGGTCACGATTTTTTTTCTTTTTCGTTAAAACGAAAAAAAAATGTTTACTCGGATGTCTTATTCAATGAGTCGAAGAGGAAACTTTTGTGGATGGCATTGTTTTCGTATAAGAAAGCCTCCGCGGTCGTGCGCCATTCTATACCGAACCCGACGCAGCGAGAGATTGGAGAGAAGGATTGAAAAATGAACGAAGAAAATAAAAAAGAATAAAAAAACCGGAGATATTTTTTGAACGAACTGTACCACCGGTTGGTCCGGTCGAACTCATTCTACTGTGCTGCTCGGTGAAAACGAAAGAAAAAAAAAAAAAAAAAAAGAAGAAGGTTGTCGGTTCAGTGTGCTGCTGGTATACTATAGTGACGAATTTAAGTGCTCCGCGCTATTCAAACCTCCCTTCTCGTACACAGCTAGGAACCCGTTCGGATACATATCCCATTCATGATTACATATACGTGCTTCGTACACGAGAAAAGAGAATGCGGCAGGAACAAAGAAGAACATTATTTTTTTTTTTTTTTTTTTTTCGAATTTTCGGAGCCATTGAACGTCGTGATATGTATTCAGTTCGAATGCGCACTTTGAGACCTTACAGGATGACGCTTGGCCTGTATTAATTTGCACTTCTGAGCTTTCGATTCGATCAATATTTACCTTAGTTATTCTTTCCGACTCTTTAACATTAAAACGATGAAGAATTTAATTTCGGCTATTTTCGGCGCTGTTTTTTAAAAATATGATATTGCTGAACCTACATGTATTTTTTTATAATCACCACTTCCAAATTTTTCGATGTTTTTTTTTTTTCGAATTTTACTCCGATTTTTTGGAGTTTTTCTGAGTAAAAATTTGATTTTAATATCGGCGTTAATTTTTTATTGAATTATGATATTACGCATCTTGCGATCTTCGTTTACGAAGTAAAAGTCCGTTGATCTTTATCGAAAAAAAAAAAAAAAATCGAAATGAATGAAAAACTACGTCAATAAAATAAGGAAAAAACACATCTGAGTCGTAAAATAATGTTTTATGCATCCATGACATGAATTTTCATGCGGGCAGTGAGAATTATTTCCGTATCCGTTAGAGTCGTTAAGGCCGAGAAATTCTAGCGTTTGAGCGTTAATGTTCGAACGATCGATGAAAATATATATTTTCATTGTGGAAAGTCCGAAACTGGTACACGCGCTGCGCGAAAATGGGGCCAACCGCATCTGATACATAATATTGCGCGTACGTGTTTTCATCGCGGAGATATATAACGCCGACAGGAGTAAATTGATGACGAGAGGACAAGCCTCGCCTACCGGAATCGACCTTCGTAGTTCGCTCGCTTGTTACGCGATAATCCGCTTTGCAACCGCGGAATCGAGCATAAAGATCGGTACTGTACGTGTTCTATGTGTATTACGTAGTATAAACGTATATCGGCATTCGAACGAACGGTTGTCTCAGCTCGACGGCCACAACAGCAGCCTATACGCCGCGCTATCGTTGCGCTTCACGCTATAACGCACTTCACACGAAACCGAGTAAACGCGAGAGCAAACGCTGTACCGTAATGTGTTCCTCGTACAACTACGGAATGACGCGAAGCAAGTGCGAGGCAAGCGTTGAGTCCGCATGGATGGACAGAGGACAGCAGAGTTATTGTACACCGATCGCGTAATTCTATACCAGAATCGCTCGATTCGAGACTAACACCGCTACCGTTTTGGCTCGTATGACAAGTTGATAGTTTTGGAATACGATCGACAAAAAAACAAATTGGGACTCTTCTTTAAAACGAAAAAATGAGAGATTTTATCCGCCGATCGCGTAGGATAAATTTAAGATTTGCGCATTAAATGAAAATTCTACTCGACTATACATTTTTTTTTTAATAATAATAATATTGTAATATTTTAATAATGATTAAAAATAAATTTTTTAAACGATTAAAATTTATCAATTTTTCGGAATCGGTTGATAAATTAATATTTATCTTCGTGATAAATTATTCTTGACGTATCCTTCGAGAAGCGGGTTAACGAGACCACACTGCTGTTCGTAAATCTCCAATTAATAAATCGCAAGTGAACGATAATTGAAATCCGAACGCGTCGTCGCTGCATTGGGCGCTCGCGACGATTATCAGTTCAGAAATTGTAGTTGGATACGGTGCACGATATCGTGGGTGATTCCGTAGCCGTGCTGTAAGGCTCCGTTTACCCGACCCTTCGTTCGACCGGATTACACATAGCAGTCGGTACCAGACGCGAACGTGCGCGGCAGGTTCACGCTGATAGTTACGGTACATACACGCGCTTTGCTCACTCCGGGGGCTTTACGATGGCAATTTGTGGGCTACGATAGCGACCCCCAGGTGACACACTATCGGGCAGAACTTCGTTTACACCTACAGCACGCCGGGGAGCTTCGGAGCTCCGAACCTTTCGGTTCCACTCAATCAACCCGTATCGAATTTTCGATGCGATACATTTTTCCGAGCGCTACGTATATTCTGATGGAAAATTGAAGATAAGAAGAAAAAAAAAAAAAAAAGTCGACACTTCGCTGTCGATACTTCGAGTAGATAAATTTCTATCGATTTTTTTTTTTTTTTTTTTTACAAGTTACGAAAGTTTATAACCGCCGCTGCTGTAGACTTCGCCTTTTCATGCGTGCGCAACGAACAGACGTTTCGGTACTCCAATTTCGCGGGATATTGGGGGAGGGGGCGTGGAACGTCGACGAAAAGGGAGAAAAGTGGGGTTAAATAATTTTTTTGGGACCCCTGCAGCCGACGTACCCCGCTTTTGTGAACACGCTACTCCGCTTTGGCCCTCGAATACCCCATTAATAAATCTACACCCCATGGTATACGCAGCAGGAGGACTCCAGGTGAACACGTGAATACTGGACGAACCCCCGTTCCCTTCATAATAATATTATACGAAGGTGCCGGGCACTCTGCGAGGGACGTATTGTGGTCGCGTGTGTGCGCGCGCTAAGGGGAAGAGAAAAAAAGAACGGCGACGCGTATTGCTCGATGAAAAAAGAGCGTCAGTATGGCGGACACGTTTAAAATTATTAATTGCGACCGATGAGCTCGTAACTGCGCGCTCACTTCCGAGTGCCACCGGATACGCTCGTGCGTATAGCCTGCGCACATTATCTCCTCCCTCTCGATCTCTTCGTTATATTTATAAGCGATTTTTTACGGAGGACCCGGTAATACATTGCCGGAGGTGATGATTTTATATGTAGAAGAAAAACGTGCCGTTTGGAATTTTTAAAAAATCTTTAAAAAAAAATTTTAAGGGTTTTGAGAATTTTTGAAAAAAAAAAGATTCCCATATTCCTCGCATAGAAAAGGGTCGCGTTTTTTTTTTTTTTTTTTGGAGCGCAGAGCGGCGGTTTTCTTAAGAGTTCTTTTGTTGATTTTTTTTTGTATATATATTTTTTTCACGCCTCGTGTCGTACGTGAGAAAATTCAATGTTTCGAATCGAAAGCGATTTATACTCCGAATCGTGCCGCGAGCACGCAGACTCGAAATTCCGACGACTATATATGAAACGCACGAGGAAAATTCGATTATCGCATATCGCATATCGAATCGTGTTGCGATTCACCGCGATAGTCACATTGCCCGCTTCACGACAATCATCGGGAAATGTAACGAAACAGTTCAGCAATCTCGCGGGCAGGAAAAGCTTCAACTATCGCTATTGATTTTCCCATTCCGTCTCAGCGAACTCCGTTCGCATCGGCAACTCGATATATTTGTACATTTCGATCGCGCGACAACTGAAAATTATTGCGCTGCGAGCGAAAGAGAGAAAATCGATTCGCCCGGATGATTGACATTATTTGACACAAGGTAACGAAAATTGACGAATCGTCGGGAAAAACTCCGACGGGGTTAAACTTTTCGTTCAAAAATAATATTCGTTCCGTCAATGTGGCTTTGCGTCACTTTTTTAGCATTTTAAACTCTGTTCGCGACGTCAAACTCCGGTAAAATGTTTAATGTCCGATGAGTTCGAATTATTTCGCGATCGATAATTGATATCGATAAAAAAAATTTCATAAATCGTTTCATTTTCGTTTCAAATGTTTCTTAAATCGTAAAAAAATTTTGATGAAAAAATAAAAATTGATTTTTTTGTTCTGCATTTATATTTTTATAATTTACTCGCACGAAGGCCTGAAAAAAAAAATTAACATGTTAAATGCACTAAGTCTGCGACAACCGTAAATCTTTGTTGGCAAACACGCATGTCGATGAGATATAATGCGCAATATCGTTTGTTTAACTCAGCGAACAAATTCCTCGCATGTTATGTGTATCCGGCAAACCGTGCGAATGTTGATGAACGTTTCGCGTGTGAATACTTCGGAGATGCGCGATACGGCATCGAAAGGTCGATTGACGCGTCGATATGCAAGTGGTTTTTAACGCGCGTGTGCATCGAAGACATGCGGCATAAAGAATGAAACGAATATATATACGATATACGAAGATACGAATATAAGTTTACATATATATAAACGAAGAATAAGGTATTTAGGTTATTACGTGTGTATTATTGAGTTGAAGAGACGTCACACGCGAACATTACGCAATAGGAATATTAAGAAGGAACGCGCGCGCAGCGCTCGAAGTTGGATGTAAATGTGTAACGCGCGCAAGCGACCGTCAAGACGAAGAATACTATGTGACATATATAGTACGCGACGCGGGGTCGAGAATTTTCACCCACGCATTTGAAACGTAAGTATGTATGCGTGATACGTCCTCTTTGCCCGATTTTTAGTTGACAACAATTATTTATTTCGATCAAAATTATTTAATAAATTAATGGAATAAATCTTCGCGACTATGTTAACGATTTAAGGGAAAAATTTTCATCGAAATATCTCTCGAGTTCTCCGTTTTCTTGCTCCGATTTTTACTCGATAACATTTATTTTTTTCGATCAAAACGATTTAATAGAATAAAATAAATACCACTAAATTTTTCGTCGCGAATAAATTGATTGATTGATTATTCAACGGGAAAAATTTCATCGAAAAATCTCTCGAGTACTCCGTCTTCTTGGTCCGATTTTTTACTTGATAATTTTTTTTCGATGCAAACTATTGAATAGAATAAAATAAATACCGTTTAATTTTTCGTCGCGACTATATTAACAATTTAACGGAAAAATGTTCACCGATATATCTCTCGAGTACTCCGTTTTCTTGGTTCGATTTTCCTCGATAACATTTATTTTTTTCGATCAAAACAATTTAATAGAATAAAATAAATACCGTTTAATTTATCGTCGCAACTATATTAACAATTTCACGGAAAAAATTTCATCGAAATATCTCTCGAGTACTCCGTTTTCTTGGTTCGATTTTCCTCGATAACATTTATTTTTTTCGATCAAAACAATTTAATAGAATAAAATAAATACCGTTTAATTTATCGTCGCAACTATATTAACAATTTCACGGAAAAAATTTCATCGAAATATCTCTCGAGTACTCCGTTTTCTTGGGCCGATTTTTACTCGATAACATTTATTTTTTTCGATCAAAACGATTTAATAGAATAAAATAAATACCGCTAATTTTTTCGTCGCGAATAAATTGATTATTCAAAAGAAAAAATTTAATTGAAAAATCTCTCGAGTACTCCGTTTTCTTGGTCCGATTTTTTACTTGATAATTTTTTTTTTCGATCAAAACGATTTAATAGAATAAAATAAATACCGCTAAATTTTTCGTCGCGAATAAATTGATTATTCAACGGGGAAAAATTTCATTGACATATCTCTCGAGTACCGAGGTGTTTGAAACGTTGAGGAAGGCGCAGACGAGGACGTATTCAGTTTGTTCGCGACACGTTGTTTGTACGAGTAGTAAAGTCTATTACAGAATAGCAAATTCAATCTCCGCTGTCGGAAGGCCGAACAACAGGTGTGTGTACGGGAGAACCCGAGGCAAACGATAGCTGCCAGTTTTAGTCGAACGAACGCCAACGGCGCAAGGATTAGCCACGGAATATGAGGCACGAAGGAAGAAGGAAAGTCTACGGGTTGTGTTTGCCAACAAAGTTCTCGGAGGAGTAGACCCGGGGAATTCCTCGATTTCGTTTCAACGCTAAACACATATACGCGTGTAAATGTAATAGCGCACGTTCACGAGTCCACGTGACGTTAAAAATTACGAAAAAATGGCGGTTTATAAAAATGTTCCGTTTATCCTATCGATATATCGATGTATTATAATTTTTTTTTTTTTTTTTTTTTTTTTTTTTAACAATAATAGGGAGCCATGGAATTCAGATAATATCTTTGTGTACATCTCCGGGGACTCGTGAACAGCCAAATCGAAGAATATAACGAGTAAATCACGCCGGTGCCGTGGGACGTATGCTACCCACACGGCTCCTCCGGTGCGCGGAACGTTAAACATATATATATGTGTATATATATATATACTATAGTTAATATATAGCATACTACTATATTCCACGCGACAAATTGGCACGGACGCACCGTGAGGAGGGCTCGGTGCGTGACCGTGACGACGTTTCCAAGTCCCACGGCCACCGGCGTGCACTCGATCTTCCCTGAACGCGCGAGCATCAAATTCTCGCTTAACCCTTTCAATACGTAATTTATTCGTGTCATCGTATACATTTGTTTGGGAAAAATAATGATAATCGGTTATGTTGACAGTTTCATCGATTACTGGAGATACATTTTTATTCGATTTATTTTAAAAATGATGCAAAAAAATCGACGAGAAATATCAAGCAACGGAAATATTTTCTGTTGGTTTCATAAATATTTTTGTTTACTTTGTTTCAAGTGAATTGATGAAAAATAAACGTTTTTTTAGGTTATACACACGTGAAGTAAATATCGTATCGAAAGAATCGTGCGAACAAAGAGAAAAAAAAATATTCGCGTACGCGCGTTGCGTAAACTCACCGGTAGTCTATCGAACGTGATGCAGGTGACGAAAAAAATAAATAAAACACGCCGAATCTCTTCCGTAGCGTGTAAAAACTCCAGGCCGGCTGGTAATCCAAATAAGAGAAATGAAAATCCCGCGATAAATTCGTAAACAAAACGAGAATTGACGGGGACACAATCACAACCCTGCGGCTTCCGAACAACACTTTCGCGAACACCGAAATATATATCGCGGATATCGCGCGGCCAATAGTGTCCGTTGCTTTGTTTACGCGCAGCAGACTTAACCTCAACTCTCGCGCTTGTTTCGCTCACGAAAAAAAAAGAACACTTTTCGCCCTTCGCACAAGCGCACACACGCACGCACTACTCGCGGATCGTGAAATTTTTTGCTCCTTTACACAATGGGCCTCCTAAACGGTGTATTCCTAACTCACTCGCGAATGAATATTTCAATCGATTTTCCTTATTCGTAACGATACGTCGTCGAGTTTCGCGTGTTTTTAAACGATGCTTATCCCGCGCGATCCATGAGACGCTACTGACTTTTTTTTTGTAAAAGCCTATTATATTTTTATGTTTCGGAGAATAAAAATACAACGACAGTAACAAAAAAAAGTGGCAAGTTTACGAATTAATATCGAAGGACGTTCGATTCGTTGTGATTCGCCGACGAAAACATTTCATCGAATTTTGTGAATCTTTCGCGTACGCGCGCTCCCCAGCGAACGGCGCGCAACGAACGCGAGGTGAAATTTGGAATTTGTTCGACGATAATAAAAATCGCCGATTTCGTGGAAAAACGATAACATCAATGCGAGTGCAATCGTTCGACGGATCGATAATGGATACTGATAACGAAGCGAATTGACGATAATCGTTAGAAAACACCGCGCGATGAAAATCCTATACGAAGAATGAATTTTTTTGACAGACACAACGCGCGACACGAACTTCGCGGCTCGAGCGCTCGCGGCCAACTGACAAGTGACAGCCACGGACCCGGCGAGCCCACCAGCACGAGCGCAACACCCACGCGCCCCTCCGTACCGCTGATGCTTCTGCTCTGCTCCCGCCGGTTGTCGTTCCGTCTCTCTCGTTCTACCTATAACCTCTGTTACATAGCTCGGTCGTTTTATCTCGCTTCTCCCCTCCTCACCTCCCCTCGTAAGTGTACACGAGAGCTCGCAGTCGAGGAACCACAACACACGAGACCGAGGGACCACCGTAACACTAGTCACGTTTATACTGGTATAACTAGGATAAAATACTACTACTAACACCTTCTCTCATTCTCTACGCTACTCTTGCGCGACGGGATAACCGGCCTCTCGGACCCTTCGACCATACAACACTACGAAACCCCCGAAATCCTCGCGCTGACTACCAAAACCGGTAATTATCGGGTCTGGAGTAGTGGCCCTTGAACGTATAATATTCATT
Source organism: Buathra laborator (assembly GCA_934046635.1). Lineage (NCBI taxonomy): Eukaryota > Metazoa > Arthropoda > Insecta > Hymenoptera > Ichneumonidae > Buathra > Buathra laborator. The sequence continues at coordinate 9,798,712 of OW203900.1, forward strand.
ATTCTTCGTAAAAAAATGTCGTTTAATAGAACCCTTTACAATGGAATGCATAAAAACAACAAAAAAAATTATTATTTTTTCACGTTTAGGTTAGGTTCGTTAAAAATGTATGCAGGTATTACAGTTCGTGATTATCGTCGATCGAAAATTATTCAACGGCGCAGGAGGTTATGTTCGATAGAGGGAATTTTTTATTGCATTTATTTAAATCAAAAAGTTATGTAATATAATTTTGGTTATTCATTTTTTTTTTTTTTTATTTGGAAAAATCGTATAATTTTTTTCGAAACTTAGGCTACGCGAGAGTACGCGATGGCCGACTACATCAATTTTCGCGCACGAAGCGAAGCGCACGTTGGGTCTCGGGACTCACGACGCAATAGGGAAGAACTTCGATTCGCCATAAGAAGAAAACGCCTGGAAAGGTATCAGCGGGCTTTTTCGGAGTTTTCTCGTCACGTAATAGGTTTATACTCTTGAGGAGGTTGAAAATACGCAATCTTAAACTCTTATAAATAACTTTAAATAAATATAAATAAATATAAATAAATATAAATAAATATAAATAAATATAAATAAATATAAATAAATATAAATAAATATAAATAAATATAAATAAATATAAATAAATATAAATAAATATAAATAAACAATAAAACGTTATGATAATTTGTGGCCAATTTGGGAATTGCTCCCAAAGTTCTTCTGTAATAATGTAAATAATGCGAATCTTCAGTGGCAAATACCTTTTTTATTTTAAAATCTTTCACCTCATTTTAAGAGTTATATTTTTTTTCTTGCATGCTGACGTTTCAACTTCGCCGAAATTGCGCCGTTTCTCGATTAGCATCGGGCAAACTGACCCGTATTATCCTACATTAATTACAACAAATACCAATTACGAAATCCTTCAGTGAGTTTGTCGTCAAAATGAGTTATTTCCCGAAACCTCGTAATTTCCCGACACCTATTTTTTTTATTCCGTTTGTCCGCTGTTTCTTATTTCTTGACGAGTGTTGTACAATTATTCTCGTTCTAAGAAATAATAATAATAATAATAATAATCTACGATAATTATTAACCAAACGTCCTGATATTATCGATCCTTTCACCTCAACAGAAGAATGTTCTGCGTATTTGTAGCTGTAAATTTCAGTAACGTAATCTCGATCTCCATAAAAAAAATTCACAAATATAACCCGAAAAAAATTAATTGAAAAAGAAGAAAACCGAATTTTTGTTTAAAGTTTAAAATAAATTAAAATCAAAATGTAATGCTATAAAGGCTATGGGACTACAGGAACTTGTGAAACGATCGATTTACGCTCAACATTTATGGTTACCGGTAGATATATCAATTCGTGTCTTTCCAGCGGTGAAATGACGAACTTCAAGAGAGAGCGATAAATGCAGTTGCCTCAGTTATCCGCGTTCAGAGATATATCGTGAGTCGGCATCACGGATTTCCGTAGGGAGCGGCGATCGGTGATGTCGCTACTCTCAACGGATATCCGTTGCGAAATTCGCTTCGTCTTTATAACCGGTGGCTCCATCATTCGGTACCCAAGAGAATTAAGTTACAAAACTACAGTCGAGTTTTTCATGCAAATCAGTGAACGTTGCTAATGAAATTGGTGGATAACTCGCGCAATCAACCTAACGAACAAACTTTGCCCCGAGGGTTACCGGCGCTAATTAAGGCTTTGCGAACACGTACCGTCTTTACTTTCTCGTAGACGAAACTAAAAGTTGGCAAACGACTACGTTATTACAAAGCAAAGCATCTCTTCGTAACATAGTATATAAATGGTACTTAGCGTACTCGGTAAGCCGTACAGAGGACCAGCGACAGACGGCATAAATGTATATAATCTCATCTGTATCATTATTCCATACGACACCCTCATTTCGCTTGGCAAATGGCGAATGAGCATTTACCGAATATTCAAACTTTCGAAATTATAATACTAACGTTCCTCGAGGGTTAAATTTTTCTTATCCCGGTGCCGTATTTTGCATAAAGTCAAACTGCTCTGCTGGCAACACGAAATCCTCGCCAAGGTAATATCTTTATCTGCCTCTTGGACGTCTCCCGCAGTTTGGCGGAAGCGAAATTCAGTAGGTATATACATCTCGTCGGAATGGAGAATGGTAAGGAACTGCTGCGAGAAATTCTAAGTCAGTGGAAGACGACGTTTACCGCGGACTTAGAAATTCCGGAAGACATTACCGAGTTGAGCTGTCTTCGCTACTCCCAACTCTCCGAACGGATTGACTTTGCACTGAGAAGATCCGCTCAACTCTCTCTCGGCACTCCATAATTAATTCGTCGGGCGTGTAACGTTTTCCCCTGTAACGGCGCCAAATGAAATCCTTTGTGCCACTAACCTATACTCATTCGAAAAGGTTCCATTCCGCATTGAGATCATACTGACGAAAGCGGAAAACCGAGCGAAAAACTTTAACGAACGATAAAAAAAAAACGAAAAAAAAAAATTAAAAAATTTCCTCTGTATTCTGTAATAATTCGTCAAGAATGGTCATTTTTTTTACGAAAATAGAGGGCGTTATTTATTTTATTTATCATATAAATTAAAAATTAGTATAATATTATTATTATATTACCGTAATGTTTGTTTTATGTTTGTGTTTAGTATACGACGAATTTTCGTAAAATTTCGCTGCGAAAATGTTAAAAAGTACACAATGAAATGCAAAACGACAAAATGTGGAAACAACACACTTGGGGTGCATTAAGCATAAAATAATCGCTTCACTGTTGTTATTGTCGACGTGCTAATTGTCGTTGACGGCGGCGCGTATAATGAGTCAAATTCTTGGCGACGTTTAACGGGTGGCAGCGAAAATTAGTCGGGACAATTATTTTCCACAGTCTGAAAGTGGAAGCTCCCCGTACATCAGTGTCCGGGCAAAGCGACACAAACAAATTATCCACTGAGAGAAAACCGGGACCGTTCGCGCCGTGTCGAGAAATGCCGCGGACTATGTATTCACGAGTTGTATGTTTATACGGGATGTAACGAAATCTGGTAAAACGAATTGCCCGATGGCGCTTCTCTTATTGAAATTTTAAACGACCGGTAAAAGTATTCTACCACACGGTCGATTTTTTAAAAATACAAAAAAAAAAAAAAACAACCAAAAAATGTTGCAGGCTGTTATACGATAAATCGTGACAGTCTGTGATTTTTTTAAATATTATCGCAAAAGTAACTCCGGATCGGAAAATATTTTATCCCATCGGCCAATTTATCGGATGTTTGAAAAAAAAAAAAAAAAAAAAACGTTAGGGTATCTCTCTGTTTTATAAAAGGTAAATTAAACGGAAACCCGAGGTTATGATTCAAAATGTCCAATGAAAAAAAAAAAAAAAAAAAAAATGTTGGATCGATCGAATCGGCGTTCTGCGTCGTTCAAACGAACTTATCGGTGCTGCATACAAATTTTGAAAAATGGTTGTTGAAAAAACTAATCGTTTAATTGCTACTAACTAAAAAATCGTCATATCCGGAGGGAACGTTGGTTTTGTTATTCCAAGCATTTTTTTTTTTTTTTTTTCAGTCTTTCGACACAAAAATAATTAAAAAATGTGTAAACGATCGTGAACGATCAGTCGATAAGGACCACAAGAAGGGTTTCTTGTTAATTACCCCTTTTTTTCGTAAACCCTGTATAATAAACGTGGGCGGAGTCTCAACAGCAGACGTGATTGTGTTCGAGAAACGTTCTTCGGGGAAAAACAGGATAGACAAATACCAGGAGCAGCAGCAGCAGCAGCAGCTGGCGCCACTCGGTTGAAGATCGAAGAAAACGTTGTTTATTCTCGTTCAACCCTCGAAAGCGACGATCGCGTTGATAATGGTTTGAAGTGTCTTATTGTACCTAACAATAATAACACTATACATCATCAGGAATGAAAGCTGATTATTAATCTCCTTCTCACATTGTTTTCTCGTTTTATAATAAATAATAGGCACGTGTAAGTAGTACGTTAGGTTTTACGCGGTACACAATAACGGCATTAAATCTATATAAATGATAACCTGTGAGAAAACAACACCCGCTTCTCTCGATGGCTGTCGCAACTGAACGGAGTGACACGGGAATTCTATTTAAAATCGTCACGCCTCATTATACATACAGTACACCGGAAATGAGATCGAGACGTGATTCAAACCGCGATGTATTTTCAAGTACAAAAATGGCTGTTGCGATCTGTCATTTATAGAGTTAACATCGATTTTTTTTCTATGTCATCAAAGTACTACACTACAAATTAATTATTTTTGTTTTTTTTTTTATCTATTCATTTTTTTTAAATTTTCAAATTAAATTTTTTTTTTCTATGTCATTAAAGTACTACACTTCAAATTAAGTATTTTTATTCGAGTCGTTGGAAGATCGAGAACTGAAAAATTACATTTTTTTCTCCGATCAGAAACCGGTAAAAATTAATTAAATTCTAACTAAAGATTAACTGAACTTAATTAAACTCGTTCTGACATTTGCCATGTCGTTATAGCAATTTTGGCGATTTTATGAAATTTTCTCACACGTAGGAGTTAACGGGATTGCATTAAAACGCTTAAGTTCGTCGTGAAGTGAGTTGTCGAGGGTAAGTGCAATTTCATGAATTATGCCGCGTGGTACGAGGGAAACTGGTCCAATGCGAGCGAAGCCACAATGACCGTACGACGTGACCATTAGATTAACAGTGCTTAGCCGCGTGACGCCGATATTGCAATCGTAATCCGTGCCGAGATTTGCCGCACGTTCGACGATGATCGATCGCTTATATGCAGCAGGCGAGCGTCTATAGGTATAATAAATAGGTGCAGATAGTACAGATTACTACGAGGGGAAGCCATGATGAATACTATAGCTCGAGAATTTGATGTTCGGTTTCCGAGACAACGAGACAGTGAGACGAGCGTATCTTCCCAATATTCCCTACGAGCCCTTCACTGTAACGCTATGGGAATGTCCGCCCCACGACAGATCGTATCCACTCGCCGAGACTGATTCGCCCGCCAGCTGCGTCGTCTTCACTCTCCCGACTGTTCGACATATCCAACGTGCCATACTGAATTCTCTTCGCACCGATTGTCACTAACAATTATTCGATCCGTTTCCCAACAATAGGATTGTCATGCCTGCTAATCTTGTCACTGATGCAACACCTGTTATAGTTTACAATGGTTCTATCGTCGATTGGACTTTCAAGATTTATGAAAAATCATCGCGAAGTTTAGTCGATACTAAACAATTGTATACATTTTTTTAAAATGTTATATCCAATGATATTTTTTTTTTAATAATTTTTTATAGCGTTTTTTTAAATAACATAAAATATGAAAATTGATTAGAATGGTTGTGTATTGTTTATTCGTGATACACATACATATCGGTGAAATAGATCGCGGAATCGACATAAGAGCGCCTCGCGCCGACTGAACGTCCCCTTTGGCCGTACGCTTGTTTCTCTACCCTCTACAAAGTAATTCAACACGCGGCACGTGTAATGTATGCTGTTCCAATTAGCGTTTGAACAAACTTCAACCACCCCATCGAAATTTCGCCGCTTATCAAATTAAACGAAATTTCATACACGACGGAATATTTAGCTCGCGGTAACGACGAAAATGTGGTTAACAAAACGTTTCTCGTGTGGTATAGTGATATATTATATATTCGTTGTACAATGTACACTTCAGCGTATCGTTGCCTGTATAACTATACCGTTTCGCGCGGAAACGAAAACGTTCAACGATCCCGACGACTGCATACGATGGCAAAATATCTCGTTTCGAAGCCGTACGTCGTTCGGACGATATTTTCATACTCTCTAATCCAGGTTCTCGCGTACTCCAACCGCAACTACCACCACTATCACAAGATAAGCTCTCTATCCCTCCTCTCTCCCTTCGCGTACCACTCGTTGAACCCTTTTTATCCCCCACGGTGGGGATGCGCGCTTCTACGCTGAAGCCGCAGGCAACGACTGGGATCTCTTCCGATATCTCGGCTTCTTTCTCATTTTCTCTTTTTTCCTCCCCCCTCACCCTCTCACACTATAACCCTATCTTCCCTTCCTCCGTCGTGAAAGAGCCGGAATATTGAAGTTTTCGGTCAGTGCTCCATTTTAACTATATCCTCGCGACCTTTCAAGTGCTGCCGGTGAACCAGATCCCCCGTTACCTACGCGTAGTTCCACATCGAGGAACGAGACTCGGCGTGCTGACGCGCTCGAGGATCCTATCCGTCCTCGACGTCGAGAACTGAGGATAGCCACGAAGAGACAGAGAAAAAAGTATACAAACGAAGGAAAGGAAGGCGAAGAGATGAAGAGCGAAGAGCTCGACGTGGGATGCTGATAAAACTGGACTGGAGCATCCTACCGCGATTTCTTCTGGTGAACACGGAGAGACCGAGGGCATCCGATGGAACGTTGAGGTTGATGGACTTCAGAAGTTAATAAAACAAAAAGAGAATCGAGGAAAAGTGAAGAGATGAAGAAAAAAGTACCAAAGCTGTGAGAGCGAGCGACGGTGATCGGTGAGCACGAACGCCGACGGAAACCAAAGAAAAAAAATCATGAAAAACGCGGTTTTCGCGCAAGAAACCTTAAACAACTAAAAATGAGATTAAAGAAAATCCTATAAAAAGAAAATATTGAAAAAATAATGTAACACAGTTATCATTACCGTTTGTTCACCGTTTCAATTGTTTATATACATACATAAGTACGAAAATGGAACGAAAAAAAATATGACGATCAAACGAAAAAATTGAATGAACGCCGAGAAAAACGGACTTCTTTCGCGGTTTCTGGGTCGGAGAAAAGTTAATTACACAAGATCCCTTTGTCCTAAGGCACTATGGAAGGCTCTACACGAAATTCTACACCAAAATTGAGCCTCTTAACCTTCTGTAAACAAACTGTGTTGGAGCTTTTCAGTCGTAACACGGAACAGTGTATATCCATTGTACCTGCAAGTGGAGGTGTACTCATAGATGTTACGTACGTATATGCGCACCTCGAGAATGAAATGCAAGAGGGAAGACTATAACCACTCGACAGATTCTGGTGCTCCAACAGAACGAGACATAGAGGAACTATGAGAGGCGGAAACGCCGTATCGTAGTATAGGCAGTACAACTCATTGCCACTGGAATACACGGCTCATTGTCGAAGCATTCGTTGCACAGAGTTGGACGGAGATTCGAATGCAAATGACTGAACTCGTATTGCTTCGACATATCCGTACTCTCAGCGAGCAACTCGTACATACAAACGTTGTACCGACTCTGTATATACTACGGTGCATAGGCCATAGATAGGCTCGTATATATGTACATATATAGTATAGTATGCGCGCAAGCGAATTATGCAAGTGAGAGTAGAGTACGCCGAACCGTAGATTGTACGAGAGCACATACGTTATCCTCGACGCGACGTGATGGAAACACGAAGTAACTCACTTCTTCGTATCGCAGAGTACGATACTATATTGGCGATACGTTTATATATATTTTCATTGATCTTTATCGAGTCTCGTAACACGTGCTGCATGATAAAGCGGTGCTGTCCAAAATCCTAAGATTTACATAAGTGGAACATCAATTTTAATAATAATAATATTTATTGAGCAAATAATTAATAATAATAATAATGATTAATAATTTAATTTTAATAATTAATATAATCCTTCGAATTTTTTTGAGAATTTTTGAAAAATTTTTACCATTCTAATTTTTTTGTTTGTTAATTAACGATTAGTGTTGATGTTTAGACGTAATGATTATTTGTGACTATCGATTTGTGAATTATTCGTGACAAGTCGAATTTTAAGGTGAATTTAGTTAAATTATATATACAAAGCCTAAAAGGGGACTTAAAAAAAGCTTTTCCTCGTGGGATGATCAATGAGGACATAGTTCTCAGTTGTTCGCAGCTATACGCGTCTATGGCATTCCCGTATATCTATTCGTTTCTTTTTCCTCCTGTTAGACTTATTTTCTTAGATTCATTTCGAAAGTTCTGCGGACCGCGGAAGATTAAATACTTTCTTTCCTTCTTCCCTTTTTGTTTTTATCTCGCAGTCTCGAAGACCGAGTCGGAAATCTTTTGTTCGGTCTCCTGTTGCTCTCACCAACACTGAAAAGCTTCTCTCTTCGTGACTCTCGAAGATCCTCTTCTACCTCCCTTTTGTTTATTTCTCGACTTGTAGTGGTGCACCGACTGTAGTTGTTTCGTATTTCGTTATAGAAAAAACTCGTATATACAGCCGACACTTACACTTCAAGATTTCGAAGGAAAATGCACTCACACGCTATATTGGTACTCTTGAAAGCCGCAGACCGTTTTCAGCTCCGATTTTTAACCCGTTCGAAAAACTTCTAACGTAAACTTCTAAAACGTAAAAGTCTTCCATACGAACCAATAGTTTTGCATGATTTTTCCATGTCAAATATCGCCTCTGTATTTCGTTGTTTTTGCGATACAGAACTTTAAATTCTATCGATAAAAAATCGTAAAACAGCATTCGAAAAATAAAATAAAAGGAATGCCAATCATCGTTGTTCATTCGCGCGATGTACAGTGTGTAGATAACGTGGAATTTATGTGGCGTTTATATTTTTTTCGATGACAGCCCAATGATAGAGGATGTATCATTTAAGAGGATTTGTCGAGGCGGCAAGTGATAAAAGTCTTGACGGGTCAGACTGGGAGTGTACAATGAAGTAAGGAGCATGGAAGCGGCGGCTGCCTTGCTACGTGTTGTAGGTGAGACCTTAAACCTCGTAAAATGCTTTACGAAGGGAAAGAAGATCGTTCCTTTGTCGAGACAACGTGACCGAGATGATCGAGGGGAACCTCACCCCCGGATAGTCAACGACGACAAACTATCCCGTCTAAGTAGATATATCGAAAGGTATGCCACTGGAGGAAACTAAATTTAATGTCGGATTCCGTGCTTTCGTATGAAACCCGGCCGGATAGAAAGAACTAGCGAGTTATATGTATGAGAGTAAGTAAAACTGTAGTAGTGGAGCGGCGGCAAGGGGAATAACCGGTTGGTACGCGAGAGCTCGCCTCGAATCGATTCGATTAAGCGCTCAGCTCAGGCCATCGTTCTCTCCACGCCACCGGATTCCCATTTCCGGAAGTGGGCCGAAACGCTTTCGCGAAATCACCCCGTGCGATCCTTTATCGCTGGCGCACGGTTGCGTTTCTTGTCTCGAAGTACTGTCGCGCGACGCGAGATGCTACCGCGTTTACCGATCTTCACTGGGGGCGCGCCGATGCCACCACACGTATATGTATATATATTCTCTCCACGCCTTTCCTTTCGACGATTCTATACGTATGTAATTCACCCGTCGCTTCTCTACCGATTTCCTACGATCGGCGAAAATTGCTCCGGCGAAAATCGTCGCACACGTTTGGTCTAAGGATCGGGGAGACGATTGGAAAAAAGTGTTCGAGAACTTTGGGATCGTACCGTCGGGAAGATCTGTCGCCGATGTCGAAATACGATCGGATTAGAAAAATCGAGAGGAATAAATAATAGTTTTAAATTCATTATAACCGATAATACTTCGATGTTCAATGATAAAAAATCAATATTTTTAAATATTGAAAATATTCAAAGAAAATACGTAATATTAAAAAATAACATTTTTGAACATATCGTGTTTATGTCTTCGTATTTATGTAAAACGAAAGATCTACAGTATGGATTGCAATGTGTCTCCTCTGCGCTTTACATAAAACACAAAGTGTGTACGACAAAGTATGAAAAGTATGAAAAGCAACAGAAGAAGCGGGTCCGCTTCGCGCCACGGAGGTTCGGGGCTCGCATACTCAAAGGAATTCACCTATTCAATTCGCCGGAATTCATTCAAAAGCTTTCTCATAGTTTTCCGACACACAAGAGGCAGCGAACCCCCCGAGAAAGCATCGGATTCAGTGAAGAATGAAGGGATGTCCGAACACCGCTGCACTTTCACGCCAGGAAATAACCCACCGTTCCCCTCAACGTCCCCAGAGTGCACGCAGACGGTACTCACACTTCCTTTAAAGCAGAGAGAGAATAGTTCCTTTCAGATTCATGCTGAAATATCAATACCGTTGGGCACACCGCACCGCGCCGACGACACGTAATTTTTCACTAAAATTCGAGGATTCAAATATTCGATAAATTTCAACATTCTACAAAACTGTGAAAAAAAAAAGGGCCGATCGAAGAATTTCGTTCGCAAAAAAGTAATTTATCGTTAAAGCTGACAAATTTCATTGAGTCGGACATCAGCTTTAAATTTATCTTTAAATTTCACAAGCGGGAAACAGTTATTTCTGCAAAACAACGGGGGAGAAAAAAAAAGTCATCGAATACTCGATACGGAAAGATAATAAAAGTAACTGAAATGCGACTGGCAGTGGAGTGAGGGAACCAATCCACTTCCGGTCGACGACGGGCGAGAGAATCGAGAGGACACCGAGGCGAAAGGATTATCGCGTCGTCGGATCGGCCGAGTTTTCGAATTGAAAAAAAAAAAAAATGTAAAAAAAATACGGTGCTCGCGACGACGAACAATCGAATGCGAGCACATTTTCACAAGCATCAACGGCAGACCGGTCACAATCGGCGAACGGCCAAATGGCTGCGGTTTTCACTGTTGTCAGCAAAAACGAATGTAAAGTTTTGATAGAACGAAAAGCTTCGCATACCGCGCATATACGAGTACTCTTATGTATAATCTATGTACGCGTACGCGTTTACCTACGCGATGTACAATTTTGTTCACCTTATATATTCAGAACAACATAGGTAACTTTTACATTCAAAGCTGAGTGGCACGTGGAGCAAAAATTTGTCGTAAAATCGGGTACAGATTTTTTTTTACAGCGCTTGCACGTCTTTTTATAAATTCTCTGACAATTAATGATTTGAAGGTTAAGTTGTATTCTTTATTGAAATAAAAAAGCTCCCTCGGCGCTCATTAAGGGATTCTGAATTTGGTGATTCAGAAATCGCCAAATGCCGAATTTGCCAAATTTGCCGAATTTGGTGGCAAATTTCATTTGTCGTTTTTTTTTTTCGTGGGATTCTGAATTTGGTGATTTAAAAAACATTAAACGACAAATTCATTTCATTTGTCAGATTTGATCGGATTCAGAAAACCGACAGATGAAATTTGAGTCTGTGAGCTATTGATAGGTTTGTCGATTTCTCATGATATGACAATACCGACGCCGATTGCTTATTTTTCATTTTTTTCTCGTCAAGTGTACCCATGAATTAGGAACTTGGCAGGTTGTCGCCGGCAGCTGCAGGGGAAAGTCGACTCCCGTCGTCGGGTAACCGTTAATTTTGCATTGCGCATGCATACACACCGTGCAATATATATAGGCACACGAACCTTCGCGAGGTCGTATCGAGCGCGTTGCGACTGTTCCGGCTCGTTTGTTTGGCTTAAAACAAAAGCCGAGCAACAGGCCCTCACCCTTCGACACCCTCGAGGGTAGTGGAGACTCGAGCAGCGCGAGGCTACACCAACTCCCCTCGTGATCTCGCGTGCTCGCAATTCTATATTCTCCCTTCCACTCGCAACCCTCGACGCCAGGGTCGAGCAAGGGTCGCGACCAATCGAACGATTTTGATCTCACCGCTCGTATATTGAACACACTCCATACTGGGAGAACACTCGCGAAGATATAGGATTCGTTGCACGCGACATTTGCGTTCGTGTTTATATCAGATTTAAAAAAAAAAAAAAACAGTTTAACAATGTTCACGGTACTGGCGAATCCAAACAACACGATAACGGGCTATAAATATTCAATTTTATTTCCGGTTATTCTTGAATTACATCGAAATATATGAGTGAAAAAAAATGCTACACATTCCGGTTTTTCCGGAAATGGGACGAATTGTCGCGAGCGTCGAGACGGACTGAAAATTAATTACGAACAGATAATCAGATAATTCACCGATTATAGGTACGCTGCTGTCGGGTATACAGATTTATGAATTTTTATACAAGAATCGCGATTAAAGTTAGAAGACTCGTCTGAAGGAAATTTTGCCTCGAAGATTGTCACGAATTTGCCGAATGTCTAAAACAGCGGGGGCCACACACTCCCACGGAAACCTCCGAATACGGAACTGTGCGAAACTGCAAATTTGGAAACTGTAGACGAAGCAATATCCAGAATTGGGGCTCTTCGAGTTTCCACGACGATATAACACAAGGAGTGGGGGACGGAGTTGAAAGCGTGAAACTTGCGTCTCATCGACCGAGAAGCTGAAAACGGAAGAGGAGCGAGCTAACCGAATTTATCGAGTGCAGAACTCATTCCGGACTTTCCCCAGACGGACGACGCTTCTCGTATAGCGAGAAATTGGCCATTAGCAGTTGCACCAGGAGTAACTGCTAACCTCTCGTCTATACGACGATGGCAATGGGTATTTTTCACGTTTTTCGAACGTTTTTCTCCGCGTCGCGTAGTGCATTTCCTATGTGGAATGCTGAATCGCGCCGTTGTTCGCAATCTCACTGGTAATCGGTACAAATTCGAAATATATATAAAACTGCCAATTGCAGAGGTAACAGAGCGAAAAAATATATAAATAGTCTAAAGGTAATTACCGAAACAGCGCCGGAATACTCTCTCGCGCAATCGAATAAAACTGAAAAACTAAATCATTCCACAGCGATCTAAACGCGTTTTTTATTTTTTTCCCAGAAAAAAAGTTTCGATAAATTTTTTTCTTAAATTCTCGTTCGACGAAGACATACCGCGAAAATTCAGAAATTTACGAATATTCGTGAAATAACGAAATAAGTATATCGAAAAATATATCTATGATATATTTAATGTATTTTCGTCGAAAAAATGGTATATTACTGATATAATTTAGCAAACACGTATCACCAAATATATAACAAATTATGCGATTAGTTATCGGATTAAAAATATTTTATTTCGAATTTCTTAATTTCTTTTGCTCCCGTCAATAAAATTACTGGGAACGATGTCGATTATCCTTTTAACGAGCGGCTTAATTATTTCGCGTTCAAATAATTATTGATTTTTCATTAATTAAATTTTTCTCGTAAAATAAAATGTAAATTGCTTACGATCCGCGCGACCGGACGATAAAGTTAGATGATACATAAAAATGTTTACATTATACGACAGTACGCGATACATATATTTATTCATCCCGGCGAATGTGCGAACGAGATATCAGCATCAGGTGACACTGGCCACTGTGGATATATATCAACCTGATATTCGTATATATATGCGTATATATAAATATATACCCGCTGGTATTATGTATTTATACATACGCGCGACACGCATGGATGCAAATGTTTTTTAACTTTCGCGCGACGAATACGAAATAACCGTATAACGAGCGAGTATTATGTGTCGACCGTGGAGCGGCGTTGCACACTCGTCGATTTATGCATTCCATCCGGAATGCAACTGCAGGAAGAGAATTTTTGTAGCTCTGCCAACAACGCAAGAGAGAGAGAGAGAGAGAGAGAAAGAGTAACAAACAAAAAAAAAAAGAAAACAGAAGCAAAAGCAGTAGTAACGGTAACAGCGTAAGGCGAATCTGAAAATAAAAAATATAAAGAATGTGCGTACGCATTGCCTGCGTCTCGTTCTTTCAAACAATTTTATTTTTATTATACCAAGTATTCGGGCGAAAAAGCTACTGTTGCTGATGCTGCGAGAGTGAAGGGAAAGCAGTCGACGGCGTGGCGGTGGCTCACCGGTCGGAAAATCGATTTTTTTTTCAAGAGAATTCCGCGCCCGCGTGCGAACGGTGTTTCCGGGTCTACTCGGCAGTTTTTTCATCTCTGTAGGCCAACAGACACACGCCACGCAACCCGCAAGGGGCAGCGATGGAAGCGACTCATTGTAAAGGCGCTGCCTACCATACTTCTGTGCTTTACCCGCAACCACTTCATTTTGAGAATGAAGTGATAATAATAATATAAATCGCGTATTCCTACCTGTTATCCCGCCGGTAGACCTTTCTTTCATATCGTGTTCAGTTTTCATATCACCTTTTTCATATTTTCTTTACCGAATTATTGTAAAGGATTTTTACGATTTGTGTGAAATTCTTTGTAAAAGTTCAATAAAGGATCGTTTACATAATATTATTATTCAATTTCGGAATTTCGTTCATTACACTCGTTAACCACTGGTATGTAATACTTCGAATATTGCATTTCACGATAATGAAACGAAATCCAGAGACAGGAAATATGAACGATTGATGAATTAACTTCAGGTACCATTAACAGGTTTAATCCGCGAGATCATATTGAAATTACGCAAATTGTTGTACAAATTTCAACCAGAATTTCGGTATTATATGTTGGGGATAAATATCCTACGGTCAGTTCGTGTGTTCGAATTTTTGGAGCCGCAGAAATTATTCCGCGGACTGTGAGGCACCAAAATATTTTGTTTCGATTTAAAATAAATAGAAAATCGATGCATCATCGATGTGAGCTTAACTCTCAAGTTTGTTGAATATTTCACATGTTTTCCGCCCGAATGAGATGATAAAAAAAAAATAAAAAAAAATTTCACGTACCGACGTGAGTACTTGTTTCGCGAACGAGTCGGCAAAATAAATCATATGAAAAAAAAAAAAAAAAAAATTCGTTTAATCGCTCTATTGAGAATACATCCATGCGAACCACTGACTCAATTCGAATTACTGTTGGTATATCGAAGAAAATTCCCCCATAACACTCACAACATATAGCTATCCGCAGAGATTTAAAAAATGCGAAGGAAAAAGAGAACGGAAAGGCAATAGGTGTAGCCGCGGAACGAGATTATCGAAAATCGATGTTGCAGAAGCTTATTTATTGCCTGAATTTGCAGCGGCGCTTCTAGAATTTAAAGATTTTTTTTTTTTTTTTCAACGTGAATTCTGATGTGTCTCTTATTAGAAAATTTACCTTATCCAAGTTATTTGCGTTACTCTATCACGTAATATGTAGCAAATTATGTTACGATGAAGATGAAAAAAAAAATGCAGAGAAAAAGAAAAGTCGAACTGAGACTATTCATGGAGAGAGAGGAAAGAACGTCTATCGAATATCTATAAGCCGGAAAATCTGCTTTGCACATTATACAAAACTAATTAGTTTTCACATCCTATAAGCCGTATAAATCCGTCTATGCATGCATACGCTACATACTTGTAAGAAGAACCTTCTGCGGTGAGGTAAAAGGAGAGGAAGGAAGTTCGCGTATTTGTTTTCTCCATAATACCGTGCATCGAATAGCCACTCATCCGCTAGTATACACAATGGATGAACAGCCCAAACTAATCACCGTAGCACCCTGCAAGCTCACACCCTCCTTCAGTCGTTCTCCTTCCGTTGTTGTGCACAAAGGATGGGAGAGGGGAGAGAAGAGCATCGTCGTCGACTGCGGTGTGAATGTGTTTCAAACTATTTGCATATTTGCGTGTGTATGCATCGGAATGGAAGCCGAAGGTGTTGCGGAGGAGGCGAATATATATTCTCGAGCCGTGAAAGACGACGGGGGTGAGAAGGGGGTACGTGGAGGAGGAAGTTGGAGTGGGGAGTCCTCGAAGGTCGTCCCGTTACCATTTGTAATGATAATTAGCGCCCAACCAATTCTCATCCTCGTAAGGACTACGTACACCAAGCAACGGCAGTAGCAGCGGCACATAGAGCACTGGTAGGACCAGTAACAGCATCAGCAGCCCTACCATCGCCGAGGTACTACATCATCAACTCATTTACATCTCGCGTTGGCTGTGTACACCACCGGTATACATGGTAGTCGTGACTGCGCTGCTCCTCTATGCCGGTACTATTATTGCCTTAAGCCATCGGTACAGAATTTCGTGTGCCAACCGCGCTGAATCTGCCAACGGGGGTTCTTTAGATTCCCGAGGAAGTCTCGAATTTAATTCACGAAAGGCAATTTTCCGTATGATAATGAATGTACTCTACTTTCGGCGCTATACAGTGAATTCAAGAAAACATGTAATTCACTCGGCACCGATAAGAATCATTGTTAGCGGACTAACTGAAGGATTAATCTGAAATTTCCACTCGACAAGATGAATATTCGTCGAAATGGAGGCATTAAATTTCATGCGCAGCTGCGTTTATAGGACAGCAGATATGGCACCCGTGGAGCTTGGAAGATTTCATTTACCCTGAAGCTTAAATTCCAAGCTTCATAAACGAGATGAATGAAACACAGAGTCCATTCCGGGAGGTAACGTTACTCATAGGGCGTACTAGAATACCAGTGTACACAGGTGATGCCATTTAACAATGTATATGTATGCGTACGACAGTGGCTAAACCCCGACGAGATGAAACACGCGACTTTGCTGTTTGTATCTTCATTCCAGATGATAATTATACTCTCTCTCATCCGTGCATAACAACAATAATAATAATAATAATAATTAAGTCTGAGTTAATTCGCGAGGTAGTGAACTCGTCGACTACACAGTGCAAGAATGGCAAATGAGAAAATATCTTTCGTTTACGAAACGGTGCGTCTTGAGATGAGAGACACTTCGGCGTGACCTGCCGCCCGCACGGTGCTTTCTAGTTTATAGGTACCACGTACATCATCATCATCATCATCATCATCATCATCATCATCTCGAGTTCAGTCTTTCTATCTTGTTCTGCTATCTATCTTTCTGTCTTTGCAGTCTCGTCTGCCATTACCACCCGAGCGTAGGACAACCACCCATTTCGTTGGTTTCGCGTTCTCTTTCCTCCTACGAAGCTGTAACGCCGGGGATACAGTAGAATGTGCGGAAAAATACTCGTACAGCTCCGTCTCACTTGCAATTTGGTGAAATTGCGTGAGGACGATTGCACCCCCGTTACGGTCGTTTTACCAGCATATACTGTACGCCGTATTCGGTTTTCTCGAACGAACCCGAGCGTCGGATGATTTTCTTCGAATTTCTTTCAAGACGGAAATGACGTGAGGGATGCTTCGGGTGGAAAAAAAACAGATGCTTATACGACGCGATAGACGACGATTCACGCGTTTAATCGACTAGAGAGGGTTCGGACTTGGATTTTTCCGTCATCAGTGAAATGCGCTTGAAATCCGAAATTGAAAACGACTCACACTCGTGATAAATTAAAGTGGATTTTTATAGTTATGCAATGACCAAGAATCACTCTGCTGAGTGCAGAATTGTGAAAACTATACAGTTTTTTTAAGATGCAATAGCGGTTTTAGAACGACGGTGGAACGATAAAAATTGTTTCTGTTGGTTACGATCCGTTGGTTTCTGTTGG
This sequence comes from Buathra laborator, assembly GCA_934046635.1. Taxonomy (NCBI): domain Eukaryota; kingdom Metazoa; phylum Arthropoda; class Insecta; order Hymenoptera; family Ichneumonidae; genus Buathra; species Buathra laborator. The sequence goes on from OW203900.1 coordinate 9,816,094, forward strand.
CAAAAGAGTTTCTTCACTATGTGATCGATAAGCTGACTGGTTGCTATGGCTTATCGGAGCTGTTGGTAAGTTATCGAAGCGCTGAATAGATAAACGTGAAACTTATGGCGAAAACTTACACGCGAATTTAAGAGCTCAAGATAAGTACAACCAACAAAAATGCACGATTTATGATTAAATTTAATCTTTTTTTAAGGCAAAAGCGATGTGCTTTACGAAAGATTGCTCACTTTTGTAAACGTGAATTTGAATCCGCAATGCGTCGTACGCGAATTTTATAACGATGGCTTTGTTAGGAAAATAGAGAGCCACAATGCAGCGACGTGCTATTAAAGTGATATGAAACCTCTCCCCCCCCCCCTTTCCACCCCCATTACTACCCGAGTCGGATCGGTAACAAAAACTTTAATCCACTTTCTCTACTTCATGACGGGAGGTTTCATATGATAAAAAAAAAATGTTCAGGATTTCAAGAAAATATTCCGAAGGGTCGAAAAACGCATAAAAAAAAAAATACCAAGACAAATATGTGTGTATCGACATTGTTTTTCAGCATTGAAAAAATAAAAATATGTTTCTTTCAAAATTTAATGAAATAACTGCATTTGTTAGTTTTACTTTAATCAACTTTTTGTTATCGACTGAGTAATTTCTCGGAGTCTTCAAAAATGTCTACTGTTTCGGTACCTTAACCTATAGTCCTGCGCAGCGCATTGTGGCAACACGCTGGCAGTATTTAGTCGAAAATGTATTTTGAATTGATACACGTGCGGTTATTGTAACACATTTGTAATTAATAATGCATGAAAAGGGTTTTTGGTCTCGACGTGTATCAAAAGTAACTGCGGTTAAAATATTAAGGCAACACATTTGAAGTGAAAATGTATGGTACATTCATACGGAAATTAATGTCGGAATTGTGTGAATGCAGAAAACCCCTGCACCCCCCCTCCTCCCTTTTCTGTGTGCATGAAAATATGTTTTTTTGCATCACGAAACCCCTTTATATCTCTGAAATTAAATAACAGTTGATCTGACGAAGCTATATATATATAGACATTGCTAAAAAACCTTTTATCTCGATGTACAGCAGATAGTTCCACTATGACGACAGATGCATCGACGGATACACGATGGATGAATGTTAGCAGCATTGACGTGCAACGTAACATTCGGCGCTAGACGAACCCCCGCGGTTCTTTTTTTCGATTCTTTTGTTTGTTTCGGTCGTTTTTTTTTTTTTTTCAAAGTCGACGTTCGTACGCTTTTCACACGGTAAGTCCTGCTGTGTGCCCGAACCGCCAGAATTCGGAGGCTCTTGGGCTCATCGACATACAACGGAGATGCCGAGACAGTCGATCAACAGTGCGGTGTGTGGACGGTCGGCGATTATTCGGATTCACGTGTTATTCGCCTGCGCATTCTTTCTGTTCGTTCTTTTTGTTTCCAAAATAAAAAAAATAAAAAATACGATGGAAATTCTTGGTGAAATACAAATTGACTTGTGACTATATGACGAATGGGCAAAGCTTTCACATATTTACCACAGCACAGAGCGGTATAGTTTTATAACTCGAAAACACACGTATCACTCTTTTCCATTCTTTTTTAAATACAATACGCGCATCGTTTACAGAATTTTGTGAAAAAAAAAAAAGAAAAAAAAATGGACTTACCCTCGCTTTCGGTGTTTGCTTCAATCCGATGGCTGGTTGGCTTCTGTTGCTCTGTAACAAAACAAAAAACAGAACGTACAATTGGACAACTCGTCGATATAACTCTTTGTGGAAATTACAAAGGGTAATTCAGCGTCCGAATCAAAGTGAAATTACGGTCTTTTCCATATGAAAGAGAAGTAATACAGCAGAGAAATGTGGTTTGGAGAAAACGAGAAAAAAAACCATAGTTATACTTTAACAACTTTTCAGCAGTTTCTATTACGTGTAACTTTGGTATATCTGGCGTAAAACACGCATACTATTTTCAACGAAACTACCACCGTACAGCTTAGTATACTTCGAAACTTGCGTAGCGCGCTTTTGTGTTTCACCATAAAGCAGTGACGTATAATCTTTTTTAATCCTATTTTAATGGTAAATTGCATTTAAGCTGTATTCTCGCTCGTATATTATTGTGGTAGGGGAGTCGAGAAACCGAGGGATTGGAGAATCGGGAGAGGAAGGAGCGACGGCGGAGGCGTCGGTGTGCAGCACCGGCAACAGCAGGGCGTTGTCGGCTCCGGGGCAAAAGCATTTTCCCCCCTTTCGAACCAACGGGTCCAACGCGGTTGTAGTTCAGGGCGGAACCGCGTAAATCTTAATTGGCTCGTCGCACGGGACACCCGAGCGACGTACCGGAAAGAACGATAAAACTACGACGCTCGCTGGACGAAAGACATTTTCCATCGTGTAAAAAATTGATATACTTTCTGCTTATTGCGCTAATGAAACGGCTTTGTTCCTACGTACGCGTAAAAGTGTCTAAGTACGAACGAAGTCGGGACGAATATTGAAAAAATAAATAAAACGGTCGAACTTTTCGTTAAAATAAAAACTTCGAAGTGAAACTTGGACCGACAACGTAATCCGTTAATCAACGCCATTTTTCCTCGAAGTTTTTGTTTGTTTTTTGCCGATTTAATTTAAGGGTTGTAACTTTGAAACGTGTTTTTGTCGTTTGAACGTATTTGTAATTGGAAGACGAGAAAATTGAAATTATTGGATGCACTTTTTACATCTCGAACTTTATTCGATCTTTACGAGAATTCATGTTTACGGAAGAAGGGCGATGTTGAAGAATTTTAGTTGGGATTTCTGGAACTGCGTAACTATAAGGCATGACGACCAGGTCAGGTATCAACACAGACCATCGCCTGATAATTGAATGGTTTATCCCGATTAATTCCAAATAATTGCGTCTCGCAATTAGTCCAATTACTAGGATTGTCCCCTCCGCCATTACCTACGAGTACACAAGCTCAGCTTGAACTACACGCCACTAGACTAGCCAGAGTTTGGTAGCGAGCGCGACCTCCACTCTTGAGAATAGTGCCGATCGACTGTCGAGTATTATCGATCCTCCCTTCCGGCTCGCCGTTCCCCCGTATCAGTTCTAATTTATCGAATATATTTGAAAGAAAAGTTCAAATACTTCATTTGGGTCGGTGAACAACATATCGAAGGTTTCAAAATAAAATATGAAAATCCGTTTGATTTATTTCTCTTTAACACTAAAAAAAATGGTATATCCAACATACCGATATTGGGAGTATTAATGTATAAATTAGTGCATTCGATTTAATGTGCGATTAATTTGCGGTAAAAAAATTAATGTACTTTTGCAGCATAATTAACCTGAATTATTAGAAGAATTTCCCCGTATTTAAATATATACTATAAATTTCATTTTTTTTTAATTTTACCGCGACGTTAAAAAAAAAAGAATTCCTACGTAAAACGACGTAAATCGACGTAGAAACCATACATTATTTCGCATATGTCGATAAAGTCGAGTATTTTGTTATTGTATCGAATTGGACATTCGGCATATTGAGAAGGATGAAGAAAAATCGATCGAAAGTATACTTAAGTCGGTATGGGGATTGCATCGCAAAGAATCGAGATTCGAGATTCAAAGCTTCAAAGTACGTAAACCATTCGATCTTCGTTCGTCCAGCTTTGACGCTCTATCTCCATACGTCACCGGAAAAATAAGAGTTTTAAAGTTCATCCGGAAGAGGAACGTGCCGTTCGCTTGTATGAGATCCGAAAGACTTCGATGAACGCCGACGGGATTTCAAACACTTATGGTATGTGATAGATATGCCTACCTATCTGTATAAATATCCATACTACACGCCATATAGCTATACCATAATATATCAGACGATCGGAAAGAACGGATTTATTCGAAAGGATTTACCGTGAAACGACATCGATAAATTTTTATCTCAAGCGTATTGTAAAATGGGTGCGTTTACGATCACGAGACGATGGGGTGTGTAAAAGCTATAAGTAGGCTTTGATGTAACCCCATGTTGTACCTACAACCACGTTGTACATACCGTATTCAGGTTATGTTCAATCGATGAGCGGAACAAAAGATCGAACGTAAAAATCGTTAAAAAAAAATTGTTATATAAAAACTAAGAACTCAGTGGTATCAATCAATTCGGTAACAACGGGATTAAACCGCTAATATCTTAAATTGAAAAAAGTAATTAGATTCAAAGTGTAACTATACACAACAGCATGCATAGGTGGCGCATAGAGAACACATAGTCGTTATCGGGACCTTCGGCAGGTCGACGCTCGTTATCGTAAGGAGAAGAAATGGGCTGTGTGATTCAGAAGGTCGTTACGGTAAAAGTCAGTTAAGAGTAACCCGGATAATAGGGAAGAATATAGGTTGGGTTAGGAAAAGCGGATCGTAAACTCGATAAAAGTTAATGTTAACTGCCTGTGTCTTCGCGGCGTTCGTCGAACGGCAGAACCATTGAGGACATTTGATATTTTATTTTTACTGCGGTCAACGGAATGAAGAGAAGAAAATGCTATAACACTCCGACACTGTTGCAGTAAATGTCAATTTATCATTATTTTTTTTTTTTTTTTTTTTTTTTTTTTAGTAACAAAAAAAACTTGTGACACTCTCGTCGCGCAAAGTCGCGGCTTTGTAACCCGCAATTCTATGTCTCTTTCACTTTATTTCTCAGCCGTTCGGCCTCTGTACCACAAACGTCGCCTCGCGGATTAAGTCCCTAAGGTGCTCGACCCACTTTCGTAATTACGAGAGCAGTGTGCGCCAACAGGGTTCTTTCTTTGGGACAACTCCCCCGCACATCTGCAAAACTCCCCCACCCCCTACGTGCCCCTTCGTCTATCCGCCTCACTGTTGTCCGTTAAAAATGAATGTGAAAAATACACAAAAATCGCTGGAAATGAGTCTGCGAGTGGCTTGGAATGAAAAACAGGAAGCGGATGTAAGGGGAGAATAGCAGACGAAGTCCGCGAGGGAGTTAGAATATTATAGAGGGCATAAGAGATCTAGTGAAACTGCAGTAGCAGCATGAAAAAAAAACCGTCATGTATTTTTTTCTGTGTTTTCCTGTACTTCAATTACATATTTTATGTGAAAAAAAAACATTACGAAATAAATATAAATAATTGTGAATAAAGAATTGCGAAATACGGGGCTATTTTTACTTCGTTTTTATAACGCGATTGGTTGTGTCTTCATTTTTTTAATGGCAGTGAGATTACTTCGTTTATACGTGAGACGAAACTGATACACTTCCACTCGTAAAGGATCATGCAGTAGACAGTTACATTATTGGGTCCTTACTCCCGCGTTCAACATGCAAAACGGATGTTTATCATGGCAACGAGACATGTATCTTTTATATACATGTATATAAAAATGGAAGCGGTCTCAAAGGTATGTATAAGACATACATAACGTGCGCAGGGGTTTGTCATACCCCAGGAGGCTGACGTACGTCAATTCTTTTGTACTTCAGACTGTACCTAATTTTGAGTCTGACGCAAAATTTTACAATTCTCTGTATTCGTATCGAGTCGAACGATGTTAAAATATTATTATCCTGATATACAGTCGCGGAATATACTGAGACTGTTGGAAATTGATAGAAATGCCTCGAGCAGAAATGCGATGCGGCTTTGTTTGTTTTTTTTTTTTTGCCTCGGAAACTTCATACAAATATCGTTCTTGGTTATTGCATTCATGCGCCGGATCTCGAAAAATGTGTAGTTTCAGAAATTCGTCGGATTCTTCTTGTACATAGCGGAGAATCGAGAATGTAGAATACTCGGAACTATTGATGGATGTAATACGCGTAGCATTGCGCGGCTGCAAATCAATATTGAGAAATAATATTAATTTGAAACTTGTGACTGTAACATCACATGCAGCTGTAACCAAAATTGTCCTCAAAAATCGCTATAATTTTTTGCCCAGCGATTTCGTGGTATTTAGCCATTTTTAGATTTTATTAAAATAGACTTCATTTCGACGGTGTCGATGACATTTTTGTTATTTTACATTAAAATTGGAAATATTGTGCACGAAATGCTAAATAAACAAAAAAATATCGACTTTATTTAACAAAGTCTATTGACGATGAAGTCAATAATGAATACCGTAGGTACACGTTGATAACCGCGTGATAATAAACCAAAGCGAAATAAAGCGTAATGTATTCATGTCCTTACGCGTAATAACCCGACGCAGAGAGTTTTAATTAAAATTCATTTGATAATTAATTTTATTTGCGAATAAAAAAAAAATGAAGAAAAAGCAGCGGACATCGAGACCCAGACTCGAGGTTAGGCCATCTGGTTGGCGCGAATATTCGGTCATTGAAATATTAAATTGAAAAATATTATGATTTTATCAATAAAAAATCGATATAACGGTTTAAAAAAAGTTCCGTATGGATTGGAGTTGAAAAAGGATAGGAGGCGAGGAAGTGAATAGAGTAAAGTAGGAGTACGCGGAGCGAGAGGAACGGAGGTTTGTGCTCCGGTTGAGTCGAGAAATCGATAGCTGCCTAATTATTCTCCATCGAACTGGCTTCGTCGTCCCTCCCTTGCCTCCTACCATTGCGTTCATCTCTGCCTCGTCGGTTGTTCAAAATTTTTGTTCAACTCCGATCATGTTGTTGATTGTCGTCCTCGAGTTCGTTCGTGCGATATCACGGGCGCAACAGAAGTTTGCATGGCGCACTGTGGTTTTGCGATTGTAATTAGCGTTTCGCGCAGCGACGACCGCTACTGCCAAATCATCCGCAGGGACTTTTATCACAGAAGCGGTGAGCGCGCGGAAAATATAGAGGGGATGGAGCGAAATCGGCTCAACCAAAACGCTACAATGTGATACCGGATATGCAATCTCGTCAAATGAAATCGTAAAACTGATATCAAATGAAAAAAAAAAAAAAAAAACAATCGATTCACGCGTAGGATAGCGATATTCACGCCGTATTTTCATAGAAAAAAAATCCATATATCACCATCACTGAGATGAGATACTTTTGTTTTCAATAAAAGCAACGCGACCGCCACGCTATGCGGATTATGCGTTAGCGAAATGTAAAAAAATGAAAACAGCAACCACAGCAGCAACAACAGTAACAGCGGCAACTGCGGCAGCAACTGTTATGTTTCTCTAACTGTTACAAAAACGTTTTTTTTTTTTTCTAAATATCGATCTAAAATTTCAACAAAATGTCGCGAAGAAAAAAAAAGTGGAAATGTTCCTATTTAAGTGTATTTGATAAATTGATAACTTTTCGTTCCGTTTAATAATGGGTACACGAAGAGACGGATCTGATAAACATTACCAAATCCTCTGGATAAAAAATACTATAGAACTTAGTAACGCGGCGCTACAGCGCCACCTATGGCAGAAAGTGCCAAATTTATAACAATTGTTACCATAAATTCTGACAGAAACTCCCCATAAGTATAATAAAAATTCTTATAAGTCTCGTACTTTCTGCCATAGGTGGCGCTATAGCGCCGCGTTACAAGACACTATAGTAATTTTTATCCAGACGACATGGTAATGTTTATCAGATCCTTCTCTCCGTGTACCTGACGGTCACTTTGAGCTCAAAACATGATGGCGATGGTGCTGACAAAATTGCAATTTACCTTGGAGATTGGCAAGTCATTTCATAATACTGCCGCTTTATATGGGAGAAAGGGTAGTTTATTAAATACTCAGAAGCAAACACCGCTGATAGCATCGTGCAAAAATATAGAGCAATGCAAGAAAAACAGACGATGCAAAATGAAAGTTCGGATCACAACGATGTATGTATGTAGGGTAAAAAAAATTTTACGAATATGGATCACCATTTTTGCATGGCTGTTTCATGTTAAAACTGCAGTATACAAATGACGAGCGAACGATCAAATTAATTCGGGGCCAACCCCGAGGACATTCTACAGTCGGCCTTTGCGACCTATCGAAACCTATGCGTGCCGAGTTTGCCGTCCGTTTCGTTTTTAACATGCTGTTGTGTTTTCTTTTTTTTTCCAATTTTTTTTACGTGCAAAATCCGATTGGTTATCACCGAATCAAGTTCCCGTTCGCATGGATCAAAAGGGGCAAAAAAACGTTAACGGTATTGACGGTCGTGGCCGAATTTTTTCCGATATTCCGTAGCCTCTCCACTGTCAGAATCGATGTTTTTTTTCGTCGTACTATCGCGGCCAAGCCGTGGATTCTGTGGTGCTTTTCGCGGTCATCTCTCCATCTCTTTCGGATTCCGTCGGAATATCTCTACATCCTGTTTCACCTGCTGGCAAACACGCCGAGATATTCGTGTTCGTGGTACACAACTTCCAGAGCACACGTTACCTACCTCCCTCGATCGTGTCAGTATCTATACGAATGTATCGATGTGCGCATGCGCATCGGACATCGAACAGGAATATATAATGGTACATGTATATATGTATTATCTGATGTACATTATGTACAGAACGTTGAAAGAGGACGAGGTAGACGCCTCGCATCTTCATTAATCTCATATGTACCCAGATGGCCCGTCTGTTCATCCTTCATAATTCATAATCAACCTCTCTCTCTCGATCGAAGTGTACGAGAAGAGCGTAGAATGCACGTACGCGTTGTAGAGTTGACCAAGCGGGCGCGTGCGGGGAAAAGCACAGTCATAAATTGTAGTGTTTACTCGACGAATCGAACATTACACAATTTATGAACATATACGCCTACGCACGACTGTATGTACTCAACCATATATATATATATTTACATAAGCGCGTATATTAAGAGGGCTTTGGATAAAAGCTCTTTCCGCCAGATTCACCTCTCGCTTGTTGCACAACTGTCGAGTATGTTCTCGTATATTTCTCGGTAGAAGTAAATTAATTCTCAATTAAAAAAGCATTTTCGAGCACATCGGTTCCGCACGAACCGGAAAATAAATTACCAACAAGTTTGACGAGAGTTGTCCGTATTGAGGTATTTATCGAAATAACGAATTTGTCATTTCGCAAATTGCCGTTTGAACCAATTCGTAAATTAATTGAATGTCGAACGAGCGTTCAGCGTGCGAAAAAGGAGACGAAGGTCCCTCGAAAGATGTTATCACAGTAACTGCAATAAACTACTTTTTCGTTTATTTTTTGTTTATATTTACGCAACCGAACGTAGACTTTTGACGCAGAGATTACATTAATCTCCGGAGATGCAGTAGTATATTGTAATTCTAGAAAGGAATTCTGTCGCCAATGCGAAAAAGTAATGCGCAATATAAGAAGTTAATACGTGTTCGCATTACGTGTCACAGTGAAACACGTTTTTCGTTATCTCCCTTTCCGCGTCTCAGGAAAATGTGAATTTTTCGTGCTGCGCTATCATTGGCTACACCTTCTATACTGTACTTTGCGCTTGTATAGTACCTTCTACACCGACATTTCTATTCGTCGTAATCCGTCAGACGGAGTTGCACTGCGAGAACCGGATGGAAGAGTGCTTATTTCTTTTTTTTCTTCTCTGTCTCTGCTCTGGTGGACGAAGTCTTCATACAATTCTATTATCCCCTGTTGAACTCGTAGCGCATGGATATTCCACTCGACGCTAAGCCCGCCAGTGAATTTAATGCCCCAACAGTAATATTTTTACTTCGCGTAATTCCGCCAATTCATCGGTTTAATCGTCGCGCACGAAAGGCAACCGGACCTCCCGGCCCTCGGGTGCTATTATCAGAGGTAATTAGCTCGCGTTTCCGGCAATGACTCGTGTCGAGGCCGTCCGAGCTCCACTTGCCTCTAATTATTTTATACCGCGCGAAAAAGAGAAGAAAAAAAAATAAAAATTCAAAGTGCAAAGATTCGTATAGCCATTAATGCATACCGGCTATACTTTGTTATCTCATTACCCGTTGCTGAGAGCATCATCGTGGGAAGCTGATCTATTCGACCGCGTTGGAATAGCGCCAGAGTATGATAACGGTAAACATAATTACGTTGAGGGATAGAAAGAGCCTCCCGTTAAGCTTGATGCTGAGGAAATATCGGGTAGCGAGAGGTATACCATTGAAGAAACTTTCAAAGACGCGACGGCGTATAATTGAGCTATTGAAGTAGTGACGGTATGACGGGGCCACAGAATGACTCGAGAAAGATCGACCTCTTGCGGCTAGAAAATTGATAGAGACGGCCGGATTCACCTGCCAAATCCTCTTCCATCAAAACGAAAAATACCTTTCACATTGATTATATCCTGCAGCGGAAAGATATCGGTAACGGGGAGCCATTTTTAAAAATGTATGTATCACGACTATAGTCCAATGTTGAAATTCACTATATTATGATCTTTAATCCTAAACCCATGAAGTGTGATAGGAATGAACAGGGGTAGGATAGGCTTCAAAAAGGGGAAATGCCCTGTTAGCATTTGGAGGAAAAGGTGTTGATTTTCACTCAGGATTATTCACTCGCGTAATTACCCGGCGTAATACTCCGTGTTTACTATTTCACACTGCTCTCTCGTCATTTTTCCGTATTTTCACATTCGGATATGACGACGAAGAGGGTGTTATTAACATTGTTGCCGTAATAGCGTTTTGTGGAAAATGGAACGTTAGTTAGTTTCTAAGAGTCTCTGTTTTCATCTTTTTATGGGTGGATATTCCGGGAGGGATATTCCGAGAAGGTAACCGAAGATGAATTTATGAAGAGGAAAAAGACGCACAAGACTGTGTAAATTGAACTTTGTAGCGCGGGTCAAGACATAGAGCTCTTCGCCTGTTGCGATCGTTAACTGCATTCTCATCCAGCATTTTCGCAGTGTGCAGCATATCCGTGAAGCACTACAAAGAGACGGACCTCAAAGGGTCTCGTCGCGGTTTCAACTTACAGTCCAGCATCCTGTGCCATCTGAGCCATCGCCGGAACATCTTTTTATGTTGCATACCCCTCTGCATACTAACATACTCTCGGTGCAGCGATGGCCACTGGATATACTCTCTCTCTCGGTGCATACTATAAACTTGGTCCCTCTTCATTTCATGACGACTCACGCGGCACCGTCTCATGTTTAATTTGAGGAAGGAATACGCACGAGAAGGGAATGAGTCTGGTGCGTTGAAGTACACAGTATATTCAAGCGCAAAGAGGTCCTTGGAAACATCGTTAACTACTGCCTCGTCGTGGTCAAAGCTTGTTGACGTTTTCGTATGAATTTAACCGTATGTATTTTACGAAATGTAACTTCGCTAGTTTAGATAAACATTTCATGTTCGCTGCATCGTCGTTTCTGCAATATTCCTCTTTCCATTACCGACTGTAAATTCTATGTATTTTGCATATTTTACGCTTGGATTTGATATCCGTAATTTCAGGCGCCATTGCAACTAATATTCGATGAAAAAAAAGATAGTAGGAAAAAAACTTTTTTCCGATCCAAAAGTGCCCTCTGACACGCACCTCGGTGTGTATTAATTTCTGATCTCGAAAGTTTGAAGGAACGATATATCTTGCAAAAATTTCCATTACCGATAGTAAATTCTATGTTTTCTTTGCATATTTCACGCTTGCATTTGATATGCGTAATTTCAGGCGCAATTGCAACAAAAATTCGATGAAAAAAAAGATAATAGGAAAAGCACTTTTTTCCGATCCAAAAGTGCCCTCTGATACGCACCTCGGTGTGTATTAATTTCTAATCTCGAAAGTTTGAAGGAACGATATATCTTGCAAAATTTCCATTCCTAACACGAAACTCGAGAAGAGAATAGGGCAAAGTTGCAAAACATAAATCAACGGCACAGTTCGCTTCGGTTTCGGATGGGATGGAGATACCCTGCGCCGTTGAGAGTGTAACGACGGGAAGAACTACGAAACTTGTAACGAAGTTTTCTGAGACAACATCCGCGGCTGATATATACACAGCTTCGTCCTCTCTCTAGCTTCGCGGAAAGGAATGAAAAAATCTCATTACCTATATCCTTCGGCGACTCACACTAGTCGCTCGGATAGTTACACTACTTTAGCTCGACACTTCTTCAACCTTTCACTCCGCATTTTAGAACCATATGGCTTTAGTTGAGATTTAACCAGATTTTTCAGATTCGTTACGAAACATGCGATATCGCGAAGTGAAAGGAAATGTTCGTACGACATATAGTAATATCTGAAAATAGGCTGATACTTGCAAAACTGATTTCTACCACTTTTTTTGTCGTATATTACGTTGAATAATTACATTTTTCAAATGTTCGAAGCTAATTTTACGGATTTTAATAAATCAATTGATCATTGTTGAACATCACATCATATTGACGACAAGGTAAAGATAAGAAAAAAAAATATAAAAAAAAATACACAAATCAATTTATTTAATAACATGCGATTTAATGACATCGATGTATTTACCTCAGATTCCGGTGATTGAACGATGAGTGATGTTCTCGGTGGTTTTTCGGGTGGTACCTTCTTCAGCGTTCCGGTGAAATTGCTGGGGCCTGAAGTGGATGAGCTGAGGTTGCCGGACGCGGAAGCGATGGGTGCCGCGACAGTTACGTTCTCGGAAACGTCCGAAGGACACGTCAATCGATATTGCAGCGAGCCACGAGAGGCGTCGCTTCTTTCGAACTGTGAGTTGCTCGGCAACGTTATTTGTGAGGCAGTTGTATTAGGGTCCGCGGTATCGGCGGGTGGCAAACGCGGCGAGAGTCTCTCGCAGGTCAAAGACTGGCACACTTGACTCTGTAGAGTCTGAGATGATACGTAAGTGGGAACGGAGTGAATAGACTGTCGAGGATTTGGTTGCGATTGCTGTTGCTGCTGTTGTTGATGTTGCTGATCCGGAACAATGGAAACCTTCTCGGGAACTTGTTCGAGCAAATGATCCGGCATTGGGCTCAATTGGATCTGATGCAGATCAACGGGCAAGTTTTTCGGTTGATATTCCGTCGCCTGTCTCAGAGTCTTTTCACCCACCTGTCTCTCTTGCAGACACTGAAATCGTACTTGCAGATCGGTTTGGTGATGTTGATACTGCGCTACCTTGTCAAGAATCTGATTCTGATTTTGCAAACACTGCAATTTAGCTTGAAGGTCACTCTGCTGACGCTCGAACTGACTCAATTTTTCTGATATCATGTCGAGACTCTGTTGGTTCTGCATCTGTTGATTTTGCAATTGTTGATGCTGTTGCTGTTGAACCTGAAGCGCATCATTCTTATCGTTCTGCAGTTCCGTTTGACCCTGCAGATTGTCAGCCTGACTCTTGCTGTGCGTCAACAGATTCGCGGACACGTGACTCTTTCGACTGTGAATTATGTGATCAGAGTGCTCCATACTCGTCTTCATATGATTATCTCCGAAATCCGTAACTACCGTCAATTGCAGTGTCTTCGAGTCCAACTTAGCCTCACTCAGGGCTGGATATTGATGGCAAATATTTGGACTGGCTCTCTGAGAGGTTACGCTGCTGCTAACAACCGGTACCAAGTTAGCTACAGATCCGGTAATCGGTTGATCGTCGAAATCTTTTCTCGAGAGTTCCATGTGTTTCGTAAGATCGGCGCTAACGTGACGCAAATGTCTTCGTTGTTCCATAATGCTGCTTTGACTTATGTTTGGTATCGGTTGAAAACCAGTTTGTGACATTCTTGGATCTTTTCTCGTCTCTTCGGCCGGCATAATTGTTCTCGGATCGATTCGTCTCTCCTCGGACTGATTGCGCGAGCGTGGACTAGTTGAGAATATCTGACTCGGATGCATACCTCGTTCCAATTCTTGACGCTGTCGCTGTTCCGCCCACATAGCCAGCTCTTGTCTCGTTTTCTCGAAGTTCTGATTGGCGAACGAAGGACTTTTCTGAGCTGCGCGATCGCTGGACGGATCTCTGATCGGTATGAATGGCATTGGCGATCTTCTGATGTCCTCCAGTCTCTTGGTGTCAAGGGTCATTGGCGAACGTCTGTGTTCTTCAAAATAATCTGATCGTCTATTCTCCTGAGACGACATTGTTGCAGCACGCGGATTAGGACTGACATTTCCCCACTCGGGCTTTCTCTCCGCGACAATGCTTTTACGATTCTCCTGTCGTGGATCAAAGGGCATCGGCGATACTCGCAGAACAGGTTCAACTCTCCTCGGTTCCGCAGGAAATACTTGAGTGTTATCCGGTCTCTTTCTATCACCTAAAGAGGCTGTCTTACGTCCGGTTATCGATGCATCCTGCTGATTATTCTCACCGGGAAATGTGAAGGTTATCGTATCGTTACGTCTCTGAAAGCTCGTCGTTACATCCACGGAAACCGATTTCCTGTGCTCGGATCTCGACACATACAGTCCGCATTCCGAAGCCGCTGTGTCGACCGCCTTTTCTCTCGAAACTTGTTCGCCGTTGGCATCAACGTAGAGACCATCCTGTCGGGTTCTCGGATTTTGATTTATAGGTGACAAAAATCGTCTCTCCTGTCCATCAGGTCCAACTTGACTACCGGCTATCAAAAGAGTTGACTCGTTGCGCAATCCTTGATCCTGTGACGCTTGAGAGTTTTGACCTGTCGGTGGCAGTACCGTAGGCTTCGAGGCTGGAGCATCGACACTTGCGGATTTCCTGTGACCCGGATCGCCGTGTGTTATCTTTGAATTTCCTCGTGGCGGTACCATAGGTTTGGGTCCACGTCCTCCCGGTCTATCGGGCACAGCCATGACGTTCTGAGCAATCGGTTGAATTATCGGTTGTGTCTGATACTGCGACATGTCTTGTGAAAATCGTTGTGGGTTCGGTGATTGCTGACTGAACTGTTGAGGCTGATAGATTGGTGCATGCGGATTATACGGAATAGGATTCATCACCGTCTGCGGATACTGACTGTAAGGGTATTGCGGCTGACTGGCAGCGAATTGACCGTAACCTGGTGGTGGCTGTGCGGGCACTACCACACCCGCGTAGTAAGGTGGCTGTGGGCTGGCCGATTGCGAGGGTAACTGAGAGCCGACGTGTTGAACGGTGACGTAAGGACCGGTACCAGTGAAAACTGGATTTCCAGCGCTCTGCGGGTGTGCATAGAGAGCAGCCCCTGCTTGTTCTCTGTATGTGACGTCTCTCGTCACATAACCCGCACGATCCCCATACTCCCTTGTCTGCTGCTGCTGTTGCTGTGGCTGTTGCGAATAAATCTGCGATCTAACTTCGAACTGACCAGCACGGATTTGCGAATATTGCGGAGCCTGTTCTGTCCCATAATCCTGTACGAAGTGGGGTTGTGCCTGAACTGGCACTGTTTGTGTACTCGTTTGCGACACATATTGCACTCTCTCGCCTGACGGTTTGTCGGGAGGATATTGCTGAGGTGGATGTTGAGTAGTCATTAAATGACGCTCTTCCGGTTGATCTGCCGTTGAAGGTCGTCGCAGTGTAGGGTATTGAACCGTCGGTTGTCCAGGATTGGAATAATCCGGAGGTAAGTCACTTGGGTTTGGTGGATATTGAGCCGGAGCTCTAGTTTGCTGAACCTGTTGAAACGTTCCAATACCAGTTTGATTTCGATCAATCGCCGCGTATCTGTCATAATCGATCGTTCGATTTTCGAAACCATTTGACAAGTCGGGCTTCGCATTCTCAGCCGCCTTTGTCGCCGCTTCCGCTCGACCATTCGGACACGAAGTTTGCGACATCATTCCGTCCGATTGTCCAGTCTGATTTTGCAGTTGATGCTGACCGGATCTTTGATCCTGTCCTTGACTCTGAATGCCATTCGGCCCACTGGAACCGGATTGTGACATTGCGGCCCCCACCGACGGCCTTCCGCCGATGTAGCCGAGGATTCGCCCCAATCCGCACACCGTGGAGTCTTACAAAACACTTCGTGAAAATCGTTTTTTTGACGACATAAACGATATCGTTTCTTGCAATTTCGAGATCGTCAAAGATTCGAACTGCTTGAGCAACTATTGCGTGTGCCCCTTTGTCGAGCTTATCTTTTCTACTTCAGCTCAACAACTTTAGATTATATTTCGATTCTATGGCACTTTGATTATACTTTCTTTTTTAATCTTGCGCTCCAAGTGGCTGATAAATAATTTCAGCTCTTTTACGTTCGAAGATTTGATTTCACGAGGTCGACCCAGATTCCCCGGGAGCTTTCTTCGGCTCCTTCGACGAATCCTTCCGTTTCTCGGAGTTCTTTTGTCTTGCACGTTTGCACTCTAACTCTCGTCGCCGTTCTACGGTCTTTCAAGTTTGTTCAATGAATAGGGATTACGGAGGCATCCCCGAAGTTCTCTGCCATATTCCTAGGGCAGAATGGAAGATTCCTGCTTTGTAAACAACCCCAACCGAGTGCATTGAAATTAATGCTTTCACGATGATTTTCTCGGCCGCTCGTTCAACTACTCAACCTCCTCGTCAATTCACTCGCTTTTCTTAATTTCTTTTTTTTTTCTCGCTAGTCTTTCAATAACTTCGTTTAATATTTCGGCGATTTATAATTCGTTTTCTAATAAAATATATTCGAAAATATTTATAAAATTGTCGCGTATATTTGCCAATAATGTTGCAAGTTTGATTTTTATTGTAATACGTACACACGTCAACTCAGTGATTATTCGAGTGAACGAACGTATTTTTAGCGGGTAATTAGTCAATTGTACAATTAAAAAGATCGCTTCACTTTAATATTATTTTATTAAATGTTCGAATGAGTTCTTCGCAATTTGATGAAATTTTAGGGCATTTTTATCAATTCTAATTCGAGTATTAAATCTCGACAATTCAATTGGCATTTGATCGTTCGCGATGATTGGACGAAACTTCAAGAAATTCGAGTAAATTTGTAAATTTGTCGAAATATTAAAATCTTCTAATCGATGATTAAGGAAGTGGGCACTCGTCTAAAATTGGTTTTTTCGTATAACGTAACACTTTAAAATTCTGGCCATTCTTTTAATACTTTTTTTGATTAATTTCCGATCGGTATTACGTTGTCTAATTGTTGAGCATTAATTGATCGCGTCTATATTTCTCATTAAGACAAACTGAATTGTCCTATAAATGGTCGAAGTGTTTGAAGGGTTTGCGTAACAAGAGCTCTCACTAGACTGCCATAGATCAGCCGTAGCGCGTTTTGCCTTTAATGTGGTATTCCGTACCCGGGCACTCTATGTCAATTTAACTACCGCGAATTTCATCCATCTCGGAGGATTTTGATGGAATATTCGTCGCAGTCGTGGCCGTTGTCGTCGTTGTCGTTGCGTCAACAGGCCGGAGTGGTTTCACCGTACATTCGGTCAACCAGCCGGTCGAGGGATTCGCGTTCAACGTGAGTTGGCCGACGTGCTTTCGATTATTGGCTTAGGGGCCGCCGGCGTCACAGGCCGACGAGTATATCTGTAAAACAATACATTTTTTTTTTTCCCAAAATCGACCCAACATACAGTTCGAAGTTCCCTGAGCACTGCGTATTTGTGTGTGTGCAACGTTGCAAAAACGAACAGTCACCGCGATCTACGAGACTTTATACTCATAATAACACACTGTAAAAAATATTTAAAAAAAATATGTTTTTGTTAAATTTTCGAAGTCAACTAATCTTTTCCTTGATTTTCAAAGAAAAAACGTATCCCACACTTAAGCATATATCGATTTTTATTTTCCATCGAGACAAAGATTTACGCAATCAGAGACGAGTTTGGTACACCGAGAACGCAATAGCGCCTGCATTAATTCCCAAAGGATTTATTCGGTCGAATACGCGATTCTCGGGGCCCTTGGTATCCGCATGATATCTATTCGATAGTCCGATGGAATTTGTTCCGGCGTAGCGAACACAATGCTCGACGAAGCAGAGTATCGAGTATATCCGGTCAACCCGGAAAATCCTTGGCGTACACCGGAGATATCCGGTGGTGGCGCAATGCCGGAGCCCGCCGATGATGACCGGCATTGACGTGGAAACCTTCGAATCACCATTTACGATGAATTCCAAGCGAAGCACTCCGACTCGCTTCAATTACTACCTAATCCATCCGTCGTTTCCCCGCGTATCCTTTCCCTACTGGTGCCGTTTGCCACCTGGGAATACTTGATCCGCGACAAATCCTAACTGACCACTGAATTTATACAATGTTTGCTACGTAGAGAACACTCCCCTCTGTGTAGTTCTACGGAGATGGTATGGACTGTTCACTGAATCTGGGAATTACGATTGAGAACTGTGAGAAATTCGGTTACCAGCTACGCGGAGATTTACTATTTTCAATCAATACGAGATTTATTTATTCATCAACATTCACTTCTACGAAGCAATTCCGGATGTACGCAGCGATCCTTTACCGTGATATACCGGTGGGCCACGATTTATCACGAGTTTTCAAATTCGAGACACGTCTTTCCTATCTATAGCCATAAAAGATACGACCCTTCCGATTTTATTTAGCAACGCCATTTTTTTAAATTACCAACCGTAAGGTACTCTCCTTCGCGGGTTTAGCGCGGCTATTTATCAATTTAATTTTATATAAAAATTCATTTACCATCGCTCGATTGTACAACACGATTTGAATATTGTCGCTTTTCATGAGAATGCAAAACTGAAGTGTTTTTGGAATCACGTTTATTGAATTATCCGCAGCCAAATCCTAGGAATCGAATTCTCTTAAATTCTATTTGTCGGAAGTTTGGCTGGAAATTCGAAGTTTCGAGGATTTCGCTATATCTCAGCCCGAGAAACTCGAATGTAACAGTTGTATCTGATGTAATATGCATTTACATGCAGTCTATCTATATAGATACACGAGAACTCGCCCGGCTATCGAATTCCAAGGATAAATGTTTTAAAGAATTAGAATGTATAAACTCGTGTTGACGTAGAATACGTTCGTCGAACGTTCGATCGAACATTCCCGTATAGCGTAGGGGTCGCGACTGTACAAAAGAGCGTAAAAACACGAGACAACGTGTGAGAAAAGTTTTTCGGCTTTGCTCGTTGAAACGCTTGGCGCTACAGTTGATCCGATGATACGCACGAGAAAACCTTGGCAACTTCGGTGAACCGTAAGTAAGCGCGAGTCGCGTTATTCGAAAGGGTCTGATCTCCCATATCACATACACCACCCTGTCGACTGTATTTATGTTTTTTTTTTTTTTTTTTTTTTTTTTTTTTGGTTTATCAATACGACCCGCGCGGGATTTCTTTCAACGTTTCGCCCCCAAGCGACGTGCTATTGTTTATTTCATATATGATGCTTTCGCGCGACGGAGCTTCGAGTTATTCGCGAAAAGTCCATTCCGCTTCGCATTACAGGATCAAAGGGTTCGGCGGAGCCGCAGGCCTCGGGTCTCGGGGTATTTTAATATACGGCTGTAGTTGAACGCTAAACCCTACCGAGAGTCTGTTGTCGATTTTGGTGTTTTTTTTATTTTTTTATTAAAATAAGTAACGAAGCCATGTCACTCGGCGTCTGGAAATGAGTTTTTGTCGGTAAAACTGTCGATACGATATTACAATTTATGTCATATCCTTGTGGATTTCCCTTGCGTCGGAGTTTATCCCATTTAAAAAAAAAAAAACAGTTCGCTGACGAACGAGATTATCCTTTGGCATCGTTTTTCCCTTCCAGCAAAGTGTCCCTTGAGATCGCTTCTCGAGTACCCGCTGTGTGTTCTGGCAATGATGAAGACGCCGGCGAGCCGGGCATCCGCTCGACAATTTCTCGCAATAAGAATCGGTCGGGACACTTTACGATCCTCGTAACTGTCGTTCTCTAACGAGGATCGACGTGTAAAGGGTCGAGCATGAGACCGCAATGGTGTACGAGGAAAAAAAAAGAAAGGTTTGCTGGTTGATAGACACTGTATCGCGATTTCTCGAGTGTTTCGTTACAGAAACGAGCATATAACTGTCGCAAAGCACTATCGTCAATTGAAAGTCTCATCCTTCATTTTATTTACATCGCGAAATATTTGCTCTTTTTTTTTTGTAGAGCTTTCGTTGTATAATTGAAGTCAGCAATGTGTATCTAATGACATTGAATTTCACGTTTTAATTTCTTTAATTGTGTTACAAAAAGAATTTCGACACACACGACACGATTATCGTTGTCATTTCGCAAAAGTCGTTATAGCTGCAATGTAACTTCGTCGAAATTAAAAAAATTTAATTGTAAAGCGGGTTAAAAAATAAATAATTTAAAGATAAATTTTCTTTTGTGTATTTTGCAAAATTTATATCGTCATTATTTATTTTTCTCGTTTAAATATTGCAACTGAATTGGAGTGAAGAGACAAAGCCATCCGAGTCACAATACAAATTTCCTGGTAATGTATAAAATAATAATGTAAACATTTTTCATGATACCGAACATACAAATATTGAATTAACTTTGTTCACGACAAAAAAATATTATTTGAACCATTAAATTTTTCTGCCCTCAGGTGCTATAAATATAATGGTACAGAGATACATTGGAACGCGTGTACGTAATCAACATCCAATTATACGATTCTCAATGCCTCGCGGAATTCAATGATTTCTATGGTATGCTATTCGTACAGATATATATAGTAGTTATCGGTCCAGAAATTTTAATAAACCTATAACCCCGAAGCGATGGAAGAATCCCTTGTCGTAAACCGACGAAAGCAAGTTGCTCATTAATTCCTACGCCTTCGGATATACATTCCTATGCATAGTAATAGCTTTCCCTTCGCTATCACGATTCTCATCTTCGCATCAAAAAGCGACACTCTCACTATTGTCGATATATTCTTATTTCAAAACGTTATTTTTCTTCGGAATAAGGAATTGGTAAAATGCGACAGGTTTCCAACAAGCAACGAATGTTTCCGGGCGATGACCGATAAACCCAAAGGACATTCACGATGAAAGCGCTGTCGCGATCACACTGCTCCTGACAATTTGACAATAGCAAAGAATGGTAAAGCAGTTCTTTAATGAAAAAAATCGCTAAGCTTTGCCTTGAAACTGATCGTTCGTAAGACGTTGCTGAAAGAGTATCAGACGAAGTGAAGCAACCAAGGAAAAAACGTCCGACATGAAAAGCCCCGCGGCGCAAGACAGTGTTTATGATAGGGTAAAAGTATCGGTTTTGTCCATCTGTGGTCCATTTTTAGTGCTCACGTTCGACAGTACGGAACTCTGAATAAAGTCAAATTCACCTGACGAGGGGTTGATCATCAATGTTGAAATATTGGCAAAGAACGATTTGACGGAAACTTATAGTGGAAATGGCTTCAACCGGTTCATCTACCGCCCACTAAGGCAAGTTGATGCGAGGTACTCGACTTCCGACTTACCGGATTAGCAAAAACTTGGTCTCAATCTTCAACTTTATATCCTCATTGTAAAGATTATGAGACACGTTTGTTCCGAAAAAACCTTCCAATCGGCATAGAGTCGAGTGATTGAACGGGCTGATCTTCGCAGAGATTGAACTCGCCGAGGAGAGGATACCATCGATCGGGATAGTATATTCGTTTCATTCCACGATTTCTGCCCGGTTGGCTACTCGACTGATGAAAGGCGTCGGCAAACTTGGCGCCGGCCACAGCTAGAGGGCAATTAATTGGGCAAGCAGCTCAAGTCCAACTTCCCGATATGCCATGGTTGGCGCCAAGTTCTCCTTCCGGCTTTCGGCTTCGGGCGGTAGTAAATTGATGCGGGTTTGCACGGCGAGGGAGATGCATATAACTATAATACGAATGAAGTTGACCACGCCTGAACGCCTGTTCTAGTTTAGTTTACGACGTATTACGTTTATTCGGAGTGAAAAGGGTCCGGAGAGACCGGGTAGCGAACGTGTTTCACTCTACTCAATGAGATCGTCTTCCGCTTTTACGCGTCCCGCTTATCCTTTTTTACTTCGCACACTTTCAAACAGTCTCTTCAATCCATCTTTTTCATTTCTTTTTTTCTTATATTATATAACTTGTAATGTTATTATAACCACGAGCGTTGGGGGAAAAGCGGAAACAAGAAAACTGTTCGTATCGAATTTAGTTTGCCGCGGCACGTACATACGCCCCCCACGAGAATTGTGGAGTTCGAAACGATGGTCGGGCTTTGGGAATTTGCTCGTCTCTGATGGTCCCTGATGAACGCCAAATTTTCGTGTACGTTCTCATGCATCGTGTGCAACAACGTGCATGTGTATACGCACCGCCGATATATAGCTCTGTAGTACAAAGCTCTTAGGCAATTTTGGGCTACCAGAGGAGCTTGTTGGCGAGGTTCAACCACCGTTGAGATTAGCTTGTTAGCCAAAGTAAGCAAGTCGAGCTATTAGGCTTACGTAGACGAAGTTGGGATTGGAAGGTCGACGTGGGTACTGTCCGATAACAAACGTGAGGATAGTGGAAAAAATAACAAACCTTCTCGATTTAATCCAAACTTAATGACCTCAATGAATCGTGAGGAAATTTAATATAATATTTCAGCAGCGTCAGGTACAATAACGAGAGATTTTTTAGTCCTCGACGACATTTTTTTTTTTTTTTTTCGACAGTCGGTAAAAAAGATAAAATATTGCAAATAATTAATTATTCATTATCGAGAATTGAATGACCAGCGGCACTAAGTATCGAATATCGGAAATATTATCGAAGTTAAAATCAAAGTGCATATTGATCGAACATTTTTATTGAATTTGGGATATTCTTAAATTAATAGTCGTACCCATTAAAATTGTTACATTCGCTTGCGCGTTGCCGTACGTATACGCGTCGTGTATAAAATGGAAAATATATAATGTGATCCCGAAATTCCTCATCACCGGACCATTGACACGACTACCGTGTTCTCTAATTGCCTATAACAAAATTTTACCAATTTCCACGTATCCGTTCTCACGCGAGTAAGCGAAAGCAAACGGGGTCTGCGTTTGTCGCGTCGCGAAATTGTCGATATTACGAGGTGGCGGGTCACAGCGGTCTACGATCAATTAGAATCGGTTATGGCAATCGTACAGATTACGAGACTAACGTTGCCGTTAATTGACGAACAGGAATTCAACGCCCAGCGCATGTTGGTCGAACGCCAACAGGCGCAATTCCAAATTCACAGAGGTCTTAACTTCGTATTTTTCGATCTCTTTGTTTTTCGCAGAAACGCGCGCGTACATCGCTTTCAATTTTCTGAACTTCAATTTTTTCAAAATTCATAGTAAAAAAAAAATGTATACATTTTTTAATTATCTTCCAGCATCATTATCGCGTAGAATTTTTACGACGAAAGATGTTACGTATCTCCGAGCGAAAGTAAATTTCGTACACCTGATGAATGCAGATGATATAATTAATGCGAATAATCCGACCGACATTCGCGGAGAAAGGATTTAAAATTCACGCCCTGGCGAGTGCTCGATGGGAGATTGTACCCCAAACGAAACGGTTTTCTCGCGTATTCGGGCCGCAAGCACAGGACTCACCGCCCCAATCCGAACGCTGTGCCAACTCAACTCCCACAACGCCCGGGTGCGGAGAGGGAGGGGGGAGAGATAATATTCGTCCAGGATGATCATGTGTGGAGCAAAATTCAGCGCTAAACCATACACCATACACCCGAAGGGCGACCTGGTCTTCTATGCAATGGATATGCGGAGCAATTTGGAGCGGAATGAAAAATCCACCTCGATTCCTCGGTTACCTAACGCCGAGACTCTCGAGTGAAGCACGAGGACTGCAATGCGGGTTGGCGGCGATAATGAACCAGCAAGTCCAAGGGTGCAAAAAAAGAGTTCAAATCAGCAAGAGGTTAATTAGTCGAAGCAATATGCAAGCTATATGTCCGGTAACTAAAATGCAAACTGTTACATGTGTCGCGTATATACGAATGTCGCCAATTTTAGTAGGCCTTCTGCGCCTATAACTACGTCCGCATCACCAGTCGAATTATTACAACCGATCGGTCGGTATTAACGTTAATCTGCAACTTGTTGGCACTTCACTGAATGAATCGAACAAATTAATTCGCAAAACGCTCGAATACAAAATTATAATGATGCCATAGATCAACGTGTACATATCACGAGTATTGCTGCACGTGCGATGCTCCTTCCGGCTTTAAATGTATTTCATTTTCTCGCGTGTCGTTTGTTACGCAAAAATTAATTAATATAGGTCGTTGAATGAGGTACTGGAGCATTAAACACGGCTATTCATGAAACTTCTCACGATCGCGACGACGAGAACGTCTACAGGTTTTTTTCTTTTTTTTTTTCTCGAGTAGTTTAACCACCTAAGGTTCATTGTATAGTAAAGCCGCTACGCTGGTGCTTCTCCGCTGTCCCAAGTTTGTCATTAATGGAGTTTTCTAATTTCCATATTTATCAGAGTACCGGTAAAACTTTAGCAGCGAATCCCCTCAAACCCGCCTTTTGGCACCCGTCCACGTAGCTGTCGTTTCTCGTACGACCTCTCATTATTTCTTTGAGAACGACGACGCGCTTTCTTGCATCACGTACAGACAAGACAGCCGCGTCAACCGAAGCCTCATAAAGCTCTGTTGTTCAATGATTTTTTTTTTCATCACCGTCAACAATGGCAATGGAGCAAACTTAACGAAACGTGATAAAACAGCCAATAGCTTGACGAGTTTGAACGCAAAATGGAAAAAAAGTATATCGGAAATATATTTATAATACAACTAATATATTTTTATCGAAAAATGGTATATTAATAATACATTTCAGAATATATAGCTGCAAATATATGATTAATATATTCATTACATCAAAAAGCCGTATTTCATATATGTCTAATATACTTTTTGCATATACTTCTTTTCCATTTGGGACATTGAAATTCTCGGTACGATCATTTCTAAGACGGTGTTACATTCAATCGAAATTACTGTAGATCCGTAAAGTGGAAATTACGAGGAACAATTCCTCTAGTAACCGATTCGCATGCTTCGCAGACGAATCTTTCGATCCTAATTTCCGCTGTTCTTCGACTCCTATCATCGTAACGAGAGGAGATAAATTTAACACGAAGCAGGTGTAGAGTTTTCCTTAGTTGAACGATCTTACGTTCGATCGTGTTTAACGTATTGGAAGCATCTGGTAAGAGAGTTTCAGTATGCCGTAAAACAACGAAGGAAAGTAAAGGGTACGAAGGTGCGGAGAGGGAAAAAAGAGGCCTATATATGTAAAGAACCGTCGGTAGCGGCATAGTCAGAGTTAAAGCTTCGAAGAGCAAAGACCTTCATAAAGATAAAAGGAAAATGGATTCTCCTCTCGGGCTTCAACCGTAGTCGAGAATTTTCCATTCGACTTTAACCGGGAAACGAGTGGAGCACCAAAGTTGGAAGCCCCAGCAGAGAAGTCTCGACTACTCGGGGCGTGAAACATACCGCGCTTTCTACATCGCAGACATCACTGGTATACAACCTAATGTATTATCGTATGTACTACTGGGAAAGTATGCGTTGGAACATCTATATATACTGCGCTTCTAACGAGTTAACATTCCATGTAACTTCGGCTCTTGTATGTATCCGCCCTTTGCATGATTTTCCTCTGCCGTGCAAATTCATCGGCACCGCTAGAGTCGTTTGGAACCCTTGCGGCTGACGGGTACTTTGTAATTTTCTTGCAAAGCGCAATGTGGAAAGATGTCGGTTACGACGATGAGGGGAAAAGTTAGTGACACGCAATCGCTAAACGATCGATTGGCGAACCCTTAATGAATTACGTGGTGCGTGTTCGTGGGTTTTCGTGATGAGGGTGTAACACGTTTGTATTTATTCAACTACCTGCAGCACATACTTCTGTCGTACAATCTCCGCGCAGACTTTCACTTTCCCACGAAATTCTATGTTCTCTTGATTCGTCTTTTTCTACCCTCTCAACCGACCCTTATTTGTTTTTCCTTATTCGTGTAATTTTCCTTTCAATTTGCCATTTTACGCTTCAAGAGCTTCAATCAGACGTTCCGTGAGCGCGAACACGTTTCGTTGTTTGCAGCTCTTTTAATATATCCTTAACTGCTGCTCCGAATCCGGAGACCATTTCTTACAATGGTAATTGGCATTCTTGATGCTTGTAATGATACTTCATTTCGTGTTTTCCAAGTATAAAATTAGTATAAAACAGTCGGGCATTCGGATTATTAAACGGCAGAACATTTTAAGTAGATAGAAGAAGAAAATATCCAAAAGAAGAAACAAAAGAAAAAAAAAAGGCCGCATGAAGGAAATATACCCAAAATATTTTGAAAATATATATGGAATTCGCCCTTTTTATATCATATATTAATCATAGATTTTCAATTTTTTCGTGATTGCATTTTTTTAATTGGGTAATCCATGGAAATAAGGGGCGCATCTATATCTGTTACCGTTACTAGTAGTCACGGTCGTCTGAAAGTGTTTTTTTTCTCTTTATTCTGTTCGTTCATGCGCGAAGGTGGCTCTCGCAAGGTGAGAGTCTTGTTCAGGTAAGGTGAAGGAGAGACTTCATTCAATGTCGAAGGCCTCAATAATTACGACACGCCTCGTTGAGACGCTATGCTTGCTAGTCGCCGGCAGCTTCGGCCACAGCACCCCTAACGTCGAGTTACGATACGAGAGGACGAGAGAACCTGAGCCCCTCGACCTACGGGGCTGTGGGTTCTGCACGTTTCTCAGCGTTCGCGTTCTCGTTTCGTACCGCTGGCTTTAAGGCCAACTACGAGAGCCACGCGAACGTGAGCTGCATCGTAAAATCGCTCGGCGTCCCCAACGTCGGCTGCCAAATAAAGACACCGAATTCTCCGCACCCCCGTTTTCCCTCTTGTTCGCCGTCGCAGCATTCTATACCAACTATAGTAAAGCTAAACGCATACCATATGTATAGGAAGTAAACGGTTAACCGCAACCATTTTCACCCCTCAACCTTCCTATATTATATTCATCTACATCGTACCGTCAAGCGTTAGGTTTACCGTGATGAATATCTTGAAGACGAAATAATGAAGTATCAGTTATTTTATTTATTTTTTTTCGCAAAATTCAGTTCATTGAACTTAATTTTATGCTTGAGAAACACAAAGAAACCGGTTGCAAATTGAGCGATATAAATTATTTCAAATACTGAACTCATTTCGTCATTTTTTTTTACAATTCTGCAAACTGATCAACATGAATACAGCTATGGAAACAGCGCACGATATAACCGATATATTTTCATCGAAAAATCGTATACCTCGGATATCTCCCTTTTTTCTCCTTCACCGGAATTGCATGGAAATTTTCATCACGTTATCTCAATTTTCTTCATCCTTAATCGCAGTATGAAGTGCAACGTTACAAAATCAAGCATCCGATATTAGATACATTTCGCATCGGTGAAATGTTGCAGAAAATTGGTGCCATCGAAGCGGAGAGCCTGCCAACGGGGAATTGCCCACGAACGAATATCGTATAATTTTATGACAGTACGAAATGTAACCAGGATACGAGAGGGGGGGGGGGGACTGGCAAGTGGCGAAAGTACTTAGGCCAGCAGAAGGTTGTCAGCGTATGCGGCTACGACAGAGACGACTAGTCGGCAATTTTTCAGTAAAAATGCGATGGCAAGCGGCGATAGCTCGTTTGGAAAGAGGGGGAGGGAGGGGGGGGGGGTAGAGGGTGGAGCAACGGAAAAACGAAGATGCTCTAAGCGATCTCGATGCTGAAGTAAGAAAAAGAAGGAAGCATAAGAGTTGCGGGTGGTCGAGAGTGAGCGGAATAACCTGAGGACCACGGGGAACGCTCGTAAGATGGATGGAGTCGGTTCACCGGCACATTGGGAAGGGGGGAGGGGTGCCGCACGGGGTCCATGGCGTTCGCGTTAACCCCAAGGACGAACCCTCGCCACGATCGACCGTCCACGAGGACGTGGCGCGCGAGCGCGAGCGACGATAAGTTAACCGCGCGGACACTCCAGACACTCGGTGTACCCAGCCTCGCGCGCACGCCAGGAATAAGAATTATGGAAGTGCTTCTCGCTTTTCCACGGACTCATTCTATCTTTTTTTTCTTCTTCTTCGTCGCGGTTACCTCCCCCCCCTGTCTTTTACTCTTTCGCATTTTTCCTCGAGCGAAAAAGAAAAAAAGAAAAAGAAACTCGCGAAGTTTGTAAGAGAAATGGACCGGGGTGGTTCGCGCGCGCAGTCTTCGCGCTCGGCATAGACTCCCACTCACTGCCCCGCTTACCCTTTCTCGTCTCCATTCTCTGCTTCTTCCTCCTTTACTTATTCCCATCGTTGAAAAATCCGCCTGCCTGAGCTCTCGTGTTGTAAGTGTAACGGGCGCCAGCGTGAGTGCACATCCGAGTGCAACCGTGAATGGTATTTTAGTTGGGGCCTCTATGGGAATACGAAGATTTTGACGCTGAGCTCCTTTACGCGTTCGCGCGGGAATGCAGATTTCAGAGAATCGATCGGTTTTTCGAACGGAATAGTTGATCAATGGCAAACACCGTGAAAAATCCGTGACAAAGAGAATTTGTCGCGATGCGCTCGAATGCATAAAAGGAGGAGATGTCTCCATAAAGCCTTTTGTTACGATTTCTCGGTCAAATACAATACCAGGCAATAGCAGTCTCGGAACTTTATTTTCGCCACGAATATGATCGAAAAAAAAAAGTGTATTAAAAATACTTTTCTGGCAAAGTTCCGTCTCCTTGTCGTACCGGCAATAAGAACGATACATATATACAATATCGAGCTGCCAGCCAAATAAGCGGTATAAGGCGAGAAGCAAAGACGAAATAGGGTGGCTATGGAACGGCAACGAAACAAGACTCACTAGGAAAGGTTTGCTTGCACCTCGGGTGACGCTGAGAAGAAAACAAAAACAGTAGAGTGTCAAGCGAGAAACAAGTACAAGCGGAAACTTAAAAGCTCCACATTCCGCTGTAGCGAGGCTGGGGGATCAGCGGGGGTGTGAGTGCGGAAGGAGACTCGTGAAACTATTTTCTTTCAGGTTCCCCGAGGTACACCTCTCACTCTCCTTGGTACACTAGAAGTTGAGAGGGTGGCCAACGCAAAAGAAGAAAACGTAGTAGCTGCTGTAGAAGGAAGTAAAGTGTGAGATCTCATTCTCGTCTCCGGAGTTACGATGGGATACGGGAAGCAGCTGTAAGCCTTGAACTGGATGGGAACGTAATTCAATCGGACGAAATACACCGGAAAAGCCCCGGCCGCGCCCCGGACCGACAACCCCACACAACCCGTTGTGCTGTTGGGGGTACGACACACATATCCGCACACGAGGCTCAACCTCGGACTGCTGCTACAGGCTGACTCGACTCCTATCCAAGATAACGTAGTTAACCGTACGCGTCGCGTACAAACAGTAATTTCGGGCAAATGATCGTTAGCCGCAACGGGCGGCGTCACGGTCTTGTACTCGGCGTTTCCCGCCTGTGTCTCAGTTATACGTGGCTTCTCCGGAATAAAATGGCATACCGGATGGGCTTTCGAGAAATCGGCCAAATTCTAGCCATTGGCATAGTGTTGTTATGTTTCGTTTGTAGTAGAAATGTTAAGGGATGAAAGAGCGTTGAGCCGTATCTCGTTTAATTAACACTGCTAAAGGAAGTTTGGGACGACGTTTTTCGGTCTTTTAACCCGTGAGAAAGTATCTATTTTCCTGATTTTTCCCTAAATAGACGAATCAACGATTAGGGAGGTTTTTTGACTTCCATTTATCCACGATGATATTTTTAATAAATGGAAAATAAATCGTTTATGTTCGCTCACAGCATTTGTTGATTTGTTGTTGTGTCTGTTGATACAATTAATGTCATAACGATACTGACAAAATTTCGTAGATCTCCCTACAGCTTAATTGATCAATTTCAATCCGTAAGCCTTTTATCAATCGCGATAATAATTAATTCGTTGACAACAAACAGCTAACATTAAATATTGTATAATTGTGCGAATTTTATGGATAATTGGAAAAGGAAAATTTATATTATCAAGGAATTAAAATGTCTCATTTTCAATAAACGATGTATTGAACTGATAGTAATCGTTGCTCCCGCGGGTGCGCAATATATTACCTTTAAACGTAAACGTAATCGTATATTGATAATAACTCAATTCGAGTTGATATCTCAATTCGGAAATTACTGATAACTCGGTATCTGCTGGAGACTCGATACCATAATAAAAAAAAAATCTATACCTACCCTCCGCACGGGAAAAATCAAAGTCCACATATATATTTCGTTTGGCGCGGAAAACTGTGGATTACAATAGCATAGTGAAGGGATTGGGAAGCTTTTTGTACAATTCGTGTCTATTCACCGTCGACCAACCCTCTTCGTTCGCATCCACTAACTTCCATTTACCTCGTACCGAATGGATCGTGTTTTCTTAACGAAGCACAAGTTAATGACGCAGAGACCGCAGCTACACTGTAACCCGAATCGGGATTTACCACAAAAAGCGAAACGCCGAATTGAAGAGAAGAACTCCACTCCATTTTATCGAATACGACGTGATTTAGCGGCGAGTGAATGAAAAGGTGCGATTACAAAGAAAAAAATCCCGAGGAACATTGAATCAGCGACTTGATTTCGTCTCAAAAAAAGTCCTCCGCGCATCTTAATTAAGTCTCATTTAACCTCAAAAAATCTTCTCACAAATAAAGAAAACGCAGGATCGAGGTTCCCGAGTGTCTCTCGCGCATATTTGTTTAAAAAGTTTTTATGATTTTCGATTATAGTAAACAATTTTTCCTCCGAGTTCCATTTTACCTCATTCTTCGCTGTTGTTCTTCAAACCATCCGATCGCTTTTTATTTCAAATTTACCGGCATAATGGAAACGAGAACAACCGTGGAAACAACATCGGATCTCGATATTCCTGCGAGTGTACTTAACGAATTTACAGGACGAAGCGATGGAAATCCATATGCATTGGACGAATATACAAT
Source organism: Buathra laborator (assembly GCA_934046635.1). Classification (NCBI taxonomy): domain Eukaryota; kingdom Metazoa; phylum Arthropoda; class Insecta; order Hymenoptera; family Ichneumonidae; genus Buathra; species Buathra laborator. The sequence continues at coordinate 9,847,031 of OW203900.1, forward strand.
TGTACCAATGTTCCGAATTCATCGTTCGCTTTGCTTGCTGATCCTGTTTTACCAACGAATTCACGAATACTCATCAACCTACATTGACACGATTCTGCAACGGACCTACTGTTTGAACCTTTATTACTATAGTTATTTGCTGTATTACTCTAGTCAACCCCTCTTTAACCCGTCCCCTCCCTCTATTATTCCCTGCCGGCGAGTGCTCTCGTGCCGAGAGCTTATCTAATTCCGTCGCGTATGTGTACCACCAACTTGGTATCTAACTGGCGGCGTGACGAGTATAATTCGATTCGAGGTACGCGTATATTCGTTAGAGAAATACAACAAACTCTTCGTGCGAGTAAGGGAAAGGGTTGCACCGGCTCTACGTCGAATAGTCGATGTGCTGTTCAGCCGGTGTGAGTACTAACGCCCCGTTGGCCATATGCACCCCCCTTTCGTTCTCTACCCCCCCAACCCCCCTATTCTCTCGCTCGGAGCCGCACAAACAGTAATTCCTGCTGGCGAATGATCATTAGCCATGTAGAAACGCTTCAACAACTACGGTACAGGAACTCCGTTTGTTTGCTCAGTGTTTGTACTATCGGCGTCGTGCATACATCCACGAAACGAGTACACGGCCGCGAATCGACCTCGCTTATTCTACTCTACGCTACGCTAACCCCAAGCATTACACTAACCAAGTAAGCAGCCCTCACTAATCCATGAATTCACAGCCAGAGGGCGCTTGTTTCTCGCAACGATTTGACGCAGTTTGAACGTTTAAACGCACGAATACACACGCACACGAGCGTTGAAATACATGAATCCAAACAGCGCGGATAGTTTTGAGTGCGTGAGAGATTATCGCGAAATGATAAACGAATTGCGTGCAACTCTCCTGTGCCCCTTTGACGTCAACTACGTTGCGTCGCTATCGGAACGATACAGTATGCAAACGAGACTCAACGTAACGCTTAAATGATTCACCGATGTGGTTGATGCGACAGAATGCACGAGAAAATTGCAATGAAATTATGGATTTACCGATTGTTAGATACATCGAGAAAGTTTTTCTATGCGTTTGTGTTTACAATGAAGAGAACTCGATGCTTGTTTATAGAACGGAAGGACTATCTTGTGCGACTACTTGCTGAAGAAATATTTGTACGGCGAGACGTTTCATTACTCCGGTGACTTAAAAGTTACGATAAAAGATAAATATGTGGGTAGAAATAACGTAAAAGTTTCGAAGTGGTTGGATGGGGTGGAAAAAAAAAGTTCGTCGTGTTCGTTGATGTTCGTCAGAGTTTCACGGCACACGGGAAGTTCCTTGAAACAAAAAAAAAGAGATGGACAGGAGGGGGTCAATGTGGGTTAAGAGCTGTTGATTGTTTTTCTCGGTGGAGCGTTATTTTTATATGTATATTTTTTTTAATTTTCTGTGTAAAATTCAACGATCAAGACGTTTTGGGATGAACTTTTGAGAGTTTCACGATCTTAAGTTAGCTTTACGACGAACTAAGAAGTTTCGCGTCGACGAAAGTACTCGAAGCTCCCGTGCCGCGTCTTGTACGCGAGACGACAAATTTCTGCGGCGAATTATACGATGTAACCAGCCGATTCTTGTCGGCAAAGATGACTATATAGTCGCCGGTAGTCAATGCGAGGATAAATTACATCGTGAGACGGTAGATAGAGATGAAACGGAGATGAGAGGCGGTGCGAGATTGTTACGACCTACTGATGGAGCCCGGATAGGTGTACAGCGGTAGTGTCGACCATGTAAGGAGTAGTAACAACCCGTGTCGTGTCAGACCGAGTGATTCGACTCCGCGCGTCGTGTACTTACTACCCACTATAAACCTCCCAGTCTCAGACGAATTGCGACCTTCTAATTTCAGTGTAAATGCCATCCGTATAATTCGAATCTGCAGGGAACCCAATGAATTTCGCCAAACCGCACGCACACATCTCTGTGCAGTCAATCTAAGCGATCTACAAATGAACATTTATTTTTTCGTTGCCGAAAAAAAATGGCACAATCAACGACCCAGATATTTTTAAACTTTGTCCCGATCGACCTTAACTACCATTCAAAAGTCATTAAAGTTCTTTGAAGTTTCATTTTTTCATGCGAAAAATCGAGTATGACGTTACAGTCGATACTCGTGAAGAGACTCAGCATGTTTGATAGCGAATATACGCCGAGCGAGAGCCAAACGGTTGCCAGGGTTCCTGATTGTAAATCTCAGGCCTCTTTGGCCTCACCGTTCGAATCGAAAATCGATGTGACCTCCCCCACCTCCCACCCCCTTTCCTCGATGGAACGTTGTGTGTACATCGGCGCTTGACGATATTGCATGTGTCACAGGACACCCCGGCCGCATTTCGCCGAGGGACTTTCTGCGCTTTGTCGTTGACAGCCTTCCACCGTTGTGTGCACTTGATTCGCCTTTACTATCGTCGATGCTTCGAGGTATGCACGTGCTCCGGTTACTTCGACCCTCGGTACCGCACTGTGACTACGAGGTCGCGGCTTGATATCCGCTCTTTACTTCCGTTACGCATAACAGCTCCATTATCGGATATAAATAAACGATAAGACACAGAAATTCCTCCCATGATACGTCCGTTGTTGCCGGAACTCTCCAAAATTTTTACAAAATTCAATTTCATTTTTTTCTTTTCTTTTCCATGCAGAAAAATTGTTTGAAAAATGAAAAAAAAAAAATTAAAAAGATCTTCGTGTGTATTATGTATTTTTTACGAAAGAAAAAAAAATCTTTTTTTCACGCGATCTGAATTATCGGTCTAACAACTGTTTATGAAAGTTCTACAGCGAACCTTTTATCTCGGTCTTACTTCGTCTCTCGCAACCTTATTCAAGATAAATTACAAGACTCTGCTCCCCGTTAAGTTTTCACGACAATATCTTTGAATGACTTTGCGGAGCGAAAAGTTTCGTCCTGGCATCGTAGACGTCGAGTTCGGAAGGCCGAAGGTAAACTCGTAGGGCGAAGGGAGACGGGAGGGGCGGCGGAGGGAGGCGGAGGAGGCCGAGGGTAATGCCCGAGGCTTTCTTGTTACCTAATTCTATGCAGATTCTCAGTGAGTCGTTCGGAGGTCGACAGTGCTGTACAAAAGGGTAGTCAGAGGTTGAGTGCAGAGAGTCGACCCGCGCAACCCCTCGAGAAGTTTCCGGGAGCTCGAGCTATACATTCCCAGCTATAATGCTTCACCGAGACTCATACCGACAATTCGGATTCAACGGTTTCGCGCAACGCCGGCAATTTCGCATAGGAAACGCGTCGTAACGTTAATAGATTTCCTCGTCTGAATTCTCGTGCACGATTGCGCATTTGGTTTGGGGGGAGGGAACGCCAGGCTTGATGTCCGGGACATGAAGCTGAAGGTATACAACGATAGAGAACGCACAGTGTCGGGACACAAGCTGGACAACGCGAGGCAGTAGTCACGGACGTCGCGGTCAGCCATCGATGCGACCAACTCTACCGCTACCGTTGCCTCCCTCATCAATCCACGAGTTACGCGTACACGAATTAATAGCACTACGAAGCTTATTGTTACTGGCACGTGCTTACGGAAGAACCTCCGAACGATTTACTGGCGTACAAATTACCGCGGCACAACCCCGAAGGATATTCTCGTGATGGGTTTCAATAGTCAAACTGTTGTGTAATAATCGCCTTTGGGCAGAACAACTGAAAGGTTTATAGCTGATACGCGGAGTAGAAACGCACAATTTACATATTGGATTAATTATGGATACAGCGTGTAAAAATTTGCGAAACAAAGCATCGAATTGCATTCAAAACCACAAAGTTTCCTGCAAGAAGATTTTTTTCGAGAGGCATAACTCTTAAGATGCACGCCGCCGTTCCATTGATCTCATTAACCAAGAAACATACCTTCTTGCAACAAAAAAAAAACTATGCCAATTGCAAAGTTTCACCAAAAGTAAAGTTTAGTAAAGGAGCAGTGAAGAGCGCAATGATTGCTCTTTTTGTGTAAATTCCACGACAACTTGAATAATTTACGAAAAACTCGGGCGAACATTTGAGAGATTTTTCAAAGTCTGGGAACAGAGCGCTGTGCAGGGGATGAAATAGATATAAAAAGTCTGCACATGCGTGTTACTAGTCTCATCAATAACTAAATACATTTCGGCAACATTCGATGAAAACAAAAAAAAGTAGACATGTCGAAATGCCTCGCGTTTCAAGAAATCGTGTTGTCTTCTCGATAAAGAACAAAGAAATGAGTGAGTTGCGAGGAAACCCGATCAATCAATAAGGACTCGAGCCTGAGGTATAATAGAGGATTGGACGGAGTGCAAGTGGCACGCAAACAATTTTGTTCTTTGGTTTGCCGGACGATCAAACATTTCTTTCTTTCTCCTATCCCTCTTCCTTCCTACTTTGTCCGTTTATAGGTTTTTTTATTCCGTAACAATCGCGACGTTTTACAGCCCCGTTTGAAGTACTTGGGATAGGATTGTTCCGAAATCCCCGCCTCCGTCAACCGAGCACACGATAAGCTTCCAATATAAACGGTGGATTTGGAAGTTTTATCTTAACCATTCCTTAAGGGAAGAAAAAAATCTCGCGACTCTTGAACTCAGTAAAATGTTAAAAAAATCGATAAGGGAAGCGAGAAATAGATAACAATTCTGTTGATGCTGCAGAAAATAACATCGGAAAAAAAGCTGACAAATTCGACATTTTTACTAAGGAAATATCTGAGTATTGAAAAATGGCAGCAATGCTGTGAATGTGGAAAAAAAATCTTTGCTATCACGTAGGATAAATAATTAATGCAAGATCGCCGCCAAACTTGGGGAGATCGCATGTTCATTTCTTTCACTGCATTATACGTTCTCCCCGTTCATTCCGGAGGCCTATAGTGCCCCTCGGCACGGCTTGGCGTCGAACGGACAGCCAAACGGACGTAGCTGTCCATTCTGGTTGGCAAATTGAATCGAACTCGACCGGAAATACCGCTGCGAGCCAAATTCATTCTCCTATCTAATCGTGACCACGTTTATCCGTTCCATAGAAGGCGAGGCGTACAGTGAAGGATGAGAGTTTGCCGGACAGGGACGTCGAGCCTCCGTGTCTGGTTCAGAACTCATTCATTCTGCGAATGTTCTCGCGTAATCGGAGTTCTGTGTTGTATCATCGAAACTACTGTAGAATCGGGTGCATTCGATTACTACAGGTATTCTACGAGACAACAATATTCCATATATCACGTGTATTTACTAATCGAACCCTTTACGTTTCCCCATCAAATTCATCTATCAATTATAGATTAACACAATGCAACGCATCGACGCATTTCATCCATTTGCATACTCTTCGAAACAACGAAATGTGTCGAACGGCCAGCGACCACCGGTCGATGTGGAGTTATCGCTCTATTCGACACATCGGTTTGAGTGAATCTTCGAAAGGAAGAACCGCTGAATCGGTGCACTTTTTTTATACACCGATGGAATATAGTCGACGGATTGAATTAATTGAATTAACATTTTCTAATTACTTTTTATGCATAATATAGTGAAGTTTTTATAAAAAAAAAAACTTCGCGGAACTTAATTCCACAAGCGATTTCACCCTCGAGGGCTTCAAGAAAGAAAATAAATTCTTCGCCGCTTCATTATTTTTCAAACCCAGTCGACGCCCCCGTTGCTGTTGATTCATTTTTCATTCTTGTTTGGCATTTCTAAATCAAGTAACTGTTGCAATTCAATGGCGATGCAAACTTTTTTTTTCTCACTCTTCTCCTTGGAAGTCTATTCCCGCTATTCTTCCGTAAGCTCAACTCTGAGAAAAATAATTAGCGACGCGAGTTCGAGCGAATTACAGCTGTAAGCTCCAGTCTTCCGTGCGGCTTTTCCTATCACAGTCTATGGTTTCTTAGTAACTACAGGGAGTTGTATATATAGGTATGCGATAGAAAAGGTGTACAGAGGTTATCAAAGTTTTCTCGTATCAGACATCTTTCATGGAAGGTATGAACCAGCGGTTCAATTAGTTCATTTCATAGCACTGACACGTAACAATTCTTCCGATATTGCCACGGCAACGGGTGTTAAGAAGGGAGTCAAAAGAAAACCCATATCTCACGATAGATTCGACTTTTAAAAAGTGAAGAAAAAAAAAAAAAAAGTCTGAATTGACCTTTTGTAGTTCGCGAAATTAACAAAACGGCTTATAACACCTTTCCACCCCTTTCCTATTTTTAAATTCAATGAAGCGTCGCAAAATTTTAATTGTTTAATATTCAAGATTTTAGGATTTATTTCGATTTTTCGACCCAATTATCCAAAATATTTGTCTTATTTTTAAAAAATTAAAGTTTTCTAAAAGTGAATTGAAAACACGGAATAAATTGAATCGTTTCCAGTGTTTTCATACTTCATACGTCAAAGGTGTGTTCAACAACTGCATTGGACATAAACACCTCGCGATAGATAAAGCTACTGGAGTGAAGAGCGTAGTGGAAAATTCAGAGTCCTTCGTCGTCACGTAGGATCGATCTCTCGTTTTACTTCGCGCATCGGATTCCATTCACGTGCAACTGGCATGCAACGGTTTTATTCTCTGAGCGGTTTACATTGGCCCGCCGTTGAGATTCTCTATACTTCGTTCTACTCGCGGTAGACATACGTGAAATTATACATAATGCATATATATAGCGCTGTGCTTTCCCAACGAGATTCTTTACGTTTCAAAAATGGACCGTTTTACATTTTTACATATTACATATAGCGTGTAATACAGAAGGTCGTTGAGCTCGCAAAAGGGAATTGCCGCGACGTTTTTTATATATCGGGAATCCTGAAGAATCGATTTTTGGGTTAAATAAACGTGAAGGGAGGGGGTGAGGTGAGGTTGGTACGAAAACCCCTCGACGCTATGCGTGACGATCGACGTATGTGTCACGATGCGTGACTGGTGAGACCAACTAACTTCATCGATATTAGATGTAGCAGACGCCCACAGATATACGACAAATCTCGCTAAAGCACAGAGAAACCCTCGTGTGCACACAAAAAAAATGAAAAGACGAAAAAAAAAAAAAAAAAGTAAGCGCCGTGCAAAGAAAGTTAAGGTTCGATCGAAAGTCAATAAAAAGAAAGAGGGCGTGTTGGCGCATACGAGTTTAGGCGATTGAAACCCCGATGAATCAAATTGATACCGGTGGAGGAAAATGCGATCGCGACGATGTGTCGAAAGATTGAATGCATTTTTCACGCCGTAGTATCTGTCGGAGTTCTTTTTATTCGTTACGAGATGTAAGGTTTCAACCGCCAACGTAGCAAGTTTAAAGTTTCGTACCTATTCGCTGCTACAGCATGGAACATAAACATATATATATACACACCCACTGTATAGACTCTACACTTTCAGGCAGACAACAGGGGTTACTTTAACTCCATCAGTATAAAGTTTCAGCACTTTGCTCACAAAGTGCACGTTCACCTGTGTAAAATTACACATTACTTCGGTGTATAGGTACGAGGCGCCGGTACAGCGATGCCGCGAATTAAGCAACGAGTAGACGTGGTTGAGAAGAGGGTGAAGAGGCGAGGAATACCAAAATATTTATGTTGCTATGGAAAATTTATATACTAAGGTTAAACTGACTGGGGTCAGTAAACCACCTCACAGGATCGTTGGAATGACCAGCGCAAGGTCCTTCCCAATTCGGTACGGGTCAAGTAGATCCGAAGCCCCTTGGGGGTCGGCCCAAGGTTTGCCTTGCGTTTCTTTCATTTTTTTCTTCACTGCCTTTTCTCTCGTCCCCGGCAAATATACGAGTCAGCAAGGGCTATTTAGGTGCCTCTTTCCATCCAGCGACCTCTCTAAATTTCCCGACAGCTTTATTTGCGAGGCCTATATTTTCTCCGTTCCTCGTTTGAAACGAATGTCTCGTTACATATAAAGACGCTGATGAGTTTTGAGAGATTTTAACTCCATAAAATTCTGTTTAGCTGGGCGTGGCATGGCTTTGGAGAGTTCCGTTATAGAAATGATGAATTGTGGCGAATTCATTATTTATCGTACCAATGCTGTTTTCAATATCGGCATTCTTCAGCGAAGAAAATAGTTGTGAAGTGAGTTTAAAAAAAACATGTTTCACGCGTGGATATTCGATTTTTTTGAGTTCGGAAACTATGGGTTTGTAGAAACAAAGTTAATGAGGAAATCAAAGCTATCAAAGGCAATCCATCATATACTGTATACAATTTGCGATTAATTTGTACCTATCGATGTACGTAGTACGAGATATATATGGTAAGCGGAATATCGGCATTCTTCAGCGAAGAAAATAGTTGTGAAGTGAGTTAAAAAAAAAAACATGTCTCACACGCGGATATTAGATTTTTTTAGTTCGGAGACTATGGGTTTGTAGAAACAAAGTTGATGAGGAAATCAAAGCTATCAAAGGCAATCCATCATATGCTGGATACAATTTGCGGTTAATTTGTACCTATCGACGTACGTAGTACGAGATATACATGGTAAGCGGAGCAGCCCCACCCTGACAGAGTTCCAATTACGTGGGCAATCGATTCAGCTGATGACGACATCTTCCAGCATGATCAGCTTTAATTACAATCGCGAGAAGACTCTCGCATGGGAACTGTAGCGTCGTCCAACTTCGATGAGTCTCGTCGCTAAGAGGCCAATACGAAAATTCCCTTGAGGATCATCGATCAATTTCCCGTGAACCCTTGTACACGAGTACTCTGGTAGGGCTGTAACCCCGTCGTAACACTGTCTCGTCCCCTTTGGTCTACGTTCGTTCGCATAGCTATCTATTATAATCGACAAACCGGAAACGCCCACTGAAAATTAATTAGCTCTCTCTACGTTGTCTAAAATAAAATGGAAAAACAAAAAAAAAAAAAAACAATTCTCCATTAACGAATTTTTTCAATAAAAAGCGTCTTCTAATGACCCGAGGCTGCAGCGGAAAGCTCTGCAATTGAAAGACTCCGCGCCTCCTCTTTAATATAAAATGTCTCGGTATCCTATTAATGAGATTTCTCATTTTAATTAAACCTGCAGAAAAGAGTGCTTCACTCTGTAATATCCTTGCTTATCGCCGATGAGTTCTTTATTTATAAACGGAGTCACCAAGAAACTTGTTACTTCTTGATCCTACAGCGTGGTAATGGGGCTAACTACGCAATAACCGGTACTGTACAATACTATCTCTGCAATTCTGCAATTTCTGGGGATACACGCCCGCTGGCTATAGTTAATTGAACCCGTCGACCCTCATCCCTGGCTGGTCCCATCTCTACGTAAACAAGGGATTTCTCGCATCCACTCGTGAAACCCGACACTACGAAATGGCTAACCTTGGCAAACCTCTGCTCATTCGTGAAAACAAAATGGAATGAAGAAATGTGAGAAAATAAACGGAAAAAAAAAAAAAACTTTCCAAATCTCTGACGAAATTGTCTAAAAATCTTGAGATTTTTATCATCTATAAATTGAATAAGTTAGACGAGTCGTCTATATTTCGAATAATAAAAACAGTCTATCCCCTTCGTTTACTCTTGTATCGATCCGATTATCCGTAAAGTCTCGGTGCGCCGTGTTATCTCGCTATTATGAATATCTTTAACGGCAATTTCGACTCGAATTTCAACGCAGGACTGCAGACGATAACGCTAACGAATGCCACATAAAGGTATTACCGCCTCAAAGCAGCAAGCGCTCTTTTGCTTCCTTTTTCTTCATTCAAAATTGCGATCAGTTTTCTCAATGACCTCTCGTTGTACCGTTTCCTCTATATCGGCTAATCCCCTTCTACTTTCGTCGGCTGCGAAACGTCTAGCTTCGTGAATCCCCCCATTCAGTTCTTCACCGTGTAACATGCAATTTCGTATAATCTCTTCCAATTTCGCTATGAAGACGTTTCGCGAAAGCTCTCCACTTCTAACGACAGAAGATACCACCTATTTTCCGATGAACATACTCAGGAGGGGGGAGGCGTATTTCCATTACCTTCGATAAAGATGGTTCGGCACGGAATTTCCCAACAATAACGTTCGTTTCACAATCCGCTTACAAAATCCTCGAGATATCGCTAATGAGTACTCACATGAAAGATAATACATTCGAGATTTCGAGATACCCGTTCTTTTCTCATTCTCATTTTCGTCATTGAATTCTCGGTGTACCAAACGCGCTATCGCGTACATCGAATAGCTCGGCTTACAACCGATTCTCTGTTGAATTCGTTGCTCTTGAATTGAATGCTCGCCCTATCGATGAAGCTAATTTCGGTGTTCGACCTGACGGCGGAAGCACCCTGATACGCAGACATATACACACAACAAACCCGTACGCAGTGCTACCGATGGGACACAAAAATTTCACGAAAAACGACGAGAGTCGAAAAGGCAATAGAGATCGGAGACTCCGCAGCGTTGTACCAAGACGTTCAACAAGGAGAGTTTGGGACTAATTCCAAGATTTTACAAGCCCTGTCGACCCTCTCGCGTTGCTCTGCATGGTGCCAAAGCACCCTTTACCTACTGAATCCACTTTGAAGGTCCTCCGCAAGAGTCCGCGCCGGGTACTTCAGTTTAATTACACTCCGACTCCGTACACCGACACACACGAAACTCCGATTTATTCCTTGGTCGTTCCTAATATCTTCACGAAACTCGAGAAAAACAAGGGAAGGAAATCACACATTTAAATTCACAATCACAATATCCACGAGACACGAGATCAATGAACGTTGAGCACTTTATTTTATTTTTTTCTTCGATCTTTATTCGTGGGACAAATGTCCCTCCGACACACTTTCTAACACTTATTATTTTAGTTATTTTGGTTTATTATTTATTAATCGGCTACAAATGCAATTTTTCACTTCGTTCAAACTGAACGGAGCACTTCACGTTTCGTATGTACCTATCGATAATACTTCAATAGCGGATAGTATAGCCGTTATCACAGTATGTAAAGACGATTTTACACGCTTTAGCGACAATACCTTGCCGTATCAACGTCATCGATGCGTTTCACCCTCGTGTTTTGTTTTTCCTGTTTTTTTTATTCTTTTCTTCGTCAACCCTCTATCCACTGTTGACTCGATTCTTCACTCGCTCGTTGCTAATCGTCAAATCGAATTACGTAGTACTCGTGTCGTACTTCGTTTCACGCATCATAGCGATGCGCTCGTTAATTGTTAACTTGACAATTCGTACCAAGAGCCTTCGACCCTCGGGAATTGTCTCGGAAATGACAAAACTTATTCTCGTTAATATCCATTCGTTGCTAATTCCCGTCTCATCAATCAGTCATTTAACTCTCTCTCTCTCTCTCGTTCTTTCTGTATTCCTCTGTGTATTTTTTCTCCATAGATTTAAGATCGTTCTCATCGAATTTTTCACGACGATCACGACGCCCTCCTCTCGCTTTCTTTTACTCGCCGCGCTTTGTGTCTCTCTGGATCAGTTATGGCAGATGATCTCGTGTTCTATTCATACGAGTTTCGCTCGTCTGATCCGTCATCTAATTGTATGGAATACTTGAAACTACCGGAGGCACCAACGCCGCTTGGAACTCTGTTGTTGATGCATGCATTTCAATGCGATTGTATAATTTCCTAATAACGAGGCGGTTCTATCGGGTATCCGTCAAGATTCGTCACTTCTGACGCTGATGGGACGCGCAGACATTGCAATTAACCCACTTTCAATGAGCGTTACGATTCCCACGTTAATTAATAGCGCGTTAAAGAACCCTTTTGATCAAACGTCAAAGAAATTTCTGAAAGATCGCTATTTCCATAAATGTTTGTTTGTTTTTTTCACAGTCCTCCGCGAATAACGAAGATTGAGACGATTTCCTTCCGAACGCGTCTATTATCAAGTGCGATCAATTGGTATAACAGCCGCTTCGGATTCGCCCTTTTTCCGCTTCAAGAATCTCGAAACCGGTGGAGTTCCGAATTTACTTACTTAATTATCCTTATCTTAATTACTGTCAGCCTTAAACTTGTCCCCCAAAGGCTTTCGTCTTATCGTTAACAAACTTTGAATGTTTTCCACGCCGGTATGCGAGTTCAACCGTAATTGTTCAGTCGCGTGTGCGTTGCGTTTTACTCAATTCGGCGAGAAACGCGAGATCTGCTTTTGGAAGATCAATGAGATCGATGATCTTTCGAATCGCGTGGACGGCTCTCTTTCGTATTCGTTTACGATCCTCTAGCGTTTATTCGGTAAACGCCCTTTCCCCACGACGGGGCTTAAAGTGAGACGAGCACCGGCGAACAATCCCGCACGATCGCCAACTCTCTGTGTACCCGGCAGTGTATACAGTTATACACAATTCACGACGCGAAACACCCCGAGCGATTATTAGCCCAGTGAGTTTGCTCATTGCATGCTGAACCCCGTTCTGGCGTATGAGAGTTACGCTTTACGGAAAAATGAAAAACAACAAGAAAAAAAAAAACATCGACGGATTAGATAGGAGGCCGAAACAGCTCGAAGGGAGGGGGAGGATCGAGGGTCACGACACTAGAATGTCTCGACGAGAAATCCCGTCGATAGACAGTCCCAATTAAAGGTAACTAACTGGTTCCTTGGTAACCAGATGGATAAATAACAGTCTGGTAGATACGATTGAAAACGAACAGAAAGAAAAAAGAAATGAAAGATAGAAAAGAATCCTCCCTACAGCCGGTTCAACCCTCTCATACTTTCGAGTTATCCCTGTCTCCGTCACTCCGTCGCCAGTCTGACAGGGTGCCGCGTCCCTAGCAAAGCCACGTGTACAGCACTGCACTCTACCTCGCCAGGAGTTTTAGTCCCGTGGCGTGTAGACGTCAGACGTAAAGCGCGCGGTGGTTGCCAACGTCCAGGCCGCCTCAGACCACGCACACGTTCACGCGCGCCCTTTGAAGCCCGGTAAAGTATGGTACATTAAAAAAAAAAAGAAAAAAAAAATTTAAACGCCACAACTTTGATGATAGTCCTGGATGAAGTAGAGCACTGTGCGTTTTAAAATAATGTACCAAAAGAATACGAGACGATACTGAAGCTCAACAGCCGCGTGTCAATCCCAACGTAATCACTAGACGCGGTATTCCTTTAACGTGTCCTGTATTCCCTCCTTTTGGTACGGTGTCTTTTGTATTCTCTACTTGCAATAACATCGAACAATCCTCAGTTTCTTTCCCGTGCGAAACAACATTATTTTATTTCTGTTTTTTTTTCGTTACTTTTCATTTATATGTGTTGTACGAATTTTCGGAAGAAGCAGAGCTCGGATGAAGGCTCGCCTTTCGCGAGGGCTCCGGCTACGACGCCCTGTCGTCGCGGCGCGGGGTGAACGCACGACTTGCGGACGATCCACCCTCGGCCACCTAGCCACCACCTCGCGTCGCTCCTACCACCGGCTAAAACCACCCCCCGTCGCTTCGACATGGACTACCACGACTGCGTCGGACCACCGCCGCTGCCCCTACTGCCGTCTCCGCAACGGAACATCAGCCGGCTTCGCACATTCACTGCCGTCTACTACTACTGTTACCTACCCTACTATCACTAATACCAATACTGATATCCAAACATGAACAATCACCACTACAACTGCGGAATTTTCGTTCGTCGACAGTGGCAGTGGTTCTCTAGGCTCGAAAGTCCTACATAGAGTTTCTACCGTACGAGAGATACGACGACGTCCGCGAGGCAGAACAGTACAGAAGCACCGACGAGAGGGGGGCGGGAGGGTTGTTGGCTGGCTGGCTGGATGAGGTTCGGAGAAACTCGGCAAGGACGATGTGCCGCGAAGTTCAGAGAGAAAGATAGCCAGTTGTGTATAACCGAGAGAGACGAAAAGCAAAGAGAGACAGTGGAGTTTGAAATGTTGAGGCTGAAGAGAGAAAGCGGATTTGAAACATGAGAGTGGAAGAGAGCGAGAAAGCTTTCGTGTTTACGGGGTGAGTCTCTCGTGACGGCAGCGCCAACCGAGGGGTTGCACGGTCGTTACGGGAACTCTACTGCCGATCGAATCCCCGATTGGGTGGGAGTCTGCCGCTGGTTTCACTCTGTAAACGAAGGGCAGAGCGAGACGACGAACGGAATTGAAGCTGGAAGAGAGGAGAAGCCAAATGAGAAGGAGCGAAGGGAAAAGAATAGAGTGAGAGAACGGATTGGGGTGAAGGAGCGCGAGGGGGGGGGGGGGGGGGGGGGAAGAGAGAGAGAGACGAAAAAAGAGAGAGAAAAGAGAAATACGAAGGAGAGAGAGTGCTGAGCTATAGCGAAAACCACGCCACCGGCAGCGAATCCTCGACACTGTACGCGCGCGTACCATGGAAAGAAGGATACTTTTTCCAGGTTAGCGTCGTGTCACGAATGGAGCGACGGAAAAAAAGCCTTACCTTCGAAGGATCTTCGCTCTCTGTGATCACAGATACGAGAATAAGAGTTTCGGTTGAAATATAGGAACTTTATGAATTTTTGAAATTGAGAAAATACGAGAAGGGCGAGGAAAATAGGGGATGCGAATGCTTGAACATTCGAAGAAGTTCAAGTGGAAGGAAGGAGAATTAGGAGATCGTACGTCAAATTTTTATAGCGAGAGTAGCGAGAGCGGCAAGATGTTACTGCGGGAGTCGAATGCAGCGTCTATTTTCCGAGAAAAGGACTACCGCATCCATTTGGAAAGGAAAAGGCAAATTGCCTCGATGCAAAGAATTCGTTTGCTCAATATTGGTAGACCAACGGTAAAATACATTGATAAATTCCAATTGGATGGGAGATCTGAACAAAAATATCGAAATGCAAATGGGATGAAAGTTTAATCTTGCATAAGTATGGACTCAAAGTGTCGCTGGCGCATGAACTTCTGTTTCATTGGAACTATAAGCATTTGATACACGCGATTGAACACAATTTTTGAGTTACGAAAAAAAAAAATGTCGGAACCTATAAACACATTCGTATTTGAATTATTAATATTGTTTCGTATTTTTTATTTATGTATTCATTTACTTTTGATTATCATTATTCTTTCGGTTAAATTGGACGCATGTCTGATCGTGAATTCACAACCACTTTATCGAACGTATTATTTTACATTCACTTTAAATTCTAATTTTTATTTCTATTATTGGAAGATCATATCGATTTGCCCTTCAGCGTCGAGAGTACGCCTTTAACTGCAGGTAAAGAAAAAAAAGACCCTTCGACACCTTCAGCCAATTTCATTTCTTGCCACAAGTCTGCTACGTTGAAAGTTCGAGTAACGTCAAGTGGCTCCGGCCACCGATACGTAAGCTCTTTTTCCGAAGGCAATTCCAATAAAAAAATATATATAATGGCAGTGGAAAAGGCTCGTGGTGCTGGGTAAAGTGACAGTACACTAGGATCTGACCGCACAGTTACGGTATCTACTTGAACGGGTCACCGTCCTTCCCGTGGAGAATTCGTTCGCTTGCTCGTCGATACCAATGATAAATATACGAGGACGGTACAGGATGTGCAGTCCTATACCGAGATATCTGCTATATACAGTCGTTGTATCGTAGAATGTACGGAGGAATTCCAATGCAGCGCACACTCTCGAGGGAATAAGTGGAAACGGCCGATGTGGGCAGACAGGTAACGCATCGCGCCTAGCGCCATCGACACACCTTCCAGTGTGCCCTATCGACCATTTCGTTGATTTTACAAGGGGTAACGCGAAATTCTTTACTTCAGCCCTCTTTGGAAGTTCATAAAAAAAAATTGCACCAAAAAATGAAAACCTGCGGCCCTACCGAACCTTACTGCCGCGAAGTATCATCAATGAATGTACAGAAGAACAGATTAAATGGTACCAAAATTTGAAACAATATCGTATGCACGAACAAGCGAAAGAAGCAGATTTGATACAGAAAGATTAATTTTCGAAATCCGGGGCAATCATAAATTCATATCACGATTAAATAAAGTTGCTCATTAAATACTTTATGACCGCATACTCGCGGGAAATTGCAACTCCTGTTCGCGGCACTCGCCTATCTCCCATTGATTTATGCGACCCGACAAATTACAATTCCGATACCATAGCCATTCTTGTTCTTGCGACGAAGGCAATAAAAGCCAAAGTAGTAAAATAAAATATATTCTTGTAACATGTCATCAATCAAAATGCTTGTAAGACATTTATAATATTCAAAAAGACGAAATAATAAAAAAATGAAAACCACATTTTTCATTTATTAATTACGATAAATTGATAGAAAAAATTAAATATAAAAAAAAATGTAAAGCGATCTTCATCTCTATGGAAAATCAACAACTTACAATTGATCAGACGATATTTATAAATAGAAACGATATGAATTTAGTAGAAAAAGTCGATTCCCAGCAGTGAAAGATACATTCCTTCATTATTTTCGTCGCTAATAATCATAGCAGCTGAATCCCCGTCAAATAATCACGTTATTATTCATTACACTTGCCGATTATAGTCTTCAAGGCATCGCGACAGAGTATCGACTTGTCCTAGACCTTCGTTACCCCGTCGACCTCGCGACGCCTCAGCTTTACTTAGCCTGCTCTTGATGCACTTGCCTCTCTTGCGCGCGGCCCCATTACCAGACGCTGGATTGTACCTACCCCCTCGCGCGCGCACCGTGTTTCGCGAACCCTCGACCATTGCGAGGGTGCCAATGACCCCGTCCTCTCGTCTTAGCCTCGAGTTGCCACCGCAAAGTTTTTTTTCTTGCTTGCACTTTATTTTTTTTTCTCGCTCATCATCCTTGTCGTCTTTCGCTCTTGTCCCAAGCTTTTGCTTTCCCTTTCTCGCGATCTGGCGCCCTCAGACGAACATACCCTGCGCGCCTTCGGCGTGGAACAACTTGTATCCAAGTGGAAGCAACACGACGCGGCATCTACCCTCGAAGCAATACCCTCTTACCTTCCTCACGTCCTCGTGTATATGCATGTACCGTTCGACCCCTATTTCATTCAAGACTCGTGAAATCGGGATATAAAAAAAGCACAAACTTCATCGATAAATCGCGGTGGTGTCGGAGCGGATAGAATGCGCATACTACTTTTGCCTATTTATATTATTTATGTCTCGGACCCGGTTGCCTACGTTCTTTACATTACTATCCATGGAGACCGAAAAATCGTTGACGAAAAGGTAATCGACTCGGTTGAAAGGCCTTCGATGCACGGTTCACGTTGCATAGAAAACATCGTATGGACATTGCGAGCCCCCGAGGCAACGTCGACGAACCATGAAATGGTTTAGCCATGCGAGCGATACCGTTCAATTTCCATAGCTTGCCGCTGACATAAAAACGTCGATGATCCTCTTATTGAACGTTTCGCTGGGACATTTGACAGAATGAAAAATTACGTTGCGCGCTCAAGATGGGAGACACGTGAAAACTTCGTTTTCGCGAAACGCGAGAGAGGAACAAATGCTAGTTAATCCCTCACGAACGAGTGACGTGAATAGACGTCCGGCATTCGTGACCAGTTATTAACTTCTGAAGGTTCGTTTAACTATAAAATTTCGTTGAAAAATTTTGAAAAAAATTGTAGTATACTCTTGAAGTGTCTTTTTACGGTGGTAAAAAGAGAAATTCTTTATGCCCTTTGACATTATTGTTATAAGCAAAATAAACAAACGTTGTACGCGGCTGAGTAAAAATCTTCCGTACGTCAAGAATTAATTAACCTTTTTTGTGGGGCGCAACGTACCCTAAACGAGGAGTTAGACGAGAACCCCGAGATTGCTAGTTAGCCATCTTTTAAACAGTTCGAGCCGCGAGATGAGATAAAAAAAATGGCTAAAAAAATCCATGGAAAGCATCGCGTTTGCTCTTCGAAAAGAATTCGCCCTTCGCAATGGGAACAATCGAAAAATAGTCTTTCGGTGCGTGACGATCCCGGCTGTTACCGATTATTTCAATGTTGACAAACGCTCAGTCAATGATGAAACTCGCAATTTTTTCGATGGGTACTTTGACAAATTTACAGTTCAAGAACGCGAATGATCGCCAGAGAAACGAAAGAAAAAAAAAAGTAAAGATACCGACTTATCGGAGAAATGAAACGGAAAACTCGTTAGTACAGGAAGGATACTTCCGGCGACCATAGTTGCCGGAAATGGTTACTCCGGACATCCGACGATAGACGAACGGGAAAATAGAAAGAGGTCCTGAAGCCGGTAGAAACAGGAGAAGCAAATGGAAAAAAAAGAACACCAAGCCGAAGAAAGAAAAGTATATGTATGCACAACTATATATATATACCTCCGTTACCAAAGACGACGAAAATAAAGTACTACAAGGAGTTCGACGAGTCTCTTTACCGAATGTATCATCGTGAAATAAAGAAAAAAAAATAATAAAAAAATAAATCAAAGAGCATTCCACAGAACGTGTACCAAGATGTTTGGCAAAAGTGAGTGTATACGCGTCGAGCTCGAGGTCCGATATACCAAGTCGTCGAAGAACTTTCGTCCAGTTTCCTTCTGGCATTGCATGAACCATGCGCCACGAAATAAATTCGTCGAAACTCATCGACTAATAAAGTTTCGAGAGAAACGAAAAATCGGTATTGTGAATCCGTCCGGAAAGACGGAACGAGTATGCCATACGAGGAGACAAAAATTTTCGCCAGTTATTCCGTTCTTTCCGTATTTTCTTCAACTATACCTTGAAACTATAAAAATTTGCCATATTTCGATGCCATAAACTGTAAAATGTATGGACCCCGACATCTTCACGGAATTTTTCACATTCAACTTTGCCAACTTCAGGTTTTTGCTTTATGAGTCAATATTTGGTTTTTCGCGCCCCTCTTCGAGTCGAAGCTTTCATTGGATCTTACGGTTCGTTGCAAACGCGAACGTTGTTTGCTGTCGTACGGTTTTTTTTTTTTTTTTTTTTTTTTTTTCGAGTCAATATTCCAAGAGTACGATAATACATAGATACAAACTGTACCGTTCACGCTACAGAGTAATCCCCCGTAATACACAGTAGGAAAAAGGTGCGCTGCACGTTCGCATGTTTCGCTCGAGTCGTTCGCGCCAGCGACCGACGAACACATCAGAGTCGTAAACACTGCGACGAGTGGGTGCAGATAGAACAGTAGGAAAAGCTCGAGAAAGAAAAAGGAAAATAACAGAAAGAAAGAAAGTCGAGACGCGAGACGACCGGTCCCCTTGTCACCCCTCGGCGAACCGTCGGGCATTGAGCGAGAAGCACGTATCGGGTCTCTCTCGGTCGTTCGTCGTCATCTGTTCGTCTATTTCTCTTCTCGCCGCTTCTTCGTCGGCGTCTGAATCACGTCCGTGTGGCATTCAACCCCTTCGAACCCCTCGCGCTTTAGCTCTCACTTGTGTATCCTTCCCCGCGTTTCCTACTGCCCCTGTATATGCACTCGGTGTCTAAATATGCGAAGGCGTTTTATCCCAACCGCCCTCCTGCTACCCCTCTACCTTCGTGAGTTTTTGCCACCCCATTGCAACGCGCGCCCGACAGTCACCTTCGTCAGAAATCACCGTTGGCCCGGAGTTGCGAATGGGCTCTCTGAATAAAGGGAGACGTCACACATGCGTAAATCCAACAAGAGAGGGTGCAACGCTGTTCGGCAACAATATGATATGCATATGATATGCATGGAGTAGGCGCATGCAGAGTGTTGCCGGAGCTCTCGGGTTACTGCCCGATGAGTGTGGGGCCGGTGGGTCTACTGTAAACTTTATTCTTTACTTCCAATACCCCAAGCTTTGCTCTCTCCAGCAACTTTCTCTCTTTGTTCGAATCCGCGGCCACTGAGGCGGTTCTGCAATCGCAAATGATGCAACTACGGGATTACAAGATTCTATTCGCGAAAGGTTAGTAGCAGGAGAAATATCCAATCAGTCGTTAGGCGCCATTTTTCTTGCACTTTGTTCTTTTCCTCACCGATTTTTCTTTTTTTGCATATATAACGTCATTTTGCAATAAAAAAAAAGGCACTGGAAAAATGATGACGAAATGTGATTTTCATATTTTTACAAATGATTGGCTATAGATATAATACTTAATCATTCGTATAAATTAATTAATAAATTATGTTTTTCTATTCGTATGGAGTAAAAAAAGCGATTCGCGAGATATAAGAGATGATTGAAAGGCGATTGACAAAAATACGCAGATGTTAGCGCAAAGTAACATCTGCGTTATGATGGCGAAATGTGATTTTCATATTTTTACAAATGATTGGCTATAGATATAATACTTAATCATTCGTATAAATTAATTAATAAATTATGTTTTTCCATTCGTATGGAGTAAAAAAAGCGATTCGCGAGATATAAGAGATGATTGAAAGGCGATTGAAAAAAATACGCAGATGTTAGCGCAAAGTTCGATGTATAGTATGAACGCGATGTGCATCTTTTCTATAGAAGATATAAAACAGCCTCCTCGCGTTAGTTCGGTGCTCCCTCCGCGAGACTCGCCAATATCCTTTTGTGCTTTGCTCAACTCTCTCGGAACCGAAGTGCAAGGGGTAAAAGTTCGTTCCCAACATAAATTCGAACAATGCAACGTGACGAGACAGGAGAAGAAGACGAAGCCAAAGTAGCGGAGAGGAATGAAAGAGAAGTTTGAGATTCAATGAAGTAACCCGCTCCGAGCCATCTACCGCGCGGTCGGAGTCTCTCCGGTCTCCGGATTTAGTTTTTCCGAAGCCACGAGTGATATCGCCGACGGGTATAGAAACGAAACTGCGAGGGACAACGGCGATGATAATGGGATCGATTAATTTGAAGACTAATGAATAATACAGACGCTAACTTATTCCTAATTCGATTAACACGTTCGTGAAAAAAAAAAAAAATGTTTAAGCGGAAGATCATCGAGGACCTTAATATTCTTTTTTCGTCGACTCCATTAATTCATAGACACCGAACTCTACACGAGGCTTGAAGATCCCCGTTGAAAAAGAGAGATAAAAACAACAGATTGCGAAACCTTTTATGAATAATCCGTTATCCTATCAGCTATGCCGATGAAAGCAATTATTCTCATACCATTTTTTCCATTATATTATACCAGTACCGGGTATCTTATATATCGTACCGTAATCCGCCAGGAGCTCGCGTACCCCGTTATCATATCGGTTTTTCCGATACAATCAACGTCATTCTACTATTCTTCGATAACCTCTTCGTTACCGCCGAACGAACGACGAGTGATTGATCACCGACCGCTGCGTTATGGAAGAATGTACATTATGCAGTAGCTGCACGCGGCTATCACTGCGACACGACGCTATATATCGTATCAAGAAAGGGTTGAAGTGTCTCATTTATTTCGAGACATTGAAGTATCGATCATTCTCGTTATTTATATCACTACTTTTTTTTATAGCTTTTCTCAAAAAAAAAAAAAAAAAAAAAAACGCGAATAAACAAGAATCGATCGATCGAAATTGTCGAATCATCCTTCATGCACAATTCATTCTTTCGTTTGATATATTTTTTTTTATCACTATTTTTCACGCTCATAAATTCAATCGTTAAAAATTTGATTGAAACAGCTTTGCTCGCGTTCATCCGGTGTTGATACGTTATGGATTGGAAAGTTTGTCACCGTGTGTCGCGGGGCTCCACTTGTCGCGGACAGTTTGGCAACTCAATATTCAACCGGCATTTAAAACCCCACCGGGGAACAGCTAAATTATTTCAAATTTTCGAATGGTCTTCTGTATAATTGTCGTTGTTATTGTTTTATTTAGTTTGCGAACAAATAAATAATGAAAATTGAGTGATCGTTGTTATTTCAATTTACCGACTACAGTAATGATCCGTTTCGTATTCATTGAATACGAGAGTCGAGACTTGCGGCCGCGAATACCAACGAGTAGGCACGGTAAGTATTGGTTCGTTTAAACTTTTCATATTTTTTCTTTCTTCGTTGCCTTTTTACGCTGAAAATTTCGATCGTTAAAAGCTGCTTGATTCTGCTGCTTTATTCTCGCGCTCTCTCTCTCGAGGGGCCGTATCTACCGGCCAATAGAGCGAGAAACGTATCCCGATATAATCCGTACTTCGATCCGATATAACCGCCGCTCGTTTTATAAGCTCCATTCACCGATTTCCGTGTCGGCCTCGTGTACGCCGACAGGAGAACGGTGGTAGAGAGTTTGACGAGGCAATTAAGACGGACTGTCACCCTCGTCCATCTCTCTATCAACGCGCCCCATCCTACCGATTTCACCCTTTCATTTTCAACGTGCAACGTGCAGCAATGAACTGGAGGTGGATTGCCGGAGGCTATCTCACGACCATTCGAAGCTCTCGCCGAGAGAGTAAGAGAGGGAGGTTTCGATTCGCTCGAGTTAAGCCGGACCGTAATAATTTTGAATAGATGGACTTAACCCCGATGGAGCTTCGAGCCCAAGCGAGTATAAGAGACGGAAGGACGTTCCCTCTTTCCGGTCCTTCGGGTTTCCCACCCCTTTCGCTCTGTTTCCTTTCTACCGCCTCGACTACCGCTGAGTCGCTCTATGATCATGAATTTTTCCATCTCTTCGACAACGACGATCAGAACTCGTGAATCCATTGCCGAGAAAGATAAACGACCTAAATCGAGAATCAATGCCGCGCGTAAAATAACAACGCTTCTTTACCAACTACGTTTATGTAAGGGTGTGTGTGTGTGTATATATATTGTGCAAACTGCGGTCGTGGGAATGTCGATTTTCGCTGGATATTGCAAGATGCACTCTTCTCCGCTATATAGACTCCTTTAGCTCTCTTCTGGGAATGCAAACACCTTCGCTAAAGCTCGATGTTTTCATGGTACTTCCGATGAAAATAACACTTTTTCGCGGACACAGAAAAACGTATCGGAGTTTTTTTTTTTTTTTTTTTTTAAAGGGAAAAAAAAATTCACAAGGTAATGCATTTCGCTCCGTCACCATTACTGATAACTCGATCACATAAAAAACACGAACTTTTCGTTCGTTGCCGCGCGCTTTCTGTCTTTTGCACAGGTGAGGCGTTAACAATACCCAAAAAGCTCTTTATATAGGATAACACGATGAAAAAATACGCGAAAAAAAAATCAATGGAATACGATTTTTGGAAGTGGGAAATGCGAAAAAATAACGAATTTTCTACTTCGATTTCGATCGAAATTTACATCGATAATAAATCAATTTTCGTACCTATATGTATAATAAGTTCGGTCCTAACTGCGCGTCCCGTACAAAACGACAGTACGGAAAAGGGTATTAAAGCAGACGTACTCCGTAACACGTATGTGTAAACGTGTAACTTTGTAGTTTCATTAAAATCTCCCGGGACGCGAGTCAAATTGTTCGACGCTAACCGGATTATACCCTTGTTTCTCAAATAAATTTATTCGCTACAAAACATAAATTCTATATTTCACGAATCGTGCAATTTAATGTCCGTTCCGGTGGAGCGCGCGAACATCTCGCGGCCCGTTGTTGAATGTCGTTTTCATTACTTTTTATGACATTTCGATACGAAACGAAAAGAGAATTTCGGATAAAGCATGAAAGCGATAACGAAGGACGCTCTCTGACTTTGCGTTAAACAGTTATATGAAATGTTTCGTCACTTCGGTACGTCGGTGGTCTTCTACCCGACGAATTACCCGAATTAATTGGCTATTTTGAACACAGAGGAAAAGTTTCACAAGAACGTTTTCAATTAATACGGAAAAATGTTAAGTAACTTTCAGCAGAAAAACATAAAAATTTCTCGCCGCAAAATTCACGTGACCCGGTTGCCCGGGGAACGTAGAATCCAAACTTTTTGCAAAAAAAAAAAAAAAAAAGCTCATCATCTCTTCATCGTTCCTGAAGGCATAAATGGGTTGGAAATAGTTAACGGCATTTCTAATGCGATAGAAAATCCAATATTTCCACTAAATAAGCTCATTCGGTATGAAACGCTTCATCCGGCTTACGCAAGCGAAATCAAAAGCAAACTCTCGCTGAACCAAAGCTGCGGAATTTGAGAAGATTCTACGCGCGACGAGCTGTAATATCGTCCTATCTGTACTTCGGAGTTTTCTCTACTCTCAGCACGGCATGCATCGTTGTGACTAAACGGTTCTCTCCTGTTTGCTCAGTCGGTCATCGGCAACAGCCCTTATGAATTCGTGTATTACCGGCCAAGTCGACTCCAGAAGTTTTTAATTAAAAACGAACGTGCGTTAGAAACGGTAAGGACGATAAACCCGTCTTGTTAAAGCCGTATGAGAGATCGCGTCAGATGAAACCGCGTGTGGACCTCGTTATATCCTTATCAAACTATTACGTCATAAACCCCGCGATCTTTTTTTTTTTTTTGCGTTTTATTGAACGAGAAATTTACCGTTTTTTTTTATCTGCTCGCTATTATCATAGGACTCTTTATCTTCATTTAATTTTTTGAAGGTTCGATAGCCGAGTGGCAAAAGCTGACAAGAACACGGCACTCTATCGCGACAACAATGGAGTGTGCCACTCCATTGTGAGAGCCCGTTTTACCGTCGTCCGGGTCAACCAATGGGGTCGAATAATATCGGTCTACCTGTGGATATCGTACGGCAACGGGGGTTTATCGTGCATCGAAATTTTCGGAATGTAGGCTACGCGAGTGCATGGCGGTAGAGTGAAGCCCCCGAACGATGCGAATTCCGTCCAACTCTCGGTACACCCTCGAGCGCGGAATGGTTTTCAAGATCGTTACGTGGCCACGGCTAATGGGAACCATGTACTGTACGGCAAAGCTATACAGATATATAACGAACGTATCGTATCGTTTCGTGTATCTGAACACTGCACATATACGATCAACGTGTACACCTATTACGTATCCTGTGTACATATACCGTGCCGGTTATAGCCACACATCTTCCTGCGCGCGTATAGAAGAGTTGTGAAAAGCGGGAATTTTATTTGTTTTTTTTTTGTTCTACTGAAACAAACGGAATTTTTTTTTTTTTTTTTTTTTTTTTTCGTATAAATCTCTTGTCAAATCCTCCGGCGCACATGTATTTCGCTACCGCGTCTGTTGCGCTATTTTATAAAAAAAAAATAAAAAAAAAAAAAGCCTGCGAGATGTCATGTCATCTTTTAATTAATCGTACAGTTTTCATAAAAATGTACTGAAAAATCTTTTAATGCGAAAGAGACGAGCGATGATACTTACACATAACGCCGCTTGCGCTGTGCAATTTTCTCAAAAATGAATTTAAAACTTCGGACTAATTGTCGACAGTAGCGGGATAGCGGAATTCATAAAGCGTCTATAAAATTCTCGTCGTTCTCGTTTGTAGAATATAAAATTATAACGGGTGTGTTGATAAAATATATCGCAAATAAAATTACGGGAAATTTTATTGTGGAATATTTTTCGTACAGTTGCGTCGTGAAAAATTACGACGTTCGTGAAATCGGCGAGTCTACCGATTAACGTGTAATTTCGTATTTGAAGAGCCAAAACAGCGCCTAAAAATCAACCACGAAGGTGAAACATAGGTACGCGTCGCACATGTGCTATCGGATTTCACCGGCCCCACCGAAAGCTCCAGAGGAGTTTCGTTAATCCCTTCGGGGTCTCGTATGTGTCCGCATTACAGCATTTCCGTGTAACCCTACGTTTCCTAATGAATATATTTCCGAGCACTTTCCCCAAATATCGTATGCGAGAGCTCTTCAAAAGATTTCCAACTATAGCCAAGAATTTTTGGTGAAGCTGACCGACTTGGCGAAGTACCGAGGTACAAATTCATACACACAAGTTCGTTACTTCGCCCTCGAAGTTTTGAAAGGAAAAGGGGTGGGGGGTAGTATGCGAAACTCTAGTTGACAATATCCCAGCGCGGGATTTCGTGGTTAGTTGCGAAATTAATTGAATTGTTTGAAAATCCTGTTACGGAATAATTACATTACATTCACAATTTAATTCTATCAAAATGGGATCAGCTTTCATTTAATTACGATTTTTTTATGTTTGTAATAAAAATAAAAAAAATTGAGTGTCGTATACTTTGCATGGGTTTCTCTCGTAATTTTCTGCGTATTTTAAACGAGAGGATAAAAAAAAAAGTAATCGTTGCATTAATGAAAGTTACATAATCGGAAGGTAATCAGAGTCCTGAAAGACTTAATTCAGGAAAACTGACCATTCCCGGGGACTAAACACAAACAAAACACTATTTTTAAAAAAGTTCCACAGATTGTCGGAAAAATTGATTAGAAAATCAGAAAAAAAAAAAGTTAAAAAAATCTGCACACTACGCGGGTTGTGATAAGCATCGACTTAAGCATCGACTATATACTACAGGGACCGTGTATATCTCGTAGTTTCATCAGACATGAATATTTAGTAAACACAACGCGTTGCCAATCGGAGGAGTGCGCGTCTATGTCCTCTCGATGGGTAACTCGCCTGACCTCTCGTCCGAAGTGTAATTGGACATCGGGGTAATGCATCTCGCAATCCTCTTTGTACCCGTAACGGGGTGAGATTCTCGATGTTAACGCCTGAGGGATACTGTGAAAACAGTGACTGGAGTTAAAAGCTCGGAGAGGTAGAGAACAGGGAGTGTGTGGAGGCGGAGGCGGAGGAGGAGGAGGAGAATAAAAACGAACGAAAATCAGGATAAGCGACATACGTTTCGGTGAAAACCCGTGCAACCTCTTCACCTCTTTTGTCCATTGTGTCGACGTTATTTGATTTGATCGGTAACGTGATATATTTTTCGCTTCGGGCGATACTCGGTGGCCTACTGTATGCCAACGATTCAGTGTTCCACTCCGGAGGTTCAGAGTGATCCGGAGAGCTCTCTTTGTCGAGTCACAAAGTATCCGACTATCCTCTTCCTCTCTGCCTTTTACAGTCGTGAATCACGCCGGCTACTAGTCCTCGAACACACACGTTCCGAAACGTCTTACCCTCGACGTCTTTTTCTCATCTTCTTTATTCTTATCCACTCTCTTCACCACTTCCTTATATAGCGTATTGACACAACGGGGAGGAGGGGGAGGAGGGACTGAGCTTTATTTTCTCGTCGTCGAAGACGCGCGCCACAGTTAAAAGTGCCCTCGGGCGACCGATCGCACTGGGAGAGACCCGGAAATACGTGAATTTGCTTTTTCCTGTCTATCGCTGAGCAATAGACTGTCTCGTTGGCGCGACGATATTAGAGTAAATAACGAACGTTACGGTTGAAGACAATTTCGTCAACATTTCTTGTTTTAGTCATTTCACGGTGAGTAAATTAGGTAATTTGCCTTTGGGTGCATTTCTACGAAAATTGTTTGCATTGGTGCCGATTAGTGTCGAAGTATTTATACTATATGCTGAGTACAAAATACCGAGAATACAGCCTAATAATCGACCCAATTTAGATTTTTAATCAACGCTTCTTAATTCGGAAACGCTGAGTAAACCAACAATAGGATAAAACACTATAGTAATATCGATATGAAAAATTCTTACCTTTCCGGAGTTTCGCGTGTTGCAAAGAAGAACGCCTGCAGCGTGAATTCTATATTCTTTGTCGAGTTGCTCGTGCTGTCCCTGAATTTTTCTGAAATTAAAAAGTACCGAATAAAAGTTTTCTTAAAATGAAACGCAAAAACACCGGACAATATTTCCGTATTACTGGACTGCGGGGATGAAAAAAATGCGAGAAAAAGAAAATGGAAGAAATGTCGCGCGCATCGCAGTCGTAATTCAATCATTCGTGAGTAAAAAATACTGTTTTTATCAAGTAAAATTTGTTGCTTTTACCAGTGAAACTCACACATTTTATAGATAATATCATAAAAATATACATCAATCAATGTGAAAAAAAATGATAATAATAATAATGTATCTCGAGTCCCGGTATCGGAAATATTATCAAGGATTCTTTTTTTTCCCGCGTAGTAAAATACCATTTTGCACGACGAAAAAAAAATATGGAATTTACGACGTAGCATAGTGGTTACAGAGCGACATTCCGCCGATGTAAAGTTCTCGACATATTTCAGCAAATTTATTGTCAGATTATTTCGTAATAGCAGAAAAAGTATAACGCTGAGCTTTGCTGAAGGGGCGGAGGGGGGAGGGGGGGTTTAGCGAGGAGGGGTTGAAAAACTTCAGTTGTATAATCATGCGGTGCACCCGGCTAGCAAACATCCTAGTAAATTCATGACGGTTATACCACGATTATTCGCTTCTCGGTTTTACTTGGCAAAAATGTACACCATATATATATATATGTATATATATATATAACGTCGAGGAGCAGCAATGCGGCGCGTTAGCTTATTTCCCCGTCCCACCGTTGTGCGACGCGCGATATCATCGTTTCTCTCGTATATACCATCCCCGAGATTTCTAGCGACTGTGTGAATTAAATTTATTCGTACTTTGCGACCGGGTGCAGCGTTGCGTTAAGCTTCGTTTTCGGGTTCGCATTATTGCTCGCTTCGGGGTCTCACGGTCGCAAAGCCGCAAATTACGAAATTTTTCTGTCACTAACGGAATTGTGATTGCGTATAGTATTTGCTACAATCGTTGTCCGGTAATTAAAAAAAAAAAAAAAAACGAAAAAAAAAGAGTACGATGATATAACGATTATCATTGGCGAGACTTACGCTATCAATTACATTCATTCGCCATTTAATTACCCAAGTTTCACCCTTCGCGATTCGATTATCCGACGAATATTCAAATTTGCGGAACTTTTAACGCTCAAACAGTGGAAAATTAATTAATTAAAGTTCATCAAGAAGTTTTCGTATTACTCACGATATCGCGTGAAGTAGTTCCTGTCGCTGTTTCTCCTTGACTTTGACGCTGCCTCCCTCGGCGAGGGCAACCTGAAGTTCGCGCTGAAGAACCGCGAGCTTTCGTCTCTCACCTTCCAGCAGAAGAGAAGTTACCTGAAACATTGTTGGCGACTAATTCTTAACTGGAGTCTCTACTTATTATGAAAATTGCACGATTTTTAATTGATGCTAATGGGCGTTCGGAAGATTCGCAAAAGTCTGAAAAGCTTTTGAAAAGATCTGAGAAGAAGGATTTTCAGCAATCGCCGAGGAAACTATGGGTCAAGACATTATGAATAGTCGATAATCCGGGAAACGCCGGTACCTGCCGAGAACGCTCGACTGTAGGTGTTTGAACGGCATACGGACGAACAGAAACTGCTGCTTTCGTACGTTGCGGGACTTTCGTTCTAATATCCACTGTAGGAAACGGCGCTTTTTGACGGAGGAGATTTCTGCCTTACCGCGCGTTGGCGTACCGTCAACTATACTGTATTCACCCTCATCTGTTGGTCATCATCGCAAACGTGGTTGAGGTTCCTTCTACAGAGGGACGATCATATACCGCACCAGCAGCGTTTTAGATATGGCAAACGCGAATATTAAGCATTTTTTCCCACTGACACGCATTTTCATGCAAAAAATAGCATTAAGACACAATAATTGCCGGTTTCTCGATCTGTAGTGAAAAACACATCGGATGTAATTTGGAAAAGATGAATAATAAAAATCTGTTTGCCGATCGATTTTTTCGAGAAACCGCGATTTTAGGTATTTTCAAAAAGATTTTTTTTTTTCGATAACGGAGCGATGAAAAACTCGGAAATCTTATTGAAAAGCAATTATAGCGATTTTTGCAAAGCATTACCCTGAGATTTTTAACATTACGTTAAAGAGATAAAAAAAAATATTGTGTACCATTTTATTTAAAAGATAGCAGCTTTAGTCTAAAGTACATCAAGACTTTGATAAATGACAAAAAAAAATTGCGTCGCGGTCCAAATTTTTGATAAATAGCTTTCAGCTTCAATTCCGTCCGTCCGCCAATGGAACGAATGAAGCGGCAGCATAGATATCAAAACGAAAAACAAGTATACAAGTTATCGGAGAAATAACAATACTTTGCATTCCCTATTTGCAATAATTACTTCTGACTTCGATGACGATAATGCGGCATTAATGATCGAGCAATAGAGTGGAGTTTCACTTTTCTATTTACGACAATAACGATCGCTCGCGAAGATTTCATTGGCTTATGCGTGAAGACGAAATGCACGATGTTACAGAGATCTCACGGGTGCCAACACCATCCTGGAGGATAGAGAGTGGGCGCCTGTACGCAAAATACTTAACATATATATAATCAAACGGACTGAGAACGCTTCCTAAGGCCTTTTATCTTTCAGTTATACCAAATAACGAAGCTTAGCGGTACGTGAACAGTAAGAGAAGATCGCGCTGCCGAATGCTCACTATAATTGGCTGAAAGCCGCACGAGCTCTATGGCTTCCTTCGACGATTATATGACTTATTATTGCGAGATTATGGAAAACCATTGCATAGTCCCACGATACCATCGGAAAGAATAGATTCTATCTTTACCGGTCGTATCTATTTTCTCTGTACATTCAACACGAACATACATTTACGGTCGATGCTCGATTCAACGGGCGTAAAAGCATTGCGCACGTTTGCGAAAAGATAATTCGGATCAGTTGCGTTTCACAGCGATTGCGTGAAAAAAATTAAATACGAGAGTCAAGGTGCACAGATTATTATTGCGGGGATAAAGTGAACAAATATCGCCGCGTAGTTTCTGATTTAACTTTATTTAATTTTATTTTACGAAATTAATAAAAATAAAAAATCCATTTGAAAATTTCATCTTTGGCTTTGAAAGGGTTGATTAACAGATAAAAAAATCATAGTTTTCCGAAAAAATGTGGTACGTTAGCCGCTTTTCGTGAATTCTCACATCTGGTCAGAGTTTCTATGTCGTTGCTGCAGCGTAACCACCATCCCGCATGGCTACATAATCTCCGCGAGAGAGGATAGGTCGCGTCGGAGATGTGGGTCTACGGCATTGCCGACGAAGAAAGCAGACGCGCCGCCTCGTAAAGTTGTAATTAAGATGTAAACCGAGACGAGAGGCGGCGAGGAGGAGTGAGGAAATGGGATTAAGAGGATACCGGAGAGTGAACGTCTTGCATAAGTGATCGAAGGATGCTGCACAAGCTCTATGCGACCGCTCTAAAAATACTTTAATAAGGTGACAAGAAAAAGCATTTCGCGAAAAAAAAAAAAAATCGTGTTTTGGATTATCTCTCGTCATTTTTATTGCATGTTCATCCCTTTCGACTACCGATAATTCGTAACATCGTGGTATGTCGCAAGAAATAATAACATCGTAGATGTGAACGATCGTTCAGTCCATATTATTAGAATCCTTTAGTTGTTCAAAGTTCCGCGCGGTCTATTTTATTTTTTACGGTGTTTTTCCGACCTATGGCATTCAGTGATCGAGGAAACAGCCCGTGACAGTGGCGTTACAACGTTGGTAGATTCTCTCCGTCGCGTTACGACGATACGGGCGAATTCGCGGCGTCACGCCAGCAAGCCACCGTCGTAACCCGTTTACGTGGCTCTCGGCACATGATGGAAGTGGCGGAGGTGTGCTTTGCGCGATATACGCGGATAGGCAAGGCCGTTGTAATCCATTCAACCCGCGACGAACGGAACTTTACACACCCATACGAACTTCTACGCGCCATACTAGAATTTTTTCCTCTTTTTTTCCGAGCAATTTGTTACATGAATAACGTAATGTTTAATATCTAAACGCACAGAAGACTAAACGTATCCGGTATAACAGATCGATAATATTTTTAAAATGTGTAATTTAATAAGAAAATAAAAAAATGGCGATTTTTATACGACCAAAAAAATGTATTGTGATTTTAAGGTCTTAGAATAACAAAACTGAAACTCCATTTTTGGAATTTTTTTTATTTTTATATCAACAGGTTAAAATTTTCATGAATTTCAGATGCCGGCGATGGGCTCCACTTATTTTTTTTCCCGATAAATTTATATCTCTTCATTATGATTTTTTATTTGTTACAAACGTTCGTTCCTTCGCGACAAATCGATGGCCTCAAATTAACTTCCCACATATGTCCCGAATATCAAATTAAAAAATGGAAAACGCAAGACGATTTCCTTAAGTCGCGTATACAGGAAGAGATCTTTAGTGCAAAATACAACACAATTATGTTGAAGATACTTAGGTTGCATCATTATTGTCACAATGTACGCGCCCTGTCGCAGTGCGGGTGCTCGACCTTCTCTACTGTACGCGAGAGTTACAGTGCTAAATTACACTGAGCTTTCATATGTACAGAAACACATATATATACCACGGTGTGTCACGTACGCGTGTGGGTATGAAAATATATCCTCCTCCCCGGTACTCTCGCTTTATGCTGCATATACATTATGTACTATGTGTGTACAATAATCCGTGGGAACGAATCTCATCGTTGTGCCTCGCGACTTACTGTACAGAGGCTGAACTCTCTTTCCTCTGTTCTCGGTTGCTGCCCGACCACCACAGAGAATAAGAAGAGAAGGAAGAGAAGGATTGTTCATCCAGCAGCAGCAGCAGCACCATCAGCAGCAAAACGCAGCAGCAGAGAATAAACGCTCATGCTGCGGTCAATTTTGTTTTCCTGTTACCGCTGACCAGCATTGAAGTCGATTTAACAAAAGTGTGGTGTTCGAAACCATCGAAGACATCCGTGGCTAATGTCCGGAACAGTTTCGAGGCCATCCCGACTGTCCTGAACCATTATAATGTCCTCTACAGAGGCCGCTATAGTATATATAGGTACGAAGAGCGCGTTATTGCGGTCCGGCAACTATTACCTTGTACCCTTTAAGCGACGCGGATCCGTGTCAGAGGCTCTCGCGAACGTGATCTGCTCTCCAAATCCCTTTTACATTCGTCCCACAGCACCGGAAAGTGGAACCACGTCGAACTGTTACTCTCATAGCGCCACGGAACGAACGGTAACTTTTATTTGATCAGCCGAAATTGCTTTACCCTTTGCGATTGACGATGATTTGTAAAGTGCGCTTCTCAGACGTATTTTATTAACTGCGAAATATATCGATGGATATGTCAAATGCGAAACGATGTCGAAATCTCGAAGCTCTTTGAACACATCGAACGCTTTCGCTTAGTGTATCTCTGCTGCTTTGTCGTCTTCACGGTAATTCTTGGAATATGACATTGGTACATTTTTTTTTTATTTCTAATGGAATTTGATTTCATGGTTTTTATTTTTAAGTGCTTTATAAATTAGGGGTTTGCCGACGATATATGTAAATATAGGCGGATTTCTGTGATTGCTGTTAGCGCTAATAAGGGATAATCGAGACGAGAAGACAGCCTTTCACCGTCTTGCGATATAAATATTCTTTCTATTACGTTATCCGAGACTAGACGCAGGCAAAAGTGGTTCTTTCAAAGTTTCGAACTGCGAGATACATATATAAACTACGGGTTTAACCGGTGTGTATGTTTTCCTCGAGGGATTTATGAGCCCAACGTCGCTTACGCTAAATCCACCCACGTGCCGAGAACCTGTGCAGTCGGCTCTTCTTCTTCTACGGACTCGTGGTATTAACGAGCTAATAAAATGGAAAACAAGGGGATACATAGGATTAACCGGGGATCGAGCATCAGGTGGGAAGTGTAACGAAAGTGCGTCGATCTCTCCCACGAATCGACGGGCGAAAGTGCCCGCGCGTCCCTACCAATCACTCTGGCGATGCTACATCTCTGCCTACTATGTAGAATAGATAGATAGGTTGGTCGAGTCCGTTACCTATGGATTCTGTTCGTTGTTATGCAAACTTGTTTTATGGTAACGATCCGCTACACCGCTACTGTTTCAACTCTCTGACTATTTTGCTATCGCACGCCTCGTAGATCCGAGCTGAATAACGCTATCGTTCATCAACCCTGTCAATTTCGACGTTCAGCACAAGAATACTCGACGTCGAGATCCGTGCAGATAAAAAAAAAAATAAAATCGCTAAAATTTGCGACACGGAGCGGGAAGAAATTTTTAAAAAATTTAACTATAAAAAATTCGACGTACGTCGAAATTATCATTTGTAGCAAATCTTACAATTTTTTTTTTTTTTTTTTTTTTTTCGAAAATTATATTACATTACATTACTACTGCATTCAAAAATACTTTTATAGTTTAAAAATATTCGGAGTAAATTTCGATTTTTTAATTTTTATTTTCTACTTAAACACAAAGCGTTGAGTATTTACTGTAATGACTGCGTTATTACACAGCCTATTTCACGTCTGTAATGACATAACTAATACCCGATCGATGAATCCTCACGTAGTTGCGTGTACATAAAAAAAAAAATTTAAATAAAAAAGAAACTTCGCGATTCAGCTAATGCTCCATCCTCCACCGAGCACACCGGACGGTTTGGCGCACGAAACGAGTCATCATTATCATCATCAACGAGAATCTCATGGCGAAAGAAGCATTGACGTTATTCTTCAAGCAAAAGTACTTTGATGCACAGTCTCGAAATCGCCGCCGCGCGTGCAGGCGAAAAACTCTCGTCATCAGCAGACAGTCTCGTGAAGCTGCGGGCCTCAATCCCCCTTCCGTTTCTCTTTGCCACTAGCATCGTACACGCGCTACCATTATAATAATTCATCGTTATTAGCACGAAAGTGAAACCGTCCGAGTGCACGGAGCCGTAACTAGATTTCCACGATGACCAATAGGCGCACGCGCGCGCGCAGCTCTTCGTAACTCATTACGAAATTTTGAAACTGTTTATTTTAAATGTTTTATATTCTATTTTTTTTTGCACCTTTATCTCTTCGCAGATTTATTCTTGCGATGTCTCGGATAGTCTCGTTCGTCTTTTTTTGGCGCTGTCTTCCGGTTTTTCTTTTTTTTTTTTCGCTGTTTATAATCTTTATCTCGGTTTCGTACGCGCGTGGAACAAGATTTGTCGCTGATAAATGTCATTTCGCAAAAGCTTAACTGCTCTCAAAGCCCGTAGTATATAAGGACGTGCGACGTCGTCCTACGAGATTTCGCGGCACAACCCACACGGGAACTCGCATGAACTCGACCGCGGCAATCCGTTACCAAAGCCGCGTGTAACTCTCGAAAACTGTGTTGCGCGGAGAGCACACAATCTTGTGATTTCGGAGCCGACAGAAGACGTATTTACAAAAAATGGGAACGACGAGCGGCGCGAGTAGTAGCGAATTAGCAACGCGCGCAGTTAAAATGGCACAGCGAAAAATTCTAACCTAATCGAGAGGGTCAATTGACTGTTTCGCGTAGTTTTATATATATGGAAGTGTTTGTATTATTGTGAAACTTGTATCGCGAACGATCGATCGGTATTGCGTGTTCACTCGGCGTCCCGCCGGTTTGATTGATGTCACACGCGCGTCACAAAAGTCGATCGATTCGTCGAGCAGCTGTCGTATCAAAAAATATTTTTTTCTGATTTGACAGTCGGACACTCAGTTAATTTTGAACGATTTAAAACCTCTAAAATGTCTTATATAATTATTTTGGTAAACAATTTAGATGTAAACAATATTTTACATTCGATTTTTTTCGTTTTTCTAGACAACGATTACTTAATTAGCACTTTAAAAATTATGTTTCAAATTTATTGTACTTTTTTTTATGGTGTAATTATTCTCCACATAAATATAACGGCAATACGGAACCACAGAACTACTATTGTCGTTTTACGGTCGTAAAATACCTGTAATTAATAACAATGTCGTGATGTTGAATTTTCTTTTGTTTTCTTGTCTAACAATAACGTTCTTCAAATGGTATAATTTGCCTGCAATGTTCCGCAGGAAAAACGAAAGTTTTCACTCTCAGTTCGCGCAGATCATTGGATCTCCCGAACGAAGGATTACCCGTTAAGAAATTACCAAAGAACCTCTTCTCCACCCCCTCCCCTTGCTGACAATTGCGTTGTCTTTACCATAAATCGATTTGTAGGCAAATATAAACGCTGAAGCTAATCTCGGCGGATCTTCGAAGCAAGAAGACCGAAGCTTTCTCTAGCTGTTCTATGCTGCTGGTCACGCGCGATCCATTTCCATCAATCTTACGGTCCGCAGAAAATCAACGACGACAGTATACGAACAAAGAGGGCTTTGCGGTGCAACTTTATTGAGAAGATATCGTGACTGAGTCGTCGGCGTAAAATGAAAAAATAAAAAATCCATTACGAGTATATTGATTGCCAAGCGACAGAAAGGCGTGTCTCGTATTGTTTTAGAGGTTAGAATGGCCTGAGATGCACCTTTCCATCCGTATCTCCTACTGCATCACAAATATTAGCCGACCAATCGTTTTTTCAGCGGTAAATTGATTCGGAAGTGAAGATTAACTGCTACCAAAGGAGAGAAAGGTAATTTAAAGAACACCGTGTCTCGTAATGTTTTAGAGGTTAGAATGGCCTCAGATACACCTTTCCATCCGTATCTCCTACTGCATCACAAATATTAGCCGAACAATCGTTTTTTCAGCGGTTAATTGATTCGTAAGTGAACATTAACTGCTACCAAAGGAGAGAAAGGTAATTTAAAGAACGCCGTGTCAACGCATCGTAAGATTATTGATTGGGATCGCCAGTTAGTACGGCTTATGACCTCTCCGACTCGGTTTATCTACCCATTCTATACTTACAATGATTTAACGATCGAACCTACTTTCCTTCGTTGCGACTCTTTCGATTTCGAGATACTCGCTTGTGTTTTTATACCTATATTGCCCCGAGTCACCGCATGTAACTATATACAGAGAGCAGCAGAGGTATAATATCGTCGTCGTCACCGTCGTTCACCAGTTTCTGGGTCGGGCCTCTCACTGGCCCACTAACGACGCGAACTGTATGTACTGTCCATACATACATCGTGTATTACCGATGTCGGCAGTGTTGCGCGTGTGCGAGAGTAGTCCACAAGCGATAGCGAAATGACCATTGGCCCACACGTTCGACATAACGAACGTGACGATCTAATAGATTTTACTTGTCTCGCGCTGTTATCTCGTGTATAACATATGTGTATAAATTTACTTACATATTTACATATTATCGATCCGAATGCTCGACCTTAATGGATCGTAGGACTGCAACGGTGTTGTAAATGCTATTTGTATATATATATATATATATATATTCGTGTTACATATCATAATAGCCGATATACACGTAGTGCCATTTTTTGCCGTTTATATCTACGCGTGTCGTGTCATTCGCTCGTATCGCCTTTCAACAATCATTGATGTTGTTATCCAACACGAATGTAAGGGCCGAACGACGATTCTACGTACTCGAAACGTATAGCTATTAAAAGTGCAACGTGTGGGTTTTCCGCGACATTATACACTGCCAGCAAAACGTTTTTCCACTCGTAACAGAATGCCTAATTGCTTGTAACTAATTGAATAGACGCGACGAACTCGAACGACGCTACACGTAACATTTATACTGTTCACGAAAGTTTAGCTATTTTTTTTATCTACGGAAAAGTTCGCGTTGATGGATGTAATTAATTGACGAACGAGTTATTGCGCAAAAACAAAAAGTAAATGTTCTTTCGTCAGTTTAATTTGATTTTGATAATTAAATTAAATTATCGATGGAATCGCTTGAAGAGTCCTTTTGAAACATTTTTTTCGATTTCGTGTCGATCGCATTTCAAATTAAAATCGTAGAAATGGGCATTTTTTTTTTTTTTTTTTTTTTTTTTTAGTGTATAACTCGAATATCCAGGAAAATAGAGGAATTGTATAGTAAAGTTTGGTTATCTTGTATAAAGGTACTATATTCTTGCCGCCATAGTATAATCGACTTCTGCACACTGCTGTGTGATTATTATAATATTCTAGGGGCACGCGGTCGCTCACCTCCAGCTGCACACCGAAGAGATCCCGCGACCTTCCCGGTCTCGGTGAATTTTCCAGGCCCTGCATCTCGGCCTGTCGTTCAACAAGACCCATTTCCCGATAACTCTCTGCGAATCAGAAAAACAAACAAAAACAATGTAAATTAATTAAATTTATCCCACTAATGTCTAAAAAAAAAAAAAAAAAGAGAAAAGTCTGAAAAGGTTGAAAAGTTTTCAAAAGATACGATGCGGAACTCCCCACGAAACAATTGTAAACTTCGCACCGGAAACAATGATTCCCTTTTTCGCGCGCGTTACAAAAACCGATACAGTCGGTAGGTATGCGAGCAAAGTGCCTCCCCGATGGCACGGTATGTAATTAATTAATTGGCAAATTGTCGAGCATTCTCTTGAATTATCACAAACGAGTTAGTCAAAGATAGTATTTACGACGACGAGGTTAGCATGCGTGGAAAGGAGCTTCTGTCCGCTAAACAGACGGGGTAAATAAATGTATTTCAGGTCCCTCGGAGCATAAGAAGCGTGCAACGAAGCCTCGCCGAGGACGAGAGTTAGAGTCCCTATATACGACACAACAATGAGCCAACCGCGCGTACGCGAACCGCGAACAATGCATGTGCATAACCTCGACGCCGGACTCTTACACGAATAGCTCGTGAGCGTTAACCGTTAGAACGTTCGAGGATGCAGCGCGCTTGAGATAAAGACGATGCTTCCAGCATAAGCCGCGGCGAAGGAAGGACGACTACGAGAAGAAAGAGTGCGGAGGGGAAAAAAAAAGAAAAAAAAAACCGAGAAAAGGCGGAAAAAAAAGAAGGGAGCTGGAAATTACCCACTAATTATTTCTAATTAATCGTTAGAATCGCGCGGGTTGCAAGGAACTTCAGATTCTGCAGGACGTTGATACCGAGTTCCGTCCTCTGCGTCTTCGTCAACGATGCGATGTACATTGTACTGAGTTATCTACGTACTGCACGCAAATACATACAATATATATATATATATAGCATTACTGCTCCTTATTCACTTCTACATCATTGAGACGTTAACCCTTTCGCTTACGAGAAATTTTCATTCAAGCGATAGCAGCGCCGCTCCATTTTTTTCGTAACAATGCAAATTGTTGTGATTAATTTTTTTTTTTCTCGGTGCCGTCATAAAAATTATAGCCGGAGGTCCGTTTACGATGTTTACAACAGTTACCAATATTTCGTAGCAGATGAATAGACATTTTGAATTTTACTGAGCCCCGCGCCGCCGGAACCTCTCGTCGTTACACGAAGCATTAAAATGCCCATTCCATTCAAAATTAAAAATTTATAAGAAAAAAAATTATATTTGCATTGCATTTGCATTTTTTAAGTGATTACTTCTTTATTGCTATTATACAACAGACCAATACGGTAAATCATGAATTTTCTTACCGCTGAAAAAACATAACCTAAAAGATTGTAAGGATGAATTTCCGCATTATAAACTCTCAAAAAATGAGGCGGAAGATACCGTCACTCGAGAAAAGTACCTATACACGCACTGTCGCTTCGCACAATCGTCGAAGGACGTATCGTTCATTATCCTGCGTGTCTTTACATCTCTGCCGTTCGAAACTCGATCGGTAGAAGTTGGTCGTCTCCCGGGCAAGTGACGGGGTAAAAAAATCGTATAATTGGACGTTTCCCTTCCCACGTTAAGAGATGAGCCATTCGAACAATAATTGAGTTGCGTCGAGGCGAAAGAGTGTGTATTCGGAAGTGCGGTTTCCGCGAGACCGATGCAAACGGGAGAATCTTGAGAATTGAAGACTTAGGCGATTTCGCGACTCCCCGTCGTTGCGGAATAGTAGAAAAAAACGAAAAATAAAAACAAAAGAATGAAAAGTCACCGCGGGGAAAATACGGAGAGAAGAAACGCTTTCAACATTTTGTTTCGCAGCGCAAAAGGTTTTGGTTAAGTAACAAGAAACAAAAAAAAAAAACGGAAGAAACACGAGAATGAGAAGCCGACGCGTGGAAAACGCGCGAAGAAGCGGCAATGGGAAAGAGGAAGAAGAAACAGAAGAAGTGTTTGGATGAACGAATGTATTATAGTATCGCGTATTATGGATACAGCTTCGCCGCTCTTATACGATCTCACTGAGGGGGCGAGCGAACGAACGCTAACGGGATCGTGATACGGATCATTAACGCTTTCAACGCTACACACAAGCGCTTGGGTGCAGACTCATGATCGCTCCCTGACCATCTCTCTATAAATTCTTGTTGAGACCACTCTCGTCGATGATCGTGTATTCCGCGCGCGTCGAGGCGCACAGGTCGTTGCATCGGAAGCTGCGGATCTAATCGGGTAAGTCGAACGTCGTTCCGTTCGACGGGAACGATTCTCAAAGTCGTAAAAGTAAGAGTCGGCACGTTCTAATGTCCGGGGAAAGATAATCAACGCTCTCGATATTGCAACAACATATACGTATATTTTTTTCGAAGATAATTGGTTCCTATCCTCCATCAGCCAAAGCTCTATAGAAATTATGAGATAATTACCGTATTTTATTTTTATTCATTACGAGAATGAGAAATACGGTGTTACGTGAATTAAGATCAATAATAAATTCATTGAGATTCTATAACTTGTTGTATTCGTAACTCGAGATTCCGTAATAATTCCGTAAATAAATAAATAACGAAAAAAAAAAAAAAAAAAATTCCGAGGCTAAAGTTCACTTTGAAAGTGAGTTTTTCGTTATCTATCTGTGTGTGTGTATTCACGAGTTTATAAATACATTGTAAGAAGCGTGTGAGAGGCAATAACATTGAGAGTTCGAAGGAAACGTCTCGAATCCACGTGCACAGCGTATATGCGGCGAACTCCGTATCCGGAAACGGCGGAGGTATAGTTTGCGTATCCTTGAACCGGTTCGCGGTATCTACTGTCCCTTACCCTCTATCTACGCTCTTACTTCGTCCGTCTTTCTCCTCTTGTGGCTTGAGAAAAGAACCGAATGGGAATAGAAGGGTAGTCGCTTAGCTGTGGTGGAGACGGTGGTTACCCGACCGCAGTGCATGGACGCGGATACCTAGGTTACTGCGCCTACACGTGTACTTCGTATACATACTTATATGTACACTGTATACATACGATTACGAGGCGCGCGCGATCGTGAAAGGTCGGTGGCGAACTCCAATCGCGGCTGATCTAGGATTGTAAGCTCAGTTACCGCGCGTATCTCGATTTTCATACCAACAACTCCAAAACATATTTTTTTACGTGTAAAAATAAGTTCGAGAACTTTTTTTTTTTTTTTTTTTTTTTTTTAAGGTTAATATACGTTAACCTACACGTGCGAATGTCGACACGTTACATTTTGATCGGTGTTCTCGGGATTCTATAAAACGAACGTATTACTGGACAGGTACTCCGATAAATCATTCGTGATTAACATCACATAATTCTGACACGAGAACATCGTATTTTTTTTTTTTTTTTTTGCGAATCAGCAATGTTTTTTTTCCGCGAAATGGTAAACATTTAACGAGCCTGAGAACTACGCGAATCCGGTGCAAGCAGAAAGGTACCAACGATTGTATTATCTCGGTGCGCATGCATCGCATAAGTAGCGAGTATATCATCGGGTCTGGATCTCGGATCGTCCAACTGGCGCCCGAACTCGACCGCTGTCGCAACCGACACGTCACCTCGTCACCTTTCCCACCCGTCTATCTCTCACCTCGCGAGACTCCACGTGGATGTTGTTGCGTGTTTAAATCCCGTGACGAAAAACAAAGAATCGACTTCACTTAAATTTTATGCACAGGCCAAGGATAATGTTTAATAGGTACCCACTGCTTAGTTACTTGAAAAAAATTAATTTCTATTATTCCGAACAAAGTTCCGAAAATCCATGGAAATGCGACGAAACAAAGAAATGAAATAATAAATAAAAGAAATGCTTTCGAAACATTTTTTTCGTATCGCGCCAAACATTTTTAGGCATTTTTTTTTTTTTTTTTTTTTTTTTTAAGGGAATTTTAGGAATTTTTAGGCACTTTTTTTTTTTAAGAAAAGTTCATTTTTTTAATTGTCTGTATTTCAGCTAAAGCACCTACTTTGTTTATTATACGCAAAGACGACGCGATTTCTCAAGAATAATTAGCCGCACGATACAACAGTGTATAAAGTATATACGACAGACGAGAGGTGCGCACGGGCCGCGCATTAATTAAAATTAATCTCTGTATGTCCCGCGACGAGTACACTTCGACAAACTCGAGGAAGAGCGTTCGCTCGTTTGTCTTCGTCGTCTTTTTCTCTTGTTGGATAAACGTTAATGCCTTTCGAATGGATCTCCCGAAGTTGTTTATAACTTACAACGTATGGACTACTCGTGACGTAAGCCTCAGCCTTTACCCTCTTTTTATTCCAGAGAATATATATATGTATACGACATACCATTTATATTCTCGGGTTATCGTTCTTGATGCTATAGATAAAACAGTCGGTTAAAAAAAAACCCCAACCAATCAATCACAATAGTAGCGGAATATACGGAAAATTGCAGAGTTACGAAGTTCGCGGATACTGGAAGTAAGGGATGGGGGTGCATTCGTCTCGTACTATTTCTGGTATTATCCTGCGGTAGTGTATGTGTCGTCAGGTCGGCCGGTACCAACCGGAACGCCGAGGCGGCACGACTGTTTTAACGAACGCCAAAGGTTCTCCCGTCCAATCGTAATGCTCAAGAAAGTTTTTTCAGGTATATGACTCTTTTTTTTTTTTTTTTCATTGTCAATGTAACTCGACATTGCCACGCAGCTGAAACTTTTCCGATGGAAATCGTAGCAACATATCATCGCGACGATGTGTTTGAAAGTTTCGTACAGTCGAATGATAACAAGATATGGGGAAAAATAAGGAGTTCTGTAGAAAACTAATGGAAGTTTCGAATTAAGTTTCATCAGTTCCCATTCGCGTAGAAATGGGCAAAGTGTCAATTGTCTCGAATTCTCATTATTATACTTATATTGCTTTTTTTTCGTGTCCAACACAGACATAACAATCGCCTCTGTGTCTCGGGTGAGCGTCGATTAAAGTAACATTAACATTACCGGTAGCCGCAAGTGGGTCATGTATCGTTGGTATATACTTCATCCGTTGATCTCAGTGGGTCTCGCGATTCGCAGGCGATTGAGTGATCGAGAAAAAAGTCCTTGACCCATACGTGTCAGGGTTTCGACTAAGTAACCGTTTCGTACGATGCTGGCGGACTAACAGGATCTGCAAGATCTGTTACGTTTTTTTCTCTCGGGAGTCAAATGTTCCGTTTTTGCCTAATTGCTCCGGGAGTGTTTTTTATTGCACAAACATCGTGTAAAAAAAAAAAAAAAAAAAAAAAAAAAAACGTTTCGAAAGTACAAAGAAAGTGGCAGTTGAAAAGGTAAATTGAAAAATATGCATCGAAACGCGACTGTTTGAAGGTTAAAAATTACAGGTTCATCGTGATGGTCGCCGGGGGAAAGGCACCGGAAAGGGCTTCGTCGCGTTTCGGTGCTTCGCCCCCTTTGGCTCCGGTCCTCCCTCGTCATTTAAATGCCAACCGCATTAGCGTCCTATCTACTTTATTATACGTATAATAATACACGAATGGTATAATCGTGTCCAACGCCCGCTAGGAATAGAGGCCTCTTTTTCTTCATAAAACCCCGAAATTAATAATTGTCTCCATGAAAATGGCACAAATTATTTGCCATTTTGTTCATCAATCTTCTCGGAAGAATTGGGGAAGGTTACGATTCCATAGATTATCATTCGTTACTTAATTAATCTGCATAACTGTTGATAAGAGAAATAAATTCTTGACGATCACTCATAACTTTC
This sequence comes from Buathra laborator, assembly GCA_934046635.1. Classification (NCBI taxonomy): domain Eukaryota; kingdom Metazoa; phylum Arthropoda; class Insecta; order Hymenoptera; family Ichneumonidae; genus Buathra; species Buathra laborator. The sequence continues at coordinate 9,890,731 of OW203900.1, forward strand.
GTCTTCATAAATAGGGTACATTTTGGAAAAACAATTTTTTTCAGCTATTTCTAGTAAACTATGAATGGCACGATGTAAACAATATATCTGTAGAAATGCCATAGGAATGCAATAAAAATAATAAAAATGTATATAATCCAAAAGTTAAGGATTTCTGTTCCGCCAAAACCTTTTTCTCATTTGCCACTTTCCAATTTAATATACTCTACCGATCATATATTTTGTCTTTCGTATCTAAAATTATGATGCAACCGCGAAGATCATGCAAATTATCGCGGCTGCGGCACAACATTGAGATTGAGAAATGACGGAACCTCGCGGAAAACTTCGCTATACTATAATGTACTCGAACGCGTCTATTGCAATCTCCTTTCATATTCACCGCAGTCGATAAGCGTTCTATAAATAGATAAGGGTATAAGAGCATCTCATCGAGTTTTGACCGAATCTAATATTATCCATACTATGGGAACTTTAACCCGTATTTGCATAAACTCAAGTCGTTTCTCGCTAAAAAATAAGCCTTTGAAGCGGAAAAATCGATAAATACTCAAATGGTAAAATGGTACCAATATTGTAAAGATTATCGGTTAACCAAAGGTTAAGCGCGTATTCGAGATCCGCGAGACACTTATGATGAATGTAGAGAAGGAATAAACAAGCGTGAAGATCATAGAGCTCGTGAGAGCAGACCGGAAGCGCCGGGGCCGCAGTTTCCCGGCACCGCGCGTTCGAAAGTGGTATATCGCTTTCGCGCGTCTTCCCATCTCTGGACGTTCTCGTGAAAAGGATCGACAGCCAAGGCGTCGTGGCCGAGCGATCGTTTCGCTCGAAATCGCGTGTTCTGTTCGCGTGGGCGTCGCGTGGTACTATCCATACACGAAATATACACATATACATAGCGCATACACACAACTGTAAGGCAAAACTACTTTTACCTACACTGCGTTGTATTTGGAAGCATGTTATAGCATAACCGTTGGTTGGGAAGTCGTTTCCATGTGTGTGAAAATACGTACAGCCGCAATCGCGATATAGTTATAGTAAAACACGCTAAGGGAAGTTTTACCTATGTAGGTTCACGTGGTATTGTAGCAGTGGAGCCCCCAGAGGGGTTGTAGAAACGTAGGAAGGAAGTTTTCTATCGATCGGCGTCGGTGTTTTGAGGTCAGGGCGCTGCGCCAGTACTGCGGGGTCCGTCGGCTAATCCTACGGACCGGCAAAATCGGCGACCGGCATCCGCACGACTGTATCCTATATACGTATACTCTCTATATATATGCGCATGAAGTATTATTTTACACGTATAGAGAATGGTATCCGTAGGTGGAACGTGCTACATGCAGATAACCGGGTGCACGCGGTACCACGTTACTGAAGTATACAGCAACGGCAAAGGTACTTTTGTATTATAGGTATAGGAAAGCTGATGCTAAACTTCGCCGTCGTCGCTCTTCGCCCAACGATCGTCGACTTCGAAACACACCCGCTCTCGTCTGTACTAATACGTACCACTTCCCGGGTATACACACTGCGTCGCGTGCTTCGCGTAGCAAACGGTGCGCCAACGCTTTCGAAAGCGAGAGATCCTCTTGCCGATTGGTCAAGGATAATATCAGAGGAAACAAGGCTTTCCTCTGCAATGCGGACGAGAGAACAACCGAGAATCTCCCTCTGGAGTCCGTTTATTACAGTCAACAACCTCGTTATTAATTTTTTTTTTTTTTCGTTTTAACCATTTTTTTGTTTTTTATCGAAGGGATTTAAGGAGATCTGAAACTTACCGGCGAATTAATTAAAAAATTAGATTGTAGATTTCAATTATTCGCGGCTTCCCTGGAATTGCTGTTAAGGAACTAATTGGAGACGGTTCCAAAAGAGGATAAAAAAATATTCCATTGGTACCACCGAATTTTTATAGGAGAAAATCGGGATATCTTATAGGTTCTTTGTTTGTTGAAGGTATTGGTTACGATATTTGTTGTTTTTTGGTTTCGTGTTCTATCGAATCGGAATTTTAAGGAACATTCGTTCATTTTTGTTTTCCAAACGAACGGAATTTTTTTTAAACTTCATATAATTTCTTTTTAATTTTTTTTTTTAAGACGAACACATTTTTTTCTAACGAGGATCGACCAATCTTCATCTTTTTATTTTTACCGTTAAACAATACCGAGACACTGTTTATATGAATATCTGTTGAAACCACACGCTTGGTGTGCATCGGTTGTCGAAGAATCGCCATCCCAGAGTCGGCGAAATTTTTTGTTTTGTTTTTCGTTTCCTTTCCAGCAGGAAACGAAATCAGACAAAGAGCATTCAAAGCAGCAGGATCACCAGCAACGGCGCGCGACGTTTCAGTGGTCGCGATGGGCAGGAGCGGTATAGAGCCACAGAGAGTCAGAAAACTATCGGAGTGCTCGTTCTTTCAAGGCTGTGTCAGGGCAGGTGGGCGTCACGGCTGACGTCCTCTGCACGCGGCCTGCACCGCAAAACCTCCGAGACCTCTGTCCGCAGGTCCGCAGCAGCATTGTCAGCAACGGCAATGCAAGCGGCCAACTCCATGACGTTATAAGAGCGGGTTAACGAAACCTGAACTTTTCGACTGTCTTAAAAGAAATTGTCTTCGCAAACTCCGCGCTGGATAAGCGTAGATTTGGAACGACACCGAAGAACGCCAAACTGCGAGGATATAACAAAAATTACGCCCGCGATTCTTCCCAGAAGGACATAGTATATTGCCAGATATGGCAACAGGAGCGAATAAACCGGCAGAAGCTACACGGTTGGACGCTTCGAGTCCGAGGGAACGCGATGATCGTAACGATCGTTAGTCCAGAGGACAGCTGCCACCCTCATTTCTTTTTACAACCCCCACAGCCTGAGAGCCTCGAACTGCCATGTCACCCCCTCGTTCCGATCGTCTGTTTTCTTCAACTCATTAGTATCGCGGCTCCACTCGGCAACAATTCACGAATTACATGGGGGGTGCGCAATGAGTATATGCCATGTGTGTGAAATGTCGCCGTTCATTCAGAGATAGTAGAATCGCGTAAATAATGGGAGACCTTTCGATTAATTGCTTTCGCCAATCATCACAATATCATTCGATACACTTTTCTAATATGCCGAAAGTAAAAACGATTATTAATTCAAGATGGAGATACAGGCTAAATTAATGTGGAATAGAAGAAAACTGTATCTTTGGTTAACAGTGCTTATCTCGTTACGCGTTAAGAATCAAATGTTACGATTTACTTTAGAACGCGGAACCAACAAAAGGAACACGCAATACGACGGTTCGACAACCGCAATTCAAACAAAACCAAAGATTTTTTTTATTTCTATGAAAAAAAATCTATAAATTTACGAAAATTTAGGTTACGTTTTATTTGTGGACAAAATAGGTGTTCCTTAAAATGCGATGGATGAGATGTTAAAATACAGTAGCTTTGCATGAAGAATATATCGTGTCGGAACCGCAGCGTAATCCAAACCTATTTATTTTGTTTCACTGTATATAAAGTAGAAGTACCGATTTTGGCCATTTTTACTCCACTTTTATCCAAAAAGGTCGAAAGGACGAACCGCTGAATAAAACGAATTAAAATTACAGTAGGATGATCATTCTATGAAAACTTTCAAAATATTGATTTCGAAATGTGGGGAAGCAATTATTTGACAGCCATTTATAGAAAAAATGGTGCAGATTAAAGAAATCGTCTTTATGTCCAGTTGTCCCGATCGATCGCGTATGACGATCATTGTAACACTGGACGATCGAATCATATGGTCTGAGAAATTTGTAGAGATTATTGCAATAAAAAGAGCCGAATGGGGCATAACATGCGGAAAATGTCACAATTTGTACATAGAACGCAAATCGAACGATTTTACTTATTCAAAATTTCTCATTTCGATTTAAAGAAAATAACCGACTATAGATGCGCGGGGTAAATACCGTACTTTCATGACGTCGGCACATCGTCGGCGTTCACGAATCAATTTGTATACGTAGACACACGCAGTACCTACGTAAGAAACATGGCGGATGGTAACTAAGTACGGCATCGATACTGCTTGCGAGAATCGTGCGGTAGGTCAATCGAATGGTATGCCTTTTCCCGCCGTCGGGTATAAATATGCAAACCCGGAGATACACCACATCGTGGCAACATACACGTTGCCATCAACGCGGGAAAGTGTGAAGAAGTAACTCCCATTGACCTCAGCGAAATTGGTAAAAACGGACAATTTGCAGAAGTAAAGTTCAAAGTGAAAAACACGCGGGAAACAGGACACTCGTGAAGAGCACCTTTTTGCCTCGTGGCAAAGTGCATCTAACCAAACCTTCCACGGGTTTCTACTTTGTAGATATTGAAACACACCGAGTAAAAAAAGAAAACAAAGAAATAACATACAAAAGAAAATACCGGGTACGCATCGGCTAGTGTAGAATCGTAAGGTAGAATCATAGGAAGAAACTATGCAGATAGCGGGAAAATACGAGGGAATGACTGGGCAGCATATGGCGTTTGGCTTCGCAACGCTCTCCCTTTTCCTAGCGTCTGAACGGCAAGAATTACGAGTTTCAGAGTCCTCGCGCGGTCTCTTGCGGTTCCCCTTGTATGCGTTTTCATTATTTTTTTCAGCTGCACTTCCTTCTGCGTTCCCTTCCTCTTCCGCTTCTCCCGAGTGACCCCCCGAGCCCAATTACGTCACTTACATGACTCTACGAATAAAACATCGACTCGGCGAACGCGTACCAGTTAGTCTAGATCCGGGGATTAATGTAGCGTGACTGACGATTGTTTAAAATAATGTTTTGCTCAATTTAAGATACTTCGACTGATATTTCCTATGAATCAGATCGGGGATACCTGATACACGCGTAAATGATCACGCGTGATGATCGCATGATGCACGCATTATCCCGCATGAACTTTCAGTCCCGTATCAATTATTGGAATAAGCCAAAGAAACCAGGAAAACGTTGTCTTTGCATTTCAACCGGAAGTCAACTTGATTCATCCATATAGTAAAAAAAAAAGATTTGCGATTCGAAATTCCAAAATTGCGTGATGATCGCATGATACATGCGTTATCCTGCGTAAGCTTTGAGTCCCGTATCAATGATTGGAATAAGCCAAAGATACCAGGAAAACGTTGTCTTTGCATTTCAACCGGAAGTCAACTTAATTCATCCATATAGTAAAAAAAAAACGAGTTGCGATTCGAAATTTCAAAATTGTGTGATGATCGCATGATACATGCATTATCCCGCGTAAGCTTTCATTTCCGTATCAATTGTTGGAATAAGCCAAAGATACCAGAAAAACGTTGTCTTTGCATTTCAACCGGAAGTCAACTTGATTCATCCACATCGTCAAAAAAAAAAAAGAGTTGCAATTCAAAGATTCAAAATTCGCTCAAACAACCCGTCGTTTCACCTGCATGCAACCTCGAGGTCGCTGTACGCGGTGAAAAGAGAAAAATCAAAGGCACGAGGTAGAATAATGAGAAGAAATGTTCTCCGACTCTGGTTTAATGGGGGAGAAACTAAATCGTGCGCAGGGCGCAACCACCGAACTCGCGGGGTGGCAGTGATTATTGCGTGACCGAGGCGCGCAAGAAACGAAGGGAAAGGCGCACAGCGCCTTTACCGCGGCTTATACATGAAGCGAAAGACCCTCGACTCTTCGATCGCTTTCACAACGTAGTCCTATGAAAGTGGCTACAACTCAGCCATATTACAATATAGTGTACCTTGTAGTATATTTACGAAAAGGATATACACAGGTGGTACATCTAACATGAATCGTGTAAATCCACGACTCTCTTTTTTCTTGGAGTCATTATGTATGACTGTTGGCTTTTATTTTCTCGCAGAGTCCCCCTATCGTGGAGTCAAGTTCTCGCTACTTCGCGCGCGCATTGACGACCATTGCTGACCGGGCAGTAAGCAAATAGTAAATGAGTTCTATAGTCACCAGTCGACGAAAAAACGTTCACACACACAGACACACATTCGTATACAAGTAATAATATTCTCTCGTGACCTGCGAACGCTTGCTGGTTGAACCGGAGGGTACCCCCGTCTCTATCGATCGTTGGAGCCGCAGGAGAGTCGGCGAGTCACGCCAACCGAACGTGTACAACCCCCTGCGAACGCGAGACACATTACCAAAGCGGCACTGGTATCAACGGGCGCAAACTGTATAACCAATCTATACTAAAATACTGCATATATAGATATAGAACTGCCGAAGGCGAAGCGAATTTGTAACTTCGCTCGTAAGAAATTTCATTGCGATAGAAGTTCGGATACATATAGGAGTATGCGGGGCAAAATGGGACGAGAGTCAAAATGGAACACTAGAAATGAATTGATACGTGAAATGCTAAAGGGACATCCAATTTTTTTTTTTTTAGATTGTCTCTTCAATTCAACATGTGGTGAATTTTTTTTTCATGTTTACTTTCATTTTTTTTATAATGGGCCATTTTATACCGCTGACCATTATCATCGACAATGTACTTTTGCATAACGTTGATAATCGATTATTGGCGCCGCGTGGCGCTTTCTGTTTACGGGTCTATACAATAGCCTGTGGTATAAAGCAAAGCGCCACTGTGGAGAGAATTAGCAGCTACCTGGCATCATCACCTTCGCAACACTGCAGACCAGACGACAAGAACAAAAAATGACCAAACGCGGAGGCATTTTTTTCACAAACATATTAAGACGAGCCTTCGATATTTCTCAAGAAGTGACTCATTTCTTCATCCAGTAACGGAAATAGAAATTAATTTCTAATGCAAAAAAATTCCTCGACTGAATTCGATTTACCGTGGCGAATGCGCGGCGACGCAGCTGGTGCAATCGAAGGGGGCAAAACAAAAACGTGGCGACTGAACGACAACGGCTATAAGTCACGAGACGTATGCTACAGACACATACATACACGTACGCGCATACACGATATCCAAAAAGTCAGGGAATCCGGCAGGGATTCGAAGACGCGCCCTTCTTCTTCACGCGAGATTCACCCTCCCGCGTCTCCTACCATCGCGGAACCGCAAGTCAGAACAGCCCTTACGTGAAAGCAAACTTGCCGTCGCTCACGCTACCTGCTACTTGCGTGTGTTGAATAGACGAATACTCGGTACGATCGGCGAAAACCTGATTAGAGTTTCGGCCACTCAACAGTGAATGGTCGATGAAGAACATCGAACGGAACAAGACAAATATATACCAATAGCGAATGCTCGAGAATTTTCGTGAATCGACAATGATTGTGTACCAATGACTTATTAACTTCCTCCCCAACTTGGGGACGTATACATTTAAGAGGGTTGATGATATTGGTGATGGAACGACACGATTTGCCAGTGTGTTACGGTTGAAAGTGTGAGTTTAGATACACTGTGTGGATTGTCGTGTAGGTGGGTCACGCGAAGAATGGGCGGCGATTCCAAAAATAGGACCATTACCGATAAGGCCTTTCCAACAGGCGCGGCGTGCATGTATACCGGTTCCCTCTTTCTGCCTTCGTCTCTCACTCCATACTGCTAGGTGGTGATGGCAGGTGATAAAGCGAGGGAAATGGGGTGAGTTAAGGGTGGCCGATGATGACGGTGGAGAACGACGAAGTACGACGTCGCTTTGCCACACAGGGGGATGAAATAAAGGCGAGGTTATTCCTGGGCGCTTATATTGCCCTACGGACACCACTCTCTCTATCTACTATGCTCCCTTTCGTTCATCCCTCCACTGTTCATCCCCTTTTTAACTTTCTCTCTCTCTCTCCCACTTCCTCCGAACCTCTGTCCACAACGATCGCAACTTGCGCTTCCTGTTTGTCCGGCTGGGAGGCCTAATTGGATCGCGGTGAGACCGCGTGCGTTTTATCATCCCTTTCTCCTCTAACAAACCGCGTCAGCGCGATGAGCTATCCTCGCGCCAAAAAAAAAAAAAAAAATGCAACGACATGGAAAAAGTTCTTCTTACGAAAGCATATTAAAGATCGACTTGTCTTTGGTGTGACGGTAAACGAATGTCTTAGTTTTCTCAACCAACAATAGGGCAATATATGCATTTTTTTGTCAAATCGAATGCTTTATGGTTATGTTTTCTAACCAACTTGCATTCTAATGTTAAGCAACTTGTTGGATTTCATGTAAAAGTGTTAAATTATTAAAAGGGTATTCCCAAAAATATTATTTTTAATTTCTCTTCGTAATTATCTGGAATCCAGAGGAACAAATGTATATAAAAATAAAAAAATCCGTCTCTGGAGTCTATTTAAAGTTCTTTAATACAACAGCATGAAATAATTACAAAATGCTAATGCTAAACAATACGAGTAGAAACTTCGAAAGAAATTAAAATGCGACGAAGGACATTTGAAAAGATCGCAAACAGAACGAATATGAAAGACTCAATACCCTCGTTGACGTAGCAATTGGTTCCTTCAACACGGGGGTAGAGATTTAAAAAAAAAATCAAACGTCGTCCTTCTCACAGTTAGTTATAATGAATGGTAGTTAGAAAAATTGTAGTCGCCTATATAATTTCTATTCCGAACTACATGCGCTCGAGGTTTGGCAACAAACGGAGAAGAGGAAATTGTCAAGGGGGTAGTTGTACCGGGTGAGCAGGCAGTAGTTGTTATATCGCGGGGGTGCGAGTTGCCCGCGACATTATTGCGTCTATTGTATTTATGTGTGTATCTGTGTGTACGTAGACAGGGTTCCGAGTCGTTCGAGCCACGCGAAGAAACTCTGACTATGTGTATTATATGCCTATGAAAAGTCAGCACACGGTGGCAGGACTGGTAACGCGCAGGGGGTACGATAGGAATGAGAGAGGTAAAAAAAAATGAAAAAAAAAAAAAAAAAAAAACGGAGAAAAGGCTTGAGTGGCGTTCTACGAGGGAATCGCGTGACTACTCACGGATCAATAGTTTGCCCGTACGGGGGTACAGTATACACGTTGTATGTTCTATAACGCGGTGCCTACACTCTTCGTTGGGTATCCCTAATAGCTCCGAACGCAAGCTGCTGTCTCGAACTCCACTTGCTATGGGGTACCGTCATCTATTACGAGGGAGTCTCCTTTTATTTATATCTGGTTTCCTCCGATTCATTTATAGTATCACGAAGTCATGTTTGCATTTACATGATGAGCAACTAGACATACTGAGCAAACTAATCGATTTGCAACATTTTTTTTTTTTTTTTTCGAAGAAAACGAAGGGAATTGAAATGATCATTGAATTATTCGCAAAGACTTCCCATTATCCCCTTCACACGTGTCAACGATGAAGTTAACCATCGAGTTGAAAGTTAAGGGTGAATATGGATCGCCGTATTCGGATCGCCAGTATTCACGATTTTTACCATACAGACCTTTACATCGACTCTTATCATTTTCAACCCTTCGATCACTAAAAAAATATAATCACCTATTTAATATCTAATTTCCAATGGACTCAGCATAATTCGATGCAAAAAAAAAAGAAAAAATTGTTAGTCGCTCCGGAATGTCGCTCAATGCCTACCGGCGTCTCGATAGGGGAATAGAAATTGTAGCTTCTGAATAATGAAATAGCGAGCCTCGGCATTCCGTGATATATTGCCTCGTGAAAATTTTCCTTCCCCACGTGACGAGAAAGACTGGCGATTATACCGCGAAGATTAGTATACACAGCGTGGAATATATACGGAGTGGTTCTTCCGTCTCGTACGCCTCGGGACACTCGACGATTCGAATGGCGATGATCATAATGATCTTAGTCTCGCCGTGTTCAAAGGGGTTAAGACGCCACCGGTACAACCCCCTTTCGAAGTTATGTATAACAGAAGGAGGGAATTTCTCCTTACGCCAAATTATGCAGCACACGGAACACGAACGTGTGTGCCGAAGTTTACGAGAGACTCACGCAGCTTTCGTCAATGTGGTGGCGGATACGTGTGTCCAATACACAACCAGAGGGGCTGTCTAGTTTCCTTCTGACAATTTCGACGTGTGTGCCTTTATGTAATGAGAAAACAACCTTTATCACGGTGTTGCGTGAGTCGGCGAAATGGCAACGAGACGAGAGAGCGAACGAAGAGCACAGAAAGGAAGAAGAGAGAGAAAGAAAATATAGTATACGAAGGCGTAGAGTACAGAAGGAGAGGCGAAGTTTCACGACGAGAAATGGGCTTATCGTTATACGGCAAAGCTATACGACAGCCCGTATTATCGATCGTACGAAATGTTCTTGGAAACCGCGACGACAACGACGGAGGAGGAGGCCGAAGCTATTTCTTTTTTAGTTTTTATTTTATTTTTTTTCGCGTCTCCCAATTCTCATTGGAGAGGTGACGTTCGCGTTCGTTCAAACAACTTCGGTGGCTTTCGCAATTTGTTCGTACGAGCAGACTGTCGACTAATACGACGTTTCAAGACTCACGAATCAACGACGTGCTAAGATAACCACGTGCCATTATCAAGGGGGAAAAAAAAAGGATAAAAAAATGAGATGACGAATCGATAAATTTGTCCTATTATTCCGACGATCCGTAGAGCGCAGCGGGCTAATCGAGTACCTTTTTTTTTTTTTTTCGTCAAATAAGAAATATATATATCGCGATGTTTATTCGAGAATAAATCAGGAATTCAATTTAAAAAAATGGTAATAATGGAGTTATTTTTATCGTAGGATATAAAAAATTATCAACTGAAATTCGCCGCTCCCCGTTTCGTGCGCAAACCCTGCGAAAAGGTCACCACGTTATTTCATTAAAAACAAAACAAAACAATAAGCAACGCTGCTACAAGAATATCTTTACGAAACGACGTGAATAAAATAAAATAAACTTTTGTCTCTCCACCCTTATTGCGATCCGAAACACGTCATTCGCAACGTTTCATCGATTACTTCAGACTAGTCGGGGGTATAAATAAATTGGCGAAGCCTGTCCCGTAGGTATCGATGGCCAAATTCGTGAATCGCTGGGGTGCCACGACGTCGACGAGACAAGGCTCGCGCCCAAGTTTATCAAGCTATATAAATGTACGTAACACATACGAAGGTTTACGCGCGTATAAGTAAAATGATTGATGGCCCTTTTTTTCTCGTAAGCCAACATTTTTCTTCGAGAAGTATCTATACTTTACTATATACCGAAGTAGTATACGAGAGTATCGATTCGTCGTTGAAAAACTTTCTATATCGTATATACATTCTTATAACACTGTATCCCGTCTAATTGTATAACTGCATATCGAGACTGTAATACATCGCGAACTATCATCGCATGAGACGGGGAACCCAAGAAATTTAACTTCCCGATGTTGGGCCGCGTTATTGCGTTAAGAGTGCAGAGATCCCGAGTGCCCCTTAAGTACGTAGTAATAGAAAAGCATCGCGAAGCACACATCTTCGTGTACCGATGTGGCGCAATGACGACGCAAAAGCGACCGAAAGGATCTTCACTCTCGGAAACTCATCGTTTCATTAGCTTTCCCACTTTTGAGATAACGAGCGGTCCCCCTTCGTCCTGACATGGAGAAAGCAGAGAAAGTTCTCACGACGTTAAGGAGAACCCGAGCGCTATGGACGCGTCGAAGGGTTTGACCCCCTCGGAGGTCGTACCGTCTTATTAGAGTAACTTCTCTCGTGCGCGAGACTCTGCGGCTTGCAAGACTCGATGCGATTATCCATCGTCTTAGTTGGTATTTTAGTTGCATTAACCGGACAGGAAACAAAACGCTCGCGGTGTAGAAAGTTCAGGAGGCTCGAGTTAACGCGAAATAATTAATTGTTTAAAATTTTAACCCTTGTTTTAATTAATTAATGTTTTAATTAATTATTCTCAAATATTTATATTTATTTAAAAATAAATTATATAAAATAAATATCATCGATGTAATGTGTATTATTATCATTATTATATATCATATAACGATCTGCGATTTATTAGCGATTATTATCATATTATTGCATAATAATGTTATTATTATTGGACTATTCAATTTTTTTTTAATATTTCATTTTTGCCAATAATTTCAACAAAAATGTTAAATATGATTTACGAGAAGACGTATGCAAAAAAATAAAACGTTATTCATGTGAACATTTTTTTTTTATCGATATCTAAAATGTTTGATATTTCTACTTGTGTTATATGAGAACTAATTAAAGAGAATGCGATGAGACGCGTCAAATTAATCACTTTTAATGAATTTTCGTAATTTAATTGCAATTGTATTTACATCAAATTCGAGGACTTCTCTTCAATTCATTTGTAATTACATGTCAAAGGGGTGAATATATTACGCGCATCGCGAAAAGGAGTATATTGTTGCGCGATCACCGGGAAGAGAACCCGTCAATGGCAGAGAACGCGTGCTGCCCGACATGTGGAGATCGAGGGGCGCTGTGAAGAATGATTGAAAGGTGAAAACACACGGCGTATCAGGGGACCCCGAGTAGCTAAACACTAACCGGAAGTACGGACGCGTGATCGCGTAATGCGTTTGAACTCCATTTCCAAGGACGCTTTGTTCGTTGTGTTCCCATTGAGAGTTTGGGTCGTATAAGAGACTCTCACTGGTTCTCTGTGCTTCCCGCAGAAACTGATCTTCATTGTCGTCAAATTAAGTTCGTTTTTTTTTTTTTTTGAAAATACAGCTAATTTGTTCGACAAGTCTGGAGGAAGCGAACGCGTGGCGACCACTGCAAACAGCAGGTAAATGCACCTGTCCATCTAACCGGTCTCCGATGTTCCCGCTGCTCCAATTTCGCCCAACTACGCCCACCCTATTTCGCCCTTCAGATCGTAGAAACTGTGACGCATTTTTTTTTTATTCTTACGAATTTTTTTCATCAGGCAAAACCAACGGCGTAGAAAAACTTTAGAACTAATGTTTCACTCGAATAACAATATTTTCTATCGTTATTTTAAATAATGATAACAACAATAACGAAGTCTTCTATGCAGTTGTCCAAAAGGTATTATTACGGACAATAAAAAATGTCATCTTGCATATTCGTTTTTCACCCGTACGGCGCCAATGAAAGGCTTAGAACGACAAAGACAACGATCTATAATGATATTGCAAATCGCATGCTGAGATCGTGGCGCGCGGTTGGTATAAAATATACACGCGATTACCAGAGCACCGATCAGTCATTGTGTCGGACGATGGCGGAGTGGATGTATATAGACTGTACCTATATACACTCTGCTGGAACGTTTCCATCTGTGATGAATAGGACCGGCGATAGAGACTCACGCGCGCGTCCACCTCCGCTTCTTTCCCTACTTTACGATACACGATCAGGTGCTATTATAATACCGCTCGTCGATTCAAATTTCTGCATCGGCCCTCCCCTTGCGCATTCGCTAATCTGCATCTACGCTGACGTCATTTCCCATTTCCGGAAATCGCCTCGCCGTTGCGAGGTTATTCAGCGTTTCAGCGAAAGCGAACTCATGAATTACTTCGCATATTCGGCACTTCGCGCAAAACCAACGATAAAAAATCGTTGCGCAACGAGTATAAAAAATAAAAATCGTTAAGGACATTCGATCGAAGAGCAAAGTACAGCAATTAAAAAAAAAAAAGTTTTATACAAAACACAAAGATACTACAAAGATACAATATTAAATACATTTTTGAGAATTACTTCCGCCTAAAATCGCAGTACAACGCTTAGCATACGCGATTTTTGTTCAACAATTTTTTTTTTTTAATTCATGGATGTCGCGTATACATGCAGTTTTTGTATAGCATCAGAAAAAATTGATAAAAAAAAATGCACATAGTTCCAAAAAAAAAAAATATATCGTCTATTGCCTAAAATTGAAAAAAAAAAAAGAGTTGCCGAAAAATCTATTATCCGTTTATTATTTTCGTGAATTATCGGTCGCCCTGGAGAATGAGAAGCGGGACGATGTAGAGTTTTAGGTCTACGGAAGGAGAAATGAGGAAGGTATAAGGATGGTACCGGAGTCATTACCACGCCGCGGGGTTGCGGAAGAAGGAAATGGGGTTGCGACGACCTCCCTAACCGGTCATCCTTCTCGATTATTCAGCCGGCATTGTACATGTACGTAATAACACAGCGGTGTATGTTCAAGCAGAGTGAGGAAAAGAGCAAGTGAAGTTAGGAGAGGGAGGAAGAGGATACACAAACGTTGGGTTATACGGTAAAAAAAAAAAAACGAAGCACAGGTGCACGCGAATTTACGTGTAGATGATCAATGGCGTCGGCGTTGAACGTCCCCGTGTGTACACGTGGGGCTGGCATGGCAACGCGCTCGATAAATACCTCGAGCCCCGCGAGCTTCCGGTTCCGTTATCGCGGCTACCGCCAAGTGTCCCCCACCCCCTTCATCCCCTACCGTATAGAACACAACGTGCGTGGCGGCTTTCGACGCCGCTACGTAGAGGGTGTAATTCGGTTTTAACGTGGCATTAACGCCACGTTTCACGACGTCCGCTACAACCGAGACTACGGGGTTGAAGCCTTCCACCCCCCCCCCCCGCCTCTCGCCCTCTTGTATACCCCTGTATCGAACCCCCAGTTCCTCCACGGGACCGATAATCTCTACTGTCGATCTCAGAGTTTTACGCCTACCGGCCATTTTGTAATCCACTGACGAGAATATATATTTTTTTGTCCACACGCAGCGATCTTTATGTTATTGTCGTTTCGAGATCTATTACATAGACAAAATATAATCGATTTCTAACGGCGATTCGAGAGTCCAAGTTTTCCGCGATATGCGGGTTTTGTACATTCGGAGGCTCTCGCGATGGAATGGAGCAACAGAATCGCGTATACGGTTTCGTAATAAATTCGATTTTTTTTTAAATTTAAAAACATGTGAAATATTGCAATGTTAATGTATTTTTATTTAAAAAATAAAGTATGTTATGTATAAAAATATTTATTCGATATTCAGCAGCCTTTTGAACAATTTTTCGATTTTTTTCCGCGATGTTTCGATACTTCCAATAACGAATTTTTACCAATTCTTAGTCATGTAGTTCGGGATGTAATTTAAAAAAAACGATTCTATGTATCAAATACTAATGCATTCCCAATTCTACGGGTCTATGGTGTCAGATTCTTATTATTTATTTCATCCATGTGAGAGAACAATAGGATCCCAAGATTCGTTCATTCGTTACGGAGGTAAGAATTCAGATTCTGCGCTCGTGCACGACGTCGGCGACGTTGGTTCGCAGAGTGATTGGTGTAGCAGGAAATTTTCAGGACCGTTCCAGCAGCCTTCAACCTGCCTGTACGCTAGCAGCAGGTAGCAACTGTTCCGACCGATAGCGTTCGTCCTCTTTTCCCCGGAGCTATGGAACTAATTTCTCGGTATGATTGACCCATCATCGAGATTTAACCGCTGATATATATATATCTATACATATCGACGCAACAGAAACCAACGAACGAACAGACCAATCGACTAACGCGGTCCCAGACTCGTCATCATTGTCGGGACAATCTTCACTCCGCATATACCTGTTCGCGTACCTGGAACTTCCGGATTGTACGATAATCGTCTCGATTCGAGTGGAATTTGTATCTATATATGTATCTTTCTGACTCAATACGAAGCATTGTTTACTCAGGAACTTTTATTCATTGCTGCCCGCGATCCTCCACTGTTATTTTTTTATTTGTCGCTATACGCGTCACCCGTAGTATACAGTAGCAAAATTCCTATTTCCCCCCACCACTCCGATTATGTAATTGAACGTTTGTCCATACGATTCTCGTGCACCGAGTCTGCTATTCTACCTGTTTATGTGTCGGTGCCTATGTGCGTATTGTTAAACAGGAGAACTCGGAGCAAAGGTGCCGGGAGTGCGACGGAGAGAAAGACGGAAGTACAAAGAAGAAACTACAATGATTCAACGTTGCGCGCACAGGCGGTGTACAAACGTTGTTCCACAAGCGTGTGTCCTGCCTAGTCACGTTATCTGCGACAGGTGCACGACTCCGTGGAAATATGGGCGCCCGTAGGCTGCATATCTTTCGTCTCGATTCAGACCCCCACAACCCCCCCATCACTCCCCCTTTTTTCTTTCTTTCTTTTTCACTCACCGGAGCAACGTAGACATTTTTTTTCAAACGCACACGTGCTGCCGCGTTCGCGAGATTCGATGCGGACCTGCCGAGACTGTCAAACAGCCTTGCGATTAGGATTTTTCGTTATTTATCGCTGTTTTGACCCCAAGATATTTTGTGAACTTAATGTTACGGGTTTTTTTTTTTTTTTTTTTTTTCGGTGATAAGAATAATTAATAAAATGTTTCAGCAAAATTGGAGGTTTTCGTTTTTCGTTATCGCTTTTTACGATGTTAATACGTATATAAATTTATATTAATTTATAAATTTTTTTTTTTTTTTTCTAAATGAAGAAATTAATATTATTTATAATATTTTTAACTATCCACATAGATGACGAGACGTCACAGGGGACTTTCTGTAGTTGTAAGTATTGCGCAATTTTCAATCGACTTTATCGAGTCGTATCAAGACGAATGCCCCGAGTGTACAACGATGCGGAACAGCGAAATTACGTAGATTGTGCAAATACAGACACGTTGAATTTTTTTTTTTTTTTTCATTATGTTCTCGACGCGTTTCTACTCGTCATAAAGTGGTGAACAGCATACACAGCCTTGCATAAGCCTAATGAAGTCGAAGCCAGCAATGACGAACGTGAAAAATATGTTTATTAGGCATCAGCGCCGTATAAAGTTTTTACATAAATTCAATTATATACTTTCATTCAATTAAATCGATGTTGTTAGATGATTGCATTATTGTGTTTCTTAAACTAAACAACTTAAAAAAAAATATGGAAAACAAGATAACGAATAAACGACGAGACGATGAAGACGAGCGCACGACGATTGTAACGATGAAATGTCTGGTTTCGCGGTATTCTCGCTGAATCGGCATCAAGCAAGTGATGGCATTGCAAGATCCACGATTATTTATTGCACATCTGTGAATTCTTCCAGTGCCAAGACCCGCCAGTACCATCACAATATTATACAGTCAATTATGAATACTCACTGGAATCGTCGGTTTTTTTAAATAAATAATCGCACGAATATGTAAAAATAAAATAGTACATAAATCTATTAATTTTTTTTTTTACGTTAAACGTTCCAAATTATTCCATTCGCAGCTTGAATTCCAATAATCGTTTCTACGTCACTCCTATAATTCGTTATTTCAGCTGTTCGTCATTGGATATCAATTGTCCAATTTGGTATCTATAACGATGTTTAATCAATGTGAATTCCAATGTAAAAAAAACCACTAACAAAAAAAAAAGATCGATACTTTTTTTTTTTTTTTTTTTAATTAAAAAAATGATGTTCGAACAATGAGCGACACTGATTCGTTCAAATTTTTCTCGCAACGTCATCCGATCGTTCTCCTCGACGGAGCCACGATTTTTCTTGGGATTCTTTGAGTCTCTCGGCGGCACCGAAAGTCCCGCGGGTTCGACGATACTTCGAAAAGGATCCGAGAGCTACTATAGTTACCGGGTGGCTCGTGGGAAGCGGAGGGTACAACCGTCCAGAAGTATTCGAAGAACTCGTCGAGATTCCAGGGTTAAAGGAGTCGACGAACGTCGAGAAGATGAGCGCGAGGGAGATCTTGAACGTTAAGCGAAAGATCGCGGCGAACCGCCGCGCGCCATCCGCCTCCGAGACAACCGATCACCGGGGAAAGTGCTCCGACTTGCACGGCGATTTCGCTAGTGCAAAATTCACCTTGCAAGCTAAGCTCCGAGTTTACGAGATTCTCGAGGTACCCGAGCGGACGGAAACTATTTTTTTTTCTTACACCCGCGTTGGTCACCGGTACAATACGAATACTTGAAAATACGATAAAACGCTTCGGACTCTATACAAAAAACGATCTTACAAAAAAAAATCGGAAAAAAATAGATATTTATCACTTCGTATAGATGATAAAAAAAAATCGATTAATCTATCAAAAATTTTCGTTACGAATATTTTATTAAACAAAAAGTTAATTTCCCGTAAAAATTTTTGGCTGAGGCGCAGAGGGGGAAAAAGAGGAGTTCTTGAGGTCGAAAGTTAATCGCGGCAAGTGTCACTTCCACGATGTATGTGGGACGCGGTCGGAATCCCGTGATTCTCCAAAATCACGCGATGGAATTGCGCAAACGAAAGTCGAGTGGGGCAAATGTAATAAAACGGAGGAATAAAAAAAAAAAAAAAAAAAAAAAACGGTAAAAGAATGAAACCGAATGGTTATTCGTCGTGTCCGGCTGCACGAAGCGCACTAACTAAACTGGCTCGGTCGGCTGGTGCCGAACACGGGTGGCCCACGGTTGTAGGTTGGTTGGAAACGCGCGCCCGACGACTCTCCTGCCCGCTACCCGGTGTGTCTCTCGTGATTCGTCGGTCCGGCCTTACGTGCGCGTACCCGCTGAATTTCCCCGCTTCGTTTCGGTTTGATTCCCGCTAACCCCAACCGCTCGAAGTGAAAAAAAAAAAACCGAAACGACAACAAAAAAAACACCCGTTACCCAAAAAAAAAGATGGTAGTTACCATTTTTTTAATAAAATAAAAAGAACTTTTAATGCGCTTGTAAACACCATTTACAGTGTTAGAAAATCCTAATATGATAACGCAATATTTTTTTTTTTTTTTTTTTTTTCGATTTTTTTACCCGTTTACCAAATTTTTACTCGCAGTTAAAATTTTACCCAAATTATCACGCACACACACATCCATCCAGACACTTCGAAAAAATGTTTATTTTTATTTTTTGTTTTCTGTTGATATTTTTTTTGGCTACTTGAATCTTGTGTTACACGGATATGTTGAAATATCACGAAAAGAAATAAACGATTAAAAGCGATAGAAATCGGTTCCGGAGTGGTAGATTTCGATCGGCTTGATTTTCTTCGTTGGTCCGCGTATTCTTCGATATTTTCTTTGGTCTCTTCGTGGAACGATGATTCTTCGTTTCGTGATCGTAGATCCGTAACGTTTCGAGGGGTCCGAAGGGACGAATCGACGAGGTAAGATATCTCGTTCGCCAAGCAAGCCGAGGCGACTGGTAACCACCAGAGTCCGAATGAGACTGAATGAGCTCAGGGAAGTTCCCGAGTCGGAAGACCGGATCGCGCGGGGGTTGTACGACCATAACGTAGTTGCGACTGCGCCGAGACCGAAGGGAGAGCAACGAGGCAGTGGCAACCCACCCTTACTACCCCCGTGTTGCGGGCCCACGCTTTGGTGAACGCCCCGACAGCAACTAACCCCCTTTGCAAACGTTCCCAACGCACGCTCTCTCGTTTCGTCTCTGTCTTTCCCTCGATATACGCTCGCCGATTCGCCGAGAGATCGTAAAAGCTAAGGTAATAGAGCATCGAGCTCAACGAGTTCTCCAGGGGAATGCAAATCTCTTCCAGGAACTTCCGATGCAATGCCGACGAAGAACGACGATGTTATCGATCCAACACTCGCGCTCGGTATAACGTCGAGTGTCCCAGTTACTGACCACTCAAAAAGAAACGGTTTTAACTCTTTCGGCGAAGTCGAAAATAACTTAATTGCTTGAAAATAAGTCTTGCCATTTCGGACCATTTTATGGTGACAAAAAAAAAGCGCCGATTACATCGAAGTTTAACTTTTTTTTTTTTTCAGAGTTATTGTCGATAACTCGCGGGGAGTTGAATTGTATTTTTCATTTATCATTGTTCCGTTGGTAGATAAATTCCTAATCAAGTGATAGTGATGAGAGATCAATTTTATGGATAATCGAAAAATGCATCTGGAAGCGCGAATCCCTATGTGGTTTCTTCCTGAATCGCTGTCGTATAAAGACGCGAGTATGAAATACGAACTTTGTTCAGTAACTGGGACATTTAGTTCTAAGGGTTGAACAAAATGCTACTTCGCTATATTTTTCATCGATGTACGTAGAGGGTAATCGAAAAATGAATCCGGAAGCGCGAATCCCAATGTGGGTCCTTCCGGGATCGTTGTCGTATGAAGACGCGAATATAAAAGACGAACTTTGGTCAATAACTGGGACATTTAGTCCTAAGGGTTGAACAAAATGCCACTTCGCTATATTTTTCATCGATGTACGTAGAGGGTAATCGAAAAATGAATCCGGAAGCGCGAATCCCAATGTGGGTCCTTCCGGGATCGTTGTCGTATGAAGACGCGAATATAAAAGACGAACTTTGGTCAACAACTGGGACATTTAGTTCTAAGGGTTGAACAAAATGCTATATTTTTCATCGCAGTACGTAGAGGGTAATCGAAAAATGCATCCGGAAGCGCGAATCCCAATGTGGTTCCTTCCGGGATCGTTGTCGTATGAAGACGCGAATATAAAAGACGAACTTTGGTCAACAACTGGGACATTTAGTACTAAGGGTTGAACAAAATGCTATTTTGCTATATTTTTCATCGAAGTACGCAGAGAGTCATCGGAAAATGCATCCGGAAGCGCGACTCCCAATGTGGTGTCTTCCGGGATCGCTGTCGTTCGGAGACGCGAGTAGAAAATACGAACTTTGTTCAATAACTGGGACATTTAGTTGTAAGGGTTGAACAAATGCTACTTCGCTATATTTTTCATCGATGTACATACTACGTACAGTATACGTGCATCACGTACTCGCTATACATATATATATGTATGCTGGGTAACGTCGCGCTTGCACGCGAGGTCATTTCGCGGACGCCGGTGCTTTCTTCTTACATCACCGGCGGAGCCGGTCGTCGCTACATATGGATGTAACTTCTGTTATACTGTAATACCTCGTGCCGGTGGCGCACCCGAAAGCTAATCCGGTACGTCGACCTATTTCGCTTAATTAATCGCTCCCCTATATCCCCCGTCGAGTCGACGATAGCCGCACCCCTAAAACTTCCCGATTCTCGATGTTTTTTATACACATTATCGGCAAGATATCGTTCGATTTTTATTATTCGATAATCCGGAAGCCTCGACCTATTTCGAACAATAGAAATCGACACACGTAAACTTTTTACTACGAATTGTCGATAAGGGCGGATAAGATCGAGTTTTAAAAAATTGTATGCTTCTAACGATAAAAAAAACTAATGTGTAGTTTGCGTGGTCATACAAAAAATTCCATCAATTATAGTTATCGATCGAATGATTATCTATTGAAAAAATTTTCATAAATGACAATAAAAAAAAAGTTATTTATTGCCACGTAATCAGTGAAATCACGTTTTTCCATATATGTACTTAAGACTTATCGTTTTTTTTTTTATATTTCGCGTAATTTTTTTTTTTTTTTTCGGGAATTCGTAAAAGTTTTATTTATACTGCTTTTACGAAATATACGGGATTTTAAAAAACGCAAAAGAGATGATTTTGCAAAAATAATTACTTTTCGTGATACTACTGAGATGCCCAGATATTAGAAAAGACTTTTACGCGGCTTATCAAGTAGAAGGTACAAGTTTACCGCACTATACCGCAAAGTGTTATATATACATTCATTGACTCCACTAATCTAAAGAGACGCGCTAGTGAGATACACCGGCCCCTGGTACTCTACCATAATTGCAGTTCCTGTTAATAAACCGAATGCAATTCAGATGTATATACGACAGTAAACACGCGATCTTTTACAGTACCGAATGCATTATATATCGCATCTATATACATATTATTTTCTTGTATAACACAGTTAACTCACGAAATAGCCGCATTGGGAAGATAGATATAGAATATACACATCTAACGCGGGGGAGTTGAACCTTCGCACGACTCGGCGCGATCTAACGGAATTCTCTAACGATCAACCGCGTTACGTTACGCCGACGAGACCGATCTTCGGTCTGATTCGCTATGCAAATTACGTTACAGACTCGCGCGCTCGCGAGTACACACCTTGCGCTGAAACCCACGAGACCATTATGCAACGCTGCTTCCGTTTGGTTTTAATTCTTTATTCCTTCAATTCCTTCCTCGAGTCTCGAAGCTCATTCAAGTTCATATCCTTCTCCCGGTCGTTAAGAACGTTCAAAGGCGCGGAAAAATAATTACTATGAATACACTGAGGTTTTTGATTTATAAAGGGCTATCAACTGATGACCCCTTGTAAATCAAACTTCATCAGTCGACTACCGCTTAAAGTCAATTTATTTCGTTTTTTTTTTTTTTTTTAAGTCGCAAATACCGTTTTTTCGCAACCAACGAAGGTCGTGTTTAATGATCGTTTCGAGACCTCATATCCCTCGGCAACGACAAAATCTATGAAAAACTACGAAACGTACGCTGAGAAAAGTGATTATTTTTCTACATTTTTTATATATAAATAAACTCTTTTTTCAGTGTACTGTTTCAATTAAGTGAACCGATTTTACTCGGATTAAAATTTTTACTCGTGTCATACATTTTTTTTTAATACGAGTTAAAAAAAAAAAATTTGCTGGTAAATATTTTTATTTTTGGAAAAAAGTTATCGTCGAGAGGTTTTAACATGTATTTTCACGATAAAAATGCAAGAAAAGGACGGATGCAATAATTTTTACCTGTATCTTAAAATTTCTCGAAATCGATTGCCTGCAGCTGATACGACTGTCGTTTATAACGAGTAGGTGATAAAAAAAAACACGATAGGCAAGTGTCGGCAACGAGATCGTTGCTAGAGCGATCGTCCCACATTCGGACGGTAGTGGATCGTGAAATATTGCGAAATGACTTTACGCGGAACTCAGACGAGGCACTCTTCGTGTCCGTAAGTAGCAGTCGCTTGAGACTCTCGAGTCAATCGCGATACTCGGCAACTTTTTCGTTTTCCCTCCGCGCGCCTCGTTCCTTTCACGTATTTCTTTGACTGACTGGAGAAGTTATTCGCGAGATACGAGAGAGGAGATCGACAGGTGCCAACAGAGAAGCGTGCGGTTTGAGGTAAGAGATTTCTTGGCGACGCCGACGGCCTTACCGTTCTTCTAACGGGTGGTCGAACGACGAATGGTCTACCGGCTATATCACCGGTAATCTCGAATATACCGGTGACTGTCACGAACCTCGACAAACGTGGGATATGAAAGGAATATCAACTGAAGCATAGTGGAGTGGAAAGAGTTCGTATCTTGCATCGAAATATACAAACGAACGAACGGATAGACTGGTTGTGAAATAATCAGGTGGGCTTCGTGAAGCGATACGAAAAGTTGCCGGAGTAACAACCAGTCGCAGAGAAATATCGATAATTTTTCGGATAATTATTCTTAAATACGAGATTTATATTTTTCAACGACGGAAAACGTTTTAATGGTTTTTTTAAGTCATAAATCAATGTAAAAAAAATAAATGTTGCGATCTTTACGAGTTTCGCTGCACAGGTAAGACGCGAAAGCAAGAACATCGCACGAAGGCATGAAATATATAGCATTCCGCATGGGCAATTAATCAAAACGCAATTATACGCATATATGTAGTACGAAGCTTTATGATGAATGAAAACAGCTGTATTGAAAAATGATGGTAAATTTATCGTGAAATGAGTGATCGATTAATCGAACCGGCGGAGTATTACGTATTATTTGTAAAAACAGAGACAAACGAAAACGTTTTTTTTTTTTATGTTCGGAGCCCAGAAAAAAAGAATGTTAAAAAAAAATTCGATTGTTTTTGACGAATATTTATAAAAGAATGAGATATTACGTTTAAATGCATTTTTCCGTCGGGCGCCATTTTGTTTTCGTCGCAATTCGATGAAAAAAGTAATTAGAGTAATGCATAAGAGTGGAGCACGCGGCGGGTATATATGTTCGGTAGTAGGTAACCGAAGTCGAATCCTTGAACGAGAACCGCTCGAACGTGCTCCGTCTACGCGGACGTTACGTTTATTACTCTCCGCGGGAGCTTTCTCTCGCGACACCGCGATCGAGAAGTCGAATGGCGTTCGACCTCGGCGAAACGTCAAACCTGCCTATCGTGCGGCGTTACTCCGCTGCTGCTACCAGCAACGGCAATAGAACCGTATCAATCCCCGACTGGGAGGTTTGCATAGCACCGAAGAAAAATTTTCCTCGGTCGCGATTACAAGAGCCGCTCGAATGACTCGGAGTTTACCGCACTTCTCATATTGCTCGGCCGAGCGAAACCGTTCGCCGAGTTCGCGGAATGGTAACTACACATTTTTTGAACCCCATTCGTTCGTGCTTCATAAACAAAAATTGCTTTCAATTCAGCAGCAAGTCGGACCGGATAACGGGTAAAAAAAAAAATCGAACCGCCGTCCCGATAGTCGATATGAAAATTACGGCTCCAAAATGTCATGCAAATAAGATACTTTCCGAAAGCATTGCGCAATCAATTTTTTTGACATCGTTTATTTTTCTACCGTATCTGTCCGCAAGATTTGAATAAAAATACATTTTTTCTTGGTTCGTCGAAGAAAATGTTTCGATCTATTTTTGTTCGTTTTTTTTCTTTCGTTTTTCATACGGCGTGACTGTAACTATCTATTACTCACCTGTATCAGTAGATCAGTAGAGTCCAACAGCTGATATAATCGGTGAACACTTGCAATTCAACTTCGCACTTCCATTTGCGCAATTTTCAACGCTGTATGTTGCATTTAAAGCTCGTCGGTATCCTTATTATAACATCTGCTTTTACGATTACACTGGTATGACTCTCACTTCACTGAAGAGTCGACACACACGAATGCACGAAAATAACAAAAAAACACTCACTCACTGCTAGTTACACTTGTCCTTGTTCTCTACGAAATAAATACGATGTAATCTTTTTCTCTTTATTATGATGATACGACGATTCGACTTTCAAGAATATTTTCGTATTTTCTTATTCGAACAATCTTTGTTCTATCTTTCACTGTCGTAACTGTCAATAAGCAACTTATTGCCGTTGCATCGGCAAAATTTATCCTCGAAATTGTAATTTTTAACCTAACTTTTGTCCCGCGGATCGTTGCATCGAAATTCGATCGGTTCGTGAATTCTCTCGCAGCGCAGCAATTATCCCGTATGCCGCGTTCGCGAAACAATTAACCGTTGTTACCGGAAGTATTATTGTGAAGTCCACCGCGTTCGCTGGTAAGTGTAAAACACAACACCGCGGACCGTGACGTGCAAAGTCGCGTTGCTGACCGAGCAAACTGAAAAACCCGCGCAACGGAGTCCCCCCTTCCCCTCGATTTATACACGTCGCGACATTGTAATCTATCGCGAGAAAGCAACACTCAAAGGCACTGTAAAAGTGAGAAAAAAAACTCAATGAGCAAAACAAAGAAAACGAGAGTAACGAGCACACGTGATAACGCGACCGACAGTCACTTTTATCAGCTCGCGCCCCCGCGCGAGGCGTCCTCAACGATATATCGCGTGGCGCGAGTCAACAATCAACTTGACCTTCTCGTTAAAATCGCGACTACCCGCATGTGTGTATGCTGTATCGGGAACGAGCTTGTCGATGATAACGAACGCCAAACGTTTTGACGGCACTATAAAATGTTTATGTTTTATCCCCGAAAAAATAAATAAATTAGACACGAAACGAGTTAGGGATGCTGATTATAAAGTTTTTCTTCAAAGTCCTGAATAACTACAGCCGTTTTTCGCTTCCGGTGCTTGATGCATCAAATCAAATGAACAATTAATGTTTTTTTATTTCGATCGTTGTTTATATTCGAACTATGACAGTTTTTTAAGATAAATAATACTGTGCTTTTCCGTTTCGAATAAATTAAATCGAACGAAAAAGGTTATTTGCCGATAACAATGCGTCGAGCACTGTAGTGCGTTGATAATGGGAAACGTCGCGTTTATCCGTTAATCCTTATGTATCGACAAAATTAGTGTAGATCTCCACTATTATTCCCCTTGCGCGCATCGTTGAGGAGGCCAACTTTTGGCACGCAAGAACGGAAGTGCGCCGGCGTGTATTGTTTATAGAGAAAAAAAACTGTCACACGTGCGCATAGACAATCGATTCGCTTGTTTCGTTTTTTATTTTCCTTCGATCAATCGCGAATAAATGATCTACGCGATGTTGGATTGTCGAACGCGATGTTTTCAACGTGTAACCGGTGTACGGTACGGTTTAAGAAAGGTTTTCGAGCGACTACGAGCCGGTCGGAACGTGGCGAGTCGTTTCTCCCCTGCACGGTGCATCGCCGTGACTACTATACGTGCCCAGAGAAGAGGGGAAATGGCAAAACGAAACACCGGGGCCAGAAGGCGAAGGAGGGAAACCGTGATGCCAAACGCGACGAAGAGGTGGAGAGACCCACGTTGGTAGTGGAGTGTTAGCTATCGGAGAGAGGGGCAATGTGAAAGAGAAGACCCGTGGGGGGGATCGAGCGACAGTGAACGTCACGACGAGAGATCCCAACATCCGAGCACTCACCATGGATCAAGATCACGATTGCGTTTCAACTGATTCGTCGGGGTAATGCGGACGAACAGCTAAATACTCGACCCTTTCACTTGGTAGTTAATTTTTATCGTATGTTCACACTATGTTACATCGTTTTCGTTATCTACCGCGTTATTATTCGTGTTGTTATTATCATTTACATGACAATTTTTAATCCTGTCGTTCGGATAATTGTTTTTCGGGACCAAAGAAAACCTTTTATAACCTTTCCATGAATAAAAAAATTATAACCTAAAAAAAATATTTATTTGCTCGACCAATCGAGCCATTGTCGAGTTTTGCTGGCAAACCATACAGAAATATGCACTGATAGCTATGCAATACATCGAAAACTCTCATCAGATGTTTTTGCATTGTGGATGCAGTTTGAGAGATCGTTCAGTATCAAAGAACGAACGAAATTTGCAACGAAAAAAAATGAACAAAGCGAGTCAAAGGGTTGAAACACACCGCTTCGGTAGTAATTCAATAATAAAGAGGTTTCTCTTTGAGATACCGTGACATCAATGCCCGGGGGCGTTTTTCCGTTGGCGCAACAGGTGTTACTCCAACTGCTACCATGTGTGGGGAGGGAGAGCTCGTGTCCCGCACTCACCCGAGTGGCCACTTGCACGATAGCCGCGAAGGGATACTCTTGCAAAATTACGTATACGAAATTGCGTTCGTGTCGCATGCGAAAAAAAATGCATTGACCATTATATACGGAAGTTTTAAGCAGCTAAATAATTCGTAATTTTTTTTTTTTTTTTGCGCATTTTTCAACCCAAAAGTTTTTCTGTAATCTGAATGATATTTCGCATAATTATTATTTTTATTTCTTCGATGTTTCAGCAGAAAATATTTTTATATTCATATAAACGTAAACTTACCTGATAGCGAATGCGTACGGAGAGAGGAGTATCGCGAACTTCAGGTTTATCGTTGCGCCAATAAAGATATACAATTTATCGTTTATAACTCCTCTAATGAGATATATTCTTCGAGGATTATCGAGTGTACATTGAGATTAATCGTTAGGACACCTCTACAAGGGTAGGATCACCTGTTATACATTCGAGATCCGCGATACCTAAAGGGTAATGATCGATTTTTTTTTCTTCGATCTTTTAGTACGTTAAGTAAATTGGACTGAACATAGAGATATTAGGGTAAAATATCTCTAATCCTTAATCGTAGTAGACAGCAGAGATATACAAAACATTGTTTTTTTTTTTTTTTTTTTTTTCATCGTACAAAATATAGTAATCCGCTCCCGCCGCTTCACCTCGATTCCTAGTTAATTAATCAGCGTCGTGCACACAATTTCTACTCGTCGCGCAATCACAGTCGTTCGTCGAAGGCAACAAACGTGGAATAAATTAAAGTACGAGGAAAAAAAAAAGGATTTTTCATTAAATGAAAAGACTGCGAGGATAGAATAAATCGACGAAAAATGATAAATTACAAATTTTTATCGATGTTTTATCAACTTTGTCTCAATCGCGTTTTAGTCATTTTTCGAAGATGATTCTTTCCGCTCACAGGGTCCGCAGGATCGCGTGGGAAAAAAAGCAACTAAAAATCCAATGTTGTACTATGATTCGAGTTTTTATTAAACAAATTAAATACAAAAGATTTTCGTTTTTTTTTTTTTTTGTTTTTTTTTTCGTATCTCAAAAAAAAAATTGTTGCTGTTGTCATCGTCGTCGTAGTCGCATGATTCGAGTTATAAATAATTAAAATCATAGGCAGGTATAAATAACAAAAAATAGGTGTAGAAAGAGAAGAGTTGGGAGGGGGAATATTTATAATAAATCTGTCGCTAGATATCCTCCGATAAACATTATTTCGCATTGCTACGGGGCTCTTACGGACAAAATCGTAAAAAAAAATATTAAATAAAACTGAAAGAACCGTATCAATTTCCTGGTTAGTTGCTAACGATCTTTTCTTTTCTCCGGCCCCTCGACGCCCGCGGTAAGCTTTTAGTTTCACTGTTCTCGTTTATCTCGATCCACGAGCCATCGAGTAGCACCTTTATTAAGCAATTCAGAGGCTGTCAACGCTACGGGAGCTAAAACGCGAAAGACATGGACCGCGTCTTCGAGTCTCATTACGAATAATTGCAGACGAATTCTTCGATTCCAATCGAAAAACTACGGTTTTCATTCGATTAGAAAACATAAAAAAAATAGAAAAAAATACATCGAAGTCCGAGAAGAAGTTACGCCTCTGTATCATTCTATTCGGACGTAAAGAAAAAAGTTGAAATCAATCGAAGCGTTACGAAGGGTGAAAGTGACTGGACACGCTTGACGTAATTGTTTCACGATAAAAAAAGACTTATTTCCGCCGAGAAAAGGCTCATCGGAATAAAAATGAAAAAATAAAAAAAATAAATTAAAAAAAAAAATTACTCCAAAAATCTCGAGTTTAAAGAAATTCAGTTCTTCACGAATATTACGAGATAAAATTAACCCTCACGATGTATAATTATAATTTGTGACGTCAATTTTTCATTTCGAAGGCTATTTTTCTTGTTAACATTAATAATTTTGTACGGATAAGAGAAACGCGCGAGCGGTCCACGTCGTAAAATTTCGGCATCTCGCGTTTTTCGTTTGCGCGAAACATTTCAATTCGAATGCGCGTAGAAAAAAAAAGCGCGCGGTAATTTAGTAAATGCATATGGAATGAATTATATAGTACGCTTATCGCAATTTTTTAAAAAAGAATCGTTTAAAAGTCGTACAATAATCGCTTTGGGTTGACAGAGGTGTTTTTCTTATGCTTGCGTTGCTCATGATTATCCGGTAGGGCGACCCGGTTGAAGGAAATCTCTCTTTCTCTCTCTTGAGAAACGATTGGGTGGGGGAGGGGGTGCAATATTTAAAGAGGGGAGTTGTTTTTTTATGCAGGATATGTACAAAGGAGATATAATATATATATATATATGTATATATATATATAAGATTTATCGTTTGTAGTATGCGATTTTTTTATATCCCGAAAAATCGATTATAACGTTCGATTATTCGGTTTTTCTCGGGGTGCGGCTCGGATCTGCGAGCGTATACTGTCAAGTCGCGCACACAGTGTGTTCGTTATTTCATTTGCGAATAGACAAAAAAATATATATATCTAAAACAAACGAAAAAAATAAAAACAAAAATGAAAAATATATGTGTGTATAAAAAATAAAACTTTATTCGCAAAATCGTTGACGAATCTATCCCGATCGGTATGAGATTAGAGACGGAATTAATATTATAATTTGTTGACAATTCTTTTGCCGCACGATTTAAGGACATTTTCTTTTTTTCCTTTTTTTTTTTTTTTGTTTTTTTCGAGAAACACTGTGCCGACTCGCGATTTCCCCATCATCATGATTAGCAGACACGGAAGATGGTGAGCTCACAGAGATTTAGGCCCTTTTATGCACAAACGTTTGCTTGCCAGGAAAAAAATTTGGCGAGATTTCTAAAACATTAAAAAAATTACAATCTCAATTTTCATTTAAAAAAAAATGATATTCAATCACAATTTCATGCTAAAGATCGAAACGACAATATAATTCATTACGATAACCAATTGGCCAGAAACAGAGATTGTAATTTTTGGGGTTTTTGTTTTGTTTCGTTTCGTTTGGTTTTTTTTTTTTTTTTTTTTTTTTATAATTTAATCATCATATTTCGCGCATTGTCGCAAACGTGTCAAGATAGTCAGCACGGGGGGAACGGCGAACGAACCGTCATCCGCGTCTCGCTACTCCGTTATCCGTTTAATTTCTTTCGCAATTAATCATTAACTCGACAATCCAACGATTAATCGTGACGCCCGATGGGACGCGATTTTCAACCCCATCGCGAAAAAGCAACGTTTATCTCTTTTTGACACGCGTTTGACTAACGTGCAGGAAAAAAAAAAAAAAAAAAAAAAAAAAAAATGGAAAAAATTCATTAAACGCGACGTCGCCTTCGCGAAGAGGTGGTTAACCGCTCCCATCCCCTAAAGTCTACATTCTTCGTGTCGTGTTTATTATTTTTTTTTGCCTTTTTGTTTTTTTCTTTTCGTTTGTTTTAAAGACTACGCGCTAAGCTATTTACACCAACTTACGTAGCTAAGGAGCTTTCAGAGGCTAAACCTAAAAGTAATATAATACAGACGCCGTTAAAAGGTATTCGGCGGATACACGATATATAACATCTTTGGGCTCGTTTTTTATTACACAATAATTATAGATTATTACTCGACTATATACTCTTATCGATCGATTTGTCCGGTATATCTGTTTGCCGGAATTTCATTATATTTCCAGCTTCTCGCCGTCTCGTCCGGGCGGAAAACTTTAATAGGATTCATTTACGTCTCCTTTTTTTTCCCCTTAAGATTCGTTTTCCCTGTGTCTCTACTACCGTCTCGCATCATCGTGTCTCATCGTTGAAAGATCGTACTATATAAAAAAAAAAAAAAAAAAAATGTTCACCTTTGCCGCCAATACACGGTGACTCTTTGTCGTGTATTGTACGGCCAGAATAACGCTTAGTAGTAGAGATATAATACGCTAAACGCGATATCTAACGAGTTGTAAGAAAGGAAGCACAATTGGAAACGCGTAAAACGTCTTTACGGAATTCATTTTTTTTTGTTTTTGTGTTTTTTTTTTTCTTCTTCTTTTCCTTCGCATACGCCGGGGCACTTTCGACGTATCGTCGCGTGGATCTTCTTGTCTCCGTATACGTGTGTTTATGTGTGTATTTTTGTTCTCGAAACGGTGAGGAAGATGTTTTCTTCTTTTCGTCGCATTCGAGACGAAGAATTTCCAAAGAAAAACCAACTATAATTAACTAAAGGACGGCCGAGACTCGTTGCACAGGCGTTTTCATCGGGTTTCCCATTAAACCGCCGATACTTGGGCGTCTTCGTCGTCTGTAACACAATATTATGAAACGATTAACAAATTGTTGTACACATGCGAGGAGCGGACAATGAAGAAACGCTGACAAAAGGAGAATTCATATTCTCGAGACGGTAAACAAATATGTAATATGGTGATACCATCGTTAATTTCTCAAATTACTACGAAATTTTTTTTTTTTAGACGTGCAAACGATTTAAAAAAATTGTGGAATTTGGCGATTTATCGCCGATATGATACTACGAACACTTTTTTAACATTCTATTAATAAATTACGTAAAAAAAAAAAAAAACAGTATTCTGTGTACAATATGAGATTAAAGATTTCTCGGAGGATAACAAAAGTTTCGAAATAGGTATGAATATTCTATAATTGAAACACTACGCAGTTCATCCTCGAGACATTTAAGGGATCGATTCTCCTTCGTGTCAGCGTGAAAAAAAAATTAATAATTAAGGTAATTACAAAAAACAAAAAAAAAATGAGAATACTAACGACACGATTTGTCGGTAAACTACACGGTCGTCGTCGAGAATGATTTACCTTGGTGCAGGAGCAATCAAAGGTCCGTGCAAACCGAAGCAGGCAAGCGATTTCAAGCCGCAACGTAGGGTTACGTTAAATAAAAATTAAAAAAGAATGTAAAAATAAAAAAAAAAATAAAAAAATAGTGTTGGCGTAAGTGCGATAGAAGTGACAAACAAATCGGGCAAAATGTTCGTTTTTGTTACAAACAAATAACAGGCATTCGACTGCAAGCTACGAAACACAGGTATTGTATAAAAAGTGAGTGCAATGATTGCTGATGATGTGATTAAAGAAGATCGTCGAACGACAACGCACGACAGATCGACCGAAATAGTAAGAGAAAGAGAAAGTGGTGCTTCTTACGCGACAGAAACGATTATCACAAAGGATACGAGAACAATTTTTCAAAACTGTACAAAACAACAGAGACGACAAACAATTCGGTAAATTACTGTACATATACAACGGAGGAGAAAAGAAGACGAAAACTCTTTATAGACTGTCGATTATCATCAACGATTAAGAGACACTCTTTCGATGATAGGAATAAAGAAGACAAAGTAACATCGAGGCGACGCGGCAATTAATTCGAAAAACACAATAAAGGAGCGAACGAACCAACGAGCTATTTACTACACCTCGATGGCCATCACCTAACGGGCGTATAATAATAATAATAATAATAATAATAATAATAATAATAATAATAATGATAATCCCATAACGATCTTGGATAACGACTATAGAAATAACTCGTTACCGGAGCATAAGCACTCGAGATTTGTGTTGATATATATACGTATATTACATATATATATATATAAAAATGTATATATATAGATAAAAATTCAAAAAATGTGTGTGAGTGTAATTATGTGAAAAAAGTAAGTGGAGATGGTGTAAAGATTTTTTTTGTATTTTTTTGTATTTTTTTTTTTTTTTTTTTTTTTTTTGCAGTACCATCTTCGTGATCGGTCCGGTAGGTAGTAACTCCTTCGTGGCTGTGGGCGCGACCGAGTCTGTGCAATCGTGCCATCTGTGCAGCAACTTTGTACGCCGGTGGTTGACGACATTGCGAAGGACCGATACCGGGTCGCATAGAGGTAATGCCTGTCATCGTAGTCATCGCGCTATTCGTCGTCATAACATTCGTCATTCCGCCCGGATGCAGCGGAAGGCCCGACATTCCAGGGACCATTCCCATTCCCATTCCGACGCCTGGTCCTGCGATACCTGAAAGCCCTCGACTGTCTGGTTCTCGATCTCCACTTTTTTTCTTTTTTTTTTTTTTTTTTTCGATGTTTTTCTTTTATTCCATCCCCCATGTGTAAGCTACGCAGCGACAACGATACTCTGGATATCGGTATGTCGGGTTTTTAAACATTTTTTTTTTAGATAGAAGCTTTGCTCAAACGAACGCGACAACAAAAAGAAAGAAGAAGTGACGGCGATCGATAATCGCTGATATTCCCTGCGGTTATTGTCAGCGAATTTGCTGGTAAAAACCTTGCGATCAATGAGCACAACACACACAAATGTATTTCTAGTCGGGAGGGACTCTCACTGATACTTTATGGATACGAGAAACCTTTCGAGTGTAGAAAGCACGCAAAGAACGATTCGAATTAGTAATATTGCCGAATTTCTTCGGAGATATTAATTTCTAATATTAAAAAAAAAAAAAATTAGAAGCGACATGGAATTTTTAATTTTTTGTCTCTATTTCTCGCTTATTATTTACGATGAATGAAAAAAAAAAAAAAAATCAATTACATGCTCCGATGTTATTCATTGGAGAATCTCGAGTCACAATGCTATACGGGATAAAATCACTTGTCTGTGTGTGTGTAACAGATAGAACGCGCGAAAAAAAAAAAAAGAATACCGTTTCAAAGTATATTAGTAATACCCCTGGAAAATAAGTCTTCCCGTTAATAACGAAGAGACACGCACAGGAGGAGAAAAAACAATCACACGGATGCAAAAGCGAACGGACACACGAACGACAACACGCGCGCACGCGCACACGCAACGAACGCAACGGCTCGCAAAGAGCTTTTTAGCGGCAAACAACTGTATACTTACGAGAGAAAAAAAAATTACACGTGCGTTAGCGAGTTTTAGTCACCCAAGCGGTTAGAGTTGCATAGCGGTTTTAATTCGATGCGTGGAGAACGGACGCCCGGGTTAATGGAGAGTGAAACTTAACGATAGTGGGGGTGGAGAGAGGAAGATGCTTCGAGCTGTGAATTAGAAAAAAAAAAAAAAAAAAAAACGGGATACGAGCGGGGCGCGACTCACCTTGCGGGGGTTGGGATTGTTGGTGATATTGTTGGTGGTGGTGAAGATGATGAAGATGATTGTGGTTGTGGTTCACAGGAAGCGGAGGTAACACTGCTACCGCGTGAGGAAACGGAGGTATTCCTCCCCTCAATATTGGTCCTGCACCACATACACACAGGCCACGTACTTTTTTGCTTTCTATTTTTTTTCTATTTTTTTCTATTTTTTTTTTTTTGGAATTTATCTAATAATTTAGCTAGCAGTATGTCACGCCATGTATTCGATAGTATTATTAACATCCGGCCACCGTGGAAAGACTCGAGCGATGCCAAAGCGACAATTTTGCGGTTGAGAAATGTAAGCGGTTTTATAAAGCGATTCCGAAGAGATTTTTACAAAATTCTCAGAGGCAATGTGAAAGACATTTTTTTCTCTTTTTTTTTTTTATGGAATTTTGAATATAATTATAATGGATAATTGTAGATGAATTTCTCGATCCTCAAAATACGATTGGGTTATAGAAACTTTGATTAAATTATAACAATTGAGATTGAAGAGGACACGCGGTTAAGTTTGTTTAATCGAAACAAGAATTCGATTCGCAGTAATTTCTTACTTTACGTTTCAAAGTTATTTCAACTTTACTAACTACGCGAAGTTTTACGGTAAATTTAATCGTCAGCAAGTGGGATGGAAGTCTATCACATTGCCAAAGACTCATTATATACTTCGGAGTTAAGATCAAAGCACGACGGCGATTAATGAGGGATCAATGAATCCGATGGCAGACAGACGATATGTGTTTTTCAAGATTTTGTGACGATTTATGTACGATATGTATAATTAATAATTTACCATGGGACATACGAATTTCGGTAGAGATATTACGAAGATAAGGGAATAGAAAATTCTTTAAAAAGATCAGAGCGTTCGGACACTTAGAAATAAGTTAAATTTTAAGGAATTCAATTTGGAATCGTTTTCTTGTGAAATTTCTCTCTGCGCTCCGGGATAAAAAAATAATAATAATCGAGTATTTTATTTTCATGAAATA
The DNA here is from genome assembly GCA_934046635.1 of Buathra laborator. Taxonomy (NCBI): domain Eukaryota; kingdom Metazoa; phylum Arthropoda; class Insecta; order Hymenoptera; family Ichneumonidae; genus Buathra; species Buathra laborator. Next base: position 9,925,978 of record OW203900.1, read on the forward strand.
TTCAAGAAAAACGGCTGCGAAAATATATGTAGCGCCTTCTCCGTTGCGTATAATTTCGATTTAAAAAGAAAAAATAAATAAAATAAACAAAAAATCGGTTTCGATCAACGAAACTACGTAAATTCTACGATAATCTACAGCTACTGTACACGGAAAACTCTACGAAACGGGCAACAGAGGATAATATATATATAAATGTATAATATGTATCGTTTAACACGCAATTAACGTACCTTGCATTGCGGAATGCCGTCTCTGCGGCGGTGGTGGACTTCCACCAGCCTCCACGCTGCTCCCGCTGTGGCTATCCAGCTGTGTACTGTGACCACTGTCACTGCTCGTCACCGAACCTACGCACACGTCCCGAACAACATTTCTATCACAAACACGTTTTTTTTTTCTTTTTTCTTTTATTTTTTAGTTGATTTTTTTTTTTTCAGCCCTTTTTTTCGTCCCGCTTTCCAACTTCTATCGTCTGTCTTACGTTTTACGACTAATTTTACATAAACTGCGAAAAAATAAATAATGATTTTCCGTTGAACTGTCGGATCGATAGATCGAACTTACGAACAGAGCTAAGAAGCGCCTACGCTACGTCTAACTTTTTTTTTTATAAGGGAACTAACGATTTTTTGGACGAAGGAACTAAATTATTCGCGCTGCACATTGTTCCGAGGAAAATTAATATTGACTGCGTGAATTTTTTATTTTTGCTTTTTTGTTTGTTTGTTTGTTTGTTTGGTTGTTGTCGTTCTGAATCCCGTATGTCCCATGGCGACATTTTTTTTTTCGAGACTCTTTACACTCGAATATCGGGATCAAGGATTACAATGCGTGAACGTTGGGCGTTCGATCGATAAACAAAGCACGCGATTTTTCTTTCTCAGCATACAAGATGCGTGTGCAAATATATATAATAACTATATGTATGTATGTAGTATACACGTAATATATGACATGGAACATTTATGAATAGTATTACGAAACGATTGGTGCAACGTGCAAAGAACAAATGAACTTTTTGTTTACGAACCCCGACCGATGTATTATATTAATAAATAAAAATACGTATCATCGATGGTGATTATTGATCACCAATGATTTTACTCAACATATCAATTTTTTTTTTTTTTTTTTTTTTTTTCAAAAATCAAATCGTAAAAATTTTTTTTTTATTTTTTCGAACCGTATTATTAAAATTGTATATTAATAGAACTGAATATAGAATTTACTAATTCGACCCAAAATTTTCAGTAATCCAAGTTATTACCAATTTTGTGTTTTCGAATTTAATTTTCTCGATAACAAAATAAGAGATTTTTGACAGTGAGTTTGAAAATTAAAACTGTACATTAGTTACATTAGCAATGATCACAGCTTTGCCACCGATGATTAATATTTTCATTTTAACGAGCAACGAAAGTGCACCAAGACAGAGTGCAAGCCGTTCCCTAGTTATTATCTCGAAGCGATAGATATTATAAACTTAATCTCGATAAACGACCGTCTGCTTGTTGTGAACAACATAATAATAATAATAATAATAACAATAGTAATAATAACGAGAATTATTAATTTTTTGACTTACCACTCGTAAGAGTTTTTCTCAGTGGTTGAAGATTGCTAAGACTAGTGACACTGCTGCTTTCGGCGCTAAGATCAACCGGAGGCGGAAGTCCCGACGGTGTATCGCTGTGCGATCTTTCGTGCATCGGAACGCGACTACCCGAACCGACTCTTCTCGGTGCACCGGGACTCGGCTCCAGTCCGCTCGAGTGAAGAGCCAATCCCGGCACCGGGAGCGCCGGAGGACAGTGTTTCGGTTGATAGGGTCGCGTCTTGTGAGGATCCGACAACGCTAACATTTTTCTCACTGCTTGCGGCGACGCTGCACCGAATTTTGTACCTGAAAACGCCGGAAAAAAAGGAATTGTTCGTTGATTATTTGTTTTTCCAAAGAATCCAAAGCAACCGTCGAGGCGCAATCGCGCGATATTGCGATGAACGATGTAAAAGTTTAATTGCAGTTTCGACGCTCACTTGTGCTACTGGCGCTGCTCGTCGTCGACAAAGTTGGCGAGGGATGCCTTCTGCCTCGACTACCGCCGAGAGGTACCGCTGCCGCGACGGCGACCGCACCGGCGTGAGGTTCGCAATCGACCGAAAGCGCGTGGAGACGCTCCTCGTCTGTTATGACTTTCATGTTCGCCAGATAGGCCTTCACTCGCCTTACCATCTGCGCTTCTTCGAACATCTTTTTTGGATTCGGCGCAGCCGTTGACTTCTTTCGGCGTTTTACCGTCGCTGTCTGACCGCCTGTGAAAAAATTGTTAACGATTCGCATCATAGTTTCTCGGTAATCAACGGAAATCGGTACATAAAGTCTTTTTTACTTTTGCCTTTGAATCAACACTATTGCAAAATCTTTCTCCGTTGAATTATCTCTACCAGATTCGTCTTTACTGTTGAATTTTTTTGATTTTTGTTAAGAGACGATACGCCGAATGTTTCTGTGTAATCTTTACCTTGATTCCCCGTCGTCATTTGATTCAACGCGACCATCGCGGAACTCGGTGGTTGTCCGCCCCGTTCGAGCATTGTGAGCAAATCGTACGGCGATGAACACATGTTTGTCAACGTTCTGACCTCTTTAGCGATCATTCGGAGCTTTTCGAAGTTAACTAAACTCTCGACCCTCGAGTCGTTTCCAAGATGAATGAACGTCAGATCTTTTTTGACCACAGGATAGAAGGGAATCTGCGAAGAAATATAAAAAAAATTCTGAACGTGTTAACATGAAAATCTCGAAAAAGTTTTTTTTTATCAAAACAAAGCTTCTTGAGGAAACAAAAAAAAAACGAATTGATACAGTAAAGAACTTTCTTCGATCGAATATCGAAGTAAAGGAGAAAAAAATAAGGAAACAACTCACGATAGGTGGCTGCGTTTGTTCCGACACAACGAGTTGTCGATATTTACTCATATTTCTGCTCGGATCCATTAGTTCCTGTAAATCGCTGAATAACCTTTGATATTTGCTTGGCAACTTTTCCCAAGATGCCCGGAGCCGCGATACCGCTCCGTGACCGAGTCCCGAGACGATAGCGAACATGGAGTTAAAGTTTTTGCACTCCTTGCATTGACCTGAATACCGAGAAAGCGGTCATTTAACAAAACCGTTTCGATAGACGAGAAAATTTATAATGATAGATATAACTCTATTGTAACGGTTACTCACGGGCTATTTTAATAAATTGCTTGATTATCTTGCTTCGCCTGACGAGATTGTGCTCCGAACATACCTCCGTTACGACCCAAAACATCTCTCTGTTGACTAGCTCCGCAAACTGGCTAAGCATAGGTACGCCATACCTACTCTTCAGTTCGAACAAGTCGTCCACATATTCGGTAGATTCGATTTGTCTAAAAAAAAATAATAATTTACAATAAAATAAAAGTTTTAAATAAATAAATTTAATTTAATTCAATTAATTCAATTAAAAATAATAATAATAATGAATTAATTAATTTTTATTTTAGTAGTAAAGTAATAAAACACATTTTATTGGCCACATATATAGTTACTTATTTACATCAAATGAAAAACAGAAAACAATAGAAATATTACAATCGGATGAGGCTATCAGGCCATTGATTTTTGTTTTTATTTCCTCTAATTTAATTTATTTAAAATTTTTTCTAAATATTATTTTTGCATTTTTTTTTGGCGCTTTTTTTTGTGCCAATTTTTTACTTGTTACTATTATTGGCGTTTCTTCTTCCTTTTTTTTTTCTTTTAATTCACTCTATTTGAATTCGTTAACGTTAATCACAATGTTGTGATCTTTTTTTCTTTTTCTTTTTTTTCTATTGTATTGTTATAGGAGTATATATTGTGTGAGAAATATGTAACGGATGAATGTTACCTGAATATACTAAAGTCCTGAAGCGTCAGCTGAATCGCAACTTCGATGGCGTTCAGCTGGAGGAAATGCACCTGAGACTCGCGAATGAGTTCGGGCGCTTGTTCGTCCGCTACGAGAGTCTCGGAAACTCCGTTCGTCTTGAGATAATAACGCGAACTAAGACCTATTCGCTCGGCGAGATTTTGCAATTGATCCGGCAATCTGCGCTGCTTTATCATTCCACCGTCGCCGACGCTAACTTCGGCCAATGAAAAGTTTGAACTGCTCTCCGTTATACCAAATTCTTGAAGGGCGAGCATTACAACCTGAAATAAAAGGGTTAAAATAGAAACATTGAATTGTACAATTTTTTTTTTACAAAATCTTTTAATTGTCAACGATATTAGGCAATGGAACAAATATTCGCCGAAACTATTTGATTCCCATATATTTTTTTAAAATATATAAACGAAAAGGAAATGTATGATTTGCAATCGGAAATCCACCGGAATTGAGACGCTACATACCTCGTGTGACGTCGTTTCTTTGTGAACGAGAAGATACTTGCAGGTCTGATCGGCTTTATAAACCTTCAGCACGTGTTCCGGATAGTCAGGCGCTCGGATATCGTCGTAACAATACAACGACGTAAGATCGGGATTGCTTCTCGAGTGATAAAGATTTGTTGTGTTTTGCGTGAGACCGGTGCCGGGTGGTGTGTGCGGTGGTGCTAACGGGTCATCGAGGTGAACGCCGTCACTGGAAAAAGGAAAAAAAAAACGTACAACGGTATTTTACGATACCAAAGAAAACCGTACGGACCGTTATATCGGTGATCTCCGAGACAAGAATTACTTTTTTAAAATCTTGAATCGACGTTTGCAGTCATTTATATCATTTGAATCATTTATATGTTAAGATTTTTGACAATTTGTGATATAAAAAAAGGAAAATCGACGCGTATATTGTTAACTCACTTGATGGTGTTCTTTGGCAATATATTCATTTTCATCAAAGCTTTCTGCAACCTTCTCTTGGGTCCCAACGTCATGAAGCCCTTGTGCTCCTTCTTGCTGCCGTCTTTGCACGGCGATACGTTGCTTTCGGGTATTAGTAACGGAACACCACCGACGAGAGGTGTCAGAGGATCGACGTGCGTCGATAATCTCGCGCGTGGATCGGTCTGCGGTCTTGGAATTTCGGGTTTGTTCGCTCGGCCTCGCGGTCGTGGCGAATTGTCCGGCATTTGGAGCATTTCTTTGAACGCTATATACGTTTTCCAATGAAACAAACAAAAGTTCAGCAACATCCAAATAATAATGCGACGCAATCGACAAAAGAACGGGAAACTCACCCAACAAATTGGATTTCACGGTAATGCTGAGATGCGTCGAACCCCTCAATATTTCGAGAGCTCTCGCGTGACTCACGTGATCGAAACTCTGACCATTGACTTCCAATATCTGATCGCCCCGTTTCAATCCAACGTCCTCCGCCTTCGAACGCTTGTCAACCTTCGAGATGAAGATACCGAATCCTCTCTCGTAACCACCGAGAATGCTGAAGTGCAAAACCTCGTCTCTACTTGGCCTCGCGAGCGTCACGTTTCGCGTTCTCGCTTTTGCGGCGCAAGCGATGTTCAGTAACCTGGAAAAAAAAAAAAAAAAAAAAACGCCGGAAATCAATACACTTCATTAGTCATCTCTTTATCTTGAATTTTTATCTTCCGCAATTTTGCTGCTTCGTATCAGTTCGACTTTGAAGAATTAATTGACGATACGAAAATGATAAAAGCGGAAACTTTTTTTTTTTTTTTTAACTACATAGTGGCGAAAATATTTTTATGGGAAAAAAAAAAGCTTTTTCTCACCTCTGTTGCCCCTGCATTTTCTCCCTCTCCAATCCCGTCTCGAATGCCTCGAGAAACTCCATCATCGTGGGATCAGTTTCGAAATCTGTGAAGTGATTGTTAACCCACAGCAATACGACTCGCGCCACGCGGTCTCTGACCTGTGACTGATCGAACCACTCGAGCAATTGATTAGCAACGAGCAGAGGACTGTCGATGAATGTTCGATGGGTTAATAAGAAATCCTCGACATAAGTCGGATCGGTGATACTGTTTTCCTCGATCAACTGAAGCATCAGTCGCTCTGGCGTTCCGCGTATTACTACGTGACCGCGTCGCGCCGGTCCGTCGACAGCACCACGCAATTCCGTAACCAATATAACGCGACCATTTTCCTCGTGTCGCCTCGTGTTCTCTTCACCCTGATGCTGAATTCTGAAGTAATCCGCCTGCGTTACGCACACGAATTGACAATCGTCGACTCTGGAAACGAAACCGTGAAATTTATTAGAATTATTTCATTAACGATGAAGAAAAGTTTCTCGCGATTTAAATTTTATAATAAATCGAGAAATTCAATGATGAATTCGCGATCTTTTTTTTTTTTTTTTTTTTTTTTATCGACTTACTTCGTTTTCATAACACCGCGATGCAATAGCCTCTCCATCGTCGGCAATATACCGAAGCTATCGCCGAGATTTAATTGTTCGATTTCGCCGTTGTTGTGTTCAACTTCGACTGCACCGTTTATCAAAACGCTCCAACTATCCAATTCCTCGCCATCGTTAAGCACAATCATTCCAGCGTGTTCAACCACCGCGAATACCATGACGGCGCACAGCGCTCGTCTCACGGCCAGTGTCATATTTGTGAAGGCTTTCAGATGCTGCGTGAACTCGAGAAGTATCTCAATGTCGTCCTCCGTCCTCTCGGCCGGATCTTTCTCCAAACATTCTCTCACCGTGTCTCGCACGTTCAGACTCTGAAAGACATATTTTCATTGAATAATTAAGACATTTACTGATATACTGATTCAACTATTATATTCTATTTGTATGCCATTCATTCGGAAGGCCATTACGTCGCGAATAATCGACGCTTCGCGGAACAAATCGTCTTCGTAACTCGTTAAACGTTTCCGAAACGCTAACTATATTTTTATCGAACATTCATCGATATTGGAAACTTCGATTGGATTGTTCGATAATTTCTTCGATCACGAAATACGGTAATGGAATTGAATTAAAACTTTTTCTACCGTTAATCGATGAAAATTGCGTTTTAATGAAAATGTAATTGTGAAAAAAAAAAAAAACTATTGATGAAAATAAAAAACGTTTTTTACTGATAGGATAACGTTGACGATGATTAACTCACATCCATGCTTTCCGCAAGATCCTCTTCCTCATCGCTGTCCACTATGGACTCAACGAGACCCGAGAGGTCCACCTCATCGGCGTCCGCATCCAGCGATCCCTGAACAGACGTCATTGTGTCTGAGCCGCTGTAAGCGGAACTCGTGTCACTGGAGTGGCTACTTCTGTTCGATTTTAAGTAGAGCTCCGGCCGCCCCGTCAGCCCCTGTGTAAACTGCAAAAAAAAAAAAAAAAAATGAAATTTTGCGACAATTGTTATGAATAATTTTTTTATATCGGCATTTAGGAGGACATAAAAATTGTGAAAAAACGTTATCGTCATCTGCAAACTAACAATAATAATTATCGTCAGGATGGGCAATGGATTAATTTTTCCATTTTGACTCACTTTTTCCAGCATTTTTTTCACTATCGTCAATTCTTGTACACGAAATTAAAAAAAAGGGGCAAAAAAAATTGACTACGCAGGTTCTGCGTCAGGAAGATCAACGTCATTGCGCTTTCGATGCCAACGCAATGCGTTTTTCGTGTTTTGACTCATCGCTGTCATGTGTTATCGTTGAAATTTTGCTGAATGAAAGTGTAAAGCTACGCCCCAAATACGATAATACTATTTCATCTGGACGCAAGCGAAGCTTCGTAACTGGAGATTCTACGTTCGTCGCAGCTAAATTGCCCAATGCGTGTGACGCAGGGTTTTTCGATATCTTTGTGAAACTCGATACGTATCGTGTTGAGGATTAAAAAAAAATAGACAGAAGAATTTTGTTTTGCATTATCGTGTCGATTCATCACAACAAAAAAATCGTAAGGCAATTAATCATCCCACAAACGCGCTCACGTGTTGCATTGTCGCCAGGTGCGCGCGTGTGCATTCGAAACTGTCATAAAAATACGCGAAAACAATAAATAAAAAAACTGCAACATTGTACACTTAAATGTTTATTTCTCTCATTTGTTTTTTTTTTATTCTGTGAATGACAAAGGTAAACGAAGTTTATGCTCTCGGGTATCAACAAAAAGACGAGCACCATATACGTTAAAAACTAAAAATTATTCGTCGCCAGTTCCGTGTATAGATATTCTCCATATACGGAAAAAGAAGAAACTACGATACATCAAAGTATATTCTCGAATCTCGTGGGACGGTGCCTTCCGAGTGGGAAAAAAAAATACCAAGAATGGGCGTGTGATTGGATGAAGAAGAGAGCTGCATTCGTTTAGGTTAGGTTAGGACGCTCGATATGACATCACGCACGTCGCGAAGTCGAACGAGACGACGACGACGGCGGCGGCGACAGTCTTCGCCTGACACACACACACACCCACGCGCGATTTCTCATCGACACACGACATAGTTTTCTCCAGTCCAAACAAAACACAGTACACCGTCTGTCATGCCTTATTATCGTAGAAAAGAAATAATAATCGAGTGTGAGCGACAAGAGAGAATCATCGCGCAATCGGGATTCCCATGCGTACATGTAATGTCACAGCGGCGGTACGCTACAGCTGTAACCGTTCCGAGATGCACAAAACGAAAAAAGAAAAAACTCGTGTGGAATACAACGAAAAAAATCAAATTTGCGATCGCATGTAGGAAAACTGTGTGTCGGGTATGATATGGAGTTTCAATCGAAGCGGAGGAGTTGGCTGTTTGGCTCAACTCCCTCGGTTTTAGAGGTAAAAGGTATACGGTATAGATACGTTATGTACACCGAGAAAGGAGCGCGCCGTGAGCCAAGGCCATTTTGAGCACGAGATTTCCGCGCTCGGTCTCTTCGGGAGCCGCGCACGGCCAACTCACTTGATACATGCCGAAGGCGTCCATCCTCGATGATCCGGTGCACTCTCCGAGACACGTTTTATATACACTGAGAATATCACGCACACACACAAAGACACGCACGCACAATTATCCGTGCGCGCACACCTTTATCGTCGATTCGCTTATATATATGTATATATATTTTATATTCCTCTCACGGGATCCTCAACGGCGACGCCGTATCCTCATCTCGATCGTTCGCATCTTTACCCCTACTAGTTTTTGTTTTTTTTTCTTACGAACGTATTTTTTTTTTTGTAATTTATTTGTTGGTTACGAATGCGACTTTCGTCGATCACTGACACACGCGAAACATTAAAAAGCTATATGGCACGAATGACACTGGTGACGTATCGTCGGAGATACGGCGTGTTTTACTTGTAATATCCTGGAGACTGTTGCTTGCTCTAATTCACTCGCGTACTACACACGGCCAAGAAGAGAGAGAACGTAAGCGCGCAGCAGCAGTAAATAGTTACTGCTTATACGCCGCGTGAACGTGAACTGGTTGCTCGTGTGGTGAGAGAATATAAGTACAGTTTGTTGGCTCACGGCTGGGGCTGCGCTGGTGCGCTGCGCTCTCTATGCCTCTCTCTGTAACACCGTCGCCGCAGGGCCGTGCCAGAGAGCAGGCCTAGCGGTTCGCGAACATCGAACTAACGCACGGGGCAAACGGATACAGGGGCTCGAGGGGCGACGGGGCAAAATACAGAGAGACCACACGACGAAACGCTTTTCCTCTCCCCCTCCCGCAACTTGACTGTTTTGTTTGTACGTATATATACTAACTCTATGAAAGCTGGGAGCCTCTCCTCGACCTCCCGCCAACCGTGAACCCAACGGTGGGGGACGACTCACGTGACCGAACGCCGCAGGAGCTGTGCTCAGGGACGGAGCTGCTCACCGCGGGTTACGGTGCCCCGAGGGGCGCCCACCTGTAGCTTCTATTTCTTCTTCTTCTCCGCCTTCGTCTTCTTCTTTCATCAACAACGACTCTTTTATACGATTAATGGAATAGAATTTCACAGAGTCGGGTATCAACGCTCTAACGCGGAAACACGTGTTTCTACTTTTACGACTATTACTGTACTTCGCCTCTATACTCCTTCGGGAAAACAACTCTACCGCTCGATGAACTTTTTCGTTTTTTTTTCCATAATCTCGGATTCGGTATGCGAAACTGCCACAAGAATTCAATACTTACAAATCTGTCAGGTAGATTCGTGTTTACTTGGTACGTAGTTGCAATACGAGTTTAAATAATTATCCTATTCCGATGCAAAAAAAAAAAAATTTTAATTCATAAATTCGAAATTTAAAAATTTTTTTACGAAATCGAAAACGCGTCACCTTCTTATGATTTTTTATTTCGTTTGAAATAAAAAAAAATTATTTCCCAGAAATAAAATGTTTCAATAAATAATCGAAAATTTTAACGATGTATTAGACTTTTATTGGTTTCGATTTACATGTCAATTCGGAGGATTAATGCGCAAATTTAACAACGAATATGTCGGATCCTTGCATCGAATTTACTGCTTAGATAAGTGTTGATAGTTCGTGGCGAGATGGAAGTTGAAAAGCAAACGAACGGGTGTAGGAAGCTAGTTGCTCGCTAGTGAGCAACAACAGCCCGAGGCAATCAGTCTCTCTCTCTCTATGGGAGTTACAATGAGAAGTACCGCGTTGCTTAGAGAGTAGCCGAAGAACGCGAAGCCTCGAAGCCCGAGAAGAGAAGAGCGCAGGAGATCGCTGGATGGTCTGAGAGGCCAGTGGCCGTCGGGATCTCATGATTTACACGACCCGTTACACCGTACCGGCCCTTCCTTGCCGCTCACCCCTATTATATTCTTTTCTCTCACTTTTCCTTTTGTATCTTCCCGCGTGCTTTCCAAATCGTCCGCTCGTCATTCAGCATCCTTCGTCACGAAGAGCGCAACAAACTTTTTTTTTTTTTTTTTTTCAGCGTAAGCGTCGATTCTACGATCGTATTATCAAACGTTACGTCGTACGTGAATTTTATTATCCGAAACGAACTTTCGGATAGAGCAGTAGTACCGTGCGTAGCGATACCGGAGGGAATTAATATCGAGCGAATAGAGAGCCGCACAGTCCGCGGACCGAACACTTTATTGGCAGATGCAATTTCATAGCAGTTTTTTTTTTTTTTTTTTTTTTTTCATCTCTACATCGCTTACTCGGTTCGTTTGTACGAACGCCGTGCGTATATGGAAACGTGTGGGCTTCACTTTGTTGGATATTACGTAGGAGCCTACGTCACGCGTCACACTACGTCGCGTTTAAATGCTCCCGAGTTCGCGATAATGAAAAGACATCGGGGTAACGAGAATCGGATGATAATTAAGAACACCTTTATTATCGAAGGAGGCGGAAGATGTTTTAATGGTTACTTTCGCAAAATCATAATTACTTCGATAAATTTTAAAATTATTTTGTGTGAAAAATGTTTTCGAATAAAATCGACTATTTTTTTCGTACAAAAAAAAACAAAAAAAATTTACGAAATAATCGCGAATTTTTTGCGATGCTTGATAGCGTTCGGGAAATTATTGAATTTTTTTGAATATCTGACGATCGAATCGGATCAATTAACACGATTAATCAAGTAAAATTATTCATTAAACCCGAATTTTGACTGAATCTAGAAAATTACCGAAAAAAATCGAAGGAGGCGGAAGGTTTTTTAATGGTTACTTTCGCAAAATCATAATTACTTCGATAAGTTTTAAAGTTATTTTGTGTGAGAAATTTTTTCGAATAAAATCGACTATTTTTTATCGTAAAAAAAAAAAAAAAAAATTAACGAAATAATGGCGTATTTTTTTGCGGTGCTTGATAACGATCGAGAAAATATTGAATTTTTTTGAATATATGACGATCGAATCGGATCAATTAACACGATTAATCAGGTCAAATTAGTCATTAAACCCGAATTTTGTCGGAATTTGGAAAATTACCGAAAAAAAAAAAAAAATTCTTTACGCGACCTGCGTTAACCGCGGTTCGTTCGCTGTGGGGGATCTATAGTTTAATACCTGGAAATGGGTTCGCACATCGCGCGATACCGACGTAGCCAATGTACGTCACGCGTCACAGTACATCGCGTTTGAATGCTCCCGTGTTCTCGCGTGTACTACTATAGTAATAGTGAGTACCTGCATCGAATGAGGGCAGATAAGCCACGAAACTGTCGCGCGGATGCGATAGTCGTTGGGTTAAAATTGTTAATGATACGTCTGTCGCGTGCAGATTGCGTTAGAGTTACGTCCGTTTCCCTGTTCTCTCGACACTCGAGAAGATGTGACGTAGAAAGGTTTAATTTTTTTTTTTTTTTTTTTTTTTTTTTTACGCGAATTTTCGCATCGTACACCATAACCGCGTCGAAACCGAGAGGGGAAAAAAGTTTGAGGGTAGTTTGAGAATCATGACGTTGGCAATCGTGAAACTCTGCGATGCGCGCAGACTGCGGCGGAGGGGACACCGAAAACTCCGAAACTCGTTAATCTCGAAGACGGAAATTTTCACGACGGATAAACGTGAGTGGGAGGGAGATAAATATATCGGCGAGTTAGGTGAGACGATCGTAAATCAATATTTACCGTGTCGTCGAAGACCAAGTTGACCTGACGATGGTCGGTGATGGGATGAGGGTGCGGAGGCCGATGCATCCTTCCACCGCCGTGAACTTCCGGGTAGTCGATCTGAAACGAAGCGCAATATCATTAGATTTATTCCACCCTGAAAAACGCTGCAGTTCATCGTACAACGATTTTTCCAACGCTATAATTCACGGATTAAATTCCGCGAAAGAAAAAAAAAAAAAAAAATTTAATTTCACGCAAATGAATTATTTAAAAAAATTTTTTTTTGCAACAAAAATTGATAACGTATATATATAAATAAATTTTTCTTCAGAAAAATTAGTTTCAATGTATCGCCTTCGAGTTAAAAGCGAACAAAGTTCAGTCATAAAGAGTAATAGATGGCGCGCACGTCGCCCAAGTCGCTTTCGATCGCCCGCACGTAATTCGTCTCGAAAACAATGCGTAAAAAGAAGTAAAAAAAAAAAAAAAAAAAAAAATTCTCTCATTTTAAAAAACTCGAAACACAATTCACGTCTCTACGTTTTTCATGTGTAAATTTTGAAAAACATGTATACAGTTTCTATGTATATTGTAGTCTATAGATGTATATTCTATGTATACTATCGACACATACATAATTCGATGTTTCGATAGAATTCAAGACGACTTTTTTTTCTCGTGAGTCATGCACCCGGCTTCATAGTATTTTGTATATTCCATAGAATACAATAATACAGCGGTATAATACGACACAATAGAGTATCGCTGTAGAATAGGCATCGAGAGTCGCACGCGGTTGTAGCCGCGAGGTAAGAGGATTAGAAAGATGTCGGAGTATGCGGCAAGTCTGCAGCTTATCATCTTCGACTCTCGACTTTCTCGATGCACGACTGTCGAGAGATTGGCTCGGGGAGCTGCAGCAGGGATCGGGAACGTGTGTCTGCAACCTGTGTTGGTTCTCCTCTGTCTATATGGTTGTGCGTGCAACGCGTCTCTTTCGACTTTCAGCTGCGTTAACATTTCGTTCGTATCGTATCGAGCCGTAGCTTTCTAAGCTTCCCAATGAGACAGTGGTGCACGTTGTCGTGAACACGACTAGCGAGAGTCCGACTTAAGTAGTGTAAGTATAGACGCGATCGGTGAGCGCGACTCCGCCGCGAGAGGGAAAGGGAAGGGATCAAATGTTGGAAATGCGACAGATACGATCGGACAGAGGAAGAACGAGAGATATAGATATATAGCATACCATACGATGGATAACAGACAGAGAGAGAGTTAAAGAACGAAAGTCAACGAGGCGAATGTATGTCGGGCCGGAACTCGTAGGCCGGACTTCCGGCAGATACACTGACTCTGACGGGCATTCAGAAACATCGGGGGATCGGCTCTTCAAATCGCTACTATTCGCTCAGAAACTTTTCTCTCATTTACCGCATCGATTAATATAAGAAAGACGAAAAATCTCGAGAATACATTGGGAGATATGGTACAATGACGTGTGAAAAAAAAAAAAAAAAAAAAAAAAAAAAAAAAAATGTCGCATTGGGGTTAAGTTTTGGGGTCCAGCCGGGTGGTTGCCAAATGTTATGATAACCACCCGGAACCTCGTTGCGTGATGGGCGACACGTTTGGGTCAAATGTCGGGACCGCGCCCCCATCCAATAAATTTCGTCCTCAGGGTGAGGCAATCGAGGCAGTAATTTTTTTGATTCCCTCTTTCTCCGGGAGCTTTAACCGGGACTACGATCAAAATAACCCTCCGCCCAAAACTCGCAAATGTTCGTAAGCCCCCGGAGGATTCGGAAAAAATACGCGTGGTCATGGCCTTCGGAGGGTATACATTCCTCTCGGGTTATTATACTGATACATTTGACCACCAATTCGTTGGAAATTGGAGCTTCTATCGCAGGGATACGGGCCGCGATAACTGAACTGTCCATCTCTCGGAATGAAGACTATTTTTTTTTTTTTTTTCATTTGCGGATAATTCCCGATAGCGGAGTATTGGATGTTCGAATATTCATTTCTATAACGCGGAATTTTATTATAAACTTCAATGAAAGCTGAGAAACGAAAAAACACGACGAATACCTGTAATACGGTGTGTAAACGGCAAACATTTCATCGATGGAATTTTTTATTACGCGTTTTATTGTTTGCCATAGAGATAAAACATGGAAAGAGCGAAAAAAACAACGATTATACAAGTAACGGGATAAAAATACACGAAAAACGTGCAAATAACCAGAATCTGGAATTTCCCCGCTGAAATTTGTAATCGCAAAATCGCGACACGAGCCGAACGAAACAAAACGCGATGATTCGTGACGCAATGAGTCGAGAACCTCGGAACGCAGAAATGTGCAGCGCTCGGTAAGACCCGAAGTGTGTTTAATAAACAAATTAAAAAATAATAATCGTCGTTTCGGGAGTGGGGACCGCGCGAGAGTCCCGACCGCAGCAGTTTCAGGGGTGCTTTGCATCGCGAACCCTCTCGAGTTGCTTGACCGGTTTTATATTTCACACGCATACCACTCTTTCCACTTCCACCGGTAATGTAATTTTTGAAAAGTTTTATTCAACTTCGCTCGTCCGTATTTCTGTATTTTTTAATATAAATTCGATGAAAAAATAAAAAATAAAAAAATATTTGGACAACTATAATATTTCATCAACGAACGGATTATTTAAATATTTTTATGCATTAAAAATCGATAAAATTTGGTGAAATATTTTCATTATATTCGATGGTAAAAAAAATTTCGTGTCGGACGAATTTTTACGACGATCCGAATTATGAAGAATTATCAATTTTCTCCACCCGCATCGTTATACGTTGCTTGCTATTGCATTAAATCGACACGTGCAACAATGAGCTCCAAACACTTTTGTTTACATCGTTACTCCGTTGCAATGGCAATGATGTCCGCAACAACGAATCAGTGGAGCGTTACATTAACGTCATGCACTCTAATGTGACCAGCGGACAACAAAAGAAAAATATGTTTGCGTACCGAAGCGACATGTATACTTTCATCAAAAATATGAGATGACGCAGCAAATTTTCCGCGTCATTGTCGTTTAAAAAAATAAAAATGTATGAAAAATAAATTATAATTAAACGATAACTATAATTATAAATCACAAATAATAACATGACAATAATTATAATAATTTCGTAATTATGATTACGATGATTGGAAATTAAAATTTATTATTATTTACGCGAATTATTATTAATTATTATTCGACTGCCTTTCCTCATTATAATGCGTAAAAAAGCTATAAAAAATTGTTGAGAACGTAAATTCGTTACGAACCCAATCTGTCGTTTAAGACGCACATTCGCGCAATATTTGCACGAAAGAAACGTATTTTATTGCATTTTTTATAAATAAAAGATGAAAATTTAACATAAAATGAAATATTTATAAGTTCGTAATCTGCGACCGGATTTGGAGTATTACGAGGTATTTTTTTTTTAACTGATTATCATTACGAATAACATGTTTAAAATTAATTGGAATAGAAAGGATTGTGCTTTTGTTTTGAATGAAAGCGGCCCCGTCACATAAATCTAAGTTTCCCTTCCGACTAATACTCTATTTCTCACGATGTTAACTCGAATCTTTCGATCTATCGGTCGGTCGATGTCTCCGGCGATAATTCGTGCGCGTGGTGTGGTCAATGCGTCTCGCACGATCGAACATCGTACCATCGAGCCTTCTGGCTCCACGGAGTCAGAGAGGCAGACAGGCGACAGCGACCCGAATAACGCCCCACCGGCGTACCAGGATCGAGAGAGTAACGGACCCGCGCGTCCAAGCAATGCTATACGTTCAATCGAGCGCTCGCGTACGCACACACACGCGTAAACACCCACATACTCTCTCTTTCGCTTTGCCAGTGATACCATTTCGACTGGAAACACGTGTATAATACATACAAATATAATTGCAAGTGTGTATTATCCCCGCAGCACGGGAATTCCGCGCATTGAAAAACAATCGTCGTCAAACGAATGTTGGGTTCGGCCGGACGTGCTTTGCGATCCTAACTATCGATCCATCAATTGTTACACTGATTTTTTTTTTTTTTTTTTTTTTTTTTTTTTTTTTTTTTTTTTTCATTGAAGGGCATTACATGCATCTTGTCATTCATGTTGGCTACTCAACGAGTCCTTCAACAAGACTTTTTCCTTTTCGGAGCACGTTGTCTGCATACATGCGACAACTTCGCGAAATAAAGAAAAAGCCGCTTGGATAAAGGATCGAAAAAGAAGAAATGTAAGAAAACGAAGTTGTAAAAAGTCTCGTAAGGATGTATCGAACTTTTGCGAATGTTGATGCGAAAAAAAAAACATCGTGTTTACTGACGATACACGGAGATTTCTTCGATGTTTTTGGTGTCTTTTTTTAAAAATGAATTTTACATTACGGAGTGAGGAATGACCTCGACGTTTGGCCTGTTGCCCTGTGATCCTCAAAGGGTTAACGAGCGAAGAGATGCTGGGAACTCGTTAGAATATTCACAATGCACATTGCCGTAAGTTATTTACCTCCGTTGAGACGACGGAGAGAGTACTCGGCGTTCCGGGCCAACTTTTCGAACCCGAACGACCGCGTCTCTTTCTCATAATGACGCGTGCCCTCCCCTGCCTTCCCGTTTGTTCCTGAGGAGCCGCGTGTTTCAACATCCTCTTGTAGATTATTCTTCAGTTCCTTTTATCTCTTCCCAAGCAATTCTCGTACCTACAGCTCGCATGCAGTACCGAGTACCGATGTTTCGTTCATTCGACACGATCTCACGGTATTCATATTACGTATCCTTCGCACTCGTGACTCCGAATACACTTTAATCTTTTGCGAAAAGTGTTACAAACGAGAAGTTCGGGATAAAGTGAAAGAGCAAAGAAGGTCCACTCGCAGCGCGTGCCGCCAGCGGAGCCGGATTTTCACAAGCCGTAAGATACTCGCGAGAGTCCGCGACGAGAATGTGTTACCTTCGGCATGGAATTCGGTCAATCGAGAGAACTCGCGGCACTCGACGCACCTATACACACAACACTGTGTAGATGTGTATCACGATAGGTCACTTCCTCATTTTTTCATTTTTTTTACAAATCCTTCCGCTCGCAGCGAAGAGAACCCGTAAATTCCAAGAAACTCTCGCGGCGTTCACTGCGCGGACTCACTGGCTGAGAAGTCGACTCTCGTTACACGCGAGTCTAACAGTTAATCTCGCGTAATCGATCAACCGCGGATACATCTTGTCGTGGAAAATACCGCGCAACATAGCG
Organism: Buathra laborator; assembly: GCA_934046635.1. NCBI lineage: Eukaryota > Metazoa > Arthropoda > Insecta > Hymenoptera > Ichneumonidae > Buathra > Buathra laborator. Next base: position 9,943,840 of record OW203900.1, read on the forward strand.
AATATATCGCGAAGAATTTGAAAAAAAAAAAAAAAAAAAAACAGATATGTTTTTTAAAACTCTCCGTTGAATTTTCGCGGATGAAATTCGAGAAATTTGCGAATTTAATTTATCCGCAATTTTTTTTATTTTTTTTTTTTTCGCCGATTGCGGCTTAACGAGTTATCGTGTTTTACGCAAGAAATCGGTATAGGAACGCGCAGCGCACTGCGGACTCCACAGCCGGCGGCTATCCAGCATATACTAGTGATCCGCTGTTTCGTCGCGTTTCGAGAATACACTATGGGTCGGTTGTATAGTGGTGTGTAGCATATATTTTACGAAGTCTCCGCTGGCCGAACGGTGGAAAGGGAAACGAGAAACGGTCATGTGACTCGAAAGAACCCACACGTGTTAAATGCGTGTTAGTTTGACGCTTCTTTCACGACTCCCGGATTCTACTGAACTACACGAATACACATTTTGACTATCGTCCTTGTGTTCGCGATTCTCAGTATCTTTTTTTTTTATTTCTATGACGATAGCGACAACAAAATCATAATACGAACGGAACTATTACAATGAAAACATCGAACGAACGGACGTTCGTCGAAAAACGATAGACGTCGACGTAATTGTTGTAAAACAGTATTTGGCGATTCCGCTGCAGAGAATTCGCAAATATTGAAATTCAATTTCTGTAGATTTTGTAAATGTAATTTTTTGATTTTACTGCCGAAAAAAAAAAAAAAAAAAAAAAAAATATTCCGCGTCTTCAATTTTTTCGAATACTCTTTGATTCGATTTGTTTAAATTCGATTCGAGTGAACGAAAAATTTGAAAATTTGATAAAATTCCGATGCCATCGGAAAATACGAAACAATTTACGTGTCGAAACAGAATTTCTCTCGCGTGCAGAGGGGGTGCGCCCGCGACTGTGTGTTAGCGTGGAACGCAGACGACGTCCGTTTGGCCGGAGAGGAATGCATCACCGGGAGGAACGGGCTCACGGGAAGAGACTCCCGTCTCGTGCTCGTAATCTTCTTACACACGGATGGTGGTATAGATCAGTTAGTTGCACGAGATCCAAGCGTATAATCGGAGTCGCGGAGGCGCGAGCTAAATATTTCTCAGACCCAACAACCGCGGCAACGAGACAAATTTTCAAATTCAATTTTTTCGAAATTTATCCAAAAGCATTAATTATGATTTCACGATCTTTGAAAATAACAAAAATTTTATATTACGATAATTTGAATTATTTCGTAATTAGCGAAAAATCGTAATCGGACGATCGCAATGGGCTCTTTTTTTTTTTACGGCAATCGAAATACGAAAATTTTAAATTTACACCCGCGGAGAAACTGAATGCTGTATGCACTCGTTTCTTTCGTACAGCATAAAGAAGACGCGGGGACGTCGCGACGTCTACTTTATTTTCGGTACCTCCTGGGGTGGCTGCGTGAGCGCTTCTCATCCGAGCGTTCTTCGTCTCATTGGCGTCAAAGCACGAAAAAGTCGGGGCGAGAAGCAAGAAAGGATATGCTTGCGTGCACTTCGTTCTCGCAATATACTAAACCCGCGAGAATTTTTTTTTTTTTATTATTATTATTTTTTTTTTACTTACAAACGCGCATGAGAAGAAGGACCAGAAGACAAAAAAAAAGATCCGGGGAGAGACGACGCGCGCAGTTTCGCGAGTTTATGCGTCACGAGACGAAAGGTCGGCGCACTGTATAATATTGCACGCGCGCACATAATTAAGGGTGCTCCCCGTATTGTTCTTATTATTATTATCATTATTACTATCGTCATTATTATTTATTATTTTTATTACAATATATATGTATATCTGTGGCGCATATATCGATCGATAGAGTATTTAGTGTATTTAACGGTCCGTCTCGTCGTCTAAATTGGTATTTTACTGTTTAACGACCGAAACTTCTCGTTTCTTCGTGCGGGAAAAACGCTACCGGAGGGATCCTTCCACGAAGCTACGTGACGAATTCGAGAGTTTAAAACTAAGGGTTTTCGAATGAGCGCTCAAACGTCGTCACCGTCGCCTTGGTGTGTGTGGGGTGTTTGAGCACTTCGGCAGGTACACGTCCCGACGACAAAGGTTTGGGGTTATTTCCTTTTATGTTTCGGCTCTGGAGGGTCGCCGCTTGCGAATCACTCCCAGGGATTACGACTGAGGAATTTTGACCTCTCGGTTATTTTTGCCCTTCGTTTCTCGCCACCATCGGCGAATGCTTCTAAATAACTGAACTTTCACGTTCCGAATTTGTAGACGATGCATTTTTAAGGGGTTCGACGATCGTAGGCGCTTTTATTTCGAAACATTTATTTTTTTTGTTTTTTTTTTTTTTTTTTTTTTTTTTTTCGAATCGCGGGAAACGTTTGAAGAAAATTGGAAAACTAAAAGTGACGAGGCGCGATGTACTACTTCTGTGAGACCACCGATACGCTCGCGTAAAAAAAAAAAAAAAAAAAAAATTATTGTGGAGCCGTTCGTCCGGCTGGCGGCAGCCAGTGGTATGTGATAAGAAGAGTTCGCCTCTGCTTCTCTAGCGTATCATTGCTACGCGGATGCGCGTACTTTTTCGTCGCAACTCACTCCCCTCTGACTTTTGTGTCCGCCGCCCTTTACTCCGTTGCTGCTACGCAACGAATGTTTCTGTAAATTTGCATTCATTTGCCGTATACACGCGTACGTAACTTCGACTCTCATAATTGGTCAATTATATCGTCAAATATAACTGAATAAATATTTTTTTAAACGAAATCCGCGTATATATGTATAAAAATTACGCTCCATACCGTAAGCATTAAAAAACAAAAAATGAATAGCCAACTATCTTCATAGTGACCTATTTAATTAATTAATTTAAAATTAATAAATTTCATTTATTATTCACGATTTGTAAAAATTAACATCGATTCGTTAATTTACCAAAAAAAAAATAAAAATAGTGGAGAATTACTGTACAAAAAAAATACGAAAACACGTTAACTAACCTCCGCTCGTTTCTCTATCGCGTATCGTATATCAGTATTTACAGTCGAAACCTTCACATAGCTGCGATACACAAAACCGTTTATCATTTCTATGCGGCTATGAAGTAGAATCAACGTACAAAGATACGCGCACATGCCGCTGTTTCGGCCGCATGTGCACAATGTTTGGATTCGTTGTTCCGAGTATTTCGAGAGCCTTTACACGTATGAGTCGCGGTTGTTCCGCTAGTAGTACCAGCCGCGTAAGGCTGCCACTACTGACAGCCGTAATATATACCGAGGAATACGCGGAGTTTTATGCTGTTGCCTCTCAACGACGACGTAGTAGTGTAGAGTGTCACATCGCGCGTGTGTGGCACAGACGCGCGAGAGCTCGACGCCCGCCGCGCGCCCGGCATGAATGGAAAGTCGAGCCTTGCCCTCCGCGTGCCCGGCAGCAGCTATACTTACGACGGCGAGAAACTCGCACGCTATACTATATTGAATGCACTCCGGTATTATACGACGCTTGGCATCAGTATCGCGTATCGTACGCGAGTGTTCGTTCGCGTATCGAGTGGTACCCTCACCGACGAGGGTCTCTCGCCCACGCGTGTCGCAACCGTCGAGAGTCCGATTGCTCTTCGGGGATACGGGAGCTTTGTGCCTCAAAACGTAACGTACGCGAATTCGAAATATGTATATTAATGGATACGCACAGCTCACGCGAAATTACTAAACTATCGGCAATAATGCGTTGGATTATTATCGACTGTAATGCGATTTTCACATATATTACGATGCTAAATCGATAAATGTATCGAATTGCTTCATCTGCATTCCATCTATTCGAGATGATTTATTAATTCTTTAATACTTGAAGCCAATTTTGTTGAATTTCTTCAAATTTATATTTTGAAAAAAAAATTAAATGTTCGAAAAATATAATAAATATATTTTTTAAAAATCGATGTTTAAATTTTTGCGACGTTTTTTTAACGATCGTTTTTGTACATAAGAACGAAATTTTAATAATAATAAATAATAAGAACAATGTTTTTTTAATTTTCTCCATTGTGTTCTTCATAAAATTATTGGGGAATATTCAGAAAAAATCCGAGGGGCAAAAATAATAATATATAACTTTTATTTTTAACGATCGCTTTTGTACGTAAGAATGCAATTTTAATAATAATAATAAACGCAATGTTTTCTTATTTTCTCTATTGTGTTCTTCATAAAATTATTGGGAAATATTCATTAAAAAATCCGAGGTACAAAAATAATAATATATAACTATTCAAATCGATTACAACACGTATTTATGTTTTTTTTTTTTTATTCCGCACGAAGTCGCGATTAAAATTTTTTTTTCTTCGTGTCTGTTTATACAATTTAAAACAACACGATATTAAAACGTTGAGTTGAAGTGTGAAAAATGTAATGCATATGTATAGTTAAAAGAAACCACGCAATGTTTTCTTTATGATCGCTATTCTCCGTACGAATGAAATTATAAAACACGCGAGAAAGAGAGAACGACGCCGACAAAAAAAAATACTCGGGAGGTCTGTGGGTGGATTGTTTATGGAAGTACCCACGATCCATCGATAGAAATAATAGTGCACTACGCCTGTACACATTATGTATACATTGGAAAGGCCACTCGACACTGTACTTCAATTATTGTTGCACTCACTGGCGACCAATGTAAGTACTCTCTCGACGCCGCCACCGAATTGCGATAATGGAGTGCGTGCAATATTCATTATGCATTCGCGTGTCGATGAGAGTCTCGCATGTTGCGCAACACACAGATTTCGAGGGCTCTTCGTCGCTGCATATGCGTATGAGACGTGTGCGTGCGTACGGAAAGTCTATGCACTGCGACGGAGAGATCGAGGGATAATATATCCTTCATAAGTATCGTAAGTCTGCTGATGGAGAGGCAAAAGACTTGCAATTACGAAAAACGCAATCGCGCGTAGGCTCCGTTGGACGTGGAGTAACAGGTGCAACGATGACGAAGGATATCGGGAAGAAAGCGATTAAAAGATTAAGCACGTCGCCTACCAGTAGTTCTTATTGCGTTAATTCGCCTCGAAGAAAACACATCGTAATATAATAAATTTTGATAAAAATTTTTTAAATGCTTAGAATTTTATTTATAATTTTTTTAAGAATGGTTTATTTTTCTGGAATTGTTGTAAAAAAATAATTAGTTTAAAAAAATAACCGTAATAATATAATAATAAAAATAGTTCGTCGTAAAATCGAACGATCTTTTTAATCCCATCGATTGAATAGGAACTGTCGGAGAAAGTTAAAGCAGATATTGTATAAGATATAAATCTATACATCTGTTGATAATAAAACAGATTCATGACGCAAGACTTTTCCTTTCGTGTATAAACATCGATAATCTTCGTTGAGACGAGATTGCGTGTCGGTGCGACTGCTCAGTCACGACTGATAGAGATTCTCCCGCGGCGCTCAGACAAAGCAAATGCGAAAAAAAAAAAAAAAAAAAAAAAAAAATGAAGTACGGTGAACGACCAGGATTATCGAATAGACGGAACGCGCCGGGTATGCAACGGCTTGTAATCCTTTCACGATTGCAGAGACTCTCCATCGCACGGAGAATAACAGGTGCACCGCGTGACGCAAGTTCTTAGTATAGGTTTATCCGCGTAGTTTTATCCTCGGTAACTATACCGAGTACATTCATTAGTTAGCTTAACGCTCGGCGCGGCTTGTGCTACTGGATATATAGGGTTATTCAGGATGATAAAGTCGATCGAACCACTCACTCGAACGTGCGACTACTGCAGAGTGTTTGAAAAATGTCCGCGTCCCGCGGGTATTTATTAAAAAAAAATTAATGGATTTAAAATTTTTAATTACATTGACGAATTTATAATTCTTGACATTAAAGAATTTTTAATTTTTTAAATTAAAGAATTTTTCATTTTTTAAAATAAAGAATTTTTTATTTTTTATTATCTCGTATTTAGGATACGAAAAAAAAGAAAATTAAAGAATTTTTTATTTTTTATTATCTCGTATTCAGGATATTCAAAATTCTTCGGGATATCGAAATGATATCCCGAAGAATTTTGTTTCAGGTCTCTTAAGGGTGTGAAAAATTCGAAAAATTATGCAAATAACAAAATTTGATTTTAATTAATGCGGAAACGAAAGTTATAAAAAAAAATTATTAGCATCCGATATTTGCGACACGTAAATTGCGTATCCGCATAGGATTCTGCAGTGATGTCAATAATTTTCGTTTAAACTCTGTGAATGTTTGAGTAACAATGCCGTCACGGATCGGCCGGACCAGCGGACGTGCATCGGCGTCCGATTTTTACCGCAGACTACAAGTTATTCCGAGTATACAGCAAAATTTATTTATACACATAGGCGCGCGGTATATATTGGTCATCCGGATATCCTCTGTCGTGGGTGCCGCGCGGAACTTCGATGGAAAAAAAGCGAAAATAAAGGAAGAACAATGGGAGAGACAGAGAAATTAAAGATCATTGGCGGAATGAGCGAACAGGAAAACGAGACAGATAACAATGAAAAAAAAATGAAAGGAAAGATTCGATGTGGAGAATCTCGAGTTGCGGAATGAGAGACGTGTGGAACGAAACGATGAAGCGGTGTTACGAGACACGAGAGAATAAGAAAGACGCGGCGCCACGAGGGACCGCACCGCAGTACCGGAAGTGGGATGTCTTGGAACGTGCGCTTCTCGGAGTCGGAAGTTACGTTACGCATATGCGTACGATGAATGAACTTAACTTAGTCTCATTCTTTTTATTCCGCTTTGTTGTTCTTTCCTTCGTACCTATAGTTAGAGTTACGTACCTATAGTCGACTATAGTCGCCGCGGCTTCGAAAATATCTGCTATTCTTTCTTCGTTCTAATTTCTAACTCTGTAGAAGTGTTGGGTATCCATTGGAAGAGAAATTTATCGTTTTTTGGAAATTTTGAAAAAATTTCGTAATTAAAATACTTTTTTTCGATTTTTTTTTTATTGCTGTGCGTTGCGTTAATTTGCATAGTTATTAGATTATTACGCATGTTTTCTATCAGTTATATCGCTATTATTTTTCTAATGAGTTTTTTTTTTTATTAAAAAAAAAAAAAACAGTCTTTCGATTTGTATCAAATAAAAAAAATTTAAGGCCGAATTTGGAGATACTTTTTCCGTGAACTGACTGCACGCAATAGACAAACTGTTAAAGTTTCTGTATACGTTTACTGCTAAGAGCTAAAAGGAGACATAAACCTCGAAGAAACTATGTCTGGAGAAGTCGCAGTACACTGCGTCCGCGGGTGACGGTGTTATGACGATCTCGAGCGATGCTGAACGATTTAGTTGTTAACCGTTTGGGAGGACAAAACGTACCATACGTTTTTCCTCTTCACTTTCTGCGCCAATTTATTTTATGGCTCTTGCGCGCTCCTTTTTTTTCTTCGGGGCGTTTTCTTGCTCGGCGATCCTTTACGCAGAGAAACATCAGAGACTCTGGCATCGGAGTGTTCACGTGCGCACCCCTATATATATACCACGAATTGCCTTTGCTCCGACGTTTCTCTCCCTTTTTTCTATGATTTTTTCATCCTCAACAGTCCGCATGTGTTCATTTCGACGAAGAAATGGCGTCGATGAGTATACAGCATTTATCCCGAATTTTCGAGGGGTTCTAGAACTTTCGGTTCGGGCGGAAAGTGAAAGGGAAGGCGGGTACCTTTCGTTGCTGTCGAGACTAGGCAGCTAACAGGCAACAGGGGCGTCTAATTGCTTTCTTTTAAACGTCACGGGATACTGTTGCCGGCCACTCGAAACTAAATCCCCAAAATGCTGGTCATTTTCTTTCCGAAGAACTATATAACTTTACATGTCCGGCGTTAAAGCTGAAACCAGGGAGGCTTCTGGGTATTATTTACAAGGCTCCGAAAAGAAGAAATCTATCGTTGTAAATGGCAACGTGGCGGACCGATGTCTAAATCAATTTTTCTAATGAAAAATTTATAAAATAATGAATTTATGAAAATTTATGAAAATAATGAAACTAATAAAATAATAATAATAATAAATAAAAGCAATAAAAAAAGTGAAAAAATAAAGAAAAAATTAATCATTCTAATAACTGTTTCCAGCAACCATTTATTTCCAGCGGCAAACGTAATAATAAATACGAAAAAATCGATGAACTTTTTTTTTTTTCGTAATATGCAATGTCCGACCCCCACATTTGGAGACATTATCTTCGCCAAAGCTTTGTACTTTAAAACCCGCCGAGGAAACCGAGTCAAAGTGAAACAAGATTTCCGAACATCGACGCCCCGAATCGCGCGCCCTATTCGTTCGCTTTTGCTCTGAGCTCACGGTGCGAAGATTCAAGCCTCGAGACCGCAAGGAAGAGTTCGATTGAACCTCACTGACTATCTATAGAGCTTCGTACTTCATCTCCGACTACATACGCGGTGTATATATATCTATACGATACTAGTAGCCAAGTGGCGTATAGCTTCGACCGAAGGTAATGGAGTTTCTACGTCGTGGGGTCCGTGGCTCACAGACGACGACGGCCAGATCCGCTTCGCACGCGCTCGATTCTGGTTACAGAATCGAATTCTCCGGTAATGGACGGACGGAACACGCCAAGCAACCAGTCCGGGCAGTTCCGTTCACAAGGTATATCCGAGTGCTGCCCATACACGACGACGACGACGAATCACGCGGTCAATTGTAAAAATTTATGTCGACAAATTGTACGCAAAAAAATTGGGGATAAAAAATACACATAACGCCACTGTAAACCATTTTTTTATGAATTTAACGAAGAATATTATTATTATTATTTAATTTTTCAAATTTTAAAAAATTTTTTTATAAAGCATTTATTATTATTTTTATTTCCTTTTTTAATTTTTGTATTAAAATTTTTTATTTTTTAAAGCATATTATTATTATTATTATTATTTCAAAGGGACGCGATTTTTTGTTTTACGATGTTTTACGGATGTGTTTTCCAGTACAAATCTTCATCAAGCATACGCTCGTTGACTCACGACTGTTTTTTGCAGTATCCGCGATATAGTACACAGTCGGGGAGGGTTGTCCCGTTCTGTAGAAGGAAATAGTAGTAGTCGTCCGCCCTAACCGAGAATCTCCTCTCATCCACGATGAATTACTCACGACGGATGTGGCGAACGGCTCGACGCCACGGCGACGTACTCGTCACTCACTTGACGCAGACACAGGCCGCAGAACGAGCGGAGAAAGAAAGCAGAAAAAAAAAAACGTATTTCTGATGTCGATGACACGATCGGCTGGTCTCTGATTAATGCTGTTACGCGTCCTACAGATAATACGTAATTCTTTGTTTATTTTTATATCGGCTCTTGCGAAGTCTATACGGATGTTTAGTTTAATTTCCGAATTTTTAAAGAAAAAAAAAAAAAAAAAACCGCTGAAAAAATGACTCAAAATAATAATTGGATAAAATTGATGAATATCGATTATAATTTTTAAAAAGATAAAGAGATTTTCTTTTTCCTAACGCCGATGTAACTACTGTTACTCGTCACTTTTCCCTTCTCCGCTCCGACTATTGGAGTGCAAACTTTGCCGGACTTTTCGCAACTACCGTAATCATTATCCACAGTCCGAAGTTTATATAACGAGCGGAGAATGTCTTGTGCATTCCAGTTGAGATTTTTCTCGGAGGAATTTAGTTTTTGTTTAAAAAAAAAAAAAAAAAAAATTAGTATTCGCTACCGAAGAAGTTAACGATCCGTCAAGGACAACAGCGGCAGTATTCGTCGGGGTATAATATTGTAGCGCTTAAAAGTTCGGTGGATTGGTTGACGTTCGCGACGTCCGTCGGGGGCGAAGGAGAAGGATCAATTATCGAAGCCACCCAAGCGTACAGCGAACGACCAACGGACTTGATAGACGTAACGCGACGACTCTCGGTATTGTATGCTACTACTACTCCACACGCAAGCGTTGTACGTGTGTTAAGTAATGGGATTACCTTAATTAGCTCGAGGGACACAGGTGGGACGGGGCCGACAGTCCGCGAGGGACGAGAGGAGATTCATCCACCACGCAAAAGCTCGGAATGTTGACGAGCGGAATAGGACGCGAAATAAGAAAGAAGATAAAAATAACATTCGTCAAATAGAATCAGACGATGAAACAAAAAGAGATGCAGAATGAAAATAAAAAAGGAGAAAAAAAAAACGAAAAAAAAAAAAAAAAAGTGGAGCGCGAGCGTTAAAGGTCAGGCGATCACAAGCCTCTTGCGGGTCACGGGGTCACCTGTCGGCGGCACGCTTCGCGCCGATGGCTGCTGATTCATCCGCAATTTTTCCGTCTGACTGAACGCTCTCGAAGCGACGAGGAATAAAGAAAATTAATAATGTACGGAATAATGAATAATCGAGGATGCCACGAGAATAAAAGGACCTTTGATAATAAATTGTAAGCATGTAATTGTCATTCGTGACTCAGTTCAGTGAGTATACACGCTGATTTGTTATTATTAGCGATCACTGGAAAGCGGGACATTGGGAATGACTATACTTTGCGAAAAGGGAGAAAATAATCGATTTGCCGGACAAAATTTGTGGTTATAATGCGAACTTTGATTTTTCAAGGATTTCAAAAAACATCGAAAATTTTCGAGAAAATTATATTTTCTAAAAAAAAAACCAAAAAAAATTTCGAAAAACTTTTAAAGTTCGCATCTTAAATATCGAAGAGTAAAAATGCGTTTAAAATGTATTTCCGAAATCGCAATCAGATCGATCACCAAAATATAAAAAATTTTGATCGCGATATACGCATTCGATTAAAAGTCTTTCGAAGAAAAAGAAATAATAGATCGATGATGACATTTTACGCGGTACTGAATGGCACCGTACCAATGTGATCGTCGATTAACTCGGTAATTAATACCGACGCCGAGTGTGACCGGTCGCTCGAGTGAATCGATACTCTCAGGGGATCTGTACCACCGAAACCCGAGATTCTCGGGTGCCCGCCGGTCATCACTGTGTGTGAAAATTCGTAATGCATCGATTTCAAGGTCCATACAACGACTTAATTGCCATTTCTTTGGAATTCAATGATACAAACATTCGTTTCGATTCGATATAATAAAAAAAATCGATCAATCCAAAAAAATATAACTCTTCAAAGTCGACGTGATATTTTTTAACAATAACGCGATATTTGGTTCGTCGTATTGAAATAAACATTTGTTAATTACAAATAAATTGTTTTCTCCGTATGTCTGCATAGTTTACGCAGACCTCACTGCTGATTCAGTATCAATCGATTTTTGACTGCAGAATACGGGATTTTACCTCTGCATTCGAAATTTTACAGATTCGTCTGTAATACTAAAAGTTTTGCAGATGCAGCGAAATTTTACTATCGTAAACCGTTGTCGTCGTCATACGAAACGTTTCACGATGACTCTTACGCCAGTGCAACGAACAATGATCGTTGCACACTTGTTACCGTTCGCTTGGAAGCGGCTGATAAGAGTACCACCCGTTCGCGTATATTCGCTCTCACTGCATCTATGTTTCTATGTGTGTCGCCACGCGAACTGGCGACAGGAAGTCGTATCTGTCGGGGATGCCGGCGCGGCGACAGAAGCAACGACGATGCACTGGACCGACCGATCTGACCGGAGAACTCTAAGTAGTACTCTGTATACCCGTATAGTATTGCATAACCCACTTCTCTCTCTCGGGAGTCTGTCGGACCCCTCCGTTTTTTTTTCTCATCTTTCAACTCGGAACCCTACTCTCTACGCTACTCGTTTCGAGGAGTGTACTGTACTCTCCTTCTTTCACTCCGAATTCTCTTTTTTTTTCATTCTCTCTCTCTCTCCTCGTTCTTTGAACATTCTAACTGAATGGTACTATAACTCGAGACTCCTCGACACAGTCTTTATCGCTCGACGCTCTTTGCTTGTACACAGCTACTGAAAAAACTCGTTTTTATTTGTAACGCTTCACAATTGCCAGAAACTTGACTTGTTTACCGTATTTTTCGATTAAAAGATTTCGTTACAAATTCGTCGATTTCGTCAAAATTCGCGCTTGCGGGTGGGAAAACGAAATAATTATCATTAAAAAGGAAGAAATAGCCAATTTCACTAACTATTATTATAATAAATCGGATGCTTCTTCCAATTAACGAAATATTTTTTTAACCACCTGCTACTGCCGATTTCGTCGATTCAACGGATCGGTTATATTAGTCTGCGATTGCCATTGAAAAAAAAAAAATGCGATGTCTCAAAACGAAATATATAATTAATAAATATCTTTCGATACTTCAGCTTTAAGGTGTTGCAAAATCGTTAAATCATTGACTGAGTAATTTAATTTTTTTTTTCATTTGTTTACTACTTTTCTTTTCATCGGGCGACGATTGTCACAGTTTAGAGATTTTACCCCTTTTTTTATCGTACATTTATTGTTGCATCCATTGTACGTATCTACACCTCGATGCGCGTTATAGTTCGCGCTTGACATCCGCGTCACGTGTGGATAAGTTTTCCATTTTGTTGAGTAGCGCGTTGATGTGTTTGAAGCATCGAGAATCCGTTACCAGTTGGCTTACCGATGCGATTTACGCGCGCACTCGTTTCTCGTACATACACTCTGCTGCGCGCTGCACTCCGAGAGCGTAGGACGCGCGGACCGTACGTTTTGTTTTACAAATCTGTGCCACTCTCGGCGAGCGCACAGCGAAGACCGCCCACACGTAGCGTACGGATTTTTTTTAATGCTTCCAGTTGAATGCCGAATGAGTTGCCACGCTTCGCTCAATTCGCGTCAATAATTTACCGAGCACTCGCGGAGGAATCCGACAGGTTTTATTTATTTTAGAATAATTTTTTTTTCCCCGTGAAACGAACGATTTTTTTTTTTTTTTTCGTATGTTCGCTCGTCGGTGGCAAATCCTTTTATTTGCCGGCCGATTCGACCTTTGAACTTTAAAAAAATTTGTACGGTATTTTCTGCCGGGGGGCGTTCGAGAGAACGAATAAAACAAAACATATCGTCGAGAGAATTGGCAAGCGCGTGGGGTGTGTGTATTCTGTACAATTCGCGAAATGTTGATCCGCTCCGGCATCAGCGCAGTTATATATATCGGCATCGTGCCGTTTCGTTTGAACGAACCTTCGAACTATTCCGTTACCTCGCTGTTTCGACACACCCACGTGGAACAAGATCGGTAATAACAATTAAACACGAATATTTGCGATCGTGTTTCGCCCGACGGTAACGCAAGAGTGAAAATAAGAACGAACGTTCGAGATCGGAGGATAATAAGAGCAGAGACGAGCCTTTCTCTGTGGTATAATTCGTAATTATAGATGTTATGCGATGAGAAAGTAATCGGGAAATCTTGACGATCGATCGATATTTAAAAAATTCAACAATCGGCTGACGAATTATTAAGAAATTTGTTTTTTATTCGAAAGGGAATCAATACGATTAAAACTTCGATAATGATTTTTTTCGAATTTTTTTTTTTTTTTTTTTTTTATCGATCTATTATTCTATTATTTATGCAATGAAAGAGTTTTCGTTCCTTTGAATAATTGCTACTTTAAAAAACAAGCGACGATGTCTCCAGCGCCACAGTTTCAGTTCAGCGCGACACTCGCGGGGAAGAAAGCTGTAGAAATATTATTAGCCGGTGGAGTGTCGGCAAGGAAGCATATCTGTTGCTTCCAGATGGCAGCATCGGCTCGGCTGACTCTCGCCAACGCTACGCGACTAACGACCTTAATTACTTCGACTGCAATGATTTTTTTTCTTTTTTTTTTTCCCACTCGGAACAATCGTCAATCTAAAAGGGTTATGTTTCGCTGATTATACAAGTTTATTTCTCGGTAGCTAAATGATTGCCTGACGACATCGACCTTCGAACTAAAGTTTTGTCCTTTTTTTTTTTTTTCTCTTCACGACGGCAATTCAGAGTTAAATACGACTCGGTAATCGTATAATTGCGAATAATTACGAAAGGGAAAGTTTTATGAAGGTTCGAATCGTTACTTATTCGGTTGTCCCAGTTACGAGAAGACGCTAACGATGATTTTCCATCGCTTTGAGAATTTCAGAAATTCTGTTTTAGATTTCGCGAAATGCCGCGCAAGCGAAGAGTACAGATTTCAACCAAATATGCGGGACGTTATTATGACTATACGGAGGCAAAGTGTTATGTATAATACACATATAAGGTGTACAGAGTCCAGAAACTTTTGCCTATTCGCGTAGGTGTAGGGATTCGCGTAGACATAACTCTATAGCGGGAGAAGCGATATCGATTAGCTGTCGAGACCGGTTGCGTCTCGAGTCTCACTACTCGTTTGGACGGCATTGTCTCTCGTCTCGATATCAAGACTCACCTATCTTCCCCCTACCATCCCCCCACCCCCACCCCCTCCCGAACATTCCGTTATGTTGTCACATCGTCGTAGAATCTCAAACATGTCGGGGATATCGAAGCGTTAATTTTTTTCCACGACAAACCTATAAAGACATTGGTTTTCGAGGCTAAAGAACAGTGTGCAGATTTTTATTTTCGGAGTTTATCTTTTAAACGACTCGATGAAAGGTCATTAATTTTTCAAGACATCCTGAAAAGATCCGTTACATCGCGATGTGGTCAGACGTACCAACGACGGTTTTTTCAACGTTTTTTGTCACGGATACTTCGCAACCCCCGACGACAATAACAAATTCACATTTAACCGAAAAACGCCACACATGGATCTGTTAAACCCGAATTTTATCCAAAAAATGTTGAAATTATTTAAATTGGTCGTTTTAGAATTTTTTTAAAAATGTGTAACATTAAAATTTTTTACTGTATCGATGTTTCGCTGCGATAAGCACTTTAAACGTAAGACTTTACGAAAAACGAAAAATTTTACCAACCGCTGTAGACGATGTTGGAAATAACGAAAATGGGAAAAAAATACGTTTTTTTATAATAAATTTACGCTTAAAAGGGTTAACCAGAGTGCCGCGATAAATTCGAGATTTAAGTTCGTTTTCAAGAGCAACGAGAAGGTCGATTGTAATAAGTCTGCGGCCGGTTTAATATTACTGCAGGCACAGTAGTTCTACCGCATCGTACGTATACACACATTCACTACAGTACGGCTTTCCATGCAATTATATTAATGTAAACCTACGACGTGACCCTGAACTTAATATCACACTCCGAGATTCCATATTTGCCGATGCAGAGCACACGCACCGAAAGCTTATGTAAGCATCTATTCGTGACACAGACAGACCCCACCGAGCGATAGAAATTTCCATTGACATTAATAAAAATAGAAACATCGTTGATATAAATTAAAAAAAAAATACGAATTTAAAGCTCACCGCGTGCCGGTCGCAGCGTCAAATTAAAATTAATTTTGATGCCACGTAGCTATCGTCTTCGGTAATTAAAAAAATGCAAAGAAAATTAAATAAAAAATAAATCTTTTGATATTTCCATCATTTGATTAATGAACGAGAAATACAAAGACACTAATTAAATTTTCGTTCTCCGAAAAAAAAAAAAAAAAATAAAAAAAGAGGTATATGGAGTTTTCTCAGAGTCACAGAAAACGACAGCTTCGTAATTGGGTGTATGAAAAGTATAAATTGTACTTACGACAATCATCTCGGAGGGCTCGAGTACGAAGCATTCATTGGGTCTCCTGGCGCTGCCGCCCGTCCGCTTGCCGAAGCTGAAACAGCGAATGCCATAGCGGATGCTCGTTAATTATTGTCATCCGAAGTAACGGGAAGGGGTGTTTATTAATTGTGAGATATATGTATAGCGTCGCACGCAGGTCATTTCGTGAGTGCCTCCCTTTCGTTTCTAAGCTGTTCCTGGCTAAGGGGAGCACATTTACAGAGAAGCGCGCAGGACTCCCGCCCGACCTTCGCTTCTAGCGATATTTCTTCAACGTGGGCGAAGCTTCGCTCCGCACTCGGCATACACTTTTCTGCTTTTCCGTGACAGCCGCACGTGTCTCCATCCCTTGGGTTCGTTGAAAATGAAATAATCCTCGGCGCACTTGCGTGTCGTCGGTCGGGAGGGTCGTTTCTCGATTCGTACAACAATTTTCTCGAACTTATGGTTACGGCGTTCGGCGATTATATAAATTATAGTAATACGCCGCAAAACTTTACATAATCCGAATACCCTCCCTTCGGTAGGTTCAAAAATACTATACAACACCCGAAAAAATTAAATAAAAAAAAAAAATTAAATTTTTTCCGAGCCAAATAGATTTTTATTAAAAAAAAAAAATATTTTTTATTTATCTACAGAAATTTATATTTTAAATATCGTCGAACGATATAAATAAATTCAGCGAATTTCTTTGAATAAAAAAAAAACAAATAGTTCTCTCGGTATAACGAGAAGAGAGAAAGGGTTCAAAGTTCCTAATGGCCTCTGAGACGCGCACCCCAATTTCGATGATAACTGCGACGTAAACAGTTCGTCTATTGCGACGCTTTCCGAGTCTCGAAAGTGCGAAGCTGAAACTAAGTTCGTGCCGACAAAGTTGCCAATTTTCAGTACTACGCTGTTGCGCAATATGTAGAAACTTCGTAATTCGAATGCTATAATGGGTAGGAAACTATGATGGATCATTCTTAATCATTGTGGTTATATTCCTAACCGATCAAATGGCTAAAAAAAATCTTCGCTTCTACGCAGCAATATAAACCTTTCCTGATCGTAGTCACGCGATATCCGAATTGGACGAAAAGCCTGTAAACCCAATAAACAAATCCATTCCAACATTGATGATTTCGTCGCGTATCATTCAGCGTACGACGTCGGGAATAATAGTAATTGTCACGATGTCGAATTAGACGAGAGGATCATCCATTTGTCACGCGAGTTCGGAGCGCAGTTGACATTCATGAATCGTTTATCAGCGTTTGGAGTACCGACACTGAAGCGGCTTCGACGATCCTCGCGTCTGTCGTATAGCAGGGATGGGACTACGCAGATTACGCGGATGCAAGGGTAGTTTTGCAAGTCGGGTGGACAAACAATGCTACGGTATAGTTTAAGCTGCGGCAGTAGAGAATCCCCTCGCGACTCAGCCTTCGTGTTTACCGTCGATTCGTCTCGACGTATTGTCCCGACAGATGTTTCCGTGGACTACGTTTGCGTTCAGTGCGCGTTGACGGGCCACTCCAACGAATCAACGATCAGCCATTAGTGTCACGGTATGCTTTCATAGATATATGTATATATCCGATGCCTATATTCAAGCGAACTATACGACTTTCCCTCCGTTCCATACCATTCGAAATAAAACTCACCCCCGCGAACTCCGCCGACCTCTGATTCGTCATGGCGAAGGGGAGCAAAACACGTTCGACGAAAACTTTACCGCAAAACGAATAGTGAATAGTATAGATGTATATATGTATATGCATTATGGTGTATAGGAACGAATTCTGACTGTCGGATCTCGAGGGTTCCGGTGGCCAACAACAGACGGGGTGGTCCCATTCAATTCCATTATGCGGTGTACTATATTGCCTTTTCGTACAATATATCATCCCGTGAATGCCGCTTCATCGCACGCGCTCCTCAACGAACTTGTACTACGATCGATTCTATCGGATGGTATTTCAATTCTTTTTTTTTTTTTCCTCCCTCCTTCACGACGTATATCTTTTTGTTCCGCTGATTTGTACCATTTATTTCTATGTGGCGTTATACTCGCAGAAATTGATTGCGGCGATTCATAATCTGATCTTAGAAATCGTTCGTGAAGAATGGTCTGCGCGAAGGGAGGGGGATGGGGTTTTTAGCCCTTTGTGTTACAGAGTTGAGGATTCAACTTTTTTAAGAGATCACATTAATTAAAGGTTTGCCGCGTTCTGCTGATTGATTTATTTTTATTATTTAATTACACCGTGAAATACTCCGAAAATGTATTGTTAGTCGGCGACACGGAATAATCTATTTTGGATCAACACGTTGCTGAAAACTATGAATGCCTACACATCGCACCTAAATCGTCGATTCATTTCTTCGTCCGTATCGAGAGAACATTTTATTTTTAAATAAACTGTGATTCCGATGTTTCACACAGATGTTCATTGAACCGAATGCAATATCGTCAACGTTTGCGCGCGTCCGATTTTTATCTCCGCGGTGAAATCGTTATAATTTCATTAAACCTTTCGTTTGATCGAAAATTTCTCTCGCGTGTGTTTACACACGAGAGTAGAGGGACGCGAAATTGTCGTTCCAGTTTCGCTGCAATTTCGAATCGTCGTTCGGAAAACGACGCTGATATATCGGGAATTGCCTCGAGGCGCCGTAGAGGATAACGAGAGAATCACGCATACAATCAACCGGTTTGTCGATGGCATCGACAGCCATCACGATGTAGACATTCAATTCTATTACGCAATTCTTTCGCGCGAGATATTCAATTTCAATTCCCTTTACGCGATAGACGGATATATGATATATTATACATGCATACACGCGGATACACAATCGCAAAGCCACCCTTTGCGGCCAGTGGACTCGGATTGTAAGCGCATTTGATCGTTACAGCGAATTCACCACATCGAGATTTTATTTCATCTTTTCGCTGAATGGAGAAAGTTAATGTATCTTTGGCCGAATGCCATGAAACTTTTTGCATATAATCAGTACACGTTTTTTTTTTTTTTTTTTTTTTTTTTTTTACCGCGTGGTTCCGATACCAATTTTCAAGATGCACATATCTCATTTTCATTTTAATCTACGAGAAGGAAATTCGTGCGGATAATCAGAAAAAAACAAAAGATTCTCCGAGCGGCAACGCGGGTCATTGTCAATGTCCGGCAGTTTGTTCTGTGACCCTATAGTCAGTCAGTCGTTCTTCACATCCGCGTCCACTTACATTAGCGAAATGATTCGAATCCCGTTTTGGGCGATGAACCGCGCGTGTACCCGACTCGCGTCGACGATCCACTCAGCCGAATGAACATTTTCATTGCCCGCTCGGCCCCTGCCGTGTCCACACATCTCACACGAGGTGAAGCCTCCGCCTACACCGTCCTCCTCCACTCGCACCAGTATTATCCGAGCGGAACGCTCGATCGGATCCGATTACCCGAATACGTACGGTTCGATTGGAATTCACGTTGATATAACGCGTCGGCGCTGCTGTCTGTTTATTTTTCCCATGTCGCGAAAATTCAATATAAACAGCGCGAACATTGGAATTAACGTACGTAATTCGGTAATAGAATCGTGTCGTGTTACTCTGCAATATCATTCCTTTATCCCCCTCACGTAATTCAACTGTACGAAGATTAATAAAATATCAGTGTGATTTAGTTCGATGTAAACACCGAAATATTAAATCTCCAATCGAAACGAATAGAACTCTAACGTAATATCTTTCCCACGCGAAAACAAAATATATAAATAATATATTTATCATATAAAAACCCCGAAATTCATATCCTTCTAATATATTTTCCGCATATTATTTTTTTTCTATGTGGATTACGTCGTGAGAATTTTTTTATAAATTTCTTCAATTATAATTAAAAACAAATTTGAACAAATTTGCTTTTTTTTTTTTTTATTTATACGCGGATAATTTTTTTTTTCCGAAATTCGGTAATTGGTCATTAGTTGAAATCGACGAAATTTGATGGCCCTACGAAAAATACGGATGCAATACCCGAATATTAACCATAATTATTTTTACAATAATTGTGATGGGGGGCGGAGATTTTTTTTTTTTTTTTTTTTTTTTTTTTCATTATATTATCGCCATGATATCGTATGAACTCACCAAACGGAAAATCTTCGGCGCGGAAATGCCGGAGGTGGAGGCGGTTGAGCTCTATGCGCCCGATCGACGCTCTCGCTTCTCAGGGCCTGAACCGCTTTCGGAACGGCCCTGAATGGTTCCTGTGCTGCAGCTTTGCTGCCACCAATACCGCTCACCGTAACACCGGCACCATTGCCAACCCCGTCGCCAAAATTACCCACGCCACCGCCGTGAAAACTGTTCCATCGTCGCACAGGTCCACGACTCGTCGACGAACTGTTCGCCCCGCGTAATTGGCTCGTGTGCTTGTGCATACTTTTCAACTTGCGAATATATATTCTGTATATCTGTATATATATCGCTATCGATAATGAATTCTCAACGAGCTTCCGCGACTCTTTCAGTTTCTTCGTTCCTCTGGGAATAGCCGGTCGATCCGACGACGCAATCCCAATCAGAATCCGTCATTTCGGCGGCTCTCTTGTGTCTCCGTAATTGTTTTTTTATTTATTCATCACTTCTGGCAAATTTTTTTTATGATTCAAGACTGCAGTTTTTATTTAGCCTTTTCGAACGTTTATACGTATTTCGCATCGCCGATCGAAAGGAAAATCAACGATATCGCGAAAATTCACCATATTTCGTTCGTCACGCGTGTGGCGCCAAAAATTTTTACGGTGCGCGATAAGCCTGAAAAAATAATTTTTTTTTTTTTTGTTTCGCCGTATCTTGACTACCGGCGATTTTTTTCACGCGAACTTTTTAGCTTCGTGAATCAGCTCAGCGTTATTCCAGCTATAATATACTTTAACGTTTCCCGCTACTGGTAGACATAATTTTATACGACACAAAACTCGTTATCGTTTCGTTGAAAGTCGTGACGGAGGGAGAGAGTGGGTGGTGTTTGCTCCTCGATGAGGAACCGACAATGTTGGAACACCGTTCGGAAGGGCAACGTGATAAATCCGAGACAGACGAACGGGGAAGCAGGAGAAGAGGGTAAAGATACGGAGGAGAGAGAGACTTTCTTACCCGGTATCGCTTCGTGGACAACGCACAGGCAGCACTTTTTGTACACCATTGAGTTTTTATCATATCGCGATAAGTCACGAGTCATCGTCGCTCACCGCGTCTCGAGTTTATTATTCGTGAAGGGAATGCGACGCGATACGACGAAATTTCGTGGAAAAAAAAATTCATCAGTGTTGAAAATTAACAAGACGAGATTAATCTTGTTTTCAAACTTTGTGTGATGGTGCATGCAATTTTTTGTATAAACTTCGTAAAAAAAAAAAAAAAAAAAAAAAAAAAAAAAAAAAAATTTCGTCATTCACTACGATGAATTTTTTTTTTTTTTAATGTTGTCGCAAAATCTGACGAGGTTAAAAAATACATGTATAGAGGATCTCTAAATGTATGTTGGATTTTTTTTTTTCCGTGATGATAGTCCCTACTTAGTAATTACTTGTGAATATACGCTTCCCGCGTAGCGTAACATAATACCCATGGTTACTCGAGGATAAAAGGAGAGCACACGAACGAAAATGACGACGGTACACATGAGAGAGAGTTGGAAAAGGAGGAGCGGAAATGTAGAGGAGAAGGTATAGACCGAGTGGGTTGCTAATGGAGAATCTAGTCGGGGATCCCACTGGACCAACGTTCATTGATATTCACTGAGCTCTCGGATGCTCTCGAGCACACGCTCGAGGAGCTCGGAGGTCGAGTCTATATTCCGCAAGATATTCCAAGTGTATTATACGAGGGAGCAATGTGTATTCCCTTCCACTTTTCCGCCATCACTCCCCCTCCGTCCACCCCCTCTATCGCTGGTTCTTTCCTCGCATCCCCATTTAAATCTTTTCTCATCTCTTCGCTCCCGTTCAACTCTTCCCACTCCTTTTCGCTTCTGTCCCGAGTACTTAAACTTTTCATGGCACGTAAATCCAGAAAAAGTTCATATAATAGACCCGGAGGGGGTTTCTTCGGGAAGGTATTATCGCATAAAAGTACGGAGACAAAAAACAATTCGGTACGATAATATTCAATGAAGATGAAAAATAAACGAGGCATCCCCCGTTTTTTTTTCATACGAACTATGAGAATATCGTAATTAGTATTAATGCGTCGAGGAAGTTGGAAAAAAATAAGCGATTTTTGCGCTTTTTCTCATTTTTTAAAAAATCATTTGTATAATAAAAAGTTCTCCAATAAAATTATTTATCCCCCGCGATCTCTTCGACTAATCCAAACCGAATGAACGGTGCGGTAAACCGTTGAATAAACGTTAAAATTTGAATGCTTTTCCGATACAAAAAAAACGAACATTCGTACAATGGTATTTAAAGAATTTTTCCAATAAAATTGCATTCGTACGTAAAAATATTCGCTCGCTAGTCGCCTATCCCTGAGGCCGTTACTCTACTTCGTAATAAAACGCGATAACTTGTCCCAAAATTTTGAATAAAATTTGCATTTTTTTTTTTTTTCAACGTCAAAATTGACACGATATTTAGAAATATTTGTAAATTACCTTAAGCGCCTTTCGTTTATTTTGTCATAGAAAGATTCATCGTGAAATACCAGAATAAAAAAAAAACGCGAAATTAAATGCCGCGTTGAGTTATGGTTCGCTTGGGAATCATCATCGCGTTCCTTCGCAGTCGAGATTTTAGCTATTTCTCTCGCGGTACATAGACGGCAGAGCTTCAAATCTAACGTGGAGTTGAAGTCTCTCGCTGCATAACTACGTGCAAACAATAAATTTCAGTACGAAACGGAGTTATACGACACACGGCAAAACTTTTCGCGTCTCTCGTAACTTCGCGCGTTATCTGACCGGTAACGCGTCCTGTGCGACTGACAACGCACTGCAAAAACCGATACAGCGCTGTTCTACACTTCCATCGCTATTATAGCCGTCGAGCGGGTATTGTGTTACCAGAAACTCGCAATAAACGTGTGCGCGTCCTTGTTGCGGAGAGTTGAAGAACGACAAGACTCGTGTTCGCGTATATACATCGCGCAATACAGTAATTGGCACATTAAAGAAATCTCAAAGAATCAGTGATTGGCATGCGAATGTCTCGTTCCACAAATGCAATTTCGCATGCCAATGACTATCGAGTAATTACCGTCAGTGCAACCGACGCGTCCTTCAAAAGTTTTAACGTGACTTGGAGCGAAGATGGTAGGAAGAAGATAGAGAGCGCCGGTCAGAGCGGCGCTCAGCGAAACACGTGTCGACGTCGTCGGTATGAAAAAAAACGTGTCGAACGTGTGGGCTTTGGTCATAATGGTTGCGCACAATGTACCGTAAACGGGACTTACTGTACAATATGCGTAAAATAGAAGGAAGGCGAGGCGTATAAAACAAAACGGTAAGTCTCCGTACCGCGAATCTCTCGCGAGTATATCTCTGGTCTTGAGAGCTCCGTTCGCTCGTTCGTCGATCTTTTCGCGCCAAGAGAACACGAAGTGTTGTTATATTGCTCAGGTATATACTTTTACAATATAATCTATCCGTCTATGGAAAAGAGAATTTCAATTTTCAGCGGAATCCTCGAAGCGTTGCTTCCGGTGCAACGATCTCAGCAGCAACAGCAGCAGCAGTAAGAACAGCACGCTTCGCTTCTCGCTGCTCAAAGTTAGACTGTTGCCAATACTACCGTACGCCATAGCGTAAATACGATCGCAGTTATTATAGGGAGCTATGTATGTATATATATGTATGTATAATAAAGCGCGAAGCGTTGCTGTGGCAGCGGGGCAATTATCGAGCTCGAGACTTGTAACGCGAGAGTTCGCGAGCTCTCTGTGTGTGCAGATCTCGTGAAATTTCTTGCAACTCCTCGGCGTATGGCAAGTAACGCGAAGAATTGATGTCTTCGGAAAATTGGTTCGACGAAATGAGAGAGCGCGGCGTTCGCGCAAGGAAAGAATAATGATTTGGCAATGAGTACATGAGACGTTACTTCGGATGGAATATAGAGAGCGTCATCTCGAGAGAACAGTCTTTACTACGGTATATATACGTATAGCTTCCACTTTTGTCTCTAATAGGAGTCGCCGTCATCAATCAATAGGGATAAAGAAATAGTCTCTTGCGTGGGCGCAACAAAGCTCACGGCTCGAAATATCAGGTATATATATAGAAAGGAGAAAAGACGAATGGGTAGAGCAGCTTGGAAGAGATTGATATGTTACTGTGACAAAAGGAACGAACGAATAACCCGTTGACCGCTATTTCTCCGACGCAAAGACGAGAATCCGGGTGGGAGATAACGGTTCAATTGCCGGGAAAGATTAGTCGCGAAGATGAAGAAAAAAAGGAGAGGTGAAGGACTGAAAAAAAAAAAAAAAAAAAAAAAATCGAACGACTTTAACCCCCTGACGTGAATTCGGAGCTCAGATTTATTATCTCGATGTCCTTGACACGCGCGAAGAAAATCGAAATAAACGCAATAAGATGGAGTAAAAAAAAAATCTCATAACTTTTTTTATCCTTCGAGATACTTATTCCATTTTTCTTAGATTTTTCCGAGACGTTATAATGGCAAAAGACTCACAGGTTTCGCACCCGACGAGTTCAGCCGAAAATGAAAAAAATAACAAAAAAAAATGGATCTCTGAGTCAATCACTAAATTAAAAAAACGTAATAGCGTATCGTAACGTTGTATTGACATTGTTGTTCGTAACAAGAAGTCCTCATTGTCATAAAGACGTTGAAAAGAAACTGTTATTTCGTTGCTGCGCAGACGACAAATTAGGAGAACGGTTCACTATAGTCGGTGAACAATAGCATAGAAGTAAACAGAATTGAATGAAAGGAAGCAGAGATTAAAAAAAAAAGCCTCAAAGATTATCATGAAACGAAATGGAAGAAGAGCCGCTTCACGCGGTGCGAGAAACAGCTTCCCACCTTCAACCTGACGACCGTAGCTATCGTGTCTTCTGCACATGCAGAGCTCCGATCATCAGAGAACCTCTGCACGCATGTGTACGAGATAAATACGTATAGCGAGGGCCTCGTAAAAGTGGGAGATCCGTTTTCTGCAAGCGTAAGAAAGAAAGCGAACCGCGCACCAGTCCATTGTGTACGGTAGCCTAATACCCGGCGAAGATTCACTCGGCAAATCTCTCACACGCCGGAGCTGTTGCGTCTCCGACGTTGGATGAGTTGGTAACGCTGTAGCCGAGACGCTAACGAGCCGCATTCCCATCGTCGACAGTGATGCGCTCCTTGCCGCTCGGCGGTACGTTACCCTTGGCACTCGGGTTCGCCATCCCGTAAGTATAGCTACTTATGCGCTATATAGCCCCCTCCCCCTTCGCGTACGTTCGCCAAAGTGCGAGAAGCACGCATACGCATCAGATATAACACATAGATGGCAAAGAGCGAAGAAAAAAAAAAAAAACGGGCGAACGGCGAACGCATCGTGTGTTAAAATGAATGAGAGCTCATAGACACATGTAGCGACTGATGAAAAGCGAAGACTGAATGCGAGGGGGAGGGGGGAGGACGAGTTCCAATTTCGCGCGTGAGAAATTGTTCGCTATGGTTCGCACTACCGTGGGCCAAAGTTTCGCATCGCGAACACCTTTTTTTTTGTTTTTTTTTTATCCACCATCCGCAGGTGGCCGAAAAAAGCGTCCTCTTTGCCCGCGAATATATACTATATATACGAAACACCGGTCGTCAAAACACCTGCGAATATCCCCGCGGGAGTTGGAACGAACGAGCGGGCGAACCGCGACAAGGGGAGTCGATATGTACGAACAAACACGCGAGAAACGAGAGCAACGTGAAAACATCACGTACAGCAAACGACACGATACGATACGCTTTTTTCTATTCTCCTATTGATATGATTCCTTTTTTTTTTCGTTACATTTTTACGGAGATTTTTTTTTTGTCTGAATTTTTGTTTTTTTATGCATTACATCGACACGGACCTGTGAGGAAAAAAAATTTCGGAAAAAAAAAAATTACAGAAAAACACTAAAATGTAAACTTCATTCAAATTTCATAGTTTTGATATTTTTAACTATTTTCTTTCATTTTTTAGACGATTTATGAATGTTTCTTATGTTTTTTATCATTATTTCGATAATTTTATTTTATAATTGATATATAATGTTTAATTTAATAATTGATTTCGAGATTTCGTTTGTTATACCGTTGTTGAGGGATAAATCAATTTTTCGAAAGGAATTTTTTTTTTTTTTTCGCCTTTTCTATTTTTGCTTTTAACCTGTTTTCATCGTTCGTTTTCTGCCCTGCAATCGCGCGGCTCAACGCTCTCATTCTCGTCAGGCAACACTAACGCTCGCCTCCCCTCGACACGACGATCGTTCTCTCTCGCGAGAGCCTTTGTCGTCGCCGAATTCAACCCCGTGCCTTTCTCAGCACTCTCAACTCTCACTTGCTCTTCAACCCTCCGTGTCGTTTCGTCTCTCCGGTTCATTCGCGTGCATACAGTATATATGTATACTATAGTCGCGTTTTCACGAAGAAATAGCTTCGACGGTACTCCACCCATTCACCATCGTTACCGTATAAGCCTTGGATACTGTATAGCACAGTATAATATCCGTCATAACTCACGAAACGAGAGTTTCATACCAGACGAAGGTACTTGATACAATGCAGGTACGCGCGGAGGCGGATGAACGAGGATTTTCCGACCTTAGCTGTGGCTATCATGAAGATAGAGTGGTTCGGCGCTTCTACCGATTGTTATTTCGGGCGCAAATCTCTTTACCTTCATTCTTCATACTTCGGTAAGATTTAAAAAAAAAAAAAAAAAGAAAGAATAAAAAAAAAAAAGTATATTAGACGAATTATTGTTCGATGAGACCGGAAATTGACGATTTTTACAAGAAAAATGTTCAACATGCATAAAAATGATCCTTCAGTCAAAACCACGTATTTCCGCGACTATCGAACGTCAATTGATGATGAATTTATTTTTTAAAAATTCCAAACAATCGGACAAATTCGTGTTTTTCCAAAATTTGAGAAATTACGATAAAGGAAATGAGCGTTAAGGAGAAATAGTGCGATTCGCGATTTTCCTGTTCTCTTCGTTGTCTTTGGTCGAAGTATTTCTCGTAAATCGCTTCAAGAGTCTCGTTGCATGCGGTTTTGGATTCTCTGCATAGCCACTAAAGTCTCGCATAGTTATGAAGCGCGCGCGCGCGCGTTTGCTAACCCATAATTCGAGCACATGGACTACACGGTAATTTCCGTAGTACACTGACGCTCCGTTGACTACGCACAGTGCTTATAATACATATCGCGATGCACAGTTTAGCATACGCCAAGCGTAATACGTAATACTTGCGTCGCAGCCAACATGCGCTATGCCTTCGTACCGCATACACTGCGGAACATTATATATATATATAGTTATAATGGCCATTAACGATGCGGGATTCGTTCGGCGAAACCAGGTTAATGGACGATACTCGTGGGAGGGACACACTTCGATAGCAATAAAATTTCGCAGGTGCTCGTGGGGATGGATTTCGTTCGGAAATGCCATTACCAGATGCAATTATTATTGCGTGATAGAAGCGAATGGATCAAAGGAGGTTCGCCGACTCTCACTCCGATGCTGCGACGAACGCGCAAAATTCGTCCATCGCAGAGATCCCGCGTATACAACTCATGTGCGGTGCTAATCATTTACGATCATACAAAGTACGACACGTGTGGATTACTTCGATACTATCAGCAATGAAAATCAGCTACTCGCTAATCATAATTATTCATACTGCAAATCGTGTAAAATGATAAATACATACGGTAAACCATACAGTATGACATATTTTTTTTATATAAATTAAATGATTTATATTGATTAAAAAAAATTCAGACGGCAAATAGCAAATTTTAGAATGTCAAGGAAATAAATACATCGAAAAATATATCCGAAATGGAATTTTTTTTTTTTTTTTTTTTCGGATGACATTGGATTAACTGAACACTGAAGTGTTCAGTTAATCCGATATTTCAACGTAAAATCGTGATAATGTGCCTGTGATTTGCATTCTAATAATAATTCATTGTCACACAAAGCTGTTAAAATAATTCGATACAACGGATTGTACAATGACCGCAGAGAAACAATATTCTTTTGCCGAGTATCAGCATACGGTTGGCCGCGCGGCCTGTGCGCGAAGGCTGATGGAGAGGCGAGCTGTTGGATGCAGAGTGAGGGATGATGACCAGGGCATAGGCGAGGGTCGCCGAAGGTTCGAGTGAAGTACGAACGAGCGAAAGGGAAAATAAAAAGAAGAACGAAGAAGAACAGGAAGCAGAGGAGAGCCATACTGGCTGCTCGGCGCTCGCGTCGCTCCGCCGCTCTTTCCAGCAAGGAAAATCCGAAGAGCTTATAAACCCCGTCGCTCTCTAATAATAACCACCCACGCTACACAGTGGTGCTCAATCGATTAGAGTGCACAATTCGTGCATTTACGACGATTAAACTCGCGTTCACTTTATACCCGTACGAGCGATAGCGATTCAAGCATAGCGCGTAGATCGATCGTTATCGTGGTAAAACAATATGGATATTCCATTATATCGCGTGTCCCGCTGATATTCGGAGCGTGAAAAAAGATTTTCGTTGGTAAATAACGAATAACTCAAAAAAAAAAAAAATAGATCGAAATAAAAAGTATAAAGTTGAAACCACTTGTTTAAATTTTTTTTTTTTCGGAGATGATTATCACAAAAAAATTAAATGATGTTTTTACCTTTACATGAGTTGTATACAAACGATTTTTTTTTTTTTTTTTTTCGTTCAGATTTAATCAGAAATGCAAACACGCGAAGGACATACGATAGCAGGTCAAAAAATTATGACTGAAAAGTATGAAAAATTCGATTTCTGTACAGCAAATGTAATTTCGTCGAAAGCACTAATTACTGAACCGTTCACCTTTCACCGTCTGAAAAAATTCAGGAGGGCGTATATACCGAATAATTTAACATGCCGATGATTTTGCGCTCTTCTAATTTCAAGAGAATTCTATGGAACGGAGTAACGAAAGCACGTGTACATTTTTTTTGAGTTCGAAAGGTCAGAGGATAATATCATTTTATATTTTCGTTAACATCGACAATGCGAGTGAATTTTTCGATGCCAAACGAGACGCGGAGTTTTTAACGGGATAATTCCAAATCCGTGCGCGATAATTCCGCGTGTGCCAATCGGATTGCCGGCGCGTAAAACGGGAAGTTGACAAAATTAACGTTCACCCGCCCATCCGCGCCGCTGGTTTATTATCGTTATATGAAACTCTACGTGCAGTTAACAAATTCGATGCCGCATTGTCGCGTGCTGTTGATTTTTATATTATCGTAATTAAAAATAACAAATTCGAAAGTTTCAAGGAAGATGGACGCGAATAATACGAAACGAAGTAATAGCGTAAGGAGGGAGGGGAGTGAAAGTGGTGCGCGAAATCCAGAAATATTCAGTGCGTATCGCGTTGCTGCATAAAAGCGGCAGAATAGGTTATGTTATATTTACGTAGAAAGATTTAAAAATCGTATTTTCAAGCTAATGCGTGATATTTTATTATAAACACGTATAACGCAACTCCAACCATTAAAATTCCACACGTGAATAAAAAACAATCTTTTTTTTTTATTGAATATAAAACTATTGTTTTTAACTGCTTTTGGTAAACTTCTCGAATGCATAAAGTTGGTAAAATAACGAGTTACGTTAGATGCCGAATTTTATTATTTTACCGTCTCCGTGTTGTCCTCGAAACACGTAGGAATAAAAACGCATTTTCGTGGCATCGATGGCAACACGAGGAGAATGGAATAAAGGGGTTCGATAGCTTTTAGAAGTTGAAAAAAAAAGTATAGAGAATGGGGGATCAACGGGAGAACACGCGAGGTTCGGGTTCCTGGTAATGTCGTGCTATACATCGCGTACACGTTAAAGTCGATAACTATATCGACGAGTTTGCGCTTCTGGAAGTTAGCCAGAGATGCTCTCTACAAAAGGAAAAATAGAAACCATCGATTCATATAGCTTCCGGGATGCAGACACGTATAAACGCCCAACTGTATCAATGTACTGATCTATATATATATATAGCGACAGTACGTATGTCGTCGAGAAGAGTGTTTCGTAAATCGTTTGCGGCGTCAGCTTCACTCTCTTGGGAATACCATTCACCGTGTAGTGCAGACGGTAACTCTATAGCGTGCGTCTGCACTCGATTTCCGTATCGAAAACTTATCTCTCAACGTATACATCCGCCGTCCGCTCCGTTGAAGGAACCGAAAATTATTCTCTATGACGAAGTTTTGCGTCGAGCAGAACGTCGAAGTGACGCCAAACGTAAAACGGCCCGAAATTTCAAGGTCTAATGTAATTTTCGTCAAAACTTCGCCTTCTGTATGCCGTATACGCGTCCTCAACGCCGTCATGGTGACTGACGCTCCTTGTGTTGCGGTACCGAAAGTAAAGGAGGTCGAGAGACCTATATCGGGGACAAGTCGACAGATCGGAAGATACAGACATCGACGAGGAGAGAAAGCGTCAAGAAGTTTACTGTTTTATAAACGAAACTTCGGCAACAACTTCGCAAAGTAAAGTATAGCAATCAAACGATCAAAACAAATAAAGAGCAATTGGCGAAAAAATAAATACGATTTTACCAATTTTTACGTAACACGTTTTTTGTCTGAAAAATCTGAAAAACTTCGAGAAAAAAAGTATTTACGCGGAAAATTTTTGAAAATAACGAAGGAATTGCAATTATTTTTACGTGTATTTCGAATAAAAATTATTTCAGAATTTTTTTTTTTTTTTTTTTCGTAAATATGGGGAAAATACTTTTAGCGAAATAATTTGTTAATTGAAAATGTATCGCGAGTGCTCGCGGAACGGAGTAAGTGAACACGCGAGTCTATCACAGTTTAGCGGTATTCGGGAAATGGCAAAGAGACGAGGAGGCGTACGTATATCTATCAAATCCGTCTTGACGTGAAGCCCCTGCGAGCGGCGAATTCCATTGGTTCGGGAGTAAGTCGAACGTGACAGAGCTTCGGAACGGGAGACCTCGAGTCTGATATAGGTATGGAAACTTCGTTAAATCACGCTATAGACATATATATATGTATATCTGTATCGAGTAATCCAGTCTGCACTGTACTCGGAAGGTTGAACTCCCGGTTCAGCAAAACTTATTCCCGAGAAATTCCGCGATCGAATTCTTGAACGTATAGAAAACGCTTGTGGGACTTCGTCTTACAGGATACCGTGAAGTACTAAAAGGCATTCTTGGGCGGCTGCAAGTGATCCGCTGATAACTGCGTCACCAAACAAATTCGTACCAAAATCGTAGAAAAATACATCGTAATCCACGAAAAAGTGAATAAAAACGTATTGCGATCGTAAATAAAAAAAATGGATTTACTCTTATTAATTTATGAATAAATAATAACAATTGTGTGCAATACAATTATAAGTTAATTTATTAAGAGTTTCAACCGCCCAACTTACGAATTTTTTTTTTTCGATTACATGAAAGCGAAATTGTTTGAGTTCCGATGGAATGTACGCTTGACACGTGACTCCAAAAAAATCGTTTTTTTTTTTTTTTTTTTTTTTTTCGATGTACGGAAATAATAGTTATTTGTACAAAACTGAAAAATTTTGCTACTACTTCGATGTGAGTTCGAAGGATAAATTTATTTTCGTGTGTGTTTACGATAGCGGAGATTCGCTGTTTTACACGGCGCGCGGATTAGCGAATTTCCGTCTGACCACACGATTGAACCGGTACGATTTCTGGGCGCGTCATCAACCGGGGTGGTCCTAACACCGACGAGCCAAGGCTATCTACGGCTCACCAAACTCTCTGTATATCTCTCTCCGTTGCTCCGGCAAATCGATTCGGCATATCCACCCCGTGCCGACGCCACCGCCGCAGACACCGCGCCCCTCGCAGCTCCACGCGCACCGACGAGTACCGAGGGGGTTGCCTGGTTTACGCGCGACTGTGTGACTATATTCCCACATGTATATACAAACGCACAGATCCGTGTTGCTGTACACTACGCAGTATACTTTGTACGCGCGAACACATGGGACATGCGAGTGTAGAATGTGCACCGTTGATGCACATGGATTCTATACATATACAGGGAAAATGCGTTACAGGACGAATGCCAGAACCGAAGGGTCGGCCTTACAGTATGCCTGCCGGGCGCGTGCAGCCAGTTAATCAACGGAGGACGAATTGAAAGCCGCAACCGGTCCACCCGGCGGCATGGGTACCAAATGCCTCGTGCGCGCGTCAACGAGCGCTGGATTGCCGGAAAATAAATGTATGTTACACGAGCGGCAGAGAAATGTACAGCTAAAGAACGATAAAGGAGAATTGGAGTGACGAAGAATTTCAGAGAACGAAAAAAAAAAAAAAAAAAAAATTGCGGTCTCGGGTCGTGTTGACTCGCAATTATGAATATTTGCTTAATACGTTAGTTCACTGAAAATTTACGATCTATTTATTTTTTAATAAATGGAAAATTAAATAAATGAAATATTGGATTATTTAAGATTTTTTTCAACGATTTATAAATATGAAATATCCGTGATACTTTTTTTTTAAATATAATAATGAATAATAGAATATTAAGAAGGAATTTTTTTTAAAGAATCTATATGGGGTTTTTTTTCGTTTTTGTTTTTAAATGACAAATAAAATCGTTTGAAAATTGTCAATTAATACATTCTATGCGCGAAAGGTCAAAGCGTTAACTTTCTTTCGTGTTAAATTTAGTTTAAAAAAATTCAGCATCCCAGTGAATATATTACGCCCGCGTGACATTTGACCTACAGAAAGGAAAACAGCGAGAGAGGGGATGGAAAAATAAAGATGTCTCGAGTAACGAAGAAAAAGTGGGGGTAGCGAAAGCGAATAAAACACAAAATGAAAATAACGCGTGAAACATCGAGATGCCGGAAAATAAGAGGATTGCGAGAAAACATCTGCGCGTTGCGTGTGTCCACAGCGTGGATGATGTCCGCGATGATGCGGGGGCGCGTTACACGCCCCTCGTATTTATTTTGCGGAGCGCTTCGTTTACGACATTTAGTTCGATCCGTTCGTAAAATGCGGTCGCTGTTTACTAGACTGGGATATCATCAATACAGACGCGAAGGGTTGTTCAACGAGTGCTGACCGCTGTGAGGGATGCGATTAACTATAACGTATAAACGCGTTGTCGGGGGGGTGTAACCCACTCTCTGCAGATACACACGAATCAATGCCCTCTGAATATGTATATGTGATCTCTTTACCAATCCCTCGTGTACACTAATAGTCGAAATATAAATCGAGTGATTCGCATCAAATGTCACGAATCTCCAATTTGAATGGATGAAATGCGATCATAGAACGACGCGTCATTATCGTCAATAATCCTGATATGCCGCCACTCGATTTACCGGTCG
Source organism: Buathra laborator (assembly GCA_934046635.1). Taxonomy (NCBI): domain Eukaryota; kingdom Metazoa; phylum Arthropoda; class Insecta; order Hymenoptera; family Ichneumonidae; genus Buathra; species Buathra laborator. Next base: position 9,977,188 of record OW203900.1, read on the forward strand.
AGTACACGCGTTCAAACTCCTGCTATTGATTGCCCGAAAATCTCATAGTCGCGAAGCGTCACTGCAGCTAACGTAAAGTTCAATATTTTCACGGTATTGATAATCGTCGGCCCCTCAACAGCGTGCGAGAATGAAGGGACTCGACTGTGTTTAGCAATGCTGACGTGAGAAAATAAACGAATCGTCAAAAAGCTCGTGAAAAGACTGACGCGTCTCAATATTTCGGAGCAGCCGAAGCTCGATCGGTAAATACTGTTCTTTGAGTAAATAAACGAAAAAAAAAAAAAAAAAAAAAAATTAAGATTGTTGATATTTCAACGCCTCACAGTGTCGTCGCGGCGCGAAGGACGTCACGAAACTGTCACGTGAATAAACCAATCGATTTATAGCGACGTTCGCCCCGTCTGTCTGGTCGCGACAGATCGGGAAAACGTCTTCGGTTTCCTTTCTATCTTCTCTGACTTTGACACATTTTGAATGGAGACGTAGTTCACCGCGCTTTCAGCGAATATACGTACGCAGATCATTTTTTTTTTTTTTTTTTTTTTTTCGTATGACGAAGTGCTTCGATGATTCCGAGACTTTCGCTCCGTCGGGGTGAAGGAACCGATCGTGTCCAGGAAGCGCGGAAGCCCCCCGGAGTCCGCGTTGCATCGCGCTTATGCAATAACGCACGGTAGATGTACAGACTACACGTATTGTGTAAGTTATATATATATGTATCCATATGGACTGTTACAGTCGCGGGGCCTCGGGGCAGCAGGCGATACGGTACGCACAGTCCAGACGTACATCGGACCGTTAATTAGGGAAATTCTTATACCGGAAATGACTCTCATACTTGCGAAACTGAGAGAGAGAAAGAGCTTTCGTAGAAAAATGAAAAGATTCAAGCGACTGTCGAGATCGCGACGAGAGCGATAGCCTACGCGATATTGACGAAAAGAGTTCCGTGTTTCGCTTTAAATTTTTTTTCTCTTTCACTTCGGGCGAAATAATGATAATTACATATTGTACAAAACTGTTTTTTTTTTTTTCTTTGCTTGGAAAATATTTTTTTTTTTGTGAAAGTTTCGAACGAAACGCATCTCCACATGGAAAAGAGATATATCGCGAAATATATTTATAAGATATCCAACATTTTTTCCACGAAAAATGATTTTATGATTATTCATTATGAGAGGTATGAAATCTTTGATCTCTACTCTGCAAAATATGATTTCTCAAGTGACATAATACGATTTATTACGCGAAGTATCGCCCGAGCTATCGATGTAATAACGACGAATGCCAATGTTCTTTAGAATGTAAAAGCGATCTAACGACGCGTACCTCGCGGAACCGCAAAAATCAATTCGAAACAGGAAGTGAAAATATACAATAAATACCTATAAAGGGTATACGGTAGTCAAGAGGGTTGAGGAAACTGGTAGATGGAATAAAGATCGTTGAAAGTGAGTCATAGGAAACGATAATGCGCGTTGCAAGGAAGCAGAAGAAGTCAGTAGCCTCGAACGAGGCGGTAGGTACACACAGACCAACAGAACTGAGACGATCAACAGAAAATAAAAAAAAGAAAGAAATATACAGAAGAAGAAGAAAAAAAGAAGTATTCGACACGGTCGGTGCGCCGTGCGAGGAAGAAACGATTCCGTGCTGCCGTTGCTGACGTTTCACGGCGTTGAAGTGCCCGGACTCGGCGCTCAGAACGTTTACAGTATTCATCGCGGCGGTGTTTCCTCGGCCCGCGTTTCTCTCGTTTATCGCGCGGCGGAGAACACAAGTTCCGGAGAGTTCGCCATACTCGTTTTTCGCAGAAAAGCGCCCGAGGATAAGCTAAATAAAAGAAACGAGGAAGCGCAACGCGAATACGCCGAGAGGGAACTCCGCCGTAGCGATAAATGTATGGGTCTTGTAAGTGCCTCGAGTAAAGGGGTAAAGCCAAAGAGTGTTTGCGATTGCCACCGATTCTACTGTCTCGAGATTGTTCCGTGCAACGCGGGGGGCTGCACACCGAGCGTATCTGTTCCGGCGACGATTCTTTCGGTACTCAACGTCGCTGAGTCGATAAATGAGGATCGAGAATGGAATGGAAACATATGGGAGAAGAATGTGTGAGCCGATGGTGAGTCGATGGAAAGAGAATCCGAGCGGAAAAACGGATAGACGAATATATATATATATATAAACGCACGTCGAGGAACGAGATCGTTCCCTCGCTACTAATATGGCTCCGATTTAGTTTCCGGGTAAAGCCCGTTCGTCGCCGCCGCCACCGTTGCATCGAAGAAACTCGTATGCCGATATCGGGACGAATGCGATGATAGGAAGAGAATCCCAACACGGAAGCAAAAAAAGGGCACAAACGAGGAATAAGCTGAGAGGGAGACGAAGGAGTCGAAGACGAGGTATAAAACGATACCTTGCTGCAGTCGCGCAGACGTGCATTAGATGAAATCGGGTGCAACGGGATTCAACTCGTAAGACGGTTCGATTTATTCGTTGGGGGAATTAGAGAAACGATTTTTCTTTTCTCGCCGATTCTCTACAAAATTCAACGCATGCATTGCAGGTGAAACGCAGATAAAGACGAAAATCGAGGGAAAAATTTGCGCTCGGAAAATATATTTTGATTTTTCTGAATTTTTCGAAGCGTACGAAGAGATTTCGAAAAAAAAAGAAATAGAGGAAAGAAGATTTCGAAGGAGAATTTCTTCGGGCGAAAATAATGATTTTCCTATCGTCGCGCACTTTGATTGCATACGCATGGGAAATAAAAAAAAAAAATTCGCATGAAATATATATTTACATTATAACCTTTGAAGTCTTTGCGAGCAAAGAGTGAGCAGATCGCCGAGTGGAGAAGCAGCGAGCGAACGATACGGAATGAAACGTAACGTGATTTATCATCGCGTACTCGTTGATATCCTATATTTCTCGAAATGTCGTACGTAATCCAAGAAATGTTCATAGTTTATGAATAAAAATATTGGTATGCGCGATACGGGGAAACATCTCGCGAGACTCGTTTCCATACGGTTGTATAAATGAATTATGGGACGAGTGCGGCTCGAAGGATCGCGGACGGTCGATATCCGAACGAGGAAATGAAACCGCGCGCACGGTTATTTCCCCCTCTCCCAAGAAAGCACACGATGAAAACCGTTAGAATTCGCAGCATTTACGAAAAAAAAAAAAAAAAAAAAAAAATTATACAGTAATCTCCGTCATTACGAAAACATAAACTTTATGTACTAAAAAATTTTAGTACAACGCGAAGTGTGCAACAAAAAGATTTTTTTATTTTTTTCACAATGTGTTTATCGTGATACTTAAAGGTGTAGTGAAAAAAAAAAAAAGATCAGAAAAAAAAAACAAATAATTGCGGTAAGTAATAGTTAGTTGGTACAGTCGAATTCTTCTTCAAAAAACCGTCTCCACAATTATTATTTTTTCCAGCTAATAATTTTTTTCCGCATAGCAAAAAATAAAAATAAAAAAAATAATGAATAAATTCGAGACAAACACGTAATGGCCTCGAAGTATACGAATGAGAATTTTATTAAAACGTAAATTATACTGGAAGCAATTTGTAGAATGTTTTAAATAGCGGCCGCGTGCGTTCTCGGTGCGTTGGATCGTCGTACAACGGCATTAATGTCTTGCGCATCGTCGCGGAGAGACGATGCATACGAAATGGTTTTACTACCACTGCAGCATTGGTCAGTTATTCGTACCGCAATAAAAATCTTTGCTCCAGTTATTCGGGTTATTTGGGTTGCAATCAAAATGCTACTGTGCCCCGTCCTCACTACCGCGATGCAAAGCGTTTGTCGTTAATTCCCTTAATACGCAAGCAAACGATGCTTTGAACTTTCGTGTTTCCGAATCTTAAACACTGTTCGGCAACTGATGCATCGCGGACTTGTTATACAAAGAAATCTCTGACGTTCGAATTCCATCGGGGAAGTTCAGTAACGACGACCTCCGGCGGTTAAGCGGGACCCGGCAGCACTGGGTCAAGGGTCAGAGTCGCGTGCTCGAGAGTCACGAGTGTGGATGCTTCTCGGTGTGCATCTATGGGCTTACAAACTACACGGACATGAGCCAAATATGGTGCCAATAAAAGAAGAAGAAAAGAGAAACTAAAGGGAGGACGACGGAGAATCTTAGCGGCCCTGACATCGTCGATCGACCTAATCTCGTCCAATTACCAAATTGAACGCCAATACACACGAGTAACGATTAAGTGGACCTTCACCCTCCACGACAGCGTAACATAAACGAATATCAATTGCAGTCATTTATTTCTGCGGAATTTCGTATGAATCTGTTTAAAAAAACAGTTCCCTTAAAAAGAGCGAATAAACAAATGTTACGTAGCGATAAGAGAGAGCGAAGTGTAAAAGGCGACAGAAGCCGTACATCGTGAAAATATATTTATAAAATAAAGAAAAATGAGCGAAAAAAAAAAAATTTCGTGATGATATTTTTCAGTTTTTTGAATGAAAAAACTTTTATCATTAAAAACGGAATGAGGTATGAATCGGAATGTTTAGGTACTTCTATCGTCATGAAAGGAACGGCACATGATTTTTTTTTTTCATAAATTATGTTTGAAATTACGATAAAATTTAAATTATTCAATTATAGCGGAGAAAATAGGTCTTAATATGGTAGCATCGGTAATAGAGCTCACAATCATAATGTTGTATAATGAGTATATGAATTTCGTTAGCTCGACGAGCCTTGGAAGTCCTGGAAGCTGCGAGTATTCTCGGCTCGAGATGATCGCGGAAGCAATATAACGTTCGGTAATCATAATAATGAGCGTTTCGGCATTATCTCTCTGATTATGATTAGCATGACGGTGTGACTGGAAGGATCGAAGCGCCGATGTATTAATCAGGCATATTAATCCTTAAAGTTAATGGCGACTGTCTCGGAACGTTGGTATTGTACTGCTGTCGGCTTATTTCCACACCGAATAACAACAATGCGAAACAATTTATCAAAACCCCTTAACCCCTTATGAGTCCAAATGACGTTTCTGAAATTACCTTCTCGAGTTTGCAAAATCGTATTTTTATTTATTTTTATTTTTTTTTTATGGCAATCGAAAAAAAAAAATCAGATCCACCGGATCGGCAACTTTTTAAATGTACCAACGAATAATTTAAAAATTCCAATGAGGCAATTTCGCGGATAAAATCTGTGCTAAAAGTCAATCGATATATAATAATAATAATAATAACCGTATAATTTATTCACTTCGTGACGTATCGAGAGATCTAAAATAATTTCTAAAGGCGGTTCCAATCATCGAAATTATCGATTTCCTGAATAATCCATCGGCTGTTTAACGCGGAGCTGATTCAAAAGCTATTCATCTGCGATCGTATATACGAAAAGTATATATATGTAAATACATATATAACTGTGCGTTCTGTATATACCGCATGATTTTAGCATCGACGAAAGTGCATTGACGTTCGTTCTTTGACGCGGCAAATGCATCGAAGTATCATTTTCCAAAGACCTACTGCTTTACGGCGGTTGCCCCTTACGGAGCAATGGACTTGACTGTTGGACTGACCGACGTTTCGTTTCAATAATCCTCTGCACTATTTTCCGTATTTTTTTTTTTTTTTTTTTCTCTCTAATTTTCACGAATTATTATCCAATCGTAATAATTAAGTAAACACACACAAAACTTTAACGAAACACTTCGAAAATTCGTAATGACCGAATCATTGATTGATTGTTATGATTTTTTCGAATGATTGATAAGAATAATACCCGGGAAGACTCGAAACTCGCGCCGTGCCGTCCGAATCAACACTGGGGGCTTCGAACGTAGTGAATCCCAACACAACACACAGCCCGCGCGATATACAACGCCGTCGACGAAACGCTCTCTGGCGGACGATCTTCGAAGTAACGTCAGCGTTCGTGTATATAATACACGTTCGTCCGTTGTGGGCTGTCCAAGCGTCGTTCGACCCGATGCCCGTGTGCAAAATGAGAAGGGGGACGTTCTCTTGCGCCTCTCCGGAGGATCGAGGATCCTACTAGGATGTCCAGCATGTGATCGCTTGTGGCAGCACTACCAGCAGGGGAGTTCTTTTCAGTGCTCTTCTCGCGTCCTTCCCTATTACTCTCGCGCGCTCTATGTATCTCGTTGTCTCACTATATTTCCAAGAGGGATGCACAACCCCGACAAACTATATTTCCCTCTCTACTCTCCGGGGAATCTATGCAAATACATTCGCGAGCACAACTGTGGCTTCGATGTTACGCTCTGTTACTTTTCTTTCATTTTTTTATACACGTATGCAGACTCTATTGTTGTACGATACACGAGACGATCGAGACTGGGAGTGTAAAGTACGTGGCACTGTTTTTTTCCGTTTTATTAATCCTTTGGCGATAATGGGTTTTTTTTTTTTTTTTTTTTTTTTTTTTTTTTTCAAATTACGAAGCACACGATGATTCGTAATTTTTCCTTCGATAATTCGTAACGTACAACTCGCGAAATTTTTTTTCCAACACCCTATGCGTTGATTATCAACGATTTTTTTTGCGTTTTATTCCCAATTTATCGATCAAATTTATCATTAAAGTTGAAAAATTGAAATATGCTGGTCGCGAAAGTAGAAAGTTTATTATTGATTAGCCTGTGCGGTTAGTTTCCGTCGTACATATCTTATTGATGCAATGGATGATTTTCATTGGCTACGAAATTTTGCTTCAGAATTTCGATAAGTTTATATCGAATATCGATGTGCCATGTCGTTTTTTTTTTTTTTTTTTTTTTAACGACCCATAAATTCTCTATTATAAAAAATAATTATTCATCCGTAATACAAGTGCACTATAAGTTACCGCAACATCGTCAATGTCGCATCAAATACATCGCGATATAATACGAAATTAGAATTATAAAACATTTGTAAAACAAAAAGCGTTGACCCCGCAAATTAGTGAAACCGGAGCGAAATATCGATTCTTGCGATGGCCATTGCCTTCTCGAGGGCTTTCAAGTCTGTGTGTACGAATCTTTTAGCTATACAGAGACGAGAAACGACAAAAGCACACAAGCATACAACTTCATTTATTCCCTCTGAGCTTTCGTGGGGTATCTATGCAAATATCCGCGCACAGCTGTGGCTTCGAGCGTTGATTTGTTTTTTTTTATTCAACTCTCCTATTTTTCGTGAATTTTTTATTTTTATTTTTTTTATTCAAGAACGTCGAGCCTTCGTCACAATCGCTTCGGCATATTGTGTTCGCAATGGCATCATAGGGGTTGGAAAAATATTCAATAAAAGCGTTGGCCTCAATATGTATCACGTGCATTAAAACTTTCGCATTAAAAAAAAAAAAAAAAAAAAAAAAAAAAAAAAAAAAAAAAAAAAAAAAAAAAAAAAAAAGAGTTGATGAACATACGGCAATCAGATCGAAATTGTTCTCGCGACCTTGAAATGGAGCTACGAAACGTTCGAGTCTCAGATACGATGGACGGTGTCCGTGAACTTATTCGACATGCACGGGATGTCCTGAGTGCTCCCCTGATTTTCCACCGGGGGATTCGATCCGGAGATAGGACAACAGTGGCTTCGTTGTGTCGTGTGGCCAGCGGAGGGTTTAAACTCTTTCTCCATCTATCCTATTCCAACGAGTTCTACACTATATCTCTCGCTTTCACGATTTCGTTCTGCGGTTCGAATCCCTCGCAGAGACGCATAATACCGCGTGATATATACGTGTATTTGCATAAGACGAACTGACGTGCACCGTGAAAGCATTATTGGATATACAGTGGATTGTAAATAGCATCCATACGAAACATGGCGCACAGTTCGCGGACTCGTAAGTACACACATCGCGGATCTCGGATATAATCCGAAGTGGCAACTTCGCGAGTTCGTTTGTTATTTCCCGTGTCTGTGGCTTCGGTATACGTCGGAATACGGATAGATGATATTTGTATGGTGTTAATATATTCTAATAGAATATATACAGACAATGATATCAAACGGAGTGAAAAAAAAAAAAAAAAAAAAAAAAAAAATTAATTTTCACGATATCGAAAAAAAAAATTTATAGTTATCGGATTATTTGCACTAATCGCGGATTTTTAGTGATTTTTTTACGATTTACGGGAATTTTTCTCGGAATATCAATACGACGAATCAAAAAAATTTCAGCGACTACGTAATTCTTGAGTCAAGTGTTTGACTCAATTAGAAATTTGCTGGCTATTGAATTGTAAGCTCATGAGAACATTTTCCCCCCGTTGAAGGTTTACCCTGTGTGCTCTGTACAAACGCCGCGTAATATTTCGCTGCGGAGGAACTCTTCAATCCGGAACGACGAAGGCAAACTCGCGAGTTTCGAAATGAAGTATGAATACACGTTTATTCCTTTTACCGTCTGTAATGTCCCCCTCTCCGCCCCGTCTTTCTCTCTCGTCGCTCTTCAACGCTCCCGTTTTCATATCTCGACTCGTACGCGTTTGTCTTTCTCGCTCGTTACTTCCTCTCCCACTCATTAATACGTTCTCTGCATGGAGTACAGTTATCCGGTTCTACGCTCGCGGAAACAGGGGCATTTCTAACGGTAAATTAAACTCCGAACGAGGGAGCGTCGATTAAAGAACGGAAAGGGAGGCTGATTTAGATCCCTTCGTGTTTCTGTGATACTTTGACTTTCTATGCATCGTATAACTCCCAATCGATTAACATATTCATCGAGTTTTCGAGATATCGAAATTCCGAAACGCAATCAATTAAGATTTCAAGAATTTCGATCGTCAATTAGCATTTGTATATTTTTAACGGGTAATTTTTTATCTTTTAACGATTTAACGATAAAAAATTTCGAAAAACGATTTTTTTTTTTTAATACTTTCTCAGTGATCACAGAACTGAATCCTCGCGGTATAATTGCTATTAATTAATCTTCGTTATTAATTGATCAATTATTTTCTAAATAATTAAAAATTTTATCAGCAATTTGCAAAAATAAATCGCTGTATATAACTCTCGTAGTATAATATAAGACTCCGTCGTACTTTGATTAACACGAAAGTATGCTACACATAAATACGTTCATTGAATTTTATCGTCGATTGTACGCGTACGGGATTCTGCCATTCATCAAAAGTTCTCTCATTAAGAACGCCGGATCCATCACAGGACTTAATTAGACGGCGCGTACGAGCCGTTCATTCTTTTTTTATTATCGGAAGGTCCTTGGCGATAGGAGCGCGTAGCGTTTCCGTTTTCCGTCCGAAAGTTCCGTGTTAACGTATCCGTCGGAGGCGCCGGTCATTTTCGCGCCGAGTTCGCGATTAAAACGACCGTTTTGCCCGATTGTAATTTATAACACGTTGTATACATCGTTTGGACTCCTATCGCAATATTTCATTCACATTTCGTATCGGAATATATGCACAACGGAAATAGTAATAAATATATGCATCGGCATCACAGAGAAATCGGAGATGAATCTCTCTCTCGTTTCTCAATTGATTGCCTCGCGATTTCCCGTCATGGCGTTCCTCTCGATCAACCGCGAGTACAAATCACTGTACCGATGTGTATGTACGGTGCATCATTCCCCACCATATACAGCGCCAGGCTATCAATTACTCGGTGCCGTATACGGTTCGCCAAGAATAATTGCCACCTCGTGATTGCGCTTAGACGGCAATCATAACATTGCTCTCGAATGTCCCGCGCGCGGTTTAGCGGTGAGAAATCAGGAAAATAGTATACCAAATTTACGAGACAAAAACTACAACGACGCTAATCGATTTTGCCGGAGAGAAAGAGAGAATAAGCGAACGACTCAAGTCAATAATAATAATAAGTCTCATTACCAATAAAAAAAGGGGCCCACTGCGTTAGTGTTCAAATCTTCACTCACAGCACAAAAAAAAAAAAAATGATCGATAGTATCCGTACTTCAAGATAATCAGCCAATTTTTCAATAATTTGTCGAGGAATCGTCATTTTTTTTTTTTTTTTCATTTGCGATATATCTATTATTAATTGTACACAGTCATTGTCGAGCGGAGAGATATATGTGTACCGCGTAATTTTTTTAAAGACCCTGAAGAGATGCAACGAGCGACGGCGCCGCGCGAGTCTTTCATGCGAGACCCTTCCATCTGTCGGGCGGGAAGGAAGAGAGACGAAAAAAAAAAAAGTTGATGAAAGGAAGCAAATGACTTTCCGAAAGAGGCAAGGGAGAGACGATGGCAAAAGAGAAAGAAAGAAAAAAAAAAAAAAAAAAAAAAAAACGAAAAGAATGAAGCAGCGAGACGGGTCCAAGCAGTTTCTTCCACGAGGTACAAGGTACTTTGTATACACGCAAAGCCCGCTTGCTCTCGTGTACATCTACGTACGAGCCAATCCCGACCCGAGCAGGTGCAAGCGCGGCACCGATGGGAGGAGGTGGCGGTTCGATAGTACGTAAGCATCTCTTCCCCATATGACCCGTCCCCTCGCCCCGCCGTTCTGCTCTCTCTGCATAACTGCATGTACGTACGTATATATACGTATCATATGTGGTTAAGGGTGAAGCAGTATGCGAAGGCATACTATATGGCGCTTATATCTGACCGTATATATGCATCAGTGGCAAAACGACGGGACAGTGTGCATTATACACGGCGACGACGAGACTCAGGAGAGGATGTATCATCTTATCTTCGCGGACGACTACACGTCCAATCTATACCGGGTGTTCGGTCAATCGACCGGATGACGCACGCTAACCGGAAGATTGACATTCTGTACTATTATCCCGACAACGATTTTTCATCAATAATTGATGTACGCTATCCGCAGCGAAACTTTGCAGAAAAAAAGATCGAAAAAATGTAATTTTATGCTTGTTGAAAATAATGAATTCTGCGATAAGAAACTTTTTTTTTTGAACCAACGGACGAATAAATGTTTCTCCAAAAGGCATATTTCCTCATTTAGCGATTGTAGAAACAAGAAAAAAAAATCATTAGACTCCCAAAAAAAATTGTCCCAAAAATGAAATTCTACTCTATTCTCGATCGTCTTAAAACGATTGAATCTTTTGTTACTACTCGTTGAGCGACCGAAGATGCCACAGTTCATTTTTATTATTTTTCGACCCCGCAATTCATTTTTTTTTTTTTTTTTTTTCAAATGTCCTCCCATTGCGAATCGACTCGGTACATCAAAGACCTACGGAACGCAGACGCGGTATCGAAGTTTTGAATGACTGCACGATCCTGCTGGTTGCTTGCAGGAATGGGTTCAGCAGGCGAGATTAAGATCCGCGCCGCGATTCATTAAGTCCCTTGGGAACGTCCTCCCCGTCGTCGTCGTCGTCGTCGCCGGATTCGTCGGTAGTGCGTAGCTGAAGAGGCAAAAGGGACGTAGAAGCGCCCCGTTGCATCACTATTGCGCTTCGTGGTGGTCGCGAGTCTTACGGTCCGGCGACGACGCGACGGCCGAGCGAGGCTCGCGCGGATATCGACCTGACGCGTCTACCAAACACGCGTCTAGACTAGAGACCTTAACCAAAATGCCAGAAGCCAACGGAGCAGAGTTGAATCGAGTACGCAGTCCTGTCTACCGCCATTCCGGCCTTCTGGCGCGTTTACTGTACTCAACTATTACATATATATCCGTTTAGATATATATATATATAGGAATACAGTAGGAACAGCAGTTGGGAGGCTTTTTTTGGACTGCTTGCTTACGGACGCATCGATCGATCGGGCATTCGACTTCGCGCTCGTCGGGTATCTCTTTAAAGAGATCCAATTGCGAGTTTAACCTTTTCGTAACAAAGTACACTTTTGTTTCGTACTTTCGAGGCATATTTTTCATTCTGAACCCACGCCAAACGAGAAAACGAGTGAATTTTTACGAGACGAAAAAAAAAAAAAAAAAAAAAAAAAAAAAAAAAAAAAAAAAAAAAAAAACATTGGGAAAGGGAACGAGGAAAAAAAAAATTAAATTATTTATTCCCCCGTCGCGAACGTGGCTTTCGTACTGTAATTTAAAGTCGTTTCGTACAAAAGTCTCTTCACTGAGATCCAAGGATCACTCTAATGTTTTTTTTATTATTCATACCCTTATTACGAGTGGCTGGTATATAGAATGAATAAGGTACCGTCAGTTGCGCGCGCCTTTACGACTTTTGATAAATTCGTTTCCCCTTTGCACCCCCGCATTCTCGAAGACTCGCGTCGCTCGTCCTTCACGCAAAATTGTTCTTTGCCACGTATATATATACGTATATATAGCGTAGCGTCTACGGCTATTTATGAAGCTACGAGAGACGGTGCCCTTTACACGATAGCGTTAACTCCGTTACGAAATCTTGCGTTATATAACGATGAAAACGTATTAACTCGATACGAGAGAGGATGGATAATTAATTTACAGCTCGAAACTGGAGCTCTGGTATACGTAACATACGAGTCCTCAGGATTTTATCGTGTCTCTCATGCGCCGCTCGGAAACTGGAGCAATTCACGGCTACTCTGTATGCCTCTGATAATATCCCTTAAATATTTATGTCGCAAAAATTTACTTACAGAGGTTACAAGAAAATCGTAGTGAGAAAAATCTCTCGAAATTAATTGCATTTTTCATCTATTTATTATAATTTTTTTTTTTTTATTTTCACGAATTAAGGGTCACGATTAACAATCATAATTTGGAGATTATTTTATGAAAAAAAAAAAATATTACGAAACTACGTGTACGTCTAACGAAGACAAAATTAGCCGAATTATAACGATTTTTTTTTTAAAAACGATTCCATACAGCCGAATTTTATTTCGAAAGAATTTTATGAAATTCCGCGTCGAGGGCGCGAAAATACTGCCAACAATGCCGAAAGTCCGTCGAAGGGGTTGAATACATAGACTAAAATGCGAGAGAACTCGTAGCTCTACTTTTATTTCTTTTGCGCCCTCCGGACGGCGTAGTCAAAGTAGAATTTCATTATGGCCTCGTGGAGCGTTGAAGGAGAACAGCACAACGCAAGGAAAGAATTGACGGCGTCAAAAGCGAGAAGTTGCTGCCACGTGAAAAAACAACTTTTCAACAGGCCTCTGCGGAAGGACCGTCGATGTTTCAAAAGGTACTCAACGTTTGCTCGATATACGACTATATAATATAGACGACGAAGGTATTGGACGAGCATCAAGCTATCTCGGTATTGGTTACTCTCCAGGAACCCTTTTACTCGAGGATACACCGACTTGTACTCGAGATAAGAGACCATGCAGCGCTTGCATCTGCTTCTACCGGGTGGCAGAGCTATTCTTGCCACCGGCCGAAAGTCTCTTCAAAGTCTTATTAATTATATTCGGAATATGGATGAGCTTCTTTACTCGGAGGGGTGGTAAAAGACTTTCGCAACTATATTGTCCACTCGAACGATTGGAGTCTGAAATATCCGGTTAATTTTTTTGGAACGCCTTTTTATTGGATTTTTTTTAGCGTAATTGAAATTATATTAATAAATATATGACGAAATTTACGAAGATTGAGAGAGGATCGGTTAATGGGGTCGAATTTTATTATAAATTTAATTAATTGTTAATATTGATAAAATCCATCGGAATATTATGTTTGCGGTTTTTTCGAGCGAATTTCGGAAGAAAGTAACTATACAGCAGTTTGGCAAAAATGTGTTATCGGTTGACGTAAAAAACGCAGTTAAACGGAGAATTAACACGAAGGAACTTTGTCTACCTTCGGTACCTTCGGTTTTATAGAGCGCTGTAAGAAATTGTCGGTAAAGTTGAGATTCTGATCGAAACAGGTTAGCAACAGCCGAAGAAGAGATCCAACAACTGCCTGCTCTGCCGACGATGAGTTCTCGTTTGACGACTGGTAAAATGAATGCTTTCAAGTCGGTAAGAAAAATTTCGTTTCAACGGTTCGAAGGCAAGTTTAAGGTTTGCGAAAAATGAAAAAAAATATATATTTCAGAATTAGCATTCAGACAAAATAAAATTGAACCGGTTGGAACGGTCGCGAATGAGGAAAAAAAAAATCGAGATTTGTAACTGCAGCAAGTCTCGGGGACCAGTGGCGAATTCCAGTTTGGATTGAACGGCAGCGATATTCTTACGATGCATTCCAACAACGACGAGAATCACGACGAACCGACGAGTTTCTCGGTAGAAACCGTGACGGGTAGAATTACTTTGATCGCGTCGCGATCAAGAGGCCTCGTAAAGCCCGCAGGCCTTGAGCTGATGAACGCGACCGTGAATTTGAGCCAATAATAGGGAGTCTACGTAAGGTATACACACGAGAACTTTCCATCGATTTCGCACGATCAGATTTTTAATTACGCTAACTATATTTATTTATTTATTTATTTATTTATTTATTTATTTATTTATTTATTTATTTATTTATTTATTTATTTATTTATTTATTTATTTATTTATTTATTTATTTATTTATTTATTTATTTATTTATTTATTTATTTATTTATTTATTTATTTATTTATTTATTTATTTATTTATTTATTTATTTATTTATTTATTTATTTTTCTAAACAAATTTCCTCGATAATTTGAATGAATTTCATGATATTCCATCGAAGAATTGGCAAAATTGCGACGTTCTAAAGTCGCGGATTCATTGCATGCAGGATGGCCGGTAGAAAGTCGCGAATCTCGCTTTGCACAGATGACGTGAAAGGTACATTGCCCCACGTGAGAGTGCCTTCGACCCGCCTCTCCCCGCCGTTCTCGTGACTCTTTTACGACGCAGTTGCAATGACTCTAAACTCTGCAAGTTTTCCGACAGACAACCTGTCAGTAAATATGGATGTATGTAATGACGAACGTGCCGCGAGCGGCGTTTTCATAGTTACAGGATAATGCATATTCTTGTACAGCCGTAAAATGCCCCATTGCTTCCGGTTATAACATCTCTGATTGCATAAGTCACGGTACTGAGTTACGAGCGATAAAGAATGGCGGTTTTCTTGGATTATACAATTTTACAGTTAATCCGCCCTAAAGCCGCGTATGGAAGTATCTTAATAGACATATACTATTCAGTTTTGTTACTTATAACTTCGATCTCTTTTTATTTATTTATTTATTTCATTATTAATGCCATATATACGCTAAATTCCCTTTGTTACTTCGCTACACCCACAATTACGACTCATTACGCGCAAAATTAACGAAAATTCATCAAAGATTTAATTTTACGATTTTTTTTTTTTTTATTAAATTTTTTAGTTTTAATAGTTTTAACTCGGGATATGAATCGAATTTTTTATTCCATACATTACGAAGTATTTATAAGCCCATTTAAATTTCTACGATGATAAAAAAAAAAAAAAAAAAAACGACATTGCGTTGGAGAAAATCGAACTTTTACCTTCGGAAGAGCCATCATAGTTCTATCGTAAAACTCACCGAAGCGTGATTTCATTATCTCGCGTGTGCTAAGCTATATGTATAGGTAGAGAATATGATCGCAGCCTCTGTGTTACCGCAGCTTCGCGTTCTGGGTACTTCGATCCTCATATATATTCTATAAAGCAACGGTAGAGCAATATCTATCGTTTGCTCGTTTCTCCGTACCGTCTATTACATTACAGATATCGCGGTGCAGTATCGACACGGCAAACCAAGAAGATTCACTTTGCTCTTTCCTCGTTTTTTACTCGTTTTCTCTGTAGCAATCTCGTTATTTCTCGTCACCTTCTGTATACAGTAAAAGTTAACAACTTTGCCGTAAAAATCGTCAAGACAAACGCCAAAGATGCATTGCATGTTGAATTAATCTTACAAACGATCATTGATCGTTCTGTTTCGCAAAAATTGACTTAACTGTTATTACTATTGTGCATTCATCACCATCGTATTTTTTTTTATTGAATACGACAATTATTTATGAAAAAAAAGGTTCCGCTGAAATTTTGAAGAGAGATAAATAGCGAACAGCGCAATATTCGGAGGCTACCGCCATTTTTCAATTTTCAAATTTTCTTGCCGTCTCATCGTATCCTCCAGTAAACATTTTTTTTATTTTTTTTTTTTGCGAGACTCGTGTTTAAGATTCCTTCAGTGTGCTGAAGCACGATACGTCGATTCATCGAAGGTAGAATGCGCCGACACGCGCTCGCACCTGCGTACGTGCAGCAATTATAGGATTCCGCTGCGCGCAGACCTAAGCTAAGGAACGACGGAACTCTCCCCAAGTTCCACGCCCGCCATCGATCTCTCGATATCTTTCGTATCGAGAAAATCCGTAATTATATTTTCACTATGCATTCTGCTGCATCAAGGATAACGAATGTTTTTTTTATCGATTTCCCGTTGAAATAACAAAAATTTTAATTAAAGTCAACAAATTTCGATTGAAATAAACGAAACTTCGGCGTTTCAAGATTTTTTCGTATTTTAACTCGAAATTCTACAAGTATCGTTGAAAAAAACGAAAGGTTTTGGTGTTTCAGACTATTTAGAGATTTCACTGTACAGCGGATTGCGATTTTCCGACATTGGTACACAATGGAGTACAATAGACTGGGAAGTGACACACCCATCGGGCGGTGTAAAGTGATGATTCTCACTGGCATCGTGACTGCGATGAGTGAGTAAGCATACGACGATGAAGGATATACTATACTGCAAGGCGGGGGATCGGAAGAAAACACGCATGAGATAGTGAGTCCCGTAAAACACCCGCGTTGAAGAAAACAGGAGGACAACAAAAGGCTTAAAAAAAGTCTGTCGGGCTCTCCGCAGCGTGGACGACGAGGGCCCCGAACGAGAATATGAACAATCGTGTACGCGAACGGGCAGAAGTGCGCTCGTTTTTCTGTGATGAGCCCACGTTGAAATCGAGGCCAGGAAAGCGAGTGATGAGGTCTCGACGAATAAACGAGCGAACGAGAAACACGAGAACGCGTGCGTGCGAGTATTTTGTGCCGCCGCGTCGTTTCAACTCATCGTCGACACGTCCGATGTAATTTATATTTGAAAAGAATTCCAAGAAAGGGTCACCGGGTCACGACGAGTATAATAATTTTCCATCAACCCTTCTTGACCACGAAATCAACGCACCGTAACTTTTTATGGCCCTTTTCTCGAAATGCGAAAAAAAAAAAAAAAAAAAAAAAAAAAAAAATCGACTTGTTTTTTTTTTTTTCGAACTTTTATTTTTTTAGTGTAAAAATATATATAAATGGTAACGTTGACCAAATATCCAAGAATTTTTGCGCCGATAGCTTTTTTTTTTATAATGCGAAATCTCGAAAGTATATATAGCATATTAACATGTATACTAAACGATCCGATAGAATTCGGAGCAAAAATAAAAATAACACATAAATGTTTTATTTTTATTAACGCTTAGGTAAAAAAATTGAAAAAATACAAATTTTCAAATATTTACAAACACGAAAATAATTTTATTGATTAAGAATCTTGGATATCGGGTTAAGTTTAGTCGGTTTATTCCGTACGTATTTTACATCTTTCCATACTTCGCCGGCTATTTGCATTTATTTAATATGCTCACGCATTCGAGGAGAATCCAAAGGGAAAATTGGACGTCAGATAGATTCCTATGAATTGAATTCCTCGAGTTCGCAATAAATTTTCTGAATGCTGAGTCTCCGATGTATAGTCCGCTTCGGTATACCCTTCGGCTCGTTAGTGCTTCATTAGGGTGACCAGAGGACAGTGTACGTTGGTACTCTATGTACCCAGAGAATCCTCTGCAGAATCGTTGGAGACTCTCGAGAGTAGTGTGCTAAGGAGTACCTTTGAAACTCCTCCGCACTGTCTATAGTACAGTGTATATATAAACGGCGATGGAGTAAAGCAAATGTAATAATAGTCCGAAACAATCAAAGACCCCTTTAGACAATGAGATTTTTATTAAATTTTCTTACGAAGAAACTTAACCTCCAAAAAAAAAAAAAAAAAAATTGTAAAACGTAAAAATCGCGTAATAGCAATATTATAGTACCGAGAAGTACCGCTATTTACGATTTATTCTTAATGGTCGAAGATTCGAAAGTGTCCGCAGCATCCTACGCACACCGTTACGTTAGCCTTACCGAGAAAAAAAAGTGAGAATCGAGTAGATTAACAGCAATGGATACGAACCATTTGAAAACTCGCGACAACCTTCTAGTTAACGAAAAAAAAAAATCTCGAAGAAATTAACGACGTTAACCTTGAGAAATTGAAGTTTCGAATCCTATTGGCACAATTTCAACGGGGGAATGTGGAACACGTTTTCTAACACGTTTCACGTGTTTATAGCGCCCCTTCGGTAAGTAACCTATACCCGGCATAGTCGATATACCGGTCTCGATGAGGCGCTCTGTTACTGACATGTATACCTACTATGTGCGCTCTATCGGACGTTGCCGAGCGACGCACATTGTTGCACCCTCCTTTGACATAAAACAAAACGCAAAGGGCCTGTGCAGCATGTATATACAACGCTTATCGTCTGAATACACTTTCGCCTAACACGTTCCAGTTGCGATGCCCTCATTGGAAAAAAAAAAAAAAAAAAAAAAAAAAATGTTGATAATATTTTTTTTTTATTTTTTAAAGAGAAACTTCGCGTTGCAACCGGCAGTGAAAGACGAGGTTTTCAAGAAGAACAACGATATTTTTGGTTCAGCGTATTTTTTTTTTTTTACTGTTCGGATATCGAGTTTCCAAAAAAAAAAAAAAATTCTTAAATGGTGAAATACCCAAAGGGAATTTAAAGTTTTTGTTGCGAATTCATTTTGTTTCGCACTGACTGTTTAAGGATTAAACTCTTTCCCTCCATCGCGATGATTTACGATTCGCGGAAACCCCGTAATTTTGACTCTCGTGCAGAGAAACTTTTGCGAGATATTGTATTTCATTAGTTGCGAGGGTTTGTCTGCCACTGCGAGAATATAACCGGTGGGGGCTGTTGCCGACCCGCGTGAACATAGTGAAACGACAGTCAGTTGTACGAGAAAATGAGAGAAACGGGGAAAAAAAAAAAGTTTTGCAACTTCTGGTATATTGAAAAAGTTTGGAATTTCCGAGGGGATGATGAAAAGTTTATAGCTCCCTTGGCGTATAGGCACAGCGCTCGAAGGTTTCTCAGGCTTTAGTGAACAAATTGCGGTCTGAAACTTGTCACGAGTGGGAAGGAAGGAGAGCTCCGCGCCGCTTGTACAGTACCACGATTTTTCGAGGCGGCATCGCAAAGCCACGCAGATCTCTGTCGTCTCCATCTATTTTTTTTCTCTCTTTATCCTCAATGTGACTGGAGAGGGAAAGAGGTATTGTCAGCGCGAAGAAAGATCGAGGTAATGGCATGAGACGAGTGCGCGTGAGTTCGCGGGACAAAAAAAATAAAGAGATAAAACTTGAGACGCGACGCGTTGAGGGATCGATCGCCGAGAATTGGATGCCATTGGAGACGACGAACAAAGCTCTCTTTGCCTATCCGAAATTTCGACGATTCGAAGTGTTATTCCTCGTATTTCCGTACGAAAGGAAAAACAACAAAATTCGTAGCAAATTAAATTTTTCAGTCACAAATCGATTGTTTTTATAGATCGCCGCGAAATTTCAATTTTTACGGAAGTTACGGAACGAACAAATTTTTGAAGAATTAAAGAGGATTTATAGTTGGAATAATATAGAGTTTCGATTGCAGAGGGTGGAAAAAAAGCGTTTGCCGTGAATTATTTTAAAAAATTCTAAAAATTAAGATATTGCCACCAAAAGTTTATTTTTTTAAGAATTTTTTCAAACTTGGAATGCATTCAATATACTATTTAAATATCGGTGAAATTTCAATGAGTTTAAGTAAATAAAAAATGAAAGTAGGCGTATAACACGAGGGAAAGGGAGAAGGGAGGGGGGGGGGGGGTGACGCCCTGATTCGCAAAGGCAATTTTAGCAAACGGTTTGCTCTCGACATCGTGACAAAAATAATGAATTCGGGAAGTTTAGCAGCGATAATAAATATTTCTTTCATTTGTCATTAATACGACGTCAATATTCGATGATTTATACATTTTTGTATGTTTTCGTGATAAATTTATCGATGTTTAAGAGATCCACATACGGGTCCACTTTTCGTGGGGATCGACGCGGTAATACTTAATTCCGTTTCGTTCGGAGTAAAAAATACAAATTGTGCTGACGATTGCGAGCGAAATAGATATTGATGAACAATCAGTCATATATATATGACTTTAGGTAATATAAAACCTTTATGAACGAAAAATTTCAAGAAATGCGATACTGTAAATAAAATGCCATTATATCGACAGAAATCACGTGAAACTTATCGTTAGCGAAATTGGGTCGAACGTAACGAAGAAATTGGCGCAAATTCGGAAATATTCGAGAATTCATTCATTCGAAAAAGATAAATGGTATTTTCAATCGTTATTCTTGGCAACGCACCCTCTTCCGCAATGCGGATATATTTTTTTTATTTTTTCGATTACTGTACGCAAAAGTAAACGCACACGTACACACGATAGCCGGGAGCTGGCGATGCTGCAAAACGCAAAGTTCGAAATGTTCGACCCCTGACCTCTATCGACTGTTTTTTTTTGTTTTACGGGCGACGCGTGGACGCGTCGTTAAAATCCCACGCTGGAGGGTGAAAATTGATAAACGATGAAATTTTTAACGGCCAAATTGGGGGCTTCTGCGATAAAACAAAAGGGCGAATGGACGATAAAAAAAAAGTACTTTGTAACAAAAAAACGATCATTCCGACTGTTTGATTTTATAGACTTTTTTTGGAGCACTTTTTACGATGTATATTTCGTGTAATTTTGTTTTTTATTTAGTATTTCTGTTTATTCTTGTTGGGGATATGAAAAATGGCGGTTTAGCGGAAATCTACGAGTAAACAATTCACCTGTTGAACGAACCATGAATCAGATAGTTCTGATTTTCAAGGAAAAGCTATAGTGAAGGCGGCATAGTGATAGCGAACGTTGTGTGTTCGCGGAGGCTACGCGAGCAGTACGTATAGAGTGATAGTGTTGCAGTTCTAGCGGTGTGTTCTCGAGGCGTCGGGGGTACCCACGGAATGCACTCGATAGCCTTGGCGTCGTAAGCGCGGGACGTTAGAGCTCCGGAGCGGTGTGGCCACACGGGATTCTATAGCGTTGCAGTTACACGAGTGGGTTGGAAGGAAAAGTATTTGCCGGTCTGTGCACCGGTCTCGCGATTCTATAAGCCTTAGCCTCGCGTTAGCCGGAGAGACTCGGCGCTAACCGTGAGATAGAAAACATTCGCGAGAATAGTTCGTCTATTCTTTCTCGTTACAGAGTGGAAAACTATTTAGATATCTCGACGTAAATAAAGGATAACTGAAGATCCTTGAAAAACTATTTTAACTAACGATTTCGTCGCCTATCATTTTTTTTATCACACGAGAAGAATTCAGCGCTCCGTTACATGCGACATTTTTTCGAAAAAAAAAAAAAAAATATGGAACATTGAAAAAAAAAAGAACTTTTTTTTCAATGTTTTCAATTTTCTCAAAAAACTTTTTTTTTTTGGTTGTCATTTCTCGGTAAGTAAGTTAATAAATTATTAATTTTGGTATTATTGAGAATCAATAAAAATGTAATACATCGCGGAATTCAAAACATCGATAGTCTGCTACTAAAATATAAAGATAAGTAAATCCGACAGTGTCTGAGAGTGTAAATCCGTAAGTCATCGACACGGTAAAATTAATCGGTGACCCAGTAATTCACACCGTTTATAGGATTAGAAATATCGATCAGACACGTGACCAGTGACTGCGACACCTATCTAACGGTGAGAAAGTTAAAAAATGTTATTCTTCATTTCCAAAAAAAAAAAACATCGACGAAAAAAAAAAGAAAGTTTTTACCGGAAGCGTAGATTTGTGTTTTACGCAATGCAATAAATTATTATTATTATTCATAATAATATTTTATTATTATTATCGATTTATTTTTTTATGAAAAATGTAATCACATCCGCGTAAAAAAAATTTGAACAAACAATGAAATTAAAAAAAAATCGTAAACTCATGCAACATTTTTTTCCCACGTGTTTTTTTCACACATTCATTAAGTTGCCAAAAATTCTGAGAGCCAAAAGTTTACGCGTATATATTTCTCTAATTCGTTCGTAATGAAAACAGCTTCCCGTTCCTCGTCGAACGAAACAGAGAAAGCGCCCTTCTTCGTTTGTTCTAAGCGTGAGACTTCGACCTGAACTTGAAAAAAAAAAAAAAAAAAAAAAAAAAAAAAAAAAAAAAAAATGCTTCAACACACACCGATTATTATGAACCCACGTGTCTGCGACTGCATACCTAATTCACGTGGGTTTTGATGCGCACGTACTCCGAAGGGGACTTGGGGACGACATACTTTTTTTTTCTTCCCCGATCCACGTCTGTTAAATATAATAAGCGGAGCCATTCAGTTTCGAAGATATTACGAGTGGAAAAGCGGGTTACATCGGTGACGTCGTTGAACGGGGTGACCGCGTACCCTATGACCCTTTGAATGCGACCGGCATGCGCACAAGTTTATTAAGGATTATGCATATATCAGCCTTCGAATGACGAGGATAGCTTCAGCCGCGAGTACTCGTCGATTCGAAGCTTCTTATTTATACACTAACCCCGCCGGTTGTTCCTATAGAACTGTATAAAGGGTGAAGTCTATTATAAGCCGGTATAGCAGCGGAGATTGAAGATACTTCACGGTATACGTTTAATATTCAATATACGTAGGAAAACAGTGTCGATAGGTATGAGAGAGCGCTATTGTCGGTGTGGTAACCATTCAATGGAGGAGATGACGACCGCGCGTCGCGATAAAATGATATATATTGAACGACGATAAAAATGGCTCCTCTCTTCGATGTATAAATTCGAACGTCCGAATTTGTGACCGATAAAGCGTTTCGTCCTCACGACGATATATCTACGTACGTGAGCTTCAATATTTGATACGCGCCGATTTTAACTCCGAACGGAGCGAAAAATAAAAAGATCGCGGAGCGAATCTATACGCTACGCTCAGCCGCGCAGATATTTCGTTCGATCGATGAAAAAAAATTCCAGTGACCAAATATCGAAGTTTTTTTTGCTTTTTATTTGTTTATTTTCATTGTTTTTATAATTCCTCGAATAAACGAGGATTTACGAGAATCGAGAGGTCCGGCTTAGCTGCTTCTATGCCGCCGAAGCATCGACGAGGCCGCGACCCATCCGGATAAAGTACGCTTGGCTCGTTTCACCGATAGGAAATCGATAATTTGCTTTGTGCCTCGAGAACATCGGAGAAAAAAATTACTCGGCAACCCCACCCCGCCGAGCTGGAGGACGAAGCCTCGGAAAAATAAGGAAAAAAGAAGGGGGGAGCGAGAAGAAGGAGACGGAGTACAAGGGTTCGAGAGGGCGAAGGAGATGAATTTTTCGTTCTGGAATGCCGCGCCCGGCGTCATAGGCGAGGAAAACGTCGACGAGACTCCGGTAGGTATACTGTAGTCGCAGTTTCGCATATATATGCACTCGTAGTATACGCGAAAGGTATTTCTCAGCACGGCAACGACCCTTCTCGACTCTCTGGTGCGCGGCCGCTGCAGCGGCATTAAATAAAATGATAGTTGAGCTGCTGCACCGAGTGTGCCGGCGGCGAGTTCTCTTGGCTTCTACGGTGTAAAGGTAGTAACCCCCCAACGGCTACAGCTTCCAGTGCAAATTCTCGACTCTCTTCTACAACTACTGCGCGGCTTTGGGTAATTCAGATTTATTTTCACTCGCTGACCGCTCCGCGAATTTTCGTTTCGCTAAGGTATCTTTCGGAAAATGTGATGCTTCGTGATATCGGAGATGGTGGAGAAAAAAAAAAATAAAAATAAAAAAAAATGTATGTCTCGTATCGGCGAACGGGCGCAATGAAGAAAAGGATAATTATGCTTTTGCTTCGACGTCCATGGGTGGGGCTTCGAGTGCATTGTTTTCCGATGTTACATAGCACTCGATATAAATATGTAATATACACTTTGCTTTGTCCAACCCGTCGATAGACCTTATTATTGCAATTTGCGCGAAGAACGTATAATCGTGTAGCATTAATATGTATTGTTCATAAAAAAAAAAAAAAAAAAAAAAAAAATCGCTTTCTCGAGTTATTGTTTAAGTTTGTACTATAATCGGGGCGATTAAATTTAATGAAATTTTCCCCTCGTTAAGAAGGTAACCAATATTTTGCATTAATGAGCTTTCATTCTTTGTGGATTTCCAGTGAAGAATAACGACTTCAATTATAATTCAACAATCAGACAAATTTTCTTAGAATTTCTAAAAAAAAAATAATAATCTTCGGAAAATTTACATCGAAATATAATTATTTAAATTTTTAAAAATTTTCGTCGCAGATTACGATGAATTTGACTATTTCTCATTGCGCATCGAGTCGCACGTTTTAACAAAACTGCTGGTTATTTTTTATAAAAAAAAAAAATATTTATCGACTTTTGTATAAAAAAAAAAAATTCCGAGAAACATCGTAAAAATACGATATCGTCAACTGTTATCTCCACGTGCTTCGAAACAACTGTACGTGCGTAATTTTCTCGGTACGTTTTTTTCGCACCGGATGTAAAAAGATTGTAATAAGAAGTGCGTAATGTATGTAAATTCTCACCGGTCATCCTGAGTGACAGTGATGTCGGGCGGGGGCGGGGGAGGGGAGGCGCCGTCAGTCGCATCCAGCTTGCCGGCTTTTTCGTTCTCCTCGTCGTTCGTTCACTCGACTCTCTGACTCTCGCGCACTCTTTCGTTTTCGCTTTACGAACCGTCAATCCTCGAGAAACCGACGCGTATACTTTTATACACGTCGATTCCGTTCACCCACTTCGCCTTACGTTTTTTTTTCACTCGGCAAACATCTTGACAGTTTCACAGATCCGAATGGAAAACGAATGTACAGCGCGGAGCATCAAACTTCTCGAATATAACCTTCAAAAATATCTGTCACTTCCGTAAAGCGCGTTGGCGCGATGTATCGAGAATAACTTCGATTTTATATCACATAAAAACAATATTACACCACAACCCGAATTAATTTCACGTCGAGGTTAAAAAAAACGATCCATTTGCAGTATTTTATTTTATTCGTATTTTAACGCGACGGGAATTTCACGAAAAATTTTCCGTGTTTCCGAACTTTCGAATCGTACGATCCTTCGATAACTAGACGCGCGCTTGTTACAACAGACGAGTAAACACGCACAATGCTGCAACAGATAGTAGGAATACTACGAGAGGGTCGTATTTCACTTCGATAAACATACAGCGAATATCGATTCGCCTTTACCGCGCGAGAAACGACGCTAATTCACCATCCCCCTCGAGACACTGGTTCGTCTGTCCCTTTTTCTTCTCGTGCGCTATTATACCGTTGCTTTGTGCGATTAATAGTACCGTAGAAAACACAGCGATAAGCGTTGTGTGTGTAATACACTCGCCAGTCTGGTAGATACTAGCGACCCGGCGCTTGGTTAGTACCGGCGTTCGAACGTGCGCCGTGCGCGAACGCCGTAGTGAAAGCGCAGCGGGAGCAACGGGCGATATATACAACAGAGAGGAACGACACAACCGTTGGGTGGCGGTGGTGTTGAACGTACGAACAATGTCGCGCGCTCACCGCGAGTAGTATTCGTCGTACTACACTACGATACCTTTCTCTTTATTTCTCTTTACTACTCCTTTCTTCTCGATCAATTCTTCGCAAATACGATATCCTTCCGAGTTGACGTTAAACTTCGCGCGCTGTATAAACCTCGAGAAGTAAAGTACGTTTACACTGCGGTTGGGAAACTTGGGATTGTGCACCGCTGACTAGATTACTGGAACTTTAACGCGCGCGCGCGCGCGCACACACACACCCGCGGGCGTTATACCGCACGTAGAAGTTCGCGAGTAAATTTTTATAACCTATACACGAATACGCGTGTGTAAACCTTTCTCCGGTGCACACAATGCGACAAAACGAGAGTCTAAACCGCGAGGGCAACGGAAAAATTGCTATATCCTTCGTATCCTTGACTCGCTCCTTTCTCGGCGGGCGCGTCGCGTATATAGCGTGTAGCTGACGCTCTGCTGCACTATATACTCCGGTGTAATACACGTACACTCGCCCTACAGACTACTCGCGCTTTATTCACGGGTCACTGATCGCAGTATTTTGGTATTTACGGCGGTCTGCACAATACCGTGAACAATGCAGGATTACGAGGTTATGGCCAGAAAAATTGTTGCAATTTTTTTTTTTAACCGTTTTACGAAGGAATTTGAAGAAATTTGCAATGTTCGGAGATTAAAGATTTTTTAAACTCGCGTTTTACTTTACGTGGATATTTTGATTTAATATTTTTTCTTCGCGTTTTTTTTTTTTTTTTTTTTAGGTTAATGGGGAAATAACGAGAATTTTTCGTCGTTGCAAATTTATCGGTTTTTCGGCATTGGAGATATTTTTATTTATATTAGAGACGAATTCATGGTGAATTTTGTTCGAACATACGGATTGTCGATATTTTTTTTCTTCGTTTGATCGATCGAATTTAAGCGATTTTAATCGAATTTCAAATTCGAACGATCGATCTTTTCCGATGAATATAACTCGAGGGAATGTTTCCAATTCTCACAGAATCATCGAACGCGGGGTTTAGAGATATCGCGAAAGAAAATCAGCTGTTTCGCCGGGAGACAGAAAACACGCGCGCGTATCGCAAACCGGCTGCCGAGCGACTGTCGAGAACGTCGTCGTTGACAAACAAACGTGGCAAGGAGCCGCGCGGCGCTGTTTCTCCTCTCCGTAAAACGATTCCTCTCGCCGCGATTTCCTCCACTACAAACGATAACGCTGTCTCTCGCACGATTTCCTGTGGAGTTTTCCCTTTAAAAGCGTATTTCTTCGTCGTTCGTTTCTTTACCTTTCCGAGAGCTCTGCATGGCTTTGAACTCTCGCGTTCCTGGTTTATCCTTCCCCCTTCCCCCACTCCGCCCCCTTCGTTTCTCGCCGACCGCGGAATCATTCTCACACAGTAGCGAGTCTCACTCTTTATTATTTTTCCCTTTCATCTGATTCACTCCCACCGATCGCAACGCACGCAAGTGTCGGTTGCAAGTTGCTGCCTCAAGAGTCCCGCGGGTAAGGGAACTCGTGGATCGTCGACAAACACGATAGAGAATTACTTATACAGCTGCGTGAGGGAAAATAAGGGAACAAGAAAATCCTAACTTCCGCCACGCCTCGGCACATGCACACGAATGATTTATTCCTCGATTTGCTTCGGGCGATATAAAAGTCCTGTTCTACCGTTCACTATCAGATAAAACTTCGAAATAGAATTTATTAAATCGAGACGAATCGAGGTCGACTGAAAAAGTGATATTTCATCGATGAAAAAAAAAAAAAAAAAAAAACACATCGAAAGATAATATTTCCCGAAAAATAAAATTTCCAATTGGATTTTCCGTTTTCGATATTATTCAATAAATCTTATCGCTCGAAAGAAATTACCAATTTTCGAATCTGTTATTATATTAAATAGTTCGTTTTGAATTCAATATCGATATATATATATATTTTTTTATAAATAACAGTTTGATAAATTGATAAAAATGCGCAATTACTCAATTTTATCGTATATTTCGGTCGAAATCGTTGAAATTTTTTTTTATACTGCTACACAGCGATTTTTTCAAAATTCTTGGATCGCATGTAATTTAATACCGTAAGGAATTTTTCGGAGAGACTTTGGTTCGGTTGTGTTTCGTAAATACGAGAAGTCGCCTTCGCGAAATGCTCCGAAGGATTAAAATTATGATATTCGTAAATTATTCATAAATTGCATCAATGGCACGTACGACACATATGTTCATCAAACCTTCGGCTGTTTCATTTCCGCGTCGCGATGGAATAAGATATAAAAAATAAAAAGGAAATAGTAGCCGCGAGGCTTCACGCGTAACGCGTCCTCGTTGTTCCATCGTCGCAATTGCACAACTAATTCGCCTATGTGGACAATGTCACGAAGAGAGCAGACGGGGCGTATCGAGGTTACGGAATTAATGAGGATTTCCGCGAGTATACCGAGCGCGAGGGGGAAAGGTGGGAAAATTGGAAGCATTAACCACGCGATGTATTTTAATATTATTCCACGTGAGTTCGGGAAGAATTTGATGGTTTCGTTACAATTAATTAAGGGGACATAAAAGTGTAATTTCTTTACCTGGAACGGGGAAGAAACATCGATCCATCGATGAACACGGAACCCGATAGCAGGATATACCAACTGTTGGCGAGTTCACCGGTGCTGAAAAGTTGAAATATCGTTGCTGAAGGCGACTTTTTTTTAACCGAATATCTTCAAATAGCGAATTTTTTTTCAAATGATTTTTAATTTTTAATAATAATCGTCGTAATTTTTAATTATAAACCTTTTTTTTTTTCATTTTTTTTCCGAAATAAGAAAATTATTAATTTTTTTTCGACATGTGTTTTGGTACTTTTCAAATTTATATTGAAATGCATTGGCGACTGCAAAGTGCAAATATTACACTGTTTTCCCGATTAAAACTTTGATGGAGTGCCGCATTACACCACAGTGTAGTCAATACAATTCCATTTAAATTATTTGTTTATTTATTAACATAATTTTTAATCAAATTTTTTAAAAATATTTCGATGGTCTTTTTTTCGAAATTATTAACATGTCATCGTGAAAATGGATTTTCAAAGGGATTCTGATCGAATTTTTAGGGTGCAGCTGTTCTAATAATGTATCTTTCAAATAAAATCCATAAATCAGAAAAATTATCGTTGTCTATTATAATTTTTTTCACATCTATCGAGACAACGGATGGTAATTGACCGGCAAACAATCGAAGAGCTTTTTTCCAACGCGCTGATATCACCGACGAGCGATATCTACATTACCGACACAAATAACAACAGAAAACATCTTTTACCACCGTAGAAAATCGATTTTCCGCGCGCCACTGTGATAGGTGGCGCCATCTGCTCGATATTCGATGTAACGAAAAAACGCGACATCTACTTTACTCCAAAATTCTTTCGTACATTAGCCGGAAGTTATCACAATGAAAATTGAAATTGACACGGATAATAAATATTCTTTATCGATCAAAGCCGTCGCTGTGCACCGCGATGATAAGTACAGTGCTCTGCTTTATCGACAAGCTATCTTCATGCATCGTAAAATAAACATAACTGTGTTGCGCACGTATTTCGTCAGCATTATTTAACGTTTAATCAGTCATAAAAACCATTTTAGAGATCGTAATATAGTACACATCCTTCGTGTTATTGCATTCGCTCTTTTATGAGATTTTTAACCCGAAAATAACAATAATTATTCAGTTTACGACGATATAAAGAGAAAAACAATTATGCATTAATTTTTCGGAATTTACGGACCATATGTTCATTTGATAGTCCAAATTCTCGAAGTATTTTGCGTAAATATTTTTTTTAATATTGAGTCCAAACTTTACTTATCAGTTAAATTTTGTGTAATGAACAAAAAAAAACGGTTTACGGGATTTTTTTTCGTTCGCGAGAATTTTGAATTTAGCGAAAATTTGTCGTCAATTATATTCTACGATTGTATTATATAGATATACTCACTAATAAAGAACATGATTAGCGTAGTGTCTCTCGTAGCGAACAACTTTGCAGAGACCTCGTAGAATCGAATCTCGACACGGACGCAATGCCTCCAGACCGAGCAATCCGTAGTAAATGATCTGCAAGTCCTGAAACCGAGAAAGCAAAGGATATCGAACGGTTTGTCAAATGCCAAGCGACGAGGTGTCGATAGAGCGTTAGCTATATATGTATTCGATTTATTTCGCTATCCGTTCTCTATAGACTCTTCGATTCTTAGTTCCCCTCCCGATTCTTCGGTTCAGATGCTATTCCTATTTAGTTATTCGCAAGAAAACTTTGCACGCTTCTGCGGCGGTAGCACGCGACCTCGCGTGGCACAACGCCGATCGAAAGTCGCCGACACGACGACGAACTGTATGTTACTCGCTGGTCGAGGAACTCTTGCGACGTATAACGAGTTATACACAGTTTCTTCGTCAGGTACTACTAGGTGTACTCTAACTATTAAATATACTATAGCTGTGTAAAGGTATTTGTCCGTATATGCGGTATCCTTTCGTGAGACGCGGTAAAAAGCCAATGCTCCGTTATCGCTTGAATAAAAATCTTTCTCGACCCGAGAGAGGAGAGGGCAATGGCGCGTACGCACAATGCGGGCGGAGATGCACTTTTTATTTGAGAATTACGAAAAAAAAAAAAAAAAAAAAATTCTCCGATGCGGTAATTTTTTATTCCTTTTTCGTTATCGAGAAATAAGAAAATGAAATTTACGATTTCACGTTATTATTGTTTTTATAATAGTTGTAATTTTTTTACAATACTATCGAAAAAGGAAAGTTTGCGAACTATTAGAAATTGTATTATTTTTTAAATACCGCAAAAATTAAATAATAATGATATACCATTTTATGTACTGATTTATCACGCAGCGGCTAATAATGGGTCATTTTTACAGCGCGTATTATCCGCGATCGCAATTTTTTTTTTTTTTTTTTTTAGCGAATGAAAAGCTGAGATGTTTTTCATCTGCGGATGAGAACATTCGGATTCGCGTAAACGCACGAGTCTTGACCCGCGATCCGTACAGTGTGCAACTGCGCGGAGTCTCGAAAGCGAATAATATATTACACACAACGTCTCATCTGCCACTACGATCTCTGACCGCGCGGTAGTTTTTTTTTTTTTTTTTTTTTTTTTTTTTATTTTCGTCGACCGTTCGCGAAGTGAAAAGATTTTCATCTCCCGTTTCGTATACGTTACCACCGACACGATACACATCGAAGGATCCACGAAGTTATATTGAATTAATCGTAAGTGCGTTCAGCACGTGCAACGCGTACACTATCGGTCGGGCTAATCTCATTAACAAATTGATACTGAAGCCGGTGTACTGTATTTGGCTTGTGATGTGTATCTATCGCGCTACAATGGACACAGTGCATCTCGTTGCTTCGGCGATTAATTGTATTAACTGTGCGGTTGCGTGACGAGTAAAATCGACGTTGGGTGCCGTACGTTTCTATGTATGTATACGATGAATAAAGTTTCTCGGAGTTCATAATTGCGGTATATTTGATGGAATGATAATATCGCGATCTATACTGCTACACAGTACGATATCTAAAGCTTTCGTAATTTCGTACCATAACCTTCATTATTAGATAATTGCAATCGTATAAAGAGACAAATTTCGATTTCGATGAGTGAGTCAAATACATCGAAGCTTTCGACATCGATAAATCATATTTCATCGCTTGGAGGTTATTTGCGACAACAAAGTTTTCGTACGAATCGGAAACTCGATATCGCGGGATTTTCGAAAACTCCTTCGTCTCGTATTGGCGCCGTTTCGTCTGCTCGATCGGGAGTTTGTACTCCGAAAACTGTTTTTCATTTCGAATATTTTCGTCGTCTCTCACCGGAACGAATAGCATTGCTAACCGACGAGTAACATTGCTCTCTCTCTCTCTCTCTCTCTCTCTCTCTCTCTCTCGATTTATGATTATTTCGTTCAAGTCGGGTAGAGAGAAAATGGAAGGAAGAACCGACACTGGACGACCTTGGCGTGGAGATCGTGTCGCCCCGAGGTACGGGCTGCTCGGGATCGAACACACGTACCTCATCTGTACGCCATACGGACTCCAATCGAAATTGGAGACCCGCGTTCAGCGAGGAAACACGTGTGTGTATAAGAGTTCGAAGCTACGGCCTCTAACGAAAACGTAGGTGGCATCCATCTCGACGAATACCTGTCTCATCGTTAATGTTCTAATCGCAGACACGCTGTAGCGGCATTGCGTACGATTATCTGTTAACCACCATTTTTTTTTCATCGTCTGTGCGTCATAACGTCTATAACTCGTCTTTGGAATGTATCAAAACAGAGTATTCGTACATTGAACTCAATCAGTAAAGACGCAGAATATTTCACGCTGCGTAGGTACGAAAACAAAACAAATGAAATTGGGTATAAGATCGATGAATGGTCGCGAGGCAGTGAAAAAAAAAAAAAAAAAAAAAAAAAAATTGATAATAACATGTCGATGATGAAATTCTTCGATAAATCGTATATAACATCGTAATTTCGGAGATAATTCGTTCGCTTTAAATTGCTCTCAATCGATGTTCATTAAAATTCGATTTCCGATATTTCGATAGTCTGGAAACGGCGAATAACGATGTTAAACTTTGACATATGCCTCTTGAAGGGAGCGATAAGATATGCGAATTCATTAATTTGGATACATATTACAACTGATTTTCTTGCGGCGTTTGAGAATTATTACAGATCTTAAATTTTGTAGTATCAATCGTAACCTCATTGTTTTTATTTCCGAAAATCCGCGAAAAGTAGCGAAATTAATTTCAACACCTCTTCTACCGGAGCATTCAAAGAGCTTTCAATAACCAACGTATACAACCGTTACACTGTTGTAAAACGCGCTTACAAAGCATTTTTCATATCGAGCGAACGACGCTCCCGACTTATCGTTCTATCGCCACCGCACGGTTTCGCTCTCCTCACTACGCGCGACGGGGATAATAGAACACGTATAACACTGCAGTTACAGTAGGAAACATCGTGCACCCTTTTCTGCATTCAT
Source organism: Buathra laborator (assembly GCA_934046635.1). Lineage (NCBI taxonomy): Eukaryota > Metazoa > Arthropoda > Insecta > Hymenoptera > Ichneumonidae > Buathra > Buathra laborator. The sequence goes on from OW203900.1 coordinate 10,010,006, forward strand.
CGTTGTGAGAAAAGTACGCGGCACTCAAATTGCATTGACAAAGTCGCTCGCGTGCGTCTTTCTATACAATAGTAAAACAATTCTCGCTTTTTTTTTGTTTGTTTTTCGCTGCTAACTATAGGGGTTATCCGTGCGAACGCACGACACACCGTTAATTCTTCTTTTGTTTCGCGGCAAAAAATAAATAAATAAATAAGTACACAGATTATTACAATTTTCATAATTATATAACTGCAATTAAATATTCGTACGCATTTCAGTTAATTGGTACTAATTACCTGTCAAGTAGAATGAATTGGAATATTTAGAAAAAGAAAAATTAACTCTCTAAAGAAACTTTTATGAGCAGAACAATTATAATATTATTATTATCATTTTTATTATTTTTTATTATTTTTTTTTCTATTATTATTATTAAAAATCCGGTCCATTTACGATATGATATGATTGATTTTTTTTTTTTATTTCATAAAACAATGGCACCGAAAAAAATTGGCAGTGAGCAAAGAAAGTGAAGTCTTTCTACAATTTTTTTCGATCCATTTTTTTTTTACCATCCGTATAAAATAAAATCGTATTACGCCGAAGGATAGTTTTTTATCGAAACTCGTGGCAATTTTCTTATCAACAAAATTGATTTTGAATCGAAAATAATGTAAATTTTTGTCAATATAAAATTATTATGCGATTTAAGGCCGCCGGCGACGCTATAACAAATTTTTGTAGACAATAACGTTTCGGTACCATTGCCCGCAGCTATTCTATCGATGGCCCAACGCCAGATGAACCTGCAGACTATGAATATATGTGGTGTTCGCTCGATACAACCCTTTTGGCTGAAGAGCCTCGATAACGCGGTACCGCTGTACAGAATGGATATCGATGGTGGCTGATAATATGCATTGAGAGACAGTAGAGTGTGAGATTAGGGACGGCGGCATATCGAAGACCGCGAGAGAATCACCATTGCCGGCAGCTCTACCCGGTAATTGCTAATTAGTCTCGAGTAATGGGCGCTACTCTCCGTACAGTCAAGAAAGGCGTCAGGAAAAAAAAGGGGGGTTTTGGAGGAACCGTCTGGCGCGGGGTTTCCGGGGCACGGCGCGACCGAACCACTCCGCCGCGGTGGTGACTGGTGGTGTTGCCGGGCCGCGATGCCTTCGAGTGGCGAAAAATAAAATGTATAGACGAACCCCGTTACCGAGTGCACTAACACCGAGCGAAATAAAAAATAGTGTATAGAAGGAAAGTGGACGTACGAAGGAGGAAGGAAAAAAAAATGAATAAAAGAGGTGCTGAGGGGTCAAAGGATTTTAGAAATGAAAAGGTGCGCTTGCGGATATAAATATAGGTATTTTAATCGGCGCCAGAATCGCGTACAGTCCGAAAACGCTTAAATTTACTTTCGTCAAGTAAACACCAAAAGTAAACTTATTTTACTATTATACATATCGCGAATTCTTCACTATTTTTTATTTAGAGAATTAATTTAGAGATTTAAGGAATTTTTTTTTTTTTTCGTTATCAATTTTAAAAATATTGTATCGGGAAAAAAAACACCAAAGGTAAACTTACTTTACTATTATAAACATTTCGATTTTTTCGCTCTTTTTTAATTAGAGAATTAATTACGAGATTTACGAATTTTTTTTTTCGTTATCAATTTTTCAAATATTGTATCGCGTGAATTGAACATTCTACCGCAAAAATTTGAAGATGAAAAGAAATGAATTGAAACATTAATCATATATTTTTCTCTTGAATACGTAATCGAGATTTACGAGTGGAGGGCTCTCTATGTTCATCTCAGCACTCGTTGATCCTCTCAATTTACTCGAACTTAATTATAAAAAAAAAAAAAAAATTGAAAATTAAAATTTTGACGTTATTAAAAAAAATTTAGTTTTTTTTTGTTTTTACTCAATACGAAAAATTGTATATATGAATAAATAAATTAAGAAATTCGATCTCCAAGAGAATCTTTTGAATTCCTCTTGAAACATTAAATTTATTTATTTTTTGTTGTAATTTAAAAAAATGTAATTTTTTTTTTTTAAACATTAAGATAGAAATGCGCGTTGTAGGAGAACTTATGCCGCGTTCTACTGTACTTAGATGACTCAGACCTTCAACTACAACGTTCGTCCTGCGGTCTCTGCAGATGCAGACGAATTTTCAACGTTTGCAGTCCATATATACATAGTATACGTATATATATGCTAATATACTATATACTGCCGAATATAGAGGCATAGGCTATACTTCTAAACGAAAAAAAGGTAATAAAAGAACGACGCGCTCACCTGGAGTGTTCGTCTGTCTGGATCGCGGCAGAGTGCCCGGACGAAGTGCGGTTCCAAATATTCCGTCATAATAGCCTCCCGGACTATTATTCGGCGGCGCGTCGGTAGAAGCAGATGCGACGATAGTTCCTCGTGGACACGTTTCCCTGTTTGCCTCGACAGGATCTTTTATCCCTCCGTTCGGACATCGCGCGGATGTCCGAATACTTTTCGTCGCCCGACGACAATTATTATCGCTATAATCACCGATTCATAGGCAAAAATTTACATCTTTAAAAAAAAAAAAAAAAAATCCGCTTCGTTCGATTATCGATTTGTATCGTTTGGGCCGTTAATACTATTTATCGCGAGATACAGGAAGCGGAAAGACGCGGAATACTTTACCGATCGACCATGGCGAACGGTACTCTCGGCGACCGGGTCACTGTTTCACGACACAACGGACACTTTCACTGAACCTTCTCGCGCCGCGACTTTATAGGTTACATACGCGATTTCGCGCTCACAATCGAACGGCAAGCATAGCGCCGCGGCAAACGGTGTGCACCGCGAGTTGCACTTTTACGCGTTCGCATACAACAGAATCGAGGAACCGAAAAAGGAATGAAGAGAACTGTATATCCTTTAAGTTACGTCTCGTCGGAAGATTCACGATGTTTGCGAAACTCGTATTGTACCGACGAGGACTCGCGACTGTGGTAAATAAAAATGAACGCGTCGAGAATTCGCGAAACTACGGAAATGGAAAATAATCAATGAATGTAGACGCGTTGGAGCCATCAATTCGTCGATTTTATCGGCAGCACGCTGTTCTATCTGCAATTTCAAAAACAAAGAACAATAACTTTAGATTGCTTATGGAATTTATATTGGGAATAAATAAAAACGGTTGTTGAATACATCGCGTATATGGGAACTCCGTCTACCGAGGAGCCAAAGTTCGTCGGGCGGCAATTTATAAACAAATTCGGTGGAAACAAAATATGGTAAACAAAATTGGGAGAAAAATATGTAAAAACCTTAGACTTCCTGTTTTCATGGTTCAGGAAGATGTCTGATGAAATATAATGACGATAGTAAAAAAAATTATAAAAGTTACACGTTTAAAAATAAAGAAATAAAAATTATTAATAAAATCAGCAATAATCATTGTTAAATTTTTTTTTCATTTAAAAAAATGTTAACCATCAAAGATTTTCGGGAAACAGTCCGACCGACCAATGTGTGGTAATTTGGCGACACTATCGAGAAAAAAGGGTTAAATCAATTTGCGTTATCCAAACCTTTCGAATAACTCGACAATTCGCGAAAGAAGTTTTTTCCGTTTTTACAGTATTTCCGGTGACCAACTGTTCAGTTGAAATGGATAAACGAGGATTCAGAGAGAATGCACTGATCTCCGGTGAATTTCAATCGTTTCACTGTCACGGATGGGATAATATACTCGCAAAAACAGTTCACAATGCATGCAATGGGATTTACGATAATAAATTTATGTCGTTTGAAGAGTTCAAGCAATAGATTTTATCCAATTTTACCGCCATTTTCTAAGACTTGATATAATTAAACAAGTGAACGACGATTTATCAATCGCATCTAAAGGATCGAGAGATCAATGAACGTTCAACAATAAAATAAAAACATCGCGTAAAACTTTGATACACCTATAAATATCCTTGGCACTGAATTACTTTTTCGTGCTGTTTAGCAGCAAAGAAATAGCGCATACAGGTACGCGTTATATATATATAGCACACATTCTACAATAGTGTGTTAGCGGAGTTATCGACCAAACTCGAGGTCGTACGAGGCTCGAGGTTGACGCCGCGGGTTAACGTACCGGTTTATCTCGGCGTAACAACTACCCTGCTGCACGTGTACATACATATATAATCCATTCGTAAGCGGCACAGCGTGCATACAAGTATAACTGCTATAAACATCGTGTAGTAAAACACATTTGAAACAGAACGACCCCGCGATAATCTAAGGGAACGTGTCCTGTGAGCGCACCTAATAGATTAACATCCAGAAATTGTTCGGAATAACGCGAACGGCTGTAGAATGTGTGTATATATATGTATACATATGTATATATGTAAGTTCGGAATTGTCGGTTCATCACCCGACCTTCGATAAATGACGTCACAGATACCTTCAACAAGGACGTTTCTCCGTAGCGACCTTCTGCCGCGATGGCTGCCGCGCCAAGGCCCCTGAATTGCCCTTCGCGCAATTCCAAAGTAACTACTAACTACTGTAACCACTGCCCGCCTGCATGTCTGATGGTGTCGTCGTACGTAAACGCTATCGCATCGCGACAGTCAACTGGACGAAAATTAAAAATATTTCGCTCCGCCGGTATAAAATCATACGGAAAAATGTAGTATGATGATTGAGGGGAAAAAAAAACGCGTAATTGGTTTTGGAGTCGATATTATTAATGACGATAACAGCTAAATATTTCGAGAAGGAAATTTCGAATATCTTTTTTCTCGTCAAGTTTAATACGCGATTTCATGACGATCGATCGCAACTTCGATATCATGGGTTTTTGTTATACGTAATATCGGTAAATCCTCCCCTTCCCTTCCCTCCCCTCACCGTTATGTTAATTAGGTATAACGTCTATTCATGCCGAAAAATCTATAATCGTTTCCACGGCATTTGCACGCGATCCACGAGGCTATATTTTGATAGTCGCTTCCGCGATTCCAATTTACGAACGACTGCGGAACTCTCGACTGTTCTAAATTCGGTAGTTAATGATAGTCGTCCTTTGAGAACTAAAGAGATTCAACAATGTTGCGCAAAAGGTCAGAAAGGACATGTACCGGAATAAACTACAGTAGATTACGGATTGCCGGATACGAAAGTCGAGCGGCTGGAACTTTGGACTATCGATTATTCTTGCTGTAGCCGTTTCCAGACTCATTAGATGGCTATAAATATATAGCCGATCCTTAAAATTCGATTGAAACGAAGTAACGGCGCGATATAAGTTTCTACTCATCTAAAAGATGTTCCATAGCACAACCCTTGTCCGGCGCTACATACGTATACGTTATGGAAAATTGTATAACTTCGTCTCTCGTATAGTACGCTAAATCGGTACGGAAATACATGAAGACAATGGGTCGCTACAGATCTCTGCGAATACAGTGACGAACGTCGAAACATCGATTGCATAATTGGTTGTATAATTCATAGCACGGTTCGTTTGCGTTATTTGCGACGTGGAACGGATTGCAAACGTTTAAGATTTACTGGAGCATTGGTCGTGACGAGGAGAGGCTGCTGAGCTGCAGAACGATAAGCCGAAGACGAGACAAGCTGACAAGACGAAGAAAAGATATCATAATGCCGTCCGTCTAGTCACTCGCAGAAAGCTCTCTTGTCTCAACGAAAATGATAAAAACGGCGTCGTCAAGTAGAAAATCGTAAGAAAACAAACGAAAAAAAAAATGGTTGACGAACGAGCGACGAAAAAAGACTTTTTAGGATTATCCCGTTCTTGTCGTCTGGTAAACTTTTGAAATTCAGACGGAATTCAGTTTCTTCGGCGAAATTCTTATGCTCGCTGTTTTCGAAGGAACATTGAAAAACTGCTGAGTTTGCGTCTTCGTTCGCGGGAGGTATCGGAGTGCATTTACGACGCGCTAAGCTCAGGTCTGCTGCACGATGTACGGAATATACACATCAGTCGGATTCACAAATATTGATCGAAACATCACGAAATTGCGTGACAACTTGTTATACAGAAATTAAAATAGATAATCCGTTGTCGTGAGCAATTTTTTTTACAGCTTTTCTCAACGAACACCGATAGAATTGATTAAATTAACGGCTAAAGCGCTACAAAACGACATTTGCACCCCGTTTTGCGTTTTTTTGCGTTGAATAACCAATTTCTACCTTTGGAGATGTGTAACGTAATAACTTTACATTTTTTTTTTTATTTATATACTCCGAAAAACTTGGGCGCTCCCGAAAGTAAACGCAGTTTATCCTTTCATAGACAAATGTACCCACGGAAAGGGAACAATGTGCGCGGAGCTGTGGTTTCGTATACAAGCGAACGAGTGGTTACGTTGGGAATAGTTAGAGCAGTGAATGCGGAGTCCGTTTATACATAGATCGCTGCTGTTGCCGATGCCGCATCTCTGAGACGTTCTTCCGCAGCTTCGAGAGAGCCGCGTTGGTCCAAGAAATGAAGCGGGAGAAAAGGGAACGTTGTGTCGCGCGACCGTCGTCAGGCATTACGACGACGTATTCCGTTCAACAGCCGCGGGATGAGAGTCACCGGCAAAAATATCTCCGGTATATGGGCCAATCGTCGTTATCATTTATAGTATACAATATCGCGTCTCTGAACGAAATAAAAAAAATGTCGACCTCGAATTTTGCGATTTAGAATATTCATCACAATACTGTGAATTCATGATAAATTTCATTATTAATCGACCAGTAAAAAGATGCGGACCTCAATATTTGCAAACAAAATAATTTATTTAAATATATATAAATTTTTCACGTATCGTCTTTACTTCGAAAAAAAAAAGAATTTTAGCTCAACTTTTAACGTCGTTGCATCATACAATTTGATATGATACAGTCGTATTTTAGTGTCATCCGGTACCGCAGACTGTATACTCAGATATAAATTGCAGTCAGTAATGATGGACTCCAACTACGTGTACCCTTAACGAAAGGATACGATAATAGAAATAATTGCAATTCCGGACGGTAAAAAAAAAAAAAATGTCTACTGTACCGGTATTCGAAGCTTTTTACGTATAAACTGATACATTGAATTTAAAGTACATAATGTAATATATACAATTACGATGAAAAATTAATGTATTTTTTCATTAAAATATTAAAATAAATTATTAAACGTAAAGCGTCTCTACGGTGTTTACTATACGGTACATTCGTTTTTCATCATAATTACGCATCAAATGTAATGTACCGCTTTATGCATATTTCCAGATGTTTTTTTTACACAGTGCATATAATATACAACAAGAGCTATAGAACAGAACAAACGATCAAACCGTTAAAGGGAAACATATTTATAAAATAAAGTTTAGAAGCGATGCCAGTACGCGATAGAGAAACCGGGAGAACAAGACGATAGGATCGAACAACGGTCAGGGGGCACCGAGATATATTTGACCGACGACCGGGACGACATAGTCCCGTTTGAGCGATTCGTCTCATACTTCGTCGATCAATGAAAAACGGGATCGTGCGACCCGACGACAAGTGTTTGCAAAGTCCACACATGTCGATAGCGATCTAAATGTAACTTTTGAAGGAGTCATAGCGGGGAATATCGCGATCCGATTGAATACCGCGATGTTGCAAAACATGCAGAATTGGAGACGCGTATTCGCCGCTTGTACTCTGCGGATAAATACTATTTCGATACCTACGATCTAAATGTAACTTTTGAAGGAGTTATAGCGAGGAATATCGCGATCTGATTGAATACCGCGATGTTGCAAATCATGCAGAATTGGAGACGCGTATTCGCTGCTTGTACTCTGCGGATAAATACTATTTCGATAACCACGAGTAGCAGTAGATACAGTATTTGAGGTCTGCATGTAATGTTTTATACCAATAAAGTTTCGATTGCTCTTGCGAATACAGAAGCGTAAATACTGCTGATGCACACCACAGGTATGGCATCGATGTATATACGTATATATATATATATATATGTTTGTTACACGATTCGCTATGTCTATACAAAACGTGCAGTTGCCTTGCTGATTCATGGTTCCCACTGCGCGTATTCACGAATCTCGATGGAATACAGCGGGGGTACGCAGACATCGGATTGCGTTTGCCAGAGAGACACTACAGTCGAGTATTCAATGATTGCCACTATACCGTACTTGTGCGCCAACAACCATGTCTGGCGAATGAGGAGTACAAATAGAAAAAAAGGACCCATTTGCCGATTGGGCGAATGGGAAACGCACCATTGTTTTCTGCTCGGATTACTGAAAACCAAAGCTTTCTATCGATGTATCGTTAATTTCAGTGAAAAGTCAGCTTAGTGTTTTTTTTTTTTTAATTCGGAATTAATTCGATTGTTACTCAACGTTAATCCTCAACCGGATAGTAAAAACTACCCACTCGACACCAATTTATCGATGTATTGCAGCAACACAAATTCGGATCTTTCGCTAACAAAATGTGTTTTTTGTTGTTGTTTTGTGTAAATAATGTAATAATAATTCGAATTTTATTTTTTTACTTTCGAATCAACGTTTCCGCATCGATGTGTGGCTTCGATATGAATTATCGCGATTCTCATATTTCTATGTCGCACGTTGCTTCTTCAATGATTGCCCGATTATTGTTTAATATTTTCCGTCTATTACGACTGATTGCTCACAATCGCGAGACGATAACAATAATAATAATAATACCACAGACACGCGCTTGGTAATAATTCATCGTGTTGTACGTGCCGCGTTCGGCTTATCAAGAAAATTAATATAGGATTGTAGACCGAGAATATACGCTCACTTAGGTTGCGTGTTTCATGTCACGAATATAGCTGTCCTAGAAACTATTCTTGCTCTCGGGATGTGTGAATGCGTGTGTGCATCCCACTAACCCATAGGAGAATAGAGCGAAGGGGCAAAAAAAGAAAGAAAAGTAAAATGGAAGAGTGAATCGGAGGTTAAAGGGACCGAATGGAAGTGCCCGGCTTCGGAGTATCTTCACGTTCCGGAACGTAGATAACATTTGACATCGGGACAGGCGAACCGATGCGCATGCTAACGATAAGTAACAAACTTCTTTCGCCCCGTCTTACTGTCGGGCTTTCCGGTTGCGATTTCTTCATCCCTCCGATGTGCTTCGCCCACCAACAGGGATTACGGTACTTACAATCGCTGCTGTTCTACGAGAACTACTATACGAGACGCGGGTTTACGGTGACCCGGTTGAAATTCAATGACGCAAGTATCTGTGTTCAAGGAGTCTGACGACTGGAACACGGACGCGATTGTTTGTTTGAACTCTCGAGCATATCTCGAGGTCTTTCCTTTCATTCTCATTATATTCACTACGAAATATTTTCAACCCATCCGTTAAATATTCAACGTGACCAGATCTCGTCTCGAATACGAGTCCACGCGGAAAAAAGGATATCACGAAATATATCGATGATACATCGAATATATCGATGATATATCGAATATATCGAAGTATATCGATGATACATCGAATATATCGATGATATATCGAATATATCGAAGTATATCGATGATACATCGAATATATCGATGATAAATCGAATATATCGAATATATCGATGATATATCGAATATATCGAAGTATATGGATGATACATCGAATATATCGATGATATATCGAATATATCGAAGTATATCGATGATACGTCGAAAATATCGAAATATATCGATGATACATCGAACATATTTTTTATTTTAGAATTAAATTTCTGAAAACCTCTTTGCAAATATATTCCACCAAATATATAACAAATTATATGATTTATATATCAATTATATAAAAAAGCTGAATTTTATATACTGTAAAAATAAATTGTTAATTTAATGTATTGATACTGAAAGTTTCGATTCGTAAACTTTTACTTTCATAAAAAAAATTGAAGTGAATTATGAAAACTAAAGCATCTGCACGGTTTTTAATATACAGAACATTTTTCATCACAACTTTACAATACATTTAATCTATCAGTTTATTTCACAGTGATATATTTCTTATATTTCAAATATATTTTTTATAAAATATATTTATAATACGAAAACTTTTGCAGCGATGAAACTGCATGGGAAACGAAGTAAATAACAAACAATTGAAACAAATTATAATCCTATTTTCATGTACAACATAATCTTTACGATGCTTTTCTTGGTTCAATTTCAAATTTCCGGCTAAGAATTGCCTCTCAGTGAATTTCACGAACAGGAAGAAAATTCTTCGAGTTGTTCGAAAACGCGTGTGTAAAGTTTGTTACAGTATATGTTTAGTTCGGTTACTTCTGGAACGGTTTCATGTTAATGTGGATTTTTCTACGAAGCAATTGCACGAACGCAGGCAGGAAGTGCGAGACCCTCGGTTAGTTTTACAGTGTAAGTAGTATATAACTATATAGCTTTGGGCGGGAAAGGGGACGAGGAACGGAGAAAGAGAGAAAGAGAGATTAGGTTTACGGTGGCCGAGTATAAGCGAACCGCGGGATGATCGCGACGCGCCGTTGACCACGGGGACGACAGCTATAGCGCCCTCACTTGCATTGGCTATAATGTCGGCCCGGCAAGCGTTTAGCTTGCATGGTACCGGAGTACAGCGGGTGCAACGGGGTTGTGGACGTTAAAAGCGTAACGTATACATCGCGGCAGACTGCCGCTGCTTCGCTCGCCAATGGCGGTGCTTCGCATGCGAAGTTAAAGACGAAAGGTAAAGCATACGGCAAGTATATAGGTATATATGCTCCCGTGACGAGACCCCAACGACTGACGCGCGTACCACCGTAGCCACGAAATGGAAATGGAACGGGAACCGGAACGGATTGCGCTCAGCCATGCGTAGAGATCGCCCTACGACTTGAATACGTAAGGAGAAATGTTCGAGAGATAAGGGGATAAGTATTATTTCTCGTGCTGTGGCGAGGTGTCGATACCCGCGAGTCCCCTTAACTATGGCAGCTTTTGGCACATACTGAGTCCCCATAGAGTACGGAAAGCGCGCTAAACGGTTCATAACAGTTTGGCACTACAAAAATATTGCCGGAGCATAAAAAAAAAAAAAAAAATTCCTGAAGAATTCCTAATGAAAATAATAAATAAATACTCTTTCATTGTTTTTAATTATTATATCCAATTTTTACGCACTTGTCTCGTTCTCGTCTATCAAAATAATTTCACTATTACACGAAAAAAAAAAAAAAAAAAATCGAAAATTTACCACCAATGGGATTTTTACGAAAAAAAAGAGGATCTGATGCTACTAATTCCATTGTGCTGTAAGGCCTCAAAAAAAATTAATTTTGTCTGCAGTTCGGATTAAAAACAAATTCTCCGCAGTATTTCCTTCACTGCTCCTTCTCTCGTTCGCTCCGTTTCCCAAATTGGAATTGAATAGATACAAATGTTGTGTAACATCGACGCTATCGTATACATGGGAGTGACAGCAGTTCTCAGGTTAATGGAAAGTAATAATAGCGTCGAATACGTAAAGTGAAATGTTTCTTGAGCGAATACACTCGGTGACACACCGTGTCGATGACTGGCAAGTGTCGCCTGCAAGGTGTGTTGTTGAGAAATTGCGAACCTCCGATACACCTTAATGCACTCGCAGCCAATCCGTTCGAACTTTGAAACGAAGAAAAAGAAAGAAAATCGCGCGATATATATATATTTTTTTTTCAATTTCCTTTCGTTTTTTTTCCGCGGTCTTTGCGGAAACGTGCGAATAGAAACGCATGTGTTACGTGTCGTATAAAATATAATAGAGATATGAGTTCGTATTTCCCGTAGCAAAGTATGGAGCAGAGTTAACGAGAAACTTTCATGCGTATAGGTAAAACGAAAACGGTTATTGGTTTAGAGAGACACTCTCGCTTCGTCGAAGACAAAACGCACCGCGACGAAATAGTAGAGAGTAGTAGTAGTAGTAGTTGAAGTAAATACGGGCATCGGCGCTCGTATTACAGAGTCGATTTCGCGCTCACTCGCGTTTCTCGCACGCGACTCGGAGCAAATAGTCGATGCGGTTGTGCGCACGATCGCTCGGTCGAGACCGCGTGCGATAAGTGCGATCTTTTCCACGGACGATCAACGAGAGCTTATCGAGAGTATATATCATGTCGAATGAAAAGCTTGTTATTATATACGAGTCTATAATTATTTTCCATAGATTTTCATTCGGCATTGTAGATTTATAGATAATTCAGAATAACGAGGCATAACCTCGATCTGTGGACCGATAAAACGTTTTTACGAATAAAAAAAAATTATCATGCATATTTGTACTTTCAGTTATTATTATTATTTTTTTACGAATTATCCTCGGTATTTAACAATATCGGCAAAATAAGTCGATAAACTACACGATGTATCGATCTATTTTTTTTTTTAATTATTCGCTCCCGAGCAGTAACGATAAAACAATGAACAAAAAATGCGCGCTTTTTCATCGTTGCGACGATTTTTTTCTATAACGAGATACTTACACGCGTTGTTTTGCGGCTGCGTGAGAAATATTTAAGGCTCAACAATATACAGTGAACTATATGGATATACGGGAGTCTGGAGTACACTGTCGCTGCAGAGTTAGAAATTAGAAACGATATTGCGGGAACGCGTCGGGGAATGAGCGCGAATACGGCGAGGCAACCTACGCTTGCGGTGCAACGCGCACGCTCGTCGGTAATACTACATCCTCATTAACGTGAGCGCGAGGATCGTCCCTGTCCCGCGTCATTTATCTACGCATCTTTTTTTTTATATAACACTCTATATTAATTCGACTTTGCTGATCGTCCCACCGAACCACCGGTTGAACTTTGCAGAAGCGATGAGAAACGCGTAGCGACGTTAATGAGACAACCGAAAACGGTGGAGGCGAGAGAAAGAGATTGTCCTCTTATATTTCAGGAATGCCAGACAAGTTTTTTTAATCTTTATTTTTTCGTACTGTAAGATGACCTTAAATATACCTGCTAAGCGTTATCTACTGCTGCACCGGCGCCGAGAACGGAGGAAAAAGAAAAATACCGAAAAGACGGCGTTGGAACGACGCGTCGTACAAAAAGATAAGGGCGCGTCTTTTGTCGCGTCTTTCAGCTCCGTTTTTTCACTATTTTCCTTTCTCACGAAAATCGTATATCTCCAATTTTTTTTTTTTTTTTTTTTTTTAATACATCGCGGCATTTTTTTTTCTGTTCTTAAAAATCGTTTAACAATAAAATTTTAATGTATTAATCTATCCGAAAAGATATTAATACGTAGTTCGTCGTATAATCTCCGTTGGCGCACGTAGAATTTGAATAGTCATATACACACGATACGCGCTATAATATTCCATCAACCCAGAAACCCATTGCCTACTTTCGCTCCGCCAATCATACCGAAGAAAACTTGTCGCCCAAGGTCTTTCGCCGTTGCAAATTTAGACCACAGTGCTTCTCTTATTCGAGCGCCGCGGTATCGTGTCGAAACGGCGCTGATAACTCGGTTCCATAATGGCCAACGGGGACATTTTATTTCCTCCGGATAGAAGAATTTTTTTTTTTTTTTTTTTTCTTTCCGAAGAGGTCTTTCGGAGTTATTACGAGGGAGTCGAATCGACCAACGCGCGCATACCGCGAGGAATAGCATACCGAGAGTAGGTGCCGCACGGTCGTGTATAGTTTTGCCGACGGCGAAAGGGTCGAGAAAGAAGAAAAGCGGAGGAGAGCCCCGAGAACGTCGCCCCTAAAGCTTCGAAGTCTCGAGGCCTCTCGTATCATCCCTTCGTCGTTTCTCTTCCACTGGCACGTTGCTTGCGGGGCGACAGGTACTTCGTTCCTCGACTGGGAAGCACGCCACTTCGCGCTCTCCTCCACTTTGAACTTTCCGAGAGGGGATGCGAAGCATCTTCCACGTATGTGAGACTTTAGGACTGTGTAAAGTCCGCCGGAGGAATGGGCGAACGTGTGTGCGTCGCAGTCACTAGGGTGTAATTCCTCTACTCGCACTATCCGTACGACCACTCTGCGAAATGTCCAGCATTGGCGTAGAGTGACGTAATACCTCGATTTTTTCATCGAGATAATGGCTACTCGCGATTTTTTCTAATTTCTTCCCATCCGATTGAGACTACAATTTTATAGCGTATATAATAATGAAAAAACGAGCGGCTGATTTAAAAAAAAAAAAGTAGTCGATTTTAATTTTGAATTTCACACCGAAAAATAGAATAAAATTTTTTTCGATTCTTTGGCCGGTTCAGGATAAAATTAATTGTCTTATTAATCGCAATGGTGCATATTTACAACTTTCACCTTAGAACGATTATTATATGGTAATAACGATTAAGCGAACAACAATGAACGCATTTCTGTAATCCCCAACGAGGACGACCACGATGAGGTCTCATTGTATTCTTCACGATAACTCGGTTTCTAATACGAAGCAAGTGTGTCATAACTCGCAGAAGATTCGAGACTAGAGCGTCGAACCTCCGCGGATGTGAGTACTCGGCATTCAGGTCGATCCCAGAATGTGGAAATACGGAAAAGATGGAAGAGAAAAAAAAAAGAACGAAAGAGAAATAGAGACTTTCCAACGACTCTTGAATCTGGGATATCGCATTGTTGAGTGCGCTACTGTACTACAATTGCACTAACCGTAAGATACCTACTTAAGTTATGCGTGCGGTGCGCTACCAATTCGTTTTTTTTCTTTTTCCTTTTTCCCTCGCTATGTGCAATAATCACAGAACACTTCCCCGCGATCCTCACGGGTTACAATCGGAATACAGTTTTTTTTAATACCGTAAAACTTACGCAGCGTAAGAACACCTGTGCACTAAGCTGCTCACAGCTCCTTTCCACCTGTTGTGATCGACACAAAGTACTTTTTCCCATAGTCTCCATGGTTAATTCTCTAATACATCAGGTGCCATTGTTGAGACTTGTTAAGAGAATACCTATGCGCATTGTCTAAGTTCGCACATCTATATGCTCGCGTTCGCAGATGATTTAGAGGCTCGTGGACTCCGTCTATTATTTACTTTGTGCGTTTTATAATCATTGTTCGATTTGCACGACGAAGGAGTTGCAGCTTTACGATTTTTTTACGGCGTTTGGGATTCTTGTTCTCATTTCTTTCGATCTTTTGACTCTCTGCACTGAAGAAAATGATGACTTGGAAGAACGAATAGTTAGTTTGGTTAACTAATTTCTAACGAAACATCGACTGGATCAATCGATCTTTAGAGTTCTCCAAAGCCATCATTTTTTCCAGTGGATAACATAGGATTGCCATTTGACGTCAAGTAATCGCCGAAACCCGATACGACCAATAGCTCTCATCAATGAAATGTGCTACAGATGTCTCAAGTCGAGATTCCCAAATCTGCGACTGTATGACCATTAGCCCCCTGCGTCCTAAACCCGCGCGATTTCGCGTATCTTTTCTCCCGTCTGCTGCTAATCGTCGTCGAGAGTAGCCTCTCTTGTCGGTCCAATTGAACTGATCCCTACCAGTGCATCCGACGGATCCCCGATTCAGCGCGGATGTGAATTCCAAGAGACTGAAAGACACGCTAACGATGCAGTTCTGGTAGACAACTCCACATGGATCACCGCTGCTAAATGCAACACGGATTCTATACGGAACACAATGAATAGAAACAAAAGGCTTCAGCTTTCGTTTCAGACGCCGTAGGACGCGGTTTCGTTCGCTGATATTGCGACGATCGAGTTAGCCATCGTCAGCAAAACCGCGAGAGCCCAACTATAATAAGCTCTCGACAGAGTTTAGACCTTTGGGCTGTTGCTGGTTACTGCTTTTGCTTGTTGGCCGAGCGATGTGTTCTCCACCACCTAAGCGACTCTACCGGCGCGTGGGATAGTTCTCATCGTATTATTATCGTCGCTACGCCTCGTTGTACGCATTCCACGCTCTCGTCTCTGTTCCTCGATATAGTTACGCACATATGTTGCATATATATATAGTCTCTTACTGTAGCAATATTATAATAGTAGTAGCGGTCCCCGCGTGGACGAGAAACGCCCTGAGTATCGCCCCGGCGGCAAACACGTTCCGCGTGTACGCATCGTTGCTGATTTCGTTGTGCACGTAAACGCGAGTTGGGTACCGTACGACTATGCGAAGTGGAGGGTTGTACGCGTGTTGGTTAGAAAGTGGTGGTACATGCCGAAGAACAGAGACCATCGGCGATGAGGAGGGCGAGAATCACAGAGAGTTCTCCACCTCTCTCTCTCCCCTTCTTGTCAGCCGACACAGGAAGTCGTTTCCACTTACCCACTTGCCAATTTCACTGCTGGTGGGATACACCCGAATTCGCTCACTGTCGAGATTGCGAGATGGCTTCACGCGAACCCGGAGAATTTTATGCTGGTAGTATCGTGTAGGCGACACGAACTCGTTAGATAATGTGTACCAATATGGAATGGTTAGTGTTTAATTAGGAGCACAAGTGGGCCGGTGGGTGGACATTTATATTTGTTTTCGATGATCCGACTTTAAAATTCGCGTATTTAAAAAAAATTTATGTTTTACTCAAGCATATAAGATTTCATCTTAAAATTGTGAAAAATATATTTTAAATATCATTTCTCTTGCGTAAATTCGTATAATATTAATCATAATTAATTACGGTTGTATTTCGTTATTTTTATAGTTTAATTAACTCTTTTACTCGCGTATCCGACGAAGGAGTTTCGAACAAAATTTTTTATGTTTTTTTTGCGTAATTTTTGTGAAAATTTTTAACTAAAAAAGCACAATTAAAAAGTTTGTAAATTTGCCAACAAGAGATGAAAAAGAATTATTTTTTACGATTTTTTTTTTTTTTTTTTTTTTTTTAATGTGGGATTCCGAGATCGAAAAAATTCAAATAACGTCTTGGTAAATCGTCTATTATTTATAAAAACACATATTTAACTCCGATTACACAAAAATAGCGTAAGTAGACTCACGGAAAGAACAATTGATGCGATTTGTTGATTTTAAAAAACAACAACAACGATGCAAAAATCGGAATGAAAGGGATACAACTCGTTGAAATAATAGATGAGTAGAGTATTGTGAGGGTGTAGTACACCCGCGTAGTCGAGTCGCGAGTAATCGATATTACGTCCGGATAATCGACGAGAGGCACGGGTAAAGCTTCTCGCGCGAGAGCGTGGCGTCTCGCGTTTCAACAACCTATGGCATTGGGGGGGTACCTCATGCCACATGCATGTGGAGTTCACCCGTGTAGTGTACAGCGAAGATATAGTACTGCCACTAACGCATGGCGTTCGACGCTGATGCATGTGCATCGCGCAGCACGGGACTGGGACCATATGGTGTACGGCTTCTGTTCGGAAACAACCCTGAAAGCGGCGACGTCCTACCGACTCCCTCCACCCTTCACTTTTTTTTTCCCTCTGTTCACTGGGAGGGTATTTTTTTTCTTTATTTTCATTCTCTCCACTATCCCGGACTCATTCGTGCCCTTTTTTCGCTCCGTTTCTCTGACTTTGCATCCACGAAACAGTCGCAGCGACGCCATCATTTTTTCGCTCGAAAATCTCGTATTTTTCAACACGCTTTCAATTTTGTCTCCCAATACTTTATTACCACAATCGTTACATGCTGCGATAGAGGTAATGCGAAAGATCACCGTCTTAATTATGTATTACACCGGTGTAATTTAATTAATTTCATTATCTGCCTTGAAAATCGCTACTTCGTAAAATCCTCGCTATACTTCGTATCATTATCTCTGAACCACAGTGCAATAATCGAGACTCGTAAAATTTACGTAAAGGTTAAAAGTTTCGCGCGCGAGTGATATTTCCGTTTCGGTTGGTTTTCCGCCTCAACTCTTCAACTCGTACCCTTTCCGTGCTCTCGTTTATTCCACGTTGTGCATCGCTTGTAATGACTTTCGTTTTTTTTTTTTTTTTTAAACTCGTAAATTCTCCACCGTTTCTAATTATACCACAAAACTTTCGTGGCAATTGTCTTTAGCTCGTGCGGCTTTGTTTCGTATTCTATGCGGCATATAAATACCGCGAGGTAGAAGAAGAAAAAAAGGTTAAACGGGTAAGAAGAAGCAAAATAGAACGATAAGAATGAAAAAAAAAAAAAAAAAAAAAAAATGAAGGATCTGTAAAATAAGTGCATTATACTCTCGTCGAGGGGCACACAGCGGAGAACTTATGCTGCTGCAGGCTGCATGCGGTCGTTTTCTTGCTCAGGCGCAACGGCCCTTCATACACCTGCAGCCACGAAGACGATGACGACGATCGAATACCAGGTGGCCTCATGCGTTCCCGCTGCTGCGCTACCG
The DNA here is from genome assembly GCA_934046635.1 of Buathra laborator. Taxonomy (NCBI): domain Eukaryota; kingdom Metazoa; phylum Arthropoda; class Insecta; order Hymenoptera; family Ichneumonidae; genus Buathra; species Buathra laborator. The sequence goes on from OW203900.1 coordinate 10,028,392, forward strand.
CGGTCGCTTCTCCTTGTTGGCCGACTTACTCGCGGAGCTAATTGCACGAAGTGTAAATACATGCGCCACACAGTCAACCGGGTCAACGATATGATATATATGTATACGTGTTGATATACTATTCGGAGGGTAACTTTTTTTTTTTTTACGAGGGCGTCTCATCGCCGTAGGCGTTTCGTTTAACCGAAGCGTCGATGAGGGTTTCAGAAAAGGACGTCTTGACGTTACCACCCTCAACGACAGTCTTCACGAGTCATATTTCTTAATTACTTACTCATTTTCTAGTCACTTGAGCAGCTGATGGTTATTTTCTCTACGACGATACCATGCGGCATTTCGATCGCTTTTACGCTCGAGTAGACCAATTTTAAGGTAAATTAAGTCTCGAGTGACGTATAACATCGCTTGCCAGCCCTCTATATTCTATTTATGAAGTGCCCAATTTTTCAATTTTTGTACACTAAATACCCTTTTTTTACGGCAGTCGGGCATTTTTTTTTTTTTTTTTCTTTTCGAAAAACGGACTAATGAAATTTTTTTTTAAATTTTCAAAAAAATTTGCATATTCAGAACTCCGAAGTGATAATCTTAAATTAAATAAAAATAAAAAAGATTAAATAAAAAAAAATACATCGAGACGAAAAACACTGTAAAATTCAGCACCAATCTCGATGATTTCGTCTCTCAAGATTCTTATAATTTTTCATTTATCACTCGAGTCCATCAACTTCGCTTTTAATTCGCACTTTTAATTACTTCAAGATGAATTATTTCCGTTTATTTACTTGTATTTGATGCAACGCCCTTTTCAAGGGATAATTCGTATTTGTTTTCATGCCGAAGACACAATTCGCCTTGTATCCATTATTACGAGGACAGCAAAAAAAAAAAATCGGTTCGAAAGAAAGACAAAGAAAAAGAGCATTGATTCGCTCTCAGTTGTCGCTGCAACGACAGATACACGATGGAAACACTCGTTTTAAGGGTCGTCGACTTTTCGAGAGCATAAAAGCATCAATGCTCTATAGTCGCTCGCTTAGCTATAGCTTATATACACCCAACCCCCCCCCCCCCCCCCCTATACCTATAACTATTTGTCAGCTTGTCAGACTCGTCGCGATCGATCGTCGTCCGAGGACAATCGTCGTCGGATAAAGTCGCGCGGCGTGTGCTAAACCCCCCCCTCCCTGTCGTGGGTTGATGCGAATATACCACGGGACTCAATATAACGTACCATACGGTTCTACCTTTTATATACTCCGCCACACACGTAAAATCTTCAGCTACATACACGTTTAATTCTGCGTGTGCGAAAACGATAAACCGGTCGGCGTGTGCAGCGCTCACGATCGCACATATCCCGACGCCCGCCACTTCCGGTTCCTCTTCGTCTGCATTTCTCGTTCATCGGTCGAGACACCTCTTGTGAATGTGCTATAGCGACCAACGACGGTAGAATGAGAGGCGGGAGGTCGTATGACTCGTAGTTATAACTCCGCGCGTAATTCTATAGATATACTATATATATACGGAAATCGCGCGGGGGTGGGCCTCGTAATAATCGGCTCCTCGATATTCGGTACGTGAGGAAATTTCCGCACGTTCTAACCCACGGGGAACGAGCACACAGGCGAGGGGACTTGTGCTGCTCGTGGTGCTCAGTGAAGAGCGCAAGAACGGGTGAAAGCCAACGAGAGTTCACAAGCCGTTGAGAGAGGCTTGAGATATCTACCGCCGGAGGAGGTTGTACGCGAAACGAACGACGAGAGAAAAGGGAGGAAAAGAGCGAAAAATCTTCTCGTACTACCAGGGTGACGACCGGAATCAACCGGAGATATTTCAACGAGAGAAAAAAGGGTTAATGGAATTAGGCGAGAGAAGGCGGACGACGGGAGGAGCATCGGATTCATTGGACACGTGATCGCTTTTGAGAACACCGGCTGCTATGCGATCGTATATAACATAAACGAATGTTTGGAATCGAAGTTTCGAAAGTATATATCGACGTTGGCGAAAATATATTGCGAAAGTTATATATTGTATTGAGAATAGAGAATCGATGATGTTCTTAATTTGGTCGAGAAACGCGCGTCGATGAATGAGAATGGCGTGGCGAAAAAAAAAAAGTTCGAGGACGACGAGTTTTAGTGGATGTATTATAGTTATTATAGTGGATATACGTATATACATATGTACGGGTGTAGTGTTAGATAATACATTTATATATATATATATAGTATACAGACGAAACGGAATTTTCTGAAAAGAGGATTAGCGTGAGATTCGCGTAATTGAATTTTTACCCTTTTCGAAAGCCGAATGATGGAAGAGAAATATAAAGAGACGAGAGTCACTCTCACGCAACTTGCTGATATTATTCATTATTTTGGGAATTCATTATTTTATAATCTGCAAATTAATATCCACAAGTGCTAATCATAGTAACGCCATTTTTTTTTTTTTTTCGAAATAATGAAAAAAAAAAAAAAATTCCGTCGCTTCAATTATTATTAATAACTTATGGGTGACTTATGGGCACAAGTGCTAATCATAGTAACGCCATTTTTTTTTTTTTTTCGAAATAATGAAAAAAAAAAAAAAATTCCGTCGCTTCAATTATTATTAATAACTTATGGGTGACTATTTTCAAGTGGTACAAGTGATGACGGGTAAAGTATAGTAAAAAAAAAATTATAAGTAACAGCGACTGTATTTACGTAAGAATAAAAATATTTAAAGAAGCGAAGTAGAGAAACGGTCGAAAATGAACGTTTACGTGAATATTCGACAACTTGTTGATGAAAATTCAAGGCGCCGAAGTGAATGAGGGGTCGTAACTATACAATCACGTTACCACGTGATGGAGTAGTGAGATGACGCGCATTTCAATTTGGCTCTCCACCAGTCCGTTCAGAGAGGGTCCTTTCCCTCGTTTACCCGAGAAAATCATCCGACCGTACAAACGACATATTTTTTTTTTTTTTTTTTTTTTCTTGCATATTCCCATGCATCCGGTTGGGGTCACGCGAAGCGTGTCTCCGAGTAGTAAGAACTAAATTGCGTTTAGTGTGTACATACGTACGTATCTATACATGTATACAAATGTATATACGTTGATATAAATTTAAAGTAACGACTTTACGACTTGAGGAAACGAAATTTTCCGTCTTCGCCGCACTGCGAGGGTACATGATATTTGAAAATCAGGAAATTGGCGTGAAATTGCTTGAAAATTGTGACGCGTTTGGCCCCTTCGGAGAGTTTCACCCTCTGGCAAACGGTACGTAGCCGTTTACCGCGGTGGTAACTTCAGAGGACGGAAGCGGAAGCGCGTCGATCCGGAGTCAGATACTCGCGTATACGTAGATATATGTATATCCATCGTACAGATCTACGTACACATGTCTCCATGCAGTACACAGCACGACGCAGTACGCTGAAGCATACTTACGACCGGTGATTCAATAAAAATGGCGTATAGCAAGAGAGACGTTATAACTACATGTATGTATAGAGCAGCAATACGAACGAAAGAAAAGCATTTCGGGTAAACCAGGATTAACGGATGGTAGGATATTTGGGTTGTTCGGACGACCGGCAGAAAGGAAGAAATGTCGGATAAAAACCTTGAAGAAAAGTCGGGCAAAAATGTAGACCGAGCGAATTGCGGAAAAACATAGAAATAAATCGCTCGAAGGATGCTCTCGAGTTGTATAAAGTAGAAAAAGCTTTTTCAATTCTTCGCTCAGAAATATCAAATCTTCCGCATCAAATTTAGCCAGAGAAAAAAATATATATTAAGTAATAAAGAAAAATCCTTGAAAAACAGTTATCTGATAAAAAATATCAACATTCCGAATAAAATCGAAATTTTAAATCAATATTTTACGGAAACATAGAAACGAATCTCTAAAAGGTAAATCATGTATTTTTAAGTAAAAAAAAAAACATTTTTAAATATTTTTCCACAAATTTTAAGTAAATAAAAATTTTTCAAATTATTTTCCCACAAATATCAAAGTCCTGAAATATTCAACGAATGACGAGTTGAAATGAGGATAAAAATACGTATTAAAAAAATCAAGCGAGTGGAACGACTTCGTGAATGCAGGTATTCCAGTTATGCATACATACTATAGCATATATATATAATAATATGCATAAAGACAGGAAGAGGTCTGTGGGGAGAGCGGTCGAGCGGAAGTGAATCAGAGGATCTTCTCGGGTCTCGGAGAGAATCAGGTACAAAAAAATCATGGCGCACGCGTACACACGCAAATCTCACGCATCCCTTCGAAATATCTTCGACATTTACGTTGCCAATTTTTTTCGTCACTGAATATATATCCGATACACGTGGATACACGATATATGTATGTAGCGGTATCGCGTGCTTTCACCTGTCCGCAGGACTTCCTTCCTGCGAACCAAAGCAGCCTTTCGGTGTGATCGACCTCCGTTCGCGATAAGAATCGAATCGTCGTCGTCGAGGTTAAGGTATATCCTCACGTGCGAAACAAACGCTAATTTATACGCATTACGCATCGGCAATGTGCGGCGTATGTGAACGCAACGAATGCGAGTATTATGAAGCGCGCGAGAGGTCTCGTATATTCTCGTGCCATTCATGTCTGCGTATATTCATCGAGTGTGATTGCCATCGACAAGTTCTGGGTCGCGAGGAGGAAGAGTTTGAAACTATATAGATAATAAACTCCGCGTATGTGTGAGTAATTGACCGATGTCCGACACGCGCGAGCCGTGGGACTGTTTTATCTCTCTCGTTCTCGCACGCGTAATGAATACATTACTGCGGACTCCGACAAACAGTAGCGATTCAATTCAATTGCAACTGAATTGGATGAAAATCATTGTCAAACTTCATCAACGAATTTCCATATCCGGTGCAATTGGTGCAATCGGATTACTCACTGGAGGACAAACGTATCGATTGTCGAACGTCAGAACGGCATATGCACGTTCTGTACCCTAATTGTCGTTTTAAAGCTTCGATATTCATTGAAATCTTCTCAAACATTCGAATACGTAAATTATTTGATAATTAATACACGAAAAAAAGTTTTTACATAAAATATATTAAAAATATATGAAATTCGCCGTTTTTACGTAATTAATTTATTAATCATATAATTTGTTATATTTATGGTGATATTTGTTCGAAAATATATCCGCTATATATCTTTTTGTATCGGAAATATATTATATATATCATAATTACATGTTATGTTCTTTTTTTCCATAAAATTTCATAATTCATTTTTTTATCGAAGAAAATATCTATAGTTAAAAATCGATGATATCTGAAATGTCTGCCGCGGTAAATCTTCACGTGCGCTAATGTCAAATGCATTACCTCACAATTGTCTGTTTATCCTTGTGATTTTTTAAATACAGTATTTACCTGAATTTATCGTCATTTATCATTGCAACGCTTAAAGGTAACATATTTTTCAGTGATTTTACAGATTACGATCAGAAACAATTCATCTCGCGTAGAATATATAAAATGACACAAGTAACTTGTCCTTCGCGACGCGATAGTTTTGTCTCCCGCACACGCGAAGGTTGAGTAACAGTTGTCGTAATTATCATTGCCTCCCAGTGATTGGCGTAATTTTCTAAACCAACTTCACGGTGATAATCGTAGTACTTGAGTGACGACAACGACGCTATAGTACGTCGAGTACAGTTCTCATTGTATACGGAGTCATATTATAGTAAAACGCATACCTACGTACGCGAAGGATCGTTCAAGTGCTCGAGAGATATAGTAGAAGCATAAAAGCGTCGAGGGGAAAGAAGACGCACACCACAACGTATCGGAGAACAGGTGTTGCGGATATAACGCGAGAATAACGGAGAGGATATAGCGGACTTTCCTGGGAGACGTTACTCTTCTGCACGAGTTTCATAGTTAATGCAGTATATTCATAAATACAGATATACCATTGCATACATCGCAGCCAGACGAGAAAGAATTGTAGCGGGCAATAGAGGAGCCAAAAGCGAAAAATAAGCCCTATTTTTGCAGACTGCAATATCTCGAAAAATGCGTCGCGAACGACGTTAAACTATGAAAGTTTTCGTATAAAATTCGCTGCTGGGAAGATACAGTGCGATTCACCATTATCGCAAATATCAAGGTCGACGCTGCAGGTTCACACCGATACCGAAGCGAAGCAATTAACTTTTATCTTCAAATCTGCTCCAGAAAATATTTTACGAAGCAGCATTACATTAGACTATTTTTTTCAGCCGTGAAAATCTAAAGCTTTGTTGCTCCGAAGTATTTCACGGGACTGAATATGTAAATTGGATAATAAGAAAGTTTCTTTTTTTTTTCGCTCTTTCAACTGTTTCAATGTTCATTTTCTATAGAGATATACGACTTTTTTCTATTCCTTGACAAAGCGTTGTATGTAGCAGAGAAAAAAAAAATGAGACCGTAAGGTTAACGTCACAGTTAGCGGATACCTTACGGACCGAACCCTCGTCTTTGGACATTCCTTTCGCAGTACTGCATAAATTTATATCTTCTTACAGATCTTACAGATCGATCATTATGCACATTTTTTTTCGATTGCAACTATCCGCCCATTCGATAAAAATTCGAGAACAGTCGGCAAATGGATGAAATTTTTATCAACTTTTTTTTTTTTTTACTTTTATTGTATTTATATTTTTTATTAACTTTCGGTAGATTTGGGATTTTTTTTTTTAAAACTCAAAATCATTTTTTTTTTTTTAATATTGGATGGAATTTTTATCAACTATTTTTTTTAATTTACTTTTATTACAATTATATTTTTTCGTAACTTTCGATAGATGTGGGATTTTCTTTAAAAAATCCGAAATAATTTCTTTTTAATATTGGTACTTTCTAAAAATAATATAAACACCGTTAGGCACCTCGCAATTTTTGAAGCTAATAAATATTCGTGAATATTTTATTTCGACCATAAAGAAAAATTCGTGTTCACGACTCGTTCCACTCGCTTTCTTAAACACATCGTAAATCTTGGATATTTACTAAACGAGTGCATTAAAACGATATAATAATCCATTCTAAAGACGCAGTGTTCACATTGTTCTCCGGAGAATAATTCAGACCGAAGTTTTCGCACGGCGAAGAACTCTCTTTGCGGGGGATTCGAGTTCCGAAAGTGTTGAAGGAAGTCTCTCGTAAAGACAACGCTTTTCCCCCCAATGTTTCTCTCGGCGTCGCAATGTTTCACGAGGAACGATTATCTCGCGCGTAAACGCGGAGAGAGATAAGATTCACGGAGGCGTCGTGTTTCTAATAGTATGCGAAAATTTATGGCGGTAGCAAAGAGTGAGAGAAAGAGTAAAGGAACAGGTAATGCGCTCGGGGACGCAAGACGACGAGGACGACGACGACGACGACGACAATTACCCTATTCTGTGTCCACTCGCGTTCATGTTCACCGGGGGCTTGAAAAGCCGCGATGAATTCATGCAACAGCCGCGAAATGTGACGCGCGCACACAGATGTTAGCAAATCGTTGGGGATAAGCACTGTGAAGCATATCGCAAGTCTATATACACGTTTAGTTCTTAAGGTAACTATTATAATCGGAGGGAACGATAAGCACCGAACCAGGTAAACGCCAGAGCCTCACGCTTCGCGGAACCATCGGAGGAAAAGTCAGCGTGTTAAAAAAAAAAAAAAAAAATCACGACGTATGAAAACGACAGAAACGCGAATAAAAATCGCGATCTCCATGATCGATGGTATGTCTTCCGTTCGTTCTGTACATTCGCAACGGTTTCGATCGTTTCTTTCGTCAAAAAGACCTTTTTTTTGCCTCGTGAACGTATTCGAGTACTACGGGGAGTCTTTGCTCCATTATACCTATGCGTGGTACTCGTTATTACGCAGGAGTAATATCACCGTAAGTGCAACTACTGCATCTAACAGCTGTAATGAGTCTCCAGTTTTAATATGCTTATCATATATGGGGAGCGGACATCGCGTGCGTTGAGTATAATTTTCGATTCTCGAACACGTGTTATTATTTCTCAAAGGGTTAACGTTTATTAACGAACAATTTTTAACCCCGAGTTCGTGGCGTGTCTCGTGAAACTGGAAACGGAGATGTTTTATTGATTTCGAAGATAGGAGAAAAAATAGAGAATTGCGAGAAAAAGACATACTTTATGCATCGGTATGCTTCGGAGACACTTCCGTCTAACTGAGAAGCAGCGAAGCTCCCGTAAAGGAATCCAATAACCGTCAATCCGATCGCGTGCTATTGTAGAAGGAATTTTACAGAGCGCTCTCTGCGAGTTATTGACTTATGGCAAATACGATATATCGGCATATAAAATCGTATATAAGATCGGATCGGAATACATCGATTCGTTGTTAATTTTTTTTTATTTCGATGAAAAAAAAAAATTTTCTCCTATCTTACGACGAACTTTCCGTCTTCCGGTTGCGTATGAGACAAAAGTTACGAGAGTATTTAACGAACAAAAAAATTCATTAAATGATGAAAAAGAAACACAAAGACGTCGGGAGGAATATATTCTCAAGTGAAAGAAGCAGAAAATAGAAAAATCATCGAGACACTTTCGAGACATTTTCTTTTAACTCTGATGTTCCGAACCGGAATTCAATATCGGTCAGTTTAGACATCTGCTGTGGAGAAGGTATTGAATAGCATCTGCACACATCCGTTCCGAATGTTAGAGACTCTCAACGTATTGTGTGGTATATTACCATAGTATATCGAAAGATCTCGTTTGGGATCGACTATTTTCCTGTTCTCAATTTTGTTTTCTACTATTTTGAGTCGCGACGCTGTTAAATTTTCTTGAGAAAATTCAATGTAAGGACAGCTGGAAAAATGCACTCGCGAAGAAAAATAAACGCACAAAATGAACTTTAAAAATTGAAAATAAAATTTGAAAAAAATTTTAACATAATTTCAAAACATTGGCATAAAAAAAACAATTTGCAAAAAAAGCCAAAAAGCAAATAGAATTTCCAGTGTAAAAATTAAACTTTTTTTTTTAATTGGTTCAAATTTTATCTCGATATTTGCAGTGTAAAAATTAGACTGTTTTTATTTTTTTTTTTTTTTTCGAAACGAAAGACGATTAAAAATTGAAAAAAATTTTAACATTATTTCAAAACATTGGCATAAAAAAAACAATTTGCAAAAAAAGCAAAAAAGCAAATGGAATTTGCAGCCTAAAAATTAAACTTTTTTTTTTTTGTTAAAAGATTTGTTCAAATTTTATCTCGATATTTTTGGTGTAAAAATTAGACTTTTTTTTATTTCATTTTTTTTCGAAAAATGTCTCAAATTTTATCTCGATATTTATCAACATTTTTCCCTCTACCGCGCTACCCGTTTTCGCGGCCTCCCCTATTCGATGCCCGTTGTAAACCCTCAAGCGGGACGCGTGAATACGAAAAAAAAAAAAATAGTTCAACAGCTACCTAAAGGAAAAAGAGGATTTTAGGTGACGGAACTCAAGTCGCGAACGTTGCAGCATTATCGATCGCTCGGGCGTAAAGTCCCTCGAGATCTCGCGAGTGTCGGTGACTTGCTGTTCGCCGCGGTAAAGCAGCGAATTCGGTGTGTATAAACGCCCATGTGCTCCAAGTTTCGTAGCGTCTGCAGTTCGTTGCACGTGCGACGTAACTGCATCAGCTACGCAAGAGAGGAAAGCAAATCCTGTGGGTGCAGCCGGAGCGACAACTCCGTAATGTTTGCATGAAATCGTGCAGTTATTGGCAGTCTATCAAATTACCAAATGTCTCTAAAAATATTCAACGTCCGTTGAATAAATATAATTTATTTGTATATCATATTATAATGATCGTGAAAAATAATTGCCATATTTCTTGGAATAGAAACGCAACTTTTGTTACATATATATGTATGTATTTCGTAATAAAATTGCAGTATTAATTGTATGAACATTTCGATAATTTATGTTGCGTTCGCCTCCAAAAAAATGTGTAAAAAAAATCGAAAATTATTATTATAATTTGTATTTCACTATTTTATTTATTTTTCTTCGCGAAATAACGAAATTTTAATCAAAGCCGTGAATAAAAATATGCGAATATCGGGTTATCGGATATTTTTGAAGTTGCCAATGAATATGGCGTTTCGTAAGAACGTCGGAGGTCGACGTCTGGCGCACAACAGCATCCAATACGAGGACAACGGAACCACTGGTCCCAGCGGAGTGGCGAAACAGTATGGCAGCCGTAACAGTAGCGACGGCAGAAGAGAAAGAAAATAAAAACGAAGATGAGACGCAACGAGGAAAGGAAAGGGGGACTCTGCTGCTGCTGCTGCGGCACAAGAGTGCCGAGTAGCGTGACAGCGTTCAGAAAAAAGACGAAGAAGATATGCGAAATGTCTGGCATAGCAATAGCATTGACGACAGGGTATGAGTCTGCAAAACGGCAGAAGGCTAAAGAAAAATAAAAAAAAATAAATAAAAAAAACAAGAAAAACGGAGTCTGGAAGAGTTACAAGAAGAAGAGAACAGCAGTTTGGAAAAGCGGCAGGAATCAGGGTGCCCCGTTGGAGTCGCTTCGGCGTGCCGTCGACGACGCCGTTGCCTTCGCCGTTGTAAGTAATATCGCATTTCTCGAGCGGCGAAGCGCAAACGAAAACAACGTCGCACCGGTATTGTCTCAACGTGCATTACGTAAATGAGGGTACCTTCAATGTTGGCTATTGTATTCGATGATGACGGCGTCTCGTCGAGTTCGGCGCGACGCCTCGTACTTCTTCGACAAACCCCCGCAACCGTATCCTCCCCTCGCGTCCTCCCGACCCTTTACACATCTTATTTCTTTTAACCCGAAGCGTTTTTCGTCTTTCCTTTACGCTCGCGAATTCTAATCACCCGACCGTGGAGATAAAAATGTTTCTTCTCTGGTAATTTTTTCTTTGTGAAATAAAATTGCAGCTGTAATTACGCGATACAGACGATGTTCGCTTTCGTCGGTTTTTTTTTTTATATTTTTTTTTTATCTCTCGAATATTTAAATTAAATCGTCTGCTTAGTAAATCGATTGGATGAAATTTTAAAAACAAATGACCGATTCTCGAGTTTTTTTAATGTATCAATGGTGAAATTATAAAAAAAAAATTACTATGAAAAAAAAAAAAAAAAAAAAAATCGATTATTGCAATAAAAAATGAGTTCTATCGAACTCTTGAGTTCGTATGATGCAATTTTTATTATTACGCTGTATCGTCGAAAAAATCAATATTGTTAGAATTCGGAACCCCGGATCGGCTTGCACCTCATAATATCGCGGGATACAGCATCACCGTTCGATTTTCACTCAATGAGAAACTTCCAATTCGTTGACCCTCTGCTCCAGTTTGATAACGAGAGAGTCCAACGCGGTTAAACTTTATTGCCTCCGATGTCCGATATACGCAACGGATCCAATCAAATTATTATCATTATAATCCCTCGTTGCACCATATCCGATACAATGATTTTAATAATTATCGAGTAAATGAATCCCGAAGCTACCATTTCGGAGATTTCAAATTTGTTATTTTTCAAATTGATTAAATTGTTTAATATTTATTCAGAGTCGCATTTGAAATCAACGCGTACATATATTCGTTAATTAATTTGGCTTTGAAATTAGTTAAAAAAATGTTCGTTATCCTAATTCTTTTTTTACCCGCATATTCATTGTTCTTAACTACGCAGCCTTCGAAAATTAAGATTAAAAAAAAAAAAATTCCGAAAAAAAAAAAAAATAAAAAAAGACAAAGGAAACGAATTTTTAAAAAAGGTTTATTCTCGTCCAATTAAAAGTTTTACATAGCGACTCGCCATGTTTCGTTTTGCCCCATCAGCCCCTATTATAATAAAGGAGACGGTTGCATCTGATGTGCGAGCGTTTGCTTCGGAGGGTTATAACGTTGTATGAGCACCTGCTACCCTCCTATGCGAGTCACCCTCGTTGGCCGCACGAAACTTCGGAGGGCTGCCGCGGGTTTTTTTTTTTTTTTTTTTCCTGCTCGCCGCCCTCCGAACACGTAGAACTATACCAGAACCGAGGGGAACGATTACGATCGAACGCACGAAATCGTGAATCCTTGCTGAGCTCAAAGTTACGCGTAACGTAGAATATGCTGCGCATGCATAGTGCACTTGCCGCTCGTATGAGCGCGTGTTCCAGATCCCTGGAGATACCGAAAGATCCTCGAGGGGTTACGCCTTATTCTACGATTTAACTGTATCGTAGGATACGAGAATCGATCGAGACGCTTAATTATTCAATAGCGAACTAATATCGAGCAAAAGACACGAGAAACTCTCGTCACTGCGCTTCTGGAGTCTCTTTGCATAGCTGTTACTTATGCTGACGCTACGACTGCCGCTCGCGCGGAGCTCTCCGACGAGCGTAACGTTTCACGCTTCGTTTGCAAGGTCTCGTACACAATGTAAAATTATAATTACGCGTGGAATTATAATAATATCGTTGTGCATTACAGTTTCGTAACTCAAAGTTGTTAATTGTTAAAATATTTATTACACGCTCGGCAAATACATGTCAATAGACGTTGTGATAATATCTTTGTCGTATTTGATGCGGAAGTTTCGATAAGTTTTGGAATTCGTTACGTGGAATAAATTTAAGAAACATCGCGTTCCGAAACAAGTTTTCGAATGATTGTCGAAACAGTTAATTATCGATGAAATCGAAGATTGATATTGCGCAATTTATGGGGCGATGTAACAGTCCGCGTGTGTAACCTTATACCGTAAAAGTCACGAACGCTCTTGCCGTCGTGCATAGGCTACAGTTCTAACGGTGACAACTTTCCCTGAGAGGTTAGAATGATCCGCGCGGCGAACGGGAAACAGTGTGGCTGTTCGATCTATTAGATGCACCGCGCGAGCCCTGCCTTTCAAAAACTGGGGATAATCTAAGGAATTTTATTTTCACGCAAGACGCAGACGCAGGAAAAAAAAAATTCTTTCTTTGCAGCTATCGATGTTTTGCATGGAAAATTTGAGGTTATTTGAAAAATTAACCATCGATAATGAGATTTATATACGAAAGAGATTATTATCGATGACGAAAAAAAAATATTACCCGATAAATTAATTTCTTTTAAGGATCAATAAATCGAACCCTTAAAAATTCTAAACGAACGAATTTTGAGAATTACGATAAACCTGTCACCCGTGACGCATAGTCGCGCTAAATGTTTTATTTAAAGTCACTGGTGAGACTAACGTTCGCACGCAAGGATCATGGATCGAAGGTTAGGAATTCGAGGCTCGCGTAGCACCGGGATACTCGAGAGTCGAGTCAACGCATGCCGCAGCCTTTTCAATGCATATATATCGGTCTTTCTCTCCCCCCGCTCTCGTTCGTTCTTTCCGTTCCCTACTGTCCGTCCTCTTGGACTGCACAACGTTAGCCGCAGTATCGAAGAGACGCGTTTTCTTTACATTTTTTTTCTTCGGCCCTCGCGTGAAACAGGTATTTGGGATAACGTCGGAGTGGGGATTGGCGCGACGACGACAAGACTCTTTGCGTGATGCAGTAAGGGACAACAAGGTCACCGCAAGAACCGGGAGAGAAAAAAAACATTTTATCATTCGCGTGCAACTCGAGCAGATGCAAGAACTCTACGATACTACGTATATTGCAAGTCATTTCGTTGTCATTATTTGTAATGAAACATTCCAAATTTTGAAGTACACAAGACGAGAAAAGAATTCATTTTTACTCCGAAAATCGTATTAATTTACGTCTGGAAATTTCTAGTCTAATCGAAAATTTCATTTAATCGAACTCGTACGGCATAGTCCAATTAAATTTTTTTATTTTCATCTCCTTTTCTCGATCGAACTATCTCGTATCTATAAACTTGCAGCCATTTTATACTTTATTGATTATAGGATCGAATAAAGTTATGAAACACATAAATAACGGTGTTTTCTATGTCTACCGACACGATTCGTTCGACTTCGCGTGATTCTATCGGTTCGTTAAACCCTGAGAAACGATAATATAGGAAAAAAATAATGAAGAAAAACAAGAGTAAGTAGAGATGATGCCAGAGTTGGCGAAGACGGAGAAAATAATCTCGTAGATCGTCGAGAGATCTGGTCGCGAGTCTCGAGGCAGTCAGGTGTCGCGGAGGACGGAAACCGTTACTGCCGGCAGGCAAACACGTAAGTAGACGGGGAGGTTCCGCGGTTCGTAACTGCAAATTCTGGAGGACAGCATCGGGGGATCGCTTCATTCGCGCGATACATCGTACATAAATACTGCCACATACGGTTTTTCGACATAGTCTACTGCGCCGTGTCGAACCTCTCTACGAAACTTTTGAACATTCATTTTTTGTGACTTACTTTGCCGCGCGTTCACTTCGGCTACTTCTTCGTCTGCTTATCGATAAATCCACAGAATGACGGGGAGGGAAGAGGACACACGTTTTACACGCACAGAAAGAAACAAATGACGAACGTTAAAATAAAAAGACAACACACACGACACACTTGGAGTTACACACGGGAATAGACGTTGTTACGATAAAAATTCACCGTCGTTGATAGAACCGCGTGAATACGACACGAGACTGGTGCACAGCACACACCGTGCATCAAACGTTACAAACGTGCGCACGTTAAAAACGGTTGGTTAACGCGGATACCATGAAACGCTCCGGACGGCTTCGCGTGGCCGGCTGGCGCGCTCGGTTCAACTCGTTTCGGACGCCGCGACGCCTCGGTCTCCTTCCCCCCCACCTCTACCGCACGCTCGCGTTTTTCTATCCCCACCACTAATGAAACCGCGTGCCCGTCGTTCCGCCATGGAGCGATGCGATCGCCCTTGTCTCGATCCAATCGACTCTTCGTCGGTAAAACAGAACTAACGTATTTTTACGAAATTAATGTTTTTTCTTTCTTTAAATTCATCAGAAAATGAAATTGACGAGTTTTTCGATAATTCAACAGTCGTAGATAAAGTAAAATCCAATAATTACCGTCCAGCTGTCGTTGCCAAGTTACGAATTGCGAAATATAGTAAAATGTTCATCTAATAAAAAAAAATAACAATAAGCATAAACGATGACAAATAAACAAATCAAATACAATACAGATCAGGAAAAAATCGGAGGGGGATTATTAATGTTTGATCGATAATTTCGTAAATATAGAATATATCAAATGTATTTTTGTATTTTTTGTAATTCGGTATATCTAAGTAGAATTAACTGGTTGCGATGCGCGCTTTACTTTGCTATCGCCGTTTTCCGTCCCTTCCTCCTTTCGTAATTCGTAGATCTGAAAAATTGATGAAAAAATTGTAAAAATTTCGTGGATATACAATTGATGTTTAGCGAAAATTTCGACGAACTCGCGTACCTGTATGTACGCTTCCGTTAACGTTATCATTTGAGGTAAAATCGGCGTTACGTGCAAATCTTGCAACTCGTACCACTGTCCCGTAGCTCTGTGCAGTATATGCACTCTGTACGTTCCCTGTCCCGGTTCACCGTCGTGAACTATGTTTGCAACCAAATCGTACGTTGTGTACTGATGAGTCTCTTTTACTTCCGGCGTCAGGATGTCTCCGAAATCGACGTTTCTGAAATTATTTAAAGGACAGTAATTAAGATTTATTGATTCGTTCGATTTATCATTAATTTATTGATATTATCGATTTATTTATATTTATCATTTATTTATTCATATTATCGATTTATTTATATTTATCATTTATTTATTCATATTATCGATTTATTTATATTTATCATTTATTTATTCATATTATCGATTTATTTTTATATTTATCATTTATTTATTGATATTATCGATTTATTTTTATATTTACCGTTCTATCGAAAACGGAGTGAATACGTATTTTCGTAATATTTCGGTCCGTTTAATCGATGAATATTGTAAAAATTCTTTCAACTTACTTGATTGGGAAATTTACGATCGTCGGATTTTTCTCAACGAAAAATGTGTTCTTCGTGAATCGCTAAGAAAAAAAAAAAAAAAAAATGAGTGATGATCGACGAGAGTTCGGTTTGCTATACGAAATAAAAAGACCGATCGCTACCTTGATATACAGTATGAGATAAGGCGGCAATTCCGTTATCTCGAATCGTTTCATGAAATTTTCTTTGTACGTTTTGTATTCTTTTTCCGCGACGGCGTTGAATTTGTTCAACAGCGTGTAGAGATTGACCTGTTAAACATAAAAAGAAAAAACAATATACGTCTGTGTATCCAAAGAATATATGGAGTTTTTATTAATCATCGATAAGCTTCCGAGTTTCAGATTCTGATTAACTAAAATAAGAAACAAACCTGCGGAATGATATTCTCGGTGAACTGATCCTTGAACAACGGAGGCGGCGGTAAATCGCACGTTAAATAAAGAAACGGACTTTCCGTAACGGTTTCGCCGTATTCCACCGTATTGAGCAATTCGCTTCGCTGACTTTCCTCGAGTTCGAGAGGCGGAATTTTTCGCGTATATATCCTCATGTGTCCCAAAAAAGTTTTGTATATTATACTGGAATCTTTTTTTTTGCTCCCATTCAATGCCAAATGCAGAGCATTGAGAAACCACGATAAAAAATCAACGGGATCACCTGAAAAATTCGTTAAGCATCAAAACTCTTTGGAAATCGCTTTAAAGTTGTCGCATCGATATTTAACTTCATTCACGCGTACCTTGTTCCGTGAATTGGAATCTTTTTTTACTCCACAAAACAACGGCCTGCAACATTTCGTGAGGACTGACGTGTGCTTTGAAATTACGAGGATTCCAAAGTTTTCGCATGAGCTCTCCAAACCTTTGAACCAATAAATACGATGAATCGCCGGGAGGCCTCTTGACGTGACCGTAGTTCGATTCTCGTAAGAAAAAATCCCGTAACGGAGTTACGTGAGACAATGCCTGCGAAAAAAAAACAATTTCATGATTCATCTTTTTTTTTTTTTTATTTTTTTTTTCGTTTTATTTTTAACTTACCTGCAAAATAACATTGCAATAGTCATTAGCTTTTATATTATTCATTCCGACGATTCCGGGGGAATACATGGAGCCGTCAATGGCTCTCGACCGTTTAACAATGTTGTCGAGATGAGCGATTTGCACTTTTCCAAACGTCGGATTGAGTACATACTTTATATCGTCCAGCGATGAATCTGCAAGTAGCGTTGAAATAATTAACGGAGCCGCGATTTTCGACGAATGTCTAACGATGCAAAATACATACCTACTATTTCGTAATTATCCGGCAAACAGTAGAACTTCAGCGTATGAAGATTTAAGAAAACGTGATGACTCTCGGCTACGCTGTGCGTGTAGGCGTGCGTATTGGTTCCTCTGCCTTGGAAATACTTTCCGCACACCAAGCAGGCATAGACATTAATTCTCGACAGCGAAACGGAGCACAATTTTTCGAAATCGAAATCTAAAAATTGTCGATTTATCGTATCGAGATACGGACACAAACGCGGCGCGTCGGTTCTGTATTTCGTTCCGTTTCCTGTAAACGCAAAAAAAAAAAACGAAAAATATGATAAATACGATAAAACTTTGAATTGCGAATCGCAAGTAAACTACGTTTGAGGTTAAGTCGAACCTGCAAACGCCGATTATTGAAAAGTTGTGAATAGAAAGAAAATGGAAAATGTTCAATTCGTGAAATGTGAAAATTTTAACTTACTCTCATCGTCGTCTTCGGAATCGCTTCGATCCGATAATTTTCTTTTTAATTGATTATTGTTGCTATTTGATGCCATTTTTTCGTGGCAACAATATTCAAAGCTAATTCACATGAAGCGTCGCGCGTATGGAGCGAGAGGGAGAGAGGAGAAACAACGAGCGTCGTGTTTTTTTTTTATTTTGTGAACGCCGTGCACTATCGATTATCGAACAACCATACTGAACGTTGTCTCACATCACGTCGCCCCGAGAAGCAACAACGCGGTTGTGCTTCTACAAATTTTCTATCGTCTCCATACAGGCTCCCGTTATAAGTAGAAGAAGTTGGTACATTCGGTCGTGGGGGTGGGCAAATTGCGAGCTATTAAATACGCGTTTTAAATCTAATAAACTCTGTCGCGACACGTTTCTATAAAAAGTCGAAGCTTCGATTCCAGCGATACATTTGGTGAATATACGTGACATCGTGTAAAAATCGTTGGACAAGAGAAATGGCTGGTTCTGGAAATTCGAGTGCCGGCGGCTCGGCCTTGAGTAAGCTCGGTCTACGACCGGTCACGAAATGCAGCCTTGTTAAATTTTACGTTCCTGCTATCGGCGTTGGATCGTACACAGCTCTGTCCGTAAATGTCATGAATCCCAGCCTCATTATCAGGTAATTTTGACTCTTCGATCATCTACGAATAATCATTCGTGATCACGTTGAACTATGAGAAATCTCGCAGCACAACGCGCGACATATCGCAAGAACGCATTCCCTTCGTGTAATTCTACAAAATGTTACGTAATATCGAGCGTCTGAATCTTACGGAAATAGTTTAATAATAATACGTATTATTAGCATTATGAATTATGCACATGCAATCAGAGGGGCAAAATACCAGAAAATACCATGCGATAAAGTCTAATAACTGTACTTGCAGCAGCGATCAGCGTGCACCTGTGCAAAAATTTGCTCTTACATAGCGACTACAGGAGAAAGCATCGCTGGTCAAAGTGCACTTAGATAACTTTGTACGATACAGAATTGCCACTATGTTTCTTCTGAGATTTTTCATTGTAGATAATGAAAAAAAAAAAAAAAAGAAATCTTCAACTTTGTGCGCAAACTGCCGTCGCCTTGACGACGATCGGCAGAAAAACATTCCCTTTCATAATTTCTTTGGATAAAACTGATAGCTGAAATTGTTAATACAAGTTTTTTTTTTTATTTACAATTAAGAAATAACAAAGGTAAATTTTATATCGCCTAATTTTTTGTTTGCAATTATTTTTTATCAGGGAGTCAAAATATTTTTTATATTTGTCTCGTCGCAGATTTTGGAAATAAAAAAAATAAAAAAATAATCACAACAATTCAATAAAAAACAATAAT
The DNA here is from genome assembly GCA_934046635.1 of Buathra laborator. Classification (NCBI taxonomy): domain Eukaryota; kingdom Metazoa; phylum Arthropoda; class Insecta; order Hymenoptera; family Ichneumonidae; genus Buathra; species Buathra laborator. The sequence continues at coordinate 10,047,522 of OW203900.1, forward strand.
TAAATAAATAACAAAAAATAAATAATAATAGTAATAATAACAATAATTCAATAATATTTTTCCATTGCAGGATATTCCCCAAACGCGACATTACGAATTTCTTACTGGGAAGCGCACTCGTCGGTACGGCTTCTTACATCTATACGAGGGAACATCTCAAAACTGCCCCCACGAGTCTGCGAGTCACATACAGGTAACACAATTAAAATGAACTGTTAAAATGAATATTAATAAAACTGTAAATCTAATGCCCGTATTTTCGTTTCTTCCAAAACAGTGCAGCGGGAGCGGTACTTCTGAGCTTTGGTTCCGTTCTCGTTTGGGCGGTTCTTCGTTCCATCGTACCGCCAAATCCGACTTTATGCACGATCGCCGGCGTAGGATCCGGACTCGCGCTCATGAAAATTGGATCGAGTTATCTCGATTTCGTCGACGAACAGGTCGTCAAGAAGTAAACGATCATCGACGCCACACTACTCCCGGACTTTTCTAGAAATTGTAACGACAATACGAAACGTTTCATCGAACAAATTGTATTCCGAAAAATTTCACAAACACGAACACACGTACACACAATACACGCGCAGAACAGATACACATGATTCTTCGTGCCTTGATTTTCACAAGGTAAATCGTTGAGCGCAATGTTTCACGTTAATATTGTGCCATTCGAAACGATTTGTATATTTCGATAAAACTCCGCCTCTGATCGACGCGAAAGACGGCATTTGAAGTTACGTACTATATAAATCTGTATCCGATGTTATTGTTTTTACAAAAAAAAAAAGAAAACAAAAAAAAAAATTGAGAGAACTCGAGTGCATTGTGTTGCCTCCGCTGTAGAAAAGGGTGCTAGTCTTATGTTCGGTTAAGAATAAAGCGTGTAAAAAAAAAAAAATTGCTCGATTTTTCAACGATCTCTTTTCGTCGACGAAACATTATAACGTTGAAATATTTTTTACAGATTCGCGTTGTAAGAACTTCGATCGGTTGATGGTAATAGTTTTTCTTTAAAGATTCCCGGTGTACGTATCTTCGAAAAAAAAAAGGCAAAATCTCAATTTTTTTAATGCGAAATTTGGAATAACGAAAAATGTAATTTGGCAGTACAGGTGCGAAGATCAACTTAATTAAGCGGCGTTTCATCGTCGATGCGTCACTGAAAGAAATCATTGAAAGAGTCATTGACGGGTTACGAAGTCTTCAATAATCTACGACGTTGCGTAAGTTTTTATTTTTATTTGAAAATATGTTTTGTTTTTTGTTTATTTTTTTTTTTGTAAATAAGCCAACGGGCATTTAAATTATCTTTCACAACACGCGATACACAACTGTCGTGCGCAGTATTTTCGACGATATTAAGACGCATACAGAATTTCACGCGATCGGTAATAAATAACGAACATTCAATAACTATACACGACGCAGAAAATACGGTGTAAATTCTTGTTGTACACTTGTAATAGCATTTTTTTTTTCTTTTTTTTCGTCGAACACAGAGCCTCACGCTGTCAGTAGCGGCAAGATAAATTACTACCGTAAATGCTAAAACGTTCTATAAAAATGTTTAATAGTTTAAAAAAATTATTCGGAACTCTTAATTAATTAATTAATCAATTAATTAATATTATAAATTCTTGCGAATTTCTTATAGATACAAAATCAATACGATAATTATGCGCTATTCTCTCCTCAACTCCGCTAATGGAGTTCCCCTCTCGTTTACACCGTTGGCACACGCGGAGCTTCAGTCTCATATTTACAAGGCAATCACACTGCCCGCGAATAAGACGATATAACAGTTCCACGTATCGTCGCTTAAGTTCGTGTCATTGACTTAATCGATAACGACCCTTTTTATCGAATCGCCGCGTTCTCCATAGGAATTCTTCGATACGATATCATCGCCTCTCAAAATTCGCTTGTGAATCAACGCCGACGTTAACTTAGCATTCGTAACGTTTCCGTTATCCGTTCAAACGAAACACGACCAGTGTCTGTCTCGACTCGGCAGAGAAATGTCGTCCAAGAGATCCATTCGTACGCAACGCACTTATCGTTTAACATCGACAATGTCGACGAAGATAAGTCATCGCGATTTAATCTTTGACACGTTTTTCGATCATTTCTCCGCCGGAGCGCTTCTGCACTTATGATTCTATCAGCCAAACGCCTTTTCTCATTCGTTTCGCTCCAACTGATAAAAAATAATAGCTACCATTCTGATATCGATAAATTTCGTCAGAAAGCTGAATCGTCAGATCTTTAAAAAACTAAACGACTAATTCATCGAAGCGCGAAGTTGATTTTCAAAAAGTGATCGTGCGAAAAGCATCGATTTGGTAAATGAAGTGAATTTAAATACTTCTTATCGTTCAAATCCGTTTAAACACTTTTTTTTTTTTTTTCGAAGATCGATACTTCGCGCTTCGGGAATATCAATTTTTGCCGAACGATTCAACTAACGACAACCTTTCGGCTTTTCAGTCCTTACAAAAATATCATCTTTTCCCCCAAAACTCTTATCTACAACGTTATTTCGATTTTTGCTGACTGCGCAATTGAACGTTTAACGGTTCGAAGAACAAGTCGCTTCTCTGCACTTCGACCGAATCAGACTGTCAATAGTTTTTTTGTTTTTTCTTTTTTCAATCTTTGCGTTGATTTTTCTCGTTTACGTCTTCAATGTACTTCCAACTTCCGGAGCAATACTCGTGTAAACTTTCGTCGACGAGGCGGTCGATGATGCGATAGCGTTCGTTACAGCTTCCGCAACCGAATCCGTTATTCTCTCGATAGCGTCGTTTATTGGTTGATGAATCTTGGAATGCTCCGCGTGTTCGTGATCATCGTCGTGATCGTGTTTACTTCCGTCCTCGTGATCGTGATCACCGCCGTGCGAATGACCGTGCGAATGCCCGTGGGAATGCGAATGGGAATGTGCGGCTGAAAAAAAAAAAAAACGCAAACACGCGAACATTACTATTTAGCATTAATAACACATATTTTCGATAGAGGAAATAGTCATTTGAGATTAAAGTATTTATTATTATTTAAAAAAAAAAAATTTATTTAAAAAAATTTTTTTGCATTTTTTAAAATTTTAAAAACATTTTTTTCGTTATTTTATAACGAAAGTTATATAACGTATGAAGATCTATAACGCCAGAAAAAAAATGAAAACAACACAGGAAACGTTTTATTGCCGCTAAAGTCTCGCGTCATTGGCAAAACGTCGCATCTTACGAGCGGATCGGAAATCTCAAGGATTCCGTAAAAAAAAAAAGAAAAAAAAAAACAGAAAAAAATTCAAAACGAAGAAAAGATAGGAGGGCAATCGTAGAGATGCGTGCGTGAAAGCCGACGACGAAAGTCGGTCGACGCACGCGATGGTCCGTCGACCCCGGGTCCACCAGTAGTCGACGAGTTTGTTGCCAGTGGCGGGGAAAGCACACCGGACAGATATACATATAAATACTGCGATACATCGCGTCTTGCGTAGGTGAGACGCCTCTCGTTATGACGAATCGTGGATTACGTATCATTTTCAATGGGTAACTGTAGAATGGGGTCGAGGAGCGTGGAGACTGCCGGCCGAGTCAACTATGGAATATCAACTAATCGACGCGAACGAATGGTTCAAATTCTTTTTTTTTTTTTAACGAGACGCGTCGCTAATGATCGGAGATCGATATAATCTGATCCCGTTGCCTTTTTTTTTTTTTTTTCATGAAAAGTTAACGAGTTTATTGTCAAACCCATGAGATCGGCTTTATTTTGGGGATTTCGTCTATATTTCGATTTCAACTTTTTTTTTTTTTTTTTTTTACATGGAAAACGGTATTTACGGGTCTGTAAAGCGATCTCGACGACTCTGTTTTATTTCTATTCCTCGTTACAAGTTTGCGATGTTTGAAGGTCGGATCGTCTCGTCAACGTTAATCGGTGATTAGAACTCTTAGTTAATTCATAACGATTAAAACACAGAGATCTTTCGCAGCGGAGCGTGAAACTGCATACTGCAATCATTCAGCTGAATCGTGATTCACGCTTAAAAACAACGTTGCAATAGTTGTCGAATAGTAGGGGAATTATATTCGTGATTTGGTAAATCAATTCAATGACTGATAAAAAATCCATGCGATTCGGAATATTCCGTTAATAAATCCGCGAAATTACTTAACGATCGCCGATGAAAGGTCAAAGAATCTTATTAATTTATCAGTAGCAGCGTTTGGTATCATATCGAAAAAATGCTATTTCTCAATGATGAATCATCGTATCAATGCTTCCATCAGAATCCTTTTTATTTTGGGTCATTGCTATTGTAATCGTATACGCTTCACGGCCGCATTCTTCCGATAGTATTATGCTGCCGCTGTGTTAGAGATTAAAAAAAATATATCATTTTCACGAGTTTCCGGCAAAACCGGTTCTCGTTGATTATAAATACATCATCCGTGGATCGTCGCGAGGAAGGAAGTCGGCCGTCCTGCTTCGCTTGAGGATTCATAAGCAAAATTGTCAATGGCCTCCGGTTACGTAACTATCGCGTGTAATGCAACGCGTTAGCGGCTTTCCATTCAAGTTCAGCAGTCAAACGATCTCTGCACACTGAGTTTTAACCCGTCAGTTGAGTAATTCGATATCTCTCTATAAAACGACGTGGAATTGTTAACGCAGAGAACAACAGCAACGACGTTGTTTTTATTTTTTTTTCTTCGGAGTATCTGATGTCATCGTCATCAATGCAACTGGAAGACACTATTGCAGTAAATAACGCATTTTTAAAGCTAATCTAACCGTATATTTTCCATCGGAAAATATAATTCCGTGAAAAATTTCCTGAAAAATATAGTAATATCAACTAAAATTTATAACCTCCCAAAAAAAAAAATTCATGAAGACGTAGAATACCGAAAATAAAAAATTTGCTATAAATATCGAAAAATACAACTTCGTGAAAAATTTCCTGAAAAATATAGGAATATCAACTAAAATTTATAACCTCCAAAAAAAAAATCCATGAAGACGTAGAATACTGAAAATAAAAAAGTTGCTATAAATATCGAAAAAAATAACTTCGTGAAAAATTTCCTGAAAAATATAGTAAAATCAATTAAAATTTATAACCTCCCAAAAAAAAATCCATGAAGACGTAGAATACCGAAAATAAAAAAATTTCCATAAATATCGAAAAATTACGTTACAGTCGCGTATTCACGTTTCCGTTAATGGGATAAATAATATTCAAACGTAGTTAATCCGTCCGATAATCCTCACGCTTTAGTAGGTTTCGAAATTATATTTTGGAATTGACTTTTAAATTTAGTTTATCAAATGCGTTCCACATCCCGATAGTTATAGAGTTCATCGATCTCCAGTTGACTCCGTATTGGGTATATATAGGTAGTAAATCAGTAGTACGCATAGACCACATGTATATACATATATATTGGATAGTAGAGCGCCGTCTACTCGTTATCTAATCTTTCGAAACGGTAAGCCAAGAGCAACGAAATAGCATCTCTCAAGTTCCCGGTGCACGAAAGTCGAAAACTTCGAGCGCACGGAGCGACACAAAAATTCTGAATTTCCTAAAATTTAATCCAAAAAAAAGCTGTATATTCGCGACTATTTTAATAATAGAGAAATCGACTCCGATTATTAATTTATCGCACTTCCGTATCTTGCAAAAATCGCCGCTTGAAAACTTCGTTAATTAGCCACAAATTACGAATTATCATTAATTCCCGAGAAGCTATTAATTATCAATGAAAATAACTATCAATTTTCCTCAACAAGCCGACAACAATAATATACTTGATGCAGTCAAAGATACGAGTATCGCGTCTTTAAAATTAGACTACAAAAACACGGAAAGAGTGTCGAGTGTCTGCGAGCGAATGTGAATTTTACTCGTGAGCTCTGTGATTATCACCTGCAGTTAGAGGTGATAATGAACGACGAGATCCGAGCGATAAAAGCAGAACACTCTTCGACAACTTCTCTCTTTCCTTTCGTTGTTCCAATTATCGTAGCGGTAGTCAATATTATGAACGGTCTGTTGTGCAAATAACTCTCTCTATTCTACACTTTCCGACTCGCATTCTGGTTATTGAATGTCTAATGGTACACTGGAGAAGATTATGCGATTCCTGCACGCGATTTTTTGCCCGTGACTCGACGAGGAGAGTCACCGTGACCCCGCGATGGCGACGCGTGCACTTCGAGTGCAACATTCGCCTTCCGGTTAATCGATTCCGCCCCCCGTCCCTCCCTTTCTCTCGTAACTTGGTGGATACCGGATAGACGAACGCAAACATGTATCTCTCTGGTGTACAGTAGAAGTACAGATTCGCCGAATGGAGTCGGCGCGCGATATGTTCGATAGATCGCAATGTTGAGCTCAACGAATTGCAAGGACGTACCGCCAGCGAGGATTGCACGGGCGGTAACGAGAGTAGATGAAGCAACGCGGGGTCAGACCTCTTTTTCTACTTCCATCGTGTTGTACTCTATCTATATGTCTTTACGTACCCCAACTATACATCGCGCCTTTACCCCGAAATTGCTTTTCACTCGTCGAAAACTTTCGCTCAACCTATCCGCCACACGTTTCGTGTGCTGATTTTCGCTCTCGAGACCTTTGGCCTTCGAAGCTTTTAGTTCGAACGTCGGCGCGAGAAACTCTCTCATGCAACCGACACTTTTCGCGCGAATAAACTCTCTAAACGTCTCCGGAGGGATGGTTCGTGGAGATCGAGCCGTTTCCGTAATTACTTGGCACGAGTCAATTAACGGGGGGGAAGTATATCGCGAATGAGCGTCTTGCCAATTTCCTCGTTTGTTACGCTATACAAAACTCCGCGGAGAATTTCCGCAATGGCCTATGCGATTATTGTCTATTGTATACATAACGAAGTTCTTTAGCGTATGAAGCTAATTGACTTACTTCGAAGTATCATTCTTCACAGTAACTCTGTCGACTTCGCTATACGGATTATCTATTTATAGAGTTAATGAGCTTTTCGAAGTTTTGGTGGCAGTGGATTCAACCTTTTCGGACGTTTCGGGTTCATCTACAATTTTTCTTCCGATCGAACAGACTATTTTTTTTTTTTTTCAACATCTTTACCGAGATTTCGCCGCGAAAAGTTTCCGTGAAAAAAGTTATGAATCTTTCATCAAAATTGAATAAAATCAAAGACTGAATTAATTAAAAATAGTTAATCAATTAATGAATTAACTTTGTGTCGATGCGAATCCATAACGAAAGTCCATCGATTCCTACAATTGTCGGCAGTGTTTTCACTTACAATTTTCAGTGACCACACGTTGCCCAACGCTTAACTTTTTTTTTCGAAAGCCTGTAAATTCCTATAAAGTTTCTCGTCGCAAATCGTAAGGTAAAAACTGTTTCTACAATGAATGCATTGATAAGTACGAAGATACGGCAAACATGCGGTTGTTATTTCTACGCTGTGATCTCGAGTAACTCACTAGCCAACTGTAGACCAAGCATTAGCATAAATCCCACGATAATAGCCGCAAGTTGAAGCAATCCGCTCTTGTCGTTGGCTCTCTCCCTCGCGAGAACCTCGAAGAACACAACGTACAGCAGCGTTCCCGCTGCCATTCCCTGTAGAATCGTCGGCGTCGGCCCGAGATTCTCGCTGTCATTTTTGAAGTGCCCAAGCGCGAGACCGACCCCAATGCCCAGTGGTGTAACCAGAGAAAATACGGAAAGATATCCGAGAACCGTTCTCGTCGAGGCGCCGGCTACGTGAAGTTCCATACCAACGCAGAAAGCAATGACGAGCTTATGCGTGGCTATTGCCGCTGCGAGATAAACCACCGAACTGATCGATGGTTCTAATCCAACAGCGAGACCCTCGAAAATTGCGTGAAAGGACAATGCCACTACGGCGAGTAGTCCGCGAACCGAGGTATCAGCTTTCGTTGGTTCGCTCGTTGGTATCGGTAGCGCAGGTTTTCTCGTCGTAAAATTTCCTTCGACATTGTCATCGTAACGAGTAGCCACTTGGCACGGTTCGTTCGAAGATTCGACCGAATTTGACGATCGCACGAAAAGCGCCGGAAGCACTTCGGTTTCCTTGGGGTTATCGATCTCCCCAACCATCGAAGAAACTGCCGATGTCTTCGTTTCGGGTCTCGTATCTTCCGTTTCTTCGGTTTCCTCGCCGTATTTGAATCTTCCAACGCGCCAGGACGACGCTCTGTTGTTGCTGCTACTGCTGTTCGTCGTACTTGTACCCGTTGCAGCTGTTACGGTCGATATCGTTGTCGTTGATACGGACGTCGACGCCTGCTTATTGCATCGTCGTACCGACACCGTTCTGTAAAGGAGATCCTCCGATGCTTCCGGTTTACTCGTCAACGTCGCGTGGACCGTTTCCTCCACGAGATAAACGAGAAAGAAACCAATGCAGAACAGAAGCTCCGCCATGCTAAGCGTTCCTAAGCTCATCAATTGACCGTTGGATTGATGACGCTCCACGCTCTGACGCACTTCCGGTGCAAGGTGAAGGAATGTCGTGAACAGTAGAACACCGCCACCAAAACACAGCAGCAGCGACGTCAGCAAACCCTGCAGTCGATTAGTGTTTCTTTAGCTCCTTTCTTTTCTCGTTAATTAGTTTGATATTCAATTTCAAAGGATCTTACGGGAGTTTCGTCGAGGATACTTGCGCGTATTTTTTTTATCTTTAGTTACTCTGTCTTTACGAAATTTCAACAAATAAAAAAAAAATTTCCGCCGTTTTGAAATTTTTTGAAAACGGAAGAAATTATTTTTCAAAAGTCGTTTTGTTTTTTTTTTTTTTTTTTTTTTTTTTTTTTTCGATTAAAATTTAAGGCAACACATGACTTTTTGTCGTTAAGTTCGTGTTGAAAGAAAAATTTGAGACGCGATTTCGACAATTCTTTTGCAACGGCAACGCGGTACAGTACGACTCTACAGTGTCTACAGATACTGTACCACTGACCAATTACTTCGATCAATTGTATCGTTAAACCAGACGGTAACAATCTGTGGGTGGAATGAAAGTATATACGAGCAATGAGCAAAGAGGAGAACACCCTTCGACGCTTGTCATTCTTAATCTTAACTGATGAAAGAACCCAATGGTGTTAGGTAGTTGTTTCATCAGTCGCGGGGGGCGTATAGCTAAGTAAAATACGCGCGAGTATCAATTTTTGTATTAAAAAAAAAAAAAAGGCACTCGTAAACTCCCGTTATCCTTTATTCTAACGATGTCTTACGCCAGCGTACTTGACTCGATGTATCGATGCTGGACGATGCGTTTGTCATTGTACTGGAATTGCTGCTCGATATCGCCCGTCGATTTTCACGATTACGAAATTTGCAACGACCGACGATTAACGGCAGCATTCCTAATACCAGAGAACCCAAACCGAGGATAAGCATCGCACCGATTTTCGCGAGAACGAGAGTCGTGTTCGCCGCTGATGTTGAATCGTCTGCGTTCCCCATTTCTTCGTTTTTCTTTTGCACTTTAAGTTCCTTGGGAATTAAAATCAATTCGGCAGTTTCTTTCTTCTGCTTCTTCGCACTTTGGTCAATGACTATCGAAGCAAATTTTCTGTATATATATATATATATATATATATATATTCAAAGAATTATCGTCGATCTACGGTGCTATCGCCGAACGTTTTACTTCCTCGACATGCGGCTTCGACTTTGACTTTGATCGCGAGAAGAATAACCGTTCGGGTCAACGTACGCGTGACATCACGAGCCGATTGAAAACTACTTCGGGAAAATACACACACAGTAGAAAGTTCGTTATCGTCACAGACACGAACGACGATAATGTTTTGTTCGGCGAAAAACGTTGTGTTTCTTCCACTTTGACCCGCAAACGTTATCGATGCACTCGCGTCTCGTAGGCAATAATACGAATAAACTTATTCATCCCGTCGATGTTTCACGCCTCTCGTGATACATTGTCCTTTAACACTTTCTTTTTTCGCTTAAAACGCTTCGACAGTTTTACAAGAAGCCGCAATGACTAACTAAGCTGAGACACTTGCAAAGTATTAACTGTTGATGAACACAAAAGCAAAGTCCAAAGTATTACCGAGTCGTGAATGAGGTGCTTTCGTGTCTAACACCGTCGTCTGGTACCTCCAACTTCCGGAATCCAATTAAAAGGCACAATTACATCGGCACATTACAAAAATCCAAACGAAAATATCCTTCAGCTTTTTTTTATTTCCAACGGAAATTTTAATTCTTTTTTTTTTGGCACCGGAAGCGAAAAAAAAAAGTTTAAAAATTATCGATATATCTCGTCGATATTCACTTTGTATTTCGACAATATTTCAATCGCTCCACTTATTCTTCATCACCTTTCGATATATTTTTCAACGAAGATTACTCATCTTTTGGATATCGAAAGGAAAAAAAATTTATTGACGAAAATTCTTCAAGAATTTAATCCCAATGGCGTTTCGGTATTGCGTATCATATCTCGTTGCAAGTACTCGTAATTCGTTATCGTCACTCACGTGTGACTCACGTGTACCACGTGTCGACGGGACGAGGCGTAAAAATTCGTGAATAAAATTCGTAACGTCGAGCGGAATCTTCGATTCTGTTAGCGAGAACTTTGAAACACGTGATACCGCGCGTACACTTGATTTCGGAATCCAAACCCGAGAGTCGAGACGAACAACCGGCTTGGAAAGTTTTACCGCAGCATACCTTCCTTTCTTCGCTGACCGAGATCTCGTCTTCCCCCGCTACGGCGTTGTAGCGAACGCGGAAGTATTTGGTATTCGGGAGTCACGATACATGTACCGCGTTACAACAGCTCGTTACAGTCGGTAGATACGCATTTGTAGGCACCGAAAATGCTCGCGACGTCCGCTGGACCAGCGGAGAGCACTTATTGTCAACTGTACGTGTGTCACACGCGACCCGAAGATTTTATTCTCTCGCGTAGAGGATCGTGTCGACGGTGGGGACACTCGCGTTAATTCAACCGCGAATATAGCGGTACCCGTTGTACGTGATCGATCGCCCAAGATATTCACACTCCGTGCGTTGCCGATCCGATTCAACGCCGGTGATTATACTCCTCGCGTTTTTGTATTTATTTTTACGGCCAATCGAAACGATATCGTTTTTTCGCTCATCGATATGCCACTTCTTTATCGTTCTTATGTACTTCGATCGATCGATAGTTAGTCAAATTTCACTTTAAATCGGCAATGCAAATTTGCATTCTGTTTTTTTTTAATTCGTTTCCGTATAACTGTAAAATTTTTTGGAGTTTTGCACACTTATCTGAACGCCGAAAACCGTTCGAGTCGCGAATGATATACGAAGCTTTAGCTCGGGAAATAACGGGATTTAGCTGTTTTTTTTTTTTTTTTTTTTTTTTTTTTACGTAAGTGATATGATTTTTTCTTTCGACTAATTTGGATTTCGAGAAAAACGCGAATTTCTGTACGAGAAGTGAAATTACGAGGGACGAGCACCAGCGGTACCCAACACGACGTCCTCGCCGCGATGCAGCGAACCGAACACTCCTGGAACGCGGGGGGGTCTCGTCGAAGGTTATCCCCTCGCGCGTCTTACGTCGTCCCTCCACCACTTCCTTCCCTCCCTATTCCCGTCCCGATCCTCGCCACTGATATGTACATACATACGTATATATATGTACATATATAGGTATTACTGTATTCCTGTATATAGTTGTCCCTCCCGACTACTCCGCGTCTATCTCGCCTCTCGCCCTCTCTCACCCGCACATCGAATTGCCCACCACTGCCACGAAAAGTTATTACTCCTATGAAGTTTACATCTGTAACTGAGCTCTCTGTTCCTCTCGCGCCCGCGCGCATCACTTCTACACCCATTGTTACTCCTCTGGACGAACGCGCGCCGCTCGACGATTCATCGGACTCTGCGAAACGAACTCGAACTCCCAGTCGCGCAATTAAAGCCTCCGATGTACGTGACATTACATGCGAATTGCCATCGGAAATTCTCGAGAAAAAAAAAAAAATTCCGCACGATTTTCTGCAAAAGCTCGAAGAAGTGGAAAAGCCTCTTACGGGATAATTATTTACGATAAAAAACATTTTAATCGATCGGCTAGAAAAACCCGGGAAATTCATTTTTCGATACCCGTAAGACGTTTGCGGCATTTAGAGATGTAATAATTTTCAAAGGAACATACATTGTTTTTTTTTTTTTATTCTCGAAATAATAATGGATTGATACTGCGCATCCCGTAAAAATTTGGTACCGCTTCATTGACCCATTTAACATATATACATCGCTTTAAAGCGCTGAAAGAGATGTACCGCGATCCTTCAAAGGGTTAAAACAGCCATTCAATGAACGAAATTCGAGCAGAAAATTGAATAGACAAATTTCTATTAAAATCAATCGAAATACGATTGATTATTTTTTTTTTATTCGAGAGGCGGAGGTGTCTGACCAGTTCGCGTTTTTCCACTTAACAAATACGCCTCTCATCTTCTCTATGTAAAGTAAAAAAATTAAAGGTGTTTGGATAATTAAATGCCGGCAATGGAAGTAATAGTGACATTAATTAAATAAAAAAATAAAAAAATAAAAATTTGCGATTCGCGTCTGATCTCCACGGATTTACCTCCTGAGGCGCTACCGACAGTCTTAACATTTTCCTAATTGAATGAATGCACGTCATGCAAAGGTTTTCAACATCGTTTGTCATATCCTTCGAATTACATGCATTTCCGGAAATAACAGAGGATAATAAATGTCATAGCGATACGGGTTTATCCACTACGACGCCCCCGCGTAATTTCAGTCAAATGGTATCTTTACGATCCCATCTTATCAGATCCCGAATTAGACTATTCCACAGCCGACAAAATGCTATCGATCGATATATATACCCGGATAGATAGTTTCGCCAATGCGTAAATAAATTTTCACAATGGTATCATCATTGTTAGAATGTTCGAAGACTGTAAAGCCGGTGAAAGGCAGGAATAACACGAGTTCGCGTTCGTAGCCGCGCGCGATTGCAGCGCGTTTATGCCGCCGTTGGCATCATTATGTTTTGCCGCAATACGACTGACGGCAATCCAGCAACGCAGCAGCAGCAGCGGACAGCATCATGTAGTTCGCCCTCAACGGCACATAACACAGAGTTCGCTGGTTCGCTATACTGACTCCGATGACGCTTGCGCCGTGACGCGTTCTCATCGTGTAGGAATTCGCGAGCAAAACAAACATAAATTCTGCTATTCTATAATCGTAAAAAAAAAAAAAAAAAAAAAGATCGAAGGTAACGAATTCCGAGGGATTAAACTCGTCCGATAATATACCTTTGTATTGCAACTCCGAACAATACATTTGCTGTGAATCGAAACTTTGGTATTTGTCGATACGATAGCGCGAAATGTATGAAACAGCGACACGTGTGGCGTCACGTTGAATAAGCTATTCAATGTCTCCAGTCTACGCGACTTTGAAAGCGAATGCGATGAAAACTTTAGCGCCTCTGTTAATTACCGGTTCTGCGGAGTTTAGACTCAATGGGTAACATATATTTCTACCCATTCGCAAACTTACGAGTTTTCAACGAATTCGCGATTAAACTTCTTCGTCTGCGAGGACAGCTTTCATTGTCAGACGTCGAGGCGGGGAATGGTTAATGGATAAAATTTGGCATCGCTTCGAAGCGCAGTTTATGCTTTTTACGAATACTCACTCGCTATTTGGAGACCCAACATCACCGCAAATCCAACGAGAATCGATAAGTATTGATGAAGTCCGTCGCGGTGGTGTTGCAGGATCTCGAAGAATACGACGTAAAGAAGAGTACCGGTGGCTATTCCCTGTGAAACAAAGAAGAAACAAAAATAATTAAAAAATGCTTCAAATTCTCCGGGAAAAAAAATCATATGGAAAAAATAGTTTGAAAAAAAAAAAAAAAAAAAAAAATCACTAATTATCTGATTTTAATAATAACGAAATTCGAATATCGCTTCCAACGAAACTACTACTACCGACTATATTTAAATTACCGATTACATAACGTTTCAATGCTTAAAGCTTTTTTTTCCTATAAATATAAACCGATTTTTAATGAGATAAAAATGAATTCTCATCGATAATAAACATTACTTCTAATCGTCTTTCCGTACGATTAGTGAAACGGAATAACGATAAATATGCGGAAAAATATGATGCATATTTTACCTGAAGGATAACGGCAAGCGGACCGCTGGTAGCGGTGGTATCGCTTCCGGTGAGCGCCATACCGATTCCAATGCCCAGAGGCGAAACAACAGCGAACGTACAAACGTAAACAACGGTTAAAAATCGGTTGGTTCTCGATGCGATGAGTTCGATACCAATACAGAAGGCGATGACAAATTTATGCGCCGCGACAGCTGCGAACATATACCTGCGAAACCAAACAATAAAATCAATAAATCCACTCGATTCGTCGAGATGTTGAAGCGATTTATATTGGATTCAATTTGCTAAGAGAATAATTTACCAGACATAGCTGGTAGAACTCTCGAGACCGATGGCGAGACCCTCGAAGAGCTCGTGAACGGACAATCCAAGTACTATCAGTAGACCTCGAAGAGAGCTTATCACAAAGTCGTCGTGTTCATCCATCATTGCTACAGGCAGGTGACTGTGTCCGTGTCCGTATCTATATGAAATGCGAACGTAAATTGTACACTTGAAAAAAAAAAAAAAAAAAATATCGGAAAAAATTTCGATTTGTAACGATTCTATAACAGTCGCGTAAAGCCGCTAAAAAAACTTCGATTATCCGTGAATCATTGCCGTTATATATATTTTAAGAATCGATTATATAAAAATTGATGTAACCGTAGACACGGAAGAATGATTTTATTTCTTACGCATGCGAGTGGCCGTGAGGCATCGGCAAAGTTGAATGTCCATTCTCCACGAGTTCGTTTGTACTTCGATTAACGTCCTGCGTTACGGTTTTTTCGGCGGCTGCTTGTCTTTTTCTCAATCTCGTGTGAACGCATTCCTCGACGAAATACATCACGAAGAACCTGCGTAACGATCAATTGCAAAATTTTAGTTCCGATGTGAAATCGATATATAAATGTATCGAATTGATTGGATGGCAAATTTACCCGAAACAGACGAAAGCCTCCGGCAGGGAGAACGGCAGATTTGGTAGTTGCCCGTCCTCGATGAGCGATTGAACGTTTTCACTTACTTCCGGCAACATGTGAAGGAAGGTCGTGCAGAATAGTACACCGCCACCGAATCCTAATAGCAATCCGACTATTGTTGACGATCTGTTGATAAAAACGAAATTTTAATTGTTTTTTTGATACTATTAGCAACATTTTGCTGTATATATCCGTTGGAAAGAGCGTAAAGATTTGTATTATACCATGATAGTGCGCACTGAGACCAAAAATCGGTTAAATTGACTAAATCGGCACTTTCGGGTGACTCGCCAAATAGTCGATTGTTGATACGAAATAATTGTCAACATTAATGACATTTTTTCTTTTCAATGAGCAAAATATTAGTTTCGCCACCCGGAAGTGCCGATTTAGTTGAACCAACCGATTTTTTTCTCAGCCAGTAACATTTTCAATTTGAATTTCATAAAAGTTGATCAATCGCCTATATCGATGGATGATCGAAGCTGAGAATCGAAACATTGCATATAACAGTTTCCTTCTTTACCTTGGATTCGCCATTTTTTCCGACGAGGACCATTTGCAGCATTTTGCGAGTCCGAGAGGCAAAAGTCCCATACAAATACTGACACTGCAAAGAACAACCATAGTGACCCCTTTAGCCACAAGAATCGACGATGTTCCATCGTCCTCTTCTCCTTCGTGGGCGAGTCGCTCGGTAATGACGTTCGTCACACCTTCATGAAGCTGATGGTGGTGGTGATCGTCCATTTTGATTAATATCGATCAATTACGTATTATCTTCCTCTTCCTCTTTATCTACTCTTCCGAATCTTCTACTGAAACGTGAAAGTTGATCGGTTAAGATTAGATGATTACGAGGAGTAATGGTGTCGGTATACAGCTGGTAAATTTGATGATTCTTGACGCAAATGGGCGTATATCGTACATTGGGGCCCATTGGACAAATTGCGTCATTAAAGTTTAATGCAAATTGCTGGGATTCAACGACTTCGTCTAAATGATCGTTAATTCGATGGCCCAACGCTCGAGAGTTCCATTGTGGTTTACGAAGAGTTCACACTTCGCGAACAGGTGTAATCAAAACATTTTTGACACTATCGCTTCCCCGTACTCTTCTTATCGTCCAAAATGGATAAGCAAAAGATTTGAACTATCAGCAAGACGAGTTGCATAGACATTCCTTATGCCACAATGATAATCATCGACCATTCAAAACAGTCGCAAACGATTTAATACACCTATATCGACTATTTCTACTCGTCTATTCGCAGATATTTATTATTGAAGACATTGAAAATTGCTGCAAAACACGCGATGCTCGTGCGATTGAAACAATTTGAAATGTATGCCTTTAATGTTAAAGGGGATGGAAGATTATCGATTGAACTTTTCTTCTCCCTTTCGCGATGTATTTGACACAAATGTTTCGATGTAAGACAATCATTAATATGATTTCGTTTTTTTTGGAAACATATTGTCGTCTACTTTATTTGAAATTAATTACACTACTGAACAAATATTCGTACGAATAAAAAATAATGTCTTTGCCATTGTATTGAAGTGGAACCCTAAATATTTTTGGTTTGCGTTTGTTTGTGACATTAAAATTAAAAATACCATATGCCATCATCAGTCGTAAAAAGATTGTCCATTATTTTTGATCCGTTGCTCTTTGGCAATACAATTTCTACGAATAAGCGAAATCGTGAGAAGGCGGAACGAGATGATAGACTGTACACTGCGAAATTGAGACGTCGGGAGAATCAGAGTCGGTCCTCAACTACTTATCGTTGCAGTAGGTTACCGCAAAACGCGGTGTCGGCGTGGGTCGCCTAAGTGCACTCGTCCGGTTACCGTAAAAGTTTGTAGCCGCCCAGGAGGGCGTATAGTATGTTTTTTCGCGTCATGGCAAACAAATTATTTCCATTTCAAAGTTCTCTCGGATCTGTTGTACTTCGTTAGAATCTCCCGGAATGACAATTATTCAAATTATATACCGGTACTTCGCGGTTTCTAGATGCGTTTAATTTATGAATGAAAACATTGATAATCGGATGAAACTCGATGTCACCGCAATATTGAAGGAGGATCGGTTGCTGAGAGTTCGTTTCGCATAAGTTCGAGAAAAATGAGAGAGAATTGCAACTACTTCTCGATGGTATAAAAATCTGAACAAATTCAGGCATATTTAAGGTACTGAAAATATTAATTTTGCATAATAATAATTTCAAAAAGTTATTAACAAATTGATAAAAAAAAATTTGTTAAGCAAATTAACGGTAACTCAACTTTTTTTTTTATGAAAATGATTCGTTCATTTTTTCGAACACGTATGCATTTTTTCAGATTTTTATCTTGGGTTTGAATTTTTTTTAAATGGAAAAAATGTTTAGAAGAAGAAAAAATTCAAACCCAAGAAAAAATTCTGAAAAAATTCATACGTCTTCAGAAAAATGAAAGAATCATTTTCATTAAAAATAAAGTTGAGTTACCGTTAATTTGTTTGACAAGTTTGTTTTTCATCAATTTGTTAATAACTTTTTGTAATTATTATTATGCAAAATTAATCTTTATAGTACCTTAAATATGCCGGAATTTTTTCAGATTTTATACCATCGAGAAGTAGTTGCAATTCTCTCTCATTTTTCTCGAACTTATGCGAAACGAACTCTCAGCAATCGATCCTCCTTAAAACTTTCACGGCTACTGAAAAACAGTAGCATCCGCTGAATTCCCATTTTTGCGAAATTGTAGTTAACGTTGAAAATTTTTAATTAAAAAAATTTGAAAGTAAATAAAAATAATGATAAAATATTAATATCGAATTTTCATAGATTTCCTTATTGCAATAAATAAAATGGTGATTATCCCAATAATATCGAAAGGATGAAATATTAAAGGTAATGCGATGCAAAGATAATCTCACGTATCGTCTCGAAAAGAGAAAAATACTTTCATTATACGCTTATCGCGTAAATCGTACGTAAACATTATGAACCGACCGCAGTGTGACTGTGATTAGGATGCCCCCGATGCGAACTACGTCGCCTGTTTATCCCACAAATTTGTTACGCAGCCTGTAGACGTGCTTTCGCGCGTCACACAACCTGTTCCCTCGAGAGATGTATATAGAGATTCGTGGAACGCCCGGGCATCCCGATGCACGCTGCACGCGCTACTCGTAATTGGATACAGGAAATACCCTTAAATTCCCAACAGGGTTTTCCCCTTAACGTCTTTCATATCTTTCCTCATTGCGGAGAGAAAGCTCTCGGAAAGGCAGAAGCGCACGGCAATCGATGAATGTCATAGACTCGATGAAAAATTCAATCGTCGCGTTAAACAAAGTATTTGCAAATATTTTCATCTCGATAGGATCGAAACTGACTGTTCTATCGAAATTTACTCATTTCAATCCAAAATTACTTTTAATATTCTAATACACAACTTTTAATTCATTTACCCGACAGTTATGGTTTTCAAAAATTAGGAATCGAAAGATATCGATGGTATCAAAAACTGCATCAACGCTTCTCATTTTTATTTTATTTTTCTTGTTTTTTTCTTTCTATTTTCATCATAAACAGATTCATCATCGTTAATTTCGGGATAACACTGCTGTTAGCATTTTTTTTAACAGTTCGTCAAACGACTGTCACGCGTGTTCAACACATTTTAATTCGTTCGTTTGTCGGTTATTTTATGTAATTCTATGTATTTTATCAGCTGAATCAATATGATTCAAGCAGCGAAAAAGTGAAAAGAACAAAATTGAAAAATCGAGTAAAGTGAAATTTTTCCGAATTAAATTGGAACAATTAAATTCTTTATTCAAATTCTTTTCCCGCGTCGTGAAACATCGATTCGAGTCTAACAATTGAAACCCGACGACTTTTTTTAACTACACAAAGCGCAACAAAATTAAAAGAACATTCATTTCCATTTAATGATGGAGTTTAAGAAAAAAAAAGAAGTAATTACGTACAGTATAACAATACGCGACTGCGTCTTTTTCCCCGATCGGTGTTAGCAGCAGTCTCTGTAGCGTCTCGATAGGCTGCGTCGGTTTGAATCCTGTAGTCCAACACTCTTCTTCGCGAATATTTCGTAATAGTGTTCCGGCGACTAAGCAGCGCGGACGTTTCTTCGCAAAAGGTGGGGAGGGAAGATTCTACAAGATATATACGGCTAGATGTAGCCTCAAGGCACGCAGGAGACGATGATCAAAGACTAACCGTCTTCGCTCCCACTTCGGACTTATATATATGTACGAAGCTCGCGTTCCCGCGCGTATCGTTTCGAGATCTCGCGTCTCTCTAATCGACTGGCTGTTAGTGATGATAAGGACAGCTGCGAGACTCCCGCGGATGGTAACAATGTCACCAGTTGCTTTCCACCCAAAAAAGGCTCGAGATAAAAAAAAAAAAACAAAAAAAAAAATTAAATTGCGATTGTTCGATTGTTTTCTCGGAAGCGCGCGAAAGCAAATTGCTTTTCGTGTACAAAGTTATAAGAAATTAACGAAGCGACGGCAAATTTCTGCGAGCATCAAATTAACTATAAAAAACTAATTTACCGTCTGTATATTGTTAAATTTTCCTTTTTACGTTCAGAAGTCGTCGTAACTTTCTGTAGCGCTGCTTCGGATCATTAAAACTGCTCGATAAAAAGAAGACGTTGGAGATAATTATTGAGTTAAAAATACGAGACTACATTCTCGATAACTAATAATCGATCTACTGGAGCTGAGAAACAAATTTTCGGGGTTTCAAAATAAATTTTATTTTCATCAGTTACTTTTTTATTCGGCAAAAAAATCATTTTTCAGGTATTGCGAAATGAACAGTCATAATAAAATTTCATTTGTAAACATATATCTAAATATTTTTTTGCTACCGATGTTTTGAAAAAGACGAAATTATCTTGCGGGATGCTGTATAAGCGCCGATAGCTTTGAACCGCGTGAGATGCAGTTTCGGGATTCTGCAAATGACTGTAATTTTCAAAGTTGCTTGTTAGGTTTTTCGAGGGGACCGGATTCTCTGCCGACCCGCGTGATTCTTTGGCCCTCAGCCGTTATTTTTCTGCTTACTATATGCTATAGTGCACACAATATAGTGGTATAGGCGGTACATATTATCACATACATCCACAAGAATCAACGAAGGCGGGAACGGTAGTGAAAGTATGTGGCAGAAAACGAGAGGCGAGCTACCCGCGGTTTCGTTGTTCAAGGCAAACCTCAAATGCCACACGGATCTACGCTCGATTGCTGAGAATTATATCGTGCAAACTATATACACAAAATGTCCGTCGATATATCGAATCCCCCGCGATGTAGCGAACCTCAATCGATTGGTATCCTCGACATAGTATACGCGCGAGAAGAGACCTTCCATTGTTTCGATGATTCCGACAGGAATTGCGTCGCCCGGAGATAAATTCTTTCTTCGAACGTCCGAAAGGATCTGCTCCGTCGAGTTTGCGCAATGAAACATTTCCTTTCCGGGCGCGCGAAAGGCGAACTCCTGATAACTTTCAAATCGCGCATTTCTTCTTCGAGATTAAATCGATCGCTCGACTACAAGTTTTGAGCCCAAAAAAGTAAAAAATTCGAATCGGGTTTGTAAAAGTCTGGAATATGTGACGCCGGTTGCCACAAAGTTGTTTTTCGTCGTGAATATGACGTGATGATATGAGTAGTCAAACGGGAATAGCGATTTCGTGAACTTAAAAAAATTTGAAAATTCATTCCTAAGTCGTTGCACAATTTTTCCTGATTTTGAAAAAAAAAATAATAGTTTCACGGTATGTTAGATATACATATAGATATGTGACGCCGGTTTCCACAAAGTTATTTTTTGTCGTGAATACGACGCGATGATATGAGTAGTCAAACGGGAATAGCTATTTCATGAACCTAAAAAAATTTGAAAATTCATTCATAAGTCGTTGTGCAATTTTTTCTGATTTTAAAAATAAAAAAAAATAGTTTCACGGTATGTCAGATATATTGCGAAATATCGTATTTGAAAATGTGGATAATACGCGATTTTAGAAAAAAAAATTGGGTGCAGAGTACACTTGCCAATGATTTAATCGGGAGGCCATGAGTGGCAATGGATTATAATTATAACAGATTATAATTATAGATACAGTCAATCGAGGATGATATCAGACAATGAAATCTATAAGAGCGATCCGAACGTTGCCGCAAACAAGTCTGACAAACAACAGCGTTGGACTGTGAAGATAGCTTCGTTCGAATTTCATATCAGAAGAACGCGTATTAACCAATCATAATTGCGATCGCAATCCTTTGCCTTTCTTCCTGTCTTATCGAATAACAAAATTCTTTTCTTTTTTTTTATACGAAGGTATCAATTATCATTATTTTATGGGGAATTTTCCAGACGTTTTTAATCGCAAAATTTCGGGACTAAGAAATTGAAAAACGTTCGTTAGAGAATTGAATGCATTTTAAAATCACTGCAAAACAGCAAAAAACCGGCAATAAATTATGTCCACTGAACCTAAGATTTTTTGTACGGACTTTTTGCCGTAAAATCTATAATTCATGTGTTTGATACGATATACACTGCGAAAAAAATCGATTAAGTTGACAAAATCGGCGCTTACGGGTGGCGAAATATTCTTTTTCTTTTCTTACTATGAAAATTATTTATTTTGAAGAACCGATTATTTATTTCGCGACTCCGCGAGCGCCGATATAATCGGTTCAATCGATATTTTTTCTCTTTTTCTTCCAAAATATATTCGCTAGATATCTATATACTTATAGATACGACATATCGAACATTTTTCTATTACATATAAAGATATTTATAGATGGATACATTTAGACCAATAGGCGCAGTATGATGGATGAATTTACATAGGTAGATAAATACATTTTTTCGATTTTTTTTCTGCTAATTTAAAAAATGTTTAAATGTATTCATTCTTTGCAACGCAATCCATCGTACATATCTTTAAATTTTTCTATTTTAATCCGTTTTTCCCTTTATATTGTATTCTATCCGTCAAACTTCGTTAATGCGCACTTCGCATCGTTCAAAACGATAAAAATATCCTTCGGCAAATGAGGTAATAGATAACGCGACTTTCTCGCTTGTCGTTGGATCGTTAAAAAGTGATCTATTTATTATCCGCATACATAGTGTATCATAACGTTCATACATAAGGTAAGTCCATCAATTGTAATGTCGGGTGCGGTTCTCCGTTCGGTAAACTTTGACTATCGTAAACTCTGAGACGCGAAACATTTTTTTTCCAAATCGATGAATCTAAAAAAATTTACGGAATTGTCTCCAACGTCACTGATTACCCGTGTGGAAGAAATTTCGCCTATGTCGCCTTAGCCTATGAACACAGGTGCGTTTCGGAGTAAAGTATCCGATGACGCATCGGAGATCATTCTCTATCGGCGATGCCGTTATTTACCATATTTTACCGCATTGTGTAATTGCTACAGGAGCGCCGCTTCCCTTTCGTGTCAAGAATCACGCGCACAGTTCACATGCCATTAAAAACCCGGAAAACTAAGAATCAACGATGAGTCATAGATAATTTTTTTTTTCTTTCAACGCGCTGCGTCTTCTCTATCCGTATGCCGCAGGTACAGCTCGCTTTTCGAAGACACAAAACCGAATTGTCCTTTATTACTCAAAGCACAAATTTAATGACTCTGTTCGGCGAGTTATCGCGGTTTTTTATGACAGTCACGAGACTGCAATGACCCAAACGTAATTTTATGTTTTTGCGCATCAAGTTGTTCATAATACTTGAGGTTTTCGGCCTTAAAGATAATATTCAGCTCGACATTTTCGTAATTATTCAATACTTCGGGTCTCAACGAAAATCTAGTGGTTTCCGGGAACCGTTGGTATAGATATTTGTACTCGAAAACCATAAGGCGGCCAATAGAAATGAAAAAAAAAAAAAAAAAATTCACTTCGCCAGACGCGATTGTCATTCAAAATACATTATCATCTGCTTGATGATTCACCTGTCATGCGAAAGCGGTGTTCATTAATTTACGATTCATTGAAGTCAGAAATTTCACACCTGTATTACGACATTGTGTACAATTGATGAATTGACAAAAAATGAAATAATTTGGTAACGTAGTAATTTCCAGATAAGTCGAATATGATTTTGAATACGTGTAGCGTATTGTTACACAAAAATAATATTACTCCTCGTTTGATTAATCATCGGGAAATGCAGATACAAGTTGTACGCGACGTACATACGCCGCATTCTCAAGTAAACATTCAGATGAATAATAAATAAGCTGCTGGAGGAAAAGCATATCTTACGCGGCGTTTAACCAAAGATATATTCCACGTACAACGAAACCGTAACATTCGATAAGTGACAATTTGCACATTTTTAAATAACTAGAAAGTCTGTTTGCAACCTTATCGCCATTTCGACAGTACGAGATATCGAAATTAACGTCTTATGCTTCCTAATTGTTTCAAGAAAATACTTATCTGACGTTAAGACGCTACCGGGTCTCATGATAAGCTGTTTTTCCTATTATTTTTTTCGAGTTAAACGTCCAACTTGACGTTCCACAAGCGTCAGTACGTGAGAATTTTATGCGACCGATAATAAAATGTATTCTATTACAATCGCTCTGTTTTGCAACCGCCGACGTGTTAAAAGTTTAAAGATGCCGTCATCCTTTGGTAAAATTAACCTCGCGCACTTTTTTTCTTCATTTGAAATAAATTCCATGGAATTTGAATAACAATAATAAGAATTTTTAGGTAATTTTCATACGTATTCATAGATACGAATGTTATGCAATAAATATGCAACAAAAAAATCTGAAAAAAATCAGTCATATGTCTTCGAGTTGAAACATATTTTCGGAATTTTTTCAGATTTTTACATGCAATTCTTGTTGCAAAAGATTTAATTTTCATTTGGGAAAAATTCTCCGATTTCGTCTTTCGCTCACCGTTTACCAATGCGTTTTCTTCAACAATGTGCCGAGCTGATGCGTCGGGCAAAAACAATTGTTATTTGGCAAAGTTAAATATAGTGGTTATGATAATTAGCTATAACAGCGTACTTCCTCATTAATATGTCATCGACATGATGAATACGGTGAGGAATATCGACGACGGGTCGTGCCGGCGATAGCAATCGCGAAGCGCGATTACCTATTCTAATAAAGAATTTCTGCTTAAATTTGTCTGACCACGCAAGGGCTTTGCCTACTACGCGTAGGCGCGTCGGGGAATCACTTACGTCGCGACTCGGAATAATAAATCGCCGTCGTAGTCCGCCCCTCCCTATCGCGACCGGGTCTTTGTCGCCGTCTGGTAGCATATCTGTTTATGAAGCGAAATTTCCGCATCCGCATGATGGATCTATGTTGCAAGACTGTTGAGGCGAGACGCCGTTTACTTTTCGTTGCAAAGTGTAGACGAAACAAGAAAAGAACGAACGAATCGCCGCGTGAAATCACGGAGTTGACGAGTCCGACACGCGGATGTATAGAATTAAAAAAATCGACTAACTTATACTCTTGTGACTTAATCAGCAACATTGAGTACGAAATGTCAGCTTTTCTGCGTTATTAATAGGATTTCAAGTATTCTTTTTGCACCGTAATGTTCGTTATTAAATACAAACTTCGTATCAACTGTGTTATTAATGCATTCGCGTTATTTCTTATTTAACTCTTTATAAGAGGATAAGCGCCAATGCGCAAATGCATCGTAATCACCGTTATTATAAAAACTTCATGTATCCAAAGAGAATAGTTATTATTAGCCAATTCCATGTGAAAACCTGTAATTAATTTGCTACAAGAACTGCAGCGTGACGGTTTAAGTTGCGAAACTGGAATAATTTCTATTCACATAACGTTTTCTTAATTGTCACAATCGTTATCATTCGGGGATTAGAAAAATCTATAGAAAGCCCTTTTTCCGTGACCCGCATTAACTGAATCACTGTTAGGTACGATTTACGAATTAATCGGGTATCTCTCAATTGGTAGAATGCAATTCGATTGATCTGAAAATTGATGCGAAGATGAGATAACTATATTTATTTACTCGACAAAGTTACGTTGGGTTTTGGTTCTCAGCAAATACTCGACCCATTTGTTTGTTTTATTGAGGTCAATTGACAAATCAAAGAGTCGACGAAGTTTTTCTTTGATGTGATACCGCGAGAGCGGTATACAGTAGTATAGTATCGAAACAGTCCTCCGTCTGACCACTACTGACTCTTATCTACTGCGACCTTATCTATTTCTCATTTACGTTAATACGTGCTCTCCGATACACTTCGCGTCTTATCGATGACTACAATGTAAAACTTTCACGGTCATGTTTTATTTTTTTTTCCTTATGCGCTTTGGCACCTAAAACAATTTTTCCTTAATAAGAAATCTAAAATAAATGCGTCATAACATCGGTATTTTCTATCGCAAACGATTCCTTAGCGCTTCCATTCGCATTGTGTACATTTTTTAAGGACATTTAATCGCGGAGAATTTCATTGAAAGATTTATGAATGAAAATGCGACGATTGCAGCGATGCAAGATGATTAACGACTCGTTTATCCTTCACCTGTATACGAAATTCCAATGACGCGTTTGCACGACATATATTACGAATATCGTTTAAATGTAACTTCAGATTTTACTTACGGGATAACGAAGTCGAGAAACGATCGAATCCACAGATGATTTCCTTCCGAAACAATGATAAACTTAACTGACAATCACGTGCGAGCGTAAAACAACACTTCGTGGTCCACGACGCCGACAGGACCTCCGTAACAGAACGATCCTCGCGAACGTACGGATTCAGAGTTGTGAGAAGAATAAGCGCCGTGAGCGGGGAACAAGCGTCGCTTACCTTCCACTGGGAATTCCCCCGTACGTAATGCTGCAAGTGAGCCTTAGGACCAATTGGCTCCGGTTCACCCTGCCTTCCCCACCTACCGATCTTTACCTTAAAGACCGTTCTGCCGCGCGAAGAAACCACACGAGGAACGGGCGTTAAGGTAAAACATGTGCGCAACAGTGTCAGGAGGGGAGTCACTCGACATACGAAATATGCATGCGTACACGCGGCTAAAAGACGAATTGTTTTCGATATGCATGTGCCATGTGATGCGATTAAACATTTTCTCGATCGGTAAAACCGTATCGTATTTGGTTGACCCTATTTATGGGTTCAATGTATTCATATAACACGATGAGATACTATACTACTATCCAGAAAACCAGTTGATATTGGACGTTTCTTTGATTCATATTCATGGTATCGTGAATATCATAGTAAAGACCAACGTTAGTTCTCAGTACGCTGTACGTATGTACAATTGAACTCTGTGCATTTTCTGCACCAACAATTAGATCGATGACTCGTCATTTTTGCTTCCTGGTAAAGATGCATCGTGAATGAGGAGCACAGAATTGCGAGAATTCATTTTTTCGAAATATTAAAATATTTTTCATTTTTTATTTTTTATTTCATTGGTTTTTTTTTTCTATAATTATCATATTTTTTATATAATTATTTATTTTTTTAATTTCATTAACATTATTTATGTTAAATTTTTTTTTTACTATTTTTTTTTATAGAAATACTAATTTTCTCGAGCCGTTATTACGCTGAAAATGTTTGATTACAAAAAAAATTGGGTGAATTTGATTTCAACAAATCGCATTGAAGAGTTTTTGATTGCTTTCGAAAGGTCATATCGAGGCCTTCGAAAGATACTTCAATGAAATATCTCAATATCGGAATAGAAACACTCGAAATTTAATCTCAATGAACCTTCGTGTTTTCTTATCGTTGGTAACACATCGCATAGGATTTAAGGATTTACAGATTTAATTACACAACTTTTTGTATACTTTCGTCAAGAATAACAAATTTTCCAAATATATAATTTCAGCTGTTTATGTTGTTTTAGTTGTCCATAACTACAAATAGTTATTAAAAAAAAAGAATTAAAAAAGTTAATAACGGTCAATTATTTCGTTGACGTAATGATACATTCATAAAATTCCCCAAGCGGTGCTTCTCGCGCGCAATTGCATATTTTTTAAACGCTGATGCAGAATCGTTCATACGCGCAACAAAGTTTCTTGATGCGCTAAGCCGATTTTCCTCGACCTCTCAGGATGATTTCAAACTCGCGAGAATACAACAGGATGCCGGCATCGTATATCTGATAACGCAAATCGCTTAATCCACATCGGCCCGTTATCTCTCGCGAGATCGATCGCCTCATCGCACTCGGTCAGTAGTTGCCGATGGAGAGATACGCGATGATTAATTACAACGAACTATTTGAATATCGCGAACGATCGATCGAAACCGCGAATCGATAGTGGCGCGAGAAATGAATCGCATGGAAACGCGTCTGATCGACACTTTCCGTAACTACTGAACATTAATTCGTAGTTTTTAAAGAGAAAATTGCACAATCAATTCAACTGCGTTGTCGATTCTCGTGACTATTATAAATAATCGTAAACGAGACACCGAACAGAGACGAGAAAATTCCTAATAAGGTAATTAGCATCGTTAAATTATAAATTGTGTTTTTTCTTCATTTTTTTGTTGTCTAATTATACCACTTGGCCTCAATATGGTTAATTTCTCGGAAAAACGATATTCAGCCATTTCTACCGACCGTCGCTTCGATTGGAATCGACTCGACCGAGCGCGCTAAACTTGGCACCTGTTATTATCTTAACGTTGGTTAATACAGTATTTGACACGATAATGATGAAAGCTCCGGAGTTTTACGAACAAATACGCGTTATCAAACACGAGCTATGCACGAAGTACTTCAACGATACTGAGACTTGGAATTCTCGATACGCCTGAAGTTTGTTACACGTGCATCCACTTGACTTTCTTTCGGCGACATCGAGCGCGTGAAGTGAGCGTTATTCAACCAAATATTATAAAGTCCGAGTTCTATTTTGTCTTCTTTCAACACCGATAACACGCGTCTCAGATAACGTTGGATTTGCAGCTTGTGAAGCGCTTTGTCGAGCGCTACTCGTCTCACTCACTTGTCAGCACAAAGTAACACATTGTGTGTACAGTATGCGAGATAATGAAATTGGATGAAAAGATTTACTCGCAGAATGTACCGAGCAGTTTTATAAGCCGAAAGATTAATCAACAAGATATTGCCGTGCAAACAGCGATTTATTTCAATTTTTTTTATAAAATTTTATCGATTCATTATTATCACGATGAGCTTTTTCTTTTTTTTTTTTGCGCAAACGTCTATGAATAAACAATTAATAGATGTAACAATAAAAAAGGCACTTGTGTCGCAAAATTCTTACGTTTACTTTTCATAGGCGACTTGCATCCTCGACAAGTTATCGCGTTCGTTCATAACAAAATGAGGTCAGTGGTTCATCGTACATTCTTAAGATACACGAGAGATACGCCGACTTCGGAGATTACTTTTCAGATAAAAAAAAACAATCGATGAATTATCGATTTTCGTCGTCTCCTGCATAATTTTCTCGATGCAGTCATCGCGATTTTTTACCGGGATTCACCGATACCGCGGATAAAAATAACTTTCGATTCAGGGGGTGTCCCACTCGTTTGTGCATTACGCAGCGTCTATACGGAACTTTGTGAATGAAATTAAAAAAAAAAAATGTATGCGTTACCAAGAAATGACTCAATCGTGAGATTTATCTCAGTTATGACTTTGGAAAAACTTGACGCGTGTAATATTTTTTATTTTCCAACTTCTTTGCAGTTATTTGCATCGAAAAATCGGGTAGTTTTTGGTATTCCGAAAAAAAAAAAATATCTCGAATCGAACTTTGCGAACAGTTTGAATTTTATTTTCATGTCGGCGGTCAATGACTCAGTCAAACACCTTAATATGAAACGCGTTTCAGTCCATTATTTTCGCGTCTATTTTTTAGTTCTCTCATTAATCAGCGTTTTTTTTTGCCCTTTGTGTTCTTCGATCATCGGAATGATGATCCATAGTTTCAGCAGCGACAGGCTGAGTATTCTGACTATTCACGATCGACCGATCAAAAACGGCATACCGAATCGTGACGGACTTTTTAGGTATTAACATCCCGTGCCATGCGCAGCGCCCGCCGCTCGGGGAAGTCCCGCGATATCTCTTTTACTTTTTTCTTTTCTCTTCGACGATTCTAACTACGCATTCGATCGGCGCTTCAAAGCCGTTCTCCTCGTGCGATGGACTCGTCGTATCCGTTCGTTGATGTGCGAAAACAATTCTCTGAAATATTCTCACCTGTGGTCGGCGAATGATACGAAGTTTCACCGGTCTTTTCAGCTATCGCGACTGCAACATAGTAAAACTATTTTAACGCTTAACGGAAGTGAGTCGAATAAGAATCGCAGGATTTATGGTACATTGTTTCTTTCGCAACCGGTCGTAAATAATTTTTCAGCTTAACACAAATATTTTATGAATAATTTAACGACAACAATGCAATTTCCCGGAATTTCTTTTCCGAGATTTCCAAGTTACAATAATTTACTCGACTCATCGCGTCCCCGGATAGCGAAGGATACATTGAAGATGATCACTCGCAAAGCTCATTACGCATTGATAAAATTTACCGCCGTTTTCTTCGTCTTTATTGATTTTTCTTTTTATTTTTCTTTTTATTTTAGATTTTTCAATCTTAATGATATCTATGCATCGGCATTCTTTGCAATTATGTGAATTAGACACGATGATCGATGTATATATAGAGCTTAAAACTCTCCGTGTCTTTCTTCGTAATGAAGAATAAAAGTAAACAAAGATATATTGAACGCGTGTGTGAGAATAAATTTGCAATAGCTATGGAATTTTCGATTAACGTCGAGCGACAATTTCCTCGGGACGCGACGTGTCTCTAGTCGATGATGTATCCATAAAAATATGTCGATCTTGCGAAAATGTTTCGTGTTCGCGCATATGTTCGTCGTTATTTCTAACCACAACTACACCTGAAGATGTATCCGCGCGGAAACTTTTTTTTTTTTTTTTTTTTTTTCTTCTTCATGCGCATACATGTAATAACAGAAGCCGTGTAGTGGAGAGGAAGAAATAGGAAAAAAAATGCACGCGAACAGTGCAAAAAAAAAAAAACCGGCGTCGATCGAATAAATTTCTGATTGATTTCCAGACTCGTTAATCGCGTTTATTCGTCGCGATCTTAAACAAATATTGCTGTAATACATAAACAAAGGAAAATTTGCGATTTTTTTATCGTTCATCGAACATCTTTGCGTGGGGCAGGATGTTTACAATTGTGTCGAATGTATTAGATCGCGAAATTTCAATATCATGAAATACGTACGTCAACGCCGAAATTACGTGACATTGATAAAATCTATCGATAATATTCAAGTCTCGGAGATCCCAAATATTTTTGAACCTTTGTTCTTGTTGTCGTCTTACTTTACCCGAAATCGACTTTTTTTTAAATCGCATTTGTGATAAAATGCGCAAACATACGATACGATATGTTACACCATCGCGTTTCGATTTTCCTATAATCAATCTTAAAAAAAAAGTGATTTTTGGCAGAATTTCGCCATTTTGAAAAAATCCGATTTTCTAAATCGATGTGTGGTATTCTACGATTAATATTGCAGTGGTACGGAGGCCTTAAAATACATAATTCTTTGGAAAAATGCAGATTATGCGATGCACAGCAATGATGCAATATTTTTCTTGGTTTTTCCGTTAACAGTAAATTACGAGTCTTACGGCTCTTCGCTGCTTCGTCAATCATCGAGTCTGCTGAACGCACTATAGCATAGTATTTTTATTTACGATGTACTTGATTGCCGGGGAACAGATTGGCTTTAATAACTATGCCTTTCTGACACCGGTTTACTCATCGCAAAACGACGCGTTACAACTTCCGGTTAATGATCAAAGAGATGGATGGAGTACTATAGACGATAAAGCGAACTTTAACTAGGAGACCGTTGAATGGCGCAAAAGTAAAAGTCCGGTGTACACCGTGGGAGATAATAGCTTCGTGTCAGGTGACGGTATCGTCGAAGACGTTCAACCGCCCCGACACCGCGAGGTACCATAGCAAAACGAGAGTTGTGCTCGCCATCGCGCCGGTCACGGCTCGTATAGTTAGCCGTTTAGTGGGTCGCACGCCGCTGCTACTCGCCGCAACTCGTACTTATCTGGGGCTCTATGAGTCCAACGCTTTCACGAGAGTTTCGTCATCGTTCGCGAGGAATACGAAGCAGGAAAGGAGCAAACGGAGAAAAAATAAAAAAAAATTATTTGCACCCGTAGAACTATATCGGCGTTCTGAGACGCGGGTCGATCGAATTATTCCCACGATCGGTCGCAGCAGCTATACGTATTTTAAATACGAAAACGATTTCCATTCACGAAATGATTTTACATTGTTGTGAATTCACGTGGATAATCGTTAAACCCTTTGATGGCAAAGGGGTCCATTTGACGATTTTACTATTATTATTATCTAAAAAATCCTCTAATACACATTATTATCGTAATGTGTCCTTTAAAAAAATGAGAAAATCGTATTTTGACCTTTCCGACGCGAAGTGTGCTATTCTGCGCGATATATATTACATAATTAGGGACGGTTACTCAAGTGGAAACAATCGTTGGGAATCATTGCCGTTCACATACGTCCACAGGGACGGCATGAGAATATTGCAAAGGTGAAGGCGGATTCAATTTATCAAATGGTACAATCGTTCGTGTTGAGGATATATCGTCGGAAATTTGAAAAAAAATTCTTTATCTTCGTAAGATACGAAACGGCTATAGTCGGCGATATTTGAACACCTGTCCGGCAGGTGGGGCGACGGAGTCTTTTCTACCGCTTTGCAATCGCGTCTGTTAGACCGACAAACTGTTTTATCAAACGAGCGCAATGGTCTCAAAATAATAAGTAACATTAACAAAGACTTAAATATTGTTTACCGAGAATTTTAAATACATTTTACAAAATTTGACTTGAAAAAAAAATAATTATTTTTCGAGTTGTTTTTTCTGAAAAAAATTCGAATGTACGACATTGCAGGGTACAATTTTTTTTTTCTATTAAATTTCAATGATATTTTCAATGATTTAATTGAAATTCAGCAATGAAAATGATTTTCCGCGTTTGCAATTTCTCGGAAACTATAAATTCAACGATTTTGAAGAACGAAAGTGATCCAACAGATGATCGTTCGGGATCCGCGTGGCAAAGCCGAGGATCAACGACAATGTCCGAAGTCCAACGACGAGGAAGATCTATGCGGCAGTTGAGCGCGGAACCTCGTGCCGCTCGTGTCGAGCGTTTCGTAGTTATATTTATTGGAACAAAAAGAAAATACAATATAAAAGAGTTCATTTCGGTGAGTACCTTTACCGATAATTTAATCGTTCGTATATCGCTGTGCTAATCGAATATTCAACTGTACGACTTCGTTGGTACGTTTGTCAATATCTGACACGTAAGTTACAACTTTGCCGAAGTGAATCGATTACGCGGGTATTGTCCTTCAACCTTCAACGTCGTTGTACCGGTCCCAGACGCGTAAAACTCACCTGAAGGGAAATGTCGCACAGGTGCCACTGTTCCCTGCATACAAATTATCGCGAAATATAAAAAAAAAAACAGAAAAAAAAAAAATTTAAGGCTCTTTTCGGAAAAATTTGCGAAATTAAACGATATTTTACAACAGCTGATAGAAACATATCGTTGGCCATTATTATTCTATTATTTTCATATTTTCGTATTTACATGCGATCGTATCGAGGCCACGGAGCTTACGATGTAATACAGAGACGACCCGCGTCACGAATTACTTAGCATCGATACGACTTCGTCAATATTTCGTGTTCTCGTTTGCCGATGTATCGCGCGCAAAGGAAAACTCCGTTGCAATACATCGCGCTTTATTTTGCGGTTTACTTTCGTCCATTATTAACTCCCGGTGACGAAGTCGATGGCAACAGGTAGCACTTTACCCCACAACGGCATTAAAGTTGTTTCGCAGCGCTCCGTACCGTTGTCGCGAAATAATGCTGACTTGTGGATAACGTTAATCCGTATCCGTGAAACATATTTCGCCTCGTCTCGACACACCAATTTGTTATCCGCGTATATACAGCTATCGTCAAACAAACCGCGAGAGCTCTTCCTACTCTAACGTACTAAGGTGGAAGTCCTAAATCATTAATGATGACATTTGAAATTTTTTTTTTCTCGATTTTTTTCGTTTTATTCTTTCGATATAAAAGTCGCGTGACGCCGCGCGGATTTACGAGGAATTGACACAATTTTAAGACAGCGATAATTAATTATTTCGTTTCTCGGAATACATTGAAACGGAATCTTTCGAAGAAATTTGCCGAAAGCAAAATTCGTTGTTCTGCTCGTCGAAGCCATACGCCCGTTTCGATTCGGTTCTCGAATACGCATAATTACGAATTCTTGTGATAAAACTCGTTAATTTTAGATTTTGCGATTAGATATCGCGCTCAGCTAAACCGTATATACATAAGTCTAAAACTTCATTCCTCTTCCTTGCTTTACGGTGTAAGGTGAAAGTCTCGGTTATCAATAAAAATCTTTAAGTTTTACTTTCAGCTACGAATTTTTTTTTGAAAACGCCTATTCGCGTATTTAGACATAGTAAGGTGTACACATTTAGATTTATCGCACACTAGAAATGAAGTAATGAGAACAATTATATTACATCGCGATTACATTAAAAAAAAAATTACACCAATTTTTCTTTTTTTTTTTTTCTGGATAAATAATTAATTTACATTTATTTAATATTTTCAATTTTTATATTTAATAGATCGAAACTTTTTTCTTCGTTTTTCCAGTGAACTACCAGTGAATATCGCTAATTATTGTTTGACCTTTAATTTTATTCTTGACACTGTTTGATATTTACAGTTTTTTGTTAAATTGAAATTTTTTTTTTCTGGATAAATATTTAATTTACATTTATTTAATATTTTCAATTTTTATATTTAATAGATCGAAACTTTTTTCTTTGTTTTTCCAGTGAACTACCAGTGAATATCGCTAATCATTGTTTGACCTTTAATTTCATTGTTGACACTGTTTAATATTTACAGTTTGTCGTTAAAATGAATTTTTTTTTTTGTCAAACCGGTTAGAAATTGGAGCGTCGAGCTGACATATGTGTTCCCCTATTTCCGCGGACCTAACATAGTTTGTTTTTTTTTTCCTCTATTTACAAACGATGATTCATCGGAATCGTAACGACACTATGAATATTATCGCTATATTAGTGTATATATACGTGTAAAAGTAGTACACATACGTAGGGAGGGGGGGGGGGAGGGGGGGAGGTTTGGTTAATCGTTCACAGCAGCAGGTGAACACTGTAAAATGTGTTACACTATTCGAACGTTCGCGGCGGTGACCAGCAGCAACAGCTGCACCTCTGTTACGGTTCCTGTGCTCGGGAACTAACGCCTTTCCGTATCTTTCCCGTATCTCGCATTGCCGTAGCGCCTAAAAAGTAAAAGTAGCCGGTCACACACTGTCGCCGCCTCTCATCGTGATAACAAAAGTAAAAAAGTGAAAAAATACATAAAATCATTCGATTTATCAGCGATTCGCCGAGGCAGCGGACAGAAAACCATAAATATTTTCGCGATTTGTTATTCTCGTGTATAATGCATATTGCAGTTTCACGCATTTGCTAACGCACGCAAAATTTTCATTCTTCGATATTAATTCGTTTATTCGATGATTTTATGGCATTTTTTCTATCCAATGATCGCGCCGAACGCTGCACATTTCTCTTGAGATTTTTTTTTTTTTTTTTTTTTATTCGCAGAAATGCGTGTATACGTCGTGCAATTTAATTCCATAAGATTTGATACGTTAGATATAAGCGACTCCCATCACATTTTCACGAGAGATTCAGCGCTTGATGCGTCTGCGCGATAACGTTCTCGCGGGCTTTTCTTCTCTTTCACGCTGTCTCCAGCACAATGTGATCCGTCCTTATCGCTGAGCAAAGAATAAGTACGCGAGTGGAACGAAGAGTTCCTTCGCAGGTGTGCCGTGGGTGTGCGTGAGAAATGCAACTCTCGCGTGTCTCTCGTCTTGAAATTCTCGACGGTGGCTCTCCGACTGCAGGAACCTTCCAATTAAACGACCGCGATTGCTTTTGTTTATTCTCTCTTCCCTCTCGTATTTTGCGCCGCGCGTATTATCAATTTCAGAGCTTTGCCTCTTCATTAAATCGACAAAACGCTTTCAGGCTCCGCGGAGTTTATTCGTTTTTCTCGCTTGCAGTCAGTAATGTTAAAATTATTAAGTGGACTTTGTTAATTATTACCCACTACTGCCGGCACGTTAATTATCGGAATTTAAATAATTTTTCATTTGAATTTGTCAAATGGTAATTCAAAAAATCAAACTACTCGAAGGGGCAATGAAACTTAAATTTTTTTATTTTCGTCTATTCGTGCAATCGAGAGATTCGAGAGGATATAGAAGAGGTTTATTCCTCGAATATTACTGAGGCGGTGGTGCCGCAGGTTGGGGACATTAGTCTTGACGACGCTGCGCGTTGCATAATGATTACGACGTGATTCACACTCCCATATAGCATTAGTCGCCCTCCACTAGTCACAGCTCGCAGTATACCACTAAATGACTATACTAAAGTACTATACTTTTAAACCGGAAGCAACCGATTGGTTATATCCGAAAGAACATAATTTCTGTCGATCTCTGCACCGGCAGACCAGAATTTTTCAAATTACTTAAATTAATCAATAAACGAAATTTTTTTTAATCAATTTATTTTTTCAATTTATTTCCGATGATTATTTTATTTTTCATAATTTTTTTTTCATCTTAACCAATTATTATTTTTATCAAATTGATCGTAATTCGCACTGAATAGAAAAAAATTAACCCTTTTTTTTATATCGTTCGCAGAACTTACTTGCCGTTTAAATTAGCAAAATTATGATTTTATCTTGTGAAAAATTTAAATACGTAAAAGTCTTGAGAAAAACAAGCAATTTTTTTTTTTGCATAAATGACCGCTAATTTTTTACATCGACTCCCGTATTTTTTACAGATCACATCTAATGTGTTGCATCGGTACTTGTATTTGAAAATAACAATTCCTTTTATCGTTACACAGCGTTTTTTAAATGAATTTTCAATTTTCCTTTCTCAACGATAATTAATCGAAATATTGGATAATTCTTCTGATACGTGATAATAAACTTCGCGGAAATTCTCTCGCGATGTTTAGCGAATTCATTCGGCGTTTGTATTATTTTTGTTTTTTTTTTTCCACCGTCAGCGAGTCGGAAAGAGAAATGAGAACGAAAAGATTTTAAACCGCTCCGATGCTACTGGGTGTTCACCGTGTGGTATAATAACGATAAATTAGTTGCACATACGCTCGGTATACGGTGCAACGACGACGACGAACGACGAATCCGCTCTCACCCGGTTTTTACACAACCGCGAAGTACTCTCATTCTCATTAGCCGCGATTGTTCGTAGATTATTCTACAGTGCAGAGTGTAGCAAGCGGATAAAGCGTCGAGAGTCTTATATGAACGTATTAGGCGTTAGAGTTCGTCCCCTTCCTCTTTCACTCGGCAGCTCTCCCTCGTCTCTTAATTATTCTTTTTGCTCCGGTAACCCGAATTGATTCTTAACACAAACAAAGAAATGTTAAAGGTTTCCCGTCGTCTTACAAATCGTAATAATCGAAAAAACGCAATTAAATCGAATTGCGTTAAGATCGCGAAGTTCAAGTTTAATAGAAACGAAAAACGGGAAAAAAGAAAAGTAACGTTTCATGAGTCATTTCAACGTGACGTGGTGGTCGTAAGATCGATCTCTACCTATATGGAACCGCCTGACGGAAGGCTGCGAAACGATAGAACGCCCCTCTGCTCGATCTTTTGCCGCACTTGCATAATCGCGCGGCGGTGTGGCTTCTGCCGCGAACTAGCGATCATTATCATTGCCGCGGCGGAGGCAACCAACCGAGTGCGAGAAGCGAGAGTATTATGTTATATATATGAAAAAAAAAAAAAAAGGAAGGAACCTCGAGGATCGTGAGCGTCGGGAGGTCGTAAGGCTCGTTTCGCCGGACGATTCTTATAGTCTTCCTCTCGGCGTACGCAAAGAATCCGCGTCCGCACCTAAACTACCATAACAGTAGTTAAGTATCAACGATTTTACGATTTCCCATCAACTTTACTCGGTATTCTCGAGAGTATCTTTCACTTGTTGCTCGAGCCTTCGGTACGCGTCGGGAATACATTTACCGAGTCATCGAATGTCAAAATTGTTTTCTCCGAATCACAGACATCGAGAGAAGAAAAAAAAAGTCACTATTATTATTATTATTGTTATTATAACAGACAGCAATTTTTTTTTGTCTTTTCAAATGATTTGCTCGTTATTTTTTTATTTTTTCCTTGTCGATGTGATACAAGAAAAAAAATGCTTCGAGGACTTTATATCATCGGGAATTTCTTCCCACGCGTTCGCGCGAACGCAATGACGAGAGGCATAACGCTGTGTAGGGGATATATGTATATGTATATCGCATGAATCGTCGGCTCTATGACAACGAGTGACGACTGTGATCGCGCGAAGGTTGCACCAATTAATATTAAACGGTTGCGGCCGGTCGGGAGGCTGTGCGTACATTCGTTGCACCCACACGTACCGTGTCGTCGCCACATACGAGAAGTATAGGGTTCACCATTGAGAGGGGTATCCATTACCTTGTTGCACGTGTCCTTGACGACAAATTTTTCGTAATACAAAGTATCACTGATTAATTCTATCGATACCCTAACAAATTCTTTTATCCGTTGCTTTTTATTATATGCGGTTTTTCAACCGCCGAATAGCATTGGTATTCGTATTATATGTTTAATGCGTATCGGATAAAATGTGCAACCGATGGCTTTGGAATAATGCAAATTATCCCGCAGCCTTGACACAGATATATCATATAAAAAATAAATATGGAACATTTTTTTCATAACTTTCCGTTTCTTCGTACATTAAGATTTTTTCCTCGAAAATAAATGAAAAAAAAAAAAAAAAAAAATCATATCGACAAAATTGATGTTTTCGATGTTTTTTTTTTCTATTAAACTTTCTTAAATTATTATATCTCACATTACAGTAAAATTACTTAATTATTTTCTCGATGGTTCATTACCGTAATCGAGAGTGTAATTAATAAATAAATGGAAGATTACAGTCGAACGATAATTTGAAATGTTCGCGTCTCTTTTTATCTTCTCGTCGGATGCGAGAATTTGCAGTGTACCGCACAGTGCGGTGAAGCCGAACGCGGAGAGAGAAATTCTTTCGTCCTTTCATCCCGCGAGACACGGGTCGTTGTCCGCGCTTTATAGTTCGATGTGCCAACCACCGCGTGCCACATAACGTAATTCTGCTTTTGCAACGATTTATTTGAATACCGCGCGACAACATCGCGAGTTTTAACGAAAAGATGATTTTGCGAATGAAAAAATTGTCGTTATACCGGAATTTCAAGTTTCTTGTTTATCTCAATTTTTACGGAAGTAAACTTCTTGTGCGTTTGGTGCATCGCGTTCCGTTTGTTGTACACGTCACGGCTATACGACATCCGTACGTACGCCGCGTTCCTGCGGCGAGCGGCAGTCTCCTGGGGGTCGAAGACGTGACACGTAACCAGTGCGACCGTACGATAGACCAATGTAATCGCGATATGTAACTTGCGCACCGTACAAAACGTATATAGAACTCGTGAAACGTCCACTACGGAAAGTGGCGGTTCTGAGTTCACTGACCGTGACGGGGGACCACCTCTTACTTTCACAGTGACTAACGAATCGAGACACAACCGGCCCGTCGAATGGAGCACTGTGTGGCATCGTCGTCGACATACGTACAAAGAATTAAGTGAAAGAACCAAGGAAAATTGATGGGGACATAGAGATACTCGGGAGAACGATTGAAGACATTGTCTTCCACTCGATCTATTAGCGGAAACAGAACGATCCAAGGAGATCACCAATTCCATTTATTCAGTCTGTTTTTTCGAATGCACACTAAGAAAAATGTTTATTTGTAGTTAATAACTATCAGTATTACCACTTCCGGTATTATCGAAGTGATCATTGAATCACTAAAACGGTCAATTTCGTTAGAAACCGTTCGATGGAAAGCTGAAACTTAAATGAATGAAAGATAATTTAACGGAAGATAGTGATCAATTTTTTCGCGTTTTTCTCGCTATCAATGTTGTCGTTACACAATTTTTTATTAATTTAAAAAATAACATGAAAATCGTGTACGAGACATCGGAATTTCAGCCGTCGCGGAAACAGAACGATCCAAGGAGATCACCAATTTCATTGATTCAGTCTGTTTTTTCGAATGCACACTAAGAAAAGAGTTTATTTGTAATTAATAACTATC
The DNA here is from genome assembly GCA_934046635.1 of Buathra laborator. Classification (NCBI taxonomy): domain Eukaryota; kingdom Metazoa; phylum Arthropoda; class Insecta; order Hymenoptera; family Ichneumonidae; genus Buathra; species Buathra laborator. The sequence continues at coordinate 10,087,280 of OW203900.1, forward strand.
AGTATTACCACTTCCGGTATTATCGAAGTGATAATCTGAATCACTGAAACGGTCGATTTCGTTAGAAACCGTTCGATGGAAAGCTGAAACTTAAATGAATGAAAGATAATTTAACGGAAGATAGTGATAAATTTTTTCGTGTTTTTCTTGCTATCAATGTTGTCGTTATACAATTTTTTATTAATTTAAAAAATAACATGAAAATCGTGTACGAGACATCGGAATTTCAGCCGTCGCGGAAACAGAACGATCCAAGGAGATCACCAATTTCATTGATTCAGTCTGTTTTTTCGAATGCACACTAAGAAAAGAGTTTATTTGTAATTAATAACTATCAGTATTACCACTTCCGGTATTATCGAAGTGATAATCTGAATCACTGAAACGGTCGATTTCGTTAGAAACCGTTCGATGGAAAGCTGAAACTTAAATGAATGAAAGATAATTTAACGGAAGATAGTGATAAATTTTTTCGTGTTTTTCTTGCTATCAATGTTGTCGTTATACAATTTTTTATTAATTTAAAAAATAACATGAAAATCGTGTACGAGACATCGGAATTTCAGCCGTCGCGAATGAGGAACAAAATTAATTCGTAATAATTACAAAAACCGGAACTGAAAAATCGTTTGCGCGTATCGACGCGTGTCTCCGTCGGTTCCGACGTCGCTAGACCCGCTGCGCCCACCAATAGTACTTCCGGTTTTTACCCTCCGATATTACGAACCAAAGTTCGCCCGGTTCGATACGTTTCAGTCGGCCTATTGTCACCGAAATGCCCCTCCGGATCTCCCGCGCGGAAGGGGTCACAAACTGACTGTATACTCAGTATACCGAAACTATGCGCACTATAGCCACACAAATTCCGTTTCCTGTGAGAAATGATCATAAATTTGAAATATACATTGCGGTTACTCGCTGACGTAAAATGAGTCATCAACCGATCGGATAATCAACTCGTACAATTAATCCCCTACATGACTACAAATGAATTTCATGGATCGGGAGCATTGCACTTCCGATGTCTGTGAATATTTAACTGCATATTCATCGGCATGAAATCGCGAAAAATACTTGAAGACTTTTCGTGACATCGTTTACCAAAAATATAATTTTTTGATAAAACAGAATGAATGTTTTTGAAAATAGTAAAAGAGAAAAAAAAAATCGGCGTTCAAATAGAATTTAAAAAAATGCATCTCTATCGCCCAAATTTTCGATCGACCAGTCTGAAGATTGAAATTACGAGCCCACGAGTCGAAGACTCCGTTGTCGGTAAACACAAAAATCGACTTTCTAATGCGCGACAGCGATACTCGATGTCCCCTAATCCGGTTTCCTACGGTAACTGAAACAAGTCGATGGTCCTCAGTAGTTTTTTGTCCCCTTTATGTACTCCTTAAAATATCGTGAGGTCATCTGAAAGTTCGTACATCGCAACTAATAAGAGAACAAAAAAAAATTAAGTACATAAACACAATGCGGAGTTTATGCGAAGCGGTGACGAGGAACTTTCGAAATGCTTTCATACGTATTTCCGGCAAAATACTCTTTGGAAACTCGTCGCGGCGCCGTTATTTCGGGCCTTGAAGAGTCGAGGACCTTTGCTTGTAGCCAAACAAAACGTACCTAATAACTTAGGAACTTACAGTAGTAATGGTAGAGTAATCGTACCAACAGCAGCAACACTGCAAAGGCGAAAAACACTCGAGCGGCCAGAGAACTCTCGTTCACCGCAAGTCTCGAGATCCATTCGATCGTAACCGAGAGAGTCGTTGATCCGTACAGTACGAAACCGAAGTACCTAAACCTAAAGGAGGAATGAATCGTTGAAGTTCCTTCGGCAACAGCTGTTGTTAACTACGCGCCGAGAGTATTCTATACGCGGTTATGCGGGTAAAATATAACCTCACTATAGCATCTCTGCAGCAGGAAAAACCTCAGTATCCGAAGAAACAACCTAACAGACAATAATATCTTTGCTCATTTTCTTCGCAACGCTTCCGCACTCCTTCGCGCCTTTTTTTTTTTTTTTTTCATTTATTTGCCGCGCATCACGAAGAAGAGAGTACCGGTCGAAATCGATCTCGCCGCGGTCTTCATGCCGGACGTAATTTGCACAATATTACCCGGTAAACTTTCGACACTTTACGCTCGATAAATCGAACGAAAAGTTATTGAATCGTATCGAACGAAATTTCTCATAATTTCCGATTTATAATTCGAAAAAAATCATTAATTCTCTTCGATCTTGAAAAATCATCTAACGAGATAAATAAATACGAAAAATCGAAGATGAAATTCGTAATTCTGCTCTAATAGATAGATCCGTCCCGAGACTGTTGCGATCTTTTTTTTTAATAACATTTTCTGAACTAAAATCATCTACATATCTCTCGGATTGGATCTCTGGCGAACGGAGGGATCCCGATAAACGTGAAACAAGTCTTCCGAGTCGTTGGAGTGCTACGACCCCGTGCCGAGCGCGTGGATGTATGCAAGGATCTGAATGCAAGGATCTTTCTGCTTTGACCACAGTAAATACTATATCTGTATATTCATATAACGTGTATACAACTCGTGGCGTTTTACCGTTACGGAATCTTTAACGGGACGCGGAATGGCGAAGAAAGGAGAGAAAGAGAAGAGATAAAGACGAGGAGGACGAAGATGAAGAGGAAGATGAAAGAGTAGCTGTGGTCGGGAACGATGAGCTTAGGATACATATATACGCGAGTAAAAGATCCACTCGCGATCTTCAACCGTCGAGATACATCGATTTTCAAAAATCATCTCGTAAATTGTTTTAACGAGATTTTAAATCGACTTATATACATATAGTGTAAAATGAGTTCAACATGAATCTGTGTTACTGAAATAATGAGGTCTATTTCGGTAAATGTCATTGAAATGTCGTCCAACGTTTTACCGTTCGCTTCTCACCGATTCCTGTTTTTTTTTTTTTTTTTTTTTTTTTTTTTTAATGGGCCGGCGCTCTCGTCGACATTCTCCTTTCTCCAAGCAAAATTTATTAAATATATACGGCTTTCCGTACGATTTATTCGGTTGCTTTCAATACTACGAGTTTGAACGACAAGATCGGGCGGTTTTTACCGGAGATTCCGGTCCTCAGATCTAATGGGACGACGATGAGATGGAAGCGCATTTGGGTTAAAAAAATCTTAAAAATTCGGGACAAAATGCGGTTTGCGTCAATGGACTGGAGACCATTTTTTTTTCCATATCTAGAGAAGAGGCTCTCCTCTGCGCGTCATCAAACAGCTGTAGTAGCGAGCGATGCCAGACGGTAACATATACAGATGAAATGATGTTGTAGACGATTCAAGGGGTCTCGAGGGCAACTTGAGGCTTTACTGTCGCAGCTTTCTTTTTTTAGGAATGCATTCAAACTTAAAATGCACATTATTCGATATACTATTCAAATATCTGTGAAATTTAAATTCATTTTATCGTCCCGAAATCGAAATATTGATACTCCAAGTTGGTATGATTTACGCGTAATCTATGGACGATGGATACATCAACGGTACTTTTAAAATTTTTTCGTAAAAACTGCATTTAAGGAGTAAATAAAAAACGAAACTGCGATAGAGTGAAATTATACGAATACTCTGAAAAAAATTCGAAGCCCATTTGCCGTCGAGTTTTAGAGATGTAGCGTTGCATCATTAATATTGGAGACACGCGAAAACGAATAATTGCGTAAAGAGGAAATCGGGTGTCGCTTCGGTACGTAAAACACCCGATTTCGATAAAAAATCACGCGCGCCGGATGACAAAAACAACTAAAACAATTCGTTTTGCGGCGGTAAATAATAATTTCTTCTAACTTCTTGTATAATTCACGAGTATCACGTTGATATTAGATGCATTATAATCTTCACATGTTGTCCCGATAATAGTACCGTTCCGTCTTAAATCGATTAGAAAAAGACATCGGGAAATATGAACGAAAGCGTCACGAGATAATACTTATAGCAACGTAGCGGCAGTGTGCGATTTTACCGCTTTTCGTTTTGTTGTTACATAGGAAAGCAACTATAGGAAAGCAATTTATCTCTTCACAGGAGATGACTGTCGACCGCCCTTAAGATAGTTGCGGGTTTTTCTTCTTACCAGACGCGGTAAAAGTCTTTGTGTTATCGTAAAGGAGTGTTCACCTCGAAAATTGCAGGATGTACACTGTGAGATCTCTGGGCGGCGACTCTGATATATACCTAATGATAACGTAATTGACGGTCGCTCCAGCGGTTGCCTTCTTCGCATACACGCATATGGATACTTCTCTATATATATAAAGATATATACATTCCTACAGTTCTTAGTGCATCAGCCTAGAAACGTTGCGAGACATAGCGAGGAACGCGGATCTCGATTGCGTTTCTCTCATCGGTGCGTTACCGACGGGTCATATACGTAATTCATAATTCTGCGTGCGAGAAAGCTTCGCTCCTTATCTTCACTGTTTATTATAATATGGATTATTACGGAGGGATTTTATAGTGTGCGCAAGGAAATTGGGACGGAATTTCACTATTTTATATCTCGCGAATGGGGAGATTGCAGCTCTGCAATTTATCTCTCGATCGATGTATTATTGTAATTATCGGTAGTTATTTATTTAAGAAGTTATGATTTTTTTTTTACTAAATGGCTTCGATTTATGAATAATTAATAGTAAAAATAATTACGAAGGGTTGTTTTTTTTTTATTGCATTTTGATTATTAGTATGTCGGCGAAAATAACACTTTTATATTCCAGTAAAATATCAGTCATAAAAAAAATGGATTACTATTTCTTCATTTTAATATTTACGGCGATTTGTTCCTAAGAAGTCGTAAAAACTTGCAAAATAATAAATATTGTATTTCGATAGAAATTTATAATAATTTTATCGTCATATTCCCTTATTGTTCCGCGGTATCGCGGATCGGTCGCAGCCGATGGATTATCGAATTGAGAATCGATGCTTTGCTGCGACAAACTCTTTATTTTATTGTCGATAACGATAGGCAGGTAGAGAGTGAAAAATGTACGATACGAATGGCCGATAATCGACGACGATAGAGTCTTTTATTGTAGTATAATTTTTCGACGCGACGACAAACGGCAGACGAGAACAGACGGCAATACTTTACGTTAACGCGTCGATGAATCATATCGAAATGTGGAAAATGTCGGCAGGTTGGTGAAGCGTTGTCGAGAGATGCTTCGAGAGGGATTCGTTATCGCGATAACAAACGGGAACCGATAAGCGGAAAGTAGACGCGCGAAAGTGGCATAACGATTTTGGACGCGTATTAATAATCAGTGTCGACTACGACTACGGTCGGGACTCGAAACCGCGCGATACCGTTTCTATCGTACGGTTTCCACGAAAAAAAAAAAAAAAAAAAAATTCCGAGGGGACACGCATGTGTTCTATAACCATACGTTTTATCTCGGTAATTGTGAATACAGTTCGTGGGAAAAATTCGTGTGTAAAAGTGCAAAAGAACAAACGTGAAAACATCGCGTAGGCGTGCAAAATTTCGTACGTAATTTTTCACTTTTGGATAAAAAAATTACCAAAATTCATCTAATTATCGAACGAAAAATGTTATTAGTTATTTAAAAAAAATAAGTTTTTAATATTCGATCAATTTTTTTAGTAGAATTTGCTGTTGTTTATAGCAAACATCGATGATTTTTTTTTTTTATTATCTGTTCCGCACCCTTTAATTTTCGCTGCGCTGCATAATTGCGTAACGTAGAACAATTATTCGACTGGCCGCGTATTCGGTAACTTTTGCGCGAATCCTTGCATACGTTGGAAAAACTTTGATGATGAAATTTCGCGTAAATCGTGGCCTTCGTGCAAACATTCCGCAAGTATTTCGCGATGCGCGTCGTCTTCGGCGAATCGTGTTTCGAGTTAAGTCTCATCGACCGGTGGGCAAAGCGGACACTTTTGTAGCTTCGCAGTCGATGACGAGCACAACCCGATTTCGCGGCGAAAGCTCAAGAAAAGCTTTTCTTTCTATAGCCTTCGATGTTCGTTCGTTAGCGTCATCTCACGATGATACAATCGCTGATATTTCAATGTTTTTTTTTTTCGTCGTTATATTTAACTCTTCGACGCCCGATGATAAGAACGTTATTTTCTTATCATTGAAATACGTCAATTCCACAGGGAAGTCTATTCGAACGAAATATAGCGATATAAATAAAAAAATCTTTTTTTTTCGAGTTTTTTTTATTAATAAAAGAAATTACTTTATTGATGTTACTTAATTTCGATTAAAAAATATCTGCTTGTTGCCAATGCTTGATAACATCGTTCATACGCGACTCGGCCTTCAAACACACCGACCACCACGCCGACCGACCGTTCGAACACACAACCGACATTTTTATTTTCTAGAGCACCGCGAGCTTATCGAACTCACATTCATTTCACCTATCGAACTCGATAAGAGATCAGTTTTACACAGAGAAATCGAGAACAGTCGCGATACAGTACATTATAGGAAAGCTTTCCGCGTCCATTTTACCGATCACAATGATTTATAAAATTTTCTTTCGTCAATGAATTTTCTTTTTTTTTTTTTTTTTTTTTTCATGTTAATTCGTGTTTTTTGCAATAAATGTATTTTTTTCAGAGAGGGTGAGATGGAGAACCAACAAGTATGGGTTCGCGACCCCACCGAGGGTTTCATTATCGGCAAATTTACCGATATGGTGGACGGCGATGCATTAATCGTCCCGTTGGACCCGAAGTATCCTCAGCGTACATGTCCTCTCGACGAGGTTTATCCCGCTGGCGAATACACCAAAGACGTTGAAGATAATTGTAAGTTCTTTTCCAATACTAAAAAAAAAAAAAAAAAAATGCAATACGAAATTTTTTTTTTTTTGGTATCGAAAAAAAAAAAATGCAATCCGAAATATTTTTTTTTTTGGTATTGAAAAAAAAAATGCAATCCGAGTTTTTTTTTTTCTCAATCATTTATCGCATTTTCTATAAATGTTTTATCGATCGTCAACGGAAAAAAATTTGTTTCATTATTAATTTTTCAGGTGCGCTGATGTACCTGAATGAGGCGACTCTTCTTAATAACATACGGACGCGATACTTCAAGGACAGGATATACGTGAGTGAAAATTACATTGTAGTTGTAACGAGGCTATGAGATTCATGTAAACATTCACCGACAACGTCCGATCTCGCGGTTTGTGATCGTGACGAGGATGAAAGCCCTCTTTTCAACGCTTCGCGCCGACGATCTCGTCTCACGCGCATTTTTTTTTTTAATCCTTTCTTCTCCGTCATCAAACGCCTGTTCTCCACTGTTCTTCAGCCACCGTAAATCGCGCGTTCACGCGCCGAAACGCCGAAGCTATATTTCCATCGGTTACAGTACAATGCGCTGAGAATTGTTATATCTCTCGCTAAACGCTATTTTTTTATTTCTCTTTTTTTTTATTTCAGACTTACGTGGCAAATATTCTCATCGCCGTGAATCCCTACTGTCCTGTAAAGGATCTTTACTCGCCGCAAACTATAAAAGCTTATCAGGGAAAGTCTCTCGGCGAAACACCGCCTCACGTTTTCGCTATTGGTAGGCAAATACTACGTTATCCTCAGTAAATCATCGTAACAATACGAGAATCTCGAATGCGTTTTATAATTGCAATGTTTTTATCCTTAAAGCCGACAAAGCGTTCAGAGATATGAAAGTGTTGAAACAGTCGCAGAGTATTATCGTCTCCGGTGAGTCTGGAGCCGGAAAAACCGAATCTACGAAGTATTTGCTGAGATATCTCTGCGATCTTTGGGGCTCGACGGCTGGTCCGATCGAGCAGAAGATTCTCGATGGTAATTATTAATTTCTAAAAAAAAAAATTATAATTAATTAATTAATTAATAAAGAAAAAAAATATTTTTTTCTGAACCCTTTAATTTTTTTTTCTACACTTTGAAATTTTTCTGCAAAGAAAGATATCATTGCGCTAAAGTTGCTTTGAATATTGATAAAAAAAAAATTTAATTGCAGCTAATCCGGTGCTCGAAGCTTTCGGAAACGCGAAGACAAAACGCAACAACAACAGTTCGCGTTTCGGCAAATTTATGGAGGTCCACTTCGACGCAAAGTGTCAAGTAGTCGGTGGTTACATATCCCACTATCTCCTCGAAAAGTCGAGAGTGTGTCTTCAGAGTTCCGATGAGCGAAATTATCACGTTTTTTACATGATGTGCGCCGGTGCACCGGCGGATTTACGGGCGAAACTCGGAATAACGAAACCCGACGATTTTCATTATCTTCGCAACGGTTGCACTCAATATTTCTGCAATCAAAAGTCTGAGAAAAAACTGAACGACGCCCAGAAAAGTCGCGATCAGAGCTCCAAGGGAAGTTTATTCGATCCGATTCTCGACGACGTCGAAGGATTCAACGCTATCGATCAGGTAAATCATGTAAACCAATCGAATCGTCGATAAACCTTTTTCGCGTTTTTATTAATCCCTCGTGTCAATGTTTTTCCCCTTTTTTTGGCTGAACGGAATGTTCTTTTCCGATAGGAGAGGGCGACGGTAATTTTTTTGCCCAATTTTTCCGCTCGGATTGATTATTTCGTTTACATTCGACATTGCGCTCGATTTTCGCCGCCTCTACCATTGTCATGGATTTTTTTTAGCGTTCGCCTTAAATTCTTGAATAGCAATCATTCAATTTTCTTAATTCAACATTTTTGTGTCTCGTATACCAAAAAGATATAATTTTTTTTTTTCATTTTTATTTCGTTCGTTTTCATCGCCAAAGATAATTCGTAATTTTATGTGTAGACATCGCATCGAAAGTAACAGGAAAAATAAATCATTTCGGGACTCTAACAGATTTTTTCTGTGTTTCAAAAAAAAAAAGGCCTTAACTCGTCTCGGTTTGTCGGACGACGAGCGAATGCAAATCTACACGATGGTCGCTGCGGTTCTTCATCTCGGAAACATCGTCTTCGAGGACAATCCGGAAGACACCAAAGGCGGTTCCAGAATCGCAACGAGTTCGGAAAAAGCGGTTCACATGTCCGCCAAATTGCTCGGCGTCGATCCCGAGGAATTGCGACAAGCATTAGTCTCAAAGGTGATGCAAACCAGTCGCGGCGGCATCAAAGGCACCGTTATCATGTAAGTTAAAAAGATCGACAAAGATCGACGACAACGTTTTTTTCTTTTTCGGCAAATCAAAGCAAAACTTATCGATGTTTATCGTTAATTTTTTTTCTATTTTTTTGTCGATAAGGGTACCACTCAAAGTTTACGAAGCTAACAACGCGAGAGATGCTCTCGCGAAAGCGATTTACAGCAAACTTTTCGATCACATTGTTGGGCGTATCAACAAAAGTATACCGTTCAAAGCTTCGAGTTATTACATCGGTGTTCTCGATATCGCGGGTTTCGGTGAGTTTTTCCAAATTGCTTATCGAAAGACCATTTTAACACGTGGAACGTGAAATAGACGATAATCCGTTTGGTTCTTTTTATTTTACAGAATACTTCAAAGTAAATAGTTTCGAACAATTTTGCATAAACTATTGCAACGAAAAGTTGCAGCAATTTTTCAACGAAAGAATTCTGAAGTACGAACAGGATCTGTACGCTCGAGAATCTTTGAATGTACCGAAGATTTCGTACGTCGATAATCAGGATTGCATCGGTAAAAATGATTTTTATCATCGACGGTTCATGATAACTATAGTTTTTCTAACTCGAGTGTAATTTATCGTTTATCTTTCGCAGATCTCATTGAATCCAAAGCCAATGGTATATTCAGTCTTCTCGACGAAGAATCGAAATTACCGACGCGCAGCTTCGCCCACTTTACCAGCGAAGTTCACAGAGCTTGGAACGGACATTTCAGAATAACATTGCCGCGAACTTCGAGATTGAAGGCCCATCGAGAGCTCAGAGACGACGAAGGCTTCGTAATTCGTCACTACGCCGGCGGAGTTTGCTATCAAACGGTAAAAATGCAATAAACATCTTATATATTCATTTTTCCAAAACAAATTTATATGAATTACCAATTTTTTTTTTTATCATCGTTTTAGAATCAATTCATCGAAAAAAACAACGACGCTCTCCACGCGTCTCTCGAAGGATTAATTCAGGAAAGTAGCAACACATTTTTGCGTACGAAATTCGCCAATCATTCGAGTCAAAAGGGAAAACTGACGTTCATAAGCGTCGGCAGCAAATTTAAGACGCAACTTGGTGAACTAATGGACAAGTTAAAGAGCAATGTAATTTATTGACTTTTTTATTTACACAGAATTGTTTCTACACGAGAAAACGGACATTTATCCCCTTTTTTTTAGGGTACAAATTTCGTTCGTTGCATTAAACCGAACAACGAAATGGTTCACCATCAGTTCGACGGGAACAGTATTCTCGGACAACTGCGCTGTTCCGGAATGACGTCGGTTCTCGAACTCATGGAACACGGCTATCCGAGTCGCGTGCCATTCGTCGAACTCTACAACATGTATAAGTCGTATCTCCCCCCGGAATTAGCGAGACTCGATCCCAGATTTTTCTGTGAGGTAATATCATTTATGAACTGAAAAAAAAAAAAAAAAAAAAAAAAAAAAAAAAAAAAAAATCCAAAAAAAAAAAACTACGAAATATGAAATAATCGATGGAAATGACTTTTTATTTTTTAGGCGTTGCTGCACAGTCTGAAATTAAATAAAAAGGACTTCAAGTTCGGAATAACGAGGGTATTCTTTAAGCCCGGAAAATTCGCCGAATTCGATAAGATAATGAAATCCGATCCGGAGAACTTGCAAAAGCTCGTGGCAAACGTGAAGAAGTGGCTTCTGAAATCCCGTTGGAATAAAATGCAATTCTGTGCGCTATCGGTGATTAAATTGAAAAACAAGATAATCTATCGCCGCAATCATCTGATAGTAATCCAAAAAGTTGCGCGTATGTACATCGCGAAAAAGCAACACCAGCCGCGAATCAAAGGTATCGTGAAGATAAAAAATTTGAAGAGTCAACTCGTGAGAATGCAAGAGACTTCGAATATGCTGAAGACCGCCCGCGAGAAGAGCGTCAACGAGATTAAAAAGTTGCAAGCCGAGTTGGAGGCGGCGGTGCAAAAGATTCGCAATGATCCGAAAATCAAAGCGACGGAGATCGACGTGCTTTACGCGAGTCTCGTGAAACAAGTTGACAAACAAATGGTCGGCCTGCAAGACATGGTGAAGCAACAAAAGATCGCCGAGGAACAGGAAAGGTTGCGAAAAATTCAGCAAGAAATGGAAGCGGATAAACGAAGAAAGGACGAGGAAGAGGCCAAGAAGAGGGAAGACGAGGATAATAGAAGAAAGAAAGTAGAGATCGAGGCGAGAAGAAAGGCGGAGGAAGAGCAACGCAAGAGGCAGGAAGAGGAGGACAAAAAAACCGCTGCGGCACTTCAGGTAAATATTCAAATAGTTCGAATTATTCTCAATGTATTACAGGAATAAGGAGTTTCATGCAATTTTCTCTCTTTATTATTTACGAAGAACGAACTGGAAGAAGAAGCTATGGAAGAGAGTCGATACCGCGAGCTCATCGAACAGGAAAGACGGGATCACGATTTGGCTGTGAGATTGGCGCAAGAATCGAATGGTCAAGTTGAAGATTCACCACCGCCTGTGCGAAGGTAATATTTTTCTTTAATAAAATTCTAAAATCACGTCAACGTGTCTCATTTCTCATGGGCATAAAAACATTACAACAATTACACAATGTTTTCTCATAAACACAATCCGAAAATGATATATATTCACACTTCGTAAAATTTAATTGCGATTCGTAATGAAGGAAAAACAAATTTACGAAAAGGAAAAAAAAAAAAAAAAAACCAGAAAAAAATTGAAATTTATGCTTAAATGTTATTGTAATTGCACAGCGGATCAGACGTGCGGGTACCTCCGACAAACAACAACAGGCTAATAAGGTATTCACAGTTTACAGGATGTTAGCATGGAAAAAAAAAAAAATATCTAACACAACGCGTACAATTTTAGTTAATGCAATAAATCTCTTCTCGTTTCTTTAATTTTACTAATTCATTACGACTAAAGTATCGAATTCTAACGTCGTTCTTTTTTTTTTACGTTGCTGAAGACAACATCGTCATGCATGTGGTATCTGTCTGTTTATTGTCCTTTCCTTGCTGGTAATTTTTTTAAAAATGTTCTTTAGGTCGTTTTTTATAACATTTATAAGTATCTCGAATTATCTCCCGGCACCGATTATCTTATTACTACTGCATGCTCACCAAATCCTCGAAAGCAAAATTATAACATTTTGCGCGGTAAAACGTCGTGAATCTATTTTACGTTTAATCGATATTTCTTTGATACCACAGATCGGAACAGGTGCGCAATCATCAAGCGATGATGACGAACAAGAAGTACGATCTTTCCAAATGGAAATATTCGGAGCTTCGCGACGCCATAAATACGTCTTGCGACATCGAACTGCTCGAGGTAAAGATACGCGTTTTTCTTTTTTATTTTATTTTATTTTTTCGCTGTGGGATTGACGAGACACGATAATAAAGACGATTAGTCTGTCAATTATTTTACTTCAACTGTATTTTTTTTTTCGTAGGCTTGCAGACACGAGTTCCATCGCAGACTGAAGGTGTATCACGCGTGGAAAGCGAGAAATCGCAGACGCACGACGATGGATGAGAACGAAAGAGCACCCAAATCTATTATGGAAGCCGGTAAAGCTAATTAATTATTTTTTTTTCGCATCGCGGATATGCAACAGAGTTTTCCAACGATTTTTGACTAATTATCGTATCTGTAATAATTTTCCAGCGGCAAAAACACCCCGTACACCGACCAAGCAATTGATCGTCGAATCGTCGCAAAGATTCTTTAGAATTCCATTCGTACGTCCCGCGGCTGCGGGACAACCGGAGAATCCGAATACAGGAGGAAAGCGCGGATGGTGGTACGCACACTTCGATGGGCAATACGTTGCCAGACAGATGGAACTGCATCCTGACAAACCACCGATTCTCCTGGTCGCCGGTATGTTCTTAAAATAAATGGAATTTATTACCATTTACTACGTTTTAAAACTTCGATATTGATTCCCAAGAAACTTCCATTACCGAATAAAAATAATTTAAAGAAAATAAAGAAAAAGATAAAAAAAATAATAATAATAAAATTTTTTTTAAATGATTTAAAAAAATTCCATAGTCGTTTATGCTGTATAAACGACTACAGCACAGCTACGAAAAGAAAAAGAAAAGAAAAAGATAAAGAAAATAATAATAATAAAAAATAAAAAAATTTTTTAAAAAGTTTCCATAGTCGTTTATGCTGTATAAACGACTATGGAAAATAAAAGAAAAAAAATGATTTATCAATCGAATTTTCTTAATGAAAAACATAATTAAGTTTTCTTTGGTCATTATAATTTCAATGTTCGTCGAGTATAGAAGTTTATAAGACGACACGATAATCCATCGCTGACTATTAACTGTTTTTTTTTTTTTTCTTTTTTTTCCTTTCGCAGGAGTGGACGACATGCAGATGTGCGAACTGAGTCTCGACGAGACCGGTTTGACGAGGAAACGGGGGGCTGAAATCCTTGAACATGAATTCAATCGCGAATGGGAACGTCACGGTGGGAAGCCTTACGTAACGCCGGGTGACCGCAAGAAATGATCCGTTTCACGTGTGAGATATGATTAATTGATTTTTCCCGGAGTGTCCTTTCAACGTAAACGTATTCGTATCGGTTTATCGTTGTCGTTCAATCACGAAATATTGCTTCACACGATCTAAAAATTTCGCACATTGTATGCGTTCGTATCTTCGACTAGAGTCGAGACACGAAAAAAATACGTTATCTTTGACGATGAAACCATTTTTTTTGTTTTTTTTTTTGTTTTTTCGTTAAAACTTCACAGGATCCATAGAAAAAATAATCCGAAGCTTGGGATCGAATGCAAAGTAGTTTGTTTCCATTCTTAATATTATCTTTTACCTTTGGCTTATACGCTCTATTATATTTCCTCGTTAAATATATTATGGGCTATTTAATTACGTTTAAGTATTTATGAGATTCCTTAGAGAATCGATAGGACGACGCGTATTTGGGTCGAAACCCCAATACCCATCGTTTCTAGCGCGTCAGCGCGCAATTCCATCATTATTATTATTATTATTATTATTGTATCTGTATTATGTATGATATATATAAATATATATCTATATTGCTGGGCTTCTGTGTGGGCGCAGTAATCTCGTTATCGTAGATTCGTTCGTATTTAAGAGTTGAAAATGAGACAATGAGAGAACGCGGAAAATGTAAAAATGTTTTACGTTGCGCAAGTTGTGTGAAGTTAAATACTAAAAAAAAGATAATAAATAATGCAAGAAAATGAAATTACGCAAAGTTTCGATGGGAATTTATTGGCAGTGGAGTAAAAACACATCGCGACGGAAATCGCGCGTTATAAGAGTTTAAAAAAAGGCATTTCTATACTTTGGGAGTATCTAACTATTTCGAAAATATCTACGAATTATTTACGATTTTTTAATCTCGTAAACGGAAAACGGAAAACGTTGACGAAAAAACGTTGATCGTGAAAAAAAATCGATAAAAAAATGGAATTTAGATTTTTGAATACACTTTTCATTAAGATATCTCCACAAAAACAAAGTTACCATTATTTTTTATTAATTTGAAATTTCTTCGTATTTCTTTAATATTCACGAAATGTTTTTCGGTACGGAATTAGTTGCCAAACTGATATGGATATTTCACTTAAGAACTTTCAGATGAGAATAGCAGACGGAATTCATTGTGAATATTTATTCGCGAATAAAATCCAATGTCAGCCAAAGTCTTCTTTGGTATCTGATAAACATTGACCCCGGATACGTTTAGTAGTTTAACATCATTCACATCATTTCTTTGATTCGCCGTTGTAACGCAATTTACTTGGTACAAACCGAAAGAAATTATAGAATCACTTTGTGGAGATTTTGCATTCCTGACGCACGAGAGTTTTTTTTTTTCTTTTTTTTCTCTTAACAAAGCTATTATAGCGCCTTTTTTCGACGATGCAATCGAATAAATAGTCACTTTTGCGCAGCAAACACCGAGCCGTCGCTCATTCAATTATCACAATCACCGGTTGCACTCGCAATAACAAAAAAATTGCGTGCGTCGAGGATCGGCCTTCGCTAACAAGTCGGCGGTGGTACCCATCCGCCAAATCGTTTTTCCAACTCTTTAGCGACTGCCAGACACAGCCTGTCTTGGTTCGGGGCAGCGATCACCTGTTTCACGAAAGAATTAATGATAAAATAATCGATTTTTACATTATTGCAGATATCGCGGAAAATATTTACCTGAAATCCAATCGGCAATCCTTTATCGTTGAGTCCCATCGGCACGTGAGTCGCTGGAAACCCAAATACATTAATGAGCAAACAATACGATCCGGAAGCAGTTTGCAGTAAAATTTCTCCCGGTGCCGGCGCCGGTGTCGAGAATGTTGGGAAAAAAAATACTCCATCGTCGCCGAGCATTTCCTGTGCGGAAAATAGAAAAGAAATCATTGAGTCGAAAATTGCGTAAGAAGATACGGCGATTCATGTAATTTTTTAATTTTGTACTTTCGTCGCAGAAATTGGTATTTTTATTTTTATTTAGGCGTCCAATGATATCTTACGAGTAATTTTTCACGAAGTATGTGACCATTTTTGATAGATTTTTCCCGTCCAGCTGCCGGTACGAAGCCGTTATGGTACTTCACAAGCGCCATAAAGATCGACGATACAGTGTACCGCGACATGCCGAATAACGATTTTAACAATTCGATCCATGGATTGCACTCGTTCTGCGCGAAAACAAAAGTTCGATTCGTTTAATATTGATTTTTAATTAATTAAATATATTTTTTTCCGGTATACCTTCGGATTCGTTGGATTTAGAAGAATTTGCGGTATTTTTTTCAAGTTGAAAAACATTGATACTGTAATCTCGAGAAGTTCCGTGAAAAGTCCCGGCGGTATCTTGAAAAAGACGAAGAAAAAAAAAGGGAAATTTAACATTTTTCAATCGTCGCGAAATTCGGATCTTCGCGGACGCATTAGCGATTATACGACGACACTTACTTCGCTAACTTTGGAACCACAAGATTCGAAATGACTTGCAGCGAGTTTGATGCTTTTTTTTATCGATGGATCGACGCTCTCCTCGCCAAACGAGTTATCAGAACTTTGTCTGTAAATAATCTTCACCTTCCGGATATCGATTGTCTCATCGAGACGAAGCATCTTCGCGTGTTCGCCGCTCATTACTCTCATCGCTAACATTAGATCGTCCATATATCTCGCCAACGGACCGGTGACGAGATATTTTTGAAAAAGTTCCTCGTCGGCCATAGGAAAGTGTTCTGTGATCGCTATGATACCTGTAATCCAATTAAATTCAAAGGTAAGCGATAGACGAATTAATAACCGATTTTTTTTTTTTTTTCTACGATATTAAATTCTTTAATATTTACGAAAAAAATCAAAATTTCGATATAAAAAACTGTAATTTCTAAAATTGTAATGTAGTCGAGAGAGTTGCTTTCCATTGATCGTTAAAAAAATAAAAAAACGTCTCTTAGCCGTCGGATCGGCGATATTTTATTGACTTCTATTCCGATGATAAACGACCGTTTTAAAGTTTCGACTTTATTAATAATAATCAGTTTTAATGACTTATTATCGATAAACACGAATTTTAAACCCAATATATCTATCAGTGTCGCGTGAAAATTATACATTTAGCATCACGAATGTCAGTGAGACGTTCTCACTGACCACCGATTACAAATGCCAACGAATATCGTGTAATATCGGTTATATTTTTACATTAATCACGAGTCTCGTTGATTTTTGGAAAAAACTTTCGAAATATTAATGCGAATGTATAGCAACTCACCGGGTGAAGGTTTGTGTCCAAAAATCCCGTTGAAGAGCGCCGGGATTCTGATGGATCCGGCGATATCGGAACCGATTCCGATGAGCGAAGCTCCGGCGCCGATCAACGCACCCTAATTATTATAATTGCATTCCGTTTACTCGCGTATAATTTTTACCGTTTCGCGACGTAAGTACGAAATACACTTAACAGTAAAATTTCTCGATGAATGTAAAGACATTTTTTTTTTTTTTTTTTTTTTTTTTTTTTTTTATTACATCGGCAGTTAAAAGCTCTCATCTTACGCGGAGTCATACTTTCCCGTTTCTGGGTCGCTTCGTGTCGCATGCAAAATATTAATGAGAATAATCATTAATCATAGACTCGATCGTCAGCGGTATTTTTTATCTTTCGAGTTTTTATCTTTTTACCGGTCAGTTGATTGTAATACTATAAGCAGTAGTAACGTCGAAGATATGCTGTGAATTTTTACTAAATGAACATCGAAGTGACGAGGGTGGACCGGTTTATCCGGTAATTTCAGTGCAATTGCCCACAAGGCAAGCAGTGCGACTACTGACCTTCAATCAGCGAATGACCACTTTATGGGAATATAAAATTGCAAAAAAAAGAAAAAAAAAAATTGTCAAGAGAGATAAGTAGATATATATTATATACGGCGGTAGATAAATACTAAAATAAATAATTAACTGTTACTTTCGTAATTTTTCTACTAATCGCTGACGAGTGAAATTGTATACGAATTTCCGAAAATATTAGATAAACTAAATTTCAAAAATATACAATGACAAGAAATAATACGATTTGTCGTAATTTTTATTAAAAATCGATAGAAAATATTAATAAATAATAGATTCCTACTTTTGCCTATAGATTGATATATTTTCGGCTATCGACAGAATTTTTCGACAATCGGAATAAAAGTTTGAATGTCAAATTAATAAAATAAATTCATTTTCAATTTCAAAATTCAAATCGAAAAAAAAAAATGTTATCGTAAAAAAAAAATAATAATAATAAAAAATTTCCGACCGAAAATATTTACCTCTCCACCGGAAGAGCCGCCGGCAATTCGTCGTCCATTGAACGGATTGGTAGTTCTACCAAACAGAAAATTGTTCGCATCGAGACCGGCGCAAAGCTCAGGAGTATTAGTAACGCACAATGGTATCGCACCGGCTTTCTTCATTGACGCAACGATCGGGCCGTCAGCCGTAGCCTTGATCTCTTGCCGTACTAACGAGCCACCAGTCTGACTGAGACCTACAAAATACGGCACAATCATTGCATAGCCTCGATGTTTAAACGATCGATAAACGCGGATTGCGAGTGTCGGCGCTATAATTTTCCCGAAGTATTGCATCGCTTCTTATGTGTATTTATCATAGTTTTTACGTATTATTGATACGTATTACTATATTTTTCTTTGTTTCTACATAAACTCCGCGAAAAAAATTGACATCATTTAATTTTATAATTTTTTAAACGCGCATAGCGCGCACTGCCTTAATTTTCACGAAGTAATTCGTATATTTTAATCGCGTAAATGAATTTTTTTTATACGTTGTACATACGACCAAAGTTCACTGGAATAAGTTAACAGTGAATAAAATAATCATTAATGATCGGTACCTTTGAGCGCACAGCTTTCTTTAACTGTGAACGGTACGCCATAAAGGGGCATCTTGACTTCCAGTTGAGCTTTGGATACCTCGCCAGAGTTCAATCTCTTGTCACACAACTGGGCGTCCTTCAGCGCATCTTCGTAACGATCCTCGATAACTGCATTTACGATTGGATTTACTTCCTTGATACGATCGATGTACGCCTTGACCACCGTTTCGCTTGTGACCTTCGATCACGAAGTTCGTGCGAAAATAAATGTTCGGATAAATGGATAAACGCGGAAGAAAAAAAAAATCACGTGTTCGTACTTCGATCGTACGATATCGCGACGAAACCGGTAATGATTCCGACGGCGAGTTTATTCGACATTATTATTATTATTATTATTACTATGCAACTTTGATCGAGAAGACGCATAATCACCTCTCCGTGTCGTATCTTCTTCGCGAGCTCCGAGGCGCTCAATCGGAGCAGCGGATTGTCGTTCCGTGGTATGCGCGGTGTTCTCACGCGATCCCGATACCATTGAAAAGGTTTCAGTATCTTTAGCAAAAGCAACTCCAGGAACGACAAGAAACGCAACACCCACTGCATTCTTATTCGAGAGCTGTGAAAGTTTGTATGCGTAATTTTATACATATCTTAAAAAAAAAAAAAAAAAAAAAAAAAAAAAAAACTGTTCTCATTACACGGGATGTAAATTTTACGATTAGAGGCACCGGACATGATACCGGTAAGCGGGTTATACGGGAATTTATATTACAAAAAATACAGGTGATATCGAGATCGGCATTTTTTTTTTGGCGGCCCCCGCAATGAAATGATACTATGTATATTACGTAACTACTATTATTATTATATTATGATGATGATTGGTACTTGTGGGTGCAACGAAGCAACGAATGGAACACGGCGCGTGTATATAAAAATAATGTTAATAGTATTAATAATAATAAAAAAAGTTAACAATTATTATTATTTCGAAATTCTTTTGCCGACATTTTTGTTTTGTTGCATATGCAATGAATAATAATAACAATTATTAATTATTATTATTATTATTATTTATTGCATATGCAACTTTATGAAAGTTTCGTATAAAAGAGAAATTACAAATACGAAACTATAAAAAAAAAAAGATACATCGTGGGATTTTCGTCGGTTGCGATACGATACAGTGTCGCGTTTGATTTATCGAATACGCGCGATACAATGTGCATTGATTCAGGAAATGGTACGGTGGGTAACCGGATATTACGGCTGATATTACTACAATCCTTACGTCATGTATCGCAAAGAAATTATGAACCATTTTTCTTCCTAATACAACATTTGTAATGTAATACACATGAATTCTTCGTAAAATACGGAGTTTGGCAATTGTTCATCGTTCAACGACCTAAAGGCGGGTGTATCCAACCGAAGCGTCGCCGGCGCTCGTACGCACGTGCTTCGCGATTGTGTAATATTAGATCGCCGAGAAAATCGAGAATAGCGTAGTGTACCGTAGTTTAGTGTAGTGTACAGTGATTTTAGATTATATACGCTGAAGCCAATTGTGAGTAAATAGCCATCGAACTATCGCAACGAAACGTTACGTCGGATCGCTATCGAAATCGGCCGATTCGTGTTACCGGTATATATATCGATCGTTTGTGAATTTATTTGCGATATGTCGGATATATTTAAAATTCTACCGTCGTATTTTTTATAATAGAACGTTTTGCACCTGCAGACCGGTAAATACCTGCGGTAGGCCTGCCGAACGTCGCGAGCATCGAATGACAATTGTCGGTCGAGATAATTGTGGTACTTTCCTATCACTGCACGATCCCAATGATTGTGCAGCACCTGGTAAATAGTGTTACTGTAAATACTTACAGTCCAACGAGGAACTGGAGAAACTCCGTTAGCACCTTTGGCAATGCCGATTATCTTGTTTTGTCGTCTGCGTTGAATTTTTTTTTTTTTTTTTTTTTTTTTATCGAACGCACTATCGTCGCTAACAATTCAGACGCTCGAGTCTTTCATTTCGCTTCATGCATTTTTCATATGCAGAATTTATTTCTCATGACAACTCACGAGAATTGACTCCAAAAAAGCTTTCGGGGTCAATGGGTTAATAAATGAACATATATTGTACTGTATTAAGGAGCCGATTATTCAAGCAAATCTATGAGTCATATGAGACTAAACACTACGAAGCATCTTTTTTTTTTATTGCATTTACCTGTTAGGTGAGGAAATTGTACACAGAAAACTATAATATTATCGTTGATTATCGGTAACGGCGAAGAATTTTTTTTTTTCGTAACGTAATACAACGATACGAAATTTTTTTTATTATTTGTTTATTCAATTTCAATGGTGAATATCTGAAAATAAATGAGCAGATAAAAGGCAAAAACTAAAATAATTACCCTTTTCGAGGATATTGCACGGAAAATTGTGAATTATTGTTATTATTTTTTTGGACTCAACAAACTGCAGTCGATTCGCGTTTTTTGTAAATTCGTAAATGCGTTGTGTTCACAGTTGCGAAGGCAAAGATCCCGTTAGTTTGCTAACGTAATTGGACGTAATTCCCTGTTACGGTGAGAGATTTTACGACGACGAGTCGTGCATACTACCCTATAGGGAACTGGAATCTTACTGTGCGTTGGATTCCCACACAGAATGTTTGACCTGAATACCGAGAGAAATTGCAAAAGCAATGATCGGAGTTAACGCGAATACGTTAAAGTACTCAATAAAATTGGTTGTAAGTGTGTAAAAAACGCGAAAGAAATACAAGGAAAACGGTGTAAACTCGCGGACAATGTTTTTCCGTGTATGTAGTTTGCGAAGTTATAGTCATCTGGCGCTACCGATGCCTTGGCCTTTTCTTTCGATCGTAAATCAATCGAATCGACTCGCGAATAAGACGTCTGATCGCACGATCCCTAATTCCATGACATGCAACGATCGTTCGTTCGTTCAAATTCGAAAGATCGAAATCCATTGTTCGGAAGAACACATCTCCACTTCGCGTGGCTTTTTTTTTCGTTTTTTTTTTTATCATTTTTTTTTTTCATTAAGTTCGCGTATTAGCGATCTCTTACCAATGAGCCGAACGTTCCGCGCGTGCAACTAAGGACATCGATGATTATATGTTTTTACGATACGATTGAAAAAAAAAAGTTAACGTTGGACTATGCAGAAATTTATTCGTACACGTGACGTCAAAGATCGTCTAGTAACCCGAAAGCGATTACGAATGATGCTATAATGGAATTTTGTATTAATATACACGTTCTTTTTATTACCTATGCACTTCTGACGGTTTAATTATGCAATGAAGTTCATTTACATTGCGCGTGTAACGTTAGTAAGCAGCGCCGCGGGAGCGCAAGGTTAGCTTCTTTTTTATCCCGTAGTATCGGACAACCGCAGCGCGAGACTCGACTGATCTCGATCGTGACAGTGAAAATATTTTATAAGAAAAAGAAAAAAACTAATCGGTTCTCGGAAATATATGATCGATGTAATGATCGCAATTGAGCTGTTGGTGCAAAATTAAAATACCGAGGTACATTGAGGACAGTTTACATATTGCATGTACCGGATGGAAGTGCAGTGCGCGGCGTCGTTTAAACTCGAACAGAATGAACTTTGAAACTATATTTACCTTTTCACGAGTACCACGAAGGAAATACGTATTCACGACCGAAGTGTACATTATCGATATTTCTACGTATCATTCGAACAATTTCCCGCGTGTTCCGTTGGTTTAGAGGTTAAAGGGCGTAAAGCTAATTGTCCAAAACATAAAACTACGCGAGATAAGCCCTTACGTTTCTCAACGGTCGATATGTCAGCGGAGGATGCAGCAAGAGTTACGTAGTAGTTGATTATATATAAATAGAAAATTGTCTAGACGTTTCATGAATCTTAATTTTCTGTCGTTGATATTTATCTCGCATATTCGTCACTCACGCGCTTCACGCGTTTTACACGATCAAACGAACCTGAGCGATAAAAATATTTTTTCAATCGAAAAACCCCACAAAATCCCAAGGAATGTGTCCCAAACCTGACGAATTCATAATTTACGTCTTGTCACAAAAAAAATAACATCATCTGACGTCGTATAGGCTTCGATCTGCTGGGATACGATAACGAGTTTTTTTAAAATGGCGACCTTGTCATAGACGGCGACAAAAAAACTCGATCGATTTAGTATACCACAGTTTTTTGTTATTTAACTGTTCAGGAAACTTGTAAGCGGAAAAAAAATCAATAAAATTAAACAGTATGTTTTTTTAATTCTAATCAAGAATGATGAGATCGTTATCTCATGATTTCAGAAACGTTAGGAATATATCTATAAATTTTCATAAATAATTATTTTATATCGTTCAGCAATAGGGAAAAATAAATAGAATCTTATTGGCGAATGTTACGAATAAAACGAATAAATTTTCTTATCGGTCTCTGATAGGTTGAGAAATTAATGTGTTCGATGTGAAATAAATTTGTTGTTCATTTAATGTGTTGATGATAGTAGAAGTACTTTATGCATAAACTGGTATATTAATTTCAATTTACTATTATGATGAAAAATTAGTGTGTTGTATATTGAAAGCCGTAGTCGATACTTTGATTTTAATCATTTACTTTAATATTACTTACTATAAATTCAATGTTTTATTTTAAATTCATCGTAAAAATACTCACATTTTTTATCACTATAGTACATTAAATCGAATGTACCTTTTATGCATAAAAACTTCAAAAAAAAAAACATAAAATTTACAGCTTTTTTGCGATGTATACGTAAACATTTTTTAATGTAATCCGCCGTTAAAACTTTTCGTTCCCACGGATATTTATCGTGAATAAATTGCATCATGTTTCGAATAACAAATGGGCCCTTTTGCAGGTTAAGTAAAAGGGCGGCTTGTCAACATTGATATTAGAAAATTTCAAAAATACGAAAACTTACCTTTGAAGTAACAGATTAGTTATTAATTAATAATCCGTCGCCCGGAATAAGCACCAAAAAAAATATATAATCCGTTTCAACTAACACTCGAAGTACTAAGAAATACGTGAGCACAAAACTGTAACAGTAGATACAGTCGGCGAGAGTCAGAAAAGACACTGTGAAGCCCGTTGAGCGACGCTCGATCGGATTCCCGCGGCTCGATCACCGAATCGCTATTGGTGTATAAACAATTTTGCGTTCCCACCTGCCCACACCTTCCTTCCAACCGACTCCGTAGTCAGTCCGAACGTCGAGCAAATGCACGTAAGTAGCGGCAGCCAGTTCAGCAACTATCGAACAACCTCTCCATGGGATCGAACGATTTCCAACGTCATCCTCCGCGTCTTTGGATCAGATGTTCGCAATGCAGTCGGAGACTTCTGGTGAAAATACCTTTGCCCACTCGGCTTCTATGTTTCTTCAAACACACGCACACTTTCCGGGTCACAACGGATACGCAAATTACTCGGTTGCTGCTGTATGCAATTTACCCACTTTTTTTTTTTCGGTGTTTTCTGAATATAATGAGAAGCAGTAAACTGTCCGGAATCTTGAACACTAACTAACCTTTACTAATGTTACGTTACGACAAAGAAAAATATAAAAATAAAGTGACACGAACAGTTGGTATCGTAAATTTGTATTATTTTTCAAACACGCGGTGAAAAAAAATTCTTTCGTAATGGCGGTCTTTTCGTCGACGATAAAAAAAAATGGTATCGTTACGAGCGCTTGTTACAATTCACCCAATCGCGATTGTAATCGATCGCGTAGTGAACGACGAATGAATATTCTTTAAGATTCGGACGGAATCATATCTAATGATAGGCGATACGAATATAATTTTGAAAAAAATTTACGCACGCGGAAGCTTTTAGCTACGCGAAACTCCGAGATAGCAGATGACCCCTTGGAACGGCGATAACTGATAATGAAACCTTAAATTCGATTTAATGTGTGGATAACTCATGTGACGATGTAACGAAGTTTCCGGTTCAAATAGAAACATCGAAAACAACTCGGTTGACGAAATTTAAAGGGCAAATAGTCATTTTATGGATGCAAATTGATGTTCGAATAACTTTAACTATATTGCGAATGGCAGACCTTCGATATCAATTATTTCAATTTTCTTCCGCTTTTTGATTTTAAAGTATTTGTTTTCTTTGCGTTGACACTGTATTGAAAAACGAATTGAAACGAACGAACGAACGAACGAATTGTTGTATCGACATTCAATTTATGAATTTACGAAGTTAAAAAAAATTTAAATGCAATTGTTATCATTATTTTGAATGCGTTGTCGTTAATGATCGAAAAAGCGAAAATTTCGCTTTTTTTTTTCAATAAAAAAATTATCTCGTATCATAAAAAAAAATCATAAAATAGATTAATAAGCGTCACGTGTGATTTTAAAAAATTATTTACCGGCATAAATCTCGTAAACTGTACCTACGGATTGATCGTCAATTACTTAAAACTGATGACTTGCGAATTTACAAATCATAAATGATTAACTTATGGAAACGCAAATTAAGTAGTCGAACAGAAATAAATTTGAAAAATGGCGACAATTTGGTATGTAGAAAAATGAATTCCTGGAAAAACGGGATTTTTGTTTAATTAATTTTTTCATTTTCAGTTTTTAATTTCGTTTTTTTCTTTTCGCGCAATGACTCATTCCTCGAAAAACGTGATTTTTGTTTAATTAATTTTTACATTTTCAGTTTTTAATTTCGTTTCTTTCTTTTTTTTCTTTCCGCGCAATAACTCATTCCTGGAAAAACGTGATTTTCGTTTAATTAATTTTTTCATTTTCAGTTTTTAATTTAGTTATTTTCTTTTTTCTTTCCGCGCAATAACTCATTCCTGGAAAAACGTGATTTTTGTTTAATTAATTTTTTCAGTTTTTAATTTCGTTTCTTTCTTTTTTTTTGCTATCCGCGCAATGACTCGTAAACTGTACCGACGGATTGATTGTCAATTACTTAAAACTGATGATTTGCGAATTTACAAATCATAAATGATTAACTTATGGAAACGCAAATTAAGTAGTCGAACAGAAATAAATTTGCAAAATAACGACGATTTAGTATGTAGAAAAATGAAAACACTGAAGTATTGCAATAAATTAAAAACGATTATTCAAATTCTTGTAAAACAACGCTTTTCTTTATTCTCACAAATTCTGTAGAAAAATATGTAATCATAAATAGATAATAGTATGTAAAATACGTATAATACAAAGTTCGTTTCGTTAAAAACGAACGGAAATGCGAGATTTATGTTCCTTCAAAATGTCGCGATCTCTTACGTTGTCCGCCGAAATACATCGAAGAATCGCTGGCAGCGACTATATTCGTATTTCGTTTATCTACCGTCAGAACAACTCAGTTCTTTTTTTCATGCAGTTGAAAGTAAACTACGATTGCTGTACGTTTTTCTCTTTTTAAACGCTATCACTGGTAATGCAAAACCTGCTGCAGCGATTATTAAAAAAAGTATCGTAAAAAACATAGAATACAAACAAAAAACAATCGAATATTTCTTCGATCGTTTGTATTCGACACTTTTAAAAAATTATTTTTTCAATCGTTTTTTTTTTTTTTTTTTTTTTTTAATTGCCCCGATAACTACTCGGCAGATCGAGAGTTTGTTATTAAATAGTTTTGTAGAATATAATACAATTTTAACGATTTTCATAAATCGATAAGTTTCAGACAATTTTTTCGTTACTCGGCGCTTGCTGCCAGCCGCCGAATGCTCGTTCTATTTCTTGCGCTACGGCAATCGTCAAATGATCGCTACCCGGATTTCCCACAATCTGCGTACAAAAAAAAAAAAAAAAATCAATTAATTTTCACGTAAAAAATGATAAAAGATCGATGAAAAGTATTCGCATTGCTTACTTGGAGTCCGATGGGAAGTCCGTTCGCGTTGAGTCCCATTGGACACTGAGTAACCGGAAGACCGAGAGCGTTGAAGATCATCATGTAGGAGACGTTGAACACTTTTTGATAAATTTCGTAAGGATAATGCGCCGGTCCGGTGAATGCCGGATAAATGAGAACACCGTTATCGCCCAAAAGTTCCTGTAAATGCAAATGTTACGGTTAAAAATTCTGTTAATTGGATTTACATGTCTTATACACATTAGTAAACTCGGAGTTAAATGATAAAAATCGTTTATTTCACCTCGAATTGTTTTTTTAACGAATTGTTCTTCTCAAGCATTCGATTATAGTGACTTTTTGGTGTTTTTTCGGCAATTCTTTTAACAACGCCGTAAATAACGTTTGGAAATGTATGCGGAGACATGAAACACATATACCTCAGCACTTCCATAAACACACTTTTCCACTCCTGAAACAAATAATAATGATATTAATTCGCAGTGTACAAATTTTCTGTTGTAACGTTATTTTACGAAGTGTAATTCCGGTGAAATATATTTTGGTACCTTCGTCTCTCGAAAAAATAACTTTAGACTCACATGAGGATTCGTTCCTTTTTTATATATAGTATCGACGCCCTCCAGCTGCGCGAGCATCGAGACTGCAACTTCGAAAGAGTATTTCATGTCTTTGATCTCTGCCTGTGGAAAAAAAAACAGTTGTATCGTTAGAATTTTCAGCATTAAAGACATAGAAAAAATTTGAGAAATTGTATCAAACCTTTTGAACTCTCGTGCCGTTTATCGTTTCCAAATGTTTGACTAATTTGCGAATTCCATTTACCATATCTCTGTCCACAGGGCTCGTCGCACCCGATCCACAGTCGTCTTCCATATAAAAGAACTTAATATCCGACAACGAAACCTACGAATAGGCGATATATAATTTTCTCTTCGGAATTTAAAAAAATTCTCGAAGGTAATAATTTTTACGCGTAAACAGCGCTTTGACTTACAATCGTCGGTAAAACAGGTATCTGTTTTTCCGCAATTTTTTTTTTTAATTTTACGAAAGTTAAAAGGTGAAGAAGAAAAAAACGTTTTGCGATGTGTACCTTTTCGTCGAGTCGCGAAATTGAGACGTCCGACTGCGCGATTGCCTTCAAGAAGATCGGAAGATCGCGCGCATACCTGACCATTGGACCGATGCTGAAAAACGAGGGCCAATTTTTGTCGTCGCAGTCAGGCATGTGGCCGGCGTGAGAGATCAATTCTGCGCGAAGAGGAAAGGAAAATGAAGAACAAATATCACTGAGCAAATTCAACGAAACCGGAAGAGAATAAAAAATAAAATGCGAGTCATAAAGATTCTCGAAATTTCGACGACGAAGAATTTACGAGAAATTATTCCATCTTTGCGGAGATTCTGTTAAAAACGATTTATCTTCGCGGTGCAAACAACTCAAAAGCGAGACTAGCGAAGGTACGGCGCATATCGGCAACGAAATATTTACACAGGTACCAGTATCGCATTTAAACTATGCATAGTAATTCTACGTCAGTGCTATGTGCGTATGAATCACGCGTGCGTTTGTCTTACGAAAAAAAAAAAAAAAAAAAAATTCAAGGATTACGTCTTTTCTTTGGATTTTTTTTTCTTTTTTTTTTTCGAATTCCAAAATCACATTTTTTTCTTCGAAACTCACCGGGTGTCGGTTTGTGACCGAATACGCCGCAAAACATCGCTGGAAGTCTCGCTGAACCACCGATATCCGAAGAAAGGCTGAGTAGCGATGCACCCGATCCTAGAAGAGCCGCCTGTGGAAATAAAACATTTATTAATTAACATTGTCGATACTTAGAAATTCTTTATTGATACCAAAGGACATTTTTTAAAAATTTATACAAAACCACCGATCTATAGTATCGAATGAGTAAACTATTCGAATTGATTAATTAACTATTGAGACCCAATAGCGTTTTCGTCAATTCGCTAATTCTGTTTCTCGTAATTCTTCAGTGAAATGTTATCAAAAAATAATAATATCAACGGAAATTTATTAAAAGCCAATAGTCAAGTATCGTCGTATTTTTATTATTATTATCAATGATTTTTTCGCCGCGAAGTTTTTTTTTTTTTTCCGGAATCACAGAAGGATAATAAAAATGCAACGAGGAAGAAACGCATGCAATCTTTTAGTGAAACGAAGAAATCGAGCGTTCAAGTTCAAGGCGTGTGACTTAAAAAACGATGGACGGCCGAAGGAGAAAGTAGTGACAGTGAAACGGCAGTGGTGAATGACTCGCAAACTATTCGATACTCATTGACTATCAAAACTATGAATGAGTTAATAATTTGCGGATTATAGACTATTCGATTGATTTTATTCGCCGTTTTATCTCATTCTTCCGAATAAATGAGATATCTTTTTATTTCGGCTTTTTTTCTTTTCATACAAAATCTAATTCCGAGAGATCGTACCTCACCACCAGAAGAACCTCCAGCGGTTCTCCGCGCGTCGTACGGATTCCACGTCGTTCCGGTAACGTTGTTGTAAGTTTCCCAACACATACACATCTCCGGGGTGTTGCTGACGAGCAGAGGGATGCAACCGGCTTTTCGAGCTCTTCTCACCGCGTCCGCATCTTCCGGAGCTTTGTAAGGCGTCTCAAATTTTCTTCCCGCGCAATGACTCATTCCTGGAAAAACGTGATTTTTGTTTAATTAATTTTTTCATTTTCAGTTTTTAATTTCGTTCTTTTTTTTTTCTTTCCGCGCAATGACTCATTCCTCGAAAAACGTGAGTTTTGTTTAATTAATTTTTTCATTTTCAGTTTTTAATTTCGTTTCTTTCTTTTTTTTTTCTATCCGCGCAATGATTCATTTCTGGAAAAACGTGATTTTTGTTCAATTAATTTTTTCATTTTCAGTTTTTAATTTCGTTCTTTTTTTTTTTCTTTCCGCGCAATGACTCATTCCTGGAAAAATGTGATTTTTGTTTAATTCATTTTTTCATTTTTTTTTAAATTTCCAATGTTATTTTGGTGTATTTTTTGAATATTTTATTTAATAAACTCTCAAGAACTTTCAACAAGTTGCTTTGGTCCCCTTTCTCCGGATTAATAATTCCGACAATAAATCTGAATAATCTACCGTGCGATCCAATTGCATTCCACACTCTTCGGCTGTAATCTTCGCAATTACAGTACCAATGTATGCGGTAAATTGGTATCATTAACATGTTAATCAATTGGATCTAATTGCGTCATAAGACGCTCTCAACTCTCTCGATGTTCCTATGAAAGTGTCTGCGCGTTGTGACTCTGATGCAACCACCGAGACGGCCGGTAAATCAACTCGTTATTCAATGATAGCGCCTAATACTACTATCTCTGCGGTATCTCTCGCCGTCCGGGAATAAAAGGACACCACAGTGCATCTCGTCGTGACTCAGCTTGCGGGTTACCGCACCCGATACAAACTGTGATATATATAGTATATACAGACGAAAGAAGAAACTGAACTCAAAACTCGTTTCGTCAAAAACCGATCGACTATCGTAAAAAACCGGTTTTTCAACGCGATCTCTATGTGCATTCGCGATGCACACGGCAGAGCTTTGTTCGTTTAAGTGGCGATTGATTTATTGTAAAAGATGCAATAGTTAAAAAAAAAAAATCGCAACGGAAGTGTTTCGTTCACTGAGTCGCCGGGTTAAGGTCAATAAAACTCATTTACGGGTTGAATGAATGTATCGACTTTGAATAATTCTTCGTATTTAATTCTATGTTCTTGTTTTTTGTGAAGACTCGTATCGATCTTTTTTAATTGCAGTTACCGATAGAACTAACGAAGAAAAATTGATACGAAGTCTCAGCGATTAAACGCATATTATTTATTCAACCGACAAATCATTAACATAATTTCAGCGTTTAAGATAAGACGTAAACTTGAAAACTTTATTGTACTAATAATAATGCAGAGCTTCAGGAAGGCAATAAAAAAAAATTGATAAATTGATAAAAGCAATAAGAAATCGAAAGTCGTCTGCTGAGGAAATTGATACTTATAAATATATATCGCGGTAATAAATGGAATTTTCGTTCCCTCGCGGTATAATTTTCTCGATTTGCTTCTATTATCAACATAATTTATGCATTCAAAGTACAAGGAAAACTTGTAACTCGTTTTTATTATATTAATTGCGATATTATTAAGTAGGGTACACGCGTGCATCAACAATGCGATTAATCGAATGAAGAAATTGTTATAAGCGGTACATTTTTTTTTAAATCCGCCGCTATGAAATTCGCATTTCTAAATTTATATATCGACAAAAAATGCAATTTTTATTTATTGAAAATATATTTTTTTTTCTTTTTTTTCGCTGGTATCAAATTTTTTAGGCGGATATACGTGAGATTTGCATTTCATCGTTTTCACGCGTAATACTACGATACTACGAAAAGGATTAGAAAAAAATTAACTTGCCTCTTACAGCAATGCTTTCCTTCACTGTAACGGGAATGCCAAGCAGCGGTGTGTCACGGACCAACACTTCCTCGGTCTTTGCACCGGATCTCAACAACGCGTCGACCTCTCGCGCTTCCTGGATCGCTGCTTCGAAGCGATCTTCGACTATGGCGTTTATCACGGGATTAACTTCTCGACACCTCTCTATATATGCCGCAACTATTTCTTCACTCGAAAGCTGTTAATAAAAATCGTATATTACGAAAATAACAGACGCGCCGTCCTTTTCCCGTAAAATCAAAGCCTTTTAGCGCGAAAGAAGAAGAGATAAAAAATAAACGAAGATTCACCTCTCTTCTACGAATTTTTTCCGCAAGTTCCGTCGCCGACATCATCAAAATTTTGTTTCTTATGATCGGACAACGGAGACGACGATTGGCCAGTGTTCGTAATCTCGTGATAGGCGACACTATGCACCCGAGAAGAAAGAGCAATGCTCTCAAAAATCTTTTCGTCACCGCGTTCAACATTTCCTATAAATATACAAATGAATAATCGTTTGAGTTGAATCTCGCGATTGTCGAATGGATCGTTACGTTTCGATGTCCACTCGTCCACTGAACCCAATCATCGAACCGATCTATCAATGACTTACGTCTTCATTACAATCGATTATCACAATCGACGTTCTAGATTCAGTTACGCTGATTTTATTCGCCTGGAAACTCGCCGCAAAATGCCAAAACAGGAATGTAACGAAATTTTCAACTATTCAATTGACTTTATGGCCTTTGGGCAAAGTGTTCATTTTAATCGCTAATTTTTTTTTTTTTTTTTTTTTTTTTTTTCGGCAATTATTGTATTTACTTTGATTAAAGTTTTTCTTGCTTAATATTTCGAAAATTACCGAAAAAAGTGATAAAATATTATAAATAATGACGAGCGGAATAAGGTACTTAAATTTGCGGTATTCAAAAAAAAAAAATTTTAGTAATTTCTTAGATATCATTTCTATTATTGAAATCTCCCCTTCGATTATTAGCGACCGAATAAAAATTGAATAGTTATTACCCAATCGCAAAAAACATCGTCTCCTTTGTTAAGAGCAACGAAACGGAGAAAAAACACGCGATAAGGACGAACGAAACTAATCGCGTTAACCGCGGTCACGTTTTCGGAATTATCGTCTAGACGCGTCACGAGTCCATTTGAACGCATTATCAATTTTCCCTGTATGAACATTGTGCTTTCGTTTGACGAGTATATCGTAGTCATGAACTTTGTACCCAACAAAAGATTTATGTACATTGGGAAACTCATCGAGCCGTTGGGTGTAACGTCCCCGCCGTTCCAACACTTCGTCTGTACTCTCCACTCAATGCTATGAGAATTTACGATCGTCGTAAAGTATTAAACAAACACGTGTGCCATGTGCGTTAAACTTTTTTCTAAAAGTTATATTACGGCATAAAGAACGTCATAAATTTGAATTATTGAAAGGAATATCGTCAACGCAATCGTGTTGTGCGCCTCCTTGCGACGTGCGCATGTTATGCGCCCAGAAAATGTGATGGGGAACTCACCACACCGTTGAAGTGAAGATCGGCGCATACGAGCGATAGAATCGACAGCGCGAGTTCCATTTTTCCCCCCTGAACGATACTTCAAGGTCTTGGATTACACTTTGTTACGGTCAATCAGCCGCGATGAAGTCACACTATTCACTGGATGAAGCGTATTACGAACGTTACATTTTTCGAAGAGTTAACGAAGAACCATTTCATTAACCTTCACGTGCCTCACGAACGTAACGTAACTACCCGACGATAAGTGATATTAACTTAGCGATATCGAGCGTTAACTCCAATTATTAACTTTCGTTGTATTTAAGGAGGATCGGTTACTGAGAGTTCGTTTCGCATAAGTTCGAAAAAAATGAGAGAATTGCAACTACTTCTCGATGTTATAAAAATCTGAAAAAATTCAGGCATATTTAAGGTACTGAAAAAATTAATTTTACATAATAATAATTCCAAAAAGTTATTAACAAATTGATGAAAAAAAAACTTGTTAAACAAATTAACGGCAACTCAACTTTTTTTTTTATGAAAATGATTCGTTCTTTTTTTTGAACACGTATGAATTTTTTCAGATTTTTATCTTGGGTTTGAATTTTCCTTTTATATGGAAAAAATGTGTAGAAAAAGAAAAAATTCATACGTGTTCAGAAAAATTAAAGAATCATTTTCATAAAAAAAAAAAGTTGAGTTACCGTTAATTTGTCTAACAAATTTTTTTTTCGTCAATTTGTTAATAACTTTTTGGAATTATTATTATGTAAAATTAATCTTTTCAGTACCTTAAATATGACTGAATTTTTTCAGTTTTTTATATCATCGAGAAGTAGTTGCAATTCTCTCTCATTTTTCTCGAACTTATGCGAAACGAACTTTCAGCAACCGATCCTCCTTAATTATTTTGAAGTTACGGTAAAGTGGATAATTATCGGGTTATATAATATTTTACGTTTTACGAACGGAACACAACGTTCCAACCGACGTCAATCTATCGTCGATCGGTCGTCGGTCGTCGGTCGTCGTGGACGTTTCGATCTATTTATGAAAAATACATCGAATTCGGTTTTTGCTTTTTTAATTAATTATGAACAAAAAGATTATTATAGTTATTAAATTTATTTACTACCGATCTTTTTATTAAAAAAAAAAAAAAATCTCCGTTACATTGCCATTTTGCTCCAAAAAAAAAATCGCTTCGTATATATCGAAAAAAAAAAAAAAATTTATAATAAGAAAGTTTAGAATATGTATAAAGTTAACGGACGATGCGGGATTGATAGATCCGAAACATTGAAACAAATGATCAATATAATATAATATAATCTTATCGCGAAATTGAAAAACGCTAAATCTCGCTTCGCTCTCTGAAGGACAGTTAAAAGATTCTATCGCGGTAACTGTAACAAATAACACTTTGCGCGAACGCCCACATACAGCCACATGTCGTAATGTTAATCCAAGAGAAAAGTCCGGCGGAGTTGAAAAACGAGTTAATAAAAGTGTTCGCCACTTTAGTAACGAGTTCTTCGATAATTTTGCTACTTCCACCGAGTGTAGCTTCAGGTATTCAAATTTCTTCTTTCGTATGAAATCTCAACAGTTAAGAAACCGAAGACGCGACTGCAGATCATTTCGATTGTAACGAAATAAAAAAATCACACGAGGCACGTGGAGGCAAACGGGTTTAGAGAAAAATTAACGAAATCCGAACAGTCAGTCGAAACGAGTTTCGATCTTTTCGTAGAGGAATCGGCACATTCTAACGGTTTAAAAGATAACCGGAGAAAAATCGACTCTTGAATTTTCTTTTTTTTTTTTTTTTTTACGAACCAAATAAGATGCTACACGGCGATGCCCGAGACACTATAGATCCGGCGAACACGCGAACCGGCTTACTTAAGTCATCAACGTCGCGCTCGTGGTAGGTGCGCGGGGTCCGTATGTGATGATGACGATGGAATGGTGGGGCATATTTAGTCAACGACGACGCAACGACTACCGCCGGGCCTCATATCACACAAGAGAAATCACTCGCTCGCTCGCGAACACCCGCGAACCAGCCTTTTGCATTCCCCGTGAGGTCTCGTGTCGGTCCAAAGTAACGACACACGATGACGTGAGAATACTCGACAATCGTAACTCAAATGGAACTTACTAAGAATATGCAATTAACTCCTTTTCGCTATGGCATTCATTTTCGCGCGTTGAGCAGACATTTATCCAAGTGACACCGGCGTAATTACATATAGAAAGTATTTTGGCGACAATAATTTTTTTTTTTTTTTTTTTTTTTTTAAGACGGAAACACAAATTTTCGAAACATCGCGGATGATTTTTCACAATGATGTTGAAAGCAATAAATTGACAATTATAGAAAAAAAAAAAAAAAAAAAAAACGGAAATTATAGGAATAATTCTTTTGAATATATTAACTATCGTATTAGTGTATTTCAATGAATGTTGCAGTCTGCAACGATCTTCTTTGCATGTAAGAATGTTTGCAACTGTGACGATAGTCGGGAGCACTTAATTCCTGATAATTATAAGACCGAAGATAATGTAGCAATCGAATGATCCCTCGTGAACCGCAACAATAAATAAAAAATTGTGCAATTATGCAAAATACCTCGAAGGTCAATTTTTTTTTTTCAACGTGAGCGTGAAAATCGCATTGGCTTCGCGACAGTCAAACTCCGCATCATAATTTTTTTTTTTTGTAACATCGAGCAGATACACTCGTAAATAATCTTATGTATTCATTATCATTGGGGAAAAGACAAGGAAAGTCATTCCAAACGATGTAATAAAAAATATTTTCTTTTACCGCTTAATGTATATCATATTTCGCACATTGATGGAAAAATTATTTTTTTAAAATATTTTTTTGAATTTTAATCTCAAAATTCTCGACAAATTCGACAGATATTTGTTCTCTTTTTTGTTAGCGTGTTAAATATAAAAAAAAAACATTCAATTAGAAAGAAATCTTATAGACTCGAAGAATTAATATAAAAAGATCGAAAAAAAAAAGAAAATTTTTGCAAAAGTAGACTATCAATCGTACAATAATATTAATCGAAATTCGTACCACATAATTATTGATTTCCAGTAAATCCCCTTCGATCTTCCGGCAATCCTTTCGCACATTGTAATATTCACCGTTTATCGCGTTACCGATATTTTTCTTCGGATCGGACAACTTTCGCGGAATTTCTTTGAAAACAACCGATCTTCGTAAAATCGGTTGACTGACGATTCGACTCATTTTATCAGTGTCACAGTGTCACCGTTGTCTCGTCGCGGTAATGCGCACAAAACTCGAGACTTCGAGATATATGTGAAAACAATGAAACTATACGAGCGGCGAGACGCGCGTATCCGCCGATAGAAACTTACGAAAGAATACGAAGAGTTTCTTCGTCGTTCGGTCGGCGAGTTCCAAAGACTTTGAGATTCAGTGCGTCTGTACGAACTCCCGCGGTCGAGGTGTAAATTACTTTTCGTAAGTGATCGCGCGTGTGTAGCTCTCGAACGATAGCTCTCAAGACTGACTTGAGAAATCATCTGTACGTCGCTCGATCGTTCTATATCTCGTTCGAGAATGTGCACCGTTTGTCTCACTGCGAGAAGGGAGTATAATTCGTGATCGCGTATACCTGAAGCCCGGTGAGATATATAGAGTGGCGGAACCTATTATTTCGACGTCCGGTACTCCAGAAATACGCATAATCACAATACGCGGGAAGTGATTTTCAAATCGATGTTTTTTGCAACGATTAAACAATTATTTTCGGATAAAATTCTTGAATGTACCGATTCAGAATCGGCCGGTAAAAAGAAACGGCGAACTCGAGGCGAACAAAAAGAATCGACAGTATACATCAAAAAAGTTTATAAAATCACTGTAGATAACAGATTATAGATGATAACAACGAATCTCGAAGGGTATTTGCTTGTTATTCAACTATAAACAAAATTTCACGGTCACCGAGACAAGCATCGCGTTTCTTTATCAGATATCTATTGCGTCAATAATCGGTTTCCTTGACTTACATTTTTCGATAGTTACAGAATTTTGAGGCGTAAAATTTGACTTTACGAAATATGAAAATTGGTATCGTAAAAAAATGGCGTACATAGTCCGGACATCACGACGAAGATCTCAGTAATTTAAAAAAAAGAACCCATCAATGATATTTTTTTGCAAACCTTCAAAAGATTAACTTGACTGATACGTAAAACTACAATTTTCGGTTTTTTTTTTTTTCATTTTTTTAAATTTTGATTGCGTATAGTACGCAGTCATGAAAATAAAAAATCGCCGAAAAATGAATATTTGAAATTTTTTTTTGTCAGATTCCATCAACTATCGTCGGATGAGGCGCCGATAATAGTGTTCATTTTAGAGTTCGTATAATGCTCCGTAACCAATCCGATGATAAGAACTCTTATCACCGGACGTCATCGGTGTTTTAGCATTGCACTACAGTGCTACTGATAAGTATTCATTTAAATATGCGTTATCCGTGACTGTGATTATGAATTGATTTTCGTATACTTATCGGAAACTCGATATCTGACAAATGGCGATTCTTAATGCACCGATGTTACGGAGATGACAGATCGATCGTTAATTCCTTTGCGAAACGATTTACGTTAAACTGCTTGACCTCTAATATCGACGTAACTTTACTCGACTATGAAATGCAACGTCGAAAGTACGTCAGAGAAAAAATTTCGGGATATTTTGTATGCACTTTTAAACATTTTATTCCAATGGGGGGGTTCCGCGAATTAGCGACAGTGATTGTAATATTCGACAAATTCTTTCCATAGTATCGTTTTTTATTTTTTTTTTATTTATTTTTTTTTTTTCGCAGTGTCTGTTTCAATGTCCATTCGTATCTTTTGCAACGAAAATTGATTGTTACGCCGAAGATATGTGCACACGAACGTCAGAAAAAATTTGCATTAGTAAAACGCTCAACCGGATCGGCGAAAGGAGTTCAAACTCCGCGTCGGAGATGAAAAAACGCGCGTGGCTTAGACAATTCGCGAAACAGTGGAAGATAATGTAATCATAATAATAATAAGTCGACCTTGACAATCGCTGCGGGAAGCGGTTAATTACTGAAAAAAGAAAGATACGAGAATGCGGCGCTTAAATCTCGAGACTCGAGACGCGGGTATAATATTTACGCCGGTGCGCGTGGATATTATCGCCGGGATTTCGAGAGAACATTGGAATTAAGATAAATCGTTTAAAACCCTTTTGGATTCTATTGTATGGCAATTAGTAACAGCGAGTATCGGCATTTTTCCACATACGTGTAAACTGTAAGTATAGAATTGTCGTTCCCAGACGACGAATACTAATGGTAACCTTGTCCGCCTTTTCTCGCTTCGAATAAACGACCGAACGATCTTTCAGAAAGTAAACATATACACGCGATGTATGACTCAATTGCAGGCGCATACTGAATTACGAATTATTGTTGTATATCCCAAACAAAACGCACCGATTATTTTGATTTTTTTTTTTTTTTTTTTTTTTTTCAAAGCAAAAATTTGTGTTACACGACGACTCAAGGCGAACGGACGATGATTGTGAAATAAAATTACAAAGTATTGGGACACATAAAGTAACGAATTTAATCATTTCGCTTCGATAAAACAAAATTTTTTTTTTGCAATTATTTCGTTAATTAAGAATATAGTAATAATATCGACCGTTATTTTGGAAAGTATCGATCTTCGGTCGGCAAAAAAAAAAATTTAACATTTTTTCATAGAACTGCGCGGACTAAAAAAATTATAAGTTGAAAAAACAATTACTAGAAAAAACTAATAGAATTAGTGATATATACTTTTTTTTAAAGTAGTTATCCCAGCAAACTATCGCACTGAAGTAACCGTTTATGTGTAGTTATGTATAATTTAAATACGGTGAAATGCATGTTTAATATTGTTACAGAATCTAAATTGATATTCTGTCAAATAAGATTTATTAACAAATTCTTCCGAATCATCATTTTTTTTAAATTGCGAAAGAACCGGACGTTGTTGAATAAATTTTTTTTTTCTCAATGTCAAAAGTATGAGGAATGTCAGTTACCGAAGCTGATACGGAGCACTGTAAACCAGGAAATCATCTCATGTTGCCAGTAGTTCGTCACGTAAAGGCAGTTATTTGTGATGCAAAGCGTTACTAGCAACGGAAGAGTACATGTAAATTTGATTTTCATTATGTAGACTCGTGGTAACTTTTTAAAGTAGATTCGCAATACGAAATTTAAAAATATCGTACGCGAACTTTAATAATACGATAATAAATATCAAATAAAATCTTCTCGCGTTTTCCTGTTTATTCTTACAAAATACCGAACGAAATTCACTTTAAGGAAAATTCCGACCATTTTTAATTTTGCAACAAAATTAATCACAATTTTTTGTAAATAAAGTTAATAAATTATTTATCGTTACGAAAACTGTATAAATGTCGACTACTACTTGGAATTTTTTTTTGGATTTCTTTTTATTAATTTTTTTTTATTTTTAATCGCAGACCTCATTTCTCTAAACTCCGAACAGTTTAGTAATTTTTTAAACCGGTGTATCGTCATCCACGTACACATGGATACGTGAAGATAGATCAGTTGTATCTAACGGTACCGTACGACACACATCGGCGACGAATCGGCCGAATGCTCGAAGCTACTATAGCGTTCGTAACATTGATTCTCAACCATTGTAAACAAAATTTCATTCACTTTTCATTCAAAACGATAGAAAACAATCTGATGCCTCTGCAATTGGTTTCCAAAACGATAACAGATACGGCGTTAACACAGAATTTTTTCTTTTTTGCTTCAAACACTATGTTTTCGACGCGCCCGAGAAATCGTTCAGCTCGTCAATCGATTAATCATATTACTATGACGTTATCCATTTATTATTTTTAACTATATATAACGTGTTGTAGAAAATCACTCACAAGAGTTTCGCGTGATTGCACTTTGTATACTGAACCGACCCGACGAACAGGAGTAA
This sequence comes from Buathra laborator, assembly GCA_934046635.1. NCBI lineage: Eukaryota > Metazoa > Arthropoda > Insecta > Hymenoptera > Ichneumonidae > Buathra > Buathra laborator. The sequence goes on from OW203900.1 coordinate 10,126,950, forward strand.
CGACACCGCGCCGGTAGCCTTGATACACCGGTTGAGTTCAGGTAAACCGACTCTGTAAACGGGGTGAGTACCTCAGAGCCTTACGCCCCTTCTCTTCTCTTCAGGTTTCAGCAAACGCACTTTATTGGTTGTGAAATATGTTATAAAAAAAAGCATAACAAGCAAAAAGCCCGATTTAGCGTTTTGCCGATAACTGATCGCGATTTCGAATCGATATATCTATTTATGATACAAATAGATAAAAAGTGTTAAAAACAATCGATGGTAACACTGATTCCGAGAGAGTTATTCAGTTATTCGTTGAAAGAATAACTAAACGCCCGATTTTTCGTTTTGAAAATAACTGATCGCGATTTCGAATCGATATATCTATTTATAACACAAATAGATAAGAAGTGTTGAAAATAATCGATGGTAACACTGATTCCGAGAGAGTTATTCAGTTATTCATTGAAAGAATAACTAAACGCCCAATTTTTCGTTTTGCAAATAACTGATCGCGATTTCGAATCGATATATCTATTTATAATACTAATAGATAAAACGTATAAAAAATAACCGATGATAACACTGATTCCGAGAGAGTTATTCAGTTATTCGTCGAAAGAATAACTAAACGCCCGATTTTTCGTTTTGCAAATAACTGATCGCGATTTTAAATCGATATATCTTCTTATAACACAAATAGATAAAAAGTGTTAAATATAATCGATGGTAACACTGATTCCGAGAGAGTTATTCAGTAGTACGTCGAAAGAATAACTAAACGCCCGATTTTTCGTTTTGAAAATAACTGATCGCGATTTCGAATCGATATATCTATTTATAACACAAATAGATAAGAAGTGTTGAAAATAATCGATGGTAACACTGATTCCGAGAGAGTTATTCAGTTATTCATTGAAAGAATAACTAAACGCCCGATTTTTCGTTTCGCAAATAACTGATCGCGATTTCGACTCGATATATCTATTTATAATACTAATAGATAAAAAGTATAAAAAATAACCAATGATAACACTGATTCCGAGAGAGTTATTCAGTTATTCGTTGAAAGAATAACTAAACACGCAGCACGCAAAGAAGAGGATACCGGGTGAAAGGCAACGCAGCTGCGTTTAATCCGAACACCGTGAATGCTTATCGACCACTGACTTCGTTGAACTGTTTGAAAAGAAAATGTATGGTTTCATCGAACGAAAGAGCCGCAAGTGGGGAAGGACACGATGAAATCTTTATAAATTCATGTATAATATATCTTTAAAATTGTTTTCAATGATTTTATCTGAAATTCAAGGTATTGATAAATCTTCGGAAATTCGAGTAAAAAGATCGATTCGCTCTCTGGAATTTTTTTTTTTTCTCGAAATATTCTGTCTATTCAATTTTTACTTGAGGATTTCTTTCCCTCGGCTTTCTTCGCACATCTGTCGGCAATATTCATCTACGCCGCTCTATGGAAACCCAGAAAACCGTACAGCGTCAGCGGCAGATGGTCGTATATACGTAAAGGTCGGGTCGGCCATCGCGAGGGCCTCGAAAAAAAATCTCTCGGGCAGTTTAAAACTATTAGAAACCGAAACCTTCGCCTACCATAGAAACATAGAAGAGCTAATTTTCGTAACTCAATGCTAACGAATTAAAAAGTCGATCGCAAAGTAGTGAAAGCTGCACTGCGAGTAATGGAATTTTACACATATAACATAAGATATGTACTTTTGCGTTAAGATAAATATGAAATGATTTTAGGTAATACACAGCGTCGCGCGTCTTTGTGGCTTTCTCCGTCTGTTGTTTTAACATACCGATGACAATTTGCTGACCCGTTCGATTTTTGTTTTTTCGAACGGCTTCCCGCCCGTCGACAATGCCAACAATCGATATGTTTCATGGCGGCAATTCAATAACATTTACACAATACTTCGAATAAAGACGAAATTTTACTCCATATTGTTAAATTACGATAATCTTCACAAATTCAGTAATCTACTGACTTCGCTGTGAAATTTTTAAATAATACGCTTTGATATTTTCGTAAATGAAAAATTGTTTCATCAAAAAATTCGATATATTATTATATTATTTTTTATCATTTCATTAATTTTTTAAAATTATTTCCGAGTGCAGAAAAGTAAAAAAAAATATAATTTTTTCGTAAAAATTGTGTTAAACGCCGAGAAAAGCTAATGAATCGCGAATATTAGACGACTTTAATTTTGCATTCAGCGCACGTACTCCGATTTAGTCTCATCGCCACACTTTCACCGCTTTGCTCGAGATAATGAGCGACTTGTCAAAAAATGTGGATAAATACGCGTGAAAATTTACGCCGAAATAATTTCATTTTTCAACAAAAACTATTTACTGTTTAAAATGAAAAAAAAAAATGTGACTTTCGCTGTCATAAATAAAAAGTGACAATCGTCTCATTTTCATTACGAAGTGTCAAAAGAGATTTTAGCGTCGAATGAATGTCACAAGACCCATTAATTCGGTGAGTGAAAAAGAATTGAGAGAATATTAATCCATTATACTCACTTAGTGCAGATGTCGAGTGTCTCTTTGCTGCTAATGAAATTTGCATCTTATCGAAGTCCCGCGTAATTCGTATCTTCCGGAAGATTATGTAAGCAATCGAATCCACACGGACGCCATCAGACGATAGAGGTAAACATTGAGATATTCGCACTTTTGAATCTCGAAATCTTCATAATGATACGATCCACAGCTATGAAAAAAATAATAAAAAAAATATACTTCTACGAAAAAGTATCGCGTACTTCCGCATGATAATTTTGTCACGTCGTTTCCCGAAATTGTGAAGAGGTAAAAAAAAAGAAGAGTTGTGTCTGAGAGGCGATGAATTTTTTCCATTTTTTTATTACTCATAAATTTTACCGAAAATATGAAATGAAATGTGCAAATGGGCAAAAAAATACCTGAATTTACCTGCTGTTAAAAATCGAAATCCACCGCAGCGGAATTAAGTAAATCTAAACATTCGACATTTCGTCGCATTCTGAAAAAAAAATTAATTTTTAGAAATAATAGCGAATTAATATTGTGATCGATGTTTCGTCCGTAAAAAAAAAAAAACGAAACATTTATGTCAAAAAATTGTTGTCAAATGAATCAGATGGATCTCCGTCTGCACCATATTTCCATATCTTTGTCAGAATTCTTTACGCATACAATGATTTACGTGACTGTTACCGATATGTGTCTCGTAAAGTATCGCATTCGTCGCGCGAACATTGTACGAGGAAAATGTAACACGTGTATACGAGGAAAAGTGAATGCATTCAGACACTTATCAGTAGTTAAACTTACTGATTCTACGATTCATTTATTTCAGAAAATATCGCGAAATATATTGCGAAGATATTGTTGAAAAGTTTTTTATACGAAACTCACATAATTCCGAAGAAAAAGAGACGAAATGATGACGAATATTGATTAATCCCGTCATCACGTCGATCAATGGTAAAAAAAAATCGACAATCATCCATTATGCATAACAGCATTATGCATAACCGGAGGTTTTTTTTCCTTTCAAACGTCGCGTTTCCCTGTTTCCGTTTCATCTTTCGTTTCCCTGTAAACTGCAGAAAAAAACGGAAATTTCTAGAAACACATTTATTATTACGAAGTTATTGGATAATTCGTTCGTAAAGTGAACTTTAATGTATCGAATTATGTAATTAATTGATTAATTATGCAATAATTACATCGAGCCTTCGTTTATTTGAGAAAAATACTATATACATTGCACAGATATTATCACTAGAATCGCTATAGCGAACGAACGTTAAATTTTACCGAAACGAGTAAAATGCGACGTTATGGATCAATTCCGAGAGATTAACGGCTCGTACCACCGTCCGTGACTCCTGCGAAAAAATGCATTGTATAAAATCGTTTGCCTCCGTAATCCGACGACTCATAATTCATCGATAACGTCGGAAAACTCGTTTCCAATTTGGTCTCTCAAATATTTTTAGGAGCTTTGCGCTCGTGCGTCAACAAGAACATTCTAATCAATTAGAAGCGCGCGAGTCCGAAGGCTACCCGTAGAAATTCGAAATTTAGATTCCTACGTAATCCATCAAAAACGCTGATGTCTCGATAAACCTAACATTTTTTTTTTTTTTTTCATCTTCATTTCCTCATTAAACAAGTATCGCTTATACTCGATTAAAAAGACAATCAAAAGAAAAACAAATTGTTTCTAAACAATTTTTTTCTATTCTGAAAAACAAATTGTTGTTATCGGAGAAAATAAACCATAAATCGGTTGTTCCAATAGCACCATTGCTAACGCCGGATTTGTCATCCGCAGAAGAATTTTTTCAATTGGAAATGGAGTTGCTATCTCGTCCTTTTTTTTTTTCGAAGGCAGGTATGGGTGACGGTGGTTTTTTTTTTTTTTTTACTTTCGCTCAGCCGATCGTGCGAGCGCTGTGATTACAAGTTTGACGAAAGTGGGTTACAATTATGAAGCTTACAGTCAATAAGCTTATTTTACTTAACGTGTGCGACCGCGAAAACGATAAATTCAGATTTGTTCGATCTTTTTTTTTTTTTTTACATCAACGGCATTCGGGACAATTTTTTTTTTTCTTTTCGTAATTTTTTAGGAGTTCGACAATCGTTTTCGCGGTCAATCTATCACTCAGTGACAATTCACATTTCTCTCATCGCTTAAGTACCGTATATAATTTAATTAATCTGTACGTGAAGAGTTTACATTACTTAATCATTTAGCGTGTGCAGCGCCTCAGCTAAATACGTGTGTCTGTGTGTGTTTCCGGCTGTTTGTTCGATTACGTCTATCGTTTTACCAGCACATTATTTTATACCACGTTAATCGTACCACATCAACGTTCTCATCGTCGTAATCATTGTAAAAAATACGTTTATACACGAGAACCGCGTAAAGGGCTGCCGTTCATCGAGTTTCGATCCATTTCTTGTTTTTTTTTTTTTCATTTTTTTTCTTCTTCATTTCCGAAAATTCTCATTTTTGCAACAGCTCGATATATAAAAAATAAATTTTCACATGTCGTTAGGTCCAATATTAACCGACGTTCGTAATTTATTGGTGGAAAAGCCGTTATTATTTTTGTTAAGGGAAACCGATTTCACTCGAGAAAAATTGACGATCTTTTACGAAAAATTTTACTTTCTTTGTAATTAAAGAAAAAAAAAAAAAAAAAAAACAGATTTTTTGTAACAATTTGAAATTTAATTACTCGCAGCTATCGATTTTTTCAATTGCCTCGAAACTCGTTTTCGGAAATTCAACATAAAAAACATTTACAGAATGATTGGCAAATCCATAAAGAGAGAACCTTTGCCTCATCTCGAGTGGTTCGGATTTCCCAAAACTGTACGCATATTCATACGTGAAAAGCTATGAAGCGCTGAAACAGCCTTCAGCGTCCTCCACATACGGTACGTAACGAGTATTTCGTAAATCTAAACATCCGGTATTCAAGCGCACATTGGTATTTTCAATGAGCGTTGTTCGCGTACAATAATAATCGGTCTAAATGCTCCGCACCGATTGTGATATGATGCATACGTATGCGTTTATAAATAAGAATACAAAAAGAATTTCGAGCGTTAAACGAATCGCTCGTTTGCAATTGAACGATTAAGATTTTCGAATGCGGCGCTTCGAAAGGGCATATTATTACGCTTCGCGTTCGTCGTTTCTTCGGACACTTTAATATGTAATAATAACGAGTATTAGTTTCACGGATAAAAATTATATTAAATAATCGGAACGAACAAAAAGAAAATAGATTACTGAATCTATTCAGCGCGCCGTTAAGGACGCGCGACGAGATCGAGAAATAACGAAAAATCAGAAAAATTCCGCTGATGATTGGGGAGGGAGACGCAATATGAAAGCTTAATGAATAAAGTGACGGTAATGTCTTATCGAATACCCTTGTCGCGGCTAACGCCGAGTACCGAAATTCATCGAACTCCGATAACAATCATCGCACTCACAGGAATTTTAGTAACTATGAGAATCTATTCAAGCAAAAAAAAAAAAAAAGAAAAATACCACAAAATTGTCATTAATACGACTGTTCGTAAAAATGATCGTTTATATTACGATTTTTTAGCACATCGCTAATATCGTCGATTTCTCGCAATGCATTCGACGAAACGCTCATAATAACTGAAATTTCTGTGAGTCCATCGAACATACCGTCATTAACGTTGAGAACGAGCGCTCAAACGAATAAGTAAATAAATTACGATAAAAAAAAACAAAAAAAAAAAAACACGAATTCTCCGATAATTATGGGAGCGGTTACGATATATAAGTTATGGCGAAACGATTCAACAATACGACTATTTTACAATGTGTTTCACGTTAGCAGATTTCTTTCCTTTCATTTTTTTTTTTTTCTTTTTTTTTTCCGTTTTCTTTGTTCCAGCAAATTCAATAACTATAATGCACTTAAGTTCGCGCATTGCGAATTCTACCGTTGGGTAGATGAATGCCGCCGGTAAAGGATATTCTTTCGTTCCCTGTGGCGCGACGATTTAAAAAAAAAAATCATTCTGTGCATTAATCAGAGAACAAAGGTTACGCGATCGTCGACCAACCTACGGTTCGAGAACAAAGCTGAACTACTATCCGACTGATCCGGTTAGTTAAATAATACATGAATTTAATTGTACATTGGTTAGGCGGGGATAGCGCGAATGAGATTCTTTGGAGGAGTTTTTTCTTTTCTTCTTCTTTTTCTTTCTTTTCTTCGAGAATTTCGTCGAATGGAGATCGTTCATCGCGCATCTTTTGCTGTTAACTTCTCTATCAACTCCTGTAAAGGCGCCAATTCTCGTCTCTCGATTAGATTGAATTCCTGTGGAGTAACAACGTCATTTTTAAATCGTCACTAACGCATCGATGGATTTACCATTTCGCTACGAATCGACTCGCGACAATATTCCATTTTCTTATAAAGATTCGAAGTTTTTTTTTTTCTACAAAATACAAAGTACTTTACCTGTACAAAGAATATGAAGTGCTTGAAGGAAGTATTCAAATGCGCCTCTTCCCCCAACAGCACAACCTCACTGAAGTGTTGGTGATAAATGTGCGCATAAACTCGGAACAATCGTTTCAGTATTGTTTTTGCAATGGAGAGAAAATTTTTTGGAAACGGAACACCTGAAAATATAAAATTGGAATTAGTCACAAATATATCGAAAACACATCGCAATTTCATGGAACCTGAAAAAAATGTGTGATGGTAAATTCTTCTGCAGAAAAATCAGATCAGATAATAAGAAACTATTTAAATTGATTTTTCTGCAGAAGAATTTATCATCACAATTTTTTTTATCTACATTCCGTGAGTAATTGATTGAAAAACCAATTGAAAAAAAATCGTTTACTTTACTTCGTAAAAAAAAAAAAAAAAAAAGTTTCAATTGAGAAGATCGGGAGGATTATAAATACTCACCAATTTTCGATGGAAAAAGTGTTTCATCGTCCAGCTGATCCTGTACCCAAGTCATCAAGTAATCGATGTATTTGGGAGCTGAACATTTTATTGGTTTCTTTACCGTGTGACCGTCCGCCCAGTGGTACTCGTATTTTGGACCCGCGGACATTATCGGACAACTTTGTTCCGTGCAGAATTCCGTTATTGTCCCGTATAACATGTTGATTTGGTTGAAAAAATCAACAGCTGTAAAAATTGGGAAAAATAATGCGATGTTAATAAAATTCGATTAATACGATCGAAGAGCGGTATATGTTGCATTGAATAAAACGAAAAACTTACTATTTACGGCGACCCACTCATTGAGATCTTCGCCTTCGGGAAGCATAACTGCGAGTCGCAAATTTCCTGATCCAAGTGTCGCAGCCGCATGTTTCATCAAGTCATACTGATGCGTTCCTTCCGGTATATTTTTCTTCGGTTTAAATGTTTTCGAAGACCGGCTTCCGCTTTAATGAAATTATTCCGTTTCAAAACGAAGTTTTCCACATCGGATTTTTCTGTCACTGTGTTGTGTTTGTGAGTTGTTGCGAAAATCGTTTTTTTTACGATAAAAAATGAACGCATAAAAAGTATAACGTAAATGAAAAAGCGATTAATTAGGATCGTGTGCCACACGAATTAGTAGGATACAGTTAATTCGCGTTTAACTAATAACTGAATACTCGGAATTTTTTTTATTTCGATTATAGCAAAACAACTGCATCTTCTTTAACTTCGTATTTCTTTTGTAAACACGTTGATAAAACATCGACATATCTCGAACTATTTCCTTTGATAAATGACTCATATATCAAGCCATTTAAATGTAGAAATGACGCAATTTTAAGCTTCAAGGTGAGAAACTCGAAGAAAAATCCCCAATGCGTAAAACAGAAGAAAGCGAACATCTACTCGAGAACTTTTTTTTTTAATTTTTTTTTTATTTTCTCGTTTTTGCTGATTTCAGCGATCGGTAGCCAACGAATTAATTATTTTTTTCTCACGTGCAGAAGTTTTTTATATTTTTACTTTATTCTCGTAAAAAAAAAAAAAAAAAAAAAAAAAAAGCCTCTGTTATCTGATCAACAATTATGCCAAATAAGATCGAAAAATTATGCTTCTTTCTTGATGCATTAAGTACAATGTCACTCCTTTCTATGACCGTCATATTTATAACGACAATGAAATGTTTGTAGAGCCATAAATAAACATGCGAGTAAACGGATCCCAAAGCTTTGTACTTCAATATAAGAAGTGACCTCACTGCATTTCATATCCATAAATTAATGGAGTTACAAATTGACGCGGTTCTCAAACTCAGTGCCTTGCGGCGTGAGGATAAATAAGTCTGCGTTTTCCTTGAGTAATAATTAAAATTGGAGTAAAATTGTCCGAAAGAAATTTCAGAGCCGAAACAATGAAACGACATGCGTAATGCATGTGAGACGAGAGAAACAAAAGCCAAATACAGAATTGACACAGCGGTACCAAAAAATTACAGATTTACGAAAGAAATGAATTGATGCGTTGAGATGCAAAGATCTGTATAGTCTGCGATTTGCGTTGCGTGTCATTTCAAGCCGTTAAGATAATAAAGATAAAAAAATAAAGTAAATCCGCATTATCTTAAAAATCATTGATATTCATAAATTCGATGCGACAAGTCGAAAATTTTGACTCCGCAACTTGAAACTTTGCACAGCTGATTTTCCATCGCTGCAAATTGTTTGATGTTTTATAATAATTTTTTATTATTTCTCCAACTTTGTTACATTGCGCTATGAAGATAATTTTTCCTTGACATGTGAGTCAGAAGTGAGCGATGACTAAAAACCGAGAAATGACGCGATTGCGATACTAAATGAAAATAAATATCTAGAAACGATTTCGTGAATAAACGCAAAAATAAAATAATGATAATGAAATAATGTATTGTTCAGGTTGAACGACAGTATTATGATTCGTTTTTTGCGTATAGTTCGAAATGCAAATGAAATTCGCGTGTATATACAGGTCAAGAACCTGATACTTGTACGAGGGGGGCAAGCAGGCGAGGGGAGAGTTTGTAGCAAGTAGTTTTGTCAATCGAAGCACGACCGAACCCGAACGTAATGCAACAGACTATACCGTCGTTGTCGCGAGCCATAAATCGATCATTGACATTTTTGCATAAAATGAAAAATTCTCGAACAAACAATGTTCGTCATTGATTATTTCAATAGTGTCCCGTTTCATTGACAAACACTTGGCGTACGTGAATGATATCGTCATAAGATTCCGTGTTATTTCACCGTAACGAAAAAAAAAAGACTTACAATAGGAAGCTCATCTTGCTCGGTGATTGTTTGTCGTGGAACGAGATTTTTTTTTTCACGAACGAGTAGATTTTTCGTTATGGCGGCTCCGCGCGTCGAGATTAACCGTACAAACGCATAAAACAGGCGAGACGGTGCACCGCCGTCCGCGCTAACGATCTTGTTGTATCTATTACTTCGGACTTTGTTGAATTAAAACACGAGAGAGAATATACCGAGGAGAGACGTATTGTCAACTGCCGTCTAGATGGGCGATGTTCACTCGACTATTCTATATGTCTCTTCGTTCGTTTCCCCCGAGCGAGGCGCACACAGGCAAGCAGCAGCGCGAATCTTGTGCGTTTGACGCGAGAACGGACCTTACACTCGATGTTTCGAGCTTCGATACATCGACGTTGGTCTCGATGTCTTTTTTTTTTTCTCAACAACAAGAGTGTATTATTATTATCGTTATTATTTGTTCTCGTCACGTGATTGTTCGATCTGTCATTTATTATAACCTGAAAAATATTCGCGCGATACACACCGGAAACCAAGAATCGGAGCTGTGTCAGTCAGTGTTTGTTGTTTTTAAATGTTTCTTATGAAAAATGCAAGATTTGGCTGTAAAGGAAGCTTTCGCTACGCTGAAACCGTTGTGCGATTGTTTCGTGAACAATCCCAACATTCAGAATGCAAAAAATCTTGGAAATAACATCGAAAGACTTTCGAACTCCGCTGTTCAGCACAATTTGGAATCTATTCTATTGCCGATTTACATACATCTTCACAATGACAAGTTAAAGTAAGTGTTACACGAACGAATTCTCGTATCGGGGATATTTGAAAAGTTCATTTATTTTAAAAAATACAAATATCGTTGATGCCTGTCATTCAGCAAGGAGGTGAAACAACAATTGGTTGAACTGTTGAGAAGAGTCCTGTCAAAGGCAAGAATTACAAATCTCAACTGCTTCCTGAAATTTTATACCGCTCTGTTGATACAAATTTACGATGTGAATCTGCCAAACATGCGTAAGAGTCATTGATTATCATTAAACAATTTATTTTGCGAATCAACAACTCATATCACAATTTTTTTCAGTTATACAATCCCACGAAGAGCTGAAAGAGTCGACGATAAAATGCTTAAAAGACTTGATATTGCGCAGTTCCGAAGATGTCGTAGAGTTGCTATACGTTCGACAGAATGCCGGCAAACTTAGTCAGGGTGTTTACACGTGTCTAAGTATCGCGAAAACTGAAAAATTGTGGTCTCTGAGGTTTGTTAACTGCAATTCCATCTGTTAAAAAAAAAAAAAAAAAAAAAAAAAAAAAAAAAAAATTGCGTAATACGGAAAAATTTTAATTGCACAGATTGGCAGGTATAGAAACTCTGATGGCTATGACATACGTTCACAACAACGTGGATCCGAATGACGTAGTACTGAGGTCACAAATCGCAGACATAATTATGCTGTTTTTGCCGGGAATTGCTTCCGCACTTCACGAAGTTGCAGTGGGCGACGATTTGCAAAATCACAAAGTTACAATGGTAATTTATTTTTATCCATTTAATACCATAGATTTCAATTTTTTTTAAATTTTCATGTTTTTTGGATGATAAAAAAATAATGAATAAAAAAATTAAAATAAAAAAAAAATTTCGAAGAAAGAATGGCAAATGCTTTTTTTATCGAAGAAACAAAGTTATTTGAGTAATTAATTTCGGAAAATCTGAATGTAACAATATAACATTATTAATGCATGTAACATGATTGTAACATAAATAATCGAGTTGAAAACTTTCGTGTTTATTGCTGTAAAAAAGTAAATGCAAAATAAAAATTTATGGAGTTATTGGAGAGGCAATTACAACGAATGCATTTTTCAGACGGCGATTAGGGCATTCGGAAGAATCATTACGCTCGTTATGGAAGATAAACCACAGGAAGAAAACGTAACCATTGACTCGGTAGCGATCAACGGAAATATTAATACATCGGTCGACCCGCTGGGAATGTCTCTGAAACTCGAAGGGGACAAAGGAATGAAAAAACACATAGAAACGGCTACGAGATCTCAAGAATGGCTCGACGCCGCGGCGAAGAATCTAAATACTTTGTTCCGTTCACTGATCAATCTCGTGAGGCATTCGCACGTTTGCGTTCGAAAGGAATTACTGCTTACCGTTAAATTGATGCTTTCGAAATGCTCGAGGTACGAATCAATATTATCTTCAATAATAAAACATCAGTTTCCCATTGAATTCAGCGTATTGTTTCTCTTCAAGGAATATGCAAACAAATTTCATGGATCTTGTGGAAATTCTGATATCATTGTCGGAAGACGAGGCGGAAGACGTGAAAAACGATGCACGCGGAGTTCTGAATGAAATCAGTAAAAACTTCGCGGTAAATCACAGGATGCGACCGATCGTGGAGCTTTTGGAAGAAAACTTTTACAAGCTTCTCACCAAACTTCCGAGATTAATCAGAAGATCCGGTACGATACTTCTCACAATATTACGCATCCAAATTTAAGTGCGAAATCTTAAAGCGTATTTTTTGCAGATGATTCCATCCAATTGTCGTATTTGAATCAGTTGGCTGGTTACATAAGATTGCTAGGAAAACAAAGACTGCCTCACGTTATGGCTTCCGTACCGCATTTGCGAAGATTGCTATTAGCTCTCGTGTACGTTGCCGAATTAGATTTTAGTCACGTATCGATATTGGAAGATATTCAGGCCAAAGGTACGCGAGAATTTGATAAAAAAAAGAAAAAGATCGTTGAATCTTTCGCGTGTAGGAACCAAATGAATAGTATAATATCGTTTATTATCCGCAGATATCGAAGATTCGACATACAGTAATTTGCATTCGTGGAAACGTTTCAAATTCATCAGGGAAACTTCGACGGAAGAAAAATTGATGTCCGTTTGTAAACTTTTGGGCGAATTCGGAGATCTGCCACTATTAATCGACAGCATCTTCGACCTCATGTCGGAAATGCCACAATACAGAAGAGAATTTACACTGTTATTAAACTGGATATCCACAGGTATTTTTTTTCGTTTTATACATAAACGATACAATTTTAAACTGACTGACGCGTTATTGACTAATCGAATCGTTTGTCAAAATGTCTCCTAATAGTTTTTAATTACATTCTATTATTTGGTAATATGTTTTAAAAAATTCTCTACCATTCTAACGACTAACCGATCAACTTGAATTTTTTTTTTTTTAATTCGTTGAAATCGGACAATTCGGGTCAATAATACACCGGAATAATGTTGTCCCACAATACGTACAGCGATGCCATTGGTCGAATTTCTTCCTACAAACTGATCGAGCGCTGCAATTGGTCGGTTTTCTGCCCGAAAACGTTTTCCACCAATCAGAAAGCTCCTCACGTTCGCTGTACTCGTGATGCGAATCCGACTTAAATTTTACTTCAGTGAACAAGTGATATAACCTGAAACAGTGGAATATCACAATTTTTCATCGATATATATTCAGTTTGTGTTTATAACGAACATCATTGACTACAGAAAGAAGCAATTAACCGTTTCGTGAACTCAAAAAGGATGAATTCTCGGGACAAAGATCTCATCGACGTCATCGAGGCTCATTGGCTCTCTCTACCGTCGCAGGGAAATATCTACTCAATGACGAAGTTGTCCTCTTCTCACAGACCCACCAAAGTGCTGGTTGCGTCGCTAAAGAGAAAAATTTATTCCTGCGAATATAATCGATTGCCTCCGTGGTATCTGAGACCACTGGTGAAGGAACAACTCTTCACTTACATCCCCAGCGGCGCCGAAATAATATCGATCGACGCTTACAATAAACAGGATTCCGGCAACGATTTGGTCATTGGGGTGACGATTATAAAGCAAAACAACGAAAGTTCGGTAGAGAGATATCTAAATATCTATACGGAAGGCGTAGGCGACGGCGACGCCGAGGATAACAGTTCCATAGAGCTGATAGCGCAAAATTGCTTAACCGTCGAGTTGCCTTACACGCCGTATCTCTTGTATCACACGTTTCTGCCGCCCAACGAATCGGGAAACGAAATCGTTTGGCTGATTTCGGGCGACGATCAGAACGTTCACACGATAAGAGAAGACAAATGGAGTCACGGATACGCGGAGGTACCGATAGACAAATATTTTCCCGAACTCGCGGATCTCCGTGCTGTTGCACTGAAAATCGATATTCGTTACTACGAAAATGGAAAAAAACGATTGACGATTGTCGGCTGTAAATGCGGACTCGTCAAGGTATGGATGACCGACGTGGAAAAATTGGAAATAAAGAAATGTTGGAGTTTAAGATACGACTATCCGATATCGACGGTTAATATATTTTCGAACGAAAACGCTACACCAGCGCCGGAATTTTTTGCACATCGGGAACCGGAAGTTCGCGAGATACCGGAACCGTTTCTCAACATTCTCGTCGTCGATGCGCTCAACGGCGCCGTTGTCTTTACTGATGTTCTTCGACGCGGGATGAGCGATGATGTTATACTGATCGGCAGCGAATCGGCTAATTGCATTCTGTGCTCTTGTATCGTCGACTTTAATATGGATGGACGCAACGAGATTTTGCTTGGAACTTACGATCAGGAAATCATTGTATTTTCTTTGCGCGAAAACGTGTGGGAAATGACCAACAGAATCGAATTCGACGCGGCTGTGCATTCGATTGTTTACGTCGATTTAAGCGGCGATGGGATGAAGGAACTTATTGTATTGACTCAACAAGGCGTTCATATAATGCAACACGATCCGCGGGACGTTAATCGACGATGGAAAGAACGATTGAGGAACGCATTGGCGCGAAAATTATTGTAAACGAGAAGTGATCGCGAGAAACGAAGAAATAATGCATCAGCGACTATTAATGGTTGGAAATAATAATTATCGTTACGAATCATTATTAACACATGTTGAAGACATTGAAAAAGAATTTTCTTTTTTAAAGCGATTTCAGAAAAAATAAATTTCATATTTTACTTTACGATTTTGTTTTTTTTTTTAATTCAATTTCCGTTTTTTTTTAAAAGAAAAATACATCGCGCTAAGCGAGCGGCGGTTTTAAAAAATGGATTTTTATGACAATCGTTGCTAATTTTAATTATTCGTTAGTTACAGTTGAAGATGAATCGATGGTAACTTTGTACAAACAAATCATCGATGTTTACACCGATCCGGATAATTGGTACCTACCGATTGAAGTTCGAGAGGACGTAACGCTGGGCGACGCGCAGAGTAATATTTTACAGTGTTGTTTGTTAATCGAAGGATTGGGAAACATTGCGACGAATCTTCGAGAAGAATATCAAAAGTATCTTCTTAAGACACTTTACCTCGTCGTCGAACGCGCAGGTAGAATTTTTTTTTTTCAAATTTCATACTTCACTTTTAGTTGATGCATTGCAGATGAAAAATAACTTTATATCTATAAAATATTTCTCACTACAGGAAGCGGAAACAGCTTAATTAGCTACGCGGGACTAACGGCTCTCCAGCGGATAGCACATTCCCAGAATCACCGGAACATCGCGGATCTTCTACGCGACAATGTCGATTACGTTTCCTATCACGTTACGATGAAAATTCGTCGCGTCGATAGAAATCCCGGAGTTCTCGATGTATTCGCAGTTGTAATGAAGTACAGTACAATGGATGTTTTGCCGCATCTGAAAGAAATCGTCGAAGATTCTCTCGCGCAATTGTCGCGCAATTTCAACGAACGGAATTCCTACGCTTTGCTGAAAATACTGTATATATTCGTCGTTTGCATAAGAAAATTAACGAAGAACATAGAAAAACCGGTAGACGATAAACGAGAGATCAACAAAACTTCGGACAAAGCGGAAATCGTTGTACAATCGCTTCTCGAATATTACAAAGCAAAGAAAGATTCCGAATGCATAGAAGAAGATATCGTCACGAGTCCCGAAGACATCGAATCGATGATGAAAAACGAAAGAGCCGATGTACCATTATCGCCTTACGATTGTCAAGAAGGTACAATGCGAAATAGTTATTGCATTACAGATAAATTGCATAAATTCGAGTTTTTCGAAATAGTTATTTAAAACGCAAAAAAATTTAGTAGATTCTTCTGTAATGTATCGGACTGAAAAGATAACTTTTCTAATTAATATCGCGAATGAAATTTATGTGTTACCATTTTTTTTTGTTTTTTCAGAAGAAGAAAAGATCGAACCGCCGCCTTATGTAAAAATGACGGAAGACGTCATGAAATGTTCCTTAAACTTTTTGCCATCGAAAGAAGTATCAAAGAGTTTAATGGCGATGCAAATATTGGAAGAAGGACTTCACATATTGTCCAATTGGAGCGAAAAATTACTGCCTATTGTTCACGAAACGTGGCATCCGTTGGTCGATAGATTTCGCGATTCCAATATACTCGTCATAAATCGCGCGTGGCAACTATTGCATACGCTCGCTATTGTTGCTCAGGAATTCATCAGATTGCGAACTCTCGAGTGAATAATCTAAAATATATTTTTTTTTTTACATATTAAGTTTTTACGGCGAAATATATGATTTTAATATTAATCGATCTTTCAGACAAGTTTTACCGTCGCTTTCGCAATTTTTAATTAAATCCGCGAAGGAAAGCTACAAGAAAGACGCGAAGAATGCGTACAAATTCACGCAAATGTACAAATTGCAAAAATTACTTCTCACCGAAGCCGGAAGCGTTGCGAGAAATTTGAAACTTCACGAACGACAATTGTGGCAATTACTCGATATCACCCAATCGTATCTGAGTGCTCGTCAACATCCGGTGCTTCAAGTAATTGCGTTTATAAATTAATTCGTTGTATACAACGTTCGGCATAAGACTTACGAACTTTTTTTCCTGCTGTAGGATTGTTGCGTACAACTTTTCAAGGATATTGCGGACTGTAACGGCGATATCGTTTGGGTAAAGTGTCTGAGTATATGGGATAAACACGTCGCATCGGTTCCAACGGATGGCAATCTTCGACTGGAAAATTTGAAAGTATGTAAACAACAATTTTTCTAATTTGTAACGTAACAAAATTTTTGTTATTTTTTTTTTTCACTTCGATGAATTGCTACGATTTGCGTAATAAGTAGATAACATTTTCACAACGCGATTTCTTATGTCTCAGCGTAACTTTTGAAAAATGTTTAACTTTAATCTTTTGCAATTCGTTTACGTTAACTTTTCTTGTTATTTTGCAGAATGCATCGCCCAACGGCCAAAGTGACTATCGAGCAAATGTCGAAAATATATTGACTTATATAGAACATGTGACTTACGATATGTAAATAAGTTTCTTGTAAATAATCGCGGAATCGATAATAATCGATACATTTTTTTTTTTTTTTTACGAAATTATTGATTTATTTTTTGTAAATAAATTTGATTAAAAAACAAATTAGCGTAAGAAACCGAAGATTGGTCTTTCCGGTCCCAAAGATTCCTCTTTTCTCAGACCAGTCATTAGCGCTTCATTCAGTTTTATTCCGACGCTCGTTCCCATCTGAAATAAATGGAATTAAAGGGAACGTTTATTTCGTTTATTTCATTATTTGATTTAATAAATTAACGAGACGAGATCTGTAGTGTACCTCCAGTGTTTTCATCAAAGTCGATGCCTGAAGACTACCGTATCCAATTTTTACGGTCGACGTTATTCGTCCGTTTGGTGTTACGGACATTACTACGGTCGCGGAGCCGCACACTTCTTCCTCCGCAGTCGGATCCACGACGCAATTATCGCCGATCTGGAAAAATAAAATCATAAAAAAAAAAAAAAAACCACACAATGGATAATTTTTTGATTTTTGTGAAAAAAAAAAAAAAATCATTTTTTGATTTTTGTGAAAAAAAAAAAAAATCATTTTTTGATTTTTGTGAAAAAAAAAAAAAATCATTTTTTGATTTTTGTGAAAAAAAAAAAAAATCATTTTTTGATTTTTGTGAAAAAAAAAAATCTTTTTTTGATTTTTGTGAAAAAAAAAAAAAAAATTTTTTGCAATTTTTTTTTGCTCCTGAAACTCACTTTGCACAATGTTACAAGAACAGGAAAGCCATCAGCCACCAGTCTGATACAATCAAAAGGATCGTCTGATAATTGTATATCCGGTTCTCCACCATCTAAAGTTGCGCCAATCACTTTGGGAATTTCTGTGCTAAACAGAGCTCCTTTAACGGCGGCACCAACGGCGTCAAAGAGATTTCCACCGCACTGAAGAATCTGTAATTAAAGTAAATTAATGGCAATTAATTTAAATCGATTTTTTCGAAAATATTTTTTGTGACATTTAACAAGGGGATTAATTTTTTTTTTTTTAATTAAAGTATAAGTAATCAATGAATTACTTACCAAAATATCGACGTACATTTTCCAGCATTTTTTATGCGGTAATATGCAAAGTTTTCTGAGATCTATAGAGTTGGGGGATTGGTAAGCTGTGGAAAGAACATTGCTGATCTCTGTTCCTAACTCATCGCCTCCTTTGCCTTCAAACTCCGGGGCTGCGTTGGCAGAACTAAAAAAAAGAATATTTCAATTCTTATTCACGATTATTACGTTTATTCTTTAGAAGGTTTGGTTTTTTAAAACTTTACCAGTCGACGAAAAATTCGATTTTTCCCTCGAAAGGCCTGTCGGGAAACGGCGTGTCAACTTCGACCTTAACGCCGACGAGTACATCGGTATTTCCAATTCGCAGTCTCGCCGAACCGTTTGTGTGTTGCATCAATTTCGTTTCAATCTCGAAGGAACGATATTCGCACCTAAGTCTTCCATCGGTTCGAAAATCAGCCTGAAATTTTTTGATTTATCGGTGACACCATTTTTTTTCGTATATAAACACGTGATTCGCGACACTCCGACGTTTTTCGATATTCCTTACATCTACTCCGTGAAGAATGAATGTTTTTTCGGCTAAACTCAGCGGAATGTCTGCCATGATTTTCAAGAACTTTATATTCTTCGTCGATTATTATTTTTCTTCTCGCGCACTCGTAAATCAAACATTTAACTCGACGAAGAAGATCACCGGTTACCGCGGCACGCTTGTTTGTTGTTCGATACAATTCTAACCTCAAAAGTTTCCCTGCCGCCGAAACGTTGGCACGGAAATTTCCTGTGATAACCGCAGTCGGAACGTGTGCTCTCCTCAGCAAACATTTCCAAAGGTAAGTAATGTTCACGTTTTCAAATAATCAATTTATATTTGTGATTCGATCCGTTGAAATCGTTACATTAACTTATATTTACGATCTGCAAACATGTTTTTTGTGGAAGGGGCGAAAAACAATTCGATTTATTACGAAAATATTTTATTCACAATATCATCGGACAAGCGTCGAACACCTTTCAGTCCGCCGAAATAATACAAATTACTTATGCATGTAATTCACAACTGTCTTACACCTTTTGTTTTTACATATTTATATTGCTAACTACGGCAGAGCGCTATGTTCCGCAACATAAACAAAAAGCTCAAATTTTCGAACTTTGGTATACTTTTTTTTTTTCTCCATATTCTTCATAATAAAGTCAATTCAACATCTAAAGTGCCTTTATAACATTCTGTGGAAGTTTTGGACACGAATTCTATCATCCCAATGTATTATTTTCACTGTAATATGGATTTATCAAGAAAAAAAAAAAATAGGATTTTCAGAAATAAACTCGTTTATATTCCGTAACGGTAGGGAATCACAGATCTGAGGCATGCATTTTCTTTTTTTATGTAAAATTATTGCTGAATCATTTGATTAAAGACATTCTTCAAGATGCGGAAGCGCAATGAGAATTCACAGTCGCAATATGTACAAACGACATATATTTCTTCCGTTCGGTGGCGCGTTAAGCTAATTGCAGGCAACTCTTCAAAAATTCATTTTTTCGTTACGCGAATCTATGAACTTATCATGGTTCTAGTTTCTCGCACATGCGCCCCATTTTCGCCCCCTGCTTTCTCCCTTCCGATATATATATATATATACGTCAGATAAATTTAAACTTCTTACCTAAAATTCATCTATACACATTGTTGGCTATCTTAGTCTAAAATATTTTTATCAAAAATTCGAAATTTTATGGTCGCAAGTCCAACATTAAAACGACGAATGGGAAAATCACCCAAAACGAGAAGAGAATTTTAAAGAATTAACGAAAAAAAAAAAAAAAAAAAAAATTCGTCAACCGCCGTCACATTTGACGGCGTCGCAATTATTGCTCCAGAAGAGGCAATTTCCCACGCCACTGTAACAAATCAGGAAAACGGCGGCGAGAAATACGACGCTGCAGATGGTACACGGCTTATGCTCAAGAAAAAAACCGATGAGATAAAGTACCATAAACATGACATGAGTTTGAAGTAAAGCCGGATTCACAGGTTTTGGTATAAGCAGAACGGGTATAAGCCATTGTAGACAGTACATCGTTGCTTCTTTATTATCCTTGTAGTTTTAGGATGGATTTTCGTTTTTCAGCCACGAATCAGGTAGACGCCCACTGCTGCGTTGCCTGTTAATATAAATAATAATAATGATGCATTTTTTTCGAGAATATAGAGCAATTTATGAATTAATTTAATTTAGTGACGAGTTTAGAGTATTTATAGACGTGCTGATGGGATAACACATAGATGTTTCGTAAAATAAATAAAAATGAATAATTACGAAATTATCGTATATTTATCGAGATTTTTTTTGCATCGCGCGTGGCATTTAATTTATCGATTAAAGAAATTCACGTATTTCTCAATGTACAAACCTCATTTGCTATTTTTACGGTCATTATCGTGTTTGAAGTTTTTCACAACTCATTACTGTCACGGAAAAACAATAACCAATGCTGTTCGCACTGTCGTACATAATTTCACGTATCAACACGAATCATCGTGAATGCAAAACGACGAAATTTTCTCGATGACCTGGACGGGTGCGGCGATTTAATCGGTGAAATCTTCTTTTCGCGATTGCAAATAAATAAAAATATCGTTCACACACGTTCGTTATTATTTATTTGTTATTATTTGCTATCTGGTGCAACAACGCGAGTATTGCGAAAAGTTGAAAGATTTAGGACAATCTACTGAAACGCGATTTTAGGCTAAGCGCAATGGAAACGAGGACTTAAACAAGATGGCCGTGCTGTCGGAAGTCGGCATTTCGGGCGGTCACAATCGAATGAACGAGTGTTCTCTTTAACCGTTTTTATTAATTTTTCGATAAAGTTTCCTAGTATTTACGAACGATACAACGAGAGTGGAGTAGCGGCATAAAGGTATGTCGTCCATATAATCATTTATCATTCATACAACCCGGCGGTTTTTTTAGGATAATAAAAAAGTGTGGCAAACCATAAAACATGCAAGAGAAATTAATTGATAGCGAACGCACTTTCCTGCTACCTATCAAAATGATCGATCGATTATTATTAGTCATTTCATATTCCATGCGAATACGATATGTCGACGACCCTGGCACTTTTTTTCGAGATATAATTGCACATGCCTTCCTAAAAGAGTAGTTCCCGAAAAAAAAAGGTATATGCGTGACGTAACATTGTTGTGTCATGGTGATTATAACTTTCTCGTACGTCACAGAGTTTCGGGAATATTTAATCTCTGGCGTCGTGAGATATTACATAAAAACAAAATATTAAGAAACTTTTTATTTTGCGATCAGTACTTATATATTTTCCTTTTACAGAACATAATTACTGAATTTTATAAATAAACGAAAGACAATGGTTTTTGGTAATTTTATAGTTTCATGAGTAAACAATTAACAACGGCGTTTTAAGCAAATATTTCGTACGAAAGTTATCGATTTATAAAAAAAAAAATATTTAAATGAAAAGTTTCGCGATCCACGCGTATTCTTTTTCACATTTTAGGATAAACAACTTTCGTATGAAATTTTTTTGTCTCAAAGAGAGGCACAACAAATAAGACTTTCTACGTGACAATTGCCCCCGAGACGTGTACCTGAGAATTATTCGGTCCATGGTCTCACCTATATAATAATAGAAAGTTATAGCACAACGGTGTGAAGGCTAACGAGATATATTGCTTCGGTAATCCGTCTTCGTGATCACAACATTTACGAATGATGGAATTGTTCATTTCTCGTCCTTGCCCCACGTTGGATGACTGCCGTCACCTCGATTCTCCGTTACTTTTCGTACCAATTCGTTCGACGCTTCCTTGAGATCGTAGGCCCAACCTATCTTTGCGAATCCATCGAGCATCATTGTCGTAAGATTGAGTTCGTAATTGCCGAGCTCCGCTGCCTTGTAGTCCCAAGGAAATGAGTGATGATAATTATGCCATCCCTCTCCCATACTCGCGAATGCTACCAAACGGTTTTCCGCTGGACGAATATTTCTAAATTATTAAAAAAAAAAGAAAACAATTATTCATTCAATTGTTTAGTAGAAATCATCTTGATAACAATTTCAAATATCGAAATAAAATCGAAAAAATTAAATGAAATAAAAAAAACAAATTAAAAATCAAAACAGTTCGATTTATTTTACGCTAAAACATTTAAAAACAGAAATAAAATTTAGAAAAAAATAAATAACTGTATCAAGTCAATTTTTTTTTTCGTTATAAATTCTATCATCGTCTCTATTTCGATTTAATTATAAGATTTTTTTTTTTTTGTTTCTAAGATTCATATAATATTTATGTTTAAATCACATAATAATAACAATAAAAATATTATAATACTTACTTATCGTAACTGTGGTTTCCCCAGAAATGCGCGAAACTGTTTACGGACCATGTAGCGTTGAGGGTGAAGGGGTAACGAATGAATACTTGTGTCAGTATAGTCATATACCACCCCTCGTTCCAGCAATAAACGGGAACCATTATCGGCATTATGAAGCAACACAGTATCTTCAGAATTGTGAAGTGTCTGCCATGAAAAAAAAAATCGTTTCGTTATTTAATCGATTTTTTAAAAAAAATTTCGGTTTGGTTTCGTTAACTAATTGGGAAAAATTGCTTTTTCGTTGACTTACTTTTCGGCGAATCGAAGTATCGGATCGGACGTAATATCACTCATGTCGACTTGTCTACCGCGTCGGATTACTTCGGGATGTTTTTTCATCATTAACCAACCAACGTGACTGAAGAAAAATCCGCGATTACTGTTGTGCGGATCGGCATCGGTTTCCGAAAATTTGTGATGAATTCTGTGGTCTCTCACCCAATTAAAAACTGAATTCTATGATACAACAGTAATGTCGAACGTTATATGAAATTTCATTCACCAATTTTCTAACGATATTTTATTCAATGTGATTAAATGTTTACCTCGCCGGCTACGAGATAAGAAAACAGTAGAATAACTCGAAGAGGTACATTGGCTTTGAAAGATCGATGTGTCCACAAACGATGGACTCCTCCGGTAACTCCGAATCCACCGATTCCTCCCGTAATCAAACCTTCAATAACATAATAATTATCCTTATCAATTAAATCGAAATAATTTAATAAAGTATTAAAATATAGACGCTAAAAATACTAAGAAATCGCAATCCTATCCTTATTGTATCCTTCTTTGCAGAATTTTCCAAAGTACCAATTTTTTGTTTTTGCAAAAAATTTTAATATTTTTTTTTATCGAAAAAGTTTTTTTTATCGAATCAATATTTACAACAAAAAAATTTGTTATACAGAAATATTTTTTTACCGAAATTATTAGTCGATAGAAAAAAATTTGCCGATTTTTTTTTCCTTCTTTGCAGAATTTTCCAAAGTACCAATTTTTTGTTTTTGCAAAAAATTTTAATATTTTTTTTTTATCGAAAAAGTTTTTTTTATCGAATCAATATTTACAACAAAAAAATTTGTTATACAGAAATATTTTTTTACCGAAATTATTAGTCGATAGAAAAAAATTTGCCGATTTGAAAACAAAAAGTTTCGTCTTGTTAAATTATTATAAATTTTGAAAAATAACTGGAGAGTCGCTACCCCTACGCAAGCGTTGCAAGTCTATTAAAAAATCATTATTTTTAATAAAAAAATTATTATTTTTAATAAAAAAATTTCATCGGAAACTTACCCCACAGTGTGAGCATTTTGTACTCGAAAACGGAATACGTTAGTAGCGCATATAGGGTTCCGAGGTGCAATATAGTAATCCCAATTATATTGGTCCATATGAGTTCCGTTTTGAATGTAAACCATCCGTACGTATGTTGCTTCGGATTTTGCAACGAGATATCGCCGTTCTCCTGATTCAGTTGTTTTTCCACGACGGGGTATTCCCGACTTTCCAGTTGTTTCTTTGAATCCGCGGCAGCGATAGTTTGAGGTATTGGCTCCGCCCGCGGTGCCACGGTGTCGAGAACATTTGGTGGCATTTTGCTTTAAAGTTGTCGACGACGGTACTGCAAGCAGAAATGGAATGTCTCTTTCACGCGGAGTTCACCTCCTTTTGAAGTTTATCAAAGTCAAGGACTCTCCTCAACAAAACAAACGCGCGTTCCCTCTCCAAAATTCATTTAAACAGCACTCACGCGAAGTGATTTATCTCGAGAATTGTTGAAAAGCAAACGATGGTTTTCTTCGATTCTTAAGAATTCATTACGAACGTATGAGACATATTGACTTAGGATGCTGCAAGCGTTGTGGGAGGATGACGACGAGAGTAATTCCTTACAAAGCGACGAAACGTGACTTACATTCATACGCGGAGTCGAACGAATTTGGGACAATATGTAAAGCCGAAATCAAAGGAAAAAAATATCGGAGCCGATGGTGCAGTCGCAGTAAAAAGATAACCGCGTAGGACGGCAAAGTGCAATCACGAGAATTCCGCGAAAGGATGTAAAATTGCGAAACTAAGTATATTTCCTATGTTTTGGTGAATCGGTGTTTATTTAGGTTTTTTTCATTGACGAAGTTATTTCTATCTTCGCGGTCGTGTATGACAACAATGATATTGCAATTTCTATTACGAAGGATATAGGGGAGAACGAGGTATGCGGCGCATGGGGGTAAAATCGAAAAATTTCGTCTTTTTATTTGACATGAAATTCGAAAAAAATTAATTTAAAATTAGAAAAAACATTTTTGAAAAATAAAAATTTGAACTCAATTTTATTTTTTCTTTTTCGAATTTCATAATTTTTTTACAAATTTTAATTCACTTTTAAAAAATGATTTCTGGTTCTATGTCCCCATTTTACTCCGTTCTCTGCTACGAGAACGATTTTCGATTTTTTGCTTATACTGTCAACAATACCGAAATTAAGTATTATTAAGCGATGTCTCGTCTCTGAATAGGCGTTGAAAAAAAATCTATTATAAAGAGGAATAACCTTTCCATCATTAATCATTTAACATTGTTTGAGTTGTGATTCACTGTTTTTTTACTTCATTTAAGTTAATGGGAAGCGGTGGGACACGATCTTTCGAATTATTGGGTCTTTAAATGACCATTAAAAAAAAAAAAAAAAAAACACGTCCCATCTGTTAACCTCGTGTACTATAATTACGTAAAGTATTGTTGTATTCATTCGTTCCTCATTAGTCAGCGGTCTCAATCGAGTTTCGACGAATTGTCATTTGCGTAATGTTATACACGATTTATTTACGTCGGTCAATCGATTATTCAGCTCGATGGAAACGAAGGACAAATTTTAAAAGAATAACATTTGATCGATTTACATATTCCCAAAAGACATTGTCGGAGGTCTCGTTACGGTAATCGCTGATAAGTTTTATCACCAATAAATGGGTCGTTACGTGTGTTTCTCGTAGTGGCAAAGGAAGCCTCGGGGGAGTGTATTATTCTCTCGTTACCCGTATCTCATTGAATTTAACGATTCGACGCGCATTTTCTCTCGTATAAATGTTACCTTAGGGAGAGGAATGGTTCCCTACGAATTATCACGCGTCTGATCGATCAATTATTCAAGTCAATTTAGATGAAAGGTGTCGCGATTATTATCTATCGTATTAAGAGGCGCAGCGGTGTCGCAACGAACGCAATACACAAAAATATATTATTCGTCTAGTGGCCGGTTGCGAAGCTTTCAGTCATTAAGAGGCTTCGCAGACGAATCATCGAAGTATTGGCATTTCAAATATTATTCACGCAGAAGTGCACAACACGTGTTCGGCTTTCGTATAATTTCAATAATATTTCATAACATTTCTCCGAATTGGTAGATCAACAGAGGTTTAGCAATAATTAAAACGAAAGGTATTATGTAAAAAAAAAAAAAAAAAAAAAAAATCGGTGTAGGATACGTTCCACGCGATTCGGTGCAGCGGCTGACATTTATCAAACAACACGCGAGCATTACGACTCAAATTGTGTTAATAATTCGGCGGGGCCGACGAGTTCGATCGACCCGGTGATTCGCGCGCTTCAATAAATGTTATAATGTTTCTCCGCGCGGTTTGTACAAAACGGAAGTTGGTTATCAAGGAGCTTCGCTCGTCGTTAAAAAAAAAAAAAGAAAAAAAAAAAAAGTCGCTGAAGAGAATATAATAAATGAAAATTATCCGAGGACCCGATGACGTAATATTAACGAACCGGCAAATTGAGTGTCGAAAAAAAACATTATATTGCTACAAATTAGCGACAGTGTCGTTCGTGAAACTTTTACGTCGCAGTTTTTGAAAATAAAAAAATTTCGAGTACTTTTCGAAATCTGTAAAATTCGTTTATAATTGTCGGATGTTTTCAGTGAATCTGTCGGGTTTTCGATTTTCATATAAATGCCTACGAGATGGATATTCGTGTTCGTCACGTGAAAACAAACGATCGCGCGGTTTACGAATTTGCACCGTTTGCTAAATTCCACGCGATTGCTCAATTTTTTTTTCACCAAACAACGATCGCACAAGTTTATCGAAATACATGTTACGGCCTATAAATTGGACACAACATTTAACATATTCGTTAATCGTTCAGATTATGCAATTCGCGAAATATTTTAATTAATAAGTCATTTATTTACGGACTTTTTTTCTGCAACTTAGTCGAAAAATCAAAAATCCTGAATGTATGAAAATTTTTATTTTTTTTTCTAAATAATAATTTTATATAGCAAAGCAAAGATTTAACTTCGTCGTTAAAAAAAAATATATCGGCTTGCGAAGCTCCTACGACGTGTTCGAAGCCGAAAAAAAAAAACAAAAAAAAAACACGAATTAACCAATAAATTTGTTCTCAATAGCGATGAAAGGGAAGTGGTTGGCGCTAATTGTATATTTATTAACTCTAAACGACGGCCGAAGTGTTTGCTTGTCACCTTCGCCGCTTTCTTTGCAATTGATATTGGATTACGCTGGTTGGAGATCTTGGGAACAGATCGTACTATTCGATGAATTCGATTCGTCAAGTGAGTCTATATAATACGTATATTTCATAAATACTCATTATAAAAATCCCATAAACTCTATTGATATGATAATTACCGATTAAATTATAACGAAGAGAAAAATCGAAGTCGCGAACACATTAAATTCCACGAGTGGTATCCGACACTCGCGGTACACCAGCGCGAACCTTTAAAATGAAACTTGAACGACTCTCGACTCCTCACCAATTCTTATAGACTTCGAAAAATGTCTACGTGACTTAAACGAGCAATCCTCCCCCCCCCCCCCCTCCCCTCCCCCCTTCCATCATTGTGAGACGGAGAACCGCAAATTATTTACGCTCGACTCCTCTAACGTATATTAGTAAATTCTGTACAATATATATTTTTCGTTTGTTTCGTCTCCGTTCGTCTTCGTCGCAATTTCGAAATACCACCCGTATTTACCTACAATATCCAAACATTGTCAATTAGAAAGGGAGAGAGAGCGGTTCGCCCCGCGATGATTTTATTGTGAAACTGTACAAAATTATATTGAACACCGGAAGATTTGTTTCGTGTCGTTCGTCGCGAAGTGTTTCCCTCGCGTTTTTCGTATTGATGAGAAATGACCCTCCAATGATCATTTAACGTGTAATGAGTCCGAAAAAATAATAAAAATAGTAGGGTTAGTGACCCGAGGCCAGTAGATTCGACGTCGATATAATAATAGGGTCATTAGTACTGACGCACATAATTTACATTAGCGCTATTTGCTTCTATAAAAAAAATCATCATATCGAGCGAATATGTATTATTTTTGGTTCGACAATATTTTGGTCACGTAGACCACGTTTTTTTTGTCGTGTTGTTGTTTCTAAAAATAGCATAAATAGTTAAAAGAAGTATTCGTTCTTCTATTTCTATGTACAATTTGCAAACTCGCTTCGATCGACGAAACGAGTTTTAATCGAAACTATTTACTATGCGCTTGTAGGCTAAGGTTAGTGTTTAATTTTTTTCCTGTTTATAGCGTCAACCTTTCAAAAAAAACATCGATCAAACGGTTTTTTTGCTAATTTTCTAATTTTCCAAATACGCTCAATGCCTCGTGCGAAATTTTTAAAAATTGTAGAAAAATTTTCGGTATCGGAAAAAAAAAACAAATTCAAACGTAAAGGGGCAATATACTGGTTAGAATTTTGGAGCATTTTTTTTTTTGCGCGTGGAAATACGTTCGACAAACGATCGATTATACAAAAAATGGCTCTTCATGATTTCCACTGATAATGGAAATTCCCGAAAATTCGAGAAGTTTTGGAAATATCCTTAAATTTTTCGTCTTTTGGAAAAATTCTGGAATGTCCTTAAATTTTTTCGTCATTCTTTGAATTTTTATTCCCTTTAAATTTCGCTATTACATGCTTTTTTGTATGTTTATGGAAATCTTTGGTCCAATTGTACGCTTTGTATTAATATCTAAAAAGAGAAATATATATTTCTAATTCTTAATTTAATTTATTTTTACTTTTCTTAAATGTCCCTTCGCTATTGCGAAAATGGCCTAAAAAAATCCTTGAACTTTATGCGGTCCTTTTACTGGACACCATGTTTATTTTTTTTAAAACTATACAACGCGAAGTATTCCCGCGTCGAATTATAATCATCTTCTCCGAAAATTGCGCTTCAAAAAATCCCGATAATGCGTACATATTTTTTTGTTTCGATAACTACATAATATCCCACGGTATAGCCGAATGGTTACGAGGACATTAATTATTATTTTCATGATCACATCAATTGACATTGAAATAAGATTGCGCGCTGAGGTACGCGAAGCCTTTGATAAAGTGTCTCGGCGAAAGGGGCATAAGCGTTTCCATACAATCGGCGAGCAGCCCAAAGCTACCGGAAGCTCTTGAGATTCAGAGACACCGAATCGGATCGGTAGTACTTCTGGACGGTTTGAATCTCACGTCTTCCGACAACGTTCTCGAAGTGGTAAGGATTCATAGATCCCTTATACGTTCCAATAAGCGCGATGTATTTTGCGTCCTCAACGAAAAATCGTTAAAAATCGTCTTAATCTTATTTTCGACGATACAAAACGCAGGCGTCGAACAAACGACTTTTCAACTATTACATATCGTGGTTCTTGGTAACGAGCCGCGCGGACGATGCCATAATCGACACGACTCTTCGTAATCTAACTATCGGGATTAACACCGATGTCGTAGTCGGGACGGCCTTTCACTCCGGTGAACGCGCCCGACAGGCCATACGTTCGCACACCAATAGGTATTATAAGTATATAAAATAAAATATGATATGACATGAAATCGCCTCCCAAATTTCAACAGTTCGGAGTCAACTATATTCTCCAACGCGTCTTGGTTTCCCCCGATGTCTCGCGGATTGCTAATTACAACTCTCGATTTCTGCGCGTCGCGAACGCGTTCCCCGAAAACACCGAATTTCGAAAAGAAAAAAAAAAAAAACCTGTTTATGGCACGTGTAGTTAATACATTTACATATGTGAATATGTAACACACGTAATTTGGTTTTTAAGTATCCGGGTCAATAACCCGAATTGCACATCATTATTAACCCAAATTCGTGCAAAACCTTTGCACTCGATAACATGAATCACCGAACTATCCGGAAAAGCTATTGAAAAATAACACAAAAAAAATCAACGAAATTGCGCGGTATTTAAATTCTTTCGCAACGACATTGAAATTTTAATCGCGTCTAAATTTATCGACACTGTTTATAAAAAAAAAAATTACAATTTATATCTATTTATTTATCGATTTTCTCCTTTTACGAAAATATATTCATTACAATTTTGCGATATAGAATAATTAGATTTTTTTTTAATCTATCGGTTATTCTTCTCGCGTCTATTTTTACATCTTATCGAGTCGTCTACGACTTTTTCCGTAAAAAAATTAATTTATTTGCATATTAGAGGCCTTAAGAGTCCCGCGAAGATTTTCTGGAATCTGTAGATTGGCTATTATTCGTATCCGCGATAAATCGTTACAACGATTGTATTGCGATTTAATTGCATTTATAGAACATGCAACGCTTTTCGAGTCTACGATCGTCGCTTCTCCTTCGAGAATTCGTCCAGCGATCATCGACGCTATGAGAAGGAAAACGTTACGAAAAATTTGGATTATTCTGTTCTGGAAAATCATACGATGGCGTTTTATCTCGTTCACGTCTATAAGATTCGAATAGCCGACAACGAGACACTGGTCGTCAAACCATTGGGTTCGTGGAGTCCCGGTGCGCCGTCATTGAAACTTCCGGTTAGGAATTCGGCGATAAAAAGCTCTGTTATCGGCAGAAATCCCAAATTCCTTCATTGACGATCCTAAATTAGACCATTCGATGACACAGGTCAGTACGGAACTGAGAAATAATTTCGATCAGCATCCGATCGTAGTGGGAATATTAAACGGAACGAGCGACGGAATTCGGGAGGGTATCGATATCGAGGAAGAAGTCGCCGAGGGACAACCTTTGAGTGATTTTGTTAATTTCTTAGCGAGCAGTTTGAATGCGAGGTATCGTGACAATTAAAATTAATAACCGACAAAATTACATTCGAAATATAAGATCGCGTAATTCTATTAATAATAATAATTAATTATTATAATAATTATGATAGAATTATAATATTCCTTAGTATTGAAATAATCTATCGATAACTTTTGATCGAAAAAAAAAAATAATAATAAGATCGCGTAATTCTATTAATAATAATAATTCATTATTATAATAATTATGATAGAATCATAATATTTATTAGTATTGAAATAATTTATCGATAATTTTCGATCGGAAAAAAAAAAAAAAATCGATTTTAGAATAAATACGACAGCGCATGAGAAACTCGGCACAGTTACGAATAAAGTATGGAACAATCTTCTCGGTGATGTTTACAACGGTAATGTTGACCTCGGATTGGGCTACATAACGATCACAGATGAGCGTCAAAGAGACATGAGCTTTACACATCCCCTGATACGTTACACGTGCGTACGACTGAAATATCAAAGTTCTATCTTACAAATTTTTCCACATTCTGTTTCTTTCATCATAATTAATGGCGTCAGAGAATTTTTTTTAGCAACTTATGTTCGACTTTTTTGTGAATTAGGGTCACGATGTGTTCATATCGATGGTTTTTCATAGCGTGATATATCGATACCGATATCGTTATTAATCGCTGTAGCATTATTGCAGACGAAATATTTATATCCGACCGCCCGAATCGGGTTCCATGAGAGATATATTTCTTCAGCCTTTCAACAATCGTATGCTTTTGTGCGTCGCTTTGATGCACTTTCTCATTATCGTCGCAATCGGAACGATTAATTATGCAGCTAGAAATGTGTTGGAAGCGGATAATAAAAAACGCGCGGGTATCGGTGAGGCTACACTGTGGTGTATTAGCATACTGTGTATGCAAGGTACGTACGATAACGCCGTCTAATTTTATTTATTTATTTATTTATTTATTTATTTATTTATTTATTTATTTATTTATTTATTTATTTATTTATTTATTTATTTATTTATTTATTTATTTATTTATTTATTTATTTATTTATTTATTTATTTATTTATTTATTTATTTATTTATTTATTTATTTATTTATTTATTTATTTATTTATTTATTTATTTATTTATTTATTTATTTATTTATTTATTTATTTATTTATTTATTTATTTATTTATTTATTTATTTATTTATTTATTTATTTATTTATTTATTTATTTATTTATTTATTTATTTATTTATTTATTTATTTATTGTCGCAAATTTTGGTGCCTAAATAGTTACGTTTTAATAATAAAAGGGATAAAAACTCTTCACAATAAACGCAATAAAACGGCTCTTGCACTTTACTCCAAAAGATCGTTTCTTCATTCCCCATCGATCGTCCAAATTTCATTAAACTCAGTTGACTTTTACTACGCGGTTAAATATTGCGTAAGCGACAGGGAAGTGATATTCGATGTGAGAATTTCACTTCTTCGCGAAGTTATGCAAAATCACTGCGTTATTACTTTTCATTCGACAAAACTTCACATTCGTAGCGTTGAGTGCCATTAAAAAATTTCGCAATCGCTGCCATTGTGAATGAGCAGTCATTAGCTTATTAAATACTAAAAAAACAAAATTTATATTGCTTCAGCTGAGTGCAATGGTTTTTTTTCTTCGTTTTCAACGAAAAATATAATAGACGTTCGTTTCCATTGCGACATTTCAGGGTCACCATGGAGCCCGTCGAGTATCTCAGGAAAGACTGCGCTTCTCGCGAGCCTTGTATTCGCTCTCGTCACGTATAACGCTTATGCGGGATTTATAACTTCTATACTCTCCGTTCAAGCGACGGGAATAAGGACTCTCGAAGATGTATTGCGTAACAATTTTAAATTGGGTTACAGTGACGCTGACGATGAATATATGCGCGTAAGGATTTATAATTCTCTCCGAAAAGATCGCGCGAGAGATCATTTTATAATTTATTTATTATTGCGCTATGATTATTACGTTTAGAATGCGAACGATAGCGATCTTCGTCAGTTGTATATCAAAGCTTTTAACGGCCGCGAGGCTCGACTTTCCCCGATCGACGGACTCCAAAAAGCTGTGAAAGGCGGCTACGGATTCTTCGTAAGCGCTACATTGGCTCGACGAGCGCTCGATACTTCGATGATCCAAGAGCGTTGCTCCATCAAGGAAATAGAAGTTGGAAGAACTTTTACAATAGTCGCATTACCGATGGAAAAAGAGAGCCCTTACGAAAAAATTATAAATCTCAGGTAGAATCGCGAGACTCAATCAATCATTATTAACGACATAAAGATCAATTTTATTACGCATAGAAGGTCACGTGAAAGGCTCCGCCACCCCACCGCTTCCCGCTTACTTTCGATGAGGAAACTTTCAATTCATCGCTAAAACTTAATTATAATTATTGCAATTTTGCAATCATTTCCGCGAAGCGGTACATTAAAATTTCGCGGGTCTTTAGAGAAAAAAAAAAAAAATGTATAAATAATTACGCCAATCAAATTTTCGACTATAATAATTATAATAATTAGCCTTATATGCGTGAAGAACATATATTCGTAAATTATTGCGGAAATTTCGTCGAATTTTATGCGCGACGCTATTCGGTCGAATGTGTTTTTCATCGAAAGGGTGACGATAGACGAAGAGAAGCTTTCACTTGACCTCAGGGTGATTAACTCGTAGTAATACAGTGTCAGATATTTAAAAAAAAGTTTAATTATATACTTCCTTGCGAATCAGTCGTTGCGAAATACATTTGCGATTATATTTCGATGTTTTTTCATTGCAATTTTTTTTTTTTTTTTTTTTTTTTTCTTCGCAGTATCTTGCGAATGAGAGAACGCGGAGTGATCGATCGAATACTCGAAAAAATGTTACCCGACATGCCGAAGTGTCAGGCATTGACGACTTTTCACAGCGCGCGAATAGCCGATGTGTATTCGGCATTCATAATTCTTATGCTCGGCGTCGTCACGTCGCTGTGTCTCGGGATATTCGAACGTATTTGGGATCAACGAAAAACCGTTCAAAAACGTATTATTCGTGGCTTTCTGCATCATCGCGGATTGGTACGTTTGGGACGTTCGGAAAAAAATTTTCATCGAGAAAAAATATTGTCGGCAACAACCGGCGCGTTACCCAATGTGAAAATTCGTTCGAAGAAAAATCAATTGGAAACTTATTGGAAGCCGAATACTCAAAATTTACACGTTTCGTCCGATAATCGGGAGGAAAAATCACAAGCATTTTTCAACATCGGTCTCCCATCGGCAACCCCTCCTCCGCAAATATCCGCGAAAACATCGATCGCGGAACCGTCTAATGGCAAAATCACGAAAGGAGACAAACAACAAATATTTCCCTTCCAAAATTAGACATCGCGCGAAATACTCGATGGAACTAATTTTTCTCGCTAATCGATACACAAATTTTTTTAAACAGTTAACACGCAGGTGGCATTTTTTTCGTTCAAACAAATCTTTTATTGACGTCCGAAAATTCTAGCGTAACATATAGCAATAGGCGATCTTTATAAATCCATAAAATATCTGTATAAATTCGAGTTTTTTATGTATAAAAAAAAAAACTTCGTAAAAAATTTCAATTTGTGATAAAAATCACGAAAATTCGATTTAAAAAAAAAAAAGAAGTCCGAAAATTCTAAAGTAACACATAGCAATAGGCAATCTTTATAAATCCATAAAATATCCGTATAAATTCGAGTTTTTTTATGTATAAAAAAAAATTTTCATAAGAAATTTCAAATTTCGTCGATGTGATTAAAATCACGAAAATTCGATTTGAAAAAAAAAAAAATCAAAGTGCGACAGTCGTTTGCACTCGTAAATAGCAGTATTGCGTAGAAAAGTCGATATCGTACCGCGAAATGAATGTAAATTGCAATAAGAAACGACGAGTTTGGAAAAAATAAATAAAACACGAGCGGCTCGATAACCCGCGTCATCGGCTGCAACTCAACTCCGCATTGACCTTCATATCCGCGTGATAAAAGATTTGACAGGGGTCAGGAGTATTCACGTTACCCGCGATGCTTCGACAATCGCGAAGACTGCTGGAATCGCTGCGACAGAGAATCTCACGGAGATCAATTGCAGCTCCGTTGCACCATTCTCGCCAATGTTTGTATAGCTTTTGGCTGCCGACTTCGTCGAGGATCACGTGACATTTTTTTTTTAAACTTCGAAATAAAATTTATTGTAAAATAAAATTATTTATGCGTTGAGAAAAGATTGTTATTATTATTAATTTTGTGCAGTTAAATAAACTTTTAAGGTAAATCGGCAAAATCTCACTTAGTTTCCCAATGTCCATCGGCGTTCGACGCGACGAGCGTCGCTCCCGGTAAACTATCGCCGATGTAACGTTCCCCGTCGAATTCGCGTAAAGTGTGACTGACGGATAGAGATAACAGAAATATCAATGATTTTTCAATTAATACATCGATCAAAATAAGTAGTTAATTATATTTCTCGTCCGTATTTACATGCAATCGCGTGACTAAGACGAGGAAAGGTTCTTTCTATGTTTATAAAGAGTAGATACGACCTTCTCATTGTAGTCACGCGATGCGTAACTCCGGAACGCCGATCATTTTTATTGGAATGACTTTCCACGTCATTCTCTCAAAATAAATGATAAGGTCACAAAAAAAAAAATTTGAATTTCGTAATTAATTTTCGATATTTTTTCGAAACTAACGAGAAATCGAAAATTAACTTCGGAACAGTTAAACAGCGAATTGTTTTTATTCAATTATATTCTGTTCGTACTGTCTGAATTCGTTGTCGCATATAGTTCTCAGAAAAAGATCGATTTCCCCGTCGTCGAGCCATTGATTTGAGGGCAGAATGTCGTGTGCCTCCGAAAGTGTTTGATTGATCTATAAAAAAAGAATTAAGACTTATATTTTTTTGATTTATTTGAAAATTATCATTATTGTGGTCGTCCGGTTGTGTTATTAGCGAATAAATCACGAAGAACGGACCCGTTCGACGACTGCAAGACACATGCCGCATCTGACGCATGCGGAAGAGAAATTTACGTCTATAGTGCTCGAGCCGGAAGTAGCGCTCTGATAAGGAATTTTTTGCACGACGCCGAATCCAACGAGACCGCAATTGTCGTAGGGATCGATGTCGCTCGTCGTCGGATTTATTTCTTTATTGTCCGCCGAAGAGTTTTGAACAATCGATGACGCGCCGGGATCGCACTCGTTCTTTATCTTCACGGACTTCCGGTTGTTCTTGTGGCTTCGAGGTCTACCGAAAGCTTCGACTTCGAATGCTAAAAGTATCAGCAGTAGAGCGATTGTCGTATTGATATTGCAACGCATCCCTCATCGATACAAAGAATGAAAGATACTTCTATAAATACAACAAAAAAAAATCGGAAAATCTATAACAATTTGACGTTTGATGAAAAAATATCTTCCTGCATTTATCACGATTCTCGGGGAAAAAACAGCTTGAAATTTATTTCGGACCAAAATTCAGTTACGAAATACTCGAAACTTTCTTTTTCGTATGTTAGCAAATATTTGTTTTGTTCGTACGCGAATATTATATTTTATTATAATTCGAATTTTTATGACCGAAATGAAAGGGTTAACAGCTACATAGTTGAAAAAATAGTTATTATTTTGCTGCGCGTAGTTTCAGCTGGTAACTTCGGTGAAAACTAGTCGAACGACTGTGACGTAACACTCTCATAACCTCAAATATCGGAGTGTTATTGAAAAGACTTGATACTCGAGTCTCAGTTTCATTCGAAGCGCCGGATTAATTTAACTACGCGAGGTTAGTTGCTCGATAAACAAACATTTTTTTTTTCATTTCGTATCATTCTTTTTTCAAAAATTGCGTTTTTTTTTTTTTCGATGTTTGTTAGGCTATACATAGTTTATTATCGTGAATATGTCAATCGTGATGGCAGGTACAGGTGAAAACTCGTCAAGATGTCGGTTCCGATTCCAAATCCTCCGTCGTACACCGGCGGCGTTAAGCCGATGGCTATCGCCGGGCGCATGACGTCGGAGAGAGAACGTCTTATGGGAATGACGGATGCCGAGAGAGCGTGGAGAGCTCAATGGCTCAAGGATCAAATTCTCACGCACGACGAACCCGTCGTCCCTAAAAACTATTATAAGGAGCGATACAATGTTTTGAGACGTTTTTACAAAACTCCGTTAAACGGTTTGGAAGCTGTTTTGGCAAAAACCGCTTTGGTAGCTATAACGTCACGAAATTTTTTAATTTTTCGATACGATTCTAAAAAATCGTAATTTCTATTAATTCGCGAAAATTTCCAGGGTAAGGACGGTGCTTGGGTCGTGCGCAATGCACTTGGGAGAGGTGTTCTAGGAATGTTTGGATTATACTATATTTGGTATCACTTCAAATACAATGCCAGTGTAAGTATGCATAATAGATTTCGAAAAAATAATCGTACAGCAAAGCAATCGTTGAATCCGCGGAAAAATGCAAATTTTTTATTTTCATTTTTCCGCGGTTTCAACGCAAAACGCGAAACGCAAAACGAACGCGTTAAAATATTGTTCAATAAAAAATGTCCGCATTTATCGAGGAAATTTTTATAAGTGTCTTGGATATTGATAAAAAATCTCGAATATTGCAATGAATTCATTGAACAACAGCGATAATTGAAAAAAAAATGTATTCTTTGATTAACGATTTGTGTACTCACTTTATAAATCCGTATATTAGTCATTACGGACGTTTGCAATATTCGAAAATAAGAATTTTAGGAAATACGCGAGATAATTTTTTGTTGCATACAGGACTGGACGAGATGCTCCTCATGGAAAGTAACAGTCACAAGAAAAGCTATGTATCCCAACGATCCGGGTTTCCCGAACTATCGAAAATTCGAGGCGAAAGATTACGCGTCGTTTGGCTTCAACGATTCCCCAATATAAATGTAATTAATAACCAGTAGTGGTTCGGTAATTGTTATATCTAATAAAAAATAATAATAATATTAAAAACCACATGATGTTTCGATTACTATTTCAACGGTACACGATGTATATCGTTAAAAAAATCTGCAAAGATATTTCGAATTATTATCGGATTCAGTGTAATTTGCTTTTCAAAAATCGGAAATTAACGCCGAACGTACGCATGCGCAGCGTTTGCGACGGAAGTTCGAAAATTCTCGATATCCATCCCCCCCCTCCTCCTCACCGTCGTTTCATACGACGAGAGCTATAGCAATGCTACTAACAGCAATGAATAGACCTGTCAACAAACACAAACGTTCGTAGAAACTTCGATACGCGAGGTCAATCACCGTTATCTAATTAATTATTGCGTTATCCGATCGGGCGGTGAGATCGCGAAAAAATCTCGTGCGCGCAGGTGGTTGCGTGAATTTTCGCCTCGAAATCTCTTAATCCGAAATAAAAAACGAGGTTAATTGCAATCTCGATCACCTACATCCAGCTGTTTTTTCTTTCCGTGTGATAAATTAGATTTGCGAAGTTCGCGTGCGTAAAGTATGTAGAAAGCAATATTTTTAATAAATATAAATCTATCGATATATCGAAACGCGCGTAATGTCGTCGGCGATGGAAATACTTTGGAAACAAGCGGCGAAAACTTTCGCCGGTCGTCGAAGCGTCGGCTATCAGTTGTGCGAAAAAAATTTCGATAAATTACGGAGTCTGATGAATGAAATTACGGCCGATGACGTCAAAGTTGACAAACACGTTTTACAATTTGTCGAGACGCAGTCCGCTCCGATGTGTGTTATGGATGTCTTCGAAGATCAGGACATCACTATCGCTATTTTTTTGTTGAAACACGGCGTTACGATGCCAATGCATGATCATCCCGGTATGCATGGTTTACTCAAGGTAAATAAAAATCTTTATTTATCTTATCGACTTGTCAATTCTAGAAAACAATAATAATCCTTGAATAATATATCGGAGTCGTAGCGCCGCAAACTCCTAAAGTCGCCTCGGTAACTCTTACGATAACGAACAATAGAAATTAATCAAACCATTGAACGGATGTGTCACAGCGTTTCTTATCAAACAACGCATTATCTTCGTTATCAGAAGAATTCCTTTGCAAACCAATATAACTACTTTCACTGATATGAAAAATCGTATTTTTTCCACATTATTCCATTAGAATTACATTCCAAAAAATTCGTTATTTTTATTAATCTTCGTGTTTATTTTTTCCGATAAAACATCGTTTTGGAAGTTTTTTTCGTTTTTGTCTCTGGATATTACGAGAAAATGAGAAAATTAACGAAATAAAAATGGTTGCAGTCGAAAATTTTTTTTTTATTCCATTTCCCCGAGAAATCGCTTAGTTTCAATTTTCGGCCGAGTAGAGATCGTCTCATTGATTTGCAGGTACTCAGCGGAGCCGTAAAAATCAACAGCTACACTGTGCAAACCCGTGATGCTTGGCTCATCCAACCGGGAGAGGAAATTATTGCGTTGAAACATCCGGCCGAAATAGTTCGCGATAACGATCCCGCGTGTATACTAACACCGGAGGACCGAAATTTTCACGAGATCGCGTGTGTCGAGGGACCGGCGGTCTTCTTAGACATACTAAGTCCACCTTACGTTATAGAACCGTGCATACCGGATACACGCGTGAGGCCGTGTACTTACTTCAGAGAAATATCATCCGAACAGTATGTAGAAACGGACGAAAAGCCGATACAAGTTCATTTGGTAGGAATGATAAAACCACCGGATTTTTACTCAAGATGCATCAAATATCGCGGACCAACGCTTAAGTGATTGCGAATTCCATGCGTTTCTTGTGTATCCTAAATGGAGAAATTGACGAAATAAGGTCACAACTCGACTTGGATCACTCGATCGGCGAACACTGACGCGGCAATTATGTTTAATTATCTTATATCAAATGCAGAAGATTAACAACTTCCGATCGACTGCATTCGATATAATAATTGTAAAAACTTCGAAATCGTTTCAACGAATAATTGATTTCTCGAAATGTACAAATATCGCGTAGCGTTGAAAAATTTTCAATCGTTCATCAAACGATTTCTTTTTTTTTTTTTTTTTTTTTTTTTTTTTTTTCAGTCGGTGTAAAATAAGACTTTTTGTCTCGGATTTGTAAAAAGGTTGACAAAGACAATAAGATGATAGAAATTATTCGAATCGTTTTTGATTTGGTTTTTTTTTTTTTTTTTTTTCTTTTTCAGTTGAATAAATGAATTTTTTATTTTGCGACGATGATTCTAGAGTTGTGCCATATTTTAGTTAATTCTCTCGATTTAATTATACTTTTTACTTCACTCATCCCAAAGTCTTAGTTTCCACGCTAATTTATGCGCTAATTATTTGCCATTCTGACGCGGCAGCTGCAGGACAAAGTTACCTCTCTTTTTCCTTCTATTAAACTTTTATATTTTATTTAATAAAGCGGTCAGATTTTAGGACACGAAAGAAGACAAAGTTTTGAGCAATTTGTTTGTTTTTTTTTTCTTTTTTTTTTTTATCTAAAAGATATGTGTGTTTTTCTTGTACCTTAGTAGTCGAGTGCACACAATAGATTATTTTATATGAATAAATCCAAATGATAAACGAAACATTCTTAAATATTTAGGGATTAATCGATATAGCTGTATGGATACACTGAATTTTTATCAGTTAACAGTACAAAGGATGATTGCGAAACTCAGGGGTTCTTTATCATTGTCCAGTTCGCGGGGTTGAAAGATATTAAGTACAAGTAATACGAATGTAAATCATGTTAAAACGATATTCCGATTATAATACGAAATAATCAAAGTTAACGTGTATTTATAATCCAATCACTTGAAAGCATTTTAACGCAAACCGTTTGTCTTTAATGGATACTTACGAACTTTGATAGAGCGCGAAGAACAACAGTAAGGAGAACAAAATAAACGCCGAGAATGCATGAGAAAAGACGTAATGTACTTAATTAACTTGTAATTTCTAAGCCGTTGATAAGCTGTTAATATTATTCAGTAAATATATCTGTACATCACATGAAAACGACGGATGTGTTTTTCTTTTTTGTTTTTTTTTTCTATATAACTGATTAATTACAGCTGAGGAGAGAACAGTGTGTGAAGCACCGAAAATTGTCAACGGAATGGCATTTAAGGAAATATCGCTGCGTATTACCAGAGAATACGATTCATGAGAAATTCGGAGAGAATTTCGACAATTTTCTAATGAAACAAAAATCTGAAGAAATCAACCATACAGAAGGTGCTAAAAAGATTAAATTTCCGTAATAATAATTTTTAAAGTTAATAACAAATTATTTTTAAAAAATCATTTTTTAACTATTAGTTAAAAAAAATCATTTTTTAACTAATTACTCGGTAACTTAACTTTTTCTTTAGCTGAAATCATTTTGATGATTTTTTTGAATACTTATGATTTTTTCGCGATTTTTTTTCTAATTGTCGAAAATTCGTGATTTTTTATCCATAAAAAAATTAATTTTTTTTTTTTCGAAAATTAGAAAAAATTCATTTAAAATTGGAAGTGTTCGAAATTCGCTTGGAATTTCTCGTGAATTTTACTCGTTGGCAATACGCAGCGATACTCGAGCGGACGAAACCCACAATGAGACTCGTGAAATTTGGTTATCTACACTAATTGATAACTCGAGCGCTTCTACGCAAAAAATAAATTCGATTACAGAATACATCAATATGGATACACGGTTCCGCATTTTTACAACAACGCTGATTTTAGCTCTCGGAAACTATGGAACAAGTATGAAATTTCTACTACTATTATTGAGTTTACGATCCGATTTTTCCAGAATTTCGGAAGATCGCGATGTTATAATTCTATAAATTGCAACTGGTGTTCGATTCGTGAGAATTCTATGGTTTCTCCTTTTTTGTATAGTGACATTGCATTGCGATAAATTAAACCGTAAATCGTCATTCCTGTTCCGTAATCGAGATAAGGAGGATTTTTCCGCAATCGCGGATGCATTATAATTCACTTTTTTAAGCTTAAACACCGGAAGAAATCCTTCAGTTTATTAGTTACAGATACTCCGCGATGTAAACCTATCCGTTGCGATACATTATTTATATTTAATTACATAACTTTTCTACTTCGCGTCTGTCGGTGAAAAATCAAAAAGAAAAAAAGAAAAAAATGAATGCAAATTATCGATTAACTTTAATTTCGAAGGCGATCGCGTCGTTGAAAAATTCGCAAATTTTTCGCCGGAAAGAATAATAATTATAATTTTTTTTCGTGTCGTTATGTGTTATCCTCGTGAAAACAAATTTTCGAGATTTCCCGATGAAAATAAAGTTAAAGATCGAATTTTTATTTTATGTAATTTACATACAGATTTAGTTTTTTTTTTTTTTTTTTCACGCAGGTATTGTCGAGGATTTAACAAGAAATGTTCTGATATTACGCGATTCGCGAATCATAGGATAGCGTATCTCTAATAATCCTTTATATCGGTCTATAATTTTGCGTCGAACAACCGGAAGTACTTTCCAATCTCTATTTCGACGCAAAAGATCTGATTAGTTGTTTACTACACGAAAGTAAAGGGGTCCATTGGCTATTTTTTTGTAACTTTTCGATTAATTGCAATTACGTGAAGTATTTACAAGTTTTACCTCATTTCTCGTCATGGTAGCGTTATGCTTGCATACCGATCGGTCAATCAGGTAACAATTGTCTTATTATAAATCTCGTATAGCGGGATAACTTGCCAATTTGTGGACAAGAACTCTGTAACGAGTTTGCGAACGATAATTCTTTATTTTTTCGATACCGGAATTTAACTTGTTTGGTTGTTATCCGTACTCTGCTGCCTCCTGTACATCGCGACGTTACTGTCCGTATAATCCATTATACGCCTTTGGCACTGTCTCACGTACTGCTGCTGCTTGTGATAGATTTTGAATGCCCCTTTTATCGTTATGAATGCGACGCCGCCCTGTGATTTCAAAACGATAATAAAATCAATAAAAAATCTCATATTTAACAATTTATATACAATAAAAAAGATTATCTAAGATCGATACTCACGAGAAGAGTTCTTTGAAAATTCGAGTTAATACTCTCGAAAAATATTTTGCCGCAAATGCTGGCGATTGTCGGCAACAATAAAGCGCCGCAGAGAATTCGCGTTGCTGATATTGGATCGCTCATCGGTACTTCTTGGGATTGCGCTCTATCGTCGTCCGAATAACTGCATTTGAATATAAAAAAATTAGAATATGAAAAAGATGAAAACTTTTTTTTTTTAATCGAAATATCGAGAAACGATAGCTACCTGCACGGCAGGAAATGTCGCAAAATTGGAACTTTGCACGCGTGTCTTCTGAGAAGACTCAGCGCTTGATCCTCCCATCTTAGCATTTTTCCCAATACCAACATTATCGGTATCGTCGGCAAACCGACAAGCAACACAAGAGGATCTGCCTGCTCCATCATCGTAAGTCCGTCCTTGTGGCCGACCACTTGCATCACCGTTACTGCACCATACGTTACAGCCGTCCAATAAATCGATCCGACCACTATTCCCGCGGCTATAAATGGACATACGCGAAAAATAACGCCGTCTATCGTGTCCAGTATCACCACCAGCGGTCCTGAAACATTTTTTATTCTATAGCGTTACATCCGACGTTCTTCAGCTGCGGGCAAACATGTTTGTCTTTTCAAAATTGGATTCATGGAAAATCGTTGCCGATTTTTGTCGTTTCTAATTTTTCGCTGACTTTGTTTTTCGCGAATTTTTTCGTCCATTTTTCGTAAATTGTTTTTTTTGCAAATTTTTCATTAATTTCGTTTTTTTTTTTGTCAATTTTTCATTAATTTCGTTAAATTTTCATTCATTTCGTTTTTTCGTTAATTTTTCATTCCTTTCGTTTTTTCGTTAATTTTTCATTCATTTCGTTTTTTCGTTAATCTTTCATTCATTTCGTTTCTTCGTTAATTTTTCATTCATTTCGTTTTTTCGTTAATTTTTCGTGAATTTTCATTTCGTAAAAT
This sequence comes from Buathra laborator, assembly GCA_934046635.1. Lineage (NCBI taxonomy): Eukaryota > Metazoa > Arthropoda > Insecta > Hymenoptera > Ichneumonidae > Buathra > Buathra laborator. Next base: position 10,170,790 of record OW203900.1, read on the forward strand.
TTTCGCGATTTTTTTTGTTCGTAGAATTTTCGCAAATTTTTCGTAACAAGTTTGTGAATTTTTTTTTCGTAATTTTTCGTGAATTTTCTTTTCGTTATTTTCTCGGAATTTTTTTTCGTATAATCACGTAAAAACTACGTACCCATATTTGGATAAACAATAATGTATTCCGTGTTACATTGCGGACATGCGACGTGAGCACCGGCCCGTCCTTTCTGTTTCTCGTCGACCCAACGCTGTATGCATCCCTGATGAACCCATTTGGTTGTTCCGCGGCAATGGCACGGCTTGACCCACGAGGCCGTTGCATCGTCCTCGTCCGTTGCGAAGCAAACCCAGCAATATCTTTTGCTAAATGCAAGTGAAAGTATCAATTCCAATTTTTTTATCGGCAAAAAAAAAAGAAAAATGATTAAAAAAAAACATAATAGACTAAACGTCTTACTCGTCGTCGGAACTCAAGGTCGGTACGCTTGCGGTCGTTTGATTCGGCGAAGACGCGCCGTCCGTCATATCCACGGATAATTCTTGATCCGTTAGATTTGACGTTGTGTTGCAAGTTGTTTCCTCCTCCGAGGATATCGTCGCTGCTTGCGTATCCGATATCTCTGTAACACGATCGTTAACACGTTATTCACGAAGTAGTTGTGCTCTTCAAAGGTACAGATATTTTTTTATTCCATTTTTTTTTTTTTTTTTTTTTTTTTGGTTTGGTTTTTTTTTTAAATACCATTATTCGATACGGTACTGCGACGCTCCGTTTCTTCCTCAGAGGACATCGGCGCAGTATAACCATCTGCTATCTCTGTAACACAAAGTTCCTGCGTTATTCTTGATTTGTCGATCCATCGTAAGAGAGATGTTTGTTAAATAAAAAAAAAAAATTTGCTGATTTATTGGAAAATAAATTAGCAAATTTTTTTTTTTTTTTTTTTTACCATGAAGCCTCCTCAGCGTTTCATCTATACTTGGAAGACGGTGGACATTTGATCGCGTCGTTTCGATTCCCATTATGCGTCCGGCGCTGTCGCGGCCGACGGACGCGTGAGGCAATTGGCTGTTATCAGACATTTTGATTGCCGTTGATTAATAATATCTTCTACAGACTATCATTTTTTTATCTGAAACAAAAAAAAAAGTGCGTCACGTTTTATATTCATTGAAAAAGTTATCTCATGTATGACACGGATTGCGATTCTTGAAAAACACCTTTTAGTATTTTGAATACAATTATTTTTTTGCACAACACAGTGTATTAAAAGAAATTGGTGTTGTTTTGCGTTTAGGTAAATATTTCATATATCGATGACGAAAATGACAATATGCCACTGCAGCAATAAATACGAGTTGCCAATGATTTTTTTTGAATAATTTTTCCAGTGCAATCGAATGTGTTACAGAACGGGAAAAAAAATCGATCCAAGAGCATTGTCACGGACGTTCGATCGTTTTTGATACGGTTTGAGTTATTAACAGTATATATATATATATATACATTCGTTAGTGGACTATCGAATAATAAATTATACCGATGTCTGCAACATACATCATTAACTTTTTTGTTCATCTTGCAAACTCATTAAACTGACGAAATTCGCGCAACGTATGCCGTGGTGCGCGAAAGGTTATACAGACGTTTTAATGTACAATCGAAATTTTATTATGCCAACAATCGTTTGTGATGATATTTTCACATTGACAAGAGATTAGTTTGGAATAATAATAAGAGGTCGATGTTATTACACAGGTAAGCGAGGAAAACACAAGAAAAGCAAGGTGAGCACGTATATATTATGCGTGAATTATATGGTACAGTACCTGGAAAGCAGCATTTGGAGTTGACAAAGTCGTGAATTACGCTGAACTGTCGATATTCGCGAATAACAATGATAACCACAGATACGGATGACAACGCTATTACGCACACGAAATTGCGGGCAGCGTCATTTATAGTATTTAAAATTGTAAATGTTCGACGAGACAGTACGGAGATTCATCGTTTCGCGAAAAGCATTTTTGTACGTCGAAGTTGGCAATGGGGGTCTACGAGGCTCTTGAACTCGGGGTGGGATCCCGAAAGCATGTTACGACTAAAACTACGTTAATTCACACCGTTGAATGCAGCGATACATACAGCCGAGAGATACCGACAGCTGGAGGCTGTAACAAGACCTTCATAATTTATGTTGTCGATTGCGGATAGGACGGGCGTTCATGTAGGTGTAGCATATGCGGGTAACGAAAAAACAGGCACTGCGTTGGTTAGCGCAGTTGTCAATTTGAATTCCGGAAACAGACGGTTGAGTTGTCACGGATGGAGATGGGGGTAAACGTCAATCTCGAACGCTTAGAGAAAAACCCATTAAAAGGTCTAAACTCAAAAGAGCAACAGGATAAATCTCGTATAGTAAACGAATTGCTGCTATTAGGTAAGTACATCAAATTGTTGTGACCCGAATGTGCGAAAATCGCGTGATCTTTGCAAACAAATGATTTAATCCTGTATATCCCGAACATATCCCTTATAAAAATCTCATATTTCGATTCGAATTTAATTCAATTAGTCAAAAAAGCACATACATTACCGAACACCTGCAATTTCTTAAACTTTTTGCAATTAACCAACGAAAGTCAACAATCATCGTAGCTGAAGTTATGCTTGTTATTTTTTTCAATTCTTAATTCGTAAAATGTCGTTTTACACCACTTTAGTATAAATAATTTCGATCTAATAAAATATAAACCGAATGAACAATACAATAAAAAAATAGGATGGATTCCAAGATGGCGTTAATGAGAAAAATGTTGTTTGAACGGTGGAAAATCTATGCAACGACGAAAGTGCACCGCCAACGAGAAATTCGCAAAGCTGCTTACTTCTATAACGTGCGATTAAAGCAAAAGGCATTAAACTCGTTGCGTAGAAACTATGCGGAAGCGAAGAGAGTTCGATCGTTCTATGCGAACATCTCGACAGTGCCGTGCGAATGTTCGGAATTCCAAACTGCGAGAGATAATTTGAGTCGTAAATTTATTTTGAGGCGCGCTTTTCACACTTGGGCTCTGTACTCGAGATACAGGCGTAGAAAAAAAAGTTTGAAAATACGAATCACCGAATTACGAGATGAATTGGTACTCGAAAAATATATAAAAAATTGGAAGTTTATTTGCTTAGAAAACAAAAGAAACTCGGAATTCGAGAAAAAGGTCTGTCACTCGATTGCACATGTTGTATTTATGCCGTTAGTATTACGTAATCGCCAGTGAGATTTACTGAAATAAAACATTTTATTAGGCAATTTCATTTCATCGTGAATTGCTGCTGCGAAAATCATTGAGATTATGGATCGAACATCGCGATCGCAGGTTCCGCGAAAAGAAAAAATGGGAAGATGCGATTGTATACTACCGTAATAAATTGTTGAATAAAACTTGGAAAGCGTTCATCAAATATTGCAACGTTAAGATCGATAAAGTAAACAAAATTGCCGAAGTCCGCGAGTTTTACGAATCAAAATTGCTTCGAAGGAGTTTTCGGACATTACGTTCGGTATTATTAAAAATAAAAAAAAAAATATGTTTGAGTTTTGCAAAATGCCGGAAAATAATTTAAAAAAAAATAAATACCGTTATTTTATTTCGCTTCAGAACGTATCTTTGGCGATTGCGGAGCGAACTTTGTACGAAACTGCAATACGTTTCGATCGAATTATACTTCTACGAAAGATTTTACGCGCATGGAGTAATTTTCATCGTCGAGGAGTCGAACTCGAGAAAACGTTGAAAATGCATATTAAGAAAACCGAAAATACATTAAAACGCAAAACTCTGCGGCAGTGGGGTCTCTACGTATGGCAGAAAAAATGCAATAGAAGAAAAGATAATAATGCAACGAATCATTACAAAAAAAAGATCGCGGCTACGGCAATAGCTGTGATGAAAAATTACGTGATGTATAGAAAGCAAAAAGCAGCTTCTCTGTATTATCTGAAAATTAATATCGCGCGAATATCTCTCGTTGTGCAAAGGATTTACGTCGATAAATGGAGAATAGCTGTGATACGTTTCGCGCAGACGAGACAAAAGATTCGTCGTGCCGAAGATCACTGGTCGGCGCGTACGACGAGACGTTATTTCTTCGTTTGGAAAATATTTTCCGAACGTTATAAAGTTCGAGCGAAACTCAAAATAAAATTGCGCGATATTGGAAAATGCGTTCTATTGGAGAAATATCTGAACCATTGGCGCGCAAAGTACGCAGCAGTTTCCGAAGTTAACGAAAAGGCGACTAACGCTGTGACGATTTATTCGATGAAAATTAAGTCGCGTCTCTTCAACTCGTGGAAAAAATACGCCAACGAAAAGACGAGAAAAAAAATGGAGACACACGAAGCGATGAAATTTCACGCGCATCTTCTGCTTCGCGATAAATTGTCCGAAACATCGAAAAATCGTTTGGAACGATCGAAGAATACGAAGAAAATTTCTGTCGAAGATTTTCGAATTATGAAAATCTATTTTAATAAATGGTCGGAATTTCTTCGGTATAACGAAAATCGAAGATTCAAAGACATTACGTGGCGAAATACGAACGGAAGAGCCAAAGTTATTCCATTCTCGTCGCGACTTGTTCTCCCGGCGTATATGGGACCAAAAACGATGGAATCGCGAGATGATCGCGAATTTTATGAAAGCAATGGGCAAAAGCATAATTTTGATTTTAGCGAATTTGCGAGAAGATATTCGCTATTCGAAAGGAACAGATCTCAATCGACTGATCGTTCGACTTCCGGCAGCGAGACATCGAACTGTTCGTCTCTCGCAATGTAACGTAAAGTCTTTCAAATTCGATTTACGTGAAAAACGGGACATCGAAATCTTCGAATTGTTTTCCTCGGGAATTTAGTTTAAGTTTTTTATAAATGAAATAATACTTCCGGTTACGATTTATATTTAACAATGTATTTTCTGCGATGTAAGTATTAAACTCATTGATTTTGCCGCTAAACAATGGAAAACATTAAACATTTTTTCCATCACGTGGTTTTTTGAGTCAAATTTTTGTTTGATGCTTTCTATCGCAATATATTCCGATCGAAGCGACGAAACATGTTCTTCGTAAATGAATCATTTGATTTCAATGTAATGTACATAAATATCGCGATTTATTTATAGCGCCAATTACACGTATTCGTTAATACGTGAAAATTCGTGATTCTCGATAGAGATAAATTCATTATTTCTTTCTTTTTATCTGATTTAATTCACCCTGTTGAGTTGCTGCGTCACCGAATATCTCTTTCACTTTGCGCTTACGCTCGGTGTCGCTCTTGATCTGTTGTTTTATTTGTACTTTCGCCAAGAAAGCGCGATCCCTGCGGACCTCGCGAATGGCGCTCTTAGTTTCCTTCTTAATCTTGTGAATCATTTTTTCTCTGTCCGCTTTTTCTCTCGACATTGGTCGGTGCTTCTTGCCGTCGTACCTGTGGCAGAAAACAAATTTCATAGGTAAACGGCATTTTCTCATGTCGATCGTAATATACAAAAAAAAAAAATTATGAACAAAAAATTTCAATTTTTTTTTTTGAAAAAAAAAAAAAAAAAAAAAAAAAAAAAATTACGTACACTTTCTCGATGCGAGGTTCATACAGTCTCAACGCTTTAGGTTTTTTCTTCTCGCGAACGATATACTCCAATTTTTTCTCCGCCAAACTCTGTAAATCTTTGCGAATTTTTTTCGCATGTTTTTTCACACTCTTCGGATAACTTTCGTATTTATTCATTTTTAAGAGTTTTATGATCGGTTCGAATATCGCGTAAGCGGCTTCGAGCTCTTCGTAGCGTTTTTTGAATTCGTCAATCATATTTGCCGCTGTAACAAAAGCGCGTAACTTGAATTCATCGTCGAATTCCGTTCGAGACAAATCGCTCGCTTTCATGCAAGCGGTTTCCAAATCGATCACAAGATTCTTCTGATCCTCGTCCAGTATCAACAAATTGCTCGATTCCCCATTGCGTTTGAAGGGCGGAATTACTTTGTGCAAAAGCGGCGGAGGCTTCGGAGTCGCGAGATAAATGACTCCGCGCAAGAAATTTATTGCCGATGGTGCAAATCTTTTGCTCAGAAGAGTATACTGAAAGAAAAATAATTAAAAAATGAAATTACGGAATGAAAATATGATTTTGAAGACAAAACAAAATTTATTAATTATATTAACAAAAATATAATTAAATAAATTAAATTAAGAGAGTAATTTTTTTTTTCCATTTTATTTACCTCCAAAACGAGCGCACAGACGAACAGTCCTTTGGAAATATCACTGCTGTTTTTGATTCGACATCTCAGTAATATTTGAGACATAAAAACGATAGTAGGAGTTACGACCGGATGTCGAAAATCCGACGATGGGAAGAGCAGAGATACTATTTTGAAGAGAATTAACTGTAATCAAAAAATTAACGTTAAAATTATCGTAATTTTGTCGTATGTATCATTCGGAAAATTAATATACAACTCACCGTCTCCAATCCGGGATATTTTTTTTTATTAGCTTCGAATTCGTCGTGTTTTGTTCTCAGCAAATTTTGAACACAAGTCGCTGTGTTGTGAGAACTCGACTGCGCGAGATCGTAGAGATGTGGACACAGTCTGTGAAAAACGAGAAATTAGTATCGTCAATAAAAGTTGCGAAAAATCTGTAGAGAAAATCGTGTGATATTTACCTATCGAATATTTGAAAACATTTGAAAATATCTTCTTCCGTGTTAACGGAAGCCGTGTGGACAACGTATTGCAACAGATAGTCGAAAACTTTGCAAAGTTTTTCTCGATTTCCTTGTCCCAACGTCCAGTGATTACATTTAACTATTCGCTCGAGAATTATCGATTGATAATCGGGACTCTGATTTTCTAGCAACGTTCGCAATTCTTCGAATGATTCGGGCGCAGCGTACGTATACGGCAATTCCTTGCGCGCTTTTTCCATTATTTCCTTTCTCCTCTGCAGATCGTCACGAATTTCTTTTACTCTCATATCGTTCGTTGACTCCTCGATAATCGCATTTAATTTCGCGTCTATTTTTTTCGACTGAATTTTTTTAGTTTCAATTTTCGCGGAATGTACGGAGTTTGCGATATTTTCCGAGGGTTCCTCGTCGTCGCTTGACGATTCGGAGAGCTTTAAGTCCGAGAGATCATCTTCGTCGGCTTCGTCATCGGAATCGGAATCTTCGTCAACGTTCGACTCAATTTCCGATTCTTTCGATACAATTTTATTAGTCGAAATTGCGTTTTTTCCCGATTCGGAGGTAACATCGTTTTCTTCATCGTCGTCCTCCTCGTTTTCCGATTCTCTCGCGTCCTCGTCGTCGTCGTTAGCCTCCCCGTTGACCGATACTTCTTTTTCTTCGTCGTGAGGATCAATCGCCATTCCCTTTACCCGACCGTCTTCGCCGTAAGCCAAAGGTTCCTCGTCGACTTCCTCCACTTGGAAATCGTCGTCTAAATCATCTGCGGATTTATGTTTATTTTTTCCCTGCGAATCGTCCGTAAATCCTTTCATTCTCGCCAATCGATTCTCCTCGAGGGCCTCTAACTTATCTTTTTCTTCTCTCATTATATCCTCTTCGGATTTTAATTTGTCGGACGGCGTGCCGCGACTCTCGAACTTTAATTCCCTCACAGCGATGTCGTAATCGTCGGCTTTACTTTTTTCAACGGGATTATCCGCGATTTTTTTCGTATTCGTCATAAGCGGCAAAAGATCTTTCCATTCGGTATCCAATTTTTCCGTCAGATCCATCGTCTGTTCGCGTATTTTTTGCTTCTCAGCTTTGCGCTTTTTGGACTCGTAAATCAATTGCGCTATGAGATCCTTTCTGGAGAGCGGTCCGTCGGATTTCGACAAAACGCCTCCGCCAAAGTGCGCTTCGCCAACGAATTTTTTATCCAAAAAACCGCCGTGATCTCCGTCGTCGCTGAATTCATCGTCGCTTTTCGGATCTTCAAATTTTTCAATCTCCTCAAGCGTTTGGCCTCTGTGAGTCAAAACTTCTTCGTCGTTGAGACTGAAAATGTTTTTCTTTTGATGAGATTTCACGCGTTCCGCGGCAAATCTGGCCATTGCTCGTTCCTCCTGCGTCATGGAAGCATTTTTCTCGCCTATACGTCTATCGGCAAAAACATTGTCTTTATCCTTCTGTTTGTACTCCTGGAGCAGCGTACTCTTGCGTTTGCTTATGGCTTTGGCTCTCGCGACTCCTGGAAGACCCCGATCCGCTTTATTTTTGCGTCCCAAAACTTTTTGCTTATCTTTGTTTATGTGAATTTCGAAGGGATTCAGCGTCTTCTTGTTTTCTCGATTGCGCTTCTGCACCGCAGCTTCCGACGAATTCGTTTTCTTGTTCTTTACCTTTGCCATCGCTGAAAATTATTTATTGAAATGAGATATTAAAAAAAATGTTGATACTGTCGAAACGATGGGAGTTGATAGAGTGGCGTATTTCGTGTGTCTAATGCAATTTTAATACGCGTATTAATGAGTTAATTCGCAAGGCGTTGCGGGAATATTTCTCTCGTAACATAACCTATGTGGACGCCGAAAATAAATGCGAAGACTGTAATTTCGTGATGAACACAAATATAATATGTTTCGTAGGTTTTTGACAACGACTTATTGGAGGATTAACTCTTTTTTTTATTTATCGTATCAACTCACCGAATTGTTGTAAAAAATGATTGTCTACGCGCTTCACTCAGCACCACGTGTTTTGAAAACAAATTGACCCGCCGAGTACTTTAAACGAATATGGATGTGTGTATGTGTGAGTGTCGAGCTGCCGTGTGTTCTGTCGTATTTGTGGGGTGTCTATCTGATCGATTGTCGACGATGTCGACCGGCGTGACCGGCAGCGCGCCTTTTCTTGATTATTAACACGACGTAAGCAACATAACCTGCACGACAATTCGGACCGAATTTTTACAAAGCTTTTTGTAACATTTGTTTAAATATTTCATCGTATTTAATAATTTAAAATCGGTGAATTTGATTGACGGATCGCAATGGAAGTAGACAGCAGCGTGAACAGTGAAGAATTAAAAAAACCCGATGTTATTACCGAGGGTAAAGCCGAAATATTGTTATTGGAAAAAAATGTATTTTACAATCCGGTGCAAGAATTCAATCGCGATCTCAGGTACGTATTTTATTTTTTTTAAATCTAACATTCGGGGAATAATAATTTCGAATAATGAGTCGATAAAAACGAAATTTTGAACATCGTACGAAAATAAAAAAGTTTTTCGTAAAAAAAAAAACAAACAAATTATCAATTAAAATTTATTTTCAAGTATTGCAGTGCTTAGTATCTACTCGACAAATCGCCAAATTGAAAGAAACGAAAATGAGAATTTGAAACATTCTGAAAACGAACAAAAGCTGCCGAAGGACGGACCAAATGCAGTAAGAATCAAACATCGCAAATTGTTTGTGATTTTATAATTTTTTTAACGACGTATATATTTTTTTTGAAGGACGGTATTACGATACTGGAAGCGTTGTCAGCCACCGGGTTGCGTAGCATACGATACGCAAAAGAAGTACCCGGAGTAAAACAAATAGTTGCCAACGACATATCGGCGAAAGCTGTGGAAAGTATAAAGCAAAACATTTGTCATAACAATGTGGAACATTTGGTGACTGCAAGTCACGAGGATGCGACGTGAGTCTGTGAATATAAATTTCTATACAATATCTATAAAAAAAAAAAAATAAAAAAAAAATAAGAATTTCATTAAACTTGTGAATTAAAAAAATTTATTTTCGATTGTTCTTCCAACAAAATGAATTCTATTATTATTTTGGTTATTTGATGTTTCATTTCATAAAATTATATCTTTTTTTATATAGATATAAAATAAATTTTTAATTAACCAATGTAAATAATTAAGTAATTTCTTTAATAATTTTTGTTACTAATTAATTACATTTTTCAAGATTTTTTAACAGTAATATTAAAATAAATGTAATGAGAACTTAATTTTCAGTATGCTAATGTATCAGAGACGAAAAGATCGTTTTCACGCCGTCGACTTGGATCCTTATGGATGTCCATCGATATTCTTGGACGGTGCGGTACAGTGTATCCACAACGGCGGCCTGTTGATGGTTACCGCCACCGATATGGCTGTTCTCGCCGGCAATTCGCCCGAAACTTGTTACGTTAAATACGGTGCCGTTTCCTTGAAGTCCAAGTGTTGTCACGAAATGGTAAAATTATTATTTCATTCTTCGTAATTTTCGTAATAATCAGAACATCGTGAAAATCAATTATTTCATTCTTCGGAATTTTCGTAATAATCGGAATATCGTGAAAATCAATTATTTCATTCTTCGGAATTTTCGTAATAATCGGAACGTCGTGAAAATAAATAATTTCATTCTTCGGAATTTTCGTAATAATCGGAACATCGCGAAAATCAATTATTTCATTTTTTTTTTTTCAGGCCCTCCGTATCCTTTTGCAGCACATAGCGATGCATGCAGGTCGCTACGGTCGTTATATAGTCCCGTTGCTGTCCGTCAGCGTGGACTTTTATATTCGCGTATTCGTTCGCGTCTACACGGGACAATTGCAGTGTAAAAATAATACGAACCAATTAGGAATGGTATATCAATGCAACGGATGCGAATCAATGACTCTTCAGAAATTGGGACTGAGAAAACCTGATGGCGCTTACAAACTTCCGAACGGACCGGTGGTCGATCGATTGTGCAAATTTTGCCAACACGCGCATCACGTATGTAATACGAGAAGATTTCCTTACGATTTTTTTTTTTTTTTTTTCATAACGATATCAATGCTTAGGGATTGAATTTTTTTTCCGTAGATCGGCGGGCCGATTTGGTTGGGACCTCTTCACGACAAACCGTTCGTTTCGGAGCTTTTGAACAGTCTAAGTGACGCGAAATTGGGAACAAGCAAACGGCTTCAGGGAGTCCTGAGCGTTGTACTCGAAGAATTAGATATTCCGCTCTATTACGCACTCGATCGCTTGGTAAATATCTACACAGAGGTTTATACATCGGTGGGAATACGATTAACAATTGTTTCATCGTTTTGCTTTATTATTATCACATCGATAACTCAAAAAAACAAATTACTCGCGAAAAATTCGTTTCTACAATAACAATTCGTCGAATTTTCGTTCTTCTTGATATACATTATCGTCGAAAAAACGCTAAACGGTAAATTTGTGGGTAAATATGTTGCATATATATCCTTTCTTCGTAAATGCAAAAAAAAATTGAACAAACAGATCGAATAAACGATTTTTTTTTGTTAAACGCGTCGCAGATGTCGATCGTTCGGTGCCAAACGCCGCAAATGGTGGTATTCAGATCGGCGTTGTTGAACGCCGGTTACAAAGTCACGTACTCCCACGCGAACAAAGTATCGATAAAAACTGATGCGCCTAATGAGGTAATATGGGACATCGTGCGCGCGTGGGAAAAGGTAAAATTATTCACATGTAATCCTCACTTACGTGATGTTAAAATGATGTAAAGCAAAATTTGTTAATTTTTTTTTTTTTTTTTTTCAAGACTCATCAATCGCGAAGAGACAGAATGGAAAAAGGCAGTCCGGCACTCGCTTTACTGGAAACCCCTACGAAAATTGACGTTAAATTCGATATTCATCCGGACGCGAATCCGCGATCGAGACGAACGCACTTGTCGCGATTTCAAGTTAATCCGACAGCGAATTGGGGTCCCGGCGCGCGTTCGACTACAATGTAAGAAATAAAAAAAATTAATTAAATATATTTTCCTTTATAATGCAAACATTATAGTTGGAGATTCCTGAAAAACCGTATTTTTCAACATATCGACGGATAAAGTAACAGAATCATTTCTTTCATTCAAATTTTGTTATACTTGAAAATCCCATTCAGAAAATATCGTTTTGAAAAATCTGCTGAAAAATTGGAAATCGCGTGAAAAAAATGCACAATTTTTTTTTCATTTATTATTTTTATTTCTACGATCTGAGAGACGCATACGTTATCCTCTTAAATATGTATTTGCAGCGTTGATCCGAACGAGCGAACGTCAAAGAGAAAGCGTAATCAGAACAAAAATTCGAAGAACCGAACGGATCACGTGGGCAAAGAGAACGAGAAAAAAGTTGAGCCGCAAATCCTCGAAGCGAAGGAAATGAAAAGCGACGACGAAAAATCTTCGGAAGAACCGTCGAACGGCAAACAATCGGACGATACAAAAATGTTGAAAATCGATTCAAAGAAAGAATCGACGGAATTCGAAAAAGACGAAAAACACGATGACGAACCGACTTCGAAATTTCCGAAAATCGATTCCGAAAGCCATCCGTGACCTTTGCAGCGTTGTATTTTTTCACTATTGAATAAAAAAAGTTAAAAAAAAAAAAAAAAAACGAATTATTCCGTTTCCAACTGACTATATAGTTACCTGATCCGCGAAAGCCTTCGAAATCGCGTATCCAAACGCGTCACGGAATGTAATCGATTTGTCTCTTAACTGAAAAAAAAAAAAAAAAAAAAAAAGGAAACTAAATATTTTGACGTAACTCCGCGATCGCATTGGTCATCCGAACGGTGAATGCCATACAATGACGCATTGATCGAGTAAAATGTACAAACCAAAGAAGTTTGAAGAAGCAACGTAAAATCCTCTTCATCATCCGGTACTGCTGAATGGATTAAGAAGCCCTTCTCGGCTCCGTCGTCACGCTCTCGATGTCGATATAAGGCGTTCGAAAGGGCGGCCCGCTTCAGTAATAGTTCACCACCCATCGACATCCAGCGACGTTCTCCCATCGACTAAAAAAGCGTAAAAAAAAAAAAAAAAAAAAAAAAAAACGAACGACCGAAGAAAAAAAAAAATCGATAAAAATGGTTGTAAACTTCAAAGTCTACAAGAAATGTTCGCCAAACGGAAAGATAGCGGTGTATCTCGGTAAACGAGATTTCATAGATTATCTATCGGGAGTCGAGCCGATAGACGCGGTGGTACTGCTGGATCAGGATTACGTTAACTCCGGAAGGCGTATATGGGGTCAATTGATATGCAGTTTCCGTTACGGTCGCGAGGAGGACGAAGTAATGGGGCTGAATTTTCAGAAAGACTTGTATTTGATATCGGAGCCGCTTTATCCCCGAACAACGAAGATGGAATCGAATTTGACGAGACTGCAAGAGCGTTTATTGAGAAAACTCGGACCCCACGCGATACCGTTCACCTTTAATTTTCCGGCGAGCGCACCGTCGAGCGTAACGCTGCAGCCGGGTCCCGAGGAGACGGGCGAACCTTGCGGCGTGAGTTACTGCATCAAGATATTCTCCGGTGAGAACGAAACGGATCTTTCGCACAAGCGAAGTACGGTGAGTCTTGGTATTCGAAAGATACAGTACGCCCCGACGAAGCAAGGAAGGCAGCCGTGTACAGTGGTGAGGAAAGATTTTCTGCTGAGTCCCGGAGAACTGGAACTCGAAGTAACTCTCGATAAGCAGCTTTATCATCACGGCGAGCGAATTGCGGTCAATATATGCGTTCGTAACAACAGTAACAAAGTTGTGAAAAAGATAAAAGGATTGGTACAGCAGGGAATCGACGTCGTTATATTCCAAAACGGACAATTTCGGACGGTGATTGACGCGGTGGAGACGCAGGACGGTTGTCCCATAAGTCCGGGATCGACGTTGCAGAAGGTACTTTACCTTAAACCGGACATCGAGAACAACAAACAACGACGAGGAATAGCATTGGACGGTCGACTCAAACGCGAAGACAGCGAATTGGCATCGAGTACTTTGCTTACTTCGCCGGATGTACGCGATTCCTTTGGTATCGTCGTGTCTTACGCTGTTAAAGTGAAACTATATCTCGGCGCATTGGGCGGAGAATTATCGGCGGAGTTACCATTCATACTGATGCGTCCGAAGCCTGCAGATCGGGTCAAACTTTTGACCGCTGAAAGTCTCGCGATTGAAGAGCTTCCGCCGGAAGAAAAGGTCAAGGAGAGTCCGAACGCTGAAAACGCTTAATATCTATCGGCTAAACGTTTTACTGGAAATTAAGGATATTTAACAGAACGAAAAAAAAAAAAAAAAAAAAAAAAAAAAAATTGATTATATTGCTATTTTTTTTTTTCATATAAATTGACATTGAAGTAAAATTAAGCGAAATAAGTCAATCACACGAGAGATAATGCTGTTATATAATACGTATGATGAAACAAAAATCGGCTATAGAAATAAATAGAGAAAATATTGTTTCTGAACAATGATATTGATAAGTGTCCCAATTACTGACCTCTCGAGTAATGCTGATCGAGATGATTAATAGACTTTATTTATAATGCTGAAGCGTTAATTTTTCTGATTTTGCATAATATGCGTCAGTTAATGAGACGATATTTCGTATTGTTTATTACACGTGTAGTGAACATTGATTATTGGAGATTTTCTCGAAGAAGAAAAGATCGAGGATAGTGTCAATTTCGAAAGCGCCAAACGAATCGTTATGCAGATATTTTCTGATTCGTTCGCGAACAAATATGTAATTAACTAGTATTCTAATTATTGATCGACTAAACGAACGTTACGATTACGAGAACATTACAAAACGTCGGGTATTTACGGAAAAGTTAATATACCCAAAGGCGGTCAATAAATGGTACACGCGGTTGAGATTATCGATCTAAATGCATCGACGATAATGAATGTATCTCGTGCGCTCTTAATCAGCAAAATACCATCGCATATGCGAGAGCTGTTGAATATTTAAGGTAAATGTCTGATTCACAGGTCATGTAACCGCAAATCCCGATAGACGACACTAAATTATAAACTTTGAAGATTTTAAGATTCAAAGATTCAAAGTTTATTGACGAAAAACAAAAAATATCCAATAAAAATCCAAAAGTAATTAATTATATTTTGTTTTGCATTATTACGGAGTTTTATCAACACATTGGAGATGACGGTACGTTAACCGCAAAGTTACCAACTCGACATTTATTTGCATACATGCCGAACAATTTTAAAAAAATTTCCGTCGAAAACGAATATAGGGGAATAGCAAATGTTTGTAATACCATTAAAATCGTTTAGTAATTCACATAAAACGATAATCGGATCGTATAAAAAAATTATTACGCGATAGATAATCGTATGGCGAGTAGAAGCGTTGAGTGTCCTGATTACTGACCGCTTAACTAGGAAACTATAAATTTAACGAATGGAACTATGAAGTTGTGACCAAAAAATTTCTCGATTAATTAGAAAATGGTTGAGAAAAATAGTTCTTGGATAATAATGAGGACACTGAATGACTTTCGTCAAACACGCGCCGAATAATCGACGGTTGCATTAAATTCCTAAATGCTTCAAGAGCTTCGCTCGGAATAAAAGGTCAACGTCTGTACTAATGCTGAAAACGTGTTCAATGCCGATTATACGGTATTAAATCGTTTCTATGTATTCGTCCAATCAGCACACGCGTTCAGCGTGAATTCTACATTTATGCATCGAATAATAAAATATATTCGAAGGCTCATTTTTTTATTTATTCGGTTAATCCGCGATTGCGCGATCGGATACTAAACGTTTGTCGAGTTTCTCAGCTGATATCAGTTGCAAACTTGCAGCATGATTTACCCCGCGATACATGCTACAAGTACCGAGTCGTGCAGCGGCGACGCGGTCGTCGATTGCACTGATAAAAAAAGCCGATCGATCGGTCTACGGAGATACGTATTATTAACGTACGATTGCGTCGGTATTCTGGCGCCACTCGCGGTTTATCATTTCAGCGAAGTTTTTTCCGGATATATAAAATAAATTTTACTATTTTAAGAAACTGTCGTCAGGTAAGAAAAAAATGTATGCAATCGATTTATGACAATTAATATTTTTAGGTTATATTTAAACGTTACATTTCATCAACATCGTTAAACAACATCGTCCTTTATTACCATCGGGAATCTCCGGTATTCTGTGAAATATTTTTATGTATACGCGATATAAAACCCGTTACTTTTAATACGCGTTACCTAATGCTTATATCAGTACCGCAGATAAATTCGGTTCGTAAGTAGCGTAATATTCTAACCACCGGTGGGATACAAACTTAGGTATAAATGGGAGCGCCAGTGGACAAGTTTTCTAAGCGCATGTGCGTACTTCGGCCAGAATGCATAGTTCGCGAATATTCGTTTTCTGGACATATAAATCCGCTACATTTGCCGAGTCCTCTGAGATTCCATTCGGACTCCCTATTCGCTGATTCTCTCGCATATCTTTACTGGTGTAATTTATATTAAAAATTCATTTAATCGCACTAATAATACGAAAAGTACGTGTATACGATTAATAATAAAATAATTGGATTCCAAAGGACTCTTTATTTTTATTCGATGAGTAATCAGGTAGAATCGCGATTATTGGTAAAATTTCATCAAGCGACACTGTGATACATCGATAATTCATCATCTCTTTGATCATCAGGCAATCCAACGCGATTAATTACACTCTCGTTATCAGTAAATTTTCGGAATCGATGACAGGAACGAATATTGATAACATTTTTCTCGCCATTCAATTTATGATGCATTCAACATTTATAGTTTCGTTTTTATTATTTTCCAGAATCCCCTCCCTTTTTTTTTATTTAATCAAAAAAAAATTTTCCATTATTTTTTTTATTCGATTTTTACAGTAAAATTGCTGTTAACCCCAAAAAAAATATACCAAACGAAGTAAATGATACATTTCGCGAATTTTTTTTATGGTATTTTTTTAATAATTTCGAATTAATGATAAACGAAGGAATGAGTCGAAAAAAAAAATGAAAGATGAAAAAAAAAAATGGAGAAAAGCGTACTGCGAAAGTATACTTACTGTCGAGCGGATCGACTGGAGCGTAGAATACGAGAGATAAGAGTCTTTGCGGGAGTACTTACCTCCCCGTCGTCGTTGAACCCTATACAGCAACGAGGCGTGCAAGAAGGGTTCGTTAATCGGGGGACTCGCGCCTGTACTCTGTACTGGGTGTTCCAGGATCAATTCCCCGGTGGATAGGCAAGCGGTTGGTTGTAGCAAGGAGCAGAGAGGTATATAGGTACTCGAAGACGCGCGCACCATCACGAGGAGGATTCAGGTTCCACATTCCAGACTTACGGTCGCGCGCGAGACCGCGCACCAGAGAACGAGAGAAATTCGCTGTACAACGAGAACGCGACTGTACGGTTTGAGGTGCTTCGCGCGAGAGTACCGAGGCTCTGTGCGATCCTCAATCACACAGTCTTACTATACCGGGTGTTCTTCCTCTAATCACCGATAATTCTGTATTACGATCGCAAAAAAAAAAAAAAAAGAAATCCGTAAAATAAGACGTAAATTATTTTTATCTATTTTTCGTGTTCGAAAAGATTCAAAATTTTCTCGTTTTTTTTTTTAATATTATACATTTTCAACATTTTCTAATAGATTAAGGAAATGTAAAAAAAAAAACAAAAATCAATTATGATGGTCGAATTTCGTTTCCGTGTTTATCAGCTATCTTATCACGAAAAGCTGTAATTCGTGCACAGAATCCTTATCGGCATAGCGCTCAACGCTTCCACAGCTTCGCGTTTCCTTAATTATACCGCCTTAATCCTAAATCCCTCTATAGGGTGTCCGAGCTTTTCTCTACACTTTCCTCAGGTACTCCGGTATACTATTAAAGATCTGTAGCTATATGTGGTATATGTATCTATATATAGTACTGAGTGAAGTCGCGATATTCGCGACGTCGTACGTTCGAAGTTAGAACGTGAAAGAGTTTCGGTGAGCGTAAAAGACGCGTTGCCCCACCATCGCAAAACTCTCGCGGAAGCGCGCTTTTCGCCTTTACACCCGATACGTGACCCCATCCGAGAGCGGCGAGCCGGCCGGCCGGATAGCTGGCACCGGCGCGCGCGTTCTCCTGCCTCAGTCAGACCCGAGACACCCGTAACGGCGGAGTGGTCGCCTCCTATACACGCCGTTTTCTTTTTCACTTTCTTTTGGATGCACTGTAGTAACATATACACAGATTATATATATATATAGTATACTACATACACGTATAGAATACATAAAGATACGTATATATATATATACATATAGCGCGTCGTCGCACTGCCACCCCCGCGGCCTCGACGCATCAGCAGACCCTCGCGCATCAGTATCTCGCCGAGTGTCCACACGGGCGTATCGCGTCCCGCGTCCTCGAACGTTTTGTTTTTTGCATCTCACATTATAATACACATACAAACACATATATATATAGAATTAATACTGAATTGAAACGCGTTTCGTGAATCGCGAAAACTATACGACGAATTACGACGTTACCGAATTTTCGAGTTTATTGGCTTGACGAGTTTAAAGTATAACATATATCTACATCGCTGTATACCGATTTACTACTACTATAACGGAAGAGTGTGAAGGAGGTCCACTGGCGTTCACGAGTTCGGCGAGTTATACCAAGTGCCAGGTGAGTAACACTTCACACCCACGGGAATATATATTTTTCCGATGAGACAATTTCTTCAAAAATAAAAATACGTACGACATTTTGTTTCCGCAATCGTTAATTCAGATATATATTGCGCGTGGAAAAAAATTTATCGACGTAGGTTTTTGGAATTTATCGTCGTGTCTAAAGGATCGTATTTTTAATACTACGCGAAGTGATGATGTACGCGATCGCGATACACAAAGGATATCGTATTATTATCTCTTTTGACGGATAAAAATATCGTTGAGATGATTTTTTCCATGACACTGCGTCGTCGTTACACCTCTGTCGCGATATACTTCGCAGCCAGACGACTGGAATCGATCTCTCTTTACCCCCCTGAGTCCTTCCTCACTCTCGAGGCCCTCGCAGTCGCCCTCGCCCTCACAACGTCCCCTCCCTCCCGCGCCCGGCACGCCGAGTTTCGTCAGTTCGTTTACGCACGCTGAACCGTTTCGATCGGAGTCTGCAACCTTTCGCGTTTCCATTATTCGCAGAATTCGACGCAAACGCGTTCGTGAATTTTGCTCGTCAAACGGATTTCTATAGTGATTAATCGGTGTATTCGAAAGAACAAAGAAAGAAAAAAAAAAATTCAATAATTTTATCGTGTTATCGAAAGTGAATTTTTTTTGGGCGTGGATTCGTGAATTATTGATGCGGTGAAAAGTTACGTGTGGAATCGATCATTCGCGACTCGAGTTGTGGATAATTTGCAATGATAATTCGTGAAGCTTATCTCAACGTGAGACTTTATTGATAATATCGCAACACAAGGAAGCCACAGCGTCTGGTGATTCTCTCCGTGACGCGGCGCAATTTCGTCGGACGAAGTTCTATCGCGAATCGAACGAGACGAGGTATGTGCCTGGCGATGCTCACCGGTGTTCTTGTTTATGTGAGAGAAGGATTCGCGATAAGTTATAATTAACCTATTATAACCTTTTTTTTCGTTCTGTTCGATTTTTTTAAACAATACGACGTATGCAGTGTTCCGAAATAAAAAAAAAATACATCGAAATTTTTTGACAGTCGCAATAATTCGTTGTTTTTCTATAAGCGCCGTAGTGTATAACCAACAAATTATTTGAAAACATCGAATAACACGCGGAAGAATACAGAAAAAGAAAAAAATAGTGCCATTATAAGAATTAATCGCTGTCTTCCTTGTCGACAATTTCGAGTAAAAAGATTGTCAATCTTTCCCGCAACGCCGGTATAACATCGCGCTACAATGTACAATCCTTTCTTATTACAGTTGTACTTGTACTTGAAATAACACGTTGCACAAGGTACGCGCCGTGATGAGAAAAAAAAATCGCTTTTCGCTTCGTTCGGTTAATACCCGTCTTTCCGCATAGTATATATATGTATTTATATATACCTACATCTAAGTACACAGCGTATACAACAGTTATCGTGAGTTATTCGTACAAACATGTCGACGTACACACGGTGCTATAACATTTATGGATTCATACGATCCCCACGAATCTCGTTAATATTCGTCGAATATTCTATGAATCTCATCCGCGTATATCTCGCTTGCTTCCTGACTCGCGAAATCCCCCCCCTCTACCCGACCCCTCCCGGGCAGCTTTTCCAACATTTGCCAAGAATTAAATACCGTGACCGACGACGAGAGAGTCGGCACGGAGAGAGAAGCAAAAGCGCGATCCGGCGAACAGTCACCGAGACGAAATATATACGCGAAGAGGGCCCGGAGAGAGAAAGACGAAAGACACCGGAGAATTCAGAGAGTAGAGCGCGCGCCCACCGTCAGCAAACGGCAACGCGACGCCGCTCTCGTGAAAGGTGGGAGAAATTCTAATTTCGGAGGACCGGGAATCGCAGGAGTGTACTATATATTTCTACACGCATGCGAAGGGATCTCGTTAACCCGTAATATAACGTCGTCATGTACCTTTTTTTACATCGTTTTTTTTTTTTTATTTTCGTGAGGAAAATTTACGTTTTCGAATTAAATCTGTCGGGGGAATGCAGTAGTTCTTTCAAATTTACACGATTTTGCTTCTGGATAAAGTTTCGATGCGAAATGTATCCTGTAGACGTTTTTTTTTTTTTTTTTTTTTTTTTTAAATTCGTTACGATAAAAAAAACGGTTTTTTTTTTTTTTTTTTTTTTTTTTTTCGGCGATTTTCGCCACATGGAAGACATCGGATTATTTTAGCGTGAAGAGAGCGAAGCGTGATTTCAATTTGGTTTGTACGATTTTCTTCGAGACACGCTGACGCGTGCCAACGCCGCGCCGCGCGGTCCTACTATTTCTGTTTACACACATTCCAGCGGGACGAAGTTATAACGATGACGATTCACACCGCTCGCCTCATACCGAACTCCCACCTTCTTTCATCAAACTTCTTTTCTCTGTATCACTCTGCTTTGCCTATTATCTTTCTTCACTATTGTAACGCGATACCAAATAAACTATTAACGTCGTGTTTAACCTATAAACTGAATTATTATAGTTCGGCTTATAATTTGCTTTTATAATCGCACAGTAGCGCGATTGTTCGAACAATTTATTGTATTTTTCCATCGTCTACGTATTTTCAAACACAAGTGGTCTACGAAGAGTTTAACTTGAATTCTGATAAACTTCTCAACATCGTTGAGATAAGTAGCGGCAGATTGGAGAAATAGAAAAAAAAAAAAAAAAAATTGTTTATATCGGTGAGAAGTAATCGATACGAAATTGCGCGAAATCGATTGTCATTGAAAGATAGCGAAGTCGTCTAATGGACTCAATTCGGTTAAAGCTGACAACGAATTACGTGAAATAGAATTTACATTAAATAAATTAAATATCGTGGACGGCAAATCGAATTTTATGAAAAAATAATAATAATTTGATTTCCATTTTTATCCAATAAAAAGTGTTGAGTTACAATCAAATTTAAGTTAAATCCCCAAAAGTATTAAAATGTCCTGTAATATCGTCGAATTTTCACATCCATTTATTTAAAAAAAAAAAAAAAAAAAAATTACGAAAAAAATTCAATTTGCTTCGAAAATAATGTATCCTTTGCTCCAAAAATAATTAAATTCGCTTCGAATTCATCGCAATCCCCAATATCGAAAAAAATTTTTAAAGCAATTTCGTTTATAGCTGTAGAATAATCGCAACACGGAATCGCGTCGCCGTCGATTACCCTTGCAAATTACAAAAAAATTTCCACTATCGGAGTGAAGTTCATCGACATGACGTTATTGAGTCGGTCGTTTAATCTTCGCGTTTCAAAGGGTATCCATTACCCTTCGCGTTTATAGTCCCTATGCAATATCCATACCGAGCGGCATGAGTTCTCCGGCGCGCAATCGCCCTTTTGCCGTGTCGATAGTCGGTGAAATTCGAGTTTCATCTGCGCACAGTATATCTATGTATATATGAAATATAACACAAGAGCTGAAAGCGTCTGTCGTTTCGTCTGTTTTGCGAGAGATCCCAGCGGGTGTGTACCCGCTTCTCGCGAAGTCTCGACGAGCGGACGGACGGTTCTCTCTATTCTATCGAAAGCACGCGATCTCTCGATGCGCAATATCGCACGATTCCTTTCAAGTAAAGCCCTCGACTCATCGAGCGTAGAGCCCAAAGCGC
Organism: Buathra laborator; assembly: GCA_934046635.1. Taxonomy (NCBI): domain Eukaryota; kingdom Metazoa; phylum Arthropoda; class Insecta; order Hymenoptera; family Ichneumonidae; genus Buathra; species Buathra laborator. The sequence continues at coordinate 10,192,996 of OW203900.1, forward strand.
ACTCGTCATCGGGGAGGGAACGGTGAAGGGTGATAGAGAGAAATAACACGATAAAACACGAAAGAACGACGAAGAGAAAAAAAAATAAAACGAAACGAGCAAAAGATTCTCGAGCACGTCGCTGAGAGACTCATTCGGAACAGCTAACTTCAGAATGAAAAAAAAAAAAAAAAAAAAAAAAAAAGAAAGAAAAAAAAAAAAAAATTGACTTCACAGCAGTGCGTGCGCTTTAGTCAAATAAAACAAAGAATTCCGTTGAAAATTGTGCGCGGGTGAGTCAAAGCCCCGTAGTCACGGACCGACGCTCATTTTTCCAACTCCAAGATTATCAGGGCTCAGCTGCTCGTTATAGCGCTTATCTCGAAGCTGCATAGCTTCTACGTCAGAGAAACGACTGGAGGAATTAAAAAAAAAAAAAAAAAAAAAAAAAAAAAAAATACATACAAAACGAAAGAGCGAGCGAGTGAATGAGAATGAAGGAAAGTTAAAAGCAAAAGGGAAATGACGAATAGAATAGAGGAGAGGGGATAGAGATTGGACATCCTATATGGTTTCCGGCACCGACAGTGGTTTCCTCATTTCCGTGAAAACGGCAAGCAATCGTTGAGCCTCCGATGCGCTGTCCTACTCTTGTATCCAATCGGAGATTCGGTCGAAAGAATCTTATTGCAAATACACTGAAATTAAATAAGAATTTATTCAAATTCACGAGAATCCCGCAATACATTTTTTTTTTTAATTTTAACTCCGATAATAAAAATTTTCATTTTTTTTTTTTTTTTTTTTTTTTTCGAAGAGAAAATTTTATATTTCAAAGAAATTTTTGCAGAATAGATTTTTTTTTAATACTTCGGTGATATTTCGTCGTTATTAATAATCAAAATTAAATAATAATTTTTTCAATCCTCGAAATCTGTATTAATATTAATTACCATAAATTATTCTCTTTAATAATTTAAACGATTTTTTTTTTTTTTTATAATCTAATGAAAATATTTTGTTTTACTGGTTGCGTACGCTGCCAAATAAATATGTTTTTCTACAAAATAATTAATAATAATTGATAACAAATAAAAAATTATCAACATTATTTAGCTGCATTAATTAATTATCTTTCCAAATTTTCCAACATTTTTGTTTTTTTACAAATATTGTTATGGAAAATATATATATTTTTTTTCAAAACTTCGATATTCTCTCGAGCGATCGTTCGATTTTGTACAATTTCTATAATTCACTCGTTTATTAATACCTATTGATGAAATTCTTTAAATTCGTCGTAAACTTCCGATACTCGCGATATTTCTCGTACTACTAGTAGTCGCGATAAGATACGGTCTCTTCTTTCGATCTTTTCGTATCGTTAATAACCTCAAAAGCATCACCAGCCGAGTGCCATTAATCATCTCTCGATGCTTCTGGCGTATGCGTACGAATTTATGGTACAACAGCGCGGGTGTTCACGTTGACGTTCGATTCGTTTGAAAACCGTTGTACAACTTGCAATACTACGATGTACAAGCGATCGACGCTACAATCGCAAAGGCGTTCGCCTTTACACAGATACATATACACACGTATACTGTACGTAGTATAATACCGTTGCGGAGTATAAGGCTTGTGCTCTGCTATAACGCCGTGCCGCCTTTATTGTTGGTCATTGAGCAACTTCCGTAGTTTCGTACGCGGCGAACGTACACCGTAATAAGTATATACGTCGGAAAAGTGTGTATTTGTGTTTTCGTATCTGTGAGCGCCGATCCCTGTAAGAAATTATAATGCCCGGGTGAGCGGTGTGCATCGACGCTCCGATTCAGTGGACGTCGATCCTCCCCTGCGAAGGTATTAAATTATTGATTCCGGTTGCGCTTATTCTTCGTCTTCGTCTTCGTCTTCGTCCTCTCGTCGTCTCGTCTCTCGCGTTTGTTACCATTGCTTCGAAACCGCAACGGGAAAAGGGGGTTAATGGTGGGTTTCTCGGCTCTGGTGGTCACGCCGGATAAACTGTTTCATCCCCTTATCCGATCGCGAATCTTATCATTCTCTTAGTCTTCGTTTTGCTCTTCTGTATGTCGTTATCGGCTCGCGTTTGGAGGCATAACGCTGTAAAAGAATATCCTTCAGATACGCGTTATCTTTCGTGGAGTACATCGAGCTGTTGAATGAATTGGTTCAATGCCAATGGCGACCGTATATTTTGTATGTCAAGAAAAAATTAAAAAATATACAATACTTCGAGTTTTGCATTACTTCGTATACAAGTTTTGTATAAATTCGCGAAAAAAAAAAAAAAAAAAAAAAAAAAAAAAATTATTCGGAGTTATTCTCGACATTTATACGAATGACTGAAAAAAAATGATATGCAAAAAATATATTCGAAATATATAAAATTCCGCGTTTTATATTAATACATTTGATTATCTACGATTTTTCGGGGAAAATTCATTATAAATATTATTGTTATATTTCGCGATGTTTTTTTTCGATGCGGGAATCGATATACTTTTATAGTCGGTGAACCATAAATTTTTCTATATAAACGCATCGAATTATTGAAGCGCAACGATCGCATTTCATTGACTTCCGGAAAGTTATATTCGTGACTCAAGCGGATCAAACGACTATTTTACACCGGGTCTGCAATTAAACTATATGATATAGTAGAGCGAACAAAACCCGTGGGATCCTATATATCTACGCTATACGTATATCTATACTATCGTTGCACACGGTCGACGCTGTTACCTCATTTCTATTGTGACGACTGTTTTACCGCATTCAGCGATATGCTGCGCTCTGAAAGCTGAAACAACTGTGACGAGAGAGAATCGTCGAGACTTGGTGGTTTATACGTATCTCTCTCTCTCGTGACGAACGCCGCGAAGAGATGAAGAGCCCGGGGGTGGCTGCCGCGGAAATAGATACTACGAGAGCGCAGAGAAAGTGACTCGGTGACACAGTATTCTTCCGGAATTATACCGTTTCTATTCCTGGATTTTCACTGCTGTGTGTCTCCCGTTCTCGCGCGATAGAGTCTCCTCAAGATCGGTCGCCAAAATTTTCCCGAAAAAAAAAAAAAAAAAAAAAAAAAAAAAAAAAAAAAAAAATGTTTTAACTTGTAAAGACGACGAATACCCGAGTCGGATGGGATCTCTCGTAGGTACGTATTTTCGAAAAGCTTATCGAGTTGGCGAGGATCGCAGACATTCGAAACGTATTTATATCGAATACACAGTACGGGACTCCGATCTTCGTGTTTTAATTTTAGAAATCGCATTTAGAAATATTCCGAAATTTCGCGGCTTGGAATTCATAAATTTCAATTCTATTTTCCGGTCGTTGAATTCGTTGATCGATCGAGAAATTCTGTATCGTCGCGATGAGGATAAATGAAATATCACGAAATATCGTATTGTACAGAAAACGGCGATTCGGATTTCAATGTATAAAGATATGTGGATAAATATGGATCGCTGTGTTTTCATCTTTAATCGAATCATCGCATTAATCACTCTATTCCTCGTCGGGAATAATCTTCGTGACTCATAAATACGCCAGCGATATCTCTCGTAACGTTTATCTAATACTCAACGTCAATCTCATTTCGTTGAGAAAATCATCGCGTGTAACCGAGTAGCGCGGTATATAAAATTTGCAAAAATTCGCTCGTGCGCTTTCCACAGACGTGAATGAGCGCAATGCGAGAATAACATTTCAGCGCAGCGAAACAACAACGGCCACCGCTGGCCACACTATCTCTTGTTACACTCTTTCAGGAGTTTTGTGAAGCATTGGGCTGACGTCATCGTCGAAACACGTGGTTCGTATCCTCCTGCAGAGGTTCTCAAATATCCTACGAAAAATGAATAACCGAAATTCAAAATTTTTTCGATATTACGAAAAAATTTCATTAAATCGATTAACGAATTAATTAATTTCGTTAAAAAATAATTAATTTTCTCGTATTCGTATTTCGTTATATTCGTATAATAATTTATTTCGATCGATTCACACGCCGCGATAAAATAAATTTTCGTCGTTTTCCGTTATCGAGAAACTCGAAAATCTTCGTAATAAATACGAAACATTAAGATGTCGGGTTTCCTAAAAAAAAAAAAATATATATATCGTCGGAATGATTACATTTCTGTAACGAAACGTATTCGTAAAACGTTAATCAATACGACATAATTCTTTTATTACACGCGAAATCGTTATTCTCGAAGAAAGTAGACACGTGTAGGACTTCAGGCTTCGTGTCTCACAGGACGCGACGCCGGATCCGGGGGGCAATAAATTTCTATTCGCGAGAATATGATTTATGTTCTTATTGCAATGCTGATTTCTGTAGCCAACCGAACAGCTCGACATCTCGGAAGGTCGAATTAATTTAATGTTTCTTCTTGTCTTTTTTTTTTTTCTTTCTCTCGTATTATTTTTCTTCTCTCATCGCTTCTTCCGCTCCAATAAAACATAATTTATGTACCGTTATCGTACACAGTGTAAGATGCGAATGCGTTACTGACGAGTCAGGTGGTGAAATATCGGACTTAAGAGAGAGCGTCGTGTATTATAGATTGTATAGCCCGACTGTAATGGCATTAAGGTGTATACTATGGTTTCTGAGCCGCCTAGATACCGACGGATGCCTTAAATAGATCGAAACCGTCGCGTACCTCTTTACTCCGAAACCCTCGGATACGGAAGTTAAAACAAGAATTTTTTTTTTTCGGATTTTTATTACCCTTAAACAAAATTTACAGCAAAAACACTGATAAATAACCGATAACGTCAATGATTCGTCGTTCCCGTAACTTTTGTCCGAAAAAAAAATTTCCATCGCGATGTTTTAACGTAAAAAAAAAAAAAATGTACGCAATGATTACCTTGAAACTTAAATGCATTCTACAACATTTGCGCGATGTTTTTTTATCGTAAAAATCACTTTTTACCTGTATTACGGCTGTTTATTTTCGATTTTATCGAAGTGGTTCTTATCTAAAAGGAATCCTTGAGTAACGAACGGTGAACGCGACCCTCGGAAAGTCGATGGAAAATTGCACAGTCGAAACATATACTCTCGAGAAATCGTACGGCCATTTCGCCGAGCCTTTCGCATTTAGTTCCATTGTGTTTTCTATCGTAAGTCTATGCATCATCGAGAAAAATAAATGAATCGAGCAAAAAGCAAAAGTGAACGAACTTAGCAAAGACAGGGCGGGGCAGTAGCCGCAACGGCAGCGGCAGCAGCAGCAGAAACCGAGAGATATATCGTTCGTAACTGTGGAATGGCCCGGCGGTAGCGTGCAGAGATGGTGGAGTTGCTGCGCCGAATCCGCGAAGCCGCGACGGGCTTTAGCTGCACCGCTCCCGAAATCCTCTCGAGACGACACGCGCGTCTGTGGATCGAGCGGATAAAAGGGGCTTTTCGAAACCTTCGGACGCATGCGTTTCGATAAAAAAAATACCGGAACGTTTTCACACAAACGCGCGATTGTTTATGTGAGATATATATACGTATAGTATAAAGAATATAGACGATTGTGAGATCCTTTCGAACGCTTACCTGGCATCACCCGAACGGGTACTGGTTATTTCGAAAGGACGAGAACTATACATGCATATCTAATACATATATCGATTATTTGGATGTGTGGTGGCCGTGTAGTTGTGGTCAGTATATTTGTATTTGCCAAAGGACTGCGGTGCGGACAGACGAAGAGGGGGAGGTGGGGGAGAGGGTTACCTATAAGCTCGACTCGCGCTCAACCTTATATCGAAGGAGTGCCCCGGCGTTCGCCTCGGGCCGAGAAATCCTGCGTCCTGCGCGACGCTGTGAGACTCTTCGAAATTCAATCTTCTCGATTATTCTTTGTTTTCAAAACTACACATTTTTAACAGTCCATATCGCGGCTAAACCCGGAATTAGTTGGGAGAACAAATTTTTTTCTTACGAAGTAATTCTCGCGACTCGATTTTTTTTCGGAGTAATCGTCGCTGTTCCGACATAAAAAAAAAAATCAGAAAAAAATGCCTGTTTCCAAATTTGCGTGATGCGAATCTTTTTTTGGAGTATTCTCCGCTTTTTCGACGTAAAAAAAAAAATCAGAAAAAAATGTCTGTTTCCAAGTTTCTGAGACGCGCATGTTTTTCGGAGTAATCCCCGCTTTTCCGACGTAAAAAAAAAATCATAAAAAAAATGTCTGTTTCCAAATTTGCGTGATGCGCATCTTTTTTTCGGAGTAATCTCCGCTTTTCCGACGTAAAAAAAAAAATCAGAGAAAATGTCTGCTTCCAAATTTGCGTGATGCGCATTTTTTTTCGGAGTAATCTCCGCTTTTCCGACGTAAAAAAATTTTTAAAAAAATCAGAAAAAAATGTCTGTTTCCAAATTTCTGTGACGCGCATCGTTTTTTTCGGAGTAATCTCAGGCTGTTTCCACGTAAAAAAAAAAAAAAAAACACTGTTTCCAAATTTGTGCGATGCGCAAGATGATAAAAATAGAAAATCGTTCGCAGCTTTATTTTTGGAGGATAATATAAAGACAATTCGTGTTTGCATCGTATATTTTGAAGAGATACAGGCGATGCGCATAGGTAGGGGTGGTAAACCTATATAAACCACTGTGAAAATAAATAACATCCGAAAAGAGGATCGGTACGGGAGGCGCGCGCACTCTCGTACACTTGTGTACATACTTATGCGCCGAAGAAGTCCGCGGGTATTTCGTATCTCACATCCTGCATCTGGTTCCGCTAGTTCTTTCGTTAACCGTTCTCGGGGGGGCCGCCTTTCACTCAAAATTCTGAAATGCCAAGCGAGAGCTCGAGAATACGCGAGAATAGAGTCAAAGAGTTCCCGAGAGATACCTCGTGTGTCAGGGGGACACGAAGGGGAACGCACGGCGTAAAACTACGACGAAAGAGGACGTACGTGAGAGAGTTGAAGAAGTGGAGATCTACGTGTTGTTCTGGTAAACGATGACACCCACGCGCTCACCGACTAAGCATCCGCGTCGTGAGAGTTTTTTGGCTAAAGTTCAAATCAAAATATCGCGCAGCGGATTAGTATAGATTTTTCCGGATTGTCGCTATCTACCGGTCGCGCATACAGGAAAAAGTGCCGTAAGGCAAATTGCTGAGTTTTTATTGTAACCCCGGAATGGAATTTTAATAACTCTCTGCACACAGTAATGTCACGAAAATACGTTCGCTAATTTCGAAAAGACGCCGTGAATACTGGAAGTTTTAATGCATTAATTGGTATATTAAATTTAATTTACGTTTATGATGAAAAATTGAATTATTGACCTTTCGATAATCATTTTTGTAATTACATCGTAAAAAAAAAAAAAAAAAAAAAAATTATAATCGATCGCTGACTGTTGGGAAAACAGTTATGTTCTATCGACCATACAGCGACAACGGGAAAGCGCGCTGACTGAATTTAGTATATACAGTGAGCAATCATACCGGTTAACCTCAAAGCTCGCGGTACGACGGGTTCATAATGCCGCGAACGCGTTAGACGAAGGAGTGTGAGAGATCGAGAGTTGAGGGTAAAGCAAGTTTCGTTTATTGGAAGGAACGCAAACGAATTTAGTCGGTGTGAAATTAACGTGGTACCGGAGGCGGTGAATTCTCGTAAGTATGTGTATGACGCGCGTCGCCGCTATCGAAGTAATAAACAGCGCATTCTCCGTTTCTTATGGTTTACCGACCGAAAGTTATTTTTGCGCTATAATAATAGTTCGGTTCCACTTTGTCGCTGAACGACAATCTATCATCCAATAATCTAACTTCACCTGGTTTTCGATCGCATGTGTGCGCGTTATCACGGCATATATAGCGAAATCGAGGCGCGGACCGCAGTAAATCAGAGGCATAGACCGTTAGCACGACGTATCATTTATCTGCGACGTCGAGCCGTGTCGGAGCGGCGCCCGTTTACGATGAGTCAATCGCGTCCCGAGATTAGTACGGAGATTCGAGACGCTAATCGTTGAACACATCGTTCGCGGGATTGTTGAACGCTTTAGCAAAAATCGAGACGAAAAAAAAGGGCTGTCCGACCAGATGATATTTCCGATCGGAGTGTCACGTGGTTTGACATTCGCTACAGTCATCCCATTTATCAGTACGGAGTTTTTTTTTTTTTTTTTTTTTTTTTTCGATTAGATAAATGACTCATTGATTAAAAAAACCAGTATAGCTGATTTTCAATAATTTTGAGATGTTTTGTCGGATAATAATATTTATATAGAAAATAATAATTTTCGTAAAAAAAAAAAAAAAATCAATAATTCGAGTGAAATTCATTACTTTCGTTTTTTTTTGGCAGAGAATTCGGAGTTTTTTTATTTCAAATTTGTAAATAATATTCGAAATTATTTTTTTTATCGTTTATTACAACTTATTAAAATTAATATTTCAATGGATCTTTACGGTGGAAAATCCAATATTTCGGAGCGCCGGTGTTACGAAAAGAAGCGATCATAAAAAAAAATATGTATATAGTTTGCTATTAATTTACGTGATACCGATCAATTGTTTCCGACGAGACGAGATAAATCTTTTTCTCGACACTCAAGGGGTTTGTCCCCCGACGACTGCGATGTATCTAAACGACTGGTAAAAACGGGAGCGCGAGTTCTCTTCGCTTCCTGCAACAACACGCTTACGTCAAGGTGTGCCTTCCAGGGGTATCGCCGTGCGCGAGCGCGTGTAAAATATCGTGTTCGGTCGTTGAATTTCGCCACGCGTGCCGCGACGAGGTCCAAGTCGGCGGGTCGTAAACGATGCCACCTCGAGATTCGGTGTTATACAGGGCGGCTGCGCTCGACGGCTCGCGATTTATAATCCCCTCAAAAAAAAAAAAAAAAAAAAAAAAAAAAAAAAAAAACAAAGACATTGCGATGTATATCGATATTGTATTGAAATCGTGAAGGCAGTTTTCGTAGCCAATTAGAATCGAAGGTTTTTTCATCTGAAATGCGAATTCGAAATGCAACGGCATACAATGATTTCAAGGAGTTGTTGTTGCTATATATTTATCTTATTAAGTAATAACAATAATAAACCGCTCGTGGCGCGAACTATTAACCGATTCCTTGTTTCGATTCTGAATCCCGAAGGTTTTCACGAATTTACAGACACAAGATAAATAAGTTAATAGAAACTTTGCCGGTGCATAGAAATCGTAAAATTTATTTTTATTACGCAGTAAAATTCGTAATTATCGTCGTATTTTCTAAATTAAAGCATAAAAATTGCGAAAATCGGAGTATTATTTACACACAAAACATACCGCGCGCGATAAATATCGCGAAATCGCCATAATCCAATGTTACTTCAGCAATAACGCGTAATATTTGACATCGAGTACTTTACGCGCGACGATGATGCAGAGCTTTCGAAATTGCAAGCGACTTACTAACGCCGCGCGAACGCTTATTTAAATAAATTGTAATGCACAACGGTGAGGGAGATTCGCGATGAAGGGAAGAACGATGAGGGAAAATCGCCGCGGAGATCGAGGAATTTGGGAACGCGGAACGCGTTCTAATCCCCGACAATGAGACGCTGCTTTTGCGTTCGCGATGCGTTAACGCGGGGATATGGCGGTCGCTGGCACCGGGAGCCTCTCAACAAGTTAGATATTATTATTATAACCGACGTGTGACTCGCTTTGGGATGTTCTTGTTAGCGAACGCGGTGGCCGAGAGGCGTCTTGTGCTTTCGAGAGCTCTTCTTCAGCAGTCTGCCGCTTATGTATATCTTTCATGCGCGCGGACTACGGGGGGCGAACTCGAGGCTAAGTGACCTGAGTCAGTCACTGCTTCGCGCACATTCCGCTGCACCGCGTGTAGTATTCTCCAACGAATATTTAGATTCTCTATATTATGCTCTCCGATACATTCTGACGTCATTCGTGAGCTCCAAAAACTCAGACCACATAATTGTCGGTACGTTCGCTGTCGCGTAAGCCAAACGCTGACTAACGATCTATGGATCTTTTGTTTTCGTTAACCTCGTCGCATTCCGATGAAGTTTAATTGAAATTTCTTTAATCTGAAGGGCGGGTGGTCTCCCTGATTTACGATTGTAGAGAAATGAACAAAATGATGAACGCGAAAAAAAAATTAAACATCGCCCTGCGGAGTCGGCGAGAAATCGCTGGAAATCGCATTGTTACGACTTTTAAATTGTCAGATATAAAAGCTTTGCGCGAAGTAATACAGCAATCAATCTCGATTACGTCTCAATTAGATTCCTTAATGAGCTTTATCCACGCTTGCGGTCAGCCGGAACGCGAAAGATCGGGACGAATAGTACTTAAGCTCCGTTGAGTAGCTTCGCGACGATGCTGAGAATTGCTGTTGCCTCTCTCGAGGGATAATCTTCTTCCACCTCGGCGAATCTCTTTCCTTTCTATACTATTTCTCATCTCGAACATCGCGGACAGTACTCCGCGATAGATTCTCGAATCACTGGTCCGATTCTTCGTAATCCGTAATGGCAAGTTAAGGGAACCTCCGGACGATTTAGAAAGACCGCACGAGTAGCGAACTCGGAGGAGAACCGACGTTCTCGTCTCTCGTCATCGCTGAACGTTCTATGGAATGTCGCGAATACCGATTCCGCGGCGGTCATTCACCGACCACTAGCCAGAGACCCTCGCGCTCGATCCCCGAAGGCTTTTCTTGGCGACGAAGTCTCGTAACGAAGTTAAAACATTAGATGTGGATTAACCAGAGCGTACTGCCGTACAGATCAAAGCGTACGTCGCTCAACAGTTTGTAACGTATTTATACACAGCGTTAAAAGAAGTACAAGAATTTGAAACTGGAAAATGTCGCGTATTCCTTGAACGATTTAAAAAAAAAAAAACAAATACAAAAATCGTAACTATCGACGTTGTTTCTGCGAAAAAAATTAAATAAACCTTAACATTTGCAGCCATATTGCGCATCGAAAAAAATTATAGAGCTTCGGCTGCGGGTCGCCGGAGAAGAAAAAAAAATAGATCAAGTCGAAAATTCTTAAAAAATCGAAAAAACTATAAAAATAAAATTTCCTTCGTATTAAAAAAAAAAAAAAAAAAAGTTCGAGTGCTCCAATTTTCACCGCTATATTAAGTGTTTTTAATTTACGGTGAGTTTATAGTAAAATTCAAATTCAAAAAATATTTTGTACAATCAAAAAAATTTTAAGGACTAAACATTTTTTTTTTTTTTTTACATATGAAAGAAATTTTATATTGAAAGATTATTGTTTAGAGTCCAAGCTGCGGATGTGTTTGAAAAATCAAATCGAACGTTTATGGTTATTTCTGTGTATTAATGCATTCGTTCGCATGTGCGATGAAGAAAGACGGAACGAGAGCACATCGTCGTTTTCTTTGATGATATATATCGATCGGAACGTATATTAATACTGTGGAAAAGTGTCCGGAGTTAACCACCGCGCAATTACGTTCCGTGATTGCAATCGTTTGCCGCGGTGTGGGATATATGCATGTCTCGCTTACGAATCGTTTGCGTCCCCGTTGATTTATGCGCGAACGTTGAAGGCGCACGCGTGACATATCATCGTCTCTTCTTTCTTTTGTTCGACTGCACTTGCAGCAGAGTCAGATGCGCATCAACGTTTACATACAACTCGAGACGAGTCAATTGCCCACAGACGATCGTAAAGATCGTTTGCCCTCCGCGCGATGAAGTGTACACGATTCGCGGTACAACAATTTGGCTGATCGACTCGAGCGAAAATTAGTCAGCGGTTTGGTACAATCATGAAATGCGTCATGCGTCGAATAACCATCGAGTTGAGGATATAACGAATCTTAAAAAAAAAAAAAAAAAAAAAAAAAAACGATTTATAAATCGTGAACTTTCGTAGTTCGAGATTTATTTATTTTATCCGATTAAATCTATTATTAGATCGCGGAAACTGTTGCCACGATAAAAAAAAATGTCGCAGATTTTGGTTCGCATTATTATATACATCGATTTTTATTTATTTTTTTCAATTTACGAAATTTTTTGGGGTTTTTTTTTTTTTTTTTTGGAGTTTAAAGATTTTTCGCTCGAAATTACCTGGAAACATCGCGCGAATTTGAGACAATACCGTCGGTATTATCGTTAACGTGATCCGCGCGGCGTTAGGTAACCCGTACACCCCACGAAAGGAGTTCTGTGTATCGAACGTCGGCGTAAGTAAGATAACGATAACGAGAGCGTGTGAATTCCCCCGAACGCTGTGCGCTCGCGTGATAGGCGTGAGTTGAGCGTTCAAACGAATCCGTGCGTATCAACGAGAGACATTGGCATCGCGCGAGAGCGTTTGCATTTTCCTACGATCGGTCGAACAAGCGTCACGCTGCGATGCATAGTTTTACGGAGTATATAGATCTGTTTGGTTAAAATAACGTCTATTTTAATTGCCGCGAACGCGTGTGCAACTCGAAAGTTCAAATCTGAACCAAGAAACCGTTTTAACCTGAAAAACGAGACATCGCGCGATGTCGCGCAAAGTTAATTCCGCTTTTAAAAGACTTAACCTCTTTAGCACTATAAAACCGCACGTCCGACTTTAAAATTCGTGAATTGAATAACACGATTTATAATGAAAGTCGCGTAGTAAAGAAATTTCGTGAATTTCTTCACTGCATTAGTTCACGAAAGTCCATTGGAATGTGTGACGATTCGCCGCGTCTGTAACCATCGCGAAGCCTCGAAACTGCAGCTGCATCGAGTGCAACGCCGTGGCAAAGCGCACCGGCGCGCGTGTACTCTCTCGCGTCCGTATTCCCTCGGCGCTTCCTTTTTCTTTGGCAACTACTCTACACACTCCTGTACGCCACGAGGAGTAGCATCTAAAGTTACAATTTGCACCTATCGCGTAAACTCTCTCGTTGCAACTCGAGTCTTTCTCTTCGTTTTTTTTTTATGTATATGTATATATACGTTATACAAGCATTGAATCGCGAAGTAATTCTCACCGCGGATAATACGATCGAGAGAACGTGATGGTGGAGAAACCGATTATTACTTACCAGAAAAAAAAAAAAAAAAAAAAAAAAAAAAACGACGAAATCGACGGGTAGGAAAGCCTCTCGAGTTATACAAAATACGTACCGCGATGTTACAGTGGGAAAATTTAATACATCACTTGCAAACTACACTATCGATATATATATATATATATATCCCCTTCTCCCGTTATAAAGCAATTGTAATTTCGAGTCACATAAATCTTCCGAAAGGCGCATCAAATTATTACTTGCATCGAGGAATATGAACTTTATATCGACGGAGGTGACGCAAAAACCGCCATAAATATTCAGAGTCTCTTCGAAGTATTTTTTTTTTGCATTTATTTTGTGTCAATAAAGTTGAGTCATTTTTTTTTTTTTTTTTTTTTTCCTCGTGTCGTACGCTCGACACTCGCGCGCGAGACGTTAATGCAAGTATTGGCACCGTGAAAGTTCATCGTCCGACAGACATCGTATCCTCTGTGGTTCGCATCTCTCAATGAAATCATTGATGACGCTATGCATAGTGCCACAGCAATAGTCTCTCCCCGACTGACTGTAGAGTATGCGACGGAGAGAGTTAATAGCCAAAGTTATTCTTGTGTCTCGCATCGGTATTATACAACATACATATGCATATTGCTATTGTGTCGGTAGGCGCTATAGTGAAATATACATATGAATTCCTGCGTATTCACGGGTACGAGAGGAGGAAAGACGAAAGCTGTTAGCCAGGGAATTATTGCCAACGATCCTCATCATTTCAAACATCAATCCTATTAAAATCAATAAAGCAATCGGAACGTTTTAACGCTCTTAACTTACTCCGGAGAAGCCCCCTTTTGGCCCAAAGCACTCTTTTCTTTACGACGCGATACAATACGATCGAAATAAAAAATAAAAAACAAGAATTTTTTTTTTTAACATCGCAGTTTCGTTAATCGCGCGAACTTTTCCCAATTTTTTTTTTTTTTTTATTTTTCCGAATTTTACATCGACGATAATAATTTCAAAATGGCGGCCAACATTATTTAATAATTCGCGGGTCATTCGTAAAAAAAAAAAACAAAAATTTACAGTTTTTCTTAATGTTCTTTAGAAATTATAAAATAATCGAGAAAAAAAAATCGTTTTGTATCCTCCGATGTTCGAAGTCTCGAGAGATTAAACCGGAGTCGAGGTATTCTATCGTAGAGGAATATTGCACTTGTCTTTTTCTCTCTTCAAGTTTCAAACTCCGCTTCGACTATGAGATTCTCGATATGATAACGTTAGACATTGTTACACTCGAGAGATACGTATATATACGCTATTATATAGTACCGGGCAGTGAGTAAGTACGTTGGTATAGCACCAGAAAGCCTCGAGACAATACTATCCCGACATGCGGGCACACGATCACGCAGTACCGGACAAACCCGGACGCGAGTTCAACTCCGTATCCTTCTCTTTTCGTTCTCTCCGTTTTATTCGAACCTTTTCTGTGGATATCCGAAGGGAAGAGAGAGGAGAAGGTGAGCACAACATCGAGTCTCTCGAAGAGACGCGTCTATAGTCGGGAACAAAGTACCTACACCCGCGCAGCGAACGGCAACAAAAGTATAAGCACCCGATGAGTTTAAATTTGTCGTAACCGGCTTCGGAAATATCTTTCTCGCTTAGTTACACGCAATAATCCGGTTGTAGCAGAATTCTCACGCAGAATCGTTCTTCGCCGTCTCTGTTTCATTTCGCAGGTACGAAATCTTCTTACGATCTCAATTGTACGATTTTAATTTAGTACCCACGCGTTTGCAACCGTTATAATTACACTTTGACTACCGTAATTAAAGCCATTAGGATTATCCTACGAACGGAAACCTTTGAGTAATGGTTCCCGTTTTTTTTTTTTTTTTTTTTTTTTAGAGTCGTGAAATAGTTTACGGACGCTTATCTGAACCGATTAAGTCGATCAATCACCATATTATGCTCCGAAAATTATTGGGAGTGAAAAAATTATCGCCGATTGCTTTTTTTTCATGGAGTTTCTTTTATATAATAATTTATTTCTTCTTAAATTGTATAATTGTAATTTCGCTAATATCAATGAAAAAACATTTATTTATTTTTTATTTAATTCTTATAATTTAAAAAAAAAAAAAATTTAAGTATTTCCGTCGATATCGAAATATATAAACGAAAAAAAAAAAAAAATCGGTTTTTTTTTCGGCTCCATCAATAAAAAAAAGGGTCGAAAATTCAAGGTCGTCCGAGAGTCGCCGCAGGAAGGAGAATAAAATGACCAATCGGCCCCCGCGACCTCGAGCAGCGAGTTTATTTATTGTCACTGATATCGTATAATTCTTTTGGAGTTTTACAAAAATATATTACCGGGAGATACGGGATAGTTGTCCCGCATGCGGAGCCACTTTTGGGCACAAGATTTTCGCGGTGGCCGCGAGACCTGATGAGTGCGTTAGCGCGAGCGTGCGTTCACGCAGACACACACGACGACGAGATGCCCGCGCATCGCTGAACCGCGGTAGTGTGTCATTCTAAAAATAGTGAATTGAAACTGAGCGCAAGGAGTGCCTTTGCCTTCCACACCATAGTCTCGGTCGTGAACCCGAGAAACGGCCTCGCAACAAACTCTCTGCGGGGAGATTAAATTAAACGGGCCGTCGCGAAAGACTAAGCGCGCGGGCGAGTTAGCGCGAGAAGACGGCGCGAGATACGCGCGCGCGCGCGTAATTCACGACGCGAACATTGTATACACATCGACATGCATCGCTTTGAATATCGCGCGCGTATGCATTCACGCGTATATATAGATATATATATATATATATATATAAGAAATACGGGTATTATACCTATGCATTTCGAACTTCTCCCCAGCGAAAGTGCGCACGTGCACCCCGCCCAATGTTTACAGAATCGAACGTGAACGAGTGAAACATATATATACATATATAGAAGTTTTCACTGGCGCCCCCTTTGCTCTCGACGTAAAGATCGACCATGACGAAGGATCGTAAAATACGTATGTGCCGGATTCGCTAACAAATTCCTGGAATCTCCGGGCAATTCGAACTCAAAGAACTCACGCGTTTTCAACTGTAATAAACTACGTATACGCAGTTACATACGGGTTTCGTACACGAAAAAAAAAATTTGTGCAAAAAATCAATTAAAAATATACGAGATTTTTTTTTTATAAATTATTTTTTTATTTAATTAATATAAAAAATAATAATAATATTATATGGGTTTTTACATAATTAATATATTTATCAAATAATTTGATTTATATTTTCGATGTATTTTTTTTTTTTTTTTTTTTTTTTTTTTTAATGGAGTATATTTAGGCTGAAATTTATCCGATACGTATCGGAAGAATTTGAGATATGATTTTTTAATTTTACGTGTGTGTAATTGAATATACGGTTTTTCCCGTATGTAGAACATCGTAAACCTTAATTGGATATGGAAGATGTGTTTATTATAACCGGAGAATCTTTCTACGTGCATAAGTAGCTATGTAGGTCCTTTGGTATAGTAAAATATATGGTGCGTATTACATGTAACGCATAAGGCACAATACGAGAAAGAGATATCTCGGTGAGATCGGTGAGGAAAAATCGCTCTTGGAAAACCTTGGAGACTTTTTCTTCCATTTGGCGGTTGTATATACAACATTAAAAATCTCAGGTACTCCCGGCGACTGTGTCGTGTTATGCGAAACGGGTTCTAATTGTAAGTGATTCCTTAAATGGGAAGACAGCGAGCTGAATGCAACTATGAGAATTGAGAACGCAATGTGATTCATTCTCGATGAATGGCGCGCGAGCGCACGTGGAACACCTTCGCGAATAGTTCAAACACTTTATTATAACGCGAACCGTTTTATTCTGCGAAGAAAAGAAAACATCGGTACGAACAAAATTTTCATTTGGTGAAATAAAATTTGCATCCAAAGTTTTGTTGTCCCTTAAAACAAAAAAAAAAAAAAAATCCGTTCAACAATTGAGTAAAATACATCGAAAAATCGATCTTTTTTTTTTTTGAGGTTAAAATAAAAGTTATTTTGAAACAATTTTTTTTTCTTCGACTAAATCGAGAAATTCCATTTTTCAAAAGCCAACGAACTTATCGTCATAAATATTCATTTTTATTTAACGGTTCTCGAGGGTCCCTCGACCCCTTTAATTTCTGTTGGCCACAAATTATTTCTCGCAACTTTCCTCCGCCGTGCACCTGTTCCGCGCAGTCTGACCTCGTCGAAAAAAAAAAAAAAAAAACGAAAAAAAAAAAAAACACAAAGCTTACAACAGCGTTCGCCAATCACATCCGACCGGTGAGCGACCGCCGGTCGTTCGCGTGGAGCAGGTGTCCGGTTAACTTTGCTTATCGCTCTTGATGATGATGCCTTGTCGTAAAGAACAGAAAAAAAAAAAAAAAATCAACCAGAACAACGAAAGGATTCTTGCATTAAGCAACTCGACTTTTATGCATTCGCCGATGTATATCCAGTTCTGCCGCATCTTTTCTCGATATTCCAGTTTGTCGTTGAGTTCGATGGACTCGATATAGATTTCTTACGACACCGGCATCGAATTGTTAATCGTAAAAAAAAAAAACAAAAAAAAAAAAAATTCCGCAAAAATATTTAAAAAGTTGATAAATCGTCTCGATCTCGTATCAGAAAAAACTGATCGACATCGAACGACTCGATAAATGACTCTTTTTCGAGATCATTGGACTTTCGACGAGAAAATCTCGCAAAGACGATATCTTTTGTATAAATAAGCGACAACTCTATCCTATACCACCCACCAATCAAATCGCGAGTCAACGAACAATCAAAAAATAAATGCACGCGTGTTGAACGACGTCTTAGTGTCAAGGTACTCGTGGGTTTAGTGCAATTTTCATTGAGGTCGAGGTACCATGAGAGCAATTTTCATTGAATGATACAGCAAGAAACACATCCCGAGAGACGAGAGAACGAGAGTCGGGCGCGGAGACGAGAGATGAAAGGTGCAATCACGCGCGCCGATCTGCCCACCGCGCGACCTTGCGTAATGTTCAACGTGTACACAGAGATCTCTATGAGGAATAAACTTATCTGTCGTCACAAGAAATCATATTTATATACATATATATCTTTTTTTTTTATCATCGAATGAAGTGCCTCGAGAGTTATAAATTCAAAAGTTAAACTATATCTGCGAAACGTTCTCGTAAGATCCATCAATCGGCACGTCTCCACTCCGGAGTACGAGATATATGCCTATAGCTATGTGTATATCGAGAGGATAGTTGGTACAGTTGTTATACCGATGTGAAGTGTTCAAAACGAACGGGAAAATATATCGGGGCGGCGTCGGGAGGGGGGAGGAGAGGGTTATACGCGTTGAGTGGCGTTTTGCAGACGCGCCAATCTCCTCCGACTCAAGATTCAGCCCCGTAAGTGGTTCGCACATGGCGGATGATCGTACAGCGGATGGACGCGAACCGACGTACCGGCGAGTGCTTTGCGGAGAGAAGAGAGTTCAGCATGAAGACGAGAGCTTCGGTCTCCTCGTCGTTTCTCTCGTTGATTCGTCTTCTTCGGCAAAGTGGCGCGGCGGTTATACGTTTCCCATACGTTCTCATACAGTTAAACTATAATGTACAGTATGGTACGTGGTATATACTTTGAGACGTTCCAAATCCTTCTCGTTGAATTCCCGCGGCTGCGTCTGCACTCTGTAAAAACAAATGCCGCAGCATCCCGGCGAGCCAACGGGTAGCGCCCAACGGAATGTATACCAGGCGCTCTTTCCGTATGAGTCTTAAGTCGCCTTCGGTTATGATAAGAGATCGCGGCACACATCGATTTACTCACACGTGGAAATTAAATTTTTTTTTTTTTTTTTTTTTTTCGAAATAATGGATCTTCGCGAGAATCGGAGACGTTGCAAAGATACGAAAGTATTGGAATGCTTTTAATTGCAACATTTCTGTATGCCAATTGCACCCGTGTAGAAAAATAGAATTTACAAAAAATAATAAATAAAATAATAATGAAATAATAAAAATATATAAAACTTAGCGTTTTTATATAAATAGATTAATCATATAATTTGTTATATTTTTGCAGAAATGTGTTCGTTATATATCATTGAATGAATATAAAAAAAAGGTAAAATATCGATCCTATTTTCCCGTTTTAATAATATCAATAATAATAATAATATAAATAAATAAATAAATATTAATCTTCAAACTGTTTTTTGAGAAAAAAAATTTACTTACGAGTCATTTTTTTTTTATACAGAAAAGCCGCGTAAAAGCATTTCTTTATATTTTTTTTCCAACTGAAGGGGTAGAAAATGCCTTATGAGAGTTACGAAACCTTTAAAAAAATGTTCCAACCTTAAGTCGAAGCGAAAAAACCTTTTCACTGGAGAATTCGTACCTTCAGAAGCAATGTGAATTAACTGTTAAGCAATGTGAATTGAATCGGAAAAATTGATGGAGGAATTTCCGTGTGCAAAGAAATTTTAGATATTTGATTTTTTCATCGGATTTCTGCGGAACACAGTATTAGACGGCCAATCCGCAGTGCCTGTAGTGAAGTAGTATAAGCAGAGAGACATTAACGGCTAATAATAGGATCGTTGGCTTGCCGGCCAACGAAACTTTCGACGTCGTAGTCGTCTTCGTCGTACGACACCGCGACGTGCTCGGGAATCCGAAAGTCCGGAGGCTCTATGCATCGACTCTGAGACGTCTTTTTTATCGCAACTATTCACATATACCTGCAATGCTGCATACACACGCGTGTCCCCTGCATACATTCAGCGATTGAACTTCGCTGGCAAAAGAATTTTATTGTTTAGATAATTGCTGAAAGAGAGAAACTTCGCGAAGAAACTTTGAGTTTTCACAGAACGTCTCGGCTTCTAGCAAACTATTTATGACTCTTTTTGTCGTAACAGTGTTACTTGTTACATTTTTTTTTAATCTATAATTGTAATCCGAGTGAATCCGATGAATTAAACAAATAATTTCCCGAACCATTATTACGATCTATTAATGATGAAATTCGGAGTATCGTTGACGTAGTTTCGTAACATCGGCATCAATGAAAAAATATAATTCACGAAAAAAAAAAAAATTATCAACAATAAAATAAAAATTTATGTTGTATATATTTTTGCTATATTACGAAAAGTTATGGGTTTTTTTTATGAAAATCGAATTCATTTTTCGCAATTTCCGTGTCGATCGATGTACGGATCGGACTTTCGAGATCATTGTTTTCGGTACGCCGCGACTCTTACGGAGTTTCATAAAAACGCGTATCTACGCACATAAGCTGTATGCCAGGTTGCTACTGAGATAATGGATACGTTGGATGTACATGTTTTTCTCCATTAGCGTTGGTAACAACAGTTGTACATCGCAGGCGGCGGGCGCTCGCTTGTGTGGCCTGCACCTTAACATTCCATTTGCATAACCATAAGCAACTTGCATCCTTCCGCTGTGATACACCGTGAGCGTTCGTCCCCATCATAAAAACGTCCGAGTGGCTGAAATGAACAAATTCTTAACCCGATTTTATCGTTTGCAAAAATCGAATCGACCCGCAGATCTTTGAATTCTACAAAACTCCGATATGAAAAAAAAAATATTTTCAAAAAATATATTTCAAATATGTTTCAACACCAAATTCACCGAAAAAAAAAAATTAAATAAAATAAATAATGATAATAATAATTTGTTATTTAATTATCAATAAATTATTATTATCATTATTTATTTTATTTAATTTTTTTTTATTTTAATAATAATTTATTTATAATTCAATAACAAATTATATGATTAATATATCAACGATATGAAAATACCAATTTTCATAAATTTCAGAAATAAAAAAAAATCAATCAAATCAATTTATAAATTTTTTTTAATTTATGAAATTCGATGTTTTCATATAGTTAATATTTTAATCGTATAATTTGTTACATAGTGACATACATTTGCAGAAATATATTTTCAAATTCGTAATATTTTCGATGTTGAATCCTTAAATAAGCCAACAAATTTCTTTGCAATAAATATCGAATGATTAGAAATTTGCAAATATCGATCGCGAATTCAGTCGACGATTTATTTTACTATTTAATACTTATACTCAATAAATAACCAACAATGCGGTAGTTGTTTAATTTAAAAAAAGTATTTTTCGATCTCGTTGCAGATTCTTGAAGTACCGGAAGTTCCACGGGTTCCCCTGTAAAGCGCCATAATGGCGGAACTGGTTGCGAAGAAATCCACGAACGTAGTAAGTAACAATAGCAACAAGAAGAATAGCGATGTGTGCAGTGTACAGTCGAATAACGGTTTGATAGACTTGGATAACATAACAACGAGTAACAATCAACTAATAACATTGTGCGACGAACCAGACGACGAAGACGATCTTATTATGACGAAGAATACGAAGAACGAGTTGAGTCCGGAGGACAAGAGTCTGCAGGAGATGATAGAAAGCGAATTGGCATTGAGAATATGTTCGGCGAATGATGAGGACGATGATTTGCTTGAGATCGACGAAGAGGAGGCGTCCCATAGTCGGCCGGAAGTAACGATAAAAAAAATAATTCTGGAGCCGCGTCCCGATCCGTTGGATATAAACGCCGAATTCATCGGCGCGGAGATGGAACACTACACAATAGTCGAAGATCCTTATACCTATAGAAACGGTCACACGAGTCCGGGTTCCGGTGAATCGAGATCGCCGGAAAGACCGGAAGTAGTTGATGACGTGGTGGTTATCGAAACTGGTAAATCGGAGCAGAGAAACGAAGAGGAATTTGCAGGTCCATTGAGTATCGATGAAACAACTACAGTGACGAGTCACGTGGGATTAGTCGAGGGTTTGGAAGCGATGCTACATGATTCGGAAGCCGTCCGACCGGAAGACGACGTCGTGGAGGACGAAATTCTCGTGCAATCGGAAACGGAACCAAACTGGACGAGTTCTGTCGATACCTTCAAAACAATGAAAAATTCCATTGATATTACTGAAGATTCGTGTCTTCCAGATGAGGACAGCGGACTTCCGGATCCTTTGGACAAACATCGTCAGGAGGAAAGCAACGAAGCGGTTTCAAACGACGTTGAGAGGACGGAAGTCGCTTGGATGGCATCGAAAGATGGGCAACGCGACGCCGAAGAAATTCTCGTAGAGTCGAAGGATCGGAAAAATCTCGATTATCCAGACGTCTGGTTGGATTCAGCATCGTCGGAGCTTAACGCTCAACACGGTCACTTCTCCGATGATTTCGCGGTCTCGCCGCGTCCGGATGAGAACCCATTGGAACTCGAAGAACCGGAGGAGGATCAGCATCGCGTTTGCGAGGAAAAAACTACCAGCGATAATCTGCTCGTTGATATCGGCGAGAATTCGAAAGCCGAAGTCGACGCTGATTTCCCTTCGGGGAATAATCGGGAAATTCGTGCCGATGGCGTCGTCGACGTTGATCTCGTCGTTGAAGAATCTGAGAAAACTTCGGAGAGCTGCGCGAGCGCCGATTCGTCGCAAATTGAAGTTCTGCCGTCGCGCGTGGAGTCGCGAGAAAAGATTAGTCTCGTAGCCGATAAAATGAGCGAAGATATCGCGAGTACTCGATGCTTCATCGGTGAGGAATGCATCGCATTGGCGAAAGAGAATAACGATGCAAAGATGAACGACGAGAACGAGGAAACGGAAGTTGCGAATGTTGACGACAAGACGAACGAGCATTTCGAGAAGGATGATGATAATCGTCGTCGCCTCGAGAAGGACGTTCGCGTGTTCGGCGACGACGCTAAGTCGTTCGCGACGATGGAAACTCCCGGACAGGATGAGGAACGAGAGGAATGCGAATCTTCTTGGATGACCGTGGAAGAGGCTACGAACGACCGGAATAAATTGGCCGAAACGATGAACGAACTAAACGCGCGCGAAGCAACGAACGAAATATCCGACGAGTCGAATACGCTGCTGGGTAACGATTCGGCTGTACAGTTGCAAACGACTACGAGAACGTCGACGACGAAGACGACGACCACGACAACCACGACGACTAATGGTCTCGAAGCCGTCGTATCCGAGTCGGAAATAAATTTCGTTGCTGCTACCGCAGCCGCGGCGACTGACGATTACAACGACTCATCCTATAATACGACTAAAATCGATAGCTCGTGTGTGAAAGATCCAACGGCGACAAATGCGTCGCGCTTGTTGTTGCCGAACAACGCTATCGTTGCACCTCTAGCGACTCCGGACGACGAGAACAGCGAATTGTCTAACGTGTGCGATGTAAGTGTTGTTTGTTAATTACAACCTTATGGAAAAAAAGTCTATAGCCAAATATATTCCGGATATACCTTATATATTTTTTACGAAAAATGATATTTTTTCGGATATATTTTAAAATATTAAAAAAAAATCTTAAAAAAATATATACTCGATATACTTTATATATTTTCGACAAAAAATTATATATTTCGGATATATTTTTAAATATTAAAAAAAAAAATCTTAAAAAAATATATACTCGATATACTTTATATATTTTTGACGAAAAATTATATATTTCGCATACATTTTAAAATATATTTTTGCAAATATATGACAAATTATATGATTAGTATATTAACTATATATGAAATTTTAAATTTCATATATTTCTAAGATATTTATTGCATATACTTTTTTTCCATGAGGCATTCCCTTTTTTTTATTTATTTTTTTTTATCTTTTTCTCTTTGATGCTCACTAACTTGTCGTTTTTATGAAAAAAAAAGAAAAAAAAACATATATCTACAGATATATATGTGTATTAATAGGGCAGGTGTTGCAGTTGGTGGTTTTCATTAGTATTGTTACAAACCCTCTGTACAACATTCTGAGAACGAATAAACCTCATTAAGCTTACAGCGAGTTGCATGCTAGTTAACCGCGTATTATAAAGCAAAACGATAGTAACGAAGGTCGCGTCATGGATGCCGTAACATTGTGTTACTTTTGCGCATCGCGAATATTCCATAAAAAATCATCGTATCGACGAAAATAATTAAGGGGTTGTCGTATACGCCGAAATTTATTTCATCGTCATCGACGGTAATTACGGATTACGATTGCGGTCAGCGACACGATGCGTTTCTATACGAACGATAATACATATAAATAGCATCGTTCGATAATTCATCGAGAAATAATTGGCGAAACTGACGCGCACGCAACGCGCGTTCATCCAACTTTGTCGATAATCGATCGATATCGTATTATCGCGCAGACTAAAAATCTTCTCGCCGATGATGATAAATGCGTTCCCGCGTCGGTAACTCGGCTTCGACACGCTCGTCCCTCTCGTTGCGCGCGTTTCCAACTCGTATCTCTCATTTCCCTTTCTCTCTTTCTCTCGTTCTCTCGTTTACTCGCGCGTCCGGCAAATAAAGATTGCCGTCCGCTTTCTTCGCCTTTTGCGCGCTGCTTTTGCTGCTGTTGCACTACCGCGGGACTCTGAGGTCCGATTGAACACCGCGGCTACCGTTTCTACTTACCAGCCACGCAGCTTCAGCGTCCGAGATAATTATTTTATTACCTTCGCCACGAGAGAGAGACGCGTTACGAAATAATAAAATAAGCGAAGCGCAGGCGCTAATGCATGCAAGTCAGTCGGCGAACGACCGTATGATTGGTCCGCGATGTACAGCAGCAGATGTTACAGTAGAGCGTTATATATATATCTTTGTTTTTCTTCGATCCCACGATTAATAAAAAAAAAATTCTATTTTACGCTTTGCGAACATATATGTTACACATACATCGAGAAAAAAGTTTATTTGTTATTAACAAAATTTATAATTGGATATAGCGAAGTAAATTTTTAATTATTATTACGAAATCTCTATGAACTGTTAATATTTTTTTTGCTTCATTTGGCAAATTAAATATTAATATTAATATTTGATAACAATAATTAAATATTTATTTCGTCATATACAGCTATAATTTTTTTAGAAAAAAAAAAAAAAAAATTTCAAAACATAGATTTTCCTCTCTACGAGAAAATAATTTCGATTATTTCGCGGATTTGTTTTTTTCGAGTTTTTTTTTTTATACGGGTTCATTGACGTTACGTGTTTTGTCGAAAGTAATATCGAACTTTGCCGAAGGAGTATACAATGGGATTTATAAAGCGATTAACGATGAGAGAACCCGTTAACCGGACTCACAGCCGCTCCGGATTCCCATCGCAAAGATATATACCATATGTGTGTATATATACCTCTCGTGTGAATAAAAGAAAAAAAAAATTGGGCCCTGCCGTGTGTCCAGTCTAATTACCGGTGCGGTTATACCAACGCGCGGAGACTTCATGCCATATATATACATATATACATAGTATACTGTGTAGTATCACACAGTAGCGTTCTTTAGTAGATATATAGAAATCGTGAGACGGCCACTCGGGTTCCCGCGTGAAATTCGTCTCGTCGTGACCGAAGAATTAATTACGACGAGAGACGAAGGGTGAAACGTAAGACCGAGAAATTGGCCCACGAATACACGATGAACGAAGAAGTTGCGACGATCCTGAAGTTGCTTCTTCTGCTTTTCTTCTTTTTTCTCGGTGCGCACACTTAACACGCGCGCCGGGGCCGGTTTCGAGCTCTCGAGGTCGTCGACGGCCCCCGACCGGCTGCCGATCTCACGTTGTACTTATACTTATATATATATATTTGCAGTATACGATATGCACTATAGATTCGATGAAAAATCGCGGTAATTTCATTCCACGCAAATTTTTCGCTGAATTCGATTACATATCTTGAGAATTTTATTGAATTTAAAGTCGCAATATCGAGAATATATTTTTTTTTTTTTTCGTTTTTTTTTTTTCGAAACGATATCCATTTAGACACGTATCGGGAGCAAAAAGCTCGATCTTCCCTCTTGCGTTCGCATTGCCCTTTCACGAATTATTCATGAATCCCCGTTCATCGTCTCTCGTTTTTTTTTTTTTCTTTCCGTAGTAACGCCCTTCACTATTACGTGCGCTTATTCTCATTTCGCCACGGTTCCGGGATCTCCCGTATGTCGGGTGTTAATTAGCATATCAAACAGCAAGGAATTGCACGGTTGAAATGCCCAACAGCCTGCAAAAAACTCGATAGTATTATTTTTTTTATTTTTCGTCACTGTACTCGGAAAAAGATCGCGACGAATGTACACGTAATCATTCAATTGGATTAGGAATCGTAGAATATAAAACGAATATAAAACGATTTTAAAGTATTCATAAATAATATTTTTTTATTATTGTTTTTATTGTTTATTTTCGCGTATTTTGAAAAATCTCTCGAAATGTTGAAAAACATTTTTTCGATAATTATTTTTTGCGAAATTAACTCTTATAGAACACCAAAAAGATTACAGAAGACGATTATTACAGGCGCAACAAATTTCACGACCAGTCGCTCCTTGAAAAATAATAACACTGAGAAAATAATTAATTGTAATAAAAGATCAAAATTTTCAATAAAATAACATTTTAATTATTTAATTATCAAAAAAATTTTATAATAATAATAGTAACTAAATAATTACAACTAAACAATTCAAAATATTCATTTCGTCATAACGGACTATACATTTGTTAGCAACAAATTAACTTTTTATCAGCGTCGGGTCGCTACTATATATCTATATGATCTCTACGACCAAATCAGTGCAATCTTCACAGTGCCCGAGGGGCATTTCGCTCCATCAGAATAGTTCATTTATCACGAGTCTAAAGATCCAATCCCGTTGTTTCTCATGCCGCCGGAGCTCAAGGTGCGCAAAGGTACGTCGATCCTCTGGTAGCAGTTGGAAGCGTTGGTTCTCCGCGCGCTCTCCAGAGGTTCGCTATAGAGTTATAAATTCGTCCTTGAAATCGCGAGTGATCCAACCAATGCTGTTTCGTTGTCCAGCGGAAATGCCCTATCCGGTACCGATGTTGCTTGCGCGCTAAGCTCCAAAAGACACGACGCACCAACGGCAGAACACAAGCCGCGCGCCGCGTAAATCGCGCCAGTGATTGGCACTTCATATCTAACGACCGATAACCAGTCATTGGCATTGTTTCATTTCTTTTCCTTCGTTACGTTCGATAGGCC
This sequence comes from Buathra laborator, assembly GCA_934046635.1. Lineage (NCBI taxonomy): Eukaryota > Metazoa > Arthropoda > Insecta > Hymenoptera > Ichneumonidae > Buathra > Buathra laborator. The sequence goes on from OW203900.1 coordinate 10,220,215, forward strand.
ATTCTCTGTAGAATAGCCATTTCCGCGACTTACGGCCAATAACTATATACCTTTGCCGAACGTTCCACGCTTTGGAGAACACGACGAGTTTCCTGAACTCGACGTCGGCGGTGCTCTCCCGGTTGCCTGACCGCCTGCCTACCTGGCATCGGACACCTTTAATCGCCTCAAGGCCGACTATCGCGTCGGTCGTGTGCCACAGTGTTCAACGTTGTGTACTCGTCTCTGATCTCACTTGAGACTCTCCCGCATCACCGGAGTATCGTCCTCGTGTCGCATATATACTTCGCGTACTTCGAGGTTCTCCTGTACCTCGGGCGCGAAACAGTCCGCGTGGCCTCTCGAAATTTTCATATTATATTCTCTCCATCGCGGTTACCGCTTATACGTCACCAGTACCATAGTTAACGAGAGATTAAACACAACGGAAACCGCTTCGGGATCCGCGAACCGACCTCTTTTAACTGTTAGGTTAACGTCGATTAATTAATAAAGTTTACCAAGTACGCGTAACAGTTTTTCGCGGTGGTGAAAGTTTTCGTAAAAATGGTAATTTTTCGTAATATTCCGAACGAAATAAATCGAAAAACAAAATTTTTTTCATGAGTGCATTGGGTTCGAAAAGTTATGGAAACTTTGGCGAAAAGTGGCCGAACGATAGATAAAACTATCGGCAAACGTTGGGTAAGTTTTTGCGGCGCTATAACGATAGATAGTTAACTATGATTCGACGCCGTTCAACGCACTCTCGGGATCATTTGGATCATTAGACGTTCAGCGATCGTGCCGCTTGTTTCGGAGCAATGATCTGCAACTTGATTACCTGTATAGTTACTTTACTATGGATCTCAAGTTTATTTATTTCGTGCCGATTATCTTTCTCTCGTGTATGTTGCCGATGTTTCTAATACCAGCTGAGGGACTTGTTGTGGACGACAAACTTTCGTCGACCTCGTTGCCGATAGTCGCATCTCTCCCCGCATACACCACAAATACGAACCTTTCTATTCGATACATCGAATATCGAGAATACGGAAATTTTGGATGATAGAAAATATAACTTTTAACTAAATATTTTGATTTTCGAAAATCATAAAAAAATGCAATTTTCGATCTTTTAACTAAGCAGAGATCGATTGATAAAAAATATTTAAAAATATTTTTAAAAAACTACGATAAAAAAAAGTATTTATAAAAAAATAAATAAATATATAAACAATAATATTAATATTTCTTTGATAGATAATAGTAAATTGCTTCCGACGAGTTGCACAATCCGCAGTAAAATTAAAAGTTTCTCCGGAAGCAACTGTTCTTCTGGAAATATAAAAAACATGAAATCACTGGTGCCGATCTTTGGTGACGAGTTTCGTTTATTTTGGAATCCACTTTAAAGTTTAATAATTCATTATGTCTTCGCGTTGACCGAATTCCCAAAACGTTCGCTGGTGCATAACGAAAATCTTCTTCCGCTTCGGAGTCTCGCGGGGTTGTGCAATCGGGAACTTTAAATATAGAATACCGTCGCGGTATATTCTCAAAGCAGCCCACGCGTATCAGTTTCCTGTACAGAAGCTCATTTCCTTGACACGTATTAATGTAATTTCGTAGACTTTTTGGGTGGTGAGAAAAATAAAAAAAAATTTTTAACATGACGACGAATCGGAGATATATGGAGCGCAATGATTTTTTAGAGAATTCGAACGTTAACGCGTCTATTGATATTTATTTAGCAGTAGAAAAAAAAAATAAAAATTTTAACATGACGACGAATCGGAGATATATGGAGCGCAACGATTTTTTAAAGAATTCGAACGTTAACGCGTCTATTGATATTTATTTAGTAGCGGAAAAAAAAAATTAAACCCGAATCTTAAAAGTGCTGAGAGATTCACGCGTGTGTGCGTCTGCATGCGCGTTAGAGAGATTCTTCTTCTTTCTATTCCTACGTCTTCCCGGCGGATCGAGACCGGTCCTCGTGTCCGATCGTCGACCACACCGCAAGGCACCACAGCATCGGACTCGATCTCCCTCTGTCACCGTTATATAGTAGAAGAATCTTTCACAGCAAAGTCAGCGTATCGTTCGAGTAGACGGACACCGTATCCACTCACTTCGGTGGGCGTTAGTTTCTCGTTAGACGACCAGCGGTGACGTTCGTTTCTAAAACCACTGTTCGATTCCGTAATGTGTTCGATCTTTACGCTGTTCCATAACATCTCACAGTAGCATTCGGCACAATTGCAGCCTTCGCGATACGACGAAAAATCATTAACTTACGAATAAAATGGTACGTCACGATAGTTTTAACCACCTGATACGAGATTAACGTGAATTTTCAACATTTTTTTCTCGATTTTTCATATTTGAGATCAAAGTGCAATAATTTCATATCGTTTTTATAAAAATTGTAAATCTCGAAAACTCGTAAAATTTAGTCGAGTTGATTTTTTTTTTTTTTTTTTTCGTTTTATAATAATTGTATATACTTTTTCTTGCATAACAGCATAATTATTTTTTAATAACAAACCTGTGCGGCAACTCGTTGAATAGTATTACTTTCATTCGTATAAAATGTTTAGTATTAACTGAACTAAAATTACATATTTTCGCGTCGTAATTTTTGTGCGGAAAGAAATATATAAAACGCACTGAAGTCGCGTATTGAGGATTGGATTTACCTTTCAGTACTGTTTAAGAGTCTGTAATTGTGTTAAAGACAATTGACAATATGGAATTTCATGATTAATGGAGAGAAATCGTTTTTCTGTGCTTCCGGAAGTTAAAATACTAAAATTTCGCGATACTCGATAATTCGATAATTATCGTGTAAAGTTCGTGTAACCACGAGGTCTGCCGCTGCCCCCGCAATGTGATTTCGTCGTAGACGTATGTGCTGTGTGCGTTCGCGCGTGTGTGACTTATAGCATAGGGTATTATCCCCTTTGCGCTCAACGTTCTTTACGCTTCCACGACTCGAGAGTCGAGCCGTTGCCGGATGTGTAGAGACGGGTAGCAGCGAAGCATCGAGTGTTTTCTTCGACTATACTGAGGACTTATTCGTACTCGTGCTGCTGCTGTGGCATGAAAAGAGAACGCTTCTCATCCAGAATAACGCATATATAGTACACGTGGACTGTACAGGAATATTTCCCATAGGATTTTAAAAACTTCCGAAAAATCGTAAAAAAAAAAACTTCGATCTCATTAAATAATTTTTTATTAATCTATTCTCGTTTTTTTTTTCTTTTCTTTTTTTTTTTTCAACGGTACTTTTTCAATTTTCGGAGTCCACATATATACGCGTATAGTGTACACGCCTACTGTGGAGAAATATTTCCTATTAAATTCTGAGAGTTTATGAAAATTCGTGAAAAAAAAAGAAAAAAACTTTAGCCGTATTAAATAATTTTTTATTAATCTATTCTCGTTTTTTTTTTTTTTTTTCAACGGTACTTTTTCAATTTTCGGAGTCCACATATATACGCGTATAGTGTACACGCCTACTGTGGAGAAATATTTCCTATTAAATTCTGAGAGGGTATGAAAATTCGTGAAAAAAAACAGAAAGAAATTTTAGCCGTATTAAATCATTTTTTATTCATTTTTTTTTCGCGTTTTTATTTTTTTTTTTAACGGTTTTTTCGATATTTTTTTTTGGGTCGGAAAAATGAAAAACATCGCGAGACAATATGGAGTCAGAAAGTCGGGGTGTTCGTAAAAATCGAGTATATATGCACACAATTAGTACGATGAATCGGAAGGGCCGTATTATTATCAGCGTCACGATGATAGCAGTCAGAAATGGGTTCCCTTAAAAAGTTGTTCCGGAAAGAAATGAACGATAAAGCGTCGGAGTGAGATAGAGCGATCGGGAGCGAGAGAGTCGACCTCCATTAGTACACCACCGTGCGTAACGACTTAACGACCGTCGAAGAGTTCACCGGCAAAAGAAGACAACACAGTACAGGCAGATGTATACGTGCTGCAAGACTAGTATATGTCATTAGCGAGAAATCTTTCGTATTTCATTCCTCATTCTTCTCGACTACCCGGTGTTCGAGACCTCCCGGCGAATTTTTTTTTTTTTTTTTTCGTTTCTCATTGACCGAAACTCCGTGATTCAGTCGACGTATCATCGTCGAAAGATGCAGAACGCTTTGCACCCGAGAACGCGAAACGTAAGTGACTTTGTTGCGAAAGTTTCACTGATTTTCCTTCGATATGCCGTTAAAAAATGAAAATGAAGCAAATCTCGAATCTCTGTTAAACAACGTTAGCTATTTCGAGTCCCACAACGATTTGCAACAATGTAAATCGTTTTAATTACGATGTGAAACTCGTTGCGAAGGCGCGATAATAAGCCACGAAAGCGTCAAGTTTATTACACTCACAGAAATCTATGCGCTCGTAAAAAAATTACCCACCGTAAAAAAAAATGAAATAATGACACTTTCAGTGTTGTAAAATAACATTGTACCGCTAAAATCTGAAACTCCGTACGAAGTTTTACGGTATCCCCGGCACAGCGAACGTTAGTTTTCACCGAAGCAAATCATTTTTTCGTCTTCGTAAAAAATTACGCCACTTAATAAATTTTATTAAAAAATTGTTCAGACATCGAAATTTTTTTTTTTTTCGTATTATCATTGTGAATCTTCGAAGTCAAATGAATGTGCGATAAAAATGTCCCGAAATTTTCATCCGGAGGCCAATATATCAAAATAAAAAAAATAAAAAAATAAACAATCAAATTAAATATAAAATAAATATATATTATATTTACGCAATATAAATTTTCCATTTAATTGAATATTCAAACGCCCTTTAAGTTTATTATCGATGCCGTTTTCCGGGGACTGCATTCGACGATACGACAAGTCTAAATAATATATTAGGAAGCGAAAATCCGCGCGGGGAGTTAAGCGCGATAATGAGAGTCAACGGCACGGCGTTTAAGTACAAAACGGGTATCTATATACGTACGTATATAACCGGTATATATATATAGTAAATAGCTGTAAAAACCACTTATACCTTTAGCATAGTACTTTTCAGTAGGCGAGTTGGCAATTATACGATTCAGCGAATCATCAACTTCGAATTATTGCACGCAGAGCGAGAGCCGCGAGGAGGTGATAACGAGCAGCAGCGTGGTGACCTCGTCGACGACATCAACGAAGACCTCGACAAAGACGAAAAAAAAGAAGATCGAAGGTGTCGCCGGTAACGATGCCTCGCCGAACCTCACCCCACGTACAAAAAAGACTAAGAAAAGCAAGAAGAACGATCTCGAGAAGGAGAACATATCCGTGGTGAGTCTTTTATCACGATTTTCATTTATAATTAACGATCGTTACAGTTAATCCAACGATTTCTCACCCACGTGAAGTGATCTTTTTTTTTAACGTTCCTCACAACCTTACGATCCCTCCATCGTCTGTGAATCGTATCGTCATATGTTGTTTTTTTTTGGCAATCGTATTCGTTGTAACTCTCTGAACAATGTGCATCTCCTCCATACGTATCGTAAACCACTTTATCACCTTTTTCGATCGATTCAAAAACATCGGGGAAAGAGAAAAAAAATTAATAATAATAATTAACAATTATATTTATTGGTTTCATATCGATTTTTCATGTTTACGAATTTCGAATATTTCGATTTAAAAAAAATCGAAATTTTTTTTTTTTACTCGCGATGTCTCGCGGATCGCAAATTATGAAAAAAAAAAAAAAAAAAAAATTAGTCAATTGCATTTTAAGGGATGAAAATACGAGTAAAAAGGATTCATTTGGATAGATAAATGATTGGCGCGCGTATTGGTTTAAAAAAAAATTGAAAAAAATCGAAAAACGCGATACTAACACCTTGTGCTCGTAAGCATGTGTACGGCGTGTGTTGTATGCGCGTGTCCTGCATTTATTTGTGTGTGCGTAGAACATAAACGCCGAAGACCCAAGCATGCGAACGGGTAGCCGTCAAATGTTCCAGGAGGTGGACGATTTCTCCGACGAGGACGATCTGTCCAATGTCAACGTCAAGTCGTTGGTAAGTCGGGGACGCGGGCATCAGCCCTTCCGGGGGAAAAGGATGAATGGTAAATGAATTTGACGTTAATGTCGAGGTCGCGAGTTGCGAACGATTCACACGTGAAGCCATATTTAGAAATCGGTTTCTAATCGGATCGATCAGAAAAACGTATCAAATCGTCGTGTGGATTATTATTATTATTATTATTCCTATTATTACATCACGGCGTTGTTTTCTACGAACAAATTTTTTTTTTTCGTAAAAATAAAGAAATGACTCGTAATTTGTTTCAAATTACAATAAATCGAAAAATTTTAACAATACGAAAGTCGATCGCAGGTTATTTTAAAAAATCAAGTAAATGCTTCGAATTTCGCGGTTTATTGCTGAACTGTACGATTATTATCTACAATTTTTTTTTTTTTTTATGAAATTTTAATAATCACAATTTTTCGTTTTGATGAGATTGTTATTTGACGATATCTCAGTATGCGAATTTTTATCCCGCGTGATAAGCTGTACTCCGCATCGTATACGTAATGTTTGAAAAAAGAGAATGAAAATTTCGTACCGAAACTAATTTAATCGTTGCTCGTGGGTCATTATTCAAGAATCGAACATACAGAGTGTATACGCAGTTAGCCCCCTACAACGCTTGCACACCGTACCTCGCGATCGCGGGAGCGCGCGACTAATTGATCGAATCGTGATACACGCGTTTACGCTTACCGGCCTCAGCGTTCTCTGATAAGATTACATTCGCCAGTCTTTTCAACGTTTATTTTCCGCTCCGACGTTAGTAATCTCGACTGTGGTATGTAGTCGTTCTTCCGTACCGAACTCGGAAACACATACATCGCCCGAGAAATCATTTCTTTTCGACACATTTAAAAAAATTAATTTAATTATCTATACGTAATTAATTTCAATTAAATTTCACAATTTCATTAAAAATGATCAACAGCAATGACATGCGGAATAAAAGTTTCGTTTACCTTAAAAAAATACAGCAAAAAAATCGATAATAATATCGGTGAAAATTTTCGATTTCGCGAAATCGCGATGTATATCGCGAGTGACTAGAAACGTTCGTGAATATCGTCGGATACAATAAATCGCGCAATTTCATTAAAAATGATCAATAGTAATGGCATACAAAATAAAATTTTCGCATTCCTTAAAAAAATACAGCAAAAAAATCGATAATAATATCAGTGAAAATTTTCGATTTCGCGAAATCGCGATGTATATCGCGAATGACTAGAAACGTTCGTGAATATCGTCGCGTCCAATAAATCGCGCAATTTCATTAAAAATGATCAACAGTAATGGCATACAAAATAAAATTTTCGCATTCCTTAAAAAAATACAGCAAAAAAATCGATAATAATATCAGTGAAGATTTTCGATTTCGCGAAATCGCGATGTATATCGCGAGTGACTAGAAACGTTCGTGAATATCCTCGCGTACCGTGGCGACGGTACGCCCACGCGTGACAATGTTCCTCGCGATTCAGCTGATAGCGTGGCCGGGAGCGCTGTTTACAAAACATGTAATTTAAGTCAAGAACCCTATTAAGCATGCGATAACCCCAATACACAGGGAGAGAGAACTCCGTAATTTCCTTCACGGGGCGTTGTGTCGAGAGTTGCATTGTCGAAATAATAGTACACTATATCTTCGAGAAAACAGTGCTGATAGCAGTAATTAACCGCTTTATCGCAGTTATCATTATAATCGTTCGAACGATTTCGAAAAAAAAAAAAAAAAACAAAAAATAGAAATGTATTCATTAGCGATCTTTTTTTAATGAGTCATTCGATTATATCTCAATTTCATTTTATTATCGCTCATCGCACGCCGGATCTTTCTCTCTCTCTCTCTCTTCCTCTCTCTCTCCCGCTGCCTGTCTATAGATCGTATATATATAGTATCACTATTTACTTAACTGATTACCACCTGTAAGATATTAAAAAACCGCTCGAGTTTAAAGAGCTAAAGAGCCCCAATCGCTCGACAGTTGCATGCGACACTGATTACCCAATATGTTGTGTGTTTTATTCCCCGCATGCAGACACAGAGTTATGTGTCGGAAACGAGTCGTGGAGAGCAAGAGAAGTCGAATAAGGAAGTAATCGAGACCGGCGTGTCTATCAAACAGTTGGTAAGTAGCGTATGGATTACTGTATTGCAGAGATTGCGCGTTACCCTACTTACTCTCTTATAGTGCATTCTTTATATATAGTTAGTGTAACGAGATTTCTTCGTAGCGTCTCAGAAAAATCGCGATACGAAATCCCAAGAAAAAACATCGTAGTCGTGGCATATTGGAGACGTTATCACGATCTCCTTTAATCGGCAATGCAGCCGTTTAAAAATGATTTTCCAAGAATAAAAAAAAAATTAAAAATGGCGTCAATATTTTCGATTTTTTTTTGTTTTTTTTCGATAAAACAGATAACATCGCGTAAAAAATATAGTTTTCAATTTTTCTCTCAAGTAAACAGAAACTCAACGAAAGAAATGTATTAAAAATTAATTATTATCGAAATTAAAAAAAAAAAACAAAATGACCGCTGATATTTGGCTGTTTTGCACGAATAATACATCGCGCTGTTGCATTTTTTTAATTAATTTTAACATTAACTATTTTGCGAACGCTTTGCCGATAAGAATATTGCAGAATTTTTGGTTGATAAACGATCGAACTGAAAAAAAGCTTTTTTTTTCAACGCTGTAACATTCAAATACTGGAATCGTTTGGTGCAGAAAAATGCGAGAATTATTCAACGAAAATGATTGACAATAGTGAGGTTATGTGTGCCGCGTAACGCGAAGGCGATCGGGACTTTGGAAAACAAACTTATCAAAGTTAATGCACAGTACATGCGTACAGAAAAGGTGTTCGTTTCGTACGATCGGTCGCCTGCGCCCACGCAATGCATATAAACTCGAAATCTAATTAAATTAAAACGAAGCGCGCGGTGTAACCCTCGCGTACTACACGAAAGGTTCGAGGATTGATAATGCACCGGTCAGACCAGTTATACGCGGGAAAAATCTCAACAGTACGTCGGGATTGAACTTGAAAAACACATAATACTCGATAAATAATATCGATACATATATATATACGCATATATATATATATATATGTATACGTAAATGTATAAAACGAATTGAAGTATAAATTATCGTTTAATCGACTAACTCGCTTCGTCAAAGTTACATGTGTCAGCTGTGTTTCTTTTCTCATTACTAACAGTGCCGCAGCTTTGGCGACATATCGAACATGACAGACGTCGATCAGGCGGCCTTCGGTCTTTCGGAACAGACTTCGGAAACTCAGGAGGTTCGTATAACATACTACCATACAATTAAAAAGCGAATCTTTTTTTTTTTTTTCAATAAATATATTAATAAAATTAAAACGTCTGAATAATCTATTATTAATAATCGTGATGAGCTTCGAAACGAATATCGCTGATGATAATAATAATACGCAAAAATCGTTATTCTAATTACTATAAAAAAAATAATAACTATAGTTATTTTTCTTAAATATCATTACGAATTATGAAATTTCGGTTTTTTTTTTTAATTTCACGAAATTACGAAAAATGGAAATTTGCGTTTGACGAGTAATTAGAAAATAGAGTTTTGCCGAGAGATCGATATCGATAGGTGGATAAGTTTTAACACTATGTGCTTCGTTCGTCGCTTTTTGTTAATTTTTTTTTTTTTATTTATTTTTTTTTCTTCGTATTTAATTAATCCGTAACATTGTTCTGTTTGATTAATATTATTTGTAAATCATAACATCCTTAATTCTATTATTTACCATTGATAACTATCGGGCGATACGGCGGTGTGCATAAACGTAGAAAGCAAAGTCTATGGACGACTTGAGACTATGCCAGAGGGATTTTAAGAAGCTCGCCAACGATGCAACCGTATTCGTCGGTGTGTCCGTCAAAGCCCTCGTAAGTACGCCCCCGGCATGAGATGCTACGGACGAGGCGTTCGAGGCGCGGGGATTGTTTTTTTTTTTCATTTATTTAATTTAATACCTATTTTTTTATTTTTTTTTTTAATTGCCCATCCAGCTTTTTATTTTTTTTTCGTTTCCACACTATCTGCTTGCAATAATCCTGACGCGCTGTAACGGAAAGACCAACAATAAGGACGGAAAAAAAAAAAAAAAAAAAAAACATTCCCCGTAGTCCCCGATCGCCCTTATCCCGTTCGACGACGAAGCGGTACGACAGAGTTAAAAAAAAAGTGTAACTTTTGGAAAAAAAAGTCTGAATATTTATTTACAAAAAAAAAATTTTTTTTTAGAATTTTGATTAAAAAAATCGTATCGTATCGACTGCCCAACCGCCGAGTCCTCGATAAGGGGTCAGCATGGCATACAATTTCTGTAGTGCTTCTCATTTTTTTTTTTTTTGTTACAAACACTAACACGCATACCATTTCTCTTTTCTTTTGTTTAATTCCATGGGATCTGCATGAAACAAATCAAACAAAATCTTAACCGTTATCGTCAAAATAAATTCTTCCGATAATCGACAATCGGTTGGAATTGAAAAAAAAAAAAAAAAAAACTCACAGAGGGCTTCCTACTGTAGTTTGGCAAATTTAACGAGAGCCGTTGATGAGGAAGTGCAGGAAAAGTGTCGAGCGAATCGCCTGAAATTCGAGGTAAGGGTGGAATACGGAAATTTCATGACGAAACCGTTCGTAACGTTATATAAAGTTATCGCTCGCTTCGAGGTCTATCGAGATCTTCGTTGTCCTCGTGGACGTCAGAGTTATCATAATTTATTTGTGACAAAATCGTTCGAGGAAACGCGGGATTTCATTGTCCGAAGGACCTCGTGCGATAAAACGTTTTCCCGTCGTTACGCGACTCGGAAATCGTTGCGTCACTTTCCTTCGCTCGATTTTAGTAATTCGTATATTGATTTTCGAACGATTAATCAATAAAATATTTTTTCATTACAATATTATTGAATATCGATTTATAATCGATAATCAAGCGAAACATCGATAATTATGAAATAATTTTATATAATTATTCGCTCGTATGTAAAATCGGAAAAATCGCTATTACGATAAATTACGAAGACAGAGGCGCACGTGAGTAAAATCAAAAAAATCTGACGCCACATTCCTGTCGTTACAGAAATCGAGTTTCAACAAATTCGATGCTCTCAGCAAGAAGTCGGTGCTTAACGTTCGTTCCGCGGACACAGCTAAGACTCAGCAGCAATTGAATTCCGTAAGTTAAGATCTTTTCCGTATTTTCTTTTCTTCGCTTCGTTAACAATGCTTCGCTGCGTTTTTATACCGGAAGACAGTGTTCGATGATTGGTCGCGTGCTGTCCGACAAAATGCCAGAAAGAAGAGAGAAAAAAAGTATATATGTGGGTCACCGTGACGCGAGCCAAAAATATTTATCTATTTCGTGCGACGGGGGCGACTGCCACCACCGGCTGCCGTTCGCCATCCGTGGGCTAAGAATTTTTATTTATATATCCCTCTGCAATACTTCCGTCAACTTCTTTCCTCTGACTTTCCAGAGACCAAGAACTCACATACGCGCATCGTCTTACCATCGAAACATTTTTTTTCTCACCCAATTTTTTTTTTTCATTTGCAATTTTTTTTTTTTTTAAATGAAATTTTTTTTTTTCATTTCGAAATTTTTGTTTTTTCGCTGAATTTTTTTTTTTTATTTCCAAATTTTTTTTTTTCACTGAATTTTTTTTTTTTATTTCCAAATTTTTTTTTTTTCACTGAAATTTTTTTTTTTTCGCTTAAAATTTTTTTTTTTTTTTTTTTTTTCGACTAAAGTAATCTCGTTATCTTTCAGGTGGGTCAGAATGGCGACGCGAATCCAAACTGCCGCAGCTGCGGCAAGGTCGTCTTCCAAATGGAACAGACGAAGGCCGAGGGTTTGGTTTGGCATAAAAACTGTTTCCGATGCGTTCAGTGTAGCAAGCAGTTGAACGTCGACAATTATCAAAGCCACGAGAGTACCCTGTACTGCAAGGCCCACTTCAAAGAACTTTTTCAACCGAAACCGGTCGAGGAGTCGGATCAACCCGGTAAGTTTGTCAAATGCGCACACATACAATTTCATCGTTATTGCATAGTCACGGATACCTTATAATCCCAAAGGAATTCGGAAAAACGTCTTTGAATTATAAAAAAAAAAAAAAAAAAAAATCTCGTCGATTTTTTCGGATTGAAATCAAAATAATGATTTTCATACGCCGATTATCTGTTTGGACCCAAAATCACGATAACCTCATTTTTTTTTATATTGTTTCATTTTTTTTTTACGCCGAACATCGAAAATTCCGAATATTGAAAGCTCGGTTCAGTGCGACGAAGTAAAAAATTATATTTCGCACGCAATTTCAGCGATCTTTTTTATTTATTTTTTTATATGAATATTCATTTATTCCGCTTTCTTTTCTTCTAACGTCGCTGTTAAGCGCGCAGAAAAATGAAATTTATACTCAATTCGAGTGAAATATTCGTAAGGTGACATTGAATCCTGTAAGAGGATATTATAGCTATAGTATCTCTTGTAAATCTTCATAGTTCGACCTCGAAAGCCGGAGATGATCATTCGGGAGAACCAGCCGAAAGAATTGCCACCTGACGTGGTCAGAGGTAAAAGCGATGATTTGTGAGAAAAAAAAAAAAAAAAAAAAAAAAACCCCAAACAAAGGGTTGAAAAAGTTAACTCGCATTTGTTGAAAGAATTTTAATGAAATATTAGTAACACATTGTTGTCGTTGTTGTTATTTATTTTTTGCGGTGTATTTAACGATTTTTAACGAATGGACTAAAAACGATTAATCGAGTCGGACGATATCCTCGAGATGCAGGGCGGTCCGTCTCTTTCAGTAATTTAATTATTAGTGTAGAAAATAATAATACAGGTAAAAAAAAAAAAAAAAAAAAAAAAAAAAAAAAAAAAAAATCCGAAAAATATATTTCGACTACATAACATTCGGATTATGCGCTTCGTGCCTCGACTAACATAATTTCTAACAGGTTTTTTGAGTCCAAATGCTTTGAAAAGCCGATGGAATGTTAATCAGAATTTCGCCGATTTCATCGAAAGAATTTCTTTAATTTTTTTATTTATTTTTTCCTGTAATTCTTTAGCATCCGATAAGCCGGATCTCGGATTGGAGGAATTATCGTCACTGAACGTCAAGTCGCGTTTCCAAGTATTCGAAAAAACTGGCAACGACACGACAAATGAGATCGAGAGATCGCCATCCCAAGTTGTGAAGAGATCGCCGAGTATACTTAGCAAACTTGCGAAGTGAGTGAAAAATTTAGCGATAATTTATGTGTAAATTACTCGATAAATGCGATAGATGCGGTAATTAATCTATTGTATCGACGCGTAAACGCGTTTTTTTGAAAAATCGATATTTTTTTTTACGTAACATTTCATTGCGTGCATTCGGCGGATTTGCATGAATTCTCGATACTCGACTGTCCTATTTAAGGAGAAATAGGAAAACGTTTGCGTACGAAGAATCGGCAAAATGGCACATTCCGAAGATCGGCTTATCCATCGTGTCGAGTTACCGAGACATGTATGCAACAGTCAGCAAATTTTGCTTCGTTGCTTTATAGTTCATCGTCGAGTGTAAAAGGGAGGGGAGGGAGTGATGATGATGATGATACACACGACCATTCGCTCGTTTGCACGCTAAAATATGAATTTCTCATTAGTAGTAATGTTTGTGATGCATCTGAACGTTACGTTGTGCCGCAGGTTTCAGGCCAAAGGCATGGATATCGGTGTAGCTGACGATTCGCTCAATGGGATACCATTCGAGGAATCGAGCGAAAGCGAAGAAGAAGAGGAAATCGAGGAGACCGAAGGTATTATTCGAAATAATAGAAGAACACAAAAAAAAAAAAACCAAAAAAACATATGAAAAAAAAAAAAAGAAAAAAATTTCCTTCGTGTCCGTCGATGGTTACTATATCGGTGGATTGTGGTTTCTTCGCTTCAGAATTGGACACTGAGATTATAAAAGCAAAAAGAACGACCCGCGAGCGACCTATAAGCTTCACTAAGATGGACGACATAAAGAATCGCTGGGAGTGCACCAGTCAACAGGGAAGACGCGAATCTCAGCGGGAAGCACGCAAAGAAGAGATCGCTGGTATTCGCTCGCGACTTTTCATGGTTAGTATTCCTATTGTCGTTTTTTCGTTTCAAAAGATTTTGAAGCACAGATTTTTTTTCATTTTTTTTTAACTCTTTAGATCGTTATAATTTTTGTTCATTATGGAGTTAACGTGAGTGATCGATTATTTGCGCCAATGAATAGGCGTTTTTACTTATAATTTCGTAGGCTGTGAAAGTTATTTCGGGCGAAAGGTGTTTCAACGCTCTTTGATAAACGACATCGTGAGAAACAATTTTTTTTTTTCGATATATAGAAATTTATTAAGAATCTGCGATGACTGCGACAGAAATTAGTTGCAAGATAAATTTAATTAATCATTGAAATAATTGCGGTGAAAGGGGAGAAAAATGAGAAACATTTGAAACACGAGTTGTTTTTCGAGTCGTCGATTTATAGAACTTTATTAAGAAGAATCGGCGATAACTATACAACAGAAATGATTTGCACGACAAATTTAATTAATTATTGCAAAAATCGAGGTGAAAGGGGAGAAAAATTATCCGAAACATCCGAAACACGAGTTGTTTTACGAGTCGTCGATTTATAGAAATTTATTAAGAAGAATCAGCGATAACTATACGACAGAAATAATTTGCGCGATAAATCTAATTAATTATTGCAACAATTGCGGCGAAAGGGGTGAAAAATGATCCGAAACACAAGCTGGTTTACGAGTCGCCAATTTATAGAAATTTATTAAGAAAAATCGGCGATAACTATACGATAAAACTAATTTCCACAATAAATTTAATTAATTATTGAAACAATTGCGGTGAAAGGGGTGAAATATGATCCGAAGCATCCGAAACACGAGTTGTTTTACAAGTCGTCGATTTATAGAAATTTATTACGAAGAATCGGCGATAACTATACAACAGAAATCATTTGCACGACAAATTTACTTAATTATTGCAACAATTGCGGTGAAAGGGGTGAAAAATGATCCGGAACATCCGAAGCGCGAGTTTTTTTACGAATCGTCGATTTTTAGAGACTTTTAAACTCTATGAGTTCGCCGTTTGCCGGAAAAAGGCGTACAAAGCATTAATCGACTCCCTCACGCGATATTTTTCCTTTGTCGTACCACTCATCTCCCTCAGTGTACTTGTAAAACGAAATAATTATTGTTAATCCTTCTGACAACAGGGCAAACAGGGAAAGATGAAGGAGATGTATCAACAAGCAGTGGCGGAGAGTGAACGCATTACAAAGACCAATCCAACGGAGGAAATTCAGCACTCGACTCACGCGCGTTCAATCAAAGAGCGATTCGAAAGGGGCGAACCTATAGCAACGTCCGACGACGAGAACGACGCTAAACCGAAACAGGAAAAACCGGACGAGGAAGTGATCGCTGCTGGTAAAGATCGATCGTTTCGTGATTTATAAATGAAAAATCTTTCGATCTCCCGACCGGCAATCGAAACATTTCGGCCGATCGATTGTCCGGAATCCCGACAATTTTTTTTTATTTTTTATTTTATTTTTTTTGTATTACATATATTATTGAAACTAAATGAGGACAAACGGCGGTCGAATAATCTCGTGCCAACGAGTCACTTACAAAGACTCTTGAACCGCGAGAATGTATAACATAATGTATGCGGAGCGGCGAGAAAGAGAATGAGAAATAGATATAGAAGTGTGTGAAGCTTTGCCAAGAAAAAATCAACGTGTATTCTCGCGGAGTGACTAGTCTCGGGTACTAATTTTAACTACTATCCCGTTTCCACAGGTATAAGCAGAAAATCGCGATCTCTATTTTTGGAATTGGACGCTTCCGCAGCTAAGACGGGAAGACCAGTAACACCCGTCAACCCGAAGACACCTACCGATGTATCGCGACGAGCGAGAGATGTAAGTTTACTCTTGTAACCGTTCTTTACATTATAACTTCGCGTTAATCAATCCACGCCGACGGATTGGCCAACCGGGACGCGTTATACGCGCGCAAAAGCAAAAAAAGTATATGAAAATTCCACATCACCGGTGGTCTTCGCAAACGGAGACGAAATTATGAGGTCTAAATGCGATTTACAAAGTCTCGCTAACGAAGAGACGAATTATTTGAGGCGTTCGCTCAACTCTTTCGCTACCGGCCTCCTAGCAACACGGTGGACAAAATTTCCACTTGAAAAACCGCATTCGCAGCGTTTTTTTTTCTTATTTTTCAATTTTGAAAAAAATAAAAAATTATTCTTCAGTTTTGAAATTTTTTTTGCAAAATTGATAATTCTTAGACTTTGATTTTCACATACAATTCACGTGAGATACGAACAAAAAAACGACGATGAATCCTTACGGCTTTTTTTTTTATTTCATATTTCTCAATTTTGAAAAAAAAATTAATCTTCAGTTTTGGAAGAAATTTAAAAAAAAATTGATAATTCTTAGTTTTCGATTTTCACGTACAATTCACGTGAAATTCGAAAAAAAATCGACGATCAATCCTTACGGCGTATTTTTTTTTTTTTTTTTTTTTTTTTTTTTTTTCGATACAAAACTGCGATACAAACTCTCGACGATGCGCAGGATATATGAATAAAGTAAAATTTGAATAATTCACGTGAGACTTATAATGCGTTTTCGTCGTATAACGATAATTGATGACATGGGATATGGAAAAGGCGTTTATGGGACGTCAGGTATCGGACGACGTGGTGCGCAGTACCGACACGACTGCGGAGGTACAGGTCGAGACGTCCGACATTTCGAACAAATTCAAGTTCTTCGAGACGTACAAGGAACCGGCAAAGGAACGAAAGCAGTTTCGAATAACGCCACCGCGCGATGGTCAAGTGAAGGTTCGCTTACCCCGATGAGAGTTCGATGTGTTTTGTTTTTCTAAAAGCAAATTTAAAAAAAGCAAAAAAAAAAATAGAAAGAAATTGTTGTTGAATTAACTCGCTTGAGAAATGCTAACCGTGGAGTTTCATTAGCCGTCGATAATCGACTTTTTTTCAATTTCCATTCCCTTTATCGAGGCAATGAAAATGAAATGTGGCTTACGATGCATGAAAATATAACTGATGCTTGACTCGGTAAACTAATCCGAGTTCGAGGGATTAAAAAAAAGAAAAAAAAAGAAAGGGACGAAAAAAAAAATAAAGAACTTCGACGCCGATCTTCGATTATTATTATACAAAGAAGTTCTTTGTACGAAAACCCGAGAACACATAACTCGAGTGTGCGTCAGCGTGTGTCCCACCCTTCGTCACGTTCGAGAACCCCTGCGTGCGAACTCCGGCGAGTCTTTCTCCCGGTGAATCTCTCGCTGAGTCGAGAACCACTGGCAGACAAAGGGGAGTCGCCGAAGGCCGTTTCTCGGCTTTTTCGTGTGAATAACCAACTTAAATTAATTTGCTTTTTCTCAGAATTTTTCAACCACCCATATTACACACGGTATTCGTATATTTAATGTATGTAAACCGCTACGATTTTTCGCCCCAAAAAAAAAAAAAAAAAAAAAAATGAAAAAAAAAAAAAAGAAAACCAAAAAAAATATATTTCTTTTTCTAAGAAATGCCGCGAGTAATATTTCTATGAAAAAAAAATCGACTTTTAAAAAATTTAACGCGTTCTATAAATTTTTTTTAACATCGAAACTGAAGCGTCAAAAATTTTTTTTTTTTTTTTTCTATTTTGCATCAAAAATTTTCTTTTAACTCCGCTATAGATATTTTGGTGTTTACTGAAAAAAAAAAAAAAAAAAAAAAAAAAACGGAGTAACGTTTTTGAGGGGTAAAAGTTTGAAATTTGTAATTTTTTTTTTCCCAGTGGGATAAAGAAAAATGTTGATATTTTCAATGAGAAACAATTCGATAAATCGTCGTTACCTCGAGAGTTATTCGAGGATTATAATTTTCGCGATAGGATGCGGGTAAGAAGTGAGACGACGTTATACAGAAACGACGTCGAGAAAGAGGGGTATACGGTGGCACTTGATTTCTCGACTGCCCTTGAACCCCGTATGGCCAACCATAGCTTTACCGTTAGTATTCCTACATCCTTCCATTCGTAAAGAGGAGCCCCGGGACTCTCCGCGGCTCAACCACCGGCCACCCAGTAACGCACGCTGGCGCGCCACAGTGCACTTGGATACTCGGTGAAACGAAGAAGCAACGGACAGACGCGCGCCGGCCACTGCAGTGAATAATATTACAAAGTGCAATTCCTCAACAAACCAAAAAAAAAAAACAAAAAAAATCCTCGCATTACGATCGCGACTCGTCGAAAATATAAAACAAATCTTCAATCTTTCGAAAAAAAAAAATAAAAAAATAACGTTATTTTTCCCCCAAATTAGTTTGAAAGTGCAGTGAAGTTTTGTGCATTCGATTCCTTCGAAAAAAAAAAAAAAAAAATGACTGAGGTAACGCTACTTTATTTATTTATCCATATTTTATCTCGGGGGGTAAAAAAAGATCGAAAAAAAAAGTCCCGTGTACTCGACTCTCATATCAGAAAAATTTTCGGCAAAAAAAAAAATTTCGAAGAATTATCGCGTAAGAAGACGTATTTAATAATCCGTTGTGAAGCCGATACGCTGTTATTCTTTCGTCTGAATTTACCGTATTTGCGCGATTCTCGTGATTAGTATTCGTTCGGGAATTATAATATTTCACGCTTAGTAAACATAATAATAGTTTGACGAGTGCGATATTACAGAAAATTGCGCGGACGCGTGATAAATCGTCGGAATTTCACGTCGCGCTGTCCTATCGCAGAAACGTTCTTCGTCTGCCTACGAGCGATTATGTACGTCCTACGAGCGAAGCAGGTTTCCTGTTGCCTCTTCTCGTGTGCAGATTCACACAGCTTCCACCTATATATATGTGTACACATCCCTCGTGATATCCTGTATAGGTATTTACACCCAGAGGCTGATTTTCTCGAATGCCGCATCATCTTTCTCTCGTCTCGAGACAAACGGTGCGCGCGGGGATCGGAGGGACGGGCGGGCATTTCGCAAGCATATTTTTTGAAAGTTTCCATACGACGTTTTATGGTCGATGTGAACCGGCTAACGGTATGGATAACGAGCCCTGTCGTTAAACTGAATCATAACGCGTGAAGGAAGCAGCGAGACACGCTGGAAATTGAGAAGAGAAGGAAGAAGAACGCGACGAACAACTCGAAAGAAAAGAAAAAAAAAAAAAAAAAGAAAAAACGTTATATATTTATCAGCTACGTGCGACTACAAGCCAATTTAGTCGTTGGAATTTCTCGGAATAAATATACAGCTTTACATGTCTTGTATCCCCTCTCCGCCCCGTGACTTTCGGAGTAATCATCAGCCGTATAGCCGGTTGATTTACAAAAAAGTCTCATCCTTGCGAGGAATAAAAGTAATCGCTCGTGTAATGTAGTATGCAAATGCATTGACCACATCCGTTTGTACTCCAAATTCCATGACGCGATGACGTCATATATAAGCCGCCGGAGAGTGAACGCTCGCCGACGAGGCTACGAAAGTCAGCGGGACACGACGACGAGTCACAAAAGGGCTTCGGAGGGGCGGTGGGAATTCCGGTTCGAGACCCACTGCTCTGTCGCCCTATAATCCTTCGGTATCCGTGGAAAGTTTCACAGCTCTTTGATACGATTGTCGGAGACGAGAAATTATCAATAGGAAAAAAAAGAAAAATAAAGAAAATATGCATTCTTCGGATTTGAAAATCCGATTTTCGATAGACGGGCGCGGAGTGCGAATTGTTTGGGTTTCGGAGTTAAACTAACTAAAGTTTTGATTTGTTTTTTTTTTTTTTTTTTCGAGTATTTAACTGTAAGATTAATAATATTTTGTGGATTTTCTGTGAAATATAATTTGATTTTTTGCAGTTGATAAACTTTTCTAACAGATAGAAATTCGTTTGGTTGATATTAGTTATTATGAGTGTTTATTTTAAGGAATCGAAGATTTTTGATTTTTATGAATTTTTTTTTTTTTTTTTTATCGAAGTGAAGAGAATTGAATTTTTTTTTTGTTTGCGAACGAAAGCAGATTGGATCCCCGGAGCGTGAGATTTACCGGGACCCGGATGTGGTCCGTGCCGACGACAGAGTCGACGAAGTGGTGCACACCGACACCGCAAGAAAAATGCTATCAATCTTTAGGCAGATGGAGGAACAGGCGACTAAAGAAGATATACCCGACGGTCCGAAACCCTTGAAACGCTTCACTCCACCGCCAGAAGACAAATTCGCGAAGGCCACAGCCTCCGAATCCGAAGATGAAGACGAAGAGGAAGGAGAAGAGTCTGAAGAAGAAGAGAGCGGAGAGGAAAGAGATCCGAATTACGTGAGAGCTTCCGATAAGGTGATAATCGTCGATGTAACAAATACTACAAGAAAACAATTTTGCATCAAATTTTATCGTCCAAATTTGCGGCTTCATTTTTTAATTGCAAACCGCATTTCTGTGCAAATAACTTAAGTAATTAATTTTATTGATGAAATGCATTTTATGACAAAAAATAATAATATTGTCACCAAAATCGTAAAAAAAAAAATTTTAAATAAATTAAAACAAAAAATTCGAATTCGGTGAGAATAAAATTATTTTTTGTCAGCAAATTCGTTTAATCAATAATTATTTCTTTAATTTAATTTTAATTAAAAGAAAAAAATTATGAAAAAAAAATGAGAAAATTGAATTGCATTGAAAATTATGAAAAAAATTATTCATTAAACGAATTTGGTGACAAAAAATAATTGTATTTTCACCAAATTCGTTTAGTCAATAAAATGAATTACTTAAGTTTCGTTTAATTCGTGAAATTGAAGTAATTGATCGCTTGGAGTCGTCCAAATAATTTTTAATAATTGAATTATAGATTTTCATCGATTTCAATAATTATTAATATCGTTTTTATCGATGTTTTGCAGGTAGAGGACGAGTTCCTGAAACTCGCGCAGAATGCCGTACGCGCGAAGACTCTGCGCGCAAAGTTCGAACAGTGGGAAACGACCGACGGAAAGGTAACAAGTCACCACGTGGCTGAGATGGACATGGCGCAGGGTAACGGCGATCAGGCGAGCATAGAATCCGCGAGCAGCCTGAGGGCTCGTTTCGAGTCTCTCGGTTCGCAACCTTCGGACGCACCGCGAGCCCCGAAAGTCAAAGTCAATAGATTTGTGGTAAGTGCTGTTATTCACGATATTTTCTCAAAAACAATGAAAACTATCGATCTATTCGATTATTTATTTTTCTTAACGTCTTAATCTTCAAAATTTACGATAATATCTAAAATCGTTGCACGAACTTTATTTTCTTCGTAAATAATTGTCTTTAAATTTTTGGCTCGTGAAATATATATATTAATATCGATTTTTATTAATAAAAAATTTGAGATGAGATCAAAAAATTTGCGACCAGAAAAATGATTCGTATCGACGAATATAAAATCATCGATCGTCACAAAGATTTTTAATAAACGAGCCAAAGACTTAAATTCAGCTTTTCCTCTCCCAATTCCCAATAATTTAGGCTGAAAGTTAATGTTTCTTTATTTCATCCATTGTGCCGATGCGTTTGACCGTTTAATGTTGTTTCACGTGACCCCCAATTGTTTGCTGTGTGTTGTTATCGTTGTGTTTATCGCGGTCGCCTTAGTCGTCCATCAACCAAAATGCTGGAATGTTTATATATAATTAATATCAAACACATCGAAGCGTTGAAAAAATTATGTTTACACATAGTTTACACATAACACGAGCGTTTAGCGAGCATTATGGCGATCCAGTAATTTTTTTTTTTCTTAGTTATTAATTAGACACGAATTCAGTTACGTTAGCGAAGCTTTTTTTTTTTCTTATCACGTTTGGCATGATATGCGTGATTTTTGTTCATTTATCGTGTCATTAGAGAACGTGAGTTCAATTTTTTATTTTTTTTCTTATCATCTCACAAGTTAATGCACTCGAAAGAATGGACGAGTCTTCTTGCGTCATAGAATTTATGCGAATGTTTTGTCGTTGCCGTTTTGCTTCGAGTGGATAAATCGAACATAAAAGGAAAAAAAAAAAAAAAAAAAAAAAAAAAAAACGACACATTAGTTAATTACTATGGAATTCCGCTTCTCGGGAGCAGTAAGACTCGAAGAGACTGGGAATAGTGGCCGTGCGATTGACGAAGAGGATCAGCGAGGCTGTCGAGAGATTAAATGTGAACGCCATCGCCAATACGAGTCCCGAACGAGTTCTCGTCATCAAATGTGGCAGAAGTGTTATTATTAATTATTATTACAATTATTATTATTATTATTATTATTATTATTAATATTATGTCATACAAGTCTTTACGTTTTAGAAATGATTTTAACTCGCGTTGTTTCGGTAATATTGAATTTTAGTATATCGTGTATTTGAAAGAAAAAAAAAAACAAAACAAAAAAAATACCAATTATTCGCATACAATACGAATCGTACTATACGAAAGTGCAATATTCTCACGCGGGAAAAATCCACATTTGTCGAGAAGAGATGAAATTAATTTTTACATTGTTCACTTCGATTTAAATTCTTTACGAAAGCGTTTAATTGAAATTTCTTTTAACACAACGGAAGGGGGTTACGCGAGGAGAGCTTCCGGATGAACTTTCATTATGTTTTCCACAACTTATCAACGTGTCCATTGTCCATATAGAGTGCCAATTAACATACCAAAGAGGGATTTGAAAGAGTGAACAATTAAAAGACTGAGGGTTCAGTGTTCACATCGAAGCTTCGTATGTACGCGATGACTCGTCGTCATGCGGGTCGTTTGGAGATTTACTCTAACGAGAGTTCAAGATTGACGCTCTTGAATGAGCCGTGAAAAAAAAAAAAAAAAAAAAGCACTGACTTAAGGGGATTTTTCTCAACGAAGGGCCTCATTCGCGCTTAATTTTTTTTATAGATACAAAACTTACACCGTCGTTGATCGCGTGTGAATTTTTTTTTTCGCATTTGTCGCATTTCTATTACTTCAGCTTTTCACCAACAATTTTTTGTCCTTAATAAACGATGTAATAGTATTTGAAACAAATTATTTTAATTTTCGGATCGAAGTATATTAATTCGTTTCATGAAAAAAAAAAAAAAAAAAAAATTACGACAAATGCGAAAAGAATGTTCCCAACGCGTTAAAATTACGGATAAAAAAAAGCCGATGAACTCCAGAATCTTAGATTAGTGAGCGTCAAGCTTTTCGAATGCTTTACAGATTTGGAATCTTTTACAGAACGTTTTGATGAACGATTAGTTGATGAATTAGTAGCGTTTATATCGAAGTTGTCAGGGAAGCGCGCATCAAGAGAGATTTTTCTCTGATCGAAATGAAAGACGAAGAGAAGAAAAAAAAAAAAAAAAAAAAACGGAAAAAAAAAACGAGAGAAACAAACAAACAGGAAATTAACTCATAAGACATAAAACATATATAACTTTTAGGATTAAGCGGACCGACTAGAGCCGAACGGAATTGCGGGCAACTTTCCGCGCAGTAGTCGTCGAAAGTTGGATATAAAAAAAAAAAAAAAAAAAAGAAGAAGAAAAGTAACTAAAAATTGAGGGGCAAAAAAACAGGAAATAGAAGCTAAAACGTTCAAATTCAGATTCCAAAAAACATAATAATAATATTTAGAAGCAGCAATAGCTTCTCAGGAGCTCAATGTAGGCGCACCTCGTGTCCAGCCTTACAATCATTTTGAAATAATACCAAAAAAAAAAAAAAAAAAAATGTATTCCTTTCGTAAAATCAACGACTGCGCACAGTGGACCTCCGATAGGCCATTATTTTTCGACGACTAGTAATCGTGTGTAGCTTAAGCATATCTCTGTATTTCGACACGTCGGCCCGAGCGATATTTACCGAATGAAACAATCGAAATATCTTAAAATCGATAAATCAGTTGATACTTTTATTTTTCATTATTTTTCATGAATAATTTATTGAAAATTCTATTAACGCCGATTAATAATTCGTTCGTCACCGTAGTAAATAATTGAATTAATGAATATTGTTTTTGTTCTCTTGCGTTTCCTTGTACACCACTACGTTATTGTATGATATTTGCGTTAACATTGTAAGATTTTTCTTCCCTTAGACGTTAAACTTGTAACGTTTATTGCGGCAATGTGACGATTGTGGAATAAAACGTGAATCCGTCTTGTCGAAAGAGTTGAAAATTATTGTTACTATTTTCGTGGGTCACAACGGTCAAATGCAAACGTCTTACTTCCTCTATCAATCCAAATATCTGCGTAGAGCCGCTCGTGAAAAAAAAAAAAAAGAAAAAAAAACATCTATAAACTATCGAATATATATATTTATACATTTTTAATGTCGAAAAATCGAACAAAAAAAAAAATAGGAAATTCAGACGATCTGTATGGACGTATGCGAGAGCTGCCAGAAGAAGGTCTATCCGTTGGAAAAAGTCGAGACGAACAACAAGATTTTTCACAAACAATGCTTCCGATGCCTGCAGTGCAACTGCGTTCTGAGGTAATTATCGTCGCATTCGAAAAAAAAAAAAAAAAAAACAACAACTTAGCGTTTCGTCAATTGTTGATTAGTCTTACAGAATTTATTAAATTCGTTTTCCTTTTTTTTTTAGGATGGATACATTTACCCTTAACAACGGAAAGCTTTACTGCATTCCGCATTTCAAACAGCTCTTCATCGCTCGAGGGAATTACGACGAGGGTTTTGGCGTCGATCCCCATAAGAATAAATGGGCGACGAACAACACGAATTCGGCGGCAGTTGCGGCTTCGGCTCCGGTAGCGGTATCGAACGGTCGAGCGACATCGATCGCTAATCGCGTCTGATCACCGGCCAATATCCGTATTCGTTGAACATAAGAAAAACAATTAATTTTCTCTGATATAAGATGAAAATTGAGTTTTCGCGATAAGAGGAAAAAAAAATATTTTTCGTCTCGTTGAAACACGAAATAGTGAAACGGAAAAAAAAAAAAAAAAAATCAATGCCAAGGAAGCAATTGCTCAATCAGAAATTTTGGCTCGCCGCTCGACTCGTCCCGAGAATCGTCAATTGCTGTCTTCGGTATCATTGAAAAAAATTCTGTGTTTTTTTTTTAATTATTTTTTTTTTAAGGGTTTCGACTCGAATAATCGACACGTTCGATCGTCAGCGGAGGTGGATCCGTGCAATTTGTATTATTATTATTGTATCCCCTGGCTGTGCGGACTCAGTGCGTAAAGTTTCACTCGACTATTGAATACTTTTTACCGTATCGTGCGCAATAGAGAAATCTCGCAGATTTATAAGTTTTTTTTTTTCGTTTGTTTAGTTTTCAAAAGATCGCGCGCGATTATTAAATTGGAAATTAAAAGAAATTCACGCCAATCTGGTCAAATCGATTCGATCGTACGTCGTATTTTTCGGATTGTAAAAAATTTCTAAGTGATTAGTGTGAAGAATTCATTTTAACATCGGATACCAATCGTCTTGTTGACCGTCGAAAAAATTACAAAAACTCAATAGTTAAATAATTCTTTATTTTTTTTCTCATTCTCTCGCCTTATCGTTCATTGTATGAAATCATTCGATCTGAAAAAAAAAAAAAAAAAAAAAAAAAAATCGACAATTCGAAATTTCTCAGCGAAATAATTCGCGGACCTTAAAATAGTGCATAGAATTTGAATTTTTTTTGTCGTCCCGCCGTTTATAACTCTTACGAAAATCCCTAAACTCATTGTACATTGTGATCCTCGATGAAATAAAATTCGCCGGCGTTACAGGCCGATGATGATAATAAGTTGTCGCAATCAGTAAACTCGTTATCCGGATGGTATCGGTAGAATAAGACGTAAGTGCGGTTGCACCAGGTGAAAATTCTTGCTTAACGTTCGTTCGAACGACTTTGCGAAAGTGAGCGCGTGGCGCGAATACGAAACGTACGAAACGCGTATCGTATTTTATTTCACTAAATTTTTTTTAGAATTGCCGGACGACTCTGGTCACAGCATATGCGCTCCCGACGACGCACGATCGGCTGCGAAACGTGAGATAATCGCGTAACTCGTAATGTTCATAATCGCGTTATAACTTTTAGATATTTAAGAAACAAAGAGAATTGCAAAAAAAAAGATACAACAATGAAAAAAAAAAAAGAAAAAAAAAAAAACAAGAAATCTCGCAACATCCGTGGCGTATAATCAACTCGAAAAAAGACGATAACAACGTCTCATTAATTTATAATATATACATACATACGTAGGCTAAAATTATTGTAAACTTGATGAAAAAAAAAAGAGGAAAGAAAATTCGATTTATTCGAAAAAAAAAAAAAAAAAAAAAAATTACGGATCTCGCCGATTCGCGTCGAAGTTCTTATCTACTATTGCTTTTTTTTTTTCAAAGTCTCTCTCGTCGCAATTTTAATTATTAATATTAAACTCGACATTGAAATTTTTGTGCAAAATCGCCGTTGGTCAGTGACTCGACGTGAAAGAATGTGTTACGGATGAACAAAAGAAAAAAAAATAAATAAAAAACAATATCAGTCGAACGAATGAGTCGCGCGCCGCACTGACCCGAGAAAGCATCATCACTTATATATTGTTTACTTTATAAAATTTATCTTATCGTACTCTGTATTATTATATATTTCTTTCGTTTTTTTTTTATACGTTGTACTATACATATTCCGCTCTTTTGCGTTTCATCTTCGTCACGTAGTTATACTTATACAACCCGAATTTTTTTTTTTTTTTTCCCAATGCCCCAACCGTGTAAGAGCCTTATATTTGTCAATATACATATTTAATTCTTGTAAATTTGATGTTTTTTCGATGTATTTTTAACGAAAAGTAGAAAACTCGAGAGAGTTGATTTTTCGTATTTATTTCGAACGAATTATTGACGACACATGAAAAATGTTTATTTCGTATTATTTTCCGAACAAATTTCGGAAAAATAACTAAAAAACGGCGCGTAATAATTTTTTTTTAAGTTCTCAATAATTCGATTCGAAGTTTTTTTTTCCTAAAATGTCTTTCCATTATCCCTTCCAATTTCGTTCCCCTCGTAGTTAAAATCGTTTATCACGTTGGTATGGCCGCTGGTTGTTTTTTTTTTATCATTCGTAAACAGATTTTCTCGAAACTAAAGAAAAATGAAAGTTTCCTTGTACGAGAGAAAATAATATTTTAGCACTGCGAGGAAGCGACGCGCACGCAACACGTATCTGTTTTTATTATCTATCGTCGAGTGCAGACGTCAAGATGATGTCGCTACTTGCGCTATGACGTTCTCGATATTTATTGATTCTTTAAGTTGGCGGAATAGCATAGGGGTTCCGGTGAGAGGCCATCACCTCGCAACGCCGAGCCGTATATGGGCCGCTGGATATAATAAGAATTCAAGGCACGCGATACTTCGAACGAAATAGCATCGTCGATTCTCGATTACACGGGAATCACGAACACACGTGCAAAAGGTGTAATCGTTGTTAGCGTAATAGAGCGCAAAGAGTTGTTTAAAATACAGCGACACGAAATTCTGGTTACTATCGCATCGCGTCGCTTTCCCAGTGTACGGTGAGTGCGCCAGTGACTGAACGTACGCCAGTGAATGAACGACCATTTTCATCCATTTCAGAATTAAAAAAAAAAAAAACCAACACTTCATTCGAATATTTTGAAAAATTTAATAAAAATACACAAAGAAACAATAATTTTGCACGCCAATTTCGAGTTTTTCATTCGTCGCTCTGAATGACTTCGATAATCGATTATTTCTTCTCACGCCGTTACGTCTTATTCTATTCAGATGGAGATTTGCATCGACTCGATCGAGTCGGCGAAGAATGCTATAAAAGGCGGTGCGAGTCGTCTCGAATGTTGTTCGGCATTGTCGGAAGGTGGACTGACGCCAACGCCGGGTTTGATTAAATTTATCAAGAGCTACACAGAGGACGTACCGGTGTACGCGATGTTGCGAATTAGATCGGGAAACTTTGTCTACACACGCGAGGAAATGGACGCGATGCTCTACGATTTGGAGACTTTAAAGAATCTCGACGTGGACGGTTTCGTTTTTGGTGCTCTGAAGCACGACGACACAATCGATTCGGATTATTGTCGCGAAATAATAACCTCTGCAAAACCGAAACCCGTGACGTTTCATCGTGCATTCGACGAGGCGCTGTATCCCCTCAAGTCTCTCGAGACTATAATCGATTTGGGATTCGAGAGGATACTAACCTCCGGACAACGAGACACAGCAGTCGATGGTCTCGAACTCATAACGAGACTGATCGATCGCGCGAACAATCGTATAATCGTTATGCCCGGTAGTGGCATCACGACTGCCAACATCGAGATTATTAAGAGCAAAACAGGCGCGAGAGAATTTCACGCTTCGGCGAGAAAACGCGTGTCGATGGAAGGTGGCGCCACCAAAGTTAAAATTGGCGACGACGTCGATAGCAGCCACTACGTCATGATTACCAATGAAGATTTAGTTAAGCAAATGGTCGATATTATTAAAAATCCGTGAAAATAAAATGATGCATTACAACGTTAGCGCGATGTATTTGACAATTATTTATCTCCACGTTTACTTTCGAAAAAATGTGAATTTTTTTTCTCGACGTTCACTACGGCTCTGCGCAACTGTTTTGCGATTCCCTTTGCACCCTTGTAACACAGATCAGTCGATAAAACACGAATCCAATACGTTTTGCGATGTGATTGACATTTTTTTTTATCGCTGAACGTTTTTTTTCGTAAATACATTCCACATGGGAAAAAGTATATCTATGGATATATCTAATATATTTTCGTCGAAAAATGGTGTACTGCACATATTTTTGAATATATTTCTACAAATATGTCACCAAATATATATAACGAATTATCTGATTAATATATTAATTATATAAAAACGACGAATTCATTTGATTGATTCATTTATTCTCAATATACATAATTGTTTCTCTATCGTTTAAATTTTCAACATTTCCACGATCTCGGATTCGTGTATATAAATAGGTTTTATCAGGAGCCGTCAAAGTTTCGCGGCGCGAAGTCCGAGGAAAAAGGAATACGCGTTTGTACGTCGTCCGCCCAGACGGCTTATTCGATACGACGAAATGCATTAATGAATACACGAATTACATGTTAATTATTACAAATATTTCGTAATCCCGAAAGGTCGATTGAAAAAAAAATATCCGCGATAACAATCGATAATTTCGATCGATTTTGTTTTTTGACGTACGAAAGAAAATATAATGACCAAAGCTGTGCAAACAACTCCGAGACTCAATATTACGAGCAAATATATACAGTGGAAAAATGAGTTTCGTTCTTTTTCTCCTACCAACAAATTCGCGTTTACCAGTATTTGTAAAGACTTTGGCGTCTATTCGCCGTGAATCGTAAAAAATTTAGGGTTATGGTTTCAGTTCATGTTTACCGTGTGCCGCGGTTATTGACTGTTTATATGCAATAATCAACTAGACACGGAATTTCCACATCAGCTTTCGATCTTTCGAATATTTTTAACCGCGAAATTCGTATTCAAATTGTGAATCCATTGCGTTGCGGACGTTGTGCATCCGATTGCCGTTTAATCGTATTCACTATGCTTACCTGCATTCTCCGCGATGTTTATCGCCCATAAAGGGGATTCGTATGGTTGTCTCCAAATAGACGACGCAGCTTCACAAACGAATGCATAAATTCACGCATCGAACATGCATGTACTTTAACCCTCCAAGATAAGTATGCGGAAAATTTAATAATTTGAGATAAGTACCGACATGATTTACTTTTATCTCTAAGACGCGTGGCTAAAGCTACCAGTGCAAACCGGACTTCTCAGCACGACGTAGCGCCGTTGACAGTAACAAGAAAGCGAAAAAATGTGCAACGACAACGCCACGGAGACTACAAAGTTCTTGGAACTTAACGAACTTTCGTCGTCAAACGTAAGTACATAGAAACAAATATATTTTGTTAATTAGCCACATCCTTGCCGCGTTTATTTGTATCGGTATTGTATCTGTTTATTCGGAAAATTTGAATGTTTTTAAAAACAATAACCAACAAAAAATTTACCGAAAAAAAAAATCCGACATTTTTGAAACGATTTCTATTTTTTTTTTTTCAACACATCGATGTTTATCGTTACAATTTTATACCAAAAAAAATCGAAAAATACACTTTGGTTTATTAAAAAACGACATCGCATGCGTGCGCATTGCGCAGGTCGGTATTTGTCTACATTCGCTGTAATGTTTTGATTGATAAGATTTAATGAAAACAAATAAAGAAAAATGCATTATTACGTCGCGATTCCGAATATTTCCGGTTGCAGAGGTCAACAAGAGCGGTTTTGATATCGAGGTTATTACCCCACAGTGCATAATCGCGATGTTTTTCCAAGACAAACAAATTGCTTTCCAGACACTTCCACCAGACGCGATAAGAAAAACGACTTAATCGTTTGGTGACAGAAAAT
Organism: Buathra laborator; assembly: GCA_934046635.1. Lineage (NCBI taxonomy): Eukaryota > Metazoa > Arthropoda > Insecta > Hymenoptera > Ichneumonidae > Buathra > Buathra laborator. Next base: position 10,250,964 of record OW203900.1, read on the forward strand.
TTCGAGACGATTTGCGTTTATCATAAATTTCAAAAAAAAGATCGACGACGATATCGAGATTTCTCGATCTCGTCAATTTAATGACCAAAGAGTTCAAAATCATTAATACGAAATCACCATTTCCGTTCATTGATTACGGATTATCGATATGTACGCTGTATCTCTTTTTTTTGCGCGATAAAAGCAGCCAATTCACGAGGATTAGCAATCGACGCATCAGTGCTGAGTAGACGCGGAATATTTGCGGTGCTATATAAAAAAAATTTTTTTGCGCGTAAATCAAAACTTTTCTATTAATCGAATATTCTTGACGATCGATCTTTTATGCCGCAATGAGAACGTCGCATTTCATTTTATAATACAACGATTATACACACGATGCACCGATGCACGAAGCTATACCGATCGCGTGATTTCACCAAAGAGAAAAGTTATGCGGCGGCGTTTGAAGACAAAAACCATACCATGAATAAACTCATTTACTTTATCGGGTAATGTTTATGCACACTACTCGCGTTCATTTCTTCATTGTTATTCATTTTTTTATGCTTCTTTTTTTTTTTAACCATGAAAAATCGTAATTAAGCGCGCGGATGAAAACGACCTTCGCGTGGTTTTCCCGAAAGGTCGGCTATTCCGTATTTTTTCACGATGTATTATGGCAAAAAGGAAAGGAAATTAAATTACCGTCGAAGACTAATTGATTTATTAACATTTTTATTTGATGAGCTGAAAAATGCAAATCGCAAAAAAAAAAAGATAATTAGATCGACTAATCCAATTGACGCGATGTATTAATACATTAATCGGTTAATCAGTGCGGCGCAAGAATTCTTTTCGCCACCGACGACTTCTTCGCCGTTGCTGAAAATCTTCTGAAGGTAAAGCTACAGTCGTTTTTACGCGGAATTATCGTAATTTTACTATCCCCGGGGGCCAACGGTCGAGTTCAAGTTTCATTATCTCGCGTGTAGGAAGACGAACCGGTATGGAAGGAGGATCTCTTCACGGACCACGGAAAGTGGATGGACGGATGGGAGACGAGAAGAAAAAGACGCGCGGGTCACGACTGGACGATAATAGCGCTCGGTCAGCCCTCCATTATCGAAGGTTTTTGCGTCGATACCGCATACTTTACTGGAAACTACGTACCGAGATTTTCCATTCAAGGGGCGCGATTAACGAAAAATGGTAATTCTTAATATAAAAATGAACAAATTACGAAATACATCAAACGTATTCAAAATTTTTTTTTTTTATATATATTTTATTTATAATTTTTTTTTTTTTTCAATATTCATAAATTTTTTATATTTTCTCGTTTTTTACGTCGAATTGAGTTTCTGTATAAAAAAAAAAAAAAAAAAAAAAATTTTATCCGATCTTCCAATGTTTACACGCGATAGATGACAAAATCTTTCCCGCGCGACACGCCAAAATGGGAAGTTCCGCGACGGAGGATACTTTAAAAAAAATTGCTGCCCTAAAAACCGAGGTATGCGATTATTTTTAAAAAGTTAAATTTTGAAAATTTTTCTCGAAAATTTCGAAGATTTTTTTTTTCTTTTTTTAATAATTCTATAAAAACGCATGAAAAGGATTGGGAAATACTGATACCGATGGCAAAGCTAAAACCAGGATATCCCGAGACCCGGAAATCATATTTTACTCTCAACTCGAGAGAAATTTGGACGCACCTCCGTCTGAATCTCTATCCGGACGGTGGAATCGCACGTTTAAGAGTCTACGGCTTAGCGGCACCCGATTGGAGCAATGTAAGCCTTGCGGCTCCGATTGACCTGATAGCACGGGAAAACGGTGGTATTTGCGAAAAATACACAAACGCTCATTACGGACATCCGCGTAATTTGATAAAAGGCGGAAACGCTACCACTATGGCGGACGGATGGGAGACCGCGCGACGACTCGACAGACCTCCGGTAATCAGGATCAACGACTCGGGATTGATGCAGGTGCGCACGCGATTCCATCATTTTCGGAATTCGCGATTTAAAAAAAAAAAAAAAAAAATGTATACCGTACCGATTTTTAAAATTTTTTCTCGTAATTTCGTAAAAAAAAAAAAATTTCGCGGATTTTCTCGAAAAAATGTGATTTTGAATTGTTTGAACGATGGAAGAAATTAAATAAAGAAATCTTTCGTTTTGCTGATGTCATGACCCGTGTAAATCAGGTGCCGGGCGAAGAGTGGGCGATCTTCAGACTCTGCCACGTCGGTACCATAGAAAGTATCGTCGTCGACTCGGCGCATTTCAAGGGTAACTTTCCCGACAGTTGTAAGGTCGAAGGTATTCTCGCGTCGGAAGGTAACTACGCGGAATCTCAGGATAAATGGATCACCGTTATGCCATCGACAAAGGCGAGTCTACGATCGATTTCGCGATCTTTTTTTATCAATTTTTTTTTTTCTATTCTCGTTGAAACAACTGATAAATTGTTGTGTTTATTTTACTCGTTTTTTTAGCTATCCGCTCATAAAATTCATACTTACACGGTACACGATTTGACTTGGAAGGGACCACTGAGTCACGTAAAAATAACTATCTACCCGGACGGCGGAGTTTCGAGATTTAAACTCTACGGTTACCCGCAAGAATAATTAATTAACCGGTTATTATAAGAATTAAAAAACTGTAAAATAATTTTATAGAATTTGAATGCAAAAAATGTCTTTTATACGATTCGCTGAATTATTCGAAAAAAACGTCGTATTCGATGTTTAATTTTTTTTTTTTTTTTTTTTTTTTTTCGATGTTCAACACGTTAAAAAGTTATTTTCTAAGTATTCGACGCACAAGAACTATAAAATTGCGTATTTTATATACGAGATTTTTCTTCGCGCAAACAGTCTGAAGTGTTATTAAACATTATATGTTCTATAGGTATTGATACTGAAATATAATCCGATGCAAACGTTTTATTGCAAATAACTCGATAACCTTAAACTATTACGATTATCCACGTCGTATTAAAAACGAAAAAATGATTTCAATTACTATACAAATCCGCGTATTCCGCGCTGAATGAGTTACGATTTCGATCGATCAAAGCGCGGAAAGCAAAGTGAGAGTATAAATCGTACGGCGATCATTGACTTCGCGCGTACACTCTCGGGGATCTCGGTACCTCATTCATGCGGTGCGCAAGAAAACTTGCAGAGTACAGAATCCCCGACGCAACGAAAAAATTTCATACGATGTATTATCGACATCAATGGCAACGAAATAACAAAAACAACGGGGAATTTATGCGAATGCGATCAGTTACGGCGATCCAAATTCACGAAACATTTAGAGGCAAAACGGAGATCGACCACTAACCTTGAAATATTATCGACATATGTCAATTTTTTCTCGTAAATTATTCATATTTGTATTGACAAATAAATTTGTCTCGTCAGCTGTAAGATTCCATTGCGTCGGTCCGAACTAATAGAGGGCGCGCCGCGAAATTCCCACGCCATGGATCAACGTCGCGCGAGATGAAGGGAATCAGTGGTGGAAGAAAGATGCGCGGCCATCTTGCATACTGGGATACCGGCGAGCGACCGGCTCCATGGCCGCCGTCCGCGGACCGTCTTACACTGGGAAATCTCGTATGATTTTCTCGTAAGAATTTTTTGAATTTAGAGGAATTTTCTTGTATTGTAAACATTTGTAAGATATATTAAACACCATTCTGTATCCGCGAACTCATCTTAATTTCATTATCCCCATTATAACGAAACGTATTCCGCGAATCGTGCGAATAAAAAATTGATTAATAATTTTTATCACGTAATTTAATAATTTTTACAAATAGATCGAAAGAAATAATATTTTTAGAATTGAAATGAATGTTGATATATCGACGATAGCGGGGGTTTTATTAAGCGCTGTGGCTGCTCGTCCGGAAACCGGACGAATAAACGTATATTATTCGTCCGGATAAAAAAATGTCATTTGTAGATCAAAGTATCCGGACGAATAAACATATGTTATTCGTCCGGAAAAAAGTTTTTATTAGTAAATTAGAGTATCCGGACGAATAATCGTATGTTATTCGTCCGGATAAAAAGTTTTATTTGTAAATTAGAGTATCCGGACGAATAAACGTATGTTATTCGTCCGGAAAAAAGTTTTTATTAGTAAATTAGAGTATCCGGACGAATAATCGTATGTTATTCGTCCGGATAAAAAGTTTTATTAGTAAATTAGAGTATCCGGACGAATAAACGTATGTTATTCGTCCGGAAACAGTTTTTATTAGTAAATTAGAGTATCCGGACGAATAATCGTATGTTATTCGTCCGGATAAAAAGTTTTATTAGTAAATTAGAGCATCCGGACGAATAAATGTATGTTATTCGTCCGGAAAAAAGTTTTTATTTGTAAATTAGAGTATCCGGACGAATAATCGTATGTTATTCGTCCGGATAAAAAGTTTTATTTGTAAATTAGAGTATCCGGACGAATAATCGTATGTTATTCATCGGGATTATTCATTTGAAAAAATATCCGGACGAATAACATACGTTTATTCGTCCGGACACGCTAATCTACAAATAAAACTTTTTATCCGGACGAATAACATACGTTTATTCGTCCGGATACTCTAATTTACAAATAAAACTTTTTATCCGGACGAATAAACGTATGTTATTCATCCGGATACATCCAGTGAAAAAAAAACAGACGATCGACAGGACTCGAACCTCGAACCTCGAGACTTTCAATCAACCGCTCTACCTATTCAGCTAACCAGCTTCGATGGTATACCTCGAATTGCATTCTAACTTATAGTCCACGAAAGTGATACATAAATCGATCTTTTTGGTAAAAAATATAATAGTTCCAACAAAAAACAACAAACATAAACTTTTTTAAACATACAGAGAGGATATACGTACAGAGGCACGTTCTGGACGACAAAATATAAATATGTCACTTTCCGGACGAATAATATACGTTTATTCGTCCGGCTTCCGGACGCCTAGACACTCCGTTTATTAAGTGTGAAATCGGCAACAAAAGCGGAAGATGATCGAACAGATACGATAGCGATATACCTACGCGTGCGCATGTACTTTCATCGAAAGCGCACAGTTATCGTGAGAGAGTGCGCATCATCGATCGCGATGAACGGACGAACGAAAGAAAAGGGAGAATATTATTTTGGAAGACATTTTTCACTCCAGTTTCATATTAATTGGCGAATGATAGAGAGCGAGTGGATATTTATAGCGAGACGCGTCGCGGGCACCCGAGCGCACCGCGCATATACATATATATAATACAGACAGTCGAAACGAAAATGAGACTATAAAAATGAATGCTAAGAGGCTAATAAACTAAAGACACAGATGGTCATGTAGGCATTACGTGAAACGAGGCAATCAGAATTCAGGAAATCATCGCAGACTAAAGAGGCGAAACTAAAAAGTAGCTAAATAGCGGTAAAAGAAATATATTATAATAACAGGTTAATTACAATCATTAGCGCGGTAAGCTTATAATTCTACTTGCACGCATCGAACAAAGGGAATCGGATGATCTTTCGAATTACTAATGAATTTTTTTAATTTTTTTTATTTCATTATTCAAATATTTCGTTAATTAGTCATCTTTGATTTGTATTAATTAGACTTATTCTACATGTTAGTCATAAATCTCATTAATTCATCACGCGTTATTTTCAATCGTATTTTCATCGTTCCAATCTCGAACGCCCGCGATTACCATTTTTTTTTTTCATAACCTATTTTATTTAACATCGATTAACTCTGAAATTTTAATAAAGACGTGGATCCGAGAAAAAGAAAACTGTTGTTCCGACACTCGGAAATAAATGCCGAAGCGAAGGGGGCTAAAGTATACAGTGCCTACCGTGAGAGTTGCAACGTCCCGTAAGTCAAGCGCGCGCTCGTGTAAGTCGAACGGATGGTCATCATCGGTAGCAGCGCCAACAGCAACAGAGTATAGTATCGGTACGAAGCCAAGAAGAAACGAATAAACGCAGCGGCGCCGGAGCTGGCGAGTATCCGTGCTCCTTGTTCAGTAGAGTCGACGAGAGTCCTAAAAGTCTCGAGACGATGGTCGGCGCGCACCTGCGGCGAGTGGTCGAGAGAGTACACGCAACACAGTCCGTGAGGGCCCCCGTGCGCTACGGCACATTATTGCTCAACCCGCATCGTGTCCCCGTCAGTGCGGGAATCACTTTCAGACGGTTCGGGCGGTCAGATTCGATCACTCCCGACTGTACACAACTCTATAGTACAATTGGCGTCGGGTTTGTTCACACGCGTTGTATATCGTAAACGTCCTTGAGTTGCGCGCGCTACATATTCGTTCGGACAATACACAAATGTGATAGGAATAAACTTTTTCGGGTAAGAACACCGATGAAACTTTTCTCTAATCACGATACCACGCTAATCTTTCGAGAATCGATTTGATCGATATTTTCATACGATTTTGCGACACATATATATATATATGTTTGCACCTTTATTTTTTCGGTAAATTACATTCTTGATTTTATCTCTCGACAAAAAGTTTCGTAGGTTATATCATCGATAAAGATTTGTGATTAGATATTTGACGAGTGGTTTAATCGATAATTCCGAATTGTCAAAAAACGCGCCGGGGTTGTTCACTGTTTGCAAACAGACGACAGTCGCCTCGAGAGCGGTCGACGACACGGCGGATCTATGAAACTCTCTTACCGCGGTTTCTCGTATGTGGTACACGTCGCTTGTCGCTGTGGATTATCGCGAAACACGAATAAAAAATCTGTGATACACGCGGACATTTTATTTTCCATCACTAGTTTTTTTTCTTATTTTCACGTTCAGTTGAGACGCAGTTCGCGTCTGATGATCTCACATGTAAACACGCCTCGGCACTCGTATAACCTAATAACGTACGAAGTGTCAACAAACCTCTGCCATCCGATGAAAGCCACGTGCTGTACCAAGAGCATGCAGAAACTTTCATTCGATGTCATTCAATTAAACTTTGCCGATATTTTTGTTTCGTTTATTACTATTCGTTATTCTTGTACACGCAATTTGAATAATTTAAGCTTCTCGTGTTTTCATTGAAATATTCATTCTTTCGATCTTATAAAATTAGTTTTCGCGTAAAACCTATGGAGTGACAATATTTACGAAAATTTATTTAATTCATTTGAATAATTTATGTTTTTCGTGTTTTTATCGAAATATTGTTTTTATTTGTTTTATCGTAAATAAATTATTTTTCGCATTATAAACAATGGGTGACAAAATTTTTTGGGGAATTTCATTGAAACGGTAAAATATCGTGACATCGTTTCGTACTGTGAAAAGTAGGTCCCGTTCCCGCCGTGGGACGAGGCCGTTCTTGTGTCTGCGCGGCTTGCTTGTCGCTTCGTCGCTGTGCGGTCGCGATCGTTGTCGGTGTCGTCGGGGTCTCTCCTCGTATGTCGACTTCGTCGAAGCTATGTATAGATACACATATATATATTGCTACGTATATGTGTGCCAACATCGGAACTGAAACGGGGTATATACCGGCGGTTATTAAATATGTAACTTTCACGAAAAGCGCAAAGTCCTTTCTCCGAGTCGGAATGCGATCCTTCGAGTCGACGGGCGTATCTATCAGCGCGTATTTGCCTGTCGCATCGGTGTCTATAGTTCGACTACCTACATTCGCGGCTAAAACATCGCGGCGGCGTAGAGACCCATTAAGTGACGTATATAACTTACCGATAAACTTTTTTTTTTATCATCACGATGCAATGCATAATTTCAGCAGTGGTCTACTTGCAACATTCGAACTTGAAATTTTATTGACTTTCCGCCATTAATAAACGACGCAGCTCGCCGCATCTTCGATGTTTATAGACAACTTACACGATCTTAAATTTTTAATACACGAATACAGTAATCGATTCGGCGCTCGAGTTGCTTATTAAAGATAATTATCGAAGATAATTAAGGTAAATGAGTTTAATGGTTAATTTTTGATGATGAAAAAACGATGTATATTTATTGGCCGCAGAGAAACCGGAACCGTATTGACGTTTCAGTATTTCCTCGTCATTGAGTATAATGATAAAAAGAAACAGGTGTAATCTAAGGTTAGGTCGACTTTGAAAGGTCAAATTAGCATCTGCGAAATATGAAATTCTTGGAAGCAGGAAAAAATCTTTTAAAATCACGAAACTATTTATATCGATATGACGTCACGCTGAATTGCATAGTGCAAAGATGCGTAAAGAATAATTGACTTCGACTATTTTTTTTAAATTTGATATCGTATTCTCTTTACAACGAAATTTGTTGTTTTTTTTACGAAGCGTCGTCCGACGCGATGTCCTTGTGATCGAGTCACTCTTACTTTTCCGACATTTATTGTTATGTATCGAAAAAAAAAATGTATATATATATATAATCGACTTGAATTTTCCTACCAGTAATTGGCACTACAAACAATAAACAACTGGATGTTTCTTTCACCATCTCGAGTTGTCGTCGACACTTATAACAGTCAGGTTTTGCCACGCCGAGTACATCACGCAAATCTTGCCATTTTATCTCCGTATAATAGCGACCCGAGAAGAGACGTATCTCGGCCTTTCGTAAATTGTTTCGGAATACCACGTGATTGCTGTACATATATATATTTTCGCGTGCTGAGAATCTAATTTTCGCGTGTGGTATAACGTTGTTCTTGAGATGAGATGTTAGTCCCATGAATAATCGCTAACGAGTCTGAAGCGTCTTGCATGGTCCGATGCCGCGAAAAGATCGGCTAACTAACCAAAGGCACTGGACCGTCAACGTTGCAACGGCATTTGTTTCTTACATCGCACACTAGTGTGACGGCGCGCGCGCGCATGCGCACACCGCCGCCGAGAAGAAATTAAATACGAAACCACGATCTCCGCGTACTGTAACGATTATTATCATTTGTTTTTTTTTTTTTATTATTTTTCTCCAAGTTAAACGTACAGTAGATACAGTCGTGCAACGAGTATCAGGCGCATAGTTATAGAGGAGAGGTTCAACAAACTCCTCGCCACGGCTATGTGTTCTCTCGTGACGTAGACAGTTACGCGGTAAATAAAGAAAGAGAGAGTATGCGTGCAGTATGTGATGTGAATACATGCGTGTCGACACGTGCGTGTGTGTCGCACCGAACACTTTCTAATGGCGTTTTCCTCTCGCCCGGCGAATCTCCGCGATAACGTACCAAACGACAGCGAAAAGATTTTTATTTGATAAAACCCATTTTTTTCCAGTAAATTCGGAATCGCGAAATTTGTGAAAGTTTAAAACAAAATGTCGCGTCAACGGTACTTGACAGAAATGTAGGTGTGAGGTTAGGAAAATCGAAACAAATTAAATTACGAAATAAAAGTCGAGAGATAAATTAAAATTAAAGTAAAATTGAAATTAAACGAAAACAAAAAAAGTAATAATAATAATGTAATAAGAATGTAATTTTCTTTAGTCGGCACGCTAAAGCGCATTCCGCCCAACTAAGAATTCTCCGCCAATCGACAAATCGAAGGGAGTCGGACGGGCGTTCGGGAAAAAATAAAAAGAAACGTGAAGAAAGGAAGGTCACGGAATAATGTGCAATCATTGAATCGATAAGTGGATCATTAATAAAGGGTCCATCGATACGGTTTTACGGTGTGCGAGAGATAACGAGTGGGATCGACGATAGTGACACAAGACGTGACGGCGGACCGATAGTTAGACGACAATGACGAGTACGAAGGACGATCCGCAGGCGGAGAGGATTAGGAAAATGTTCAGCTGGAGCAGCGGTCTCACAAGGTAGGAAAATACAAAACAGTTTTAATTTTGCACGTTGGTATATATACATCGAGAATATTAATAAAAACATAACCTATTCCCAAAAAAACTAAAAAAATCGGAAAAATATTATTTTACGAGGGGATTTCGTATTTTATCGAAAAAAAAAAAAAAAATCTTTTCAAGAACGATTTTTTAACGCCAATTATTGTTTATTCCGTAAAAAAATTTGAATAGCTTTCGTAAAAATATTCAAAGTTGCAACCGATACTGGAAAGTTGAGAATTACGTTCGGGTTTTGTACGAAAACAAAAAAAACGTCATATACCGTGCGTATCCTTGAGTTATGCGTCAATTACATGTAAATTTATTCGAACAAGTTATTTATTTATACCGCAACCGTGAAAGCATCGCGATATAGTGTATTTTACTTATTAAACGACAAACCTGATTTCTCGGTTACGAAAGCCCGATATCTAATATGTATCGCGGCGCAATTGATACAATGTGCTTGTTGCGGCCTCCGGAAGGTCTCTGTACCAAATGGATTTTCCATGACTATTATATTACTGTATATCATTCGAGCGCCGCGAACGCGTGTGCGAAGGCTTAATAATCGTAACCGCTGGAAACGCTTCCGCGATTCGACAACCATTCAAGCTTCGTCGGGGCTTTCACCCGCGACGCGATATTGCTGTTGTCGAACAAGAATTGAGGGGAAATACCGACGATTCTCGACGATCGCGATTCTTACCCATATAACACGCGACTCTATGCTTATTTCGATATATATGTCACACACGATTTTTTCAACGTGATTTCTAAAAAAAACATTTTCGAACATTCCGAAAAATAGAAAGTATAAGACCGGTTCTGAATGAAATTCACTTATTAATTCCGGAGTCACTTCCACTTGCTGTGTGATTACTATTATATTCTCGCGTTTAACACGCATCAATGGGGCATCCGAAAGGAAGTAATTCACAAGAAAACAATCGTTGATTTTATTATTCAACCGATTTTTTAGTTAAAGTTATTATTTTTATATTATTATTTTTATTAAATATATATTTTTTTAATAACCTTATATATATTATTAATATTCGCGAAATAAAAAAAAAAATAAAAAAATTTTGAAATAAGTATTTTGATTTTTTTAAGAATTAATTTTTTTCGTGATTTGAGAAAAGTTTTCGAAGTAAATGATAGAGAAAAAACGAAATGTTCGTTTTCGGTTTCGGAGTCTTATCGATCGACCGATCTTGACGACTGTTTGAGAGCAGATTTTTTCGAAGGAATGCAACCAAGAAATACATCGTTTCTTTGCCGTCCGTAACAATCGAGAGTTATGCCGGAGTTTCGATCGACCTGCGGTCGAGGTCCTTAGCTCGGCGATACATAACACGAGAGTCAGCTGAGCCGGAGCAGCAGGTATACAGTACCTGCGCTCGCGCGACGATCCTATAATTTTCTCGAACCGCAATGTGTACTCTTCGAAACGCCTATAAGGATAGATACATCGCACATTGAAGGAACATTCGGCTTAATACTACGCGCTCGAGCTTCCGTTCCAAGGTTTTGTTCATAACGTCGTGCGCACGTGAGTGGAGCGCAAAATTCGCGATTTCGCTGTGAATACAAATTTTTCATTTGAAAGTTCCGAGGCGCGAATTACGTTTGATAATTGAAAATCTGAGATAACGAAATAAGTTTTTGATTAATGAATTAATTGATTCACTTCATCATTAATCAGTTACAAAAAAAATTAAAAATCAATAAATAACTTTTTTTTAATTAATTAATTTGTCAGTCATTAAAAAAAATTAAAAATAAATAAATTTCAATTTATTTATTTTTAATATTTTTATAAATAAATTTCAATTTATTTATTTATTTTTTTATAAATAAATTTTAATTAATTTATTTATTTCGAATTTTTCGAATTAATTCTTCATAAATTATTTATCAATTATTAACCAATTTATCGCGTAAAAAAACTGATTTAACGAGAATAACGCAATTTGCGTGGGAAAAAGTTGATAAATTTGCTATTTTTTTCGTCGTTCCTTCGAGAAAAAGTGGAACGAATCGAGAGCGGATGCGGTGGGAAGGTGAATCGGCTGACGAAAATTCCGCGAGATAGGTCTGTCGATGTCTCGGTCGCGTAGAGTTCCGTCGCGGTGGGGGTTTTTGTCAGAGGAGTCCAAGAACTCGCGTGAAAGTTGTCGGGCGGCGTGTGGGGCCCCCGATGCGAGGCAACACACGAGTAGCATAAGTCCGCGTCCGGCGCGTTCACGAAGTCTCGAAGTCTCGAAGTCTCGAAGTCTTTCGGAGCCTCGGAACTCGGACCTCGCTGCGCCACTGACTTTCCTCCTACTTCTTCGCGGCCCGTCTCTTTCCTCGGCGATCCACCGTACGCGGTGCTCTTCGGAACTTAACTCTCGTAGTGAAAGGCCCCACTGTACGCGTACAGTGGACAGCCGTTGTATGCTGTACGCGATGTATAGTGGAAGTCGAACGACGATAATCGTGGAAAGAAAACCAGTCTCGCCGTCCAGTCGATTAGAAAGAGAATAATGATACAGCGGAGAACGATCGTAACATCCGGAGAACCCGAAACTCACAAAAACGTATCACTCGCGCGACTGTTATAAACTTTACAGACGGCATAAAAATCACTCGATGCCAAAAGATCGAGACGAGAAAACCGGAACCGTAGGAAAAAATTCTTATTCCTTTAACCTTGAAAATTTTATGATTATCGGTAGCGCGTCTTAAAAAAAAAAAAAAAAAAAAAAAAAATCATTTTAGAGTAAAATTCCGTAAAATGTGATCATCCCATATGCAAACACCCGACTCTTCCAGTAACCCATGCAAGTTGCTAATCACTTCAGATCGAACTTTACAAAAGTTTATGACTCGTTTCGCCGCAAAAAGTCTTAAGTCCAATTTTCACGAGAAGATATGGAAACTTATAAATTTTTATTACGAATTTTTTTTTTTTTTTTTTTTTTTTTTCGGAAATTTCGTTAATATTTGTTGATAATGTTGAAAAAACCGCAAAAAATCGGTATAAGCGCACAATATCGATGTAATGCTTCGTCATATAAAAAATCCAGAGAACTTTTCAATAAATTGCTTGCAAATACCCGAGAGAAATAATAATAAAAAAAATAATAAACTGGTCGCGTCTCGCAGGGTGAATCCTAACGAAAGGTTCAACGCAAAGACCGAGACGAAACGACGCGAAATAAGGCTGACAATTTTTGTTGGTAGCTGTCTATTATATTGTCCTCCGAGTCGAGAAGCACCTGTAATGCGGTAATAAATGCGTCCTTGAAAGACGCGGGCGTTACAAAACGTCTACATAGCCATACGCGCGCATAACATTACTCCGTACATAAACTATATATATATGTATACATACCGCACCACATAGATAATACATACAATACGCACGAAAGACTTTGCGCACGAAGTAAAACTATGCGTCGACCATAAGGATCCACGCACTCTTGTTGTGACGCGATCGTCAATTGTACGCGAATTGAATAGCGATAAAGTAACTCCAAAATCGTAAGTACGAGAGTTCGCAGTCTCTGACACTCCCAACTTCCATTGCGGCACCTGCGTACGTAATGCGATGCAAAGTCGCGCAATGAATCATCGCGATAGCACTCGCGAAAATGTTTCGAATTTTTCTGATTTACGAATAACTCGAAAGATCGTGAAAAAAAAAAAAAATAAATCGATTATCGACGATACCGATCGTTTACGGAAATGATGTTGAAATGAACGAAAAAAATGGTAATTTTTTCAAAAATCGTCCGATTATTATTATTTTTTTTGATTAAAAAAAATATATCGCGAAATATGATATGATATAATTTTCATGAAAAATTGTTTATTATCGATGTATTTCTGTAAATATATGACAAAATGTATGATTAATAAATTATATATAAAAATATATAAACATTCCGAATTTCATATATTTCGAATATATTAGTTGCATATATTTTATTGATCGATGCAACGGACAAAAATATAAAAATTACACTCCGCGATCTTTTAATCGGTTAATGATCCCGACTACGGTAACTGACTTCTCATCCGACGTTAAAGATATTCGAACGTACCGACGCCGGTGAGTTCCTCGATCATCGGCACATCTTTGCCGATCTTCGAAGCAGCGGTCTGCGAGATGGCAGCACGAAAGCTCTCTTTTCGATTAATCGACGCGAATGAGATGCGTGCGTTTTACGCGGCGCGTAAACAATTCGTCAACAAAGTCCTTGAATTTTGTACTCAACTATTCGATGGGTTAAAATTATCTCGAGAACAGACGTCGCATTAATTCGCGATTAGTCTCGCGATTGATCGATCGTTGAATGGCTACCTGTTGATCAATTTATCAACTGGAAATTCATTTTTTTTTTTTTTTTCATATTGCAAACAACTTTTAGCATATAACGTGAAAAAAGTAAATAGAACTCTCTGATTAGAATAGAAAAAAAAATGAATGACGTATGGCGGTGCCATCGTGAACTGCAAGGTCGCCGCTCGATATATATTACTTTAATGTTTTTTTTTTTATTGTTTATTCGACGTGCGAGCGAACCTCGCAATACGCTCTCTCATTATATTAGCGACCAACCTTCCCGACTACACTACCTGACGGACGAATACGTGACGTGCGTCGAAGTGATCTTAGTTTTCGAAATTTTTATTTCCTCGAGTCACGTTCGCGCGGTCTGGTAGTAGTAGTACCGCGAGCGCGACCCGCGAGGTCTTTGTCTCATCCAAGGATCGAAGAGGTTTCTCTCGAAATGGAAAACCAGTTTTTCGAAAAATATATAATCCACAAATAGCGCATTTGTTTTTCGCTTCAGTACCGCGCGCGACTAACGATTATATTTCAAAGCGGAACTCATATCGTTGCTGGACTCGCTGACGAGAGGAAAGCCGTCCTTCGCAAACGGTGGAGAAGACAACGAATGTTTGCGTAAAACATTCGCGGATCGGTGCGAAACGGTTTCTCGGCACTCGAACGCCGTCACCAAACGATTCCACGAGCTCTCGTCTTCATTAATATTTCGAGAAAACGTTATCTCGAGAATCGTGAATTTTTGGAAATTCGTTGACTCCCGCGATACTTAACTTACGCGTGCGAGAAAAAGGCGTAAGAAATTATTTTTAAATTTCCCAAATTTTTTGCCCTCAGCGAGAGTCCAATTTTTTTTTTCAGTTTTTTTTTTAATTATTATTATTTTTTTACGTAAATAAACATTTATTTCGCGATATCTAACTATAAATACGTTAACTATAAATAAAAACTTTTTTTACGTTGCATACATTTTTCTATAAACCCTTATAAATTGATTTTGTGATTAATTTCGAAATTCGATACGAAAAAGAAGAATATGCAAATATATATTACAAATATATGAAATTTGGTACTTTTTTTTATATAATTAATATATTAATCACATAATACGTTTTTTATTCGGTGACATATATTTTCCGAAATATTTTTTGAAATACATCGATAACACAAATTTTTTTAATTTTTCGTCTGATTTTTTAATCGAAATACGCGAATAGTTTTACCGGTTTGAAATTTTTTATCTATAAACTCCATATTTCGAAGAATTTCTCGCCACCTTTCCGCTATTACGCGAATGAATTTGTTGCCACTTCCGATTATTATGATAATTTGTTATGCGCGCAATGTCGGGATTGACGACGTCGATGTTTGTTGCACATTGCGATACAAAAAACAAACAGTTTGTTTCTTTTTTTTTTTTCATTTATTTTTTATTCTATCGTTTATATCGAAAGGACGGGTCGGTTGTCGTCACGACGCAAAGTTCACGCAGCCCGACGTCACGCTATTAACGCACTTAGTAATGTTTTATTCATCGCCGGATTTACGCGATGCCCAGCGGCTAATTGCTGACTCGGCAAATAATTTTGGTAAGCATCGGGTGGCGATCGACGCGTTAGCGTCTTCTTCCGCTAACGATTCTCCGCAATCGGCGTATCTTCGTCAAGACGAATAAAATTTTTCGTCCAAAACTCTCCCAACGATGTCATAATGATCCAATTAATTATTGCGATTGCGATTGCAACGCTTTCGTATTCGACGAATCGGTACAATCCGATGAATATCCCGGTTTTTCCCTCTGCTTTTATGTAATAACTGTACACCGATTGCTTTCACGTCGCGGCGGACCAATCCTCTGTACCCTTTAGAAACAAAATTAACGTTCGCTACAATGGCGATACGAATGAAATTTTTTCTCTGGTTATTTCGTATATTTCGATGTTTAAGCGAATTTTGAAAAATTCTCCAAACGCAATTTTTCGCGATGTTTTCGATGTATTATAAAAAAAAACCATCGAAAATTATGATTTTTCGTAAATATATCGATATTTTTTTGAGTTTTCGCCGTTTTTTTTTCACTTTCGCAGTCGATTCGATGTAAATCGAAACTATCGATATATATTACATTAAAAGGAAAGTACGAGGAAACTCGATGTTTTTTTTTTTTTTTTTTTTTTTTTTTTTTTTTTCATCCGATTACGAGACACTCCGCACCTGTTCGGCAGGAATGAGTCCGGATCTTGCGCGAGTTCCGACATTCCGGGTTCTCTCGAGGTTTTCAAAGACTCAACACACTTGTGCGAAGTGTTGTGAGTTATTCTCGAGTCCGTTGGGCACAAGAGTCGCGCTTGTGAACGCCCCGAGTCATGAGCAGACTTTCGCTTTTACCCGAAGATCTCTGACGCGAACGGCAACGTTTTCCGGTAGACCTTGTCTGAGCGACGGGCGTATCTCAGCGCTAGTAGTAGTAGGTATGGCGTACAGTCGAGAGTTCGAAAGAGGCAACGAAGCCGCGCGAAAGGAGGGAAAAAAAAAAAATGTTTCGCTTCGTCGACGGAGGAGCATTAGCCTTGAGACTTCTTCATCATTTTTTTTTCTTTTTTTTTTTTTGCTCATAACTTTTTATTATTAATTGCGCTCCCTCCATCATTGTTCAGAGTTCAAAGCGTGAAATACACGACGAAAAAAAAAAAAAAAAAAAATCCTTTGGTATGCAGAATATTGGTGAACCTTCAAATCGGAGTAATTTCAATTTCAAATTTCGCATCGTGGAGGACTATCAATTATTTATGAATACAGCAATCATATGCGAAAATGGTCGTCCTGCCGACTAAATTCGATTGATTGATCACCACGTGGCGTGTGCTAAGGGTCAATGATTTCTACTCTCATAAATAAATGGTGTGAAGTAAGTGGAAAAAAAAAAATTAATCGAGGATTCAAAGTCGATTCGTCGCGGTCCTTGTACTGTCGATGACGAGATCAAAATTCGCGTTCCGAAAATCAATAATTTATACGAATATCGCGTGATTTCCCGCGGACTGATGAAAAAAATTATACGCAAAAAATATTTTCGAAATATATGAAATTCGGAGTTTTTGTGTTATTGATATATTTATCATATAATTTGTTGTATATTTGCAGAAAAATATTCTTAAATATATCCGTACGATAAACAATTTTTTTTTGTAAGCGTAAAAAAAAAAAAAAAAAAAAAAACGAAAAACGCGTATTTCGGAGTAATTTTGCCGCTTCAAAGAAATAATTTCTTCGAACGCACGAGCATCGACTACGTCTTTAAACTTTAAAACTAACTGTGTACCGTAACAACGCATTCTCTCTCGAGATACTTGAGCGTCAGATGCAACAATAACTTTCCCCGTTGATCCGGAGATTCTCGGCATCTTCGGCGGTGAAAGAGATATAACAAACGACTTGGAGTTCCTATACTATACCTATGTATGTATTTATCTATGTATGCGGTTTAGCGCGGTACGTAGTCTTTTTTTTACAGTCAATAAAGACACAGTGAGACAAAACGAACCGTGAATTGCGTCTTTTTCATCTCTGGATGTCGGTTCCCGTATGTTGTTACAGTAGAACTTCGATTCATTCTCTTTAACTACAAAACGTATTTATTAAACGACGAAAATCGAACGTAAAAGAGTCTGAAATCGAAGTTTCACTGTAGGATATGTTTTTCGTGAAAACGAAAAATCGGATTAATAAAAAAGCGGAGAAAAAAGGATTTGCGAATTAAACGAATAATTTCTTATATATTTCGCGACAGAAATATATTTTAATATATATCCGTAATATATCATTTTTCGACGGAAATATATTATATATATGATAAAATATATTTCGCGATATCATTTTTTTCATTTTTCGAGAAATGTACGAATAACAAAAAAAATCTCTTAATTACAAACATGTAAACGTATAAAACGTGCCGATTCGGTTGACGACACAATTTAATTAATTATTCAAAGGAATTGTTGATTTTTATTACCATTTAAGTTATTTGCGATGGATAAACACGTCGAAAAATGTGACACGTGTTTGTCTGCACATATCGGCATTGAACTACTGGCGTAGTAGTTAACGTGAGTTCAGGTCAGACGTCGTTCCGCAACTAATAAGGAGATCGAAACGCTTTGCGAATCAGCGTGCGGTATTTTTCTAGTGATAAATCCATCGAAAATACCTGTATACCATTAAAACGACGTAAAATTAAATGGATAGAATTTAAACGCGCTGTTTACGAACAAACTTCGTATCGTTTAAAAACATCTATTACGCTCGCATGATAATTCATAAGCAAACGGGGCGCCTTCTGATTTTCACGGAGCGATAAACTTTCCAACATTGTTGAAGTGCCTTTTTGCATAAAATATGCATCGCGCTTTTGCGCAAAGAAGCGAAACCTCGTGAAACTGGCAAAAATGTATTACTGTAATAAAATCTTTATAGCGATAAAGCGAAAAAAAAAAAAAAAGTTTTTTTTAATGATCTTTTGCGGCGCCGATCGATCTGAATCGTTTTTATGGTCTCTGCAAATCGTCACATACAAAATTTACACCGATGGTAGTAACTTCGAATTACGAAGAATTTGCGCTCCAAAAGCATCCGAGGATCGAAATAGTTTTTTTTTTTTATTATTTTTTACGCCGCAAAACGCGCTGTTTATCTATCGCGGCGAAAGAAAGGAAGAAAGAAAGGGATAGTGAACGATGCTTACAGGTTATGTACGTATATATATATATATATATAGATCCGCTGGTGCCTTTTTACGACACTATATACACTCGTTGCAAGAGAGCGCCTGAGGAAAAAAGGAGGTCGAACGATCTCATGCCAATTTCATCCGTACAAATATTAACCAACAGTCTACAACTTTTATACCTGTGTATTCGTCTCGTTGACGCTAATCGTCAAAAATGCATTTTCTATTTTTGGACTTGCGAATTCACGCAATTATTTTCTCGTGAAAACGAAACGGAGTCGCTTACCATTCAGAATTTTAGTATCAAATTTTCATATTCCAATAGATCGAAAACGAAACATGAAATCTTCGAATTTATGACAATATTTTTGATATTCGATTTGTTCGAAATTTATGAAACGGATATCCGATTATTACAAAAAAATTTTTTTTGAAAATTAAGTTTTTTTTTTCGAAAATTTGGTTATATATTAATTCTTAAATAATCAAATAATCACTAATACCGTAACGACAAATTCCATTTATCATAACTTTTCGATAGTTTCGATGCAATTCGATTTTTTTTCGATTTTTATTCCGAATTTTTTTTTGCCGAAGGATCAGACGAGTTGTGATTAAAATTTCGTTGTTGTGATAGTCGGAGCCTCGATAATGGCAAAATTTTTGCTACATTAGGATGGTGAAAACTGTGTCAAGGTTGGGGTTATCGAATAACCCCTGTATTAGGTAATCAAAATGAGTCAATCGGGGTTTGTCGAGCGCCGAGCATTGCACCGAGTAAACTTTCCCTCGCGTTTGACGATCCCGAGCCGACGAAACTACGCGAACGAAATCGACGCAAAAGACGCGGTCTTCGTGATTTCGAGATTTGTCAATATTGAAAAAATACGAAAAAATAAATGATTCGCGAAACAAATGACGAGATCGATAAAATTTCAAATTCTTTTTTCATTTCTACTTCGTTCCTTCGATCTATTCGAAAAGTTGAAAGGTCCGCGGATGCGTTCGATCTTTTCGCAACTCACGTACCACTGTCGCGGGTGTTATTTAATCGACTTTTTTTTTTATTACATCATTGGTCGGTGGTATGAACAGCAAAAGCAGGAGCTGTTCCTATACCCGTAGTAGTAAACGACAGAGCCGTTACGGGGGTTGCGCAATCGCTGGGGAAAGTGCCGACCGTCTTGACCGCTCAGTTCGTGTGTTTGCCGTGTTACACGGTCGCCACGTCGCGACCTGAAACGTTACGATTCGTGAACGCACGTCCCACGTATGTCGCATCCTCTCGAGGTCGTTTCTGTTGCAGACGCAACCCCTCGGCGCGACCGCGTAAGCGACTCCGCTCGGTGCGTATGTACGGAATTTCCGAAGTGAAGATGAATTCCGAAATAACGCAAAAGTCGAACGGATTGGGGGCTCCGATCTTTTTCATTGGACAATAAAGTTATATATTTTATATACACTTTTTTTATTAACTTTACTTTAACGACGAAATTAAAAAAATGATCGGCCAATGGCAGTACTTTTAAATTGAATAATTTATTTGTCGGAAAAATTTGATTTTCATCATTTATTTTTTTAGTTTCCACATTCAGTCGTAAGGATTTTTGCTTCGCGATCTTTTGATAAAATTTTGTTCGACTCCGTCTTAAATTTTTTACACGAAAATTTCTGTATTTTATTAAATTTCGATGATTGCAGTCACCGATCTCTGAATTCTGAAATAACGCGGAAGACGAACGGACTGGGGGCTCCGATCTTTTTCATTGGACAATAAAGTTATATATTTTATATACATTTTTTTTATTAACTTTACTTTAACGACGAAATTAAAAAAATGATCGGCAAATGACAGTACTTTCAAATTAAATAATTTATTTGTCGGAAAAATTTGATTTTCATCATTTATTTTTTTAGTTTCCACATTCAGTCGTAAGGATTTTTGCTTCGCGATCTTTTGATAAAATTTTGTTCGACTCCGTCTTAAATTTTTTTACACGAAAATTTCTGTGTTTTATTAAATTTCGATGATTGCAGTCACCGATCTCTGAATTCTGAAATAACGCGGAAGACGAACGGGTTGGGGGCTCCGATCTTTTTCATTGGACAATAATGTTATAGATATTTTTTTATTAACTTTACTTTAACGACGAAACTACAAAAATGATCGGCCAATGACAGTACTTTTATATTAAATAATTTATTTCTCGGAAAAATTTGATTTTCATCATTTATTTTTTTATAGTTTCCACATTCAGTCGTAAGGATTTTTACTTCGCGATTTTTTCATAAAATTTTTTTCGACTGCGTCTTAAATTTTTTTGCGTAAGAATATCTGTTTTTTTTTTTATAAAATTTCGATGATTACAGGCATATATCTCGAGACCTTCGCATTTCTATTACTAGCGGCGATAGTGCAAAATCTGTCATGCGACTCGGTCAATTTTATTTTCCGTGACGAGTAGTCAGGACTCGTCAGTAGCACGCACGCGTTCTATCGTCGATTCAACGTATATCATTGTGTGTAGTTGATCCCCGAGTCTCCAAGCAATGCACATATCGTTACGCATACAAATTGGAGTTACGCTATTAGATACGCGATGACGAGAGTCTATATCGCTAACTTTTTTCTGAGAACATTTATTACGTAACGACGCGAAGAAAAATGAAAAATTCGATATATATCTATTATTATTATTATTATTATTTATTTTTTTTTTAAATTTTTTTTATGGAATAATTGATTTATTATAATGATTTTAATTATTATGCGGTCGATAAGAAAAATGAATTCCTGGTTATTCACGAACCTCCGGCATCTTTCCTGTTAGACATTGAACTTTGACTCGCCGCTAGGCGCGGGTTTTCGGTCCTTGGAACTGCCGTCGGTTTTTCTATTCTACTCGCGAATGTGTTAAACGCGATTGACTCGACAACCTTTGACTACCTACTGGTCCTCGAACGCGGTTATTCGTCCGCCGATCTTTCTGTTTATCTCACTCCCACCGGCACTTTTAAGATATCCTTTTTTTTTCTATCCTATAATGAAGCGCGTATTTTCGCTTCTATACATCGCGTTACAAGTTAATCTCGGAACACCACAGATATTTTAGCTTCTTCAACACCATACGTGGTTCGGTCGAAGTTTACACCAACAAAAAACGCGAAGTTTGCATACGAAAAAAAAAAAAAAAAAAAAAAATTGTTAAAAATATCGTTTTTGTTTTCACGCGTTTCGATCTTTTTACGCCAGTCGAATATTTATTATTTAACAAAATCCCTACGTCACGGAGATTATAATTCGAGAAAAAAAAAAAAAACATCGAGAATACGGGCTGACGTTAGTCTAATTACTCCGCAAACGAGTAATCATCATATCGTCAGTTATTATTGTATTGTATTTTTTTTTTTTTTTTTTTCATCGATATCTACCCATCTAATAAGCATTCGTTGGTGAAATAATTACTCGATAGACAAACCAATATTTAAATACGACTCGATAGGTCTGAAACGAAAGAAATAAAAAATTACGGTAATAACTAGAAAATGAGGTAATCGTATTATTTTTAACGTCTCTTTAGGTAAATTTTCTTGAATTTGACCGGAAATTCGTATTGTGATCATTAGGATCGTTCGTGTACCAAATTTTTTTTTTTCTTTCTAAATTCGATTTTTTCACATTCCGCGATGTAATGTTTTTTTTTTTTTTTACTCTCGATGTTTATCGGAGTTCATAAATTCACCGGATTTTCCTGCTCGCTATTGCCGTCGACAATGTTCTTTGAATCGGAATAATTTGTCATCTGCGTAATGTGTGATTGAGCGGTATGCATTTTTTTTTCTCAACACGGACGATCGAAGCCTCCGGTGCAGCCGAGTGCACGAGTACGAATATACCTTTGCATCGATCGCATCCGTCGACCGCTACGCGGCAAAGAATGACACGTGGCTTTTCCTTCACCTCGCTAACCCGCGACGTTGGGGCAAAAAAAAGCGCAGATGCAAGATCATGCGACAAGGACTTTAGAGTCGAGTCGAGAGACATAGGTGGATAAAAAAGAATGTGCTGAGACTCTTCTCTAAAAAAAAAAAAAAAAAAAAAAATCTCTCGAGAAGTTTTTCGCGTGATAACGTATGCCACGTTCCCGTGTGTACTTTGGTGCGAAAAAACTCGCGACAATTGTCAGAGTTTAGTCACAGTGTACGATGTACGATTGATAATGGATTTCTAACCTCGTCGTTCGAATAATAGCGTCAAAATGGCGGTTTAAATCGATAACTACGAATACTCGATAAGTGACAATATCTCCGAACGTTTCATTATCGATGCTTTATTACGCGAGTTCATTCGCGACGACATCGTTTGAAATTTGCAAACAAGATGTATGGATCTACGATTTCCGTCGACGAATTACGTTATGCAAAAGCAAATCGATAAAAGGACCGTTTTTTTTCGTTGAAAAAGTGACTTTTGCCGCTGAAAGAATTGTATACTAAATAGCTAACGATTATGTTCGATGCGGCAATACTTATAGCGCCATTTTTTTTTTGCCAATCAATCTCGCAACCAGCGATCATATGATAAATCGGTTTTGCATCTTGTAGCTGTTAGCCATTTTTCGTTCTGTGCTCTTTCTTCAGTTAATTGCGCGGAGCTTTTCCACGTGACTCGGCAGAGGGGAAGTCGGCAACGCAATGACGAATGTTTTTACATCTCTATCAATTTGCCGCCATTTTATATTTGTATAAAATGGTGGCAAATCTTCTTTTTCTGGAAAATGGTGGCAAATTTTTTTTTTTTTTTTTTTTTTTTTTTTTATTTTAATAATTTTTTTTATACGCTCCTATAAATTCGTAGCTTAACCTTTCAACCTATTTAGAGGGTATTAGTTAGGCGCCCGGAAATCGCGATTTTTTTTTTTTCGACCAGAATCCTCGATGTATATATTAGTTACGACGGTCATTTCTCGAAACCTCCGATGCCGCGAGAAGTCAAGGTCGGCGATCGGTTCGTTGACGATTGAAATGAGGCAAAAAGCAATCTTGGATTACGAGAACTCGGAACGAATAAGAAAAAAAAAAATGATGATCATCGGATCGGCCTTCGAAAATATTCCATGCATTTTCGCACGCCACTTCCGTTTCTTTCGTTATATTTACTCAATTTCTTCATCCGCCTTTCATTACGCTACGCGTGAAATATTTATAGCGAAGTTCTTCTTTTTTCGTTATTTTTTTTCATTTTTTTTCTATTTAATATCGCAATTGCGGCAAAATAATTTGTTTAGATGAATTCTTTACTCCGCGCAAATAGATGTTTCTGACAGAAATTTCTGTGCTGTCGCAAGCAGCAAATGGAATATCAAGACTACCGTGACACACGACACGCTGTTTACCGCGAAAGATTGCTTTCCCAATTTGTTCGTCAGTCAAGATCACGACTATCGCGGCGCTCGCGCGCACGAGGTCGGTATTCATGAAGCATATATAGACGAAAAAACATCGTCGTTATTCGAAATTTGAGACAATATTTTTTTCATTTTTTCCTATCGGCGTTTCTTCGGGAACAAGAAATCCTCTCAACAATAAATTGTTGATTAACAAATAGAAAAAAAAAAATTGTCTGACTTTCAATTTTCATCAATAAATTTTTTGAACATTTGATGTAACTGACTGTTGCATTATGTCTCAAATACTTCGAAAAATATCCCCAAAAAAAAAAAAAAAATTTAATTCGGAATATTTTTAAAACCTAAAAAATTTACATCCCCAATGTACAGACGAAACGTAAAAAAAAAAAAAAAGTACGGTGTGCTAACGAAGAGGTAAATATCGAAATAAATAAAATTTATATCGATTCGTATCTTTAAATCGAATTTCGATAGTTTGTAATAAGAATGTGAATCGATTTATCAAATAAAAAATAGCATCGATAATAACGCAACTTACGATCATTAATTTTAGAAAGGCGAACGACCTTTCGCGACACAATAATGGAACTCCGAATAAATTTGTAATAATAAGACGTCTCGAAACGGAACGAAGGAAGTCGGAAACTCTCTATCAGATTCAGAAGCTAAAATTGTTAACTTATATTATAATTGCGAGAAAATAATTCTATACAATCGTAATTACAATTTCGCGATTATAAAATACGATTCATGACAATCCAAATGCCGTCATAATTCCGGTGTCACAGTGTGTCTATAATACTGCAGTCTTTAGCTATATAAACTTTCTATTGTTTTATAGAAATTTTGTAGAAAATAATCAATGCAACACAATAACAGTCATCTCTACGAAAGGCAATTGGATTTACGTTTTAATAAGTTACTCAGAAGAATCTTCACGGGAAATCGTTATTAACCTTCCGGCAGCACACTGCGAATTCGAAGGGACAGTCGACATTGCAATTTAAAAAATTTGTCGATAGGTCTCAATTTTTATTGTTAAATTTGTTTAATATTCGCCTTAAACAACTATTGGGTTATAAATTATCTCATTCTTAAAAAAAAGTGGAAAACTGAAAGCAAAAAAATCCAAAATAAAAAAAAAATCGATCATTTTTTAGATCGTTCCAAAAAAATTTTTGGTAATCTTCAAAAAAAATTTTTTGGTAATCTTGAACAAAAATTTTTTTGGTAATTTTCAAAAAAAAAATTTTTGGTAATTTAAAAAAAAAAAATTTTTGGTAATTTTCAAAAAAAAAAATTTTGATAATCTTAAAAAAAAAAAATTAACTTCGGAATACTTAAAAAAAAACCCGACGAAAATTTCAAAAAAAAAATTTTTGGTAATCTTAAAAAAAAAAAATTAACTTCGGAATACTTAAAAAAAAACCCGACGAAAATTTCAAAACCCCAGTGTGCTAACGGAGGTTTAATTTTAACGTCAATCATTGTAAACGAATACGAAAAAAAAAAAATTGACAATCGAAAAAACCGGACCGAGAAATCGAAAAAATAGTATCCCAATCGTCCGAAAGAAAGATTTAAGGAGAAATTGAGGATAGGAAAGGGAACGGTATTGTGGGTTTTAACGATTGCGAAGGCGTTTTGGTAGTACGCAGGATAGAAAGAGAAATATGTATATCTATAGTCAGCGCGAAGTGGTATGGCACCGCGTGTAGGTACGGGAGTGACAGCGAAGGGGTTTCGAGGGAAGAGAGATGGAAGAATGTCCGAGGAAAGGAAGAGGAGGACGAGGCGGTCGGCGAGTCCGCGAGCTCGCGGTTGAGCCTCGCGAGTGGATTCGCGGCTCGATCAGTCTTGCGGCAGGACTCGAAAGTCGTAGAGGGTCCCCGTGTTTACTGTCGCCTCTCACCTGAGCGTTTTAAAGCCGCGCGCGCGTTACTACATATATTTCTTCCGATAAATTTCGAGCGTCTCGTCATTTTCGCAAATCTATATATACGCGACGTGCAAATACGTGACACGAATCGGCGTTCATAAAAAAAAAAAAAAAAAAAAAAAAAAAAAAGACGTGATTTTCATAAATTTATGAAAATAAATCAATGAATAATTTATCGTTAAAATATAAAACGAATAAATCGATATCGTGTGTGTTGGTGTGATTACGTTTTCGTTAATTAATGGTGCGATACGAAAATTTATTGGATCTTTCAATGAGGCCCACTGAACGGGATTACACTTAAAACTACGAAAAAAAAATAAATTATTGTTTAATTCTGGTTGAAAGCAAAGAATATTGAATATCTCCGCTGAACTTCCGGGTACCATCAGTAAGATAAATAATAACGTGAAAAAAAAAAAAAAAAAAAAAAAAAAAAAAAAAATTACGAATATCGAAGACGGAGCGAGAAATTCTTTGCCGCTCGAAGAAACTGGTACCGCTCGTGTCTCAGTCATCATCATCATCATCATCTTCTCGACAATCGTCGAGACGAAAGTTTCGTGGCACGCCGTGACAGCGGCGACGACAACAACGTCGAGCGTCTCGGTCCAACACTCTTAGGTACGACGATTTACTATCCGTTGCCACTACTCGATCAGTCACAGTTCTCCGCGTACGTCAGTTTCGATTTTACATCTTTCGCGCTTCGATCTTTTTTCTTATTCATTTATGATTTTTTTAACTACATCGAGTATGTTAAACGAAAAGATTTCGCACTGTCATCGACTGCGACATCGCCGCGACACGCAGTCGAAGCGATTGCCAATGAGAAGAAAATTCTTGGGGGATATTAGTAGGATACACGCTTGAGAAGCTGTACGGTCGGTGCTGATGGATTTAAGAACGAAAGTTTCCGCGACCACAGAACCGTGACCCACTCCGCGAAGATGTTAGGCGCCGATTCTCGATTTTCTAACATTATAACCTCACATTTTACGTATAAACGATAAATTTAAAAAAAAAAAAAAAAAATTACACACATTACGATAAAAATTGAAAAAATGTAATTATTCATCGATAAATCGATGTATATGTGTCAAAGAGACGTAATAAATATTTCGTAAACGCCGTAGAAAATGATTAAAGTGAAAGACAAGTAATGGCGTCGTCGGGAAATACCCCGCGATCGCGGAAATCCCCGATCTCATGTATTAAATCTCAGCATCCGGGGTAACTTTTTTACGAATACTTCCCATACGAAAATAACGTTTTACTCGTGAATAATCGAAATAGTGATAATTTCCCCACGAAACCAGTTATTTAAAAAAATTTGACTTATGATTTTCCAATTTTTTTGCTCATTATATCGATTACGACGATTCTCGCGAGAAATAATATCGAAACTGGTATTTTATATTATACCGATGAAAAAGCCATTAAGTAAAAAATTCCGTCAAGGGAGGGGGGGGGGGGGGGGGGACTCCGTTCGCGCGAGCACTTTGGATTCCGTACCGGACCGGTATTTCGCGCCGATTTACCGGATTCCAGATTATTTAAAAGTTGCATACGTTCGAGTGCTGCCGCGGTATATGCGCGCAAAACTTCAAAGGTGAATTAGAAGCATTATTTTTCTGTTTTTTTTTATCGACTAAACGAACGTGGGACGGTTGTTCAATTACTGCGCGATCGACCGCTGCCCCGCTGCCCTCTTCGTTACTACATAATAAATAAACGTCAGAAAAAAAACGGTCACGCAATTGGATTTGCGTGGGCGATCCGTTTAGCTGTTTGTCGCGTGTCCCATTATAGTTATTTTCCACTGTATCTTTCGGTAAATTTATATATTAATCGTCTATCGGACGATCACGAGTATTGACCGCTTTCGCTGAAACCCTGTCATTCGCGTATTTTCGATTGAAACATCGCGCCGCACTTCGATATGCTTCAGCGATCGTCGATCACAGCGTTTCTCTTCTCCGGAGAACTCTAATAACTGTAATAACTGAGACCCTCCCTTATTGTCACAACAAAAGTGATTAAAAAAAAAAAAAGAAAAAAAAAATGTTGTAAATTTTCTTAAGATTACGTAACATCCCAATGCTCGCGCGCGCGAAAATGCATTTTCCGTCGTGTGTATACACTTACCGCACTCTACGAGACACATAATGATAATGATTTCTTCAAAGTCCGAAAGAAACTCATGCGAGTGAGCAATCGATAGATCGATCAGTAGGCCGGACGCGTGCCTACGTTCCCCGTGTGCAAATCACTGCGCGTCTATTTGCCACGCACTTTTCAACGCACGATATATATATAGATATAGTCACAGTACATAAGAATTCACGTATTCGCGTATGTATATCGCAATTTTACGTCGCGTGTATTGAGAATTACGCGACGAGTTTAGTGCTCGAGAAAATGAAATGTCGACAGGATCCCCTTTCCTTTGGTTAGTGTTTATAATAAAGGAGCTCTCGGACGCGGATGCAACGAAATAACTCTCAGTAGATGGCGTATCGTTTAATCCCGGCAGCGAGCGAACCTGCGCGCGCGCTCGCGCGCACGTCTCCGCGAGCGCGCGATCCTGTCGAAAATTTCGCGTCTTTGTCTCTCTCGCGAAGTTCGGGATGACGACGAAACTGTCGCCCCGTTTTAACACGCGGTGCAGAAGAAACCGAGAAACTTCTTGTAAACGAAGATTCACGTACACCATTGTGTGACGCGCGAGTCGTTCCGTGTGTGAGATACTTTCCATGCTTACGCGCGCAGGTGTGTTCGACACAAAGGAAAATGCAAGTTGACTGACTCGAGTAGCCTACGAACGCAACACATGACAATGCGCCCGTCTCCCGTGACTGGCGGCGTACACAGGTTTGTTTATTTGGCGTGTCACGTTACCGCGATGAGAATTCGATTGAAATAATCGATTATCTCGACAGCCGTGTGCGCGTATTGTCGAACGTCAGTGGTATTAAAAAAAAGGAACAGAGGAAAAAATCATAACCTGAAAAAATACGATGGTGTGTTTTTAATCGCGCGATATGAGTAGATATTTCGATCGAAACGTCAAATCTGATAAAATACAATCTCAACAAAGTAAAGTTAACCGTCCGCGACTCCCGCATCACGATTGACTATAACCAAGAAATTTCGATTGCGATCAAATTTCGTCGTAGTCAATGATTTTCTCGTCGTTAAATTTATCTTACCGGCAATCGGCCGAAAACGTTACCGCGTCTCTCGATTTTCCCTTTCCGCCTCATAGATTTATTTTTTATCGCATTCGATCGCAAACCAAGTATTACCGACTTCGCTACGATACAAAGGTTCCGAAGTTCTATCAACTGATCTCGGAAAGTCGCGTGGAAACTTTTCAATTCATTGCCAATCACAAGCTAATAATGACGACAAGCTAAACACTCGCAGTTTATCATTAACCGCAATCGATCTGAAAAACAGCTATAAGAATCGTCTAATGGTATCCACGCGCGTGAAAGCGCGAGTGCCACGGATTGACGCGTACTTATTCCTGAAAACGTACTCAACGAATCCCACGAGCATTTCTATGTTACGAAATAATAATAAATTCATTTTTCATAAAATTTCGTTCAAACTTCAATTTTCACGTATTTTCGGAGCAAAAAATTCGAATGGCGGTTTTTCAAATAATTTAAAGCGGTAATGAAAAATTTACGATTTGCGACAATCGATTATCGCGGCGGGCAGCAAAAATAACTAAAATGGCGAAACTGTGCAATAAATATGTTTTTTCATTAAATATTAACAACGTTCGCCTTCGCTGCGATTGATAGGTTAGAAATCGTTTGAAAGGAAACAACGTGCATGTTAATAGGATACATATGCAACATTACACGTAAAATGTAATATTACTTATTCTCGTTGCCGAGAAGTCATGTAGAATTTTTTTTTTTTTTTAATATTCGATCTCCGTAAAGTAAAAACCGGTTCCTTAGTTAAACTTTCCGCGACTATAATTCGCACTGCGACGGAGTTTTACTGTGGTTAATCGAGGGTCAAAGTCTTGACGCGGTGAACGCACACGGAATTTTATTCAGTATTTTCTTTGTTGGCTGAGAGACGATTTAGCAAAACGCGACAAATGGATAACACGAGAAATTTTTGCTATTTCCGTTTGCAGCTCGCGTAACCCGCCTCGCGTGACGTTCCCGACACGAAGCCCCGAAGAATTAACACGGAATTATTACGAACTCGAGGGTGTAATTGCACCCACAGTAGTGCCTATGATTCTTCAACGTTTCTTTACCTACATTTGTTTTTTTTAACCACTCGTTTGACATTTCTATTGCGCTGCTTCCCAACACCGTTTTCTCTTTCGAAAAATTTCATTCTTTCGCCAATTCTCGCGATGAAAAAAGATATTTACTTTAGCGATTTTTACGCTCGTCATCAACGCGTCACGTAGTGTTGTTGTAAAATACTTTTCGCTACACGTGTGCCGATGAAAGGCTCGTTGACACGAACGCGATAAAAAAACGCAAAAAAAGTAAAACTGAATCAAAGGGCACATTTTTCATTTATCGAGAGTCAAACAACTTTGGAATTCTGATGAATTAGCATTATTAGCACAAAGGAAAAAAAAAAAAAACAAATTATTTATTTTTTGATAATTTAATTTTTTTTTTATTCAATTTTTTTTTTTTGTTTTTCATGAACCAATTTTTTTCAAGAAATATCGTTTAAGAAATAAACAATTGTTTCGTACGAAATGCACTGATATGTTATCAATTATTATATTATACTATATTACGATTTTTTACGAAAATACGAGTAAACGGGTCGCTGACTTCGTCGTTTTTCGTTTTAAATCGAATCGCAGAGAAATCGATTTCGCAAAAATTGCTTATTCGCCGAACGCAATTCTAATTACGTTCGATCACGTGAATCGCGGAACCGCGTAAAAAAAAAAGCACTGCATGCGATACAAATACGAAACTCCGGATTCACAGTATAATTTGAAACATGCAATGTGAATTGCAGCAGAAGCCTTTCGATGTACGAAAGAAATTGAAAACGTGGGAAACTCACAATTTGCTTTGATCATTAAATTTCTATCGTGAGGATACTTCGTAAGATTAGACCGATGGTCGGTAGTTATCAGCATAGTTCACCTCCCCGTGTGCAATATTTTTTATTATTCCAATCGCTGTATTCGCCGATCTATAAATTAAAGTCTTACATACGTATACTTCGCTATAGTAATATATCGGAGTCTACAGGCGCATCCTGTGAGACTCGTGACACGGGAGTCTCGCGAGGCAACGCTCGGTGAAAGGTTTTTCAATGCAAAGTTTCCATTTCGCTAACTAACAAGAAAAAAAAAAAAAAAAGAAAAAAAAAAAAATTACACAAATCTCATATTCCCATTGAAAACAATGCGACGAAAGTGAAAACGTTACAACTCCCACGGTAACGTAGAAATGCTTCTGTCGGACGGAAAATTGTCATTTATTTATCGTATAGAAACGATCGCAGATTATTCGATTACCGCGACGGCAATTAGGCATTTAAAATGAGAAAGTCTATAGTTCGAAAAATGTACCAAAACTCGAGGATATCTATCGCAATGACGAATCGGGTTGGTGTTTGACGCTTCGGGTATTCCTAACGCGATTACCGTTCGTTTTGTGGCCTCAAACGTAACTGGAACCCAACCTGCGGCCGCAAGAGTATAACTGTGGAACGGTAATCGTTCCTCGATAGACAACAGATGTCCGAGTCGAGTAGTAGTCAAGTCTTGCGAACGCCTAAACGCCGCTCCTTCGATCTCTCCTTTCACGCGAGCAAAAAAAAAAAAAAACGGACCGAATCTTCTCGCGGTCGTTAATTTTTCTGTGTAAATAAAATTAAATGAAAAAAAAAAAAAAAAAAAAAAAAAAAAAACGAGAGAACCGGTATATATCGCCGGAAGGCTGAAAAATGTCCTGCCTATCGAAGTTTCGGTGCCGAAAAAAAAAAAAAAAAAAAAAAAAAAAAAAAAAAAAAAAAATTAGTGAAAAAAAAAGTATTAGTAAAAAAAAAAAAAAAAAAAAAATACGAGTATTGGTAAAAAAAATAAAAAATTAAAAAAAAAAAAGTTTTGACGGAAATTGATTTTTGCTCATTTGGTCAGCGCTGTGACCCCGAAATTCCGATGTACGGACGATTATTCGAACGTTGGTTTGCGAGGCCCGCGGCGATGAAATTTTGATAGTCCGTTTGATCAACATACGCACACGATATGTACGTATATCACATCAATACATGAATACATTACACAGCGTCCATGTCGATACACGTTACGTGGCGCTTTGTGAATCGCGTTGATCGAGAGGTTTTTCGACGGAAGTGGGTCAACCGTTCGAGTGCCGAATACACTGGTGCTGCTTCCTCATCGAAAATTAGCACGTCTTATGACCGCTCGAGTCAGCGTATGACATGACACGTGGACTTCTCTATGTCAATTTGTACGCCGACTCGCGGCAGTGAAGACTGTAAAAATTTCTCCGCGCACGCAGGTCGACAAATTTGTTGTTCAATGTCGTTAAAACATCGTTACAATATATACTATAGTGGGGAAAGAAACTCCAGCGATACTTATTTCCAGATTAGGTACGTTCCACTCCATCATGGAAATTTTCTCTCAAAACCACTGAATTACGAACATTAATAAGAAAAATAAAAAAATTTCGATCTCATTTTTCCAAAATCATAGTTTTTCGATCCCAATAAAAAAATTAATCCGATGGAATAAAAAAAAAACTGCGAACTATAATTTTCTAAAGTTTTCATTAATTTCATGGAGGCATCTGAAATTTCGTCGATATAATTTTTTTTTTCGCGATTTTAATTGTTTTGACTCGATGTTAATTATTACGATCATTTTGCCTTTGAATAAAAAAAAATATATATTTTCAATAAAAAAATTGATTATTTAATAAAAATAATCCTATAATTATATTAATTAAAAAAAAAAATTATTTTGGTTATTATTAAATTATGATCGATGCTTGACGTACGAAGCACGTGATCGCGTATCTATGGATTAAATGTGCGATTGCACTACAAACCTTCGGTGGTTTACGCAAACGAAGGAGACATTGATATTGTTATTTTTTTTTTGCAAAACAACAAACTTTGCGGTGTGATTGACCGATCGATCGAAGAAAAGAAAAAAAGGTGATTATCGAAGAGTCCGCGTCTGTTATGTTCGACGATATTTCGCAATAGCATTGCAGCTGAAAGTCACGTAGTTATTCTATCGTCACGTTCGTTCGATCGTTTCAATCTCTTCGACCAGAACTCCAACGAAACAAAATCCTCGAAGCTATGTCGATCTTTCCATTTTACGACCCTGACACGAGTTACGCATGCGCGAGATCGACCACGATGCACTTTTGTATGCATCTGTTGTACTGCATCGCGATCGAATAAAATGATAAAAAAAACCCCATCGGAGAATAATTTCGTTCATTCGAATTGCCACCGAACGGATAAAACAAAAAAAAATAAAAAAAATCGATGTAAATCGTTAATGTTACGCGTTAATTACGCGCGTGACACTGTAGTGCATCGATCATAACCTCCAATTTTACTCTCGATGACGTAACATCGTTCAGCAATTTGAGAAATGCTGCACGTGCGACTTTTTTATCGAGAAGTTCATTCGCGATTATGATAATTAGAAAAAACTATTATTATTATTATTATTATTATTTTTTTTTTTTTTCGGTAGCTGTTTCCTAGTTATATGCATGACGCGTAGAAACGCATGAGGGACGGTCATAATTTCATTAATAGGCCTCGTCAAGGATGGGTGCAGTCGACCTTCGCACGTTAAAATATTTTTTTTCTGTTCCCCACCCATTTGTTTAATTGTTTTCGTACCGAGTAATTAAAATTTTCACGGCGTTACGATTTTTAGTATTTTTTTTTTTTTTTTTTTTGAGGAATGAGTGACTTTTCCGTAGGTATGGAGATGAGTTTA
Source organism: Buathra laborator (assembly GCA_934046635.1). Taxonomy (NCBI): domain Eukaryota; kingdom Metazoa; phylum Arthropoda; class Insecta; order Hymenoptera; family Ichneumonidae; genus Buathra; species Buathra laborator. Next base: position 10,285,246 of record OW203900.1, read on the forward strand.
ACTATAACTCCATTATGTCGCGTTAATTTTTTTCGTTGTCACTTTCATCGTTTGCGCGACTGTACGATCGGCGTTGAGTAAAATCACCGATTGGAGAGATACGCCGCGCAGACATAAAGAGGATTGCTTCACGAATTCACTAGAATTCGATTATGCAGCACTGGCCACGTTCCCGAGAGAGTCGTGAGAATGCAAAGAAAGTGCGTACTTGACGATAATATCGACACTTTAACTTAGCCGAGACGAACGAATCGTCATTGTAGAAACAAATTCTGCCGCCGACCCGACTGACAAGCGACTCACTGTTTATCGACTAAACTCATCGTAAAAATGAAAAAAAAAAAAGATTTTACATTGTTATCGAAGTTAAAACCAATACAACGAAGTAAATATTGAATAACGCGCTAACCTCAAAAAAAAAAAAAAATTTCGATCTTTTTGCTGATAAAAATTCGTTTCTTCGAAACGACGCCGTCATTCAATTTATCTATAAACTTTTTTTAATTTATCTAAAACCATTTTTGACCCTCGAAAAGTCAATTTTTTCGTCGAAAACCCGAGTAGTTACGTGAATCAGTAGTCAGGGGATGCAGAAAATGTTTTAATGAAAACTGCATGAATTGAGGTTAGAAAGCCGCGTCAACCCGGAGATCGCGATGGAAATTCGTAGCGGCCGTGGCCCAGAAAGTTTGTGTCTCGCAGACTGGTCTTTCCCCATACGCGTATACATATATTCATAGATCCACATTAAGACAGAATTGTCGTAGTAGTTGCGTCGATGAGGAATGCCATCTTACGCAATCGCAAAGACATCAACCGTTGTCGATGTGTTCGCGCGCATTGTCGATGATCTCGAAGCTCAGCGGGGTGCTCGTGTGCGTACGTACGGTAGTCATGTTAGGATTTCGATTTTCGAATACTAAACATCGTTACGTATCGCACCATATACGCCATTGGTATATATATGTATAGCTACGAATGTAAGTACGCGTAATGTTTCGAGCGCTCGACTGTCCCGACGTTGTGCAAATATGAATCGTCTTTACGAAGGGATTACGCGATGCTGTTACCTAAACGGAATATCTGCGTTTTTTTTACGCGTCCCCGTGGCACTCTTTTAACATTGTATCCGTTTCTAAGCGAATAAACTGCAAACCAAACAACAAAAAAACAAAAAATGATACAGAGAAACGCGCGATATGTAAATAACGCGTTAACGTAATAACTCCGCGTATTTTTTATTTACTGCTTTAGTAATGTGTACATATAATTAAAAGATCGCATCTCATTTTATTTTTTCTATTTTCGTTACGCCGAAATAATAAAAAGTTCTCTCGAATAACACATTATTTACGATACACTCGAAGTTCGTTCGTAATTACAAATTATTCGATATATCGATTCGATGTTTTACGCGGCTGTTCTGCACATCGAGAGGAAAGTTAGCGATTTATTTTTATCGATATTAAATCATTGCGCGCATTTAATACAGTAATCAAGTTACGATTGAGAAAACATCGTCAAAGCGCAACTCGTATAAACGCGATACGTGTTTTTTTTTTTTTTTTATGTACAAATCCTATTGGCAATAACTACAGATGTTGTTCAATGTACAGCTGTTATTGCGGCAGCGGTGCAAAGTACACGTGCAATAGTTCCTTCGCCTTTGCTCCTGACGCGAAACTCCTGTTATTATAGTCACTAATTAGAAAAACACGTTAGAGAAAAATTCATTATTTCAATGTCGAGAGACGTTCCAAGAACTGTCGGCGTCAGCGCGCGAGATTCTGTTGCTTTGCGTGAACGAAGAACTGAAAAGGATATTTACGCACAACTCCGCGCGCGTATATATATATATATATACCTTCACACGGATGTTATCCGTGAAGGAACGACTCCGCTCTCGAATCTCCTCTACTTGACTATAATAATGATACTAATTGAATGAGACGACGAGCGAAAGGCTCTTATTCTCGTTTCCACTCGCGTGCGAATGTTAACGTTATTTCGATAAGTGACGCGGGGGAAATCGACAAGAGTCATTGTTTTTTTTTTTTTTTTTTTTTTTTTTTAAAAATTACTAGGAAACGGAGTCGCGCGCGAGTTCAGCCGAAAAAGAAAAAGTGGAAAAAAAAAAACATGTCAACTATGAAAATCCGCCATTTTTTTTTTTTTTTTTTTTTTTTTTTAATGAGTTTTATTTGTCAATGAAAAATCTGGCGTTTCACTCATAATTATATATGCTATACAAGCGTTTAGGAACAATAGAAAGTGACGCACTTCGGCCGTTAGTCGTGCGGCAGTTGAATGAGCTTACGATTGGTGTACAATCGGCAGTCGCCACTTTGAACAATGAGTCGCGATAATTGATTAGCAATTCATTGCGCTCGTTGACTCCAATTAGTAATATGAAAACGTCGTCTAAGTTGATTCTATTGTTTTTGCAGCAAGAAATGCAACGTTCTTTGCTTATTACCAATTCCGAAGCGACGTCGCGAGAGACTTGACAATACCTTCACGTATTGACGATTCTCGACGAAAAAAAAAAAAAAATTACATGTGTAATTAAATTTTTTCTATTTCTCGCGCGGAGATTGTAATGACGTGCGTTCTGTTTTCTGCAATTGTACGATTACATGCGATTCCGCTCTTCTATTATAATCGATAGGCGTTGATTGGCATCCGGACCCCGATAATCGCGATGTAACAAACAGACAAACAACTTTTCGATATATACTATAATTCGCCTAATTAAGTAGTTTTCAATTAGCCATAGAATATTAAAGACGAGTCCGATGGACCCGAGAAATTTGAAAAAAAAACTACTTTACTTCCGGTTTCTCCGATTTAGCTGCAGTTAAACTTAAAAATAATGATTTTCGATCAAATTTTGCAGTAAAGAAGATATCGATAAATATGTCGGGTGTTCTCGGGTTACGAAAATACGATTGCCGTTGAGCTGTTTACGTTTTTCCGTCATTTTATTTTTCGTTTAAAAAGATTCTTTATTCTTAAAATGGTAAAAGAAACATCGTGTATATAGTTATTTATTTAATTTAACGGCAATTAACTGCGATTAAACGTATTTAGATCATTTTTTTTAAATTTATAACCTTATTTTTTGCTCTTAATTAATTTTCTTACGAAGGTAAAAATTTGCGAAAAAAATCGCATTACACATTCTCCGTTCTATTTTTTCGCGGAGAGAAAGGGGTAATGACAAAATAGTTGTATTTTCACATTGATAAAAACATAAATGAATGTTTAAAGCCGTTTACTCGAAAAGACGTACGTAACGGGAAACTTACGACGATCGAAAATTGCGACGAATTTGTATACAACAACAATAATTTGTCGATAATAGCGCTACTTTCGGAAATTTACGTAGTGTCATGCAATTTCCATGCGGTTCTGTAACTTTTACCACAATTACGAAATACACGCAAATTATTAGCGTCATCCTATTATAATTGTAATAACAAAGTCTGCTTATTGCGCGTGGAAATGAAAATGTTATACTGATGATCCACGGTATGTATTATCGCGTAACCCTTTACTTACGCGATACTTTTTACCGGAAGTGACTCGCGTTGTCTGCACTTCTCTTTGCGTTATGCATTTGCAACGAGAATACGGAAGTTTGTAATAAATTTCTTCCCGCGTCATCGATGATAATACACTTTGCCGTTCCTAAACGATTTTCTTTTTAATTTTCGTATTTCTCGACGGTATTGCGTCACATGAATAAATCATTCATTGAATTCTCGTTCGCACGAGAAATGCACATTATACACATTTTACATAGTTATTCAATGTATTCTTATTAATTATCGCATCACTCGTGATAATCGCATTAATAAAAAAAAAAAAATTATTTGAAATCGTAAAGAAACGAAATTCGATTTCTCTATTTTCACGATTTATTCAATAATTCTTTGGTATCGAAATTAAAATATCGATGTTTGCTGACAAACGCAACGCGCTTCACCTGCCTGCGCACAAGATATAGCAAAATTTTAACAGAAGTTTAATTAATTTCTCGACGAACAAAAGATCCGCGAAAGAGCGGAAATCCATCTTTGCCTTTATCCGTATTTATGAATTTCTTGCGTCTTCATTCGGTGCGAAAGCTGTCGCGAGAAATTATACGCTAAAGCGACAATTGCGGTTTACCGTCTCTAATGATCGTTACAAACTAACGGAGTGCTATAACCACCGAACTGAATGTTCCCGCATCGGAAATATAAACGTTTATTCCGTACGACTAAGTAGCTACGGTCACGTGGAATTCCATCGTGAAATGGTAATTTCCGAACGAAAAAAAAAAAAAAAAAAAACCGCTTTAGGCTTTAGCCTATTTGCACAGAACTGCCTTCGACTATAGTAAAACCATATAATAAGCGAGAGTTGCCGGTGTACATACTGTGGAACCGCCGTACGATCATTCCAGGAATTTCTCTCGAAAGGTATTACGCACTCTCCGGATTCTCGTCATACGTTATATACGCGATACGTGGAACGATATATCATACGCTCGTTAAATGCAACCAGAAATGCCGAAATATTACGGAACATTCAAGAAACAAAGCATAAATCTGTGTTACTGTCCCACAATTTATTTAAAATAATCGTTTGTCCAAACGAAACGAATCTTATCGAAAAATCTTAACGCTCATGTTTGCGGTTACAAGATTTTCAACATCAACGGCGGCTCTCGTAATTTCACATTAATGGTAATTGCGTATTTTTATTCATACAAAATAAAAAAAATCGCAATTGAAGAGAAAAATTATTATTTTTACCATTACCAGTCGTCGGTAAAAATCAATAAAAATATTTTATTCTATTATTACTTATTTTTAATAATATTATTTTTCTACATAATGAATATTAATGGCACTAAAGATCGCAAAAAAAATGTTGCCGAAAAAAAAAAAAAAAAATCTTAACCTCCATAATTCGATCGTCGGAATAATTTGAAGCGAACTTTAATTTTTTTTGAAACGCATACGTAAATAGGAGACCAATGGCACTTGTATAAATGGCCTAAAGTCATAAGGAGAGAAGAAGTAGTAGGAGACAGTAGTAACAGTAGTGACAGTAGTAAAGGCCGTCCCCTTCCCTCAGTTCGACCAGACGGCCTCAGTTATCCCGTACGGTAGGGTTTTCCAGTCTCTATATTGCTCAACAAAGCACGTTGCTGCTCCTGGGTACCTGAGAGGTGGTGGTAGTCGTTTGGATTGGCATCGAACGAGTCAGCGAAAAGAAAGCCGTCGCTGAGCTCGTGGTGTCCTTACGTAACTGCATCGAGAGCTCAGCACACGCGGTTTGCTGACTCTACAAAAGCGTTCAATCCCCGCGATGGGGTACCTATTCATATAGTATACATATATATATACATTTATATACACATATAGACGCTACAGGTGCACCTGTAGCTGTACCTGTGGCTGCGTCGTCGATGGGGGCGATCCTCATGCGATAAGTGGGGGAATTCGCGCTCTCGCCGATTATTCTTTCTCCTCATTTCGCTCTTTCCCTGTGAATCTTTGGCCACTCGTACGATCTCACGACATTACCGGTCACGAATTTACCTTCTTGAATTTTCATGTTCCGCACGATATCGATGGGGGAAAGGAAGACGCGAGTGAAAATTTACAACGTTCGTAATATTTTCGATATATTGCCGCATCTGTTGCTGCAGCGATCGTAAAGACGTTGCGATTCTCGGCGTGTAAACCGTGTCGTCACGAATTAAAGACATTTAGTATCGGTTACAAGATTTCTCAACAATGCGATCGCGAAGGCGGAAGAATTTTTAATTAACACCGGAGAACGCGTTAATTAACGGTTTCTAATTGAAATGCCAATTTTTTGATGGGGTAACTATTAGTTGTGTTTAAACGATTTTCAATCGCAGTTTGGCGGGTTATCTGATGTTAAAATTCTCGTGATAATTGAACGTTGCGATACTGCAATTACGTTTGCAGCAAAGTGTTACGATACATCGGATAATGTTGGAAGAATTTTAATTTATCGAATTCATTAAATTTCATTTAATTTCGATCTTTTGCTGATAATTGCAAAAGGGATTATTATTATTTAACTATTTAATTATTTTCGGATTTATATGTTTTTTTACGAACTGTTAGTGTTTGGCGCCGCGATGATTTTTTTTATTCGATTTATCGATGTTAATTGAAATATTTTTTTCGTATTTTTTTGCAGTGACGGCGTCGCAGGGATTGGCCTCGCAAATTCGATCTCAACGAGCACTATGCAGGTCGCCGAAGCTGTGGACGGTAACGCGGTGTCGCCGAGTACGTTAATCGCCACACCGGGGATCAACAATGCCGCATGGAATCGACAACAGGCCGTCAGTGTTCGACACGCTTTTAAAACTTATGGAAGCAGCAAAAATCCGAATCACGTCATACAGAACCTCAGTATGACAGTGGCGAAGGGCTCAATGTGAGTATCTCGTTTCGGGAGATTTAAATTATTATTTTGGAGTTCAAAACGCCCACATGATGAAATCCTGAAAATACTTTACTTTCAATGCATTCAGATGCAAAATAATCAATAAAAATACCGAATTACGAAAAAAAAAATCTATGAAACATTCCGATAAAAATAAATCATTTTTTTTAATTAATATTTAAAAATTTTATTTTATTTGAAGACAATATTTTCGCAAAAAAAAAATTAACGATTATTTTTTCACAAATATATATTTATTATTATTATTATTTATTACAAAAATGTATACATATTATAGTATATATACATTTTTTAAAATTGTTTACTTTACTTTCAATGCATTCAGAAGCAAAGTAATCAATAAAAACACCGAATTTCCAAAAAAAAATCTATGAAACATTCCGATAAAAATAAATAATTTTCTTTTTTTTTTTATTAATTTTAAAAAATTTTATTTTATTTTAGGACAATATTTTCGCAAAAAAAATTAACAATTTTTTTTCACAAATATATATTTATTATTATTTATTAAAAAAATGCATACATATTTTATGTATAAATTTTAAAAAATTGATATTAACGATAAAGTCATATTTTGCACTTATCTTTAATGGGTCAGAGAATAAAATTCGACGAAACCGCGTTTACTTTACTTCCAATGCATTCAGAAGCAAAATAATCAATAAAAACACCGAATTTCGAAAAAAAAATCTATGCAACATTTCGCTAAAAATAAATCATTTTTTTTAATTAATTTTTAAAAATATAGATATTCTTCTTCTTCTCTATTTTCGCAAAAAATAATTAACAATTTTTTTTTTTCATCAATATATATTTATTATTATTATTATTTATTACAAAAATGCATACATATTTTATATATAAATTTTTAAAAATTGATATTGACGGTAAAGTCATATTTTGCACTTATCTTTAATGGGTCACAGAATTCGACGAATCCGCGTTTTGCCGGTTGAACAAGTGATACAATTGCGAAATTATATCGTCACTAGTGCCCTCATAATACCGTGTAGACGGAACCCACACAAGCGTTACGGAGGTTTCTCGCGCTGCAGTTAGCAAAATTCGAAATCCGATAGTCGCGAGCGAACGCAGTGCATATTACAGGAAAGCGTAATCACATACGCGTGCCTCTGATCGAAAGTAGGCCGACCGCCAACCTGTCGGAGTTCGGACGTTGTATGCGAAAGAACTTCGATATTAAATGAGACGTTGAGACGAATCGACGAATCGACTCTCGATTCTGCCATTTCGCGAATATATCAGTATCCGTATGCAAATTTTTACTAAAATTTATCATCTTTAAAAAAAAAAAAAAAAAAAAAAAATTCAAAACGTTTCAACGGCGTCTCGACGACATCCGTGTCGGATCTTTCGATTTCTCGAAGTAACTTTTTCGCGATCTTCAAGGTCCCGACGATTAAAAAAATGCGAGTCGCTTCGGCAAGTTTCGAGAATTTTTTTTTTTTTTTTTTTTCGAGACTTTCACGATACGCGGCACGCGTCGATTATTCTCTTTCGCGGAATTACAACTTAACACAGAATTCTCGAAGATCGGGGTGCAGAGATAATTAAAAAAATAATTATTTCTGTAGACATAGAAATTGATTTTTTGCGTCATATTTACGATCGAATTTTATGTTTATTTGAAGAGTCTGTAATTTTTTTTAAATTCTATAGTAACGTAGAATAATCTTTCTAATTTTTTTTTTAATACTTTGAGTTTCGTTTTACATCCTTTTTTTTTAATAATCATAATAAAGTTGCATCTCGCGAAGTGTATTACGGTTGAAAGTTTCGCGAGAAATAGGGGGACACTAATTTATTGTACAAAGGCATCGGAAAAGACTACAAAAAAGAGGCTTTACGAGGGGTAAAGAAGAAAGAAGACAATCCCGCGGCACTCGCTAACGCCGCGGAGCTTCCGCGTTCTTCTTCAATGGTTAGACAGCACGTTCGTTGTGTTCGACTCGGTGTTATCGACCCGGAGGACTTCCGGGGTCCATTATGTCTGCGAGTTCTCGTGATTTGCAAGGTTGCCGTCGACTTTCCATCTTCTTACGAATCGTTATTATCTTCGGCTCGACGAAATCTTTGCGGAACGCCTCAACCCCAACGTGATAAATATTCTTTAAACAATGCGATTTTTTTTTTTTTTTTTTTTTCACTAACAAATTATATTCTGTATAATATTTGCAAAGTTTCTTTAAGATATCGAAGTTCTCGGAGGATAAAACAGTTTTACTTGCAGTGAAAAAAAAAAAAAAAAAAATTGTGATATTCGAAGATTCCGAAGTTAATAATCGTTTTCGTCACCAATTAGAAGGCTTTGCATTGCTTTTAACAGTTCAAAAGCGCGTAAACGTATAAAATAAATAAATTTTTATCCGATAATATCAGTCGATTTTCCGTTGAAAAATTACAGTTCGCAATAACAAAACGCGAAAAATTTATTACCGAATTAATTGGCAGTTGACGTTCTTTCGTGACTTCGGGGTTTCATCCCCAACATTTATATTACTCAATATAATAATGCGACTTATGCAATAACCTTATCGTAAGTTTTAAGAAATCGTATATTAACGGCATGAAAATTGTTTTCCGTACGATTCTTCGTGAATTTCAACGTCGGATTGACGCTAATGGTCACCTATCGCTTATATTATTATAATTTTCGTGTTCATTGTATTATTCCACGCGATATAAACTGTTTTAACGTATCAATAATCGTCAGCGAGAGACATTCGGATTATGTAAAAAAAAAAAAAAAAAAAATTACGAAATTAATTTTTCACGCGTCGGCGCACTTTCTTCTACGTCGGTATATATACATTTATATACTTTTATATATATACATAAATATAGTCGAAGCATTTGCCAGCGTTGCGTACATCGTGCGCGAGAAACAGTGAGATTCGCGTGTGGAAATCTTCGGGGGATGCGAACCGTCTTTACGTTATACCGTATTATACGTACTACCGGTTTCGTCCGGCGATGCAGATATGTTGATTCACGGAATTTCCATTTCATCATCGGCAATATTTCACAACGATTATATATATACATATATACATATATAATATATCGATCGATTATGCATATACGGATCTTTTATCGTCCAATTGGTCTTTCAGAATGATTGTCGCAAAGTGCAACGCGTGCGTATCGCTTGTTTCATAAATTTCGTTTTTTTTTTCCCGAACGTTATTTATCGCGTGCAGACGATTTTTTTGTTTGTTACTCGTCTAATAACAGAATAATAATACCGTTCATTACATTTTTTTTGTTCATTAAACAGATACGGTCTCCTCGGCGCTAGCGGTTGCGGAAAAACGACTCTACTCTCCTGCATCGTCGGAAGAAGACGATTGAACTCCGGTGAGATATGGGTTTTGGGCGGAAAGCCCGGTACCAAGGGTTCCGGTGTTCCCGGCAAAAGGGTCGGTTACATGCCACAGGAAATCGCCCTCTACGGCGAATTTACCATTCGCGAAACTATGATGTACTTTGGATGGATATTCGGAATGGGTACCGCGGAAATTGTCGAGAGGCTCAGGTTTTTACTTCAATTCCTCGATCTACCGTCGCAGAATCGTTTAGTGAAGAATCTCAGGTAAATAATCGTCTGCAATATTGAAATATATCATTGGATAGAAATTTTTAAGAAAAAAAAAAAAAAAAAATTGTCTAAAAAAATTAATTTATTAATTATTATTAATTATTAATTTATTTATTTTATGAATACAATATATGATAAATTTCAAGAAATTCGATGATTTAACGAATTGGTGTTTTTTGTTTCTCCAGTGGCGGTCAGCAGAGACGAGTATCCTTCGCCGTCGCGCTGATGCACGATCCGGAGCTCTTGATATTGGATGAGCCTACGGTCGGCGTCGATCCTCTGCTAAGACAGAGGTGAGTTTTACCCTCCGTACGAAGTTTAGCGAATGAAATTCAACTGTTCAAAGTTCGCGCGGCTCGAAGTCCCCTGCGAGTTCCCCGTAATCGCGTGTTCACCTGTAAGTCTCTGTAACATCGCAGCTGAAAGCTATTATACCCTGAAAAAGTCCGATGTCGAAGGTCTACCAGGCGGGGCAGTTGCTTCCTCGAGTAAAGATTTCTCGGAAGGTGTTTGCCATTGTCGCTGAATGCTCATTATATTCGTATCTAATACAGCAACGACCACTGAAGGCAAAGCCTTTGAGTGCTTCTTGCGCAATGGAACGCGCGAGAAGATGAACGACAAAACTTGACGAGTCTCAACAACGATGTCACAGCACATCAGAAGGATATAGTAGTTGTTGTATCGCGAGAGACGAAGGAAATGAGAGTTTTTAGCTGATTTATTCCACGGATCAAGGGTCAAGGAGCGAAGAGCCGTCGAGAATGAAAGAAGAGTATGAAGAAGAAAAAAAAACCGCACGCATGTAGAGAACGTATTATACGCGATAAATAAAACATGAGCTCTGGAATAGCTTCGCGACAGATCGCGTGTGTACCACTACACGGTAAAAATAGTACCACTTGCCTCGTAGACGTTGAACAAATCTAAAAGGACTGAAGACGGAACATAAAAACACACGCGGCGCGAGGAAAATAATTTTTTTTAGTCGCGAAGATTCAAAGATCGTTACTTCAGGGAAAGAATACGATAGAAGTTAACTATCTTCGCTCGAATAATTCGACGGCTCACGATGATTCCTATGTAACCCGCGATAAGAATATCGCAAATGAAATATTTCATTTTTAATGGAATTATCATTTTTTTTTTTTTTATTCGAAGATATTGCCGCGAAATGTGGAGAATTTTTTTGCCCAAACGTACTGATTAATTTGCTTTTACAATTGCGTGATAAAAATTTATTTACAAATCGTTGTTTTTTTTTTTTACTGAATTTCAGTATTTGGAATCATTTGGTCCAAATAACAAAAGATGGAAATAAGACAGTCATCATCACTACGCATTACATCGAAGAGGCGCGTCAGGCGCACACCGTAAGTATTCGGACTATTTTTTCGTTAATCGTTCGTTTTTTCGTTTCGTTACTTTCGTTTCGTTTTTTCGTTATAATGTCAACGATGCAGCGGTAGACGCGCATTAATTTTTTTTGTTTGCGTGATCCTTCGCTGATCCGCGAGCTCTCGGGTTCAGATAAGTCCCAAGAAAACTATATTCGTATGCGAATCGTTGTCGCGAACAATCGATTTCTCGATAACTACCAATCGTCGCGCAAACGTTTCCGTTCATTTATTTATGATATTCGCATCGACGTCGACAATCCGATAATGAAAAACGGGTTTTTACGCGACACAAGTCGTCTAACATTATTGCATCGTCCGCGCATTTCCGAGATGACGATCGCGCGTCAAGAATTATGCATTTTAGAGACTTTTTTTTATTTCTAAAGCAAATCACTAATTTCCAATCGTTCATTAAGCGTCGACTCGGTAAATTTATACGTTTCTTTGTGCGAAACTATTCAATTATTGTCTCGCAGCCATAACTACCCTCCGATTTGCAGATATTTCGCGCATTCAGTTTTTGTTGAAAGTTTTACCCGAATTATTTCCAAATCGTTTGAATATTCGCTGTGAAAAAAGCTCCTGCGATCAAAACCATAAAATGTTCCGTACAATTTGCAAAACTACTTTTTTATTGTATTAAAAAAAAAAACGATAAATTATAATCGTTATTTATGTTTATACAATAAATAGTGATGTAGAATCCGCTGTCATCCGCTTGCAAAACTACTTTTTTATTGTATAAAAAAAAAAATTATGAATTATAATCGTTATTTATGGTTATACAATAAATACTGATGTAGAATCCGCTGTCATGGGACGTTTTCACGTTTTTTTTCTCTGTTAAATTACGGATTATCGAAATGATCGATTCTTCGGAATTCGTAAAAGTAAGCGATGTTTTTATTTTATTTTTTTACCATTTTTTTTCCTTCGCTTAGATCGGTTTGATGAGAAGCGGCAGATTACTCGCTGAAGAATCGCCGCGGGCGCTTTTGACAATGTATAACTGTCCGTCCCTAGAGGACGTCTTTCTAAAATTGTCGAGAAAACAGGGACAGTATAATCAACCGACCACCGAATTAAACATCTCCAACAACATAAGTTTGGTAAGAATTTTTTAAAAGACTCGCAGATTAAGGGAAATCGAAAAAATCGATTGAATGGATTTCGGTTGATAATCGAAATTAATTGTTTCGTGAATATCAATTTCTGGACTGTTGCGGTACCGTTAGGCTTCGCTGAATTGGGGAAAGAAAGACGAACCGGTGTACGTTACCGAAGAATCCGGCGTCGTGGGTCTGAATTTTCATCAGAGTAAAGAGGTCCTTATGCACGACACGACGAACGGCGTTGGAAGTCATTACGACGTAAGTACAATCGACGCGTTCTTATTAATTCGTTTTTTTAATTCTTACGAATCAATACTTTGATTATATAGAACTTTTTTCATCGCGAGCGATCGAAGATTTCTTAGATATTTATCGATTGAATTTATCTACTCGTAGAATTGGAACTGCAGAATTTTTTTTTTTTCTTTCGACTTTAAATAAACAATCGTTACATTTTTTCACAACAGTTGAACGGAAAACCACTTCCCGGTGCCAAAGGTGACTCCACCGTCGAGTGCGATGATTGCAACTTCTCCGAATGTCTTCTGAATCTAACGAGTACCGGAAAAATCAAAGCGTTGCTGCAGAAGAATTTTCTTCGCATGTGGCGAAACGTTGGGTACGGAAAACAAAAAAAATTCATTCACACAGATTATTTCCTAAGATTCTTATGTCATCTAACCATTTTTTATGATTAATTTTTTCAGCGTTATGCTCTTTATTTTCGCGTTACCGGTTATGCAGGTCATTCTCTTCTGTCTCGCGATTGGAAGAGATCCTACGGGCCTCAAGTTGGCTATAGTTAATCACGAGATGACTTGGGAAAACAAATCGTGTCCTGTATACGACGATTGTAGCTTTTCGTATCTCAGCTGTCGATATTTAAATTTTCTCGACAACGAAACAATGATAAAAGTGAGTTTCTGAGATTTTTAATCTTTTTTCGTATTTTACGAGTTTTTAGCTTTTTTCCCTTATTGTAAGATTTTTCCTTTCTTTTACGATTTTTTAGCTTTTTTTTCTCCTTTTACGTTTTTTTTTTACGTTTTTTCCCTCCTTTTACGATTTTTTAACTTTTTCTTTTCTCCTTTTACGATTTAAAAAAAAATGTTTTTCTCCTTTTACCATTTTGCAGCTTTTTTTCTCCTTGTGCGGTTTATTCGATTTTTTAAAAATTTTTTTCGCAAAAAGCTTCGTTCGTAAAACGAGACGCGAGACTAACTAATAATTTGTTTTTCAGGAATATTATCAGGATCCAGAATCAGCAATGGAAGCGGTACGCCTCGGTCAAGCGTGGGGCACTCTTTACTTCACTGAAAACTTCACGGATGCGCTTTTAGCTCGTATGATACTCGGACGCGACGCCGACGACGAAACATTGGACCAAAGTGAAATCAGAGTCTGGTTAGACATGTCGAGTAAGTCTGCGATCTTTCGATCGATATAAATGATATTCCACATCCGTTTCGCACGTATAAAAACGACAGACCATTCATAATGTTAATCGCGAGCGATTAGCAATTTTTTTTTCAAATCCGCGACTTGCGGTATCGATGTCAATGTCGTAGAAACTAAATACAGTTCTACTTGAGAAACTTTGTATTTATTAATATATAAACGGTAACAAGTAATGCAAATTCTTATGCATACGAAACAATATAATTGCCCGATAATTATTTGAATATTCTGATTCTCTCGTTCGTTATTTGCAACGAATTATATATCTTATTTACCTTATGGTTAACGCGTTTCAAGGAGTTCGATTGTAATAATTCCTTCGATAATATGTTTAATCAATCGGATTTTTTTCTTTTTTTTTTTTCTTAGATCAACAAATCGGTTTGATGCTCGCGAGGAATCTTCAGTATTCTTATCGAGATTTTGCGAAGAATTTGTTATCGACTTGTAAACAGAATACGAAACTTGCCGATGTGCCGATTCAGTTCAAAGAACCGATCTATGGATCCAACGAGCCGAGCTTCACGGACTTTGTTGCTCCGGGAGTTATCCTGACGTAAGATAATGAATATTGAATCTCGAAAAATCGATGGCTATCGGTTGCCTCCAAATATTTCTATTTGGAAGTTAAAAAAAAATGAAAAAGAAATTAAATTTACTTATTCTCCATTTCAGAATCGTCTTCTTCTTAGCTGTAGCACTGACCTCGTCAGCTTTGATTATCGAGAGAATGGAGGGATTGTTGGACAGAAGTTGGGTCGCCGGTGTATCGCCCGGTGAAATATTGTTCTCTCACGTGGTGACGCAATTCGTCGTGATGTGCGGACAGACGGCTCTCGTTCTCGTCTTCATGATTCTCGTTTTCGGCGTCGAGTGCAAAGGAGACATAGGATGGGTTATCATTCTCACGATTCTTCAGGGTCTCTGCGGCATGTGCTTCGGTAAGATTTTCCTCGAAAAAAAAAAAAAAAAAAAAAAAAAATTGACGACGAAACGCTTATTTTCTTTTTTTAATTTTTCTACTGCAATCTTTTCAAAACAAAAACAATTTTAGATATCGCGGAAATTGTTATTTCTCAATATTAGGCATCGAGATAAATACCGTCGATTTCGGAAAACAGTTTACAATTAGAAATCGTAAACATCAGAATTTACACTATTGAAATTTATTAATAATAAAATATGAAGAGAAATGAAATAATGCCGATGTTTAGATTCCGCGAACATCGTCGAGTCTTTTAATATCACTTGCGAAATTCTCCGTTGGTGTGGAAATTATTTATCGGCGATCAGAGGCATTAAAAAAAAAAAAAAAAAAAAAAAAAAAAAAAAACTGGATCCGGCGACGGCGCGATCCGATAAATATTACGCTGGAAACGTCTGTTGCGCAACGCTAATTTTCATTAGTTACGATCGAGTGCGGCGCTTGATCACGTGATCGCGCATAGATTTTTCAGATTTTCATTCACGTCGAATAGGAAATATGCGAAATATTCGTTTAGAAGTCTCGT
The DNA here is from genome assembly GCA_934046635.1 of Buathra laborator. NCBI lineage: Eukaryota > Metazoa > Arthropoda > Insecta > Hymenoptera > Ichneumonidae > Buathra > Buathra laborator. The sequence goes on from OW203900.1 coordinate 10,300,850, forward strand.
AGAGATGAGGCATCCGACGAATTATCGATGAAAACAATCGATTTGCGTAATTCATGTGATGAGCGAATAACATTAATCCAAATAACGATTTTTTTCCCGTCTTTGCAGGTTTCGTGATCTCAGCGATTTGCGAATTGGAAAGAAATGCCATTCAACTGGCCCTCGGAAGTTTCTATCCAACGCTATTGCTAAGCGGTAAGTAAACTAAATATCGATACCATAATAACCATCGAGCGGACAAGATATCCATCGCGCGATCAAATGCAAATGTTAATCGTTGGACTTTCACTTTTCCATTGGAATGATTTGCTCGAGCGGCGATCACGTTGAAATTCATAAATTACAATTGCCGCTTAGTCATCGGCGTTTATTAGCATTAAAAAGCGTCATCTTGGAAACGCGCGTTTCTGCCGCTGGTCCACGTAATTCAGCGGAAACGTGAAAAGACGTTTTCTTTTTATCTTTTTTTCTTTTTTTATCTATTTTTTTTCGCTGACAAAGGCTCGCGAATTGCAAGTTACTTTAGGTATTTCAAAGCTGAATCAGCGAGGAATCATTCCATATATCTCGAGGCAACAATCGTTTTTTTAACGGTGTCGTGAAAAATTCTATCGAAAGTCCGCTTTTCGTTATTTTTTAGTCTTTTTAATGATTTTATTCTTTGATTTCGCAGGTGTTATATGGCCGGTCGAGGGAATGCCAACGGTACTGCGATACGTTTCGCAAGGTCTTCCATTGACGATGGCGACAACGTCGTTGCGCTCGATGCTAACGCGCGGCTGGTCGATCACAGAACCGGACGTCTACAATGGTTTCATCTCCACGATAATTTGGATCGTCGTATTCCTCACGATCAGTATGGTGGTTCTTAAGTTCAAACGGGGATAAGATTTTTTTAAAAAAGAAAACAAAAACCCGTACGACGTGTGTATTTTTGTGTGTTTGTGTACAGTATCGAGTTTAAGTAGAATCTAAGATCGCCCGACGCGACTCGGCACAATGGAAGAATCCGAAAAAGCGAAGATTAGTTAGTTTTTTATAGTTTCCGGTCGACGGGGGTCGCTGGTAAACCTTTTTTTTTTTTTCTCGACAACCCGACATTCCCGCACGCGAAATTCCGCTCAATATTCCAGCGATAAAAGGCATTTTTTCGAAAAGCTGACCACAAAGTAAAGTCCACGCGACTAAATCACCGCAATTCTCACGACGAAAAACTAATATATTTTTCTATTTCATTTTTTTCTGTTTCTCCATTTCGGTGTTTCCGCACAATTAATGTCTCTCGTCGAGTTCGTTAATGCGAGTGTTTTGCGTTTTGTTCGTTCAATGCGATTTCTTTCGCATTAAACGAACAAATTTTTCAGATTGATAAAAAACGCGACTATGCATTTGAAATCTATGGAGAGACGATGGACTCTCTAAAAAAAATTAAAATATATCGACAATGCGGAAATGGGAAGAAATTTACTGCAATATTTGTGAATTAAAAATGAAGCGTTTTTGTCGGCTTTACGTATTTGCCGTTTAATATACGGGGCGAAGAGGTCCGTCGACGTTCGTCGTTGTATTAATCGTTGGATCAATTTTGTTTGTTTGTTTGTTTTTTTTTTTATTAATTTTTTTTTTAATCAATTCGGTTAACGCGAAAATCGCGAAACCGCGCCGTCCATATCGGGGTGGTCGACATTTCGGCTCAAAAAGGACTCCGCGTTTGGTGCTAAATTTCATTATTTTATAATTATATCGAATATATATACCAAACTCAGGATCTCTCTTGCTAGCGAAGCGACCGTCCCAAATTTTATTGTTGTTACACGCCGATCAGGTTAACGTTTGTTAGGAAATGAGACAAAATTTTTTACTTAATTGTTTCTTTTTTTTTTTTTTATTTTATTTTATTTGTGAGAAATCTCGATGTAAGTTTGCTGAGAGTCAACGTTTTTTCGTTGACTTCGAAACGTTTGCTTGGTGGGCACTATTAGTTTATTATTATTATTATTATTATTATTATTAATATTATTATTGTCGTTTTTTTTTTTTATTTCGGACAACTAATCTACGACTAGTTTTTCCGATCGATCGTTTGCACAACAGGAGTCCAACATCGTTCAGACCCCATGTTATTGAAAATCAGCACGAAAAAGTTTTGGAACGAATTCGCGGCCCCGCAAAATAGGGGATTTTGTAATTATGATAATTTTTTTTTTTTTTTTTTTTCTTCGTAATTTTAAGTTGTTAGGAAATAGCTGGTTAGCTGTAGGACAATTCTACTTGCCCATGACTTAAGTGTATGTTTTATTTAACTTGTAATAAATAACGAATATGAAAACCACGTTTTTCAGGATTTTACATTTATTTCGGCGCATTTTCCGCTTTCCGGTAAATAGACGGCTAAATTTCGACTTCGAATAAATAACGAATGTGAAACGACGTTTTTCATGAATTTTGATTTATTTCGGCGCATTTCCCGCTTTGCGGTAAATCGGCGGCTAAATTTCGACTTCGATTAAATAACGAATATGAAAACCACGTTTTTCAGGATTTTACATTTATTTCGGCGCATTTCCCGCTTTGCGATAATTTTCCGCTTTGCGGTAAATGAACGGCTAAATTTCGACTTCGAAAAAATAACGAATGTGAAACGACGTTTTTCAGGATTTTACATTTATTTCGGCGCATTTCCCGCTTTGCGGTAAATAGACGGCTAAATTTCGATTTCGAATAAATAACGAATATGAAAACCACGTTTTTCAGGATTTTACATTTATTTCGGCGCATTTCCCGCTTTGCAGTAAATGGACGGCTAAATTTCGACTTCGAATAAATAACGAATGTGAAACGACGTTTTTCACGATTTTACTTTTATTTCGGCACATTTCCCGCTTTGCGGTAAATAAACGGCAAAATTTCGACTTCGAATAAATAACGAATGTCAATCGACGTTTTTCATGATTTTATATTTATTTCGGCGCATTTCCCGCTTTGCTGTAAATCGACGGCTAAATTTCGACTTCGATTAAATAACGAATACGAAACGGCGTTTTTCACGATTTTACATTTATTTCGGCGCATATCCCGCTTTGCGGTAAATGGACGGCTAAATTTCGACTTCGAATAAATAACGAATATGAAACGACGTTTTTTACGATTTTACATTTATTTCGGCGTATTTTCCGCTTTGCGGTAAATCGACGGCTAAATTTCGACTTCGAGTAAATAACGAATATGAAACAACGTTTTTCACGATTTTACATTTATTTCGTCGCATTTCCCGCTTTGCGGTAAATGGACGGCTAAATTTTAATTTCGTATATATTCTCGAAAAATAAATCGCCGATAACATTTGTCAAGTTACTCAATAATTTTTTTCGTTATCAGCAATTTTTCGATCGAAATCAAATGTGCGTTGAAATTAATTATACAAAAATCAACGATAAAGCTCTCTAAACTATTTTCTCGATACAAAAGAAACGTTAAATTAACTTTGATTAAAGTTAATTAAGATTAATTAATGTCTAATTAGCTTAGCGTCTTATTAACGATGATTGGCATCTAATTAACTTGCAATCAAAGGTCAATTCGCGATTAAATTAAGTTTGAGTGATCGAATTAACTGATTTAATGACCAATTGAATCTCTGCTATAAATCTAAACGGATGTAACCGTCGAAAAAGAGTTATCGTACAGTAACTATCGATGTTAATGTAAAGTTTATTCGGTATACGTTGGCAAAAGCGCGCGATACAAAAATAAGGATAACACTTCCCTTTCTACGTGAATAGCTGAAGCCGATCTACAAATGCGTCGTTTCTTTCACGTAATTAGTTTGTACTTTTCGTCGTCGGCGAACCATTCGCGATTTTCCACGACGACGTCCTTCCAGTATTCTGAAAAAAAAACATAAAAACAAAATACGTTTTCGATATGACAAATTTTCAGCAATAATCGGCGCTATTTTTGGAGTCTAATTATTACCTATCAAATTTTGGATCGGTCCGGCGGTACCGCCGTATTCTTCCGGCAATATGTGAGACGGAATACTCTCAAAGAAATTCGGTTTATTACGCGTGTGAACGCGGATTCTCGCGCGCATTTTTATCGTCATGAAATAACGAAAAACGTTCAATACGACGTTTAGATAGGTGGGTCCGTTGACGAAGTTCATAGAGTCGATTCTTAGCGGATAACACGATTGCCACGAGTGTACGAGACGTTGTATAATACTCGGAGTCATTTGAAGCCCGTGACCCATTGTTACGCCGGTCATGTCGAACACTGTAACGACACCGTGAATCGACACCGTCTCGTTGTTTCGTGTCGCAAAATCGAGAATCATTTTTCCCGCCTAAAAGTTGAAAAAAAAAAAAAAAAAAAACAAAGAAAACAAAACAAAACATCGCTAGTGTGGGTTTATTATCGTTACTCGTTTGGATAAAAGCCAAACGACCGTTGATAACATTACCTTCAACACGTCTGCCTGTTTGTGTTTATTGGGGTCGTGAATACACGCGCGAACTATTATTACCATTCTTCCTTCGTAATCCAAGTCTCGAAGAGGCAAGAAAACTCTGTAATTGAATAATAATCACATTGTTTTGTTACGGAAGTTGCGCCGTAAAAAAAAAAAAAAAAAAAAAAAAAAAGCTGTAAACTCGATATACCGATATTGGAAGTTTTAAATGCATAAATTTGTATATTACGTTTAATGTACAATTATTACGGAAAATTAAAGTAAAGTATGTGAAAAACTATCGTCGATACTGTATTTTCAATAATTTAATACGATTTCACTGTACAAAAATACATTTATTTTTCATAAACATTCTACATAAGTTTAGTATATCGATTTATGCATAAGAATTTCGAATTTTTTTCAACAGTGCGAGTAAAAATATTTTCGTGTTATTAATGGACGATCGATCGTTTTATTACCCGAGATTAAACAATTCCTGCAGTTCCGGCAAACGAGGATCGCGATTGCCGTACCATTCCGGCAAATTCGCCCTCTGCGCGTGATAATTTTTCAATTTGTTTTTCGTTTTTTTCACGTCGAATTTGCAGGAGCGCAGAAAACGTAGGATCGAAAAATCGTCTGCGAAACAATAATGAAGCGCGCGGTATTTATTATATTTGCGTGCAATAAAGTTATTCGTAAAAAAAAAAAACGTTAATATTTAAATCGTTTACCAGTTCGCGCGCATAAATTTTCATCGTCGATGATCCACTGTCGAATCTCGTCGATAGCGGGCTGTCTGACTTCGTCATTTTCGTTTAAATTCTTCGCGGCGTATTGCTTCTCTGTTTCCGACAGTTGGCAAACGTACACCGGCGGTCTGTGCGCCATATCGTGAAAGATAACAGTTACGTTGGAATAATCGCGCGAGTTTACGCCGTAAACTTTCACCGTTGACGGTCGAGTCGGTGCGAAACGACCGAATACGATGCCAAAACGCGACTGTGCCGCACGAACGGGGATTTCATTTATGCCGGTGGTTATTTTTTTTCTTTTTACTTTCATCGACAGCGTACATCAGAATTGAATAACAACGCTGAGAGACGCGAGGCCCACGCGCGATATGGACATCGGTCAAAGTACACGTAGTTACGTGCAGTTCGCAACGTTGCCAGGACAGCAAAATGCAAGCGTTGCAAACTCCTTTAGTTCTTATATAGTGCGGTGAATAAACGAGACGCGATAATGAAGCATCGGACGACATTGTTGCAATCGGAGATATAATCGATCGATTTTCTTCCGATTGCGAAAAAAATAGACGGTCGATAAAGATTTTGTTGATAAAGAAAAAAGATAAATTTACAATGTCAGATTAGATTAGATAAATATTGATGATTTTACTATATATACGAAGACAGTTCATCGTTCGGACTGCGAATCATTTTGTTCTTCGCGTAAAATAATATGCCGAATTCTCCTTTTTTTTTAATTGCGACCGGACGATGAAAAAAAAAATAATAATAATGATAAATCCAATAAAAATACTTCGATCTTTTTTTTCAGATTTCCAAAAAAAAAAATGGCGACTTTCAACATTATACAATAATTCGGTATTCCCAGACGTACGTTTTTAGATGTAAAGGTATAAAATTTATATGAAATTTGTAATGCAACTGTAAATTGTACTTTTGTTTATTTTATCGTAATTTTCAAAAAATACATTCAAATCTTATTGTGTGTTTCAAATTTTTTTTAATAGAATTAATGCAATGGAAAATCTTATCAGACGTTATAACAACGCGTTTTCCGCGTCCCACGGTATGCTGTAATGAATTAAATGTCCAACTATCCGAATTTTTACTCCACAAGCGATTGACGTCGCGACGGCTCTGGAAAAAATAGAAATTGATAATTAATTATTAAGTAATTAAAAAAAACGAACGTTTTGCTCAATATTCCGAAGAAAAGTAATTACTAACTTAGCGTTTCGCGTGAAGGATCTCAATGTTTTAATCGGAATTTCTTTCATCGACGGTTTTTTTTCCATTAATTTTTTCATATTTTTTCATTTTTTCTTCATTCTCCGCGTAGTGTTTACAAGAAATAATGGACATAGAATTCTTATCCTCGTATTTAAACTCTCTTCGACGTCCGTATGTATTCACATGCGAATTGATATCGCGTTTCGTCGACCAAATTGCGATCGGCATCGTAATATTGACTTCGATATCATTTTCAACCGTTTGATTCTTCGTATCGTAACATACCGGTATTCCAGGCGAATTTAGATAGAAGAATTCTCGATTTTTCACGGCTTTCTCGAGATTAAACCTCTGCATTCGTTCTATGAATTTCATCGCGGTATTCCGGCGGTATTATTAGATTCATAGTTTTCAGGTTTTGATTTATCGGAGTTGCGAATATCTCAGAATTATTTTATCATTTCCAGAATTACCGATTTATCTTAGAATCCCAAATCGAAAGGGTCAACCATAGCAGAGTACTCATCAACGCCGCAATAATTCAGTTCAGTGATCGTTTCCCGTATCGGGCGTTACAATGGTTTGTCCTTTTTAACCGAAACGACAGCGACGAATCCGCTTTCTGAAGTTTCATTCTCCGTATTATCGCGTCCCACAAGGCGTATATGTTTAATAATAATCGGTTGTCTATAGAAACGTCGCCCCGACGATGGATGAACATAGAAATCGGAATCAATCATCTCCGGCGTTTTGGAGCGATTTTTGCACTGTCTTCGTAATTCTTCTTCATCGCTACTTTTTCTTGTAGTTTGAGGCAAATTCCAGCCGACAAATTTGTTCATCGGTTCGGCTACATTTTTTCTCCAATACTCCGAATGCGTTGTTCCCTTTCGGTTCTCCGTTTCACCATCAGAGAGAGAATCGCTTTTCGCTTTTTGCTTTTCTTCGACTTCAATTTTTCCTGATTATCGGGTATTCCGGAATCATCAACGACATTGGTATTTGCTGCTAACTTTGTTTTCCAATCCTGAAAATTCTCTGTTCCCTTTCGGTTCTCCGTTTCACCATCAGAGAGAGAATCGCTTTTCGCCTTTTGCTTTTCTTCGACTTCGATTTTTTCCTGATTATCGGGTATTCCGGAATCATCAACGACATTGGTATTTGCTGCTATCTTTTTTTTCCAATCTGGAAAATGCTCTGTTCCCTTTCGGTTCTCCGTTTCACCATCAGGGAAAGAATCGCTTTTCGCCTTTTGCTTTTCTTCGACTTCGATTTTTTCCTGATTATCGCGTATTCCGGAATCATCAACGACATTGGTATTTGCTGCTAACTTTTTTTTACTGTCCGGAAAACTCTCTGTTCCCTTTCGGTTCTCCGTTTCACCATCAGAGAGAAAATCGCTTTTCGCCTTTTGTTTTTCTTTGACTTCGATTTTTTCCTGATTATCGATATCTAATTTTATCCATGTGAACAACGATATTACGGAATAATCAACTTCATTGGTTTTTTCTGCTAAGTTTTTTTTTGCATCCCTATATAGCTGTGATCTCTTTCGGTTCCTCGCTTGACGATTAGAAACAAAAGCGTTTTTCGCCTTTTGTTTTTCTTCAACTTCGATTTTTTCCTGACCGTCGGGTAATCCGGAATAAGGAACGACATTCTTATCTTTTTCTAACTTTTTTTTCCAATTCTGAGAACGCTCTGTTCCCTTTCGGTTCACCGTTTCACGATTAGAAAGAAAAGCGTTTTTCGCCTTTTGGTTTTCTTCAACTTCGATGTTTTCCTGGCAATCGGGTAATCCGGAATAACGAATGACATTCTTATTTTTCGCGAACTTTTTTTTTTCAACCCGATACAGCTGTTGTCTCTTTAGGTCCCGCGCTTTCCAATTAGGAAGATAAGCGTTTTTCGCCTTTTGGTTTTCTTCAACTTCGATGTTTTCCTGGCAATCGGGTAATCCGGAATAACGAACGACATTCTTATTTTTCGCGAACTTTTTTTTTTCATCCCGATATAGCTGTTGTCTCTTTAGATCCCGCGCTTTCCAATTAGGAAGATAATTGTTTTTCGCCTTTTGTTTTTCTTCAACTTCGATTTTTTCCTGACCGTCGGGTAATCCGGAATAACGAACGACATTCTTATCTTTTTCTACATTTTTCTTCCAATACTGAGAACGCTGTGAGTTTCGATTTCCTATACTGTTTCTTTTATCGATATATTGATCATTAATCAGATTAGAATAGTTCAACTCGTAGCTTACAAGTTGTCCCTTTGTATCGAGAATATGCAGAATCGGTAACGGTGATAGAGATCTTTTCTTATCTGCAAGGAATGCAAATTCCCGTACAGATTTACCGATAGTTACGCCGACCGAATTTTTCATTCCCGAGTAATCACCGTCGATATTCTCGATACCGTAACAGATAAAGAAATAATTCGCCATATAGGTGATGTAATATCTCGGATTACTCGACGCAACTTCCGCAGTCACCGTATTCCGATGAATTTCGTGGAAATTCGCAAACGTATCCGTAGAATTACCGTTGTTTATTTCGAAAATTTTGATGCATTGATCTTTAGGATTGTAATACGCGGCATAAAAGCTCTCGTAATCAATCCCTTCAATCGAAATGACTTGTCCCATACTGGAATCTGTATCTATTATAATCGTGAATATTGTTAGATCCCAATTTAGTATCGCGATATTTCCGCTTTTACATCGGACTATCAGCCCAATGTTGCGGCACCAATCCACGCTGAGAGCTTCCATATTGTTTATTTTTTTCATTCTGAAGGACATATTCCTCATCGAGAATAAACCAATAGTGTAATCGCTGGCGAGTGTACAAAACAAATCGCAATATTCGGGATGCCATTTCAAGTCGCAAGCAAAAACCTTTTTTTCCGATGTTGTAAAACGGATCTCGTCAAGAATCTCCAAGGTCTGTTGTGGACATGAAAATCAAAAGGGAATGAAATAAATAAAATCAATTAAACAAAGAAACGAAAAAAAAAAAAAAATTGAACAAAAAAAAAAAAAGTAAAAAATGTCGCATCTTTCGATGGAACTTACTTTGCTTCTCAGAGAATCCGCACAGTAAATGTTTACCACAGGTTTGTCGAATGTTACAGACAAATATTGAAAATTGCAGTTGAGAGCTATGCGGTGCACGATATATGGAACTTCGTGATCGAATTCCGTCGGATCGATAGACGTGACGTTACAAATCAGCACTTTTATTCTGTTGTCGCGGGCAACGTAAATCAACCGATTTTTACTACATGCTGCGATGAGATTGCAAGCGGTAGGAATTGTTTCGAAATCATCGATTATTTTTTGAACGCTCGGTTCTTGCAAACGAGCTTTCTGTTGGGATAAAGGAGAATGCATTTTCGGTAAAAAAAAAAACAACGCGTTAACGTATTGTCGCGATCGTGGACTTGATCGGTTTAACCAAATCGGTAAGGCGTCATTAACAGTATTTTTCGAGAATAGCGAAGTTTTACCTGCGTTTCGTGCGGAGACGGTCGATTCATTTTATTTTTTGCAATTGTTTCGACAGATTTTTTTTTTCTCATTCGGGTTAATATTGAAAAAAATAAAGCATGAAAATAAATTGAACTTTCATTATTATCACCGAATGTGAATAATATCTCGAAGTCGCAAGTGTTACCAACAACGTCGAGATAAAAAAAAAATCTCGAATGGTCGTATTATATTAGCAGCCTAACTTCACGGTTCATCTGTGTGATGTATCTGCGACGAGATATATTCTGCCCCATGCAAACCCTCCGTACATTGTAATTTTGCTCCAATATGCCACCTAGATGGTGCGGCTGCTTATTTATTTACTACCAAAAATAATCCAGCGAAGAAAGTAACCCAGTGTATTCCAATTTTTTTTTTTTTTTACGCGTTATTGACGTAATACAGCAAAGTATCGGTTTGTTGAACATTCGAAGGTACGAATATCGACAAAAACAATGATATGTTTGTGTGCTTTTTTTTCTGTTTATTAAAAGCTCTATTGACAATGGACATAACTGAGTTAAGAGTTTTATTTATCAGTATAAGAGAGCATCGGACTGTCAGCTGTGTTTCGTTAGTTTACGCCGTTGTTGCATCGACAAATCGCACAACGATCTTTAATTTATGTTTTTGCTAAGCTACGTTTATTTTTAACCTCCTACGACGGAGTCTCGCGTTGACGAATAAAAATACGTATACAAAAAAAGCCATCGGACAACAACGTTTTTTCCGTGTTTATCGGATCGCCGAAAAAAAAAAAAAAATAGTTTAATAAATTCGATTTTTCACGATTTTACGGTGAAACGATTAACAGTGCTATTGGTTCTCCTCAGCGATGTCAAACGAGGAGCGCTTACGCTCGCTGCTCTCGGATTTGGGTAAAGCGACTCTTCGGGGAGTTAGAAAATGTCCCAAATGCGGTACATACAACGGATCGAGAGGCCTGTGCTGCAAAAACAAATATTGCGACGCGGTTTTCAAGGAACCGGGCGAAAAACGCAAATTATCCACGGAGGCATGCAAACTCATCACCGGTTCGACGGCTCAAGTATTTTCGGTTCGCGTACGCGACAAGGGACCTGATTATCGAGGTTTCGTACAATTACCGCTGATAAACGCCTCTATATCCAACGAAATCACGACACTCATATCTCAAACTACGGCGCTGTGCTTCGTCGATAGTTGCGAGAGAAGCTTCGACACCAGCGTTCTAAAATGTCACGTAAGCACAGCTTTGTTTTTATTTACATTAAAAAAAAAATCAACACTTAACGAAATTTTTATAAATAAAAAATAAAAAACTGTTTAATCAAAATTTTTATAAAAAATTAAAAACTGTTTAATCGAAATTTTATAAAAAAATCAAAACTCTTTAATGGAAATTTTTATAAAAAATTAAAAACCGTTTAATCGAAGTTTTTGTAAAAAATTCAAAACTCTTTAATGGAAATTTTTATAAAAAATTAAAAACTGTTTAATCAAAATTTTATAAAAAATTAAAAACCGATTAATCGAAATTTTATAAAAAAATCAAAACTCTTTAATGGAAATTTTTATAAAAAATTCAAAATTGTTTAATCGAAGTTTTTGTAAAAAATTCAAAACTGTTTAATCGAAATTTTTATAAAAAAATAAAAACTATTTAATGGAAATTTTTATAAAAAATTCAAAACTGTTTAATCAAAGTTTTTGTAAAAAATTCAAAACTGTTTAATTGAAAGTTTTATAAAAACTGCAAAACTCAATTATTAAAAATTCATCAAACATTTTTTAATTGAATTATCGAAATGCAAATTTTTTTTTTAATTTTTCAGGAAAAAGATCTTGCAGATTTATCAGTACCTACATGTCAACACATACAAGCGGCGCTGCGATGTTACGCAGAGGCACAGCCGTTGACGCTGAGAAACTCCATTCTGTCCTCTTTGAACGTAAACAACGAGACGAAGCAAGAAATATGGTTATTAGCTACGGAAACGGCTGGTCCTCTCGTGCAACGAGTTTCGAAAAATATAATGGCCGTTAAATGCAAAGCGTCGCCAAAACATCCGCTGGGATATCTTCATTTTTCATTTTTCGTCGCTAAATTGAAAGACAGAACGGAGCATCGATATCTTTGCAGTTGTACGGCGTTCAAGGTACATTTTTTTTTTTTTTTTTCGAAAAACACGAAAACTAAAATAGAAGAATAGTCACGCGTTCGTTTCTCAGAGAATTATTCGTATTTTTAATCGATTATTTCGTCGATCGAACGCCGAATACGGCTAAAGACCAACAATAATAGAATTATTAATCTTTGATCGCTTCGAGGGACAAAAAATCTTTACACATACTAAAATATAACGCATATTTACATTAAGATATTACTAATTATGTACGAAATTTGAGATTCTTTTTTCGTTTTAAGGCACCGATGAGAGTAATCGGAGAAAAAATCGAGACGCAGTCGACTCAAGTCAACCGATGCGCACATTTTTACGCGTGCGTCTGTGCCTTCGCCAGCGATCCAAAGTTATCCGAAGAATTTGAATATTACATAAATCTCGATCAGTCGGAACTGAGGATACAGAAACCCATCGGCACGACGTTTCAGACTAACGAAACGGACAAAATCGTAGGAATGGGTAAGTGAATCACCCATCGATATCAGTGAATTTAACTCGAGGAATTTGCTAATTACGTAATTACATTCTTTAATTTCATTCATAGATTTGGAGAGTTTAACGGCGGACGATACTGATACGCATCTCTTAATATTCCGCGACGACACGCTGACTGTACAAAGTCTGGACGCTGGACGACTCGACATCGATTCCATGAATCTCGACTCGTCGATATTGCCACATGGTATCGGCGAAAACATCGGTGTCGAATGCGAACGTACGTTACTGGATGATAGCAGTATAATTTCTCAGGTACGATGGACTTTCGTTTTTTCGACGATTCGTATGCAAATTTGTAAAAACCGTTGTTGCTATATCTGTTTATCTGAACAAAGCGAAAATCTATTGCAATCGTTTATTTTTCATTGAGAACATCTCGAAACACAAACGATCGATCAATTGCGATTGAAAAAATAGCGCGAATCTTCCGATTTATAGTATTTTACGTTTTAGTCATTCATGCAAAGCTAATGGGATAAAAAAATATTTTGCTTCATGCGCGGAAGTAAATATCACAACCAAAATCTTTTATTTTTAATGTTTACACATTTAACAAATTATTTTTAAAAATAGTAAAAAAAATCAGCGAATCTTTTTTAATTTGCATCGTATAATTCTTACGTTTCTCCTTTAAGGTACACAACTCCGATGTGATCGACCAAAGAACGATAATCGATGGAAACACAGTAAAGATTCTCGACGATCAGTCGGCGATCGACGCTAAATACAATATTCTCAATACCGGCGGTTATCTGCTGGACGACAGTAACATTAAAGTTTTGGATAGCGGAACGGTGAAAGTTCTCGATGCGAATACGATACTCGACGCGAATAATTTGAAGTTTCTTCAGGGCAGTGCGATAATCGATACAAATGGTATTCAGATAATCGACAAGAATGGAGTGTTGCATTGCGATTCGGGATTAGCGCCGCAACCGGATCGTAGCAATTCTCAACCGTCCAGTTCTGCGAAACGAAAGAGAGACGAAAAGCTCGCTGTATCGTTGTCGAGTCTGAATAATTTAAATTCTATCGAAAATCGTAAAGCGAAAACGAAACCGTCGATAATAAAGAAGTATCAGAACGGCGCGGAAAATTTGGACGAATCAAACACAAGTTTATCGTTCATAAAATGGTTGGCGTCGATAACCGAAAGAATAAATCAGACGATGCACTTTCAATTCGACGGAAAGCCCGATCCGCTCGTGTTTCACGTGCCTAAAGTATTTTTCGATTGTCTGAGAGAACGAATATCGTGCGGCGGCAAGAAAAAGCGTTTGCCGAATTCAACGACTGCTTTCGTTCGCAAGGACGGCGTACCGCTCGGTACTTTCACTAAGTATACGTGGCAAATAACTAACATATTGCACGTGAAAAGTATATTTGAAACGCCTCTTATACCTCTGGAAATTACAAGAAGTTTCGTACAAAATGCCGATGGAACGTACGAATTGTACAAAAGGGAGGAAACGGAAATCGATCGTTACAAAAAAACGGGAAACAACGCTCTCATTAAACCGTTGGAACTGAAAACTTATTTGAAAGTCGGTGCGTATTTTTTTTTCGAATTTTCGATTAAATACATTTTTTTATTCGATTAATTGAATTTTTTTCTTTGATTTATTGATTTTTTTCGAATTATTGATTTTTTTTTCATTATTGCATTTTTTTTCGAATTATCGAATTTTTTTTCAAATTATTGAATTTTTTTTCGAATTATTGATTTTTTTTTCAAATTATTGAATTTTTTTTTTTAATTATTGATTCTTTTTTCGAATTATTGATTTTTTTTCAAATTATTGAATTTTTTTTCGCATTATTTTGTTTCAGGCAATACGTCGCCGAATCAAATCGAACCGACACCATTTTTGATAGAGTGGATACCGGACATACTTCCGATATCGAAGATAGGAGAGTTGAGAATACGCTTTGAATTCGGTCACGTAAAAAATGAACCGCCGCAAAGATGGAGAAAATTAGCTCTCGCTAAGAATTATTGAGATGTAAAAAGTCTGGAAATTGCACGTTCACGAGAGCAGTAGTAGCCGCTGCATCGAAAAAAATCTGCATTACGTCTTCACAGTGATATTTCGTCGTTTTATTTTGAAAATCATAAAACTTGTGATATTCGCGATTTCATAATCATCGGCATTACACATTAATGACATAGTCAATGATTTTTTTTTACTAACGCGCTGAGAGCTATTTAATTGAATTAGAATGCTGTGGAGTTGACGTTCTTCAGTTCGAAATACGTGATTCAATGTTTTGTACATATTTATAGTAGAAACACAAGATAATTCGAAGTCATTCTGATACGAGAGAAGCAAACATTATTTATATTTGTATAAACCAATGAATAAAAACCCTGTTTTCAACATGAATACTTCGTAGCGATTTTTGTGTTACAAAAGACATTTTTTTATTTTAAATGGGATAGATGAATCGTTCTTTGCGTTTCGGGTATTTCGTAAAGTCGCGCCTTGAATGCACAGCTCGCCATTGGTCGGATCGCGAGACACAGTATCTCCCGCGACCAATGGGAGCGTTTCTCTTCGCGATATTGCGTTATCACTGCGCGTACACAACGGTACAACAATGATTAAAATAATTGATCTTTACTTTCGATGCTTTTACAAACACAGGTGATGTGCATTAGCTTTTTTGTTTACCGCCTCAATCGTTATGTTGACTGCAAGTCGCGTGATTGAAAGATGCAAAACGCGACTCGATATGCGCAGTAACGGCAGTTCGTAGAAAAAAAAAGTCATGAAATATTGTAACATTATTTTTTAACAATGCGGTGATTATTATCAAAGATTCACGAAACGTAATCTGTTGGAAGAATCCTTTGTTATTTCTCACCTGAAAATACAGTTTTTGGTGAAAAATCTCGTAACTTTTTTTCCCTCAGTTTCGTCTCTGCCCGGTTAATGGTTGACCCGCGACTCCTGAGCTCAAAACCAACACTTTTCGCAACATATTGCATTTATTTTAACGGTTACGGAAATATTGTCGCGAAGCGAACTGTACGTGATAAAACATTGTGTCATTAACTCAAGCGATAGAATAATTTTGTCGATAGCAACGTTGTCGTCAGTGGCTCTCGTAAACTTGCGTTTGGTTTCGTTAACGAAGCGGAAGCGTTGAGAATCTGCCGCGGCGGAAGTTCGCGGTGACGTAGAAGGTATAGAAGCGAACTTCCATTTTCTCGACCCTTTCGACCAACAGTGAGCACGTGTTTTGTTGCCGGCCGCTTGGGCCTCATTTTTTCGCGTGTAACATTGGGTCGACAATCGCGTTTAACGTAACAATTCGTCGATCTTTCGCGTCACAACGATTACGGTAATACGGTAATCATGAATCCCGAAAAGCTTAAGAAGCTCCAAGCACAAGTGAGAATCGGTGGCAAGGGTACACCCCGTCGTAAGAAGAAGGTACGTTAACGTTTTTTTTTTGTTCTCTTACCATCGATATCCGACGATTTTTATTGAAATCTCGGCGATAACGTTAATTACTCATTTCGCGAATATCTCAAGTTCTTTCGATACCGTTAAAACGATGACTAAGTCAAAATCGTAATCGCAATTACTCGATTACGCTATCAAACTTTTTCGCCAATTCGCGATTTATTATTTTTTTTTTTTTTTGTTTTATCGGCGCAATCCCCCGATGTGTTCTTTTTGCCTCAGTAGTCGTTAAATCTTCAATAAATCGAAACTCAAAGTCAAAGTTGGAACATGTGTGCTTTTCTCATTGGCGATGCGAATTACAGTTTCGACACCGAAACAAAATTATTTTTGCAAATGCATCGTCCGACTCGTAATTTTGGAACTTTCAGACAATCTTTACGAATCGTGTCGCATGTTCCATTTTTTTAATTCGTAATTTTTTGTCATGCAACGCAGTAGTCACCGGCGCTACGTTCAGTTATTTTTGTGTACAGCAACGTGCCGCAGAATATTATTTTTGGAGCACAAAACTGAGATAAATTGTGGTTAGCTGTGTTTCTATGGGGTATTGACACATTAGTTTGCCTTATATAGCTATCGCCTGTATAGAGCTTCACTAGTATGCGTACGTGTGACCAGAATAGATTTGGTTCTTGTGGCATAGTCCAAGGCCATCGTAGTCCAACCACTTTCACTATTCTAAACCCATTTACGATGAAACTTTATCCCAATATTTGGTAAATAAAAATATTTAAATCCAAAAAAAATTTATATCGGAATAAATAATAACATAAATGAAAAAAAAAAAAGAAAAAAAAAAAAATTATGAGAAAAATCGTTTATTGACGATTTTACAAGAAAAGACGGTGTATACTGCGAAAATGCCATCGAGTCGAAGAAACGTCGCAAAAACATCGCGAAAATAGCTAAAAAACCAAAATTTTCTTGTTTTTTAGTTACTTTGGGATTATTAAAGTTTTTTTTTCATTGAAATTATTCTAAATTTGCCATTGTATATAGTTTTTTAAATAAACGTAACAAACTCCAAAAATCGGCGAATTAAAATGATGAATTCGTTTTATTTAAACGCAAAATTATTTATGATTTTATAGCCGAATTTTTTTTTTCCGAATTTATAAAATTGATTTATCAACGTATCTAATAAATGGATTTGTTTTTTTTTGTATTTTTCAGGTCGTCCACGCAACCGCGGCAACCGACGACAAGAAGTTGCAGAGCTGTTTGAAAAAATTGTCGGTGAACACGATTCCGGGTATCGAAGAAGTAAACATGATTAAGGATGACGGTACCGTAATTCACTTCAACAATCCGAAAGCTCAGGCGAGTCTTTCGGCGAATACCTTCGCAATCACCGGACACGGTGAGAACAAACAAATAACGGAAATGCTGCCGGGTATTCTGAGTCAACTGGGACCGGAAGGTTTGACTCAGTTGAAACAGTTCGCCAGAACGGTCGCCGGTAGCACAGTCGGCAAAGCGACTCTCGAAGAGGACGACGAAGTACCGGAGCTTGTTGAGAATTTCGACGAGCCGAGCAAAGAGGAGGTAAGGGTAGCGGCGCGGCGAAAAAAAAAAAAAAAAAAAAAAAAAAAAAAAAAATTAATCGACGAATCTTTAGTATACCAATTAAATAACGTTATTTTCTTTGTTTCGTAAGGTTGCGCCAAAGAAGGAAACGGCGGATGAGCCCACCGACAAACCTGCTGGTGTAGAGATAAAAGAAGTCGCAGCTGCGCCCGCGGACGTGAAGAAGGAGGCGCCCTTAGCCAAGCCTGAGGCTTAGAGACCACTAAGACAACCGTAAGAATCGTTTCGACCCAAAAAAAAAAAAAAAAAAAAAAAAAAAAACAACGATAACAATAAATCAACGTGTGAGAAATAATTAATTCGTGAATTTCTTTGTTACAGACGATGCTCAGCGAGACACATACAGGTACACAAAGACACACACATACCTACATACATATACAGTGATAATCGATGAGTCGTAAGACACAATTTTGCTTGCGAAACCCGCATACATAGTTGGGTTTAAAAAAAAAAAACAAAAACACGACAAACATGTTACGAATAATTGACATTACTCCCATGTTACAGTTATATAAGTAACAATTAAGAAACAAACAAAAAAAAAAAAAAAAATCGTAAATAAATGATAACCGTTGGCGATTTCGATGAATCGAAGAAAATGGACACATTTTTAATTGTAACATACTGCTTATAATAATCTAATGATAGATATTGCTTCGTAAATATTGAATAATCGTCTGTGCATTAGTTTTCACGAATTCGCGAAGCATCATTCGGCGATTCGTTTTCAGCTTTATCGATGCATTTTTTTTTTCTATTTTGTGGCGATATGCGAGTCGCCCAACTTAATTTCTTTTTTTTTTTTTTAATCACTTATTAAAATTGGGATGTCCTCGCAAGCGAGAAGTCTTCATTAGGATTTTCAGTCAGAAAAAAAGAATTCACTGTTTCTGCATAGCGGAAAAATTATCTTAAACTCTTTCCAATTCACTCAGCATTTTTATTTTTTTAAATAATTACACCGTAAATTCAGTGGAAAATGAAAAGGAAAAAAAGAGTCATTAATCTACTTGTAATAATGTTAATTAACGGAAGAAAGTCTATGTAAAATATATTGTCGAAAATGACAATGCAGCGAAAAAAAAAAAAAAAAATACAATAGGCACAATTCAGACGATAAAATAGTCTTATGCAGCAAAAAAAAAAAAAAAAAACTACTGCAATCGTAGTTTTCTCCAAAATCCTCTCGTTACTCTTTTCCGAGGGATTAATTAAATATTACGGGCTAAAAATATTTTATAATGTAAACGGTGAAATAAAACAATTTTCTTGGCTGATTATCGAATACGATATATGTTGATACCTCGAGAATTCGCTTCGCATTGATTACCGTTTAGAATTGATATTCCGTCAATTTTGCCGAAATGTAGAATATCGCAACGGTATTGATAGGATTCCTACGAATTGCCGAATTTCGTCGCTTTTAGATTTGTTACGCATTCCTCGATAATTCGTCGGGAATTGTGGGATTCTATATACAATCGGAACAAAGATTTCGCATTAAATCTCACGATTTCGGAACCGAATTTCTCTTCTTCCGTAAATTTGTCAGGTTTAGCGACTCTTTTATGGTTATTGTTACGACTGCGCGCCGCTCTATTCCGGTAGATATAAAAGCCGCGACCTACTCCAACGCAGAGGCATTGCTCTCGATAGGGTCATCGAGGGATCGAGGGATGTCGAGGTATCGTGTCTCCGCTGTGAGAAGTTCTGTTTCGGTTGATCTGAACACGAAACTCCGATAGCAATAACTCCTCCCCTTCGTATAGATTGGACCAACGCGGTCGGCAAACGCACGAGATTCTCCGTTGACGGCAAATGATCGAATTTCCGGGGTATACAATAGTAAACACCCCATTCGAGACGATGCGACCGGAAGGTTTTTGTCGCGTGTGGCAATAATAAAACACCGGAAATTTCGTAGATTTTTTTATTTTCGTAGAAAACAACTATCGATTCTTTCGATATTTTGTCACTTTTAATTATTTTTTATATTTATTAAAAAACATATTTTAATAGGGTAGACGTACCGTTAGTGGCCACTGTACCATTTATGGCCATTTTTATTATTATACTCATCGAATAATTTTTTTTTCAAAACCGCATATTGATTCTTCGAAAGTTTTTATATAAATTCACCAAATCATCTACTCGAATCTTTTTTTTTAATTCGATTATATTTTGTTTTATTGCTTCGAATGTGATGGCCACAATCGGACCTAAAGTGGCCAAAAACAGTACCTCTACCCTACATAGAGATTTTTTTTTATACATATTTTTTTTTTCGCATAATTATGGCGATTAATAATGAAAATTTCGCTGCATAACGATTTCGGCACAGAAATCCTGAGATATAAAAAAACAGATTTCGTTCATCTTCAGTATCTCACCTTCTAGTCGTTGATACTTAATAACTTTCATACGAGAAGTTTCCTTGACATCGAGAAATTCTGAATCGATTTTTTTCGTAAAAAAAAAAAAAAAAATCTTTTTTTTTTCCGGTCGTTTATTTGTTCGTAACAATTTTTCGAAAAGATCGCGCATTCGGATCAATCGAATGGTCCATAACAACCCTTTACCTTTTTTTGTAAGCA
This sequence comes from Buathra laborator, assembly GCA_934046635.1. Lineage (NCBI taxonomy): Eukaryota > Metazoa > Arthropoda > Insecta > Hymenoptera > Ichneumonidae > Buathra > Buathra laborator. The sequence continues at coordinate 10,321,134 of OW203900.1, forward strand.
TCCCTTTCCTCGATATGACTATATCGATATTTCGTTATCGTCAGTGCGAAAGCATTTGTCGACTCGCCACTCAACGGTCGGCACTCTCTTGGGGAGTAGCGCAGGGGTCAGGGTGTTAGTAGAAGAGATCGGAGTGAACTCCCACCGTTGGCGCATTGATTCCCTCTTCGATTGCTACGGAAAGCCGCGCTGAAAATGAGATTTCTCCGTGGAATCGTTCAACGTCGGGAAAGTCGCTTGGCAAAAAAAAAGGGAAAAAAAAAGAAATGAGAGAAGAAAAAAAAAGAAACAAAAAATATAAGGTCACGCGTGTGCAGAGTCCCATCGATGCCCAGTGGCGTCGATGGTTATACTATATACGGTGAGAAAAAATAAAGGACGCGAGGTCAGGAGATCCGAGTAGCTATGAAACGGCGAGGAATCGATAGGAATGCGCCAAGTTAACTCTATAAGTCGCATGAAATCACTTCCACTTCGTTTGCCGGTTACGTTTGCCAACGGGACAGTAGAATAGTAATAGTCCGGTCCGTGATGCCTCTCTGGAAATAGTCAAACGAACGACTGCGAGGGGGATGAGATGGTTTGGGTCGTGGGCGAGCAATGCGGCGCGGGTGGGGATATTCGTGAACACTCCACTTTTAGATTATATTCCGCGAGAGACCGACGGAGCGTTGGGGCTTTGGAATTTTTTCCTCGTTCCATTATAAACGGGTTCTTCGTTTGACAATCGGAATATGTATGGACGGTTTTTGTTGTGGATGGAGAGAATGAAACGAACGGTAAAGGAGAAAGAATGCGGGGAAAAAAAAAATTCGTCTGCCAAAGGGAGCAATCGGAAAAGAGAAAGTGAAAATGAGAAAAAACAAAAAAAAAAGGACCGTTAGTTCGACACAGACGAAATTCAATCGGCAATTATCGTCTCGCCTTCTTTTTCATACTGAATTTTTTTTTTTTTTTTTTTTCATATTCCCGATCCATTTTAGTCGATTTATTTTTACCTCTAGGGATGGTATTGGTTTTCGAGGGAAGGTTTCGACTCTCAAAGGTCCTTTGTGCGTGTGTACCGTTCCCCGCGCTCATCGCGTACTTTATTACACACTGTAATGTACAATTACAGAACCGCGTGTACCTTTTTTTTTTTTTTTCTTTTTTTTCTTCTTTCGTTAACTCCCGATCGCCCGCCGGCAAAAGACTGGACTATGCGTCCACTGAGTTTTCTCTCGATTTTTCCACATTTTCGTTGTTTCCATAAAGAATATGCGCGCCGACGCGCATTGACTGCGAACCGAAGTGAATTTTCCACCCTACGCGCATACAACGGCGGGCAAAGCTTTTCTTTGCCAACGGGGCGTACAGCCTGACGTATTTCGTTCTCACGCGCTGTTTGTTAATTAATTTCTCGGGACACTGGACACTCTTCGTCCGAGTGATGCATTATCCTGCATGTAGTCGCGAGTATGATGTACGACTATGCCTCGCTGATACGCTGCGTTGCTTAATAAGCAGGAAAATCCCTTCGGTTAATAAAAATTTTAATAAGAATTCAAGCGCAATATTAAATTAAACTTTCAATTACATTATTTCACTTCCAAAAATTTCCTTACGCTTCAAATTGCACGCGTAAAAAGAAATTTTGAATTTCACGGCGATTCTACCGTATCTACCGAATCTACCGTATTACATCGTAAATGCAACTGTTAGCGACGAGAATGGCGCTGACATGGAAGAGTTGAAGATAAGAAAAAAAATCACCGTAAAAAAAAAAAAAATTGATGAAAATGTTATATAGTGATAATGGACATTTTTTCCGGTACCAAAAATGCCACAAGTTTATAAATAACAGAAAAAAAAAATTGTCGTATAACATAATCTTACAATTTCGGGAACATTGCGAAGAGTAATAGAAATTAATTTACGAAATTTCCACATCTTCGAAGGACATGAAAATAAAATGTAAATGCTATATATACGGGAAGGAAAATTTGTCGAGAATTTTCTCACGAAGCCATAAGAGAGTCCTGAAGGATTCTTCAATCTTAATAGAACCATAGGGCGGCCGTTTCCTGATGAGAATCCGATGGAGAAGTCAATACCATTAGAGACGTGAGAGGTAATTCAGTTGTGATGTTCTCCTTCGACGATATACCTTCCCGAAGGATTAGCCTTGACGGTTGCGCGGCAGTAGAATCGCGAGATTCCACCGACGCCTAATCTATCCCCATTGCGCTGTAGGGATAGACGCGCAGGAGAAGCATCGAAGACGAATTATCGGAGCCTTCGTCGCTAATTGAATTCTAACGGTTGCGACCCTCATATTTGTCGAAATGGTGAGTTGCAACGGTTATACACCCCTCGCAGGGGGTGAGATATTCATCGGGACAATATAAGTAATAGTAGAACCGGAAGTACGTACCCTCGAGATTGCAAAAGCGAAGAAAAAACGTTTTCTCTATACGGCTCCGTAGGGATTTCCTATCTTCGAGAATAAATCCATTCGGAAATAAAGAAATTCTAGAAGACGGGGCGGTGAGAGAAACGGTTGGGTTGGGGAGTCGCATTCATGAATCCCATGATGCGAATTCTCTCCGAGTCGCATATCGGTTTTCTCGTACCACTTGTAGTTTCGCTTCGTAATTGGCAAAGGGATCCACTCACAAGTTATCCTTACGCGTGCGTCCCCTGCGCTTTCGCTATCACACTAATTAAATTTGTCCTCTTCCTCGGTATTACAATACGCTCTTTGGCACACTTCACCTTATCGAAATCGCGAGGTGATAACAACGGTAATTGGCGTCATTCGTCTTCGTTAGGAATCCGTTGTTGGGTTATTGTTATCGTTAGAGTTTCTACGGGGATACGAAGAGCTGCAGAACTTGAGAACCTCAATAAACGATCTATACGCTGGTTACAGTTTCCTGTATATTACGAAATTCTTCACGTGCCTTTGAGATAAATGTAGTAAAGTATCTTTCGCGAGTTAAGTACCCGAATTCACGATGTTTTTTGCAGGAAAAATACGCTTTTCTGATTTTACCGACGCGATCTATTTTCCATAAAATAAATGTGTGAAATATAAAAAAAAAATATGAATATACCATAATATACATCGAAAAAAAAAAAAAAAAAAAAAAAAAAAATGCCAACTATTTTCTTCCATCTAAAGGTTTTCTTTCATTTTGAAGATAATGACGACTTCTCTCGAAAATAAATAGCAATAAGCTTCATTGATAAGACGACCATTACATATACCTTGAGAGATATACAGAGTGCGAATAAGCGTTCGCGCATTGTCTGAATTGCGAATTTCTGTTCGGTCTATCTATCCAAGCAACGATCAGGCGGTCAACCGTAACAGCGTAATTGGCCACTTCTCGCCCTCCGGTTGAGCTTCCGACTTTGCGAATGAGCAGTCACGGGTTCCACCGCAATTCTCTCACCATTTCGCACATCTGGCGATATGTCTATATCTCCGTCGTATTATCTGAACAGCGAATGAATTTTAGATTTGTCGAATGCACCCCACCGATTCCTATTCAACGTGTCGGAGGTACTCATTCCATTGTTTTCCGAAGAGCGCCGTATGCTTTTCGAAAATCGATACAAATCGGCGCGATTAATATATCGATATATCCGCGACAATGTGTTTCGAATGAAATTACATTATATTCCGACTCGTTTAACCTATTTTCGTCGACGGGACGTCCAGAAACGATCAACGAACGTTCCGTATATCGTTTTGATACATTTTCGAGGGTTCCAGCGAAGGGTCGAAGCATTAAAAAAAAACATCGATATATCGATGTCCGATAAATTGTATAGAAAAAAAAATGTAATTAATATTTCTTCTTTATCGGCATGAAACGAATTTCGGTAAATCGAGGCGCAGACCTTTTGAAGCGGTGATTGAGTCGGTTATTATTATATTAGTACCTTTCGGCTATATATGCGTATAAGAGAAAACCGGTTGAAATGAGATATTCAAACAGAACGGCAATTCGATGTATTCCGGTTCGTGCGGAGACCTATATTGATCGACAAAACGTCTATATATATGGTTGATACGAGTAGTTAAACAAACAACTTTTTCGATCAATTCTCTGTGCCGTATTTGCACAAAGGGTCGGAGTATATTGAGACCGACAGGGGGTGGTTGACATAAAACGTATCGTGTAATGCACATTTGCAATGTACGTGACGCAGCTGATGACCCGGTTGACAATCCATAGACGTGCATCGAAAATATCCCCCGGGTGTTGCTTCGTCCAAACGTTATTAGGCACATAATTACAAAAGCTATTTTCTCCGCTATGACATCGCGATTACGAAATCGCAATTTTCGGCAATTACTCCATTTTCATAGCCCCTTCTCAACCCTCTTGTCTTTCCAGTTACGCTCGTTCTCTCGCTAACCTTACTACTACTTTACAATTTTCCGTTGTGAATCTCGTGAATTTACTTCATGCATAAGAAAAGCTCAAGAAATTTTGAGGTTATATTCGTGATTTCGTATTCTTATCGCGCAATTTTCATTTCTATTGTTGTACAGTGAATACATTCGCTCTTTTTGGCATCGAGAGTATATTTTTGTCTGACGGTAAAAGCAAAATGCAACGTTTCTGACCAATGCAATTTTTGGCCCGAAGTCTGCAACGTTGCAACGGCAAATGCAGTAAGAAATTTCGGTTCCGGTACCCTGAATTCTACGTAAAAACTCGGATTTTTTTTTTATGCTGATTGTCGCTGACTACGAAACACTGCAATTTATCTGCACTGAGAAAAGAGTTTATTTGTGGTTTATAAATGTCGTTTGTGTGGTTTTGGCGAAATAAATACTTCGTTATTGTTAACAAATTTCGGTTGAGTCAAAAAGTATTGAATCGGACTGAACGCAGCTTTACAACGTTCGATAATTGTTAACAAATATTATTTGGCTGAACTGTAATGTGGTAACAGTTATTAAATGTTTGCTTCACATCCCTTACAATTACATTAACATATAATTACACATCTGTTAACGCTGTTATTGTTTTGTTGCTTCAATAACAGATCGATTAAATCCTCCGGAATTTGTGTGGTATATTCAAAAAATCAATATTTCCGTTCGGGAATTTTTATCAATTTTTTATTCAATCTACAAATCGAATTTTTTTATTCCGTTATTTCTACTTACATTCGCAACAAATTTGCGAATTTGTCGAATAAAATAATTTTATCGTATTTTTGATTAAAATATTGACGATCAATTGAAGGCTTTTGTTGCTTTATTAACTCGAATGATGAAAATTTCGGTCGATGAGATATTCGCTCAATATGGTTCGCAATAATTAATTTAGTACAGTAAATCGCTATTTAATGGGTATTAAATATCTTTTGGGTAAAATTCTTCCAAAGGATTACGATTGATGCCAAATGCACAGTTTTCATAGAACTCCAATCTTTTGATCCTCGCGCTTCGAGTTAATTAATTTGTAATTTGTTGTCGCGTTTTGATTAATACGCTTGAATGCGTTTATATTCAATTAAAATGTTGCCGAGAGTCATGTGAATAATGTTAAATGCACAATTCTCACAGAAACGCGGTAAGTTGAATGTGCATTTTGAAATACATCGATATAGGAGACAACGCAGTTTCGTCTTTACACTGAAAAAAATTGATAAAAATCGTGCCGTTTCGCGCGGAAAATAAAAGTTCAAGTGTTATCATCGATCGAATTCATGATTACCTTGTCATTGTAATTACAAATTTAAGCAACTGATACTGGAATTTATTATGCATAATTCGGTGCAATAAATTTAATGGAAAATCACAATAACACTTTATTTTTAATAATTTACTTTATTTATAAAAAAAAATTATTTTCCACTGCTACTGAACATTAAATAAAATATATCAGTTTTTGCATAAAATCTTCCCGTCCGATGCATTAAATAAACAATTTTTTTCACAGTATCGCGTTTACATAAATCAGAGTGTTATAATCTCAAAAAGTAATTATAAAATGATACATTCAATATCTCTTAGTTAATTATGAGTAATTGATGATATCAAGTTTGATGAGGTCGATAGCGGAGACGATGGCAATGTATATCTAAGAGGTTGCAAACGATCGTGAAAAGGGTTCGTTCGCTTCATACCCGCGTCTCGTTGGTCGGTTGAAATTTCGAAGCAGCGAATGAGAGAGACGGGCGTAGAAGCACGTCTCGAGTATTTATCAAATGGTGTGGCGTTTTCCGTCCATACCACCTTCTCCCTCAATCTTCGTAATGTACGTGTATACGCGATATAATAAAGATCGAGCGAAACGGTGCTTTCTCTCTCTCAACGAGTAACTTCGGAAAACGTTGTTATCGCGAAAGCGACGATGGAAAAAGGGGTCGTTGACGAGGGCGTTTTCTACAGTGTTGAAAGACCCGACTACTGTCCCAAGTGCACGAGAGGGTGTAAAACGAACGTTGCGAGAAAATACTCGGAAGGAGGGGAAGGGGGTGGTGGTGGCAAAAGCGACTAAATAGAATGACACAGATAGCGAAAGGGAGTTTTGTCGCCTACACGGTACATAGATTGTATTATCTTATAACGGTAACAAAACTTTTTTTTTTTTTTTTTTTTTTTTCGCAAACCCACTTGGGAAGTTTTTTCTACCGTACGAACTCGGATGATCGCGGAGTCGAGAGGGTGAGTGGAAAAAAATTGTTTCGCCACTTCTCGATTATCGTTAATTTTCTCGGAGATATATAAGTATTCTGAATTTTCTTTAAACAACACTCGTTTTTTGTTTTACCAATAACTGCGGCCATTTTTTTTAATACAGAGGGAAAAAAAGTTCATTGTATCAACTGTTGAGTAAATTTTTTATATGTACTTTCTTTTTTTATTTTAATGAGTCGATCTTTTTACCGTTTATTTTACTCGATTTCCGAAGAGTATATTTAATGCATGAGATTCATGTAAAAAAAAATAAAAAAATTCTTCGTCACGCATAATCCGTCGTTGTGGTTGTGTCGAAATTGCAATAGTAGGAGAAAGTTTCTCGTCGTAGGGAGCGACGAATCATCGTCAGTGATCGCGCTGTCACACGGAAGATTGAAGAACGTTGCGGGTCGAAGGTTGCGTGAGGATTAAAAGTCCCGTGTTCCGTTTCTTGTACCAATCGCTTTCACGATTCAGAAGAAAATGCAATCAAAGAAGTACCATAAATGCTTCTTCCGCGTCATATATACCCCGTCGCTAAAGCTCTGACCTGGAAATTCTACGAACCAATTTATTTTCAACTTCCTGTTGTTTGTTTTCTCGTATCCAACGTACGATATTCGCGATAAAATGTCCTTCTTTATTTCTCCCTTAACACACGCGGACGGAAGAGGCAACGTATAAATTCCTGAGTTAGGTTCGCAAAAATTGTCATTTTTCTTCGTACCGAAGCGTAACCGATTGACACCGCATTCACTCACTCGTGATTGAACGACCCACTCTGACTGACGTATTGAAGACTGCGTGATTTTATCTCCGGGAAAACGATACCTCGTACAGCCTATATAGGTTCTTAAGATTCGTTCACGTGTTTGATTTATCGATCGAAAAATAACGAGATGAGATTTTTTTTCACCGGTTATAGACGGAGCTCTTGAGATTGGGGGATTTTCATTTTTTTTTTCGTCAGAGGGGAATTCTTAAGAGCACAGAGGCACGTTCGGGTTTCCTTTACGGTCCGTTACTACTGATTTGGGACGATTGCCGCTTAAAAATAAAAAATTAATAGCGCCTTTACAATTTTCATATTTAGCCCCTTAAAATCTAATCGGCGTGTTGGTAACTTATTAAAACACATTCACAATTCAATTCGAGATTCGGGAACAGTTATAATTTCCACAGCTCATTAAAATTCACTGATATAGAGTATCTGTAAGTAGTAACGGACGTGAATAGTCAGACAGTTATTCAAATTATATCGTTAATTTGAGGACAAAAGGACTTATCGTATCTACGTGAATAAACTATCTGTTCTGCCTTTGTGGAGTTCACTTATCGGCTGTATAATCAGTAAAAAAAATATTTTACACTGCGATAAAACGATCGTATTAAGTTAACCATTTTATATGCATTTTTACGATACGTTTCGCGCTCCCATTTCAAACTCTTAACGAGTACCTTAAAAAAACGTACTTATATATCATTCCGTGAAGCTTCTCGACACTGAAGAATATTTATGGCCCCGAAACTCCGATAGCGTTTCGACCGCCGCGTAATGAGTGAGTTAAGTAGAAAATTCCGCGAATGGTCAGACGTCGTTGCCCCGTCACGATTTCGATACATTAGTAAATGCCATCCGTAAACTACTATACCTTTACTATGATCACCATGAAGTACGATAGTTTCGATACTATAGTTGAAGCACTTCGGCGGTCGGTGATAATTCAACGGTTGGACAGTGGCGATTGTTCAACGAATGGATTAAATCGGCTTACGCGTACCGACGCTCGGCTGCACTCTGACAACACTCAAAGCCGTTTCGCGAGTAAATACCATTGTAACTACGAGTAAACACTATTTCCCCTTTACAGTACCGTTGGCCTATGCCCGTTGTTGCTATCGTCCCTTCCCGATTAACTGTTGGGGAAACGCCGAATTGAACATTTCCCAAAGCTCAACGGGATATGCCGAATAAGCTCGATTGAGCAACTCAGGTACGCGGCGGGCTTGCCGCGGCGATTTCGGTGTTCGCGTTAAGCTCTTCTAATGGTTGAACGCCAAGGGTTGGAAAACAGATCATGTCGGATAACAATATAAAATGAAAAAAAAAAAAAAAAAAAAAAAAAAAAAAAAACAAATATATATCTTTTTTGTTTTTCTTCGTAAACATAACCTTATTTATTTTCTACATTTCATCGATCATGAAGCTTAATAACTGTCTAAGGCTCTACGTTGTATCCCGGTAAGTTTTATTTTTACAATCGGAAGTTTTCCTCAGCTTCATCATTCAGCACACAAAACTGATTGTGATTTATTGTCGTAATGCTTTTCAACAGTTTTATATACCTATAGCCATTTCGCTAACTCCGACATTTTCTTTTTTTTTTCTTCTCCTTTCGCGTGAGCTTTACAGCGTGACGCAATCTCGAAGAGTGCTTAATATATAGTTGTCGGTGGATATAAAAATTCTCAACGCGTCAAGCGAATGTTCTATTTCTTGTGTTCCCTTGAAACACACATATGAAAACACACGCGTGTGGTACAGCGAGGAAAAAAACTCTCAGGAAATGAGTCTTTTGGCTGCCAAGGGTTCTCGCCTTCGCAGTATATGTATACGGCAGTAGTAACGGACAGTGTCGAGTCTGGCACGTTTTTTTCATCCCGAAAAAAATCGCCCGATCCGAGACTACCGTTAATCAGTCAATAAATTAAACGTCCAACAAGATCGGGCGTGAGACACGGACGAAGGGAACGTACGGGGTTCCGATGCTTGAGTGAGACGCTAACCCCCTCTCCCATCCCTCTCCTCAGTGTCCAGGACACTGATTAATGGTTTTGCCCTCTTCTAGTTCCTTTAACAGGACTCTCACGAGGTACAAAAGTCATCGCTTTTACCCTCTGACATTCGTATATGCTACGATGAGTTTGAAAAATGCATCGAACTCGGCCTCCCGAGTTCGCATGTATTCGCTTGGAGTACGTTGAACCGTGCGGAAAAAAAATATGCTGCAAGTAATAGGTACCTTCTTCGGGAACACATTTCATCGTGTAGGATAACGTTACGTGAATAATGGCAATTAAAGAATGTCCTGTGAAACCATTTTTCGTCCATTTTTTTTTTTTTTTTTTTTTTTCATTAGAAAAGGATTCGTAAAGTCATTTGTTATCGCGTCACGCGTTTACTTTTGTCATACGTTCCGAACGTATACGACGTGAAATGGGCTTTTCACGACCTCGAGAAAAGTTTATTAATTCCGTCAGTACTTCGGAATGAAATTAAACGCCTTGATTGTTCATGAATAAAAGTTTATATGCCCATTTTTGAATGAAATCACTACGCGGGTATGCTGAGCGAAGTGTTTCGCAATACGTGAGAGGATGCAATAAAGATGGCCATTTACAGGAAGCGAATCCTCTTACATTCTCGTGAGTTATACGCACGACAATCCAACGGATTTAATAACTCCATTGGCTGCGTATAGCTTACAGGCATTCCCTTAGCCCTGTTTCTTGATGTCTTTTTTATGCCTCGGAGGATATGGAATAGGAAAGCTAACGTTGGTTCCCCGCCATGTGCGCCTCTCACTGAGTCACATATATCGCGGCTTTTCCACTCTAGTTGGCAGTACGAGAGCCCCCTTCCCGCTACCGAAGCTTACATAGAGAGAGAGAGAGAGAGAGAGAGAGAGAGGGGAAATTCACGAGAAAACGAACCGTAGGAATACGAAAATGCGAAAGAGGAGAAGAGAAATTGAGAGAGAAAGAGAGTTAAAATACGACTCCGGGATTTCCATTCCTCGCCGAGTCGAGCGGATCTAACTACAGTTCTCACGTTTATTCTACTTTTTCGAAAGAGTCTGATATGAATGGAGTGTGGAAAGGGGCTGAAAGCCGCGCGTAGGAAAGCGCAGTGAGACGGAAATTTACTTATATTAAATTCACCAGCTTTCTCGTCATAGACGACGCGGGGCGCGTAACAAGGAAAAAAAATGTTCCCTTCGATGTACCGCTGATATTTCGCTCGAGGCTTACGCAGAGATACTGTATTGATGTGTTGCAGTTGCGATTTTTCCGCTCTTCTTTTCGTTATACTAGAAAATGTAATTTCACGGAAAAGACATTCGTTTTATATTCGTTATCCGTTTGACGCGCGAAAAATGAATTACAGCGCGAGTGTGTAGTGAATTTATCGAAACCAGAGACGCCGTAGTTACGAGGTAACAACTCGTTTTCCTTATTTTCTCGAAGGCATCAGAGAATTACAGGGAAAGCTAATGAGGTTTTATGCGTCTATCCAGTAGTTGCAAAAATCTAATTTTCTTTTGATCATCAAAGCGACAATTTTGAAAAAAAAAAAAAATAACAAAAAATGGATAACGCGACTTTTTACCGACTGAGTCCGTATCGTATTGCTTTAACCGAAGTTAATTACTTCAGCTCTGCGATATTAATATTTTCCCTTTGTCAGTTCCGTCGGCTTTGCATTTTAACACGGAATCCCATTGGATGGGTTAAACCGATGGCAAAAATCTGCTAAGTTCCGGTTTGCACTGTCGCATATAATAGCTAATTAGATTAGCGTACGCATAACTCCCGGATAAAAGTACAAATGTTGAAAAAAACACGTAGATATTACCGGTTTGTACGGCAAATTGCGACGAAGGGTAAAAGGTATTTTCCCATTTCCATGGTTACCGTCAATTCGTTTGAAGCTTTCGCGAAGCTTTCGTTTGTACTACGGACAGGTATAGCGTAACAGAGGAAACGAGAAGACAGGCAGGTGAATGGACGGCAGTAACCCGCTCCAGGAAGAGCAGGATATTCCATGCGGAATTATTCATGCGGGCCGAGGCCCCCACGCGGCTACGTCGTTTCAGTTCTCGCATTAGTAGAAGCGTTCATTTTCCGACTCCGGAAGCAGCGGCACCGGAGTTTCTGCCTCCAGTTTATATACAGACGCTTCAGCAGCTTTTAGATACCTCCGGTTAACGCGATGAAAAGTAACGAATTGTCGAGGTTACCACACGTAGAAAAATGGTACTTCACCACCCCTTTCATAGGCTTTGCGCGGATGAAGAAACAAAAACGATTGATTACTGATGCGCGCAAAAATTGTGTCTCCGTACTTTTGAATGCCGCTTTTTTTTCTTCATTTTTCCAGTTTATCTTCAACTTTGATTTTTCAATCAATTGCTAAAAAAAATTCTTCCGCTTGCATATTTATTTAATAATTAAAATAAAGCGCACATACATCCACAGAAAATATGGACAGTGGCGTCCGACATTTATTTACGTTTTTACAACGCTTTCACCGTGAAAACGCTTTACGCCTATGGAAAGTGCAGAATGTCAACGTCAATGTTTCATAAACACATTGTTTCGGTTTAATAGCCCTTTTTTTCGTGTTTCGTTGTCACTGTGTGCATCGAATGTACGCGCATTTACGTGTGTGTGCCGCGCGTTTGCGTCTGTTATCCTCTCGAATCGAGTGCGCGACATAAATGCAACGAGGCAACACGAAATTCTCGTTTACGGTTCCTGCGTATATGTATACCATTTCCTCCCCCGATATCCCTCCGCGTCATCCTTTTAGTTGGCGGTAGCGCCGTCCGTTTCACCCTTTAAATTCGCCGATGCCACGGGGTTAATCGTGATGCGGTACCATCGTCAATTAGCAACACTATTTCTATACTTGTCCACCCCTTCGCTGTACGCGTCCAATTGTTCATTATGTTTAGTCTCCCAGGGGTGCAGTTTATTCTCTACATTCACTATAAATTATATCGGATATGATACTTTATTGGCATCATTTGCGTAACAGTTACACGTTCACCTAAAACGGGAACTATCGTAGCGCAAGAGACACTATAATTGCAATTTATTGACATGTTTCCATGAAAATGTGTCTCTCGTATTGTTATTTTTTTTCCGTTCTTCGTAACGTCCAGTCAAAGTATTTTTTTTTCTAATTTTTCATGTCGAAAAACGACAAGCGATATGACAAAAAATGTCAACTTTTTTTTCCCTTTAACCGAAATTTTCCCGATATTTTCTGCTTTTAGTTTCGTCAAATATCCAATGGCAGACAAATAAATTTATTTTAAAAAATACCTTTTTGTTATTTTCGATCTTTTTCGTCGTAATAACAATTTTCAAAGAAATTAAGTTGATAATTGAAAATCGATGTTAAATAAGTATTTAATTGAGTTTCATTCAAACATTTTCAACTTTTAATTGGAAATTAAATTTTTGAGATGAAAAAAAAAATCAATGAAAAGAAATGAGAATGGTAGTCAGCTCTCTTGAAGTGCCGGTTGTAAGTGACCCACTAAGTAGTAACAAGCGGTCTCGAAGTAACCGCCGGTCGTCCTTCGCGTAATTGCTCTCACGGCTACCGCTCGTGTGTCCTTGCAGTCATTAATTTCTAATTCATTCGCGGCAAAACTCGTTAAACACTTCAAAGCGTTTGAAGTCTCGCTGTACTTGAGTACTGTATACTTACTGAATTCACCTTACCCCTTCCCTCTCCCGTTCTATCGCTTTGTCTTTCTTCACTTATCCTCTCGTCGAGTCTGAGGGCTCTGAGAGAACGCGAACGAAACTTTGTCGGAGGTGTGTCGGTGCACGTTACGCTCTTATCACTTCGAAGTGAACGAGCAGAGAGGAGCCGCGGATGCGCTCACTAGTCAAGCGAAACTCTACTCCTTCACAGCGCGTCTGAAGGTAAGAGTCTGGGCGATGCTCTACAGTTGAGTCTGTTATACATGAACTAATGTCCCTTCAACGTGAACGAAACGCGGTGTTCCGAACTGCCTTTTTTACAGTACCTTTCTTCATTGTGCGGCTCATATCGATCTCCAGGCTTTGCCTCAGGAGATAATGACTCTATCTTTCGTTTATTAAAAAAGGGGTTTATCGGGGTAAAAACTAAAGATGATTACTGCTGATAGGATGCTGATATTGTTCATTAAGTATCGATTTACGTAATGAAGAAATAAGCCGTTGAAAATTTGATTGCATTTACAAATTTCGATACCATTTTGTAGGTTACTTACTAATTGGGAGATTTTTGCACGTCTCGTTTTTGGAGCTCATATTATCCCTTACAAACACGAATTTGCGTATTGATTTTTTTTTTCTTGTTTTTAGGTACCGTTATGTAAAAATGCCACACGTAATGGTACCTTGAAGCTTTTTTTCAATTCGTCTAAAATTACGAGCGAAAAAAATACGCGATATTTTTTATGAAAAAAAAATGTATAAAATTTCAAAATAATACGGGGATTGACTCTAATTGGGAATTGTAGTGTGATATGGATATTATTATAATAAATAATAAATTCATCAATTTCGCTTAGATAATCTGTTCTCTTTACTATAATTCATTCGCTGCGTAACGTCTAAGATTGTCTGGCCAATGATACGTCTTTGTTACCTTTACAATCGTGTTTCATATTTTTTTTTTTTTACATTCATCGTAGGAACTACCCGGATCTCTCGAGAATCTCTCTGTTGTTTTTCGTCATTTTTTTTTGTTGTTATACAGAAAACGAGGATTTTTATAATACATATGTACGCTCTATGTATATAATAATATAGTAGATTAGTGAGGGATTGTAAGGATAATTTTCAGGTTATTGAAATGTCAATGCGCTTTTAGGTACATACAAATGCGATGAGTACGTATAGTCCGACATATATATATATATATATTCTATAAATATTATTTATATATATGTATCCTTAACTAATAATTATTCTTCCACACATGGAAATCCACTCACAGATCCGACCAAAAAATGAAAAAAAAAAAAATTAAAAATATTACGAGTCGATTAAGTTCGTTAAAAAGCATAAAATAGTAAGAAATCGTCCGATAATCCGGTACGTCTCGAAAATTTTAGAAAAAAAAAAAAAAATCAAAACATCGATCAAAATTTCATCGATGCCAATTTTTTTGCCATTTTTTAAAGATATTCAATTAAACTTAAACTCAAACACACCGTCACTGTCTTCCATACGTCTCAATCATCGTCTCATCTATTTATATCACAGTACGTATATATTGTAGCTATATTATATTTATTATACACATATTTATCAGTGTAATTGTGTCTGTGTACGATGTACGTAATTGTGTGTGTGTTTTTTTTTATTAAGCTGGACAGAGAAATTTCATGCGAGAAGTTATCGCAAATTTTGTATTTTTTTATCATTTTTTTGGTTTTTCGTCATATTCGTTTCGTTAATTAGATAGTGTACTCCGAAAAAGCATCAGCTGATGATAATGTGATTCTCGAGCGTAGAGATAGTATTCTTTGTTTTGTTTTGGTTTTTTTTTTTTTTTTTTTTTTTTTTTTTTTTTACAAATAATGTTCTAAACAAAGTTATCCACTCTATTACACATTACACCTATATGAAGTTATAACGAGTTTGAGCTTTCATTACGTCAAGTTTAGTTTATCATCATCGAATCATCGTTATATAGTTTATGTTTTTTGTCTTCGTAGGCCTGTGATAACGATCGATGGTTATTCCCGTAGCGTAGACAGGCATATAGCTTTCGGAAACTTCATGGTTTGTCGTAGACAATGCTACGCTTTCCATGCCAGAAGTTCATAGGAGTTTCGTTTTGTGTTCGTGACTTGGACAGCGCAAGTTCACCGCTAAATGCTTCGGGGACAAGAGAGGAAATTTTCTCAACGACGCGCGCGTTCCCGACTCTCGTGAAATTTGCGTTTATCGTTCGTCTTTCTTGTGCAGAAAGTTCTAACGCCTAGAAACGGGGGGGCGGCTTCGCGTTTTAACTGAAAACCATTGGGCGCGTTTCTCGGTGATGCGAGAAACATCTTTCCATTCCCGGAGAGTTAACTTAGCACTTAGCGCAGTAGTTACAGCGAGGACCAGAGATGACGAACGCCGCGTACACGAAGACGACGAAGCCGACGACGTCGCCGAGAGAGTCTTCGCGTTTTGTAAATTAGCTTATGCGCCTACCACAGTTAAGAGCGAAACTACCTTAACCGCCGCGGACTTCGACCGATTTAATGTCGTTCCGCGAACAACCGAGGATTACGACTACGTTAGCGAGCGCCCACGTTCACTCAGTTATGGCGACAAGTTTATCGATCGCTTCGCACTTCGAATACTACATAAACTGCCCGGCAGTTTATCTTTCGCCTTTACCTGAATTAACGGAATTCCAACAAGAATGCCAGATGCCCATCGACATTACAACATATTTCGAAGAAAATTCTATCGCGGGATATTTACAAAAAGAAATTCCTCTTGGAAGCTCTGAAGTTTCACAACACATTTTCAGAGTGAAAAAGAAATTATTTTTTTAAAGGTTGAAGAGAAAAAAAAAGATTGGAAAGTCTCATATGGAAGTATTGATCCTTTAAGAATGTCATATAAATTCTGTAACGATTTATGGAGCTGTTTAAAATATTCAATATATTAACATTGGAATCTGATCGACTGTCAGATTTTACTGCGCTTCAAAGGGTTAGAGGAATTTTTTTGAAAAAAAAAAAAAAACAAAAATTTGGATCGAAGGTGTAGAGATATATGTTGAGATATATGTACCATTTTATTATCGTGAATTCGATTGGCTCTCGTAGGTCGCCGGTGTTCGATGATCTAAAAAGTAATCGAGGAAGCGCGTTGTTTGATATAAATTAATAATAACAATCGAAAATAAAAAAAAATTTGACGAACGCATCAATCATTATTATTTTGTAAAAAATTATTTTGAATTATTAGTTCGTTAGTTTTAATCTGATTTATCTTTTTTTTCTTTAAATATAATAGCATATATGTTGACGTAGAAAAAGCGATACTTTTTATCATTTACGTTAAAACAACAAAAAAAAAAAATTAATTGTACTGTAAAATTAGCTATGTGTTCTCTGCTGGAAGTTTTTCAAATTTATCGTAAAATTTGCGAGTGTGAAAGACAGAATTAACAGTATAATATCATAATCTCTGCTCCATATCCCCGCGTTATTTAAAAAAAAATCATTTCCATTCTCACATTCGTTTGTTTCGGAAATAATTCCGGTGGAATGATCTCATTTTTCGTCGTTTTGTTTACAATTTTTATTTCGTTTTATTCGTATACTGTAACCCTTCGTGTCTATGCACAACGCTTTTAATAATTCGCGTATAATTCACAGCACGTACGCCGATCGCCAATTTACACGAAAAAAACTCGTTGTTCCTCTTGCGCTTCACTTCGTGCGATTAATAAATCGCAGCGAACTCGCGTGTTACTCTCGTGGGCTTAAGCTCTCGAATGCACTATATACGCGTCTGTTCGGAATTGCATTTCATCCATCGCGTATCTGTTTTGCGCGACGCCTGTTTGCATATTTTTCATTATTTTTTGTTTGTCGACACGCTGCTGTTTATTTATCTAATTTATTGACGAAAAAAGACGAAGAAAACAAAAAATATATGCTGCAGTAGCGAAGTGGCGCGTGGTATTTTTCGGCTTCATCATGAATCTTTCATCGGGTGGATGTACACTGTTGTAGCTACTGCATCGAGGGGGTTTCGGGGCTCTTGCGGCTATCCTTTCGGTGAACCGCAAGAATCCGCAGCTTCCATTGTTGAGAATTTAATTCGCCGCCGACGCTGTGCGATCGATCGTCTGATACCTTCCGCCCCGAGTAAACCTCTCTTGTGGCGAACGCGCTTCTATCTCTCTGCTTTACTCCGTTCATACCCACCTCTCCCCTTCTACCTCGTCGTCGATGATCTATAACGTCCGGCGCTTTCAAACATATTTTTCATTCTTTTCATTTCCCTCTCGGGATTCTAGAAGATGCATGGTTTGTAGCGCGCACGCGATCATCGTAGAGTTTCCGTCTATCCGCTTTAAAGGGGTTAAAAATATGTTGAATTTTCTAGGACACCTCTATTCAGAGTCACGTGTAGTACGAGAGCAGCTAATTGCAAAAAGAGCGCCGAAACGTGTTGATTTCCTTCGATTCCTGGAACGATCTTTGACAAATGATCTTCCAGACGGAAGTCACATTATTACGCGATCACCGATACGATTGGATAAGTCAATTTTATCATAGCTTATGATCCCTTCGTATCTCCGGAAATCATAACTCTTTGGATGCTCTCTGTGTTATTATTTCATTGGTGAATCGTCGCACTTGGAATCAGTGCGACAGATACGATCGTTTTCAAGACGATCAATAGGTTGCCCGACAAAGCTCTCTCGATCGTCCTACGTGGATCATAGAAAGCTCTCATTTGCCGGATTAGCCGCTATGTCGATTGACTCACGTCCGCATCCGCCGCTTCCATGATTCTCCAGACGATCGCCACTGTCGTGATCCGTCGATCTGATAACGTAGTTGTTAACAGGATCGCCGTATTGACTCTGATAGAACTCCTCTCTCATCATGAGATTCAGATTGCCGCAACGAAAGTACAGAATTTCTCTGAATGGCTTGCGAAAATCACGATTCAGCGTTGCGTATATTATCGGATTAAAGAGACTGTTGCAATAACCGAGCCACAGAAATACGCTTGACAATGACGACGGTATTGTTGCCTGATCATTCACGAACGGCCTGATCAGCGCTAAAACGAAGAATGGGAACCAGCAGATTATAAATGCGCTCATTATTATACCGAGTGTAGTGCTGGCCTTCTTCTCCTTCGCCAATTGAAACCTAAGCTTCTTCTGATGCGGTGAACTGGAAACGCTGTTTAGATGATGCTTAACCATCGTCGATTTGCTCGACGCCGACAGGGTCGTCATTGCCGAAGTATTGTTCAACGGTTTTTCACTCTTCTGCAACATCGGACACTGCGACTCGTTGCTCTTTCTCGGACCACCGGTGAAACATCTTGACGCGTGTACGCTGCACTGTAACGCAAAAAGATTCAATGTCAGTTAACATGAACATCATTTTCATGTTTTGTTTTTGGAATTCATTAGAGTTCCTAAATCTAACGATGAATATGTTGAATCTGTAATGACGACTTTCGACGAAAAACGTAATGTATCGGATATCACATTAAGCGGATACTACAGTTAAGTTTTAATTACGAATAGCTGGCAAATCCAATATTACTTGCCGGGCATCAAAGGATACAAGTAATAATAACATCCGCTTTGGCGGTTATTGAAATAACATTGCGTTCTCGAGTTGCTGGAGGATCAATAAAGCTCTGGGTTTGAGAATTACAGCTGTTATTACACAGACCGTTCCGTGTTCTATTTTACATAGTCATTGATAACTACACAATCGTTTCATCGTTAATGCTGTGTCTCTCCGATGTCTCAAATACGGGAATTCTATACCCAGATACCGCGTTTCAGTTCCGTTACGTTATCGCAATGTGGGATATTGCATCTCTCGTGATTTCCATCATGACGGTGCGGGCAAAATTGCCACGAGAGTATCTCCAGTGCGTATAGATCTAGTATAGCGGAACTCTAGGTGTGTAGTAATTCTATTGGTTTCGGCTTTCCCCCATCTGCTTCAAGCGGCGAGGACTGTATACCGAGTGCCGACACCTATGCTCTGTTCCGATACACCGTTGAGTACACCGCAACTATGGTCTTGAGTACACGTGGCTAAATACCTCAAGACTCAAAGTCCTTCGCCGAACTATGGTTGAGCACACTGCGTGTTCCGTGTTCCGACTAAGTTACAAAGGCTAAGTTGTCCAAATGTATAAGGGGAGTGAGTAAGATAGACAGATGAGTACATCGGAACGGTGGATGGGGTTGAAAGAGGCTTCCGAATTCAAAGTTTCGGTTACGTAACACAACCTTAGGTACAGATGGTAGACCCGGACTGTACCCGTGTACTTCCAGGAACTTGTATGGTTTAACTACTATACGCAAATCTAAGATCAGGCAAGATATAGTCGAGATCAACGAACTAATCAGGATCTCGAGAGCTGAGCTTGAATTGCTTCCCTCGGTGAGCCTTTCCAATTCGAGCCGCCAATTCCTACTCTTACACACATATTGGTTCACCCGCTCATTCGCTCTTATCATGAAACGGTTAGATCTGATTTTGCAGATCGGGAAAATCAGAAATAAGCAATTTTTAAAATGTTTTAATGGTCCTGCTATTGGATGTTTCATTCGCATCCATTCGTTATCTTCCTCTATTGAATCCTAAATCACTTTTTACTTGATTGAAATAGGTGTAGAATGAAAAATGGCGGGTTTTCTATGGTCTGTATCGAGTTTGTCAGATTTTCCTAACTGTAAGGTCGAAATTTGCGGTGTTTCTACTCTTCAATGCGGCTTCAATGTCTAAATTTGGATTGGTTCCCTCCAGTAATGCTGATACTCTCTACCGCAATAGCTGAACATCATCCACATGTAGTACACAGTACTCTCCTGTTCACGCTCCAGATGATGCTTCATCCGGAAACCATCTGGATATTAGCGTATTCGGATAGCAGAGTTTCGTGGCATCAAGAACAGAATTCAAATGTTTTCCGTGGAAGCTTACATTTATTTGTAAGCTTATTTCTACACAAACACGAAAGCGAAGCGTCCTTGAAATAGTTCAGGGTTCGTCCAAAGTGACGAGGTGAAAATCGAACGTGTATAGCAGTTGTATGTTTGCAGCACAGGATAGCGAGAGCTTTCATTTCCGATTCGCAGCATTTTTTTTTTTTTTCTTTTTTCGTTCCTCTTTCACCTTCCTGGAAGCTCCAGGGCCCGCTTTTTCTCCTGCCCCGTTTGTATCGTCATTCTTGTCACCTCGACGTCGCGCTGCCAGTCGATATACTCCGTTTTGTTCGTGTACAGAAGAACGAATTCGACGCATTCAATCGGACAATTTTTCTTCTTCGCCTTCTCTACCCGCAAGCGCCTTCGCATTCGAAACGAGATACGACGTTACGGTGAAGCTGAATGGACGTTCGCTACACGCTTTCGTTCCTGTCGGTTTTATTGATCGATTCCTAGCATTCGCTAAGTGTCGGGATACCCATTAGGGACTGTATGTATTGCCTTTTGTGCCACAGAGCAACGGTAGGAGGAAGAAATATAGAGGTGGAAGGAGAAGAGATGTTTGTATAGACGCCGCGATCTTAGCCTCGAATAGGTACCTATTTCCTACTTCGACAATCTTACGGGAATGAGGGAACGAATGAGGGAGGGAAAAGGGAAAATGGAAGACCGAAAGAGACTACGCGAGAATCCAAGCTGTGCGTCCTTTGTCGTCTTTCTTTCGCCCGTTATCCTACGTCGTTGGAGGGTCTGATGGCGTTTCTCTTGAATGTAAGACACACACAGTAATCTTTCTCGAGAATACGGTATACTCACATTAATCGGGCGAACACGACCTCTCTACTCGCATCTCCAGTCCACAAATGCGAATTGTTTTCGACATTACTGAAATACTCTCGAATGGTTGGCTCTAACAGCACTTCTAATTTTCAACAATTGATTGTTAACATTTGCGGAATTCCGAATTGGAAACAGGACCAACGGTCCTGTGTTTTGTTAAGCCGGTTAATTGGGAAAACATGTTAATAATAACAAACTTAATATGTTAACAGTAACCCTGTTATCGCGAATTGTTTGTTCCACACATCTGTTTCTTCTGCATGTCAGTGTGAATGAGTCGGAAACATCATTATTGCGCACAAAAAGTGTGATGAATTCGGACGCCCGTAATATAAAAATGGAGCACGCGATTCTATACTGTAAAAAAATTGGCTGAAAATTGAATGCACTGGTACTGCAAATTTTCATGCGTAACCTGATTAAGTTAATGCACAATTATGAAGGTGAATCTATAATGATACTTCAGTTTTAACAATGTACTTTAATTTACCAGATTATGAATAAAAACATCCAATACCAGTACAATAAATTTATAATATTTTTTACAGTGAATGGCTTAACGTATATGATATTTGTATTATTTGGAAATTCTATCCGTTTCACTATAACTACAGCGCCATTATTGTATGAAAAATATTCTCGAATCTGTTTTACAAATTGTGAACAATTAAGGGTATTTAATGACCGATTTCTGAAAGCTTTACAAATTTTTTTGTCGATTCGAAGTGCAGCGATGCATGCGTAATAAATATGTATTGTTCCCATTGTCTGCGAATCATTGTGTCCACGAATAATTGAGTTTTCGATACGCTTTAATTTTAACGATTCTGGTGCCTTTATTTTTTTCAATTCATGCCAACCATTCATTCCTTCCAATGCTTCTGAAGGATAATCGAATTTCAGTATAAATGGAACGAGCAATGCTGTACACTGCGGATGGATGAGCATATGATCGTTCGTTCCGGACAAACTCTGTGCATTCGTATGTTTACGTAAGTATACATATCGAATAACCGCATTTTTCTTTCAGATACATATACACACACGTCCCCGTATCTTAAATACAATTTTTCCTCTTCAAAGGAATCAATCATTCCATATTTATACAAAGAACTATCTCTTCCCCTTCAGTTAACTCAGATTCGATTTGTACGAGAAATGAAACCGATGAAAACGTCTGCGCGTATGCACAGTTTTCTGTAGCAATTTGAATTCGTTTCGTTCCTTTGGGGTTTAACCCGATTACACTAACTCCTGTAGTACTGTGTCGTATTGATTGGACGATAAGCATCAACCAGTTTGCATCCAATGATTTACCTTCAGACGTAATTCAGAATGCACTTTGAATGAAACCATATTCCGCTTCTACGAATTCTGCACCCGTTCGCTTCGCATATCCACTTTCATATACCCCTCTCTCAATTTTTCACCCTCCGCGCCAAGCGCGAAAAGCGGCTTCCAACCGCCATATCTTTCGCGATCGATTGGACGTAGAATTTCGATGAATTTGTGGTGCGCGATCGTGTCGGTTCGTGAGCACCAAAACCCAAAGGACGCGAAATCGAGAAAGAGTAATGCGCAGAATAAAAATGCATGCAGCTATTGTCCAATCGTCAATGATTGGTCACTTCAGATATAGCCGTAGCCTATGAAGAATTTTGGACCGGAAAGAGGTGGAATTTTGCCAACGACAATCGTAACTGGTTGTGACTCAAACGGTCGATAACTCCGTAGCTTTACTCAATCTACACATACAATATCAAATACATGCGAGCGTTTTTCTCGCGCGTGCACATGATGCGAACCGTTTCGATATTGGCTGAGTGAGCGAATCGGCAAGCTACAGATGCCCGGAAATCGATAGACCGCGGTCGTAACTGCCCATAAAAGTTTGGAATTTTTATATCTCTCCATTGGTTATAGGATATAAAAAAAGCGGGCGCCTGTAATGGATCGACTCTTTCCGATACTTTTTTTTTTCTTTTTTCTTTATTATACTGCGGTTACTGCAGGTGTTCAAGAAATTGCGATTCCAAAGAGAATTATTTATGTCATACGTATTATTTATATTTTTAACAAATTTATATTTCTCAGAATCGCGTTATAAATGTTGACCCATCATTATAAGATTTTATTGGAAATCAATATCGCGTGAGTGATGCCTTCTGGGGGCGCATGTTTGCCGCCGATAACTACAACAAATACGGATTTTCAGGTATTATAGTCACGCGATGGTATACGTGTTATTTGTCGAAAATACGCTATGGCGATAATAATACGAAAATTAATTTAGTAATTTTCCGATATAATTAAATTGGCACTGGAGACACTTGTAGCGATGTTATTAAATTACCTTCAGTGCATTTAAAATAAATCATATTCCGAATACGCGAATTATACGCCGATTATTGATGTTTTTGATATTGTTTAATGTTGAAATACGTTTGAAATGTACGTTCAGCAACTGTTTTACCCGGAATACAATACGGGTTACCCTCGTTAAATATGTACAAAACCTCTTGTCTGTGATGTATACGCCGTGGTGTTTGTGCACACGATTTATAGTGACTCCCGCCGTTGCACCGAGGGTGCATTTGCGGCACAGAGAAAACTCCATCTCCGTCACGACATTCTCGTTTCTACCTGAAATATTTAATCTCTCGGGCTCTCGGCGAATTGCTCGCTACCCGAGTTTCATCACTCCGACTCGGAAAATTTACTCTTGAACGCACTCCTCCCTCATAGCTGGAAACGATGAAATAGTTATACGAACGAAATAGACTTTTTATTGCTTCGGTTCTCGCTGTTCTCAATTTTGAGCCATTTACGGACGATCCCGACAGCCCGTCACTGACTCAGCTTTCATCGAGATTGGATAGCGACATGTACGATCGGTATAGCTGACGTTAATAGGTCCAGAATCCTCATAGTCCCGTCCGATTCTCTCTTGAGCTTCAATTAGCTCAGTGAATATCCGTCTTGAATACACCCATTATAGGGTCCTAAATGCTTCAGGTCAATGTACGTGCATCATGACGCACATCCTAACTTACACAATTAGGATTACACGGCTACCACCATTATTTATGCAATAACGAGCTAATAATGAGGCAATGGCCAGGATATTGTCACCAATCAACTTCGATGCCTTTAGAAGGATGTTGAACGATTTTAACTGCAAAACTACGTTGACTACTTCCTAATGAAAGAGCATCAATGCATGTCACTTGATCTCTGGATGGTAAAATGTATTCTCATTATCATTTATCTGCACATCAGTTGATGTGATCCAATTGAAAGTTCTCTGACCGACAACAGTGGATGCGCGGTCGGCGCGCGGCTCCGGTGATCACCCAAGTCAAGCAATTTTCTTCGCGGGCAGTACTTGGATGGGTGACCGCTTAGCCGCGCGCTGATTGGCGCACTAATCGATGGGCGGGAGGGTCATTCTTCTGAGACTTTGGTGTTCTCTGCACTTTACGCATTTGCAAAAAATGGCGAAGAATCAGCAGAAAATAGCCGTCTATACCGACTCGGGTTTTCCGCTATTTTTCCGTGTCCCCGGCAAATGCGGTACAGTGTAGCTAAGTCGACTGCAGACGCAGAGGAAAGGTTAGGTAGATTAGCTGAGTGTGAGTAGGGAATGTTAGGAGGAGTGGGGGGCGTAAAAACCCGGAAGGGTATACGGTGGAATAAGGGGAATACTACCTAACCTAACCTATTGAAATTTTTCACTATATAAGCACTTTATAACAGTTTGGTTACTTGTAAAAAAAGTTATGGGTTCCATGGCAGACGACGATACATAAATTGAAGAGGTTTTTGGATTTTGAGGCTTAGGATTTGAAAAATGGGACACATCTATGAAAGTTTTGACTGTATCCCGTAGCACCCGTACAGCATATCATCCGAATAGTGCGGAACACGGAAAACGCACCCGACTCAAAGCCATCTCTGTTGTCACGATCGATATTATCTTCCAGCGTATCTGCAAGCTTTGTTTGACAAGGTACAAGGAGCTTGCAACGTACGAATGTACCATAGAGTTTCTTTTTACGAGTAAAATGTGCATCGGTATGTAGCGCTCGTATGAAGAAAAGTAAATTCGATATTTCAAGATTTTCTTGGCGCGCGCTGCATATGTCGGGCTAAAGTTTCGTACCGCAAAATCTGTTGACGTATGTACTACCCACATGAATTCAACTTGAGAATCGAGTGCCATAAATCCCAGCATCAACGCTCGGTCCATTACTATAGCCTGTCTTGCTACGGTTTCTTCAACATATTGGCTTCTTGAAGCTCAGCAGCTTTTTCCGAAATGTTTGCACACACGAAAACTTGTTTATTTTTGCTTGAGTAGCGCGACGTAAATCATTCAGAATGCTCTTTCGAAGATTTCGATTACTCAGAGAGTTTTGATAACTACACACAGAAGAAATATGTTGAATTGAAAAATTTCGTTGAATCGAACAAATCGTTTCTTTCGATACAGAATTTTTCAAGGATACTGAAAATAAAATAAGTGAGTTAAAATAAGTGATTCGGAAATACTTCTCCCCATGAAGCTGATTCAGTTAATAAAATTGGTGAACCGGATGGAGTTTTCGAGTACCTTATGAAAAAAGGATTTGATTCGATTTTGTCTGATGAGGTTTATCGTTGATGATTTCATCTTGCGATAAATCCTATCGGAATAATGAAGACATCGATGGACGACTGACGACTGCGAACCTTTATTTTTATGGAGAGTTAAGGTTATTTTATCTCAAAGTTTTCTCGTATTATCGATACTCCGCGGAAGATGAGATCTTGAAATTCTCTTCTACTGTTTTTCTCCATTCGTATCTGTCGTTATCATTAAACTCCGACACACTTGATGAAAAGTATGGAGATAAGTAAACGGATAACTTTATTTTCATCCTTCTTCTCGGAATTGCATTATAGCGGAAGAGCTATATGCGCAAATACGAAAAGCTTTCTCTCATACCCTTCACATGCCGCCGTCTTTATTTCCATCCCTTATCATCTGTCCATTACTCCTCATTTATCCTCTTTACGTCTTCCTATAATCCTGTAGATTTCGCTACGCTTACATTGTTTTCAACGATATATGATATTCGAGGCGAACTATAAGGACGTCCGAGTGTCGTATCACATGAAAGAGATTCCATCGGTCTCGCTAACCCAATTGCTTTTGGCATATTAGCGTAGATGCGTCACCGGCGTCGCGGTGACGACGTCACGGGATAATCCGCGATAGAAAGAAGCTGTCAGCGAAACCCACGCTTTCCTTTCATAACACTTCGGCGTTTTGGTTCCCGTCGTCGCTCTTTTTTTTCTCAATATATCGCGGATTTTTTCTAAATCCAAGCTTTCCGACGCCGCGGTTAAATTTCAAATAACGCAAAGATACTGATCGATTCATGTGACAACGTTGCGCGAATCAATCTTATGCGGTACAAAATATCGAGTTTGAGGAAACAGAAGGGCGCATCTCACAGTATTTTTGAGGTTAAATTGTGTGGGATCCGCTCATCTATTTCTTAGAAGTCAAATATCTACATTTTTCACTGTTTTTATTGCCATTTTGCCATTTTGAGACATTTTGGTAAATGCTGCTGTATATTTTCAAATTTTATCTCAATGCCGTTAACTTCAATTATTTCCTCAATTAAAGCATCCGAAAAATTTAATTTTTGAATAAACAATTTTTATTTATTTGTACACTAACATTAAAAAAATGCCGATTTTGGTCGAAAAAACCAAAATCCTTTCATCATTTTTTTTTTTTTCCGAAGTTTTGATTAGAATTGAAGAAATTGGAAAAAAAAATGGTTTAATCAACGTCGCTGGGCGTTGATTGGCTTAATCACCGCAGATAAAACTTTTTTAAGACCCAAATGCTTTTACCGATAAAGTACTAATTTTCCACGAAGTTCGTTGTTAATTTATAGTTCGTGTCGATTCAGGACTCGGTAATTAACGATCATTAAGTTCAACACGAATTCCGACCATTTTCTTCACCTGACAATGTGCAGTTTGCGGGTTGTTCTCGGTCAGCCATGAAAGGTCAGAGGTGGCGTGTTGGTTCTAATTGTTCGACATTACTCAATATTCCTATAGATTTTTATCACCGTTGTGAGAAACGAGAGTAGTTCAAGGGAGCGAGAGAGTGAGAAACAGTGAACGAAAGCTGAACTGGCATTTGCGTCAACAGGTTGTCGAAACTGGTGGCAGCTACAGACGCCACGTCCCTGCTGTATGCCCGCCCGGAGTCTCAATTCAATTTTTCCCCTCGGGTTTATCATACCTCTGCCGTACTCACGCGCGCGCACACCCTTCACTGTGTGCAAGTCGCTCAGGTTGACTGATGCCTACACCCTTCTCGCACAGGCCACTCTCAAGAAGAAAAGTCAACAACGTTGTTTCCCTTCCTATCCTCTTTCCTTCTTTTAACTCTCTTTCATTTGATATAACCTTTTACTTTTTTTTCTCGCTTTCCTTTTTCCTAATTTTCGTCACGTTTTCACAATGTTGTTTTAATTATTTTTGGCTTAAACCAATTTTTTTTTTATTACGAAAAAATGGTTCGAAAAAAAAAAAAAAAAATTCAATACAATTTATATATCCTGGAAATTTATTACTAAAATTAAATTTGTAATCATTGAACAGATCTCTTATAATATTCTTGAAGGTCATTTTTTGAAATTTCGATATCATAACTTTTTTTTTCTGAAAATACAATTATAGTTAATCCATACTTTGGTGAGTTTCTTCTTTCGATGAGTAAAAAAGATTAAGTGAACTTTATTAGGTACAAAAGTTGCGCGATATTACTTGCGATGTTTCTTTTCTTTTATACAGTGTCTACAATTTTTCAACTGTTTGAGGGTTTTTTTTGTTATTCTGCCCAAGTTCGATGCTTCTTCGAAGTTTCTTGGAAATCGGGTTTTTCCGTTTGGTCGTTTTTCGCTGTATTACACCCACGCGAATGTTCGATACGTGTATGTGCCGTTTCTTCATCCTTCCGGTACGGATGCCCTTGCGCGAGGTCGCCGAGTGGCTGATTCACTGCTGCGTACCATCGAAGCCCCAATGCGCACCCATCCCTTCAGAATCTCGTCTTGGCACGGATGGTGTATACGCTATTTAAAGTTGGACGTAACTCTATCGAATGTCCCCGGACTCTCGTCGATTTTACAACTTCGAAATGCTCGTACACAACCCGAGTCGAGGGAGCATACCGACGGCGTAGTCGCAAAGGCAGAAGCAATGTTACCTCGTAGTCGTCTATCCGCGGAGATAGAGCTTTAAGCTTCGTTCACTCTTCTACGTCGAAGAAACCAATTTCGCATTTCCGAACCGCCTTCATAAGTGAGTTTTCATATCCTGTTGTCGCCATCCTGTATCGTTTTATGTAAGTCCTTTTTTCGCATTCGAACTTTTATTCATCTACGATACTTTTTTCACCCGAGCAATTTCCATGGGGAATCGATTGAACCATTTTACGGGATCTGATCGGTATTGCCGGACTTTTTTTTATTCGCAACTCTATTCCTCGTCTTTATGAAACAACGCAATTGAATTTTTTATTCGCATCGCATACGAAGTATGGAAAGGAGGAAGTATTGGAAACGTGTAAACGACGCGCCAAAAAATGACGCGATGTTAAAAAATTCTAATGGCAAACGTAATTTCATACAAAAAATTTCGGGCCAAAAAAATTTGATGAGACATTTTTTAATACGTTTTTAAGTCTCGTAGGATTGTCCATTCGGGTAAAAGTAGATACAGCCATTTGTAAAATTAGCTTAGAATTCGGAATATCGTGTTTTTGAATGATATTCCACTGACACTGTTGATTAACGTGACGATTCCGGTCGAACAGGTGTGGCAATGTTATCAACAATATTTCTAATTAATCGGTCAGTCATCAGTTGATAAAAATATATGAACACTTTGTGTACATTGACTCTTGAGGACGCAGGTGTTTCACCTGCGAGGGTAAAGATTTCGGAGCGTATCGATCTGAGAGCAGGTGGCCGATTAGATACCGACAATAGCTTCGATATATCAGAGATTTTAGGAATCGGAATTTCACTGTTTTTGGTATCGGCATTCGCAAAGATTCTTTGTTTTTCACTTTTAATTCTTTAATAGCTCGACGAGTTATCGTTCGACAAGAATGATGGCTAATGAAGGTAAGTGATTACTCCGAATTCATATTAAATTCATGATAAATCTGCAATATCTACATATGGTAATTGATTCACTGTTATTGAGTATTTATTGTCGCGGCGTTTTACTTCGCGGCGACTTCCGCCTCAACTTCTTTTAAGCGTTGTGTCGAAAGACCGGTCCCTTTGAAACTGCGGGTCGAGGGATGCACCGACGAACCCTGTGCCGTCTACCGGGATACGGAAGTAGTTGCCGAATGGGATTTTACGGTATGTGAGTCACGTGATATTTAGAATCATAATATACTTAAGGTCTCTTTATCGATCGAACAAATTTAGGAAAACGACGTTCCCTCACAGCTTACCGCTTCAATCTTTGATGCGCAAACGTATAGTCGTAGTGTCCGGAGTTTGAATAAAAATTACGGAACTTGTTACTGATATGAAACGAAAAATATATAAAATAAATAGATCAACGATCGATAAATGTGTAATTACTCGCAGTTGCTGACACCGCTAATTTGAGACCCGAACTTTGGGTTAAAAATATTGGATTACCGTTCAAATACCAACTTCCGGAACAAGACGCCTGCGAGTCTCTGACAAACGGCGGGTGTCCGTTAGACGAGAGCGAAGAAGTAACTTACCGTCTGAAAATCCCAATTCGCTTCGACTACTTGAAACTCTCGTTGGCTCTACAATTTTCACTCGTCGGCGATCGCGGCAACGTTCACGTTTGTTTTAATCTCGAAGCCAAAATTACGGACAAATCAGAACCCTTCGGAAATCAACAATCCCGATAACACGATTAACTTCACCGAGTTTTTGTGAATTTTTTTTTTTTTTTTTCATTTTTGTCAATAAAAAAATTATTTTCCGCTTCAAGAGTCGACTTATAAAAATTTTTTGTATGTCTTCAGTATACGCGCCGACACCACGAAATGCAGTTACCGATTAATTGATCAAAATACATATTCACGTGTGTTGCCATCTAAATGACTTTTTAAAATGAATAAATGGCTAAATAAAAGTTTTTCGGAGTTTATTAATGCACATTTCGTGTTCTTCAACGTTCGCGATCTTTTTCCAGAACTCTTTACAAACTTTGCCGTACGGAAAAATGATTATTCATAGTTTCTAGAGTTCGTCAAAAACTTGCGACGAACGAGAATCTTCCGTATCAGAGACGAAGATTTCGAGTTTCAATTTTTTTCTTTCCCATTCATATTCATATCATCCCACAGTTACTCTGTTATTCGCATCCAAACTCTCAGCCGTAATTCCGCAAACGGAGAGGATCGTCATTTGCGTTTTACGGAAAACTTCAATGCGAACTCTCTGCGTAGCGGAGACGAAGGGCGGCAAAGGAGCAGCGATGCAAGCGTAGAAGTATTTATCGCGGAGTGTCGTAGAAAAGTCGTTCAAAAAAAGTGTGTTGGCAGTGAAAAGGTGGTTAAGCGCAGTTTCACATAGTCCTACGCGACGAATATCCGTTTTCTCGGTTGCGCCATTTTTTTTTTTATCTCTCGAACTTTTTTTCTTCGGCACTTTTTTTTTTATTTCTTTCTCTTTCTCTCTCCAAAGTTTCAGAAATTTCCCCAGTGTAAATTTTTCACATGGTATGCGGCTGCTACCGAATAGTCGGATGCTGCAGAGAAGAGAAGAAACAATTCCCGCTGTTTCCCCCAGAGCTTCCGTAAGCCCTCCCGTTTATATATCTTTCTTTTATCCAACCCGTTGACCCCGCAGCAATGTCGCGGCCTTCGTGTTCCTCTGTTTTAATTCCGGCCAGAGACACCGTTATTTTCCCTGAATTTTCTCGACTCGCCGTATGACTCAGGAGAATGTAGAGAATGAATTCTCTGGAGTCTCGTAAGAATCGTTGAATCTACGATAATCTCCGCGGCAGAAACGAGGGTCCTGGTAGGCATATTTATATGGGACAATGTAGGGAATCCATTAGAGGCAACGATAACATTAGAAATTGAATAAAACAGCTTTATGAGTGACAAAAACCCTCCAAAAAAGCAGTGCGAGTCGCTTTGAGAGATCCCACCGGATTGCTCCTCTTGAAGAGCTCTCGAACAACGAAGGAATAAAGTGTCTGTATGCGAGAGTTTTTCTTTCGTGCCGCGGAATATAATGGAAGAATAGTCTATGAAAGTGCTTCGAGAGTTTTCCGCCCAACGACGTTTCCTCTTTCCCGTTTCCATCCCCCGTTATTCGTCTCTCTCACATTGTAACGCCCAAAGATCCTGTGTCTACAAAGATGCAAGAATAAACGAAGCATAGTGTATAGCAGAGATCCTACAGGAATGAGAACAGCGGGAAGCGCACACGATGCGGAAACTCGTGAACCACCGCACCCGGCAAATCGATATCGAAACCCCCTAAGAATATAGTAGTGATGGGTACACCACTCCCGTCCCTTCAGCCCCCCTGAATGGAAAACCGTGACACGACCTCCGTTAGACGACCCAACCGACGACGCTCGTCGTCGTCGTCGTCGTCGTCGTCGTCTTCTTCCTTTTCCTCGTCTTCGTCGTCATTCAAGAATGTCTCGGCATCTTGATCGATAGTCTCGTAACTACGCCGCGAATATTAATAATACGTCGTCCATCGGCATCCCCTCAGTGAGGAATCGATCATTATACAATATAGTCTTTGTTCCCATTGAAAATATTTTAACGATCATCCTTCGGTTTAACGCGGGATTTGGACGGTGATAGGAGGGGCGTAGAGGGGGGGGGGGGGGGGAGGCTTGTAGGGGTGCATCTATTAGAAGATAGAATTACGTATGAGTGCTATTTTCCGATTGTAATTTTACATAATGAAATTCTATTAGTTTGCTGTTCTCGGAGTTCTTTTTTTTTTTTTTTTTTCGTGTTATCATGGGAACTTTCGGCAATACTGATCGCACGGGGGAACAGTATAAAAAATATATGAAATTCGGCGTATTTATATAATTACACAAAAATCATATAATTTGGTATATTTTTAGTGACATATTTGCAGAAATATATTAAAAAATAAATCCGGAATATATAATATTTTTACGAAAATTTATTAGGTATATCATAGATATATTTTGTGGGTCGGCAGGACAATCTGTTCGAACTGAAAATATAGTTCGATTACGATGCCGATAGTTTTACACAAAACCTCGAAAATTAGTTGAAATCTGCTCTCGAATACACGTATAGTACAGCTTCCGGGAACAGGTTATGTAAGAATTGAACGAACGAATTCCCGAATACGGAGAGTTGAATAAACGAACGGCGACAACAGAGTTCTAATGATACTTTCGCTCTTTTCGCTCTCGAAATGAGTTCCTTAATTTTATCGTTGTGCTGCAAGCAATTTTGTA
This sequence comes from Buathra laborator, assembly GCA_934046635.1. NCBI lineage: Eukaryota > Metazoa > Arthropoda > Insecta > Hymenoptera > Ichneumonidae > Buathra > Buathra laborator. Next base: position 10,353,713 of record OW203900.1, read on the forward strand.
CTATAGCGTCATTACTATACCGGAAGTCGGAGTACACGGAACTAACGCTAAGATTCACGAGAATTCCTCGAAATAATTAACCGACGTATAACGAGAGGGTCTAAGTAAGTGCGTGTGCGAACCAATTACAAAAGGTATAGGAGTCGGTGGTGCGAGTAAAGTTGCGCGTCTCATTTCTCTCGGGGGTCGGGGGGGTCGGAAGCACCCGAAGTAAAGCTCGGGACGACGCGACGAAATGAGACGAACAGCTGAAACTACTCGCGGAAGAGGAACGTCGAAAGTGTTCTTTCGCGAAGAAATTGTGCGTTGAGGTACACACGCGGCAGTGTCTTTTCCCATTCGGATCTACGAGTGCTTTTCTCTTTTTGTGGAAACGCGAGAGACTCGTTAATGTAGAGTGAAATACACTCGAAGTAGCATTTTGTTCGTACTGTTCGACTGAGAGAAGTATCACAAGTTAATTGTCTCTGCGTTTCCGTGAGTCATAGAAGTGATGTCTCCGAATTCCGAACCAAATTTTGATTTTTTTTTTTTATACTATAAGAGATCAAAAATGAGATTTTTTTTTACTGAAAGAGACTTTACTGAAATATGCATTCAGATTCTTGTAAAAAATTAAGCCGTTTTTGTTATTTTATTATCCATGCATCGTTTCTACTGGAGCCAAAAATAAATTTATTCTTTCGACATATTTTTATTCGACATCTCTTGATGATTTTTTAATAAAATCCTCAATCCGTGTACCGTTAAGTAGAAGAAAAAAAATCATTTTGTTGCCTCCTAAAGCTTTTGAGAAAAAAAATAAAACATTTGACTCGATTTTCGAATCGCCAGGGCGATGTAACCCCTTAATGAAGATAAATTCATTTTACGTTATTTCGTACATTCATTGGCTTTTATTTATTTTTATAAATTCGTACGCGAAAATATAAATGAAAATCCAATTCGTTCGATTATAATCAATCAGCTAATTTTATTTGCATTAAAACAAATTGTTTCTTTTTACGGCGTTAATTAATTATTTGCCAAAATACGTGACCCTTCAACTGTCATAAAATAGTCAAAAAATGTTTTTCGCAACCGCTGTACAACCGCAAACTCAATAAATTGTCTCTCAGTTTCGAGGTCTTCCCGAAATGTCCCATTGTATGCATGTGACTTTTGGACGATCAGCGAGACAGTTGAAATACAGTTACCGCTTTGGTCGCTTTGGTCGTTCCGTTCGCTCGAAATGAATATCGTGTTCCGCACGTCCATCAATGCCGTTCCGAATAACGAAATAATTTACACAATGCCCCCCGTGAAGCGCGCGTTAATAATACGGCCTCATCAAAATTCGAGAACATCCGCGATATTATAATAACAATAATAATAGTAAAATCAAAGAGGTATAATGAATAATTTACCATAATTTTGTGTTAAAATGTTAATACGAAAATCTGATTTGATAATAGACAACAAGGCGTACGGTTTCACCCCATCTGCCGTACACTGTGTGCTGATGTTCTTTAACCTTTTAACAAAGTCTATACAATCGAAATATATTTGTAGCACAAACTTCCCGAACCCTTTCGATGCGCGTTTTCTTTGAAAGTTCGGTGTAGAGTGCTGGTAGGGATGGTGGTCGGAAAATCCTCGCAGGGTCACTGGGTTTGCTCTCGCAGGGCGGGAGCGACGGAGGGGATGCTTCGACGAAGCTTCCGCCCGCTTGTCCCAAGATTGCCCCTGTGAGCTGAGGCACTTCCGCGCGAAGGGAGGGTTAGGATATAGAAGCCTCTTTGCCAAAGTCTGTTTACGTATGCCACGAAGCGTCTGGATCGTGACTCGAGAGGGCTTCGAGTGGTGGAGATAATTCAGTGACGGACAGAGACAAGATAGCATTGAAGAAACGGGTAGCGAACGGCATATGTCGAAGGGTACGACAGGAGAGCGTAATGCGAAGAGTGGGATGAAAACGATCGAAAGATTCAAAAGTAGAGTTCGTAACTAAGTTTCTATCGCATCGTCGCGTATGCAAGTTTTGGTATGCATCACGACGACGCCTCGTTGCCGTCGTCTTATGCATTTCCTATTGGCAATGTGAAGCCACCGACACTTGACGCGCTATACGTATACCTATATATAGGGGTTCCGTTTTTCAAACTGAATTAAATTACCGTCGTGTTATCAACAAGTTCGAGGAAAACGGATTAATTCCATGCTACAAGACGGCTTGATATTTGCACACTGATATACGATATCGCAAGATATTACACTAAATTTCCACTATGAATTCATATCTATATTCCAGACTTTCGGAATATTATTTTCGGAATATTTCAGACTTTCGGAATATTATTTTCGGAATATTTCAGACTTTCGGAATATTTTTTTTCGGAATATTTCAGAATATAGAAATATTATTTTTTGAATATTTCAGACTTTCGGAATATTCTTTTCGTATATTCGAAATCTCGAGATTGTATGAATTACTTGTAATCTCGTGGCTTTTTGATTTAATCTTTGAGCGTTTCGAAGAAAATTCAAAATATATAATATGTGACATATAACATTTACTAAATAATGTGTATTAATGTTTCAATATCATTGTCGATACCGGAGTGTTGTGCTGACGATCTTTAAATAATACTTTTCCACCCTCTACAACCCCTGCCGCGAGTATTTTTCCCCTACAGTAACGCACCCTTCAACAAAGTTTTCAACAGATAATAAATCGTTATCAACATCAAATCTCGGAGGTAATATATCTTACGCAGTGTACCGATCCCTCAACCTGAAGATAATCGAGTGAATCGATCTTGTAAAGGAAAAAGCTTGAGGCTTTTCATCTCAGCTTCCGCTTCACTTTTATTTCACGTCATTGGAATTAAAAAAAAATGAAAAGCCATTGCCTATACCACTGTCCGGTACTTCGAGAGATCATTTCGCCAATCTCGCCTCGTGATCGGTGTTTCCAATTGAGTAAAGTGAGAAGAACGCGAACGAAAAGAGTGAGAATTAAAAAAAAGAACGAACAGTAAACGAAGAGGATTTCCGCGTTTTCCGAAAACTCATGAAATAGCGATAAACTCTTCCCGATTTTTTGTCTCTCCTTCATTCACTCCTTCGCTGTATCTTTACTCTCTTTCTTGTTCACGCGCCCCCCCCCCCCCCCCCCCCCCCCCCTCCCCTATCTCGGGGGCGAAGTCTCTTCAACCGATAGCTCATAAGGGTCCCACTCTCGACCGACGTCAATGCACGATTTTTATTTTTTTTTCCTCTCAGTATAAAATCCCAGTTGATTGCTCCTTGCGGAAAGGAAAAAAAATCGTTACGACCTAAAATCGTGAAGAAATTTTGAAATTCAGGGGCGCAACCAACGCGAGATATAAATCCATTCTTTGGCAGCTCTCGGCACATACAAGCCTCACGGTTCCGTCGCGCTGTGTGAGACGAACGAAGCCTCCGATAAGCCACTCGGAATAAGGTACGTTGGAAAGCTCATAGTGGTATAGTAAAGGAGGCGTCGAAACCCGAAAGCTCTTCGCTCGCGCAAAAGCATAGAAGGGAAACGCGAAAGAGGGACAGACGTAGAGAGCTATCGAAATCCCTTTAAGCGCGGAGGACCCGTAGAGCCGCTCGCCAACGGCAATTCGAATGTCTTCGGAGCGTCTTACCAACACGCAAATATTTTACTGCGATTTGATTCGCGCTGACATTAGATCGCTAGTCGTGTGCGAGCTGTACATGCGGGGGTAGGCGAATTATACAACAGACATGCAATCGTGCATAAAATTATTGTAATTAACAGTAATTAGAGAGAAAATTAATTATTTACTGCTTAATTATTATTATTATTATTATTTTTAATAACATTATTTGCTGCTAATATTGAGTTATCCTATTAAAATTTTTATCTCCACCTTTTTCCATTTTCCCTGTCGATCTTTTAAAATGTTCGTAAATTCATTTTACAACTTTGCGTAAATAGACGCATAGATTTAAAAATTATTATTTTCATATAATATCAATTATAAAATACGAGATACAAAAGTGAGCCGATGATTTTGGAGTTTCGTAAATGTACTTTTACCCCAAATAGAATTTTTCTCTACCGCAATCGATCTTTCGATGTATATACGCCTGAGGGTGCTGAGAATTTACGAAGGTAGAGTCGAGTTCATGGGTTAAGCAAGTTTACCTGTCGCAGGAAGGAGAAAATAAATAAAAATAGTTCGCGGCAAAGGATCGTCGTCGTTGCTTTTTACCTCCGCGGCAGTACAGTCGCCGGTGGATGGAAGAAAATTTCAGGCGAATCTATGGATACTACTTCGCGAGTATAAAGACGGAAAGGTTAGGACATAAAAGAGGTACCTATCTCGCGAAATGCAAGGCGCGTCTCTCAACTAAATCCCGACATCTTTCGTTCGCCAGCACCGATGAAAGGATTTTCATTCGGTATATCCAGTGGTAACCCGGAAACATCCTTTCGTAATAGACTACCCTCCCTCTCCCCTCCCTTCTCCCCCCTCCTTCCCGTCCTCACCATCGGCCCATACAAGTAGAAAATAGTGTAGAGACATTACAGAGATATATATACTTCGATGATAGCATAAGAACACCTTGAGTTGCAACGTATTCTCGTTGAGTATCACCTCAAGAATGCTACGTACCATCGCTGCACGTGCTTCGCAAGCGCGATGTGAAAAGTAAATCCGTTCATAGGGGCGTATCAGTACAGTACCACTGCGTACCAGTCATGAGAAGGTTTTAACAACCGCACGTACCAAGGGACGAGTTTCTCTCTCTCTCGCTCTCTCTCTCTTTCTCTCTCTCTCGTGAACTTCTTTTGAGAAAAATTGATTTTACTAGCTTTTCAAAGTCGTGCTGTCGCTGTTGTTCTTTTCGCCAACTTCTTGGCAATCCCTATACTTTTTCTTCGAAATTCTTCAACGTAGTAAAGTTCAGGGATCTTTCGAATCTTTTTAAGAGTGTGTCAGTAGTTTATGTAACACCGTATTATATGTCGAGGCTGAAGCTTGGTGAGAGTCGAAAATAACATCACGACTTTCGTAAAACGAAGTTTAATCGAGCGGAGGGTTGTTTTTCACGGTTTGCGAAACGTTCGACGTGATTCGTGTAAATTAAAAGGTAATCAAGTGGGCAAATGACGCGATGGTGCAGCCGATGTTCTTTGGATTACGACGTGTCACCTCTTTACGTTCGTTTTTTTTTTTTTTTTTTTTTTTTTCGGCTTAACATCGCGTCTTTTTCGTACGACAGGATAGTGAGTGCTGTTTTTCACGCTGATACCATTGTCGAGAAATTTAGTTTCCTCCAATTCAATATACAATGGCAAATCTTATCCGCGTAATACCTGTTCCCTCTGTTTGTCTATTCTTCTCGACGTTCTCTTCTCCCCCCAACCCCCTCCCGCCCCTCAGTTCTCCAAATCCAACGGATTAAACTGAAGGGAGAATAAAGTCCGGAGTTTGCAGCCCCCGGGGCTGCTACAACGCGGTGTGCTTCTTCGATAAGAGAGCTGAATATATGAGGGTGTAGATGCAATTCGCTGTTGTGGAGGGTGGGGGCTATGAAGGGGATTGTTGTTTGGAGATTTTCTTTTTTCATCGAAACCGTACGCTCTCCGTGGCGAACGTGACATGACGAGTAAACAAGCGATTTTTTTTTACTTGTACCGAATGCGCAATTTTCTTTTACCAGTCCGACTTTATCCGAGTCTGTTACTCATAGTTACAAAGAAATATGTGAAAAGAAATGAGAATGGAAATACGAAAAGTAAAGTCTAAGAAAAGATGAACACGAAGGGTTACTCAGCGTGACGTTCTTTTTATGGAGATAAATTTGACAGTAAAACCGAAAGAAAGTGGAGAGAGATAGAATGGTAGGACGAGGAGAGAGTCCCGCGTTCGTCGTAAACGTGAATATCAGCGCAGGTGTCACGGTCTCTTGGGATAGTTGGAACGGGAGTACCGGAACGGCGTGCATCGTGACGACCTTAACGAGCAATGCGGGGGTGGAGGTAGCGGCGATTTGCCAATATATTACAGCGCACACCTACCGAACTCGGCGTTAAAGTATATATACCGGACGTTATGCATCAATTTCATGTATGCATGTGTTTCATAATGCAAAAAGACAAAGAGATTTTATGACTCGTAAAGAGATAACCGTCCATCCCTTCTGCGACCGGATTCATCCCGCGTTGGCTTCGTTGCCGCGTAAAATACGATCTGCGATATTATATGTGTTTATACAGTAGAAATTCCCATTTTTCAATACTTCGGGTTTAAGGAGATGTGATTTTCAATTGATTGTTTTAAGGGGTAGTTTTGGAGTAACTTTTATGCTTCAGCTTACAGATTTTACTCCCGTTTCGCTATAAATAACATCGTCTTAAATTTTTTTTTTTTTTTTTTCGATTGCAGGTTCGTGAATCAATACTGCATGATGTAAGCAACTAATTTCTCCAATTCCACGCCGATACAGTCATTAAGGTACGAATTCAATCCTTCGGAAGTTAAATGCTTTCTTTTCTGATATCTGGAGATCCCCATTTGGTTTCTCAAATCCATATATAGTTTTATTTAAAATTAAGGACATGTAACCTATCAACGTGATGCTCTGATGGTAACAACTCTACTTCCCTGTTTTTTTCGAAAAAGTTAATAGTTTGATGAAAAACAAATAAGGTTTTCATGCATTTATCCAGTGGTTACCAAAACCTAACCTCCTTTTCGTAGTCACAGCAATTACTTCGGAAAAAAATAGCAAAGAAAAAAAAAAAAAAAAAATAGCATTGACTTAACAACTCTTCGGACTTAAAAGAGAAAACCTTGTTATGCATGATGGACTCTACTGTATTTTCAAGGATTTAACCTATAGTAGGCAAGCTGCGCGCGTGTTATGATGCTTTTCTACAATATCACATTCCCTCTTTCTTTCTTTCTTCATCCCTTTGGCACCTGGCCATCGTAGACTGAAGTGTGGCATCGTATGTACGTACATATACTTAGAGACTGAGGCCGAGGAGAGAGACTCCGGAACGCCCAGGGCTCGCGGTTTTAATAGCTCTATAAACCGGCTCACGATCGTAAAGGTTCTCGGGGTCTATATTCACCGTTGCCGCCGCGCTTCGGAGAAGCCGCGTCGTTACCCTTCGAGGCTTCAACCCCTGTGGCTGCGATCGAAGAGCTTGAGGAATGGGGGCTCAAGGCTTCCAATAGTTCTTACTGGAGTCCTACCCCCCGCCCCCCCACCCTCTTTTAGTAGCTGAGAGCGCGAAGCTTCTCACCCCCAGCAGAAAGCACGACCTTTCGTTGGGTTTCTCTCCCCCTATTTTTTTTTATCATTGCTTTTTACTCCTCTCCATTCGCCATACCGACTTTTTCCATCGTATTTCGTTCTTTCGTATTTCTCGAAGGATGGATGTAAAAGAAAAAAGGAATATCTAAAGTTAAAACATTTTTCGTAATTGCTTTTGCTCGAACTTCTGGGATATTAAACGCTCGAGACTCTCGCTCTCTCGGGGTGAAACGCGGGCGAAACAGCTCATACCCGCTCGGTATCATGATTAGGGCTTCCGGGACTAGTAGCAAAAGAGTCATTCAACCTTCGAGAGAGTCGAGAGAGTACTCGACTATTTTGTTCGCTCGTTCGTCAAAGCTGCCTTGCGGCACCTTTTTCTCGCGAAACTTTTTTTTTCAGCAACACCTGTGGTATATCTATATAAATTATTTAGTCACTCGCGAATATACCTTGAGTAGCGTCCATAACCTTTTTTTTTTGCCAAAAGGTATTTTTATATTGCCAAAAGGAAAGAAATTCTTAAATTTACCCTAATTTAGTAAATTTAAAGAAACTCATAAATAATTATCTACAAGATGGTTAATTCCGTCAATTTTTCGTTGCAAACGCGGTTCAGGAAATTTTCGATTTTTTTTTTACACACATTTATTTTTTTCGTGTATTTTGTGATATGGAAAAATTTACGAAAAATGGAAGCGCAAAAATGGAATGGATATATATCGAAATATTCACGATCGATCGCGAGTTTTTACGATTCCGGTGCGATGAGTTCTCAAGTATTCTTTTGTTTTTGTACCGTATGACCATAAAATATTTTGAACGATAATCTTTCGCGTAACAATAATGAAAGCAGATTTTAGCATTTTCGTGTATTACTGATGTCGATTTACGTAAAAATGTTATAACTGCCAAAATGGCTTATAACGAGTGACACCGGCGGAAATTCTTATAAGTGGTTACAAAGCGGTGTTGTATGCCAAGTGGTTTGTCAATGATATATGCGAACAGTTCTCACTGAGGGGAAAAAGCTCCGCTTCAACGGCACACCATTTGCGAGAGGAACAACGAGATAAACGAAAGGATCTTTCCTGCGCAGTAGAGAGGGCACTTCTTTTCAACGAAATCGCGCTTTCTTCTCGGTTCATATATCTCGCCGTTACAAGCTTTGCACATTTGTCTTCCGTTGAGTTTCTTTCATTTCTTTATTCTCGACTGCCCTACTGGCCATTTAGCCTCTGCGAACCTTCGGGCAGATCGCAGGTCAGGTACAACGTAAATACGATGTCATTCGTTATTATAAAAAGAGGCGAAAAAACGCATAATAATCCGCTGGGCAGTTGCTCCCCGTATTTTCTCCCCGTATTGCTCCCCTTAAGTCATAGAAATTGGAAAAACAAAATCTGTAGGTAAATGGATTTGATTCCACGCGAATTTTTTTTTTAAATTCAACACGATAAAAAATTGTTAATTTAACATATCGTAAAATTTTACGCCACAACTGGTACCTTAAATTTAATGTATAATAGAGATGAAAAATGAATGTACTTTACTGTGAAATTAAAGTACAATATTCGATTTAAAGTATTTTCATAGTAAAATAAAGTATATTATTCGAAATAAAGTATCTCTACAGTTTTTAATATTCCGCGCATTCATTTTTCATAATAATTATACATGAAATTTAATGTACCATTTCATGCATAAAATCTTCGAATTCTGGGAAATTTACAGCAATTTTTTTTTACTGCGGAGTTAAACGAATATTAACAATTAAAATTGAACGAATTGGAACGAGTCGTTTCTTTTGAAACACGTGTGTTAAAGCCAAATGGCCTCAGGGAGTAAAGTTTCGACTACATAACCGCTTCGAATTCGTCACTGGTGAACGGATATTCATCTGAAACTCGAGTATAGAAGAATAAAGACCGAGAAAGAGTTTGCATTACATCCGGTAACTGCGGGGCATTCTTCCGCCTTGAATATTGCAACGTTCGCATATGCCTTTGTATGCGTTTCGGAAACTGGAGAACTGCCAGAACAGCGCCAACTTTGCTGTATTTTATTGTGTATTAATCTGTATACGATGCATGTCGCTAGTGTCGTCATGCGGCAATCTTGCAACTCACAAGAAAGGAAATTGCTCTCGAAAGATGACATTTCATTTCCGGTGCGTTTCCAAGTATCCCACGAAAAATACAAATTTGCAAAATCGTGAAATCGTAAAAAAAAAAAAAGATCGAAAAACTACCGGTAAATAGTGAAATTACAAGATTTTTATGGGACCTTTAGCATAATCGCGAAATATGAAATTTGTAGTAATGCCAGTCAACTCATCCCTCCGTGTGCGTTGAGCTCTCAGAACGCAAATGCTGCATGCGCTTCGCGAATTCTTTTGAGTCTTTGCGAGGATAACCTACCAGCGTCTGCAATACAGAAGGTGGAAGAAACGAGGTTGGGAAGGAAACCACGAGCAGTAGGAAAGTAGAGTAACACAAAGAAGCGTATTCAACGAGAAAAATGTAAAAGAAAAAAAGAAAAAAAAAAAAAAGGTCGAATCCGTCGTCAGGTCGTGTAGGGACCGTATGTACGAAAAGGAAGAAAAATACGAGGAACGAAAAAGCTTCTTTCGTATAGAGTCTTTCCGATACGCCAGCTTGCACCCAAGTCTTGCAAGAAATCGCAAGATTTCTCTTTTTCTTCGATAATAATAATAAAAAAACACCCCCACAAAGGTATCGCTAACAGTACGAGACTGTTACGCAAAGAACTGTGGCAGTAGCCGCGTTTGTCAGCTTTATTCAACACCTTTTCTCTTTTCTTTGCGCTCGTAGAGTTCCGCGAGTTATAACACGCGGTTGTCGTAATAATATTGAGACATTCTGAATTTGAAGATGTTATAAATAGACTACGAAATGGGGTTCGATGAACTTATGAAAATAAAGGAAAACAGAGGGTGAAAGAATGAAAGTCGGGTCTACAAAGACAGTGAGCTCGGAAAAGTGAGGGCGAATAACAATGAAGAAGAAAAAAAAATGAAGAGCGAAACTCTCGGAGACCGTGTAGAGTCCCGTCGAGACTGCTCGCAGCTTTTTTAATTAAAATGCGCACGTTACTTTGCACCTTTTTCTTTTATTTATTTTTCCTCTTTTCGGGGGTGAAGACAGCGGAATGGTGATGACCGCATTGTCGTGAACTCCGTACCAGAGAAGAATAAAATGCTATGAATGAACTTGTGTCCATCAGAAGTTTACACTGTCAATCTTCTCGTAGCATTTTTTTGAAAAAATTGCAGTATCGGAAGCCTACAGAAGCCTACAAAAACCTATCAGTTCAAAGGATATTCGGGATATTAGTTTCAATCGATGGTCGCGTCGTATCCCTTGTAAATAACTACTTCCGCGAATGAAAGGTGACGTTCGTCTCAAGGGATCGATCTGTATGCTCGTAGATATTCTTTGCCTCCCCTTCCCAGCTTTCTCGCGATCTATGCGAGTTTCCGTTAACGAGACAGTGCCAAACAGTTTGTCGTCTCATCTCGACTGCTAGTCGTTCGTATATACACGAGGGGCCGGAAAATCGACGTACGACGAGGCAAAACGCGCGCGAGAACTTTCAAGAAATGTTCCCCGAGTCAGAGGGTCACGAGGGAATCCTATACCCCGTAAATCGACCTGTATTTCAGAGCTTTTCCGCTACAGACGAACCAAGGAAATTGTATAGTCGATCATCCCGCTCTCGTTTGAAATAAGCGAACGCCCTTTTCCAGATCCAGACACGAGTATTACGTTCCAGCGATTCGTACGAACATTTGTTTTCCTCTCCCTGATTTCTCGATGTAATTACGATGACTGTGGCGAAATTCGAAACTCGAAGATACACAGAACATACAAAGCCGTAGGATAAGAGTACAAAGGATGACAAAGGATTCAAGCGAAGAGGATATGGGCAAAAACGGGATCAAAGGGATCAAAACTGTATACAACCCTCTCGCGTTATACCTTTAGACGGTCGAGACGCCTGAAATCGTAGCGGGATGCGTGGTTCAAATTTGTGGGCAAAAGATTAAAGTATTTATCCATTCGAAGAGATCAGAGCAAACAATTTGGGTTAATGTTTCATTAAAAAAAAATGAGAGCTTACAGGATAAGATTTCAGATTCATCTTTTGATGATCGATTTTTGCAAGATTTTGGAATAGATGCGCAATCATATTTCAGACGAGCGTCCGATTTATACACAAACAGCCCAAAGATATCCCATAAAATGAAATGTAAATTTCAAGTTTCTCGCGATAAACAAAAAAGAAAAAGACGTTATATCTGCTTGTTTGTTCGGCGATGAGTTTTTCTTGACGCGGAAGGGACAAAAGATTTGTGGTATAAGTTTGAGCGGAGAAATGGCAGATGCAAATAATTTGAAGAAGGGCTCCGAGAAATTGTCGTTGATGGGGAGGGGGATGAGATCGAGAGGAAGAAATTTACACGAGGAAAGATTCAACAAGTTTGCAGTAGTCTGTTCGTGAGCTTTCGGAGTGTTGAGTTCGAATCGCTAGCCACCAAAAAGGAACACCTCGATTTTCTACGAGATTTACTTATTTACTTTGGGCGAAGATTTCTTCCAACTTTCTCGCGTGTCGCGAACGGCATGAGCGGTTGAAGTTGGCAATGTAGTGAAAGAGAAGAGAAGAGAAAAAAGAAGAAGCAAAAATGGTTTTAACCGGAAGGGAGTTAAACAAAGAAAAAGAGATCTGCAAAGAGATTAACGGCACGACGAGGTTTGGTCGGCGCCCTGGGCGTTGAGGTGATATTCTCTACTCTGCTGTACTTTTGCGCTCTCTTTCTCAATCCGGCCACTTTTTTCCTTATGACCATTTCTCTCTATCACCTTCCCTATCGCGCATAGACGCGGCGTCTATCACAGACTAATCGTCGCGAGTGCCATTTGAATTTCGAGACTTTTCGTACGAATTATCGAGTCTCCCAGATTCAGGACTCCAACTTCTATAACTACATACTACCGCTTTCTATGTACGTTCCATTCTACGTTCGCCATTCTATCTTTCCGTCTTTCTTCGTCCCCTACTCGACGACCTGGTTTACTTTGCCATTTCATGCGCCATTGTAATTACTTTCGACTCCGTTGTATAATCAAAGTAACGGAAATCCCTTCAAACACGATTCTCGTTCTCTGCTCCTTTTTTTTTTCTTCTTTCCTCTTTATTTCACTTTCAATCTTTCATTGGATCAACTTAAAGTAGAATATGGACGTTGAGGTAGAAGTTGAAGAGGCCGGTACGGAGGGATAAGCATTGCGGCCACGAAATGTATCGTGTACAAATGTCTGGGTAGTCGGGACCTATCAACTCCAGATCTGGCGTAAGTGCCTCAAATGTATGACCAATCGCGGACCTTCCTAACAAACTCAACGATTACCCTCGCGTACCAGTTCGTGATTTCGAGGCATGCCATCTTATCCCGAAGGGAATAAGACCTTCAAAAGTGCAATTTACTCAATTCATCCTATCTGAGTTTAGCAATGAGTAAACACCTACAATCGGAACGGCTTTGCGAGCGGATTACGACCGCTACAGACCTCTGTGAACCAGGAAATCGCTCCTAAGATGTGTGCGATTAAGATAATTCTTTTTCTGTGAAGGCTTTGTGATAGGATGCGAAATATGACAATGATTCATTATATAATTAGGATTAAATGACGAATTTTAGTGTAAGAAAATATAAGGATCGTAGCGAATGACTATTGAAGACAGATATGGAATGGTCAGTTTTTACCTAATTGGACTTTGCAAGATTCGACGAATAGTGGTGTAAAAATGAAGTTAGCAAATGAAAATGGAGGTGAAAGAGTGCGGACAAGTGTTTGGATCAAGAAGCATCAATTTTAACGCGTGCAATCGACAGCTGGGTAATCTAACATGGTAGAGACTCTGAATTACCAAAGGATCTAAAGGACCGTTCGCACGCGACACCGTACTGTGTCTTAGGTTACTGGAAACGCGTAGAATTCTCAGCGGTATCGACAGCGTGGCTGTGAAAAAGCCAATAGACGTTTAATTAAACTTCCTGTCCTCCGAGTACCTTTATCACATCGAAGCGCTGCTCGGGGATTTCCATTCGATCGAAGAGAAGGAAAAATAGCAACGAAAGACGCATAGGATGACCTGAGCTTCGAACGGTTAATAAACGGGAATTTGTTTTCCAATATAAGTTTCGTGACCGTATAGTTTATATATCGAAAAGTTTCAGAATAAAAAGTACGACGAACTTTTATTTACTTCTTTTATTGAACACAGATGGGGAACTCGGGAATTTATGGGGAACTCATGGAGAACTCGATGAATTACATTCAATTACAAGCAAAGGTTCAAAATGGGAAACTGATGTCTGAGGAGAACTTTTTCGCGAAGTTATCCACTTGCTGGAAAATCATTTTACGTTGTAGTTGCGCGCAATAAAAATTGGGGGTCTAAGAACTCATTATGTGTGACGAATTTAATGATTCATTAATTTTTATAATAATTTTTAATTCGTTTTTAAAATTTTTTATTATTCTTTTTCTTTCTGTTTTCAAGTTGATTTATTTGATTGCGAAGCGGCAGGAAATAATAGAATAATGACGCTCGTGCAGCTTAATCTTAAGTTCATTTTTAATAGCAATTTTTTTGAAGCCTTATTCTCCCCTTCAGGCAGTATAATCTCAATTAATAATGGCGCATCTCTTCTCGACTGAATATTTCTTTTTTGACGCGTAGTTTCGATGACTTTAAGCGGTTTTGTCGGGCTAATTTTTTGTTTCTAACCGCAGGCGTCAGGTTTTTTTTTCCTCACCATCCCTTGAAAGTGACAGGAGTCAAGTTCGACTTTTTACGTGGCAATTAATCATCTCCGTGTCATTTCAAGGGTTCTAAAGATCCCGTGTGACATAATGGAAGAAGGGATAGAATAAAGTGAAGGGACACGGAAAGAAAAAAAAAAAGTTGATGAAATCGCGCCTTCTGGCGTCTAGTTGTGTTCGAGCTTTCATTGCGTCAAAGTGACGAGGGAATAAGACGACGAAAAAGAAAAAGAAGAAAAAACACGTGAAAGTTTTTTTTTTTTTTTTTTGCGGCTTACGCAACCTTTCACCGAATTTGAAGCACGTGGTCAATTAGCGGTGGTGGGATATATATATACACATTGAGCGCATAGAAGAGACGCAGCGTCGTCAGGAGGGTGAAATAAATTTTCTGTCGGCAGCGTCTCGCGCTCATCAATTCCCAGACACGTCGGGCATCTAGGAATACGTCGTATCTAATGGCATTTTCACCGGTTTTCCACGGCTGTTTCACGAGCAGACTGTAGAGAAAATACCGCTTGTACCAACGCTACCTATAGCACGTATTCGGGGCGTCGAATATTTTTTTTTTTTCCTCTTTTTCGTTGTTTTTTTTTTTGCTTCCATACTTTGCTCGTTAAGAAAGTCGCTGTTCGCATGTACGTGAGAGCGAGCGACCCAATTAAGCCAACTAATCCAACGGCGGGGTTGCAAAGTCCTCGTGTCTCGTTGATCCACGGGCGGCCGCAGGGCAACACGACCGCACCACACAAGCCGATCGGATTATCTTATAGTTGATATACCTCTATGTGTATACGTGAGCCTCCGTTAGTCGCGTTGCCCAGCGCCCCATTGAATAAAACATTTTAATTACTATAGGCAGAAGCGGAGAAGCCGATCTTGCATCAGCGCTCCTCTTTCGTCTTATTATCACGGTAAAGTTGTCGAGTTAACGTTAATCAATTAGAAATCTGCTTTGCGCCTAATTTTTCTTCTCAAAGTTCACCGACGTCACGAAACATCGCGGAACTGATATAAGCTTTAAACTCCAAGTTAGAACTTTGAAGCTAAAAAGCCCGCCGCGATCTTTCGGATTATGAAGAGTCTTTGTCGGCGAAACTTTCGTTGAGCCAAAAAATCCTCTAACTTTTGCAAAAAAAAAAATAAAAAATGTCCTATCTATGATTTTTTTTTTTTGATAAAATTTTACTGATAACATGTTTTCAACTCGTTATTTCGCGGTTCGCAAATGCACACGAAAAACTTTTCGTTTTTTTTACAATTTTTCCCAAGTTGTCGCGTCGTTATTCTAGTGTTTGATATCGTAAATGTCCCGCGAAGTATATATTTTTTTTCTTGGTCGTGACCTGTCGAACTTCGTAACGCTGTAACTAAATAGCACACGGCTCGATATCAAAGAGATAGTCTTTAACAGGGGTATACGTACGCTCCGGCGAATTTACTCGCGTTTTATATACATAGATGTAAGCATTCTCTATTTTCCTCTATCTGCCTCCATACTACGATACCTACTGTAACTTTTTTTTTTCTTTTACCTCACCTCGATACCCTGCACTACTTTTACCGTATCCCTCCGACACCCCTGCGTCCCATCCGCGTCCCTATACCGTTGCCCTATCGCACGTGACGCTGGCATACATAGAGTTTTATCGAAATTCCTCCGTCGAATATATATGTCCTGTCGAGATTATATATATCTAACGGTATTTCCTTCGCGCACTATCCCTTCTTGTCACTTAAAAAAAAAAAAAAAAAAAAAAAAAAAAATAGGTATATCTTGTGTTATCCAAACAAAGCGACGTGATGTACGACTTTTGCTATTATCGTCTTTCGCCACTGTGATGCACATTTTTCTCGCGTACTTCGCGCAGCCAACGTATCTCTTGATAAAAATGTTTTAAGACCTCGAGACTAGAAAAGGGACTAATTACAATATTTAATTTTCATTTAATGAATGCCATAAAGTTGAGGACCCCCCCTTCGGCGTGAGTTAGAGAGAAATTTGGATATAACGAAGAAAGTCTGAATCCGTAAAGAAAAGGCCTGGAAGGTCTCTCGTCGTGACAGAGAACGGTAAAATACCCTTTTACGTTCGCGCTGCGTGATATCTCTTACAGAGAGGCCTTATTCGTTGGGTCGGATTTAACGGGTTTGTCGACGAGAGAGATCGTTGTGCGATCTTTCGGGAACGCGAAGACGCGCACTCTGGCGTAAGCTACGTGAGGGAGGAGACCTTTCCTAAATTACACAAAGCTCCGGGAGAGGAGGAGGAGGAGGAGCGAGAAAGGGGTTGGAGAACGTTACACATTTACACAGTAGCAAAAGCGAGAGGGTTAGGATCACCTCGTAACTCTGACCTTCATGGGCTGCGAGTACATGCAGCCATTAGTTCGGAGTACTTTGTGTTTCCGAGAGGGAGAGAGAAGGAGTTAGTGAACGCGAGTATATGACACAGTGATTGGCCCGCATAGCCAGCAGCGAGAAGGATGTTAACGGAAGAATATTATAGTAGATAAAGTCAATTACTGCAAAATTACGATACAAACATTTTTCGTCCCGTTTCGAGAAAATTGACCGTAAATGCAATACAGCGTACCGTTGGTTAATAATTTCATACTGCGCGATAAAATGTTTTTAATTAGATCGGTGATCTGATTATTATCTTTTTGTCGATATATAACTTTGAAAAATTACGAGGATTATCAACCATTTATAAATTTTTGGCGAATTTTGAATTTTTTCAAAATAATGAAAAAAGTGATAATAACATCTCTTAATTTCAGCTTTACAGCTAATTACAGCGTTTTCAAGTTAAAGTGATTTTAATTTTTTACGGCCGATACACATACACATTTTTCTTCAAATTTTGAAAAAAATTTTTCACCAAAACGAAGTTTCTTGCGTGTGGAAGCAAAAATGGAAAAAATAGAACCATACGATGGCAGACATTTTTATTCAGCGATTCACAGAAATTGTTGAAGCGAAAGGTTTATCCTTCTTGCGAGGCAAGTACCACCCTGAGTCTCAAATCTGTTTATCCATGAATGTCACCAAAGTTTCCGTCATAAATGCAGAAAACTTTGGACCATTTTACTACCAGATCATACGCCGCAGTGACAAATAAAATGTTTCCTTGTTACAAATACCACATTGTAAACTGTTCCTAAAGTTCTTAACCCTTTACACTCTATCAAGTGTTCATCGTCGTTATTCTTAAGTTTACTTGTCTCGAAATGCTCCCTTAATGTAAATATGTACACCAGTCTCCTGTATCGAAGTTTAACATGCGCTGCCAGCAGCTCAATAAACTCCATAGCGCGAGAACACAATGCCGAGAAGTTTTAATAACGATCGTGAAAGCTGAGCATTCGGATAGACAAACAAAACGAAAGGGAATATTCAATCGAAGAGGGTTGGGAGGCCGACGATTAAAGTAGTAAGCAGAGAAGTAGTATTTCGGAAAGGTAACTTAGAAGCGTTCGCAGTGCGACGTACAAAATTGAAGCTTGAGAAACCGGCATCCGGGGCGGAAGATTCACCCCGTAATCCCCGCAGGCGCTGAGCCATGCGGCCGATATTCCGTGCCATCTGTGCACCGAGCAAAGGCCTTCAGGGATTACATCGTGGTCGCTGATGCTGGTGTGCGGCATCAGACTCCCTCAGGCCAGAGTGTTCGAACGACTGGGATTTGCAACGTCGAGCCGAGAGCTTCGGGGAAGCGTCAAGGGGTAAAACTCTGTGCGAAACTGTTCGGCTGACCTACAGAGGCGCTATAACGGCACGCAAGAGTCTGACCCTTAATCGGCTCCCGCTACTCTCGAGTATATGGCATTAGCGCGGACGTCGCCCGGATGATGTTACGTTACTTACTTTCATCCTCGACAATTTTCCCCATAAAAGATGGAAAAAAAAAACAGATTTCTTTTCCATGTTTCACATCCATTTAAGTTGTATGCATTACTTCATTTTTGATAACATATCGACGATGTCACGTTAATAACTAAACTTAGCGGATGAATTTGGTACTAAAGAACATTCATCAGTTTCTGCCGATCGGCAATCGTGTCGAAAGATCGATCAATCGAATTAAATCACTCACCGTAGTCGATGCGCTCGAACTTCTGTGCTGTTTAACCGGTGGACTTCCGTGAGTCGTCTGCGACTCGGAATTCAATTGACGCTCGACAACTGACGACGCGTGATGAGCCACAGGCGGTCGTTCCTTGTCGAGGTAGCAGTGAGTCTCAAGATGGCTCTGTGCTCGTCTCTCCTCCATGACGATTTTCTGGGCGGCGCAAAAAATCTTGTGGTACACCTGAAAATTTTTTTTTTTTTTTTTTTTTTTGGCGACAATTTTACGATTCTCATTTGCGGATATTTTTCAATATCTGTTTATTACGCTGCGCATACGTCTCGAAAACTTCTACAGTATAATACACGCAGTGTGTGTTATCGTTATAGATTTTATGGCTCTATCTATGCGGCGCCTGTATAGGTGAACGCGCTTAGATACTTCCAGGCCAGGAGTTTCACCGCGAGACGTGACGGCAATGCCAACTGAACTGAACGCGAACGCAGCGTGGTTTACAATTTTTTTCCTCCCCGACCATTTATCCAGGCGAGTGTACGACAGGGCTTCTTTAAAGTGAGAAAAAGCTGCGCGGACATTCCGAAAGTACGAAAGATTCCGAGTTTCTTTCCGCGACTCTTTGTACATTCGAGAAATTTTTGAAGTGAAAAATTGAAATCTTAAAGGGGAATGATCGTGACTCGTTTTAATAATAATTAAACTTTCGGGCATCCGAGACACAGCCTCGAGGTCTCATTTATGTCGAGAGAATTTTCGGTATACCGTAGCGGTGGGCGTTCGGGTCACGTTGTTTAACCGGCAAAGCAATGAAAGCAATGAAAATGTAGATGACGAAGGATACGCGGGTATAGGACTACGAAGGTCCTTTTAGTGCTTTTATTATTACGAAATATTTCGGAGGGATTCCGGTCGAGTAATGGAGGACGAAGGATGCTCCGCTCGTTTGGCCCGCGGGACGGGAGATTTTGGTGAATTTCTTGCGAATAATACTAGTTAAGCGAGGCCCGGCATGCCTCACCATCACGAGGAGATGCTGGCGTGATTAGAATACCTAATTCAAGGCAAAACAGTGTGACGCTTCTGTGCCTCGGGAGATCGTGCGGATGCCTTGGACAGCTAACAACGTAATTTAGCTGCAATTCCGATCTCTCGGCTATCATCTCGCATGGGGAGAAGCCGCTCTATCTCATCGGCCATTGATGACGTTCAAAATTGATCAATTTGGCTTCGGGACCTTTGTTCGGCTCGATATTACGGGTATATCATTGCAATAAAAAATCAACAGCGCATTCTTTTCGACTTTTCGGTATTTTTCCATCAAATCTTTAAGTTTAGGCTTCGTAGTCATTCGTTTAGCAATCGAAGGATTAGGAATTGACTTTTATAAGTGTCTCGAAACTTTTAATAATTCCGTATGAGAACAAAATGACGAAAAACTCACCCACATCATGACGATCAACGGTATGTAGAAGCTACCGAGAGTCGCGTAGATTTGGTATCCAAAATTTTGGCATACAGTGCATTGTGGGTCACCGACACTATCGATGTGTTCGTTGCCGAGGATCAGCAGCGGCGGAAGACTTATGCAAGCTGCACCGAGCCACACAAGGCCAACGCATATTATCATGCGTCTGGGTGTCCTCTTCACTCCGTATTCCAGTGGCTTTGTGATGGCGTAGTACCTTTATTTTCCAACAAAAATACGTAGAACAAGATGAATTCTTGGCAGCTTACCTACCGATGAGTCTACATGACAGAGTTATGAATGTTGATACACGAAAAGCGAAATAGTTCGTGAAAATACAGAAGGGAATTCCATAACAGCGGGAAAGAGCTTTTCGAGATGGAAGTTTGAACAGTTTTACAGCGCTGTTCAAGCTGTGGTATTTCTATCGGGGCGTCGAAAGTGAGTTGGAAGTTAAAGTCAACGCTGCGGTAAGTCCCGCGCTATGACGAAAATTCAACAACTCCCGGGTCTTATTCTTATTCTTCTTTGAAGAAGCCGCGCCGGCTTTTTTCACGAAACACGACTGTGTCGTCAACAGCCGTCAAAGGCGGATCCCGTTGGATAGAAACAAAATATGGGTCGCTCATCCGGATGAGGTAACATTTCGTAGTGTTTTCAACGGTATACTATAATGCCGCTGTACCCGTGTCTCGCCGGAGGGCTTGGAAAAGGCAGACCTATTTTTGTATGAGGGACGCAAAAACGTTTTCCCAATAACACGGGACGAACCGTCGGCTCTTCATACTGCGAGACCCTACCAACTCCGATTCCCATGCATAATTCAATATTTATTCGTGCGACGCGGATAGTAAAGATAATCTTCTATTTTTTTGTTCTTATCTCATTGATTCGATACAAAAGCGAATTTATATTTCTAAATCGGGGCCATTGCTTTTTCTATTGTAAAGGACGTTGATGCGCGATGGACGCGACGTGACATTCAGGAAATGAGGAATTGATGGTGAAACGTGTTTAATATTAATCGACATTTTCCAAAAATGCTTGAAGAATTTTTTATCAAAACATTTTTTTCTCTGCTTGTCGTGTCGTTTGAATTTCAAATTTTTCATTTTTGCATTTACGGCATTAAAAGAGATGCGATCAAAGCGATCGAACTTCTATCCATTAACATGTCGGTGGCGACTAAGGATACGTTTATGGCAAAAAAAAACGACGTTGTTGGCTCTTTCGACATAACATTTTTCAATCGGCTGTTTTCTGTATCCTTGCGAAATATTTCGCAAATGCATTGCCAATTGCGATCTCGTACGCGCGATCCATTGCATGGATTTGATTTTCCGCGCTCACATTTTTCCGCCGCAATGAATAAAAATTCGCATCGTTCAAGCGTACGAATTTTAATCCTATCAAAAGCTGACGCGCGTTGTGTTGCTTTATGTAAAGTAAAAAAAAGGAACAAAAGTTTAAATAAAAGTTATATCAAGCGTGAGCCTGCGAGGTTGTCAAAAACAGCGGCCAATTTCGTTTTTCCTATAATATCCCTCAGCTATTTCGCAATAGAATTATTAACTTTGAACTCATATCCATGAACCGCAGAGAATCTGAGTGCATATGAATTTGATGTCCGCTGTTCTCAGTTTTTAACGCGCCCGTAACGAAAAATCAGCAAGAGTCAAGCGTAGATATTTTAATCCGATTAAAACTCAAACTCACGTGTTTTACGCAAAGTAAAAAAATGTTTAAACGAAAAAAAAAAAAAAAATTAATCATTACTTCAAACGCGAGTTCCGTCGTTCGCACTTTTACCATTTATCCGCTTATTTTCACAAATAATATATCCCAAGCCGTTCTGTTTATTGAAAACATCATTTTCACAAGCATAACCTCGAATGCCCTGTCTATCGAATCGCAACGAGCTTTCATCCATGATTTCCATCGATTTCGTACGCAACGGATATTACGGATTCCGTAGTGTCCAGGAGTTTGATACACGACCGTACCGAGATCACGACCTTTCGACGTCTCGATAGTTAACGTTCATACGATGGTTTCAATTACGAAATTTCGTGCTGATAGTCGCGCGCGTTGTGTATACCGGTATCGTAGGGAACTGTACATAGATGTGCAACTATTGACGTTGTTGTACCATCCCTATAGCGACAGAGTTATCACCCTTGGGGGCTGTCTCTGGCGAACTACACTGTGATAACATTCCGTATACGTCATATCTGGCGCGGACACGGCCGTAGGATCTTGTGTCGTCATACATAAGCTACTCTCCGCACTGGACGTATGTAATGCAATAGACACGCAGTTTGCGATCGCATGGCATTTAGTCCATCGTTATGCGGTTTTCGACTATAACCAGACGGAAACTCAACGTAACAACTCAAAGTTCCGTTGGACATTGTGATGAAATTTGTAGCCATGAATGCCAGCGCAGCAGAGTTCATCCGAATAATATATGGTACATACAACGACTAATTACCGTACGTAATAATCCGCTCTGAATGTATACGCGTAACGGCTTTTATTATCGAAATTTCTCGGGATTTATTGTATCGTGAATTTCAAGCTTGCAGTATGTTACTGTATTAGCTATGTATGAAAAGTTTTAATAGTCAGCATTGAACGAAGTTTTAATGGGAATAGAGGCGCTACGGTCGTAAATCATTGAAACGAAATTTTCAGTCGTTAGTTTTAGAAATTATATGTATTGTGAGATACGAAGGAAGACATTTTGCATTATGAATAATGGATATTCCTACTTGTGGTGAAATAAAATAATTTAATACGGAAAATCGGCCTTAGCGCAAATAGCGGTTACCGATGGCCTAAAATCGGAAATTTACGATATGTGTTAATCATTCTAAAAAAAAAAAATTGGTGACAATTTAATGTACTGATATAGTGGAAGTTTTTGTTCAGAAATTGATTGAAGTTTTTATTATCGACAGCGTTATTGTACTTTTTTTCGAGTGACGCATTTTGAGACATAAGATAGCAGATTCCGCTATCTTTCTGTATAGCGGATACGTCATCGATCCGCGAACATAAATATTGATTTTGTATTTTTGGCGGATGGGAGAGCTGTGTAACTATTCGACGATGGTAAATTGAAGCGACGTGCGGTATTCTATACAATTTACTGCCGCAAACTTCGTAAAGTTTGAATAGTGTGTACCGTGGATATACGCGTATATATCTATGCTAAGTCGCGAAGGCTCTTGCATCGTATATCATTATTTAATTTTGAGAAATTAGATGGGACACTAATGACAATGGGCTTCTCTCACTGCGGCCTACTTATCGTTACCGCCGCGAGCTTCCATCGTGTTGCGAGTTCTCGTACACGTACAGCGGGCGGTGCATCGTTATGAAAGAAAGTATAACGAAGTTGGTAACATAGCGCGGTATGACTATAACTTATTTTGACATGGGATGTTGTCAACCTGTCGCAGCGCATAAATCTAAATGTCAACTACGTCCTCGCAGAAGAAAAAAAAAATCGTCGAAGCGTTTTCTATATTTAACTATTAAAAATCAATAACAAACTTTCAGATGTTGTAGAAGGAAAAGAGAAAGTTGCGGCTTCATGGCAGAGATTCCTGTTATTTTAATTTATATTTATAAAATAAAAGTTATAAATATTTATAAAAACAGAAAAAAAGAATGGACGCTGTAACGAACAATCAATAGATCTAATTTTTTCAGTAACTTTTATTAAAAAAATGCCACCATAAAAAAAAAAGGTTAATATATTTTGTTAAGCAGTAGTTGAACTGTTTTAATTTTGTTAAAAATTGTTGAAGAAATATTCAGAATTTTTTTTATTGATAATAATTTAATAATGAAATTGGTTCTTGAAATTTGTAACTTTCCGAACAGTGGGGAGAAAAATAATGTTCACACCTCGAATAATCTAAATTGGCCGTCTCCCCTTGAAACTCCGTAATTTTCAGTATTTCCAGCTGGCAGCTTCTGCACAGCAGCTGCTACAACGGAGAAGTCACTTTGACCTCGTTGCGCGGGGACACTCGGCAAACCGACCAAATCGTGGAAACATCAACGGGGATAGTATACCGAAACGACTGGGAAGAGATGAATCCGTAACGCAAATCGAGTTCCGCGAATCGGAAGCGCGCAGGAAGTGCACGAACGATTCGATGAACGAAGAGCCCCTGTCGCGGCCACTGCGCGTTTTATTTGCCTCGCAATTTCCAGTAACACACACATTGAACCTCTATCTCTCGGCTTTCCTCGCCCGTTCAAACCTCGATACGTGCCAATGCATCTCGTGCGGATCATTCAGAGCTTTCCAGTCACCATCTACCTATTTACATCGCACACTCTCCAACCTTTTGTTTGCTCTTCCATCAAAGCCGATTCACGCTGATTTACACTTGAGTTCGGTTTGTTTACGATATTAAAATATATAGTGACAGAGACGAGTGAATCGTGTGACAATCGTGACAATCGTGTTTGAGTGTTACACTTGTTTCTCCGATGTTATATAATGATGCGCTGCCCACGGACGGTAAGTAAGTATATCACAAACCGTATCTATGGTATATTCAAAATATTTTCTATGAAAAATGATACATTGCGGATATATTTTAATATATATCCGACCAAAAGTATAATAAATGACATGATTGATATATTAATTATATAAAAACGCCGAATTCCGGTCATTTTTAATACATTTTTTGCATTCATTTTTGGTTTAGTGAAACGAACTATGCAACAAGTGAGTATAGAAAAAATACGATGACGTTTTTTTCTATCTCGAAAAAATGGCGGTAGCGATGAAGGATCATTAAGTTTTACTCACCTGTCCACTGATATCATGCAGAGGTTTAGAATGCTTGCGGTGCAACTGAGAACATCGAATCCGGCCCACAGATCGCACATTATAGGCCCGAAGGACCAAGTGCCGAGTATCTCGTAAAGCAGTGCCATTGGCATTACGAGAAGTGCGACGCACAGATCACTCACTGCCAGGCTGACCAGCAGATAATTGCACGGCCGACGCAGCTTCCTCACGAGACATACCGCTACGCAGACCAATATGTTGCCGATCACTGTTCCTATCACGATGCTTCCCAATACCAACGCAATCAGAATTGCCTGACAACATAAATATACACATTTCTATCAAATTTAATATTCATGGAAATTTTAATTACAAATTAAATAAATACCTACACTGCAATATCTGCAATATTAAAATTACGCAATAAATCATAATTTCGTATATAAACAAATATAAAAAAAAAAACGAATTTTGCGAATCAAATTTAAAAATTACGAAAAAATGCTGGAAAAATTGAATTTTCGATGTGAAATATAGTTTTTGATACCGACAGCGGTGGATGCGCGGTCGGCGCGCGGCTCCGGTGATCACTCAAGTCAAGCAGCTTTGTTCGCGGGCAGTACTTGGATGGGTGACCTCTTAGCCGCGCGCTGGCTGGTGCGCATGTCCACCATTTTATTTTTCAAGAGAAAATTTAATGACTGTCCATTACCTTTTGATCGTTGACATCTGGTTTGGGAGTAATGAGAAATGAACTGACCTGGGTAGCCGTGTATGGTGAATGTTTGCCGGGAAAGCCCCGTGAAAAGTTGTCGGGGCTCTGGTTTGCGACCGTCGTTGTGAGATTCAGAAGCCAGGTGCTTTCCGTGCTTGCGTCCTTCCCCTCCATACGATCCTAACCGGAAGTCCGGAGCATCCCAAGCGCCCCACGCTCTTTCAACTACGTCATCCTTTCCGCGTCCTTTCCTCCGCCAGCACGCCAATGTTTTCGATGATGCCGGATCCCCGGGCATCTATGAGTCCTTCCACTCCTTTGCTTTCCTTTTTTCTTTGCCCTCCTCTGTAGATGCACCGCGCTGTCGATTTCCGTCCTTTCTGGTCCCGTACTTTGAGTAACAATCGCCGTGTTTCCTCCCCTTTCACCGGTCCAACTTGTTGGCTGTCTTCGACAACTGTAAATCACATTCGATTCGATTACCGGTTACGTGTGCGGTGCAGTCGGTAAATTTAAGTTTGTTCGGGAAACATTGACCAACGAGAACCAACGACCGACAAGGGGTCCCAACGCAAATCGAGTTTACCGAGAAAACCTTTCCGCGAGCGTCGAGAAGCGCGAAATTGGAAGTGAGACATTACCGGAAATTTTACGTTCAAAGTTCTCGAAGGATCTCGGCGAATCTTTTACGTCAATTTTTAAACTCTGTTCGTTATACTCTGTATCGTTTAAACACGGAAGACCATATATCTTGGGGTTGCCTTCATGTCAGGCTAACGAGTAACCCACGACCTTTACACCATTTTCATTATTTTGTATATGCTGTAAAGTGATTTTACATCACATAAATTTCTTCCTCGACATTAAGTGAGTGATTTATGAGAGCTTTAAATATTTTTTATGCAATCGAGTTAATTAAATATATACAAAAAAAAACATGAAATTCGCAAAAAAGAATTGTAATTACTTTTTAAATAAACTGCCTTTTTTTTCGTAATGATCAAAATTCAGTCTTCTTAAAACAACAGTAAGTTTGCTGAGTTAACGATTTGCCGCAATACAATTTTCAAAATGAGTTCTGTACCGACGCCAATACGTTCCATTGTCGATGTTAGTACCTGACGATTCCGAGAATCGATACCTATCGAATTGAGAACAGCAGTGAATCCGAAATGTCGAAAAAACGGCTCCAATTTCCGTGATGCGTACCATTGTAAGGATTACTTGGAAGCCGTCGACTACCATGTAGGAAGTAAACGGCTGAACGATAGGGGATTTTCTAGGTGAGTCATACCCAGCTTTGTTTCCGATTTCTAACATAAGACATTGATTGGGATGAAAAAGTCGGAAATTCGGTATTGAGCCTATTTTGCCATTTTTTAGAATAATTTTGTCGAATTTTTACAGAAACACCGATGAAACTTCCACTATTTTTGCGAGTAAATCTGTAAAACATTCTATACGATGCCTCCAACCCATGAATATATTAAACCGATCGATTCGTCAATACATCGATCTATTTTTTAGCCACTCCACAAAAAATGCATCCATCAATATGTTCCAATATAGAAAATATGTCAGTTACATCGTCGTATCGGTAGGAGTAGATGGCTTCCGTAGCATCGAAACAGTGTGCAGTATCGGTCTGTGGTTCAAAAAAATATGAGAGTGAAAAAAAAGAATAATAATACAAGAAAAATAGGAAAAGTTCGAGTGGCTGGGAGAATCGGTGAAGGACAGCGTTCCCGTCGTCGCCATGTAGACTAGTAACATCGATTGGTGTCGGTACTTGTACATTCGATATACCATATGGCTACGTTACGCGAAGAGTTATCCTCGGAAAGGAAAAGGGGTATTTTCATCGATCGACCTGTTCACATGTCTAAATATATATATATACATTTTAACAAGAGAACAAGCCCTGTAAGCCCGCAAAAGTACACTTATTCTCGTAGAAAATGAGAAACAATCGTGCCTCGTTGAACTCAACCTTCGTTTCGAAAAGATCGTAAAAATTTTTTATCACCTTACTCGCTATACGCCGTGAACACAGTGATGTTGCCCTGCGTACGTCCCGGGGTCAACCGGAATATACGTTTAGTATCGTCATGTAACACGAATTCAGTTCGGAAGCTCGAGATACTAAAATTAATATATATAATACGTTCCAGAAAAAAATGGTCAAGTACACCCGTAGGGGTTTGGTTTTTTAAATCCCTTCAAATTTGGGGTACACGTTATTTAATGTACCGTTCAAACACCTGTAAAGTTTAAATTCGTTTTCCTGTCACGAAGCCGAAATATTAACACTTGAAGTTAGTATAATTTACACGTAACCTATGGACAAAGCATCTATCAACGGTACATTTTGAATCGTAGCGTCAAAACTGTATTTTGGAACTGAATGCAAAATGAAAGTACGCTACAGAGGCATTATACGAATAGTCCGAAAAAAATTGATCATCATTTCCCGTCGATAAAGGATAATCGCGTCGAGGGGAAAAGGAAAAAGGAACCTTCTGGCTTTTGGTTGAGATTGTCGCGGTAGTACTGCTTTAAAACCCAATAACACGAAACCCCATCAAATAGAATGAAAAAAAAGCTCCAAACAGATTTAAGGGTTTATAGCGGTCAGATATTATACACGAACATTTTTTTTTGTTTTTTTCGAAGTAGGCGATTCACCTTTCGTAGTTTTCTCGTAAAAGGGATTTTACCGTTTGCATGTGGATACATTTATTTACCATATGTTTTTCTCGTGTCCAAACTCCCAGTACGTTATAGGTGCGATATCCTTTTGTCTTCGCTATGGTTCTCTGCCGACTGGCTGTTTCTAGACGGGCGGGACACTCGACGATCCGGTATCTTTTCTCACGAGACCCAATAATAAAACTTGGAATTTATATCGACGTTTCCGCATTGCGAGCATTACCCCTCGAGTCGCGAAGCTCTTTCAGATCCCAGATCCGTTACTTTACCGAACGACCCGTTTACTCCAATGTTTCGCTACACATCCATTCAACGGGAATACTCTATAACGGAGAATCCGCTTCGTGTTTCGAGCTTTCAACCCCCTCAACTCACCACGAGACATTTTGTCCTAACATTGCAATAGACCGGACTCCATTCTACACGGAATACGAAAAATATGTTGCCCCATTCAGAGAGAATAAAAATGAAAGAGCGAAGAAAATAAATCTCTGTGCCGCGCAACAAGGAGAATATTGTCAATATGGAGATTTATCACTTCGACATTCGTACTCACTGCAAATTTAAAAAATTTTCTTTCGCACCAATGGCAAATGAACTCTGTGGTCGTCCGAATAACTCATAGATTTGAGAATGTTGAAACGGGTTTATCGTGTCGTGCATTCTTTCTGCTTCCTTTTTGGTATATTTTCTTTGAGTTGCCATTTGCTTTCTCTCATCTCAAAGTTTAATCAGAGAAAATAGAAGTAGCCGTAGAACCTTCAATTCCTTTCGCCTTCGATAGTAAAGATTCAGCGTCTTTCAGGGCGAAAAATCGAATTGCATCCTACCACACGCTGGTGATAGTCGTAGAGAGAAAAGTGACGCGATTTCGCCTCGATTTTTCTTCGAGGATTCGTCGAGCTTTTTTGAAAATTGCATTCCCGTGAATTTCATTATTATTCAAAGGATCCGAAAGTCGTGGGACACTTTTTCGAGATTCTTGATTGCGTCGTTCGTAGTCCGATTTGCAGTCTTCGATGGAATCGACGCTTGAATATTCCTCTTTTCCGATTCGTTCGATGCGCGCTTGCGTTTGTACAAAATTACAGTGATATCCCCGCCATTTCCGGCATATCGAAGATTTCTCACTATCTTGTCAAAGTAACGCAACCGATTTCTTTTTGCTCGCGGAGAGAGGCGCTTTTGCACTCATCTTTTGGTGTAATTGCAATTTTTTTTCATTTCGCATTTCCTCGTCGCTTATCGCTTCGAAGAATGTTGTTTTATGGGAAATTTTATTCTTGTCGACGATATCTCGGCACTTCAATTACTATTACCGTTTACACACTATTTTTTTGTAGCATAATGATAATTCGTATCGTTCATCGTCTGCCGGAGATTTCTGTTCGTTTTATGGCAGTGAATTATTCTATATTTACCAAACGAGAGCTCTAAACGTGTAATTGCAGCTTTAAAGAAAAGTTATAACACTATACCGTTTTCCAGTAAAAAGTAAAGAGATGAAATATCATTAAATTAATTGTTTAATTAAAAAATGCATACTTTACGTAGTTTTAGAATAATAACTCGTCATGACATCGAAATGAAGTTTTGCATTTTGTTTTAAAGTAATTGGAGCCGTGTATTGTTTTACTTCCGTTAAAAATTCTGAAAAAATATTTTTTTAAATTCTATTGAAATTAATTTAAAAATTAAATTTGACTGTGAAACTCGTAAGTTTCTGCAAAATGCGAGAAAAAAAAACGATGTGTTTCACGAGTAAAAAAAAATGATTAAATCAATTGTTTACATATAAAAAATTCATATTCTACGCAACCATAAAATAATAACTCGTCGAGGCACCAAAATAAAGTTACGCGTGCGAATAAGCTCGCCGAGCGTCGCCGAGTTCAGACAGAAATACATAAATGTATAGGAAGGAATAAATTTGTATATGTATGATGAAAATCAGGTCAACGGGGGGAGAATTGAGTCAGAGGATCCTTTGAGAAGCTTTCGCTGCCTCGTCCCTTATAATTATCAGTGTATTTACACGTTCTCCAAGATTTTCCCAAACACCTTTACTTCCATTCGTTTCCATTATTTCACTTGGCTTTCGAAACTCCATTGGACCAGTCCTTTGCGACGAGATCTCAATCGAGTACCGAGTCGAAGCAAAAAATGTTTTGTCGAAAAGGGTTCTCGGATTCCTTGACGAGTAGAAAAGCTCAAAGGGTTCTTCGGGAGGTTCGTTATCGCTTACAAACGTAACAGTTCTGTAGACCGCGAGCACAGCGTTTATTTCTCTTATTTTTCGTCACGACAATTATCGAGTGAAACAAATTACGACGAGCTTTGAATTTGCTTCTTTTTTTTTTTTCTTTTTTTCTTTTCACCCTTTTCTTTTGTGAATGCAAACGACACGTTTGTTTTTCCACGGCGA
Organism: Buathra laborator; assembly: GCA_934046635.1. Classification (NCBI taxonomy): domain Eukaryota; kingdom Metazoa; phylum Arthropoda; class Insecta; order Hymenoptera; family Ichneumonidae; genus Buathra; species Buathra laborator. Next base: position 10,384,095 of record OW203900.1, read on the forward strand.
ACAATTATCTAGAGGGAGGAGAGGATGCGATATCGTCGGAATAAAAATCCAGTGGTTTTCCGTTCGTTGATGATATTGCTGTTGTGTTGGAGTATAATGTCCGCGGGCTCACGGATCGTTTCGGTTTACAGCGGTTGGCGTCTCGCCATTGGGGGTGCCGAGGCTCTGCTTGGGATCGTTATATGGACCACCCTCCGAGCGATCTTGCCGCAAATTATTCACTTGGCCCGTCAAGCGAACGTGTCACATCCGTTAACCAAACGTCTGTGAGAAATGGTATTTCCAACGACACTGGTAGTTTTACGCGGAGAACGATACATTTGCGCTAAAGTTTACGTTTATTGCGAAAGGTGTGACATAATGTCAGAGAAAATGTATATAGTTTTGTTTATCCAATTATTTCGGTTTTCGAAATATGGACCAAAAAATGATAAAATTACGCCATTGTTTTTTGTCGCCAAAATAATTTTTTTTTTAATTATCCTCTCAACTAACGATCAATTCAACAAATTTAAAGTATTTTATTGCAATAGAGGATTTTTTTAATAAAAAAAAAAATTAATCCGATTTCGGCTTTGCAGTCTTAAATCCGAGATTATCGAGTTAATCTTCCATCGTCTTATCCGTATTAAAACTAAAACTTCGTGTCGTTTCTCGTATCGTTTCGGAAGTTTGGGCGGAAGGAGGGGAAATAATATAAATAGTTTTCTTCCACTCATTCCCGAGTTTACTTAAACGTCGTTATCAGAGTTGGCAAACTTGGCGGCGAACACGATTTTCGATGATGGGAATGAAACTTTGTGTACGCGTGCCTCGAAAGCAAAGAGGCAAAAGCTGTAAGCGACTATGAGTTGAAAAAAAAAAGAGCTCCGTGGAGTAGTTGAAAACGATGATAAAGCAAAAATAACTTAATTCACTTCAGGAAAATTTGCTTAAAACCTCATTAACGATAAATCAAAAAGGTTAATTGTGGCTTATAGTTTGTGCTTTTGTAGAGCGAATATACATATAGTCACTGCCGCAAATCGAGTTACGCGAGATTCGTTAAATTTCTATTAACACGTTGGGTCAACAGCGTTATGGAATATTAATGCTTCGATGAAATAACATATGTGTACTATTCACATATCGAAAAGATATGGATGACGCACGTACACCCCGTGTCGCTCGTCGAAGTTTCCGACGACTGGAAATCGTTTTTGCTCTATTTGGCGGATATATAGAGAGGTGTATACGTGTATACGGTTGCGCACCGATCGTGTCTCTCGTTGCACATCGAGTGCTCTCAGCGTCGGCTTACATGACCCGGTCGCTTCGGCATACGTTATTACATGTATATAGAGTACCGACAAAACTCAGAGTTCAGTTTTCCTTCGTCGAGAATTTTCGAGACACGAGGGAATTTCCGACGGCTCTCATATCCCCGATGTCTTTCGGAAGACCGTCGAGCGTCTCCACTTCTCACTCTCCTGATCCCTCCCTCGCGTCTGTCTTTCCTTGTCGTCTATTTTCTTTTGCATCGCGTTTTTCTAACTGACAAATTTTAGAAATTCGATAAAAATGAAAAAATTCGCGGCTGATAGTAATGCTGTTAAATGGGCTGTATATACCCTCATGGAAACGCAGTATACATATATCGCGATATATAGAAGATATACAACTTTTTGTCGTTATGTAATCATTTATTTATATTTTTTCTTACTTATATATGCATTATACCAAACGTATAATACACATATACCATATCTTTTAAATTTGTTATTAGAACGATTATATTTTTTTTTATTGTTTGTAAAAAGTCATCCGCGACACCCGAATGAAAAAATCGAAACTTCAGTAAAAATTGTCTCGCGAAATCGTATTATATTCTTCGACTTTTGTTTTTCAACATTTTTTACTCGTTTCATTTCCTTTCGTATATTTTCATTATTCCGAATTTCATGATTATTTTCCTCTGCCTATTCCTCTTCAACTTCCGCGGTTGAATATTTAAATCCACGTTTTTCTCGGATTTATTTATTCAGAAGCTTTGTGTGCACTCGACGATATATCTTTCAAGGGTACTTCGCTGGTGTAGCTACTCGCTCTCCTTCCTCAACCCTCCCACCCCCTCCCCCACCCCAACCCACCCCGTCCGGTCGCGACTAGGAGATTTTTAATATGCATCGTATATCCGCGGTCTCCTCGACTCCGCGCCGAACGAAACCACCTTTAAATCCATTCGTCGGTTGCGTTACACATGTATGAATAGCTATTTCAATGTTGAATAGCGCAAAAGCCCCTCAAACGTTGAGTGATACGTATAGGCTACAGGTATCCACTTCACCGCGGTTAACGTAGTTGGTAATCGACCGGTTGATCTATTATTGAATTTCGATTAATTAGTACATTCTATTTACGCCAAATAGAATCTATCGAATCGCATTACTATCGGATGAAACATCCGTCCATTCATCATGAACCTTCGATATTTTAAAGTCCGATATGTTCACAAATTCAATTAAGTTGACGATTCTGCGGCGTACAACTGATAGTGTTACACTTTCAACTTTTATAAGATCGATTTGCGAGAAGAATGAATTGCATCGACTAAACGAGAGTTGGGAAACGATTTTTATCGATGTTTTTTTATTGAAAAATCTTTTTATTTAATAATAATCGTAAATTTTCGAAAATATTTAGTAAAATTTTGATTAACAACGAGTTGTCTGATGTCTCGAGCGTTAGCCGTATGTCAGGGTGAAATATATAGACGCATATGTAGACACCGTTCGTACTTTGTACGTAATACCACCGGACCCCGGCTGTCGTGCTTCGAGAGATTCGACCTCAGCCGACCTCTCGTCACTCACCCTCTCTCACTTCGTACCCTCTGCAACCACACCGCGACCCGTCGACTCCTCTCCTCTATCGATCGAACAATAACTCCATTCAGTAGGCACCGAGTGTTATCGTAACGAGCAAATAATCAAGCGATGATTCCACGATAAAGCCACAACGAGAGAACGGTCATTCGTCGACTGCATGGATATATCTACATATAATACAATGTACGGACGTTGTGCTATATAGAAAGGCAACCTGTATTTATCTATCTATGATTTTAACTCTTCCTCGCTAAAGCAGACTGACACCGAATTTCGCAATTCGACGAAATATTTCTGTTACTCGTCATATAATTATTTGGGAACGGCAACGGATTCTAATCGCAATATTTTATAATTTATCGTTTATAATTTATAATAAATTTAAAAAAAAAGATTATTATTATTATTATTTTTTAAATAATATTATATTATTATTATGTTATTAATATAATGATATTATATTATTATTATTATATTATTAATATAATAATATTATATTATTACATTTTTATTTTTTATAAATTATAATTTATAATTGAATTTTCGTTATTGGAATAATTAACCCGTTGCCGATCGAAAGTGTCATAACGTGCTGCAGAAACGTTGGGTATTCCAGTAATTCGATCGCTAAAACATTCGAATATATTTCCAAAAAATACAAATAAAGTTACGGAAATAAAAAAATTTGATGTTTTTGAGATTTATGCGAGGGATGCAATCACGCATATGAATCGTTGATGAGACGCGTATATCTCCGCGAACATCGATTCGCAGAGACATAGAATGCTGTCCTTTGAGATAGCAGTAACCGTCACTAGTGCCTAATCAGACCTCAATGCGTTAGCGGCTCATCAAGGGCTAACAAAACCTCCCCCTCCCCTGCAAATGAAGTATCATTCTCCACAACGACGTAAATATAGTACGAAAAGTTCCACGATAATATCTTCACTCGCGCTTACGCCTATATACGCACAAACGAAAAGAGTCGTACGATTTCGATATGGTTATACGAATTCTCATTCGATCGACGATAAACCTGCGCGATAAAACACCGATAAAAATATGTAGAAATTGCTTGTGTACCGATAAAAAAAAAATCTATAAAACTTTATACTTTCAATACACCTTTGTGTACTTTTCATCCGACATTTACTTTATGTAGGTGGATCCGCGTCGTTAACGAATAATTGCAAACCGTCTCCAGTTTCGCATAATGGTTGTCCCGGTTGTACAGTTGCCCGTTGTATTGCGCGTCCATATTATACATATACGCTTACTAACAAGTATAAAGTTTCCAATTATCGGCACGCGGAAAATAATATTACGACGAAGAAGACCATTGCGGAAAAATGAACTGTCGGATGAAACGAGAAGTGGGAGTTAACAAAAAAAAACCCGTTCTTCATTCCGCAATTTCACAGAAAGAAGTTTCAGATGGCATTGACGGTACGCATTGCGAAAAATTACGCGTTGGGAAAACAAATAGTTAGTTGGGACAATTATTTTCAAAGAGAAAATTGATTGTACCGACTGATGATCAGTTCTCTTAAGCAATCGTTAGTTCTTCCAATTCATCATTTTTTTCAGTGTAGACATCCCTTAGCGACCGAATACCTAACTGCCCCATGCGAACAGCCAATTTTTGTTAACCAGCTGTTAGTTCGTAACTCGCGTGAATATTGTGGAAATTCTGATCGAGCAAAGCGAACTTGTCGTCTCGAAAGGCAAAGTTGATGATTCACTATACATCGGCTGTTACTAGAGCCGCCGCAGCGAAATCGTAATTACATTCACTTCGTCGACGGTTTTCCCTCGGCGAAGTATGCCTAATTGCACGAGGTATTTCAGGAAAATCAGTCATTTTCAATGAGAGTAAACGGGACATAGTTCGGTTGTACAAAAGTTAAGAACTCGTTACAGCGACATTACATTTTGCACTCCACAATGGTTCGGTTACGTGACCTCACGGCAGAACCAGGATCACCCAGTTGGCGAATCCAGGCGAGCAGCCAACCCGGTTTCGTTTGTTCCCGTACGTCCAAAAGCCGAAGTGAATGCTTTTCGCGTGGGTTGGACGGGTTATACACATCCCCTGTTTCATTCCGGGTGGGTAAAGCGGTTCACGTTCGCATAGAACGCGTACCACAGGGGTTTTCTGAATGGGAGAAGGATGAAGTGCGGACGGGGCGGGATGACTATGCGAAGAAAAGCGGCGAGAGCAGAGAGCGAAGCGTGGTCCGCACTCCGTACATCAAATGAAAGATAGGATGGGAAGAGAACGCTTGGCAGTTGATACTACACGTATAGAGAGAAAGAGAGAGTTGATACTATACGTATAAGGAGAAAGAGAGAGTTTTATACGAGCTCCGAGAGAACCACGGAAGATTGCGTTCTCTGTACTGTCTGAAATTGAGCGGTAATTGGGTGCAGCGTTGGTATTTCTCGCGGCCTCGTGTGCATCGTTTCGACCTCCAAGCTTTTCGTCTTCTCGCGTTTCCTTCTCGTACAATCACGCCGATCTTTTTACGGTCAACGAGAGAAACGTTTCCGCAACGTCGCAACGAATCTGGCGAACTAGCCGTGGCCTTCTGTACTACTTGGCTGACTTTAGACGGCACGGAACAGTTTTATCGCTTTTCCGCTCGGGGGAATTTCGTGGGTTGAGCCGTGCATCCTTACGACTTGCCCACCTATATATTTTCATAAACTCACTATGGCGCCGGATAAACCTCTCGAAGAAGAAAGTCGAACAAACGAACGAACGAGAAAAGTGTTTTACGACCTCGCGTACCCGCGAAACGTGAACGATACTGGTAATCAAACAAAAATGTAGCGTTCGCGTGCTATGGAATGAGATCCAACCGATCGATCCTATAAAGGAGAACGACATGGATATCTTCTGGAGTTCGTTGCATTAAACCCTCTAACAATTTTTTCCAATTTTTTTTTCACAATGGCCGATTTTTTTCCGCAATTGTTTCCCCTATAATTTTTATCATTTTTCTAAATTGGTGGTTGCGAACAAAAAAAATCAGTGAAATTACATTCTCTTCTCATTTTTTTTTGCATTTTATCTTGAAGTTTAGGCATTAAGTTTTTTTTTTTTTTTTTTTTTTTTTTTTTAGAATCGATCTTTTTTTTTCGTTAGTTCTGAGAATATGAAAAGTAGTCGAAGTATTGGTACACATACTTACGCAGTTGCACGCTTTTCGACTTTTATCTATTTCTTGTCGGCATCCGTTGGTCTTCAATGAAATATTTACTGCCGAAAGGTTACCATGACAATTCTGATTCACGATTACGCGTGAATACCAATCAATGCGAACTTAAGGATACCACAACTTTATATGAAATGAAAGGTTTCCATGCCACGAATATGACCGATTGATTGTATTATAGGTTAGAATATCACGCGTTCGAAAACCTTAACAACAGCCGATTATATATTTCTATAGTACTGCGATACTCTTCGTATTTGCGTTATCTCGTTATTTTGTCGCCGCGCTGTTTTACCTCGATGTTTAAACAGGTGAATTCTCGGTTAGATACGTTACCATTTAATACATAAATGATCGTTGATGCGGGTGTTTATAATCGGTTGCGAACACGTGCAATCGAAAACGTGTGCACCTACCACTGCGACCGCTACAATCCGACAAATTTAATCGGTGTCCAACGAATTCTCATTAAATGACAATGGTTCACAATTAACTGCGAAGAGAAATCCCGGAATAATTGAAATGAGGTAAACGATACGCATACACCTTGTGTAACGAAATACTGTCTGTCCTGTTGATCGATACACTTTAAACAATTCACAACTACGAAACGCAATGCGTACGTGAACATAGAATACGATTCGACGCGGGACCCATGGGGCATCTCGGAAATCCACGAGTTTATCGTTACTCGTGTACAACGAATCTATTCACGTGTTACAACAGCGAGGATATATCTACTCAGGTAATATCGCGCGTAACACCCAACAGCAACACCTACCGATCGCTGGTGCACGCAGAATATGATGGGTGCACGCGATCCTATCGATTACGCGACGAAACGGTCAGACGCGTTTCAATATCGGGACTCGAAGTACCGTGAAATCGATGACATCGCGATGGCATTCTTCAACTCGGGCGAATACTAGTTTCTGCCTCGAAATTTCATGATATCAAACTCGTTAATAGACTTTTTTTTCGTACACTCATTTTTACAAATTAATAATAATATCGTTCGGCATTAAATTATTAATTATAGCAAAAAAGAAACAATGAATGAATTTTTTTTTTTTTCGGTCATTCATTTTTTTAAAATAAATTTCAGACTCGATTGGCTTGAATTTAAAAAAATTATATTCATAGATTTATTCCCGTTTCGTGAGTTGTTTGAATTTTAAAGCTTTTTTCCTGCAGCGTATTTTCCTGCAAAAACTATTATACTTTTCGATATTTTTCTCACATATCATCGGAGAAAAATCACATTACCTTGAACACAATCGTATCATGCATGTGCGTTGGTACGAATTTTGATGTAAGATAAGAGAAAAGGTGAGAAACAGCGCGATCGGGAAGTCCCAATGTTAAGCGCCTCCGTGATACTGGTTGCAGTACTTGAACAGCTGTTCAAACTTTCAGAATTGCTTTACACCATATATTCGAGACGAGTTAATATCGTTTTTCAATAATATTGAAACTTCGAAAACTTTCGTGTATCTCTCGGTGTACCGAAATAGAATATCGGAAAATATATATACTATTATAGTTCAGTTCAATATCTTATCGAACGATCATCATACGATTATCGATTAATTCGCGTCATCATTAGCATTGAATACATTTTTGTATTTTTTTTTTTTTTTTTTTCATTCTATCGTAGTCGAGACTTTTTTTTTTTTTTTTTTTTCACGAAATTTTCGATTATCATGCAGATTGATGACGCCGAAGCGGCGTAGTGAAAATTCCATCGAGTACATCGAAAATCTATCTGCACAACGAATACGATTATTCAACGTCGAGATATCCCATCTCCGAGCGCATGATGAATTTATAAATTATCGATTACAAACTCGTAGCGGGTACCTTGTATCCGGAAACAATGTAAATATTTAACGAAACGCCTGGCAAAACAGTCGGGATGCGCTTCAATCAGCATACGACGATTACGTGATGGTGAATTTAAAAATATTCTTTCTCGTTCGATTAATAATATTCCGAGTGTGTGTCCCGAACCACACGCGTGTTCACGTTGGTTTCACTATGTGGATCGATCGTAATTGAACTCGCTACGCTGTGTTGCGTTATGTATCCAGCGACTCGACATGTCGCTAATAATGACAGAGAAACTGGTGCGCGCATACGTCGCGCGGCGCTGTTTCAACGAATTTTCTCATAGAACGCGCGCTTCACTGCACTCGCCGTTAAATTTAATTGACGTATAACTTCGGAAAAGCTGCATAAAATAACGGAGAGTCCGCAAACATGGCGGACAATATATCGCGGCGCGTAAAACCAAGAATACAATTATTTTAAAGAAATTAAACGGATGTGGAAAATATTTTTATGGAAATTCGGATATCCGCAATTGTTATTTGAACGGAAATGAAAAAATCGAAGTTCCAAACGATTTTTCATGGTGTTTCGACTCCACCAGTTGCTGTAATTTTATATAATTTATAGCAGTAGCAGTAGTGCATAAAAGCATTATTCGGCAATCAACTTGTCTGATTACACGAAATTGATTTCAATAGATCGAAGTTAATTAAAATATTGGCCTATTAAACCATCCAAGTTGGTTCTGCGGTTCGAAATAAGAAGAAACATCACTGACACGATAACTTGGTCGCGTAAAATTGAAATGGCAGAATGTAAACAACAGGTCTATCGAATTGCCGTACCGATGCGGCAATCGGCATTATTCGGCAATCAGTTTGTCTGATTACATGAAAATGGTTTCAATAGATCGAAGTTAATTAAAATATTGGCCTACTAAACCGTCCAAGTTGGTTCTGCTGTTCCAAATAAGAAGAAACATCACTTATACGATTATTTTGTCGCGTAAAATTGAAATGCCAATGTAAACAACAGGTCTATCGATCTGCCGTACCGATGCGGTAAATATTATCGAAGTAACATGCTTTAGAAACGAACCCTAAATCGGCAATTTGTTAAAAAAGCAAGATTTTCGTTCGGCAATGGTCTCGGGAGATCCGGCAGAACGTATGTGTCATGTTGTAGAGTTAACCAAACAGAGTGGGAGGTTACGAAATACAGAGATAGAAGTGGAGAGAACACGAGAGCTTCAGGCATAACAGACTCAAGCTCTTTGCTTCGTGTTCGCCTTCTAGTCTCACGTGTGTAGCGACGGTATAATTACTTGCTCTGCCAATCATCGAGTTTTCTCGAGCGCACACCGTTTACCCATCACGACGCTGGTGGGTCCGTAATTTCGCGTAGGCACGAGGCTCCCCATCAGACGAGGCATTAAGTAATCCTATCGTTTCGTAATTCCTAAACAAGGGTACACGAGAACGTAATTTCATTGTGGCGAAAAGCTTGGTACACTCTGTAACAACTGCGAACATCGAAGGCCTATATGATGCAGCAATCGCCACATTGATTGTGAGTCTATGTGTTGTAATTTAGCGTATAAAGCCGACTGAACAGAAACCCAAACGATCTTTTATTAACCCATCGGTATCCAAACCCCTTATGGACCGATCCAATCCCAAACGAGGTCAGCTGCCATATTATTCGATCGCGAAGAGCAAACAATTCCAATATTTTTTGTCCTTTTCGATTACAGCCTCCATTCGAATTTGCGTCATAGCGCGCGACCCGACAAAAAAATGTTTGAAATAATTCCTCAGCATTAATCTCCGAATGGATGGGCTCCAGACTCGACGTTTAGATACATAGCAGACGCTTTTGAATTTTTGTTCATTCATTTTAACCCAAAACCGATAGTGGAACGTCTGGTTGATGAATTAATCTCCCCAAACGCGATACCAACACTCCGTCATTAACATTGTATCATATGTCTGCTCTTTATAAAAGCAGGAATTAGGCAACAACACGACCTTTTTTAATACCATTAGACTTGGAAGGGATATCGAAAAAGTTGTTAATCGTATTGTATTCTCTCCCTTTTCACCCGCATGAAAAGAGGGCGCATGCGCATGTAGGTCATGCCAGTTAGAATTAGGATTTACCTCCCTAGCCGTCAGGTACATCGTCAGCAACACCGGTACCAGCATAGACTGATGAAGTACGTGTATACAGAGGCCGTAAACCGGTAGACATTAAAGAGGGGGGCGGCGGCAGAAAAGGTCAGAGAAAACCAGTACTTGTCCCGAGATATTCAGCCCCGCAACTAATTTCCAACACCCATCTACTATTTTTTAGACCGCCTAACGTCAGTTTATATCCGGCGGGGTAACTCTCAAGAGTGTCGGCGAGGTCGCGAGTTCTAAACGGGTTTTAATTACGGAGCTCGATTTTAATTGTAATTACGAGCATCTAATAGCCCGGTGGGGGCCGACTGAAGAGATGGGCCGCGATGTTTAATAGAGCGGCTATCTTGGTACACCGCGGAGCGATCATGCATGAGACGCTGATCCGGTGCTCATCCTAACACTACACTACGCTTTCCGCCATCGTGCGTTTCAATTTATATTCTGCAATATGTCACCACGAAATATTAATAATGTTACGAATTCAGAAATTTTATGAAATTTCCGGAATCATCTGCTTCAACCCGTTCATTCCCCCGCATTCATTTTTTTTGTTATCCGCGAGAGCTTTTAATTCTTGGCGCGTAACGTGTCACGAGATTTCAAATTGCCTCTGCGATAATTTCCATTAAATTATAAACTTTGTTTATATCGTCATTAAAATGAAATATTTTTCGAATATCATATGAAATTTCGTTAAATTGAAGGATATTCGTATTTTGCGACGGGATATTGTTGAATGCAAAGGAGCGACGGATATGAATGAGAAACCTTTTTTATTGCGTTTTACGACATTTTGGGATTTAAATTATCGTACAAAAGTTAGCGGGAAGAAAGAAATTCGCTGCTACAACATTCGAAATTAATGGCAGTGCGGGATTAAAAATTCCGAGAAAATCCGAAGTTTTTTTCCGGAACAGGGATTGTAGGGACTTTTCGGTTCGGTCGTCCCGGAGGAGGTTTGCATCCGAATTTAATTGGCTCGTCGGAGCGCGTACTTTATTTCTATCCATTGTTCGTTTTCTTTTTGTTTCCTTTTGCATGGATTGAAAGAAAGAATAAAAAAAAAGAAAACGTAAAAAAAATAAAGGTGAAAAGCATTGCGAACTCGAGCTCACGATAGTACAGAACAAAATAGAGTCGGGGATCGAACATTCATCCCTGCGATGCCTACGGGAGGGGGAGAGGAGAGTAGCTCTCTCGGGTGAACGGGAGTGCGAGAAAACGAACAGAACAATCGAGGTGGTCAATCAATTCTCGCGTGCAACAAGCCGACCTCGCGCGCTGCTCTGCTCTGCTCATTGCCTCGTTTCCTCGTCTCGTTGCTCCTCTCTTGGACGCTCGATTGGATGGCAGGGACGCCGCCGGGGCACTAAATTAATTTTCAGTGACATTCACCGATTAAACTTGCTTCGGATCCGATAGCACTCCAGTACTCTTTTACTTCCAACTTTTTTACGCGATGCTTGATTTATTATCGTATAATCGACGATAGCGTTTCATTATCGAAATCGTATTGACCTCTGCGTATAATAGACAATGTTACTACGATCCGCATTATCAAGACGAAATCATGTCGCACACGTTTAGAAACGGCAAACTACGCGTACGTTAATCCCGAAAAAAAATTCCGACTGAGAAAAATTCAACAGGCGAACGCGTAATGCATCAGAGACGTTTTCTTAACCTCGAAAATTATTTAAGACTTTTGGCAAATTAACCATTTTTCAGTCGAATTTTCTTCCCGTAATTTTTATTTCATTTTTTAAAAATTATCGTGTTTAAATTTTTTTTTTAATCATTGATACATTTTCTGTTGCAAATATTTTTACTTTCATAAAAATTTCATATAAATCATAAAATTTGCGACGTATTTAACGAACGAATGTGTTACTTGTGTTGAAATTTCTATCGACAGCTGCGCAATGCAGATCAGTTAAAGATCCTTTTGACAAAGTTTCTTGACCTTTCGAAATTGTAAGAGTTTTTGAAAAATATATTTAAAAAATTCCAATTCAATGCCAAAGAGTAATTTTTATTCGTCGTACAGCGATAAAATAGAAATAGAGGCAAAAAAATAGAAATGTAAAATTACAAAAAAAAAACGCCTCCAATAGATCGGCAGATAAATAAATAATGGAATTTTTAATAATCCGTTGTAAATGTGTCAGTCGTAGATATATAATACGAGAATATGTAATCGATGAGAAAATCGTTTTCCCAGGTATTTCATATCTCAGTTGGAATCTCAAAGTTCAAGGGAATCCGTGTGCGTCGTTTCTCGCTTTCTTGTTCATAACTCCCACTATATATCTATATATATAGATCTATATATGTTTATATTGATTGGTTACGTGGGCGAAGAAAGTTTGGCCATTAGAATGACAAATACGTTAAGTGATATTTCGGAGGGGCGTGAAACGTTTTTGGTACTATGTACACACATATATAAAAGTATAAGAAGAACAACACTCGGTTACCACAGGCTGCAATAAATCCGCAAGGATCCATCGGTGTTTTATTATAGCCGTTCTATCTATAGACAACAAGTTTTTACTATATAAAACAGCGTCTTTACGAATCTTTTGGGAAACATTATTCGTCGCTCTTCACGACATTATTCGCGATAATAGAATCAGTATGGATGTATATTAACGCTTCTTCTGGGGGTTAATATATCCCTCGGGGGAGTCGTTAGTCTCGCGAAACGATCCGTATAACTGAGGGTTAAAGACTCCGTTGAGAAATCGTTTGTCACTCTTCGCGCGATATCGAACAAGTTGGATCGACGCGATTCCTTGACTCGGACTAAATCGGGCGTCGCGAGACAAGCTCTTGGACCTTCTGGATGATATCTCGCGGATATATACACACGTATCTGCGTGTATGTTTTTTTTTTTTTGTGAGAAAAAAAAGCGCGTCAGCAGAGAGCAACAACGAGGACCAGAGAGAGAGGACCTTGTCGCACCGTTTCCGCGCTCGTCGCATCACAATGCCCCGTAATATTTCACTCGTAAAGCTCTCTGTCACCGGACGTTGTCGCCATTTTTTTTTTTTCGTCCGACCTCTCTACCTCCCTAAACCACCTCCCCTATCCCCTTCCTTACCCATCCTCTTTGGCAGCTTCGAGGATAATGGATTGTTTTATCATTCGATCGATCAATCAATCCGGTCCGACACCCACATCATCTACCTATATCTCTTTTTATCTCTCGTTCACTCTTCCTTTTTGGTGTCGAACTGATGGAATATCGTCACTGTTGCCAAATTAACGATTTTCAAATATATCACTTTTCTTTTTTTATATGCAGATATAGTCCTATTATCTTGTTCGCATTTATTTTACGTGTTTACAATATTTTTATTCCCGCGGACGCGCGTAAAGGGGTGTAAAAAAATGTTACGCAAAATTCCGAAAAAAAAAAAAATCGTAAACAAATTTTTTCCGACATTTTTTTGGTCCCTTTTAATTGAAAGGTGTTTTCTCGAAGTATTTAGTATAAAAAAAATGAATTATGATAAATAAAATAATATCGAACTTTTAGTATTTCCACAAAAGTCTTTAAACAAATTTGAGTGTTGAGTTCAGTAAATATTATTTGTGCTCCGATATAAAATGGGATCGAATTTTTCATCGAAAAATAAGTGATTACACGGAGCGAGTTGCGATCCTTTGAAAAAATATCGAATCCAACAAAATCGATAAAAATGCGATCGTAAATATTGCACTACTTCCGCTCGTTTACCGAAAACGCGAGATCGAGGACACGCTACATGAATGTACGTTATATGCGCGTGTAACAGCAAAACCCGAGTGGGTGCTTCGCGCTTACGTAGAGAACTCGATGGGCCCAACGGCGCGAACAGAACGGCGAGAGCGAAACGCAACTTTGGTGTTAATATTCAATTTATGTGCAGTTCTGATGGAATGATGGATGGGCGAACGAACTCGCTCCGGTAAGTCCGCTTCGCGTATAGGAAGATGCGATGTTCGTACAGTCGAGTTGGAAAATTATGGTATTCCCGCGACAGAACGTGAGGGAGAAATGCTGCATAGATTGCATTTCCGAGTTTCTATTTTGGTCATTCTATTTTAGATTTTCGATCAAACTTTATCCCCGATGTAACAATGGCTTTGATGTAGTTATGAATGCTCGCCGAAAGGGTTTATGCAGCGCTTTGTTACGCTTCGATTTGAAGCGTCGCACAGCGGTCTATAAAAGGTTAATCCATCAATTAATTATTAATTTCTCGATGTGCGCATTAATAAGACGTTAATTCTAATGGTCCACTCTATCCTTCTTTCAGCAGTAAGCTAAAGACAGCTACTTTGTTCCTTTTTACTTCGATTATTACATTCAAACTAAAAAAATCAATTTTTTTTAAACTCCTCGTATTATATAAAAATGCATATATTTTTAATATATTTTTTGCATACACTTTTTTTCCGTAAAATCTCATCGATATTTCTTCGATTTGATGCGAAAAAATTATGTTTTTGATCGGTAAAATTTGGCAGCGATTAGCACAACTATGACGCTGGTAAAGACGCGCGTAATACGTGTCTATACGCAAGCGTATACCTACTCTATTGTAATTCATCCGTTAAAGGAGTGCAGTTGTTCGTATATATGTATTCCATATTCGAGGTATTAGTATATGAATACTTGTCGGAGGCATATGCATGTATATAGGAACAAATAATGTAGTGGTATTCGTTGAAAAGGTCGAAATCGATTCTGTGCAAAATGAAGCCGCATTCGATTTACTCTGCACACGCAAACACACTTTCACGCGTTTTACATACGATGTATTACGCGATATGTGGACGATACGTATGGTTACGAGAGACCAATCAGTATTCGTACGCATTCAAGTGAAAATACACAGTTCGTACGATTTTCTGTGTAATATATGCATTCGGAATACGGGGGAAGCGCGATTTCACGGGGTGTTAATGTTAGGCACGACTAGGTGCGAAGGTAGAGAGAACTGGAACAGCTTGCGGACGAGGTGATTGCACGATATAATTTCTCTACTCTTCCTCGGAATATACAACCCTTTGAAAACAGTCCTATCATTAAGCATGCATCTCCTGCTTCATGCAAATAAGGATTAAGTATACCCGGGAAACATATACGTGCAATCGAAACTCTGCGGGTTTCGGAATATGCCCCCAAATAACATTGGTATGCGTTTGGAAATGATTTTTAGTCATTTTTTCGATCTAATCTCGTCAATGATGTCAAATTGACTAATACTGTGGAGGTCGACATTTTTTTTTTTTTTTTTTTTTTTTTTTCGGTATCGTGATAAGTAATACAAGACGTACATCTCCGCGCTTCAAAATATGTGATTTTTCATGAAAATCACGAAAATATAAATCTATGTGACATCGAACGGTGAACGATGTTATCCTTGATACGAGAATTCAAGATACGTGATAAAATGGCGACCGTGAACGTTTCGAGAAGATAAAAAGAAACTTTTTTTTTTTTTTTTTCGCGAAACTTTTCGTATCCCATTCCGGTGGCGAGCAACAATGTCATGACACTCAGATAGAGATTTATCGGGATATACACTTGGGAAATTTGTTTCTCGGACGTATCGGCGTTCACGCGTGCTTTGTTTCGGTTATACGAACGATGGGGCTACTTAATTTCGCGTTCGCAGCTTGTTTTCTTGTCAACTTTGCCGGTTTCGGAGTTTTCCGCGAGTTTCATATCTGTATAGATATATAGATATATAAAAGTACATAGAAGTATCTAATACAAGCGCGAGGACGAGTTTAAACTACCAAATGGTCGCTTTTTTATATATATATACACATATGTATACATATTCGGACGGTTTTCACGTCCAACAGGATTTTCTTTACTCAACTCGAATTTTCGCAAACTCACGAGCTTATTCCACATCCCCTTCTATCTCGTTTCCAGAATCCGACGGGCGACTGTACATACACTTTTATTATACGCTGGATACGCAGCACGTACGTCGCAACGTAAAATTAAACTGTGAAAGCAACTTTATAGAGCGACCTACGGGCGCGAGGCTTTCCCTTTTATCCTCTTTCTCTCTAATTTTATCTGCTTTTTTTCATCCTACTTCAAGAGAAACCACATTCCACATACCTTTTTTGCGTGTGGTACGGAGAACGAAAAAATAAAATAAAGTCTGCGATAGAGAACGACGAAAAAAAAAAAAAAACATGACGAAGAAGAAGATGTATAATAGCTGCACTTTATGCACCACTTCTCTCTACGCTACGCAAACTCAAGGAGTTTTACAACCCCCGTAGCTCCACGCATTCTTACACGCGTTTCAGGGTAACATAATAATAATAACAATAATAATCGCGATATCAAAGGGACGGTGTTAAAAGAGTGAGAAGTTTTTAATCGCTTACTGTCCTTTCACGCAGACTCTCGAAATTATGAAATTTTTCATTCACGCGCGAACACTTTTATGAAACATATTTGTTTCTAAAGTACTTTTGCGTTTTTTTTTATTACTCATAAGCGTTACAAGTAACCTAAGGCTTGTAGGAAAATATGAGATTAAATGAGTCATTTTACGCGGTATCGACTTTATACTGAAATTCAAAATGTATAAAAAAAATATTAAAAATAAATATATCGAATGTTTCTGAATTTTTAGGTTAATGCCAAAATATAGTAAATTTATATCCGACGTATTTTCAAAAATCGTATAATGCGAATTTATTTAAATATATATTTCACGAAATGTATGAAAAATTAAATAAAAACGTCGAATTCCATGTGCGGATAAACTCGCCATTGCCGAAAAAATTAATCTCATTGCGCAATCATATTTTCCGTTTGGGTCTTAGATACGAAATACTGAAATACGATTCTGCAAACATACAACGTATGTATTCTAACGCGCTTACTGTAGCTGTGACCGACTTACATACAATATTCCATCCCTTTGCGAATATCTGCTCGAAACCCCGAAAGATCTAATATTGTCTTCGAGAGCTCTTTGCTACGTAACAGAGTAAAATTGTGCGCACCACCGACGGGTACTCTCGAGAATTCCCAGTTCCCTGCGAATTATATGTGGCGGAGGTACGGAGGGATCTTTGTGGAATTTCAAAGGGAAACGCGTGTGTCCCGATTCTATCTTTACTATAGCAAATAACACGAAGACAAAGCTCCGTCGAAGAGACAGAAACTCGGGATGACAAATAACAAACACATTTATTCGCTGTTTGATTTTCCTCGGGAGATTCCGTGGATCGTTCGATTTTTATTTCTCAATAAATTACATTTAGTCGCTTTGCATCATTAACTTCGTTCGTTTGAGACGACTCTCGCCGATTGGTCAAACATTCAATGGCAATTAAAAAAAAAGTCAAGTAATTTGGTCAATGGTTTGATTGAAGCATCGATTCGTCGGGTTTAATAGGGATATTCTTATGGAAATTATATTGTTCGATTTATAGAATTTACGAGTTCAGCAAATCGATGAATACGCGCGGAGCGATTCGCCGCTGAAATAATAGTAATTGCCTCGGTCTTCTCATCTCACGAAGGGATAATACCGTTCTGCGAAATGAGGTCTCTGAATTCGTGCGCTACCGGGGCTATTGGTTGTGCGAAACGTTCGAAAATTCTCGTGTAATATTCAATTTTACGCTCGTGAATTTCATTTATATCGTCGTACCAACTACCGGCCGATAGTCGTATCGAACGGATATTGAAATTCGAGTAAAAATTCCGAGCATTATTGCCCCTTCGTTGAAATTCGACGATCGAGATACGCGAAAGTTTCGCGCGTTATGGAATTACTTATATCTTAGATACGTCAGTGAAATCGATGAATTATTATAAATTCATCATTTAAATATTCATTTCTTTCAATCAGATTGCAGATAACCCGATTGGTAAGTCGTTGATTTGCAAAAAGATTGGAAAAATTTCACGAACTACGAAAAAGCGTTCGATGTAGTTGAGGAAATCTGAATAAAATAATTCCACAGGCAGCGAATACTTTTTCCGAGTCTGTAAAATTATTTCAAACTTTTCGCGGATTAATCACTTTTCAGTCGGAGGCTTTTCGCAAAATTTTAATTTAATTAAAATTTAATTGCAATATGAATTCGCGAAAACCAACATATGCACTGAGAAAACAAAGCAAAAAATGTTAAAGACGTAGTAACACTCCCCTTTATCAGTCAATAGTTAAAAATATACACTAAAATAAAATCGGAATTTACTTCGTCCGACAAAATGCTTGTAAACGTTATCCTGACAATCTTTTTGACAGCTCGTGAAAAATTAATTTATTTTAGTCGAACATTCTATTTTTAACATTTATCTGTACGAAATGTCTATTTATACAAACGACGTGCGTGTCGCATGAAACGGCGGAGTTTATGAACCAAATATTCGTTGAGTTCACTTCAACGAACTACAAAGGCCTGCGAGATGAAACTATAGACGCATGTATCAGGTTACAACCGACGAACGCAAAATGCTGGTACGTTCATCAATCGATACATTGTTCACGAAAATAAAAGCACTCGGACAAGCAAAATCAATCCTGTTATAGGAGAAAACTTTCGACTGATACTCACGAACAATATATTGCAGTCTGACGAATGAAAAAGGAAATTTTAAAATATATCGGTATTTCCTGTATCCAAAAATAGAGACTATAAAAACAGGACGATGAGACGGTAAATTGATTTCATTAGGGAGGCTGTATCGTCGCGTATTTCCAAAGAGTGCTATTCACCTGAAATTCAGATAGAATTTCGACAATTTTCTAACTGAATAAAAATCTGAAAAAAATCAACCATTCCAAAGATAATTCCAAAAAGTTATTAACAAATTAGTAAAAAAAAAATTTTGATTTTTTTTATGAATGAAAAATGACGAATTTACGTTAATTAGAAAAAAAATTCAAAAAAATTAGCGGATAAATTTCGGCTGAAGAAAAAGTTAGGTTACCGGGTAATTTGTTAATCAATGATTTTTTTGACTAATTTGTTACTAACTTTTTGAATTATTATTATGGAAAATTAATCTTCGTAGCACCGTCTCTATGGTGGATTTTTTATAGATTTTTATTAAATTGTGAAGTACTCGCAATTCGCTCTGAATTTCGCGCGAATCTCACTGTTTGGTAATCCGCTGCAATACACAGTCCGAAGTTCCACGAGTGATCCTCGTATCGTTCGTCGAAAAAATAATGACGTTACCAGTAGCACACGCAACAGCAGTCTTGTCAGTTGGCCCCGAAGCCCTTGGACCCCCGCCGACAGGGTTGGTCGGCATCGGGACTATATTAACGGGCGAAATTACGAGAACTCGACAGTCCTTGCGAATGGTGCGCACGCCATTACAGCTAATTGCAAGTGAGAGAACGAATGCCCGGGAGTCGCGGCGCGATTGCGTTTCTCTCAGTGGCTCGGCGCGAGTGTACGAAGCTTTTTAGAATCACGAAAAATTATGACTGCGGCATTGGACGAAGGTTTAAATTACGACTATACAGTCGGGCGTTGGAATACACGTTGGTAGGCTATCGCTACGCTCCGGCGAACCCTCGAAAATTAATGACCAATTCCGGTTTCCACCTAATACTCCTCGAACACGATATCCTCTCTTTTTCTAGTAAGTTCTATAGAATACTTACAAGTTGTCAGGGATATTTCTGGCTCTATTCACCACTTGGCGATTAATCATTGGCTGCGTGTCTGCAACTATCAGCATAGCGTAACTTCTATATTTGTGTACATAAAAGGGGGGAGGGGGTGGGGAGTCGGAGGAGGCTAAGTCGGAGATATATACGTTTTTATGATGTTCCGAAATCTTTTAACAAAAACAGAACAAACACCTTTGTTCTCTAATAATACCTTTCGATGTGGCAAAAAATAATCCCGCGCGCATTAGTCCGTTTCTTGCTGCGTGACTCGGCAATCGTTATTTTCGATGATATAATGAGAGTTTGTTCACAGAATTAAACAATTATTCGTCATTAAAGATTTCGATTTTTTTTTATTTCGTAGATATTGTTGACGAAAAGGAATTTGATGGTTCGATTTAATTAATAAAACGTGTAAAATGTAAATTTGATTAAAAAAAAATTTAAGACCACTTTCGATTTTTTGATAATTGTTGAGTTAATCATTTAAATTAAAAACATGACGATTTTTTATTATTTTATATCGAAATATTATAAAAATGGGCCAACGATTTCGAATATCTTGACATCGCCAGTGCAATTCTTTCGTGTAGAATTTCAAGAAATGGGTCGAACGAACGCAGTACACGCAATTTTGCTTTTGTTTTATGCACAATCAAACAATAGACGAAGCATAAATCTCCGGTTCCCTGAAGACCTTTTCAGAACACTTCGTGCATGTCGACCGAGGTGCATTATAAATGCTTCGCACACGACTGGAGCTGCAAGACGGCAAAATTTAAACCGATATACTTATACTCGTCCGATACGCGCAATTCAGAGTGGGTGCGGGAAAAAAAAAAAAAAAAAAATTCTATAAATATTCCGTGCTTCGTGTGTCGTCGAGGCTTATTGTACGATGTTTAAAGTGTTTCGAATTTAATTTATCTTCGTCATAACCTACCGTAACGTGACTCGTAGGTTGCGGCTACTTCGCCGCAGACAAAAGAGACCCTGGAAACTACCACTTAATATCCCTCTCACGCTACCCAAACGACTAATGCCTCATTTTTCACGAAATCCCGGTTGATCTCCCCCATTTTCTCGAATAAATTCTGAACTGTTCCCCGAAGTTGCAGAAGAAGTGCCCAAGAAGCGGTGGTGGCAACCGCAGACGACTTTTTGGTACCTTGCCGAATCCTACCGTTTTCATATAGCTTTGGATAAAAGCTCCTTGTTCGTCGTCACCGCGTTTTGTTATTCGTCGTTTTTTTTTTTTTTTTTTCGGGATCTCGTTGTTATTCATGTATATTTACGAAGGAGGATAAAAATGTCGAGCCGCCGAGCTTATCTCGAGAAAACTCAACGGCAAGGAGGACAAAAATAATTTTTCAAGGGAGGGGTGTAGTCTCCCGAACGGCGCGATATGCTATTTCGTAGCCCATTAGGTACGACACATTTTACAGGTGCGATTGTAAGGGATGATTTTGAATTTTTCGGAATGCTTGATTACGCGAGAACACGTGTTTCTCGACGGTGAAAAATGATGAAGTTAAAAAAAACTCGTCGGTGATCGCGTGTCGTTAATTTTTACCCCATTCCTAATGAGCTTATAATTAGTCAATGAAAAATTAGCTGAAATACACTTTCGGAGTAACAGATTTCTGATGTAAACCGCAGGAATTTATGCCGTTTTCGCAGCCATAATTGTCGACTGTAAGATTACGTCCGATAAAATAATGTTGATGTTAAAATTTAACATACGATATTTTCCGATATTAACAACTAAACTATATGTCGAAAAAAAAAAGTTTATTTCTATTTCCAACAGTTCACCGCGGTAATTTTTTCCACAATAATTTTGACGATGATAATGTTATTTTTTTGTTATAAATTCGCGCCGAATGCCGAAACAATTGTTTCTCTTGCAATCGCCGATCCACAAGCAGGAAAGCAATTACGCAATAACTTCGAGCGCACATTTCGCAAATCTATAATACAGATGGAAAAGTTTTTCAAAGATAAATTATTGAAAAGTTCAAAGCACTTGTGGAGTGTTCCGCGCGAATTATCACTGAAATTTTCGATAACACAGAAGTTCTAGTTAAGGAAGTATATCGTTCGTGAGATGCCGCAATAAAACGGAAAGTCGACTTCTCGAGGCAAATTTTCTCTTCTGTGTACGTTTCCACGGTTATAAATTTATCCTCCTTAGAAATTCCAACTGCTCACTCGGATCTTTCTTTTTCGCTTCGTCTTAGTCTATCCAGAGCGGGGGGTTTCGTAATTCGAGACAAATTACTCAGCGAGGGATGGATCGGATAGTCTAAGAAGATGTTCGAGTGCTGCGTGAAAGACCGAAGCTACCTGTGCCTCTGCCATGCAATTGCTTTTCTTATTTGCAACGAATCGCAATTACCTGTATTCACAGTATCTCCCGCTGGATTCTCTCGTACTTTCCGAATTAATTAAGCAAAATTACGGTTTTTTCTGACTCGCAAACTTCACTGAAGAATCTGTTATTCTGGTTTGTTGAATTTGATAGGTACTTCCTAATTAGTGTTATTCTATTCATTTCTTTAATTGCTTTCTTTGCGTATCGGTAAGCAAGAAAATACGGATTGACTGACGCGAAACTTGAGAACGCAGTCTCTAAATTTGTTATTTCTTTCCGATTTTTTGTGGCATTGGTTCGAATCAGCGAGTATTGTGAAATCAACGATATCTCTAATCATCTCGTATCTCAATGTTTCGGTGATAAAAGGAAATAATTCGATCGAAGAGTTCTTATTACGTGTTTCCTGTATAAAGTGGAATCCTCTAGAACACGTCTGACCAGTAACCGCATTTTCTACTTGTACTCTCATCAAGCATTGCTTGGCATGTGGCTATTGCTTGCCGGTTTCATTGAAATCCCTTACTGATCTAATTTGAAAAAAAATCACATTCGGAATAAATGAAGAAAAAAAAAAAAAAAATGGAGAAAAAATATGGATAATATGGAAAAATATGGATATGAATATCGACGTTTTCATATGATGAATGTATTAATCATATAATTTCTTATGCATTTGGTGACATATGTTTGCGGAAATATATCGTAAAATATATCTATAATATATCATTTTCGACAAAAATATATTGGATATATCATTGATATATTTTTCGATCTATTTTTATTCCACGTGCGATCTCTTTCGACTGCTTCAATCGTTACCGTCTGGCAATTCATCGAGCGGGTATACGATACGGGAAACAGAGACCCAGTGCAAGAAAAAAAAATTGGAAAGAACTTCCACTTCGATTGATTCTCACAAAAGCAAAACGTCAGCACAATCAATCGTCTACCTAATTGTTATTAGTTTCGGTCAGAGGTTTCGAAATATAGTGAATGTTGAATGATAGCATCTTAATTCTACTGCTGATTTACGCCTTGTGAAATGGCTGAGCACTTCGGATCTGTTCCACTTAGCCGATGAGGCCGCCAGAAAGTGGCTACGGGATGACTGCGATGCATTATTTATTTCCGGGCAGATCCTGTTTTCATATCGGACAACTCTCGAGCCCTGAGTGCGGAAACTTTCGTACATATAATTCATATGACATGCATGATTAATGCAGCGCTGGCACCGTGTGGAAGAGCGAATGAAATATGAAATTACGAAAGTGCAATACAAAAAAATTGCCAACATGACAGTCTTCCGATGTCAAGTCATTCGTATATTTTGTCGAAAATAATTCCGATCGTCGATAATCTCAATAAAATATTTTTCCGAATTTTTTCCAACACGAAAAAAAAAGTCTATCGAAAAATACATCGATAATATATTCAATCAATTTTTCACGATAAACGATATCGTAAAAATAATTACGAAATATATTTCCCCTATATGAAAAAACGATAATTATCGTAACGGCGATTATATTTTTACGCGTATATACCACAACGTCACGAGATATTAACCCACTTAGTGCGTAACGTCGCATTTGTCGAATTTCGTTCAATACTTCGTCTCATTTGTCTTTTCAATTGTTTCGTCTTTGTCTCGAAATCGCAACAAAAACTGAACAACGAGATTTCGTGAGCTTTTGCCGTGATTGTTGAGCCTCTCGGGAGTATTGCAGTGATTAGTCTGGTGCTGTTATTAGTCGGAACCCTTTCTACTTAATGTCTCGTCTATAGATCAGTTGTTTCGTTACGCACCCCGTATCGCCTGCTCTCCGACCACAAAAACTCATACGATCTCGTGATAAATTCGTGAAACATCGTCTTCCACTTTACGTATTATTGTCTTTCGTCGTGGTAATTTCGTTTGTTTCTCCAATTGTTTCGTCTTTTAGACTGAAGAAATTCCAACGAACGATAAGCACGAGAATCTTGTAGTAATACGAGAATATCTCAGCCTCGAGGGTCTGTTTGACTATTCAAAGCACTTTCCACTGACTACGTCTCCGAGTAGCCTAAGAGCTCTCGAGGCACACCGGACTCTCATCTCCTACATTCGCAATACCGTACAACGAATCTTATTCTCCCGATTTCGCGATGTTTCACGTGAATTATAAAACGCTTTCAACGGGCTATTAAAAAATTGATCGCGCCTTTAGCAATGCGTTTCCCCCATTAATGATTACGGAAAAAAAAAAAAAAAAAAAATCTCCGCATGGAATGCTATATTTCGTGTTTAAAATTTTTATCTCACCTTTTCGCTGCAGATTTGCATTACTTGATGAGCGACGTTCCCGCTGCCGATTGTCACTCACATTTCCGAATAATTCCGAGCGTATTTAATACGAATAACCATTTCAATGACAAAAAACTGAGCTTTTCATTTTACTCCGCGTTCACTTTAGTTTTTCGAACAAACACCGGTTAGCCTCCCTCGGAGGTGTTAAAACATCGTTGAACCCGCGGATATTCGAGCATCCAAAGTAAAACAGACTGACCAGTATGAAGGTAGGAGTTCCGCGATGAAGCGTGAGCACTGATGAAAACTGATCGGATAATTGCACGCGAGCGGTGTTTGCGGTGACCAAACTGACCGCGGTTTACCTCGGCAAACCCGAAATGTCCCCGACTCTCGGTGACCTCGACGTCTATTTCTATAGTTGCACTACCGAAAAAAAAAAAAAAAAAAAAAAAAATCGCTCCAATTTTTTTTCAAACCAAATGGTTATCGAGGAAAGTTTCATTCATCACTTTGGTCAAATGTGCGGAGAGTTGGGAGTTTGTGAAAATATTGTCGTTACAAAGACACCCCCTCTATCCCCGGGGCGGCGAGTATGTTTTCTCAGATAATCGAAAGTATCGGAGTTTCATCGACCAAATAAGCTCCGTATATCTTCGTCGCTTATGTCGAATCGGAAGAGAGAGAGAGAGAGAGAGAGAGAGAGAAAAAAACCGAAAAAAAATTGCGGTGTTTTTATAGATTTTCTTTAACTTCTCGCACTCGATCTTTGGCGAAAAGTTGGATGAAATCTTGAACTTTCTTTTCGCTCGTCGCGGCACGATCTCTCAACCCTCGCGGCGGGAGCAGAGAGTTATCGAGAACCCGGGCCCCTCTCCATCACCGGTGAAACAATAAAAAATGACTCCATGAAAACTTGGTACAGATCCGATCGCGAACTTCTTCGCAATAATTATTCAACGTCATTTAACGAGAAGCGAGAGTCGGCGTTTGAAAACTTTCGCACGGATTTTCAAACTTTATTCTCATCTATACAGTTTAACATCGATGTATATAGTATATGTGTACAACTGCGAATGTAGAACCAAACGAACTTATCTGCCGAGAGCCAAAGTTCAGAGTTCACATCCGGATGTACTTTTACTTTTTTTATATCTTTTATCTGATCTGATGGAAAGACACTCACATTTTCACTAAACTTTTTAATTTTATCATTTCATTTCCGTTTCTTTTTTGTTTTTTTTTTTTCGCCGTATTTATTATTAATTGTTAATTTTTTTTTTTATATTTAATTATTTATTTAATTCACTTGGTTTTGCAACGATTTCGTATAATCGATGCGAAAGCTTTCGTTACGAGAGTTTATCGCGACGGGGCTAAAAGCCGGAGCGTTCGCGGAGTGGGAAAGCGCGACGCGCGGCTCGTCGGTCGTTTACTTTGGCGTTCGTCGTGCGACTAGACTGGGACGACGTTCTTGCCGTTGACCCGGACTTGGCTTGCGGCGCAAGCGCCGCGCCGCCAAATTATTGCCCTATCCGGAAAATCATCCCGCGCTCGTGTGCGTTTGACGTAACGCATATCGTAACGCCCTGTGATGGTATTCGCGGCACGATAGGCGGAGGATATGTAACGCAGGTACACGTGCAATGTAACGCGATAACTTCAACCTACCGGACTTATAATTTTCTAAACTTCACTCAGCATCCAGTTTCTTCGTCGATATGGTATCGATGTAAAGCGGCACGTGGCGCGATTACCATGAAGAGCGATGTATGTGTCCATTTCTACTTGATAACGATGACCAGCGAAAAAATGATTATAGCCGTTTATAATATAATAATAATAACAATAATAATTATTATTTGATAATAATTGACGATTTAGATAATTGTTTATCGATTTCATATTTTTTCGAGTCCCAGTAATAAAAAAAAAATATATAGAACATTAACCTATTTCCAGTTGTAGTCTATATAGCTGCTTCACTCCGTTTTTATCTCTGCTTCTTTTAGAGTATTGCTCTACGTATAAAGTATTTTCAACTTCAGTTCGAACGAACCGCAGCGTATACATGCGGTGAACAGCTGTCCTGTTACATCGCTTCCGCATTCGTTTTCGTTTCCTCTATCGTGATCACTTTTGTCGATCACTGTATCTTTCGATTTTGGTAATAAAAACAAAAAAAAAAACGCTCCGCGGTTACCTTAACCTCAAAATCGATTTGTCGATCGGATAAAGTTATCGACCGCAAATGGATATTTTTTAAAAAAATAAAAGATTTTTTTTAAAAATGTTCATCAATTTTATTTTAATTGAAATTTTCCAGTCGACGATGATATCCTAACTAAAACGTGCGCTATCACGAATACGAAGTTCAGATAAAAAAAATTGCATCATTTACGTCTTCAGTGCGTTTCTCATTTACAAAAAATCGTTTTTACCTTAAAAAGAAAAAATGTATTATAATTTCCGAGAAGCACTATCACAAAGTTAGTTATCCACACTTTTTATACGCCACGGTACAATATCCCATGATCCCGGTGGCCGTCAAATGCATCGTGTTTCGTTTTTTTTTTTTTTTTTACAATTTACTTTTCTTCTTTCTCTTTCTTTATTATATGCTAAAAGATATCTTGAATCAGTACCTGATTGCATTGCATGAATAATGCACGTCGTTTATCGATCCGCAATACCAGAAATTAACCTCGCATGTTGGTGTACATTTCACACGATCGTTTAACGCTGTCGCAACAGCGAGAATTCTGGTGTGAAAATTTCCTCGGGGGAAGGGAAGGGGGGGAAAGTAAGCCGGCGAGTTATAAAAAGTTGGGCCATTTTGCTAGCCTGAGAATGGCATGGTACCGATGCTATTGTAAGATATTTCGAGGCACTTTGAGGCTCAGTTTTCACCGGTAATGGGACTCGACACCAGCCGTACACTTCGGCATAAGAAGAGCGAGCGTCGTAGTGGACGAAAGCGTCTTCCTCTATTAGAACTTACTATAAGTACCGAACTATATGTGAGGTTCAGTGTCGGGTGCCAGCGTGTTGCTCGAAGTTGTTCAAAACTTTGAAACGGAGTTTTCTATAACGCTGCCGGAAATCTATTGCATCGCGTGTCCCGGTGTCTCCCATCACCTCTTCACTCCACTCTCGTGTTTTTTTTTTTTTTTTTTCCGTTCCTGTATGATATTTCTCCGGGTGCGTGTGTGACCTCATTCTAATATCGAGGTGTTAAACCCGTTAGAGGCACGTGTCGAAGCTACGATGAGGAAACATATGTCGCCAAACATGAGTAACATGAATTATTATTTCCATTCAATTTTTGCTATTTCAATTCATACGAATTCAACGATAATTGGTAATTGTTTAAAATAAACTTGTTAATTGTGCATTTTTTTGCGCAATATACGAGAATTTTTCACCCCTAGTAGACATCATGAAGTAGAAAAAACATCGATACGTGTATCGATCTTCTACGCATGTCAATGTCTGATCTTCCATTCGAGACGTAAAGAGTTGTCCTTTATCTACTTAATCCACGTTCGTACATCAAAAACGATGATTCCCCAACAATAACGTGATAACTTGTTGCGAACCATCCGAATACCCTCGTTGGCGTACGTTCGAGCGTTTGAATCAAAGCGAAACAGATTTCGCGGAGTCATACGTGTGCAAGAAGTGGAAGCAAGTGTGACGAGTCGGGGTATCACACCAGACCGCGTCCCCTTTGCGAGTTCTACGCCGTACATGACGAAGGTGTTCGCAAACAGTTAACAGTTGACATTCGAAAGGCTTGCCGCACCGTATGCCTGTCTGTCTGTCTGTCGGTCTGTCTGGTTGGATGATTTTGGTTGGCTTGTGTGGCTATGACGAATGGCCTTCAGCGGTTTGTGTGCATTGCACACAAACTCACTTGCTTTCTCAGGCAGCGCTTCTGTCGGTGAAACCACGACACGGTTATATGGATTGTCTATGTATAATAGAGGGAAACGAGGGTATGCGGACTCTCTGTGGTGTACGGAAGGACAGCATGATGTCGAGTAGAGTACCCACCGCCACTGATACAACGCACTACTAAGTTCCACACTCCATGGCGGGTGTTTGCCTCGGCAGCCACAGAAATTCACTGATGGCCCTCGACGTAACTCGCGCGTGGGAGCTTCAGCTACCATGATCTATGCTTCACCAAGGCGCCAAGTTACTTCGAACATTCGAGATGGCTAAGGGATCTCGCGTGCCAGGTGTACAGCCACCTGACATTGGACATACCGTTGAGAGTATCCTGAATCTCGAGAAATCCATATAGTTGAATAGGTTAGATGGATTCAAACCTCTGTCGAGATGTTGGGGAGTTAGGAAAGATGAGAAGGGTACAAAGATCGCAAGAACCTCGGAAAGGCAGGGAATAGCCAAGAAGCTGAGATAGACGGATTAGTAGACAGATAGGGTGGAAGTGCCGTTTTTGCGCGCTTTTGATCCAAATTCGGCAAACATGTTCCAAATTACAGAATTCTGAATAAAATCGAATAAAATCGACAACGGGTTGATGATTCTTTGCATTTATGTAAATTCCTTCGAAGTATTGAAAGTCAATTCAACAGAAGTTTGTAATAAAAATGGCCGCAACCGGTACAGAACCCAAAACTTGTGAATCTCTCGACTCCAGTTAGTGAGAAGGATTAAGCCGCATCAATAATCATCAAGCCGTACTCAGCTCTATCAACAACTTTCTCACCGCAATTCCAATTCGATTTGCAACAAATTCGAAACAGAACGTCGTGATATTGACGTTGCGGATGTACCGCGTAATACGTGAAAGTTTCGATAGACGCGCGCGCCGATCTTACTTAATATACCGTAACCACAGTTTCCCTTCTGTTGATCTAAATGTTCTGTAAGCGCGTAATACGAAATTTGAGGAAGCTGTGAGAAAGCCCTTGGCAATAGTTTCCTAGTAGACGGTACCAGGTACACAAGTTATGAACTTGTCCTGATGGCTCTTCGTATACGAGATCCTCAAATACGAGATTCGCGTTTCACAAACCCGCGTTGAACGCTTGTGGCGACAAAGCTGAACTTACGCGGAATTATGCTGTACACTAATGTACCTTGAGCGCCTCATCTATTAATGGAAATTCTTGGAAATTCAGACTAAAACTTAGTGCTGCCCATGCTAGAGATCCCTTCTGTTAAGTTGAAGACAAACAGCGAAGCCCTTCGCTGAACTGTAGCAAATTCGTTAACGCAAAACGACGCCTCTAGGGATTGTATATTCGGGATATAGCATTGCGGTGTAAATTTATTCCTCAGCCTTATCGTAAGTATTTTCAATTGCGTAACAGTGCCCTCGGTACAGTTCCAACGTGATCGCGACGACGATAGTGTCCCCTGCCACACCATGTCGCGTGCGACGTCGAGTCTGACCACTTACGGTACGTTTCTACTTGCGCTCCGTCGCCTCGGTGAACATTCTTTACGACAGTTACCCGAGTTTCCCGAGAAAAAAAATGTCGCAGTTGGATTAAAAAAATGTGCAGTACGTTGGTACTTCTGTGGAAAGTTTGACATCCGACATCCAGAAGAATTTCCCAGGCGTTCTTGTTTCCTGTCCACTGTAACAGCTTTAAGACTGAACGCCTGTGACCGAACGCCGACCCAACACTGTCACATGAATTCGTCACAAAAATGCAACTTCGTCCCGGAAATGAATATACGACGCAACCGGATGTGAACATTGTTCTCGAAAATACAGAATCGCTGGAATAAGTTGAACTTTTGGTCGTTGAAGGTTGCTAACTTTGTTGCATCAATTGTCTTGCGTTAAATTCCCATCGGGCATTCAATACAACTTGAACTGTGGACAACTCTGCTACTGCATTATTGTTCAACGTTCTTCTGGAGAATAAATTTCATGAACAGTTTACCGCGTTTTCGTTACTTGTTACAACCGGCGGTGGTGTCGCGGGAGAAAATTAAGATAGCAATTCGCGAGGTAAAGCCTCTCGTCGAGTTGTTTCACTTTACACTCGCGCCAAATTCAACGCCGAGATGAGGATCCTTATACCCGGACTATCTCGTAGGACTCACTGTATGTATAACATACTTTGCATATAATGGCATATATGTATACTGTAGTATGAGAGTACAGCTGAGAGCGGAGTACCCAACAGTGCCAGCGACTGAAAGTTACTCGGTAGAGGATCCATTATACGCTACTCGAGTTCGCTTTGAGTCGCAGACGCGCGCCGGAACGGTACTAGAACCAGGCAATTATACGTACACACGACCGTGACGGTCGAAAAGTTGTGCCGTTCTCACTTTGAATTATGCTGCATCCATAGTACGTTGTGTATGAGTGACTTTTACGGTTACCAGTAGGTTAATATCGCATAATAGATATAACAGTTCGACCAAAACACAACTTTTGCCTCGCAGAATCGCGTAGTATGGAAACTAACGTATGATGACGCATTAGAAACAGAATACATAGACTCGATTCAACGTCGGGATTTTCTGTAACAGATTGTTACGCGCACCTAAAATCACTGGCGCACTTGTCTAGCGCAGCGTGTAACACAATTCAAAACTTTGCACAAGATACAGTTATAGTACAGTCACGTGATAGTTGCCTTATGCAGAAAGCTACCGTTCCACTGTCGTGCGTATTTTACTCAACTAATTATAATAATGGTTAGCGTCTTGACTTTGAGAAAGCGAACTCCGGTGCAATTAATCATTTCGAGTGCATTTGTTGGAAGGCATTTGCGATTGTATTATACATTCTGTCGAACAACTCAAGTAACGCATATACACGTTAATTAAGGTGGAAAGTAAGAGACGAGAAAAATAAGACGAGGTTGAGATGTAGAAAAAATAAGGGATAAAGGGGCAAAAAAGCCACAGGGGGGATAAACGGAACAATATCATGTAAAAAATTTGACGCAATATTTAATGAAAATTGAGTTACAAATTCAGAAGACATTTTGAAAAAAAAATTCCAAATTCAATTTGCACACTGCATTTTTTTCTTTTTTTTCCACATTTTGAAAAAAAGAGAAGACATTTTGAAAAAAAAAATTCAAATTAAATTCGCACATTGCATTGTCTTCTTTTTTTTTTCCAAATGATGTTTTACATTTAAAAAAAATTAATATCAATTTTTTTTTCAATTATATCTGTTGCGCCTATTTTACCCCAACCGCCCGTTTTGCCCCGATCTCTGCTACGAAAACTTCTATATCACTAAATAAAAAATTATTCTATAATTCCGGGGCAATGTATATTCGGATTTAGATATACTGTCGGGGGGAACCAATC
Source organism: Buathra laborator (assembly GCA_934046635.1). Classification (NCBI taxonomy): domain Eukaryota; kingdom Metazoa; phylum Arthropoda; class Insecta; order Hymenoptera; family Ichneumonidae; genus Buathra; species Buathra laborator. The sequence continues at coordinate 10,415,846 of OW203900.1, forward strand.
GTTTGAATCGGTAATAATAAAAGTAAAAAAAGGAACCAAGTCAAGTAATCACCATAGCAGACGTTCCGCAGTTATATCTTATCCATGATATCCATTTCATATACGACTGTACAAGTGCACTGATTTTTCTGTGGAGATAAAATTTATCTGTCGCATAAATTTCCGGTAGATGAGACATACGATATGTTCGTGACTCGTGGACCACGCGAATTTTCGTCGCCTACCGGAACCGTACGTCGTTGTGATTACTGTCAAGCCATTAGGGTCAATTAGGTCGAGTGCAGGTACTCTCGTCTGTACAAGCGATTACGGCCTATACGTACATCCCACACACTCTTCGCTATCGTACAGTCTATGGGGAGGAAGAGGGCGTTGTATAGAATCCATACATACATACGCGCCGAGTAGTATCGTATACGTGGCATGAGACAGGCGTAGAACAACGGATTCTTGGTTATGTGCGTCAGAATTAGGGATGCACCTGTCGCTTTGTATCGTGTATTATGCGTGCGGAGCATCGAACCAATGACTCAGCGCTGTCGGAACAATTCCCTGTCGGAATCGTATTCAACGAAACAACATCGAACTTGTTCAATCGGATTCGCCGTATCCAAAGCTGCGCGTAATGCCATACATTTCACGAATATGTCCGACAGTCGATGGTTTTCGACATTTCAATTACCGTAGACTGTCAATTGACTGCATCCAGTCTTAGCCTATAATTTGCGGTTCTTTACGAAGCAACAGAGTTAGCGATATGTTTGATCAAAGAAAGCTACGAATACGGTAGTTCCTAATTTTTTAAGCTGTAACCGTATAATTCTAAGTCATCTATTCGCGCATTTAGAATCGTCAGGAAGCTTGTCGATTGGGAAACATATAGTTGAAGACTTGTGCGTCTAACAATCGACTGTACAGAGCGAATCATAGAACGAATCATCGCCACGTCTGCTGTATACGACTCCGCATCTGCCTCTGTAGGAATTCTGATGAATGAAATGAATTGGTGTAATCATTTACACTGCGAGTTCATTTAATCTGAGGTTCCAACACCCGTTTATCGCTTATATGCACATTGAACTCGTTGTCTGTAAATCTTCGAAGTACTTGAAGCTCCGTGAACATGAGAGTTCGAGGAGAAGAAACAGGCAAATGGGGATCCGCGTAGGAAGAGAAAGAGAGTCGAAGTGAATGGTACATTGTACTTGCAGTACTCTAACGTTCCTACTGTAGGTTGCTGCTACGCGTCAACAATGTGTGAAGGTGTTTAAGCTGTCGTATAACTCAACTTGGTACGACGAGAGATGACGTCGTTGAGAACGGCATCGTTGGTGTACGATCCGGAAGCATGCGAAAGGAAACTCAAGTGCCAAGTGCAATGTAGTCCTTTGCACATGGCGACGACGCATCTTCAGAAATGCATTATGGCGCGTCGTTTTACGGTGTTTACACCGTAAAATCTGTATTCTCGAAATACTTACACTGAACATACGATGTTCTTCACAAAGAAACAGAATCTTTTTTTTTTTACCCTTAAATCGGGAATAAAATCGTTCCATGTTACGAATGCATTAGAGTCACCAAATTCACCCTCGAATTTTTTTTTTTTTTCATATTTCGTTCCACAATCGTTCCATGTTACGAATGCATTAGAGTCACCAATTGACCCTCGAAATTTTTTTTTTTTTTTCATATTTCTCATTGCATATTCGACGAAACGGTGATTGTTCACAATCCAATTAGGGATAAAACTTTTATAATACGAAACCGAAATAAATATGGAATGAATCAGTTTATCATTAATCGAAGGGTTGGGAATGTATACACAACGCAATCCGACACGCAAGATTTTTGGCAGATCGCAAATCGTGATTCTCCTTTCAAACCTTTCGTCTTTCCAAACGGAAGGTTTTCCACGGTTAACATCGGAGGAATGATAGACGAAAATGCGGCACTCCACACCCCAATGAATCCAGTTTATGCCGTCTGTTAGCTGTAGTTTAGAATCGCCAACGTACGTCCGTATTTACTATTATACATATATCTATGTATTATGCTGCAAACACATATATTACGAACTATAGCGGTCGTCACGAGTTATATTGATTTCTCGAGGGATCGTTCGTACAACTCTGACTTCTGGATATATATTTATACATATAGTATATATGTATATATACACACATATGTATATAGTTGCGCTATATAAGTCGTATAATATCGCGTCTATATCTATAGAAGGTTTGCATGTTCTAAAGCAAATTCGAATGCCATAAAAGCGACCAGCGAGCAACTCAACTCGGGGGACTCAGTCCCCTCTCAATAGTATTCGTGCGGATGGCTGTGGTAGTGACCAGACGAGAACGAAAGTCCACTAATTTGCAGACCAGATTACGAATCGACCCGCTGCCACGGTTCGTTCGTTCGCTTGGTATGCTTCCACTTTTGCTGGCTGCTCCTTGCGTTTAGCCACATGCAGATACAGGTATTAGGATCCCAACTTCAACTCGTAGGTACATCTACCCATACCGTATCAGACTGTGTAGCATATACATCCACCGCAGTCACTCCTGCATATACTAAAACGTTAGGTCTGCTGCTGAGAGAGACCCCGATTTCTCGATAATCGATAGTGTCGGCACGAGATGGAATTATTATAGCAGACGACAGAGAATTACGAGGTGGTCGGGGCTCCGCTTCGTCAGGATGCCTCATCGCGATGTTCTCGATCTGCTTCTTACCTATTCCGATCTATTCGCTATCGCAATTTGTAGGATGGACGCTCTATTTTCTCAACTTTTTTTTTTTTTTTTTGATGTCTGCTTTTGCAGATTCCTTTAATTTTCAAGCTTTTTTCGTTTTGAAGAACAGCTGGAAAATTCCGAATACGCCATGTAGAAATTAACAGGCGTACCAGCTGCACGTGACGGTGGGAATTAATTATTAACTTAATTAAGGCAAAGTAAATGGATATAATTTGCTTAAAATATATCGTCGCCTGCTTTTATTTGCAACATTTCAACATTTCAAAATCGTAATCATTTTTTTTTTTTTTTTTTTAAGCGGTGGTAAGTATAGTACACGTAATTACTCGCTGCGCCAATCGGGACGGGCGAAACAGTTCCGATAATTAAATAAATCTTTTTCAATGCAAATTTACGATGTCGAAACATCGGATTTCTCGGGAAATGAGTAATCGGGTACAGAATTTCGAAACTATTAATTTTGAATAACGATTCTTCGAATTAATTTAGGTAATAAATGTTAGAAATATTCCTCATGAAAGTATAATTTGTGAAGATAGAAAATATATCAAGGGTATTTCTGGTATGCGCTCGGATAGCGAAGGGGACCGATTATAGCATCATAGCGTATAGATACTAAACGACCGTTCGACCATTTCATCCCTCTATCATAGCCCCTTGTTACACTATAGATAACAACTTCTGCTACATGTACCTATCGTGTACGAGCGCTGAAGACTTTCCGATGCAAATTCGTTCCACTAAGAAAATGATCAATGTTCGCCCGGTTGCTTACCATATTTTACACGGGTATCGGCGCACGCCGGATGACAAGCTCTCCGATGGGGTTGGTGAGAACCCCTTAAAACTACATGCAACTCCATATAAAATGCCTATAACTTTACCTGTACAGTATATGTACAGTTTATATACAAAGTGCAATGTACATAGAGGTATATGTAAAGTCGGTACAGAAAGAGCTCACGTCGATTCGCGAAAGTCTCCTCGTAAAGCTCGATACTTACGAGGATATCGCGTGTCCCCCGAGGTGGGTGAAGTTCGCTGAATAACGACAGACGACAACGAGTCTGGGCGATACTGCGTGAGTGATAATGGATGATCACGGAAACGAACGTGGGCGCAAGAGCTCCAGGCGACTTAGCCTCGAGCTCCGTCGGTAATCCGATCTCGTTGTCTGTACTCGTCGATCTGTACCGCACCGATGGAATATATATACGTCACCGTACGTACAATCGCCATACCACGAAAATTGGGACGAACTCAGAACTCGTAAGCTCTCGATAAACGAAAGATTGCGATCAATGCTCGCGGGAACGATAATCGTAAGGGTTGGAGGCGGCGTATATGGCGGATAAATCAACTCAGCGAAAATTCGCGATCCTCCGAATCTTTCAAACCGCCGGGATTATCGGAATTATTGAAAAAAAAATATTAATATGCAGCAAATTTTTTATCGCTCAGCATCGAAGTCATTTTCAATTATGCAATGGAGATCGAGAAAAAAAATGGCGGATGTCGAAATTGGGATCGGGATATATATTTTTTATTTTTTTCGAAGAAAATAGAAGTAATCCTCGCGGTATGTACACCGTGTTAATTAAGACGAAGACATTTTTAAAATGAATAAAATACATCGAAACGGATGTAATAAAAAAATGATCGAGTATACTTTGCGAGAACGACAATTAACGAGCTAATTGAGGCGCTATTGTTCCACTGTAACTTTGCGGAATTTCTGACAATTCTGCGGCGAACGATATTTCTCTTTTTTTTTTTTTTCTTTTTTTTTTTTTGTGAAAAAGACTCTCTGAGATCTGCTTAGTGGAAACGAGAGAGGGTTACTGTGGTAGGAATAGAGAAACGGAGCGACTGGGTTGGGATGAGAGTTCGAGTCAATTAGGTCACCTCCATTGGCCTTATTCAGTCCTTTCATATTAAAGACCTTGTCAAAGCAAAGGTACTTTGTACCTCCGTCTACACTATAGCGTCGACTTCCTGCACTCGCTTTTTTTTTTTTTTTTTTTCTTATACGCATTATGTATATATCTACATAACCTCTACACCGAGGGCCTCGTAAAACGAGAATTCTGAACTTTCGTTGGACTTCGCGGGTCTCGTTCATCGAATCATTTTCGACATATTTAAAGCCCGCGAACGATTAATATTTCTGTTCGCAAAGTTCCGCGTTAAAAATAGAATCGACGGCAGACTATATCGTAGCCTCTGGCGACTATCACAAGTGCCATAGCACTTGCGATAGTGCGCCCGCGCACCTGCACTAACGCTGTTACCGATACGAAAATAGGCATTTCGACATACATAGATCTTAAATAATGACGAAATCATTTTGATGTAAACATAAAACTTCAAGGTTTTCCCGATGTATTTTTCTGGTACTCGACACATGGTAAAAAGAAATGCTAAAAATATATTAAAAGTACAGAAATACGTATAGTAAGATATTCTATTATATATCCGATTAATTAGAACCAAATGGATCCGCGTGTTTGTTGACACTGCGATTTAAATGGTTAGCCACATATGTTCTCAGTATACCATAGCAGATATCTATAAAACTTCGAAACGTCGTACGAAACGTTTGACAAATGAAAAAAAAAAAAAGTATTCCGAAAGTTGGAAATTGTTTTATGGCGTCGAAAGTCCGATTCTGATAAACCGTTCGCATTGACTCTTTCGTGAGAAAAGTTGACCGATTTCTCGGTGGATTTAGCTGACCGACCTTCGTATTGAAGACCCCCAAGGTGAGCCCAAGCGAGGCGGCAAACAAACCCACCAGTATGCCGATAAAAAAATAAAATGTTGCGGAGAGAGAATTCAGCGAGCGTGAAAAGAACCGCGCCGTACAGTGGTCTGCTGGTTTCGTCGAAGAACCTCGTGAGATTCGTTCTACTTTGGTCAACCTGCGACAAATAGGCGCTTTTCTCGGGTGAGCGAGTTATAGCGATGCTCGGTCGAAGTTTAACCGTCGACGAAGGTGACACCCAAAGGATGAGTGGAAGAAACGAATGAGAAAACGAAAAAAAAAGGAGTATCAGGGAGGTTACGAAGAAAAAGTTCTCGGCAATCGATTCAAGCGCCAATGTCTGATAGTCTTCGTTTCCGAAAAAAAAAAAAAAAAAATACATCGAAGAAACGTATATGTAATAAAAAATTAATAATACAATTTCATAGTTCTTCGAGTGAGAAATCTATTCCTCGCAAGGTGCACAACTATGGCATACATTTTCCAACCCCACTTTCTACTTTCTTCGAAAGATGTAAATCTTCGCATGTACCCGAGGCAGTTGAACTATTCGACTAAATTCGCATTGGGAAATAGATTCCGATATTCGAGTCTCGTTCTCGGAATAGTTGGCAAAATATATCCCCGGAAGCAGTCAAAGGTATGCCGCGAGACGGAAGAAACTCAAAGCGGGATAGGTACATATATATAGTGCACCCCGTGTCTGCTGGTGGGATAAGGAACACCGCTAACGTAGACGGGGTCACGTAACGCTTCCGCGACGAAATGCGTTTCATCGTCGCAGAGGCAGTGACGGGGTTTCCATTAGATAGAAATAAAGGGGAGAAAAAAAAACGGTAGCGAAGAGTAAGTAAAGTAAAGAAAATTGAAGAGACCGATATCTTCAGACCGATATAAAAATTGAGGTATTTTATTCAGTTTACGACCACACCTATCGTATTTCCAATCGTCGAGTCATATTTTCTCCTATTAAATAAATTGCCGAGTTTCTCTCAATGCTTTCCTTTTGAAATACGCCTCGTCGCTTATATCTTACGGGATAAAGTATCACAGATATGTAAGACTAACTTCAGAGTTTCCGACAGTCGGTTTAATACCGCAAACTTTTCATAGATTTGTGCAGTCATTCAGAATAAAAGTTTTTACAATAAATAAATAAATAAATAAATAAATAAATAAATAAATAAATAAATAAATAAATAAATAAATAAATAAATAAATAAATAAATAAATAAATAAATAAATAAATAAATAAATAAATAAATAAATAAATAAATAAATAAATAAATAAATAAATAAATAAATAAATAAATAAATAAATAAATAAATAAATAAATAAATAAATAAATAAATAAATAAATAAATAAATAAATAAATAAATTCGAAGACGATGATAACTCGATTTTGGTACAATTACGTTTTGCGTTGTTTCCGACTCGTGCGGTCGTATAAATATTATAAGAGTACACCATTGGTTCGCTCGTACGAAATGAGAATATACGGAAGAAAAAAGAAGAATAAATGTTACGTACGTTTCTAGTTAGAACTCGAAACAGTGGCGCTCGATGTATATACGCAGAGCATTCAAAAGAGATACCGAGTATAGGGTGATCGAAACTCGCCAGGGATTCGGAAGCAGTAAGCAGCGGAGAGCGATCATTCACGTTTCATGGTCAATTATTCAAAAAGCCCCGTAGAGACCTACCCGCTGAGGAGGCGGTAAAACGAGAATCGATTCGGAGTGTGAATAAACTGTTGGATCCTCAAGAAAAAACGTAGAAAGATCGTGAAACGAACGAGACGTGCAGTTTTCGTTAAATATTTATAACCACGGAATATCCAGTGATATAAGATACGCAAACTATTTAACCGCATTCGCTTCGAGGTCCGAATGTAGAAAGAAAATCCCCGACAAAACTCTGCGCAGCGGAGTTGCGCAGCGAGCGCGAGAAAATGATAAATAATTAACAAGAACGACCGCGAGAAAACAAAGGGAGAACTTCTGCGGTGTTTCCTTCGTATACGAATTATTCTGCCGGTTTGGATTCTCGAGTGGAATTGCAAATTCGCATAATTCTTTTTACTGCTATAAAAAAGTATAAAAACATCGAGAGAGCGAACGTAGTTTTGACGTTTACGCAATGTAAATCCGAAGTTCGAAGCCTTTCGAGAATAAATATTTAATCGTCACAGCTTCGACATACAGTTGCAGACACCGCACCGAGTTTTAGCGGAAGTACTGTAGACTTGAGACGATTCGCGGATGAGATTCGTCGAATATTTAGATAGATTGCAAATAGAGCGATAAAAATGAATGAAAAAAAAAAAATCGGTAATCCCGGTGTTATTAACGATACTTTCAGCGACTACTGTCGGTAATTCAAATTAAGGTCGCAGCAGGCCGGACGCGCAAAATTAATCGCACCTTCGCAAATCTATCGGAAAAATTCGACATGTCTAGACATACTTATTACGGCAACGGAATTCGTAATAATTACGTATGGTCCATTAAATATGATTTTATCAGAGAGTAAATGTACTGAAAAATGTCTATTGCTTAAATGTACTTAAATAAAATCGCATAAAATACATTTCGAATGCTAACGAGCTTTTTGCTATACAACAGAAAATTGATCATTTTTGAAATTTTTTTAAATGTTATGTTTATTTCGAGACGAAAGAATTTTTATTTCCGATTAATTTACTACGATTCTTAATTTTTTATCATTCAGTACATTAACTTTACAATTATTTTTTACCGTGTAAGTAAATGAATGAAAAAAAAAAAATAAATAAAAAAAAAATATTTCCATTTCTATTGTACGAATTATAAAATCCGCGATGTTTCGCCCGACACCAAAGTAAGATATCGTCGTTTTCCCCGCAACTGTAGAATTCTCGAGTTGGAAAATCGTGTAATACATTTCAAATGCTAACGAACTTTTTGCTATACAACAGAAAATTGTTAATTTTTGAAAATTTTAAAAATGTTATGTTTATTTCGAGACGAAATAATTTTTATTTCCGATTAATTTACTACGATTCTTAATTTTTTATCTTTCAGTACATTAACTTTACAAGTATTTTTTACCGTGTAAGTAAATAAATGAAAAAAAAAAAAAAAAAAAACTATTTCCATTTCTATTGTAGAAATGATAAAATCCGCGATGTTTTGCCCGACACCAAACTAAGATATCGTCGTTTTCCCCGCGACTGTAATATTCTCGAGTTGGATAACGCATTAATTTCGTTCTCCGAATGTATAAATGCAAAAAGCGTCATAACTTTCGCGACGGTGAGACGGCGAGTATATAAACTCGAGAAAATGATAAATAATAAGCGCCGGAAAGGGGGTAAAATTCAGAAGCGTCCTGTATACGAATGATCCTCTCGTCTCAACGGATTTCAAGCGGAATCCGTATAATTTCTCTGCCTACGCGAATAACGCGCCGCTTGAGTGAAAGTAGTTTCGGCGTTTCGCTGATGCGCTCAGGGATGCGATCTTACGTTAGAGAGACGGAAGTTTTCGTCCTGTGGGGGTTATATCTTGTTGCAGACGGAGTTGTTACAGGTAACAGTGATAGGCGTCGAGATAGCGGCAAGGGGTATAGGGTCTAAGGCTGTATTCCGGTTAATTTATTTCCGCCAACACAATCGAATCACGAGAATAATTATGTCTAAGTCGAGTCTCGAACGAAGCTTCGGAAGGATCCCCGAGTGTTGCCGCGATGTTGGTCGCGGGAATAGAGAGACGAGCGGGCGAAAGCAACCCGTGAGGCTGCAATAGTGATAGTTGAGGGTTAGCCGCGGAACGGGAGGTTGCACAAGAGATAGAACTGCAATTTCCAAGCTTAACCGCAAAATTATGCAATTTACCGCCCTTTCGCTATAGGAGAGACGTGAGCCATAAATCGCAGCGTCGAGTAAATACACGCGGATGATGGGCTATACGTATATCTCTTCGCAGTTCATAAAAAAACAAATTTCACGGAAGGACACGAAAAAATGGCGAAACTTGCGACATCATAACCTCAAAATTTCAATAAACAGTCAATTACTTCATATGAATACTGTATCGAGCTACAAAACCATCAATTATTCGATAAAAAGAGTTCTTTATTAAAAATGAAAAAAAAAAATAATTAATTTTTTTTTTAATCTCGAAATAACTTTTTTACCTTTTTCTTGAAACCGTAAATATCACCATCCGTTTCCCCGAACTGTAAAAAAAAATTAATTTTTTCATTTTTTTTCTTTTATCAGCAGAATAACTTTTTAACCTTTTTCTTGAAATCGTATATATCACCATCCGTTTCCCCGAACTGTAATGCGCGCGCGGGATTTTGATATACGATAATAATTAACACGAACTCGCAAAGCGACGCGAGAGCGGGTTCAGTAGAACAATTAATATTAACGACGATAAACGGTTTTACCGGGTCCAGCGGGTGCGGAGTCCATAGGTTCAAAGAGCTATATACATTAGCCAAAATTCCGAGGCTTGTGGAAAATCGTGATTCCGGACTGCGCAAATGCGCCACTAATCGACTGACTGCCATTTTACGCGCGAGTCCGAGTTACCAGAAAGCAAATCTAATTTCGCGAGGTTATCTGCATATCCTTCGAGCGGCACTTAGCCCGGTAGCCGGGTATTCGATAACTTTTAGTTTACGGTAGATAGCCGAGCGAATCGATCGAAGCCGTAGCACCGCACCACGTAGCGCTGTGCTCTCGGGGATGCGGACACGTTACTTTTTACGGCGTAAAGCTGTGTCCAAACCAATTTGACGGCAAACTTTGGAAAATAATGTCGAAGTATGCTGGAGGGCTTCGGGGAGATATTAGCAAAGAGCCAAAGTGTTTTCAGCGATGTATAGGTGTTATTTTACGTGTCCGAGCCGTTTAAACTGCTTGGATATTTCTATATGCTTTGGTGAACTAACGAAGCTTATAGGACTGAGATAAGCTTCGATAAATCACGATAAATTGTCAGGAAAGTCCGGCTTCAAAGTTTGCCGCATCTTTATGCATCATGTATTTCCGTAAATTTGTGGTTTGTACTTTAATGGATTTGGGGGAAAATCCCCTTAAATCCTATACGAAATTTTCCCATAATTACGGATTGTAGAAGAAACTTATAATTTTTGTTCAGTGTTCGTCTATTACTCTACGGGAATTAAGTATATGTATACTGAGATATATACGAGATATCGAACGTTTTACCGCAAGATATATATCTTTTATATATCATTTTCTTCGCAGATATTTTTCACATATTCGGTTGAGATATACCGCATATCTATGAGATATCGAACTTTTTGCTGTTTTTTACGAAGATATTTCTTATATATTCTGATTTATACTTCATTCCGTGGGGTGTTATCTATTCAAACAGACGCTTGCGTCAGATTCCAAACCCCTCGCGTACGGGTGACGTAAATATACGTCCGGCATTTTTGACCAGTTATTACCCTCAAATGGTCCGTTTAACTATAAGATTTCGTGAGAAAATTTCGATAAAAATTGTAGAGTAGTCTTGAAAGGTCGATTTTTCGATGATTCAACGAGAATTTTTTACGCAATTTTTCATTATTTTTACGAGGAAAATTCGCGAGCGTTGTACGCAGCTGGATACAGTGTCCCGTGCGTGAAGGGTTAATAAAAGCAAAAGAAATCAATATTTCATCATTATCCGACCACATTTCCGATCCATAGTTACCTTTAATTCATATTTTACATAAAAAGCATCGTTAATTCTTCTGACAATATCCGCGAACGCGTGGAACACGGAAAGCATCAGGTCGTTTTATTCTTATTATAAAATTCCCATAGGAGTGAATCTGCATGAAAATTGTGTGCAAACATAATAAATTCTTAACGTCTTTCGTGTAATATAACGTCGGTCTCTCTGTCATGAATATTAAATGTCACAGCGCTTTGTGCGATTATCGTAACTCTCATCAAATTAAAATAGTGTTATTAAAGGACGTTGGAAAAAATTCCTTCCGTGAATTACATTGAATTAACGCGATGTAAAATACGACGACGCGAAGAAATATCAGATTTTCGGATTTTACGCGATGAATTTACACACGACGCATCCCTTCAACGTGAATTTCACACGAAAGTTCTCTCGCCTCTCGTCTCTTGTTAAATCGAAGCGAAGCCTTGTCGAGATTTGGAAGGACGTCGAACGCGTGTTAGTGATTCGATGAAATTACACCAACGGATTAACACCCATAGGGGACACACGCAGATAGACTGCGAAACAAGCCGAAAGGCCACCGATAGAAGTGAAAAGTGGAAAAAGGAACAATCCATTTTCCGCTTTTCACTTCGTTCAGTTCAACGCAGAAAAAACCTTTCGCTGACGGGTTTTTTTTTTCGTCTCTCATTCAACAAAAGGAAACGAATGTTCAATGAAAAACCGAAAACAAAATACCAACCGAAAATAAGAAATTTCCATTACCGAAAAGAAAATATGAATCGCTTCGGCAATTGTCGATAGTGCGACATTGAGTTTCTCGTAAAATCCAAATTAATCGCTCACAGCTTTAATAAGGATTTCGTTACACTTCAGGCGGCTTTTTGCCTTTTGCTATCCACAGATTAAATTTAAAAAATAAAAGAAAAACCAATAAAAAAATGTAATCTAATTATATTATAATATCTCAAATAGCCGTTCGATCGTTAATGAATCCTCGAGGTTATTACCACTCCACATTGAGTAAATGATAATTAGTTTCATTATAAATTCGCACGTAGTAGCTGTCAGCGAGGAACGGCGTCGCCGATCTGATTAAATGTAATTAACAATTTAAAAAAAAATCGTAATCATCGGAGAATTCCACGATCACGCGAAAGTTCATTCGCGCCTCGATGTTTTTCGTACAATTTCGCTCGTTAACTGATTGCCACGTATATATGTATACTTATATATAGATGATTCGACGCTCGTAGTTCGATTTAATTTTGTCAATGCGGCGCGGATTTCGGTCAACAGGTGCGACGCAGACGATACGACGTCGGAGCGTACAGCGCTCTCGTGTTGCACCAGACGACGCACACCGGTTGCATCGATTTATAGTCGTCCACTTCATCAGCATAGACCACCCACACATACCTCACTCTGCATCCTATTTCCTCAATGCTATCTGAATGTAACGCCAGAATCGCGAGTGTACGCGTTGACCGAAAAGTTACCATTTCTCGTCAGTCCGTCAGCTTCGTCGTGTTTATCCAACACATTATATGCACTCACATTGATTCCTTATTAATCTCATGGCATATCCACCGGAACTCGCAAAACCACGATGCGCATTTGACGCGACCATTAGTCGCGGTATGTTACAGTAATTGCGGGATATATCTTGATTACCACGAGAGGTTTCTCGTTGCATTACAAATCCGGCAGAGTTCGGGACAGAATCACTGCGTCCATCTCTCACTATCGCTCGTCAGAATACGTCCGACGTATAGCGAAACGCATAGAATGAAATACTGCTGGACGAGCGTGAAATTCACGGACTACGAATTTCGACAAATACGCCTCGATGCATACAGAACTACTCATTTCATCGTTGTATCCCCGGAAATTTTAGTCGATTGTAATTAATATTATAATTATTATTAGGCGGATTGTGGGAATTATATGAAACACCTCTGTTTCGCATACGATGAATATTACGCGAACGGCTAACAGCGCACGTTGCGTCCAATATTGACCGTCGGTACAATGCGGTATAGCAAATTTTACATAAAAAAAAATTAATATGAAATTCCACATACGTTGATTCATAAAATAAACAGATTCGAAGGATATTTGAAATATATTAACACTTATCGTATTGATTTTTTAAGGTTTAAAACACTTTCCAAATGGAAAAAATACATCGAAAATTAAATGAAATAAAATTTTTTTTTTTTTTAAATATTATGAAATTCGGCGGATAACCTTTTGCTAGTATTGGATAAAAATGAATTCTTGTAATTTTAACGCCGATTTTTTTTACCTAACCATAGCCGACCCTCCATTGAAACTAACGATGCGATCTGTGGAAAGAAACGTTATCGTTTCCTCGTCGGAAATGTCCGAGTTATCGGCGTCTCTGGAATAATATATTTCGGAAAATGAGAAGCAGAAGGCTGCAATGATGAGGTTCACTGGTTCCATGCTGTATACACCCGGCGTTGCCCTTTATTCCGTCTGTTTCACAATTTTTTTTTTTTTTTTTGTGTGTTTGCGTCTCACTTTCTCCGTTTCTTTCTATTCGCCCTTCAATTTCGCGGCCCCTCCGGTTCTTTTATGAAAGGCCCTTCCCTCGATTCCGTCCCTCCGTGACTGTCTAATCGTGTCACGGGTAAAAGTAGATAATGTCAAGATCGTCCCGACACGCGGGCGATTGCGAGGGCAGTGCGACAGAGTGAGTGAATCGCGAGGATGAAAACGGCTTACTTAGCCGACGATGTTCCCTACCGCACGGTGCGGGTCACGTTGGATTAATCGGGTCATGTCGCACACCCGCGACTGTCGGATGCCCGACGCGTAAATGTTACGGCGATTATTCTACGGCGTATTCTAATTGTAAATGGAACAGTAGAGGGACACAGTAGGGAACCGCGAGGGCGAATGAAAGCACTTGAACATTTGGAAAAGATGGAAAAAAACGTTTCGTAAAAATCGAAACGTTTCTTCTCGACCCAATTTCTGTTCTTCGATGTTCATTCGATGTCACGAGTCAACACACCGTGGCGCAGCATTCGTGGAATGCGAATTGATGAAACAATTACCGAAAATAAGACGCTGTAGTCCGCGTGTTATCCGCTCGCAGACGGAATCACGAGAATTACTTTAACTCGATATTTTAACTCCATACGTATGGAATTTTGAGTTTCTGTTACACTTTTCAAACAATTCAAATAACAGAATTCGTAGAAAAAGTTTCTACACAAATCATACTACGCGTGGTATCGCGTAGTTTCAATCGCATCCCTACAAAACAAATAAAAACATCCATATTGCTACTACAACTCAATAAAAAAAAATCTGAAATTGGTAAAAAAAAAATTCAAAAAATCACTGAAGTTATTAAAAAGGAGTGACCTATTCTAAAAAAAAATCTATGTGTCGTTTTATCTACGCGTATGCATTATTATTATTATTATTATTATCATTTAAAAATATTTTCAACGTATTTTTTTTTGCATTTATTTGTTTTACATTTGGTATTTCTTCGTCAGTTCTTTAATTTCACGAAAATTCTCTAACCTCTGTTCCTCCGTACCTCCTACGATGGCTGCTTCGTGTTATGAATTGATCAATTCCCCGGCGACGCACAGAATTCTCAAAATCATTTAATATTTCATACAGCACTCAATAGAGCAATATAACCTCTATGTACATCGTACAGGTAGTTCACGGATATCCGAAGTTTCAATATTAATTAACAGACACTGCCGCACAAAAGCATGAACACTGGTCGGCTCGACGATGCACACCCGCCGCGAATATAAATCCGCCTTTATACGCAACAATATTGATCTCGGCTCAATGGACCAGCGTATATAATTCGACGTTAAATTGATAGCAATAAACGAGGCCGGCTCTGCCGACGAAACTCACAGTTACGATTAAGTTACGGTCGGCTTGGCTTGGATACTGTTGGGGCTGTATGCTACCATTGAGCCCCGGCATGGTTACCAGATTATTGCCCGATGCGGTTCGTGTACTTTATTACGACGAGACACATAGTGCACATAGTTTAATGCCAACGAGAGCTTAGCCCGTACTTATCAATTTTAGACGTCTGTTGACCTGACGATGTCACATCGAAAAAATATTTTTGTCGCCGGCGTTGTACATTTTTACGCATTGAAAAAAATCGGACATTAATTTTCATACAAGTCACACTGGTGTACGCGGATAGATTCATTTTTATACGAACTATTCATTTTATTAACCCCCGACGGCCCGTCCGGGTAAAAAGACGAGAGTTATGCGTTTCACGGAGACGAGGAATTTCGCTGACCGGTATGTTCTCGAAAATGGCTGGAAATTACTTAACGGGATTTGATACAGCGATTCTATGTCGTTTGCAATGGAGGAATCAGATTAGTTGAATATTCGCAGCGAAAAAATGATTTTAGGGAATAGTCCTTTAGATATATCGAAAATTGGACGCCATTTTGTGCGATATATTTTTTCGACTCCCCATGGCTCCCAAGGCGCTCGATCTCTGTGCGACGTAACCTCAAATTCACGGAGGTCTTAGTTAAAATTTGTCTTCTTTAAAAAGGATGAAATAAAAAAGTGTTATAAAAATTAAAAAACTGCCGACTGAAAAAAGAGTGAAATAACAATTAATTATTCACATATTGTCGGGAGATTTCCATACTCAACGACGAAGAAATCGCTCGACTATGACATGGGAATAATTAATTATTATTTCACTCATTTTCAGTCGGGAATTTTTTAATTTTTATAAATATTTTTTATTTACATGAAATATGTGCATATTGGATGAGAATTTATGGATAAAGAATCGATAAATATTGCAAATTTTTACATTTTATTATTACGAGAAAAAATCGAGAATTTTTAATTAAATTTTTGAAATCGAAAGTAGACGTGATAAAGCAAACCTACATGTGGTACTGTCGTTCAAACGGTCAAATTATCCATTTCAGTAGCCCCGGTGGGAAAAAATAATGTTCTCGATATTGGAAACGTACAAAATGCGTTTTTTTTATTTTTTTTTTACCGATGATGGAAATTTACACGCGGTCAATCGTAAATGCACTCAGCCCGTGAAGTTATTCGGTCAAAAATTCATTTAAACAAAGTTAGGTCGAGGGTGTCACGTTGAAACTCGCTTACAACAAACCACGAGAAGTTTCAATTTCGTCGTGGTATCCGTCACGCCCATGGACAACGCTCGTCCATGTATATGTGTGGACATAACGCCACCACTTCAAGCAATTCCAGTGATATGTAGCCGCCGTACACGCAGCCTTTGTCCAACAATTTGCTCGTTTCACTCAACAACTATTTTCACACCTACACATGTATGTACGGTATGTGGCGCATCTCGTATCCTTGCCAACGCGTACTGGAGCTTTTTCACCAAATACTCGCGCGATACAGTGTTTTTTTTGCGCGATTCATTCAACGCGAAAACAAAAATACCGTTTACTTCGCAATTTTCGATCAAAGGATCGGAATTCATTTGAGGGAAAATGGTATTTTCGTAAAATAGCTGACGACCGAAAAAAAAAAAAATCCCGCGGCAAAGTTGAAAAGTTGATAATAGTGGAAGAGGCGTCGTAGAAAGTACGGAAATGAAAGAAACATTAATTCGAAACGGTGTTCGCTTTAATTACGAATAAAAATACAAATGGTAAAAAAAGCGGAAAAGAAATGCCTTCGAGGCGGAAAACCAACCCGAAAGGCGTCCGACTCTGTTTTCATAAGCATCCGACCGTAAACATAGCATAATTATTTTCCTTATATTAATTGACGTAGATCCGCGCTCGTGGGATTAAGTGAGAACGGAAAAAAAGGGTTGGGGTTGTGCGCGAAAGTGTGAGATAATCCTTTGGATAGGAAATAAGGGGTGTGGAAAAGAGGGGCGATAGATGGACGGCGAAGCGTAAGGGTTGTAGAAGCTAACAGAATGTGCTCTGCGTACTTCGTGGATAATATAAATAACTTATATTAACAATTATTACTGTTATTCCGCAAGAGTTTTAACCGAACTAAATTTCGCGGCTTCGCTACCGAAACTTTTACTGTAAAATTTTTAGCAGCATCAACGCTCGTAATATCTACTTGCGCTTTCAATTTTTTGATCGTTACTTCGCATCTCCGTAATAGCAAAGGGCACTTGTATCTTTCAAGTATACATCGTCAAAAATAACACCCATAAAAAAAATATATATATATAAAAATTCAAATAAATTTCGTTTCACGGAAACTGCAATATTCAAAAGTTCGTCAGATCGCGTAAATTCAGTGTATAAAACTAAAAAAACAAAAATTACGCGTATATTCCTGGGTTTCGATTTAGTCATAAATCAAAATGAATTTCGTAAAAAATGATAGGCAATGATGAGCAAAAAGTCAATGATTAGCCTTCAAAAATTCATCGAAATTTTCCGCAGTCAATTTTCGAAATTTTCGCTGAGTAATTTTTATTCACATCCACGCATTCCATATGCGTGTTTCCGTATCAGTGGACACAGTACATAAACCGTAGTGATTTCGTATCACAATCTCGTCCCTCGGGACGACGTAACCTGCAAAATTTAATAATGGAAATCGCGATAGGGGAACATCGTACGGATTGCTCGTAACGCGATCTTAACGAGATTTTCGCAAGAATATGGCGTTTCGCCCGAACCCTCGACTGTTCAAACACCATAACGTCTGTATCCACGCGAGAATGTTACGATGATTATACAAACTGACAATGCCGGTTATCGATTTGTATAATCGAGTTAATCTTGCGACTGGAGATGTCCCCAAAGATGCAAATAACTGTCCAATCTAAATGCTGTGACAACAAAGGTTACAGCAACTGTTGTATCAGCTGCTAGTAGGTAGTGCGAAGGTATATCAGACCACATGTATGTATGTATAAATTCGTGTACTCCATAGTACCAGCGATTCTAATCCAGCGAACTGTATCCCGTACATCCTATTTGGGATGCTGGGATATCTGTGAAATCATACTGTTGTAACAGTAACGTTAGCCGCGGTAGAACATGAAGATATTGATCTGTTGACCCACGCCGGGCGAGGAACGATCTTCCCTCTTGCAAGTTCACTTCTTCACTCTAACTGCGGTATTCACGGTATACGTATACATAACGCGAAGAGCTCGAATAATACACGTAAATGGAGAACAACGTAATTGCGAGTATTTCAAGTGTTCTCATTGCTTTTGCATTCCCGCTGTGAAGAGCAAAAAATCTCGATGCAACTTCTCGAGCGGAATACGAAGCTCTCTTCGGTTGTAAGGGAGAAAGGTTGGGTGAGATGCTTGTTTGCGCTTCGTAAGAATTCTATGCTAAGGAAGTTGTCGAGAAAAGTTGTATAGTCACTCCGACAATACAATTTTTCATAACGAAGACCCATTGAAAACATGTTCCGAACGTATAAATAACGAAAGAGTCCAGAGTTCACGAGTTGGTGGATAAGTAGCAATTGAAACTGTGGATAGAGTGAGAGAGAGGAAGAGCCTTAGGGAAAGGCGAGTAAAGAACTAAGTCGGGACATAATCTTAATTTCTGCACGGCAAAGAGCGCCTCGATGTTACCACAAAACTTGATCAGTCCACTTTTGCGAAAGACGCGGTGCTTTGGTTTTAACGAGTCTCGTTCCGTAGCTTTTGAAAAATTGTTCCTGCAGCCTGCGGCATACGAACCGAACGTAACTTCGGGTGAAAACGCGAGAAAACCATTTGGAAAAAAATATATTCGTAATATATGATATTCTCTGTGGAAAATTGCGACTATAGCAGTTTCTACGAAAAATGGCCACTACAGCAGTTTCTACGGAAAATGGCTGCTGCAGCAGTTTCTACGGAAAATGGCCGCTGCAGCAGTTTCTACGGAAAGTGGCCGCTGCAGCAGTTACTATGGAAAATGGCCGCTGCAGCAGTTTTTACGGCAAATGGCAGCTGCAGCAGTTACTATGGAAAATGGCCGCTGCAGCAATTTTTATGGAAAATGGCCGCTGCAGCAATTTTTACGGAAAATGGCCGCTGCAGCAGTTTTTACGGAAAATGGCCACTACAGCAGTTTTGACAGAAAATGGCCACTACTGCATTTTCTACTGAAAATAGCCACAACCGGTGCACTTACCCTATACTCGGTTTTTTTTGTTTCCACGTCATTTAAAAAAAAAAGGATAATATTTAAATGGTGTTACGTTCTGAACAATAAGTATTGTAAATTTCGATCGGCGATCGTAGCATTTACCTTCCCGCACCTCCCCAATCCAATTATAGAACGATAATACGTATTACGCTACGTTATAATTGCCAATAGCGCATCGGGAACGCGTCACTTCGTGTAGTGTTCCATAACCTGCAAACTGCAACTGGCACTATAAACCGTAGGAATAGACACGAAATGGCACATCACTATAGTGCGCCATGCGCATTAATTTACAGATCAAATAGAGCTCATTATTTTGCCGTTCGGCATCATCCCGGCTCAACGGACTGACGATCGTACCGACGGATGAGTATGCATGAAGCAATTAGCAGTTAAATGATTAATAACGAACATCCCGTGATAATAATTGTTCGACCTGCCGCATACGTGCTCAGTCGACAGGCGCGTACGTCGACCCTATACGCCAATAATTAGCGCACATGCCATCAAACGTATTATCCAATGTTATTTTGCGGCTACGAGAACGTACCGCAGATTTCGTTAACGGGAATGTTCGCGGGTTAATTTTAATGCGTTTACGTTTAGATTCAATGATACAAATTCAATGTTCACTTTCGATTAACACCTTTATTTGAAATAAATTTGAATTACGCTTTTTTTTTAAATTTTTTACATTTCACAGAAAAATGTTCGAAATTACGAAGACTGTTGACAAAACCAATTTATTAATTTTTTAAAAAATTTCTTCGTCTATTATAGATCATTTTTAAATAATGTCCAATGATTGCGCTTTTTGTGGACTGACTGTAAAAGAAAATTATTCTCAAGGTCAGCCGAATGGATGAGGTACGGCTGCGTGTATTTATTATTCAACGGATCTACGTCGACGTACGTCGCACTTTTAATTAATCACGACCTTAATTGAGGCAAAGGCTGACTTGAGCGGTACGGAGAGAATACCACTCCCAAAACTCCTAATACACAGAGTCTGGGACTATACATTCATTTTTCAATGTAGCTGACGATGACCGCCTATGCATTATTTATTGTTGCGCTACTTACGCGTGCGCAAAGCATACGCCGATGGTATAAGTGGAAGATAATCGCGCTCGGTGATTAAGGGATGAAAAATTTAATGCACCTTTACCGCGATCAATGTGAAACGCTTCACTGAACGTATATTACGATGAAATTAAGCCGTTTCACGGTCCATGAGCCACGGAACTACCACCGACTATTTATACCCTTTGAGATCTACGATTTGAATACGTAATCGATAAATCGAACTCCAATTATCGATTATCGATAGTATTTGTCAAAAAAATTCATGCTGAGAGGATGACGAGTTTATTTGCCATTTTCAGGTCAACGAGCAATAATTCAAAAAATACTCGTCGCGTGTTTAGAAAAAAAAAAATACGATCAAAATCGAAATTTTCATATAGAGAAGTTCGAAAAATACTTCGAGATCCTTTTAAAAATTTTCTTAAATTAATGATTATGTGATATCGTTCTTCATTTTCTCGATATACTGATAAGAAAATTGGAAATCAAAAAGACATAAATCTAAGTTACATCCGGGAGAGCGTTGCTGGAGGGCATAGAATCGACATCATTCAGTAGTACATAGCTTACGGCTTCTATTCCAAGTCAGTTAGGGTATACTATACCTGGTCTGAACGAAACTTACCTTATCCACTTGTATAAAACTCGAAGGCGATATCGCCGAACGTAACGATCCGAACCACCCGTAGACCTTCATCAATCCTCGTATAGGACGATTCCGTATCGTTTATATCTAACAGTACGATCTCACAGCTCCTGTAGACTGGTCGTTAATTTTCGAGATGTCGAAGAAAAATCATCTTTGAAAACAGCGCTGAATTTACACTTCTCGGTTTTTTTTTTTTTTTTTTTCGTTTTTTACGATCTCCATCATCGACAACGGAAAAAACTATTCATTTAATGAATCTTTACTTCTTCCCGAAAAAAATTCTCGAGACACGCGCCTGGTGAAGGGACGCTTTAAAAAAATAACTCGTCTCGTTTGTTGAAACAAAAATTGCAAAAAACGACCAGCATGCAGACGCAAGTCGCATTGCAGCGATCCGTGGATCAACGGGAATAATTGATAAACTCATTGTTAAGAATTCCTGAGTTTCCGGTTTCCGGTGTGCGGAAAGAAACGTCGACAAACAAAATCACCAAGTTTCCAGCGATTTACCTACGCAGCCGTACATTTCCGATGTTAGGTACAGTGATTCCTGCAGCCAAAGCCGGTAGAGAATTACACGGTGCGACGACGATGTTTGCCCGAGAGGACCAGAGCCTCCGCTACCGTTCTGTAGGACGATGTACATTCACCGCAACATGGTCTTTGAAGAGGAAATGCGCCCCAACGAACTCACGGCTGCTGGATAACGAAGAGAACACGATTCGAAGGACATACAAGAACCGGAACACGAACACCAATACCAACCAAACCCTCTGAAGCATTCATACACAACGGGCTACAATCTGCGTCGTCGACCCATTGCGCGAACTCACCGAATATAACATCAACGATGCATGCGTTCATATCTACCGGTTGCTTCAGATTAACTACCGCTATTTTAAAGGGGAAAAAAAGGAAAAGGACGACTCTGATAAATTAAAAAAAACGATTTGGACCTTTTTTTTCAACAGTGAAAAAATTATTGTCCGTCGATCTGATCGCAAATCTACAACCGGTAGAAATAGGTTACTTCGAAGCTATCAGCGATCGAAGGATTTATCGATCTATTTAAAATTTAAATTTTGCCGCCACGAGATAAAACTAAACAAAAAATATGTTAAAAACATTAAAAATATATGAAATTAGATTTTTTTTACATAATTGATGTTTTTATCATACATTTTGTTACATATTTCGTGATGTGTATTCGTAAAAATATTTTCTAAAATATATTAATAATATACTATTAATCGATGGAAATACATTCGATATATCTACATATTGCGATATACTTTTTTTCCATCTAAGTTCTGACTATCATTAAGTGAGTTTTGGGGGAAAAAAACGATAAAACCGACTATATCAAGGGGTGCGGAGTCCACACCTCGATTTCACCGTAAAAATAGCCTATAAAAATACAATTTTTTTTTTTTCCTCTACCGTTTGAAATTTTTTTTTTCTCGACATATACTTCGTAAAAAAAATTCATAAATCCCAAAGTTAACTATTTCAGCGTTGTATGACGATGAAAAAAAATTGTTAGATTATGAGACTATCAGAAAACTCGTAGCGCTCAGATAAGATAAAGAGTTCGTAAGTTATTCTGAAGCAACGTGTAAACTTACTGTACCATCCCACTTTGGGCGAAGCGACGGAAATTCTCTGCGAACGCTCGCCGTGTAAATCACATCAAGCAACGATGAAGCAGCAAGAGAATTCGCCGAGGAGCACTCGCCTCCCCAAGGATTCGCTACCTGATTATCATACTACGTCTAGTGAGATGCTACAGAAATTTGTAGCGTCATACTACTGTACTCAACGGAACGAAACGGTCCGCACGACAACGACGTCTCTAGCCGCGTAAATTTCATTATCCCGAATGTACATTGCACACCCACTACTACCCTGAATTTCGAAATTTTGGGTTCAACTTCGTTTGTATTTCGATTGTATTACAGATTATTCTGTATATTTGAAATAACGTTAGACGAGTTACGCTTTGATTGTCAACAATTAATAATCTCATCATATTTTGGTGTACTTACGCCGCCATGGAAAACCCTGTGCTGCGAAATACATCTGTGATATATCCAAAATATTTTCTCCAAAAAAATGGTTTATTACGGAAATATTAAAAAATATATTTCGCGAAAATATATATCAATAAATATATTTAAAAAAAAATAATATAAATTTCTTACCGTATTATTTATTTTAAAAAAATGCCGAATTTCATAAATTCCTAATGAAAAAAAAAATATATAAATATTAAAATAAATTTTTTTATTTATTTTTCGACAAAATCTTTTATAATTCGTATATATCGCTATATACTATCATTTTCACGATGGTGATTTCTGAAAAAAATCAAACACACGATTGCCGATAAAAAAAAAAAAAGTTTCGGATGAAATTTATCGTTTGTACATTCAGTGAATCGTATAAAAAGTGTACATCCATCCCGACGGTATATGAAAGCGCTGAACCATGACATTTATTTTGTTGCGGACTCGAGACTGTAGCAGTTACGGGGCGTTGGTACAGCCATACTGAAGCCACCGCCGCAAAACTTTTTGTGACATTTTCGAATGGCCGGCAGTATAGGTTCCGACGTTAAGGGCCCTTTTATCCCTTCGTCGTCCTTCGACCTTTCGTCCTTTCGCTTTTGAGCGAAATATTTAGCTTTGTAGTCGCGCAATTCATTGGTCATCCTTTCGAGATCGCATTTGTATTCGTTCGACTGACTCTCTAACATATTTAACTCGGCGACCAGACACTGCAACGGCGCAAAAGGATAAATAGAATGTACGACATCTTTTACGATCGAACGACATTAACGACGTTCCCGATAGAAAGTCGGCGCTGCCGCAAACGTGTTCGCGATGTTTATAACGCAGTGAACACAGCATTTTTATGGTCCGAAAAAAAAAAAAAAAAAAAAAAAAAAAAAAAACCGGAAGTCGACACGCGTTTACGGGACTGAAACCGATTCGCAATTTTGTTGTCTATAGTCGCGTAACGCCAGTGTTGTCTGCGAAACGACATGAAGTATCGGTGAATTCAATGAAAGCCATTCACCGGATGCTTCCGCCGGGCATCTCGTATATTCCATTTTTTTTTTTTTTTTTTTTTTTTTTCATAAAACCCCATGCAATCTACGATACCGTGTAAAGCACCGGTATATCACTCTATAACTTCGCTAAGGCGTACCTTCATTTTCTCTCCCCTTTCGCGCAGTGCTTTCTGAGTTTCTCTCAAACGATCGGCAACGTCAGTGTCGATGGGTCGCTTCGACACTTCATTCTGCAAATTTATATACAGTTGCGCGCACTCCTTGATCTTCTTTTCCTTCGATATCAACTCGGCGCTCATCTTTAATATACGCTTTTGCAATATCTGATTTTTCTTCAGCAAGTCATACGCGTCGGGATCGGAGCCCTGGAAAAATATATTCACAAAGGGATTTTTTTTTATTTATCGATGCATTTGGGATGAACCATTTTTTTTTCGTTTTTTTTTTTTTTTTTTTTTTAGGATTTGATTTTGTTACCTCGAGTTTGCGCCATCGATGAATGTTCAGAGGATTCTGCACCTCTTCCTCCAGCGCCGTTACTTTTAGTTTTTCGGTCGTGAATTCCCGTTCGAGATGAAATATCTCGTGGCGCAAGTCGCTCATGTTTCCGATACTTTTTTCGAGTAAAATTTTTTCCTCGCGAAGTTTTTTTACTTCGAGCTTCAAAAGCCTTATGTCGTCGAGTCTCTGCGCGTATTGTACCTCACCGCGTTCTATCGTGCCGTTGAGAATTTTTATTCTACCGTATTGCAGACTCAGCTCGTCGTTACGTCTGACCAACTGAGTGCCCAATATGTCGCGTTCGTTCATCACGGTACTGATGTCTTTTTTCAATCGACTTCCGTCCATATCAGCCGTTTGGAGAGTTTGTCTCAATCGTTTCTCCTCCTGTTTACACTCCTCTATCTCCTTGTGTAATTCGCTTATATTTTTTCGCAACGTGTGCAATTCCACGCGAAGATTTTCCTTATCCTTCTCGGCTTTTGAAAGCACTGCGAAAGATCAATGTGAAGAAAGGTTCGTGGGTCACATGAAATTTTTTCTCATCTATCAGCGGATTCGCGGCCCCCGTGTACCTGAGAAGAGGACACCGGGGCAAAATGGGCGCAAAGAAAAAATTTGCACATATAGAAAGGAATATAATTTCCCAAATCTGAGGGAAATTTAAAAATAAAAAAAAAAATGAAAAATAAGTCGAAATTTGAAAAAATTGAGAAAAAAAAAATTACCATAAAAGTTGACAAAAAATAAAATAAAAAACACCAACGAAATGTTCGATGTGTAAAGTGAATTTTCATTTTTTTTTTTTTTTTTACGAAAAGATTTCGTGCCCTTTATCTTAATTTTTGTCAAATTTTACGGCACATTTTTTGTTTCGGTTGGATTACGCGCCCGTTTTGCCCCTCAGTGTCCATATTGCCTCACTTTTCCCTACTTTATGTTTCGCGGGAAAATTTTCGGAAACTCACGAAACTCCTTCTTGGCGAGACTCGTTTCTTTGCTGGTCACGTCTTCCTTCAGCTGTTCGACCTGATGACTCATTATTTTTAGCTTATTCTTGAGTTCCTGAATCTCATCCTGCGCTTCGACGAGACTTTTGCTACACGTATTACGTTCGGCTCTGACGGCTTCGAAAAGATTTTGTTGCTGTCGAAACTTCGCCTCGGATTCGGCGAGACGCTTCTTGCTGTCGAATATCTCGAGCTGTTTTAGCTTCAACTCGTCCATATTATCCTCCACCTGATGATTTATCGAACGAATACACGAATTTTTCATCTCAAAGTCATATCGACTATAATGATCGGTTTATGGAGTTGAGAAAATCTTTTTAATAATCTTTCCGAGTACCTTCGACCCTTTCGTATCAATAATCTCGTCAGACAAAACGATGTTGCAAAGAAACAATGAGAAGGATAAGGATGAGAAATTCACGTGTTCCCGATATCGCTGAGGCACGCAAAGAATTGAAAGGGGGGTTCTCGGCAATATAGCGATGTTAAGGAGTCAGCATTTTCGTCCCTTTTCATACTTCCCACGGTCGAACTTTCCCTGCCTTTTCGCCCCAAAAATATCATATTTAACATCCACCCTTCCGCCGTTTATATCGCGAAAATTTTCCCAGACGATAAACGATAAAGAATAGACGGTACTTGAATAAGCGAGTGTTCGATTTATTGCGATTTATTAAGGACCATTAACCATTCAGCATAAGGTAAATGTCCCCATTCGCGTCCATGATCCCTCCACCAATCACTTTGACTCGAATAGTAAAGTTATAAAAAATCAGAATTTCGCGCCGTAATACCTCGCAAGCTGTCGATTTTTCACCATTTTCTACATCGCGATCCAACCGATTTTTTTTTTAAACCATTAATAACATTTTTTTATTATTACAAAATGATAAATAATAACAATAATAATAATATTATAATAGAAATAATATCAATAAAACAATAAAACTAAAATTATCCAATGGAGCGAACATAACCACCAAATTTACTTTCGTCGCGTGTGAAAATGCCATTTCCCCATCGGGTCATTCTTACGAGAGTCCGGAATCGGGAAAATTACCTGAGATGTAGAAACCACTAACCTTCTGCGCCAATTCCTGAGATTCTTGAGTCAATCTGTCGCGTTCCGTTTCGACTCTGTGAACTTTGTTTTTCAAATCGTTTGCGGTTTGCATTGTCTCCTCGAGATCATTCAAAGCGTTTCGTCTGCCCAACTCCATCGCCGTCATACTGTGATGCGCTCTTTTTAATTTTTCCTTTAAACCGCTTATCACCTTAGTGAGTGCGTCTTTCTCACGAATAATCGCGGCAGTCGCCTTTTTCTCGTCCTCTACATTACGATGTAACGAGCCGATTTCGAGTTCCGCGTTCTTCAATTGGACTTTTACGTGTACCAAATCTTTTTCTAATTTTACTCTCGTACTATCGATTTGCAAAAAATTTTTCTGCGCAATGTCTCTTTCGGCTTTGAATTTCTCGGTTTCTTCCTTAGATCTGTGGTTCAAAAAAAAAAAAAAAATTTTTTTTTTTTTTTTACAAAACATCGATTTTTCATTTTATTTCGTCGATTTTTTCGGATTATATCGTTCACCTCCTCGTTTCTTGAAACAATATTTTGTACTCTTTGCTTCTCTCCTCTATCGTCTTTTCAAATACATCGATTTTTTTATTAGCCGTATCCAATTCAGTCTGAAGATTCATACGCTTCACCATTAATTTATTGATTTCTTTTTGAAGCTTTTCGTTAGTTGCTTTTTGTTCTCTCAGCGTGTTCTCTAATTTTGCTACATTGTTGGTGAGAGTTTTCATCGCTGCTTCGGTAGTCTAAAATTTTTTTTTAAAAGTTATTTTTTTTTTTTGGAATTTGTATTATAACTGTATATCGGCGTTTTAACGACTGAAACATCGACGATAAAAGTCTTCGGAAGTTTCGCCAACGATGTATACATAAAAATAATAAATAATAATAATAATTCTACAGATAATTTTTCTCTTATATAAAATGAATTTTTTTCTCGATCTTTGGAAAAATGTTTGCAAACCTGTAACTGATTGTTTGTAAACTTGAGGCTCTCGTCGTTCTGCGACAAATCTTTCTCCAGTCTCTCGCGTATTCTCCGCTCCTTCGAAATCTCGTTGCGTTGCGTATCCAAGTTTTCCCGCATCTCGTTCAACTGTTCCTCCAGTTCGCTCGTTTTCTCCTCAAGCTCGTTGGTGTAAGTCGTGATATTCTTCAATCGTAATCGCAGAGTTTCCAACTCGTTTGTCAGACGCTCGCGCTCCTTGAGCCATCCGTCCTTTTGTTTGGTGGCCGTTGTGCTGCGTTTGCAGTTTTATGAATATTTACCGGCGTCAACCCTCTCGCATCCCGACGAAACATCGAAGCATCCGATTTTTTAAATTTATTTCAAAGTAAATGCATAAAAAATGAAAATTTGAAAAAATATCGATGTTTCGTTGTTTTTCGAAATAATTTATATATTTTTAAAATTTCGATTGTTGAGGGGATAAATAAATAAATAAATAAATAATAACTATGTTAAAAATAAAAATAAAAAAATACCGAATGAATACCATCCGTCACCTTCACAAAATTTTTTCAAAAAAACATCGCGAGTGCCTAAAAGTTCGTGATTTTTTTTTTTTTTTGGTTTCTACTCTTCCAACGGAGTTAAAAACAATTTCGCAATATTCCCGTGATATTACCTCATTCGAAAACGTGCGGCGTTAGTTTACGAGTCTACTTTGCGGCTATTCCTCGAGTACTCTCTGGAGTTTCATAAAACTAATTTAATATCGCCGTCGTTCGGTAGTCGCGGCGGGAGAAGGGATTATCGAGATTTAATTTGCAGGATCTCAGAGTTGTCACGTCGCTTAAACTATGCCGTTGATTAAATTCTCGCTGAAGAATTGTCCGCGTATTTTTTTATTTTTTTTCCCGAAGAAACGAAGACAAACGTTATTTTCGTTCGTAAAATGATATCGCGGCAACAGCTTAAACGTCAAATAAACGTCAACCGCGTACGTTACGAATTTTCAATAATTTATGAGTGATTTTTCAATGAACGCCATCTGTTATATGTTCATCCGTCGAATTACACGTTAAATATCACGAAAATTCAAACGCAATGAAATTTAACAGGAAATCTCAAACGCGCGAATGTGCCTCGTAATACTATCGATTGCATCGTAATACCCTTACATAGACCCGCCGGAAGCTAAACTGCAACCAATAGTCTCGATAGTGAGGATTTTCATCAAAGTATTATAGGATAAAGTTAAGTAGCGTATAAAATTTCAAATGAACGACCGATCGGAATCTTAAATGTCGAAGATCGCGATTATTTCTGTCCATCGATCATTCGACGTGATCCACGCGATGATAACGTCCCATTCGCTCCGTCGGTCATTGGGACATTATACGAGAAAATTTCGATAATCATGATATCCCCAATTGCAGCCGTAAACGTTATTTCAAAGGTATCAAAGGTAAACTATCGTTCGAAGTATCACTATCGTTCGGTGATTCTTGTGAAATCGAAATCTCAGATGTCCCTTGCGATCGTAATAATAACGGTCGCGCAGTAAATCGGATTGCTAAGGCAAATTTGAAGAGGAACGACCGTAGATTGATCGGGAAACGGTACCGGAATGTGTTTACTGTAATGGTATATAGCGATTGATCGGTTCGTCGAAAGGGTAAATATAATGTTCAAGTTGAATTACCCGACTTACTCCTCGTCCATCGCGAGCTGCTTGTTCTTCTGCTCCAACTCGTGATTGAGCTTTGAGTTCGTCATCCGTAAATTCTCTATGATCTCTTGAGCGTTCTGCTCTCGAGTGTGCGCCGCGTCCGCGAGCTTCGTCGCCTCTACTATTTCGTATTTCAATTTCGCTATCGTTTCATCTTGCGATTCTATCAATTTTTCGAGATCGTACGATCTACTTGTCTTGTCAATTACTTGATCCTGTTAATGAAAAAAAAATTCTATACATCGGAGTGAAATTTTTTTTTCGGAGTGAAAAAAAATATTTCCCTCGGATTCCGGATTTTTCCTATTTTTTTTTTTTTTATTCATTTAGGAAATATATCGAACAATGCGTAAATAAATTCGAAATTCAATTTATTCCGAAAAAAATTCTATACATCGAAGTTAAAATTTTTTTTTCACTCCGAAAAAAAACAATTTCCCTCGGATTTCGGATTTCTCCGAAGTGAAATTTTTTTTTAATTTGGAATTTATTTACGCATTGTTCGATATATTTCCTAAAACTTAACTTCAGAATAAATAAATCATTTTTTATTCATTTCGAGAAAAAGTTTATTCGTAAACTATAAAAAAAAAAACATTGAAAATGGATTTTGAATTATTTTTTTAATAATTTTGCAATTTTTTACGCGATTATCAGCACAAACGCTGTTACACGATTAACTCCGGGAACATCGAACTTATATATATATACTCTACGATATTAAAAAAAAAAGTTTTATGTCACGACAAATCGATTTACCTGTAAATCTCTACATTTTTCCATGAGATCGTTTTCGTTCCTGTGGGTCTCGTAGAGTGACTCAAATAGTCTCGTATACTCGGTCTCGTAAGCTGCGAGCGCCTCATTGCTCTTCATATCGTTTATTATCTGCGTGAAATAGAATATAGAAATATTTTATGACGCACGGGGCTACCGTCGTAGAATCCGTCGTATTGAAAATTCACTGAGGCTACCCCCCCCCCCCCCTCTCCCTTTCCGGTGTGCGTCATAAAAGTTGGACGAAGGGTTGTTCGAGTTTCTGATAGAAAATCGTCATTATGTCTCAATTGAATTGAGAGTAATTTCCGAGGAAACGGGATGAGAAGAAACGAGAACGATAAATGGCGAGCGAATAGTTCGCCCCGTTCTCGTCCGAGAACGCTATTCTGCGAATTCATGGACACAGATATGACTAAGGAGGGGGGGGGAGAGGGAGGGAGGGAGGGGATACAGTATAGTTTACGTTAAATGGGGTCGAATATTCTCACCCTTGCGTAATCTCTTTCAAGGGTGCAAAATACACTCCCAGCCGAACTTCCAAGGGACGACGGCTCGCGGCTTTCGCTCCCGTTATCCTGAAAATTAACGACGGAATTATTAGCGTCGCCATGACCCTCATATGTCTTCTAAACAATGCAAAACTCCGATGTTTTTTTTTACGTTTTCTTTTTCTCATTTTTTAGGGGTTGGGAACTTCGCGATCTTTTAATTTTTCACAGTATTTTTTGAGGTTATTTCAGGTTCCGAGCAAAGATTTGGATTATAATTTATTTTTTGATGCGACATAAATAATTTTCGATATGAATTACACATATTTTTGGAGCTCTTTAACGCCACACATGGGTTCGGGAGACCCGATCTCTTAATCGTTGCGTAACTTTGTAAAAAATTCATATTTCTATGCGTAATTATAGAGAAAAAGAAATATCAGGATGTTAGAAAGATGTCTGTTGAGGCGCGATATTGATGCAATACACATTACAGAATCTATAAGTTTCCGAAAGAAACCGAAAATAACAAATTTGAAAAAATTTTACATTTTTTAAAAATAGTTCGGGATGCTGCGAATCAATGTCTGCTGTTCTAACAAACAAATAAAGAAAAGATCGCGACCTCGCGGGTACTTAATGTAACCAAAAAGTTACGGCAGTTTTTGACTCATCGTGATATATTTACGACTTGTTATTCGAGTAATCAGCGAGTTTAGAAGATCAGAAAGTGGAACAAATAACTCAAAGTCACCCCTTAAAATTGCGGGTATTTTTTTTTTCTTCCGCGAGGTTACGACTGAGATAAATTAGGAAAATCTTGGTGAGATAATGACGTTGTTGGTATAGCGGTTGTTCCGCGCTCCGTCCTCGTCCTCTCTTCCGTCGTTGATGTTTGCCATTCGTCGCGACTGTTGATTACACGCGAGAGAGGAACAGCAACGGAGGGAAAGTTGAGTAGTAAAAATGTCGATGAAACTGGAGAGTCAGGATGACAGCGAAGCTGAAGTGTGACAGTCGCGTTCGCGAGCACAACGGTAATTTGATCGGATGAGACAAACGAACCGCGCGCATCTGTCTCGGTTACCGCGAAATCAGGACTAACGAGTTTCGTACTTTTATTCTCGTATCGTCGTAGTAACGAAATTTTGTAAGGGATGATATACAGTCGGTACATGCAACGTATATACTTTCGAAGAGACCAACAATTTTTCCAAAAGTTTTGTACTTAAAACGAATAAAGAAAACGGAAATAGTAACGCTTCGTCACAAATCGAATTTCCCATTTCCCGAAGTTACGAACGCCCACGCAACTAGATGTAGTAAAGGAGTAAAAAAAATGCGAAAGTGCCTTTCGTCGACGATCTCTATTTTTCTCGAAGAAGCCCCCGGGCTTTGCAGCCGACACTTTCACATCGATCGTCAACTCTACCCGTTTTCTGTTTTATACGCCGTTTGAATCGTTACGCCGGGGCACGCACCGTATTCTTTACTGCTAATAGAGGCTCAACCTTGCGTAATGTATGCGACGCTGTGTATAACGCTTAAAAATAAAAATAAAAAAATCGGCAAGAAAATCGGAAAAAAATGTATTAGTGTGAAGCCGCATCTCAACAAAATTCCATTTTTTTCACTACCTGACGATAAACATCGATATTAAAAGTAAAAAATTCTTATGTTTGAAGAATAAACTTTCTTCAAAACCGACGATATTTTCCGGTCTTTGGACAAAAAAATTAATAAAACATCGTAAAAAAAATTAATAATACGACGAGAAAATTAACAAATTTTTTTGATTATTTCGAATGGCAAATTATTATTTAAAAATCCTTATCCCTGAAGATTACGCTTTTTTTTCGAAACCCGCTAATTTTTCCGGTCATTGACTACAGAAAATTGATGAAACGTGTTTTGTGGGTTAAAAAAAAATTTCTTCATTAGATTGTCGCATCGTTTTTCCAGTTCTTTCATCCGTAATAACGAGCACTGTCGCTTCGATATCGGGAGAACGAGTGACCGAGTGAAATAACGGGGGGGAGGGGGAGCTTTTGATGAGCATCGTGTGAAATGCGAACGTTCGAGGGTGTCTCGCGGGTTCGTTCTATTTTTATGCTTTTTTTTTTTCATTCCTTCTTTTTTTTCGAGTTTCGTCGGACTCTCGAACGTCGCCCCGTTTCACCGTGCCGGGGGCGATAAATTCTCATGCCACCCTCGAGCCCGCGAGTCCTCACTCTCTTCTCCTTCTCGATTCAAGCTTCGTTTTCGTTGCTGTAATCATCCGCGAAACGACGTCGAATCGTCCACCCGAATAGGGACAGTTTTTTCTACTCTGATGCGAATTATTTCTGTGCCACTGAGTCACACCGCTCGTTCTCTCGAAGATTCTTTCGCGATGGATACCACCCCTCCGTATGTACCTATAGATTACACCGTCAAGGCGAAGGTGACGAGGGAATGCTGAATGCAAACTTTCATCGTGCATTCTCCTCGGATCGCGATTCTCGTAATGAAAATTCGATATGAAACGTCACCCTGATTTCCCAATGCAAACACACGGGAATGAGTCGGACGTTTATTTACCGATATCGTGGAAAGATATTGGACACATTAAGCTTTGCCAATCCACGTCATATCTTTTGAAAAATCGTCCGGTAAAAAAACGTTGTAAAACTAAAAAAAAGCAGTAGCTATCGGAAATTATAATTATTGTCGCAGATGAGTTCCGCTTTTTTATCGGCTCATCAGAAATATCCAAATCGAAGTGTAATTAAGTGCTCGTCTTCGAATTTCTTTCAAATGAGATCTCCGAAGCGAACAAAATTTTAACGGCTTTTCATTCAGGAAATTCAGAAACATCTCATTGGCACGTGGAAAAGTGGGGAAACAGTAAAAAAGTACAAAAAATGCAGCATATTTAATGTTTTGAATAAATTATGCTGCGGGTCAACACCGTTAAAATATTTGCATCATTAAACTTTTTTTCTCGTTCGCGAATTTAATTCGGTAACAGCAAAAAATATTAAAAAAGAAAAATCGGTGCACGAGAATCACGAAATCATTTCTATGATATGTTATTAAAGTTGTAATTTTATTTTTGTAGTTTTTGCATCTTCCCGCGGATTTTTTTTTTTTTCGATTTTTCTGTGAAATTGAAAGTTATAATTTACTATAAATTTGAATCTTAACGAACCCTCTCCATCTCTGCATTCATTTCCATCTCCATGGCGGCTTCGCGTCTTTGGATTCACAGTGTTGCAAAACGGCTGATCGTTGTTCTTAGAAATTCAACCTTTTCTCGTATAATAATAAAATATTATCGGAAGATCATGAGAATTTATTTCGCCACACAATGCGAAAGACACACGCATCGAACTGCAGTATACGTAGGAATGCTTCATTCCAAATATCCCTACAGTGGCTCTCGTGATTTCGATCTGTTTACGTGTAGTCATGACGATGAAGGAATTTCCTTTTGCCTCTCGTAAGAAATCGATAAGCCGTTGAGGTGCGGAAAATATTATTTACTCAAAATGTTTTTTTTTAAATGTCGTCTCCTCTGAATAATTCAATTCGAAACCAAAAATATATTCCATCGATTTCATATTTTTTCGATCGACAATTCATAACCTCAAAAAAAGATTATTTTTAAAATCCTTAATTCTTAATTGAAATCGTAAAGATTCTACGAAATCTTTTTTAATTCAAAGATTGTGCTGATGGATAAATGAGACGACAACATCTTGAATAACAAATTCTTTTTTTATTTACATTCACATCATAATAAGTCAATAACCGAAACCATAACGGGGAAAATATGGGATTGGGAACAGGTGGCATTTATAGTATAATTCGATGAAACATACGATAGCGATTTCTGTTTTTTTTTTCTTTTTTTTTTTTTTTTACACGAACGAAATATTCTCGTGCAAATATTTGTTCCGCACGCTGCGACAATTCTTTCTCTTTCGTTCTATGACGCGGGGTGCGTATTATCGCGCAGAGATTTGGTATTTCTGTAAATTGTACAAATTATAATAAATCGAAAATGAAAGAAATAATCAATCGAAGAAGTATAACTATTTACGTGTTTTGGATACAGTTTTACATACATTGTCCGTTACCCTGTGCAGCAATCATATGCTCGTCTCGATACATAGTTATTACATGATAACCGCGCGCGCTAATGAAACACGCGTAACATACTGTACATAATATGTTCGGTATAACCGCTTTACGTAAATTTCGAAACTTAGATATATGCAGACTTTGTGCAGTGACTCGTCTGGAAAACTTTATTCTCGCGGCATGAAGATAAAACTAAAGATAAATTTTCAAAAAATCTGTAACACCAAAAAAAAATCGTTATCGCTAAACTTTTCGCGAAATAATTCAAAAATATATAATAATCGTGCGAAATTTACGAAAAAATAATTCCGAGTCACTTACGGTATATTCTGACGCCTCTCGACATATCGCCGTCTTTATCATTTTTTAGGGTTGTTTTCGTCGCCTCAAACATACAATTTCACGGAAAAATCGTATTCCCTTAAAATCGATTGGCGCATCGATATATAGCGAAAAATTAAAATCATATTTGTCGAATGTGAAATATCCGCCGTATCGCTCCGTTTAACGCGAAGTTTATCAGTAAAATATAGTGTACGTCATTTTTTTTTTTTTTTTGTGTTTAAAAGACGAATTATAACAATCGATCTATAGCTCGATGGAGCGTATGACGACTCTTAATCTTTTCTTTAATTTTTATTATTCATAAATTCATTTCTCGATGAAGAAAAGTTATAAATCGATGCGCCAATCACCGTTAGCTGATAATCGGCAAATCACTGTTACAGCATGAAATTTCGTCTCGTCGGCGAACGATCGTATACGTTAGGCACACAAGGGAGACAAGGCAACTGAAACTTATCAATGAAACAAATTGTCTAATTTTTTTTTTTTTTTTTTTTTTTTTTTTTTTCGGGAATAATTGAGAAATTTCATGACTGGGGGATGATTTGACTTAGCAGTCCAGTCGCTCGGTACGATAAAGAGATTTCATCGAAATTGATGATCTACGATAAGGCATATCGCTTATGTAAAAAATAATTTTCTTCCTAAGGTCTCTCGGGAATCTCTCGGGAAACTCTTCCTGGTCAACGGTATTTTATCTTAGCTTCTTTCATCGACATTTTTTTTTTGCTTTTTTATTGATTTTTTTTTTTTTTCCTAATCTCGAAAAAATGTCGTTTTTTGCTTTACTTACATTACGATTTTTTTTTATTTCTTTTCAATTACGCGTTCGTAAAGCTTGGAGCTAATATGCACGCATTCGAGCGACGAAAGGGAATATATCGTCGTCGAGAAATCGTCTCTGAGACACGCATACGCATTATTCAAACACATCAAAGCACGTGACACTATATCGACGATGAAAATTGAAAATTTGTGATCGACGCCGTACTCTCCTCTCACACCGTTACGCGACTTTAGAATATGTCGCCTTAAAATTTTATCGTTTTATTTCTTTTTTTTTTTTTTTCTTTTCTTTTCCTACATCACTCTTTTTTTATTCAATGCTTAACTAGTAGCCGTAAAATCCCGAAAATACATTATTTTTTTCTTTTTTTTGTTTTCTTTTCTACTATTCAAGCGATACGTGATATCTGTTCGTTTCTTAATACAGAGAGAGAAATAACGTCGACGCTACACGCGACTTTGTTTCACTTCCACTAAAGTCATCTCGCGTATAGTGTTTTTTCTTTTTTTATTTCTATTTTTTTTTTTTTTTGTTTTCTTCTTTTCTAAGAACACGTGCATCAGACTTCGTCACGTTTAACGCTCGTCGCAAACGTTCGACTCGTCGCTGAATTTTGCGCATTTTTTTTTGTTTTTTTTTTCATTCATATTGAATTTTCCTGCTGTCTCGTTCGTCGAAGTAATTCAAAAAGACGAAATATATATATGTTTTTTTTTTTTTTTTTTTTTTCACAAGACAGACGGGAAAAAGACCCAAAGTACTCTTAGGCCCCTCGCAAACCTCGCAAAAACATTTTTCGTGACGTTTTTTGTTTTTTTGGTTTTTCTTTTTTTTTTTTTTTATTTATTACGAACAATTGAGGCGTATTGGAATATTGTATCTTTACACGATAATCAAAGAAACATAATAACGCGTTATCTCGTTCCGCAAAAAGAAGAAATTAAAATAATTGTAAAAAAATTGCCGAAAAAAAAAAAAAAAAATTCAACGAGCATCGATCGTTTTCGAGTTCAGCGCTCGATGTGTATTTCTGTCCGAAGATAAATGGAAAATATCTATCGGAAACCGTGTAACCGAGGAAAATAAAATTACGAAGCACTCGAATGATTGTGGAAAAAAAGAGAAATGAAAAAAAAAAAAAAAAAAAAAAAAACGGCGTTTAACCAAAACTTCGAACCGACGAGTTTTTCACACCGAACCATTGGATTAATTAATTGCAAAAAGTTCGGTTATTACTTAATACTTTGACATCTATAATCGAACAGTCTTTTAAAATGCAAATGCACACATACTAATTTAAAGGTTTTTTTCTTTTTTTTTTTTTTGGTGTTCACGAATTTGTTATCGGTATTTGTTATGCCGATTATCCGTTGAACGATATAACAACTATATTTCGAAGGTGAAACGACGAACGACGAAATTACCCGACAAATTCACGGGGAATTTCGTAATCGCGCACATCGCGGGAACAAACTGTACTTTGAATAATAATAAAAGCTATCAGTCAGAAGTGACCAATTTTTAACGAAGAAGGATGCGTTCTTATCGTCGAAGAAGAAACTTATTGTCACCCGAATTTGGCACAAAAGTTAGTGATGTTTTTTCCTTTTTTGGTTTTTTTGTTTTGTTTTTGTTTTTTTTTTTTTCAGTTTTTATCAATTTTTTTTTTTTTATAAACGATTATCGTTCGTAACGTTATTATCAATGTTAATATTATCGTTATTATACTTTTGTTGCTCATCGGTTCGCAGGATATCCTTTGCAGGCAGTATATATAATGCGGCGCGTTATGTACATTCGGCTTGAAAATTTCACGGCCGACGAAAGTAGCAGCGAATACACGTAAAAATCAATATAATCAAAGATATTTCCCATTGAGTGTCGAATGATAAATGAAAACCGAAATTAAGCGGATAAACACGCGAAACTAATCGTTCGAATTAATGATAACAATTTTTTTAAAAGTATATTTCGTCGCCGATATTTTTTGGCCCTTTGGTCGATCGATAAAATACGTGACGGACGTTTTCATCGAGAAATAAAAAAAAAAAAAAAAACGAGTAAAATGAACACTTCTACTGACTTAATTAACAAATTTGACGATGTAAAACTCAAAATTTGCAAGTAATTCACAGATCGCATCGAAAAAGTCGATTTACTCGACAAAATGTATCATCGCGAATCCGTTGTTATGTATGTTTTTCGTTCGTGTGCTTTATGTACATATATAACGCTATCGATATACTTATATACTTCGATAACGATATATACAGCGCTATCCTCGAAATTCATCCAATTACCATAATAATAATAATAATTATACGTGTTTCGCATAAATTATTTATGCATCTTGTTTTCTCGTTTTTTTTTCTTTTTTTTATAACAATCTTTCGTCGCAATATTCTTATTTACATTGTCGATCACTGGCTATATATATATATAAGTGTTTGTAAGTGAATTTGCGAGCTTTCGAAACGATCGTTGGTACACACCGATCGATCGATATACTTATATATATTTTTTTTTATATATATGTATTTATATTATATCGTAATATTTATGCTCGCGAATCACACTGACAAACGTCGTTTACATCCCTTTAACATTGCTTTTTTTTTCTCCCAAAGGGGAAGCGAATAGAAGACGAGTAAAATGAAGATATACATGTGATGCGTTTTGTTCCGGAGCCGTTTTTCGACTCCTTTCAAGCCGTTAATTAGCAGCTCCTCGGAGTCTTTGCTTCGCTAAAACCTCACGCACCGCCCGCGTTCGCATTTCATTGCGTTCGCAAAGCCCACGCGTACTTTTCTCCTCTCAATTGGTCTCTTACCACCGGTTAACACGTCGTAATACCGATAGAACGCGTAACTTTGTTATGAAGAAACATCGAGGATGCTGACCTCGATAATAATAGTAACGCTTTCGCGAAAATTTCTCCGTTAGTTTATCACCGTTTCACTCTGTATGTCTTGAATACCTATGTGTGGGTTTGTGTTTTTGTGTACATATGTTTTTTTTTAATGATTTTTCATCGAAAACACGACTCCCAATTGCGCGCAGAATTTTTTTTTTTTTTTTTTTTTTTTTTTTTTTTTTTTTCGTACGACGATTTAAGAGTTTCTTTGGCGATGTTTTCGATTTTTCGTAAGTTTGTGCAGTTTCTTCATCGCGAAGGATAACAAGGATATTCAGCTGGTCGGCGTGACCTGAGATACGGTGAACGGTGTAACTTGATA
The DNA here is from genome assembly GCA_934046635.1 of Buathra laborator. Classification (NCBI taxonomy): domain Eukaryota; kingdom Metazoa; phylum Arthropoda; class Insecta; order Hymenoptera; family Ichneumonidae; genus Buathra; species Buathra laborator. The sequence continues at coordinate 10,455,086 of OW203900.1, forward strand.
GAGAAAACACCTGTTGCAGACACGCACCGGTTTCGTGTGACCGTATCGTGGCAATGGGACGTTATTGCTGCTACAACGACCGCAGAATACCTTTCCACAGTTTCTGCAATGATGTCTTCGTCTAACGACCGTGAAACCCGCTTGACACGCCATGCAACGAGGCGCATCGTTGTCCGGCACCCACGCCGGTGCCCGTTCCACGCATTCCTCGCCGCGTTCGGTAACTGGCGAATCTGTTGTGACAATGAACATTTTTTTTAAATATTGTAAACATTGATTGATCGGCGAAATAATTACAAGCCGCGCAGATAGACGATGAAAAATTGAATCGGCGATTGAATAGTCAACGATATCGCTTGCGAAGTTTTTTCCAAATTATTTGACGGATATAATGAAATTGCTGTAGCGAAAGGTGGAAATTCCACTCTGCGTCAGTATACTAGTAATCGGCAATCTGTGATATAACTATAACAATATTTGTATTTGAAACACGCGATTGACGATTAACTTGTGATGAATGGTGATGACGAATGTTTACCTTAATAGCTGTTAAAAAAAAAATTTATATATCTTTAACACGATTTTCAAACGCAAAAGTCGTGAATTACTAATAGCAATTTTTTTTTTTTTTTTTTTTTTTTTTTTTTAGAATGATGAGATGAAAACGAATTTGCTGGATTCGGAGAGCAATATAGCGAACATACTTCGCTCATTGGTCGGCGTAGTTTCTTCAAAGTCTTCTTCGTCCTCTTGCAACGATTCCTGCCGTTCGACATTTTCGCTCGTGTCGTGTATCTCCGGGGAATCGGGTGATTGAGCGTCGATCGGGGTGTTTGGAGGATCCGGAATGTCGTCCTTAACTTCGCTGATCTCCGGCGTTTGACTGCTGTTCATGAGAAACACGCATTTCAAGATGTTACGAAGATCCGATGCAAAATTCGTTTGCAACTGATCGGCGACACCGGCGATACAGACGAAGAGTCGGTGAACGAGATCCTCCGAGGAACTGCAAAAAGTTAATGATTTATCAATATTTATCTCAAAATTTGACTGAAAGTCTTTTATTTCCATCTTTAATTTCTACAGATATTCTTTCTAATACTCTTTTTGGTGCAATTAACAATTTTTTTTGAATCACAAAATTTCAAAATTTCAAATTATATGCAAAAATGGTGTAAAAAAAGGATAAAAAAAAATATTGAAAATAATTTCAACATTTCCAAAGCAAAAAACAATCGACTCGAGAATGCAGTAGAAATTTCTCAATACTTCATAAAGAATTTTACTCTATACAGTATTTTTTAGTAAATTTAATAGAAAAATACCCCTTAAACTTCAGTGTTTCAAAGAATGAAGAATTTCAAAAGTTTCACCAACATATAAACAGAATGCTTATTTTTCTTCAAAGAGCTCCGTACTTATGTAGGAAAACGAAAAAAAAAAACGCAATTACCGAAACTTCGCTCTGATTTGATTTCTATTAGCGATCTCAGCAGCCTGCATAGCCAATGCAATTTCCTCGTCGTCTTGGCAGTCGCTTTGAAATTCGCTGGTCTCGGAGCTCGAATCGCAGTAACTGGAGCAACTGGAACTCGAACCCGCGTTGGTTCTTCTGGACAGAGACAATTCGAGGCCCGAAGTGGCGGTTGCTCTCGCGATAACCGCCGGATTAACGAGTTTCACGGGTTTCGGTAATCTCCTCGCTTCGTCCTCTCGTGAATTTTGCAATCGACAGCAATTGTGCGTCAACGGGGGCGACGGGGATTCAGTGACGAGGCCACTTTTGTCGGTTCGGGGGCCGAGTCCGTCGTTCATAAGATCCTCCGGACTGTTGGAACCGCATTTGATTTTGACGACTTCCGATTTCGGCGCCGTCTGTTCGTGTCTCTCGGTTCGTTTGTCGCCTCCGGTTCTCTTCAATCTCGCAATTTGTTCGGATCGCGATCTTCGATGATCGAGCAATTTGCGATTATGCGGCGAGGAGTTACCCTGCGTGCGGGATATCGATACGTGACTTCTAGTCGCGCTGCTCGTGTCGGCGCGCGGCTCAAAATGGCACAATCGCGGACTTCTCTGTGGACTGTGACTCCCAAAATTGGGCATTTGTCGGGTGTTTTGACTCGGATGGAGACTCGCGCCGAAGCTCGCCAATCGGGGATTCAAACATCGATCGGTAGAGTTCGATCTCGAGCTTTCGCTGCTCGCGGGTGGCAAACGTATACCGCGAACATTGCACGACCAGCTTCGCTGACCATCGTCGTGATTTTTCTTCGCACCGCGACGATCGAATTTCCGTTGATGTCGTTTCTTCTGTTTGCCTTCTTTGGCTCTTCTCGCGGCTATTCTTTCCTGTGCGTATCTCTCGATGTTGCTACCGATTTTACTTATATCCTGCGACGTCGATGGACAATTTTTGCACTTCAATTCCCTCCAAAATTCTCTCTTCGCTGCGCTCGATACGTCGATATTTAAATTAAGATTTTCCCAATTTTCGGAGTAATTTATTTGAAAAGTCGGTGGATTAGAATCGCAAACGGATATCTGCCCGTTTCCGTACGCAATACCAACGAATTCCTCGTTCGTACCGTTGAAATTCGACGATATTCTCGCCGGATTTTTCGCTACTTCGGCGCTACAAGATGTCTGATTCGCGACTTCCATCTGATTGTCTAACGACGCTATGTTCTTCGCCGCTCGCAGACTACATACGCATGAGGGACTCTGCGATGCAGCGGAATTTTTGCGTTTCGGTGAGTTAAGATTGGAACACGAATAGCTCGTGTTCTCTTGCGTGTCCTCGTCGATGTTCTGCTCTTCCGGTTCCTGTTGTATCTCATTTGCAAAAGTTTTCTTCTCCTCCGGACTCTTGTCGTAGAGACTCGTGTTTTCCGACGATATAACGGTGCAAATACCGGAATCCGTTTGTTCGGATATCTCCGTCTGACACTCTCCTTCGAGCAGAAGATTCGAAAGTGTTTTGTTCGCTTCGGATATCAATTTTCTCGAATCCATGTCGGGCAGTGAATTTTCCACGTGTATCGTTTCGCCGGTAACGTTGTTCTCGTGCGATACCTGATTCAGCAAATACTGCGTCTGCGGTATTTCAATGTTTCCGGTTGTGCCGAGAATCTGCGATATATCGGGATTCATGTAATCCTCTACGATCCTCGATCGCGGACTCGACTCCGTCTCGAGACGACTCGACGCCTCGTGAAAACCATTGGAATCCGCGATTTCTTGAGATATCGCGGACTGTGGATATCCACGAGATGCCGAAGACTCCGCACCGTCGTAGACGTAAACGTGATCTCTGCTCGAAGTTTCAGAACGCGAGGGTCGACCGCTGCTTCTCGCTGTTTCCTCCTCGTCTCGCGCGGTACTCTCGACTGGCAAATTTCTTCGGGAATTCGCTTCGCGCTCATTGATGTCTCGAGAGGTCGACGTTCTCGTGGCTGAGGATTCGCTAACGAGACTCCCGCGACTGTGAATGCAAGTCGTCGTCGTTGTTGATGATTCCTCGCGTTCCACGCGAGTCTTCTTGTCGCGCGGACGTTTGTCCCGTTCCGGCTGCAATCTTCTCTCAATGAGATACTCGATCCTTCCACTCTCCTCGTCCAATATCTCCACCGCGTCGTTCGCTATCTCATCCATATTCGTTCCCGTGTTCTTCGTTACCGTGTAAAAATCAACTATGAAGTCCTTGCAGTTCGGATAATCCGTGTAGAAGTTGTGAACGAACTCCTCCACGTCTGGAATGTCCTGACAACTTGTCTTCGACGATTGAGACATCGGCGCCGAGGGCTCCTCATTCGAACACAACAACTTCTCGAGCATATAGAGCTCACGATTGTTCAACGTCCACAAAAGCTCACGGATTTTCACTAAGAGATTCTGAAAAAAGGAAAAAAACGAAATTATGTTTCGCGAAACGAAACGAATCGCGAAAAATTTTAAATCATTTCATTATATTTATTATTTTTTAAATACTTAAAATTTTTTTTTTTTTTTAATTTTTTTGTCGAATTTTGTTTTGAAAAATTAGACAAACGTTCATGAAAAGCGAGAAAAATGGATTTTAAGCGAAAATAAATATCGTTAAGAAATAATTGATTTTGAGTTTTTCTCGAAATAATTCGTAACGAAATAAATTAATAAAAAAAGTACAATTTTTTTTTTTTTTTTTTTTTTGGAAACAATAATCAATTGGTTGTGAATGAAATTAAACTTTCGATTAACTTAATGGATTATTATTTTTACCCTAAAAGGTCTGAACATCTCGCTGATGGTGTCGGGAGAGTTGAGACACAGTGGTCCTCCGGGTGGCGCGAGAAGACCCGCGACAATCGCTAATCTCGGAATGGTGAACATCAATGCCGGTTCGTAATTGTCAACGTCTGCCTGACTAAGCAAACCGCGTTCCAGAGCGCGTTGTAGAGTCTCGGAAAAGAGTACGCAAACGAGTTCTTGCTGTTCGTACTCTTTGGTCGATTTTACCGGTACCATAGCGCCGACATAGCAAAGTTCGAAATCGGCGAAGAGACGATCGAATATCTTCAGGGATTCGATCAATTTTTCCAGCGACGGTTCCAATGGATTTTGCGCCTGAAACAGGATCTTCCGGGAATAAATTAATGGATCTCGCGTGAGTTTATTATTTCATAGCAAAACATCGCGATTGCATTTTTTTTTTTTTTTTTTTTCATTTTTTTTTTTTTTTTCATTGCTTACCTTCAAATTCATGTGACCTTTAAGCGCGTGTTCCCGAAGAAGATTTCTAACGATTTCCAATGATTTCGTGAGCGCCTTAGCGAGGGGCCTCATCGCCGAGCTCTCGGCTTCGCGATTCATTATCGATGAACCAGCGGCGAGACACTCGGCGCCGAACCACAATTGACCGGCGAGATTTTCCTGCATAACGTCGTCGGGAAACTTTACCCTAAAGTCACGATTCGCACGGCTCTCCGGTATAAGATCGTCCATTATGTGATTGCATATCGTCAAAACTTTGTCCTGACAATGTCGAAGCTGATTGACGAGAGTTGTGCAACGCTCGGGTTCCTGACGACCGTCGAACGAATCCAATTCGCAGGCTACAGCGTTCAGAGACTCGTCCGCGTAGAAAAACTGCGCCAGAAGACTCGTATCGTCTCTCTGTAAAGGATAATTGTCGTACGATCAAAATATTGATTCTTAAAAAAAAAATAAAAAAAAAAGTTAAGATATTTCGAAATTTAATTCAAAATCAATTTTTTTTTTTCAACAAAGACAAATACATCGATAAATTTGGCAAAAATTCTCAAAAATGATGATTTTCTGTGAAAGAAAAAAAAAAAAAAAAAAAAAAAAACGGCATCGACGATATTTCTGTCGGCAGATCAGTGATTTTCTCGAAAAACTCGAACTTTTACGAATAATTTACAGTCCGACAGCGGTTCGAAATCGGCGTCCCAAATACGGCCCGATGGCGAATTTTCGTGATTCAGTTACAGACTCCGCGAATAGTATGCAAAGTATCTGCGTGGAGCCGCGAAATAAACAAACGAACATCTCCCGAAAATAGCAATGAATATATAAATAAGATGAACAACTGATTAAATTGAATTTACATATTTAATTATAAATGGCGGCAACAGTATTTCTCATCGATCGATGACATCATTGATTCTACCGCGCGGCTGGGATTCTCGCGAGCTGTCGGCCGGGTCTCGACAACTTGTTTATTTCCGCTCCGTTCGAACCGGTGGCGAGGAGATAAACCCGCGGCACGCGTGGACAATGTACGGATAAAATACGATATACTATTCGATGTCTATATTTCGATCGAATTTATCAACGTATCGCGCAAACATCGTATTCATAGTTTATGATTTATGTTGGCACAGCGACGAAAGGCCTTTGAATTCGGAAGCTATTGAATGTTATTTGATTCACGCGACTCTGTTTAGGTTGGCAATAGCAATTAGCGAGTTCTGTGTATTTTACCGACGAATCGCGTGCAGCGGATTCTATTTAACATGCGTACAGTACTCGATAGAGTGTCGCGATAACTCGGTAATTTTCCTTCGTCTCGGTAAATTGAAAGGGGTAATATCACTCAAGATATTTGCATGGCGTTCTATGAAGTTTCCCGAACAATGCGACTGATTGTGGATCGTAATTAAAGAGGCTGCGTGCGCGCGGCGGGTGTGTTTCGTGGCATAATTACAGAGGCTATAATAATGAGGCATTGCGGGGAATCCCCTTTCTAAGGGATTCTCTACACACGCTTCGCAATTATCCTGCGTGTTAACAAATTTCTTAATCACTATGTTAACCTCTTCGTTCTGCATTCAGACTCAAGATATTTATTTTTCTTCGCGATAGTAAATCTCCATAATCGTCTATAACGCGACAATCAGGCATTGCGGGGAATCCCCCTTCGATGGGAAACTCTATACACACTTCACGATCATCTTACGTGTTAATACATTTTTTAATCACCATGTCAACTTCTTCGTTCTGCAATATCAATCTCAAGGTATTTCCCTTTCTTCGTGATAGTAAACCTACAAAATCGTCTATAACGCGACAATCAGGCATTGCGGGGAATCCCCCTTCGAAGGGAAACTCTATACACACTTCGCGATCATCTTACGTGTTAATACATTTTTTAATCACCATGTTAACTCTTTCGTTCTGCAATTCAGACTCAAGATATTTCCTTTTCTTCGCGATAGTAAACCTACAAAATCGGCAATAACGCGACAATCAGGCATTGCGGGGAATCCCCTTTCAATGGAGAACTCTATATATACTTCCCAATTATCTTACGTGTTAACAAATTTCTTAATCACCACGTTAACTCTTTCGTTCTGCAATTCAGTCTCAAGATATTTCCTTTTCTTCGCGATAGTAAACTAACAAAATCGTCTATAACGCGACAATCAGGCATTGCGGGGAATCCCCTTTCAATGGAGAACTCTATACATACTTCCCAATTATCTTACGTGTTAACAAATTTCTTAATCACCACGTTAACGTCTTCGTTCTGCAATATCAGTTTCAAGATATTTCTTTTTTTTTCGCGATAGTAAACCTACAAAATCGGCTATAACGCGACAATCAGGCATTGCGGGGAATCCCTTCCCTTCGATGGGAAACTCTATACACACTTCGCGATTATCTTACGTGTTAATAATTTTTTTAATCACCATGTTAACTTCTTCGTTCTGCAATTCCGTCTCAAGATATTTCCTTTTCTTCGCGATAGTAAACCTAAAAAATCGTCTATAATGCGACAATCAGGCATTGCGGGGGAATCCCCTTTCAATGGGGAACTCTATACTTCGCAATTATTCTGCGCGTTAACAAAATTTCTTAATCACCATGTTAACTCCTTCGTTCTGCAATTCCGTCTCAAGATATTTCCTTATCTTCGGAATAGTAAACCTACAAAATCGGCTATAACGCGGCGATCAGGCATTGCGGGGAATCCCCTTTCAATGGGAAACTCTATACTTCGCAATTATTCTGCGTGTTAAAAAATGTCTTAATCACCATGTTAACTCTTTCGTTCTGCAATTCCGTCTCAAGATATTTCCTTTTCTTCGCAATAGTAAACCGACATATAGTTGCCTATGACGCGATGATGAGTCAGTACCGATTTATTTCACACCACTGCATCGTCCGGTGTTCTTATTTTCCTGTAGGATTTTTTTTTACCGTTTGTAGTTGCGCATGACGTCGAATTTCTTATATATATATATATATATATATATACGTGTATATATATACCAAAGATTGGCTCAACGTCCACGTGCATCGCCGTGGTTTCTCGTGCCAACAGTAGATTGCAATAGTAACACTTATAAATAAAGTGATACTTTATATGCCCCCAGTTAACTAAGATTGCGCAAAGAGGTTTCGATAAAATTAATGAAACTGCGCGTTTCCTATCCATTGCGCGAGAAGTCGCATAAAAAACAATACATAACGCTACGATTAATTAATCAAATTATACAGTATACGAAGTTCATAACCTCCGCGACTGCGGGGACAATGTACGAAGAAAAAGAAAAAAAAAAAATTCTATATCGCAGATTGCGGGAGTTAATTAGTTTTTAAAAAATTCCTCGTTTCGAGATAACATTACTGAACGAATCTTTTGCATTTTATTATGCAGAATAAAGGTTAATGCATCAAATAAAACGCAAACCAAATCAAATAACTGTACTGTACTTTATCTCGATAATTCATGATATACGAGTCTCTACGCCGCGCGCGCGGTTTTCTCGCGATGTATTTTTCTCCGGTACTGTAACCGAGAGTCTCAATACCGAGTAAAATACTTATAGGAAAATCGATACGCTCCGATATCGAGAGCAAAGCAGAGAATGGGGTAACGGAGCAACAGCGCCGCGTCGTTACCGATCTATCGTGATATCTTATCCAACTCTTTCGTCGCGGTGGATATTGAAGCTTCGCTCTCATATACGATCGACGAGGGCACAACGTACGCGTCGTTTCATCCAATTTCGCAAGGCGTACCTTCTATCCTCGAGTTATATAGTTCATTTTTTATTGTTGCATCGAGTCATCGTCGTGTATATGAAAAATTCGCAATATCTGCGTCTTAATGGCGCGGATTCGTTGGTAATATCGCGAAGCCAAAGGGATCGTAATTCCTCGTGAAAAATCGACGAAGTCTCGAGACATTCGGGGGGTTATACGATCGGCTTCTATGGGGTTTCCCGCTGCAAGAATACCGTTTTTAACTCCCCGACACGAATGAAGGGGAGTGCAAAGCTCGGAAACGTCGTCTTAGTCGAGCGACGCTCCGTTCCGAGACATCGAAGCGACGTAACTCGCACGTTTGCTACAGATAATGCTGCACCTCTTATATGCTCCATTGTACGGCTCTCGCCCTTCGTATACGCGAGACTACGGCTTTATATTTCAACCCGAGTGAACACAGGTTATTCGAGACATATTTCATCTTTGCATAAGTGTATTATGCTTCCTTATAGTATATATATACATATATCTATGCATTTGTGTATATAGAGTGCAGCGAACGGACTGCAGGGTGCGACAATGTGTAAGTTTCAGGTTTCCGTATCTCAACCATCGTTCAGACTGTCTGGAGAATCGAAGGGCTAATATACGGTTATTTCTAAGACGCGAAAATCAAAAGTAAGAATATTTTCACATGAAAAAAAAATATCGCGAAATATATCTATTATATATCAAACATATTTTTCACGAAAAATTATATATTGCGGATACTTTACAAAAAAAAAAAAATTCTGCAAAAATATCACCAGATATATAATAAATTATATGATTATTATATTGTTATAAAAATGACGATTTTCATATATTTCAAATATATTTTCAATTTTTTTTTTTTTTTTTTTTTCATGCGGTTATACCTTTGATGTTGTCGCGAAGTTATATAAATTAAACAAATTAAACAGAATTATTTTTTAAAAAAATTATTTAAAATAATATATATATATATATATTTTTTTCATTTTTATTATTATCATTTTTTAAAATTTATTTATTATTTAAAAATTATTAATCCGATGTAAAACGGCACGTGAAAGAATCGAAATGAATATTTTTTTAACTCACGAAGAATTTTTGCCGATGGTTGCGGCAACGGTGGCTATTATCGAGGGGAGATAACTTTTGGAAGTATCCGATGGGTATGCGAAAGCGATAGGGAAGCGGCGGAGCAATGAGGTATCCGCTTCGCGGATGAATTAAATTTGCATCCGCGTTTGCTGCGCATGTACCGAGGATTCCAATTAAGAGGATTAGCGTGCTACGCTCGTGCCGTACACCTGATACATCGGACTCCGAATTACGTGAGAGTGGCAGTTGATAAAAGTTATCCGAGCGGTGGGGCCCCCTCGCGATGGTACGCGCGTCTGGTCGTCACTCGTCAGCGTACAGAACACTACAGACTACAGATAACCCGATAGCAATTTTTTTTTTTTTTTTTTTTTTCTTAAGAGAAGCTTCCGTTGTTGTGATTAAAAAGATCGCTAATCGTCGAGAACGTTATAATTATAAACGCGCGTTCATTTTTTTCCGCTTTTGTTTTTTTTTTTTTTTTTTTTTCGCTCTCAAGATTACATCGTCGGCTGACGTTCGTCGTTATTACACTGTTTTTTTTTTTTTTTTTTTTTTTCTTATTTATTTCTCGATGCTTCGAAAACGAAAACATCGTTTCAATAAAAATACATAATACGTAACATTTATCGTTCATCGTTATGCATATACCATTACCATTATCGATACTTCCGTTCACAACATCGATAATTATTATCATTATCGCAAAGCTCCATCATTGTTATAATCGACTTTCATCGAATCGATGTCAGAGTATGACGATTTCTATTGTCGTACGAAGTAGTCGATCGGAGAGAAAACGACGAGTACGACAACGACGAGAGTATTTATTTCCCGAAGAGAGTTAAAAATATTTTTGCGACACTAGCGCTGCTGATTAAAAAAACATTTGTCGTACGAGTGCATTCGAGTGTCTTAATTTCTCGTCGCGTCGATAAATCTATGTCTCGGTGAATTGCCGACGTGTTTACTTTGGACTTTTTTTTTTTTTTTTAAATTATTCGCGGAATAATTTGCGTGGTATAATTTTTGCGAACGAATTGCGTTCCTCTCGTAAACTGTGTCGCGTCATTGCTTCCGAATGCTAAGTCTTTTTCTGAAGAGGAAATATATTAACCGGAAGAACGACCGCGAACTATACTATCGCGAAGTGCATGCGATGAGAGACTACTTTATTATTTATTAAACAAGTTTCGAAAAGTTATCACCGCCGGTAAAACCGGTATAGACGATAAGCGAAGCCCATCGGTTCAACCGGATGCACTTCTCCGAAGCGGCAGACACTCTCTTCCTCTCTTATTTTTCTCCCCTTCCCGCGTTCCCTCCTCCCGTTCATACACTTTGACGAATATAGATCGAGAGATTCGCGAAGTTTTTCGTGATAAGAGCACCGAGACGGAGTCCCGATGAGCGAAAGCGTCGACCATGAAAAGTCGATACTGCGTGGGCGGCTCGAGTTTCAGATAAAATATTTTGCATAAAATGAAATCATCGTTAAAAATAATAACGATGTTTAAAAAAAAACGTTTTCGCTCGACAAAAACTTCGTACGAAATTATTAATTTGTTTATCGCAATACACGGAGAAAAAACAATTTTTTTTTTTTTTTTTTAAATCACGAAATAGTTGCGTTGAAAAACGGTGAAAATTCAATTTTTATTCGAAATTAATAACAAATTAAATAATGAATAAAATAATTATTATTATTTATAATATTATTATTATTGGTTTTTTATTCACTTTTTTTATATTAAATATCTAATAATAATCAATAATCAATGGATCGATGTTTTTTTTTATTATCAATAATATTGATTTTTTGCTTCGATATATCGACTGTTGAAAATCGAAAGTCATCGCCGTGTCAACGACCTGTTTTTATTGTACGACGAACGCGTGAACTTTTCGAATTCCGTGTACATCATCGCGAGTATTTTCACGATGTATCGCGTCGTGCGGATAACCCTCGCAATCGAGTCACGTGGCGCTAATTAATCCACATCCGCGCGAATTTAACGGGGGCGTACGAGAATGCAACGATCAACGCGCGTGCAGCATGCAGTTCATTTTTAAAGGATGAAACTCGTGCATCGACGGTACAGATACGATTTTGCTGTATCCGCATTTTGGATGCATCTGCTCTGTTTTTCGCTCGTATTACTTTATCGCGTGACCTATCAATTTTCTCGAGTCAATCAAACTTTTGCGCAATACCTCGGCGATAAATTTGTCCAAAGTCTCGATAAGTTTAAACTGTGTGTTTGCGATGTATTATACTTCGCGGTCTTTCGATGAAAAAAAAAAAAAAAAAAGATGAAAATGATGCGGTCGCTTGCGGTTATCGGTCAGCGATATCGTCACGTCGTTCGTCATCGGTCGAAAATTTTGTTGGCGTTGATTCAACCTTTAGCCTTCTTTCCCGACCTTTATCCCGATGAAGAGAAATTTTCGTTTCATTGTCGTCTCGTCGTTCCAAATATTTTCGATCGATTTTTTCGTTATCAGAAATTTTCAGTCAATCAACAGTTTCGAATGAATAAAAAAAATAAAAAAACATTCTGTTAAAAACGATGGAAAAACTCAATCGCGATGTTTTATTATCTTTCGCCGTTCCGAGTATTTTTATTACGAAAGAATTAATATATTGAGGAATATAATATAATTCCACGAAAATCCGATAATTGCTGAAAACTGATTTCGCCGAATCACGAAATTCATAGAATAATAAATTATTACTTAACAGCCACTTTGCAAATTCGATAGATTATATCGAGTCTACGTGCGCGTGAATTTATCTACCATCGTCGATTTTATTTTCGTGTCTCGATAACGCGACGATTGCTCCGAAACAGAAAGACGTAACCGACACTATTAAATATATTAAAAAAATAACATATACGTCTTTCTGTACCTAAGTTCTCGACACTCCCTGTTATCCACTACGATTATCATGGAATCGAATCGGCATTGGCGAGCGATGGTACAGCATATTTCCGCGTGTCTCGCCATTTCGTTTACGATCAATTTTTTTTTTTTAAATAATCGCAACGATCTCCCAAACGAGCAAAAGATCGAAAAAGATAAGAAAAAATGTATATTTCACGCGATGTATTCGTTTATCATCGCGTATTTGTGAAAAAAAAAAAAAAAAGTCGAACGCCGCGATTTACGAGTTTACGCCTCGCGGATGGTATAAACTTTGCGGAAATGTTATAACGTGCACTGTAATGCGAAAAAAAATGGTCATAGTAGAGGAATGAAGTGGAAAAAACATTGTAGTTGTGCCGGTCGAGTGGTGTCACGGAGAGTGGCACACGTTGATCAATCTGCAGCGGAGTGTGAGTCATAGCCGCAACCACGGCGAGCCCCGCACACCCGTTGTGTACGGCTCTCGCTACTATAACATTGGCTGTGTTTTCTCGTCTCTCAATTTTTCTCTTCTCTTATATTTCTATCGGTCATGCCGCCGGAACACGGCCCCGTCGCACATGACCGACCTTTCGTTCCCATTCACTACACCCTGTATCGCCGAAACACGCCGGAGCCCCCATTATCAATGTCGATTTTTTCGACTCGCGGAAAAATCGAAGCGTTGAGTCATCCCACCCGATCCCCGTCCACCGCAAATTCTGACCTTAACCGTGGAAGTTGCACGCTTCTGTAGACGGTATTGCAGTTTTTACGCTCGACTTTGCTGATTCGATAACGATAGAGCTACGAAATGACGTCATATCTGATCGAAAGCTCGGAGAAATTTTCTGCTCAATAAATCGGTAATTCTTTGCACAACGATAACTTCCGAAAGGCAATTTACATAATTATTAATCTTTTTTGTAATAAAGAGCATTAGATATTGATAAAACGTATTTTTTAAAATTAGTCGCAACTGACTTATCGACCGATCAAAAAAAAAAATCGAGATAAAAATGTATACGTGTTATACATTATTATTAAACTGTTCTGCTTACGATAGAGTTGCGGAATGACGTCATATCTGATCGAAAGCTCGGAGAAATTTTCTGCTCAATAAATCGGTAATTCTTTGCACAACGATAACTTCCGAAAGGTAATTTACATAATTATTCATCTTTTTAATAATAAAGAGCATTAGATATTAATAAAACAGATTTTTTTAAATTGGTCGCAACTGACTTATCGACCGATCAAAAAAAAAAATCGCGATAAAAATGTATACGTGTTATACATTATTATTAAACTGTTCTGTTTACGATAGAGTTGCGGAATGACGTCATATCTGATCGAAGGCTCGGAGAAATTTTCTGCTCAATAAATCGGTAATTCTTTGCACAACGATAACTTCCGAAAGGCAATTTACATAATTATTAATCTTTTTTGTAATAAAGAGCATTAGATATTAATAAAACGTATTTTTTTAAATTGGTCGCAACTGACTTATCGACCGATCAAAAAAAAAAAAATCGAGATAAAAATATATACGTATTATACATTATTATTGAACTGTTCTGTTTACGATAGAGCTGCGGAATGACGTCATATCTGATCGAAAGCTCGGAGAAATTTTCTGCTCAATAAATCGGTAATTCTTTGCACAACGATAACTTCCGAAAGGCAATTTACATAATTATTCATCTTTTTAATAATAAAGAGCATTAGATATTAATAAAACAGATTTTTTTAAATTGGTCGCAACTGACTTATCGACCGATCAAAAAAAAAAATCGAGATAAAAATGTATACGTGTTATACATTATTATTAAACTGTTCTGTTCACGATAGAGTTGCGGAATGACGTCATATCTGATCGAAGGCTCGGAGAAATTTTCTGCTCAATAAATCGGTCATTCTTTGCACAACGATAACTTCGGAGGTATAATCTCCATAATTATTAATCCTTTTAATAATAAGCATAATTAGATATTTTAAAAACGTATTTTTTCAAATTAGTCGCAACTGACTTATCGACCGATCAAAAAAAAATGAGATAAAAATATATACGTATTATTCATTATTATTATTATTGTTAAAATGAAAGGTTAGGATACTATTTGAAATCTTGAAAAGCTTAATTACAGGTTAATCTATTAAAGAAAATTAAAGATAATTAACATCGCGAAGATTAATGTTATTTTTTAAGATTACATCGTAACATCGTATCATCGGAAGTCTAAAAAAAGAAAATATTAAGTTTTTAATTAAACTCTTCTGTTTTCGTAACCGGCGAAAGGAACAATTTAAAAAACATTATTTTTTCACACGTAAATTGAAAAGAAACTTTTCTCGTTTGAGAGACGAGAAAATTTCTCGGGCTCTTCGAGGACTCGCCGCTGCCGCTGACAAGCAACGGAGAGGAAAGCGAACGAGAAACGGAGTTTAAGGAGTACATAGTATTTTGTATAGTAGTATAGTACAGAGTTGAGACCCAGTGGCGGGGCTGCCTACCGCGAGGCCACAGCGCACACGTCCTCGCGTTCGCACGCACTTTTACTTTCGGTTCGTCACGTAGTTACCGCGATGCGGCTTTCCCCGGACGACGAAGCGGTGGGCTCCGGCAGGAAAGTCCTGGGTGATGGCGAGACAGAGCGCTGGTACACGATTGGCAACTTTTAACGCCCGTCGTGGTGTCCGCCGGCGTTTTGTTCCCTCAAACATCGACTATTCCAAGGAATCGCGAATTCGAAAGCGCAGTTTCATCGATTTCTTATTCGATGAAACTTACCGAAGAAACTATTCGAATGGCGACTAATTAATATTAATTATTGCAACGAAATTAATTTTTTTAATTTTTTTTAACACGGAAATTAACAAAAAACATCGTAGCGCACGGAAAATAAATTATTTGTTAGAGGAATTATTAATAATTCCGGGAAAAGTCATAATTCGCTGAAATACTCCGAATACGAACATTTGTTGCGCTAATTAACGATTAATTTTTTTTTAACTACTATAAAAAAAAAAATGACTACCGATCGATTTTATTTTCGATAAATTAGAAAATATTGATTTTTGGCGGTGCGGCGGAACGAGAAATTCGGAATGGAAAAATTTGCGCGATCTTTTGGGGTCAACGATAATTTATCAAACGGCGCGATGACGCGTTCCGAAAGTAACGCCGCGAAGTTTGGTTTTATTAAGAAATAAGACGCGGAAAGATTCGGAAAGTAACAATAGCATCGATGATCCTTGACCAGTGCGTCGGAGCGATCCAAATTGTCTTTTAAATGAATTTATCGTTTTTGGAGTGTAAAAATTGCAGCGTCAATGCTCTATTCGCGTCCTCGTCGACCCAACGATCGTCCCGTTCTGGAATGACCTCGAAAATTGCAATACTCCGAGAGAACCGATGCTGCATCAGTAAACCGTATATAAACGATCGTCATTGTTCTATCGAGAAATCGCCTGATTGGCTTCGATAGTACAGTACGCGTTCTGAGAACCTTGAAATTAGAAGAGAATCGAAGCGAGAAAAGCTCCTTACCGCGTCTATATATACACTATACAAATGGGTATTTATAATTGTTTGTTCTATTCGCGTCGCGAATAGGTCGAATTTCTGTAAGAAAACTTTGAACGAACGAAGAATTCCTCGAAATATCCTATTAAATTTTTTTTTTTTACGCAAACGCATTTGTTTCGCGTCATTAATTACGATGTTTTCTAACCTCAATTTTGTTCGAAATTCTACGTGTTTTGTGAAAAAAGTAAATAAAAAAAAAAAAATAATAATAATAATCGTAAGAATTCTTACGAAAAATTAATAAATTGCAATTTTATGTTTATTCACGTGAAATACTTCGCTTACTTTTTTTTACGCAAACGCATTTGTTTCGCGTCATTAATTACGATGTTTTCTAACCTCAAATTTGATCGAAATTTTACGTGTTTTGCGACAAAAGTGAATGAAAAAAAAAAAAAAAAAAAAATTTAATAATAATAATCGTAAGAATTGTTACGAAAAATTAATAAATTGCAATTTTATGTTTATTCACGTGAAATACATCGCTGACTGCAGCGTAATCCTGCGAACGGTCACGTAGCCGTACATCGTTTGCCCTATCGTATCGCACGATCGGAAAACCCGGAAATACGTAACATCAACAGTTGATTACATAAGCAATGTAAATATGTTTATCGATTTATTGTGTACCTTATATTTTTTTGAAGTACACGAGTTGTTTATTCGTAGTCGCGTATCGATCTGTCGTATTAATATTTAGGCTGTTGCTATTCGTCCCACTACTGGATGAATAAGCGTATATTATTCGTCCCGTTTTTTGGCTAAATGTATGCATTTTTTTTTTGCGTAATCCAATTTGTTAATTTTTTAGTTAATATGATGGACGAACAAAAATAATACATGATTATTCGTCCAGATGTAAATCATTATAACAAGATTCGAATAGTAAGAAAATGCATCGGGACGAATAATCTTACATTATTCGTCCCGACAAAACTTGCGAACGGCAGGAGACTGGATCGGGACGAATAATATAGGATTATTCGTCCCGACAAAACTTGGGAACGGCAGGAGACTGGATCGGGACGAATAATCTTACATTATGCGTCCCGACAAAAGTTGAGAATGGCAGGAGACTGGATCGGGACGAATAATCTTACATTATTCGTCCCGACAAAACTTGCGAACGGCAGGAGACTGGATCGGGACGAATAATATAGGATTATTCGTCCCGACAAAACTTGGGAACGGCAGGAGACTGGATCGGGACGAATAATCTTACATTATGCGTCCCGACAAAAGTTGAGAATGGCAGGAGACTGGATCGGGACGAATAATCTTACATTATTCGTCCCGACAAAAGTTGGGAACGGCAGGAGACTGGGTAGGGACGAATAATATAGGATTATTCGTCCCGACAAAACTTGGGAACGGCAGGAGACTGGATCGGGACGAATAATCTTACATTATTCGTCCCGACAAAAGTTGGGAACGGCAGGAGACTGGATCGGGACGAATAATATAGGATTATTCGTCCAGACAAAAGTTGGGAACGACAGGAGACTGGATCGGGACGAATAATATAGGATTATTCGTCCCGACAAAAGTTGGGAACGACAGGAGACTGGATCGGGACGAATAATATAGGATTATTCGTCCAGATAAAACTTAGGAACGGCATGAGACTGGATCGGGACGAATAATATAGGATTATTCGTCCCGACAAAAGTTAGGAACGGCAGGAAACTGGATCGGGACGAATAATATAGGATTATTCGTCCCGACAAAACTTGGGAACGGCAGGAGACTGGATCGGGACGAATAATCTTACATTATTCGTCCCGACAAAACTTGGGAACGGCAGGAGACTGGATCGGGACGAATAATCTTACATTATTCGTCCAGATAAAACTTAGGAACGGTAGGAGAATGCATCGGGACGAATAATATAGGATTATTCGTCCAGACAATACTTGGGAACGTTAGAAGAATGCATCGGGACGAATAATATAGGATTATTCGTCCAGACAAAACTTGGAAATAGTAGGGAAATTGTAGGAGGCTTTTTTTTTTCATTATAATAAATAGTATTTATTTCTTCAGTGGGGGGGCTTCGCCCCCCCAACCCCCCACCGGGGCTTCGCCCCGGACCCCACCAGGGGCTTCGCCCCTGGACCCCACCAGGGGCTTCGCCCCTGGACCCCACCGGGGCTTCGCCCCTGGCCCCCACCAGGGGCTTCGCCCCTGGACCCCATCCGTTCTTCGTAGAACCATATATGGTAGCAATTCGTCTGCCTACTATACACATGGAGGTGGCAGGGTGGGTGTGGGTGTGGGGACGAACAATATACATTTTTTCATCCCGGTACGAATTCTAAACTTGATGATCGGGATGAATAAATGTATATTATTCGTCCCGACCATTATCACATGGTTTAATATTCATACCGGGACGAATAAATGTATGTTATTCGTCCCGACCATTATCGCATAGCTTAAAATTCATACCGGGACGAATAATATACATTTATTCGTCCCGATCATCAGCAGACTTTAAAATTAAAAAAAAACGTCCCAGGACGAATAATATTCACTTATTCGTCCAGCAATTAACAACAAAACTAATGAATACATTATAATGCAACAAAATAAAAAAAACCACTATCGTCGAGACTCGAACTAGGTACCTTCCGTCTTCCAATCAACCGCTCAGCTAACTGAGCTACGCCGCTTCGATGTTTTATGTTAAATTTCGCTAGTACTTATGTCGTATGGGGTATGAGGGTAGCCGATTTTTTAGGCAAAAAATGGGTACACAACGCATCGCATGCATCATAAACATGAATTTTCATTAACAATATTTTAATTATTTGATTTATCCTTAGTTCAAATTTTGTCGGGACGAATAACATACGATTATTCATCCAGCTACGGGACGAATAGACACTCCGTAATATTTACGGATCGCGTAATGTTTTTTTTTACAATCGATAACGTATTTTTCTTATTTTTTTCGTCTTACGAGCTTTGAATTTGAAAACTTTGCAATTCAAATGAACTATCGACTAAACCGATAACACTTGCGTTTCGGAATCGTTCAAGTATCGAGTGTTTTGCTACACATTTTTTTCACACGAGATAAAAATTATTTCCGCAGCACTTTTTTTTTTAATGCTCGTAAATTTGTTCGAACTAATTGCCGCGCAATGCAAAACTCTACTTGGAAATTACTTTAGTTTTTGTTGATTTGCAAATGTATTTTAAATACGAAACGACTCTGTGTGAACGTTTTTTACGTGAAAAAAACTTAATTTCGCCGTTATTCGTTCGAAAGTAAAAAAAAAAAAAAAATTTATTATAAATCGCGATATCGCAAAATTTGTTGATTTTTCGCGATCGAAAATTCGAAAAAAATCACAAACCATAAAAAAAAAAAAAAAAAAAAAAAAACAGTCGATCGAATCGTTCGATGTGAAAGGAAGAGAAGGCAGAGTTCACAGATCAGGCGATATCGCATATGCGCGCATAAACCACACGAAATAAACATAACAATGGAACGCAGCGCGCCTGTGGCCCGCGTGTTTATAACACGTTTCCCTCCTTCTCCGGTAAAAATTGTTCGACGCCGATTCCTCAGCGCGCGCTATCCGCACGAAACGTTTCGCAATTCTTTGTTAGCTCGTTGCGCGTCGTTGAAAAGAATATAAGTTGAAGTGTTACAGTACACAAGTATCAGTTAGCAGATAGCAGAAGAACCGGACGACAAATGTGTGAGGATCGCAAGACGCGAGAAAATAAACGCGTCTTAGCGAACGCGTACCTCCCACATTTGTGTGGGTTTCATAAATCGTACATTTAACATATATACGATCAGCGAGTCGAGAAGTCTCGAGCATTGCGCATAACGCGCACACGCTGCTTTTATATTAATTATAACTCGGCACGTGGGCAGCAGTTTTACTGCACGCATGTAGGCATCAGCTGTCGCGCGTGTCGCCACTGAGCGGTACGTACGACGACAAGATGGATCAATTGTTGTTAATAACGAAAAAAAAAAAAAAAAATCAATTTTTATTTGGTTTCGCGATGTTACGGTAAATCGTAGTAATACATAAAAATTTATAGAAAAAAAAAAAAAAATCGAAAGCAGAGATAAAATTTCGAGATCACAAAGAAAATAAAGATTTTCTATCGCAAGTCTGGTTTCTCAGCTAAAAAGAGACGATTCTCGAAACGCTTTGAAATCCGAGTATTGAATGAATCACAAAGGTAATCGCGACCAATTATCTCTCATTACTGTTCATTCCCGTTAACTACCGAGTAATAAGGAGTAATTCCAATAATAGTGAAGCATTATACGCGATTTTGTATTGTAGTTTTTCTACCGAGCGAATAATCTCGACCGACAGAACGAAACAAAAAACATAACCTCATTCGTCTCGATGTTTCGCGTAAAATCATTTCTCACGGTCGACGAGTGTTATTTTTCTCAAAGTACGATACGATTATTGGCTTTTCACGATTATAATTAACGAATTAAACAATCATTGAGATTCTAAGCGATAATGTTGCGAAATTTACGCCCCCAATTAATTGCGGTTACGAAGAAAAAAAAAAAAAAAAAAAATTGAACGCGTCTGTCACCGATTCGATTACGAACGTTTTTTTTTCTCAACTTTTTTCGCGTTTTTTTTCTCATGGTCGGTAAAGTAGCATATTTTCTTGAGGCTACGGATTAAATCCGAAGACCTTGAAAAAAAAAACGTTTTGTTTCGGAGAAGCTTTCCCCCGCACGGTCAGTGACACAAAAGTAGTGGGTACGAGTAAAATTTTCACGCTCCGCTACCTGAAATCCTTTTCTCTGTTAGCCCGACAGCGCCGAGACCGTGAGCTGTTTCGTTAACGTTACGCACACACTTGCGTGCGTAAAACGTCTCGGGGATATATCAACACAAAGAAGTACACGAACACGCGGAGCGTGTCCCGTGAGCGCCGTGAATTGTCCGCATAATCCCAGGTGGCTGCTCACGCGACCTAACGTCCTTAATTCTCGGGAAAACCCGCAATTATTGTTATATACTTTGATAAGTAACAAAGACGCGCGATATATTCAAAGATACGGTATTATCTCCCACAGGAGTTTCTTATCGTAATACCGTTGTACAAAAAATTATCGAGAAACACCGATCTCCAAATGTTTTTTCCGTATCATCAATTCCGCTCATTGAGAGATGTACTGTCACAAGGGACGGAGGAGGGGGGGGGGGGGGGGGCGCGAGGATGAGTGTGTAGCATCCGCGGGGCCTGAAGGCCGCTCACGACTCCGCAACTGGCAGCGCTGTCGCGACTGACAGTCGTAAACAAAAGTCATCGAAGACTTTTTAAAAAATTTAATTTTTTTTTCCACATTTAAACCGCATTCACTCAACAACTTCATTAATTATTAATACCTTTTTTAAAAATAATTTCATAAATATCGTATAACGAGAGTATAGGGAAAGTTCGACCGTTCTGATATATTCGACAAACAGGTGGGCACAGCGCGCAGGTTCGAGAGATATGTGTCTCGCTTACTCTCGTTCGGTAAAGCTGGACTACGGTGAAGAGCGATTTACTGTACTATAGAGGATAGCGATGAATTGTATGTTTGTGTGAACGAACGTACGCAGAGACGGGAAAAAAAGAAACGAGACGACGGTACGGTTTCGAGGGAAGAAAAACATATCCGTGATTGAGTTGCCTACCTTCGGTCTGTAGAACCATTTTCTGATGGACTCCATCGCGTAACAACGAACGGCAGTCCCGCACGGGGGGGAAGAGGGAGGGGGGTCACTGAGAGTACACACGCGTGTTCGAAACTCGCGTCATATTGAGGTGCTCACCGAACCTCGTCACTCACGCACAAGATAATCTTCTTCCTCACTGAACGAACAGCCGCGACGACAATGTTTTGAGGCTGAATTTTTATTGTTTTTTTTTTCCTTTCTTTCGAACGTTTCAACGAGCACGAATGCTCCACGGGCGTTCACGAAACCCCTCCACGAACGAGGATTATTCACTGACTAGGCATGCTTGGCTATGTAGTATATCGGACGGGCAGTTGCGCGTCCGTGACACTGCCGTGAGAGCCGCGAGCTGAATATACATGACGCTTGCGCGAGAGTATGCGCATCCATATGCGCAGTGTACGTGCGCAAACGTCGTAAAGCGGCAGCGCGCGCGACGAGGAAAGTACGTATTAATATAATTCGCTGTGGCGCCGCGGGAGTGCGCATGAAAACAATCTATATGGTCGGAGCTCCGAGGGTAATAATGTTTTCTCATGGTAAGCGATTTTATGAGAAGAAAAATCCTTTTTTTATTTTTAGAAAATGTAGGTGTGCGAGAAAAGGGCTTAGTTTTTTTTTATTTGTCTATCCTTATCGAGGCGAGAGTTTGAATTGTTCTTTGCGAACGTTCGAATCTCAGGGTCGAGAGACTGACGTGCATACCGAAGAAAAACCAATTCAAGTCTTACATTCAGATTCGAATATGTAGTTGAAAAGCTCTTTGAGCGAAATGGCGCGGGCCAATTTCAATAATGAACCGGAACTCCTTTACGCTTACTCTTTATCCAAATACGTGTAGCCGCGTTGTGTATCGCGCCGCTATCGAATGTGAATTGTATTACACCCACTCGCAATCAGTTCGATGGATAGGAATGTTTCTTATTCTAACACCCTAATTTAATTAGCAATCCTGGCGCACAGTTATTCTTTTGTTCTTTGAATTTTACTGGAGCACTAGAGTTTTACATGCTTGAGGTTTTCGTTCGGAGATTTTATCTTACTATAACGGGGTGAAATTTATTTTTCGGAAAAACTATATTTGACTCGATTTTTCGATTACTAAAAATCCTCCCACACGAGTAAATTATTTTCTGCCACTATATACTATTTTATACTAAAAAATATTATGTTTCGAAAAATGTTACCCTTTACGATTTTTATTAATTGTCAATTATTCATAATCAATTTTAATAATAATAAACTATACAAATAAATAAAATAAACGATTTTTATGACGTAAAATTAGTGTTCTATTTAAATTAATTAACGTTTGAATTCACCATTGTTTAATTTTCCGCGTTTACAGTTTTATTCGCATTCGTTCGCATATTATCGTATTATTTTTATGTGTTGCATGGCTTCGATTTTTTTCAACAAAATCGGTGACTTTTAATTACTAATTAATTAAATCGTAAATTTTTTTTAATTGCACTTAGTAATTGTTTTTACGTTTTTAACCTCAGAGTTGAGGTTTCGATATTGCCGAGCGGCCTATTTTCGAACTTATAGTACGCGATAGAAAATATGACCAGATTAGTGTCAGAAGGGCTTATTGACCCCGAATACGTTATTTACACTCTAAACTAACGATATTTGCGAGGGTTCCACCATCGAACACCTTATTTACCTTCACCATTCACAATAGCCGTCTGATATTAATTAGAATTTGATTACACGTTCCCTTGTTCGGCTCGCAAGTTCGACGATGTTGGAAATAACATAAGTATATCCATGAGAACGGCAACTAACTATATATGAACAATAATCTAAACGCAACACTTCGAGGGAAGGCGAGCGCACGGGGGCATCTTTGACGCAGGGGGGTTGTTCTAGCGATGGTGGGACATGCGTGGGGGATGTCTTATAAAAGAGCGACCACCATCACCTGGAACATTGCTCTCGCAGAATTTAAACCCGCAACAAGCCACTGTGCCATCGTCTTCTAGCTGCTCAACCGCGTTGGTTTATTTATCTCTGTTATTATTATCTATTTTTCCCGAGTGACTAATTAGTTTTTATTCGAATTTCATCGATCCTTAACTTCGTTAATTTTTAACGAAGTAACAAAACTTCCGAACGGAAGAAATCAGCGAAACAACGAAGCGTCTGCGTCTTAAACAAGGAATACTTAAGGTAAGAGGCACTTTTTTTTTGGTATAGAATTTTTTTTACGTGTTTAATGGTAAAGAGATCGTAATTTTTGCACAATAAACAATAATAAATAAATAAAAGAATTTGTTGATTTTTCATAAACGTACGGAAAAATATGAATTTTTTTAACGTTCAAATTCATGACGTGTTATCATTCGATTGGTTGATAAAAGATTATCAATTATTTAAAATAATTTTTTTGCTCTCGGAGCGATAATTTGTTTTTTGTGAGTTTTAAAAATACCGCGTGGTTTTTAAAGAATAAAAAAAATTTCGGTAACTTTCGTTCGTAAATTTTGTTATTGATTATTAGAATTTGTAAACGTAAACAAATAATGGAATTTTCTTATCTTCGCTTCGCTATTTTCTTGGATTGCGTTTTTCACTCGAATATTTTACGTTCACGCGTTTTCGCACTTTTGCAAATAGTCGAACGAAGTAAAAACGTCAGAGCCGACGACGTATCTTTACTCTATTATAGCGTATATCGTCAGTGGGACCGATGCATCATCGAGTGTCACTACGACGTGCGAATGAACGCGGATAAAGTGGTTTTTCGTGTGGGTTACGAGAAGGGAGAAACCGACCGAACAAAAGATATGACGTAAAAGTGAGAAGTCAAAAGTCGGATCACAATTTCAATTTCTCGAAGTGCTTGAAAGATCTTTCCGGCTTTTCTACGTTTTCATTATAATATTTTATCCGACGCGCGTTCGTAATTCTCCGGATACGGCGTGAAGAAAGTCGCGAACAGTTATCTGTATATCCGACATCGCGAAACGATTATCACTACATCGCCGGCTTTCGAGGAATCGGCAATTATTTTCATTCTTTCAGCACAATAGTAGCGGAGTGTGTATAAAAATATGAAAATTAAATTTACCTGAAAATCAAAATTTAATAATTAAAAAAAATAATATTAAGATATATTTTCAAAAATGGTAACTACCATAACATTTTTTTAATACCATTTGTAAGCAATCGAATCATCTCTCGGTTAATCGAATAATTCCGTGATAAAGAAATTGAAAAAATCGTAACAATTTTTTTGAAGACTATTTTTTAAAAATTAAACCGAATAGTAGTAATTCCATTTAAAAGTTTCGTTGAATATGCAATCAATAGACTTCTATTTATTGAAATAAAACTACAGTTGATCGTGTATCTTCCGTCGAAAAAAGGGGATAACCAGCGACCGGTACGGCTGGAACGCGAATTGATTTCTCGGGTTTCGTCTCATCGTATAGATGGCGCGCGTACAACCCTTCGGTGTTGAAGGATATTCTCGTCGCGGTAAAATGCAATTCTCTCGATATCGCAACGAAAAAAAAAAAAAAAACAATTGTACACATTATCCCATATATTTTAAATTGATTACTCCAAAAGAAAAATTAATTTTTTTTGTTTACATCTTACGAACAATAAATTCATTTATCATTGCCAATTCCTTCAGATAAATCAGATATACGATTTTAATTTAATTGTTACAACAAAAATGTCATTAACGGCATAAAAAATCGTTAAAAAAAATGTGTGTAATCGCCATAATTCACGGTTCGCCACCCCCACCGGAAGTTAAAATAAAACGAAAAATATCTCACAAATTTCCGTACAAACGATCATTAATGATTTTTCACCGGCATTCCTTGAGAACTTTTCCTCACCGTTGCGCCGTCGTTAGATTTTGCCTCGAAGGAGTTCAATCGACCGCAAGAATTACGTTCCGAACGGACGCCTGAGATAACGCGAATAACAGCGTTTGAATCGTAACTCGCATAATGAGAAAATCAATACGCGAAACGATACCAAACTCTTCGTAGCGCCTTTCCATTGATATACAATATTGCCATTGCGTAATAACACAATAATACCGAGTTTTCATTTTCTCCGCTGATTTTGCGGTAAAAAAAAATCGTCGAATAATATTGCTTAACGGGTAAAAATATCGTTATTGCAACTCTTATCCCCCACCTTTTCATTATTTCTCCGCTGTGAAAAAAAAAAAAAAAAACGAGTAATCCTTTAGTTTTCCCGTGTGTTGCCACCGACGATTCGAATATTGCCTTTCAATCGAAAGCGCGAGAGCGACAGTTAGACGAATTCACCGCAAAACTTTCGAGTTGCGAAAGCAAATGGTTATAAACTCTTATCGATGAACACAGCGAGCATCAAGTCTGCAATACTCGCCGATATTAGTTATCGCGGGATCGTTGTTGCCGAAGACGAAAGAGTAAGTTATGGACCTGCGTTCGAGAATAACGACGAGTTCCTTTATCGCGCGCCACAAACACACGATAGAAATATCACAGAGACCTTTAAATGAAATTCCTCATCGTCTGTCCCGAGTACTCAACGATTTACGAGTTTTCGATCGTCATTTTCGCGATCATTGTTTCATAATACGAAACGACGTCTTATTCCCGTATCGATCTCATTGCTTTGTTCGTTTTAAGGGATGGAATCCGCGATGTTGTAAAACGGCAAGTGAAATTGTTTTTATAGACAAAAAAGGGGTTTCAAGAGTTACGCGAGAGCTCCTCGATAACGTAGTCTCATATTGTTGAGTCCGTTAGGTCGTTTCGCTCGATGGATAAACCAGCAGACAAGACGCCTCGGTTTTGCGATGTACATCAACGATACACCGAAGCTATTACGATCGGGTCGTCGTCGCGGGTAATAAAAAAAAATAGTCGCAATAGCTCGGGCATAGAATTGACGATAGGAAGATCCCCGATGGCACTGCGCGTGCATCTCATTTTTTTTTTTTTTTTTTTTTTTTCGCGCAATATCGGAGACGAGAAGAAAATGGAGTGAGAGGCCGCGAGACATCATTATTGGCAAGTGGTTCGCATAAACATCATCGAGGCTCTGTGTTTCACGTTCGAAGAGGCAAAGGAATCGGTCGCCACGACAGAAACGCCCTGTCTAAACGACAGAGACGCGTTCCGCGGTCCTGTCTCTTATCCTCGGGACACTTAGTAGCACTTACTCTTATCTTAATGACCAGAGACTCGGGTAGCGTTAATGGCCTCTTAAAATTAGCGCCGGGGCACCCTTCGAAAATTTTCGAGAAGAAACCCTTTCGCTATACCGTACAGGATATGATACTTTGCATCGTAGCCACGTAAGGACGTGACAAAAATTCGATATTCAATGTTAATCGGGACCTTTTTTTTTAAAGACGTTTTTATTAAACATATTCCACCGAACTGCATAAACGGACGATAAGCTGATGCGACGAATAATTTTCAAAAGTGTATACTGTAGCTGCGTGCAAAGGCGATAAACTCGAATTAAAAAAAAAAAAAAATTATCGCGTCGCGATGTATTTAAAGTATTTCCACGCGGATGAAAAGATGATTCAAAAAATATATGAAATTCGGCAATTTGATATACATAATTTATATATTTGTGATGTAATTCGTTATATATTTGCGGTGATATGTTTTCAAATTTTTTCGTGGATATTCGATATATCATCGATATATTTTGCGATATATTTTTTTTTCCATGCGAATTTAATTCACTTGAAATTTCCCATCGATATTTTCAATAAAGACGATTCTGTAGAGTTAAGTGAAACTTTTCGCATCCAAGTTCCAGACGATGCACTTGTTTTATGTTAATTAATTTTTTGGTCTAATTACATCGAGAAGATGAGAAATAAGCGAAAAAGCAATATAATAAATTACATCGTTTTCGATGAATGTGCAATTTGCTCATTTTCCAAATGGCGTATTTCGAACGCTTATACACGGAATAAGCGCACTTTAACTTTTAGTCACGCGATATGTAAGGAAAAGTTGATTTCTTTATTTTTTCCATTAAGTATGGAAAATAGTATCTCAGGCGTCACGACTCCTGTTGACCGACAAATTATGTGTCGACAATTTCTCGACTACTGCAAACGTATTTTGCATTATAACGAAAAGTATGTTGAGATTGTTATACATGTTTAAGAGGCGTATCGCGGTGAAAGGGCTGAAGTTATGGTACTGTTACCTGTACGCAACAGTCTTCCAACTGTTTCGTTACTTATCCCTACGGTTCGTTGATCCGACAAGTCAACCGAAACGGTTCGGCCGCTCCATTGTTTCACGTTTACGCTCGTTGACCATCTTGGGCTCGAAGTGCAGCCCTTCCTAACATTATATATCCACTGAAAGCTCGTCGAAAACTTTTGTCAGGACGTAATTAAGAAGAAAAATCGAATAGACGAAAATTGAATTCACGATTGCGATCTCCGCGATGTTTTTGTTTTACGGAAAAAAAAATTTTACGAGATTTTAACGAAAGTTTCTATAATTCAATTGGGTACTTTTGGTACGTTCGCAGATGGCCAAAATTTCGTTAACCCTTCTGCTCCTGGCGGCGATGTTGACCGCAGGAAGTTGCCAGACGTTTCAGTATAGTCGCGGATGGACAAACGGAAAACGCGCCGAACATCCGCCACTGAGTCCCGCAGGATTTCAGTCGGAATTTAAAATAGCAAATTTTCCGGTTCAGGGATTCAACGAACACTCGTCTGACCTCGCAGCACCGTCGTTGGCGACCCACTGCGGCTTGCAGAAACTCAAAATGATGCTCCAAGGAAACGGTAATGAACAGGTGAATAAAAAAACACGTATAAAACATCAAATTTAATATCAGAGCGAACGTCGAATCGTAATTTAATCTCGAATAATATTGCGTAAAGAAAAGTGATATTTGCATTTTTAAATTATTCGTGTAATATACCTATTAATTTGTATTATTTTATATACAGTTTCGTAAATAACGGACAATACATTATTATTATTAAAAAATCAGTATTATTTTATCGTAATTTTTTTATCAACGTTTTAGTTTTTATTAATAATTTTTTCAAAAGAAATATATCAGTAATATGCGAAATTTGGCATTTTTATATAATTAATATATTAATCATATTATTTTTTTAAAATATATCTGTAATATACGATTTTTTAAAAATATATTGGATATATCGTTGATATATTTTTCGATATATTTTTTTTTCGTTATTGTATGTGAAATTCCAGTTTTTTGAAGTTTTCTCGAGTTAATTATATTCTGTGTATTTATTGATTCGTAAGGAAATCGACTTTAGTTCAATTCCGCGGTTACAAAAAAAACACTCATCACTTTTTTTCAAAGAGACGACAAAATCCATATTGGAGCAGAATTTGCGATTTCGTCAATCGTATTCGCGATAAACGGCATTAAAAATTGGACTGACAAGTCTGCGAACTTTTCGATTGTCTACATTGCGGTTCGAAATAATTTATCGTTCTCTACAATGTGATGGCCGGTTAAATAATTCGTCGATATCTTAGATCCGATTGCACCCGATACGGATACATCATTAAAAATATCAATGTGTGAATTATCGGTGACAAATTGACGCCTCTAAAATTAGTCCTCGTATCTCTCTCCGCATAGACCGTAAAATCACGTGAATACATAGTCGCGCTATACCAGCGTAGAGCGATGTGCTGACAAGCTGACAGAGCACCGCGACAATATTGATCCTTCATTTCCCGTCGTCGAATCCTATTCAACACTCAGGCTAACGATATAATTCATTCTATCGGAAAACTATAATAATCTCGTGAAATGTCGAGATTGTCACGAATGGCGAAACGCGGAAATCGAATTGAGTATCGATATTAGGGTCTTTTAGCGCGGATGCGCTGATTAATACTTATAGGAGGACACAATACGATCGACACGGTTAAAAAAATTACGATAGGCTTTGTAAAATAATGCAAAATTCGAAGCAACATACCAAAATTTGATGGTTTGCGGTGAAAAACTCGTAAAAAACATAATTAATAATCGTAAATATATTTTTTTATTTCGTTCGATGGGGAAGTTAATCTTTTCGTTTTTACGATAATTTGTATCGCGATTTCGATGGAAATGATCTGAAAATTATTTGGACCGAAGACACAGTTTGGTTTTTGAATATTTCAGTTGTACCTCTTGCCATGCGAACTTCTCGGAGGTCTTCAAAGGTCCTATCAAGATCAGCTGCAACAGCAACAGGATATCCTGCCGGCGGTCGGCCATTACCGTCGCGCATCATCCACCGCGTACGACAGTAACAACAATAATTATTGATACTCCCCGTTAATAATCGGCAGCCGATGACGGCGATGATGGCTGCGGCATCGTCGATATTTGGCGCATGCGCTATGACTCACTTGTACATCCACTTACGGCATTAATCCGTCACGATAAATTAATAAAAAAAATTGCTACAATGAAATTTCTATTATTGGACTGCTGTTGCTGTACATTCGATGTATAGCTACGATTATGAATGCTTTTACGTTTTACATTTTCGAAATTTTCATTCGTCGCCTTTATCATCGACGATATCAAAAAATGATTAATTAGGAGAACTGGTAGCTGGAAAAACAAATACTTCGTATATAAAACAATTTTTTTTCTGAAATAGTAATTTTCTCAATAATCTCTTAGATTCCCCAACCAATAATCTTTTACAGTGAAGAAACCATAAAAAAGAAATTATAGAGAAACTCTCGTCGTAGTGGAAACACTTAAATGGTCACTGCGTAACTGAAATGGTTGCCGATAACAGTATTTCGATTGCGCGTCGAACAACGCGACGAATTGAAATGAATTAAAAAAAACAGCGGGAAACGGCTAGTAAATGAATGTTTATCGATGTTCAATAAAAAAAAAAAATTTATCTTTATATAATAGCTGATCGATCGAAAGAAACATTTGTTTGGGTGAAACTTACCGTGAAATACATCGACGAAAAAAAAAAAAAAACGGAATTCAAGAATCCGGAAAGTACCCATAAAATACGAGATTATTACGAGATTTCTTCTAATCCAATTCCGCTTTCAGTACCTATACTCAGAAGTCTATAATTTACGTCTAGACTTCCGGCAAACGATAAATTATTAAGTACACTTGACACGTACACACGTGGCCTCTTGTACCCGATAGATTTTTCCACGTGACCATTGAGTTTTCATCGATTGAAACGTACAACGATGTTCTCCTCCCACCCGTCCAGCCGGTTAATTAAGTTTTCGTTGCGGCCTAATTGGACATCGCGCGTGGCCCTTCGATAGATAGATCTCTCGACGGTACCGGCCACGAGTGCTGAGCACACCGGGGATTTCCTCTGTCAACGGAAGATGGAGTGAAACACTGGTCAATAGAGACATTCGCTGAGTCCGTGGATTACTACTGCGCTCGACGACTTATCTCGTACCTACTCGCCGCCCTCTGTTCCCCATCTCGTCCACCGTCTCATGCACCGCTGTACGTTACATAATGTATGTTAGCCGTTCGATTGAGATGATAGATTTTGATTGTACGGCGTACAGGCCGCTCGTCGTGATCCTCGATCTCAAAATCGACTTCGATCTCAATACCGTTTTTGGATCGCATACATTCGATCGTAATAAATTATTATAAAATAGAAAAAAATCGAAGAACGAAAGCAGATTTTTTTTCGTAAAATTATATTTTATTTAATACATAAAAAATTAATATCACCATTATTATTATTATTAGACAATAATTCAATTTCTCGAAAAAGAAAAATTACGCGATTACGAGAGGATGAGATTTTATCTCATCCCTATTGCCGGCCAATCAAAGCTTCTTGCATCAGCCTAATATGCGAAGATCGGCCTCCAAAAATGGAAGTTTGATAGACCCGATTAGAGAATTCTAATTACAGAGTAAAAAATTATGGGTGCTATCGCTGGGCGGCTATAAATGCTTCGACTCCGTTTAGCACTTCGCGACGCCCCTCCCGATGAACTGGATGAAGAGGTTATGAGCGATCGACCGTCTATCGATGCAATTGAAAAACCTTTCGCGCGAATTATAACCGAATGATTTTGTATTACGAACGAATTTATAGCCAAGTGCAACGAACCCCCTTGAGGTCAGAGAGGTGCCGCGGCAGACATGTCGAATTAAATCTTTACGAAGACGTGCCAACCGCGGACTCTCAATGTACACTGTCGATGACGAGAGTGTCGATTACGAAAGTGGAATATTCAAATGTTGTCGTGAAATCATTTTATGTAATCAAGTAACCCCCCCCCCCCCCCTTTCGTGTCTGAAAATATGACAATTTGATTAGCCAAAAATATAATCTCAGGCATTACTTCGACACAATTGTCTATATTCGGCTAATTGTCGCGTATAAATGAAAATTGAAAGATTAATCATTGAATTTTCTGCACGAAAATCTCGAATATCTCTATAAAAACGAAATTTTTTTGAATTATTAAAAAATTTTTTTTTTTTTTTTTATCGCGTAATTGAATTCCGAGGAATTCGAAAAAAATGGTATTATCAGAGCCAAAAGTGGAGAGATAAAAAGACGCGGAATAAAAAGACGCATTTTCTACATTTACTTCCGTCCGTTTGAAGAACACGTCCGCGTGTCCTCCGATGGAAAATCCTTACGGATTCAAGGGGCTTATATATGTTGTACATGGAACGAGTCAGACTCACGTCTCCGTGATCGCGAGGTCTCGTCAACGCGTGCACACGTCTCTCGGTGGTTATTCCCGTCGGTTGATCCTCGAGGGACCAAAGATACGCCACGGGAAAGCGGGTTTCACAGGAGGTTTCACTACGGGGGTACAAACGTAACGGGCTAAACAAGCGAAGGCAAGAGCAACGAGCATTATCGTATTATAGACTCCAATGCGAAGAACA
This sequence comes from Buathra laborator, assembly GCA_934046635.1. Lineage (NCBI taxonomy): Eukaryota > Metazoa > Arthropoda > Insecta > Hymenoptera > Ichneumonidae > Buathra > Buathra laborator. Next base: position 10,487,840 of record OW203900.1, read on the forward strand.
GAACATAGCGTACGGTTACGCAGTCCGTGTGCTGCAGAGCAATAGACGGAGCGCAACCACTCGAGTGCCGATGATCTCCCTTCACTGCGACATCGTCGCACTAACGCATTAATATTTAATGCGATTAAACTCGTTTCGTCTCGGATCCACGCTTGGATAATTGCTTTCTGATTAGACGGCCTTTTGGAGCGCATGGCAATGCCGGCAATTTTATTGCAGTTGCAGCTGCAGTAGTCGAAAAAATAAATTAACGATTTACAACTTAATCCTATAACTACGCATATGGGGTCTAATGGAGACGAAACCTTTAAAAAAAAAATTTTTAAATTCATTTTCAAAATAATTCGTCGATTAAGACGCGTCGCTGAATCACGTGACTTCGGCAATATTTATTATATCGATGTAGCATTTTGACGGAGATATTTTCTCGCATCTTCTCGATTCTATGTTACGATTAACCAACAAAACAAACGAAAAAAAAAAAAAAATTCAAAAGATCGTTGAAAATTTTCAACAATATGCAAGGTTTTTTAGTATTAAATATTTTTCTATGTAATTTCATGTAATTTGTTTTTTAATTAATAATCATCGATCTTATGGAATTTTTTACGATTTTATAAGTAACGATAAAAAATATTTTTAATCGGGCGTTTGACGCGGATTTGTGTAAAAACGAGAAACGAGAGTTTTATAATTCGGAGTGTGTTGCACGATTAAATCTATTATTCTCAAATACGAAACATGCGGAGTGGGAGGGGGGGGGGGGGAGGAAGTAATCCTGTAGTATCGTGTGACACCGCTGCCTGATCACATAGATACTCAGCAGAGATGCTCCGAATAGCGTACGAAAAGACCCCTCTGATATGCTGCCTCTCGCTCACCCATCGTTTGCTAAGCTCCGCTGCTCCAGGGATACATCTCGCTATCTGTCCCCTCCTATATTCGCTGAGGTGGGATTTTTCCCTCGGGAGTCAAACGAGTGTTTCGAGCAAACAGCTCCGACTGCTTTTGGTTACTCGTAAGTGATTAAAGCATACGTTGCTTCAACCTATCGAGACTATATGGCGAATCGGTTTGCGTGGGGGCAACGCGTGGTATCATTGGGATGTTTGATTGTCACATTCTTAATCGCAGAAAAATACAAATATTTACGGAGTCATTGTTCGGTGATTTATTTACGGTGTCATTTTTCGGTGAATTATTTACGGTGTCATTTTTTGGTGAATTATTTCGTTATTTTTTGCAAATGAAATACGTCAACTTAGCGTGTGTAATTTCCGCAGAATCTCCGAGATTTTCATAATAATAAACAATTAACGCGATCTAATTATTACAATTTTTTTTATTTAACAAAAGTGCAATGACGAGACAAAAAAATTGAATCCGATGAGAACGAGTCGATAAAAAGTTTATCGTGTCGATGTTCGCAAATTATTGACGAAAAATTTATATTTCGTAGACGGAGATTTTAATTTCGAAATTTAGTTGTTTAATAATTAAAATATACTTAAGTATGGATTATTTAACGTCCATATACGAAATCCCGTAAATTTGAATAGAATTTATTCGAATTAAATACGTTTTTTTTACCGACTGAATAAGCATTCGACAAGCAATTAAAAAAAAATTAATTTCGTTTAAATAAATGTCTTCAACCTTAAAAAAAATTCTAATTCGAAAATGAATGACAAAATCACGTTTTAGTAACAAAACAAAAGAGGATCTGAAGGGAAAAACAATATTTCTCAATTACATAATTGTCTATTGTTTCAATTTTATCCATCGATGGAACAGAACGACGGCAACAGTGTCTATGAATATCAAGTATAAAGCCGTAGACCGATGAAAAGCGCTTCTGTCCTTTTCGATTAAAAGTTAGTTGCCTCTAACGGCGGTTGAAAAGTTTAGCCTGGAAGCGTCGGGTGGTTCGGTGCTTTGCGTAGAAGTTCGACGGGACGGATGAGCAAAGGGAGGAAAAAGAGAGAGGCGCCTGGCGTCGCGGCACAAACTTCGAAATGAATGTTATTAGCAGCGATAGCGGGAGGAAAAGGCGGATTAAAGGGCGGAGGTGGGTGGCGGAAGAGGCCGTCGGGCGCTCCGTATAAATACATAAATCGGGCAATCATCCTAAATGGTGCGAAGCTCAACGGAGGAAAGAAAGAGGGATGCTGTACACTCTCTGTCGCTCGTTCACAATATCACATTGCCTTTTTCGGCCTGTCGAGAGCGCGTCTGTCGGCTGTCTTTTGTCGTGCGTTTTCCTGGTACGAAGGATTTCAACCCGCTTATGCGACGGAATACCTTTTCCGCAATAAAAAAAAAAAAAAAAAAAAAAAAAAACCAATACATCGAAAACCAACATTACACTACGCTACGGTAGTAAATAGATAAATAGTCAAAGAATATAAAATAATAAAGATCGTTGAGTCACCGGAAGTGACGCGTAAAAATTCAGTTGCAAATGAAGATTTTCACAAATTTTTAATATACTTTCTGCACATATTGTTTATTCATGTAAATGTTTTAAAAATACATCGAATTTTATGAGTAGTCGAGAGTTGTGTGTTTCTCTTATATCGAAAATGACGACAATGACGAATACTCGTAAGTACCCCAAAAAAAAAAAAGTACATAACAACCGGCGAGCCCTACATGTGACCGTCCACCTTCGAAACTCCGATTAACTGACCCCCGAGTTCTCGAAAATTATCGTCACGTTCACTTTGTTCGTCGCTCGGTTTACACGGTAAATCGATCTTCGATCGTTTCTTTTCGCGCGCGCAGCCCCAATCTTCGTGTATCCACTTTGCCGTGAGAAACTGTTATCTAAATGGGATCCAAAAGAAGGTCGGTAAATGAGGGGCGCGTTAACCTCGGACGCGGTGTCTGGAAACGGAAGAAGGGGTGAAACGACAAAAAGCAGTGGACTTACAGGCGAAAAAAAAAAAAAACGCACAACACGATCGTCCATTTGAAAGCCTCCCTAACCTAACCCTATACAGCAACGAGGTCTTTTTTTGTGTATATTCTTCGCATTGCCGAAACTATAATCGGAATAAAAATCTACGATAACTTCGAGAGACCGAGAAACCACAAAACTATCGGAAATAGGTGAACCTCTAGGGCTCTCCGTTGTTCCCGGGAAGCGGTCATCTTTACGAGCAGGAAATAGACACATACGTTTCACGGGCCAACGATTCACCACTTAGAAAGACATTTCGCGAAATGTTCAGGGTGTCTCTAATGGGCCACGAAAATTGATTCGTTCCGTTCGACCTCCTACGAAGTTTGTCGCTCTCTCGTCGTGTTTCTATCGTCCTTCACCCGACGAACGGTGCGATGCGGTTAAAAGTTTCTTTCTCTCTCTACCAGCGTCGTCGTCGTGTTTTTTTTTTTTCGTCGAGGCGTTTGAAATTGCTTTTCTAATGTCTCCTCGAGCCTCGGATATCGTATATCCTACAGGTGAAACGTGTAAGCGCAACCGTTCATTACCGCGTCATCGCGCGCTCACGGTGAGAGTAGATAAACAAGATGGAACGATTGCTTGTAATAATAAAACATTGCAATCTCGATAATGATTCCTCTTCTCGCAGCTAATCAGTCTCATATTTCTCGTAATAATGATAAAATGATAAATATACGAATTGTGGCATTTCTCGGTGTATGAATCATTAAATGGATATCACAATCTCATAACGCTCGCGGAGCGTTATACTATTCGGTAATCATGAATAATATCGTCGGGTCGGATTGGACCCAATTGCCAGAACCGGGCATTTCGGTACGCGATATAGCAGGACACATATTATGTATAGCGTAGCATACCGTTTGCGTACACATGTTGGAGAGGTTGTAATTGTTTGGGAACATCCGCATTGGGCAGACCAGACTGGAGCTAATATTGGATTACTTTTTAATTTGCGCGCTGTTCCCGTCCCTTCGCTTACGCCTATATCGCGTCCCACACCTCTGTACTACGATCGCTGGGTGCACGTGTCGTGTTTTGCGAGAATTCAGACTAAAAGGTACAGTGATTGGCCACTTGAATCTCTGTGATAAAAAAAACATTCTCTCGTCGTGTTTTTCGTCTTCAAAAAGTATGTAAATTTTTTTTTTCGCACATTATTTGGGATTTAACAGTGCGAAAGCCATTTTTACGACGGCTATACCGTTGAAAAATAATTACTGACGAAAAAATCGCGTAACGCCGAAAAATCGATTATAGATCGATATTTCGAAAGCATTTGATATCTTTCGAAGTTAATATCATTATTTACTTTTTATTTTATCTATAAACTTTCAATCGACTCGATAAAAAGATACGACATTTTTATGATACTTTCGAAAGATCGATACTGTGTTCGAGGATTTTTTAAACTTTTTTTCCCGTATTTTTTTATAGGTTAAGTGGGTGTTGTGTTGATAAAAATCGTTCTTTGAATGTCAGATCAATTTATTATGTCGGATTGAGACGAATTTTGGAGATTTATTCATTGCACATTATAAATCCGATTGGTGTTTATCGGCGTTTCGTTAAAATGCATCGTAAGCTATTCACACTCGAGGGGCCAATGACTGCGCCAAATAAGGACAGAACTCGGGTAACAATGCGATTGCCGGCTCGCCGTGTGCGGTTGACGATGCATATTGGAGAGAAATTGTTCGGCGGTGTGCCAAAGCAATTCTGTAGCGTTGCGCGTAGTATTGCGCGACGTACGCACAGCGTTTGCGAGGGTTGGTGCATTCGTGTGACGTGGATGGGGAGGCATACACCGGCCACTGATGTATGATCGCGGATTAATTCCGGGGGCGTGTGCCTCGTCCTCGGGGATCTCGTTCTCCATTATACTATACTATACGCACGCGTACGTAGTCGGGATGAAATTGTATATATTGGTTTCATGCGTTGCCCTGTGCCGCACGCGATAAATTAACCTCCGGCATGTTCAGCCCCATGAATCCACTTGTTTTTCCTCAATTAAACCGCTCCATCTATGGTGCCAAACTCCACTCTCGATGTTATCGTTAAAATAATGAAGAAAACACGAAGTCATCGGGATAAAGTGAAATTAAATTTCGGATTTTTTTTTTTTTTTTTTTTTTTTCGTATTGAAGTCCGATATACTTGTTGGATTGACTTTCTTCGAGATAAACGGGATTTTAGGAAACAGACCGCCCGTATACCTGCGCCGAACTTTCAACGCTTACCGGATATACCATAATGACACCTACCAGTGGATGATGGAAACAGGAACTACTCACCGTTTTTTTTTTTTTTTTTTTTTTTTCGTAAAGACTCAAAGATTTCCGAGGACTCCTTGGGGTTCCCGCGCCAGCAGCCAGATTACAGGGTCGCGTCTGAACGACGGATTTTGCCGTGTGGCTCCATAAAAATCGATGTCTACATAGATGTAACGTAATCGTGATTTTTATTGTATCATCTCAGCGAAATTTCGGGATGTTCGGCTATCGTGTTTTCTGAATTAAATTTGAAAAAAAAAAAAAAAATTATTTGTTTTTACGAAAAACAAATAACGATATTGTACGCAAAAATCGTTTTTAGTCGATTTTCCGGGATTAAGTATTTGGAGAACAGTGAAAATGTACTTTACATCGATATAAATATCGCTGTATGTGTTAAATGTGTGAGAAAAAAAATAGAATATTGCGAAAATCTTCTGCGCCATCGATATCACGGCTGAAAAAAAATCCTAAGAATCTGAGACTCTAAAATTGTCGGTATTTCTCAGCTCGTCGTCTGTTGTCGGTCTGCCTTTCCCGGACGACATTTGTCTCCAAATAATTGAGAAGGACCGAGCGACCGAGAAGAGGGACCCACCGTCTTCTCTATGCAATTATCGGCAGTAAACGTGAGGCCACATCCGGCAAAATGAGACGCCGTTCGGAGGACCGAACTCGGAGGATCAACGTCTGCATCGCGCCGGCAATCGTTACGGGGAAATAAAACAATTATGGGATTCGAACAAAAAAAGCCGCCGGATGTTGTTACTGGATGATCCGAGAAAGAGGAATCATCTTTGTGTGTAATTTCGACACGAGCGTTTTTGGAGCACCGAAATTTTTTACGGAACACGTTTTTCCCCGATTTTTGTTTTTTTTACTCCAATGTCGATAAAAAATCGGTAAATCTTTATCAAATTTGTTCGAAGAGGTCACTATTTTTTTTCTTAATTTTTGAATGAATGAATGAATGTTTATCAAATTTGTTCGAAAGGGTCACTTTTTTTCATTCATTTTTTTTTTTTTTACTCGTTTCTATAAAAAGATCGGTGAATTTTCATCAAATTTGTTCAAAAAGGTAACTTTTTTTAATTAATTTTTTTTTTTAACTCGAGTTTCCATAAAAAATCGGTGAATGTAAATCAAATTTGTTCGAAAAGGTAACTTTTTTTAATTAATTTTTTTTTTTTACTCGAGTGTCGATAAAAAATCGATGACTGTTTATCAAATTTGTTCGAAAAGGTCACTTTTTTCAATTCATTTTTTTTTTTTAACTCGAGTTTCCATAAAAAATCGGTGAATATAAATCAAATTTGTTCGAAAAGGCAACTTTTTTTAATTAATTTTTTTTTTTTTACTCGAGTTCGATAAAAAATCGATGAATGTTTATCAAATTTGTTCGAAAAGGTCACTTTTTACAATTAATTTTTTTTTTTAATTCGAGTTTCCATAAAAAATCGATGAATGTTTATCAAATTTGTTCGAAAAGGTAACTTTTTAAAATTAATTCTTCTTTTTCTTTTACTCGAGTTTCGATAAAAAATTGGTGAATGTTTATCAAATTTTTTCGAAGAGGTCACTATTTTTTTTATTAATTTTTTTTTTTTTTTTAATAAAAACGATCGCCAAGAACACGAATATATAATTGTTTATACTTTTTTTTATGTTTCCTGAATATGTATATATATACAACATTACACGTATAGGTACATAACATCACATAGCTCGTTATACATTAAACTCTATATTATATTTGTATATAATATATCTATATATAATTACTTATAATCGTAAACGTATATTCGTGTTTCTTCCTCCGATATTTATATATATATATTTATAATTTGAATAATATCGTTCGTTAATATAATATTCATAATGACGTTATGATTATGATTTGAGTTCCATAGCCTTTCGTAATGCATTATTTTCGCGTTTTTTTTTTTTTAATATTTACAAGACATGCTTACCATTTTATTTTTCTCACGACTTTCGCCTTCGAACGTACCGACGTCGTACGAATCTTTCACACGTATATCGTACAATAAAAGAATCTTTACGCTAAATTTGTATTTACAGAGATATGCGTTTGCGTATTGTAATCAAATCGGATTTTTTTTATCGATTTCACCGGTTGATCAGAATTGCAAGAATTTTTAAAAAATTTTTTAATGTTCTTTTTTTTTTTTTCATTCAACAAATCGGCTCGGTGAGGGGCTGCGGCGGTCCATACGGCGAGCCCCACTGACCCACCGTGTGCGCGAGCGGCGGTGGGCCCTGTTGACCGTCTAAATTATTCGGCAGCGATCCACCGGACGGGTGACTCGATACAGCGGTAGAGTAGCCGACTTTTCCGAGGGCTTCAGCTTGAAGCGATAGCATCAAACGATTCGCTGCTTGCCTTTCCGACTCTCTCTCCTCCGCTGTTTGTCGTCTGAAACGATAAAAACAGAATTTTTATTACCGCGCAAATAACTCCCAATTCTCGATTAATCGAATCGTTCGATTTTCCGTCCGAAAAAAAAACAAAAAAAAATTCTTATTTTTCCGTAATGCGCTCATTCGGTAAAAATGAATTAATCATCGAGAACACAAGACGTTTGTATCTTTCACAGTCATGCTGAGATATGCGTTTTGTCGCGTCTTCATTCATAATTGAAACTCAATGTCAAAAATAATTCCTAAGGCTCGTCGTTTGACGTGACACGCGAGACGACGTTCTCGTCGTTTACGTCGGCGTCTTACGCGTCACTCTTTGTAGCGTTTACGCAATGGGGGAGGAGAATGCGGAGAAACAGGTGTCGGAAGATTCGGAATAAGCGAACCGTGAGAAACATAGAAAAGCTCCATGGAGCCGTAGACATTAGGGGAATACCCGCGAAGCCGCACGGATAACAAAAGTGTCTGTCGCGTTGTTGGGGCGGAAAACAGAAGACAAACGTAATAAAGTTAATTCGATTGAAGAGGCGGGAGTCGGGCGCACAGGCGAAGCTGAACGCTTGCCTGAGGGGGTGACGTCTGTTTTTACTCATGCGCCGCGGGAGAGAATGCGACTCCGACTCTCCATTATCGAGTATTCGCAAAGTGCTACCCCCGCGCGTCTCTCGAATATTACAAGGTGCGTATAAGTCGAAATTCTATCAAAAGGCATTGTTACGTAATAATCTGTCGCCAAATCTTTTTTTTTATGTTTCCCATTTCCTTTTTTTCAAAAATCGTATAAATTTTCGTTTCAAATTCGATTCGATGGTTTGGTTACCAGCTAACGAAATATATCGAAAAAATTATCGAAATGCAGGATTCTGCACCCTTCCGATGAATTCTACGATATTATACGATGCGTATCTGCGAATTTCTCTAAAACATATAGTTATTTAATAATCTATCGAGTATTTTTATTTTTTTTTTTTCGCAAATATATCGATTTACTTCGAAATTATCGGCGTTAACTAAATCCTGCAAATTTCGGGTTTAAATCCGATTGGATGTGTGTTTACTTTCTAACGAAATGTGAGAATAAAAGTAATATGTGCGAATGCAGATTTATGTATTTCTTTGACGAACACATATATGCATAAAGATCATTGAAGCTGCATGCACCTGCGCCGATGCGCGAGTCCTTGCCGCGCCCGCGCAAGGAGCTCGAGGCGTGGCGAAACTCGAATAATAGAAGGAAGAGAACGCGAATCACGACTCGTTGAAGTTTATCCCTCGTTTCTCGCCTCGGTGGGACGCGAGGTTCAACCGTCAACGGACATGCGCAACCGACCTCCTTGAGCGGTTTCTGCAACACTATTATTCTTTTTTATTCTTTCTATTGTTCTTGCGACGGTTTAACCCGAGTAAACGATCGTTTTACACGATTAAATCGCGTCCTCCCGACGCTCGGTTCTCGGAGACCAATCGGAGCGACGAAAGAAATTAAATTCAGACTCAGCGTCGTCATCCTATTTGATTCAATGTGCACTCGAGACATTCGGCAACTGTCCGAAGGTCTTCTCGACGCCGCGTCTTTCGTTCCATTAGCGCTAATGTCTGCTATCCATAATTAAAACGTTGTTTTCGAGGATTTCCGCGACCTAACATCGATTTTTATCATTTTTTAAATATCTCAACGCGATACGAAGCTTTTAATAATCCGATTCGATACGAAAGAAAAATACTGCACAACATCGAAAACGAATAATCAATTTAACTAGCAATTGATATGATCAATCGAGTATCCGTTTCTATGAAAAAGATATATATTTCGCCACCTGCAAGGTGCAAATTAGGTTAATTCAACCGATTTTTATTTTTTCTGTACGATATTACCATATATCGTAAAAAATCGAATCGATATATCGAAATTTGTCACCGACGAAAAAAATTCTATAGATCGATCGAACAATAAAGAAAAAAAATAAATAAAGAAAGAAAAATGATACACGACAGTACGAGAAATTTGTAGGAACTGTGAAATCCGAGAAACGAAGAAATATATATTTATATATATATTTATAAGCTTAGATTTGTGGGATGTGTGTCTCTGCGTCTTTTGCTCGTTTCCGTATCTACGCTCGTGTCTGCGATGCGAAGTTTCGGTTCAATTTCGATGTTTTCCAAGACCGATCATTAGCGCAAACTGGTTCTTCGAGACGGTCGATGAGTTTCTGGCGTTGTATATGGCGCGATGGTACCACAGAGAAGACCAGTGGCGTTCTCGCCGTCGTGTCTCCTTTCGAATTACTATACGGATCCAAATGTTATTTTTTAGCGGGCGACCCGGGATCGGTATATATATATATATATATACATATATATATACAAATATAACCGCAGGCATACAAAGATATGGTATATATACCCAAACGAGGAAAGTAGCTTCCTGTAATTTTACACGAATCCTCAAACACCGCCCGCTACCTGTTTTTGATTTTTTTGTTATCATATGATCATCGGTATGTAATAGATCGGTACACGGTAAGCCGATCACGAAATTCTTACCGCGCGGTTCATTCTCTAACTTAAACTACTATAATAATAAAATAACAAGAGAGTGTATGTGAATATGTGTGATTCTGAAAGGAGAGATTTATAAGCGCGGAAGTTAGTGGTGTGCGTGTGAAATTAGCTGATGGTTTTGCTTCTCGATCGACCAGTTCTAAGAATCGTATTAGAAACCTCGTTAGACCGACGAATTAGATGCTCTCGTGCTTCGCGGTTCCACTACATATATATATATACGTATATATCTATAATACGGCTACCGAACCTCATCTCTGCTTCCAATTTTACCGACGAATTAGAGCGCAACATTTGAGAAATTTGTTGGCGGACTCGCGTGAATTCCGCGTGTATGTAACACGGGTAGTTAATATAGATCCGCTATCGCTTTATGCCGCCAATGCTTTTAACGCTTCGATGAATCGAAGCGCAGGATAATGTCACAACAATTTATGTCATTCGGTCAAAAATTACGTGGCGTGTTTTTTTTTTTTTTTTTTTTTTTTTCAACCATTACGATAAAGTCCTTTGTCGCTGTGCTGAACAGTATTACCAACATCAGTAAATATCGCAATTTTTTTTTTTTTTTTTTTCTATAATTCATCGATGTAATTTTTTTCGCGTATTTCATGGAAAATTAGTAATGTGTTTACAGTTTTCTTTAAATCATTATTCGCGTGATAAAAAAAATTACGAGACAAACGAAATTTTGCGTCGTTTTGTTAAATGATATCGAGCGATGTATTTCGGTTCTCTCGATAGCCATTGGCGCTGATATTCTCGCTTATCGTTACATCCTGCTGATTACGCCATTGTGTCAATGACAGGCGCGCCTACGCCCCTGCGAGTAATTAACGCGGTTAGTAATTAATAATTGAGGGCGCTGTGCCGATTACATTTTGCAGCCCCGACGATCCCGCGCCACAACCGCCACTACCGGCGTCGCCGTCCCCGCAGTTCTCGTCGCGTTCGCTACGCTTCTGCTCACTCCATCGTTCTCACATACATATATATATATATAGTATATGTATGTATATATATACATATGTATAGTCACTCTCCGCTTCGCTCTTCCTCGTCGAAATGCCTCGTTATGTATATCTTGCCTTCCGTCCCTATCGGTCCAACGCTCTCACTCCCCCTTTCCGATCCCCGTTCGTCGATTTCGCTCACGAGCACAGGACAGCATTACCCTTATCATTATACACCTGCGATTTCGTCCAATTCCGGTAGCTTGCCGCAATTACGAGTTTCACAGCGGCCGGGACAAGGGGGAGATCGGCACTAACGGATAGACAGCGAATGAGAGGTTATCCCCTCCTTCTTGTCAACCATTACGAATGATCAAAAATGATCGACCGCTAACCTTCTGTATCCGAACCATATTAGCGCGATTCCGAACAAAATTTATCTTCTCCTCCCCGGATATCGCTCGAGGCGAACAGCGATAATATCAGGTATATAATTCCCGATCTCATAAATCGAACTGTGTATACTATATCTATATTCAACGCGCAGCGACGGTCCGACACTTCGGCCGATAAATTAAACGTGAATAGTGTCGAAACGGGAAAATTGGAGAAAAAAAAAAAGTGCCGTAATGGACACAATCCGAATTGACTAATTGAAGTCACCAGGGAAATGCTTCGATCCGATTGAGCGAAAGGTACATCGGATTTTCTGAATAATCGAAACCGAAGCGTTGCTGAGCATTTTCAGTGATCATCTTCTGTTATCTCGTTTTAGCCAATTATCGAAAAATAGTGCATTATTGGCGATTCTATATATAAAGTTACGGATAAAAAGGTGTAATTGTAATGTGACGAGTGACGAAAGTGGCGGCAAAGTTCTCGAATGAAAATCAAGTGGTTTCGGCTTTGATATTACAATTTTGGATTTCTGGTTTGGCATCGTAGCTAAGCAACGAATATGCTGAGCATCAGCCGATTATTTATGCATTTTTCGTTATCGAAATTTTTTTTATCGAAATTTAAAATGGAACGCGGATAGCGATTTTTTTATTTTTTTTTTTCGATCGTTTTTGCTACTGTCGCGATTGTCGTGTAAAATTTAAAGCTCTTATTCTTGTTTTGGACTTTTTGCAAAAGCATCGAAAGTTTATGCAAGAATCATACTTTTTTTTTACTGTTTTATCCTATTTTTTTTACCATTGTTCGCCTTGCAAACACGCAAAGCCGCTTTAAGCGTACATTCGAATCTTTGCTTCTACTCGTCTTTGTTTTCTTTTTTCACGCGCGTGAGTGAAACAAAAGTTACAGAACGCCTCGGAGGCGCGAATCGCATCGTGTTTCGAGACCAATTTACGAGGGTAGTCGTACACAGGGGGTTGATGAATGTTTAAAGAGGCGAACAGAAACAGAAACGCAGCGGCGGCAGCAGTAGCGACGATGGTATAGTAGCAGCCGCGACGGCGCGCGATCGCTATCTCTCTTATTTTTCGTTGCCGAAATGATCGAAGCCGATTCAAACGGTGGATTTCGAATGTTTGACAGTTTAAAAGGCAAGAAGAGAGCGGGTGGCCTCTCGGCTCGGAGTCAAAAAGGCAGATGATACGGGCGAAGGAGAGGGACGACGAGGCAATGCCGCCTCCGACGGTGGCGTTGGCCGCCAGGGAGCCCCCGACGCTGTGGGGAGGGTACACTACATTATGTACAGAACAGGGCTAAGCTGTTAGGTATCTGAATTATTGAAGCCGTGTTATCTCGTCCGTGTGCTTACGGTCATCTCGTTATTTTACACGCCATTTTCTCGTCTCGATTCTTCCCTATCGCACGTTTCTCTCGATCTTTGTAAACCTCCCCTGTCGTCATTTCGATACTTTCGTGTGTTTGACTACGATAATGAGTACATTGCCTCATTAATACGTTTAATTGTATTACTCGGTATTATTTTATTTTTTTTTACGATTTTTTTAAATTTATTGCGTGAAAATCGACTTTAATTAAAAAAACGTTTACATTTACTTAAATCGTTGTAAAGGGTAATAAAACGCAAGCGATTCGAGACCCTAACAAAAACCAATTTTAATTCAAGATGAATGTTGTAAAAAGAGGAAAAACATTTTATTGTCGCGATAAAACGTGTTTTTGGTATGTTAATGAAAATTGATTGTAAGAGGTTATGTTCGTTCATTATGATATTAGAGTCGCTGCGGAGTCAACACGAAATCTCGTCGTGACATTCCAGAAATCATTGGACAAACGAAATAAAACAAAGAAAAATACGAAATTTCTCGTTTTTTTTTCGGATTGTGAATGTCGATCTATCGACGCTGTCAGGTTTAGCGTGTTTTTTCACGATGAGTCATTCGACACTCGGAAGAGGTCCTTCAATACTGTGGCGCCGCGGATCATCAGGATATTATCCCGTTAACTTGCTTTTTGTCGAGAAACAACGACAGGTTGCGTTCGTACAATCGTCGAAGGTATTTTTAGAGCTCTAGAGTAACCGGTCAGCGGGATATCGGGGATTCCCCGATACATCGAAAAACCTCTGACATTTTCACCGGTCGTTTCTTATCATTGTTATCGCAAACTAAGACCCTTAAGGATCCCTTCGACGCGTTTTGTCGCCACGGTGACCAGCAAAACGTCGCCCGTCAGTTTCCAAAGACGTAAAAAAAAAAATCGTAAAATTCTTCGTCCGGAATCGGAGCAATCGTCGCGAGTGCGTAAGCGTTCAATTTTTCGAATCACTACACCGGATACATTGTTAATATTTTGCGCTAATAAAAACTTTACCTCCCTAAGGAAATGGCGACTTTAGTCAGCCATTCGTGAAAAAAAAAAAAAAATGTGCAAATACTTTTTATTTATTAGCAAAAAAATTTTTAACTAAATTTCAACTTGATGCCGACGCTTATTTTCGTCGTAATCGATACCAACTTATTGCGTCAAAACGTTCACAAACGTAATTAACTTCATTCCGTGGATTCCATTACGATAAAAAATGCTTCACCGACAGTCGTCAGCTGATCGGACATCGCAACGACGTTTTCGTTACCATTTACTCGTTATCAGTAGAGAACGGACATACGTAGAAGGGGGGGGGGGGGGGGGGGGTGAACGAGATCTTCGAAGGAGTCGAGCGATGGTAGCCACCGTATTGCTTTGGTGTTTTTTTTTTAAATACTAACGTTGGCGGCGATTGCCACGGCGAGAGAGCGTCTCGTCGGCGAGAGATATCCTTCAAGAATGTCCCGCCGCGAAGCGTCCCGCCGGTTGGACGCGCCCGGCAGGGGACTGTAGCTTAGCACGAGACTCCCGCTTTCTTATCTAAATGACGTGTTTTCGTTCTGTCTTATCTTTAAGAGACCTCGGCGAGAGAGAAAACGACGAAAAAAAAAACAAAAAAAAAAAAAAAAACAAAATACGATCTCAAGACGAATAAATGGAAAGCAAAAGTCGTCGAAAAAAACAACATTTGCGAGGAGAACGAATACGAAAAATTGAAAATTAAGCCGCAGTACACTTATTTGTTATCAACATGAAGGTACAAGTCAACACGCGATCGCTGTGACAATGGAATCATTACGACTTCCCTTCACTTATGTAACATAAGAAAATGAAAAAAAAAAAAAAAAAACAATTCGCGAAAACCATCGAAGTTACGGCGATCGGCACTCTCAATGAATAATTTATTCGTAAAAAAAATGCGCATAAATTCTTCATGTGCGTCTTACACGATTTTTTTTTTCCTTCACGAAGAAATACATGCCGCTCTCGTCTCGTGAATTCATTAATATCCTGTCTGTCGTTGCAATGTTAAACTACTCAACCTCTATTAACATAACGTAGAACGCCGTGGCAAGTTTTCAACACGCTATTTTTCTCTTCCCGTCTTTCTCTAGTTGTTTCGTACGGTTAAACTGTTTTACCCCCTCGCAAGGTGATCTGTCGTGTTATATCGCTATTTCTTTTTCTCACGTGCAGTGGCGGTACTCGCTGCTTCTAGTCGCGATGTATTGTCGCCGTAATTCGCGATGACTTGTGTTCGTGTTAAGTGTACAATTCAGCATCGTACTATTAACTTGGAAATGACAAGTCGAGTTAAAAATAATGCATATTCAGCGTCCATTGTAGATAAAAAAAAAAAAAAAACAAATATGTCGGTCATAGCATAAGCTATAGTTAACCTAACATCGTGCTATTAGACGCGCCGCGACCACTGTTCGAACGAACGAGTAGTTACACCTCAGAAATATCATTTTTCGATCTTATTCCGCGAATAAATAAATAGCATTCGCGAACAAACATCGTGTTTTTTTTTTAAGTAAAATCTGATACTGTTTCATACCGTAAATTTGATGACATTTTTTTAAAAATTTTAGTTACTAATTTAGCCGATGGCGTCGCATTTCGTGTTAAAAAAAAAAAAAAAAAAAAAAACGAGACTTACCTCCATTTCGTTCGTCTGTTTTGGAACCACGTCTTCACCTGCGCATCCGTCATCTTTAGTGACTTAGCGAGGGCCGCTCTTTCCGCCGATGCCAGGTACTTTTGTTTGTGAAAACGTTTCTCGAGTTCGGCTATCTGCAGTCTTGTAAAACTCGTTCGGGGTTTCTTTCGCTTCGGTGGCGTTCTGTTCTGATACGGATGTCCGATTCGTCTTGGAAACGCTCCGGCTACTGTAAAGGTAAAAACAAAACAAAAAATGCCTTAAAATATATTTTTTTAGGTGAATTGTAGTGAAATCGAAACATCGGGACGTCAGGAAAATTTTGTTACGAGGGAATATCGATATAATAAAAATTGTAGAAATGTCACATAAAATAAAAAAATTTACGCTCCATTTTAAAAAATTGTTATTTTTATTAAAACCGCTCGTGTCTTGCGGACTCATGTGCAATGTTCGGAAATTAAAAAAAAATCCAAAAGTACTGTAACCAAAGGAATTTTCGGGGTTAAAGTCCGTGAAAGAAGGCTGTGGAATAAAAGATCGAAAAATGGCCATCAGAGGATGTAAAGCGCCTCTACATAGCGTCATATTTTGTGAAAACAGTCCTCCGGGAGGGCATCGAGATCGGCCTGAGCTCTCGCGAGCTTTTGGAATGTCGTACATTGAACGTTTCGCGTTAATTTAATGAGAAAACAGAGTTCCGATAAAAATGGCTAATCCAGTCTCGTATCTCACTGCGCCTACATACCTAATCGATCGTAGCAATTAATTTCACCAATGAACGCTGGGAGTTCGTTATCTGCGTCGTAATATAAAATATTGGATGCGATACGGTGGACCTTTAGAAGCTGATGACCTTTGCATTGGCCATTTCATATCCGCAATGTGAATGGTACCTATTCCCGTAAAATATGCGTAGATAATGAAATTTGACGTGTAACGTTTCAGTCCCGTAACATGCGAAGGGGATTACGGTGAAAACCCTGTCGGCTACACCGGTAATTATCGTAAATGATAAAAGAGCCATCAAGCGAATATCGGCCATTATCTTTCGCTATATGCTGTACCTGATACACTCTTTCTATCGTCGTCTCGCTTATTCTTCCCATATACAACACTGACCAAGTACGGTACATAATAATTGGCCATTTAGCAGTAAAACTGTCGGCAGGGGTACAACCCTCGAGTGACATACCCGCCACGGTTACGAATCGTCACAATATTCATCACGCGAACCAACCTCCCCGATACCAATTCCCTCCCATGACGTCTCTCTCTCAAGAATTGCCGAAGGCTTTTCCGTCGGATTCACGTTCAACTTTTCTGGTTCTGTTTAATTAAATTTTCTCTATTTTTTTTTTTTTTAATTTCTTGAATACCTTTAATGTCATCGGGATTTTCAATCTCGCAGTTCCTTAATTTTTTGCGTTTAACCTTTAATACCCTTGAGATCGAAACCGGCGCCTTATATTTATTCCCTTCCGTATTTTTGGGTACACGAATTTCGCTTCGCTTCACCCCTTAAGGGTTCCACTGAAAATCACCTTACCAGGGGAATAACATTACCCGCAGTTGGTTTGATAGGACCTGTAATTTACTAAACCCTGAACGCAGATGCGGGTGAGTAAAGAGTTTATTTCACGTCTTTCTCGTATCTTTAGCGCGTTTTGCAGGCAGTTAGTCGGCTCCATTGCTCTCTCCCGCAAAACACTTGCGTCACTCCCTTATTAGGACGATAATCGCGTACCGGCCATTACGCCCGTTATATTATCATGTCTGTAACCCCATTCGTTCGTGTATAATTCATTCGTAATTACTTTTCGTATATCCACTCTATAACCGGACGGAGCTTTGCAGCGATGGAAATCCATTCCATTTCGTACTTTCATCCTATAGAATATGTAAACTCCATGCTGTAAATCGTAACTCGCGAGGTATTACCGATGTTATTTTGTTTCTATACCCATTCGTAGTCTGTACCGAGATGTCGTGGAAATAAAAATAAGGTCACCGATCAACTGTAATTACGTTATTAGCGAAAGGGTTAAAACCTTTCATCTCCGCCATATTAGCGCGATACACACGAAGCTACAGCTTCGAACACATTTTTTTTTTTTTTTTTTTCAAAAATCTTCTAATCGAATAAAAACTCGAGCGCGTAGTTTATCGTATCTATCGTTTTCGCATTTATTATAAACACACTTCGATTACGAAGCTGCATGACGATGAAGGCAATTGATGAAATTTACATCGATCCGACATTCGATAAAAATAAAAAATTGATTATTTCCAAGAAAACCATTACCAACAGTATCAAGTCGCCCTACGATACGTAATTTCTTGGTAAACGATGGAGTTCGCTATTCATTGCGACTGTACAATGGTTGAATAGGTTAGGCGACAGACAAGTCAAACACAAAGCTCGTGATACCCGAACATAAACGCGTAATACCAATTTTCTTTTTCGTTTTTTTCTTTTTTCTGTCTTCTCGTTTTCGTGTATTATTCTTTCGGCTTTCGTGGTCCCGTGACGCGCACGTTTTAGTTTGGTTAACCACTTATCACGGTAGGGGTTGCTCTTTGGTGCGACAACGGTGTCAGAGAGTTGGCGTGACCAGCGAGAACAACAAGCTTCTGTATCGTGCTACTCGAGCCGTTTTGGCTTTCGCATGGTGCAAACACAATGGTCGCTTGACAGGCAGAGGGTAATTTTCAGCATTAGAAAAGTAACACTCTACTCCCCTATCCCATCGATCTATCTACCGATCTATCGTATCTATTATACACAATGCGTTAAATTCGATATTCGTATTTTTCGTCATCGTCTATGTAAAAAATTAAAAATTTTCTGTAAATCGAAAATTTTCATTTTCGAATTTCAAAAGATCGCAAATGAATCACATTTTACTGGAAATGCGCTAAAAACACCAAGTTGGAAGGGTTGTTATGAAAAAAAAAATACATGCTGCAGAGTTGATTTTCGTAATCGTGTTCCTTTTTTTTTCGATAGTGCAACAGCATTTAATAGTTACTATCTTTATGTGACTCACTATTATTTCTCCGCTTATTCTTTGCTTAGTCGCGAATTATTTACCCTATCACAGTCGCGCGATCGTATTCCGCGAAATTTATACCTAAACGCTATGATACGGCGCAATCCAAGCGCGAGACTCGAGGTACAATGTATTATCGATTATTCGCGTCGTTTGCTCGTATATTCTCGCCTATAGGAAAAGCTAAAGGTGGTTAAAATGTACGCTTGGCGGACACACGGCGTGCATAATGTTTCTGTAACCCTCGTTGTAACATTTATATATATACAACGTACATTGTGCGGTAGCCACGAGCGCCCGCAGCGCGCCTCCATGTATATTCAAGTCTGGTAAACCGCTGGGCGGAGTTGGCGTGTCAAACGACACTCTGGTGCGACCGAAGCTATAGCCGTCGACGGGGACTCTACACGGTTCTCTTACTGTGGACAAAGTGACTCAAGTATTATAAGAAAAGAGTCGTTAGCAGCCTCGTTCTTTTCTTATGGGCCAAATGAGACCGGCGGCTAAGACGACGTACCGCCGACCGCACAAAACCCCCCCAATGGCACAGCTGTTACAGATATTATTTTTACGATATTTTACTATCGTTCGCGGAAAAGACGTAACGCGTTTCAACCATAACTTCTGGTTGACATGTCCACACGTTTTCGCATTCTTTTTTTCATTTTAACACGTATATCCTGTTTAATATCCGCATTTTTTGCGAAGACTTTTATCATTCCGATATTAATTGACATTCCGTATTTATGATGGCTGTTTACATTTAACACTGTGCGAACGTGTTAATTGCATTGTTTTATAGCTGTTTGTTGTTAGAAGTTTGATTTTTCGGTAAAAAACAATTTCTCGAACGGTAAACTGGCGGGTGGCGTTTTTTTTTTAATAAAAATTGCGATAGAGCACATCGTAGGTTAGGGTGACTTCTTGCATAAAACAGATGATAAGTATCGTAACGTCGCGATGTATTCTTTTATAGCTGTTCGTTGTTACATGTTTAATTTTCGGTAAAAAACAATTTTTCGAACGGTAACCTGGCGGGTGGTTTTTTTTTTTTTTTTTTTACAAAAATTGCGATGGAGCACATCGTAGGTTAGGGTGACTTCTTGCATAAAACAGATGATAAGTATCGTGACGTCGCGATGTCGGGGAGAAAAGATCAACTGGAGAAACAGGGGATGGGAGGCTGCGGTATGCGCTGTTTAGTTGGGTGGATGCTATAGAAATTCGTAATAATTTCAAATGCAGTGCGGGACTCGTGTACCGTAGAAAGATGCACGCGAATGTGAATACGACGGAGCGCGTTCGATGAAAGACGAAGGTTAGAGAGAGCGAAATACAAAAGAGAATCGCATCTGCATATAGCGAAGAAGGGTCGGTAGGGGGAAGAAGCAAAGCGAAAAGCGTCTCGGAGATCTGACGGCGGGGTGGTCGTAAAAACAAGATGGCGGAGGTCGTCGCCGCCGCAAAATGGCCGGTATAAATAAACGAATGCCGTGGCGTGTGCGTTACGGTACGAAGTCGGTGGGAGAAGCCACAGCATACCATCCCAAAGCCGAAGCTACTGGGATGCTGTGCCCGCATCGTCTCCGCTACTGCAAACGCCAAAGTTTTGTCCCTCGGGTAACTTTCTTCGCTTGGGGAGGAAACTCGGGGGGGAAAGGGGGCGCCTCGGATGTTGGGTGAGATGTGTGCGATATTCAAGTGTCGGGGCTTCCCGTGACTTATATCGTACTATCCTATAGTACCCTGCATAGTCTCTCGGGCCATCAGCCGATGACGAAGACTTCTTTTCATCACAACTGCTCATTCGCAGAACGGAGAGATTGCAATCTCAACTTATATCGCGAGATAAAATTAATCATTCAGGGAGTACGAGATGTTCCATCAAAATACATTTATTAAAAAAAGAGAGATGGTGTCAATGATTTATTTGCGGAATGATTTATCCACTTGGCGTATAAAATCATCACACACGAGTGGCATGAAACAAATATACGATGTATTCACTACATTTCAGGCGGAAAATGGTATTCTACAGATACATTTTAGAATATATGTTTCCGAAAATATATCTACGAAACATAACCCCAAAACATATGTAATTATATGATAAATATATTCATCACACAAAACCGCAAAATTTCTTATATATTTCGATGATATTTTTTGCACATATTTTTTTCCATGGGGCGATCGACACTATATTCGTATCTGGAGAAAAAATTTGTTTGATTCACTAAAATTAAATGAAATTCGTTTTCTTGTCTCTGCATTACGAACAAAAAATGGTGTATGACTCAATTTTTCACGGTCCGTGACGACGGAAAAATTAAATCTTCGAATGAAATACGCGAAAAAAAAAATTCCGAGCGCAATCACGCGCACGTTGCGCCACGACAACGTGAACCAGTTGAAATGAGAAGCGCATTGGCATTCTCGTAATTCTATGATTCTGTGACCCACTGAGCTTGAGACATAACCTTTGTCGGTGGTGGCGAAGAGTGTTGTGACTCGAATATCTCACAGCTGAAAGTGAGTCAGTCAGGTCGTCGACGACGACGTGATTTCAATGACGCAACGAAACGTAGCGCAGTTGGGTCCGCGAGCGTCTAATCTCTGTGACACCGCTAGAGAAAGTCATTATTTCGCTTGTTCGCGCTCACGTTCCCCTCCGCGGTAATGGAGATTGTGGCCTTCAAAGTAAATTGTTTTCTGCGCGAGTATATAGCAAGCAAAGGCGCGGATGCGGGTACCTCGCCGTGGCAGTGGTCTCCATGAATCTCTTACGGGGACGCGCAACTATCTTGCGCCCGTTTCTCTGCTTCACCCTCGCGAATTTAATACCTGAATAGCGTCGCGGCGGCCTTCTACGCCAAGCGAAACAACGAGATAAAACGAGAGAATGATCCTCTCGTCACTCTTCTGTCTGTGTATTTACTACTGTCGACAACCCGCAAAAGGGAGGAGAGACACAGACTACTTGTAAATACTTAGTTCCGAAACTGTGTCGAAGACACGGCTATTTACCGCGCCATTCACCGTGGAGCTCGCGAAGCGCACGTATATACGCGCTAAATGCATTTTATACTCAAGGATAAACGGAATCAACGATATTTGTTTCTCTAACTATTTCCAGATGAGACGAAGGAATTTTAATAAAGGAATAGCCTTGTGCAGTCGTTTACGCGGAGTCGTATGAAATGGAAGAAATTCTACACATACACATCGGTATCGCAAAGAAAAAATATAAAATCTTTAAACCTTCAAATTTTTTTTAAATACGCAAGTTACCGTAAAAATGGCATCTATGTGAATAGTTTTTTTGGCGTCGATGATGCATTCAATTTTTCCGAAAATCAATATTTTTATGTCACAAATATTACGAAAGCTGAAATATACATTTATATTCATTTTATATATTTAATATTTCATGTGTCTATAATAATTTCATAGACCAAACGGCCGCATACCGTGACTTAAGCTTCTCGAGTATTAATCGGGAGGAGGATACCTCCTATTTTCCGCCTTCTTGACTCATATTTCACAAGAGACATGACAGCCAAAGTGCGCACGTGAGCGATTCGCACAGCGGCTGTTAAAGAGAGTCGTTATACGCTTGAAAGGTTTCTCAAGAGACGAACAAGCGAAGCATGAATTTCTCGTGTGCATAAATATATCTGTACGATTGCGAGACTTTCCTTAATTCCTAAGACTTCCGAAAATACGTGAAAATCGATTTCGGAAGGAAGAAACCATTCCTCGGACAATCCGCGTTCATTCAACGAATTTTTCTGATCGACGCGTATTTTATTATTTTTATTATTCGTCTTTATTTGTTCATTAAAAAATTAAAATCCCGTAACTTTCTACGCGTTCGAATCGACGTTTATATTGCAAAATATAGTCCGTCGATGTACCCCCCGAAACCGCCCGGACGTCCGTCCGTCGGAATCCCCTGCATGTCGTAGATAAGCGGATATATAAAATTAGGCGTTTTCATGCCCTTAATATATGAATCATATATATTCTATATATTTGGTGACAAACTTGCAGAAATACATTCACAAATATATCGGTAATATAGAAATTTTCATGAAAAATATATTGGATATATCGCCGATATATTTCGCGATATATGTTTTTTCCATGTGGGAGATTCGATCTGTGAAATACTTAAGGGTATTTTTTGAAAAATATATTTTCCGAAATCCCCTGCTAACAGAGTCGTCGAAAAGGGTTACAATTCTATTGGATAGTAAGTAAAACGATTCATTACATGTTTTGCCGAATTCTATCACAATTGAGGTTATGTACGTAAGTATAGTGAGTGAATACAGGCAATTGAATACTTTTTATTCCGTCTATCAGAAAATCGCCCGATATTTGCACACGAAACGTAAAATCGGTTTGTCGGAACAGTTTTTGCGAGAATGATAAAACGATCCAAAGAAACTCTGAATCATCGTGATAAAAACATACCCTACAAAGACGGCGAACGAGAATACGTGTAAAGCTAAGGAGGCTTCACAATGCTGCGAATGGGAAGGGCTGTTTCATCCGTAGACAGGCGGTGTTAGTTTCGCGAGCATGCAACGACAACGCCCGTCCGCGGTAATTGAACGGACGTAGATAGAAAACGTAATTACGTACGCGATAGGGGCGCAGTACAGTACTACCGCGCAGCGCCGTGTACTACGTGCAAAGGCCCGTTGCTAAGGCATTTTCAATGGCGATTCGTAGAAAGCTTATTTCGTTTTATAAAATTACCCTCAACTCCGGCGCCCTCGTGGAACGCCGAAGAAACAAGGGAGGGGACACAATCTTCGCGAAGTCCGTTTTGCCGCTTCACGTGTATGTATACAGCCTAAGAGAATCGGCTTAACTCGCAGGCACCCTGACGTAATCTTATCTTTACGTGACTTTTTTTTTTTTTTTTTTTTCTTACAAAACGTGTACACAACTCGCGAGAAATTAGTTGGCAATTTGAACGTAAGGAGAATCGACGTAGTCGGACCAATACGAAGCGTGTCATCGCACCCTTATCATCCAATTATCGTTGCCGTACCCCCGTGGGCCAACCAACAATTTTGTGTTTTACCGTCAATTTCATCGCTGGGAACGCGTACACTTGTGGCTGTACCGAGAGAAACCGGTAACAACTGTACGCTGTTTTAACAGTCTGTATAGAGGAAAAGTCTCGGAAGAGGAGACTTCAGCATTCCTGTTGAAAGAACGCTATTGTATGTTTTACAAAAATATCCAATTGACTTAATGGATTTTTTCGTTCTTTTTACACTGTCGAGATTTCTGAGGCGACATTTTCAATGCGGGTTGATTGCTGTACTTTTTTTGTCGGGTTAATTTATCCATTTTGCAGGGTTTTTTTTTTTTTTTTAGATAATCAATCGATCGTTTCAAGAATTTGTTCAATAAAAAAAAAAAAAAAAAATTCGAAAGTTTTTCACATTTCTCATTTAAGCTGAGCGCGCCGTATATAATTCCACCCTTTTAACGTCTCACATGAGTCTCGCAGACCCAATGTTTTTATCATTGCGAAACTTCGTTAAAAATCGATATTTTTAAGGTTAAGTGTAAAAAAATCGAAACTCCAAGATATAAAGAAGATATTGATGCGCAATATCGATAGAAATGATGAAAGATAAACGTTTTTAAAAGACCCGAAATAACGAATTCGTTAAACTGCAAGATTTTTTGCAAAAACCTCGCGACCAGCCGATCCATGTGTGGGATTCTCGGGGTAACGAAATTATTACGCGAATCATGATTTTTTTTCGGTTGAAATTATTATGGCACATAGGTTAGGTGATAGACTGCAGGCACGTGTTGAGCGTTATGGCCGCGGCAAGTCCATCATCGCAGACGATATCGCGTTGCCGAAGAGAAAATAAATATACGCGAGAGTCGAGTGAGCCGATCATTTCTCAAACTCGATATAACTCGATATAAACGACCCCAGTCGCGGTAGCGTACAGTACAGGGACAGGGAGGTTGAGAAAGCAAGAGAGTGCAAAGCCGCACGGCGAGTATCTTCAACGAGAGAAGCAACCAACCAACCAACCCCTCCGCAGCTTGCGAAAAAGAGTGAATGAGATAGCCGCTTGCAAAGCGCGCAGGGCGGGCGCACCGGTGTGGCTTACATTATCGATATTACGAGGCGTCGATAAAAAATCGCATAAAATTAAACAAACCCCACGTGCTCCCGATAAAATTCACCACCCCTACGCGAGCGATACGATATTATACGGGTTCCCTTTTTTTTCTGCCCTGGCGATCGCGAAAGAACCAGCGATGCTCAACTCGCGTTTTTTTTGTATAATCGAAAGTATTTTTGCTTATTCTGCTCCGTAAGACTACATTTCTGCTTTGTAAGTATATCGAAGAAAAGTCGAGAAAAAGTGGTCCACGGCACGCGTAAGATTTATTACGTAAGAAATATGGATACCCACGTGAAAAAACGTGTAAGCAAAAAAGATATTAGTAATATATATGAATTTCGACATTTTTCTATAATTAATTTAATAAGCAAATCATTTGTCATATATTTTAAAATATATCTGTAATAAATTATTATTCGACGAAAATATGTTGGATACATCGTAAATAAATTTTGCGATATAGTTTTTTTTCCATTTGTGAATAAAACAAGTAATTGTCGGGCGATAATCGGACGAAATTTCGATCAATCGCGGAAAAGCATGCGGAGGTTCTTAACGTCCGGGTGATGTCAATTTTTCACGATTTTTTTCCCGAAACTTCGGATTTTTTATAGTACATACGTTAATGTATCCTTTTGATGAAATTTTTTATTTTGAATACAATTGATAAAAAAATTCTCCCGTTAAATCGAAAAAATCTCAGGATATCGATTTACGAAAATAATTATTCGGCTCCGAAATTCATGTCTTACAAGTCTCCAATTCCTATTAAAACTAAACAGATATAACGTTTCTCACTGCGAAAAGGTAGAAAACACATCGAACATTAATTCGTTTGCCGCGGTTAACCATTGCGCCGCGCGCGTTTGAATTTCTCTTTCATCCCTTGTTATCGACTGAGCTGACGACCAAAAACATAACTATTCGCGCAATTTTCGAGATAATCAAGATAGTGAGAATCTTGTCGCTTTAATTAATTATTCAGATCTCTCACATCGCCACTCACCTATGAATATTTCCTTGCAGTGTTTCATTACAGCGGGTTATAGGGCTTAAAATTTCACGCAAATCGCGAACACCCTATCCGCCTATTCGCGTTGCCAAAGTCGAGAGGTAAAAGCGGAATGTGTATGTGTATCGCATGGGGAGTGGATTGAAAATTGTACGTTTTAAGAAAACGAGAGGCTTTTACTCTCGCGAACAGAGCAAATCGCCTGCTTCGTTCGAGTGCTATATATGTATACATAAATGTTGCGATGTATTTCTGTGCCTTTTGAATGTTGTCGAAGCATTTTCCCTCGCTGTTGGTCTCCGTCCCGTTTTCATCTCCCTTTAAGGACGACCGAATCTCCTGTTTTATTCAAAGTTTCGCTCCCGAGGCCAGATGGGGGAGGAGGCAACGCTCGTATACACTAAATATATCGTACTGCTAAGAGTATGGCGCATGCGGCCAGAGCGCAGCACGCTACATACGGTATATTCCCCACGCGAAGTATGCAAAGATATACACACGAATCCTTGAATAGCACTCGGTATCATACATATATATATGTATAGTTTTTTTTTTACGAAGGTTTTTATAGGCGCCCTTTATCGATCAAACGAAAAAAAATGGTAAGCTGTGACATCGCAATGGTCGCTGATTATACCCAAAGGAATAAGATCGTGACGTGTCTCGACGGTACTCTGGGTACGATAAATGGCGCGATTTATCGCGGTGGAAATAAGCCAACGCGACAGTGATTGGTCCCATTAATCAAATATTAACGATACCGTGCATATGATCGTCGAAAAAAAAAAAAAAAACTAAGAAAATAGAAGCAACGATTACGTTTATAACGCGCGACCGGAAATAAAATCGACTGATTTCCGATACGTGGTTTCCACTTTCGATATGACGCTTTTTCGATTCGTATTTTTTTCCCCCCCAAATTCACAGTGACGTGTTATATCGGGACAGAAAGATCCCGACGCAAATCCCCACGATTTCTCCGGGGAGTTCGGAAAAATCGCAAATAACATGCCGAAAGTCGGAAACTTCCGTGTTGAAAAAATATCGTCGGGTATACGAGGCCGGGTAACGCGGGGATACGGCGCGAACTTTTGGACAATTGTTTCGCTGGGTCAGGATTTCGCTCTCCGGGGACGTTTCTGTACAGCCGTTTACCGATTTTTTCGTACGCGTCGGACGGGAACTGCTGTTGCGTTTATTTTGAGGGCTGATTTATTTTGACCGCCGGTAGGCGTCATAATGTATTGCAACGATGGGGAGAAATGATAACAAGCGTATTCGGCTTTCGGATGGATGTTATTAATTACATGAATACCGATATTTGTTACCGATCGCGATAAATTAATACGTCTGCGAGGCACCATTTTTTTAGCTAAAATTTCTTGTTATCCTGATAATTTCGAGTCCGCGATCATTTTTTTTTGTCAATCGCCAAAACATTCACACGGAAGAAAATAGATCGCAAAGTATATCTATGATATATATACTCTATATTTATCGAAAAATTGTACATGACGGATAAATTTTATAATATTTCCTATTTCCGTCTTTTCCGGAAGATCGTGTATCGTGTATCGATAAATACTAATCATCGCATTCGTAATAATATTTCCGATCATTATTATTTTTTTTAACTCTCACTATTCCAAAAAAAAAAATCGAAATCCCGTGTAATTTTATTCCTTTCATCACTCGATAATAAGCGAAGTTATTTTACGATTGGAAAATCCAATCCAATTGCTTCAGATTTTTCGATAGCAATGAAATATCACGAATGGTACTACTAAAATGCTATCGGAGCCTTCAATTTTATCCGCATGTATGAAAATGTCGTCAGTGTTCATTAGTATTTTCATTAGAAACGGTAGCTTTACACATGAATCGTATAAGTATTTTTTTTCATTACATCGACCGTTAAAATGATTTAACGCATTCAAACAAATTACGCTATAAAATATGAAGGTTATGTTTACACGCTTCGCACGCTCGATGTATGCAGAATAGATACACTTTACGTTCCTAACAATCGCGAAGTATGCAGAAACCCACGACTCTGTTTTATAAGGCAATTTAATGAAGTTGTAATTTCCATCGAAGTCATAAGGGAACTGTTTCTACTTCCGGAATACTTGGGTAGTATTAAAGCTCTATGAGGCAGAAAATGAAGGAAACGGAAGCAAAAGTTTCAACAATGTATCACAGATAAAATCAGGTTTGATATTAACACACGAAATTATGGAATTTCAATGTGAAAATGTGTTATATTCGCACAGAAGGTGTTTGAGTTTACGGACGAGACAAGCGCGGTAGACGTGGTACCGGATAGATCGCGGGGTAGCAGCAGCGACGCGAGAATACAGGTCGGCTAATTGTCTGCAGCAAAATTAAACTGAAGTCACGTTAATTATGTAACTCTCCACTCTGCACGGCACGTACTCAGTGAGATACGAGACAGTAGTGTGTGTATATGTGTGTATATAGGGGCTAACTGTGCATAACCAGTGGGGCGATGATGGACGAGCAGCACGGCTCGACCTTATACGCCGCCTGCCATCCTCGAGCAGAGAAATCCCTAACTCGGCGCTAACGCGATCAGTCAACACCCACCATGACGCTCTGCTCCATTTCGTTTCGGCTCTTGTGCTGTATTATCCTCATATTGCCCGGCGCTAATCTGCCTGCAGATTAATTACTACGCAATATCGGCCTGAATAATTATCTATTATATGGAAAATCGCGAACCGCGCGGTTTATGCCCACAGAAATTATATTATATTCTCCGCTCTTGTGCTGCCCTCTACCGCGAAGGTATACGAACATAAATAGGCAAATTTGACGAAATTCGGCAGATCCAATATTAATAATGATTAATTATGCATAAAAATGAAAAATTAGGTTATACATTCAATAATTTTAATAATGAATCGCATTAATTTAATGCAACCGCAATGAAGCAGTTGATGCATTCAGAAATTTCGATGCATAACCTAAAAATCATATTTTTTTCGTTTTTGGCGCAAATGTACAGAAATTTTTTTGCAGATGTGATAATACTTCGAAAATTGATTTTTAGGATACGGAGTTTTTTTTTTTGTCAATTTCGCGGCAAATTATAGCAAAATGTACGATACTGCGAATCGAGGAATAGTGAAATTGTGTTTTAAATTGAAATGTCTTTTTTTTTTTAGTTTATTATACAATTAACGATGATTATCGTTTATGAATACTTTGAACTCTTGTAGACGTTGCTTTCCAGCAGATTTGCCGTTCATTTTCTGCAGGCTCAGCGCGTTCATTGCGCTTCGGAGAATATCATTAGTCAGTGAACTTAGAACTGCAGTCGATGAAGTGCAAAAATATGGCAAACGATACAATGACGCATAGTGTGAATAATTCTCTTAAAAATTTATTTAACAACATCTTTAGCTACTGCAGCAAATCAGCATCGTCACGAAGACCGATGAAGAGATTCGCGGTACTGACAGTAAAGATAATAGCTACTCATTGCCCAAAGCATTTTAGAATAACTTCTACGATACATCGTATACTTAAACTGAGTACCACACGACGCGAGTACCGGTACGCAGACCTTCTCGATGTATCTTTCTTTTCCGTAAACTACGAACTCACGTTCGGGGGCCGCGAGTTCGAGAGGTGTTCCGCGTATCGAAAGACACGAAATGAGAAGATGAGAGCAAATTATTCGCTCAGTCTAATGAATGACATTGCGTAAACGGCAAATGTGAACAAACATCGACCAAAGTATGGGAGATCGGGGCGTCCGGGGCTAATTGAAACATGCGGTAAGTGGCCATTAATTTATTCAAATAGATCGAAGCTTTCAAGTAGTGATTATCGCATTGTAAAAAATTAGAGTGCACACATCGTTAATCAATTCCTTAGAGTGTCTCACTGAAAAAAAAATCGATTGAATCGATGAAATCGACGCTCACGGTAAACGAAATGGATATTCGTTTGATTAATCGAAATAAATCGAAATTTAACTAACAGTGAATACGATAAATAATTTTTTTTTTTGTGAATAAAATATTTGATCGGCGATCTGCAAACATCAACTTAAGCGATTTAATCGATCTTTTTCCGCACTGTTCTCATTGCGCAGTTGCGTTATGTTGCTATCCCCGGTCTCCTTTGCTACAGATTTTCGTTAAAGCGATTCGATATATCGATCAAATTTGACGAAAAGCTCAATCGTCACACAGTTGTATCGAACTTCTGTTGCATAGTCAAGATCGGTGAGTACTTCGTACCTTAACCTATGAGATCGTTAGGTCAAACGCCTCTTCTCTTGAACTCCTCTCGCGTTACGTACGACGAGCCGAGAAACGTTTCGATTTGAAAAAAAAAAAAAAAAAAAAAAAAATCGCGAAATACGCGTTACGTTAATAACACGTGAAGTCGAGGCGCAAAGCGTAGTTGTAGGCAACAACTAGCAATACAAGTATATGGAGGTTGCCGTGGCGATGATGGATACCGAGAAACGCTTTCATTGCCGTGAGCAGGAGGAGCGCGGTGCCCGTTTCGCAGTTCCCCCTCGCGCTTCGCGTATATAGTGGCATAGAGAGAGGTCCCGTGAGTTCCCTCGCAACGACGTTTACGTTGAAGTGGTACAAGAACTTCGAGAATCTGCTGTTGCTATCGTTTCTCTCGTACGATCGTTGCAATGCCAGTGCAACATCTCTGGTACTTCAGGGTGATGAGAAAAAAAATAAATAAAAATAAAAATATTGGAAAAAAAAAAAAAAAAAAATACGAAAAAAAAAAAGGGAAAAGTAAAGGAATGGAAAAAAACGCGAAAACGAAGTCTGCACGAATTATCTTTTGCGTTCCAGTAAAGTGTAGATTACCGATGACTCTTCCGGTATTCCTCACGATTCTCGCAATGGTATTGGCAAAATACTAATATTACGCTGCCGATTCGACGATTATTCGAAGTACGATGAAAGTTAATTGTGAAACAGAATTTTCGCCTGTGGCGCAAGCTTCGCGGTAGTTCGCGAGTTCGAAATTAATGGCTCGACATGAGAGATCAACTTCCGCAGCTGTTATCGATACCCGTTAGAGGGAAAAGCTGTAATGGCAAAAGGGGAGGTATATAGAAATGAAGTAGCATAACCAACGTTTAGCACGATTGAGTCGAGAAGCTGGAAGTCGAGGAAACACTACGAAGAATTAACGAAGGTGGTTATGGATGATATACAGACGCAGAAGTACGGCAGCCACTGCCGAGGTATCCTGAGAAAAATATAAAGATCTGCAGAATGTTAATGTCACTCTTCGCAACGTTTAACTGCACGTTATAATGCTACGAGGGTCTGAGATGGTAGCAATTTGCTGCATAAAAATCATCAACTTCTTTGGACTAATTAGATGCAGTTTAGTCGGAATAACAAAAAAATGTTAAGTCGACAAACTTAAGAATATCGCAATAATTATTATTCTTTACTCGTACCACATCCTTATACCGAGAAAACATCGGTAATACTGCGAACTTCATTGAAGTTCGAAAAAAAAAAAAAAAAAAAATTGAAGCGGCAATCATGATAACATGTACTTCCACAGGCCGGAAAGTTACGTACAAATTACAATAAATCGACGATAAACTCGACAATAAATTCGTCTGAAAATTTCTATATAGAAAGCCAAATACCAAAAGCAAGAAAACTGTAAAAATTGATTCAACTACGAAATTAATGCTAATTCACGACCGAAAATTTCATCGACACGGTTCACAGATCGATAAACTGAAGTTCGCATTTTTTTTTTTTTTTTTTTTTTTTTTTTTTTTGCTTTGCCCGCGCGTTATACGGGCGATATAACAAAAAAAAAATAACAGTAATAAAAAAAAATCTAAAATTTGATGAGCTTCGGAATAACGCAAATGCCAACGCGGCTATTGCTTTTCTTTCTTAGTAGATTTCAGCGGTTCGACAGAGCAATTCACCGTCGAACTTCGCACGTATTATGTGTGTCGAACAGCTAGTTTCGAGTTCTGTGAACGAGTTAAAGAAAATCGTTCTTCCTCGCTGGGAACCCGATATTTCTCTCTTCCTCGCGCTCACGCGTTCTCGCGAATTGGTTCGGGTTCCGTATACAATTTCAGAACTTTATCCGGGCGATTAGTTTGGTCGGTTATTTGCGCGTGTGCAAGCATCGCGAGCTCAGGGCACACGAAGGAAGCCGAGAGATAGCTGCTCGAGTTTGAGACACCACAGCATTGAGAACACTTCCGGCCTCACGGGGTGAGCTTCGCTTTACGATCAGCCATTAAGGTGCGCGCGCGCGCGAGAAAGAAGCCGTTATCTACGGACTTATAGAAATTCTGAACTCTTATATTCTCGGAAAAGTTTAGCGGGGATATAAACAAGTTATCTATATCTATAGTTATATCATCGATACCGATACATCGATGGCACTGCATAAGATATATACCTATTACCCGTTACTGTAGACTTAATGTCTATAAAAATCGTACAATGTACAGTGCAACTTATAAGTACCACGGAGCTAATGGGATTTTTTGTAACATATTATTTCCGTTTTATGTTTCCTTTAATTTGCACCGAAACAATAGCGAACTTTTCGATCATTATATCACAAAAAAAAACGCCTACGGAATGCTACAAATCAATTATATAAGATCGAGAAAAACTGTTTTGCTTTCTGATGACAAAAAAAAAATGTTCGATACATTCGATTTGGCAACGATATAGCGAGAAACAAAAAAAAAGTGAATATAATAATAAAAAAATTAAAAAAATGAGATGAAATTTGGTAAATTTTTCGGAATTCTTATATAAGCAATTAATGAACATTTCACGTTTATAAGAACCAATTCTCAATTCTTCGTGTTCGATTTCCTTCCCGGTACTTGCACAACGCAATAGGTATACAATGTATAAAAAAAAAAAGTTGTTGTAGCATCGACGGCAGCGGCACCATGAACCATTATCACGCGGTCTATAATTATCTTCTAATTTTGTATTTTTTTTTCTTGGAATCGATACCGAAATCTCTTCGGACGGTTTCGATTCTCTAAAAAAAAAGTATTTATATTGTATCCATATAAATTTCGAATGCCAGGTAGCCAATGGACACAATAATACCTGTGTCCCTCCATTGATCGAAATTCTAAAAATTCGTTCGATAGATCGAAAGCGAACACTTTCCACTCGCGTGCCCAACCCGTTTCCGCAATCGTGAAGGTTCTTTCGCGCTGAGAAACTCGCGCCGTTCGCTTAGAGATCGCGATAAGTAGGATATTAGACGAATGGAGAGAGAGAGAGAGAGAGAGCGAAAAAAGAAAAGAAAAACGGTTGGTTCAATGTTTCGCTAATAGGTGATTAGGTGGTACACCTACTAATTACTATAGAAGGCTCGCAGCTACCGTGCTACACGTGTGTACTAATGCCCGTTGGCATTAGACGTAAACAATTCCACACGTCTCGGCTACTCGACTCCTCCTCGATGGCTTATAAACTCTCTACTCAGCGTGACAGAGTCTTACTTAGCACAGGTGTGAACGATGCTCGCTGTGGCGTTGCGAATTATTCGGCGCATAGACTTGCAAATCGCCATCGTTCGAGGGTTGCGGGGTTCGAGACTCGCCCGTTGTATTTCAATTTTTTTTTTCCTTTTTTTTTCTCTCTTTTTTCTTGTTATACGCCTCTGTGCCAAAGTAGGCAACAATATCATACGTGGGTAGAAGTGTTGAAGGCGGCAGTTCGAAGTATACGCCCACAGAATACTCGGAGGCAGTACCCGTAATTAAGACCTCTTACACGAACTCTTGTAGTGTGCATGCGTCGGTACTATTAATACCCCCTCCCGAAACATAACCTCTCCGCGCAGCGTGTGCATGCGAAAGAAAAAAAGCTTACAAGACAATTAGTTACGAGAAGTTTGCTACCATTAGAAATTCCAATCGAGACAACGAGCGCTACTTCAATGTTCATCAACTCGCGTATCAATTAGGAAGAATCGTGTGTTTATCGCGATTCAAGCGATGATGATGATGTTGGAGGCAATAGTAAATGCAATTGTGACTGTAATTAGATATCTCTCGGTAAAGAATTTTCGTTTTTAATTTCCATTAGAAAAATTCTTAGAAAATCTGTTATTATAACGTTCGAGTTTCGTTGCACATATCCGACGAGGAAAAACAAATCGCGGTTAATGTACCTCGAGCAGCGTAATTGATACGAGTGTCGACGAAGATTGAAGAAGTTGAGTCGATAATTGTTCGTGAGATATACAACGGAAGATTCCACGCGATTAATTGCCTGCCAAGTTTAGTTCGCGTGTCCGGTAACGCGATGAAGTTCGGCCCGCTGAAAGTATCGATGCGTGCAGACGCCGCGAATGACGTTCGCGACGGACACTTCTTTTTTTTTTTTTTTACCCCCTTTACAAATGTCGATCTCATTTTATTCCATTTTTACTCGTCGCTTCCTTCTTGAGCGATTACTGTCAACGCACCTTCGCGCGTCACCTTCAATTAGATTCTATAGAGAAGATCGAACGCGCTGAGGATCAAAGTCTCATTTCGTTCTCCGCGAGGTCGAGACCGTGGCGTTCGAGTAACCCGGGGCCAACTCTGAACTTCTGCCGCTTCTGATGTTGAGCAGAGTAGAAGAAGCAGAAGAGGATGAACCCTCCTCGCGCTGCTTTGGGAGCGCGCGCGCGCCTGGCAAATGCTACTATATAGTTAGAGAATTTCATCCCGAAGTATGGAGTTAGTTGCAGCGCTCCTCTGGTTCAGGTTTTGGTCACGCGATGCCTTTTTTCTCTGCTTCCCGGTACCCGGTTATCTCTGGCCGGAGGCAAGCCGTGGCACACGGACTACGCTTACTCTCCTCTTCCCTTCGAACTCTTACTGTATATATCACCCATAGCGTATACCCCGAACTCTGAAGTCGGAGAAGTAGAAACGTGCTTCCCAACTACACCTATATACACATCGCTTCAGCAACGAACTTGCAAAGCCCTTTAGTATGTTGCTAATGCCTTCGAGGCTTAGGCTATCCATACAAACGTACTTTTTATACTCTCACACAATCATACGGATTCTCTTTCGTGTGTCATTCGCGAAACGTTATGGAGAATCCGGTCCGAAGGCTATGACTCACGCACGTACACACGTATGCGTCGTGACTGCAACTTCAAATATCGTAAGGAATTCACTGGAACGAGTGGGAGTTTCTAAAAATCTGTTAAGTACATACCGCGAACATAGATCGCATATGCGACCCTTAAATTCGATAAAAACTTATTAAGGAAAAGAAATAATGAATAAAAAAATTCTTTGACATGTAAATTACATTCGGAAACATTTCATCAGCGTTACGCCGGAAGGGAAAACATCTTTGATTATATACGAAAGATATAATACGCCCTTGAGACCTTTTTCAGTCATTGCACGGGAGACACTGTGCTAATAAATCTGTTATTTGCTGACGAGAGATCTTTTTTTTTTTTTTTTTTTTTTTTTTTTATTTAGTCGCTGCAAGGTTACCAGATTTTGCTCGAGGGTTGATCCGAAGTTTTATGCTTCACGGCGTAAATACGGTTACAGAACGACGGAATTAAGGGTATTTGAAATCATTCATTTATTTATTTGATATATAAATTTATCGGAATCGGTAAAAAAATGTAAACTCAGTTTTATACTTCGCGGCAGAAATACGGTTACAAAACGACGGAATTTAGAGTATTTGAAATCATTTATTTATTTATTTGGTATAAAAATTTATCGGAGTCGTTGCTCGCTGCGAAAATCGGTAAAAAAATGTAAACTCAGTTTTATGCTTTACGACATAAATAACTTCATAGAACAATGAAATTAAGAGTATTCGAAATTATTAATTTTTTTTTTGTATAGAAATTGATTCGAATTGTTACTCAAGTGTAGTCGTTACGAGAATCGGTAAAAAAAATTTAAACACGGATATTTATGCCGTTAAAAGAGAACTCTGCGAGTTGTCGGCACCGATATAGTATATGCTAATCGACTTTCTTCATATTCCCAACATAATGGTTTCTTATTACCAATTTTAAGCTTTGTAGTCTCGTTATTTCTTATATAAATACGAATATTCGTTCAATTTTTTTTTTTTTTTTTTTTTTTTTTTTCGTACAATAATAAATCGATGCTTTACACACCTAATGCACAAATATTGCCGACTAAAACATCAGAAATCGTTCGTAAATCACTAAGCTGCGCAGAGAATCCGAAAAACTACGATATTTGAAATCGCAACGAATCATTTAGAATTTGTAGGTTATTTTTTTTTTTTTCGCCAGCGGAAAGCCGAAATTATTAGCACCTGTCGTATACCCGACGCACGGTATAACGGCCGCATGTAAGATGCTTAATTTCACTCGGAATCGTATTACAGTCGTCGTATCGCAATTTGCTTACGCGAGAGATGATTCCGCGTCTCGGACTGACTTTTACCTTTGCCCGCGTCCGAGTGTTATACCGCGTAGTTGCCGGTGTTGTAGCGTAGTGGTATCACACTGAAGAGCAGCAGCCCACCCGGGACCAGAGAAATAAACCGGCAGTAAAAACGTTCTCGTGGGCACTGCGCGAGTCGCGGACGCGTATATATGTAAACCGGCGTGTGCTGCTCCGGGAGAACTCGAGGCTATTAGACTGTCATTTTAAAGCGCGCATGTCGTTACAGTATTCCATGGAGATCGTCCGGCATATATAGCAATATTATAAACTGTGTTTGCAAGGATAGAAATTGGTTGTAGCGAAGTTAGACGGTATATAACCTCTTCGCATCGCATCTGCTACCGGAAACGGACCCTATGAAACAAAGTTCCCCCGATTACGCTTGAAACTCGGTCGGCCTATTACAACTATACGCCATATGATGGTAAATGTCGAGAAATTGTACGTTCAACTGTATAATTTCGCCGACTGGTCATTTGATATTTTATTTATTTTATTTTTTTTCAAGGTTAATGCGTCTTAATTCGTTGCGTGAATTGAGCGCGTAATATTGCTCGGTAATAAGAATTTTATTATAATTTGTGGTTAATGCGCGTGTAGAGAATTTGTTAAATAAATTACCGTTGTCCACGCGAAATTTCTATCGCAAAGTCAAATGATATTTCCTTATAGAAAGTCGTTGGATTAAATGAGATACACGAAGAAAATTGTTCTGTTTTACCGATCTTATAGAAACTCGAGAAACAAGTAATTCGGAGCAAAATCTGTCGCGTAAATTTTTTTTTTTTTTTTTTTTTTCCTCGGTTTGGATTACTTTGTAGTCGTCTGCGATGAAAACTTTCTTAACTTTCGAGTAATCGACGATAGTACGAAAAATTGAATGACCCGTATGGAAAAACGCACAGTAGTCGCAGTGCGTCTCGTCGTCGGACGAATAGAAACTCCGCGACGACTGTCGAGAAGTATTGCACAATCGTTCGAAAGACTCGGAGCGAAAGGTTTTGCTTTGGTTTGAAATGAAGTCGAAAGAACAGATTGCTCAACGCTGTGCCGGTGGTGGTCAGTAGTTATAACGTAACCGGTATCGAGCAATGACTCGTGTCATCGGTTGGCGAAGCGAAATGAGATTTCATTTTAACTGTATACACGGATAACTTCCTTCTCGCGATAAATTATATTCGCATTAATCTCCGCAGTAGTTGCTTATCCATAACAGGTCCATTTCAATTGACTGTTAGTACGTATGCCTATCGTACAAAATGGATGTTAGATAAATTGAGAATCGTCGAGCGGCATCGCCGCGTTACGATCGTAGAAACTGAGGTTTTTTATAATTCCTTATCGAACCGCCGCATTAAAGTAAATTAAACGTTGCCGTGTATTCATAGAGTCGACGACAACTCGTTTCACACGTTAGCGTTCGTTTGCCACGCGACACAATAAATGCCCCCGCGAGGTTCAGACAAAGAGTGTCGTCATTAAAAAAAAAAAAAAAAAAAAAATATCAAATTCTCGGAAAATTTATTGTTGGAATACCAACAGTGATTGTCAGTCTCCGCGGAGAATTGAATTGAAACGGAAAGAGACGCAGCCTGCCGTTGACTTTTTTGTCCCCGTCGTGTTGCCAATCACTACTGTCGTGTACCTCACACCTCATTTCTTTTAATTTGGACCTCCCGTTCTTCGTTCCGTTAATTACTTTCTCACTCTCCGCTCGTTACGAGATTGAAAGCAAAGTTTAAAAAAAATGTAAAGAAAGAAGAAGAAAAAACGAAATAAATAAAAAGCGAGTGCACGAGATTGCGTGCACCGATTGAGTGAACGATAAGACTGCGATATTATAGTGGATAATTGTAAGAGACTCAATGTACGCAACACTGCAACACTGTAGCATTTCCTTCGCTCTGTGAGGCATTCGTGATACTCATGACCGACGGTTCCGCTGGATACAAACGATCAAGTGGCCGCAAAAAAGAGGTCTCACCTATGTGACGATCCTTTATGCGATAACGTACACTACAATATCGCAACTTGTCAACACAAATAATCTAAAGCAATTTTCGGACTAATGTATTGTATGTGTTTCAAATATATGTATTTGTCTCCTTCCAGACGGAAAAGTTATTTATAGGTTATCTTTTTTTTTTTTTTTTAACATGGCGATCTGTTGTCCACCATACCGTTGATTTATAGGTTATGTGTAACTTGTACATGGAATTGTGCATACATAATTAATATATAGAGTATATAAAGTCCACATATATTAATTACGCGTGGAAGTTGATGTAAAAATCGATTAAAAAAAATTCGATAAAAATCGATTAAAAATTTTACAAAAATGTACGATTATTTGAAAACTATACTCCGATGACGTCATTCACGCGAAAAAAAATTGTATTCATCTACATTTCTCCCCGCGACGCAGCGCGCTCGCTGATTTCGAAAAATATTCTTTGATGGATTATTTCTCGATACTCAAGTGTGTATCTCGAAGAGTCGTGTTATTTCTCGAGTCGAAAAAATTGACGAGAGTTGACAAGATTGATGTTCGTTATTCACGAGGACAGTTCAGCTGCGAAGTCTGCACTGGTTACGTTGCGTGATACTCGCGTATATGAATAAAATGGTTGGTCAGGAATCAGTTGAATGCAGTAATTGCAGAACTCTCATTGGTACTAATAAGCTGGTACCCTGCCGCGGGGATTTACAATGTACAGAAACTCTTGACGTACAAATGTAGCCACTAGTAATATTAGAACCACTTCGAGAAGAGTACTATGATCGTCGTCACTCGAACTCGTCTTGTATTTTTTATAAACTGGCGTGCCGAACGAAACCGTAGAAGGATTTTTCCTCACGGCCATAACCCGCGCGCGTCTCACTCTTAAGGTGCACAAGACCCCGAGTACTCGCAAAAGTAGTAACGCGGTCGGCCAAGAGAGCATCGGTAGGGGATTATTATGAAGCACCAACAGTGGAGAGAAATAATATTGTAAGCCGTTCTTGTAACTTCGTCCCGAGCAACGAATACATTTTACTCACGCTATGCGAATGTAATTCTAGCCTTCATTATATCCATACGAAAAACACGACAGGCAAAGTACGAAGCCAGAGGTGTAGTATTCGTTTAAGTGTACGCTAATTACGTACTTCACACCGCTGTATACCGCTACACTACACTTCACTCGATCTTCGCATAGTTGAATCGAGATTTTGCGAACATGCAGATAACGAACATAAACGTTACGTATCGTAGTGTTGGCCGAACAGCAGAACAGTCTATGCGCACGTGAATAATATTCGATGCAGTTATATATCTGGACAAACATGTAGTTGCGCCGATCTTTTAGATGAGTGAAAAAAAATAAAAAACAAAAAAAAAAAAAATTCCGAGGCTGACTGCCACTTTGAAGTGTACATGCATTTCAATTAATTATTTTCAGGTCGAAAGAAACTAAGGTACCGGGTAAATGCATGGTGATTACAACCGGCCTTGTGAACTCGTCTACACGCGTTATCACCGCGATGTTCTTCATCGATATATTAAGAAAATACAAGAAATAGAATTATAGGAAATTCATTATAAAATTGAAATTTGTATCTATATGACAAATACGTATATGTATCGAAAATATATCTATGATATATCCAAAATATATTCGTCGAAAAATGGTATATGGAACGGATATATTTTCGAATATACCTCGCCAAATATATAACAAATTTTATGGTCAATATATGGTTTCTGTAAAAACATGGAGTTTCATATATTTCTGATATATTTTTTGCGCATATATTTTTTCAAATAAGTATTCGTAAGAATTTAGCGCAATCGTATTTTGGTGAAATGTATCGATTATTGATACCTAATAGAGCTCTGCATTTGCGTTTGTTTAACGTCCAATTAACGTCTTTTAATTTTGAGGTTAGATGGCCTCATGACTGCGAAGAGTATCGAATCGATGACCAGAATTATGGAAAGAAACGTCTCTACTCTACTGCAAGTATTTTTGATTTTAAGGGAATGTAATAAATAGCGTTTCGCGATGTATCAACGATTCTTCGAACCTATTATTCTTTTACGTTCGCGATCTATTATTCTTAACGCCTGAAAAATCTTCAGAAATTGCCGTAAAGTTGCAACCTTTCGATCTCGTCGTTTATATCATCAATTGTGTAATGTTGCTGTTCAACTAAAATGTCTCTCGTTAATTTTCGCGCAAGTTAATGCGTCATTTCAGTACACATTGCAATTGGAGTTTCCTAATCGTACAACCGCGAGTTCAAACCGGTACACGCAAGCTAAAAAATATCGGTTCATTTTTTTTTTTTTTTTAATGTGCCACTTGTCGCAATTATAATGACAATAATTAAAATGAAACGCTCGTTTATCGAATTGCGCGATTCGAAAGCCGCGGGAGTGTTTATTCGAAATTATAAAACGAGACCCTCACCTGCAAGTCGATCCTTAAGATGCGGATGTGCCTGAAGTGGATGCGCAGCAAGATTAGCGAGAAGACTTGCCCTGTGAAGACCCGCGGCTGCCGCCTGCTGTTGACTATGTTGAAGGGCCTGAAGACTCCAGGGTGGTAGAAGCGCTTGGGCAGGAAGTCCTCCACCGTGTCCGCCATTGGGACCGGGTGGCCTATGAGCCGGAACTCTGATGACGCCACCTCCGGTGTATATCAAACCGGAACCGCCGGGAAAGAGTCTGAAGGGTGCAAGAAGATCGGCGGGATGCATGGCTGAGCTGGTCGTATGCATCTCGGGGGTACTTCCCGTGTCGTCATCATCCTTTTCCGACATCTTTTCCTCCATTTCGACACCCCAAGATCTCCTTCCATCCTCGATATTCGAATTTCTGTTATTCCCGTCATCCCATGTCCAGGAGGACCTTCTCTCCTTATCGCTATCCAAATCGTCCGAAGCCGCTGGACTTTTAGGATTCCCTTGAGACCCTCTGCTTTCGCCTAAAAGTCGACTTATGCTGAACGGATGACTACGCGGCGACACGTCGTTCTGCATATGCGCCTTTGTGTGACCACTGGGCGGTGGCGAGTTGGAGCATTCCGACGGCAGCTCATTCGCGTTACGATTGTTGTTCACCGCCGATGAGTTCAAATAATTACGCGGACTGCAGCTTCTCGAGTCCAAATCGTCAACGTTTATCTCCTCCGAGGGATCAATGTCGCTGTCACCCCCGCGATCCGACATGATTTCACAAAAAAAGTACTTACTGCAGTTCTAACCTCACAAACAATTAGCTTCCGCTTCCGCTCAACTTTCCTCAACTAGTTCTGCAAATCGCGTACTAAAATTCTTCTCATGACACGATTGAAAGAATCCTTAGTTTACATCACCGACACTACGAGGTCTAAAGTTTAGCATACGAATTATCCCGGTAAACGATCCTCTTTCTGGGTTTACAACGAATAGGTTATGGTACCATTAACGCGTTGTCTTTTGCCGAAATGCTTTATTGTATCGTTTCTAAGTATAAGTTTCTCAAAGTTCAACCGGTATAAGCGGTTGCGAGGATTTGCTGAGGGGGGAAAACAATGGCCGACGATTTCGAGCGTCGAGTTTAGGAGTCGAGTTTCTAAGTATATACGTATATGTATATAGGTATCCTACAGTACTGCAGTGGCTTGGTACAAGTGGTATACGGACTCTCGTATACGGCTAATTTGGAAATTACGGAGCTGCTC
This sequence comes from Buathra laborator, assembly GCA_934046635.1. Classification (NCBI taxonomy): domain Eukaryota; kingdom Metazoa; phylum Arthropoda; class Insecta; order Hymenoptera; family Ichneumonidae; genus Buathra; species Buathra laborator. Next base: position 10,529,914 of record OW203900.1, read on the forward strand.
GTATGGGTCCCGATGCCGCCGCGAGCACCTTCTTACGTTCGTACGGGTATCTCTGTTGTCCTGATGTTCTTGCTGATGCTGATGCTTTTGGTGGTCGTTCTTCGTCGGCCATTTTATGGGCCATAAACGTTTGCCGGGACTTTTCCAGGTAAGGGATTCACCGTATGCGGTGGCAATAAATACATGTATATATACTATATATACGCTACCTCGTTGCTGCGCGCACGATTTCTCTCTCTGTCTTCTTCCCACTCTACCCTATCATTCGGATGATCGGTTTGCCGGTTCTCGTCTAATTGGCTCGCTATTCCAAAACTCCTCACGGAGCTTTGCCATAGGGATGGTAAAGAGGCTACGCTTCGATTATCGTTTCTCAGATACGACTTTTTCTCCTTGGATCGGAAATTATCGGTGGAGGAAAACAAATCGGTATGCCGGATACGATTCCGCTTATTTCTCACAATTATACGGAGCGCTATTTAGAATTCCGATTGCTTAGTTACAAGAAACTGTTTTCACTTTAATCAGTCTATGATTGTTCACTTTTTCTACTGTATTTTCTTACACATTATTATTATGACACTTCGAAGAGAATTTCAGGATGTATGATAAAGTTTTAAAACACCTGCTTTGTTTTTTTTTTTTTTTTTTTCGATTTTATGTTGTTGGGGTCAAAAATGCTATACTCGTTTCAAGAGTCCGTTTAAGCATCTTTATGGTAACCCCTCGTTTCGCTGGTTTGCAATTACTCGCACGCGCGACCAATATGGCTGACTCGGTATCACGTATTGGACGACACAGGTTAAACCGATTGACCACCCGGCTAACTATCCTTCGGCACTGTCCCAGTCAACGAGCTTTTGACAGAATGTTCCATTGTGTCGCGAAAATGTTTATCGGCAAATACTCGTATTTTTCTTTAATACTCCGTTTGGCACATCGTCAATTATTGCAAATACGACGCGTTCATTCACTGATTTATCGCTACCGGTAATAGTGCGTTATTTCCTGTCACACTGAACTTGTTATTTAAATACGACGAACAAACAGTTGACCACAATGTTTACTGTCACCTCGTGTGGATCTTTATTGCACGATAATATCGGTTGTTTAACCAAATACTCCGAACGATCGGCGAGCAATCGGCAAATTTGTCACTTGATACAACCGGTCAACGTCGATTCCAGGGGCGTAAAGCTTCGAACGCCACCCTTATGCGGTTGTGAACGCGGCGAAAAAAAATCACGGCTTCGGGGATAATGTTTTGCCGTGGCCCGGCGTCCTCGCTTCGTCGTGGTGGAGTGAATCGGCTCGGGGCCGTCAGGCAACCGGACTCTTCGTAAAACCAGGTGGTTATCCCCACCAGTTTCGTAACCGTGGCTTAATCGAATCGTCCGTGTTTCCCTTCACACGCCCACGACGTACCACCGACCAATCGAACGGATCCGGGACACGCCTACTTGGGCTCCCATTGGTCACCGGCAAATTGATACCTATTTAACATTTGAGCAGAATGTTGCAGGCGATCGCCTTTTTCGCCTGTATTATTTATTGGCTTCGTCATTCTATTCGTTTTTTCCCCAACCTACGAGAACCCATACTCTTTCCGTACGATGCTAGGATAGTCCTATCTCATTTGTTCTTGTTGCCTTCCCGCGAAGGTTTCTCACTCCGGCGCCCTCCCCTCTTGTATTCTACTCCTTCCAACTTCTCGTCCTGCACCATGGGCTGTCTACGCTATCTCGCTTTCTTTTCGCATTCTACGTCTATCTTTCTCCCTCTGTCCTTTTCGTGTATATCGCCTGTATTTTAGATATATCCTTATACCCGCTTAACTATCTCTCTCTCCCGTTTTATCTTTGCCCTTTCTTCCGTTTCTTCTCTACTTTATCCTCCTCTCGCACACCGCAACGCGCCCCGGGAAGCTGTGGGACTTAATTACGCGAATGCTGTGAGTACGCGCGCGCGAATACTCGCCAGGCAAACTCGTCTCTCTATCTCTCGACTCCCCTTTTGCAACGTACTCTCCTTTTTCTTGGTTTTTTTATCGTACTGTTCCAGCATCACCAGTTTTTGCGATCTTCGTCGCGTTTCGCCATAACACAACGAATGCCTTTCAGTTACGAACACACGAACCAACGAAGAAACGTGTATCGTAGTTGAAATAATTAATGAAAACCTATCAATCGACGACGATAACGATGAGGGAATATCATCGATTGATTCAATAAATATCGCGACGAAAACAGAGCTGTATTTTCCACAAGAGCACAAGACTTCTTCAGATTTCGATATTTTTACGCGTAATTATCACCAATCCCCAAATTTGTCCCAATGAAGTCAATCAGCGACAAGATTTTCTTCAATTTTATCTCGCGCCATTATTCTTAGATACGGGGCAATCGAACTCCATCCAGAGCACAATGATATCGATATAACTTCGTCGATAATTACCTAATATAGATATCGAATAATTTCTAGAAAATGTCAATTCCCGGTATCTTGTATCGTCATTTGATGCATAGCGAAGCGCCTCTTGCGGCCTTTAATAAACCGCTGTAAAAGCTTTATTACGTCGAATGTACTATTCTCCTCGTTTGTTTCAAATCACTTTTCTCATTTCCTACGGCTCCCCCTATTCATCTTGTGCACGTAGCCGTACTCCGATTTTACTCTGGATATTTACCGCGCTGTAACGCATCGCTGTGCCATTACGAAAAAGGCTTTATAGTGTACGAGACGGTTCATTCGGCATTATATGCCGTAAGTATACCTGCATGTACACTGCGACGTACCTCGGGGCCCTTAAGCCTCTCTCTGTTCGCCACGTATCATTTATACGCGAAAAATATGCACTTCGGGGTTTCATGTGTACGAGGGTTACGTCGAGTAAATGCTCACGCTCGACGTCCCGTCGGAGTAGCAAATAATCACCGAGCATAACTGAGTTCCGATAGTTTTCATGAGGGCTAATTGCGCGCGCGCGAACCCGAGGCAATCAAACCGCTCTCCGGACGAATGACGGGGAGGGAGGGTACAGAAAGCGGGAATGAAGTTGAGTGCGATGGAGAACAAGACAGGGAATGCGAACGACCGACAGTGATAGGGATGGCGAGACCAGCCAGGGAAGGGAAAACGAGAGATTCCAATCTTGGTGCGTCGCACTAATCGAGAATCACCCTATCCACATCATGTAGTCCCGGACTGCGTCGGGTTGGTCCGCGCGCTCATGTTCATGCGCTTCAGCCTATCGGCTTTTCAACGGAACAGTATTCGCAAACGTTATAGCAACTCGTACTATAGACGCATGTATACCTATGCCTCGGTCTTCACGGTAATGGGAGAACGAACGAAGCGAGATGACCACTTTGAGGCGAACGCGCGTACGATCGCATTAACAATTTCACCGCTGGAATGCGCCCGCGAGCGTAATCGGTTTGCACCCCCGTAATCGTATGATGTTGGACTATGCATGACTCTCTTCCCTCCCTCTCTATCCTTGTATATTAGTGTTTACTGTCATTAGTTATCGTACGTACGGGTATCAGTTACTACACGGAGACCTGTGTTTTCACATACGGGTACCATGCGGAAACACTACGATAACATTGAAGAATCTGCCTGCCGTCGAACATAGAAAATGGAATCGTATGTAAACACGTCGGGTACGTGTTTAAGTTGCATATGTAATGCCCAATTACCGATTATATGATTAATTATTCAATGAATTGATAAGAAATCGTTAAAATTTGGGAGTCTGTAATCATTTAAATTTTTTTTTTTTTTTCTTTTTTCGTAATTCTTAATTTGTGTTTTGTGGCAATGGTGAGCAACTTGTCTCAGTGTACGGGTCTTCGATCCATCTTTCGCGGAAAAGCCATATCGCCGCTGGCTACACATAGAAACGGTTCGAAATGGCTACAACCGTTAAGGTTAAGTGTTCTTTTTTTTGCCCGCGATACGTGCAAACCGCGCTGTATGCGTAGGTGATACGGCGGTTCTGAACGTTGAAGCTGACCGGCCGGCGAGACCTCTGCTGGAACTATGCGCAACATTGGTTCGTTCAACGGGCGAAAAGTTGCGTCAATTTACCACGTTGAACCATTCTGCCATATCGTAGTGAATACGTACTTCTGCTTTTATTTTTTTTTTATTTTTTATTTTTAATATATCTGCAGATTCTATAGATATAGTTATGTATAGTTATAGACGAAGGTAGGTAAGTGCCACTTAGATGTTGAACTGTTACGGCGCTTGAAAGCGCATTGACCAACGTAAAAGGCCACGAAAGGACTGGTCAATGTGGAAGTGTTAGTGTTACCACTTGAGAAACTTAAAAACTGAACAGGGTAAGCCGCCATCTTATCTCTCCTTTTGGTTGGACGATATTGCGACTTTACGAGGGCAACTGCGCACGCGGCTCGCCCGCCGCGTACGTTTTTCCACGTTTGTTTTTTTTTCTTTTTTTTTTTTTTTGCACGCCGCGACGACTTAACTCGGAGCTCCAACAACCCGACGTCCTTTTTCTACCTGCCTACTATGTCATACCACGTGCATTCCGTAGACGGCAAGAGCCGTACATGTTTCCTCTCTTTCTCCTCCTTTCCGACCGCAGTTCTCGTTATTTCAACGTTTTTTCCTTCAGTCTCGAACTAACGTCTACCACGCGACTTCCGAATCTCGTTGAGCTCAGCGATTCCTTGGAACGGAGGCATCAGATATTTCGAACGAGGTTCGCGCGAACGATGTGGCTATGCGGTATTTCTAATATTTGTGGTGATCGTCGCAATGCTCGGGCGATAGGGTGAATTTGCGTTCGAATACTCAATCGTTCGACTTTTGTTCCAATGGCTGCGCAACACGCTCTCCGATTACGTGACATCGGAGAATTATGCTTGCCGTTTGATGCTTCGCTTTCGTTTGATATTGTGACGGCGCTTTCCAAAATTTGCATTAACAACTGTAACGACTTATAACAAAATATTGAAAAAAATTATCAAAAATCTATTTGGTATTTTTTATTCGTATTTACAACTGCAAATAATGGTAAATTAAAAATGTGTATCTTCCATACAAGTTGGTAATTTTTTTTTTTTTTTTCCGTCGTGTTCTGTTCGATTTTGCCGTTCGATAGAAAAAAAATCGATACTTTCGTAATGGATTCGCATTATGATAACTGTTTTCGCGATAAGAATAACAACGATGTAAAAAATGCGTCAGGTCCGCGTGACTGACTGAGAATCCATCTGAACATCAGCGGAAAAGGGCCGATGAGGATATTCATTCGCTTGATCGCAGACAGAAGTTAGAGGGAAAATAGATGGTATGCTAACACGCAAACACGTTGATCGTCGCCATTGGGATGGGAGTAAATTGGAAGCGAATAGACGATTCGCGGTACTGCAGCTTGAATATCAAACGAGAGTGAGACATACTATCACTATCTTTCAATTCCCACTTCGTATTCGCGCAGAGGCGACTCAGCATCGCGATCGCGAGTGTTTGGAATAATGCAAGAAAGTTCGTTCCGATGTCTTCGACGAGCGTTACCACCGAGCGCATCAGTGCCAAAGTACAACGAGAACCAGCGAGAGGACTGCTTCTCGACAATGCTTTTCACCCCCTCCATTTCCCCTTCAGCTCCCCGATCGAGGATCAATTTAGGTGTCACGAATCCCCGTGTCACTTAGACGTTTTCACCGTGATGCGAATAATTGATGGCACCCTTTGCGCTCTAAAGCTCTCGAAAGCGGGGAATGGGATGAGACGGTGTGTATGTCTGTGTGAGGGATGGGGACGGAAGATCAACGAGAGAGAGAGAGTGAGAGAGAAGGTTTGAAGCCAAAGCTTTGGTACACAAAAAGGACACTGGTATGAGTCGACGATGTTGAGTTGAACGGGTATGCAGAGCTCAGCTCGTCGTCAGTCTTCGCGCCGTTACCGTGAACTGTTATATCTACTCGCTACAGTATACATGTAGCTATTAGCGAATGAACGAAAGAGGTAAAGAGTGGTTGAAGTTGCTGAAACGACGAGGGTGCGCCGGGGTCGAATTCGCGGAGCTTCCATCGCGAAAAAAAAAAAACAAAGATAAAGAGGGCTACGTGGGTAAAAAAGTAAAAGAGAAAGACAAACGGAGGGGAACGTTGACCGCTCTCAAAAGACGTGGCGACAGAGAAGCTTGCAGCAAGCACCAGCGGAGATCCCGTCAGTTATATACCCTCCTGAACGTTACAATCATTCTTTATTCAAAACTCCACCGACTTTTATAAAGCCCGAGAAGCGAGACACGAGTGATTCTCGAGAGCGCAAAACGCTGTGCAATGGGAAACGAACCTTTTTCTTCACTCCTATCCGCAGCCTAGAATCATGCAGCCCTCTGTCGAAAAACGCGGGGGTGTGATGTGTACGGTAAAGTCTTTCAACGGATGACGTGTGTGGATATGTGGGATATAATGTATGAAGATATACGTTTTTTGTAGGGAGAACTGTAGCTATATAAAGAATGTGAGGATACATTTTGACGAGCAGATATCAAAAAAATTGTTTATTACGAACGGAAAAAAAGTTACCATCGATAGGCTCAATGATATCGACTAATACATCGATAGCGGTGTCGGTATCATCGATATCATCTCGGATACAAAAAAGAAGCTTCGTAACGACAAAAATGGTCGTCTTTCGTCAATTATGAACGAAATTTTACAGGAATAAACAATAATTTTTTATTCAGACGAGTAGTGTGTGTTTTTTTTTTTTAATTATGCAAAGTTTATTGATTTTTTTGTTGCATCTATTTTTTAATTGACGAATTGTGAATTCTACGTTTTTGAGAATATTATGCGCGGTTTATTCGTCACGTTCCTAACATTCTAATACGACACGGCATAGAGGGTTACGGGAATAACAATCGTAATTACGAGACTGTACTACTTGTTCAAAATTTAGTATAGACGATTCAAGTGTATTCTCGGAGTTAAATATCACGCGAGGCTCGCATTACGCACAAAACTAATATCCTACAGGCTGGAAACGTACCGCGCCTAAACACCTGTGTAGAATATACATAAGCGATCCTCTTAATAGAGGCGAGAGGTGCATTGAATAATTGACGAACAAGTCGCCTCGTTATACCTACTTGCTACTCAGGCGCGGAAACGTGTAGACCGCATCGGGAGCATTATTGTGCTGCTTTTGCTTCCAACTTATATCTATCGGTACTTTATGTACCCTTCATATCGTACTAATATTCACGAGTTTCTGTATCCATTATGTTGAAATATAATCGTCATACAAGAACCTTCGCACGCATATGCATAGACATGTTGGATAACGTGCCGAATTTGTGTCAAAAGACGGCGACGCCATGAAAATGACTAATTGTCATCGACAAATGTGCCATTTTCATGCCATGTCATGCCGTGTCATTGTCATTACATTTTTTTATTACATTTTTATGTAAAAAAAAATGGCACATTAGTCCATTACATTAGTTATTACATTTTTATGTAAAAAAAAATGGCACATTAGTCCATTACATTAGTTATTACATTTTTATGTAAAAAAAAATGGCACATTAGTCCATTACATTATTATTATATTAGTTATCACATTTTTATGTAAAAAAAAAAATGGCACTTTGCGAAATGGATGCAGTGCGAAAAAAATCGGTTGAAACTAAACCGACTCTTGCGGATGATGAAACAAATTTTTTTTTTTTGATTTTTTTTTTCTGTCGGGTGTTTCTGTAAGTTTACCGAAAAATTAAACTTCATTCTAATGTGCCATTTTTTTTACATTTTTGTGTATATTTTTTTCTTTTTTACATTTTTATTTAATAAAAAAATGGCACATTACAATGAAGTTTAATTTTTCGGTAAATTTACAGAAACACACGACAGAAAAATAAAAATTAGAAAAAAAATAGTTGTTTTGTCATCCGCAAGCGCGGGATTTAGATTGAACCGATTTTTTTCGCAGCTGCATCGGTGGCATTACCGTAATGCCGTTTTGCCATAATTCCCACACAAGTATTACAAAAAAACGACTAAACGTTTATTATTCGCAATGAAAGACGATCCTCCAATACTCCGATCCACCGTACCGTAATCCTGAAGTTTCCACCCACTGTACCAGATAAGTCGTTGACTACGATGGGAAAATCGTTGCCGATTACACGAAACCTAATAGTCTTATTGCCAGTTAGGGGATCGTCACGACTGCGATCGGCTGTCGGTCGAACCTTTTTCGAGGGCTGGAGAGACGAAGAGCCCCTGCGATCTGATACGAACCATAGACATCAATATTTTTCTCGTCTCGTTGGATAGAAAAACAACGAGTACCACTTGGCCATGTGAACCCCGATTAATGTCACGACACCTCGTCGCTCTGCCGTGCTAACGTCCAACGTCATAATTTCCCATACGTTGGACTCCGGGGAATAAAACAGGGCGTGCGACCAATACGAAGATTGTAGTTTATCAGCCCCCATAGTTATGGAACAGAGTAGAGGCGAACGAAGCTGCAACATCCCCACGAGACTCTTTCATCCCTTTCTTTTGTTCCCCGGACCAGGCGCACCCCATAAAGCATACTACACGTACCCGTAGACTTATAGTTGTACTCTGTAGCGTGCTGTACTTACGCACATGCAATAGACACATCTGGAGGGCAGTTTTTCTGGGCCACTTGCAGCTAAAAATGTGCCACTCGTCGACACGGGTCGTCACCGATCGCTCGATTGGCTTGTTGTGAAATTGAATCGGTTTTTTCAGGGGTCGCGGGGACTGGATGAGACGATTGCTATTTTGCAGGGTGGCAAGTGTCGACGAGGGTGCGCGAGCCTCCTGCGTATAAAGTCGATGGGGTGGTAGCGAGTACTGTATAATCTATTGAATCAGAGGGGTTAAGACGACGACGAAAACATTCGGTGCCCACGGGTCTCGGTTACAGGTGACTTGTTTGTTGTTGGAGACAATCAGCTTGCATCCGAATGGAATGGAGCGGAAGAAGTCTCGTATATGTTTTCGCAAAAGATCGAAACATCACTTTTTTTTTAACATCGATTTTTGTTGCATTCGATAGTTTCGTAAATGATAATCTCGTATGTGTTTTCGCAAAAGATCGAAGCATCGCTGTTTTTTTTAAATCGATTTTTATTGCATTTGATAAAAAGCTAATTATAGTATCGCAAATGATTATCGACGATTGCAAAAATATAATTTTATCGACGCGGCGACGATTGCGTCTCAAAATGAATAAAAATGAGTGCAATGCGGCGTTGAGAGGCAAATTCTATGCGTAGTTTCTGATACAATTCTTAGAACTTATGTTTTTTTTTTTTTTTTTTACATTTAAGTGTCGAGATGGCAGAAGCGACTATAGTTTTCCGGCTGAAGAGGACTATATCTATTAAAATTTTCACACGATAGTCATAGCCGTCGATCTCTCGCGTACTGTAACTCTATACGGCGCTTTAACACTACTGTAAACGTGCTTTACTGGTCTTTGTCCGTAAGCAAAGTGCTCTTTCAAATTACGAGAATCGACGTCGAGTTACTCCCACGCGGGTGGGCGGTTTTGAACGCAGCGAACGTACCGAGAGAGCAGCTGGGATTAACCTACATCCCGACGCATAATGTGTGAAAGTAGCGACCTCCGGTCGACGTTTGATGCTGTTGCCGTGGTGCTAATATAATAGTATTCGTGCCTAACGTACCTCGAGGATCTGTTCGCTATACTTCTGGAATAAACGCTTTAAACTCTCATTAAAACTCAACCTTGGCGAGTGAGAATCTAATGCTAGATTCGTGCTCTCGAGGCTGCGATGCATCCACTATACCGCGGAATCGCTGCATAATGAATGCCTTCTGAAATTCTTCGCGTTCGTCTATCTTCAACAGGTATGTATTTATGCGCGCAACACTACGCAACAAACAGTTCTCTTGAATCCGTATTCGCGCTCCGATTATTTTTCATTCTTCGGAATCTTCGATTTATTTTGCAACTTAGAAAAACGTGAGAATTTAAATTTTCTGAGCTGTTGGGCATGTAAAAGCGCGAATCGATTACTTTTTTTCAGCAATACTGTGAGAAAAATCGAAACCGGTCGTTAATATAAATGCCATTATTATTTCGAGATTATTTTTTTTTTTTAACTCGTAATTTTAAATTTTGAAAAAAAAAAAATTCCGACATTATGCAAAACACACGATTGTCGAAAAAAATATATAATTTATCGACATTTTTCGCATAGATGTCGAAAATGGCCGATTTATAACTTTTTTATTTCATTGTAACATCAATTTTTTTTTTTTTTTTTTTTTTTTTCGAACATCGAAAGCGCTGATTGATTTGCGTCTTCTGACTTATTCCTGATCTATCGAAACTGCATGGTACTATTCCATTATTTGAGAATTGAAAATTGAGAGTATTCTGGTGGGAGGACAGTGAGATAAACTACAAGGAAACGATAAACTCTTGCGGCAATATAACGCAGTCGATATAAACTCGGCGTAGTCTCGGGAGGCCGCGATGGTCCCATGGACATCCCGGATTGGCAAGAAAACGAAGAGCCAAGTTGGTTTCCCTCGTGGATTTCTCTTCGCGAATCTCTTCGTCGAAGAAACTTTAAACTCGTGGCATATGCCGTGGCTGATGGTGGTAGTAGGATGTAGTTGCGCGACCGTAGTCTCTCGACGTTGCTGAGAGACACGACGCGGCACAGAGTGCGCGTCCCGATTGCCCTGAGTGCTGGCGGAGGCCCCCGACGTCTCCGACGAGGTCGAAGGTCGATTGTGTGTGCGCAGAGATCACGCATACACGGTAAAAGCTCGTGCCGGACCGGAGCTTGCGGTAGAATACCACCCCCCGCCGGTCCGTCAAGTCACCCATCCCTTGCAACATTCAGCCGCACAAAAGTTTAACCACGCAAAGCGATAGCCCTTCCCGTATAAGTCGTCGTCTTCGTATTTCTTTACTACTATATTTTTTCACTATTGACTCATTCGTCTTTTGTTCTTCATTCGTTTTTTTTACTCGCATATCTAATAAGTATTTTCTTTCCTTTCTCTCGAAGCTATCGAACGATTGGTCGACGTGTCGCGAGTATTTTTATTCGTCTTGTTGAAGTCACCGTTTCTAGACTTACGCTTGTCGCATATTTCGGAATTATCGTGTATTTGCGAGACGATAAAAATATTCGGATGAACAAAATTATATCGTATAAAAAATATCGCATGATTAAATAATAAAATTAAATACAAATATTATTACTTTGATTATTATTATTTATAATAATAAATAATAAAAAAATCGTATTGAAAATTATTTTTTTTACGTTGACTACTCTCCGTGTCTTATCCCAAAATGACCTTATCGATGAAAGTGAAAATTCGCCTTAATTTTTTTTCTTTTTTTTCACTTTTATCCATTTTGTTCTTTTCATGTTTTTTTTCCGTTTAAACATCGATCAGTAGCATCTAAGCAAATGTAGTGAGATTTCTCGTGAACTTAGCAATCGAATGTGATAAGGAGACGGGAATGTTGTTTCGCAGAAAGACGCAAAAAGTACACCGCACGCTGCAACCGTTTCTAGGGGGGGTCTCCACACCGCATACAAATATACTCGGCGGTAGCGGCGCTGTACGCTGGAGTGAAACATTTATTTACTGCCAGGGGATTTTCCGGATGGAGAAGAGAAGTGAGAAAGAAAGAATAGAAAGAGCGGAGTGGGCAAAAAGATAGAAAGCAAGAACCGAGTCCCTCCTCCCCATTCCTCCCCATGCATTGCTGGTTACTGCTCCTGCGCGCTCGTGGGGTTGAGGCTACTTGGGGGCGCGATAACTCGGTTAGCCGGCCGACTTCCGATCTGTATTCTGTCTGCCGACGAGTTTATTACCGAGCTACGCCCGTATTGTTGTCCGTGGAGTCGAGAGACTCCTTCGCTTTCTTCTCCGCCAACCACTTCCTTCTCTCCATTCTTTCGATTCCACGGACTTCGTATGTATTCCAACGTCTACCGGGTCTAAGTATATCGTTTCGCAAATCGATACGAATGCACAGGCCAATGATACAATCCATGAAGTGTTCTTCGTCGTGTATATTCATGAGCATTTCGTTTCTTATTCGATCTCTCGTGGAATTAAATTTTCACGGGTCGCAATAAAATTGCGGGAAAAAAAGGCGATAGGGAAATTATTTATTGCAAACGATAAATAACTTCGGAAGAGACCGCGAGAGAAGATTGCAGTTTGTGTTTGATGCAAATCGCGTGATATATAAAAAAATCGAGCAATAAAGCCGCGCAATTCGATTGTTCGCGTAATTTTTATGTTTTTTTTTTTTTTTTTGATTGATTAACCGTTCGTTCGCGTTGAGACGGCGCAAAAACGGTACGGTAGGTATAAGAAGATAAAAGAATGTTTAATTCCCGGAGGCAGAAAGCCCCTTCCGCGTGCGAGAACTCGGCTCACGGACCGAGGGTTTCCTGCAACCATCAACAGTAGCTGCAGCGTAAGGCACTCTTAACCGTTATCCTCGTCGTTTCTTCATTCGGGTCCGGATAATTGCCTCGACTCCGTTCAAATTTAATTCTTTTCTCGACGACGACGCTCCTTCCTCCCCTTTTATTTACCCCACTCCGCTCGCCACTTCTTTTCTCATCGCTTCTTTTCATTCTCGAACTGTTGCTTGTTCGCGGACATTTTTTTTATTTATTTTCTTTCTCTTCTTTACATCGGAACACTGCCGCGGGAAGATCTTCCCTTCGCTCTTACTTCACTCTTTCGCGTCCGACGAATCACGAGGTAGTTTGCGGTAAGTGGACATTGAATGCCAAAGTAATCGAGAGGCATACGCAGCAGCAGCTGCACCTCTCAAATTGCAAAGCTGTAGCACCAAAATTGGGCGTGTAACAGAGATTGCGCAAGAATCGATACTCCCCTTAAAAAGGAATGAAAATAACGTGTCTGAGAATCGAGTCTCCACGAAAATTGATCGACGAATTATGTTGCAAATTAAATCTAAACGAAAAGTCACGAAAAAAAAATTGCTTTCATACATAAATAGATCGAAGAATCGTGTATTAAACATCGCGCCTCGTCAAATTTTCATCATCCTTAATAAATGTAATTTAACGAATTTACATCTCTAAAACAAATTATTTTTGATAAAAATGAAATGTTCTTTGCAGCAAAACATTTTCAAACTATAAATACGGTGAGTAGAAAAAAAATTGGAGCAGAAAATTCCAATTACAAATTTTCGTGACATTTTTTAAAATTCATTTTTAATTTTGTATTAAACATTAATTTTTTTTTTTTTTTAATGAAAATTTTATTTCCATTTTTTTTCTTTCGGACTCATCGAAACTTGAAACGAATTTAGTTATTACGAATAAAGCATTTTTTCCTACGGTGCCGTTAGAAATCTCTGATTCTCAATACATCGGTGTTCGCGCCGCCATTTGACGTTATCGTATTTAAGGTATACGTACTTGTCGTTGAAACTGTTTGAAACTGTTGAAGTTTAAACTTCAGAAGACCTCAAAGATCGTACAAGTATAAAATATACATATATAAGTCGAAACTACAGTCAGCGTTTGCAAGTACGCGCCCCGGCTTCGTCGAGCGAAGGGCATAAATAATCAGCGCTCGCCGAGTTACGACGAAATTAATCCGTCCCGGTGAATTTACGGCCCGGTTGGCCACGACCCGGACTCCCCAACCGGCAATTCCTCTCTTTGCGAATCAGCCGCGGACTACGCTCGCTTCGGATCCCAGAATAACGCGCAAAAACTTTTCACGAACTTCGACGAGAAACGTAGGTACTCCCAACCGTGAGCGACATCGTAATTAATTAAATCCTTGATAAGGCATTATCCGAATGTCGAGTGAAGAAAAAAAATAGATAATTAACCACAGTTATATTTTTAGGCCGTCTACCCTCAGTTGTGAGAAAAAATAAAACAAAAGTGCGAGAATATTGCTTATGTCCCGTTTCCTTCGTGCTGCGAACTTCGAAATAAATTTAAAAAAAAATTTGTATTTATGAATTATAAATCGTGTTAATTTAATAAAATTATTCATAATTTTTTTTTTTTTTTTTTTTCATTGGTATTTATTGCAATTAAAAGAAATAAAAAAATGTTCCTAAAACTGCTATATTATTACGAAACATAGTTAATAAGGTTATGTTGTTCTACTGAATCGAGGATATTATATAAGCGATCTTTTGTGTATTATAACAGCCGGTATCTCGACACTTTGCGTGCTGTTGCTGCAGTACATTCGACGGGGGATGGATAGACAAATCAGGAAATATGGCAGAGTGCCGCAAGAACATCGAAGGGCCTCTGCGGGGGGTGAGCGGATCGTCGACTTAATAGAAATACAATAGATGATACTCGTCTGTGTATATGGGGCGTGCGAACGGCGATTCTCTGCTACGCAAGCGAGAAAGTGAGAGAATGAAATAGCAAACGAGAAAGAGAAAAAAAAACGTACAGTGGACGATGCTCCGGCACCCTCCCCAGGCGGTAGTTCGACCTGCGAGAAATAAATCAAACACCAATACGCTAAGTGGTTACGCTCTCGACGTTAACCAGACTCGCGCAGCGGGAGACTATCCCCGCATGTTATACGATGGCCTATGCTGCTGGATTCGTGATTAAATTCGATTTAATTTCTACTGCGTAAATTCAACGGGATATAGATCTGACAATAAACCAGTTACTTCACCTTCGATTGAATTTTATTTTTATTTTTTTTTTTCGTCTTTTTTTATATCGAAACCTATCGATAGGCAAATATATTTTCCTCGTTTTTTTTCACAGCGATACTTTAATTATGTGTCTCGAAGAGGGAGGAAAGAGGTATGATATTTTCTTGTTTTAAAAAAAATGTACACACTTTTACACCCCCTTAAAATACAGGCGCGTCTTGAGACTTTCTTTAATATGAAGCGCGTCTTTACGATTAATAAATATTTTTTTATATAATTCGACACAATGTGATATCGATGTATCGAGGATAAATCGATACGAATTAATTAACGATAGATAATTACGAAATTCGCAATAATCAAATTATATTATTATTGTTATTATTTAATTATCATTTTTTTTTAATTATTTAGTAGTTAGAATTTCTTAGACTAAACCAAATTGTTTTTTACGGCATAACATTTTTATTTTATTTTATACGTATTGCTGCGTAACAATCAGAGTGCGAACCCTTAGAAAACGAGTCTCAACGGAGCTATAGCGATACACCCTTACGTCAATCTGATATGTCTTTCTGTCTCTGTATGTTCTATTCGCTATTTCACGTAAACCTTTAGTAATTAATTTAGAAAAGTGGAGAATCGCCGGAAGGACGGAGGGAGGAAATGGGAGGAGATAAAGCAAAAGGTATCGGTAAAGCTATTTTGCTTCACCCTCGGAATAATTTCAACGTCCAAATATCCCAGTGCGATTCGTAACATTTGAATGAATAAATTCCGAGATAGCCTCGCGGTGGTTGCCGCGGGTATCCCCCCGTGTGTATCGTGAAAATCGGAAAAAGGGCCAAAAGTTATCGAGCAACTGTACGGACTTATCGCACGGTGTGGGCGGAGATCCTCGACGCGGAAAGCGTACCACCGCGCACCCCGTCGAGGGCTATTGGCTGGGGACTTTAACAATGCAAGGGGAATATACTTTCTCTTGGACGTACCCGCGATGGTTCCTATCGATTTAATAATGGATGAACGGCCGGGGTGGTCGGTGATTTTTCACAGCCATGAGACTATACTGTTTCCCCCTCTTCCCTCCTTTCTACTCCCCCGCGCGAGCACACGATTCTCACCGTGAATCTTAGCCGCTGTACGCCACTGCTGCACGAAATCCTTACCGCACATTGGATCTTCCGAGAGAATGGATCATCGGTTTTTAATAATCATAAAAGATCGATAGCGTCTCGTGTTCGGCATAAAGTATCGATAATCGAAAAATGCCGAACTGAAGTATTCGTTTTAAAAATGACGATAAAACGACGTACGATCGGTATAATAACGACGATGTGAATTTAATTGTTTTGCATTTGCAATGGCATTTCGTTAAAATTAATTGACATTTCTCGATTTTTTTTTTTTTCGTTTTTTTCGATTTTTTTTTAAATTGAATTACCCCCGTGGAAATCGAATATATACCAAATATATTTCTGAAATTTATTATAAATTTGGCACTTTTATATGATTGATATATCGATTATACATTCATCATTATCATTTCATTCATTTTTATCTTCTTTTTTTCCACATGCGAAATCGTAATAACCCGCATCTCCTTGTTATCGCAGCGATTTCTCTTTCGAGAAAGTCGCGCAGGGTGTGAAATTTCTCGGGTATCTTACTACGATTATTTCGTTATACACGCTCCATTATTCGTCTGTTGTGCGCCGTAGAAAATTAAGCATAATCGGACATTGACCGAAGACGAAATTTTAGAATGGCATTAAAACAAATTACCGCTGAGCCTTCGGCGTGGCAACGTAATACGAATGGCTCAACCCAATGAGCAAAGTTTGGTTCAGGAGCCGCGAGAGAATGTTCGCCGAATGATAAAGACGTGAGAAACGTATTCCGCGCACGAGAGAGTGAACAACACAAATATTTAAGTCAACGCCAATCAGTCTTAACCCGATTTGCCGAAGGTACCACACCGGATGGCGGCCATGTTTTCATTATAACCCCGCAATGTTCCGCACTCGATCATAATGTCTCCCCGCGCTTCTCGCGTCTCTCTCCCTCTCACGATCGTCGCTTGTACGGTAGTTTCGCTCGCGAGAACGCAGTGATTTTTCAACAGCTATTGCTCTCTCGTTGGCTCCACCGCTGGTGAAGCTTTTCCAGGACGAGAGGAGCGAGCGTAGCGCAGCAACACGCTGGGATTTCAAGTCCCGGAATCGTGGCAACTCTAATTTCATTTGCGCCGGATAACTCACACCCTCCGCACCCCTCGACGCCCCTCGACTCTTCACTCTCTGTTTCTGTTCGTCCCTCGACACATTTCACTTCCGGCTCTTCGTCTATTCAATAGCCCTCGGGGTCATCGAACATATTACTCTTATTTCATTTCATTTCTCGTGAATGTTTCACGAAGCTTTTTTTTTATGCAGTCGAATGTCTGTTTGACACTAAATTTGTAGTATTAGCGGAACCGAAGATCGGATGCTGGAATAACATCGCGGCGATTCGATTGTCTTTTTTTTTTAATGCAATTTATCGTTTTCTACGATCTTTTCGTTACGCAATGCTGGCAAAAGTAAGTGCGGTCGGTCGACGGAATTTAATGAGAAATACGAATTGTTCTGCGAAGTCTAAAGTACCTAAGAGTGTGAGCAGTGATGCCGCAAGCAAAAGTAAACGTCTCGGGATACAACGAGCTTCGATTTAATGACTGATTGTGTCGTTTTCCTTTGGAACGAAATTTCTTTCAGTACCGTCGAATCTTGGAAACTACGCGACCGCTGGACGGCGAATTGCGACATTTTTTAATTGATGCTTCAAGGTGAAGCAAGTGTACCATCAAGCAATTCGAGGTGTTGCTAATAGATCTGTACTCACGGCAGTTAAAATTATTGTGTAAAACGACGAGTAAATATGGGGACTCTTCGTGACGTTGACGTGGCGACAAGTAGCAATGAATGTTTCGTTTTTTAACGATTTAAATACGGAAACATTTTTTATTTTATTTTCATTAACTTTTTTTTATCACGATTGGGCTATTTTCGTAAAAATAATCGATTTTCCGGCAATGGCGTAAATATTACATTTTTAAAACAGAATATTATTTCTCGATTATTTTTATAAAATTAAAATTTGTCCCAAACGACTGAATAAAAAGTTACCAAATTTTTAAAATAACATCGGAAAGTCAACGAAATCTGATTGACAATTTTTTCAAATCGTTCGCCATTTTTTTAAACCTAAAATTGCCGTTCAGCGTAATGAACTTTTTCGCCTCTCTCGGAAAAATACGATTCCAATCGCATATGTGCGTAATAAATGGGCGTTTTTCTTTTTTTTTTTATTACATTGAGTTAATTTTATACATTAATCAATGGTTTTTTCTATTCCGCTGGAGTCTCTTTTAATGTCTCTCTCCTTGCAATAAGAAGTTTAATTTAATTCACCTCGCGAATTCGCGTGATAACAAAACGGCGAACACGTGAGTAGTGTGCAAAATCCAAAAGACGATGGGGCAAGCGACATGACCGCGTATAACATTCTATCCTATCGTGAAGCTCACAGACGCCGTCCGAATCCTTATTGGGTACTAAAACTGCCAATTGTCTCAAAAGCTCGAGCGCACGGGCCCCAATAATGAGAGATTAAATATTGAGACGAGCGCGTATTCAGCTCGCGCGCGAGATTCAGCTTCTCTCTGTCTCGATGTTCCCTTTGTTTTACGGTTGTACGTGACCAGAAAGCAAGATGGCGCGTGTGGCTGTGGCTCTTCGAAACCAACACCGCCCGCTTGCTCACCCGCTTCGGCTAACACGATTAGACCCCTCTCGACATTTTCGCATCTCACTCTCTTACCAACCCCCCGTTTCCTCTGGACACACCGCACGCACGACCGACAATACCCGAATTGCTCGAGCTGTAGTTACAGGTGCGGGATTGCGACTGTATCAGAGTTATTCATCACGAAAACACGCTGCTAAATTATCATTTACGAAAGGAATTGAGGATTTCTTTGAAAATCAGCAGAGTTCAATTACAATAGTTACGATCTTTTTTTTTTCATTTTTTTTAAGTAAGTGTTGGATAATTTGTTTTTATAATAGTTGGTGCTAAATTTCGAAACAATAAGATTTCCTTCTCGATATGCGCGAAGTTAAAAAAATAAAAAATACCTGCAAACTTATCGACTTATAGCGAATGGAATTTTTTTTTTTTTATTCACTAATTTCTGTGTTTCGAAATGAAGGATTTGATTAAGTATCACGAATGTTAACTCTGTAAAGTTCTCCGGAAGTATAGTTTTTCATCCTATCTGCAGTTTAGAGACGAATCATTTGTTGGTTGGTTTTGGGTGCGAAAATTGTTGGGTGAAATAAATAGAATAGCTGCACAAAGCTTGTGTTTCGGATAGTTTAGGATAACAAATAGTAATTATTAGGTAAAAATAGGGATTCCCAGTGTGCATTACGGGGAAACTATTGTTCCGAAACAATTTCGAATTCGTCTCTTTGCTCGTCAATCCATTGCGACAGTGTTGCAGTTTGCTACGCAAATTAACCTCAAATAAGTTATTTCGTTCGGATAGAAGGATCGATAGCTTTTTTTTTTAGACAAATACTTAAAAAAAAATTGATACTTTTTTTCCTCGATTTTGGCAATTGCTACAGTCAAAAATATTAATTTCGCAATACCAAGAAGTAACCTGTAAAATTGTATTAAATTTCACGCGATCTCGAAGTATTTCCCTAAAAAGGGTTAAAATAAATCGCAAAGCCTCTGTATCCAGCGATGGCTTCCCGAAACAAGACGAAAATTGTTTCTCTAACGTCGAAGAGGTTCGGAATAGTTGGCAAAAAAGATGTCGAATGTGTTACACAGTCCTTCATATAGTATTTAGGAAAGAGACACAGACGGTGTCATCGGCAAGTTATCCGAGTATTAGGCTAACCGAGTTGCCAACGAGTCCATCTCAATTATTCAAACCACTCTCTGTTACTTCTGCAATATATATAGCATATATAGCATGGTCCTGTATAGTAAAGTGTTTCTACTGTAGTCAAATCGATTGCCAGATAACAGTCAACTCGAATCCTAGACAATGACGCCTAAAAAACGTTATTACTTCGTCTTTTACCGAAAAAAAAAAAAAAAAAAAAAAAAAAAAATATCGAACAAAACTGTTGTCATTATTCCACAGTGAATTATTCTACACTCGAGTACCTAACATTTTCTAATTTCACATGATATGTCAGCGAGTGCCGAATATCTAATGTCCTAATTGCCATGAGATAAAAATCGTCATCATCATTATCGCAATCGTCTATCGAACAAAAGACAAGTCCGGTCGAAGCTGTGCGCAACATGATTACTGAATAATTACGTTCTAACTTTCCGAAAATCCCTCTTGTGATAAAATTCTTTATCTCAACGAGAATCAACGAGAAACAATTTTTTTTTTGTCGGTCGCCCGGACTACATGTGTAACGCGTCGAACATTATAGGTACCGTAATAGCTATGTACTAACGTCTAATACGAGGCTCAGGACTGCGGGTAATGTAATAGGTAAGCGATACGTGTGCGAGATACGTATATGCGCCGCTCGACGAGGGGGTTGTTCGACGAGGCATCGAACGCGGCCAGTAAGAACGACGAGTCGCGGACGGCCGCGGCCACGACCAGCCGGCATTAAGCGACCGAGTGAACATAGCCTGGAGTTGGCGAGGCAGCAGCGTAGAACGGAGCAGCCAGCAGCACCAGCCTGGGTACTGATTTAGAAACTCATTACGGTTGCTCCGCCCATACTGTTCGAGGATATGCCGACCAATCGGATACTCCTGAATTGGAATCGCGCCCCCACGGTTTAATCTTCGCTTCGCGAACTCAAACAGACCTGAGAATGCTACTTAAACCGCAATGTGTGTGCGTTTATGTACACACATGAGGATTTGGTTTGCAGAGATCGTTCATTCTGCCGATACATTGACAAAATCGATTTATTCGATTTAACAACATTTGATTTTATAAACTAATTAAATAAAATTTGAAGGCTCCGCGTCCTGATGAAACATTTAGTTAACGGCGAGATTAGCAAATAACTGAAATTTATTCGAATTTTATTTTACGAAAATTTAAGAAATCTTCGCAGTGGAAAATTTTCAAGAAATTTTTTTACACTGGGTGTACACGGTTTACACTCTCAAAGGAAGAGTTTTAACGCTATCCGTCTCAAATTTTGACACATCATTCCTCACACTATTCTTTATCTTGCTATGGAAGTTTTTTTTTTATTTTTTGAAATCTTCATATTTTTTTTAACGAAAAACTGTCGAAAAAAAAGGCTAAATTCGATACTTTTTTTTCAAATCGCCGCCATTTTGTCAATTTTGATCGAAAAAAAAAAAAATCCTCCATAGTAAGATAGCGGCTTTTATACTCATTAATAATATATTTTCAAATGTTGTTTTAGACAATATTCACGATTGGAGTAATGTACACCGTCAGGAATCAATTTTTTTACAAGCCGTTTTCAACCACTTAGAAAAACTATAAACGAATAAAAATAAACATTTAAAAATTTTGTTTTCTGATCTTCATGAGTGCTTTGATTTGATATAAAAAAATCAGACTAATCAGCGTATTTTATCCATCGAAAAAAAAATCGTGTAAATCAGCTATTTTTGGACCGTCACACTGTGTTGATCCCTTAAAGTTGATTTGACATTAAAAAATCAGACTGATCAGCGTATTTTAGCCATCGAAAAAAAATCATGAAAATCAGCTATTTTTGGACCGTCACACTGTGATGAACCCTTAAAGTTTATTGAAGAAACAATTTTTATGGATGTGGGAGCGAAACAGAATTGTGCGAAAATTTTGAAGCGTTGCATGAGGCGTTGCGTTTTTAAATTCAAACAATCAACAAAACGTTTTCAGATTCTTATCCGAAGTTGTTGTAATTTCTTAAAATGTACACGCAGGACGCCAAGAAGCATAATTATGAAAAATAATGATGATAACAGTAGTAATTGCTTATGAAATATCAATTCATCAGACACTTTTTTTTTCATTACATGACGAATTCTAGAAAATTGCACGCATTATGCACTATTACGAGAAGCATGCAGTTTTTTTTTTTTTTGCGCGTGTTCGTTTCAATAGGGATGTTATCTACGGCTCTATTTGCATACTTATAGCGATAAAAGTGGTGAATATGACGTGTCAATTGAACACGGAAAATCCATTAAATAACGGAAATCCATATTCACCACTTTTCATCCTATAGACAGATCGTACGTTAAAATGGCGTATAAATTATACTTATTATATATTCGCTTCGTGCGTTTAATGGTAGTTGCGAACTTTAAAAGCTTCGGTAGCTGCGGAAAAGCATATCATTTATATCTAAGAAAATTCCATAAAATAACTTCGTAAAGTAATAATTGCATCGATCATATTGATCAATAAGTTCGCTGATAAACAAATAAATGTAAAAAATGTAACGGCATCAAACAAATCTCTTTTCTGGATCGGTGCGCGATATATATAGTTATACATGAAATGTCTCTGATAAATACGAAGTCATTGCGCACTCGATACTTCCATTTCATTTTAGGTTATTCATAGGAAACCTATAAGTTGTACGTACGGACGCCCGATATATAGGTATAGCGAATCTCTAGTAGTTACGGACGTACATTGACGGGAACGAAGGATCGCGCCTGCGCCTCGGCGCCGCACTTTAAGTACAGACATACAGAGGCGATTTCGTTTACCAGACAGCAGCACCGGACGAAGTAAGTAAACGAAACTGAAATGGACGAGAGGTCGTTCCATGGCTCTTTCGCTAAAGCCGCGGAATCGTTCGGAGAATGGATATTGGATTGCCGAGTTGGGATTCCAGTGGCGCAGTTCGATACCAGAAGCAACAATGTCTATAGTACTATACAGAAATTAACCCCCTGTTCTTCATTGCCTCCATCTAACGTGCACCCCGACTACATGTACAATGGAACTTCGCGAATTCAAAGTCCATTATCAATTCCATTGCTTTCTTGCATCCTGCGAGTTAAATAAAAATTGAATGCTGATTTTTTTTAGCGCTGATAAGGAGGAGTGTTATGCGATCTTAACGCCGTTTTTCGTTGATTTTTTTTCGTTGCCGTTTTTTCATATAAAGTTTCGATTAGCCGCGAATTGGGACGAAAAATTAAAAGTTCAATGAAAAAATGCAAATAATATTGAAAATTCGCACTGGTTTTCGGAAGTTTATTTAAATAATCTGGCAGAGGGGTTGAAAAAAAAGCACGTCGAAGATACGTGATTTTTTTTTTTCCGAAGTAAAAAAAAAAAAAAAATTCATCGAGTGGTTTTCGACTGTAAAAGTATTTTAAATCTTCGCAAATTCACTTTCCAGACGGAGATTTTTCGAAAAATGTTAGTTTTTTAAATCTCTGACTTTGAAATTCGGAAGCAATACTTCCATCGGACAAATCGCGTGTATTTATCCTCAACGGTATAATTTTTTTTCACATTATCTATAAAACGCGTAATCAGAACCAAAATGAGTGTTTTGCTACGAATCTTCAATTTTCCGTCAGTAATGTTATATTTATGCAGCCCAACAGATGATAACTCGTTCGATGTTTTTTTTTCGTTGACAAAAAACAAATTTCGTTTGTTTCAAATCGCGATACGTTCCGATAAAATAATGGCGAGGAGGACGGGGCCGCAGTTATCTATGTGTAGGTACGACGTGCTTTATCGAGACGTACGATAATGGCGGAGTCGCGTTGATAAATCAACTTTGAATCAATTCGATTGAACCGAAAAGCACGAATAATGGGGATGCGCTGTCGGGTATAAATGCGTCCAATAGAGCGCTTTTCCGATGGGATTCGGGGAGTTGTGCGAACATAATTTTTCGATTTTCGCGTTGATTACTACCAGAGTGCAAATCGACCAAATTTTCGCCGGGATACGGAGGGGGAGGAGGGGGGAGTAGTGGAAAATCGTATAAACAAGAGATTCATGAACGAGAGCAGAAAATTCTCTGTTGTTTCGTTGTACACCGTGCATTTTGCACGTTGGCGAGTGGCGCTATACACACTTATATTATTTCTCCGCATCGATTATCCACTTATTCGCACGTACGCTCATCGCCAAGCGAATATAACACGACCGGCATCAACTACGTTGCATTAAAGTTAAATAATTTACATGGCCCCAAATTATCGGTCTGTTTGCAATCCACAATGCACGAGATGCGGATTAATTCATACGAACGAAATAATGTACGATAAATCATAGTACGCGATCCATTGGCGCGTACAGCGAAAAAAAATACATGAACACGCGAATCATACGCATGTGTGCGGCTGGACACACACTCGTCCGATAAAAACGTCGGGACGGCATACACGTTGCATAAAATGTTAATTTTACATTCGTTCTAATGAAATATTATTGGTGGTACATCTCACGCGGTGCGCCGGAATAAAGTACGCCGGACTGTATCTGAATTATATTATTTAAATTCGACCTCGTGGAAGAAAAGTGTGAGCGAAAAAAAGAAAAATGAAAAAAGATAATCACGTATCTAAATGCTGTTAAGAAACAGGGTGAGGCTTTCGTGTAGTGGTGTTTTTTTTTTTTTTTTTTTTTTTTTTTTCATTTCTGTCTCAATACAGGAATAATCTTTCGCGTACATCTCTGGTACGTCCGCACCTTCGGAGAATAAAATAACGAGCGGTGTGTTATTTACGCGTAATTCACGCATGCATAGCTGAAGTCGGGCTTCGTACGAAGAAAGTAATAAAGGGGTAGGTGTACAAATTTTTACTTATCGAAAGTAATAACCCGGATGCGCACCCGTTGCACTGTACTGCACTAGTACCGCGCTGCGTTGCCCCGTGCGTCGCTCGTATGCACCAGGCAATTCCGGATTGCGAAGAGTAATCGGGTAACCGCAGAGACGAAATGTTCGGTGGTTTGATTGGAAAGATATACATGTGCAATGAAGTTTCCGCGAAGTAACGGGCGCGATCGGCGCGATCGAAAACGAGGGGCAGATTGCGGGCATAAAAGGAACGGAAAAATGAAATGAACGCAAGAAAAATAGAATGATAACCTAACAAAAGTAACGTTCGAATGTGGAAGAGCGGTGGATCATCTCGAAATGAAGCATTTCTCCCTGTAGGTGAGCATTCCGCAATTATTTCAGTTTGAACCGAATAATATGCTCCGTTCAGCTTGTCGATTATATTTTTTTCCGTGATAAGAATCTTTTCCGGGTTTGTCGAAAGCTTCGTGCCGCACAAAGGGTGTGAGAAAGACGGGACCGGGCGCAATTTTAAAGTCATTTGTACCGCGAAGCCGACCCTGCGAGAGAATTAACCAGAAAACAGCGGCCCGAGACCAGGTGCGATAGACGATCGCGGCTTAAAAAAATGAACAATGACGCCGCGCGTACGCACCGTTAGACATCTATACTTTCTTTTCGAAACTCGTAATATGATAAATTCGGTAGTTTTTCGATGTTTTCCGTTGCGCTACGAGTCAATTTCATAGATGGAAATTGATGAGAAATTACGTTGGACCGGATGACGCGAGAGAATTTTTCGAAACATCGTTAAGTATGATATGATATATGATACATCTAATATATTATCGTCGAAAAATGATATATTACGGAAATATTATAGAATATATTTCGAAAATGATATGTTATCAAATATATAACAAATTATATGATTAATTGATTAATAACATTAAAAGACCGAAATTCACAGATTTCTGATATATTTCGAATATATTTTTAGCATATATTTTTTTTTTCATGTGAGTTATAACGTTTTTCGAGATTTCCAAGACGTAAATTACCACCAAATTTTCTTGTTAAACAATACTTGTTTTTTTTTTTTTTCTCCAAAAACGTATTCAAAATTAATTATTTCCCATTGAAAAGTTACGAAGACGACGAACAAGTGACAATTGGTGTTTGAGATAATTTTTCGTAGATCGCGATTTCTTACCACGAATCCGGCTTTACGAGAAACATCGTAAAAGCGGGAAGAGTGGTAAAAATATTTGCAAGAAAGAAAAAAGTTTGCGTATAAAGAGACGCGCACGACGAAGCTGCGGAAGAGTTTCACGTTCGTGGGAGCATTGGGGATCCCGAGGACGAGGACAATCGCTCTTTGTAAGTACGGAGAGGATCTCCTTTCCTCGCAAACTCTTATGGCCGTGGCGAGCGTAAAACGCGAAACATCGAACGTGTTCGCATCGCGGAAGGCGGCGAGTACAAAGGGCGTCGCGTAGCAGCAGCAGCGTTTCGCAGCGGAGCACTGTTGCAACTCTTCTTCATGCTCGCGGAGCTTTCTCGTTTGCCTTCGGGGAGTCCGCGTCGTACACGCTACGTGCCTATAAATGTCCGAACGACGGACAAATCCTGAACGAAACACCTAGCGAGTTTGTAGCGCATTAAAGATTCAGCCGAAGCAATCGATTCCCTAGTCGCTCACTGTGGCTAACTAAAGAGAATCGCATAAAACACGTTTCGAGATATTCTCCAGTGTTTCGATAATAATTCGTTCTGATTCCGCGACACGAAGAATCGATGGAAATTTTTAAATATTGGAAACAATGATAAAAATTGTGAATTCATATCGTGTCGTACTCCAGAATTGAGAGATCGCGAATTATTTACGACTTTCCTTAAATACAAAGATCGATGGAAATGTAGAGATGCAAATAATATATTAAAAAAACATCGCGCTAATTTTTTTTCATCAATAATTTTTCAAATTTTCTGAGTAATTGATGGTTTCATTTGCCGATATCTTAATTTGTCAGAAAGGTCACAATTTTTCCTAAAACGCCCGGAAAAGGACCACTTTTAGAGAACCATTTTTTCTCGTAACTAACAGATGTTATTTAGGGTCGAATCCGCAGGTCTTTCAAATCGACTTTCAGGACAATGATGAGTTCATCATCGAAAAGTGGGGCGTGAAAAAACATTTATCGAAATACACGGCGGGAAAGAACTGTCGAGCAGAGAAAGACAAATGTGCGTAGGATGCCTACCTGCGCGGCATTTCCGTTTTTCGGAATCGTTTTCCGGGACATCTGTTCGACAATCGGGACTATGCGGTTGTTATTATTATCTTAATTTTTTTTTTTTTTCTGCGGTGGGTAAACGATTTTTGAATCGTTACACAAGTAACGGTATGCAGCAGTCCGGAGTAAGTCACTCGTTTCCGAGATCATTTAGGCACCACATCAACCGGACTCGGGTGGTTAAATCGTCGACCGCAAATCGTTTCTTCCCCTCATACAGTATTATTCCTTAGGGATAAACTTGGACAATGATATAAATGGCAGAACGATTGTCAACCGGATGCACAATCAGAATTGCAACTTTGTGAGGCCAATTTTGTTGTCACTGAAATGATTCGCACCTCAACGCCGCTTCATTATAAGCTTCGTATACATTTCGCTAATATTTCAATTTCGCTACAATAACCAATTACACCAATTACCACTTTTCTGGAATCGTAATATGTATTTAAAAAAATTCATTAAACGATCGAAATACAAATTTACGATGTATTTGCCTTTTTGGGAAAATTACATTTTTTACGAAAAAAATGCCGTGACGAATTAGTCTACTTGCGCTGCTAATGTGTCCACTTACTTGATCAATGCATTCAATTGGTCAATCTGTTCGCCAAGGGCACATCCCTTTTTATTTTCGACCTTAGATCGTCTTGTCCGGCCGCAAAGTAGAAAAAGAAAGGAGAACAGTTCGAACGTGTCGAGCGCCATCTCTGTCTGTTGTCGAGACGGATTTCGCGGATTACCGAAGATAACCATCGCTAATTGTGTCCCAAGATGATTTTGGTCGTCGAACAATTTTCTCTCGAGAAACAATATCCTGTCGGGACGATCCGTTTGCAAGCGAGCAAAAGAGGGGCCAAGAGACGCGCGCCACTCTGGGACCATTCAGTCCCATTTACCGACGTTTAACTTTCGTGATCGTAGAACATCTCCCCTCGGGTCCGCTAGTTCCGACCTGAACGTGATAGACTACGGCGAAGGGGTTGGTATTATACGGTGAAATAGTATAGAAAAGGGAAGGGGGAGGATGGGGGCAGGGAGTGGAGAACATGGATAAAAAAAAATAAAAAGAAAAGCCCAAAAGGGAGGAAACACAACGAAGAGACGAAAGCGTGGAGCATTCGTATCCTCTGAAATTGCCCGGCCATTAGCGATACTACGTTATTACGCTCATCGTTTTTTCTGAGCCCAGCCTCCGCCAACAGTGCAGGACGGCGGCCATCTTGGAATATGGGATTGTGTCCGAAGGCAAAGAATCCCGATGCCTGTATTGCTGTAGCGGGGTATACACACCGAATGCTGGTTAATATGTTATCAGGAAACAGGAACGGTTACATTTGTAAGAGGTAATTTGTATTCGTGCTTTTTGCAATCACTAAAATGGACGCGAGCGAAGTTTTTTTTTTTTTTTCTTTCCGAGGCATTTATTTATTAAATTTCCATATGAATTTTCGAGAGTAATAAAGAATTGAAGAATTTCAATTTTCCGTATATTCGGTGAAAAAAAAAATTAATGGGACCAATAATGGTTGTGTTAATTTTTTTGAATAATTTCGAAATTCCAAAGTTAACAACGCTACTGTGTTAAAATTGAATGCGCAGAATATGAGCGAAATTCGGACGTCATTATTCGACGTGTGTTAACTGAGAACAGAAGGGCGATGGTATTTTTTTTTTTTTTTTTTTTATGGAAAAATTCAGAACCGCACCCTTTCTTTTTTGTTTTCAATTTATTCGCGAAGGCTAATGAAAGGATAATCTGAATATCGAGATTTGTAGTACAGAATTTGGGTGAAGGATACGAGAAAAGTTCCTGCGGGGACATCGACAAGACATGTCATTAAAGTCATTACCCATAATCGGTATTCGTTTCGATCCCATAGCAATACGTATCGATTTCCACGTGACTCTTGACCTCCGCGACTCTACAATCAAAGATAAATCGTGTTCGGCCCTTTTCAACGGAACGTTTAAATCGAATGCGTTGAAGGGGTGAGGGAACCTTCTCGCGTTTCGTTTCGAAAGGCCGCTGCATCGCGAGAGAGGCATATAATAGTATTTTATTCCTCGTATCGTATCTCGTATATACTCGCATAGTCAATTGTATTATCCTCTCGCAAACGTATAATTCGTTCGGAATACACCGCACTGCCGTTCATTGAGAACCATTATAAAATCTCAGTCTATTACCAAACTATATTATCCAGCAGTAATGGTCCAATCAGAAACATTCACGAGACATGTGTTCTTAAGC
Source organism: Buathra laborator (assembly GCA_934046635.1). Taxonomy (NCBI): domain Eukaryota; kingdom Metazoa; phylum Arthropoda; class Insecta; order Hymenoptera; family Ichneumonidae; genus Buathra; species Buathra laborator. Next base: position 10,559,010 of record OW203900.1, read on the forward strand.
TATTAAAAAAAAAAAAAAAAAAAAAAAAAAAAAACCAACCATGTTTTTTTTTCATTTTGCATGTTAGTCACACGCGTGCGCGGCGAACAATGATCGAAAGATTGAATTGCTTGCAGTGATTATGTTGGTATATTGGTTGCAAAAAGAAGTAAAAAGATAATTGAAGGCGCTAATTAAGAAAAAACAGCTTAAAATACATGTTTCATGAATCTTGCGATGCAATCGATAGATCGGTCATTCGTTCCGAAATATCATATTCCAAAATATAGTCTCGTCTGCGTCTATAGATTTTTTTCTTTTTTTTTTTTCGTAATTTTTTCATTTATCTCAGTCTCTACGGAACAGAGACAGAAATCTATGTTCTTTATTACTACTTACTGCAGTAAATTATTGTTTGAGAAAATCGTTGAATACCATTTGCAAAGGTCCATTGAGTACGCCGACTAAGCGCGAAATACAATGCAGCATTCTTGCGCACGCCCGATGACCGTCTAACGGGATTACTAAACGTTGCATGGAGGCGCGCGTTCTGTTCGTTCTCGCTGCTGTTGCTTTTGCTGCTGTTGCTGCTATCGCCGACGATGAAAATACCCGTGCTTCTTGGAACCCTAAATTAAACGTTGTTTTGCTCGTCGTTTTGCGATCGGAAAAGGATCCCGGCGATCAGTATTGGGTTGAGAGCGTTCCGGTGTCGTTCGCAATCGGAGGCATAAAGTGTCCGCATAAAGCAAAGTCCACCACGGGGGCAGACCCGCCGAGCAAGCAAAAGAGCAAAGCAGTCAGGTACCTCCACGAGCCAAGCTGTGCGCCACAGTCCGGTTTACAACAAGGCACCTTATCTTAAGAGAGTCAGCTCGCCGGCCCTGCGGCGTTTTAATTCGAATAAATTTAAGTTGACGAAGAGGTGGCCTTTTAACATTCCAACGATAAGAAAGAGGCTGAAACATACCAATGACCCGTGTGCGTCGGTGTCCCTAAATGAGACTCGTTACACGCATCTACGAGTTTTCGAAAACTTATCATCACTCTTATCGATATTATTTACGTTATTGTTTTCTTTTTCGATGTATTTTTCAGAACCGAAACTCTCGGAAGCGCAATTTTTCACGAAAGATAAAAGTTTTTATTGACGAAAAAAAATGAAAAAAATCTACAAGCCGATGTATTAATTCTCTGCGAATGCTATAGAAATTTGGTAATTTTTTATCCCGTTTTTTTAAAAAAATACAGCACTATAGAAGCCGCAGAGGCCTACCAGGAAAAAAATGATTGAAATCATTTGCAACACTTTGTATTCAATTTTTTTTTATTTTATAGTACTATCCATCAATTTGCCTTTTGATTTGCATCGAAAGACGGTTTTCATGCACTTAAAATTAAAAAAATTCTGACATGCAATCATTTTAATTCTTTGCGACAAGACTGCACTTTTGCTAATAGGAGTGTTTCAACTAACCCCGGGCAATTATACTATTTTTAAATATGCTTTCTGTATATAGCGCTCTCCAAATTTTAACGTGTGAACAATGATATTATAAACTAAAGAATTTTTTTTTGTATTTTTCATTGTAACGTATAAGTCATCGATTCGCAAAGCTCTCTTCAAAAAACCTTTGCATGGGCTTACAGATGGTATAATGCATCTCCATCGCTAAGCGAACGAGCGCATTTCGACTCCCTTCTTACCAGCAAACGTGTTTTCAAATTCTTGCAATACCATCCATGGGGTCTGTAAATTTCAGTCGGTAACTCATAACTAACCGACAGCAGGCCTCGCGAAACCTCGTCCGGCATGGTAGGGATCTGCCAAATCATTTTACCGATTCGCGGACATGTTACCAACATCTGAAATTTCCTGCGTCGATAACTTATCGACCGTTGCCGTCGATAACTTGACTACAGTCGGTAAGGAAAGCTACCTATCTTTCCAACTTCGGGAATATCAGTATTTCTCGATCCCATTCGAAATTTGCCGACAAAGATTTTCTTTCTTTTCGATCACCGTCTCTCAAAAGCTTCGTAAAGATAAAGCGGGATTGCGCTGACCGTCGATACGTTCGTCCGAAAAGCCGGGAAGTGAATTCGCGCCGCGCGACTCGTCCTCGTAAAGATCTCGGAAGCTAGTAAAGCTCTTCGCGAGGTTTTGCAACGTTCCCGGTGGTACGTTCGCGATAAAGCCCGAGCAATAAATTTCTGCCGACTAATGATTCTTCGCGCACTAACGTCCACTTATTAACTTATTGGAGTAGAAATTGCAGCAAGGCGAACTCCCGCGGCAGCAGACCAGGTGTACCCGCGAGTTTAATTAAGTACACCTCCATCCCGTGTATTTACATTGTCAAACATTAAATCCTTGATTAATGGCGAAGCAATAAATCGTACGCACGGGTTAAAATTACTTGTTCTCCGGACGTCTCGGTTTCTCGAATTCTATTCGTGGCCAACAAATTCGCAACAAATAAAAAAAGAAAAATCGAAAAAAATGTTTCCGCGAGATATAAAAACCGGTCGATTCTCAAGACTCGCTATTCAACTAATTGTGATGTATAGCCGAGTAATTCAACCTTAATGATTCGGCGAATGAAGACACGCGATGCTGCGTTGCAGAGTTAATTAATTTTTGTCGAAAATTTTGCGATATTCATTTGGCAAATGGGACGAAATTCCGGTCGTCGAGCCCGTTGACAGATTCAACATGCCGGCCATTCGACGCGAGTCGACAAACTCTCCGGAGAACTTGTATGATTTTCAAGAACTTCTGAATAATTTGCGCAAAGGATCCGACGGCGTAAGCAGGAACACAGGGTTGACGAACAAGTGCCCTGTGAAAGCGTACCGAACGGATAGAGAGCAAAAGACTCATGTAACATTAAGTCTCACCGTTCGCAAGCATGCAAAAGAGACGAAATGCCCCCGGAGGACGGCGATTAGTCACGCGAAATCGTCCATCGCGTCTGAACATACGAGAGACACATGTCGTGCCACCTCTAGAAATAGAAGAAGAGAACACCGAGAAACGGACAGCAAGAGAGCACCGGCGAGCTTGCAGCTACGAACCCTTTCCGCTAACCGCCTACTTAATTAAAACAACATTAGCAAGTGCACATTGCAGTTTTCCATACTAATGTCAATCAAGTACGCCAGGCGTTAGATCTCAAGTCGTTTTAGACCTGAAATCATTCCGGATTCGGGGCTAATTATCGTATGACTAATCTGATTCAACATTCGCGATAAATCAATCGGAAAGTTCAGTCTAATTTGAGGTTATGTTGCGTCGTATACTAAGTATGATAGGTCGTAACAGTTGGTAGTTCGTTCAAAGCCGGTAGAAGGTCTATTTTTACGTGTACTTGTACTTGTTTCGGTTTAAAACGCTTATAGACCTGGTTGGTTCAATATTAAGCAGTCTTAAGAATGCTTACATAGCTGTTAAGTTAACCAACATTGATCCACACCACGCGGAATGATTTTTTCATCGCAGCCGAGTAGTTTCGCAACTTCGAAAAGTTAAATAAAATCGATACACTAAACGTACTCCGTAGAAACTTATAACCGAATGAGATCATAGGGTAACGGGTTAATTGGTCCTTTATGCTCTCGCATTGGCACAGGCTATTCCTCTTGGCGTAACTGCCTCGTATATCGCGCCTAGCGAGGCTCGTAAACCACCTTCCTTATTAAATTACGTACGTCGGACGCTCGTTACATCGGGTTTGGCAACGTCCAAACTATCATAGCCAATGCCAACTGCGATATTCTCGTTCGCGAAAATTAAATTGTACCAAAAACTTGCGATATCTGATGGTCAAAAATCCAGATGATGTCAGCCACATTCTCTATCTGCGCGTTCGTAAAGCCGTAATGATTCAATTACGATAAGATCAATTCTTGAAAAAAATCCACAAATTTCACGAATTCTACATTGTAATTTCGCGAATTTTTTCACACGCGGCATGTGGATTCTGTTTTGAATGATTCGGCATCAACGTCTGCTGCTACAGATTCGATTTTTTCAATTTCTTGACTAAAATCAAATACTCTTCGACATGTCGGATTTTGCAGAAAGGAATAAGATTTTTGAGATTTTGGTCCTCGATACCGTAGAGTATCATTACATAGTATAAAAATGAAACTTCACCGTAAAAATGATACTGCATTTCAGTATAATTTCCATTATAATTGGTTGCAAGAGGTTTGAAATTGAATGTAAAAATCAAGAAAAAAAAGCTGTGCATCTAATCAACGAAACTTTGACGAATTCTTGTTCAGTGAATGCGCCATCGCGACAATATCTTATTCACGAACATCATTGCGCTTCAACGAAGTTCGTACGTTTAGCATAACCGTTTATTCAGACATCTCGTGAAGCAAGAGTAGCACGTGGCATCAGATCAAAGTCTCTCGCTCTTCAAGTGAAGTTGTATACACCCGCGTCTTTCCCGTTCGCTTATAGGTATATATATCTGCTTACGGCGAGTAATGGACTAATGACTCGAGGTAGAGAAAGAGAGAGTATATAAATAGCGAGTAGAGGGTTAGCGTATGCAGTCTCAGCACGCTAGCCAATTAAACGCGATACACGAGGACAGTGAAGCTCGCTGTTGTACACTCCGTCCTGGAGACCGTGACGCGGGCGGTCTTAAGTAGCGAGATTTAGAGACGACAGGTGCTTCGTTCGCTTTCGCTATCTTTCTCCTTCTTATTTTTTATTTAATTTTTTTTTTTTTTTTTCAAAATTTTTTTTCTCATTTCCTCGTTACGGCAAAGACATTGGCGAAAGAGAGATGAAAAGCAACGAATAGGCTTAACCGTCAAGACGTTTCGCCACCTTGACGAAAGAGAGAAGGAAGCCTTCGATACGCCATTTTGGTTACGGAAACGAGAAACGTGTTATTAACAAGCGACGAACGCATTGGTCTGTCCCGCATTGTGTAGCGCTCAGCCAACAAAACAGATGTAAGTCTTTCAGCGATGAACGAGCCATTGTTCTTTGCCAAGGGATTCATACCAATGGTTTAATTCGCATGAGTATAGTTTTTATCGTTATCGAATAGCAAAAAATAAAAAAAGAACACGATACGCCAGACGTAAAACGGTAATGAATAGAATAGAATAGAATAAAAGTTAAGTACAATAAACCCCCTCCTTCTCTCTTTTACCGCAACCATAAGGCATCCAACTACGATATCCTATTCATTATTTTAGATAGAGGAAAAAAAATTTAGCACTTCATTACACTGTCATTACATGCCATCCGGCTTTCATTTTTATCCATTATCCTACGAACTATGAGTGTACGTGTTATTAACGAGCTACAAATGTACGGGTGGACGAAGGCGGCGGGAGTTGGGAGGGGGAGGGAGGGGGGGAGGGGGGGGGGGGGCGAGGGTTTCATCCGTATTGTGCCCACGGAGACGCGAGGCTCTCCACCGGTGAATGATCCAATGTGATATGTCAAAGAATCAGTCGGTTTAATTCAGTTGGCTTTGTCTATTCAGGGATCGCAAAAAGTGATAATAGACTAAAATAAGTAGATACGCGCGTAGTTGTACGGCATAAAACATCGAGTTTACTTTGTCGTATGCAGGAACGAAAAAATATGTATTCTTCGGTACATTGTGTGACAAAGTGCCCGGCAGCATCTTCACAACTCTGTTATTATGCGTGGAGCGCGATCTCTGGTGTGGTCCGATCACATCCGGCGGTATTTCACCCCGTCTCTTATATACCGCCGTAAGCCTCGGCCGTACCGTTCTCACGCCAAACCTTTCCATTTCTTTCGACAATTTCATTTGATTATACGTTTCTGCAAATCGCTTATTTACCCCCTCCATCTTCGTTTCTGGCATACATATTTATATATATACTATATGGTCATATTGAGTGTGTATGGAAAATAATTTTTATATCAACAACGCCACAGTCTGTAGTACACTGTAAGTAATGTGTACGAGGAATACTTATATCGCCCAAGTGGTGTCATTCTTCGAAATAAAAGAAAAACGTTTGCTCCCTCCGGGTATACCTACATGTATCACTAATGTATATGCATGTAAAGTATGAATTGCACGCTATGCCGCGAAGAAAAGAAATAAGAAAACCTCCGGGTATACACATGTACCACTGTATGTATGGAATGTAATGTACGAATTGCACGCTATGGCGCGAAGAAGACGAGAGCACAGTATTGTGTGTGGATGCAGCGTATGTTATACCATTGTAACGGAAGATGAGATAATACGAAGCAGTGCAGGGGAGAGGGGGGGGGGGGGGGAGGGAGGAGGGTGGCCGCCAAATATTGATGTTTTTCGGCGTTACAGATTACAAGCAACAGGAGTTAATGACAATAATCAACTGTACATAAATTTAGGGTTCGTTGAATTTGCTCGTGTTTATTCAATTTCGTGTAAAGTGTGCCTCGTTTTTTTTTTTATGTTTTGCACTTTACTCAATGAATGTATACGCGAGAATATGTATGGAAAAATATACCCCAAGAAAATAAATATAGCGAAGACCGGTACCGGATGTATTAGGAGTGTACTGACTGTTCTTGATGACTGTCGTACTCCCGGAACGTTGTCCGGACGTGCGTACCTTGTGTGGGATTTTAACAATGTCTTCAAAGCAGATTGCCCGCATCCGACATAGAGTCGCTTTTAAACGATGATTTTTCACTTTTGGAACATACGGCGTAAACATTTTTCCGCACGATATGACATCTGATCTCAACGATTATCCCGCGATCGGCGATGCGACACGTGTTTTGTTAGTAGACGTCATTTCTAAGATTCCCATTTCATCACTTTATTTGGAAGAGCTAAATTTAGAAATGAGGAAAAAGGGGTAATCGCCGACTGGAATCAGTTGCACCGGGAAGAAAAACAGCTCTATTATTTGAATTTTCACGAATTTCGTGTTTTTTGAAAAATTGATTCGGTGATCTTGATTATCATCAAGTAATTTATCGATCGTTTCGGTACAAATAATTTTGCAAAAATACGAAACTAAAACTATAAATCAGATCCAGATTTATAGATCATTTTTTAAAAATGATCTATGGATCACTCATGATCTATAGATCATAGATCATTGTCTATTAAAAATAATCTATGGATCACTTATGATCTATAGATCATAGATCATGATCTATAAAAAAATGATCCATGGATCATTTCGATATACACGAATTAATGAAAATATATAACTAAAAATTGACTGAAAATCGAAATTTAATCATTTTTTCAAGTACGCAAAATTTAATCTTCTCTCCACCGTTTTGAGTGGTCATCATAAGACGCATTATACCAACATCTTCTATACCTATAGTGCAACACGCACATCGTATTAGAACCGTCTTCGCATTGCGTTTATTTTGCATGAGTCAAAGATGGCGCAGTTAGAATATGGGGGGGACACGGGTATTAAAGGAACAAAAATGACGGCCTACAAGTACGTACTTAGCGAGTGCTTAGACGACTCAGCGAAGCATAGCTCCTTCGCGAACGCGTCGTGTCTTCGTTCCATTCCTACTTACAATACCTACATGCTATGGTCTGTGTTATCCAGGCGAGTTGAACAGTCGACGTCGTCGTCTATAACACTACTCGGCTTACTTCGCTCGATCGTTACAATAGACCTCGTATATGAGAAACAAAGTTCACGATGTGACGGTCTGCTGCCGCACCTCGTTCCGAGAGTCTGCACCCTCTTCTTCTGCCGCATGTCCTCCCTTCTCTATCCTCCTCTCATCCAATATTTTTTACGCTTAAGAAACTCTCGTACCTTACTACGTTCGTACATACAATGTTTTGCTATGAACGCGAAACATTTAATTTCTGGTTCTGCATTCGTACGCATATTCGCTTCACAGTCGTTGAAGTCAGCGTTATCTACTCCAGACATCGACGGACTCTCGTTCTCTCGCGGCTTCGAAAGTCGTGCGAGCGGTAACGAGACTCTCGGAGTCCACGTTGTAAATGACTGGCGTAATTGCACACGTCGAGGTTTGCCATCCTCGTCTTCTTCTTTTCCTCTCCGGCCTTCGTAACTCTCGTCTTCTACTTCTACTTCTTCCTATGATAATTGTGTAGTTGCTTTAGGTATACACATCTTACGGGACCATTATACACACGCTAACCCGCGTATACTTTGTGCATTTTATAAATGCATCAAGATAACTGCGATGTGTGTCTGATTTTACACGTGTAAAATGTGTACATTGTACGATAGGAGATGGCGTGAAGAAATATTCTTATCCCTCATCGTTCGCAAGCGTGTCCATTAGACAAAACTGTGTGCAAATGATGCCCTTATTTGCGACTTCGCAGTAAAAAAGGAAAAGTAAAAGAGTAATTTTTTTTTCCGCTGTTCTTAAATAAATGACCGATACCGAGAGTGTCGTGTCGGCGGGGAACAGTTTTCACATACACCTCCGAATAGAGACATTTCTGACCATTTTGATTATTTAGTTGCTACTTCGTGACGATTCACTCATTTACTGTACAATCGCTACGACACGGAGATGAGAATCGAGATATTTTCACAGCCCTGGAAACGCTCTATTCACCGTGAACCGGAAACCACTTATCATCATAGAATACACACCGATCATCGGTATGATTCCGTTTTTTTCAAACATACGCGGGCGTCAAGACGTTCACTTGGATTCATCGACAGCTGCGATGCGGTCCAAAAGATACACGAAATGACGTTACCGATCGATCTGCCGATTTTTGTATCATTGCCGCTCATTTATAAATACACAATCAGAGTATCGATTGATTGGTTAAAATAGATTTACCGTCTCGGAAAATTGCCAAGACTATCGTTTTCCGACGATTGATTTGTGTCGCTGGAGAACATTGCGCCACGATAAACGTAATCGAATACCACGTATCGTTGAATAGAGACTGCGCGATTGTACCGTTATATGAAAGCCATTGCACTGGACTTATGAACGACGATTATTATACGAACGTTATACACACCCATTATACCGATCGATCATTTGCAGGTGGAACAAAGGAAACTCCTCGTGGCATTGATACAAAATGGCGGTATAACTCAGAGATACCGAGCCGAACGGCTCAGAATCAAACTAGAAACTCTATAGTTACAAGCGGCAGGTGCTTCTGTCTGTCTGGACATACTGCGAGAACGCTTTCTATTATCTTCTAACACGAGGGTTCTCGAGTGAATCGTTTCAATTTACGTTAAACGCTTCTCGCGGTGTGGTTGTTACGTCGGTTATGTGTACTGTACTATCCGCACAGGTGTACACTAATGTCCTACACGCGATCGTCAATGCAATTTTTTTTTCCCCATTTTTTTTTTTTGTTCAAAACCTCACTGTCTTCATCGTAACTCAACGCTTACGTCAAAAATAGAAAATGTATCGAATAATGTTTTCAGGAAGTCGATTATACGCTGCTGCAAGGAAACTCGCAATAAGCGGTTGATATACGACACACGATACTGTACAAGCCGCTTATTTTTAACACTGTTGCATGGCTGCAGAGCTCCGCGCGACTGTAACTAAATTATTGACTCTGAGTGACAAATCCTTCAAATAGTAATACCGGAAAGACTCGCTATTTTAAGAGGTTACGAGACAAAAACGCCGCGATATATGTACTCTCGTTGATTTACCGACAGTAGGTAATTTAAATTAAAAAATTTCGATTTCATGTACCGCTGTCGAAAATTTGATGCAAAAATTGGTACTCTTACTATAATTCACACAGATATTTACTGTGTCACTCTGATACCGTTTTTTTAATTTAATTGACCACTCATTTCGCACGTCGCACTTAAATGTAACGCAAAAAATCTCAATAACATTTATCAGAAAAAATCGATTATTTTCCTCACGTTATTCAACTGACAACAAAGTCTCAGTGAAATGCATTGCACCTCAGGTAGTTTACTCGCAACATCCTAACTTCGTTATGCTGCACGCGCAGTCTTTCCGCGGACCTCATTACGTACTTAACGTATACGGAATTATCTCTGCATCAGTGATCCAGTGCACGCGAATTCTTCGAAAAAATAAAAACAATTCGACTAACGAGTTCGTATCATTTCTGATACGACACATGAAGTTTTTTTTTTTTTTTTTTATCATTTTTAGTCTAACGTCATCGACGAGAAACAGTGTATATACGATAAAGCAAAATGAATTTGTGAAACTAAACAATACAGAAGTGGCACACGGCTATCGCATAAATATCGTATAGGGGTATTATGGATGGACAGGGGGCAAACTCGTTAAAGTTTAAATTGTTAAAGAATAATCTACAGGTACGAGAAGTGCCGTAGACGCGATGGATGTCGGGGCCTCGGAGGGAGTTACGCACTTTGAGATACGCGACCGGTCACATTATCTCGAAAAGCTCAAACGGTAGTGACAGCTCGCCGAGGCAATAATCGTAAAAAGTCCGCTCATTTTATCGTTGTCGGGTCATGTGGGGGTATGAATGCATAACAAAGACTCTTCTCCTTCTACTTGGCACAACTGACTCGATGTATATGGCCAATGGCTATATATACATGCCGCACCTCGACACGTTAGCCGTTCAGCAAAAATGTTCCGTTCGTCGAGAGGCCCGTCAATCGCACCGTTTCTGTTCGCACGTTTCTTTTTTTATGTTTAACCTTCCCACCTGCCGCTGCTTTACTAGGACACTGTGCTATACATATCTCCGAGAATAAATGGCAAACGATGTTAGTGTAGAGTAGACGCTAATATCTATATCAATGATTATCGGAAAATCTATTTCAGTTTCGCGGAGTCTTATCGACAATTCGATGCAACGATTGCAGGGGATTTTAACCCTTATAAAAGTCCACTCTGACCCTTAAGACCCATTTCTTCGGATGTTAATTGTGACGCGTAAAGACTAAGAATAAAAAATTAATTGACGAAAATCTATTTCAGTTTCGCGGAGTATTATCGACAATTCGATACAACGATTGCAGGGGATTTTAACCCTTATAAAAATCCACTACGACCCTTAAGCCCCAATTTTTCGGATGTTAATTGTGACACGTAAAGACAAAGAATAAAAAATGAATTGCTGAAAATCTATTTAAGTTTCGCGGAGTATTATCGACAATTCGATGCAACGATTGCAGGGGATTTTAACCCTTATAACAATTCACTCCGACCCTTAAGACCCATTTCTTCGGGTGTTAATTGTGACACGTAAAGACAAAGAATAAAAAAATTAATTGCCGAAAATCTATTTAAGTTTCGCGGAGTATTATCGGCAATTCGATGCAACGATTGCAGGGGTTTTAATCCTTATAAAAATCCACTCCGACCCTTAAGACCCATTTCTTCGGATGTTAATTGTGACACGTAAAGACTAAGAATAAAAAATTAATTGCCGAAAATCTATTTCAGTTTCGCGGAGTATTATCGACAATTCGACGCAACGATTGCAGGGGATTTTAACCCTTATAACAATTCACTCCGACCCTTAAGACCCATTTCTTCGGGTGTTAATTGTGACACGTAAAGACAAAGAATAAAAAATTAATGGCCGAAAATCTATTTAAGTTTCGCGGAGTATTATCGACAATACGATGCAACGATTGCAGGGGATTTTAACCCTTATAAAAATTCACTCCGACCCTTCAAACTCATTTCTTCGGATATTAATTATGACACGTAAAGACTAACAATAAAAAATCAATTGCCGAAAATCTATTTAAGTTTCGCGGAGTATTATCGACAATTCGATGCAACGATTGCAGGGGATTCAACCCTTATAAAAATCCACTCCGACTCTTAAGCTCGATTTCTTCGGGTGTTAATTGTGACACGTAAAGGCTAAGAATAAAAAATGAATTGCCGAATCTGAAAGTTGTAGTATAGTTTCCGCTTTGTCGGCTTCCGGTTCTTATAAAAAAGATCGTATGATAATAAGACCGTAACAGCTTGTGCGTCTAACGCATATCAACGCGTAAGAATTGAGTAACTCACACATTACAGTATACGGGTTACGCCCATTTGGCTCTTAGTCGTCGATATTATAAATTCATCGTCTACGGAGAAGAGGGTGAAATGAGGTTCGTTAGAATCGTTGTTTATTTATATTAATCACAAGCGTTTCTAATGGATCCGTGATCCCTAAGTAGATTCGCATCGCGTACGATTGTAAAGATACTATATTACGTAGCATAGGGGATAAAATGTTGCGAAAGACTGAGTTACTTCTGTTACTTTTTTTTTTTTTTTTTAGGAAAAACTTACGATCGTATCTACTTTTACGCTCATGTGTATTATCTCCGCGTGAACTGTAAGGGGAGGGAGGGGGATGAAGGAGAATCGAAATTTTATATGGAGATTATAGCCGTAGGTCTCGGGCGTCATTGCCACGAAGAGGGATAGAGGAATGAAATGCGCTCACACTGAAGAGAGTTAAGGGCCTCGCGAAATGGCGGTCGTTTATTCGTAAGAGAGGCAGCCAGAAGCCTCCGGTGTGGACGGTATTATTATTACAAAGAGGAGTTCGCGGCATAAATAAATCGTAAATCATGTCGCGTCATAAACGTCGAAAATGCAGCGAGACAGTTTGGAACGTGTAGCGGATACGCGCGAGAGAACTCTCGCCGCGCTTCGAGACAAGAAGAGATCTCTCTTGGCACACACACCGCACAATGGACCCGTCGCGAGGAGATCCTCTTGGGACCCACGAGTTTTGCAATTCCAAAGCGAGAGTGATTCGTCGGACATCACCGGAGGAGACCCTTTTACTCCGCGCGTATTGCTCAACACGGTAACCCCCTCCCTCTCCCTCCCTCCCTTCCTCCCGACAAAAGATGTGTACATCTGTGCAAACATAAATGTGCACCATTTGGCGCGAGGAACGATTGTTCTTTCGAGTTGACAAAATAATTGCTCAATTGTCCGACGCTTACAATGTCCCGTACAATAGGTACCTTCGCCCGAACGATCGTATACCCGAGATGACATAATTTTATGATGCGAAATCGCGATCCCAGACGATGTAACAAACATTTTGGGGACTCGAAAAAAAGGTTTCTTCGTAATTCGACAATGCATGTATGTATTTCGTGGCCCCAAAAAAAATCAACCGCAGGAGATTCGGGGAGCTTTCAGCAAAATACTGCATTCAGTAATTCGTTTATTGAATTGCGCACCAGGATATGGACTTTGTGGCCAATTTCGGGGTTATTTTTATCAAAGAGAGTAAACGTTTTGCTGTTATATATAACAAATATTAGCATTGCTCCGATATGCATCTCTCTGAAAAGATTAAACGATAAACGGATGACAGGGTTCACACGCACGTTTCTCGGAAGGACACGCTGACGTTCTTCGGAGAAATAAAAAAATATCAAAGAACGGAAACATCCATTCAGGTGTAATGTGTAGCGGAAAGATGAGCGCAAAGTTGTATTGTAAAAGTATTACGAGGGGATTTGTTCGATGTGAATACATTTGCTGAATAATTACGGAAAAAATTAATTAGACTTCGACGAACTTAATTGAATAAAACGCATCGTTTTTATTGATAAACATACGAAATTTTAATGACCGTAATGTTATATCGATCGGAGTATTGATGTCAATCAGTTATTATTTTTAATTATAAATTTTTTTAATTATTATTATATTTTAAAGTGTTCATTATAAAAATATTGATAATTATTAAAAAAAATTCAATTTAATCGTTGGATTATCGTGTTTTCTCGAGTCGCAGCGAGAATTATGCACCTTTTTTTTATGGCCCTCAATGCGCGAAGGACCGGGACTCTCCCTACGAACTCTGAATATCCCAACGATTTTACCGTAACTCGGGAACCGTACATATTGCGTGGCATTACAAAAATTGCCCCTTGACATCAGCTGCTTCCAGCCAACTCTCGCGTTCTGTTATACGTTTATTTAATAACGTAACACGATATGAAATCATCGAAATTACGATATCTGCATTACACGTTCTTCCGAGATAACGATAAAAAAAACGAAAAGGTTATGTTGCTACATGTTACAGACATTAGCGTTGTGCCGCTATCGATGTCCTTAAAGATAAAAACCCTCAAAAAAAAAAAGTACATGTGATTGTGTGCGATGGTTTTTTTAGGAACGTCACTTCAAGTCGCTATAAAATTGACCGTTATGAACGGAACGTTATTTTTTCACGATTGATTAAAAATAACGATCCGATAGCCAATCCGTTATCAACGAAACCTTTTTTTTCCATTAAAAAAAATCAATTGTTTTCCCGCGTATAATTTCACAATTATAACTCCGTTTGTCGTCTGTCCGTGTGAAGTGTGTCTAACAACGTGACTCACAAAAAAATAAATGAGGCGTCCCAAGGATGCTGAGAATACAAATTCGCTATCGTCAAAAGAAGCAAACGAGTGACGGACAGCCGTCGGACGTGGGACCGCTGTTCGTCGCATTAAGTTCCCAAACAAAAGCATTAAAACCGATGTGAAGATTAGGGGGGAGGGGGGGGGGGAAGGAGACGAGAAAGAGAGGCGCGCCGATTAATCACCAGGCGGAAGAGCCGAGCCACCCTTCCGGCGCTTCGTTTCTCGGCCAATTACCAAGGAACGAGATTCGATGCTTCGAGCAAACATTCTTTGAACGGTGGCGAGAAGCAAAGCGGGAACCTGGTGAATTCGTTAGCGGATCATTCGATCGTTCTCGTCGTATATATACCGCGCATACAGCCAAAATCCCATCGTTATCATCATATCCGCTGACTCTCGTTGGATCCGCGTTCAATCAATTATCAAAGCGATTTTAATAGTAATTTCGATCGATTCATTCGCCCGTAATGAAATAATGATTGATCGATGAAACGAACGATATTTATCCCGATATATAATGAAACGAGAGTTAATTAATGGCAATTTTCTTTGGATAAACGAATAATAAAACGGCTGTGAAAGATCGACCGAAAAGCCCCCCCGTGGCTAGGAGATTCGCACGAGAAAGTCCAATGCCACAACGCAATAGAGAAGTTACGAAAAGGCGGAAGTCCTTCCCACTCTCTTCTCATCACTGGCGGATCAATTCGATAGATGGACCGAGATCGCGTCGACGCTGTGGATCGTCCCATTAGTCCATTAATCGTTCCGCGGAACGACGAGACGAACGATCGGATAATTAGCAAAGCGTTCGAACGATTGCTCGGTCACCTCCTTCCCTTATCTCCTCACTCTCTTCCCCCCGTATATTCCACGCGTATTTCTCACCCCCTTGCGCGGCCGTCGCGGCAACCCTCCACCGCCAACCACCCCGCGGAGTCCTTAATAATTGTAATTGGACACGGCTCGGCAGCTTCACCTACAGCGTAGTCTCTCGCGCGCTGCCCACTTTACAATACACTTTGTCCATCTGCCTTTTAAGGAGTGAAAAAATGAAAAAAGGGGGCGTGGCTACGAGATCAAAGAGTGCCGCTCCACTCGGACCGTAGGAACGCGCGCGCCCGCGCCTCCTCAAGCGAGAGCGAGAAGAAACACGACGGAGATGTTGCCGGCACGGAGGTATGCACACGCTACAGAACTACAGCAGAACCAGCAGCAACACGTCATAAGCCCTGCTGGCCCTTTTCTCTCTCAGCCGTTCCGTCTTCTTTACGCTTAAACCCAACGGGAATGCCAACTTGAGAGAGCGCTCCACCTTACCGGCCAACAATTCTTAGACCCCGGTGCAGCCTCAATTCGACACTATACTGCCGCTGATGAGGGGCCCACCGGCAACTAAGTGGCTTCTGGAATCTCCGTTAATGACGAGAATAAAAAAAAGAAATGTATTTACCACAAATAGGATCCGAAGGATCAATGGCTCACTTGGTACACAAAACTTTAAGATGAAACTTCGAACGTGTTGCGTCATTTAGGGAATCATTGAAGTTACGTTTACGATCGAAATATGGAAATTGAAGGATTAATTTATCAACACATTTTGATTACTTCATTACCATTATTTTTATCGAAAGCGACAGATTTTTTGAAATATTGACCGTAAACTGAAAAAAAAAAAAAAAAAAAAAAAAAAAAAAAACATCGTGATGCTGCGTCTGTCTCCAAGAAGGGATATCTGATCACTAACCAATCGTTTATCTAAATATTGAATTCGATAGAAGTACCGATTTTGGCCAACTTTGGTCCATTTTTTGGCTATCATTTTCGAAATAATAAAACTCTGAATACAATTGAATTTAAAAAATGGCGAATTCTTTAAATTTATATGAATTCTTTCGAAGTATTGACTTGAAACTGCGATGAAACACCGATTTTAGAGTAGTAATGGCGAAAATTGTCATAATTTGCATCTACCCGACATTTGCCTCTGTTACCGATTAGCGATAATCACAAATGCAGTAAGAAAATATACAAAAATCGCAGGCAGACTTGGCAAATGGTACGTAAGCTTACTAACGATACTTATAGCGTAGTGCAACTCGTCTTCTCGGCCGTTGGGCGGCCGACAGCTCTCAAGTACTCGTCAAGGTGATGAGATGGTGGCAAGACTTGAGTTTGCAGGCCACGCATATCCGCCATTTTTTCGAATAACGTCTGTAGGATGTGGTTATTAAAATTGCAGGCTTCGCGAATGAATAGAACTTCCTGAAAGGGAACCTTCCTGAACGCGGTTAAAAACCTGACTCCTCTCTGTGTCTTCGCGCCGTGAGAGAGGAACAACGGCGGCCCTTCGTCGCTCCCTTGACTCTCTCGTTGACACGGGTAAAAAAAAAAAAAAAAAAAAAAAAAAACGAAATTTGCATAATCTCGATTCACCGGTTTGCCAACGATTCTCCTGTTCTCTTATGCGCGCAATATCGAGTATACTTACCGGACGGGAGTGAAAGACGATAATTTCACGTCTCTGCGACGATAATGGTCGTTATCGCGTTTCTCAAGTCACTTTTGATGATTTTCATACGCATGAGAAAATAAACTCGAAAAGAGGTGCACTTTACATATCTCTCGTTGGTCTTTTACCTTCAACTTTTGCCGCTTTACACGAATATCAATTTAATTAAGTAACTTATTACGAAATTTAGCCGTAGTTTTCGTAGATATAAGCGCTAAAGATTACGAATTTCAGAACGAACAAAATACTTCATGAAATACTTCGCGATGTTAAAAGTGGCCGCGATTTATTATTCTTCAGAGGAGAAGAAATAGACTAGTTACACAATTCTAAACGAATACCAGTTCGTTTGTTAAATATGCCGGTAATACTTGAATAGTGTAAAGAATCCAGAGAAAGCTCTACAACGTTGAAACATAGATTAACTTTACCGCGTTAGCGTTGAATGCGGTGTGTAAAAATGCCGGCATATGCACCGTTGAGGTCTATCGTAACTGTACTGCATAAAGAATTTCTATCAGCGGTTTATCAGAGTTCATGTGCGCTGTAAACCGACATTTCCAATACTAATGGATGAAACTCTTTCACAATTTTTTTTTTTCGCATCCACTATAACAGAAAGGTGGCAAAAGAACAGTCGATCTGCGCTTTGAACAGTTTTTATTAATCGTTTCAAGTCGGAGAGAGCTGCAGGGGTGAAATGGATTATCTACGAAATGGATAATCATTAAAGGGAAATGATAGGTGAAATCGGGAGTGTTGGAGAAACGCCTTCAGGACTTCTTCTTCCAATGACGTTATTATTTCGAATGTATATTTAATTTCCGGTTTAGAAACGGATACGAAACGTATTGCACTGTCAAAATACGTTCGATCCTGAAGCGGGAATCGAACAACCCTCGTAGCAATCAACAGGGTTCGAGAATAGGGTCAACGCAGCGGGTTAGTTCGCTCGCTGTGGTGGAACCGTTCAACTTCAAATATCGTATTTTTATCAAATCTTATTAAAAAAAAAAAAAAAAAAAACAGAATACATGCGTAACGATTTTCCCGATAATCAAATTTCAATGTCGGTATCCCAAAAAAGATCGCAATTACTTTCATTGTTTCACAAAGTCAAGCGCATTGAACAAGCGCTGTCCTTAGGTTATCGAAATAAAGGTGTATCTACCCCTTGAAAACCTTTCGTTACACTCCGACGAGACTGTTGTAACATTTACTTTAATAAAAAACGTAAAAAAGATATATTACACATTGAAAAGATCGCAAAAGCGAATGGGGTATAATACAAAGATCGCATGTCAAATTTATAAAGTTCGCGAGGGGGCGTTTGCGAATCGACGAGAGATACGACGACGTGAGCATTTATTCTGCCATTTTGCTCGATGGAAATAAAGTGAAAAAAAAAAAAAAAAATGAAGAAGGGAGGAAAAAATATAACGTATAGCGACCAGTGGACTGGTCGAACGAGCATAGTCTGCAGCGTACAGAGTACAGTGAGTACAAGCGGTTGAGCGAGCGACGACGCGTTCGTTCGTATAGTATAGAGTTGAATATTTGATGGTTGCCCGTCGGCGGCCATCTTGGCTGGCGTGCCACGAAGCATTAAACAACTAGGGTTGTTAGCCTCTTTATCTATAGGCCGAGCCGGGGCTGTACAACCACCCGCGACAGGGCTGCATTATTTAAGATAAGACCCCCGCGTACCTGCTACTCGTCTACTATACAGTCCACTTGCGGTCTATAACATCCACTTCGCCTATGATGTAACGTCTCCTCGGAGCGAAACGGTCACTACTATTTTTTTTCTCGTCGGGGTGTACATACACACGTGCAAATATGTGTCTTGCCGCAGCCCTACACTCCTCAAGAAATACATCGCGCAGTGAGTGGAATGAGAGGCGCCTATTAAGGGAAGACGACGACGACTAGACTTTCAATGTCATTTCATAGAACAACGAACGACGCACAGCAAGGTAATAGTGTCCGGTGACCCCGGGATAATTACGCGGCAACTATAGAATCGACCATGTCGAACCAATAATTTTATATCTCGGCGATACGAATGAGCTCTATGAACTGCCATTTGAGGGGTTATTTCTAACTTTCTTTGGAACAGAAAAAAAAAAAAATGAAGACGCATAATTGCTCTACTGTTGTTTTCCGTCGTCAATCGCTGTGTTGAAAGACCATTTTTCGCGGTAAATGCTTCAATTGTACAATACGATAGATATAAATGACCGTAACATTTCACCCACGTGAGATATTCGACAGACGGCACGATGCCAACCTCTCGAAACTCCGTTACGTTTGATGCCAATGTCGTATTTTGGTAACTAATACCTGCGACACTGACAAATTTGAATTATATGGTTGGCGCGGCTATTAGTTGCTTTAAGTGACATCGCATTCGGCAGAATACAAAAGCGGCGCTGAAAGTTTTTTGGAAGATCGATCGGAATCAAACATCTTCAGCGCTCGGACGACAAAGTTGCAAACTAAAAGCCGAAATTTGCAATAAATTTGCAAGTGCTGCTAATTGTCGAAATTTTTTTATTTCGCATTGTTTTTTGGCAGCCATTGGTAACTATAACTTTCAACAATTGTCTGAAATAATGTCAAACGAAAATTTAACGGTTGACGTGGAATTTATCGTTGATTTTGACAATGACGATGATGAATGCCGAAATTTAAGCGCAGAGATACGAACTTTCAGGATTGACGTTAAAGTCGCTAGCGACCATCTATTTGTCAACTGACCCTTATGGTGTTCGATTCTATTACAGTTTATAACCAATAGTACCTTTCACTTCCGGAGCGCCTCTGCAATCGACAGACGCCGGACTCAATAACATGTCGCGTGACTAAAATTAGAAAGGCGTATCCTCGATCCTTACACGCGTAAGATAGGTCCGTCTAATTTTTAGTCACGCAATTTTACATTGGAACATTGTATTGGATAGACGCCCAAGTTATTTACGCGTAATAGTGGGCGTCGAGACTCAACATGTTTTATTGTAGGATAAAAATTACAGTACATAATACGTTGACCACACGGCGCGCAAAGGAAATGCACCGGAAATCACTAAATCGTTTTGTTTTATTTTCACTTCTTATGCGAAAACAACGAACTATTGTGAAGTTTTTCGGAACGATATTTTCGCAGGATATGGCATCGTAGGGCATTAGCAGAGCATTTTGCGAACACTGCAACTTTTTAGGTTAGCTATCGATGTTTTGCCGTTCAGTTAATCATCAACTGGTTCAGCTGTGGCGATAATAGTTTTTAAAAAAAAATGGGGTTACAAAAATTACTCCTCTACATGTCGCGCGCATAATCCATTAAGGGAGCGTTGTTATTCCCGCTAATTGTTGAAGTTATTTTCAAGATCGTGCGCATGTCATTTCGCGTAGATTCGCGTCACGATTTCATCCTTTTCGTTCTCTTCGCTCAATTGGCATACAGAACTCACGTATTAGATTCTGCAAATAGAAGTTCCGAGGGCTCGTGAAACGTCTGCAATCTCATTTGCACTTCGACTGACTTCGGTTTTCGCATACTAAACGCCCATGAAACGCCACGGTTCGTCGTTAGAATTTGATGCAACTAAGAATTCTCCGCTTCATTTTCGCAAAAAAAAAAGGATTGGAATTTGATTACAGAATTTCGAAATTTCATGATTTCAACACTTCACGACGAGAAAAAAAAAAACGCGAAAAAAATACGCGAATACGAGAAAAAAATAATCGTTTCTATAAATAGCGTTCGTACGACATTATGACGTATTTAAAGGACGTGTAAAGTATGTAAAAAATGTTCACAGGAGTCGCGACACCTTGCGACTGCGTTACGTCAACTGTATAATGCAAATTCTAATGTAGTCTTCTAAGATATCTCTGCAGTATGTTAATAAAAAAATAAACAAATTTTTAATAGGCTTCCAGTAGGCGGTTTTAGTGTTTTCTTATGAGACGTCATTATAATTCGACACCTTTTTTCTTCCAATGGCATTGAGATACTCCATTATTCATTTAAGTTGCATACATAACAGGGAAATAAAAATATTCAAAGAGTAAAACAATGTTCTCTCGAAGGCTTTATTATGTTCCATACCGTCATATATGAGATTTCAAATCGAAGTTTTCCGTTTCCAAACGCATTTAAACACCTCTGACTTTATCCGTTATCTCGGTATTAATTTTCTCAATTTACCGTTCGAATAATTAAAACTAACGGATCAGCCGCGCGATGTGGGCGAATATCACGAAATCGCAACGAAGTTAAATTAAATTAACGTAGAAATGGTTATGGTATCTCGCGTGGCCCCAATTTCAAACTCGTCGTTATAACAAACAATCGTCATTGTCCGCGTGCACACGAGCCAAAGTTCGAGAGAATCGTATCGCCGAACTCACGGCTTAACCTTCGTGACGGGATCCAATAAAATCTGAAGTGCAAATAGAATCTGAAATCGGGCAGAAGCCAAATTGCCGCGGTGTTCCCAACGTAGCGAGTTACCGTACCGGTTGAATCGAAAGTGTCGACTTCTATCGGTGCCGTGCGATTATTATTCAGAACCGTAAAATTTCTCGAATACGTATTTTCAGAATTCCTTTTTCACACGAACAATCGTAATATACACTTTTTTACATCGAAATACGTTATAGATAAAGCGTTCGTTCGAAATTACGTGTATAGAAGGGTAGTAAACGAATAATCAGAATATAGACGATTCATCACATTTCTCGATATATCGAACCGCCAAACTGTCGATCTCGAGCCTCTAAACTATCGCACATTTTCGCCACTGCAAATTTAGTCGTGCATTTGTATCCGTGAGTTTCTTCTCTGTTATTAAAACGATTGAAACGATCCGAAAGCGTCGAGTCGCGTCCGCATTGCTCGTCGAGGGTTGGGTACAGAAATTCACGCCATAGTTTACGTATATTAGTATCAACGTATAGGATGGATATTCCAGTCTTTAGCAGCAGTAGTATAAGTACAGCATCATAGTTGAAGTCTGCAGCGCGCAAGCCGTTGATGCGAATCCAAGGCAATCAACGAAATACCGTAACTCTGAGAGACGAACTCTGTTCCCTGAGTACTGCAATGTGCACAGTGTGGATGCACTGCCTCTGGAACGAGTCCTCTCTGCTTGGATCTTTTGCATTGCTTGTGGAAGCTTCGCCACCTGAGCCTTCCTATGCCATTATAACCCGCCTCCCCGCATGTAAATTGTCCGAGAGGTTTCCGCGAGCGCTCGGCTATAATATCGTTCTAATGACGAAAAATTCTTCTCGCCGACTATCTCTTAGCCGGTTGCCGTTGGAAATCCCCCCCGAGCGCGGGGCCCGGCAATTAATTCTTCGCAAAAATATGGACCCCTTCTGTGCATCTGCTTTTAGCCATTTCTGCGCTAAGCTCTGCCTTTTTCGATCGCTTAATTCTTACTGAATTTTCGCTATTATTTTATTGTGATTTTCATTTGCTCACGAAAAGTCAAACTTTTCGACCATTTTTTTCGAGGAATCTTCGGCAATTAATTGTGATCATTGAGGAACTTTTGCGACTTGTATTATGCGAAAATTCCTTTGCGTTGAATGTTTTTTTTTTTTTTTATTCAATTTATTCATCCAACGCGTAGGTTATGTTTCGTAAGAATTTAGTTTTTCAGATTTACGGCAAATTCAGGGTTATTACTTACTAAAATTTGGAACGTTAGCATAGAAGATTAAAATTTGGCCATTTTTTGCGGCGATTTTAAAACGATCTTTCTGCGAGTTGACTGTAACAGTCACAGAAAGAGTTGTGATCAGTCGCACGATAAAATACAGAATCGTTGACAGTAACCGGCATCTCGAAGTAAAGAAAAAACAGTAACAAAAAAAACAGACCAAAACGAAATTTCAACAAACATCGCGTCACAAAAAATGGACGTACCTACGAAATGAATGAAAAATAAATAGACAAACACCGGAGAATCCGAGAAAAATAAAATTGCAGGTAGAAGACGAAAAAAATGATGAATAGTCGAGTGAACAACAATAAAACTCTACGGATGACCTCAATTGAGGTCGAAACGCAATAAAATTTCTACTCCGTTAAGATTAAAGAGGAAATGTTGAAACATTGGCCGCAGCGTCGAAGCGCGCATATAAGATGAAATTTTGAATTAAAAAAAAATGCATAAATTCTTAATAATAATTATTTTTTTTAATTACACCATATTGGAGATTCGAAATCTTTCTCTCGCCTATCGGATTATTTCACGGGTTTGAAAATCACGGTGTGTCGTGATAGTTGATGCAATTAAATGCCAAATAATTCGGTACGTTTACATAAAACGTTTCTGATGAAGTCGGGAGTACATGGACCTCTCTCGGCAATCGAGATTAGAAAATGTCATTAGAAAGACGACGCGATCTCTCGCGAGACCGTCGTGTTCCGGACCGTTCGTCTCATCAACGCCGGTGAGCCTCGTCGTGTTCACCTCGGCGAGAAACTCGCTAAGATAGTTGGAAATTCAGTTGCGCGAGTGGCGCGACTGAGGGAACGACGAAAGAGAGAAGAGACGCGCGATGATATAGAAACGACGGCATGAACGAGAAGGCAGAAAGGGTCTTTGACAGTAAGGGGGGCGGATCGCACGAGTCATTATCCGCGAGTGGTGCGGAAACGTCGAGATTCAACAGCACCATCAGTCGCTGGTAACAGAATGAACTGCGAGAGAATTGTACTACCGGGCTGATTTTTCCATCACGGATGACAATTATTATTACCGGATTTCACCCACTGGTATGCCGAGCGTTCTGCCTTTGGGACTCTCACAGCGAATTCAACTCTGATGTTGGGAATAATAAGAGATGCTATTAAACGCTTCGACGATCTGCGACAGGCATCGTTGCATCGCAATTATAAAGGCATTATACATCAAGTGGAGCGTCCACCGTCGTGTCAATTTCTGCACCGTTTCTGTTTTTTTTTTTTTTTAGTCTTTATTTACGGGTTATTAACAAAATCTAATCGAAAATAAATTGAGGATATTGTCGACGTTCGAAACTGTTTCCTAATAATGTTTTACGATTTTTTTAACTTGTGAAGTGATTCGCCGCAAAATGCAATAAAAAAAAAAAAAAAAAATTATTGGTAAAATTAATATTTTATCAAATCGACTAAATAATCGAATTTCGTAAATATTAATATTTAAAAAAAAATTTTTAATTGAGTAAACGATTTGCATCGGTATCGTCGTAATCATCGGTAGATGGACAACGATCGCTAAATCAATTTGCATTGTACGTACATTGTGGTAATTGGATAAACGAGATCCTCGAGTCCTGGGAGTTTGTGCGCTTCTCAAGCGTTCCGTTAAATAATTACGAAACGATTTTGTGGCGATTGATTAGAGCACTGAGGTCGAGCGCACGCGCGTAAACGACGAGCGTCGGTGATCTTCCACCTTACCGTAGATTATACCTCCTATTCGAGTCTCGAGGATCTTCAGCACAATTGAAACTATACGATGGTGCATAGTAGGTACGCGAAAGCGTTTGGTTTTGCGAACAAATGCAATACGGATAGTATCGTCGAATTCGACGGTACGTACTCCGGTTTACCGTGGTATGTATGGTAGTAATACTTATCTGGTGTATTCCAAGCTCGCGGTATGCCTCGAGGTTTCCCGGCGTGACGTGAAATTAAGAATTACACAAGCAATTACCGCCCGGCGCGCCCGCCGAGCGACGTGGTGTATCATCTTCCAATTATCCGCTCGCTTTGCTCGATGACTTCGTTCTCTCGGAGCGTTCGCTCTCGGAGTGTAACCATATCTCGGTGTATTCACGGCAGCCATGCTTCGCTTCTAGGATTCACTTCGTCTTCTACGGTTTTCGCTTTGGTTTCGTTTCTTTTTATTTTTTTTACTTATCTCGTATTTTTCTTTTTATTTTTAATAATCTCACGGATAATTATACAAGCGCTTAAAGCACCGCGTAAGATTGAAGCGAAATTTTCTCGAATCTCGAAACGATTTGCATACATAGTGTGATGTATTATTAACGTGAATCAAAATCTTTTGCGGAGGGGAAGATTGTAAAGGGCAATAAAATTACATCGACACTACACGCGGACATTCGTGCGGAACGTGATCTCTCAGCGAGAAAAGATTCACACGGATAATGGACGATTGTATTTACTTATTTACGCCAATAAAAGTAACGAGCTGTTCGATCATTTATTATTTCAATCCCACGTTTATATTTATCAAAATTCCGATCTATTCGTGTATTTTGTGCGGTCAGTCGATTTATTAAAATAATATAAAAAAAAATTAGACAAAACTACACGATAACTCGATAAAAAAAAATCGATCGATGAATTAAAAAAAATCGAATTTAAAATGAAAATTTCTCTTTCGAGCTCAAGTTTTGAAATCCTCAATAATTACTAAGTGAGTGTCCGAGAATAAAAAAAAAAAAAAAACATTAATTTATAATGGTCTTTCACCGATGTCGTCATCCCGTAATAACGTAATATCGGAAATAACGAGAGCAGTTTCATGCGCGATCGACAAGATTGTGTCTAATTTCGAAACAATTTGCATACATCTTGTAGTTTAGATACTAATATAAGTAACTTGTATCGAAGTACGAGTCAATCATGTATACGATATCGCGATTACTTTTACACAACATCAGATACGACTACGTTTCGCTCGATAATCCTACGCTACATCCTTGAATCTCGTATAAGAGTTCGTAACACACAAGCGAAGGCCTTAAGGCGGTGTAAAGGTTGGAACGCTTTTTCCTTCTTAAATTCTTAACGAGATAAGCAAAGTACCGGTTTACATAAGCTCGATAATGACTAATGCGCGAGAACGAGGTATCGATCCAACGTCGGGGCGATGAAAGTATGTATGCATGTGTACGGAGGGGGTATACGTTCGCCTACAGGGGAAAAGTGGGATAGAAGAAGAGGTGAATAATCAGAGGGAGAAACTGTTGAGCTCAGTGAGGACGAGGTGAAGGAGAGAAGACGAGAAAGAAAGATGGCATTTGGGGAAAGAAGGGGGTTGAGCGTAGCGTAACGAAGGGGTTGAAGAGGCACGTCGATTGAAGGATTTTGGTGTATATACGGTATAAAATAAGAAATAAATAAGTATAAAGTGTATAGTATACTATAATAGTTATAGTTAACGTACACTGATACTATATGCCATGGAATATGGAGCTGAAACGCACTGGAAATTAAGGGACTGTCTGGATAGACTGAGAAAGTCATCGAGGTGGTCGCAGTGGAATGAACATAGGATAAGGACGCCGAGAAAGACTGAGATAAAAGAAAGAAAATAAAAATGAAAAGAAGTACTTGGCTGAGTGAGAAGAGAGGAGTGAAAGTGGCGGGGAGAAGTAACTCCCACCGTGCAGAGGCTCCGGTAGGTAGAGAACATCAAAGGGTACCGGCTTCTCGTTCGCGAGGTGAAGAACCGGCCATCTCCGGGCCACACACGAATTGCTTTTATATACTTACTTACTTCGCGCGGACGAGTTTCCTAAGGCTTCCAAAAGTGTGTTACGTCGTTTTGGCCATTCAGGTTACACTCGTTAGTAAATGCATAACGTACTTCCGGTTGCAATTTTCATTACTAAAAATGCCGTTGGATACTCATGCGAAAGTTTTAGTCTTGTTAGACATATTTCACGATCTAACTTTTTCCGAGTCACTTCGCGGGGTAATAGTTGCAGAAAGTTTTAGACTGACTGCTATACATAAACATAATACGGTAAGGGTGGAGGTATGCAAAAATCGCAAGCACTGCATCGCCATGTCGAAGGTATCTTTAAGTTGAAAATACTAACCTAAAAAAATTGCCGAAAAAAAAAAAATGAAAAATAGTAAATTTTTTCCAATTTTTGAAAAATAATTACTAAAAAAAAAAAAAAATTATAAAAAATTGATAATAGTTGTTATTTTTAATAACAATAAAAAGTGATTGGTATATCAACTAAACGCGATGTTAAGGATCTACAATAACTATATTTTCATCGGTAGACATATATGGAGAAATAGTGAAAGAGAAACGAAGAATGCCATTGTAACAAAAGAAAGTATCGGCAGAACGTTAAATTAATCGACTACAACTTTTGTACGAACGACCGATTCACACAATAAATCGATAAATCATCGTGCGACGAATTGATGGCCGCGCGAGTATATTAAATCCTACTATAGGTGTATAATATACCAACAATAATAACAACTATCACGATGTATACGATAAATGAAAATCGATGAGTTCTGGAAGAACAGTTGGATTTATTGGCAACCGGGATGAGTTATGTATCGACTTAAAAAAATTGAGGGGAGGAAATAGAGACTCTATATGACATCAACAGTCCTGTGAAGAAGCAAATATATACTATATTATCCACTGTACGCTTGATATGCGTTTGCCGCGGTTAGAGTCCGTGCGGCAGATCACCTCATCGTCGTTCTTCGTCCTTAAAGTGAGAAGATATCATTGGACGCGGCTCAATGACAACAATATCAAGTCATCAAGGGACCATTCAGGGAGTTGACAGTCGAGCGGCGGGTCACTGCCCGTACGCGCGCGCCCTCTCGCCGTGACGAATTTCCCGAATGTCGCTGTATGCACGAACGAATGCAACCCCTCCCCTTCACCCCCCTTTTGGTTTCTCTGATAGTATTGGAGTTTGTGCAGCGAGAACCCAACGCACTCGCGGCGCGGAACATCTAAAAATATATGTGTACTCGTTGCTGAGCGATTTCGTCGGTAGGTATTAGGTAGGTAAAGGGGGGGGGGGGGGGGGGGGTAGGGATATTAGGTTGTATAATAATGTGTGCGAACGTCAGTGTCAGAGGTTGTCTCGCTCTTTAGTCGTTAAGAATCAGACGCAACTGTACTCAACTGGTCCGTGCCGAATTGGCGCGTCAGGCGCGAGCACTTCGCCAAATTGACGAAAGTCCGGGTGCCATGGCTCGCGCGTTCCCCGCAAACACAAAGAAAGAAAAATCTTTGCCTTCCGGTATGCGGTGCGGTACCGGCTCTTTGCTGATGTTGGTGTTAGGTATATAAATGCTATGGTTCTCGGCAGCAAAACCTTTTTTTGGCTTCACGCCCGATTCAGCTGCGTTCAACGCCTCGCATCAACTTTACAGATTTTCTATATAGCAATGCTTAGCGATACCTATTCGCAAACGAAATGGACTCTAAATGGAGTTCGAATGAACCCACCGACACTTCGGAGAGATCTTCTTCCTGCGCGGGGCACAGAAGCATCGGGAACTCACGTCGACGACCGCCCAGAAAGCACACCGGTGGTGGTGAAAAAAAAAAAAAAAAAAAAAAGGTTATGGTGTAACGCCACGTTGGCAACAGGAAGACTTCAAATCGTTCTCAGTAAGATTGTCATTATTCATCAATGGGCGTGGAATACTCAAAGGGCTTTCTTTCTCAATTCGTGTCTTATAGTAACGTTAAGAAAGACGAGAGGCTTCGTCTAAATTTAAGAAATATTATTTATTGATTTTCAATAGCAATAGCCAATGAAAATGTAATACTTGTAACTTACAACTCATTTTTAATTTATTCTTTAATTTAATTCATAGTTATTTATTTTTTGAATTTTATTTATTACTTTTGCAAAACGCTGCAACACAATACTGCATGCGGCTGCAGTATTTACGATGTATTTATGAACGTCCTAACTGTCCTAATAAATTAAATTAAAATAATAAATAAATAAAAACCATACTGTTTACTTTTTTTTTCAAATTTTTTGATAACAATTTAAATAAAATGCCATTTACCGGAGTAAAAGAGAACATATAACGAAAATTGAGGTTATGAAAAGCTATGAAAAGGAGTACTGTATGCTGTAGCCAATCGAGTAACAACCGGAAGATCCTGTATAAATTGCAATATCTCTAAAGAACAATGAAATAAATATATATGGCATGTAATGCAAACCGGCTGACATATTTCATAGCATGCTTCGTCCATAAACAATGGGTGCGTCAGAGTGTCATCGTCGTTGTCGTGGACTCCATGGGGTCACGGGAAACACGTGACGTCCGATGACACTACTGTTACAAATGACTCTCGAAGAGAGAAGAGAGGAGAGGGGGGGGGGGGGAGATATACAATAATGTGGGTTAATAAATTAGCATGATAATGCAAGGGGCTACGTGGCGCTACCACCAGACGGCTCGTTCGTAACGTCGTGTTTCCGAGGCTACGCGTGTGTCAGCCTTTTTCAGTCGCAGGATAGAGACAGAGGACAAAAAAAAAACTCACACGAATCCCGAAGAGGCGTGAACATTTTTTTTTTTTTTTTTTTTTTTTTTACAGCGTTGGGTTCCGATGCCAGCCAACCGGAATAGTCAACTATATTTTCTCTCACTCCATTTCCCTCACCACTTTTCCACGATAATTAGAGCCATTCAGCAGCGAGATTTATCGTAACAGCGACACGTAAAAATTACTCACCCGAAGCCACACAAGTCGCTCGGCTTTTTTCAATATCGATAACAATGTACGACATCGTCGCATTTACATATTCGTAACCCGGAATAGAGAATATTCTTTGATTTGCATTATTTCGTGTTTCGCTGTTATTATTATTATTATTATTTTTTTTTTTCTTTTTTTTTTTTATGACATGATTTTCCGATCATTACAACAAAGTTAAATGCACGTTCGAGAAGCTTATTTCTTCGAGACCGGAAGTCGTTTTTTTTTTTTTTTTTTTTCCTCTCTTTTTTTTTCCTGTCGCGGCTCGGTAATTAGGAGCTCATTCAATAACGAGATTTATGTAACTCCCATCATGCGGAAAATAAGACATCTTACCTCATCATCGTTTTCCATCGTACACGATACGTTCACGTATGATTATATCGGTATAGGATATACCCAAGCGGAATGATATATCGAGAGTTGCTAGTAACTCTATCTATACTGTATATGCCGAGTCGGTACCAATATTCGTGTGTACAGGGGGACAATTTGCGCCGACTAAGGCTCATTACAGCGGCACGACTGTGTGGCGAATCCGAGACGGCGTGACGAGTAACTACTCGAAGCTCACTTGTTCTGTCGTTCATTTCGTTCCTTCTTCTTCTTCTTCCAGTTACAATACATCGCGTAGCGTCAGTTATATTACATCGTAGCGTAGTGCATAAACGAATAGAGGTTTCGATAATGCATAATGAAGTTTGATGGAACCGCGAATGGCAGAACCGGAGAGGGGATAAAATAAAAATGGGGTAACCGACCAGTCGTATTGGCACACTGTCTACAAGATACTTGTACCGTACTATTTTATACTGAACAACGATACCGGTAAACCCGTATTTAAAGGTGAATTACAGTCGTCGCTGAGCTGAGTACAAACCTCTAATATGGTCATATAGTAATCATCCACTGTACGCGACAGATGAACTGCTCGGCTGACCATTGTACGTTTCACTCGAACGCAACCGCGAATACGTAATAATGTAATTACCGATCGAGTTGAATAATCAGATGGCAAAAAAATGGATCGCGATATTTCCAAACGATACATTTGTGAAAATTAACGAGAACTTCGACAAGTGGGAAAATAAATATTACGGATATATTTTAGGAATTTATTTGTGAAAATTTTATGATTAATATATAATAATTATATGAAGTTTCATGCATTTTTAATATATTTTTTGCATATACTTTTTTTTTTTTTCAAATACTTCGAGTACTGAAACTTATTCGGATATTCTGATCAATATTTGCGAAAATTTATTGAAAACAATTTTAAAGGGGATGAAAACTCCGCAGAGTTTGTCGATATAAAAAATCGTTAAAAAAACATTTTTTTTCGTGTTATTTTTTTTTTTCACTCGTTAGTTCGATAATAATTCGACTGAAACTTATTCGGATATTCTGATCAATATTTACGAAAATTTGTTGAAAACAATTTTAAAGGGGATGAAAACTCCGCAGAGTTTGTCGGTATAAAAAATCGTTAAAAAAACATTTTTTTTCGTGTTATTTTTTTTTTTTCACTCATTAGTTTGATATGAAACGCCGTTGTTTACGAACTCATTTCACATTGACACTGTTCTCCAATAGGGAATTGAAGATAATTATTTTTTATAATTACTAATGGGAAAAGTGAAGTGTAAACACAGTGAACACTTGACGATTGGAAGTCGCGCATCTAATTTCGCATTGTCGGATCTGGGAAATAGATGTTTTAAAATTTATATTGTTGCTGTTGTATAGCCTACATAACCTCTCCTCCAATCTCCTGCCGGCGACAATAAAAGAAAACTACTAATTTAGCTTTGTCTAACGATGATGTGGAAACAAACAAAGTATTGTCAGTTATACTTATTTTTTCTTTGTAATATCATACAGTAATAATCGCACGCGACGATGCATGCCGTCCCGCAATTCCTATCTGCTTAATTAAAAAATATTACATCGTAATTAACAGTAAAAAAAAAATCCTCAACTATAGAATTTCTCACCATTGATCGCACCAAGTAATTAATTATTTTTTCTATTCATCATCCCGACCGCAAGGACGACTTTTCCTGACCGAGTAAAGTTCTAATCAACACGAAAAATAATAATAAATCAACAGTTTCATCCGTCAGAAATCCGTCGTCAATCGGAAACAGATTCGCGGTATCGTAGCTTCGTCGTCGTTCCTGAAGCTTTGACCATCAAGAACTTCGAAAAGATACAACGCCGAGATACAGCGATCGATGACCACAATAAGTACATATCGCGTCTCGTAGCTCACGCAAGGTTTGCCACGTCGAGACTGTTGTGTCTGTCGACGAAAAAAAAAAAAAAAAAAGATGTAACTATCGTCTCGTCAGTGGATAGAGACGGGGATGGCGCAGACACACGCGGACCGAAAGAAAGGTGGCGCGGGTCTTCGCGGGCACGAGGCCACGAGGAAGAAACCGCTTCATAGACGATGAAGAACGCAGATGCGTGCCCTCTCCCCGTGCTAACTGGATTTTAATACGAGCCATCAACGACGCCAAAGCCATTCATTCAATTATCCCGCTCTCGCATTAACTCCGCGCTATCTTTTGTTTCCGATCTCTGTATCTCGCGTGTATATCAACATCTACATATCGTTCCCTCACGCTTTCGGTCTTTCTTCCAATT
Organism: Buathra laborator; assembly: GCA_934046635.1. Classification (NCBI taxonomy): domain Eukaryota; kingdom Metazoa; phylum Arthropoda; class Insecta; order Hymenoptera; family Ichneumonidae; genus Buathra; species Buathra laborator. The sequence continues at coordinate 10,591,062 of OW203900.1, forward strand.
ACAGACTCGTTCAGTGTCGCACTCGTGAATCTCGTCTCGTCTCGAATCTGCAATTCATTTGCGTCTCGAGGAGACCAATCGTTGAACACCACTTTGGGCACTTTATCCAAAGCCTAAGCGGGTCAATGATCCATCAAATAAATGATTATACATCGTCGCTGAAAGAAGCGAACCATTCGCCATCGAGTGTTTCGCAAATGAGCGACTGACAGACCAATTTGCCACAACGCTCGTGTCGATGAAACCCACGAACTTCGCCATCAGCATGTATCGCACAACGTTCACGAAATGTATTCTTTCGTTTTGAAACGTATAATACGTTATTGCGTCCGTAATCAATCCTCGTGACATATGACTTAGAGAATAGAGAAAATAATTACGAAGTTCCGGAACAAAAGGCCGAAGGATAATGCAAGAAAGACAAGAGTAACGTGTTGAAGAGCGAATGCGCTTACTCTCTCGAGTATCGCGAATCGATCGGCGCCACGTTGGTGGTCGCGAATGAACGAACGAAGGCGTTTGCCGCGATCGCGAGGTGATCCCTTCTCGACTTCGTTTCTTAGTCGTTTCGACGGGTTCTCGAGTAGTTGCTGATGCAGCTGTAAGCGTTACTACTCTCTATTTGGAACTCTCTTTTGCCTACGCACTCATCTGAGGGCCGGCAGTCAGCACAAGCGACAATAGAATGGCGTGTCCAACGCACAACAGAGTCCCGAGGATTCTGTCCAATTGGCCGGATTTGCCGAAGTCACTGACAACATTGTATGGATGTTCCACGGTGTGAATTGGACCATTATAAGTGCCGAAGATCCGGGCAATGAAGGGAAAAAAATCGTACAGCTACGCTACAGATTACTGCAGCGCGCGATCGACAATCGGGATTCGCCGGGACCATCATAGGGGTCCAACGACACTGCCACTCCGCGCGATTCGATGCGCCATCGATATATCCCAATGGAAAAATGTTTTTGCGGTTTTTCATGCTGTAGCATTTGCCCAAACTGTACGACTCTGTAATAATGTTCTACCGGCACGTGAATATACGAATTCAATATCGTCTGATTGCCCCATTCGTAAATCATTGGAAATATAGATGTCATCGTTTCTTTTTCGCCGATTTGCAACGTTCTAGTGGCGCTGAAGGACGTCATTAGGGAGAAAGAAGGCAAAACCCAAAAAAGTGATGAAAAGTATACGATATATCGAATTATTTTCGATTTTGTCGAAATACACTATCTGATTACTCGACCGTTTATATGATTTTTTTTGAGATATTAATCTAAATTATTTTTTTTCATGCGTTGATCCGTTTCTTCCGAAAAAAAACTTCACATTTTTTTTATTCATTCTGAAAAGTTCTGAAAACGCCGCCTTACAAAGACGAAGCAATTATCATGATAAGTCTAAAAGTAAACCTTATGATTAATCGCGAATAGGCCAATTAAAAATATGTTTACGGAAGATAATTGTGAGAAGTTTGAAATTTAACGGTGAAGATAATTGATGCCTTAACCGCTTCGAAATCATTGTCTGATACTTGAAAGAAGTTAAACTTGTCGCGAAACGTATATAAAATGTAATGTTTCCACCGCCATTTTGTAGCGCACGCTACACGCATTGACGAGGCGTGATGCTCGTGATTTCTCGACCTCGTGGATGATATTCTACGCCGTCAGTGTATTGATTTTCGACTTAACAAAAATGACAAAAGGGCGAACCTCACTGCTGGTGAAGCGATTTTTTTTTAGCGTCGCTCCGACCTTCTAATTTATCACCAGCTACGTCCCTCGCCCCTAGGATCGCGTATATATACACATAGTAGAGCAGAGATTTTCCTCTCCGTCGTCAGTTTTATCCCTCGCGCCACGTCGAATAACTTCCGGACGATCGAGCACCGATTTTCCTCGCGCTCATCCCCCGCATCCCCTCTCGAGAGCAGAGGGTGGCGATTGCGCTCGCAGCAGCAGGGTGACGTCGGGCAACGAGTCCCGGGCATTCGACAACCCCCGACCCGAAAAGCTCCTCGCGAACCAACGAACCCAACGCGTCGTGTCACCGCGGACGCGCGCCCGCGACGCTCACGTTCGCCAACGAGAAAACATCCCGACGCCTTTGAGGGTGCAAGAGTTTTCCTACGGTGCGTGACAGATTTCGTAATCGAATCCCGTTTAGACAGACGGATCTAATCGTCCGACAATGCGAAAAGGTAAACGATCGAGCCACTCGTGCATTTCTCTTGGTGCGACGATGGGGCGTAAATTTTAACTCGAAGGAATTACCGAAAGATCATTTTTTTTTTTTAGGGTATTTTTTTCAAGTACTGGTCGACCTTTTCATTTGACCGTTAATTCAAATTCGAAACATTAATTTTTCAATTTTTACCAACGAGAAAAAAAAATTATTTTTGACCATTGAAGTCGTAAGACGGAAGGGTGTCATTATTTCCCCTATTCACACCGGTGGCAACGTAAATAAATAATATAGTAAAAAGAATGCTGTTACATTTTACATACAAAAAGAGTAAAACTTTACGTTTCGCTTTCTTCCGAATTGCGTGACTGTGGCAATCAGTCGACAATGTACCATAATGGCGATATCGTGACACCGGAGTGCAAAGTACGAAAACGAAAAGCGCATACATGACAGGAAATACTGGGGTACCATATTTGCACCCCCATTGTATATGCGATTTACATCTGTTGCTTGACTATTCCCCATACATGTAATGATTTCATTGACTATACCTATTATACATCGCGTACATTGCACTTATCGTTTATTTTTCATATATATTTCTCATATTGCAACGGTGTCCACAAAGTTAAATTGCAAAAGTTTCGAAACAAAGATAGAAACGTACATTTATTTTTATTTTTTTTCTCCGAGTACTTCGTATTTTTCCGTTTCCTCGAAGAACAGAACAAAGAGCGGTGGCAGAAAAGAAGTGAAGATTAATGCAAAAATCGTACGGATTCGCATGATTATCGCGGTACGAAATCGTCGATTCTTCGTTTTTCAAATCGCTGAAGTTTAATTGTATTCGCGTGAACCCTTCCGAATCGGTTAAGATACGGATCGTCTCAGTTCTGTCGGTAGTTCACCGATGTTTCATCGAAATGAGAAGCGCGAATTTTCATTGTTTCCACGGAAAAGTAAAGGGTCGCGACTATCCGTATTGGTCGATTTTACGGAGTGAAGAGGGCGCACCAGCACCGAGCCGAAAGATGTTCCGCTTCTACACGGGGGTCGCGCGTCCGTCTAATAAGCGCGGAGGAAAAAAAAAGGAGAAGAAGAAGAAGAGGTGTTCGAGTGTAACCATCGAGACACCCAACACCTCTCTCACGCGAGTCTCCCCAACGAGAATGAACCCGAAAAGTATAGGAAAGCCCTGCGGCAGTTCATCGACAATGGTCGATCGTTTGTCCGATTTGACTCGGGCCATCGAGGCTTCTCATTGTCGAACTGGTGAAAAATCCTGACTCGTAGAAGATCGGACGGCATTGTCCCCGGCGGTGAGGCCAGTTGGTTACAAAGGGAACCGCGAGAACGAGACAACCCTAATATACTAACAGTGAACTAACATAATGTAGTACTGTGCCTCTCTATAGTCCTGTATACCAGCTACTAGCGCTCATTCCTATTTCATTGCCTGCTCTCGAATGCTCGTCTCGGCTTTAGCGCCTGTATTATGGGCACAGGGTACGTTTATATATTTCAAGATGTGAAAGAGTCGCGCGATGTATACGGAGCGGAGACATAGGTATAACTAACTCTACCGTCACCGATCCCGCGGCTAACGAGGACTTTAATGTTCAGGACGGTGGAAAATTGCGGGCGTTCGTCGAAATCAGTGGCCATTTTTTTTTTTTTTTTCGAAATTCTTTTGAAATTGTTCCTCGCGCCTTTCGGCAATTTCGCCGTAAGTATTTCAAGTGGTTTATGAGATCGAAAAACAGAAAACGGAGCATAGCCGACGCTAAGGTCTCGAAGCCTCACAACGTTTTCAGTCAATTCGTCCTCCATCGACGCTAATCGATTTCTCGACCGCCAACGTTGCCGAAGAGATGGAGAAGGAGCGAAACGCTGTGCGGCACACTCCCGGTAACACGCCTTCGCTTCCCAAAAGGCTCTGAGAAAGAGTGTTCCCTTTGGTCGGCGATCCGGATGACCGAAACAGATTCTTTACCGTGGATCCTCGACACCTATTTAGGTGCGAAGGCCAATTTGGCCGTTTCTCATTGATGACGAGTCCATTGATGCGGCGATGTGTAGACAAAGATTCTTCTGTAGTTTAAACCTTCTCGACGCGCGTCTTGTGGGGCGAACGAGATGACGAGGAAATTTAAAAAAAAATTGTCATACTTACCGGTCGGCCTTGTGCCAAAAAAATTAATAAATAATAAACGTTCAGTTCTTTTATGACGATAGAAACAAAGTATCATTATTTCGCTAAATCCCCGCCATCGGTAAATGCGCAAACACTATTGCAATAAACGTTATTCTTTATCACCACTAAACATCGATAAAAAAAAAAAAAAAAACTGATTTACAAATTTCATAAAGTTTCTCTTTATTTCGTGTGAAAATGCATAAAACTTATACGCTCCCGAGCAATAATTTTCGGATGGGCGTAAAACCTTCGTATCTTAAAAAAAAAAAAAAAAAAAAAAAAGTACAAAACAAAATCTCGTTAATTCAGAAAGTGGTCAGTATAAAACATATATTATAGAAGTATCTTGGTGTCGCCGTGTTGCGATGCTAACGCCTCCTGGGATCCCGGTGGTGATAAAATTTTCTCACAGGAGGTCTCGCGGAAAATACGAAAAATCGTCGTCATGTATACTGGATAACATAAACGCGTTGAGCGCAAAGAAGATATAGGGAGGGGGAGAGGGGGAGGGGGAGGGGGGTGGATTGAGCATAAATCGCTTTTACCGCAGTTGCACGCCACGCTTGGTTGGGAGGCGGGAAAATGTTCGACCAATCGGATAGAACTGTGGGTGTGTCCTCAGGTCGGAGCCCACTTTGCCGCCGCGAAGTTACCGCAGCAATCGCGCCGTTTCACTGCAGACAAGTTTCTCCGGTGGGCACTTTGGCGCGTTCGCGAAACGCGCGGGATCAGCGGAGAGGTCTTTCGGGGTGTGGAGAGGGCGAGAGATGACGGGGAGGGGAGGGTGGGGGGGAGCAATACAATTCGCTTAAGGGGGTTGGCACGATGTAGCGCGACGAAAGAAGGGGAGAGGGTATAGTAGTTACATCATTCACGTGCGTGGGTACGTATGGTTATGATTCAGATAGTTGTGTAGGTAGGTATTGTACGCGAGATATTAGATACAACTACGCGAATTTATATGCCGCACAGGGATGAAAATTCTAGGAGAGCGCGCGGGCGCGCGCGCGCGCCTACGATGAAACTTATCCCGTCGCAAAATACGCGCGTACGTGAATGTAAACCGATATGCGTATATATGTGTACCTGTAACGAATTGTACATGTCCCGTATAGCCGTTGATATTATGTGGAACATACAACAAAACGAAACGGCGGAAAAGCGCGCTTCGCGTGACGCGTCTCTGTTCTCATCAATTACGGATAAGTATACATGTACTTCATATATATATATCGCCGCACCGAGGATAATACGAAAGACTTGGAATGCCCGATGGAAAAAAGGAGATAAGGAGCACGAGTACGCGGGCGTATGTACCGGTAGTATATACATTGTACTCTCGCATGCTGGGTGGCGTGCTGTATTAAGCACCGAGTCGATTCTTATTGATACTCTCCGCCAAACGCCTCCCCCCGCACCCCTCCCGGTTTCCCTCAGTGATATACTCGGATCATTAGTACTCGTCATCGCGTAGATACATTCGTATGTTGAATGCTCGATATTACAGATATCTATCGCGTTACATAAATCGCACTTTGAACAGATATCGACTATTTTATAGGCGATTTCTTTTAATCAATTTAATGCATCGAATAAAATGTTTGTCGCAAATTGTCACGTAACACTTTTCATTCGATGCTGTTTCATCCTACCATTACTTTTTATTGAGTTAACATAGACCGATGCGTGCACATGACGACGGGTTTTACCCTGGAAAATAAAAACGCACACGTCTTTTTGCATTCCCGTCATCGTCGTTTCATTGCTATACCAGCGATCAATTTATTTTAGTTCCATTGTCGTGAAACGGATACAGCGCGATGTTAACGAACGCGTTTGTTGGAACGCTATGGGGATATAGTTAATAGGATTGAAAGTACATGCGAAAAAAAAATAATACGCGAATTAGCGTCTTACAGAAGTCATCGATTGCGATTAACGTCAATGACACGTCTGTTTGACGTTTGATTAATGATTTTAACTGTTTTTTTTTTTAACATCTCGTGCGCTCGACTATTCACATGGAATACGTAAATTCGGAATAATCGCGATAACCTCGCGATAGACGATGATATGGGAATGTATAAGAATTCATAGATATATTCTAAGAATTCGATGAAATTGTCGAAAGAAAGAGCGGAACGTCGATTAACGATCCGGCGAACACGACGTGGCAATTCTACGGCATATCGAGGAGTTTTACGTTCGTATCTCGTGTCCGGCGCTCGTTACAGAAACACAAGTGGAGAGCAGGGAATGCAACAGCAACGGCACACCCCGTAAACGGGAGTGAGAGGGCGAGATGAGACGATTATGAGGAATCTATTTGCTCAGCGCCTTGTATACCCTCTGCCCGACGTAGTTGAGTGTTGAAAAAAAAAAAAATCCTGGAAAGATCCTACTGTTGCGATAAACACTGGTGAATTGAACAACGGCAATAATAAGAAACGGCTTTTGTTCTTCAAATAAGAGATAACTACTGCTGCTATACCGTGACTAACCCCACATGAAAAAAATATATATATCTATAATATATGCGATTTATTTTCCTCGAAAAATAGTATTTTACGGATGTATTTTCGAATTTATTCCTTAAAATATATATCGCGAATTATATAACAAATTATATGATTAATATATTAATTACGGAGAAATGTCGAATTTCATGTATTTCGAATATATTATATGAATATACATTTTTTTTCCATACGATAGGTATTTCTAAAAGTATATATCTATAATATATGCGATGTATTCTCCTCGAAAAATAGTATTTTACGGATGTATTTTCGAATTTATTACTTAAAATATATATCGCGAAATATATAACAAATTATATGATTAATACATTAATTACGGAGAAATGCCGAATTTTATTTATTTCGAATATATTATATGAATATATATTTTTTTCCATACGATAAGTATTTCTCCGCGAAATTTATTGTTGTGAAATTTACGACGAAAATATTGAGTCTCAAATTTTGCATTATCGAAACGTTACGAAATACCAGTTAACACCGCAATGACGTATAAAAATATAGAACTTTAACAGTCGTTGCGACAATATTCTAAAAATGGACAAATTAATAAGGACAAATGGACAAATTCAGCACTGAACATCAATCAGAAATGCGGATGATAATCTCGTGAATAAAATTTCATTCGTAAATATATAAAATGAACGGCTGATCCTTACGAGTTAAATGAGTGAATCAAAGGCTTCTCTTCGACAGCTCACTAAAATCTTTACATTTCATTTTTCTTTCAACATTATCTATCATCCGAAACATTTGATCGTAAAGATGAGGCGCTACAGCAGGAAAGTCATAAAGAACAGAGACTCAGGGAAGAAAGTATCGTCCTGCATGGAAAAATATGTCGGAACCTTGTGCTGTCGGTATAGTCAGAGAATACATTCGTGTTACGAAGCGAAAGAAGTGTCCTCATTGGCCGATGGTTTATCGTGTCTCTGCCCCTGCGTAACATCCCTCCGGACATTATGTAGCGCTATACACTGGGGTATAGCGGCTATAATATAGTGTATAGAGTGGCATAGTACGCAATAGGTACCTATATAGTAAAGTAGTACTATAGCGAGACGCGCGGGACCACCCTAAGTATCGGGGGATCATGCTAAACGCCAGCGAGAGATCAAAGGAACCGACAGGGAATCCGGTGGCGACCTATCATAATAATTTGGCCGCGGCTCGCGCCTCTTTGTATTAGGATAGAGAAGCCGACGGCTTTAAAAAAAGCGACGATCCTCTCCTTCAGCTCTCGTCCACCGCTAAATTGAAGCTAAAAGGACTCTAAAAAGGTTTTACCGATCTGAGGGAGACGCGCGCTCGTTCGTTCTACTCGTGCATTCGGTATTGTATGGTTGCGCGATGCCACGTTGCAATCACGCACAGGTATATATACCTAATCCTTGGACCGCGCAAGGGTTCGTCCATCACGAATATTGCCCCAAGGGGACTAATTCCGTTCGCATTGAGAATCATCTCCGATTCCTCCGGCGCAACATATATTATCGGACCTACAGGATTCCTTCCACGAGATTACGAGATCCTAATTATTACGAAATTCTACGTAAGCGAAGTACAGTTTCCGGATTATTTTCGATAAGATCTTTGTTTGCGTAGCCAATCAATTCAACGTTGATGACAGCATTCATTACGTAATTAATCCCCTAATGTGATTTCAGAATGCTGAGCATTCGCTGCAAAAATCACGTCTGCGAAAACCATATCTTTTTCGATGTTTTTTCTTTGGTAAACACTTCTTAACAGTTGGAAGTGTGTTGATTTTACGTGAAAATAATAGCGTTGCAATGACCCAAAAAAACATTTTCACAATGCTGCGACCCGCCGAGTCATATGGAGCGGAACTTTTTCAGGCGACAAATTTTAATAAGTCTGCTTGCAAAATACGGCATATTATACATCTCACATCACTTACAGTCCATTTGCCAATTTTTCTCCGAATTTTAAAACTATAATAATACGTCTACAGTTGCGAGTCTTCGATCGGCGTTTTCATCAATACATTTATCAAAAAAGTGGGCAGTTGATTATAACCGAAACCTGTGGGATATTTTTCACGTGCGCATGTGAAGTTCTGATTCTTCGACAGGTGTTTTCATCGCGTGTCAACGCAAAGGAGAAGATTGGCCGAACGGCATCGAAAGACGATGTTAAAAAAATATTTTCGTCAGCAAGTAGCCACCTTGACGGTGTTTCCGAATCACCGCTGACTATTGCTATAGTTGCCGCAGTTGGCACGGTTCGTAATTACGCGAAGTGTGGCCAATAAAGTCGTAACACGAATCGGCCCTTTACGCCCCTACGGCGATCCTATCGTCAAGATACCTCTCTCCGTCATTATATGCTGCTGCGGCTACAGTTCCGTCCTTCTTCGCGCTTCACTCACCAGGTATCAGGTTCGCTCGCTTCATCGTCGAACAGTCGCTGCCATTACGGGGTGCTGACGGACCGGGGCCGGTACGGTGACCACCAACGACAGGCTTTCCCCCATTGAGCATTGAACGCGCTTGGCTGCGGTGAAAGCCTCGAGTTGTTGGTAACGCACGACACCGTGCGAAGCTTCGTATGCGATTTACTGTACTCTTGGTTGGCATATACAATGAGTACTTGTAATAAATTTAGTACATCCGCGAAGCATTGTCGATGACAGATATTCCACGATTATTACCGATATTACAAGGCAAATAACGTTCTCGCTAAGTACACGTTGGTTTATCGTTGAATTACAATAATAATGAATGGAAATTTCAATTCAGAATTCTCAATCCTTTGAAAATCCGGAAACAAACATCGTCCGTGTAAATCTATGCGATCGATGGATCAAACGTAAAATTCTGATTTACTGATCAGACGTAAAATTCTGATTTACTGATCAGACGTAAAATCTTGATTTACTGATCAGACATAAAATTCTGATTGATAGAACAGTCGTTAAATTCTGATTCGTAGATCTAACATTAAATTTTGATTTATAGATCCAAACAAATTTTTTCAACGCGGTAACTGACGATCTTTAACACTACTGAATCGCGAATTCATGACTACGAAGTAAACAATGATCGAGAGCACAAGTCCGTAATCGGCATATCAATAAAAAATGATTGCCGAGATAACCGCAATAAAGACGAAACGGAAATTCCAAGGTTAATTCCAGGGATCATGCAAATCTCTACAGTGTCCCTCGTTAGTCTTCATCTTCATCGTCTTCGCGAAGCGTCGTCGTTCCACTCTTACCTTCGCGACGTACCTCCGAACCACGGGCAGCATCCCGTAGCGTATCATTCTCCCGGCAAGAAAATGGGAGTGGGGAGAACGACGTCGACGCAAAGCCAACGCGAATGTACAAGAAGATCACGTAGATAGATTACCCTCACATGCGCAGTTGGCGATGCGATGCGGTTGTACATCTAAGAGTCTTGAGAGGGATTGCAATTTTCTATATCTATAGTCGTACATGGCGGAGGGAAAAGGCAAGATCATCCTGAATTCTACGAGCGTATCACACGAGGCGAAGTACCGAGATTGCACGAAAAGCCCGAACCGACGAACGAACGAGCTCAGGGGGAACGTTAAGTACGTCTCGTAAAAATTCCATCGAACCAGCGACATTTTGCCGTGGATATCCGCCGGTACCAGGGCAACCGGGGGGAAATGGGTCGGGTCTGGTTAGTCAACGCCTCTTGGAGCCCAACGCCAGCCCCCCGATTCCTTTGATCTGATGCCGCGGCCTCCCTACCGCTCGCCCCGACCTGGCTGAGCCTCAGCCCCGAGCCCCGGCAAAGCCGTAACTGGCAGCAGGATATGTTCAAACCGTTTTGAGTCACTGGCTTGGACTGGCGTGCCGCCCCGGGAACCGGTCTACGTGTCGTTTTTCAAATCTCCGAAGCCTTCGTGACGCCAGAAACGTGATCACGAGTAACGACAGTGCGGATATAAACGAGTTTAAGTTGCGTTTCAATGCGCAAAGCAACCGAATGATTTTTTCGTGCTAAAGTTTCCGGTATTGATAATCGATTTAACGGGTGACATTTGAACAGTGACGAGACGCAGTGAATTGCCGGGAGCGCGAGCGATAGTAAAACGCGCGTTTGATTAGTCGGGAAAATCCGCGAACGTATCGACGATAAGTGAATGAGTATCCGTCGCGCGGTGCATCCGCTGGGTATCGAATACAGTGCCGCGAGTGATTTAAAATTATTACGATGACGAACGAAGCTGTGACTGTGGATTTTTGATGATTTTGAATGTATGAAAACGAATCGTTGACGAAAATAGACGGTCGCGCAAGACAGTCAAAGGCTCGTTTGCCGTTGAGATGCGAAAACGCCGGTAGAATTAAGGAGGGTGCACGCGTGTTGGTGCGGTGTTTTCGCGAAGACAAACGCCGAAAGTGAAGATTCGTTGCAGTTTATTCAAATACACACACAATTTTGTTGCTTCGAATGATCGATGTGCGTTGACAGTAGACTGTCAAACAATTATCAGTGTCGCTTCCAGCAGTGATTGTGTCGTATTATTGTGCGTAAGCTTTGCTCGTAAAACAAAATAAGAAAAACTTGCAGTGCGTTCGAAAAAAAAAAAAAAAAAAAAAATTGACGAAAGCGTGAAGAGTGCGATAATAAATCGTAAAAAAATAAATTGACAATCGAATAAAAATTCAGCAAGCGCTTATGTTACTTGCGGAAGGAGAAATTCGCTTCCACGATATCGGCGGGAGAATGTGTACAACGGAGATGACAGAGATTGGTTACAGTACGATGTCACCGTCAACGGCATCTTCGAGTGGCACAGCCTCCGGATGTCTCGGTTCGCCTAGCAATCGTTTGACGGCATCGCGTGGATCACCCGGAAGAGTTCGGGACCCGCGCGACGACGAGGACGACGATGAGATATCCGTTGGTTGTCCGAGTCCTTTGCCCCTCGTTGTTGCGACACCGCATGACGATGAAGACGAGAGACTGTGCTCATCGCGCGACGAGAGGTACAACGAAAGACTGAGCCCCAGAAGTTATCTCGACGACGATGATAGGTACTCGCGAGACGCCGGTGATTACGAAAGATTGTCAAACGGACGTAGACGAAGGCAGGTGAGTCGGACGTCGTCGAGCGGCGAGGTTACGACGCTCACTAGAGACGAAGACGCCGACAATGAGGATGAGGATGAAAATGCTGGCAGAACAGCGACGAACGGGACTACGGATGATTACTTCAAACCATTGAAAAAATTGAAGATGGTACCGATCCAACAGTCCGACGAGGAAGACGAGAGAGACAGAGACTCGAATAACGAGAGGGGCGTTAAGTCATTCAGTATTTTGGACATTTTGTCCCACAGGCCAAAAGCCAAGATCGTCAGGCCATGGGACACCGTGGAATCGAGTCAACCTCATCTGAACAATCATCACAATCATCACAGAAATTCTCATCACTCGCATCGTCAGCAGCAGCAGTTGCAGCAGCATCAACAGATACATCATCATTCGTCGTTATCACAGGGACCGCGGGATTTGTCGCTGATGGGTATGTCGTTGGCTTCCATGTCGGGATCAATGAGCGAACCTCCCCTCAGCAGTTCATCGTCATCTGGAAGAAGTTCCGTGTCCGATTCCGGAAGTCCGGATCCACTGGCGCATCATCATCATCATCATCCGCATCATCATTCCCTTCATCACGGTCTTCATCCGGGACTTCATCATCCAGCGATGCAACAACAGTTCAAACGAAACAAATCGAACCAACAACAGCACAATTCGCAGAGCGGACAGAACGGAAAGAGAGCGACTGGTCAAGGCAGTCCCCTCGACGCTCTGTTCCAGATGACGAGCAAAACTTTCGACGCTGGCGAACACAGTCAAGGTGAGTCAACGACACAAACGTCTATTACTTCGCAAATCGCAAAAACAATGCGAATTCAATGCTCAACGCTCAGGTATCGTCTAATTTTTCATTGTGTAGCCATTATTTTGTATAACGAAACGTTATGTGAAATATCGGTGGAGTTTCCAACCCAATAAAATAGATAGCTAGAAATTTTCCCAACAATTAATTTTTCTCGTCTTCTTTGAAATTCAAAGCGTCAACAGCTGATCTCGCGTTTGTTTATCAATTAACCAACGAATAGTGAAACTGATCGAAATAATTCATGAAATAGTGAGCTTTTTTAATCTTTGGTTTAATTAAAATCTCGAGAGGTGGGTGCCTTTCGTATTCAATGAATTACACAAGAAGGTCTATCGGCTTAAATACATATCTTCTAAAAAAATGTTAGTACCGCTTTAGTTGAACAGTACAGTGGATACAGGAATTTACAACAGTACAGTGTTTCTTTAATGTGGAAAGAATACGCGGCTGGGAACTCGGGGAAACGGACAGGTTAGCGTTTTAAGAGAGAGAAGAGTATACGGTTGAATGACGAGGCGCTCGTCAAAGAAGACTCAGCTGGATATTACATATATCCTATGGTACGGATAGGTATGCTATCGGTCTGGGAGCTCCGTACGTGTCGTAAGCGTTAAAGAGCGGCTGTCAGTTACTCACAAGCATAATGTTCTCCTTGCTCCCTATACCCGGACAGTACAGACAAGCGGAAGAAGTACGCAGGGGCAAAGTAGGGTGGACAGAAGTAGAAAGAAACATGGATAGAGTACGGAGTACCTGTCTCTCTCGTGTCATACGTGAAAACTCTAATTACGCCGTGAAAATAGTGGTAAATCATCGTGGGAGTCGGTACACGAGTAACGTTCCTCGTTGTTTGACGATTGAACAACTTGCACGCTTGAGTCGGGCCACTCTCGTCGAAAAAGTATAGGTATCTTGTGCGGCTGTATGTTCTACGAGCGGATGAATGCGAAAAATCCCACACCGACACGTGGGTGGACATTACAGAAGCATAATAAGGCGAACATGAAAACAGCGGTGAACCCTTTTCGAACGCTCGTCGGGGTTCGTAGTTATTTCGAGGATTATATAGTTAACCTATCAGCTCTTAACCGGTTGACAGGGCATTATATCGATACAGACTTCCACATCGTAATATCATTCGCCCGCCTGCGCAACGTTGGTAAACCTGCACCTGCGCGTATACACGCGAACAGCAAAAAACAGGATTACTCAACGGTGCGCTGAGCCAAAAAATATTATATAACAGGGGATGCAAAATTTATTATTTTTAATTAATTATCGAAGCGGGAAATTCAAATCCTGTAAAAAAAATGGCGCTGTCGATGAAATTGAACAGAGATGTCGTAAAATTTGAAAAAAAAAAAAGGTATTGTGTCTTACGGAAAGCTATAAAATTAACCGGAAATCGTAAACGCGGGTTAAATTTTAGTTAGCGTTTTTTTTTTTTCTCATTTTTGATTGATCAATCAGTTGACTTCATTAGCTGCGGCGAAATTGCACGTTTGTTTCAACATTGGTTCGTTTTATCTTCGTTCGCGTATACAGACTACCTGCGCACTTGTGTGCGGATACTTATTGTGTGTATTCACAAAATACCCCATCATCTCGCGTTTCGTGTTATCCACGTGCCGGATGTAGGCTACTACTGCTCGCCTTCCATCTTCGCATCCTCATTCCAATCCTCTCACTCGTTTGGCTCTTTGAACAGCAATTTTTATTCTTCTTCCCGTGTATTTGACTCGTTGAAAATTACGGCGATTTCGTTACCGAGCAGTGAAGAATGAAGCATTCGTGATTTAACGAACAAGCAGTATGCTTCGGCTCGTTCGTTCGCCAGTAGTTCGCCAACCATCGAGTTTTACGACGTCGTATCGTTTCTTTGGGTACACATAATACACTCGGGGATCTTAAACGGGCATAGGAACCGCGTTTCGAAGAGATGAAAAATAGAGGAAGATAAAGAAAATGGACGAAAGCCAGAAAACTTCGAGTCCACAGTTTGCCACTTCGTTAATCCAATTTAAATGGAAAAAGAAACGCAAAAGGAATTTAAAAAAAAAGGATGATTGAGTCGTCGAGACGATGGATACAAGACGATTCATTATAGTGCCCAATATACACCCAACAATCCCACCAAAAATGCGCTCAATATAGTTTTCAATTGATTAAATACAAAAGACAACAATAAAAATCCCAGTTTTTCGCAATGATCCACAACCCTCCAACGAGAATGCCGCCAGTTACAGACCCCGTATTAAGCGGAATATGGCCGGCAAAACATACACTCTCTTCATTGTTAGGGTCGCAAATTGAATTTGTGGCGATTGCCAGGATTAAAAAGCATCGAGCGACCATTAAGGGCCAACGATGATCGTAAAATAGAGGACTGAGGAGGACCAACGAGGTTCGGAAAGGACTGAAAATGTTAGCTCTGTCCACGTAGATACCACGGTTAGTGCAACGATCGTAGCTAAAACTAAACGTTCATAAGGGTTTCTGGTTTTCTACCACAGACAGGGCAAAGCTAAAGGAAAAAGAAGAGAGACAACAGTTGGACCGAAGGTATTTTTAAGGGACTTTGGTCCTCCACGACAGCCCTCCTGTGATCGACCATTGTTTACGATAGGTCCCGCAAATCCTTTTACGACTCACCTCTCTTACCCGACTAAGTTTATTCCGCTCGCCGCCGTCGCGACTACCAGTATTACTACGCGAACAAATACCATAAGTATGCGAGAAAAATAACAAATAACACGAGAAAAACATTTAGGCGCGAGACTACGATGATAGCGTCGACAGCGTAATTCCCCTGAGAGTCTCGTCTATGTTTGTTCAAACATCAGGATAATGTACAGAGGGAAACCAAAATTCTCTGCAAATTTGTTGGGTGTTTACCTATTTTTTTTTTTCGTAATTTCATAAATGTGCTTTCTACAAAGTGCTCGTGACAGAGCGGTAAAACTTCGAAGTTATTAGTTTCCTTGTAAAATTAAAATAACACCGAGAAATTTTGTAGGATGATAAAAATTGAATTCTACTGGAGATACGACATTTTTAGTAAATTTTATATATAACAGTGTTTATTTTTTTAATATATTTTAAATCGTGTCTGTAAACAAAAATAAAATCGTATTTGCAAAAATATTCGAAAAGAATACATTTAATAAATTAATTCGCATGTTCGTTAGCTTGTTGCGCAAATGAAACGCTGCCGGTCGTGCGGAATGGTAACTATACTCTTTCGCGTAAAAACGCTGACGGAGCAGAAGAAAATTTAATTATTATGCATTTTTTTATTATTTTGTTTTGTTCCCAATGTACATAAGCAGATTCCGCATATTTTTTATTCGTTCCGAGTACTTTGTTGTAGCGTAGTAATTATTCCGATAAAGTTATCTCCATGCAATTGCTGGTTTCATATATCTGTCGCGATGTTTTTATTATTATTATTTTTTTTATATTTGTCACTCCCGCAAAGTGCTGCTCGGTTTTTCTTAAATGTGTGTCACTTCAACGTCTTTTTTTTTTTTTTTTTTTTCGTTCTCTTCTTTTTCTCGCTGCACTTTGCCCGTTCGTCGTACCCGAGACACACGTCAACGTCTCTTGCCACCACTTCAACGTCTATTCGTTGCCTCGATTATTAACAATATAATAATTGTCTATGACAGTTGGCAATTATAGTAAACGAGCTGTCCATTCACGCCGCTGAATTACTCGTGCGCCAATTACCCCGACTTGGGTTCTCCTTCCTTCTACTTCTGAATCTCACTCTCCCAACCTGCTATCTCGATGCCGCGAGAAAAAAGAGTAACGCAGATACTGTAGCGTAATCTCTCGAGCGAGAAAACGTTACGCGCCGCTACCGGTCACCGAAGCGTTTTAAAGATAATCGTTCGGTAATTTCGATTTAGAATGATTTTACAAGTTAATGGGATAAAAGTTCAGACTGCAAAACTGATTGCCGAATTGAACAATCAAACAGTATCGCTTCGTTATTTTAGTATTATTATTTTTTCATCCATCATTTCATAATGAACAAATACATTTTTAAATATACGTAATTTTTTTTTTTTTTTTTTTTCAAAAAAATTTTTTACGTTGTCTCGTTTTGTGTATTTTTGAAAATTATTATCGAGATTTTTTTTTTTTTATGTTTCGATGTGAGGAAACATACTGACCTTGTAAATTTCTGATCCTCATTCGTTTAATATACAGCCTTCGCAATAAATTCTTTTGAAAATCGTTGACTCTTTTCCGGAAAGATGTCGAGGGGTCTGTCAAAGTACTTCCGTTACCTGTCGCGAGTCTCTTTCGCACTTTTGGGGTCACGTCTGTATATATTCTGACGCTGATGACCGTACTAACACGAGCGATCGTACACTCGTATATATACGTATCGTCAATTCTAGTATAACACACAGATAGACGAGGAGAGAGTACATTAAGAAGATATACTTATACGTTGCCTTTGCGCACCGAGGACGTAATTTTAGGCCTACCTATAGGCCCCCACGGAGTAATTTATTACGTGGCCTCGGCTCGCCTCGCATATGTCCCATTTGCATATAGCGTGATACCGCGGACCGGGAGACTCTTTCGCCCCGGTCGGCAAACCCCGATCCCGGGAACAGCAGCCCCGTCACGACTTCCGACGGCCAACGTCAATACGCGAAAAGTGTTTAACAAAAGAAAGTAATGTGCTGTTAGTTCCATACGATAGGTGCTTTAGCAGAACTCGCCTTGTCAGACGCCTCGGCCCTTGTTGCGTTTCGTACGTATTGACGAGCAGAAAAAAAAAACAAAAAAAATACGCAACGCTAAATAGCTTTTCTCTCGATCCTTCTAACTATATATATATATACATCTGAGAGATTTTTTTCAACACGATTCGTCAAATTCTCGAGTACATACATCTGTTCCTAAGTTATTGGGCTCATTGGTTCGTTTTGCTGATTTCAATGCGTCACGAAAAGACGATACATTTGTGAAATAACATCCCTAACTGTTCATTTCGATATATGCAGCGAATATGGAAATTAAAACAGCTTTTTCCTCGGTGATTCTAAGAATACGTTGATTCGAAACATTTTTTTCGAGATAATTCTGCATTTTTTTTTTTTTTTTCGTATTTATCGCTTCGTAAATTATTGGCTTCAATGGTTAATTTTCGTAATTTTGATGTATCAAAAGCGAAGTAATGAGTTTTTAAAATAACGTCCTAATTTTTCCTCGAGGTATATGTGTATCAATATAAAATGAAAAAAAAAAAGTTTAATTGTCTTTTTTCCCATCGTCTCCGGTGGGAATTTAATTTTTTCACCATATTCAAAGCTGTTTATTCAATTTCGCAATCATTTTCATTAAGCCATGAATCGTGATTATGTACGACAATTTGCCGGGCCGATGGCACAAGAAGAACTCAAGGTAGAAAATAATTGGTCACGCGAGTCTCGAAAAAAAGAAAAATTTGTGTTTTCTCTTGTTTGATTTTTTTTTTTTTCGGCGTCTATAATATTAAAGCCGCGAAAAACGACACGATAGATCGCACACCCAATGACGGCTTCATGCATGCGTCTTGAATAGAAAAAAAATAACATATAAAAGACGTTACATGAAAAGACCTAACAATGGAAAATAAAGTATCGATGGTTGCCGGAGTGAAAAAAAAAAAAAAAAAAAAAAAAATTGACAACAGGTTTTCGTGTGACGTTAATTCATAAAGGCGTGTAACACGTGTCTGCTTATTTCGCGTATGTGTATGTGCTGTACGCTTGTGTTATAATGACGCTCTTGCATCACCGACGGGCCTGTATAGGGTTTGCCCGGGAGGGACAAGTTGGAAGAGGAATTGCGTGTAATATGGACCAACAGCCGTATACAGGATGCAGTTACCATCAGGCGCCTTATTCTCGCGTATGACGCGAATATACTGACACACGGAAGACGATGGTAATAAGGAGCAAAGGCTACCGGTTAGCCTTAAAAAAAAAAAAAAAAAAAAAAAAAAAAAAATTAACCTTCGAAAAACGAATGAAAACAAAACCAAAAAAAGCTGTTGATCTTCCATTTCGGTGATCGATCGATCCTTCGATCAGCTGTCTTCGCGGTTTAACTATTTAAAAAAAATGCATTTCTCAACTTCTTCATCCATTCGACTTTACGGTTCTTTAATAAAATTCAATGTCTCAGCATCCTCTGCGATGCATTAACGAGATACGACCGCACAATTGTTTTTTTTTCCAGTCATTTTCTTTCCTATAAACGAGATTTCTTATCGGTTATCTCGTAAGAATCTTGCGGTTCGACGCGGATTGATCAACTCTCGGACGCGCGAATCGGGGAAAAAGTAAGAGGGTTCGATAGAGAAAAAAAAAAAAAAAAAAATTGAAAAATAAAAAAAAGAAATTGACGAACAAAAATAATAATAAAAGTCTATATAGAAAGCCCCGCGAGCGTGAACATGAAAACCAGGAGTTCACACGCCGTGCGGGTACACCGCGGGCGCGTTATGCGGTTCACTCGGGGAATTGCGAACGATATCGAATCGAATCGCTCTCGTAATATTATTCGATACGTGTTCCATTACGGTCGAGTGGCAGAGAGCAGATCAGCTAGAGGCCCTCCGGGATTCAAATTAGATTACCGGTGTGGGTTAGGCATCTACCGCGGCCGCGGCTGCTGCTGGTGCTGCTGGTTGCCCAGTGCTGTTCCTTTGGCTTATATAGAAGCGGGCTATGGATCCTTGTAGTCTGCGATGCGATGCATGCGGACATGTATACCTACCGTATAGTCTCGAGGAGCAAAGGGAAGGAAAAAGGGACGACGACGGGAGACTGTGCGCGAGAAGCCGACGGCATACGGTAGCCTCACGTATTCGCAATTTACTTCTGATTATTATGCTCTCTATACTTACGCGGCATTCTTATCCGCGTACCCTTGCCAGATCCTCGATCCTCACACCGCTACGTCCTCTCTACTACGAGAATCGAGGTATCGATTTACCGGGCAACCCAATCACAGAATTCACCGTCATTCCATTCGCTCTTGACGCCGTTGCAACGATACGAACTTTTACTCTTTCGTGATTCACATTCCCTTTTTATTTTATTCCCGCGAGAGCAATTTTCATGATTCATTGTCGCATGTTAGGCAATCGGTGAATTTGTTGCAAATCATATATTATCGTGAATTTTATCGATTCTATTCCATCATAATGATCGAAGTATTCGACTGCAATACTTTCGTAGACGTTGTCCCGATTGATTTTATCTCAATATAATACATATCGACATCGTAAAAAAAAAATACGTTGTATCGTCGGAATTTACAATTTTTATACAAAAAACAAGGAATGCGAAAATCTCAATCGAAATTAATTTTTTTTTTTTTTTTATTAAAAAAAAATGTAATTGATAAATGCATTCTTCGATTTTGTTGAAATCGCGAACTATTTCTATAGCGCCTTTCAAAATAACATGTAGAATGTTTATTTTGTCTTCAAGACGTTTCATCATCGTAGAATATTAAGTGTCGCGGACTTCAAACAAAACCGACAATTACTCGAGAGTTCTAAAATTAAAAAAAAAAAAAAACCTTCGGAACATCGACGGCGTGTGTGTGGTAATCGGAGACCCGGCATAGTACCTTTGGACACAATATAACGCAGTAAATGGCCGTTAACCAAGAGGAAAGTCTGAATGAAGAGAAATGCTAAACTGCCAGAAGGCAACAAGACACAAGCGTCTCGGGGGCTGTTGCGGGCCGTTTGCTACCTCTTACTTACGCTGTTAGCGAACAGAGAGAGGATCACCACTTGAAACAGCGGGTGTCCCCCATTCCTGCGCAACCGAAGTGCCTTACGCCGAAATAAAACATTTGCAGGGGGTATGGGGTCAGCGGTGGGCTGGTGGTCTGGTCGTTTTGGTGTTTTGTTTGTACGACGAAATGTCACAACAACTTGACCCGACGGGAATCCACCCTCACCGCCGACAAGCGCGCGGCCCTCTTCTCCTCTGTCTTTTTTTTTCTCTCGTCCTCTCGTCTTTGCCGTCTTTCTAGAAGGCCGCGGAGAGGCTTCTTTCACCCAACCGGAAATTCAAGTGGTTTTGTTGTAACTCGTGTCTCACATCGCGTCTCACTTTCTCCCGAAGCGGGATACTGTGCGCGTAAAATTTTCAGCCGATCTACGGTACCGTCACTCACCCCCGGGGCTCGGGGAAGTAATTAGTCTCGAGTCTCTACAGAGAAACTGATTTCACGAAAATTCTTGTATGCCGCTTCGTTAACTACCCTCAAAAAAAAAAAAAAAAAAAATACGAAGGGAAAATATATTTTCGTAAATATTGGGCGCATTTCGACCGACCCTCGTCTTGTCTCGTATTGCGTAAATGGAAAACATATTCGAAAGGGCGGATACTGAAACTAATTCGTGGAAAATGAATCGTGTAAATGGTGTGACAAAACGAATAATTGACAGAATTTTTCTCAATTTATTACAACTAATCGATGACTGACGAGGCGACACTGTTTTTTATCGATTAAATACGATCGTCACTGTTATTCTCATTTTATCAGATTCTCATTTGCGGTTTCGATAATACAAAGTTGCAGAGATGAGAAAAAAAGAATCGTTAGAAGTCGATGATCGATCGAAGACAAGACTATTCTTAGGGGTAATCGAAATCGTGTGGAGTTGCGACGGTTTCATTGACCAAAACCTTCGGGAGAAGTTTAAAAAAAAACAACGAAAAGGTATCTTAAAGGTCCTTTTGTCCTCGCAAACTCGTGTACTCCCACGGCGATCGGATATCGCGAGATGGTATACGATAGGAAGAGTGTAAGAACGGAATAGAAAAACGAGAGACGTGTCGGAGAGGGAGGGACAGTGATATCGCGCGGAGAAACACGAAGAGCGAGAAAGAGACGCTTCTCCGGTTCTCTTCTCGCCGCAGCAGTCCTATTGCGGGAAATAATTCTCAATTAGCCGTAAATCGCTGGCCGCTAAGTCGTATTTATGTCGGGTAGCACGGGCCGACGGATTTATATTGGACGGTGGAGGGAGATTTATGCGAGCGATCGGTCTCAGTTTGTCCAGCAGGGATCCCCCCGGTCGGCTCTCGACGCGGTGGTGAAGTCCCTGAGCCTTGAGAACTATCCCGACGATTCGAGGCCGAAGGAGTTTGCGACCGGAGGTTCCTCGACGCGCAGCTTCCTCTTATTTTTACGTTTTTTTTTTTTTTTTTTTTTTTTTTACCGTCTGTCCTCTTTGCCTCGCGCACTCGTCCATCTACTGCGTACGCGACGCCGATCGAACATCGTCGAAGGGTGCAACTTTGTCGTACTTTGTCGTATGTTGGGTGTATATAGAAGTGAGAAAAGATCCCGTTCGGTCGATCCTTTTCCACCCTCTATCGCGAATCACGACGCGGTGCGCGTTCGCCACGCGGCCTACGATCATCGCCCACCCTCGACGCCAAATAGAAATAAATTTGTATCGGATTACGCCTGCGGAGAATCGGTCCCCGGAGGGCCTCCCGAGTTCGCGAGACGCAACTGCCGCTTCACGGTATCACGGTAACTTTGTACCGACATGAATCAGACACTACGTTACAATTACTATCCCGTACGATGGAAAAGAATTAGAGGGAGCAATTTTGAATTAAACTTGTCAGTGATAAAAGACGCGCGTGACTGAACGGAATACTTTAAATATACGCATCGTATTTATTTGCTACGAGTGATTTAATGGATCGAATCAGTAGGAATAATCGATTGGATTGAAAAAGGAACAAGCAGAATATCAATCGTGATTCCCGATTTTAATAATCGATTAATCGAAACTAAAATTAAATTAAAAAATAAACGATCTAATTAACCTAAAAATAAATAAAAATTATGTCTTAAGCTTTCGTAAAGAATTTTTTTAATAATTGTCCATCGTATTTAACGACACCAAGTTGGATGAATAACTCTTGCAATTCAAACAAAACACGACCTTCGCTAAAAAAAATGGTTCCGCGGGTACCATCCCCGTCGGCTGATATCTTTTTTTACGCCGCGTAATACCGAAAATACCGCCAGTAGCCGTACAGCAATGAAATTAAGCGCCGATAAATTTTTACGACTCTTTCCCACCCGTGTGTCTCTAAAACCTCAGCTTCCGCGAACGTAAAAATGGCCATTCGTTGTCTGACATTGAACACCGCGGAGACTTGTCCGACGATCAAGTGAGAACCGAAGCCGATGAATGGCGGTACATGCAACCGCTGTTGAAATTGATTTTTGCGTGTGACACATATATATATATAGTTTTTTTTTTTTTTTTTTTTTTTTCGTTTGACTCCTTCGTCATTGGATTCGCCGACGAAAGGAAGGAGGATCTTATCCGTTGGTTTCAATTCGAAAGAACCTCTCCTCGGGAACTTGCGGCAAAGTTTCTTTCGTAGGACGGCGTGTGGCGGTCGCCAAAGAGATATAATACCGCAAAAACCGAACGAAGAAGAGACAACAGAGGAGGAGAGCAGAAGTGCATAATGTAGGCGTATATATCGGTGGTTCGCAGTATGTTCACGATATTCGTGTGACTCCGCGTACTCAGTGTGGCGCACGTGTGTACGTGTCTCCGCGTTTCGAAGTGCAAACGTCTGGTCTGCTGAGACCGAAGAGAATAGAGCCATAAACCTTTACAGCTCAGTTTCGCCATTGTTTCGTTAGAATTCGAAACTTCCGTTCGAAACAGATATATATACGCCGAATGTCTTCGGTTCTTTCTCGATATAAAACGCCGAGACGCCGCGGCGAGTTATCTTTCGAACTGTTGCGGTTACCCGCACTTCGTAAGAACCAATGAGATCGAAGGATAAAAAGAAATTAAGGAAAAAAAAAACGGGTCAAAGAAAAAACGTGAGGAACGGAGGGTGAAAAAGGGGACAGCAGTTGGTGCGGATAATTTCACTCGGTCTCGCCGATGTACGGAGGCATTACAGGTACCCGAGAACGGGACGTTATCTCCCGTAAACACGAAGGATAAGTGAACTCCATTTTAGCAATGATATATCCGGGATATGCGCAAATTACAGTTAAAGTAATAACGTAACAATGAAGTGAACGAAGGTACGAACGACAAAAAAACGACGATACGATCGATGGACAAATATTACGTTAAGATATCGCTCTGCCCTCGAAGAAAAGAGGCGAACTCTTCGGGAACAGAAATGAAAAAATTTCAGCGCCGACAGCGGCTTCCACGTTTCACATGCAAATCCAAAACTCTGAGACGGTGTTAAGGGGGAAAGGGGAGGGAGAAACGCGCGAGCGAATGCTTCGCGTCCGCATGTTTCGGCGACCATTGGGGTAATACACCGACTGCGAGTATATATGCTTTAACGGCGGTGCTAATTGACGACGAGTAAAAGAAACGGAATATATAAAGAGCGGAGGTGTTAACGAAAAACAAGAGGAAGTGAAAACCGCGCGTGGCTGGCCATACGTCTCGATCGAACTCGGCGCGCGATCTACTATCTTTTTGTTTAAAGAGGGTAAAGCTCCCGTTGTACTGGCGCCCTATAGAGTCCGAGAGAAACGCGTTATTTCCACTTTTATTTCGCTCCCGTAAAACTCAAATACGTCAAAAATTATTTTCATAATCTTTTAATTTTTCTTCTTAATTTTGTAATGTTGTTATTATTTTTTTTTGTAATTTTCTCATTTTTTCATTTTCTTATTTTTTTTTTTCATTTTCTCGTTTTCTTACGATATTTTTACGATTTTCAAAATTCATCGAAATTTTAGTTTCAAATGCTACCGTTGGGTTTTGCGTTATTATTTTTTGAAAATTTCCGTATATAATTCGTATTATCTCGCGTTGATTTTTTTTTTTTTTTTTAATTTCATCGTAAAATTGTTTTTTTTACAATAATCAGCCACCCGATTAGAAATAAATGTAAGAAGAATAATAACTTTCGACAGATACACAAATAGGCGTTTCACTGAAAATTAAACGCTCGATGAAATAAAAACAAATGCATGGATATCGAGAAAAGAATAAATAGGATGTCACGTGCGTGAGTCGAAAACAATGTATGGAAGCGGTCGCGCACGCTATAATAACTCGCAACTACATTATTGTAATACAAATGCTTTCATACTATTGTACAAATAGTAACGCGTGTGCGTCATTGTTCTGTGTACTGTACACAGCGCCGTACAGGGAAAAGTTGCGCGCGGAAGAGTGGGTTGTAGAGGAATAATCGTCGTTGCGCCGAGAGGTGCGATAGTGACAAGAGGGGAGTAGGAATATAATCGATTCTGGAGTAATTAGCGAGCGCCGGACGAGAGACACCGACGCGCGCGCGTGCGACACAACGAGAGCTCACGTGAACCTTTGCTGCGCCATGTTTGTTTTAGATCGATGTCTCTCGTGAAGCCGCGAGCACGACGACTCTCCCGTAGGCCGTGTGGAACGTTTCGCATTCTCTAATTAGACAGGTTCGGTAACCGCCCACGAGATCCCTGCTTGCTACTGCTTTTGCTGTATTTCTCGATGCCGCGCGCGTTCATGTCAGCGGAACAACACTTTCCTCCCCTATTATTACGAACGAAACGAATAAAAAATTTTCTTTTTTTTTTTTTTTTTTTTTTTTTTTTAATACGAATCTCGAAACATTTGTTGCGTGAAACTGTCCACTCTTTCCGTGCTCTCCGGACCTACGGGTCTACGGTGTTAATGAGGGGAAAAAAAGTATAATTATATCGAACAAAAAGAAAAGACGGAAAAAAAAAAAAAAAAGTTGAAAAACGTGTTTGAGAACTATGAACCACGGATTTTAACGTTGTACCGACAAAGGCTGCCGGCTTTCACGTTTCTGTGGATACTAGTCAGCCGGGCACCATTACAAACGGGCATCTATATTATAGTTGCATTAGCCATATAGACGTGGCCACTTCGGGTAACACGAAGACGAACCGTTCGAGCGTCGAAACGAGCGGTCATAGTAATACGTGAATATATATAGCGTGGATTGAGAGTAATATCACGCAAAGGTGCATACTCTCTCGTGTGTGCCTCGCAGCAGTAAATAAAGAAAACACGGCATAAGTCTCACGGGTTAAAGTCATGCCAAGAGCAACGAGGCTACTTACACGTATGCCATAGGCATTTGTGTGAATATTTTTCGCTCGTTAACCCCCTCTTTTCCGACAACGTTGATTTTTCAACGGCTCCGATGAAATGCAGATACGAGAACTCAGTTTATATCGATCAAGTTGACTTCTTTGGGTCAACTTATCGTGTGTATTTGGACCCGTTATACCGACTATTAACTTTTTCCGACATGCAGAACGAAAGTTCTCGGAGCTGCGAGGAGGGGGGGGGGGGGGGGGTACCGGCCATTTTTATTAAAACTATTATCATGCAGGCGACAATCCCGGAATAACGCGAGCAGAAAAAAAACGCTACTGAAAATAACATATACATCGAGAAATGAGTTTATTTGCAGTTCGTAAATAAGCGGTTGAGCCGAATAATCGTTTAAAAAAATGTAAGAAAATTTATATTAAAAATGGTATATTAAAAATCGTAGAGATACTTTACTATCAGTAATTAACATCAATTTTCTCGGAAAAATATATTAATTTAAATATTTATTTCGACATATTTAATTATCCATTTGTTAACTGCGAATAAACGCTTTTCTCGATGTATTTTGCGATGAAAAAAAAATTTCGTTCTTCGATCGATGGAGGTTACGATTACGATAATAATGGTACGTCAACGAGGGAATCAATCAAAACTCTTGAAACAATATGATACAATAAAAGATATTCAGATAAAATCGATTGGCAACGAGTGATAGGAGATTTTAGTATACAGGTCGCGAATGTACGTACGTATGGGTGATATTCGCTCGTAAAAATCGAAATTCGTCGATCGATATCTATCTATAGAATCTTACAGACTGTACAGTCGAGAATAATAATGTCTTTCTTACAAACTGCTTCCGCCTCTGACACGATAATTACAGTATCTATAGTGTATATAACTATGCATTAGCGTGTAGTGTTAGAGACCCGTAGTAACCGACACACGTACGAACGGTATTCGTAGACTATTGTTCTATTTCCAAGGCTGTCGGTGAGGTCGAAGATTCGTTAGCTCCCTTGAGTCTCGTACACGACTGGCCTGTCACTCAACTCGTCCGACTCACCGAGAGGGGCAACGAAAGATATACCCTACCTTCGGGCTCTACTTGTACAACCGGCGTTTACTTCACGGTTGGATATAACAGCCAATATATATAGAACAGGTAGTAGATAGGTAGATAGATAAATAGATATATATATCAGTGAAACATCGAGTTAACAGACACGAGAGATTGCCACGTGCACAAAAGTATTATCTCGATACGTGTACATCGCGAGCCTCGTAAAAAAAAAAAAAAAAAAAAAAAAATCCGTTAAACAACTGGTCTGAGTTGCGCTCCTTTGATTTTCGATTAAATCACGAGGAGAGCTGTATTACCGCATTTTTTTTCGACCTTTCGAGATTTTTTGATATTTCACTGTCGTAGTCCATTTTTTTTTGTTTTTGTTTCGTAAAAAAAAAAAAAAAATAACACAACTGTACTGAGTTTCGCTTCTTTGATTTTCGATTAAATTACGAGAAAAACTGTATTACTGATTTTTTTTTTCGATCTTTTTGAAATACATAACTAATTAACGTAATTTTGGTTGAACGCGAGATTTTGAGATATTTCACTGTCTTATTCCGATTCTTTTTGTTTTGTCTCGAAAAGCAAAAAAAAATCTGTTAAATAACTGTTCTGAGTTCTGCTCCTCTGATTTCCGATAAAATCACGAGAAGAGCTGTATTACCGAATTTTTTTTCGATCTTTCTGAAATACATGAGTTATTAACGTCGTTTTGATTGAACGCGAGATTTTGTGATATTTCACTGTCTTAGTCCATTTTTTTTTGTTTTTGTTTCGTAAAAAGAAAAAAAAATCTGTTAAACAACTGTTCCGAGTTCCGCTCCTTTGATTTCCGATAAAATCACGAGTAGAGCTGTATTACCGAATTTTTTTTTCGATCTTTCTGAAATACATGAGTTATTAACGTCGTTTTGGTTGAACGCGCGATTTTGAGATATTTCACTGTCTTAGTGCGATTCTTTTTGTTTTTGTCTCGTAAAAAAAAAAAAAAATATATATATATGTTAAACAACTGTTCTGAGTTCCGCTCCTTTGATTTCCGATAAAATCACGAGTAGAGCTGTATTACCGAATTTTTTTTCGATCTTTCTGAAATACATGAGTTATTAACGTCGTTTTGGTTGAACGCTAGATTTTGAGATATTTCACTGTCTTAGTCCGGTTCTTTTTGTTTTTTTTTTGTTTTGTTTTCATTTTTCATCTTTCACTCGGGTTCGGCGAATATCTCGTCATTCCACTCGGGCACACCATCACGGCCGCCCGCGCGCGCGATCATCAAACCGCACGGATTCGTAATTGCCCAATTAGCCTCACCGATGGGCCAATTCGCGCGAAGGGTCCGAAGCACGAAAGACGGAGAGGGAGAAATATGAGAATAAAGACAGCCGGAGCCAACAACAACGGCCTGCTGAGCCCGTTGCCAGTAAAATAATGCTGTATAGTTCGGTTGCATCGTATACAAGCCGAACTGACTCTCTCAGGCTTCGAACTCTCTGCGGCTGGGGATCCGTAGTACCGAGAGAGTTTTTGATTTCTCGCGGGTTAATTGACGAGGCGAAAAAAGTGTGCTGGTTATTTCGTGAATACTGCTACGAAAGCGTAACGAGAACATTATTTCCACTATCCGCAAGAAAAAAAAAATAAAAAAAATAACCTCACATTTTCATTTTTATCCAATTTTTTTTTCGTGAAATACGAAATTTTTTTTTTTTTTTTAAATCAGTAATTATGTTTTCCGATAACGTTGAATTATCGGTCGGAGTTATTAACTTTCGGGACAATTAGTAAATTCGTCAGTATCATTCGATGAACACGACGCGAGTTCGCCGGATTTCTGTTACACGGCCGCTTTCGCTGATGAGAGAGGGGTTTAGTGCACAAGAGGTTAACGAGCCGTCGGCATCGCAGCCGTATTGCGGTAACGAGAGATATCGAACGTTCGCCCCGGAGAGCTCGTTCCCCGTCTCGGATTGCGTCGAGTTTCTCCCTCGTAGGGATATCGGCGCATGGGATGCAATAACGAAATCGGCTAAACGGCACAGTGATCGACATGTCTTCGTCTCATGGTCTTCGCAATGGTTTCGTAGGATATTCATCGAACGATGTACGATCGTTGTTAACGGGGCCAATGACTGTATCGCTCGATATATGCTGTACTCGATACGCTGTACGGTATCTCGAAGTCTCGATATTGAGAAACTACGTGATAAACTCCCCCCCGGCGGGGGAGCGAAACCGGTGGATGGATAAATAGCGGAGGGGATTTGGCATACACGATCCTCATTACGAGTCGAAGGATGCTGTACACATTGTATAGAATGTTTATAGGTATACTTATTCTTCTCCCCTTTGCCGGTACAGAGGGTTCTTCGTATTTCTCGTCTCCGCGTTTCACCGTACAGCATCGATGATCGTTATAACATTATGCACGTACGGAGTATCTATTTTCCCTCGAAACGAAGCCTTTTCGTACATATTAATTTCGTAATATACCGAAAGATTAAGCGAAAAGGGGGAAAGGAACGATGTATTAAAATAATTTGCATTCTTCACTGCGGTACACGAAAGTAAAAGCTTTCCGAAGCAACAAAGTAAATACTGTTATCCATGATAGTAGATGCATAATAGCTCCGCGAGTCGAGAATGTAATTCGCGATAGTATTTGCGAAAAATTTGAAAATTTCATAGAATCTCAATAGATCGCGAAAAAAAAAGGTGTTAATGAATAACTTTGTTTTTGTAAATAATTAAACATTTCGCAGCATCGATGTTTCATTGAAAATTTGATTTGTTTGATTCTCGACACGCCATCTATCTTACGTGAAAAAAACGCATAATACGAATATATTTCTGAAAATTATAATAATAAAAAATAAAATATAAACGCCGAATTTCGTATTTTTCTAAAATATTTTTTACCGATTTTTTTTTTTTTTGCGAACGATCGGTAAATCGTTAAGAGAAAACAAAAAAAAACACGTTGAAACGATCCAATATCGTAATGATACTTCAGTAACGTTGACACAGAAGTGTAGTTTCATTCTTATACCATTTAACGCCAGTCGGTCGCTGTTATTATACAGTTTGCTAATATCAATTCTGACACGACGCCGGAACGTAGTCTTCCGGCTTCGTTAGCGCGCGACAACGCTTGGGAGTTCGCAAGAACGACATTGGACAAGTGGGTGCTACGCTGCCGGTTGCACTGTGTGCTACTCGCTTATCGATCGCAACCAGAAGAAACCTCGCAGTCGGGTTTAACAAACGAGTAACACTCGCCACAGTGTACCTACGATATATAGGTATAGTTTATTCAGCCACATGCTTGTTGAACTCCGAGATGGTCAAATAAGGTTTTCCGAGGTCGCGTGCGGCCAGAATTCGACGACAGTAAGGATCACCGGAAGCATAGGAAAGGACAGGAATGAGGGGGAAAAAAATTCAAAAAAAAAAAAAAATGAGTGTAGGGTAGTAGCGATGAAGTGAAGGGAAGGAAGTATATAACAGGATGAAAAGCGGTTTAAGCGAAAGCAGAAGTGAACTCTGAGCTGTCGACTGTCGAGAGTAGCGGTGAGAATGAAGTGGAAACGCGTTGGGGGTGGGAGGGGGTTGCATGCTGAAGGTTTAACGCCGGCGCGGCAAATCGGACGGAAAATGGGAAAGCCAGCGGACTGGTGACAAATGGTGAATCCCCCTGTCTCTGCACCCCCTCGTCCTTTCTGTTACCCTCGGAATCACGGGCTTCCAGTGCCGTTCCGCGTTTTATGTGGTTCGGTGGGGAGTTTCCTCGCGAGCTTCGTCATTGGACGAATTTATACGGCAAAGTTGCTGCCGCCACCCCCTGTTTCTGTCTCATCCGTTTCTGGATCCACTCGCAAAAAATTTTTGTACTTTGCGTCCCTCAATTGAAGATGTGTAAACTTTTTTTTGTTTGCGAGATCGTTGAAACGATCAAACTATTCAAAGTAATCGCGGAAATTGTGGTCGTAAAATTATAATTTTTTTTTAATGTGAGCATTGCTCGCGCATTGTTACGGTGTAGAAATTTTAAATAAATTAAATTCTCGTTTCACGGTAAAAAAAAATTTGTAAACGCTTTCAATTATCGATGTTTCTGATACAGTAATGACTGTCCATTCACACAGTGATTATACTTAACAACGGTAGTATGCATTATGCAGTAATGCACTCGGCTGCGTCAGAATATTCCTTGCAGTTGACGTGTTCGGTTTGACGCTAACTGCCGACAGAACTTTAGACACCCCGGTGCGGTTGCCGTTTGAGAAGTGTCGCCGGAGCTCGGAACTCATTCGCAATTGCACGCGAAAGACTTCTTTCGTGATATCGATCGAATGAATTCAGCGAAAAGAAACACTACTTACGTATATCATCGTATTGGTGCATAAAACTCGACGTTTGCCGTCTCGTAAAACATGTGATATTAATAATAATATCACATGCATTAACCAATCACACTAATTATTCATTTTTTACAACCCTCTCGACTCGAATGTATCTCTTAACTTCATACGTTACAACTTTGTGTCACATTTATATGAATATTTTACAATCAAAGATTATCCTCATTGCTTTCAACCCCATCATCGGTACCGCTGTGGCGGTTCTCTTATTTGACGAATCTTTGAAACGAATGATCTATTTCTCCTTCCAATGGAATTCCGTTTAATGGAAAAGCGACTGAACATAGCGTTGTCCGCGTGTTTCTTTCGTCACCATAGAACTTCGCAAGGGTCGCGCGAATGAAAAATAAAAGCCGAGAGAAAACGTATCGACATAGCGAAGATTTTATTTACCGCGGAATCGCGGAGGGTTAGGGTTGAGATGGTTTGCGATCCGGTAAGTCCCTTCAACGGCGTGGCGCAGCAACCAACCCATAAATCGGTCCATTTATTTTACAGGCAACCGCCATTGTGCCAGAAGCGGGTCTTTTATACACCCTCAGCTCTGCCACTATTTCGTTTTTCCTCCCCAGCGAATGGTTGTATCCTTACCGATTCTTACAGTTTATACCACCAACTAAATGTATACACTGCCAGAGGGCAGGTATTTGCAGATTACTACAACCGCATCACGTTCATCCGTTGTCAGCGGTCGCTCTTCCCATTTCCCTCACTCGGCACATTCGATCCCCGCAAGCTTATTCCTACATTGTGAAGCATTTACCGAGCTAAAGTTACGATGAACTGATAGCACAGATTTACTACAACAGCCAGAAACGATAAACCAGAAAATTGCTAAATTCCGTATCGTAATTACATGCGAATGAGTTAACTTCCAATTTCAAAGAATTCCAATTATTTCATCAAAATTGTGATGCCCCGTTTTTAGAATTCTCGTTTCATGCATTTATTATCAACTTGCAAGCCGCCATTTTTTAATGATATCTGCAGGAAACCCTTTTGAATGCTTGTTTGGGCAATAGAACTGTTTAGCTCTATGCTTTCAATTGATACTTTGCCATTTTCTACCATCGATACAATCATTTTCTGCTCGAGATTTCAAACTATTAGCTTGCCTTTCCCCTCTTTGGGGTCTCTGTACCTTTCTTGCCTCCGTTTATTCGACTGCGTCCTGCTTTCCGGAACCTGCTAAGTCACCCCTCGACATTCCTTCTTTATCTTTCCGTCCCCTTTCCTACCTCTTTCCATCGTCCCCACTCACTAGTTCTCTCATCAACCACCGCATTCTCTCTCCCACTCGATCACCCTAACGAAATTCCCTGGGTGCGTGCCTTAGCGTTTGTCCGACTCGGCGACAACCCATATCAGGCCAAATTTTACATCCATTACGAATCGGATCTGCGCAGCAGCCGACGATTAATGTTCCCGCTAAATCGGTACTCCCCGATTACATGTCACGTTGATATGTCTACCGTAGGTACACTTACACGCTGTTAGTCTACTGCTAGTATAAACTACATATCAGTCAGGCGTGAGCGACTACAAGGAAGATTCCCGTTGTGAAGTGAGCGAAGCTCGTGGGGTTGACAATGCGCATAGGGTGTCCCTGTTGGGATAAAGTCTCCGAATGGGTGCGAACAAGTAAGGGGGATGTTCACGTTGCTCATTCCCTGCCTTCAATACGCCTGATCAACACCACCCCCCCTCATAATCCCCCTGACAGAGACAATAAGCTTGGATAATCGCACGAAACGATTTGCTCTCTTCACGGCCGATTAAGCCCGCAATCTGTTGACCCAGCGGCGGTAAATTTGCGAGGCGGAACGCGATCGCACTGCGATCATGGCGAATCTCTGTTACGTATAGCAAAGCTAGACGATTCGGTCTCGCGCACCGGTAGAATGGTAATCTTTTGCATCAACGAGACGACTGAATGCAACGAAGTGTGCAGAGAAATTATGGAAATTAAAAACATCGATAAAAACGTCGATATCGTGTTGTAAAAAAAAGCGAAACATCGGTAATCGATGTAATTCGCAGGGTAATTCTTGAAAAAAAAAAAAAAAAAATGGACGGGAAGCTGGAAATCGTTAGACCATTTTTTTTCTCCCTCAACGATAACAAGAGCACCCTGCCGAGCAATCGTGTGCTGCGGGCGGTGTTCTCGAATGAGCGATGTCGGGGATGAGGAAGAAACGCTTCTGCTTCGAATCACTGAGAGATAGTCGAAGCAGCGGCTTCTTTTGAGCAACTTATCTGCAATGGTAGGCATGCGCTTCTACAGCGTTCTGAAGCTTTTCCACTTGCATCTTCTGCCGATTCTTTCGCTCTCGGCGCTCGTCTCGAACTGATGCCTTATATGCGTATCAAGTTCTCTATTTTTTTTTACTCTCTACCGAACTTTCCAATAGATCTATCCAATTGATACTTCAGATAGATGAATGGTCTCTCGATAAGAAAAAAAAAAAAAAAAAAAAACCGGTCGCTCGTTACCGCGATCTGTTTATCGTCTAATAAAATATAATTGTTGCCTTTCATCTGCATTTGCATAATTGCAATAGTCGATTATGACGATGAATAGAAGTTCTCATTCACACCACAATTTATTATTCTTCCCACGTTTGTAACTATAACTGATCGGTAATTAGCGTAACAAGCCTCGTTTCTCGAATGTTCGTTCAGACATCGTATTATATACAGAATAAAAACCGCTAATACCGTGAGTGAACGTGTTCATTGAAAACATACGTGTTCGCGCGGCTCTTTCTCCGTGTTATCAACGCGTGTCTTACAGGCCGTCTCGTTCGTGACGAGAAACTGAGACGACGCGAAAATGAGACCAAAACGTAAATGTTGAACAGCGTCCCCAACACACCCCTAACCCCCCCATTCAACTCAACGAGACTCAACGGAGACGAGACACTTCGTTTCTCTCTATCCTTCGTCCTGCTATCGTCTCTTTTCTTGGTCGCACTTTATCCTCAACTGCATGTTGAACCTATACACACATATACACAGAATCCCTATGGTCTCGTTCTCGTTCTGTGTGTCTACGGTAAATTGCGCGCGGACCCCAAACATCGGGGTGTATATATACACGCGTGGCGTGCGTACGACTTTGCAAGAGAAACCGGCGCGAGGGACCACGTTTCAACTAACATTCCGCGCGAGCCCCATGGAATTAAGCCGTTTACCACATTCCCCTCGGACCGACGAGAGATTTGTGCCCTCGCGAATTCTTCGCGCGAAACCCCTCTCCTACCTCCCCCGCGGAGAGACGCCGCCGAGCGTTTTCACCTCTCTTCGTCACGCCACTCCAACTCCACCTACAGAGATATACGTATTACCGTCGGGTGCTGCTGATGAACCGGAGTGTCAGAGATTTCTTTCTTTCGTTCGCGATGCCGTGGGGCACAATGGAGGAGCGAAATAACGTGGAAATAACAAACTGACGGACTGACGCGATTAAGATGTTCTGGAAATTTTATCAGGGATGCGAACGATTCCAGATCGAAAATTGGCGCTGCAGTCGCGTTTTATTGATCGGGATACCTATTTGTCTATCGAACCCGGAAGATAAAACAGATTTTTTGTAGTTCTGTTCGTAGAATTTTTTTTTTACCAAATATCACGTTTTGTAGTAAAATCGACGGTACATCGATGTAATAAGCAAAATATTTGCTGTAATACGCGATATCATTGAAATTCTTGAATAAATAAAAAATGGCGTAAAAAAATGATGTAATCATTCGTAGTGTGTATTTGAAACGTAAGTTCTGTACGGGAAGTGAAAAAAACGATTTATCGCAAAGGTCAGTAGTGTTGTTTACAGAAAATAGCAACGAAATGGATTCCTCATAGTAAAAAAGTTTCGTTTACATAAAGAAATAAGATATATTTCCATAAGTTAGGCTGCGTGTGGCATTGAAAAAAAAATTGTCCACACCTTACGAAGCAAACGTCCAACTTTTGCCCGTCCAATTATCCGGTCTGACCACTGATACATTTGCATGTCTGACGATTTTCATGAATAAATAATACACAATTGGAAACAAAACAAGCAATTGCGACGATTTTTTTTTTTCTATTACGCGCGTTCTACTGGTCACACGAGGTCGTCGCTTAATCCGGCAAATATACATGTTGACAATTGTGTCTATCGAAGTATATTATTCCAGTGGAAGTTACACTCCCCTTAAAGGCACTTTAGTTTCGCTTTCCGCGTCACCTGTGAAGCAAAATTCATCAAAATTCCATGCAGGAATCTTTCGCTCGGTGCCTCTCTATTTCTCTCCTTCGGTATGGATTTTCGGTCGCTCGAGGCGCCGGGCGACGATGCGCAAAGACCGATCGAACGAGGAACGATCGGACACGCGTTAACGCGCATTATTTTACGGCCGGCGTAGCACTTGGGGTGTTCTCTCCACTCTGCCGGAAATCGGCACCTGCCGAATTCATGCCGTCCTTCGAGGGACTTAGGTACAAATTTAATCGACCGTAGATGAGTCTGGCGAGTGAGATGCCTAAAATTCGTTTTATTGTCTCGTTGCTACAAGCGGAACTCTTCTTATATAATAATTTTAATTCGAAGGCAGCAAAAAAAAAAAATTAATTATACGAATGAGAGGATACAACGATTAATTACTACGGCAATAGTAAGCATTAAGGTATACATTCGCACTGAATGTATCAATGACTCAATACATCAGCTTCGTAATTTTCAAAGTCATTGAACATTCGTCCGTTCGATGTGACGCTCGTCACCCCAGCAATCTTTGCAAGGATCAACGAGCTTCAGGCATCTGCTCTTCGGGACACGTGCCTAACGCGCGCATCAGTTTCGCATTTTTTCGTCTAAAAAATCAATCTACTGGAAGAGCAAATGAGTTCGCTAACGCCGGTTTCTTTTTTTTGCGTTGGTAGAAATGATAATAATAATAAATCGTTTAGTCACGGCGGGTACAGGTGGCGAAGTTTCGCTGATTAACGTCATCGAGACTCACTTTTCTTTGTTCCCTTAACGCTATTTTCTTTTTTCCATTCTTCGCGTTTGTTGAATTATTACGATAGTTCTATTTTACAAAGGAAATTCAGGCCACTTGCCGATCGCATATCGTAACTCGAGTTTAAACTTCGCGATTATTTACAGTGTAGGGAATTGAACGATCGAAATATCCCAATTAGGCAATTATGTGGAGAGGACATGCTGCTGGTAGCGGCGGCATCGAGTGCCTCGGCAAGTAGAAACGAACGCGTCGTCACACGTGTAATATGCACTTGCAATACGGTGTCCTGTGCGTCTATATATACCATGTTATGTAGGTGGTGTCAGTTCGCAAGGTGATGGAAGCGAATAGTGAACGATTAATAATTTCAAAGACCTAAGTGCCGCGCCCTGATTCCACGTGCATTTCCCTCGAAACTTTAGCACGCCGACGGCCCCATTGCGCGAATGATATTCACCGCGTCATGACGAGGTGTATAGCCTCGAGGAATAATATACTCAACAGTTTTCAAGACTTTGTTCTAACAGTCTATATTTTCAATTTCTTTCACGGTAAACTAACGCAAAGTTAAAAATATTTTTGCACAGAAAAATAGCGTCAGTATGTGTAATGCGTGAGAACAATCGCACAATAGGGTTATGTGCAAAAATCGTTTAAAAAAATTGTTTAGTCAACTTTTCTCGATGGAATTTATGATTGTAAATGTATTTTAAGGTTATTTTGATGAGAATAAAAAATATAGGCGGCTGTACCAACCTTTCGGGTGTAAATCCTCGATATTTATATGATACGAACGAAGAGTATAGATAGATTAGTAGGTAAGATGTACAGCAATGTATACGCGGGAGTCTCATCGACTTATAACGATCAATTCGGATCGAGTATTATTTTTTATTAATCGAGGCTTTCGTAGCGTTACAAACGAGAATTACTTTATTGCGGTCGAATCAATGCCGTGAATCACGGAGCTATGAAGCAATTGTCTGCAAGAAACAGGAACGGGTCATGAGAAGGCGTCAGACTTTTTTTCGGAGAGTATTGGGTCCGTAAAAAAAAAAAAAAAAAAAAAAATCGTCGAATAAAATTGACCAAAAAATAACCAACCTGTGAATTGAACGGTTTGTCAACTGAGACGCAGTTAAAATCAAACAACTTTCTTGCGGATAGAAAAATAGCGCGAAAGGTGTGAAAGCAAAGCGAGAAAAGGGTCGCAAATATCGAACACGTTTCATTGCATTTATCGGGTTTTCAGTGGAATCTTTAGCGCGGAAAAAGAAAATAATTGAATACCATTACACTCGTTAATACTCTGTTGATACAGCCGTTCGGCTTTAAGCCAACGGCTCTGTTATAATAATTCCCGAGGGGAATCGTTTTACAGTGAACCCTAAAATAATCTCGTCACCTCGATTTTAAAAATCTTCGTAAAAAAAAAAAAAAAAAAAAAATACTGTATTTTAAACGATCCAAATGAAATGAAATGATGAAACAATAAAAATACCAATAATAATTATTATAAATTATAAAATTATAACATTTATGTCTCATTCTTCAAGAATTTAATATTAAACGGTATATGAGCATTTTATTTTTTCAAATATATTCAATTTCTTTTTAAGCTATAAAAGGGTTAAAAGCAATTCAGTTTATCGTCTAATAATTTCTGTCAGTTTCAATCTCATGAAATCGCCGTATGTTTTTTTTTTTTTTTTTTTTTTTTTACAATGAAATACGACCCATTACGATAAAGAAGCTGAAGTATACAAGACGAAAAAAAAAAAAAAATGAGGAAGAAAGGCCATTAATCGACACGGCAAATTAATATTTGTCCGGTACGATTTTTCGAACGGCTAATGGGTATATTCTCGCTGCTCACCGTTCTCTCTGACTCAACCCATTCTATCTTTCTCGTTGTCGGCGTTATAAACGAAGACGGTTGTAATTAATTGCCGAGGATGATTAGGCTCGCCGTGAATTGACGAAAACAAGTAACGATCGTACCCACCGCTCGCTAATTAGACTGCGTTCGCTACGTTATAGCCGTTACGTGTTTTGCGTCGTTTAACATCGTTGCCTATAGGCTTCTTCCGTATCTCCTCTCTGTGCACCAGTCTCGATGC
The DNA here is from genome assembly GCA_934046635.1 of Buathra laborator. Taxonomy (NCBI): domain Eukaryota; kingdom Metazoa; phylum Arthropoda; class Insecta; order Hymenoptera; family Ichneumonidae; genus Buathra; species Buathra laborator. The sequence continues at coordinate 10,629,653 of OW203900.1, forward strand.
TGTCTCCTTCGCTTTCTTCGCATGGGACAAAAATAAATTGAAGATTGGTGCGATGAGCGCAGAGTCCGCGAGAGATGCAAGAATACGCGAGACGAGGAAAGAAAAAAAAAAAAAAAAAAAAAAATTAAACCCCGCTGAGTATATTAGCGAAAGCAGAATGATGGAAACAAAATGTTAAAGGGAAAGGGGAGGAGGGGGTTTTTCATTTATTTTGCGCATTGAGAGTGAACCATAGGATCGTACAGCGAGGTAGCAATGTGTGTTATACTAATACGCCAACCGGACGTCTACATCAAAGCAAAAGTGAAAATACAGTTGGAGTATCTTGTGCGGTAGCCAAGTGTATAACCCCCTCATCTCGACAAATGTATTCTTGCTTTGTATCTCCGCGCATTCGACTCGTTGAAGTGCAAATTACTTATGGTTTCTGTTAAAACGAATTGCTTTACAAATGGATTATGAACCAAAGTTACTTTCACTCGTATTAATAATTCACTCTATTATATACATATATATACGTGAATATACGAAATATATTTTCGACCGGTGAGAAAATTAGTTATCTTTATGGTGTATTTGTAAATTCGGAATAAATGTGAATGATGAAGTGACGAAGACGTAGCGACGATTATACTATATATGTATATATATATATATATATATAGACAGCGCGCAAGGAAAACTTCAAAGAGAATCGTGAAGGACCGGTCCGTGACCATCGAACAGGAAATTAAAAATCGTCTCGTCTCGCCTGAACAATCGATTCTCGATGCACACGCTTTTTTTTTCCACCATTTCTCACCTCTCTTTTCATTCTCTAATCTTTCCTTCTCGTTGCCCCGGGCTAACCGTCTCACCGGACGAGAGCTGTCATCCATCGTTTTCTTATATTTTTTTTTCTCTTCAACAAGCTCGCCGGACGCTTTTCTCGTTGTGAACGATGCCTCAGTCAGCATCACTGAGCCGCATTTTCGTGTTAAATTCCCGTTTCGATTGTTAGCCCGCGGAGACCACGAAGTCGAATGCGCCGCGAGATATAAGAAAATCCGAAAAAAAAAAAAAAAAGCTTCCGTCGTTGCCGAGACTAAACGATCTAATCGCCGTCTCGTTCGGTTCTCTAAACGCCTCTAAAAAGACCCGACTTTATTAGTGACCAACGCGAATCGGTTGCGCCGCCCGCGGCTTGTTGTTACCGCGGAAAATTCGTGACGTCCAATTAAAACTGAAGGTGTTTTATTTTTATTTCGTCCACTGTCTGTATTCGTTGCGAGATTGGGTTTTTTTTTAATTAACCGAACGAAGTCATGGAACGGTGAATTCTCGCGGTTCGATTGCTTCCAAATGCCGTTTACCGATCTCGACGCTGCGACAACGCGATCATTGTGAACAAAACCAATAAGTACTGTTAAATGGCAATATTAGAATTAAAAAAAAAATAATAATGATGAATGTAATTGACGTCTGGCGAGTCGCGAAACATGACAAATGGATTAACCTTAACGATGTTTATAAGAGTATATACAAAATTTTAGCGCACACTTCCGGAGCGATATTCGTTTCCGGCAAAATTCGATTAATTCGTCAACGTGTATATCTCCGCGAGGAATGAAATTCGAAAAGATTTATACTCTCCTTCTCGTTGTTTTAAATTACAGAGAAAAACAAAATGGTTGTCAGTTATTTCGTCTTATTAAGATGGAAAATAACAGTCTCTCACCTTTCGAGTCTTTTCTACGACTGTTGGCAGCGATGCTTCTTAATAATTCAGTGAATAATAGTTATGGGCGTCTCGAGGTGCCGTAGAGGCTATTAAAATTAATTAAAACGGAAGAAAGTTTGAGATAAGCGTTCCACGCGTCACATCTGTGGGGCAACTCTCGAACGTTTTAGTTCTGAAACTGGAAGTGCGGTATCTTTCGCTGTGGATTGCCGGAAAAACGTTGAATACCCTTCCCGCTACTGCAGACAGCGATAAAGATAGAGAAATAATAGTGAGGGTATAGAAAATAATCTCTCTGTATACTATAGTGTGTGAAAGCGAAACAGGTGCTATCGGTCGATGTTGGGGCATCAATTTTCCGGGCCGACTGTTTCGGGTAATTAATACGTAACGTTAGCCGAACCGAAGTTTGGTATACACCCCGCAACAGTCTACGGACCATCCCTCTTTCGCTCGGAACACGAAACACGTATAGGCAATAGGGCAATCACCCGTCCTTCGTTCGGCAGCCGGCACACTGTCATTTGTCTAGCGCTTGGGTTGCGTTTAGTGGCGCAGACTCCTCGACCACCGCCCTCGTCGTGCCGCCTTCAACCCTCGTGCGATGTACTTTTTTTTTTTTTTCTACACCACAATCCGCCATTTTATGCCAAATGTAGGGGTACAATACATCGCGGGGTATTCCCCTACATCGGGGGGTACATGCGGCATCCCCCGAATCACAAATCACAAATCAATCGGATGGTAATCACGAATTGGCGGTTGACGAATCGGGGAATTGACGGTTTCGCACACAAAAATATAGGCGATGAGAGGGAAAAAAAAAAATCGACGATTTTCTTCATTTTACGACCATATCATTAACGACACCGTGACTCACATCGGGCAAAACAGAATTATTCATCCAATGTCTTTTAATGTCGAATTTTATTCTTCAATTAAATAATTAATAATAATAATAAATAATTATTAAATAATATTTGATTTATACAGCACATACGTCTATAGTTTATCGACATTTAATTAGATAAAAAAATTAAGATTTTTGTACGGTATAATACGCTAATTTGAGTCGTGAAAGGATTTTCTTGTAAAAAAGAAAGTTATCCGTTTGCCATTGCGCTATCATGAGAAGTGAAAAAAAAAAAAAAAAACGAAAGGCAGGAAACAGAAATTAAGTGTCGAGTCATCATTTTTCACTGTATCATTTTACAGCGATACAAGGAGACTTATTTTCCAGTATTCCCGTTGCCATTAGAAAGTGTCAACGAATTTATATACTCGAGTAAAAAAAAATTAGTTTTCTTGGAGCGCCGGGAAAATATTCTCTCGGGAGGGATCTTCGCGGAAGAGGAAGAAAGTTAGAGAAAAAGGAGGCAAAGCATTCCCGGGGGCAACGCGATATTGCGGAAGGGTCTCTTCTGTGTACGGCATGCTGCGTTATAGTTTTAACTATTATCCTAATATATACCCACAAGTTAAATGGCTGTATACGGAGAAAGAGGAAAACGACGATAGCAGCGCGTTTAGTGGCTTCCAATTGCAGAAGTGACGACGTTGTGACTAATGACCGGCAGACGATGTCCCGTCACTCGTCGTCGAGTGACGCAGGGGATGCTGCGGCTACGTTTCACTCTTCTTTCACGAGAGGTGCGGACACTTCCGCGAGAATTTCGAAAAATTAAATAACCGAGCGAACGAAAAATCTGGTGACTCGGATGTTCGATTCTTGGCACATGGCGCACGATTTTTCCTCGGTTTCCGCACCTACCATTTTTTTTTTACTCATAACTCACCTCCCTCGGGAATTTTATTTCAACGACTGCATTAATAAGTTCGCTCGGCAGCGCGAGACGGAAAAAAAAATTGGCCCGTCCCCGTCTCACGGAGAGATATACGCGCGGGTGTTAAACATGCGTCACAAAAGATATAAGTAAAAAATTGAAAATGTAAAATAGTGCGAGAAGAATAATGTTTCACAAGACTCCTTTATAGTCTGTTTACTACGATCACTTTAAGGATTTACATCAACTGCAGTTGACTCGAAATTGAGTCGTTTTCGATGTTTTTTTTTTAATTCTTACGATGGCACGTTATCATTAAATGATTATTAAAGCTATTGATTACCAATTATTATTAAAATCACGATAATAGAAAGGTTATTGAACTTTTGTATCGAATAAGAAAAGTAATTGATAGACCGGCAATTCCGGTATTTAAATATCTCCGCGATGGAGGTATACAGAGTCGGCGTCGATATTATGCAGCTACTATGCAAGCAATGCGGTCCGCGATAATAAATTGGTGTCGACATTCTTCGTATAATAAACTGTCTCACCGCGTTGAAACGAGCAAAAGGCACGTATGAGCATTAGGTATGTAACATAGACAAGGGGGAGGTTACGCGCTTATAATGAAGCAATAGATAACGTCAAGCGCGACTACCTTATTAGTCGATGTACCGCTCGATTTCCCTCTTGACACGTTGTTCCTGCATTTTATTTTATTTTATTTTTTTTTTCCTCGTTTCTTAAAACCTCACGTAATTATTTCCTAACCTCACTCCGCGAGGATCTTCGCGCATATGTCTAATTTTTCTCGTTTGCGTCTCGTGTTTTTATTTTTCTTTATTTTTATTTTTTTCGTCTCCCGGTCTTTCATCCCGGCTAATTACACTAATCAGCGGCACGTGGACTCCGGGCGCGGTGCATCGCTGTTGCACTCGACGCCACGATTTCAAAGCCATCGCGGTGAGCGACGACGACGTTCGTATGCACACAACACCGAAGGAAAGAGAGAAAGTTAAACCGAAAGACGGAGAAAACGAAAGGCCGGAAATAGACGTTCTGCCGAGACGTTGCAACGATCCTGGCATATTAGTCGGTGCACAAGGACAGCGGCGATGTAAGCGAGAAATTCAGCAAGAATATGAGAAAGAGAAATAAGCGCGAGAGGTCGGGGGGAGTCGAAGACACGAGTGGCCCTCGGAAACTCCGGTAGCCGCGAAGAGACGAGTCGTGTACGACGAAAAAAAAAAAGTTGGGTACAGAGAAAAGAAAGAAAAAGGAGATAAAGAGTCGAGTTGGGAAGGAGGGAAAAAAAAATAAAAATAAGAAATAAACGGAGCCAACGGGTTAATAGGGAGCGCAGAACCGCGACGAAAGTTATCCTCTCCGGAGCTTACCGCCCGCCCGCACTTTCGTTTGGTCTTTATTTCTCGGCTGTTTGCTCTCGAGTTTTACAAAGTCTTAAGAATTTTAAGTTACAACGAGACTCGCGGAACCGTGAAAAGAATTAATTGCTTGACTAATTGAATCTTTGTTTCAATTCAAATGATCGAATAAACGAATATATTTCGTCCGAATTTTTTTTTTATTCCCAAACAAAGCAGTAAATGCTTAATAAAAAAAAAAAAAATTTGTAACGGTATATAATTTGGAATCAGCTGCGTATGATATTGAGGATTAAACCCTTTCGCAGAACCTAAATTTGCGGATGATACCCGGATAATCGTTTTTTTATTTCCGGGACAACGCAATTTCGTGTAATTCGAACGTAAAAAAAAAAAAAAGCGCACAAACCTTTTTTTTTTATACCTGATGTGTGAAAATAAATGCCGATGCGAAGGGTTTGCAGATTGCACGCATTATGAAATGCAACGAAATAATGCGAACCGTTCGTTTACACTGTTCGGTAATAACGAAGGTTCGTCGCAACAATATAATTAGCGAACCTTTGTGTGTTTTACCATTTATATAACGATATCTCATCGCAGTACAATTGACACAAATGATTTTTATCATTTTCCTGTTCGACAATGATATTTACAACGTTGTTATTTATTGCATTACGAAATAATGACGATCGGGCAAAGCGCGAAAGACGGGTAGGATATTGCGTGCGAAATATATATACGCGATGTTGAGAAACAGGTGTAAAAAAAAAAAAAAAAAAAAAAAAAACGGAGTGCCAACGGTGACAGCAGAAGTGTCGGAAGAAACGGCAATAACAGCAGAAGGGCCACTGCTTCGTGAAGCGTTTACCTTAATTCTCTTGTATTCTGTGCGTTGCCCTCGATCGCTCGCTACTGCGGTCAGGTGTCGGACACGACATGATGGACAGACGAACCACACGAATGCACTTTAAAGTCGGGAAAACTCGTGAGAGCGTCTTTATCGAAAGGGGGCGCCGTAATATTAATTTACTGCGTACGCAGACGTAAATACGAATAATTCCATAATTCTAATACGCGTAACATATAGACGTATATATGTATATATATATATATATATATAACGGACCGGCAAGTAAGCCGGTTGGACCACCCATTGGGCATCGCCGGCCCGGTATTCCCTGCTGCTGCATCAGAGTGCAGCAACAGCAACAACATCAGAGAACACATATAGACGAATCGTTTCATCAGCCGCTAATATCCCGTGCATCGGGCGCAGTGTGTCCGGAGTGCGATGGTTCAACACCTCTGCACTCTGTTCTCTCACCATTCTCGGGGATTCAGAAGAAATAATATATATATATACATACAGACTGATGCCAGGTGGCATGTAACCGCGCGCCGACGATGAGGCGAGTGAGCTGCCCGCAGTGCACACACGGGTAGCCCGGGGAACGAGCGGAGTGTTCCTTAATGAAGACGAATCTTATACAAAATGTCGACGAGAAGAACCGAATCCGTTTCCTTTTCAACTGCGTTCTTTCTGATGCCTCACTCTTGCCGTTTTTTTTTTTTTTTTTTTCATTATTTTTTTTTTGCTTTACGCTCTTGTGAATCAATTTAAGTACTCCGCGAGAACAAACTCTGCGTTGCTTTCTCTCGACACAAGTATCGTCTGTGCTCCGTGTACTTAAAAGTGAGAATAAGTTGGCTAATTGTCTCTTGAAAGTTCTCAGGGAGAAAGAGACTTGTGAACTTTTATCACAACTTGCCGGTTGTTTCTCAGCTGCGCGATGTTAATAACTGATTCGAAACGAGGAGAGGGAAGATATATTCGAATAGTTAGTCGCTGTGGCCGCGCAATCTGCGTCGTTATTCAATCGATTTATGAACGAAAGTAGTAATTAAATTAAGTGAAATTGAAATGTTTTTTGATCCAAAGAAAAAAGTTACTATCGACAGAAAAATTCCCTATGCGTAAAAGATCGATAGATTTTGCGAAATTTTTTTTGTTTTTTTTTTACTGAATTTGTAGGACGAAAAAAAAATGCAAGCAATACTCTGCAAGAATGTTAGGTGCCTCGAGAATTTGAGTCGTGTCGTTCGTATCGTCGACAAGAGCATTAAGGGTACGAAGCGAGGAGAGGGAAGATACAAAGAAGTTAGTCGCTGTAGCCGCGCAGTCTGCGTCGTTATTCAATCGATTTATGAACGAAAGTAGTAATTAAATTGAGTGAAATTGAGATTTTTTTTATCTAAAGAAAAAAGTTACTATCGACAAAAAAATTCCCTATGCGTAAAAGATCGATAGATTTTGCGAAATTTTTTTTGTTTTTTTTTTACTGAATTTGTAGGACGAAAAAAAAAAGGCAAGCAATGCTCTGCAAGAATGTTAGGTGCCTCGAGAATTTGAGTCGCGTCGTTCGTATCGCCGACAAGAGCATTAAGGGTACTATATAATAAACTGTTACTACGAGTCCAGATGGATTGTAGTCCGCAGCCAGCGGGTCATTAGTGTAGTAGGTATCTGCCTATTTGCATTTGCCGACACGAGAGAGGTGAGTCCACCCATAGGCACGGTACCTATGTCTATAGGTGTGCAGATGTCGGTTTTTTTTTTTTTTTTTTTCGATCCCAGAAAACCGCACCGCGCATTAAATACAGTATACAAGTCCCGAGGATTTAGATTACTATCCGGTAGATCTCACGGCCGACGCGAAGGTCAAATCTACGATATTCTCCATTTTTAAACAACTACACCTAAGGGAATCGGTGTACGCACCGTAAACTCAATAGACGCGATCCGCGAAATTACAATACACGCGCCCTCGCGAAATTCTTTCGTAACGAGATTGATTGCGACGATTTGTCGTACGTCGAGCGAAAACATCCATTAGCATATTCGCGCACTCGTAAAAACTCACGCGATAATGAAAGAACGAATGAGATCTTTGCGATTCGAACGAAAAAAAAAAAATAAATAAAAAAAAAAAAAATAAATAAAAATCGTCACTTACCGTGCGTTTCCTGTTTCTCACGAAATTCGCGTTTCGCATTGTCTACTTTTACCATTACTTTGCCTATTTATAAAATCGTAAAATTTTACCAAGTAACTCAATTGTCTTTCGTTCAAAGATTTGTCAATGTCAACGAAATTTCGGTTCCCTTTAATTACGCCAAACACTCCACGAGTTTTGTTGTACAGTTACGAGGCTCTCGTGATTATTGATATTCTAAACTGACGAACTTATCGTGGGTATTTTATTTTATTTTTTTTCATCCGATTACTATTTTTTCTTCTCGCGATACTTGCGCGATGTATAGTCTTTGCTATTGGGATTGCATTTCTTTTTAATATAAAAAATTCAATGCGTCAATAATGGCGGTGTCCTTTAAAGAGAGCGCATTATACGAATTGCCGAAGCAAGCGAATGGCGAATCCGCAGTATTCTCTCACAAAAACCTACAAACTCCGACACTTAAGGTTCTCTAATACGGAGACAGTGAACTTTATGTCTTTATATATTAGTCGGCGAACTGCGCCGCGCGTATAGCCGCGAGTTCGTTGTTGTTTCCGAGTCCGCAGCGCTTAGGTCATTTGGCGAAATGGGTATTTGCATAAGTTAACACGTAGTTACTACGTAGATCTACATTATACGACGTTACGAAGATATCGACCTGCAGCCACTAACTGTCTTATACACTCCGCGTTCTTTATATGCCGTTGTGTTTTTTTAACTATGCGAATATATCTATATGGAGCGAAACACTCACCTCGACGGTGATGTAAAACGGCATCAAGAAAAAAAAAAAAAAAAAAATCGCGTTATAGATGCAATCGATCATTTCTTTAGTTTTCCGATCAAATAGACGTCTGAAAACGAGTGTTGAGTGAAAAAAAAAAAAAATTGTTTAATCTCGCGGAATGTTAAAAAAAAAAAAAAAATGCCCGCGACAATCGTCATTCGCACGTGATGCGGGTCGGCAGTAAGATATCTATATACGCGGGAATGTCATACAGTATTAGGGGCATCGGCACGAAAATCGGCCCACGATAAATCTCGTTCGCGAGAGACACACAGAGAGAAAGGAGTTTAACCGTCTCGTTTCCCGCGAAAGAGACACAGAGTAGAACGACGGGGGCCGTGGTACGCCCTTAGGCCTAAACGACTAAATAAGTGTTCCAATTTCAAAATTACCCGCTAAACGATTTGTGACCCGGCAGAAAATATATCGTTGACATGTGGCCAAAGAGGGGCCTCTACGGGTCTCCCGGGGATAACGGTCGACGAGCGCGACGCCTCCGGGAGTTCGAAGAGAAGTGTGCAGAGGTAGAGAAGGAGCGCTGTGCATTGGAGAACTCGAAGAGTCCTCACTGCAGGCGAAAGAGCCAACAGTTCTCGGGAGTAGAGCGGAAAAAAAAAAAAAAAAAAAAAAAAAAAAAAAAAAAAAAAAAAACAAGAAAGATGAAAAGTCGTTCAGGCTGTGAGACAAATGACTGGACAACGACGGAAAGACTCCGCAAAATTGGTTCGTGTCTCCTCGCGATCGTTCTTTCTCGTGAATCTCGACCCTCCGGTTCGCTACTGTGTGGAATTTTCGATTTTTTTTTAAATTTTAGGAACGTTTACGGAGATGTTATTCGCTCCTAACATTTTTTCTATCCGATAGAATCGACGAATTCGTATTGATGAGATTTTTCAAAATATTTCGAAAACATTAAAATGCATAACGAATCTTTCGACACTTCGAAACTCGTGAATTTTATTTCTCTGCATCTGCAAACCGTTGTTTATTTCCTGTCTGACTGTAATACGAATAATCGTTGAATTCGACGGGCGTTATCCGTTTTAATTAGTTTTCAGCTTAAGATTTCAATTATTCGAGCGTAAAAACGTTGCGTAATTCGTTCCGTATGTTCGTCTTAGCGGCGTTTGAGTTCACCGCATTATAAGCATTTGGAACTTTTCACCTTCGCCCATTAAGTCGATTAGTAACTAATTAATCGAAGATTCTCAGTTGTCGAAAGCCCGCATCGTCTTCTCGACTTAATCGATTGGTAAAGCAAAATTCTCGTAGTCTAATGTGTTATCGAAGCGGGAAGTCTCGCGAAGATTTCAAACCGCGCGTTGTGTAGGTCTCAGTCACGCAACTATTAACGCTACTATATTAATCGTTTTTATAGCTCCGAGGAATTAGCGTTTATCGTCAATTAACGTGACTCTATAGAGCCATAAAGTATGTTCAAGTGAGCGAATCGTATAAATATTACAAGTACATACATGAATAATCAAACGAATATACGTAGGTGCGCGCGCACGAGATCGGCAACTGAAAAATCCTGTTTTCTTATTGATTGGTATACGCAAAAAAAAAAAGAAAAAAAAAAAAAACAATCATCATAATTCGTATTGATGTGTTCAAATTATAGTCGAGGATGAGATCGAGAGGTTGATACGCAGGAAGCATAGTGGGCAATAAAAATCGTTATCGAGTGAATCCGCCTATAACGATACTGTCGTCACCGTCATTATCGTCTGCGTGCAGCCTACACATTACCGGATAGCACGCTTCGATTATTAGTAGCTTTTTATCCGTTATATATTGAATTAACGAGAAGTCGAACTGCTTCTGGCGAAGAAAAGGACAAAAAAAAAACAACCAACAAGGAAACAAAACAAAACTAGAAGTTGAAAAGACAACGAAGAGTCCGGTTGGGTTTCTTTCGAGAAGTTCAATTAGGCACCAACTTCGGTAATATCTTTTGCGTGATCAAAACTACTTTGCACCAGTCAGCACTATTCTACTCGAGTAAGTTTCGCTCGAGCGGAACCAAGATGGCCGCTCACGCATACCCTTATTACTCTTCATAAACTGAGACTTCCCCCCGTCCACCTTCTCTCGCTTCCTCTTGCTTGCTAACCTTCTACATCTCCGTTCTTTTCTCTGATTATTTCTGCTTTCGTTCGTTCCATCTTTCTCCTGATTTCACTTTTCGTCTTTCACCATTTTCTTTTTTTTTTTTTCCGCCTACTCGCTCGCGTGCCTCTAATCAGTATACGATTGCAAAAGTACCAACGGCGGACACGGTAGGAAGTTGTTGTTCACGTGTCGGTCTCTTACACATTGCATTGATCCCGTTGACTTCCGGAACATGAATTCATTCATATTTATGAAAATATGAATGAGGATGTTTCGATCTGACGAGATGTATTCAACGATCCAAAGGGATCAATATACTATGAGGGGAATACGAAGATTACTGCTGATTCGGAAAGAATCTCCTAAAAGCAATGATACCCTGCTGTAGCGCATCTAGAATCAGAGATACGGGAAGATGTTGAAATTGTGGGTCTCTCCTTAATCTTTGCCAAATTTGGTCAGATCTTGAGAATGAGCGGCACAGCCGGTTAGACAGTCGCTAATTAGGTTGGACAGAAAAAATGGAGGGTACAACAATAACTTCCCATTTCTTCAATCCTTTTTTTTTTTCTATCAAAGCGAGTTAATCGAGGATACCGTGGCGAATCCGCGAACAGACCATTTCGCGAACGACTATTAGCATCAGATTAGGAGCAGAAACATCGAGATTTTTTGGGCGGAAGACGAAATGAAAAATAAAGAAGATGCTGCCGTTTCTGTCGAAGGCGCGAAAGTTGAACGCTATGTAGGCGTCCTCGTCCGATGGAAGCGACGATGAACGAGCCGAGGCACGAGAACGTCGAAGTCGCAGAGAGTTCGCGGGAGCGGTAAGCAACACGGGGAAGGATCATCGGCGTTGAACGGGCCTACGAGAGCGAAAAGGAAAGCAGAGAATCACGAGTTAAGAGGAAACGAGATAGAGAGGCGCTGAGATATTAGTTTCTGCGGTCGACTCTCCGCGGAGATTTAATTCGTTTGATGTTCACGAATTCGCCGCTGGTGCTGGGGCTCTTCTTCTTCTTCTTCTTCATCGTCTTCTCCTTCTATCTCTTCCGTCCCGGGCCATCACCTCAACGTTTGTTATCCACAACGAAGCCTCGATCCCTTCATCGTTGCTAACTACAATCCTCGATGCGTTTCTCATTTATCCGCGATCGCGCTGCCATCCCAAAGGCGGATTTGACCAAATCCGAGATTACTGACTGACGGAACGCAAGCTATCATATCCACGCTGCGATAATGTAGAGTTGCAACTTGGTGAATGGATTATCCTACTTTTTTCAGCCCCGATACTGCCTAACAACGTGTAACAATCAGCGTTCATTCAATTTTTGATGATTATCGTCTTCAATACAGAACTTTAGGTACATTGATCACTTTTGTAGCTGATGACAGGAAAAATGGTCCTAAAAAAGGCTTTCCAGACCTTCCGATTAACAGCCTTTGGTCAAAAAGGGTGCAACAACAGGTGAACTAAGTATATGAAAAGAAAATAGTATAAAGCGACACAAAAAAAGACCATCAAAAAATCCGACACGCTACATTTTCAACCATCCGATAGTCTCGAATATGGAATTTTTTGTTCTGAATCGTTATCCTTATTGCCAGACAGCCTCTCATCTCGTTTGAAATGGATCAACTCGGTCCAAAATACTTCCCACGGATAGTCTTTAATCACAAAGCGCTTTCAAACGCTAAACCAGCGACTAACCCCAAAAATCCAATTTCTAGAAGTCGTAAGTCGATGAATTTTCTTCACGATTCCACAATCTCTATATTGTTACACTCTTTCGAAATTCAAACACTCTGAAACAGTTTGTTCTCTCACAGCTTTCTTAATTTCTGTAGACAAATTCTCGACAGAGGTGAATGTACTTGACACGAAGTTTCGACGGCGATGAGTCTGATGATCGGCTCGTTCGATGTCTCACATACACCCGCAGGGGTCGACGATGCTTTTTAAATTTTATACCCCATCTTTGTCTTACCTTCGTTACATGCTTGCGGCATGAGGAAACAGGTTGAATTTTTTGAAGGGATTGTACGCAGGTTGCGCAGGTGTGACCGATGGCGGCGGCCTTTGATCCACCAGCGACTCGGCTACTTTGTTCAGGAACTACCCGCCCCGCTATGGCATATACTGCTTACACTATAGTGTAACAATGCCAGTTAGTATATTACTATAGTATAGCAGAGTCTACTGAAGTCTATATGTATATATGTACATGTTTCTTCTTTCATCTCTCGTCCTCACTACTTTATCCCTCTGTTCGTCTATATACCCTCGTCGATTATTGGCCAACACGGCGTCCAACACAACTTTGCGAAACCTCGAAGCTCGCGCTTCTTTCACTGAGGTCGAGGGGAAGTTTAGGCCGTTTCTTCCCGACGAGTTGTTTCGCAAAACCAAGGAAAAGGGGGGCGCGGATATATGCGAGCGTCGAGAAGGTATCGGACGTAAGGAGCGTGAGATATTATAAACGTCGAGGGCTGACTACTATGCAGAAAGATTTGCAGTGTACGCAAGTACGGGAGTAAGCAATCCTCGTGCTTACGAGTACCTATCACTGCTGTGTATATGTGTTTATGCTTTTTGTATGTATGTTTGTGTGTCTGTGAGCGAAGGAAGCACAACGAAGGATGAGGCGTGCTTCCCAAGCACGGAATTTCGTGATGGGTCCGGAACGAACGCGTAATACGACTTTTATGAGGAAATTCCTACGAGCTCTCCATGTCTCGCGGGGCGAGTAACAGCGAGATGCATATGATTTGTTACTCGCCCGTGGCCTATGCTATACTATACTAGAAACTACTGTGCTGCAGAGGAATAAAGATTGTAGACATACGTGGGAGCTGTATGATATTTTCCCCAACCCTTTACGGCTATTAAGGGGAAAAAAGTTTCAGAGAAAGATTAACCTTTCTTTTTTTTTTTTTCTTCTTTTTTTCGGTAAAATGTACGATCGACCGCCTACGGTGGATACAATTAATTAGATTACGGACTCCACATTTCTATCGATAAAAAAATCGAAAATTTTGAAAAAACGTTTTCTCGTCAAATTTTCAAAAGACGCATTTTAAAATTGAAATTAATTGATAATAAAATGAAGATGATGACTTCCGCGTTGAATATATTAATTTTTTAATTATGCGATTTTTTATACGAATAACGATGTTTATGAAAAAATTATGCATTTTTTTTTTATTTAGAATAGCGGATAACGGAAGTTTATTTAATATATTTCGGTTGGTTATATAGCGAAATTATCGATATTTCTACCGATTAAATTTATACGGAATACTCTTTTTTTTCGTTTTAATTGTTGAAGACTGCATTTGATAGGTTAATAATAACGAAGTATTGAATTTGTAAACTAACGAGAATTTTTTTTTTTTTTTTGCAGAACAAGCCAATCACCTTAATCTGTTCAACAATCGTCAACAGCCGAAGAAGAAGCGCAAGAGTCGAACGGCATTCACGAATCAACAGATATTCGAACTCGAGAAGCGATTCCTTTACCAGAAGTATCTTAGTCCGGCGGATCGTGACGAGATCGCGGCGCAACTGGGACTGAGCAACGCCCAGGTGATAACGTGGTTTCAGAATCGTCGAGCGAAACTCAAGAGGGATATGGAGGAACTTAAAAAGGACGTTCAGACTGTAAATCCTCTTCTCGTAGCTCAACACCACAAAACCTTCCTTGAGAATGTTCAGGACCTCGGAATATTAAAAAAGAGGCCATTGCCCAGTTCCATGGATGAAAAGTCTTAGACGCTAACGAAAAAAAAAAAAAAAAAAGTAATTTATATTTCCGCATATTTGAATTCTCGAATTTCTCGTTATCCGAGAATTCATTCGAATGACAAATTAACGAGCGAAGAAACGTTAAAAAAAAAAAAATTATCGATTTAACCGAAACGTTAAACTAACCGATTCTTCCAATCAGCGCGAAAACAAAATTCGATGTAATTTCTTGGAAAGAATCCGATTTATCGCGATTTACGGTGATACAAATATTTTCACATCAGAGTGAAGACAAAAAAAACTGTTAGGTTTCTCGTAGGAGCGAATAATAAATTTGAAATTTAAACTGGTCGACATAAAGAAACGAAGAAGGCGCGTCGAGGACGAACCGTCTCGTAGCCACATGTATTATAATGTATTTATTACGAAGAATGATGAATTAAAAAAAAAAAAAAAAATACGAAGAAAAAAGGAAAAAAAATACCGATAGATCGAAATCGGTCAGACTAAAGCGATGATAATAAATTATTGGTAATTATACTGTAGTACGTAATTCATGAGCAAAGCGAGACCGGTGAAAGGCTCGCCGATTCTCATTACTCGTTGTAAATATCGTTGTAAATAAATCATCGATAGAGAGAATGAATTTTCCTGTAATATGCTGGTTATAACAATAACGTAGAGAAGTCGTCGTTATACGTGATAAGAGTAAAAAAAAGTAATGAAAATGTAAGAAAGAGAAATATAAACGAATAGAATGGGACACTGCAATATATCCTAATTGTCAGTTTAAATTAGGGAAGCTTTACGATTTTCTATTAAGATCGCGAGATAAATTGCTTGCGAAATTTCGATCTCGTCGTGTTGAAAAATCCGATGACATAGATTGAAATTTCGTTCGCGCAAATCTAGTATTCGAATGATTGTGACGAGCGATTGAATATATTGTGCGAACAGAACTTTTAGCAAAGTGTATAGCTATCCGAAATAAATGGATATATAATTAATGAAAAATTATCACAGTGTTACGCAATTATTTTTATACCCGAAATCCCATCGAATTATTTTTTATCGTAGAAATAAAAAAATCAAAAACTTACGGCAAATCGTCGACGAAGATTCGTAAAATCTGCGTGCGAAGCTGAAAAAAGAAATGCGTTACAATTATCTGTTAAATTCTAAAAATGTATTATAGTACTTTCTGTTCTTTTTAAATGAAATTCTATTATATAATTCCTACATTTTTATAAAATTGAACAATCACCGCGCTGACTGTGGAGATTAAAACAATAAAATATGAATCGGAAAGTGTAAAATCTCAGATGAAAGAGAAATCATTTAACAACTAATTACGAAATTTTCTTACTTTTCCTAAAATCGTAATTAACAAATTTCGTTCATTAGAACGAAAAATTAATTTTTACCGGCGTCTGAAGGGTGTAAATTGAATCGTAGATGTGTGTATCGTAACATTTACCAGGAAAGGGAAATAAAATTACGGAAATGGTAGTGCGCAGTGAGCAGAAAAGGGGAATCGTAATGATTATTAGCCATTCAAAAATATACTTTAACCGTTGAAAATAGCGCATGCAACGACGACTTCCGGGAATCTTTTTGATGCCTTCTACCCGCTCAATCTTTAACTGCTCGACATTTATCGAGTTGCGTATCCCGTATCGCACACGCGTCATATACGCGAACTCGTAGAATTTCGCACTGGTGGAAACACAACGCGCGGGATCTGCGTCTCGTCATAACGTTGCGAATAGCTGACATAACATGAAACCGCGCCGGATGGTCGTAACGCGTATTCGCGAAATAATTTAGTCTCAACGCTTCTACCCTTTCGGTCGCTTTTAATCCTTTTCACGAATCCCGTAACTTTGGTTTTTGATTAAAAGTTCTTAAACAACGCGACGCTTCGATACAACTTTCTTCCGCGATACGAAAAAAAAAAAAAAATCTCATCGCCTGATCAATGCGACCCAATTTTTTTTTTTTTTTTTTTTTTTAAATTCAAATTCTTGATAATATGTTTGACTTCTATGATTGAGGTATCAACGCGGTTTTACGTGATTCGAACTAAAAAAAATCGAACACGAAATTTGGATTCCCTAAATTAGTTGATAAGAACAATTTTCCTGATACCCAGTGAAAAGGTAGACGGAGAAATTATGAATTGAAAAAAAAAAGTGCTGAGACGAGAACGTGTCGTCAGGGCTGTAGCCTCGTAGAATGCCAAGCGGTTTAGCCTCCGCGGTCACCCAGGCGCGGGCGCGTCTGTTATATGTCCGACAAGTTCCTTTATCGAATCTCCGCACTAATCGACGGCGCGCTCCCATAAATCCTCGGAGGCCCGTGGTCACCGTGTAACTGGACGCGCGCGCGTTCGCGGTAAAGTCTCAGAGGACACTGGGGATATACATATATATATATCCAGAACTATACCGTGTAGGTATACTATATGATACACGGATTCGCGAAGAATCTCTTGAATTTCCATCGCAAATTGCCTTCTGTTAATCAATCATGTTAATTATACGTTGGATTACACGCGATTTGTATGCTAATGCGCCCATCATAACCTCGATAAACTCGCGGATTGAAGTAAAGAGAAAAAAAGAAAAAACATTGTTAAGCGTGGGAGTTATTTTAATTACTTCATCAGTCTCGTTTGGCTTATTCGGCTTCGTTGACGAAAATCATTTTTTACATCTTCAATAGAATCAGAGGGTCTGAGGTATAGATGACAATGAATAGAATTTCTTTCGATAAAATTCAGTGATTAGGGGGTTTGTGGTTACGGGAAGAATTTCGAATTTTTTTTTTTTTTCGAATTTCGAATTTTTTTTTTTTATTTTAGGACCCATCAATAGGCCCTTTTGCACCCATCAAAAATTGATTTTAATGTGTCTATAAAAAGAAATTTTACGAATCGGGTAATTTCTCAATTCAATATTTTTTTCTTTTTTTTTTTTTGAATTTCAATAATTTTTTTTTAAATATTTTAAGACCCATCAATAGGCTCTTTTGCATCCATCAAAAATTGATTTTAATGTGTCTATAAAAAGAAATTTTACGATTTTGATAATTTCTGTTATTTTCGATAAGTTTTGAGAGATCGAACGCCTGAAATCGATCGGCTTTTATTACATTGGATTTATTAAAAAAAAGAAATGAGAATGTTTCGATTGAATGAATAAAAGACTTGGGGCCCGAGGGTTCGGTAACAGAAAAGGGATTTCGTTCGTCAGAAGCGACGTGGACTGAGGGTCTGTTGTTGATCGGTCCCAACGGTAGTTCGTAGCCATCGCTAATATCGACGGGACCATATATGAAGCAGTAAGCAAGGTAGCCAATGCCGCCCTGTAATTCAGGCGCCGCACCGGCCAAATAAAGAATTCATAATGGCGATGATGACCACCGCCAATTTTCTCGATATATCCGATACACCAATAACTCAAGAGCCATCGCGAGATCCTCGACGCATCCCTCGCATCAGACGCAACAATCGTTTATTGCATTACGTATACCGCGCATTTGACTCTCGTAAAAAAAAAAAAATGAATTTTCAAATTCAAATTAGTTAATCATTTCTTATCAAACAAAAAAAAATTCCGATTCGTATTCTCATAAATTGTTCCGTCAATTTTGATCAAAATTGAAAATGTGTAAAAAAAAAGTAAAGCAAAAGAAAAATGTCAGAAATGTCACGACGTCACACGCTCGATTAGCTCAACTAATTTGATGGGACGAAAAAAAAAAAAAAAATGCGGGCAAAGGATCAGAACGAAATTTTATCGACTTTCACAATTCTATAGACGAATTCGCGTGACGAATTAATTCGATTGTGTTATATCG
This sequence comes from Buathra laborator, assembly GCA_934046635.1. Classification (NCBI taxonomy): domain Eukaryota; kingdom Metazoa; phylum Arthropoda; class Insecta; order Hymenoptera; family Ichneumonidae; genus Buathra; species Buathra laborator. Next base: position 10,648,073 of record OW203900.1, read on the forward strand.
GGCGGTATCGCGGTACGATGAGAAGTTCGGGGTTCGGAAGCCATCGCCATCACGCATTCGAGGAATGTCGTACCTGTTTCTCGGCTCCTCGTGACCCCGCGAGTTTCGGGAAATCGTCCGAGAGCTGTATAGCTTAAGCTAACGCAAGAGGCGAGCATCCAGGTCTCACGATTTTTATTATTATTACGAGGTGCGGTTTAATGGTGCGGTTTGGCAAAGTGCCGAACGTTATACGGCCCGATGAAACTACGAACTTCGCTGGTCGCAACGCGGGGTATATATATAGCGATGCATCCCCTTAACACCCGGACAAGTTCACCCCGAAACCGAAACATTTTCGAGGGGTAGTAGGTGAGGGACTCTGTAGTCATTTCACACTCGGCTGAGTTAGATTTAAGGGTGCGAAAGCCAAAAGCCCACCCCGCGCGGCACGTCGTCATCCCTGTCCCTTTCCTCGTCGTCTTCGTTGGGCTTTCGGAACCTATACACGTCCGGGGGCTACGGAAACTCACGGCTTCCCTCTCGATCACGAGAAAATAGTTTGGTCCTAACTGCTAAGTAAATCCGAACGATCGTTGAAGCGTGTCGATCTGTTGTCCCGATAATAGAATATACAATAGAGAAAAATAAATAAAGTTAGATCGGCTTTGGACGGTCTAATCTATTAATCCCCGGCGTGATATTTCAAAGTGTTGGACAAACTTTGCGTAACAAAAAAATTATTTAAATTTATTTTTTCTATTGTCCGCGAAGAAAAAAAATACATCGAAGTAATTTTTTTTTTTATGGACGATAGGTAATCATATCGAATAATAATAAATAATAAAGAATATCAACTTTTAGGTTATCTGCGTTTATCGAGAGGAAAAATGGATATTTCTTAAAGCCGTTTTTTTTTTTTCAAGTTGGAATTGTGCATAATATTCACAATTTATTTATTTAAAAAAGTTGAGTATTTTATCGTAGAAGTCTGAGACGCGTCCAATGTCGAACTTTCAGGTTTGCAAGGAAAATAACCGTAGAAAAAAAAACTATAATTAAAAAGGGTCAGATAAAAATCATAAAAAAGAAACTTCGAGTGTCTCTTGTCCTTCGATATGTTCTTAGCGTTCGCATGACAAAAATTGAAACAATTTCATCGCGACTGCGAATGTGCATTCACACCCGCGTGTCGCGAAAACAGGGTGACGGGTACTCTGTCGAACCTGTTCTTAGTGACACGCTTTACGCCACGCAGGGTTTTGTCAATCACCTTTCGTAAAACAGCCGACGAAGAAAAAAAAAAAAAAAAAACCACCGCAAAACCGTAATGTCTATATTTTTTGCGGAATCGAGAAATCTACGAAGTAGTTAACGAGTCGTATCAACCCTTAAAAAAAAAAAAAAAAAAAAAAAAAAAAAAAGTACTATTTTTTTCGCATTTCGTGAGTTCAACAGTGATAAATATACATATATAGAGTATCGTCATTTTGATCGAGAAACGAGTTACAAGTCGTGACCATCACTTTGCATAATCTCTCTCGTTGCGACTCGCTTCGCTCGGACGGTAGCGAGCTGAGCTCTTCGCACGAAGTAAATGCGAGTAGAGATACGAGAGGAAAAGCTGTACGCATATACGTATGAAAGGGATGAGGGATGCTGGGGCAAAGGGAGGGGGGAGGGAGTAGATGGAAGAGAGAGTAAAAAAGAGGATCACTCGACTTCGCGAAAGACTGAATAAGAGAGATGATATTCCCGCGTTATCGACACGCCCACGTAATTCGGAGCCATTTACTCGTTGACTCTGTCGACCTGCCCGACTCTCACACCGATATGCAAGACCCCCGTATCTATATACGATGTTCGAGGCGCACTGGGCGCGAAGAGAACATAGTCATGCGTCAGTCACTCGGAACGTTTGCCACGGACCGAGTTTGCCGCCGCCGCCACCACTACCACCTTCTCAACTGTGCCGCAACCGATCCATAATTTTGTTGCGAGGCACACGCGAGAAACGAGTTTCCTCGGCATAGATAATTAGACGTGGATCGAGTCTCGCCGTCTTTCTTTCTCTTCCACGAGTGAACGTTCGTTTCTCAGTCGCCTCATCAGCGGATCTCGTTAATACACGATATGCCTCTGCTGCCTATATACTCTGTCGTTCTATGTATATATATATATATCTTTTTTTCATTATTTCCTTCTGTCTTTCACTCGCATCACTGTTACGTACAGAATCTCTCAACCGCCTACTACACTGCTACCGGCGTAAGATAGGATTCAATAGATCACTTCTATGGTTATTTATTAACGACGGAAAAAAGTATGTTATGTATATATGTATATGTATATGTATATATCTCTTCTTCGACGAGCCGTAACGATCTTTGAATACAATTTTATTGGCAATAAAATTATTATCCAAGTACTTACCTCGTGAAAAAAAATTGAATCGCGAAATATATCTATATATATCCGATATATTTTCATCGAGAAATGATACATTGTGAATATATTTAAATATATATTTCTGCAAATATATATAAATCAAAATAAATAAATAATAATATTTTCATTCATTATTTATTTTTTTATTCGATAATAATAATAAAATAGCAAACAGCGAGTATATTTTTTTATTATTTGGTATTCTCGGGAATTAAAATTTTTATATTTTTTTACGAAAAAAAAAGATCGGTGTATCAATTATTTGGCAAAATCGGATTAATTAGACAAATTATTAACGTACCACAGTATTTTATCGGATAGTTTTCATTATCGATGTTCTCGCGAACCCTTAAGAAAAACCTGATAACGTTTTCCTTCGAAAAAGTACTTCGCGCATTAAGGAACCGAAGGTCGTTACTTAAGGACGCGATGGACCCCGCAAAATGTGTTAATACCTCATTACTCTCTTTATGATCGTAAACGCTTAACATTCGCCAATTTTTTTTTTTTTTTTTTTTTTTTTTCGAGATTCAATGCGAGTTACGAAGTATATGCAAGAAGCGTGGGCTAAAGAATAGGATAGTGGAAGCGCATACACACACGCGGGGCGGGATATCTTCAATCGCGTCTTTCGCGCGAATGGGACAGCTGATGGGCCGTTGTCCCCCGAGGCGATCGGCCGAGACCAATCAGCGTTCGCCCCACGTTCGAGTTTCTTTCTTATATACCCTTTCGCCGTTCCGTCGGTTCGGTCGGTACCGGCGGCCTAATGACACCTACAGGCCAAATAGCCATGATATTCGACAACCGTCCGCTAACGAACTCCGCCACACGTACGAATATACATCGCGATTTATACTATACCGCGGAGGGAGAAGGAGAATTATAAAAAAAAGGAAACAACTAAACCAAACTTCGTGTGGTATACATATTCGTCATAATAATGAGTTATAACTATAAATTCAATACATTTACATCGAATAAATGGCCGAATCTCCATTATTATGAACGGAGAATGAAAGAGTTCCGCGTGTTCACAGATGCTTCACTGTGTGAATGCGTGTTTGCGTTTCGTTCCGACGAAATAAAAAGTTTTATTCCCGTTTATTCGCGGGTGCGAAAGAACGGATCTCGTGCTGACCTCGCGCTGCGGTAATACGGCACGCAGAGGCTGAACAGCGAGATCCGTGGCCTCGCGGGTCCACCGCGCTTGATGGATTCAACGTCTACTTAACACACGAGAAGCCAAATTATTGTATATAGGCGAAGAGACGGCAAAGACTCATACGATGGTCAGTCGAAGGAGAGAAAAAAAAAAAAAAAGATGATAATTTTAACAGCCGAAATGATTCGTCGTCACCTTCCACTGACGTACGTTGCTAATTGATTCTACGTATTATAAGTGAATCATTTATTTGGAGAACAAGAAGAACAACTCATTGACAAAACACTTCGGGAAGTGGTTGCTAATTATTCGACGTCCGAAAAGCCATCGAATAGGTAATGAAACGATACTGCGAACTCAACGCCAATTAACCTTCCAACGGTGTAACGATTTTTTTAGACCCAATCTCAATCCGTTCGCGGACTTCAACATATTTTTATATTTCTATACGATCCGAGTGACTAATAAAAAAAAAACGCAACGAAAAAAAAATCCCAAAAAAAAAAAACACTAAAACCAATTTAAAAATAACGAATTATCTTCATAACCAAAAATCTTTAAAAATTTACAAAAAATGCTGAATCATTATCAATTTTCCGAGAACGTCACAAAAAATGGCTAATGTCTTATTTGATCGTTTAAAAAATGCAGTGCCTTCATTCCCGTAATTATCAAAAGATCGATCATTGATTAAAAAAACAACGATATCAGCATAACGATAACGCATTCTATGAATTAATGGCTTCGATATGAAAAATGTATAGGTAACCGGTTGATACTTTGACGAAGAATCCTAATTAATTGATCGCTTTAGTACCGTTGCAGATAATTCCAATAATAATGTATTCCGCATTTTTCGATTATCGGCACGTTCCCGATCGCTCGTTGATCGTGGCATCATCAACGACGATCGGTTCGAGATGCCCGGATGACGTCACGTTTGAACGAGGGGCACGAGAGGGTCCCGCGCATAGGTTAATGGCGAGGAGGCCCCGCGGGACCCGAAGAGTGAGCGCACAAGGAGAGAGAGAGAGAGAGAGAGAGGGGCCCCGGACCTGCCAGCGGCTCGGCTCCTGATTACAGAGCTCAGAGGATACCCTACACTCTCGCTCTCACCTCGGTTATCGTGAGCTCACCGGGTACCGACAACGCTATAGATCAACCAACGCCCGGAACTCTGTCGCGATATCCCGGTGCTGGAATGGGTCTCCACGGGTTTTTAAGGTGTTGTAAGTCGTATAAGCTGTGTTCTCCTTACTCTCCTCGACGCGGAGGTGGTCCACCTTACTATGCTGTTCGGCGCATTCCAGTTTCACGAGAAATTTATCGGTGGCGTTATACACGATGGCTAACCCCGAATATTCGTCCTTGTCGTCTGACACGGTGAACGACGGATCAAGTGACTACAACTTCCGCAATAACGGATCATCAACGACGCAGGATTAATCGTAATATTCCGGAAATGAGGTTAGAGCAATTATTGGATTTGATTTAAAATTTTATTTGTCAATGAGATCATCATAACTTGTAATGCAAATCCTGATCTCGAAGCCCCTAAATTGGGGGTTGAGATCAGTTATGTTAAGTTCCGTCTAATCGTAATATTCCGGAAATGAGGTTAGAGCAACGATTGGATTTGATTTAAAATGTTATTTGTCAATGAGATCATCATAACTTGTAATGCAAATCCTGATCTCGAAGCCCCTAAATTGGGGGTTGAGATCAGTTATGTTAAGGTCCGCCTATCGACAACTTCTATGAATTGAGGGGTTTTCGGTGATATCTTCATAAAAGCGATATGCAAAGATGTGCAAAGTTTGTTTTTATCTTTTCAAAGACAAGAGATTCTATCATTTTCAACAACAATGCCATCGGAAGCAATGGGAATTTGGAAAATTTCGTTATCTGTTTTATCGACGGAGAACTTCCGCATGAAAGTAACGATGTTCCAATTTGACCGAATTTGTTGTTCGAAAGGGCATTTCTACGCTAAGTCTCGACATGCATCATCGTCGGGGGCATAAATCACTGTTAATCATCATCATTATCATTACATTATCGTTGCGCGTGTAAAGTCACGATATCGATGTATTTTAAATACCGAATCGATGGAGCTTCCGGTAAGCGTTCAATTGATAGGTTTTGGTTACAGCGCTCAGTGAAAAAATCAGTTTTTAAACGATTAATCGTAATTGCCGGTACTCTCGCTTGGTGAGAAAATCGCGTAGAAGTACGTAGAGTTTTAGAGGTTATAACATTGTACCGACAGATAGGAAAATTGCTAGTAATTTTCTCGACACGCGAATACCAAAGCCGGTGGTCCGAATGGCAAAAGCAATAAATGCCTCGGGAACGATGGGTGTTACTTGTTCAGCTGTATCGGACGAACCTGCGGAATCCGATCGACCGCGGACAACCCATTTCAACCGAATGCACCTTTTTCCTCCATTTTACGAGTGCCATTTTCTTTTTTTACGTTGAGCAATGAAAACGATTGTGAAAAGTCTTTGCAATCGTTTTTGCGAACTTCTATCGTCAACATTATCGGAGTATATCGATGTTATATCCCACAGGCAAAAGAGTTCATTGCAAAACATGTCTATGATACATCGAATGAATTGCAGGAATCGGGAAAATGGCATTCTTCAGCATCAAATGCTGTATAGATATTTCCGGCGAAAAGGAACCCTGAAAATGGAACACTTGGCTTACTATCTGATTTCGTGACTTTCGCGCAGTTCATGATTCCCGATCTAAGTTCCATTTCAGGGTTAAAGAAGTCTGACATTCTCCGTTACATAAAACGTTAAGCTGCGGGAATCAATCGCCATACTGATCAGTGATTCTCATAGCTATAATCAGCTGATCAGAACCTCCGAACAACTCGATAGTCAGTCCGTTTGATTCAAAAGATCTGGTTGATCCGAATCCCAACGCACTTCAGAAGTAAAATAGGATTCAAAAAGAAACCGACGGCGAATGATCTGAAATCTCCTAAGATTCTGGACTCGTGTAATATAGTCGTTATCCCAGAGTGTGTGGTCCAATTGATTCCCCTTCTAAACTAAAGCAACACGCCTCTCTCGTGTGCCATGAAACAATAAGAACGGAAAGAAAAGTTGAAGAATCGCGTTGGAATGGTTTAGACTTTGAATTTGCAACGTCCGGTCGTTCTCGTTCCCATCCCATGCCATCAATATAGGAATAGTTTCTATACTCGGTGGGGGCAACTCGTGAGTGTTCGAGTTTAGGGAGATTTCAGTTTAGGGACGCTGGTTAGGCACGCCGAATGTATATTACCTCGCGCCCGCTGTTCAACTTTGCGCACGACGTGGCGTGTGTGTTGGAACCGCGCGCGGCGGCCAAAGGTGCAGATTAGAGACCCCGGGATAATTAAGTAGCGCCTGGTCGACTAACGCCCAGCAGGTACACACTACAAAACTCGCAAAACTCTAGGGTTTCGAACGGGAATTCACTCCTCGCGCATATTCGTGTCCAGTAGGATTTCCCTTTCGATGATGTTCACCTTGTGTGTGTTTCAACAATTTTTGCCATGTCGTTTCTCCGTGTTCCTTTGCTCCCGTCACTTCTGTTAACCCCCTTCCCACCCCTACCGCTCGGTCCAACGTTTGTATACTAAACTCCATTGTGGCTATTGTAAATTTCGCGAGCATAACAATCTCGTGCGAAATTTTACGCGAAACTTCGAACGTCTTTTGTTCGCGAGATGAAATCGAAATAAAGAAGAAGAAGAAGAAAAAAACAATGACAGGCTTCAAAATAAATTATTCGCAACTACTCTATTATCGTAATTCTCAATCGCATAGTTCCGACACTCGTGAACACCTAATATCACGAAAAATATAGCCGTATTAGAGAAGATTCGCTGCATCACGCGAACTATTATCGTTGGACATGTATCAGCTTCGAGGACTCACGATAATCTATATTCAAGTAGGCAGTGGTTAAGAATGTATATCGCTAAACGATATAATTGATATTAACATAAGAGACGTGTAATCTTTAAAAAAACGTTTATCATTCAAATTTTTGCAAATTAGAGACCTAAACATTATGTCCCATAAAAGATTAAGGATTTCTCAGGCTTTTTCGGGATATGTATTTCTGTTTTTAGACATTAATACGAAACATATCGTTGACTCAGTGTGCAGCAGGACTCGTAACTAAAAGGTCAAAAATGGAGCCAAAGATTTAAAAAAAATAAATAGGAAAATGAAAAAAATTACGAAAAACGCTGAAATTGAAGGGGAAAAAGAGAAACAATCGCAAAAATCAACGAATGAATTTAAGAAGATTTCCAAGACCACTTTAGACTTCAAAACTTCGTGATTTGAGAAATTATTAATTTAACAGAAAATATCTTTACGACGAATTTCCATTTTTTTATATACTTTTTTTTCTAATTTTCACAGCCTCGCAATTCTCAATGATAAATAAAAATGAATAAATAAAAAATGTTGCAAAATCCTCGTGTCTCTGAATCGGTTTGCAGCTAATTTCGTTCGTTCTCCAGAAAGGCTAATTGTCGCAATTGTCGGCGCGTAAGAGGTAAAATAACATTGTAGTATATATCGCGAATCCAAAGAAGGGTCTCCATTCGCGGTATCCTGAATCCTGAGAAGTGAGAAGTCGTCGAATCTCCGGTACGCGGCAGAGGATGAGGAGCTGACAAGAGAGGATACTTGAGGCGGGAGGGGGGGGGGGAAGAGTACGGAAACGGGAGGATAGTTACGCGTGTAACGAAGAGGGAAGATTGTGGGCAGAGTAAGAGAAAGCGAGGGGACGTTGTACGGGAGGAAGATAAAGGCAGAACTTGGATTATTAGCGAAAGCGCCGGGGTAGTCGTGTTGGAAGGTGTGATTCCGCGACGTGCCCGGACGCCTCTCTCCGTCCCCCGTCTCATTCCTTCGCATCTCTGTCCGCAGGTGAGACTGCGGCGAGGACTCGAAGTAGGAATATAGCTGCCGGTGAAGAGAGCGCCGCGCCGATCGCGCGCGAGAAATATATAAGCAACGCGAATGAGATTCGCGAGTAGAGAGGTACGACGAAGAGGGGAACGGGCAATAAGAGGAGAACGGAACCGCGAAGGAAGACGCGAGAAGAACGAACGAAGAAGCGAGCTGAGACGACGGGGTTAACGATGAGAATGATAAAGTAAGAACGTGAAAGACAGAAAATGAACGCGATTGCGAAGGGTGGACAAGAGCGGAAGAGCATCGCGAGGGAAAGGGGAAGGGTAAGAAAGGAGTCTCGTGCGAAGTGGTGGGAGAAGATCAAACGAGCCGACGAGCCACGGGGTGGTCCTCTCTACCAGGGCTTCACCGTGTTCCTTCGCCACTCCGGCGCAGCCTCTCGGCGAGCTGTTCCTTCCTTCTCTCGTGTACGAGATCGCTCGCGCGAACGATTCAAGCTCGGGCTGCGGGTTCGGGCACAAGAGACGAGAGAAACCCTCTTCGCCTCTTTCTCTCACCTATATTATTCATATTTCCACGCTCGTGGTCCCCCCTGAGACTATGTGGCGGAGACGAGAGAAACGAAAGAGGAGAGATACAGAGAAGGAGATAGTTGGTTCACGTGTGTGAACGGTGCATCCATATCTTTTCATTCCTTCTACGTTCGAGAGAAAGAGAGTCGAGGATACCTCGCGATGCTTCTCTCGCGGAGAACTCGCGTCAGGCCCTCCCGTAGCGGTTGGGTCACTTTGTAGTTCATGGATATATACCTCGGTACTTTCTGCCCGCCGGTGCGTTCGGGAAAAGATCCTCAACGACGAAGAATGGGGTATATACAGGTTGATACAGTTGCATTGATCACTGTGTCGATGTGTCGAAGATCGCGCGGGGCGCTAATTCGGATGTTAATTAATGTATGGGATGTATCATTGGAGCGCTTTGGCTCTGACAGTGACGAAGATTCCTACCGACATCGAAGAATCAGAGGGAGCGAACCCCGAAGAAGGTAAAAGAAGCGTCGAAAAATGTTGATCCAATTTCTACTTCGCTACCTGAGTTACGCGTCACTGCCTTAAGGGATGATCCGCTAAATCACATCGGCATCTGTGATTGGATTCGTTCGTATGTGTGTTTGTTGAATAAGGTATTCATAGAAACGAAGCCGTAATTACAGAAATTTTTAACGAAGTCTATCGTAGAAAATTGCGAAAGCCTGAAATTCAGCTGATGGAAGAACTCTGTAGAAATTATTGGAATAAAAATTCTAGAAAAATTAGGGTATCATTTTTTCCACCCTGTTAGGGAGGTTAGGATAAAAAATCCTGTAGTCCGATGATATTTAAAATAAAAAGAAATAAAAAATATATCGAAAAAAAAAAATTAATCCGTTTGGATCCAAATGCGACTCCACAAGTTACAAAATTCATTTAATTGTAATGTAATAACAACAGAGAACCACACCTCATGCACGATACTTTGGACGATGTTCCACAAGCTATAGGCGTCGCAGAAACAGATACAGAATCTTGTAATTTCGAACTTCGCGAACTTCAACTCGAACGGATCACGCAGCGTAGAGCTCTAAATTGTTCGGTCGGTTATAATGAGAGACATACGGTTTTACGCTCGCATTACAAGCTCAACGGGATGAATAATCGGTATACGTTGTAGAATGCGTACTATTCGCAACGACCCACGCATCGAGTCACGTACCGACGTAACGTATCGTTTTGACGACGACAACGACGACGACGTCATTTTAATAAATTCGCAGCAAATCACGAGAGAGAGTCGCGCGCACTGTGGCGGTCCGCGGGGTCACGGGGGATGATTTTAGTTGCAAATCGCGAAGCGCCGCGAGACCCGACAAAGGCCTCAAAAGAACCGCGATGCTGGTGTGCACTCCGAGAGAGCGCTCCTTCGTCCTCTTCCCTCGAGGCAACTCGCTCTATCTTTATCCTCCTCTCTTTCGCTCCTTCGTTCTTTCCATCTCTTCGCTTTTCTCCTTATCCCTCTCGCTACCCCTCTCTCTCTCTCTCTCTCTCTCTCATTCAACTATTTCTCTCTCTTACTTTCATTCGTCTCTTTTTATTCCAATGCTCGGTGCTTCTTCTTCGCGCGCGCGGACATCTCTTATTTCTCCACACCTTAGCTATTATCATACAAACGTCGATGATGAGACGGTTATGTATACCCCGGAAAAGTCTTGCGGTCTCGAGAGCTCCGCGCGCAGCCGACACCGCAGTCCGCATTATCTTTTCTCCGATTCCGCCTATTCTACTGTGTCGACTTTATACCGCGATGCGACGAAGGAACGCCGAAAGTCTTTAGTTATTATTCTCGTGTTTCATCGATTTGTAGAAAAAAAAAAAAAAATTTATATAAATTTGTACTAATTAATGAGACACAAATTTTTTTTTTTTTTATAGTTAACGAATGTTAGATATGGCGAAATAAATTTATTTAAAAAATTAATATTTTGAATAAATTAATAATATTTTTGCCGTTTATTGTAACAAAAAAAAATAAAAAAATTTTAGTTTACCATTTCGATTGGCGAATGTGACACGAAACGCGATAAATAAATATCTTAATGAGAATCCGCGCGTCGTGAGCGGACAACAGAGAGTGTCTATCGTTTGCACGCAATTGATGGCGAGTTCACGATATCTTATCTCGAAACATCTTTCGAAACTTTTTTTTCGTATTTTATTTTCGCCCTTTTGTCACAGTTAATTAGGTAACACTTGTTCGAGAATGAAACGCGTCGAAGTGACGGCGTTAAGGACGGAGTGTGTCCGCAGGTTCTCACCGAATTGCGGTCCATAGGCGGTTCAAAATTATTAGACCCGTCCGCTGTCGGCCCCAACAGAGTAACCATATTAGACTTACGAGAGAACTCCGTTGAATCATTGAGATTTCCGGAGCGATACGCTTCGACGCCCTTTTGCATTCATCAACCAGAGATCCGACGACAGAACCCAAAGGACACGAACGAAAGGAAGGAACGAAATGGTTGCGAGGAATAGAACGACGAGAGAGCGAAGAAGAAAATTAGAGTCATGTAAAGTCCTCAAGCCGATGAGAATAAAAGAACGAATGGGAGGGATGAGAACGAAAGTGCGAAAAATCTTCGGAGCGATGGATAGAAAGATAAAATGACGAAAAGCACCTGTTTCTCGAACAAATTCGCAATCCAAAAATCCATCGAGAAAAAAAAAATCCCTATAAATTTTTAAAAAATTTTCGATCTATTTTTTTCAAATTAATTTTTTTGCTAAATATCCAAAATGTCATTTTAAACAAAAAAAATCATTTGAAATCCGAAAAAACATCGCGAGAGCCAAAAAAAAACTATATATATATTTATAAAAAATGAAAAACGATCGAAGAACGCAGTCGTTCGATGAACGTTCACTGAATAAGGAACGAGCGAAAGGGAAAGAGGGTTAAAAAAATAAAAGAAGGCATAGCGGAATGATCGAGCGAAGGACTTATTGGCCGGGGCACGGGCTCTCGCAAGGTAAGAGAATGGACCAGGTGGTGAGAAATTAGTAGTCCCTACGGGTTCGAGAGGGAAAGAGTACGAAGAGCGAAGCTGCTCTTTGGAGTTTCTCCAACGTTGAGAGTTCGAAGAGAGTCGGAGTCCGGGGGCTCCCCTTCCATCCCTTTCCCATTCCTCCACCCTCCCCCCCCTAATAACCTTCGCGCCGGATGGTATCGACGATCCCTGCGCGCGTCCGCTCGCTTCCCCGTCGTATTACCCAAGGCATCTATAGCTCAATTTGCCGACACCTCGCTAAGTATAGGTTGGGTGGGTGGTCCTTCCTTCCTTCCTTCCTCTCCCTTCACCGCGCGCGGAACCAGAAGGAATGAGAGGCCCACAGTGCGCGCGAGGTGCTCTCCGACACCCCGACACGATATAGGTGAGATATCTCTGAAATATCTATCTATGTATCTCACTCCATTATACGCTCTTTTCATTCTGCTATATCGCAAACTTCGATGCGCCGTTCTTATGCGATACGGCTTCGATGTATTATATGCAGAGAAGTATGCTATACCAACCCCTCGATGAGACAATGGCCGCATCGAGGATCGCGGGGGCCCAGTCGGCTGAGAAATCGCACAGGAAACACCGAGTCACACCCACCGCGAGTGAGGGACCGCGCGAAATACGAGAGTTCGGGCGCACAGACTGAATTCATTTATCGCGATTATTATAGCGTTGAATCAAATTGAATTATATGAACAATAATGAGTCGAGAGCTCGAAAGGATTTTTATTTATTAAACTTACGAATGAACGTTTAATTATATCGTTGATCGGTGACCCATAGCGGTTCGGGAAATGTTTAATTAATTTCGAAAATTTGCGATGTAAGTTGAAATTGATGAAAATTAAAAAATCACTTTGAAAAATAAAAAATACTTAAAAAAAAAAAATTGAAAAAATTTTTTTGGAGTATCAATACTGCGATAATTTTTTTTTTTTTTTTTTTTACTGATTTTCAATATAACCGTTTTTCACTGGAAATCATTAATAGTTTTCAATAGAAAGTTCGAAACTTTCGAAAATTTGTAAGTTATGAAAAAAATTGTACGACTCTATCATCAGCGGTAAAGCGAGTCGCGCCAAAGATACGAGGTAACTGCGTTTCGGCTCGGGGTTCCCGCCCCCCACCCCCGCAGAAGCAACAACGGCTCGATATAGTTCGCAGAGTGAGTTTCGTGATGACGAGAACTCGAAGGGAGGACTGGGGTTGGTTGTCGGGCCCCCGAGGAAAGAAGAACGCGAGGCGTGGATCGAGTCCTGTGCTGTACTTGCAACGAGCGCGTCGTTCTCTCCGCGGCATGGCTTTCTGGTTAAGCTGTTACACGATGTTACACGGCACGCAAACTTTCGCAATTTTGTGCGAACATAACGGGAACGAAAGGGGGGAGGAGGGGGGGAGGGGGAGAGGGAGGTCTCTCGGCAACGATGTTGCTGGCTGCGGCATAACGCGAAGTTTCCCTCCGTCGCGTATACTTTTCAACGTACCTATCCTCTCTAACTGACGCGGTAACAAACGCGATTCGCAAGAGTTGTGAAAAAGTCCGAAGCAACGTCGTTCGTTTAATAACGCCGGTGTGCCGACGAGCTTCCAGTTACGAGATATCGACATTGCTTCTCGGTACGCATCGTCGTACCGCGGATCCTCGCTGCGGCTTATTATAAGTATCACTTAAAAATAAAAAAATAAACTTCAAACCCGCGGGTCGGCTTCACTTCGACGTAAACGAAGATGAAAAAAAAAAAAAAAAAAAAAAAAAATGCTTCGAATTTTCATTCAACGATTATTATTATTATAACATTTTTTTAAGTTATCGAATTTTATGCAAAAGTTACGGCGATGTAGTAAATTCTTCCGAACTGCAGCGTAATTAATATTTTTTTGCGGCTCTTCAACGTGATGTTTTAATTTTCAACCGATGATACGCGATTCGAAACTGCGAAGGCTTTCAAATACGAAAGGAAACCGTAAAACGCTCATTTGCGTATTCCACATTGTCAACTCTTCGAGAAACTCGAAGTTTCGATGTTTCAATAGATTTCCGAATCGAGGCTTCGATCGTGACGATCGAACAAGAAAAAGGGACCGTATCCGCTCGTTATACAACTTCCGCTTTGTCGCGCGCATCAAAACGCGACGCCGATGAAACAGCGAAGGTGAAAAGCAACGCTAATTAATTCGAACGTTTGATACAGGCCACCCGTGACCTCCGCGCCTCACGTAGCATTTCTTTTCATCCACAAGTGCGGCAGAAGACATTATACGAAATGTATGCTAGAAAAGCCGAGCGAACCCATCATATTTCTCGTTTTTAATCGATATACACGCGGCTATGCCGAGCGTAATACACCGAGCGCGCGCCGTAATATTTTCGTGTTGCTCGCGAGGCCGCGAGCTGCGGCCCTGTGTGACTCGTGTAATTGGCTCCCAACTGGACTTCAAAGGGCGCCGCTCTCCTTCATCCGCGCCGCCGTACGACCGTGCGAGTGAGAGGAACACCGGGCTTCGTGATAAAGAGGGAGAAACGTATATACGAAGAAGAAGACGAGAAAGAGAAGAGGTGGAGGTGGCGAAGAAGGAGTAGAAGGCACCGTCGCCGCCACCGAGGAACGAAGCGGTGCGAATGAGAGACGAGGACGGCGAGAGTTCTGAAAATTATACGTGCCATGCGCGAGCCCCTTGTCGAACGGAGAAGGAGCGATTGTGAGAGTTTAAGGAAAACAGAGACGACGAAGCCGGATAAAATAAGGGTTTCTTCACAATGGAAATAAAAATTAAGGAATTGGGGTGTGAGAAAGGCGCTATATATTTTTTTTTCTCATTCTAAATCGCGTTAAAGCACTTAAATTTAAGGAATTAAACGATAAATACGTTGTTTATATTTATTTCGTAAACATTTTTCGCAATTTTAATTATTTTCGGAAATTTTTTTTACCCTTTCGTATTTAATCGGAATATCGAGTTTTGATTTCAATAAGTTTTCTTTAAACTTCGAAAAAAATTATTTTTGTCGGCTAAATCGGCTTTTGCAATTGGCGAAACAAATATTTCGTTCATTGAAAATTATTGGATTTCTTACGATGATAATTAATTCGTTTAATCAACCGAATATTTTTAGTCGATTTAACCGATTTTTTTCAGTGTCTAAAAAATTTTTATGAACGCATTTCTCAATTTTTTTTCCATGTTCACCAATTTAATAAAATGAGAAAAAAAAATGTTTACTTTACGTAAACATCGCGTAAACGATAAAAAGCGTTTCGCGGGATCAAAATCAAAACGAAACGACGCAAACAAATGGTATTCATTGTGAATATACCCTAAGGGCGAGAAAGGGTTGCCGAGTATCGATAGAGGTGCGGGCGAAGTAGTGAGAGAAGTCGCTTCGTGAGTTACGAAGGGCGAAAGGGAAGGAGAGGGGAGGGGGAGGGGGGTGTTCGATAAGAAAGAAAACTGGCAGAGTGAAGGATCGAACGATTACAAGCGCGTGTGCGTCGCGATTGAATGAAAAAAAAATACAGAATGGATCGGAAAGTACGAAAAAAAAAAAAAAAAAAAAAAAAAAAATTACGATAAAACATCGAAGCTGACAAATCGCATTTCTTCACAGGACGTTGTCCATTAACTAGAAAATCTTTTCATCGTCTTCGTATGTATAAATTAATGTTCCCAACTGTACAATATACCATCAGCGAAAATAAGGATAATATATATATATAACACGATAGTCCGCATCCTCGTCGATCTCGTCTTTGGACGCTGCTGGAAGGGAAGACGAGAAGCAGGAGGACGTCGATATATACAACAGGTATTTCTCGGACACGCAGAGCCGCCGTGGTAACGACCGACGAGAACAAGACGGACAAGATCGGTTACCTGGGATGTTTCAACGTGTTCCGAGAGTATATCAGGTACCTACCGGTGTGCCAGATACGAAAGAGAACGTCGGCCCTCTGTCACATTAAGTCAATCGGATGATTATGTCGATTGGCCGCGGGAAGGGAAACTCATTAGCCTCGTGTGCTTCTGAACGGCGCGGGGGTTTTATGCTATATATATATAATATATTAAATTACAATATAACATCGAAACTACGCACAGGTGTATCGATGTATGCGCGTTATACGACACGTTGAACTTCCGGTACCGTTACGATCGTTGGATCATCACATAACCTCAAAAAATCGCATTATTTCGCGATGTTATCAATATTCATACATTTTTCCGATCCCTTAAAAAAAAATTATTTGCTCGATGCGTGTTTACATGTATCGATCTTATCGGGGGAACAATTCCTCTTCGTAAATTTCAGTGTTTATTTCGGCGAATCAAGAAACCCATGAATTACGGTAACCCTCCGCACGGTATCGTGACAAATTTCACCTGCTTCGCTAATAGTTCGTGACAAGCTGTTGCAGTCTAAATCTGAAGGATATACATATATATTCTTCCGAGAGACGAGACAAGCTGACGATTTAACTAGTCCGTGACTTCTAATGTATTTTCGATGGTCACGACTGATAGGGGCACTAAACATCCCTTGTCAACTCGTCTCCGAAGTATAGTTATATTGCGTGAATTTCGCCGGAATAAACGAACGCGTTTATTCGTCGAAATCAACATTTCGTGAGTCCTCTTTAACCCTTATTTCGTCACTTCTATCGAAAGCAATCGCGAGATTTTACGAAATTATCTCGAAAATGTTAAAATCAGAGATCGCGCGGCCCTCTGTCGGAAGATATCGTAACTAATCGTGTTTTTAAAAAAAAAATCGTAAATTGTTTATAAAAATATTTAAAAATGATGAAAAAACATATGTAATAATGAAATTACACGATTTTTAAATAGTTTCGACACATGTCGAAAAGTGCGAGTAAAATTTCTTCCGAAACTAATTTGCGATGTCCAATGGTCGCGATGTACCAAAAATGTGAGACGAAGATACACGGTTCGCCGTTGCGTTTGCACCCGAAACGCTACCCTAACCTAACCTCAGTCTGCTAAATTTCTTCATCGGACCGTTGTTTCCGCTTGACCCAACGTCGACGAGCATTAACGACGTATAATACGCGTCGCGGTTAATGTTTCTCTCCTAAACTCTCCGACAGTGACGCAACCATCTTCGTACCTTTCTCTTTACGCTACTTACAATGTCTCATCTCTTCGTCAAAATTACGCCTCTCTCGTTGTCTCTCGGTAACTCTTACTCTGCCGTTACGAACGAGAAATTGAAGAGCGACAAAACGATACCCACGTGTCTTCTGTTAACCGGCGTCTTTAACCCGTCGTGTGTATATTTCGATGGGATTAACCGAAGTCATAAGTGTGCGCATGCGCGTGTGTTTATCTGGGTAGTGGAATACGAGAATACGAGAAAGAAAGACGAGGCTGAAGCTTAACCTAAGTTGTGCTTTGAAATGAGAAAGATTATGATAAACGAAGAAAAAAAAGGAAAAGGATCAGCGGTAAGGTTAACTCGTAGCCTGTAGCTCGCAGCGCGTCTCGCGTTGTCGTCGTCTGTCGGCCTCGATACGCGCCGCGAAGCGTCGCAAAACGACGCTTCCACCTCAAAGCGGGCGCCGCGGTCTCGTCGTCGACGTCCCTATAACAACCGAGGGGCTTTCGTGGTACGCGAGCCTTCGCGCTTTTGCTACGGAGCTGCGGGCTCTCCTTCGCTGTGCGAAATACTCGCTCGCGTATTGCGAGTGCCGTGCTCTCTTAACTGCAACACTATTAATTGGGCAGAGGCTCTCGGCCCCGCCCGGCCGAGCGTCCGTCCGTAGCTATATTTCATCAATCATTTTTTCGAAAATAATCATCCGAGACGGCCGACGCCGGCACGCTAGTACGCGAATACGGTCGACCGAGGGAACCGAGTGATCTCTTCGCGGTGAAGAGATTTTCGATGTAAAGGAGAAGAGATACCCGACGGAAACCCTTCGCGAAACACATCCGGGAGCGTTGCCTGT
Organism: Buathra laborator; assembly: GCA_934046635.1. Lineage (NCBI taxonomy): Eukaryota > Metazoa > Arthropoda > Insecta > Hymenoptera > Ichneumonidae > Buathra > Buathra laborator. The sequence continues at coordinate 10,666,160 of OW203900.1, forward strand.
TGTTGCAATGTGCAGGCGGCTTCCCCGAATGTCTATGAGGTTAGGAACGAATTCGCGATACTTGGGGTACAGTATTAATTAAGCAAAGCATTTGCACTTGTGTATTATCTTCGATGTTTTTCGATTATCGATCATTGAATTATCGCATTTATTAAAAGTTAATATATTGATCATGAAAATAGCGAATATCTGATAAAACTCGAGTTCACAACTTTATTTTTATAAAAAAAAAAACTTTTGACGGAAACATCGTTAATCAGTAAAAAGAACGACACGAACGTCTCGACTGCACTTACCGTTTCGATGTTCACGATTTAATTGTCCAAGATATCCCGTTGATATATTTCCATGACGCACTGAACTGTTTGTAACTTATAACTAATATATTTTTCATTATACATTTCGATGTAATAATATCTCCACATAAAGCGGAATGAATGCTAATGAAACCGTTGCTACCCGAGATTAATCGTATTTTTACCGAGCGCGGCATCGTTAAACTCAAATTCACTTTTGACGATATAACCCGAGATACAGAACGAACACAGACTCGGTAATAGTACAATTACAGAAACAATTTGTTTATCAACGGAAAAACTTGACACGAAAGGTCACGGAATCGCGTAAACATCGGGGCACGCGTGAAATTAACGGTTCAGTTGACGTGAGAGTGGACGGCATCATGGGACAATGGCGGATCTTAATTCCCGGCGTCACATCGATCGCGCGGCGGGCCCGCAGGCCTGGCGTCAACCGCGTTGTACGTAAGTCGCGACGTGGGCCGTCTGCCAAACGATCTAATCCTCCCGTTTACTTTTTCCGGAAATAAACATCGTGCATATCGAGTAATTATATACAACTATGATAAATTCGTATTCTCTTGTGCGACGAGCGGTAGAGAGATCGTCGAATATTTCCGAATTATTGAATTGAGATCGTAATCGTTGTCAACACCGAGCGTGTGACATAAACAACGCGAATCCTTCGAATAACCTATTTTCGCGATTAATCTACAGCGGTGCAGTGACGTTTTTCAGTGTCGATGGAAATATGTTCATTGTCTTTACTATAGTTCCGCGTGTACGTAGTCTATTCCGATAAGTTTTCAGAGGTTACATTAGACGTGTGGAGAAATCGTAAGTACTGCGTCGGGTTTTTCAGCGGCGCCATTGTTGTTCCGTGTAAACTTAATCTTTTTTTTCGTCTTTTTTTTTTAACAAATTTTCATTCTTTTTTTTACGATTTTCGATTTTTTTGTTTCTCATAATCGTAGTGAAAAATAAACAAAAAATATCAGTTACAAATAAATTCCTGTGAGAAAAAAAAGAGTTAAAATAATCAAGCGACACCACGGGGTTTCTTTCATCGAATCTCGTGCGAATCTTCGCGCGTCGGATTTACGACATTAAAAATTTTATCGAAACGCGAGAGTGAAATAACGAGCATCCCCGTGTTTTTGATTTTGACGGAACGGTAACGATCCGCGGCGGTATCGCTTTATTCATTATACCAATCTCGATCGTTTTTTCGGATCGTCCTTTCATCCCCTCGAGGCGAATGGCTCGACGTTTCATTGACCGTGACCAATCGATCTCGTCCAATCAGCAATAATTTCGTGGCCCGCTTCTCCGGACCACTCGGTTTCTATAGTCTCCTCTCCCAAACAACAATATTATTTAGCACCTCCGACGTATTTCGAAATATTACGAAATTTTAAAAACGTGTTAACCGAATTAAATTAATTTCTCGTCATTATCTGTGCGATATTTATCAATTATTCGATTAAATTAATTCGATCATTTCAAACATTACGAAAATAACGGAAATGAAAAAAAAAAAAAAAATGTTAATAAAACAAATAAAAATATCAGTTTCGACGCGTAACGGTTTAAAAAATCGACGAAATACATCGCGCCGAAAGAAATTTACTTTGGCATTCGGGCAAATGACCGGATCCACAGATCCGTCTCAATCAACTACTCTCGTCCGCGCGAGACGAAGGAAAAAGATCGTGTAGGTAAAGAGGAAAGAGATGAAATGAGGTGCGAGAAGAAATCGATAGATCAAGGCAACACCTTTGGCCCCTCGACGAATAACGTTCGGCAGCCGCACACTGCCGCTGGTTTCCCTCGTGTCTCCTCTACTCGCTCCCTCTCGTTTCCACGTCGGGGGTTTCGCCGCGCGGATCTCTTTCTTCTGATGCTTCGGGCTTCTTGATCTCCGGGGAGTTTGACTCACTTCTCTATACACGAAGGAAGATGTGCTCCGAGTTCGCCGCTGATGCGGACGGTCGGCAGGCCGAGAGCAACGGAGAGATCGAGGGACCGGGCGAAGTCTCTTCTTCCTCCTCGTGGTTCGCGGTCGTATCGCACTGATGCAGAAGCAAGAAAAGGAAAGAGGCATCGAACGCAAGCGGCGAGAAAAGACGGAAGGATGGAACGCACGAACCGCGAGAGAGTGACGGAACGCTTGCGAGACAAAGATAGCCGAACGGAGGATGTTACCTTTGATGGAGAGGACTAAGAACCTCTATTAAGCTTCAAAACACTACCGGCGCTCTTACAGCAACAGGGACGCATTTCGTCAAAAAAAATTTCGTCTCACAGCGCCTGTCGCATCACACCGATCTATCGAGAATTTTATAATTTTACTTTTCATTTTTGTTTTTTTTTTTTCGCGTGATTAACACCGGAAATCGCGCGGATTTGTAAAATCGAAAGATCCATGAAAAAAAAAAGTATCGCGTAGCGAAATATATTTCAAATTGTATCCGTAATATATTATGAAAAAAAAAAATATTTTCCGATATATTTTTTTTTTTTTCGGATTTTGATTTTATTTCGCAATAAAACTTTTTTTTTTTACTTCATTTAGAATAAAGTCAATTCCGATTATACAAATTTTCGAAGTGCTGATAAAAATTATTTACTCGATTTATATACGAAAAAAAATGTGTTATGTGAAATTTTTACGAAATGTTCGAAAAATTAAGCGAAATAAAAAAAAAAATTGTATTTTTTATTTTGCAGAACTACCGATCCATCTTCGGCCGCTTGGAGGATTTTACCGGCTTTTTATGCGAAGTTCCTTCACCCGCGCGTCAAGACGAAACGATTTACCGGAAAGACCAGTAGTCTATCGCAAATCTTAGACTTTCTATCACTCGTTAATGAGGCGCGATACGGTAGTGGCGCGGAGGACGTTTATTTTCACTGTTCACGAAAGAGGGATAGAGAGAGCGACGAAAAAAATGTTAATATCCCTAATGACTTATAAAATGTTGATCGTTCCGTGTGAAAGGCTTAACGGTTTAATTGCCGAACGCGACGCGGTCGGTCGGTGTCTATACGCGCCGCTTTTCATCGTCTCCGCCAATGGGCCACGAAGAGACCCACATGAAACGCGTCGTCTCGATCGCGAACGTTGAACCCTCGTCGCCGTCGTCGTCGGTGACTCCTCGATGTCCGGAGCCCTCCATCGATCAACCAATAATTCGAATCCTACTTACGAGGTAAAAGATCGAAGGCGAAGGAAGAGACGTCGATGGCGATGAATAAAAAATGAAAAAAAAAAAGAAAAAAAAAAAAAAAAGGTCAACATTAACCGCACGTAATCCGCCGTATCTTCAACAGAGCCGCCGACTCATCCGGCAGCTGCTATAGAAGACGCGCGTCTGAAGGTTCCTATCGAACAGATAGCAGAATCATCGGCGCGTTACGCCAATTTCTAAACACGACTAACATTTTTTTATTGTCTTAAATTTCTTATTCGTTGCATTCTTGTTTTTCGCGAGTTTTTCGTGAAATTATCGATTGGGAATTTCGAATTTCTCGATTATCGATATTCAACGATTGCGTAACGATAATTGATATGTTCTTCAAATTTTTAATTACATGGAGTCGACAGTATAGTTGAGCTTTAGGAGTTTTTCATGCAACGAAATTTTGGAACTATTAATCAATTTAATTATTTTATTTTAACGCTAAAAACATTCATTGAGATATATAATTATTCGTAATAGTAATGTTTTATTTTTTTGGCGGTATAGTAGAATTAAAATGACGGCTTAATAATTAGTTGTCATTTTTCTCGGTGCCGAAGGATTTGAGGTGTGAAGCTGAAGAATTAGTGATGATTGGGAAAAACATTAAAGGAAATATCGCGTTGTTATCTTCACTCCAAAACTTTTTTGCGATTTCCATCACTTTCTTCGTCTCAATGGTCTGGTGATCGATGGAAATACTTAACATTTTCTCGTGTAATGAAATTTCTATACTATCTATCAATTTAATTATTTCAATTCAAGAAAAATATTCAACTGAGAAAAATATTTATATCAGAGATTTTTTTGTTTTTGTCGCTACAGTGACATTTTTTTTATTGTTTTGACGATTAATCGTTAATATATTTTTCTCAATATCTAAAGAGTCTTAAGGGGTAAAGTCGAAGCATCCGTAATAATAAGGAAAAATATTTAAAGTAAACATCGCGTTATTATCTTCAAACTAAACATTTTTTTTTGCAATGCACATCACTTTCATCATTATAGTGATAGCTGATTGATCGACGAAAGCTATTATTACGATTTATCTCGCGATAAAAAAAATGTTTATATAAATATTCATAAACGATTTTTTATTTTTTTTTTTATCTCCGAAGTATAAATATACTTTTAAGAGTAATTCACCGCGTATCCGATGACTCCGACAATATAATATGAATCGAATTTTTGTTTATTGTCGTTAAAAATTCATGATGATCGCAGGATGAAAATTGTTAGCGAAAGAGTAACTCGGGAATGCGTAGCAAAGGAGAGAACAGGTTGCCGGGGTTTGCCGTTGCGGCTCCGCCGCCGCGCTTATCTCTCGCGGGTTCTTCCCTTCTAAGAGCCCCCGTGCGATGCCTCCAAAGCTTTTTATTTTATTACTATATCATCCCGTAATGCGCAACCCTCGGGACGTTTCTGCTTTTATTACGTGCCGCGCGTCGGCATCCTTTGCTTTAATTACCCCGTTTTTAAAGGTTTTGTTACCTTCGCCAGGGAGGCCAATCCGCCACCGCCGATGCCGCCGTCGCCGCTACGCCTTTACAATGCCAAACGGGTCTCAAACCCACGGATTCTTTGAGTCGCCATCTTTTCTGCTCGAACGAATCGTCGACAAACAACGGAACCTCCAGCCGCAGCCGGAAATTCGGAAGCGGATGATTTCACACTGTCCGAAATTTCGGCCACTCGGAAACCGCGTTTCCGCGCGAAACACGTGAGTATTACTATATTTCTCGTCGATTCCTTAGCCTTTCTGAGAAACATATTAAAAAAAAAAAAAAAAAAAATGGGAATCGAGACGAAGTCTTCGATCGAAAAGAAGTGAGACGACCAGCTTGTTGTGGACTCTCCGGATCCGATAATGACTTTCCGAAAGGACTTAATCAACTTTTTTGCACCGAAAAAAAAAAAAAAAAGGATATTTCGCTATCGATCTCCAAAAAATTCGACAGTCACTCGCGCCGTCTGTGGATTCTCCGGCTTTACAGCTACGCGAAAAAACATTTATCCAGAATCCAATTAACGCTTTGATAAATATACTTTTTTATTTTTCTTGCCTCAGCGCATTATATTTAACTGTCGATAATTGAATAGGAGTATAAATAAGAAATTGAATACTCGTATATAGTTTCGCGGTCTCTCGGGTGCGTAACAAAACGTTTGGACGATGAGTCGAGAAATCTTTTGGTTCTCCGATGGAGTCATAAAAATGTTAGCGTGGATAAAAATCGTTTGAGAAGAAGCGGGACAAGCCGACGTGGCGACAACAGACCATTATGTCTGTCTATGACGCGCGGACTCGGGTGACTGAATGTTTTTCTGCTTTTTTTTTTTTTAACTCTCATGAAAATTCTACAGCGTAAAACGATTTAAAGGTTCAAAGATTATCGACGAAAAAAAAAAAAAAAAAAAAAAAAAAATTGAAAATGCGAATGCGATTTTTATCGGCATCCGTATGGAGCGTCAATAAGCTTACGACAAAAGATCGGCGCGCGCGCTCGCTATCAAAATTAATTATTTTGACGAAAGCAAAGCCTTTTTCTCGTCGGAATCGATTCTCAATCGAGCGTAAAGAATCGTCGAGTATTGTGAAGCGTAATAGCATTTGTCCGCTTTTCATTGCGGGGTCTCGTTGTCCCATTAATCGGGATACAAAAAGGACAAAGTTCGGTTATCAAAGATTTTTTTTTTTTTTTTTTCTATCATCAAGAAATATCTTTGACAATCGGTCGCGCGATGATCGGTTCGCGCCGCGTCACTACACGGCGGCACCTTTGGTCAAACGCTCTTTTTTCTCGCTTCGGATTCAACAACGTCGATTTTCATGAGGGCCCATCGGATCGCTAATTGATTAATCATGATCCCCGGAATAGGGCACTCCATCTCCGTCTTAATATGCCCCGCGCCGCCATGTTTCTCCTTCGCAAGGAACGAAGAAACCGGCGAGCGAGAAGCGAGGATCGAGCGTTCGAGGGTCGCGACAGCGAGGAGACTAAATAAAAAAATTAAAAAATTAAAAAAAAAAAATCTCGAAAACGAGGAATATACTTTGGATATATCTGAGGCAATCTTCCTTCGGCTATATAGGGCGGAACCGCGTCGTACTCATCGTTCCCAAACTGATCAAACTTCGTTTTATTAATTTCTGCCAGTAATCGATTAACAAAAATTTTAATTGAGAAAAAAAAAATAAAAATTTGCGAACGAGATGCGATACATAAAGGTACAAGAATCACAAATCTCACATGAAAAAAAGTGTATATAAAAAAATCTATGAAAAATGTATAAAATTTGTGGTATTTATATAATCAATAAAAATAATTATTAATAATGATTAATATATCAATCATAAATTTTTTTACATATTTAGTGATCTATATTTGTCGATATATAAATCCATTCCTATTAAAAAAAAATTCGAAAAAATTTTCGATGTATCATAAATTTTGCGATATTTTTTTTTTTTTTTCATGTGAGATTGTCGATTTTTTTACGAGATGCAAATGAAAACGAGATTTCGATGTTAACAACTGATATCCATTAACAATTCCAGAAAAACGGTTCTATCGAAGTTTTAACATCTGACAATACGCATCGAGAACAGTTGAATTGTTAAACAGATGATTCCCCGATCGCGATCCATTCCACGTTCGATCTTTCGCGATCGTTTCCTCGCTGACTCGCTGACGGACAAGTCGGTGGAATCGAGAGATCCACCGAAGAGAGCGCGAGAATCGAAGAAGCGCTCACGCGGACGCGAGATGAAACGAAGCGGGAAAGATCGCGAGAGAGGATCGCGTCGTTCGTAGCCGGAGCCCTCGTGTGCACGCAGAAAATCTCAATCATCGCGGCCGCTCGGGTTTCTTTTGTACCGATCGCTCTAAAGCTGTGCAACGATTGGACGAGGGGCGTTCAAAGAAAGCCGCCGCCATGACTCGCGCGCGCACACGGGGCCCGACCACCTCGCGCTCTTTTGTTTGTGAAACAATGGCGCTCGATGGGGGCCTCCTCCCCCCTCCCCCCTCACTTAGCAAGCGAGAGCAGCAACCAGGATCCTCCGATTTGGACCCAACATTGACGGGGACTTAAAACTGGCGACACACGAACGCCCAATGGGTATTTAATCTATTAGGAAAAATTAGCGTTCCTCGGAACATCTTTTATACCGATCTCTCTGCTTCCCTAATCTTCGTGATCCTATGGGGCAAAACGAGTCTATGGCTCGGGAGACGGAAATCTTTATTGCGACTTTATGTTACCGGGAAACTTTCATAAAACTTCTTTTTATCGGTTGTTAAGAAAAAAAGAGGAAATTTTGGATTTTATTGATATCGAAAAAAAAAAAAATTATTGAGATGCTATAAGACTGATTTTCACGGATAAAATTTATTATAAATATTGTTTCATAAAATGGTTCATTTTGCCCCATTTTTTTTTTTTTTTTTAACCCTCTTTCGCTTATATCTCTTAAACCGATCGACGCGCATCTTTAACTCCTACTTTTCTCAAAATTACGCTATCGCCTTCATTCCTCATCAGAGGTGCGAAATCTTCTGGTGGACTTTAAGCCGTTTACACTCGGAATCCCAGATCCCCGCCTCCGATTGTGTTGCAGTCGGAGTCGCCTGGTCAGCAGGCATCGATGACCCTTCGCGGATCCGCAGAGCTACTGATCGGCGAAGCGATACCCCTTGAGACTTAATTAAATAATTAACAGATTTTGACGCCTTCAATTTTCTTGCTATTCAATTCCACCGAATCTTCATTCGGATCGGAGACGATATAAGACTTCTACTCGAAGTACCGCGCGAAACACCAGCAACGATCTTCGAGAATTGCTGCCGAATCGGTACTTTTTCTTCTCGAGTTTCGTGACGACCAACGAAAAGAATGACCGCTTTCCGACGGTATCTCTCCCGCGATATTATCCATCTTCGTTGATCTTTGACGAGAAATCCGTACAATCTTTCGTACCTTTAAACAAAAGGAATTCTTGATTGGAACTGCGCGAAGGCACACGCCTCAGCCGTCTGCCCGTCAACGTTTCAGCGTTCAGCCGGCGCTTTTGATTGACGTTAAGACACTGCGCCGACCGGTGTGGGCGGCGCCCGTATATCCCGAGGTGTTAAACGATCGATCAGATAAGCACAACGTCCGTCAACCTATTCACCTTCAACCAGAAAATTTGCCGAACGAATTTTCCAGCTGTTCAAATATTTCGGAAATATCGACGAAATTTCGGTATTTGCGGTTACGTGGAAAAGCGCTCGCCGACGATTATCAAATAGTTTCGTAATTGTTATGCCACGTGGAAAAAAAAAAATAATATTCATGCGGAAACTTATTTTTTACGAATTCCAAACTGTTATTCTCGTGAATAAACGTCGAAAATCGTTTTTTATAGGGCGTTCATAAAAATTATTAATTGATACCACGCGACTTTATAGATCGCGCGGAAATTCATTTTTTTTTTCTATTTTATTGATAGAGTGGATTTTTTTTTTTATTTTGTAGTTATATTTGATAATTAAGCAATAGCGTTCACTATTTAAAGAATCGAAGTTTTAATTAATACGCTACGAAATAATTAGCGAACATAATGCAACACGTATTATTTTATTAAGCGGAAAGTCATTCGCCGGCGTATCGGAGTCTTTAGTGCCGCGAGAATAGTCGACAGGGGGAAAAAAGAGCCTCGGCGGTGGCCTAATTATGAGTCGGAAAGATAATTATTCGATTATTCACACTGACTTCTTCGAAAATAGTTTTAAAAAAACTGTTGTTCCCGTGGAGAAAAAAAGGAATGGGGATTTATGGGTCATTACGATTCGTTTCGGATGGATTTGTAGAGCGGTATTAGCGACATCTGTCGGGACTCTGAAGGAGGCGATTAGCTTCGAAGAAATTCTACTTTACCGACGATTAATTTTTCTGCTACTCTGCTCCGCGATCGATACTGTACCTGCAGACGGCATAGAAACACTGATAATCCGTAAAGTAATGAAAAAAACACATAAATATTAATAATTATCGTATCGATTACAAAATTTAAGTTTACGTTCCGTTAATCCTAAAGATTAGTTTCCGATTTGTATAAAAAAATCCGACTATCAAATTACCGACAATGGTAAACCGAAAACTGCAAATGGTAATCATCTTTTTTAACTACAGTCGGTATTCGTAATAATTTTTTTTGCTTCCGAATTCAACCGATAATCGGAGAATGCGTAACGCTTGTCGGTATTTACAGTAAATGCATTTCGGTTGTCGATAAGTTCGTTTCTGAAATATTTAGATTATCCGGCGATGTAAAAAAAAAAAAATTGCTGCAAATTTAAGGCACCGATACTGGAAGTTTTTATACTTAAACTAATATATTCAATTTAATGCGCAATTATGACGAAAAATTCATGTACTGTACATTAAAAACCAAAGAAATATTTCACTTTCTTAAATTTTACAATTAAAGTCCTTTAAATTCCATAAATTTACGATTTTTTTTTGTTTTCTCAATTTTCTCGAAGTTTAACGTTCAATGCGGATAAATATCCATCGATTAAAAACTAAAAATCTAAAATACGTATTAAAAGATCGAAAAATCAAAAAAGCAATTTACACGATCGACGAAAATACATTATTACAAAAGCGGCTTTTCACTGCGTATTCGGATCGATCGAATAATTGTTTTTATCAATGATAATCGATAAAAACATTTATCGAATTTCGACGACGCAACCGAAAAAAATGTTTAGTTGCTTTTACCAATACTTCGAATCACTGTAACTTCAGCGTGTCGCACATCAGTCAAAAAGTCAATAGCAATAAAGAGAACGAGAGTTCCACAGTATAGGAAGAAGTCTCGCAAAGCGTTCAACGACCGTATCGAAACGAAAACGTATAGTCAATGTAAATTCAATAACAATCGGTACAGCGGCTGTCACTCTGACGACGAGTTTCCTCGCCGTTTGCCAACCAGTCATCTGGTTCTCTACCCGCGGGACTTCGTTTATTTTTCCAAAATGGCCGCTAAAACACTATGCGCTATTCCCGCAGACCCTCCCGGTAATTTGAAACCTATTTATAGTATCTCGTTGTTTAGACATTTAACGAAATAATTGAGTAGACTGCTACCGCGATTATTCGAATTGATTAAGTCTTTGACTCCTCATTTACGCGAAATAAATTCAAAAGATCGCTAACTAATTATTCAAAAAACAAAACCCTTTACATTATATTTCCTCATTTATTAAAATTAATTTACAATCGAACTAATAATTAATTTAATTCATCAAAGTTATCGCATTCATCAAATCGATCGTTTCGATTTTTTACGCGTCGATATGTGAATATCAATAAAATTTAATCTTCAATTTTTCAAAAAAATTCGAAAAAAAAAAATGTTATTTTTCGCTAAAACACTATGCGCTACAGACCCTCCCGGTAATTTGAAACCTATTTATAGTATCTCGTTGTTTAGACATTTAACGAAATAATTGAGTAGACTGCTACCGCGATTATTCGAATTGATTAAGTCTTCGACTCCTCATTTACGCGAAACAAATTTAAAAGATCGCTAACTAATTATTCAAAAAACCAAAACCCTTTACATTGTATTTCCTCATTTATTAAAATTAATTTACAATCGAACAAACAATGAATTTAATTCATCAAACTTATCCCATTCATCAAATCGATTGTTTCGATTTTTTACGCGTCGATATCTAAATATCAATAAAATTTAATCTTCAATTTTTCAAAAAAATTCGAAAAAAAAAAATGTTATTTTCCGCTAAAACACTATGCGCTATTCCCGCAGACCCTCCCGGTAATTTGAAACCTATTTATAGTATCTCGTTGTTTAGACATTTAACGAAATAATTGAGTAGACTGCTACCGCGATTATTCGAATTGATTAAGTCTTTGACTCCTCATTTACGCGAAACAAATCCAAAAGATCGCTAACTAATTATTCAAAAAACAAAACCCTTTACATTATATTTCCTTATTTATTAAAATTAATTTACAATCGAACTAACAATTAATTTAATTCATCAAAGTTATCCCAATCATCAAATCCATCGTTTCGATTTTTTACGCGTCGATATCTAAATATCAATAAAATTTAATCTTCAATTTTTCAAAAAAATTCGAAAAAAAAAAAAATGTTATTTTTCGCGACAAATTATCGGTCAATTGATCATCGCTTGTTTCGCGACACCTAATACATCGCGATTTTGGCTCGCAGTCCCGACTCCCCTTCGTGCCAATTTCGTCGAGAACTCTATCGTTCGCGAAAACCATTATTATTTTCCTCTTCAATCTCCACTAATGCTAACCGTACAACAAGTATCTCCGTACACCGAGATTTAAGCTTTTGCTTGAAACTCTGGCGGAGATCCAACGTCGTCGGGAGGTATACTTGCGGATGAGGTACACGTATGGTACGTAACGCACTCTCTCGATAGCCGCGCGCGTCTTCTCTACGTACCGTTCTCATCGAGTGTACCACTCGTATGGTTACAGCACTATTCTTGCGTAAGACAACACTTTGTTCTCGAGGACTTTGAAATCGGAAAATATCTACCGAACTCCTGGAGCCGACGAGATGAGTGCACAGCGATAGATACACGCAAAGCGTAGAATATAATATATATAAGCGCACTGCTGATGCTGAAACGATCGCGCAGAGTCGAGAGAGCGTGTGCCGCACTCGTTTGAGTGGCACTTTAAATTTATTTCGGACAAAAAACTATCCGACCTTAAGGAGTCTACTCGTTCACTCGAACGAATGGAAGACGCTTCATCCGCACTCTCGACCAGCGAACTTCATTTTTTTTGCTTCTTATTCACGAACTTTTTTCATCGAAAGCAAAAAAAAAATAAAAAATTGCTTGATAATACGAAAATCGTTGAAATTCTCGTCTCTTTAGGGATTATATTAATAATTTTTTATCAAATATACGCATATAGATTCTTAAAACACTGAGTATTCATTAAAAAAAAAAATCGAAATTTTTTTTTTTTAGTACATTTTTCGGAACAGTTATTTTTTATATGGAAATAAATATATCGCTGAATATATGTAACCAATTATATGATTAATATTTTAATTATGAAATTATGAAACATTTTTTTTGCTTCTTATTTACGAACTTTTTTCATCGGAAGCAAAAAAAAAAAAATTGCTTGATAATACGAAAGTCGTTGAAATTCTCGTCTCTTTAGGGATTATATTAATAATTATTTATCAAACATACGCATATAGATTCTGAAAACACTTCGTATTCATTAAAAAAAAAAAAAAATCGAATATTTTTTTTTTTAAGTACATTTTTCGGAACAGTTTTTTTTATAAGGAAATAAATATATCGCAGAATATATATAACCAATTATATGATTAATATTTTAATTATGAAAAAATGCCGAAGTCAATTTTTTTTTTAATACATTTTTTTGGTATTTTCTTTGCGGATTTTCAATTTTTTTTACGGGAAACTACGCGATCGTGTAGCACCGATGCGTGTGAACCTTTCGATTTGCTATAACAAAAAAAAAAAACAAAAAAATTTCGTTCCACACGCTTAAGTCGGCTTCTTTATTGCCGCAGACGTTGATTCGCAACGTCGTTCTCCGATCGTCGTCTTCGTCGAATTACCGCGGGGAGAGCAAAAGAATTTCTCTCAACTACTTCGGAAACATCGTAGTAACGGCCGCGAGAGCGTTTTCCTCAATCGCATGAAACGCTGTTGATTGGCCCCGATAGTTCGCCAATTTTCTCCCGACGCCGTCGGCTTCGCCGCGAAAAAATTGCTAAATTGCCTCTTTGAGAAGAAAAACCACGTCGGGAAGAGACAGTAAAACGTTTTCCTTCTTCGGTGCTGTTGCTTTATTTATTTATTTTTTCGCCGCTCTGTGCGGCAGATAATTCAACGACAGTTTCCGGAGCGCTACGAGAACGAGAAGACTGTGGATTACCGATTTTACTCGTTATTCGTAATTCCGAAAATTCCGATCTCAAACCGATTCGAATCACCAAAATCGAAATAACTACAGAAACTCAAAAATTAAAGTTCGATATATCTGCAAAAAATTAAAAAATCACATTTCCCTTATCCCCACGAAAAATGAACGATTTTACGGTCTTTTCTCGAACTGATTGTCTCGAGAGAAAAAAAAAATCGCAAAAAATAAAAGATTCTTCCAATTTGTAGAATTCAGATGCGAAGGAGAGAATATTTTATTCACAAATACCCCTCTCCGCTACTTTCTAACACCTCGCGACAATTTCTCTCTTCCCTTCGTATGTTTTTTTTTTTTTTTTTTTTTTTTTTCTTTCTGGAAGCCGCATTGTCGTGCCGCGAACCGAATTGCCGGTTCGAAGTTTGAGATTTTCTCTCGACGTTCCAACCCGAGTGCAGAGAGCGAGGAACTCTCTTTCTCTCTTCATTTCTCCGGAGCCGCACACCGCGAAGCTTCACAACCACCACTCCGGAGTCTCCGGAGTCTCCAGATCTCCAGCGAAACTCCTTCGTTTCTTCCCTCTCGTCTTCGCCTCTATCTTCGTTTTTCTCTCCTCCCTCATCTCTTATCCTCCGAATGTACGTGTCCTGACCTCTTAGAGATCCGCGCAAGCGTCTTGTTTTTCGTGAAGTTGATCGGGACGATGCAACATTCACCACTGGTAATTGTAGAGAATCGGTCAACGTCACCGAAAAATCGGCGGCATACATATTACTCTCGACTTGTGACACGCGCCTCAATCGGATTCGTTGCCAAGGAGACGGAACATCGTCACTTGGACTATTGAAGAAGTTAAAGGGGACTCCGTTAGCTTTATTCCCTCATTTTCCGTGGAAAAACCGCGCGTCGTTCCCCAGTTGCGACGGCGACGATGGTAAAACGGGCAATAATCGTGTTTACGGGAAGAAAGATACAATTTTAAACGGTATAAAGAAAGACGAAAGAAGTTCGCTGGGATTGCCGCGTCAGTTATCTTAATATTTGACACCGGAGCCGCGAATCACTGCAATTAAATCTCATCGAATCCCAATTACACGATTGCCGGACAAAGGGATACTGCAATTTAAACGTACGCTTCGGAATTTATTCTCTCCGCGCGATGTTTTGTTAATATTGAAACGTCGCTAAAGAAGTGAAACGTGCAGAACGATAATTGGCCGAAATTATTGAATATCTTACGCAATATCTTGAAATTCAAAACGGATTTTTTTTAATTTTTTTTTTTTGATTTATTAATCATAGATAATAATTTTTTTTTATATTTTTTTAACCCTTTCGTGATTTTGTGTTTTTTTTATCGTTTAAGACATCGCAAACGTATACCCGTCGAAGATCGATAGTTTTATCGATACAACAGAGAAAAATTGATAAAGCGACTAATGTTTTGAAAAAATAATAATAAAAAGCATAAAAAATGTTATTTACCGATTCGAAGGTTTTTTTTTTTGTTTTGTAAAATTATTACAAATTTGCATAGATTTGCGACGAATTTTTTTTTTGCTTTCGAGATATTTTTTCCCGATAGTGAAAAAAGTCTATGATGATCCCGACGCGGGTTATCGACACTGACGATTCTACTGATAGCATATATGTAACTATATCCCGTTGCGACATCGGAGAACGTCCAGTATAGTTGGAGAATCTCCGACAAGCGTAAAGTATAAGCGATTGTAGTAGAGAATGAATATCGTGTGTTCTCCCGTTTTATATTATACTTTCAAATTCATGCGCGTTCGCGATTGGCGACGATTGTAAGAGAGGAGGCGTACGCTACCGCGGAACTCGCAAAAATTCACGCGCTTTTTTTTTTCACCCTTAAATGGTTCGTGTGAAATCGGTAATAGCCACCGAGCTGCATGAATAAAGCTCCGGGCGCGTCATTGCCGTGAAACCGACGATTTTTTTTTTTTTCTCGAACATCGTGAATTTTTTTTTTTTTCTCGAACATCGCGATTCTTTTTTTTTCTCGAACATCGCAATTTTTTTTTTTATTACTACTCAATGTACCCGTCGTAATTTCTTATAGCGTACATTATTATTGTCGTTTCGCGTGAATAATTGATCGGCAATCCAGTCGAATGAAATCAGTAGAAAAATTCGCTTTATCCGATTTTTTTTTTTTTCTCGAACATCGCGATTTTTTTTTTGTCACACTACTCAATATATCCGTCGTAATTTCTTATCGCGTACATTATTATTGTCATTTCGCGCGAATAATTGATCGGCAATCCAGTCGAATGAAATCAGTAGAAAAATTCGCTTTATCCGATTTTTTTTTTTTTTCGAACATCGCGATTTTTTTTTTTTTATCCCACTACTCAATATACCCGTCGTAATTTCTTATCGCGTACATTATTATTGTTATTTTGCGCGAATAATTGATCGGCAGTCCAGACGAATGAAATCAGTAGAAAAATTCGCTTTATCCTATTGTTTTTTTTTTTTTTCTTCGATTCGGTCAATTAACGAAGAAGCAAAAGAAGAGTATTCGGTATTCCAATGGTTTCTCTTTTGGCGCCACACTTGTCGACGGATTTTATCGGTGCTCCCCGTTGTAATTCTCGTGAGAAGTTTCCAGTGCTGTCCTCAGCTATAAGCCCCAAGCGAAAGGACATCCAGAATGAGAGAGGGGCGTAGAAAACGAAACGGTGGCGCGAGAGAGGGACATAGGCTAAGGGGTGCGCGCAGATCGAGCAGTTAACAGCTAATGAAAATTAGCTTCCGTCGCCTGATTGAGCGACAAATTGTTCCTTTCTCGTTTCGGCGATGTGCGCGGATAAGTCCGACGAGACACTGCTATCGTTAAAACGTCTATCGACTCGATGAGTTTCGAGTTCCGAATCTCCGACGAATTTACTCACCCGCACCGCTCTCATTTGGCTCCAGCGAATTTCTGCGGCACTGTAGTAATTTATGGGTTTTCTACGCTCACTGCAATTTCGATGCAAATACGAAATTGGCGATTTTTCGTTTTTCTCCAATTTATAATAATTTTACGCATATAAAAAAAAAGTATGTCGCAAATTATATCAGTAAAATGTTCGATATATTTGCCACGGAAAATGGTATATTATGAATATATTTCGGAAAAAAAAATGTTCAAATTTTTTTTTTTTTTTTTTTTTCCCGATGCGAAAATAAAACTACAAACTTAATTTGAGGAGAAATTAATATCTTTGGTAACGAAAATTCGATATATGAAAAATGGGAACAATGGAATTTCCTCAGTAAGCCACAAAGCGATATATGATTGGGAAGAGGTGTCGTTAATGCCAATAACTCGTGATACTCAACAGCGAACGCTGCTGCATCCGGATTTTAACGTCCAACGTGGACGAGTTATGGCTTCGCGAATGTTTAGAAATATTCTGTAAACAACACGATAATGGACTGCAGAAGCGCCAGCAAACATCATCCTTACGATCGTCGTTCGGTTGCCTCTTATCTTTCACTCTCTTTACTGCAATTTTCGAAAACTTTGTTTCAAAGAATCCATTTTGTCGATCGTTCGAAATTTTTTAAACATTTTTTTTGTAAATATTAGTAATTTCGGGAGAAAAAAAAAATTGGAATATTTTCAAGCAAATTATTGTCGAATACAATATTTCTTGCGTAATTATCGCTGCGCGCAGTCGGCCCTTCGGCTGACGCCGGTTAATACAGAAGCGCAGCAATCGTTAGTATCTTCGAGTGCATCGCAATGTAACTCTTTTGTTTATAACAGATGAGTGTCGAGGATCTCAGTAGTTTTTTTCTTTTTTTTTTTTCTTTTCTTTTCCGACGAGTTAAGCTGCCGAAGCTTCTCTGCCGTCTCGTTGCCGGCGGCTCTCTGGCCAGTGGAACGCTCAGCCTTTGCTCCTGAATAAACATATCCGATGTCTGCCCGGCCACCCAATGTGAACTATTAAAACACTTAGGGGAAAAAAATAACGCCTTTCGCGGCTCTGACTCTTCTCGGTTAAACCGCCCGACGCCCTGAGTTTTTCGGACGAAAAAAAAAAAGAAAAAAGAAACTCTTTTCTCGAGTCTTACTGACTGACTGAATGCTGGATGCACGGATGACCCCGGAAAGTCACGAGAGTGAAACAATAAACTAACGAAAACCCGAGAGTCGCGTTTCAAATTCGTCGGAAAGTCAAAGAAATAAATCCATAAGTCAAAGAGATCGTCTATAAATTATATTCTGTTGCTTTTCCCCCTTTTTCACCATTTTTTTAAAATTTCAATTGTAATCTCGATTTTGTAACTTTAAACCAAAGATAATTATAAATAATTGTTAATAATCCTTTGTTTTTGGAATTTAAAAAAAAAAAATGTGGTAGAAAAATGTCGATTGCGAAATTCTAAAAAAATATAATTAACAAATTTCGTTAAAAAAAAAAGATAATAAAAAAAAATTTCGGGACATATCTCAAATTTTTTTCGAATCGGAATATTTAAAAAACGATAATAAATTACGAATTGCGCGAAAATTAATGAAATTTTCCAGAGTATCAATTTTCAGGAATCGACGGCTCGCAATTGCATGAATGAAATAAATCGTCAATACGTTCAGATAGCAACGTCATTGACTCTCTCGACTCGAATAATCTGCACATAAGCGCATCCCGTGATTTTATATTCCCTTCCGTTTAAACGCATAAATTCATATTCGGTTGCAGCATCGGGGATCCCGAACGATAACAGTTTCGTGGTAATGTTCGCAACCGTATCAAACGAACGATTGCACACGATTGCAGTGAGGGGTAACGGGGATTGACGAATTTCGGAATATCATATCTTTTCGTGATATACGGCAAAAGTATGAAAACGTTACGAACGTATCACAGTTTATACATTTATTTACACTCTAATATACAGAATCCTTCATTACACTATATATTAAATTCTAATAAATACAATAATCGTCGAGGATATTTCACATTCAGAATCTTTGGTTCAATTAATGATTATTTATTTACGTATTTATAGTCTATGCGCTTCAATTATCTATCGATTTATCTGCGAAAACGAACGAATTTCCCTTTTTTTTTTTTTTTTTTTTTTTTTCGGTACGAATTCGCAGTCATTGGTAAAACTTTGGGAAGTTATTTTTTTTTTGTTTTTTTTTTGGTACTCATTACTTTTCACTATCCATTTTTGTTATTTGCGTATCTCGATGTTGCTGATCGGGATGTTCCGTCGGAATCGCTGGCTGCACCTGTATTTGTGCGCCGTGAAGCGGCGGACACAGTAGGGGATGATAGGGCAGACAGTAGTATGGGAAACCGTTGAGCGCTTTGTTTGCACTCGGATGAATTTGCGGACAGGAGATCTGTCCCGGAAGTTGGCCCGCGCCACCGCGGAGGGGTAATCCTCTCAAATGCTCGTCCGGATGTACCAAAACCCGCACTGCCACGCGCCTCGCTGTACTCGAACTCACCAGGGCACCGAGTTCCTGTTGTTGACGCCTTTTAGTTTTGTACCTAAATTTTCGATCGAAAAAAAAAAAAAAAAAAAAAAAAAAAAATTAGATTTACCGGTAAAAATCACTTTTTTTTTTTAATAGCCATATATATTATTTAAAAAATTGCAAATTTGATGCACAATTACGACGATAAATTTATGTACGACTTATTAAAAATTGTAGTTGATGTATTACGTTAAAAAAATTATTGAAATTTTAGCGTAAAAGTACTTAAAATCCAAAAATTGACTTTAATTTCGCTTCATTTTTTATTTTTATTAAATATTAAATTTAAATAAAAAAAATTTCCAGTACCAACATATTAAATTTACTGTTATTTTTTTTACGCAAACTACATGTAGTTTTTTGAATTTTGGTGTAAATTTTTAGAATTACATGATAAAAGTAATTCTTACCGTCGATTCTGAAACCATATCTTCACTTGCGTCTCCGTGAGTTTGAGGCCTCTAGCCAAGTCGGCTCTTTCCGGTCCCGAGAGATACTTTTGCGCTGCGAACCTCCTCTCGAGTTCGTAAACTTGCGCGTGCGAAAAAGCGGCTCTGCTTCGTTTTTTTCTCGCCTGCAGCGATTGTCCGTGATTTTGCGCTTCGAAAATGTCGTCTTCCATGTCGTCTGTTAACAGAACAATCGATCGTATTTCGTAAAACTCTTAAAAAAAACTCATATATCGCATAGAACTCTTTCCTTTCGCACCGGAAGTACGAAATCGGAGTGTAAAAATGCACTTTTTTTCGTTTCGAACGCTCGGAAAGGGATGAAGCGTGCAGCAAAGACGCGGGTAGGAGGATTTTAACGTTAGCCGATTACGGACGGTGATATTCTTTGGCTTTTGATGTCTTGTTGAAACATCAACACGTGCCACGGTTTGCCCGACATGTGTTTACGTCGCCCTACTCAGTAATTTCCCCCTTTTGCTTAACCAGCAGCAGGTATACCGCTCACTATAGCGTCCGTTCGTATCCTCGAAACTGCGGCTCGTGCCGCCGCAAAATTAGCTCATCCCGTTCTCCGTTTAAGACGACGAACGATTTATTGCATTTTTTTTTACCATTGCATTTGTTTTTTTATAAAATTTTTGACCGAATTTCATGTGTCTTACAAATTCATGCGGCATAATGAAAACGACGCGTATTCGCGTCGAACGTTTACGCGAAGCTTTCGAGAGATCTATATTTGATTGCTTTCAACGTCGAGAGTTGATGGCGTCGTGACTCTCGTCTAATGCGTCCGGTCCCCAACGTTCTTCAAACATTCTCTTCTATATCGCTTCTATCACTACACACATCAAAAGTACCCCTACAGCAAGTGGCGCTCCTGTTACTGACCAGAAACCTCATGGATCCATTATATCGCTTTTGTCTACTCTTTCGTCGATTATTATATTCTGTTTTTTTAGCCCTCGTGATGAGATATCGATTTCAATTTACAGACGCTTCCCGATCGCTTCGATATTATCCACTATTTTTTTTTTTTCTTTAAATTAAAAAAAAAAAAAAAATGTTCTGCAAACGAAGAAAAAAAATCTCGAAATTAAAAATGTTTTATTAATAAATTAATAATAATAAAATTAACATATTTAATTTATCGATTATTTTTTTTCGTTTGCACACTTTTTTTTTTTTACAAAAAAAAAAAATCATTTGACACCGAATGATTATATTAAAAAAAAAAAATTCGAAATTTTTATATAATTAATATTTGAATTTTTGTGTGAATTTTCAGAATTACGTGATAAAAGTAATTCTTTTTTTTGTTTGCGAACACTTTTTTTTACAAAAAAAAATCATTTGGCACCGAATGATTATATTAAAAAATAAAAATTCGGAATTTTTATATAATTAATATATTATTCATATAATTAGTTATATATTTTCAGAAATATATTTTAAAATATATTCGACATAACAGAAATATTTCGCGATACGTTTTTTTTTTTTTTCATATGGTTATCGTAACTCAATTATTTTCATCCGCAATGAAGAAGCTGAATAAATAAATACGAAAACACAACTCGATAGCTGATTCCCAAATCCTAACGGAGTTTGTAATACGCGCAAATATAATAATTCTCAGATATCCCGTGTGAGATGATTGATTTTATCGTCGTTCCCGTTTGCCGTGGTGCAGGAAGGGGTCGAATGTTTGTTCGCGATGTAAGTGCAGCAGCAATGGACTTATATCGACATCGTAATTCAATATTCTTAGTATTAGTCGATTTTCTGACTATAGTTACGAGTCCCCAAATGAACAGTCGTCGATGGCCCGTTGCCAATGTAAAAATAAAAATAATAAACTCAATGATCTTTTTTTTTTTTTTTTTTTACGCGACTGATTGTCAGTTATTGAAACTTCGCGTCTATATTACGCTTTTGCCGTTTTATTTACGAAATATTTTTGACGCACGAAATCGATCTCGTGACCTGTTTTCCGCGTGCGATCGCCAAAGGAGGGATGAAATAAATGGGCACACAGTCATCTTGTATGGCAAGAGAGAGCCGCAGTGTACGTTGGCCGGTGGGTAACCGACGGACGGACGGACAAGTGCAAGAAGTTGAGTAGCGTAAAGGCACTCGTGACGTCTGCCCCCGACTCGAGTGCCACTTATGCTACTAAAATTACATTCAATTACGTTATCTCGGTTCGGGTTAACTTCGAAAACTCTTGAAGAAGATCTCGTCTGCCCTTAAGGATCCGCCTGTTCTGAATCTTCTATCTCGTATCTGTCCAAATCGGCTGTACGTAGGATACGAAGGAATTTTCGGTGGGAACTTACAACGACGTTGCTCGTTGCCAATGTAAAAATTTCAGTGCATAACTTCGTAAATGCGACTTTTTTTTCAGAACAAAAATTTATAGATCGACTTGAAAAAAAAAAAAAAAAAAAAAAATTCCGAAAATATTTTTCACATCGAGAAAAAATTTTTTGTACAATTAAAAAATTCGATTATTTAACCAGTAGTATCAGTCGATCGAAGTTTTTGGGACAACGATATTTTGTTGTACCGATAAAAAAATTGATGCAACCATTTTTAGAGGTTTTTATTTTCTCCGGGAAAACTTATTAGTTCAGTGAAAAGATCGATAAAAATTTGTAATAATTTATTGAACACTGAAAAAAAAAAAAAAAAAATACGCAGTACTGTACTTCAATGGCGGGCAGGAGATGTCGGCTATGATTCGGAGGGTTAATCGGACGTTTTTATGACGATATTAAGGGTTTACTTACCGAGATATTTATTTTTGCTCATATCCAAAGCTTCGTCCTGTTGTCTCTGCGCCGATTCTCTCGCCTCCTTAACCTCCTGATGATAGGCCGCGAGGCTTCCGAGTGTTTCGAGACTTTTGAAACTCGTCGGTGGCACGACGTGCTGAAGATTTCCGAAATTCGACAAATTCGCTTGTGTCAAATTTCTCCTTAGAATGTCCAATTCGCGCGCGACGTTCAGTTGGCACTCCGGTGAAACCGGTAATCTCGGAAACGACGCGGCGCGACTGGGAAATCTATGACTTTGTTCCAACGACGAGGTGCTTCTGTCGTAATTATTTTCCATATGTGATCTTCTCGCGGACACAGAACTTCGTCTCGTCTCTTCGGAATGACGAATTTCCGGTTGATCCACGTGACACGCCGTGCTGCTTAAGATGTGTTCGATGCTGAACGGCGTCGGCTGCACGGGGTGCGACGCTTTCGGTGAACTCGCGATGTCCATTCTGCTCGACGTTTCTTCCATTATTGTTTTCCCCGATAAATTCAAATCACACGCGACAATTTACGAGGAAAAAATTATTATTCCTATCTTATTGATCGTGAAAAAAAAAATAAAAAAAAAAATTTCTGCGGAAAAATCGATGTTTTCCCCCACAGAATGTTCATCCAAAATTTCGAGAAATTCGCCCAAATTTACCGTCACTTCGCGGCATTTTTCAACTCACTTTCATCGATTAATTTAAAAATTAATTAATAAATAGAAGAAAAAAAAATTAACAAATGAAATTTCCGGATTTCACCGAAAATGAGACGAACTTTCGAGAATTTTAGGTTTATCACAATTTGTCCGAATTTCGGAATTTCGGTTATCGATAACACTCGTCACTTTGGCAATAATCACAGATAAATTATGACTCGCGTCTTGAATTTCGATTTCGTATCATTGTATTTTAAATCATACGGATTATTAATCTTCGTATTGAGGCACTCGAACAGCCCTGGTGCACCCTTCCGGCGGAGTGTGCTTCCGTCAAGTGTGCTTTCTCGCGGCTTGGGGACTTATTTTTCGAATTAGTGCGCCACTCCGAACCCCACCACCATCACCACCACCACGAGAGAGTCCTCGTCTCTCCGGTGAACGAAAAAAAATCTCGTGCCCCCCTCCGTCTCTCGGTCCAGACTCGCGCTCTCTAACTCTGTATATCTCTCGGTACTCCGTATCTCTCCTTCCCTCGACGATCAACTTCGAGTTACGGCTCTCTTTCTCTGTCGTATTCCACTCCGTCAGCTCTCCTTCTTTACCACCAACGATGCCATTAGGAAAGCTGTGACAGTTCACCCCGCCGCCAACCCCTTTGCCTGCTACGTCACGCGACAGGAATCCCTCAAAGGACTCTCACCACTCGCGTTTACCAGTGAAAAATTTGATTCCACCGCAACTTCGTCTTTTTGCAAATAATATCGCGATCATCGATTCTAAAACTTTAGCAATTTTTTACAACCCTTAAATTTTTTGATTTTTCAAAATTAATTTCGATAAAAAAAAAATACATCGCGAATATAATTTTCAATACTTTTTTTTTAATTTGTCTGAATTTTTTTTTTCTGTTTTTGTTTTTTTTTTTATTAATTTTTATTATTATTGCAATACTTTTAATATTAATATTCTTGTCGTCGAAATGATTTCTTTCGTTCACTGCGAGACTTCCGCGTGTCGCAAGCTCGTCGGGGTTTCGCGCGATCGCGTAGGTGGAGCTTCGCTGCTCGTCGATTCTTGTCGTACGCGTTGATTTCAACGGCAACGGAAGTCTCTATCCTCTCGCCACGAGCCTCGCCCCCCACGTCCAATCGACGAGATTCCTCATCGGTCGGCTTTTACCCTTCGGCCAATCCTCGCCGCGAGCTTCAAAGCCCTCGTACTCCGAGTTGTGCTCCCGGTGGTGGTGGTGGTCGCGCGGTGATGACGAAGAGCACAGCGCGTCGTAGCTCTCTACTTCAACCGAGAGCTTTCGCTACTCTTGGCTGCTCTTTCACGGGCGTAGAAGAGAGAATACGGGGAACAAGAATCACCGACTTTTCGAGGCCGGAACTCGGCGCTCTCTCCCCCTCCTTTACGCTCGTCGAGTGTACGTGAACGGGAACGTCTTTCCTCGACGAGTGACGCAAAAGCTCAACTTTTCGATCTCTCGACATCCTAACGAAATTTATTCGCGGAATTCGTAGAAAAAAAAAAATTTCGAAATTCAGCGCATTTACATTTAATTTCTACGGATGTCGATATTATTTTGAAAAAAAATGATTACTTGCAAATTATTAATAGTTTTTTTTTTTTTTTTTTTTTTTTTTTCATTTTTTAATTAATCGTAAAAAATAAAGTTCCGGATTTTTTTTTAATTTATCGAAATTCAAAATAAATTTATACGCGATTGGTAGAGATATTGTTGCATTCGGCACAATGTAATTCCAATATTTACATTTTTACATATAATATTAATAATTTAAATATAATAGATTTTTTTTTTTAATGGAATTTATTTATGGATTACCTATTGAATAATAATGATCAGTAATTTTTTTTTTAAATGAAATTAATCGCGAAATAAGAGTTTGCAAATCTTTTAATTTGTCGTTCGATTGTTTTGGCCGATCGATTGATTTTTGCTGAACTCTTTGGTGAGAACACCTGTCGAACTGCAGAAGACGAGGAGAACTTCCGACGTCGAAACTTTGGTGAATCGTTGCTAACGATTTTTGAAAGTTGTTACTTACGCTGAAAGCGGAGTACAATATAGAACTCGCGTAGAACTACTTCGGTAGTCTCTCGTATCGAGAAACCGCTCGTTGCATATATATAGGGTGTACTTTACATAACAATCGTCGCTAAAGACTCGAAGCATTGTCCGTGCCACGTGCGAGTCGAATCGAGTTCTCTGTACCGGTTTAATTAAGTGTGAACCACAGAATCTCTGGAGCTCCTCACGCTTCACTTGACCCGATGATGGAACTCATACGCTTCAGAGATATCGATGGGATCAAATTATTATCGCAACTATCCTCTCACGCGACTGACGAATTTCGCTATATATCTTTTCTCGAGTTCGTCAACATTGTTTCCGAGTGCCGATAAATCAAATCGATACTTAACGGCAAAAATAAACAGTGAAAAAAAAAAAAAAAAAAAAAAAAATTCGCGAAGTAATTTTTTTTTTTTCGCAAATTTCTAAAAAACATGTATTATAAATAAATATTATTCATATTGTTTAACAATTTAATTTTTTTCAAAAAGCGTTCGATTGAATTTATAAATAAAAATTGAATCGATAAGTCGATTTATTGATTTAATTTGTCGCGTAGTTTTTATCTCATCAATTCAGTACTCCCGACTAATCGGTAAATTAATCCAAAGGACTATTTAAAATCGAACGTTTAGTCTTTCTTATTGGCTTTTTTTTTTCTTCTTTCATTGAAATTTCCAGTACTTATCTCTTTCTTTGAGTAATCCGAAGACTTCGACGAAGAGAGCTTATAACAGAGGTGACACGACGAGATGTCCTCTTCTTTTTTTTTTTCTTTTTTTTTCGATGATTCGATCTAATCAATAATAAATTATAGGGGGGGAATGCCGGTACAGTTCGGTCCCCTCAACCTAAGCTAACGTCTGACCCTATCGCTCAATTGGTCGCAATTCTTAAAGACCTTAATTGGCGCGGAAAATTATACCTTATTTCAACGACCCCCGCAGGAGATCGCGACGGCTATACACGACTTCGACTACTCGGGTGCTATATAAACGTTCGCCGTCGCTACCCTCTCGTGCTGTTCCCCGCTAAGAATCTCTTCCTATCGCTTTTCCTTCCACACAATTCTTTCTTTTTTTCTCCTTCGGATTTTCCCTTTTTTTATTTTTCCAATCGCACAGAAATTGGTTGAAGAAACTTCCGAATTTCCGATTTTTTAATGTCATTTCCATTGTCGAATACGAAGCGTTGAATTGCCTCGAACCTTTTTTTTTTCGTCTATAGAAATTAATGTCTTGTTATTCGGATATAAAAATAAAGTTGAAAAAATGCACGGAAATTGGTTGAAGAAACTTCCGAATTTTTAATGTCATTTCTATTGTCGAATACGAAGCATTGAATTGCCTCGAACCTTTTTGTTTTCGTCTATGAAAATTAATGTCTTGTTATTCGGATATAAAAATAAAGTTGAAAAAATGATTACCAAAAAATAAGTATATAAAAAAAAATGCGAAATACGACTTTTTTACGTAATTAATATATTAATCATATAATTCGTTATTTTCGGTGAATTTTTTTTTTTTTTTTTCAAAAATAAATCCGTACCATATAATTTTTCAACGAAAATATATTAAATATATCAGCCATATATTTTACGATAAACTTTATCTCCTGCGAGTCACGTATTAAAAAAAAAAAAATGTAAATTGCACCGAAGATCTGAAAAACGGATGCGACGACGTCACTATATTTCGAAGAATTCCAAACGTTAACGTTCCGTCGCGAGTGGGGTGAACATTTCTGTTGAGTTTTAACGCGAGTAGTTTTGTGGCAATAATATTTCGACAGTGTTGCAGAAATGAGAGAAAATTGCGTTCAGCGACGTTGAAATCGACGGGAACGTAAAGTAACCAAAGGGGTAATAGATTTAGTACCGTACGATATATACTATAAAGGAGAAGGCAGATGGGTGATTCTGGTCGCGGTGGCGAGAAGACGCGCGTAGATCAGTAGCCAAGAAAGAGAGAAAGATAGAGAGAGCGAAGGTTCGCGGTGGCGCATCATCTATATACCGCTCCTCGGGGTTCTAACATACGCGCGCATAAGAATATAAAAACAAGGAGACCGGATGACTGCTAACTGTTTGTTAGTTTTAGGTTTTAAAGTCCGCACGTCTGTCAGTCCGGAGATGTAATATTAGTGCTTAGTATACGGCGTTCCGACGGTACTACTACCACTCCTGTCCATTCACTCGTATTCCCGACCGATTCGTCGTCGTTTCATCGCCTCTTTCGAATCCTACCATTTCGTCTGCTCTCCCGATGTACGCTGTTCAGCAATACTCTTCTACGAGATCTCGAAATGCGACTTTTCTCAAACACATGTATGTCCCTTATACTCGGTAACGTATGCGTAAATCTTCCGATGGATACACACCACTAACGTTATACCGATTAACTAGAGCAGACGTTACTACGAACCTTGGCGTCTTCCAGCCAGTGGTCTGCTACTTCCTGAACTGTTATATCCACCAGCCGTACGAAAAACACGATGATTTATGTCCCGCATCATCCGACAAGTCATTTTTGAACCGTATATACCCGATTATCGATTTAATGGATATCGATTTAAATTATATCGATTTTTCGGTTTTGTTTAAATCGGTTTGCAGAATATTTTAACAAGAATTATGGGATCGATGATTTTTTTTATTTAAGAATTTTGAAATTTTATCGATTTAAATTATATCGATTTTTCACTTATTTTTTTCATCGATTTGCTGAACATTTTAAGAAGAATTGTTGGATCGATGATTCTTTTATTTAAGAATTTCGAAATATTATCGATTGAATGTATATCAATTTTTCGTTTATTTTTTTCATCGGTTTGCAGAACATTTTAACAGGAATTATCGTATCGATAATTCTTTTACTTAAGAATTTCGAAATATTATCGATTTAAATTATATCGATTTTTCGCTTATTTTTATTATCGGTTTGCAGAAAATTTTAACGAGAACCATCTGATCGATGATTCTTTTATTTAAGAATTTCAAAATATTATCGATTTTCGTAGAATTCGATTTGGCGTTAGAAAATCATACGGGATTTTTTCTCTGTATTTCAAATTAATGAAATTTATAAATAATACACAATTGTGTATTTGTGAAAAATTAAACTATCAATAATATGATAATTGTCGGCGATATTGCAAGAAATTAAAAAAAAAACAGCTATATATAAATCAGAGACAATGGGACAGCAGATTGCAACTTTGTAATTATAGTGATTGCGCAGAGTTAATTATTACCAACGGGTAACTGAAATGAAACCAGTATTTGCGTCTGAAGAGTGTATCGATAGAAATACGTATTTCGGCAGATGGGAAGGAAAGTTCCGAATTTTTTAAGGGCACCAGATGTCAGTTACGAACCCGCAATCGGTACAGCAGCCCTCCTACGGAACACGGGATATTTTAGCCGATGCTTCCTTCCGTTTTAGTCGCCGGATAACTTGGAAAGCGTAGTAAACTTTACCCTGAAGCTTTAAGCTTCTCGAAACTCCCACTAGAGAGCGCAACTTCTACTGATTAGACAAATTTTTCTACTTAACGAATACATTAGTAGAATATCTCGAAACGGATAATCTGTAAATTACGAACGAATCAGGAGACTCGATGATTAGCGTAATTATTGCGAAACATTAATTTAAAAAAATATCTTTAGATCGCATTTTTTACGCTCAAAAACAAATTTTTAATGATTTATTACACACCATTTTCTCGTAAATGATTATTTATACTTCACTTTTATCAATTAATAATTCTTCGTGCATCGAGGATACCATTTTTTTATTCATTCAATTTAATAAAAGTTCATTATTTTAACTATAAAAATCACATTTAAACTTTTGACAAACAGTATCGCGGAATGTGAAAAAAATGAAAAGAAAAATTGATGTCTATTAGTAAATAACTATTCAGTGATGAATAGCGAATGGAATTTACTCGGAAAGATTAACGATTGAGAAAAAAAAATAAACAAGTCAATTAACACGTTTTATGTGACACCGCGGCATGCGCCGTGAGGCACGCGTATGGAGTACAGTATCCCGTTGGGACGCGACACGAGCTTCGGCCACACATGCCCTCCGGTCTCCCCGAAGCAGTCGCACAGGCAAATAAGGATCGAATTTCAATGTTTGAACGTTCAGTGATTGATTATGCGAATATAACGATCGCGTGTAATGGATTTTTATTTAACAACGAGGGGTTTCTGCGCCATATAAACGAACTTACCGTCGAATCCCATTACCTCGATGTACTCCGCAAATAACAGAAAAAAACAAATAGTACATATCGATAACACACGACAAACAGCTCGCAGTTTCAGTACGATCGATATTTTATTATCGTTAATAAAAACTACAAATTTTTGTACAACCATTGCGTTAAGTACATTCGACCATTTTTAGCAATTCCATTATTATTATTTTTTTTTTTTCGTATCTAAATATAATATTATGTACATACAATCGAGTTACTCGCTTACTTGGCGCTATACTTATCGATGTTTTCTTAAAATTATCGAACACATTTATCCTGTAAATATATATTTTTTTAATTATTAATACAATCGTATTAAATAATTGAGAAAATTGAAAAAAAAAAAAAAACAGAATAGCATTTGAAATTTCGAATTATCAGAAATTGATGTTTTGAAAGATGAAAAATTGAAAAATATCATCACTTATTTTCTTACGAGAAAAATTTGAATTTCAGATTTTCCTTTTTTTTTTTAAATTCCTCGATGTTTCGATTTTTTAAACTATAATATTGTAGATTACATGCATTTTAATCCTTTTATACATTTCTCAAGTGCGCACATTTTTTTTGTAACTTCCCACGATCGCGCTACCAGAATCATCCCTTATCCGTTAGCAGGTCCCGCGATACCGCACAGTTGTTCCTTACAGGTGCCGGACACTCGAAAAGTTCACATCAGCCCTTTTACTTGGCGTGTGACGCCGAGTTTCGTGCGCATGCCGGTTGAATCAGAACTGACATTTTTATCAGCTCGTTCCCATGGGCCTTTTATAGCTCCGGTAGCACCATAAGCGCGATCGTGCGAGTCCGCCGTTCAGACGCACCGACACGCCAACGCACAGATCTCTACAGTCTAACAGCATATTTTACTATATCG
Organism: Buathra laborator; assembly: GCA_934046635.1. Taxonomy (NCBI): domain Eukaryota; kingdom Metazoa; phylum Arthropoda; class Insecta; order Hymenoptera; family Ichneumonidae; genus Buathra; species Buathra laborator. The sequence continues at coordinate 10,696,340 of OW203900.1, forward strand.
TATAGACGCGCTGTATGATCTATATGGAGTCTCGGGGCAAAACCACTTGACTGCCAGATGACCCGTCGTACTCGCGCGCGATAACCTAAAAGCACCCTTGGCGTCGCCTCAACCTCTCGGAACTCTCTCACCTATTTATAAATTTCATTTTCGCTATTTTTCATCGTCAAATAATTTTAGATCGACCAACGACCGTCATTGAATTCCATTGATTTTTGCGAGTGTCCCATTTTTGTAGATTCGAAATATCGTAGAAAAAAAAAAAAATGGTTTCCATCCCTTGAATTTTGTTGATTTTTTTTTAACTTTTCGGGATTGTCGCCTCGTTATCCGTGAATTTCATTTATTTTTCGCGAATGTCTCATTTTTGTAGATTCGAAATATGGTAGAAAAAAAAAAAAAATGATTTTCATCCCTTGAATTTCGTTGATTTTTAAAAAAAATTTCGGGATTGTCGCCTCGTTATCCGTGAATTTCATTGATTTTTCGCGAATGTCCCATTTTTGTAGATTCGAAATATGGTAGAAAAAAAAAAAGATTTTCATCCCTTGAATTTCGTTGATTTTTTTTTTTAATTTTCGGGATTGTCGCCTCGTTATCCGTGAATTTCATTGATTTTTTTACCAATGTCCGATTTTTGTAGATTCGAAATATGATTAGAAAAATTCTTTTAAATAGTTTTCATCCCTTGAATTTCGTTAACTTTTTCGATTTTTTGGGATTGTCGCCTCGTTATCCGGTCGTGAGAAGTGCGGGAAAACCCGGCGAAAATTTTCAAGTGGTAAAAAGTTCTTAAGACGCGACACTGGGAATGCGGATATTCGGAAATTGATGTTTCCGCAAAAGGCACTCGAAATGATTTCCGTTCCCGGGGTACATACATCCCCGACGCAGTCTTGCCGCGCTTTGCTACAGGGACCCTAACAAAAAATCGCACTTAACATAGAAAAAAAAGAAAAACAGCTGCCTGTGGTGTTCCATTTTCACTCCCTATACATTTTCATCTTCTAAACTATAACGAGACGCTCCATTATACAGTAAAGTCATACGGCTAATCACGTTTACACCAAATATTACAAGTGATTATAACAAAGATTCGTAAAACTTTTAAAAAATCGCTAGAAAGGGTTGAAATTAATAGAATATAAAACGAAAACGTAATAGAATATCGTATTTTTTTTTTGCTTTATGGTTCTATTATCTTTAATTGAATTTTTAAATCCGAGTCTATTATCATACGAAAAAATACTTAATTTGGTTAATTTTTGGTATTATTCTTTGAATCGTTGATGAATTCCCGTATCACTCGAAGTTGCGTTGGGAAATCGATAAAAAACATTAAAGATCAGACTTTTTTGTTATTTTTTTAAAAAAGAAAATCGCAATGATACAACGACGTTACCAAAGTCTCTGAAGGCTCTGATCCATCGTCGGCATCTGTTCCATATAATTGACGTATGGCATTTGATAGTTCGTTCCGTTCATGTAATTCGAGAAACTAAAATCACCGTTCGAGATATCCATAACCGTTCGATTGTCGGCGATCATCATTTTTTGTTCCTCGGCCGTCGGCCCGACGTTTTTTATTTCGGATGGAAATGGCGCGAGTTCGTTGTTTAAATTCGGTTTGTACTCTGTTTTGATTGATCGCGTATCGATCGGTTGAATCGCTGGACGAATTCCCGCAGCGAAATTAGGTCTGTAATCCGGCGGCAAGACTTGCCGATGAGAGTCGACGCTCAGTAGCGATCTTTGATCGGAATTTACATCACTTCTGTAATCCGAACCGACGCTACTTCCGTCGACTCTCATTTCGCTCGGATTCCCGCGAAATTCGGGACTCTGTCGGACCTCATTGCAACGGAAATCTGTTTGCATTCCGACGTTTAATTCTGGTCGAAAATTCGGCCAATATGGCGAATTGCATGATTCCTGAATATTTGGTTTACCGTCTTTTATCAACACCGGTACCGGAATTTTTTTCAACGACTGATTCTTCATATTCTGCGCTTGCAACTTTTCCGCGTCCTCGATGCGCGCACGTTTGTTCTTGTATCGACGATTTTGGAACCAAATCTTCACTTGGGTACTCGTCAGCTTCAATGTCTGCGCTAACATTTCGCGTTCCGGCGCACTGAGATAACGCTGCTGCTTGAAGCGCTGTTCGAGTTCGTATACTTGAGACTGCGAAAAAAAAAAATTATTATTTCAGTTATTTCCGTTCATTTTCAAAAAAATTCTTTCGTATTGTTAGTTTTTTCCAGCGCCTGATATCTGATTAAATTTTTTTTAATCAAATAATCATTACCTTATCATTTTTTATACTTTGGTTTTTTAAATGTAATTAAATTTAAAAATATTAAATTGAAATTTAAAAATTTCAATTTAATATTTTTATAAAAAAAAAAAAATTTATTTTTAAATATTTAAAATTTAAAAATTTATTTATTTTGAATTTTTTTTTTAAATATTAAATTGAAATTTTTAAATTTCAATTTAATATTTTTATATTTTTCATCTAATAATTTGTCATTATAATGCGCAAAAAAGTTTCTGATAGTGAAACACTTTCGAACGAAGTATTATCAATTTTTATCGGAATCTATGGAGTTCTCGTTAAACGCCAAAATGTTTTCGTTTCAAGAGGCAAAATTTGAAAAGAAATTTTGAAAAAAAAAAATTGCGAAATTTTATTATAAGTTTGACAACTCACCTGGGAAAACAGTACGCGAGGTTTTCGTTTTGTTCTCTTTCCCGATTGATTCTTCCGAAGTTCCGTTTTACTAGACGTCACGATGTTTCCTATTAATGAAAAATTTCGAGTAAATAATCTTTTTATCGGAATGCTGCGTATGGAAATGTTGTTTATAATTTACCAATTGCGTAATCAATAAAATAATAATAATTTACCTTCTTCGACGACCGAATTTTCTTGATACGACGGCACAACTTGACTCATTTGATGCACGTGACTCAATTCCGAATAATTCTGATAATTCGCCATCGTTTGCTCTTTGTATTTTTCGACGTCCCAATTGTTATCCGGAATAACGTTGTATGCGTAATAATCCGTTGGCACGTGCCATCCTTGTGGACTTTGTTGATGGGAACCGTAGCAATCCATAACGGCGAGTTGTTGATTCTCGTTCAAGATATCGCGAACACTGAACGGAGTTGCCGATGACACGGAGGTCGACAACATCCTAAAGCATCCTGCAACGCACTTATTTTTTTGTCCCAACGATGTTGCCTTCCAAAGAGCACTTTTCCACTTTTACAATTGTTTTTGCTTAATCGCCTTCAGTACGAAAAATTTTAAACACTTTGAACAAAACTTCCACACAGGCAACCGGACGGTAAAATGGTCACTCACTGAATTTATAAATTTAATTAATTCCGAACTATTGTATTTTTGAACACATCAATCAAAATGACAACCGCATCGGAATTGTCGGATTCGAGGATAAAAAAAATGGTTGTCCTCGTCGATCTGTTAGTCACTTGTCATCATCAACTTTTTACAGTTCCAACAATCGCGCATTCGATGTTTTTTAATCAATCGATCGATTAGAAAATCGGTACAATGATTCGCGAAATTTCGAGGGTTGACGGCATTTGCGTGAAAAAGGTTGAGGGTATCTTTCGAGAATAGTTTCGATGTCACTGTTAGGCTAATTGGAGGATACTTGTTGGATCGTTATGGTTGAGCGGTCAGGTCGGAGGGCAGACGTCTAATGTGACTTGGTCTCCGTTCGGAGAGGAGTCAAGTGTTGGAAGCTCGACATCGAGACACGAGAGAGAGAGAAAAAGGTCGGAGTGTGTGGGTGCGTTTGTGTATTGCCTGCGCCAGTGGACGCAAGGATTTTTACCAACACATCCCTGCGAGGAAAGGGAGAGGAGCTGTAGACAGTGAGTACTGCGCGCTACTATTACGAGCCGCGATCGGCAGGGGTGGTCCTTCGAATTTTTTAAAAATTGCCCGCTATGCCAATATATATCATTTTTTATCAGTGTGATCCATCAGAAATTGGGTATTTAAATAAAAAATCATAAGTCACGATGGTCATTATTACGCGAATAATTCACAATACTCCAAACCCAACGGATTCCTCTTCGATGTTGCAAAACGGTTTATAGACGTGATATCGTTGATGGATCTAAATAGCCACTGAAAGATTTTTACAAGCAACTTATTCGAGGCGACGGCTGATGTCACGGAAATCATGTAGTTTTTGCTGCAAGACAGCCATGTCGTGAAATCCGTTCGGGGCGGAGGAGAATCGCGAGGGAACGCCTATCCCGACGATTTGAACCAATGGAAAGATTGTGCGTATAATCAGAGCTCTGAATCACGCTAATAAACATTGATTTAGGCTCTGAACTGCGTGTAAATCATTGAGAATATAGTCAACGGTTGGGATTCAAAATATCGAAGTTATTTGCGTTTAGTTAACCAACAAATGAATTAGTGGATCAATTTTATACGATCGATCTTTTTTTTTTTTTTTTTTTTTTTTTTTTTTACAAAAAATCAGATTTTTACATAGAGAAATGAAGACTTTGGTAGGTTTCTTATTAATTTTTTTCTTAGCGATCTGGAAGATCCTACAAATATTTAATCTCGAATATCAACAGATGAAAATTCAACTCTCGCGCGTGAAAATTGCGGCTTGTTAGTCACGTTTGACTGTAAGAGCGTTTGAAATAACGTAAAACCACTTAGTTTCTACATGAAATAGACTCTGTAAGACTCGTGAGTCTCATAAAATAGGGTTAAAGTGAAAACACAACAATTAATATTCCCACAAGTTCGCTGGCGCGCCCTTTATGCTCGTGGCAGTCGTCTCGGTGGTGGTGAGCCCCCTTTTCACTTTTAACATAATCCAGACGCGCTTTCAGGCGTCCGGAACCCTTGACGCAACGGAGCCCTCTGAGGCTCTATGGAATTTCAAATTTCGAGATCGAAAAGTTGAAAACATTTTACCTGAATGTTTATTTAAACAAAGCGATAATTTTTTTTAAATTTACATTTATATCGTTAAAAATGGTGGACGCGATTTAAAAATTGGTACAACACTCCTTAATAAAAAATTAAATACTTAAAATTAAAATCATTTTTTTTATTAAATAGTTTCGGAAAGTTTCCGTATATATAAAGAAATTAGTGCCCGGAAGTCAATGGACCGGCGATTCAAGAATAAACTGTTTAATAAACTGCGTGTTTATAATGAATCGTCTGGTTTAATGTTCAATCTTCGCGATTCGTCGGCGGCAGATACTCGTCAAAACGAACGATACGTTTTTCAGACTGCCGAGCAGTGGTCATGCTATAGGTATAGTTTTATGTATACAGCATACGCGAAGGAGAGGCGTCGGTGCATGAAATGCATGCATGCGCTCGAGTTGTATACAGGCGCCGAGAGATAGTAGGCGCCTTTTTAACTGTGGGAAAGCCGTCGGCGTCTGAGATGCTGCTGCGGTCATCGTCATGATATACTGCGACAGGTCACAGAGATCTTTGGCGAACTTTCAAGAGAGAGAAAAAATAAAAATAAACACAACATCTCGCTGTGGAAGGAAAAGTGAAGAAAAGCAAATTTCGAAATGACGTACATCGCTTGCGTGGACCATTTCTAAATTTTCATAAAGACTCCACCCAACACTGCAACTGAAGCGGCACTTGAGTATTTCTAAAGTGGCGTTAATTAGTAAAAAAAAAAAAAAAAAAATTGTTGCTCCAACAATTGAACGTCAAAACAGATCGTTCTACTAGCGATGTTCTCCACTAAAATTCACATTCTTGATAATTTTTTTTTTTTTTTTATAAAAACCGAATTAAAAAATAGATTTGGCTACAATAATAATTCCGCAATAATTCCCCGACAAAAAAAAATTAAAATCATGCAAAATTTATTTACTGAATATTTTTATATCCCACCGATAAATTTTTTTCAAAGTACTTAAACCCGCAGGTAGGTACCATTATTTTCATCCCAGATGTAAAAACGACCATCTCGTATAAAAAAAAACGAAAATCGGACTTTTACCCATACGACCCAAAAGCATTCTTCATTTTAGCAAAATCCATTTATTTGTAGCTAAAATTTTGAATTACTCGGAGATTAATAATTTCCAAAATTTCCTGGTTTTTTACAGACGTTAATATATTTTCCCTACCAATGGGATATTCCGTATTGATTTTCAGTACGATCCGCGACCGGTTGAACGCAAAAAAAATATACCTGCAGTAACTCATCGCAATAATTGCGTCACGATTGAGATTGCTGCAGAACGATCGTTCATGTCAGTAAAGTATTTTGAGCTCAAAAAAAAAAAAAAAAAAAATCAATCCTCGCAATGTGGTGTCCAGTTGCAAGAAGCGCGTAGTTGCGCACGTTGCCCCATAGCGTAGAACGGGCGCGGGTACAAAAGGGTCCTTTGTGCGCCGGCGCTTGCACGCTCTTCTCTGGTGGGGCCCCAGCGAGTTCTATCCATGCTGTACAAGCTTTACAGAAAATCCCTATATTAACGCTCTGTCCGAATTGGTGTATATGTTCCTAAGGCTCGTGGGGGGTCAGATGCCGCCCATGGTGAACCTATTCGTCTTTTTTTGAGGGCAGAGAGAGAGAGAGAAAGAGGGGGTGGAGGCTTCTGCAGTTTTTCGAGTCACCGGTTTCCACGTCTTCAGCGTGTGTCAAACAATCGAACAATGCTACCGAAAGTATGGCAAATTAGTGCGTAGCTAACAGACGCAATTCGTAGTGTCATTCGCTTCCTGCCATCTCTACGATGACCGGAAGAACATCCGGAGTTTGCGACTCTTGACAAAGTCTTGCGATACTTTTTTCCATACCGTCCTTTTTGGATGTTATACCTGTTGCAAATGAATCAGAATCCAATGAAATCATTGATTTTTGAATTTGTTGCATTTACTAAGGTAAGTTTCGGCGAATCGCCACGTACAGCGCTGATGCAAAAATCGCTATCGAGACTATTCTATCAATGAACATCCGTATCTGCCGATTGATTTTTAGCAATGAGACATCACTTTGATGTTCTTTCGTTGCGTATGGAAGAACCATTGCACGTGAACAATGCAATGGAAGCAACGGAAACACGTGGTACAGTTACGACACATTTGCATCAATTTTTGTTAGGTAATCCGCAATTTTCAAAATGGTATTCCGTTGGTGAACAATTTTGAAAAAAAAAAAAAAATCATGGATAACCATTTTCACGTATTTATCTGCCAGAATCAAATTTTTACGACGTATCAAAAGGAAGCGTTGCTTATGCTCCGTTATGATCCGTTCTATCAATCTCCGAGATCAGTTCGCCTCCGCAGCATCTGTTTCTACAGCAAATCGTACTATTTGTCGCAAAGACCATACGATCATTTCAACTTCAGCAAATGATATTGTTTAGCCACACATTTTTCGCATTGGTGTACGCGTTTGGGTATAGATTTCCGCTCGTTGGGAAGACTCTGGCGGGGGGTCCTCGAGGGATAAAAGTTAAGAGGCTCATCCCCGTGCATGTCGTCGTTGTCGTCTTCGTCTTCGTCTCCATCCGAAAGTACAGCATTTCTGCACTTATGTGAGTCGTCGCGTCAGTGTCCCTCGGACGGTTCCAGCGTTTCTTTTTTTTTTTTCTCACGAGTGCTCCAGACAATTGCTTGGATCTGGTTGTCTAGACGGAGGCGCATCCCTATACTCGCGTTCGCCTTTTGCTTTCTTCTCGTTGCGAACAGCGCGGCCCACCAAAGTTCCGCACCATCCCTGTCACGTTTGCCAGAAACCCTTGTGGAGAATTGTTAAAATTATTAGGCGCCAAGGCATCTCCTCCGGTACTTGAAAAAAAAAAAAATTTAAACATCGAAATCCAAAAAAATGCCAATTGAAAATTATAAAAACAGTTTCTTTATTGATAATTCTTCGTTGAAAAAACAAATAAACAACGACGAGAGGTCTTATTTGAGATGAAAACTTTGAGCCGAAATAATAATAGACGTTTGTTGAATTCATCGAGACGAGTTATTACGGTTGATAGTTTGCCGAAAAAAAAAAAAGGACCGGATGATTCCATTTAAAACTTCAGCCGGTGTTCATTTGGTTTTTTAATTTATATTCTTCAATCTTGTAATCTTTAATACGTAGAAAGGAATGGCTACGTGATCTGGAGAACATCACGTTGACTCCTAAACCGGACGCCTCATCGTAGCACTATATTTGCCGGGCATATCGCGAGCGTTTGAATTCGTTGAATTTATTATATTATTAGACGACAGTGCGTAACGTCATTCTAAATGCCTGGAAGCCGTCGTCATTATTAATAACTCGTACGAGTGATCGACACGCGTTTCACCAAATCAAGTAAATCTCTCATTACATCGCGTAAAAATATCTCGTTAACAACGCAATAACAGTTAATCGACCGAATTAAAATCGACACAGTCAGAAATTTGTCGGTAAATCCGTTATTTCCGTAGACGACGGCGTGCGTAGCAATTGCAGCGAATTACGATATCTATATCGAAGGCGCATCAATTTTTTTTTTTTAATAATTAATCCAATTTTTAGATATTTCTCCGATTTTTGCGGTTAACCATTGCACCGCAAATCCCATTTATTTTCATTTTAGATTGTTGACTTATCGTTTGGAAATGAAAATAACGCTTTTCACAGGAAAATCGATTTTTTTTTTAACAAAATTCGTCGACTCGGAATATAATTGATATAAGAAAAGTTTCAATTATTGAGAACAGACCAATGAGCCGTTTCCCGGTATTAAGATTACCGGCTGTTTAGTTTCGTTGCCAATTTTTCAAAGAACGGTAAAGTAGAGATCTACCCGATCGACAGCTGAAAACTTACCATTGGCTGTTCACCGCGTAAACGCTTACAGTTTTCTTCTTCTACCGACGCTGGTAAAAGCGTTATTTCAACTTCAAGCAAATAATGTCTCTCGCGCTCGTCAGATGGCGCGGTGACAATGATTTTTTCGTCTCCGACTATCAATAACCAAAAGCCATTACTATTGACATGAAAAATTACCATTATAAATTATTTATTCTCCGTAATACGTAAAATAAATATCACAAGTCATTACCGATTCATTATAACTCTTTTTTTTATTGGTTTTTCCTTTAGACAACTCTAAACTCTAAGATAAAACCACTCGATATCTATTTGCCATTCATTTAGTGTACTGTCTCGTGATTTTGACTACAGCTTCGACTCTAACTTTTTTTTTTTTTTATTTTTTTTTTTTTTACTCGAGAAATGGGCGATTGAGGCTATTTAAATATTTTATTGAGAATTCACCTAAAAGTACCAAACTGTTACGTGAATATAACAAATTCTCGAACGTATATTACTGCATCGCGTATCGGCCCATAGCGTTAATCGAATTCCGGCGTCTCGGAGCGCCCCGAGGGGATCGGTGTATTTATGCTCCAGTAAGTCCCGAAATAAGTCACGGCTCGTAAATAAGGATAAGGTGAATTCAATAATTCGAAAAGCTCTCGTATGGCGTGGATACGCTTCCCTGATTCCGTCTGACCTCGGAATTCGGAGGGTGCAGAGCGAAAAAACTATATTAAAAAAAAAAAAAAAAAAGAAAAAATGGAATAAATAAGTCGACTGGTTCGTCCGAACGGATATCTCAATCGTGTATAACTTATCGGGGCGCTAATGAATTCTCTACAACGGTTACGGAACCCTCATTATGAAATTAGTTTTAACCCCTGCGTCCGGCGCGGTCTGACCCGTCGTCGACCGTTCGTTTTCGTACGAAAAAAAAAAGAAAAAAAAAAAAAAAGAACAGTCCCGAGGCTCGAGTCTCTACAGATATATTTATATATGTATCGGTCCGCTGCTCTGTGTATCATCGAGGAAGAGCTGTAAATCAAGAAAAAATGGGTTTCGTCGAGAGCAGCGGTCTGCCATTCGGGGCAAAGAAGAAGAAAAAAAATCTCACGGTGCATTAAAAAGGCATCGCGCCGAGCAATCGGAGAAGTGAAATAGAACATTAGATTATACTCCCTTAAACCCTTAATATCCTCGTATTTTCTTATACCTACACGCGCGGAAGATGAGACGAAGAGGAGGAGGGCATCTCGTTAACAGAAAAAAAAAAAAAAAAAAAAATTCTCCTCAAAACCGATTATCTCACGCGAGATCCAAATTTTTTTCTCCATTTCGCCGTTAAAATTTATCTGTTTTACGACACTGCTAACGCAACTCATCGCGCGTCACGGAGTTTCTACGAATAGTAATTATATACTCCGAGCAGTTAAATTTAATCGTTCTCATCAGAGTTCCTCTAGGATCGGGAGGTTATTATTTGTTCGACCGAATATTTCGGGGTTTTCGTGAGTTATTTGTAAAAATTTGTAAAGATTATCGTATCGCTAAATATTTTATAGAAATTATGAAAAAAAAAAAAAAAAAAATGCAATAAAAACGCAAAACGTACGAAAGCTTTCGTTTTATTGCCGAAACAAAATTTGCCAAAGAATATATATCGAAATATCTCATTCGCGATCATCATCATCATCATCATTATTATTATCGTATTTTTCGGCTGGTAGCCGCATATAGTTGGCGCGTTTTTGTTTCGGGCGATAGGTTCGAGTAACGATGTTGAAGTCCGACGGTGCGCTCTTCACCGGAGGGGGTGTAGGGCACAGGGTGGTCCAATTTGTCTCTACCAGTTCGATATTATTACGAGCTCATCCTTAATAATGTAGCCTTCTCCGACCGATTCATTTGTTATTGGCGTTCCGGCTCTCGGCATGACGAAAAAAAAAAAAAAAAAAAAAAAAAAAATGTGGGCACAGAGCGTAAGGTCATTATACCGAAAGATTTTCGTTCCCGATATAATCCTCGTGTTGAGAACGACAGGCGAGCATATCTACATATACATTCGATTCATTATCGTTTCTCGACTAAACGTTTTGAAAAATCTCTCGATCTCTCAATTCCCCTGTTACGAATCCATCCGGATAAATTTTTTTCCGTGTAACAAATGTCAAAAGTAATAAAAAAAAAAAAAAAAAAAGCTTAACTCTAATAAATGATCGATCATAGATATTTAATCGTTGGCTTTGCGATATATAATAAGGAAAAATATATCGACATATACATTACGACGTTATTAGCTACGAATGTCCGTTCCAATTATTACATTCTGGAACGCGGGAGATAGTGCGGGTAAACATAACCAAAAAAAAAAAAAAGTATATATATACACATAAAAATCCAATGTGTGTATTTGCGTCCATAAATATATGACGTGAGTAACCTAAAGGCGGTTTATAATACCGATGTACGAAATCGAAGCTCGATGAGGAAAATTAATGTATGTGTTCGGAACAATGCAGCCACTCATCGATCACTCTCCCGGCGGCAAGTCGGCTCGCCGTCTCCCTTTCTTGCCGCAAACTTACCGTATAACTACGATCGACCGGCAAGAAAAAGCGTTAGTTAACGAATGAAGCAAAGAATAGCTTAAGATGCCGAAAAATTAAGGGAAACGCATAGATTTTTTTTTTTTTTTTTGCGTATCAGATATAAGTCTTCATTTTTCCGCGACACCCTTGCGAGGGATGATCTTCCTTGTTGGAGTCACTGGCAATAACAGTGTAACGGATGAATAGACAAACACAACGATCGAGATTACGCAAATGCGGATCACGCTTCGTGAATGTTACAGATATATAGTTGGGGGGGAGGGGGAGGGGGCAAAACGATGTACGAAGCGCGATGAGAGGAACGACGACGGGGACTATGAGGATGAGAAGCAGCCACGGCAGGGAGATTAGAAACCGAGTTTCATGCTCGTTTGTAAACGATAATAGCTTATCTAAATAGCGTACATGAATTACACAAGCGCTCTGCGGCTCTCCGGCGTCGAAGGCGCGGGATAGAATGAGATAGTGGTGACTATAGATGACTGACACTATGGTGAACATCTATATCGCTTATATACACGTATATTAGTGTATCACTTCACGCCGACGTCAGAAATAGCCGATCGTCGGGAGATTCACATCGTTCTCCGTGGCGCTCTCTTTCCCCTTAAGTTCCCTTATAGTCTTATCGGCCGAAGTGTTGAGAGATTCACAACGAAGAAATACTCAAAAGTTGTTGTCGTATCCGTATAGCAACCCTTTCTATTGGTTGGTGTCGAAGACCTCAGATTCTGATATGGATCGGTAGTGGGAAATCGGTATGCTTGAGATATTTCATCGATCTGAACATTGATATCGCCGAATACGGGGTGAAAAAATGATATCGAAAAATCACAGAATATGAACGAATAATCGTAATACGGAGCGTAATACGAGAACTGGGAATCGATAGAAAGAAAGATATTTCGATTTTATAAAATACAGTCGATATTTTTTTTTTTATAATTGTTTTTTTTTTTTTTTTTTAATTGTTCAGTGGGCATTTTTTGTAGATCCGCGTAAAAAACGTATCGCGAAATTCAATCAATTAAAAAAAAAATGGCATACATATCGGTATGCGAACCGATGTGCATCGATTTCCGATTTTTACACTTTTCGGTTTTATCTAACAAAGTATTTCGCCGTATTTCCGATATGAAACTCTCTCGTGTCTCATCTTTCTAGTCATAGATACTCGTTTAACCCGCAAACGTTACAAATTGCTTATCGTTACGTCGTTGGCAGCTCGTTCGCCCGACCGTCTTATCGCCGTTGACCCTTCTCTCCAATTTTTTTTCTTTTTCTTTCCATCCGCTACCGCGCTGAGGTTTCTCAGTGTCGTTCGTCGATTGGACCACTCGGTAGTACACTATATAAACATTGTAGTACCACTAGTAAAAGTCTATATACTGTACTAAACTGCTGGAAGCTCCGATTCCGTTCAGCTGAAGCGTAACTTCTTTGCACCCACCAGCAGCCGGTCGGCTATACCGAGAGCACCGAAAACTCTACGCCCGTTAGGCGATGTCGACGAGCATCGATTCTCGTCATTTCGATTCTCTTTTCCGATATACGAGAAGCGAGAAGAGAGAAAAAAAAAGAGAGATGCAAAAGGGCGAAAAGGGAAAGGAATGAGAGAGTGAGAATTCTAGTATAGCTGCGTTACTCTATAATACGTATACTGTACGACGCGTTTCTCTACGCCCATAGCTACTGCTCACTCGCACCCGCCTCGTAAATCCACGTCGAGTGGAGAGACAGATAGCCGAACGCCCGAGTCCCGAGATAAAACTCACCGAGAATGTCGAAGGATTATGTATGTGAGCGGTAACCCGGGCTACGCTAGTCGATTCCTATGGAGACTTCTTCGATCGAGCATTGTACAGAAAAAAAAAAAAAAAGAAAAAAAAATGAAGCAAGGAGGCGAAAAAAAAACGATAAGAAGGAAATAAATAAGCATGCAGACAAGCATCAGCAGTGGGACTGATCACGAGTTGAATGAATCGATAAATCAGCGGCTTTCTAAATTTTTCCAACATTTTTCGTTTTTTTTTTTTTTTTTTTTTCTCTTCTCTCGGCGATAAAGAAACAATTTAGGAAAAAACTCCATTTCCACTTTAGTGGAATGAATCATTGAGGATTTCTTGGTTTTTTTTATTTTTCTGAATTCTGTTTTCGGATTAAGAAAAAAAAAAAAAAAAAAAACGCAAAGAAAAGCGTCGAGTAGAAATTTTGATTTAATACGAAATATTTTTTTATTTTTTTTTATCAATTTTTTTATATTTCGTAATTTATGATAAAATATAAAAATATTCTTTTTTTATTTATTATTATTTATAATATTTTATTTTTCTACGTTTTTGCATGAATTTTTTTTTCTCTTCTCTCGGCGATGAAGAAACAATTTAGGAAAAAACTCCACTACCACTTTAGTGGAATGAATCATTGAGGATTTCTTGGTTTTTTAAAATTTTTCTGAATTCTGTTTTCGGATTAAGAAAAAAAAAAACGCAAAAAAAAGCGTCGAGTAGAAATTTTGATTTAATACGAAATATTTTTTTATTTTTTTCAATCAATATTTTTATATTTCGTAATTTATGATAAAATATAAAAATATTATTTTTTATTTATTATTATTGTTACGTCCTGCCGTTCAGTGCCGAATTCTTTTTCTGGACGTAACAATTATTTATAATATTTTATTGTTGTACGTTTTTTCATGATTTTTTTTTCTCTTCTCTCGGCGATAAAGAAACAATTTAGGAAAAAACTCCACTTCCACTTTAGTGGAATGAATCATTGAGGATTTCTTGGTTTTTTTTTTATTTTTCTGAATTCTGTTTTCGGATTAAGAAAAAAAAAAAAACGCAAAAAAAAAGCGTCGAGTAGAAATTTTGATTTAATACGAAATATTTTTTTATTTTTTTTTAATCAATTTTTTTATATTTCGTAATTTATGGTAAAATATAAAAATATTTTTTTTTTTATTTAAAATTATTTATAATATTTTATTTTTGTACGTTTTTGCATGCCATTTTTTTTTTGTCGCGACTACTCGATGGCTTTGAAGAGTCTTTTCGTTGTGCTATAACCAGTGGATCGGTAGAACCACCGGAGCTCACTGTCCGAGCGTATCAAATCGGCCTCGTTATTCCCTCGGAGAGGCCCTATACCCTGCGCGGTCCTCGCTTGCTACGCTCAATAATCTTCCGTAACGCGGCTGAAAATTGCTTGGAGGGCTACTCTGTCTCGTTCTCTATTCTCCCGGGGGATCAGGTAGAAACAAAAACCCATATGGAATAAAAGAGGCGGTGAACGGTCTGTCGGAGACCGTTCGTGAATCCGAAAAAAGAAGCACCAGGAAGAAAAACAAATTAGTGCGAGAAAGATGAATAAAGTGAACGAAAAGAGCGCAAAAAAGTGGCGTTTCTTGATGAAGATGACTTCATGAAGATCGCGGCTACTGTGCATAAACGTCAGTTCGCTCTTTTCATCCTTTTATAGGTATATAACTTCGCGTTGCTACGATCGACATCAGCCAAAAAAAATTTGAGATAAATAAAATAATAACAGCAATAATATTATTATTATATTATTATTATTTATATTATTTGTTATAATAATATATTATTATTATTTTTAGTATTTTATTTATCTCAAATTTTTTTTTGATTTTTTTCGGCTCATGTCGATTCATCGTTATTATTTTATCTTATAAAAATCAGACCCCCGGCGATACATTCTTTTTTTTTAACAAATATTTCAAATATGAATGATATTTTTTAAAAAATAATTGCATCTAATTACTGGGGAGAAAAAAAGGGTTTCGTGTCTCTCGAGAGGAGAAAAATCGCCCGTCACTATGACGGGATCATGAGGCATTCAGACAAGTTGCCGAGCGATTACGAGGTACAAGATTACGAAAGGTAACAAACGTGAAGGAGGAACGTTTGAAAAAAAAAAACAAAATAAATAAAAGATCCCGAAGCGCGGTCGTGGAACAACGCTTTACTAATGGTTCGGCGCTGTGGACCGTGGAGTATCTTTCTCTTGTGGGCGCATACAGTGTTGTGGTACGAGAGTTCCAAACATCTCCATCCTGCAGAGTCTCGTGAGCCGAAAGAACTCGAAGAATTCATAAGAGAGTAATTGTTGAACGGTAGAAAATTAATTTAATTTGTATGAATAAGAGAGACGGGGTGCCGAATGGTGTATCCGAATAGTGGAACCTTAGCGAGTCTCAAAATTGAGTCGAAGAACAGGAAGATGGAGAGTGGAACAAGCAGACAGAGAGAAAGCGAGAGATCGAGAAAAGAGAAAGAAATAATAGAAAATAGAGACACGGAGGAAGACAGAAAGACAGAGAAATCGGTCGCGCAGGGGGCGCAGGATAGATTCTTCGGGGAACCCCCGCTGCGTAATATATAGCGGGTCAGATCCTTTGAAAGGCGCGCAAGCTAAGGTTTCGAATCCTTTCGCTGTCTTCGCAGTAATTCGTTCAAATTCTCCGTGAAAAAGTTCTGGTATCGGCGTGTCGCCTAAACTTAACTCGATCTTCCGAATAATTGATACGAATGTCGTTTCTCATAGCGCACTGCAAAAAAAATGGATTACCTGCAGAAAAAAAAAAAAAAAAATTTCATCGATCGATGATTTCATCGCTTCAATTCTAAAATATCGCTTCCCATAACGCACTGCAAAAAAAAATGGATTACCTGCAGAAAAAAAAAAAAATTTCATCGATCGATGATTTCATCGCTTGAATCTTAAAATATCGTTTCCCATAACGCACTGCAAAAAAAAAAATGAACTACTCGCAGAAAAAAAAAAAAAAATTCATCGATCGATGATTTCATCGTTCGAATTTTCAAATGTCCCAATAACCATTTCATCATTTCCACGTTTATTTATAAATTTATACAACAGAGCAAACAATTAATTTGCGATGAGAAAAAAGGGTTAACAATTCACGATGGGGGTTCCCTGTTGATGGTCCGCTTATATAGCAGTACAACACGGGATGCAATTGGCTGTTTACAAACAGACTGTAATGGTATACGAATGTAATAGTGAGTGTCGAAGTAGCCGTTTGGAGTATTAGTCGAGCGCGCGAAGTCGCAAAATAATTAATTAGCCGATCACGGCGCTCGGTAAGCGCCGTTCGCGAGGACCCAAATCGAATGTCTAAGACGGTGCCGAGTTCTTTACCGTGTACCTGGACCTGTGCGATTTCTGCACAGTACGACGATCGTCCAATCAATGTACAGCAGAAGCAACAGAGAAGAAAAGAGTGCAGAGGAGCGGAGAGCCCGCCGAGAGCAATTAGTACCTACAGATGCAAGCGTAAGGAACGAACCCGCGGTGGTGGGTGCTGAGAAGCGACGCCTAATGAGTCCAAAGTCGAGGGAATCGCTATCTCACTCGTTGATAGAGTCTACTGATCCTTCTTCTGCACTCCTTAATCGTATTCTACACTAAATTAAACAAGACGCCGTTAAAACTACAGAAAAAACAAAACTACGCCGTCGCGTATATTCACCTAATACAGTGGTAAAACCTAATTATCGAACTCCAATGGCTTTGTTTCGTAATGTCGTTAAATAATTCATTGTTTTGGGACATTTAACCGTATAATTTTAACAATCGCGATGGGTTGCGAAATAAATTGAGAAATTTCGGAACTAAAAAGAGTCTTCGAATCGTCAAAATTGAATGCACTGCAGTAGTCCACTCATCGATTTTTTCCCGATTTTTTATACCATTTGTTTTTATTACTAAATAATAATTCGCGTGAAAAAAAAAAATGACCCGAATTACGGGAATCTGCAAAAATTGAGCCGTAGATTTTTTTTTTTCGTGTTTTGGTATCAATTGTTGAAGAGACAAGTGCTGCTATGGCAATGGAATTGGCATAGAGGGGTTGAACATTTTTTCCAGATTTTTTATACCATTTGTTTTTATTACTAAATAATAATTCGCGTGAAAAAAATTATCGACCCGAATTACGGGAATCTGCAAAGATTGAGCCGTAGAATTTTTTTTTTTTTTTTTTTCGAGTTTTGGTATCAATTGTTGAAGAGACAAGTGCTGCTATGGCAATGGAATTGGTATAGAGGGGTTGAAAATAGAAGGGCAGCAAGCTAAAGATCGAGAGCGCGAAAGATATCGGGATCGAGAGAATCGAATGATGCTGCGAGTTTTGCGTTTGCCATACAGAAGAAGATTACGATCTAAGTATCTCCGGGAACAAATGCGCCGAATGCAACTCGAGCATCGACGGGTTTGCCTTTGTCGGCGAACGGGCAGCGGCTCGGTATCGGTCCCGAACCCCGGAGTGGATCGTTGCGTAGGTACTACACGAACACCTGCGAAATCCGAAGTGAAGGAGAGAGAAAAAGATACGGCTATACGGCAATGCGAGGCTCCAGCATCTCTCGATTAAGTCCGGGCGGCCCGTACTGAGAAACCTTTCGTACAGAATCACAGAGTGCTCGGCGTCTGTCATACATAGTGCTGTACATACGGAGAACTCCGCGTTATTGATTGCACTTGCGAGAATGCAACGCGCGAGAAACTCTCTGCGAGCTTCGAACCATTCGCGAACGAAGGCTCGCGGAAGCGGATTATCTGGCGTGTTGCTGTGCTATAATGCGCGAGAATCAAAATGGAAGGCGCAAAAAAAGTTTTTAGGTAAAATCAACATATATAAAAAAAAAAAACAAAAAAATTTATCGTAATAGAATTTCGAAGTATAATTCTTAATTTTTTTATTTTCGGAAATTTTGTTTTCATTATTTTGAGGCAATTAGTCGGTGAAACCATTTTTCAAACATTTCTGTGATCAATTCATCGGAAGGTACAAATCAAAATGGAAGGTGCAAAAAAAGTTTTTAGGTAAAATCAACATATAAAAAAAAAAAACAAAAAAATTTATCGTAATAGAATTTTGAAGTATAATTCTTATTTTTTTTTTAATTCTTAATTTTATTATTTTCGGAATTTTTTTTTTCATTATTTTGAGGCAATTAGTCGGTGAAACCATTTTTCAAACATTTCTGTGGTCAATTCATCGGGACCGCCATTGCCGAGACGCATCGCGAAACTATTCTCCGGGTCTTCGCAAACAGGTGTCGTCCTGTATCGTCTTTGCATACCGGTCGTAAACGTAAGAAATATTCTCTCACGAGTCGTTAGAACGTGGTACACAGGTACGTCTGTGTAACTCGCGTATAAACACGAACAATGTGAGATTCTGTGGTATCGCATGGGTTACGCACCTCGAGGGGAGACTTTACTCAGCTCACCTGTTCATCCGTACGGCCGCAGGCGAGAGTGCCGATGGTCACTGATCTGCGGGGCTCACACCTACGCGTGAATGCGCTTCGAGAATTCAAGTCGTCGTTCGCATTTTGCGACGACGCATCTCGGCTCATGGGAAAAAAATAAAAATAAAAATGCTCGCGACATCGAAAGAGGCGGAAAATCTTCGAGACGAGAGCAGTTAATGAAATCATCTGCAGAACATTTCCCAACGTGAGAAACCGCTGGATGTTCACACCGCGAGTCACTTCATTTCTGTACAGCGATGCAGTATATTGAAAGATCAAATTTTCCGGCCGATCGAACGATCTAAAAGAGCCCACGCAACGTTCCATCCGATTTTACGATCTTAGATCGCATCGACCGAGTGCGTCTCGGAGTCAGCGTAACAGGTAGACATTTCGAAGCCCAGGAACCCTGCGGCATCCCCGACAGAATGGGATCTCCGTTAAGAAAAATCGTTTTTTAACTCGAACCCGAGAGACCTAATCCACCCTCCTTTTTTCATCTACCGTCCACGTTTCTCGTTCCCTCTCGTCTTCATTCTCGATGTTTCACGGTCTCGGGATCGCGGGGTCCTCGAAGCGACGACGTTTATTCGGGTCTCGAGTAATTTGTATTTTTTTTTTTTTTCGTTCTCACCGGGAGGGCGGAGCGGGAAAATTAAATTTTTTCGGTCTTCTCCCTTCGAGTCCAGCAGCGCGCGCGGACACATCATCTCTCGATGTCTATGCAGAAGTTGGTTGTGGTGTCTGACTCGCCGTCGCCGGGTACGCGATCGTTTGTCATCGTTAAAATAATTTCCTTCGCTCACCGCGCCGCGTCCCATAGCTTTCACGGTCATATATCTATAGGCTCACAGGTAGTACAACCCGATCGGTCGAGAAGGGGACATGAGAATTT
The DNA here is from genome assembly GCA_934046635.1 of Buathra laborator. Taxonomy (NCBI): domain Eukaryota; kingdom Metazoa; phylum Arthropoda; class Insecta; order Hymenoptera; family Ichneumonidae; genus Buathra; species Buathra laborator. Next base: position 10,716,015 of record OW203900.1, read on the forward strand.
CGAAATATAGAAATTCTGAACAGAAGTATTCTCCGCTTTTAATATAGCGACCGGATGGTCGGTCGATGGTCTCGTGCCGAAAAATCCGTGAATACCTTCGTATTTCAGGTATCTTTCACTTGATAGGCGAAATTCTTCGTTAACCCTTTGCCGATCGGTGCTGCAGAACGATCGGAACTCTCGTGCGATATTCTTGTACAGTCCAAGCTCCGTATTCTTAACTCGACGGGACCGGACCCGTTCCCTTTTCTGTATTTTCCCTAACGTCCCTACTCCCGGTCAGTTGCTGCGAATAGGGGTAACGAGGGGTACAGTCCAAGCTCCGTATTCTTAACTCCCCTTAACTTAACCGATCCTTTATTTTAACTCGTTACCATGACAACGAGTTCCCTTAACTGTACTTCCCCCGAGTCCGTTTGCCCCACTCCAAGCGGAGCCGTTTTCGTAAAATGTAAGCTGTGCACGCGCAGCAGTTACAAGGTGGCTTCGTACCTACGGATGCGTATACCCCTCGTTACCCTTATTCGCAGCAACTGACCGGGAGTAGGGAGGATAGGGAAATACAGAAATGGGAACGGATCCGGTCCCGTCGAGTTAAGAATACGGAGCTTGGACTGTATACGCATCTGTAGGTACGAAGCCACCTTGTAACTGCTGCGCGTGCGCAGTTTACATTTTACGAAAAAGGCTCCGCTTGGAGTGGGGCAAACGGACTCAGGGGAAATACAGTTAGGAGGAAGTGCAACCCCTTCCCCCTCGTCCATCCCGGGCTCAATCGGTATCAAAAACTGTAAACCACTTTTTTCAGGCATACTGGCGTTTACAGCTTAAAAAAGAGTCTCATCCCCTGCTATGGTGATGTCCGCAGGGGATGAGACTCTTTTTTAAGCTGTAAATGCCAGTATGCCTGAAAAAAGTTGTTTACAGTTTTTGATACCGACCGCGGATTTCACCGCTTCTTAAAGGAACTCGTTGTCATGGTAACGAGTTAAAATAAAGGATCGGTTAAGTTAAGGGGAGTTAAGAATACGGAGCTTGGACTGTATAAAGTACCGTCACGAATTTCCATCAAATTTAACTAATTTGGCGCTTCTCGTAATCGCCGTACGTTGAAAATTAAATGGTCAAACATCGTAAAGGGTAATTCGTTTGAATTCATTTTATCGGCTTCTGTCTGTTTCGTCGCATAATTCCCTTCGCTTATCTGTTCGGCGCTCAAAAAAAGAAGATTGCGTGTGCACAGGGCCCGCGATGTACAAACGAAAATAAACGCATGCAACGAATTAACGTATTATCTTTGAAACAAGCGGCACGCATACGCATATGCGGAGCACACAGATACCTCGAATAATAATACCTTCTGTGTCCGTGTGCGACAAAGGGGTTGCGATCAGAACGCGATACCTATGTGGTACATCCTCCACAATCCACGCTTACCGCACACGTCATATCGTCGCATGGTATGTACACATCGAAACAGACAACAAAGAACCGAGCAACGATATCCCCCGTCAGCTTAATGCCAATTAGCCTGCCGTATCGCTCATTAGGGTCTAACGTCATTAGAACCACCTGCGGTCCGCCGGGGGGGCCTCGTGCGCACTCCGCGCTCGTCTGCCCGTTGATGGAAGAGCATCGGGAGCAACAACGGTACGCACGACGGATATCGTTCGAATCGCGCCCCCCGCCCCTCAATCCCCTCTCAAGCGCGGTAGATCCTCAATGATCCAAACGATACCGATCTCTCCATTGTCATTTGTTTGTCTAACCCCCGGGTTTTGATTAGAGAGCCGAGTCATTCGCGTCAAAGGCGCGTACCGCCGAGAACGTTAAAGACCAAAGCAGAAAACAGGTGAGCGCTTCAACGTTGGATCGGTACGATCTCTTTCTTTCGAGGAGCGATCCGGCCACCGGTGATATATCTCGAAAAGAATCGAGAATCACTCGGTAATCTCGGATATTTCGACCACCCTGCTTGACGAAGGACCTAAATCTACGAAAAGTATTTCTTTATAGTGGGGCGCAAGAGTTTGATAGCAACAAACGCCGCCTCGTCTACGAAAGGCAGAAACAGCGATTGATCGATTCGTCGCGATTGCCGAGATGATCTAAGATATATCTCAAATAATTTGACTGTTTGTTTTAAATTTGATATAAAGAGAACTCGTGGCGTCTGGATCCTTGTTAAGGTCCTATGCTCTGTCGATAATCTCTCGCAATTGCGTCGCGACAACTCTAATCAGTACGCCGCGCCGCTCCGGTAGTCGAATTATTTCATAGGCATCAGTCATAATTAACATCAAATTATATCTTTTTGTAGATCTCCACGGTTACCCATCGCGACAAAATTGATGGTTTATAATTTTTATTGAATTTTTTACATTTTTTTTTTACGTATATTAGATCGATTTTCATTATCTATCACAGGAGCTTTATTTCAAGAATAGCGGATAAATGATGATGATTAATCGCGGTATACACGTAACGTGGTAAAGGATCTTTAAGAATTCGTTAAAAAAAAAAAAAAAACATTCCGACAACCTGTGTAACGAAGTCAGAGCTCGAGTTTCCCCCTTTACTCTTTTTTTATCCATATACCAAAACAGTAGCAATGGCACCAGCGGAGCCAACGGCTAATGATACGATCCTCGAAACGTGCACACGAATATCCCTCGTCGTTGGTTCTAAATCCTCGGGAGTTAGTCTAGATGCCGAGAAGCGACAGTAGCGTGGACGAGTCGGAGAGGCGAAAAGCCGAGAGGTGGAACGCTAAGGTTTCTCGTTCCCATACCAGCCTATTGCTTGTTTCTCGAAGCCGAAGGCTCCGGCACCATCAACAGACGCAAACACACATGAAGCCTTTCTTCTTTCTCTCTCTCTCGTTGTTCATGCATACTATAGTAGTACAACTTTTGCATCGAGTTGCAGTGGAGGCGACCGAAGCGATTCGCCCGACTCTGTTCTCGCTTCTCCTTCGACCTCTTTCTCACTCATCCGCCCTCTTGTTCTTCTATCCTCGAAGAGTGGCTGTTGCTTTTTTTTTCTTTTTCTTTCTTTACGTTGTTTTTCTTTATCTTCGAATTCAAATGCGCTGTGCGCTTCTCGAGCAGCGGGGCCCGAACGAACGAGCGAACGATCGCGAGGCGAAGAACGGTGCACGCGGCGGGCACACACGGCGTTACTCGTAAATACGGCGCTTCGAAAGCATCACGGACGTACAAAGAGGCCACGACGTCTCAATCCCCGAGAGCGCTCCTTGGAGGGTCCCACCGCAAGCTATACTGCTCACTATATCCCCTCCTCCCCCCCCCCCCCCTCACCCGCTCTATATATATATATCTCGTAGTATATGTATACTGAAGTACTATATAGTGTGTACATATATAAATGGATATATTGTGGATCGTTGAATCGTCGGGGCACCACGCGGGACCGGTCATCCCGCGAAGACCGTAACCCTCTTCGCAAAAGCGTGCAGACTCGCGAAAGGGGTACCACACACCGGGCCTCACAGATCACCCCGCTATCTGTGCGACCAGATCTCTCGCTTCTCGAGCTCTCCTTCGAGAAAACTAAAGAACAGGGGAAGGGAAAAGAGAACTCCGAAGACCTACTATCCTCTAGCAATGCCTCTGTTGCCTTTACCTTCTATTCTTCTTGTTATTCTTTTTCGATTCTTGTGGATCTTCTATGTCTACGTATTCCTTGGGCTCTTCGTCCTCTTCTGCCTTTTGTCGCCTCTTTCGTCTTCGCCCGTTCGACTCTGCTTAACTCTTGTAGTCTTCCTTATTCTGCATACCGTCCCTACTCGATCCTTCCGGGCTTCCATGCTGCACCAGCACGAGCGTAAATGTTCACGAATGCGATCGGCCTGTTTTAGATTTTCTGATAAGCTATTCAACGAATTTGTATACTTCTACAGCTCTTCCAGCGAACCGATAAAAATTTGGTACAGTTTTTCTGAAATTGCAACTATCCAACAGAAGCGATGTCAACATCCGACCATTTGGCGCTTCGATCGCATTAATTCTAATTGAAAGGAAACGATCCTTGAAGATTTGATTGTTTACCGACTGTCAATAAGGTAGAAAAGGCAATGTAAATCGTATTTTCGAAGGATTGATTAAATTAACCCCGATGGATTCACCAGCAATTCAATGATCAAATGTTCGTGATGTTCTGAAACATCTTCTTGTTTGAAAGGAACTGTATCAGCGCGACACAAATATCGATACATTCAGGTAGAAGATTCAAACATAAAAAAGGATTCATAAAGGTAGAAGAGTCGAGTCACGGGGTCGGTTTACAAGGATGAGGTCCGACCGCCTCTTCGATAGTCGAGAGTCGAGCAAAAGAGCTCTCAGCTCTGTGCGGACCATCGCGTCTTTGTCTCATACCCCGCGAAGGGGGAGTTTCGAACTACCAACGCTTGTCCCGCGAACATCTATGGTAATGCAGCATGTCATTTGTTAATTTAAATATCACGATAATTCAGTCTGCTTCCCTCACCCTACGCTCCCTATGCTGCTGCTGTTGCTGCTGCTGCTGCTGCTGCTGCTGCACTTTTACTTCGGCAGACCTCATCCTCTTTTCCATCGCACTGCCGGCACTCCTTCCTTATACCTCATTCCCCCTTTTCAGCTTTGCTCTTGATTCTTCACTGCGTCTTTGTTCATCTCTTGCCAGATGAGCTTTAACGATCGTTCCTATCTTTCTGTTCTTGGAAAATTCTGTTGGATGTTTGCACCGTGTGTGGGATGTATGAATGCGATTTAATATAACGATTTCTTCATAAAATCCTCTATGGCGCAGATTTATAAAAAAATAAATTAAATGTCTGCAATAAAAATTACGTGTCAGATACGTCCGATAGATGCAACTGCTCCAACGAAAGCGCATTGCAATGATATTAATATCCAAATTATTTACTGTAATACACGAAATTACGAAACCTTTTGCCATTTTTGATCAATCAAAAACAAGATCAATGAGATTGGATTAACAGAATGACTTCATTACTTCGCATTCTTTGGACCTCTTAGCTGCCCTATTCCTGACCGCGTTTATCGCTGGTCGGTTTCGTACACCGCGCTACACTTACCGCTACGGCATTCTTTTGTTTCGCCATTCACCGAGACGGGCGAGAGAGCGTCGGATTCCGCTTCTAGAGAGCGCTTGCCTGAGAGAGCAGCTTTAAAATTTCAAATTAGCTTCAATCGCATTTCCTACGTGCCGAAGAGTCCAACTATCGGTTGCAACCCGTCTAGCAGCAGCCCGCTATGCCAAGTACGAAACATGCGGCTCCAATTGAAAGCCCGTTAAAGTTCCTAGCGTGCTGCTGCTGCTGTAGCAACGGCACGAGAAGTGGACACTGGTGTATACCTAAGTGATGTCGTGAGCGACTGCATTGGCGTAGTGTGAAATATTCGCGAATGCTCTCGAAAACAGCAAAGATCAGTTGATGCTATAAGAAATATTGTCAACATTCATGATCCGGAAACGGATCCACCAGAAGATTCAGAAGTGTCTTCAAATGCGAGTGAAAACAGAATTAGAGAAGTGCTCAGCCCTTCAACGCCCTTCGTCAACCTATCCGATGATCTCCACTGGCATTTTTGCATTTGCATCGCTCCGCTAGCGCGGCTATTCCCTCGACTTGCCTTTTGACTCCGATCACCATAGACAAAACTACCCGACATGAAAGTCCACGTTTGTGTCTTCATGCCTTTCTTAAGCATGAAAAATCTGCAATCGGATAAGACGCAACGTGTTAGGGAAGGTGGATGCGAATGAGGACGACGAAGGGCCGGGCAAAGGTGCATCAGCATCCTCATGAACAACCAAAGTAGTGAAAGAGTCGAATGAATAAGAACAAGAAGAAGATACGAAAGAAGAAGGACATCGGGTAGAAGAAAGATCCCGCGGAGAACGCTTAAGGAGGAGGGGGTAAAGGCAGAGGGCTACAGAAAGAAGAGGACTCAATCCAGCGTGGCAGCGCGGCGGTAACTAACGCAGGAAGGAGACGTAATAGCCAATCACGCGGCGAACGCAAAAACACACCGAGAGCACGAGGAGGAGAGCACGGGGGAGCGTCGTAAAGCGAATGGTTACTCGTGAAGAACGAAAAGAGATGGAAGGAGAGAGAATCAAAGGAGAGTACATACGAGTATATAGAAGCATTCACTGCGGCATCGGGCGAGGCTGAGGGCGTTGGAGAAAAGAAAAGAGAGGAAGACCACGCGCGACTCCAAGACTCCATGAAGTGGATCTGTTCCCTCAGGTTGTACGAAGGTAAGAGGGTCTCTCATCGCGCCCGGCGAAGAAGAACCCGAGGATTGGTACTGCCCGGTACACGTAGATGCTATGCGCGCAGGTATGTGTGTTTACTACGAAGCTGCATGCGCTCTTATCTCTGTGTTGAAAGTACAGTATATTACGTTCGGTTTAGGTACAGTTGTCGGCTATGCGTGTATGGAACATCTACAGATACATACGGCGGACACCCGAACGAGAGAAACGAGAGGGGCAAGCGGTAGGGGAAGATATTAATTAGAATAATTGCTGCTAACAGGCTCGTTAGCGTTGGACTGAGATAGCAAACGAGCGAGTCGAGAGGAAGGGACTCGAAAATAAAAGGAAATGCGAGAGAACGAGATGGAAGCAGCAATCCCAGTGAATGTCTCTTTTCTTCTTCTTCTTCTTCTTCGTGCGTCTGGACTCAACGTCCCATCGACTTTTACTTCTTCTGCTGCCTCTTGCTTATCCCTTGTAACTTCTTCTTCTTCATCTTCTTACCTTTACCGCTTACTCTCCCGAGTCTCTCATACCGCCGATGAAACCTCACTCTCGTTGTGTTCTTCGTTTCCAACGAGACGACGACGAGCGCTGCCCCGGAGTACCTCAATCAGCCTCAGTGGAGCCAGAAGTCCACCGTCGTTTGCATATTTCTTCGAGGGGTCCCCTGCGTTGTGGAATCCATCGTCGGGCCCAACGAACGAACCCATCTAAGGATAGAAGCAACGAGTTCCGATCGAGGATCGTGATGACACCTTTTACCATTCCTATCCCAATGATCAGAGATTGACTATCTGTCGCCGCTATTATTCCTTTCGTAGAATCTTTTCAGGTCGTTTTTATACGAAGGGATTAGGCGAACTTCGTCTATTCCTAGAATACGCAACTAATGATATGTGTAACAAGATGAAAGCGCAGGACTGCCTCGTCATTGCGTTGACTTAGTTGAAGTCAACGTTGCGACTTTATCAGTCCAAATAAACTCGGAAGTTTATGCATTCTTCGAATCTACCATCGAATGATCGACATCGATCTGGTTGCGCGCCTCCACGATCCCGCAACTGTTACCTATGATGATTTCGATGTACGCGAATATCTGGTTGTGATAAATTGAACGACGAAAGGGTATCGTGGGGAGACCTCCCCGTGTTGCGAAAGAATCTCACCGATTCTCGAAGAGAGTGACATGACGAGAGAACGAGGCGAACGTTATACCGATCTTACGAAGTGAAGAGACTGTGCATTGACAGCTGGCGTCTTTGGCGTTCCCGTTCAATGATTCGTAGCAACGACCTCGGGAGACGCTCTCCCGTTGCAACTTATCGTCTTGACGTCGATTGTAATAGAATATACGGTGTATATGCACGCGGAGAAGTTACAAAAGTGAAGCAAGAAAGAAAGAAAGACTCGTCAAGCATCGATTTTTCCACGGTGAAACGCATGAAACGCCGAAGGGTTTGTGCGCTTCTGTATAGACAAGCGAAGAGACGAAGGATGAGGAAGGTAAAGAGGATCGAGAGGGCCTATTGCGTTGTGTATACGTATATTCACATAATACAGAACGGGCCGATGTGCTCTCCCAGGTTGGCAAGAGGCACCAGAAGGTAGAGCAATTCTGTCCTTATTCCGCCAGTGGGGTTCTCCGTGGTGCTCGCCGGAGTAGCGCTGGCCACGGGGCCCTCCTAATCAATTCCAATTAGAGAGCGGAATATTTGCGGGGCAGTCAAGCCACAGAGAGACTATTAGCAGTCTCTCTTACAACCGAGAGCGCGCGGGGACTCGTCGAAGCAAAGCTACCCGGTTCTCTCTTCGTCGTTGGCCGTAAATCAAGCGACGAACGCTCGCGGGCGCGCGCGTCCCATACGGCATCGTCGGAGACTCACTGGACTGAGGAGAACGCGGTGTGTCCCCTCCCTCTTCGATAGGCCTGACGGCCCAACAGACGGGGACCTTTCCCCGCGCGTTGAGAATACGTCGTAAAGGGGAGGGGGGCGCACTCGTCCCCTGTACACACAGGGGACACCGGACTCGATCCTCCCTGCCTTCTTCGTTCTACCCTTCCATCCCCGTCTCCTTACACTGGGCTCATCGCCTATATGCCTTGGCTAACGAAGCGAACATAACTCGGCCGATACAACTCAATACCCGATCCGCAGTGACAGTCGGTAAAACAGCCGGGTATTTCTAATTGGCTGGACGGGACGCATGCTGATTAGGCTTTTCTTTGCTCGCTGGGAGATCTCCGAGGGCTCGGAGACTGGCTGGCAAGCTGGCATACCCCGGGCAGCCAGGGATTGAAGCAGTCTTATGCCTCCGGGGCGGCCTCGCGGTGGCCCACGATAAAGAAACACGCTGATTGGACACGTGGGGCAACGCCGCGTCGTTACGCGCCGGGGCCCCTAACCGACTACCGTATTAGCTGGACGCGTCTTTCGCCTATCCGCTATCCTCTATACGTTATGTATTATGTACATATCTGTGTAAGATGTACTATTATATAGTTACATACCCACTCGCTATGTGTGTGTACGCGATGTCGTGTGACGGGGCCCAGGCGCACGGAACCTTCTTCGGGCTTTCGACTTTCCGCGATCGCCACAACGGCGCTATTACAGCTCTCCGCGTCTCTTCTTTCCCTGCCGCGCTTTTCGCACGAATCTCAGAGTCTCACTCTGTAACGAAGATCTCGAAGGCATGTCGCAGAATAGAAGAACAAAGGAGCAAATCATTTTTTTTTTTTTGCCATTATTTCTTACTTACTGCGAAAAGCGCGCGATCTTATTTTAATATTGAGTTTCATATTATATTCGTGTAGTTATCGATAATATCTCCTGGGAAAACATCGAGAACGATATTATTAAATTTGCCGATGATGAACATCTTTACCGACCTTTTTTTTCGATTTTTTTTTTCTGTCTATCTATTTATATATTTACGGATATAAAATCCAATTACAAGCCAACAGATGACCTATCGGCCAAAACTTCCTTATAATCGAAATATTACGAAATTTTCATGAAATTATTATTATTATTTGCCAATGCGGAAAAAAAAATTAAACGGAGTCGGAGGACCGAATATTCGTAACTTTTGAATCCCTTTGGAGACCCGCGTCTACCGTCTTTTCAGCTTCTTTTCGATATCTGTATAAAGTAACCTATACATTTATATCGGCTGATACTTATACTGTCGCGTTGTGTCGTATAGCGCAGCAAGTATCGACGGTCACGGCTTAACGCATAGCCGACGCGTATATGGCACAATGGCCGTTATTCAAATTCCGTCGTTATCCTCGCATTTTATATATCCCAACGGGAGCACAACGGACAAAACACGGGGAACACACCGGGATCAGAAAACAGTAGTGGTACCTGTTCCTTTGCCTTCCTCTCTATACTTCGACAGTGCGGACCGAGTCACTGCATCGAAAAACACCGGCCGATCCGCGGATACGCTATACGACGACCGCCACTATAGCGTTATATAGCATGCATGCGCGCATCGATCCCAAGCAACCGGGAGCGAAGATCTTCGATCGAGATTTCGAGAGAATTTCAACGCTCCCCGATCCTCACTCCTTTTCCTTTACCGATCTTTCGTTTTTTTTTTTTTTTTTTCCCCTCCCCATTCGTTTCATTCTGCGGCTGATACTATTGCTGCTGGTGTTGTCCCTCGGCGCCTGACTATTATATAGCCGAGAAACAAGGCTTACCAAACGAAATTTAAAATTCTAATCTTATGATTTGTGAGTATCGCAGCGAAGTTGCCCCTCCGGCGTATAAGGATTGTAGCGTATATGAATGCGCGTATGTGTTTGTCGCACCGAACGGAAACGACTCTATTAGCCGGACGTTTGGTCGATGCCGGCTCTTCGAATGAGAGTGCATTTTTGAGATTGAAATTTTCGAATCTTTTTATTACTAATTCTATTCCTAATTCGTTTTTTTTTTTTTTTTTTCCGTTTTATTTCATAGAGTATACGCAGCCGCGTATTGGCAATACTTTTTTTTTTTAAGGGAGCGATTAATCTGGGAGCGGGAATACGATAATTTTGATATAGGCGTCACGTGCCGAAGCGGCAAACCGTACAGCCAGTAGCTATATAGCGTGTGTAGGTTTACGGTGTGAAAAATGAAAAGGATATTACCTCGACGTCGAACGCCGCTCGGAATCATTAGAGGGAACTGACTGAAGGCGCGCCTCGTCTCCGTTGAGAATGTATAATTATGTTATTATACGGGGGTCGAGGGTACCGGCAAGGAAACAGATTGTTAATTAAATTCAGTTTTTTTTTTCTTTTTTTTTTCGGCAAATTAATCAAATATTTGGACACATTGGCGTCTACACTACTATTAACTGGAGGTGTTCTATTAACGGTTACGCTTCGAAATACGAGTCAAATTGGTTTTTATCTGCAAACTGATAAACATTGTCAACAATATTTCGATATATTTTTCATTTTTTCTACAAAAAATAAATACGAAAAATTCGTAAAAAACGAACAGTTATTCGGCTCGCCGCGATCGTTAAAGAATCGTTAATTACTGTTGCGATGCCGTCATATGGGATTTACGTCGTTGTAACAGTCGGTAAAACTATAGATCATCACGATGAAAACAAATATATAAGCGCCACTCGTAATATTATTAAACCCGTAAAAAAAAAAAAAAAAAAAAAAAAACGCATTGCCTGAGGGCTCGGAAATCTGAAGGCTCTCTAAGGAGAAACTAAGACGTCAATGTTTTTTTGTGGCCAATTTAAATATATGTATGTCCCTCAGGCTGAGCAGCTTAATTAGATCAACTTAATTTACTTCGAGAGAATGAGCCGTTGCCAGGCTGCGCCAATGTTTCGATGCGCTTTCGTAATTAGTACCAACGTGCATACCAATCCCCGCGATCTCTTCTTCAACGGCGTCGGCGCGTTGCCTCTTCGCCTTGTTCTATTATTTTCTTGTTGATTTTATTGTTACATCTATCCTCGTATTTCCGACCGGCTTCGGGTCTTCTGCCTCTTCTACTATCGATGACGCGAACTTGTAGGTTGCACCGCACGACGCGCTATTCCTCTTAATCCTTTCCTTCCCGATTTCATTTTCTTCTTGTAACCGTTGCCCACTCGACTAGTCATTCTAACTTGCGTTTCTCTACAGCATTTTGCAAAGATCTTATCTCCACCGATTTCTTAACGTCGATAATTGGGTTTAACTTCGTTTATATTATCTATGCGATCGAAAATTAGAATCTAATCACTGAAAACTAAACTTATGGAAACGATGTTCGCGCGGACTATACAGAAATACATTTGGTGGTTATGTTGACCAAAAAATTAGTTACCGATCGATCTAACTACGAAAAAATCGGTATTAAATGAAAATTTATTTTCCCCGAAGAAATTCCGCCGAATCAAGCAAATCGTTTTTTATTTGCTGAGGTACGGTTCGCTTGATAATAAAAAAGAACTGTAATTGTAAAAAAAATACTAAGACAGATAGTTCGAGACTCGGAAATCGTCGACGGGAGATCTACAACTGTGGATACCCTATGCGCACGCGGACGCGGATTTCTAAATGACTAAATGACTAATGATCCTTATGTTGGAGTGGCTGGCAGTACGCTTCGCGTTCGTGTCTGTCGGCCGCCGCACGGTCTGTTCCGAGTTCCCGCGCTCACGCAAAGGACTTATAGTCCCATAGCAGTTAGCAATGGGAAAAACTTGCAGACTCTCTTAACCGCTGCTGATGCCGTTGAGACGCCCGTGTGTGCTATACTCTTGAGAAAAAGCGTTCCACATCTTGCGCGGTTGCTATTTCCCTCGTTGCACACGGCATCGTGCGACACTTCACATTGGTCTGCGCGATCGGCCGACGGTAGCAGATCGTGTAACCGTCGGACTCATCGACGGAAACACTTCACACTGCAAGAACCATCGAACCTCTTCGGGACATACATCCCAAGTGCGAAGTTCGACGCTTTTGCATCCGGTTTTGAAACCTCATTAACGAGCGTTTTCTACATTTTTTTTCGCCCGTTCTCGTCCCCAGATGTGATCATTGCTCACAAAAAAACTGTTGATCACTCGAATCGGTATCTTTCAAGTTCGCGGACAGCGGCACAGGTGCCGTTCTGTTATTTACTTCGAGTACCAAAGCGACAGTTCGTGAAATCATAGAAAGAAAACCAGTCGGCCGTTAAATGGAGTACCGCCATTAACGAGAAAGCAGTTTTCTTTAATATTTTGCCGAAACATCTATCGGAAAATCAACGCCTTCTAAGTGGAACTTAAAATTCCGTCACACTTTGCAGGGAATAAAAAAAAAACCAGAGACCAAAATCAAGCGTCACCTCTCCCACAGCACGCGCTCAAGAGGCGTCCGAAAAATCATTGCCATTGGATGGTATTTGATAGGATTAGGACGCGCGTTTCTCCTTTTTTTCCTGCATTTCCCAGCAAAATATAACGCGTAATGTTGTAAGATTTATCATTCATTATTTTTACTGTGCGAAAGGCAAACAACGATTCTCTTGCCGATCTCTCGACATCCCCGCGAGAACGTATCAGATTCATGGATCCACGTATTACGCGTACGCAGTGTAGCGATACCACCCCATTGGGTTATTTTTACGCGAACAGTCGATTGCCCCCGCGAGCGATCGCACGCGTACGATCCGCGATATCCGACGTTTTAATCGTGTTTACCAGTGGGTTTAGTTGAGGATTAACTTCTCGGCCACTTTATGAATCCCCCTGCGACGACGGGGTGAGAAGTTGGTGCCAGCGGCTGCGGGAACGGGCAGAGCGCATCGACTAACGGACCATATGAATTGAAATAGGGAGTCCGAGTGGCACGCGGTATAACAATGTCGTAAATAGGGGTGCAGTGTTGCACTATTCGAAATGTAGTACACGACAGAGACACGAGAAAAAAAAAATTTCGAAGTCTGAAAAAATTATTTTTAGCCGAACATTTTCCATGAATTGTATCGACTGAAAAATGTACATGAATTTCAAATGAATTTCATTATTTTAATAGGGATGAAAAAAATTCTTTGATAAGTCTTATTTTTCTGCGGTTCCATCCCTAAAAAGGTAGAAAAGGGCAAGTAAAAAATTTAAAAAATTTAAAAAATTAAATCGAATTTATTATTTGAGTAATTAAATAAATAGACAATACGTCATAGATAATTAGGTAAATTAGTATTTAGGTAATTATTATTTTTTATTTTTTGGTCGAATATATATTCCGACAAAACCACTAAATATTTACGAAAGTAGTTTCACTTTCGAATTACATCGCAGAAATTTAAAAACTATATTTTCCTATATACATCAGCAGCACAATTTCGTTGCTCGTTCCCCGTTTGGGGTGTCGCGTTAGAACATATGTGGCTTGGCAAATGCGGATAAGAACGGTGCAAAAGCGGCGTGAGTAGAGCGCGTGCCCCTATGTGCCCCAAACGAGGGTAACAGAGGGCAACGTAGTGTCGCGATGGAGGAGGGGAACGAGAAGAATTCCACGGGACACCCGTGGGTCCGCCAATTGACTACCATTGTTGGTAATATTGGACTGCGGTATTTTCGATCCAACGAAAGAATGAGAGAAAGGGGAACGATCCGAGCGTTAATGCTCTCTCGTTGTAAGTCTGATTCCGGCGTCACGACAGCTCCTCCCTTAGAGATCAGCGAAGTCGTGCAACGAGGGGCGCAACCCTTTCGAGTGCCACGAGCTCCGCTTCACTTTTTTTTGTTTTTTTGACTTTTTTTTCCTTACATTATTCCGCGCCTCAGAACGTATTACACGAGTAACTTTACAGACGAACATAGATACTGCATATGCTGCACTCCGCGGTCGATCCGTCGGAAAGTTTGCGTATAACGTAATAGTATATTCATGTGTTGCCGCATGGATCGCGGATATTTATTATCAACGGTGTTCGCGAATCATAAAAATACGCGGACGCGTGGGTGACGGCAGGTCAGGGAAGAGCGTGGATTACGATGTACTAAGAGCAGATAATCGTATTTTCCGATGAGAGTTACACGGAACGAAACTCGAACTAAACTCCGAGAACACACTCGCTGCGCTTCGAGAATTATAGGCTATTAAACAATTTTTTCAATTTTACTCGTATTTCCGTAAGATGCGAATTAAAAAAAAAAATTTCAAACATCGAGTTACACAAGGTATGTGGTGCGAGTGCCCTTTATGGATCACCGAGCATTCAAAAGCGAAAAAAAAAAATTATAAATATTTTGCTTACGATTCCGACTGATTTAAATATAATTTTTATGACTTCTACTATGTGTCGATATAAGGAGATTTATGGGCGGAAATCGTTTTACGTATACGTAAATCGTGTGCTCCTCGAACGATAGGCGATATGAAATACGAAATCACTAAAGATCGATGTTAATAAGAAATTAATAGCCCACTCGCCCAGCATCCCTCATTTTTTCCCAACAATAGGGCGACACCATGAATTTCTTTGTAAATTCATAATAGCCGAACGTATGCCTCGTGTTTCGTATACTATATGCAGATACGCCTCCCTTCAATGAATTTATGATTCACGTTCCCGTATCTCTATAGTTATAGATCCGCAATATATGTAAATTGGTTAATGTCGTTACAGGAAGATTACACGCGGTGATTCGGGGGATGTATTTTCCCACCGAGAATCGCCCACCCCTCGCGTCATCTCGCTTTCTCGCTTAGTAGTTGTCGGGGGTTGTCGGGTCTGTAGACACGAGGGTGGAGCTTATTAAAAAGGAGGGTATATGGTTTCGCTGATTCCGCTCAGCGTACAACCGCCACCCTATATATATATATCAATAATCGCTTTCTAGTATCACGATACGAAGTATAAAGACCGAGAGAGCGATAGAATGTTCCGAGGGATGAGAAGAAAAAAAGTCAGAGTTGCGGCGCTCGCGCGCGCGAGTGGCCACACGAGGGTTATGTTTACTTTATTTATCGTACTCCCTCTCCTCGTCTCTCCTGTATCTTCGTCATTCTTTGCTTTATCCGATGTTTCTCGCTTGAAGATTACTAGGGTCAGATTTTTATTGGCGTTATGAGATATATAAGCGTTTTCACTCGCCGAACGACCCCACACCCCGCGCGGATCTCTATAGCTGAGAAGAAATTGAGGAACGTGGGTCTCATAAAGATTAATCGAGACGACGTTGCCGATCCGTCTATACTTAGATCTACCATTGTGTAGCACGGAGTTTAGTCGGTAATCCGAAAAGTTTGTACTGATCCCCATCATCCAAGGGCGCGATATTCAACGAAAAACACTTTTTTAGGTTATAAACTAACGTAAGAAAAAATGAATAAAACAAATAAAACATTTCAAAAAAATAATAAAAAATAAGTCAATATTTACGAAATTGAATAAATAAATGTTACTTTTTATTAATAATACTTTTTCAATCGAATCTTTTTTTTTTATTGGTTCGAATTTAACTGTTCGTAAATCGTAAACTGTGGAGTTTAAGTAAATTTTCCAAAAGGAGAGTTTCTTCGGAAAATCCGCATTTTTTTTACACAAAAACTTTTCGATAGCAGATATTCAGTAAATGTTATCATTTTTTTAATGTATTTTTCGTCCATTGGACGAATCGTGAAATGTCGTAAATTGAAGAATTCGTCGGAATTGATTATTTTAACTGACGTTGATTTTGCGAAAACGAACGATAAATGAAGGCAAAGATTGAACGATGTAACGTGTATTATGACGGGAGAGTAGAGTCGAGAGAGTTATCCCCGTGGATCGAGTACATGCGGAAGCTGCCGGTTACAGCCAATTTTTCGCATTAAAATTCCCGCAGTCAGGAAAGCGGAACACCACGTTGGTGGATGCCGTGCCTGTGATTGTACGAACCCCGAGGCACATTGTTACTTTTGCCTCCGCGGATGCAGTGTTTGCGGAGGTAAGAGAGCGCGGGGGTGGGGCATCGTGGGCCATCGTTGGGCCCTCGTCGGTGGACGCGGACGCGGACGCGGAGCAACGGTGAGGCCCCTCCAACAGGTCCTTATACAGGTCGGCCTAACAAGGCCCCAATACTTTTCCGTCACTGCGACCAATGGCAATATATTAGAGTCCGAAGCACGGGGGGCCGTGGCATTGTTGCCGCGCGTCTCCGCGACCCAACTTCCACGACAAACTTTTGTCTCACTCCTTCCTCTTATTTTCTTCATGATATATCCAACACTCGTAGGCTCGCGAAACATCGAACGAACGCGCAAACCTTCGTTCCTTTACCATTCATTTTTTTATCTCATTTCACTGTCAGTACGACGATACAATTTAAAAAAAAATGCATTTTTACAGATTTTACTAAGTGGTCTCGATCGTTAAAAAAAATCGGAAAAAAACGGAATTAACTCTTTTTACGTTCGTAAATGGCGAATGCATCATTAGATTTTTTTTTACAGCAAATTAATAATTATAATTCGGTGAGAAATCTTTCCACTGAATTTCCATTTAGATTCAATATCATTCTCACGATGTTAATATGCTTTTGAATGAAATCGGTAAAAAGTTCGCGAGGTAAGAGACTTTAAATTCGTATCGATGCAAAATAGTGAGTAAATCATTATAATTGCTTCATCGTAAAAATTATTCGACAACTTTTCATGTCCCGGCGTGTTAAATATTTCTTCGGTGAAATGGCGTCTCCTTGTCGGGAGTTAATTGGCTCAAGGACAGCCCCGTCGATGCTCCATTAGCAATCGAACGAGAGAGATAATGGTCGTGAACCGCGAAAGGGAAAAGTGGAAGGGTGGGTGGAGGGTGCATTTGCGTGTGGTGCCCGTAAAATTTGTTTGCCGTGCCTCGAATAGACTGAGAGACGATACGATAAACGTGCGTAAGCTGAAGAAAGATAGGGATAAAGGGGAGCGAGGAGCGAGCGCGACGAGAACGGTGGAGAACGACGATGCACCGAAAATAAAAAGAAAACCAAGTGAAAAAACAAAGGTGAGCTCTCCCCCGAGTTCGTATGCCGGTGTGATAGTTATAGTGTAGGTGCAGTATACGAGAAGAAGGCGCGGTAAAGGGAGCAACGCGAGAATGGCCGCGAAGAAGAAGGCCGGGCGCGCAAGGGTAAAAAAAAGCGTTTCGACAGGGCTGCCTCGGTTAACGGATGATTTAATTAAGAGAGGCACAAATTACAGACTCGCTGGATGCTAATGCCCGTCTACGCTCGCCTCCGCTGAAGCTCCTTAATTAGACGGGGCACGTTCCCCCAATTCGCGTTGAAGAATTAATAAAGACCGCGGCAATACTTCACGATTACTACGACCGAGTATAGCAATTAACTAATAACAACAATTGTCTTATGAAATGATTGAAGGGTAAGAAAAACAGTTTTAATCCACATATTACTCTCGTAAACAAATCGTAAAATTAAAAAAAAAAAAATTTTACCGGAAAATGCAATTACTATATTTCAACAAGACTTCGAATCGGAAGAAAAAAAGGTTAATTTTGTGAAAAAATTGTCGATCAAAACATCGCGATTCTTCAGGCAATTAAAAATGACTAACTTCGCGTGTTCCATTCGACTAATTTATTTATTTGAAAAAATTGGGGTGGCATCGTTAATAACCCGGCAGTCGAGTTAAATTAGTTAACTATCATCCGGCTTGTGGTATACTATAATCAAAGGAGAATTTGAACGAGCGTCGGCCAGAACGAGGGTTAGGGGTTGGGCTTTCGGTTGGTTTGAACGTCACGCGAGTCTCAGTGACTCGCCAACTCGTCCGCGCCAATGGAACGAGATCTTCGGTGCTACGAGTAAAGTCTGAGCGAGTGGACCGTAGTTGGCTGGTGGCGAGTGCGTTAATTAGCGGGATGCTCACGCGAGCCAGCAATTAAAACAACATCTTCATTATTAGGTGTATACCGGTGCGCCAAGTGAGCAGCAGGGGCGGGATGAGGGGTAGCATGCACAGGACGACGAGTCTATAATCGAAGTAACTTTAAACGTGCTACAGGCTGAGTACCTACATACCTACTGCTATACGAACCTTTGCCGGGTTGACTCTTGGGGCCTTCGGCAAACGACCTTCTTGCAAGAATCCATGCACTTCTGTTTTAATTAGTTTCCAGTTGCACAGGCAACGCACGATTTTCAATCTCGTTATTTCACATTCTTAGGCGATCAGTGCATTCATACACGTCGTACCATTCGCGTTTCGTTGGAAAAACGAAATAAGAATGTGGTACCTGGTCGACGAGACATTTAACGGGTGACGGAAGGTGAAAGTATCAGCAAAAATTGAGAAAATGGTCCCAAATGCTAGATGAAATGGTCAGATATTGCCTATTTTCAACGATTAGTAGCCAAAAATATCTGCTATACCTCTAATCAATAGAGTTCTAACTTCTACCATCATTGCTGCAGGTTTGCAGGTCAATTCTCTCTTTTAGAACTGTAAATACAAGTTTCTGAACGCTTTCATGGGTTCGGGAATAATGGAAATAATCAAATCATTGCAGTCTGCTTATTCCTCAAATGAATTCAACAAGTTTATTTAGCTGTAAGTTTAGCATACAAGAATTTATTATCACACACGATGTACACATTGCATAAAACGGCACAGCAGGTCTAAAATGCAGCAGATAGCTAATTGTTGACCGCTTTGATTGGATGAAGTTGTATTGTCATCAAAGATTGCAATATCCAAAACTTACACTGACTATCATGTTGGAGCAGCAAGTTTTTAGCATTGTATTTGAAAAACGATGACTAAATCTTCATCAACGTCGTCAATCATTGGCCGGCAGCCCATCCATATGTTGTAAAATGCACAGTAACTGTCCGCCCAAATTCTGAGTGCAGCCCACAGGTTACCTTAGGGTTGAAATTGAAGAAAAAATACACCTGCATCTTTCAAATTATGGATACAATACTGCAAGACTTGTTGCTACAAGCCGGTAACTCTTACCGGGACACACTACGCTGTCTAACGTACTGCCAACGTTAGTCCAAAAGTTAGCTTTCAGAATTCTGACGATCAGTTTTCCTGATCTGTGCCGTTGAGTCAGAAAGTGCAGAACCGTCCAAGTGGAAACGATCACCAATAAAACAGGCATAACAATGTACTCCATTTTGATTTAGTTACTGTATCAGTCGTCTGGAATACAACGCATTGAGAACACTGCGTACTGTCGACTGGACAAACTCCGACTATTCGGCATTATATATAATCCGTATCCATACCTTTGGAATAGCTGATCGATAGACATTAAAATATGTTTGCCCTTTTAAACCCGCAAGTGATTGATAACGAGTAAGCAATCCGTCATTTCAATCGTCTAAACAATTTACATAAATATCGATGCAGACCTCTTTTTTATTATTTGTCATTTAAGATACGCCCTTCTGATTACAATCGAGTGATATGCTGCATTTGCTGTTGCAGTGATTTAAAAAAAAAGCTGTTTGCATTAATATTCATTCTCATTGGATGCGCGACTAATAGATTTCGTAGTGTATCAGATTTCGTAAACAACATCGTTACGGATGATGCTGGGTAATTAACATAATTATTAATATAGCTAATAGCTCAGCGTGTTGGAATCAGACGGGCGTATTTTCGATGTCTAATCGTACGAGATACGCCCTCATCGCTTTAATCATGCAATATGCTGCATTTGCTTATTATGATGATACAAAAAAGTTGTATTAATATTTATTCTCGTCGGGCGCGCGACTGATTGTTTTTGTGATGTCTGAGTGCTTTTGTGCTGTCAATTCTTCCGGTATTCCATATTTTAATGTCTAACATTCAACGATTACGTGGTCAATTGTCGGACATTTTCGAGAAATTCCCCGTTTCATATACCATTCGCAAAGTTCGTTTCTATGAATAAACATATTTCGTAGTTTTTTCTCGCTTTCTCAGAAAAGAAGCTTTGAAATTATAAAAAAAAAAAAGTTACTAGAAGTAAAGTGCAAATTAGTCACGCGCTTTGAAAGTATATATTCGCAAGAAATGCGTATCAATATTCATTGCAATTGTTACACTTTTTACGGTAGGAATCAGGAGACGCAGAGAAACTGATTACTATTTCTAATGCAAAAATGCCCCTTTATGCAAGTATTCTATTTATGTAGCGTCACAACTTTTCCACCCGAATCTGACCGAAAAATGATATATTAAATAAGATTTTTTTTTTTAATTTAATTTCCAATGTCTTCATTTCACTTTTTTCTGTACAATTTTACGTCCGAATAGTCACCAGAAATCTGCTGCACTTTGAAAAACTGCATAGACCCGGTTAACAAACTCCTACGCAATTTATCTTTTTTTTTATCAGCTTTTTTTCGTAAAGTACAACTTGTAGAAAAAATGTTCATATTCATTATTTTATATTTCTGTAGTTTTTCGCGAAGTAATACAATTGTGCGCCACAAGGCAGTTGAATTATCGCCCGCGTTAGGTGCGGCAGGTGGGGCGGGGGGCTGAGTTAGATGGCTCTCTGTGTGCGGCTGTGAAAATATAATTTCCTTTTCTTATTCTCGCGCAATTTTATGTACCCCGTAGCTGTCGGGAGGCACGGGGCGGGGGTTTTCACGAACGAGACTCGCGACAGCGACGAAAGGTATGGGTTGCGGGTTGATGTGGGAGAAGGTGGAGGCTGTGTGCCCAGCGGCGCTAGCAGCGAGCTTAACCAGAAACGTTCGGAGTCGCAGCGTATATTTTATTATTTAATTTCACCGGAGAAGGCGTTATGAGACATGAAAAAAGTCTTGGGCGATATTGTAGATGGATTTTCAGTGTGAAAACGCTCAGCAACCCCCTCGAACTACCCTGCCACGTTCACAGCTACCGCGGACGAGACCAAGCAAACGCTTGCTGTTCCGTCGTTCGTTCGTTCGCCTCTGTGTGCGACGCCGCCCGCCAGCTACGTTGGTGACATTATTATTCGTTATGAACGGGTTTACGAGGCCGCAAATCATGCCTGTGTTCATATTTCGAACGGCCGCTCCTCGTTATTCAGTTTAATGGCGTCGGTATTTGAATTTTCGATCCCAGTCCCATTACCTTACAATGTTACAATAATAACGGTGATACAGTGGTACAGTTATACCGAGAGACGGAGACCATTATTCGCAATATTCAATGGCGATCTCTTAATATACTACGATTGCTATATTACACGACGATTTTTTTTTTTTTTTTCAAATAATTTTATCATACCGAGTTAAAACCGTTTGAACTCAACGATGTATCGTATTGCTATCAATTATCCGTACACATTAATAATGAGTGAATAGATGTACTTTATTCGATATTATTTTTTTTAATGACATTTTTTGTATCATTTTTAAAAAATTATTTGCATTTATTATTAATTGCAAGTAAATTATTGCAAGGGCCATTTTTTTTTTATAAAGAACGGATTATATCTCGAAAAGTTGAAATTGTTTTTGCGACCTTTCGCAAGGGCTTTTGTGTTCCGTACCGCATTCTTATTTTATTTTAAATATTTTTTGCCGCGGGGCCAACAAGCAACCCTTTAAACACAACTAACTCGACTATAATGAGTTCTTTTCTTTCACCGCCTGACGCACATAATACAAGCGAACTTGAGCCGAGGGGCTCGCGCCTGCGAGGTCCGCGTTAAGAACCGAAGGAATCGGGTTACCACGAGCGGCACTATTGTGAAAGACAGTGAAACCCGCGGGTCGCGTCGCAAAGATCAATGCGTGGGAAAGAGAGAAAGCGAAAAAACAGTCAGTGAGTCTATTCTAAGGGGCTAAAGGTGCCGACAAGCATCCCTGTGAAGTGCGCGTCGACGCGCGTCGCTCTTCGTAAGAGAGGAATGGAAAACAGTGTTTGGCTAATGTCACGGGAAAAGCTTCAGCACCTGGCATTAGTCACAGGATCCTTTGAATTCTAATCTAATGTTTTCTCGAAAAAGCAAATACAACTTTGTGAAGTCAATTTGGTACAATCGTCAGTGCTGATTTTCGGAAAATGTGGTAAAAATGTCAATATCGCTAAAACGTACCCTCCGCGAGATTTCAATTAATTTTTCAAATATTTCATTTTTTATTTCGATTTTTTATTAAAATTGTCATCTCAATGTGGCAGAATTTTTGCTCGCAAATTTTATAATTTATATATTATTTTTTACGTCTTTGAGGGCAACATTTTGAAATTCTGAAAAATGAATCGTTCCAATGTAATTTTAATGACAATACATACATAATTTATTCATCAACTTTACTTACATAGCAATCGATCAATCTGTTTTTTTTTTTTTTTTTCGAAAATCCCGATCGTCGACTTTGCTTATAAAATTGAATTTTGCCAAAGCGTTTATCATAATTAGCGTTGCCCGTCGTCCACGTGTTACGTATCAAGGGCTGAATCGTAGCGAGTTAGTCGGTGTATATGTATATATAACCTCCATGAATATTAATGAAGTCATTGCCGCGGGGTGTGCGTCCGCGTTAACGGGCCTATTAATCCGTTGGGTTAAAATATTCCGTCTTTAGCGCCGGTTTTATCGGCAGGACGGGGGGACTACAACAGCCACAGGGGGATATTAGTCCTATCAATCATCGAGAAGCGACTACTCCCTCGCGCCGATCCTCTCTCGTACGGAATACAGAAAGAAAAACGTATAAGGGACAGAGAGATGGAATGACCGAGATCCCGACTTAGCGACCGCCCTATAACCATTGCACACCCGAAGCGTGCGAACACTCTAACCGTACCTCTCGTCATCTTTTATTCATGCCACTCCCGCCCAGCATCAGTCGAAGTCTCACTCTTGCATTCCGACTTCTCTCGTTGATTCTACCATAAGCCGCACACCAGCAAAATACGGCCACACAGACATAAACACATATTTGCTTCCACCCGCATTCTTGCTCCACGCTTTCTTCGTACCGGACACGTCCATAAGGTGTCGTCATTAGGCGGTAGAGGCGATTAAATATTCAGCGCTACCAATGCGTATCCTTCCTGTATGGATACTAACAATATGGAAGAACAGAATGTGGCATTCGATTCGTTTAGGTTGCGGTACGCGAATAAAATGGGAATATCGTAAAGGCCATTTGCAATACAGTCCAAGCTCCGTATTCTTAACTCGACGGGACCGAACCCGTTCCCTTTTCTGTATTTCCCCTATCATCCCTACTCCCGGTCAGTTGTTGCGAATAGGGGTAACGAGGGGTATACGCGTCCGTAGGTACGAAGCCACTTTGTACATGCTGTGCATGCGCAGTTTACATTTTACGAAATAGGCTCCCCTTGGAGTGGGGCAAACGGACTCAGAGGAAATACAGTTAAGGGAACTCGTTGTCATGGTAACGAGTTAAAATAAAGGATCGGTTAAGTTAAGGGGAGTTAAGAATACGGAGATTGGACTGTAGAGCGCAGAACTGGAAGCTGAACGAAACCACATTAGATATCCGATTCTAACCTCTTTAATCATCGGAAGTTTCTAAAAACTGTCCATTTTAGACGCATTTGCGATGCATTTGATTTGTCCATTGAAAATGGCGGGAAATTCTATTTATTTTAAACTATACGCCTTAAAAAATCGGCAATGATAGATCGAACGAAAGCCTTCATAACCTAAAAAAAATAGGAAGCCTTCAATCCTTCTTGGATTTTCCGAAGACGAACGCGTATATGAAAGTTTCCATAAACAATAAGTCGAGTATATAAATTTTGTACTTCGAGAAAGAGGCGCAAAATCCTACACGTCGAAACAGTTCAGCATAATAATACCAAAGCTCTTTCTGGAGTCGACTCAATCCTGGATGACCATGGAGATGACCACTGTCGCGCACGACGGCGACGGTGAGAACTCGTACGTAGATCTTCTCGATCCTTCTTCATCGGAATTCCAGATCGGTTCGCACAGAAATCGCTGAATTACGCTAAAGAGCGCGTTGCGAAGGGATACGAAATTGTGCTGCTCGATGCTGCAAGAGAACGCGCGTACGGATAGTATTCTCGACAACCATGCATTCCCGATGCATTCTACCGCTGTTATAGCGTCTGGCGAACACGTACCACGAGGCGAGAGTCGGAGTTTTTCTATTGCTTAGTTCGCGATCTTCCTTCGTGAAACGACGGTACATGTCTTTTTTATTCGAAAGCCTGCGCTTCGAACTAATTTCTCGGTTTTAATCTCTAATTTCTTCGATCTATTGGACACAGTGATCAATGAATCAATAAATAAGTAAGCAGACGAAAAAATGTAATAATAAAAAATTCTAAACACGAATTTTAAAGAAACGTTATCATCAATTGGTAACTGTGTGTTTACTGGTTGTAGGCGTTTATTTTCCGTGTCGATTTATACCATTCTAAGACCAACCAAACAATTCCGTATATTTGCAGATTTTTTTTTTTTTTTTTTTTTTTCGTTTATTCGAATTATTTATCGAAACCATAGAAAATGACGGTGATGTTTGCATTTTTCACTTCATTGTCGAACAATTTCGAGAATATTTGATATATAGATATTTCCGTCATTGTGTAAAGTTTGAGAACATTTCTGCCGATGCGACCGCAGTTTCTCCGGTTTGCTAAGCAGTTCGTGAGAGCTACTGAGCCGAAAGAATGTTTAACTATTCATTGAAGAACACGCATAGAATTCTGAATACCGCTGTTGCTCGTCAAAGAACTATCGCATATACGCTTTCCGTTTAAATTCATTCGTACATCAGAAGCCTACCAGTGAGATTTACAGGAAACGAGTGAACGTGATCGCGCGCGCGTGTGGACTTTCATGCCGGAAGATCGATCGGTCTCGAGTCATCTCGTGCGTGTCGGTCGTGTTCGCTATTTTACCCTCGCCGTTTAGCTGGCAAAATATAGTGACGCGTCAATGATCTCCGGTTGATCGACGAGGAGACACCCGTCGCGCGCTCGACGCCTCCCGCAGCTTTCCCACCGCTACACATAATAACCCAAAAGTCGACGCACTTCACGAATAGCGTGCGACACTATATTATAGTCTTATTATTAGGTTTATGTATTTCCTGTTTATTGTACAATAAACGGAATTCTTCATATTTTATTGCGCGATCTCTGATCGAACGAAACCTTTCAATTATTAACAGAGAAAAATCTTTACGATCGTACAATTGCTTCCGTGATAAATGCTTCGTTCAGCAAAAATAACAACAAAAGATGTAACCAATTTAACTGAAAACATCGATCGAATAGTTCTAAATCGTCCCGAAATCGATTAACGACGACTTTCCATCTATTTTACGTGGTTTATCGACAAAACCACGTGAAAAAAAATAAATGCAAAAAAAAATATTATAAATATATGAAATTCTCATTTACATTGAATTAACCCTAAAAAAACGAATTGGAATACACTTTCATACGTATAAAACATCGACAAAAATTTTCCACTATGGAATAAGATTTTCGAAAAATTTCCTCCAAATAAAAAAGCACTCGAGAAATCGGTAAATACGAAGAGCTAAAACAAAAATTGCGAAAAACTACGAAAGATTGTACACGACGGTACGTTCGCGAAAGTGTGCGAAAGACTTTGGTAGTGCGACACCTGCGACAGAGAGAGAGAGAGAGAGAGAGAGATCCCGGGTATACGCGTACCCGCGTCAAAATCGGATTCTCGAACAAACGCTAAAGCTTCGAAGGGAATACAGTTACAGTACCAAGAGTGAGAAGTGGTATATACTTATGGCGGGAGTATAGATGATCTCGACTGTGCGATCGTAGTTGGCGAGATCGAGTCGTTCCGGCGGAACGAGGTTCCGTGAAAGTGAGAGAGGCTCAGGCCGCCGAGGAAGGGAATCGTATTTGAATATTGATTCGACTTATTTAAATTCCTCGAGCTTATCGTTTCCAAAGCGATGGAGGGGGGGGGGGGGGGGGGCTAGTGGGATAGAGGTTTAGCGAGTTTGGAAGTGTGCAAACGCCATTGGAAAACGAGGACGTTGTGCCCGCGCTGTAGAGAGTTCCAGATATCTTCGAGAACGAAATTGGAAACGATAGTAAGGGCGAAATAGCGCGAGCGAATAGGCGCGCGAGGGGGGTATATCTTCAAGATCGCAAGCATTGCCCTCCCCCGTCCGCGGAACGAAGAGTTGAAGCTGTAACGGTGAGGCCGCCCCCGCCGAACGAAAAGAAAATAAGCGTTTGCTGGTACAAAAGCGGGAAATGCAAAATCCGCCGGTTGAATAGAATTGAGAAAAACGATTCCTCTCTTTCAATCCACGGGGCCAACGCCTCAGCGCGGATTGTAGCACCGCGCTTCTCAGGGGAGAAGGGGAAGGGATTTTCGCGGCACTTTATTGTACGAAGCAAGTCGCGAAAATAAAGGGAAATCGTATGGTTTGAAAACGCATCAGGTGAAAAGACTATCCCGAGGTCCCGAAGGACTGACGAGCGCACCAGCGCGCAGAAAGTAATGCATGATAAAGTCTTTCGCGACTCTTGAATTCGTAAACAGATACTGAATAGATTAATGAGGTTAACGCCATTGTCGGGGATTGTCGTGTTTTTTTTTTTTTTTTTTTCGATTTAACGGGTTACATATTGCCATAGATCGATTGAATAAGATCGGTTGTTCCCGCCGAATCGATAGTCGAAAATCTAAACGAATTGCTTCGACGTACCCTTAATTTTTTATCTAATTCTCCCAACGATTTTCCTTCAATGGCAAAAGAAGATATCATGCCAATGGTCCATTTTCGCAGAGATCAATTATCGCTCGAAGCATCTATAAGTTGCGTCGAAGTTTACCGAAAATTTCGTGAATTGAGCCATATGCGCCTTTCGATTTGGTTCAACTTATAGATATACAGTAAGGATCCACTATAATAATAGAGATCGCGAGGGTGCGAGGATATTCCAGTGGGAGAGGGTGAGATAGAGCAAAGCGGTGATGGAAGATGGGGAACGTTCGACGAAGCCAATAGGGGTGTAAGAGCGTCGGAGGGTGAAAGCAGTCGCGCGATTTCGCTCACACTCCGGCTCTCCGCGATCTCGCGTACGATGTTAGGAATAGGAGCTAACCGAGCGTGAGAGATTAACCCCTCTAACAGCGGCCGCCCAGTATATCAAGGCTCGTGATAAAACGCCCTGACTCCGGCTGTGTTGCCACCCCTAACTGCCTCTATTGACTACCAGAATCCAATATATTCTACTCCGTGGAGCTCGCGGCTACGTTCGCGCCAACGGCAAGTAGAAAACCGACTGGGAGGCGCCGGAATTTCATACATCTTTCACCCCCGGTTCTCGGGTACACAGGGTGGAACGGGGGGCGCTTGGGTGCTCCACACGAATGCTATAACTGAGGCTATGTGCTCTCACAACCAACGCATATATACCCCGACCCTCCCCCATCGCGGCCAATCCCCCGGCTCTTCTACGCGGAAGCCCATTCACCAACTGCTTCTGGTGGTAGTGGTGGATACCGATAACACCGATCACTCGGGATTGAACGTTCCTCCTGCGATTCATCCTCTTTTGAAGAATCCACCGGTTTCTTGTGGCGTATACCCCCCACTAAGACGAACGGGCGAGACGAGAATGTCGGCCTATTGAAAGATGTCCGATGCTTCTTGCGCTATACAAGCAGACCGCCGCGTGGAATCTTGTGACGTATCGTCGTTCGGGGATAGTTTTCCGAGCTTTGGGAATGTTTTTAGATGACCAGCAACAATGACCCAAATGCCCGCGTGATTTCCGCGATGACGTTTTATATTTATCGAATCTGTATCACGGATGAACGGACTCTGTTTACGATAGTCCCTCAGATTTACGCATCTTCAAGATTTTGATGATTTCGATACATTTTGGGGTTTTTGTGCTAAACGTGCCGTTTTGCTTCTAAAAAGAACGCACTTAGACGCTGATAACGTATTGCGGAATGACGGCGATTTGTTATTCGGAAAAACAAATTTGTGGTGATTTTCACTGAAATTTTTGATTATCTCATTCATTTTTTTTTTTTTTTTTTTTTTTTTTACGAAAAGACGGGTAATAAGAATCCCGTAGGATGTGTGTTTCGCAAAATCTGAACCGACGAGTGACTATAATCCCGGTAAGTCGTGTAAGAGGCAAAGGCTCTCGAGGCATTACGGGGGTCGCATATTACAAAACCGGAATCTCCGGAGAGCGGTCACTGGCCACGGGGGTGATGGGTATGAGGAACAGCTCACGGCACAACCCCTCTTGGCACAAATGCCCAAACACACTAATAGCTACGTAAACAAGCGCGGCGGCTGGGGGTTAAATCGCTTTGAAGTCGATGCGGATTTCCCTATCCCCGAGTGGCTCTACCGCTTGTTTCTCGTTTTCGTTTCACGTTCCTCCTCCGACTGTCTAACGAATACCAACGTCGAATTCGAAAATCCGAACGTCAAAACTTTCGGAACAAACTCGGTCGCGGACGTTTGACTTGTAAGCGGATAACGTTGAGTCAACGGCTTATTGTTTCAAGGATAGAATAGAAATATACTTACGGGTTGGTAAGGGCGGATCGGAAAACTTTTCACAGTGTTTGCGTGTGTATGCGAGTGTCTCTGGTTATCGAATCGTCTGCTTTTCACCGTTCACGCTGTTTGCCCAGTTGCACCAATATGCCGCCGTTTCTATTTTTCTACTCGTTCCGAAATCCCTCGAAGTAAAGAGTTTCGATGTATATATAAAACACGAAAACTTTTCCGAGACATTTGCAATGTCGCAAATAAATCCGTTGGGTTTCGTTACAATTTTTTTTTTTTTTTTTTTTTTCAATATTCATATTTTGTTTGCATTTTGTAAAAGTGCTTTGTGCGCGAATTTTAATAATTTTCCATTCGCCACGATAATCGTAATGTTGATACGAATGCGAACGATAATTGGACTCTCGTTCGGCCATCGATGGCAGTTTCGATGTGGATACCGATTTTGCGAACAATTTTGTTATCAACGTTCCCGACGTTATCTCATTGACGATTAATCGTTTTTCGAGATCGGGAGTGTGGAGGGTGGATTGGGGATGCGTACTCGTGGCGTTGCAGTAGCCAGAGATGTGATCGAATAACGATTCACGCACACTACCAATTTGGGTGGAAACGGTGGCCGATTACGTGGGCGTGCGGCGAGCGAAGTCGAATATAGGATGGTGTTTGGCGGCGACTACCCACAGCGGGGAAACAAAAGAGATTCGGAGGACGAACGAGTTCCGGAAGCCGTAGTCCGCGTGGAATCGGAGGGTGCGCCAAATTCGATTCCCAACGTCCGTACCAATCAGCGTCTCGTATATATGTATCGAAATTTGAAGAATCCTTTAGCCTAACATCGAATCAACCCTCTCAACTTCCTTACGGAACTTCGACGGCAAAAAACGACATACAATACGATAAATCTATCGATTAATGGCGACAATGATTAAAAAATTCGCATAATCGCGCCATATTTTGACGAGTTAAACAACCCTAATGTAGTTATTGAAAATCTTTCGAAAATTTCCGAAAAAATTTGTTATCGATCGTCCGAAGTAACCTACAAATTCTATGTGCTCGAGGAGAGTTCGGGAATCAATTTAAATTCTTTCCGCGACGTACCAAAGTGCATTGCAGGTAAAAACAACAATAGTGATCCCGGATGAAATAAATGTCGATGCAAGCGCGTTGGATAAAGAGCGCGAGAGTAACAGTTTCCATCGACTAAAAGAGAGGGGATGGTTCGATAGCGAGGAAAAGAGCGACAGCGCATAGACCGAAGCGCGAAGCTCAGAAAAAAAAAAAAAGAGCATCGAGAGGCATCGGTGAAAATGAACGAGAAAGAGGGAGAGAAAAGTAGGAAGGGACGGAAAGAGGAGGAGCGGAGATAAAGGGCATTTTATCTCGCGGAATAACGGTTCGCGCGCGTGGGGGATGCGGAGTGCGAGAGACGCAGAGGAACCGTGAGAATCGGTATGTTTGTGTGTATGTGTGCGTCTATAAATGTGTATGTGACGATGCGCGCGTTTTTTCCGCCGTAGCAAGAGAAGCGCCGCTATCCGGCATCGAATCTTTCAATAAAAAAATTTTGTAGCCCCGCGGAGTCAGCGCCATTTTGTGAGTTTAAATGGAAATCCGGACAGGGGTTGAGCACCGGAGCGATGGAAGGGTAGGGTAGGGTAGGGTTGGGTTGTAAAGCGGAAAGGGGAAAGAAAGAATCGCGAGAGTTTGCGAGTAAAAGAGAGAAAGATTGTATGTAGAACGCTGAGAGGGTGGCGTGGGGGCGTACCGGGCGAAGCGGCACACTCTTAGCATGCAAATTAAAGTGCTGCCATTTGAATGCGAATAAAACCCGGGAATCCAACGTAAGGACGAACGAGTGAGAGTAATATATACATACATATATATATATATATATACACACAGAGAAGGAGAATCAAACGCGAGAAAGCGAGAAAACGGTTGAGGACTTGACAGATCGCGGGAGTAACGTTAGCGCAAGCAAAAGTGCCTCCGTTTGCACTTGCGCACCGTCAGAGATCGTCGGGGCAGACGACATGCGAAATAGTTTACACGTGTGTAAGATATTCGCGTACAGCTTTAAGCAAACTATATGTATATCTGCGCGCGTGTGTGCGATCTACAAAGACGAATGGAAGTTCTTCCATCCTTCGGCTAAACGTACGTAACGCCGATCGCGAACTATAGTACACATGGATGTTCGCGACGGTCGCGAGAGCGTTGAAAAATAGGGGTTGCAACTTTCTTTCCGGAAATCGCCGAAGTTTTTCATACTGACCCGGTATATGCGTTTTATAGGAGAAAAAAAAACGCGAAGGTGTGAGGAAAAGAGTTAAAACCTATTTTCTCGCATCCCTGAAGAATCCTATATACGGTGTCATACAGTTTACTCTCATGGATGACGCACGTGCATTGAAGCTTTCATAACCTCTCTACGGCTCGACTACCAACTCAGACTCTCCGTTTGCGAACAATTTCAATGAGAACGAAAGCAATGATAAAGCTCTTTCCTTATTCATCGCAGTTTTATCCTTATGGAGAGAAGAATTCGCCTCGTCGTTCGCGATTTGATTATATCCGCGAACGTCGAGGTTCATCCCTTATCGCTCTGATACGGCGCATTCCCCTCTCTTCTTTTCCCCTCAACTGCCGCGTCTTTCGTTGTCATCCCACCTGGCAGATGAGTGGAAAAGAATCCTTAGACAGTTATATGAAATTTTCGTTGAAATTATTTCGCTCTCCTAAATGCCCCTTTTACACCCACCGCGCCGGCCGCGAGAGACGCTTCATACCTATACATTCGCATTCTCGGCGATTCAACTCGAGGAATACGAAACAATATTTTTCCATCAAGAGCTGTGTGCAGCATCGTCGCCATACCGGGATGATGGCTCCGGTTGGTCCGGGAGCTTAGCGAAACGAAGAGAAAGAGAAAGATTCGAGATTCACCTTGCGGGCCGCGGTAAGGGAGGCATTTTCACTTGGGATTTAGTACGGCTTTACGAAGGGCGCCCGGGACGCCTCGTGAAAACTCTTAATTGCCAGCGGAGGTTGGGAAATTATGCGGCTTATAAAAGAAAAAAAAAGGGGGCGGGTGCTGCACCCTCTTATTATTATTATTATCATTTGAGAAACATCGACGATTTTCTTGATGGCGCTTTTTCTTACTGCCTCCTCTCCTCGCCTTTCATTTACTCGTATAATAACCGACAGGAAAGATATGCGCGCTGCGGTGGAGAAGGTGAGGAATACGAAGAGAGTGATAAACCTCGACGAGTGCCCCTCGAGATTTCCAGGATTTACTACCCCCTCCTCCAGTTTTCTTTTCTACTTGATTTCGCTTCTTCTTCTTCTTATTCCCGAACTTCGGATGGTAAGGTCTTTCTTTCTCCCGCACACCTTAGCTATTCTCGCATATCCTCGTTCCGCAAACTGCTGCGAGGGTTGCCGCACAATTTTTTTTTTTTTTTTCGCGCGTATACTTTATCGCGCTAAGAGATCACAACCCTCGAATGGGTCCTCCCCGTTTTCTCTCGTTGTTGGAAAAAAGAAAGAAAAATGAAATTGAAGAGCGGTAAATATAACGGTAAGAGGACCGATGATACCATTTTGTGATAACGTGAATATCAATTTTGATATCTTATTGTCGATTGAAGTATATCGCACATGGAAACAAACGTATATCGCAAACTGTATCAACAACATACTTTCGTCAAAAAATCGTATATTACGGATATATTGCGGAATATATTTCTGCAAATATATTACAAATTTTATGATTAATATATCAATTATATTAAAAAACCAAACTTTATATATTTTTTATGTTTTTTTTTTGTATATACATATTTTTTTTCGTGTATCGTTCGATGAGTTATCGGTTCATCGGGACATAACCTTTTATTGGCAAAGGCGCGTTTAACTAATTGTATATTTCGTAAACTATCGCCGTAGTCGACGTTTGGAGAGACGGGAAACGATTGCTGGTTGGGTTTAAAGTAACAAAGTCGAGAGTTAGCGCATTGGCAAGTTTTGCACAAAGCTTTAAAGCGAAGATGTACACAGCTTATACCAACAGAAATGGAAAACACGAGGCAAGGAAGTTTGGCCCAATATGGCTCTCTGTACACCCGCACCTATCTTATATTCACTGATTCCGGCGCGTCTGTAGCTACTCGCGGGTGCGTTGTGCAGTTTAAACTGCGAGTCAAAAGACGCGCGCGGCATAGCGCTTTAGTCTCTGTCTCTCACACTCCGCAACAGAATTCTATAGAGTTTGAGCGCGAGAAGGCGAGAAGTCGAGTTAAGGAGCGTATAAACCGGCCATTAGTATCCGACCGGCTACTGTCCATTGTCTCGGTGTTTGCTGAAACAATTGACGTGGCCGGGCGGTGTTCGGTCGTCTCGTTAGCGAGAACCGGGCAACCAACAGGGCACAGCATTGTCCCCGACGGTTAGCACCCGCGGAAAAATCCTAACGAGCTCTCAGCCACCGTTTAACACCTAACCGCCGCGCTATTGCACCGTCGGGACCGAACACGGATACTCACATATGGCTTATATTCTCGACCAACGAATCGCACTTTTGCTTGAAACAAAACCGCGATTAGCAATAACGGCTGAGCTCTTCGCACATTCCGAAATTCTGTAATGCAACGATACTTCTTCTTTTGGTTGCAAACTGCAATTATGAAGACGAGAAAAGAGAAACCGAGGTGCTATGTTTCGCTACATTGTAAGCTCCGTTTTCGTTGACCACTTCGTAAGAAATACAAAAAAAAATATTTTTATTTATTTAATTTATTTTATTTATTTCATTTGTTTCATTTGTTTCATTTGTTTCATTTATTTCATTTATTTCATTTGTTTCATTTGTTTCATTTATTTTATTTACTTCATTTACGTCATTTATTTCATTTGTTTCATTTGTTTCATTTGTTTCATTTGTTTCATTTACTTCATTTACGTCATTTATTTCATTTGTTTCATTTGTTTCATTTGTTTCATTTGTTTCATTTGTTTCATTTGTTTCATTTGGTTCATTTATTTCATTTATTTCATTTATTTCATTTATTTCATTTATTTCATTTATTTCATTTATTTCATTTATTTCATTTATTTCATTTATTTCATTTATTTCATTTATTTCATTTATTTCATTTATTTCATTTATTTCATTTATTTCATTTATTTCATTTATTTCATTTATTTCATTTATTTCATTTATTTCATTTATTTCATTTATTTCATTTATTTCAATTATTTCATTTATTTCATTTATTTCATTTATTTCATTTATTTCATTTATTTCATTTATTTCATTTATTTCATTTATTTCATTTATTTCATTTATTTCATTTATTTCATTTATTTCATTTATTTCATTTATTTCATTTATTTCATTTATTTCATTTATTTCATTTATTTCATTTATTTCATTTATTTCATTTATTTCATTTATTTCATTTATTTCATTTATTTCATTTATTTCATTTATTTCATTTATTTCATTTATTTCATTTATTTTACTTATTTCATTCATTTTCTTTATTGAGACATTTCAAAAAAATTCTTTTAACGATTTTATAGTTGATAATCGTAAAATACTAATATGATTCAATCATTAGTCGACATTACTGCGGAGCCATCATTAGCTTATGAAACGCAATGCAATAATCCTCATCGATGAACACACTGATTTATGAATTTTAATAACGAATAGAACAAAATCTCGCGCGTTCGTGAATTTATATCATGTTGAAATCATTCGTCGACGTTATTGCGTCATCGTTAACTAACGAACTATAATAACATGTTAATCACGGATGGATACTCGTCGGCTTAAAGCACATCATAAGCGCTTCATTAAATAATCGTTAAATATTCCCGTTTAATCAACTGCGCGCGGTTGGCTCGTCGCGTTCTCTGAAGCTTTGCCGAGTATCTAACCGAATTTCCTGTATGTTGATGCTGATGGTACGGCGTGGGTCTGTGCTATGTGATCCCCGAGCGGTTTAGTGTTTAGAGTCACAGGAGTGAACACCCACCACATGCGCGTCAGGTTAGTTTCCCCGGCGGGTTATGAAGTGATGTGCCGCGACGGGGAGGGGTCACATGGGTTGCTTAGTTATCCAGTGAGCCGACAGTTACGAGCGCTTGAGAAATTTGGCTCTAATGAAAGGTCTCGTCGCGGAAATTCTCAACGTTGCTGATCCTCTCTCAACGTTGAGATTTTCCCGATGCTTCATGCTACTGATGGATCTTCGTGTATCTTCATCCGCGTAGACGCGAAGCGCAAACAACGTCCAATGCACTTGCGGTTACTTTCATTCGCGATGTTTCTCGATAATTGGACTATAAATTTACGATGCGCATAGCTTCGATTTATTTATTAAAACTTTCGTCGCACCAAAAGCGATAAATTCAATATTTTGAAAGGGATCGGTATCTTTTTAACGATTCGAAGCGCACCACTGCGCTTCGTTTGCAGTCGAGTTGATTGACGAGAAATTTTGCATTTAGTCGCAATCTCAATCAACTCGCGATGTTTTTTATAACGCGTGTGGAACGATCGCAGGGAAAAAAAGTACACGGTACTTGAATACGCTTTGCCGACTACGAGGGCGTGTCAAAAGATCCCGCATGGCAATGCCGTCCCGAAAGTTATATTGCTGCGTGACGAAAGTCGATAATCAAATCACACACCGGGCGACCGTGACTAATAGCGCGTTTCTACTCACCACGATACAGTGCCGTAAAGTTATTGAAGAAAAAATAATATATCGGAAAGAACGATCTATCGAAAAGAAATTTCGGAGATTTCGACCTTTGCCTGTGTGAGGTAAATCGAATTTTTAAGCATATCGACTTTACAAAACGAAGAAATAGCAGCATATAATTTTTTGAAAATTCTCGATTTTCTTCGATTTTTTTTTTTCAATTTTTCGAACTTTCGCTAATTATCTTAACGGTTTTAAAAAACGAACAGCATAATGGATCGAATCGAAAAAAAATGCTAATAAAACTTTTTTTTTTCGAGAAGATCGGAAAATAAATCGGAAATAAGCGATTATCGATCGTTAAGCTATCAATTAACAACACTGATTTTTCGCGAGGGATGTTTTTTTGTTACGTAGCGCTCTTGGAAATTATTAATAACCCTTGAGCCCTCGTGCGCGATAATCGTAATATCCCGAGACGAAAGATATGGCAACGCGCATTACCATGTGAATATAGTCGTTTCGCGATAAGGGTCGTCGAAGCTCGGGGTGTCGGTGCCGAGAAGGAAGGGCATCGATGGGGGGTAGTGCTTGTAAGCAGATATATTATTCTATGGGGAGCTAATGTAATATGACGACGGCCGTCTCTTATCTGCCTTCGAGATAACAGAACCCCGACAGTTATCCAGTTAGCGCTCATTGTTCGATGATTTTAGATCGCCGACCGATACAATCGGCGAGGCTACGAGAGTTTCTCCCCCTCCCTTCGCATAACGTACGCTATGTAACTATGAGTAGGTATAACTATACCGCGACCCACACACGCGCGTCATCGCAATAATCGACGTACGCACGTGGCGAAAAACTAACAGCACCCGATGACAAATGACTCGGGCGATCCGTTTTCTTCCGGTCGAAAGATTTCTCTATACTCTCGTGTATAGCCGCGACACTTCGCAGCAGTTAATGCACTTATCTGAAATACTTCGATCGATGAAAAAAAAAAAAAAAAAAAATGTATAAATGCGAGAATTTACCGATGAGAAAAAAAATTGTATTGCATAAAACGGTATTTAAAGATAATTATTAATAATTCAATTAAAAAAATACGAAAGTTCAATTAAAATTTTTGTTTTTTTTTTTTTCAAAAATTTTTCGAATTCAAATTTACATAATTGTAAAATGACTGTTCAGTGTTAAAAAATAAAATTTCGAAACGTTCGATTTCGATTATCGTTGGTTTTTCATAAATTTTATACATCCCGATTGCGAGGGAGTCGATAGATTCTCGAGAGCTGTGGAAGAAAGCAAAAGATTTTCATATAAGTGTATAACGACGTATATGCAGCAGGTACGGCTCTATACGAACTTTTATACCCCGTATATATACCTCGCGGCCCACACAGAGACAAAGTGCACGGCTCTCGCCAGGATCTCGCTTCGGCGTTCCTCGCGAGACCGATAGAGAGAGGGCGAAGGATAAGGAAAGCAAAAGTCGAGAGTAGAACGCGAGTATAATATGAGAGGTCCCGACGATATTTATGCGCCGCATTGTTTCACGGGGTTCGTTCTGACCGCGAGAGACAACGACAACTTCATTCGTGCTGTGGTCTCGCGAATGGAACTGCGGGTACGCCTTCGCCGCCAACAACAACGGCAGTCAGGAG
The DNA here is from genome assembly GCA_934046635.1 of Buathra laborator. NCBI lineage: Eukaryota > Metazoa > Arthropoda > Insecta > Hymenoptera > Ichneumonidae > Buathra > Buathra laborator. Next base: position 10,753,177 of record OW203900.1, read on the forward strand.
GCGCGCGGAACCACTTGGACCTCTATCTCGCGATGCGCTCGCGCTCGCGCGTTCGCTTCGAGTTATGAACAGCGTTGCATCCGCGATGGACCGGCGTGTGCACGCTGCAGCAAACGCGGCAAACAGCGCCGCACCGACACAGACCGCGCAAGATCCGAGAATTGTGCAGTGTGGACTTACAGCCTTCTTTTGTTACCTACACTTTTTTTTTTTTTTTTTTTTTTCATACCCTCATCTTCCCACATGGGACAACCTGTGTCGTCTTGCATCGCATATAATATCGTATTATAGATATACACAGTAGAGTCGCTCATAACTTGACTTCCATAAGTCGGCGCTCTCACTTGCGTCGTTTAGTCGTGACGTTTCTTTCACGATATCAATGTCAGACGATGCATTCAATAATAATGCAAGAAAATCGATCAAAAATCAAAATTATTTAAGACCGAAGAGACCGAAGAGTTATGTCATTCCACGTTACTTTTTGTTAATTATTGTTTTTTTTTTCTATGTAACGCGAATTCCCATAATAATAATAATGATAATAATATTTTATAGAATAATTTATTTTATCGACGAGTACGCGTTTTTTTTTACGAATGCGTTTCTTGTGCGAGAGACTTTATTCGGATTAAAAAATATTTATAAAAAAGAAAATGGGGCAAAATGGACCATCAAAAAAAAAAAATTACAAAATTAATATTATATTGGTGGATCGTGAATTTTCGTAATTTTTCATCTGAAAGTTAATTATGATTTTTAATAATCGATGTACATGCCGTTTCGTAATTAATGTCGAGGATAATTGATACTTGAAAAAAATCGCAAAGTTCGCGTTTATAAAAAATACTTTGAAAGCGAACGATATCGTTAGGTAAGGGATGGAACCCTCTTTGATCTCTTGGAAAGACGACGAAGAAAGTGCTGCGTAACAAAGGCAATGCCGAGGGTCGACGCGACTTTAATACTCTTCGCTCCCACTGGTCAGGGGCGAGGGGGAGGGATGGGGTGGGGGTGCGAGCGACGATATCGCGAGAGGTGAGTTTCGTCGTCGGGGGTTTCGGCGCGGGAAGGATGGAAATATTCCAGACAGCACCGCCGTACCATTTTGCTCGCTTTTTGTGGGATGTTAAAACAAGATGGCGAACGGGAGCGAGAGCCGCGCTACGCCACTCGAGCCAATTAAATGCTATAATGGCGTTAATTATCATATTAGAACGCGCGCACGCGGATACCCGGCAATAATAATGTCCAGCGAAACCATTACTAGCCTTCGTCTACGTGTTGCAGAATCCAAATGAATTTAGTTATTTCGATTATGACAATCCCACACCGAATGCCATTTATCTCGCGAACTAATCAAAATCGCGTAATAAAAAAAAAAAAAAAAAAAAGTATCTTTATTAAAAAAGTTTGGCTGTGATGTGCCATTACTGATTCAATAGCACTGCATAATTGAATGAATTAAACGACGAGGCAAAGAGAGAATCGTCATTTTCGCTTCTGTCTCTCCGCAGCGGAGAAATGGACAATGTAAATATAATTAAATTTAATTAAATTTAGTTAAATAGAATCCATAGAAATTCCCGTGAAATTATTATTAGAAAAATACGCGAATAAAATGAAGGAAAATAAAAAATAGATGGCGATTGGAAAAATAAAAAATTGCACAAAATACGAAGAAGACAGCTGGCAAAGTGGCTAACAAATTGCTTGGGAACAATCGGATCAATGTAGTCGCGTTGATTATTGTTGCGTATAGAAAACTCGTATTATAGGTACATATCGTGTTATTCCGCATGGGAAAGCAGACAGAACTTTGACCACCGACTACGGTGAGCAATTTTGGTCGAAGTTTAATTACAGCAGCTCCTCTGGAGCGGACGGTGCTGCTGCAGGGTTTGGTGAACGAAGAACAATCAGATAGGAGGGCCGGCGAGCTGCTCGACGCGAACCGTCGGTCCGGTTCTCTCTCGTCGAGCAGCGTAATCCGCGTGCAAAGTGCACGCTGATAGATCCATAGAACAACGTCAATGTGGCATAAGACTTTTTTTTTTTTTATTATTAAAATTTTTTTCAAATTCTACGAGAATCCAATGAAGAGAACGATGAAGAAGAGACGTTAACCATAGAACACGACGAAAAATAAAAAAAATTCTTGAAACAACTATCCAGCGAAATAATTTAATTAATACGATTTTTTGAATATTTAAAAAAAAAAAAAAAAACAAAAAAAAATACGAAATCGAATAACTTGGGGAAAAAAAGACGATGAAAGTCAAACTCAGTGACCGTATTTATTAATTTAGTGGAAACGCTCGGGGCGAAAAGAACAAAGAATAAAAAGACAACGCAGTAACGTCAGATGGGAAAACATTGTAAAAAAAAAAATAAATAAAGGAGAAGATGAGGTAAAAAGGGTATATTATATAAGCGCCCTGCCGGTGAAACCGTCCCTACTTCGGCAAACACCAGACGCCCTCCCAACGTAATTAGGAATTTTTCTCAACAAATTTTTAATTTAATCTTTCGCCCTCTGGCCGCACGAGGCTTCTCATTCCAGCGCAACTTCCACGGCGCTCGCCTGTTCAGTTGCGGCAGTATCCCTCTCGCCCGCCCTCTGTACCTACCGCCCTCAGCCTTCGGCGTTGAGCGCCTTTCTCTCTTTCGCCTCCCCCTCGTGTGCGCGCGCGAGTTAATTGACGACGGGCGAGTGCCGGTTTACGACCCCGTTAAGACCGAAAGCGCCACGGCAAATGTACTGTCGCTCTGCCGCATCCACTCAAAATTCTTATTTTTGTACCCCGCCGATCGACGCTGATTTAAATTTTTTTTCCATTCGCGCTTATGGATAAAAAAAAATTCTATTAGTTTCGAAGAGCTTTAAAAATAAAATGAAGCCGAGAAACGCCGATGGAAATACGCAAAGGGTCTCGAATGTACGAAGGGGACAATAGTTTCACGTTCGTTTAATTAAACGACGTATAAATAACGCGAATGGGCGCCGAGCGGTTAGAATTCCGTCGGCCTATACCGACGCTCGGGCTATTCGCTTTTCTCTATCTCTGATTCTCCTCCCTTTACACATTCACTCGGTTCGGAGCTCGAAAATCTCGCGGCTTCTTCGCCAAAAACTTTGACTCTCATCCCTCCCCCCCTTGAATTCGCTACCCAACGAAAAAGGAAATTAGCAAGTTCATACGGACTGTGAATAATTCGAATGGGAATATAAATGAAATTAAACGCGCGATAGTCGAATGAATAAAAAAAAATGGATTCGTAAAATTTTTCTCAACCCGACAAAAAATTTTCATATAACCCTTAAAAAAAAAAAAAAAAAAATCGAAACTCGAGAAACATCGCGGGTGCACTTAGTTTCACCGCAAAAGATCGACCGAAACGACGGCGTATTACATAATAAAAATAGATGTTTGGTATATTATGCACATTTTTTTTTCTTTCGTTATTATTCAAACTTCGATTAGAAATCCATTGGAAAGTACGAGGTATCAAAAGGTTTTGATCGTTTCACGAGTGAAAAAAAGGGGAAAATCGGATTTTATGAAAAATCCCTCTCATCGAGTATTGCATCGCATCCCCCCGAATTTCCTTCAGCATCGAAGGGTCTCGATTTCTCGCCTTCAAATTTTTCGATCGGTTATAAAGATATCGATGTGCTATTTCGGGTGAATGAATATCCATTGTGAAAAACGCACCCCCACCCTTCCGAAAGCTTGAGAATCCCTCACACATTTTTTGCTCTATGCAATTCTACGCGTAAGATTCGTGCTTTCGGGGGATAAATCGAGAAAAAAAATACATCCCCGGATATTAGGATACCTCTCAATCAACTCGATATCTTTGTACATCGATATTGGTATATAGTGAGGATGGCATCGTCTATAGTGTACGTAAAAAAGAAGATGCGCGATCTTTCACGATTCGACGAAATAAAAACGTTCCGAATTCGTGACGGGAGATTATTTCATTCGGTGGGATGGAGTACTATGGGATTATATACTATATAATAAAGAGATATATATGTATAGTGTGCGCGTGAGTGGGATATTGAAGAATATAATCGAGTCGCACGCCTGACTCTTCATTCTCGACTCTCGAAAAGTCGAAAATTTTTCGGATTTTTTATTTTATTTTATTTTCTCAATGGAAATCTCTCGGACAATGGGAATATATAGAGTGGAGTACAACACCGACTGTGAAAAGGTCGGGACACTCTTACTTTTACGAGGCCCTTTTTCCGTGTCGCGAGACCTGCTGCTTTTCGTTATTTCTCAGGAGGGTTAGCGGCAGTACAGCTTTATACCGTTCAACCTGCTCCCGGACTCTCGACATCGAGAACAGCCATGAGACCCATTTTCTTGTCTTTTTTTTTTTTTTTTTTTTTTTTTTTTTTCGAGTCACAAAACCGCGCTGTTGCTGCTACTGCAGCTATTTAATAGGATAGCACCTCTTGGAGATCGGTAACTTGATTTAGAGGTCTCGATTGAGTAGTCTATTCGAATTCATCGTGCGGGTATAGAATAAACTTGTCACGTGTGGGAAGTGTTTACACGCGAGTGCACACGTTATTTTGTCTCTGTATTTTTTTTATACCGATCGTATATATCGTAAAAAAAAAAAAAAAAAAATTGCATAATCCCCGAGTACAAACCTATTTTTTACGAAAAAAACAGACGAATTACGAATTTATTATTACTATTATTACAATTATTTATTTATTATTTTACGAATTTTTAATACGGTAATTTTGCCTAAATTTTTTTTTTTTTTTTTCATATCCGGCGGATATAAGTCTTGAAAATGTCAGAAAAAATTAATTCGCGTATCTCGCGAGCTTTTTTCATCAATCGATAAATGAACCTTTAAATTTTCGCGAACTGCAGCAATAACGGATTTAATCGCGATTTTTATATTCTTAATTTTACACAGCGTGACAAACGATCACGTGGTATATCGATATCCCGAAAGCGAACTTTCTTCGGTGGGAAAGGCCCGATGTGTTCTCGGAAAGGTAATAATGGTGATAAATTTCGGTTCGGTGTACTAACATATATGTGGAGAGACGGTGGACGATGAAGTATACAGTGTATCATACGTATCGTATCGCCATACAGCTACTGCTGTAAAGACCACCTACGGGCCCCGCAAACACGGGCTACCACTTTGCGCTCACTTAGCGCTTACACAAACAACTATTTAGTCGATCTTTTAACCGTTCGATAAATGGATGAGAAATATAGCTCGGCAATATCGCAAACACCGTTTCAAGCTGTGAGAAAAGTCAACGATAATAAGATGAAAGTGAAGGAGGAAAAAAGGATCGTTCAGCTCGGAATATAAACCAATAAAAAATAAAAAAAAAAAAACCTTTGCCGAAGCATATATTTCGTTATTCGCCGCGTCTGATATCGGGAAAATCGATCGTATAAATTAACCTCGAAGCGAAAAAAAAAAAAAAAAAAAATCAATGAATTGCGATCGCGAATGAAAGGTTGAAAAAAAAATTGAATTGGCTGCATGAGTCACGATTTTTTATAAACAGGTTACTCGTGTGAAGAAAATTAGTAGAAAACGGAAATAAAGGTTATAAACGACATATTAAATGAATTATCGATCAAATAAATCGATAATCGATTCTCTCTCAGCGGTTGGATGAGCATTTCGTAACTGTAAAATATCAACAGCGTGTTGGTAATGCGGACAACATTACAATCGTGATTTCACTCTTCGCCAATTATTTAAATGAGCATTAACTGAATTAATGAACGATCTTAATCGAGTCACGATTGATAATGAGTCGGCTGAGTAGTAAATGATGCGGAGCGGATATGATATTCGAGGCTATTATTTATGTATACAGTAGATATTATCGATATTGCTTACGAACTAATCAAAAATCTTTAAAAAAAAATTTAAAAAAATGATTTATGGAGAGGTGAAATAATCGAACTTCAGCGTCATCGAACTTCCGACAGATAATGATTTCACCGCGAATGATATGCAAAACATATTAATAGTCCGATGTAAATCCAATTTGTTATCATGCTGCTCTGTCGCGTAATTATACCGTGACATCGACTTTATAACCGGTTTTTTTTGTTTTCTATATATATATATTATTAAGCTATCTCTCTACATGTGGCGCGTCGACAAAGATAAGACGACGATTATTTCATCATATCGTAGGCAAAGGAAAGATATTCTCATTGAGTGCGAGAGGATCGTCTCTTCGGCGTCTACTATTCGCCGCGACTGTATCAATCAATTCGAAAAATCGTTTCGGCTCGGGTGCTGACTTTAACGTCTGCGGGCATGTGGCGCGCGGCACTCCTTATATATGTCGGCACCCGTCGCGGCAATCCGTTATTAAATAAACTTTTATGTATGAGAATGCCAACGTACCAGTATAACTACGTGTATTCGATACATAGTAACAGAAGAATAAGGAAAAAAAAAAAACTTCCCCAGCGTTTGTAAGCCGTACGGCCGGTTTTATTAATTCAAGCGATTTAGCGATCCTCCGATTAAATTGCGTTGAAATTAATTAACGTCTCGATCTACGGGTCAAATGCCGGCTCTTCGGGGACTCGTAAGCAGTCTATTAAACGTTTTTTTTTTTTTTTAATGGCTATGCAGGTATATTTAGGGGTTTCCGCGGGGCACGCAGACCGAGGACGACAACAACGTCTCGCGTCGAGCGCTGCACGCGCTCTCATGGGATATAACGATACGACTCTTGCATACGGGAAGTGTGTCTGTAATGCTTCGCCACAAGAACTCTCCGGTTATAGTGTATTTACGGGGAGAGTGTCTATTTGCGCGACTGTATTTGTTTCTCGGGACAGCAGGGGAGAGAGAGTCGGGGTCACGTCGTGTGTGGACGGACAAGATGATAATCAACGTGTAATTAGCTCCTACCGTTGAAACTCGGTAAAAGCCCCTCTATGGCTCGTTTACGCGAGACTCGCCGTTCGCGCGGGTCATAAGTGCCATTCCCCGACGGGGGCCTACACTCTCGACGATATTCACGAAAGTTCTCATTTGTTTTAACTCTCAATTTCATTTTTAACGAATGGAGACATGAAAAAATTAAAATTCGTTCGTAATAATTACGAATAACACTTTTGGCACTTTTGGTACTTTTTTTGACGATCGATTTGCGCGCATTGACAAAAACGATCTTCACAAAAGTTTTCATTTGTTTTAACTCTCAATTTCATTTTTGACGAACAGAAGAATGAAAAAATTAAAATTCATTCGTAATAATTACGAATAACACTTTTGGCACTTTTGGTACTTTTTTTGAAGATCGATTTGCGCGCATTGACAAAAACGATCTTCACGAAAGTTCTCATTTGTTTTAACTCTCAATTTCATTTTTAACGAATGGAGAAATGAAAAAATTAAAATTCGTTCCTAATAATTACGAATAACACTTTTGGCAGTTTTGGTACTTTTTTTGACGATCGATTTGCGCGCATTCACAAATCTTTCATAAATAAACTCGAATATTGAGTTTATTTCCACATGCAGCATCGGACCTTTTAATAGTTATTAAAATAATAAGAATAATAAAAGTGAATTGATAATTTTATGGCTTATTATTCGAAAAAAAAAAAATACTTCTCGGATTATTTTCGACGTTTCTTGATCGAACATTTAAAAAATTCAAATATATTCTCTTAATGTAAAAATGTTAAAAAAATCAAAAGTTTCAAGAAATTTTTATCGTTAATATGAAATTCAATTGACTTCGAAAAACATTCGAAACGCATACGTTTCATTCGTATCGCAGCCAAAGTGGCATCGGAGAATTATAGTCCAATATATTGCATTATAGTGTTACATCTATATACACACTATATTGATCGGCGTGTGGCCGACCATACAGAAAAAAAAAGTATCGGCGCTAATCTTCCTTAATTGCCATCCAATCAATTAATTAGCCGAACGTTTGGCTATGTATCGAAACGAAAGGAAATAAATATCATGCCGTATATCCTATATATTTATATTCGCGCCTTACCCACAGTGCTCGTCGCGCAGTAACATCCGCGAGTGTGTATTATCGGTATTTAAATAAAAAATTCTCAATAACCTCGCGTGAAAAAAAAACGTTCAAATGGCACGAACTCCGACGTTGCGTCATACGCGTGGAGAGAATGCGTTCGAAATTCTCGTGTCGTCGGTCTTACATAATACGCAAATTATATCATTCGTGGAAATTGATGGGAAACGGTAGAACACGCCGGCGAGAAGCAGAGCGTTAATTACCGAAGAGTCGTTATTCGGCTAACAAGCGTCGACGACGCGACGACGAGGTATCCCGCACGGCCCGAACATCCGAACGCGCGCGCGACTACGGCACGCAGCAATTTCGAAGACAACGACAACCAACGAAGAACCAGCTACCGGGACGCTCGTCGAGGCCATTAAAAAATCCAAACGCCTTGTTCCCGAATGTGGCGGAAAGAACGTGTACCCCCCACTGAAGAATTCGTAATTAAATTGTAATCAACAACTGTACGCGAAACGTATTAACGTTTCATGCAACATTTAAGATAAAATTTGTTTTTTTACGACACTTCATTCGTCGATGGACTTTTTAAAAGTTTTTTTACCCCCACCGAAAAATACGTAATAAAATCGTAAACAGAAACTATACGCGGAACTTCTTAATTTTTAGGTTATGATGTGTTTTCGCGATCTTTTTCATTGATGCATTTTTGTTTGATAATTTGTCACACAATTCGAGGAATGTTTTTTTTTTTTTGCTGATACTTAAGAGTATACGGGAGAGCAGTTTTTGATGCGCGATTTCGACGCCGCGAGTGAAAAAATTAAAATTCAGGAAGAGAGAAAAGAAATATTGGTCCTCATACTGCTTAATAGCAGTTACCGGGAACGCGCGTGAGAGAAATAAAGAAATTCAATGGTATAAAATTGAGTGGGCGGGGAGGAGGAGGGGCGGGGGGAGGGGGTCAGACGAAAAAAATTCCGAATATTTATGTTTCGTATTCTTAGCGTGCGTCGCCTGATATCTCGGTGGGCATCGCTAATTAGCCAGCAGCAGAAACCGCAGAGGTTCGCGGAGAACGTTAGGCCTTTCGGCAAACAGTGCTCGCTACTGTCTTGAGTTCCCCGGTGTAGGCATAATCAAGATGGTGGCGCCAAGCCGCCCGGGGCGGTCGATTCCGAAACTAATTGCCACGGCTAATTTATGCCGCGACATACGCGACCGCGCGAGGCAACACAGTGGTTTCCTTCTCTAACCATCTTATTTCTACTCTGTTATCTTCGCGTCAAGATCTTTTTTGAACACTCGCGGAAAACCAGTTCTACCCACGGCAATCCGATTTTGTACCAAAATTATACACCCTCGCGATTAGACGATCCCGGAAAATTGGCAAAGCTTAAAGATCGGAACTCAAAGTGCTTCGATAAGGCGAACCACTTTCAAGACGTTCATTCCTTAATTTTTTTCTTTAAAAATACATATCTCTCCCTGAAATCAATTTTTTCTAACAATGGATATTTTTGAAAATATTTTTTAAAAAAATTTGAAAATTGAAAAAACAAAAATTTGAAAATATGTGAAAAAAAGTTTTTGAATATATTTTTTAAAATTGTTGAAAATATGTGAAAAAAAGTTTTTGAAAATATTTTTTAAAAATGTTGAAAATATGTGAAAAAAAGTTTTTGAAAATATTTTTTAAAATTGTTGAAAATATGTGAAAAAAAGGTTTTGAAAATATTTTTTAAAAATGTTGAAAATATGTGAAAAAAAGTTTTTGAAAATATTTTAAAAATGTTGAAAATATGTGAATAAAAGTTTTTGAAAGTATTTTTTAAAAATGTTGAAATTATAATTTTTTTTTTAAATATAAAAAAAAATGTTAAATCATCAATGCGTTGTAAAATACGGAAAAAAATGATTAAAATTTCATTACCGGAAACATCAGAATATTGATTCACCTTTTTACGTGCATCAGAATTAATTTTTTTTCGATTTAAATTGAAACTACTCAGCCGTGAATAAATAATTCCAAAGCATCCCGCCGGCGCTGTCGTCGTTCCGAAGCGCTATCGAAAGTCTCACTACAAGAACTCGAATATCGTCTACAAACGTTGCTTCAGGCAGTAATTACGAGACGTCAAGGAATAATATACGGCAATTAATCAACCAGTAAAATGTTATCTTGTCACATTAATTTTTTTTTTTTATTAAATATTCATCTCTGATACTATATTAACGACTGTTTTACATTTATACAAAACAAAAAAAAAATTTAAGTATTCGCGTGCAATCTCGCTGTGTTATAATTATTTTCAATATTTACAATGTATTCGAAAGTTCGTCAATTTCGTTAACGAACGGATATCGCGACGACGAATATGTACATTTTTTTTTTTTTTTTATTTATTTACAAGAATCAGTTATCAGTTATCACTGGCAGCGCGTATTTTTTCTGTTTTTCTTTTTTTTTTCTTCGCATCCGAACAATAAATCAACTCGTATCGCATTATTGTGAAATTCATTGAAATTCCCAAATAGTCGAATGTTGATCCACATTTGGAGTTTTTCTTTGCGTCATCATTCCGTTGCGTTCGAATTTCGAACTTCGGTTTCAATTCTGATGTCACCAAAGTAAATTCCCAACCCGGCGACCCGAATTCCCTCGGAAATTCGAATGATTCGGACGTTCAGTTGGTTTCATAATCTGACCTCCAAAAATAGTCCGTTACGAGAGGATTCATTCCCTTGATGGATGTTGACTGACCACATGATGCGCCGTAAGTCCCGGATGCGACAGCATGCTAACTGGATACAGTCCCGCGTGACCCAGAAGTCCATGATGAGATCCGTATAGATTGTTGTGATGTTGTCTGACCGCCGACATCCGCAATTTCTCGATTTCAGCTTCTTGAAGACGCTTCGCTTTGGCGCGTCGGTTTTGGAACCAAATTTTCACCTGAAGAATAACGATGAATCATTCATTTAAATTAAAGTTGCATTACCACCAATCAACAAAACAGAACATCCAATCGATTATAAAGATCGATATAGCATTGAATTATCATCGATTTTTACCTGAGTCTCAGTGAGATGAAGCGACGACGAGAATTCCGCTCTTTCAGCGACGCTGAGGTATTGCCGCTCCCTAAATTTCTTCTCAAGCGCAAGCAATTGTTGAGTTGTGAACGGTGTCCTCGGCTTTCGATTGGGTTTGTGTTTCCTAAGATTGCACTTTATCTTAGCGGGTTCTCCGTTTTCTGCAAAAACAAAACAACAACGCGAAAAAAAAAAACATTAATTTTGATATAAGTGGAGTTGTACGGATATCGGAGAAAGAAAGTACAGACGGAGGTAAGAAGCGCGAAAGACATAAGAACATTACGCTTGTGGGCTCCCGGTGATCGCAACTGTTTGCTACCGATTTTTTTGCACATCGAGGTACAAACCTGCAGCTATACTCTACACTTTGCTATATTGTATATAGGGATAAGTTTTTTTTATTTATTTTTTTGGTAGCGCAATTCATAATTTTCCGGGGCAACGGGCGCCGCAAACGTTGGCCCATTAGGCTTTTTTTGTTAGGGGGGACCTGCTGTTGCTCGACGACCGCAAAATTCCGGCCGGCAGCACTTCGTCCTCATCCGCGTCGTCGTTTCGTTCGCTCTTCCTCACCGCAAGTCTTATACTACATACTGCTTATCCCGCGTATTTATGTATACATACATACGTGTGGTATGTATAAGATATCCACAAACGAAATACGTGTCTCAGTTTTTCAAGGCTTCGCGTATAACCCGGATAATTATTGAATGTAAACACTAATGAGCGTTCGTTACATTCAACGAGAAAGGAAATCATCCCGTTCCTCTTCAATTTTGCTTCTTGTCGTCATTTCTCGGAATAAACGCAATGTTGCCCTTCGACAATGTAAGTTTGCGCAGTAGCCGAACGGCAGCATGTGGCATAGCAATGGCGTTGGCATACGGACAATGGTTTTTTTTTTTTAATTCCTTTCGAAGGAAGTAATTAAAATTGAAAGTTAACGAGACGGAGAAATAACGATTGAAGACTTGAAAACAATTTCAATAAATCGAAAAAAAATATTTTTCAACATTTTTTTTTTTTTTTCAAAAGTTTAAAAAAATTGAAATTTTGTTATTTCTGTAAAGTTGCTGTTTGCCATATTATGATTTTCTGCATTTGTTTTCGAGAATATGTAATTATCGGTTATTTATATATAAACACGAAAAAAGTTTGTAACCTTAAAAAAAAAGTCGCAATTCCGATAACCCAATAACTTCTCAAAGAATTTATGACTATCGCGAAAGATTTCTTTAAATAATTCAAATTAAGAAATATATTTTATCTCCGTTATTCATTAGTGTAGATATTTACGATGTTTACGAGCCGACATTCCGGCAGCTTATCTACGAATGATTAAAAGGAATCGGTAAGTTCTGTTGGAACGATGCAAATTCGGTACAAATCCTTTTGGATAAAAAGGAAGTATCGGGGAACGACAAAACATCCGATAGAACATTCATGAAATCCCTTGTCGACAATCCCCTCCCTCCGCGAGCGAAAGCTAGAAGAGTTGAAAAACAATGCGAATACATTGCCAAGAAGGCTCTCTGATTCGAGAGTTGTATCGGTAGATTTGTCGCGAAACAATTGACAGATTTGTAGGCCGATGGAGTAGAACTTACGGGGAACAGGTCGACGGCAATGGCAGGAGAAAAGCTCTTCTCTCCGCGTAACCGTGCCAACGGAGGACAAAAGACCGTAGAAGCGTCGGGGGTCGTTCAGTCGTTTCTGAATTTCAAATTCGGCGTTCCACCGGTCTCGGCATACTATGTCGCCGGTTGAACGGCGAATGGAACGAGGAAGGAATGAAGAAGGCGAAGACACGGTAGGCGCGGAAAGGAGGTATAAGAGAAAAATAGGAGGACAAGAGATGGCGAACTATACGGTTGAATCGCAAACACGCGCATATGCCCAGTCAGCGGAAGAGTTTTCGACGGTGGAGAACCCGCGGGCGGGTAGCGGGGGCCCTCCTTTGTGAAGTTCGGTGCGCCAACTCTCCATCGTACGGAACCACGCTAAGGGTCCAATTAGTCTCCGGCATTCGGAGACTCCCGGGCCACCGGCCAAAAACGTCCCGAGACGGATTTTAATCCGTTCCCGATCGGGAATCCATTCGAAATAATTAGCTGATTTCCCCGAGATAGCGTTCCGCGAAACATCGCGACGCGGACCGAAATCGAACGATCATTCGGCTGCAGTTGCAACGACCATTGGGATAGAAAGCAACGCGGCACAGTAGCAATAATACTGACAATTGTTGAGAAGCCAAGAAATTCTGGGATGTCACTCGACAATTCTCGTCGGTTTTAACAGATTGGCAGACCGACGGAAGGTACCGTAATTCGTCATTAAATCGATGCGGTATTTGAATGAATCGTTTAAACGCGAAACAATGGTCTTTACTGAGATAAGACGCAGAGTAATTACTCTTTACAAGTGGAGAAAAGCAGTAATGCAATCTGCATTTAGAAGAAAAATGGGGTTTAGAAAAAAAATGGCAAAATTGGACCCTCGTTTAGGAAGCCGATCTTAAAATTGATTGTCTTTCGTTCCCCCGATTTTTTTTTTTTTTTTTTTTTTCGTAAATACGGGTCACGCACTATAAGGAATAAAAAAAGCTAACAATGTAAAAATAAAAATTCTCCGAACGTAAAATAAAATAAACGATCGAAATGCAAAAAAATAAAAGTCGAGTAGCAATTACGCTGCAGCCGAAAGATAAGATATTGCATAAAGTGTTTTTCATTCACAATAAATGAAGCAATCGAGAATCGTTTAAGTACTCGTTCCGTGGCATCGTAATATAGAAAGATTCGTTCTTATGGGCTCTTTATATTTTCGCCTCGGAAGAGGGTACCGCGCTACTCGAGAGAGGATTTCGGAGGAGTGAATGATGAGGCTATGAAAGTTTCAAGTGATAGCGAAGCGTTTCGGGGGTTGTATGCGGAGTGCGAAAAGCTTTCTGGTATATAGATATATATATATATAACTAAGTATGCTTTGCCGCTCGTTCTCTCTCTCTCTTCGCCATAACCCGAGAATTATTACGTCTCACCCCTCGTATCGTAGCTGTTTACTATACGCAACGTAGCATCGCTATCTCGGCATATAGCGAATTGCGTCGCTCGTACGTGGAACGAGATGAGTCTTTCGTTGTAACAAAATAGAACGTGAAGATGGGAACGATCGAGTCGGCCGACGGTAGGCTATCGGAGTTATGCCGGTGAATGGAATAGTCTGTGCTGATGCGAGCCGCAACACGGGGTTCGTCGATCGATTTCTTCGCATGCAATGAATAAAATTTAATTTAAAGGGGAAAAAAACGACTATATACATAAAAAAAAAATTTCAACCCTTAATCATCGAAGTATTATATTGTTATTAATTTTCCGAACTATTTAATTTCCGGCTAAATTCCCCGAAAAAAAATGATTTTTAGTGACCTAAAGTGTTTTTTTTGTTTTTTCCGAAATACTAAATGATGTCTCTCCGTGTAAAAATAGAATGACGAAACCATAAAAATTTAACTGCCTCGGCGTTGCGCTAAGCAAACGCTGAATAAAATGAAAATCGATTTTTGCGCGATAGATTTGAATCTGCAAATTGTAATTCGTTAAAACGAGCAATTCGTTATGCGCGAATTACTAAAGCGTTCAAAAGAGTGTAATAACGTCGACGGGGTTCTCGACATCAGCGCGTGCACCTCATTTCCCACTCGAAGATTAACGGTCCGGGGGACCCACATCATTAACGCTAATGATCCATTTGCACACACGGAGAACTCGGCCATTCGCAATTCCATCGCCATGCTGTGTGTTATATGACATATATATAGTCTATAACCTAAACATTCGAGGCCCGTTGATGATCGCTCCGATTTTCTTCGCAATATCAGCGCAAGCAGACCGACCGGCGACCGAAACTGTGATCTTGCGTTGCCGAGTCTGCGGCTCCGCTTATCGCGACGCAACCAGGAATTGCTCCATTAGGCGTGGAATTAACGCGAAAAACGAGGACGTTTAACGTACCGACTCTGTACTTAACTCATCTAACGGCATTTTGATTATTCAATAACCCCGCGACGCACCTCTATCATCAAAATAACATCCTTACGATAATTCGCGAAAAAAAAAAAAAAAAAATGGTTACTAATTTTTTAAATAGGGGAAACATAACCTGCATCATTATTCCTCATTAATTTTTAACCCCAAATTAATATTGAATTAATAAAAAAATATTTTCACCGCTTATCGATGAGGTCGAAAAATTGCGAAAATGGACATTGCACCACCGTTGCGTCTAAAACTTACTACTGGATAATTGAAATTATTCCGAGGGTAGGAAACAATGAAAAGAGAGTTAATGAAAGATAATTGAGAATTGAACATACCGTTGAGTGGTCCATGATGCGAAAAATGTGACGGAAAGTAGCCAGCAGCAGCAGCGGCTGCGGCCGCCGCGGCGGCTGCTGCAGCGTTTTGATGTCCGGCACCCCATACGGAGGGATGAAGGCTCGCCGACAAGCCTGATATCGATCCGAGGGTGGAGAAACCTCCGATATAAGCGGGTGTCGGTCTTACGGGTGTAGGGCTGCTGCTGTGTTGTTGAAGATCCTCAACGTCGACGAGGCTTCCCTCGTCTTCGTCGTCGATGTCTTCAAGTTCGGAGCAACGCGATCGCCCCTCCTCTTGCGAGCTTCGCGGCGAATGGGCACCGAAATCTTGTGGAAAACTGAGGCCACCCGGTGTGAGTTTCGGTGACTCGGAAGTCGTGACGATTGGGCTCTTCGCGCCGTTCGAATTTATCGAATTCGAACCGGTGATTCGATAGTCCAACATGTTGGATACTGTGTGACTCGTTGGCGATGCGCGAGTCGCCGATTCGGCAATTTCCGGATATTTTGACGACGTCGAGAGATCGGACAACGATCTCGGCGTACTGCTCGTCGTCAACGAATAATGTGACAATATTCTCTGATCGTTTGTCAGATCTTTCGGTGTTTCCCCGGTGGTAAGTGCATAACGCGATTGCAACAGCTCCGGCATGTATTTCGGTAGATTCGAGGGCAGCGGGGGCGTTCGCGAATAATTACTGTGATGACTATTGTGATGTACCGGCGGATAAGGGGCGACGGGAGACGAACGGGGCGATACGGAAGTGCGTCTCGTCGAGGAATCCGAACTTTTTTTCGTATCGGCGAGCAAAGCAGCTACGGAAAAGCTTAACCTGTGCTGAGCGGGTCGCGCTGAGGGTTGAGGCGGTTGCGCCTGATCCGGCGAACCTGGACTCGTCGAGGGAGGCGTCAACGGCGATGTCATTCTTAACACTGTCATTATCGAACGATTCGAAAATATCTTCTGTTTTTTTTTTTTTTTTAAACTCTTATACACAATTTTTAATCACAATTTTTGTCTATTTTTCTTCTTTATCGACGATCGTCCATAACTGATGTAATTACGATCGATTCCGAAGATTCACTTACTTTAGTGTCACTGAACTTTGATCAAAATACGCGCAATACAATTAAAAATTGTTCCAAAAACACACGATGACACACGTGTTCGTCAACCGAATTTTTCGTCAACGAAGTATTAACAACTTCACCAAAGTTGCGTTAACGAGTCGGTAACGTCGAGAGTGTCGATAGAAATTGTAAAATAAGTAATAGAACTCCTTTTTTTTTTTTCTTCCCACTGACTCTCAGTGCGAACGAAAAAGAAGATTTGTGTTACCAGTCGGTAGCCTGTTAGCTAGTCGAGCTCTCCGAGTGGACTGACTGACCATACCGTTGACTCCGAATGACTTTTTCCTTCCACCGGGCATCGCTATGGTGGGGGAAGAAATGCTCTTCGAAGGGGCGTTGCGCTGAGGTTAGGGGGTGTGTTTTACCCTGTTACCGCCTCCGTGGGGGAAACGACGGGTATCAGAGGCAACCTACGCTGTGTTACACAGTCCGTCTGTATACGTTTCGTTTGCCGGTATGGAGGGACATTATTTTTGCGGGAAGTAAGCGAACGGTGCGCTGGAAGGTTGCATGCAAATGCAAACCTCTACTCGGTGCACACATCGAGAAAGGGACAGTAAGTGGGGGGTAAAAGCTGTGCAACGAAAGTGGGAGAGAGAAACAGACAAATAGAGGAAACTTTAGAGAGAGCGGAGTAGGTAAGGGTGGAAAAGTGGGGAGAGCAGTCTCGTCGGTAGCGCCGCAGGGGCGAAGCGCGAGATCTAATCGCCGCGGCTCGCCTTCCTACATCGGAGACGTTAATGAGCGTAATTGACCAATTAGGCACGAGCGATTGTGAGATCCGCGGTAAAGAAAAATAACCGATCGTTGGAAAATTTCTATTATCACGAATACCAGACTCGCATGCCGCAGAAACTGCTTAATGAATTTTCTTCGCGGTTTTATATATGTACTCCGAAGATGATTGGCTTCTATGATTGTACGGTTCGTGCATTGCAACAGATTGCCGTACGATGAGCGTTACCGCCAGAGACTCGAAGGTAAAATGCATCATCTTACATCGTATTTTCTTCAGTTTTCGAAGTAATAACCACATTGATAATAATAATGATAATTAACACCGTAATCGAAAGACCTTTTATCCGTTGAAAAAAAAAGATTTTTCTCAACTGCCTTTCACTTTTTTGTTTCGAAATACGCGAAAAATTATAGGTTAAAAAAATTCAATTTCTTCCTTTTTACACCCGAAGAAATTTTTTTTGGTGAAATTCTGGTTAAAAAATGTTGTATTGATTATATTATTATTTTTCACATTTCTGCAGAAATTTTTGACGAAATTTTAATAAAATGTTTTTTGAATTGATGTTTTTTCGATGTAACAAATTTTCTGCGATAGCAGTCGATGGGTTAATAAGTATTGCAGTTATAGAAATTACATGAGAATTTCTAAAAAGCATTATAAAAAATTGGATTTCCGTTTAATACTCAAAATATCGCGACTAAAGACTTTTAAAAAATGTTAACATTACTTCTAATCTGATCGTCCAGATGTGATGAATTCAAATTACTCACCATATTCCTCGATGATTCTACGTCAGCAATGTCGCTGAGTGAACTTGAAGTCACTAAAAAGTAAACAAATTTTTTTTTTTTAATTTCAATTCAAAATTTCAAATTTTTTGAAATTATCGAAAAATACGAAAAAAAATTTAAATTATTTGAAAAAAATTTGAATTATTTTCAATTCAAAATTTCAAATTATTTGAAATTATCGAAAAATACGAAAAAAAATTTGAAATCTTGTAAATCAAGTATTGTCGACAAAACTTATTTCCGTTTTAACTTCAATACAGCAAATTTCAGTGATTATGAAGAAGTTAAATCGATACGCGTAAAATGGATCCCATATTTCGTAATTACGATTACAAAGCGACGTATGTACCGATGTCGAGGTACATTGACAAAAGGGGTCATAACTGCTTTTTGATTGATCGTGTTTTCGCAATCCGTCACGTCAAAACACGTCTATTCGTCAACTAAATTTTCATGCCCTTTCGATCGCATTCGAACGAAGTGAAATTATCACGCTGAGCGAATCTCGTTAAATATTTATAAGATTATAATTCAGGGTCGCGTTTTAATTAATTTTCGGGCTAAGGTCAGAGTCAACTAATACGCGACTTTGCATACAAAGGAGTTGCACTTCCCGTGCGACGATTCGCGTCCTGTTCTCCTGTGCAACGCGTGTCGTAGCCGTATCTCTCATAGGCAGAGGTTAATGACGACAAGTTTAATCGAGGCGCGATCTCCGCGACGATTGATTTCGAACCAAACGTCGTGGAAATCAAAGTTCAACTTTGTACATTATCACGATGGTTAATGTCGAACTCAACAAGTGCGTAATATATATATGACCCGTTGTTTTTCTCGCTTTACACGTTTCGTTATAATATCAATATTCTAAGCATTATATGCAATATCGGCGCATCGAATTTGCATTCGTGCAAAAGTTCACGAGCGCTACGCGATCCATAGGCAACACAATAGTTTATACCGGATGTGAGTATAGAAAAAAATAATAATAGAATATCATACAAGCGAATAATTAACATTCGCAATTAGAGTTCCATCGCAAGTTCAAGACGATGTCGAACCGGTGAATTGATTATTATTACAAGGCTGCGAGAGCGTATGATTCGTGATTATGGTTCACATCGGATTGCATTTCATGCGCATGCGTACGATCCGCGATGTATAGCTTGCTATGCATAACGGAATTCTAACACAATGTGACTCTGTTCAACGCAAAGTTTCACAATGTCGACCCAAATTTCATGCGAAAAAGTAACAAAATGATTGAACCCAACGATATGGAAATTTAACCTCAAAAGTATGTCACGAAACTTTGAGTCACGATAAAGCAGTTGCTTCGAACGCGGAATTCCCAAACGAAATTCATTCCATTAGCATTTAATTTGAATCAGTATTTTACCCATTTTCGTTAACCACATTGACTCGAAGTAATTTAAGCTTCTAAACTGTGTGTTTGCATTCAGAATCATTGCTAACAGTTTGCTTCCGATTATTAGGTTATCAAAGTTCGTAAACCATTTAAGACGATCTTTTAGATGGTTTAAGAACTTTAGTAACTTAAAAATCGACTTCATAGTTAAATTTTTTCGGATCGATAGGGTTACCAAAAATGGGTAAAATATTAGTTGTAATGAAATTCCCGATTAATCTTAAGAAATTAAAAAAAAATTATTTTCGTTTTTTTTTGCGTTTTCTTTCCACTCGAAAAATCGGTAACATCGCGAAAATCGTCTACCAATAAAATCACGTATCGTAATTAACACAGAAACACATCGGTTGTTGTATTACCACGAGTTCAATGCAGTCGTTCCGTTGACTGCAAAATGCTCGGTCATTGCAGATATCGTCCTGCTGCGCGCGATATCAATACGGTCGATAAAATTCCAGAGCTTTTATTGGCTGACGTGGACTGTGTGTTTGCCTTCGACACACCGATGAATGCATTTTTTTTTTTTTTTTTTTTTTCTGGATCGTGTTTGCGAACGTCACAGACGTCGACCCGTCACAGCGGTAGACGGAAAGAAGGGTGGATATCGTGTGTATTTTTCGCGCACACATCGCGCACACAAATGCACACTAACCCGGCGATGTCAATGTTACGAAAAAGCTCGGTGCGCTTGAACGTCCGTCATCACATTTACAGAGGGGGGCGTTGCAGTGACGCGCTTCTGGACAACTCTCGCAGATAACCAAAAACAAATGAGTCCCGATAGCGCGCTTTCCTGATAAAAGGTTCGTTCGCTATAGTGAAATAGCGCACATTCGTTGCAGAATTCATCGGCATCATTCAGCAGGACACTGTGCAGCTATTCTTCCATTCGCGAGTGTAGATCGAGTCTTTTTTCCCTCCGGGATGCAATGCGACAGTGTGTAACATACATCCATTGAAGGGATCGAACGAAACGCGTGGCGTCGCTTAAACGACGCGACCGATTTATCGTACTCGTTCTATATTTTCTACAGCATCGAAACAAAAAAGAAAAAAAAAAAAAGGGACAAGCGAGACGGAGGGAAATTAATTCTCAAACTGCCACTCGACTTTTGACTGACGGTTTTGTTTTTTTTTTTTTTTTTCAAACTTTTTCATCGCTCCTTCGATGTTTCGTCGTTGCAGCTTAGTCGTTTATTTATCGAACGCGGGTTGGATTTTTCAGTTATTTATCGTCTATCGGAAATACGTTGGTACATTTACGATCTTTTACGTAGATGCAGCTCTTTGCGGGTTAAAATTCGATACTGAAGGCCTGAAAAACGAAACTACGCGGCAGCGATTCACTACCTTTTCTCAGTGACGATATAAAAAAAAATATCGCGAAATATATCTATGATACGTCCAAAATATTTCCGGCAAAAATTCGTATATTTTAAAAATATTTTCGGATTTATTTCGATTTATATGATTAATATATTATAAATATAAAAACATCGAATTTTATATATTTCTGATATATTTTTTACTTATATTTTTTTTTTCTGTGAGACAACTACCGAAAATAAAATTCCCGGCATCTGTTTACACGGAGAAATTTCCCGCTTAAGTTTATCCGCTGCAAGCAAAATGAACGGAAGTCGATCAGTTTCACCGTACGATTCTCTGCACGCATATAAATGGGGTACACGTTTACCCGACTGTGACGGAGAAAAAAAAATCGACATCAAACAGTCAGCTTACGCGAGGTCGTTATTAAATATCATCTTACCGATAATTACGGGGGACATAGGCGCGCAAACGTAGTCAGATCGTTGTTGCGACTATGTATAAAGCTCGCGTACGTCTGTCTTCCCCGTACGCGGGATAGAGGGAGCGAGAAGGATGGGCCAATTTGGATGGTTACCAAGGCAAACGATACGTTAAATAGATAGGACGCGGACGCAGGGAAACGAACGGTGGGGAGGCGAACACATAATGAGGACCACCCGCCAGCAGGTCTTATGCTCTTCTCGCTTAACCCGCGTAAGAACAGCCAGCAAACTCTGTGCACATGCACTCCGTGTCACCCGGATTTTTTTTTTTTTTTCAGTTTTCCACAAAATTCATCGATAAACATAACAATAAAACGATAAAAAATTATAAAAAAAATTACTGAATTATAACTTTCGAAATTAAAAAGATCGCGGAGCGATAGCTATGGATTAATTAATCTTACGCTAAAAATCGAATTAAACGTGGGTAATTTTTTTTTTTTTTTTTTTTTTTTTTTTTTTTTTCGGTTATACATATGTCGTTGATGACTCGAGATATTCGTTTCTTCCGAGACACCCTCTGAATACGAGAGAAGCCAGAAACTCGCTCTCTCTCCCCGCCCCCCACTTTCTCGATCTATGGACCGACCCCCGTTAATTATTAACACGCCGGTATATTGAGCATGAAACCCGTATTTCTTTCGGCGTGGAGAGATTCAAGTCAAATTGGCGTTAAAATTGCAATCACGGTGGTCCGCGTCCCTCTCGCGCCACTGTCACTTCCACTACTTGAAATTCTCGTTCTTCGCTCGGAGTTTCTCATTCGATCCCTCGAGTGAGCAAAATACATGACCAGAGTGAGAGAGAGAGATAGCCAACCCGGAGTGTCCCGGTGCTATCCCATCTTCAACTCTCTGACTCTCCTTTCCGTCCCGGTCGACCACGGAATTAGCCGGTCTATTCTCAGAGAACGCCATCGGCCGACTACGAACGACAAGGTTACACCGAGGCGTCTCTAATACCTTCCGATGTCCGAATATATATACGCATATGTCTATAATTTCGTCATTTCTTTCCTTTGCTCCTAATAATGATCTATAATTCGCGATCGAAAAAAAAAAAAATCATTGATTTTCGTGTGTCACTACTTCTGTTACGAAAATTTCTTAAAGGCGATCCATTTTACGAGAAATAATGATGTGCTTAGTGATTCACTGTGCGCTGCGGAATTTGGTTGCTTTGGAAGGACTTTTACCTAAATTTACTCTTGAAGTGTATAGAACAGTCAATTTGTATCGAAAAACTTCCATCTTGAAAAAAAAATCAACTTGCAGTTTGTTCCGAAGGCTTTTCCCGGCGCTTTTATGTGTACAGTAGCCGTCCGGTAACGGTGGCGAAACAGTCGCGTACTTCAAGGCGGAGTAGCGAAAAGCTCATTTGTTAGAGATTTTCCTTTATACGATTGCATATAAAACTTTGTAGCTGGTAGACAGTCAAACTAACCGGCTTACCGCTATGTCTGCCAAAGGCTCTGTAGAGGAGAAACTGTAGCGCGCGAGGGTCAGTTTCACTATCTGAACGCTATATATCGATACGTTATCGATGGCATCGCCCTCTATTATTATATCAATCTATAGGAGGAAAAGCATTACAGAGTATATATAGAACACAGAGTGCTTATGTGTGTAAAACATCCGGGTATTACCGCGCAATACGGCTACAGTATACTGTGCCATAAGTTTACCAAGCAATACAAGTATTTCCCGATTTCACCCTTAAAAAAAAAAAAACGATTTCTCTCGACTGCGATTTCGAGATACTGAATCTCGTAAATGATTAAACGACCGTTTGCTTTGTTATACAATTGATGAATTTCGTTCGGGGAGTCGAAATGAAGCGATATTAGTTCATAGAAATCGATTAAAAAAAATCGATTAAATCGACTGAATCGGCGTTTGCCGATCGCGAAACAAATATTTGGTAAGGAAAATAGTCATTTTAACTGACGGTAACAACGATCAATTAGGTATTTCTTTCAATGATCGAAATATTTATTTCGCTATCCGCAAACGCTGATTAAGTTGATTAAACCGATTTTTTTTTTCAGTGCCCAGTAAACTAATTCATTTTAGCAATCATGACGAACGACACAACGATCGATTAATCGCCCGATAATTTAAAATCATTTGGTGCGCCATATTTCTGCATTTATTTATTATGCAAATTCAACATCGATAAACTCAATTTCATCCCCTAAGATTGCCTCCGAAGCGACTAAAGATAAAAATAATCATAGAAACAGAAATACATTATGAGAGTTTCTACTGTAAGCGCTATACAGTGTCCTCTCGACCGCCACTGTACGGTAGTCGCTCATCCTTTCGCTTCTCCCGTAAAAGCGACTTCGTTTCCCGGTTTTTGCCAAAGCCATCACTGAGCCTCTTTGCCTTCGACGGCGCAGTTATACCCGCGCAGCCAATAATTGAATATCGGAACGGGAAAAAAAAAAGAGAGAGTAGAGTGGGTATATAAAGAACGTGGGAGGGAAAAGAGCGAACAGCGATCGGTAAGCGGCGGGGAATAGGGAAAGGGTTTGCGCGAAGAGCAACGGGGGGGAAAATGGGACGCGTGGGTGTAGCAGAGGGTGGTCGACGCAGCCGCGTCGAGGACGAAGAGGATGAAAGGGGAAGAATAGAAAGAGGAAGCAGAGGAAGCATACAGAGTCCCCCTTCTCTCCCTCTCCTCATCCCCCGATAGCAGTAGCAAGCAGCAATAGCGCACAGTACACAGCGATGGAGGAGAAAATCGATATTTTAATTGGACAAAATAATTGGAACGAACGAACGAATGGAAGATCGTAATCGTTCGGTCGCCCCTTTTGTATTGGCGCACACGCTCTCTCTCTCTCTCTCGCTTCTGTAGTCGCGATCTCTTTCAACGGCACCTTCGACGTTCCTTCTCTATCTCGTTGATTTCTATCTATGTATGTATTTCCTTTATACCAAATACGTTGACGTAGCGTACGTATACACTTTTGCCTTTCCGTCTTTATGCTTTACGGCGAGAATACCCCATTCGTATTTCATGTTATTGCAGTATCTGCATCGACGCTTAACTGACTTGACAAAGTGCACCTTTATAATGCGACCTCTACACATGTCTATCCGTATCTCCGCATTATTCAACGCGCGCAGTTATTTCGTTTCATCAATATTCCAACTGGTAATAATTATAGAAACGTCATATCGGCCGCTTCTCCGAAAGCGTATGTATAAATACGCGCCTAATAAGCATAGCAATGTGTCATGGAATATATTAATTAGACTATCGAATCGGTTATTCCGCACCGTATACGGTGGCGCCACTCGCGATTATGTTTATACGATATCGCGCGCGCGAATTAGGAAACTCCGAAAACATGGATTACTATTGCAGGTTGTTATATACAGCGCTTCTGTGGCTCTGTAAAGATATTACAATGAACGTGGAAACGTGTTTTGCATGCGATAGATTTGGACACTGCGCTATCTATAAATTGGTTGGCTTACGGCAACGTGATTGCAATTACATGTGACGTATATACGGCGGTACGCGCACTATAGATGGGTTATAGATTGATATTTAATCTGCATAAACTCTGCAGGTATACCAATCCGGTGGAGGGATATACCCGCGTAATGTTCGATAATTTCCTCGATGTTTTCGGTTAATTAAATTTCGTTTCATCATTCCTCTCACCCTCAACCGCTTTTCCAGACCGCGGATAATCTCGTTGCCGCGAGTCGATTGTCCTGAAAGTGGAAGTTCGACCGACTCGAGGGACGGGTCAATAGATTGTCGATTTTCATTGAAATTCGAATACGCGAGCGAACGGGGAAACCATATTACGGTATGGCGATGTAATACTGGCGAATGCTATATTCCTATCGTCACGATGCCAACAAATGTGTCTCGTTGACTCTGAATGACGATTTCTGAACCTCAAAATATATTGAATGCTTTTGCAATTGAACGAATTTTAACGAATTTTACCATTGAAAAATGCATTTTTTTTTTCGATGTTTTTCGAAAAAATTTGAACGAAGAGATTAAAGATTATTCCGTTGAATAGTAACATCGCGAAATTCATGGAATTGTTGAAAATTTAAACGAAAACATCGATTATTCGATATTGCATCGATTTCAGAGTTACAGATTTTTTCTGTAATAAAAATGTTTTTGGGAATAAAATTTATCTTATTTTTTTTTTAAGTTTTTTTTATGAAGTCAATTTTTTTTATTTTTCTGATTTTTTAAATTTATGGAGTACATAAATAAATTCGTTACCATATTATAATAATAACGCTAATTAGTAAAGTGAAACTTATCGAAGTATACAGATTACTATAAACTTCATATCAAAATAATCAACATGAAGGGTACCGAAAAAAAAAAAGAAAAGTGAAAAAATTACATTCTTCGCGGGCCGTTGAAATGGTTTTGATTCTCGACGACAGCTCGAGTCTCCACAGTAATCATCGAAAGTAAAAAAAAAAAAAAAAAAAAGCGTCGATGTTAGGACGAAAGTTGAAACGCATGAACGATACCGAGTCCCGGGCAATTACGTAGGGGTCACAAAATATTTTCTCTCCGATTTCGTGCCGCGTGAAATGTTACGTCCCCGACGCGTTGGACCGTCGTACAACTCGACGTGGGTTTAGCGTTACCATCGGCGTATCGTGAAAGTTTCGCTTTGTGTTTGTGGGGAGTGCGTGGAAGCTGAAGCTTTAGTTTTGGATCAGAAGCTTTAACAGTAGCGGCGGGAGTTTCAGTAGCCGGTATAGCTGTCGGTTAGTCGGCGTTCTCAACCGCAGTCGACACCTCAAACACGTGCGCGCCATGCGCGGCTAGTTAAGTACCGTATAGGCGCCTTCGCGATCCTCCCACTCACCGAGGAACGAAAGGACCCACACGCGTTATACCATAACGTTTCTTCGAGGGGTTTTAGGCTTTTGCTATCGGTATACTACTTTTTTTCGTCTCACTGTAAACGGCATGCCATAGGCATACGTTGCATGGTGCAGCATCGAAATTGGCTCAGCAGAGAGAGGGGACGTTTCATGGTTATATCGCGGTTCCCTAATAGTTCATTTGTTTCGTGAACGAGACTCGAGGCTTCCGGTCCTAAAAACCACAAAACTCCGGCAATGTCTACAACGTGAGCGAACTGTATACTCCAATGTCTCATCTACGAGACTAACTGCTTACTAACGAGAACGACGTTTCGCCGACGAGATATAGTCTCGCGGTCTGGAAAATTGACCTTCGCCCACGTCTCTGTCTCTGATTTACGCGTTTTTTTTTTTCGTTCTTCCGGTTACAAAAAATCGGAGAATTAGCGCTTCTAAGATCATTTGCAATCATCAGTCGCAATATGAATTGCTTGTCATATTTATCAAAGGAGATCGCGAGAGAATTTTTTGTAGTCTTAGGGATTCTGTGCTCTTTACTCCGAATAGCGAATTTCACGATATCTGAAATTCTAGACGAATGCTAAATATGATTGGATGTAAAAACCCTTTCACACGGATTCATTTCGGTAAAATGAATCGTTGAAGAAAAATATTTGTGGTACTTTGCGATGTTTAAGTACATTTATATATTTTTTTTTGCGGTGAAATAAATGACTAACTAAAAATAACAAAAATCGGTATTTTTTTTTTTTTTTTTTTTTTTTTACTTTGGAAACGTTTTTGTACGTTGCGTATATATTTAATTCGTTTCCATTCGAATTGAACGCTGTAGGGAACGGCTGACTGTGCAGCTAAAGAAACCGCGATGTATGGTAAAAAAAAGTGAAGTGGCGGTTCCGCTCACTTGCACAGCGAGATGCACGGAATCACGAAACGGTCGTGTAGCGCACCACTTAACGGCAGCGCTTCCGTTGGGGCCAATGGGTTTTGTTTTCGAATGCTTTTTAAGCGAACGAGAGCGGCGCGCCGCGCGACTCGGGCCGCGAAGTCCACGAGAGCGGAAGATTTATCGCGTGTTTAGATCGCGCCACGCCACGGTGGATTAAAGCGTTAAATAAAAGTCGAGTGTGTGCCGCACACGCCGCGTTCGAGAATCACACAAACTGCGTTCAGTCGCGCGTCGGGCGCGAGTACACGGAAAAGGAAAAAGAAAGGTTGAAAATTACTCGGTTAGGTTGTTCGCGTTAATCGGTTCTACCTAATTGCCGATGTAACGATCGTAGACAATTTATCCCTCGACAGGGATAAATTCGTCTAAATTTAGAAGTGAAAAATTTGAGATTTCATTTCAATCGATTTAACTGTCGGGTCACGTATAAAAGCTATTTATAAAACATTACCATCAAAAAATAGATCGACACAATTCGCGATTTTTTTTTTTTTTTTTTTCGAAGATCTTAATTTATAATTTATTAAAGTGAAAATCAATTATTACGCTACAATTAAAACGGCGTTTTTTTTTTACATTTTTGAAGTCAGACATTTTTTTTTCTGTAGTCACACGATATTGCCATTTGGCTAAAATCGTTACGAAGAAAATCGGAAACAATACGCGAAAGTTTCTCTCTAAGGGGTTTTCCTTACTTTGTAACCCTTTAGACGCGATTACGTAGATTTATATAGACCATTTCTGGAGTCTCGCAAAATTCAATATCCATAAGGTACCGAACCACTTAGAGAATTCTCCGTCGACGGTTATCGGCGTGAGAGTCATATACTCGTCGCAATGCTCGCGGCGCACGCCTAATGTCGCACGCGGGCACTTTCGCGTTTTCTCCCGTCTCAACTCTCTCAAAGACTATGTTTAGCGCAACGACGTTCAAAAACGAGATGAAGTCAAACACAGTGAAAAGTGAGTATGTCGCGATCCAGCAACGCTTCGGTGATACAGGAGAACACGTATTCGAGGCGCGACATTGGAGAGCATTTTTCTTCAACTTCCCATTTCTCTTTCATTGCGACTGTTTAAACGAGAATTACGAATTAAACCCCTTCGTGAACGTTTAGGAACATCAATTCTCGGGTATCCCACCTATTTTCTGCTTCGCAAATTTTCTTACAATTATTTTATAATTTTTAAAAAATTTATTTTCAAAAATGTACTCGCGATCTTTTGCAGCAATAATTTACTCATTTTTTTATTCCGTGAAATCTTCGTGAAATAAGATTTTTTTTGCACCCGATCCTTAGAAACGAAGACGCAATGGCATGTTAAAAAAAAAAAAAAAAAAAAAAAAAAACGAAAAATTGCAAAGTGTGAGAAAGGAACGCGACTCGGTAGGAGAATGAACCTCGATGTATCGAGAGATGTACGTCGTGGATGCAAAGACCGGGGCCAAAGGATACGCATAAACACAAGCAGTTAAACCGCTTTTTAACGACAGGAAGTGTTAGTCGAGAGGAACATGTGTTTCGGGTGTTTCGCGGGTGTTCGTAATGATTTTCTCTCTCAAACGAGGTTTGGGGGGTTCGACAACTTGCTGGATTATTAAGCGTGTGGTTAATTAAAGGTCGACCCTTCCCCCCACCCTCCCCCTTATTTTAAGTGCCCTTAACCATATCTGAACGTACGTAAGTGAATCTCGACGTAATTATACATCTAGAAATACTGTACAAGTTTATTCGAGCCTCAAATTTTAATCGAAAGCGCAATCACATTTGAATTGTTGCAACAAAGTTACCGAAAAATCGGTTTTTGGCCGATAACTTGTTACCAGTCAATTTTAGAGCAAAAGACGTCAAGAAGTAAATTAAAGAGGACAAAATTATCTAAAAAAAATGTTCTCACACTTTTTTCTGTTAACTGCATAGTTTCGAAGTTTTTAGCTCCAAAAGCATAAACTCTCATCTCACGAATACGAAACGTGATCGTCCTTTACGTTTTCTTCAAACGTGTTAATTTTTCTTCTCGTGGAATTCCCGGATTACCGGGCACTTCTCGGCAACGAAATTAATTACAACTTGATAGTTTCGTGCGTAAGCCGACAACGATTCGACTTACGCGCGCGTCTCGGGAGAATGAATGAGAGAAGACGAGAACGAGAGAGCGAAAAAATGAACAAAGCGAGTGAAGAAAAAAATAAAGTAAAAAAAGAAATACAGAATTAACAACCGCAGCACTCGGAGGTTAACCGAGAGTGGTTTAAAGCTCTCTTCTCTCTTTTATATAGTTCCTAATTTTCCTTCTCAGCGAGTGTAGCGAGCGAAACTGAGATGGGAGATGTTGCGAAAGAGAGACGAAATAAGAACGAATGTTTCATGCAGAGAGACTCGCGCGCGCGTGGTTTAAATTCTGCCAGACACCCTTAACCGGCCGAAGTTGAAGAAAAGAGAGAAACGCAACGAACGCAACGTGAAACGCAAGAGCGAGAGAACGAGATGTCTGTTTAAAGGAGTAAAAGAGGTTGAAGCGAGAAGCGTTAAGCGCATAGCGGAGAGACGGTGGTGTAGTATGGTTTACGGGCTCAGCTCATCGTACTCAACGGCGACAAGGAGTTTGTTTTTTGAAGTCTGTATTGCTTACAAATGTCCCGTTGTAAAAAGTCCGGGGAGGGGGAGGGGGAGAGGGAGACGCGGTCCTAATGAGTCTGGTTGTTAAAAGATCTTAACCCCACCATTCTCCGTTCCTCGGATCCTTTTTGTTGCTCTCAATGTAATGTTATGAGCTATAAACGGACAGCCTGGAGAAGTTGGTCATTTTTACCGAAGTCACTGCCAAAGCATTTCTTTTGCGAGAAGGGAAGATTGTTTGAAATACTGCCGGTAATCGGGTCAACTTCGCAGTTCGATCTATTTAGCTCCCATTTTTTTTTTTTTTTTTTTTTTTTCGGTCTTTCAAACTGCTTGCACTCTTTTGCAGCAGTTCAAAAGAATCTCTTCGATATTTTATATCGTCGAGAATCTTCTTTAGACTTTCCTGGCAGTTATGGCGGAAATAACCATTAGGAGTTGAGAACATTGTGGGATCGGGATTTTTTTTAATGTTTCCACCATTTCGACTCGAATAAATGATAAACATTGGCGGATAAAAGTGCACCGGAGCAGCTGCGACTATATAAGATTATTATCACGATTCTACCGCATCGTAAAAATTGAGAGATTCAACGGAGATCCTAATATTAACTTATCTGTAAATTAATAATTAAGAATTTCATTTACAACAATTAAACGATAGTAAATGAAAGATCGAGGCGTGTTCCGTGTGTATGTGGATTTCCTTCTCCCGATCTTTTTTTCGTTTTTTCGATAGTCATTTATTATTTGGAGAGCACGTGCACCTCATCACACGGAGATAGACGTTAATTCTCGAGATATTTAGCGATTACGCGGACCCGTCGCCCGCGTCGTCCCCGAGAGCGACAGGATCGAGCGATCATGTCGCGAGGGTTGTAAATGGTTCGTAGGTGCGCACTTAAACGCCCATTTCCACCGAAATCCGCCCAAATCGCTTAGTCGGAGCAAAGCGTTCCAATTAAGAGGTATGCGTCGCTGCTTCTGGCATCTCTGGCAGCGAAACATTATTTTTATTTTTTT
Source organism: Buathra laborator (assembly GCA_934046635.1). Lineage (NCBI taxonomy): Eukaryota > Metazoa > Arthropoda > Insecta > Hymenoptera > Ichneumonidae > Buathra > Buathra laborator. Next base: position 10,784,084 of record OW203900.1, read on the forward strand.
CAATGCTTTTTTTTTTAATCTCTCCTCTCTCTCCCCTTCTTTTCCATTCTACCATTCCGCCCCGATGCTGTTACTGCTGTCACACAACGCCGTATCTTATTCCTCTTGACTCTCTGCTCGCTTCACCAACTCACACTTTCCCGCTCTCTGTTTTACTTTCTTCTCTCCGCTTTCGACTATCTTCTTCCATTCATTCTCTTTCTCGCTACCGTGTGGAAGCTGCCGAGACGCGCGAGCTGTACGAACCGCGTGTGTGTATCTGCCTGACTTGCTATATAGATCCTACGAAACAGATGAGCCCCTTTCGGTCTATTAGTGGAGCTGCCAGAGTCACACGAGTAAAGAGAATTGATATCTGTCCGCGGTCTTCGCGTGCCCCGAGGTCTTCTATACCCTTGTGGTATCATCCTTTTTTTTTCATTTTTTTTTTTCGTGTACAACAGATACGCTTCAGCTACGAATGCACTCGCCTGAGAAATTTGCTTCGCTCCGAGCGTTTGGAGATACTGAATGAGCGATCGGAAGAAGTCAGGCGATACGAAAATTTTTCGTATTTTTTTTTTTTATTTTTTCATCCCCCAAATAATATTTTTTTCCGATCGCAAATGTATCCAAAGATATTTTGAGAAAAAATTTCGAAAATCGAAATTTTTTTTTTTCGATTTTTCGGAATATCGAAATCGCTCGCGGAATATATTCACAGCGTTACGGCTGTCGAACGCCGCGTTGAATGTCCCGTACATTATCAATGTTAATCACGTGATTTGTATAATATCGCAATGAAACGATAGGGATTAAGCGTTATTTCTATTGAAAGTTCTAAGGTTTCCATTTATCCGTTGCGTCTTCAACAATGAAAGAGCCGGTGATTCAGTGAGTGACTAATACTAATTCCGTTTGTGGTGCCATCGCTATACATAGGAGTTTCGACTCCCCGATGCGACGTCCCACGCGAGAAACTCGTTACCGGAGTAGTTTATGCATCCGCGTATAAATATTCAAAGCGCACATGTAACGTGCAATGTGTATAAACCGGGTAAAGGTGGGTTATGCCACACGGTAACGGTGTCAACGAGCGCAGGGTACGGTGAGTATAATCCGCGAATGCGTATTAGTAACAGATGAATATGCGCTAAAGAATTCGTTATAATATACTGCGCAGTCGCGAAAAGATACGAAAGGGTTGAAACGAAAGGCGCGAGAATGGTAAAGAGAAACCGGGTGCGTAGTGTCAAGTCGTTGGGACACCTTAAGGCAAAGAAAATTTTCGCTCCAGCGAGAGCCGAGCATTCCAAGCTGCGTGCCTATGTCACTTAGGCAAGCGAATGATTCCGTAATTTATAACGTCGACGAGACTCAGTCAAATATCACACGGTAAAGGGCCGTTCGGGGGTTACGGCGGTACGAAGAGAAAGAATTAAAAATAAATAAAAATAAACCAAAGAACGAGAAGATGAAAGAACAAGAAGACGAAAAGACTGATAGCGCGAGAAACGCACGACGCAAATGCGAAAGATCGAGCGAAGATCTGCGGCAGATTTTGTCCAAAGATCGAGATGAAAGCATAAACAATAATGAAAGACGTAAAGAAGAATGTGAACAATAAAAAAAATCGCTTTATCAACGAGAAGGAGTAATAAAAGGAAAGGAGAACGAGGAGAAAGGAAAAAGAGGCCGAAAAAACGGCAAATAGACCGCAGGGGAATCCAAGAGCTAAGAGGTCTCTCCCGTGGCCCTCGGAGTCTAAATATCGAGCACATGTCGCGAAAGCGAGCCGAGTTCTCTCCCTAAACGCCGGGCTAACGAAAATAGAATCACCGAGTCCTACCATACGTCATTTTGTGGACCGTCTCATTCGTTCTTCGTGTGTTTGGTGTTACGCGGTGGTGTTTAACGCCGACCTGATCTTCGCTCCGGATATGCGCGCGTGTGCGGCGCAGGAACGTTGAGGAGTGTGTATTGGTGATTGGAAGTGATATTTAAGGTATGTAGAAATGTATATCTATAGTATATATATATATACTGTTACTCTAGAGATGTATAGAGTTATGGGAAGCAAAGTACGGCTTAGTATATCTATAGATATAGTGTACACGCGTAGTACAGCGATGTCTACGAGGCGTAAGATATGAGAACGGGAAGCACGATGCTGGATGTTGGTAAGGGATCGTCAAACTTCCAGCCCCTAATAGACCGGGCTGTCTTCTTAATTGACTGGGGGGTTCGTCGCGTTCACTTACGTGACGGCTCGCGCGCCTCTCCGGACGGGAAACTAAGCGCCAGCGCCGTTTCTTCACCGATGTTTCACCGGGTTATTTCATCTTTCCGTATGTTCATACGTCTTGGACTTGTGTGCGAAGATATCACGAGAGAAAATAATGAAAAAAAAAAAAAAAAAAATACGACGGTGCAATGGAAGGAGAATATGTTCAGTGAAGGGAATTAATGATCGTCGATTATTTATCTCGCGTACACTCTACGCTCGATCTTTCCATGTGCAATTAGAGTCAGTATTCAGCTGAGATGTGTACCCGACTGGGGGACTCACCGAATCAACTGCGGTCGGCTTATCGCTACTCGAGTGTGAAACTCACATGACCCGTTTCGCAATAGCGTACAATATAATCCATAGAATATGAAGAAACTTTATAATCACTTTGATTATTGAAGAAATTATTTTTCTTTTTTGTTTTGTCGCTTATTTACGGCGCTTAATACTTCGAAATACGCGTCGTACGTGTCTATACGCATAATTAATCTTTTAATAAGATTCGGTAATGTGTTTGATTACTTTTTTTCAATTTTTTTTTTTTTTGTTTGCTTTGATATCACTGTTTTTAATTTGGAAAGAATGTTGTGTACACGAATACTATTTTATTATATAATTTAAATAACTTGTTTTTTTGTTTTCGTACTAATGGATTAATTAGCGAAGCGCTTTCACGAGTTGCCAAATAAATTTTATCGCCCGAGAGCCGTTTCGATTTTGCTGCGAGGCACAGATGTTCGTTTCGAACGTTTCTGCCAATAGAACAACACGATTTTACAACAGTTTCGATTTCTCGAAAGGGATTTTAAGGTTTAAGTTACAACTCTTCGGAGGTCGCCGCGATGTATTGGACGGACTCTGGAAGTTTGGTTTTTAGGGATTTTTATGATTCTGAAGTTCTCGACCATTGCCCGCGATTGTCATTCCACGGGAAACAGCACAAGGATACATAATACAGAGAGAGTCTCGCCGCAGGTATAGGCGGAACTTGGCCCACGCGCGTTCTTCCCGGACGCACGCTGCACCGGGGGGCTTCATGGTGTATATATCCCGGTACCCTATTATTCTCTCGCGTCGTTTGAATGGAGTACGCGCCGGAAAATCGTCCGCGTAAGGTCCTCACGCCCTTCGACAATGCCGAAGGATATTCGTTTCTTGTCGAAGAGAGTGAACGAAACCCTCAAGATTCGTCGCGGTCTCATTGTCGCTCGCGATTCGACTCGGCGGGATCGTAGTTTTTGAGCGGTTCGCTGGAAAATGGCCAAAAATGGACCTCCAACACGACTCACGCCTGGGATATCCCTGCTATGGCTATAGACTCGTAATTGCGATTTAAAAGGCAACGGATATATACCCTATACACCTACAATATAGGTACTCGAGAGGAAAAAAAAAATAATAAAAGACGGAACGGGAACATCTGCGACCGCACGACAATCGACGATACGGTATCCAACACTCGAGACTGACAATCGAACGATTTGACTCCCGCTGTCAGGTTGTAAGAGAAACTCGACTCGGGAGGATTTTCTTGAAACCGTCGTATATACAGTGCGAAACTCTCGAGATCTCGCAGAAGCTTTACGAACGACAGCGACAGGAGTCACTTTCCAATGAGAAAATAACCCACTCGTTCCTGACATCTTCTACGATATTATTTCGATATAATCCACAAGCATATAATAACGTTGTAATCCACGATCCCTTTAGTCACGGAATTTTCGAAGTGAATAAATCTCAATCGTTAACCGAGAGAATGAGATTTCTTTTTCCCACAAATTCAGATGTGGGAGCAAAGATAGCGCTGCGGAGGTGCTGCGCGATGTATTTTGAAATTCCTATATTTTAGGTTATAGTTTCGTTATATTTTTATAATTTTCGTTTTATTGTTTTCTATGTTATTATTTTTTGTAATCTTTGGTTTTAATTCCTTATTATTCATTTATTTTGTTTTTGCACTGATGTTGCGCAATAAATCAGCTTAATTTTTTACGCGGATGGAGAGCAGATTTTTCTGAGTTTTTAAGTTCCCTAAACTTCCAATTCATGCGAAGAAATGATAATTCGAGAAATCGAAGAAACAATTGAAGACGAAAATGAACAACTGGCTGTGAGGTCCAAAACCTGAAACTCAGGATTCAGTGTCCTTGCGATTCTTTGGACCAAAGAAGAATGGACTCTCGACAGGGACGCTGCGCTACAGTATATTTTCCGTATAATACGATAGATCCCTACTATGCGAGTATACGTGGCTGAGAGCACAAGGACGGTAGTTCCGAGAGTTTCTCGGTTTTGTTACGGTGTTCAACGCGAACAGTATATTGTACTGTCGCTTCCGACCCCATAGCCCCCATTGGAAGTTCTTTAAATCCTTGTAAAACTCGTGAAATAAAAGCGAACGAAGATGCGGTCTCGGTGTCGCTTTCCGTTTTCGAGTGGATCCGATTGTCGACTCCTTGAAAAGAGTGAAATTGAGTCGAAGCAACGAGAGAGGGTCCCGGATAATATACACCCGAACCCCGAAAAGTCAGTGAGGGAATACAGTCGCCAGAGAAACGGAGAGGCAGGTGCTACGAGAGTTTTTCTGTCAACCATTTCTACACGATATATACCGACGCAGCGAGAAGAACGTCCTTAATGGACTCTCGGAGTTCATTCTTCGCCGATGCAGTTTCAAAATCGATTTATCCAAACCAAATCTATAATTAATTATGTTACCTTCCACGCGATGTTTCGATCAGTTCAACGAAAAATGTTTAATCAAATTTTGTTGGACGATTTTTTTTTTTTAGGTTATTTATACATATTTTTTTATCGCTGTTATTGAATAAAAGTAAAGAACATTTTTTATATTGGGATAATGAAAAATTCAAAAGGCCGCAAGATTGTCGAGAATTTTGTCAAACATTAATAACGAAAAGGACTGGTGAAGTTCGTATCTCCGACACTCCCGTGTATCGCTTTCTAGAGACTAATTTAGTCCCATAAAAATAGTCTCAATAAGGCAAATTAAGGTAACTATAAATATACATTATACCCGGTGTCCCCGGGGCAGTGAAAATGATATACAGTTCTGTAATGGTGCGTGCGCTCGGTCGCTTGGAACTCGGGGCGACTCTTCTCCGACACCTGGTCCCGCTGTAGCCCTTTGTGAACCTGAGATCCCCCCTTCATAGTCCATACGAAGCCCACGCTACGGGTAAGAAGCCCCATAAACTTACTAGCCACTCGACTAAATGGTTGTAAAATACGTTTCGAAATTCTAATATCATATATGTATTGTTGCGCAACCGGTGGATATGAACGCAATCGGTTACGGGCCTTTGATTGTTCGTTACAAAACGATTTGAGTGATAATTTTTCCTTAATTGAACTTGAATGCCGCTCCTTAACGTCGAGCTTTGCTCCGATGAGTTTTAAATCAGTCGAAATGTCTTTAAAACGGGTAATTTAATCTATGATCGATTACCATATTTTTCTCTTTGCCATTTTTTACGGAATTAACATTTCCTTGGAAATATCTTGGATACTTCGTCCTTAACGTCGAGCTTCGCCCCGATGAGTTTTAAATCACTTGAAATGTCTTTAAAACAGGTAATTTAATCTATGATCGATTACCATGTTTTTCTCTTTGCTATTTTTCACGGAATTAACATTTTCTTCGAAATATCTTGGATACTTCGTAAAATTTGAGATTCTAGTCCTTCAATTTCCAATATTTCCATTTTTCTACTCGTAATAACGTATATTTAAGAAGAATTTTCAAATATAAGGATAAAAAAATGAAATGTTGGAAAAGGGACCATTTTTATAGACCACAAACTTGACTATGAACATCTAATGTTCTCAAGTTCCCGTGGTTAGGATGAAGAATAAGCGCGTATGCATTCAATTCCAATTCCCATTGACTTGGAACTATCAGCCACAGGTACAACTACAGCTGCTATGGCAAACAAAATGAGTTGAAAGTGCATCCCATTGCATGGGCCGTTTTATGCCATTTTCAGGGCCACTGTACCATTTTTTTTTTTTTTTTTTTTTTTTTATTGCTGTGGATCGTCAGAGGGTCGAAGCATTTGCTTTTCTATACGGATTTTCTAGAATGACGCATCGGGAGAGCTTTCTAACATTTTTTTAACGACCAACGGATGACCCCGTATTACGGCAGTTGGGTGTTCAGATTTGCCTGCCTACTAGGAAAATTGTATACGCGTACAATTACTTTTCAAAAGGAAGATGAAGCACGAGCCACGAGCCATGCGAAGGTAATGCCGCAGTATATAGTAGTATTAGTATTTCGTATGAATTTTCGACGAGGCTGTACTACACCCGGTCCATTCGTAAGGAGGTGTGACTATGTTTGAATACACTGTTGATTGGGGGCCATAAATGTGTCTCTCGCGGACAAACGTGTGCCTTTTTCTTTTCTTTTGGTCATCTCTGGACACTCGGGGGCTCACGGGAGAAAACCCGAGGGCCACACACGAGTCTCCGGTGGTTCGCATACAGCTAGTTGTCGTACGTATTACCGTAGACATACAACAACGATGACCACCGAAGCGCCTGATCGATGTTCTCTTCTCGAACGACGTGCTATTCTGCAACGTGACGTAATCGAATTCTTTTCCCGCCTCAAATATAATATTTGCCATCGAATTGTTTTTTCATCATTCATAAATTCGAATTAAAATTATGGAATTTTTTTAAATGGTTTTTTTTGGTATATAATTAATTTTGGGTTCGGAAAGTCGCTTCAATTTCTTCGTAATCATCATTTTACACGTTTAAATCGGCGTGAATGTCTTTTATATTTAAGAAATTCTTTAAATAACAATTTTTTTAATTTCGCAACATTTTTTTGCGCATCTCAATTTTAGAAATCGAACTGTTTGCTATATAAGAAAAAATATACACAGGAAAATAATGAAGAAAGATGTACGGGTTGCGTGGGTTTCGCATAATATTAATTTGGGCTCATTGTCCGGAAGATCAACGCAATTCACTGCTTCCAATGATGGCAACTCCTCGCGTCACTCGTATCGTTTCGCAAATTCGTTTCCACCTTCTCATTCCATACACCGAATGCCATATGCGCAAAGAGAATCAAATCGAATCTTCAACCGCGAGGTCTGGTGCTCGCGCAAGCAACTCGGTGTTTCAGATGGAATGTTAGGGGGAAGAGGCCTAAGCGATTCCTGGAAGTCTCCAACAATCCAATGCGATGGGTGGTCCCCCATCAGACGTACTGAACATACTATATGAGACTCCAACTGACAGACCCTAACTGACGAACAAAAATTCTTGCTATTCACCCTTTTTAGGTGAAAATCTCAAGGAATAACGTTGAAAAAAGACCTGAATCTTAAAAATCAAAATAGGGATTCTATAGCCGTAACAATGCGATATTAAAATACGATTCGGCATTCGCCAGTCTGTTACGAAGAATCCTGAGAACTTATTCCAGTCGCTCTTGCAGCGTGACTTAGCCGGAACGGAAAGATTTTCATCACCCACGATGACTCTCAGACCTTCCAATGCAACCCTTCGTTGGGCTCTCCTCGAATCTCGCGCTCTCGATCCACCTCAATCGCCTTCATCGTTCCTTCACCACGTTCGACGAGATTTATTTATGTGTATATGCATTCACAAAGGTTCTCCTGTCAGTCCGCGGGTTCCAATTAAGCGACCCCGCGAAGGTCATTGGCTCATTAGGCATCGATAGGCCCTTCTCGCTAACGCTCTTTCACGATGTAGTTACACCCAATCAAAACACATTCTTCGAAACGCGGATCCAACAACAGTCTATCCTCTCTATCTTGGTTTGCCTAACTATCGTTCTCGTTCTTATGATCCCAAAATGCATCTGCCAAAGACCTCTTTGATGTCAAAAGCTTGATATACTTTACGCTGAAAGAGATCTTTAACACTATTTAGACAAACGATACCTAATTCCACACTTTCGAATGAAAATTGCAATGCTTTACCTGATAAAACCAAAAAATCTTGAGAATTTCATAGTGCTGATTTACATTAAAGTTCGTCTGATTTAGAAAAAATGATAATGTAAAAAACATATTCATCGTTGCACTGCGTCGTAAGCGGATAATCGGTACATATAAAAGATCGAAAAAAAAACCAAAAGGAAAGGGATATCATGTAGAAAAAAGATTCAAAGGTTCCAACATCGTGGGCCGGTGGGATTCACATTCACCGCAACTAGTTAGCACCTTCTCTGCATCATCTTCTGCTCTCTCATTCGTTCGAATGTTGTATACAAGGCACCAACCACACCACGCGTTCTCTCGAATCAGTCCTCGCATTCTACCGCACAACCGATGCGCCCGGACCTCCGCATGATCTCCACAATGCCTCATTGTACTTAAATCAGATTCAATTTGGGACCCATTGAAAATTACGCTTAATAAATTATTTGGGCAATTCATAAATCTGCTCCGACCGCAGGCCTCTACCACTCGGCCACCGACGTGCGCGAGACCTTTGCTCTTCGCTGTAGCATCATTGTGTCTGCGTATTCGTGATGTGATGTATTTTCTGTGTGGAAAGACTCGACGTTGACGGGGTACCTAATGGACTCGCGGCTCGGGTTTGTGGGCCCTCCGCTTCATTCATTGGGTCTTAAAAGTGTATGCCGCAGCGTGCGTACAGAACTGCTATCTGTGTAGGAACGGGACTGTGCGAATCAGAGAAACTATATGGTTTTCGTACAGATGCAACTCCCTCAGTCTCACATAGTATGTGGCAGTTGTATATGCAGAGTTTGGGTTATAGTGGGTCTAAAAGGTACCAACTATAAATACGCTCGCGTGTGAGTCCGCTACAAATTAGTGGGCAGTTATAAACGATCCGGTCCTACTTCATCATATTTGATTTTTTCATCCTCACCGCCCGGCAAACTCTTTTTATAGGCCCAACGGCCCGCTATCCAATGTGTGGAACACTATACCAACTGCTGCGCCACTATACCATACGAAGCATAACTGCTGTGCGAATCCAACGAGAGACGGAGCAGATTATTGCTATGTATCATGTGGCAATCGCCTTTTCCTATTGATCACACTTTTTGGCAACGATCTCCATTTGTATAATTCACTGTTTTTTGAAGTCGAATTTGGGTGAAATGAAATTTATGGGAATCGTTTCGTCTAATTCTGTAATAGACGGAAAATTCGATTTTTTTTGTTGGGTGGCAAAATGGTCGCGAGGGCATTTGGTTGGAAATATTGGGGAAGTAATCCCGACCAGCAAATTTGATTTTCGATAAAATGGGTTTATCATTGATAGTTTCATTTTTATTTGCTTAATTGGTCCATTTTTATGGGTGCAAATTTCTATGAACGTAAATGTTTATGGAAATTTTAAAAAAATTGTACCGATAATAATAAAAATGTTATGGTTGAGGAAAGGGAACGGAGTGGAGAGAAAAAACCTTTTTCGGAAAAATTCTGGGAGTAGCCGACAAGACATCGAAAGGAGGACAGGTCCTTTGACAACCCGCAAACAAGGGCACCGACACGTTCGGAAACAATCGTCGGACGACGACAGACGAACCTATAATTAGCGCGGGATCCCTTCGGTTGCTTTTTCACTTCTGGTCGACATTCTTACAGCCATAAGTTTTCCTCACTATTCTTGCCGGTTTCCCTCGTCGAACAATAAGGATCGGACTAACTGTAGCCGCTAGTAAAAGAGCCGCACACTCTCTCACCACCGTACTGTCGGACCTTTTTTTTCCTCGTCTTCTTCCTCATCTTCTTCTTGGTCGTTGCGAGGCCCCGATCGCTATCCCGAAAATCCAGTTTGCTCCCGACGGGTATTCGACACTTCAGAAGTCACCGCTTGCGCACCATTTATACTCACCGATTTTGTGTCGTAGTCGGTAGTCGGCAGTAGGTAGCCGATGAATACTTTAAATCAGTGGAATAAAATGGAATCGCCAAGTATAAGACTTGCAATTTTTGTCAAATGAAATCAAAGTTTAATGTGTTAAAAATCGGAAAATTTGAGTCTGTTGATGATAACGATCTTCTACTACGACATGCAATAAAGATCGTTAAATCAGTCGCAGTTTCCAAAAAATTTCGATTTTCCTAAACACATTTTTAAAGATTTTTTTTAAATATATTTTTTTTAGCTTTTTAAGGCAACAAATTTAAGCCCTAATATGACGATTTAAGGGTAACGCATGTTTTTTAGTATTTGTTACACTATCGTAAAATCGTCTGCCTGCACGCGTGATGCTGCACCGATTTTGTATCGTCGTCGGTAGTCGGCAGTAGGTAGCCGATGAATACTTTAAATCAGTGGAATAAAATGGAATCGCCAAGTATAAGACTTGCAATTTTTGTCAAATGAAATTAAAGTTTAATGTGTTAAAAATCGGAAAATTTGAGTCTGTTGATGATAACGATTTTCTACTACGACATGCAGTAAACATCGTTAAATCAGTCGCAGTTTCCAAAAAATCTCGATTTTCGTAAACACATTTTTAAAGATTTTTTTTTTGTATATTTTTTTGAGCTTTTTAAGGCAACGAATTTAAGCCCTAATATGACGATTTAAGGGTAACGCATGTTTTCTAGTATTTGTTACACTATCGTAAAATCGTCTGCCTGCACGCATGATGCTGCATTCTCGTTTTCTACGTACCAACGATCTACAGTCCCCTGCGAGACCCTACAGAATCAACTATCAGAGATTGTTGGAAGGAACGTTAGTGCTTACAGCTACCTGAGTTGTTCATTTGCTGTGGCTTTCCACGAGGGAATCCACGAAATCGAGACGGGTGGGACCGGTGGTTCATTCTATAATTATGCCGGGACAGTCATCTGGCGACTTTCTCGCGTTTCGTGTCTTCGGCATCGTCCCACACAGACGCGGATAATTAAAAACGTTCCAGGGACACCGCATCGAGTCCATTAATTTTCTTTCTAATTGAGGAGTAGCTACCGAGAGAGCGGTACGTTAACGCGCAGCAACGACTGAGAGTTTTATTTATTTTTTTTATTGAAACGCTGGAAACTCGAGTAGCGCGGAGGACAGAGCAGTGTATAACAAGTGTGTATCAGATCGAAGGAATAGCCGGCGATCGCTTAGCGCGATTGGATACTCGGAAAATACAGTCGTTAATTAGTTAGATTAATTGGCTTAGTTGTTAATACAGATATACTGTTGTTTTTCTGATTTAAAAAAAACCGATCGAATGCTTATTCAGACGCGAAGTATTCCGTCGATAAAGCGACGAAGTGCGGAAAAGTAATTAACCAATTTTCGATCATAAATAAATAGATGACGAATTAAATTAATTGACATGTGATTAGGCATTTTTTTTAATAATGTTGCATTCGTATTATTTCGATATACGAAACTGTAACTATGTCTCGATTTTGGGGTTTGGAAGCTTTACGCACAGACCGGCTGTTCTCACCCCCGCATCCATTTCTAAACGTTACACTTTTAATCAGAACTCGACACGCAAGGGTAATCAAGCGTGTCGTTGGCAAACGACAATAGGGAGGATAGGATAGTCGTGTGTCTGACATACTAATGCTTAAGTTAGTAACACAATTGGTTGTCTGCAGTCTCGAGGGCGAGAATAGTATATTGTGCACTCCTACGTTTCCGTTGAGTCTAACAACAGCGCTGACAGAATTCCATCTGTGATTCTATCGCATTAAACGCCGGAGAACGCGGATAGATTTGAGGGGACGAATCTTTGCAGGATTAACGAGACGAAACGGTTACTTCGATTAACCTTCGATTATATGGATATCTACTAACAGCATTGCCATGCAGTCATAAAGTTAAAAGGACATTCCTAATACGTTATTAATACAGAGTGTCCGATTGACGAGGGCGAAGCAGTGCGATGTATTGTATCGATTATGGAAATAATTTTAAACTGTGTCTCTTAAATAAAGTACTGATGTCGTTATGAATAAAATCGAACAAAAAATCAAATTTGAATTTTTTTTTTTTTTCGAAAAAATATTATTAAAAGTTCTCAAATGTTCATGAAGCGAAATGAGCGCATCGTATAACTTACAAACGTTTAATTCAACAAATTTGAACTATTGCAGCGTTATCATTGTTTCCGATGCTCGGCAAACGGTCGGAGATCGAAAAAAAAATGAATCGTTACGCAATCGATTAATTTCCGCGTTGTCGTATCAGCAATAGGCAATCTGTTGGTACTTAATTATTCGCTTGTCAATGTTGACTAATGATATTTATCGTCTCAATACAGATAATCATATTTTCCGTGTTAATGCTTCGAGATCCGACTTTATGCTATTAGTAGCGCCGATTTCTATCGAGATCAGCGCTTATGAAAATCAAAAGAAAATCGCTGAAACGACATAATTAACTGACGATAGAGTAATAGACTAATATCCTAATGCGATCTTTTCGACTTGCAAACGACATTGTGATCTTTCGTCTATTAATAACGTAACAACGATCGCCGAGGAGCGGTTATCAGTGTCAGTGAGTATACATCGAGTCTCTCGAACGAGCTGACGATCAAACTTTATGGTTGTGTAATTAAGAAAGTGAGTCGACCTCCGACCGAGGATATTGAGGTTCGTTCTCGCGCATCGATTAACCGAGCAGCAGAAGTCACGCACGACGTGGCACCGGCGATGATACACGCGAAGCGATTTCGCTGCACATCTAACGGACTTATTATCTCCACCCGATGATACAATAAATGCATTCACCGAGAATAAACCGATTTTCTTCCACTGCTTTATACTATAGCGATGTGGAAAATATACGTTGATGACGCTTCTCTGCGAGCATTAGATCGCGGATCACGAAAAATTTGATATCGATGGCTAATTTTACATTTATTGAAAAAAAAACGAACAATCTGTGAATTTTGTAACAGCTGACGTCCAAAGTTTCTAAAGGAGTTTATTTTCTTATTATTTTCAAATATCGTCGAGGAATGAAAGTTTATAATATATTTTGTCAGATTAATTAATAAACGATAACATTTTTTTTATTTATTTTTTTTAAATACACAGATATGTTTTTTTTTTCTAAATAATCATTGAGAAAATTGAGAAAAAACGTAAAATTGTATTATCGTTGAAGACTCGAGAACGTTATTTTTTTACGATAAAACTCGTAATTAATATTTTTTTTTTTTAAAGAATGAATTACCGAGTACCGAATTGTAATTAATATTCTTTCAGTATCATCCAATTATAATTAGAAGCGCGCGATAGATAGTACAACATATTTATGAAGAACGAGGGAACGAGGCGAGTGGCGATATTTATTTTAGTAACATTCGAGAGATACTTTTGACGCGAGAAGTTGATATTCGTTTTTTTTTCACTCCTGTATTCGAGTGAAAAATTAGATTTCGTGGAACGTGCGGTAGAGCACGCAGCTACCCTTATCTAAGGGCATTCCGCTCGAATTTCGAAACGAGCGTCTCACGCGCGTACACTCGCTTCTCTTATCACTCTTCAAGCAATGATTTGATTGCAACACGAGCAAAAAAAAAAAAAACCGATAAAGAATCCGGATGAATATGTCAACGAGCTTAATATAATGGACTTAATCAGGAAATAATAATAATCAGGGAAAATAATAAAATTTTACAGATAATCGGGAATTACAATTACACTGTTACCAATGATATATATACGACAGACCCTCGAAATTTCCAGCTGCCGGGAAAAAAAAATTGTCTGAAAACAAAATCGACCTCCACACTATATAAGAGTGGCTTCCTCATCGTTCCAGAGGCCGAAAAAAAAAAAAAAAAAAAAAAAAAAATTATCTACAAAAAAAAATGTCTGAAAAAAAAAAATTGTTTGAAAGTAAAATCGACCTCCACACTATATAAGTGGCTTCCGCACCGTTCCAAAAGACGAGAAAAAAAAAAAAAATTCCACCAAACGTCACATCGTCAGCGAGGAAGGGCCGCAGCCCTCTCGTTAGCGCGGCAATTTTCGAATTTGGAAGATTAATTTATTTTTCGTTCAGCGCGAACGGTGAGCACGAGAAGCGAAAGAGGCATCGGTTTCGTTCGGTGTTAATGGTGTATATTTGGAGGGGTAAGTCCCAGAAACGTGTTCGACTTGGTAATATATCTCGAGGTTTGGCGCGAGTGAGCAGCAGACGGTCGAATTTCGTGACGAGGCCCGGCGCGACGCCAGGGCGTGGCGGTCCAAACGGTTCGGAACACTGGCGGATAACCGTCGCGAATTTCCTTTGTCTTTCACGTGTTTTTTTTTCTTTTTCTTTTTTGTCCATCGTATACCTAACCACCGTTAGTCAGTACGATATCGCGTCTTCGAAACAGAAAATTTCTTTCAACCCCCGTAGCGAAATAGTCGTCGTCACGCCTTCTCTTTCCGCCGGCGATCATCTATCGAAAAATCCGATACTCTTCGAAAGTAACCGAACGATAGGGAAAGAGACCAATTTGCATGTAACCGATGAGCAGCTCGTCCCTTCGCCACTTTCAACTCCGTTCTTCTGAATTCCCTATAACCTCGCAAACCCGATACGCCTTCTTCGTATCCCTTCCGCACTTTGTTTTCCAGAATTTCTGTCAAAGACCCGACGTTACGCCCTTATTTCCGGTTCCGTATATTAAAAATAAGCAAACGTCCATTTTTTTATTTTCTTTTACGATACGAGTCGCAATTATCGTTACGGCGGCCTTTAAGAAAATTATATTAATTGCGTTTGCTGCATGAAAAACATTTTTTCACCCAAATAAATATGTGCCTTTTATTTCATCACATTTCGCTGATTCGAAGAAATTGCGTTTATCCAACGATATTTAAATTTTGCGCCGATAAACTTTACCGATTTAATAGATTTTCGTATGAACGATAAAATGAGAAATCATTAGTACCGCGCGTAATCCTGTTTTCCGTTAAATAAATGTCCGCTTCTATTTCATTTCGTTCTTTTCGATACCCACAGTTTTTATTATCGTCATAAAAACGTTAAAGCATTCGTTCATATCGTTGCAAAGTATTATTTAAGATTGTTTGGACAGATTAGCATGGAAAGTAGGCTCGTTGACTCGGTAAATTAAATAGCTTAGCTGCATTTACACGCTATACTTTTCAGTGTACACGCTAAGTTTCTTGTTAAAGCGGTACCGCCGAAGAGAATGAAAAAGGAAGATCGCAATTAGTCGTCGCGTGCATAGCTCGTCGGTGTGCTACCGCGCGATGTAATGAAACTTCGCGAGGGCACCCTGCGTTTGCCAGTCTCGACGAAACGTTCAGAACTAAAGGATTCTCTCACGATAAGATAAAAGTAATCCGCGATCTCTATAAGAAGACTTGACGGATCGCTCTAATTTTCTTCACCGAGCATTCTGATACAAATTCGTCGAATGCTCGACTTACTTAGCTCGGTACGGTGCGCCGTTTTACGTAATGAAATCGTACGCAACGAGGGGGAAAAAGAGAAATATAATTCTCGCTAATTCTCGCGCGAGCGCTCATTACATACACTTTGTAATTGCGGAATCGTTGCGGATCTCGTGAAAGTATATACACATAATTCCGTATCGGTATTGCGTGTCCGCATTACACGCTGTTTAGTTAGTTTGTTATTTGTGCTTCGAGAATCGGAGAGAAGCGCGTCGATAGCAACTGGTGGAAGAGATGTTTATCGGAAGTTTGATACAACCGGAAATGATAACTATATGATTGCGAAGATTAGCGAAATCCTAAAACTTCGGAGCCAATCGATCGAAACCAATCGATATTAACTCGATATGGAATGGTTATGTCGAATTAAAAAAAAAAAAGAAAATTCCGAAAAGTGAATTTTTAAGGCGATTTTTCCCTTTTGTAATCATCATTACCCCTTTTCTCTAACTTTATACTACAGAGTATGTTGACGCAAGAGCTCCGCTGCCCGCGCAGCTTGAGGTCGCGATAATTCGCCGATAACTTCTCGCAATTAGTCACTGCCAATTAACGGCCGCTTAAACGGAAAACAACCCGAGCCCCGCGGAACTCGCGCGTCACGTCAAGCGAGTCATCATCTTATTTGCTGATTATTATATTTATTATCGAAGCCCCTCGACATTGTGATAACAAATTATATTGCGTTTCTATGTATTCTTACGATGATAAGCTGCTACTCGTCTTCGCAACGATCGACACCACTCGTACGTCCGTCTAATATATCTTTTCGAATAATAATATAAATAAAATAGCACTGGAAGAGTATTATTTGTTTTATTAAATAAAAAAAATAATAATAATAATCGACTGAGTGATTGCCGCGTAATTCACGAGTCAAGGTGATACGTCATTTTTGTAATGGAAAAAAACTTATCGATCGTTTCGACGTATATATTTGTTTATACCGTATAATTGCTATAATTTTAATCGCGACATTGCATTCGCCTTCAGACACTTTTGATCCACTAAAAAAATACGTGTGAACGCTTCGCGGGATATTATTAAATTGCTCTTTCACGCAGTCGCGACCCCTAACGATCCGTGTCACTCACAATGAAAATAATTAATATTAAACGATTTATTGTCTCCGAACAATAATGATAATTATCGCGAAAATTCACGTTAACGAACTTTTTTTTGTTTATCAAAAACCGCGTGATATTTTACTGTATATGTTATTTTCTTTTTTCTATTATAGACTGAATTTTTAATTTAAAAAAAAACGTAATCTAAGGCAAGTGTCGCCGCAGCAGTAAATCGAAAAATAAAACGAACTGAAATTTCTCGAATTTCTCCATCAATTTCTCGATACCGAAAAAAAAAAAGTAAAATTCAGCAATTTTTTTGTCGCCATGGAACAAAAATACAAAAAAAATATTAAAAATATATCCGTAAATACCATTTTTTCAGAAAATATATTGGATATATCATAGATATATTTTTCCAATATATGTTTTTTCCTGAACATCAAAACTCATAAAAAAAAATATTTTCCGCAATTATAAAAAAAAAAAAAAAAATTGAACCAATCGTAACAAATTTACGGTAAAGAATCGTTGCGGCAACGATAGGTGACGAAGAGGAGGAGCGAGAGATGCATAAGTGTAGAAAAGGGGAGTGGATTGTTGCACATACCCGGTAGGGGCACAGAGGTCGTGTAGAAGCAGCGAGGCTGCTGCAAAAAGAAGGGTTTCGTAGGGAGGGGGGTAGGGAGAGAGTAAAGGGAAACCCGACGATGAGGTGCCTCGAAGTTTTTTCATCTTCCTCCATTTGTTTCACGCGCGTTGAGCGGCGAACGCCCGGTCGGGACGTTATAATTAGGCCGCAGGCAGATAAGGCTGCACGGGGTCCACGGGTTTCCCCTCTCGCCATCCGTCGACTCGGGCGAAACTCCAACAAAACAAGTTTTTGTAAATCATTAACGTATAATTTTAATTGCGAGGGTGAGGCGGAGCGAGAAGGAGGGTCACCCCGAGAGAGACGAGTCGGGAGAATTAATTATGTTGATTGCGCTTATACGAGGCTATTGCTTGTGCCGCTTGTTGGCGCTGCCGCACTGTCGTACAACACGCAGATACCTAATACTTACTTCACAGAGAGTCCAATGATGTACTTGCGCCGTTTTATTGCCTCGCGGAGGCTCTTCAGCTCAATGTGTGGCTACTTTGCCGTATTACAGCGTCTCTTCTACGTCTTCCATCGTTTTAATCCTAAATCTGCTTCTTTCTACACTGTTACGACGTTTATTTCTCTTTATTAGCATTTCTACTGGCCGAGTAGCGTTATCTTGTTTTGAACTAATTGCGAGTGGCATAGTTCAGATCTTCGATAAAATCCGCTCGATCTGTAGCTACTATTTTCTCGATTTTCCGCCGCGAATTACGGACGCTAACATGTCGTAACATTTCATTGCTATTTACATGCGTGAGACGCTACAATTTCAGGACTCCGTTCCTTCGAACATCGTTGCGAATTTGAGTTACAAAAGTTTTCTCGAATAATTTATAATTTCTATCGTTATCGCGACGCGGATCTCTGGATACGTTTCGTTTACAGCTCTTTCATTATTTTCATCGATTTTCCAACGCAAAATACGAATAGTAACAAATTACATCGTTTTATTACCGTTTAACACGACTTCCTGCCTTCGAACATCGCAGTAGGTGCATTTATATTCATATTTGTTTGATATTTTATAATTTTTTTTTCTTACTATCGCGCAGAATCCGAAACTCGTTTTTACGAAATTGGAGAAAAATTCAATTAACGTATTAAATTTTTTTATTTTTTTTTTATTTTTTGGTTGTGCGAGAAAAGAATTCGAGGGACGTTTCGCCTCGGAGAACTCGTTATTTCTTATCTTATTCGCCTCACGAAAGATTCGAGTTTTTAACTGTTATACGCGCGGAACACATCGGGACACGAATCATAACGTCTTGTAAGAATGTTCGTTACACCAGTAACTTATACCACCACTACTACTACTACTGGCAGTTTATAAGTGTATCAAATTATCACGAATGAGAGTGTTGTCATCGGATCGTCATTATCATTTTTAACCCCACGAACACGCGAGAGTATCCAAACTCTCATCGCCCGACCAAAATCTTATCTCGAACGGAGAGTACTTCCATCTCTTCTTCGCCTCGTAACTCTCGAGAAAACGAGAATTTTTTTTTTTTCTCATGAAATATAATTAATTAATGTTAAGCGTCATTTTTTTTAGATCAGTGTGAAACACTCGTCGACTTTGTCGCGTATCTCGAAATTTATGAGGGTCGAACTTTGCTTCTCGGACCAAATGCAGCGGTGAAATTTGATATTATAACGTCTTAAGCTTCATGCATATCTTACGAAAAAGGCAGCGAGAATGCGATGCATTGGGTTTACCGATCTCGGATAATGATTGGTTTTGAACTCAGCGACGACTGCGACGAAGCTAAATTTTCATCGAAAAGAAAATGCTAAGTCCTTTTTTTTATATATTTTTTTTATTAATTAGTACGTATGAACCGCAGATACGTACTCAATAAAACTATAAAATCTCCGAATTTTTTTCGAATTCGAGTCAACATTTTTGAAATCGTAATTTAAAATTATTTTTTTTGTTTTTCCGAAAAAAAAACTCAAAAAATAAAAAATTACTTTTGTTTATCAATAAATAGAATTTTTTATACATTTTGTATATATTTTATCTTTTTTTATTCACAACGAATTTTTTTTTTTTTTACGATTTTTTATAATCGATGTTTTACGAAATTTTTGATTAGGCGTACAAAAAAATTGATCGATAAACCAATATCGTTACAATTTTTCCAAGAATTCTTTATGATTCCCATCGTACAATTTTACGGAGAAAATGTATATAGAAATAAGTGTTATTGTACATCCTCCGTGTTCGTAGCAGTGATGGCGGTGGTTTTGCACGAATTTTCATCTCAAAACAAACTAACGGTCCTCAAGGATTTACAAATTGGATTAAAGATGAGGGGAGAGACGGAAAAGGGCGCGTGTAAAACAACAATCAATGTTTCTCTCTCTCTCTCGGTCAACGGTGGCGAGTTAAGTCGCCGACGTAAGTCGGTTCGTCGAAGAAGGCGAGTGGTTTGTTCGACTGGTTGTCTGGTTTTCTTACCTGCGGCCTACAGGCGCAGAATAATGACAACTGCCTGTCTTAAGATAAGTAAAAGCACAGCTTGTGACGCCGCGACAAGAAAACTACAGACGAAACGGGATGAGAGTGAGTGGGAGGAGTGAAAACTTTCGCGATCGGAGGTTCAGATCAACGCGTCAAGAATCGAAAGAATTAATCCCATGGAAAAGGCGAACGATGGTCGGCGGTGACACGAACCGTAGAGACGGAAAAATCGCAGAGACAAACCTGTTAATCCTGCGGCTAATCCCGAGATTAGATGACTCGGACCGCCCTGTCAAAACTTGTCACCAAGTCGGGAATTAACGCCGAGGCATCCCTTCGACATTGTAACCCTTTCCATCGATCGTTTTCACGGTTCTTCGTCTTTTTCTCCTTCTACTTTACGGATACCTTATCGATCGATAATACACGTGAAATTGCCCACATATATACATAAAAAAAAAAAAAAAAAAAAAAAAACGACACATAATTCAACCCGTTATCAAAAAAATTAGATTGTCGTGATAAACGTATATACGTTTCGTCAAATAAATTATAACATCGCCAATGAAAAATATTAACGTTAATATAAACGTTATATTTTAAGGGTCTATAATACGAAGTTACATATATATGTATCGCTCGCTATTCTCGCTTACGATCGTGACGCGTGTTTAGCAGTCGCATTATTGGTAACGGGATGAAAGCGCGCAAGGGTGCCAACTACCCGAAGAGTGGAGGCAGTGTGTCGCCGACGACATACACGTACAGCACGGACGTCGCCGTTGTCGTCCGCCGGGGGTTTCTCGACGTATACCGAACATCCCGTCTTCTCCCCCTCCCCCCTCCCCCCCCAGTATCTCTCACGCTTCGCGGCTATTTCTATGGGAACAGCGTCGCCGACGTAGAGACTCCCGTCTAATTTCCTGTCCTGAATTTTGAACGAGCGAGAATTTGCACCCTTGAGTTCGCACCAACGAAAGATCGACTCACGGATACCGCATTGACGAGATTAAAATGGTCGGCTCGATATATGTACAGCTCTGTAATAATACTTGTGTTATGTACACGTGTACGCGTTTATTAGCTGTTCACAAGTCACAAACCCTCCCTTATCGACACACTGTAAACTTCAATTTACATGTATGCAAATTCGACTCCTTTCGAGATGAAAATCAAAATGAAAAAAAAGGTTTTCATGACGGTTATTGTTATCTAAAAAGCTTTTTTTTCGGATTGAAGTTAATTACGAAAAAAAAGGTTCTTTTTTATTCATGGAAAAAAAAAATCGAACTATTATTATTATTATTATTTTTTTTTTATTTTTTTTTTTTCAAAATTTGCCTCGATCTCTGTTTTGGGTTCTTTTTTCATCCACGGAAAAAAAATCGAATTTTTATTATTATTTTTTTTTATTTTTCTCAATCTCTGTTTTGGGTTTTTTTTTTATCCACGGAAAAAAATCGTATTGTTATTATTATTATTTTTTTTCGAAATTTTTCTCGATCTCTGCTTTTGAAGGTATCATTTTCATTTATTTCGCTTTCGTTTCGATTTATTCGGTTAGAAAAAAGTAATATATACGAAATGGACACTAATGTAATTCTTGGGACATCGATCCACGCACGACGCATCCATATATCTATTACCTTTGAAGTGCACAATACACACAAGGGATGCCGCTCTTTTGCTGTGTCGTTCGCTGGCTGAAAGAGGCGTGGAAAATATCCGGAGATGATCCTATACGAGAAGCGCGTGGACCGTGACGACAGGACATATTCGATGGACCCCTCGCGAACAAAAGGCTTCTACTCGAAACGTTCTCGTATCCCGTTATGTGATTGTTATGAATTTGCTATTAATAATAAATAAACAAACATAATGGACAGTCGTCTCGGTGCGTTAACTTCTGGATCCATCTGGTTTTTGTAGTTTCCGAATGCACGTCGCGATGAGAACAGAATCTCTGCAGCGAACTGTTCGAATATCTTGTATCTCATTCTCCCGAGTCGCGCATCCCCTTTCGGCGCAGTCAACGTGCGACTGCATGCGCACACGTGAAACGAAAGAGGATGAAACCGTGGAGACGCACACATATAGTCACAAGAATCATCTCGATTGGTCATGAATCGGAGATGGATTATTCGCCGCTATTGGACAAACCCCTGACAACGCGAGACCCAAGGGTTACAAATCATTCGACGAAAAGCATTTCTGGTATCCATTATGGTGCAACGTGATGCGTTTTTTTTTTTTTTTTTTTTTTTCTGTCGCTCGCAGCATCCGAGCCCTCGTCTCAACGCTCTATAGATTCATGGATACCCTATCAACTATATAAAGAGCGGTTAAATTAGGACCTGTAAGTCATTCCGGGGGATGTGAATCCATAGACGCAGCTTGCGCACACGGGCAATAAAGTCACAGTTTTTATCGATTTATAATAGAGAGGGGAGACAGTGCCGAGCGTCACATCGAAATTTTTGGGTCCGAAGTAATAAACGTCAATCAAACTTCACAATAGTTCGTAATACTATAAGTCTTCGATTTTATACGAGAATTTTGGGACCGCGGAATTTTGTGCATTAATAAAATAATAATAATTATTCTTACGCAATGGTAATGGTAAAATTGTTTTCATGCATTTTTTTTGTAAATTTTTTCATCGAGAACTGTGATGAGAACCAAATTTTTAACAACCCTTAATGTTCAAAAAGTGAATCATTCGACTCAAATACTTCAGAATCGAACTTACGTCTTACGAGATCGCGAGGCTGCGTTGCCGCTTCGAGAGACCGGTAAACCAAGAATCGTAAGTCTAAAAGTCAAGTTTGCGATACAGGTAAACGGTATTCGAAACTCTCGTGAAAAATCCATCGTCAACATCGGCAAGAGAAATAACAGTCGAAGTAGTTAGTGTGGAAAGAGGTGTACAGTACAGGGAAAGCTGTCTTCGAATCCTCTCGAATGTACCGAGTAAAACGGCGGGTACAACTACAATATACCGGTGTCTTATCTGCTGTAATCCGGTTTGCAGGCCGTCCGAGCCGTTCATCCGTAAAAGCTGCGTGTTTGATATTTTAGGATTTCCCGCGGTCGGGGTGTGTTTTTCTCGTCGTGAAGCGGGGCGACGAGAGCTCCGGAGATATTCTCTCATCGTTTTTCCTTCGAGTCGCATGAGCTTTGACTCGAGAGTCGTTCGGTATCTGACTACAGCTACACAACCATTATTACTGTACGACTATAATCTCCGTACTCTCGTACGCCCACACGATGTCTCGCTTAGCGTTTCCTCAGTTGCCGAAGCAGTGAGCTGCTAAACGTTCCACTGTGTACGAGACTACGATGTATATAAAAGTAGAAAGGAAACAAAGGGTAGAAGGCGCACCCTTTGCCGAGTCTTCCGGGTGGGAGACGAAGACTTAATCCGTAAACATAGAGAACCGAATGAACGAGAAAGAGCGCTATAGCGACAAACGAAGATTTAAGCTCTGGTCTACCGACGCGTACGAACGAACCTTTTCCTAACCCTACTGCGACCGGACACTGACCGGTGCAAAGCTACTCGTCGTCGTTTGTCTTTTCCGAAATACGCATTCTATCGTGTGCCCAGCGCTGTGCGCACTTTCGAACGAATCATCTTCCAGGTCGTCGTCGACAACGTTCTCGTAGCCCCCGCTGCAGCTACGTTTCACCTGTGAACCTCCGACCAACGATAGAGCGAAGACTCCTCCGTGTACTCCGCCCACTTCAGCCACCGGTATTTAAGACTCTATTGTAACCTTTAAACGACCAGCATTATTTCCCTAAACTGTAGGCGTGGCGCAAATTTCGAAATCTCGAATCTCCGGGGAGTTGGCGCGTCCACCTCATCCCCCCCCCCCCCAATCCCGACGATGAGATCTTTCGCTGACCTCTGTTCATCTTCCCTGCAGAGAGGATTTGAAAATTCAAACAACGACGACCTACTGCGACAATAACTTTGCTACTTTCGGAAATAGGTACGAAAATTCTAACGAAG
Organism: Buathra laborator; assembly: GCA_934046635.1. Taxonomy (NCBI): domain Eukaryota; kingdom Metazoa; phylum Arthropoda; class Insecta; order Hymenoptera; family Ichneumonidae; genus Buathra; species Buathra laborator. Next base: position 10,807,978 of record OW203900.1, read on the forward strand.
CAAAGAAGAATTCGACTAAACATCGAAAATTTAGTACTTTGAAAAGTGCGAAATTTTCGGAAATTTTTTTATCATTTCGTTTCATTTTAGAAATATTGAATATTAAATTGACCTCCACACCCCCCTCCCTTTTCTTCAAAAATATTACACGATATATCTTTCTTATATTTTTCTTATTTTTCGAAATTTTTTTGACTGTCCATTTTTCTAACATCTAATGTTTCATATATCCGGAATTTCCCATAAAAATATATTCCACCATATGTCGATGGTAACATAAATGGTTTTACATTAAAACGCTATTGATCCGCGCGATAAACTAGTAGCAGAATGAAGTCATCCGAATTTTCCACCCCAACATTCCAATGTATTATCAAACTTTCAACAATAACTCGACAGTAAATTACAGGCGTATAAGATTTATATTTCTATCCCTAACATCAAGAATCCAATATATTTAGTAACGCATTGTGAAGAAACGAAAAAAAAAAAAAAAATGCACGTTAAAAAACCTGCGGTTTCCGCTCAAATGCGCGCGCACAGTGCACCAAAAGTCAAGAGACCCGGTGAGCCGGGGGAGGATTTCGTGAATTAAGTGGCGATCATCTTCTTTCTTCAACTCGAACTAATTCCACGTTAAATACACTCTAAATCCCTGTCGGCGATACCCATCTCTCACCCCGCCACCCATCAGCCGTTCACAACGATTGGTGACACAAAAGCGTTGACTGAAGTTTAGAGAGTCGTTTAATCTAACCTCCCAAAGTGGATATGTGCGTAACTTTTCGCTGCTCCTCCTGTGTGTTCCGACTGGTGGTATACACAATACAAAAGTAAGGGGAGTCCAACCAACCGTGAAACGCCATACTAAACGGCGCTTCTCGACTCTATATATTTCAAATAACATTAAACGGCGCACACTGATACACTCTCAATCCATTCGAGAAACGGAGGGTTGGCATCGACCCTCGACTGCCTACGTAACGTAATATTCCTACAAATACGCATGGGCCGCTCAATCCTGCAGTGTATTTAGCTGCATTCGTATACGCATGCATAACCATACATCGGCATGTGTGTAGGTATCGTTAGTGCATCAGGTCCACATTATGCCTCCATACAGTTCTAAACCCCATACACTTCATGTATCCACACTCCAGCAGGAGTAACATGTATGTGTATATAATACCAAAGTATATAACAGTGACTATAGCATTATAACGAGACTCGCGCAAAAAGGGGCGCATAATGGTCCCCGTAGTCAGATAGGTGTACATAATGAGGTTACAGGGCGGAGGGGCAGAAAGATCCCATCCCGCCGAACGCATCTGCCCCATTATCCTGTGCTCTCTGCTCTGTTCTGCTGCCACTGCTACCGCTCCTATGTCTCCCCTCCCCCTCCCTCCCCATCACCCCCCCCCCCACCCCACCCCACCCCTCAATGGCGGGGTATATACTATACCTACTCACTCACTCTCTCCTTTCTCTTTCTCTTCCTCTTTCTCCCCCCATGGACCATTAATCCTCGCTAAACGACAGCCATTTTGTATCTAAACTGGATTGCCAACTCACTAACTGGTTTTGAGGACGCTTAATAGACTACTCGGAAGCCTATTATGGCGTACCTCACGCTCGCCGTGTCATTCTAACAACCCCCCTTTTGCTTCCAGCATCTACTCCTCTCACACTGCTTACGCTCTCTCTTCGTTTTCTCTACTGTATGTGCGCATGTGTATGGGTGCGCACTACGGTACGAGAGCACTCGAGAGAACTGGCTGGTGAACAGTCGAGACTCCATTGTGCGAGCATTACACAGATATATATATATAAGTGTCGCAACGAGGTGTACCAATATCGCTTTGTTCAATATCGTATGGTATACCTGTATATGTGTATGAGTTACTACATCTACTTGACTACGCATTTCTCTCGTCTTTTCGCTCCCTTCCCTCTCTCTCTCTCTCTCTTTCTCTCTTTCTCTTGATCTGCCCTTCCCGAGGCTCGTAAGACTAACGAGGGATTCATATGAATCCCGAAGAAACAGCGCATGCAGAATACCAAAATTTATCGCAAGTGATGCATTTCCTTTTTTTTTTTTCTATCAACATTGAGAATTTACCAAACAGTTAAGACGATTTAAAATTGAATTTATTCCGCAAATGTCCGTGAATTCGATTATTCGCAGGATAGTTGGGGGCGAATTTGAGAAAAGCATTAATGTCCTATTGTTGAAAACATCGCTGACACGAAACATGTCTGTTTAACTGTATTTATCTACTGATCTGCGCTATTTTCTGGATGTCAAAAAAAAATGGGCGCTTGCAGTCTTTGGAGAAATTCAATGAAACTGAATTGGAGGACAAGGGATGGTGATGACATGGTACATGTCGAAATCTACCAGTCTTATTGCTCTCGGCAACTGTATAGCTTTATGGCTTTCGGACAGTTCTAACGAGATTTGGATAAGCGGCTTGACTCGAGTCCAAAACTCAAAATCCTAGTTTTCTCTTCTCCCTCTGTACCTCATCGTTTCTTTCATCCCCTTCCGATCCTATCCCTTCGTCCCTCTCTTTCTGCTCCCGAGGGGAAACCCACTGTATTATCATCCGCGCAGCGCGTTTTCAGTCCCACCCTACGGATTAGTCTAATCCTAAAATATTATCCCGCCCTTCTCTTTCCCCTCTCGGAGACGCGGCAAAATCTCGGGCAGAAACTGTGTTGTCGTATTCGGGTAATATATCGCGAGCGTTTCACGCGGCACACGATCGTTATTATACGCACGACATCGGCGAGCGTTGTAGCACTCAACTCTCGTTCTCATTGGTCTCCATCCTCCAATTATCTCGTTTCGTGGCCAATAGCGAATTCGTTCGTCCTCACTGAACGACCTAACAACCCCAAAGTCCTTTCCACCCCCTTACCGACGCCCGGGGCTTATGGGGAGCCACCGAACTCCATTAACCTACGGGATCCCTCGCAGCTTATTATTATTAATATTAATATTATTATTATTATTATTATGCGGTAATATAGCGTTTTCATGAGGATCGCCTTCATTTAGAAATGCAACCTAACCATCCAAAACTTTCGAACAATCCTCCGCGATGTTGTTATCTACTTATTTTCTTATTTTTTTTATATTTATATTCTTATTATTATATATTAAAAAATTATTATTATATAAAAAAAATATAAAAAATTATATTCTTCTTCTATATATATTATATTCTTATATTTTTTATTATATTTTCAGACTTTGTTAAAAAAATCAATTTTTTTAACGAAGTCTATAAAATATAAAAAATTCGAATACAGATATTTCGTATTCTGTGACATCATAAGATGCATATATTCAACACGGACGACCCATGATGAATGATATCCCAGATGTGAGTTCCTACAACGCATTTCCAGTACCAAGAGGATCTTGGCGCTGAATGCATCCCGTCATCTACATAAATTAGCAATTTCCTCGTAGTGCAAACGTTGCTTCCTTGATCGTGCATAGACCCTTCCTGATTTACAAGGGCCTCTGCATCATCATCATCGTCATCACTGGCGTGGAATAACCAACATCTGTTTGTCCACTAACGCAGCTTGTGGAGTTTCAATATGAAATCCTCCGGAAACGTTATAATGACCATTAGCGCCATCAGCGACTATTAGCAACAGTTTATCAGAGGTATCTAAATGAACGTCCGCCAATTTCGAAACCCCAATGAAGTCACCAAAAATTGTAAAAATTTTCAAAAACGATTTTATGAACATAAAGCGTTTAGTTAATTACCAAAAATCAATGTTAATTCAATTTTTTCGAATTTCACGGGCTAACAAATCGAGAAGAGTGTATAAAATGAATGAACGCAGGATATCGTTGGGGGTAGTAATCCTATTTTTCAATATAAATCATCTTTTGCACGATCAACGTACAAAAAAACAGTCTAAAACACATGCGAAGGGTGTTTGAAGAACGTATTTGTTTGTGGAGTAGAAAAAATAGCCTATAATACAACAGCCCTTCATGCACGTCCGATCAATTGCAAAATCACAGCTGTACGATGAGTATAACACACATCTACGACTATACGGGCGCATTATTCCCGGGAATTAGACAATTAGGAGTCGTCACGTTCGCGGGGAACGAGGAAGAGAGAGGTATGACGCAGGGGATGCTGGAACGCGCGCACCATCCCCAAGGATCTCACCGAAGAGGTCTTCCCTTCATCCCCTTCGTACACCTCGCCGTCCTCCGGCTCCCCAGTGTTTCGCATCCGACATCCCCCACCATTGTACGGAACTCTCTCACCAGGAGGCATAACATGACCCCTTCGCAAGCAGCATCTCTCTCTCTCTCTCACTTCTTTGCCCAGTTAAATCAGCAGATTTTGCCGCGAGACTCGCCGCTCCGGCAACCGCGAAAGCGTTCGAACAGAGTACGAACATCAGTAGCTACATAAGCGCACCGGTGGAACTAAGAGGTGGAGGGGAGTCGAGATTAAGAGTGGGAGAAGATACCCGCGTCATCGTTTCGCGGTGGTTCTGATCGGCTATGCGAAAGCCGATTGGCCAGCAAAGATTAAGGGGAACGCCCTCGATCGCAACGCCCGTTTTCCCGTAGCGAGCGTTCGCATTGGTCGACGTGGATCCCCTCGTTTTGCCGCTGGAAACCGTGGTACCCCGGAGGTTCGCGGGGGCGTCGCGCATCGTCGAGGGTCAGGCTTTTCGCTCCCGGCGGCGGTGAGCTGGTAATCAGTGCCGTTTCCGCGGCAGCAGCGGCAACCACGCGACCAAAACGTTTTCGAAAGCGCGTTCTCACTCGCACAATCGCTCTTTAAACTATTTAATCCCGCTGTCTCGCTCAGTCGTTCGATCTTTCGTCGATACAAACGGCTGCCGGCCTTCTTCGCAGATATCTTTGTTTATTTATATTTATTATTATTTTTTCATATCGCGTGTGCGCGATAGTGCGCGCGAGTGATACACTCGTGTGATAATTATCATCGAGTTTTCATTCATTCATTTTTTTATTTATTTTTTTTCTTTCATTTACGAATGAAATGCAAATTACTTGGATGCTGCGATAGATTCGGCGAGGAATTCAACCCCCAAGGATCGGGACATGGGTGACTCGACAAGGGATTCACAGTGTATCGTAGTGCGACGAAATTTTTTATGATTTTTCATATCCAGTAATCAACAAAGTGTAACGCGCGGAAACTGTGGTAATCAATCGGTATCATCATGAAAACGAGGAAGAGAATCGGTTCTTCAAGATCTATGATCCAACGTCAGTTGGCAGAGTTTCGTGTGTTAATGTGATATCAATAGTTCGCGATAGAAACAGTCGAGATACTGAATGTTTTGTGATACGAAAAGTGCCCGACGATTAAAGTGATTGCGGAAACAACGGAATCGATAATACATAAATCGAGGTGACGAACATCATTCGGTTGATCGTCGGATCGGGAAAATAAACGATTGCGTCAAATCTCCAGAGAGCAGCGAATAACAAAAAGAGCAGTCGGAATTAACGGAGAAAAGATCGGAGGAACGATCGAATGCAGTTGGGTCGGTACCGTCGTGGGGTTCGTCAGTTGAGGAAGAAGAAGCCTCGTCGAGGGCCTCATCCTCACATCGGCGAGACCCGATGAGCAACGCCGCCGGTGAGACAGGAGTGCTTCAGCAGGTGATGCATCAGGCTGGTACCGGAAGTGGCGTTGGGGTCGGAAGCGGCTTGTCAGAAGACGTAGACATGGCAAGTCCGACCTCAGCCTCGGCGAGTTTGAAGCCGCGTAGCGGTAAAATAAGCTTTAGCGTTGATTCACTATTGAGCAGTACGAAAAAATCACCGATAAACTTCGCCCGAAGAGCGCCGGCCGCCGGTAACGAGTGTACCAACAATTCCGAGCACAACGATCGAATAATGATCGATACATCGGAAAAGAGTTGCGCCGGTTTGGAGATGGAAGCGAGATATTGCGAATTCATAATGGAGCAGAGATTACAGAGCCGAGAACTTCTAGCGAGGCTCAGTCCTCACGGTCTTGGCGCATTCGCTGTGAGTCATCATGCCCAGCAGCAGCAACAGCAGCAACAACAACAACAACAACAGCAGTCGGCAAGTGAGCGATTAAACCAAACCGCGAATCAAAGACATCACCATCATCATCAGGAACTTATAACGGTCAAAGATTTCTCGAGATCTTCGGGTAACAATGATAAGTCTTCGTCGCCCATAAGAATGGACATTGAGAAGGAAAGAGAACGGGACCAGCAACGACAAGAGGATCGACTAACGGGTTGTAACTCGCCAAAGATCATCAGGGTGAACGAGTTGCGTCTGAGGGAACGTCAGCAGAGTCAGAATCATCAGCAGGATGAGGATAGAATCACTCAGAATCGCTCGGTATCGCCGATCCGTCGGGAATTCGACGACAGAAGCGACTCTGAGGCGAACAGATCCCTAGAGGGCGACGTTTGCACGTCAAATGATCATCTTGATGATGATCAGGACGTCAGAAGCATCAGCCAGTCTGAGGATCTAAACGTAATGGACTCGGACTGCGAACTCGAGAGGGAACTCGACTCATCGTCACAGGAGAAGGAGAAATCGAGTCCGGTAGTGCCTCAACCGATTCATCCCGGAGTTCAAAGGCCATCGGGTCCTTACCTTGGTGGACCCGGCGGCGCTGGATGGAATCCCGCAGGATTTCCGCATTCCTTGGCTGGATTCGCGTGGCTACCCCCACCGCCACATCCACACAATCCTCATGGACACCTTTACACACCTCATGGAGGACCTACCAGTCCTAATGGTGTGTTATTTCATCGTCAATAACGTCACATTACACCTAACAGTATGAATGAGTTGGTAATTGAAGGCAGGAAGATGTCAACACTGAATGAACGCTCCAATCGGTAGCGTAATCAGTGAATGAATACTTCGAAGTAGAAACTGTTTTCAACACAAAGTCTCCGCTCACTGATGACTATCCTACGCGAATGCCATAAAAAGCCGTCATACCGATACGCACGCACCTTTTTTTCCCTCAGTGCCGTCAATTATACACATCGCTGTGACTTTATCGGCGTTAATCGGTATCGTAAATGCGTGAAACAACGCGTCGCAAACGATGAAAAACAAAATACATGCCATTTCTGGTCAAAAGACATCGCAAGCTTTCGCGGAAACGCTTCACTTCGCGACTTCACGCTTTCCTCACTTAACACTTCGTAGTTTTCGTGTTAATTCTGCGAAATTGTGAATAAACACGCAAATTGGGAAACGCGGAATACATTCTCTTAAACATATGTTGTTTTTTACGAAAAAATTGCAGGGAATTGATCGGCGTACTTTTATGCAGAATTTTTTATAAATATGCATCGCAGATTTTGACATTGTTATAGTTACTCTTCGAGATAAATATTCTTAATACTCATAAATTCGCTCGAAGCGTTGCATAAAAAAATAAAATAAAATGCATTACCAGTTTTGCAACATTGTAGTTAACACGATTCCGGAATTATATTGCTTTGTGTATCGTTATTGGAGTCGAGTACAATCGGATAATGAAAGAAAAATCAGAAAATCTTTATTTATTTCTAATAAACAAGTAAATTTATGGAAATGGGTGTAATAAATTTTGTCGCTCGTAGTCACCCTTAAGATTTAACTTGTTTCGCGAAGCCTTTGACTACCGGCGGCAGTTTAATCCGAGGCGATGTAAATGTTCAATCTGAATCAATAAAGATCGAAGCGTCAAAGCGCATGCATTCAGGTGAGGAACACGTCCGACGCCCACAAGAATGAATCGCCCGATTGCGCTTCATCACGATGAGTTTCGATCTCTTCGCTGTTGGCAGCGTATTCCGAACGCGTATTGCAGGCCTTATAATATTATTCAGATTCTATAATTTAAATCACGCGAAGCGTCGAATCACAAAGAGAAATATACGTTTGACCAGCGATCTCCGCAGTCATCCCTAAGTGAGATATCTCGGGGATCCGCGTTTATCGATGACCGTAATTCCCCGTGTAATTACATCGCGAGGCCGGGGAACCGTTAATATTCGACTTCATTTAATTCGCAGACGTTGCGTACCCACGCCTAATTGATGCGAGTGATTCGAGCGGCCGGCGCTTCGTATCCACATGGATATCGATGTGTATATACACACGGCAACGACTTGTACGCATACTTATGTATTATTACGTTTCTGCATTCGGTATAATACTATCGCGAGTCGATGAAACGTGTCGCGGGCATCAACTGCCCCCTTGAATTAGATAAGCCGTCGTCGATAACGCGAGACTTCGTTTTCCAGCGATCTATTTATTTCTTTTACCATTGAGCTCCGCGATATTGCCATCGCAATCTTGTTTCAGCGAAGCTCCGCGAGAGAGTCACTTTATTATGCGCGTTAAACGGGAACGACGCTTCGATTACTCGCATGCATCGGGGATACTATTCGGGGAGACGTTTGTTAATTATTCCCATCAAATCTTTGCTCCGAAACGGAAAGGATAGCGCGTATTATATGGAATTATTTATTATTTGCGGATTGTTAGTGATTAAAATCCCTAATCACGACGATTCGATAATACAAGTATTAATATGTGTAATTGGGTAATTCAGGACGATACGGCCGGTCGGTTGATACAGCGCATCGCCGTATCTTCTTTACGTGGAGAACCAATCAGCCGCTTACAGGGGTTCAAGTTTATGAACCCCGCGATGCATATTCTAACCCGACGGGGCGCATTTATTCGCGAAATTTAGCGGAACGGATGATAATCAATTGATTCGTTTTCATGTTTTATTTTTTTTATAGAAAAAGACAATAAAAAATGCCGACGGTAGCGATCGTAAATTGATTGAAAAATTAAATTCTCGGTATTGCGAATCCAAAAATCATTCGTAAAATTCGCAAAATAAAATAAAATAAAATTTCAAATTTTATTATTAAATTAAATTAATTAAATTAATTAAATTGCGATACACTTTTCTTCTATATTTAACACGCGGTTTATGCATAACATTTTCAATACCGGTGTATTAACGTCCATTTAGAATTTTTCTACAGTAGCGCTTCGCGCATTTACCGCGTATATTCCGCAGTGTAACACCCGCTGACTTAACGCTCACAGCGAGTAGCCCATCCGCGAGACAGTAGCGCAAGTTCCATCGGGCGAAATACAAGACGACAGTAAAAAAAAAAAAGAAAAAAAAAAAAAAAAAAAACGAAGTTGAAGAAACTAAAAAAGAGAGACGAGGAGTAAGAGGACTCGAAACGAGAAACTCGCGCCATTTCCGAGAAAGAAATCTCTTGGCCATTACGGGACTCTCGCGTCGGTAGCGGAGAGTACAGAGCGTGTGCTCCTCGAGTGACTCTCCGCGAAGAAGGAACTCTCGCGCGCAAAGTACGAGGCTGCGAACCCGTCGAGAGAATCGCGGCGAGAGTATCCAAGAGTCGTCGGATGGCTGCGGCAAGCATTGGCTTATTGCACTCTACGGTTGGACACTGCTAGAGGAAGCTGCAGTACCGTGAAGATGCATCCCTGCTTCGCGGTCCGTTCTTCGATAGAACTGCCGTCTATACTACGTGATCCACGGTTCGCCATATCGTTGTCCTCCGCGACTTCGTGGTCGTCGTCCCGAACACCCGGATCCCCGATAGAGTCATACATAACTCGAAGCATCCATAATGCATTCACGATTCACGCAAAAAGTCCTGTACCCCCCCTGTGTTAGTTTCGTACGACACATGCACCGCATCACCGCCGGACTTTCTCGGTCTTTCGCTTTTATTTATTGTTTATATATATGTATATAGTGTATCTATATGCCATTCACCGAATAAGCAGTTGGTTCGGTTCTCTCACGGCCGGTCCTTCGCATCTGCTTTCGATCTGTTCGCGTTTTGATTTATACAAAGTCTCGCGGAATACTCGCGGAATCAATCGGCGGAGATACGCTCCGTGTCATGGCGGACATATGGCTTTTGATGTATCAGCGTGAGAAACGATGTAATTAAAGTTAATTTACATCGAACTGAGTGCCGATGAGAATCCATTTAAAAGAGTTTCGTAATATTCTATGCAAACTGATGGCGCGATATTTATTTAGAATTTGATGCCGCGTAGGAGACGAAGGATTTTACGGAGTCGGGAAACCGTATGAAAAAAAAGTTATCGCAAAATAAATCGTCGTAAAATTTTTTTTTATGACGAATATATTTTAGGATATAATGAATTAAGTGGTGATATATGAATAATATTAAAAAATCGACTTTTATGTTTTTTTTTTTTTTTTTTTTTCGGATATACTTTTTTCTCACGTGAGACGAATAATGGGAGGAAAATGGCGTCAGGAAGTGAATGTTATGGGAAACATGGTAGCAGGTAGCAGTGAAATATACCGAGATGTCCGACGAATGGACGCTTTATAAACGTCTAAGAAATACAAATTACCGGCTTCGACACAAACAGATCGCGTTCTCTTAACCTCTCCGGGAGACGGTACAACCGTTACGAACGAACGAGAATATTTTTTTCAATCGAATATTAATCACGTGTATCCTGACAATTAAAATAGATCACTGCTGTCATCAAAGATAGAGGTCTTGTAGATCTCGAGATCAGTCGCGTTGTCTGCAAATTTTTCTACAGATCGATCGATCGATCGATCGATCGTTTCTTTTTGCACGAAAAAAAAAAAAAAAATCTTCATGCAAAGTTCGTATAGACGGAAAAAAAATGGCGTAAACTCGTCTCGGATACTCGAAAACGTTTGAAAACCGACGGACGGATATTGTGTATCGAAATGTATCGAACTATTAACACTTAACTGACAAAACAGAGACAAGCGAGCGATTATCTTCACCATTTTCCTCTCTGCTTTCTCTCGTTTAATCTGACGTTTTCTCTCGAAGTATCGAAGTGTCACGAAAATTACGAGTTCCAACGTCATTTATAAGCCCCCGTCAGGGGATGCGGATGATCCATAGTGAGAAAGATATATAGATAAAAGAGCTGTGTACGAGGCGGCGTTCGAGTTTCTCGTCCGGTCGTTTATATACCGGGAATAAATTAACGAGATGAGGACCCTCTCCCCACACGCGTGTGTGTCGGCTTCGCGCTCGCGTCGGCCGAACGGCAGCTTCCCAACGGGTATACGGCACACAAACGTCCCACGAAATCTCGGCAACGATTTATCATTTTGGTAGTCATAATTACCCGCATCGTGAGATCATCTCGCGTGTACACAATGTATTATAATAGTATTAAGCGTGTCGCGATGGGCGATACAAGTTCGATATTTTCGTAATACTAACGAAGCACGTGTTACACGTGTATGCGGACGCGCCGATGTCGGGGGATTGTTGCAGTATACAAGATAATAAATTCGAAGAAACTTAAGCAGTTGCCAAGGAATTTCGTACATCGTACGTTCAGTTACCGTTCGTACTTTCGTATACATTGTCAAAATTTTGGCAAAGATTAATCATAATCGTTATTGATCGCGTACGTATCTCGCGCACCTGTAGTCTCGTCAATAAACATCCGAATTTTATGCGTGTAGTTTTTAGACACATCGGTATCGTGCGGAACGAAATAACTGGACGCGAATGAAATTAAACGCAGTTTAGCGAACGCGGATTGGGAAGAATGTAATAAACCGTTTATAACGGGAAGACACCCAACAATTTTTTTTTTTATTATTCAACTGTGGATCTCGATGTTTCAATAATTCATCGATCTTTTATCGATCGTATCGATTTATTTCGTAGTTCTTTAACTCCTTAAAAAAGTCCGGAAAATGTAAAAAAAATAATGTTTCACATTGGTACTTTAAGAATTTTTTTCGACATGAGGATCATTTTTTTTTTGTTTATAATCGATAGATCGATCATCGATCGGTTATCGATCGATTTTCGGAAAGATATCGATCGGAATGATCGAATGCCTGGAACACCGAGAGACAGTGGCAATCGAAGTGAAAGCGAGTCACTGATAGTTACCATATACCCTATTTATCCGACAAACGGAAGCGAATGAGTAGTTGCTTAGTATAGATATACGTATAGCTGCGGTTGAACGTATTCTGTACCAAGTGTATTATGGCTCGCGGTCGATTTCGCCGATTTAGGAAATTTTCGATCGCTTCCTCCATCCGCGCGACATTCCACACAAGTGAACCCATGGAGTACAGTAGATATCAGAGGCGATGGATGCTGGTCGAGCTAAACGAGAGCGACGAAAGTGCCTCAGGCGGGGAGGCGAGATCGAGCGCCGCTCGCGCGTTGCGACGCTCGTCGACCAGCGGAGATCGACTTCTCGCGTGTGAAAATACAATTTGTCTACTATACCTCGTTCTCGTGTGTACCTTCGCGTTCGCACGCGTTGGAAAATCTTTGGATATTCAGCGCACGAACGACGCGAGTATATCGGCGACTTCGCTATTTATGTAGCTGGTATGCTGCTGAAACGGCGCGTCCCGAGTATAAGAGGATAAAAGGAGCGCTGAAAAAGCGGCGCGGAGTAACTACAACTTCGCGGTGCAACTTAAACGGTGCAAACCGATCCTGCGGCAGTACTACTTTAGCTCTCTGGTTAGTTGTACAAACCACGCGTATAATACACAGAGGGGTAATGCGGGTCGCGTAAAAAAGAAAAACCTTCGAGGTTTTTTTTTAACAACGAAACGTCACAGGTGCAAAAATTATACTGACTTTGAGTCGCGATTCATGGAAAAATCGTTGATACTGACAATTGATAACAAATTTATAATCATTTTCGGGAAATTTTGTATCACAAATTCTCTATTCCGTGTAAAAACACAGTATATACATTTTTTTTTTAAACACAAATACGTAATTAGAGAAAAAAAAATTGATGTTCGGCATTTAGAAAATAATTTTATATTAAATAATAAAAAGAAAAAAATTAAAAAATAAAATAATTTTTTTTTTATTTTACTCAACTCATCTATATACATCGTAAATCTGATACATAATACGCTGTGAGCAAAAATTCAATATTTTCGTTTTTCACTTTTTTTACAAAAAAAAATATACTATTCGCCTTCTTCCGAATTAATTAATTGAATAAGTAATACTATGTATCTTTGTCATTAAATATTCTCCCCGAACGAAAAAAAAAAAAAAAAAAAGACGAAGCGAAGTTAGTTTCAAGTCCGCGATAACTGTGCATTTCCGAGAGATCCTCATTACCCCGATCTCTTGTACTGTACAGTATCGGAGTATACAAACCGTAACGCCGGAATCGTTTATGCAAGACGCAACCCCGTGTAATTTGTATCCCGGATGAATCTCGCAACTCGATCGTCGTAGTCTCGTCGTACAAAATACACGTTGGTGTATAACTGCGAGCCAACGACGTCGTTTCTCCCGCACAGAAACCGCTCGCGCGCGTCTCTCGTTCGACCGAGAGAACGCTCGCGGGTAATTAACGGGAATTAATTAGCGTCCGGAAAAAAAAAAAAAAAAAAAAAAAACTGAAGGAGGGGAATACGATTCGCGATTCGCGGCGGTTATGCTCGTTGCGAACGCCGTTGCAACGAGACACATTTGTGGCGCATACGTCGATGCCAATGAAACCGCGACTATCGTACCGCGCTGTGTGTCTATTGCAACTCACTACTGTTAATACCCGAGAAGTAGGATTGCTCTCTGTTACCTTCTGTTTATGGCTTTTTATCTCTGTCCGTCGGGTTTCGATAATGTACCGACGGTGGAATCACCGATGTGTGCACTTCGGTACACGACGGACGTATATGCCTCGACGAGATTTACCGATGTCACGACGGATAGCCTGACATCGCGCCTCTTCGCTTCTTTTACTACGGTTATAGACTCGAAGTAAACGTGTATACCTCACTGTACTTGCAGTTATACTGTGCACTCGAAGCTCCAACCGCAGGACGTTAATTGGCGGCCTCTCTACTTTGTTATAATTGATATACCGATTCCACCGGTATTGTCGGCACATCGACGATAAACCGCGGAGTTTTCAAACATTACTTATTTATGGAATTTATATTATACTGTCGAGCGGAGATCGGCTTCATCGTGGTCACCGATTCACCTCGGATTTACCCGACGTAGAAATTTTTTTCACCTTTCGACATTTCTACATCGTTAAATCTTATATACGCGATTTGTTCGTATATCGCGCGCACGTGATAAAATAATTCGAGATTAAAATATCATCGGCAAATTCTCTTGTCGTTTCTACACATTATTCTATAGCTTTTTTGTTACTTTAGATTTACTTCGGATTGGAGAATAAATAGTAACGATCTTTTTTTTTTTTTTTTTTGCGAATTGCAGGCGATCTGCGATTACCAGGTCCGGGTCCCGGTCCCGTGAGATGCACTCTGAGGAAACATAAACCCAATCGAAAACCCCGAACGCCTTTCACAACCCAACAGCTACTCTCACTTGAGAAGAAGTTTCGGGAAAAACAGTACCTCACCATCGCCGAGAGAGCTGAGTTCTCGTCGTCGCTTCATCTCACGGAAACGCAGGTAAATTTATTTTTAATTAATTACACATATTCTCGTATTTTTTTTTACAGATTTTTTTTTTTTTCATAATCTAAAACTTAAGTAAAGAATATACCGATCAAATCGGTGAAAAAAAAAAAATCACATCGATAAAAAATTTACCAATTTCGTGCAATAAATAAAAAATATATTTCGTATTCGATTTGTGTGAATGCAGAGATTTTTAATCGATTGTCTTCGCGATACCAATAATGTCATTTTAATATCGAGAGATCGCGATGTTTTTTGAAATTTCAACACTTTATCTCTATTTATTTTTCCCCTAAAAAAAAAAGATCGCGATGACGAAATACATCGAGAATAATTGGCCAAAAAGGGACCAACGCTATAGGGTTTACGATTTCGAATTTTTGGTTCCTTTTTAGCGAGTGCCGTTAAATTATATCAAACGACGTGCAATTATTTTCCGAAACTTTCACCGGCGGGCTATAACCGTGCGAAGACCCTATAATGCTAACAGCGTAGTAGAAGAGGGTTTCTGTAATACTATAGTTAACCGTTCTGGTATAGTAAAGAGACCGTTATCGTGAAGAGTAGCGTCGAGAGGCAGAAGTAGGAGCGCGACGACAATAGCGTGTCGGTGTACACTTTGCAGTTTCGTTACAATGCATCAGTCGCGAAATGAAGCTTCGCGTAGCATTCATTTGCTTAGATAAGCCCACGTGATCGTCCCGTCCCTTCTAACGTCGCGTTATATACATTCAATTTCATACAGTACAGTGTATGCCGCACATACGGGTGTATATGTTACGTTATAGTGTACGTGAGGCAGTATACTGCGCCCTCACACCCTCCGGACATTATTCACGCGGCCGGACAAAGAGACATGTCGACACTTTAAATCCCTATACCGGGAGAGGGGCAGTAGTCCCCATAACATATACTTGATTTCGTTTCGTTCCTTTCATGCTTCGTTCCATCCCTACGGAGCCGTTCAGGTATTTAAGAAAACTCGCAATTTCTCTCGAAACCAAAAACTTATGACCTCCTAAGTCACCAAAAAAATAAATACATTTTTTTTTTAAATATCTAACGCTATAAATTTTCCCTAATCAAAGTTCTGCTTTTTGTATTCCAATGTTTTCTTAACGATCTGAAGGGCTATCGAGTTGAAAAAACGAATAGTTAGTTGAAACACTGCATTTGAATAAAAAATTTATTACGCCAATTTACCATTAGTGTCGTTCAGCTAATTGTTAATTTTTTGAACGAATCATTTTTTTTTTTTTTTTTTTCGGTGTATACTTTGTTTCTGTTATTATAAAATTTGAAGGGAATAACAGAAATTAGAAAATAGTCATTCGCTTTTTTTTTACTTTTCCCGATCACACGGCAGACCTCTATTTTTTCACGTAATGCCAAAAAAAGTATCGATCTGCTATAGATTTCAACTTTCACGATATGCCGACTTTCTTCTTTTTTTTTACGAAAAAATTCATAGGTTTCGAAAAAAAATCCAATTTCCAAGAGGTTAAATTTAAGGTTAAGGAAACATTAAGGGCAATTTTTCCATTTGAATTCACCGCTCGCATACGGAGTTTCAACTACAATGATAAAATTTGAAGGGAATAACAGAAATTAGAAAATTGTCATTGGCTTTTTTTTTAATTTTCCCGATCGCACAGCAGACCTCTATTTTTTCACGTAATGCCGATATACCAAAAAAATCGTCTCCGTAAGCAAAAAAAAGTATCGATCTGCTATAGATTTCAACTTTCACGATATGCCGATTTTCTTCGTTTTTTTTACGAAAAAATTCATAGATTTCGAAAAAAAATCCAATTTCCAAGAGGTTAAATTTAAGGTTAAGGAAACATTAAGGGCAATTTTTCCATTTGAATTCACCGCTCGCATGCGGAGTTTCGACTACAATGATAAAAATAATGAGATACTATATGAGAAAGTGTTATTGGTACCTCGAGGTCCATTAGATTCCCGATATTATATATAGCATAGTGCGAATCGGGATCCGATCGCAAAGGCCATTACTCGCGTAGCGATCACAAAACTATCGCATTTTCGCTGTACCATACCGCATAGCGAGAGTTGAAATGGGATTGAAAAAAAAAAAAAAAAAAAAAAAAAAAAAAACCAAAAAAAAATGCGTCTGGTATCGCGATATCTCGTCCGGGAAATCTCGTTTTTTCCATCCGCGGGCTTTGCCCGAGCATTGCCAATGGTGTGGTACACGATACGTGGGATACTTCGTACCCGAGATGGTGGGAAGGGGGTATCCGTACGAGCAGTAACCCACGACTGAACCATATTACAGAGCACAGGGGCGATGCAGGAGGCATTCGATATATATCGCTACATCCCAAGAGATCGATCGGTAGCCAGTCGTCAACCGGTCGGTCACGCCGCGTATATTTTCCGATTCTATTTATCCCCCTGTCGCTCGTTGGTAGTCGCCAGTAGTAAATAGCCACCAATAGCAGTAGCAACGACACGCGTTCACGTGGAATAATTTGCTTATTCGATTCTCTCGCGCGACTTTACCACTATACCAGTTATAATAACGTGTACTATAACTAAGCGTAACCGCCCCCCGTGTCAAGCGATCTATAGATCACACTATAGCATATTTATAGATGCGTTAGAGTAGCAACTAATAAGCATTAATACCTCGAGGGAGACGCGTAAATTATTGAAATGACGTACGCATGCATATGGAAATATCTACCAGTGAGGCGCATGCAGTTCGTCGCGCAATTGACACACCGCTGAATCGTAAATTTCGAAAGCTGTGGCAAATTTCGAGAAGCAGGTTTCACCAGCTGGATTACCCTATATGTAACTCACTGTATGTACACCACAAAGACTGCATTGACATAACAGTTGACTCTCCGATCGTGTAGTTTCGTCTGCGTGTGTGTTGATCGCGTATAGGATAGTTGATCGAGTATCTAATCGAACCTCTCGCCATTACGAATTGGCGTTGGTATATACAGTGCTGCAATTACTCTTGATGGCTAATGAGTGAAACGGTCGATGACGATTGCGCGGTGCAAATAACGTATACGAACATTCGACGCCGAAGTTTATAGGGCTATCGGAAAAAAAAGGAATGGTCTCTGTTTCTGTTGAAGTCGGAGGACGAAAAATGGCTTTTATCGATACCAACACAAGCGTAATGGCTTTAGTTGGTAGTGTAAACGCGGGGGAGGTGGCGGGGTGTGCGATGGCAGCCGTGGCGGTCCGGCTGCATCCTCCGCGGCTCTTCCAGCACGCGGACCGTATTGATTTCCACGCGGGGGCGGCTATCCCGCCCTCGCAATAGCCGATGCTGCTTCGCGCTTTCTGTAGCTTCTGGAGGCGACGGTGCGGTCGAAGAGCCCTTTCACCTGTACTCGTCGCGTATAATGGCGGAACTTTCAGATTTTCCTTACGCGAGAATCTATCTTTATACTAATGTTAATGATGCTATTTTGTACATATCGATCGATATATTTATGAGATGTTGGAGAGCGAAGCCGATGTTTTTTTCTATTCATTTCGCAATGACGATTCAACGAATTAATTGAATAAATTCATTGAATTCAATGAAATTCGAAATAATGCGAATTTTTTTGCGATCTTTTTATAGCGTTGACTAATGTTTTTTTATTTATTTAGAAAAATTCTCAATAATAAAAAAAATGGAGATAATCCTATTTTTTTGAGTCGTGAGATTATATTTTTATTTATGACGATGTTAGCATATTTTTTATATACTTAAACGAAGTAAAAAAAAAATCGAATACAATTTTTTCAATGTTTACGCAATTTTATTGTCTCCAATAAAAAAAAGAGACATAGTCTCGATAAATCGCTGCGATATATCGATATTCGTAGATAACGAGATTCTTTCCAATTTTTTTACTCATCGCCATAAGTAATTAATGAAAACTCGATAATTGTTCGTTGTTGCAGGTGAAAATATGGTTTCAAAATCGGCGCGCAAAGGCGAAAAGGCTTCAGGAAGCTGAGATCGAGAAGTTGAGGCTGTCGGCGAGGCCGTTGTTGCATCCGAGCTTCGGCACGGGGCTCATGTTCTCGGGAGTGGGGCCACCGGGTACACCAGGAGTGCCTCCCTTCATCGCGGCGGCCATGGCGAGGCACACCCATGCCGCAGCGACGGCGGCCATGTTCATGGGGCCCCCGGGACACCGGCCTTAAGGCATCGGAGCTCCGCGTCATCAAGGAACATCCGGTGTGTCTCACAAACGTACGAGATACTCCCCCCCCCCTCCCCGTCCCCATAACAAAAAACGATTGTATCGATAATGATCCCCGAAAAAATTCAAAAGATTTGTCGAGAATCGATTTTCTTTGATTCGATTATTTCGAGTCTCGAAATACTCCGTAAAAAAAAAAAAAAAATTCCGCGCAAATTCCCGAAAACGTTTGCAAGATGTTCACAAAACAATTTTATCGATAATAATCCCCAAGAAAATTCGAAAAATTTGTCGATTAATCGATTTTCATTGATTAGATTATTTCGAGTCTCGAAATACAAAAAAAAAATTCCGCGCAAACTCCCAAAAACGTTCGCAAGATATCCCCTCGTGAACTTGATCTCAAAACAAGACGTACTTTTTATGTAAATAATGTAAATAAACGATATCGTTAATCGATAAGTGAGATGCTATACGCCGAACGTGTGAAACGTCAGCTTACGGTAAACGGTACAGTCATTGGCCACAACGACTCGAAAGGAAAATTTTCATTTCACGGCAATCGTATACAAAACTATTTAAATCATTCCTAATTGTTTCTGAATATGCAATAACATTACACATGAGTTTTTATACGAATTTAGAAATTTTTAGATTCCAAATTCGTTTTCGGATTCATTTTTTACGCGTATTTTGTCTCTTACGCGATTCATCATTATTTTCGATGTTTTACGCATTCAGATTAAAAAAAAAAAAAAAAAACAATCAATTAATCGCGTAAATTATACTTTCTTCTTCGATTTTCCGGAAAAAAAAAAGAAAATATAATCCCCCGTACGTCGCCGAAAAAATTATTTAATCGCAGAAAAAATATATCGATCCTCAAAACATGCCAATCACTGTACAATTATATCCTACAGCTGCAACTGTTGTACCTCCGATAACTGTAAATTAATTCTGCGGAGCATTTCACACGGCGAAATTGTAAATATTAGACGTAAAGAGAAAAAAACAAGCAAAAGAAACAGAACAACAGAAAAAAAAAAAATGAAAGAAACAACGTGACATCTTTCTCCTCATTGATCTCTCTGACGCGCCTCCGCGGGATTATTCTACCGGAGATGATTAGTCGGGTTGGGGGTGTGGCGAGCTATGAATTTAATACGTAAAAAATCCTTGTTGGGCGTAACGCTCCGAAACGTTCGCAGACTTTCGCGAAAGAATTATAATTCGAGTATAAAATACTCGTCACGCATACGACGCATTTATTCTTCCGCAAGTGTAACAACACCGGCGAAACGCGCTTTGCGTGCGTTCGGTCTCGTCGTGCGCCAACCTCTTCGCGCGGTGGTACCTCACGCGCAAATTAATTACGCGCAATATCTTATCGCACGCATTAATCGGTTCGCAAACTGCGTTTACGATGTTTACCACTTTATAACGTATAAAGTTCGCCGGTCGAAACAGCGACTCTAACTACAGTCCCGACGCTATCTCAGCCGTTTCATCGAGAGACAAACACAACATTGAACAGTGTTAACGGCCGATTGATTGAAACACTCTCTGCTCCACCCCTCCGCGCTCCGCTCATAACAAATGTAAGCGAATGCGAAAACGTTTCGTAAATAATTCGAAGAACAGAATAACGAATATGTAGATTATCACGCGAGGCAAACTTGCGCTTTCGCAAACGATGATAATTTAAATCGAAAAAAAAAAAAAAAAAAAAAAAAAAAAGACCATACGAAAACGTGAGACAAGGGGAGAGAGATGAGGAGAGGAAATACGATGCAATTGTGAAAAAAAATAAATAAAAAAAAAAAAGATCGAAATAATTGGCGATTGCCGATTCGAATTTCTTGGCAGTTAAAGAGAGAAAAAAAAAAAAAAAAAAACTTCTGCATGCCCAGTCTGTATAAATGTAATAGGATAATTTATCCATGGAAAACTACGTTATAGCGAAAATAAATTGCGATTTCAATATTTAAACGAAAATCACGTGACATCGAGATTTTTTTTTTTATTTAAAAAAAAAAATTATTTATTTAAAAAAAAAATTATTTATCCAAAACAAAATTTATTTATTTAAAAAAAAAATTATTTATTTAAAAAAAAAATATTTTATTCCAAAAAAAAATTCATTTATTTAAAAAAAAAAAAATTTATTTAATTTTACTTTTCCTCATTTAGCCGATAATTCAACGGCGTATCATGGTGTCGGAAGGTGACGAGAAACTTCGAGAGTGGCGTATAAAACACGACTAGGCGGTGATGTATTGCCCTCTCATATTCCCATGTCATCGTTTAAATAATTTGCCACTATTTTACTATCTATAACGTCTGTGACCTTTCGATTATGGTAAGTATACACAGAACATAACAATCTCTCCGCGCTACCAACGCGAAACTTCAGTACGCCGAACGGCTTCTCCCACAATCGCTTCTCCAGTGTTTCACAGCGTCGAGAGATATTCGAACTCGTGTTGCGAGTAGATCGGCTCGCATAGGCATTTATTGTTCATAGGTAACGGCAATGGGTTGTTACGGGAAGCCTCTCGTCACGATTGATCGATCAGTGGGCCATTACGCTCGACCTTTTCGCTATTCGCGTCTCACTGTACCATTGCATTTGCCACCCTTATCGATATCGCGAGAAATCGCCTATTGTACACCATTCGAAGAGAGAATTCTTCTCGCATAGTTTTGCGCATAGTATTCACGAGGATAGTACAGCAGAAACTTCGTAATCAACAATTTTTTTCATCGGTTAATGATATACGAAGCTGTTTCGCGCGCTTCCGTATAATTAAAAATATGTTAAGTGGATCTCAGCGGTCGCTAATTGATATTACGATTTTTTTTTTTAAACCCAATCATCTGATTTATGGGCAAATCATCGACTAAATTTTAAAAAAATTTATGAGATTCTCGAATTTCTCACAACCCATTTTTTTTCGTTTATTTTTATCGATTATTAGTCGATCTGAACTTTACAAGAAATATATGTTAATTACTTATCGATATTGTGACATTGCATTTTTTTTTTTTAGAAAAATCGATTAACAATGATATTAAAAAAAAAATGACAAAAAAATAAAAAAAATTAATAGTTCGTAAAAAAAAAAAATAACGGGGAGACTAGCGACACCCGATAATTCGCGGCTCGAGGTCTCCTCGGGACCGATGCATACAGTGCATACGTTTCATACACTTGTCTTCTAAGTGCAACGAGTACACGTCAAAGATTCGTCAAATCGTGAGTTTATGCAATGAAAATCATTTTACCGTTAAAGGGCCAACAATCAAGTGCTCTACGCATATATAGGCATACGATGCATTAGCATTCTATATGAATAATAAATACGAGGCGCCGGCGCGTTCTTCGAATATTTTTACTTATCCCGGAGCCCTCTTAGCGAAGTCTATTCTTCGCATCGGCTTCACAGAAGTACATAGGTATCTTCAATTGTATATATGTATTGTAAGTACGCAAGTCCGCGCTGTTATACCGCTGCAATACTCGCTGCTGCAGCAGCATACAACTTCTCCCTTATATGAAAATTTATGTACGCGCACCGGCGCGTACGACGAGCAGATCTTTGGTCTCGCGCTCCCAAGCAGATAGCCCTATACTCGTTCCCTGACAATTAATTAAAGAATAATTTCTTGTCTTTGCGATATACCGGGACGAAGGGGTTCGAGAGGGAGTTGCGCGGTATATACTGTATCGTTGAGTCCGCGCGGTTGCAGTTGGCGGCCAATTATACTGCGAGACGAGCGCGGAATACCAAGCAGCAGCACCAGAAGCCACGAGGACAGAGTATAATATGTATATATATGTGTATATAACCGACTGACTGTACGTCCTATGTGCCCTCTTCGAAACCGTGGATGAGGCGGAGAAACGACGAGGAAGAGAAGGCGAACTCCGCAAGCGCGGCGCCGCAAATACTCCGCGCAAAACTCCTCTATACCACTACCACCGCTTTTGTTTGTGTTGTACCCTTCGATAAACGGATACGACACTCTTTCACGGCTACTGTGCAATGCTCCGGAGCTCCTGTGCACCGATCGGTGGATTACTGGCGCTATCGCCACTACGGAAGGACACACCGAACGAAATCGCGAATCATTTAACGTTGACGAACTTTTGGCGCAATTCTTCCGATAAGAGTTTTGTTTTTGTTGGAGGAGATTTATGACGATCGTCCGCGTTGATGGAAAGTAACGCGAAGATGTGAGAAGCGGAATTTTCTATACGAGTAGTTAATTTCAGTTACTTTTGATGAAATTTTATATAACTTCGGACAGAGTATCGGAAGTATAGTAAAAATGGAGAAAAAACGAAATGCGTAAAAATTTGAAAAATAAAAATTGAATTTTTTTTTTTTTCGTATTCTTGGAATTGAGTCGATGCGACATTATGACGATTATTGTACGACGTTTCCGATAGATTGTAAAACATTTAATACGATTTAAAAGAAATAATCAATAATTTCGCAAAGTGTCGCATCGCCAGACATTCGAAAAATCGAAAAATGTGTTTTTTAAACATTGTAATGACGAAAATTATTGAACAATTTCTTCGCTTTTGATAAACTTTTTATAAATCGTTGGGGTGTGAAGATAGAGTTATTATTATAAACTATTTTTTTTTATTTTTCGAATTTCCGAAAATTCGGAATTTTCGATCCAATACCACGTGTATCGGAATTTTTTCGAGAAAGTTGAATTTTGCAAAATAATCGTTAAAGAAATATAACAATTAATACTGGCAATTTATTTTTTTTTTATTAGAGTTATTATTATAAACGATTTTTGTTTATTTTTCGTATTTCCGAAAATTCGGAATTTTCGATCCAATACCACGTGAATCGGGATTTTTTCGAGAAATTGAATTTTGCAAAATAATAGTTAAAAAAAATATAAAAATCAATACTGGCAATTTATTTTTTAATTCTACGAATTTTTTTTTTTTTTTGCGTTTATCCAATAGTCGCGGAAACCCGAATGTAACTCTCGATGTTCAGGGATCGAAGATGATTCCGTCCATCACGTAAGAAGGTTAAACGTGCTTAACACACATATGACGCAGAGGAACGCGAGAGGGTGCGGCGGAAGACTCGTCCGAGTAGAGGTATACGAGGTTAAATAAAATTCACGATTAACGCGCGTGCATCGAAAACACAGTGCGAGAGAGTCAGCGAGAGAGGGTCATCACATTCGGTCTCCTCATACGGTTTTATCCAAATTAATTGGTCGTAAATTAAAGTGACCGAGCGGCACACGGTGGACGGAACGAGTGCGCCCCGCGATCGAGGGGGAGGAAGCGAGACGAACAATCGGGATCGGGGACTCGCGAGCCAAAAGTGCTGCGCACCGGTAGCGGAGGCCCCCGTTGGAACGTGTGTCGTCGAGAAGAAAAGATAGAGACGGGAAATAATCGCGAAGCTCAAGAGAAGGAAAAGACGCGAAAGGGAGGAAGAGTATCGAGAAGAGGACAAACCGATTGTGAAGAATGCGATCGAAAGAGTGACGAAACTTGGAGACTGAGAACGAAAGAACGTGAAAGCGAGACAAATAGCAGCTAAAAGAATAAAAAAAAAAGCACCTAAGGCCACTGGGCTCGAGATGAGGAAAGACGATGAAACAGAACGAAAAAAAAAAAAAAAAAAAAAAAAAAAACAAATTAAGGTGAATAAGAGATGAGGTTAAGTCAAAGGATAAACGAAGAAGACGCGATACGGTATATATGATACCTCGGAGACATTGGGCAGTGCGTATAATGAACGTGTGTGAACGTGAAAGCAGCGGGGATTGGGGATGGTAAAAAAAAAAAAAAAAAAAAAAAAAACGCAAAAAAGCTGACGTTGCTATCCACAGAGGTAGGAGGGACAGTAGCGCATCGACACGCCATTATGTGGCGGTTGGGACTAATTTATACAAGAGAAAGACGAGGACGCCGCGGAAAGTCGATCCTCTCGTGAACGAGGCAAGGCAACGGTTGGGATTACTTAAGTGAACGAGCGAAGGAAAGGGAAGCGAAGATCTGAAGAGTGAGGGAGAAAGATAGGTTCCCTAATTGGAAGGCAGCCACTGTTTCGCGGTGTGTAACGACTCTTGAATTCATGTCGCAGCCGCGGAATTAAGCCGACTACGGGTTGAGCCCTGTGCGAGAGTCTTCTCTCTGCTCTCTTCTGTAGGTAGGTATGTATATGCATGTACCACCGCGCCGAACGGGCAGGGAGCCGCGCGGTTTCCCGAATGATAAACCCCCCATTTATATCTTTTGGTATTATACATAGTATTCACCCGTAGATATTAGAATATAAAGACTCACAATCTCAGACTGTAAAATCGGCTTGCTAACTACATTCGCGATCGCATATCGAAGACGATGAAAAATTAATATTAAGCTATTTAATACGGAATTTGTGTTAAAGTTTAAATCCGCTTTTCAGCGTAAAATGTACTTTAAATATATTTAATATTTAATTAATATTCTCATGTGGTTTTAATCGAATGAAAATAGTTTATTACGCGGATGCTATTTATTAAACGATTTTTTTTTTTTTTTTTTTTTTTTAGGCGCATAATGATTTTTTGCGTTCATTTTTGGGTACTTATTTTTTAAATAACGTTTAGGAATTAATTTTTTTTTTTTTTACGAATTATCCTTTCCCTCCCTTCTCCTACCCTCCCGCGAATTATTCTCGTATGAACTTTCAATAGTTTTTACGTTAACTCAGTTGACGAGATAAAAATGTGTTTTTGTACGAGAGAAGTAGGAAGCCAGGGGAACGAAAGCGGGGTGGTGTACAGGGGGCAATCGCGCGAGGTGCGAGATTTTCCCTCGTTAAAATCCAAGACTCACGTACGGAGCTCTCGTACTCGAAGAGGTACGTCTCCGTGAGCCTTGCGAGAGGCCTGTATACTTTATAAAGGTATAGAGCTAAAGACACTACACGTGCCACCGGACTGCGGACGAGGCATTTACGGCGAGAAAGTTTTTCTATCGCCGACGCGCTCTCGCGGGGACCCCGGGCGATTATAGAGTACAGGAGACAGTTTATAGGATGGTTGGCTATAGACCGCGCGCGTTTCCGCGGAAGGTCGGATCTCTTTCTAAATGACACACGCGAGAGAGGAGAAGCCTAATTGGCTACCGGTCTTGACGGCCGATCGCTTACTAACTTCTCTCCGCTACTGTGGCTTCTTGAGGCGAACTAAAACGCGAAAGGGAAATATTATCGTAGATCTCTGAATCCCTCTGTCTCGCTGACTGCCGACTTTGCCGTATCGAAACCCATGCGCTCTGCTTCGGCATCACATTTAAACGGTTCGGGTTATAATGTATAGCATTGACGACGAAAACATTTTATCTTATAACTTAATTTTGCAGATATTCGTATAGACAAGTTACCGGCATTTTATAAAACTATTTTTTTTCATGAAAATACCGGTTGCAACTGAAGTAAATTAACGAAAACGAAGCATAGTACGCGCAGAGGGCGTATATGCGGAGGTGCGCCATTTCATTCGCGAGAAGCGCTTCGCCGGGTGGCCATCTAGCGGCGAAGTGCTGAAGTTACAATGAATCGTCACCGTGGAATTGCTCGAGAAAATGGTTTTCCGTAGTTACAGAGTCTGAGAAGAAAAATCCCTTTCATCAGGAAATATTCCGTATAATTCAGCATATCACCAATCCAATCAAAATTTTTTTTTGTATGAAAGATTGCAATTCCTTAATGTTGCGATGCTAGTAAAAAGCAACTTTTTTCATACTTAATTACAATCTGTAATATTGTATTATGCGATATTGCAAACGACTCCATTGCCTTGAAAATCCTATTTAAGATTTCTAATTAAAATATATCCTGTCGTCGAATCGATCGAATTCCGAGTAAAAATGATTAAAAAAAAAGAAGAATAATCGAGTACCACTTTGCCGAGACAAATAATCATTTGAGTTTCGAAGTACGAGAGACTAAGGTGGTCAATGTCGAACGAGATTTCGGAAATCTCGTCGGCCGGTCACGTTCATTCGCGGGGGTACACACAATCCGCTTTCTGTCCTTCTCCTCGTTTGCTGATATGCTTTCTCGTCGTTCGTTGCTTCGACGTTCGCAGGGCGTTGCAAAAAATCCCATGAGAATCTTGGGGCAATTAGTCGATATTTTAATGCGCAAAAAATCGGCCCCTCGTTATATACCGGTCGAAAGAGAGAACGAGAGAGAGAGAGAGAGAGAGAGAGAGAGAGAGGATAAAACGTAGTGACCGTAGAGGATCGACAGTGGGACGAGAGCCAAAGAGATGGAGGATGGGTATCGCCACTTCCCAAAGGACCAAGCAGCAGAAAAACGCCGCTCACTCGGCCACTCGGACGACCAAGAGCGGCACCTTGTTAGCGCAACGATTCTTCGCTTGACGCGGGCTCCACCGAAAAATAATACGGACGTTAACCCGCTCGCGCCAGAGGCTTTGGGCCAAAGGCAAAAGTATAAGGCAGAGAGGCGGTAGCAAACAGAAACAGCATCGGGATGCCTGTGGGCAAACACTTCGCGATCGAAATAATAAGCCCGGCGGCGTGAATCGATCCAAGGAATCACGATCTTCGCCACAAACAGTACTAAACACACACTCCTCAAAAGATCGTTCGTCGAACGATCCAAACCGAAAATCGCAAATATTTCGTAATAAAAATAAAACGACTCGCGGCCTCTTAAGTATCAGGCAATTATGCCTAATAAACCCGAATGAAGCCTATAAACCTGTAATGTTTATGAGTGACTGTATGGCTTTGATGATTGGGAATTAGGAACCGGCTAACCGGCTGCGCGATGGAAACGATCTTCCAATGATAGATCGAAAATGAAGACACTAATATAAAAGATCTTTTTTTTCAATGCCTCATCTCCTTCTGTTTCGCCTTTTTGTATCGTAACTTTCGAAAATGAAGTCCACCAAGCGAACGGATAATAAAACAGATGAAACAGAGCTGCATATGCTTCTGTTTTGTGTTCTATTAGCCTATATTCGTTGATATGCAGCATGTTAGACCGGCAGATCATATTCTTGATGCAAAATATGACCATTTTCGCGAATGGCGAACTCTATGATCAATTATACACTTAACCGCAGTTTTTCCTTCCGTTTTTTCGTCATACTTATCAATCGTCATGATCGCTTCGATCTATAGACTCATCAAATAGTCTTATATCGTCAGTTCCTAACTTACGCATACGAAAAAGGAGATTTTTTCAAAAATTTACGTTTTACAACCTTGTTGACTCGACAAGTTAAACACGTTTACATTATTTATTATCATTGAGAAGTATGACAAGATAACTCGCGTCACACTGTCCCCCGCATCGTCTTCCCGCCTTCCCACCATACGATTTTATATCTCGTTGATGCGATACGCGAACGCAGAGGCATTCTGTGAAACGATGACAATCTCCGGTGGGTCTAACCGCGCCGGCACGGGGACCAGAAGAGATGACCTGAGGAGTAACAGCAAAAGAGGAAAAGAAGTAGAAGCAGAAGCAACAACCGAAGGCCTAGAGGTGTGGTCCGAACGGTGAACACCGCGGGTTTCCAGGAACGCGAGCCATTAGACCTTCCGGCTGGTGTTATAAATTGTACATCGTTTAATTAGGCTCTACTCCTCTCGTGGCCGTTTCGTGTCGGAGCCGCGCCGGGTTTCCCTCCTCTCCGCGGTTATTTACCATTTACTCACCGAACGGCGACTCCTTCCTTCACTCTTTCTACCTCCGTTTTTTCCTGACATTTTTTTTATTTTTTTATTTCGTTCCTCGCTGATTCTCCACGCGCGGGACATACATAGAAGAACGGTTATGCTACCCTCGCATCAAATTGGATCGGAGAGGGTCGGCAGACCCCGGAGGGTTATGCATACGCGGGAGTTACGTTAAACAAACCTTTTCTACTGCCGGAGCATTTTCCGATTTATCGGACCAACTAAACCAACGCGATTCACGCTAAAAAAAACCCATAATACTCACATGGATTTTTTTTATATAAAAAATATATTAGAAATATATGAAATTCGATGTTTTTATGGAATTAAATAGATCGTATAATTTTATTTTCGCTCCATGTTGGTATCTTGCGAATCTCAGCATAGGTTAGGATTCCTCAAAAAATATTATAAAAATTTACAAAAAAACATTTTTTTTTAGAAAAATTGAATTTTTTTTTTTTCGAAAAATAAAAAAGGCGCCTTTTTGAGCATTTCTTACATGCATCGTCTACATGCAGTTTTTTTCTCGTAATAATTATAAGAGTAATTAGAAAGAATTTTTTTCCAGGACTTCGCTTCATCCTATAAATATTTCCGCAGCGGAAGAATAATGTTAGTCAATGAAATAAAAATATTTGCATTGAGAATCCGAGAAATACGAAAAGCTACAGTCACAATTCGCTAATTGTCGAAATTAAGTTGTCTTCACGTATGTTACAGGCGAAGCAGCGAGTCTATATAGTATCGATCTAATTATGCATGATATTCCCGATAATAATCGTATCGCGGAATGAGTGGCGAACCGGTGGTGAGATCGCACGCGAACCTGTAGTACTTTAGTGCTGTAGATATACATATAAACATATATACATATATATGTACGTACGATACAGTGGCATGAAAGTCGTAAGGAATTCTCTCAAGAAAATTGAGAACTCGGTGTCCGAACCGATCGAGAGAGTCTCTCGTGGGATTATCGCGAGGCGGCAAAGCGTTTAACGGACGTTTCGGTTTCTCGGTTTCCACTGGTCGCCAGGCAATCCGAACCGAGCGGTGGCAAAAATTCCACTCTTATCTCGACTGATGAAGTAGAAATTAGTAGCCGCTACCGTACACAGGCCGCTCGAGCGATACCGGCTCTCGCATACATACAAACGCGCAAAAAAAAAAAAAAAACACGTATACAAGAAGAAGGAAAGATATAGGCGACGAACGACGAAACGGAAAGGACACCAATAAGAATCTCAGCGTTTACAGCTTCCATATATCTGATATACCTATACTTTTCCGCTGATGCGGCAAAGGTATCTTTCAGTGTATATGCGTTTGTATCGGTGTGTATTCTCCGGTAAGAAACGTTCTTACTTCGTCGCACACGGGGCGCACGTCCGACACTGCGCGCCGGGGACGAGTCCGCATTCGAACAACCGTAAGTGTTGGATTCTCGACCGTTGTTAAGTAAATTGGGTCCCAACCGGTTTCTTATTTCGTGGCCACTGTCTTACTCGGGCGGTGTATACAACCCGAGACCCGCGATGGCAAACCGAGAACCGCTCTACGGGTTCGTCGCACCAAACGATTCGATGTGTGGCTTTCTCTCACTTTAATCATTTTTCCCTCATTCGCGATTTTTTCGCAACGCGAAACTCAACGCGGTTTTTTCTATCGACTGCGCGAGATAAAAAGGACGTAGAGGACGAAATTAGAAACGCGAAAGAAAAAACTCGCTATCGGTATGTAAACCACTTGCAAAAGGTGTAATGAAGAATTTTAATAAGGAATTTGATTGAAAAAAGGATTTAGAGATCAAAGATATTAAGATGAATCGTAATTAACTGAGCGTCGCGTGGGGTTTGAAACAAATTTGTGGCTAAAGACAAAAGCCGTTCAACCGATTTTTGATTAATTTTTTTTCGAAATTTCATTAACATCGCGGCGTTTATATGAAAATTAATATATTAATTTAAAAAATGTCATGCAATTTTAAATAAAATATAAAAATATCATACAATTTGAAAAAAAAAAAAAAAAAATTAATGTAACAAGACGATGCCGAAAAAAAATCAATTATCACGTTCTATGCACGTTGCATCGATTCGTAGCAATGGCACTATCAGTGCGGAGAATTTCGATTTTTTCTCTTGACGCCAAAAAAAAAACGATGAGGAAGAAATCGCGGGAGCTGAACTGGCAGCTCCGAGTAGGTTACCCAAAGATCTCCGTTTCCGATATACCCACTCGTTTTTTTTTTTTTTTTTTTTTTTCTTCGTCAATTTATAAGGATTTATACTCACCAATCTGGTGGGCGAACTCGTGGCTCTCCGTCGGCCCTTTATCTTTCTCTGTGTTCATCGCCCGTTATGCTTCTTTCTCGCAATGCCTCCGCGACTCGTCACGAGTAAAGCGGCGGAAGGGAAGGAGGGAGAGGGGTTGTTCTCTTTTGTAGATCGCGAACAACGAACCGAGACGTCTTTAAACAGTCGAGAAAAAGAAAAAAAAATATTCCGTCATTCATCGAAAATTTATCAAAACGATTGATGAAAAATAATTTATTTTATTAATTAAAAATATATTAAAAAATTATACTAACAAAAAAAAACGTAAAAAAAAAAAAAAAATTCCCTTTATCGACACTATTAATTACAAATATATACTTTTTAAAAATAAATTCTTTTTCACATCGTATCCAAGACAACAGGGAGTGCATAAATAAAATTTCGATAAGATATGAAAATTAAAGACGATTTTTTTTTTTTTTTCGTCACATTTCGAAAGGGATCGGAGCCGAGGGATCGAACCAATTAATAACAATTACTACAATCGCAATTAAACTGATTAAACCAATAAATGGACAACAGTAGTAAAAAATAACTATAAAGTGGATAATCAATTAAAATGTATTAAAGAGGACATGTGCGCTGTAGAGTAAACGTGAAATGAATAAACGAATGAATCATCAAAAACGAGAAGTGAAGCTGCAATGCTGAAAGTCGCTGAGACGAGATGAGGTCAGGATGCTGGGAATAAGGAGAAGATATCCACAGAGAGAGAGAGAGAGAGAGAGAGAAAGGGAGGGAGAGGGAGAGAGAGAGAGAGAGAGGCGCATACAAAGGGAGGGAGGAAAGTCCACCTTAATGATATTGTAGTAGACGTGGCCGCGCGCAGGCCGCGTCTAATTGCGCCACTGAAGCGGCCATGTTATCCGCGACGGGGGTGGAAGAGCTCAAGTGGAGAAGGATGGACCACGCGCGCGAGTGATAGCGAGAGGCGAGCCGCGGGTGAGGATCGACGACGAGAAAGGATAGTCGTCGAGGACGAGTGGGGAAGAGACTGAAAGAGAACGCGAAAAATCCCTCCGTTGAGCTCCAACCACATAGAAAGAGGAAGAGACAACGTTGGTAACAGGGCGGCAAGAAAGAAGAAAAGATATAACGGTAAGAGAGGGAGAGAACATCCGCACCGTTTAACTATCTCGATTCCACTCGCTCGAGAAGATATCAAGCGAGAAAGACCTATATATCGAGCAGAGGGAGCGGGAGGAGGGGAGGAGGGGAAGGGGGTGCGCAGGGCTAACTGGAAACGATGCAGAGAGGTAGAGAAAAAGAACGGTCGAGGAATCGAGAGTGTGCGAAGCGAGAGGGATGGAATTGAGAATCGTGGGGAGAGAAAGAGAGAGCGAGAGAGAGAGAGAGAGAGAGAGTGCGATTGAGAGAAAGATGCGAGAAGGAAGAAAAGAAAGAGCGACGATGAAACCGAACGAACGCGACAGGTCACGAAAGGCCTCCGTGAAAAAAAAAAAAGTTGAAAATGCAGCATGGCGGTCGGGGAATCGGGTAGCAATTATTGCCGACAGTAACGAGACTCAAATGTGAATCGTTGCTGTGGGTATATATAGACGACGAGTCGGCGGAGGTGACGACCAACGTTTCGATGAAACGCGGACGTGTCTTCCGGTATCGAGAACTGGATCCCCGATACAAAACGGTGACAAAAGAGATGGCAACAGGGATTCGACATGCGCACACACGTTTTTTACAACTCGCGACACGTATTTCGTCGCTTCTATTGCGTGTATCGATATGTATCGATTGATTAAAAAATATCGTCAATATTACTCTTGTAATGCGAACTTCTTCTTTGAAGCTAACAACGTTTCTTCGAATCTCTATGAATGAATGAATGGATGGGCTGTTGATCAATCGAGAAAAGCTATCTTCGTAAAGTGGAACATCGTAATGTTTTAATTGATCACTTGCGCGATCGTTAAAATTAATTTTTGAAAATAAATAAGAATTGTAATGAAAAAAAAAAAAAAAGATCATTCGATTTATCGGAACTGTTTAGTTTCGAAATAAATTCCGTATCAATGAACGTTTTTTTTTTTTTTTGCAGCATACAGCGCCTCACGCGAATAAAACTTTGTACGCGAACAACACAGACGCAATTAACATAACGTCGGAATAATTATGAATTATTATTTTTCTCTTATCCGAACGATTAACCGAACCGTTATAAATTGTGCTGTAACCTCGTGAATTTATTGTGAATTCGTTTTTCCATCGTTCGTTGCAACGAAGAAGCGATAGTGAAAAAAAAAAAAATGGAGAGCGAGGAAGGGAGAGAAAGAGAGGAAATACTTATCGCAAAGTGCTTACAAGAGTCGTTCGGTACTTATTGTCGAGTGGCGCTTTCATTTTTTTGTCGGACATTTCCGTCGTCGTAGTCGTCGGTCGCCATGGGACGTGGTAGCATAACCATCGGCGCTTTGCACGACCCGACGAGCAACACCCCCGCGTGCGTCCCCTTTCGCCGGTCACCCTCTCGGCGCGCGCTTGCTTCGGCGCTCGTTATATTGGCTACTGGAAGGTATCCTTGCGCTATAGCGTTAGCGACCACCGCGCGA
Organism: Buathra laborator; assembly: GCA_934046635.1. Lineage (NCBI taxonomy): Eukaryota > Metazoa > Arthropoda > Insecta > Hymenoptera > Ichneumonidae > Buathra > Buathra laborator. Next base: position 10,841,389 of record OW203900.1, read on the forward strand.
GGCCACCATCGACCTCCCCCCGTCGCCTCTTTGGCACCCGGGGGGGTGAGTCAAACGTGGGAGGGCGGTTCAACCCGAGGGTTGCTCCACTTGGCGCACGCGTAACCGCTGCCAGTCAATATTAACCGCCGGCATGACGCTCGCGAGACCCGAGCACCCGCGAGCGCAGACGAGACCACTACCGACTACCCGAGGGCAAACGGAAGAATAATCCATAGTGCAAGAGAGCGAGAAAAAAAAATGTTCAAGAATAAAAATTCTTTACAGTTATCGAGAAGTAACAAAAAATATACGCCTTCCTTTTTCGATTATTCGATTGAAGATATGAAGTACAAGTTTACAACAAACAAACAAACTAAACCAACCCTTGGTAATTATTGCGTAATAGCGAAGCAAATACTACTTATGTTGCTTCAAAGGCATAAAGAGAGAAAGCTACTAGACAAGGCGAAGTAAAAGACGATGTATAAAAAATTTTTAAATAAAAATGTTACCCCCTGAGTAATTGTGTATCCATTAAAAAATTGCCGAAGAGAATGAAAAATCAGCGTTTCATTATTTTCAAAAAATTTTCAAGATCTTTTGTTATTTTGACGAAATTGCCGAATCTCGTGTTATTACGAACTAAAATAAAAAAAAAATTATTTTTGAGAATATCCCTCCACCCTAACACACGATTTAAAAAATTGCCGACGAGAAGGAAAAATACCATTTCATTGTTTGCAAAATTTTTTCAAATTTTTTTTTTTTTTTCGTATTGCCGAAATTGCCGAATCTCGCGTTATTACGAACTAAAATCGAAAAAAAAAAAAAATTCTTGAGAAAATCTCGCGGAGATGGGATGAGATTCAATGAGCTTGAAAAGCACGAATATGCTTGCACCCTACACACAAACACGCATTTAGTATCTCCTGTTCTGTTATATAGTACATAGTGCATGCAGCGAGTGAGAAAGAGAGTGCAGGCGAGATTCGCTCCCCACCGGTCGCTCTGACAACTTCTCATTGTCCGCGATTCAACCGTCGACGTTGTGACGCGGCTCATTGTTAATTAAACTACGAACGGTCGGTGGCTCGCCATTGCCTCTTTCTCTCTCTCTCTCTCTCTCCTCTCTCAGAAGCCGCGGGATGTATTTCATACACAGCAAATGTGGAAGCGGAGACCCGCCGGTCCGATAAGTAGAAGCGTATACCGAGGCGTCGAAAGCACACTGCTGAACAAGCGAACGACGAACGACTTTCTACACACGCATACATTCTCCGGAGGGAAGAACAGTTCACAAAGCAATACATAGTGCATTCTCGTTCGCAATCTTCGCACACGCAAATATCATACAGACAAAACGCATACACGTGGGTGAGTCTCGTCGACGTGACGTTTTCATAGAAATGTCGGGCAATAACGAGCGCGTTAATTACGAAAGCGAATTAATACACGCGAGACGTGGAGTATATCGCAGAAGTCGAAGGCAGACGGCAAATAAGTGTTCAACCGTCGAGAAATATAGTAAGCTGAAGGGTACATAACGTATTATAAATTGAACTGCAATACTCGACAACGCATCGATCTATCTGTAGTTCTCGTTTGTTTGCGCGCTGAATACAGTAAACATTTGTGCGGAATTGCGGAATAGGCATTAGTCCTGTGCATTGATAATTCGGAATTTTGTGTCGCAATATCAAATTTTTTTTTTTTTTTTGGAAACGAATTCACAGAATCGGACGCAGTTGCGATACACATAACACGAGTTGTCCCTTTCATATTCGCGATTTATATATGCAGTTTATTGAATAACATATACTTTTCTCGATCTCGCGGATGCACGAGAGTACAGATTCGGTTAAACGGAGTATTGAAAACTACTCTGCGCCCCGCAAAATGCTCTCGCTGACGATGTGGAGTACGTAAAGGGTACCGATCTTTGTCAGAAATTTCGGAAGAGGTTTTTCTCGTCGGGAAAAATCTATAAGCTCCGGCCATTGGATTTTCAGAAGCAGATAACCGCGCGTCCTAATTCTCTCGATCGTCAAACTCCCCGTTCTCGATCGTTGCCCGGGTCTCTTGAAGGTGCGCGCGCGCTCACAGGCACCCCATAAAACGCAGGAAATTACCGAGTAGAACGCTTCGGTACTCTCGATATCGAGAGCACAAACCCTTATCGAGGCCTTCTTCCTCGCCTCTGACTTTCCGCGCGCGAGAACATGCGGAAGTGAGGAGTAAGACGAGGGGCGGGGGGGGGGGGGAGGGGGTAGTCCCTCGTCACCTACCCTGACATCGAAACGACATCTTCTTCGGAAATAACCAAAAGTGCTTCGAGCCTTGAAAACTTTTTCTTCTACCGATTTTTTTTTTTTTTTTTCATTCGCAAAACGATCGTTTTAGATCGTAATTTAACTTTTTCGTCGTTAGCATTGATAACAAATTCATTTCATCTATTCGCTGTTGTTATGATTGAAAAATAAAAAAATAAAAAAAATATTCTGAATTCCGTGTTTAAAATTTCCCGGATTTATATTTCTTATCACCACAATGCTGCAGTTTACAAGTCTTTCTTCTATTCTTTAAAAAAAAGTTCTTTCGTAATTACTTTCGTGGAAGAAAAAATAAATTAGTCTCATTTTACGACGATCCGCGAACATTTTATCGTACCTGAAGCGTGATAAAGAAAAATTCTATCTTCCAACGATTTCATTAGCCGGACCACCCCTCACGCACGCAGCTAATAACAACGGCTGAGGCTTTTCCTCGGTCTATGGCTCGGCGTCGTCGACGACATCGTTCTCGTTGGTGTATGTACAACGATGCTGAGGGAAGTAACTCGGGAAAACACATCGCGACACTTCTCTTTGTCGTGAAGAAAGTTTAGGAAAGAGGAGTTAGGGCTCCAGGGATGGGGTGGGGGTTGAGTAGAGCGAGCGAGTGGCGTTGGCCAGCATCAGCGAGGGGTTGATGCGCGTAGGTGGCGCGCGCGCGCGTGTGTCTTCCTCATCGTTGGGGTGCGGTGAGCGTTGGAATGGCAAAGGGGGTTATAGGTATAGGAGAGCGGAGAGAGAGAGAGAGAACGCGAAAGGGAACCAAACGCGGAGAGGCTGGTGGATCCTGAGCACGTCTGCGGATGATAGGAGTAGCGAGCGGCAACAATACCCAGGAAATTACATAACTGTTGGAAATATCAACCAATACCAGTGACTACCCCCGCAGCGGTAGCGGTAACACAGTGGCAAGCGGTATAACAGTAGCTTCGAGTAGAGTACCACGAGCCGACGGCCGGGGCATCAACAGCCCCGTAGAACCACTAGCATCCGAGCCGCACACAACCAACCAACGAACCCCAACCCCCCTTTAGTCGCATTATTATAACTGGTAGGTGGCGTATTATACGCAACCGTCGGGAGAACTCAGGCGGGCGAACGAGATAGCAGCGCGCACCGTGCTGGAGAATGAAACGAGAAATTGAGTTGTGCAGAACAGGGAGGACGAGAAAAGCGAGAGGGAGCAGAATGTCGACGACGGCGATGGGAACAAACTGTTGGAGTGAACGAACAAATTTTTTTTTGCACTTTTTTTTAATCCTCGGAACCCCTACAGAATTTTTACGTTGCCGGCGTAAAGTTTTAATTGGAAATCAATTAACATCGAATATTGTAGTTATAACGTTTAAGATGCGAAGGCAAAATAATATAATTCATCATTCATGAAGGGATGAAATTGCTAATAAAAAATGTATTTCGGTACATTTTAATTCTTTGAAACACATTTTTACGTTAATTTAATTTAACTTCAAAAAAATAAAATAAAATTACAAGAAATTTATCGCGCGAGTCAATAATTTTTTTGGAATTTTTTTTTTTTTCACTCTTTTCTGTATTTGTTAACTGCGAAGAAAGGCAACTGATTTGGGAGACCTAAATTTATGCGAAAAAAAAAATGCATTCATATATTTAGGGGAAAATGTGTAAAAAATATTGTTGCGAATTTTCGTTATACCCATCACTACTAAGCAACGGCGACACAACGAGAACGAGGTAAAGATATCGTCGCTCTAGTTCCCGGTATATAGTTATATACCGCCCCCGTACCGCACTAGCGGGCATCACGTCGACTGCCAAGTAATTCACAAAAATTAATTACTAACTTGTTCGCGCGAAGGGCGTGCGCGGGGGCTATACGACGACAAGGTAAAAGCGAAGGGATCGGTTAGGAAAGGAAGAGACGGAGATATTGAGAATTTCTCGCCTCGACAGAAAGTGTGCAGACAAAAGAACCCCCAACACCGCGAGAAGCACCGACCGGTCGTCGTTTCAGAAATGGTCGAACAATGGAACGAAAGCCCGCGCTGGCGTACGCTGATTAAAATTAAATAATACACAGTACGCCGCGAATGGTAACAACGACGTAGCGTGGAATCGATTAATCCAATATTCTCACCAGTCAATGTTTCGTTCGAAATATATAACTGCGATGAGATCGCGGTAAATCCACTTATAAATATAGAATCGAAGAACGAGGAAAAGTGATGCGACTGAATATGATTTTTTTTTTTTTATCTCACCAACGTGTTTTTTTTGCACCCCTTGTAGATCGCGATGTCTTTGAAGACACCACTTTTCGGGTGGAAAGAACGAGGAAAAGTGATGCGACTGAATATGATTTTTTTTTTTTATCTCACCAACGTGTTTTTTTGCACCCCTTGTAGATCGCGATGTCTTTGATAGACACCACTTTTCGGGGGGTGTGAGGAATAAAACGATTACATAAATGGCCGTTTAATGCCACGTAGTGGGGACCAAATTGAATCACAGACAGTCAACTATCCGTGGACCCGAAGTCCTTCGGGGATATATCGTATATAACTATATCCCCAGTGGCAAAACTATTGTCCCTATAGTGTGGCAACGCTGAACGAAAAGTACGACGTAACTTGAACTATGAGAATCCTCCCCTGGCGCGCACCCCATGGCATGCGTGTGCACAGCAGACACGTTTTGCCGAGTGGGACGGAAAGTCAAACGCCTCGATGATCGACCCCATACGTTTCCTTCTATGTTTGTCTATTACGTATGGTTTACCGTGGTTTACCAGGGGAATATATATGACTTTATGCGCTTTTGGATCGGAGGGTTAAAGAATATATTCTCGAGGGACTCGGAACGTTGATTAAGCGTAACGTATGCGATTGCGGTTCGTGTAATATATAACAAATAAATCGGTATAAGTAGACTGGTGTTGTACAATTTTTTACCCCTATATATACGTAAATTTTCATCGAAAAATTCGTAAATCGATAAGACGATAACGATTTTTTACGACGTGGCGCCGATTTTTCGATTATTCATTCTTTTATTGTCGCTATAACGCTTACCTTCGAATATAACCGATACACACAGCTCCGCACCGGTTCGTATCTATCCTTATATGCAATTTCGCGTCATCTCGGAAATATATCGTCGAGTATTTTACGCTGCGGGTTTATAAAGGATTACTTCTGCTGCATGAATGCGTATGAATTGATTGGAAAAACGTCTATTAATCCACTTATCTTCCTACGCGAAATGAAATAATGCCATTGCTCACAGTTAAACGAACGAATTTAAAAAAAAAATTCAAATAACAAAAAAAAAATTCTTTTTTCAAATTTTTTTCGAATTTTAAATAAAAAAACGAAAAATGTCCATTTTTTCATTTTTTTTTTTGCAACTATTTCTGTTTTTATTTTTATTTATAAATCATCACTTTCACAGTCTTTACTCGACACGAAAATTCTTAGAGCATCGATCATGCAAATCAAGAGAGTTAAATTAAATCCAATAAATTCTACGACTGTTTTTGTTTATTTTTCATAATTTAAATAAGTGTAAAATCCATCGTACCATTTCTCGATTTTACGGTTTCACTGCATGTAGAGATTTTAATATAAAGTTCTCGTAATAATAGAGAACGAAGCTTCGGCGATAATGTGCAAACGATGCAATGTATGTTTAACACAATGTCCTCTGCAAAAGGCCAATTCTGCACGAAAGGGACGGCCTTATTGGAAAAGGGTAGATAAGGCGATGCGGGGCAGCAGGAAAGAGGCGCGTGTGTGTATAGATGTGTATTTGTGTGCGCGAGGAGGGGTGGCGAATGTTCCCGCCGCCCGTCGAACGGAAATTAAATATGCTTCAGTCGATAAGTCAGAAGCTGTGTAGAGTTGCGAACGGGTGGATGGAGGGATGAGAGAGGGTGCAGAGCCGGGCGCGAACCACTACCGCGGTATCAACGCCGGGAGATGAGCTATTGTGCTATTTTCGCGAGGGAATGGAAAATCTGCGGGAACCTCTCTCGCGAGCTTTCGTCATTCGTCGTTTGTTTTTTTTTTTTTTTTATTTTATTTTTTTTTATTTTTTGTTCTGCTCCTTTTTATTCATACGCGTAGCGAGAACGACTCGTTGTACACGAAGCGATTCTTTTTTCGGACGTTCCATCAACGGAACGGACGGACGCGTTGACGGATAAATTTCGCTTTGATAAAGTGCCTTACCGTTGGAACGAACGTCGCTGTGCGTAATAGTATTGCAGTCGGTGTATATTTTACACGTATATTTCTGGAGGAAAATATAAACGAAGAATAGAAGGCGAGAGAAAGAATTATTCAGGGTTTCGCGATTCTTTCGTACATTCGTCAGTCACTGTTGTCAATATAGACGTCATGTGCATCGCAGTCACTACTGCCGTCACATAGAAACATAATTATCTTTTTTTCGACTTTCACTCCATCAGAAAATTCCTTATCATTATTTCCAAAATTTTATCAGAATCTACGAAATTACTAAAATTTGAAAACGCGTCGTATTACGAAGATAACGAAATATCATACATTTTTTTTTTAATAAGCAGATTTTTTATTGAGTTTTCATCATTAGGGTAACAATTCCTACGAATGTTTTCGGCTCAAAATATCAACAAGAACGCCGAAAAAAAAAAAATATATCTGACGATAAAAAGACCACTTTTACGCAGCGAAATAAATGTCTCTAACGTTCCCTAAGTCTCGGTAAACGTATCGATTGTTAAAAAAACATCTCTGAATCGAAGAAACCATTGAAAAAGCATATATTCACGTGAAACTGTAAGGTCGCAGCTAACTATGGAAGAGTTATTGGTAAATTTCAAGCTGTTCATCGACGTCGAGAATCGTTTTGTTGTTAGCATTAGTTGCGCTCTTTTTCGAGTATCTTTTCGTAGTCATTGTTGCACTCGGTGTGCGGTGACTCGTATATACCTTTTCGCGTCCTTCTTTTCCCCGGCAAACCCGGGGGTCCGGGCAGAGGACCCAAAAACCGACGCCTCGAATCTTCTCGAGCGAACGGCGGATCGAAATTCTCTCGCGACACAAAGTGGAACGAATGTCACAATAAACAGACCACGAGAGACATCCGCGGGGAGTTCATTGATGCTTTCGAGTAGCGAACTCCATATGCGGCGAACGGATGGTATACATACTTGAGAACATAATAACCCGCCACTCGAGTGAGAGAACTCGAGGGAAAAAAAACTCTTTCGCTCGTCACGCCGGTACCATTAACGAATCTCGAGTTCCGACACTCAATTTCATTAATACTAAAAATCTTTTTTGAACGTAAAAACGGTGTCGTCACAATGGCTGTGTTACTACGAAGAAGTCGATACCTCTGCTATGATTTCATTCACGAGAAATTCTCTGCGCGAAATACTTCATTCACGCGATTTTCTATGTGCAAAAATTGCTGAGTCAGAAGTTTACATTGAAAAAATTGAGTACCGAAGGATTTGCCTTAATGTTCGAGTGGAGTATCGTGGAGTCTTTGTATTCATTCATTGAGTCGTCGAGTGCGACGTTCATTCAGATAAATGTGTTTCGGCACAAAAAAGTACGTTTTTTTTTCGTTGGCACTTGTAACTTTACGGTAATAACGAAGAGTCATAATTTCATTGAAAAATTTAACTACCGGAGGATTTACGGTGGTTAAATTTTGCAAGGACTGTTATTGAGACTTTGTATTCATTTGTAAAGTGCAGAAAAAAGTGTAGAAATTATTTAAAATTTTTTTTGAATACTTAAGAATTTTTTGAGGATTTTTTCCAATTTTTGAAACCAAAAAAATTTTGATTTTTTTATGGATGAAAAATCACGAATTTTCGAAAATTAGAAAGAATTCTTAAAAAAATCATAAGTGTTCAAAAAACTGTGCAAATAAATTTCCGCTAAAGAAAAATTTAAGTTTCCGGGTAATTTGTTAAACAATTTTTTTTTTTACTAATTTGTTAATAACTTTTTGAATTATTATTATGGAAAATTAATCTTCTTAGCACCTTCTGTATGGTTGATTTTTTTCAGATTTTTATTAAATTGGGAAATATTCGAAATTCGCTCTGAATTTCACGTGAATCTCACGTTTTAGTAACACGCAGCGATACACCCTCCTTAAGCGGAATCGAATAAACTCAAGAGAACCGCAACTCCAAAAATCGATATAAAAGTGTTTGTATACTCTTCGAACCGATGAACATTTGATTCATTCGATTTCAAGTGCATACAGAATCTTCATTCAGATTCTTCCAAAATCCCGTAAAAAAATAATTTCTAAATCATATATATTACGATAAACGGCGATGACATCGCGTTTTGAAGACGACAATCCTCCGTCATGAAAAGAGTCGCTGAAAGGATCAAAGCTTTTATCCTCGAGTGTCTATTGTATTAGAAATGCGCGTGTAAAACGCAGTTTTCTGCATTGGACCGCCGCGCTGGACATCGCGCGCTGCGCTTTGATTCTTCGCGCTCAGTAAACTACGAGAAGATCGTAATGCACGGACGAGTGACTCCGAGCATCGCGCAGCGTGCTTTCTGATGTCCCGGGGAGGAGAGGAGGAGAGACCTCGATATCCCGCGGGGGCATCCGTTTGTAAATTTGACATAATGCGCCCTACAAGATTATTTAACGATTTATCACCGCGTCAGCGTGCTGGTAAATGCCGGGGAGGTCTATTATTAGGTATATAATATAACACGTATATATGTACATGTAGTCGGCGTGTATATATATATATATAGGTATCTGTAGCTACGAAGGGTAGTAGGTGGATGCAGGAAAGATGACGGTCCCGAACCGCTGAACAATCGAGACTACGGGGACCCATGACAAATGATCTGTAAGCTCAGTCGCCCGGACAATCCCGAGATTTCATTCCTATATTATATTCCATCGGTTTTTCTCTCTTTTTCATCCTCCGTCATTCTCTTGGAAGACATATCTTTGTTTGCCTGTCTCCCTAAAAACTAAGATGTTTTTTTTTTTTTTTTTTTCAAAAAAATCTTTATTAACCACTTTACGCGCGGATACCGGGAAATTTTAATGGCACACGAAAAAAATTATAAATGGCACATTAAAAGGTATGCAATTCCAGAATGAGAATTTACAGATTGAAACGATGTATACGCGAAAAAAATAATGAATTAACAAAATTAATAGTTTATTGGGATAATTTTTTTAAGAAAAATATTTTAGGCGTTTTAAACGTTGTTGTGGTTAATTTAAAAAATCATTCAATTCAAGCCGAATTACAATTTATTCGGATTTTTATTTTTTGTTTTTTTTCACGCTACCTTTTCACGCTAACTCCGTTGGAGTTAATCATTTTAAATAATTTTTGGAGTACTTTATTGTTGGAAATGTTTACATCGTATTTATACGAAGAATAATAATTAAATTGCTGTTTACAGTAGTGTAACGGAATTATACATATAACAACAGCACAAGCGTTTTGCTCGAGTGTACAAAAGAATTTCCGTCGATTGTTAAGAAAGTGAAAACTCGATAAGGAGACGACCCATTAATGAATCGATTAGAATAGCCGTTAAATTATCATAATTGGAATACAATTGCGATGATTCGACGATTATTCCGTTCGTCGGCGACGACGAGGGTCAATGCTAAAATAAAACGGTGCCTCCGAACCCGCGAACTTTACATATTTGTCAATAGAACCAACGAGAACTTCCGCTTGTAATTAACGACTGTTTGATTTTCAAATTCTCGTTTGTTTCGGTGTCGAAACTTGAATAATTTCTTTTTTCTGTTCATTCTAATCGCCGTATTCAGCATTTTCATCATATTTCGAAATAACCTTAAAATACATTTTTTTTATTTTTAATTTCATATGCTATCGTAAAAAAGAAAAATAATCATCAAATCGCCTGAAATATTGAAAAAAATTCCATTGTTACAACAAAAAATATATTTTTTAATCAACGAAAAAAAAAAAAAAAAATGATTCGTGTTGCAGAAACCGGCAACGATCTCCTTCGTCGTCTTCTCTCCTCATCCGTCCATCAAAGATCATAATACTTTATTCCCTTCAACCAGTAGCGCACGTGAGCAGTGATCACGTGAGACTCTATAAAATCGCGAATAGTCCGAGTGTTCGCGAGTCCTGTAACCGTATCCGCGACGACCCCGTCGACGTATATACAGTTTGTCGATTCTCGTTGTCTTTTTTTTTTTTTTTTTTTTTTTTTTAACTGTCGAGAAGACGCTATCTCTGGAAGCTCCGAGAAACGCGCGAAGGGTCGAGAAAGAAAGAGAGAAACAGCGAGTCAAACCCATCGAACGCCGCGTGAGCGGTGCACACAGTCGCCAGGTGCAAAGTGACTCCATGCTTCGTTTTCATTCTCTCTCTCGAACTTATTTTCTTTTTCTTTTGCTCCCTCACACTATTCGCCTCTGTTCTTCCTCCCCCGTCCGACTATCATCGTCCCTTTTCGCTCTTTCACCCTTCCCGTTACTGGCGAACTTCCTTCTCCTCCTCGCGAGTCTTCTCTTTCTCGCGATTCTTTTATTGTATTTTATTTTTCGCGCTACCGCAGCTATACCGCTGGTGAACCCAACAGAGAAACTCTAAGAGTCGACGGAGAGTTCTCTCGTATCGAATACAAGTTTCTCGGAACACAATCGCATATAATACATATGCAGTAGGCAGGGGAGAGCGCGGAGTTAACCGCGAGAGCGAAGAGTGCAGCAGTCTCGACGTCGTCGTCGCGGCTCCTGGAGCTCTCGCGAGGCTAGGCGCTCCGGGAACGAGTGTCCGCGGGTAGAATGGACATTGGAGGTGGACATCGGTGGATTGTGCAACATGGCCGACCCCGGCGAGCGAGCTACGCTCGATAATTGAAGGACCTCTCTCGCTATACTGTATACCTATATCTCTCTCTTACAGACGAAACCCTATCTTTTTCTTATTCTCTCTGTCTCTGTATCCATCTTTCTTTATCTTTCTAGCCTTTGCCCTAACCTCTCTTTTCGTCTGTGGCTTTGATTCTCCTTCACCCGCTCCCTCCCCCTCCCCCCCTCGTCGACAGCACCTCTTCTTTGAACCCTTATTCGTCCTGAATTCGTGCTGAAGTTTCGCCCTTATCGGCGATTCTATTCGCCAAGACGATGTTTTTTTTTATCTCTGTCAAGGATTTCGTAAAATTGAGTGTCTCGAATGCGTCGGTGGGAATTAGTAATATTTTCATATTTTTCTCTCGTAATTATGTTTTTTTGAAAATTATTTTTTATAAAGAAAAAAAAACCAAAAAAATGTTGAATTTAATTTTTATGCAGTAGAAACAGCAGGTAACATAAGACGAATATTACGCGTTCGTTTATAATACATCGAAATATGAAATTGAAAAATTGTAAGTCCGATAATGAGAAAAATTTTGCGGAGGGGTTTTGAATGGAAATAATTTCGATTGTTAGCGAAAAAGGGAGAAAGCTTAGTCACCGATCGAAGTTCGATAGACGAAGAGTCGATCAAGTCTGATCGTTCGGGAGACGTGTACGCGTGCGAACTGACGAGAGTTACGCTTATCTCTCGACTTATCGGCCGATACGATAATAGCAGTCAGGAAAACCGTCACCGGCACAATAATGGTCTGTTAAAAGTGCTGCTGTATGCTTGCAGCTTCACCCCTCCCCTCCCCCTCCTCGATCCCCTGAAACATTCGCACCCTCGCGGAGCATCGGCGCTCGCAGGGACTCGAGGACTTGTGCACAAAACGCAACCCCTCTACTGTGACGCGCACTATCGTGAAACTATCAACGGTGTTCTTCGCTCACGCGACCCTGAATCACATACAGACGGTTTCGACTGTATTGCAGCTATTACACGCACATACGCATTCTGTGTATACGAAAAGGCGTCAGAATCAACTGTGGAGTATTGCGACTTATAAATAGAAAATACAGCGAGTAGCATTTATTATTTTTTTATTTTTATTTAAAAAAAAATTTGAATTTATCAAATTTCGGATCTTCGAATGCTCCACTCGATTACGCGGAATGATATCAGTCATCGATTATTTGCCAAAATAAAATAAAATAAAATAAAATAAAATAAAATAAAATAAAATAAAATAAAATAAAATAAAATAAAATAAAATAAAATAAAATAAAATAAAATAAAATAAAATAAAATAAAATAAAATAAAATAAAATAAAATATGGGGTCTCGAAATTGAATTTTTTTTTTTAATTCTACGAATGCAATTTGAAATGATACGAGTCTAATGCAACCACTGCAGCGAAAAACGACGTTACTCGCTTAGCATGAAACACCCTCAACGTAATGCGATATACCCCCATAAAGTATACATATATTTATATAGCAGCTTCTATAAGCTCACGAGCGCTAGTTGGATGGAGGGGTTGAAGCAGTGATTCGTGTTATTCTTGTTTGCCAAGAGAATTTCGGGGTTCCGGGAGTTTTCTTCTCCCCTCCGTATGCTCCACTCGTTGACACGCGCTGTAATGCGTTATACCTACACCGGGGGTCTCCCGCGCGTCTGACGAGGGGTGGAGAAATAATTAAAAGCGTTTATCGTTGGAAATATATAGGCATATAAAGGGCTCTCTTACCAAATCCTCGAGGCTATCGTCCTTATAATACCTGTTCTTCCCCCATCGAGCATATTATTCTTTATTGAATTTAATTACAGAAGTGTTATCATCGAGATTACATACGGAATATAGTCGTTTCTCTAATCAATTCTATGTATTTTGTCCGATGCGATTTTTCCGTTCGAAAGAACGCAAAGAGCTCATCTTTTAGCGATAAAGGAAACACTGCGATAACTCTATACGCGTGTACTGTAACGTTTTCTGCAGCGTTTAAACCTCTTTTTTCCCTCTTTTCTTGCTTTCGACTTCGTGTTTTCGTGTCTTGGTATTTACTGGTGGCAGAGATGCCTCCAGAACGCCCGTGCGGACACTCTCTCGACGAGCGAAGATTCCCTCAAAGTTCTGCTAAGCTTTCCGATGTCTCGTCTACTACCGCTTGTCTTACGTACCATTCGACTCAACCGGAATACTATACTTCGTATGTATGTATATACATACATAACTATTTACATAAACATAGATATATCTTGAAAATCGAGAATGGTATACGAGAAGAGACGTAGATATAGATAGGAAAGTCTTTGCCGCCCGCCGGGTCGCTCTACAAATACAAATTTAACTGCCGCGCGCACTTTACTGCCGCAGACATAGTGGTCCCTTGGCGCATCTGTCGCCCGTTTCATTTTCTATTTTATTTATTGCCGAGAGCTCCTCTCGACTATGCCGCGTTCTTCTATCCCGAGATCCACATTATACTCACTTCGACGAAGTATAACTCTTACGTATATATGTGGGAGTCAGTTGAGTCGAAACTCGCGAAGTTAAACGTTCGACTTTCGAGAGTCAATCGGCTCCGTCCGACGAGATATACGGTCGAATTTCTTTTACGAAATTAACGTCGGCGCCGATTTGTCACCAACGGTGACTCGATATTTTCTCGAATTGGAACGTTTGCAGTAAAAAAAATTGTGAATTTTTTTTTTTTTTTTTTTTTAATATTTACTATTTCAACGAATCATTTAGATCGAAAAAAAAGCGAAAAAATGAGAAAACTGCGAGTAATTAGCGAATTTTAGCGCATAAAACTATGCGTTACGTGTAAATAATGCGAACATTGAGTATCAATTTTTCGATTTCCGAGCGATAAAACGAATAAAAATTTCCCAGATGTTCCGATACTCCATTAAAAAGCGTCCGTTATCGTAAGTCTGAGAGTTACACGATTGTCTCTGCGGGTATCAACGATCTTCATATAGCGCGTGAATCGTTTCGGAGTCGCCTTATCCTGGACATCCCCCGTGGATACGAAAAGGCATTCGAAGCTTTGATATGAAAGTCTCAGCGGAGCGGGTAAGCAACCGCGGGGCCAATATAACGTGTGAAAGCAAGTGCTACCGTGAGATTCTCGGTGGCGCGGTAACCGCAGCGCGAATATATTCGAAGAAGACGACGAGTAGAATCCGCGCGACAACGTCGACAACGAGGTAAAGCCCCCGCGGGGTTCGGTCTCGTCGTGTGACGACAACGACAACGACGAGCCTCGCGGTGTTAATGGGACCACCCGCCGCGCGCCGGGGCCCTAATGCCGCGGCGCTACGATTAAACGCAGACAGGATATTAAACCGCGCGCTCGCGCGCCCGTTCTCTCTCTCTCGGCTTCCATATACACGAGAGAGCTGCGGACCTATGGCTATGAACGCGACACACCCTCATATATATACTATATAACATATTTTGACAATACATCGCGAAAGCTATAAAGTACACCGCCATAAACCTCTTACGAAGCTTATCCCCCGCGGGTTGAGGGGGCGGAGAGGGAGGAGGAAGGGAGGGTCGGGTCCTTTAGTCAGCGGCGCGATTGCACCTCTCCCTCTTTCGCTACCTTTTCGTATGCACGCGATGCAGAGGTAGGAAAAGCCTAAATCACGATGGTCTTATCTCTGGAAGTCTCGAAGGGAAGAGATGCACACATGTCCCGTTGCTAAAGGCCAACGGGGCGGTTCCGAAATTTTCTAAGGGCCGAAGTTACGCCTTTTTGAATTTTAGTTAAACTGTATTGAAGCCCATCGTGTCTCATCGTTTATCATGCATACATCGTATATCTTATATAGGTATAGTACTGTATGGGAGACACTTTATAAAGCCATAAATATCATCGAGTACTTTAATTTATTATTTCGAAGAAATATACTGTTATCATCAGCTTTTTCGTCAATAATAAAGTTCGAGGAAACTTTGTGGCAAACGATTTTCTCAAAATTGCGGTAAAAACAAAAATGGCGAAAGGAATGCGTATTATATTAAAAGTGCTGTGGCAATTATTGTTGAATTTTTTTTTACCGCGTAATGTGGATAATATATTAGTAATATATGAAATTCGATTATTTAATTTATTACAAGATCGAAAAAAAAATAAAATCGATTTATCAAATTCGAGATTTTTTGCATATATGAAATTCGATGTTTTAATTTATTGAATAATTTATTAAAATATCGAATTTCGACTTCGAAACATCGAATATATTTTTTACTTATACTTTTTTTCATGTGGCGTAATTTTTTTTTTTTTTTTTTTTTTATTGCGCTTAACGCAATCAGCTTAACGACGCTTTTGAGCGATTTTTGCAAAAGCGTTATGCCATTAACCGCGTTGCACCGGTTAATAGGTATACCTCCGACCCTTGTGCACTCCACAATACATCGAGAAACGCGACGAAACTGTTCGCGCTTCTCGAATCGCCTCGAGTCCGCTGCCGGCTTTTGATGGTTTGTGTATCGCGCGAGGGAAGGCCCCACCCGAGAAAATATTCACGGCGTAACTGAAATTCGAGACGGCAGATCCAATCGTGGCAAAGGCGAGTCATCACGTACGTGAGAGCTCTCGCCCGCGGCATGCCTCGCGAAATTCGACGGGGATCGCCAGAGCTACGCGGCGCATTGGATAGAAACTGCAACGGTGCATATGCGTGTTTCTCGTCGCTAAAAGGGACAGCGAGAGCGGGAGATCGAAAAACCGAAGCGGTGGGTCCTGTGTAATACGCGAGAGCGATTTCGCAGCTCGAGAGCGAAGGGGCTGACGAGACGACGTCAGGGAACGCGCCCAATGCATTAGCTAACGCGCGTGTCATCGAACATCGCTGTATGGTTAATCCACACAGCGAGAACCACAAATGGACGAAAGAGCAAAAGAAACGCGTGTCGTCGCGAGGCAAATCGTCAGACGTGAGTGACGTCGTCTCGAACCTTATAAAAAATTGTGTCACGCGATCGTCGTTCGGGAATATGTGGGACAAAAAGTCGCCGATAAAAAAATGTTCATAATTTTTTTTCGCGTAAAAAATGTTTTTAAAAAATTTATTTTTGAATGCAAACAAATATTTCTTTAGTTAACTAATTATTATGATTTTTTTAAATAATTGAATATTTCGATCTTTTTTATCGATGGATGAAAATTCATGAATAATCAAACGATCGATTTAATGCAAAAAACAATATAAAATAAAAAAAGGGGTCATTATTTACCAATTTTATGAGAAATTTTTATCGAACGAAATTAAAAAAAAATGTATCTTACATGTCCACAAAAAAAAATTGTACGCTTTTTATAAATTTTCGGACTGATTTCGTTTCGCGAGAAATTAATTTTAGATATACTTCGGTTGCATAATTAAACGATGGACGTTATTTTATTGACCCGACGGGGCATGAGAAAATCAGCGAGATTGCGTAGCTAATTGCACCTCATCGATTCGACAGACTCCGATGCTTCGCGGTTTATTTATGCCCCTCGAGAGGCAACGATATTCCTGTTGGTTTTTCGCAACGCAGATGTACGCTCGCGCGTTAATTGCCTCACGCGTTTTATTCCATTTCTCTCGCCTTTAAGAAAGGCTCTCGAGGGAACGGAAAAATAAACGAAAAAAAAAAAAAAAAAAAAGTAACGAACGATAATGCCATCAAGAGCGTTACACCTCTACGCCCGTCGAAATTGCTTGCGGGTACGACGCGTCCCGGTCACTCCTCCGCCGACTCGGTGTCTTTCGCGCGAGTGCCAAGAAGTCCGCGGGAGAGAGAGCTTTTGTAAATTTTGTTTCTTCGAGCGTCAGGCATTTTTTCTGGGAACTCTTAAGCGGAGGGCAGAAACGTCTATTTTCGCATCGCGATGTAAACGCTAAACGACTCCGACTATATACTCCTCGTACACGCGTACACGCCGTCCCACGGTGTGGCAAACACGACGAGAAACCGCGTGATACATATGCGTCTATCTGTACATCTGTTACCCGGCGAAACTCAGTCGGAATGTTTTTCTACGCCAATCGAAGAATCGATACTTATCTTCCGCACTTGTAATCAATGATTTTTCCGACAAAAAAAAATTAGAAAAAAAAAAAAGTCGACGAAAAAATCGCGTAATATATTCGATTGAAAATCCACTATTATATTCGGAAATTGATGAATATTAACGATAAAATTCCGAATCTCAAGATCGATGAATCGATACTTATCTTTCGCATTTGTAATCAATGATTTTTCCGACAAAAAAAAATTAGAAAAAAAAAATTTTCGACGAAAAAATCGCGTAATATATTCGATTGAAAATTCACTATTATTTTCAGAAATTGATGTATATTAACGATAAAATTCCGAATCTCAAGATCGATGAATCGATACTTATCTTTCGCATTTGTAATCAATGATTTTTCCGACAAAAAAAAAATTTGACGAAAAAGTCGCGAAATATATTCGATTGAAAATTCTCTATCAAATTCGGAAATTGATGGATATTATCGATAAAATTGCGAAACTCAAAATCGATATATCGATATCGCAAAATATAAGGATCTCGAGGCATTAATAAAAAATTTGTATATACAGTTACACTGCTGCGACCTCGTAAAATACATCGAGCGAAATATCGAATGAAACATATCGAAAAGAAAACGTGTTGAAGCTATTAGTACGTATGGTATAAGTTACATCGCCGCGGATGAGTCTCGTTAGGAAAGTTGACGGAGCGTACGCCGTACCGGAGAAGAGCTCATCCTACCGCAGAGAGACACGAGAGACCTACCGCATTACAACACACACACTTCATAGAAATACAAAAGTAAAACCTGTCGCGAATTAGTGAAACACGCAAAAAGGTTCGATACCAATTATATATAATAATACATAAGTTCGGAGTTAAAGCGTAAAAAAAAAATTAAAAAAAAAAATCGTCGCGTCGCAATAATTTTATTGTGCAGAGAAAGTGATATGCCGGCGACTCAACCCGACGGGGGTGTCGAGTAAATTCGCATAAAGATCGCAATAGCATTTTAATTTTTTTTTTTTTTCACATTACTCGAGTTTTTTGTAACGATTAACTCGAGAATTGAACATTCCGAGTGATTCTCGGTGCAGTCGGGAAATTTAAAGTTTATACGATTAATAGATCGATATATTCTATTTATCGATTATTATACGCCTCGATATATATCTAATTATCTAATTATATACATATAAATGATATATAGCCGAGAAAAAACGTTTTTCGTCGGAGAGATAGAATTTTGCTTTATGGTATCGATGTTTTTTAAGGTCCGTCGTAGTTATACGAGAAACAGAGTTTTGTATCCCAGAAATTCATACCGCTAAGGAGGTTACACTGTACCTATGACTAAAAGGCGATTCCACACTAACGTATAGGTGGTTTATAGTGTATACGTATATAGAAAGAAGAACTACGTGCCCCGCGTCTTCAGCCTCTTCTTCACGAACGCTTTGGCCGCGACGACGCGAATGCTAGCTATAGGCTCCTTTTTCCCCGCCTCACCCTCTACCGCGGGATATCATCTGGAAGGTGAGACGCACCGGAGAAGCGCACCCGGTACCCTGCGGACTAATTGGCCGATAAATCAACCTCCGGCTCACCTCTCCCCAACGTCCCGCGGATATACAGCGCGCAGCTACCAACGATCCACGAGACAGAAAGAAACAGAGAGTAGAAGAGCAGTCTTGGCGTATAGTGGACCATTGGACTCTCCATACACTTCTCATAGCTGAATGCCGCTCTTCTCGATGATCATTCCGATGGACTACACTCGCAACGTTCACCCATCGCTCCGATCCACAAGAAATTATTTTCTAATTTTTATAAAACGCAAATATATCCCCGTTGATTTTATTCGCGGATTAATGATTCGCGGCAGTTGCGACGGCGAGAAAAAATTATAAATAAATGTATTCTGTAGTCGTATGTGAAAAGATAAATAAAAATTTCATATAAATAAAATAAAGCTTTCCGTCACCGACCGGTCAATGAATTTTTTTTTTTTTTTTTTTCTCGATGATCATTCCGATGGACTGCACTCGCGCCGTTCACCCATCGCTCCGAACCACAAGAAATTATTTTCTAATTTTTATAAAACGCAAATATATCCCCGTTGATTTTATTCGCGGATTAATCATTGGCGGCAGTTGCGACGGCGAGAAAAAATTATAAATAAAATTATTCGGAAGTCGTATGTGAAAAAAATAAATAAAAAATTCATATGAATTAAATAAAGTTTTCCGTCACCGACCACTCAATAATTTTTTTTTCGATGATCGTTCCGATGGACTACACTCGCGCCGTTCGCTCATCGCTCCGAACCGCAAGAAATTATTTTCTAATTTTTATAAAACGCAAATATATCTCCGTTGATTTTATTCGCGGATTAATAATTCGCGACAATAGCGACGGCGAGAAAAAATTATAAATAAAAGTATTCTGTAGCCGTATGTGAAAAAAAAAATATCTATATAAATTAAATAAAGTTTTCCGACAATGAACAATCGATAAATTATTTTTTTTCTCGATCAATAGGAAACCGAATTATCACGAATTATTGTCCATTCGGAAGAAACATTTATTTTTCACCCCATGAAAATCCAAAAAAATAAGTTCATTGCGTTAAGAAAGTCTATTTTTAATGACTCAATAAAAATTTACGAAATTTATGTTACTCTCATTTGTAATTTTCAATTTTTTCGATCTATTTTACCATTTTATAAAAAAAAAAAAAAAATGTGTATTAAAAATAATTTCAATGCTTAATATCATCATCGTCTTCCCTTTTCCCATTGAATAATTCAATACCTTTCTTACGTCTCCACATAACTTACAGCACTCATTCGATACCCTGCAATATTATAATCATCGCTTGCGTCATCATTCCCCGAAGTAATCCTCCCAATCAAATCGTAATATGTTAAGCATTTCCCGCAAAATAAAAAAATCCGCTTGATTAACGAATCCGCATAACGAAAAACAGTATATCGGATCATACAATCGAAATGAAACCTCTTAACGTTGAGATGTCTTAATTCCTAATAGGCGGAGCCGACTTCTCGAATGAGCAAAACTTCCCGTGTCTCTTGCATATTGGAGAGAAACTCATTTCGCGTTTGCGCGCACGTCGCGGCGACTCGGAGTCGAGTAAATGCTCACCGATCTCTTCGGGTCTTTACATGCATTACAACGTTGTTGGCGTTTCAGCAGGAAACAGGTTCCCTTCGTTTTCCGGATGTCCCAACCAACATGATCACTACTACAACAACGTACTCCGCCTTTTCTCTCGGTCTCTATCTCCGCTCCGTTTCATCGTCCGGCCGGTCGCTCGATCGCTCGCGCGCGCGCGCGCGCCTCCGCGGTAAAGGAGAGTATACCGATATGGAAGGACTAATCGCACCGAGCGAACTTGTTGGAATTAATTGGTCCGGCCAATTAACGCGCCCGACTGAAATGGCCCAAGAGATGTGGGCAATGAAATGCCACGAATGGCGTTCGCGTTCCCTACCTATACCCGCGACGTAGGAAGCCTCTTCGCGCGCATAGAGACATACTATATGCATATATATATATCTGTATATATGTATACACATCTTGCAAAAGGCACGCATACATATCGGTTTTATACGTACGGCACGAAACGCTCGAGCGAATTCGAGTCGCGGACTCGACGACCGGTCGCACTTAATTCGAATTCTCACCGCCTTCGAGAAAAATCGCCAAGATGCTTATAAAGTAGCGACGATTAACCGGGTCCGCGTAAGCGGAGAAAGATCGAGGAAACAGAAAAAAAAAAAAAAAAAAAAAATCCGCAAAAAAACATCAACAACGAAACGAAATCGTTTCGCCGAGTGGCGAGATATATTTTTTTTTTTTCTTATTTTTTTTTTTTTTTTCTGCGCCCAATGAGTTCACGAGCGCTATAACGCGAGAAAGAGAAATAATAATGTCTTCGTGTAAATATAGTGCTATACGTTATGAAAAAAATTAATAAAAAAAATACGCGATAATCCTTTGATTATTATGAATTTTCTTAACTACCGTAGAAAACGGATTGTGATTGAGAGCAATAAATCGTTTTTATTGATCAATTATTCATAGCAAATAATAATAGCGCACGTGAAAAAAAGTATATGCAATAAATATATTAGAAATATTTTTTTTTAAATATTATAAAAAATATTAAAAATAATAATGATATTATTATTAATATTACATATTTTCTATATAAAATACGACGTTTTTATATAATTAATGTATTAATCTCATAATTTGTTATATATTTGATATCATACATTTGGAAAAAAATTAAAATTTTGTTCAACTATATTCGGCTTTTTTTTTAACGCAAAAACAAAAACACTTTTGCACCTTTGATACAAAATCCGTATATTTACTTTTAACGAATTAATAAATAAGAATTTGAAGAATTTAAAAGGACGAAACGAGACGTAAAGAATTTAAAATAGTATCGACGTATTTTATGTTTCACGTAAGTTTTTCGAATTTGGTGTCAAGCGGATCATTAACGTATCGGCGGCGGTATGCATTCATTTTAGGGAAAGACAAACGATCGCATTTTCATACGCGATGACGGGATACATTATTCTTATTTTTTTTTTTTTTTTTTTACCGTCTTAAAAATAAGAAGTTAATTTTCAAAGGATGAACGGAGCCCCGGAAAGCCTTAAAACGTCGAAAATATTATCGACGTATTTTATGTTTCACGTTAAGTTTTGCAAATGTGGGTGTCGCGCCGATCATTATTGTATCGTCGGTATATCCATTTTACGGTAAGACGTACGAGTGCCTCTGGATAATGGTTACTTGTAAGCCGCATTAAGGCCTCAACTCGATTGGATATGAGACTACAAGCCGAAGAAGAAGAAGAAGAAGAGAAAGAAGTATAGAAGAAGGAAGAGAGGTGGACGTCTCAATTTTCTTCGCGGCTTAATGACCGATCGTTAAAACCCGACTTCGCTTGCCGAACCGGCTCTCTGGGCTCTCGCTGCTCTTCGCCCAGCGATATCTTCGTCGGCCTTTCTCTCTTCTTCTTTCTATAACACGCATACGCGGCGCATACATTCCTCGTTCTCTTTCTCGTCTGATTCTCTTCGTCGCACTGTCGAGCAACGTAATCACTGTTGTCTCCGGTAATGAAGTTTTTGAACACCGAGTTCGAGGACTCTGTGTAACGCGACCCCTCCCCCCGCGCGCCGCCGCTCCCTTTTCCCTATTCGTTGACTTTTACTGTATATATACTTTATATACTTTATACTATATATAAATATATGTTTTCTTCATTACGCGCGTTAATTTTGCGTCTGATATCGACGACGGGGCAAATAGATATCAAATGAATAATTTTCGTAACTGCAGTAACTAATTATATGTACTTTTTATGGTTTACGAATTTTCCTCCTCGTAATGATAATTTTGAAAATGACGAAAATTGACTCGATTAGTAATTAACGATAGTTAGAGAAAAACGATGCGATTTTTTTCGAATTTATTTTGGAGCGGCAATAACTGCTCTCATACGGGAAATTTTTGTATGAAACTCGATTTTTATTTTTATTTTTTTTTTCGTTTTTATAAATCGATTTAACTTTTATACGGATAATGATATTTTGAAAATTATATTAAAAAAAATAATAATAATTCTAAATAAAAATTCTAAAATAAAAATAATTCTTTTTTTACTGAAAAATATTTAGTTATCACTATGCAACGATTTTTAAAAATTATATGAATAATTTTTGGAAGATACACCTATAGGTACTGAATTGGAGAAATTGGAGTATCGAATTGTGATAATATCAATTTTTCAAGGACTACTGCGAGATTCAATGTAAAATCGTCAAATTTAATCGTTTACATTAATTACAGATCCATTACTCGATCGCTCGCAATACGCATCGAGGATATTATTGTACGAAAAGTACAGATAGACATTTAATTATTGGAATCAATTAATCAATTTTACATAGAAATGGAATATTATACGGGACACGTATTATGAACGATGTTATTGTTAAATAAAGTGATTTCCCATGAAACATTCGAATTTCCGTCGCTATACGCGTATGGAATGCACGACATGGCGTAATTGTAACTCATTAGTATCGTGCGGCTAATTACATTGCATGTAAGGTATGTAAGGACAGGAGACACTTTTTTCCCCGTAATCTCGCTGGTGGCATCTATGGATATTTTACTCAAATACGTTTTCGACTGTCGAGACAAATTTTTATATTTTCCTACTGCTGTATAAAAGGAATTTTCATCGAAAATTATCGTCGGTAGCATAGAAAATGTTTATCGACGGATGGCAAAGTCCCGAAGAATATAAAAGTCTCGTAACCTGTTTTACCATACGCGCGTTACCTACCGACTGTTTGCGCACCGCAAATTTTTTCATATACTTCGTCACGACTTTACCGTATTACTGAATTATATGCGCGCGAATGACGGAAAAAGGCAACAGCTCAATCGCGAAGTATATTTTTCGTTGGTCGTAAAATTTTCTCGAATAATTTGAAAAAATACAGAATGTGTTGCCGTTGTCGGTAATTTCGTCGAGAATTAATATATTTTTTGTGTTAAATATGCGTAAAAACAATTGATTGCATTTTTGTTACTCACTTTTTGCGAATTCCGGAGATACCCCCCCCCCTCTGCCCGAGGGGGCAACGAAAGGGACAGGAGGAGTGCGTAGGTCGATGGTTGATGGATAATTTAGCAATCGATGTCTGTGTCTATCGTAAACTTCCGTCGAGTACTTAGTGTTCATTTACTGGATTGCCATCTGACGTAAAAATAATAATATTTCATAAAATGAAAATGGCGCGGCAAGAAAAATTCCGGACTATAAAGTTCGCGGGCTCTCCGCTCCCCGCTCGTCCCCATCCTTGAGTCCCATGACTTTAATTGATTTCACGATTTAATAACTCAAAACACAATTCATTTTATCAAAGGGGATCGATACATTTCTTAGAGGCATCATCGATAATAAGCTGAAAATTGAATCGACACATATTTCGGCTACCGCGGCAGATGGCCACGTGACGTGTGCCGAAAGACATCGTTTTTTCATAAAGGAATTTGACATGCATTTTACCTAAGGATGAACGTGAATTTCGCCGTCGGTAACTTCGGGATAATTCGGGAACATGTGGAAACACTTTATTTTCGCGCAGGAATACATTAAATATCGGAACGTACGACATTGCTGCGTGCCAATGTTCAAGACGACCGATTCACTCACCACGCCAGCAACACGTCCACTATCCATGAAGCTGCAGACGCTACTGACAAAAAACCGTTGCGCTTTGAAAATCCTAGTGACATCACCGGCCAATCGGCGAAGACTTTTTCTCACCGATGTTCTCATCAACACGTTACTTAATTATTAACGTAAGCGATCGACTTAAACGTATTATTTATTATTTGTTTCGCTAAATCTCATGAAAAATGCTTAATTGTGAAATTTTTAATAAAAATTAACATAATAATTCGACGCATGCGCCGCGACGTTAAACAATGCGCGAGATAGAGAGAGACAACAAGCTTCTTCCGGTAAGAAAAAAAACAATAAAATAAATTCGGTCACAGCGAATTATTTTTCGTAATACGAGGCTGCAGACCGGTACGTAAAGATAGTCCGATTTGTGTTATATTCTTATCAGTCGCGATTCGAGCCGTCAACAGCTGATACAACCCAAACTTTGCAATAAAAAGACTATGAATGGAATGGAACGAATAAATGGAAATTGTAACCTTAAATAATTCTGTTTTAATAACGTGTCTCGTCGTGTCGTCCCCGTGTCCCATTGTTTTTCGCAGAATCCCAAAAATCGTTTTTTCTCGATATTCCCAACATCCCCGACAAATCATTATTCATAGCTCTCGATTTCATATCCGAGGTTATTGTTTACGAAAAATGTACACAATCACCAATGATGAAAAATTCAACTCCCGTAATGTCTAATTAATTCTGCGCAGTATCCAAGACTCCAATTGTGTCCAATGCACAGGGAATTTTCAGTCCGCAGGGGTCAAGCATAAAAAAATCTCATGTTCCATCACAGGAACTCATTCGCTGCGTAATAACTTGGATCAGTCGCATTGTTATCCGTTGACTGAAAAATTTGCATTGCCCTATCGTCTAGAAAATTCTCATCGTTCCCATCTATCGTTGGAAGTCATTCGCTAAAAACTTTTTTCGACAAACACTATTGTTATGTTTTTATGAGATCTATCCGTTGGATACATTGCAAAATCTCTGTTGCATGTAAAAAAAAATCGTAGAAAATTCTAATGAATTTATCATCAATTTTTCTCATGCAAAATTTAAAAAAATATACTGTATCAGAGGAATAGTATTTCGAGTAGATCAGGTCAATGATAAGTCAGACATGGGAAATAAATTCATGCAGATTTGTTTAAGAATATTTTTGTTATCCAAATGCGTTTTATTAATTTTGAAAATTGAAAAATATCTGATGATCAATGAACTGTTTTAAAAGTTACAATAAAAAATACAATGTATATATTTATGACAAATACAATGGACTCGAAAAATGTAAAATTTTGAAAAAGCGAGAATCGTTTGAAACGTTATAATAAAAAATACAATGTATATATGTATTTATGACAAATACAATTGACTCGAAAAATGTAAAATTTCGGAAAAGCGAGAATCGTTTGAAAAGTTGAAATAAAAAATACGTTGTCATATATTTATGATATATGTATACAACGGATCCTTCAAATTTTGACGTAGTCAGTTATAAGGTGTTTTTCAAAGGGCATTCCGATTTATTTAATGCCCGCATCGTCCAAAATACCGTCGGACGTCATCGTCATCCGTGTTGCCTTGTTGACGCTGCGCAATGAAATTTAAAAAAAATTACAATATTGTTCTCCGAATTATGTCTGAAACGTAACTTGATTCATTGCATTGCATGAAAAAAATGAATGAATAATTATTCAAAAAAGTATATATATATATATATATATCTTTGGATAACCATGAAATAGGAAGAAAAGACACAATATACTGACCCATGTAATAGGAAGTCCTGTACGCTCGTACTATTAGCGAACGCAATCATGATGAAGATCACAAATCCGATCGCAAGTAATAGATGCCGTATCTTCATTCTGAGTTCTAAGCTGTGAATAAGATATATGTATGACACACTCTATTTATGTCGTGTGACTAAAAAAAATAAATAGAAAAACAATTGTTTCTTTAATTTTCGTACAAAAAATTCAAAAAATTTTGCGAAACAATCATGTAACAAAAAAAAAAAAGTCAACTAGAAGTGCATTAGAAATTTAATAATTCTCGTTGGACCAATAACATGAAAAAAACTGAATTTCTCAATGGTGATATTTTTCCCATATTTTGATACAAAAAAATCGAAAGAAATCTTTTAATTTTCGCGAGAAGAAAAATGTAAATTAGATTTTTAAAAATTTTCAGGTCAACCTTTTCCGAATGTTTCAAAACGTTCAAAAGTCATAATTACGAAAAATAGCCGGTATGAACGTTTAAAATTTGTTGTCTTCAAAGAAAACGATTTTTACGTGCTGCTCATTGCGTGAATATCTCATTTTATAACGAAAAAAAATTCTGGTTATTGTCGTTTTCTTGTTCATTTTTTTTTTTTTTTTTTTTTCTTTCTCTTAATGGTAATTTAGTAGAACCGACCGTTCCACTGACCAATGAAACGTTGAAAAATTGAAAAATCGACAGTCGGTGAAAACTTAGGCTGATCTTTTTAATCCCCACAATTTACGGATACGAAAAAAACCCTTAAAATAGTAAATCACTCACTCACGTCACACTCGGTTCACTTCCTCATTAATTTTCTTCATCCACAAAACTGTCCTTATGGAAAAAACTACCAAATTGCCGATGATACTTTTTCATAGTAAAAGCTTTGTGAGCAAATTAAATTAATGAGACATTAGTCAATTAGTATAGACGACTCCCTAGCGGTGAGGACGTTTTTCTTTAATTGAAGACGAC
Source organism: Buathra laborator (assembly GCA_934046635.1). Lineage (NCBI taxonomy): Eukaryota > Metazoa > Arthropoda > Insecta > Hymenoptera > Ichneumonidae > Buathra > Buathra laborator. The sequence goes on from OW203900.1 coordinate 10,868,648, forward strand.
GGCGCGATATTTATTATAATATTGCTAATATTAAAGTATTTCTTTTTCTTTACCTTCGGAATAATTCCGAGACTTGATTCGTTAACTTACGTGTTTATAGGGTTTCGTTTTTATCACTTGATGTTATCGTTTTTATCACTTGAGACTCGTCAAAATCCAAATAATGCTGCATAACGTGTTCATCGGCTTTTTATGTACTTCCACCGGCTCTCCCGGCGGTGGGGATACTCTCGCATTCGATTGGATACAAACGAATCAACGTCTCGCATGAATCATTCGTTGCTGCGATTTTTTTTTTCGTCTGGAACGCTTCCGCTTTAAAAAGACAGTGTGTAAAAATATATATATAATATACATATAAATATATATTATATTATATATACATATATACACATTTATATATATATAAATAATAATAATAATATTTGTTTATATATATACTAGCGTTTACGCGCGCTCGCTCGTCAATTGTCAACTACTTTGAGTTAAGACCCATTTGGGGAATATTTTTGCTTCTTTCTCCGCCGCCCACCACCGCGGCTGCCTCCTTCGAAATCCCCTTAGAGGAACTTAGAATATTTTTGCCCTCCCCTCAATTCCTGACACGGCGGCGGCGGCGGCGACAGCGGCGGTAATTTTATATATATAGAGAGATAAATATAATATATATTTAATTTAAAAAAAAAAAATAGGTAGAGGCGAAAAAGTAGAATTTGGAGACCCCAGGAGTGGGGGCTGTAAAAACCAGTAGGTGTACGGGGAGGAACAACTATAAAAAAAAATTAAAAAAATATACAGTGTATAAAAACATACGTCACATATTCCCTTAAAAAAAAAATTCTCAATCGTTAGTAATTTTTTTGTTACTTTTTTTTTTAATGTAGTTTATTAAATATTTACCCCAAAAAATGAAACAAATTTTTGCGAACTTTTGTTTGAAAATCTTCCCATCGAATATTCTTTTAAAATATTTTTTTTAAAGCTGTTTTGGCAACTGTAGAAAATATGTTACCGATGGTGATATAAGAATTAAGCATCGTGAATTATTCTAATATTGCAATATTAAAAGTCCCAAGAAGTATCCAAAGGAACTTTATGTATTTTTTATTATACGGAACGGTGCCGCTTTTTTAATGGACCGCTTTTAACGAGAGCAGTGCGAGTGAAAGCGACGCCCGCGTTCGGCAATGACGAATTGCTAAACGAATCCGAGGGCAGCTGCAAGTCAGAGCGGCATTTCTATATACATTCGTCGCGCTGAAGGTGACTCTTCTTTAATTCTATTGATTAATAAAGCGTTGTCGATTGTCCGCGAGTATCCGCGCGAGAGCATTGAGAGAACGATCAATCGTTCGAACATCTATTTATTTTTATTATTTATTACAATGCGTATATTCGATGTTTAATATAAATGAATCATTATAAAGAACTTTGTCGCATTTCCCAATATCAAAAACGTCCTGCAAACCCTGTCGACGGAAGACCTACGAAATCGCACGCTCAGTGAAGATCACCATTTTCTAAATATCATATGCGAAAGAAGTATTCAAGGAAACTATTTATTAAATTATATTATCGGTTATTGATTCGCTTTATTTTGACAATGTGACATTTTCAGGACATATTCTGAAAAAAAAATTTGAATTCATAAAAAAGGAAAATGAAAAAAAAATTGGATTCGTGAAAAAGGAAAATTAATAAAAAATTGGGGAATATATGTTTTCGAGGGCGCGTTCGGGGTAAATTCGGCCATATGGATAGAATTTGAATAGAAACAACAGGTATTGTTAGGTACGTTTTTTATTATTCATGATATCGGTACAGCAAACGATTGATATAAATCAGTTACTGTGAAGCATATTATCATTTATTTCTTTTAATGCCAAAAACGTCGTGTATGTCCGATGCATATATTTCTTAGCCACATAGTAATAGGACAGGAATGCACTTATCTTTCTCGCAGCATGATTTTCCTTTATTGCACTGCGGAAAGAAATTTTAAAAAATTACAATGAGTATTATTCTCTTAATTATATCTTAAACGTAACTTGATGCGCAAAAAAACAAACATTGATTTATTGCATAGAAAAAATTAATAAATGATTAGTAAAAAAAAAAAAAAATAGAACCGCGGATACCAAATCAATAGGAAGGAAAGACGGAATATACTGACGCGTTTACCGCGCGGACTGCAGCTCCCAGCATCAGCTGCCATAATGGTGAATGCGATCAGAAATGCGACGTAAAGAAATATCCTTCGCAACAGCATTGTGATCTTCAAGCTGTAAATTAAAAAAAATATATTTGGCACTTTATTTATGCCGTTTGACTAAAAAAACAAAATAAAAAACAATTGTTTCTTTAATTCTCGTAAAAAAAAATTCTGAAAAATTTGCAGAATAATATATTTAAAAAAAATAATTTAGAATTGCATTAGAAATTTAATAATTTTCGTTGGATTACTCATCCAACGAAAACTGAAAAAGGAAATTAAATGAAACATTAATGAATTAGTATAGACGGCACCCCAGCATTGGGACGGTTTTTTTTTTTTTAATGAAGACGATGGAGTGGTATTTATTATAAGATTACCAATATCGTAGTATTTTTGTTCCTTACCTTCGATATTTTTTTTCGACTTGTTAACTCTCGCAGCACGAAAATATTTTCCACCTTCCAATGATTTAAGAGCTTCTGGTGGTTTCATACGCGTTCTCCTTTTTATACAAACCGACAGGAAGTGACCTCGTGCTATCGGTGTATCATTTGTGGCTGCGATATTTTTTTATGTTTATGGCACTTGCGTCTTAAAAAGATAGTTTACTGTCTTAACTTATCATTTGTCCGCATATTGTCCGAAAATATCATACATCACATATTTCCTTGAAAAAAAATATTCTCAATCTTTCGTCATTCTTTTTTGTCACTTTTTCAAAAATTGAGTTTTTAAAATATTTACATCGAAAGGAAACAAATTTTTGCGAATTTCTGTTTGAATAAACTTTCCATAGAATATGTTTTTCAATTTTTTTTTAAACTGATTTGTCGAATGTAAAAAATATGCTACCGGTGATGATATAAGAGTGAAGCGTCGTGAATTATCGTAACATTGCAATATCAAGAGTCCCATAGAGAAGAATCCAAAGAAACGTTATTTTTTTTTATTAGGTAGTCAGATATATTTTACCGGAAGAACGCATCCGGAACAATTTAAGCGCAGATATCTCGATAATTTAAGTATTTCCGCCTACAAAATTACGCAATAACTCGTAAAGTCAATGTCACTGAGGGAAATGCTTTTAACTTCCTTCTTGGAATCGGAACGGAAGCTTTTGGTATAACGGAGTAGAAGATAAATAAGAAAACGTTTAATAAAAAAAATAATGGAGTAGTAATATCAATTCAAATTGATCGAAACTTTTATTTTCTTTTTTTTTATTATTCGGTACATGCGTATATTCGACGTTTGGTATAAATTAATCATTATAAAGCACTTTGTCGCATTTCCCAATACCAAAAACGTCCTGCAAGTCCTGTCGAGCGAAGGCCTACGAAATCGTATGCTCAGTGAAAATCAGCATTTGAATCTCATCATTGCAATGTACAAAAGAATTCATCATTGGAACCAGCGTTGCCAGCCCCTACCGAGCGAATTATGAACTCAGGACCGTCAAATAATGGTACATTTATGGTACGCTGCGCTCAGTGCCAGGACCGTATAATTTATCCGAATATAGTTCATTTAAAGAGCGGTGTTTAAATATGTATTCGGGAAATTCATAGATCCGGTGAAGCGGGAGAAAAAATAAATTTGTTATTTAAGAAACACATATACTACTACAAAAGTTTAACATTAACGTTTTTTTTTACGTTCACCAGTTAGGCCATGTCGAATAGAATATCGTCATCTGCGTCGTCGTTGTTCTTATCCGCGCCGTTGTTATTTTCCTCATTTTTCTTCGTGCAGCGGTTCGGATGCTTATACAAATTACTACTAGTCATCGATGCGACCATTTGCTTAGTTGGTTCAAATTTGTCTCCGCCAGCGTCTTGGACGCACTGCGATGCTAGAAGTAAACCGTTCAACGTGTCAGTCAGCAATTTATTCCTCGACTTCGTTTTTATCAAATTGACTTTCGAAAACGTTCGTTCACATGACGGGGTGGCATATAGATGGCCGAAAACGAATTATGTCCAATAAGCGACACCGTGCTATGCGACGGCTCCGATACATTTTATGTCTTAGATCGTTTGCGAAAAGCACGCAAAGTATCCGGTGCCCAGAATGACCGAAAAGCAAAACGTCTACAAGAAACTCATCCAGAGCATAACGAAACATATACAGTAACAGTCTCCGTACAATCACGAATCTTTTCTTTCGTGGAATTTTTCATTCACAAATCAGTCGGAACGCGTCTTTGACTAATGAAGAAAATTCACTTCACGATTACGATTGAATGTGTTCCATGCATACTATCTCGTCCTATTTCACATCAATCGGCGATAGAGTCCACCAATCGCCTTGCAGTAAATTCACAATCGACCAATCGCCGTGCAGTGCTTTGAGTGCTGCTTGGGTCGCAAACGGTGCCGAATGATTTCGCAATAGGGTGTCTTCAGTCACGGTCGTGCTATGAAATTTCTTTATTAGTCAAAAATGCGGTCTAGCTGATTTGTCAATGAAAAATTACAAGAAAGAAAAATTTAATTATTGTACGGAAACTGTTATTGTAGATATTTCGTTATGCTCTGGAGAAGTTTCTCGTAGACGTTTTGCTTTTTGGCATTTTTGGGGACGGGATACTTTGCGAGTTTTTCGCAAACGATCCGCGCATAAAGTGCGTCGGAGACGTCGCATAGGACCGTGTTGCTGATAGGACATAATTCGCTTTCGGCCACCTATATGCCACCCACATGACGCGCTCGAATGCGGCAGAACAAGTATATTGAAAGCGAATTGACCGATATCGCAAAATTCTTTTTCTCCTGTAATATCGGTGCTTTCTTGGACCTTGAACCAAACTTTATCAACGGGCTCGTTCAGCCATTCGGCTGGAAAGGATGCGAACGGTAATTTCCGCCACTTATCGTCAATCCTCTGAATGACATCCCCGTCTGTACTTGGCACAATGCACGGCAACTGCTGTATCAAATGCGCAATACTCGGTGGCCTCGTTGAGTCACTCGTTAAAGCGCATTTCGGATTGAACCAACCCAATTTCGAGGCAACATTATTATCGCTGAAATCGTATCGTTTTTGTACCTCTTCACATAAAATTATCATGAACATGCGGCATCGGTATAAAAAGTTCCTAATTTTTTCCGGGGTAACTATTTAGAATTGGGGCTTTTCCCAAATTGCGCGTAAATTTTTTTTTCTTTTTACCAAACGTTGTGTTTCATCGTATAGTTGACGATTCAGGTGAGGGAGGTGGAAAAATAAAAGAATAAACGCGTTAAAAATCAAAAAAACCTTAATAAACTGAAAAAATGCAAAAAATAAAAGAAAAAATGATTTAAAAAACTAAAAAAATTAGTGCCTTGATTAGTTACCTTGATTTAAAAAAATTAAATATAAAAAAAATTGTATATAAATTAATAATAAAAATGAAAACGAAAATTGATTTTATAATTTTATTCATTTAATTTATTTACATTTTTTTATTAATTGTTTGATAAGAAAAAATGTGTACCTGTAAGAGGGAAAGCCATCTGGTTTGAGACGGTCTCAACAGCTTGTGTGGTTCGACACTGCAAAAGTCTTGAAACTCCTGAAATTCAGCTTGACGCTTGCTGCTGTGATTAAAAAAGGTGTACACGTTTCTTGCCAAATCTTCACAATGTTTCGGCAACATTTTGCATGCCTCACTTGCACACAGATGCAGGGAGTGACAGATGCATTTCATCACAACAACGCGCCAGCCTGTAGTTTTTGCATCCTCGATGCGACGGAATTATGTTCACCGAACATAACGTTGCATCCGTCACTCGCAAAACCGATTATATTAGTCGACGGAATGCCTGCGTCGTCGAACGATTTTACGAGTTCGTCAAACAACCTTTCAGCCGTAGCGCCTTTATGTGCTGCTTTAGAGTCTTTGCCGTCAAAAATTTGAATCAAAGATCAAAATTTCGTCTGGATAGTGCCGGTTTTTTCTTCAAAGAATTGGGTACAAATTGCCATAGTTTTCAAGCTTCCTATATCAGTACCCTCGTCAATGATAACGCTGAAGTTTTCGCGTTGTAAAACTGTTATCAACTCTTCTCGATGACATTTTCCAATTACATTTCGGACGATACTCGTAGCTTTTGTTCTCCCGAGTTTAACGCTCTTGGCGATATCAGAATCGGGAAACGCAGATTTGCAAACAGCCGTTATGCGATCGACTTGCCGTAAAGCCAAATTTTGCGATGATATGTAACCGCATAACTTGATCTCAGCCGACTTGACCTTCAAACCTAAATCTGTAGCGACTTTATCTTTTTCATTGCATTTCGTGAAGGTGTCTTTGATCGACGAATGCCCAATGTCCTTGACGTAAGCGAGGTGTTTTTTTCCAGCTGCGTGAGTTTTAATCACCGATATATCCGCGACGAATTCTGATTTGCACAGAATGCATTGTGCTTTGGTAGGCACATTTAACACCGGTCTCAGCCAATTTTTATTCTTCTCGTCATTCTGCCACTCGGATCGGTACTTTTGAATTCGCTTTTCATTTTTTTCTTGGGATTCCCCGCGTAACCGTTTTTTTTTTTTCGGGAGTTGTCGAACGATCACGAGTTCGTTTGCGAGAACTCATTTGAGAGCACGACGACATGATTTATTTTTATCTTACTTATATCATATTTACACTTACTTACTACAGTACCTATTATTTACAACACGACAAACTGTACACGTTGGATTTGCAATTAGTTGCACGAAAATTCTATAGCAGTTTCTGATTGGTGCTTATTCTGGACTATTATCACATGCAAAATGTATAACGTCATGAAGACATCGCTCGGTCAGAGGCGCTTGACGTGACACAATAGCACTGCACAGCGAATACGAAACGACGGATGAGATCACGTGAACATCGTCATGATCCGTCTCGAAATCCGCCTGTAGGATCGATCTTATTTAATCGATGCGCGTGCGCGTTATTCATGGTACAACGCTACAGCGTGCGGCGAGAAAAGAATAAGAATGCGTGCTAAACAAGTACACTGTACGTGTAATCGTTTACAAACTCTTATGAATCTTTGGTACATGCAAGAGAGAAAGAGAAAAAACGGTAAAACGAATAAGAAAGTCATAAAAACAGAAGTTCTGATAATTTTTATACACGTGAGGCGTGAATTCGTTCGTTAGGAATTTCGTTGTTTGCAGAGGTTATAAATGCTCATGATCGTCGTAACAAGTATTTTAAAAAATATTGACTTATTAACAACATACGATAAGTGATTGAATCTTGATAAAGCATTTTTTGAAATTATGATACAAAATTATGGAATAAGTTTGTGATACGCGAAATTATGGTACATTTCGCACTTATGGTACGCATGTCATGGTACATGGTACAGAGATTCAAATTATGGTACGATTTCATAACTATGATACGGTCTGGCAACACTGCATTCGAATAACTAAAGTATACGAATCCGAGACAAGTGATTCACGTCCTCATTAGATACGTATATATTGTACACATGAATCGTTTATTTTATTGTTACACCAACAATCATGTCGTATATTCGCCCGTTATAAAGTTTCCTTAAAAAAAATCTCCTTTACCGTTTCCCGTTACACATAGAAAACGGCAGAAATCCAAATGGCAAAAAGCGGCGATCCCATTACGTAAAGATTCAAACGATGTGTTCCAAATCGTAACAACGAAGAAGCCATCGACGTTGCGGCGGCAAATTCCCTTTTCTTTTTCTCAACAACTTCCTTCACTTCTACGAAAAAATCGTCCACTTCCTTCTCGTAACTCTGAAGAGCAATCAAATCCGTGTCGCCCACCGGCTTTAGCGCATCAATTTTTTTCATCACACTACTCAAAGTTTTATTTATTCCATTGACGAAAACAGCCCAATCGTCCGGAAGGACATCCGCCGCGATAAGTGACGGCGATAGTTGTAATTTTGCAAATTTGCTCTGGGCCTCGATGAGAGATCCTTTGAGAGTCTTCGCGGGCGTTTTACCAGGAATTTTTTTTTCAATATCGTCAAGTAATTTCTCTATAGTCGCGTTTATGTCGGTTTTCAGCTTTGCCCAGTCAAAGAGAGTCTCGTTGCTTACAGGCGCTTTTCCATTCTTCGCCAACTCTTTGATATTCTTCTCCGTCATGCCTTGGACCATTTTTCCATTGGGTACTTGAGAATTCATTTGCAATGCCGCCGTTGCATTCTTCATCGCGGCAATGCGATCGCGTAAATCGGCGGATGATTTCTGCACGTAATCTTGCATTTTTTTCCATTCTTCAATCTCCGTGGCATTGACTTCACTCGCGAAGTTCACAATCGCCTGAGTGAATTCTTGTTTGAAGGCAATCCAGTCGGCTGCCGATATAATCGGCGCGGTTGCGCCGAGCTTCATGTTCACTATGCTTTTCTTCAATTGCAAGAGTGTCCTGTTAGCTTTAGTCTATAGGGATAACAGATCGGGAAGTAGACATGATCACTTCTTTTGGAACTTTAACTGCCATTAGGGCTGCTGCGGCTTTTGCGTTAGCGATTTCATTCTTCAAAGCTGCAAATTCGTTTTTTATAGAATCCCTGAATGCCGTCCACGCAGGATCAGGGGTTTTCGGAGCCTTTGTCTTCATAGAATCAATCGCAACAGCCAAAGACTCGTTAATCTTCTTCTCGAACTCAAGCCAATCCCAATATCCCCGACAAATCATTATTCATAGCTCTCGATGTCATATGCGAGGTTATTGTTTACGAAAAATGTACACAATCGCCAATAATGAAAAATTCAACTCCCGTAATGTCGAATTAATTCTTCGCAGTATCCAAGACTCCAATTGTGTCTAATGTACAGGGAATTTCCAGTCTGCAGGGGTCAAGCATAAAAAAATCTCATGTTCCATCACAGGAACTCATTCGCTGCGTAATAACTTGGAGCAGTCGCATTGTTATCCGTTGTCTGAAGAATTCTCATTGTCCCCATCAGAGGTAAGAAAATCCTAATGTTTCCATATTAATCAATCGTCATCTATCGTTGGAAGTCATTCGCTAAAAACTTTTATTGACAAACACTATTGTTATGTTTATGAGATCTATCCATGGGATACATTGCAAAATCTCTGTTGCATGTAAAAAAGAAATCCTAAAAAATCCTAATGAATTTATCATCAATTTTCCTTATGCAAAATAAAAAAAGATGCATCAGAAAAATAATATTTCGAGTGGATCAGATCAATGGTAAGTCAGACGGAATAGTCAAACGTGGAAAATAAATTCATGCAGATTTTTTTTTTATTTTTATTTCACCAACAATGTTTATTAATTTTTAAAATTGAAAGATATCCTATGATACAATGAACTGTTTTAAAATGTACAATAATAAATGCATTGTATATATTTTCGTTCGACAAATACAATAGACACTCTTAAATTTCAAATTTTGAAAAAGCGAGGATTGTCGAGAGACGCGATATTTGTTTCAACAGCTTAATGATGTTAGTGTCTATGAAGGTTAGCAATTATCAAAATAAAATGCTACATTGCATTGCGTTAACAGTATTTCGAAATAATAGAAACATTTAATTATTGCATTTTTCTCACCATCGGTTTTTTTTTTTCTTAATATAATGTGTGAAAGAAGTATCCAAAGAAACTTTGTTTATTAGATTATAGTATCGATTATTGATTGGTTTTATTTTAACGATGTGAGATTTTCTGGATATATTCTAAACACTTTGAAATCATTTAGGAAAGAAAAAAAAATATCGAGGAATACATATTTTCGACGGCGCGTTCGGAGGAAATTTCGTCATATGGATAGAATTTGGATAGAAACAGCAGGTATTGTTAGGTACGTTTTTTATTATTTCTGACATCGATACAGTATTCCTTGTTGTATTCCTTGTATTCCCGATGCACGCGATGGGTATTTCGATTTATTTACTATACACATCGTCGTGCGTAGTAATTGCATCGACTTGGCGCACAGCATAATTCGCCGTTAGTGCACTGCGCAAAGAATTTAAAAAAATGACAATATTGTTCTCCTAATTATATCATAAACATAACTTGATGCACGGAGAAGCAAACATTGATTTATTGCATGGAAAAAATGAATGGACGAGTAAAAAGAAATGATATCCTTGGGTAAGCATACAATCAGAAGGAAAGACAGAATATACTGACCTCTTTACCGCGCGGGATGCAGCTCCCAGCATTAACTTCCATAATGATGAATGCAATCAGAAATATAACGTAAAGTATCCGTCGCAACAGCATTGTGATCTTCAAGCTACAAATAAAAAACATATATTTCGCATTGTATTTATGCCGTGCGGCTAAAAAAACAAATAAAAGACAATTGTCGTCAAAATAAAAAAAATCGACAGTCGGTGAAAACTTAGGCTGATTATTTTAATCCCCATAATTTATGGATACGAAAAGAAAAACCCTAAAAATACTAAAATATCGATTCGCTTTCACAATAATTTTCTTTACCCACAAAACTTTCTTTATAAAAAAACTACCAAATTGTCGATAATGCTTTTTGATGAGAGAAACTTTGTGAGTACAGTAAAGTGATGAGACATTTATGAATTGGTATAAACGGCTCTCCAGCGATGGGACTTTTTTTTATTGAAGACAATGGTGCGGTATTTATTATAATATTGCTAATATCAAAGTATTTTTGTTCCTTACCTTCAATACACCAAAATATTTTTCACGGTCCAATAATCCAAAGGCTTCTGGTGGCTTCATACGCGTTCTCCTTTTTATACAAATCAATAGGAACTGACCTCGTTCTACCGGTGTATTATTCATCGCTGTGATATTTTTTTTATGTTGAAGACTTGCGTTTTAAAAAGATAGTTACGGTCTTAACTTTTCATTTGTGCGCATATTGTTCAAAAATAGCATACATCACATACTTCCTTTAAAAAAAAAGTTTCAATCGTTCGACATTTTTTTCGTCGCTTTAAAAATTTTTTTTTTTTTTTTTTTTTTTAATTTATGACAACGAAATGAAACAAATTTCTTCGAACTTCTGTTTGAAAAAAGTTTCCTTCGAAAATTCTTTTCAATTTTTTTTTAAGCTGTTTTGTCGATTGCTGAAAATATGCTATCGCGGTGATGATATAAGAATTAAGCATTGTGAATTATCCTAATATTGCAATATCAAAAGTCCCAAGAAGTACCCAACGAAACTTTATTTCTTTTTTCGGATAGTCGGATATATTTTACCGGAAAAACGCACCCGGAACCGGCTGCGTAGCGATTTAAGCGCAATAATCTCGATAATTTAAGTATTTCCGCCTACGAAATTACGGAATAACCCGTAAAGTTAATGTCACTGAGGGAAATGTTTTTAACTTCCTTCGTGGAATCGGAACGGAAGCGTTTGGTATAACGGAGTAGAAGATGGAATAGTAATATCAATTCAAATTGATCGAAACTTTTATTTTCTTTTTTTTTTTATTATTCAGTACATGCGTATATTCGACGTTTGGTATAAATGAATCATTATAAAGCACTTTGTCGCATTTCCCAATATCAAAAACGTCCCGCAAGCCCTGTCGACCGAAGGCCTACGAAATCGTATGCTCAGTGAAAATCAGCATTTGAATCTCATCATTGCAATGTACAAAAGAATTCATCATTGGAACACAATACTGCTGAGTTATATAATAAACAAATCTTTGCGTATGTTAGCGCGCAAATGTTACAAATCAAAAAGAAAAAAAACTCGAAAAAATATTTATAGTCCCAAGTGGATCGCAATAGAAAAAGAAAAGGATTATTTTTTTAGTTTATCATTTGAAAAGTTCTGAAGTATGAAGTTACTTCATAGTATTAAACTGTACAGAAGGAAAAAACATACAATTATGCATTCGAATAACTAAAGTATACGAATCCGAGACAAGTGATTCACGTCCTCATTAGATACGTATATATTGTACAAATGAATCGTTTATTTTATTGTTACACCAACAATCATGTCGTATATTCGCCCGTTATAAAGTTTCCTTAAAAAAAATCTCCTTTACCGTTTCACGTTACACATAGAAAACGGCAGAAATCCAAATGGCAAAAAGCGTCGATCCCATTACGTAAAGATTCAAACGATGTGTTCCAAATCGTAACAACGAAGAAGCCATCGACGTTGCGGCGGCAAATTCCCTTTTCTTATTCTCAACAACTTCCTTCACTTCTACGAAAAAATCGTCCACTTCCTTCTCGTAACTCTGAAGAGCAATCGAATCCGTGTCGCCCACCGGCTTTAGCGCATTAATTTTTTTCATCACACTACTCAAAGTCTTATTTATTCCATTGACGAAAACGGCGAAATCGTCCGGAAGGACATCCGCCGCGATAAGTGACGGCGATAGTTGCAATTTTGCAAATTTGCTCTGCGCCTCGATGAGAGATCCTTTGAGAGTCTTCGCGGGCGTTTTACCAGGAATTTTTTTTCCAATATCGTCAAGTAATTTCTCTATAGTCGCGTTTATGTCGGTTTTCAGCTTTGCCCAGTCGAAGAGAGCCTCGTTGCTTACAGGCGCTTTTCCATTCTTCGCCAACTCTTTGATATTCTTCTCCGTCATTCCTTGGACCATTTTTCCATTGGGTACTTGAGAATTCATTTGCAATGCCGCCGTTGCATTCTTCATTGCGGCAATGCGATCGCGTAAATCGGCGAATGATTTTTGCACGTAATCTTGTATTTTTTTCCATTCTTCAATCTCCGTGGCATTGACTTCACTCGCGAAGTTCACAATCGCCTGAGTGAATTCTTGTTTGAAGGCAATCCAGTCGGCTGCCGATATAATCGGCGCGGTTGCACCGAGCTTCATGTTCACTATGCTTTTTTTCAATTGCAAGAGTGTCCTGTTGGCTTTCGTCTGTAGGGATAACAGATCGGCGGGAAGTTCCGGCCAATATTGCGCTTCCTTTGCGCTCGAAGAAGACACGATCGCTTCTTTCGAAACTTTGACTGCCATCAGAGATGCTGCGGCTTTTGCCTTAGCAATTTCATTCTTCAAAGTTGCAAATTCGTCTTTTATGGAATCCCTGAATGCCGTCCACGCAGGATCGGGGGTTTTCGGAGCCTTTGTCTTCATAGAATCAATCGCAACAGCCAAAGACTCGTTGACCTTCTTCTCGAACTCAAGCCAATCCTTCGTCAGTAGTAAAAATTGCGATTCCTCAGGTTTCGGCCTCAACGTGTCAATTTCCGATTTGATGACTTCGAAAGTTCTGTTAAATTTGGCAAATTTAGCCCCGAAAGCCGCCCATTTGGGATCGCCGGGCGGCAGAACAACGATTGCATCTTTTTCTCCTATTATCTCATTAACCGATTTCGTTATATCGTCCTTTAAGGACATCCAATCGAAGGTACCTTTCGGAGGTTTCGATCCTTTAGCGGGTGTCGCTGCCGTGAGTTGAACAGACGGCACTTCCCCCGGTATTTTTGCAAAACCATTCATAATTTGGGCCCTAAAAGCTGCCCAAGCAGGCGAACCGGGTGGTGGCATGTTTTTCTTTATTTCCGCCACCGAATCGGCCACTGATTTTATTATCTCGGTTTTGAAATTCACCCAATCGAATGGCACAATTTTTTCCGTAGCCGCAGCTTTTTCCTTCGGTTTCCCGGTGTCGTCTTGAAGAGTCGCGAATTTGTCTTTGATGCCCGAAAAATCGTTAGCGATTTTCGCGCCGAAAGCTGCCCAAGCCGGATCCCCGGGCGCCGGCATACTTCCGTCGACTCCAACGACAGCCTTATTAATCGATTTGTTTAACGAGTCCCTGAAGTTGTCCCAATAGGCAGCAGCCGATGGATCACTGGCCATCAGCTTCGTCGTCGGTAAAACCGGAATATGGTCCTTTATGCTGGCGAATTGTTTTTTAATGTCGAAACCAAAAGTCGCCCAAGCAGGATCACCGGGTAACGGAGCTTTGGCTTTTGTTCGATCGATAGCATCGGTCACGGCTTTCACCACGTCGCTCTTGAAATTCAACCAGTCGGCAATCGCCACCGGGTCTTTCGCTGCTGTTTCTTCGGCCAAACGGAGGGTCGCTGCTTTCGCGGAGGCTATTTGACCTTTGATCACTTCTATCTCAGCCTCAATCTGTTTCTTCAGTTCCTCCCGCTGTTCCGGGGTCGGCGTTCCGGTTGCGTTGGCCAAAGCATCATTCAGAGACTTCTTGATGTCGTTTTTGAAACTTATCCAATCATCGTACGTTGTCGATTGGGTTGCAGCGATTTTGGAATATTTGTCAAAGTCCGCCAGCGATTTGTTCATCGCGAGTTGCATGTAACTGAATTTCTTCGATGTCTTAACTTTCGATGGTTTGTCGAATTCTGTTTTGTATAATTGCGTAGGCGCATTCGCGTCTGTTTCTGTCGGTTTTGGATGCAAAGTTGATACTTGGCTTCGGATGTCGGCAAAAGATTTGTTGACCCAATCTTTGAATGTTGTCCAATCCGGACTTCCGGGCGCCGGTACGGTTTTCCCAAAATAACCGATGATTTCCGTAACTGTATTGTTGATCGCCGTCTTGAAGTTCAACCAAGTTTCGGGCATATCAACTGCGGCTGCGGCTTTCAAAATCGGCGCCGTCGACGCGTCCTTCCAAGCGGTCAAATCCGGTCCGGCAATGTCTTCGCAAGACGTCATCGGATTTTCGGGACTCAACGATCGCATCACTTTCGGTTGGATTTCATTTATCCCGTCGGAACAGTCGCAGATCAATTTTGCCAGTGAGGTTCTTCGAATTTCCTTCAGTTGACCTAAAGAATTTCGAACATTTCAGTTTCCATTTGATGAGAGAATTAAAAAAAAAAAAACAAACAAGTTACCTTCGGTGAAAGATTGAGGTTCTCCAGGAACTTCGTACCAATATCGATCGCCTTGTTGAATTCTCAAAAATTGATCGCCGATTATACACCTAAAAGTTGGTCCCACCAATCCGTCGGCTTTGTTGGTTTCGGCAAGTGCGCCGGTGTAGAGATCAATGTCGTCCACGTGATCATAGATTTCGGAAATCGCATTCAAAGCTTCGGCTTCAAGAGAACCGGAAAGTTCATCGAAAGTGGTGACTTTTCCGAGACCGCAGTACTGTCGCCAAGCATTATACCCCGGAAGTCCATGATCCCTGCCGCGTTGGATGTTCAACGACACCAAATCCAATCCGCATGGAATCGTAACATTCGCGAGAGGATCTTCGAATAGATGTTTCGTCAATTGTGACGTAACGTGAGTTGTGGTTTTCTGAATGAGATTCGACGTTGCGGTTGTCAATGAATTCTCCATTCCGCCCTTAGAATACAAGCTGTAAGGATTGAAGAGCATTTTATGAAGTTCCACGTACGATGATGTGGCTTTCTGCGAATCCGTAACCTTCATTAATCCCGGAAGCAGCGTATGCGCGAATCTGAAAGCTGCTGCGGCAAAACTGTTCGCAATGGCCGGATTGACGTCAGTGGTTGCGTTTTTCGGTCTGAAACCCGATTTAAGTGGCTTCAATTTTCGCTGATCAGTTTCCTTTTCGCCGAGAACTATCGGCACGAATTCGTTGTAAGCGATGTGTTGCAATTGGGCGCCGATAATTCGACGAGTTTCTTGAAAAATCTTCTCGTCACCCCAATCCGGATTTACCTCGGCGAGTGCCATCGCTATTCTGTTATGCTGACGCGCCCACAGAACATGCATCGTCGTCAGGTGCAAATTTTCGTTCGCTCTTCCGTCGCCTGAAGCGAAGCAATAACGTCCTCGCAGACTTTCAGCTTCACGGTTACAGCCGTCGTTCGGATCTGTGCTCTGGGGAAGCAGTGTCCTGTTGTCCGGAGTCTTAAACATTCTCAGGGTGCCGCCCTGACCTTCGCGTAGCGTCATAGCTGTCGCAAGATTCGGTCCATAAATCACCGAAGCATCGATGAACGCTGTAACCTGAAATGGTCCATAGATTAGCAGAAAAAAATCACTGGAACGTAATAATGGCCTCTGAAAGGGGAGTAAAGGCGTCAGAATTTGATTCGGTAACAAACAGCCAATTCGTGTCTCTGGAACGTTGACAACTTTCTCTATATTCCTCAACCGGTCTCTCGTTTCCCATTGATTGCTTCATTAAGAAATGTATTCGATCGCTAACCTGATTAAGCTGTTCACGAGGTCCAATTTTGCACTGCGGCGCAGGTGCGCTTCTAACAAATTCCATGCAATTCCTGCCGGCGATGTCGTAAACAGGATCGCCGGTATCGACTTCCACCGGAAAGCACTCGGGATGTTGATGAGTAGCTGCAGGACAGCACGTCAAAGAACTACCGTTTGTTCCCTGACTTATAGCAGTCGCTGTTATATCGTGATCAAGAAATTGTCCGAAGACCGCGAGCATTACGGTGAATGAAGGATTAGCGCTTGGCGCTGGCGGATGAACTTTTAGGCTGATCTCTCGCGCTGATGGCAAAGTGTTTCCAAACTTTCCGATCCTCGGCTTGTCGACACCATCGGCATATGCCGGCGGAAGTTTTCTTACGAATGGACTCAATGCCGCACCCGCATTTCTCGGGTGATTGCATGTACCATCGAAATTTCTGTATTTGCTCGGCGGACACGATATCTTTGCGAATTCCTTACACGTACCATCGGGTATCCAAATGTTCTTGAAATAAGTACCTACGGATGAAGGCTCTCCAAGTTTCATCCGCGACTCTTCGATGCTTCTTGTTGCGGCCAATTCGCCGATTCCGCCGATAGCCAATTTTCCCGCCTGAAGACTCGTCTTCACCGCATACTGGTGGCGCGAATCTGGCGAAGGCGCCGGCAATGGTGTCGCAAGTGCGTCCGCTGCGGCACGCGAATCTATGGCTTCCTGTCCGGCTTTCGCAGCTTTGTTCCATTCTTCGATAGTCAAAGAACTCGGATTAGTTAGTCCCGACGCTTGAAGATTCAACGTACCCGGTGACCAAGTGGATTTAAGAGGGATCGCCGGCGGCGGTACCACTTCGGGATTCGTCGAATCTCCGACGAGCGGATCCATTTGATTTATCGAATAGCCAACCGTTATCACTAATGCCATTATGAAGATCGCTCTGGAAATTGCATTTATTTTTGCATTAATTATTATTCACCGATCGATGATCGATGGGAATTTTTTAATTGCAATAGGACGAGCGAACGGTTGCATACACACGCCTACGTAACAGATATATAAGTTTTGCTTATACGATCTATAGACGTTGCAAATTTCTTGCATCATTCAGCAGTGTATATAACGCACTTGAACGCAAGGCTGTTCAGTCACGTAACGAAAGTATGTAAGAAAAATGGACGTACCAAGCGTAGCTAGAAATTCAAGATTGTATGCGTTAAGATTGAACGCCGTGCACTCATGTCGCCGCAAAATAAACTTTTTTTTGTTGAAAAAAAAAATATATATTGTTGAACCAAAAACTTTTTTTTTTTGAAAAAAAAAAAAAAAAAATGTGTTGAACCAAAAACTTTTTTGTTGAAAAAAAAAAAAAAAATGGTGGAACCAAAAACTTTTTTTTGTTGAAAAAAAAAAAAAAAATTGTTCAACCAAAAACTTCTTTTTGGTGAAAAAAAAAAAATTGCGATTTTTTATTTTTTTATTTTGTTTTGTTTCTGTTTTATTGGACGAATAGAATTTATTTCCGCATGATTCGGCAAAGACCGCGGTCGTCAAAGTAAAACGATTCGAAATTCGCGTAACAATTTCATTGGCGAAATACTCGAGTTAGAGACAGACAATAGGGGTGAATGGGGCAAATCGGACCGGTTGAGGAATATCGACAGCTTTCATCATTTCAAAATCATGAATGGGCAGCTTATTACGAAAATAAAATTCGGAACAAATATTCGATGTTCCGAGAAAAAAAAATACATTTCGGGGGCAAAAAGGACCACGTCTATAGAAAAATTGATCTTGAAACCCATTTTACCGCATTTTATTGAAAACAATTTTTCTATGAAAGAAGGAATCTCCCGTATCCTACAATTTTGTATATTTAGACCTGAGAATTTTTCACGCGATTAGAATATTACGTATAAAAATTAAATCGGCTTTTGACCTGAAATCTCCGGAAAGATCAGCAATTTTTCAAAAACACAATATTTCCACTGATATTGATATTTTTTCACTGAACATCGTTGGAAACTACACTTACATGATAACAACGAATCCGATACATTGCAACTGTTCTTCCTTTCTTCGTCGCGTGTAAAACGGATGAGTACCGGTATTATTTCCGTAATACGGATAATTAAGAGCGGTCCTTGCCGCTGAATCCGTCAACGGTGTCTTTTCCGTGGACATTATATCGCAAGCATTAGAGAATTTTCCTATCCTAATAACTAACCGCACAACAGCGTACTGTCTCTACGTTGCGAATATTTCCTTCGACGTTACATCGTCTCGAAGTCTCCTTATGTAAGTATTCATGGTGGGAGACGTGCTCTTTCCATCAACGACAACCCCGCAGCGTGTGATTCAGTGCCGCCGCTTGTTACAACGTTTACTATATATTCCTCAACGATCCTTGATATACCGGTTTTTATTCATTCGCTATTCGTGTTCCGATTAATCAAATTATAGGGATTACCAATTGAAAGGCCTCTTTCTGATTATTCGATACGCAAATTCGGTGAGTGATTTATTAATCAATCATCGAATTCGCGTGAGTTGTTTCGCTTTACGAATTTTCGTAATTTTTATCAGTAAAAATGTTTTTTTTTCTCCTTCCCCCTCGCGAATTCATTTTGCCCCACTTTTTCTAATTATTTATCGTCTGTATTGTTAAATTTACAAAATTTTCGATTCAACCGCTCATTCGAAATAAATTTTACCAATTTATTTAAAAAATGAATCCGCTTCGGGTAGACAGCGAAATAAATTGCATTTGCGTTCGCATTTCATCTCTAATTAATCCTGAATGAGTCTTTTGTCTTCACGAGTCATTGAGCGTTTCGATATCATTATCTAATCGAGATTTATCGAACGTTTATGAAGCCGTTCCCTATCGGCGATAAATTATTCGCCTCCATTTCGATTCTCATGCGAAAAAAACGATGAAAGATCGAAAAATTTCTTTCCACTGAAACGCGAATCACGAACGCTTTTCCCCCAATGATAAATCGTACAATAGACACTATAATATCACTCACATGAGAAATGCGCAAACGCAACATTGAAATTGTCGCAGTTTCGTCCTCCGCGCTCTCAAGAGACCGGCAAATTCGACGTAGGTCGGCGGATCCGTCGGTCTGGTAAGAGGTGTTCTTTCGGTCGCCGCCATAGTTTCGTAATATTCGACAAACAATTCCTCCGACAATTCACGCGCACTTTTCTCATCCGCTCGTTCGTCGCCCGAGGAAAACCAAAAGAGAGACGATCGCACGCACGAAGAGTTTGAACGCCGCTGGGCAACTGCGGACCTTATAGCTACTTTCCTTCCCTGCGCCTCGAACGCTGGGCAGACCGCTTCGATGCGATCTTACGATGTTGTTACCCCCGTGAATTTCGAGCAGATAGCATCATAATTTTTTTTTTTTTTTTTATTTCGGAGTTTTTAATATGACTGACTTAATGTAATTTTATTTGTTTATTGTTCAATTTTTTGATATTTAAATAAATTTTCTTCGATTTGTAAATTATTTAAAAAATATACGAATACGAAATATCGAGTTCCGAAAAGGTTATTGAAATATGAATTTCTCGACGGCGACCTTGTCCTCGACATCGACTCTGCAACGTGAGCTTCGAGTGTCTCGAAAGTGCGAACCATTGATTGCTCTTCGAAGAAATCCAAGTTGCGAGGAATGGTTAATGCAAAATTGCATTGAAATATATCGCCCAGCGGAGCGTAAGTTCGAACTCAAGACACTGTAAACCGGTCGAATTACATAAGGCAAACTGCATCGAGAGGGTTTAATTCTGTTATTCGATCGGCAACGATGTTTTTATTCTGTGGTCGGGGACAGCATTTGCGCGTTTGAAGATAATAAGAAACTGCATCGTTGAATCATCTCGTAGAATAAATGACGGCGAAGAAAAATGATTTGAAACGAAATAATATCGACGGGAATAGTCATGCAAACGGTGTATGTATGTTATTTTTTACGGGAACAAGAAAGTCAATAACCTCCAAATCCCCGTCCCGACAACAGGTAAGTTGATATCGTGGACCAGACGAAAGGCTTCTTCGTCGGGCTTCGTGACTACTGACGACACGCCCTTGCGACTTCGCACACATATGAACATATATATGTATATAACGGGTTCTATGAAAAAATACATCGCGTAGAACGGGGCAAAATGGATCGGCTAAGGAATTTTAGCGGTTTTTATAAATTTGGAGTCATCAATTGGTTTTTTTTATTATGGAATGAAATTCGCGATAAATATTTCGGGCTTTTGAGAAAAAAATATACATTTCGAAGGCAAAATGGCACACTTCTTGAAATGGAGATTTTTCATTATTGCGTCTTTTCAACTATCGAGTTAACACTTCGTGCACTGAGTCCGAGAAAAATGGATACGGCGGTTCGCATTCTACGCATTTTTATTTATTTTTTGAATCGTAACTGTTAGCTTTACATTTTTTGTGTTTTTTTTTTTTTTTTTCTATCTATCGACGTACACTGATGAATATCGTAAATCAATCGGCAAAAAAATAAAACGTCGGTAAATTGTAAAATCGCGAGAAAAAAGCGCCGTTTTTTCTTCGTAACATATCAACTATTTTACACGAAAAATGGTTTATTTCAATAATAACAGCGATCGTAATAAATTCATTCGAATCTTTATTATTCCGTACAGCAAAAGTTTAAACGTTTCGGGGCGCGAAGCTCGAGCCATTGTTCCTGATTTGGAACGTACATTTCAGCCGGCATCCTTTCTAATCCCAGAGACTCGGGCGATCCGTTTTCATTCGTTCTTTGCGCTGAGAATTGCATATCAACGTTCGCTAATTTCTCTTTATCAACGAGATTCTTATAGATTTATATTATTTCGATATTCGTTCGAAAAAAAAACTCACGCAGTCGTTTATGCATGGCGATAGCTTCGCCGGGATGACGTAAAAGTAGGCGTCCGACCCCCTCGCAGCGTCGCAATACCTCGTTCTTCAGCAAATAATTTCTAACGTTTTGCGATATTATCGAGCATTCCGTGACCCAAGTACTCACGAAAGCGAAGTCAGTCAGCAATTGGAGCGCTCCGAGTTCACTGATCAAACATTCTTTTATTTTTACCACAATTTACGTTATTTCGTAATATTTGATATCGATAAATCGAAACATCGAGTTTTTTGGTGTCTCTCCGACGCCGAGCGTCTTGACGCATAGTCACTCTGGAGAATATCATTAATCGGGATGGGGGTGGAAAAAATTTCGAAAAAAATACTCCGGAGAATACGAAAATCGTAAAATGGGAGTTTTCTTTCCGGGGATTTTTTTTTAGGGGCGCATATCAGGATTCTTAAAATTGTCTAAAACATCGAGAAAAGTAAAAATTGAGGGAAGTTGAGTTTTTTTTTTGGGTGTTTTTTCTTTTATTTTATTTTTTTCGGGTTTCGTGAGAATTATTGTCATTGGGGGTGTAAATGGAACACAGCGTCAGCAATAAGGATAAACGTCTCAATAATCGTGATAATCGATCTATAAATCGCAGGATCTCCATTTACCTGAATTTTATACGATGCAAATATATATAGTCGAGCCACGCTTCGCACATTAGCTTAAGTATCATATTCGATATTTCGTGATCCTCTATAACTTCCAAAACTGGAAGCAATACCCGTTCTAAAAAAATAACGAAACGGATTGTTTCGAATCGTTAATAATTTTAAGGAAGAAAACAACCGATATTAACGTACCAAAATATATTTCAACGTATGCACTCGGTGCGACGGGTGCAACCGCACTGCTCTTTCGCCAGTAATTCGTTCGCGGAAAGCACATGTGCAAATTTGCCAGACTTACGACGCGACAAATTTTTGCCAGTGTTTTGATACATTTAGCGGGAGAATCCTTGAAAAAAAAAATAATTAAGGGGTCAAAATCTAATTAAAAAAAAATACGACAATAATTGCCAAAATCCACATACCTTCAATAATTCAATATTCGCATTCACTTCCGAAACTATTTTAGCGCGCATTTTCGCGCAAACGTAAACTTGAACGCTCGTGACGTCGTTGGAGAGTGGATTCGTGTGATCTGCAAGCTAATTTTTTTTTTTTTTTTTTTTTTTTTATCGATAAATACGTAGAAACGGTGCGAAGTAATGCGCGTCCTTTTAAAAGATCGAAAGAAATAAACCTTTAGATAAGATAATTCTTCGAGGCAATTGACGACGTCTCCTTTGACTAAAAGGAAGAAATTATCGAGATCCCAAGTATGCGCGATCAGTCGTGACTCTTGCATTGCCCACAATCTCATCGTATGAACCGAATGATCGAGTCTATGAAGAACGATTATCTGCTCGGACAGCGGAAGTTCTATCAACGGAGCACCGATCACCCATTCACCGCCGATTTCGCACTCGTTACTCAACGTTACGAGAAGCTGAAATACCTCGGCGAACTGTTGTCCGGTATCGGTTCCCTGAATAAAACATCGAGCGAGCGCTGCTAATACATGTTAATCGAAGTATAACTAAAGACAATGTCGATGCAACACATCGATAGATCGATTTCCCCAAGTCTCCCGTTAGTTACCATTAAAAAAGATTAAAGAAGAGAAGAAAATAAGAATAACTCTGAACCGACCTCCGGCGCCGCTGATTTCGATTGACACTCGAAAGCCGATATATATGCCAATCTGAAAAGCTGATCCCACGCAGTGATCGTAACGTGACAACCCAACGCGTCACACAAATTTTGCAATGCGGGTCTCACCGTCGGTGGAACTACAAAAAAAATGCTTTTTCCCTTAATTTTTCGAATACTAAATACAAATCGATAGATTTCGAACTTTTTTTTTTTTTTACGAAAAAAATGCTTTTTCCCTTAATTTTTCGAATACTAAATACAAATCGATAGATTTCGAATTTTTTTTTTTTACGAAAAAAATGCTTCTTCCCTTAATTTTTCGAAGACGAAATACAAATCGATAGATTTTGAACTTTTTTTTTTTTTTTCAGGAAAAAAATGCTTTTTCCCTTAATTTTTCGAATACTAAATACAAATCGATAGATTTCGGACTTTTTTTTTTTTTTTACGAAAAAAATGCTTTTTCCCTTAATTTTTCGAATACTGAATACAAATCGATAGATTTCGAAGTTTTTTTTCATTCTTTTTGCGAAAAAATGCCTTTTCCCTTAATTTTTCGAATACAAAATACAAATCGATAGATTTCGAACTTTTTTTTTTCTTTTTTTTTTTCATTACCGTTCTTTCCCTGTATGAACTGATGCAACCAGTCCTTGAGATGATGAGCTCCTTGACTGTGTCGAGCGGCGAGAGCCTCGGGTGACCACCATAAAACCACATGATCCAATACACTCGATACCGCGCCCCATGCCACTTCCTGATAGTAATCCGATACTTTTCTCAGCGCACTTTTTCTTATTCTCGTTTCACCTGAATGCAAAATTTTTATCGAACTGCACTATTAATCCGCATCCGCGGACTGTTAATGTTTTTTTTTTTATTTCGAGAGATCGTGACGACTATACATATATCTAATTTATCACCGTCACCTTTATGCATCTTTAGAGTGTCGGAACCTAAAAGTTGAGACGAAATCTCTTTGACGACATTCAGAAGTCTGATCACCTGTTCCGTTTGCGTGTTCACCAAAAATTGAATATTCTCGACGTTCGTCGTTTCGATATCGGTCACCGAGTGACTGGTAACCGGCGGCGTCATGTGTTTCGTCAACGCACTGAAAAAATCATCGCACCATTTTGTTCCCCATTTTTACAATTGTTTTATTGTTTTTTTTTTTTTATAATCGGCAATTGAACGTTTTTTTCTGATTTCGGATCGAAATGTGATTTTTTCGAATTTCAAAAATTGATATTTTTTTATTATAGATTTTTCCCTCTGCGCGATCTTATTATACTTCGTGTAACAATCAATCATCGATAATAATCTTACCGGTAAATTTCAATGCTCGAATTTTCCGACATTTCGATATCCGGCGACGCCGGTGACTTCATTTCTTCCTCGTTGTTCGGCTCATAATTTGCCAATAAACAATCTATGAGCTCGTGGCAGTATTCTTCAGCGCGATTTTTCGCCAATACCTGTTGAAAAAAAAATCTTACGATGTTCTCTCGGTTTTTTTTATGCCCCGTCGCGTCGTTATTCCAACGCGATGAAGGTACAGTTAATCGTGATAGTTACCTGCAAAACTCGCGTTACAGATACTTTTTTTAGAGGTTCAAGCATTGGTGGGCAGTCGTTAGTGAATAAATTAATCGAAGGATCTGTGACGTCGTGTTCCAAGTCCAACATATCGTTGTAGGCATTCACCAGTCTGTAATTAATCGCAATTCTGCAGATCGCGATTGAAAAATCGCTAAAAATTCGCGGGTGAAAAATCGCTAAAAATTTGTGATTGAAAAATCGCTAAAAATTCATGATTGAAAAATCGCTAAAAATTCGTGATTGAAAAATCGCTAAAAATTCGCGAGTGAAAAATCGCTAAAAATTCGTGATTGAAAAATCGCTAAAAATTCGTGATTGAAAAATCGCTAAAAATTCGCGATTGAAAAATCGCTAAAAATTCGCGATTGAAAAATCGCGAAAGAATTTGAAAAAAAAATGGTAATTAACTGTATACACCATTTTCTTACTTTTTAATCGGCGTTTACAAAACCCCTCTAAAAAAAAAGTGAATACTGCATTTTTGGGTTTTTCGTGAAGAAAGCTTCGTAAATACCAATTTTAGAAATGCGGAAAAGATGTGCACATTTAATTCGCATTTTTTTAATAATTCGAGCAATTTACGAATACGGCATTTTTGGCGGTAATAAAAAAAAGCAATGATTTCGAAAATTTTACTGAAATATAAAGGAACTCATGTTCGTTGTTCTAAATGATTATCAGCGCAGAAAGTAATATCGATCAATACCTGAAAATCATTCGAAAATATTCGTCGTCTTTGCAATCGATTATCTCGAATAGAAGATTACGCGCAAACTTCGCCAAGACGTTCAACTTCCGTTTCAAAACCGTCGACAAATGATTAATTTTGTATTTGTAAACCGGATGCGCGGAATCCACAACTCCCCAAAGTGTTCTGTAATCGTTTATCACGTCGTTCAGACTTTCGATCAGACGCGACAACACCTGAAATTTTATTTCGAAAGACGCTAAAACAAACGAACGCGCGGGGACTTCGAATGAAGAAATTTCGAATGTGTATTTGCAGGTTAAATACGAAAAATATGTGCGTAAGTATCAGACCTCGTCGTCGCAGTGTCCCACGTCCTCGACGTCTCGCGTAACGACAGCAATATCCTGTACATGCGTATTCATTATTTTTATCAAATTCAAGACGTCGGTGAACCATTTTTCGAGTTTTTCGTTTGGAAAAGGCAGCCATTTCGTTATATTGGCTCTGTAATTGTTATCCATGGAATTCTCTTCGACTACTCAATACGTCGCGATTAATTTTTTCATCGATGGTTTTTCCATCCACCAAAAAATAATTAAATTATTCACGGCGTCGCGGCGTCGATTTAATAATTAAATCGGCAACGTTGCGCGGCAACGAAACTTGAGGACTTTTCTTCATTGTTTTTTTTTATTTTCAAAATTCGTCGATAGTTTACACGATTTAATGTTTAACTACAAATCTTTCGTCGCATTAACGTTTGTCGCGCGGTGTTAATAAATACCGAAAGACGACAATGCGGCAATGCGTTCGTTGCGGAGGAACAAACGGGATGTATCGTTACCAAGGAAACGCGGGGCGCATGTCTTTGCGAGAAAACGATGCGGACGAAAATTTTGATTTTTTATTTATTTTACGTTTAAACACGTGTCTCCGTGAAATTGAGGTATGGAAAGGATATGAAGTCAATAATAACGCATTTTTTCGAACTCATTCACGTGAATATATTATCTATAAAATGACAATATCGATAACAATGAAAGAACTAAAGAAAAACATGTGATTCAATTTCTTTTTTTTTTTTTTTTTGCTTTCGGTATAAAATGCTGATACACTTGGTCCCTAAATTAGAGAATAACTATAGATAAGTATGACGTATGATAAGCTTAAAAAAATACAATGGCACTATCGTGTTACCGTGTTTATCGATTATTCTTTTTTGTTTTTTTTTTTTTCTTTTGTTTTTTAAGGGCTCTTTTGAAAAAACTGCTCGAAAAAAAAAAATCGCTTGGTTAATTTTTTCATTTTTTTTTTTTTTTTTTTTTTTCTTTTCGTTACACAAGTGCAGACTAGCAGTTAGATAACCCTATTAAAATCATTTGAATTTGCGGCGTTTATCTATATTTGTCATCGTACGCGTCACATTTGTTAATGATATGGAGGACTATATAGACGATATTTTTTTTATTTTTTTTTTTTTATAAGGTATACGATACACCCGATGTATTTCTCGCATTAACGTGTTTTTTGTTTCTTTGGCATGAACAATGGAAATAATAATACAAATAAGTAGATAATTAGAATAAATAATTCTTAATCGATCGATAAATGTGAAGCTATCGTTTCTACGATCGTAAAAAAAAAAAAAAAAAGAAAATGGCATTTCTCTCGAATCTACGCGAATATTATCTCTTTACTCGAGTTAATAAATATAAATTATTTGTCATTCAAAGGCAATTTCCGTTTTGTAGCGCAGCAAGAAAAGTGCATTTGCCTTCCACTACGTATTTTTTTATTTTATTTTTATCAAACGGAAGACAAGAAGATCGATTTATATACATCGCAAGACGATACAACAAAATTTGACGGCAAAAAATAAAAAACAAATAATGTCGATTATAAGATTCGATTAATCCGCGATAATGAATTTCTCGAAGATTAATGATAACTTAAGTGGAACGGCGAGGGAAACTACGAAAGTTTTAACTCTTCCGGTTTTCATGAGATTACATCGCCTTATCGTCGAACGAATATCCAACGATAAAGCGAAAGAAAAATCTATCAATTATGAAAATTTCGATTCTTACATACGTAATAATACTAAAAAAAAATTAATAATTCAGTATTCACATTTTCTACGCCTCCCAAGAGATATGTTCCACTTTACTGAAATTCTCTCTATTGCCCTTACAATTAGCACTGCACTTTTCTTTATTAATTCGTCAACCGGGGCGACAACTTTTATAAAATATTTCGCAAGTAAAAATGAAATAACTTGTGATAAATTCCTCGAAAGATCCTGCAGCTGTTGGGAACGATAGAAGAACTGTTAATCGATATAACACACATATATATATATACATATATATGGCTGAAGAGGAATCTCGTGAATATATATATACTTTCGATATTAAAACTATGGCTACGTGTATACGAACGATAAAAAAAAAAAAAAAAAAAAAAATTGAAAAAAAAAAAAAAAAAGAAACACTAATCAACGTGACATCAAATATTCTTTGCAGTAAAAAACTCCGTCTTTTTCCCGTTCCTATTATCTCCCGCAATATAAATGTACAAATTGTACCGTAAAAATGTCGTTAGAAAAATTGTCGATTGTATAAATCTTATGAAATACAAATGGTGAGTCACTATCGTGAAAGATAAAAAGCTATTTCTCAAAAACCCTGATTAACGTAACATGGCACGATCAGTAGTTATAAAGTCAACTCTGCCCACCGTGTATGTGTATAAAAAATCTTTCCTCGACCGCTGACTCCACCCCATCAGTTTCCTTCGTATACTAAGCACATTTGCAAAGGCCATTAATGAGGAACACAAATTTTCCCGAAACTTCTATCTAAGTCTACGAACGTATATTGCGCGTAGGAGGCGAATGGGCAAAACGGTTATCCGACGAAAATGGAAAATTTGCTGAAAAAAAAAAACCGAAAAATTTTTCAAAAAATGTTTAAAAATAAAAAAAAATAAAGTTTTTATGGCTTTTGAATTTTTAACATCGATAGCGTAACTCTCCATATCATGAACTCGAAATTGGTAAAACGGATTTTTTTTATTCGAATTTTTAAAAAAAATTTTATCAAAATTTATCTGAGTTAAAAAAAAGATCGGTATTTTTTTTCTCTTTTTTCCGGCGGCACTATTGGCCATTTTTGCTTCATGTGTCCGTTTCGCCCCGTTTCGCCTCTCCTATAGTGTCTTTTATTTGCTTTTTCATCGCTCGTACCTAACTTAGCTATAAGCTTAATACTTTGCCGTATGATTCAAATACGAATATATATA
Organism: Buathra laborator; assembly: GCA_934046635.1. Taxonomy (NCBI): domain Eukaryota; kingdom Metazoa; phylum Arthropoda; class Insecta; order Hymenoptera; family Ichneumonidae; genus Buathra; species Buathra laborator. The sequence goes on from OW203900.1 coordinate 10,897,198, forward strand.
TATATAAAAGTCTAATTGTCCGTTGATAATTGTTCGCGATAAATTGCATTACTTTTTGTTTTTTTATACCCTGCGAGCAATGCTACTGAATCGCTGGGCGGAGTCGAAATTAGCGATTATCGCTTTTTCCGAATATCGACGATATATTAATTGAGAGGATAAATGAATCGTCAATCACGCGACGGAAGAATCCGTCGGAGGATTTTCCGAATCATTAGATGGAATAACAATTTTCGTCAATCCGTGAGGCGGCGGCCGCTTCGGTTTCGGTGGCGGAGGCGGCGGTTTTACGTGACTCTCGCCGCTCTCCAGCGGAGTCGGTATTTTGCTTTTGAGTTTTGGACTCAACGCGTTGCCAATGCTATTAACGGGACTCGTTGGACAAATATCGAGCGGTCCGTCGTGCGGCAAATTGCAATAATCGGCTTCGCGAGTTTTTACCGGAAGCGGCGGTGGCGGATCGTCTTCGGAAGCTGTGCTATCCGTTGTCCCGACACTGTCGCGATTTCCTTTGCCGAATTCAATCGAATCGACGCCGTTGTTAACGTTTCTCAGGTAGTGCTGCGATTGACCCGACCATCGACTGCTTATTCTCTTCTCTTTTTCCGCTTCAGACCTCAAGGGACGCGACGGTGTCAACTGCAAGGAAATGGAAAAAAATTACACGATGTTAAAAAAAGAAAAAAAATTACGCGATGTTAAAAAAAAAAAAATTTCGCGATGATAAAAAAAAAAATTACGCGATGTTAAAAAAAAAAAAAAAAAATTACGCGATGATAAAAAAAGAAAATTACGCGTTGTTAAAAAAAAAAAAAATTACGCGATGTTAAAAAAAAAAAAATTACGCGATGTAAAAAAAAAAAAAAATTGCGCTGTTTGGCAATTATATCCTCGTCGACTCACCTCCTGTCGGAGTTCGAAGATCGGCGACGTGGGAAAACTCGAAGTTGGTGAAACAACTGTAGAACTTGTGGTGCTAACGATTGTGACGGGAATTTCCGGTGTGGTGTACCATTGGCTCGTCGGTTGTTCGCTCTTCGCTGTGTTCGCCGAGTCGCTCTTCCGCGAGTTTCGTCGTTTCGAATCCTTTTTCTTGTTCGTTCCCGGACTCGGATTTCCCAGTGCTTTTTGCAGCGATGCCGACGACAGGATGTGCGAACGTACCGAACTATTCCTGCGATAGTTTTCGGTGAAAATTACGTTTAATCATTTTGTTTCCTGTTTCGCGTCTTAACGATGCGCGTTAATTAGTCAGAAATAACCCGACGAGCCGATGAAAAAGTATTTTCACCAATCCGAATCGCCATTCAGATCGAAAGATTTCTTTCGAAAAGCGAATTTTTGAATTCAGAATTAATAATAAAAAAAATAACGTCGGGTTATCGACTGACGCGAGTAAATGTGTGAAATATTCGCTCCGATTAATTACCTAAAAGTTCCTTATCGTAGGGTCGATAGGTATAGAGTTGTCGTAGACAGATGGTTATCGAGGAAAAGTGAGAGTAACGTGTATGCGATAAGCAACGATTTCCGTGACTCGTCGATAAGGAAACGTTAGAGATAAACATGCAAATTGTTAAAATAATAGCCAAAAGAACTCAATACCGCTGTAAAATCAATCTAAAATTTGTAAAATCGCTTGAGTTACCAATTATAAAAAATAAAAACAAACAGAACGATTTCTCAAACACGAAATTACAATTGAAACAAACAATACGTGGAAAAAAAAAGATTAAAAACGAAAAATTAACCGCGTAGGAACGATAATAGTGTATTGTATGGTATTTTATCTGTTCCAACCGCTATACTCCTAAAAAAAGTCGACGTTTTTCACGGTTATCAATCTATAAACGATTGTTACGAATTTGCGAATTTTACGATTTTTTTTTAACGAATTTTACGATTTTTTTTAACGAATTTTACGACAGACAAATCCAGAAACAGAAGAGAGGTTTTCGCCGGTGTTGTTCGATCGAATGTATAGAACGCGAAAGTTGGATAAAATGGACCGACTGAGCGATTAACAAAGTTTTATCAATTTACAGAACAAATTTAAAAAATTTCCAAATATCAATAAATTCACTACAATTATAGAAAAAGTTAATAAAATTTTATTCTACACAATTGACGAGTTATAGAATGTATTTTTAATAATTCTCCCAATGCAATACGCATTCAGTTTCAGTTAATAAAAAATAGTTCTTCATTTCATATTTCGTCTGATATTCAAGTCTATCGATGTTTAGAAAAAAAGAAACGTTAATCACGAAAGAGATTCAAAACTTACAGTTTTTTTTTAAATATCATAACATTACGGAAAAAGTCTATTCCTATGTATCGGTATTCCATTTTACCACTCCGCGAAATTCCAAAAAAATCAATCGATACATTGAAAGCATTGAAAAATCGCAGTGCCCATTCGATCAATCGATCCGTACGATTCCACGTAATCAGTAGAAAATCCACGGAATTCCAATAGTCCCATTATAATTCATGCAGAACACTCGCAAAGTTAAGATTCACTCAATTCTCTAACAGAGCATCGAAAAGAGTGCAACCATTTTTTTTTTATTTTTTTTTTTTTAGTCGATCAGTTTTTTTTTTTCGCATTCCCAATTCTGTGCTTCAAGACTTTAGTTTACCTTGTCAAACTGACGCTGGTAACGCCAGTTATCGATGAACTGTTGTTAAAATTGAACGATGCGAGCGACTTGAGGGTCGTTACTTGTGATCTCGTTAGTGACGATACTCTGGAACGCGTACCGCAACTGATGAAAGAATTTCAACATTTTTCCAATAACTATAACAATTCCTTCACTCCTGTGTTCGCGTAGATGTCTCGTAATTTTTCATCTATCGCGAACCTTTCTTTATCCAATTATTCTATCATTTTTCCCGCATCCGAGGCGCGAAATAAATTTAAAAAAAAAAAAATGAGACGCGACAATGTTCGAGAGTTATGAATGAACCGCAGGGATCTCCAGCGAACGGTTAGTCCAGTTACCCAAACGGGATTACCGTCATTCCATTGTTATCACATTCCTGTACACCGACACAGGTATAGAATTCGCATTGACACAAACAAAACAAAAAAACTATCCTATACGGCATTTGTTTGTAAAAAAAAAAGAAAAATTAATAACATCGGTTAACTGATTAATCGATGGAATATCTTAATTCACCAATTTCCATCGATGGTTAACGATTATGTTAATGATCCGTAGAGAAATAAAGGAAAACTTACTCTGCGCTCACGACGCTCGATTCGGATAGTCGATGATTTTCGCCGCGATGCGCGTTATGTTTCCTCATTGTCACCGTTTGCGTCAAACTCTCGATCTGTAGATCACAAGTCTGCGGAATAGAAAAGGATATTATAAATTTGTAATTCTCGCGGCTTACATTTCGCCGAAAGTTCGCTTTTCCATAGTTCTCCTCTCATTAATATATAGTTTTCGTTTTTTTTTTAATGTTTATCACCAATTACCCTTTTGCCGTATTTCGCCTCAACTTGCGTCCGCATCGACTGAAAACACTGTTCCAATCTTTGATGAAAAGGCGCGAGTTCCGTCGGCGCTCGCGATTTGTGCAGTTGAACGCCGACTCCCAATAGAGGAATTTGTTCGGCAATTAATCCCTCGAGTTTCAGCAGATCGGAACTTTCCTCCGGATGTGCTTCGCGATATTCCGGATTGAGAAAAGCCTTTTCGTAGTTATCAACTCCGCCCATCACCGCGGGATCGAGAACACCGTTTAGCTTCATGCTGAGCGGATTCAACGGGAGACTCGAATCGGCTCTGCGCGATCGAAAGATATTGCAGCGATAGTGGTGAAAAAAAAAAAGAAAAAAATCCCAATTACATTTTCGAACGAATTTTTACGAATTATTTTGAGACTATAAAGTTAACCTGTGAGCGATTATGAGATCCCTGAGAGCGGTGTTCGTGGCTTCCATAGTCTCAATCGCGTTTCTCAACGGACTGACGAAATACGTTTCGCTCGATGTTACGGGAAACCATCGTAATATACCGGGCAAAGGATGACTCGTCACGAGGACCGTACGCTCGAGCCATAGAGACGCGAATTCGTTACTCGCATTGCTGCCGCCGCTCGTCGTACTTTCTTTGTCCTTTTCACCGGTCGACGCGGCAATTAACGCGGAATCCTTACGAGGCGCTGGACGCGAGAATCGAAAACGCTGGACGTCGTTAACTCGATGATACCTGATGATAAATCGATGAAATTTGGAGTCAAAGAAAATGGAGTAAAGCAAATTAATATACTTATGTATATTTGTGTCGATACCATTAATGGAAATACCTTAATACGGCTTCAGCTGTTACGGGTTTACCGCTCAATCTATGTCTCTTCTCGTCCATCAATGGATCAATTTTGTTTATCTGAACGTATTGATTCACAGACTCGAGAATCTCATCGCTCGGCGGTGATAATTTGTTCATCTGCTCCGCGTTCGGCAATTGATTTAACGTTCTCGAGCAGAAATCGCTAAGGCGCTCGTATTCTTTTCCGCGATAGACGAAAACCTGCAACGATCAACGAAACATCGAGTTAAAACGGTATGCGTCCATTCAAATTTTCTTTTTGCCGTTTCCAATCGTCGAAAAAATTAAGGAATCATTTTAGTGTAAAATTTTCAAAAAATCTTTTCACACTCGTTGGAGGAATACAACATTCTTCACATCGTTCTTTATCGCGCTGTGGAAGCTTTTTTTTTAATCTTCATATTTTTTTTTAATGAAAAACTGTCGAAAAAAAAACGTAAATTCGATTTTTTTTTTTTTCAAATTGTCGCCATTTTGTCAAATTTTGATCGAAAAAAAAAATCCCCCATAGCGTAATAGCGGCTTTCATACTGATTAATAATCTTTTTTCAAATTTTGTTTCGGACAGCATTTACGATTAGCGGAGTGTATACCGTCAGGAGACAATTTTTTTTACAATCCATTTTCAACCGTCCAAAAAAAATATTAAAAAATATATAAAAAAATAAAAACAAACGTTATAAATGTTTTTTTCTGTTCTTCACGAGTGCTTTGATTTGACATAAAAAAATCAGACTGATTATCGTATTTTATCCATCGAAAAAAAAATCGTGAAAATCAGCTACTTTTTGACTTATCGCACTGGAATGATCCCTTAAGAATATAAGTTCATCACAAGCGATTTTTTTCATACTTTGTTTTGAAGGAAAGGCGGATGTCCGCGTCCGTAATAAGCGACACGAAAATATTCGGGTTCCGGTCGGAGTTGCTTGACGATAGAATCGTAAAATTTCGCCATACGTCGGAGAAGAACCGACAATTGTGAATAATCGAAAGTTTCTTCTTCGTACTGTCCGGCTAATTCCTTGCAAACGCCGAGAGCGCATTCCCACATTTTTCCCTTATCGAAATAGTCGATCATATCGTTGTACAACGCCTCTTTCAATTCTCGATGGGTTTGGCACAGCGGATATCTAGAAAAATAAATACGAGAAACAATTAAAATAAAAACGAAACGAGAAATCGATTTTATCAAATGTATTTTTCCCATCAATGAACGACAATAGTTTACCTGTTGGAACGCAATAACGGCGGCAAAGGCTGATCGCTCCACGCAAGCAATTGACTGTGTAATCGCAAGGAATACGCGGCTTCCGTATAATTATCGCACTCCAAATGCAATTCGCAGAGTTTATTAACGTATCTTCGAGGAAATAACAGTATTAAAAATCGTTTTCACACGTAATGTTTTCTCGAAGCGATAGAGATAACAACGTCGTTAATTTGTCACTCACCTGATATACATCTCCTTGCGATTGATCTCCGAATAAAATTCGAGCAGATTAACGGTGCATAACATACGGTGCTCCTGCGATTCGGCGTGAATGATATCGCGATATTGTAGTAATCTTTCCATTAACTTCGCTACGATATCGACAAAGCGCAATCCTTGTTCGCGGAGATTCGAATGACTTTCGCAAAGGGCTCCCATTACTTGAACCCAAAGAGATCGGAATTGCTCGTCGCCTCGTCCGCCTTCCACCTGCGAAATATCGTTGATGCAAAGAAAAATTATCTCTCTCTCCTTCCGATTCTTCGCCATTGTCTCTTCGATTAGATAAACGCACCAATACATCCAATTGTGCGATCATCTCGTTTTCGCACTCAATAAAATTCGCTTTAATGTGCGCGGGTTCTCGTTTCGTGTCGCCGTATCCCTCGACGATTCGCGAACTGTAAAATTCGCATTGCATCATGTCGAAGAATATTGGAATCGTAGCTTTCCGCAACTCGGTCTCTGGTATCAGCGTCATCTCGAGGATCGGCCCGACGAGACTCGGCACGAAGAGAATCTTATGCTGTCCGAGATTAAACCACATCGATCGAATCTCGAAAGCGGTTTCCCTAAATCAAAGCAAAGAAAATCGTTAATCGAGAAATCGAAAGCTATTGGCATCGATAAGAAATTTTTCGACAAATGAGAAAAAGATTCCTACCTTCGCATATCTTTGTACCGCGAAACGATTCTATTTCGTTTGGATGGAGTAAACATATCCAATTGTAGCGCTGGTTGAGTGAGAAACGCTATAGCGCAATGAAAAAAATTGGACCACGCCTGCTGCTCGAAATCCGTGAAGAAATAGTCGCGTATTGTCCCGGAAAAGAATCGGAGACTCTTGAGAATAACGCTGTTCTGCAGCATTATCATTTCGCTCCAATCCGCGGGAAACACACTTCGCGAAACTAAATCTTTGAAGACGAGAAGTATCTCCATCAGGAAGTCAAGAAGATCGAAACGCGTGCCGAAGTGATTTATGTAGATCTCGTAGTGGTACTGTTCCATTTGTCTGCAAAATTTTCACAATAAAAAAAAAATTTTTTTTGCTTTGTCGGTAATAAAAACTGCAATTTTTTTTTTTTTTTTCAGGGATTTCAGATGGTTTGTAGCAAATGTCAACTATTAATGTATTCGTTTAAGAATTGGAGAAAAAAAAACAGATTTATTACAGTTTTTGTTACCGACTGAGTAATGCGGGAAAAGAGAAGTTTCGGAACGCCGTAATCATAAAAAAATGTTATGATTTATGATTTTACCTGAATATCGACAGCATAACGGAGACCAAGTTACCGACAAGCGGATTTTCGCGGTCCATCGATATAACAGTTTGTATTACAGTTCGAAGAGCCGTAAGCATTACTTCTTTGACATCGGAAGTCGTCGATCCAACATCATCTCGGAACGTGAGCTCCAGGATATCGGATAAAATTTTGACGCACAATTCTACCTAAGAATGGGGGAAAAAGCGCAATAAAGCCAATTGTTTGGATTAAGGTAATCCTTGCGGTAAAATAAAGTCGATTGGGTATCAAAATTTCAAAAATTGTTTTGCGCTTTTCAAAGTTGAAGTTTATGCGAAGTTTGTGTATAATATTAAATCGACAAAAAAATCACGGAGTTTACGGCATAAATCGACAAACAAATTTTTACGCAGCTTTCGCGATGTTAAATTTGCTTTTTGATTTTATTTCATCGACTAATAGTTCATTTCAAGAAATGAAAAAATAGAAAACTCGCCGAAGGATTCGGTGGTATTACTTCCCCTTTAAAAAGTCTTTAAACAATCTTTTCATTGTTGATACTCAATAGATTCGATTATACCGCGCGGTTCACCCTAATCGTTCTCGTTGATTGCCATTCGCGAAGAGATCATTTCGAAATATTGATTCCGACGAACGAAATACAACGCTAAAAGACATATTTTCCGTTTGTTCTTTTTCAACGTGCAAAACACGTCGAACGCGTTATTACCTCCTCGGAATATCCGCGATGTTGATTGAGGCGATGTCGATTTTCGCCGAGCAGCCTGGCAACCTTCGCCACGCTTTTTCCCGGCGTACTTGTCAGTCCCTTTACACGCCATAAACCAAAACCAAACCGAACAAAAAGAATAAAAACAAAACCCTCTGTTAGTCGGGAGAAAAAAAAACAAAAGAAAAAAAATACTCGTTCTACTAATTAGGGTTTTTAATGAGTTCATTATACTACCAATTACCAGTGAACTACTAAAATTATGCGATTACTAATAAAATAAAAAAATGAAACAAAAAATAACAAATAAAATTGTATCCCAAAACCATTTAGCGGAAATCATTTTTTTTTTTTTGCACATATAACACGATAATCGTTATTTCTTCTTAACAATTATCGTTCGATTGAATATTAATTTTTTAAAATTAGTATCGAAGATTCGTGACACATGCTTTATGCACATGCCGCTGTTTGTGATTAAACCAAAACCAATGCAAAATCGAGACATGCGTCATAACAAATTATTATTTTTTAATTTATTTTTTTCAAACGTTCACAGTCGGGTTTCACGCAATGCTTTTAAAAAATTTCATTCCATTTAACTTTGACGATTAATAGACAGTATAGTTCTTTGTGGTTTTCTAATAGCCATTCGCGGTGCGACCGAATAATCGTGAAAAGATAAGATACGTCGCGCAGGAAGTAGCGAGACAGAGAAATACTTGTCTGGCGGACGTGGAAAAAAGTGTACAAAGGAACATTAAGAGAAAAGAACATTCAATGAAACGAAAAAAAAAAAAAAAACGAAAAAAAAGACGTGGCGGACAAGACGAAGATTTTTTCATAGAGAGATGCGTGGCGAAAGTATGTCAGGCTGCGGGACAAGCATATCATGTATGAAATTGTTGATTATCGTTTAATAATTTCTTAACCCTTTACGTCCAGTAAGCAGCTATTAAAAAAAAAAAAAATTCTTTAACTGTAATCGAAAATTTTGATTTTTCGTATCGAAAACAATATTTATTTTTTATTTTTATATATAAAAATGTAAGAAATTGATTTTTGAAAAGTATAATTTTTCAATAATTTTGTTACAAAAAAGTTTCGAGTAGTTGAGAAAAAAAAATCACCAAAAAAAAAGACTCTTTGGACTTAAAGGGTTAAAAATTTGTATCCGTATGCACATTAATTATCGCGAAGCCCTTTTCGTTTTACCAAAATGTTTGATAATTTTTATGAATTTTTTTTTTTAATTTGCGTCGTTGATAATTATATATGAATTTCAATGAATTTCGTAGCGGTTACTTACCTCCTCCTTCGCTTCGAGGAGATCGCGTACGAGAATCGTTATTCTTGGCAATAATATTGCTCGACAGTCCGGATTGAGAAACAATGGACTGTGAACGATATCGTTTACCGTCATCATCTTCTGTTTCGTCAATCTACCGGACGGCAGTGTAACCAATAGATCTGTAAGTATCGTGCTGAGTTGTTTGCCGCTGTAAACCCGAAGAAGATGAGGTATCGTCGTCGGCAAGTATTTCAGACATGCGCCTTGTACCAGCAGCGTGCCATCGGTCTCGTGGCTCATTAACTCAACGATCGATTTCAACAGTTCCGTCAACGTCTGGGAGAATTCTTTTTCGTCCTGTTCCAGTCTGCGGATGCGTAATAAAATAATTAAATAATTCCGATTCGCCTTAATCACTTTTCTAAATTCGCGATCGATCAATGAAACTGTACAATTTTTTTTACTACTGTCTCATCGATAATGAAATTTTGAAAAATGTGAAAATGGATTCATAAAAATGTTTAATAAAAAAAGAACGTTTTTATTATTTTTTAAAATGTATGTATTAATTAATAAAAAAAAAAAATGTATTTAAACATTTCATGAATCGTTAATTTTTTTAAGAAAAATGTGTTCTCATTAAAAAAGCGTTTTTTTGAAGCGCCGTAATAAATAAATTTTCAAAATAAAATGAAAACGAAATATATAAATTATTTTCTCGACTCACTCGGTAAACAGTAATCTCGATTCGACGACAAAGCGCATACAGTACTGTAAGCTCTTCATAGTCTTGAGTAACAAATCCCTTTCCTGTCCGTCATTGGTACTCGCGCTGTCGATCCTCTTTCGCAGAACGGCGATAAGTTTCTTGTACGCCAGAGTAGCAGAGAAACTCTCGGATATGTAGAGATCGAGAACCGGTTGAAAGTGTTGATACTTTCGATCCGACACCAGACCTATTATGTACAGTATGCACTCGAAAACCATGTCGTCGTAGTCGTCGCTATCAGAGTTACTTATCAGAATATTGAACAGCGCGTCGAGAACATCCTGCAAGCGGATAGTGCGCACAGTATGAATAGAATTTCCTCACTTTCATATCATACTAACGAATATAATTATTATTTCGTTTTACTTGTAAAAATTTAACGACTTCCTCGCCATCGACTTTCATCAGAGCGGCCAAAGATTCTTGAAGATCCGTCGAACTCGATACCCAATTCAAGAGACCGAGAAGATCAACGTTTTGCGTTAATTTCGTGGAACAAACGTTTGTCGCTATCAGAAAACTGTCTTTGGTTGTTAAACTCAACGGGCCGAGAGTCGGTTTTTTTTCCACGTTCAATTCCGCCTGTAAATATATATTAAAAAGGTATTATTAACGTTATTATCGAACAAACAGTTCGAAATCGTTTCAACGAATATCGATTACCAATTCGCTTCTCGTAGACGGAAGTTTCAAGTATGATATTTCGTTCTCCTCGTATTTTTTGTGATCCAATTTGTAGACCAATAGCTCGTGCTGTGTATCCTGCAGCGTCGTGCCGTTGCGTTGCATTAATCTAACGTAACTCAGTGCAAAAGGTTTTTCCGATTTATCCTTTGCCTCGTTAGAGCTCCGATGCTTAAACGTAAACTTCAGGTGCGCCTGTTTAAACTCTTCGATTGGTACAGCGATTTTAAACGTTTCGCACCATCGCGGCTTGTCCTCGTGATAATATATAACGCTGCGGTACTCGTCGATCGGCGATGCTCCGCCGCCGTGCGTCATAACTCCCGGTATCGGTGTTCCATGTTCGTTGCAAACCTTCACCGTCACTTCAACGTTTTTGTCAGTGGACTTTGATCCTTTGCTAAACTCGCCGCATATAAGCGTCAAGTAAAGATCGTTTCTCACATCACCCGGCAATATCACTTCGGGAAATCCCATTTTTCGCGCTATCGCGACGTTTCCCAACACCAGATGAGGATTCTCCTCGCGAACCTGCGTAATCGGGCAAAAAAAATTAATTTGAAAATAAAATTTGAAAAATTAATTTGAAAATAAAATTTTCAATTAATTTTCATTAATTTAAAAAAAATTAATATTCGAAAAAAATAAAAAAAAAAAAGAAGATGAATTGAGAATATTTCGATTCCGCACTTGTTTCGTATCGCCCCGTAGTAATTTCAAACTCGTCCACAATCCTTGACCACCGGCGATGCTTCCGCTGTTCGCTGCGTTATTTTTCTGTATGTTTGCCTCCTTCTGCGCGAGTATTCTTCTCAAAGTTCCGTCGAGACTCTCCTTCTCACAGCATCTGAATCCAAACGTGAAAACGACCGACAAAACGTGTTTCGAGGCGAAATTTTTTATAACTATTTTCTCACTTACGGCGATTAAGCTTTTAAAAGTACAAAGTTTCGTACGTAAAACGCCTATGAGAGATTCCCTTTATAGAGATTTTGAGGAGCTGAGAGACTTACTGTAAAAATGGAATGAAATGATGATGTTCGACGTCGCCTTCGAGTTTTCCGGTGATATACAGTGTGATATCCATCGCGGCGACGCCGAACGGCCTTCTCATGTTATCGAGTCCCTTAGCCTTTTGATTATTCTGTACGATACTCGATCTTCGATGATCGATTTCTTTCGCTTCCATTCCACCGACTCGTATAACGTAACAAACGAGATATACTTTGTCTCGAGATAAATCCCGTGAGCCGAGATCCGTGAAGAGGACTCGCAGATTGTGGAGCTGATCGATGTCCCGCGCGAGTCCCTCTTTGCTCCACGATACAACGTAATTTTCCGTTATCGCTTTCATCTCACGACCGTCGTAAAGCGTCAATAATAATTCCACGTCTTCGGCCATTTTACAAACGAAGTTTCGCACGCTGACGAAAAAAATGTGCGAATAAACGGGAGTTTGAGGCTTTGTAGGCTTTTTCTTCGTTTCGGTTGTCGCTTTTCTTATCATTTCAGCGGCCGTTTCGTGATGATAGTACAACTGCATTGTACTCGTCTTCGATGGATTCAACACGTTACCGTGTTCGTCCCGCACCACCATATCGAGACCCAACAATTGATTTCCCGTGTCTATTCGCGCGGTCGCGAGACGCTTCATATCCTTTAACTCGTCGACGGTCAGCGTGCCGCTGAGAATTTTGCTTCTGTAGCATATTAACTCCAAAATTTGCTGCTGTATCGTCGCAAAGTGTTCCGAATTCGTCTAAACGAATGAAATACATTTTTCAATACGATTATATTAATTTTAAGCAATTTATCAATGAATAATCATTTATTAAATTAAATCAAATGTATTTTCGAATGCATCCTTTGCAACCCGAAATCTCGTGAATAATTTTTTTTTTTTTTTCTAATACGAAATCGAACGAAAAATGGACACTGCACGTTTTTTTTTATCGAGAAATCTTGTGAAAAATTTGAAAATTTTAAATTTCACGTGATGCTTGAAAAATACGATAAATATGCAAAAAAACATTTTTTTCGCGATTTCCTGAAGCGAATTCATGATTATTGTCATTCCTTCATTATTATTATCGTATTCAATTATTTTCTCATTATTTTCCGCCTTTTATAGAAATCGGCAAAAATTCGAATATAATGAGAAAGCAATGTGAAAAATTTTCGTTTGCAATATTTTTTTGTTATTATTTATTAGAAGTAAATCCGGATGAAAGTAATTTATTTATGTGTAACACGTACGACGTATAGATGCTTCCAATGATGACCCCATTCTCTCAATACGCTTGTAATTTCATGCATGAGGGCTTCCATGTTCATTGATTGGGGCATAATGTGAACGTAGGACTTGGGGAATATACCCCAAGTCCCCTTGTATTTGCTGCATCCGTAATACCAATCTTCGCATTCCTCCGTTATCTGTACAACGTCGCCGACCATAAAGCGCAATCGATGCGGTCCCTCTTGTCCATAATTGTGGATTGCTGCGAAAGAAGTAGAAAACTTCACATATATCGATTGGGTATTAACCCTTTTTTAATTTTTTCATTCAGTAATTCATTTTTTTCAGTGTTTTTTCACAAACAAACGAAAAATTTATTATTATAAAGACGAAAATATATCGATTTTTATCGATCTAAATTTATTATCAACAATTAGAGAATTAATTAACAAATACATGGATAACTTAATTCTATCGTTTATAATCGTAATATTTGTTATTGATACAATTTAAGAAAAGCCGACAAACGCCAGCATTGTTCGAATATTTTCAGAAAAAGCATCGTAATTATTGTAATTATTTGAATTCTAGGTTAAGGCCGCGGGTATCGTCGTTAATCTCGAGACGCAAAGACTGTCAGTGAACGATGCGCTTTTCTTTTTTTTTTCTAATGAAAAACGTTATGATAAAAAAAATATTGGAGAATGAATGAATTTTTGTCGTTCGGAGCGAAAACGTTTGCATACGTTGTCACGTAGGACATTAATGATCTAAGCGATCAATTAAAGATATTAACAGTGCTGTCAATGACGTTGTATTTATCTTCGAATTTGTCGACAAACTCAATGCATGTCATCGATGAAAATTCATTTTTTCATATTTTTAACAATCGTTCGATTGTGTTTCGTCGTTTAAAACGAGTGACACGATAATCGAGAGTATTATTTTCGATGTATAATAAGCGTCTAATTATTGGAAATTGAATCATCTAGGTGCGGAGGCACCACCCAGGATGCGGGATTCTATGCCGCGCAACATTGCTACTGTAGTTTAGTGTATATATATATATATGGATATCAAAGTTGTGTACTATAACCAAACTTCGAAGTGTAAAATAAAGTTGACGAATGTCGCTGACGACTCACCCACGGCTAGACGTTCCTCGACTCTTTTCCATGACGTTGTCATGATTCGCGACACAACACACGCGTTTGATGTTTGTTTATTAAAATAATTTATAATAACTTATGTACACTAGTAACATGACAAAAAGGCAGGGATTACAGCCGTGCCCTGCGGAAAAAAATATATATTTGTTGCTTTATCTCGACATCTAACAAGCGTATCCCACAGCACAGCCAGGATGCTCCTTCTCGCTTTTAATCCATAGGCGCGGTAACAGAGGGACCGGAAAAAAAAGAAGGCGTGTCCTACCGGTTCGTAGGCGCGCAAATTTGAAGCAATAAAACTAATTAATCTCTGATTATATGACCATTTTAATTTTTTTCGCACATCTCAAGGTATAATCTCGGGTTATAATCTCAAGGTTTGAAAACACGTAAAAAAAAATTCGAGAAAGAAGTGATCCACGTTATATCTTTGGAAGGCGTCTACGTATCATGAAACGCGTGTAGTCTGCATTACGCGCGCGTCTATCGCGCCAGTTGAGTCGCCGCAATCATGGCGGACGCAGCGGCACGACAGCTTCAATACGAGTACAAAGCGGTAAATATTATTCAACAATTAATTATCGTCAATCACAGCTACAAAATATTGCAATTTAAGCAATTGTCATAACTCCCAAACAATAGAATGTTCGCTTTAACGATCCCTTCGATAAATCATTTCGTTTACCCACGTCGTCCAAACATATAGGTTACGTTCGGCACGAACGTTAGAGCGACGCGTCAACACGTATCGCGATAACGAAAACAATACAGATTCGTTGTTAACGTTTGTTTATTTGTTTTTCCAGAATTCCAATCTCGTTTTACAAGCCGATGTTCGGCTCATCGAGAGACGCAGCAGAGATGAAGCGACCGGTGAGGTTTTGTCGCTATCCGGCAAACTGGAAGGCACCAGAATGGGCGATAGGTCACAGCGCACCAGACCCGCCAAAGCTGAAGAGCGCAAAGTCAAGTGAGTAAAATTTTGGAATTTTTTCATAAATTTTGCACTGTTCTTCATTAACATCATGTAAAAAAAATACGGTTAATATATGCATATATATGCTGTTTACGATTAATGATTCTGCCGTTTTACTCTCTTTAATTAAATTGTAAAGCAGTATTATGCATCGACCGTTAATTTTTCACAAATACGCAATTATTTCGTGAATTTCCGTGTTTTTCCAGTGTCATTTTCATTTTGCATTATCAACGATGGTATTTATTGATTAAATGACTCGATTGTAATTAACGGCATTAATATACGATAAATTGAGATGCAATAATGATAAATCGTTAATTGCAGTTAAAACGTAAATGTAAACGTCACGAAACGAAATGAACGGAACAACATTCCGTCAACGTTTACGAAACGTTTACATTGCGTAAACAATTCTGCATAACGATTCATAGAGATTTATGAGATAAACAAACAAAAGAAAAAACAAACAATTTTTTTACGCTTAAATTTGAAATCGACGATAATAACGTAATTTTTTCGTTCATCATAGGCGTCAAAAGAGAGACGAGGCACAGTACGATTTCGCGAGAATGAAAGGCGCAACTTTGCTGTCGGAAGGTGTCGACGAAATGGTGGGAATAGTCTATCGTCCGAAAACGCAAGAAACTCGTCAGACTTACGAAGTTTTGTTGAGTTTCATTCAAGAAGCGTTGAGCGATCAACCGCGTGATATTCTCTGCGGCGCCGCCGACGAGGTTCTCGCGGTGCTGAAAAACGACAGACTAAAAGAAAAGGAAAAGAAACGCGAAACGGAACAATTACTCGGAAGTTTGGCGGACGAGAGATTCGCTCTGCTCGTTAATCTCGGCAAGAAAATAACGGATTTCGGTAGCGAGGAAAAGACGACGGGAAACGAGGAAAACATCGACGAGACATACGGTATAAACGTACAATTCGAGGAGAGCAGCGAGGAGGACGACGAGGACGCGTTTGGTGAAGTTCGCGAGGTTGAGGACGAAGCTGAAGAGGGCGAAGAAGCGAACGACGATCGCGCTATACACGCGGAAAATTTGGGCGGCGCGGAGGAGATGAAAAAGGCAAAGGCACTTCATCCGCTCGACATCGATGCTTATTGGCTGCAGAGGCGACTCAGTACAATATATAACGATGCTATGGTGTCGCAGGTACTTTACACGATTTTATTATACATATATATATATTTTTTTTTTTTTTCTCCAAAAGAAATGTATAATATAACTTTTTATTTTTTTACGCGTCCACAGGCCCGCGCAGCGGAAGTGTTGACCGTTCTGAAGGACGCCGGTGACGATCGCGACTGTGAAAATCAATTGGTCATTCTTCTCGGTTACGATTGCTTCGATTTCATAAAACAGCTGAAAAAGTATCGTCATATGATCGCTTATTGCACGATGCTAGCGTCGTCGCAATCAGAATCGGATCGTCAGAAGATTCGCAATAAAATGAACGACGATCCGTCGTTGGCGAAAATACTACGGCAGTTGGACACAGGAAAGGGAGAGGACGACGCTGACGAGACGATGGAGGCGAGAGCTCAGAGGAAACGCAGAGAAGAGAACGAGGATACCGGAGGTCCCGGTGGTCAGGTTCAGGGAACCAGAAATATGATAGATCTCGAGGACATTACATTCGCACAGGGAAGTCATTTTATGGCGAACAAACGTTGCCAATTGCCGGACGGAAGCTTCAGAAAACAGCGCAAAGGGTGAGTTGCTCCGAATTTCCAATAACAACGAAACAACAAAAATAACCAAAAAAATGTATTTATTACATTTACAGATCGCTTTCCCGATTTATTTTCTCGGCATTTGCAAAAACTCTTCATGAGAAAGTTATTTAATAAATTTTTAATTTTCTTATTGCATTGTTAACGCCAATTTAAAAAAATGCGCAAACGATATCCAAATTTAATGTTTTAATTTTTTACGATTACTCAACTCAACCGATACAATCAAATAAAATTGCGAGATTATCGTGCATTTTTAAATTTTTTATAAAATTCGAATTTGTTGGACAAAATTAAAAAAAAAAAGTAACTATATATTTCTCGCAAAATTAAAAAAAAACATCGCGTATTTTCCTCCCAATATACGTGACAAATTCCATGTAAATTAATTTATTAATGTAAACAATGGCAATTTTTTTATTTATTAAAACATCGAATTTATCGCCATAATATAAACGTCGCGAATTCGCAACCCTTTCTTTTTACAGATACGAAGAGGTCCACGTTCCGGCGCTGAAGCCGAAACCCTTCGGCGACAACGAGAAGTTGTATCCCATCGATCAGCTCTCAAAGTACGTGCAACCGGCTTTCGAAGGTTTCAAGACGTTGAATCGAATACAGAGTCGTCTCCACCAATCGGCTTTGGAAAGCGACGAAAATTTGTTACTATGCGCGCCAACCGGTGCCGGAAAAACGAACGTCGCGCTTTTATGTATGATGCGTGAAATCGGTAAACACATAAACGCCGACGGTACGATAAACGCCGACGAATTCAAGATAATTTACATCGCACCAATGAGATCTCTCGTCCAGGAAATGGTCGGTAATTTCGGCAAACGTTTAGCCGGATACAATCTCACAGTATCGGAATTAACCGGCGACCATCAACTGACCCGCGAAAAGATCGCCGCAACTCAGATAATCGTTTGCACACCGGAAAAATGGGACATAATAACCCGCAAAGGTGGCGAAAAAACTTACACATCCCTCGTGCGTTTGATAATAATCGACGAGATTCATCTGCTTCACGACGAACGCGGACCGGTTTTGGAGGCATTGGTCGCCCGTACGATAAGAAACATCGAAACAACACAAGAAGACGTGCGTCTCGTTGGTTTATCAGCGACACTACCTAATTATCAGGACGTAGCGGCGTTCCTACGCATAAAACCCGATACCGGTCTCTTCTACTTCGACAACAGCTTCCGTCCCGTCGCCTTGGAACAGCAATACATCGGCGTAACGGAGAAAAAAGCAATAAAACGATTTCAAGTTATGAACGAAATAGTTTACGAAAAAACGATGGAACACGCGGGCCGCAATCAGGTTCTCGTTTTCGTTCATTCGCGAAAGGAAACCGGCAAAACGGCGCGCGCAATAAGGGATATGTGTCTTGAAAAAGATACTCTCGGGCAATTTTTGCGCGAAGGCTCCGCATCGATGGAGGTATTGAGGACCGAAGCGGAACAGGTGAAAAATCAGGAATTGAAGGATCTCCTTCCGTACGGTTTCGCTATTCATCACGCGGGAATGACGCGCGTTGATCGTACGCTCGTCGAGGATTTGTTCGCCGATCGCCACATACAAGTTCTCGTCTCGACGGCAACGCTCGCTTGGGGAGTTAATCTTCCGGCGCATACGGTTATTATAAAGGGAACGCAAGTTTACAATCCCGACAAAGGTCGATGGGTAGAATTGGGAGCGTTGGATGTCCTCCAAATGCTCGGACGCGCGGGACGTCCGCAATACGACACGAAAGGCGAAGGAATTCTGATAACGAATCACAGCGAACTTCAGTACTATTTATCGCTGTTGAACCAACAATTACCGATAGAATCGCAACTCGTAAGCAAAATGCCGGATATGCTTAACGCAGAAATTGTTCTCGGAACGATACAGAACATTCGCGACGGAGTTACGTGGCTCGGCTACACGTATCTTTACATAAGAATGTTGCGATGTCCGAATTTATACGGTATTTCGCACGACAAGATAAAAGAGGATCCGCTTTTGGAATTACATCGCGCAGATTTGATCCATTCGGCGGCTATGTCTCTCGATCGCAGTGGTCTCATTAAATACGATCGTAAATCGGGAAATTTCCAAGCCACAGAACTCGGAAGAATAGCATCGCATTACTATTGCACTCACGACACGATGGCGACTTACAATCAATTGCTGAAACGAACTCTCAGCGAAATTGAGTTGTTTCGCGTTTTCTCGCTTTCCGGCGAATTTAAACACATTAACGTTCGAGAGGAGGAAAAATTGGAGTTGCAAAAGTTGATGGAAAGGGTACCGATACCGATAAAAGAAAGTATCGAGGAACCGAGCGCTAAGGTAAATGTTTTGCTACAGGCGTACATTTCGCAGCTAAAACTCGATGGTTTCGCGCTGATGTCCGATATGGTGTTCGTTACCCAATCGGCATCTCGTCTAATGCGAGCGATTTATGAAATCGTTTTGTTCCGCGGATGGGCGCAGTTAGCCGACAAGTGTTTGTCGCTCTGCAAGATGATCGATCGTCGTATGTGGCAATCGATGTCGCCGCTTCGGCAATTTCGCAAAATGCCTGAAGAGATCGTTAAGAAAATCGAGAAAAAGAATTTCCCGTGGGAGAGACTCTACGATCTCGGGCCCAATGAACTCGGGGAATTGATACGCGCGCCGAAATTTGGCAAAACAATTCACAAGTACATTCATCAATTTCCGAAATTGGAACTTTCGACGCATATACAGCCGATAACGCGATCAACTCTTCGCGTGGAATTAACGATAACACCGGATTTCCAATGGGACGAAAAAATTCACGGAGCTTCGGAAGCATTTTGGATTCTCGTTGAAGACGTCGACAGCGAAGTGGTTCTTCATCACGAGTATTTCTTGCTGAAAGCCAAATACGCGAACGACGAGCATCTCATAAAATTTTTCGTTCCGGTTTTCGAACCTCTGCCGCCGCAATACTTTCTTCGCGTCGTATCCGATCGTTGGATCGGCGCTGAGACCCAATTACCCGTTTCGTTTCGTCATCTTATACTCCCGGAGAAGAATTTGCCGCCAACGGAATTGCTGGATCTGCAGCCGCTGCCGATAACCGCTCTGCGAAACGCCAAATTCGAATCTCTCTATACCGACAAATTTCCGCAGTTTAATCCGATACAGACGCAGGTATTCAACGCGGTTTACAATTCCGATGATAATGTATTCATCGGATCGCCAACCGGTTCGGGAAAAACTACGATTGCCGAATTCGCGGTATTGCGATTGTTAACGCAGAATCCGGAAGGACGCTGCGTATACATGGTGAGCAAAGAGGCGCTCGCTGAATTGGTTTACGCCGATTGGTACGCGAAATTTAATCAACAATTGGGAAGAAAAGTTGTTTTGCTTACCGGCGAAACCGGTACGGATTTGAAACTCCTGGCAAAGGGACAAATCGTGATAACGACGGCAGACAAATGGGACGTTCTTTCGCGTCGTTGGAAACAGCGGAAAAACGTTCAGAATATACAGCTCTTCATCGTCGATGAGTTGCAATTGATAGGCGGCGAAGAAGGACCGGTATTGGAAGTCGCGTGTTCGCGCGCCCGTTACATATCCTCGCAACTCGAGAAACCAACGCGTATAATCGCCCTTTCAGCCTCATTGGCTGACGCGAGAGACGCCGCCCAATGGCTCGGCGCGCCGGCCGCAGCGACTTTCAATTTCCATCCTTCCGTGCGACCGATACCAATGGAACTTCACGTTCAGGGAATCAATATAACGCACAACGCGTCGCGTCTCGCCGCAATGGCAAAACCTGTGTACAATGCTATTCTTCGTCACGCGCCTCACAAACCGGTTATCATTTTCGTTCCCACGAGACGACAAGCGCGATTAACGGCTATCGATCTTCTAACGTTCACCGCTGCGGAGGGACAACCCTCGAGATTTTTCCACGCCGAGGAATCCGATATAAAACCATTTCTCGACCGGATGACCGACAAAACATTGAAGGAAACTTTGTCTCAAGGCGTCGCGTATCTTCACGAAGGATTATCAACCGACGATCGGCATCTCGTGGAACAGTTATTCGACAGCGGAGCCATTCAAGTTGCAGTCGCAACCCGCGATCTCTGTTGGGGTCTTTCGATAAGTTGCCATTTAGTTGTCGTTATGGACACCCAATGCTACAACGGAAAATCTCACGCCTACGAAGACTATCCGATAACAGACGTTCTCCAGATGGTCGCGCGGGCGAATCGTCCCCTCGAAGATGACGACGCAAAATGCGTTCTTCTTTGCCAAAGTTC
Organism: Buathra laborator; assembly: GCA_934046635.1. Lineage (NCBI taxonomy): Eukaryota > Metazoa > Arthropoda > Insecta > Hymenoptera > Ichneumonidae > Buathra > Buathra laborator. Next base: position 10,918,174 of record OW203900.1, read on the forward strand.
CAAAAAGGATTTCTTCAAGAAATTCCTTAACGAACCTCTACCAGTCGAAAGTCATCTCGATCACAGATTACACGATCATTTCAACGCCGAAATCGTCACTAAGACGATAGAGAATAAACAGGACGCAGTCGATTATCTCACGTGGACTTTTCTCTATCGTAGATTAACCCAAAACCCGAATTACTACGGTCTTCAGGGCGTAACGCATCGACACCTTTCCGATCATCTCTCGGAACTCGTGGAGAGCACACTGAGCGATTTGGAAGGCGCTAAATGCGTCGCCGTCGAAGATGAAATGGATACTCTGCCGTTGAACTTAGGAATGATCGCCGCTTACTATTATATCAATTACGCGACGATAGAACTCTTCAGCTTATCGCTTAACAACAAAACGAAGATTCGCGGACTTTTGGAGATTATATCCGCTGCCGCTGAGTACGAAACTGTTCCCGTGCGGCAGAGAGAGGAAAATCTTCTGAGAAGCTTAGCGGCGCGACTTCCACATTCACCACAAGTTCCGCGGATGGCGGATCCCCACGTTAAAGCGCAATTACTGCTTCAGGCGCATCTCTCGAGGATTCAACTCGGTCCGGAATTGCAAAAGGATACCGAACTCGTCCTCGGAAAAGCGGTCCGACTGATACAGGCGTGTGTCGACGTGTTGAGTTCTTCCGGTTGGCTGGCGCCGGCGGTTGCGGCGATGGAACTCGCGCAGATGGTTACGCAAGCGATGTGGTCAAAGGATTCATATTTGAAGCAATTGCCGCACTTTACAGCGGAAATTATAAAGAGATGTACCGAAAAACGAGTCGAGACGGTCTTCGATGTTATGGAACTCGAAGACGGCGATAGAAATCGTCTTCTTCAACTTAACGACGCGCAGATGGTCGATGTTGCGAAATTCTGCAATCGATATCCCAACATTGAGATGTCTTACGAAGTACTCGACAAGGAAAAACTTCGAAGCGGCGGAACTGTTAACGTTGTCGTACAATTAGATCGCGAAGACGACGCCGCCGGTCCCGTTGTCGCGCCGTTTTTCCCCCAAAAACGCGAAGAGGGATGGTGGGTCGTTATCGGCGATTCGAAAACTAATTCGCTATTGTCGATTAAGAGACTTACGTTACAACAAAAAGCTAAAGTTAAATTAGACTTTGTCGCTCCGGCGCCCGGCGAACACTCTTATACTTTGTACTTCATGAGCGATGCGTATCTCGGATGCGATCAGGAATACAAATTTACTATTGATGTCGGGGAATATGAGTCCGACGCGAGTTCGGGATCAGAATCCGAATGAAGACGTTAAACGGTTTAACATTCGTGAAATTTTTACATGTGACGCATCGTTGTGGAATACGATTTTTTTTTATTCTACGCGTTGGGAACGAAGAACGCGATTTCTAAAAAAAAAAAAACGCATTCATTTTTAAGGGTAAAAAAAATTGTTTTACTTATCCCATACGATTCGTAATGATATTTTGATGACATTGAAAAAATCGCCATATCCGAAAAAATTATATCGAAAAAAATGAAACATTTTCTATAACTCGTTGCATTTTTTTTATGATCAGAATATCAAAAAGTCGAAAGCCGAAAAGTCACTCCGGTGGGATTTTTGATAATTTTTTTTACCTTTAAGAAAAAATTAAACGCGTTTTTTTTTTTTTTTTTTTTTTTTTTTTTTTTTCTTCAAGAAAAATTGCCGCGAAGCTTTCTTACGCGTGCGGCAGTCGCAGTATATTTTTCGTACAGAAAACAAAAAACATAGCGAGGCGATAGACGATTTTGCGTTTATTGGGAGCAAATGTTCGGTAAGAAGAGATCCGCCAGTAATTTAGCAGTGTGAAATCGTTGTATATAATGAGAAATAATAAAAATAATTGTACTGGTAAAACGACGTTTTTTTTTTATTGATTTGCAGTCGTGTCGCTGTTTTCGTATTTTTACATCGTAACTTTAATCGATTAGTAAGTAATGCTGCTGCAGCGCAGTTTAACGAGACGTATAATCGTTTAGCGTTTTCTACGATAACAATAACTCGCAATCCGAACGATTCGCCTTTCGATTCTTAAACAAAAAGTGTTTTTTTATAGAAATAACTTTCGCTTCGAGATTCTCGCGAAGGAAAGAAAACAGAAAATGCTTTGTCGTCTCGTAAACTGCGCCGCGGTAGTCGATGGTACAACAGTATTTTTTTTATGACGATTGATCGATCGTTGGAAGACATAGTATATCACGATTGACCGTTTCATCAATTGAATGAATTCGGTACAGCAATACATTTTCATATTTGTATAAAATACTTCTATGTAACATTTTTCTCGTTATGTGAGAAATGACTCCATTACTCACGAGAAATTATCGTCCCGCCATCGGGAAATAATAAATAAACACTTTGAACACTAAATCTATAAAAACATTCGCTTCAGTCGCTATTTTTTTTTTAATATGTCTTAAAAAAAAAATCAAAATTTTCGCGAACTCGCAATTTCATTTTCAAAAAAATAAATGTAACTATGGCACAGTGAGGCATAACAGTAAAATGTTCAGCGGAACTTTAGGAATGTAAATAGTAACAAAATGTTCTTTATACGCATTTATAAAGTCGCTACCCGAGAAAAAATGATTATACGCAACATATATTAATTTTATGAATTATTTTTCTTTCTATATAATCATAAATGATATCTAAACTCTTTATTATTCATTTGCGTACGTAAACAAATTTAATGAATAAAAAATTCCGGCGAAATAAAAAAATTCTATCGAATATTACGAACGGAATAAAAGATGTTTTACTTTTAATATCGCTAACTAATTGTTTTTTTACTTCGTTACCAAACATTTTTCACGAAATTCATTAATTGTGAATTATAAATTATTTCCCGTATATAAAACAAAAATATGGCATGCAAAATCATATATAATAATCATTTTTTCTCGTCTATAAATAACAAAAATTCAAAATTCTCTTCACGTTCAACCAAAAAAAAAATAATAAGAATTGATTACCGGATTCCGCGACTCTTCATTGATATTAATTGCTACGAAAAATATATTCTCGCGGTTGGCGAATTCAATTCTTTAGATTGCCGATGCAAACATATTTAATATCGACATAATCATCGATACCGTGACTCGATCCCTCTCTTCCCAAACCCGACTCTTTAACACCGCCGAACGCCGCCTCCGTACACGAGATTAATCCCTCGTTTACCCCAACCATTCCGACTTCCATTTTTTTCGCAACGCGAAATATTTGCGAAACGTCTCGCGAGAAGAAATAACCGGCTAAACCGACCGTCGTATCGTTCGCCGCTCTCAGCGCCTCTTCTTCGTCTTTAAATTTATGAATAACTGCTACCGGTCCGAAAATTTCGCGTTTATAAATGTCCATTTCCTTCGTAACATCGGTCAGCACAGTGGGTTCGTAAAATAGCGGTCCTAAATCGTTGCGAACTTTGCCGCCGCAGTGAAGCTTCGCGCCTTTCTTAACAGCGTCGTCAACCAAATTCCCGACGATTTCCAATTGACTCTCTTTAATCAGCGGTCCGTGAGTAACGGTTTCCTTGCTGCCGTCGCCGAGATGAATATCATTGCGAATTTTTTCCAAAAACTTCGTAACAAACGCGTCGTATATATTTTCCTGAACGTAGAAACGATTTGCCGAAACGCAAGTTTGTCCGGTATTACGAAACTTCGATGCCATCGCTCCGTTAACCGCGAGTTCGACATCAGCGCTGTTGAAAATAATATACGGCGCGTTTCCTCCCAATTCGAGACTCAGACGTTTCATCGTCGGGGCGCATTGTTGATACAACATTTTTCCAACGTTCGTCGAACCGGTGAAGGAAAGCGCGCGGATACGCGGATCGGCGCACAATTCCTTACCGACGCCTGGCGATTTTTTCGCGCTCGTCGTTACGACGTTTATCGTTCCCTTTGGAAAACCCGCTTTTTCGGCGAGTGCCACGAGCGCTAACGCCGTTAACGGCGTGTCTTCTGAGGGTTTTATCACGCAAGTGCATCCGGCCGCAAGTGCCGCGCCGGCTTTTCGCGTTATCATTGCGTGTGGGAAATTCCACGGAGTTATTAATGCCGCGACGCCGATCGGTTGTTTCAACAGCAATAATTCGCGATTCGGTAGGGGACTCTGCAAAATTTCACCGTTTATCCGACGCGCCTCTTCGGCAAACCATTCGACGAACGAATTTCCGTACTTTATTTCGCCGCGAGACTCCGCGAGAGATTTTCCGTTTTCTCGCGTCAGAATACTCGCCAAATCTTCGGAATGTTCGATCATTAAATTGTACCAATTTCGGAGCCAATCGCTTCGCTGTTTCGCTGTTGTATGACGAAACGTATCGAAAGCTTTGCTAGCGGCGGTGATCGCTTTTTCCGCGTCGGTTGCATCCATATCCGGTACATTGCCGATTACACTCCGATCCACGGGATTGAGAACTTCGAAAGTTCCTCCGCTCGCCGCGGGTATCCAACTTCCGTCGATGAAAGCTTTGTCCCTCAAGAGACTCAACGAACGACTCATTATCGGAGATATCGCGGATCCTCGAGAAAATGACTTGCCAAGCAAATTCATTGTAAATTTCTGCTTCACGGTGCTTCTGAAACATTAATAATCGTATTTGCGTTTATCGCCGCGAAATTCGGATTATCGAATTTACGATCGATAGATCGAAACGTATTTTTTCTTATGGCAGAGAATTGGTTGCAAAACGGTATTTAATATTAATTTACGATGAGAGAAAATTATTTACTGAATGGAATTAAAATAAATTTATTTTATTCATTAATATAATAGTATTAATAATGAATAATTACGTTATTTTTTCGAGTTTCGTTAATTTATTTTTATTTATTGATAAATGTTTTTTCTATGTACATTAATGCATTTTTTGCAGGTGATATGAAACTAAGCAAATTATATTTTTTTAAAGAATCTATAGCCACTGTTATGTAAATCTGATAATCGTTTTGATTTTCGTCGCGAATTGGCAAAATTTCGTAAACATTTTGTATCGAAATATCGAACTGTACCACAGACGTTCAATTGCTCAGGAAAATTGAAAAAACACAGCTAATCATCGTTTTCAGTCAATTTTTAAGCAGAACGCATTTTTAATCGGAAATTTTTTTTCATTAGAATTTAAATTTTTTAAAGTTTCGTAACGTATTTTCATTTTTTTCATATTCCGTTTAAGTATATATTGGCAGAAACGAAAATTACTGCGGAATTTTAGAATTCGTATTCGATATAATGCTGTCGATCTTTGACACAGTTTACGCCGATATCGGCGGAGGTATAATTCTAAACCATTTTTTTCGAAAGTAATTTTTCATTTTTAGTTTGAATATGACGTTCGTTTCATTCGCCGAAAGATATAATAACCCGGTATCTTTGACCCTGACATTGACAAAAGAAGATCGATTCGCACAACAATAGGTTATATATCGGAGGTTAGATGAATTTTTTAAATGCTCACAGATTGTCCGAACTAATGATCTTCACGACCACGAAAAAGATAGTTTCACATTCACCTGTTTTCAATTATTGTTTGATACGCAAAGAAATTGCTATCCGAAATGAATCGATAACTCTTACCTCTGCAAATGGACACTTTGTAATACTTGAAAATCTTCTCGATGCTTATGTTACTTAGCAGCAGTTGTCAACGAAATACTTCGAAAGTACGATCGCGTTTGACGTTTATCATTGAAGGGGATCAATTTATAAATTGTGATAAAGTCAGTCCTGTTATCGTTATGTAAATCGACGAGAATGAACGAGACGAGGTGGTAGGGGGATGTTCTTGTACATTACGAATAAAAAATTTGTCGTCGACCGAGGCAATTCTTCAATGTTATTCGCGGATACTCGCTTTTTTTTACATGTAAGCCGCAACACCTTTTTTTAGTGCTTCTTCGTAAATATAAAAGTAAACAAAAATGAATAAATCGAAATTAAAAAATGTTGGAGTGGAAAAACAATTATAGTTCGGTTTCGATTCTTTGGCTTATCGTCCAATCGAATACGCGCGTTAACTTTCTGTTTCGTCTGTACAAATCGTGAAAGCATGCGTCCGACGACAAAACAGTGAACGACAAACGTCGGTAATTCCTCCACTGGCGTCTGTTGGTCAACAAACTTTGTAATCTTTTATCACAATCGTGCACAGTGTTTCCAAGATTTTAATACAATATTCCTGATAAAACGAGTAACTTAAACGATGAACAACACAAAGCGCACCATATACGTTGGTAAGTATTTTTCGGAGATTTTATTAAAGAAAACGTAGTCTATCGATTCGTCTATAACCTCAAAAAAGCCGGATTTTCCCTTCCGAAGTATGATTTACAACAAAAAAAACGTAATTATAATTTTACCCGAAAGCGGCTGAAGTATTTTGTGCAATATTGACCTCTAGATAATAATCGTTGATGATAAGATATTATTTATATCCGATAACGTTTCTACACCTATTAATTAATTAATATTACGATATCGCGATGTTGCGAACAAAAAAAACTTTGCCAAAACAAAATTGAGCTGTAAAATAAACAATTTCGTTAAAATTACACGATAAGGTTAACAAATAATCCATATAAAAATATTGGCGCTCGATTTCTACAATTTTATGAACGGACCCATCGAAATAGTGTTACCCTTCGTCGGTCTCGTCGATTCGTTGCCGCGCACAATGCGATATATCGCATATGCACGAAGGCGTTTGTGTTGTCGCGATCGAGAATTACAAATTATTACGATTTTTGACAAATCATTAACAAAAATTGAATAAAAATGATATTATTGACATCATTAATAATAAGAATAAACAATTTCATATTCATACGAATTTATGTATCATTGAGATACGTTATAAAAATGTAATTACCACAGGTGGCCTCGCGGAAGAAGTGGACGACAACGTATTGCGCGCGGCTTTTAATCCGTTCGGCGAAATAGTCGACGTGCAAATACCATTGGATTACGAATCAGAGAAACACCGTGGATTTGCGTTTATCGAATTCGAAATCGCCGAAGACGCGGCGGCGGCTATCGATAATATGGTATTAAAAAAAAGTCGACTAAACGGTTTTCGATCCGTCGATCGAAGTTATCGCAAAAAATCGCGAAACTCGCGAAAAAAAAAGCGGCGATGAGTAATTTTTTTTTTTTTTTTTTACAGAATGATTCCGAACTTTTCGGTCGCACTATACGTGTTAATATCGCGAAACCACAAAAAATCAAAGAGGGTTCGTCGAAACCGGTATGGGCCGACGATACGTGGCTTCAGGAACACGCCGGCGAAACTCTCAAAACCGACGACGCGCCCGCGGCGACCGATGCGGTAGCGCCGAAGAAAGTAAAGCAAAATCCTCAAGTTTACCTCGATGTCAGTATCGGCAAACAAGAACTCGGGCGAATGATAATAATGCTGAGGGCCGACGTTACGCCGAAAACAGCCGAAAATTTTCGATGTCTCTGCACTCACGAAAAAGGTTTCGGATATCAAGGAAGCGTTTTTCATCGTATTATCCCGGATTTCGTATCCTTTTTTTTCATTGCTTTCGCAATAAGCGACGAAACGTGTTTGTCGATCTCGTCGGTACAGTAGGAATCCTTAATTAACCCTTTAAACAGATGTGCCAAGGCGGCGACTTCACCAATCACAATGGAACGGGCGGAAAATCAATTTACGGTAACAAATTCGACGACGAGAACTTCGAACTGAAACACACGGGTCCGGGAACCGTGTCGATGGCAAATTCGGGTCCGAATACCAACAGTTCGCAATTTTTCTTGTGCACCGCCCGCACCGAATGGCTCGACGGAAAACACGTTGTTTTCGGTCATATAATCAGCGGTCTCGACGTACTAAAGAAGATGGAAAAATGCGGAACAAAATCCGGAACGCCGTCGCAAAAAATTGTTATTAGCGCGTGCGGCGAATTATCGTAGTTTTCGTATCGTATGTGTTATTGTTTTTTTTTTTTTTTTATTTCTAATAAAATCATAAAATCCAAATTTTTTATTTATATATCTTCATTGCAGCAATGTTTTCAACGGATATTTCGATGAAAAAAAATTTTAATACGGATGTAGTCGCCATTTTTTTTTTTTTTTTTTTTTTTTTTTTTTTTTTTTTCAGACCATTGAATTATGTTTATTCAAGTCGATGATTTCAGATCGGCGGTTTTCAAGGCTTTTTCGCTGCTTTCTGATGCGATTGCTGGAATATTTGTTGCAACTTATCCAATGTTTCGCGATGCGTTTCCTGCTTTTTGTCCAAATCGGTTATAAGTTCTTCCGTTCGCTTTCTGAAAAAAAAAAAGTGCAGCATTAATGGTAATTTTCATTATATTCTTCAAATGATTACTAAGAAAAAAAAAAAAAAAAAAAAAAAAATGGAAAAAAGTACTCACAATTCGTTGGAAATGTATTCCATACGTTTGGCTACGTTCTGCTTGGCTTCTACCAAATCTTGTTTAACCAAAACTGGTCCAATCAATTTGAAAACTTCGTTTCCGGATTTTAAGAGGTCGAGTTCTTCTTTAACGGCGGCATTCTCATTCAACTGTCCGTCCAGCTGTTGCCGCTTGACGAGGGCTTTGTGATAATCTGCACAGTAGAATAAAACAATAACGTCAATTATCGTATGGTTAGCTGTTTATTTTGCAGATAATATATTGTGTATCTATATTTACGACGTGCGCCATGAATCCATTTTGGTTTTCGTTTGATATATAGTCACTATAACCTCCAAATTAATATTTTTTTAACCAAAATCGTAATTACGATGAAACGGACAATTTATGTATCGGAAAACTGTAGAAAAGGCACTCTTAGCGATTGCGTTCGACAAATTCGGAGACTTTTTTTTTTTTTTTTAACGGGTTTCGATAAAAATTTAGCGATCACGTTAATTTTTTGTCATTTGCACGCATTTACAATTTTTGATTTTCAAACACGCGAGATAAAATGTGGTATGACACTAACCTTTTTGAATCTGCTTGTAGAGATCTATTTCGGCTTGAAGCTTTTTCTGATTCTCCTCGACCATTTTTCTATTGAAGAAAAGAAAATCAGATTGAAAAAATACGAATAATCGAGAAAAACCGAATTGACAACGTCGGAATAACCAATTGAGAGTTGTTATTGTTATTTTGTTGTGATTAAGATCGAGGTAAAGGCGATTGAGTTATCGATGTAATTACGTTCGTACACGCTTTTTTCAATTCAGTTGATCCAAAGACACAGAACCGTTCCGGAAGATTCGGCAATATTACGCTTAGGTACACTACTTAATATAGTATTGTACTGGGTCGCCGACGCGCTCTGCGAAGCAGCTGAGCGGTCGAGAGGTGGGGATTAATGCTTAGCAGAGGGCTGCCTATCGACTCTGTGTTCGAGACATACTCTACCGAAAGAAACCATATAAATAAATGAATCCAACCATCAATTAACTCACTATTTAAATGATTTATTAATTTGTTAATGCGTAGTCAAGTAAAGCGAAAAAGAAGGCAATATCGAGGATTATAGAAAATATTTGTAATTGGCGCCTCGATAGAACCGCCCAATCGGACGTTAGGAAAAACTCTCGGAAGCGGAAAGCCGCGGCCGCTACTCCGAGAGGAAGGGAGGCTCGAACGTACACGAGCGAGTGCTGATCGCGCGTCCACACGACCACCGCGACGATCTCAAAGGCCCGTAATATTATCGTCGGGCGGCGGGGGGAGAGAGCGCGAGAGGAACCCTCTCTCTGCCTTGTTGTGAAACCTGTATTCCCGAAACCGTGGCATGACAGTAGCGTGAAAATGGCGGTGTGAAATGGCAGGACGACGGTCAGTATTGACGAATCCCGAGTCCCTGACAGGATCCGGTGCGGCGGATCCTCTGAGGGAACTCTTCGAGGCGTGCAAAACGGGCGATCTCACTCGCGTCAAGAAATTAGTCACTCCAAAGACGGTCAACGCACGGGACACCGCTGGACGCAAATCTACCCCCCTGCATTTCGCAGCTGGTGAGCGACTTTTTTTTTCCCCTTTTCTATCATTCTGTCTCACACTCGTCTGTCTTTTTTTTTTATTGCCTTTGTCATTTTTTTCGCTATCGTTTATTTCCTTTGTGAATATTTTTCGACCGCAAAGATAAACGCTCTGGTCGAATAGTTTTGTTGAAATAAAAAAAAAAAAAAAAAACGGGTGATAGGTGTTTAGGAACGATTAGTTCGAAGTTATTGTACTCTGTTGCCGAGCCGTGGTCCGTGTCTCTGTCTCGTCGTTCACTTTCTATTCAGCCTGTGAATCAACGCGAATTATCGCAATTTCCCTTTCCGCGTGTGTACATCTGTGAATATCGCGTTTCGATGTACCCTCCACCCCCCCTTGTCGCGTCGTCGCGCTGCCCGAGCAACAAATCGTCGACGATGTTTACAATGGAAAATGTCCCGTGTTTACGGGGGGGCTGCGCTCGTTAAACGACTCTCGATTAATCGCGAAGTATAGTAATGTTTTTTGTGTTTTTTTTTTACACATCGCATTGCCCGTGCGATGCACAATCGACGATTCCACCAAATATTCAATTCAACAAATTAAGAAATTACTAATTACAATGTAATTGCGACAAATCGAATTGCACGGAAATCGAGAAAATTTAAGCAGTTTACATAGACACTGATTTTTTTTTTTACGCATAGGTATGAGAACAAAATTTTCATGAAAATTTCGATTAAACAAATGACAAAAAAAAAAAAATTTCTTTGGATAATCAATGAAGCTTTACGCTTTTTTAAAAATATTTCAAAAACTGTTATTTTTGCTATTTTTCAGGATACGGAAGAAGGGAAGTTGTAGAGTTCCTTTTGTCGGCCGGCGCCTCGATTCAGGCGCGAGATGACGGAGGCCTCCATCCGCTGCACAACGCATGTTCCTTTGGACATTCCGACGTTGTAAGACTACTATTGGAGGCCGGAGCCAATCCCAATACTCGAGATAATTGGAATTACACTCCTCTGCATGAAGCAGCGATAAAGGTAAATTTTTCAGCGACGATTGGAAATGAAATTAAAAAAAATAAAAAAAAAATAAATAAATAAATTAATTAATTTTAAAAAGCGAAAAGCTATGTATCAAAAAAAACTCATTATATTTAAGTTTCACAGTATCAATAACGCATGTGCCCCAAAATTGCGTCCCATTGAATAGAAAAAAAAAAGAAAAAAAAATGGGATGGCAGAGATATATCGTATTTCGTCCAAAAAAGCGCATTAGTTCTTTAATAAAGTTATTTATCGAGATTATTATCCCCTTTTGTGAAAAACGAAATATTCCACTGCTTCATTGACTTTGAAAAAAAAAAATTAATTTTCGATCTATTAAAAATGCAAATATCCAGCTGATTATGAAAGTTTATGTTACTTTCGGTAAAAAAAAAACACGATTTTGGTAAATGTTTGTACGATTTTTTGTACTTTTTTTTTTACTACTGACCCATCGATATTGAAATTTTATGAGATACAAAAATCTATTCTGAATGAAAAAAAACAAACAAAAAATGTACCCAACCAGAACTTCCCTTTGCAAAGTTTCTTTTTCGAGGAAAACACACTGTACAGAGCGATTATTATACCGACGAATCATTTTTCAACGTTTTTATATAGAAAATAATTACGCGTTGATGTTCTCAAAAGCGGTTCAGCTATAAGAGAAAAGTTTTTTTGTTTTTTGTTTTTCAAACGACTCTCTCGAGTTTTAGTAAATATTCAGAAAACTCCGTTGCGTATTACAATGAACGGATTTTTTTTTTTTTTCGTCGACAGGGAAAGATAGACGTGTGTATAGCGCTTCTACAGCATGGAGCGGATCCAAACATACGAAATACCGAGGGAAAAACTGCTCTCGAGTTAGCGGACGCCGCAACAAAACCCGTGCTAACCGGCGAATACAGAAAAGACGAACTTCTCGAAGCCGCGAGATCGGGAAACGAAGAGAGACTCCTACAACTGCTCAATCCGCTGAACGTAAACTGCCATGCGAGCGACGGACGTAGATCGACCCCTTTGCATTTAGCTGCGGGATACAATCGCTCTAGAGTAGTGCAGATCTTGTTGCAGAACGGCGCGGACGTTCACGCCAAGGATAAGGGGTAAAAAAAAATCATTTTACCTGAAAAAAAAAAAAAAAAAAAAAAAAAAAAAAAAAAATTACGACAATTGTGAGAAACCCGCATTTACCCCGACATTATCGGATTATTCAATCAAAAACATTGCAAAATCAATCCTTTTTTTGTGTTTTTCAACAAACGACAGAAAAAAATTGCAACTATCGCTACTGCTATAATTTTATTTGAAAAAAAAAAAAAAAAAAACACGCGTAAGAAACTCGCGTTTACCCCCACATTATCGGATTATTCAATCAAAAACATTACAAAATCAATTCTTTTTTTTTTTTCAACAAACGAGAAAAAAAATTGCCATTATTCCATTTTAAACGATTCGCACTTTCGAAAAATTCGATAGAAGATACTATTTTCCCGACTAATGCGGAGGAAAAACTGAGCGAATCTGTTGGTCTCAAAAGTTTTCTTCCACGATGACGCAATAGCAAGCGTAATTTCTTCACCGCGTAATTTCATAAATTCTACGATCCATTTTTATCGAATTATTTACCGAAAAAAAAAAAAAAATTAACGATAAATATTCGATTGACACAGAGGTCTCGTACCCCTTCACAACGCCTGTTCTTACGGCCATTTCGAAGTTACGGAGGCATTGCTGAAGCACGGTGCTGCGGTAAACGCCAGCGATCTGTGGGCCTTTACGCCGCTTCACGAAGGTGCGAGTAAATCGCGAGCGGAGGTTTGCTCCTTGCTGCTCAGCGAAGGTGCCGATCCTACGCAACTAAACTGCCATAGCAAAAGCGCGATCGACGTTGCACCTACCATCGAACTTCAGGAACGACTTGCCTGTGAGTATATCACGAAAAACAATAATTCTCTCGATTTTTCCACATTTATCTTTAAATCATTCGCCTCCGCGAATACAAATTTTTCTTATTGTCCGAATAACTTCGATTTCTAAAAAAAAAATATATAAATAACTAATTATTAATTGTTAATGTTAATTAATAACAATAATAATATTATTAATAATAATTAATTAAATTATTAATCAGTAATTTTTTATTTATTTATTATTAATTTTGATAAATTTCATTTCATCAACAAACGAATTTCTTTTGTATCCAAAGATTTATAAAATTAAGATTTGTCGATTATTCGAGAAAACAAAATCGCTTACAATAACGCGACTGGACAATGATAGTCCGTTGCACGGGGCTTACATTTCGATAATTCGAAATGTCCATTAATGGGGATTTGCAGACGAATACAAAGGACACTGCCTATTAGACGCCTGCAGGCAGGCGGATCCAACCAAATTGAAGAAATACTTGTCGCAAGAGGTTGTGAATTTCAAACATCCGTACACCGGCGACACGCCGCTACATTGCGCGGTAGCGTCTCCCTATCCGAAGAGAAAACAAATTGTCGAGGCGCTCATACGAAAAAACGCCGCGTTGAACGAGAAAAATAAGGACTTTGTTACGCCGCTTCACGTGGCTACCGATCATTCGTATTACGACGCGATGGACGTATTATTGAGACACAATGCAAAGGTCAATGCGCTCGATGGCTTGGGACAGACGGCGTTGCATAGGTATTTTTTATCGGAAAAAAAATTTTTTAAAAATGGAAAATATTAACAGTATTTTTAGGGGATTAATTAATTAATAAATTTTTCAGGTGCGCGCGAGAAGACAACGTACAGGCGTGCAGAATATTACTTTCGTATAACGTGGATCCTTCGATAGTTTCGTTACAAGGATATACGGCTGCGCAAGTCGCGACGGAGAATGTACTGAAAATTTTGCAAGGTATGTATGTTGCGATATTTTTATAATTCTCAACGTAATCTCTAATACGCGTTATTAAAAAATTGAGCAAAGAGTAAAATAAGCGGTATATACGTAATCAGCGGAAAAAAACAATATAGAACCTGAGATCGAAACGTCGCGCGACCAAAGTTTGTAAGAAATATTTTGGAAAACAAAGTTAACAGTTTGACGCTTTAATATCCAAAACAACAAAACCATAAATACTCTTTAAAAAAAATAAAATATTTTTTTCAATTTTTCGCGACTTTTCTCCATCAAAATATGGAAAAACTTTTGAAACGTTTGGATTTTGTCATTTTGATATCCAAATGAAACAAAAAGTTTATGGAATTTCCGGTGAATAACCTTTTCTTAAATAGATTACTGTTTTTCAAATATTTTTGACAGTGGGATTTTTTTTTTTATAAATTTGAAAAATAAAAAATAAAAATTTTCGAAAATTTGTGATTAAAAAAAATTATAAATTTCGGTCATCCATTGTATTTTATAGGAAAAATACTGTAGTTGCAAAATAATTTTCTTCGTAATGGAAAAAAGTTACCAAAAAATTCTAAATCCGTGTTAACCTTAGAATTTCGAAAAGTCAATTATTCGCGGGAAAAAAAAAAATCTTATAGATCGTATAATTTGATGGGTTTTTTCGCGAAAGTTACTAAGAGAAATGGTGAAGGATTAACCGTTGCTAATCGTTGTTCACTCGTCGTATCAGATCCCCCGGGCGGTACGGAGGACGCGGAAGTGCAGCTCCTCGAGGCAAGTAAATCCGGCGACTTGACGGCCGTCGAGAGAATACTTCAGGCAAATCCACATGCGGTTAATTGCCGCGATTTGGACGGCAGGCACTCAACGCCGCTGCACTTTGCAGCGGGTTACAATCGCGTGCCTGTTGTGGAGTATCTTTTGGCTCATGGAGCGGACGTTCATGCAAAGGACAAAGGGTAACGATATAAAGTTTTTTTTTTTTACATTTCTTCACATTACTTTCCCGTATTCAGCATCGATGATATCCTAAGTATCACAATTTTTTTCAATTTTTTCTATCGTAATGAAAAAAAAAACAATTAATGATTTACGATATTACTTGTTTTTTTTTTTTTTTTTTTTTTACACTTTCATCACAATATTGTCCTGTATTCAGCATTGATGATATTCTAAGTCCCACCATTTTTTTCTATTTTTTCTATCGTAATGAAAAAAAAAAATTAATGAATAATTGTTGATTGAATAATTAATGATTATTACTGATAATGATTTTTTTTTTTGATGATTTAATGATTTATGACGTTTGATACAGTGGTCTGGTGCCGCTTCACAACGCCTGTTCCTACGGTCACTACGAGGTGACCGAACTTTTAGTGAAGCACGGTGCCTCGGTGAACGTCGCCGATCTCTGGAAATTCACGCCTCTGCACGAGGCAGCAGCGAAAGGCAAATGCGAGATAGTGAGATTGTTGTTGCGACACGGTGCCGACGCGACGAAGAAGAATCGCGACGGTGCAACGCCCCTCGATCTCGTCAGAGAAGGCGATCAGGACGTCGCCGATCTTTTGCGCGGCAATAGCGCATTGCTGGACGCAGCGAAAAAGGGAAACTTGGCGAGAGTTCAGAGGCTTATTACGCAGGATAATATAAACTGTAGGGACGCACAGGGACGCAATAGTACACCGTTGCATTTGGCAGGTAATTCTGTCGAAAGCGTAAATCGTTTATCCGTTGTTTTCCTTCGCTTCACTTCTTTACCTTTTTTTTTTTATCTCAAACAAATGATAATATACAGCGATTGTTTGAAAAAATCAACTGTTTCATCTACTAAAAGAGACGATAAAAATTTTTCTAGCGGGTTACAACAATTTGGAAGTAGCGGAATTTCTTCTCGAACGCGGCGCCGACGTTAATGCACAGGATAAAGGAGGACTCATACCTCTTCACAATGCCTCGAGTTACGGACACCTCGACATCGCTGCGCTGTTAATAAAGTACAACACCGTTGTTAACGCCACCGATAAATGGGGATTCACGCCGCTCCACGAAGCCGCGCAGAAGGGAAGAACGCAGCTTTGCGCCCTTTTACTCGCCCACGGAGCCGATCCTTTCCTCAAGAATCAGGAAGGACAGAGTCCTGTAGATCTCGCGAGCGCTGATGATGTGAGATGCTTATTGCAGGACGCGATGGCGTCGCAACAAGTTGTACCATCTGTTCCGCCGGGTGGTAGTAGCGTTGTAACCGGCAGCACAGGCAATCCGAATGGAAGTCGACCGCCGAGTATAGTTGCAGGTAAAGCAATTGTAATCGACTCGATTTCGCGATACTCTCGAAATCTCTCCGGTAATCAGATTTCGTTATTCAGCATCTCAACATCGTTTTTGCCGATAACAATGCTTGAAATTCACAAATCCATTCGATTATTAAGGGATTATTTCAGTGTGACGGACCAAGAAATTGCTGATTCTCACGATTTTTTTTTCGATGGATAAAATACGTTTATCAGTCTGATTTTTTATGTCAAATCAAAGCACTCAAAACGAACAGAAATGTTTTTTAAGTTTATTTTTATTTTTTTTTTACATTTTTTTTGAATGGTTGAAAATGACTTGTAAAAAAAATTGTCTCCTGACGATGTACACTCCTCTAATCGTAAATATTGTCCGAAACAAAATTTGAAAAAAGATTATTAATCAGTATGAAATCGGCTATCGCGCTATGGATAATTTTTTTTTCGATAAAAATTGACAAAATGAGAATTTGAAAAAAGTATCAAATTCACCCTTTTTTTTCGGCAATTTTTCATTTTAAAGAATACGAAAGTAAAAAAAGAAAAATTCCACAGCAAAATAAAAAAGCATAAAATTCCCCGATATCGACGCGATTTTTGTATCAAAGATTTTTTCAAATCCATTTTTCCGCGAATTTTCGCTATTCTCGTTACTTTTATTTTAACTTTAGAAAAAAAGTAACTATACTTTACATTATTCGAAGCAAAAACGCTCAAAAGTACAGTTACAGATATGAAAAAAAAAAAATCTACTGTACATTGTGAATTCCGTAAAGTTATGTCTCTCGTAGAAACTTTAACCGTTTCGTAATCTTCTTCGTTCTTTTACCCTTATAGTTCCCGTAACACCACCGCCGTCGTTAACGCAAGAGACCGTTATCATGCCTTCCGGCGCGGCGATGACTCTCTGCGTTCCATTGGCGCGTCCGAATACTTGTCTGAGTCCTATGCCGGCGATGGAGACGTGTAGCGATCGCGATACGAAGGACGGTTGCGAGGATCGCAATTGTTCGAACATTACGAACGTCGCGACATTCCTGCAAAGTCTCGGACTCGAACATCTCCTCGAACTGTTCGAACGCGAGCAGATAACTCTCGATATACTCGCGGAAATGGGTCACGAGGACTTGAAACAAGTCGGCGTTTCGGCATATGGCTATCGGCACAAGTTGATCAAAGGTATGGATAAGCTATTGAGTTCCGCTGCGGGATCGATATGGCAACCATCCATCAATCCCGGTACATTGCTCGTCGATTTGCTCACCGAGGATAAGGAGTTTCTCGCCGTTGAGGAAGAGATGCAAAGTACCATTAGGGAACATCGGGACAACGGACACTCCGGTGGAATATTCGCGCGTTACAACATCGTGAGGGTAAGAATCGTGAATATCCTCGCGATAAGGATAATCCATCGTTGAGATTTATCAAAAAATTGTAGAGTTTTTATCTCTGAATTTTTGTTTTTTTTTTTTTATATCGAATTTTTATTGTTTTTTTTTATATTTAATTTTTTTAATTAAATACAATTGATCGCGTAATCGATGAGATTTAATAGTACGTTTTTATGGGCAAATTAACTGATTTATTTTGTTTTCAGATACAAAAGGTTCAAAATCGAAAATTGTGGGAACGTTACGCACACAGACGTCAGGAAGTCGCCGAGGAAGTTGGTGCCGCTGGTCCCGCGTCGCCAAACAGCGTACCGCGGACCAATCCGAGTCCAACGTCGCCGCAAGCTAACGAGCGAATGCTTTTTCACGGCAGTTCCTTCATAAATGCGATTGTGCAAAAGGGTTTCGACGAGCGTCACGCGTACATTGGCGGTATGTTCGGCGCGGGAATTTACTTCGCGGAACACAGCAGCAAAAGCAATCAATACGTTTACGGAATCTGCGGGGGAACGGGATGTCCCGCGCACAAGGATAGGAGTTGTTACATTTGCCACAGGTATGAAATTCTTGTAATCGTTTACTTGACGATATAAAAAAAAATTACCCATTAAAAAAAAAAAAAAAAAAAAACTTCGAAATTTTTTTTTTTTTTTTTTTATATGTAAAAACGCGATAAGTCGATTCAATTAACGTTTTTCATTATTTATTTTCAGACATTTGCTGCTCTGTCGAGTGACACTCGGCAAGTCATTCCTTCAATTTTCGGCGATGAAAATGGCGCACGCGCCGCCGGGTCATCACAGCGTAATGGGAAGACCGTCGCAAGGAGGTTTAGCTTTTCCCGAATACGTTGTATATCGGGGAGAACAGGCGTATCCGGAGTATCTGATAACTTATCAGATCGTCAGACCGCAACAGGAAACTGGTGGAGGTGGTGAGGGCGGCGAAGAGCGGTGATCGGAAGATCCGGGCCCTGCGGCTGGATTGCGTCGTCTCTGCTGTTGTCAGAGGCCGAGAGCTTGCAGTGCTCTTTCTTAGTTCCACGGGTGCGATCTCATTATTCGAAGAAAACGACCAATGCCCCCGTCTCCGGTCGCGCGCCGCTACCGTTACCGTCGTTTCGGCGGCGCGAATTCGCCGAGAAACGACGAAAATCTTCGCTTTCCTATTCTATAAACTTCACTCTTGACACGAGCTGACGAACCGAAAAGCGAAGCGAAAACGAACGATGGGGCACATCCCCGACTCCATCGAATTTTTCTTTTCATTTTTATCATTTCGCTCTTTCGTCTTCGATTTTTTATCGAAACAAAAAAAAAAGAAAAATTAACGATTCTCGGATCGTTTTTTTTTTTTAGATTCTTTCGAAAATCGAAAGGCGAATTGATGGTTTCGGGGATTACGAAAAAAAAAAAAAAAAAAAGTTCGACTTATCCGAAAACAGAGATGGCGATCGGTACGTCGAATAAATTGTCGTACAACGATAAAAAAAAAGAGCAAAGATCGTTATATTTTGGAGAACCGATGGGCGGAGTACATTTACGAATTGGAGAAACGATAAGATCCGCGTAATGACGAATATTAAGTAAATCGAACGACGAATTAAATACGATAATCGATACGGAGAAATCGTTAGATTTTCCATCGAATCGAAAGAGCCGTTTTATTGATATCGAACGTTCGAAGCGAATATATGAACGGCGAACGGCGTATAGGACGAACGAATGAAAGAATTAAGAGAAAACGATAATAAATCGCGAAAAAAAAAAAAAAAATGTAAGAAACACGTGAAAAAAAAAGTGTTTAACGCAAACGACGGGGCGATACGACGCCCCCGCGTAACCAGTCTAATGCGTCGATTAACTCGCACCGTTTAGTATCTAACGTTATAGGTGACGGTGGTTTCTATTTATATGGGTAAATATTAAGCATGAAATAAGCGTATCGCGAAGTTAAGAAAAAAAAAAAAAAAAAAACAAAACAAAATAAAAAAAAAAAATTTAAAGAAGGAAAAACGGGTACGAAAAATTGTGTGTCAGTGGAAAATTATTATTGTATACGTCGGTCGATCGATCGATTGTTTGTAAACCCGAGAGATCGAGAATAAGAAAACACGAAGATTAATGTACGATAAATCGATGTGATCGTTCGATGCAGTGATTCGATACTTAGCGAAAACGCCGGAAAATTTGGAGCAAAATATTTTTTTCTGCTTCGCCATAACTTCGAAACGGAAGTGACGATTATATTGGATATTTTTCTGATGTTTCAAAGTTTTTAGTTTGCACTCGTGTAATCAATTTTGAATATATTAAGTTAAGAGAAGAAACGCAATTTCGAGGCTTCATAACGCATAAAGCGATCGATCGCTTGGTAGGGGAATTCGTGGACAATGCAGATATCGCGAAAAATGCGATATAATGCGGCAATATAATTTTTTCCATACGAATTCCCTCTCCAATTCGAAAAGTGAGGTCACTGCATCGAATGACATAATACACAACGGAATAACTTGTATCGCGATCGTTGCATCACCGCGTGAATAAAACGAAAGATATACGACGAAAAAAAAAAAAAAAAAAAACACAAACAAAAATACCAATGAATTAAAAAAAAAAAAAAAAAAAAAAAACGAAGATAGAGAAGAGGATTGTTTTTGCCTCAACGACCCCGCAGTAATTTTTTTGAGTTCAAATTTATTTTTCGTATTTTTAATCGAATTGCAATGGAGAACGCGACTCCTTGTTACACGACGGTGTGATAAATTTTGAACAACAAGGATACATTTCGTAATCTTGTTTTCTCGGAGTCTCTTTCATCAACAGCGATGACACGAGCGTTTCAAACAACGATATTAGGCGACTCTGAACCCCGAGAAATCGATCGTCGACGCTGGTGGTCGTAAAAATCGTCGTCTCCGTCGTTGTATGATTTTCAGTGGAAAGTTTTCGCGGTGGGGAAACGAAACAAAAAAAAGTAAGAAAAATGCGAAAAAATGGCGCACGCCGGGACACAGTGTGTCGTTCCTGATCGCGGCTACCAATCGCGCTGGAGAATCGTAAGTATTCTATTGATGGAACTCTGTACTCCACTAGAACCGCCACGGGGCTCTCCTCGATAACCCGGTTGGCGCCGGCATGACGAGACGTCGACGATATAACTTCATCGAGAGGAAATCTCCACCGAACAGCGGAATCAGAAATCAAAAAAAAAATATCCGATTCGACGCGATAGTTATAATTGTCGTGTAATCATTATCGTGCAAAAACATCGATACTATTCGCCGATTCGATTAATAATAACGTTTTGTCAGAAAACGATGATTGATAGTATCAATTTTTATATTTTTTAGTGGTGAATTTTTATAAAATGATAATCAATAATCACGATATAGAGAAACGCGAGTTGGATAATTCATTTTTTATCTGTCAACTGTCGGTGAGTCGCGAAGATGCTAATGACAGAATCCGCCATATTTGATACTTCGTGTACTTTGCATAATAATCTATTTACTTCGTGACGATTATTCGTAGCATCGTCACTATCGGGGATAACCTAAAAATGTTAAGTTTTTCTAAAGTATTAGGTATGTAATACTCGAATTACTTTCGAAGTATTTTTTTTATTAACCTCTTTTCGAATTGTTACGCGTCTATTTTTGTTTTCGAGACATTTTTATTAATGAAAAGTCGACTTTCCGCGATAAGTTTTACGAGAGCGCAACGAAGAGCTCGTCGGTCTGTTTCCGGGGGAATTGGTAAATGTACTCTTCCTGCTTAATGCTTAAAGGGCGGTTACGGGTGTCGCGTTACAGACCGGTATGCGTCGAGGTCTCCGTGCGTCTGCGGAAGACGATAGCTGCTAAAGCTTTTGCAGATGTTTTCCGAGTTATTTTCTTAAACGTTCTCTACCAGTCGTGTCAAGTAAAGTGATGCCGAATCTGTCACGAACAGGTGGTACATTACTTTTCAGCATTAAAATTACTTCAAATATTTTTTCGATCGGAAAAATAACGTAATCTTCGATTGAACCGATTCAAACGACACTGACGCGAAAAAAATGCAAAAGCACTAAAAACTTTAAAGAAGCAGAATGTTTGTAGAGAAAAAAATCTTTTCCGATTGAACAACGACTCGACACGCGAATCACTTCGTGAAAAAGTCGATCGCGATATTACGACTGCTGGATAATTACGCTGAAGCGAATTATGTACTCGATAAGTACAAAACGACTAATATCTTTTGCCGATCGCGATAAGTCAGAAAATCGATACGCTATGCTAATGATCCCTTCTGAATCGTTCGTCTCTCCGATTGTCTTTCATATCGTCAATGTTTTTACGGAGTTTTTCGGGTGATATCTGCTGAATATATCAAATGCAAGCGATAGACTGCATCTGCAAATCCTAATGCTTCCGATTGGTAACAATATTTTTTCCCGATTACGCTAAAATACCGATATTCGATGTCTGCAAGGCGAATGGAAAGTTGCCGATTCTTGACCCTCGGAAAGAAAAGTTCAAGAACGGGAAGAAAAGTGCTGCATCGGGATGAAAAGTACTGCAGCGGACAGAAAAATAGTACTTTTTCTGAATTTTTCGTAAAAACATTCTTTAAAAATTTGACGAAACCAATGCATCAAAAATCATTTTTTTGGAGCCGAATTTTGAGTTTAACATTCACACAATTTACAAGAGCAAAAGATCGGGACGATGTTAGAGGATTCGCAATCGAAGAGACGAGAAAGCGGAAAAATACGGATTTTCACACAATTTCATTGTCCGCGTTGAGCAAAACCCGGCAAATGGCTTTTACGAAATGAGTTTTTGCACAAAAGTAAACATTCAAACCTTTTTCGCTAATATAATTGTTGTTAATTTCATTACTCGATCAGTGTTTACATCTACGCATGTTAAAATCTACGTATTGTCATTTTCATCATTTTCACGAAAGCTTTCGCGATTTTGTTTACGTTTTTTAATTTCTTTTTATCGTAGACCAGTGTTGTTATATACTATCGTAAGAACGTTCTCCACTTTCTAACGATTCATTTCCGCAAACATAATCGATCTTTAGGGTCGACAAGTCGTCGCGAGCCGAGAGAGCGCACGTGCGCACGTGTCTCGCGCATGTGAGACTCTCGTCA
Organism: Buathra laborator; assembly: GCA_934046635.1. Classification (NCBI taxonomy): domain Eukaryota; kingdom Metazoa; phylum Arthropoda; class Insecta; order Hymenoptera; family Ichneumonidae; genus Buathra; species Buathra laborator. The sequence continues at coordinate 10,940,957 of OW203900.1, forward strand.
ACAGAACGTTGATACAAATAGTTTTTTTTTTTCCAAATCATGTCGTGCGATAGTTGATCCTCTGGCGAAACATTCGATAGCGATTACAGACTCTCATGCAAACTTAATTAACGTTCCCAAATGTACAAAAAAAAAAAAAAGCGAGACTTTCCGTATACGACGCAACACGCTAATCGACGTATATCGGTTCGCTATATCGACGATATTAAATGGTTTATCAGCGAAACAAAAATCGCCTTTTATTTTTAACACTTGTTTGTTCGCATTTAATCGCTTCTACGCGTGTTATCTGAATTGAAAACGAAAATGTTTTTCACGCTTATTTAAGATGGGACATCGGGGGTCCAAAGTGTCGAAACCTCCGAAATTTGAAATGCACCATTGACACGAAAAGTCTCGAAAAAAAAAGTCACTGCCATTATTGAACCTTCGAATTCAGGGATCAAAATGGATATGAATATTGGAACGTTTATCATTATCGATGGGGCTGCGGTAACACTCGCATTTTATTTAAATAAATGTATAATCGCCTGACCTATGGAAATCACGTGATCGTTTCGCTTCGAGTGTCCGTACGAGTGTTATGTCGTAATACTACTTGAGATCCTCGGCGATGATGCCAATAATTAGCTTTGCTATACAGGTTGCGACGATCGTGTGATACGCGCGAACGAATTCCGCTCGGGGCGGTTGCGCTATCTACTCTCAAGAGATTTGCAAAACATCGCCAACGGTATTCAACCCTCAGACTCGTTATTTTTGCTCGCGCGATTCGTGTACTCATCGAGTCATAGATACAGCGCGCGTTTGTCAGATGGAAAAAAACAGTTACGTGTTTTTACGATACTGTTGATTTTTTTTATTACACATGAATCGAAAACAGAGTTTGGCAAAGAACTTCAAATTTGAATTTTATCGCGAATTCAAAATTTTATCTAAAACTCAAAACGTGAACTTAGCCAATGTTTTTCTATATACACGAAATCCCGCGCGTTGCAGCGTCCAATACGCGAAGTATACAATTCCCATAAACTCTTTTTAAAACAATACGAAAAGACTCAGTCGATAACAAAAACTGTAATTCATTTTCTTCAAGGATCTCGAAGATTTTAGGGTAAATAAAAATGATTGACGTCTTCATTCGACAGTTGCGTAGACTTTAATACATCGACAAATCCCCCCCCCCTCCCTCCCGAGAAACAAATCCATTAGTTTGTCGAGTCAGTCAATTCTTTCAGAAATAAACAAAAATCATTCTTCGTCAAAGAGTGAAACAATTTTCTCGAAGAAAATGATTCATTATTTGTTTCGATGTTTGTATTGCCTCGTGACGTCACCAACGTCAGGTAAAAATCGAGTAGTGAGGTACGCGAGCTGTGGATAGGACTATTGACCAATTACTAAGAACTATGAAAAAGTAACGGTAACGGTTTATGCAGCAGGCGTTTCGCAGATGTCCATTGATTTGTAATAGCAAATATTTGTGACGGATTTCTATTGCAATGTCTAACAAAGAGCAACGTTTTCGCAAAGTTTCACGGTGACAAAAACATCGCGTTTAGTTGGTGTTTTGAAAATTGTAAAACCAAAATATCCACATTTAATTTTTGATGTCGGAAAAGACATCCAAGGCACGCGTCGGTAAAAAAAAACGGAAAAAATCACGTGACTGGTGCCAATTGGGTTTTTGGAACACCGCGTATTTCACGAGACGCGGCCATTACCCGAGGGCGTAAAGTCGATAAAAGAACCCATCGCTCTTGTCTCTCGGAGCTTAATAAGTATCGACGAATAAGTTTATTCACTTCGGGAATATATATTAACCGATGGAATCGTTACATGATTTCATCTGCAGTAACCGTCTCTGCGTTTCTACGAAATATTCGAAATCGTGTTCGATCGCTATTGTGTTTATCAGCAGACGACTCTTGTTATCTTCCGAATAAAAGAAAAATCAATTTTTTTTCGAACTCACTCGGCACTTGCCGTTGACACTTGTCCTCTTGCACTCTTGACACGTTGAAATTACCAATATTTTTCAATAACAATCTTCATTCTATATCGTAGACGAAACACACGATGCATCGGGAATTTACCACGTGTTATCCTAACGTTATGAAATACTATTTAGATACTCTTTGCTTCGATCCGTCGACATGTTGTTTACCGCTATATTTTCCGATGGAAACACGTTGCCAAAATATTTATCGAGTATTAGATTCTTCGAAAAAAAAAAAAAAAACATCGAAATAAATAACAATAAAAATAGATTCGTCGAGAGGCCAAAATGGGTCAAAGTATGTTTCGTATAACAGAGGAAAATTTGTGAATAAATGTAAAAAAAAAAAGGTTTCTTCCGCATTTTTGTTTTATTTACTATTAAATACTCCTATCCCCTTTTTGAAGATCGTAAAAAGTGATTTATCGAGAGAAAAAAGGTGACGCAAATTTGCCGAGAAATTCGAGAGTTTTTGGTGGCAACCGCGTCCTTGACGATCTAACCTTAGCTACCAATATACATATATATGTATATTATATTCGTGGCCCGGTTCGTCCGATTAATTATGATAATGATCATTCCGGGACTAGGCGCCGGGCGCGCGACGTCACAACGGGATAGTTCGCTGTCGCCGGCAGCGTCTCGGTGTCATGCGCTCGTGCCATGTTCCGCGATGTTTTAATGGTGGGGTAGGTCTTCGATGATTCCTTTCCCATCTCACTCCCTTGTCACTCGTGTGTTATTTCGGACTTCGATATTAACGACAAAAAAAAATACATATATGTCCACGAAGAAAACATAATTTACTGCGTAGAATATAATAATCTATATCGCGGTTACTCTTCCTTCTACGACCGTCAGATCACGCAGCTGAACTATTCTCGATATGCATGTATCGATATATATCCAATAATTATGTATTATTTACTGTTTTCAAACGCCGGGAGCTAAACGTCACACATAAAGCATCGGGTCGATACACAGTCGTCGCGTACATTTATTTATATATCATACGCATGTACGTTAGTTTTTTTTACTAAAGTACTATATAACCTATTAAATGGGGGGGTTATTATATCGTCCGGGGCACGTGGCAATCGAACGAACGGCTTCGTATCTCGTCCTAGTTGCACAGCCTATGGAAACTTTTAGCAAATAAAAAATGAATTTTTCTAAAATAGTTTTTACGGTCGACGAGATCCTCGATGGAATATCACTGGGATTGAAGGGGGCTATAAGCGTGCTGTCGAGAACTTGGCTCGTCTATCGCGTCTGGGATAGTTTTTACGCTATAGCGCGACGGTAGGGGCGTGTGATAGTGTAGTTTGTAAGCCGCCTACGCGTTGTTATACATTTGTCGTTCGATCGACAACGGAAGGGCTGAATCTGTATAACTTAAACATTGGAGTTGAGCCGTTTTTCTTATTTGGCCGCCGTTTTGTATCCCGCGCATTACGACGCGAGGAGAGGGTCATAAATTCATTTATTTCGACTCGGAGTGTTGATTAACCAACATGGCGACGTGCGGGCGAGAGAAAGAAAAGAGGGCGTCCCCTTTATTTGGTCCTCACGTACAGATTATTTATAGTTCCATCAGTCTATATATGCGTATCATTGATTTTAAACGTTATTATGTCACTGTAATTTGGCTGATGTATCGTGGGAAATTGGAGGTTAAAATAAATTTTTCGACAGTTTTCGTAATGTTTATTGCGGTTACAAATTTTCTCCTTTCGATCGAAATGATATTCGATCGAACGAAATTATATTTTTTTTTGTTTTTTATTGCGAATGGAAGCGTAAAAGTACACCTCACAATTATTCGCTATAATTTCCTGGTAATTCAAGAAGGTCTTCCTCAAGGCTCTCATGTTGCGCGCGTGCAGTATCTCGAGCGTAAGAAAGACAACACGGAGCGAACAGCCCGACGGAGTGACCATACTGTGCGAGCGAAATCTCCGCTACGACTAACTAACGAGAGCACCCGGAGTAACAGGGAGGGAGATATAGTTTGACCGCATCGCTCTAATCCCTTTAAGTATTTTCCCCCGTCGCGTCTACCTTCCATATACTACGTCTCGTGTCTGAGATGCACTGCCTATCTACTTCGATCTCCCGAGACACATAAATCTCTATTCACGTGGGAAACGTCCGAAAAAGGATCACGAAACTCAGCTGCTCTCTTCTTTACCGTCGTTTTGACGAAGTGAACAGTTTTTTGGAATCTCATGACAACCGAACCTTAGCCTCGTGTTATCTCAAATCATTCAATGTTTATACGGGAAACCAAAAAAAAAAAAGCAGAAAAAAATTAAAAAATAAAAATTTTTAAAAAGACTAAAAAAAAATTTTTTAAATCTGAAAATGCTTATCAAAACCAAAATTTCCTCTACGAAGAAGCAAAAGGAAGCAATAAATAAAAAAAATAAATAAAAGCAAAAAATTCTCGAAATGCATTTGAAAAATAATATTCGTCGATGAATTTGACTATATATACTAAATTAAAGTAATGGGATAATGACTGAGTGTTGGTGCATTTGAAGAAAAAGTTTCCCGGGGAAAATTTCGCATAAAATTCAAAAGCGAGACGAAGATAGTGGAAGAAAATGTGATCTAACGAAAAGAAAAACTGAAGACGCGAGGAAGAGACGAGACGGGAAGACAGAGCGGTGTTAAGAGTGCCGTCGTATGCATCCCCCGTCGCGTTACCGTCTCTCGTCTCGTCGTCTGTCGCGGGCACCCCTTACGTGGAATCTCGTGGTACAGTCACACGTGCCATCGGACGTCTACCGATTGGCCGGTTAACGTCGATCACGTGAAGTACACGAGGCCGCGTCACGCGCATGCGTGAGAAGTTGGAACCGGCCGAACGACGGAGGGGAATAGGGATTACGGGGGGATATACCTCGGCGTCGGCACCGCCGTCGGGCCAAGAAGTTGAAACAGCGACAGAAGCTGGCAGCATCGAACGAGGAGAATTTTGGGGTCTACGGTGGGGGAGAGAAAAAGCCCGAAGAATCCGTCGAGAGACCGAGAAGAGACAGCCCGACAGACGCCTTTAAGCGGCAGAACGAAGTGGAGGTCGAGGTACGCGAGGCGCCTTTAGGACAATTCGAGAGTTTTCGATTCGAGTCGCCGGACGAACACGTTCTCTCAAAAGTCAAACGTCTTCAATATTTCGTACAGGCGAATCCTCGACTGTCCACTTCAAAAACCTTATTTTATCTTTTCTCGGTTTTCAATGTAATTCAACGTTATTTTTTATTTCGCAAACTTTCTCATTAAACGAACAAAAAAAACCTAACCTACCCGACAAAAAAAGAAATCCCTCTCGAAATGAACGCGATATCCGTCGCGAAATACGAAGCTCGATAATGCAAACAATGCGGTGATACACGAAACGCGGAAAGAAAAAACGACGAGGAAGAAGAAAATTGTAAAGAGTGTTCCGTGTCGAGAAATACAAATGTTTCGAGATACGATAATAAAACAGAAAATGTTAATAATTATACATGAATGAAGAGGGGGTTTGTGTCAAATTTATTTACAAGATAATAGTGGATCGTTCGTGTGTGGATGTGTGTGAATGCATCTTGTTTTGTTTTTATTTCATAAAAATTCGTTGTTTCGTTGATTCTCGTCGACGTACCGATAACAAGTGCGCGAAGAGTGTTGCGAGGTGAATGACGGATTGCTACGGTAATCGATAAGTGGATTTTTCTTTATTATTCGATAATCGGAGTGTCAAACTTTTTATCGCGTTCGCTCGCGATCGAAGACATTTTTATTTTTGCATTCTTAACCTCAAATAAAATCGAAAGTAAAAAGCCGGCGAATGTGAAGAACGCGAAGATTTTATACACGACATCGTCATAACGGATCGCACAGAGCCGAAGTCGAAGCGGAGAAGAGGAAGAAATCGTGCGATAAATACGATTTGTTGTTGTATAAATCTTCGATCGATTGCGGAAAAGGAGATATTTTCACTGAGGGCAGCTGAACTTCCATTCTCTTCAAATCGTCTATCATAAAACGTGAGTATCGACGAAAAAATTTGAAAAAAAAAAACACGAAAAAAAATGCACAATTTTCTCTTCGATCTTTTTACGTTCTTCTTGCGGTGCAATCTATACTTTGGGACTCGGGTTGTATGATATATGGGTAACGAAATTATACTGCGAGGTAAAACATTATACGAATGTGTATGTTAACCGATAAAACCGGCTGCTCGATGTGTATAAGAAAGCGTTCACCTCCGCGGGCGGTAACGTTGAGCAATCGAACGCGTCGAACACACGAGGCGAGGAAACACGACACGATTTCGAGTTTTACAAGCCGGGCGCCTACTGTTGTCGCTCTGTCGTCCGGCTACATCGCCGCGGTTCATTATCAAAACATACGACACGGTGAAAGCCGCAACACGGTTAAAATTTTTCTGACATTTTTTTTCTCGCCGATTCGCACGATCGAGAGGCGGGTGGGGGATCCCAGACATTTTGTTTATTTCTATATTTCGACGTCTGCGCCGAAAAATCCAAATCGAATAAAATTAATAAAAATCAATTAATTAATTTTAATTAACGAGACAATGGGAAAAAAATTTTTGGGAAAAAAAAATTAACAAAACTGACAACATTGTTTTTATTTGTATAATACTTTATTATTATTATATAATTATGCATTTAATTTACATCGAAACTTTTTTTTTTTCGTTAATATGCTTTAACGAAATTTTTCGTCGTTTCGCTGATTCGATTATCTCGAAAGAGACTTTTATCGTATATCGCGGTGAGTGTAAAAAAAAAAATTGGGGAATTACAACGACCGATCGTCATTTAATAAAAACGTAAAATTCGAACGCATCGTGCACACGCGTCCGTCACGGTCCGTAAGGATGTTGACATTATCTCGCGTGGCGTGTCGGACTGATATCGCGGGTTATTATACAAACACACATTTTGTTTTATTTTTTCTTTTTTTTTTTTTTTTTTCGGAACGATCACGCGACGAATAATCGGAGAAATCGTGATGAACATAATGAGAAAGAGAGCTATGGAAATGTACCGAACTCGATAGACCTTCCGGCGTATGGGGCATTTATCGGCGGTATTATACGCGCGCGCGCGTTGCTCGGGGGAAAAAGAAAAAATTAAATACGCGTGATTAATCGGCTTCTCCGATACTCGATGCTTCTGCCACTTGCACGCGTCGATTGTCTTCGATGTATTCTTGTAAAATTATTATTATTTTTTTTTTCCTCGATATCCGATTTGTCTTGAAACACTTTTCTCGAACGCGTTGTGATTCATTTAGCCATTTCATGCGCGTTTTTCACGACGATTTATCTCGCTGTCTCAGTTTTTCCTCGTCGATAACTTTTCTTTATCTTTCGGTACGAATATACTTACGGGAGAGTTTTGCGTACGTGTGTACACCTCCTCTGTGTACAGTCGACGATGCGAGACAACGGGCGACTGCCTGTCTGGCGCCTGACCCCGAAACGAAAACGTAAATAAAGAACGAGAGATTCGTACGGGAGAGCCGCGCAACGCACCTCGTGAATTTTTAATCGTATTTAAACGAAAATGCAACGTAGCAAAAGCGAACAACGCGCGTCAAGGATCGTTACATTCCGAACCAAAAGTGAGGTTAGGAAAAAATTTCGAATACTTCGCAACGGAATAAAAATCTGAGAAAAAAAACCGTCAAGGAGGGTGTATCGTTAAATTCCGAACCAAAAGTGAGGTTATGAAAAAAAAATTCGAATACTTCGCAATGGAATAAAAATCTGAGAAAAAAAAAAGAAACATCGAAATCTTCGGAATATTCTCCGAATCCCATTTTTGGTTGGGAATGTAACGATATACACTCTCCGCAAGTTTTTGGCACGGGAAACGGAAAAATATATGTATATCAATCGGTAACTGTCGACTCGTCGGTTATTTCAGACACTCAATAATTTGTCGAAAAGTTTCAACGGTTTCTCGTGCACTGTCCCGATTATCCGAATCGGCGAAAAAGCCCTTTTATTATTTATGTTTTTTTCATTTTTCTAATTTTTTTAGTTGATTTACTTTTTCGACAAACTGTCTGCGATATATTTATTTTTCAATTAACCGACGCAATCTTTTGTTTCGTATTTAAACAAGTAGTTTTTCGAATGCAAAGTGCCGATCGTGTATAAACTTTCGATTCGTACCAAACATAGACTTTGTCCAATTCCGGTAAAAATCCACAAAAGTTCGCAAATGAATACGACTCAACGTTTTTTTTTTTATTCTATAAATATGCCATCGCGAATTTGCGTACTGTTTGGCCGTTTTTTTTTATGTCTGTTTCGTAAAGTATACCTTTCGATGTATTTGCAAAAATAAATTATCGTCTTTTCGATCGCTCGCGTCAACGCCGATGTCTGTCGCGTGATTAAAAAAAAAAAAAAAAAAAAAAACTATCGAGAGTTTCGACGCTTCGGGCTGTGCGTAGCCCGGCTTTCCTCTACGATGACTATAAATAATCCTTATATACATAACTCTCGTACTACTGTGTCTATATACCGTACAATCTCGTAGTCTCGAAAAGTTTTCGTCAGACAGGAGGGGTTATGCACTTCTCTCGCCGCGCACACACGGGACACCCGGTTTCGCATCTATTACCATAAATTCTCGTGCGTATTTCGTATATATATGTCGATCTTCTTTGCTTCGAACAAATATATATGTTAATAGTTTACGAAGCGCTTCTTGTACTACACGTTTTTCGAGATTCTACTTTCGGTTATTTCCTCTCCTCTCGACCGTCTTTCGTCGCTGAATACAAAATTATCCATATTACGATCAACTGTCATATCGCGTATACATATATACGATGTCTGTGTATAAATCGCGAAAGAAAAAAAAAAAAAAAAAAATAGGGAAATATAAACAGTTAAAAATGTATTTATACGAAAGCCGCCATTTTTTTTTCGTTGTTATTGTTTTGTCACTCAAATAGTTCGCGCAATAATTTTGTATTCCAAAAACCATATGAATTTTCGCGAATTTGCTTTATTACGCGGATAGCGATACCGCGGAATGGTATTCGGAAAATTTATATTGCCTCGAGAGCACGTGCACCAGTGATGCATAATCATGTCGCGCATTCGTTCATTCACACTCCATGCGCACACGCCATGCGCATCACGCGGAGTAGTATTCGCAATAAATATTTCATAATAATTAGCCGTTCGAGTAGCGATCGCGGATGAAAAACGAAAGAAAAAAAAAAAAAAAAAAAAACATCGAACAGTCGAGTGAACGATGAGACTGAATAAAAATAGAATGAAAAAAAATAGTACACGAGGAACGAAGCCCCCTCGGGGTCGTACCCCGAGAGTTGACTCGAAGATTACCGACGGTTAGTACCAATCGAGTCTAATGTCAAACGTGAAGCAACGCGACTGTACACTTTATGTACACTTTATATACACCGTTAAATTTCTTACTATTTCCCCCTTCGCGCATAGTAAACGTAGTTGTACACACGACAAATGATTACCTTATCGAGATACGCTTATGTACGTCGTATATTTCTCGAGATGGCTATATATAAAATGAATACAATTGGATCGCTCGTGTTATCGTGTCGAATTGTCGTATTCCGAGTTCTATAATGGGAATGTGTACACGTGAACGGTCGCCGATTTGATTGCATGCGTAAACCGTAGAACATCATTCGTTTATCAAAGTCAGCGGTTATGTTCGGTGTCATCGGTGATTGGTGCATTTTTTTTTATAGCGCAGCTTTCATGCGCTTTTATCGCGCATGCGCAGTGACGAGGCGTCAGACGCAGTTATTTCGTCCGTTGCACGATCTGTCATGTACTACGCGAAAAAAATATACACGTTGTTTTCGTAACGGTACGGGACGATGAAAAATGTGAAAAAAGTTCGAAATGACATTTATCGATGTATTTTTTTTGCGGTTAATGCGTTTTCAACAGTTTTTTTTTTATTTCTCTGTCAACGTTTCGCGACACATTAGATTTTCGGACATTTTTTTTTCGCAGTGATTTCTCGTACTATAGATATCGAATTGTCGATTCTCTTACGTATTATTCTCTTTTATTCGTATTTTTCACCGACCAAAGGGATATTGAGATATCGTTTGACCTCACAGAATGATTAACGATAGTGCAAGTGTCATATTGTTATACGTTATATCGGGAGATTTTAACGATACGGCGATATTTCATTTCGGAATATAAACACGTGTACGATGATTCGCTCGACAATGATTCTCCGTCGATGTTACGAAATTTATGACTCCCCTCCGCCCGTTACGATTTACGGTCGTTGAAACCGATGCTGCAAAGCACCATGAATCCTTCGAAGTATATATACGACATGTATAGATATATATATATATATATCTTTGCTCTCGAGTGATTGACACACCGGAGTCCGAGTCTTCTTCTCCGTTCGAGAGTCGACTGCACTCTCGAACACAGAAGAATCCGAGGACTCGGATTACCCTCTCTGTCGCGGGAACGTTGACCGTTTCTCGGCCCCGTTAAACATCGCCCGGATCTCGCGTATACAGACCTCCGATACAAGTTTACAACTAACAGAGGCCGACGACAGAATACATCGAAAACGAATAATTACTTTGATTTTCGAATCGTAGCGTACAATCGTACAATTTATTTCTCTCTTTAATAAAAAACTAAAAAACAAAAACAAAATGGCTACTTTTCTACGCCGGTCGGTCTTTAACATGCGGACGAAGAATCTCGACAGAGGGCGAAGCTGATCACGTGATCACACATCGTCGAAGAGTAAGTAATAGGAATGCAACGCATGGGTTCTCGTACCTCGAAGTTCTTCGCTCGACGTCGATGAAGTTGAAAAAATATTTTTCGAAACCGGCTCTTCCACTATCCCCCCCGGACGCTCGAAGCCGTCGAATAATGTGTGTGACTGGAAGGAGTCGCGTACTACGGCCGCGCGCTGCGCTGTGTCCGTGTGTGTGCGGCGGGGAAGGGAGGGGGGGGGGGACTCTCCTTACGTTTCTCGCTGTCCCTCTAATTCTTTCGTTTTCTATCGCGATATTTTACGCCCCAAGACGACACATATAATTTTACATTTATGCCTCTTTCTCGAGTCGCCTCTCAACGTACCGCGTATAGCGGGATCTCTCTGCGTTCGAGAGAGATAGTAAAATAATGTCACCGTAGAACACTGCAGCCGCACGCGCGTGCGCACTCGCGGCTACATAAATTGCGTGAGAAAGATGGCTAATGAAAAAAAAAAAAAAATTATTAAAAAATAGATACGTATTAAGGAAGTATCTCATCCCGCAGGCGAGGCGATTAAGCGTACTTTGCGAGAAACGCGACAGGTGAAGTATAATTACACACAATATAGGGGTTCCTATATCGGCTCTTGTATAAATCAGTCAGGTATCACTTTTGTTTTTTTTTTTTTTTTTTTTTTAACTATAAGCGGAGTCGAGATGTCGAGCGCACGGAGCTCCATCGCCGCTGCAGATCCTTCGGCACAAGGATGTCGAGCAATCGACGATATTTTTTTTATTTTTTTTTTTCGCGCGAACGACGTCGAGGCCTTTCATAACAGTTTTTTCGATGAATTCCTTGCAAACGACGGCGATAATGCATATCATTTCATTTAACGAACAAATTTGTGGGTATTTTTGAGCGACAAATATAGTTTTTCGAGGTTAGGCAGTCGCATCGCGATCTCTCGAGGTAAAAGTCTCGGGAGCCGAGTCTTCTTCGTTGTCGATTTATTGTTAGACGCACGTACATACCACACACGTTTGCTACATACAGCTTACACAGCCTCCGTACGAGACGAGAACCGACATTTCTTTTTTTCTCGCAACACAGTCCAAGGATACGCTCCGCTCGGAACTCTCAAAGGGAAACCAGAGATCTTCGCCGTTACGCATTTCGTGTTTCGTCTCGAAGGAAAACGACTAGAAACTGTTGCTGGTTGCTTCTGCACCAACCGCGCAGACCCACGGGGTGCGACGAGACGCATAGAACGCGTCGTCTGTCGCGTCTCGCGGAACACTCTTTTGTTTTTTCTCTTTAAAATTCAACACTTACTTTACATGTACGCGCTGCTTTTTTCACTGTTTGTGCTTTGCACATTTTCTGCGTTTTATTCCATTATTTTTGATGGGTGATTCGCGCGAACGAACATTTACGTGTCAATCACGACGCGTAAGAAAAATTTGGGATTTTTATTGGTTATGTTCGTCAATAATTCGTAATGTTTACGAACGTACAAAAATGACTTATAGGAGAATCTTATCGGATGTCTCGCGATCGATATCGAGACATCGAGTTAAAAAAAAAAAAATGGCGTTTGACAATTGCGATAACTCAGCAATTGTATCTAATTGCTAATGCATATGACAGTCAGAGAAGTGGCAAAATGCTGTCACCATTATTGGAACAGTTCCAAGGGCGTGTGGCAAGGGGGCGTCGAGAGGTTCTGAAGTTCGTTAAATTTAGCCGAAAGGAGTATCCGAAATAGTCTGACGACTGCGTAATTTTCGCACCGACAACGCCAAGCCGCGTTCTGCGATTCCTCGATTATTTATACACACGAATACAACGTTTATTCGTGTGTAATCATTCGATTGACATCCCGATATTTAAAACAAATGAAAGCATATCGTGAAAAAAATGATATAATAATAATAATAATAAATTGCGTTTTATTTCATTATATATTATTATTATTGTTACTGTGTAGTAATAAACATATATGCATACACGGCGCTAAAATGTAACGTTCCATAACCTTGAAAATAATCCGCGAAGTCGTGAAAAGAATTTGTTTATATTTCGCGATAACGCCGAAATCAAATATTAGCAGAATGCACACGAAGTACTAAAACTTTACTGCATTATCAGCTTTTTTTGGCTCATACACAGGCGGATTAATAATTCAAACGGAGCGTAGCAACACGAATTATTTTTTCAACATCAACCGTATCGCGAATAAAATTTGTTTCGATAATATTCTAAATCGGGGAACACCGCTGGCAAACCTCACGCAATAGATCGTAACTTTGCGAATAGCGAGAACCGCGAAAAAAAAAGAGAGATAATGGAAAGTCCGAAAATATTCCTCAGCCGAAAAAATGACTCAGACATTTATTTTGTACCCCCCCCCCCCCTCCCTCCCTCTTGTTATCGTTTAATTTAATTGCTATAAAAATATCAATTTTGTCGTTATCAACAATGTTATAATAACATAGTAAAGAAAAAAAAAGTATCTTCGGCATTCATTGAGTTCCGATTGTAACGTCTTATCGCAGCAGTCGAGATAACAACGGTGAAAAAATTTGAGTTTATTTTTTCGTCATTTTTACGACGCAATTACATAACCTGCGCACTGTATATAAATAAAAATGCTTCAGTGGCGCCGGGATAAGAAATTCGTTTTTTGGGAGTTCATCTATATTTCATGAACTTACAAAAGAAATATCATTCGTGCGACACGCGCTCGACACGCGTTTTTTGGATGCTCTCGAGTGCGCACCGGTTATCGTCAAACACGGAAAAACGTAACGGTGCTTGAGATTCGTGGCGATGTGACGATAAAAAAAAAACATCGACGAAATGATGATAAGGAATATCGTAATCGAAAACTTTCCCTTCCGAAACGCGAGACAAGGGATTCTCTCGTTTACAATAACAACGGATTATTATTTCTTTTTATTTAATAAAAAAACAAAGGATTTCATAATAACTGAATTTTTTTTTAACATAACCACAATTGACAGGTGTGTGTCAGTCGATCTATTGGTATCGAAAATAACGAACAGTCATTTTTACCGACACAGATTGACACGTATATAAAATCAGTCGTATAAAGTACGATTGCGGTCGAGGAAAAGAACAAAAACTACGAGACTGCAAAGACTATATAAAGATTGAATCGAGAACTGTGTGTTCTGTGTGAGAAACGCGCGACAGAAACTCGAGCAACAGCCGCGTGTGCAAACGCGTGGCGGGGAGGGGGGGGGAGATGGCGCCGTGTTACAATGCGAAGATACGGTGACGATTTCTGATTCACACTCGCGTGGCTCGTGTATCCGTCATGAGAGCCCCGGAGGCTTTGGAGACGCGATTATGCAAAGATCGCCGAAACATTTGAACAACCTTCGCCCCCTCCTCCCCCCTCCCCGCAAGACGGTAGACACGACACTGTCTAATGCGTCTTCTCGCACTACTTTTCATTATCTTTTTTTCGTCTGCTGCTTTGTCTCATTGATTTTTTTTTCGCACTGTCATAACCTATGCGTTATATTTATCCGTATATTACGAAATATGCGGATAAAAGATATGATTTGTAATTATTTCACATAGACGAGCCGTGCGGATCGGCGAAGAATTATTTAACGATTTACTTAACAGTCAGACATCGCGGAGACCTCGTCGGAGCCTTGACTTCGTTACCATTGGTCCCGCGCATGCGCACGCGCGCGCTACGCACACACACAACGATAAATGAAAAACGAGGACGAAAAGTACGATTCGCATATGACGCTCTCATTCATTTCTCATCGTGTTTCGCATGTATCAATCCATTGACGCTGTCCGCGTAAAGCGCGTGATTGATATTCAAGCGAATATCTATCGAACGAACAGGGATATTGCTCAGTCGGTATAAATCATCGATATTTCTCGTATGTTTGACGGGGCTGAGCTTTGGACAAAGTCGAGCGAAGTATATTTTTTGAAACTTTTTCGTACTTTAAGTACTTTTCATAAATCTCCTTATTCGGTGAGGACGATTTTTCATAAATTAATGTGTCATCGCGAAGCCAACATTTTTCTTAAAATTTCATTGAAAACTCGAACGGTGAGTTCGGATGTTATTGCAAATTAATATGTTGACGTAAAATTTCGTAAAAAAATTCAAAACGTAAACTTAAACTCGCGAAAAAATAAAAAATCTCAAGTGACCGGAATTCAAAACTTCGTCAATCGCGATCCGATCTTTTTTGGTTTCGTTGACCATAAATTATACCTGCATTTCGTCACTTTGTCGATTTCAGCAAAAACGGTTTATAAGGGATTATTAATGAGTTGCCGTAGCGTGGGCAACGATTGACCCCATTTAGCGCTTAATTCCTTTATTACCTCTAACGCCGAGTGGCTATTGTGTCGCGCGCTGTGAATTAAAATTCCCAATTTCTCACGATTGTCGTGTGATCCCGAGACTTCGTTATATTTGCCGATGCGGGTAATGGCAGCAGCAGTGATAAATAGGGTTGAAATAAAAATATATTACCCCAAATTTTGGCCCTCTCTCCCGTCGTAATGAGAAATAGGAGGGGTCACGTGATCTCAGGTACTTAAGCAAAGTCGACTGGTATATCGAACGCAGATGCCATTTATCATTTCTCAATACCACATTGCTGACCTATCGGTCGATAAAAATTCAAAAAGTAACATTCGAAAAACTTGTAACGCAGGTATATAAAGATTCTTATCAAGAAAAAGCAAAAAAAAAAAAAATATTTCGATATTTAGCTATTATCGCGGACTCGCGGCAATTTTTTTACGTAATTACATAACCTATAATTTCAAAACTTTAGTTTACGCAGAATCAGTTATTTTCGAGTTTATTTCGAAGTAAACGAGACGTTTTTTTTTTATGCCGCAAAGATAGACGAGTCGCGCGGAAATTATTCCTTTCGATTCGACTCCGCCAAGTGGTACACGACGACGTTTAGTCGACCGCTGGTGACGCGATCGCTTTTCATAGATCGTAAATTTTTATTTTCGTAATAATATTGAAATAAATATGCATATTATTTTTAAATATATCGCGTTTTTAATAATATAGAAGCATTCGGCATATTGAGGAAACCTTTTTTTTTTTTTTTAACGTAATTATTACGCGTGTTTCAGATCTAAATGTGTTCCATAGCGATGCCAGCGGAACTGATTTTGGGACACAGCCCACCCGTTTACGGTCATCACCTCCTTTACCGTCCTTTGGTGGTGAATCCGTCGCCGATATCCACGAGATCGGTGCCGCCGAGAATACGTCCGTGTCTTTCGACCGGATCGTTGCCCATCGATCATATTAGCAACAACAATAGCAATGACAACAACAATAATAGACAGAAGAAAAGGGTCGTCTTTGCCGACGATCGCGGTCGGCCGCTCACACAGGTAAATTTCATAAAACTTTCGAATTTTATCCATTATTTTTTTTCAATACCTTGTTCGTCACAAAAATCGATCGCATTCGCCGAAAAAAATATTTTTTTCGCGTATTTAAAACAATTGCGTTGAGTCGATGAATTGGCAAATGGTATTTCACAGAGCTGACGGTACTTCAGGTACCGGGCGCGCGAGAGGTACTTAAAGTACAGTAATACGTTGCAAATTTCAAAATTTCGTCAAAAACTCGAAAGTAAAACGAATTTTTTTTATTTTTGACGAAATTTCGAGATTCCAATGAAACTTAAACTCACGTCTCGAGTTTCGGCAAAATTTTAAGTCATAATTTTTATTCGCTCACTTTTTCACTTTTAACCCGAAATTTTATTAAAAATTTCGAGTTTTCAATAAAAAAATCCATTTGCGAATTATCTCCGCTCACCTGATAACGAAATTTACGAAAAATATTCGAAATATCAATATCCTCGAAGTATTCAATACTTCGAGTATTCCGCGCATTCAGTATTTTTTCTTGAAACTTAAAAATTTCGTGTCGTCAGTTCCGGTATATCGTAATACCAGTCCTGCGTCTTGCTTTCCATAAATTTCGACAATTAAAAAAAAAAAATGAAAATAAAAAAAAAAAAAAATCACTTTTAACCCGAAATTTTATTAAAAATGTCGAATTTTCAGTAAAATATCCATTTGCGAATTATCTCCGCTCACCTAATCACGAATTTTACAAAAAGTATTCGAAATATCAATATCCTCGAAGTATTCAATACTTCGAGTATTCCGCGCATTCAGTATTTTTTCTTGAAACTTAAAAATTTCATTTCGCCAGTTCCGGTATATCGTAATACCAGTCCTGCGTCTTGCTTTCCATAGATTTCGACAATTAAAAAAAAAAATTAAAAAAAAAATTTCACTTTTAACCCGAAATTTTATTCAAAATGTCGAGTTTTCAGTAAAATATCCATTTGCAAATTATCGCCGCTCACTTAACAACAAAATTTACAAAAAGTATTCGAAATATCAATATCCTCGAAGTATTCAATACTTCGAGTATTCCGCGCATTCAGTATTTTTTCTTGAAACTTAAAAATTTTGTGTCGCCAGTTCCGGTATATCGCAATAGCTTTCCATAGATTTCGACAATTTCAATAAAAAAAAATGAAAATAAAAAAAAAAAAAAAAAAATTAAATAAAAAAAAAAAAAATGTTCGATTTTTAGGTGCGCGTAATGTCAGAGCCCAGCAACGTGCCACCCTTGTGGACGAGTGCCTATCTCGCCGGTGTTACGAGGGGCGTACAAGCCGAAGCGGTATCTTCGCCATGGGAAACGACCTTTGCGCAGCCGGCCAGCGACTACTTGGCCTTCCGGCGAAAATTGGACCAGAATGCCGTAAGTCTGGAGAACGTTATAGTTCGGGAGGCCGAGCAGTGTTTGGTCGGCACAGTGAAGGTGAAGAATCTCGCGTACGACAAGGAGGTCGTCGTGAGGGCGAGTAGCGACTCGTGGAAAACCCACGAAGACGTTCACTGCACATACGTGGAGCAGCCGTGTGCCGCGCAAGCGGCTCTCGTTCTCTACGATACCTTTCGTTTTCGACTCACACTTCCGGTAAAATTCGACCGGATCGAATTTTGCGTTCGCTACAGAGTCGACGATACGGACTATTGGGACAACAACGACGGCAAAAATTTCGTCGTTCGTAAACGACAGGAGGTGAGCTTTGAGAGTTCGAATGACATTACATTGTTGAAAGAATTGGAAAAAAAAATAAAAATGTTAACGCGGCGACACACGGATCCTCTAATGAATTACGGTTAGTTGTGCGACTCGAACGACGAGAAACGACAAAAACTCGAAATTTTCATTTTTTTTTGTAAATATATTAATTTTATTTTTTTTTTTTTTTCATGTGATAAACTTTTTTTATAATTGAAACATTCAAATAAGGCTGATAAATAATTGTAGTTGATATTTTTTTGGAAATATAAATGTATATATATATTTTTATTAATTATTGCGATTAAATTCATTGGGAAATTCCTGGAGGAGTATTTTTAGGGAATTTTTTGAGGTGAAAGATCGCGCGGCGAGGATGATGATGATTAATTAGAATTTTTTTTGTTGGTTTTTTTTTTCGGTTTTTTAATTAATCGTACCATCGAAAGCCCGCGAAATACGTCGAAAATCCAATTTCCTTTTTTATCTATCAATGCGCCTGTGACTTGCGATTATCGTCGTCGTTGGCTTTCGTCTTCGTCGTCGTCGTCGTCGTCGTTGTCATCGTCGTTTTGTTCGACTTCTTGATGGTGATAAATGATTTTTATCTGCGGAAACTCGTTATCGCGCGCTTCGATTGGCGTTCCTCGACGAGGTAATGAATACATCGGTACACAAGAGAAATTCACGAGTTATTTTCATATTTTTATTTTTATCACGAAATACTTCGATTACTTGAAGAAAAGGGAGGTAAGGATTTCAGCGAAATAGAAGAGTTATAGCGAAAAAAAAAAAAAAAAAAAAAAATTTTTGCGGAAAAATTTTTTTCTCGAAATAACAGAAAAATAGGTAGGAACGTAAAATAACGAAGTAATTTAGGGTGATAACCGATATAATCGATAGGAAGGTAATAATCGTAGGGACAGCGAAACTTAAGTTAAGAAACGGCAAGAAGCCGAACGAGAAAAAAATAAAAAGCGACAAGGAATTGCATAGAATTCCACTCGTTAGGAAAATCGAGAAATAAAAAAGCGTATCGCGATTAATTTAAGAATAATGTAAAAAAGCGATTATTTAGGAAAAAACGGAAGTTATACCGTCGACAATCGATCTAAAAGCAGTTATTAGGATTGCGGAAAGTGAGGAAAATAGAAACTTTAAGGGGAAAAGAAAAAAACAGAGAAAAGAAGCGAAAGGCGTTTTCGGAATTGCGATTAATAGGAAAAAAAACAGGAAAGGGAAAAGATTGCGAAAAAATGTGAATAAAAGGATAAAGAACAGGAAAAGGTTGTCGAGAAACTGGTAAAAGAGTGACTATATCCCGATGAAACATATAAAATTCAGTGAAAATGATAAGAATACAAGAGAGTCGATAAGGGGGATAAGATTCATACATCTGTGTGAAAAGCAAAAAAAAGATCGATCGATGTTTTAAAAACATCGCATCTTCGATATTTTCCATGTT
This sequence comes from Buathra laborator, assembly GCA_934046635.1. Classification (NCBI taxonomy): domain Eukaryota; kingdom Metazoa; phylum Arthropoda; class Insecta; order Hymenoptera; family Ichneumonidae; genus Buathra; species Buathra laborator. The sequence goes on from OW203900.1 coordinate 10,960,344, forward strand.
TCTCCCGATTCCCGCGACCGCAATGCGATCGATCCGTCTGTTATCGTTTTTTATGTTGAACATTTTTTTTTTTTTTCGTAATTTCACTTTTTTTTTGTATTCGCCATTTTTTTTTTTTTCTTTTTTTTTCGTAATTTGACATTTTTTTTTCATTTGTACTTTTTTTTCGTAATTCGCATTTTTTTTTTTCATTTGTAATTTTTTTCGTAATTTTCCATTTTTTTTTTTTTTTTTTCGAAATTCGCCATTTTTTTTTTTTTTTCGAAATTCGCCATTTTTTTTTTTCGTATTTTGCCATTGATTTTTTACGTAATTCATTTGTATCGTTGGAAATTCTAGCCACGTTCGCCGAGCACTGAGATCCCGATGCCGTTCCAAAATGGCGGACCGATTTTCAATGGTGTAACGAGCCCCCGAGAGTGTAACGGAACGAGGAGATTCAACGAAGCATCGAGGGCGAGTTTGAAAACATGGAGTGAATTCGCGTCGTGGCAACATCTTAACAACGACGCGCCATACTGGTGACGAGTGCCAGAAGTCCGAAATTCTTGCGTCGTTGAAAAATTCGTCGCCGTCGTTCGTACGTTGGCGCAAACGAAAATAACCTCGCGGCCAGAATACGCGATGTAAATTGCGTATTTTCGCCGCAACGCGAACTGACAGTGAAAAAAAAGAAATAATAATAATAATAATATCCAAATCAAATAAAAAAAAAAATCAAACGTCGAACGACTGAAAAAAGTGATTTTACGAAAAAAAAATTGCTTCGCCGAAATATGCTTCGAGTTCGATATAACGCGATACGGGGACACGGAGTGGGGGTAGTGGTGATTATTGAAAATAAAAGAAAAAAAAAAAAAAAAAAAAAAAAAAAAAAAAAAAACGTAATATAAAATAAAAATTGTAAATAATCGTTAAAATTTTAATAGTTACAACGGAAAATAATTTTTACGCGAAAACGAATTCGGTGTGGAATATCGAAAGTTAATGAAAAGTTAGGAAGTGAAAAATTTTGATATCGCGCGCGGAGCGGAGGATACGAATGGACAACGGCTACGAAGAGAAGAAGTATACGATTCGCGGGATTACATGTGGAAAGACGCGAAAGAAGAGAAGTACAGCGGAGGATCATCGTCGAGAGACCCCGTCGAATTTACGGTGAGTCGAAAATATCAAGTACAGCGGCGGGGGGAGGGGGGGGGGGGGGGTATTAGCATTTTAATATATATTCGATTTAATCAGCTGACGTCTGTTGCACTCGGGATCGCGCTTAGCTATCACGAATTCCACTCCCAAATATCTTCTCGCGAAGCCAGAGGTCATCCGAGATATCGATTGTCATTTTTTATTAAAAAAAAAAAAAAAAAAAAAAAAAAAAAAATACGACGAGAATCGATTATTAGACTGAGCAAAAATAATGCAATCAATTCGGACGAATTTTTTTGCGTCGATAAATTTTTCATTTCGGGATCCTAATCTGTTTCGGCTTTACGACAGGACGTACCTACTTGATATATATATCTCGAAGATATCGCGTTTCGTGGATCTCCCCCCCCCCCCCCCCCCCCGTCGCCCGGATGTTTCTAAACTCTGTACAAACATTCATATATAAATATATTCATTGAGCTTTGCGCTGGTCAGACGTCCCGATCTCTTTAAACTCGTTTGCAATTTCTTCGCGCTCTTCTCTTCGTCGCACTTGTGGATAAGTCCCCGTAACGCGATAGCCAAAAGTACGTAACGTCATCGTCTTATCTTATCAAACTTCGAACGTTATGTATAATGCGTATAAGTATTATCGGAATTCGTGAATCTATGTAGGCGAGAAAGATACTCGCCGCGTCGTAGTCGCGGTAACAAAAGATCGGGGAATCACATAAAAAGAGGTATCTGTTTTATATATATAGATATATCGTAGCTGAGCAAAGTACATTTACGAGTACCGCAAGTATCAAAAACGAATAAAAAACACGAAGTACTTGGAAATGCCGAGTACTTCGCACCGTTTACTTTCCGTTACTTCGAGTACTCGAAGTATTTGATGTTTTACGTATGTTTTCCCATACTTGTCAATAACCTCGTTGTTCGGTGACGACGATTATTCGTAAATTGAAATTTCATCGAAATAACAAATTTCGTTACGAAATTTCGCGAATTCATTAAAAAAATACTTGATTATCATTAACTCGTGGTATACCGTTTGTTTATATCGCGTCGTCGCACGCGCGCCACGCGTCGGTCGAATTTATCCGCGCGTCCGCCTCCGTGCTTCGCGCGGTCACGAGTGCATTTTGCGGTGCATTCAAACGCGCGTCTCCGTCACACACGTTCGCCGCCAGTCATCGCGCGCGTCTACTGGTGCGAATGCTTAACCTATTAATAGATCGAGTTGACGCGTACCATGCGTTTGTATATTTATATACATTCGGATAATAAGCTATACTACGCGCGTTTTAGTAAAAAAGTATGCGTGAGCGACGCGAGATGCGATCACGAGAGGCGCTAACCTCGTCACCGCGCGACGCGAAGCGTCATCGGTTTTCGCGTCCTCCGGAGGCTTATTATAAGCGTTGAGTGCCTATCATTGCCACTAACCTATCTCTATCTATGTCTCGGCCAAAGCCGCGTGCAATTATACGAGTGCAAAACTTAACCTAAAACACACATGCATCGTCGACGCGAAGCGTATTGCCACGCGTAGCAAACCTATCGTCACTATTTTCCGTGTTGCGTAACGAACGACGAATCGAAGACGGAGAGTAATAAAGACAAGAATAAACGAACAGAGACGAATTCTCCCACGAGAGAGAGAGAGACGAAATCGAAATACTCGAGTTCCCCGATTCGTATCTCATTCACCGATGTATGTGACGTACTATATGTTTCTTTTTTCCTCTCTTTTTTTACATTAACGTTTGACGCAGTATCGGATATCTATTGCGTGAAAAACGTCATTCGTGTATCGATCATTATCTATCTGGTATTCGTATTTTTAGAACATCGTTTTTTTTTCGCACAACTTCCGTTTACGTCGATGTACCCGTCATTTTTATCTTTGTTACAAGTTTTTTTTCGAAATCTCAAGAGATCGATAAAAAAGGCGTAATTACCGTGATTTTGTTTGAGACACACGTCGATTGTTTTTTTTCGCGTAAATAATCGTTTGTTTTTGTGTTCGCATAACTCTTATCTTTCATAACCTCAAAAATGGCGTAAATTCTGACATATCCGCGAAATATACACGCGAAATATAACGGGGAAGGGGAGGGGGAGGTTTCGCGTGCGTAAAGGAGACTCCGAATCGTGTAGGTCGTTGCGTAGGAAGTCGATCGAGTTCGAGGACTGCAGACGGGAAATCGTTTTTAAATAAGAGCGAAGATTGCTTGCTGTACCGTACCGATACTTCCTATATGCGTTACGGATAGCGCCGGTACGATAGACGGTGACGCTTGTCGTGTATATTCGTCTTTTTTATAACTCTCTCGTGAGTTACATTACGAAGTTTGAGGGAAGGGGACTTAACGGTGCGTGTGTCGGGTTCGTTCAATAAAAAATCTAATCGGCTACGTGTGGCGCTGCATGTAGAGGCGCGCGGGCGTCTTGCATGCCTATCTCTTCCCGCGGTACCGCCTGTACGCACTACACACCTACGAAACGACATGTATATCTCGCGTACAGCATACGTGAATGCCAACGTACGCCAGTCGAACCTTTTAAACTTTCTCTCTATAAATAATCGTTAGTCCGGGCGCGACGCCCGTCCGACTGGTGAAGCGACGATAAACACCGGACGAACGAGAAAAGCCACTCGAACGTCTATGCCGAAACGAATACGCGGCATCTCTTCCACTCGAAGGAGGGTCGCTTTTTCTCCCTGTCCACTCTTTTAATCTTCTCTGATTGCCATCGTCGCTCATAATTCTTTCGTTAAGTCGTCAATTTATTGTTCAATCATTTTAAACGATGGCTATTAAGTTTTCGTTCGTCGAGACGCTTAATTACTGTTCATCGAGTAATAAACCTTTTATTCTACTTTGTCGATGATCGGTACTTTTTTTTTTTTTTTTTTTTTTTGGAACATTCGATTTTATTGCATTATTATTATGCATAGTATCGAAGACTGTATATGTAAATTGGCAAACGATCGAAACCCAGTCGCTTAATGTGTTGCATGTGGCAAATCGTAAATTTATCTCCGGTATGCAAACGTACATATACCGTGTAATAGAAAACGTTCGATCCACACGCGACATTTCTCGAACGCCCGTGGGCGCGATCTTGGCAATTACATCCGGAGATGTATTTTTGAGTCATCGTGACTATTGATAGATAGACGAGAGACGCTCCAAACAATTTTCTCATCTCTCGTGTCGCCTCTTTGTTCCGAACTTTACTATTTTCGGCGTATGCAGCGGTAGTAATGGTTGATATTTTTGAGGTTATGTGACGATAAAATTAGACAACACAAAGTGGCATAGCGTTTCGGGAAGTTTAACGATAAAATATTTTTCACAAATTTTCTTTCGGAAACGTACGATGAATATTTTTCAGGTTATGTGATGATAAAATTAGAGAAAATAAAACGATTCGGCGTTTAGGGAAGTTTAACGATAACATTTATTTTCACAAATTTTCTTTCGGAAACGTACGGTGAATGGTATAATTTTCGGAATTTTGGCAATTTTCCGTATGAAATCGCGTGATTCAAAGAAATAACCGGTGGCGAGAGGTTATTTCGAGAGATATGACGATGCATCGGTTCGTCACCGGAAGTTCGTAATAAATAAAACACGACATTTTAAAGTTTCTCAATCGCGTTTATTCGAATATTCTTTGGGGAAAATGTCTATGATATTCGTGAAAACTTTGTATCGCGTTGTCGAACGGTTCTTGAAAATATTACGAAGATCGCGTGGGCGGACGTGTACAGAGAGATACTACGAAGCCCCGTTCAACACCCGGCGTGCGCCAACCTCGCGGCAAGAGATCGTTAAACGATTTTTTTTAAAGCCGTTCTTGCCGACACGCGTTCTATATGCGTCGAAACGAGAGCGCACACGCACCACGCTGCAAGAACGTGAAGATTAAATTCTTCTTCCGAACCCGTCTCACGTCGGCTTATCCTCGACGAGAATCCTTGTCGCCTTGGGTACCGAAACTCGTATTTTAATCTTCTTTTTTTTTTTTTTTTTTTTCGTTTCTCTTTCTCTCGATCCGATAGCACGTAATCATCTCCTCTTTGAATACGAAAAGGCGATTGCATCGGTGCCATTGTTACGTTACTATTGTACTGAGAAGCGAACCGTGACGACGATCGGTTGATTCCGCGAAGTTTTTGACTTTTCGACAGCTGATTTTGCGTCTACGAAGCTTAACAATTTATTTATGCAATACAATACAAAGTTAAATAGGATTACGAAAAATTAAGGGGATGATTTTCTTACGATAGTTCCATAAATCTCTCGCGAGTCCGACATGACGCGCAAAGCGTGATCGGCTTTTCCCCCCGCGTAACAAACACGACAGTCGGTGACACAAGAATTCGAGGATTGAAAACGATGATTAAACGAGATATCCGATGGAATGCATCACGGTGGCGCGATCGCATCTTATCTGTTCGTTTAATACGCTTTTTGCTTTCATTGATAAGTATACCGTATGCATGCATTACGTGTACTTCTGCATATATGTATATATGTTAATTATATCGGTTTAAATATACAGCTGTTTGATATACGATTTGAAATCTTATCGATTTCATCGATCACCCATCTGAGTGTTTTATTGACATCGAATCGAAGATCGATTGATGTTATAAAATTGGGATAATCCACTTTAGTTCGATCTCATTTTTTTTTCTCCCGATTCCCTCGAAGGTTAGATATTTTCGATTGTAATAAAAAAAAAAATTTATCGAAGAATATCGTACGCTATGCAAGATAATTCGGATCGCTATCAATTCGATAAAAAAAAAAAAAAAAAAAAAAACCGAATTTTTCTCATTGCAACGAGTACTCAACTTCTCAAATACTCGAGAGATGCTTGAAAATTACTTCGATAACATTATTTTCATTCCAAAAGCGATGAATTTCGCTTCGTTATTCGTATCCTTTCGATTATTGGGGTATCGCAGTCAATATGTTACGGTTAACCTCTAAAAATTACTTTTTTCGAGTGCCGCGAGCGCAATATCTTCGATCTCGAGCTCCATATTGACTCGACGATAAAAAAAAAAAAAAAACGAATTTTTCTGATTGCAACGAGTACTCAACTTCTCAAATACTCGAGAGATACTTGAAAATTACTTCGATAACATTATTTTCATTCTAAAAGCGATGAATTTCGCTTCGTTATTCATATCCTTTCGATTATTGGGGTATCGCAGTCAATATGTTACGGTTAACCTCTAAAAATGACTTTTTTCGAGTGCCGCGAGCGCAATATCTTCGATCTCGAGCTCCATATTGACTCGACGATAAAAAAAAAAAAAAACGAATTTTTTTGATTGCAACGAGTACTCAACTTCTCAAATACTCGAGAGATACTTGAAAATTACTTCGATAACATTATTTTCATTCCAAAAGCGATGCATTTCGCTTCGTTATTCGTATCCTTTCGATTATTGGGGTATCGCAGTCAATATGTTACGGTTAACCTCTAAAAATTATTTTTTCGAGTGCCGCGAGCGCAATATCTTCGATCTCGAGCTCAATATTGATGGTATCCATAAGATATACATATATATATATATGAACGGTTTCGTTTCCACCGGTCGAGATAACGTCCTCGGGAACTTCGAGGTCCCGTGGCGACTGTGGTTCGCCGGTATCATTGTGGTCAACGCACTGCCACGAGGACAACTCGCCGGTGAATGGAGAACGCGCACCGCGAGAGAGTGGTAAATGAAAAGATATCTCCTTCTTTAAGATCATTCAAAGAAGGAGTGTAGAAAAGGTATATAGAAATATCGAACAGCACATCTATCGAAGTATACCGGTCGAGGCGTGGCCCTTCGTATCGTTCTGTCCGGTTCTGTCAGTGCGCCGCGCAGCTCCATGCAGCGCAAGCACCGCGCGCACTGCGTGATCACTCTTTGCCTCTCGTAAAACTTTAAAGACGTCTAGACGCGTGGGACGAGATCGAGTGCACGCTGTATGTACCTCATACGTACGTAAAGGTACGTGTGCGCGCGTAAACCCCGCCGGGAGCATAATATAAGGTATTTCCATCAAGGGTACGCGGCTTCGGGAGAATGGCATTTCTTCTGTCGTCTTCTTTCTGTATCGTTCAATCCCCCCATATATATCTCTCAGTCGGTCTCGATTTCCGCACGAATCCTTCATACGAATTACCACTTCATATTTCTGCCCACATTCGCGCTCCATCGGGCACTCGCGTAGTACACCGGCATCCATAACCTACGCGTGCACATTCTATAGTATAACCTCTTTACGGAGGGCGTATCGTTACATTCCGAGTCAAAAGTAAGATTCCGAGAGAATTTCGAACACTTCGCGATAAAAATCGAAAAAATAAAAATAATTTTTTTTATTTTCAACAAACGACTTTAATATCATCGGGCGACAGTAATAATAATAATAATCAACAATAAAAATTACGAAAAAATTATTTAATTTCGGTTATTTTGCTTAAAATCGAAGGATAAATGAAATCGTCATAGAGAATTGAAAAAAAATGTTTAAATACATTATTTTATTTTCGTAATGTTCTTTATGATCAAACAAACGATACATGGAATTGTAATGATAGAGAGTTCATACTGTATTCACGCGAATACCGCGCGTACCCCGCCCTCACGTCTTTACGAATCACGAGTAGTCCGCTTATCGCCCACCCTGCGTTTCGCTACCTTCGCAGATGGAATTTGCAACGCGAGACAGCGACGACAATCGCGCAATTTGCACGATTATATTTATTTGTTCCCATAAGATTCTCACACAATGGAGTCGTCTCACAATCGAAAAAATGGGCGCGTGGAATGCTATTTTATTTCGCTTTTCGCGGAATCACCGCTCGTACTAAAATTCACGATTTATCAATTCTATAACATCGTTTCGTTTCGTAAAAAAAAAAAAAAAAATGTTTTTTTTTTCTGTTGCAGATTCGTTACGCGCTTCGATCGCTACGTGAACATTTCATCGGAATCGCCGAAATTTCATCAAAATTTCATCGGACTTGAGAGAACGTCGGAAAATCTGTATTTTTAACTCCGAAAACTTCGAAATTTCGAAAAAATTTTGAAGTATTAGAAATAATTAAAATACTGTGAAAATGTTCGATCGATTTGTCGATTTCGATGTATACCATTTCATCGTCAGATCAATGTCAAGAGTTGATTTTTTTTTTAAATTTTTCAACAAACAAATACATTTTTACGCAACCCAACGAAATCGTTCGAATTCTCGAAATATATCTGTTGATTTATCATTTAATTTTGGTTTTTATCGCGCAGCTCATTTTTGAACGGTGCTATAACGTATCTTTCAGCGATTAAAATTAACTTGTATCGCGGTTGCGCTTTACGAACAGCCGACCTTCAGGATTAATCGAAATTTTCGGCGTTATCCGACAACCTATAGTTCCTTTCACGGTGCTCACTGGACGTTGTACCAAAAATCGAATGATTTTTTTTTTTTTCCGTACTTTCCGAAAATTTTTTTTTTTTTTTTTTTTTCGTACGTTGCGAAGAATTTCGAAATTTTTAGGTTAACCTTGACATACACCTGACCGTAAAATCCGCAATTGTCAGTCGATCGAAATTTCGCCGCGACCCGCAATTATCTTTCCGCCCTTTCCTCGTTTTCGAGATAAAATTCCAATCGCCGTGAGCCGTGATAACCCGACTGCGATAATTCGTTTAATGGGCGAAAAGTGCGATTTATCACGAATCTGCGGCGCGCTTGCAGTTCGAGGTCATGCGATTTACACCACTGATCGATATTTCTTCTTTTTTCATCCATTTCTCAACGTTTTTTTTCGCCGTCAATCGTTCAGCGAAAAGTGAGGTTATGTTACGAACGAAATACGAGTCGAAATAATGTAAACTGCGGACTGTGAAAAAAAAACATAAGACATGGCAAATCATCGCGAGAAGAAAGTTTTTAACGTCGGACAGCCGATTTGTAAAGTCGCATAATCCGATGTTACATTCTTATTATTATTTTTTTATTATGATTGACGTCGATTATCGACAGCGTTCTCTACGAGCGTAAAACTCTCTCCCGCCGAAAAATCACTGAGATTCATGATTTTCCATTGACTTTTAACAATTTTCACGAGACTATTGCGTCGCGCGAATAATTTGACGGATAAAATGGCGGCTGTTGCAATTTTGTCGCGTCGATTGTACATTTAAACTGTTAATTAAACGCTTCGATTCGCAGCGTCGCTCGACACTTGCGTACACACGTGGATTTCTCTGGTGATGTAAAGAAAAGAATAAATAAATTAAAAAATTCGTAACGTGTCCGCGAGAATCGGTGACACGAAGCGATCGGATAATTTCCACGGATTAAAGGGTATTATATTGACGCCATTTTTTTTTTTTTTTCACAATTTTACGTACAGTACGAGCGATCAATATGGAACGTTGTATTGTCGCGTGATTTTTCCATTTTTCAATGAAACCGTCGAATTAATTACTTTTATCCCGTTAAATCGAATTGTTTGCGTTGCGCAAAAATTCGGTAATGAACCGATTTATGAGAAAGTTGAACGCTTCGAAGAACGGAAATGGAGTTAAATTTGTAAATCGAAAATTGAACGGATCGTTCATTCATTTTTCTTTTTTTTTTTTTACCATCTGCCGATAGTGTGATAAATTGACGTCGTCGAGATATGTCGTCTGTCCAGAAAAATCGCGAGAATTCTAATAATAACAATAATTATTGTATTCGTCGTAATTACGATTTATAGACGAAAGATCCCGAAAAAAAAAAAAAAAAATGCGTAGAAATCGATTTATTTCGCCTTTTGTACACTTTTTTGATGACTGTTATAGTATTCTACGTACTGATTTATCGTCCATCGTCTCTCTGTAATTCGCACGATTTTCTTCGTCTATTAAGTTCTCGAATAGCAAGACTCGTTGTTTATTTATTTCAATCGAAGAAAACGCATGAAATATTCTGTGATCGGATTATTGTATATTCGCGAATAAGCGTCAAATTATTTTCTGTAAAAAAAAAAGTTTATTATATCCCAAATATATGGGCAAAGGGCGAGAAACACAAAAATGAACTGCAAAAGGCTCGTGTACCACCGCTCATCTGCGTAAAATTTAAACACGAAGGAGACTGATAAAACAATAACGATTGATGACGATCGCGTCGTCGGATTCGCATACATCTATTTTGCGTTCCAACAAATTCGAGACTCGATGGTACGCGCGTATTATCGGGAGTTTAGGAAAAAAAAAAAGAAAAAAAATTACGATATCGCGGGAATATTCCGCTCTGATGTAACGCATAACCTAAAAAAAGATATATATATGTATACAGCGAGCGCCATCAGTCCCGATTGTTACAAATTACTCGACTATATACGCTTTTTTTGTCCAATTAATCGTTATCGTTATATTATGTTAGTCGAGAGAGAGAAAAAAAAAAAAAAAAAAAAATCTCGATACAGTCGAATCGCAGCTCGCGACAATATATTTCCCTTCAGAGAGCCGTAAGACTGATAAACTTACCTCCCACCTGCGCAACCCTCGCAATCGCCTATTCGTCCCTTTCGAACTATTAATCCCCGTGCAACGATATCTATAGTACTTAGAACGTTAATTTTTTTTTTTTTTTTTTTTTTTTTTAGCGCAGAAATCGTGTAAATATGAAATTGTTATGTATAGCGTAAGACTCGATCGTTCTTTGCCGTTTGTATAGCACAATACTCCAAGAATACGGATACTTTCCTATTATATTATCTGTATCTTCGTTATTATTATTATTATTATTATTATTATTATTGTTTTGTTATAGTATATTATATTTATCATCGTATCGTCCATCGACCGAAATGTCGAATGTCGTCGTTCGATTGAAAACTACTCGCGCCAAGTCTTCCAATTAATGCGGCATATCTCTCATAGCGACGATTATTCTTATAAAATAATTGTATTATTCTCGAGTATCGCCTCCAGTGCCTTCAACGGTGTATTATTCCTCTTTTTCTTCCTTTTTTTTTTTTTTTTTGACAAATGAAAAATATAATAATAAACATAATTATTCGCGTTAAACGCTCCGAGTACTGGACGATTGAATTGTGGGGATTTGTGAAGTTTTATTTTTTATTTTTTTCGACTTACCGGAGAAACGTTATGTTGATATTAAAGATGAGCGATGGAATTGCAAATGTAAATTATTTTGAATTAATCGACGTATAATTATTGTTATATAGACTTACGATATTATACATACATATATTATTCACATTATACCAGTATATGTTGTAAACGTTATTTGAAAAGACGCCGAGACGCAACAAATAAGCAGATGAAATGAAAAAAAAAAAAAAAAAAAAAAAAAAAAAAAAAGTGTTATTACCACTTTTTATCCTATTGTTTTCCGTCATAATATCAGCGATTTCCCTGAGAGGACAAACTGCTGCGAATAAAATGCGTTTCATAAAGAATCGTCGTGCGGTTGGGTTATTTATTTATTTGGTTATTCCTTATCGACGATTATCGTCGATTGTTACATTTGTTTCTTAAACATTTTTTTTTTATTTTTTTTTACATTTGTAGAAGTAGTTTTACGGCCAAACGACGCTCTCTATCCAGTCGAGATACGAATTTACTTTTGTATAGATAGCTGGCGAATTTTTGAAAGCGCAAAATTTACCGAAACTCGTGATTCCGACGACGCTGTACATGCAATAGGGTTCCTTGAGAACTCGTTGAAGGGGACCACCGCTGTCACCCTGCGAAAAATTATGTTAATTCACAACGGAAGGATACGAAAGAAAGTTATACAGAGCGCTTGTACCTCACTTTTTGAATGTTTGCAACGAATGTTGTGTTGAATTTTGATTTTTCGACGAATTTCGAACGAACGTTCTGAATTTTCGACAAAATCTCGTCTTTTGAACTTTTTACTCAAATTTTGAGTTTTCGACGAAATTTGAACGAACGTTCTGAATTTTCGACAAAATCTCGTCTTTTGAACTTTTTACTCAAATTTTGAGTTTTCGACGAAATTTGAACGAACGTTCTTGAATTTTCGACAAAACCTCTTCTTTTGAATTTTTTACTCAAATTTTGAATTTTTTACTCAGATTTTAAATTTTCAACTCAGATTTTGAGTTTTCGACTCAAATTTTGAATTTTCGACTCACATTTTGAGTTTTCAACTCAAATTTTGAATTTTCGACTCTGATTTTGAGTTTTCGACGAATTTCGAAAGAACGTTTTGAATTTACGTCAAAATCTCTTCTTTTGAATTTTCGACTCAAATTTTGAGTTTTCGACGAATTTTAGACTTACGTTATGTTACAGTAATTGTAAAGTACTTTATACTTTGAGTGTCTCGCAAGTTCCATATTTTTTCGATTTTTTATAAAATCCCATTTTTTTTGTAAAATCGATAAATATTTCAGCACCGAACTGTTATTTACCTGACAAGTGTCTTTGCCGCCTTCCAAAACCCCGGCGCACATCATATTAGGTATCAATCCCTTCCGCATGTGTTTCCCTCCGAAATCGGAACCGAAAAGTTTAGTACAGTCCTTCGAAGATACATAATTGAGTCGAACTTTCATGAGATCTTCGCTACCAGTGGCGGCCTCTGTAAAAATATAAATTTGCTTCTACATTGACGAAAAATAAAAACAATTGCAAATTCGCAAGTTACCGACTTAATAAAAAAAAAAAAACAAAAAAAGTTCGATGCTAGAAAAAAAAAAAAAAAAATTATGATAGACTATATATAGATATACCATACGAAGTTTTTCCAAAACCACTGGCGATCGCATCTTTTCCCGGTGGAGTTTTATGAATTTCCAGACACGCGGGCCTCACTTCCGGTCCGAGTTCCAGAGGTTTGTCGAGTCTCAACAACGCTATGTCGTGATATCTCGACGGTAACTTGTATTCCGGATGTTTTATTCTCTTAGCGACGTTTCTCTCTTGCATACCGGTATCGGGATTTTTAAGACTTATTAAGCCGACGCGGACTTTCGATGCCGGACCTCTAAAAAAATATTAAAAATAAAAAAAAAATGGCTGAAAATGAAATTTATTGTTTTTTCGATCTTTTCGATTTCTCGTCGAACTTCTCGTAAATTTTAGCACTTAATCATTAAAATCTCATTTTTTTGCGTCTTCATAGCGATGTCGATGAATACATTTTTTTCTCGGGATTTCCGAATCCACGGAAAAGGAAAAAAAATACGAAATAATTTTCGCAATTAAAAAAAAAAATGTCGATAATGGGTTCGTCGATAAAAACGGGTTTTGCATATATCAACCAACTTGTCTCGAGACACGAGGCAATGAGCCGCAGTGAGGATATAATTATCCGATATAACGGTTCCACCACACTGCCAGAACACCGGATTCCCATAACCGACCGCCGCCTGCAACGGCAAAAAACATAATTTTCTCACTTCCTTGCGATATCGTACGGTAAATAATAAAATGGTTTACGATTTAAGTGGTTTCTCACTTATTTGATAAAGAAAATACACAGCGAATGATTGAAGAACTTAAATACGGCGAACGTTTGATAAATAATAGTAATAATAATTTATTCGACGAGTTTCAGTGTTTTTAATTTCACGCCAATTGAATTATCTTGAGAAACAACGATTTCTATAAATAACTATCATTTTCAATAACGCGATCGTATATAAAACTAAGAAACGAATTTTTTCGATAAAAAAATCGCCGATTTACGAAATACACGAAATTAAATAAATTTTCCATAATTTTGTAAAAATACAAAATTATGCCAAATAAATGAAAAAAAATTAACTAATTTAATTTATAAACATTTTGTACTTCGTATTTCGCATTTTCCTCGTTGAAAAATAATTGGTATTAAATCCATTTGAGTTTTTCCATTAATCAATGGTATGTCGCAAATAGCTGACTGAATACTCGATGATTCGTAATTTTCAGAGAATAGATCGCGCGAAATCGCGGAAAAAGTATGTAATTTTCGAGTTGTTACCATGTGAGGAAATTCCAATGGTTTAGCTTTGGTTCCGCCGATAATGAGTGGTGTCTCGACGATACCGCATTTCGACACTCTATTGGTTCCCGCGCCGATCCTTAACACCGGAGCCGCTTCGTCGACGTAAACGAGTTTTGCGTACTGTTTGCATTCTTATTAAACAAAAGAACGAAAAAAAAAAAAAAAAAAACAAAATTAATAATGAAAGAATCAACAAGCAGCAGACGCCGGAATGAGAAAAAGCGTAAAGCCGATTTATTTGCATCGGCGTTTGGTCCGCGAAGGCAGCGCGAAACAGGTTTCGTACTTTCTTGACTTTTTCTTTCGGCTCCGATTTTCCTGGTCGACAGCAGCAGGACGAACATAAGAGACGCTGACGCGTTCGTAAAATGCCAAAGCGTCATTTTTGCCTCTTTCTGTTCTCAGTATACGAAGTATTAATTCTCGAATTTCCGCCCGTTTCGAGTGAAAAATCGCGACGATACTGAGAGCTCAGGGATACGAGTTGCGAGATTTTTAGTACGCTGCAGAAGGAACGTAACCGTATAAGATCGCTATTAATGACTCTTTGTCGCGGATTGTCGAAGTAATTGACATGTTAACGCGATCTAATTTACGAACGCCATTACGGAGCTCTTTCGCTCGCGAAAAGATCGATGAGAAATAGCGTCGCGAATATCGTTGATTGCATAGAAAACGCATTAATAACGATTGCGTATTGCAATTAGAAAGAAAATCGTAATATTATTTTTTTTTTTTCGTAATTTTATAAAAATTAATTAATGTGTTGATTAACAAAGACGAAATATAGTAATAATTAATTAATTATTAATTTTTCGTCAGCAGCTAATATAATAATAGGAAAATGAATTAAAAACGGAAATAATAATTAATTACGATTTCGTACGAAGTGACGAACGAAATAATGATTGATTGGTTAAAATATTCGTATTCGTCGTTAGGATCGACAAGTGTGAAGACGTATTCGCGAAGCGACCTTCGCTCAGCTTCCTCATTGCTTTCACAGCCAATCCCTCGAATGTATGTATAATACATTAAGTAGCAATACCCCGGTGAGAATTTCGATTGACGCACATATTCATGAATTTATGATTTTTTTTCGATATATGAGGAAAACGTAGAAAAATGAGGAAAACGTAGAAAACTGATTGAAGAGCACACGTAATCGGATCTTTTACGCGCATCGCGACTCGATGCGTTTGTAAGTTACGAATCGTTTATTTAATAAATCTCACGCGATATTTCCATATAACGATATTTTATTTTCCGCCGATGATGTGACGCGATTCGATTCCTAAATCGCGAAAAAAAAAAAAAAAAATGCGCGTATTAATTTTTATGAATCTCGAGCTGTACAATTAATCGCTGCGTGACCCGTTGGTCCGTTTCAATCTCCTCGCGATAAATAAAAATGGTATCAAAAAAACGAAAAAAAAAAAATCAATAGCATAAATTATAAATCTCCACATTGCAAGTATTCCGTTAACTTAGCATCTGCGTAAATTAAATAAAAGTAAAAAAAAAAAAAAAGTCAATTGCATAAACGATACACAATCCATTTTACGCATATATCCCGTTAATTCTGGAATTCTTGAAATGAGATAACGGATTAATTAAGTGTTTAGCAATTTCAACCGAATTTATGAAACAAACTTTTTTTCTTATTCGTTATTTTAACCTTCCGGTTAAATCAGCGCTTCTTAAAAATATTTGTAACGGAAGACTAAAGATGATAAGAAATCGTATAGTTTCCTCGTTACAGAATACGCGACCTTATAGAATGTATGGAATATTTTCGTTGATAAAAGCCGATATGTCGCTTAATGTGGTCGCATTTCACGCATTCCACGATTTACCGCGTATTTCTTGGAATTACAACAACAAGAATACGTAACCTTTAACCCGAATGGTCGCCCGAGTGCACCGTATTCCCGGGAAATTCCGAAGTCTCCTTCCTTATTGCGCTCCCATGTCTATTCCTATTGTATTTATAATCCATTTTCGCTGGAAATTTATTCAAAATCCTCGGGTTCGCTTACTCACGCGGTACGGAAAAGCCGGTAGGTATATAATACCTCCGCATTTAGCAGTCTATACGTTAGTTCGACGCCGAGAATCCTTCATAGTGGGGGTTATTGCGGTGGAGTAAACGCGACGCTCGAGTGGACAAGAGAGTCGTCACTCCGAAACGAAACCGTTGCGATCGAAGGCGTCCGCGTCTCCTCAATACGATAGATAATTAAATGAAAATGGTGCGTTTCGCGTTTGTGATTGTCGTGTCTGCGTTAATCGTTTTGCATGGAGCTGAGGCACAGCAAAGCGAAGGTGAGTTTTATTCTGCTGTGATATTTCGATCGACAAAACATCGAAAGATCTTAGCGCGTCCCACGCGCGTCCGAGAATAATTCTTCAGCGAACAAAATTTTTTGTTTTTTCCATCCGCTGCCAATTTTTCGGAGCGAATATTGTGCCAAACGACGAAAGAAACGTTTTTTTTTTTATGAATAAGTAAATTTCGGATAAATAATCGATTGGTTAAATTTTTAGTTTGCGATCGAAATTGATTTTTTTTTTTTTTTTTTCGATCTTATCGGAGTTTTTATTGTGAAATTTGTTGAGGGAAAAAATATATTGGATATAAAGGCGATAACGTCGAGCAACAAAAGTTTTTTTCACGATCGATATTCGATATTTTCAAACAGTCGGATCTCTTCGCTTCTCAGTGTATAAAATTGGAAAAACCCGAGTGCACGTGTTCTATGGCAATAATTACGAGTCAGCGGTACTTGGTGAAGACATTTTTTTAATAATCTCAGAAAATTACTTTGAAAAAATTAATACATCGGTGGAAAAATAATATTGAAAAGCATTTACGGAGTGACGAAAAATAAAAAAAAATAAACAATTCCGAGAACTGTGCTATTATAGTTTTTAATTCGTGAAAATCGTAAACGCGAAACATTTTTCAAACGTGACGTTCGAAAATCGCAAATAAAATTTGCGCAAATTTTTTTTTTTTCGCAAATAAAATCCATATTTATAGTCAGGATAAACATATATTTTTATATCTCAAAGTCATTGTAATGTCCTCTTGCAGTTTTTTTTTCATCGTTAAAACCGAACTTTAAAAAAAAAATCGCAATTTTCGTAACCAAACGATTGTTCGTAAATCATTATATACATCGATTTTAGCATAAAAAAAAATTGGTTTTTCACGACCGATTAAAGTTTCGTCTTTATGAATGTCGGGACGTGAAAAAATCTCAACAAATAACGAGAACACGGAGTTTATATAGTCATTGAGACTCTAACGACGTTAGAATTTAATGATCCTTTGCGGAAAACGGTGCTTTCCCCGCCATAGCGTTGGAGGATAAAATACATCGCCGCATTTTGCACTAAACGAGATCGTCGAGATCGCTAAACGAATATTACTCTTTCGCTTCTCTTATCCATATACCTGACAAGAGAATTTAACGACATAAATGTCTTTAAATTTCCCGAAGTAAAGTCACGAGGGCTTTCGTGACGATTGAACTCGCGGTCGCTGGTGAGCGATAATTAAACCGCACGAAACGAGAATTCGATAACCTCGGATCCGATATATCGAAGTTTTCCTTTTATAATAATAAAAAAATTCACTATATATTCGACTGTTTATGGATAGAAAATGAGTTAATTTTACTCGTAACGCGATTAATAAATAAATTAATTAACTCCATTAAAAACGCAATATTCGATCGTTTTTCTTAGTCCCGCGAAGTGATTAATTCTTAAGTTTTTGCTTCAAATATATTCCATTCATATACTTTATCGAGTTTTTATCTTTTTATAACTCGTAGTTTATCGATTTATCGATGCCGTCGGGGGGGGGGGGGGGGGGGGGGGGGGGGGAGATTTTTAATAAACATTAAACAACGAAATCGATGTATGAAAAGCGTATCAATAACGCTGACGAATTACGTAATTTCGACGTCCGCTTATCATCCCTCCTGGTGAACGCGATTAATTCAATTCCCCATGTAAACTCGTGACATTCGAATGATCGATAATCAAATCTTTCGATGTATTTTGCGAGTGAATTTTGTTATAAATTTGCGCGACGATCGAATCGCGAAAACAACTAATTGGTTATTCCGAATGTTTCGGAAAACAAATAATACGCCGGTGAATAATTTTTAATAATTTAAAAAATTTTAATTAATAAAATAAAATAAATAAATTAATTTATTTAAAATTTTTTTTTTATTTTCAATAAATTTTTTAAAAATAATTACGATAATCAATGGAATTTCATGTATTTTCAGGGGATTCATGTTCGATGAATAACGGTGGATCGGGTGAATGTAAACGAATCAACAAGTGTCCGTACGTTCATAAACAGTTATTATCCGGTAAGCAGCCGGATACTCTCTGCGGTTTTGCGGGTTTCGATCCGATCGTTTGCTGTCCGGCAACGAGTGCAACGCCTGCGCCGCCAGTTGTATCTCCAACTCCGCCAAAACCTCCGACGCCGAGTCCCGTGACTCAACCATCGGTAATTACACCGCCGAGAGGTCAATTCGTAACGGAGTCTCCGAACGAAAGTCGAAATCCCGGCGACTTAGCGAAACAAAGTGAGTAAAAGTGTCGCAAAAAAAAAAAGAAAAACGAACGAAAAACTCCGAAAAAATGTTCGTTACATTCGATTTATCGAATTATCGTTAAAATTAATAAATTAAAAAAAATTAATAAAAATAATCCGATCATTGCACAGAATGCGCGGAATATGCAAGATCCGTTTACGCATTGATCGATAATCCCGTATGGACGCCAACGCAGAAAAAAGTCAACGTATCTCTATGCGCGTTTACCTCAAAAAAGCTTATTGTCGGTGGGGATAAAGCGGATTCGAAGGAATTTCCTCACATGACTGCCGTTGGTTTTAATTCCGGAGGAAACATTGTATGGCTGTGTGGCGGTACTCTCGTCTCGGAAAACTTCGTCTTAACTGCGGCGCATTGCACTTTTAATTCAGTGTTGTAAGTGATTAAAAAAAATTACAGACAGTCATATCTTTTGAAAAATTTGGTATCGTCGCCATTTTTTTTTATTTTTTTTTTAATTTTGGATAAAGTTGATGAATTTTAACTTTTAAAATTTCAGCCGCGCGGCAGTTCGCGTGAGAGTCGGGGACTTGAATTTGTACCGAACGGATGACATCGCACAGCCACAAGAACGCCGTGTAATCACGAGGATTCGTCATCCGGACTATAAACAGCCCTTGGAATACAACGACATAGGACTCCTTAAGCTCGACAGACCAGTGGTTTTCGATGCGTTCGTGAGACCCGCGTGTTTGGCGACGTCATTCCGTAGCGAAGGTCCCAAAGCCATCGCAACCGGTTGGGGAGTAGTCGACTGGAGTAAGCTAACTAAAGAATACCTACCAGTCGACGTGCATAAATTATCATATTAAAACGGAATCGTGCAAAGTACATTTTTGAGTATCGAAGTATCGAAGTATCGAAGTATCGAAGTATCGAAGTATCGAAGTATCGAAGTATCGAAGTATCGAAGTATCGAAGTATCGAAGTATCGAAGTACGAAGTATCGAAGTATCGAAGTACGAAGTATCGAAGTATCGAAGTACGAAGTATCGAAGTATCGAAGTATCGAAGTATCGAAGTATCGAAGTATCGAAGTATCGAAGTATCGAAGTATCGAAGTATCGAAGTATCGAAGTATCGAAGTATCGAAGTATCGAAGTATCGAAGTATCGAAGTATCGAAGTATCGAAGTATCGAAGTATCGAAGTACTTTGGATATCGAGTACTCGAAGTATTTTAATTGCCGAGTACTCGAAATACTATAATTACCAAGTACTCGGAGTACTTTGAGTATCGAATACTCCGATAACAAGTATTTTTGGCACTTAAGTACTTTATTAAAATACTTTTCATAAATCTCCTTATTTGATGCCGAAAATCATTCAAAAATTGAAATTCCATTGGAAACACAAAATTCGCCTCAAAATTTCGTTGGAAACTCTAAAGATGAGGTTCGGATTTTATCGGAAATTAAAATTTTGCCGAAACCCAAAAGATGAGCTTAAATTTTTTTCGATTTTTTTTTTTTTTTTTGAGTATTGGCACTTTTATTTGTAATACAATTGTATATTTGATGAATATTCGATTGGGTTGTATTAAATTAAATTTTTTTTTTTTCGATAGCTGACGAGGAAGGATCGAGTGATCTTTTGAAAGTCACACTGGACGTCGTACCACAGAGAGAATGCAACGCTACATTCATCGGCGGATCTATCGACTTCAAACTCAATCGTGGAATACTCGACGAATCACAAATTTGCGCCGGTGGTGAGGGCAAAGATACATGTCAGGTGAGAGTCGAATGATCTAATCAAATATTAACGCTGCATAGAGATCTCCGGTATTAAAAATTTTCATCCAATATGCAGCCGAATCACGAAAAGCTTCGCGATCTATTTTTGAAGCAAAAGTTATGTCGCGATGTTAAAAGGGCGCATAAGGGCTCCGTATCGGTGCTTCGTATAGTTTTTGAGAATAATAACGCATTAAAAACACTCGAATTCTTAGACGGGGAGATGTTATCGAGAGATATCCCTCCCGAAAATACTTTTTTTTTTCGTAATTATTCTCTCGGAATTAATTCTATTGTATTTACCTACAACCCGATAGAAAAACATCGATTTTTCGATCGTTTCGAATTTCCTGGGTAATCGATTTTTATACAAAAAAGAAAAAAAAATGTCTTCAAATGTAAATTCTATCGGAATAAATGAATAATCTATGAAGGTTACTTACTTTGTTGTTGTTTGTTACAGGGCGACAGCGGTGGACCTCTCGTGGTATACCATCCAACTCAGAAGTGTATGTACAGCGTTGTTGGCGTAACAAGTTTGGGCAGACTATGCGGCAGCATTTCTGCCGGTGTTTATACTCGCGTTTTCAATTATATCTCATGGTTAGAGGACACCATATGGCGGTCGCAGTAATTTAAATAAAAGGAAAAAAAAAAAAAGATCGAATAAAAGTCCATTTTCTCATCGACTTTGTAAGATAACTCTGAACACAGGTTATGTCATCATTTTTTACCTCTAAAAAGAACGCGTGAGACCCGAAAAAAATATTACCGCTATTTTGTTTTGCGATTGCATCGGCCTCTTTCGCCATACTAAAGGAATCGAATTTGACGAGTAAAAAAACACGTGCGTATCGTACGAGCGTCGTCGACGCAATATGCCGTGCGCCGGCCACACCGCGACCCACCTTCCGCCGCCCAATCCCGTGACGCTCCCTTTTGACGCGATACCACAACACTTTCGATTGAAAAAATATATTTATTTGAAAATATGAACACTGGAGTATTTCATTTTTCATCATTACACGTCCTACGAATACTTGTCGAACTATGGAGATCATATTTGTTTCGAAAAATTGTAAGCGGTTTGTTTGAAAAATATCACGTGACCGACGAAGTAACATGCAGCGCCACGGTTCGAGTATAAATTAGTTTTCGAAACGGTCGGTCGAGAGATGTTACTCGAATGTTTCCTCCGCGAATATTGTTCTTTGTTACGTGAAATGTTGTACTCTCGCATCGACATATCCATTGTTATGAACATTTCGAACAATACAATTCCCTCTGAGAACTGTGGGGACGTAAATCAACGTAAATGGTATACGCGCGACTTACATCGTCGACAGAGACTCCGGTACTCGAAGTCTCCAACGTCGGAAAATTCGACGAAAAAAAAAATTCAATGCCGCAATTCCGCGATTAAATTATCATTTATCAGTGATTATTACATTTTTTTTGCTATTCATTCGGTATCTGCCATTTTGTGCGTGAGTGGAAAAGTGTTTTGTATAATACGAGGTTACGGTTATCGTGTTCATGAAGACATCGCCCTCGTGGTTATTGAAACGCCGATCAGCTGAGCCGAAACTTGTGAATCCAAAGAGTCTTAGAAAGAAGTAAGTCTTATCAATAATTAATATGTTATTTAATTTTTCGGAAATGACAACTTTTCAATGCCGACTATAGCAAAAGAAGTGCTCTGTATTTTATCGATGAGTACTTGTCGATTCCTATGCTCGAGAAGTTACTTCGTAGACTTGTAGCAAATAATGTGAAGATTCGGTTGTAGTACGAAAAATTTGTAATAATTACGTTTTATATTCGTTTTTTTTAATACTCTACGGATATTCATTGATTCCTATGACGGATCAGTGCGATTATGCAGTAATATTAGATTTTATTCGTGATTAAAAAAAAAAACTTTTTTTCGGAGCCTCGCGCTCCATCTCGCGGTTCCCATGCCACTCTGCCGGTAGAAGCGAACTCCTATTTATCGACTTACCCAATTTTATTTGAGAAATCGATGCAAGATGGTGGAGCCCTCCCGTGGAAAAGGTTATAACCGGCTACCAGAAACAAATTTGCATCGAGAGATCGACGTATCTCACGCGACCTTTCATTGCACTTCGCGCATACATATTGAGACGGTATTAAATTTTTACCCCTCATATTTTTCGCATTTATTCGCCACATCGGCAATTTACCATACCTTTCGGTAAACCAGCACGTAAATTACCGACCGCGCAGTCAATCGATGACTACGGTCGATAGTGCGAACTGCCCAGAGGTGTTGCATCATATTTTGCACACGGTTCCCTTAAGCTGTTGCGGCAGACCCCGGGCAGCGATAATAAAGGACAGCGAAGTTTGACGTACTTCGTGCGTCAATCGACACAAAAAAGGGCCTCGCGCTCGGGTATATAAGACCCGATCGCGAGCACAGAGGCACTTCACTTCTATCCTGAAACTCGAACGGAGAGGAACTCATGCGCGGCTACGGCACGTTTGATCTTGAGTCCTCCATTTTGCTTATCGATAATTCTCGATAGTAAAATTCCAACACTTTTCATTTTCGAGTAAAGCGTTGCTTTACTCGACAGAGTCCCGTCGCTAAGAAGAAGCAAGGGACAAATTTCTCGACGACGATCCAGTCATTGAAGGAAGATACCAACGTCGGCCATTCATCGTTAACCATTAATTAAACCAAATTTCTTTCAGCGAACAGATTTTCTTGAAAAATAAAATTCCTTTCCAAACACAGCGCCGGCAACCGCCTTGGGAGACCTCGGCAACCGCTTTCGTCTAGTGTTACCCCTCCTATCAAAAACCAGCGCCGGCAACTACCTTGGGAGACCTCGGTGACCGCTTTCGTCTCGGTTTATCCATCAAACTCAAAGAATAGAGTAGAATCAATTGTCTTGCGGTGACCTATTAGTACACGACAGCGCCGGCAACCGCCTTGGGAGACCTCGGCAACCGCTTTCGTCTAGTTGGTGGCTAATAGCGATCATCTAGAGTAGAATCATTTTTGGTACGACTTATTACTCTGTGACAGCGCCGGCGACTGCCCTGGGAGACCTCGGCGACTGCTTTCGTCTCGTCATTGTCTAATAAGAGTCGTGTAGAGTAGAATCACAATCCTCCTACCCTCAATAAAATAACCCTTCAATCTGTTTCGCAATTTAAAGATTTGAGAACTAAAAGCTCAAGCTAATTACTGGACGAAATCCATCATTTATTTTGTATTCTCGCCATTGTCTCAATAAAATCACAATTATTGTTGACAATTCGAATCAACGAACAGATTTCTAATTTACAGCACCTGCCCTCACATCTCCGTGAGCCAAAAACTCACAATAGCGAACGTTTTGGAGCAAAGAGCTGTAAGCCTCCAAAAACGTACCGTTACAACTGGCGCCCAACGTGGGGCAGGTGCGCCTATAAAATCCGTTTAAATTATTAATTAAAATTATCAAAATGGCCGACGGCGTCGATAAAACCAAAGAGAAAACGGGAGATGACACCGCCAACATCACTGACAACAGCATCCAAATCATCGAGCGAACAACGGATCCAGCAGTGTGCGAATCACCCGAGGATTTGGAGATCCAAGCACTGTTCGACTCGGGCGTAGGAACGTCCAAGGCGGACATCACGCTCCCATCAAACGCTGCAAAAGTGTTTCTCGCTGAGGAACACGGGAAATTCGGAGAGAAACGTCAACCTCTTTCCGAACAAATCCCGCCAAAGCGCGTGACACCCAAACTCCGAGAATCAACTCTTACAGAGGAAATTCTACTGGAAATACGCGAGGCTATGCGTGATATGACTATGAAAGTCGAAGGACTAGCGAGGGTCGTTATCGATGTGACCAGCCGATGTGAGACCATCGATAATAATTTCATGGCACACCGAAGGGAAACAAGTCATGCCATCGAGGCAATGGAAAAGGCGCTTGTCAAGGCGGTCGACAGCCGTCTAGAATGTGTTGAACTACGTATCGTGGAGAAGACCAAGATTTTCCAAACACACATAGCTACGGAAGTTAGCAAAGTGACAGCTTCCATGAAGGAAAAGATGCGCGATTTGGATTCAAAGGTCCAAGATAACGCGGAACGTATGAGTCTCCTCGAAGTAAATACGGCACAACACAGGCTGGTACAACAGGACCTGGAAGCCAGAGTACAAGATCTGGCAGAGAAAATTAGTCACCAGGACCGACACGATATCGAAAGCACCCGGATTATCCCAACGCACCAGTCTAATCGAAAAAAATCTCCATACTTTCCGGAGGAAGACGAAGATTGCCAACCGGAAGTGGAAAACACAACTCTACGTAGCAGAAGAGCCACGGAGAATCATATCCGTCTAACTCCACCAACTTTCGATGCATCGGGTAGTCAAAGACCGATGAAATTCCTCCGGGAATTTAAACAATACTGCGTGGTCATGCAACCGCAACCCGCAGAATTAAAGTACCTCATCGGCCAATGTTTCAAATCAGCGGCAAAGGAATGGTGGCTTCTGGTCGAGGAATACGTTAACACGGTCGACCAGTTAGAAGAAAAGTTTGTCCAGAGATATTGGAGCAAAGACGTGCAAAGGAAAGTCCGGAGAAATCTCGAATTCGGATTCTTTAATAAAGACGGAAAGACCAATAAAGTTGAGTACGCAACACGCATCTTTGGGAGCGCTCGGGATCTCATCCCACCACCCACCGATAAGGAGATCATCAGCGCTTTAGCGCAACACTTTACTGATGAGATCCAAGCAACGATTGTCGCTCGCGGTTTCGAGACACTCGAGGAACTCATAGGTTTTCTCGAGAAAATCGAGCAGGGAGGACCCATCAACGCAAAGCGAAACAAGAACTTCTCGGAGAAGAAACCTGGGGAGTATAAGAATCAAGGTCCGGGGGGGCAAACGCCTTCGGAAAACAATGAAAAATCAGACAAATCTGAGAATCTGATGATTCAAGCCATGACTACGGACGAAGAAGGAACCCAACCGCCCACATCGACGACGGGAAACTAATACCCGTTGTACCCGTATCGGATACAAGAAAGGAGCAAAAGCGGTGTACAACGGAAAATCGAAAAGAAAAACGAAGAAGCAGAAGGAAAATGAAGAGGATATGTCGGGCTCTTGAAAAGCAGTACGACGATAGTGCGGAGAGTTACACTTCCCTCCAGTTAAACGGGGGGGCAGGAGGCCACGCACTACTTTTTGCAATCGAAGACAAGTCATAGGAAAAGCAGACGAAGAGCTACACTACCACTCAAGAAAATGGGGAGTTAGGAGGCCACGTACAATATTTTTGACCCAGGAAGGGGCAGGAGGCCGCGCATCGCCTTTTGCAATTGAAAACGAGTCATGGAAGGAGCAGACGAAGAGCTACACTACCCACTACAATAATGGGGCAGGATGCCACGGAAGCTTCCCAAAAAGATTAATACACAATAAAAAGCATCGCGAGATTCAGGTGCCCAAAATACGAAGAGCTACACTACAACCCAGGAAAATGGGGGGGCAGGAGGCCACGTACAGTTTTCTGACATCGAAGCAAATTACCAAGTAAAAAGTAGACACGACTACAAAAATAAAAATTTGACACCTCCTTTGAGAACAAAAAGCGTTGAATTAAAATGCACGTTTTAGTTCGGGGGGGCGTTGAGACGGTATTAAATTTTTACCCCTCATATTTTTCGCATTTATTCGCCACATCGGCAATTTACCATACCTTTCGGTAAACCAGCACGTAAATTACCGACCGCGCAGTCAATCGATGACTACGGTCGATAGTGCGAACTGCCCAGAGGTGTTGCATCATATTTTGCACACGGTTCCCTTAAGCTGTTGCGGCAGACCCCGGGCAGCGATAATAAAGGACAGCGAAGTTTGACGTACTTCGTGCGTCAATCGACACAAAAAAGGGCCTCGCGCTCGGGTATATAAGACCCGATCGCGAGCACAGAGGCACTTCACTTCTATCCTGAAACTCGAACGGAGAGGAACTCATGCGCGGCTACGGCACGTTTGATCTTGAGTCCTCCATTTTGCTTATCGATAATTCTCGATAGTAAAATTCCAACACTTTTCATTTTCGAGTAAAGCGTTGCTTTACTCGACAGAGTCCCGTCGCTAAGAAGAAGCAAGGGACAAATTTCTCGACGACGATCCAGTCATTGAAGGAAGATACCAACGTCGGCCATTCATCGTTAACCATTAATTAAACCAAATTTCTTTCAGCGAACAGATTTTCTTGAAAAATAAAATTCCTTTCCAAACACAGCGCCGGCAACCGCCTTGGGAGACCTCGGCAACCGCTTTCGTCTAGTGTTACCCCTCCTATCAAAAACCAGCGCCGGCAACTACCTTGGGAGACCTCGGTGACCGCTTTCGTCTCGGTTTATCCATCAAACTCAAAGAATAGAGTAGAATCAATTGTCTTGCGGTGACCTATTAGTACACGACAGCGCCGGCAACCGCCTTGGGAGACCTCGGCAACCGCTTTCGTCTAGTTGGTGGCTAATAGCGATCATCTAGAGTAGAATCATTTTTGGTACGACTTATTACTCTGTGACAGCGCCGGCGACTGCCCTGGGAGACCTCGGCGACTGCTTTCGTCTCGTCATTGTCTAATAAGAGTCGTGTAGAGTAGAATCACAATCCTCCTACCCTCAATAAAATAACCCTTCAATCTGTTTCGCAATTTAAAGATTTGAGAACTAAAAGCTCAAGCTAATTACTGGACGAAATCCATCATTTATTTTGTATTCTCGCCATTGTCTCAATAAAATCACAATTATTGTTGACAATTCGAATCAACGAACAGATTTCTAATTTACAGCACCTGCCCTCACATCTCCGTGAGCCAAAAACTCACAATAGCGAACGTTTTGGAGCAAAGAGCTGTAAGCCTCCAAAAACGTACCGTTACAATATAGATAACCCACAGTCATCTTTCACGGAATAATAGACGCTTAATTTTTCCACATCTATTTTTATACTATTTTTTTTCGAGTTTTACCGATAAATATCGTACAAAAAAATGGCGAGAGACGGAGCTACGTGTATCGAATTAAAATTTTCGCGAGGCCCGAGTACTAGTCGACGCGCCAAAGCCAAAGACTCGCGGACGTTTCTCGACAACCAGACAGACCTAAAACCCTACGTACGCCCGACAAATTCGATAAATGACGTTTCGAACATTCCTTTTAAGAATACATCCCAAGAAAATCTTTCGCAAAAATCATTGTCCGAAAATGATTTATCGTATCCCTGGTACGAGGAACTTTGTCGTCTGCAACATTTGGGACTCGACAAAGTCGCTTTCGCCGCTGGTAACAAGTGCCTCAATAATCATCAAATTCGCGCGGAAGAAAATTTGTAAATAACATCGAAAATCCATCGAAAACTCTCGTCATCGCGACAACGAATAATTTGTATCTCTCTCATCAGAACCTCGAACGAATATTTCGCGGATATGGTGGAAGAGCCTTACGAAAAAATAATCTCCGATATTCAAATTTTCGACGAACGAATAAAAAATAACCCCATAACCTGTCAACGAATCGACCAAATGCCACAAAAGTACGAACATCTCTTGTAATATTTACGAAATCGATAATAAAATGACTTTAAATCGAATTTCAATGGGGAGGGGAGAGAAAAAACAAGAATTATGTGAAAAAAAAATGCGATCGAGAAATAGAGAGCACATGTACCGGTGTCCGGCCTCGAGAAGGTAACCGCCACTCTTGCGTAATACGCGGAGCCAGCAGCGGGCATGAGGCTCGCGGTGGCCGAGTCATCCGAGTCACCGAAAGCAACGGGTAACAACTACGTCGACGAGTCGTAACATCGAACGATCGTTATATTCTTGCGTTGTGTCGTGCGTTATATATTGTTCGTTCGGGTGGTTCCCTAACGCGGTAAAAGGTAAAACGAGATCGCGCGCGGTCTGTAACGTCTATAACGAGGTTAGGGTTATCTCGCGTTTGCTACTCGCAGTATCGAATATCCATCTGGTCTCCGGTAATATAGAGCCGTTGTTGTCCACCGTGAACGTTGTCCCGTGTTCGCGGGAGACCGAGGCACAGTTTGGCTCCCCGATCACTCGATCGTTCGTGTTTCCCCGCTGTACGGTATACCGCTGTTGCTCGCGCGGCGGCTGCTGTCTACGGGACACAGCAAGGTGCTTCCTCCTCCTCCACTCGTATATAGAGTAGTATATACTACTAGTCCGTGCGGCCCTCTCGGGGTACCCATGAATGGGGATCTCTCCCGCACGTTATGCGTTCACCCGGAAGATCGTACCATTTTACGCGCGACATCTGCGACCTTAAATCCCCACCACGGATCTTCCGCGATAAATCGAATAATCACGAAAAAAAAAAAAAAAATGTATAAAAAAAAGATCGAGAAAATTAATTAAAAAAATGAAATTCAAGGTACACATCGAAACTCCGACGAAAAAAAAAATCATTTTTTTTATTATTTCGAAACGATAAATTTAAAATACTCGACCCTTCGCGAAGTCTCTTCTACTTCGATAAACTTCGATATATATTCACGTACGTGTTCTCCGGGCTTCAATTAAATTCGCATGACAGGTCGCGTGTACAATGTTGCGAAGTCGAAGATGTCGACAATTCGTTTATTTTTTTTTTTTGTTTTTTACGCGGAGAAACGTTTTTTTCGAGAGGCTGTCTTCGATTATTTTTTCGCGAACAATGAATTTCGAGGTTATGAACGGTTCGGGAGATCGAGGTGAGAAGGAAGCGGAGACGATCGGAGGGCACAGCGTTGACGGAGATTCGACGAAGCAGCGCCGTTTAATCGGTGTTACGGCCCGCATCAGGTTGATCGGAGACCCCCCAGCTGGTCCGGTCGAGAGATGCGGACCAGCGAAGTTTTTCTTCTCTCTCGCGTACGGCCTTCATGATCGAAGCGGAGGTCCCGTAGTTACGACAGCGAACCGAACGAAACACCCTTCACACAGGCGGGAGAGAGTGAATCCTCTCTTCTCTACTTATGGCGCGCGGAGCAACAGCATTGTTGTAGATAGGAGATGAGAGAAAGAGAGACGCTTTGCACCGTGCCGATGGAACGAACAATGGAGGTGGGATGCTCATTTGTCTGCAGGCATTGTTGTTTGCCCGGGCGGAAATACGAGCTGCGTACGCTCCACCCCTCGTTACTCTCATTCTCTTTCTACGCTATCGCGTTTACTCAGTTCACCCTATGGTTTAATACGGAAAAATAAAAATAATAATACACCCCCCACCCCCCTTAGTTTTGAAATACGTATTACGCAGGCATATTTCGCCGGCACTCGAATGTATCCGAATAATTCTCCGAACGAAAAATAATACGAAAAAAAAAAAAAAAAAAAAAAACATCGAAAAAATTTCGCGAATTCCGCGACTCAATTTATTAGAGGTTATGTCGATGAATACGAACCAAAAAACTGTAATGATGATTAAAAAACGTGATATTAACGTGGAAAATTGCTTTTGCACGACGAAAACATTATTTTATCGTATAAATAGACGAAAAACGGGGATTTTTATCGTAATAACTATTTAACGATTAATGCTTCGCGAACGATGTATTGAATAAAATTTCGCGGTCTGAATTCGTCAATTCCACCCGCCATATGGAGGCCATGCGAGGTCTTCGATATAAAAAAAAAAAAATGGAAAGAAAAAATGAAAAAAAAAGATCGCCCCCGAGGTGAATGAGAAGTACGACGAGATGTCGGTACAGCGTGTCCAACGAAGAAGAACGATCGTAGGAGCGAAGAGAGAGCTGAAATCGTTGGTGAGGGGGTTTGGGGCGCGTATTCTGGCTCATTGGGCATACGAACAAATTCGTCGCGACACGTTCGACGTTCTCCGTGGATTACGTGCTCTCGGGGGCCCTACGCTCCGAGGCCCGCCGAACTTCGGTGTTCCGATGGCTCAGGTAAGAGAACTCACGCATGTGGACCATCGCGAGACTAACTACGGGGGAGGAGAGGACGAAGACAGGGAATAACCGTAAGAAAAAAAAAGGAGGAGGGGGAGGCGGAGGACCGAAGTTGCTTATCTTCGCCATCGGTCGAGCTTCCTTCTTAACGGGTGACCGGACACCGACTACGCGAGTCTGTTACATGGTACGCACACGCGATCGTTCCTTGTCCTTCGTCTTTTTCTTTTTTCAATCCTCGACTCTCCTCATTCACCTTCTCTTTTTTTTTTTCATTTTTTTTTTTTTTTTTTTTTTTTTTTTTCGATCTTTTCTCCCTTTAGTCTCATCCCCTTCGTACGTCGTCCAGCTGGACGATGCACTACTGTGATTTTATTACACTGACGTTTTATACCAATATCGTTCATTATCTCGAGTTATCTTTAATCTCTTGTTGCGCAGCAAAGCGTTACTCTCGAGATTCATACCTAACGAATTATATTCGTGGCTTTCAAACTGAAAATTAATTATGTCCGTTACTCATTTTTGAAAAAAAAAAAAAAAAAATTCGATATATTATTTTATTTTACAATTTTTTCCAATTTCGAAGTATCGATTTTTCGCAAAATCGATACTTCGATATCGATGTACAAAAAATATATAAAATTTGTGAATATATTCACAAATATATCCGTAATATAGTATTTTCACGACGAAAATATATTGCAAATATGATAAATATATTTCCGATATATTTTTTATTCACATCGATAGTATTAGTTTTTGGAGGTTATAAAACACGCGAGCGATTCGATAGGTTGGAAAACTCATAGTTATTATCGCGATAAAAAATCGTAAATACGCATTTTTCCTGTCTGCAAGTCTACGAAATACGCCCCTTTGATTTCACTCGCGTAATGTATTATATGCAGACGATCGGTGAGGCTGCTGTTGCGAGGTGATCTCCAGGCGATCGAGAAACCGTCGTTCGCCGGGGGGCAGCAGGTAATTTGACGGACGAAGTATAATACGATGTTAATAGAATGGAACATCGCTGGAGTTTCTTCCCGTTGGTTCACAGTCTCTCTTTCTCTCTCTTACGTCCCCATAAATCTTTGTTAATTTGGCAGAGCCATTCGACGTGCTCCCGACTCGACGGACGCTCTTTCTACTACACTGCGCAACTATAAGCGTATCTGCGCCGCGCGGGCGCAGACTACGCGCATCCCGATGTTCTCTATCAGCCGCTCCTTTAATGTTCACCACCTATACGACCTGCACGAGGTTTTTACTTCTCCGTCTTTTTCTTTAATCTTCTCTTTCCACTTTACTTCGCGAAAGAAAGAGAGAGAGCGATGCGACCCTCTCGAAGTAGCGCTCTCGTACGCTCGTAAAACTAAATTGCGCTTCTAACGTTTTGTCTCCGTTTTCCCGGTGGTTTATCCATCAACGAACCTTCTATCAATCTTCACGCTGCAGGTTGATTTTTTTTTTTTCCCCTCTTTTTTCTCCGAAAAAAAAAATAAAAAAAATAAATCGTGTGAAATTATCGACGACGTATTTACGGCTAAACAGTTCGATCGTTGAATATTAGCGAGTCGCGTAGAAGAATATACGAGTTTTCATTATTTACATTCTCGAGATATTGAGAGCCGAGTCTACTGACGCTGCATACACGACGAGAGTCACAACAAAATTAAAACTGCTGAATAAACGATGACGTAACGGGAGAACTCTGTCGCACTATCGAGACATTTCTTCCGACATCGCTGCGTGTGTGCGGACGTTGAAAACTTTCGATAACGAATTCTAATGTTTATCTTTTCTCGGTAATAAAAAAAAAGTGTTAAAAATCATTATTCCCTCGAAACAAAGTCCTTTTTATGAATTTAACGAGTTTTATTTTTGTTTTTCGTAAACAAACCATATTTTTCGATCTATTTATCGACTCCCGCGATTTTACTGCTTTCGATATTTTTTCGTTGAATTTACGTTTCGAAATGAATAAAAATTTGCTTACGGTTGATTGGAGGTTAAAAAAAATATTTTAATGATCATTAAAATATGTGAGAAAAAAAATGATTTTACGATCGGAAGGACGAGACGATTCGAATAGCATGTAAATTTCAATGCCGCTAATACGAAGCGAAGAACGATGATTACACGTTCGTCGGCTAAACGGCACTTGGCGAATGGCTTTTTATCGAGGGAACGAACTCCGAATGTATATAAGAGAGAATACGTTAGAGAGTCGGTAGATTTTTCGCAAGGGCTCCGGTGTTAGTCGAACGGAAGACAAAACAACGAACGGAGGGATAGAAAGAGAGAGAGAGAGAGCGAGAAAAAGAGTCCGCGCGATCGCGTATCGATCTCTCGATCGATCGGTTCCGATCGGTTGGTCAGATCGCGGGTGAAGATGCTCGCGCACCGATGCCAGATGGTCTACGGGACGATGCGAACCGCGCCCATTATCTATGCGAACGCACGTACGCACACACGCGCATCGACGCATCGACGCACCGTTCGGCGCTCGTCGACCTTAATGAAATTACGACGAAGTCTCCGAACCGCCCCTCGAGGGCATTCGAGACCTCGTCAAACTATAACCGCTACGGTTCTTTTACCTATTAAAAAAAAAAAAAAAAAAAAAAAAAAATCGATTGTTGAGAAACAGTACGGCGTATCCCCCGTCGTTTCGCGCGTTAGACGCTCCGAAATAGGGCTTTGCGTTTCTTTGCAGTCGATACACCTTATGCTTATATATAGATAGTCTGGAAGAAACTTATTGGCAAATGGGAGATACATTTGCGGCGACAGTATTCCCAGAAAAGTTCGCAAGGACTTTCGGTCGGAAAGGCGCGCGTTACGTGTGCGTAAAGACGCGTATAAACGAAACTTTGAATGTAACACGTGTCGATAAGGGATCACGTGTTAGTTTATGGATCGTAACGACACTGTGTATGGCGAACATTGGTATTGGAAGCAAAGAGCGGAGAGGAAGTGAATGGGACGTGCGGAATACGCGCGAACACGTTTATTATAGGGAGAGTGGGGTTTGCCTCGGGAACAAGTTTAAGCATTAAGTAGCCGTTGCGTCCGCTGTCAGTCTGCGCTCTAATTAATCATAATTGACGTCCGCGCGAAGCCGCGCGACATATTTGTCGCGCTGTACTCTCCGCGCTCTCCCTTCGCTTCGTGCATCTCTATACTTCATGCTGATGCAGCAACGAGCCTCTTAGCCCTTTTCTTTCTCGTTAGTCTCGTCAATGACCATTCGTCAATTCACGACTCCGTTTCCTCAAACCGTTTTTTCATCGAATAATATCGGAAGTTGGAAAAAATTCGAAAGCACAAAACAAAATTTAGTTTACTGTGTTTCGATTGGGAAAAAAAATCATATCGGAAAATACGATGATAAATATTCGGAGTGAAATGATTTTTTAAATATTCAAAATAAAAGATTTTTCAAAATATTCAAAAAAAATATTAAAAATAAAATATTTTTCGAAATATTCGAAAAATATTAAAAATAAAATATTTTTCGAAATATTTAAAAAATATTAAAAATAAAATATTTTTCGAAATATTTAAAAAATATTAAAAATGAAATATTTTTCGAAATATTTAAAAAATATTAAAAATAAAATGTTTTTCGAAATATTCAAAAAATATTAAAAATACATTTTTTTTTCGAAATATTTAAAAAGAATGAAATATTTTGACAATTTTTCAAATCGAAAGCTTCTAAGCAGTTCGTCACCTCGCGACTTGGCGTCGTATCGCGCGAAGATCGCGAAATTGGGCCGACTGCGCGCTTCAAAACCTCTCTCTTTCTCTCTCTCTCTCTCTCTCCGTAATTTAAAAAAGTTTTTACATATATAGCTACGACGATTACATAAAGTCTGTATGATTGTTATTACGCTATCGTCTACTATGCACTATATTTCGCATTACGTATGTCTGTCTGACTGTCTGACTGGAATAAAACACACAGTGGGCAGAGCGTCGGGAGCGTATTTAGATGAGTTGACTCCAATTGCCGTGGTACCGTGAGAATTCCGTGTCTGCAGCATAGCGTTCGTAACATATATATACAAACGCGAGTATTACAGACGGCACGTGAATGACGACACACAGCCGTAAAACACGAGGAACTTGAATGTTACATCTCGCGATGTATGCATCTCGCGGCTCGTGTTCATCAACTGGATGCATGCGTAACTTTCGTGTTGCACTGTATGGTGCGAGAACGGTGTGTGTATTAACGAGTTTACTGCACGAGAACATCGCTAAACTGCACTACACACGAATCCCAATGTCGGAACGTATATGTACGGCTAAACGGATCCGTTAATCATGCAAATTAGGGCCTAAGCGCGGAACACCGGCGTCTATAGAAGCGTGAAAAACACGTTGTGCGACACGTTTCATTGAACGAGAAACGCACGCGTACGATCGGAGGGAAAGGGTTGATGTTTAATATTCAATTAATTAAGGAGATATGATTTTTTTTTTACATCGATAGCATTAAGATTCTCGAGTTATGGAGTCAATGAGGAAATCGCTAATTATGATTATTGGATTGTCGCGATAAATCGATGTATTATTCAGATTATTTACGTACTTATTATATATTATTATATTTTTATACTGTTGGGAATAATTGGTGTCGAACTTCGAAATGAAGTAAATTGGAAATTCGAACTCATCGACATAATCGAAAGGCTCGTTAAGGTCGAAACTCAATATTATTTATGAGTGATTGCGGACGCATCGAAAACGAAAAAAAAAAAAAATTGTTTCCGTAATTATCAGTGTCCAGTTTGATTTTTGCCCAAAACTGATATCCCATTCGTGTTTACGAACCGAAATACATCGATTTTTTTTTTCAATATTTTTCCGCGAACTGTCGATTTAATGCTAAAAAATTGCGCGCATATAAAAATTCGCATCGGTCGCGAAATAATTTTTTTTATATTTATTATCGCATAGAAAAATTCTCGAAAGCGCGAGACATGCCGAAACGCTAAATGCGCAAAATTTTATCAATCGATGTCTCTTAATACTCCTATAATAAATTTAACCCTTAAAATTAAAAAATAAACCTATTAAATTGCAATTAAATTAACGATAATAATTTTCAACCCCAAAGTATATATGTATAATTACAGAAAATTTAAACACGCAATCAGCGACCTCTCGAGACCACAAAATTACGCGTATCAATTGCGTCCAAACAGCGTATCGAATACCGTCACATTTTCTACATTACACGTCCCAATAAGGTGGTTTATATTTCCCAGATCTGTTACCAGAACCCGTCGGAACGTATTCGCGTGCGTATTATTATTAAACGTAATATATAGGGCAACTATATACCTATTCCCATTGAGTCGCATTGTCGGAGGGCTTTTATATAATGAAATGAACGAAAGAGAACCTGCTATGTGCGCCGTATACTACAATGTGTATTAGTACTCCGCGTGTTTTCACACCTATAAGAGTTCGGTTACCATATGATCGCGTATCGCATCCTTAATTCCGAACGCGTAAACGAAAGAGAGAGAGAAAGAGAGAGAAAATCAAATGAATTTCTCGCGATAGAGAAAGACGCGAAAAGATCGTTGTTGGCGTCCGAAAGTGCGACAAAGAACGATATATATATATATATATTACATATATACATATATACCTATATATACATACGTATATACATACAGAGAGTGAGAGAAGGACGCGCCGACAAAACGCACAGCTTCGGCGTAATGATATGGTTTTCGGTTTCCGCATTGAAACACGATTCGCGCGATAGGGTAGGTCGGTGCCGTGGCGCTGGCAAAAGCAAAGCGAGCGAAGCACTCCCGCACGCGGCGGGCGTTGCCCATCAGTGCGAAATTCCCCCCCCAAACACTCTCGTAGGAACGTTTCGTTCGTCGTTCTCGTAAGCTTCGGATTTACACGAAACCAACATTGCTATGCGAAATCGTGTATATATTTCGTTTCGTTTCGTTTCGTTTGTCGTCCGTTATCCCTCATCCCCTTCCGCCCCCTCTCGCTCCCCCTTCGCGTTTTCCGTGTGTCGTCTATACGCGAACTGACGAGAATGCTTTTCTATACTATATATTACATTATCCTGTATTCGCGGTGTGTATTTACGGCTATTCGAGAAACGAGAACAAGAGAACTCCCCGTCTCTATACTCTCATTTCCGATACGTGCAATTTGCCACTCGGAAAAACATTGTCTAATGTCTCTTTAACGACATGTGACAAATTCCTTCGCGTGTCGAAAACGCACGCGTGCGAAGTATCGCGTTCCTGTCGCGGATAGAGGAATTCTCGCGTTGCACGTGCCGCGTATCAGCCACTTCCGGAACAGCAGCGATGTATGTTGAAAAAAAAATTCTCAAATTTCAAACGCGGTGCGCATACGTTTTAGACGAGACATTTTTTCGTATTAAGGGGGTTGCGAATTGATGAGTTTTTTTTTTATGGAGTTAAAAAAAAAAATGTATAGTGTTTTATTTACTAAAAAAATAACTCAATTTATATATATTATTTTTATTTAATTTATATATATTTATTAATTTTTTTATTATTTTTACCGACCATTTCACTTTTTTTTATACATTAATCAATTAATACGGATTAATCTCAAAAAATAACTTAATTCGACACGTGATAAATTTCATTGAAAAGATCGCGTTGTATCATTCGGTATCGTAACGCTTCAACGACGGGCAACACGCGCCTTTATTTTTCGATTGAACGCAAATTGATAAGCGTGTCAAATCCCTAATCCCATGTAATCCATTTTTCGCATTACGTTTGCGTGAAGTAACGAGCAGACGAGGCGCCAAGGGTAACGAAATGGTGGTAAGACACAAATCCCATAATAATTTCCGCACCCTATATATGTTCGCCTCGGGGACAACGCTGTCGTAGGGGGGGACAAGGGCGGCGGCGGGAGGGGGGGGGGGGGAGGGAGAAGAGAGCATCACAACCCTCCGGATATGTCGCGGGGTGTCGCACGGTAACGAGGGACCACGAGGAGGTACCCATTCCGATTGGACCGCTTTCGTCCAATCGGGATGAACGTCGTTGCCCCGCGATCCACGCTTCGCGTTTGTACTCTTCTCGGTTTCTCTCTCTTTTCGTCTTCTATCTTCATTACACGTGAGTATTATCCCAGTTCCGTGCCCCTCTCTTCGTCTCACAGCCGCGAACACGTTTCTGCCGAAGCTGCGACCGCAGGTAGGAAATGAATACGGAGGACGAGAGAGAATTCTTCTCTCGCGTTCTATATACCTTTTTCGTCTCGCACCGTCGCGCGCGTTGCCTTCATTAATCGTGAACTTCACTAATTCGTAGACTAAGATATGTACCAAAGTTTCTTTCGTTCGCGAAACATAAGGGCGTATTTTTCATATTTTTTACGCGTAAAATTTTGTAGGTTATGTTTGTCGATTTCTTAGCTAAATACATCGAAATCGATTTCGGAGCAAAAGGGAGTTTATCGCGTAACTTTTAACCTGTAAAATTTCGTGAGATCGGCTTCCATGTTTATTAGAATTTAATATGCGTACAGTCGATGTCTACATGTATATATGTATACCTGACAAGAAAAACATCGAGGAGAGGGCACCGTTGCACGCGCCTAACACGACCAGGTAAATCTTTTCGGATTATATACGCGCATAGGGCGGAACGCGAATTCAATGGATTCTGGGGTTAGGGAGACGGGTCGCGGGGTTCGCGGAAGAATGAAGAAATAGGGTCGCCCTTTTATTTTTCACTCCCTCTCTTCTCGATCGTCGGCGTACATACATAGGAGATTTTTTGAATAGAGATCGTAAAGTTCCGGGACGGCCCTTCGCAGTTCGTGTATTTGTGATACAGAACGCGATTGCGCAATTGGATTTACTTTTCTCTCGTCACGTCGCGTAAATCCAATTGGATTTAAGGAATTATCAGGGGACTAACGATTGCGATGAAACACCCCGTGTTGCGCCTACAGTTCGCGATGTTTTCGATACTTCGTTAATTTTCATACGAACTTTCATCGCCGTGAAACTAAATTATATAGTGCTATATATACGCAATAATTATAATGTATAATATTATAATAATAATTATGATAATTATTATATATATATTATTATTATATTATAATTATTCAATTAAATTAAATTATTTTTTTATTTTATATATAATTTTTTTTTTTTTTTTTCGAAAAAAGTATTTCACCCTAAAAATTTTCGATTTTCTTAATAAAAATAATGATAAGAATTTATAGGGTGAAAAAAAAAAAAATTCTATAAATTAGTCGCGATCGCTCCATTGCGTTTTAATGTAGAAAAACTTTATCTCCGAGTGGTTATATTTGCGACTTCCGAGTCATGATAGAGTGGTATGTGCCCTTTTTTTTTCACTCTGTAGCCGAGTGTAGCGAAGCACGACGATAGAGCATTGTGTATGATATCCTCTCGAGGGTTCTTCGTAAGTCGAGTGTACCGCGCGTTGGTCCATACAACTCTCCGGGGTGAGCACACAGGAGAGTGTAGAGGCCCATCAGAGGCATCAATGCAGTCGGAGAGTAAAGCCGGGAGTACAACGCCGCGCTCTCCTCCTATCGCTCGTGTACATCGACGCGAGCGCTGAGAGGGTAGAAGAATTCAATTCATAAACGTCAGAGACGTGCGCGGATGCTGCGATCCTTCTCTCGCTTTTGCTCGCTCGCTGCTGTTGTTGCTGCCCGACCGGGTGTTTGCCCTGTACGCTGGTACAACCGAATCTTTTAACTATAATACGCTTAGCGTATACATGCAGTTATTGTACGATACGCTGTACAGTATACATATAGCATAATATGATGCGTCGAATAGGCTTCGAACATTCGTACAGAATATAATAGTAATATGCCTGCGTATTATAACGCACGCCGGCCGCCCCTCGCTATCTCTGATACGATCGGTAGTTACTTAGCGCCTCTCGGTGCTCCGTTCGATTGCTATCGCGTATGCGCTCGCGCGCTCGCGCTTGCTGGACCGTCTCGTTTTCTACACTCCGCTATACACCGATGTAACGTATATACATCGTTGTTAGAACGCCGAAAGGGTTTATTTCTGTGATGGCAGAGGCAGGGAAAGCCACCTCGTTACCCCATTAATTTATCGCTCACAGCCTCACGGGAAGTGAAAGAGTTGCGATAAAACATCCGAACGGCTTCTCGGAGTCAAATTGCCTATACGCTAAAAAACGAGATTTTGCGGTGTCTATCGCTTAATTTTTTTTTTGAGTTCTAAGTATTTGATAAATTTTGTTTTTTTTTTCGATTTTATCCGATAATTTTTTTTTTTTTCGATTCTATCCGATAATTTTTTATTTTTTCTTCGTATTAAACATCGATAACGATAAATTACCGATGTTAATTTTTTTTTTTTTCGATATGAATATAAATACGCGACATTACCATTTTTTTTTTTTTTACGAAATGTACGAAACGAGAATAAAAATTAGATGTGAGAGGGTTTTCTTTCGACAGTGAAGAATGGTTAATTTAAGAGCCGCGGAAAGAGCAGATACGCGAGATCCAATTATTACGCGGCAAAGGTGTAGGTGACAACTAGCGAGTGCTTTGTACATAACCGCGCAGGAATTATATCACGACGGCTAACGAAAGGGGGATGAATTTTTCACTTTGGGAAAAGAGATCCGAGGAGACGAGTGCCACTCGCGCGCGTTCCCCTAAATCATCTCTGGACGATCCGAAAGACGCGCGGAGGAGAGTTTCCGACGCTGGTGCGCTTCTGTAGTCTCGGGGGTTTGTAACGCGACACCTCGACTAGAAACAGCCACGACTTCTCGAAACGAGGTTGCCTTCCATATTCATCGTGTCTCTCTCTCTCTTTCTCTCGTTTTTTCTCGCTTGCACTCTCTCGAGAATGCCGTTGACTGCGTCAAGGATCCATCCGAGATAATAATATTCATAACTCGCGGTGAGCTGAAGAGTTCGCGGAACGCTATGCGCGAGCATTTCCACACTCGGTTTCGTTGTCTCTCCTCGGATAAATGGGGAATACGAAAGATTTCCTCGATTTCCATGCGAAATTACGAAGAAATAAAAAAAAAATAAAAATTATCAGAATCGTTGATCCTTAAGGTAAATCGATCATTTTTATAATTATTATTATTATAATTTACGTGCGATAAATAGACATCCGGAATTCTCAATATCGAAAAAAAAAAAAAAAAATTAAAAGCTAAACAAAGAGATTAAAAATTAACTACGATGAAATCGAAGACCAGAGATTAACGGAGTTAACGATTACATCGATACATTACTCCGATAAAGTTAATCTTTATTCGTCAAATAACAACTTTGTGCAAAAGAAAAAAGTACACAAAAATAATTTACGATCTGTTGCTTGCATCGTTCAATTTTATTTTTATGTTTTTTTTTGCTCCATTGGGTTAATTTTTATCAAATTAATAATTAGAGGCTTCGAATAACGATACGTTATATATCATACGTGACTACAGTTCACCGGCGTATGAGTCTCCGCGTACGAATGAACGAGATATACACGTATAGAGTAGTAGTGCAGAAAAAAAGGACTTCGAGTTAAAGTGAGCAGAGGGCAGAGAAAGAGAGAAGGAGCGGAGAACGTGCGGATGGGCCTTGCGGAGGCCATAGCATATGTAACTCGACACCGGAGTCCCCGTCGGGCGGTCCCCGCATCTCCACCTTCTTCGGCTGCTGTTCCTGTTGCTGCTGCTATAGCCTCCCGTTCTTGCTGCATGTGCTGCTCTCTCTCTTTCTCTTTGCGTTGTGGAACGGGGCGAACTGCCGACGGCGGTGGCGGTCGCGATCTTCTTCCCTCTGTATGCCACCCCGTGAGCGTTTTTATTCTCTTACACAAGTACACTGGTTTTATAGTAAGTAGTTTTATACAACTTCACAACAAAAAACCGAGCGTCAGTGTTAGTGCGCGCGTCGCGTTCGTTCTGCCCATCCTTCGGCTTCCTAAACTAAATCATAACCGTATTATACTCGCAACAATGGAATCTCGCGAGTGAAAAGCCGCCTCTAATCCGTCAGCGGTTCGTAGATGTCTTGCTTTTGCGCAATCATGAACTGCTGGTCCTTTTCCTTTTCGCTGCTTTACTCTCTTCATCATCGTCTTCTTCTTCTTGATATGGCTTCACACGATGATGTTTGATTCTCCAGCTTCGCTGCGTAACGTGCAGCGAAGCTGCAAACTCAAGTCAGATTGATCAACTTGACACGACAGTCTTTTTTGATACAACAACAACAGCAGCAGCAACAACAGCAACAACAGCAGCAGCGATAACAGCCATAGCATCCATAGCAGCCATAGCATCCATAGCAGCCGTAGCAGCCATAGCATCCATAGCAGCCGTAGCAGCCATAGCAGCAACAGCAACAGCAGCAACAACAGCAACAGCAATAACAGTCATAGCAGCCGTAGCAGCCGTAGCAGCAACAGCAACAGCAGCAGCAAGAGCAGCAAGAGCAGCAACGGCAGCAACGGCAGCAACGGCAGCAACGGCAGCAACGGCAGCAACGGCAGCAACGGCAGCAACGGCAGCAACGGCAGCAACGGCAGCAACGGCAGCAACGGCAGCAACGGCAGCAACGGCAGCAACGGCAGCAACGGCAGCAACGGCAGCAACGGCAGCAACGGCAGCAACGGCAGCAACGGCAGCAACGGCAGCAACGGCAGCAACGGCAGCAACGGCAGCAACGGCAGCAACGGCAGCAACGGCAGCAACGGCAGCAACGGCAGCAACGGCAGCAACGGCAGCAACGGCAGCAACGGCAGCAACGGCAGCAACGGCAGCAACGGCAGCAACGGCAGCAACAATAACAATAACAAACCGGTTCGTTCCTAGTAAATTATTCTTATTATAATTTTTTTTTTTGTACGATTATTGCATAAATCGAAAAGGAATTGTCGCTGCCAACTTTGAATTGTACTCTTAATCA
The DNA here is from genome assembly GCA_934046635.1 of Buathra laborator. NCBI lineage: Eukaryota > Metazoa > Arthropoda > Insecta > Hymenoptera > Ichneumonidae > Buathra > Buathra laborator. The sequence goes on from OW203900.1 coordinate 11,002,895, forward strand.
CAGATGGTCCAATGTCGCGATAACCTTTCGACAGGCGCACACCTTTTTTTTATTATGGTCTGAATACAATTAATTAACATGGCACGTGATTCGAGCGATGAACACTCCGATTTGACGAGACGTTTCCATTTTTTTTACGACCACAAGATTAAAGTTGTCAAGAGAAGCAGAATTCTCCGAGAACATCTTTGACTCCGTTGTCACGAAAATCGTATAAAACTCGGAGAATTCTCATTTCTCATAGGTGTGTTTATAACCCTATAGCAACTCGTACGGTATGCGTGTGTAGGAGTCACAGGATAGACACAAGGAGTGAGGAAAGTTAGGCAGAGAGGGAGATGCATTCACGCCGGTAAAACGTCGAGGTAGGAATTTAAATTTCACAAATTAGTCCGTCCATTACACCCCCGTTGCAATCGCGATGTCTCATCTCTGTGACCAGGGCGGCCGCTCTCGTGCACCGCATCAACGGTTCCGCTCTTCTATATTGCGTTTTTGTCTCTCCTTCTTTACGAATCGTGTGCGGATCGCGAAAGAAAAGAAATATAAAGGGTACGAGAGAAAGATATGAAAACGAAGAGAGTCGAGAGATGAAATAGGGGGGAGGGGCAGCGAGAGGACGAGGAAGGAAGACGAAATAAGGGAGAACGGGTATGAAGCGTGCTTCGGGTTGCGTGGACACGGAGGAAGTTCCTAGAAAGCGTGGGTGCTCTCCTCTTCCAGGCAATCGGGCAAACCGACAGGATCAGGATCTGGACCTCCACAAATCATAACGCGCGCCAACTCGGACCTCGGAGCGAAAGATTCGAGAGAGAGATCACGTGGGGGATTCTTCTCCTTTTTTGATGTTTTTTTTTTTTTTTTTTTTTCGAGTTCATCTCCAACGACAAATTGTTCTCGGCGACGTGAGCCTCGCGTGCTCCACGCGTTTCGCGTACGTGAAAAGTTGTATATACTATCGTATTATAAAAAAGCACTATATATATATCGCATGGCACGAGTCTTCGGAGAATGCAACATCTCCACAGCTGGGCTCGCGATCGCGATCCACATATGCAGTCGTCTTCTGCGTGCAGTTTTTTTTACAGGACAATATTCGCCTTTGCGACGAGAAAAAAAAAATAAAAAAAAAAACATTTGAAAAGCGGAAATGCATATTTAACTCCATAAAAGATAAAAGAACTATTATTAAAAAAAAAAATTAATTTTTTTTTATTTACGTCGTGAATTTTACGATGGAAAATTGATCGGTTAATCATAAAAAAAAAAAAAAAAAATCCCGAGAAAAAGTTATTTACGAGGCAATGAAAAGTGACAAATTTCACGTTTGATGTTTCAACGACCGAAACATCATTATTATGACTTCTATACGTATATATGTATACAGATAAGCGTATAGATGGTTAGCAAGGTGGTTGGATCTCAGAAGGATTTTCTTACCACAAAAGCTGCGAGAAATAGGCGGTACAGCAGGCATCGGAGTGACTGATATCGCGTTTAAAACGAATAAATTACACTGGCAGCCTATGCGGCTGCATAAATTAATTTCACTCGGTCGGATCATAAATATTCGACTCGAAATCACTCGGGGGGCCGCGGTCACTACTACTGGCCACCCCCGTGCCTTCCATCGTAACACAACTATACATATACTGTATATATATATATATATACAAAATATACCTTTGCCACCATCACGCCGTCCATCCTCTCTCGTAACTTACGTCGATAGGCCTGTAAACAATGGCACCATAGGCCCCCAACGAGTTTGTATACAACCAAAACCCCTCCCCACCCCTTCGCCGAGATCCCCTTATGCGATATGTCGATAACGAGAGCTTATCTTTTGTATATATGAATATACATACACTGTAATACGTAACGAGCCGTGAGCTACATATATCGATTACGGATCATACCACTGCGTAGTGTCGACTGATCGACTATATCCGTTTTCATTCAATACTAATAAACACATTAAATCGAACAATGTTTTTTTTTTTTTTTTTTTTTTCATAGTAAAATCATTTGTATAAAATTTTATTCGATTTTTCTTATCGTTAAGGGCCTTCGAATTAAAAATCGCGAAATTATTTCAGAGTTCTTCAAAATTAAGTTTTTTACCCACCGTAGCGACGTTTTTTTATTCGTAAGTTATCGCGTAATTATCTATGTCATTTCCCGATTTTTGTCGACAATCGTTTGACCCACGTGACAAAAAATTCATTTTTGTTTACATAGATAACAATTCGTAATGATTAATATACTAATTATAAAAAAAAACGCGGAATTTAATACATTTTTAATAGATTTTTTGCAATTTTTTTTTTTTTAATATTTGTTTAAGTTTAATATTTATTTATTTTATTTTATAATTGATGGAATGAGAAAATCCCACGAATTTGCAGAATTCTGTGCCGCGTCTGCTCCTTGTCGCACGGACTACTACTGTTCTTAATGATCCGAGTCAATCAGCATCCCCTTGTTATATACGATACCTATGTATACATTTTGCGAAAGTTTCTTCGCATCGTTCAGATCACAACGTACAACTTATCCCCATCATTATTATGTTTCGACGGGGTTGTTCGCTCGTTCTCTTGCGTTCTCAGTTTCGCGATCTATTGTTGCCCCCTACGCCCTTCGGGGCAGATGCACCGTGCCGCGCGGCGCATCGGGGAGCGAAATTCTTCACGTACGCTTCTCTATGCGAACAACTCGATTTTTTTTTTTTTTTTTTCGAACGCCGTTCACTTCATAACGCGTCACGCCTGAACGCACCGTCATTATTACCGCGTAATGGCCGCATTGTAAACTGCACATCGTAACTTATTATACGCCCGACAGGTACCAAACGGCACCGGTCATTTCTCCCCTCAATCGACACCCCACATCCCTTCTCTCGAACTTTCGTCGGGGTGAATTATCACCCCGCCTCGCCTCGCTCTTCGCCTCGTTACCGTATTCAAAAGCGTGCAAATTTCTCACTCAATACGAAATAAAATTTACGCGCTCACTGCGATCTCACTATTCCGCGAATCTCCGAAATTTCAAATTTACGATCGACCAAATTTTTTTGCGATTTTTTCAACGTCGAGTATTACTTTCGTCGATGTTTCGCTCAACGTATCTCAATGAGAATCGTATCGAAATAAAATTTACGCGCCCACTGCGAACTCACTATTCCGCGAAACTCCGAAATTTCAAATTTACGATCGTTCAAATTTTTTTGAGATTTTTTCAACATCGAGTATTACTTTCGTCGATGTTTCGCTCAACGAATCTCAATGAGGATCGTATCTCCCGGTAGTGTACGAACGCAAAAAGATACTTTTTCTCGTTCGTCTTTCTTTTTTTTTACCCTCTCGTTTCTATCCCTCTTTATCCCCCGTATTTAATTTTTTTTTCTTTCCCTTTGCCCCGTGTTTTTTTCACTGTCTCTCGCTCTCGTTATGGCGCACTGCGCCAACAAGTAGCCTTTGTGAGTCCCGTGTCAAGTAGCATCTTGACAGCGGCTTCTCTCGTGCCCCTCGCGTGAGATTATAACGAGATGAAGAGAGACGACGCTTTGCTTCAGAACCTGCGATGCTCTTCTCGTAAGAGCCAATAACATAGAGAAGCCTCTTTCACGACTGCGAGTGATAGACGGAGAAAGTAAAGGAAAAAAAAAAAGGAAGCGCGATCGGGACGGAATATATATGCTTACAGGGCGAAAGGAAGAGTCGGGGGCTCTCGACTTCGCGGCCCTTTTCCTCTTTCTCTCTCCCTTCCGTTCGCTTCTCGCTGGGCGCTCGTCTCTTTGCCAAAGGGGGTCCAAACGCTCGACGCCCGGGCCCCGCTGTGGGGTCCGGGGGCTTAACTTTACGATCTCATTCTCCCTCTCGAACTATATATACTTCAACCAAATATTCTCTCCGTGGCGTTGTACACACATACATCGTCAGAAACCCCGAAGTGGGGCTCCCTTACTAAACAGGACTCCGAGGACGAGGGACTTCTTCAAATAGAAACGAAATTATAACAGACCGATGAACATGCGTCGACTGCTCTTATTCCGCATGAATGACGGAACGACGAGAGAGAAATAACTATCGACGACGATGAACTCTTCTCTACCGATTTAACCGTATTGAAGACGAGGGAAAGATTATTTCACTGTTTTTTCATTGTGATTCGCCAATTTTTTGATTGGTCGTATTATAACCGGAAAATGGGCGAATTTACGAGAGAATTTTTTTTTTTTTTTTTCGGAATATAAATCGATGATATTGAAGGGGAAACGATTTAGACGCATTCGGCATTTCCGGGGTTTTCGATTTTCCGTTGGAAAATACGTGATGGTTCTGCAAAGCAAAGCATAAATGTACTCCGGTTAGCGAGAGAATCTCCAAACGTCTTTCTTCTTTCTACGCGCCGATCCGATCTCTGATGGAGATCGTTCCATGCGACGAAAGCCCTGTAACGATCACTGCGTCGATAAGATACGAATTGGAGTAGCGGTACAAAAGAACCGTCCGGGACACCGAACCCATGTCGACTATATCCACGTGTATCCAAACTTATACCAGATGCGCTTTTTCAGCCGGTCTCTCGATCGAACTTAACGATCTTTACGAAGATGCAACTTTTCATAGAATAAACTGTGCGCTATGCAGTGGGAGTACTATTAGGCGGAGTAAAAATAGCCGATATCATTAGGATGAAAAATTAGGTTTACTTACCGATTTTTCTACAAAGAAGATCCTGCGACCAGGTTACCGATCTTCGGCGATCGTATCGCCAAACATCGCAGAAAGAGACTGTGAGACCAATGGTTCTCCAAATACTCAATTATCGAATGAAAGATTATCGAAGCTTTCGATCTCTCGCTGCCGATTTTTGCGCAAATTTGAGTTTTTTTTTTTTTTTTTTTTTTTTTAGGGAATTAGGGGAATGCTGATTAAATGCGGACATCCATGAGATTTAACTATTTTAAATAACATCAACTTTATTTCGATATATCTCAATTCGTTACAACGTGATCCTTTCATTCTCGCGGTCATTCGTCTTAGTTAGTTGTGCTTTTTATTAAATTTTTTTCGTTTGTTTGATTCATATTCTCTCGTTACAGCAGTACACAGTCTTGTCTGCGGCTAAACTCGAGGCTTTTCCGGCAAGTCTCGTAAAAACTTGTATTCCTCGCGATCGTTTCTCGTCTCGTTTGACGAGTTATTGTTATATCCTGTTTCCGTGTATTTTTTTTTTTATTTTTTTTTTTTCGTTGCAATTTTTGTAGACTTTTTTTTTATTTGTTTTTATCAATTTTCGATGACGTGCCGGTGTGTGGTGTTTCTCTTGGGTTTTGTTTTTTCATTTTTATCGTGAACTCGCGACGCAGAGATAGTTACTGTTTGGCGTTTTTTTTTTTTTTTTTTTTCGTAAATCGTAATGTTTTTATTTTTTGTGCTGGACATTTTGTTTTTTTAGCCGCGAACGCTCGACTGAGTGTCGAATATTTTGCAAAATCGTTAATGCGTGCATATCGTGTTTCGATTCCGTGAATTTTACTTCAGCGAGAATCGCGGCGTTTCGTCTCTTTTTTTTTTTGTTTTTTCTTTTCTTTCGTTTCTCCTCAAAAAAAATCTTTCATCGTTCACTCTTTGTCGGAATGTTGCGTGCAATATTTAAAAGATTCGCCGATGTGGCCGCGTTCATAGAAAAGTACATTGTGCGTGAATCGAAACGGAATCTTTGCTTGTGAGCGCATTGCGTTGTGACGGGCGCGCGTCCGTGAACGTCGCGCGCGGTTTTCCTCGCCGATTATTCGTCAAATCGAACCTTATGTTTTTATTTTTTTGTTTTTTTTTTCTACCCTGTTTAGTCCTGAGGACTCTTCGTTTCCCGTCCCCCGTCTCCTATATTTTTCATTTTCTCAACCCCATTCGTATTATATCTCGAATCGGATGATAAAAATCTATGCTAAAATCGTTCCCGAGGACGTCGCGCAGCCAAAAATATTTTTTTTTTTTCACGTTCGATATTTTTCGCATTTTATTAATTTTTTTTTCATTCCCTTTTCGAAAATTCACGAGAAATTTTTGTTAAACCTGCGCGACGTTTCGCGCGCCGATCCTCGATATTATTTACAGACTTCGAAACCGCGGATTATCGCTGTTTTACTGTTTAGTATTTTTTTGTTTTATTTTTTTTTTCTCATTTCACTTTGCATTTGTGTATCGTGTGTACGTTCATATTTTTATCTATATATATATAATATATATTTATATTCATTCTCATCGATCGGTGTATAATAATACATATTACACTTACGAACTACGAACTTATGCTGCAAGCTAAACGCGTCCGCTTTTGGATCGTACGTCTCAATACATAAATGTAATTCTGTCCGCGTTACAGTTATCGAAGTTTATGAGAACCCGAGGCGTTCGCGAAACTCGATATACTCGGAACGTACGCTATAATATTCTTTCCACGAATATATATATATATATATATATATATATATGTGTAAATAGTATACTAATATTGTATAACTAACTATTATTACTATTATATACATAATACACGATCTACACGTACGTCTAAGCGAAATTGACTTATATATTCCTTTAAAATCGTGTTTCACGTATATATATAACTAAAAAATACGTTTACATATATTATCTACAATATTTACAAGACATCAGCATCAGCAGCGGGGAGATACGAACGTAATTTCGACTCGAAATCCCCTGTGTCGCTGTTCATTTGTGTGTCTGTAGTGTGTATGTGAGTTATTGTGACTTTGTCTTTAACGCGTCGTTGTGCCGTTTTTTTTTTTTTTTTTTTTTTTTTTTTTTCGTAATTGATATATTTTATTATAAGGAGTGTGTAATTGCAGCTTAGATAGTGCGAAACTGTTAATGCGTGTGTGCAAAAAAAAAAAAATTATTATTATTATAATAATAGACGAACGCGATGTGTAGAACAGTACGAAATTTTTTTTTTTTTTTTTTTTTAAATTGCGAGCCGAGTTCGCTAACGGAAATGCTGACATGTCTTTTGCTATTTACGACCGGAAGCGACGCTTACCGGCACTGGGATGAAAGTTTTTTTTTTTTTTTTTTTCGTTGGTATATATATTTTATCCGAAGTTTCGACGCGGATTTTTTTTTTTTTTTATTAATTTATTAACCCTTTTTTTTTGGTATTCGCTCGAAAAATGGTGTACCTTGATAATCCACACGTTACATCGTGACGCGACCCTCGAGGCAACCGATGAGCTCGTTAACGCCGAGCTAAGTCTTCTCCTGGTTGCGTTTACTCTGATTGCTCGGGGCCCAGTGTCACAACGAGTGGTAGTCGCCGAGAACGAGGCCACTGTGGTATCCCGCGTGCGAAGTCGTCATTCCCATCGAACCCATTCCCTGATAAGGTCCCATTCCCATACCGACGTTCATCGACATCGTGTTCATCGTGTTGACGCTCTGCATCGTGTTCGGTAGCATCGTCGTCGGACCCATGGGACTCAGACCGCCCATCGACGGTGCGATTGCCCCCATCTGCATCGATGTTGCTGTGTGAGGCAACGACTTTTGCAGATCGGCCGATGTCGGCGTTCCTATCAGGTAGTCCTGTTAACAGAACGAAACGCGTTTCCCAAATTAAGTTAATTAAATCCGTGAAAAAAAAAAAGGAACAACTTTCTCTCGAGTTTCGATTTATATCGATTTTTTATTTTTTGCTCACGGAATACAAAGATTTTTTGGAGTAAATGAGATGATATTTATTAATTCCCGACAATCAGCCAGAAAAAATTTTTTTACAATAAAAAATTCGTTTATTAAAAAAAAAAAAAAAACGCGTGTAAAAAGAGTGCAATAAAGAAATTTTATTAACAAAAATATTGAAGTAGCAGTTAATTATTTGTTATTTCACCTTCGTTATTAATCAAAATTCATTGTTAGACTCCTTTTATAGATACGAATTTTTTAAATTTTATTAAAATCATTTTTTCAATCTTCACTCCCAATTTCTCCATACACACTTTTTTCTTTTAACTACACGGAGAGAAGAATTTCCCAGAAATTACTATGTCACTTGGTAAAATGCGACGGTGGCGCCACCCATCACGAAAATGCTCGATATTATGACCATTTTTACCACATTTATGGAGATTTTTACCATATTCTCTGGTAGAAATTCGCATAGTTCTCATACTTTCCAACAGGTGGCGCCATTGGCTCCGCACTACCAGAAATTTACTATATTTTTTACTAGATATATGGTAAATTGTATCAGATGCTACTTTCCGCGCATTCAGTATGAAAAAACAACATTTTAGTACCAAAATCATCATTATTTCGCAAAAAAAAAAAAAATCTTTCATACGATCGATCAGAATTGTTAGGTATATAAAAAAAAAACTAACCTGAGGGCTGTAGTACTGCATATAGTCGAGTTGACTCTTCTGTTGAGCGCAACTCGGCGGTGGCGGCGGTAGAGTTGCCGTCGGATGAACGAGTCCGTGTGACCCGTGTCCGGTCTGAAGATGATGTTGAAGTTGATGATGAAGATTGCGTTTGTCGTCGCCGCTCTCGCTGCTGGTATCGTGGTGTTGCATGTGATGAGTCGGCGTGTGCGGATGACTGAGGCTTGAGCCCGTGTGCGATTGATGATAGGAATGGGGACTCGAAACGGTCACTGGTGCCGGAAGTTGATACATACTGGACGATTGTTGATGCGGTTCGACCATTCGTTGTTGTTGCGCTTGTTGCTGTTGTTGCTGCGCTTGTTGCAGCTGTTGAACAGCGCACGACGATTGTTGTTGCTGTTGTTGCTGTTGACTAACGCCTCTTTTGGTGTCGTCGCCGCTTTCGCTACTCGAATCGCCCAAACCGGCGCCATGTCCTTTGTCTTCTCTCTGACCACTGCAATCCAAGAATAATCAAAGCAAAGATTTAATACGATTTTTTCCCGACAATAAACGAACGCAAACCGGTCGAAATGACTGAGAAAATAATAATTAATAATATACTCCGAAAAAAAAAAAAAAAATAAAAAAAAATAAGGAGAGTCTATAATTTGTGTTTTGTGTTGCGTCCAATTAAAAATGATTACACATTTCTGAAGTTTGAAGAAATCCTTTTTTTTTTTTTTTCATTTTTACGCAAACTCGTCCTTCCAGCTAATAACGCGATTATACGAACCCGACGATTCGCGAGCCACGCCTCCGGCTAATTCGAAATTAGTTTCGTGGGACATTCGATCCGCGAGAATGACATACCTGGACTACAATATCATCAAAGTAAATACGAGTCTCGCAATGGGGAGGTTATGTCGCGTAAATATAATTTTCAAATGAGTGGGCGGATTATTGCGCGGGGGGTGGGGGACGATAGTGCAAAAAAAAAAAAGAAAAAACGAAATTGCAAGCGATAGAAGAGAGTCTTCGACTCGGGGAAAGGACGCATCTCGTAAACTCAATTTCGCGCGATCTCAGACCTCCGCGTAGGGGATATTCCTCCGGGTGAGGAAGCAGACTCGGCGCGCGCGCGCGCCCGTCCTGTTCCAACCACGGCTATCGTTAACCGCTTGTTTTACAAGTCGTTTGGAACTCACGGTACCTATAGCCTGACACGGCTAACGCGGCCGTTCTTTTCCCCCTCGCGCTCCTCGCGAGCGATCCATATATCTATATATATACCCACAATCACGAGAGAGGGTGCTTTTCTCAATATAGCGAAGTTGGCATCGAGGAATTCGAGATTCCCGCACCAGAAAAAAAAAAAAAAAAAAAAAATCCAGGTGTTTGCGTATTCTCCGATTATTTTCGATATGACGCGTCAGCAAGAATTTTCTCGACGGTATTATAAAATCACATCTTGTCTTCGCGCAGCGACGTTCCCGTATTCAAAAGCGACTCTCTTCGACATCTTCACCATACATTATCGTCATTCCCCTCCCCCTCCTCCGAAAGAGAGTTATTTTATTCTCCCGTTATTCCAACAACTCGCTATGGGTGCAGCAAACGAGAGTTTGCGAGGCAACAAAGATATTCCGCGATATTTCGATGCCGGGTACTCGCGTCCACAGGAAATAATACAAAGTCTCGCGAAGGCAGATCTTCGTCCTGTGATTCGAAGACGTATTAAACACGGTGGTGATCATGCATAATCGAACGGTGGGAAACAGTCACCAAGGCGCATGCGCGCGACAGCGTTCGAAGATCTTTCGAACGATGAAAGCGAAAAGGAAAAGTGGAAAGAAAAATGTTGAAAATAAAGAAAAAAAAAAAGAAAAAAAATACGTATAAAGATAATAAAAAACGAAGGTGAACTACCGTTAGGAGGGACTTGGAAGGCAAGAAGAGTTATTTCCACGAGACGCGATCGAGATACAAAAATCGGAGTTGAAGGAGAGAAGAAGGGAGATGAAGAAACGAGAGAACGGAGATGAAACGATCGAAGGGAGGATGAGAGGAGAGAGAGAATAGTATATACTACAGGGGGAGGGGGAGGGGGATAGATGCGCGGTGAGGTGTTTTTTGGTACCACCCGTTGCATCCGGGGGGCCCATATAACCCGAACGAGGTGTCCACCAGGTATGCGTTATCCGCCAAAGATCTGAGCAGTAAATTTGTCCGGTTCCTCTCTCCCGCTACGGGACATCCCGCGCCACAGAGAAGCTCCGAGGGAAGGAGAGAGAATGATACGAAAGATTTCGTGAGGAAGACACGTGGAGCCCACGAGCCTCTCGTCCGCGCGAGAGGCATCAGCGTCGTCGCGTTTTGATTAGAATTCTTGACGCGTCCGGAGATATGTTTATATCAGTCGTGCGGACGAAAAGCGCATTATATTGTGATAGTACCGAATATATATGCAGTTCAACGTCATCCCATACGTTTTTCTTGTCCAAACGATCGCGTGACACGGGAATTTGCAACCCCTTCAAAAATTTTTCGGGGTTTCGGCAATTTGCTTCGTTTTCAATCGCTGATGTTCATCTGATGTCTGAGACTTTTTCGGAGGATAAAAAAAAATAAAAAAATAACGTTGCGACTCTCGATATACGGGGGAATAAAATAAATATAGGTAAATAAAGGAAAAGGATGCTGCTGGCGTCGCGAAGAAGGGAAAGAGATGGACTTTACACACAAACGTTTCTGTGCTGTGGCGCGAGAGAACTAAACATGTATATAGGTAGTGTCCCCGCGAGAACCCCAAAGCACGACCGAGATTCCAATCGGTGAAGCGCCCGTGAATTTTATTAATCGCCCGGTACATAAATTAGCCGTCACGTCGCTCCGACAGTATGCCCCGGACCTGCACACCAAATTCCATTGGTCTGTGACTCGAGGCGAGTGCCACTAAGAAATATAATTTTTTTTTTTTTTTTTTTTCTTTGGCTTCGATCCCATTCGACAATGTCTCGAGGCTAATCGATTCGGAGTTTACTTTCGTCGTTTACATGCACTCTTATTAAGTCCGATAAGAGTGTCTTGGCGCGTGTAAAAAATCAGTGGCTTCGAAATTTCGAAGCCGATATCGATTTATCGAACTCTATAAATTTTTTTTTTTTTTTTTATGACTATGTTATTCTGTATAGATGTTTCTCTATGCATTAAACGATCGATTATCGATTTTTTTTTGGCTTCAATCGCGTTCGACAATTTGTCGCGCGTAAAAAATCGGTCGCTCCGAAATTTCGAAGCTGATATCGATTTATCGGACTCTATACCATTTTTTTTATTACTATGTTTTTCTGTATAGGTGTTTCTCTATCGATTAAACGATCGATTATCGATATTTTTTTCGGCTTCGATCGCGTTCAACAATTTGTCGCGCGTAAAAAATCGGTCGCTCCGAAATTTCGAAGCTGATATCGATTTATCGGACTCTATACCATTTTTTTATTTTTTTTTTCGATGACTGTTTTTCTGTATAGATGTTTCTCTATCGATTAAACGGTCAAAAATGATCGAATGATCACAGAATTATCGGATCTCTAATCGTCTATTAGCAATGTGATCGCGAAACTGCGGGTTGCAGAATTACCGCACGAATTATAATGCCGATTTTACCGGGAGAGACAGGAAAGTCCGTATACGTATACGGTATATAGAGAAAGAGAAGGGAGTAGGAGTGGATGTTTCGGGCCGCCACGGTGGAGATCTTATCAGACGCGCCCTCTTACCGGAGGCGATAAACTTAGACGCGGATTAGCGGAATCTCGCGCTCGCGCGTTCGCTATGCTCGCGATAACATCTCTACAAGAGTGCGTGAGTGCGATTAACCCCTCTCTCTCTCTCTCTCTCTCTGTGTGTCTCACCGTCAAGCCATATATAGTTAATTTATCGAGAAATTAAATTAGGAATTATGCTAATTTTCTCGTCTGTTGAGCTATAATACGCTCATGAGCTTCGACCTCTATTCCCGTCATTCGCGTGGATATAACATCGGCAGAGATATATATATTTTTTATATATATAACATACTTTAGCAATGACAAATGCAGTTTATGATTTCTTTGATCAAAATTGTCACTATAGTTGGCTAATTATCTCGGGATCATTCCAAATACCGAAGTATTGATAACAATCGCACTTTCACCGTTTTCTCGACACTGAAAAATGTTCGAAAATTGCTTTACAATACTAAGCAGTTTTTTTTTTTTTTTTCGTAAAACAATATTTTTATAAATTTAATTAATTAATCAATAATTATCAATAATTATTGATTAATTATTATTATTTATTATTATAAAAACTCCGCTATACAAGATCCGATTTTTGAAATTTTTAATTTCTCATATTTTCATCGATGAATATATAAATCGAATTATATCGCGATCACTCCAATTATCCCACCGTAAATTTATCCGTTCTGTTGTCGCGTGTACTTTTCATCGTCGTTAAATATCCGGAAACTTAAATCTGCATATTTTTTTTTTTTTTAATTTTCCATATTTACATTTCGTTTGGAATACAAAGATATCGGAGGTACGAAGTGGCAAAAAGTATCGTCTGTCTTTTGAGAAGCGTGACTCCTCGGTTAATCGGTACTCTCGACACGCGCGTGATATGTTCTACCGTTGGAAAACGCAGATGCGAGCCAAGAGGATCTGAGATTTCGGTGCGCTATTCTGAGAGTCGGGTTTCTTTCTCTCTCTTTATCTTTTTTAACTCATAGGCGGACTTTAACGTAACGCAAAGCAAATACTGAGCGAGAAACGAAGATGAGAGAGTGGAAAGAGAAGAGATCTCTTTGCCTCTTGCCACTCGGAAGACGACGAGAGAGACTCGCGCGGGGCTCACCGCCGAATGCGATATATCTACATACATACGCGATCCGATTGCGTTCAGGAGGCCGGGGAACGCGCGCGTTAGAAACGCGAGACTGTATTATTAGATCTCTCGCTCTCATCTCTCGTTCTTCTTCGTATAGTTCGTCGTCGGCGTCTTCGTCCTCTTCGTCGCGTCGCGCTTCTCTCGTAGCTAACTGTGAGCCGAGAAGGGCGCGTCTCCCATTACCAGTGCTCACACTTTACTTTCTCCGTCCCTCTTTCTCTCAAAGCACACGATAGCAAACCAGAAGTACCGACAGTCCGACGGACAGACATATTAGACACGCGGCTGAGGCGTCGTGCGGCTCTCGCCGTTACACGAAGAAATGCTCAACCCCCGCGACTTCCCCCCTTTAGTAATGTTATATTACCTCCAATACGGATGTTCAAAATTTTCACTTTACATCCGTTAGACAAGAGTATCCCGACGCGATAATTGGACGTCGAGATTAATGAACAGCACGCCGCGTTCTTGAGACTCGAGAACTCTTCTCTTCGACACCCAACTAATTATCTTAGATATGTCTCGAACCTTCCGCAGATTTTTTTTTATTTTCTATTTTTTTTTTTGATATTTTTGATTTTTTCGAAAAAAAAAAAAAAAAAAAAAAAAACATCGAGATTTTAATGGTAAGTTTTTTCAATATCAGTAATAAGTTTTCGAAAAAAAAAAAAAAAATAATGACAGAAACTTTTAATTTGTCTAAATCGTTCGAATTAACATCGAAAGATGATAATCGAGACGAATGGCGCAGAGCAAACTTCTCGAATTACCCGAAAGCCCTATCGATGACTTAATGAAAACGGCCGACTGCTTTTTTTTCGTTAATCTCTCTTTCGAGACCAACGAAAAAACTTTTAAGTTGCGAGGAGACCGCATAGTTAGTATTATAATAGTGTCCTACTGAGTATCCGTGAAACCCCCCGCGTTCACGGTATCTCGGGGTCAGCAGCCGGACGAGAAATGGTACGCGAGAGTCGGCAGGTGAGAGCGACCGTAGCTCATCCGGCGGAGTCGGCAGCTGATTCTATAAGCAGATAATAGTTGGGAGGACATACGGGGCGAAGAGAAACGAAGAAGAGCATCTTTCTCAGCCTAAAATAATGGACCGCTGTGTTTTCGTGCGGCGAACCGTCGTACCGTGTACACATCGTTCGCGCAGCGAAAAAGCTTTGCTCGCTAACTCCTCGCTATGTTTGCAAACTCACGGTTAGGATCACTCCAACTTTTCTCCGCCACGAATTTTTCCACTGCCGACATTATACCAACATCGTTTCTGCCCATCGCCTGCGCCTTAACCTCTCAACGCTCTCGTAAATTTCGTAAAACACGAGCCGCGTCCGTCGCGAAAATCGCCGAAAACGCGGAGTCCGCGTGACCGGGTTTTCCCGACAATACTTCGCGCTATGAACCAAAAACACAGGTCTACGAGAGTCTCGAGTAGAGAAAACTTGTGGTTGCTGCAGAATCGCAAAAAAAAAAAAAAAAAAAAAAAAAACGAGAAATGAGAAGGAATAAGAAAACGAAGATCTTCTTCGCTCCTTCCGCTCTATAACCAAAGCCTTAGGCGCGATCGTGTTAAAACGCTTTCGGTGTTTCGAAATTCTTTAATCCGGATTACGGTGAACTTGCGAGAGTAGACCCCCATAGCATCGGAGCACATAGCCGTAGAGAAAACGAGCGGAACTCTCGCGGTGGGGCCAACGTGTGCTCCGGGACCCCCAGAGCAGGTCGAGCATCAGAAACAACGCATCCGTGCAAATCTGTCGGCGAAATAACAGAGCTACGACTACTACTACTACTACTGCATAGTTTTGTCGATGAAACATCTCGTAAGAAAGTCGAAACGTCAAGGGAATGCAAGCGAGGAAATCGGCTTGTAAAGTTTTGATATATAGACGACAGTAGACTCGATTCTCTTCGATCGGTGGTATCTACTGGTATAACAAAACTGTAGCCTCGAGAATATTAAGCGTTTAAAAATCGTTCTTTTTGTCGCGAATAGTTTTTATATATATAGCGATCGATAGATCGAAAGCGACGGAAAGAGAAAGATGTTCTCTCGTTCGCTGCCGAAGCGATTATCGTATTTCTCTTGTCGATCGTCGATGGAACACCCACCGAGCAACTGTTCGATCGATCCCTTCCCGTCTCTGATCCTATATACAGCGCCTTTGATTACGACGAGATGGTAATGACGACGAAAAAAAATAGTTCGGGAAGTCGTGCGCGTGGCTAACGGAGTTTTAATATAAAAAATTATTGATTATTAAATTACGAAAATTAATCGTTCGAAAAAAAAAAAACACGATAAAGGAGTACTTTTACAATTTTTCTTCGGGGTTTCGATATATTGATATTTTTTCAAAAATATATGCAATCCCTGCAATTTTTCGAAATTTTTTTTTTTTAAGTAAAAAAAAAAAAAAAATTTTAAGGTATCGAAAGGCCGAAAAAAAGTGCCCCTAACATCCTTCTATCGTGTTTTTTTCACGAATATACTTTTTTTTATTTCTATCTGAATATTCGATCAAAAAATTCACTATAATTCGTAAATTAATTTTTTTCTTATTTGCCGCGAGTGATGATACGAAGCTTTACGAGTTCAAACAAATTTTAATAGATATGTATATTCAACGCTCGCTATTTGTCTTTCTGCCTACTTAAATTCCGTTCCGCGGAAGTAATTTCAGTGCTCGTAACGTTCAACGTGCCGGTATGCTGAGTGCACATGGATATATATATATATATACATATATATATCTTTATCTCTTTCTCGACAAATATAAAGACGTCGTTTCGCTCCAAATTCGCCGAGAGCGATGCGCGAGAGGCGCACGACTCTCTCGTGATCGTCATCGCTGAACCAGCAGTTTTATTCGCCGCCCATTCTCGACAGAGTGCAAAAGCATATGGAAGGGCGCCGGAACGCGTAGCAGCGAAGACTGGGCAACGCGTGTGTTAGCCTTTCTGCTGCTGCTGCTTCTGCTTCTCTGCGCGTATTTATGTGCATAAGCCTCGCGTACGAACCGTCGTGTAACTCGACACCGTTCGCATACATCACGAAAGCGCCCGCGTTTCTACGATCTTCCGTATAGTGTATGGAGAACGCGGCGCATACTACTGTCGTGAAAAAAATATTAGGGCCGATATGCTGCGTCGATGCCAAACCGGCGTCGACGTCCGAATGATTGACGGACAGACAAATTTCGCTGCAGCATCAACGATGTATTACAATTCGATAGTATATTTCGTAAATTCACCAATAATAACGAGAAATTTGAAAATTTGCAAAATTACATCGGACAAATACATCGTAATTATGAAACGTATCTCACGATTCGATTATTTACTACGCAATCAATAATGGGAACAATTTTCTTGGGTCGAAAAAAAAAAAAAAAAAAATCGGTAATTGTTTAGGTACATTGAAATTTCTCGAATTAAAAAGCGACCAACAGATCGAATTACAAGCGATTAATGATTCATACAATAATCAAAAAATGAAATTGTCCATTTACGCAATTCAACGAATAACGTTTATAATTATTAAAAAAAAATAAATCGATTGATGCAAATATGAACAGAGTACACAGTCGGTAATTGAAAATATGCTTTAACACGCGAAAAAAAAAAAAAAAAAAAATTACGAAGAGTATATAGTAATCGTTTAGTCAAATAGAGGATTTCCCCGATTAGACGAATAATACACGGCTATGTCTCTTGCCGGTGAGTGATATTCTGCTAGACGAGTAATTACGATGGGTTGGGCAAACGAGACGTTCGTGTGAGAGAGAGACAGAGAGCTCCGGTTTCTCGCATAGCGCAGCGCACGGTATGAAACACCGGTCCGCGAGATCGCGGTACTCGTGCCAATTTTCCTCTCGAGTTTCCTCTCGACAATAATAATATCCCGAGAGACGACGAAACTTACGACCTCGAGGCCGATTCGTAACGGTGCGTAAACGCGCTGCCGCGTCTGCGAAACGCGTGAAATGACGCGGCCGCGACGATATATGTATAACATACAGTACATTCGTATGGGTATACGGTGCGTCCTGGTGCGATGGATTCGCTGGGCAGACCGATTAGACCGGCCAGACACCGGCCTCGGGATCAAGAGAACCCGAGTTAATCGTCGCCTAGGGAATCGTCATCGTTCTCCTCCTTCTTACCTCACATTATACGCGCCGTGCAATCGTTTGGAGACACGATTACGCAACGCGAAGAAATAGTGTAGTTACACGATTTTCAGACGGCCAGACGCGCCGTAGACGCTTGAAAAATCGAAATTGAAAGATTGAATCAATTTTTCATCTCAATTTACTTGGATTTTCTCGATAGTAATTTCGATGAATTCGTAAATTCTTCAACTCGAAGCAATTTTTTCCGATCTTATTTTTTCATCGATCTGAAAAACTGAGTCGCTGTACTCCGAAATAAAAACCAAAAATTTCCCGAAATAAAATCGTTATATATGATTTTACGTAACTATAAAATGCAAATTGGTGTAATGAGGTTATCATGTATAATGATATTGATTATAAT
The DNA here is from genome assembly GCA_934046635.1 of Buathra laborator. Taxonomy (NCBI): domain Eukaryota; kingdom Metazoa; phylum Arthropoda; class Insecta; order Hymenoptera; family Ichneumonidae; genus Buathra; species Buathra laborator. Next base: position 11,020,767 of record OW203900.1, read on the forward strand.
TATATATAATGATCATCATGTATGGTAATGAATGGCGTCCTACGTAATCACATATCGTATCGTATAAATCGATATATACTCACTAAATTGCATATAACTATATATAGAGTTGTGTACCGTACATATGATTATATATAATCATTTTTCCCGGATAATTAGCGATGTTAAAAAATCGCGATATTACAATAGCCAATAACTGCTATCCAAAATTGAAACGAAACCCATTATCGTATTTTTCGAGAGTAAAAAAAAAAAAAAAACTACCCTTCGATATTTCGCAAATACATCGCGCGTATTAACCTCTAATCGCAAACACGAAACAATTTGCTCAACAAGCTGATCGGCAATTCAATTCATCTTTTTCCTCTCGTGTTCTCCCGATCCAAAAGAAAAGAAACCCTCGACAAAGGAGACATTCATGCAACAGAAGCGGACGCATCGCGGAGAAGAGTTCATGCGATGTTTCGCGTCCGCTGCTTGTACGTCGGTTGAGAAAAAAAAAAAAAAAAAAAGGTTATCCAATGGACCTTGCATACGATACCAGTCCACGAGAAGTGGGTGGAGCATGTGGTCAATTTGCAATTATCGTTTAACGAACTCCGTACGTTCATCTTGAACGGCCAGTGTATCAGAGGACTGTGTTCGGGTCGATAAACCTCGTCGTCATTGAGACGATCCTTCTCGATGCTCGCGCAACGAGATCGACCATCCTGAGGCGCGGCATTCGCTCGGCGCTCATTGATTCAACGAGTAATTGAACTCAATAATAATTGTAGTCGATGTTAGGCTTCTCATCCCTTAAAAAAAAAAAAAAAAAAAAAAAAAAAAACGCGATATCAATATCGCGTTTTTTTTTTTTTTTTTTTCGAAACATCGCAGTCTAATTCCCTCTCAAAGTTTTTCTTGGCATAAGAAAATGGCGTTTCTATAGACGTATGAAACGTGTCTCTGTCACGAAGCCAAATAGGGAATGTCCCCTCCCTTTACGACGCGAACCCAAAGCCTACATACATACATGCATATATATAGCTATATATACGTGTCCTATGAAGAATCACAGCAGTGTTCCACGTGCCTCCCTCATCCCCGACGCGCAACAAAGACATAAGGACCGCAAAAGGTTCCGCAACGAGTTTCGTGAGGTTCGGGGGTCTGAGGGTTTGCACGCGTATGCGTCTACTTTCGTATATATATGCTGTATAACTACTACGGTTGTTGTACCATACATTCGAGATATTTTTTGCTGCTTCTGCCCCTTTCGTGTACAAAAATGGCCGAAGGGCGAGCGTTGAATCTCCGCCCGAAATGGCCGACGACCCAAGTCTCTCGTTCTCAATGATCCCTATGCGAAGGGTACTTCCTCCGCGGCGCAGCATAGTTCACATATGCGCGCACAACTTTTGGGATCTTCCGGAGCAGATTAGCCGCGAAGAGACGAGTCTCGTCCGCCCCCGAGTTCACAGTAAAAAAAAATGATATGGTATTTGCTTTAGCGTAGCGTAGAGCAGTGCGCGTGTACGCAGACATGCGCACTACTGCGCGATCTGTATGGATGAGGTTAGGAGTTTGTTGAAAGTACCTATCAACTGTCGCTTCGCAAACGGAAAAAGAGACACGAGCGAAATTACATTTCTTTTTTTCCTCATCTTTCTCATCTTCCTCTTAGCTTTATTTCCGTATCTCTGTCGGGCTGCCAGTGTTGTACCGTCGGGCGCGACGACAACGGTCCTGTTTCGCGTAATGGTCCGCCGGTTCCGCGACGCTGGGATCTCTGGTTACCGAGCGTATAGCGACGAAGAAAAAAAAAAAAAAAAAAATGGGCAGCCGCGCCGAGAGATAAAGAAAGAAACGGAGAAGAGTCACGCGTCGTACCGTCATCGTCATCCACTCTATATATCTACGCTCCTACGCGTAAGCATTAGATAGAACGATAAAGTCGGCGCGAGATAAGGACATTACTCTCGTAATTTTTTTTTTTTTTTTTTTTTAACATAGTATCGATGTTTTTACACTGTGAGTATAGTGTAGTATAAAGATCGATAAAAAATATCGCGATTTTACTTCGTAGGATTTTTTTTTTTTCACGGCGCGATCTTTTCGTTAATTTCGGCGGTTCGTGTTGATGGAATCAAATCGAACGAAATGGGTAATAAAATTGACGCGATTTGAATATTTGTTGGTGACTTTTGTCGTTTTTTCGTGATGAAATGATCGACAAGCGTGAAAAAAACATTGGCCAATGGCGAGATATATATATATTAGTCAGAGGGATGAAGACGAACGAGAGAAACCGCAGCGCCACCCTCTCAGGCTGCAACGCTATCCCACGGCCTTCCCGGAGAGTCAATATTGGCGCAGCCATCCCTGCGCCCTTCCAGCCCCTTCCTAGGATCCCCGTTATACAACTTAACCAACCACCCGGCTGTACCCTCGCCGCGTTTCGTCGTTACGCCCCGAACGGGTCACGACTCTCGTAGCGACGGAAACGCAGACAATTTTTTGTGCATTTTAATTTTTCGACTATCGCAGCTTGAAATTTCAATTAATTCGTCTCTCCGTACAAGAAAATAAAGGGGAAGGCGTTTACTCCGGTATTTCGGGGAACGAGGAGATCAATCGAGTCGTAGGAACGACGCCATTGCGATAGGAGCGTTCGGCATCGTGAAGTCCGCGGCGTGACTTCACCGATAAGACTTTCTGCGTAAATAAACTCATAGCGAAAACCAAATGAAAAAATCTCTCTTTTGTTTCGTCTATTGCGCAATCGCTCGGGGGACAAAAAAATAATTATCTCGTAAAATTGTCTATACTATAAGTCGTAGCGATGGTCCACCGTAGTGAATTGTCTCGAAAAATTCCACAGTGTCGATGTTATAGTTCCATATAAAAAAAAAATGAAATATATATGGATATATGAATATATGAAATTCGGTGTTTTTATATCACAAATATATCAATCATATGAATAAAAAAAAATTAATATATTTAAATGTACACAAAAATTATAGAAATACAAATAAATAAAAATTGAAAAAAATAATTTTTTTTTTTTCCATCTGAATTCTCGTAAAATATAAATCTATATCGAGAATAGAAAGAAAAGTAAGTCCATTAACGTCTCGAGTGAGCGAAATACTTGTCGTCGCGATGTGGAAAATAAAATAAAAAGAATGAAAAAAAACAAAATGAAAGAAAGGGATATACAGAAAGAACGGTGATGCGCGCGGTGAATCGTGGGAGGACGCGGCATGTCGACGAGAGAGAGCTAAGAATAAAAAATAAATGAAAAAAAAAAAAAAAAATAGCGGTCGAGAGGATCGCGCGGTTCTTTTTCCTTTCAACGATGGAGCTACCATCCCGCTGGTCTCCCTTTGCCGTCTTCTTCTTCTTCGCCAACATCTCTCCCCTCTCTCTGCTGCTTCTTTTATACTCGCGACACGAGAGGGATGAACGCTGCGAAGCAACGCACACGTATACATTCCTTCGCATAGGTACCATTATAGTGTGCTTTTGGGTACAGCGCTGAAGATGAGAGAAAGAGGGAACGAAAAGTGTGCACACGCCCACTAGCGGGGGTCTCGAAGCTGCGAGGGTGGTTCACTTTAGGGTTGGTAAAGCGCGTAGGAGACGGTAATGTTTTGTTGACACGACGGGGGAGAAACGGGAGAGAAGAGGCCATTACTGCGGCGTCTCTTCCAACCCTCGTACTTTTATCGGCAACGAGCCTACAGCCGGCGTGGGTCGCTCTTCCCACTCGAAAGGGGAATGAAAGATAGAGGGGAGAAAAAAAAAAAGAGGAAGAGGCTGTGGGTACAGAGACACTCTCGCGGGGTTATTCTCGAGAGTGTTCTCTGCGCTCCAACTTCGAACTGGTAGAATCTTTTTTCTCCCCCTCCATAGTAACTATAAGGGTCGTTCGGCACGATTTCTCACGAGTAACTTCATCCCTCGTTACTTCATCCTAAGTAATTGTGATATACAGCCTTTCTTCAGCATGTTCTTCATTAACCTTTTAACAGGCGGTAGGTATGCAAAGTGAATATCCCTTATAAAATTTTATCCGAAAATGCACCCTTTCCGTTTTTTTTTTATTTCTCTGACGATAGGGATGAAAAAAAATGCTCTCGGCGTTATCTTCGCGAGTCTTCGATAATTTTTTTATCTTCGGAGACTGTTAGACTCGTTCGACACGGTTCCCTTGGCGTAACTTCATCCCTTACTACTTCCTCGTAAATAACTAACAATATATAACTTCCACTTAGCATATTCTACATTAACCCTTCAGACAGATATTATGTAAATTATTCTTCGACGAAACTTCATCCGAAATTTTTTTTTTTTTCCTTCGTAATAAATTTTGAGGTTAACCTCATTTATCTTAACCTCATTTCGCGATAGAATATCAGAAAATTCAAGTGCTTTTTGGGATCGAATGATAAATCGTTGAAGAATGGAGTTGTCAAGTGGCTGTAAAATAAAGACTTTAGTTTCACGAAACTAAGAGCCCCGCTAACCACACGCGTAATTTCTAACGTTTTCTATATATATATATACATATATATGTATACGTTGTACAGCAAGCCAAGTCATCAACTATTTTCGAATTCTATAAATTGGTTGATAATCCATCTTGCGACACGTCCCAACGGTGAAACTCGCGTAAACCGAGTCTCGGGAGACGCTTTTGCCGGGCCATCGCAGCGGACAGATTGACGCACGGCTACTCGTCGAATTCCTAAGTTCTCTCGGGAAGCGAGTTTCGAGAGATCGCGCGACTAACGTTGCCAGAAATCTCGTCAGGTCGAAACCGGGTCTACGCGGCGTTGTCATAGGCAATAAAACACCGATATATACCGAGTTGTGCGTTTTAAACGTAAAGTCATATATATATATCAATTCGCGTTTATGTTACTGCGGATTGCGATGAGTCATAGAAAAACCACATGGTACGCGTCGGCAAAACGAACTTAGCGCGATGTTTAAATTCCCGCTTATCCGTCGAGGGGGACAAAGAAATTAATAGCGGAGAACGAGAGGGAGAGAAGGGACAATTGTATACATTTTTTTTTTTTTTTTGATAAGACGAGATGCGAGCGCAGCCTCTGGCCGGCCGCGCGGGCGATAATTACGACGAATCGCGAGAGCGACGTCGCGCAAATGAAATCTCGGCTCGTGAAGTCCCCGCGCGTGCTTCGGCATAAGTCGGAGAACGGAGAGAGGCTGCGAGCGAGAAACTCGACTGTTTCTCGGTAAGGATATCCGGTAGCGTTTACAGCTTGCGCAGCGACGAAGTTTTAACACACGCGAGACGCGCGTTCGCCGCAACGTGTTTGCACACCGAAGAAAAATCATTCGTCAGCGCCGCTTACCTTCGTGTTGGTTTCAACCAGCGAAGAAAATTGATAAGGATTTGATAAAAAAAATAAAAGATACGAGAAATTTGCTGAGACGCATCGGCGGCGCGGATGGCGCCGTCGCGTTCAGCATATTTTCATTTTTCAGATTCGTAATTGATATTCTGCGGCTTCGTAGTATTTAATTTATTTACTTTTTTTTTTAATATTTCGATTGACTATTTATTAAAAAATAATTAAAAAAAAATGGTGATGTTTTGCATTTTTGATTATTCGTCGACGCGTTTCCGGTCGACACTCCAATAAATTATTTTGCTCGCGAGCTGCAAATTTATCTCACTTGTGGCACACTGAGGTCCATACGAAATCAGCGGATAAATACTCCCCTGAGGGCCACTACGCTCTCGTGCCGTTCGAACATACGGTTTGCCTGCCCCCGGGTTGTATTAGTACCAAGTATAACCGTGTATACCGGGGCTTTTATTTTTCACTTGACTCCCCGCGAGAACTCGAGGACAGACGCCCAGCACGAGACGCCCCCGTCCCGAGGGGCCGAGCAGCCATTCAGCACAGCCACCGCAGGAGCAACATAACCTCGAACGGCGTCGCCTCCCTTCTCCCCCTCCCCCTCCCCCACGAGAACGAGAACGAGTGCAAGAAGAGAAGCTGCGTGTGTCTTCCGCACCGTTTCCTCTCGTGTAATAGGCCTTCTCTCGCGTCGATCGTTTATCTCACCGAAATTATATGATATCGCCCTCCGCGAACTCTTCTCTTCCGTTCGCGTATACTTACACGCTAACTATCGAATCTGCTACTGCATCTGACAAACTATCGTACACCGGTAGAGGATACTCTTCGCACCGTTTATTACTGTTCGATTTATTACCACTTTCGTTCCGCGAACGTGACGATGATTAATAACGATACTACGGTAAAGCAAAAAGAGAAGTTACGTAAATTTACCGATGTGGAGCTTTGGAAATCTGTTTCGTTAATTTTTTTGCCGGTCGCGGATTTTTGTGAATCGAGAGAGGTTTGGAAAAATTTGAAAGCGACGTAACTATGAATTTCGGAGACAAAATATTTTTGGTGAATAAAAAAAAAAAAAAATCGTTTTTTTTTTTTGGTAACATTAATTTTTTCGAAATATTGGCAATCGTGTTAACGCAATTTGTTCAAAGATGTAATTGGATCGTAGAAACCGGAAGTTCCAATCACGAAATACGAAAGGGATATTTATAGACGTAAAATAGCGATTGTAAATCATTTTTTTTAACCGGGTGGCGGCGACTGTCAGGGAAAACGTGGAAATGTCAGAAAATTGAATATTCGTCTGGTGCTTTAAGAAAAATTAAATCTTGTAATTCGAAGACGATGATTTAATTTTTTTTATTTTTATTTTTCGTCACTTTCGCGATCAGAGAATATTTTTACTTTACCATACGGGAAGCTTTGTTCGCGTGATCATTTTTCTATTTCAAGATTTTCATTTAAACGTCGTCCGGAAAATTTCCCGGGATCTCAATGAAACGGGGATTTTCTCCCATCGAATTTCGATCTTTATATTTCGCTATCTCCCGAAATAATAAAACTTTTCGATGAGAATGAAAAAGCTACAAAAAAAATGTCGGTTTCCGGTTACAATCGAATTATTACAACGGATTTGACATGACGTTTTTTTTTCGCATCCCTTCGACGATATGCAGAAGTTTGCGCGTTGTCCGAGGGATGCTGCGGCCGACGGTTCGGTCCCTTCGCGGATCGTCAAAAAATTCATCGTTACGAGCAGTAGATACGCTTTCTCGATGATACACGCAAACTGTATACGTTCGCCAAGGGTGAAGGGGGCTTTGTGGGATTTCCTGTAATTAATATACCGCGAATATAGTCCGGTCCTCGGAAGGGGTCCCGCGAATGAATATGCGTGCGTATTAACGAGATACATAGAAACGGAGAGCGTCTGGAATCGGGCTATAGGACGAACACGTATTGGATACGTCGAGTCGTTGATGTTGGGACGTCTACTCGGCCGAACCGTTGCCGTTGGCCCGCCGTCACGGCTATGGGAATACACAGAAGCCATAAGAAATTCGATACCGTTCGCCGTGGTGTGACGCGTGGTGCTTCCCACTTCCTCCCTCTCGGCGATCGAACCGCGACGACCGGCGACGCCGACTGCCAGGATCCTCACTCCCCTTTTTACTACCTTCGCCCTTACTATGGTATACATGTATATCTATGTTTGTATATACTCTACTGTTTCCCCGATGCTCTGCACGTTCCACTGTGAGAGACATGGGGGTTGAGTCCTGCCGCAGTCGCTTTGAATCATCGAGAACACCGTATAACAATGTTATACGCAACGAAAAGAAATTGCGTTTCGACTAATCATTGTAGGGATATATATACGCGCAACGCAAATGTCGCGCAACGCAAATGTAACGCAACGGAAATGTAACGCAACGCAAATGTAACGCAACGCAAATGTAACGCAACGCAAATGTAACTCAACGCAAATGTAACGCAACGCAAATGTAATGCAACGCAAATGTAATGCAACGCAAATGTAACGCAACGCAAATGTAACGCAACGCAAATGTAACGCAACGCAAATGTAACGCAACGCAACGCAACGCAAGCGCAACGCAAATGTAACGCAACGCAACGCAACGCAAGCGCAACGAAACGCACGAAACGGTAATTTCGACAATTGCGTCGAAACAGAATTTCTCTACACCGATACAATGCGCGCGCAACACGCGTTTCGATACAACGTTTACTTCATCTCTTCTTCACGTCTCGCGTATTGGTTTCTTCGTACAACAATTCTTCACAATGGAACAACAAATAAGGGACTTCGAACTTCGCTTCTCATTTCGCTTCTATTTAAGCTTTTCTAAAGCCTCGTAACAGAAATCCTCATTGTCTGGCTTCGCGATGCAACAGTTCTGACATTAAAACAACAAATAAGAAAGGAAAGCGGTTCGTTCCTCGTCTCCGGGCTGTTAAGCCTTTATAAGTCGCTGGAAAATGCTAACTTTTTGGCATCTTTTCGTACTTCACATCATCTTGACGATAAATCAATATGTAACGATGTTCGAAGTTATCGATGGCCTTTTATTAACTATGCAAAATTTTAATTTTTTCCTTTTTATTTTGTACCGATATATTTACGTTTTCCCGACGCTAATTTCCTTTAATAATAAAGTTAAACCCTTTGAAATTAAATATTTTGAAAAAAAAAAAAAAAATTCCCCGACAAAAAAATTTTATTTTGCAAAAACCTTAATAGGATTTAACGAGCTAAGAAATAGTCTCTAATCGGGAAAATGCCTATCGTAATCGTTTATTTCGCGTTTCTAAACGGCATCAAAGATTTTCCATTAGTTTCGTAGGCTTTTTCGCAAAATTTTGATTTACTTTTTAATAAAATTGATGATTGGAAAGTTAAACTTTCTACGCTCCCTTTGCGCAAGAAATTCATAATTCGGAAAGAGAATTCTTTATTTTTCGGCGTTAGTTGAACTTTGTACTCGTAGATTCACTTCATTAAAGTTCACCGCGATGCTAACGGAATGGATTAATGGATTAACGTTCAAAACTTCGATAGTCATAAATCGCACACGTCGTTGTGATTCGAAGTGCTAACGCGCAATACTCCAAACATCGCGGAGTTATGAAGATCGAAAAAGATTATCGAGTCCCGAACTGACGAGAATATGGTGACTAATGAACGCCGAGAGAAATATTGAAACACCGCGTATAATATCCCTCGGAATATATTCGTAGTTGCGTGGCTTATGCGCGTTAAACACGGAGAGAGACTCGTCGTCTTCGTTCGCGTAATAATCGTCGTGGGAGAGAAAGCGAGAGAGAGAGATGTGGATCACACGTTACGTTTTGGAGTTTGCGTTCACCCCGAGAAACGCGCGCGGGCTTCTGATCTAAAATCGGATATGGGGCAACGACCTTCGAAACAACACTGTCTATATACGCGACTGGTACGAAACCTCTCGCTATTTTCTACACTCCGCGAGTAGTCCCTCACGAATTCTCTTCTTACCCCCCGAGGAAATGGGAAGAACATGCATTCCCCGGCGCGGAATTCGCGACGCAAGCTGATACTTCCGGTGGAATTTGACCGGAAGAAAATTCACGAATTTTTCCGTTATTCGTAAATTCATTTACGAAAATGGATTTTTTTACTGAAACCTTAAGCCATTTCCATTCGGAAGGTTCAATATTTACTTAAAAAAAAATTTGTGTATTTTTTTTTTTTTTTACGAAAAAAACGAAACATCGATAATCGCGAACATTTTTTTTATTCTCAATTTCCTACCGGACCGAATTTCCTAATGGACAATTTCCGCTTATAGCCTAATGCGGCAGTAATTCGGCATAAGAATGGAGCGACAAAACCTTTCGATATATCGAGATTTTCCTTTTTTTATATCGGATGTACGCATAGGTACCGGACATCTGTCTTTTCCCTGCAACTTCCGGTTTCTCTATTCGTCGGTAAACTTGCAGCATCCGTTGCATCGGTCTGCCGTTTTCTTTTTTTTTCATCGATTCTTCGACTTTTCGAAGGCTGATACTACACGAAACTCGAAAGTCGAAGGTTCGAGTGCGGCGCGCGAGACTATTTGCTCTCGAGTTGCGCTCGACGAAGGTTTCTATCGTTTGCCGATGGTGGCCTATGCTAATTTTAGGCCTATTTTAGGGTATAGAAATAATAGAAAAGTACACGAGGCGAAGATGCGCGCACACAATTCACGAGTTTTAACGATCTTTTGTCGGCGTTATTTTGAGGAAAAACCGGCCGATCCCGCGGGGAGATCGGTAGCCGAAACATTGTTTCGAGATGCGAACCTCTCGACGTTCTTTCGTTTTCATACGATCGAACGTCAAACAAAACTTTGACCATTGAGTTCTATACGCTATATTTACGGACGTTAAGAGCTCATCGACAAATATTGGAATTTCTTAAACGATGAAAATAATTGTTGAACACTGACCTGTGCTCCGCCGCTCGATCTCTCTGTCTTCGATTTTTGAACCAATTGCTAACTTGCGTCGTCGTCAGACCCGTATTTTCCGCGAGTTCTCTCTTTTCCCGCGGCGACGGATAAGGATTCGCAGTGTACCACTCGCGCAATACGCTCCTCGATTTTTCTTTGAAGCAATACGATGTCTCCTCGCCATCCCATATGGTTCTTGGCAATGGAAACTTGCGTCGCACTCGATATTTACCTGTTTTAATAATAAATTACAAACTTTATTAAATAAGTTGTGCAACAATCGTAAAAAAAACGTCTTGAAATTCGCAACGCACGCGAGTAAACAATCGTTCGCGTCTGAGAAATTTTTCATGCATAAAAAAACGAATATTCCGCATTTGAATAAAAAATATGCGAAAACTGTATTAATGATATAAAAAATTAGTTATTTTAATATAATTGACCATATAAATAATAATAATATCATTGATTATTATTATAATTATTTATATAAATTTCGATAATTTTTTTTTTTTCCATAATTTTCGATGTATTTTTTCTCCATGTGGGATGATAGAACTTTTAATGATGTCGTTAAGATCCGACAATTCGAATAACCCGCGTTAAAATCGTCGAAAACCAAACTTTCCGATCGAAAAATCAATGATTGAACGAGAAGAATAGTCGTAATAAAACTTCGTATTCGCGATTGTAATTGGACGCCTTTTCGAGATAAGGATTCATTTTTATTATCAAAAAAAAAAAAAAAAAAACGATGTCTTGAGTTCTATTCGGATGACTCCGAGTGAAAAGTTCGTTCTAAATTTACCACAAACATCGCGAATTTTACGCGAATGAAATTTGGATACGGAATTTTTCGTGTCAAGGTTCACACTTCGCTACGATCGACGAATGTTTGAAAGCGGTAATAAAAATACGATAGTATTAGGATAATAGATATACTGACCGACGGCACCAAGCGATCTTCCGCGGAGTCTCTCGGCTTCAATGTAATGAGCTTTTAGCCATAATGCCTGTAGTTTTGGATGATTGTGCGGACTGAATGTGTGACTCTCGAGAATCTTGTAGAGCTCCTTGAAGTTACAACGATGAAACGCTACGATAGCTTTGGCTTTGAGAACACTTTCGTGCCTATGAAGTCTCGCGCAGGCTGGTAACGACCATAGGAACCTGCTGAGCCTCTCGACGGAACCGGCCTGTTGCAGTACCTGAACAGACGACACCATCGCCTTGAAGACGATAGACAGGGGGGGCACACTGTTAGTCGGCAGAACTCATCCCGGTCTCTCCTCTTACTCTAGTTTATCTTGTATTCTATCATCTCTCAATTAAAATCACTTTTTTTTATCGTTCATTTACGTATTTATCTATTAGTTCGTCATCCATTATCGCTCGCGGGTCTCGAATAAATCGATTTCGTTAATCAATCACCAAAAGACACGTTATCGCCATTTTTCAAATCTCACGCGATTGTGAGAGAAAAAAAAATACTTCGAGACCCGGAAATGGATTTTCGTCATAATTTTATTACGATTTTTTTTTTGGAAATTTTTCGTTTTTTTTTTTTTTTTTTCCGAAATGGTAGATAAATATTAGCATTACGATTTAAACGAAAGCTGCGCTATTTATAGATGCAGCGATACAAGACAACTAGCGCCCACGTCACACGGATGCCAAATGATTTTATTGTATCTCTATATTACGAGATATATATCGTACGATATGCTGATATCTAAAGTGTAACATTAATTGCAACGAACCCGTGCCACGGCGCATGCAGCATGCGCTATATAAACCGCGAGGTAATTAAAATGCCCCTCTCATGATTTACGTTTAAAAGTTGGATGTACGAAATCCTCCCGCGAGTATATCCGTGTGACGAGGGCGAGGAGCTAACGACGTCTAGCCACGCGGCCCACGATATATAACGCCCGAGCGAGCATCACGATAGACGTTGACAACTTTATTATCGCCGTTTTCGCTACGGCACAACCCGAACGTCACCGACGTACTCTTGTTGTGACTCTTATAAATTCAATTAAATCGGCATTAACGAAGGGAAGAATAATGAGTGCGGAGAGAGAGAGAGAGAGAGAGAGAGAAAGAGAAGAGAGATAATAATCGTATGTGAGGCGACAAGACATTGTAACACACAAAATTAAACACGAAAAAAAAACAAAAAAAAAACACCAAAATCTTACAACTAATTTCCAAAAATCACGACTTAATGATAATTCGACCGATTTAAATCGCTCGTAAACCGCATTTTCGCGTTTAGAAATATCCGCGCGATCTATTATTCAAAACGAAGTCAATGACTATAATTCGTAATAATTCGATACAACGAATCGAGAAGAAATTTAAAAAAATAAAATAAAATACCGAAAAAATTTAATGAACTTCGTAACAATGCGAAATAAGTAATTTACGCGAAATATATGTAAATGAGCGCGTAAATTAAATAAATTTTTAAATAATCGGGTTTTTTGAAAATTTTCGAAATTACGATAAATCGTCGGTATTTCCGAAGGCAGTTTTTTACGGAGCGGACAAAAATGAGGATAAGACGAGAAGCGATAACTGATTAAGAGTGAAAAACTCACCTCGCAGACGCACGCGACCTGTTCCTGTGTGAATCCGAAGCTCGGTAAATGTCCGTTTCCGGCGGCATTGCCACCGGCCGAACTCGCGGGACTGTCCTGAGGGCTGTACGTGGTGAGACCACCGGCGGGACCACCGTACGGTCCCGCTGCGTCGACGGGTCCCGAAGGATGACCGCCCAACGAGTTCGGCGTTCCCTGAGGACTGTAGTCACCCGTCGAACCACCGAGTACGTCGACACCGCTGGTAGCACCACTTCCGCCGACGGCGGATGGTGTCATCGCGGCACCGCCACTCCCGTTCCCCGCACCTGCACTACCGTAGCCCATCATCACCTGCACGGCATCGCCAACGTGGCCCAACGCACCCCCGGGCCCTATGCCGTTGTTTACTCCACCCTCCACGGTGAACCACTCGCCGCGGTGAGTGATTGTTGTTTTTCTATATTTCGCACTCAATCCTCGTCACCCCCGTTGCCCCGTCGCGTAGGCACGCGAGTCGATCTTTTCACTCCGTTTCCTCGTCAATCCGCAAGCTTCGCGCGTACAATTCGATCTAATAATTTATTCTCATTTTCTCCCTCTTCTCAACGATATAACAAAATCAAATTCTACACATTAACGATCAAATAAATCGTGCAATTATCGCCCGGAAATTCCGAAAAAATTGTTAAATTAATTCCCGAACCAAATCTCGAGTATCTCGATAATTCCATCGTGAGCGCGAAATTTACGATGTTTAAAACTACAGATCGAATAATTTTTATTTATTTTTTGTATAATGTGCGATCACTTTATTATCGTAGTAAGTGCGTTAAAACTGCGTTTAGTGTGCGAAAATATTGGCGAATAATCGTTTAAGCGTTTTTTTTTACGCTATCGGGGATTATCCGAGAGCGCTGGCTTCGTTTATCTTTAGTTCCTTTCGTTGTTGTACGAGAGTTTTCAGACGCAATGCTTCGAATTAGGTGGTTAAGGACACATACACGCGAACGCGTTCGTGTGCTCTCCAAATCCGTGCGCTTAAGATATTTTTAGGACAGAGGTACCCCGACTGATGCCTGTTCGTTTCTTCTGCATGCAAAACACAGTTCTCGTGTCTATACACCTTGGAAAGTTCAATTTTTTTTTTTTTTTTTTTTTTTTTTTTTTTTTCAACGCTCGTCCCGCCGATGCGGATAGATGAGAGTTGGCAAAAGAACACGTACGCGAGAGCGGATATTACTCGTATTACTCGACGGGGTCCACCGGCGATAGACGCGGAAAGTAACGTTGCACTCCGGTTGTTCGGTATACGGTTGCTGCTGGTGTTGCCCCCTTCGTACGTAGATACCGCACAACGGAGCAGAGAGCAAACGAACACCGCCTTCCACCGGCTCACCGATTATTTCTATAATCTCCTTTCCCTTCCCTCCACTTATTTCACCTCTTTACTCTCCTCCGCGGTGGATTTCGCGATGTTTCAAAGTCGTTTCCCGCGTGCAGAACGAAAGCCCTCCTCGTCTTCCCCTTCCCCTCCCCTTCGCGGGTACCGTTTCTATAACGTCGCGAAACTTGTCCGCTTAATTGTCTTGCGTTACACGAGAGATTATTATTCAAATATCCGATTATAACGACGAAGTTTTTCACTTGTGCCTCCAATCCCTTTTCTTACTCCGCATCGTCGTTCTTCGAACACAATGATCCCTCGTGACGATAGACTTCGGAAAATTTTGAGGTTAATTTCGGAATTAATGATTTTTTGCGCTAATAAATTATTCACTGGTATTTATTTTTTTTTATTTTTTTTTTATTTGGTAAAAATCGTTAAAATCGATCGAACGATTGAGTCTGTTATCCAGAAGCCGAGAAGCTCTCAGTCAGCTTCGTCACAAGCCGCCGGCACGGAAGTTTTGGACCACACGAGTATTTATAGTCCTCTCTCCTTCACTATAGAAACGGAGCGTATTCCGTCTTAGTTCTTCCGTTGGCCTCACCGCGGTTTATTATATCCCTCTCGCTTACTCGTTCGTCTCGACGATCGCGCGGCGGAGAGAAGAAAATTTTCTTCTCTTTTTATCACTCGTCCGCGTGAGTGCCCCGAGCAATCGTTCGCTCTCTCTCTCGTCCTCGCGCCGGCATCTATTATTAGCGTTACTCTTCGAAGAGGCGTCGATGAGGATTCTCCCCCTTCATCCCCCTCCCCCCTTCGAACCTCTCTTCCCCAACCCTACGAAACTCTTCGATACCTCTCGATTTCTTTATACTCGCTAATCGAAGGAGTATATAATACAATAACGTTAGATGATATTATTATCCCAATTTTACGTATCCTCGTTATCTCTCGGCTTCGATCGAAAGGATGAGCGAACGTTACTACGTGCAAGAATGCTATTGCGGATTCTCGAGCCAAGTATCGCGCGGGATGGTAAGGTCAGACGTGAATTCCGAGAGAGCCGGAAGTCTCACCGTGAAAACATCGCGGCAATCACTAACAACCCTCTTCCAGTTGTTCTTAACTCTTCGGTTCGCCCGTTCTACACTCGGAAATCTTTATTTATTTATTTTTTTTTTTTTTCGCGATTTCAATCGAAGTACACTTTAACTTTTTCTTATCACCGATCGTTCTGTATCATTGAAATTCACTCATTTTTACGATTATTATTCTAATCGTCGTTCACCAGATTAACCGTCACTTCCGTCGATAAGTTTGAACTTTACGAAGAAATTTTTTTTTTTTTTTCAAATTTATTTCGTTTTTGGTAATTTTTTTTTTGTTTTTTTTTTTTTAATACACTCGATCGATAAAATTTTCGGAGCGCACGAGTCAGCGCTCCAGTTTGCTGCGCGTGTGTATGTGTTTACGTTATGTGTGCCCCGGTCCCCATTTACGACGATCCACACGAAAGATGTTAACCAACGCACGCATCCGAGACGACTGGCAGTAGTTTCGACCTCGAAGGAGATGCGGTATGCGGCGGCGCGCGATCGGACACAGCGGGTCTCCTCCTCGTACACACAGTTTCATCTGCTTTGAGCCATAAGCTCGTTCGTCGCATGCGCTCCCGGCTACAGAAACCACTCGTTCGGGGACCTCCGGCTTTCACGTACCTCGGTAACAGACGAATAGGCGGAGTCGGAGGCTTTCACCTCTTCGGGGGGATTCTGCGTGATGCCCTTTGTCGTCGTGTTCATTGGTCGAGGGGTGTGGCGACGGCCACCATACCGCAGAATCATTCGCCACTCGGAATACGAGGCTTGTAAATAAGTCTCATTACGCACCCCCGCGCTATAACGACAACCGTATCTCTGTCTCACTCCGTTCAACACTCGAACGCCGCTTCTTCGGGATGTACCATTTCACTGACTCGTCCCCCTTTTTTTTTTTGCTGTGCGCTCCCCGAACTAAAAGTTACTGTCGAAGGTTCCTTACCAATTTCATAACGACGCTTCGCCGGTGGTGCACGTTGGGTATTAGTCTTATTGACGTTTCTTAAAAAAAAAAAAAAAAAAAAAAAAAAAAACAGCTTTCGATGGGATTATTTTTTAATTGGACTGATAATGAATTCAATTTTGAAAAAACATATTTTTTATCAAAAAAATTGGATATTGAGAATAATTTTATATTTTTGTAGGATTTTTCTTCTGTTGTAATTGTTAGGTATTTATTTATTTATTTAATGTATTTTTACTCCAAAAAAAACGAAAGGAATTTTATATTTTAACATCTATTTTTAGAACATTTTTCAGCCATTATATTTATTACGTATCTCTATTATTATTATTTTTATCATTTATCATTGAATTCATTTGTTATCGTCATCATCATCATTTATTTGACGTCAAGTACTCGATTTATTTTTAACAACGAAATAGATATAATAACAATATTTACGACGTTAAATAACGATTTTTTACGATGTTATGTTCATAATTTATATTTTTACTGTAAGTTTGTTCGATCGTTTGCGATATATCAATATCATTGCACTATCGTCTCTTAAAAAAAAAAAAAAACAGGCACTTTACGAATGAAATTTCTTAATTTCGATCAGATTTTCAGTAACGGGATTCGATTTTATCGCAAATCATTTTCATCCGAAACAGATGATACGGTCTTTGAAAGTAGATATACCGACGAATGTTCGGCATACGCTGCCGTTTAGTTTCTGTTTTACAAATCAAAATATTATTTTCATTCCGCCGGAACCCCGAAGAAGCTTCCGGTACTGCAAACTTTGAGGATTACGAAAATCATTGTTTTTGTCTCCCGAACTAAATTGACCGGACATCGGGTAACGCGAATATCGACGAACCCACAGTGCGCGTCGGTACCTAACCTCGAATACCGAGGGTAACTTTCTTTTCGATTTTTCTCGAGTACGCGTTCCCGAGTCGTCTGTTTTTACAGACCGTGAAAAATAATACCGATGGCTTCCGAGCGTTTGCTCCGTTTCTCCTAAAATAATGCGTGCTGACCAGATTTTTCGTCGTTCGAAGTATTAGAAAATCCCTAAGGATTCGACAATCCGTCGGTGGAGAGAGAAGCGGCGAAACAAACGACTCGTTTGTTTTACTCCGCGCGCAGCTTTCTTTCCTCGTAGGTATATGTATATAACAGACACGAGAGCTGATTTTTTCTCTCTTTCTCGCTCGTCACTCGGCTTTGATTGACGTGGGATGACACAGACGTCCGAGTTTTACTGTCGGCTCCTTACTCTATTATTCCATCGTGCTGTACACGTGTCTTTCGAGACTTCCGCAACGATGTGTATAGCAAATATTTGTCGAAAAAAAAAATTAAAATTAATTGAATGCCTTTACTTAAAAAAAAAATGTCTATAAAATCAAATTAAATTTACCGTAAAACAGTGTTTATCGATATATTTTTCTCATTCACAGTATAAAAATAATAGTACGAAAAAAAAAAAAATGTATAGAAAAATTATAATTTTATTAAAATATCTTTTTTTATTAAAATAAAATAAAAATAACAGTCTTTATCGATATATTTTTCTCTTTCACAGTATAAAAATAATGGTACGCAAAAAAAAAAAATTATAGAAAAATTATAATTTTATTAAAATAATTATAAATTTACGAAAATTTCGTAAAATTATTGCAAAAAAAAAAAAAAAATTAGATACAACGGGAATTGGTTGTGCGAAGGGATTCGTTGGCGACAAAGACGAATTTATTGGCTCTCTTCGTTTCACGCGCAGTTAATAGTCAAACGACGACAAAACCCCGTGAAATAATTTATACGCGTAGGCACTCCCTTCGAGTCTCGTACGCGCCTCCAATAATTGACACGTTTCTTTGGCCCATTGTTGGTTCTGGACACCGGACGGTAGTTCTACGATGACGATATCCGCGTTGCGGTGGCACCTCCCGCTGTGCTCTTCATGTGCCTTTTCTTCGGTATACGTTTCGCACTTCGGCGATAGGGGAGGGGGGGGGGGGGGGGGGAAGGGCTCTCAACGGAACAATCCCTTTGTGTCTTTTCTGACAAAGTCGTTGACGTTTCTGATGCTTCAATGAAGGAAAACCCGTGTGAAACTCCCCAAAGAGTTAAATAATACAAAAAAATGCATACAAAACTGAATAACCGAAGTTACGTAAAGAAAAAAAAAAAAAACATCTCGGAGACTCATTTCATCCGAATCGCAGGATATGTCCACGCGGTATCCTCCCCCGAAAAAAAAAAAAAAAAAAAACCATCGAATAATAAGGTCACGAGCGCAGGGCTCACCGGGGAACATTGATTCCCATTGTCCCGTAACACGAGGGGAATTGAAGAATTTTACTTCGCGCACATAACATTTTTGTATGCGCATCGCGAGGCATACAATGACGTGAAAAACGTTAAAGAGAGCAACGCGCGATTGTGAAAAGAAAAGAAAAAAAAAAAAAAAATTGACGAAAAGGTCGTCGGTGGATATCACGTTCCCATGGGTCGGCGATGTTAGTAGACTTCCCGACCAGTGTGCTGTAATAAGGAGGCTGAAGGAGAGCAATGACAGGAGTATATATAGCCCCCCGCAACACGATTGTGGCACGTCGTTTCTGCTGCTTACTGCTTACTCTCGTTCCTCTTTCACCCCCTCCCCCCCTCCTCGTCCCTTGCGGAGTACATAGGCATTAGGCAAAAGGCTGTTCCGAAAACGACGAGGCGCCAGGTATATGTTGTGTACGGGTATTCGTACGACCGCATTGCCGTAACCATACGTATGCCGACACATCGGAATTCACTCGAACGACTACGTCGGGGGACCCCGTGGAGAGTCTGAATGCCACGGTAATTGCATCGCGAGCAGCAGACCCATTCATGCCGATAGGCTGTACGGATCAACGTGGAAACGCGTACCCTTATTTTTCCCCTCAATCGTTACGTGATTCTCGTCGTTGTACGCAGTTTTGTCGTCCTGAAAATTTCGTTCGATCGACGACTATCGTAACTGTTAATACTATAGACGAGTGAAAACTATTTCATTGCGAAATTTGGGGCACAAGTGCAACGGAATTATTTGACGATTCCGACGTGTGAAATTCCAATAACTGGGATAATCGATCGATCGAAAAAAAAAAGATCGATGGGTGTGAATTAGTTTTCGTATCGCAGACATGATGATATGTTTGTGACGTCATACAGTCGTTCGTGATGAAGGAATTATTTTGATCGATCTTCGATTGGATTGTTATTGATTGTCCGGAAGTTGTTTTGACATCGGAAGTTAAAATACGAGTTTTTTTGGCGATAAATAAAAGTTTCGAGTGGAAAAAATATATAGAAAATATATCGAATCTCCGATTTTTTATCGATTTTTGTTATTAATATACTAATTATATAATAACGACGAAATTAATATAATTCTGATATATTGATATATGATTAATATATTAATTATAAAAAAAACCCGAAATTTAATATATTTCCAATGTTTTTTTAATGAATTTTATGCATATATTTGATTTCTATGAGAAATACTTGAAATGTTTATTTTGATTTGGTGCCGAAAATTACGACGAATTTTTTTTTCCACAGGGATCGAACGTTTTCTCGCAACGTTTGTCCGTTTTTGAAATTTTCTCAGCATCTCCATTATTCCCGCATTCCGAAGATAATCTTTTTTTTTTGTAACCCTTTTTTTCCGCTGTGCTCTTCGCTTCGGCGCAGTCTTCGCGGTTCTTCTTGTCCTCGCAGGACGGACCCGGCTTCGATCTTTTCGTTGTAAATATTTGTCCACTTTTTTCATCCCGATGCGAAACAAATTTGATTGCCGAAGATCCCGAAGAAAACGATCTGCAAGGACTCTTTGAATTTTCGGAACACGACGATTTTCTTCCGCATCGATTCGTTCCAATCGATTTTTCGAAGCACCCATTTCGTTTAGTCTTGCGATTCGGTTTTATGCAAATAACTCTCTCATCGCCGATAGGCTTTTCGCATTCTTCGTCTACTGGTTTTCGATTCTTCGGTTTTTTAGTCTCTCGAGACTTCGAAGCGCATCGCGAAGCTTTGCGTCGTCTCTTAGAGGATTTTGCACACGAATAATTGCGATTCGCGAGTCTTGCGAAAAGCGCAGGTGCCGCAAGGAACGAAATACCTTTGCTGGGGGGACACGGAGGGCATTTTTTCCGTTTTACGCTGTTATCCGGACACTCGGGAGGTCCGACAGGTTTCTCGACGATTTTTCCCGAGTTACGCTCGGACGCGGGGCGATCGGATGGACATTTGCGTTTCGATTCAGCGCTTCCCTCGTCGGGACACGGCGGATATTTAGGTTTTGGTGGATTTCTGCCGCCCGGAGGACACGCCGGAGGATTTATTTCTCTTCTCGGTGGACAGGGTGGACAATCACCACATCCTGGCGCGAGCGGAGGAGTCGGACATCCCGGATGTGGCGATGGGATCGTCGGTGGCGGTGGTCTCGACGCACCGCGAACTTTCGCCGCCTCACCGTCGACAAAATTCGCCAAAAATTTCGTCGAAAAATCGTCGGATTCGAGTCTTTGTTTCTCCCTTTCCAAAGTTTTACGCAAAATTAAACGATTCTCGAGTACTCTCGGCGGATTCTTCGTTTTCTTCACTTCCGATCCCGAAAATGTACAATTTTTCGTCTCATTTGATTTTTCACTCTCATTTCTCCGTTTTCCATTCATACATTTCGTTCCCTTAAAGTTTCGAAATAAACTCCAAACTTTGCGACTCGGAATCAAAGATTCGTGGAATTTGCTGACTGCCAGTGAGCTTCCGGTTTCAGGAATCAATTTTTCCGTCAAAAAACGCACGAGATTTCGAACGAAGTAATTTCCGATTTGCAATCCGTTATTACGAACGATCATTTTGCGATCGATATGATTTTTCAAAATGTTACATTTTATTTTGAAAAACTTAAAAAATTTTGCGTTCTCCAAAGAAGTTTCATTAATTTCGAGCGGCCTGACATTTTAACGAGGTTGTTGCGAATGTATCGCCGAGCGGACGATACTTGAAACGAAATAACAATCGAAAGTTGATAAACGACTCTGTAACGACTGAAGGGGCGCGGGAGGGGGGGGGGGGGGGGGGGAGGATTCTCCGAGTCTCATTTCCGTGACAAATTAAAAATCATTCTATTATTGAGTGATATAATGACACTATGAAAGGAGCTTCGTGCCGCGAGCGCAATACATGCGCAACGAGTTCTCTTCTCGTGGCGCGCGCGAGCGAAAGACCACTTAACGAGGAACGAGTCTACGCCTCGTATACGTATGAAATAGTACGTCCGCCTCGGGAATACGTATGGCAGAGAGCCGCGAAAGATCCACGACCGTTCGTTTTTCTTTCATTCTCTCGTGGTGCTTCGGCTCGTTCTCGTTGAATTGCCCGCGGGATATCCGGGAACGAGATGCACCGGAGAGCGACTCCGGCCGGCGTGTCAGGTACGACGACGACGAGGAGAACGCGGAGAATCCCATCGACGGGGTTGAATATACTTTTTGCACATATCTGTGTGCTCCCAAAGTTACGGTAGCAGTAGCAACGCAAACGAAACACAAACACATATACAGAGAGAAAGCATCGTGTGGGAGAGACCACCGACGTCACGCCGAACTCTCCGCCGGAGGATCGATGACTGCGCGGCGCGAGACCATGGAAACCGCGGACCAATGCGAAACGGAGCCGCCAATTTTACTCCATAGCTATATACCCGAAAGCGACGAAAAAACAATTTTACTCCAAAGAAATATCGAAAAATGAGAAAAAATTTAAATAAATAAAAAAATTTCCGATCGAAAAACGATTAATTAGCAAAAATTAAAGATAATTTTACAAACTCGGAAAATTGCAAAAATTACAAAAGGAAAAAAAAATGTAAATATTATAAATAATTTCGTCCTCTTTTCTCACGATAATAATTACGTATAATAAGGAACATTTTTTTTTTTAATTCTATAAGAAGGTGCGACGAAAAAACAATTTTACTCCAAATAAATATCGAAAAATGAGAAAAAATTTAAATAAATAAAAAATCGTCCGATTGAAAAACGATTAATTAGCAAAAATTAAAGATAATTTTACAAACTCGGAAAATGGCAAAAACAAACGAAACGAATAAACGAAAGGAAAAAAAAAATTTAATATGATAAATAATTTCGTCCTCTTTTCTCACGATAATAATTACGTATAATATGGAAAATTTTTTTATTTTTTTTTTATTTTATAATAAGGTGCGACGATAAGGTTAGTTTCGGAATGTCGATATTGAAAAAGCTGCTAGAGAATCTTTCGAAGAAACTTCCTTATCGTTTCTTCTTCGGCGAATAGAACGTAAATTCAGCCTCTCGCAACCGGGGACGGGATCCTATATACCCGAAAGCGACGAAAAAACAATTTTACTCCAAATAAATATTGAAAAATGAGAAAAAATTTAAATAAATAAAAAATTGTGCGACTAAAAAACGATTAATTAGCAAAAATTACGAAACGAAAAAAAAAATTAATATGATAAATAATTACGTCCGCTTTTCTCACGATAATAATTACGTGTAATAAGGAACATTTTTTTTTTTATTTTATAATAAAGTGCGACGATAAGGTTAGTTTCGGAATCTCGATATTGAAAAAAGCTGCTAGAGAATCCTTCGAAGAAACTTCCTTATCGTTTCTTCTTCAGCGAATAGAACGTAAATTCAGCCTCTCGCAACCGCGGGGACGAGATCTTTACGAGATATAGCGTATAAGAAATGTAAAAAGGGTTGTAATATAGTGTGGCGGTGCGCGTGGGCGCGAGAGTAACCGAGTGTCGGACGGACGAGGTGCAAAAGTATGGGGACGTGTGTACCAATATACATCGGTAAGTATAAATGTCTTATAAGGAGAGAATCTCGAACTACGAGACGGAGACAGCGAGAGTAACTACTATAAGCTAACGTGGCCTTCTCTCCGCGACATCGTTGAATTTACAATCAGCAGAGAAGCGTCTCGCGCCCTATCGGAATCGAACGAACAGCTGTTAGAGAGCAGACGCTCGCGATGGGCGTTGCTGCTTGTCTCTCGATAAGATTAAACAATTTTTATACATAGACAAACCGATTGAACGAAAATATCAACGATAAAAATACACGCGGAGGAAAAATTCACGGGGAAAATGAATAATAACCGCACGCGTGCGCAGTTGGTTAGCGTATTAGAAGCATTGATATGGATAGGATTATTCGACGACTCTCGCGCACCGGCGATGCTTTATATAACAAGATTGAGCTTTGCCTCGAACCACTTCCCGGTTTTCCCCGGGCGCTGCAGAACACCACTTTAAGCGTCCCGAGGGCTTTCGCCGTCGACACCCCTCGCGGCGTGCGCTCGTACACACGGGAATACAACTTATCATTCGATATTCGTCAAATTAATCGGAGTAAAACATGCTGTTCTCTGTATCGACGCCTCGACTAAACCTCGACGATAGGGATGACGAAAAAATTAAATAAAGACGGGAATGTCATCATTTTTTTTTTCTCGTGGTTTTCATTACCAAAAATCGCGTCGAGAAAAGTCTTTGTATAGCTTACTTTTTTTTTATTTATTCATTTTTTTTTTATTCCGTTTTACCTATATTTTTGTGGCGATTATTTATTTCCATATTTTTCATCGCCTCGTAATAACCTAAAAAAATCATTTTAAAACTCCGGGAAATTATGGAGTTTATGTATTTTTTTTTATTATTGAATACGATAATCGCATAAATTTTGTTGAAATTCCATCGGAAAACCGAAAAAAAAAAAAAAAATTGCCAAATTTGATACATTTTCGTCAACAAATTCGTAATTTCGGAACGACGTCACATTTTTTTTTTCGTGTCCAATATTTATTACGATAATTCATCCCCTCGTATCACATTTTCAAAATAATTTTCGCCAATACCAATCATTAAATTATTCATGCGCCTCTTGTACACTAAAATTCCTAACATTTAATTCGATGGAAAAAGGCGACTAGGCGAACGATCATAAAAATTAACCCGCCGCTTTTCCAGGTATTATTCTCACCGGTCCCATCGCACGCGTCACGCTGTCTGAGACTCTCACATTTTTTTCTCCGCCTCGATACCGCAGACAAGAATTCTTCGACGATTCTTTTATCTTGTCTCATCCTTTCCTAATACTAGCCGCGCGCATCTCTTTCATATATATATATGTATATCTGAACCTCGAATCTCGAAAATGCGCGTTTGTATGACCGATCTTATCGACGGATTCCATCGCCCAACGAGTTGACCATCGCGTATAGAAAGGGTGGGGATTCTTTGTCTCAAAAACAGATTGGTGTTAACGATCCCTCAGATTAACCCCTATAATCGCGTAACTAACCAATAGATCGAAGAATATTAAAAAGAATCCGCAAGAGCGCTGATGATTTGCGTTTTTTTTATCTCCGGTCTATGATACAGTAGTCTAAGGGTTGCTGTTGACGTAAAACAATCCTTCGAGGGCGTGCAGTACGATGATCCAAGGAATATCCTATGTATATACGAAATTCACTATGTCTAAAGGGGGTGGAAACGCGCGGGACGCACCTGTACGTTCGTATCGATCCTATGTATCCGGCTTCTCCTGCACCCTGTCGAGTATATTCGCAAAGACTGTTCAACATCGAACATAGAACGCATCCTGTTCATTGCTCCTCCAATTTCATTTCCGAGAGCGATAAATAAAAATTACGAATCGCCCCACGCGATTTTTAATCAATTCGCGAAAGTTTCGATGTCGGCGATTATTTTGAGGTTAGGATTTGATAATACATATAGATCGCGACGAATCGTCAAGTGTGCGATGCATAAGTTGATGCAACGGTAATATAGCGCAATGACAGCGATAACGGGGTAATGGGCCGCGATATGGAATAAAAACAGATGATAGGGGACGCGTCGATAATAGATCGCGGGAGTAAGAGCGATGAGCGATACGCCCGCGCGTACGTAGATATTACTACGGGACCGACGAGACCCTATTTCCTTTGGAACATCTATATGGAAGCCGTCTGTGGCACATGGGTCCTCTCTATATGCTGCTGCTGCTGCTGCTGCTGTCTCGAATATATATCGGGTTACCAACGTCATCCCAATGGTTCCGGCGCGTTCACTGCCTCAGCTCCTGCTGGCGTTGTTTCTGCTGCTTCGGGACCATAGACGATCTTACGAGGCATAACACAAGGGGGATGAGAACGAAGAACGCGGAGGAGGAACAGACCGCACACGGAACGTTTTCTCTCTCTCTCTCGTCCTTCTATATATCTCGATCGTCGACGATGCGGAAGATTCGTCGAAGCTCGAGGCTTTGACTAAAACATCAGTTCGATCTTTTTTTTTTTTTTTTTTTTTTTTTTTTTAAATCATTATTTAGAATCTAATTATTAATCGCGGATGAGCAGAGACTACAAAGACCTCCCATAGAGCAGTGTGCGGATACTTTAACTCCATCGATTTTTTTTTTTTTTTTTTCGTATTGTGGGTCTTTTTTTATAATTTTTTAACTCCTGAATTCGGGATCACGTGATACGCGAATATAGATCGCGAACTTTTTTTTTTTTTTTTATCATTATTTAGAATCTAATTATTAATCGCGGATGAGCAGAGACTACAAAGACCTCCCATAGAGCAGTGTGCGAATACTTTAACTCCTTTCGATTTTTTTTTTTCTTTTTCGTATTGTGGGTCTTTTTTTTATAATTTTTTAACTCCTGAATTCGGGATCACGTGGTACGCGAATATAGATCGCGATCCCTTAATTTAGTTAATGTTTATTGCGCTTGCGCTGCAGTATTCGTCAGTAACGATTGGTAGATCCATAGATGCAGGTAAGCGTGCGGGCGACCGTAAGAAAACGAATATAACTCAAATCCTAACATAGGCCCCCGGAGGGAGCGACAGACAAATGAGTCGTGCCGTTCGTTCGGTCCTCTTGCGACTCTCATTTAATCAAAGTTTCGTATGTGTTCCGCTATCCTCCTTCCTTCTCATCGTCGTACATCTTCGCCTCTTTTTCCGTGTCACGAAGCTTAACAACATCGAATTATACTACACGGCCCTTCGGCGAACGATCTCCGATTGTGTCGAACTGTGGCACCGGTTTCACGACGAACAAACGTTGATTTTTTATTTTATTTTTTTCTCATCCGCACACCGATTCGAACGATGCGACAGACCTTACACGATCATCGATAGATACGTAGTTATTAATCCCCGAGAAGCTAGAAGCCGTGTAGTACTTTTTCACAGAAAACCCCTTTATCCACCGGAAGAATCTTGTCGCGGCTACCATCGACATATTTTTTTTCTCTCCGTCCCTTCGCCCCTCGTACGTCGAGAAAAAAAAAAATCTTTCATCAATTTTTCCAGATTTATCGCGTTGCACTCGAAAGATCCGTGAAATCGGCGTTTTTCGTTCGATCGTAAGCGCTCCGTCAGATCGAAATCACCGTCGGTAATACGATCGATAATTCTCTTCGATCTGAAGCGTCGCGAGTCCACTTTATTTAATATCCCCGCCGCTATACTTTGTATCGATCGCAAATCAGCGATGTCGAAGCGCATGCGCGCGCGCGTGTTTATGTGTCCGCGAAGATCGAAAATGACAACTCGTCTTTAAAACGCGCGGCACGCAGCCGTGAAAAGTATGAAAAAAAAAATATAAAAAAAATATTTAAAACGATATATACAAAGTTACGAGTGCCAAGGAGATCGTCTGCACATCGAAACTCCAAGTGAGAACGAGAAAAAAAAAAGGATTGAAAAAAAAAAAAAAAAAAACAGCTAAGAGGTGAGAGACGCATATATATATAGCGAGAGAAGAAGCGGCATTGACCGGCGTTCGCTCTCCCCCGGTCCACTCTATAATTTGTCGGGGTGAGTTACCGCCCTTGTCTTTGCTTAGCGCGCTGGGCGTTCGTCGTGCCGTTTGGGACTTTCTGCGGTCCCAGTAGATATATACTATCCTCACAGTTTTTGATCCTATCGGCGCATACCAACACCGCAATCGACTGGACAGGTGGCCACCCTGAGACTCCCACACGCACTGTCCTCTCCTCTGTCTCTTCCTTCTTTTCTCCACCTTCTCCTTCCCTCTTCTTCGTCTTCCTTTCCCTCTTCAAGGTGTGCAACGTGCGTGTGGACTTAGCCCACGCGTCTACCCTTCGCGACGTATGGCCACAGGCCGAGAGCGCGAGTTACTTATTGAACTCTCTTAGCATTACATTTCGGGCCTTACATGCGGACATATTTTCTGAATTATAATCCGCCCCTACAGGCTTATCATTAATTCGCAATGAAAATCCCTCATTAATCAAATTTCTCGCAAAATTTAACGAACGCGTGTCGCGAGACTCTAACGCGCGAAGTTCGTAACTTTGGCGACGTTCATCGCGGAAAAAAAAAAATAAAAAAAATATTACGAAAAAAAAAATAAATAAAAAAAATGAGCAAAGACAACGATGGAAAGGATGGACGAGACACCGACTGGGAGAGCAAAGAGGGTGCGGGCGGACTCTTCGGGGTAATTCAACACCGGAAGCGTCTCGAGCGTGACGCCACCCTGAAGTTGCAGGATACGCGGAGCGCGTTCGGAGAGTATACTTGTTGTTGATACACTATAGTGTGCGTATGTACTACATACAGCCTTTACGTATATAAAGGGTATGTAATAGTGTTGTAGTATTGTATAGGAAGGATAGGTAGGTGGAGCATTATGGTAGGTGGAGAATCCCAAGGCGTAGAGTCGTAGAGGGAGGTGATGCAGCGGGGTGTATCTACTCTATTATTTTCTCTACTGTATACTCCTCGTGCGATGAAGCCGCCATGCGAATCGAGCGCTCGCACTTGGAGACACCTGCAGCTCTTTCGCTCCACTTATACATATATATGTATATATGAAGGTATATAGCATTTATATACATATATACGTATATATATATATGTATATCTGCTAAGTATATGTAGAATGAGCGAATGCTGATGTGTTCAACACTCCTTTGGATACAGAAGTGCTGGATGTTGCGAGTTGCTATCTTACGTAGTACGCATTATAGTTCTTCTGTAGGTATACCGTGCCGTATGTATTCCGCAAGCGGACCGTAGTCGTCCCTGCGAGGATTGAATTACCTTGCGTCCGCGCGCTCGCCCCCGAACCCCCCCTTTATCCCTGTGTGGCAACTCTCTTACTTAACCCGCCACGTCGCGGAAACTGTATCGACCCATTTTTTTTTTTTTTTCTTATTATTTTCCTTTTTTTTATCTCATTTTTTTCACGCGTTACACACAGGTGCGTTATGCTTTTCGAGTAGTCGAACAAACGGCGATTTAAATGACGATGATGGATTACGAAATTTCAAATTTACGAGGCGTTTCGGTAATTTGAGGTTAATAAACGGATTCATTTTTTTTTTAGTTTTTTTTTTTTTTATTATTTTCCTTTTTTTTATCTCATTTTTTCACGCGTTACACACAGGTGCGTTGTGCTTTTCGAATAGTCGAAGAAACGGCGATTTAAATGACGATGATGGGTTACGAAATTTCAAATTTACGAGGCGTTTCGGTAATTTGAGGTTAATAAACGGATTCATTTTTTTTTTAGTTTTTTTTTAAATTATTTTCCTTTTTTTTATCTCATTTTTTCACGCGTTACACACAGGTGCGTTATGCTTTTCGAGAATACACGAAGAAACAGCGATTTAAATAACGATAATGGATTACGAAATTTCAAATTTACGAGGCGTTTCGGTAATTAGAGGTTAATAAACGGATTCATTTTTTTTATTTTTATTATTTTCCTTTTTTTCACGCGTTACACACAGGTGCGTTATGCTTTTCGAATACTCAAAGAAACGGCGATTTAAATGACGATAATGGGTTACGAAATTTCAAATTTACGAGGCGTTTCGGTAATTTGCGGTTAATAAACGGATTAATTTTTTCATATCGGTAAAAATAGTTTGATAAAAAATTCAATGCGATTGAGTGTTCGTAATAGTATTCTAACCTTTTGAAAAAAAAATTGATTTCGGATATAACGTGCGAAAATCCATTTTTTTAAATGGTTTTTGAAATTTCGTATTTAAAAAATATTACATTTCTACGAAATTTGATATTTGGAGCTGCGGATTTTTAAAATTATATTTATTTTTTAACGTTATCTCGAAACGATCCAAAGTCATATCTACGCGGAACGAGAACGCAATTTCAATAACCGTATATCTCGGTATCTCTCGCTTCCGAATGACGTGCATGCGTACCCACGTGCGGTTAATTGTGACAAGGGAACGGAAGATGGTAACGCTCGGGCGGTCGGAATCGAAAGATTTTGCTGCCGGCTGATGGTGGCAAAGTCTCGCGCGTAAAAGGACAGAAGATGAAAAGTTTGCAAAGAGATGAGAGAGGTGAGGGTACGAGAGGGCAGGCGAAGTGCAGGACACGAGGACGTCGGTCGGTCGAACGAGAGGAGGGGGCGTTAGGGAGGGAGGGAGGGAGGGGGCGGGAGGTAGTAATCCGACACCTGGCCGCACTGAACGTAACGTGAGATCCCCTTACCGCGGGTTTCTAGCATCAGCTCCTCAGCCTTACCCCCTCGATGCCCCCGCGCGAGTTGCGCGTTTCTGCTCTCGCGGGATGTTGTCCGGGTTTGGCGCATCCGCGAATACCCGCTGCTTTCTTCGCTGCTGCACCACCGAGAAGCAGCGAAGAAAAGAAGAAAGCAAACGCTAAAAGAAGGAGGTAACCGATGTTGAATTAAGAGAGCAGCGGGTGATATAAAGTGGACGAGAGAAAGATGAAGGGAAGATGAGAGCATTCGCTCGAGACGAACGATAGAGCGAGAGATTAGGGATGAGGTTTATGCGAGATGATGATCCGGAAGCGGAGATGTTCTAATAAAGAAAGAAGAACTCAATTACGCAGATTTCGCATAGGAGAGATTATAAAACGAAATAAAAATGGCCTTTGAATTAAAAAAAAAAAAAAATTCATTTAATTCGAAGCTTCAAGAAAACGAACAAAAATACATTTTCCGCGATGTAAATGAAATATTTTGATATCCGTAACATTCTGCGATGTTTTTTTTTTTTTTTTATAGCAGAAAAAATTGCAACGGTGAAATAATGAAGTAAATTATTTATTGATTTGTCGCTAATATAAATTGTGAGTCTCGTATTATTCGACTAGACGACTTATTGACGAAAAAAAAAAAGGAAAGTAAGGGGAATCCCCTTCCTGCACCCGTACGCAGTGTATGCAAACCTCGAGGTTTACAATTACATCGCGAACGATGGGGGGAAGATGATTAAAACTAACGACCCCATCGACGCACCCCATATCGTACTCTATAGCTATATGTATATATTCGTTCGCACAGACGCACCGGTAACTGTACCCAATACTATGATCTATGATATGGCGTTAAGCCAGCGGCCACTCGGGCTATTGTTTGGACAGTGTATAATCGATATAACGTCATTAAGGGGAGGAAAGAGCGTTCATTGCCTACTCAACATCGTAGTTTTTTACTCGAGAAGCGAACTCCAGCTGTTTCGCGACAAGCGTAACAATGCAAACACCAAGTTCGCAATAATTGTGGCGATCGGAAATCCTAACGTACATATGTTTTTTTATTACCTCATGTTCATCGCCGCGATGATTTGTCAAAAAAATTTATTTGTCAACAAAATTTATTTTTCGAAAAAAATTTATTTGTCAATAAAATTTATTTTTCGAAAAAAATTATTTTTCAAAAAAATGTATATTTCCAAAAAATTTATTT
The DNA here is from genome assembly GCA_934046635.1 of Buathra laborator. Taxonomy (NCBI): domain Eukaryota; kingdom Metazoa; phylum Arthropoda; class Insecta; order Hymenoptera; family Ichneumonidae; genus Buathra; species Buathra laborator. The sequence goes on from OW203900.1 coordinate 11,052,006, forward strand.
TCGTGAAATTGAAACGTCGAAATGTAAACATATGTTCTTTGATGAACCATATTTATTTATTTATTTACAAGCATTTTATGGAAATAGAAATTAAAATACAAAATCAAAATAAGAAATTCAACCCTCAGACCTTAGGTTTGCAACAATTTTTTTTTTTTCATTACAGAAAATGCAAACATCGAAATCGGTGAATTGTTAAAAAATTATATGAACCCGCAAAACTCGCGATAGATGATCCTAACATAAAGATTAATTATTAGCCAATACTTCAAAACAGATGATCGACTATTGACGATAAATTTTCCAAACCGTACAACTAATAAAGTTACAATAAGACAAACAACTTTGCGTCTCGCGAATATCGTTCCACGAGGCCTGCGGTTGCGGTTTGTCATTTTTAAATCGTAGAAAAATCAACGGATTTTCCATCGAAGGTAATATGTTGTTTTCAACATTGAAACGTTCGGTATATAAAACACAATTCATCAAATGATCGTAATCACAAAAAAAAAGAAAAAAAATCGTAATGGAACGATAGCAAAACATCGTCACAACCCAACAATCGCAATTACACTCTACCAGCGGATCTATATTTTCTCGAAACCTCATTACCAACTGCGCACGTAATTCCTCGCGTTTCTCTCCGCCATATACGCCACGCGTTGATCCACGTGCGCGTAGTGGACTTTACATCGAAAATCCCTGCGAACACGTGTTGCGTAATGGGACACGAAGCGCAGCCACTGAATCCCGCGGAACGACATAGACGTGTTTTTCAAAGATTCCGAACGCGCGTAACAATAATACGTATAATCTGTTATGTGTTATTTTTCTCGCTGTTGCAAAAGCGAGAGACCGCGAACGTTATCAATACGAAACGTCAGGGAATCCATCGACGCTACACATTGATAAATGGCTATATATGTAGTAAATAAGTAATAATATCTCACGGACGTTCCCGTTTCTGTTGTCGCGGGCGCTCCCGTCTCGCGAGGGTGAACCCGTCCTCGACGGCGTAACGTAACATCGCGATCTCTCACTCGTTCCGTGTGCCCTCGTCGTCAACGTCTTTCGGTAGCAACGACGACAACGACGACGACGACTGGTCAGCACCACGAGCACCGTTGCTCCGATTCCTTTCCCCGGTAATCGGAGAACCGAGGGAGGGCTATCGATTACGAGGAAAAACTCGGCTGCATTCGCGAGACGCACCAATTGTGTCGGCGTATACATACACTCGTCTCTGCATGCGTTTGCGAAGATTATAGCTATGTATGAGCTTTTGCCGTTGGTGCGGTACTTACTGATGCTTATAGAGAGACGGAATAGCTGTGAATAGTACTCATCGCGAGAAGGACACGTCTATACGGTATGTCGTTCGAGTTTCGGAGCATTAGATATATATATATTTTTTTTAATAAAAATTTCATATAAAATATTATATTAAATTTGTATTATTATTATTATATCATTAATATTACTTGAATGATACATTTTTTAAACAATTTTTGATTTTTTTATTAAAAATAATAATAATAATAATAATATCAATAAAAATTATGAAATTTTTTTTTTTATTTTTATGTACAAAATACAACTACATAGACAAATTTTGGGTATTATAATGCATATAGGCGATATTGTCGTACGCGTAAATATGAATTATACTTCGAGGATATATTACATATAAGAGATACATGCGGAACGTGCGAATTTATCAGATCTTTTCTCTCGTCACGTGGCGTTATTCACTCGCAACCCCTCATAGCGCAGCGACCCTACGCGCACCCGCCATCCCCTTCCCTCTCCACATTCGAAAATTATCGCATTAGCGGTATCCATTACCGACTTGTTTTTCACGCGTAGCTTTACACGCGTCTCGTACGCGATGTATGAGTTTCTTGCAAACGTGCAAAACACGCGCGGTGGTCCACCACCGGTAACGGCACGTGAGAGAATGAACTTACGTAGGGAATAAAGAAAAAAAAAAAAAAAAAGGGAGCAAACGAGAGCCGATATAAACGTGCGGCCACGCGGCCCACCCTTCCGCCCTTCTCTCGCTTCGTCGTCTGCGCTCTTACTTTTCTCTTCTCTTCACTTCGTATTCATGGCACACCGACAACAAACCCTAACGATCGCCTCATTATCTTGTCTCATCCAATTAGGAATCGGGAATTGTTACCGATCCCGCGCTGCAACCCCGTGGCAACAATCACTTAGTCTGATGCATATGCGATTTACACGAAGGGCCTTAGCGAACGGTAGCCGAAGAATTTGCAATTTTTAACGAATGATAAACGAAGACGAAACAACAAAACTTCGGGAATAAATTTACAAGCATCTCAACTACGATAAGATTGAATTTTCTCCGAGTTTCATTTGAATCAATTATCAGTAAAGTAGAAACAAAAAAACAAAAAAAACACAAAAATATATGCTTGCCAAGAAAATTAGACTTCTCGAAGTAAATTTCATTCAAATTGGTTCCATGCGGAAATCGTGCGGATAAGTGACCAAAAAAAAAAAAAAAAAAAATGGCGAATCCTTTCGACGAATGAAATTTCGTGATTTCTTAAATCAAACTAAATTACATTTTTTTTACGCATATTTCGCGATCTACAAAAATCTATATATATATATTTCGAATTTTTTTTTTAAATTTTTTAATTTCCGCGACGCGTCTCGTAACTCGATTGGCAATGAAATCGTAACTCGTTTCGCATAGAAAATTAAGTTCGACCGCGTTGCCCGGCATATTCTCGCCACCCCTCCCCCCTCCTTCTCCCTTCTGTTTAAAAGGGTCGCGTGACTTTCGTTCCCTGTGAGAACGCGCCGGTGGCAAGGTGTATATATGTATATATATTTATATCCGCGAACATCCGGCTGCAATGCATCGCTAATGAAACGAGGTATGCCGGGGGTATAGGTCGCGCGGGTACCTCGGTGATATATTCGTAAACGGGCGCGGTGGAACGGCTACCCACTTACCCGCGAGGCATTACACGTATTACATACGTATAGCTTAGTCCTTTAGTTCGCAATAATAATAATAATAACAAGCACAGTCCCGGGGATAGATCAAGGTGCGGTGTAATTCGCTTTCGCTAATGTTCTCGTACATAATTCGTTCACATAGGTGAGTCAGAGATACGCGAATGGGGAGAATGCGTATCTAAGTGTATCCCGCGATCTTTTTTTTTTATTTTTTCAATTCTACCATTTAAGTCTCTTTCTCCGACTCGAGTCTTAAATCCCTCGAGGGGATACTTAAAAATCATCAATGCGTCAGGCAGGTCGATGTACTCGGGTCCCCGACGCCTTCGAGACTCTGTACGAGTGCTTATGTATATATATATATATATATATATATACGCGAGAGCTAAAATACGCGTAGAATCGCGGGCGTTGCGCACGTTACCGAGTTAATACATACCCTTCGGTACGTTAGATACCTATGCTGTACCCTAATACACCTATAGCGAGAATAAGTATTGCTTTTCGCGAGAGCGAATCACGGCACTCCGTTAAACTCCTTACGCCGTGAATTTCCGGTCGTATCTCGGTGCAATCTTGGACGCGTTCTCGCCCTGCAACGTAGAAAGAGAGAATATCGCGTACCTCCTAGACGTTCGTATTGCGGGACGCGCCACAGCGCATGCGCGCGCGCGAGTAGTTTGGCGTATTCGCGCTGTTTGTGTCGTCGTAGTCGTCTGTCGTCGTTGTTGTACATGTATGCTTCGCGAAACGAAAGAACACGCTACTACACCCTATAAATACAGTCTGGTAATTGATTCGGTAATAACTAACTCAACTCCAAGAACCGATGCGTTCCCCCCCTCCCTCTCGCCTTCTCTTCTTCTATCCTCTTTTACGATTTATTATTCACGATATCTTTCTCTCTCTATCCTCGCGAAAGTCAAAGAGAAAGACGGAGAAAGACGGGGATGCGAAACTCTTGGCTTTCGTTCTCAATTCTTCTTTCTTCGTTGCGTTTTTCGTTGCCTTCTTTATTCTTATTATCGAGTTGTACAGCTCTACAGTTCGCGTCACGCGCACGCGGTGGGGATCTACACCCCCGGCGAGAGGTGGAAAGAGACTCTTTTTCTCTACGATATAAATATGTATATCGGTGATAATGTAAGTTTTACGATGAGTGGGAGGCACTTATCTATTTTGCATGAGATTTTGTCGAAATTTTGCAACTCTATTTTTCGTAATTGTAGAATTAACGATGTAAAAAAAAAATTATCGTAATTTATTTTGTATTGAAGGTTAATAATTTTGAGATTCAATGATAAAGAGATGAATTTTGAAAAATGCAAAAAAATTCACGTCACTTCTGATTTTTTTTTTTTATCGTCTTTATAAGACGATTAGTCAACTTTTTCGCGTTGTCGTAACATTTTTTTAATTTTCTAGTAAAAATTTCCAAAAAAAAAATGACTGCGCGTATTTCCGTAAAATTTCCATTTCAATTCGATAGCTAAAAATCTTTACGACATAAAAAGATTTCATTTTTCGAAACGTTGACTGCGAAATAAACGCGAAATGGCGTAATTAAAAGCGAATAGCGAAATAAACGATTACGTAGTCAATCGCATTTGTTTTCAATCGTTCTACTCGTCGATCTATCGGAATGAAGCAACGAATGAAGGAGATAAACGAACGGTAACGATAAAAAAACAACGAAGCAATTCAATCTGAACGAAGAAACGAGAAAATATGAAGAAGAAGGGAGACGAGGTAAGAGAATAACGTGGAGGATGGACTGGAGAGTTGAGAAAGTGTACAAGAAAAAAAAAAAAAAAAAAAAAGCGATGGAAAAAAAAAGAAGGGAAGTCGCCCGAAGCATGCCGTGCGGAGGGCCCAGAGGAAGACGCTCCTTCTGGTCTGTACGAGGATCGATCGTAGGGATAGGTGTTAAAACACGGCAATTAACAACGAGGAACGCCGTGGAGAAACGAGTGAGACCACCGCGTTCACGGACCTCCTCGCTCCTCGTTCGCTCTCGGTGGCAACTAAGATTTACTGCCGAACGCTCGCGTATTTATGAACTACGCCTCTTCTCGCTCTCGGTTTCCCCTCTTCTTCTTCTTCTTCTTCTTGCCATCTTTCGCGATCGTCCATACGCTCCGCAGTTGGGAGATACACAACTCTCGCAGGGAAACGAGACCTCGCGTGGTACACATGCAAAATAGAGTTCGCGAAGAAATCGCGAAAGAACGATAGAACAAGGAATACGATGGAGGATTTTTTTTTTTTTTTTTTTTCTTTCGATTTATTTATTTACGTGATTTTTTTGAAATGCGAAAGATGGGAAATGAAGAAAAAAAAAAAAAAAAAAATTGCGGAGGAACTCGCAGAAGCAACAAGCGAATGCCAACCGGTCATCGATCATGTTTCGTGGATAGTTGGGAGCCATGAAACATTCATGCACGATCGGCCACCCATCGGAACCTGTTCCCCACAAGTCTTTTGCCTTCGTTCTCCTTATACTGTAGCATATGCCATATACTGTATACTTTACGAACTCTACTGAGCCGATCCTGCTGGCTGCCGCTCCATATCCCGCAGTGCGTTTTTCTGTACCCCGAGCTTTCGGAGCGCAAGAAGAAACTCACGAAGGCGAGATGTATCTTATCACCTTGTATTACATGTAATAACGCGCGCGCGAATGTCACCGGATTCGATCTATCAACGTTTCCGTGAAACTTGAAAAAAAAAAAAAAAAAAAAATTCATACGAAGACATCGAGATATAAATTTCAATCTGCGATACTTAACGAAAACAAATAATCGTCATAAAAAAAACACGTAATTCTAATTGTAATTACATGGAAACGATTTCAGATCGATAAAAACGTTGAAAAAATTCGATAAAATTTTAATTTTTGTTTTTCTGCAAAATCTTTTTTATCGCCGAATAATGTTATTTTAAATAGAAAAAAATGATTTTTTTTCAAGCTGTCGATTTAACAACGTGAAATAAAAAAAAGAGTTATTAACGACTCGTAAATATATAAATAATAATCTATAATATTTACTGAAAGAAAAATGGTCGAAATAAAAAAAAAATCATAAAAATTTTCGGGACGATTAAAATTTTGAGTTTTTCGCAAATTTTTTTTTTGTCACTGTGCAATTTTTTTTTTTTAAATAGATAATTTTTTTTAACATATCGAGCGTTATACACGCTGAAGCGCGATATATCGAGGCTTTGAGATTCGCGGGCCCTCAGGGTCGATCCTGCTGTGCACCTCGAGAAACTCCGTTCGTGAGTTAAATAGAGTGCGAGGAGCATAAGCGTCGAGAAGTAGAGCGAGAAGAGGCGCTTAAAGGATTGAAGGCGCGAGAGTGGGAACGCGAGGTTTATCGTTCATCGGTAGAGCGAGGGAGAGCGTGGGGGCCCTTGGGCCCCGTCATAAACAATAGGAACGAGTAATTGATTCTCTAATAACTTAACGCGCCTGCACGAGCCGCGTCGCGCCGCTAACGGCTCAGCGAAGGCTCGGGGTATAGGGCCTTATAGGCATAATGTATTGCCTCCGCTGGTTTGTTCCCCCCTCGAGCAGCTCGCCGAGGATATACTCGCGAGCGCGAGCGCGAGCGCTCGCTCGCTTCTCTTCCCCATCAGCCTCCCTATAACGCCGAGGATGCTGTACCATAGCTGTGTCAGAGAATCGTATACGAGCTGAGATTTAAGACCTCCTCAGCTCACGACGATGAACCCTTATACCTCCTCCTCGCGTCGTGTAGAATGCACCACGCGCGTGCGCGCGCACCCGCGCGCGAGCTACTATAATATCGTACGGTATAATAGGCACGAAGAACCCCGCGACGATTACCAGCGAACAACGAGATTTTTCATCACAAATTTGCTAGCATTCACGCGAGTTATTTCATTTTATATATATATATATAGTTTTTTTCCGAGTTTCACCGCGTGGGATGTTCTTCGTAATTTAATGAAAAATACATCGATCGTTGTGTTTCATGAGAGGTTATGATACTTGTTTAATCGTAGTGTGTGAGAATTCAAAATAAAGATATATTATTGTTTGTTTCGATCTTATTAATGATAATAATATAAATATCAGTATATAATCGTGTTTGCGAAAACTAAATATCGTTTAGCTCCCGATAATCGATTGTTTCATAATGCGCGATGTATTGTACAATGACAAAGACTGATAAGAAAAAAATTTTATCGATACATTTTTTTTTTTTTTTTTTTTCGTTTCAAAGTGTAAGAAAAGGTCAAAGGTATTGTAACGAGGCATACGGGACAATAATATTTTCACGCGGTACAGAAATTCGCGGACACGTTGATCGTTTCGAAAGGGGTGATGAGAGTCGCGCGCGCGCGCGCTCGCGTCCAGTTTCTTCTCTGGGCCGCCTTTTGGCCTCGCGAACGTGACTAAAGATCCCTCTCGTTACGATAATCGCTCGAGAATGCGCCGGGTCGGGCCTCACTCTGTCCGTCGATTCTGTGCTCTTTCTTCGATGCGCTTTCGTTCGAAACATAGTGCTTGCAACGGTTCGCGTCGAGAGCCCCGAGACTCGCAAGTGCGCCGCGTTCCTTGCCGCAACCCTGTGGTGTATTCTTAAATCTGGGAAGCCAACACCTAAACACGGTCATCAACGAGCTCTCGCGGATCGCGCGTATAATAAGATCACACCGTGCCGGTTCGCGGGGGTGCCGGGGGGACCCTCGTGACCCCAGCAAACTACTACGCGGATCTCGACTTATTTTATCTCCTTCGAGTCTCGAGAATATCGTACATCATTGCAGCTGGTCCACCGAGACTTTCAGACCTGACGCGATTGTACGTAAAAAAAAAAAAAAAAAAAATCGAAAATTCGCGATACCTGATAACTGATAACAATACGATATTATGTATATCACCGTTTTACGTTTTAGAAAATTTTATCTCAGTAAAAACATCGCGGATGAAACAGATACTGAGAAATGAATAATAACCATTTTCAAAATATTTATTTCGCGCGTATTGAAGATATGAATAAATTTAAAAAAAAAAAACTAAAAAAAATTATAAAAAAAGAATAATATAATATTTAATAAATTGATATTTATAATAATATAAATATCAATTTATCATTGACATGATAAATTTAAAAAAGAATACAAATAATAATAAAAATATAAATAATAATATTTAGGTTTTTTACAATTTTTTATATTAATATTAATGTTTGATTTTATTTTATTTTGTGAGTTGCATTGAAAAAAATTATTATTTTCGCTGCAAGGATTTCAATAATATTTACAGATTTTTTTTTTTTTTACGTATGTTTTTTTTTTATTGAAAAAATATTAAAAAGGCATGAAAAATTGCTGAACTGTGTGAACATTGTTCAGTTTTACCGTACGGGTTTTGTGTTGTACCCGATACGATGAAAAGAGCCACGAGGCGATTATTAACGGTCTCTTCGTAAACTTCGTTCGATAGCGATCGATCGTTGGATGATCGAAGCCGCGATCGATGCTCCGTTATCCGTGCGATCGGTTGGATTTTAAGGGGGACTAATGGAGTTCACCGGGTTTTCAAGACCCCCAATGAATATTTCGGTCAGCGTAGGAATAAAAATAAAATAAAATGTTCGGTAAAAGTTGCGAGAGATTTATCCTCCGAGTATTGTTGCACGAGAGTTAAACATAATAAGCCACAGGTAAGAATAATCAAAGGGAAAGAGCAGAACTCGCGGGAGTGGGAAGGAAGAAGAGGTAAAACGAGAAAGTAAAGAAGAAACGAGGCGGGAGGAAGAAGATCGAGCAACGAGATCTCACGGCTTGGTATCCCGATAAATCCCTTTCGCCGGACAAATAACGACAAGCCTCATTACTATAAACACGCCTTGGCAGCGGAGTCTGCGTGTGGCACCGCGCCGCGTTCTCCCTTTACTCTCTTCATTCTTTTTCATTATTTTTCTTTTATTTTTTATCTTTATTTTCTATTTATTCTTCTTATTTTTCGTCTTCATCTCTTCCTCGCGTTATTCACTCCTCTGCTCGCACGTCGTTCGTTCTCTCGGCGTTGACTCAACGTGCACTTCGCGAATCCTCACGCGAACTCGTAAGCACCCAAGTTTCGTATATTTTTTTTTTTTTATCATTTTCAACACGTAGAAATAAAAAAAAAACCATTTTCGGTATGGATTCGTCAACAAAATGTAAAAAAAAAAAAAAATTTACGAAATTTTTTACGATGAGTTCGAAATTGAAAAAAGTTTTGCGAACGCGAAACTGAGGAATATTCGTTCGGTTAGCGATGCGAGAAACCTTAATCGAATTCTCGAAGCCCCGCGCACAGTTAGCCCGATCGATACGTCAATTAATTTCGGGAAGAGGCACCTGGCCTATCATCGTTTTGTTCACCCTATCGTGCAATCCTACGTTTCTCTCCTTTGCGCTGTACGAGTCCGGCACGCGCTATCCTCGTTCGCTCGCTGTCTCGCTTCGCGTAATATGACAGGCAAGACTCGCTGAAGCTTGTAGAGAACCCGATATCGGGAATGCGCCGCGTAACTTTTAATTATCGGGCCGCGAGTGGAGCCTCCTATACGATTATACTTACAGGTACTCTTCCGAACCACTAACAATTTCCATTGAAATCCCATTCGTAAAAAAAAACTAACCTTCAACTTGTTATACATCGTCAATCGCAGCCGTTACTATTTTTATCTTAACCTCAAAACCTCGAAATAAAAAACTCGTTAATTCGACAAACTTGTCATTAAGAATGATTTTTTATTTGTTTCTACATAAAATTCTCGTCAATTTCAATCGTCGTTAACTGAAAGTCTATAAAAAATAAACGAATCGCGAATAAAAAATTTTCGAAGTATTTTTTTTTTTGCGATCTCAGGGCGAAACGTTTTCCAGTATCCAATGTATGTAGTATGATATTCTCGTGTATATCGCCGGTGTCGCTGACTCGCCGCAATGTTTAGCTCCGAAGGATACGAGACCTATAAAATAGTATTTCGGAGGCCCATTCACGGCCTCCACTTTCATCAGTGGTCCGCCGCTGTCACCGCCGCAAGAATCTGAACCGACTTCGCCCCCGACGCACATCTGCTCGTCGCCTATAGCGGCGTGACGTTTGAACGCTTTTTTGCATATTTTCGTAGAAACGATAGGCAATTTTATTGTTTGAAGAATAACACTCGGCTGGGGATTATCTGGACGAATCGAGATGACAAGTTTATTATTTCTCGTATTATATCGATAAGCTGCTTAGACTTACTTATGTCGTATATTCCCCACCCGGCGACTTCCGCTTTCTGACCAATAAAATTCTTATCCAAAAGTTCGCCGCTCGGCAGACAAATCGGCATCACCCAATCTACGTTAATGAAATGTATTATTATTATTAATAATAATTATTATTATTATGATTAATAATAATTATTTTTTAAATAAAAATGTCTATTTATTTATATAAGAATATTATTATTATTATTATCGTATTCTATTTTTTACGTTTTTTTTTTTTTTTTTTTTCGATCGATCTTTCGATTATATATTTACCATTGTAATTCACAGGCCGATCCAATCGTATAATTGCAATGTCGTTTTTAAACATGGGTTTGTTGTAATTTTTATGAACGATTATCTGTGCCGTTTTAAAATCTTGAATCGGATCGGCGCAATATTCGTTTTCGCAGTCGGGATTAGTTTGGGTATTATGTTCGCCAAGTCTTACGCCCGCTACTCTATATCTGTGTGCAATTTAAAAAAATTTGCATTACGTTGGACACGAGCGTAAAATAAAAAAATTACGATCGATTGACGATATTTTACATGCCGGGAAGATTCGCGACGCAATGGGCCGCAGTTACAACGTAAATTTTGTTGATAAGCGAACCGCCGCATCTGTAAGCGAGCGATGGTTTCTTATCAGAGTCGCTGTTTTCGCTGTTGATGTAAGCGATCCTACAGATCCACGGATAAGCGCCCATCGAAGCGTTTTTACCGCCTATTATACGATCGCTATTCGAAATTCCACATTTTTCGTGTTCCAGGAGCATCCAACTTGGATGCTGCGTTATATCCACTGGGAATTAATTCGTAACGATTTCATTCGAAACTAATTAACAGCGTAATAATAATCCGAAAGTTGTCCACGAATTAGTTTTTTTTTTTTTTTTTTTTTTTTTTTTTTTTAATTGCTTACCACGTGCGACGCTCAACGGAATGACGATTGCAAAACTCCATATACAGTAAATGTAAGAATTCCATCGCGATCCTTGCATTTTTATTTTTTTTTCAACTTAAAGACGAAATTACGAAAATTTACCCGAGTTAAACGAAGATTCGAGAGGGAATAGTTTTTTAAAGCAATATTCTTCCGCTGTTCTTAAACATCGACTGCAACACGTATGAAAATTACAATCGTTTCGAAACGCAGTTTCTCCGAGCCGAATCTCCTTATCTCCGTAACCAACGAACAATGCTGATCGCTGAATACATCCCGGCAATAAAAATTCCCGTAGTTTCGATAACAAGATCGTTAAAACAGCAATTATTCACAGTGAAATAAGATTTATTGACGCCTATCGCCTCGCGCAACTACATCCCATCTATATATGTACATTTCTATAGGATCGATGCTTTTAAACGAAATAAAATGTTTTCCTTTACACGTGTTAAAGAGATAAATAGACGATATGACAAAAATACGTATACGAAAAAAAAAAATAATAATAATAATAATAATAATAATAAAATAAATCGAAGTATTTTTAACCAATATTTTCAGCTGCAATCGCAACAGTCGCGTTTTCGGGATTATTTTCGCAGCTATTCGAATCTCGGGAATCCGAAATTTGATTGCTGCAAGAAGATTTCGAATTTTCGTCCATCGCGCGGTCGGATCCCGCGCAAGCTTTGCGGGACTCTTCGCTGGAGCATCCGCTGTCCGACGAATCGTTGTTACCAGTCGCCAATTTTTTTCTCGGATTCGGGTCCTCCGTTTCGCTATCGTCGGAACTATCCAATTCGTCGGAATTGAAATCGTCATCCAGAATGGTTTTTCTCTTTATGCTTTTCGTTTCCTGTTCCGTTTTTTTTTCGCTTTCGTATGCTATTGCCGTAGCGGCGGCCATTTTGAATCCTTCCTCAACGGAATCCGCTACTCTGTCCGTCAGTCCTGAGCGCTCCTCTTCATATCTTTTATCCTTAAATTCGTGTTTAGGTACCGCGCAGAGTTTTTGCAATTTTCGTTTTTTACGTTCGACTTCCTCCTCCTCTCTGGATTCTTGTTTTTCAATCCACGCTTTCAGTCTCTTCTCCTCGTTAATGTCTCTAAGACGACGTCCGCTGAGATCTCTGCACGCCTCGCGATTCGTCGTTTTTTCGATTTGCGCGCCGATCGCTCGTAGCATAGAGCCGAATCCTCCTTTTCCGCCGAAAATTCTCGGCACGAGCGACGCGGATCCTTCGATTCGCGCGACTCCATCGTCGACGAGACGACCGTTTTGATAAATGTAAAAGAAATCTTTCGGCAAACCCTGCGATTATAAAAAAACTTTTGTTGGTCGCGATGTTTGATGAAAGTGGGGTTAGGACGCGTTTTCGATACGTACCTTACTTTCCAATATATTCCATATTTCGTCGGTCGTGAAGCTTTCCTCGTTGCGAAAGATTGTTCGCGCTCCTCGGCCCGTCTCGATCTTCAATTCGAACATTTTTTCTCGATGGTTGAAGGTGAATTTTTGCACTTCGAAATTGTGTCAATTACGACGCGATGTTTGTGTACTTTCTCGTCAGCGATGAAATGCAAACTGACATCACAACGGGATTGCAGAAAAACGCGTACTTATCTACCGAGCGAGTTTTTCAGCGCATTCTGGTGGTTACATCAACGAATCTCTTGTGCGTTTGACGTTGTCCTGTGGGATCCGTGGGTATGTGTGCGTGTGTGTGTGAATGCAACACTCGCGTAGAGGTGAACCTACGAGGCAATATGGCTGTCACGTAGTTGTACACTACATCTGATCACGGCGGTGGTGCGGGACTCACGAGACGTTTGACACTGTTAAAAAAAAAAAAAAAAAAATTCATTTACGCTTTTTCGCCAATTACGAGTACTTTAAACAAGCGTCGGTGGTACGTTTAACGCGGGTGTCACATATGAGTAATGTTTCGCGATTTCTCGATGAATATATGTGTTCGCGAGTCCGCCGGCGGCTCGCACTGAATCATGTTCAGCAAGAAACTTCACGTAGACGTCAAAAAGTCGACGCTGAAAATTCAAGATGTGAAGAAGGATAGTGCCACGCGTTTTAAGCATCTCAAGATCGTTTTGGGTATGTTATTCCGCATCTTCAATTGAAAAAATAAAATAAAAGACACTCGCAGACACCTGTTATTGTCGGATTAACAGATGCGACGAATTACATTCTTCGCAAAACTATCGAGCAAATTTTCTCTGTTACGCTCGTCTAACCTACTCTCTGTGTACTTCCGGGAGAAGGGGTATTAACTCGCATCTCTCAGCGTTTTACTTCCTACACATTTATTCCGCGATGCTTTTACGGCAACGCAGTTAAAAACCCACGCGATTCCAAGCATCATTTCGAAACTACCGACGATAACGCAAATGCACGATATCTTAAGAATTTTTTTTCCAAAACTCGAAGCCTCCAGTGAGGTTAGTGTCTGACTTGTTTTTTTCCGCGACAATTACGTTTCCTGCCAGAGGCATAAAACGTTGAATAATCGGAACTACCATACTATTATGGATACACGCGTATCTAATCACAAAACCACATGTTCTCATAAACCAGACCACCGGAGAAATACGCGCGATATCTGGAATCTGTTTGCGCAGACCAGTGATTAATGGATTAATATTGACGCTCGTCAAAAGAGTTTCTATGCACACGAAATTTTTTTTTTTTTTTTTTTTCTACACGTGTTTTGTATTCACAGAAAATGTTGACATCGACGAGGCTAAAGGATTCTTCGAGGGAAACTTCAGTCACGTTTACTTCATTCTTTACGACTGTTTTGTGTCAGCGGAAGCCAATTTGCGGCAACGAGGTAAAGATTTGCGAATAAATGCCTCTGTGCCGCTTAAATTCATAATCATTGCTTTTAAAAATTAACACGAATTTTAATCGTAACACAAAATTATTTTTCTGCTATCTCATTGCCGACAGAACTATCGTTTCATCTCGGTAAGTAAAATTAATGATTCTAATTGCATTTTATAAAATTTGCCTCTGTTTTATCTTCAGTCGCAGTTTTTCGTTGAAATTTCATAAAATTTTTTGTTTTTTTTTTTTTTGTTTTTATTAACAGTACACAAGGCGCACAGAGAAGAATTGGAACAAGTTTTGCAACTGTTGGAAAAGGTCCTGACGCTGCTTCCCGAGTTGCTGAACAGAAGATGGCAGTGTCACAGTTTGGCGAGAATTCTTCACAAACTTCTGCATCCGGGAAACAGTTGGAAACTTCGAAGACAAGCGCTGAGGTGCAAATTTGTTTTATACTTGACGCGAAAAACGTTGAATTGATTAATTTGGAATTATTTCGTAAAAAAAAAATTCGTAAATAAATGAAAGTTTTTTTTTTTTTTTTCGATTAATTTCATTTGTTTGTTTGTTGCCGAAGTTTGGGTGATTTTTCACGCGTAATACTCGAAAAAAACGGCGAGAATAAAAATTACATAATTTATCGGTAATTACATCGAAGATTTTTTATTTTTTTTTTTAATTTTCAGATATTTCATACTTTGGTATCAAGCGCTCGGCGAAAATGCACCGGAGCACATCCACCAGATGTTCGCGTGTCTGGTACCGGGTTTTCCGCCGCGTCAGCCATCGCCCTATCAATCGGAGCGGCGGCCGGACGGCCGAAGGGAAAGATCAACGAATTCCTCGAGTACCGACGACAAGGAAAAGCGCGAATTTTACGACACGCAAGTTAGCCAAAGTATTTTTCACGACAGCAATCTATCGCACGGACCGATCAGCCAAGCGAACGGTGTACCGATACTTCCCGTTCAGAGCGGCGAAAAACCTCTCGATAATGAGACCGTAAGATTTTTCGAAGCTCTTCTCGAATTCATGGTAACGCAGGTACGCTAATCAAATCGATTATTTCGCGCGATACGAGTTATTAATTAATTACTAATGTTCGCAATAACGTAAATAATTATCATTCGTCTATTTTACAGGTCGTGAAAGTCGAGTGGCGCGACAAACACACGCGACAACACAAATCTTTTCAATTTCTGTTGGAACGCTTCAAGGCAACTTATTTGCGTCATATATGTCCGGAATTCGATGAAAATTTTTCCCTCTACAAGCCGAATTTGGAACTTCCGACAATGCGACAACCGTCCAATCAAAGTCAAGGAAATTACGTACTTTGCAAAGTCGCGCTGATTAAATGGCTCGCGAGTTTTACGCACGTAACGAGAAAAGACGGTCCCTTTGCTCCTCCGGTTAACAAGTGAGTTAAAGCGATTTTTCGTTGTTTTTTTTTTTTTTTTTTTCATATTCATTTCTTCTATTCACTATAATCGATTGTTAACGTGCCGCCGAAAAATTACAGTCCATCGCCGAACGAGGAAAATGCCGAAACGGATATGCGACGAGTATCCGTTGGACAACAAAGTACCGGTGATCCAAACTCTTTGTCGCCCGAGATGACGAACAACACTCAACAGCAGGACAATCAAAATCAACAAGACGACGGCGGACAATCGGCCGTTGCGCTCGTTCGCGAAGTTCTCTACGGCAGTCGCGACAATGTTAATTTTGTTCACGAGATTTATCGACAGGCATTCCTATTAGACTTCACACACGCCGGTGCGATACGAAAATCTATCGCCGTTTACAAAGACTGGATACAGATGAATGTAATAAATTATTTATTTATTTTTATATTTACGGAAAAAAAAAAACTCGTATTGATATTAAAAAAAATACTATATATTTTTAATATATATTAAAAATTATTATTTTTAATATATATTAAAAATATAATAATATTAATATAAAAATATTATTATTATTATTAATATTTAATAATAATAATATTTTATGTTTTTATAATTATTACTATTTAATAATAATTCTTTTTTTTTAATTACAACTTTTTTAATGTTATTTATTAATCCTCACATTTACGCTTACAGGAAATTCCCCCCTTTATGCTTGAACCGTTGGACGGCCACAAGGACCGAGAGGCCGAAGAAGCACAGCGAAAGGATGGAACAGAACACGACAAGAGTCCGTCGGATAGCTATAGACAGACTCGTCTTCGTAACGATTCGTATCTCGGCGCGATACATCGCGAAAATTTGTTCGTCCGCGCGGGACTGCAGAACGTTCTTCAAATTTTTATAACGCAAGCGTCGAACGTATTTTTTTTGGAGAGTTCCGGCGGTCACGCGTCAGCAACATTACTTGAGGAACAAACGGATAGTTGCAAAAGAGTTTTAAACGTCTATAGATACGTTGTTATGCACGCGAGACTGGAGCCCTCAACTTGGGATCAATTGCTTCGGTACGTTGGCGCATTCAGGATCTTTCCTTTCGCGTTAACGCGATTATCTCTTATCGTTAAACGATTAATTTCGATATTCGCAATTTTTTTTTTTTTCTTTTACAGAGTACTTTTGCAAATAACGTCGTTGGTACTCGGAGAAAAATCTTCGAGGCGAAAGCATCACGAGACGATAGGCGGAAAACTCGCACCCGCGATATTTCAGACTCTTATCGTCACTTGGATCAAAGCGAATTTGAATGTCGTTATTCTCACACAACTTTGGGATCAATTTCTCGAAGTTTTGACGTCGCTGACTCAGTGGGAAGAACTCATTCGCGAATGGGCCGTAAGTTTTGCAGTTTTAACTTTCATTGTTTTTTTTTTTTTCACGCGATTTACAAAAATTTCGTTGAATTACTTTTTTTTTTTTTTTAACGCGATTTGCGAAAAATTTCGTTGAATTAAATATAATTTTTCTTTTTTTTTTACGCCATTTACAAAAAATTCCGTTGCTTTTTTTTTTTTTTTATGTGATTTGCGAAAAATTTCGTTGAATTGAATATAATTTTTCTTTTTTTTACGCGATTTACGAAAAATTCCGTTGATTTTTATTCTTTTTTTTTTACGCGTTTTGCGAAAAAATTCGTTGAATTAAATATAATTTTTATTTTTTTTACGCGATTTACGAAAAATCCCGTTGATTTTTATTATTTTTTTTTACGCGATTTGCGAAAAAATTCGTTGAATTAAATATCATTTTTCTTTTTTTTACGCGATTTACGAAAAATTCTGTTGATTTTTTTTTTATTTTTTTTTTTTACGCGATTTGCGAAAAATTTCATTGAATTAAATATAATTTTTTTTTTAACTTCGATATGCATTGCAGAAAACTTTGGATACACTGACGAGAGTACTTGCGAGACACGTCTATAATTTGGATCTCAACGATCTCCCGTTGGATAGGTTAAGTGAGCAAAAATCGAAGAAACGGCGAGGAGTCGGTAGCCGCGCTGCGTCGGCCGGTAGCGTACAATCGCCTCGTCGTGGAAGCATAGATCGTGAGACAAGCGTACCGGGCAAAGAAAACGTTCCCGGTAATTGAGAGGAGTTTGTTGACCGTTTTTCGCATCGTTTACCAAGCGGCAATTAACGCAAAAAGGTAAAGAGGGGGTGCGGCTGTGTGAATTTATGATCCGTATCGTCGTAGATCACCCTTCGCGGGACTTCAGGAAGATCCGACAATTGCCGAGAAGCGCGAGCGACAACACGATATACAACGGCAAAGCGCGCGCCAAGTTTCATCGAAATCGTACGAACACAGCGAACTTCGGCATCCCGGGTGAGTTTTTTGCGTTTCGAGGCTTTCGATCCAAGAAACAGGTTGCGTTTTCATTATTTTTTTTCTTCTTTTCATAAAAAAAACAAAAAAATATCCCCGTTATGTTTTTACTATTTATTTTGTTTTCGATTCGCACTTTTCAATCCACATACTCGAGAAGATGCGATTCACGATCGTTGACTACGCGATAACTGCGTAGTAGACGACGTTTCGCAAATGTTATTTATAACTTTGTCTCCCTGTTTTTTATATACTCTTTGCTTTGGTTCTGACACCGGACCTAAAAATATCTTCGTACTCCTGTGTCAGAAACTCTGCCGCTTTGTCGTCGCCGGTTCGTTCGTTTTCGCCCATTTAATCGGTAACCATTCGTTTCTTAATAAAGCTTCGTACGCTGCTGACAATTAAAAAGACAATTAAAATAATAATTAAAAAAAATATACGACATTAATTAATTAATTGCCAATAAGCCATATCGTTGCCGTATGCCTAACGATCATAAAACATCGTAACGACGGCTAGTAAACGTTTTTTTAAATTTATGTACTCTTTTTTTTCTTTTTTTTTTCTTTCCATTTGTTTGTTTTTTCACGTATTCGAGTACCGAATGTTAACAATTTCCCTCCTCGCGCGCAGTACTTCCATTATCGATAGATCAAGAAATGGCGAAACTATTGTCAAGCGGTTCGAACGCGACGTCCGTCGTCACAGTTAAATCACTGGCAGGAAGAAGAGCCAAATCTTTGGATAGCGTCGTCGTCGTGGATAGCGAACCGCCCACTCCTCGCTGTCCCTCGCCGACTCCCAGCAGCGGCGTCGACAGCAACAAGGATAGTCCGATACAAATTGAGAATATAGACGGTAGCAGTATCGGTACGTATACCATTCCATTATCCCATCGATCATCTTAAAAAAAAAAAAAATCCCCAATTTTCCAATTTAAATTAATTCTCAAACGCTTTTTGTGTATCGCATTTTTTTCTTTTTTTTATTAATATTTAACAGTAGAATATAATTTTCATTGTTAAATTAATCGTTGCGTCTCGTTTAGTAGCTATTTTATCGCTCGAAATATAAAAAAAAAAAAACAAACAAAAATGCTTCGAAAATTAAACAGCTTCCGTGTCTCGTGATGCAAATACTAACGATATTTGTCAAAAACTCTATTTTATTTTTTTCTTTTTTCTTCAAAACTTTTTCAGCGGTTTTGGGTTGAAAATGGTAAAAGATACTTTTGTATTTTTGTTTTTGGTATTTATTTTTGAAAGAAATTTTTTTTAAATTCAACAGCAGATACCAATGACGCCTCGGAGCGACGATCGGTGATGGCGGGTGGCGGAGTGCGCGGATGGTTACCCGACGTCGCCGTCGTTTTGTGGAGAAGAATGCTTTCGGCTCTCGGAGACGTTAATAACATTCAGGATCCGGTTTTACACGGACAAGTGATGGATTATCTCGTGCAGCTGACGCAGACTCTCGTGAAGATACGTCTGAATCAAGGAATCTCCGGGGACAATCAGGCGACGCCGCCAGCACCCGATCTCATTCCGCCGCTAACAGTTATCGCTCCCTGGTGCTTCAAGGTGATTCTACACTTGTAAACCGTAATTACTTACGATTGCACGATTACGGAATCACAATTAGGTATATAAATTGCGTGTCTCGTTTTGTTAAGGCGATTCAACTACCGTCGCGCTACGAAGTCGGACGTCTCGCTGCGTATCGTCTCATTTGTCTTCTGACGGTACAACCGCTCGACATTAATTTGCCGAAAGCTCATTTAACACTATTCTATCGCGCTGTTCACGGTGGAATATCGAGCAACGATGTCAAAGTTCTTCAAGCGCTCGTCAAGTACACAGGACCCCGACTATTCAGTCTCAATCTTCCCGGCGCCAGTCTACTAATTCTCGATTACATTCACGCAGCGAATATTATACTCGGAAGTCAAGATCTCGAGGTAAACGCTATTTTATAGGCATCTAAAGGCGTTATGACACATCGGAAGTAAAAAAAAAAGCCATTCATTTCGTTGTAACGTGTAAATGCGTTATAACGCATCGCGAGTAATTTCAAAAAACAAAAAAAACTATTCGTTTCGATGTAATATGTAAAAGCGTTATAACACATCGCAAGCAAATTGCAAAAAAAAAAACCATTCGTTTCGTTTCGTATAATTTCGTTCCATTAATTTTCAGGCACCGCGAACAGAAGCCGTGTCGATTCTCGGTTCGCTTCTAACGCTACCAGCAACAATGTCAAAACTTCCGGTATTACAGCCCAACGGTACAGACATCGAAACGATGCCGTGTCCCGACGCTCGGGAACACATTGTTAAGATACTTCTAAGAAGTTGCAGACGAGAACCCTCCGGCGTCGCTCGCTGCGTTGCGCTCTCCAGCATAGCTATGTTTGCTTACAGAGAATTGTCGCACAATACTCAACATCCACGTGTACCGGAAGCTATTACGGTGCTTCTTCAGGCGCTGAGGGTAAGCATAGCATTTTCTCGTACAGAAAATTATTTTTCTTACGATTTGCGAAAAGCGATGCACAGTATATATTTATAAATGACTATAATTCCTGAAAAATTAACGCTTTTTTTTTTTTTTTTTTTCATAATTATAATCGATAAAGTATTAAGAACCTCTACATAAATTTTTTTTGAAAAAAAAAAAAAAATTATAAATAAATTTGTAATGAGATATTAGCGATCGAATTTTTTTCAAGGAATTATTTTCGTTATCACCGCATAGAGAATGAAGTTATTTCTTTTTTTTTTTAATAAAAAAACAAATGCACGATGAAATTAATGGTTGGACAAGTATTATGCTTTGCTTAGTTAGAGTTATCGATAGTAAGGAATCGGTGTGTGACTTGTATTCGATTGGCAGAGAGCCCACAGGGCGGGCAGACGAAGGGACGGCTTCTGCACTCCCATCGCGGATCAGGTAGTCGATGTTAGATCTCTCTATTGTTTGTCCCCTTAAACCCCTCGAAACCCCCCAAAGTTTCGCTGTTTTCTTTCCAGTGACGTCTGTTTTTCCTCGGAGTGTCGCAGATTTCTATTCGCGTCGAGTGTATTTACGTCCCGACGAAACATCATCGAGATGAATGCATGTTACACGCGCTTTCCTCTGTGTACATTTTTTAACGCTTCTCCTGCTAATCGATATCAACGAAATATATATGTTTCATTGCTTCGATTATATATTCTTTATATACAATAATTGATTATGTAATTTTCATGATTTTTCCGCAGGCGAATCATCCAGCAGTGGCGCAAGTGGCCTGCGATTCTCTTCTTCTGCTTTGCGACAAAGCTAACGTTCTTCTCGATTCTTATCCGAAAGTAACGTGTAAAATAATTCAGGTAAAGAAAAAACAAAATTAGTATATTGAAATTTAGTATCGCAATGATTTGTCACGAGGAATTATTTTTTATTCGCAGGTCTTGTCGGAAACTCTAAATACAATGACGAGCCGCGATCGCCGTAGCGCTCTCACGACGTCGATGCTGTTTTGTCTCGGCGAATGGGCGATGCAGTTAGGACCAAACGTGTTACTTAACACATTCCAAGGAAAACCTTTACTTTTAACACTATTTACTGTGAGTAATTCATCGAAAATCTCTTCGACGATTAATCGAAACGCGAAAAATAGCGTCTGATCGATATTCGTCGATTTCCACTTCGCAGGTTTTGGATAATATCGTGCAAAATCGCTCGGATCGGAGTTCAGTCGATGCGGGAAAAAATAATCGACATCAGCAAGAAAACGACGATTTCGATCCGGAAGTTAGTCTCGACGATTTGGTCAAAGATTCGTCGAACAAATCGCCGCGTCGCGGAAACGTACAATCGGTACAACTCGCCGCGAAAATGGTAACTAAAATACTTTTGATAGCCCATCGCTGGGGAAAAAAACGCCGATTATTAATGTTATTCAACGTTTCAAGGTGATGATGCATTTGGTTAATCATTTGGGACATTTTCCGATGGGTATCGGAGCGTCGAGACTCTCGTCTCTCGTCGTGGAATTGGACGACGTTCCGGGGATCGATGGCGATGAATTATCGTCGGCTATATTTCAAGCGCCGAATATTCAATTGCTGATGCTGTCGAATTCGATAGTAATGTCTCTCGTGGAACTCGCAGCGTTGGACGCACCGGGCGGTGGAGTAACCGCTGGTCTCACGACCGGTCCATCGATGGTTAGGGTATTGTTACGCGATTTGGCCGGCAAAACATCGTGGGACAGTTCTATTCTTTACAGTCAACCGTCCAGCGACGACGATATGCCAGCGGCGATCCCGAAACCGGGTAAATAATAATTTCTCCGATTTTTCGTAAAAAAAAAAAAAAAAAATCTGATAAATCGGTTATTTTTACTGTCTATTCATTTTTTCGTAACAGTCGACTGGAATACAAAAATTTCCAAAGACGAACATCACAGCCTCGCGATGACCTCTCAGAACGGTCCTCCCAGACACACGATGAGACATCGCGAACCAAACATATTACCGACTTTCGCAAACGCTGCCAGCGATATGGATAATCTTGACGATGTAAATTTTAGTCTTTGACTCTACAGAATACAATTTACTTGATGAAAAGTGATTACTACGATTGTTTCTTCTCGCAGCTTCTTCAATACATCGGTCACACGAGTCCGGAGGTTCTATCGAATCCCGAACTCGCGCTGAACGCCCCGGCGAGTCCGCCGCAAGCACACTGTCTGGAAAGCGAAACCATCGGTGCGATTCTCAATCAACGAAACACCGCTCGCGAACACGTGAAGAATTGGAGTCAACATATAAGGCGAGCGATACTCTGCGCTGTTGTAGTTTTTTATTTTTGTTAAAAAAAATTCAGAATTCAAAATTCAAAATTCAGAATTCAGAATTCAAAATTCAAAATTCAAAATTCAGAATTCAAAATACAGAATTCAAAATTCAGAATTCAAAATTCAGAATTCAAAATTCAGAATTCAAAATTCAGAATTCAAAATTCAGAATCCAAAATTCAGAATTCAAAATTCAGAATTCAAAATTCAGAATTCAAAATTCAAAAATTTCCACATAAAAAAAAATTGAATGAATTATTAATTAATAAATTTCAATTTTCTACATTGTTATAATTTATTTTCAAAAACAGCACATCCGCGGTAGCGGCGAGTCCACCACCGTGTCGTCCGCCACCGGCGCCGTTCCATCATTGTCGCCTGTTGTTCTCGCATTTGGGATTATCGGGTTGGGAACAACGAAGAAGATTGCATCTCCTCGCGAAGAACGAAAAGCTGTTACGCGAATTGCGTAATCTCGACGGTCAACGTTCGCGAGAAACTCATAAAATGGCAGTGATATACGTGAGTCAAGGACAGGAGGACAAGAATTCTATACTGAGCAATGTGACCGCCAGCAAGGAATACGAGAGTTTCGTCGCTCGTTTAGCGTGGGAAGTCGAACTCGAGTCCCACACGGGATTTCTCGGGGGTCTCGTACCCGGCAAAGCGTCTGGCGTAACAGCTCCGTACTTTGCGACTTCCTTCGTCGAAATTCTGTTTCATGTTGCGACGAGAATGCCGTCCGACAGTCCGGAGAGTTTGCTGCAAAAAGTTAGTCACGTTTTCGTCGTTCCGTAACGATATTTTGTGGATTTTTTTTTTTTTTTTTTTTACTATAAAATGATTTTTTTTCTTTTTTTATTTCTCAGACGCGGCACTTGGGAAACGACGAAATTCACATCGTGTGGTCCGAACATTGGCGCGATTATCGCCGCGATATAATACCCACAGAATTCTGCGACGTTCTCATAGTGATATATCCGCTGCCGAATAAATTGTACAGAATTCAGATATCACGAAAATCCGAAATACCATTCTTCGGACCACTTTTCGACGAATGCATCGTCGAGGATAAAGTTTTACCGGGTTTAGTAAGAACCACAGCGCTCGCTGCGAGTCGAGCTAAACGATCGACTCTCACGTTGTATCAGCATTAGTACGCATTTTTATTATTAATTATTCCCAATTAATCGATTAATATTTACGATTCTAATGAATGTTTTTTTTTTTTTCGTTCTATTAGTTACGAGGAACGCGCGAGATCCATCGACACAGTGATGCGAAATCACAAGGAGGCGACAACTTTCGAGGAGTTCGCGGCAAATGTTTATTCTCCCGTTCAGCCGCCGAGTCCCTTCAGCGGCGCATCATCGGTCTCCGGTTAGTAAAAAAACTCAAAATTAAGTTCGTGAAATACGAAATTACACTTTTATATATATATTTTTTCTCGTTATTAGGATCCACGACGAGCGTACAATCGACAGCCTCTTCGAATCTCGCCGCAGCGCTGATAGATCCGCATCAGGGACGCGTCGGTCTGCGAAACAATTCGTCGAGTGGTTTAGACAATCGCGCGAACAGAGGTGACTAAATCAGTCCGCTAAATTCTCCCCCAATGCTCTCCCCGTAAGAAAAATCCGACACGTTAGTATCACTCAGTACTTTTATTATTTTCTGTTACGTAGTTTTTTTCGTTATTTTCGTAAATAATTGTCGTTCGTCTATCGTAAGTGGTAATTGAAAATTTTCGATTGTCGTTTTCTCTAATTCTGTCCCTTCGCCGAAATTGAAAAAAAAAAAAATGTTATCGTCAAAATACTAATTTATCGTGTGTACGCGCGATCGCGTGTCTGTCCGCAGCTTCCGACGGTAGCAGAGTTTGGTTCAGCAGCGATACGCAGGACAGTCCCGCGTTACACGGCATATCGCCGCGACCTTTGAAAAAAATGTCTTTCAAGACGGGACCTAAGCATCGAAGCTCCGGACAGCAGGCAACGCCGCCCGACAGTCCGCGATACAAGTAACGTTAAAATTCGCCGAAAGAAAGACGTTGAAAAGACAGAACAACAGCAACAAAATCGTTCGAGGAATTTTTTTATTCCCCGAGGAAGAGGCAAGTGGATTCGTCTCAATTCATAATGAAAAAAAAAAAAAAAACAAAAAAACAAAAAAAAAAAAAGTTTAATAACAATTTCCGCACCGATACGAGAGAACCGCGACCCGTGATTGGTGGTCTTAGCGTTTTCTGTTTTCCGTCCTTAGATTTAATTTTTTGTATGATTACCTGTACAGATCACACAGTCTGCTACGTCACACGGCATGAACGCAGCAATTTATTTATTGATAGGTATATTATATATATATATATTTATCGTACGGCTAGTAGAAGCAAAGGGAAAGTAATCGAAAAAAAAAAAAAAAAAAAAAAAAAAAAAAGACGGAAAAAAAAACACAAAGGTAATATACGGTATTGTAGTTCTTTGCTTCTCACTTATGTTTCTCGATCGTTAATCGGAGTCTGGATAATCGATGTTCAATCGATTTTCGATATAAACGGTAAGACGTTCATGTGTGTTCGGCAAAAAGACGAGAAAAAAAAAAAAAAAAAAAAAAAAAATCTCGCAGGATGTATGAATTTTCTTTTTTTTTTTGCTTTTAATATATATATATTTTTTTTTAAACTACAATGCTGAGCATAAAATGGTCGATCGGCAAAAAAAAAATCAATCGACTGTTAAACAATCAAAGTATTCACGTGACTCTCGTTAATCGGCCGTAAGTAAAAAAAATATATTTCGAACATTCCGGGCATTCCGTACGAGTGCTAATTTCACACAGAGAGAGAAATATAGATAGAGATATGGGAATTGATTTAATTGTCACGCGAACTTGTAGCGTCGTCAATTGCTTTTCGAAAAACAAAATGGTAGATATTTAAATGTTACAAATCGTTAGGTGGCGAACTACCTAAATCCAAATCATCGGCCAAAGCAGCATTATTTTTTCACTAATTTATAGCCCGTTTAGATCGTTGTTGAGGAAGAAAGTTGTATGTAATGTACATAAGTCATTTACGAGAAAAAAAATAACACGGTACGTGAAATCGTTTTTTTTTTTTTTTTTTTTGGAAGATCGGTAAGTATAGACGTTACGAAGGCGCGATGTATTTGAAGAAAAAAAGAAAAAAAAGTTTATACAACACTTCGACGCGCAACTCGCGATCTATCGATATCGTTCGTGTGCGTGTCTCATATATATATGTTTAAGACACAATTGCGTTAATAATCGTATCGAATTATTGTACTTAAAGGATAACATGTTGTTCTTACCACCAACCGCTACTTCCGATATTATTTTTACTGTTAATATATATAAATATTATATATATATACACTATATACATATTAATACCACCATCGAATAACAATAGCAAACGCAGGTGAAACTATTTTTCCGATTTAAACTCTCTTGTTCTTGACGGAAAGTTTTTAGCTAACAAATTGCGCGCGCATACGAGTGTATAAGCCTCTACGACTTTTCTCTTTTCTCACTATGTTTACGGCTTCGTATATTGGTAGAGAATATACTAATCATAGTATAGAGAAAAAGGATCGTAACAATAAAAACAAACAAACAAAAGTCGTGTAGGCTGTAACTACGTGCCCGCGACACAAAAATAAAAATAATGAGTTCGTCGAGGATGCAATTCGTTGTACGGACATTGGCTCAACAGCCGGATATAGCCTTATTTACAAAGATATTTTGGCTTTTAAAAATAAAATGGGCAGTTGTCACACTCGACGCAAAGTTTGTACATTTATTTTCGTTTACGAGACCCTTGAGCTTCGATTGTTTTCTTTTGTGTTTTTTTTTTAATACATCGTACACAGAGGTCATACAAAGTACAAAAATCTTTATTAGAACTGAGTATACATTGTATACATTGTCCGAATCGTTGCGATTAATTAGGATAATGAGAACTGCAATAAAACTACAGTAACACGAGAGTCGCTTCGTGAAGGTCGGTACACGCGATGTCAAATTGCTAATTAACCTGTTGCCCCGATGACGAACGATAATGATCAACTATAACGATAATCCCTACTCTGGAACTCCAGTCCCCCCGTTTCTCGTACAAGTAAACATTGCCGAAAGGGGGGCGAAAACCTGCCACACACATCGGCGAATAACACGGGTAATCGCGCAAGCGCGCGATCCGCGAAGGAATTTTCGGGGATTGCGATTGGATTCCCCGTGTTCCGCGACGCGAAGTAACAGGCTCCACCATTGTATTTTATTTACACTTTGATATATTCGGTGCTCGACAAACCCGTTTTTCACGATTATATTTTGTAAATGCTGCAGACAGAGTCATGGAACGCGGGGTGAGTATATAACGCTCGCCGTTCAAACGATTTAATTCGTTTCGTAAAAACGTCAAATGTTTCACACGTTTTGTTGACAAAATAATTTATTTATTTTGCAAAGATGTCGGAATCGAGTAAACGCGGCGAGAGTCCGACAGTGGGGCCGGTTGATAAACAAAAAATGATAAAAGAACTCAAGGGTACGTTTATTCGAATTTAACGAAAAAACAAACGAAAGAAAAAGATTTTTTTCGATCTCGAAAACCACACGCGAACGATTGAACAACGTTAATTTGACGCTTCAACAGGTATGGATATGTATGAAGACAACATGACAACCGACGAGATGACCGACCTTCTCCGCGTCGTGAAAGAATCCACTAAGTCACTTTCGAATTTACGGAACAAAATACCTAACGAGGTAACCTCCAAAAAACGATTTTTCACGCATCCAAATTTTCTCAAGGAATCTCTAAAATAATTTTTTTTCATAGCCGATAACGGAGGATTGTCCAGTTCCGGCTTTTCAGCCGTGTTATTCGCAAGCGCTAAACGCAAATTCCTCGTCGATGTCGCAGCGAAATTCCGTTAGTCCAGAATTATCGCCAAATCAGCATTCCAATTTGCAGGAAAAGCGCAACGATTCGTCGGAGGAATGTCTGTTCACGTCGTCAAAAAAAAATCCCTTCCAAAAAGACTCGCCGGTCAATATAAACAAAACGCGTCTCTCGATAAACGAGAATACGTTTGAAACGACGAATGAGAATAAACGCACCGTTTCTCGCATGAATTCTCAGTTGCGACACGAAGAAAAGTTTCCAAAATGTAAGATAAATCCGTTAGATTACATTTCCAACGACAAAGACATGCCGCTGAGATCGCGATTTTCGCCGCCGTCCAATCGCGACAAAGAGAGCTACAAAACGTCTGTACATTCTGAGATGGCGATAGCACAGCTTTCCCTTCATCTGCAGAAACTTTCGGACTCTCGTAGAGCCGAGCGAAGGACTCAGTATGCTTCTACGTGGGGAGCGGGCATAAAGGTCGGTACCACCAACCAGACTGTTTCCAATCGTTTGAATCGCTAAAAAAAAAAAAAAAAAAAAAACAAAAGACTTGCTATTTAATACCACTGGTAACGACCGCTATGAAATACCGGTGTTTTTTTTTTTTCATTTGTTTCTACTTATACACGTGTGAAAAATTTTGTTAAATTACGCGCGTATGTATCTCGATATGCATGGAATTTGTACGTTGTATATCTTCATGTTCCACGGCGACGAATAATACGTTCGTCCTAATGTAAGAAAAAAACGAAAAAAAAAAAAAAAACGAAACAAAAGTATTGAAACTTTTTAATAAATTGTACGTCTATAAAAAAAAAACACAAAGCTTACGAGTACTTTATTTCACTTCACGTTTCTAATTTGATTTTCTTTTTTTTTTTGTCTCTCGAACGTTTCTCCAGGCGACTACGACGATCGGAAGTTTGGATGAGAAAGACATCGAGGATGAAAGAACGGAAGTCGTTGAAGCGCCGACGGAGACTAATGAGAATTTCTTTGATGAATTGCCGAGCGGTAGAAAGCGACGTGCGTGCGTGAAGCTTCACGCGTACGGTGAGATCGCGGATAACAATAGCGACGACGATTTCGAAGTTCAGGAGAAGAAAAGAAAACCAACGAAGCCGACGGCGATACCCCGAGTATCGAGTAATTCAGAAGAGAAAAATCTTAATGTTCATAACGAGAGTTCGAAAAAACACAAACATCCGGATAGCGATGGTGATTACAATTTCGAAGCGATTCTGGACGATAGCGATGAGGAAGTGACAAATCTTACGAAGAAAAAAAAAGCGAAATCGTCGAATGAAAAGAAAACTGCGACTCCGCGAACAACTAGAAAAAAAAACATCGAAACCGTATCAAGCGATGGATCGAAAGATAATTCCCTCGAGAAGGAAGACGAGACACCGATTTGCATAGAGGATTCGGACGAAATTACGATATGCGACGACGCGGATACCACCCGATCGCTGAACAAAATCAAGAAAAGCGTATCCGCCGAAGCAACGTCGTCGACGCCGTCCACGTCGTCGTATCCCCGAAGAATTATACCGCCGAATCCGTGGAACAAATATGCGGGAATAAGAGCGCGAAAACCATTGCATTCAAATGCATCGCAAGCGAATAAACAAGCGAAACAAAACAACGATACGAGTAACGAGCACTTCGACTTATGCGTCGAAAACAACAAAGAAGTCGCGAGTCCGATTTCGAGGGGAAAAAGCAAAGTTTCCCTTCAGGACGACGAGATACTCAACGCATTGGACAGCGACGAGGAAACCTCCGAGGAGCCGTCGTCGAGCAATCAATCGCACAAAGTACCGTTGAGACTTTCGAATCGTATGAAAAATCAGTGCGAACTTTTGCGCGCAGAGTCTCTAAAGGACAAGAAAGCCGCATATAATCTTCAGGAAGAGCAGAAAATCAAAGAAGAAGCAAGCGACAGGTTGAAACAGGAACGCGTGAGGCAACGCCTTCGAGCGGAAGCCGAAAAACTCAAAGTCGCGGAAACAGAAGAAAAACGACAATCAGCGATGCAAGAACAATGGAGAACGCGGATTAAGGCGAAAGAAAAGGAAAAACAGCGTCAATCGGAGAGAACGGAACTGAATCCTGAAGGTCCGAGAAATAGCTATGATTCACCGACTGTAGAGGTTTTGGTGGAAAATCCTTACGCGACGGTAAGTCCAACGAATTCGTAACTCCTTTACTTTCTCATCAACTCGATTAATGTTTAACGATATCGTTTTAATGATTTTCAGAACGGAACGGAAGGAAGAGCCGTCGGTAACAATCGGCGCGGAAGGGACTCGCCGTTCGAGGAGACGCCGTGTCCCATCTGCAGCAGAAAATTCCCAGTCGCCGAAATCGAAGCTCACGCGGCCTCTTGCGAGGAATTCGACGCCGCGGGTTCGGCCGGCGGTAGCCGATCGAATTCTCCCGCTTTTCCACCGAATTACAAAATTCCGAAACGACGAAACGTCGAACTTTTCGAATGCGATACGTGTTCGAGTTACAGAGCCAAAGACGGAAGGGACTTCGAACAACACGTTATTTCTTGTCTTTCGCGTCTAAAGGACGGCGGTGTGTAAAAATTTTAGGGATTCGCCACGACGTTAATATGTAAATAACAAATACTTTTTCTAATTTTTTTTTTTTTTTTTTTTTTTTCAGAGGCCAGTGGAAGCGGTTCGATAGTGTCGGTGCCGGATTCGCCGATACGATCACTTCGAAGAAACAGCGAACAAACGGATTCGGAAATAAACTACAGTAATCAGTTCCCATCGAAAACCCGTGCGAAAACGACTACCGGCGTCAAGAGAAAACGTTGATGGGAACCCGCAGACGCCGAGACTCGAGAGTTTTCGCTTAAAAAAAAAAAAAAAAAAAAAAAAAAAAAAACATCGTGAGATCGGCGCTCACAGTTCCTAATATATAAAAATCGAGTGAATTGGAAAAAATCGGCTCCAAGCTGATTATTAACGGCCTACGAGCGCTCGTTAAACTTTATCTACAAGAGTTACACACGTTACATCTTCTGAAATTGCCTTAAATTCGAGATATTTAATTTACGTATAGAAAACATCGATTTTCGCGATAATTGTGTTATTGCGGAAATCAAGAATCCGACAATTATGATTATTTAAAAATTGGCAAAAATCGAAGTTTTCTTCGTAACATTGTGTTGTTATTGTTCTAAAAACGATATACGATATAATTCGTGAAAAAAAAAAAAAATTACTTTGATATCTATTATTCGTAAAATCTGTAACACGGAGATAAGAAAAATCTTATCTAAAGCAAAGCGAACGATTATTATCGCATTAGATTCGGAAATTCCTAACATGTAAACAAAGTTCGAAGACAATCGAACGAACCGATTTCTTATTTATCTTTTCATTTATCTGTTGATTCGGTTGATTTTGTTTTCTTTTTCTAATATATTTATTATTTTTCATTTGAATTATCGAAACTACGAAAACAAAATGGGAGATCTTACGACTCTTTTGTATTTAAACTATTAACTACCTCTCCCCAATCAAAAGTCGACGCTGCGACGTCGGGGGACCTTAAGAATATATTATAAATAAAATTTGTAAAGAGACATTTTAATCGTCGTGTCGATATCGATTTTGCGTTTAAACATCGAAATTCCGCGTTGTTGACAAATCTGTGAGAGTAAATATTGTCGAGTCGGTCGCCCACTCGCGATTCGTCGGAACGCGGAGAGGGATAAGATGAGAAAATTGTCTCAATTATTATCAATCCTCCGCTAGCCAAAGGTCAGAATTGTAAGCGCACCGTTCGTATATCTCAGTCGTTAAATACCGTCGAAGTGTATACAACTCTCGCCGCGTATAGAATTCGCGCCGAGATGAAGGATTTCCGAGTGATTTTTCTCGTAATTGTGGGATTTGTGAATCCGGGATACTGCATCATTAATTTGAATGGCGATTGGCAAGTGACGGTGGAAAATTTTGGTAAACAATTGCATAATAATTGTTTAATGTGTTTATCATTATTATACTTTATTAACGTGTATTCTTCGTACTGCGAGAATAGCGAAACCGTTTATCGGAACGGTTCCCGGAGGTATTTACACTGATTTACAAAACGCAAATTTAATACCCGACACCCTGAAGAAGTCGAACGACGTGAAGAATCGATGGGTCGGAAATCGAACCGTAATTTACGCAAAGGAATTCGAAGGTAATTAACGTAACAAAAAAATTTTACGACGATAATAACTGATTAATAAAAAAAAAAAAATTTAAATCAATAAATAATAATTTTTAGAAAAAATTAAATAAAATAAATAAAAAATTTTAAATGTTTTGAAATTAATTATAATTAATTATTTTTTTTTTAATAATAAATATACAATTTTAACGATAAAATTATTTGCAGTTGACGAAGAAGCGTTTGCCGCCGAAACGGTTCTTCTTATTTTCGAGGGTCTCGATACGTTCGCCACAGTTTACGTCAATAATCATGAAATCGCAAAAACATCAAATATGTTTTTGCGTCACATGTTCGATGTTAAAGAACATCTCAAGGTAACAATCGTACGAATTTCATTGACTTGCGCATTGTTTCATTGTTGTAAATATTGGAATTTCCTATCGCAGATGGGAAGCAATAACGTGACAGTGGTATTCGCATCCGCGGTAAAAGTTGCCGAAGATCGTTATAATAAACAAGCAGCGAATTATATAGTTCCACCGATATGTCCTCCGAAAAATTATAACGGAGAATGTCACGTTAATCACATAAGAAAAATGCAGGCGAGTTTCAGTTGGGATTGGGGTCCCGCGATACCCTCAATTGGAATTTGGTATTTATGCAAAAATTACAATTTTTTTTCTTATAATGGAAAAATTACAATTATTTTCTTATAATGGAAAAATTACAATTTTTTTTTTATAATGGAAAAATTACAATTTTTTTTTTATAATGGAAAAATTACAATTTTTTTTCTTATAATGGAAAAATTACAATTTTTTTTTATAATGGAACAATTACCATTTTTTTTCTTATAATGGAAAAATTACCATTTTTTTTTATAATGGAAAAATTACAATTTTTGTTTTTTTTACAATTACATCTCTAATTTATCTTTGATATTTGTAGGAAAGATGTAATGCTGTATCCAATACACGATGCTGTGATAATCGACACATCGGTGGACGTCAAAGATCGCGGAGACGCGTGGCACGTGATCGCGACAACGCTTTTCGCCGTTGGGGCGAAAAACCAAAATCAGCCGATATTCGGAACGCATAAAATTTGGTTAAATCCGCTTGGAACGGCAGATACTTCAAAAGAAATCGCGTTGAATACTAATCAAACGTTTTCAACGGATACGATAACGTTAATAATTCCAAAAGTAAGTGTAGAAAATGCCGATAACACCTTTACGAATATAATCCGTTTACCGGTTGATTTTCTTCATAATTTCTCCCAAAAATCGTTATCCTTTCAGACAAAAGTATCAATGTGGTGGCCGAACGGATACGGCAATCAGACTCTCTACACTTGCAACGTAGCGCTGGAATTACAAAAGATTCCCGGAACCTATACGTTTAAATTGATGAAAATCGGTTTCCGAAAAATCGAACTGATTCAGGATCCGCTGAAAAAAGGTCGACTTTTTTATTTTCGCGTTAACGGCGTTCCGATATTCGCGAAGGGTAGCAATTGGATACCGGCGAGTATTTTCCCGGAATTATCGTCGAAAAGCGGAGTAATACGAAATCTGATGGAATCGGCAAAAATCGTTAACATGAATATGTTAAGAATTTGGGGCGGTGGTCTTTACGAATCCGATCTCTTTTACGATTTAGCCGACGCGTACGGAATAATGATATGGCAAGATTTTCCCTTCGCCTGCGCGATGTATCCGACGAATCGTGAATTTCTCGATTCCGTAAAAGAAGAAATTATTCACAATGTTAAAAAACTTAAACATCGTCCCTCAATAGTTTTGTGGGCCGGAAGTAATGAAAACGAAGCGGCGATTTATGGTAATTGGTACGGCACGGGAAACGCATCGATTTATCGAGAAGATTATTTGAAACTATACGTCGACGTGGTGAAAAAAGAAGTCGAGAATCTCGACGACACGCGTCCCTTCGTTGTATCGAGTCCCAGCGATGGTTCCTTCACGGATGAGAATGGATTCATCGGTCCCGATCCGTACTCCAATTTTTACGGTGACGGTAAGTTTTTTACGATTAGCGATAAAATAAAAAAAAAAAAACATTAAAAAAATTTAAAAAAAAAGGCAAAAATAATTTTTCGCGTCGAATGTGAAAAATGGTGAATAATCAGCGGTAATTTTTCGTCTTTCAGTTCATTACTACAATTACCTCGAAAACGGATGGAACATTAATCAATATCCGGTTACGAGATTCGCTTCGGAATACGGATTCCAATCGATACCCTCAATGGAGACATTGTGGAGCGCAACCGACAATATCGAAGATCTGCAACTCGGTTCGGATTTTCTTGAACATCGTCAGCATCTCCCCGCCGGTTGGTCGATAATCGATCATCTGATAACGAAAAATTTTGCGGTACCGCGGAGCAACGATTCTCATCGTGATTTTGGCGATTATATATATCTCAGTCAGATCGATCAGGCGATTTCGGTGAAAATACAGACGGAATCGTATCGACAAATGCAGAGCAGCGTAAACGAGAGAGGTGAGGGATACACAATGGGAGCGATGTATTGGCAACTAAACGACGTTTGGCAAGCGCCGTCGTGGTCTTCGATAGGTAAAATTTTATTCGTAATATTGAATTTAAAAAAAATGATATTTCGATGATTTTGGGATTAATTAACGAATTATTGATTTATCGATCGCAGATTTTCAGGGACGCTGGAAAATGCTTCATTACTACGCGCAGCAATTTTTCGCTCCGATAATCGTTTCTCCTCGTATATCGAATGCCAACGATCTAACGATTTATGTAATTTCCGATAAGTTGGAGAATATCGCGGAATGTATTTTGAAACTTAATGTCTACAAGTGGAATTCGTCGCAACCGGTTTACACGACGATATATCGGAATTTAACGATAGTACGTGAATTATTTTACGACATTAACGATGCGCAATATATCTTATGGAGATTATTGTTTTTTTTTTTTTTTTTTTTTTTTTTTAGAATGGTATTGCTGCACATGTTATCGATACCTTGTGGATTAACAAACTTTTCGAGAGAGCAGACTGCGGTTTTCGTACACCGAATAAAAATTGCTTCGTAGAATTCATTCTCGAGGATCGAAATCATCGATTAATCGCGCCGATTAATTACGCGCTTTCCGCACCGATGAAAGACGTTGACTTGCCGTCGACCGTGATTACAGTGAGCGATAGTGGAATAATAATTTTAAAAAAACTATTAACGGATGATGAATAATCTTTTTTTTTTTATTTTAGGTACACGTGGATCCTAATCCAATACCCGGAACTTTTGCGAATTATTTGGATTATAAGATCGAAGTTGAAGCGACAAATATAGCGCTTTTCGTGTGGCTGGAAATTCCTCATATTCAGGGACGGTTTTCCGACAATGGATTTCACGTTATCGGAAGAAATAAAACTCTCGTGTTTCACGCGAGCGAAGCTGTTACAGTGGAGCAATTGTCGAAGGGTTTGAAAGTTAGAACTTTATCGCATTTATATGATCCGAATAGATGAACAGTTATTTTTTTCCGTTTGTTTTATTCGACAATGTAATAATCATTTTTAAAATACCTGCTAACGATTGCTGAAATCAAATGAACCGCGCGAAACAAGTGACGATGCGCGTAAATCTTCCCATTCATCGCGATCAGCTGACAAAACTTATTGCGGCTAATATTCCGTGACTTTCACGCATTATAATTGTTTTTATTAAATAAACTAAATTAATAAAGAGATTATTATGATTATTTATGAAAATTTGTGTTTTTACGGTACGTCCCTTTCATACCAGTGCCATCTTACAGGGAGCGCACGATCCGTGATACTTTTGAAACTTCGCGAACCCATCAAATTTTAGCGCTTCACAAACATACGCTCCCCTCCATTTTTTTTTCTCAACCGCTTTCCCGCCATTTCTCGTGTCTCGTATTGTTAGCAAAAATACTGTGCATCGCAGACACGCGAGATATTAGTTAGTGAACGTAAAAACAGTTAATTCGTGATAAATACGACAAAAGGAAGTTAAAAAACTCGACAAATTTGCAATGGAGGGTTTCGACGATCCGGGTATATTTTTTTCCGACAATTTTTCCGTCGACGAACCTCGCGTCAATCAAGTCAATCTACAGGCGTCGAAGAAAAAGTTCAAAGAATTCATTCGACAATTTCACGAAGGAAACTTCAATTATAAATACAGGTGAGTACCCGTTCGTCGTTTATATTCTCCTAATTATCGATCGTAAATACATCGCGACGTTCCTTCCATTTTTCGCGACGCAGAGATGCGCTCAAACGCAATTACAATCTCGGACAGTATTGGATCGAATTCAATGTCGAGGATATCGCGGCTTTCGACGAATCACTCGCCGAAAGTATATATAAAAAACCGACGGAGTATCTCCCGATTTTCGAAGAAGCTGCCAAGGAAGTCGCCGATGAACTTACGGCGCCGCGTCCAGAGGGAGAGGAGAAAGTGGAGGATATACAGATACTGTTGTCCTCCGACGGCAATCCAAATTCTCTGAGAGGCATGAAGGTAAAATCATTAAAACTTCGCGTTTATTTCGAAAAATTCAATTTTTTTCACTAAACTTTTTCATTTTCGCTTATAGCCCGACATTGTGTCGCAATTGATAAAAATTCCTGGTATCGTCGTTTCCGCCTCCGGTATCAGATCCAAAGCAACGAAAATCTCGATTCAGTGCAGATCTTGCAGAAGCGTTCAGACAAATATTCCCATCAAACCGGGTCTGGAGGGTTACGCTTTACCCAGAAAATGCACAACGTAAGTATGAAAAAAAAAAAAAAAAAAAAAAAAAAAAAAAAAAAAAAAATGTTGAAACGTAATCTTTGCGTAATAAAATTTCGAAAAAATTTTTTTTGCACATTTTAAACGAAAAACTTCTAAATTAAACAATATTTACTTTATGTAAAAGAAAAAACATTGATTCTATTAAAAAAAAACTTTTCGCTCCAAAAATTCCGCGTGAATATTCACGTAGTTTTTCCGAAATTAAAAGCGTAATTTTTGTTCAATTTTGACGAATGATAGTTAATTTTGTTTGTTAAAATATTATTTATATTTCTATCAAAGAATCCAAAGAAAAAATAAATAAACAAATAATAATTATTAACAATCGCATTTTCGAGAATTCTCCGCGCGATCGATAATCGATTATATTATTTATTGAATTCAGAGAACAGGCGGGTCGTCCCAAGTGTCCCGTCGATCCGTTCTTCATAATGCCGGATAAATGCAGTTGCGTCGATTTTCAAGTATTGAAACTCCAAGAATTACCGGATCACATACCGCAAGGAGAGATGCCGCGTCATTTGCAGGTTTATTGCGATCGTTATCTCTGCGATCGAGTAGTACCGGGAAATCGCGTGTTAATTTTGGGGATTTACTCGATAAAAAAAGTAGCGGCGAGTGGCGGACGTCGGGACGGACGTGAAAAAGCTTTGGTCGGTGTGCGAGCGCCGTACATCCGTGTCGTCGGCATTTCCGTGGACGGCGATAATACCGGAAGCGGTACTCATGCGCCGATCACCAACGAAGAAGAGGATATGTTTCGCCGTCTCGCCGCTGATCCCGATGTATACGAGAGAATCGCGAAGAGTATAGCGCCGAGTATCTTCGGTTCGCTCGACATAAAGAAAGCAATCGCTTGTCTGTTGTTCGGCGGTTCGAGAAAACGAATGCCGGACGGTTTGTGTCGAAGAGGAGACATAAATATTCTCATGTTGGGCGATCCGGGTACAGCGAAGTCTCAACTTTTAAAATTCGTGGAAACCGTCGCGCCGATTGGGATCTATACTTCCGGAAAGGGAAGTTCAGCGGCCGGTCTTACGGCTTCCGTTACGCGGGATCCCGTTACGGTATGACGCGCTTCTCGTATTCGCTTCTCGTATTCGCTGCTTTCTTTCTTTCTTTTGTTTTTATTATTCGCAAATGTATTACTTTCGATTTAACAGAGAAATTTCGTTATGGAAGGCGGCGCTATGGTTCTCGCCGACGGTGGAGTTGTTTGCATCGACGAGTTCGACAAAATGAAAGAAGACGACAGAGTTGCGATTCACGAGGCAATGGAACAGCAAACGATATCGATCGCGAAAGCCGGTATCACGACGACACTGAATACTCGCTGTTCGGTACTGGCGGCAGCGAATTCTGTTTTCGGCCGATGGGACGACATAAAAGGCGAAGAAAACATCGACTTTATGCCGACAATTTTATCGCGTTTCGATATGATTTTCATCGTAAAAGACGAACACGAAGAGAAAAGAGATATAAATCTTGCGAAACACGTTATGAATCTTCATACGAACGCCGGTCAGGTGACCGAACAATCCGGCGATGGAGAGTTGCCTCTTCACGTTTTCAAAAAATATATTCACTATTGCCGAACGTAAGTTAATCGAAATTTATGAATTTTGCAAATTTTGAAGTACGTAAAAATTTTTAAAAATTTTAAATGCATAAAAAAAATATTAATTAGTAAATGATAATAATTAATAATAATAATATCAAATTTATTTTTAAAAAATTATTTACTAATCATTTTTTTTTTTCATTTTTTAAATAATAATTATTATTAGTTAATAATTAACTTTAAAAAAAATTAATTAATAAGTAATTTTTTTCAATATTTAATTAATGAACAATTAATTAATAATTTTTTTTTTGTCGCTGCTACAGTCGCTGCGGTCCGAGACTCAGCCGAGAGGCCGGTGAAAAATTGAAGAATCGGTACGTTATGATGCGCGCCGGTACTCGCGAACACGAGAAGGACACGGAAAAGCGATTATCCATACCGATAACTGTGAGACAACTGGAAGCTGTTATAAGAATTTCCGAGGCTCTCGCAAAAATGAAATTCGAATCATTCGCGACGGACATTCATGTGACCGAAGCCCTCAGACTGTTTCAAGTTTCTACACTCGACGCAGCGATGACCGGATCGTTGGCTGGTAAACATAAATCGATAATTTCCGATAATTATTCGTTTTACAACGTTTATTAATACTTATCGATAATCTTTCTCTTGTTTTTTTAAGGCGCCGAAGGTTTTACGACCGAAGAAGATCACGAAATACTCGCGCGTATAGAAAAACAATTGAAGCGCCGTTTCGCAATCGGTTCTCAAGTCTCCGAACAAAATATCGTCAGTGATTTCGTAAAGCAAAAATATCCCGAGAGATCGATTTACAAAGTAATACACACGATGATAAGACGCGGCGAGCTTCAGCATCGTCTCCAACGCAAAATGCTCTACAGATTATTTTAAGGTAATTTTTTTTTTTTATTTTTTTTTTTTTTTTTTTTTTTTTTTTTTTTTTTGGTATAGTAATTTATTGTTTTTTATCCTGATAGAGGTAGTTAAACATTTTTACCGCGATAATCGACAAGCGACGAGCGTGAGAATCGTTCTAATTCATTGGTGCGCTGTTGGTAATGAAATTGTCGACGTTATCTCACGACAACTCATCCTTAAACGGATAATGCGGATGTTTTTCAACTCTGAAAAGGCGAAAAAAAATTTTGTTAATTATCATCGTCTTGATATGAATTTTTTTTTTTTCGTAATGCGCGGCGATGCGAAATCGATGAAATTATTACCCTTTGAAAAAGAGAAAATTAAAGATTCTTCCACCCGATCCGTGATCCAAGGCATCCAAAGTTTTGATTTCTTCCTCCGTTAGCGTAAAATCAAAGAGATCGATGTTCGCTTTTATCCTTTCGGGTGACGAACTCTTCGGAATAACGATTACGTTTTCCTGAACCAATTGTCGTAACAATACTTGTGCCGTTGTTTTGTTGTGATTCGCTGCGATTTTTTGGACAATCGGATGACCAAGTAGATCGGGAAATTTATCGGGACTGTAGTTATACTTCGATTGAAAATGCGCTTTTGCTCCCGGCGACGCGAGAGGACTGTATGCCGTTACTGCGATGTTACGCGAGCGACAAAAATCTCGAAGTTTCTTCTGTTGATGATACGCGTGTAACTCGACCTGTAAATGAAAAATAAAATTCTAAAAAACGAAAAAATCCGTAAAAAAGAGTCGGAAGAATTTTTTTCGAATTATTACGATTATTTACCTGCAAATTGGACGGTTTTATCTCAGCGTTATCCCAGATATCCTTTATTTGCTTCTCGTTGAAATTACTCAATCCGATCGATCGCGCGCGTCCGTGTCGCACCTGTTGCTCCATTTCCTTCGAATAATAAGCCAACAAGAAGCTGATGGGTACTTAATCACTCGGGGATTCGGGTCGCTGCAACCCTTTCTAATATTCCTTTTTTTTTTTTTTTTTTTTTTTTTTACGATAAAAATGTGAATTTTTATTGCAGACCTTCCATACGGATACGGGATCGCTATCGAGATCCAAAACATAACTGCCATCCTCGTTCGCTGCCGGTGCAAAGTTATCTTTGTCCTGAATAAAGGCGAACGGCATGTGCACGAGATACATATCGACGTATTCCAAACCCAATTTTTCCAGCGAAAGTTTCATAAACTTCTCAACGTCCGATGGTCTGTTTCCGTAATGAGGCAACTGAAATTACGATTCGTTTCGTCAGAATCGCGTAATTATTAAAAAAAATGTTTGTATCGTCGTTTTTTTGTTTTTTTTTACAATAAATTTGAGATTTTTTCGATAAATAAACGATATTTGTGGACATTGCGTATTATAATTCTTACCTTCGTCTTTTTTTTTGTTTTTTTACAATAAATTTGAGATTTTTTCGATAAATAAACGATATTTGTGGACATTGCGTATTATAATTCTTACCTTCGTTGTTACGAACAATTCCTCCCTTTTTCCGCCATTGTTAAGCCATTTTTTCAAAACCGCGCCGATGGAGTCCTCGTTATTGTAATTGAACGCCGTGTCGATGTGTCTGTATCCCTTTTCTAGCGCACTACCGACAGCGGCTTCAATCTCTTCGGGTTTTGCCTGAAGCACCGTAAACAACGCGAATGCAACACTTGTTTACGAAATTTTTTCTTTTTTTTTTAATTTCGCGATTTAATTTCACGTCACCTGCCACGTCCCAAGGCCCACAGTCGGCATTTCGTGTCCCGATGACAATTTAACGGACTTCATGATTCCTCTCGAACGACAATGCGACAGTCCGGAACTGCACCGTCTCGTCGACGCAATAGCACTGAACGCAATTACACAAGTGACTTCTATTTTTAAGTGAATATCAAGGACCTATTTTTTTTTAACACCTCGCATATCGGCGGTTTGTAACGAGTGCACTTTTGGTGCTGTGCGCCTCGAGGTCACGGGACACACGTGCGATCGAAAAATACGAAGTGATAATTGACATTACTTGGTACGAAAATGAAAATAAGAGGCTAATAATGAGGAACTCGATCTCAATTGATGATAAACTAGTCGCGGTAA
Source organism: Buathra laborator (assembly GCA_934046635.1). Lineage (NCBI taxonomy): Eukaryota > Metazoa > Arthropoda > Insecta > Hymenoptera > Ichneumonidae > Buathra > Buathra laborator. The sequence goes on from OW203900.1 coordinate 11,093,260, forward strand.
CATATTTATTTATAAACTGAAGCGGTGAGCTGCATAGTAGAAGCAATATATAGGCTATGAGCAATGGGTGCAGTGTGGTCTTCGAACGATCGCAAGCAATTCTCGGGGATTAACTAAATCCTGAAAAACTTCGCGATTCGGTAATGCGAAACTATATAGGAATTGTTTCTTACGGTTTAATGGATTTGCGAGACTACCATTACGCGATGATTAATTGCGCGTGGATCTAGTGATGCATTAAAGGGTTGTCTAGGAGATCGTACGGAATGGTGTTACGCATGGATTTCGTGCTTCGCGGTACCTAAATAGCGTTGAATATCGCTGCAAGCGTGTAAAATACCAAATTTTCTTCTCACGCACACGTGCTGTGCTTTGATTCAAAACGATTGGCTCGACGAATACGTGATAGACGTTGATAAATTTTTGCGTCCCGTCGAGGCAACGTGGTGGAGTTAACTATCCACGATTTCGCGAGTCTCTTCGCTATAGATTCGCAAAGTGCATACGATATAATGCTACGGATCGATAGCGTGGATTCTATACAGCTTACCCTGCGTTTCTCGCGCCGGTGGCGTCGGGAAAACGATGAAATTCTTTGTCTATTTTTGAATGGATTTGGATGACGAAAAATAAAAGAGAAGCGGAAGATTTGAGGGATGAATATCGTTTGATATCGGTGTGAACATTTGACGAACGGTTTTAAACTGTTTTTAATGGACAGTGAGGTAACTATCTACACTGCGGGCAGTGGTGCAATATATCCCGTTGACAAAATAATAACCATTGCTTCGCATCGTATTGTCAGTTCTCTATTATTTTTAATAATAATACTTCATTTTTTTTTCGTCTTAATCTCGATAATTACGAACGAAAAATTACCTATTTTTCGACCGGTCGTTAAAGGATTAATTACGTAGTACACAATACAATCGTAAAAAAAAAAACAATGATAACATAATATTATCGGTAAACGTAATCATCTGTTTTTTTTCTCAACGTTCTAACGTTTACGTGTACGTAGATGATAGTTTCGTTTTTAATAAAGTAAAGTAAACAAAAACGTACGTCCATCTTCGGAGGAGAAGAGTTGCTGAATGCACCAAGTGTACGGGAAGTATTTCTTTTCGATATACAAACATTTGCAACATTGTCCGTTCGCGTTGTTTCGTACTGCGAAAATCGACAAACTCTACTTGATATTATTTTTTTCGTAACTTCAAAATCATAGCAGACGATTTTTTTTTCCGCTGGTCGCGAAGTTTGTATGCAGCCGTGTGATACGCTCGTTTCTTGTCACGTGCGTTCGATGCGCATTTACGTTGTAACGTTCAGTAACGTTCTCGGGTCGTGATATAACCTCTGTGTGCAACACAAATCGAAAATATAAGAGTTTCGCCGGTTATCGCAACGATAATATGTGATTCTTAGATATCAAACAGCAAAAAGTTCTCAAAGTCAAGCTTCCCGAGTGAGTTTATTGCGTTTCACATTATCTTCACGTTTTTCCGATGTCTTTCTTATTATTTCTCACGAACGAAACTTCGCGATTTGCCGGCTCCGCCCGAGTTAACGTCGCAGAGGTTATGTTTGATCGTTTTTACTCTCGTATTTTTTTTCCAGAATATTAACGCGCAATAAAAACGTCACGCAAAATGGAAGAGGAAAAAATTAATCAAATCGGAAACTTTCCCAAGGCGAAGAATTTCTTCAAGCGATACAGAGTCGCTTTCGTAGCGTTCGGCGGACTTTTAGTGTTACACATAGGCTGGTGGCGGCTTGTCGAGACTTTTGTACCCGTTGAACAGCAACCAAAACACTATGCGTATCTCGCAAAACTCGATCCCTTCACAAGTAAGGAAGAGGAGGAAAAAAAATAGAATTCTCCGCACGTAGTATGGATTTTTTTGAACCTCACAAGAAAACTACAAATCGAAGGTTTTTTGTTTTTTTTTTTTTTTTTTTTTTAATGAATAAATAAACAACGTTTCATTTTCTGTATTTCTTTCATACAATCGTCATTAACACATTCATAAATCTTACGCACCCTATATATTTATAGTATGTATATATATATCGTTGTAAACAAATAAAACATTGTCCTTTAAATTGTTTTCGAGAAAAAGATTAATGCGTCTTCAGGAAAACAAAAAAAATTACGAAAAAAAAAAACGAAAAAAAAAAAAAAAAATCAATTATAAACGGAATGTATACAGGGAATGAGTCGATCTGTTTAAAACAGTATGGAACAATCATACATAGTATATCTTTAGTATATTACATTTTTCGCGTCGATGGTAAAGAAGGATACTAATTGCAGCCGCGTATCGTCGGCAAATGATCGAAGTCGGGATGACCTCTTAGCGACGAACTTTTCGGACGATTTTCATGATGACTCTGAATCATTCCGCCGTTTTTCGTCAGTTGCGGTAACACCATTTGGCTATAATTCGTATTCTGAAAAAAAAAAAGAAAAAAAAAATTAATATCGTCATTAAATTTTGCTTATAGCTATAGCCTTTGCGGTAAAGTCGCGTCTATTGGGTACTAATGTTTCATAAATTATTTGCACAGTTTTTAAACGAGAAATTCGTATAAACTTAACTAAAAAGTGTTTACTTTGTATAAAAAAAAGTATAACATTCAATAACTGATAAATAATTAATTTCACGGCGATGAATCAACGGATTTATTTTATGGATTTTTCGCAAAGTTAAACACGTAAATTACGTTCAATTTTGACGACTGATACTTTGTTTTGTTTGTTGAAATCTTTTATACAAATTTGCTAAAGTTTTTTGTTCGTTTAGATTTTCTATTGGAGGAAAAGTTAAATTTTGTTCGTATCTCTGATTTTTTTTTATAAATAAATAACTGTAATGTGTAAACAATGAATATTATCGTAAATTTGTTACGATGCATTCGTAAAATATCTATCGAGAAAAAAAATGAACTTTCGTTCGTCAAAATCGAACTAAAATTACAAATATAACTCCTTAAAAACTGTGTAAACATATCTCTGAGATTTATCGTCGGAAATTCGGATAATTTTCTGTAAATTTGAATCATTATCATCGATGATTTTATTTTTTACGCTTTATCGCTCTCTCTGCATCGTTACTCACCCGCGAACGATCCCTATACTTTCGCAATTTCTCGAACTCGTCGGCATCCGTTTCCGGTACTTTGAAATTAAAATTTTCGAAGTACACGTGCTGAAGCAACTGGTCGCAAGTCCATCTGAGTTCGGGATCCTTGTCTAAGCATTTCTTCAAAAAATCGATCTGTAAAAAAATTTTTTTTTTTTTTTTTTTTTTTCCAGAGCATAAAACATTTTTCGTAAAGTTACAATCCTTAAAAAAAAAAAAATTTCGAGCGCACAAAACATTTTTCGTAAAGTTACAATTTGTAAAAAAAAAAAAATTTTGCGCGCCTAAAACATTTTTCGTAAAGTTACGATCTGTAAAAAAAAAAAAAATTTCGAGAGCATAAAACATATTTTTCGTAAAGTTACGATCCTTAAAAAAAAAAAATTTCGAGCGCCTAAAACATTTTTCGTAAAGTTACGATCTGTACATTTTTTTTTTTTTTTTTTCAAGCGCATAAAACATTTTTCGTAAAGGTACCATCTGTAAAATTTTTTTTTTTCGAGCGCATAAATGATATTTTTCGTAATGTTCGTAAAGTTACGATAAAGAATATCAACGACAATATATTGATGTCTCACTTGAACGGGAGCATTGGGTCTTTCAGGCAGAGCATTTTCCAGGGGCGTTACAGTTTGAGGAGTCGGTAACGTAACACCAGCGAAGAATTCGTTGTGTTGAAAAATAGCCATATGTCTCGGTAAAAGATCGCCGAAAGTTCGTCTAATGAGATACAACTGATCAACGTCCGATTTCCCCGGCCACAACGCTTCACCGCGTATTAATTCGGCGAATACACAGCCGATCGCCCAAACATCGACTGGAGTTCCGTACTGTGTATCTCCGACCTAAAAAAATTAATAAAAAAAGTAAAAATAACATTTTTCATTTCCAAAAAATCTTCGAAAAAAAAAGTAAAAAAATTTTTCATTTCCAAAAAATCTTTGAAAAAAAAAGTAGAAATAACATTTTTCATTTCCAAAAATTCTTCGAAAAAAAAAAAGTAAAAATAACATTTTTCATTTCTAAAAATTCTTCGAAAAAAAAAGTAAAAATAACATTTTTCATTTCCAAAAATCCTTCAAAAAAGAAAAAAGTAAAAATAACATTTTTCATTTCCAAAAAATCTTCGAAAAAAAAGTAAAAATTACATTTTTCATTTCCAAAAATTCTTCGAAAAAAAAAGTAAAAATTACATTTTTCATTTCCAAAAAATCTTCGAAAAAAAAGTAAAAATTACATTTTTCATTTCCAAAAATTCTTCGAAAAAAAAAGTAAAAATTACATTTTTCATTTCCAAAAATTCTTCGAAAAAAAAAGTAAAAATTACATTTTTCATTTCCAAAGATTCTTCGAAAAAAAAAAAAGTAAAAATAACATTTTTCATTTCCAAAGATTCTTCGAAAAAAAAAAGTAAAACAACATATTTCATTTCCAATAATTCTTCGAAAAAAAAAGTAAAAATGACATTTTTCATTTCCAAAAATTCTTCGAAAAAAAAAGTAAAAATAACATTTTTCATTTCCAAAATTTTTTCGAAAAAACAAAAAAAAAAATTATTCTCCTATACGTACCAAAAGTTCCGGAGCTCTATACCATCTCGTGGCGACGTATTCCGTATAATTTTCTCCGGGACTAAGCATCCGCGCGAAGCCAAAATCGCAAAGTTTAACAACGCCTTCGCCTGTTATGAGAATATTTTCAGGTTTAACATCCCGATGAACGCATCCGAGTCGATGACAATACGCGACCCCCTGAAGAATTTGCCACGTGAGTTGTCGTGTCGTAAGTTCGGGACATCCCTTCGGATACTTCTCCATCTCGTTAAGCAGCGTGTGTTCGCAGTATTCAAAGACGAGATGTAATTTTCTCTTTCGCCTGAATACTTCGAGAAGATTCACGAGATTCGGATGTTTGAGATTCTGCGCGTAAAAATGACAATAAAAAAAAAAAAAAAAAAGATCGATTAAATCTGTGGGTTGCATGAGAGTTAATAATACATCGAGAAAGAGCATTATTTCCGATCGAATTACATTCCTCAAATGTCATAGACGTATCTATTGGATATTTCATCGTCCAATTACGTTTCTTTTTTTTATAACTCTGTCTATAAGAAACTACGAGTCGTTCGCGTTCCATGATATCGAAGTAATTGCCGTGAATGACGTGCGGTTATTAATAGCGTCGATTCGGGATTCATATGCATGAGAAACAAAATCCTTGGATCGTAAAGGTCAGAGGCATGAAGAAGAAAAAAAAATAATAAAAAAATAAAAGTCCGTTCGTCCCTTTTGTTGCGCGCGATGCATTTATAGACGTATATAAGGTTATGTATGCGAAACTTCGCGTGTAGTACACGAGAGTGTTGGACGGCTCCTCGATGACTTCTCGATAAGGCGAGTAGTCGCGGGGGCCACACTGACGGTACACGCAAACTGTATTGACCGGCCCCCGTGTTGTATTGACCAACGGTCACTACTTCGCTCACGTGAGTTAACGGTCTTTTCACGTGTCCGCGTGTATGTAAAACTCGACTACGAAAAGCTAAAGCGAAGATCGAGCGTATCATTCCGTGTGCAAAGGATGGAAAAGAAACGCGAAGGCTTATCCTTCACAATAGAACGTTATATATAGTGCAGTAATCAAGTCGGCGGATAAGGGGTCTCGGACTTCCGGTGCGGAACTACAACGGCGAGCCGACCGCTCGTTGCTGCTACGCGACTTAGTTTAACGGGAACGGGAAAAAAAAAAATGTACAGAAAACCTTCGCAAAAGGTTGACAATAATTCGTGTCGATTTTATCGAAAAAAAAAAAAAAAAAAAATCGCCATTTTTTTTTAATTTAAGTTTTCCATACGAGTCGATGTAGTAAAATTTCTTATATTGCATAGTTACATGAATTTTTCGCGGGGAATATATTTCGGACATATTTAATAAATAAAATAAAAACGTTGTGTTGTACCTTTAGTAGACGTATCTCGCGAAGAGCGATCTTTCGTATGAGCGGATCGTCTTCGGTCTGTTGAAATTTTTTCACGGCAACAAGCCGCCCGGTTTGACGATCTCTGCACTGGAAAACAACTCCGTAACTACCCTCGCCGAGTCTCGCAAGTCTCTCGTATCTCTCCATCGCCTTGCTGGGCGCCCGAGACCTGTCGTAATGCAAAGAAAAATCGATCTTTTTTTTTTCGATAATACATCGCGCGAAAGGTTTGGAATTTTTCGTCTTTTTTTTTTTTTGGGGTTTTCGATAATATTTTCGACAATACATCGAGCGAAGACTTTGGAATTCTTCGTTGGACATCCCGTTAAGATTTTTTTTTTTTTTTTCGGAATATCGAACGTTAAACACGGGGATTTTTTTGGTTAACGATATCGGAATACCCACTTCTTGTATCTACCGAGACACGGCAAGTTGAATTGCTGCGCGAATAGCATACCGTCTTCGACGAGCCTGCAGGCTGTACTGTCCTTGTTGTCGCCATTGACCAGAGGTCAAGCCCCTCGGTTGCTTCGACTTTCCTAGCAGCGGCCATCGTCGTTTCGCTGGACATTGTCCAGGCAACCGAGGGGGCTATCCGCGATACTACGCGCCCGCGCGTTGCGATATCCCGACACCCTTCGGAGTTCTTGAGGGTTCGGGATTACGGACACGCGAATAAAAAAAAAAAAAAAAAAAAAAAATGGACATTCTTCGTGTTTTGCTGCTACTGCGACGCGTATATAACGCGTGAACGATAGAATTTATAGGGCAGATAGATAGGAGCTGCTTAGTCACGCAGGTGTCTTCAGTAGTTAAAAATTCATTGGTTATTCGCAGGGAAAACGAAGTACAAACAGTAATTTCGCTATCCAATTATTTCTCGTATATATTTCTAATAATACGAAGAATTTTTTATAACGACGGAAAAACTTTCGGGACTCACCACACCGGCACTCGCTGCCAGTAATTGGCAAACCGCAAATCGTTCACCATTGCGGTTGGTTAGTTTCATTTGCATCACGAATTCAATTCGCTGCTTCTGTCTTGTCGATTGTCGAACGTCGTAAAGTATATCAAAAGTTTTAATTGTATAATAATATAAAAAATGTGCGGTTATCGCATTATGTAAAAAAAATGGTGGAGGTTATGTAAAATATAAATAGATCGAAGATTTTTTGTAAAAAAAAAAAGTGATGCCGCTTTGGTTGGATTATGACGTCATTTTGTGCGCTGTGAACATATCTCGAGTATTTTTGTGTTGTGATGATTTTTTCAATCGATTTACGAGGTTTCTTTGGATATAACATCGATTTACAAGGTGTTTAGTGAATGAGCGTAAAAATTGATTATTCCAATCGCGAAAATTCTTCGAAACGAACGTTTCGACATTAATAAAAATGTCGGAAATTAGGTAATTTTCAATTAATCCGCGTAAATCTTTAGAAAATCAAAAAAATTCTTGAACTTAACATTTTAGTTAAAAAAAATGCAAAAAGTTCGTGTGTAGAGTCGACGATAAACTTGATGTCATGAAAATCAATGAAATTACGCAATTCTTGTTAACAATGTAACAGTCAACGTAATAATAATAATAATAATAATAATAATAATAATGTAATAATTGTTAACGAGAAGTTTGTATTAATAAAAACAATTAAAAAAATGCGAAAAGTTCGTGTGTAGAGTCGACGATAAACTTGATGTCGTGAAAATCAATGAAATTACGCAATTCTTGTTAACAATGTAACAGTCAATGTAAAATAATAATAATAATGTAATAATTGTTAACGAGAAGTTTGTATCAATAAAAATTTAACAAATTGAATAATTCTTAATTAGCATTAATTTTCAGAAATAAAAAAAAATATATTTTCTACGAATTTTATTACTTACAAAAATCCAAAAAGTGTATTCATCGTTTTCTCTATGCGGGACACTTGTTTCGTCGGCGGCATACCGGCCGTCACTAATTTACTTATAAGGTCTGTCCATATATATATTTTTCTGCTTACAGTCCTTGATTACTGTCAATCAATATTGTCGACATGCGACGCGCTTTATAACAAGTCGGTAAAGTTACAACGTCGAGTCGCTGTCGATCGTAAGCGGGGATGTGTTTCACCACAGACCGTGACCACGAAGTTGCGTACAGAGTCATCGCGTTCGATTTAACGTCAAAAATAGTAAATTAAAAAAAAAAAAAAACATTCGACAGTAAATTCTCAACCGAAATATTGCGATATCGACTAAACTGAAAATTCAAATCTGCGAATTAAAAAAAAAAATACATCGCGGTTCGATCGTTAAATTAAGCGTTTCCACGTGTAACGGAATAATTTCGTCGATTTTCATTCGGATAAACGATGATCGCATCTGCACTTTGTGTTTCCCTCACTAATTGCAAAGTCGGGTGTACTTTAGACATGATATTGCGTGCCGTTTATTTTAATACGTCACGAATAATCGATCCCTCGTTACTCTCGGCACTATCCGAGGTCACGTGTACATAAAGTCCATAGATATTTTATTCGCTCGATAATATCGTACGTATATCGTTCTCATCTTCTTTCCCCCCATTAAAATTGCGAATCGTGATACGTGAAATACTGAATAATTGTTATTTGCAACTACGGAATCCATACAAAGTATATGTACTTACATGCGTGACCGTGAAACGTCGGCTATTGTTTACGTTTCTGCGAAATGACACACAGACTTGCGTGCCTGCGCACCATTGCAGTATCAACACGTGTTTGACCTCAAGCAATTAATTAATTAATTAAATCCTCAAACTTTTAATATTTTCATTACCATTAACCGCGATTTACCGAATAACCGTCATTCGTTAATAGTTCGAATAATCATAGTGACACGTCGATGAAAAAAAAAGCTACGATAACTCACCTGCGCGGCAGAAGCGGTAGAGTATTGCCGAACAGCCACAGCTTTCTATCTTGTAGCCATTTGTCCATGCGAAATACTCTTGTCTCGTTATTTACGTGTTTTATTAATACGCCGCGATGTTATTATTATTATCAAGCATCGTAACATTTTTCGACAATTTCGCGACTTCGTGAGAACAAATCGCGGTTAATCCCGATGGATCAAACATTATATTATCGACGCGTTGCTCGTTCGCGAAGCACTAGCGCAACGGTGCACAGGATTCTCGCGTTCCCCCAACGTTTTCCGAGTTCGCGAGCGGTAACGTAAACTTCGATTGTTTGTACGTGTATACTAAGCTCACCCTTCCCCGTCGGCATCGAACTCGAGCTTTGCTATAGTTTATTACTTTCGGTATAGTTTAACATTCGACGACGGGAAACGACGTCACGCGAGATCGATAGTCGGGAAAAGAAAACCACGAGTGAGACAGAGACTTGTGGCCGGTACCGACAGACTCCTGGCATAGGTTTCGTAATATTATACGCTTGAGGTATGACATTTCGTGTTTTTTTTTCTTCGTATATTCGCTTGAATAATGTATCATTGACCGGTACATTAGGACTTTCGCAATTGCGAAGTAAAAAGGTTATGTAAAGTAAATATAATATATGACTAATAAGCCCCCGATGACCGCGTGTGTAATTACGAGACTTTATTGATTTATCGATCCAACTCGATAGACGCGTCGAGTTTGTTTACGCGGGGAAAATACTTCGTGAACATCCGATGAATGATATTACGATTTTTATTGCTATTTAGCTTTACATTTAGGTACATATATATGGTTTTAGATTGACAGAGAGAGACGGACAAATAAATACATATTTATAATATATATATATATATAATATCTAAACAAGTATATGGTCCTTGACGCCAGACACAGCTTTGTCTGAACACTTCGCAAAAAAGACTCTTTGCACGATCGATAATTTCTTCGTAATTACAACTCGATTACTGAACGATGTTTTATCTTCCAGTCTAAACACACTTCCCGCGAATATTATTTGGTAATTTACTTCTTTTTCGTTACTATTCTTCGTTTTTTATATAAGGCAGTTAAATTTTTTTTCGCAACAACTTTTTTTTGCGGACAATTTTTTTTTTCGCAACAATTTTTTTTTTTTTTTCGATTTTCCAACGATTAAAAACATCGACGACAACGAATACTTCCCGGGAAATTACAATTATTCCGGCAGTGTTTTGTTTTATTCTTTTCATCGGAGATACGGACAATTTTTGTGCTCGAAACGCTTTTCGCGTTCGTTGGAATTTCACACGCTCTTCGTGTTTCGCTGTGCGTTATTCCGCGTCGTTTTCATCCCTCCGGACGACGCTTCGTTATCCTGCGCGTCGCCTCTCACCGTGAAAGTTACGAAATATCGTTTCGTACGATTTAACTTCTCGGTGGGGAGTGCGATCACTTGTTTTTCAACGCCTCTCGTTAACTCAACCTGTAGTGAAATAATAACAATAATTCATTTTTTCGATCGAATAACTTCGTTAATCAGTTTTTTCGACTCTATCTGATTTTTTTTTTTTTTAATTCTACAAATGCAAGCGGTTATGATTTTGTTTGTGGAGCGAAAGCACATGCAATAAAAAAAATACTAAGCGATGACGATGAGATCGGCGCCGGCGTTTTCCTGATATCTATATGTTGGTAGAACCTCCCGGCATCTGGCGGCATGAGTACCGATGAAAATTTTACGCTCGTTTTCTCGATTTTCTCGCCAATGGGAAGTTCTACTTTTGCATATATATATGTACAACTATTTTTATGAATTTTTTTTTTTTTTTTTTTTCGATGAAATTTTTTTTTTTATGAATTTTTTTTTTTTTTTTTTTTTTCAAATAAATTAGTACCGTCATTTGACCTCTTCCCCGACTCTCAATCCTCGGAAGAAGACCCTCTTCTCGCTCTTGGCCTCCTCCACCCACTGCAATTATAATCTACGATCAAACTACGCAGATCGGTTCCCTAAGGGCACTAACGCGAATGCCTGAAAATTAAACACCCGGAGGTCGGTGCCCGTCGACTACGACTATCGATACATTTTTTTTTTTTTTTTTTTTTTTTTTTTTTTTTTTACGGTACAGTAATTAATAATACAATACAGCGATAAGTTAGTGATTTTAGTGATTTTACTGTTTTACTAAACTACTGCTACTGCTATCGGGCAGAAACCTCTTCGAGGATCCGATTTCCGGATCAACTATTTTCGCATCTATATCGATGCACTTACGATAAGTGTAGACCGGTACAGAGGTATATGCACTCGTTGCATGATGACAACGATGCGTTTTTTGCGTACATTGCTTCGCCTCGGTACAAAAATCAGGGGTCGCTGGCCGACGCTGAAGACGGCGCAGTTGTTCGTACAGAAAAGCTTCGAAGTGCCTGAAAAAAAAAAAAAAATTGAAAAAAAAAAATAATAATAATAATTAAAATAATAGACAAAAAATACGTTTTACCAAAAAGAATAAAAAAAAAAAATTATAAAAAAATTTTTTAAAATAATTTTTGAAAATAATAATAATTTTTTTTTATCGTATTTTTTAAATTATTATTTCACTTTTTTTTTCATACAAACCTAAAGGTCAGCGGTTGATCGTATTTAGCAACGCCAAGCGTAGGACCGGTCATACCGGCTTTGTGAAAAGTTTCCACCTGTAAAAATGATCGATATTACGAATAATCGATACAGTTTAATATTTAATCGTCGTTAATCAAAATTTACTTGGCGTTTCACGAGAACGTGTTCGTTCGCTCTGCCGTGTCGTATCTGCAGTCTCTTCAGTTCCATAAGTTGAAAGAATATCTTTCTCTCGAGATGATAACGTCGCAAACTTATCTGCACGTCGCGAGTTACAGTTTCCATGTTCAACGCTTGTTGCTTCTCAGTATTGGGACAACACTTTACAGTTCTTTTCGGAATTTTCGATACTCGGGGACTCGGCTCGATGCCGCTGTCCCTACCGCCGCTGTCTCGTCGCTGCTTGGCACGTCCGACTCTCAGACCTCGAAGTGCCTGAGGACTTCCGGCACTTTCGGGCTTTGCTCTCAAATTTCTGTCCATCTGAAATGTTTAAATTACGTTACATCGCGATAAAAGAAAAAAAAAAAAAAAAAAAAAAGATCGAGAAATTTTTTTTTCGAAAAAAAAAATTAATAATTTTAATTATTGTTTAATTTTTCAAAATAATTTTGATAATAATAATACTGCTTTATACTATAAAATAATGATAATAATTAAATTATTTTTAAAAATGCTAAAAAAAAATAATAAAAATTATTATTATAATTTTTTTTTTATAAATAAACAATATCGATAAGTTACTATTTCATTGAATTTACCTTTGGCAACGAATCATTTTTCGGAGCTCTCAACAGTTTATTCGTTATTCTCGGAGTCTCTTCTTCGCTGGTACTCGGTAACACCCTTAAAACTCCGAGACCGTCATCGTCTTCGGGTTCCGTTTCTCCTTCTTCCCCTTCTTCGCCAACGGCATCGCGAATTTCCTTTTCAATTTCCTCGTCGTCGTCATCCTCGTCCCACTCGGGACTCTCGATAACCGCAACGATTGCGCTGCGATCCGGCGAACGTTCCTCCGAACTCTCGAAGAGACTTCTCTTCGACGGAGATTTCGAAGTCGATCTGCCGCTATCGACGCGTCCGTTTCTTCCGGTCGACGGTCTCGAGCGGCTCTCGACTCTCGAAGATTTCGCTGAACCGGAAGAACTTCGATCCACGAAACGTAATTTACCGGAACTCGACAAACCGGATTCGTCTTCCGGTTTCGGTACTTCAGTTTCCGCTGTTTGTGTCTCCGAATTTTCGGGTTCACCATCGCTTGGCGACGTTTTCGTCTCTTCCGCCGATTCTTTATCCTTTTTTTCGGACATCGAGGATTTTTCTTTCGCCGCTTCGATAGTCTCTTCGTCATCCGGAAGCTTTTCGAAAGCCTTTTCTCGAGAGCCCTGCGATACCCGCGATGTTTCCTCTTCGGATTCTCCTCCGCTGGTCTTCTCAACGGATATTTCACACTTTTTTTCCTCCGCGCTAACGTCACTCGGCTCTGCGGATCTCTCTGCAGTTTCTTTGGTTTCCGCAGCAGAAGAAACGGATTCGCGACTCGGTTGGGAAGTTCTGCGTTTCGCGGTACTCGGACGGCTGCGAAGATTGTCAGAACCGGAAGTTTCGGTGTCTTTTTTACTTATTTCATCCGCCGAAGAAGAATATTCTTCTTTGCTAATCGCCTCATTATCTTCTTTACCCTCTGAGCTCACGGATCGCTTTCTTATAACTTTATTCTCTTCGCTCGTATCTTCTTCAGTACCATTTTTCCTCTCCGAAGAGTGTTCCGGACTCTCGTCCTTCTCTCGTTGATTCTGCAATCGTGAAAATTCCTGTTGGGAATCTTCGCTCGTAGTTTCGGATTCGGATTCACCGGTTTTCCTCCCTTTCACCGTCACCGGTTCGTCGGAACCTTCGGAAGCTTCGTCCCCATTGACATTATCCCCTTTCGACGTTTCCGAAACTTCCGGAACTTCCGAAACTCGTTGACGAACTTCGCCTTCCTGAGAAGATCCGCTGGTCATTTGTCTTCTTATATCTTCAACGTCTTTCTTCAAATCCGCGGCTTTCGTTAGCAGTGCATTCTGCAGTTCGTCCGCTTTTTCCAGCATCTCATCCATTTCGTTCTTCACGACAATTGCGCGATTTTCAACGACGTCTCTTCCATCCGAAGAATCTTTGCTTCCGCTCTTCGAACCTCCGGTGGCGATCGATCCTTTGCGAAATTCCGTCGAACCTTTCGGCGTATCGGGCGGTTGATCTTTGTGAACGATAGCGGTAACTGTGACTCTTTCCACTGTTTCTTGACTCGTACTATCGGTAACATCTTTTCTGAATCTATTATCCTTATCAGCTTTCTTCTGATTCGCTTTGTTCGTTTCTTTCGCAACATTATTCTGCTCCTCTGATTTCATTTTCGAAGTTTCGCTTCCTAATTTCCGCGACTTTCTCTTCGCTTTGCATCTCTCCGCTTCTTTATCTTCGGTGTCTTCAGTTTTGGAAGAGGATCTCGCGACCTTTGATTTCTTTCTCGAGCGTCTCGTTTCCGTGACTCTCGTTTCTCTCGATGTTTCTCTCGGTGTTCTCGACTTTCTACCCGATATCTGTACCTTTTCCGATGTTTTTTCCAACGATTTCTTCACCACAACGACTTCGAGACTATCGTCGCTTAAGCTTCTCTCGTCTTCTTCGCTCCCCTCGATATCCTCGATGTTTTCGATACTTCCGCTTCGCTTTTCATCGCTCAATTTGCTACTGCGATCGTTTCTATCGTCTCGAGATATCGATGATTTACGATTTTCATCATCATCCGTTTCGCCGTTCGTTTCGCTCGATGATTCTCCGTATTCGTGTCGTCTATTGTCACCCGTTCTCTTCGCACCGATCTTTCGCTCCGATCTCGCGAGCCCCGAGCACTCCTCGTATCTCGCAGACTCGCTTCTCGCCCTCCTTTCGCGATCTCGACGTCTCGATGATTTTCCCAAACGGATCTCTTCCTCGCTGAAACTACGACTGCCTCGGCGATCCTTGAATCTTCGCGGACTGCTGCCGATCCCTCGTCTTCTCGTTCTCTTCTCGATCCATCGCTCCTCGAAGTAAAGATCCGACTCCCTGTGACTTCGTCGCCGCCTTTGATCTCCGCTACTCTCACTCTCTGTACTCGAATCTCCTCGCTTCACGCGTAATTTTGCGGCGAAAACTGCGACAGTGAAACAACATATATGCAACTCGTAAAAAATTCCAAATTTTTTTTTTTTTTTTTTTTTTTTTTTCGATCTAAAATTTTTTATTTCGTCAAAGAGATATTTTTCAAATTTTTATTATTCATCGATTATCATCAATTCATGAAAACCTCTGTTCGGCGCCGTCTTGTGAGTTCGAAGATGTTGCGCCGTCGTACCCCCGTGCATTTGCACGAGTTTCGCGCAGTCACGATGCCCGCGATAGAGAGCCGCGTCGAGAGCGGTCATCGGACCGCTTTTACTCGTTCGCAGTACGGCGTTTATTCTCGCGCCGTTGTCGAGCAAAACTTTGCAAACGTCGAGATAACCGTGAAGAGCGGCAACGTGAAGCGGTGTCTTGCCGTCGTGCGTCGCGACGTCCAAAGTACTCGGACGCTTTTTTGCGAGCCATTCGATCAGTTCTATTCGTCCGGATAACACTGCTTCGTGGGCGACACCCGTTCCACGGACTGTTCTCGCGTGCAAAGAACCACCGTGTTGCGCGAGAATTTTCAGGGTCTCCAGCTGTCCCTTCGCTGCCGCGCAGAGAGCGGGTCTAACGTTAAAAAAATTTATGAAAATCACAAGAAGCGATATTTATGTAATTTATTAATTAATTAACCCCTTTAAGCCTTTGCAACGATAATTGATGAAAAATCGTCTATTCAGAGTGAAAATACGATTTTAATATCGTTATTTTTTATTTTCGTTTACTTTTTTCAGATAAATTACATTTTAATGATCGAATTTTTTTTTTGCGCTAAAATCGATAACAATTTTTTTTTTTAGCGATTGTTTCGGAAGATTGCAATTTTTTATTGTGAATTTTTTTTTTTTTACGGAATTTCGATCAATTGGAGCGAAAAATTGTGTTCTGAGAGAACTGCGGGGGATTAATATTTTTTATTTCATATTTTCGTTAGTGTTGACTTTTTTTTTCCGATAAATTACATTTTAATGATCAATTTTTTTTTTGCGATAAGATCGATAACGAATTTTTTTTTTTTAGCGATTGTTTCGGAAGATTGCAATTTTTTTAATAAGTTTTTTTTTACGCAATTTCGATAAATTGGAGCGAAAAATTGTCTTCTGAGAGAACTGCGGGGGATTAATATTTTTTTATTTCATATTTTCGTTAGTGTTGACTTTTTTTCGATAAATTACATTTCAATGATCAATTTTTTTTTTCCGCGATAAGATCGATAAATTTTTTTTTTTTTTCAAGCGATTGTTTCGGAAGATTGCAATTTTTGTTATAATTTTTTTTTTTTACGGAATTTCGATACTTTGGAACGAAACATTATTGTTTTTCGAGAGAATTGCGGGGGGTTAATATCGATGGCTCAACCCCATTCGCGAGGTTGCAGCATCGTCGATATTTTAATAGAAATGAAGTAACGCACGTTCTTCCTTTGCGATCCTGTCGATTGGGATCGGCGCCCAATCTTAATAAGAGAGCCGTAGCGTCCGCGTGTCCGAGGGTTGCGGCGTAATGCAATGCCGAACAACCATTGTCGTCGACGTGATCGGGATGCGAGCCGCAAAGGTTGACCAATGCTTCGACGCATCTCGCGTGGCCTCTGGAAGCGGCGCAATGCAACGCCGTTAAGCCGTCTTTATCCGTTGCACCCGCTGCTGCTGAACCGCCGGCTCTATATTTTTATCGAAAAAAAAAAAGAAAAAAAAAAAAAGAGCGTTAGAAGAAAATCGAATAGCCGATAAATTCGAAGGAAATTGGTAATTACGAGAAAAACGATTGCAATACCTCGCTAAGGCGAGAACCGCTTCCACACTTCCAGCGCTCGCAGCCCAAAGTATCGGTTGTCTACCGTCTTCATCTTTGGCATTAACGTCGGCACCGAACTCGAGAAGTGTCTGCAAAACTTTGAGACCAATTTTCTTGGGTACCGATAGTTCGGCGGTCACCGCTGCGCCGCAACATTGGGCGGCGTAGTGCAGTGGAGAACCACCGCGAAGATCGGGCGTCGAGGGGCGCGCGCCGGCGGCCAAAACTAACCGAACGCATTCCGCCTCACCGCAGACTATGAACGTTAGAAAAAACTCCGATTAATTGAAGTTTAAGATTAATTATTGATTTGTTTAAAGTAAAAAAACGCAATGGTACTTAAACGGAAAAAAATTATAATGAATACTTAAATAACTAATGATTAACCCTTTAACACGTTTTTATCGTAAAAAAAGTAAAGTTTCCGTCATATTAAATTTTTTTTTTTTTTATATAATTTTTTTGATTTTTTTTTTAATATATTTTGATTTTGATAGAAAAAGAAAAAAAAAAGGTTTTTTTTTCGTTTTTGATATACAAAATTTATTCGGCAAATCGGCGATTCTTCGTAATTCTCGAAGTATTTTATTGCTTCCATAATAAAATCACACAATGTATGAGATTATCGAGAAATTGTAAGAATTTTATTCGGTGCACGAGACGATTACGAAGTGCGATGGGATAAAATTAATGCGCAACTATGTGGAGCGTGAAGAGTGATAAGTAATCGAAGAACGACCGTCGAGGAAAACTCGCGCGGGTATCATAACTCCTCGGCGAACTCGGCGGTGGACTTCATTTGAATAAGTCGAGCGTCTCGCGTCTCTCCGACGGGGTTACGAGAGATCTGAACGGAATGATCTACAGGAAAGTGTAGGCGGCCGCGGCGATCGTGTATATCTTCGAACGCCGGACTCGAAGGAAGTCTCGCGTGTTCCTGCGGCACAACCCGAGCGTTTCTCTAGTCGTTCCACACGCGTTATAAGTACTGACCCACTGACCTTAACTGACCACGCGGCCCACTTAATCCTCGGAGATCATGAGAAACGATATCATTTTATTATATTTCATTCTTCCGAACTTAACTTTGCATAACACTTTTACGATCGAAAAACTCACAATGTGCCCTTTAGAAATTTTTTTTTTTTTTTTTTTTACTTCGTGATATAACAAATAAAAAACGGGTGAAAAAAAACGTCTATTAAAAAAACCGGCGGAAAAAAAATTGCCAGTGGGTCACTATAAAAAGCATTGAGGATCGCGACGATGCGCCAGTAGAGCGTTTAAGTAGTTACGGTCGCGTTTGGTCAGCCAGAATATGCGGGTTACTCTCCCCCGTTATAGGGGTCAAACATAACTCTCTAAGGTCTTCGGAGTTGCGAATGAAAGCTCCGCAATCGATGAACGTTATTCGTATCAACGGAATATTCATTATTCACGATTTAGCAAATGTGAGGTTACGTTCCATTTCGCGTCGTAAATTTCGAACTTTGACTGTCGAGCGATAGGAAGGACACTAAGTAATTGCTTCGGGGACTTTTGACGAAATAACTCGGGGAAATAACTTTGCGTTCGTTTTGCGGATGTATTGGAAGGGATGATGATGAAATAAGGGATTAAAGAGATCCGAAATCATAACTCACCGGTTGCCCAATGGAGAACGCTGTGTCCCTCCAAGTCCTTGGCATTGACGTCGGCACCGTTAGCCAAGAGTACGGCAACCAATTGCGTGTCACCTGCAATGACGGCGAGGTGAAGGGGTGTGTGTCCCTCGGCGTCCGGAGCATTAACGAGCTCCGGCGCTGCCGAGGCCACCGCACCACCCGTTCCCGCGTCCATACAGTAATGAAGGGCACTTCTCAGCGTACGATCTCTGTAACCCACCGTTTCTTCTTGTTCTTTGAGCAATCGGAGTACGCGAGATCTGTCCGCTTGCTGACACGCGTGCATTAACGGTGTCGCACCTATATGAAGGACTCTGCAAGGATTATTTCGACTGTTAAAAGAAATTTTGCGATCTTTTCTTCGAAGTAAAAAAAAGTTTTGTTTAATTTATCAAATATTATTGTACTGCAAAAAAAATGGTATCGCGATATTTTTCCAGGCAGATGAAAATCATCTCTCGATATCGAATGGTTGAATTGATTCGTCATACCGTAAAACTTTCCGGCGCGAAGACTCTTTTTTTTACAATTTTTTACAGATATAACTAAAACTCAAATAATTTAATAATTATTTATAAAAATTTAATATTATTTATTAAAAAAAAGTTTAATGACTTTAGTTTCAAAAAAATAAAAATTCAAAAAAAAAGTCAAAAAAATTCATCCTGATTTGGTTTTTGCGAAAAAACAAAGTTTGACGAACTGCGAAGTTTGGTTGAACTTTTTTTTTTCGCAAAAACCAAATCAAGATGAATTTTTTAATATAATCGATAATATTTAAAAAAAAAAAATGATACGGAGATAAAAATTTATTTATAAGCTCTCATTGAAGATAATTTTGATAAAAACATTTCAGCGTATTTAATTCTGAATTAATTTGGAGTCGTCCTTCCCGTCTATTCACCGCAGCAACAGAGAAATTATGTGCGAATGTTCATTCATTTAATTAATTTCAATTTTTTTTTTTATTCATTTTCATTTAATTATTAAATTATTTGAGTTTTAGTTATATCTGTAAAAAAATCAGTGACGGAAAAACTAATATCATTAAACTTTTTTTTTTTTTGCAAAAACGAAATTAGGATGAATTTTTTTATATGATCGATAATAATATTAAAAAAAAATGATACGGAGTTAAAAATGTATTTATAAACTCTCATTGAAGATAATTTTGATTAAAAATTGAAGCGTATTTAATACTGAATTAATTTGGAGTCGTCCTTTCCGTCTATTCACCGCAACAACTGAGAAATTACGTGCGAATGTTTAGCGTAAAATGAAAAATGTTTAAAATTCGCCACGAAAAAAAAAAAAAAAAAAAAAAAATGGAAAATGTTAAAAATGCGCAATTTTCGAAAAACTCAACATAATCTCCGATATAAATACCGAAAAAAACAAAAAAAAATTGAATAAATAAAATTTCCATACCTGTACGGTCGGCGTCTCTGATGATCCGGATTTCTCGAAACGTACGGAGGACCTCGGGTCCACGGTACGCTGGTGTTCGGATTTTTCGATTTGGATGATTGCTGTTGATTACGATTACTGTTGGGAACGGGTGTTAACGGTGGCAGACTAACGGGTTCGGGGCTTCTATCTTGTTTTCGTTGTTGTTCCTTCCTTTCCTGATGTTTCAACGGTATCGGCGGTGTCTTCGTATCCATACCCTCGTCAACCCGCCCAACGATATTGTCGGGTAGTTAGTCCGACTGCATGGTGATCGTCGACGAACTTTCCGCAGTCGGTTCTCTCACTGAGGACGACATCGCGGCGTCTCAACGACTTCTCTACTGAGGTTTCGAAGAGAAACAGAGAGAGAGAGAGAGAACCTCGTGAAAGATTCGACTCGGATATAACGGCGCTTTTTTTCTTTACATTGCCGATAAGACGAGGTATACCTCGGAAATTCTATGACCCGATTCGCCGCGTCCAACCCTCGGACGCGAGGAATCTGGAGCGATCTAAGTTACCAGAATAAACGTGAAATCTTCGTGCGGGGAAAGGATCGGCGGAGGGGGGAGGGGGTGGTCGACGAGCCCGAAACTAGAGCTCAGTAACTGACCACGTGGAGAGTGGGTTGACCAGGCCACTCGGGTGATACAGCTGCCATAGAAACAGAGAGTCACAACAATCGGCCTCGACGAAGAAGCACTTTAATAGCCGATCGCACGGCAAGGTCGTCCACGTGACGAATTTGAGTAGTTTCTCGACTTTGATGATGAAAATTTCACCTATTTTCTCGGACTCCGAAAAATCGTTATTTGTCGCCAAACGTATAAAACCGGAAGTTCTGTTTACTTTAAATGTTCTTACGGCAAATACGGCAAATTATGGTATTCGGTATCCATACATCGCGTATGAATTACGAACGATGTTGTTTGCTACACGTATACATAGCATGACTCATAGACGGGTGTCGAGATACATCGCAAACAGTTTTTATCCATCGATCGGATCGATCGTTATTTCGGGCAAATAGCACATAGTCGCGAAGGGATTTGGTTATGAGAATTTAACACGTGTATTATACACATCCCGAAAACTTCGAACGAAAACAGTCGGAAGAGAGTTTTAGTAACTTTATTTCGATGTTTGAGAAAAAATTTCGATTCGCGATTTTGAAGTTACTTGTTCGATTTTTTTTTTTTTTTTTGTAAATCTACGCGATGTTTTGGCAAAATTTCAAAGTTTTAACAGAGACTTTAGTACACACAGTCGTTGGAAATAATGCGAGGCAATTCGAATGATTTTACGAGCTTCGATGTGCGCGAAATTCAGCACCGATTTTCTCGCGGCGCCACGCTGGGTGTCACGTTTCATCTGACGATCGTTCATCAGCTCATCGCTATGCTACACCCATTCGAAACTTCTATTCCTCTTTCCATAGCTATGCCGATGCCGAAGTATATACGTAGATATATCTTAACTATAGTTACTGCCGTACTCTACACATGATTCTCAAACACGACTGTCCGCGTTCTTAAAGCTCCTGCCCATCAGGTGTCACGCTATCCTGAGCCTCGTTTTCAGGCCCCGGATTTGCGCCTACTTCTCATTCTCTCGATGATTATAAGCCCTGACCTGCATTGCCAGTCGGTACCCAGAAAAAAAAAAATCGATTCGAATCAATCGCGAAAAATGTATACTTGTCGATTTAATTAAAAATTCTTTTAATTGACTATAATAGATCGATATTCGATTCATTTTTTTTTAAATTTTTAAATGAACTTAATTTTATTTATTATTATAATAAATCGATTCGATTCAATCGCGAAAAATGTATATTTGTCGATTTAATTAAAAACTCTTTTAATTGACTATAATAGATCGATATTCGATTCTTTTTTTAAATTTTTTGAATGAACAAAAAACGTACACATGTCGATTTAATTAAATTTTTTATTAATTGACTATGATATATCGATATTCGACTCGTTTTTTTTTATTTTTTTTTTATAAATAAACTTTATTTTATTCTTTGGTAACAACTGATTTTTATTTTATTTTATTACCATCATAACCTGCGCGCTTTTAATATAATTCCAACGCACTTCGCGCGATTTTCCTGCGTTTTCTTCTCAAGTATAATATACCGATAGACCGGCTATATACTTTACGCGCCGTCTCCGTGAACCTCGGCACGACGTCGATGAGAGCAAAAAAGAAAAAAAAAAGCCAACTGGAGTGCTGCGAATATGCCGACGAAGGAGAGACTACCCGAGTGCTAACTACTGGAGAACATCGATTTTCCTTATGATAACGAGTTGGTAAGCCGGCATTGTCTGAACTCACAGTAAATTCTCAGTCTCTCCACCGCTCTTTTCTTCATTCGTCAGAAAAAAAAAATGCACATGCCATGTAATATTCGATGTTGGTACGTAAATGCGATAAGATTGTTTCGCGAGTTCTTTCGAACTTCCGGTTTTTTAAAGAGACCCCTCTCTCCCTCTTTTTCTTATAATGCGGTACGACGAGGCATTAAAGTCTCCGAGTTTCGGAGGTTTCCGAACTTTTACACGATTTCTATACTACGTGTACTCTATGTCGCGATGAAAAAAAAAAACAAGAAAAAACATCGCGGAAGAATATTTATATCGGAATTACACGAACGTTGAGCGCAAAGACTGTGTTACAAACGTCGAGCGGCACTATATGTGCGTTCCATATGTGCCGCAATTGCATACATAATTCTCCGGCTGCATAGGTTAGTATGGCAAACCTATGCACCGGAGGTAACAGACTTAAACTCTCTGTGTATAGTGCCGCATAGATATACGCTAGAAAGCGTCCGACGAACCCACGTGCACGTGTTGTTGCCCACCGGGCGCGTATAACACCGTCGTGAGCGGTGACTGAAAATCGTTATTTCATTAATACGCCGAGGCTTACGAGAACATAGATCCCTACTAGCGACATATAATAATTCTTCCATACGTGCCGTTCGTTCGCTCGCACGAGATTTCTCGTATTTTTTTTTTTTTTTTTTTTTTTTTTTAATGCGACAATTAATATAATTTAAATAATAATTATTTTATCGTTACTTACCGATCAACCAGACGAAGAAATTTTCACCGATTGTACGACGATTCATAAATAATCTAACATTACGAAGCTAATTTTAATAATCATCAATCAAGAATTTTTGAAAACTTTATTTTCATTAAACCGGAGTTGCGACATTTTTACTAAATTACGCGATAAAAAAAGTGATTTTTCGGAATTTTTTCGCGAAAAAAAGTTTATTTGTGTTGTTAGTTTTTTTTTGTTATTTAGTATTAAAAATAGTTTTCGTTTTTTGTGGTGCCGGCCACGAGGCTGACGAGATCCGCGGGGCGTGTGAAACGCTCCTTGCAGTGGTGAGACGCGCACTGGTTCACCGTTAGCGCGGTCAGTTAACGTAAGGGTTGCTATTGGATACCACCACCCTCCGTGCGACTTACTTGGGTCTCGCCTTGTCGCTATAGTACATTGGATATTTCACGGTATACCGGTCGTGCGCGAAAACTTCGTATACATCAACAATCCCATGGACGCATTATGGCCTTCTAATTAATTCATCTAATGCGGACACGCTTGCCGAGCACACAATCTCTGCTCCGCTGGAGTGTTTAAACGATAAGACGATTGAAAGATTAGATCGTTGTTAATAATGCTTCTCATTTAAGTAACTCTCGCCGATGTACAAACTCTTTTCAGTTATAATACAGACACCTGTTACAAATTTATTTTTTCAGTGCGTTCGAAAAGATCGCAATAACAGTGAATTAATTATTCGTACAAATTTTATCTCGTCGCTTAATCGTCTTATCTCCGAATCTCGATGTAATCGAGGATTCTTGTGTGAGACACAGTTAGACGGTAATAACTGGGGGTATAGCTCAGTGGTAGAGCATTCGACTGCAGATCGAGAGGTCCCCGGTTCAAACCCGGGTGCCCCCTCAGGAATATTTTTTATCGTTTTTTATCACGTCACACTTTCTACACGATACGAAACTCGTCATGCAGACGTTTCAACAGTATCAACTGGTTTCGAAATCGACAGATTAATCGTATATTCAATCTTTTACGAATCCGTGAAATCGGATCTGCCCCACATACATATATATGTATATATATATATAAGTTATAAGAGAGGCAACCGGTTTAAAAATAAAAGAGCGCGAAAAAGCGATCTATTCGTTTTCTTGCTAATTTCGGCCGTAAATTGACTCGTGTAATTAACTAAACGAATTGTTCGTTAATTTCGTGACAATCGTGGCCTCGTTGAGTCGCGATTGTATTTCGAACATCTGTCAAAATCATACGTCGTCGAACGGGATGACGACGACGACGACGACGAAACGGAGTAGCGAGCTTCCGCAATGAATGACGGGACATGGCGACGTGTGTGGGTCGAGTTGTTTTCTCTTCAACGACATAACAAAATAACTAAAATTACACCGAATTCATCGTAAAGTATATCGATCGTGCAAGAATAACGAATTCTTCGAGATTCGTTTGACAATCGTCGAGTGAATACATTAAAACACAAAGATGAATTACAATCATTCGGGAGCGCGAAGAGGTGAGTGCGAGAATTTCACTCTCGATGAATCATTTCTTTTTTTCATTTACGTGCCGCTCTACTTTCCGCGTTATCACGCATTTAAATATATCGCTTACACGAATCTTCGTTAATCGTTGACGCATCAAAATCTTTTTTGATACGATGTTTATCTCGAAAAATAAATCGACTCCCGTTCGCCCGGAGAGGTTAGGTTTTCCGATCGCCATATGAGAAACAAAGTACAACGATAAGAGATTATTGTTTTATTTTTCTTTCAAGCACTTTATCGAATGTTTCGTATTCGTAGATTTACGTCCCCTTTTAATTACAGGAAAACCAAAAAGGATATTAGATCCTTCTACAGGTCTTTCCGCGCCTACGTCACCGATGACGCAGACTCCGTATATGTATAACCAACAGGTATACAGTTGTTTTATTAATCGTAAATTTCCATTTTTCAGTAATTTTAACTGATTATTCAACTTTTAGGTGCCTATGAACAATGGTATGCAACCGGAATACGGATTCAACGTCCAGACGGAGCAGTCGCCGGCTCCCTACGGTTTCAATCCTCAGTCCCCGATATCTCCTTATCCAGCTGGCGATCAAAGTCGACCGGAAGGATATGTGCCGAGTCCTCAATTCGCGACGACTTTGCTAGCGGAACCAATGGTCACCAATATGGCGATGCAATATGGCAACGCGTTGGTTGGATCCGGAAAGCAACAACTCGAAAAATATGTACCGGTCACCGCGATGAAATACTACTTTGCCGTCGACACGGATTACGTTTTCGTAAAATTAGCGATGCTTTTTTTTCCATTCACTCACAAAGTGAGTACCGCAGACGAAAAAAAAAAAAAAAAATTTTTTTTTTTTTTTTTTCGTCGTATTTATGACGAAATTTTTTTTTTTGAAAAATTAATGAAATTTTTTTTTTTTTTTTTCGACAGGATTGGTCTGTAAAATACGAACAAGACGGACCCTTGCAGCCGCGGTACGAGCGGAATGCACCGGATATGTATATACCGACGATGGCGTTTCTCACGTACGTCGTGATGGCGGGTCTGTCGCTCGGTACGCAGGAACGCTTTAGTCCCGAACAGCTCGGTATACTCGCGAGTTCGGCGCTCGCTTGGGGCTTAATAGAGCTTTTGGTACATACGATAACTCTTTACGTTACGAATTTGGACACAAGTCTCAAAACCTTAGATCTCTTAGCGTACTGCGGCTACAAATACGTCGGCATCAACGTTGCGCTCGCATTTTCGTTGGTATTTCGACGACTCGGTTACTACACGATACTCGCGTACTTTAGCATATCATTGGCGTTTTTTCTCGTGAGATCGTTGAAACTTCGCGTTATACCGGAAGGCCATAGTTCTTACACGGCTTCCGGCAACAAGAGGCGATTATATTTTATTCTATTCGTCGCTGCGATTCAACCGCTGCTGATGTGGTGGCTGTCCTATCATCTAATATAAATTTCGCAGTCTGTTTCGCTTGGCAACGCGCGCCTGCGACTCGATTGACGCGAAAAAAAAAAAAAAAAAAATTAATTAATTTTCTATCGAATACATCGCTCCGAAAAATTTGGATTTAACGAGAAATCCGCTTTATTCGTGTAATTTATATGTGCCGAGTCTGTAACGTCCCGCGAATTTTTGTAACGAAAAGACAACGAGAGTGGGAGATAACATGAAAAAAAAAAAAAAAAAAAAAAAAAAAAAAAAAAATAGAAATCAATAGACACGAAGAAATTACGTTCTTCAAAGCCTATGCGTTAAGCTATTTTTCAAATAAATAAAAAAATAAAATAAATGAAAATAATCCGTGTGTCGTCACATCGGTTTAAAAATGCAGCGACCCGAATGCAAACTCCGAATAATATTGTTTTTTTTTTATATTTCTTTCGGAGTATTGTATTTAACGGGAAGGAGCTGAAATGCTAAGGAATGATCGATAGATTGTGGAGCGATCGACGAGCAATAATGTTCGTAATTACGAAGAATTCCGAATAGCCGGTGCGCGTCTGACGATAGACTCGCGAAAAATGGCTTCTTTATATTCGAAGAATATTTAGCAATAAGTATAGCACGACAAGAGGGGGGGGGGGGGGAGGTTTCGATGAACACGATGAGAAGGAATGATCATGAGCGTACTGCGAATTATACAACTGTGAATAAAATGGATCGAGGAAAATTGAATGAATCATCAAGCATCTCGTATATATTATTTCTCAACCCTTTCTTATTTTTTCCCCTACCATTCGTCGAAAATTGGTCATCGAGTTCGAAAAAGCCGCCGAACTGCGTTGCATCTTACTCCGCAGTACAAAAATAATCCGATGTTGCCGCTGCATTCGTTTGTGTGTTTGTCGGTTGCTCGGCGCGTTGCAGCGCCCCGTTGGAGAGAAAAAGAAAGAAAAAAAAAAAAAACATATCGCTCGAGTACGCAACTTTGGTACGCAACCTGCTGGGTGCTGCTGCTGCTCCTGGCTACGGTTGCCTGCTGCTTCGCGTATTACGTTGGTGCCATCGCCCAATCAGTTAGCCGTGAGCTACGGCGGAGCGAGGGTGTCGTGTTAAGTTTATTCGTGGGCCAAAAGGCCGAAAAATGGCGGAGCGTACGAAGGTGACGGCCCCGGCCACCCGGCCCGTTCCCATGAAGCTATTTGCCACTTGGGAAGTCGACAGAACACCACCCAATTGCATACCAAGGTAAGTGAACTCCGTGCCGACATTATTATCGTATTTTACAAAGTGCCGAAACAAAACTGCGCGTACGAGATTGTTTAATGCGCGAATGAGAAAAAAAGTCCCGCGGTTCGGTTCGTAAGTCGCACGGACGCCTGGCGACAATCGCGACAGGTTAATGACACACACGCCCTTTAATTCCCGTTCGGTACGCGATTATTTGTCATCATTGATGCGACAACCCTACATCGAAATCATTCGTCGTATTGTTCCTCGCGTTTTTATCGCTAAGCGAGAGCCTGTTGTTTCTCACTTCATTGACCGACAAGCGAGAAGCGTCGCCGTGCGCGCGCTCGGTCTCAGGCGGGAGAGTGCGTCGTGCTTGCTTAACGAACGAGAGAACGCGCTCACGAGAGCGAGGAACGGATGTTAGCTGTCAATCGCTACTTGACAGATCTATCTCCGAACGCGATCTACCATTCGTTAAACCTCGACTACATTTTTTTTCCTTCTGTAAACCAATAACTCTTATCCGCGAATTTCGTACGATTGTTTCGTGGGACGATAAAAAAAAAAAAAACAAAAACGTTTTCGCGACGAGACAAAGACTCGCGAGTCGCGATGCTCGAGAATTTATTAATATGACTAACGACACTAGATTTTGATTAGTCGTACGTCAACTTTTTTTTTTATCGATCTGTACTGATAAGCAGTGTATATACATATGTAATCCGCGATGGTAACGTGTTGCTTCGTGAATCATGAGATCGAAACGAATTTTCCGATTATCTCTCGGCTGTCAGATATTTCAAACAGAGAGTACGGTTCCGACGAGAACATTGCCGTAGGGCAGTTGTGGTTACAATAGTTGCCTCGAATTCATGAGTAGATATATCCCTTTGTGAACGATGTTGCGGATGCATGTAACCCTTTGAATGAATGCATCAATGCCCTTTGTATACGCGAAACTCGATGTTTTAACGAATAATCGAACTTCGCGCAAAATGTCACGAAACCATCGTAAACTTCAAAGTCTCGTTAAAATAATCGAATGTATGTCATAACCTCTTTCTTTTGACAGCATTTTGTTTTTTTTAAATCCTTATCATTCTTTGATCGATGCATCCATCACCGTAGTTATTTTCGAAGCACGAAACATCGCGGACGCGATGTCATACGTTGTAAACGACGTAATATTCATAATAATTCGATAGGATTTTAACGCAACTCAACGAGTCTCGTTCTCGTGTTACAATTTGTAACCGAACTACCCGTACGGTATAAAGGGGACCCTATTTCAATTATTAATGTTCCAATTACGTGTAATACACGTTACGCCGATTACCGCTGCGATGCGCGAGGATTCCCGACTAAGGTTTCCCGTCGTTCGTTTCCGCTGGACGATTGCCGCGGATAATCGTATGGAAGTCCGCCCCGCGCGACTGTAGACGCGATTAGCATTCCACCGGGACACATACCTCGTGTCTCGTTTAGTTTTGTATTTGTAAGTACCTCGTTGAAACTTCTCGTACGTATGCCACGGGGCGGCATTCGGTTTTTGCGATTTAAAAGTATTACGACGACTTCAACGTTGCAGCGTTTGACGCGTTGCACGTTGCATGTCGTCCCCCACCCCGAGCGCTCTGGGAACTGCTGATGATGTTGAGCGACAGACGGCAATCGTGACCGACGTTCGGAAACAAAGCCACGAGAAAGTCGATTGAATCTTCTAAGGCTATTATATACATATATATATGTATATAGTGTTTTATGTAGCCAACTATTTTGCGCCTCTCCCGACGAAGATTGTCGCGGCCAACGCGTAAGGTTTCTCAACACTCCGCGATCTATTCTTCTTATGCGGTCGCAAACTCGTGCTGCGATTGGACGGATAAGCCTCTAATTTATCAAACATCCGAAGGGTTTCTTTGACGAAAAAAATATTATGAAACTTTGACGTAACAAGAAAATTAAAAATAATTAAATTTTTATAAAACATCGGAAACTAATTAAAGAAAAATTATACAGATAATTAATTAATTATCGATATTTCATTAATGATTCATCAATTTTTTTTCGTCTGTTGAAAATTGCAACGCAATTACATAACAATAGAATTAACGTTATTACGAGTTATAGTTCGAAATTTTTCGAAAATAATCGTTCGGAAAAATTAAAAAAAAAATGGCGTCCGATTAACTCCGCGTGGGTATCGTACTTTTTCGCGATTGATGGTAACGATTACAGGGAAATACTTCGAAAAAAAAAAACAAAATCATCACTCTCGACGCGTATAGATACGGTATTCTCGACACGCGTAGATGTCTAAACGGACGCGTAACAAGCAATACACGTTTGCGTCTCAAAGCTACGAAGCGCCAATACCGTGTTTATTCGTGGCAATGTATACACGTGTTATACATTATTCCCGCGAGCCGTGTGTGGCGCCCGGACGTTTCCGTTACCCGGAATCTCGAAATTCTTTATTTTCTCCACACTATTTCGCGAAATTTCGACTCCCGAAGTGTGTGGGTGATGCTTCGCGAAATTCGATGTTTTTTTTTAATTTCTCGGAATACACGTGTTAAATGGCATTCAAAATTATCAAACGGAAACTTCTGCTTCGTGTCTATATATATATATATATATCATTAGATAGTCTATACAGATTGCATAAGAGTTCATATACGCGAATATACGATGAGCGCGAAAGACTCCCATCAAAACCCACTGCCGATTGGAAAATCCTGTCGAGCTTCGGATATCGCGCTAAACGGTCTCAAGGACTGTGCGCCACAAACGATTTGAATATCGTTTGAACTCCGCTATATCCCCGCCGCGCGTATAATCCGTTGCATAAATTTTTTTATATAGCGATCGCACACATTGCCAAACGAAAATATCGGCTCATTATAACCTAAAAAAATCGAAAGTTTATTCCGAGAGTATCGTAGTGATTAAGTGCGATCGGCGAATTTCGCCGCCGCGGCGTTGGACGCGCGCCTAATCTACGGACCTATAAAAAAAAACGATTTTCCCGTTCGTTTTTCATCCGTCGACCGTGAAAATCGTTACATTTTAACATTAGTAGAAAATGCGCGTTAACGCGATAATGAGATATCTAAATTTACGTTTGGTGCTTAAAAACACGAAGATAAATTCTTCGGAGTCGAATGCGCGCTCGTGGAAGTCGATAAAACGTTCAACTCGTTTGGACTGTCCGCGAGACTCGCTATATCGAGAAAGTTATTCGACACGAGAGTTGGCGACTTTTTGTTTCTTTTCTTTCGTTCGAATAGTTGCAACTTTTCGGAGTACGTGTACCGAGTATATTGGTAACTTTTTTTTTTTTTACGAAAATTCGTTGGATAATATATATATATAAGATATTTCGTGAGAAATCGAACGGTAAAAAAAAATCGATTAAAAAAAATCGAAACTTCGGATTTCGATTTTTTTTTTTACGATGTCGTGGTTTTGACCTTTGATTTCGAATTTGATATCTGATTTTTCATATTCTATAACTGTAAATATCGCTATCGAGAATAACGTGATTTCGAATCAGTGACTATAATAGTGTTTTCGAAGAAAATCTATATCGTTATTTGTGTCGCGAAGCATTGCCAGCAACAGGGATGCCTTATCGAGACTTCTCGGTCGACTGCTCGCTTATCACTGGTTGCTCTCCATTATAGCGTGAAAAAAAGATATAATAATATATAGATATATATATATATATGCGTTTCTAGTGCCGTAAAAAGAAAATTGAGGTCGATGAAACCTTGAAGAATCGAATAGAAAAAAAAAAGAAAAAAAAAAAAAAAATTGCTAAAACATCGCGGAACTTTTGCCAATATTCGTTTTCGACGCAAGAAATAAAGATTTCAGTACTTCCGGATGACGAAAAATCGATGAAAAAACAATTTATAAAAAAAAAAAAAAAATTTCGAAAATTTTTTTGATAGGCGCGAAGTTCGGGATTATCGGCTAATAACGACGAGTCAATGTCGACCCATCTATCGCGAATTACAGACACACATAGTTGATGACGTAATTCAGTTCTGGTGCATTGCGGAAGTCTCTGCCAAAAGAAAAGCCAACGTTGTTGTAGTTGGTACACGTCGGTGGTTTGTGTTCGGTTATAGAGTACCGAGTATAGGTAGAGACCGCGAGAGAAGGAAACTGTTTAGCTGTTGCTGGTCGATAGCCGATACACTCGATGTTCTCTACAGCCTCTCGCGACGTAACTATAACGACGACATATGCAAATCTCGCTGTACCAATCGGAGCGGATTGTCCGACTCGCGAAATCCCAATGGCCGATGAAGATCATCGCTACCTGCTGCAGCGTGTGTCTTATATATTGTATTTGCATAACTGTGCAACGAACGAACGGATATAACGATAACTCGATAATCGAAGGGTAGTAATGGCAAAGATTTTTTTTTTTTTTTTTTTCATTTGCGATGAGAGTAATCCTGTGGGATATCGAGGTAACGATATAAAAATCGATGAGTTCGGATCAGCGGCGAAAAATACGACGGATATCGTCCTAAAATACGGCGAATACGAAAAAATTGTTATAATTATTTTTTATAACAGAACAATTTTTTTTTGTATATTAACATTAAAATTTTATAATTTTTTATGATTATTAATAGTAAAAAGTAATTAATTTTTTTTTTCTTTATTATGAGCGTTTATTTTTATTCGCCGATATCTTTGCTTCTCGATAGAATATCAGATAAAATCCGCGGTGCTTATCGTTTTCTATGGGGGAAAAAAGGCGATGTATAGCGGTTAATTAAGTTTCAGAATCGTTTTTCGAGACACAGAGGGATGAAAAACGTGAATTAAACACGTAAAATCTTCGCAATATTTGCTATTATATTTTTCGCGTAAAAATTAAGTTTTCCATTAAATATTCGAACCCACAATTTTCGATCTATTTTTTCGGGCCAAATACGAATCCAACAGCAATTTTGTCCCAAATTCAGACGAAAATTAATCGCAAAAAAAAAAAAAATTCCTACTCCTTTAAATTTCGAAATTTTACTATTTTCGTAATTTTTTTTTTTTCAAGATTTTTTCTGTATTTTTTTTTTTTTTTTTTTCATTTTTTTCCAAGCAATAAACGTTAAAAAAAAATTTACGGCTCATCGTTAAATATTATCTTCGCGCGCATTTCGAGGCCGCGAAGTAAAATCTATAGTTTCGTCGCCGTGTACTCATTTTCCTTTGGGATGCTGCTGTACCGCGTAAGCGATTGCTATACAGGAGGTATATACTGTAGCAAAGCACGTGAAGGATAGGATTTCGAAGTTAATACCAGTACTTCGCCTGAGGGTTTTCACTCCGCGATATTCACGCGAATGTGCTGCGTGCCATCCGCCGTCTACTGATCGTTGTGCTGCAACACGGCATCCCAATAGCACCAGCGGCAGCAATGGCACCTCTCGTTGCACGCTGTACGTCGAGGTCTCCCGTCGACCTTGATGACGATTCGGGCTCAGGCTCCGTCGGTTGTCGACGACGATGTCGACGACGACGACGGCGACGGACCGGGACAGCCGGCGCCCGCGGTCACGCGGATTTACACGATTTGCGACACTCCGACGGCCAGCAACACGCGGTGCTCTATCCACTTCCCACTCCTATTCTCTCTCTATCGCAATCCCTCGTTCTCTCACACGGTGTACCCTCGCCCTCGCAATTCGCCTTCATCGCGGCCAAGTTTAATCGAGAGGACAAGGTTACCGACTGGCCGTGCGCGAGGCTAAAGCTTTTCGCATATCATCCGTGAACCTGATGCTTCGGTTCATCTCTATACACTATTTTCGGATTTTTTTTTTTTTTTTTTTTTTTTTTCCGACGGAAAGGTTCGGACTATTATATCCGTGTATCGACTGCTAAACAAATAGAAAGGCATCTCTTACATCGTTGAAAATGTAAAAACTCCGATTTTTTTTTTTTTTTTCGTTGGGAACTTCGGATTATTATATCCGTGTATCGACTGCTAAACAAATAAAAATGGATAATTACATCGTGGAAAATGTAAAATTTCCGAATTTTTTTTTTTTTCGTTGGGAAGTTCAGATTATTATATCCATGTATCGTAAATAAATTGAAAGTCATATCTTACTCATATCTTACTGGTGAAAGTCACCACTTACATCGTGGAAAATGTAAAATTTCCGATTTTTTTTTTTTTTTTCGTTGGGAAGTTCGGATTATTATATCCGTGTATCGACTGCTAAACAAATAAAAAGGCATATCTTACATCGTGGGAAATGTAAAAATTCCGAATTTTTTTTTTTTTTTTTGTTCGTTGGGAAGTTCGGATTATTATATCCGTGTATCGACTGCTAAATAAATAGAAAGGCATAATTTACGTCGTGGAAAATGTAACATTTTCGGATTTTTCTTTTTTTTTTTTTTTCGTTGGAAAGGTTCGGATTATTATATTTGTGTATCGTCTGCCAAACAAATAAAAAATGCATATTTTACATCGTGAAAAATGTAAAATTTTCGGATTGTTTTTTTTTTCGTTGGAAAGGTTTGGATTATTATATCCGTCTATCGACTGCTAAACAAATAAAAAGGCACATTATACATCGTGTGAAATGATAAAATAGAAAAATATAGAGTAATATTTTTTTTTTTATATATTTTGGAGTTTTGACGATTTTTTTCATACTTTTTGGCGTTCTTTTCGGATATAACTACAAATCTAAAAAAGATCGCGGAAATTCCAAAATTCACTCTAATTGCTACACAAGTTTAACGATTATTCCGATGTTATTCTCTCCGCATACATATATATATGTTTTGTAATAAATGTCAAACTCGTTAGCGAGTAATGCTTCGTATAATAAATTCATTTAAATTAAATTGCCAGTGAAATAAATGTGAAAGCAATTAAAAATAAACGATGAAAGACCAATTACCGTCCGGAATTCTGGTCCCCGAGAAGACATCGTCCAATAAATAAATCGATAGTTATTCTTCATCACTCTCTCTGCAGATGATAAGTACGTAACACCGAATCAATAGCAAAAATATTGCCTCAGCGAATTCCGAGACTTTGATTCGATATAACGTTCATTTTCGACGTAAATCCGATTTATATACGAGTCGATATTATAAACGAATATAAACCCCGATGAGTGCGACATTTTCTGATTGGCGTCCGAGATGTGTCATCGATGAAATGATATTTCGTTCCCAACCTTATCGCAGAACTGTAAATTGCTTTTCTGTATCCTTCACCCCCGTCGTCCACTCCCCTCGGAGTTAAATTAGCTCTGCCGGAACTTCTGTATTAGTTATTGATATAGTTATATACATATATATACCTATATACACGCAGATTTCTATTTAATCAGCGACAGTAGATTGACTCAATTTCTCTATATAAACATTAAGAGAAGTTTCGATTGAAGCAAAAAAGTTTCGCGAAATGTTTGCATAGATCGCGAAGTATTTTTTTTTTTTTTTTTTTTTTTTTTTTTTTAAAGAAATATCGTTCGTTGTCGTCTTCAAGGCCTTCTTTCGTTTTTTTTTCTTTCTCATTTGACTTTTTACCCCCTTTACATCGCTGGGCTTTGTACAGCCGGATCAGCAGAGTCAACGCGGGTCCCCACCGGTTTGTTACACACCGCAGGGACCGAACGCGATGTCCATATATATGTATACGAAATATGTATATATATATATATATATCCCGATGTATATATGCGGGTCTGCGAAGCACGAGGCAAACTCGCGAGGGGGCGAATACAAAGATCTCTCTGGGAAGTGATCGACCTCGAGACTCGACGACCCGACATTAATGGGGGGAAAGAGCGGAGGAGTAACAGAGAAAGGGTAGAGGAGCATCGAAGCCAACGAGATAAAGAAAGAAATCTTTCACACTTTAGTCTCGTGTCGGGTAGTCATTCGTAGTTCTGAGCTCTTTATTTTCTCACCTTTGTGTTAATTTTATTCTAATCTTTTCTCCATACGGTGGCCGAGGATTTTATTTCGTATAAAATGCGAGAAACGAAACGAATTTTCGTAATTGATGAAAAAAAAATTTATTAATTTTTTTTTTTTTTCGATTTATTTTGTTTAAAAATAAAAATTCAAAATTTGTTGAAAATATTTTCGGAATTTTTTTAAAACATCGAAAAATCGTATTTAGAAGAAAAAATTCTGATTTTTTTTTTTTTTATAACTTTTTTTTTAAAATAAATCTTTGGTACAAATAAATTTTTTCATCTTTTACGAAACATCCGTATTTCTCTCACGTTTGCTACTCTTCTTCGTCAACTTCGACTTCTCTTCGTCGTCGTCGCGTTCCCCGGGGTTCACGTCGACGTTGAATGACGAAACGCCGATGTTAAAGACGACCGGAGGGGAAACATTCGAAAGAAGAGCAGTCGAGAGAAGTCGAGTGTCGTTGCGCCGCAGTTGAGTCACGAGAGAGTTTCAAGACCAAGAAAAAGAAGTCGTTTCTCTCCGTTTCTCAGCGTCGTTTATTCTTCCTCCTTCCTCTCTCCACATGAAACGAGAAGTCCCTCACCACTCGACTACTTCTGTAATCTTACTCTTGGAAAAACTTGGATTCGTCGAAAAATACGGGAGAAAAAAAAAAAAAAAAATTCTCGAATGACGGAAAATCGAAGCAGTGAGCCTCACCCACCGAACAGGAAGTATTCCCGTATATTTCATATGTAAGCCGAGTCAAGAGATTTTTCCCTCTCGAACAGGATATCGAAAGAATATTTTACCGTATTCTCCGTATTCGAGATTTAAATCGTCGACAAACGTCGCAACTACATCTTTAATAATATACCAAAAAAAAACATAATACGTTATAACGGGAAACGTGAATAGTCGAAAGGGGTATTGTCTGCCAAAAACACAGACGCGCCCTTGGCGTCTATCATCGCTTATTTCTCTCGTCCGAATTATTTTTCTCAAAGTTTATGCAACAAGCTTCGAATAATCGACCGAGAAATTCACATAAAATAATATAAACTTTCGAAAAATGAAAAAAATAAAAAATTTATTATACGAATTATTTTTCTCAAATTTTATGCAACACGTTTCGAATAATCGAACGAGAAATTCACAAAAAATAACAAAAACTTTTCAAAAATAATAAAGAAAAATTGACAAAAAATGAACGAAAAAAAAAGTAAAAATTATTTTTATTCGAATTATTTTTTTCAAATTTTATGCAACAAGTTTCGAATAATCGAACGAGAATTCGACAAAAAATAACACAAACTTTTCAAAAAGAAAAATTGACAAAAAATAAACGAAAAAAAAAAAAGTCAAAATTATTTTTATTCGAATTATTTTTCTCAAATTTTATGCAACACGTTTCGAATAACCGAACGAGAATTCCCCAAAAAATAACAAAAACTTTTCAAAAATAATAAAGAAAAATTGACATAAAATAAACGAAAAAAAAGTCAAAATTATTTTTATTCGAATTATTTTTCTCAAATTTTATGCAACAAGTTTCGAATAACCGAACGAGAATTCCCCAAAAAATAACAAAAACTTTTCAAAAATAATAAAGAAAAATTGACATAAAATAAACGAAAAAAAAGTCAAAATTATTTTTATTCGAATTATTTTTCTCAAATTTCATGCAACAAGTTTCGAATAATCGAACGAGAATTCCACAAAAAATAACACAAACTTTTCAAACAGAAAAAATGCCAAAAAATAAACGAAAAAAAAAAAGTCAAAATTATTTTTATTCGAATTATTTTTCTCAAATTTCATGCAACACGTTTCGAATAATCGAACGAGAATTCCACAAAAAATAACACAAACTTTTCAAAAATAAAAAAGGGAAATTGACAAAAAATAAACGAAAAAATAAAAAAAAATAAAAATTATTTTTCTCAAATTTTATGCAACAAGTTTCGAATAATCGATCGAAAAATACACGAAAAATGATACAAACTTAAAATAAAAATTAAAAAAAAAAAAATTGAAATTATCCGGATAGTCAGAGGATAAATTTTCGCTATACAAGACATCGAAAAAAATCGATGTTCCATTTAAGCTCGTAGAACTTAGCTGCGCCTGCATACCTGATGCAATAAAGTCCTCGTGACGAGCTTTCACCGGGGATACACAGTGACTGCATGCGCGGCGACGAGAGACTGTTATATACATACGAAATGTAATTATACCGTCGCAGCTAAACCGTAGGTAGTGAGACACAGACATAAGAGAATCCCTCAAACCTCACCGAGAGCGCGAGAGCGTCTCTCCTGCGTCGGGAAAATTTGTAGCTTAATATACTAATATAAATTCGGTACGTTTGTTTGGTACAGTCGTCCGCGACTCCGCGACAATATTAGCCCCGCGACAGCGAGAGTTGGTTAACGGGCGCACCGCGAAATATATATATATATATATAACATTAGACGCGATGTATGTAGGCTGCGCGAGCGAAGTGAAAGAGAGAAAACTCACCAGCGAAGCGCACGGTTTATATTCCGTCCGCAGACCTGCATATTAAAAGCTTCACTGACGCTGTATAGGCAGACGTGTGTTAGTCCCCTGTATTACTACTGTCCGGAATCGATATTCCTCTTTTTTTCTTTTTTTTTCCTCTTTCAAGAGACCACATCGCGCCTTAGTCCCTCGTCTCGTTTATTTTTTTCTTTACATATCGGTCTTTAAATATAACGACATATATCGCGGTACTCATCCCCTCGTCGATGCATCGTTTCAAATTTTCCGCGTGCGATGGATTGAAAAACACGGCAACTTCATGAAATCGCGAAATAAAATATAAATGGACTATAATACTCCATTCAAACGATCTTTAAAAAAAAAAAAAAAAATTTCTCGATCGCGATGTTATGCTGCGATATATAAAAATAAATAAAAATAAATGAAAAACATCGCGCGGAGGCCGATGTGGAGAAAAATATTTTTCGATCCCAATGATTATTTTGCTATGAATAAAATATCTGTGTAATGAAAAACTTACGATACTGTATATATATATATATATATATATATATATATTGTTTGCAATGAAAAGAATTATTGGCGCGTAAAAAGTCGCATCGTGAAAACTACGAGTTCGCGGATTAATGATAACTATTCGATTCGATGCATATACACGATGCAACGATCGCAAAAGCGCATGAATAGCTACCCACGTGTTTGTCATCCTTTCTACGATTCGCTACGGTATTCGCGTTATTCATCAGCCTTCTCGATGCATATGCCGCGCAGAGGTACGAGAGACACTTCTCGACGGTTCCCGAGATCGCGATCGATCACGTATACGTTCGTGAGATCGCTAAGGGCGACAAGAGGAACGGGAATTTGTATAATGCGCGCGCGTATGCGTTTATACACGCGAGAAAGTCTCTCTCTGTGTCTATTCCTCTCTCGCGTTGCACACAGTCGTTCCGTTCTCTGTAGATTTTGCCTGTATAACGTATTCCAAAGGGAGGCGAAGCCA
Source organism: Buathra laborator (assembly GCA_934046635.1). Lineage (NCBI taxonomy): Eukaryota > Metazoa > Arthropoda > Insecta > Hymenoptera > Ichneumonidae > Buathra > Buathra laborator. Next base: position 11,131,812 of record OW203900.1, read on the forward strand.
CCGTTATCGCTTACCCTTGGTAAAGCGACCCTTGTCGTAGACGAAGCACCGTATACGCTATACGCGGGGGCGCGGAATCTCTCTATTCCATCTCTTCGCTATACACGCTTATCTATTATCAATACCAACGTGTCTATTCGAACTCTCCGTTCCTCGTGAACGCGTTGCCGCAATGTACACTAACGACACACATTCATACCGCAAATGTTTCAAGTTCATCGTAGATACAAAAACGTATTAACGTAATTTATCTGATAGATCGAGAAAAAAATAAATAAAAATAAAAATTCTACGAGATGTTCGAATGATTTGTGTGAACAGAAAAAAAAAAAATTCGTTCGCAATAACTGGTAGTTTGTTGGGACGATACTTCGTAAATTTTCGTGTTCATCGTAAATACGAAAAAGTATTAACGCTATTTATCTAATACATCGAGAAAAAAAAAAATCGAAAATAAATAAATAAAAAGTTCTACGAGATGTTCCAATGATTTGTGTGAATTGAAAAAAAAAAAAAAATCATTCAGAGTAACTGGTAGTTTGTTGGGATAAATACTTTATATCGTAAATTTTCGAGTTTATCGTAAATACGAAAAAATATTAACGTAAATTATCGGATACTCGATGTATCAAATAATTTACGTTAATATTTTTAAAAAATAAATAAATAAAAAGTTTTACGAGATGTTAGAATGATTTGTATGGAATGAAAAAAAAAAAAAAATGTATTCACTGGTAGTTTGTTGGGACGATGCTTCGTATCGTAAATTTTCGAGTTCATCGTAAATATGAAAAGTATTCACGGAATTTATCTGATTCAACGGGAAAAATGAATGAATAAAAAATTCTACGAGATGTTCAGATGATTTTTGTACACTGAAAAAAATAAATAAAAAATGCCACGAAATGTTCAAATAATTTTTGCAAATTGAAAAAAAAAAAAAAAAAAATACGAGTTGGCAAAACTAATAGTCGGTTGCGACAACTACTTTTTAAGAAAAAAAATCGGTTGTACCGACGGACTATTAATTTTCTCGATGAATCATTAGCTCTTCCAACTCATCATTTTTTTCCAGTCGACATTATCATGTGAATCATTTGTTTTTTGCTCGCGAAAAAAAAATAGCGAATAAACGCAAAACAATTCGGATAATATTTTTCGTTGATTTATCTTTTCTTCTCTCCGCATTACGTCTTATCACGATAAGAATTCCTCCGCTTAGTCTTTTGCTTCTATAAATTCTTACGATACGCATCACAATTCTCGAGAAATCCTCTGACGAAAGCGATAAGCTCCCGCCGGTCCCTAGTGACTCCTCTTCTTATCATTCACTATCGTAACCCAAAGTCTCGAATACGTCACAAGACACTCCGCCGAATCTTTTATTTTCAACCCCCTTAAAAATGTCCCTTTTCTCTTTTCAACGTGCGTTCCACAAAATAAAATTCTCCCAAAACTTCCCCACCAATGATCAATAAAACTCGTGCCGTTCGTTATCTTCGTTATCTCCGACATCGCGCGGCTACACATGCGGCTCCCATTCATCGCTGTTGCACCGCGTGCCTCCCACGAGATGATTCATAGTGCGTTGTCACGATGTATCGTTTTATCTATGAAACTCCCACCCTATACTTGCACCGTAGAGTGCCGTATAGGCTTTGCATACTTTCGCTATATCTATACATCGCGTATATTCAGAACTCCGCAATGCACTGCGGAGTGTTTTGTGCTCATCGATGTTCTCGTATACAACGCCCACGAAACTTTCCTCCGCGTTCGATTCACGTCGTGTGGGTGCTTTCCGTCGGGTTCGCGAGAGAACGGAAAAGAGCCGAAGAAGAAACCCGACGAGAGAGCGAAAGGTATAGAAGAACGCTGAGCCATTCGCGGATAGATAGAGAGAGAGACGGAGCGGCCGGCAGGTGCGTGTCCTACGGACTCGTAAGGCTCGAGGAGGGCCTTCGATGTGTATCGATTTGACTTGGGCGTCGGTGACGACGAGCCTTTCCCGTTTCCCCTTTCCTCTCCCTCCCTTTCCGAGACCGGCGAACTCACGATTTTCGTCCTCCTGCTGCTTTGCCACCACCGACCGAATGCTCTCGATCTCCATTCCGTCTTTTCTACTTTCGACCCGATAGACCTTGCGGTTATCGGTCAATCGAGCTGAAATTATTAAATGCCTTCGTCGGCGAGTCAACGGAGAAAGACAGAAATAGATTCAATGGCCAACGAAGCCGTATACCGGTATATACTTTAAACCCATTTGCTATAGAACACCGCACTGTACAAACATGAAATATAAATCGTGTCTCGACGTTATGTAACATCCCGCGATCTTTTTTTTTTTTTCTTTTTTTTTTTAATATCTATTGTTGAATCTCGTGACGATGTTCTCTGCACTTAAGATGCGCGACAATATGAAGAAAAAGGATAAAAAAAATACACAGAATTCTCATGCAATTAGTCAGACACCGGATGAAAAACAAATGTTTGTTCTTCGCGTAAAATACGAAGATTCTTGGTATCACGTTAATTTACATAAAAACATATAATTCCGCGGCTATTAAAAAATCGCAATGGCGTTTATTGTTGAATTACGTATTTGAAGGTATTGTGAAGAAATTATTAAAGAGTTGGGATAATTAGTCGTGTTTTTGATACAATGAGAAAGAAAAAATCGGCGAAATCGGGTGGTGAAACGAATATTCGATTTATTAAACGAAATAATTATCGTAGTAAGAAAATAAATAGTCAATTTACGAAATACTTATTTTTGAGAAAAAAAATCGGTTTATCGTTGAAATCGGCGCTTTCGGGTGGCGAAACGAATAATCGATTTATTAAACGAAATTATTATCGTAGTAAGAAAATAAATAGTAAATTTATTCTTTCAATGAACAAAACACTTGTTTCCGAGAAACAAAAATCGGTTTATCGTTGAAATCGGCGCTTTCAGGTGGCGAAAAAAAATCTTCGATTTATTAAACGAAATAATTATATTTCTTTTCATAAACAAAACATTTATTTCGCCATTTGCAATTTCGTTTTTTCGTCAATTCAACCGATTTTTTTTTTTTTTTTTCTTCGCGTAGTAACGATTATTTCGTTAATTGCCGATTCGCGTTATAATTACTTTCGGTATACGTATCTTTTGACACGAGAGAATTTGTAGAGCTGAGAGAATACGCGATACCGAGAAATCTACTATAGTATAAATGCTGCGGGCCGACGAAGCACCCTTACAGGTTCACCGCCCCGTCAGGTAGAGTCACGACGTAAGTATCGTAGACGTGCCGTCGAGCCACGCAGAGACTGGAATCGCGAGACCCCTTGGAGCCACACGCACGTTCTGATAATACTTTTTCGCCACTTATATATCGTTCGTTCTCATCGTTTGCCACTGCTTTGTCCCTCAACCCTCCGTCACTCTTCGCCATTGTGATCGATACATTCTTATTTCTAATTGATAACAACGAAGCCATTGTTCTCTTTCCCAACTTCTCAATAGCTTCGCCGTTTCCTTTCGATCGCTATATCCCTTTTTTGCGGTTTCTCTTCATTTTCATATCCAATTTGCGCGATTGAGTTAATTTATTTGACTGGAAGAGAAACGTATAAAGGTACGCGGAGTGGGTAACGAGGTCTACTAAAATGTGAATAAGAGAAGAAGGAAAGAATACCTCGTTTCGCTTCGCAAGAGATTAAAGAAACTTCCGACGCCTCTGGTCTTCTTATGAATTCATTCATTTCTTCTTCTTCTTCTTCTTCTTCGTTTCTAACGGAAAAAAAACTAATTGCAGTTGCGACTAATTTATCAATAATCGTAAATGCGTAATGGAGTCAAAAGGAGAGAGTCAGCGAATGGAAAATAGTTGCTTGTTAAGAATAAAAAATTAATAGAGAACGAAAGGAAGAAGAAGAATACGAAGAATAAGAACCACAGGGCGGCGTTTCCTATCCTCTAATCGCGTCTTGTTCATCGCTAGCGGAGTACGCAAGTTCAGCCGGCCGTAGAGAGTAACCCAACGAACCTCTGCCTCTCTTCCCACCTTTTCCTTCGATGTATTCTTCCCGTCTGTGTGTTAGACGCGTATATATGTATATATATACGTTACCGACTCTATAGCGTCCACTCGTAGGTGTATAACCGCGCGAGACGTAGTCTACCAGTACGTCTGCGGGACCAGTAGAAAACACCACCTGTAGTTAAAGCGACGGTCGACGATTTATATTTAGAAATAGCAAAGCCCTCGCGCGCTCGCGGGCCCTACGGCTCCTACCAACTTTTGCTGTATTTTTTCTTTTTTTTTTTTTCGTCTCTTCTTCCCTTTCTTCTTTATCGTCGCGAATAAATGATAAAACAGCTCTCCGGTCCTTCGGATACGCGAGAATTTTCGCCAATTTGTTTGGAAATTATTTTTACCCTCCCGAAGTGCGCGAACTTTCGGAGCGAATTACGAAAAATTGAAAAAACGCCGTTTTAACGCGTTTTTTTTCACAGACTTTGCTCGTTAACCCTCTCGCGGCTCGTAACCCTTCGACCTTTGGGCGCGGATCTCGCTTCCATCAGCATCGCTGTTAAGATGCAAAGCTCCAAGAGGACACTGCGCTCCAACGAGATGGCTGTACCCTCCGGCGGAATGCTTGATACCGAATTGGAGTTACAGTTCGCTCTGCAGTATCCGCATTTCCTTAAACGCGACGGTAACAAATTACTGATACTACTGCAGAAACGAAAGAGATACAAGAATCGCACGATGCTCGGCTACAAAACACTCGCTGAGGGTGTTATCAACATGGCACAGGTCTGTGTACTCCGAAATTCTCATTTTTTATTTAAAAAAAAAAGTAAAAAATCCCTATATATCGTCACTACAATGGTATAATTTTTCGAAAGAATTTTTTTTTTATTTTGAATAATTTTTCGAAATAATTTCTTTTTTTTTCAATTTAAAGAATTTTTCGAAATAATTTTTTTTTTCCAATTTGAAGAATTTTTCGAAATAATTTTTTTTTTCCAATTTAAAGAATTTTTCGAAATAATTTTTTTTTCCAATGTAAAGAATTTTTCGAAATTATTATTATTATTTTTTTTTCACTTTGAATGATTTTCCAAAGGATTTTTTTTTTTTCACATTGAATAATTTTTCGAAAGAAATTTTTTTTTTTTTCACTTTGAATGATTTTCCAAAGGATTTTTTTTTTTTTTTTCACATTGAATAATTTTTCGAAAGAATTTTTTTTTTTTTCTAGAATTCGGATAATTTTTCGAGAGAAAAATTATACCACTATAGATACGAGAGATTACGAATTTTCCTGTAAACTCCTGTAAAATTGGAAATAAACAATAGCGAATCGCAGAAATATCAGAGTTCGCGATAGAATCGATTTGCCACGTGCCGTATGTCTCGATTGTTGGCTATTTGGTTTTCATGTCCATTTCTCTTTGCGTCCCGCAGGTTCTGCAGAAACAGATGGATTTGGAACTCGAACTCGTTTCCGACAAAGCTGAGAAATACGGCGGTCATTCGGTAGTACTGGCGCGCGTTAGCGTCGTCGCACTGAGTTCGCAACCCGTCGACCACGACAAGAGACTGATGAACGATCCCAGCGAAAGACTTTGTCCGGAATTTAGCGACGAGGAAGAAGAGTTCAGTTCCGAAGGCGAAGCCGAAGGTAGCGATAGCGAACCGACTCTCGAAGTTCACAGGCGAAAAAGTCGCGGAAAAATTCCTACGAATGCCCGGGTAACTTTTTCTTTAACTTTCGAACGATATTTCGTTGCTTCTCTTCGCCGCTAAAGAGCAAAGAGACAAAACGACCGCATTGCACGCGAGTCTCATACTTGTTAACTCTTTCATTGCAGCAAAGGAATTTAAAGCAAAAATTTATCGCACTTTTGAAGCGATTCAGGGTCTCCGAAGAACTGGAACACGATCAGGAAGAAATCGGTCAAAAATTGTCGGGTAAATAAATAAACATCATCGATAAACAAAAAAAAAAACAAAAAAAAATAGATCGACGAATTTTCTTGAAATTTTTTTTTTTTCACGTTTTTTTGTTTTTTCAAATCGAAAGCAGGTGGCGATATGGAAATAGAAGAGCTTTTCGATGAACTTGAAGACCTTTCGGACAGCGGTCCGGAACTCGATACGATGTCGGTGAGCAGTACGCCGAAACCATCGCTGCGACCGTTTTTCAGCTCAAGTCGTTCGCTACTCGCGCCGCCGAACGCCGGTAAGTCTGCGTTTACAATGCGTGTATCGCTCGTATTTATTATATATATACATATATATATATATTACTCGTAGTTCTTTGAAAGGCACGTTGAAGGCCGAGCTATTGATAATTTTGTATTAAATTTATATTTATTTATTTAGTTTCTCGTATTATACATCGATACATCGATATATCGATATATTATACACGACGGGGACAGTCGCGTATTAACGCGAATTTTTTTCGAGTTTTGGACATTAACGAGAGTCCGTTATTATTATTATTATACATTATTTTGTTTGTGTTCAGCTTGCCGCTCTCCGTTTTTGTTCGCACACTGTAAAACACATCAATCGATCATTAACCCGATCGACGACAAAAATTCACGCCTCGATTTTTATCGTTTGATTTATTCCATTTTTCGTTGTTGTGAACCAAAATTCAAGTGCGAAGAAGTGATAACTTTTCCTAAAAAAAAAAAAAAAAGAGAAAAATGCTAATTTCCCCGATAATAAGAATATTATAATGTTCTTATTTTTAACTAAGTGAAAGTCTGGTGGGTTGGCTTTGCACTGTTGCATGGTACGATTCGATAGTAGTTACCAGAGAGGAGACCGGTACCAACCCGACGACGACGATAAACCAGTCGCCGATGGGACAGCCAAACAAAGAGAAATCACGAATAGGACACACGACGCCAGGTACGTAAATTAATGAAATTTCACGTTTATTTTTTTATTTTTATTTATTTTTTTTCAATTCCTTATTTATCAATTTAATTTTTCTCATCGTTCGAGATCTTCGATAGCCGGAGCCTCAGCTCTGTTCTTCTTCCTCTTCTTACTACCTAATTGCCAGGTGTGAAAATATGTTTTATGCGATCAAAAAAAAAAAAAAAAAAATGTATCGCGCGCATGTTAATCGCGATCACTCGCATACCTTCGATTGGAATTCCCCGATTAAACTCGCATGCGTCCTATTCTCGTGTTATTAAAAAAAAAAAAAAAAAAAAAAAATGTATCAACGACGCAATATACAACTTTTACTATTCCCGGTATCTCTATACTTTACACGAATAAAAAACAATATTTTTTTTTAACACAACAATTTCGCATGCAAACGAAGCAATAATCTCACGCGGATAATCGCATTAGTGTTTGAAGACCGTAACTCCGTTGTTTTTTTAGTCTAATTAAAAAAAATTTCCAAAGAGCGATGAGATCGCGAGGAACGACGACGATCCTCGCGTTTCTCGTTGCGACGATCGGTAATCGCGAATTACTATTGTTATTCTATTTTCATTCTTATTATGATGAGTCGTATACTTTTTTTAGATTGGAGACGAAACTCCAGCGCTTGAAAGTTTCGCGCGCTTCGAAACGTCAGAGGCTTCGTATTATTTATCTGTATATCTATCGTTATTAATTTATATATACGTATATATACATTGTATCCACACGCTCATTTGGCAACACGCCGGTGTCTCTCTATCTCTCGATGCACTATAATAATTAAAATTTATTTTCGAGTCTCGAGAAGTATTGTAGAATATTAATGTATATCTGTATATTTACACACGAAACTCACAAAATTCACATCCATAATATATACGCAGTTCTCCATTTGGCGAGAAATACCCTTTAAATTTCCAGGTCACCAGATAGAGAAACGAGAAGACATAACAATATTACACACGCGAATCTCTCAAACGATTTTTCACAATGGAAGAATTATCGAAATACGATTTCCTCACAGTTACCCACAACATTACGATAATAAAAAAAAAAAAAAAAATACACAAACACTATGTATACAACACGTAAAAGATATGCTTCCGCCTCTGCTTTCCACTATTTCTTTAAATTTTAAAAATTTCAATGATTCTTCCATAATAAAAAAATCTCTTTTATCAACTATTCACCTTCGTCATGAATCAACACGACACACGACAATGTACGCGAGAAATACTGTAAGCTGTAGTCAAAACAAAAGTAAAAAAAAAAAAAGAAAAAAAAAAAAAAAAAAAAAAAACAATAAATTTTCCTTTGCTAAACTTCTTGTAGTTCTTTTTTATTTCTTATGTGTATATAAAAACGGTGTTTCGTTGCCGCATGCATTCTTCTGTCGTATTTTTATCTTCTATTAATCGTCATTATCCTCCCAAAGTCTCGTTAAAGTCTTTTTTATTATCCTCGGAAAAAGAAAAAAGAAAAATATATATATTACGTTTACTGTTTGCGTGTTGCGTGTGTCTTCTCTGTCCTCTGTCGCTGCTCCGCTGTTGTAACTGTAAATCTGTGAAATGTAAATGGCCTCATAACATAACTTTCATCTTATCCAACTGAAGTCTCTATCTATCTGCTCATAATACGTACGTATTCTCTATCACTCTATGAATTCGTTTTTATCTGTCCGAATATAATATACATATATATATATATATATATACAACAATACGAAATGCTATAATCTCTGCAAATGTATGTTAACCCGCTGTGTAAGTAATCTTTACGCTTCTTTCAATCTGTCGTTCTATCTCTGTGAATCAGCTGTATATGTGCGCCAAGAAAAAAAAAAAAAAAAAAAAAAAACATCGAGAAGAATGAATTTTTACGGCGCTTGAAATTTTTCACGAGCGTTTGTCGCGCGAATTCGCGTCTGTTTTTCATATATATTTCACGATGTAAATCGCATCTCCGTATTAAGATCGATTGTTCGATCGATGATTTGTAATTTTTGAAAAAAAAAAAAAAAAAAAAAAAAAAACAAATTTCAGAACGCGGCGCCGATAGGCAGAGCGACGATAGTTCGAGAAGAGCGGACAGCGATTCCCATCCGGAAAATTGGACGGATCACGAGGCTAACGATGCGCCGAGTACGATGGCCGGTTCTCCACCGAAATCCGAACAGCAGCAGCAGCAACAGCACAACAAGAATGAGAATACGGATAGGAGAAGCAAACTGTTCGCAAGAGATCGCGGAACTCCCGGAAGCAACAAGTCGAAGAAACACAGTCTTAGCGTCGACTTGAAGCCGTCTCCCGATCTCAACAACTCTGAGGTGAGTGAGAAAAGCTTTTTATGCTCCGCAAGACATTGTATCGAAGTACTCGAAGATACTATACATATATAAAGATGTATTGCAACGTTCGATTACTCTATGAAATGCTTACTTACGAAATTTCAGCCGAGAAAAGCACTTGTGGAGCAACTCGCACGGGTTTTGCCAGACGACAGTCTACCGGAGGCGGTGTCCTTAATTTCGTTGGCGGATCCGGGAGGTGCGGTTCTCGCTGCGAGACTTCAAGAACGCAATCTGAGGGTTTTGACGACCGCATCGCCGGCAGATATCCGCGCGACTTTCACGTGTCTCGTGGCGCGGATACAAAAATTGTAAATACCATTTTCCGCGTAGTAAACAACATTAGTTGTTTCGCTGATAAATTTTCGTTGTCGAAGTTTGACAAAAGTGTTTTTTCTTCGTTCGCAGCTGCAACAGTTCGGCGAAACCACCGGCACCGATAAAAGTCGTCATAGCCGGCGGCGACGGTTTCGTAAATGCTGTACTACGGCACTACGTCGATCTTCTAAGCTTCAGACCGCCCGATTGGCAAAATTATCTTAGGTTTCTCATAGTACCGTTGGGATCCAATACGCTTTCGAAATATCTCAGTTCCGTTGATAGCAAATACTCCATGCTGTTCGGTGACGAATGGAAGGAATTGTTGGAACGCGAAACAGGAGGAGCGATGGAAAGCGCCGCCAGAGTATCGGAGTATCTTGCGTCCGCGGGACCGACCCTCCCGTTGCCTATTGCCGAGGCGATGGTTACCTACAGGTAAAGTTTGATAAGTCGATAAAAATATATATTTCATACGAAAAAAAAAAAATTTTAATTTAAAAAATTTAAAAAACCGAATCGCTTGAATATTCGGTGTTAATAATAAATATTAATTATTAAAAATGTATACATCAATGAATAAAAAATCATTTTAAATAATAATAATTAATAATTAATATCAATTATTATTAATTTTTAATGATTTTATTTTTTTTATATAATTAAATATTAATAAATAAATTTCCTAAAATTTTAATTTTTTTTTTTCTAACAAAATTATAATTTGATAGTTAATATTTTCTTTCTTTTTTTTTTTATTTACGAATTAATGAATTTGATGGACGATAAAAAATTCTTGTTGCTTCGCAGGGAAACGGACGACAGCAGCCAAATATTCATTCCTTTCGTAAATGATGTGAGAGTCGGTTGTCCGGACAGCAGTACCTCTGCGTCGGTGGATCTGGAAGAAGGTGGATCCGCCGTATCGGGTTCACCGCCGTCTCTGCCACCGCCGAGTTTGCCGATTCCACCGCCGGGAAGATTAACACCACCGAGCAGCCCGAACGTCGGACAACCTCGCGATGGTTGGGAACCCGTTGAACTTCAATTGGATTACTGGAGTAAACCGGCACTCGGCGAAAAGGGTAAAAGCACTCTGCGCCAAGCGTTTCGCGCTCTTCACGTTCAAAGATTGTCGAGTCTCGGGGACACGCCGAGTTCTTATCTCTCCATGAATTACACGACGAAGGAAAAGAAGCAAAAGAGTGAGTTCCCCCGTGAGTTACCGATATTTTTATCATTCGCATGCTATTGGCTTGTAATTTTTTTTTTTTTTTTTTTCGAGTGGAAATTTAATATCTGAAAAAATTATATATTTTTCGTTGCAGTAAGGAGATTCATTTTTTTTCGTATGAAAATCTAATATCTGAAAAAAATTATATATATTTTTCATTGCAGTAATGAGATTCATTTTGGTTTATTTTTTTTTTCTTTCGAATGAAAATCTAATATCTGAAAAAATGTATATATATTTTTCGTTGCAGTAATGAGATTAATCTCTTGTTTCGTCTTTTTTTTTCCTTCGAATGAAAATCTAATATCTGAAAAACTGTATATATATTTTTCGTTGCAGTAATGAAATTAATTTTTTTTTTCGTCTTTTTTTTCTTTCGAATGAAAATGTAATATCTAAAAAAATGTATATATATTTTTCGTTGCAGTAATGAGATTCATTTTGTTAATTTTTTTTGTTTTTTTTCTTTCGTATGAAAATGTAATATCTGAAAAAATGTATATATATTTTTCGTTGCAGTAATGAAATTAATTTTTTTTTCGAATGAAAATCTAATATCTGAAAAAATGTATATATATTTTTCGTTGCAGTAATGAAATCAATTTTTTTTTCGTCTTTTTTTTTCTTTCGAATGAAAATGTAATATCTGAAAAAATGTATATATATTTTTCGTTGCAGTAATGAGATTCATTTCGGTTTCTTTTTTTTTTTCTTTTGTATGAAAATGTAATATTTGAAAAACGGTATATATATTTCTCGTTACAGTTATGAGATTGGGAAAGAAAAAGGAGAAGGAAAAGGAAAACGAACCAAAGAGTCAAACCGTTGACGGTGTTACGCGACTCATTTGTTCGGCAAAGACACACAACATTCCATTGAGAGGTATGAATTAGTTACGCTTTGCTGCTCGCTGTTGTACGCGAGTAGCGATGATTCATGCGGTTTCGAGTGATTAATTTATGAATTATTATTATTATTATTATTATTCATCGCGAACAGTCAGCATCGACGGGACCGAGTGGTATGGCGTTAAATTCTTCCAACTGTCGGCGCAGTGGCAGACACACATCAAGACGTTTCCGGTGGCTATGTTAGTCTATAATCCACTGCAGTTGACTCCAAATACCACATGAAATTGTAATCATCGCAGCGCATTGTCTCCTTCCTGAACGTAAATCGGTAATCGCTGTTTAAATTCCTCGCCTCTGAAATAATCTAACGGATAATAATCGTGTATAATCGGCTAACGTTGGATTTAGAAATTCGACTATTGTTCGCGGGGCGTAGCGCGCTGATTATAAAAAAAGAAAAGAAAAAAAGAAAAAAAAAAAAAATCTCTCGCTACGCCTATCAGAACGGAGTCATGGCGTTGGCTGTGCGCGTGTGAGAGTTACGTACGAATGAGACGAGAAAAACGATCGCAAACGATTCGATATTATTTATTTATTATTTTTATTATTTTTTAATTCAAAATTATTTTAATCTTATTGTTTCGTGAAACAAATCACATTTGTTGACAGCCCAAGGCTAATGGAGTTTTATATATATATATATATATCATTTTTTTTTTTTTTTTTTTTCAATTATTTTATTATCCAAAGACGTTTCATATTCCCCGACATAATCTTCCGAGAAAATTTTTCGGTCGAACGTTTTACATTTTTTTTTTTTTTTTTTTTTTTATAGGATTACGAGACGTGCGTAGCGTTGATACGAGAATGTATATGTAATATTAATCATTCCTGTCCCCGAAGAGTGTAGAAATATTCGCAGTGGAATAGATGCACTGCGTGAAACGTTAGTCTGTTAGGCGTTCGTAGAAGTAAATTTTTTCGAGATTCTACCTTTTTGGATTCTTAGCGAAGCGTAAATGAGTAAAAAAAAAAATGAAGAAAAAAAAAAAAAGTAACAACGGGAAAAGTTTTGAAACGATTCTCGAGCGACGTAACCGTTGCTATGACTGCCTAATGCCAAATTGAGAATAATCCGTTCGTTTTATCAAAAACAAAAGAAGAAGAAATTAAAAAAAAAGAAAACATTTTTAAGACTTGTTAGATAAGCGCTCACCGATCCTCAAACTTTCGCGTACCACCAATGAGATGAGTGCCGGTCGCTTGTTCCGCCAATAATCGCTTCCATCCCGATATAAGCGACGATCTCCTTGTATACTAATTACTATCCACTTCTCGCGGTTTTGCTAGTCTTCAATTAATTATTAACTTGCAGCAGTATTGACGTTGACTTCGAAAAAAAATTAAATTAAATTTAAAAAAAAACGCGTCATTGATAAAACGTAAATTCGATAGATCGATCAATCGGACTAAAAAACGGATAAAAATTGGTTTTTTTTATCGTTCTGCTTACGATAAAAAATCGGTAATTAACGCGTATCCTTTGAATTTGTCCGCCGATCGCGTGAATGTATTGTGCGTTTGCATACGTGTATTTTCGGCGCAAAGAGAACAATAATTTGTTTCGTTTTGAAAGCCTCAATGGGAATTGATTATCGAAAAGGAAAATCAAGAACGCCGGACACACAACGGTAACGATATACTCGAGTGATTGCGGCGTTCGCGCCGATAATGCCGGAAGCTCCGTTACACTATTTCCAGCGAACTAAACCTGCCATTCATCTTCTTACGCGTAAAAATTCATCGCTATGATTTTTAAGTCGTTGAAAAAACGACGATTGTCGTCTCTTTTTTTTTTATTTACCTTTCGTTACTGCAAAACTCTCGTCGCACAAACTTTGTTCGTTTATGTTAAATTTTTTTTCTTTTTTTTTTTTTTTTCCAAAAGGTTTTCCTAAAATTTTACTGTGTATATATATATATGTGTATTGAGATATATATGTATATATATATATTTCTGACGCGGACTATGCATAACGATTTATTTCGAGTGGAAATTCCATCGACTCTTCGACGGGCAGATTTCTCAACGAACTCTCGCAATATACGTCGATTATTTATGTCGTAAATAATATATATGTATATGTATATATATATGAAATATATATATATAAATATTCGTTGATTGTACACTATTCGGATGAATGAATACGCGATTATATTTTTTACTATTAGCGCTTGTAGTTAAAATGCTATTGTATTGTATAATTAATTTGCGAAGAAAAGTTCCTTATTCAGTTTTCACGTTGCAATAATCGTCGCGTTTATTTTACGATATATGTAAACGATTTTTCGTTTTTCGTAATTCGGTTGCGTTGCGATGTCGTTTACACACACATAATTACTGTTTCATCTAAATAACTATACATAACTTACGTATTCATTGAAATGTGTGACTAAAAAAGAAAAGAAAAAAAGAAAACGTGATATCAACTTTTTTGCACCCGCCGACGTGGTCCGTACAATTTTTTTCATATCGTCGCGATTTCGAAATCGTTCGCTGCAATTTTATTAATTAATCATCGAATTATAATGTTGTACAATGAAATCGGAAATACTTGATTCTAGTCACGAATCGAGAACGCCAGATTCTTGCTTACGAACGGTTTATTAATTACCATTCGGACGAGAAATTGGAAATGAAATTTTGTACTTTTTTTTTTTTTTTTTTTTTTTTTTTTTTTTTTTGCGCCCAATTACCGTTATCATTCGTAGATTATCGTAAAAGACCCCGTTGGCACATTTAAGGAGGATGTATCGTTACTTTACCAATTAAACGTGCGATTCCGAGAGAATTTCAAATGCTTCCCAATGGGATAAAAATCTGATGGAAAATTTTTTATAATATTAATGGCGATAATTTTTTTTTTGCGTAAATTGAACCGTAAATATTTCCGAATACATAGACATTTTTTTTCAATTTTTCAATTTTTTTTTCGATTTTTTCTAATTTTCCACATTTTTTTTCGATCTTTTTCGAACTTTCCAAATTATGTTTTTTTTTTTTAGTGAATGAAAATTCACGGATTTTATCTACGAGTTCGGAGAACCACTGCGCATTAAACACAAAAAAAATTCCGGGCAATAGATCGGAAATATTGGTAAATATCGATCGAATGATTTTTCCAAAAACGTGATTTTCGGCAAATCCGAAAAAAATTCTCAAAAAAGTCATACGATTCGTGGATTAAATGTTTTTTAAACGAATTTGTTATGAATTTTTTCGAATTAATATGCACAATTAATATTTTTGGTATCTTCTGTTCTGTTGATTTTTTTCCGATTTTTATCCCATCGGAAAGTATTCGACGTTTTTTCCGAATCTCACCTTTCGCCGGAAATGTAACGGTAGACCCCCCTTAAGAGAGTGTGAAAGCATCAGAGAAATTCACAAATTTGATTTTTCGATGTACAGTGAATTTTATCACAAGGGCTGAGGCAGGGCCCGAGCTCAAAGCTTACAATAATTAAAAACGTATACATAAAACAAAAAAAAAAGCTATATATATTGAAGAATAAGAGAAAAAAAAAAAAAAAAAAAAAATGAGAGAAAAAAGAATACACGATAAAAAAAAATAACTAAGAAAGGAATTAGTAGATGTATCAAACTGTTCATAGGAGTAGACGTCTTTATTGTGCTTACAAAGGGATGTCCAACTGTACATGTAAATACGATTATTAATAATGTATTATCAAAAAAAAAAAAAAAAAAGAAAAAAAAAAACAAAAACAACAAAAAATATTAGAGAGTTTAATTAAAAAGGCTGTAAATGTATCGATAGGCGGAAGGTATGTACCCGATGGAGAGGAATGAAATGAAGACGTTTAGATAAGTATATGTTGATTTTTAGGTTATGTGATCGAAGCTCAAAGCGCGAATAAGCATATCGCACCGAATCGTTGAAATCGCTTTCACGATCGAAATCCCCTTCTCCCCCCCCCCCCCCCTCCCCACTATTTAAACTCGCGTGCACAATACGGAATATTGTTGATTCAATTCTTAATCCATCCCTTTATTATCACGAAACGTGCGAAAGTATGAAAAAAAAAAAAAATTACGATGAAATCAATCGCCACGAAGTAGTAACACGTATACCTAAAAAAAAAAACGGGACGATCGGACAAAGAAGTGTTTTTGTCTGCGGCATATTTTGACACGTAAGAAAAGTACAGAGTCCCTTGTCACTGACGGTTTTTTTTTTTTTCTTTTTTTTTTTTTTCGCGACAGTGGGACCGAATATCTTGAAAGTGCCTGCAATATAAACTTCCGAATGCTGACAATTACGTTTTAAGCGATAACCCAAAACTTCGTTGAGACGAAGAACGAGAATAGAGAAAAAAACATATTATGCGCTCGACGAATTTCACGTGAGATATAATGTTCGTTAAAAAAAAAAAAAAAAATTGTCGATAAAAAAAAATGCGCGTCTGATAAATGTCGCGAGGATTCAATAGTACGAGTATATGTACACCGAAAGCCTATTTTAATTTAACTCCCCATTATTTATATAATAAATATTAAAATACCTATATGTGATACATACTTTAAAAAAAAATAATAATAATATTCAGAGATATCGGATATTATTGTTTATCAGTAGAGATGAAAGTCTTGTGCCCTGAGCTATGAAATGATTATCGTTGCAATTCGTTCGTCGAAGAAGCATAACTGTCGCGACGACGAGAGCGGATCGATTTATAAATGTCGTATTGTATTTGCCGTGGCAATCGAACGATCGACATAAACGGAAAAAAAATAAATAAATTCCGTTACCTTCCGCTTCTGTTCGTAGTTTTATTAGTTATTAGCATATATTCTTCTCATCCACCGATGAGTACGAGAGAGTTTTCCATGCCTCTGATTGCCGTGAAAAAAAAAAAAAAAACCACTCGCGAAAAAAAATCGCCATTTTTTTTCGCGTGTCGTCGCAAATTACACGCTCAGGACACAAGCAGATTGCGATCGAGTAATTATCGAAAAGAGTAGTGAAAAAAAGGAATAAAAAATAAATAATAATAATGCAGAATCGAGTAAAAAGTACGTTTAACGAAACTAAGTAACGATAAGGAAGAACAGAGGCGTAACAATAAATGAAATATGTCGTTGATGTTTGTAAGCTTGAAATATAAATGTAACGCATAATTTCAATATCGTATATTAAAAATCCCTGCATCGTGTCTCATTTCTGCGTGAATTAGAAGAAAATACAATTTTTTTTTTCCACATTTCTTTTTATTTTTATTTTTTCGTCATTGCATCGATCCAATTGGCATCGAAATGAAGTATCGGTTTAGTAGCAGCGATATAAGCATTTGGCTGAAAACTTTCCGTCGTTCGGACGTACATAACGTCACGAAATTAAACAATAATTTTAAGCGGCTCCATTAGTCTTAGTCTTTGGTAATAGCGTAATGTCAGACCAATTAACTCACATCAGATCGCAATTCCTTCCGAATTCCATCGACGATTGAATAATCGCTCTAAACCTCATTTCCCCCTTCGCGCCTAACCTCCAACGGCCGGAAATCGTTAATAACACAAAACGACGAAGTAACCGATATATTTTGTCTTTCGTAATACGAGATTCTTTTTTTATTATCCCGTTGATAATCCATTCGGTTATAATATCAAACACCGACTTTTTCCGAAATGTTTACAATACATACGAACGCGTGTCGCAGAGAGGTCACGTGGGGTACATATCGACACGAAGGATTAATGGAGTCGAAACGTTGTTTCTTCGATCTAAATAACTATCGATGGATATATTTTCATTGATGAAATTATAAACGGTGAAATTTCAAACACAACAAACATCAGTCAATTTTTTCATTTTGTTCATTTAATAGTTAACGTAAATAATTACGTAATGTTACACATTTCTTTATCCGTTTACAGTTGTAAATCGTCTTGATTCGTTTTTTGTCCCCATTCACGCGAATTATATACGATTGCTTCGTAAATTTGCAGTATAACAATGCGTAGGTAACATCAGATAGATCCGGCTACGTTATTAGTAGGATATTTGGAGATAGGAGCAATTTTCGTTTCGATTAAAAACGTATACATGCAGTAACGCCATCGCGTGTTTTTTTTTTTTTTGGGGTTATCTCGCACGATAGTTTACACTCTTGGAAAATATATTATTATACCTATAATATCGACTATTTCCTACGATATAATTACGTTATGTTTGATGTCACTGAATAAGGGGAGAAAAAAAACCGATTTACAGTTATATTTCGTTCCACAGTGTTTCATCACCATTACGCGAAGAATTATCGTCGGAGCAACAGAAAAAAAAAAAAACAAAACAAAACAAAAAAAATACAAAATTCCGTCGCAACGATTAGATGTAAAAAATGAAAATTTTGAGCGTTCGCGTATTTTTTATTATGACTTTGGCAAACGATTTTAAATAGCATTACGATCGACGAATTTACGTGTAATTTTAACATAAATAATTTTTTTTTTTGGTTCGACTAATAATCATGATTCGATTTTATTACTAACGAATACCGGTCGATATTTATAATACGAGTTCGTGAAAAGATCGATCTTTTCGAATGAGAAAATCTCATTGTCATCGATCTCGTTTAACCGCACCGACCAACACCACGATTCAGTTTTCAAATTCGCGTTATATTTCAATTATTTCATATCACAGTGAGATTGTGACTTTTTTCTTCTTTTTTTTTTTTCGTTTAGGATAATAATAATCAACAATCGTACGCGTAAAATATTATATGCGACAAACGAAAATAGATACAAATCGCGTTTAATTATTTACACCGCATTCATTGACGAACGCGTCAATAAATAAGAGCAGAAGAGACGATAAACGTATTCGGGGGGAGAATGGCGGATGTCCATTCGCGTACTCGGGGCCCCGATATCAAAAAGCACAATTTAACATATACAAAAAAAAAAGAAAAAAAAAAACAACTTTTTTCGCGAAATATATAATAAATACAGTATACGCATATATACAAATTTGACTTTATCTCAATGAGATAATAGAGAGTTTAAAAAGATAATTGAGTTTTTTTTTTAGAGAGACCTAATTGTGAAAAAGATTAAAGATAAGACGTTGAAATATATTTTTTTCTTTTTTTTTTGGAGAAAAAAAAAAAAAACAAAAAAATTTCGTTTCTGTAGCGAAAGCAGCGTTACTTCACCGTACGTGTTTACCGTAAACTTACGAGACTGCTACTCACTACCATCGATGCGTCAGCGAGGTCAATCTTCCACTGTGATATCATTGATTACCTATATCGCGTTCGTTTCGTTATTTGTTACAAAAAAAAAAGAGAAAAAAAAATGGAAACGCAAAATAACGAATTTTAAGTTCTTCATATGTAAGGATGAAGAGCTAATGCCCGGCCGCGTAAACCCCTTTGACCTCCCACACCGCCCTTTGGTATAACGTAACCACCTGCGTGCCTCGCTGTACCTTCCTCCTCGAGATTACCGTTGCTCTCTATGAGATCGCGCAGCGGCCAACATGCCAAATGCCGAGATTTGCCGTGACGCGCTAATACGTGATATCCTTGTCTGTAAAAAGAGTCGGAAATTTCGAAATGGTTAAAAAAATTTGAAAATAGTTTTAAAAATTTGAAATAATTAAAAAAATTCGAAAATAATTTTAAAAATTCGAAAAGCTCGAAGTAATTTTAAAAATTTGAAAATAATTTAAAAAAACTGAAAAACTCGAAATAATTCGAAAAATTTGAAAATAATTTTTTAAATCCGAAAAACTCGAAATAATTTTTAAAATTTGAAAATAATTTTAAAAAATCCGAAAAACTCGAAATAGTTTCAAAAATTTGAAAATAATTTTAAAAATCCGAAAAACTCGAAATAGTTTCACAAATTTGAAAATAATTTTAAAAATCCGAAAAACTCGAAATAAATCAAAAAATTTGAAAATAATTTGAAAAATCCGAAAAACTCGAAATAGTTTCAAAAATTGGAAAATAATTCAGAAAATTCGAAAACTTCTAAATAATTTAAAAAATGTGAAAATAATTCAGAAAATTCGAAAAATTCTAAATAATTTAAAAAATTTGAAAATAATTCGAAAAACTCGAAACCGTTTTAAATCTTTGAAAATAATTCGGAAAACTCGAAATCGTTTTAAATCTTTGAAAATAAATCGAAAAACTCGAAATAGTTTTAAAAAATTGAAAATAATTCGAAAAAATCGCCAAAGAGTTTCGGTTTCTCGGTAAAAAAACATCGACGAACCTGGAAGATATTAAGCCGACCAGCAGTGCCCAGTGAGCCTTGTGTCCTCGTTTCAGACAAGGCGCGTGATTAAAATCCGAGTCGTACGGAATGAGAACCATAGCGCCGTGTGCCAAAGCGTGTGTCAACGTGTCGGGACATGTTTGCAAATCTATCAGTATGTCGGGCCTGTGATCGGGTAAATATTCGGCCGCCAATGTTCCCATAAAATCGACACTGTAAACTTCGCCGTGTTGCGTGAATCCGCGTACTCTCGCCTCTGCCAATAGTTGGCTGACGGACACTGGTTTTGTGTATTCCTGAGAGGCCATTGCCAGCGCTACTAATCCGCATCTGTGAAAAAAAAAAAATTAATTTTCAAATTTTTTTCAAAACACAGAAAAATTATCAAAATTAATAAATTTTGGAATTTTTTTTTTTTTTTTTTTTTCTCAAATTAATGTTTTTAATGTAATGTAATAATGTTTTTTTTTTAATTTCTTCGTTGCGTGACAAAAAATTAACTCACTGCGGTCCGTCCTGAAGTATCGGCTCCACCTGACAGAAATATGTGACTTCGGCGTCTTTCAGTTCATTTCTCGATATCAATTTTTCAATTTCAGCCTCCGCCGATGTAAGAGTAATTTTGGCCCACGGAGGTAAAGAATCCGAGTCGCCGACTTCGGATTTGTCGCAAGACGGAGCCTCCGGAGGGCTCGGCATTGGCGGTGGTGGTGCCGGCATGTTTTTGATTTTATCGCAAAGCGCAACTGCGTGTTTTCTCAGGAATTCTGCGAAATTTTTTTTCGCAGTAGGAACAAAGATATCGTAGCGTTACGAAGCTTCGGTATCTAAATATCAGCAAACTCTCCGGGAGATCTTCATGTTTTTTTCAATAAATCGTTTCACGATTGGGCGAAAAATCGTAACATCCTACGATTAGAATTCGAAAATTGTCTGAAAAAGAAAAAAAAAAACGAAAAAAAAGAAAATTAGAAACTGAAAATATTCGTCACGCCGTTAATCGACCCATATAGAGTTGTCCGATGTCTGTAGACACGGGTTGCAGATCTCGTGTGTAATAGCAGACGAAATTAGATTTGTACAGTTGGATAAAAAAAAAACACGTCTCAACAAAATCGTCGTAATCGTGTCGTTATTCCGTTCGCGAACATCGATCATTAGACGTTCGACGGAATTGCACTGTTCCACCGTTAATCCATAGACTAAAAGGAAAAAATAAAACATACCTTTCCTAATTATTCCGAATGGCAGCGTGAACGAGTGTTAGTTAATATGTGTGCGTAGTCGTTGTCGAACGTGTAACAACTACGCGACGACTGTCGTGAACGAGCACCGTGTCGATGATTCCGAGAAGGATAATATTCTACGAATAAAAATCGACTCCATTCGCAAACGTTCGACACTCCGTCGCGGACGAGATGTAACTGGCGATGTTTTATAGAAATTTCGTTAGTATTTTCCGATACTACGAACGTCGTCGGGGAATTGACGAGTGGAGCAGGTAGCAGCGAGAAAACGACGATGAAACGTTTGCGAATAACGTATAAAACAACGGACGTAGGAAATTAGTCGCGATGATGAGAACAAAAACGAGATACAAAACTAGGATCTCGCGATGTTTGCGAGCATCGACTTTGACGTTTCGACGACGTCTCTCTGTGTGCTCTCTCACAGCTCAATCGCACCGTCGTGACTCACGATACTCGATTGGACATTATTATATAATTTTCACGATTCTCCACGGGATTTTTACAATATATACAAGTTATTTAACGAAGTTCAATGTTTTGTCTCTCGTATCATACTCAATTGATATTTCTTTAACGACAACGAGACACGAGAAAAACTCTTCATGCATTCTAAGTGACAGTACGAGTTTTCTTGTCGTTCTCGAAAAGTATACTCGGGGTTTTTCCTTATCGTCCGCCCGGTGTTCGACCCTACGCGAGTGTTCCCACTGACAGGCCAAACTCGCACGCAGACGTTTACGGTCTGCTAAGGAATCGTAGTGATGGTGTTGGTATGCTATAGTAGTAGTAGTAGTATTGCATGCTATAGGATCTCGGACCGTGCGCTTTAAGCCTTCCCCCTCCCCCGTCCACCCGGAACGTACTCGCACGGGTGCGGTTGGTGCCATTCTCAAGTCTCGCTATGGCTACGTATTAGTATATAAATATAGTGCATCTCCGCTCCATTCCAGTCGGATATGAGAATGAAAATGACGCGCGCATCAACACTGTGGACTCGAGTTAAGATTCTAGCGAACGTTCCATATTCACAGAGAGCGCCAACGAAACAGTGGCTTATCGTGTTGTACGGGAAAAAATACACAAAATAGGGTGACCGGCGAATGGCTGAAGCGTTTATTGATGCCGTTACCTGGTCGGGAAGAATCCAAAACTTCAAACGCGATTTTAGCCCTCTTCCCGGTCGAATTCGACGTTGTGAGCACTTTTTGTTGAGCACAACGGTACAAATCATTATTTGTACCGTTGCAATAAACAAAAACGGTACCTTATCATTATTTGTATCGTCATTATTATCGTTCTTATTTTTACCGTTGAAATAAACAAGCACGATTCAAATAATGATTTGTACCCCATTGAAATAAAAAGAAAGTTGCGTTATCGACAGTCGCTTACTTCGGCTGTGGGTAATTTATCTCCCAAGCTGCTGCGCCACCGCTGTGTGAAAAAGTTCAAGAACGGTTTCCACTGAGAGTGGCTCCAACCAAGAAGGAAGATGGTTTTTTCTTCTTTTCACTCAATAATGATTTTAATTTACTGAAATCGTGAAAGTGGATTAAGGGGAGAGTGTGTAAATATGCGAGAACGTCTTCGTCGAATAATCGTTCGCTGTCGCATGCCTTATATTTTGTTTCTGTTGGCGGACACATGACTTCGCGCGCTCATCGCGTAGCATAATAACTCTTCGATTTGCATGAAAATTTCATTGAGCGATTTCGATTCGACCGAAAAGAGCATAGTAGGGATTTTCCTTTCGGCCACCTTACGCTCACCCGAGGGAACCTCCTACAACCTAAAAACGCGAATTTCGATGAATTTTTTAATTTTCAAAACTACTTTTCAGAAAAACGGCAATATCTTAATTTTCCGATTGTTATACAATGAAAATGAGTGGCTTATCGTGTTGTACGGGAAAAAATACACAAAATAGGGTGACCGGCGAATGGCTGAAGCGTTTATTGATGCCGTTACCTGGTCGGGAAGAATCCAAAACTTCAAACGCGATTTTAGCCCTTTTCCCGGTCGAATTCGACGTTTTGAGCACTTTTTTTTCATCAAAATCTAAAATCGCTAGAAAACTTTTCTCCACATCATATTTTACGTATTTTTTCGTGCAGAATACGAATCCGATGATAGATTTTGTGTAGTGACAAGAGGGAACCTCCTACAACCTAAAAACGCGAATTTCGAGGAATTTTTTAATTTTCAAAACTACTTTTCAGAAAAACGGCAATATCTTAATTTTCCGATGGTTATACAATGAAAATGAGTGGCTTATCGTGTTGTACGGGAAAAAATACACAAAATAGGGTGACCGGCGAATGGCTGAAGCGTTTATTGATGTCGTTACCTGGTCGGGAAGAATCCAAAACTTCAAACGCGATTTTAGCCCTGATCCCTAGAAAACTTTTCTCCACATCATATTTTACGCAGTGTTGCCAGATGGCGGGATATTTCCCTCCCGGCGGGATTTTTCTGATCGCCATAGCCCCGTCTTCCCGTTTCTTTTACAGCTCGTATTGGACCGCGCCAAATAAATTTTCGTTTGTTTGTTCATTGTTTGGTCCTTTGTTTCTTTATTTACTTATTAGTTATTGTATTTTTCTTTATACGTTGTTGTTTTTTGTATTTGTTTGTTATTTTTTTTTCGTTTGTTTGCTGCTGTATCGCGATTTCTCTCGAATGCTTATTTTCTAAATTTGTTAAAAAATTCGAAATAAACGTCTAATTTATTTATACATTTGAAATTTGCGTCTAATTTGTTTAAACAATCGATGTTAACGTTTAATTGTTTAAAAAATTCCAAATAAATATTTAATTTGTTGAAAAATAAAAAATTCACATTTAATATGTTTAAACAATCGGCGTTAGAGTTTAATGCGTTCAAAAAATGTAAAAAAATGTCTAATTTATTTAAAAATTCCAAATAAAAATATAATGTCGTTAAAAATTCCAAATAAAATCTTTAATTGTTTAAAAACTCGTTTAGTTTGCTTAAACAATCGAAGTTAATGTTTAATTGGTTGAAAAAGTCAAATTGATGCTTAATTTCGTAAAAAATTCTAGATGAAGTTATGATTTGTTGAAAATCTCAATATAAACATTTCATTTGTTTAAACAGTCGGAATAAACGTTTCAGTGGTTAACAAATTCCAAATAAACGGCAAATTCGTTTAAAAATGCAAAATAAACTTTTACTTTGTTTGCGTATGTTTCTCGACAAAATGACCATTCGGCAATATGACGATTCGGCCAAATGATGTTCGGCAATTCGATTTTCGACAAAACAACGATTCGGCCGAATGATTTTTCGGCAAAATGATGTGGCCCCTAATGAGTCCTTGTGTGCCCCAGAAAGGTCCCATATTCCCCTGCGATAAACGATCGATTAGCAGAGGAGCTCTGTCGAAGCGCCAGAGGAATAAGTTGCTTTCAAATTTGTTTATAAATTTGAAATTCACTCGTTATTTCTTTTTTTAACCAACCCCCTCTGCCGCCCCCGCCGTACCCTTCAATTCTCGACGTTGCAGCTGTTCGCAAATTGATGATGCATTGCAATTTTGATAATATGCAATTAAAAAATTGAAGTGCAGCATCAATTTCCCAGGTCCACCACGTGGAGGTCGCTGCAGAAGGCCGTGGCACCCGGCACCCGTGGGGCCGTCTTCGATGAAACGCCTTCGATGAGTCGTTTTGCACTGCTTGTAGCCAACCTGCACATTCTGGCATCTCCATCCAAGAATTAAAAAAACGTTTCAACTTTACTCGTTTCGCCGGTGGTGCCCCTTGAATGTCCTCTGGAGTGTTCTCCTCGGGAGTCTGTTGTGACAGATCCATCCTCACTATCCCTTTATCCCTCACAGACCGAGTTGTTATGTTCGCGTCGCGACTACGATCAAAGCTCGACTTAATAATTTTTAACTACAACCGAATATATATGTATATATATGTAAATATAAAAACGATAGCTCGCGTATCTCGAAACCGTATGGAACTCTTGGACACCGAACAAACGTCCTGACAAATGCAACAACTTCCGAAAACAATGAAATTGTTTTACGAAGTTCCGCGCGCGATACTGGCGCCTCGCGGTACTCGTACGTCTAGCTCTGTTGTTGCTAATGTCATATATGTATACTATGCGCGCATGGGACGTATTAGTTGCTTGCGTTTCACGGCGTTAATAATTTTTTATTAACTACGGGATGAAAGCTTAATCGTTAGGAGATTTTTTATCGTTCTCGTGCTGATACCTGTGTTTGTTTACGATAACAGAAATTACAATAGTATTTTGTTGTAATCTTTTATTTGTAAAAAAATTATACAGCAATCTTAGAGTCTACATATTGTGTAACATTTTAAACGTGAGAATTCGGATAGTGCGCGGCGGGGCCAGGCCACGCGACCTGACTCGTGCGCGCGCATGGTGGGGGAAGGAGGGATTTTTCCGGCCGGGGCGTCTGGCAACACTGAACGGGCCGCAGTACGTTTTCAGTCAGTGGTGGGGGCGGTCCCGAACGGCTGTCTTTTCGCGTCTTCACCTTTTCGGTCCCGTCAAACGGGCCCCGCGCGGAAGTCCACTGTATCCCGAGAATATCCGTGTAACAAGATTTACACAAGAAAGAAAACGGAAAACATCGATTACGTAAATTTTTTCTTTATCGATATTAATTCATCATTGAAAACGAGAATTTTTTTTCAACGAAACGAATTCGTTCGCGTATTCCATGTAACCTCAAACTTTTTTTCACGGGATTTTGCACGTTCACCGAATCTTTGCGAAAAATCATGAGCGCAAATATATGAGGACGTATTTAGGGGTAAAAGGATTGGATTCTTTCCTTGCCTCTTTTATTTTCATACATATAATCAACTGTCCTCTTCCACTGTACACTTTATTTTCATACCTTTCTTCGTTCTTACGGGATTACTAGAAAAATTACGATACGCGAATATCGAGACAAATTGTTGAGTATAATGAAAAAAAAAAATAATATATATCACCAGACGCCACAATTCAATAACGTTTCCACAGAATCGCATATTCGTTCCTCCGTTTCAAATCGGCGATGAGTCAGTCATCGAGTTAATAGAATAACGAGTTTCAGTTAAATTTTATCGGAGCAGTTGAAAATTACAGCGGGATTGGTGTATTGTGTCTTTAACTCGTGATGATCCTTGTTATTATCTTTTTTTCTTTTCGTAAAATATGTAAATGAGCGATCGAAAAAAAACGAGGCCCCTCGTCGTTATTTACTTTCGTTCGAAGGAATAAAAAATATTGCATCACGAGTCGATCGATAGTTTTGTTGTATAATATCAATGACTGAATCACGGCAGTACACTAACGTCTGGCAATGAAGACCTGTTTCACGGGGGCTATCCTTGAGTTTGTTTTTTTTTTTATTATTATTATTTTTTTTCGTTTTCATTTTTTTTTTTTTTTCTTCTTTCATAGGATTCGAATTGAATCGATATCCGTGAAGTTTCGGTAAAAATATTACGGTAACTCCGTGAACGTTCGGGCCTCCAGCATCCGGGGCCCCCACATTAATTTAATCTCATTAATCTCCGACCACCTCGTTTTCTCTTCTACTGCTATATGAAATGATTATTACAATATCATAATATAATCTACATTACATTACTAGGTTCGAAAAATAATATTACAATATATGGTGTGTGTCGTGTGTATCATCAGTTTATTATTATTATTATTATTTCATTTTTTTTTTTTTCATTTTTCATCAATCCCTCTTATAATAGCTATTCATCAATTTTTTTTTTTTTTTTTTTTCTTTTTCGACGATCGACGGCTATGCCCCGATTTCTCTTTCTAATCGTTAGTAATTCGAACAAACATCGAAATCACCGAACGATCGATACCGGCGATCGTCGTTCCCTAAATTTTTTGTCAGCAGAACATTTTACCGTTACATCACTATAATATTGTGGTGTGTGAGTGAGTGGATGTAAAATCGCTAGGCGCTTTTCTTCTCCTCATCATCATCATCATCATCATTTTTTCATTTTTTTTTTTTTTTTTTTATTCTGAATAACAACCGCTTTTTGTCAATTTTTTTTTTCGTCTTCACTAAATATATCACAAACTGCCGGTGGCGAGTGCAGCCCTTCGATATCGCGATCAAGTCATTGGTCCCGAAAATTTATGGTCTCGACAAGCACATTGGAACACATTGCATTTGAAACTTTTTTTTTTTTTTTTTTTTTTTTAAATATACGCTTTAATCGGAGGGTCACAAAGACGCGGCCAATGACTTGTCGCGAATCGTTGAGATACCACCGGTAAAAGTATAACGTTAAGGAGTTACATGTTAATTAGTTACATCACCGTCAGGGCGCGAGTCGATCGCACGTCGGGGGAAGGATTCGAATTATCGCGGAAAAATTCGAAACTCTCCCCGGGAGGTTATCGCGCTCGCTTTTCCCCGGCATAAAGTTAGTTTAAATGTCATACTAGTAGTTTCTGCATATTACGTTGCCACAGAAGACTCTCCCTTTACGCTTAATGTGTAAATATCTTTGTAAATTCATAATTCTTATATATTACGCGATCCATTTTTTTTTTTAAGGTTCCAATAGCTGTCGTTAATCGTTTACTTTTTTTGTTATTAATTACTTATGGATTTTTTTTTTTTAATGTTTAAGTTAGATTTCATTTCGAGAACTTGTAGTCAAGGGGGGGGGGGAGGGAGGGATTCGTTAGTTGCGGGGCAAGAGAGAGATCACAAGGGGGGGGGAGGGGTGGGGGAAGAGGGTATTGGGTCGGAGCAATTGGAGCACTTCATGAATGGATATTACGGAAGTTGAAGGACTATGATAGCGAGAGGAAACTCTCCCGGCAGATAGGAAATGAAAGGTTAAAGAGACGTCCGATCGTCATGATGGAACGTCGCGTTAATTGCGGGACTGATTGCAGGGGATTCCCAGCAAGTGCGTGGAACAGGGGAGGGAAAAGGGGGAGCGAGGGATAAGGGACTAGCAAGCTTTATATCTGCATATAGCCGCCAAAGCTCACGTAAAAGCGAATATCGCGTAAACGCTAATGTAGTCGTAGTCCCGTGAATTTTTAATTTTTTTAATTTTTTTTATCACCTATCAGACACGAGCCAAAATTCTATTACGACAATTCGGGCAGTAATGACCGATAATAACGACGCGCGAGTGCGTTAATTTCATTCAATGAGTTTTGCAACCGATTCGATATTATAGCCAAACGATTTGATTTTTTTTCCTTTTTTTTTTTTTTTTTTTTTTTTACGCAAATCGAATTATTATCGCGTAACGGGCAAAAAACTGTAAACCAACACTCGATCGACGCGTATAATTAGTTTTGTGGGGAAACATTGCGCAGCGAATGCTAACAGTCAAAGCGGTACTGATTTATATAGATATATATATATATATTTTTTTTTTTTTCTTGCTTTGCACATCTAACGTATCTAAGAATCGCAACAATTCTAGTCTAATAATAATAATAATAATATCCCTCTCGAGATGCGATTTTTTTTTTTAGCCTATGGGATTTATTCGGAAAAAATTGAATAATTTCTCAATGGGGGGGTCAGGGGGCCGGGATTTGCGACTTTTCTATACGCTATGTCGTTTTGAAATTTTTTTTTTTTACGATACGTAACGGTATTTCGTAATTATAAGTATAGATATTTATGCACATATATGTAATTTATAGACACTAAGCGTTTTTTTTTTTTTTTTTTAATTAATTTTTTTTTTGTTTCGCGTGCGCGAATCTTAAACGGCACCGGGCATAAAATATAGAGGATAATTGCGTGAGTAAAGAGACACTTAGAAATAGTAATTAATCAAAACCGAAATCGGAAGTTCGATAGTTAATACAAGACGTTCCGCAGCGTAGTCCGAAATTGTCTTATTACAAAGGGGGCGGTTAATCATGCGCGTTTTTTTTTTTTTTTTTCTTTCTCATTTCACCTCTTTTTATGCTTTTATTTTTCGTTCGTCTACGGTAAAGCTATTAAGCTTAGGCGGATATTTTAACATCTAATTAGTTGTTTTTTTTTTTCCTCGTAACTCCTAACTACCAACGGGCACGACATATTTTTTTTTTTTTTTTAATATTTTCTACGTTTAATAATCTAATTTGAAAATATTATAGTCTTCGTACCTTTTTAGTTCGGAAAGTCAATATTCCCTTACAACATCGATCTACTAACTCGTTTTTTTTTTTTTTTTTTTTTTTTTTTTTTTTTTTAACCTATTAACTAGACGATTGCGTTTGCATGTTTCGAAGTAAGTTGAACGTTCGCGTCAGGGTCTCATTGGCATAAAAGTTGTTTTTAATAACCAACGAAGTAAAATGCCCCGTTTCACGATTAACGTCGAGTTTCGCCCCGCAGAGAAATTCTAATTGTCGCGTCCTTCGATTATTCACGGAAAACCTTAATAATTCGTTCGCTGTATGGAACCGATCGAACTATACGTGGCTCGAGGGGGTATATGGGTGTTTTTTTTAATGGGTTTTCTTTCCTCATCGGGTTTTACCACCACTTATCAGTTATTACTGTAGAATAAAATCGAAAATATATATTCGTTCTGTTAACCCTACGGCTACCGAGGTTGCGTGTGACAGTAGTCATCTAAGGACCTCTAAAATTGATTATCTGTAAAAACCTATCAACTAAACTCGTACGCGTACAAGTATATCTTATATATAATGTTACTAAATCGCTTTCGAGAAATGAAGCCGCGCGGTGTTCAATCGTCGCGGGGAAAAAGGATTGTCCCCGTTGTGGACGGTCTGTAATATATTTATTCGTTACGTTACTTTTTTTTATTTTTATTTTTTTTTTTTATATATATATTTATTTTTATTTTTTTTTTCGTTTTTTTCGTTTTTATCGTAATTTCTTTTTTTTTTCTCTTCGTTTTTCTCGACGTTAGTTTAATCGTTTAATTTTCTCTTCCCTACGGGGCGAATACACATAGTTCGGTGTCTCTTTTACTTGTCGTTTCTTCTTCATTTATTATAGCGATAGGCCCAAAAATTGCGTAGCGCGCGAGAAGCTAGAATTGGGTACACACGAGCGTATTACGACAGAACGATCACTCGTCGAACGGTCGATAATCGATTTATATCGCTACCGCTCGATCGACGTGCGTTATGGCGCGCGAAGCAGCGTTTTATTCCAAGCGTTTCAGCGTACAAAGTCCAAGCATCCAAAAATCGCCGCGACGTCGGGGGGATTTGTGGTAATTGCAAATTTTTTTTTTCGGAGTAATTGAAAAAGTCAACTTTACCCGCGGGGAGGTGGCGAACCGCATGCTTGGCGATTAATGGTCATCTCGGACTAATCGGATAACTCGTTTACAAAAATTCGACTGCCTCGTGATTGTTTGCTGCAGCAGCTAAAACCCTTGACTCAAGTTAGGAAGCTTAAACTTCAGTGGATCCATCATTTGTATATGCGTGAAGGTGGTTTCTGTGTGTAGTTTCATTAATAATCATTTCTCTTTTTTCCTTTCGATCTTTTTTTTTTTTTTTTTTTTCGTATAGAAATTTTTAGAATAGCTTTTCGGAATATTGCCACCGATTGAACGGAGTGGAGCACTTTTGTTGAACGAAATAAAAAAAAAATTATTAATTTTTTTCCCTTTTTTTTTTTTTTTTTTTTTTTTTTTCATTCACGGGGTTTTGGTATTAAAGGGAAAGATATGTCTCCATCTACCTGATCTCGGCGTATCTTCCTCTCATTAGTTTTTTTCCTTTTTTTTTTTCTTTCGAACTGTTGGGGACGTGCGAATTTATAAACGATCGCGATTCTCTATACCGCGCGTATAGAGTTCCCGATCGATAAAGCAAAAATTAATAATCTCTTATTTAGAATGTTCCGAATGAAAGTTTTGTGAATTAGAAAGTTTACTAAACACGAAATAAAAAAATGTAGTTATCCGTTGAATTATCCTTTGTTGGCCTAATCGGATAAGATGCACGTTATTGTACTTACTACATATGGTTTTTTTTTTTTTTCCTTTTTTTTTTTACCTATTTATATATAATATATGTATAATAAATTTCTATTTACACGCTAGAATAGGGCACGGAGGAACTCGTCCGTATATCCTTTTCCGTCTATGATCGATTTTTAATTTTCTTTTTTTTTTTTTTGTTCACTTCAGCCACATCGCCAATCGACGTGACCGTTTTTCTAAGAGTAATCGCAACTCAACAAAATAAATAAATGTCCTTGAATTTTTTTTTTTTTTTTTAGTTTTTTTTTTCTCGTTCTCTCTGAACCCTCTTTACAAGGATTAACGCGACGAAAAATGTTTAAAAAACTAGTCAACGGGTACGGGTTCATTTTTTTTTTCTTTTTTTTTTTTTTCCCGCGTTTACCCAGCTACACAGCCAAGTGCACCATCGGCACGTAACATTTAGATCGCATCGTTCGCTACTACGAGTTATTTATAAATCCGTACAAATGCAAGAGAATAATCGAACATGAGTTTAAAAAAGAGCGGAACAGAACAGTTTTAATAAAACGATGAAAAATTTAATATCTTCTCAAACCCCCATTTGCCTATTCCATTTATCTCGTTACCTTCAATTTTTCTTTTACTTTTTTTTGTTTTTTTTTTTTCCTCCCCTCTCACATTTTTACTCCTAACTTATTTACACGGATAATTTACAAAGTTGAACTTTCGGCTAGTCGCGTCGTCTATTCGCTCCGAATCTTTCCCTTCTTAATACCAAATGTCTGTGTTGTATGTTACTCTCTCTTTTTTCATTTTTCTTGGTTGTTTTTTTTTTTTTTTTTTTTTCCATTTTCATTTCTTCTCTTTAATTTGATACGAGTATCGTTTGATTCTTAAATGCTGTACAGGAACATTCACTTGCTTTACTCATTAATCCTCTTTCTATTTACTCGTTAAATATAGTTTATCTTGTTAGATTAATTTGTTACATCTAAATATCGTTTATATTAACTATTCTGATTATTGAAGAGATCGATCGAACGATTTCGATCGATCTATCGAAAATAATAATAATAGTAATAATAACTTAAAAAAAAAAAAGAAAAAAAAAAAAAAATACGAAAAACAAAAAACAGATTCGTGTTGCGCTTGAGAGGAACGCAAAGGACCCGAACCCATCGTATGACTAGTCAAAAAAAGTGCAATTTTCATTTTGTTCGATGCCCCGACTTCGACTGTACCCGACATACATTCGCCAGGAAGACGCTCCAGTCTCTCTTGGACGGCTTTTTTTTTTTTTTTAACTTTTTGATCTCATTTACCGATCGTCTCTGTTCCCGCAAAGAACTTTAACGTTTTTTTTTTTTTTTTTCTTTTTACTTCTCTCGCCATTCGTATATATTTAAATGTGTACGCGATTCGTTACTCGAAACATATATAATATTGCCACTGCAAAGAAATAGATACTCCCTTTTGGTTGATACGCGAATGTCGTTCTTTCTTTTTCGGTAAAACATTATTCTTCACGCTGTTACGATACTTTAAATTCATTGAGCTCGTATAAAAAAGTTTTAATAGCGTTCGGTCTATTCGAATTCGACGTTCGGCTATAATTCAGTTGATTATAATTTTTTTTTTTTTTTTTTGTCGTTAGTTCGTGTCTCGAAGTATTTTCAGTGTTTGCCGGTTCGGTTAGCGATCGTAGGTTCACATTAGTCTCGACATCCCTACTCTCGCATTTTTTTCGTTTTTTTTTGTTGTTTTGTTTACTGTTACAATATAGTTATTATAAACAATAGTTAATAATCGTGTGATTCACAATGTTTTATGAGTATAAAAATTGTCGTAATCTTCGTTTTTTCTCTTCACAATCGATAACGTTGCGTGGGTTTTGTCAGCTGGTCAACGTCATCCATTGATCATTCATTAGTCGCGTCGGCTCGTGAGCCCTAACTATCCTACTTATTAGATAGAAACGCAATTAAACGGTACGAACAGCGATAAACGGATGTGGGGACATCGTTAATAGCTGTGCGTACAGATCGATTGCTAAATATATATATATATATATATATATATATGTTTATGTATATATATATATATATGGTCTATATTCGCGCTTATAGAACAAAACTTGTAACGTTCCTCGCGCAATACCCCCGCCGATGAGATTCGCAATGCCGCGAACACGTCTAAGCGTCCGAAACCTTAACCTCAAAAATTCCACAATGTCTCGAAAGATTATTTCGCGATCGTGGATTATAAACATTACAGGTATAGTTGGGATCGGAGATCAACAAATACTATAAAAAATAATAATAATAATAACTTGTTAATAGGTAAATAATATCACTGACGGAAAATGTGAAAATATTAATAACACGAAGTAACCAACGCAACTGACCAATTTTTAACTAAACGAAATCATACAGATTTCATTTTTTTTCTTTTTTTTTTTTTTACTAATATCAAACGATATATAGAGAGCCAATTACTTCGTGTACGTCGTTTCCCCGGTACGAAAAAAATTGACTTACCGGAAATACTGGCCCCAGAGAGTTACGGCTGACAATAAAATCGCAATAATACGGAACAATAAAAAAAAAAAAAAAAAAACGCTTGCGAACAAATTCGTTTAACAATACAAAAAGAAAAATTTCGCGATATAACAACGGGATAGAAATTATAAATAATTGTCGCTTATAATCTAATGGCCGGGTTCCGGGACAGCGAGTTTGTCGGGGAAAAAAAAAAAAAGAAAATTTCAATCGGAGGCGCGCGATTGTTGTTGAAAGTCGTTGAGAACTATTGAAACGCGAATTGTTCGGAGACTCGGTATACAAAAACGTGAATAACACAAATAAGTGTCCGGAAGACCTGAGTGGTAAAATGGACCACCTTAAGCGATGGAACGATCTATCAAGAGGATTAAAACATTATTGTCACCTATCGATGAAATTACATGTTTTTCACGCTTTCACGGAGCGAACTAATGCCGAGTTTACGGAATTAATTAAACGGGGAGAGAAAGAGAGAGAGTTAGAGAGAGAGTAGAGTTCCCAATGGCGTTCAACAATCTTTTTACGTTTTCGTCAACGAGGAAATCGGTAATAACGGAGGAAAGTGGAGGGATGCGTGGGGAGGAGGGGGAGGGGTAAGGGTCGCGAAAAATCTCGCAATATTCGCAGGGATCGCCTCCTTCGATTAATACAGCACCGTATATATATATATATCGTATCGTAAGATCGGAGTTTTGTTTCCTCTCTGTACGGAGGGGCATCGGGACGCTTCGACGAAGTCGCGATTAGCGAAGGCGCAGGGCGCTTCGCGGAACAACTCTCGAATGCGATTTTCATTCCTCTTGCAATACTCGGAAGAAGATGAAGAAGAAGAAGACGCTTCAAGGTCTTCGGTTCGCCATAGGGTTTTTCTCGCTTCGCTCGTTAAATTTGCCTCTCTTCACCCGTTTGATGATTAACACCTCATCGGCTCCTCGTTCGCGCAGCGTCCAAGGGCCGATTAGGGAGTTGCGGGAGCGCTGATAGCCATCAGGGGTGCCGGGGGCAAGGCCACCGGTATGTGGTAATATTTACATTGGGGCCGCATGCAGGCGCCTTTTACCGCGTCCCTGCATACAGTCACGCGATTCTCAACCACCTCCACGCTTCCTGAAATCACAGATTTAACCGATTCGTCAGATTTTTTAAAAAATGTATCGATTATCCTTTCATCTTTTCGTTCAATTAAATTTTCTCTATTTTCACATTTCAAAAAAAAAAAAAAAAAAAAAAAATTATAAAATTGAACATAAAAATAAAAAAATAGATAATTTAAATTTTTTGTTTTATGTAAAAAAAAAAAATGTATTATATTAATGTTAAAAAAAAATAATAAAATTAAATATAAAAATAGAGAAAATTTGAACGAACGAGAATACGAAACGACCGCACGGTGGGCACTCACCGTCATGGAGATGGATGAATTTGCAGGCGGGACGGTTGCACAGTTGTCGATTAAAATCTTGGCACACCGGGAGGGTGTCCAGTAACTGAAATTAAATATATGCCGGTATCTGTATACTGAGTGTTCTATAAAATATCATTAGTTTCATTAAAAAATTAAATAAAAAAAAAAAAAAAAAGAAGGTAAAAGAAACCTTAACAAACATGAGTCTCGCATTCTCTCGCACACACTCACCCACTCCCTCTCAAACTCTCCAGTTTGTTAGAGCAGATTCACGGTACATTTGCATGCTCTATAAATTGGATCGAATGTGAATATTAAAGGTAATTATAGCTAATGGATGAACGAGTGATCGCGATCTGTTTGTGAAACGGCTAATGTTTATGCCTCGTCAGAGTGGTCGATCGCTCGTCCAACGCTTTTATATGTAAATTTGCAGTAGAACTTTTTTTTTTTTTTATCAAACGGGGGGGTGGGGATCCCTAGCGCTCGTATCGTGTCTCAAATTAAATCGCAAGCTATTCTTGCCTCGATGTATTTAATTATTGTGAATGGGACGAGGGTAACGAAAAAAATTACTTTAATAGGGTTGAATGACGTTAAAAATAATAATAATAATAAAAAAAAAAAAACATATATCTCGGAAAAAAGAACGAGGATTTGTATCCCAAACGTTTTCATATGACCCATAGCCGTTCTGTCGTATTTACTCGGATATATATATTTCCAACACGCAATACGTCGAAGGAGCTTATGAAAAAGGATTATCTTAATGATTCGCAAATTCATTGTGTCCCTTTTGGACCCTTTCGTCAATATTTCTCGATAGCGTATAATAATTTAATAGCGGTTTAGATCGAAGGATTCTCTCGCTAAGCGTTATTGAATCGCGGAAACTGTAAATACGACTCATATTGTCATCATATGCAAATGAAACCGACTTCGATTCGCCAATATTGTTCTCCGGGTGTTAACAAAGTGATTAGCGCAAACTACGGTCGTTCCTCGAGTGGAGCGGGTAAACGCTTCAGAGATACATATAGAGAGAACAAAGTTAATTTGCGAATCAGTTACGTAAGCCCTCTTCTCAGCGGGCCATTGAGCTCAGTGACTAAACCAAAGTTTCACTGTTAATCGAGGTTCGGTTTTGTTAATTGAAAGAGCAAACGGAATTTAAAAAAAAATGAAAAAAAAATAAAAATAAAAATAAATAAATAAAAACGATGAACGGAGACGCAACGCAACCGAGAACGGAGTTTTCGAGAGTTTCTCTTTCGAATTCGATCGAAAAAACGTAACTTAGACTCTCGAAATTGCGAAATGTGTTAAAAAGAATCTTTGTGTATCGACGTGTCTCTAATTATTGAGTGAGAAAAAAAAAAGTGAACGTTACGCACGAATATACATGCATTTATGTCCGGTAGCAACGATCAAACAAGTATACTTCGAAAGCTGCGAGTAAAAGAAGAAAAAAAAATCCTGCAACTCGACACTGAGTGATGTGTTGCGGCATATTACAGATATAATGTAAAAGTGAAGAAAAAAAATTAGAAATAAAAATTAAAAAACGCTTTAAATAATTTCAAATCATTGATATAGTATGCGCCAACGAGTATACACACATTTTCACGCGTATCTAATAGAGATAGAGAAGATAATCGCTTGTACATATAAATCGTACAATAGAAATAAACGCAGCGAAAGTATTAGACATCAAATTCCAGAGATGATAATATAATATATGTATATATATATATATATAATATTATATATACATATATATATCGTGTTAGCAAAACGTTAGATCATAGCATTAAACAACCTACCAGACAGATATTCAATGATGATTATTCATTGCGATAAAAGTATATATGTACCATAGGCTTCACCATATAAGCGTGCAAAATATTTAAAGAATTATTGATGTATCGGAATAAATAAATAGATACACGTGACTCGCAAAACGATAGTCGACGACCGCAATGACGGATATTCTCGTCCCTATTAGGGTAGTTTTTTTGTTTTTTTTTTTAATTTTTAGGGCGGATCGGGATTTTATAATATATATATATATACTTGCGAATAATTAATAAAATTCTTGCAATTGCATAAAGAGATAATTCGCTACGAACACAGAGTCCGGTCATGCAAGTAAAATGGCCCGGGAGAAGGGGGCTTTCGCTGCTTGGGTGATTGTAGTGGCGATTTTTTCGCGTCACTGCAACGTTAGTGATATATAAACCCGTTTGTGTGTTTTTTTTTTCATTCTCGTATTAATTTATCACAAAGATTACGTATGCGCAACGTCAATAATAACGAGATATTCTGTATTAAGATAAAAAGCAGTGCGATGTATTTTTTTTTTTTTTTTTATTAAAAGGTTTAGAAGTTTGAAGATTATAAATTATTCGAAAGGATCACCCAAGCGTTCGATTATCGCCAAGCGCTAACTACCGCCGATTGGTTCGTGTGCGTGAATTCGACTGAAACACACACATTCACTCACTACTTTGTAATATAGCTACGAAAAAAAAGGGGGGGGGGGGGGTCTCAAAAGGGGTCAAAGAGGGCAGAGGGCTGGTGGTTTCCACGCAACAAACCAAGAGGCAGCGGAGCGTTAGCGGGATTTGGCGTGTATACGATAGATGAGGGAAGTTGTAAGCTTTCAAATTAATAATATTCTACTGCAAATAAGTTCAACACTATATCGTTCTTTTTTTTTTTTCTTTTTTTATCTCATCGATATCCAACTGCGATCTCCGCAACCATAACGAGATAGCCACACACGATCGACAACGAGATTTGAGTTTTGCGCTTTGTTCGTACTTTGATAACAAAGCTTCGTCATTTTTTTTGTTCTTTTTTTTTTATTTGCCTCTGCAAAGAGTGACTTGTGCGAAGGATAAGGAATAATAAAAAATCGACACGAGGAATGTATTTTTTTTTTTTTGTTGCTCCCACGTAACATTGTAAACCGACAACAAAATCCAAGTTATGCGTCAAAAGCGTTTATATTTTTTTTGGTTTTTTTTTTTTTTTTTTCTACGTAAGCAAATTGTGAAACTATGCATTATAACATTCTTGCACCATTATAATGAGAGCGAAGTCGCGAGAGCCAAAACTTACGAACTTTTTGGAAGTTATGCAAATGAAAAAAAAAAAAAATCACTGCGATCGTCACAAAATCTCGGGATATCGTTCGGATCGCGGTACTCATTTTCCTTTGCTTTTATTTTTAATCGTATTTTTGAAAAAAAAAAAAAAAAAAAAAAAAAAAAAAAAATTGAAAAAGCGTGCTTTCATCTCGTTGAATGTATACAAAACTGTAGAGTGTCGACAACGGGGTAAATCCGTGTAAAAATAGCGCAATAATAAATTGTAATAATGAATAATAAGACAAACACCAGATAAGGCAGTGGTTATTCGCTGTTATAGTTGCGGTGAGCAGTTGTGAGGGAGACGCCCCCAAAAGCTACGTGTTAGCCAAGATTAACGAGCGCCGAGAATTGTCCCTTAATCACTCTCGTAACTAAAATGCGGTTTTGTAAGAAACGGGAAAAAATAAAAAAAAATAATAAAATTCACGAAACGATTTGTCGTGTTTCGAAAAAAGCAATTTGCCGACTATCCAAGAGCGACTAAGTACATTCCCTGCCCTTTTTATTCTTGAAGGTTAGCGGCATTAAAGTATCGCGACTGCATTATAGATCGCTAAATCTTCGTTAAAACATCGAGAGTTTGGTGAGGCAACAGGAAAAGCGGATAGTGAAAAAAAAAAAAAAAAAACTATAATTTTCCCCCAAAAAAATTTGATTTAAATTTTTTTTTTTTTTTTTACGAATTTTTCGTCAAAAGTTACCAAGATTTAGTTTATAATGCAGACTCGAGACCGGGTAAAAACTGGTTACAATAATGAGTCTACCTGTCCGCAGCTGTCTGTGTAGACGACACAGTGAGCGTTTGGGGGGACCACTTGGGCCCCGACAGTGGCTAAGGCTGCTAAGGCGATCCACATGCAGCAAACGAGGCAGTGTTCGTACGTTTTTTTTTTTTTTTTGTTTTTTTTTTTTCGTTTTTCGGTTTTTTTTTTCATTACCATCCGAATAGCGAATTCAGTACAAACGCACCAAATGAAAGGAGGCACGTTGAACGTCCCCTCGGAGCACCCAGGTACATGTCCGAAACAATTCGAAACGTGGCAGCGGTTGCGGCAGGCGTGTAGATATATATATTTTTTTAATATATATATATATATATATATGAATGTACGAACGTTATTATAAGTCGAATATGTCGAAGCGTTCTCGTCGTGAAAATGATAAAAAGATGCCATGACAAAAATCGAGGATTAAGTAGTGGTAATAATTAAAAAAAAAAAAAAAAAAAAGACAACATCGAATGACAATTAAGTAACATTTGTAGATTTCGTAAATCGTCGGATGAGCAAAAATTCATTTTTAAAAAATCAATTTAACAAACGGAGTTTTTGACGAACGAGGAGAACAGACATCGTAAAATTACGTTATGAATTTGGGATTTGTTTTTTTTTTTTTTTTTTTTTTTTTACGATCAACCATGTACCGGGGTGTGAATTATAAATATTTTTTTTGTTGTTGTTGTTTGTTTAAATTCATTTGTTTACGGGTGATTGGCGGTCATGGCGATAATGCGGCCGCAGTGCACACATACCAAGCCAGCATTTCCAAAAAATATCAATTAGGTGAATACAAAGGACAATAACGAGTGTAATAAATCCACCGATTATAGAAAGTCCAAT
Organism: Buathra laborator; assembly: GCA_934046635.1. Classification (NCBI taxonomy): domain Eukaryota; kingdom Metazoa; phylum Arthropoda; class Insecta; order Hymenoptera; family Ichneumonidae; genus Buathra; species Buathra laborator. The sequence goes on from OW203900.1 coordinate 11,171,785, forward strand.
CAGTGTGTGAGATCGATAAAAAAAAAAAACAAAAAAAAATTGAATCGAATGTGTAGGCAAAGAGATAATTAATGCGCGCGACGACGTTTTCCGAAATGATTTCCCAGTAATAGAGAATATTTTTGTGGTGTTTGCGTGGGGGGTGTGTATGTGGTAAATCAGTTTCACCGCCAACAATCCAGCAATCCAAACAGATAGTTCCGAACAGCGGTGTCGTATTTGGTTGGCGTGCGTTACATATATATATATATCATTTGTATATATATATTTATCATTTATTTAGCGTAAAGACCAGGTGACGACCACCAAGTAGAGCGATTCAGCGTATGTGTCGTCGTAAAAAAGATGGCAGTCCCAACACCAAATTTCCGTTCGTTTAATCGGCAGTGGACAATATATGGAATAGGTTTTTTGTTTTTTTTTTATCAATTTTTTTTTTTTTTTTTTTTTTTCGAGGCAAAAAAAGTAATCGATGTTCAATCCATATCGAGTGGGTAGTTCGTCAGTTCGCGGTTGTGAAGGCAGCATTACGTGGATTGCGTGTTACGATATTTTTTTTTTTTTTATTTCGGCGGACGGATCGAGAAGGTTCACAATCGCCACATAATGAAATTTGCGGGAGATTGCAGATGTTTTTTTTTTTTTTTTTTGTTATCGTGTTTCGTTCGGTGTTTCCGCGGACGAAATATATCCGATGATGGATTATCGGCAATATTTGGGATTGGATGTTGTCGCCGGGACGCGATCGTAGGTGGTGTTTTTTTTTTTTTTTTTTTTTTTTTTTTTTTTTTTTTTTTTTAATATATATATTATTTATATTTCGTTGGAATGGACGTATGGGATCGACAGGAATCGGGGATGAAAGCGTTGGCGGTGTTCGTAAAGTATTCATTCGTTTCAAAGTCGTGCGGCGAATCCAGGCGAAGGCAAGCATGAAACAGAAAGTTTAAAGAAAGATCATGAACGAACATGAATAACATGCAGCGTACCCAAGAAATACAACTTAATTGAAAGAAGACATTTTTTTTAAAATAATTAAAAAGAAAAAAAAAAAAAAATTATCTCGCTAATAGAACCTTTCGATATTAAAGACATTGCGCGAACCATCTAGAAAGTTAATAAATAAATGAATAAATTCGTGACGTTGGAAAAAAATAACAGGCCGAACTATGTAAGTCTCTTATGCAAACGTGTGGGTAGCAGCAGCTTTCCATAGTGTATCGATTAGAAGAGTGTCAGGTGACTCGGAGTGGAAACGTTGCATTCACCGAACTGCAGAGATATTATTACTCTACCAACTCAACGCCAACCTTTGTCCTATTATCTTCAATTTTATAATGCAATCAACGAAGCGAGGCAAAAAAAAAAAAAATTGAAAAAAAAAAGAAAAAAAATTGCTTGCGAGAGAAAAATATAATAGTAAATGTTAAGAGTGATACATCGGCTATTATAGATCTAACAATAGAATTACGCAATAGCACACCAATGTAGGATACCCTCTCTCGTCATGCGCCGAAGCACAACATCGTAATGGTATAATTAAAGAAAAAAAAAAAAAAAAAAAAAAATTGCGTGTTAAGAAAAGTTGTAAATAGGCTAAAAAAAACTATTTGGCAACAATCTGCAAAGAAAGCTTCAGAATAACAGTGAATAGGCATTTTTTGTCACACAGTCCTCGCTCACTTGGATATTTTGAAAGTAGCATAGGGCGATCTACGCTATATTCCGGTAGAATCGCACTCCGTTCGTCCAATATCACAGCCAGTCCGATGTACCCATAAAAGCCTGGATGCGGCAAAGCTGCAACAACTTACTTGCTATGCAGAGAGCGATATAGCGACGAAAAAAGTGCAATCGACGAATTTTCGTCGAGTTTCTCGTACAAACAACGATATTTTTTTGTTTTTTTTTTTTTTTCGCCAATTAAGCTTGCGGTGTGATTTCGGTGCATTTTTTTCGTACGCCCGTCGCTCGCGTCGAGTGACTACGTAGAGATTTTAGCATGTAAACTAAAGTGCGAATAACGATATGCGCCTCGCGGCGACTCAAGCGTTTCGTAAACCATTTTTTCTCGATTTCTTTATATTATTATTATTTAAATTTTTTTTTTTTTTTTAATATTTTTTCGTCTTTTTCTCTCGTTTTCAACGTAAATACGATGCACGTCTGAAAGATTTTCTCGTGCATAATGTAATATTCTACAGCAAGATATATACGGCTAAAGCTGATCGGGATATGAGGAAAATTATTCGATTGATATGGGAGTATCAGCAGAAAGGTTTTTTTTTTTTTATGGTTCATTAATTTCGTTTATTTATCAGATTTTTTTTTTTTTCAACCGTAGATGAACCTCTTTTTTTTTACGCATCACCACGATTAATAGTTTCTCGTTATCGTCCTCGAATAGATGATGAACAGAGGAACGCGCACCGTCCGTTCATTCGGGCCACGAGAACGCGGATGTGGCGATTGTTTTGTGGATTTTTTTTTTTTTTTTTTTTGCGGATCGGTAAATGTATTATAGTATCGAGTGAGGAATAAACCTGCCAGACGCCTCTCGTGCCGGGGTTCCGTCCCTCCGGATCCCAGAAATTTGCAACTAAAGCGCTGGAAAGCATTGTAGGATAGACGGGGATGAAGGCAAAGGTAAAGGGAAAATAGTGATAGAGAGGCGCATAGAGAGATACAGTAGTACAGAGGAAGAAGTGCGAGGATCGCAACGGCGCAATTTCACCAGTGGACGAGGTCTCCCGAGGCGTATATAATGCGGCGAGATCTCGCTTCTTGGTGGCTTATTTTTTATTTTATTTTAATTTTTTTCTTCTGATATCGAAAGCGGGTCTAACATCTACGAGATTTTTCTTTAAGAGACTTTGCGCTTGACTCGCACTCCGACGAGGTACGAACGAGACGAATGGGAGGGTTGAGCTCAAGGAATTTTCATTAGCATTCCGGTACTGAAAAGGTTTGATAAAAGAATTATATCCGAAGTACGCTCTGTGTGTGTGTGGGATCCAGACGAATGATGATTTGCATTTTGCGAGCTCTTTTGCCCATTTCTCATTCGTTCGTACAACGCGGGAGGAATGATCGATAAGAGCAGATTCGGTGGGTAGTAAATTGAATGGATTTCGAGGAATACGCTGCTGGACGGGAGGGGTGAGAAATGATTGGAGATGAAGGGATCGGCGGCGTGATAAACTGCGTGATTTGCTTTCGGAGGGATGTATGAAAAAAGATATATAGAAGATATAGAGAAAACAGGAAGGTGTGAACAACGCGCTGCAAGCACCAAAGTCGTGGTGATATTCCAAAGGATCTATCAATAATCTCGATATATTTCGGGAAGCAGGAAGCAAGAAGGCCATAAGTATAATAATAGGCTATGAGCAATGGACGCAATATCGATTACACAATTAAATATAAATAGTCAAAAAAATATGTATGTATATATATATATATATATATTTAAATAAATTACGAGGGGAGGAGGATAATTAGCCGACTCGGGGAGGATTAAGGATTGAGAAGTTTCTTTCTCGTCGTCGATAGATAGAGATGAAATAAGAAGAAGCATTAATAAAACAAATATTCATGCATTTTTCAAGCATTATTATTACAAATACTGGCTGACTCCTGACAAAACCCCGCGAGCGTGCATGCGCAAAAACGCATTCGACCTTCTCGAAGTCTTTGGCTCTGAGACTCCGCTTCGCACAGAGTCACGTCGATCACATTGAGTCTATCGATTTCGCATGTTAATATAATTTGTTTTTTTTTCGTTTTTGTTTTTTTTTTTTTTTTTTTTAACCTCCGATTAATCGCGCGATAATCTATTATTCTGGGCCAATGAAAGTGCATCTCCCCGTTTACCTTTATATTATCGACTTTTTTTTTTCTATCGTTTACGACGATACGAAAAAAAAATTGCATTTATCGGGTTCGAAGAGATTTTGCATTTGCATTCCCGGGGTCACACGTAAATAGTGTAATTCGATATATAGGTACTATACATATGCGTGGATGTGTGTAAGTGTATATCCAACAATGTACATGAAGAATTAGAGACAGTACAGTACACAATAATAAATACTACCTGTATGCATGTATATGTTCGTTACATCATAAAATGTTTGTTTGTATTATTTTTATGTATTTTTTTTTTTTTTTTTTTTTATGATTATTATCTCTCTCATATATAGCTCCTTGATAATCGAAGACTCGAGGATATATACTTTTTTTTTTGTCCCCTCTCTTTCTATATATTTATAAGTAATTTAATAAAGTATGTCGTTTATTTTTTTTTTTTTTTCTTTTTTTTTTTTTTTCGTTGCACGCAACTTATATGCAACAATAATATTGCGCAGTAATATTATTCATATTATATTATGTAGGTATATAGTAAGTAGTGTACTTTTCGTTATTTTTTTCTTCTTCTTTTTTTTTTACCCTCATTCTAGTACGCGCGGTGTTCGTGTTTTTTTTTTTTTTTTTTTTTTTTTCGTGTGCAGTTGAGTGTTAGTGCAAGGGAAGGCACTTCCGCTGTGTTCAACGGACTCGGCACCCACGACCCGGCCGTTTTACGACTGCGTTTCCCGTTAAACGAGCTTAGAATGTTGACATTTGAAATAAAAAATATAAAAATAAAATGAAGTAAGGAAAACAAGTGTTGTTTACATCGCGACACGACGTCAATTCTCGCGCGTGTTGTAAAAAAGAGATCAATAAGATTGTTGTCATCAATATAAAACATACCGTATCGTATCGTATCTCGAGTTCGAATTATCAAAAATAGTTAAGACATCTCATCTCAATCTTACGCATTATAAATACGTGCGATTTAATAATAAAAAAAAAATTAAAAAAAAATGGTAAAAGTTATAAAAAATGTGCGATAGCCAAGTCCTGGGCGCGAATCCGTAACAGCCACCCTCTCGTTGATGCTTTTATTTTTCTTAATATCCAATTTAAATAATGTTTTCAACTAACATTTAAAGACGACCCTAGAATACCGGTTCGCAAGTTTTAGGCATAATAATTTTCTTTTTAAAAATCGTTTTTTTTTTTTTTTTTTTTTTTTTTTTCAAGTCAATCGTTTAATATTCGGCCCCCATTGATAAACGCAATGTGTAATTCGAATGGAAAACAAATGCCGAATATTCGTCACCGGTGCGAGGAAGATATTTAAAATTTCCTCGGATTAACCGAAATTCTCATCGCAATAGTTTCATAGGCGCTTTTTTTCACTCGAGACCTCAATCTCATTCTACTTAAACTATACATGTATATTATTCACATAAAATTAATTTTTTTTTTTTTGTTTTTTTTTTTTTTTTTTTTTATGAATGTAATCTGTGTAATGTGTGTTTGTGTGTTTTTCGTTTTCGTTCGCTTAGGGCACTATGGTATACATACTATATACTATCACAATGGACGGCCCTCGTACGTTCTCTGTGAGATCGAAAATGGTTCTCGGTTTGTTATCGAATCACGCGGATTTACGATTTCGCAAGAGAATAACCACAAGGATTCCCCCCGGTTATGCGCAATTCTACAACTGGAAGACAGCCGGTTCACTAGGAGAATGAAAAACGAAACTACATCAGTCGCAATTCAAAAGACCGAAGAAACTCTTTCCTTCATTTTCTCGTGTTTTTTTTTTTTTTTTTTATATATATATACTTTTCTCGTTTCTATTCTTTGTGCGTGTTATGCGCGTTTTTTCGCTGTGCCCGGAGGAGCCATTTTCAATCTCGTAGAGGATCAAAGGGCTCGAAGGATCAACGACGATAGCGCGCCTCTTTGGCTCTCATTTTTTTTTTTTTTTTTTTCTACGCGTACTCTCCGCACCTCGACTTTGCAAGAATTTAAAGCTTCGATTCCCTTCTCTTTAAGTTTGTAAAATACAGAGGCGTTTTGTTGAGTTTCTACTACCGCCGTTAACTCGTTCAACGAGAGGTTATTACGGTTGCAAATAATTAGCCGCGCCGAGGCCGCACCTTCGCCATTAGTCCTCCGGAGATCCTCGATAGCTCCGACCGCCGTACACCCAAGTCCTAGCGTACCATCATACAATGCTCACTTAAAAGTTTTTTTTTTTTTTTTTTTTTTTTTTTTTTTCTACGTAAAATCTACACCGCCGGTTATCCCACGTGCCGGCGACATATGTTAACTCTCGAGGTCTGCTGGTATATAATGTGTGTTACTATTATCGTGTGTCGAGTTTATGCTTCGTGAATATAGTGTTATATGTTCTGTTTTTCGTTCCACTTAATCGAGATGAGTCGTATATAGACGTATATACTCTCATCTTCCATCATTTTCTCCCGCATCCTTTGGTTTTTTCTTCGAGCCTTTTTTTTTTATATATATATTTATATATATATGTGTGTTTTGTCAATTCAATAAGTGTTCAAATCACTGGCAAGTGTTTCTTCGTTTTCTTACGTTAACATATCTACTGTATATGCGCGCGAATATAGATGTATTATACATGCGCAACGAGGAATAAACACGACATCGTTTTTTTTTTTTTTTTTTTTTTTTAATTATATTGGATTTCATAATAATCTCATCCATTCTCGGGCACTTTCTCTCCGGTGTCTCTCGCGCTCTTTCACTTTCGCACACGATCTCTTCTTATTCCAGTCATTTTCACTTTTTATCGGAAGGATATAAACTCATAAAAATACATTACATCGATTATTCTCCATTGGTACGTTCGTGTGGGTGTATGTGTGCGTTGTGTGTATTTTTTTTCGATTTTTTGTTTTTTTTTTTTCTTGAGAGTCTTTATACTTTTCACATTTTGTGAGTTCATGTATTTGCGCTTCGCGGTACAATGCTCCAACTTAAACTGAGGACGCGCCACGCAGTGGTGAAGAGGGGACATTCTTTTCTTTTTTTTTTTTTTTTTTTTCTTACAGTAGAATATACCAGTCGACACCCTTATCTATCTTTCGTCATCAATCTCTTTGAGATATAGGCGCGTATTACGCGATTGCGCGTATTTTTTTTTTCTTTCATTTTTTTTTTTTTTTTTTTTTTGTTGCTCTTTAAATGCACGAACGAGACGATTACACCGTCTTGCGGTGGGCAATAAAACTCTCTCGTATTGAATCTCACATTGAGTCAAAGGTTTTCATCATATAGACGTATATGAATCGGTAATTATACAATTATACATATATTTTAAACTTATTCAAGATATATAGAAACGATCAACAAATTATCATGTAGTAAAAACTATGCATAATATAACGTGCGAAGTTAATGAATAAAAAATAAAAAAAATAACGCTTGGCAAAGCGTGAAAACTACGGGGTGGCGAGCCTCTCACGCTCTCGGCAAGTTGTGCCTTAGGAAAAAAAATTATCTACGTGGAAACTCGTAGTTACACACAATTTAAAAATACGAAAAAAAAAAAAAAAAAAAATTCCAAATACAATAAAAACAAATTGCGAACCACAGGTGTTTAAAAAAAAAAAAAAAAAAGTCATTGTGTTTAACGATGAAACGCGATTTAACAGCGAATATAACAAAGAATGACAAACTAATAAACGAAAACATATTTTTTTTTTTTTTTAAAAGCTCATTTATATGCAATAATAGTGAAGAATAATTTGATATCGATTAAAACATTGAATATAGCAATGACCCGGTATCGATAATTGACGAGTACCGGATATCGGTTAACAACCATAAGTCGGTAAAATTTATCTACCAATTTCACAAGACACGATTATTTGAAAAATAAATGAAAAAAAAAACGCATTTTCTTCGCGATATACATTATTGCATACGTATATATATATATCGTGCATGCATTTATATATTCAAGAAAAGGCGACTTTTAAACACGAAACAAGTAAAAATTAAATTGTGAATAATCGAACTTTGCGGATAGTTGCCGATCTTCTCGTAGAGAAACGGTTCAGTGGGATCGAGTCGTTAAGGCACTGTTGACCGACAATGTCTGACTAGAAAATGAAACTATATATTCATGCAACTTTATCATCTTTTTTCTTTTTTTTTTTTTTCGTTTTCCTTCAATGTCGACCGACCTCGATAGGCTAAAAAATCGGTTAGTAGGGAGGGGGCGACACGATCGTAATGGGTACGACTCGATAAATCGCCAATGGCCGCAATTCCAGCATAATAAACTGAGCGCGAGAGTCGTTGTGTACCTATATTGTTTCCTAGGTACGATTTTAAATCTGTTTTATGTATAAAAAATTGATATCAGTGTGAACTGATACGCGAATCGTGTTGAGGCAGATGTATGGTCATTGACGAGATAACGTTTGCCGATTGACCAAATCATAGGTCATTGATAGCGCGTTACCGTGACACAAAATGCTCGTTAGGCTTTACGTAGTTTTCATTTTCTTATACGGCGGCATCATGACGCCGCTACTAGCGGGAATAGCGACCTGAGGCTGAGCAGCGATGGTAGCCGGATTTGCGGTCTGAAGTTGCGGCACACCGGGAACGGCCGTCGATAGTCCGCCCGGAACACCGGCAACTCCAGGAACGCCGGCCATTCCGGGTAGCATAGCGTACGGATTCTGCATGTAGGGATTGGCCTGATGTACCGCGCCGCTGGGCATCCCGGGAAGGGAGGTTTGCATGTAAGGCGACGGTAGGAGTTGATGCTGTCGGATCAGGGAGTAAGGGTTGATCGGGGCTGCGGTTGGTGGTCTTGGATAATGCAACAAACCTGCCGGCAGGTGTGACGCTAAGCCACCGGGGATACCTCCAAGATTCTGAATCATTTGCCTTGGCGCAGCGTTTCCCGCAATGCTTGCTTGCTGATTCATCGCAAGCGCTTGTTTGTTCAATGCGACACCGGTATAATTTAGAGCGCTCAAGGGATTCATACCGTAAGGTTGGGCCGCCTGACTTAATTTCATTGCCTTTGCGTAATTTTTCTGCGCGACCTCCTTGGCGAGTGCTGCCGGATCCATCGATAGACTCGGTGCCATGCCAAGCGTGTTGAGTACATTTAGATTTGCCATATTGGCCATTGTGTAATGATTTGCCATTGAGTTAACATTGACCATGTTGGCCATTGTGGCCATCGAAGTCATGTTAGCCATTGATGTAAGATTCGCCACATTTGGCATTGACGTTAGACCCGCCATGGAGGTCATTGGGCTCATTGTTTGAGCTGAAGCCATTGATAATTGGCCTACTTGGGGTGAACTCGAGTGATGATTCAATTCGGGAGAGTTTTGTGCATTATCTGTATCGTGATTAGCGACAGCCGCGGCGGCCGCCGCCGCCGCTGCTGCAGCTGCAGCTGCAACTGCTGCCGCCTGCTTGTTATCACTGCCCGAGGGAGGCGGCGGCGGAGGATTGTTAGGGTCCGCGTGGACCCCGTGACCGTTCGCTTCGCCGCCAGTTGACGTTGCTTGCGCCTGTATCGAGTTTTGCGAGGATCCTACCGACTGGTTAGAGGTTTGGGGAAGGGGTGGCGTTCCAGCGTACTCACATGACACAGGCACGAAGGGCTGCTGAAGCTGCATTAACTGCTGGTAGGTTGTCGCACCGGTTGGCTGATACACCGGCATTCCGGACTTGTCGCCCGCCGGACGTTTGTACGGTACCATTCCTGGGAATGCCTGGAATCAACGGCAAATTTACATGTTAGCGTTATCACACGTTCTGTGGATCCGCGAAAACCTCGACGAGATTTGCAGCAACGAGATTTGTGGTGTCGGAAAGAACTTCTGGGAAAACCAACCATAGATGTTACGAATTAACAGATTTTTTTTTTTTTGCTCATCTATTTGCATTGAATACTTTATCATTGAGGGAATTGAAGTCACACGTGGAAAAAAAAATATTTTAAAAATATATAAAGTTCCCCGTTTCGATATATTTAATATATTTATATATTGTCGATATATTTTGGCGGTATATTTTTTTTTAATGCGGCGTTAAAGGGTCGTTGCTGATCGAGTGCTAAGGTCAGTGCAATCATCTCGGGAAGGAAACGCGAATTTTATAATTTTTTACCGAGTGCTGTGTCGTATTTGTGATTTTTTTTTTTTTTTTTTTTTGGTCGGCACTTACAAAGTTCTCGTAGTAGAACGATCCGAACGACTTGGTATCCATCTGCAACAAAGACAGGAGAGGTTTCAACGAGATTCGAGGACAAGGCAGCAGGTTTTTTGTTTTTTCTTTTTTTTCTTTCATTCTTTCTTTATATTTCGTTTGAGTTGAGAGGGAAAGAAGGATAGGAAGGATTCGAGGGTTGTTAGTGTAAGTTGTGCCGATGACGCAGCTTGCAGCGACGTTCCCATACGACGAGGATTATCCTTGTTGGATCACTGTAAACACTGTGACTCTAACACTTGGAAATCATGTCAGCAAAATACCAGCCATTCAATTAACGAGTAGACCGGATTCCTGGGAGTCCGAGACTGCGATAGTTGCGCAACTCGATAATATAGACATATATATTTACATATATATGTATATATCGTAACTCCTGGATAATTGAGAAATGAAAACCTCTCGATTCGGCCACTTCATCTATACGAAAAATATTACTCTCACCGATATAACAGAAAACAAACTGAAAAAATCGCGATTTATTTTTCTTTTCAATTTTTTTTTTCACCTTTAACGCAAAAAACACTTTGTGAAAATTTCATCAGCGAATCCGATACTGTTATCGAACTTTTTCGACTCCGGCCAGAAGTCCGTTCGCACAGTTAAAAAAGGAAGAAAAAAAAAAAAAAAAACGAAAATAATGGACAAACGATCTCAACCGTTGAGATCGCTAAGAAGCTAAAGGAAGAACGGGGGGATGATAGTGTAAACGGCACGAAACGAATGAAAAGTGAAATGAAAAAAGAAAATAAAAAAACCAATAGCGAAGAGCAATGAGAGACAAAGTAGTACAGAAGAAGGTACGTAAAAAAAAAAAAAAAAAAAAACTTAATATGAAGGTAAGCAGCTGCGCACGATGCGGTTACCAATGAAACGTTTCGTTTGGGCGAAAGACGTGACAAGCGAAATAAAAAAAATGTATGTATATGTCTATATCGAGAACTTTTAGTCGAAAGCTTTTGGTAATGCGAACGTGGTGCGAAAGCTTGAAAGCCGAAAAGTTTGTTTGGTCACGCGGCTTCGTTCCTTCGTCGTACCTCGAACGCTTAAAAAAAAAAAAAAAAAAAAAAAAAAAAAACTACTGCAGTGCTTGGTACACTCACGAGGACGTTTTTGCGGGAAAAAAATTCGATTTTCACGTCTTCGTCCTTTTTTTTTTTTTCTACTTTGTTGTGTGTTTTCCCTTTTCCGGTAAGATAATCGCGCGACCTCGATATCCCGAATCGTCAGAGAGAATAATGAAAACGAAAAAAAATAATGTTTATATATGCAGAGCGAGTGTGTCGAGTATAATAGTGACGTAAGCGATCTAAAGGTGCTCGATCGGCAAACTCGACGTGACTCTAACGACGTATCGTGGCGAGAGATAAAGAGTAATATAATGAGAGCAATAAATAAGAACGGCAAGGATCGAGTCGGTCGAATCGCCGATTTTTTTTTGCTTGTCGAAAAAATTCTCGCCGATTACAGTGTTTTTTTTTATTTTATTTTTTATTTTTTTTTTTAATCTCGTTGTCGCTCAGAGCGTTCGAGATGACGTCGGTGTCGCACCATCACCTCGGGGTCGCGAAAGCACAACATGCATCATCGGCGCAAGCTCGGAATTACACAGATCCAATTCCCTTCGGTCGGAACCATCGAGTCTCCTTCCTTTCCCTGCTGCCCCCTTCGCGCTCGCTTCGCGAAACGGCGGGAGCGAAGAAGCTTTCGATCGCGACTTTGGAAATTGGAATTAGACATTAGGATATCGTTGCATTTTCATTCGCACTTTCATCCCGATGCTTTTGCTGTGCGGCGAAAGATCGGTAACTGAATGAAATTGCAACTTTCGATCGGATTCACAACAGAACGAGAGAATCATCAATCGTAAAAAAATCTCTTCGAACTTTGTTTTTTTTTCTTTTTAGCTAAAGGAACTGCCAGAGGGGTTTACGGTAGTCTGAATTCTGATTTATTAACTCGATTCAGTTTGAAACTCAACGAAGTCAATTCTACGACTCGGTAATAAAGGTTTTTTTTTTTTTTTTTTTTCGTATTGTAGGTATTCGCGTACAAACTGTATAGAGTAATTGACAAATGAGACTTCCGTAAGCGATCTATAAATACATTACGAGGCGTGTAAGCTCCGGGATGAACAACATTGCAAAGTACGACAGAGAGTAAGCGATAAATGGAACCAAATAAACAAAAGAAGAATAATGTAACTCTGAGCAGAGCGAAGGGGGGGAATAAAGAGAATAATTTTTGCGCGTGTTAACTGGAGTCATAGAGCCTATGATGGAAAGAGTAACAAATTTGTATTCATGTATATATTAACTTGTATATTAAAAATAGCAATAAATGAAAACAAGGATGCGAAGCTATCGAAGCCGGGCTCGCGATTCTCGGATGAATTGATTCAAATCGCCGCGATTTTACGATCTTTTTTTTTTTTTTTTTTTTTTTTTTTTTTTTTTTTTTTTTTAAGGACGAGTGAAATTTATCGGGTCCGCGAGTGTCTCTCTGCGTAGTTTCAATACTATCGAACGCAAATGAGAGAAAATGATAATTTTTTTTGAGACAAAACGGAGCTCGAGCCCTAAGCGCTCTCGGCAGTGTATTTACAATCGCATTGACTATATATGTATCTGTAACTTAAACATACGACTACACCGGTTCCCGCGGGGTGTCTGGTCTCCATTTTTAAATAAAAGAATCTTTCTACGACCGCGAATCGGTTAAACAAATCCCGCGAAACAGATTATCGTTTTTTTTTTTTTTTTTTTTTTAATACGCGACGATAGAAAAATCGATCGAGAGACCAGTCACCGCACGGAGAACCGCTACGAAAAGGAAGGTGTACATCATGCATAAGCCGTGGTACCATTAGCAGATCATCATTGGTGTCGCGCATCCGCTTCTTTCCGAGCTCGATACTCGCCATACTCGCGTTCTGTAGTCCTCCGGGTACAGCCGATGCCGGCACTCCTGACATTCCACCAGCCATAGCGCCCATTCCCGGCACGTTCGTAGGCAACGACGCCGTCTGCTTATCCGATTTCATCGTTTGTAATTTTTTTTTTTATTTTTTTTTTTGTCCATTAATTATTTTTTTTTCCATTCATTTTTTTTTTTTTTTTTGCCGGTTTTTTGCATTCATACGATGCCGTCCGGTAAGTGAAGATCGTTCGAAATTCCCAGCGTTAACCCATCCGACGATGGATTTTTTTCGATTTGCGTTTTTTTTTTTTTTTTTCGCAATTGTATAATTGGCGGGCGGTGATCGGTCAGTCGTGCGTTCGGGGAGAGTTTTCGGCAGGCGTTAATTGGCGGATAGCGAAGCGCACGGAGATTGTTTTTGGTATCAGCAAGCATGAAGCATCGTCAGCGAGAGGGCAAGATAAAAATCAAAAAAAGAAAATAAGACCAGTTGAGGCTCAGCAGACAGTTCGGCAATTATAAAATCGATATATATATGTATAATATATATGTATATAATAAATACGATTATGACGAAATTACATAATAAGATCTAATTGCGAAAACGAGTTTTGTGTAGGAAATCGTACTGTTGCATTGTAATAGCAGTATAAAGACAGGAAAACATCGTTATAGATAAATCGGTAGGTTTTTGTTTTTTTTTTTTTTTTAAACAGATTTTATTATCAAATAATATTGTTAATTGCGATATAAAAACGGCTCTGCTCGCCCGCTAGAAGGTCATTTTAGGACCGTAGCTAAATGTAATCGCGGTATTATTTGCTGAAATTGGCTCCGATAGCGAATAAAGAAATAGAAAAAAAACAATTTAATAGGCGTGTCGCGCGAATCGGCCGGCACTTGTACCGAAACGCGCGATTTTCCTCGATTTTTTTTTTTTTTTTTTTTTTCGTAGAGAGGAGAAAACGCAAATAACAGACTGTAACGAACATAAAAAAAAATGAAATACCAAAAATATAAGATGAGTCAAATGAGATATGGCGTAAAGATGAAGAAAGCGTACGGCAAACAAGAGATAAAGAAACGATTGCGCGTCGATCATATACTGGGGGAGTAAAAGGGTCCATTCGTCTACAGCGTCTGGCGATTTCGGATTTCTGGCGCTGCACGAGAAAACCTGCAATTGGCAACAACTACGGTACACACACACACCAATAATGTACACAAGTATATATGGCCGTTGCGGAAATTAACTTTTATAATTAACTGGCATAGACTTTCCCTCGTTGTCCTGCTGCTTACGCAATCACGAACGAGTCTCCGGCCGACTCTTCCGATCGCCAAAAGTTTAGCAACCACTTTCGACGTGTTTGCGGAAATACGAGATAATCTATAAATTAATAAATTAATTTGAAAAAAAAAAAATATAAAAAAAAACATCGGTTGTGGAACCCCCGCGACAAAGCTTTCCTGAAAAATCGATCGTAGAACAATATCGAAGTGAACACCACGGCGTCAATGGCTGATTCTGTATTCACAATCGTTAATTATTCGAACACATTACGAAGATAAACAAAAAAAAAAAAAAAAAATTCGACGACGTCATTTCCTCGTATTGTCGTCGCCGTTCCGATATTCGCTGTTGTCGAATTGTGTGTGTCTGTGTCTGTGTGTGTGTGAGAGTGCCGGTGCATACGCTGTCTCTCGGTGAAAAAGAATTACGCTGTGCGTGGAAAAAAAACAAACAATTACGTATATACAGTCGGTTAATGAGTTGTGGAAATGATCGCGAATTCATTGTATGTGTGCATTAAATACGTGAATGTTTCGATATATATTCGATATATGTATGCGTCTGTTTGTGAGTAACAAAAAAAGTGTTAATGAATATGTCGTTCGGGGATTCTTTCATGTCTTAAATTTGGCAAACATTCATTAATGGTGTCGCTACACCAAAGAGTGCATATTATTAAAGAAAAAATCGATAATTCGACTGGTATTCGATCGATTTGTGTAAAAGACAAATCGAAATTCGAAACTAATATTCTAATGTCTGAATAAAATTTTGAAGGTGATTTCGGTAAGAAGAAAATTTTTTTTTTTTTAAATGAATGATTTTTTTTTTTTTTTTTTTTTTCAATATTTAATAATAATGAACATTATTATGTGACGGCGATGCACCCTTCGGTAATTGTAAACCATTTGTAGAGAATGAGACTTCCCTGCCAACAAGCTGGTCTGCCGGAATCCGTGCGTAATTTCTTCTCACGTGTGTCCGGGTGTAGCGTGGTCATCCGTGCCCGACGTTGCTGAAAATGTCTGCATTTCCCTCGTTTCGGTTGTATTTTTTTTATTTTTATTTTTTTTATTATTGTTTTTTTTCCTCATTTGTGAATTATCACGAATCGTTGTTATCGAGTATGAGACAGTGTCGACCGAGAGTAGAACGAAAGAGCGATAAATCGAACAGTATTGTTGTTCCACGTGCATCAAAGACGAAAAATGAATTTTTAATAATTTTTTTTTTAGCCAATTCCTGAAGCGACACATTTGCGAGGAAAGATTTGATTCTTCGTTACGTATTTTTATAGATTTTTTTTTTTTTTTAAACATGCAGTTTCGTCGCGAAACGAAACGAGAGCACAAACCGCTCTAAATCGTCAACGAAAGTGTTGCAATGGACTTTGTATTCTTCTTTGAAAAAGCGTCGTCGAGACGCAGCTGGTTGAATCTCGAGACACATAAAGTAGAAGGTACGGTAGACCGGAATTCCGATAGAAGCAGAGAAGACCAGAGTAAAGAAGACAATCGTAGGAGATGCTTCTCTCCGATGCCCGGAACAGCCCGAGGCACCTGCCTTCGATATTCCAACGCTGGTCTGCCTCCGCTAAACGAGAGGATAGACGGTCTCTCGCGTGAAAATCGCTCGCGGCATTTTATTCGTATTTTTTTTTCCGTGTATTTTTTTTTTTTTATCCCCCGGCTTGTCCACTATAACATCGGATCGAAGCGACGGCCCGATTTTTTTTAAATTTCCACTTGTACGAAAATTCTTCGCGACGCCCTGCTCATCGAGTGTAGGCATTGTGTAGGTCAGCAAACAGCAGCGGGGTTGATAGCCGGGGTTCGTGCAGCACAGCTTGTCAGCAGGGTTGTGTTCGTTGTGTCATTCATGAGAGGTAATTTTTCTACGTTTTTTTTTTTTTTTTTTTTTTTTTATATATACAATTTTAATCAATCCTCGGCTGTCTCACGAGACTCGAGCTACGAAGGGATACTATAATGATTTTTTCTATGCGATGAATATATATATATATTTATACTAATATTGTATGAAATAGTGTGTTCTATAAAAAAATCGACTATAATAATCGATGTATGAAAGCAAGAAAAAAAAATAAAAAAAAAAAAAAAACCGATCGTCGTAACGATCCCTCCGTGCGATCGAGTGGAGACCGGAAGCGTTCGGATGTCGTTCGAGATAAAGATAATAATTTTTTATGAACTAAGTAATCAGGTGAATTGGTGTATTTGGCAACTAGGTAAATATATTTGCACCTGGATAGCTGCGATAGGCTGCTAGAAAGAGAGAAATAGAACAGTGGTGTCGGTGATGATAAAAAACGATCTCTACTACTCGCTACACACTACGGTCACGGTGGCTGAACGTCAAACAGGATAGATAGATGGACGAACACAAAAGCGACAAACTGGGACACCGGGAGGTGAGAATTACTGGCGATCGATCGGGACGATCGGATATTAATTCATTGCGATCCAATGAAAAAATGGGTGGTAATCACGAAAAACGATATAACGTTCGTTCGCTCGGAGAATTCGCATTATTATCGGTTAATTAAAGTAATGAACATTTTTTTAACGATTCTCACGTCCCGGCGCTATTTTACCACGAGAATTTCCACTGCGCGACGTTTTGCCAATTTTTTTTATCAGCGGGCAATATACGAAAATACGTAAATCGGTCACCCAGGCAAACGCGTGATTTACAAAGTCGCGTGCCTCGTTGGAAATTATGCAATTGTGCATACAATTTTTTTTTTTTTCGCACGTATCAAATGCGTGACACACGAATTCAGTGCTCAAGATGGCCGGATTAGAGGCTTAGTGGTGCGAGAATACATAGGCGATATGTACAAATATATATTTCAACGGATTGGCGAAAGGCGACGCAGCGGCCGAAGCTTCCTCGACGCGTACCCAGCAAAAACTATTAGGACAAGTCGATAGAGACGAAAGTAAGACAAATAAACAATAGAAGATGGGAAATAGTGAACGAGAAAAAAAAATGATTGGTCGATCAGGAGAGTTCACAAACTCAGTTAAAATTGTTCATCAATCAGAATGGGCAATTTTGCGATGTTTTTAAAAACACGAAAAAAAAAAAAAAAAACAAATCGACTGTTTCTCGAGCGGAATTCGTCGAGGACTAAAATTCGATAAATATATTCGTAAAAAAAAAGGAATAATGAGACCAGTATTACAAGCCGAATGAATAATCCTCAAATATTTCACGACGAAAAAAAAAAAAAAAAAAATTTACGAGTTCGACGATTTTATCTCTTTCGCAGTCGTTATTCAGTCGTGAGATTTGAGTCGGGAACCAATAATTCAACGCTATATTTGATGGGTACCTTAATACGCGATATTTATCGATCTCTTGACTGAGCGAAAGGGGTTAAATGGCATCGGAAAATGGAAAATATCGATGATAAAATGGGGAAAAAAATAAAAATAAAATGAAGGAGAAGAAGAAGAAGAAGAAGAAGAGACAGACAGAGAGAGAATGCATTACCGCAATGCTAGCCCGAGATTGTGCGGCCTTAATGTGGGCTTGAAGGTGCAGAGGGGGGTGGAAATAGCGGCAGGGGTCCCGATTGCATCGGCCCTTGACAGCGTCCATGCAGACCGTCACAGAACCGTCCTCGTTCGCCTGCACCGTCTCGAGGGGGTGCGCAAACCGGCACTCCGTCTCGCCGCGTTTGCACGCCCCGCGTTGAAACTCGCGACATACCTACAGCAAGAGCGAACACGCATGGCATAGCACTCTATCTATGGAGGGTAAGGGGGTGATGGTACATGGGCGATAGTTGGTAGGTGATAAATAACAGGAAATTTTAGGGTTGGGGTCTTATTTTTCGTTTTTTTTTTGTATTTAAGGCTCTGGAAAAATACGCTAATGACAAGAGAGAGAGTCTATATAAAGAATGTAATAACAATTAATCTCTTTTCATTGCGAGTACCCGTATGTAATGGACATTAAACAATGAAAAAAAGTACATAAATTAAAACACTATCTATATATAGGATATAGATTTTATTTACATACGAAAATGAAACGAGACAACGACGGCAATGACGAAAAGATTACTTGACTATGGGAAGTTGATTGGTTGTAGTAATGGATTCAATGGGGGTAACATCGGTGTCTACGTAAGGCGAGGACAGTCGATCGGAACCGTGGATATTGGTCCTTTTTTTTTTGTCTCAAACGAAATTTGAATTTTTCACCAAAATACTCCGAAACACGATTAAAAAAAAAAAAAAAAAAAAAAAAAAAAAAAATTACGCGCAGATTTGTGAAAAAGCTGAGCGATATCCACGGTGGAAAAAATTGGCTGCTGAAGAGACTATAATGCTAGGCGAGTGTTTATTAGCGGCGACAGCTCATACCGATTGTATATATATATATATATATAGATAGATATATACTGCCACAGTGTAGTAAATACGTTGCTGGGGATAATGCTACACTGTATATATTGTTCTCGTAGGTGTGCTCGGGGGGGTTGGGTACAGATATTACAGGGATATACACATCGTAGATGAGGAGCATTTGGACGCGATAAGAGACGCGGGTGTGATAGAAAGAGCGAGAGCGAGTGATAGAGAGATGTGAGAGGGGAAAATGGAGGGAGCAGCTGTTGGGCTTTGGTCGCGTATACACTCCGGTAGTGGAGACGATGTGTCCTATATAGGCGAAAGCTTCGAACGTCGGGACCGATAGAAGACGAAGGCTAAATTGGCCCTTTGTTCTCGGTCGTTGGGACACGAGTATCCCTAATGATTACATTTTGCTCTTCACCCGGTCTCGAGATTCATTCGAACAAAATTGCACACTTTACGAGCTTTGTCGTCGTTACAACGTAAGCTCGCTACAGGAATTTCTTTGTTTTGTTTTATCGTCAGGTAATGCGATGATATATATATATATATTTTTTTTTTTTTTTTTTTTTTCTCTTCTAAATGCGAGTGTTCGATGATTTCAACATTAAATTCGATCATATCGATCGAAGTAACTCAGCTAAAACGACATATCGCAGTTACAAAAAAACTGTCCTAATCGACAGAAGTTTTCTCGCATCGGGAAAAAAAAATCGTATATCAAATGACTCTATTTACGCACAAATATAATAGAACAATGTCTACCCACAGTATTATGTAATTAGTCGTGTGAATGCTGAGTTACGGGTTAGCTATTTAGTGAGACAAAGCGTATGTAGTATATACTACGGGCTCGAGGGTTTAAACCCCCGCTAATCGAGCCGGAGATCCAAGCCTATTCTCCTCGAGAATTTACGCACACGCGCTTTATAATACCTATACAGAATATTAGAGTGCATTACACACGCTTGACACAGCCTGGCGCTACAAGATATATATATATATATATATATAGCCACATATATACTCGTATATACATATATATATATTACGCGCAAGCACGTTCGCACCCACACCCACGTCCACGCGCATACGATTTATCTAAGCGATATATTCATAGTATATAAGTAAGTCGGCGACGACGATAATACGCACACACAGGTAAGCAGGTAACTTTTATAATGTATATATAACGTAGCCAGAGAGACCAGGCAGCTGATAGACGCGTGCACGCGGATACTCTTGTGATACATTTTTTTTTTTTTTTTTTTTCATGAGAGCAGTGGAATTGGTAAATCGTTCACAATCACGAGGTCCTCTGAATCATTGGATTATGAGAATTAATGTGATGGAGGAAACATGGAGAAAAAGTAGATGCGAGAAATTGTAATATAAATTATGGTAATAATTTATATTAATAACAATAATTATTATTATTATCAATAATAGTATAAGAA
This sequence comes from Buathra laborator, assembly GCA_934046635.1. Taxonomy (NCBI): domain Eukaryota; kingdom Metazoa; phylum Arthropoda; class Insecta; order Hymenoptera; family Ichneumonidae; genus Buathra; species Buathra laborator. Next base: position 11,191,962 of record OW203900.1, read on the forward strand.
TATAATAATATTATATAATATTATTATTATTATTATAGTATTACAATAATAATTAATATTAATAATAATAATAATAATTACTATAAATAATAACTATTATTATTATTATTGTTGTAAATAATTATTATTATTTATACTCTATATAATATTCGACGAAAATATATTGGATGTTTCCTAAATATATTTCAAGATATATATTTTTTCCATGCGGACGGTTTGTGATTTTGAACGCAAGCGAATTTTTTACTTCCACTGCCCTTTCGTGATATAAAGGATCAAAATGAGAAAGAGCGGGATAAGAGAGATAGTAAAGTGACACGACATTAGTTGCACGATAGGAAGAGTTTGTATGTTGCTTAACGAGTGTGCTTTTGTATGTGTCCTTTTGTTGTGTCGTTAGCATAGAGACAGCGTACATTTATTATGCGACATGCGAGGTTCTCCAAACGCCTCTCCTGACACCGTTTGTGAGATGTCGTGTGATTGTGAATATTAGCGATTTTTTTCGATTTTCCTTTCCACGTATTCAACACTCAATTCGTTTTCGATTCGAGACTATGACTCGCTGGTTTTTTTTTTTTAATTTGTTTTTGCGCCTTTTAATGGGACTTTTCGTGATCTCCCGGTCGGACTGTGTCAAGGAAATAGGGACTATTCGCGAGGAAGATGTGAGTGTAAATGTCTCTCGTGTTATATACATATTTAATAATGTTTAGCTGTGCTTGTGCTGTATCGATCAGTGCATTTATGCATATATTTTCGCCTCTGCAGTTTATCACACGTGTGTACATTAACCGCTACGGTACTTATCGTGATTGTGAGGTTCGAGTGACTTTAGAGCTCTGTGACGAGTTTCGCTCTGTGTTGTCGGTTGTTTTCATTTTGTTTTGTTCGTTGTTGTTATTGTTATTGTTATTGTTGTTGTTGTTTTTTTTTTTTTTTTTTTTTTTTTTTTCGTGTTGTTTATCTGTTATCGTTCGTTTGTTCGGTACCAGTTTTATGAATAAAATCGTAACCGTTCTCATACATTCCAATATAAACTGAAAGAAACGGTCAGTCCAAAAAAGTTCTACGCACAACAAACATTGACAACGATGCTATAATTATTCGGGAGGGACTACACTCGGGAGTGATAAAATTTTCATATAATCGTAACGCGAATACACTCCCGAGTATAATACCCGTCGCCGGTTACGAATTAGCGGCATACGTGATCCGAAGAAACACAAAAAATGTTCTATCGACACAATAGAAATGCTGAAAATATATAAGAAAAATCAAAGATAATCATTACAATTAGAAACAACGAAAACATCGAAAAAAAAAAAATTATAAAAAAATTATAAAATAGAGTATAGTAGTTATTCATGACCGACGCACACCCGAGTCGGATTAGTGAACATCGGTCGTGAGATATCTTATTAGCGTTTACTAATATTCACGCTATTTTGTATTCCATGTATATATGCGTGTTTTCTGTTGTGTCAATGAGAGTGTACAGTGTGTACATTATCAAAAAAATTTGATTAATTATGCATTATATAATTGTATATACGTAGACATATATACACGTATACATTATTGATAAAAGTCACATGCGTTTTTTTTTTTTTTTTTTTTTTTTTTTTTTTTGCGTAAAAGCTCCCTCCTCCTAGCTGTAAAATAAAGTTCCGGGCGTACCGTTTAACGATTATTGCATTAGTCGAATACTGATTAGACAGAGAAATGGACGGAGGGATGTAAAGAGAAACAAGTTACAAAAAAAAATCACAAAACTCGCGAAATTCGCGAGTCATTTGCGGCAAATTCAACGTTTCGTCGATGTTATCACACGACGAAACATCGATAAAAAAAAAAAAACGTTAGTCTATAGGTGCAAAGGAAATTCAGTGCCTCACTGCGAATGCCTCGTTGTTCACTAATCGATTTATCAAAATTACAATTTTTTTTTTATTATTTCCTTAACGAAAGCATTCGCATTGAAGCGAATCTACTAGCAAATAAATGTAATACAATCGGCACTACCAGCGTTATAATATTATCTAAATAAGAAAATATTCAGGATAAATTGATGGTAAGTATGACCGTTGAGTGTCGCAATAGGCGTTTTTATGAGATTTAAGATCGAAACGGTGCGTTGCTATTTGCGGCACGTGAAAAATTGTACAAAATGACATCGTCTCTAAGTTTCATACACACTACTGCAATACTCTTTTTCGCGTAAATCAATCATTTTTATCTATTGGCTCCTGATCAATGAAACGTCCTATTCTAAGTTATATTCGTCTATTTTTTTTTTTTTTTATTTTTTTTTTATACCGTTTTCGCGATTTTAACGAGAGTTTTATTTTTATTTTTTTTTTCACGAGGACGATTTAGTGAGTCAAGATTCAATTTTGTATCGACGGTTATTCGTGAAAAATGAAAAAAAAAAAATATATATATAACAGGCAGCAAGCATTTTTTAAAATGTTTTGAAACACAGATCTATGGACAATCGTTCAGGCGAGTGTAGCTTTATCATTGGTATGTTACGAGGGCGGATATGTATAGAAGGATGGAAACAGCGGCGGGGGGTTGTGGAATACGGGGTTGTCGGCGGGGAAGCTTTGAGTTTTGACATCTAAACGGAATACGGGATCGACACCATATAACTACGCGGACTACGGTTGGTGCCTCTGTTTCATTACTTTTAAATCTGTAAATCGGCATCGCGAGTCACCAAGAACGCGAGATCGCTGACATCGTTAAAATCGTAAAGCGATTTACGACTCCGCGAACATACCGAATCAATCGACGTACGCAACTGACAAATTGATTTTTTTTTTACGAAAAAAAAATTTGGAAAATTTACGTGACGCGCGACATTGACGTTTCACTTGATTAACGAACAGAGTCACCAGTGCGATCCGTGAAACACTTGTATAATATGTACGCATCAGTCGCATATACAAATCGTTGGATACAAATGTCCAAACGAGTAATAAAGAGCGTAAAAAAAAAAGAAATTGAAATTAAAAAAAAAAAAAAAAATTGCAGAAACTGAACGTACGTTTGTCCGTATGTCGAAGATACTTTAGCGAATTACAGTGAGCGTTAGTCATCATCATCGCGGTGTAGTGAAATAATAAAACGTTTACAAAGAAAATACAAACGAACGAAAAAGAAACACAAAAGGTAAATTTGAAAATAAAAAAAAAAAATAATAATAATAATAATAATAATAAACTGAATTTTAAAAAATGGAGACGCATCAAATAACTGCAAGTCTCCGATATTATGACGTTAAAATTAAAGATTGACGAGATATATGCAATAAACACAGTCTATGCAGGTTGTTTTAGTTTGAATTATATTTGTTTTATTTGAATTCCATCATCAAAAGGTTTCGCGTGACCCGGACTTAATGCAAGTCATCGCAGTACATCATCACAAGTAGGTATTATTATGATTATTGTTATTAATCATCGTTATTGTTATTATTTTACTCAATAGTATAATTATTAATATCATAAAACCAATCGTGATTAGTTAAACAATCGATCGATCAAATATCTCAGATTCCTTCCTTACATCTGCAATACGTGGGTAATTATACGTAAGTAATATCCAATTAACAATATCACATTGTGTATACTTTTTTTTTTTTTTCTTCTCATCGTTCGTTCTTTCTTTCGTTTTGTTCTTTTTTTTTTGTTTTGTTCTCTTTTTTTTTATTATTTTGTTTTTGGTTCATGTGTGCTATTAATTATTTCATTATTTTCTCTCAATACTTCGCTTCGCTCGACGTACGAACGAATCTCACGAGTCGCTCGTGCACTATATACCCGATGGAGATTAAAGAGTTAAAACGTTTCTGCGATCGGGCGGGGAGATCCGAGGAAATGGAGACAAGTGGGGGGAACAAAAAAAAAAAATAAATAAAAAAATAATAACAATAATAAGGTTGCAAAAGTAGAAAAAGTGGAGGGCGTAGGGAACGGGGGTTACGGATCTCGGAGGATCGGCGGAGGGGGGGGGGGGGGGGGGGGTAGTTAGGGATCACTGAACGATAATAAACAGTTACATCTCGTGGTATCCGGAAGCAAATTTCGAAACTTCGATTCGGCAAATCTCGTTAATTATTTCTAATCGACGGTAAAATTAACAAACCAAAATAATCAACTAAGCGATGTTTTGGTTTACACGCATAAAAAACTTTCAACGAATATAACAATTAATGGTTTTACGTCCCATAGAAAATTTCGATGTTCGCGTCATTTAAAAAACCTCGTGTTTTTTTTTTTTGTTTTTTTTTGTTTTTTTTTTTTTGTGTTTTTTTTTTTCTCATAAAAACTCTTTTCCTTTCGATCTTTGCTACCGGTCATGTAGTGATACAAAATACAATCAATCAATTTGTTAACCTACCTACTATATACATATGACATATGTCCTTATGTGCGTATGCATGTAATACCCGGACTCGCGCATGCAAGTCACATTACGTTTTATAATATACTATATGAACCTGCATACGTACATATTTGTACACATATATGTATATCTCTATAGACGTTATAATTCCGTATAATAATTCAAACGTGCAATCCATGTATAATGAAGAATTCATTGGTAATAGTATAATGATAATAATGGCAATAATAATAATAATAATTCATAAGGATAATAATTAATATTGATATGCTATCGACAGACAAGTAGAAGTGGGGAATAGAGAGAAAGAAACCGAATGAAAAATAAAAATACAACAGATAACAATTACTCTTCTCCGTATGCTTCGGACGAAACATTTCAATCGGCAAACTTAACCCACATCGATGTTACGTCCAATTCAAGTCAATCGAATGTATAATAAATCGTATCATTATCGTTTCTCGACGTTATCTTTTCATATTTTTCCTTCTCATTCCGTTTATACTCAGGTCTGCGTTAAACCCGTATTTTTGTTTTCGTTTCTTTTCTTTTCATATATTTTTTTTTTGTGTTTTTTTTTTTCGTGTTTTTTTTTTTTTTTTTTTTCATAACGGTGCGCCATCCGGGATTGCGGGGAAAGGTTTTCTCTCACGTTCCTTCGTCTTATTTTTCTCATATTTTTCAACAAGTCAGACCCGCGAGGAATCGTGTGGATCGTCGCGGGGGAGGGAGGGTAGAGGAGTTAAAGGTGCTCAGTAGAAGGAAGGAACGGTAGGAAAAGTTTCTTTGATCGCATAAAAAGTCGCAGGCATCGACGCACCCGCGGCATCCTTCACGTATTCTCTGGAAATCTCGTACCTAAAGCTATGTAACAAGATTTACCTATCGTCGAAGGTACGTGAGAACGTCTTTGATACGAACGCGGTACGGGAGAGAATCTTCTCGTTCTATCGTCGACCGACTTTGCATTTCAAGTATTCTTTTTCACCCGTACAAGTCAAGCGTGGCACGTTCGTTCGGCATTTCGGCGCTCTCCATATTTTTTTTTTTTTTTTTTGTTTTTTTTTTTTTTACCGCGTGTGCACCACGAGACACTTCTCTCGGGTAATCAGCGTGTCACCGCTGTTCTGCCCTCTCGTCTCCACCTATAAAATTGTATCCATTTTTCTTTCGCTAGAAATCTCTTTCTCGTATTTCCTTTTCGTTATCCGCTATGGGACGTATCTAAATAAAGACTCTTAACACCTTTCGCCGATTGCCCCGTGATACTCGTGCCGATGCCGCAGTATCATTTAAATGACTTTGGATAAGTAGAAGTTGCGAACGGAAAGCCGGGCTTTCGAGAGAGTGGAAAGCTCTCGCTTCCGATGGGGACGGAGGTCCGACGTGTCGTTGTAGGAAATATATATACATATATATACACAAATATATATATATATACGTTTTGGAATGTGACAAAATCGCGCGCTCATTATCATTCTCTGAATCGAGGAGGGGGTGTGAAAAGGGATTTTCAGTAAGGCACGAGCGTATCGGCGCGTGGCAACGTTTCCGTGCAACTGCTGCAAATACGTTTCGGGATAGACAATAAAAATCGTCGGGACTTAAAAAAATTCCCGAGTGAATCACCGTTCTCTTTTCGTGTTCTTTTTTTTTTTCTTTTTTTTTCACTTCTCTTTGTAAAAAAATACGACACTCTGTGGGTAGGGTGCTGCTTCGAGCGTCGCGACGAGAAACCTGACGTACCTCCCCCCCCCCCCCCCCTCCCCTCGCCCGTACTCTCGCACCTTTCATTAGTGCAACTCGGTAAGTAGACTTCTACATTTCGCTTTCCAATACCTCGGCGCCCGGCTGTCCAACAGCAAATTCCTTTCGCATTTCGTTCACGAAAATTCCTCCGACGAGAGGAGGATCCATTCGGCATAGATTCCGATGCGCAGTAGTGGCGCTCCCACACTCGCTACTCGCCGAAAGTGATTTAGTCGAAAGTTCAACTGGCCGTTCGTAATTTTTTTTTTTTTTTTTTCTTTTCTTTCTTTCTTTCTTTTTTTCTCTCCATTCTATCAATTAAATTACTACATAGGAAAATCGAGAGTCCGCTATTAGTTTTACGTACCCCACTACCTTATTATCGTTAATATTAATGTTACTATTTTAAATATACCTATGTATGTACGTACGGGCGCGGGAAACAAGTCTCGGATGCGTTCGCTCGCGCTAAAAAATATCTGCGGACTAACCCTCGCACCTGTTTCGTCGCGTTATATGGTCTCGCGGTCATATCTTTGTCTGACTCGAAATCTATAATTCTATTTATTCTCTCAGTTTCGTTTTGTTCTTTACCTTTTCTTTTTTTTTTTTCATTTAATTTTTTTATTTAATTTTTTTTTTTTTTCGTTTTCATTAAATTAGAAAAAAAAAAAAAAAAAAAAAACAGTTTCTACCTCAGTGGTCTATGGTCATCGATGGTAGTTTGGAATTACGCGTGACGTTCGAACGGAGTTTACATTAGGTATATGCAATAAGTTAGTACACTGTCTCTCGTTTCACCCGACGAGATGCTTGTTCTTTATATCCTAAATATATTTTTATAATATATCCCTTCGATCGTCATTCTCAATTAAATAATCTCGCGCAGCCGACCCATTGCCGAAAGAAGTATTTGCACACGCAACTTCTATTTTTTTTTTTTTGTTATCCTCTCATTTTCCTCCTCACTCTCTTTTTCTCTCCCTCTCTCTCTCTCTCTCTCCTCTTTATCGCTATTATTTAATTTTCTTTTTCGCACTTCCTTTTACAAAATTATGAGCGACACCTACATAGTCACCTACGGCCTACACAATGTATAGCCGAAATACGTGGACCCGCCGGCTGAAGCGGGTATACGCGTACCTTTAGCTTCGTTCGCAATTTTTTTTTTTTTTTTTTTCTTCATTTTTTTTTTTCACATATATACCAATTGTATATATAAATATTTGTCGCACAATCGTCGGCCCTCTGTCGATAGTATTTTCCTTAATCTCCTCAAATTCCGATCGAAAATTATCGGCGATAATTTACGCTCGTCTCTCGATATTCATACGTCTTCAAGTCCCGCAGCACTATAGTCCGTATCTATAGATTCCTTTCTCTCGTTTATTGTAGTCGCGGTGAACTTATTAAACTACCCTTCCCCTCCGATCGATCGGTCGAATTCGCAAAAAACGAAGAATGCCAATAAACGCACGAGTCGGAGGCAGCTGTGACGGTCTACGCAATGCGAATCAAGATAAATTTTCCAACGAAAAAAAATTACTATCTTGTGGATGAAAAATATTTAATTACCACGAAGACTCACGGAAGTTATTAACTATCTCTATTCTCCACGCATCGTCACCATTCCCCCAAAATTTCACCCTTCGACCGTCGTCCGGCACATCTGAACCTCCCTCTCGTCCGGGCATAATTCCCATTGCTTCATCCCTCGAGACTCGTACCTTTCAGTTTTACCGTTGTTTCGTTTTTCGTTTTCACCTCGTTTTCCGCTCGGTGGTTTCATTATTATCATTATTATTATTTAATATTATCATACGTTTTCATAAAGTGCCTACGTTTGTTTGTTTGTATTTTTTTTTTTTTTTTGTTTTCTTTTTTTTCTGTTTCGTTTGAATTTTTTTTTTTTATCGACGAATCGCGCGAACCTAATAGTACGCGTGGACGTAGACGAGATTGTGGAGTGGATGATGGTGGGGATGGGGATTGTGTAGGGGCGTGCAAACCGAGGTTGTGATAGTGGTAGGCGAGGGAGACTGATTGACCGATTGCATCGTGGATACGGGCGAAACCTGATTGGGAGGACCTGCTGGGACCTGGGCGACCTGATGGTAAACTGCCTGATTGGGCCCAGCCATCGAGCACTGGGCCCCGGCGCCGTGTTGGCCACCGTGCTGAATGTAGTTTGGTGGTAGACATACCTCGAGACGATCGGTACGCGGCATCTTCTGCGGCATCGCCACCGACTGCGGCACAACTCCCAACGGACTACCGACTCCCGTGGGATCGGCGGGCCCCATTATCGTCGGCATTATCGGGCTCTGAGTGAAGTACGGCGTGTACGTGTTGCTCACCTGCGGCATCCCGGTCAAGTAAGGATTGGTAGCCTGCGAAATAATCAGCCCAGAATACATCCAGGTTTCTCAATTAGTTCAAATAACGCCGAAAAAAAGAAGAAAAAAAACGAAACTCTAATCGCCGATTTTTCCCGATTTTTATATATCTTTCAAACGTTTGATTTTATTTCAAATTACATTTTCTCGCTTTTCATTCGTACTGCAAGCATCAGAATTCCCGTCACCCCATTTTTTTTTTTTTTTTTTTTTTTTTTTTTTTTTTTTTTTTTTTTTGCGTTCATTCAATCGACTGTCGATATTTGTTAATCGCATGCTCACTCGCGTGTATCACGTACATACAAAGCACTTGTGCCATCTTTGTTTTGCGTCTGGCGGTAGAGCCAATAAACGGAAGAAACGAGGGTGAGGCGAAACATCGAAAAAAAAAAAACGCATCGTATCGCATCGCGCAACCCTCGCAATTTCCGGGCGAAAAGCTCCGATAATAATCTCTGATACTCCCGCACTCTTTCTTTCGTTTACCGCAAGCAATAAAAATAAATTATATATTATTTTAATGTATTTTTAATACCGTGTGAGCGTTGTACATCCGAGCGAGCGTGTATCGTGTGCATACAGAAAAAAATTTTATCTCTAGAATGGCATGCATGACGGAAAAAAAATTGACTATTATGTATATTAATCTCAACTATTAACTACTCAACTGCTACTTTTATTGTGCGTCGATATATCGATAAGAGAAATATCAAAAGCTCTCGCTCGAGTGCGTGTACTCGCTAGCTATATATGGCGAACAATTATTCGTAACTGTATCGGTGATTAAAAAAATATCTTCTTTACGAACGTGAAAAAAAAATATATATATCGCGATATATCTCTACGATGTTTTCATTATTTTTCAAAAAATTGTCGATCACGGATATATTTTAGAATATATTTCTGCAAATATATATCGTCAAATATCCAACAAATTTTATCGTCATTTATATAAAAAATCGGATTTTTTTTTTTTATTTTCGATATATTTTTTGCAAATACTTTTTTCCATGTGGGTACGACGATGAAACCGTGTAACTGATAACATTTTATAGAGACGATTGACCTTTGAATGGCTATTGCCGACTATTCATTATCGTATAATTGTTCGATTAATCATATACGATAAGACTATAGTATATCGATAAACTATACTCGGTATAGTTTGTCGTAAACTAAAAATTAGTGAAAGCCGAACCAAAACCAGGAGTTACCATAAAGGCGTGGGTAGCGAGAAGTTGCTGCTGGAGTTGCTGTTGAAGGTGATGGTGCGATGGCGGAGGAGGTTGGGACTCCTGTTCGCCAATATGTAGCGATCGGAGAACACACCAACAATCAACCACAACCACAGGCGCCACAGCGGCAAACATAGGGGACAGACAGGCGGTCATACGTGTAGTACAGTGATAATAAATAAATGGTTTTCTTGTTGTTTTTTTTTTTTTTTTTTTTTTTTTTTTTAATGCTATATACGAACGCGGTTAGTGGATGGGTATTTTTTTTTTCTTTTTCATTGATTGTTAATCGAACTCATATAACTCGCGAAATAATACCGGGTTTTAGGAGAATATATATATAACAAATATATATATGAATATGTAACATATATATATATGATGCCAAGACGTGTGCGGGCACGCGTGCGTTTTCACTCCTACACTCCGACAACTATACGTATTAAACTGTGAAGATATCACGAAAAAAAAAAAAAAAAAAAAAAATCACGAATTTATATGCCGAGCGTACGAAGTATGGCACGCGTGCGCGCTGCATGCGCCGAAATTTTTGTCTACGGATGCAATATATAAATATCGACGAATATACATAACGTATTTATTAATCCGAACCTTATAGAAAAAAAAAAAAAAAAAAAAAACATAAAAAAAAAATAAAACACTGATTTCAATTAAATATATACCGAAGGAGAGCGGGGGGCAACACTGACCAAATAAAACATGCGGCGTGCTAATTTATATTTCGAGGGGGACGGCGGGGGCAAAATGTTCCGTTACGCATTTCGTCGAATGCCAATGAAACCGTCGAATGGCATTTATTTTTCAATCAACGTTTTTATCCCGAAAAAATTTCATCGCGGTATCATCGATTTATTGTAACCAATAAATCGCACATTAATTAATTGATATTCGGGGGTTTCATTGGCAGCAAACGAGAATAAACGCAGCGTGAATTACATCTAACTGTGAACGATCGTATCGTAGCAAAAGAGAGGGCGATAAATCGTTGATCATAGGATTATTTATAATTTATATATGGGCTTCGGAAAGTCGGGGGAGGGGGCGGGGGATGGATTGATGAATCATCGATAGGGTAATACGTGGATAGACAGTAGTAATAAGAGCATTATGTGGTGCATAGAGTGTTAATAGACATACTGTGTATATTTGCTAATTTTATATATTTTATCCATTCGGATATAAATTGAATGACGTACCACTGCGGGCACCTGACCAGGTACTAGTGGCTGTCCAGGTGTCAGACCCATTTGTTGTATCAATGCGTTCTTCAGCGCGAGGTGATTGCGTCCGTTTATCAGAAGCTGATCCTTGAGGTGCTGTGGCGGGTGGAAGTACTTGCAGGGCGGTTTTTCCCTGTTGCATCGTCCCTAAAAGAACAACAACGAAAAAAAAAACCCCACAAACTCATTAAAAATCGCCTTCGACCAGTTTATAGGACGGAGTAAAAAATTCAGATAGGTCAATGAACGGCGATACTGCGTAAAAATTTTTTTACGATTCGCTGAAATGCTTCACAGGAAGCCAACGCGAGGTGTATAATAGATGCGAAAGGGGAAAAAAAAAGTATTTCATGCCTACGGTTATAGCTCGTTGTGGACACGCATTGAGCTTTGCGTATAGGTATATTCGGTATCGTTACCACCGCGGGATGAGTCAATATTGTGAAACCGCGAGAAACAGAGAGCGAGTAGAATGGAACGAGCGGGAAAGCCAGCGTAATCAACGAGCCGATGGGCAATAAACGGAGCATCGATTACGAGAGACATGGTCCGTTGGAACAGTGACCTCCATAAATAGCGAATCAAATTAATCGGTATATACGCGTGATACGTATGTTATATCCGCGTTGGGCGGTGTCGTCGCGTTTCGCTCGATCGGCCCAATCCTTTCTTTCTCATTGTCTCTCTTGGTGTCCGTTTCTCTCGCGCTATTTCCGGATTATAACCCGGCGAATGAGCGCCCCTCAGGGTACAAGCGACTATCGCGATGCCGAGCCGATAATTTTCAAATGCCCATGAATATGCGAGAGTCTCTCACATCGTTAGCGATAGCTTCGAATAATTTTGTTTGTAAAAAAAAAGTAAACTGTGTATACGATTTGTATGCACAGCCCAATTATCTCGAGTTAAGAGCGAAGGATGTTGAAGTGGATTGGGATTGGGTGAAGCTTCAACTTGCGAGAAATGAGTAAAGTCATCGCCAGTAGGATTGAAGGATGCAGCTACGAGGTGGAAGGAGGCTAAAGCAAGAGTTTGAGACGCTAGGAAAGCGTAGAAGGAGGCGAAAGGATGAGGAGGAGGAAGACTCTGGAGCACTAATTAGACCTTAACAATATTAGTTCAGGTAAGACGTTTAAACGAAGGGATGGTGTGGAACCCTAACTACTACGGAGCCAAGCGCCTCGGTGGTTGTTACTGCTGCAGCCGCTAACCACCAGTCGGCGTGTATCCTCGCGGAAATCCAGTGGCTTTCCGTAATAGTGGCTTGGCGAACGTAAACTCGCGAGAGGGGAGAGGTCGACCGCCCAGTTTGCCCGGTGTACCTTCTGCTTGCACGTCTTGGAAGCGATGGATCCCATCACCCTCGTCCACCCATTCTCGTCCAATCCAAGACCCGACATCCGCAAGACCCTTTACTACTCGAATATCGCCTAATTAAGCACGTTTGAGAGTTACTCGGTATACTATAGTGGTCTCGTCTCCTACACTTTCGCGAAGCAAACTTTTGACCCACTGACGAAAGCCCCTCGCGTGGCACGTAATTTATGAGGAAATATTAGGCAAACGATATCTATAGTCAAACACGAGAAGTGGAAAGGACGATTCTTCCTGTCGGCGAAATATGCGATGTGTTACCAATAATATGTGGTAACGGTAATGGTAACCCATGTGTGAGTTGAGATTATTAGCCAAACAAGGCTTACCACATATTATTCCAGATCCTTGAATACAACCCCAACGGGGGTTTCGAATATCAGTACACAGAGCAGTAGATTGAGACGGCGAGGGATAAATCCTGGTAGGCGCCTCCGGTATGTTCGAAGAGTCAGCGTTTTACTCAATGCACGGTATTATGTACCTAACGAGGAAAGTTTGAGAGTTCAAGTGCGGAGCCCCCACCGACTATGAGTCGCGTTTATGTTATATATCCATCGCTACTATCGCTGGTTCACTCGCTCTTTATCGCTCTGTGTCCACATCCGGTAACTAATACTCGGGCGCTTCTAACGATTCCGAATGGACCGTAAAAGCCAACGTCGTTACGGGATTTAATTCCGGGAACGGGAACGTTTGCACACACTGTTATATATACCATTGATAAAGGTACGCAAGCGCGACTGGATTCACACTAATCATTACTATTTTCTCGGGTTTCCTCTATTTTATTGTATTTCCGTTTTTTTTTTTTCGTTCAACGGTACAAAAGGAACCGGTGAAAAAAGTGGCTGAGCGTAACGAAACGATATCTGATGCGCTTCGACGACTTTGTATCCGGAAAATGAAGAGCGTTCTGACAAAAAAAAAGATCGAGATTATCGACACAAGGTCGGGAAAGACTCTCAGATAATCGCTCTTCATTGTTTCGGATTGCCGCGATGTTACCGGATATCACGGAGATCTCTCAATTATCGTTTCTCTACTTCGTTCACCGAGCTACGATCTTTTTTTTTTTTTCTCTACTGCTGATAACCCCGATAAGCACATCAACCCTTATTTATTTTATTTATTCTTTTTTTTTTTTGCGAAATTAACGATACAGTAGGATAACTCTGTATATGTCGATATTTAAACAGTCCGAGAATCACAATGATTTTTTTTTATTATGTTAACGTCTTGGATAAGGGTCTCCATATACGAGTGTCGGATGAAAGAGGGTATAGATATTAGTTCTGTCATCCCTCGCGGCTCCGTGCGATCGGACAAATACGGGTAGGATATGGGAGGAGACGAGAAAGAAGAAGACATAGAGCGTAAAAGTAAGATTCCGCGAGCGCGTTCGTCTGCTCTAAGGTGGCCGAGGAACACGATCCTTCAGACCCGGGGGGCTAACCCCACTTTATGACCCGACGTCGACGCCGACACTGTGCCGCGCCGAGCCATCCTCCCTCGGCACATTCTCGTTCGCACGAGCAAACCCCCCCGTGCACCCGGTGCTCGCATAGAGTAGCTCCGAGGCGCGTATACCGTTTTCTCCGCCTCTCTAGTCCACCATGCTAGCGCGTGATGTGCCGGCAGTTGAGAGTGTGGGTAGCGAAAACGTCAAGCAACCCTCTACCTTCTATGTCTATCCCCTTCTAGCGTGAGCCAACCGACGGGAGGTCGGTACGAGGCCAGCAAGATTACTAGGATTTGCGCGTAGATTTGCATATCGATTTTCCTGCGGAATGGCGTCGTATGGCGCCAAGCGGGCCACAATTTGCCTTAATTTCGTGCTGCTGCTGCTCCCGCTGCCGCTGGGAAGCGCATGGACGACGCCGGCTTTCCTGCTACTTGCGTCACCCCTCCAACAATCTTATATACTTATTCGCTTTCGCTCGATTTTCTTACCCAACCGGTAACCCCTCTTGTCGACAGTTTTGAGGGCTCAGGCATAAAAAATGTAAGTAAAATATGTCGGGCCTCATCGAGGAACACCCGGAAGAAAAAAAAAAACAATCTTTAGACGAAGAGAGAGAGAGGCGAGAGAGACTGGCGAGAGTAGATGAATGAGTACCATCGACACAGAGTTTTCCGTACGAAGAGTGGGAGCCGTAAGTTACCGATGGTTATGCGGAACAGAGACAGCAAGCACGGAGGAAGGGGAGGGTGGGGGGGGGGGGGGGAGGTGGAGATGAGGGAAAATATAGAAGAAAAATGGTGAACGAGAGAGAGCGCGGAGTGAGGGCTCCAACCAGGAAGCGTCTCGGTCTTCCCAAAGTCACCCGACATTTGCCTCGCAGGGGCTTCACCGTCCGATAATAGGATCAACGATGAGGTTCGCGGAAAATGCCGATAGCACAGCCACGTCGAACCAAAGGCGTGGAGGTGTACGCCCTCCGCCAGTATCTAGGCTGTCGGGAGGATTCTCTCTCACGCTGTGTCTTCTCTCTCTCTCTCTTTCTTTCTTTTTCTCTCTCTCTCCCTCCCCTTTTGTTAAACCTATAAGCGAGATTAGAAAGGACCTTGTTATCCTAGCCGGTGCATCGGCGGAAGGGGGGAGGGGGGTGGGTGTAGGTTGAAAGTACAAGCGGAAATGTCCATTCGATAGCCCCTGTTGCCTTTGCTTTATCTCTCCCACCCTTCATTGGTGAACGACGTCGACGAGTGGGAAAGGGGGGAAGGGGTGGGGAAAGGCTATATCGTTTGTCACTCCAGAGTCTCCTAATAGCGGGATAGGAGTGCGCCAAGAGTTCGTGACGCGCTCGTACGGCCTCGAATAAATCGTCTTGGGCGGCAGACGAGGTCAAGGTTCAGCGGTTGAATACACATCGAAACATCTACGCGTCAATCCCAAAGTTAACGTTCAACTGTATAGAAGTTTAGCGCAGCAATGACGCAGTCTGTATTTCATTCGACTCGACCTGCTGAAATGAGTGTAATTGTTGTATCGTGTCTGTAACCCTCTCGCAGCCCTATATCTATATACAAGGAAGTTGCATTCTGCCGCTCCGTGCACACAATCCTCATTATTTCGTCCGTCTGTTTCTATAAATCACGCTTCTTCGTCTTTGTGTCTTACAATTAGGAAGTTTAAATTAATTACAGGATGGCTGGGAGAATGAAGACGATACACCGCTGGAGGTCGTTATTAATGTTAAGAGGAAGGAAGGAAAGACGGCGTATATCCAGGGCTACGTATATAGCAACGAATCGACCTTCTATCATCAGCTCCCCTTTGGGTTTTGTTGGTTTATGCCGACTGCCCTTTCCCTCGGAATTCAGAGATTCGTGGATATTGAGATACATAGACGGGAAAAGTTTATCAGCTGGGAGATCCAATAGTTAGTTGGTAAACCCAATTTTTTTCTGGAACAATAGGATGCCTAACTTCCTATTAGTTCTCTGCACTCGTCCCTTCTTTCAGCGTACTGCATGGCGGTAAGACTGCCGAATGTGACATTAAACAGACGTACAGCATTGAGATATGTGGGAGCGGTTAGAGAAGGCAGTGGAAGGAGATGTTCAGGATAGAAGGACGCGCGAGGGATAACGAAGCATGGAATGAGTAAGAGCTGAGAAAACGAGGCAGTCGGGGGTCGAGGGTTGATACGATTTCAGACAGGTTGGTCACGTTTCGCAACCACCGTACCCACTTCGCATGATGTACCCTTCTATTCCAAAGTTGTCACCGCAACTACCGACAAACCACTCTTCCTCTCTTCGGTAACTACGCTACCCGTACTACGCTTCTCTCGCCTCTATTTCGTACGCACAGTGCACTCGCGACTCTCGACCATTACCCAGCGGCATAGACACTACGAGAATCAGTATGAGGATTCGGAGCTCTACATGTTTTCACAACGTTAGGGCTCACGTACCAACTCCCATCGTTACCACGAAGACATTGGCCGAAACCGTCCTCCGCCAACATTGAGTTACAGTTCGTATCCAGCAACACCTACAGCTGGTTTATCTCTGGACAACCCACCAACAGTCTATTGTTCTACTATAGCGTTAACTTCGATCGAGGGCTCTCCTCTTGTTTTCGCTCGTGTGCGCCTTCTTCTCATTCTCTCTTTCGTTCGACTTTTGTGATCAGTACCTACGTTCAGGCTCTGTGCCAAGACGTAGAAGAGGAGTTAATTCGAAAACTGCTGGGAAGGTTTGCCGGGTGTCTTCTCGCCAGTCTTACTATCGGGCTTCCCGCAGTGCACAGCACTGCTTAATCGCGGTGTAGAGAATTGACGAAGGAGGGAAATAAAAAATAGGCGAGAAAGTAGGAGAAGTAGTGTAAGCGCCGACGACGGTGAAAAGAGGGTGGAAAACTGTTTTTCTTCTTGACAATCGAGGCGAACTTCTCTCGGGTTGATTAGATCGCCTGTCGATATCGTTCTTCTTTTTCGTTTGCTTCTAATAGAGGGAAATCTATTCCATTCGATGAGCGCCGAAGCTCAGCATCGGCTATATTTACCAAAAAAACAATAAAGAAACTGATGACTGTCCTCGTCGATCGAAGTACAGAGCTGAGGGTAAAGCGGACGCGCGCGAAAATAGATAGGACGAAGATCGATAGCCTTAAAAGATCGAAGACTCGAGTAGTCGTATCCAATTTTACAGAAGTCATGCAAATGATGAAGCGAGAAAACCGTTCTATAGTTCGCAAAGTAACTCCAATCAGTAGAAGGACTACGAATTATTTGGAGAAAAGGGAGTTATCATTTAATGAAGACCTCGTCGAATCTCGGCAAAGTACTGGGTGCTACTGGAGTACCCGTAGGTACTTCTAGTGCAGTCCGTACGGACCGAGAGTCTCGGAGCTCTCGAGTTAAGGGTTGCGCTGCCTGAGGTCCGTGCGCTGAACTTATCGCCGATCCTTGTCCGACTTGGACGACCTCTCTCGCTTCGGCTCACTTCCTCGGCTTCTCACAGAAGCTCCCTATCGCCCTTAGACCAACACGAATTCTCAACGCAAGGAACGTTGGCGCCGTAACAACTGCCAATCACGACGTTCGGCACTCTCTCACGCGCTTGAGAATTCTGCGATAATTTGAACGAGAGCCCTGAGGACGCTGAGAAGGAATTCGAGCTCTTGAAGTGTTTCGATTCGTCAGTGCAATTAAACGAATTAATGGGAGAGCGGCCGGACGGACGGATGAACATCGACGCTAATCTTTTACTTTCTACTTCATTGCAGTATGTAACAACGAGTAACTAACGATCACTTTTTCCGGACCGAAATATCTTTTCTCGTCGACTAATTCGTTCGTTGGCGTTGAAGCGAAAAATGTATATTTTTGGCTGCCGATCGTTTACACATCTTTACGGAGTGCGCGAAGAGTGCCGATGCGACTGGTTAATAAACGACCATTTTCCTGACCAATGACAACGCTATTTCTTCATGCAACACTTATTTTTTTTCCATCGATACCAAGATAAACGATATTGCGGCTTGCCAAAGGGCCCACAGAGAAGCAAAGAGAAGGAAGATGACGCGCGAAAACTCATCGAGAGTCTTAAAGGGATCGATAGTTGAATGTACACAGAGATGGAAGAGGAAACATAGAAAGGTAAAGATAGACCGAGGAGTAACGAACTCGCGCGTTGGCGTCATAGAGTTGGATTTCTTCGGTGGTAGAAAGGATGACGGGAAAAGAGGATCTTCTCGCGCGCGTTTTCTCGCCGTGGCGCCACGGCGTCGGCATTTCAAAGAATAACAATTTGGCGAATTAGAGGCGTCAAAGGAAGTAGTTCTTTGGAGATGGGGAAGGCGCGCGTACGGTCGTTCCTTGACGTACTCTTAAAGAAGACGAAGAAGAGACGCGCTGCCTGAGAGAATTTTCCAAAGGTCTTTTAACTGAGAGGAATAAGAGAAGGGGATGGAAAGCGAGAGAGGAAGGGGGAGCAAAAATCTAGATAGAAACAGGATAGGTCGTGGAGACGAACAAGATAGAAGATGGAAGAGAGACCATAAGAATTTTGAAGTATAAGGTAGAAACGAAGTGGAATAAAAACGTTATGAGAGAGAAAAAAAAGAAGAAAAAAAAAACTCTTTTCCGCTCTTTCGTCGTAGCTTCGGCTCTCTTACTATCGTCTAACACGCTAAAAGTCTCGTGAAACATCAAAGGCAGAAGCCGACGAAATGGAGAGAGAGAGAGAGAGAGAGTCATGTACGTTGTCGTCCCTATATGCTCTCGCATATCCATGCTATGTTCATACAGGGAAGTTCAATGATGAAAGCCGACGTATGGTATACGCGCACACATAGTAAAGCTAACCATTTACGATACTCGAGAGCGCGTGCGAGTCTCGACCCTTCGTCGAACTTGCCGGAGTCTCGAGAACTCCTCGTTCGTTCGGCGACAGCTATCGTGCAATAATTAGACGTGAAGCCGCCATCAATGCAGAATTATAATAACGCAGAAAAGGGTTTACGGGCTTTCGCGCTTCGGTACAATACAGAAATAATACTGTAAACGCAGTTGTGATTGTAATTACATAAGTGATTACGCTCGATGCCGTCGCGTTTGGAGTGGAAGAGGGAGATGTATAGGTATAAGCGATGTTACTTGTCCGACCATCTAAAGAGGACCCTATCATGATAAGGCGAACACGACAAGATCTGAACTCTTGGCAATTAAAATACAATTAGGAGCGAAAATGGGACAAACGCTAATAAGAGAGTATCATAGAAGTTTGAGGCGCGCGGAGTGTTTTCGCTCGAAGTTTCTGGTCGCTTTCGCATTCGGCAGCCAGGTGTTCGCTCATCTGCTCGCCGGCCAAGAAACCAGACGTTCTACACATCCGCGAATTCGTTGATTCGCAAATAGCAGCAGGAAGTGCAGAAGGGTTTTTTTTTTGTCGCGGTATATGTTAACACCGGAAGGTGTTTCGTCGTGTAGGGGAAATCGTTGATCGCTGACAGAAAACAAAGTCACAATGCGCAAGAAGGCGAAACAATGGTAACTTCCGGCAACGGTGCTCTAGCAATTTTTTTTTTTTTTTTTTTCGTAGTATAAGAATACCGACTATCTGACGGAAGTAATGTCAGAGGCGTGGCTACCAAGAATTTGGGAATAGTCGTTTTTTATTGCAAGTTTTCGTCGTGGGAAATTGGTTGAGTGTTCTTCATGGCTGAACAACCGTAATTCTCCAAGTTACAGCTATAAGAACTGAATAATCCCGTGTGGAAAAAAGAAATGCTCTTGTAGGGCAGCAATTTGAGTTGTTCGAAAGGGTGGGAGTGTTTCTGCGACAAGTGACGAAGTAAAAATGGTTGTGGCACAGTCTCTCATCTTCTCCACCTGAGACGAAACGGAGACGCAAAGGACTTTCGTGTCGAGGGAAGAGAGGGTAAGAAAATTACCGCACAGGGAGAGAATCGCCACGCAAGCGTCATCAACCGCAGAGCATAGAGTGAGCAATGCTCTGCGGTATATACGGGTGGTGATAATCGTCTTGTTTTCGGAGCGAGTGGAGCGTGGCGCGATATGCGCCTACTGCTGCTCTGTCTTCTAACTCTACCCTCAGTAGCTAAATCCTTTGTACCCACTTTTTCGCCGCTTAACCCCGTTGCCCTTTGGACTCCTTCTATACTAGAAGCCATTCATTTCTGGAATCCCCCCGTGAATTTCGACTCCAACGCTGACTGCAATTGCAACTAAGCTGCGGCAGTGCCGCTCTACCGTAATAAAAAGGTAAAAATTAATGGGGATGCCTGAGAATCGCTAACGGGGCGCACGCGGCCGCCGCGTTCTCCATCGCTACTCCGCAGCAACGTAGCAGCACGACGAGCCACTCGAGTCACAAGTGCACTTCGAAGTGCAACGTGCGCGGTAGTGTGTACCTCTCAGTCGCTTACTCGTCCACTTCCGCACTCCGTGAACCGAAGAGAACGACAAAAAGGCAAAGGAAAAAAAAAACTGGGGGGATCACCACCACAGCGCCCGCTTGTCTCAGGCACGCCCTACTCGTGACGTACAAACGTTGTCGTTAGTAAAGCGCTGCCGCTAATTCCCTCTCGGGAACTGGCAATGCCTCGAGGCACGGTGACGGCACCTTGTCTTGCTATATGTTTACGATGCCGACAAATTGCCCCCTCTGCCTCCTGTTCCTTGTATTTCACTGCATTATACGCATCCCATACCTATATATCGTCAGTTCAAAGATTACTTCATCAATTATTAGTGATCCCCGTGACAATTTTTTTTTATCGTCGTATGAATAGCCGATATAATAATCTCGGCTTTTGATGCGGGGAAATTCTTTTCATCCCTTTGTTTATAAATCATTCGAACCATCAAATTCGTTTTCTATCCCGCATAAAAGAATAAGCGGATAAAGTACGCCGCTTTTTCGATGTATAACATTGTTGCCGCTAGATTCGTTTCGTTGAACGACGAGCGATAGAGGGCCGAAGCTGAAAGTTCATTCATGAAAAATTTCGAAAATTTCAAACAAAAGAAAAATGTTTTTGGTAGTCAACAACGTGCTGATCGGAATATTTTGTTGCTACCTTCGATGGGATGAAAAAAAATTGTAAGGCTTTGTACATTTTTTTTTTTTCGATTTTTTCATTGCTCCCAAATGAATCGAAAAAATGATTTTACCATTTCTACACATAGCTTATTTTATTTTTATGTATTTTTAAAAAAATTTCTATTTTTTCGTATAATTATCGGTCGTATGAAATATAAACGAAAATTCGCTTCAACAATTTTTTTTCTTTCACCGTTTCGGAACTATGTCCGTTATGTATTCTTATCCAATGTTCGCGGATTCGCCAATAATTTTACACTCAGTTAAACATTCGATCCCAAAAATCGTGTCAGAGGACTGCAAGGTGCGAAGTACGAAGAAGTCGCCACTTTGCTCCGTTGTGAAACAATGAAAATTGTCGTTGACAAGAGTAGAGCGGTGAATTACGATCGACGAAGGTGAAAATCGACATAACGAAAAAGCGGTATGTCGGCCGTCGTTTCTGTACGACGCGATAGCGAAGGGTATATATAAGGACTCATACGAGACGTTTCTCCGTCATGGTAGCAACGGTACCACTCGAGATCGCGAGTGAATGGGATGATGGTAGCGAGGGTGGTACGCTCACCGCCGGTGCATTGCTTCTACTTCTGCTCCTGCCGCTGACTTGTACGGCTAAGAGAGTCAGCAAGGGAAAAGAAAGAGGGAACATGCCGCGAAAGGTGGAAGAGACAGAAAGCAACAGGTTGCAAGTAGAATGCACGAGTGACAACCGTGTGGAGCGCGGAGTTGCTAGTGAGGTAAAAAGGGACCGAGATTATCACTACTCTTCCGTCCTGCGGCGGTCCAGCTGCAGTTTTCTTGTGAGTAGTCATATTATCTCGTGTACAGAAGTAGTAACAACAACACAATCAGTTTCAATGTTCTAAATACGATTTTTCTTATTTCACGCGATCGGACGCGTGTTTTCTCAACCCCCAAGAATGCCAGAGACCTAAATTCCAAATTAAATGTTTTTTCATACCATTAATTGCAATTTCATCGAAGGAATACTCATTGGGACTATTCCTATGTACATAGAAGATACAAGTCCTCCTTCCCGCGTTCTTAATTTCCGCTTCCGGTCTCTCGAAATAGAGAAACAACGAGAGATCTGGGATTTGATAAGATCTTTCCTAATAAGCGGGAGCACTGTCTCCAAAGAGCAATCTTGCGATTCCGCTACCGCTGTGTCTCGCAAATTGTCAGACTGTGCTGCCAAGTGTCCTCTCCCGTTATCGAGAATATAAAGAGAATGAGAAACCCAAAGGATCCGAGACACGTGTAAGGTAGAGAGAGCGACAGCGAATGGGAGAAGAAGAAAGGAAACTTAGCAGCTCCCAAATGTTAACGACGATGCGAGACGACGAGGGGAAAGAACGAGGCTTAGGCGGCCCGATGGCAAGCGGCTTTTCTCATTTCGCAATAATGGGCGTGATGAGAGTGCGCGGAGCGCCTTGCCCCGTCCTTGCTGCTGCTTTCCGCTTCTAGCAAACGAACGAAAGCGATGAGAACGACCAAGAAGAAGAAGAAGAAGAAGAAGAAGAATAAGAGGGAAGAAGTTGGTCCAAGAAGCTCCACAGCATTGCATATAGTAGTGAGTCTCCCGGCCGCTACAACAACTACTACTGCGGTAATGGTGCCAGAAGGTAGAGAGATATCTGTCCGACACGACTCTCATTCTCTCTTTAGATTCTCTCCTCTCTCTTGCTCTCGGTACGTCGTCTGGGTACGTGCCGAGTGGTAGATAGAGGATTGCGGCAACTTATGAATTCCGCGTAATTAGGTGGGCAAACAGCAGCGACGTCGGCAGCTGGGATCTCTCCGGGCAAAGGGACAGAGTGACTCGAATTCTGGTGGTATGCGTGAGAAAACGAGGATATACTCGTCTATGTGATCCTCTTCGTTCATGAACCTTCGTATACATAATATGCGTGTGTATCTATCTATGAAAAAAAAAAAAAAAAAAAAAAAAAAAACGAAAGGTAGGAACGAGGAGAGCGAGAGAATGGAGAAGGGGGAGAAACAGTGGGTCCGCGAAATTCAACGGAAACGGTGCGGAGGACCGGAGAGACAGAGGAGAAATCTGAACAAAAAGAGGACGAGAGCGGAGAACTCAGTGGATGAACAGAGAAACGAATGAGAGGATGAGGCGCCGGAGAGTTGAAAAAGAGGGTTCAAACTAACTCAGTTCATTACCATAAATACTGACGGTACCGGTGGCATACGGACCATTCTGTCCGCTCGTGCCCCGCGGGGATGACCTTTGCCTCACCCGCGCACCGAGTCCACCCTATTCCGGGCCTTTTCACTCGTGAGTTTCGTCTCCCTCTTTCCGCAAACTACACAACGTCGATTCGCGCCACTGTGTCGCGTCGAGAACTCGAATTAAACGAGACTCATTTATTTCAGGATCGATGTACGCGTTTCGCGTTACGCCCGTATACGTACCCCCAAAAAGGCAATTGCCAGCAAATTTTTTTTTTATTTTATTTTTTATTTCCATCGAAATGATATTTCTAGTTGGATAAATGTGCGCAATACGTTTCTCTTGTGAAAGACGATACGAGTTTTATACCGGAGTTGCGAATAAAAAGGATAATAATAAACCGAGAGCTGGAAGAACGACGAGAGGGTGGAATTTGTTCTCCCGTGATTCCGGGAGGGCACGCGAACATCCGTAGTTATATCGTTGTCAAAATCGTCATTCCACTTTCTTTATTTCTTATATTATCGAAATACAGTCGCGTGGAAACTACCGTTTCGAGAGCTGTTCGTTATAATAAGGAAAAAGAGATAAGTCGATATGGGAGATAGAAATGTAAAAGAAAAAAAAAAAAACAAAAAGAAATGAAGAGGTCGTCGGCATCGACGAAAATAGAAGAGGATAAAGTTGCGTGATTTCGCGTCGAAGACGCACGTGTTTACGACCCCTGTGTGAGATATATACCTCTCGTATCGGATGCTCAAGACTTTTCGGGGATAAATCGAAAGCCACATTTCGCCCTTAGTGCATAACAGGATTCCTAGACATATTCGCGCATAACCGCTCGTCGTAATAAGGCGAAAAGGGAAATGTTAGGAGAAGACGAAGGGGATGGTAAAGGGGGGTATGGGGGTTACCTCCTAGTCGTCGGTTACGTTTGCGAATGTACCAAGTATACAAGAACCTATATATACGTATATATGTCTATGAGTACACCGCTATATACCCCTGGGGAGTGATAGCAGAGCGATGTATGGTTATTGGCCGGCCGGCGGCATCGATTCTCACGGCGAGGGAGCCACAGATCACTCGGAAACTGAAACTCCTCCACCCCTTCCGTGGCCGCCCGATCTCTTTCTCTCTCCTACCCCCATCCCCCTCTTCCAGACCTCTCCAGACTTCTGCCGCCCAACCGGCTAAATAGTTTATTAGAAAGTTATACTATTTCTCCCGACGCCAGACAACCCACTCGGATATCGTTTCGTGTCTCATACCGGTTGCTTCGACTACGGATACGAATATGTTGCCTATGAAGATTTTTTCACGATTTTACGAAGTGAAAATTTATTTAAAAGTTAATCACGGGTACTATCGGCCAGAGGTGTGTAATACCCTTAATGAGAATAAACGGCATTTCTGATATCAGTTCCTGTGAAAACGTATTTTCCGGCGGTATGATTGAGAATAGATATCGCAAAATTGCGCCCTCGGCTCGCCATTGGCCCCTTTTGCACTTAGATATATATACATAGGTATGACCCGTACGCGATGGTAGCGTACACACGATTGCTGGATATATATACTCGGATGGCTGAACATTTTAGTTCGCGTTCGCGCTTTAGCCCAGCTGATTGGGCCGCTCCCGCGGGAGTCGTTACCCACCGCCCGTCTTCTTCTCTTTCCCATCGTCGTCTTTTTAGTTTTCTCCAAGCAATGCGCTCGTTTTCACTCCTATACCGCGGCACGTACCGCTCTTCTCGTTCCTCGCTTTTCTCTTCGATATTACGGTATCCGTACGTTATTACAGTACCGAAGAGCGTTACTGTGTAAGTGCGACTGTCTTTGGAGAAGGAAATATCCTTTGTGCTGCAGCCTCCGGCCTCTCGAATTTTGCTCGGTTCGCGCGAAATATATTCCAATCTCGCGATTCAATTTCGATTCGAATGATCGATCCGGAATCTACGCACAGGTTTCAAAGACTCACAGTGCCAACAGTCGGTGAAATTTACCGAGAAAATGGGGTATAAGAAAATCGATCGAATATATCAAAGATCGGCAGTGTTTCTTAGTTTATTCGCTGACCTCCAACGTTCCGACTATCCAATCAAATTTTGTATGGCGAAGTAACATTATCGGCGGCACGACTATCGAACTAGTAATCCAATCACTCAATATATTCGAATACACGAAGGGTTTGCATCGATCTTTTACCGTTGATAATGTCTACATTTCTTCTAATGGGTTGGGCTCACCGTATCGCAGTTCTAAATATATCGCGAAGCAATAATTCGTAATATTAAGGGAGTATCTCGACACATCTATTTTTTTAAAAATGAGTTTTAACTTGAGATGCACTAATATACCATTTAAATATCTGCGAAATCAAAATTTGCTTTAGAGTTCCGACGCCGGCATATCAATACCCGAAATCGGTAGAATTTGCACGGAATACATATGGGAAGCAAATAAAAAACGAAGGGAAGCTAGAAAATGATTATACGAATACTCTGTAATAATTTGAGGATTATTTGCCCCTTAGTTTTGAAGATATGGCCTCGAGAAGCATTATTAACATTAAACACACGCGAAAACGGATAATCGCACGGGCATTTCCGCGGGCGATTTCCTTCGGGCGCGTAGCACGGCCGGTTTTCGCAAAAAGCTTTTTGTCGCTGACACGAGAAAAATGATTAATATAATAACTTTTGCGGTGGTCAATAATCTTTATGGGAATCGCGTACAATATACTTCGTGTCGAGATTGAGGACAATGTCTTAATTGAAGCGACAACACGGGGAGCCTACACGGACACTGTCGGAGTGGTTTGCCTTGCGTCGTTTGTACGTCACCGATCGGCAAATATACTCTGCTTTTCCTCATCGTTTATCCTCCCCCCCCCCCCCCCCTCCCACCCACTGTTTTCCATGGCCGACAATGAACAGACAGCTGTCGGCGTCAACGAGACGTCTACGAGGAAAAAAAAAATAGGCAAAGGCACAAGCAGTAAACGAGAATGAGCGGCAGAAATAGTGCGACGGCATCGAGATTTGTATATGAGATGGAAAACCCGTGAAGAAAAAAAAAAAAAAAAAACACGAAAATATAGAAAGCGAAGCCGGTGGGCATATAAAAGAACGTTGTGAAAATCCGGCAAGTCTGCAGACGAATGATGCGGGATTACGAAAGGATTTATTTGAGATTTTTCCCTGTCGACGTCCTGGTTTTCTCCGGTGCGCCTCTTTTCGCGATGGGTTTACTAGACTATGTATATTTGTCTATATACCGTGTACCGTTCTGTACGAATAACACAAAAATAACAGTTCCCGAGGCAGCGCAATGGAATCATACGATAGGAATGGCGTAGTGAAAGAGGAATAGAACGCTGAGACGGTAAGAGTAGAAAGAAGGAATGCGCGCTTCTACATCGAAGTCGGTAGTTCGGCCGCGAAGACTTTAGTTCAAATCCTTCCCTCTGATGCTACACTCTAAGCCGACTCTTTCGTTTTATAACACGTCTTTTTTTCCCCTTTTCGCCACGATATATCCGATCCGAATCGACGTTCTTTTTCGGAGTGTGTTATACACCTCGTAATGTCTTCGCAGATTTTTTTTTGTACTTATCGACGCGCGCAGCCCTTCAAATTTTGCTTTTTTTTCTCGTAGCTCGTCCTATTCCTACAGCCGAGACGTAAAATCCAGCCGCAACACGCTCGTAAATTACAATAAACTATAAAACCGATATCCCACTGTCGGTGCGCACAGTATACATATATATATATATAGTGGGGGCTGTTGCACCAGCCGTATAGCAAGGGGAGGGGGCGTCTACGTTACTCGTCTTCTGGCTTCGTTTTCATTTTGCGTTTCCGTAACTGCGCGACCGGCAGAGCTTTTTTTCCTCTCCTTTCAAAGAACTCTCGCGTGAGTAACAGTAGCTACGGTATGAAACGGAAATCCGATAATATTCATGTAAAGATATCGAATTCTGGCATAGCTACGTAAAGAAACATGGTATTAGGATTGGTTTGCCTCGAATTTTGCCTTACAAATTCGAGCTGCCGATCGTTATCGTCATGCGGAAGGCTTTTTCTGTAAAATATATATAATTTTTTTTTTTTTTTTTTCTGAACGGATCGAAGGAGGGTTCGGTTCCGAGATGGAAGTAAGGAGGTATTGGAAATCCGTTCGTGACGGTGATTAAGGTCGAACGTGAGAATTTAGTTCGATCGTTGCGGCAAGCTGCAACAACAGGGTAGTCGCACGGGGAGGGTAGAGAAAGGCTTCGTTATATTTTCACGAGGATAAGATGCTCGGCACGTTGTCGGCGCGCCTCATCGATTCGTCGAATGAAAATCCATCGTCGCGACAAGGGACACGTCGCGGACGTATCGGCACAAGAAAAATGATAAAGAATCCGTCGAAGCTTGTATCTCTCGCGGTAGATTTGTAAAGGTCGTACCGGGGAACCGACACAATTATTAGTTTCGTTTCCCTTTCTTCTCTTCGTCAATGTCAGAACGTCACTAACTACAGCAAGAATGCGAGAAGCTTTTCCTCGATACGATTGTTTTCTTTGGTTTTTTTTGTCCCGTCGTTTCGCGGCTTTCTCATTAATCTTCCGAGAGAAAGTGAAGACGATCTCGCGATACCAGCCAAAGCTCGCAAACGCACAGAATATCGTGAAAAGAACGATTCCCCTATTTCAGGAAAGATCCCGACGAAAAACAGGCAATTAACCTTAGAATACCACACATTGGTGGACTCGAGTTTTATTACGAAAATCGTAGATCTTTAAAAATTCTGCGTTTTAGGGTCTTTTTAAAAAACCTAACCTTACCTTTTTTTTTAAATTTCTATCATCGATAATACGATACGATAATATCGTATTAATCGTATATAATATTACGATAATATCGTATCAATTAATAAATCTATATCGATAATACGATACGAGAGACATCTTCCTTACACTTTGGCGTACTGATTTCATTGCAATTAAGCTTAAGATTATTGATTTTTCGGAACGGTGACGAAATCGGGTCTATCAGATCTTACATGTGGCATTGAAGAGGTGTAAGAATATGTGTGCTGCATTAAGGTTAATGAGATTAATTGAAAGGAAACGACGAAAAATAAGAGAGAACTCGAGGGTCTCGTTTACAAAATTATCGAGAGTTTGTAGGTGGGGTACACAGTTATCTGATGAAAAATTGGCCGAGTATAGTGATGAACAGCTGATATGCTTGGCCGAGTCGAGTCGGGAGTTTCGCGCTCTTCGGAGCGTTTAAAGGGCACACGAGGCGTCGTTGATTCTCGGGCTTCAATGTGTTTGTATGTGTATCTGTGTGCGTGTTTACTCTCATCGCGGGAGGGCGAGAGACCGCGGTAAGGGATGTGGAAAGAGCGGAAAGAGGAAGAAGCACAGGAAGTGGCGCGCGAGGCAAAGAACGAGACGAGACGGGAGAGTGTGTAGGTGGTTTTCGCGAGGATGGAGGGTGAATGTAGAGCCGACGGTCGCCGCACAAGGGGGTGAAGCTAGGAAAGGGAAAAGCCGCGAGCGGGACGAAGACACACCAAGAGAGACAGAGAGAGTGAGGGAGAGAGAGAAAACGAGAAGGGGGTGTTCTGCTAGAGGATGGCTGAGGCGACGGGGAGTGGCGGGCAATAGTCGGAGTGGCGCCGCGACTCCCGTGACGTCTGTCGGCGCGTCGGCCAATCAATAGCATCCCCATGGCAACCACAGATAACATCGGACACACACCGTGGCTCTGCACAACCGTGGCATCGGCTCGTGCCTTTTCCTTCCACGATATAGCATCGCCCACGACGACGGGGACGACAATGTTTAAGCGGCACAACGCCAAGCATGCCGAGTCCAAGGCTCGTTCGAGCAGAAACCTCATCCCCGCGCTACTGTCGACTGTCAGCCCTTGACCACCCTTTCGCCGCGTCACTTTCGCGTTCGGATTCAACGGAGACGTTACCATCGGCTCCGGCTTTTCTTTGAATCCATTACAAAACGAGTTAGCGCGAACTTTGAAACTTTGTACCATCGTTTATCATATTCATACAGATTCTCATCGTTCGACCGGATGGCAATTGTGCTATTGTTGTATCGCGGTGATAATCCACTTATCGATTGTTCAAATGCGAAGCGCTACCAATCTCCATGAGCAAGAAGCACGGGGATGAGAGGACGGATGATGTAACAGAAAAGTGGGATAAACGATCGCGATCGTTGGCCCAAGGAATGAGCGCGTTCGAGAAGAAGACAAAGAAGAGGCGGAGATAAATCGCGATAGATACTACCGAGTATTTGCCGTAGGGAGGGATTATAAGAAGTGGATAAGGTGGAGAGAGAGAGAGAGGGAGAGTGGAGGCAGCTTAACGATTCTTAATGCCCGGGTATATTCGCCCGCGGGTGAGAGAGCGAGGCGAAATAAGACAGGGCGAAAGTTAAATGAATGTCGAGTCGACGAGGCGAGCGAATGGCCGATCGACGCTCGGGAATACAAAGTAGCTGTGGAGATTGGATTTGGAGACGTACCCCTCCTCCCCCACTCACCCCGACCCCTCCTTTCTACTCTCTCCCATTCGCTCATTTGATCCTCTCGCTTGTTCACTCTTTCTCGATTCCCAACGCAATGGATCGGCGTCGGTCAGGACTCCCACGCGCGTTCAACGAGAAACCCGCGCGCGAGAGGGAGATCGATCCGTAGCTCCCAACTTTTCGACACGTTTTCACGACGATTTTTCCACGTTTTATATACCAAGCGGGAACTGCAATGCCGATCATGATTCCGGACGTGGCTTCGGCCAACTTCTATAGAAAATCCGAGCGAGAGAACCCTCCGAACTGTGCCAAATAGCGAGTTTACTCTATTTCAACGTTTTTTTTTTTTTTTTTTTTTTTTTTTTTTTCACACAGCACACAGAAATGCTCTACCGATCCTCTCTCGCCATCGATTCGTATTAAATTGCGTTTGTAGTCGACCTCACCTTTTTTTTTACATGTATACATATATAGACTTCATCCACATCACATACGATTCGTATCGGCGGAGAGTACTTCTCCAAATCCTAAAGACGAGAGTCGCGAGGGAAGTCCACCAATCTTTCCCTCTTTTCTTGCCAAATCGATATATCCACGAAAATGTACTTATAGTCTAACTTTACTCTGATATTCTGGTGCAAAAAGATATATGACGTTTATAGCATAAGCGCGATAGTGTCTATCATAAGGTAGCAGCTTTATATACAACGCAAGGTGCATTCTCGCGAGCGGTGTCCTTTCTGTCTGAATGGCCATCGTATCGAGACAGACGGCGACCGACATCGAGAACCGGAAAAATAATACAGAAACGGAGGAAACGTTTTGACGGAAAGGCGTTACCGCGACGATAGGGTGAGGACAGAGAAGTCCGTGAAAAAAAAAAGTTCGTCACGCATTCCCCATTGCAATTTCTACGACAAAGAGCGTTAAAATTTTTGGTTCGAAATTACAGACATTCATATCGATGTTTCTTATCGATAATTGTTTATCTATTAAGTGGCATATATTTGCAGAAATATATTTCAAAATATGTCCGTAATATGCCATTTTTCGGGAAAAATATAGTGAATATTTTATGAATATAATTTGCAACATACGTTTTTCCGTGCAGAATCTGAACGAATCGAGAACGCATATCCAAAAAAAATGTTTTCCACAGATTTGCATATTATTCGATTCGACATGTCTCACTGTCGAAACTACGAATTATCAATGAGCGACAAACAATGTTCATCACTTATGTTGAATGCGTTTGCACGTGAAACAGAAGAAGCAAAAACAGCCGAGAAATACGAGACAAAATTTCTCGTATTGTAGCGCTTCGTTAATTCTCAGTCTCGCGAACGAGTAAAGGTCCGCAAAACAAGCGTCTCCTCCTCCATTGTGAAGCCCCAACGAGTGGAGCGAAATGGCCATTTAAGAATTCGCTATTTAACGAGATGTTTTCGCATTGTGTGTCCATGGCAACAAATAATTTGGTTTTACGAGGAGTTGGTATAGATATACCATCGCTATGACCGTAGAGACACGCCGCGGGGGGCTTTATGCTTCTTGATGGATAGCGCACGCGGTGGCCCGTCCCGGCGTAACTGTGCAGTATGTTAGCTCGGTACATGCTGCTGCTGTTGCCGCTGCCGCTGTTCACTATGTAGTAGATAGATATGTGTTTGTAACACGGAGACGGAGGCGACGAGCATCGTGGCGCCACACTGACTGCACCCCCATTCCCACGCGCTCGCCAGAACGGCCGATCAGCTGGTCTTTGCCGGGCGCGGGCGGCTGTTAGGGAAGAACGGAGGAGCAGCAGCTAGTAGTAGTACCTGGACGTCGTCCAACCAGGTTATCCGTTTCTCCATTTTCACACACACACACACACACACACAAACCCACCCCTTCTATCTCCTCCCGTTGCCAACTTCCTTTCTATGATATGCAATCCCCCATTCTGCATCTTTCTGTTTCAGTTGCGCCAGTTGCTTCCTTTATCGTTCGTACGCGAAAATTGCTGAGTTTTATTTCCAACAATTGTAAAACAGTTTTAACGTTATACAATGCGAAAAAAAAAAAAAAAGAAAAAAACATGCAAACGGGGGAGTCGGATGAATTGCTAAATATAGCGTTGGTTGTTACGTAGTCGAGAATTGTTTGAAAAGCCATTGAAGAACGAGCGAGTAAATTACGCAAACGTTTTGTGTATACGTAAACGGGTCGGAGTGCGCTATTATTCGCCGAGAGATAAATTCATCTCGCGAGCACGCAGCGCGGGGAGGGGATGATCGCGGATTTGGAATGTCGATTTACCGGCGTATGGGTAAAAGGAATTCGGCTCTTTCGCGGTATCGCGTATCTGATAGACCAACAGACGGCATTCTTTCGCTATACCGGCGGTATGAGTCTCTGTCGAGGGAATGAACGGCTTGATGCTCGTTATAACATCGATTGAAAAGTCGCTCGAGTACACAAATAAGCTCCGTCGGTAGAGACGCCGCTCGGTCGGCTCGCTTCGCGGAGATCCGCCTTTTTTAGAGCGAAAACATAATTACTGATAAAAAAAAATAATAATAATGAAATTATTATTATTATTTCATTCATTATTATTATTGTTATTATTTTGTTTTCACCGGTTCGTAATAATAATGAAATTATTATTATTATTGTTATTTATTTTTCATTATTATTACGAACCGGTGAAAGTAAAATAATAATAAGATTATTATTATTACGATTTTTAGAATTTTTTTTTCTCTTTCGCCCGTTCATTATTCCGCGTATCTTTGGGATCCCAGCGTCGAGTTCGTACCCGAAAGCGAGCCGGGCGCTTCGTAACGACGATTCTTCCTTCTTGTGGACGCTGCGGCATGTTCGAGGTATATAAAGAGAATACCGACGCCATCGAATCGCGCGCGACACGACACAGCATCCCGACGCCCCCGCTTTAGATACCCAAAGTCCTCGGCGACGACCGTGCATTATTTGCGGTCTTGGCATTCGATGTAGATGGGAGTCGGCTCGATGACGCGAAGGCTACGGGTAAGGGAGAGGAGAAGCGGCGAAGACATTCCGTGCGTTTGATTGAAAATTTCTTGAGATCCATGAGGGAGGTATGTTAGCCGCTCGTGCTGTGGGGGTACGCCGATGTCTCCTCGCCAGTACCGCAAGTTGACGACGGAACCGATGCGTACATATCCCGGAATGGGAGACGATGAAATGAGTTGTTCCCATTTAGAAAAAAAAAAAAATTCTTTTCCATTGACACTGGTCATCAAATTCGAAGATATAAAAAAAGAATATATATATATATACTTTTTTTTTTATATCCCGATCCTGAAGAATGGTGTCGATGTATTAGAATTTTTTAAAAATATACATCGTCTGAAACGCAACGAAAGTTGGCAATGGTAACGGCCGATCGTTCCGTTTGCTCTTTGGTCGTGGAGAAAAAAAAAAAATCTCGCTCTCGTTTGCCACGTTTGCTTGCACGCGCGCTCGACGAACCCACATTACTTTCGGTCCCTTCGCGTAGCTCTCACCGCGTTCCGCCCCCGTTGTGACGACGCTCTTTCGCTGTTCTCCAGCAACGAATATTACACGCGGAAGCGAGAGTAGCCCATGCCGGGGGCCAAAGTTATGACGTAAGTGCTCGGAAAAGCAGGGGTCTCCCGCCGCTCTGGTATGGCGATAAAGTACGGGTTTTTGGACCCTTTATACAAGGAAGAAAAAAGGAAAAAAAGAGAAAAACGCGCGTTCATACCGAAAAAATATTTTTTCGAATATATGACTTCGGTATATATACGATAATAATACAACGCTGAGTGGTATAGAAGCAAAGTACCGTGAGCGAAGATGAGAGGGAAAATAAGAAAGTGTTGAGACCCAGTGGGACTGAGATGACTTCGAGAAGGGTCACAGATGGATCGGGTGGCGTGAAAAATTCAAGAACCTCGTTAGACTTCCAAGTCTGAGGGTGTCGAGTGGCTTTCTCTCTCCGGCTCTTCGGCAAGATACACTCTGTTACTTTTTTTCTAGTCCTTCCAGAAGAAGAAAAGAATGAAAAAAAGAATAAGTATAATATAAAAGAGTCGAAGTGCCGTCTGCGATTCAGAGGCCCCGAAGGACGCGCGAGAGCATCGCGAGACGCTTGCATCGAAAAACGTCTCGGAATAGATCGATCCTGCATTTTGCTCGAACGACTGTTGTGCTACGACTTATTCTCTCTTTATATTACAGCTAGAATCTCCCTTTCGAAGTATAGGTACATACAACTGGAATGCGCCATTGAGTTGCCAGTTGTTGTAGCAACACCGGCAGCGGCTCCGAAACGCTCGCAAATATCGAAGTACGAACGAGTTACCGTATCGTACGGAACTGTACGCAGCAAAACTTTTTGAGATATGGCTTTGCCGATCGTATAAATCGTTCAAAGGGCCTCTGGCTGTAGGATAAAGTGTAGACATATATACATATACGCGCAAGTATAGCGTTTATGTGCACCTATGTCGAGGCTACTTGTGTGCGAACGAGCTACGAGAGAAAGAAAGCGCAGTCCGAAAAGAAGTGTGACGGACTTGAATGCTTGACCTTTGAGAAATCGTTGAAATGCGCACCGAGATTCTGTCCGGAAGCTGCTTATACTTTTCGAACAATCCATCGAATAAACTATACGTCGAGCTATTTTGTTACTCGAAACTTGTCCCTCCGACAAAATGTGACCAACGCAGTAGAGCGATCTCGAAAAAAAAAAAAAGAAAAAAAATATCGTCGTAAATCCAATTTTGAAAAAATTAACAATGATGCTGAGTACCCACACAAAAAAAAAATTGACTAAAATATATTAATAATATATCGAATATATTATCCACGAAAAATGGTATGAAACGGATATATTTGAAAATATATGCGAACAGATATATAAAAATTTATATGATTAATATATCGATTATATAAAAGCCCCGAATTTCATATATTTAAAAAATATTTTTTATACATTTTTTGCATATACTTATTTTTCATATGGATATTCGCCGACGTGAAATCGTGATTCCTGTTCCCAACGCGTATCCATAAGCGAATTAATACGTTTTTTTTTACTTTACCCATCTCCGACTATCGTTCGAGCGATTTTACTACGTACGTTATATATTCTCTCACCCGAACAAAACCAATTGCTGCCAAAAGTTTACGTGGCTCTCGCGCGCTCAGTGTATCAATACAGTTGGTACCGTACCAGTCGCGTGTTACTTCTAGCGTGGTATTCGCTCCTTTGCCCCTTGCAGTAGTAACAGCGGGGGGGGGGGGGGGGTAGTTTACCGGCGCCCGCAAACCTGTGACGCGAAGGGAGATAGAGAGAAACCGAACAGAGGGATTGGCCGAAGGGGGAGGGGGTGTACTATCCAAAGTTGCAATCGATATTAAGCGAAACTCCCGACCCATTCCCGGCTGTTGCTGCCTTGGGTGCTGTCGATGACAATGACGTTGCTTCGTGGGTCGACATTTTTTTTTTTTTTTTTTTTTTTTATTACGAAAATCTCCGTTGCGCCGCGCTACCCACAGACATTTATTCCCCAGTCTCGTTATATATCGTGACACTGAAACTTTTTAACGGTAGAAAATCTTGTCGCGGCTTTAGCCTTCATTTTAAATTGAAATCATCACAACGAGGTTATGAAATAGTTAAAAAAAAAAAAAAAAAAAAAAAAAAAATGGTAAACGAACAAAACCATTCGAGAAGGCATTACTAAAAGGGGTTTGAAATGTGACGAACGGAAAGACACACACACACACACACGACTCGAAGGAAGGGATAAGAGAGATAGGAAGAAAAAAAAAATGAAAAAAAGGAGACGGAAAGTATATGCAATATACGTCGCTATCTGGAATCGCAATCGATAGTAATGCTTAGTCCCGTTGGGGCCCTCCTCCCCCCCCCCCCCCCCCCCCCCCCCCGACGCCAGGCGCGTCTACGATATTTAAATGTCAGGCACATAACACGCGTTTGCCACCTCTTCTCTGCTTTCCTCTCCCTCCCTCCCTCTCCTCCCTCCCACCCTCTTCCCGCCCTTTCTCCACTTTCCATCCTTTCTCCACGCTTGAGCTAACTGAGGGGCACACACGACGTACCTACACGTTCAATATACCTCCGGTGCCATTGCCCGACGCCACTACCAGAGTCTCTAACCCCCACGACGTTAACGCGTTCGCGTCATCGTCCCTTCTTCGTTTCTTGTACGAGACCCGAGCGGCCTCGTCAGTCGTCGTCGTTCTCTCGCGTTCTCTCGCGTTCTCTCGCGTTCTCTCTCACGGTATAACGTGTCGTCATCGTTCCGCCGCGACCCTTCGTCGCACACGCCTATGCGTACATCATATTATAGCTGTAGAATAGTGGGTATGGGGGATATACACAAATATAGCTGCAAAGGAACACGAGCTCCTTCGTTCTTTATTAAACTCGAGGGCTTTTGGCTTTCGTATGGGGGTGGAAGGCGGTGGCGTTGAGCAGCGTATCGAGTAAACAGAGCACTGTGCTATATATCGTTACCCTCGTACTCTCGACTCCAAAGCTTCTACCACTCGAACTTAGGGGACGGTAAAAGGGTATGATTTCAGGAGTTATCGCGCGGAAGATCTCTTCAATTCCTTGCTGTGTGTTTGTATAAGTCGACGCTGTGCCGAGAAAAATCAGAATGTGTAAACGAGACGGCCGGCGAAGGTTGCCGCGCGATCTGGTGGGAATGGTCGTGAAAAAAAAAAAAAAAAAAAAAAAAAAAATAAGGGAAGAAAGAGGAAAAGAAAGAAAAAAGAAATGAAATGAAACAAGGAACAGTGCAGCGGAGAGCAAACGACGACGTCAGCAAGGGAGACGAGGCCTCGTTAGCCGGAACGTACGCGCGCCCGTCTGCAATTCTCAACTCCTCTGTCCTCTCTTGTCGTCTCGACTAGCAGCGGCTTCGTCGTAGTCGTTGCACGCGAACCGCATCGGCCTTTTTTCGTCACCGCGAGGTACCGCGAGAGGTCGAAATGATTTATAGTCCCGAGGCTCACCCTCATCCACGAGTACATCCCCCCGGTGCTTCGCGTAGGTATATAGTCTTCGGAAGGTTTTTAGCCATTTCACTCGGGGAGAATGACAGGACGGTTAATTAACTTTCGCCGTTGTGTTATTGGCTGATGGCTCGTCCGCGGTACCCGTGGAGCTTCGCGTGGACGAGGTCACTCTCTTTCTCTCTGTTTCTCTCGCGGAAACTATTATTAGACACGCGCGGGGCTCGTTGCAACCACGTTGGGGGGTACAGAAGCTATCTAAGCTAATATAATATCCTCTCACGATTCTCCTGCTAACTGCCACAACTACGCTATTTACGATGTGCCCTCAAGAATTGCTCGATTATCCATTCTCTTTTCTCAACCTGTGTTATGTATACTATATATATATAGATT
Organism: Buathra laborator; assembly: GCA_934046635.1. Taxonomy (NCBI): domain Eukaryota; kingdom Metazoa; phylum Arthropoda; class Insecta; order Hymenoptera; family Ichneumonidae; genus Buathra; species Buathra laborator. Next base: position 11,229,122 of record OW203900.1, read on the forward strand.
TTTTTGTACGACCTTATTTCAGATGTATATATGTATAGCGATCTTTACGGTCTGCGATAGATGATCGAAGTATGCGTACCTGCAACAAAAAAAACATTTACATATATCAAACTTCGGTAATTTTGCTTTCTAATAAAATTGCGAAAAAAATAAGAAGTAGCGGTATTTGACGATTTCGCGTTATCCTTTTTTCGTATCAAAAAAATATAGTAACGTATGTGGAATTTTTTTTTTTTTTTTTTTTTTCTTTTATCCGAATCTCTTTTATCCGAATTTCTTTTCGAATAGGATAAGCGTACAGAATATTAAGAATGCGTGAGCATCAAATGTAATTCGACTGACGTAAAAATACGAAAATATTATTCGATTCAAAAGGGATTCTCGTTCGGTCTGAGATTAGGGGAACGCCGCCAAGTCAGGAGGTCAGGCGAATCTTGTCGGCGGCGAGGGGTTCGTCGTTGCGGGTTCAGGTGGATTGAAAAATCTGCACGTAACTGGAGGAGAAGCTCGCGCAATGGCTCGATAATAAATTAGTAACGCGAGAAGGGTTTTAGCCGGGGGGGGGGGGTAGGAATAGAGAGGGATGTGCGGAGTATGAAGTAGCAGACTCGCTACGCGCGGTTAGCTTCTACCATCCTTTCCGGTCCGCCCACTTGCGGGGTTTTGAAATTGGAGCTCTGTGGATCTCTCGCACACAGCTCTGCACCCGATGCTTTTCGCGACGCTACATCGGGGTCCGCACGTTTCCTCGCCAACCTCGAGAATGTCGAGAGAGAACGAGACACGCAAGCTACCGACACCTCGCAACGATTCTCACTTCTATAACCAGCGGTGTGTGTACCGGTGGGTTATATACCCCGTCACCTCGTTATGCTAATTATTTTAATCCCCCATCGCCTACGTCAGACTATATTAACCGTCAACTCTTCTCCTTTTCCTACTAATCACCCATTCTTTGAGTTAACTGTCTCGTATATACGTCCAACGTAACGTATCCCGTTGCCGCCCAAGAGGGTTGCAATCGCCTGCGTACGACCGCAGTTTAATTTCTTCGAGTCATAAGTTTCGCTGCCTCCGAATAACGTTGCCAAATTTGCTTCAAGCTGCAAGGCTACTCTACCTAATCTTTTTTTGACGACTTGAAAGCGTATTTGAAAATGCAGGATTTTTACGAAAAAAAAAAAAACCGGTTGAATTTACTAAATCGACGCTTGTGGATGGCGAAACAAATATTTCAACCATGAAAAATAAAAAAAAAAAAAAAATTTAAACATTGTAACTCTGTCAATGGTTGGGTACCCGCGGACCATAACTGGTACATTCAGTCCCAACCATACGTATAACAATTGCGGTATCACCGCGCAACTGTAATAACATTTCCCGTGTGCGTTCCTCCGTATGTAATTTCATACATGTACGTTGCGAACACCAAACAAAGTATGCAATATAGTTTAGCTCGATGCGGTTGCGGAAGTGCGGGTGTCTACGGAAAGCGTGGGGGGTGCCACACGCGAACGAATTATTCCGGGCGTAGACCGGAGGCGCTCCAGCAGGCAATTTCCCCAGTTAGCTAGGCACTGTTACTACTAACATACGTTTTCACGCGTACATGTGTACTGTGTACATAGGGTAGTCGGGGGTGGGGCTGGGGGTGGGAGAGGGCAAAAGCAGAAGAAGCTGTATGCCACTAACGCCAAAGTTTCCAACTAATTTCCACGCGGTGCTTGCCGCTCGTGAGCTGCGCCGACCCGCGCGTGCTCTCCTCTCTTCTCTCTCTCTCGTGGTTTTCTTTCACCAACGCCCGAGAATGCCCGACCTTTTGCTTCTCTCTGGCTGTCGTATATTTCTCCACGTTTGAACGCGGAAGAAAATAAGCGTCGGCGATTTTCCACAGACGTTACACGCTGCCACACTCCGCTGATACTAGTCTCCACTCTGGATTACTTGCAAGCCTTCATCCTTTGCCCGCTGTTTTCTTCTTCGCTTTCGACCGCAGAGTTTAACGCGCGAAAACGGCCCAATTGCCCCCGGGTACCGAAACCGAGAATCCTTTCAATGTTCTATTTCCACACCTGCGCCGTTAAACTGGTATTGTTCGTAATACTTATGCATTGGCTCTTCCGTCGGGAAAAAGTTGAAAGATATCGCGAAGTATCATATAGCGCTTTCGGTCGGTTTAATTAAATTCTGATTCCTACTCGGCGCGCGAGTTTCGTGGGAAAAGTCGAACAACGGCGCGTTGGGAGCAACGAATCCGAAGTAAGGATTCGACTTTCTGCGCCCGTACCGCCGGGTGTGGTTAATGCATCGCGGAAGGAAGGAGTTTCACTCGACGTACCTTACAATATGGTTATAGGTATAACCGTATCCTAGACGTTTTACGATTAACCCCGCTTCGACGCAAATCGTTCTTTTCCGTTTCCTTATCAATTCTCGCTGTACACACACCCGTTAGCTCACTCGAGGACAAGAGAAAAATTGGATACAAATACACGCCCGCGAGATATCAGATATCAATGTCGCGCTCCGTTCCATTCAATAAAACGGGCATAAGAAAGTAATAAAAAAAAAGGAACAAAAATTTCAAACAAGTTACGTGAGAGTAAAAGAGAGCAGAGAGACAAAGTTTAACGCCACACCACCGAGAGTCGCGGCTATGGAAGGGGGTAAGAGAAAGAGAGTTCGCGGAGATAAATTGAGAAGCACACGGGGGCCGGGGGTCGGTGGAAAAGGCTCTGGAAAAGGAGTTTTGAGAGGTGGGCGAAGGGGGAAGGCAGGGGAGAGAGAAAGCAAACAGTTCACGAGGACGAAGTGGAGAACGTGTACTTGAGAATGAATGGGCCGACGGCTGACTATGGCTCCGGGAGGGTAAACTCCCCAGGAAGGGTTTCAGGGTGAATGTATTCTGTTATAGTGTAGTACACTACACGGGCGTATGCATATATATATATATATATACTACGACGAGAGAATGGTAGAGTAGCATATCTCGGGCTCTTATAGTTTCGGGGTATATTAAAGCAATAATCATATAACAAAGGGCGCGGTGACTCTCTCGTGCGGTCACCCCGATGGTCCTTTCGGGACAGTCACGACATAGGCTATGGCTGAGAAGCGGACCATCGGGTTAACCGGGCCAAGTGTGTTACCGCATCGGATGGAGAATATTGCGTGGACATTTCCCTGCTGAAGGCCAGTAAACTACCGGATGATACGAATACCGTCTCCTACCCTCCAATGGTCAGCATCCAGAGGATCGCCTCCTCACGGATCTCGTGTAATTTATGTTTTGCAAAACGAATTCGTCGTTTCGAAGAAATAGAAAGAGGGTACAGGCGGGGAGATGTAGATAAATATCTGTGGTCCACAACCAGATGACGTCGTTCATTCGTTTCTTTTCCTTACTCCCCCACGGCCTCTGGATTCGTTGCTCTTTTTTTCCCTCTTGCTAACTCCTCTTTTTGAATGATAATTTTGGGATAGAGCCCGAGCTTCGGGTTTTTACTGATGAAGCCAGCGAGCAGCCTCGGTGGAACGGAGCCGAAGAGTATCCTCCGGAATATAAACCAACGAAAGATTCCGGAGCCAAAAGCCTCGCGGTGCTACGTGAGCCTCGGGTCTCTCTTTTATACTACTGCACACAGCTAGTAGGTAGTAATAGTGGTACCGGAGGCTCTCTCGGAGGCTCTCTCTATCCGCCTGCATTTATTTCTTTCCTTTTTTCGTACGGGGCAAATACTTTCAGCGAGCGAACACGAGGCAGCGAAACGAGTTCGTTCGCCGTTTCAGAGTACACAAGTCCAACCAGAGGGAGAAAAATATCGGAAGGGAGAGAAGTCCCGCAGTGGAACCACTTAAATGTGGCCGGGCGACTCTTATCGTCGAACTGGACTCTAATGTAATGAACTCGCACTCTCACGCTCGACCTCACATTGCTTTTCGTTCTCGCAATCAAATAACCAGACACGTCGGTAGCTAAGACTACTCACTCCACACGGTACCGCTTTCCGCGAAGAAACGAGAAGAAACACTTACACTCGCATACACACACATAGAAACACATCATTTACGAAAAAAAAAAAAAAAAAAAAAAATATCGATAAACCGATTCGAGGCGCGTAAAGAAAAGGCTTAAGATTATATAAATATATGTCGCGAGAAATTCGTACTCCACATCGCTCGTTTATCGTAAACTTTATGCCAAAGTCTGCACAATCGCATACCAAAGTATTGTACCCGGAGTACTATATCGCGAGCGTTTATTTCAAAGCAAATGTCATACATCATTTGTCGCCGTTCAGGCGTATGATACTTTGTACCTGTGCGATATTTGAAAAGCAATTCAATCGCGACTCCCCGCGCGGTGTCTAGTTTATTATGCAGGAACACATAGCCGAGAACCGGAGGGATCGGCTTCGGTTGCATATCTGAAACCCGGTTCCCTCCCCTCCCCTCCCCGCCGCTCCCTCTCCCTCTCGTCCCACCGTTTTGCGAATGCGAGAAGCGAGGCACACGATGCGCCCCGCTGCAGCCGACGTAAATGTTTATCTAGCCGGATGGAAATGTGTGCATATGTCCCCCGCGGGTGCCGAAAGTTCAATCCACCGACGGTGCACGAGAGGCAGGTCTGTTCGATCGTCCGATTAAAGCGATAATCGGTTTCATACCCGTTGCACGATGTTACGAGGTGGAAACTTTTTTTTTTTTTTTTTCTTCACCGTCGACCAGAGTAAAATCGCGCATGGGATAACGCTTTATGCTTTATTGTTACTTTTTATTCTATTTTTTTTTTTTTTTCATTATTAATACGAGGGAATGGGATAGCAAGTGTGTACACGAGATTGCGGCTCAACTGCGCCCGAACACCGTGCGAGTGTCGAGTGTTTCACGTCGCTTGTAACTCTTTTCTGTTTCGGAGCGCGAAACGGATAGTGCGAGAGGGAGAAAGGATGCATGCGAATTTCACAGATGTTGTGCTGTTGGTACTGGTCGCAGAGAGTGGGCCCCGGGTACCTCTACATGCAGTGCAATGTAGGTACCGGCTACGTTACGCTCGCCTGCCTGTAAATTCAGGCTAATTCGCAGCTCGACAGCTCAAACTACTATCTCCCTTCCGTCCCGTACTCCTCGCTGGCTTCACGCTCCGTCCTCCAATCTCCCCCGTTCCCACCCCCTTCTCACGGATAGACAGTCTGCCAGCGTTGAAAAATAAAAAGTAAAAAAAAAAAAATTGCACAGCTGCGTTCTCCATTAACCACAAACGAGTTTGTGCATTATTAACATTTTCGGGGCCATATCGTCGTTGTACGCACGCGTGCGCGATAACACAAATATTAGTAAACCAACGCTGAAAAAAAAATATTCCAAAATTGGTCGTTGGTTGGCGAATTATTTTTATATAGACAACCGCGACGCTTCGATTCCAAGTTGATAACTCGGACGACCCCGCAAAACCCGGTCTGATCACGAACGTGCCGTATCCACTTGCAGCAGCTCGGGAAGTAGAAAAAAAAGATGTCGGACGGCAACGCGGCGAGATTTCCCTCGTGGCGCGCGATCACCTTCGATGCCGCTCTCGAATCGCGTTATAAATCGTCTATGCGGTGCTAATAATGTAACCTCGCGTACGGTATAATTTACTTCGTACATTTTTAACGACGTTACAAGCGTACACTTTCGTGTATATCTATATGGAACACATACATCCTGCACGAGGTACAGCCGGAAGAATCGTCGTTGTACGTGTTGCCGATAATACGAAGATACGAACCAACGTACCTTCGAACGAAAGACTAACGGAATAAACGAGGGCGAGCAAAAGATTATTCGGAGTTTGAGAATAAAATGTTCAAGTCGTTAAAACGGGGTTCGTAGCCATCGCTACTCAAATCCGGCTGCTACAGGGAAAGAGCGAGAGAGCCACTAAATATAAACTTGATTTATTATTGGTATAGGATATTATTAAATCCGGTTAGCTCGTTTGCCCGTTGAAACTAAGTTTCAATCTCTTCCTCTCTTCGATATAAAGAGAGATAAAAGTGCTGGAGGGGGTCGGAAGGGGGTAAAAAGACAGTAGTGAGGACGAGGACGAACGGGGACAGGAAGAAAAAAAAAGTGAACTCTCGGCTATGCTAGTCGGGAGGAAAGAGAAGAGAGAGAAAAAAAAAAAAAAAAAAAAAAACCCAAGAGCTGGCGAATTTATTAACTTTGAAAGCTGCCCCGCAGTGCCGCGGACGCTCTTTCGCTCGCTCGTGGCTTTTATGCGAGAGAAATAGAGAGATGGGAATTCCGGCCAAATCTCGATCGTCATTCGGAACAGAGCACGCCTAGCGACTTATAATTTTATAAATTCTTTCAACTTTTCGTGACTCATCGATTTCTTCTCTCCTCCTCATTGGCCTCGCGCCGCGTGCAAGAAAAAGTATTGAGAAAAAAAAAAAAAAAAAAAAGAAATTCTCAATAAAACGTGATTGTCCGAATGAAATCGCGAGCAGTCGATCTCAATGGCATAAACCGGTCGGTACAGAGAGCCCAGACACATCAAGCGCTTGCGAGCATAGAAAGTGTACGCTCTCCCAGCTTCTCGAATAAAGCTGAAGTAGGCGGCCACGTTGAGAACGGCTTACGAAGATCGAGCCACAAGCAATAGAGCAACCATTATCGGAGGTTTAACTGTCGGCAGGCCACAGGTCGTACGGACCCTCCTCTTGTCGGAAGGAAGGAAGGAAGGAAGGATCGGCCTCGAGAGCGTGGGTTTGAACGTCGAGGAGAGCGAGAGCACGGTAAACTGAGCAACCGTAAAGGGATCTCCTTGGATCATTGCGATCGGCCCGAGACAGCCATCAGCAGACCCAACCCCCCTATTGTCTGCTGTATACGCGAATACAATTTACTCGTGAAGCTAGATAAACCCGGGAACGCGTGAATGCAAATATACTGGTAGAATATCGTACAAGTCACGATTGAACAATCTCGATGGAACGAAACCAATCATAATAGCTTTCGAGTTACATGTACGGTTACTACGATCTACAGAACATAATCATATTTAAAAAGGCCCCCACTTGACAATGATATCCTACATGGTGCAGTTACGCTCCAAGGAGCCGTTAGTTTAGCGTACATTCACTATATTTTAGTATATAATAGCGAACCCGCAACTCCTCGATGTCTCCTTTCCATTCCTGAAATAGGAGTTGCGGTGATGTGTGCGGTCGCGCCCCATCGTTGAACAATCCCCCACCGATAAGATATAATATCCGAGTGATCCCGATCCATTTCGAAGGACAAGCGAAGGATGTAACGAGAGAATGTCAGGGTGAACGAGGTGACTGCGGAAGAAACAAAGATGGAGAAGAAGAAGGAAGAGAAGAAGAAAACGAGACTGCGACCATCCCGAGTCCGCTCTTGGAAGAAGAAGGGTGGGTAGCTTTACGGGGAATAGGGAGTAAATGCTCCATGAATGAACGATGAGGCTCGAGGGCAAGCGATGGCCTTTTCAGGGAGCCTCAGCCGCCCCCTCGTAGCTGCTGCCTAGACAACGAATCTTCGTCTTTGCCAGTTCCACTGGTGGCATTGCCGCCGTACATCGAATTCGAATCGGATTTTAATGTCGAGTCTGTGGGGCGACGATCCTTGAAACGCGAAAGCTGCACGTGAAATCGCATTGGTATATCGGACGCGTTATCCATATTACATTCATTCCTCACCAATGGCGCGCTCATTTCTTCTCTCAGCGTTGCATTATTCTATTCCTTAGCCATTGCGAAAAATATTCTCCGATCGTTCTACTTTATCTTTCCCTCTGTACAAATGTGTCTTACGGCAAAAGCATAGAAGGGTTGAGAGTGTGTACTGCCCGTTTCTCCTTTGGTAGTAACATTGAAGAATTATTGTCCGACTCCGCATCTGCGTCGACGCCACATCGTGATTCCGCTGACGCGTCGCGAGTGTCCTGATGGGATAACATTCTGTGCACAGTGAGCACAGCTCGGCTCGTCCGTTTGGGAATTTGAACGAAATAGAAAGAGATCGTATACTACGAGAAGCCGGCAGGCAGTATAGTACGCTGCCATGAAAGATTCATGGCACGTTATCCGGTGAGCCGTCCAAGAAGCAGCGGGCACGTCAGAAAATGCCACGTTATGGTGCGGTATGTATGCGAACCAGAAACTCCCTACAGTTGAATTTTTTTTTTTACCTCGTCCCCTTTGCTACCGCAGCTTCACGCTTTATCCATCGAATTTATAACACTCCCAATCGCTTTCGTTAAACGCTATCCACATACAGTGCTGTGAAACATGAATTAGAGAACAATCTATTTTTCTCACGAAAATTCAACGCGCGTTAACTATACTTTATTTCATTGACGATCGTTGATTGACCGCAAACGGAAACGGAAACGAAGGCAACGCACGGGGGGGAAAAGAAAAAGAAAATAAAGTAAAAGTTGCAAGAATAAGGAGGAAATCAGCGCTTCGGTCTCGAGCGAAAAATCCAGAGGGACAAGGATGGAAAATGGTAAGAGCTTCTCGAAGTCCCAAGGGCTCTTCCACGTCTCGATTCTGCTGGACGGTGGACGACGATTCGCTCCACACAGAGCCACACGTATACATCGGCAAACAGACACGCGCATACACATCAAAAGCACTATTCGTTCGTTCCCGTTGAAATTACGTGCCGGGGATCGCCAAAGCCCGAGATATCTCACGCGCACTCGACAAGCCTCGATATCTAAGGTGTGTGTGTGTGCTCTCGTACGAATTAGGGTGTAATCACGGAGAATCCGGAACGTGCCTGACCAGTTCTCGAAGTACCGAGAAGCTCCCTTCGCTTTTCTCGCATCTCTTATTTCGATGCCTACAGGAATTAACGAGCTCGCAATCGTTTCCGAACGATGATAATGCGAACTACCGAAATAGGGGTGAAGTCGACGATTGCGGAATCAGCACGTTTCGGAACGTTTTGTGAATGATAATCATCAAAAATAAATACCATGAAACCCATCGCCATAAAATGTCTTCACGTAATGTCGAATTTTGTGCAAAATATTGAGGGGTGTTTGATTAATTAATTAATTGATTAAGATAACAAAAAAAATATGAAATTTTATCGTTTTTCCAGTACGATTGAAATTCCTAATGAATATCATATATATTAAGATAATGCGATATTATGCAGTTTTGATGTAATTTAATTGCATTCATAAATGATTAAAATCTGCCAACACGCGGGAATCTTCGTCCTCCATAAGGTGTTGGTAATTGAAGAAGGAAAGCCGAGTGTGCGGTACGGAAAAACACGAATAGAGCTCATCGAAAATAAGCTCTAAATCAGGCTGTCGTTCTCTGTGGATGAGGAAAATCTGAGAGCAGAAGAGCGAGAGATAACGAAAAAAAAAAAAGAAAAAAGAAAAAAAAAACTGAAAGGAAACTTGGGCGTGCAACAAAACGAGCGGAAAAAGCGAAGCGCGCGAGTAGCGGAGCTTGTGCGGTAGATAGCGAAGAGGTAGCGCCGCCCGGAGGGTTCCCACTTGGAGAGGCAGCGAGAAACGCTGGTGCACTTTTGCTCTTTATCTGCCTCTCGCTCTTCCTCTCTTTTCATCTCTTCTCGCGCAATCCGCATCGAAGCGAAAAATACGGTTTTTATCTTTAAAGAGGGCCCGGGTAATTGCGTAATTAATTACGGCTTTTATCCAACGACTCTCTGTATTTCTTTCTCCGGTGCTTCTGGAATCGAGATAGGAAAACGCGTACGCCGCGGGGCAGATTGAGATCCTTTGGATGCTGGGTGATTGCAGCATAGTTTACCTAAACCATATTTTCATCGACAGTGGGGGACTCTTGCGAGTCTCAAAGTCTCGTCGAACTTTTTGGCCTCGACGTTGATGCGACGATATAAAAAAAAAAAAAAAAGAAAAAAAAATGCTTTACCCAAAAAGTCGATGAGACGAGCAGTCGCAGCAGAAGCACAGTACAGAGAGCGTAGAGAAAACGGTTGGTTGGGGAGGGAGGCAAGAGGAGAAAAAGATTTGGCGTTAAAAAACGCGAACGAGGCAGAGAAAAGGTAACTCCGCCCGAAGCGTATCCTACGAGTCTGAAATCTCAAGTAGATGGTGCTTTCTCTCAGCCAGTCACGGCTATCAGCGACGGAGCCTTTCCACTGCCTCGAGAAGCAGAAAAGAGTCAGCGCGCAGGATATTTTCAAGGATACCCCCTTCTCCTCGATCTCTCCGCTTGACTCTCAGCCATCGCGCGCTTATGTTCTCTTCGCTATGAGCAACACTTCGTTACTTCAACTTTTCTGTCTTTCTCGATCTTCCGCCATCCACACCGAGCGGCGTCTCGATATTTCTGCCTCGTCTTGTAAAGTTGGAAATTTCGAGGGGTTTGAATTTAGCGAGTCTCGAGACAGAGGTCTGCGAATGAGAATAAAGAGACTCGCGGTAAAGTAAGTCGGAACCAACATATATTTCCCGGCATATCCACTCAGTAGAATACAAGTAGAGAAGACAAGTAGAATAATTAGGAATGTAGATATCCGTTACGACAGATTTTGTCTCATTCGATCTATGGACCGCAATCCTCTTTACCGACTGAATATCTTCTTTTTATTCACTCTCTTTACTTCCAGCAAATCGGTGGTGGCAATAGAAAGAGACAAAAAACCAGTTGAAAAGAGGAAAAGAGGAAAAGAGCCCGAAGAATTTCGTTCCCTCCGAGTGATATAATAAATTCCGTAAGGCCCCCGCAACTCAAAGCCTCCGGAAGACAGGAGAATCGAAAATGGATCTCTTATCCGTTGGATCCATCGCTCTCGAAACTTGGCTCCCATTTAAAGTACAGTATGCAACGAAAGAAATTACACTCTTCGAAAGTAAGTCTTCGTCTGTCACATCGATACCGTTTGTCGGGAGAAGCATTTCTTTCTTCTCAATACTTCCTGATCGCCGTATAAACGCGATTGCACTTTCCTTGAAGCGGAAATCTGTGCTCTATTCCCCCCTCTGCAGCACCTGACCTACACAAGCCTATGTAACTGCCGAGATACGCAGGCGGCATATCCACGGCACTGATATACATAAATATATACCGTGATGGAAGGGCGATACGGCAGCCTCGCGCCAGTCGTTTCACCCAAAGCTCTCGCCTCTTCTTCCCGCACTACATCTTCAGCGGGAGACATGAAAAATGCATCCAACGGCCCTCGGAGGCACTTCGCCGTTCTAGAGAGTCCGCGCTCGCTACCGACTATCCCAACGACGCCAACCTGTCACCACTTTTCGGATCGGAAAGTTATACCTGGTCGCGCATAACTTTGCTACGCTATGCCGATGTTGTCTGGCTTCTGCATCCCCCTCGCTGCCTGACTGGCTGAACGCTCGGGTGTGATGCTGCGCTCCTTTCATCCCCCGCGGGTGAGACGCGAATCTCCTTCCACCTTCCACCGAAACCTTTCTATACCGCACTATCGTTCATCGGGATGTATAGTGATAGACACTCTGCTTTACCTCTGCTCTATACTACCCTTCTAGCATGCTTGTCATCCGGCAAATCTCTTGTCTATCTATCACTTAAGGGAAACATCAACTTTACAATGTTCCTATCGAATCCCGCGTGGTACTACAGCCAAATTATATTAAGCTTTACCGGGATATATTGCTATATAATATCGGTTCCGAGTTTAGAAACTCGAAGACGACGAAGGGGGTTCGTATACACGAGAAACCTGTCGAGGACGTTGCCGTCGAGAGTTTGCAAAGTTTTGCGGCAGTTCGTACCGGGATGAGTAAGCATCGACTCTCGATGGACTCACTCGTCGGTACTATCACGAAATTTTCGATAATTAGAGGGCTAATGGATAATCGAGAGGGCTGTTTTTTTTCTTTTTCCTTTTTTTTTTTTTTTTTGGGTCGGTGAATTAAGCGACGGAGTTTTTCTCGTGTCGTCTAGACTGTATCCTGTAGGAAGAAGAAACTGGCGAAGGGTGCTGTTACGACTGTGAATCACCTTATCGCACAGGGCAAAGTCCCTCCCTCGTCATCTCGTCTTATCCACGGATCGTCGGAGCTCCGGCGACATTTAAAAGCCGGATTAGCCCGGGAAGTCGAATTGGCAGTAACGAAAGCGGACTTCCAAGTCTCACTCTATCTCTAACCTCTCCTCTGTCCATATCGCAACCCTTGTGACCTTTCTGCCACTGATAGAATTTACAGTTTACTCTCATGGGCACCTTCCAGCAAGTGGATAAAGCGAGATGGTACTGTAGTTTCTCTAGTTATACCAGAGTAATGGACGGTCACGATCTGTTAGAATTTACAGTGTGACCGCGAAATTGTTCCCTAAAATTTCCGACAATCAAAGCGGTATTGTGACGGGGGGATGGGATTCGCGGGAACGTGAAGATCGGAACGGAACACATTGCATATTGTTTCGAGCGGGAAACGTTCGCGATCACACACGTGTCACCCCCGTAATACATGGATACGCAATCGTACACGGTTGAACGGTTGCCCTCCCACCCCCACCCTCTCCTCCTCCTCCTCCCCCTCCTCCCCCTCCTCCCTCCTGTGAGTACGCGCCAGTGCTTGGGATGCATGCATGAATTGCATTGGCGATAGCGAGCAGGGTGCAGCATGCAGCAGAGCCCGTACCACTACAAACTCGCTCGCGGCTCATACGTTTCCATCGTGCGTCGTTCGACGATAAATAAATCATAAGCCGCCAGCGAAGCGAAGCATTACGAAGCATTAAATAAATTAAAACCAATAACCCTTTCCCTGTAACCGTTTGCTATTTCCCTTTCCTCGTGGACCACTACCTCTCCCTCTTTCCCTAAAAACCCCTGTGGACCATTGGGTGACGTTAACACACCGGGCTGGCAGAGGCCACGGGGGAGATTTTCAAACCCATTCCCATTCCGGATCTAGTCGATAATATATACAGATAAAAATCCAAGCGGATGTGAATGAACCGAAATGAAAATATCCGCTCGGTTTTGTTCCATCTGATCGTTACTGCGTTTCATGATTTTTTTTACCGCTTGTACATCGGCGTTTTAACGATTGGCGCATAAAGTCGAAAGAATCCTGTCAACACGAAGTTGAATCGATTTTCGCTCGTAACTTCGACGAGACTTTGCAGAAGTTCGAAGTTCTTCGAACATCAATTATCCCGATTCATTTGGCTCGTTTGTTGTATCTGTTAGCAGTGGTTTTCCAACAATATTGAGTTTCATAAGTTTTAATAAGTTTTTGCAGCAACCGCTAACGGTATTAGCAACCCCAATGGAATAAAAGCTGAACGCGTGAGTTGTCATCATTCTCGTATTATTTGTATGGTACACAAAATGCTATAAAGATTTAATCGGATTATCCGGATATCAGGATTTATGTTTGGCGTTATACAAAGAGCGATAATGGATACGGAATAAGTGAATGTACATAGTACAATGGAGTAAATAAACTGTTTCGTTGTGTTGAAGCGGAAGTAGGCATATCTTAATGCGCGCTCGCCCAGGGGAGTGTGAGTAATGGCCCCGTAAAGATACATTTTTCCAGGTATGATATTCAATTATGCAGAACAATTTCAAGAATCGGGTTGCCTGTCGTGTCAGCCACGTCAGTTGGAGGTGAATAAATACACGCGTAGCATTGCAGCCCTCTTAGGACATTCAACGGGGTCGCCCACCCCTCGTATCTCGCTACAGCAAGGGTCGTTGTTCCCACTACCTCGACATACCCAACTTCACAGGATATTTCTGTACATGTTACAGTTACGATGACGAGTCAATGACAGACGTTGCGGATGGTCATTGTTTCCAGGGTTCCAGCAACCATCGTCGGGTTTTCAAGAATCGTCAAATTACACGACTTAGGGTCTCCGGTCGTTGCTCTTTGCCACATGAGTATTATTGAACTACGATTCACATCGAAATACGACCACCGTGATAGCGGACCGTTATCCACCACTTCTGCGTTTAGCCGGCAAGATTACGCGTTGGTACTATCTGATTGTTGCGAGTTTGCTAATTGGCGAAACGTACACAACCCGTGACTCACTGGTGCGAGACATCAGTGAGTCACGGTGTAGTGGAGGGCGCCTGGCCCTCGGAGCCAGCGATCCCTTCGTGTTTGCACGCAAAGCTTCAATACTCTAGTAGTCGTAGCTAGTAGTAGTAGTGCTGGCAGCAGCAGTAGCAGCAACTAAAACCGCTTCAACAGCTTTTGCTGCTTTACTTATGTCTCCGGCCACTTCCACTTCAATTCCCAGCCCTCTTATTTCTGCATATGGTGCAAAATTACGGACGGCCCCTTGTTCGCCTTAGTTTGCCGTTGCATTAGAACAGCGAGTCGTTATAACGCATGAGGCATACCGGACGTTGTATATGGGGTAGTCACGGGATTACCAAGAATTGGCGAAGGGCGAACGGGGCGGGGTGTGTTTATAGTATGTATATCGCTGCATGATAAAAGCAGCAGTGCATTTTGCGCGGGGAAAAAAAGCATTCTACGAACTACTTTTTTGTATTTACATGTCACGCATTTGCATTCTGCTCGGAATATGATGGGTTGCATCACGCGCTCGTATGCGACGTTGAGGTTGTGATACATCGCTCTTGTTGTTACGGCATTTGGACTGTTAACTAATATTGGGAAATGGAAAATTAACCCAGTGCGAGATTATTTGCACGAAGTTGGAACGCCGAATACTAGTGGGATGTCAACGAAGCAGTCCGGGATCATTGCGTAGCAGCCAATCAGAAACTATGTCTGATTAAAGGCTCGCAGAGAGGCCTCATTAATCACCCTCGCCTATTGCCTCTTCCTCTGCTCACGATATGCAGAGCGCTGATCTTACAGACGTTGAACGCTGCCCCCGTGGCTTCGGGAAAATTTAATCCGACAGGAGGTTCAGTCGATGAGGCTTGACTGCTAATTATGGTGTCGCGATATTTCTGTTTGTAAACAGACGTCGACGACTGTATAACGACGAATGGGAGTAATTTAGGTACTTCGTGAGTATCGTGTCTCCGCAGTCAAGGGATGAAATAACATTTGAATTTCTACCGTTTTGATATACCACAGAGAAGACACAATGGTGAATGTACTGAGCAAATGCCTCACTTTACATCAAGTGATTGGTCTTCCGGAACGGATGCGCGGCTGTAAACGTTTTCAAGTTACAAAGACGAAAGCGCGGGTAAAACTTTGAGAGAAATGAATATCTGATTTGATTACGTCGCTGTTATACGTTGAAGGAAAAACGAAGAGTGGAGAAGCGTTTCTGTGCCGTAAGAACAACGTTTGGATCGCGGTAAAGCTCACGAGTTAGCGCGACCCACAGGGCTGCTGATTACTCGGTTCGATTTGCCGAGAGATGAGTCACCGCTAAATCCAAGAGACGGAACATTAATTAACCCCGCACCGTAGCAGAAGTAGTAATTAGAGAAATGTTGCCCGAGAGGGGTAACTCTCTCTTCAACCGGCAGATCCTCTTTGGAGTTCAGAGTGTCTTGGTGGAGACGGAAAAGAGTGACCGAAAGCGACAGACAAGTGCGCGCGCGAGGCCCCTCCCCGTTCGGTAGATGTTGATGCCGCATTTTCCAAACGAGCCTTCGGGCAAAACTTTGCTGAAGAAATTAGAATTCGGATTGCGAGCTCCGTTCCGAAACTTGGAATCTCTCTTTCTCATGATTATCCGCCCGTTCAGTTTGCACTCTTTCTATCCGACTTTGCTGACAACTGAGCGACTCCACTTTTCCTTTCGCCCGATAGGCACTCTTCGCATAGCCGCATGCATATCTCCCCCGGGATACAGAACGAGATAAAGGGAAAATGACTGAGAGAAGGAGATAGAGGAACTGTAGTAGAAACGTTGCTGCTGCGACGGCGAAAAATTAATTGTGGCGAAAGTATAAGAAGTATAAACTGGACGAGACGTCGGTTAGTGCCAACTCATTTGGCGCTCTGGACTCTCGTTCGCAAGCCGAGGGAAGTGAAAGGGCGGGAAAAAGAAGAAGACTAGCGACGGCGGCGAGAGAGCAACGTGCTTACGAAAAATTAGCAATTCTAATATTTGTGCCCGTGGCGAGACAAATTTATTAATTAAGTCGAAGTGGTGGGAAATAGCGAGATTAAAACTGTGAGTAGGAGATATATCCAATGCGAAACTAGCCGAGAGTCTGCGATACAGGCGTGCAACAAGGAATTCTTTCCGTTTATTTTCCTGGAATATTACGGGACGCGCGCTTGTGGATCGCCAGAAAAGGTACGATAAAGTGCTGCGAACACCGGGATGGATCTAGCCTCGCAGGAATTGAAGGGGTGGGTAGGGAGGAAGGCGCAAGTCGAGTGGGTCTTGTCGTACCGGCGCGCGCGAGTACGAGCTTCGGTAGCACACTGCTCAGCAAGAAACTTTTAATTCAGTAACTTCTGGATTAAATTATCACGCCGGGATAGCGTGAGAGGCGGAGAAGAGTGGCAAGAAGCGAGACAAAACGCCGAGCCCAAGAAAAGTGAGACGACGATTGTCTCAGGAAAGATTAAGAAACGTAGTTTGAGGGCCGTGAGTTCGCGTCCAGCCTCTCCTCCTTCCTTGCTGAGCCCGCTACGGAAAATTTCACTGCTGGCGCTTTGCACCGAGAAAGCTACCCCTCTCTACACTTTCTGCTTCGCTCTCTGCTGTGCTTTGCTTTGAAGAACCAACGGCACGCACCACCGGGGGATGTCCCGCTGTCTTTCCTCTTCTACCTCTGGAGGTTTCACAGAGGGCTAAATCCTTTTTGCAAGAACGGTTCGCTCGGTTTAACTCTGCTAGAAACTATGGAAGTACCCCTTCGTCTGTCGAGGTCGAATCTCTCTTTCCACTTTTTATCGTTCCTTTTCCTCGATTATATAATCGTATCTCTTCTTATTTATATCATTCTCTCTTTCGGACGACCAGTTTACAAATTATTACACGCAAAAGTAGACGTGCAAATTGAGATTGATCTCTCTTATTCACCCTCTATATAACGATAATGTTCGTTCTACCGATTATTTGAAATCGCGTTATAGACGATTTACGATTCGTAATATTTCCGTTCGATTCCGTAAGCGCACTACGGCAATTTGTAATCCCCCTATTCGGTAATACGTTGAACGGCTCGTGGCCCACGAGCGGAAACGGATGTTATTCCTGTTCGTATCACGGAATGAGAGGAGAAATAGCAGCTCAATGGGACTGTCTATAGCATAGTCTATCTCTCTAACTCCCAAATTTCTCCATATCCACTTTGCTGTACAGTCTAACGGTACATCCTCGCCGGACGAATATATACATATACATGGATAGATAGAGGAAAATGTCGTCTAAAGAGTGGAAGAGGATCGAGAAAATAGTACACGGTTGAAAGACCGAACACTGGTGGGTTATGAGTGAGAGACCGGAGAAAAATAGACGGAAAAATAGAGAGAGGGACGTACAGAAGAGACTGAGCGAAAGAGAGGTTCACGAAGAGTCGTCGTAGCAGTAGCGGAGGGTTGCTGCATCCAAAACAGGGATTTCAGACTAGTCCGGGGCACGCTTGACTGGATAAAATATCCTTCATTGCTATTCCCGGGGTTTCGAGGTTCCCGACTCGGGGATCTCTTCCTCCACAGTGAAGAAACGCGGCAGTGCTATACAGTAGAGTGAGATAGAGCAGAGAGAATCCAACCGTTAGGTAACAGAGGACAGCTTGGCAGAAAAAGGACGTCGAATTCGGTAGGATGAGAACTCTCGTCCTCCTTTCTTTTTGGAGAAGAAAGAGGTAGAAGACAAGGTAGATGCCGAACAGAGGACGAGGCAACGAGAGTTTGGCGAAGCTTGCTAGAGTAAAGTATAGTGGATAAAGCGCAGCAGTGGTAGTGGTATAGCAGTGGATGTGGCGGCGATAGGAAACGCAAGAGTGTATGCCACGGAAAGACGGCAAGGAAGGTAGCAGGGCGTAGAGCAGGAGTACCTCCAATGCCGCTTCGGCACACGCTGGGCAAGAGAGCAAGGGTGCTGGGAAAAGGTCCTGCATTGCGACAACTAATGAACCATCTTGGAGCGGACCCCTGAAGTCCCGTGAGACGTGACGGCGCAATGCAGTCAACCAGTCTCCCTCGACTTTTTGCTCGGCTACGCCGTCCTTTCTCGCTACCACCGGCGGTTGTGGCAGAGAGCTGGAGGCGGTTACGACGATGAGGATGAGGACGACGTAGCCACTGCCACTCTTACCACGTTTTCAAGCCAACCCCACTCCCTTGCCTCTTTAACTCGTAGGGTTGGCCCTGGCTGCGGCATACGACAAGAGTGAGAAAGGTGCAAAAGAGAACCTGAGCGGGCAAAGAAAAAAAAATAGCCTCAGACGAAGGCTATTTTTTCCGCGAAGAGGACAACCTCCCGCTCACTCTTTCTTCCTCGACCCTTCATCTTTATACCTTCCACACTGTTCCTGATGTTTGAATTTGAATTTTCTTCCCCAACGAATTCAACGAGCTCGTTGAAGCTTGACCCAGGATCGAAGGGGTAACAAAGTCAGGTTGTAAAAAGAAGAAGAATAATAGAACAGAAAGAGAACTATCGATTGGGAGCGGGAAAATAAGTCGCCCACCCCGTTCCCTCCTTCCGATTCCTACTTTGATTCTCCTCATAAGTACGGGACGAGACAAGATTTTCTCTATCGAACGTCTTCGCCACAATGTCTCCAACCCCTTTCCTTTCTCTTGTCCACTGTTTTGCGTGTTTTGTGTGTCTTTCTCCATTATGTCCGATCGTGTGACCCAACTCCACTCGGAATTGGAATTCAAACTGTCTGCACACCGGTTCACTCAAATTCGGAGGTTGAGAGTAGAAGCCAGAGCCATCGTCAATGTATATAATCCACTGTCTCCTCTGTGCCGACACGGGAAGATCTTAAGGGACGAAAAGTCGAGAGAATGAGGGAGGACTTGCCGAGCAGTCTCGAACTGTACTATCCATTCTTTGCTGACCTCGGCAATAAAGGGGATTCGCGAATAGAGACGGGAGCACGAACCGCCGAGTCCTATGGTCTCTTCGAAAATCCTTGGATTGCTGCTCTTCCTCACATTTTCTCCTCTCTATTCCTCTACAACTGTTTTTCTTCACTCTGTTCTTTAGTTCTTCCACTCTTTTGCTCTCACTCGCTCCTGTAATTGCGTTAAAGTGGACGAGGGTTGCACAAAACCACCCCACGCTATACGCGGAATAATAAATTCTCAGGGCGGTAACGAAAGTTAGGGATCTCGTTTTAGGGTCCGTTAGCGAGAGCCACAGCTTCTCCACGACCGCACAACCACTATACCGTAGAAATCGTTCTTTTCTACTACATTGTATAACTAGACAGAGTGAAGGGAACGTGACCCGTAAGATCGTAAAAAACGTACTATATACGTGTTCGGACGATCTAGTCTTCGTGATAAAGATTGGGCGAAGCTCCAGAGGTGCGATGGAAGAATTATCACCATGTCTGTGATATATTCAGCGGCAATTATTATTGTTATTTGGAATAGCGTTATCAGTTAAAAGAAATAGGATTCCAGGAACGAGCTGTTAAAACTGATATAACCATTTATGACAAATGCCGGAAGGTGCATTGATTAATGTAAAGCAAGATCAGTTACCATTGTTTAAGCCGATTGACAACTATATCAACAAGATGAATGGGAGATAAAGTACAATAGTGTATTCTGTCTTGTTGGTCGTAACTGGAAACAGCTCGTGTACCGTATCTGCAACGGAACATTCCCGAGGTAGATTGAGCGCAGAATGTCGAATTGGCGAAGGGTAGAAAGCGGGTAAGCGAAGACGCAATCGGGAGGGGAGACAAACTTAGTTGAATATTGTTTCGTTGGGGGATTTGTGCTCGAGTGAGCGCAGCTGGCCGGTTTGCTGCTTCGATTCCTTATTACAGTATGCTATACATATACTGTATAGATATAGTTTATTATCACGGTGTATAACCAGCAATCGAATGCTACGCGGACGAAACGAGAGATGAGAATGGAATGAATCGAAGAGAAAATCGGGATGGCGCGACGAAGCGAGAGGCAAGAGATAAATAGAGACGAGGAGAAACGAGTTGACGGTGTACACAAAAGGGAGTTGCACGTTCCGCGAGTCATAGAGAAAACGAATGGAATATTGCTGAAATAGGAAATACAAGGAAGGAAGATCCCGTAACGTCGTAAGAGAGCACACACCGGTCGAGGAAAGGAAACGAAAAAGTGGGAAAACGTCGGTTCACCGGGGTGAGAGAAACAATTCGAGGAATGTATTTCATAAAGCGAAATAGGGCGTTCCAGGCGTTCGTCCACTTTCCGTGTTTCTCCCGCTCGATCTCAAGTGGCTCGTATCTTCCACGAAATACCGACGTTCCCCCTTTTCTCTTTTATCCCATTTATTCCTCTTTGCACATCGAGGTTTCTACGTTGAAGGTAAGTTTTTCAACAAATCAGTTACCGTTTCTTATCGCATTATGATTCAAAGGACTTCGTCTTCAAAGGAAACGTGGGAATTATAATACTTATTCGCGGAAGAGTCGATTAAATCGTCGTTGGCCGCAAAACTGATGAATGTATATGTGAGCACCTTGCGGTGAACGCGGTGTGGCTTTCGCTCGCTCACTCGCTATGGAAGAGCTCCGGAGAGGCCGACGATTCAATCTAATCTCCGATCCGAGTTGGGAATCGTGCCTCGCGTCGATTGACCATCGAGGTCGTACCCAACCGCCCGTGTGTGCACGTGTGTGTTCGTGAGTTTGGATGAGATCCTATCCGGTTCGATGCGGATAGCCTGCCCTCTGTGCCTCCGCCCTCCGCACGACTCATCAACTATCGAGCCACAATGGACGCTGGACGGCGTTATGGTTTTCCAGGACGTTGATGGTATCACAATATTCTATACCACTGGCGATACACGTGGTTTCCACGACGCCTCTCCGGCGATCTTTCGGTACTCTCTTGCGTATGCGCCAAACGTCATTCAATACGTCTTTCACCGAATTTTCTTGGTTAACCTATATATCGCACATGAGGAAGGAAGATGGAACGTGAAGTTGGCCCAAGTCGTTGACGACTCTCGATATCGTCGGCAAATTCGACCCGCGGTTCAGAAAACTTTTGATGGCTCAATCTTGGCCCACTCGCGTCCTAACTATACTCGGACAGAGCGACCCACCAGCAGAAACAGCTCCGCGTGCTTAATGTCACCGGTGTGCCGTTCTCACGAAACTGACACCAGAGCAAAAGAAAAAAAAAAGTTCTTGCAGCCATCCGCGAGCACGTGCTTCCAGAGCCTAATATGTTTCGTGTATCCCAGCAGCTCGTGCTTGCGTCGCATACTAGTTGGACGTTTTCATTCCTTTCCCCACCTCCTCAACTCGTCGCGAAATCTCCGGGAGCGTTCCCTGTCTACGAGGGAAGTGCTCGATCCCAATTCTACTTTCATAAGTTTCGCCAAGTTTCAGCCAAGTCGCCCGGAGTAGTGTCATCTAATAGGTTGGCCAAGTGTAACGCAGCCCTCAGTTTTCTTATAGTGCAAACACGTACTACCTTTGGTAGTTTGCTACCTCATTCGGTTCTTTCTCTTTCTCATATTCCCAACCACTGTATATGCCTATAATCCGTGAGGGCGCAGTATAATGAGCAAATGTTGTTTACCTCGATTGTGCATGAAATCGAATCAACTAGAAGGTCTGCAAATGGCTGAAACTAATATCGTGACGGCAAGAACACTTAGCATGCCTCAACTTTGGAATTGCCACTTCCGTAACAGAATACGGATGAGTAGAGATGTCGGGATCCGGTTGCGTGGAAACAAGTATCAGGATGATGTGAAGACGTGCTCTGGATGCAATGATTGCATTAATCAATAGAGCATGTTGAACGCGTTTTTATCCGAACAGCCATGATATTAAGACTTCAGCTTTGAACTATTGCATCAAAAGATGCAATCCCCGTGACTTATGAAAAACTGATTCTCAATGCTTTGGTGTAACTACGCTAACTGTAATAAGCGTATAGTACTGAACGATTCAATTTCGTTATCGAGCCTGCGATGGTACACTTTATTGCCAAGTCCTCTCTGACATCGCGGTGGTCGTTGCGGACGTTCTCAAACATGAGAACGGGCAGATCGGAAAAGGAAGGGAACGATGAGGACTCTTTAATGCTCCCAATTATCGAAGCTGAGCAAAGGGAGGAAGCCGCAGATTTTTTTGTCCTCGGACGTCCGCTATCTCCGGCTTCGTGTCTCTCTCTCTCAGTTAAAAATCTATTGATCTCCCGTTTCCTCTGAATTTATACAACGTTCTTTATCCGACTCATTGAAGAGTGATTATAGAGTATGAATTTGTTCGCTTCCTTTATTTCCATTCTCGTTTCATACCGCTCAACCATTCCTCTTCAGACCTCTTCACTCCATTTGTATCCGCAGCGCAAAGTATCGTCAGCACTTGCTGCCCGATAGCTTTGCACAATATTGATTCAATAACAGCTGAATTCTTCGGGGTTGAAATGCGGTATGAGAGAAAGGGATGAAAGAGGGTAAGAGACGACAAGAAGCGTGAAGCGAAACGTGAGTTTTCTGGAACTGGTTGTACCGGAAAACAGCATCATGAAAAAGAGAGAGGGAGATAAGAGAGGACGGAAGAGATGTCGAGAACGAAGAGGATCCCCTTACCCCTCACCAGAAGAGGAAGAAGTGAAAGCGAAAGATTGGTGCGCGCCGCCCGGCTGTGTTGTAAGAGAGAAGGTGGAAGCTGACAGGCGGTAGAAGTTGCGGTGCCGGAGGTCGAAGGTGCTTGTGGTGGCAACCCTGCAGAAACTCTGCTAGCAGAGAGAAACAGCAGCAACAACAGCAGAAGCAACGACAACGATGCTCCCAGTAGTAGTAGCGATGGGAGTGCGGCTATGGGCTACGGGCGCAAGGGCGTGGTATTCCGGCTTCATTTCATCCTTTATGCCGCGCAGCACAAGTCGCCGAGGGTTGGGAAAAGGATTCAAGGCGAGCGCGGGAGGGGGCTTGAAGTGGAGGCACGCTGAATTACAACCCCTTGTGAGATACCACAGAATGCAAGCTTAAAATTATACGGGCGTCAGTCGTTTCTCCCTTCCTCCCTCTTCATCGGAGTTTCTCGCTTACTCGCAAGCAGTTTCCCCAATCATGGCCCCAGTTCATTCTCTCTGTCTCTCTCCCTCTCTCTCTCTCTCGTATACTTGAGAAGATAGCACTGACGCTACCTTGGCACGGTGTTTAACAAACGAGCAGGGAGTTATAGGAACGTCGGACTCAAAATTGTGGCTATTATCGTCTGCACAGTGTACGGACAATCGACCTTCTTCTTGAATTCGTCATTACGGCTTGTCTAATAAAATCACAGTCCATTACATGTAATTTTCCAATTCGTTGATTGTAATCTCGTGAGCAACGTCTACAAGAAAATTCTTTGGCGTCTAAAAAATCGAAGTTTCATCGTCGTTTGTCCGTAGCGACGACATGATCGCGCACGACCATTCTTCGCGAGTTTACGAGGCCTTAAACATCCAATTAAGATACCTATAAAGCTTAGCCGCGTGCTTGGTAACCCTTCGCTCGAACGACCGAACGACGGGGCGTTACACACTTTTACGTTCTCAGACTCTCGAAGAAAAAAATCTTAAAAGCTATAGCCGAGAGCCTGACTCGACTTTCACTTGATCTTTGGACGTCGACGCGACAAGTCGGCCATAATTCCCCCAACAAAGAATCTATGCTCCATTTGCGTGGCCATATCAAGCGAAGATAACAGAAATTCGGTAGAAACTAAGCGTGCAAATGCGGGGAGCGAGAACCACACTCCGCGATGAGGTAAACGAAGTGGATGCACTGGATATGGTGGTAGAAGAGCATGGAGTTTGAGTAGAAGTTAATCTTCTCGGTCCACTAGAAGCTCGGGAATCTACCAATTAGTTCGTATCCAGTGCATTGTCTCACTCTCTGCTACTGTTAGTTCTGCAATGGCCTGGAGACCACCTCCAGCCATGTTCTCTCAACCCTTGAAGCCTTAACACAATCGCCCTCGTATTTCGGAGCAGTTTATTCCATCTCTGTCTCTGCCACGTACAGGTAGCTTTCGGGCGATGCAAAAGGAACGTTTCATAGCGTTGCGAGACCCGAAGGAGGTACTATATTATGCTACACTACAAAACGTTGTGCTACTCGGTGCACACTGGGGATGATCGAAATACTATATACCCTGTTGTTAATCCTGCAAACGCGTAAACCGAAAGACGTATAATATGTCCTCTTTTTCATACGGATATAGAAGTCTGGCAGCACGTTCATAGTTATGTAAACAGGTATACCTGCATGTCGACTCTTCGCGATTTCCGCACCGTTACCCTCAACTATGCTATTGGATCCCTGTGCGAGAATGTTTTATGTAAACAATACATATAGAGATCGCGTTCATGCGATTTGACGGATCATTTGAAAAGGATAAAGATCTTTTCTCTCTCATCGTGTGCCCCGGCACGTGTCAAAAAAAAAGCGAGGTTGATGGGTCTATGGTTGAGCCTATGAGAACGAGATTCACGACCCCTCTCGACTTATAGATCCCGTCCTTTCAAGCGCACGCATCGTCTAAAACATATATCCCAAACCGCAGACGCATGGCCACCATTCGTTTGTTTGGTAAAGAGATTCTTGTTTACACGAAGACTTTTCGGCTTCCCGACGGTATTAGACCGCGAGGATCAAACTTTCACGGTACAACCTCGTCGTACGCCTCTCAATTCCTATACCTGACACACAACAGGTCATTTCGTGGAAGAGACAAAGGTCGAGGTTGGCATGGAGAGAAGGTAAAAAAGAGGTACACACGACGCGAAGCTAATAAAAAAAAAAGTTTACGCAACTAAAGGAACGAATAAAAAAAAAAAAAGAAGCGGAGATCTACCCACGGTCGTTGCTCAAGCGGTCCTCAACGAAGAGCCACGACTTTTTCCACAACGCTACTGCGTTCTCGCGGCGCATTTCCTTTTCTCTTTCTCTTATTTTTTCCGTGACACAGGAGAGCAAGCCTTGTCCGTTAAGTGAGGCGGACTCTAACGGATATCATTGCCATGAAAAAGTACTCCGGTTTAAGCCGGTACCGCTTCTTCCTTCTCGTCCCTGTCGCTCTCTTTACCACAGAATTATTCATTATTATCCTGGTCGTCCTTCTACGCAGGGAATGAACCTACTGTCGTCCTCGTCACTTTTATACTTTCCTCTTCGAGAGTCAGCGTAATTTCTACCTCGTCACTTCCTCGGTCGTTCACCCTCATACTTTGTGACTCGACTTTATCCAGACTCCTCTCTTCATCTTCGCCTTTCCAGCATCTCTGCCCTCTTCTCCTCCAAATATCTCCTCTACTTCTCCTTTACCTTCCCAATCTTCACCGTCCTAACCAGCCGCTTATATCTCCCTTGGCTTCTCCACTTCGCGCTCCTTTATTCCGTTGAAAGTTGGACGTACACGGATAAAGGTGGACTCCCATAGGCCATTGGCTAAAGTGCGAGAGAATCCACCAGCAAGTCGAGTTTGCAAAAAAGTTGAACGGTTAAATATTCATGCGGGGAGCCGTTGAGGCTGTCGTGGAAACAGTAGGCAAACCGCGAACCCTTCGACTGAGTTATATGGATGCGAGAGCGCACGGCGAAGAGATGGAAATGAATGAAAAGGTGAAACAGAACAGAACAAAATTGAAAAAAAAAAAAAAACAATCGTAGCGAATGCTGATAACAAAACAGAAGAGCGAGGAGGAAGCCTATGTATGATGAAAATGAGAAGGGAAGAATAATAAACGAAAAAAACAATAAGCGATTGGACCTCAACCCTCAATAGTCCAAATGCCATCGAAATACATATTCCCCTATACGTCACAGCAGTGTATTATTCTTCTCAATCGTGTCACTCACGACTGTTGCCGATACAAAATGGTAAATTTGTCCGAATAAACGTTTTTACGCAAAAAATATTCCGTCACCCGAAACATTGTTCATCGTGTAGTAGTGATTTTTGGTGTATAGCAGACATACGGCAAATACGCTTGTTTGACATTGAACAGACCGTTCCAAAAGCGTTTTCTGACGAACACAGGTCGAATCGTTTTGGTCTAAACCGCCTTTCAACTGGCGCGGAAGCAGGTGTGTTCGATTCCGCAGGTGCATTGTTTCCGCGTCGCGTGTACATGTGCTCTCCCAGTCGGGGCGCATGGATCGGTGCGTCTACAATCCTAGAAAGCGGCGGTACGATTGCAAAAACGAGACGAAAAATAAAATGGAATTTTTGGCTATTGCCGGTCTGCGTCGCTATGGGATGTCGAAGTGGTTCTTCCCAATCGAATTTTTCACGTGGCAAGTGGCAGTGGCGATTCTGTATACGATGTGCTACTGCTCCGCCGATGCAGAGCTGTAACGGCCCGCAGAATTTGCAAAGGTTCGATGTGCCGGTTGTTCGAACGACGAGACGATTCACGGATACATAGAATCTATAGTACCGACGTATAGAATAACGATGGACATAGACATAGGAGTTGTTTCCATCCAAACGGGACGGGATTCTGGGCAAAGATATAGACACGTGGAAATGTACTGCTCTTGCCTGCCGACACACACACATCCAAAAACTTGCGCACATACGAGAAAAAGAGAATTCACATGCGAGCGAGCGGAGAGAGGACCAGAAAGACATTGGTATTACAGTGACAAACAAAATATCGTGCCAGCGTAACGGGACACGGAGGGGGATGACGTGGATGAGAAAGAGGTATGAGGCAGCAGGCAGTCAGGCAGAGAGGGTCGTCCCCGAACCAGGAAAACTCAACCGAGCGGTCGAGCAAACAATGACGTCGAAGCGGTATTGTTCTCCAAGTAATTGAATCCAGCAGCCTATGCCCCACCCAGCCGCCGGTTTTATTCTCTCATTCTCCTACTCTCTTATCCTCTCAACTTCTTCCTATTTCCTCTATTCTCCTTCTATTCTAGACACGCTTCTTCTCTCGGTTTGAATCTTTACAACCCTGAAACCCTCTGTTTTACTTCGATGCTATGTTTTTTTTATACCTGTATCATTCTTTGGCCATTTCGAATACTTCGACGGAGAAATTTTTTCATCGTTTCAAATAGTTGCGCGACGAGCTTCGCAAATTTTAACGAAGAACAGACACGGGCCAATGCCCGAGAAAAGGGGAAAGATTGACGGATTTTTCTGCCACGATCACGGAAAACGAGCTTTTCGGAATTATTTCCCAAGGAAGAAGCTCTATATATATATATATATGAAAGCGTAATTTCGCAGATGAGATAGTTACCAGACGGGACTCCGGAGTGCAGACCCGGCACGTTTTTCGCGAGAGGGTTTAGGAAGAAAACGTGCTCTGGCTCTAGCACGGTCCGGACTCTCCTGTACGACGAGTAGATGAAAAGAGAAAAAGAACACAAGGAAGAAAAGTTTTCTCGGGCCTCACCGCACCCCCTGTGCGCGCGGGGGAGCGTCTCCTTCGTTGGAGGTAACGGGGAGAGAAATGAGTGGCCCAAACGTAACTTGGAAACGAAGTGGAGCGTCCGGGCAACGAAGTTTGGAAACAAAGAGTGGAGGAATCGGGAGAGAGAATAGGAACTTATGCTGCTCGCGCGCCGCCCTCCTCCCCAGCAGGTAAGTTTGAGATTTTATTCGGTCCAAGAGAAGCTTTGTCACTCGTTTCTTCGGTGAAGTAACGCTTACACGAGTATGGAGAGTATAGGAACAATCGACATAGAGGAATACTTGAAATAACGAAATTCGTAGAGATCGCGCAAAAGAATAAATTAATATATAGTCGATGCTAGAAAGTTACTAACTTCGTTAGTTCGGGTTAATTTTACTCTCGGGAACTATGCGTCGAGTATCGTTCACGATTGATCGTTATTGTTACCGAGTTACGTCATAGAGGCGCAATGGGGCGCGCCTTTGTATGCCGATAATTAAACAGTTATGCATCGACGGGGAAAATCAAGCGACGGACATCGTGTGTAGGTGTATAGGTTATGTTAGAGTAACATTGGCAGGGTGGGTCAACCATGTGAGCGTTTGGGTGCACATATATCCAAATCGGGGTTTCTACGGCAGAACACGTACGTACAAAGCATACGAATGGCAAACAGGAATGAATTTGGACTGACGGCCTACAGGGTCGCGTAAGTTTTGCTCTCGAACGGCAGGGTTCTCTTTGCTTGCCAAGGGTGTGTATAACACTGGAGGGGGGAGGGGGGGGGGGTGCATGTTCGTTCTTTCGTTTGCGTACAGTGTACGTGCGCTATGCGAAACAGTGGAGGGAATGAGAGTACAATGTAGAGAAGGACATGAAAACCCAATGATCGCCAAAGGAAAGAGCGAGAGGAGCGCAAAAGTTTGCGTTCACTCGACTATCGAATTTCACTGTCCACTCGTGGCCCCTGCTACGGCCGAGTTGTAGGAACGAAACCCGAGGGCTTTCTCCGCGCTCGTTGCTGACCGTGAACCCTCGTACCCCGAACAGTAGGATCCACACATCAGCGAGCCGACTTATGCAGTAGTGAACGTATAGCGAAACTATACACGAGAACTCGTGCGAGCGCCCGTCGCTCGATCGGTGCCGGGTAGCAACAACGATCAGCGACGAGGGGTCGTCGATCGCTTTACGAGAGTTTTATGCCGAAACTATATCGTCCGTGATAATGCTTCTCTACTGGCAAAGGGGTTGGAGGATAGTGCGGTGGAGAGTCGATCCCGCTGCAAACGCTTCGTCGTTCTCAACCCCTTTCACCCTCTACACCGTCCACCCCACCCGTACTTTCGTTATTTTATGTGTACTATCGTTCTGTACGTAAATTATCCCAACTTCTCGTCTTTCGTACACTTATCGTCATTTATATTTCATCATTTATTTTCTACTTACTTATTTTTATCGCGCGGAACGTGTTTGCAAGATATCTTTCGTGAAGCTTACCTGCAACGAGAAAAAAAGACAAAAAAAAATCAGCTTGGTAAATTTACACGCAACGTTATAAATATCGGCATTAATATGCATATTAAAGTATAATTCTGTTAAAGTGAAAGTTATAATTATCAACACTTGTAGGCAGACAATTTGTAATCAATTTTGAATTTATCAAAGTATCGTGCGACGGTGTTGTATCACTGTTTCGCGAGACGGTGTCGAGAGTTTCGGAAACACCCTTCGCGCTAATATCCCATCTCCATCGGGGAGCTTGGAAGATGCTAGTATAAGATCCGAAGAGGGTGAGACGTTGTACGGTTATCAAAGGTTTGCAAGGGCAGCGGTAGCGCGCGTTCCGCCGCTCTCAGTTACCATATACATCTATATAATATATATATATATATATATATGTATACGACACGGACATAGCACCTACATACGTATAATATACTGTATATAGTATGAACCTTTGCAAGTTTGCGTTAAAGGTCTTAAAGGTGTCTCGTGCTGCACGCGAAATTCTCAAGTTATGATTTAGTATCCGGAGGGCGTGCCGAGGAGAGAGGACTCCCTCCTCATTCGAAGATGCGAAGCAGAGCGAGACTCGGTCGGGAAAGAGGTGCACGAGGTACGAGGAGAGTCGAAGAGGAGCCTCAAGCGAGAGGGTTAGAGATATGGAGAAAGATCGAGAAAGCGAAGTAAGCAGGAAAGAGGAATGGGATGGAACGAGGGGGGGTTACAGAAATTGGAGAAGGCGCGGGAAAGCAGTAGATCGCGAGAGACGTAGTAGGTACGAGAGGAAAAGCAAGAGAGCGTAGTAGGAGTAACTTCCTAACAAGGCGGTTAGTTGCGGCTTAGCGACGCTATGAACGGGAAATATTGCCGGAGCCACCCGACGGGGGATCCTGTTTTCGGTCTCGTATTATATATATTATCGCATATAATACCTAAATACAGAGAGAGAGAGAGAGAGAGGTAGGTATCGAGGGTGGAAAGTAGGGGAAACCGGCGTGCAGTTACCGATATTTCACCGATAAGCGACTGGCTGCCCAAGTCCCACAGAGTTGGGCACAGAGGGATGGTACAGAAACGAGGAGGAGTGAGAAGGCCACCAACCCAATTGCTATGGTAAACGTGTATACTATATAGGCTATCGGGGAGTTAGTATATATATATGCAGTACGATAGAGGCGCACCCGTTCACTCGCACGGGGTTAAATTAGTCCAGAAGCTTTCTCCGGCCCTCTCGAAACTACCTCGGTCGCTCGGTAATTCGAGAGGCCGAACGAGAGCTTGCGAACGGCCCGAGCAGCACATAGCGCAGCACATACACTCTTGGAACCCTTTGGCTAGCCACTCCGCTCCATCGTTATAATACGTCCATACATTCATACGTCGAGCATATATATTTCTAAAGCTGGCCGAGCTGTCCTCTCCGAGGCTCGGGAGTCGTTGTCTTTGCATTGTCTTCGATGAAGCTGCGCGATTGTGAAAACTTTTTATCCGCATTCGAAAAGGATACGGTGAAAGGAAACAGACGAGAAAAAAAAAAATGTGAATGATGAAAAAAAAAAAAAAAACACGGGGAAGACTAGAAAAATTCTCTTCCGACTCATTGTTCCCATTCAACTTCGAGTAGTTCGAAAACTCAGTGACGAGAGGATTCCGGAGACGAAAAATTCCAACGGTATCTTCTCGTCCGTTGTATTCGTAACGTTTTGCTGAAATACACGCGCGCCATTCTTCGGAATTTTATCGATGGTATTAATTTCGATGGGTCGCCGAAAGAATGTGGAAGATAGTGGGAGGTTTCGCGAGAGCGGGAGGTTTCGCGAGAGCGGGAGTCCATATAACGGCGATATTTTATTGCTCACGTGTGATAGTACGTACTTCGTACTATTGTTTACATGGGTTGTGTGCCACGGCGCGTTGTACCCCTTCGCGCGTATATATTCGACGCTCGTAACTTGATTCCGGCATCGCTTACTGTTGCGATCGAGTCCTCTCGCAGCCTTCGTCATACCCTTTGTCTTTACTTGTATATATCTCGCTCTCGCAATCGTTAAGTCGATAAAACGAGACGTATTTCGCTCAATAAATTCTAAAACCGAGTGTAAACCCGCGGCATGGAGCGAATAGAAGTACGCGAGGGAGGATAGCAGCAGCAGAGAAGAGTGAGATCGTTGAGTTTCGCGGTCCTCCTGCGAGCTCCGGCACACCGTTTGTCGTATTCGAGTGTAATTTCCCCCGAGGTATATAGTATATACCGGGGCGTCGGTGAGACGAGATGTGGAGGGGGGGGGGGGGGGGGGGGGAGGGGGTGGTTCGCTGCGAAATTTCGCCGAGGTTACCGAAGGCAAAGTAGCGAGAGCGAGGAAGCGAGATAGGAAAAGCTTCGATTGAATCGGAACCAACCTTCGCGTTCTTCTCGCCACGGCTCGTCCAATTATTTCTGACGCTCCACTATGCGCGCGATCGGCCCCGGCAATTAACGCTACGAGGGCTTGTCTTCCTCACCGTTAACCTCGGGGCATCGATCGTGCCTCTTGCCGCACCTCTCTCCGACTCGTTCCACTATGGTTCGGCGAGTTCACCAAGCCTCAAGCCCGAGAAACGATCAACCTCTCTCACGTCTACTGCCACAGCAGCTCCTTTGCTCTCTCCCGGTAGAGTCCATTGACTTCTTCCGTCGAGAAAATTTCGATTCATTAATGAAAATCCCCGGACGAAGATAAAACGACGAGACCCATAATCGAGGCGAGTCATCGGGTGATTATAATGATGTGGCATTTGAAGATTTGTAAGTAAATACACACCGAGAGAAAAAAACAATCGGTTGATATAACGAAATCATCGTCACAGTAAAAAAATAAAATAGTCAATGTACCCAACAGTAAGTGCGTTCCCTTAACTATTTCTTCCGATAAAACAGAATCCACCACCCGGAAATGCCGATTTAATTGATGAAACCCATTTTATCCCTCAGTGCCGAATCGTAACACTTCGCGATTTAATTTTTATTAAATCGCCATTTTTTTTTTTTCTGGTGTCTGAACGATGCCAAAACAGATGAAAGAGAATCCAATGTTTCGGAAAAGATGGAAACAATTTATCATCGTGAAAGAGCGAAAGATGAAACAACGGAAATTATTAATTCAACCTTCAAGGCGATCATTCGATAGAAGTTTGCCAGCGAAAAACATTTCTACTTCCAGCTTCTTTGCTATAAGCCGGCGTACATATGTACACGAGAAACACAGTAGTTCAGCTACGATTCAACGTCGAATTCCGGATTTTTTTGCTTCTTTTTATTTATTTATTTACAGGAGTACGGGGAGAGGTCGGGCACCCTTAGCCTTCCCGGTGATACGGGGCCCTGTGTTGGAACGCGTCGCGTGAGGTACCCCACCGTAGCACAGCCTGACTCGCTTATATTTTATTCATCCCCTATTGAATTCGGGCTCAATCTCGCGAGAGTGTCTCTCGACGGCGAGACCTCGCTTTCTCCTTATTCGAGTTCTCTCCTTCTTCCTCGAGACTCTTTCCCTTATGTCTCCGTACTCTCAAGGAGAGTTTCTTCCTCCCCGTCGGCGAGGCCCGTTCGTACTTCGCTTATTCGTTGGTCACCGAGCGCCGTATTTGCCAATCTCAGTGCATTCTTTTTTTTTTTTTGCTTCTCTCACTGTCTACCCGACTGGTCAGTAACCACCGGTAAATTAAATACTATGGATGGAGAAAATATTGGCCCGAAAAAGTTGCGCAACTGCGTCGGAAGTACCCAAGGGAAATATGCGTTTCAATTCAATTCGACACAAATTCGCGATCTTTTTTTACAATAAAATCATTTTTTTTTTTTTGTTTTCTGTACATTTTCAACACTTTTCGCATTTGTCAGCAAGCGGAGTTGGCAACGGGAAAAGACAATGGATATAAAAAAAAGAGGAGCGTAAGCAAGAAAATTCTCGAGGAGATCTTGTTCTTTCAATATAAGAAGTTAACTCTTTTGGATACTTGGAAGGAGTCGACTTCTTGAATATCTCATGAAGTCAGCATGGGTTTTCTCTTGCCAGTCTCACTGACTCGGCTGCATCAAGGTGTCTAAGGGAGAGGAAGACAGGGAGGGAGGGCGGGAGGCAGGGAGGAGGGAGCGCAGACTCTTGTAGAGGGTTGCTGGCTGACTGAAGACGGAGAGGCAAGGGTAGCGTTTCTCAATATTTAATAGAGTCTGGTTGGAAGTGCTGCCTCGACACTTCTGAAATTGCACGATGAGTTTTCGCGAGAGAGTGAGATAGGAAGAGGTCTACGCCGAGAGATGACGTCTCGACTGAACGACCCATAGTACGTAGTAGTAGACGCGCGGATAAAATGGTGGAGGAGGGGTGACAACGAGCCGGTGCACTGACTGGCTGACTGCTGGAAGGCTAAGAACGAATCACTCGTCGTTGTCTAACTTTAATTCCAGGAAGGCGAAGAGAATTCGTTGAGTTTCGCAGACGCGCGCCGTTCAAGTATTCATCGTTGGATGATTTCACGGAAATTCAACGCGCTTTCATTGTTGATAATTAAAATTTTTCCGGTATACGAACAAGTAAGTTGAAGGGATTCTCTTAAGGGGATGTGATAGGAAAAGGATATGATAAAGAAATCTACGAAAAGAGGACGAGTCGAACGAAGGAGAGACCCAGATGAAGAAACGGTGGGTTAGCGTGGACTTAAAGGGGATGAATTCCAAAAGAGATGTGCTTTTAATTACGTTAACGCCGGTGTCCGATTAAATGAAGGTAGGAGAGAGCCAAACTCGAGCGGCAAGCGGCGTAGCACACGGGGTAAATTTAATTATAGGACTCTGGGTTAGAACACGGGCTGCGTTCGGGGAGGTGAATAGGTAGATACCACTGGTGGCTGGTGCGGATGTGTAGCTCGGAAAGGCATCAAGGTCCTTTCTCTGCAGCCTCTGCTCTGGAGGATGTCGAGGACTGCTGGGTGCGATGGAAGTAGGTGGAAGAAGAGAGGAAAGGGAGGTTGAGAAGGGGAGGGAGCATGCCGTAGACGCAAGGAAAATCCAACTATTTATATGACGGCAGTTTGTTTAGGTCGCTTAATAATGGGACAGAAGGGGGTCGTTGTAATTAAGGGAAGCGTGGATTCCGTGTTACTATATAGGTACCGTGAACATATTTCTCAGTTGTTCGCCCTCATTCCCTATCTCGCTTGTTCTCTCCTGCCTCACCGTACAACGACTCTGATCCCCGACGAGAATATCGTATCGGCTTTAGCGAGTTCTTACACAGGCTTCACCGCTCGTATACCCACCCAACCCCTTTGCATATTTGTCATAGAGGATAGTACTTTGCAAAAAGCTAATAATTCACGCGAATTCAGATCTCCGCTATATGTACGCGCGATATAAATCTTTTAATACTAAAGTTTTATGCGATAGAGAATCGGATCGTAACGAAAAAAAAAAAAAAAAAAAAAAAATTAAAGATACACCTACCCACGCAGTTATTCTACATTGTTGAAGTACTATACACAGCTTCGAGTAAGAGAAGCAACGTGCTCGACTTTACTAGCGCCGACATGACGGCCATATCCGGGGATTACTCCAAAGTCATCCACCCCCCACGCGGCAGTGCTTTCCCAGTTGCCGAAGCCAAGACCGAGACCGTTGCGACGCGATGCGACTACTTGTGTGTTCCTATCGCAAACGACGAGGAGGAGAACTAACTACACCGACAATTTTCCCCCCCGGCTTGATCGCATAGCTTAAGGTATACTCGTTCGCCGAACCGTGAATCCGTGGGCGAAGCTTACTTGCCACTCCCGCGTGTTTGGTACCAACCGATCGTGCGCGGGTGCGAGAAAGAGAGCCAACCAGGATTCCGGATATCATTGTATTAGTTTGTTGTACACAATGTAAAATACAGTGTACACTATTTTACGGATAGTTTCGTAATGCTTTGTGACTCTTGGCTACGATCGCCATGAGCTCGTATCAGATGTCGGATTTACATATACGACAGCCGGCGATCCCGATATACCTACTGCAAAGATGCCAAAGCCGTCGGTGACGCGGTGCGTAATTTCAAAAGTATTACGCAACGTCATTTAATCTCATTCATCAACAGCATAATAGGGCTCGTTGAGGAACGAGCGAAATGAAAGAAAAAATTTATTCTCCGCACTAAAATCCCGTACTTCTCTATCGCGATAACACGCCAAAGTTGATTATTACGAACGAGAAGCAATTTGAATGCCAGATATGTCGAAATAACAATGAAAGAATTGAAACGTCGTAACTGAAACGATTGCGTCACTCTACGGAAAGTCGATTCTCTGGGTTCTGGTTAGCGAGTTAAAACTCGAGCGCTATGCAACGTCTGATTCATCGAATGCGCGCGTTCGACCTCGGATTTTGTACGTAACAAAACTGTCGATTCGTAACGAGAGAACCGAGAGATACCGAACACCTATTTTTCCAGATAAAAAAATAGATCATGTTGCAATAATTACGAACAACTTGCACTCTCTATACGATATCACTATTTTAGAAAACATGTTCACAGACAATGAAAACAAATCGTGAAAAAAAAAAAAAAAAAAAAAAAATGGTGCAATAGGTTTTTTTTGTTGTTCACGTGGCCTCGCAGGGGTTGGGAAAACAAGTCAGGCGATAAAACAGCCTGTAAATAATCCAAGTGAAGCGCGTTCGCGTCGGCAACACAAGCGGATATCCAGACACACAGAGAATTCTCGGGGAAAGTGCAGATATCGCTCGATTCCGTGAATGCACAACCGTCCCGGTAATTACGAAAACGCCCGCCGGGAGCACACGAAATCAGTATGGTATAGCAGGCGCGGTCCGGAGGTGTATAGCCGGGGAAACTGGCGGCCGGCCGCGTGTAAACCATCCCTATTCTGCCGCGCAATTGTTAACGTATATACATACATAGACACGGAAACGAGAGCGAAATAGTGTGTCGGTGAGGTCGTTACACAGCGAGTCTAGGGGTACAGAGAAACAGACAGAATGAGCTGAATGAAGTGGGACGAAGCCGCGGCAGAAGTGAAACAACTGTAGGGCGACGAGGGGAGGGAGGGAATCCGGTGCAACACGGCGGTAGAGGGGAATTAAAGCCGCGTAATTAACATAGGTAGGTAATTACGAAAGAGTGGCATTCGTGTGCGAAGCGAGAATTCACGTGCCCGGGTGCCACTCTGCCACCGATGCCGGGCGATTAAACGTGCGGATCCTGCGAAATTTCGCACCGGCGTGTATACGCGTAATTGCGGATTCTATGCTATCCATGTATATATAGATAGAGTATATAATATCGGCGTATGCATCTATGTGCTATTTGCCCAAAGTTGTTCGTAGCCGAACTGATAGACAACGGTTCGGCGCGAATACATCGATTTTTCATCCCTCGGGATTACATGCGCAGGTTTTCGCAACGAAAAAAAAAAAGGATTAGGTGCGTCGGATCATCGTATGTGCTGTCGGAAAAATGTGAAAATGACTGTCGAGTTTTCGGTCGGAAAAGTCAATCAGTGATGTCTATTCTCGTTGAGGGAATGCTGAGGGGGAGGGGAGGGGAAGGAATTGCAAGCGCAAAACGCGCCGATTTCACGCTCGTCCAGAATTGTTTTCCTACGCGTATAGTACGCGCAAGTTGACAAATAGTGTAATAATGGGAGCGCTCGTGCGTGAATTGTGACTGGTAATCGGCTGCGTGACGCGTCGATGACTCCATTGTACGTAGACCCCTTCTTCTTTTTTTTTTTTTTTTATCCCGACGCCAACCGCGATTCCGTTCACCAGCCGCCGTTCTACGCGTCAGTATATCTACGCGCAAACACATGCATACCGACGTTGTACAAACGCGCAAATCGTCCAGTGACTGCAGGCCAGAAAAGCGAAAAAGTCAACGTATGGAATGAGAGAAAGAGCGAAGAGATTTTTCACAGAGATCACCCGGTTTCGCGCTACAACAGCGGATATATACTGTATATATTCATAGTCCAACCTGCCATTCCGTCGAAACATTTTTGCTCCACTACGTACGACGAAGCGAACGAGAGAGAGAGATATATGTATTCGGCGATGAAACCGGGAGAACGAATTACGCGAACGTCGCGGACAGTTTGTATGTAAATAAGGTAATCACTGTATTTATGCGCAAAGCCCCGCACGTTATATGTTTTTATTATTCAGACGCGATAAATCGCGTGGCGAGTCTCGAACGTTAATTGTAACTAAAGCGGTGAGACGAGACATGTAACCGGTGAAAATTGTTCGAAGCACACTTTGGCGAAGAAAAGTTTGCAGAAAAACGGTAAGAGGAATGCATGGATCATGAGAACTTCGGGATAAACGAGCGATGCAGACAGATGAATACTCGTTGATGTTCTTTTTTTTGTTTCATAGGTATATTCGTTTTTTTTTATTTGTTCCTAACCATCGGACATACGATACGGAAGAGAACCGACGAAAAGAGAATCTTTTTTACATCGTTGTTGAGGTCGGGTGGAGGTACATTCGCCGTGTCCTCTCACTTACGCTCTCTTCTCTTGTCGGGCACACCGCAGTCCATTAAAATGCAAATACAGAGTTGGTACACGACGAGAACTCGGTGATTTCGGGGGTCGACGGTAAAAATTTCAATATTATAATACGACACCCGGCCTCCGGTAGTTTGGTTATCCAAGGCGAAGAAGCCATGCCGCTGGACGTATGGGAACCCGAGGGATCCCTCGGCTTCGTGCCGGAGGCTTCGTCGGGTACTCGTAAGCCTCCCGACAGTCTTTGCACCGGCGGCGGTACTTATGGAAATTAAATTTCGCTACCCGCTACAAATATTAACCGCACACAATGTCATAACTTGTTACGGGATAACGAGCCGGATGAAGTAACTTTGGTCTCGTGCCTCTTGTGAGAGCGATAACTCGACGTTCCACTGGGTCAATCAGAGAACGGCGATCAACGCGGAAAAAAAAAGTTTTTTTTTTTTAATTTTGTACCAAAAAGTACAATATTTCGAAATTGTTAAAATTCTTTGCAAAAGATTCAGTCCAACGGAAAAATAAATAAAAGTAAAGGATTAAACGAAAAAAAAAAAAAAAATTGTTTCTGCGCTCGTAGATGCAACTTTAGCCACCGACTGCTTCTCTCACTCCCATCCGGGAGCTGTGGACCAACACCCTCCT
Organism: Buathra laborator; assembly: GCA_934046635.1. NCBI lineage: Eukaryota > Metazoa > Arthropoda > Insecta > Hymenoptera > Ichneumonidae > Buathra > Buathra laborator. Next base: position 11,267,337 of record OW203900.1, read on the forward strand.
CCCCCTTTTTCTCTCCCAGCGCTCTCGTTACAACGTTATTCTCGCAGTTTCTCTCCACCATTTCCTCCCGAGCCTCACCTCCTCTCGTCGACGGTATTTGCCTACCAACCCGTAATTCGGTTCTCGCGCGCGAGAGCGCCAAAACAGCGCGGTCGACCCTTCGGGTAATTGGCGTCACGCCGCGGTGTTCCATGACGCTGCTGCTGCTGCTGCCGCAGCAGCAGCAACAACAGCAACACCAGTGAGGTAGAGAGGCAGAGGCAATAGTGATACTAGTAGTAGCAGCAGCCAGAAATGCGTTAGCGTCGAAGCCGCCAACGCTTCAGCGAACTCACTGCCGTCGGGTACTCTCTGCCCATAACAACGGAACATCCGGTGCCGGCCGGCATTCGACTATCCTTATGCCTCCACCACCATCCCCTGTCGATTACCCGACGGCAATGTCTGCGTACATCAGTAAGCAGTCCATCGTTGAGAACACAAACGGATCCCTCACAAATTTTCGAAACTGTATCAACAGCGCGTAACATCGTGTTAAGCTGTCGTATCATTTTTTTTGCTTCTTGTGTCTGCCGCCATTCGCTCGGTGAAACTGAATGTACATATTTTTGCAGCATATTCATAACGATGAAGTCACTATATGCAAATTGGTTTAGTTATCACACAAACTGCCTGTGACCCACAGGCAACGTATCTACTCATACAACGTTGTAAGCTTCCAAGCAAACTCGTTACTTAACGACCTGCACGGCTATTTTTACCTCGTTACAAGAATTCTTGTTGCCGCATACTAAGCGATCCTTACACAGGTATAGAGTTTCTCGGGATTTTCTGTATGCCATTGCATGGAGCATGTATATACGTATATCTTGGTAAACCGGAGAAGAACTCGCCAAAGCATTCCAACACCGATAAGGGACTCAATTATCGAGCTATCAGAGAGAGGTAGGACCGTATTCCGTTTGCATTTCCAATTATTTGCCGGGGAAATGGTCTGCCAATACCGCGCGCGTACTCTCGATAACCTGCTTCTCTTCCTCTGCTCCTACTATACTTGGTTGAATCACCCTCTCTCACCTCTGGTTATACCGACGATCCTCACCCGGAAAGTGTACCTATACTCAACTCCTAACTATCTCTACCATTCTGTCGTTTCTCCTGATCATCCTGTATAGCTTCGTCGTTCGCCAATGCGCCTCTCCACGATTTCGGTACCCATACATCCGATCGTGTGCTCACGACACGGAAAGGCAAGCGGGGGCCTCGGAGTTACCGAGTCCGCGGCTGCCGAGAGTCGAGCCATTAATTAGCCCGAGAACTGCCGGAGCATCGCCAGGGGCCTCTCTATACTGTTGCTCGATGCTTGGCCCCTATTCGTTCCTCTCTCCCGACGAGAGGACCGCAACACGAGGAAGAGAAGAGTATATACCACTATCCGAACGAAGAGCCTCCAACGATTCAACGTTGAACCGCCCGCAATGAGCGTGAGAGCAGCAACTCACGCTTCGCTTCGTTCTCCCTATCCAACTAACGCGTTCCTGTGTACACGCTTAGCGATGATCTATCAAACTGCGTAACTCCAATCGGCCAATATTGCCGTCGGAAACACCGGTGGGATCATGTTATCCGGATCATCGGATCCAAAAGACACATCCAAAGACGAAAGATGGATTCAAGTTTCGATGATCATTCCCATTTTTTCATAGCGACTTGGACTTTTATTTTAGTCCATAGATTAGGGTAGAAACACCGGTTTTGGCCACTTTTGGCCCATTTTTAACCGTTATGTTGGAAATTACAAAATTGAATAAAATCGAACCACGAAGATGCTATGTTGATAATTCTATACATCTATATGAATGCTTTCAAAAACTCATACAGAAACAGAACTCGAAATATGGGCAAAAAATGCCTTGAGAACATTTTTCAGTGAAAATGACCATAGCCCGTGCGTCTACACTATCCGCTTACATCGCGGCAGCACTAGTCTCCCCAATCTGTTCTATTTTGTAAAAGCAGTTAACGAAGTATCCTGCAAAGCTCGGTATGAATGTTTGCACGCGGTAAAGTTTCGCAAGGCTGGTTAGAAATTTCATTTAAAATTTATCTCGCAGAGATTTGCAACCCCTCATATTACATTATACCGTATATTACATTACACCGGAGCTTCGCACTTATTTCGAGAATAGTCCAGTGCGGATTTCTTCTCCTCATATTTTAAGGGATGCAAATCGCCATTCAACGTTTGGAAGGCGGAAAGCAACCAAATGCAGGTAGCGAATTCTGCAGTAGAGTAAAATACAGAGTACCGGTATTCAAGAGAGAAGTAACGTCGGACTCTCGGCAAGCCGTCGGAACGTCGCCCGCGGAGAGGTTGAACACGTGACAGGGGTTGAAGCCGCACTCGCCACTGCAATTCGTCAACGGGAGAGTGCGAGTCGACTCGCGACTAGGGGAGGCACCCCTTTCGAGGGTGGAAAGTTTTCGCGTGTGCGAGGTCGCCAACGCATTTCCGCTCGATGTGTGTGGAGTTTTGTATACAGTATACATTTAAACTCTGTACATCTCGGCAGCTCGTATAATGCACTTTGCGTCTGAGCCATTGCAAGCCGTTGGAATATACGTTTTTTTGAGACCAACGAGGCGACACATTTTCTTCAATTCTTCGCGTCTTTCTCACAATTTTTATTATTTATTTTTTATTTTTTACAAAGATATTATTAAATGTGCGTTTTTCAGTAGAGGTTTTTTTTTTTTTTTTTTTTTTTTTTTTTTGCAATGAGGTGTACGACTCTCTTCAACGTAGCTGGTTAATACACGCGAGACATCGCGTGCTTCGTCCATGTAGCCGACGACTTCCGATTAACCCGTAGGTTCTTCGCCTTCACACAACCGCTCTCGAGGCAATGCCATTACTGTCGTGTATATATATATCAGTACGAAGCTGTGTACATGTATTACGGAGCACCACGATTACGCGGCATATATGTATTACGCGGCAGGGAGCGCCAGCCAAGTTTTATGACACGTTATTCACAGTTGTGTGCGAGTGTATATATACTTAGTAACGATAACGGGCGGTAGAGGGGAAAATAAAAATGAGCAGCGAGAAAAAGAGAAGCTGAGATCGACTGACGATAGAAAACTCGGTCACGCCGAGTTGCCCTTCGAGTCCGTGGTCACGAGATCCTACTGAGGCTTTTATTATTTTCTATTTTCCTTAACATTTCACTTTGTCGATTTTTCATGTCGCGCGTAATATTTGCGCATCGATATTCATGCGATCTACGAGAACTGAGTCATTCGATTACGTTGAATAAACGATCTGTGGCAAGATGTCCCTCGAACGTCAAGTTTATATCTGTTTGGTATTCATTCGGAATTTCTCCATCCAGTGGACGTATTTGGGGCAACGTTGATTTTTAACGACGAGGATCCGTATACCCTCGACGCTGGCAACGGATAAACCAGAGGAACCGAGCCGCGCGAAGCACGCAGGTCGAAAAGCGGGTCCGCGTGATTTGCGACCAGGCGAACTGAACGCGTTACGCCGCGATTCCCGTCATTCGGTGATGCATCGCTGCGGCACGCGTGCCATGACACAGCTATACTGATCTGCGTGCGCCCGTAGTATTCTCTCTCTTCCTCTCTCGTCGGGCTTTCTCCGCGTTCCAACGAACCCCCGCGGTATTCGACCTCCGTACAAACTCGACGCATTAGGGAAACACGCTGCGACAATATTAATGATCGCTCGCGAGGCCGGACGTCGATGAAAAATCTCAGCGTAATAGTCGAACATTTGTTTTATTTACTTTATATTGATGTACTTTAATAAAATGCTTGTCGGAAGGAAGCAAGAATTTTCGTGACTTTTATCTATTTTAATGAAATTCGTCTTAATTTGTTTTTAAGCACTTTGATTTTTTTTTTTTTTTTTTTTTAATACGATAGACCTACAAATTTTTTCGTGATTCCATTGGCAAGATATCGCTGAATATCGATCGATACATTTTTGAAACACTCATTCGGAAAAAAAAAAAAAAAAATTCAGCCATTGCCAGTCACCCATCACTCTTAAGCGCGCAAAGCGCGTTTATGCCGATAGTAATAGTATAAAATACTTCATCTCGCGTCTACCTCGGTTTTCCCTTCATCCATTATCCCGGAATCCATAACACACACATATACACACGCAAATAGCGTATAGCATAGAAATCAATGCGGATTCTCGGTTGGTATAACGGAAAAGAGAATCCCGAGGGCATACGCTTATTGAAGATAACGTATCGCAACGAGACCGAAGTTCAGAATAGGTATGACTGCACTGCAGTGGCGGCACGAAGTGTCGTGTGCTGCAGTACGTACTGCAGGTGAGAGGCCCGAGTGCGAACGACGTCTGTTTGAAATAACGGGGGGGAGGGAGGAGGAGGAGAAATAGAAGAGAAACGCGACCGAGGCCGCGGTGTGATCACCTCGTATTGTTCGATATCTTCCATTTTCCATACACCGGGTTATATATACCCAGTTTCCTGATAATTAGACCCGAGGCTATTTCATGTACTCCATTGTTTCTAACTCCTCGGGAAGTCAGAATTCGTTCGTTCTCCCGCTTAGGCAATCCACTGTTTGTTCCATTCGCGATATAATTACCATGGAACTGTTACCATACGAGAAAAAAACCCGAGGAGCGGAACACTTTGATATAAAATTGTCAAGAATTAATGCGAGGATTTAATGTTTAGTTCGAGACGAAGCCTTTAAGCGCTGACCGTAAAAATATTCGATACCGAACCATTCTTTTTCCGTATTACAATGTTCCGCGATCCCTATCCTATATCACACTGCTGGCAGGTAATTAACGTGGTATGCGCTTCCGCCCTGCCGTTCTTGTCAACCCGCTTTTCGCTTGTTCGCTCTCGCTGTAGTACAGTGTTTCACAGTCATGCCGCCCACTATATTTTCCGTCGAGCGTTACGCTCGACTATATCCCAATATGGAAATATTCGAGAACAAAATAAATCGGGTACCCGTTGGAACGAATTTTTTTTTTTTTTTTTTTTTTTTTAGACAAGTACCCGAAAACCTTTCAGAATTTTTTCTTTATGACTGAAGCACAGTGTAACAAGCATTTCCGTTTTTGATATAAAAATTGATATTCTATATTTTTTTTTTTTTTTTTTTATTATGTTTTTTCGTCTATACATCGACAAACCGATTTTTTTTTTTTTTTTTTTCATATTCTCTATCACTGTAGTTTCGAATGGGATATAACATCGTTGAAACAATGAGACAACGACGAACGGTATCTCCGTTTCGTGCAATAGATCGAGTTTATAATCACAGTGGCCGGTCCCCGGTCGATCTCGTCGGGATCTCTGTGGGATGGTTGGAGTCGGGTCGACGGGGTCAGCCGATCCCTGTAAAGGTATAGAGAATGCACACACTATACTGTGTACCATTGTGTAGAAGAGAGAGATATAGTGGCAGAGGTCGGAGAATACGAATTGTGGTGATGCGGCGGCGGTGGTCGGCCGGGCGAACGAATGAACGCGAAGCATTGCGGGAGTCCCGAGCCGTTTGGGGAATTCTCTAGGGATCGAGAGTCAGCTCTCTTGGTGAACGTGTAGGGGTTGGAAGAGCTTCCATGTCGATGTATCCACACGGAGTAGCAAATACTATACCGGTATAGATACCCTACAGCGGAGATAAACCGTCTACAACATATCCACACATATAAATGCGTGTCTCTCGTTGTTGCCAGAGACGGTTTGGACGTTATATTGCACACACAATGTCGCGGAATATCGACCGGATTGCGTTAACGACAGTTCAAATATATACGAGTTGCACCGACTTTGTCGTGCGAATTATATGAAAAAATAAAATAAATAAAACAGTGGAAATGAGAGCATGGATCGCAGATACAAATATCTATATTTGTATAGTTGCAACAAGAGCAACGTTTCTGTGTATTTCCACGTTTTTTTTTCCCCTATGATTAATGCGCACAACGCGTTTTATCGGTGTCAGTAGCGCGACGACGAGAACCCTCCGCAGGGTTGTAAAAAATATATCAGCGGTACTTTAACTCGGGGAGAAGACGTGGGGGGGTTGGGAGACGGGGGATTGGAGGTTCCATCCGAGTGTACGTACACGCCGCGATTCTCCCGAAGCAAACATAAATGATACACACTTACATATATACTGTATCTATTTATACTTGTGCTCTATTTATCGAAACTGCGAATCTCGTGAGGAAACTAGCAGCAGCAGTCGGGTAAAATTACGGTAGAACTTGCGCCCCGTTCTTCTCCTCCCTTCCCTCTCTGCCAGTGTAGTAGCGTTATTTATCTATTGCGGCGAGTAAGCGAGAGCAGAAAGAGCTCGTACGACCGTATAGTCGCAGTTTCTGGGGAATTGGTATCGCGTGTGCGCGCCCGCGTCTGCTGCCGGTACTGCACAGGGATTTAGAGACGTTGTACCTTGAGCGCGAGCTATATTCGTCGGTACTTCGGATGGTAGCTATGCATGGTACGATATACCCGAAGAACGAGACTGTAGAATCATCGGCAACATGGAAAATGGGTTGGACGAGGGGGAGTAACAAAAGAACCGAAGAAGAAATTGCCAAAAGTGCAAGAGAGAGAAGGGGACAAAAAAAATGGAAACCAAACGAGACACCGATGTTAGTAAAGGAAGAGGAACGAGAAGAAAAAAAGAAGAAAAAAAAAAAAAAAGCCGCGATAGGTACGACTCCCCTCCGGGAGCGCATAATATCCGAGAGCTGTTCCTTCTTCAGCCACAGGGCCCCGCAGCATCGGCGAGAGGAGGGTCCAGATAACCTTGGATCGCTTCGCGGCCATTTCGACTTTACTGCTGATTCATTCAAATTGTATTTGTTCCCAAATACACATTCCATTTGGTTCGCATGTTCTCTCACGTACCGGGTAGAAGATCTATATATATATATATGTATATACATACCCACCAAACAATACCTATACCAGGGTAACACACAGCCGAATACTCGCGTGCATTGTGCGCCTCGACCATCAGAGAGTGCGCGCGGTATTCGGAATACCCTCAAGCAGCGATGAGGGAAATGGAAAGAGCCTCGAGAGTGAGAGTTCTGCGGGAAGGCTTGGTCGTCGCGCGACGATCTCTCTCTCTTTCTCTCCCCGACTCACCCTCTCTCTCTCTCTCTCGCCGTGCGAGAAACACCCGAGAAGTTCTGAGGACGATGGTGTAAGGGTGGGTTGCAGCGAATTTCTCTGGAGTTACGAGGACCGTTTTCCTCTCCCTTTGGTCCTCACCGCTACCCGGCTTCGCACTTTCACGAGGGCACGGGCATCGAAGTTTGGATATTTACGCGGTCCGTTCCCCGTCACGGGGGTTAATCCACGAAGCCGCTGTTGGCGTGCAAGTAGGAAATTCTCTCCGCGCACTGGTATTAAAGTTCCAGGGCTTTCGAGGTTTTCTTCTGTTACTACGATAGGGTTGCATGGGTGTTCAACGATAGCGGTACTACGATAAGAATTTTCATTCCCACCGCCCAAAATTGTCAAATGTCCTTTTTCGCTCAAATCGACGATCTGCACGAATTCGGATTTAGAGAATTCGGATGTTCTTCCACGTGTTCCGGGGAAGTTGCCATTGCAACTTCGCCGCCAAGATTATTATGCGATGTCGCGAATGGCTTTGCAAGAATCTCACCTTTGCAAGAAAAATCATACGAAGAGCGAGTGAAAGGAGCGAAGAGAAGAATAGCATGAAGACGCGATCTACTAGAAGTGGAAGGAGTCCCAACATCGCGGATCACGGTGGTTCACCGTCGGGCGAACCAGTGCGAGTTCTACGGATTTATGGATTTCATTATCGTCGGCTGTGGTTGGTTACGCCAGGCTTCGGCTTCTCGCCTCGACGAGCTCCGGGAACCGAGGAAGGAAGAAGCGAATCTACCGAAAGCGAATCTCTCCTATTTTCTCCACGCAAGAGTAAGAGGGAAAGAGACACGAGGGAAACGTAGCCGAAAGAGAATAGGCGCGTTAAGGCATAGCATGCCAAAGTCGCATCTTCGATGGGCGGCTGTGTGCGCAGTCCATGAGTAGAGAAGATCCGTGAGAGAACTTAACCTCTAAAAGGTACGTTCGCCTTCTCTACTGGCCGCGTTTGCATTTTACGATCGCGCCCTTCGGAAGAGTCTCTCAGGCCAGGAGTCAGCTACAGTCTTGAGAATTTCGGCCCGAAAGCAAAGCTTCGTGGATTTAATCGTCTTCCGAGTGTATATATATATGTATATCTACCTGCCACCCCTTTTGGCTTTATTCGCGGCCCCCGTCTCTCATTTCCACTTAGTCCGGTTTGTCTCTTCACCACTGGACCCTTGTCTCTCTTTAGAACACAGTACAATGTACTCGAAGCATTCTATCGTCGGTCAAAACGTCGTTAGACGATCCTCTCTCGAATTACTCGGACATTCGGTTCTGTTCAACCCGCCCTTCTTCCATCTCTCTCCGCCTAAGCAACGTCGCTCGTACGATACCTAATATGTGACGGTTAAGCACAGGTCCGGAACTGTATACGAGCTCTATATGCCTTCCTGTCGCGACAGCGTGCACTAGACGATAAACTCAAGGGTCGAAGGGGCCACCAATGGGGGTTTGGGTAACAGCACTGCGGTCGTATTAACAGTTTGCCGAGGAAGAGAACCTCTCTCCGCAGCGAGATGCTCCATTTGCGTGCGTTGCTTCGTATTCAATAATTCAGTGACGTTAGTGCTTCCGAACCGTGTGTGATCCTCGAGATCCGATCAAACTCCACGCACGCACTTACGAAACCTGTTTCCCAATCCACCCCTTTGTTCCTTTCGCACATTTGTGTAATAAATTCGCGAGGCTTCGGACTTCTTTCGATATACCATCGATTTAAAATGACGCTAATTCTACGGTAATTCTGCGAATTTCGGATAATACCGAATGGCGAATAATCTTTATTTGTTTGTGGAAATCTCGAAGATTTGATCCGAGCCGCAAATGTGGAGAAACTCGCGGGGACGTTGTACGTGCCGGCAGGAAGGAGAATGCATTAAGCCGCGACGGGGAGACGCGCCCCGAGGATTCTAGGGTCGGATCCGCCAACGATCCACGTAAGCTCTTCGCCTTCTCTGCATCAACTTCTCTATCCTCTGCGGTATATCTACTAGGTATGCACAAACTACCGGCAGCAAGAGAATATAATACCGCATATAATGTATATATGCTAACGATAAGAGAATAATAACATCGCGATAGATCAGCGCCCTCATCCCCCTTCGCCGTCGGCGTCGTCGTCACTGGCGGTTAAACGATAGTTAACTTTGCGCGGTTTGAGTTGTACATGATGTGTACAAAGACTCGTCGCTGTCTGATACGCCGCGGAACTCTAAAGAGGTAATCGAAGGAACGAAAAAAAAAACGCAGAAGCTTATCTTTCGAAAGATAATTTTCTTCATCATTTGCATTGGCAACTTTAGTTTGAGATAAATTTTAATTCGACGTTTTTCTCGTTTGATTTTTGCGAAAGTCCTGACTCGGTTAACGACAATTCGAAAAGCCAATGCGCCACGTAAAGAGAGAGTGGAAACAGGGAAAAGCACACCCTACGCTTCCAAACACGCTATATAAATCGGGAGAGAGGAGAGGAGAGAAAGAGACGAACTAAAATTTATAGCCGACGTTCGTGCCCCGCTGTTTCCTCTCTTTCTTCTATTTTCCTTAGTCTCCTTCTCCACCAACCGGAAGTGTTCCTGCGACTTCGCTCGCTCACCGAACAAATAACAAGCGAACGTGGGACGCGGCGTTTTCTCTGCTCCGTGCGCGCAATCTTATTACGCTTTTCTCAACGGTGAACCTCCGACACAGCGGAGAACCCTGCATCTCTTCTGTACATACGTATGTATATTTATCTGTGACTACACGGGGAATATTTTTCGAATAAATTCTGCAAAAAAGAAAAAGGAAAAAAAAAAAAAAAACGAGAGCAGCAGCTGCTAAGGAGTAGAAACGAGAAACGACGCGAAGATATTCTCGGATGGGTGACACTCCGGGGAGGGGGAAGGTTTGTACGAGACTACGAAGCGCTACGTCGACATCGAAATTCCACTCGCGAAAAGTTCACAGGGAATTAGTACTAAGTGGTGACTGCGACGACCGAGTGAAGAGAAATCTCCGTCTTTTTCCCTCTCGCATTGGTAAGGGATAAGGAAAAAGGAAAAGGGGTTGCGTCTCCGCGATTCCTGAAAGTTTCTTGGCCACGTTCGCCGGAACGAGGCAAAACGAGAGTAGCCTTGGTGAACGAATCACCGAGTAGAAAGAGTCAGCAACGGGCAGACACGAGAACGGATGGGCGGACGGACGACGGCAGGAAGGGAAGCACAACTCGTTCTTATTCCTCGCACCTTCGATCAACAAGAGCTACGGTTGAGATCGCCCGCTCTACCAGGCTAGTAGTTCTCTCAGTTCGTCTCTCGTAAACTCCCTCTCGTCTCATCACTCTCGACTTTGCTACCCGCCCTCCCTTTCGTCCCTTCTTTTGCCTGTGTACGCAGGGCAACTCGAGCCCGAGAAGGATAAATGAAAATTTGTCGAGGGGACGAATGGTGAGACGGTGATGCGGGGTGGAGTTCACACTGTGGACACGAAACAAACAAGCCACCAGCACCTTTCACGTTCCCGGAGAGTTTTCGGGCGAATTTCGTAGTTAAATACCATCGCCAAACTCGGCAAGGATCCGATATACATAAGAATGTAAATATAGCTCTCGCGTTAAAAGAGCGAAAAATAAATCGTATTATTATTATTATTGTTATTTTTTGCCCTTTTTTTTTTTCAAACCGCATTGTTTGATAATTGAAATCTACGCGATGCTTGCGCCGCGTGAGGGAGACAGATGAACGTGTTGAATGGCAAAAGTTCGATACAACTTCACATATCGTCAGAACACAGAGTTGAGAGGGGGTTTACGGGAGTTAACATGCGTGGGGGCTGTTAGTTACGATCGTTCGTTCTCCCACATTGGAGTTACACAGCTCAACGGTCGTCTATGGGAATCAGCTCTGTGAGCGCATATGTATGTTTTCCATTTAAAACTCAAATATTTGGTAATGAATATCGCGAGCAGATATACGTTTGAGAATCGAGGAATGAGGAGGGTGAGGGGGAGGGGGACACCCTTCATGAACCGAATAGGTCAGATGATACAGAGAGAATCCAAGAGAGGAAATAGCGGGGGGAAAAGAGCGGTGATTGCACGAGCGAACGCTTTAATACTCCTGATTGGAAATATCGCTCAGAATTGGCCGCCCATACAGGCGATACATATATATATCGTATATACCCAATAGTCTGCCCGCGCCGGCAATGATTTTTCTGCAAAACTATCCTTTATTCTCTCGCGCGTTTATCCCATCCTCCCTCTCTCGCTCGCGCTGTTTCCAGGCATATCTTTTTCAACCCTACTTCGCGGATATCATTTCTCTTTCCGAACTCGACGTCTCGCGCGGCTCAATGAGCCGGTCATGTAACGAATCGATTTGCTCGGCTGTTCATCAAAGCGCGCAGTAATCGATGAACGATCGATTATGGAATCGCTGCAAAATCGCGATAACTTATCCCGCAAAGAGCGGATAAGAGTATGCAACAGATTTTTTTTTACCCTACTTAACCAAAAATCAATCCGAATCGAAATTTTTGAGAAATTTAATGAATGCAGCAATTTTTTTTTGTGTTTTTTTCTACTCTATTCAACCAAAAATCAATCGAAATCGAGATTTTTGAAAAAATTTATTGAGAGATTCCGAATATACATCGATTTGTATAAAATATCTATATATAGACGTCGCTTGAGAGGGATACGATTGAGAAAAAAACGAAAAGATCGGTATAAATAGAAGAGTTTCTTTCTATTTTTTCCACTTCCTACGGAAGCTCAGGTGCAAAGGATAATAACGTCTTCTCGCGTCTGCCGACCGGTAATAACCGAGTGGGACTGCTTTGGCTTGCCTGCTCGCTTTCTGTGGAGATTGGAGATCGCAACGTGCGGGGTTAGCAAGCTTGAGTAGCGCAAGCCGAATTAGAGAGAAGCCAGAGGACTTTCGGTGTGTATTCCTACTGTATACACACGTACGCGTCACTATACGCCCCTTCCCCGTGCCCCGTACTACTACCCTCGGCCCCACTCTCTCAGTCGCGAAGAGAACCAGAGATACTCGAATCCGAAGCGTCTATCTCTGTGCTTCGCTGCTTCATGCCTTACCGGGCGTACCGGTGTGCGCGTGGTAGAGCAAACATCAGCCGCATATTGCCTCCGAAAACTACGAGACCCTCCTACGACGTTTTTAATAACGCTCTTACGTGACTATACGAAAAGCATCGCTGCTTCTCTCGCATTCTCTGCACAGTATACTCCGGGGAGATAGTCACGTTGGATTGTATAGAATACCGGGCAATAGTCTGGTCTGCTTCTTCGACTCTTTAGTGGTCATCGGTCCGAAAAAATAAGAGAAGAAAAACGATATCTATACTTTGTTTCTCTCGCGAAGAAATGAAATTTCTCTCGAGACCCTGCCGACTCTTCTCTCGTTCTTCCGTCTCTCAGGATTATACGAAGATCACCGCATCCCTGGCTTTCCTATAATATCGCTCTGTCGCTCGACAATCGTTCGACCGAAATAACGTTGGATAAAAATAATACAGAATCGATACGCCGTCCGTGTTTCCGTGTCGTAACATTCATGAGGCGCCCAATGGTGCCCCAGCGACAAGCGAGATGACGACTAAAATCGTAATGCGATGCTCGGAATTTTGCTCGCATCGGCAAGAGGAACGGTAATATTTTAACGAGTCGCAACGAATTCGATTTTTTTTTTATTTTTCATTCCGGCGAACGAGTTTTATGTTTGTTGAATATTTTCCGAATGATCAACGATCCAGTGAACCAAATATACGAATGACTGTCTTCGTGACGCGATTAATGTCGATTAATCGTTTCACGAACATCGCCCGCGTGAAAAAAATCGCAAATATATCTTTGATACATCCGATACATCGAGAAAAATTGTATATTAACGATATATATCAGTTTTCCATAGTATTAATATAATGCTATAATAATAATAACAATATACTCGTTATATAAAAACGCCGAATGTATTCGATATATTTCGATATTTTTTTCACGTGAGTTATAAAAGTGAAACACAGAAATTTCATTGGAATAAACGCAAAAGTGTGTTGGGGGTAAAAAGAATCGTCGAGGTTGAGAGAGAGTTCCCCCACCCGCGATGGATCTCGAATACTCTCGGAGTTTGGAACGAGGAGCGGCGAAAAATCGAGTCTGAACATCCTTTAACGGCCCCGTGGGCGAGAGAGCTGGTCTCGACATATTCGAACGGGCCGCGGCCATGGGACGGGCGAGAGTGAGCGCGCGTGGCGTGGTCTTCTCCTCGACGCTATCTCCTCTCGAGACTCGTAAAAGCCCCATCCCGTTTGACTTATACCAGTTCCTCCAACGTTGGCCCGTTCGTTATTTCGGTCCTCTCCTTGCCTTTCCCTTCTTCGTTCTCTCGTTACCATCTACGATCCTTGGCACACGATTTCTCGTTTCGTTCCGCGCATACACACCGTCTATGCGCGATCCCGCACGGTACCGAAACGCCGTAGCCACACCCTCCGGAATACACTTGGAAATGTCGAAGGAGGGACAGAACTTGTGTGTTCGCATATAACAACGGTATATATCGAGAATAACGTTTGCAGGATCGTATCAAAGCGAATCGATATGAAGCAGCAAGGCGCGCCGTGTTCATAAGTTCGAAAAAAAAAAAAAAAAAAAAGAAAAAAAATGTTTTAGAAAACACGAAAAATCCTCGTCTACATACAGAAGGCGCTCGGGGTACGAAAAATAGGGAAGATGCCGAGGCGTTTTCCCGGCAATCTAATACGGACGTTTTCCAAGCTCCGTGGCTTCGACGCGCACGATGACGACACAAGAAGCATAAAGAACAAAGAAAGTGAGCACTCCAAATAAGACAGAAGGGATAAAACGGAGTATGAGAGGAACCAACGATAGGAAGGCCCAAAAGTTTCTGGGGGAGGAACGCGAAACATGCGCCAGAAGCAAAACGAGAGACCCCCGGTGGCCGAAGCTCTCGTCGCTTTCTCATTCCCTCAAACTTTCCTATACCTATTCCTACGGTTCCTTAACACTCTTTCCTACCCGCCTGTGCCACGTCCCTTATATCGCAATACCCTTCTGCTTCGTCTTCGATCCATTCTCCACAACGGAGAGTCGACTCTCGAAGCGGGGAGCTCTGTTCGACACGAGAGACTAGAGATAGGGGGACAATGGTAAGACAAGCACGTCAAATTCGCCTCTAAATAATTCGAGGGCTCTGTAAGAAAAGAAACGAAATAACAAAAAAAAAAAATAGCGACGTTGACGGTGCAGAAAAATATACGATACTCAATACGAGGGGAAGAGCTTTTTTTGGTTTGTATTACCAATTCAATGTATTCGATAATAGCCGAGCATTGAATCAGAATAAAAAAGTATATCGGAGATTATTGCGAATGACGTGGCTAATTAGCTTGTTTGTGCAGCGATTAATATCGGAGAAAAACGTAGGAAAAAAATAAAAATAAAAAAAAACAGAGCGCTGAGGGTAACGCGCGGGAGGGTTGAATCTTAATGGCTGCTCGTTCGACCGATCTCTCTGTACTGATAGTTCGGCCGGCGGTGCTTCGAGAGAGAGAGACCCATTCACGCAATTTTTGTTTTGTGCTCTTGGTGTCTACGAAAAAAGGAAGGGTAGCGAGAAAACAGATAGAAGGGACGACGGGTTTGTAGAGAGGCCCGGAGGAGAATGAGAAAAGCGGAAAACGGCCGAGTAAAAAACGAGGATATAACAACGCGCGAATCGCGGTGGCTACTGATTAAACGGGCTCACTCGTTGGGCGAAACGTTGTACGTACGTTCGAGTTTGCTTTTGGATTCCTTCGGGCGCGAAAGCCGCCCCTTTTCCGCACCCTTTACCGCACCGCCACTAACACACTTGCGCATTCTCTATCACTCTTTTGCACATATTCGAAAGCCATCCACAAACACTTGGATTACCTCCCAAAGCTTTGCATTTCACCATCCTATTTTTTTTTCTTTTTTATTATTATATATTTCCGTGCGCTTTTCCTACTAATTATTTCAATTAATCTCACGCCTCGCGGCACAAACACTGCCGTCGCGAATGCTCAGCATTCGAACGACTCGACGTTCCAATCTTCAGCTCATACCCTCCTTAACCTCCGAGTGGGTTATCGCAGTCGTGAAAATTAGACGAATAAAAATAATTTCGTTCAGCGCACATTTGCAACTATCGAAATATGAAAAAATGAACAATCGAGGAATCGAGAGACGAGAGTAAGAAGAAGAAAAATAGGTGGCAAGTAGGTGGATGAAGGAAAAAAAAAAAACACGAACGACCGTGGTGAGGAGAGTACGATAGTGGAGTGAGAAAAGGATTTCGAACAAGTTGCAGACCGCGCGATCGGCCCATTCGCAAAAAGGGGCTTCCAACGGACTCTGGAAACTTTTCATCGAGACGACTACCTTGCAACGTTGCCCCCTCAGGCTTTCTATATAGAAGGAACTCTCTCTCTCTCCAAGAGGGACCGATTAAGGATCGAACACGTCGTCTTACGAAACGCTTCTTTTTCTATCGACGTGTTCGATTCAACCTTTTGCCCGTCCCCCCTAACACCAGAGGCTAAAGTTTAGAACCATCGCCGACGGACCCGGGCGCAGTAACTCTTGTCGTTCCTTGTGAACCAAAATTGATAAGAGTAAAAACAAATTGTACACGATAACGCCCCGCTACGTCCGATCTTTCTATTTCCTTTCGATATAAACGAAGTCAAAGGATCGGTACTCCTACGGATCTTCTCCGTAATGATGCCATTTAGAATACCGACTGAACTACATTTACATAGAGAAACCCAAGTGACCATGACTTCGCGAATATACCTGAAGGATTCGGCCCGAAGAAAGAAGCAAAAACGAAGGAAAACGAAAAAACGGAGGAGACCTTTTTCGAGATGAAAGCCGATGGGTTGCAGGCGCGCGGGTCGATCTTTTTGAGGTTCCAAACGAAAACGCCGGTATAATTTTTTTTTTTTTTTTTTCGCCGTCCTTTAAAGCCGACCGTCTAGCACACCGGCAACTTTGCGGACCATGTAAAACGACGGAAGAACGGATCGGTTTGTGAGTTCCCGTTTTGCTCGTTTGATCCTCAGAAATCTCCATTTCGCCATCGGTGAGCGCGTATTTGCCAACGGAAATATAACGAAGTTAATAATCCCACGTGTCTCTCGTATATATAACAAAGCCTCGTCACTTGGACTTTGTTGAAAATAGTTTGAACGCTTATATAGAGCGCAAACGGAGCTCTCGCTTCGGGGGAATAATGAGGGAATAATTTTCGTACAATCGCGAGTAAAGAGATGAGAGAAAGTACCGGCTGTATATTGTTATATACCATGTGCTGAATTAATTTCTGTATATTCGCGAAGGAATTTCGTAGGAAGAATGTACACTTTAGTATACTTGCCGAGAACAGGGAGGAGGATGAGGCGGAAACGGTTAAGTGGGAAAGAGACGGAAACATTTCCTCAAATGTTTGCTCAACGGGGAACGTTGGGACGCGTTATCAACGCCTCTATTGCCAGTGAAGTCGCACGATAAGCGAGGAGGATAACGCTCTCATAATGGAAGCGAGAGGAGGTACAGCCTTCTCCGTTCCGCCATCGTCGTACATCCTCCGGCTTCAACGAAGCGGCTTTTATAGATACGCGAGAAGAGAGCCTTCTTCCGTTCGCGAACGTCGGGTTTGCGCGAAACACGCTTCACAAACGTTGTTCGTACGTTGCGCGAATTGTTCTCTCGTTGAAAATCCTTCCCCGTTGACTATTACTTCCTCTTCCTTTGGCTCTCGGGCACTCGTTAACGTACGTTCGTAATTGAGTGAACCGTATGTAGCAGATGAAGAAAATTGTAAACTGCGCATTATCGCGGAACGCTCTTGAAATGTCGGCTTCCGGTTGAATTAATGGTTATGATACAGAAAATAATCGTGAAACATTGCGATGAATGATTGGAAAAAAAAAAAAAAAAAAAAATACGAACGCGGCGATGTTGCCATTAAACGAACGAGTCTCGCGACGCGCACCGAGAAAAACACGCCTTCGTTTAACTCGTTTCTCTCTCTCTTTTCTTCGCATCTACACCCATCCTGCCGCGTTTTATACTCGAGAGGCTAATAATTCGTTTTGCAAATCTATCTTTCTTCCCCAACGTCGTTCTCGAATCTTTCTCGCTTTATCCGTGGGCCAGTAGCGTTCCGCATCGTGAACGGGAATCGTCGGTGGAAAAGCTTGCGACTGGGAGACGATATATAACAGTGAGAGCGAGAGGAATAAAAGGAGAGACGAACGAACGCAGACATATATATATATATATATATATGGGTGAAGCGAGTATCCGTGACAGAGTCAGCCGTGGCGAGCGAGAGACCGGCTCTCTGCCCGTCTCGCCAGATGCTACAGCGGAAGAAACGGAACCGACGAGGTAAATGAGTTTTTATTTATAGAGACCGAGGATGGCTCTCCGCTGCCCACGGTCCGACTGCGAAGGAATTATCTGCTTATCGTCCCACCCGTAATGGGAATGACATATATATCCGCGAGTGAACTTCCGTATTGTTTCAACCGTCGTCAAGGACTCTTATCTTGTCCGGACGATTAAGGGAAAAAAAAAAAAAAAAAAGAGAGAGAACATTTCGTCAAACCTATTGTATTCAGTATTATCTATTTTCTTACTATTGTTGAACTGCTTGATTAAACCAGTGCGAAGTTTAGTCGTGCGGAAAAACCTTGAAACTCACCTGTAACAGAAAAAAAAAAAAAAAAAAAAATTCGTTAGATAAGAATATTCGAGGATACAACGAACGTTGATTTTTTTTTTTTTTTTTTTTTAATATGGTAATATTATCGAATGAAAGCGTAAATGAGAAGAAACGGATAGCCGAGGCCAGACGAGACGTTGAACGTCGCGACGCGAGACGTCCCACTGACCCCGTATAGTTAAGGCGGGTAGCGCGACTGGACTCTATCTTCCGGTCCGCGCCCGTAATAGTACAGCGTAGGCATGGGTGGAGTCTCGTTCATTCCCGACGTACCTCGTCCGATACCTTTGGCTAACATAGCTCTCGCTCGGCTAACATCGCGAAATGACACGGAAACTCAGGAGTGCTTACAGTTCGTCAGGCTCTATTACCTCCATTAGCAATTTTCATTCTGCGCCTCGTTCGCCTCAATCGAGCGAGAGCTCGGTGAATCACGGTTACGCTCAGATGCGGAAGAGAACGAAATAGAGAGCGGAAAATAAAGTGCAGCAATCGAGCAACTCCGCCTTTTATTATAAAAGGTAAAAAAAAAAGTTGGGAAATTGCGGCACAATCTTAGAAAGAAAAAAAAAAGAAAAAAAACTATCGCGGGTAGATAACTCTGTAGATTGAGAGCATCACACGGAGGAAGATTGGATATTGACCGTAGCTAATAGTGCTGATAGCTTTAAAAAAAAAAAAAAAAAAAAAATCAAAAAAATGTTGAACAGTGCGAACAGTCTCGTCTGTAGTACGAGAGTCATAGTTTGCTCAAGATAATATGCAAGCCCCGAGAGGTGTGGGATGCTCGTAGCAGATACGGCAAATCGAGTGGCGTGGAGGCATCACAGCCAGTTGAATGGTTGGGAAAAAAAAAAAAAAAAAAAAAAAACGAGCGAGAGGTATATAAGCTTAAAAAGTAATTACCGCTGAAGAGTGCCCTGCTGGTTAAAAATTGACGTACATAAAAAGTTTTCTAATTTCAGAAGCCGACGGGGGTGAAGAGGACCAAGCAGTGCCGAGACTACTACAATGCGGAGAGTGAGAGAGAGCGAGAGGCGCCCACAGGGGCGGCGGAACCACGCTTAAAGGGCCATAGTAGTAGCTCACTCTGCTCACTCTCCCTCTCGTAGCCACTCGAGCCTCAACATAGTGAGCATACACGCTAAACCTCGTGAAACCCATGAACCACCACCGGAGGAGCGGAGAGAGAGAGGAACAAAGATAGCGGAGGCACGAGTTGCTATGAGCAATGGGGGGGTGGAGGGGTGAGGGGTGCTCCAGCGGTGTTCCCGCGGTGTATAATGGGCTGAGAAACGACGAGATAGTTTTGCTCTCTCGTAGGATTAACGAGCGCAAACTACCATCAGCAGGGAATAGAAGATACCCCTGGAATGGTGTCTACGATGCTAATAGCAATTCAGATGTGCGACAGAAAATATTGTTCAAAGGTTATAGCGACAATCTACCGGCATGTTTACTGCTCATAGTGACGGCAGAAGACGATTAAGACTGAGACTCTTAGCTTCTTTTATTTTCAACGATGACTGAGTATGACGTGGTTAATGTATTCACGAAGCGGTATATCTCACGCGGAAGTATTTAATAGACGAAGAATGGATGACGTAATGGGTAAGTTAGGTGGCCACAAAACTAGACGAGCCGGACGAGCCGTCATGAGGACTAGTGAAGGGTGGAGAAGGCAGCAATTGGTAGCGTGAAAAGCAACGATGATAATACAGTACACTGTTGTGTGTTACAATAGTTTCATGTGTGCATTTATGTATGTCTACAATGTACATCTCTCGTTACCGTTGGTGTGTACAGCGCTGTAAGTATGCTGAAACACGATGGGAGACCAAGAGGAAAGAGCGACGTGGGATGTGTCCCGAAGATGAGGGACAGTACACCGCCGAGAATGACAATGACGAGCGAGCAGGCTGTTGCGAGGAGAGGGTTTAAAACTTCACTTTGCTACTCTCGCTGTACCTTCCCATTCCCTCCCCACCCTCCCCCATTCCCACTTCGCCTGACCTCCGCCCTCTGTTCGTGAATCCACCGCGGCCACAGCCCAGAGCTCAGAGAAATTTACAGCAGGCTGAATTTGCCGGCGCATCATTAAGCACGTTGTTTCATAATTCACGAACAGGGTGGAGGGAGGATAAGGGGGATGAGGGGGGGGATGAGACAAGTCCACCAACCAACATAATATGCATATATGATGCACGGTAATACGCCTACATGCATGATCCACGACCACGTTCCCGCGTGCACGCCTGGCCGACTATCGCCGTTTCTCCTCGTTGTTTCCCTCTTTCTCTTCCCCTACCTCTCCCCCGCCCCCATCCCCCCGCAACCGTACTTCGCGGCCTCGCTTTCTCTTTGTCCATTCCTCGCATTGCGCACACCTCCTCCTGTATGTGATTTCTTTCTCGTTTTGTCGGCTTGTCATCTTCATCGTCCCTCCATTCGCGTATAACACTTGACGAACTCTCTTTTGTCTTCAAGTATCGTTAAACTCCAGTCTTCGGGATCATTCTTTTTTTCTACCATTTTTTTTTTATCTCTCGTCACTCCAGAGATTTATTTTCTTTTCTTCTCCGAAGAATGGATTATACATCGGGAACTTTTTGAACTGTGTGCGGTCTGAGAAATATTGGAATATTAGGGAAATGTGAAGAGTAGTGGTGAAGAGTGGCCATTGTGGCCATTTTCACTACAAACTGCTGTCCAGTCGTTCTTTGCCCATATTTTGATGTTAATACTCGGAGATTATTTATATGAAGATATAGAACCCACCGTCGTTTCAATACGATTTAATTTCGTCATAATTTTGTCCTTTGGAACGCGGTGACCAAAAGTGGACAAAATCGGTGCTTCTACTTTACTCGAGAGAATGTCCCGGACGTGCGGGTCAGCAAAGAGAACGAAAAGTTTAATTGAATGATTGACTGAGCTGAATCGTCGCGTCGAGATCGTTTTCGCTGCGTTTTCGTCGCTGAATGGTGTTTCACGCGGTTTATCACGTATTCGAAGCAACGGTACAGCTGAGTAACTATAGTACACTGTAGCGAGGTCACCGAGAGATGCGAACACCCACATAGAGTCCATTACGAAGAAGTTGCGGTCCACATTGCCTCATCAGAAAGTCGTTAGCCTATCCTGCTAGTAGAGACCTGTTCGTTACTCACACGCTCTCCGCCTCGGTTGCCGTTGCAACATTCTCGTTTCTCTCAGCGAACGATACACGCTTCGCACCGAGGAGTTTCGCCATTGGTCTCATGCCGTTTCGGGGCTCTCTTTAGTATATCCGCTTTACAAGAGTAAACCGTACGATGGCAAAAGGATGCGCACACAGGCAAATAGCACAAGCCATGCACCGTCCGTCAATTCCACGATTCACTCCATTAGCGACCAAAGTTTCGAATGAATAGAATACAGGCAAAGCCTCTTATGCGAAGCTGCGCTGTACTCGGGCCTCGTCATGATTTCTCTATTCTCTGTTTCTTCACGCGGTATAACACTTCCATAGCGAGAGTCAAGTTCGCGAAGAGACTCTAATGCGCGCCACGAACGGATGATAAGTCGACGTGCTAAAAATCACTCGTCTCGTTCACACTTGGCGTGCATACGACGCCATCCTTGAGCCAAAGCGGCTAAACACTGAATACATCGGGAAAATATAATGAACGTCTCATTAATCTGTCAGTGCGCAGAAATCCAGCATTTCTGAGATATACCCGAAAGTTCTGAATGCCGGAGAATCGTTCATTGTCAATCAAGCGACTATGATGTGTAGTCTGATATTATAGGTTATGAAGCATTCTTGAACGCATTAGCGGAAATCAGAAACGCATGATCGTTTGATCTTCCGCGGAATGATGGTACACAAGAGGTAGCATACGTTAGTGGCCTATTATTATAACTATACTCGAGTACTATAGAATAATAAACATAGGTGGGCGAAGCGCGGATGGGTGAGGGAAAGCAAGAGTCGGAGGAATATACAAGAACAAGAGACCGAGGTCTAGACACAGTGTGTATAGAGTTGGTAAAGCTGACTAAACTAGAATCGCGCGAGAGTACCGAAGGCTTCTATGGGGGGGTTGGTATATTCTGCAGTCAGGGTGCAACGTATTTACCTTTCCATCATAATCATATATGTAAGTACAGGGTTCAGAAAATGGAAGGAGAAGGGAAGGGAGTGGTTAGGACTCGTGCCTTGGGGCTATCATCCCAGCGACTATAATATTCGAGAGTAATCCCCTCTCGAGTTGAAGCATCACGTACAGTCGAGAGCGTTAAACGAGGGCTTTACGCGCGTGGCTTGAACCGGCAAATAAAAATAATAATGAAAAAAAAAAAAAAAAAAAAAACCATATGTATGGATATTGAAGGAAGCGTAAGCGGTCTACCCGCGATAGAAACGACGTTGGGGCATTGTGGATATCGGGGTACCATGGGCGACATCGTAAAGGGGAGAACGATACGTACGTAAGATGTTACGCGCTCTTGTTTTCTTATAAGAATATTTATTGTGGGTTTATTATATAGCCAAGCGATTGGAGTCGTTAATATCTCCGATAAACTGAGTATACCTACAACGTAATGGTTCGCGTTATAACAATGGGGCAATAGAGATCCGATCTTAAAAAAAAAAAAAAAAAAAAAAACGCATTGCACAAAAATTCGAAAAAAAATATATTTACCACTCTTCAGCCTACAAAATCGTGAAAAATAATAAATAAGCGAGTTATCATTATCGTAACATTGAATCTTACGAGTCCATTGAAACATATGAATATTCTGCACGATGATGAGTAACCGAGAGGCGCGCTATTTACAAAATTCTGGCGCGCCTGGATCCTCTTCACCTGGCAACGCTGGCTGGCTGCGTACAGAACGTTAGCGAAGGAAAGACAGGACAGGATGAAAAAAAAGGTTAAAAAAAAAAACACGAAAGACGGAAATATGCAGGCGAACCTCAGCCTCCGCTGCCACCGCTCTCGGTATACTATGGGGCGCTGGAGAATAGAGATTGCGACGTTAGAGGTGGTTGATTTTAATTTCACGGAGCGCGAGCCTTCGGTTACGCTCCGTACACAATCCACCTAAGCACCATACTCCTTCTCCATTCCATCTCCGTCCTTCGCACAAGCGGTACCCAACACACATACGCCCATTCAATGCAGCTATCGGCTAATGTATACCTATGTATACGCGAGGATAATACCCAACTCCGCCTGCAAGCTCTCTCTTTATACCCCTCAAAAAAGCTGTGCAACATTGGCCCACCTTATACGCCAAGAGCTTTATACTGTGGGCTCGTCGCGATCAACGATATCGTAATACCCCCGTATGCACCTTGCCCCCTGGCCGGCTATTCTCAATCTCTAGATACACCGCATAATAATACGTAATGCGTTTCATAAGTGGAGAAATAAAATGTTTTATGTAGCGTGAAACAGCTCTTGCATCGAACGCATACGTTACGCAGTGTTTCTTGACTCTTCAAAATACCGGCTTCTATCTCGACAATCTTTTCTTCCCTCTTTACGATCTCTGCGAGATATATATTATAGTGTACAAGTCGGAGAGAGCTGATAAAAGTCTGTAAGTCGAGTGTGGGGGGGTTACTGCATCACAGTTATTCGATCCACGGAGAGACTAATTTGATCATTTACTCTGGAAGCGCTAACCCCTTCTGAAACGGGCCTAAACTATCCACCGAGCGAATCGTCCGCGTATATACGTACTCCGTACACGTACGCGTTAGATCGGTATAGTGGTACATTATAGATTGTACACCGGAGATACTATACTGTACAATTCACATGCACAGCCTCGAGTACTGGCTGACGTGCTGGCGAGCGAGTAGGGAAAGGAGGCTGATGCGGGGAGTGATCGATGGGGTGGCGTCCAGGCGTGTCTAAATAATTAGCTGTCCCTGTACCGAACCCGCACCGTTTGTAGTGGCTATCCTATAGATAATACTCTCTTGCAGGCTCACTGCTGTTGCTGCAGTGCCGGACCCGTACGTTCGCTGACTCTGCGCTCGCCAGCATCAAGCACCGGAGCACCCTTTCGCGCGAATCCTCTCATGTTCACCCTCTCGTCTCGACTCTTGATTTCCCCGAGTGCCCTCTCTATAGCTATATTATTTTGACCGAAGGATTTTCGTGAATCATCGATCATCGGTTAAAAATATCGGCAAAAAAAAAGTTTCGTACGTAAAAAAATGAAAATCCATTCGGAATCAATGTAACATTGGTGGGTATATACAGCGGCGGAATTCAAGGGGATGCGGAGCATCATCGCCAGCGCTAAAATTTATTACAGTACTCCACTTGCTGGTTTAACATTCGTGTTAATATATTTTACGAGGGGCCTCCACGAGGATCCTTTCGCTCTGGACGAGCGGAGCGGCGCCCGATTTCTGGAGGCCAAGAACGCATATAGAGAGGTCACAGGAGGAAATAATACGACAACCGGTCGGGCGACGAAGAGGTTCAGATTCTCTACCGAGAAGAAACTAACGAGTTCTCTCTCACGATTCACGGAGAAAGAGGATCGGGGATATTCATCGTGTTGGCAAAGCGCGAGGGGGCGAAATGCCTCGGCTACCCTCCGGCCCCTCGATTCGTTCGCCTCATAGAGTCCGCCGCGGCCAGCGCCATAGCCCATTACGAACCGGCCGTTACCGGCCATTTGCTTTAACGGCTGTGCCCAAATATTTTTCGAAGGGCCCTTCGAGAGAACGCGATCTCGAGCTTCTCGGAGCACTAAGGAGAGTTAAGAAATCGCGGTACGTGTTGTACTAAGGCGGCGAAGATCGCTATAAGGTCGCCCCTCCCTGTTCCCCTTTTTTTCGGTCTCTTCCCCCTTTTCCTCCTCGAGCTTATGACGTGCCGAGCTTATGGCCGCTATACTTTCGTATTTCTCTTCACGTGTAAAGTCGTACACGTAACGTACATGTATTCATGAATGAATGAACGTGTACAGGCAGTACGACCCACACAATCGACCCACTCGTGTGCCGTAACGCGAACGTCCGGAGGCTGCAATATTCAAGGCAATATTCTCGGGCGATAGAAACCATTCTCGGGCGAGCGAGAAAGCGAGCGCGTTCGCTACCTCCCTCCGGCGACTCGAGTCTCGATTTTTTTTTTTTTTTTGGCACACTTGCGCCTTTTTACTCTTCACCTCTCGGCTCGCTGTTCATCCTGCCTCGCGACCTTTCTCGCTCGCAGTCGCAATTTTTTTCTTTTTTTTTCTTTGCCGTTCCGTACCATTTGATAGCGTTCTCGACACGACTCCACGTCGTCGCGTACGTGTCGGAATCGCCCCCTCGCGATACGCCTCGAGAGCAATATTCCGGTTTTTCTCTTCCAACGTACCGGAGGGGTCACTCGAGGAAATTCGCTACTACTCGTCTATAATATATATACGTGTATATATATATATATATATTTTTTTTTTTTCTAAAGTTTGAAGTGTATAGCACAGGTTTGTTGCTTTAATAATGTACACCAAGAAACTCTCGACCCTCGCAACACGAAAGATGTATTGATTGAGATAAAATTCGGCAGATGATACGTATACTTCGGTAAAGAAAGTATAAACGAGTTATCGAACAATCGTCAAAATATTATATTAACACAAGAAAAAGTGCGACGTTCCCGATATACGAAGACAAAGAATTACATGTGTGGGGTGGAGAACAAGAGACGATTCGCGAACAGAGAGTAAATGTGCGTGTGCGTTAAGAAGATTGCGAGAGTTTCGCGAATTTATCCGTCGCTACAGCTGCGTAAGGCGACCCGTGTCTATATCGACAATCACGGTAATTCTTAAGGGAAGGAAGGGGGATAAATCGTTCCCGTAACAGCTTTCGTAAATCCATGGTGGGTGAGCTTCTTTCTTTTTTTTTTCTTTTTTTTTTTACTCCATCTCTTTCAACCAATGCTTTTCCTTCCTTCTTTCATACTCGGTTCACGATCCAGCGCACTGGTCGCTGTGAGATACGGTCCGCAGGAGCGCCAGACTCGTTTCTTCTTGTAGGACGCGGGCGATCCCAGCGTCGCCGACGTTGCCGTAGTCTCTCTCGCGCGCCACTCCCCGAATCCTCTTATACGTCTCTGATTTTATTGTACGTTCTCGGTAAAAAGTGCATCGGATAGAGGGGAGGGATAGCGAAAGGCAACACAGGAGACGGTCTGCAAGATTGTACACTGGGAAGAGAGTAAGGAAGAAGAAGACGAAGAAAAAGAGCGAAGGCAAAGCATCCTTCGACCGGGACAAGTACGCCGAGGATACGACCGGGAGGACCCACAAAGAAGAAGCGATGCGAAGGAATAGAGGAGGTCTGTGAGAACTGAAACCAGTCCTGCGTGGTGAACGACAGAGATGGAACTATCGCGCACGTGTAAGAAACAGAAAGAGCGCAAGGACGAGCCAAGGATATACCATCCTTGCTTCGACGAAGCTCCGAGCCATAGCCGACCGCTACCACCTCCGGTTCCCGAAGTTCCTGAGCTCGACAGTTTTCTTTGTGCGCAGCGCTCCTGCTCCTGCCGGTTTGCAAGAAGGATTCGCGATATAACGGGTGGGCTCTTGTGATCCTCTCGCGATTATATAGCTACCTACTTGAGGACCTCTTATCCAGAAACGTAGTCCAAGATTCTCTGCACAAGGTTCATTCCTTTTTTTTTTTTTTTTTTTCGACCTCGGGATTGCCTTCGTCGCGCTCATCATTACTGCCTCATTCTTTCCATTGAATTTATTCTCGAACGGATTTTTTTTTTTTTGTAAAAGTTTGGAAACAGGACCCTTGCTTCATAAGAACGATGTATATACGAAGAATAATGCAACGCGGACGTAAAATGGCAAGTCCACTTTTACGGTAGTCACGAGCACAAAGCGCTTTCTTCCAGGTTATTCGACAAAGTTACCTTTTCCTTTTTTGGAAATGGATGTAATCGTATGCAGAAAGTATAGAGAAGACCGGGATGCGTGGGAACACAGGATGCACAAAAAAACTCAAGATTTCGTTTTTGAAAAAAAAAAAAAAAAAAAAAAATCACTTCAGTTCCATAAAGCGACAGAATTGCTGCATTATATTTTTTTAATTTTTTTACTGCGTCTTTTTTTTATATGTATCCTTGTGCCAACTCTCCCCGGTCTCTCCTAGCAGTGGGTTAGGCTGCTTGAATTCTGTAGTGAACAAGTCAAACGTAAATGCGAGCGCGGAGTTTGCGTTGCGCAATGTTGCACACACGTGATAAAGAACCGTCGAGGGTATAAAGAGATATCGAGAGTGAAGTAGTGAAAAAGAGAGGTGCGGCTTCGAACTACGTACCGAGGACGTCGAGCACACGCGGGAGGGAACACAATATTGCGGATCAATAAACCTCAATAAAGTCAATTTCTGTCGTGGAGCATCTGAATACGAAAATTTTGTATTCCCGCCGGCTAGGCAAGCCGGTTGGGTAGGGCTCGTGGCCCGAATACAAATTAAGTATATTTTATACCTCGTCCCATGTGTGTGTGTGTGTATCTCTCTCTTTCTCTCTCTTTCTCTCGCTCTCTCTCACGAATCCACCCGCTTGTGCAAAGCTCTTTCTCTCTGTCATGTATGTGAGAGGTACCCGACCAACCCCCATCCCCTATATTTTATACTATAACGCGGTAGAGGCGACATCAGCATCAGCAGTATGCTTTGATGCGTCTCGCTGCGTCGATAGGGGGTGCGAATTTCATTGGCTATATTGAATACCAATTCTGTCTCTCTGTACGTACTGAGAAAAAAATGCTATATATATCAAATATGTGATCGATATTTTATAAAAAAAAAAAAAAATTTCATCCCTATACGATGATAACGAAATATAAAATTAAATTGCTGTTCCGCGGTTATCTTTCGCCGAGAAAAAATTTAATCATTTATTTTTCGGATGAGAATATGAGAGAATATGGGATGTGTAACGAGTTGGAGGGCCGGCCGAGCAGAGGCTTCGGAGATATGGATTGACGGTACTTCTGTACGTTTGCTTGGGAACTATGTGTAGGAAGAACCAGTGAATGAAAGGGCGGATAATGCAAACGATAGAGCGCAAGGAAGATCGGGATACCTGAATATACCACGTATACTATGTACATACTGCTTACTATGTATATAAAGAGATAGATGCCGGCAAAATGATAAGAGGCCCGTTTCTCAGACTCGCGAAGCCTGCATTCATCCGGGACATTTGGCTATCTGCGACATTAGAGAGCCGGAGACTGCGGGAATAACCTTCCACCGCGTTCCCCTCGCGGAGTGGATGCGGAAGGACGCGGAGTAACGGGTGCACAAGCGAGAAGCACCGGAAACTCGAGGGGGTAGGTTGGGCCTCCCGAATGACGTACGTAGGACACGGTGCTTGTTCACTCGTGGCTGTTAAAACGAGAGAGAGTGAAAGAGCGGTAGAGTGGGACAATATAGTCGAATGGGTGGGGTGTCCCGCAGCGGCATACCCCCGTACGGTAGCTCTCTTTTATGAAATTTCTATATTAGAACGTAAATCCACGAGGGAACGTCTTTCTCGCGTGCCGGAGCGAGAATTCGACCCCATATTCTTAGTTAAATCCTCTCACCCCCGAGAATATTCGCCCCACGTTTCGCCCGATTGCACGAGGAAAACCTTAAAAACTTGTACAGGAACATACGAAAGTAGTTTAGAAAAAGTCGTATAACGATCGAGGGATAAGGGGTCACGTCGATAAAATCAGAAGTGCTCTGGTACAGCATGTGTCGACGATCTTCCGGTTGCATTGTCGACTTTGTTTGGGGATAAAAATATGCAAAGGGACGCAAGCGAAATAGGAAACTTGTTCAACGGTACCGAATCGAGAACACGCCCGACTTTTCCCCATTGGCCGCGTCTAAATGCCGAAGATCACCGACGGGCGGTACTCAATTCGCGAATGAATCTCAAGGGCGAGGTCGCCGAAGTATATGTACGCAAACTTATACGTGTATGCAGTGTGTAATACCGAAGAGAAGAAAGGCAAAAGAATAAGTAGGGCGGAGAGTGAGGTATGACGATGTCGCTCAGTCGCTGTGCGAAAAAGAAATTGTTAGGAAACGGGTGGTCTGGCGAACCGGTAGCTACTCTCCTATACACAAGAGAAACGGGTAGTGGAAACGTACCACAGGAGTGAAGGAGAGGCGAAAACGAAAGCTAAGAGAGAAATAAAGCGAAGGGGTGTGCCGTGTGGCGCGGGCATGAAGCGAAGGGTGAACGTGGAGAGCCCCCGAGACGACGTGGCCCCGATGACAGGAGAGGAATGGAAGTAATAGCGGCTAATGTGCTCCGCGCTCTGCAATTTCGATGTCATCGTGGCAAATCGTTCGCCTCTTGCAACCGTCTCGTCGTTGTACTCTCATGGAAGGTCCCGATCGAGTGGAGCTAAGCGAGAAGGGACGACGGGTACTTTCGAGTTGAAAAGATGGAAAAATCTCATCGGGACCCCTAACGACTTCGACGCCCAGAAACTCGGAGAGAAGACACGACTAAAATTCAGTCTTTATGCAGCAATGATCATTGCCAAAAACCGCGAAAATAACTTGGCAACAAATTTGACTGCTGATGCTACCTTCACTGCCTTCTAAGTCGTTGATAAAAGAAATTCGGAAGGTTAGGTAAATCATTGAATCGCGAATGATCCAAGTCTCATATCTCTGCCAACTGCTCGTTCCTTCAAACTTTGTATTTTCCGTCGAGTGTTTATTTGCTTTGCTCACTTTTCTTTGCTCCGTTCACTGTCGATCACTTGTGCTCTCCTTGAAGAGCCGATCGGGCATCCGACTCACGGCTTATAGTTTGCGCTTATACTCGCCGTACCTTGTATTTCCTTCTACTTCGCTTCCTCGCCGATCCGGCATCCGCCTTGTGCAGATCCAACTTCCGACCTCTATCTTCCTCTATCAATTTATTTTTCTCTCTTCGGAGCGGTGGACCGCGTAACGAGCAACGTAAATCAATCGGGGGCCCCTGGCATTGCGGCTTCTCTTCGCGTTCCTCTTATATCCCTTTCCTTTGCTCGCCCGGCGATCGTTCTACTCTATGCGGAGGTTCTCCCGCCAGCGAGCTGCTGCTACTCCTCGTCGTATTCGCGCAGAACCAACCACGACTAGCATCGTCCTCGTTCAAGTAGACAGAAACTTATACTATCTCACAGTTCCGTTCTGTGGTACAAAAACATCGAAGCAGTGGTACGTTCACGAGAGACCCGCCGCGACTAACACATCCTCAGGCTCTCTCGCCCTTCGCGTGGGAGAATGCATGTACCGGTATGCTATGCAGGACGGAAAGAGCGTCGGAGAGCTTATGTGTGCGCACATGCTTTGCGAAAGACCAGTTCCCGTCGTCGTTTCGACTCTCTGCGAGTTCGAGAGCTTTGCCCGAGTCTCCACTGTTGGAGAAGGGCCCAAGCAGGTCCTTCGCTTCGTATCGGCGCTTGTCCGACGTTCTCTGGTTTTGTTTTTTTTTTTTTCCTTTATTTTTAAGTCTCCTCGTAGCAGTTTTTCCCCTGGTCGTCACTCTCTTTCATCGGTCTCGAAAAGAGCTCGCGACTCGACGGGACTGGCTACCATTCACGAATTTGAGCGGCTTTCAGATAGATGTACATTCTCGAACGTGTGGAACACGTTCGGGTAGTGGTAGTGGTAGTAGCGGTAATACCACTACTACTATCGCCGAATTGTCTTTCTTTTTTGGCGAATGAGATCCCATGGAATCTCTTGCCAACTGCGGCAAAGGTGATCGAATCCGTCGGAACATTCGCGTTCGTCTTTTCGCGCTCCCTTAATTCGTTCGATCTATTTCTTTAGTTTTTTCGTTGAATTTACCAGTATCCGCATCTTTATCCTCTTCATCGAATGCATGAAATGCGTTTCGAGTATCGTGCGCGTCGCTTCGAGGATATTGGAATCAGATTGATGAGCGTGGATGGCGGAGAAAGGAACTTGAAGGAACGTACAGAGGAAAATAGGCGAGAAGATGAGAACGAGACGCGGATAGCGGAGCGAGAAGAATTGTGCAAGATATTCCGGTGGAGTAACGGAGAGGGTGTGGTTGTACTTTCGTATTCCTGGCGCGTAATGGACCGAGGAAGCGTGTGTGCTAGAAAGCGCTCTGTATAGAAAAGAAAATGGAAGACGTTCGCGGCGATGGCGAGAGGAACTGAAGAGGGGAGGGAGGGGGAGGGGGATGGAAAAGCCAAGGAAGAGGAGCGAAACGAGTACCGCAAGAACGCGAGGGCGATGGTATGGTTGGCATACAGGCGGTTGAAGCAGAAGCGACGCTACCCCGCGAGGGTTCCAATGTCGACATATATATATACTCCATATAAGAGAATGGATGAAAGTAAGGGAGTGGGGAGACACGCACGGACGGACTCACGGAATCGCGATTTAATCGTATAACTTCCGGGACGCCACCCACGAATCGATTCGATCGCGCGCATCCTTTTTTCCAATGCCAGTGGTCGACGTCGGCGACGTCTTGTGACTTTGAAAAACATTTATGGATCCGTTCGAGGATAAATAAGATCGAACCGGGGGGTGGTCGTGTACCAACGGTTGGAGACACGATCACGCGAGGGTGCGATCAGTATTAATAATGAGCGATTAAACTAATCGCGTACATTTTATGAAACTCGAGAATAATTGCTGGTTGTGTTGATGGCTGTAAAATGTCTTATTGTAAGTTGCAGATATGTTTTTTTTTAGGGGACAAAAAACAAGAAAAAAAATACGATAAAGGAACCCTTGGATCTTTTTCATGTCAGAACGAATCGGCATACGAATAAATTTACAAGACCCTTTAGAATATATCGTAAAGTGGATTTATCCTTTTCTTTTTTTGGTAGGTAAGATACTTTAACTATTATATTGCGCACGTGGCTTGACATGAGAAGAGGCAGTTTTTACGAGTTTGACTAAATGGTAAATAAAATCGAGTTACCCTCATTTTCTTCGGATAAAGGCGCGGTCGGTAGTTGTTGGCTGTACAGTGGAAGGGAGTTTCACATGGGGGAACTAAGAATCAACGCACGCGAGACTTACTCTCTCTCTCTCTCCTTCCTCACGATCGTGACTTCCTTCCTGCTTTGCCTTCTGGCCAAGTCTGGCGGGGTAGACTACAAGCTCGAAGTTCCATGCTGGCGCTCTCGATCACTGTCTCGAGACCGCCGCTTGTCACGAGAGCTCGAAGTAAGATCGCGGCTGTGCACAGACCCTGATTCCCCGGGCAAAGGTAGTTTGGGGAGAAGCAAAATTGATAAAACCCTCGTACAAGGGGGGGAATGAGTTAACGAGGGGTGGGATCCGCTGAATCGAGGCGCGTTCTCTCAAAATATATATAGCTTGTCCGTAGGAGTCTATGCAACTAATATACACAGTGGATTTCATATACCTCACCCCCGGTCATGATAAGATGCGGCATAAAGTCTATTAGAAGAAGAGAAATAGAACGAAGGACGTTGCAGTGAAACATTTTAGCTGTCCCCCGCCCCCCTCAACCCACCCCCTCGGATTCCGCATCGTAAATTACTTAATGAGTGTATTTATCATAGGTACATCGTAACCCACGAGAGTAATAAAATGCTCTGCGTGTCCAATTAATTTCATCGCAATTGGTGTGACACGTGGTGATAGGGAGTCGTTAGGGACAAGAATATCTACTACAATATAGTACAGTCAACTCTGGTAATAGGGCACGTGACCCAGAATACTATATATTCTTATCTGCCCTTTATACACCGGTATCTTTATTAGATATCCCGGACTCGCCCAAGGTCTACTTTCTCATCCCCCTTCCCCACCCCCTTCCTGTACTGGCTATGTTTCCATAACAGCTATTTTCACCTCGCCCTTCTCTATCTCCACTGTATTTCGTCTCTGCTCACGATCCTCGGCTAAACCGACCCTCCCGTTCTCTTCATTCATGCCCCATAGTTCTCGAAAATTTAAGAGACTCGTACGAACAAATGAACGTAGAGGCAGCGATGCAGCGGCCATATACAGTCGGCAAATGAAAGGGGAGAGAGAAATGCATTATAGCTTGGAAGCATCTGACGTGCAAGTTAAACAAAACGGATATATCTCAAGTGTGCGGTAGACGAAGGAGGATGGGAAGGTTGCGCGAACGGTGGTTTGCGGTTATCGGCAACGCTTTTACTCCATATCCACGCAGTCTGTATATAAGCAAAGAGAGGAGAAGGAAGGAGAGTAACGTTGATTTATCGCTGAGTGTGCGTTATATAATGTACAGCCGGTGCTTTTCGAATAACGAAAAAATTCGCGACAGGGTTAATCCGTTTTTCCTCGTTAAACAGACTTGTTATATTCGCCATTCTCGCACCGTGGGTAGAAATTGAGTGTAGTAACTCTTTGATCAATTGAATCGCCGACAAGCGGATGCTGTTTGACTCTGATCTTTAGTCGAGGCGGTGGCATGTAAGGAAGAAACTGGCAGCGAACGACAAAACTCGAACTCGATTTATCATTCGAAAACCGCTCGCCTCTCCGACGATTCCCACCGCGAATAGATGGAAAATATGATAGAACGTTTGATTGTTCTCCCTCCTCGAGAACGACAATGACGAAAGCAAGTTCACGAGTTATCTTCATTTCGCATCTCGAATTCCTTCTCTTCCGCGTGTTAATTCATCGCCGTTTCCGTAATTATCGCCCAAGGAACATTCGATTACGGTGAAACTTTCGAGGTGTGAGAAACGCGACGGAATTTCGTGACGGTCGTTTGAATACACGCAAAAGAAAAATACAATACTCGTGTTTGAAGGGATTCATTGTAAATAAACTTGAGTCCAAATCGAGACCGAAATATCTTCGTCCCCCTCGTCGTTCAAACGGTATATTTAGACGGTATGTGTACACAAAAAAAAATATTTCGGTTACCCGATGTACGTTGGAAATCGAGGGAAAGAGAAAAAAAAATACGCGGACCTTTGTATTTTTACGATCGCCCCTATCGTCGCGTTGTAGAGCGTAAGAAACGTAAGGATATTACTTTAACAACTCGTATTTGAGGGTCAAGAGGGTGCGACGAGGTGGCTGGAAGATCTAGCGATGGAATGGGGTTACATGGCAGCAATGTTGGGGAGGAGGAGGCAGGGAAATATTTCGATTATCACAGGGAGAAAAGCGTGGGGCAAGCGATAAACTGGGACGAGCGATGTTAAGGCGGTTTTCGAGAGCAATGGCTACCTGACTTATATCCACGGTGGACGGTGAATAATGCAAGAGATTACCGCGCGCTCCCTTTACCGAGAGAAACGAAACTCTCGGCTTTCCGATAGTCGACGTGGACGAACGATACGTAGACGAGGGCGAGCGGGCGATTCTCGAATAATCGACGAGTGTGAAACACCACCGTCCAGGCAATTCCAAGAGCTTATCGAAAGATTATTGTGACGAAGCGCTCGCCGCATCGCGACTATGCGTTTCGCTTAACGACTGAGACGATATTCTTGTCACATTCGCGTACCAACCGTTCGTCAGTCAGCCGGAAAATAGATAAATCTGAAGATGCGGGAGAAAAACGTGATGGAAAAATATAACTGTTACTTGTATTACGGAGAATCGAGGGTGGCTGAGCGCCAGAAACGGAAAAATCTCTGTGTGCAAAAAATCATCAGTGTGTTTCTATGTACGGTACGTATGTATGTGTGTATATAGAGTTTCAGCACAGAAAGCAGAGTGTGAAGAGCGGTACGCCGCGATAAGGGTTCGTGAAAATCGGTGCTGGTTTGAGGCCGCAAGACGGAAGGGAATACGACGGAAGGTGCAGAGAATCTAGAGAAACCGAGAGAAAGCTACGCTCAAAATTGTCCCCTATTCACGTGACAACAACGGCGGAAGGTGGGGGAGAGTAGGGTGGTTTCTCAGCACACGTCGAGCGATCGGATTTTCCGATAAGCAAGAGAATAACGCCGAGTAGCTTTTCCGCTAAAACGGTTATTTTCACGAAAAGTACGGTGCGTCGCACTCTCATGCCAGTCAATGAGAAGAATAACCTTCACCGACGCTCATCGGGGGAAAAAAAAAAAAAAAAATAGAAAATTTCTCAATGCGATGCAATAAGAAATCCTTCGCAACCGTCGATCTCACTCTTCATATGATAAATTTGATGAAAGATCGAGCGCTTGGCAACCGTAGAATTATTGAATCGTTACGACATTGAGACAGACGTGTACGAGAAACAAACGATGAAGTCAGTGATGTGTGAAAAACCAGTCCCGCATGCGGGACAATGTTTTGTATGTCTAACATTGTCGCTTATTCACGTAACTGCAACGTGAAGCTCGACGTCCGTAGATCTTTCAACCTATGTGTACACTACACTGCGCGGAAGTCACACACACATACATATGTATTACAGAGAGCGAAGCGCGGTAGCCTGTGCACCGGAGTGGCCCCACACTGTCAACAGGATGATTACGCTTTTCGTAGTTGAGAAGTTACACGACAGGATAGACGGAGATGCAAGGCATAGAGGGATATGTTGAAGGAAGAGCATGTAGGGTAGGTGGAACGTAGGAGAGTGAAGCGACGGAAGAGGATCAAGTGAGGATGAAGCGAGACGGGTAGAAAGAGGTATGGAAACGATAGAGCGAGACAAGCAGAACCCAAAGTGCCTTGGGCTGTGAGCATTACCGCAATTAGACCGATGAAGTCAGCTCGAGCGCTTGCAGGGGACACACTGGCAAACACCCTGCATATTTAACCCACTTTTCCTCGTCACTCGCGGTGATCCTGGGGGCTTCGGGGCTTCGACTTGAACCTTCTGGTCCTCCGCTCGGTAGTTCCCTTCGTTCCGTATACGGGTATAAAGTACAAACCCATGCATATATAGGTACGTGTCCCCGAGCGGGCGGCATTGCCATAGATTCAAAAGAGGTCGTCGGGCAGCGCAACCAGCAACGAAAGCTTGCCGACCCTGGTATATGCTCCGCGCGCCGCACCGCGGAGCATATAGCAAAGCGGAATAGCTACTACTAGTGAAAAGCACGTGCCTGCCTTGTCGTCATCGCTCGACGGTTCTCTATCCCTTCATCGTGTTCTATAGTCACTCGCCCGCTCACCCTTCGTTTCCCGGACGCACCCTCGCTGCTTTGTCCCCTTTTTCGTCTCGACATTCCCAATATTCATCGCGCCCACGCTCGCGTTCATAAAATCAACGGGGAAACCCAAAAGAGAGTACTTCCAAAAGCTCGCACAAGCTCGGGGAACGAGATTTCCGCGCTTGGGTACACATACCTCCCCTTTCCCCCTCCCCTCTTCCCCTCCCGGCTCCTCCAAACCCCTTTTTCGGTGTACCCACGTAGTTATAATACTACACCGAGACAAGATCTTGGTACACCGACAGAGTGTGAAAGCACGAGCAGGTAAAAGTCTCACCACTACTACGGCAACTACTATCCAGCCATCCGCGGCTTTCGACTTTGCTCGATGTAAAATCCAGCGAGCAAAGAGAATGAATGAAACGCACTCGAGATTAAGAATTAATCTTCTCGCCGTGAGCTCTTTAGGGTGAAGTTTCTTTTGATATTCTCCTTTTCTTTCGGTCATTTTTGTTTTTCATCTTCTTTCCGTCTGTTTCAATAATACACACCGTTCTCTCATGCAAAAAAAAAAAAAAAAAAAAATAGGAGCGAAAGTCCGATTCGCGTTCATGTCGCCGAATGGTTCGAGACTATCTCTCGTCTATATTGCTTTACCCCGAACTTCCCGCGACTGTCGTGAACGCTAAGGCTGACTAGAACTCGTTGCAAGATAGATGTATAGGTGAAAGCGCCTACGGAGAGCATCAAGCTTCGGCGGAAAAGCTTTTCCCTATCGCGAATCTCCTCCACCCCCCTCCCTCCTTTCCTTGTACCGCCTCGCCCTCCGCACTCCCGCATGTTTGTGTCAGGTGGAATACCCGTCGCGAACAGAGAGCCGAAGGGGCTCCGCTGTTGCTTCGACTTCCGAAGAGCTAACGCGAAAGAGACAGAGACAGATGGATATGGCGTGAACGGAAATCCGCTGGCGTGAATCGGCGGCCGGATGAAGAAGAGAGAGACGAAAAGGAATGAGGAGGAACGGACTGAAAGTAGAGATTGGCGACGAGTGTCAGATGCAGATCGCGACTGCGTTGTATCGCCGTGTTCGGCTCTTTGGGATGCGTTCGAGTTTCTTCTTCAACAACAACACCAACAACAACAACAACAACAACAACAGCGTTCTATATCTATTGCTGCTACTAAACTCCACCGTACTCTATTACTACCACTACTATATCAATGACTCCGGAAACTCTCAGAAGAGACCATACTTCGACGTTTCCTGTCCCCCTGCTCTTTTCAGCAGGGGGTGCTTGCTATCAGTCCAAACTCTGTGTCAATATATATATATATGCAACAACGACAAATTACTTAACGTGGCGCCAAGCCCAGAGCGTTTAGTATATCCAAGAACCTCCAAGTTCGAGAGGGACTAAACGGCGATATAACGTGTCCGCCTGCTGCTGTACCAGTGCCCCGGTCTGATTGCTAGTGGCACAAACCCACGTCGCCACAAACAGAAGCAGATATCGCAATCTACGAAATAGGAACAGTCAGCGAGTATTCCACTGGTTTCCCCGAGCATTGTACCCCTCGCTCCCTTTCGGTTTCTATCTCGCGTAACAATCACCCACGCGATTCGTAAGCCCCACATTACCGCTGAGATCGCGAGGCAATGTAACTTTTCATCCCTTTTTGGCAATTCCCGTTTATAGGTCCCCTCACATGATGTTACGAAGAATGGAAGAACTTGAGATGGTTCACGAACCCTTTCGTCGCCATTGGTCCTCGATTCGGAACATCAGCCCTTCTTCATACCCCCTTATCTCTTTTGTCGACCCTCTTTATATATCCCTTTATACATTGACACGGTAAGGATACATGCGCGCACAGCATGTACACATGCACGCGTAGAATACGCGTATGTTTGTACTTTGTCCTACCCATAGCGGGACCCTGGACGGTCGTAAAGCATAAGTACCGCGGCGTTATAATTTGCCATTGTTCGCTCGTATAATAAATGTAATTTGGACAAATAGCGCAACGATAGAGCAGCCGCACCAGCGGTGGTGGTGGTTGTTCTCTACCTGGGGGCTCTGTGGATATGTCGGCCAGCATATTAAGTACACTATAGAGAGCGGCGAATTGGAGTAACTGGGGAATGGGAGATACGCCGGGTGAACGTAAGAGTAAGAGAGTCAGAGATAGCAAAGTGTAACAATCCATATAGTAGTGGAGAGTACACATAGCAGAGACGATCGTGAGCGTATGGTTACCCACACAGGCTGTGTATAGGTATAATCAGCATATGTCTCAGCCGTTGGTGCTTTGTGGGTGCGGACAGTGGAAGGGAAGAGGGGGCAAATACGAGGAAGCGTCGTTGCGTTGCTGGCCAAGTACGTAGGAGGCGCGTTAGGGGGTTCGCTCCCGCGGCAAGCTTGCCGAGGAGAACAGTAGGAAGCAGCAGTGGCAGTAATGTGTAGCTGTGAGGGTGACGGGGCTTCGCTTACCGCCAAGGGTGGACGTGCTGGAACAATACCTTATCGAGCAACATTGTCTACGACGCCAAGTCACGGAGACCCAGAGAGAGCGGCAGCTTGGTTCTCATACGCGCTTAGCAACCATGTGTACGTATGTGGTCGGGTATATGCGTATGAGCCTAAACACGAACTCTCCCGGAAGCTTGCAAGCGCGACGAAGCGCATGAGGGAGTTTGACTTCGCAAATGTATAACGCCAGAGAGTATAATGTGTAATACAGAAACGCATAGAGAGAATCGAAGAGCGGATGCGTGCGAAAGAGACAATGCCAGACGAAGGAATCAAGCGGTTAAACGGAACAGGCGTATAGAAGGTAGAGTGAGAGTTGAAGGATTGCATTGCCCAGCGTCGGCCACCAGAAAGCGAGAGATTGAGGTTTGGAGAAGATAGGGAGACAAGCAGAGATGCTGCGGTCCTCCGATCAAATTGGATCTACCGAGAATTTGGTGGAGTATCGAGGACGAAGGGAGAAACGGAGGTGGTCGAGAAACGCTACACAGATTAGCTGGAGAGGGCGAGAATGGACAACCACGACTATGCGAATACGAGGAAACTGTGGAGACGATCGAGCGCGTCTGTCTCTCCTGCTCGATACTGCGGCTGGACTACTGTTCAAGCTGATGCTCGTCTTGCTGCTGCTGCTGCTGTTAGCATCAGCGCAACAATCGTCACCACAAATCCCTTCGGTGTCCCATAACGTCCACACGCTTTGGCCTTCCAAGCGGAACCATCGTGCATACGATAGGTTCCAGTGTATCGCATTCTCTGTTCAATTCTATCATTCCCTCTGGACACCCGACGTCACGATAATGTACAGGAAGGGTTGCTGCGTTACGATACCCTTAACTCTTACTAAATATTGCTAATACTGATATATGGTAAATGGACAGCTCTTGTATCCAGTTCTGTCCTGTCCAGTCCTGTATTCAATTGATGTATGAGCAATTCTAACGGAGAATATATGCCATGAGTATCTATGTTACACCGTATGTTATAGGATACTTTGTGTAATATATGTTGTGGTAAATTGTCTACTTCGCTGTTGTCGTACGGAACTGTACTCTTAGGCGTTGGAGATACAAAGACGGGGATATAGGGTCGTACGTACGACGACAGGATATATCTGATACTGTCTAACGGTGCGTGATTGATCGGCTTATCGATATCGATGACGAACCGCGACCGCGGGTACCGTCGTTCGATATTCTCGACAAGAGACTCGAGACTCACCGCGGAGAGCTGGTATTGATAAGCCAACCGAGACTGACTGTCTCGAAGCCTTCCTCTAGGAGTCGATCAATCTCACCAGACACAACGACGTATCGCTGCTCGTATTTATATAAAAAAAAATAAAATAAAAGAAGTAAAATGTATTGAACGATGTATCGAGAGGTTTCATATAAAGAATGAATTGGCTAGATGTACGGTGCAGCATTATAGTCTGACGGGTATTATAAAGACCTGATGCGTCCACAAACTCCGCCTCTTCTGTTTTCCAATAGATCTACGGCCGATGTGCCTGGAAGACCTGTTGGTAGTGGGGTTACTGGCGCACTAATAAATCTATCTATCTATCTTTCATCCAACCATAAGACGGAGACTTGATGCCAGCAGCATCAAGAGAGATGACTTGCCTCTCGTGCAATGTAACACCGAGATGATCCATTCTTCTTATGTATCCTTCCCTCATACCACAACAGCACAATGGGGTACCTCATCTCATATTACTCTCCTTACATACATCGCAAGACTCGTAGAACCTTTCATACACACTATTTTATACGTCGTTTCCTCATGTATCATATATGCTACATGCATACACAGACTTACCCAGTATTAGACGAAACGTTGATCATCTATGAAAGTCTAATGTTTCAAAAACAAACAAAATAGGGGAAATAACGGCGTACAAAAGAGAATACATGGATCCAAGAACGTTCGATGTTCAAGGGTTTCAGATGCATCAGAGAATCCGGTTCGTTTGGATCGTGGTGCGCGCGGTGAAACGGTCACGACGATGGGGTTGGCAACGGCGGGTCCCTCTTACTCAAAGTGCTAATGAGTGTCGCCTCGTAAGCCAATTAATACCACCAGGGCGGGTCGCGGGCGAGCGAACGAGCAGGAACGGGTGGGCAGAATCTAGCTATAGGTCCTTGTGCGCCTCTCCCTGCCAGCAGCATCAGTGGAGAGGCCAACTATGAGGAGGGGAGGACGAGGAGACGATGCCTCGTCGCCACGAAGCTGAGAAGGGACCCCCGGAGACTACATGACCGGAATACCCCATGGATTTGGTATGCTGGCGACGCCTGACCACCCTCACACTACTGGACCCAACCCAACCCCCAATGGCAAGTTTGAACGGCAAGCTTGCAACGTACTCTACCAGCACCCCGTTGAGTTAACTCGGGCGTAAGGTGGGCTGGTTTTCCGGCATCTACCTTCAGCCGGGACCATCTCGAGTCACTCTTTAGACAAAGTCGTTGCTGCCGTTGAAAGGAGCGCATGCCTACCTGTGACGAGGATGTTAATAGTAGTGGTGACAGTGGAAGTGATGCCGGTGATGGCGAAGGAAGAGGTGTGGTTCGAGGTGACAACGACAAAGAAGAAGAAGAAGAAGAAGAAGACGCTGAGGAGAATAGTAGTGGTGAGCCGAGAAACGTCTCTCCTCAACGTTCCGCGGGCAAGGAAGGCTCTCGGGATACTTAGGAACTCGAGTGTACCGCCTCGAGTACCAGCGAGCGAGGCGTTACTTCTTACTTAAAGGCGGCGAGGACTTATGACGCGTACGTGACGGAATTGCTGAGAGGCCAAGAGAAGAGACGAACCTCCGACGCGTACCACCTCCGCTCCCGGGACGTACAACTACTACTATCCAACCAGCACGAGGCTTCGAGGCTTTGGTTGTTTCTTTGCCCACGAGCTTTTTCTTCTTGTTCCTTCGAAGCATACTTTGTAGCTTTATCGTCTTTCCCTTATCTTCTGAAACTTTCACGTCATCCCCCCTCCCAACCCTCCCAACATCGTCTATTCTCTTTCGTCGTCGTTTTCCCTTTTTTCCTAGGAGAGTACTTCGCACGCCCGTCTGTCGTACTTGTATACGACAATAAACTTCACAAGACGGAACTCACTTCGTGTATTGCCGAACGAGTCTTCCAGCCCCCCGTTGAAATTGAAGTTTCGTTCAACAAATTGTCGACACTGTCACGAAAAGTCTATCTCGGCCATTCTCTATTTCTTGCGTCCTCGAGTTCTCTCTACCATGTTGTAAGAGAGGAACTTTCCAATCGCGTTGCTGCCGGTGAAGCTTGTACGTGGACGGAAAGACCTATTTCTAAGATCTCTCATACGGCCGTACACTTGATCCTCGCAGCCTCCACTTATGGTCCTTGTCGAGCTTCTGCTCTTTCAAGAACGAAAGCCACAATTGCATCGGGCGAAGAAAGGATTCCAAGGGTCGAGATGCTCCTAACCTTAATAACGTTTACATTAATACTGGAGGATCGAAGGTAAACGTAGAATTGGAAAGCCATAAAAAGCTTGAACGATAGAAGAAGAAGAAGAAGAAAAAACCAACCCCCGCTACTTTTATCATCTCGAGAATGAATTAATTAAGATCTCGGAATGTGTAACTCTCGTCAAGGATATTGGAAGATGAGAAACGCTTCGGTTCGACAATCAAATTTCCATCGTGGTTCGTTCCGACAAAATAGTCGAAGAGGAGAGAAAGAAAAAAAAGAAAAACAATCGTATCCGATCGGCCATCGAGAGGTGGTCGGGAGACTCCGACGAGAAAATAATGAGAGGAAGAAGTATACGCGAGTGGAATGGGAAAGAATGGAAAAAGCATCGGATGAAATCCAATGAAATATCGAACAGGCGAGGAGGCGAGAAGGGTAACGTTCGATTTAACGTTAGAGAAACGAGGCAAAGCCAGTGTAGAAGCCGAGATGGACCCGGGTAGAAGGAGGTTTGCCCGAACATTACATATTGACGAGTCGCGGGAACGGTACGAAGGAAAGGGAGAAGAGAACGGCGAGTGGAGAAACGGCAAGCAGCAGTTTCGTCGAAAAGTCGAAAGGAGGCAAGTAGAGAAGACGGCGGTCCGCCGGTGGGTGGGAACGGGGGGGTAGAAAGAAAAAGCGATGGAAAACTGGAAGAGACGAGGACGACGAGGACGACGCGAGAATGTTAGGTAGTGCAGCCACGTAGTCGCCGTTTGTCGATGGTACCGCAATAATTCCTTATTGCTCCTCCAACGTCTACCCAACCCTATAACCCAACTAGTCGGGACGTCCTTCTCGTTTCTTCCCGTCTTCTACGAAACCACCC
Organism: Buathra laborator; assembly: GCA_934046635.1. Classification (NCBI taxonomy): domain Eukaryota; kingdom Metazoa; phylum Arthropoda; class Insecta; order Hymenoptera; family Ichneumonidae; genus Buathra; species Buathra laborator. The sequence goes on from OW203900.1 coordinate 11,310,285, forward strand.
ATGCCCTGCGGACCATCTCGACCTCCTACCTCCCTCCCTCCTCCTCTCACTATTCCTCCCAGAGCCTCGCATCGACCTGGCGAGTCTCGATTCCCAGTCTTTATCTTATTCTTTCTCTCTCTTTATCTCGTCTCTTGTTAAACCACCAAGCCGTCTCACGTACGCCTTCGACGCTATTCCAACCCCCGCGGACTATCCAGACGCGGTCTCGACCCCATCTTTACCGAACAGTCGTTTCGAAAGGGTTGCCCAGTAGCAGCGCCAGCACCACTGGTACCGCTCAGTGGTACGTAGGCATTGCGCCGCGATGCCCGGTAGCTCTCCTCTCTCGAGGGGCTTACGAGGGTGTATGAAGCCAAGCGGCAACGCCAGCGAGGACTCGGAATCGTTAAATCTGCCACGAATCGAAGGATCGGCGAAAATCCACCATCAGCAAGCGCAGCAGCCAGTACCGACCCTCCCTCAATCCACCTCTCTGGTCCCGAAGAATTTCAGATTATACGTGACTTGCCCCCAACCCCCTGGTAGACCTTTCTTTTTTTTTTATTTCTCACTGACATTTTATACCGACGACGTAGCTGTGTCACAGAGTATAGTACAGAGTAAAGTACTAACCACTCCGGCGTACAAGGACGTAAAAACCGAAAGAGCTTGATGCCCGATCGTGCCATGTAAGCGCAAAGTTGACGAATACCCGTCTTGCTACTCTCCCCTATAATCGAAAGGCGGAATAACACTTCCGTCCGATCGTATAATCCACATACCGATTCTTTTCTTAACAACCTGTCGCTACGATTTGTTAGATCTTACATGCGTGCAAAGAAACTCACCGTGACGATGTCGCGAAAGTCTGAGCGGCAAATATGCATTATCAAATGTTGAATATGAGGACTCACCTGTAACAGATAAATATAGAGCAACATTAGAGACGAAAATACGATGATTTGGCGAGAGTTATTGCGCTGTCTATTATAATAGAAGTTATTCTAATCTCGTTTTCGAGAGAAGCCCACGTGACCGTATTTTGTAACTGGAAATAGTGTAACGCGAAATATATACTGACGAAATTGCCGAGGCGCTCTCGGACTTCCTTTAATAAACTCTTGATCCACAATCCCCCAAGGGGAGGATGTCGAGCGTATGAGAAGCGCGGTCTATATAGTCCGTCTCCGTGACGGTTTTCGTCCAAGTCTCGCCGGGACTTGTCGACGAAGCCAACGCAAATACATTAAAATCTCTTCTCCTTCTTCTTCTTCGTGGTTGGTAGCTGCGTGGCGAGTCGGAAAGCTCGACAAGCCAACCATCCATCCACCTACGCGTCTCTCCGCGGTCCAACGATATTTATGTTTGATCAGCTGCCACACCGGGGCAAGTCTGGTGGGGACATTTGCTTCTAAGCAAAATATGTATATCATCTCTGTCTCGCGTCAACTCGGATGATCGTTCAACTTATCCGTTTGAACGGGTCCGTTCGCGTTTGCATCTGTCCCCAAACGGGAATACAACCGGAAATCCGGGGGGAAAAGACCCAGAAAGTCAAATCCCCAAGAGATCTGTAACGCATTCGCAAATGGCCGATTTTCCGAATTAACCCGTTAGCCTCGATGGACGATCTTTCATCGTGTTTTATCGAGTAGAAAATTAGCGTTCGAGTCCGACGGTTCATCGGATCGCGGTTACAAAATTGATGCGCCGTTAACGAAATTATAATATCATTAAACGCGGACTAGAGGCTTCGCTACACAAGGGAATGAGGCAGACGCGTACAGTCCATGTATATGCATGTGTGGGTACGTATATCGCGGGTCAGCGTGATACGATCGACTCTCGTATCTCTATTATTCTGCCTATGTTATCTCTCTATCGCACTCTCCACCCCCCCTCTGGTTCGCTGTACAATCTCCGAATAAGCTATTTGCCCGTCGCGGCAGTTAAAGCGCGTTTATTGTGGGACGAGTGTTAATCGTCCGAGAGCGGTGGCATCGGCGGCGAAATCAACCCGATGATGTTTACCGTGAACGTGGCATTACTGCATCATTATAACGCTCTCGATGACCACTCACTTATTATTCGTCCCCGAGAGCACTCGATGTCAATCTCATTAAGCACGTTCCTACTACTGTACTCGTGTGAAGCCCATCAATCATTCAGAAATAACAAGCAATTACGAAGGGCGCGTTGACTGTGAAATAAAAATCTTCTCATCAACGAAAGATTCCTTTTGGAATGATATATATTTTCAACGAGAGTATTATAGACCGTCGTCCGTTAGGAATGAAATTGGAAAGCTGTATACCGGGAGGTGATTGCTAATGAATCCAAGAATGTCGATTCAATGGCATGAAGAAATTTAGCGCCGGGGGATAGCACCGTAATGCAGAAACGGTGAATGGCGGAGGAGGATCTTGAGTCCTATTCCTTCTCGTTTGTCTCCATTTCAGTCTCTTAATTCCCAGAACGCGCGCGGGTACCATCCAGAAGCAATGGAAGGGGCAAAAGCTCGAGATTCCCAGGTGCTGTGGCTTTCCTGCACACGTAGGATATTTTTCAAGTGAACTCTCCTCCACCCCTCCCCTCTCTGCCTTCTTCGCGCGGCAACGGATATGCTTCTGCTGGCATTTCCACTGCTGAGGAAGCGAAGAGGCGAAGGAATAGTGAGAGAAAGAGGGAGAGGCAGCAGCAGCAGCAGCACCACCACCGAGTGATACAGCGCTAATGGCATAGCCCTGGTACCTCGCTCACACCTACAAGCCCTATTACGATTTGCAATTACACTGCATTTCCCCGGCAAATGGATTGCGCTCTGGCTCCGTAACGCTCTCTCGCTCTCTCTCCCTCTCTCTATCCTTCAACCGGAAGCCACGGCTGTCGCGCGCTATACCTACGCGATTGCGAAGCCCAGGAACGCAAGCTCGGCGAAGAGGCGCACAGGCTGCGAGAGACGGAGATCGCGCGAGGGGATTATACCCGGGGGTTGAGAATTTATCGTAACAGGGGAAGCAAACGAATGAGACACAGGAAGCGAGAAAATCGTTGGCAAAAATCTTCCATGAAAATACTACACCGTTATAATGTTTGGTATATATATTGTTAAAAAATAATTGCGCTGAAGCAACTTTGGGGTAAAGGCAAAAAATGTATATTCTATGCTTGCATATTGCCGGAATGGCGTGTATGGTCTTTGTTTTTTTTTTTTTTTTTTTTTTTTTTTTTTTTTTTATTTCTATAGCATGCATCGGGTGGAAAACCCGGAGAGCGAGAGCCAAGGTTTCTGAGAGGGCTCTTGGCGGGTTTCGCGAGTAGTTTCAACCCGTCACTGCTCGACCAGTTGGAGGCTTGGGCCAAATTAGATTAGCGCGAATTAGCGGGAGCCGTATTCCATGCCGGCGGCCAGATTCCAACCTGACTCCGCGTCATTCTCTCTCTTGCTCTCGTTCTCTCTCTCTCTGTGTCTTCCACATTCGCAACACGGTTGGTAAGAGAATGGGTTCTTGCTGTACGTGCGAGTAGTGTCACGACTAACAGGGAAAATTGAGGGAGCTGAAAATTGCCGGTCCACAAGAGAGAAACGACGAAAAGTAGAAAGAGAAATTGACCATAGTACGAGAAAATCGGTACGGGAAAGGCGGGGTTAGTTGGGATACGCGAGAGACACGAATGAACGGTCGAGAAATGAGATGAGGCAGAAAATAAGAGAGATGACTACCAAACAAAACGTTGGAGGGATACGAGATGGGAGTGAAAACGTGGATAAGGGTACCGGTGGACGCGGGAGAAACGAGGGACAGACAGCGCGAACCGAGGAGCGCGAGAGCATGCAATTACCGCTTGGATATCTACTTATCTCGAAGTATTCGTGAACCCAACCCTCTCCCACTCTTTGCTGCGTTACTGCTGGCAGCAAAAAATCTCTTCGTTTGAAAAGATTCTCGCTGGTTTTAACGTCGCTCTTTTCGGGGACTAGGAAAAAGGTATACGCGAAAAATTCAGAAGATAAGGGTATAATTTTTTTTTTTTTTTTTTTTTTCGATTTTTTTTGTACGCATTCTTCGCCTTGGAAGCGGAAAGCAGCAACAAGGTACGAAAAAATATATTCGCGTTACGAATGATACAAAAAATGCACACAAATGCATATAAACACTGGAGTCGGTGGCCTTTTTACGTTTTCGTACATTTGGAGCGAATTCGAGTCGGGTATATATATATACCGAGAGTAAATATTCACGTTGCTTCTACCTGCATAGCATAATATAACTTAGACCGAGTCTCGAATTCCTCTGGCCGTCCGGAAGATCATACCGGCTTCAAGTTCAGCACTTTGACGCCGGCGGTAATGGGTGGCAGATGGCCTTCTTCCCCCTTCATCATCGAAAAGTTTCTCCGGTAGCGGACTGCTTTGCAATGGGGCTAAATCGACGCTACCGAATTGTTCGGGCGATGCAAGATACCGGGGATAAGAGAGAACGGAAACAGTTCGGGAGGAGCGAACGGGAACGAACCGATTTCATTCGATAACCGGCCGAAGAGAATCGTCGATGATAGAAATGTTCCTGATGCCGGGGGTATCGACGAAGCCGATTTCGAATCGTCGCGGAGAGTTCGATCGATATTAATTCAACGAGCGACTTATTTGCGTAAAGCAGGAAATTCAATCAAGCGCTCCATTGACTCGTCGTGGAGCGCGCGATAGCGCAGACCAACTCTCGCCTCCCCCCACAGGGAACTCTCGAGGATAATCGAAGCGTGCCGCGCGGAAGACGAAATATACGTCTGGTATATCTCTACCCGAAACTGCTGCTGCTATAACTACTCGTGATCACAGCTCTCCCGGAAACGTTTTTCCCAACGAAACTCCATCCTTCGCTCGATGAGATCCCTATCTTTCACAGAATTTTTCGATAGCCATTCGTTTAGCTCCGTTGTTCGATTTTTGTCTGCTCACCTTATACTCCTCTCTCTATCTCGATTGTTTCCCACGAAATTTGCTGGCCTTCCCTCAGCTCAGCGGTATATAGTTATAATGCAACTGGGAGGCACATTGCCGGAACGAAAGGACGAGGGAGGAGAGGGAAAGAGGATATATCGCGGCCGATGAAATATACGTTCGAACGATAATAACGTCGATAATCCGCCACATTAATTCGACGCTCGACTTGTTTGCCTGTGAGAAAATTTAATCAAACGCATCACTGACCACTCACTCCGCACGCTAACCGTTTCCCTGATCTGATATAGACAGATATTACGGGATTGGTGAAAAGAAAAAAATAAAATAAAAGTGCATAACGCCCGACCTCATCTCGACCGTGTAAACGTGGTATATATCGAAACATATATTTCATTTTTACGATCATAAATGATTCAGGATTCCCTGCAGTGCGAATGAATAAACGATGATTCCGGGAGATCGGAGAGCTTCGGCAGTTGGAACGACTCACTTTTCGATATTTCCGGACCGATACGCCCCCGAGTGCATCAATGGAATTTTGTGCTAATCCGATTCGCAAGAGCAATTCATACCCCGGTTTCTCGTTCAAAATCGGTATACACGGTAATAAATCTGCACCGGTGCGATATATATTTCGCGCATATATAACAAACTGGTTTATTAAAAGCCGCGACGGAGCGGCGAACGCCGAAGGCGAAAGAGGTACACAACGAACGAATGAACGAACGAACGGGTCTACACGGGCAATAGAACGAAAGTATTATAAATATAAAATCGTGAGAGATGCGGCGAGGATGTTGCCGAAGGTCCGTGTATTGCTCGCGTTAGCAGGCGAGACTCGAGGGGAAACTGAACGGAAAGGGGATGAATTTCACTACCGACGACTCTCTCCTCATCGCGCGTTCCCTCTCCCAATTTACGTAATTGAGCTCTGAATTATTTACATTGTTAAATTCGCGTCACGCGCTTCTGCGTTTCTGCGGTATAACGACCGAGACTAACCCGAGACTGTGGGGCGGCGATATGGATATCTCGAAGCTTTTTGAACGCACAGTGATAAGCAATGGGGCCTCAACATTTTTCGCTCTCAGCAACCAAAAAAAAAAAAAAAAAAGACTTCGCGAACGCAATCTGACGAAACCCTCTTTATTTCTTTTTCTCGCCCTCTTCGGTAGTTTTCTCTACTGAATATGCAACTATTTTTCTTTGTGGGATGAACTAACGGATCAAAACAATATTCATATCGTATACGCGTAGGGCTAAGCCGCGAATTTCAGAAGTGAAAAAAAAAAAAACAAAACAACAAAAAAAATAGGAAAAATATATTGAAAAGCGATCGTCAAAAAGGTTTTAGCTGATAAATAAAAGAAGACAAAAAGCAGAACAAGAGGGTAGCTGCGCGAGGGTCGACGGTGGGGTGGTCGGGGGTAAAAGAATAAAACGGAGCTATGAGATTGAAGAGGAAAAAACTCTCTCCTGCATCGAGACTGTGGGTCTCTCTCGCTCGGCTTTGTAGAGAGCGCTCACGCGTTCGCCAAACTCCATTGGCAACAGAGCCGCGGCATTTGTGAATAAAATTGGGTTGTCGCTGCTGGTGCGGATATGGTATACCTATCTGTGATGTTTCAGCGGAAAAGCTGTGCACACAGGAAAAAAAAAAAAAAAAACCATATGAATCTCCGTAGCAAACGGGACAATTCTCTCATACTGCATCTCTCACCCACATCCACGGCCAGCCATAGCTCGACGATGGACAATTATAGGTAACGATTTACCCTTTGACTGCGTCGACATGACTCGTCGGTATTTATGGGTTGGTAGGCGCCACGAACGACTGAAAACTCAAATGGTATCCATGGAACGCGCCTCGTGTTCGACCCTTTGCAACCCCTCCGCATGCACGAGCGGATTTTCTCGGTCTCATTTCTTTTTCTCTTTTGTTCTCACGTTGTACACTCTCTCGCGCTCTTTACATACATCGCTGACGATTCTGCGATCCGGTTGCTGCGTTATCCGCGAAACCGCGTCACACCCGTGCGTTCTCTTGCGCTATGTACCAGAGATCAATTGAAAACGCTCGCGTGATCGTACGTGCGAATTGGAATAACTCGAACACACTTCCGCGAGAGATTCTCCGCATTCCGGTATTCTATTCTCGCAAAGGTGTTAAAAAAAAATTATTACCGAAAAAAAAAAAAAAAAAAAAAAAAAGTGAGCAATTGAGAATAAACGACAAACTCGTTCGGGAACTTCGTATGATCGATTATTGACGAAGACACATTGATCGACAGTTTATTTTCCAACCACCGTCAGAGCTACAAAAGGCAAAACGATTTATGGCGTTTGCTGTCCTTGAATAGTTCCTGAGCGCCCGAATCACGTTGATTCGTTTACATTCAAGTATATTGCACAACAAACTCGTGTTGCATAAAAAATAAACTGTAAAAGTAGATTCGCGTTACGTGTTCAAGAAAAAAAAAGCTTTCTTAACTTCGTTTGGAGCATTAGTCAGCGAGGGACAAAAAAGACAATTCGTAAAACTATAAGAAGTCTTTGTATTAATTAGATTCGCGGAGAAGGAACCGCATCTCGTAACCTCGCGTGTTGTATAGTAGTTTCCGAATGAGAAGTTAATATATCCACGTATAAATCCGCGGAATAATAATAATAAATAAAGGAAAGAAAATAAAGAATACGCAGAGACAGAGAATCACGTTTCGACTTCGTGCGAGCAGTAACTGTAGCGCGGGTCTCGTAGCGGCTTGGGTACTATGCGTTACAGCGGATCGATAACCCATTTCCCGTTGACTCTCCGCTATAATATGTGGATTCAACATGTATCGGCTGAATGACGAGCGTGTCGGTGCCTAGACTAGCCAGTTAACCAACAGTGTACATATATATATATATATATATCTATATATCTATATACATTGGTAGAGCCAACAAGAGACGCAACATCGGTACTACTCGATGACAATTAATTTCAGGCAATGATGACGTCGATCTAATAATAGACAGAGTATCGAAGGGAAAACGCGTATATGGTTGAGGAGAAGGGGAAGGAGGGGAAGAACACAATGTTCACCCACAACGACGAAGCGAAGAAAATAAAATGGTAGATGGAAGCTGCACGGTGGCTGGATGACGTCGAGTAAAGTACACCAAGAGAGGAACAGAAGGAGAAACAGGGGGTGTGTAACAGTCAGCTGATTGACACGACGCGCAAGAGTTACGATGGACGAGAGTGAGACGACGAAATGACAGAATGGGGAAGGGTTGTTAATGGAAACCCATTGTTCTCTAATCAAATCATTCGGCCAGTTGGATGGGTGCGGGTGAGAGCCGTTCATGGATTCTACGAAACGGAGAAAGAGACAAGAGGAGAATGGAGAGAAGGTGAGGGAGAAACGGAGAGAACAAGGCTGTGAGAATGAAGGACGAGGGTAGTAGTGAGAACGAGAGACTTGTATGAGGGAATCATCTGCCTAACAAAGCTTCCATTTCTCGCTTTCTCTCAGTTTCTTCCTCACACTGCAAATATACTCTATAATCCATATTCTCCGGATGATCCTGCATACAGGAAATCTCGACGTGGAAAATCCACACGACAATGTAGTATATGAAGAAAGGTGGGAATGGGAGGGAGGCTGATGGGAGGACCTTTTGGTATTACCCGCCGTGGAATATTAAGCTTCGTTTCTCGTACTTCATCCATCCTAACAGTCCTTTTCCCTTATCCTGTCTCATCATTGATCCTACCAAATATAATCGAATATTGCACACAGAAACCGCGCAAAAGGATCACGAGACTTGACAAATTCATGAGAAAACGCGGCGGAATCTGACTGTGTCTTGCCGAGAATAGTAAGAGGCGTCACTCGAGAGATGGATGAAATTTAGGAGAGAACCGCCGCGGTAACGGTGACCTTTCCATCACCGACAGTTCCACATCCGGGAGATCTCGCGAATTCACGAAATCTGAGAAATTTATGTTCGGGAAATACCGATTCCTCAGAAATACCTAAAGATCGATGGTAGTCTAACGAGATATCCTTCCATTTGCCGTACCATCCAATGCCGCAATTGATTAATTTCTTATTGCCGCGTCAATCGAACAGTTTTTTATTGACGCCAAATAGTAAGATTAAGTAATGCACTGCAGAGTATCGTGCAGACGAAAAATCCATTATATACCATTTTTAGACGAAGATATATATTGGATATATTATAGACATATTCTGCAATCCTTGAAAAATCAAACCTGTTGGCATTATTACCATAAGGCGTTCCGGAATCAGCATAAACGTGTTCTCCGCGATCGTTGACGCGTAAACGCGATGAAAAAAAAGTGATTTCTGGCAGTGAAACGATGTGATAACCGCGAGGAAACTTTTAGGCAAATTTCAACAATGGCGTTCGGGAAAATCGCGGCGCGTAGATATACTCGGCGAGCAAATATGTCGAATCCTTCCGCGATACGAGAGGACAAACCGGGACGCGACATTTAACTCCTTTCTTTCTCTCTGACGATCGAGCCTGTTATCCGTACGGTAAACCATCGGTTTCTCGTTGCCGTGTGCGTATGCAGGAACGGACCGCAGTGGAGTTCGTGTCGGAGTACGTGATCGCCAAACGATGGTGATCGATTAAACGGACCAACAGCAGCAGCGGCAACGCGCTGCGCGAGGCTGAACGAGCGAACGCTGAGCTCCGCGAGGCTCGACGTTCACCAACAGCGATAAAACCGAGCCGGTTGTTACGATCACGCAATCTCTGGAAGGTACTATATATATATACATATATATATACGCGATTGGCACACACAACGTTTCCCCTCTTTCTCTTGTGGTCACAAACTGACGAGTCTTTTTCCCGGAACGCAGTCTCGCCTACAGAGGGTATTATCGGTTGTCGTGCTATATAGAGGCTCTATATTAGGCTTTGATATATCGGAGTGGAGACTGCGTCGGCCGATATCAAGTAATATACCCTTGCGACCGTCCATCGAAGGAGGGAAAAAAAAAGATGACAAATAAAGGTCTTATGCCGAGAAGAGAGAAAGAGAGAGAGAGAGAGAGTTATGTAAAAACAAAGTGCAACGTCACGCAGTCCAGCCGGAGACCGGGCGACTCGATGCAGACGTCTGGGTCTCTCTCGCACTCTCCAGACATACCGGCGCCGAGAGTTTCCCTCCGGTTTCTTCGTAAGCTCGAGTTTGACAGAGCCTCGAGGTACACGAGTGTAGGTACATACATTATACAGATAGGGGAAGGAAAATAAAAAAGAGTACTTGGTTGCCAACAGGGTAAAGCTAATTTTCTTTGCGTTGCAAAGCCCAAGCAATCCGCGCAACTAGTATGCTAAAGATGTTGGAGTGAACTTATCGTTTTCACGATATATATAAATACTCGAAGGCGTACGCATGTATTTTACTTTCGCGAACTCTTCGCCGATGTTATACCGATTCTTAGAAGAGACCTCTCTTGGAACGTCAATATGGTATATATAGCACAGTAGATCAATAGCCGTTACCTACCGAGAGCGCGCGTCGAGCGCGGCTTCGTGCCTAACGCGCGTCGTTAGTTTAGTCTACGGTTGTGTTTCGTTACTCGACAAATATTACACAAGCTCTCGGAGCAACGATGAGGAGAGAGACGAGAAGAAAGAAGAGGACGAAAAGATGCTGGAAAAGTTATTTGCCCGTGCGAGAGAAGTTGGCGGAATTTTCCACTGGCAATCAGCGAAACGCTTCTAGTAGATAAGGTTCGTTCTTAATCAGACTGGGAATCACAGCGTCAGCGCACGGGTTCTATCTGGGATAAAAATTACGCTCGGCCATCGGAGACAGCGAAGGCGGGTCGAGGCGGACGGGAAGCGTTTCCTCCGGTGAAAGCGCGACGCGTAAACTCGGCCACGGGGAGCAACAACAACGGGAAGCAACGAGCCAAAGCATCGGGTATGAGTGAGCAACGTCACTGAGACTCTAGGAGTCGGGAATATCCCAGTTGTATAGCCCGTTACTCTCCCGCGCACCCACCGTTACCAAGGAGAAGATAATCCCTTATCCGGTGGACGAGCGCCACCGGGATCCAGCGATTCAGGGTGATAATAGTGCTTCGTATTAGACGTATCTTACGCGCAGAGAGACAAAACGACTGTAATATCGCGGGATTGTTGATGTCTCGATGTTGGCTCGAGTTTTAAGCACATTGAGCAATTGCTTCGACTGTTCAGAGCGAAATGAAAGAAAATAAAAAATCATGAAAACGAGATGTCGCGATCTTTATTTTCTGCATTTTTCATTGCTGAGTCAACAGATAGAAATTGAGAAACACGGAACAAGTCAGGAAGACGAGGTTGAGAGGCAGGGAGAGAGGAGATTCGCTGGTGAACTTCTGTGTCCTCGAAACCCACTGAACTCTCGGTCGTGCGTTCTCCGGCACACAAGTACACGGACTTGTGTCCCCTCTGACGCTCGATTGCAGCTCGCTTTGCTCCTTTCTCCATCCTATTCTCTCTCCTGCCTTCGTCCCTCTCGTAGTTATGACTTGTTTTTTTTTTTTCTTTTTTTTCCGTCCTACTCTAGTTATCATTGGTTGCTATGTTTATCCTCTTTCACGACGAGTTCTTTTGCATAGTGGGTAAAATAGCCACGTCGGTTCTGCGTATACGGCCTTAAAGCCCCACGCTGAACGGCACGGTTCCGCCAGCTTTATTACGTGCTCTCCTCGCGCAAGGGCCCCGCGGGGCTTCTAGAGTTACCACCGGCAAGCGCAGCGGCAGAGAACACCGAGCGGTGTAAACAAGACGCGGCGAACGACCACGAGAGAGAGCTGGAACTATCCACGACTCCGCGGCGACTCCGACAATATAGGTTCCATTGTACGGAGCTTTAGAAATAGCCAAGTTCATACGTATATGTGATACACAGCTAGGGTTAGAGAACGAACGGAAGAGAGTCGTAGTTCCCTGTCGAGAACTAAACAGGATAGAGGTGCAAAATTGCATGGGGAGTTTTCACGGTCCCGGTGTATTACGCCACAGGCTCCGAGCGCGGATATGGAGAAATCCCTCGGCATCGTTTCTCTGATCTTTTTTTTTTTTTTTTTTTTTTTTTTTTTCATGTGCAATTTATTTCAATGTTGCGAATTGCGAAAAAAAAAAAAAAGAAAAAAATATGTCTGGACTCGCGAATGAGAGGATTGAGGTCGAAACGGCATTCCGGTGTGAGAGCGGCCTAAATGTGGGGATAGCGATAACCGAGAGTGTGCTGCTGCTGCTGCTTGGTTGCTTCCGAGACGACGTTGGAACATCGCGATTCGTCCTCCCCCTCGTGGGCGCATGCATGGTAACTGCACTGTAGCATACCACAGCTCGCTGGTCCAGCGCAGCAGCGGCAGCATCCTCTTGGAACTCGAAGGTCACGAGTCGACGACTCGAGAGACCGGTTCCCCGGGCCCCCATCTTTCTTCTTTCTCTACTCAAAGATTCTCATCTCTTTCTCTCGCATTCACAGTGGACCACTGGCACTGTGCAGACAGAGGCAGCGTTCACACCAACTGAATCCGGAGTCAATCGAATCAGGCGACGGAGGCGAGAATTCAGTAGATTAATTGTTTGTCCCCTTTCGAAATTTCGCGATTGTCGACTGTTATACAGCTGCTATGTTTTACTATCGTTACGTGACTTCGGGATCAACTCGTTTTTATTCTTTGTCCAATGACTTTTTTAACCCTTGCGACTCGTGGAAGTAGTTACGGAAATACGAAAAAAATGTGTGTATGAAGAAATTTACGAATTTTTTAAACACTTTTCGATTATCACGGATTTTACGGGTTAGAAATAAATTTGAGTACAAAAAACTTAAATTTTTTGGCAAAAGTTGGAGTGAACTTTGATTTTTTTTTTTTGGTTTTTTTTTCCCGATGAAACGCTTTATTTCAAACGGGCCGCTGTGACTGTACGTGTATAAGCACTCGACGCGTCGCGCTAGAGGTCTTTACGTCGCCGCAGGAAAGTGCACGAAATCGCTGTGACAGATCGGGTTAAGTGCCGGCGAGGCAGAAAACTCCCAACTCGACGACAACGAAGACGGGCGGGGCATGTGCTGTGGGCCTCTCTCCGTTGAGGCTTCTCGCCGAGCAGCCGTTTCGCGGAGAAACTGAACGCGAGACTAAACCTGACGAAGTCGATCGATAATGAAAAGACCAAGTGGGAGATGAGAAGAGCGAGCGAAAAAAAAAAAAAAAATTGAAGTGACAGGAGGGAAAGAGAGCTCCGACGTCTCTCAGGTATAACAAGAAAGAGAGAAATACAGAAAATACTTGGCAAGAGATGCTGCTGCTCGTTCCTTCGGTGCTTTTCCTTCGCGCTCGCGTTTCCTTCTCTGCGCTCTTGTACATTAGATCCTATCTGAATTTCACACGTACTTCTTTCTGTATAATTCTTCGCTGCGTAACTGTAGGGGGAGGGGGTGCAGACGGAGAATGTAAGGACTTCGAGAATCTACCGATGCGAACGAACTAAACGGGCCGACGGTTATTTGCTCGGTCGAAGAGTCTCCCTCGCTCCGCGCATCCAGAGGGAAGCAAAGGAATAAAAAAAAAAAAAGGGGTATAAGAAAAGCGGAGAATCGTTCGCAGTCTATATATCGACCGATCCTGAGAGAACGTCTGCGATTGTTGGACTTTAGGAATGTCGGAGAACGATCGCAATCGCGAGAAAATTCGAGATGCGCATAAGGCGCCGATCGTAGCGTCATTGAACACTTTCTCACTTCTTTTTACTATCACGATCCGGTCCTCTGTATACCTCGGCAGGTTTTCTTACTTGGATTCTTTGCATACCAACTTAACGCCCGGCTTGCCTCGCTGTCCCGAGTAATAAATACCGTGCAATAGGTCCGGAGGTATACGATCGCACTGGAGTAACAAGGTAAAAAAAATATAAAGGAAAAAAAAAAAAAAAAAAAACGGAAAGAAAGAATGAAGAGAGAATACGGTGAAAGAGGCCGAGAGACTGCCGGAAAACGTACATTTTTATGGCAAAGTCGAGGTGAAAAAAAAAAAAAAAAATACGACCGAGCGTTGGCGGTACAAAAATCGTTACGACGACGTTATACAAATTTAAAGAATCTCTTCGATTTATTTACGAGAAAGTTTCGAGACAGCGAGAGGCTTGAGTTTTTAACAAAAGAACAGGAAGATAACAAAAAATAAAGAGTTAAAGCTGTGGATTAATGTCTTACGAGAAATTGATGAAGCATCGCAATTTCCCCGTTGAAATCACTTGACTATATCCCCGCGCGGTGCGGGGAAAAAGTTTCAACAACTCATTCGTCGTACAGTCCGCAGTCAAACGTTAATACCATAAATATGTGTGTGTGAGAGTGTGAATGTGTCTACATGCATACAGTATTCTTACGCATCATGCTGACCCGTATTAATATATGAAAGGCGATGACGCAACGAATTCCTCTCGACGCCAGCGGCTATGGACGAGAGACGACGACGACGACGAACGACGAACGCCGACGACGACGATGGTTTCGCCTCCGTCTCGTTCGTCTCTCGTCCCGTACACGTCGAAATGAAAGGTGCAAAGAGCAAACGAAGCCTTCCGCCGAAGGCGTATCGCATTAGTCATGTCGTTTGAATCTATTGAACTCGAGACATTTCCAATATTTCCGACGGCCGTGTTTTTGTTTCATTTTTTTTAAACTCACGAGAGTATAATACTTATACAATACAACAAAACACACAAATATGTTCAACGAACTCGAATCAATTCGGTGTTTCGTTTTCCGCCAACGTTCACCGATCTTTTATCTCGATTCTCTTTAATTTCCGTACGCGTTTCGTGACAATCGGGAGAATGGAGCGGAGTTTTACTGGTTGAAATAGTAACTGATTTATAAATAAATATTTGATATTTCGACCAATAAAAACTAAGAAATACCGAATATGAATACATTGCCCACGTTATTCCTCCATTTTTTTTCTCTCGCATCGAAAAATTATATCAGAATGTGTGACATAAAAAATCTATAAAAATATCTTTACGCAAAACAACCAAAAATTCTATATCATCGCATATGAGATATATATATCGAAAATGTTGCAACCAAAATGAGAGGAAAATAACAGTAAAAACGGCAAAAAAAAAAAAAAATTCCAAAGAGTCGAACGAGTGGAATCGCGCGAGTCGCCGGATAACAGCGGAAAGAGAAATAAGGAGTACGAGAGGCAGGAGTACGAAGGAGGCGGGATGCACAATGCAAGCTGTACACAGCAAGAGTTGCGGATAAGGAAGAGTGAGAAGACAAGGTGTGTTTGAAACGAGAAGAAAAGTGTATAGAAGGCAAGAGGAGGAAGCTAGACGAAGGAAGTCAGCGAGCGAGAGATGCGTCTGGCAACAATGAGACTGTAGTTTCCTCCGGAACAATGCTCTCATTATGCCGGGGTACCTATCTGTTATATGCGTGTATACATATCTGCATATACCTATACACTTGGTACGTACATAGCACGAACTCATCCACCGCTATATCGCTATATATACGCGAAGTGAGGAATAGACCGGAGTATAGCGAAGCGGCTATAGCCATTTCTCGGCGAATGCGTACAATGCAAAGCGAATAACTCGCCCGGATCCATTCTAAATTTCCTTCGGTTTCCGAGGTCCTTGTCGGCATGTGTATCGTTTATGAGGACAAACAACCAAAGCCGGGAAGTCCCGAACAACGGAAGCTAATACACCACTCCCGGCAGCGCGCGTAGTTGTGAAGCGATAATAAAAAATAAAAAAAAGTATAGCTATCGCTTCGGCTTGTCTATCATCGGCGGAGTGCAGAAGTGTGTCTCTTCGACTTGCATAAATGTGTTACGAGGGAGTGGAGCTGTAACTATCGAAGGTACTCTATGGGTCGGTGCTGGCGAGGTAGCGAAGCATACGCTTGAACGGGAGACTGCGCGCGATATTCTATCGCGTCGTATATAGTTTCGCTTCGGCTCTATGACTACGCACACCGAATTATCCGCAGCAACGACGCAACGGTCATTTCCTGGCTTCGCGTGTCACGAGGCTCACAGAGATGGATCGCGCGTGTAGTACAGGTTAACTGGATAGTCGTCACACGACGCGTAGATGTGAGCGTATCCGCGCGCGTAAATGCGTGTGGTGCACCTCTCCATGCGAGAGGAAAGCTTATCCCTCTCTCATGCGTGCAAAGCATTAACCAAAGTGCATAATGTACTTAAGATATTAACGGGTTATTAATGTTGCGATCAAAGAGAATTTCGCTGTGGAAAAGAAACTGCGGTTTGTTCGATGCGGAGACACCGGGGCGGATACGAACGAAAGAGTGGGGTGACTAATAATTCAAGAGCACTTTTTATTATCGGCCGCCGAAGATTGGAGCGGACCGCGGCAATCGCTACTACGTAGAAAATAATGAGAGCTATGAGAAAGAGGAATGAATGAGCGCCCGAGCAAAGAGAGCATTGGGGAGGAAAGGGGGTGAGAAGCTTCCGCATTAACCAACTGGGATTCAGTGCCGTTCGCCGATTTGGAGCCAACGAAACTCCCGCCGTCACCGTCACCCTCTTGTCACGGAAAACAAAAGAGCAGCGAGCAGCAGCGGCTGTTGCTCGCCCACGGGCTCGTCCCCGCCCCCCCATCCCCAACCCCTTCCTTTCGCCAGTCGGCCATCCGACACCCCTCTTATACATTCGTAAGCGCGTTCTCTCACCGCATTCCATCTCACGCTCTTATTTGTCTTCTTTCTCTGTCTTTCCTTCGTTTGATTGTCAGAAATTTCCATCGTGTTTTCCCTAACGTGGCTATCGATCTATGTATACTTTTTCCCATCGAAAAAAAAAAAAAAAAAAATTGTCTAAATACTACCGATTTTTTCGCACAGTGGAGCCGGAAGCTGCGGACGGCGAACTTAAGGCGTCGGGAAATACTTTTTTTTTTTTGTTTTCGTTCCGTGGTCACCAAAATGTTCCATTCGAATTGAGAACAAAACAACGGATGTTTATTACGCATAGAAAAAATATGTGGGTTGAGACTTTTATGGCATTCTATTGGAAATATATTATATTTTTTTATATTATATTATTATTTTTTTTCTTTTATCATATAATTTTAAATAATTCTCTGCGATATATCGAATATATTTATATATTAATCATATATAAAAATGCCGAATTTCACACATTTCTAATAAATTTTATGCATTAACCTTTTTTTCCATGTGGGATATACCTTTCCCCTGATCATCTTTCATACGGGATTAACGTTCCGCTCCAAAAAATAGAAAATCCCGATCCAAGTGACGGAATTGATGTGCGTCTATTTTCAATGGCTCCTTTATTCGATTCTCTCGGCTACTCGCATTGAAATACATTCGACGACTCTTCACGTGTATAGGGAGACGCCGCGAAGTTTCGTACGGAGAAGTCAGCGCGAGTGATAAATGATGAACGCGGCATGAGTACACGTAAGATAAAACTAATAAATAACCAATCATTTTGTATCCCTAGAGAAGGGGTTCACGGGGAGAAGGAGGGGAGATGTGTGACGCGTTTGGTACAGCGGAACGTTGGCGGTACCGCAGCGAAACTCTCGCGAATAAGAGAGACGGAATTGAGCGTCATACGGTAGAGGTTCTCGTCTGACGATCCTCACTCGGTTAAAAATAACTGCCGCGCTGTAAGCCGAGAGCCCGAGTAACCCGATCGAGTCCTCGACGTCGAGAACTCGCTCGCGGGAATCCTCGTGTCACCGACAAAAACAGTCGAGCGAATTGAGAAAAGAGAGGTTGAAAAAAAAAAAACCAGAGAAAGATAAACCATTAATTGGACCGGCTTAAGGAAAACGATGCGGTTTGTCGATGCGCATGCGTGGCAACTACTTGAAAATAAAGTTCTCGTGATTCTACGTATCTCTTGGCCTTCGGTATCGCTGTGAATTCGCGAATCGTTATGAGTGGCGCCTCCTTTGCTAATTACCCTTTAAAAGAATTAATTTTTTTTTTCTCCATTTCATTCGACGTAAAGTGAAGAAAAAAGGGACGACGATAAGCAAACGAATGGAAAGGATGAAATGGAAAGAAAAAAAGAAATGGGAATAGGAAGGGGACAACAAAAATCAGCTTCGCGACGCATCCTCGTGTTCCCCGTACGACTAGCAGCGCGGCATATATTTTCGGTGATATCGTTGGTGTACGTGTGTACCTGTATATGTATATCACATACGCGTACGAAGGGTACCGGCGTAGAGACCGCGATATGCAAATTTATAGGCGGCAAGGGAGGGCGGCGGGAGAGGGGGAGTTACAGCTGAATTTTATCCGCGTAATCTGCCGGGTATAATTCGAAAATTCAGCACGGATGTTGGCGTGGCTCTTGGCCGCGAGTGAGCGAACACACTGCGAAGCGAATGAGGATTGCCATAGAGGGAAACAAAAAAAAAAAAAAAAAAAAAAAAAAAAACGCAGAAGAAGAGGGTGAGAGTGCGCGCGGGAGAGTCAGGTAATTAATGCATTGTTAATCCAGTATCTCTCACCGTTGCGGAGCTCGCGCGCGGGGGCTTCGCGAAAAAAGTGAGACGAACGACGGCGAAAAAATAATGACTGCACGAAATAGAGAGCGAGAGAAGAGAAGAGGCCCGCCGGGGCAGGGAAAGCGACGAACGAATAAAGGTACGGCACGTATTTCGCGGAAAAGCGAAATGAAACGAATGGCGGTTGGAAGCTGCCGTGCAGATAAAACGGCGGAATAATTACCGAGTACCGAAATTTTTTTATTTCATTTTTTTCTTTTTTTTTTCAAGTTCATAGCGCGTGCCGTAACTAAGTATACTTTTATTCACTGATTCATAATATATATATATATATATATATACATAGGTATACCTACGTATGTAAATGAATACGGCGGAATACATAGACGTGCATTTCTCTATTCACTCACCGCAAATCCGACAACGTTTTTTTTAATTGACGACTCAACAAAGGGATAGCATGCAAAAGGCAAAGCGCGATTTTTCCTGTACGCGAGAATGAGGGAGGAGAGGAAAGAGCTGAGTTACAGGGCACGAGGAAAGGCGAGAGCATAAAACCAGAGACGAAAATCAACGGGTGCACTGGTCAAAAGAAGAGGTACCGAGGAAAGATCAAACAGGTGTCCGAGGCTGGTGGTGCCTCCTTGCCTGGCGAGCGCAGCTGGACGGTAGTAATTAAATTTAACGATTTCTCCTACTCCGTTATCTCTATTTTTTTTTTTTTTTTTTTTTCTCACAGAGAAGCAGTTTTATCCGATTCTCTTACGAGATTCGGAGTCGAAAGAGTTCGCGTGAGGTGGGGATAATCGTTCCATTCGAGTGAACGATCAGATTGCAATGCTGACAAGGCGATTCCATCACAATACTGTGATAATATGCCAGCTATGCAAATGTTTAACATTATAATTGCCGGAAATACTTCGAAGATTACTCACTCCACTTTAGTGTCTGATAAAATTCGCGACGATGGATTATGCGACTCATTGACAATAAAAAAAAAAACAGAAATACTTCGCGTCGCGAAGCGTTTTAGAGTAAACTACGCGAAAGTTACGAATCAAATTGTCGGAGAGCCGGAAAAGCATGGAAGTTGTATAAAAAAAAAAAAAAAAAAAAAAAAAAAAAAAAAGTTCCGAACGATAGTGGGAGTAAAACAGTGTGAAAAAAAAAAAAAACTCCCGGGTGGTAGCAAACAGGGTCGAGTGGAGTTCGGATCTACCACGCGGCCGAGCGTGAGGCGTAGGTCGAGCCAAGTGCCCTAAACAAGGTCGAGATTATATATGTTCCGAGATCGAAACGAGACGCGGCTACAGCGAAGTAAGACCTCCTTAGCGAGGCCACTCCAGGAGAGACTCGGAGAAACAGTGGGAAAAAAAAAAAAAAAAAAAAAAAATACTCGTAAACCCCGGAATGGAGAGAAGCCCGCGGAGGGCGGGAGGAGAAGGGAAGAAGGGAAAAAGATCTATGGAAGAACGACGACGATGACGTGCTCGTTCGACGGAAAGCGAGAACGCCTGGATATAACGTCGCTCGCGCATGTCTATACATTATTTATGTACCTTCATCACCACCGCGCGAACTAAGAGTCGAAGAATAAATTTGTATTTGAGTGCACCGTGGCGCGGTGAGGCAGTGGTGATATGCCCCCACCAACACGAGAGTACCGAGAGGAGCACCGAGTTTTCGACATTATACAATACCACGCGGTTCTCTCTTATATACGTTCTAAACTTATGCCCGACGCGTTTACAACGAGAATAGCAGCGGAGCGAATAGAGAAGTGAAGTACGCGACGGGGACGAGGCACTGGCGATCCCTCAGCTCCTGTACCGAAACTGGGTATATCAAGACAATTCAGATCGAGATTAAAAATGAATTATTAATTTTCCCGTAGTACAAGTTCCCTCACCGCCTAGTCGCGGTAGAAGTGCTCGAGATACTCTCCGTACTCCTTGTATTCGTTGTCCCACTCCGTTTCATCTTATCTCGAATGTTTTATCTCGTCTACAGAGAGAGAAAGAGAGAGAGAGAGAGAGAGGCCGGTGGTAAAGTCAACGGTGCGTGAGCCACGAGACTTATTATTCGAGAATCAAGTTTCGAGGTCGACTCGACTCTTCCTCTTCTATTTTTTTTTTTTTTTCTTTTTTTTCTCAGGAGAGAGATGCATAAAATGACGCAACCACATCGACCGGAGGGAAGACTGGAGTAAGAGAAAAAAAAAGGAGGCAGTAGCACGCGTGGGACTTGTATACACACGCGCGTATGCGGGCCGCGGCTCTCACGTTTTTATTTCTTCTCTCGCGCGCGCGCGCGCGCGCGCAACAGCTCTCGAACGACACAACGAAGCAACACACAACATGTACTATAATCCGGAGAGATGCCGGGAGCAGTGAGCGCGCGAGATGATCCTCGGGTATAACGGCTTACGAACAAACGACGCCCATCTCTCGCCTATTATTAGGTGCACGAGGTCTCTCTCTCTCTCTCTCTCTCTCTCTCTCTCTCTCTCTCTCTCTCTCTATCTCTCTATGTCTCTCTCTCCGGCGAGCATCAGCCAGCAGCAGCGGCGGCGGTATCGTCTATCTCTATTCTTTGAACGCAGCTTCCCCACAGTCATTATAATTCGCTCTTTCTCTTCGTCCGCATGACTCTCGAGAGGCCGCCCGGTCCTCGGTAATGGCGGAAGTACTTTTTGACTGCTTTGACGTGTACCGGAGAAAACGCATATCCAAGAATAGTCTTACCCTACCCACCCGAGAGTCGAGATGACGAGAGAGCGTAGAGAGGCTCTATCGCGCACGAGAAAGCTTCGTTGCTCTCTAACGCCCGAGAGTCGGAGTTATCGTCGAGAAAACTCGCTTGTGTATATATCCGGGCGTATCTCTCGTGCGACTCTATTCAAACATCGCGGACATCTTCCACAAAAGTCCATAACCAACAGAATACACGCAGTGTTGCATGCGACCTCGTATGCCATATAACCCTTTTTTTTTTTTTTTTTTCATTTTTTTTTTTTTACTCTCTCGTACTCTAATAATATCCAGTCAGCTAGACGCTGGCGATACGTTTCTCCGCAGTGATTTCATTCCATATTCTTATATTCCATTCGAGTCATTTATACAGCAGCGCAAGCAGCTTTCACTATACCGAACCGAGAAACGATCTCTCCGGTACCACGTGTCTGAACTCCGACATATTCGAGAATCTAAAAATGATTCGGCGCCGACCAGCGCTCGGCTGAAGCTGCGTAAAAGATGCAGAGGAATGGAAGTTGAGCGAAGAGTAAAAAAAAAAAAAAAAAAAAAAAAACACAATTTCAATGGGGGGGAAAAAACGACGAAGGAAGCAGATAGGGATGTACCGTCGGCAAGCTGAACTCGCGATACTCCCCCGCATTTAGCTTGTATCTACACAGATATTTAACGATCCCGCTCGGTCCCTAACGGCTTGGGATTTTAACGTCTCGAATTTTTTTTTACGATCGCAAGTATTACGAGACTCGTTCTTCATTGATTATTATTTTTACGGAACGGGGATCGGGGAACGAAGGCCAAAAAAAATACATCGCTGATACAACGAAATTTTTGTATTTCAAATTAATTTTTTTTTTTTTTTTTCAATTTACTTCCGGTTTCGAAGACGCTATCAAATTATCGTGAACGACGTTCGCTCGTAGGTATGTCACGGTAGATTACGATCCTCCTGTAATCTTCAGCTCGTACGAGAGGGGAAGCTATGCCTCGTAAAATCATCCTATAGATGTAGAACGCGTAATAATCGCGCACCTGTTCCGTGCTCTACAGAGTTCCCGCAGTTTCGTATCCTCCGTACATCAACTGCGTATACACTACAGCATATATGTTGTATCTGTGTATATATATACATATATATCGCAAGAACGATGGAGTTGACGAGGATCACGATTTATCAATCAGCCTGTAATACGCTCGAGTGTGTATATTCCGCAGTACCGCGAGGGAAATCATCTTTGTTCGTGCGTGACGTGGAACGAGCGCAGTCCAATGTGCCTATATATGTATACATATAACTATATATGTACACATAAAAGTATTATCTTCGTGTTACGTAAGGCGATACACGTCATATTCGTTTTTCGGGGACTTCGACTCGCTTCGTAGAGCGTCGCTTCGCGATGACGCAAGTTGTTGTTTTGCATTTTGCCTTCGGGAGTAAAATACATTGAGATATGCCACGAGGAGGATGACGCGCCCGGGGGGGTGTATAGAGGGGGAGAACGGGGGTTACAGATATACATGTACTATGGACATTCCTGAGGGTCTTGGCAACAGGGGTCGGGGATTTCCGATGTCCTCTGGCCTCCCGCGGTATATAGTATACACGCGGTATCCTCCCTCGTCTAACCCTATAGCCGTTATAGGGTTCGACGAGCCGATGAATCGATAATACATGACGGCATATAGGCACATGCCGTACTGACCACGGAATGCCATCCGCGCGCCTTGCCAATGCCCCTCCGCACGGATGGTCCAGCCGCTTGAACCGCACCGATCTCTCTCTCGGCACAATCTCCCACTTGCGTTGCTCTCCCATCCACTACCGGTCAACGCATACGGGGCACATAGACCAATTCTACTGCATATTGTTCACACAAGTGCGTAACCAACACACAAATAGCCTATACCGAGGTTTGTATATACATCGAGAGAATAGCGCATGTGGAGTGACTCGAGGGTCTCGACGAATACAGACGCTTCGACTGGAGGTACGGATTCCCGTCCTACTATATCCCACCTCCAGTCTCTCTATGTTCTATTACGGGGGACAAGCATAGCGGCTAATGCCGTCCGGTCGTAAATTACACGCGACGGCCAACCGATAGATAGGATGGCCCCGGCGAACGCCAACGGAATCTCCATGCCTTCGCAAGCGAACGAAAAGCACCACTACCCCTTCTACTCTCGTGCGAAAAACTCACTATCCCCACAATCGTGGAAAAATCTTCGTGGCGTTTGAAACTTTCAGTCTCACCGCCCCTACCGCGGTGATGGATGAGTAAAGAAATAAAGTAACAGAACGAAGAAACTTTATTGAAGCTACGCGAGGCAAGGGGGTGGAAGGGCGCATGAGGGTGGATAGCAGAGGGGTACAGTACGCTACGTAAACGTTTGGTAAGTTCAATAGTAGAGGCCACCGGGGAGTAATAATGAAAAGAATTGAAAGAACAGAAAGACTTACTCAGGAGGGAAGAAAGAGAGAGAGATTGAGAAAGAAGAGGGTCGACGGAAACCTCGTTGGAACGCGGAGAAAAAAAAAAAAGGATAAGAAAAATCGTATACTCTTCAGTCTTTCTTCGGCGACTTGACTTTTTGGCTTTAAAATGAATTCTCGAGTTATATATACCGTATATACCGTATGACATCGTGCGCGGAGTTTACACAGACGGAGACTTGGATCTTCGATGCGATTTTCCTGTACCAAAAGACATCTTGTTCCGCCGTGTTCACCGCACAAAAGAGTGTCTCCCTTGGATCGTTTCTTGAGCGCATTCACGTTGCATTTAGTAATATCAGCCCATCGCTGATATAGAAGAGGGATGAGGGTGAACGGGAGAAGCAAGAAAGCGAGTTGCGCGAGTGAGAGAAACGCTCGGGAAGGTTGAGAGAAAGTTTTGTACGGTCGCAATACGGACGAGAGAAACGGAGAACGAGCGATCGGGAAGATGGGTGGAAACAGGGAAAACGGGAAGGAACCAACGTATATAATACAGAGAGAGAACGCTTCGAGAGCTCAGTGTATATCTCTTGCTCCGTCATTCTCTCGCAGGATGTAATACCTGCACCCGTCAGACTCTCACTACCTCCCCGCGATGTCTGCCTGCTTGTCTGTCTATCTATCTGTCTGGCTGCCTCACTGGCTTGCTAGCGCACTGCCTGACTTCTCTACTGCCTCTCCGACTACTCTCTTCTCCCTCATCCTCCCCCCGTCCCTTCCCCCAAGCATCGCGCGCTTCGCTGTCTGCATGTCGCGAAGAGGAGACTCACCGGCGAGAATCGATCTCGATATTAACGACGTTCGACCGGATGATATATAGAGTCTCTTGCTATTACTCGATAACATAATTAACACGACGATACTGTTATCGTCGTTTTTTTCACAATATTTTTTTAAATCGGCGGCGATCTAATTACTGATCTCGAAATGCGAGATTTTTTTTTTTTTTTTTTTTTTTTAATTTCGCGTCATGATTAATTCATCGAGAAATGCCGAGTTCGCTTGGGATTAATAATTTTTGGATGAACCAAAGGTTCAGTGGTAAAGGTTGGAGAACATCGCGAAATAGAGAGGTGAGTCCTTGGACTTTCGTCGTTGCTACGGGAATCCCGAAGCGGAAGAAGAAGGGGTGGGGAACGAAGAGGAGAGCAATATTTAATGACGAACGAGCCGAAGGGAAGTGAACGACGACGTCAACTACGAAACCCACAGCCTGGCAATCGCGATACGCCACGAAAATCGAAAACCGCGTACATTATTATTCACGCTCCGCGGGTGTACGCGCGTATCGGTGTATACAAGTCAACCGCGTTATAGATATAACGTTTACACGTATATATTTTACACACGCGAAATAACGCGAACGCGTGCACGTGCGAGACCCGCGCGTTGCGCCAAAGGGAACCACAAGCCGGAGAGGTGGGTAGGACTTTCCGTACACTGTATCGTATATACGGTAACACCGGACTTATATTTGTGTACGTGAAAGCGTTACACGAATCCTGGCGGAACGAGATACCGGGGACCACGGGGTGGAAACGTAGCGGGCGAGTTTAACAGCTGTCGTTTCAAAGAATATTCCTATGAAATATGGATACCGGTACACAGAACCAAACGCACACACACACGTGACACTCGAGAGAGAAACAGTCATCCAGTGGAAACGCGATACAAAAATTGCGAGCTGCCGATATGTTTTCCTTTTTTCTTTTTTTTTTTTTCGTGTGTTTATTTCTTCGCGTTTTTTTTTTTGTGTATTTTAAATCGCGGCCAAGAGTTATTGTGTGTGACATATCGATATGGATTTGATGAGAACGTTCGAAAGTTCGTCGTTTACGGATATTGGAATACACATTGGTAAATCGTATTTCTGAATGCGAAATATGTCGCTGCATTTTTTTTTTTTTTTTTTTTTTTTTATATACCGAATCCTCTCGAAGCTCAAGATACTCCGAATTTGCGCGGTGGAATATAGAATACGCGGAGTACACGGAGACGACGAAGGAGATGAGAAACCGCGTGAAAACCCGAGGAGAGCTTCTCTCTCGTGCCGAAATACTATAGGCTTGTTTCCACCGTTGGCGGTTCTTCTTCGTAGTCGATTTTCCTCGAGAGTCCGGAGCCGAAACTAGAGAGATCTCACAGTCCCGTATTTCGGTCGTGGCTAACAGACGCGACAGGTGCAGAGAACCGCGGCAGCTGCTGCCTCTATGTTTTTCGTGTCTGCCAACGTGGAGAGGAGAGCTCTCTCTGCATGTATGCCCGGCTCTCTCTCTCTCTCTCTCTCTCTCTCTCTCTCTCTCTCTCTCTCTCTCTCTCTCTCTAACGCCAATCCTCTCTCACTTAAACGTGCGAGTAAGCGAACGAACGCGAACGCGAATGTGTGACGAGGGCGACCGGGGGCACGAACTATCGTCGTCGCCCGGCGCGTAACCGGTGTAATAGAAATACCGCGACTGCACACTATGCGCTCTCCGTATCATTATATTTTTTATTTTGCTTCATAATTGTTAACAAAAAAAAAAAAATTCTCATTTAAAAAAAATAATGTATAATTTAATTTGTTTTTTTCGTTATTTTCCATTATTATTATTATTATTATTATTGTTTATTAAGAGTATTTTTTTTATTAGTTTTTTAATTTTATATTGTATTTCAAATTTCTCGATCGAATTTCTTTACGAAATTTATTTGTTTTTCGTTTATTTTTTTTTTTTTGTCCCGATCGCGAATACATCGACTCGTGTAAATTTCACATCTCGAGGCTATCGTTTCGTTGCTTGGCACCTATCGAAGCGAGAATTTAAAAAAGAAGGTTGCATTCCCAATACTGTTTCAGCGGGAGACACGATCGACGGATCTGAAATGGCTGCAAGGACGAGAAACGAAGGGTGTTCGATAGCGTAAAAAAAAAAAAAAAAAAAAAACAATCGAACTAAAAACAAAATCCCAAAATAAAAAGGGAGTTTCGAATGCATTAGAAATAGAGGAAGAGAGAGAGTCGAGGACGATGTTAAAAAAGGGAAAAGAAAAAAATCGTACGAGGACACCTGACGGTCGACAGATAGAAAGAAACGCCAATATAGCGTCGACCGGGCGTAACGAGCCGATAAAACAAGTGCGGGGGGGAGGGCTTTGGGCGAAGCCGTGACATCTGGCCTCGAGAGCCGAGAGAAAATCGACAGAGAATGAGATAGATAGAGAAAACGGGGGGAGGGTTCTAACCGACCTCCTCGCCTCGTGTATCCCTCCCTCGTCCCCCGTCGCGGCGTTCGCGGTGCTGCTGTTGCCGTGCTGTATACCCCTACGCAGGGTACACAACACACGGCTTGACAGCTGAATTAATTGAAAGTTTTGAGGTAATTGGAATCGATAACGCGAACGGAGAAACGAAATTGAAGTGCACTCCTACCGAGAGAGTCTCTCGTAACGCGCGAGCGTAGAGAGTCGTTCACAAAAATTTCGTTCGCAAGAGACGAAAAAAAGGAACGAAAAAAAAAAAAAAAAAAAAAAAAAAAAAAAAGTGAGTTAATTAATCGTTAAATGAGCGATAAAGAGCTCCGAGGCTAATCGACCTCAACGAAATTATGTCATTTTCTCATCCGCGTATATATATATATAGATCGCGAAAATCCCGCACCGATAGTTATTTGTGTCTTCGCCGAGCGTCAAATTAATTAATCGATGCCGCCTCTCGCGCGGGGGCCTTCGTTAACATCCCAAAGTTCAACGTTAATACCATTTTCTATATACGAAATCTCGATATTGGGTCGACCAATTTATATTTCGTATCTCCGATAGTTTGTCAGTGTTAATAGAGACTGAGAAAACGTGGCAACGTAGGATTTCGCATTATACATTTGCGAAACGAGGTCGCGTTCGTGCACATCGAACAATGTCGTCTTTCAGGGAGGGCTACGGGACGCTAATACCTCCGACGAAAGGCTAAACGACTAGGCAACCGGCGAGCAATCGACGATACTCCGTTCAACCTCCGTTATGCCACATTTATATACGGAGACGTTGGATCGCGCAATGATCAAAAAGATATAAAGCTTTTTTTTTTTTTTTTTTTTTTTTTTCGATCTTTTCTCGATCTTTTTTTTCTTTTTTTTTTTTCGATAAAATCGAATTAAAAAATTTAGTAAAAAAAAATGATCGATAGTCGTTCAACAAAATGAAATATTATTGCTATTTCAAGTATATGGAGTTTGTTAAAGTTTTCTTACCTTGATGCTGTCGTAGCAGGCAGTGACCCGTCCGTTTTGTACCTCGACGTTGGCCGGTGGATGAGCAAATTTGCACTCCGTGTCAGGCCTGGTGCACTTGTTGCGTTGAAACTCCCTGCAAACCTCCAGCTGCAGCCAACGCGAATCCTTGCCGTTAAGTAGGTTGTTCATGTTGAACATTGCCGTCTTCTCGTCCCGTTTGTGTGTTAACGTCCCACCTTGCGTTATCCCGCCTTGCGAATAAATTGCACACGCACCGACGACGACGACGATGACGACGACGACGATGACGACTGACTATCGTGATTTATCAACGAGAGAATTTTTCTTTGCTTTATTATTGAATATATGTATATATATTTGCTTTTTTTTTTTTTTTCTCTTTTTTTATTATTATTATAAGGCGGAAATTTCGTTAAGACGCGGGAGGATTATATTTCGATTTGCGACTAACCACTCTATCAAAGACGCGACAAACTCACACTTTTTTTTTTTTTTTTTTTAAATGCAATCTCCGATTTCGAAAAGATAAAAAACACGCATACACTCTTTCATTCACTGGCATACGAAATCTTTCATACACGGAATCGCTCGCGTCAAACTTTACAGGGGTTTTTTTTTTTTTTTCGATTGTGTTTTTTTTTTTTTTTTTTTTTTTTTTTTTCAAACAAAACCAAATACCTCTGTGTTATATCTTCCCCAGAGATCTCGAAAGATCTCAGCTGGCACTGGACTTCTTTATATACGAGATTGGAATTTTTTTTTTTATAATTCTATTTATTTATTTTTCCCTCTCAAATTTCACCCTCAATTTTACTCGATGTATAATTTATCACGAAACTCGATTAAAACGCGATTATCCTTCTCTCAAGGATTTTTTTTCTTGTTTTTTTTCCCGTATGTATTTATTAATCGCGGGTGTGTGTTCCGTTTTTATGGGTATTATACGGCCTTTGCGTAAAAATAATGATCGTTTCTCGTCGAAATACGTTATTATCGAATAAACGTTAAAAGCGTTATTATTAATCCTTTATTTAATGATTTTTTTTTCATAAAGATCTTCGACGATATTATTTATTTATTTTTTTTTTCCTCGTGAGGATTGACGTTTATTGCGCGTTCGGCCGATAAAACTCGATCGCGTACTGATAAAACTCCGCCACTATTACGTTGACTTTAGGCCGTCGTTGTCAAAGGGAGACGATGAATAAAATGTATAAATTGGGTAAACGATCCTCACGCGCACAAACACCCGGCACAAGGTGACCAGATTCTGTTTTAATCGGTACTCGAAGCTTCGCGAAGCAATTTTTTTTTTTGCGAGGTATGCTGAGCCGATTTTTTTTTACGTGCGCGCACTGCCGATTTTTTTTGTTTTTTTTTTTTACTTGTAATCCCGTTTATCTGTTAAAATATCAAGAGAATCCTCGCGATTTTTTTTTTTTTTTTTTTTGCGTTAAAGCCGCGTGTACCTTCACTGTCGATTTCGATGCGTCTGCTGGCTGCTTACGATGTACTCGAAGACAGAAGTTGAACGTTCAATCACTTTGAATCGGAATGGAAATCGAGGGGTTTGTGTTACACAAGCGGATCGAATAGGTAAGAGAGATTGTAGCGAGGAAGTGGCGAAAGTTTGGGCGAAATCGTCAGGTAGGCGAAGTGATGAGCAACAGCGAGGAATTTAGCGTGTAGGGATCGGTAAGGGTCGAGAGCCGGGATAAGGGATTTCGGGGGATAAGGTAAAAGAGAGAAATAGAGAGAAAGAGAGGGGGGAGTAGGGGGAAGGGGGACTCGGCGAGGTTAGCGTTACGTCCCTTCCTTTACTCGCATTCGTTCCGGCGACTGGCACGTGCCCCGTTTCTCCGATTAATCCGCGTTTACACTCCTTATTCTGCAAGCAAAAGAAACAGATCGATGCCTCACGTTAGTCGGACGATATAATCCGAGGGTATTGAAAAACCTACAATACCACACATTGATCTACTGAATCGGAGCCGTCGACTCCGAAAAACGAAAAATCGATTGAAGAATCGATTGAATCGGCGATTGAGGATTGCGGAAGCAAATACTTCGTTCATTGAAAGAAATTTCTTGATAATCAGACTATTAGTTGAAGAAACAACTATTTCTTTCCTTATTATGACGATTATTTCGTTTAATCAACCGAACATTTGCTTTGCCTGCGATCGCCGATTTTTTGGGTGTTTCAAACGATTTTTTTTTTTTCCGTAGAAAATCGTAAATTTCTTACGATCATTCGTTTTAAGATTTTTAAGAATGTATAACTTCAATCGTTTTTACTGCATCAATATTAGGCGTCGAGAAGCTAATATCAAAGGTGAAAAAATATCTGTGATGTTAAACTACAATAATCGCAGACGAATTTTTTTGTAAAATCTCATTTGCGGTTATAAACACCGGAAAAATGTTTTGCGCAGCAGAAATAATCCGGAAAGACCCCTCGCTGGTTTAACGTAAAACATTTTTTATCACACGAGAAAAAGAGTGTAATCAGCAGTGCGAGAAGAGTCGAGAAGTATATCTTGACTCTCAACGCGTGGCAAAGAGAATACATACGAGAAATTACACATATACAATCTTACTGCGCTGTAATGTACAATCGCGGAAGGTACCCTCACCCCCGTCCCGTATCGCAATTTTCTCCAACAACGAGGGTAAGCCGCTTACGCAAAGTGGGTAGCGCGGCACCCAGCGAGTATGGGAGAGGCGGAGGGACCGACAGAGCAGAGATGCCGATGGGGACGAGTTCGCGGTGCACCAACGCGAGAGTACGAGAGATCGACCTCGTTCTCGCCGTCGACCAAAGCTTTGGCCCCGAATATATATACGCGCGTGAGAGGCAACGCAAAAACGAAATGGCTTGTCCGCGAAATAATGGAAATATAAAAATAAATAGATGGGGCGAGGGTAGCGAAATGCTAGATTCTCGCGATAGCGAACGGGAGAAGGGGGCAAAAAGAGAAATAAAAGCGCGGCGTGTTTCGTCAGCGAATCGTTTAGTAGGCTATTCGGAGACATTAAAAACACGAGAACAGTCACTCTCCATAAAATCTGCGATAGTTTACAGTTGATTTTAACATTTTTTTTAATTAGTATCTCATTTGAATAGAAAAATTAGTCATACGATCGATCTGTTTATCCGATGACTCAGCGACCGAAGGCCATAGAAACGATTTCTACTAATGAATAGATTGATTAATGGAATGCTATTGTTGTTTTTTTTTTTTTTTTTTTTTTTTTTTCATTGCTGAAACAATGTGATTCTATAGGACGCCCGGCTGCTACACAACCGGAGGAATCAACGCATAAGAACCGGAGAATCAGAGATTGGGTACAACGCCGAGCGCTAATTGCACCCCGGACTCGTTTATTAATTATTACCATCGATTACCCCGTGGCGGACACGCGGCCGCGATTGATACGCTGATTTACCGGCAGCATACGCCAGTGAACGAGTAAGCGAGCGAAACTGCACGAACGTCGCTAGTCTGGCAGCGATGTGTTGCGAATGTATTTATGTATGTATGTATATACATCGCATTGGCAACACACGGACACCGACATTAACCAAATCGATAAGCGAGTCGGGAACCCATGAGAACACCACGATTATCCGTAGGCCTCGACTATTCGGCACGACTCGCGATTTACAATTTTTGCGCCATTTTTAATTTTTCGATCTAAGTATATTTTTTTTAAATTCAGAATCAACACATGAAAAAAAATATATATCGCGGAATATATCGACGATATATCAAATATATTTTCACCAAAAAATTGTATACGATTAATACATTAATTACATAAAAACACAAAATTTCACGAACTTTTTGCAAAAAAATTTTTTTTCACGCGAAAATTCATTTTTTCTTCGACAATGTTATGTAATATTGTTTAAATCATGAAAACGAGTTCTTACTTAAATTCGTGAAAAATTGCGTTACGCTGTATAAACGACGAAGATTCTCTTACAAAGTATTGTAATACACATTCTTCATTTCAACTTCTCGGATATAGTGTTTTTCGTGGGCCGAATTTTTTTTTTTTTTTTTTTTTTCCCCACCCCTTTACTTATTGCCCGGCTTTTCGCAATAAGTTTCGTAAAGTAGAACTTTCCGGAGAATAGGTACACGAAACTCCGTCTGGCCGGCAGCAGCCGCGGCGGCGGTACACCAAGAGGAAAGCATAGCATTCTCGAAACTCTGTCTACCAGTCTCGAATCGTATATTAGATAGCGCGTGTATATATATATATTTCTTATATATATATATATACATATATATGAGAAATATATGTGTACAATACTGACTCAGTGAGAATATATATCTGTGTTTACAGTACGATGCACAGACATCGCTGTATCCTCAACGCTGAGGAGAGGAGATCTCGAGAGCCCAAGCGTCTCGCGCGCGCCACGCGATATCTTATCGATTTCGTTCGGAAGCGCATCGGGAGACACCAGAGCCCGTGAGGGTATATGTAAACGGGATATTATTATGTATATACCGCGCGCTCCTGGGAGGAGTTTCAAAGTTACGCCGAAGTCGCGGTTGTACCGTTAAGATATACGAATACTACGTGTGTCTCAAGGTATTCCCGTCGAGTCGGAAAGTCTGGAAAGAATGTGGAAAAGATTGTCTCGTCGCGACAATGCCTTTTGTATACCGGAATAGCGGAAAAATGGATACGAAGAAAATTGAAAGAAAGTGTTGCGTCGCGCGGGATTTCGATGTTTAGCTACGGTATCAATTGTTTCTGGTAATCGAGAGTAATCGCCCATTTTTCTTTGCTATCTAAAACCATTTTGAAAAACAAATATTTCGATGTCAAAGAGAATCAAAACAACTCGAAAATCCTTATTCAGCACGAAAAAAATACATCGAGACAATTTTGTCGTTCGATGTTTAAAGAATTATGTCCGATGTATTTTTTCTCAACGATCGCGAAATTGTCGCTTACTTTACTTTCGCCTCGATATTCGTACGGAAATTCAAGTCAAACGTGAAAAAAATCATTTTTTTTCTATTCTTAAGTGAAACCGACTGATGCTGCAAGTTATAAAAACAAGTGAATGACTCCTGCGCCGTAAAATGTTTTGCCGGTAACAGTCGAAGAGAGCGAAACGCGGATATAACACACCGGTCCATCAGCGTGATACACGCGGCGATATACTGTATGTGAGCCTATAGTTCTTGCCGTTTCGAGAGGAAGAGAGTGAGAGAGTGCCGGACCTCGTTATCGACAATTATTGTCGGCCCATTGAATATGCACACGCGGCGACCGCGCTGCCGCCATCGCCTCGCTCTGCATATGCATTTAAACTCCGTTACGACAGGTTTGCGCACTGTCGTACCTATATACACACGTATCCACGGCCCCCAAGCTTTCTATCTATGTTAATAGAAACGCTAACTCGCGTTAATTCCCTTTCGGAGCGGTGCATGACTCGCGAGTGATGCCAAAGACCATATGTATATTTGCCGTATATTCTTCCGCTCGATAATAAACGTCGATAAAAAAAAAAAAAAAAAAAAAAACGAAAAAAAATACATCGAATACACATCAATAATTGATCAGAAACGCGAGTATTTCGTATCTAAAGCGCGAGCGGCTCGTCGAAAAGGCGGAAATTTCTGTATGACTTTAAACCATAAAATCAGTCTGTATCAACGTAGGTACAGCGTTTGAAAAGAGAATCCCCCACCCAATGCCCGGAGAGCTTGCAAGGAAGTGCCTCTCATCGATGCCGAGCCCTCGACGAGAACGGGACAAAAAAGATCCAATTAGTTAATTCGATCGAATTTCTCCGCTATATACTCTGCCCGCTCCCCCTATCGGCGGCATTGATGGGTTGTACGACGAGCTCATACGCACCCGGACTTCCGCCTTACACTCCGCGCTCGCCTCAGCGTTATTTCATTTAGCTAATTTCGAGTTTTTATTTCAATATACTCAAAGCGAGAGCGGCGGTAGCGATGAGTAATAAAAGGACGAAAAAAAAAAAAAAAAATGTGCAAAAGATCGAACGTAACCGGCAAAGGAATAAATAATAAAAAAAAAAAAAATGAGAAAAAAAACCGAAGCGAGGTGTGCTCCGCTACTGTGTACTCTCTGCCGTTCGAAGCGGCCGCTCGCAACTCAGTGGATGAGTCTACCGCCGGTAACCGCAAGATAATCGAGTTCAGTCGTTCGTAAACATTAAAAATCATTGACTACAAGCAGAGAGGGGTTTGTCGATGTTTTATATGTTCCGACGGCGTACACTCATGTGGCAACGATACGAGACGATGACGATGGGAGCGGCGCGGCGCGCTTCGTCCCATACGCATCTCTCTCTTCGTTCGCACGATCGAATCTTCACAATCGAGGATAATCGACGGTCCGCGCTGTATAGCGTCACCGTTGCGACTATCGGAGAAGCAAAAGCGACGATATACACCGCAAAGACCACACCTACGTTCGATATCTCGGGTGTGTAGAGGGGATCTATAAATAGAACTCGATAAGTCGACTCCCAGGTTAATCAGCCCGATGGTTGCAACGCTACTTCGCGGACGTAGGATAATATAGTAGAAAAAAAAAAGACCACATATAACGCGACAATTGGACTAATCAATGCATTTTGTGTCGTTGAAAAATCACGAATTATCAGAGCATAAATAAAGATAAATACGCGAAGGTAGCACTACCGCGACAATCTCAATGAAAAGTATTCTCGCGCGTAGGTCCCTAAAACATCGATAATTTTATCGGAACAAAATAAAAAAATGTATAAATCATCGAAATATCACGTGGGAATAATGAAAGATATTTAAAAAATGTATTTACCATCGGAAAACTTCTTGTATTCATTTTTTTTCGTCATACGCGTTTCGGAAGGGTGGATTTTTAAAATTCAACGGTAAATAATCCTCAAATTTTTTCAGAGTATTCGTACAAATCCCTCGCGCGCTCTACTTCCGGTTTGTATTAACTTCTTACATACAGTTTTGTCGCTACGATTTAAAACGTACCATAGCTGCGTGCTTCGTCCGTAAAGTACGTGTAAATAATGCGAACTTTGCGTGTTAATATTTCGGCTTCGGGATGGTAAAATTTATTTAAATTTCACAGAGCTATGAATAGTATATTAAATAACGTGCACTGCAACTTTGAAAAGATTATCTAAAAAAAAAAACCCCCAAAGAGGTACCTTCGCGGATAAAAATCTATAAGTTTAGAGAAATAAAAAGAAATTCATTTTTCGTGCATTTTTACGAGATTTGCTGAGATGCGTATATATACGCATATAATACAAAGTATCATCACGCGAGTGTCGAGTTGATAATCCAGCAGACACCAGACTTCACGGCCTACTTGTTCGCTAGTCAAGAGAGAGAGAGAGAAAGAGAGAGAAGACGGGGAGAGGATGCAATTTCATTGCCCACCTTGCGTAACATTATAGGTTTACCGAGGTCCGTTACAATTGTTACTCGAGTCGCAAAGTTAACGTGAAGTTTGCATAGTTATTTCGCAAGTGTTAGTGTAGTCTTTGTTTTTTTTTTTTAGTTTTTTCCTATTTTCTCAGTGATGATTATTCAAAACCAAACGACCGAACGAAAAATCCATAGCGGTCAGTCTAACTGATATCGATGTATCGAATGCATTTATCTCGTACACGCGTAGCAAGCAAAGCTATGTAAAAAAAAAAAAAAAAAAAAAAAAAAAAAAAAAAAAAAAAAAAAAAAATGGCTCTGTGTCATTCGAGAGCTCGTGGGTACCCTATAGAGTGTAGTCTCGGAGGCAGGAGAGTAACGCTGCCACGAGCAACGAGTATTGAGGGGATACACTTTTGCGTTTGTGGTTCTCGACAGCCGCAGTCGAACCGCCGATATTCACCTTCATATATATATATATATATAGACTCATATACGCCACTCATCGCGCGCGGTAGATGCCATGGAAATTCGATATTCGGTTCGATACACCCCTGTGGGTTTTTTTTTATGTTGCACCTTTTCCTGCATTAAAGAATCTCGGGTTTCGAGCAATGAAACGTCAAAAGCTCACAATCAATTTCACAAATGCAGCCGAGCGATATGGAGATAAAAAAAAAAAAAAAGGCATATATAGTTCGAGAATACACATCGTTGATTGATGCTCGAGGCCAATCGGTATTAATAGCGAGCGTATCGCCTATTAACGGAACGAAAATACGATAAATTTCGTGTGTCGGGATAGGAGATATTGCGAGAATGGAATTTGCGATCGCGATGGCTCTCGCGGCAATTTCTCTGCTTAAAGGTACAATAATAATATCGTAACGGCAGAGGGAAAGGTGGGATACCAGGCGGAGGCCCGGCATGCAGCACGGGTGGGCCACTCGAATCGAAACCCAATTACGAAATTGACCAGAGGAGAGCGAGAGGCTGAGAGAGAAAGAGAGAGAAATATCGACGGTCAACGTACCCGCCGAGACGTAACCCAGATATCTAGCGGCGAGTATAAACGGGAGAGCGAATAGGGAGGGTTGAGGAGGAATCGAGAGAACGGGGGGTAGAGAACCACAGTTTCGCGGGTCCCCGGCGAAATTTCGAAACGTGCAATTTCCGTCCTGGAGAAACATAGAATTCCCCGGGCAACGATGAAAATCTAACAGGGTTATATAGCTCTCGGGCGATGTCGAACTATCGAGTCCTCTCCTCTCTATATCTATCCGATGGGATGCTGCAAGCGTACATAGGAGATGCTTTCTCCGCCGAACGGAGAACAATAAGCGGGTTGCAGCCGTTTCATTCGGTATATAACGATCGGCCATCGTCAGGATAAACCCCGCTACCCCCCCCCCCCCCTACCCCCGCGCGCTTATAGCGCAAAAGATAAGCCGACCGTGACAAGCTGATTATATGGAAAACAAGCCGATCGGGAATGTTGAGAATTATTAAAAAAAAGACAGAGAAGGGGAAGAGAGAGATTGCAGAGTTTCGGATCCATAGAGTCCTATAGTATAAAGGAGAGAAATTGCTCCTAATCCGTGACTTCCGGTCGCTGCGCCAACGGAGGAAGAACTATTTCCGGTTGGGTTTGGCGGTGACGAATTCGATAAAAAGTCCAGACGATACGAACAAATATAACTCCAAAAAAAAAAAAAAAAAAAAAAAAAAAATACAGCGAATTGCAAAGAGCACCGCGAAGGTCTCTCTGTAATTTCGTTTCTATCCTTCGAGGCAGAAAACGAGTAAAGAGATTAAAAAATATATTAGTAGGTTACGGTTCTTGCGGGTCAACGGCACGCGTTGCAACTCTTTTACTCCTTTTCATTCCCCTTTCACTCTTTTACCGTGTTACATAGCACACGCGTTCGCGTTTGTGTGTTACCGTGTGCGCGGAACACGCGCGTATCCACACGTGCGATGTCACGAGAGCGTTGTCGTTCATAAGCGTGTGAGAAGCTAAAATTAAAACGAGAAACAGGCGAGAGCGCGCCTCGGCACACCCATCCACCCACCGCCGTCGAGACTTCATCTTGCGCGAGCATTTCGCCATCCACTCTCGTCGGGTTCCAACCATACGCCGCAACTTCACCCGCTATACTCGACCGGTTGAAGCGTCGGTGGCGTCGCGGCAAAAGTTATACCGAGCGAGCGAAACGGCGAAACATAGGACTCGAAAAGATACAGTATAGATATATAGATATATATATATATATATATATATAGAATATACTATATACCAGAAGCTTTTAAGCTCGTGTTAGCGTCGAGAGTCTGTGCTTTTCCTTTGTGCCTTTCTCACCGGGTTGTAACTTCAACCCATCGGAGCGAGTAACAGTAGTTGAAGCAGAGGCTCGCGGGGGCCCCCGTTCTCTCACTTTCGAGAATTCACCGAGAGACCCCCCTTACCAACTGTTTCTTTTTTCTCTGCTGTTTGCGCACGTATATTGCACTTCCTCTATTCGCCGGTAACTATATCTCCGTTTCTTTATCATCTCGCATCTTACTACGAAATGAGGCGAAGGGAGGAGGAGGGGGGAGGATGAGGTTTAAATATAAAGACGCGACTGGTACCGTTTTACGTATTTTTTTGTTTTTTTTTCGCAAACGAGCACTTTACGGCAAAGAATTCGAAATGAAAATAAGAATACTCGATGGACCGGTTGAGGAAAAAAAAAAAAAAACAGCGCCCCACTCGATATCGACGACGAACCTTCGCGTATCTCTTCTCGTAGACTACATTCGACCCTCGAGCTATAAACCTTATATACAAGTTTTGTACACAAGTGTGCGACTGTGTTATGGACGACCGAGACAGCTGGATGGCCTTTAGCTGCCCCCTTATCGATCTTTCTTCTCCCTTTCGTCGCGCGTTTATGTATATACATTTTTGTGGTCTTTCTGTGTGTATGTATACGTGTGTGTATATATATATATATATATATATATATATATATATATATATATAACTTTGGACCACGAAGAGAATCACCCCGAGAGACGGTAGACGACAGTGCGCGATGGAGAAAGAAGTTACGATAGCCGCGACGACGCGGCATGTGAGTCACGATTATAAAAAGCGTTCGAGAGTCGACGAAGCGGGTGCGCGTGTTCTCGCCGACGCATCGGTACCGCGGGAAAGGGGACGGGGAAGAGGAAGAAAAGCAGCACGAGATATAACTATAGACACAGTGGAGTACGCATATTACGTGAGCACGTAGTATGGTATAATAGTAGAGCTACGAAATCGCTCTCGAGGAAAACGGTTAGCCTGTGCACGACGATGGAAAAAGAATGTTGAACCATCAATTTATGTATCTGAGTAATATAAATGCTCGGCGAAGTAGTTAAAACGTTACACATGGAACGTGCATAACGCTTGAGATCGAAATGTACGCATATATCGTCTTCGTATTATCGCTCCGATAAATTAAATAAATAAACTAATAAAGTTTACAATTATTAATAAATTAATAATCAATTAATCTTTTTGATAAATTGTTTCTCGTTTTTTTTTTTTTCGCAATTTTGTTTTTTTTTCAATGGAGTTAACGATTTTTTGTCGGTAATTTTATTTTTATTCGCGTTTCAGTATTATTTTTTCGTTGCTCTTCGGAAGTTTTGTCGCGAAGTAAAAAATAATTTTTTTTTTTTTTTTTTTCATTGGAGACTCCGAAACAGCGAAGTTTCGAACAAAGTTTGGCAAAACAATGTACCGTTTTTAGGGATAGCATTACATTTTATTTATATCCGATAGTCCAAAGTAGCAGTGCGTCAACGATATTCCGAAGTTAAATGCAAACAAAGTCGTGAAAAACTTTTCGACGCTTTGGTCACAAGCTTTTCCTTTGATCTTTGTGAGTTCGCGGGGAAGAACGTTCGCGGGGGCGGGAAGGAGAAGCCAAGAGATTGCCTATTTCCTATGCTTAACCGGCCGCGGAGAAACGTTAACGGCGAAACGAGGCGTCCGGAGTAGCGGAAAAGTTGCGTCATCGTTGTGCAAAAGCTGCAACGAGCGAAACGGAGAAAGTGCATCGTAGAGACACAAATACTTGCAGAGGAGAAGCAATGGACGAAATAATTGATTTATATACCTCGATCGTTGATGAGGTAATAACGAGCATCGAAGCGTAGATTAATGGAGTTTAAAAGTTCGGAAAAACTCGAGTCACTCTCCCGAGTATCCGAGACAATATTTCGTGTGACTCGGCTGCCTCACGAAAGTCGGATTATAACGCGAAATTTTTATCTTTTACGAATAGTCGCGTCGTTTTTGATGGATTTATTAGCGGCTTTTCGTTCGAAAGGGGAAAACCAGAGGCCACGATACGAACAATATATCTCAACGGTATTGTTCCGCTCTGTCTCTCTCGCTGTAGTTCGAGCGATCGAGTGCGATTAAAGGTCGCCACCTACGTAAGATTCTCGTCCCACATACGGTACGGAGCAAACGAAGAACTGGTCGGTTCTTCGATGTCCATAGTACATCGTTATTCGTTTTTTTTTTTTTTTTTTTTTTTTTTTTCGGTATTCAGACAATAAGACCCCTTCCGCCAGTGTTTTATATCTCTTATTATTTATTCGTTTCTCGGCTATTCTCGATCCTCAAACGCTTCGGGGGCTTCGACTATATACGACGAGAGAAAGAATCGAAACGAAACATCGCGAGGATAACGTACAGTTTGAAATGAAAGGCGAGCATCCAAGCCAACGGCGGCATGATTCGCTCGGGGATTCGAATTATACGGGTACAACAGTCTGGTCGAACGAGCGTCCGGAGAAAAGAACGAAAGAAAAGAGAGCCCGTCGAGAGTCCGAAGGCAATTGTCCGGGAGGGCCAATGCTCCGCGAACTTTCAGGTATCTTTCACACCGAATTTTTATCAAACAGAATGTATTCGAGACAAATGATTGATATAAAGAAATAAATAACAAAAAAAAAAAAAAAAGTAACTGAATTCTGTTTTACGCGATACAGCGCCGGGATAACGAAAACCGAAAAAAATCGTAAAAACTTTCGATATCGAAAAAAATAGTATATTGAGACTATAATGAGGAAAATATTTCGGAATAATACGTTTCATCATATATATAAGAAATTATCCGCGTGATATATTAATTAAATAAAAATATCGAATTTCATATATTTTCGATGTATTTTTTGCATATACGTTTTTTTTTCTTTATCAACCGTTGCATATAATTCATATTTTCTCAATTCATACGTTAACCATTGCTACGTATACTTTCGGAAAGTTATACGCGCAAAACTAATTGGTTTTATCAACTGTATGAGAACTATGCGCCCCGGCAACGTAGAATCTCGCGCTCGCGGTTCACGAGCGTCCGAGATCTCTCAGTCGAGTTAGACGATGAATGATTGGCGCCTCGTTTAAAAGATACCCGGAAGTTGCTTGATGCTCGGTATTCTCGCAATAGACCGAGTTGTACCGAACCGGAGTGGCACAGCGTCGAGGCACCCAGCAACGAGAAACACGAGAGAAGAGAGGAGCAGCACGCCGGATGCATTCCGCGCCGACGAGCAGTAGAGGCGCATCGGCGAAGTATATGTATATATAAACGCATATATACACACGAAGCGTTCCCGGCACACTATCCCGCCTGATGCTCGTCTCATACTCGTTCGTTCGCGATGAATTCGCACGTGCTTTTTTTTTTGCCCTCTTTCCTCGGCGCAATTCCTATGTCTCATTCAACGCTCTTTTTTCCTCTCTCACCAGATGCTTGTGACTCAAACGATCCGTTACTATCTTATTCTTGCCCATTAAATCCCGTTATTTTCTTTTTTTTTCATTTTTTCTTTGAAAACTATCGGAAATAATGTAACGCGTAAGCTTTACACTACAATTAAAGTTTTTTCATCATCAAAAAAACTTTCTCGCGAACTCGTGGTTTCGATATCCGTTGATACTCCGAAAGTTTGTCAGCGATTACGAGTGATTGTTTTGGATGTGAAAATAATAAAAATAATTTCTATTTTTTTTTTTTCTTTTTTTTTTATTTACGTTTATCTATATATATAATTTTTTTTTTTTTTTTTTTTTCATCGACAATTATTTACGAAGATACGATTGGGTTCGTTAACCTCACTTTTTCGTTCTCGTCGACTGGAATAGGAGCGATCGTTCGAACAGCTGAGCGCGCGTTAGCGATTCACCGTAATTGCTCCTCTAAAATATTCGCGCGAGGTTACGTAAAGCCTTTGTCCCCCCCTTTCCCACCCGCCCGGCTCGGCAGTGGTACGAACGAGCGAACGAGCAGCACCGATCACGAATTTTCGAGGCGATTACGCGGGCCGCCCGAGCGATCCTGTTGTGCCGCGGCGCGGATGCGGCGGACACGATGAATGTGGGAAGCGAGAAACGAGAGAGAGTGAGCGAGAGAGAGAGAGAGAGAGAGAGAGAGAGAGAGAGAGAGAGAGAGAGAGAGAATGGAAAGGGCCGAGAGAGCTTCCCTTCGCCCGAGGGATTAACGGATAATTAACGATTGCCCGCCAACCGGGAGAAGGGAATTTGATTTCTTTTTCAAGCGAACTGAACGTTTCCAACACCACTTTTCTTCTGTCCAATTAATCTCTACCCATATCCAATATCTCTCGGTGCGATTGACGTAAAAAAGAAAAAAAAAAAAAAAACGGAGTAAAAATCATAGAAAATCTTTCGTATCGTAAGGTACGCGTCGCGATCGTAATATTTTTCGATTTTTTACGAAAAAAAAAAAAAAAAAACATTGTAGACGATACGGAACTTTGAAGAAATTCTGAATGAAACGGAAAAAACTGTCGTGAGTCACTGAAATATATCGGAGTGAATAATAATAGGCCTCTAATGAGAATCGAGAGAAGCGCGTTAATCGTTTGTCTATTACGTCGTTGTGTGCACAACGTGAAAAGGCGCGTCACCTCCGGTAAACACGGAAGATACTCGCGAGAAGATAGAAGTAACAGTGACGAAGAAAATAAAAAGGAAACAATGCGAGAAGACAGCGAGAGTCGATTATTGCACAGTCGATGAGCATCTCGTGTTCGTGTTTTGATTTAATAAAAATTCTTCGCGATCCGTAAGACGCCGGGATACAGGAATATTTATTAAGATTATCGAGCGGACGAGAGAAAAAAAAACGATAAACCCGCGCGAGAGGGAAGGAAAGGGGAAAAAAAAATTCGTTCTTAGCAAACGTGGCGCGTTATCGCGACTCGGGCATCGCGGCTACTGATTATCCGGAAGTTCGGCACTGCGTGACACAGTACAAAGAGCTCGCGGATTCAGAGCGCTTCGTGATTTTACGTTATTCTTTTTTCGTTTCGTTTTTTTTTTTTTTTTCCTCTTTTTTTTTTTGCGTATGTCGAGCTAACGATTGCA
This sequence comes from Buathra laborator, assembly GCA_934046635.1. Classification (NCBI taxonomy): domain Eukaryota; kingdom Metazoa; phylum Arthropoda; class Insecta; order Hymenoptera; family Ichneumonidae; genus Buathra; species Buathra laborator. Next base: position 11,353,158 of record OW203900.1, read on the forward strand.
CGGGCAATAAAACACGATAGATTTGTATTACAGACGAGAAACTCTGTCGGTACAAAAGTACAGAAAAGAAATTCGTTTTACGCGTAGAACTCGTCGAGTTTCGCGAAACGACTGAAGCGCGTTTATTATCGGAGAGATAGAGAGAGAGAGAGAGAGAGAGAGAGACACGGTTTGTGCGGCAGGTGGTACAGATAATAAAATTGTGATAGGCGCATTAAGAGAGACGCAAGAAATAACGATTCGAAGAAACCGAAACACCGCGTGTTCATTTTTTTTTTTTTTTTTTTCGTCTATTTCTTCTTTGATATTTGTCGGTGCAACACACGAGCTTATAGACGCCGTAAACATATACGTGTGCACAGCCGGCACGTACTTGTCCGCGCGTGACCTCGAATGTAAGAGCGCGAATACGGAATAGACCTTTTTTTTTTAGTGCAAATCACTCGAAATACTCGCGAATTTTTGGCGAAACAACGAACACAGTGACGAAAAAAAAAAAAAAAAAAAAAAAAACGTCATTGATAAAATAGACGCGAATATATTAAAACACATTCACTGGAAAAAGAATGAAACATTTTTATCGAAAAATCGCGAAACACATGCGTCATTCGTCGTAAATTTTCGATTTTTTTCGTTTTTTTTTTTTTTTTTCTTTTTCATCACTTTTCGGGAAAAACTATTCGTAAGAATTTTGTTGCATACTGGATCTCACATACGTTTTATATTATTCTCTCTCGATGAGTGTGCTCCGCGAATGCTGATCCCTTTGACTGCTTCGGAAAAAAAAAACGTACTAATAATTCAGCTGATTCTCTCCCTCGTTGCGAGGTTGGAAGTTCCCGTGATCCGATGTGTTTGAAAATCTCGGAGTAACTTCTTCGATGTTGAGAAAAAAAAAGTAGAACTTCTGTATTATTTCCAATTTGAAATTTTTTTAAAAAACTCTCGATCCCACTTGAATCCTCGGTACACGACCAAGTCTCGTTTTAATGAAACAAACACGACGATGCAAAAGAACTGTGATAACTTTTTTATCGATGATTACAGCGACGTACGCGACAACTATTTAAACCCGATCACGGAGTAACGTTTATTTATATTTTTCTTTTGTTATTGTTGTTTATTCGTTTTTGTTTTTTAACGTAATATCTTCCGTGTTGAATAACCGGCTGCTCGACACCACTGGAGAAGAATGCGCGACGATGTCTCGTCGACGACGGGGCGCGTACGACGTTTGAACGTGAAACGCGGCGTTGGCGGAGGCGGCGTTGGTGGCAACGGCGTCGACGAAGCTACGAGAGGTGAACACGCAGACAACCGACCGACGATAGGCGAAAGGAGGGGGGACGGTGATGTTGGTGTCGTGGTTTCTGGAGGGGATGGGGAAGTACGGGGGACACCGGCGAATTGATGCAGCTTTGCGGCGGGTAAGCCTCTCTCGCGGCGATGCGTTTAACGTGGTAAAGGGTGAAAAGGTAAAGAGGCGAGCTATGCTGGTTAGGCGACGGAATTGCGACTGGCTCGAGGTCTGGGCTGGAGCGAGTGCCTGGCGCGACAGCGACTGCTCGAGCGATACCAGCGCCATCATCGGCAATGCCTGTGTTGCTTGTGGCCCCCCCTCCCTGACGCGCCGTTCGCGCTGCGGCGTTTCTCGCTTTATGCTTGCTATCGCTATCGCACGATGAGACCACCGTGGAAGGGATTTTCTTAGCTATGTATGCGTGTATGCGCGCGCGAAGTATACATGCGATATTATGCTTCTATGTTCGCCACTTCCGTGGTATAACCTACGTATAGGTATATAGATCGAAGTAAAATACATATATATACGAAAACACGAACACCGTCGAGTACGGATGTGTCGGTGTGTTTCTCTCGTCTCCCCACTCCGAAACATTACGACTTTCCCCTCGTTCGCCTCGACAGTCTCGACATCCTTCTCGGCGTCATGCTCGTGCTGTGCCGCTGGCACTGGCTGATGCAGGCAGGCGCGCCGCCGTGGCTCACAGCCGCCAAACCGGCGCAAGCACGGGCCAGCAACGTTGACCACCGTCGATCGTCCTGGGACGCCCCTCCGCGGCTCGATAAGCGTTCCTCGCGCGCATGCGTCGATCGTATCCCCACCGTTGCCGCCCTCGCCGCGCAGCGTCGCCACTACGTCGCCAGCCAGTAGCCTACAGACGCGGTATAATACTCTGCGCTGTCGTACGACCACGGGGATATGCTTATATGCTTCTCTCTGCATGGCCCCTAGCCGGAGGAACCGGCAACACGGTTCGGACCCACATAGCAGCCCGACTCTGTCGCCCGCCCGCGCTCGCTCGCTCGCTCACGCTCCCTCGTGGGTGGACGTACGGACGCGCGCTTGTATGCGAGAGTAGTTGCTCGCGAGGGATCCCTCTCGGCTCTGGAAGCGCACACGGCATAACACACTGGTGAGCGTACACCACCGAGGCGTAATCTCGTTTCTCGACGTGTCGGAGAATGAGACGGAGTGGGGGAGAATGAGCGAAGGATGGAACGAGAAAGAGATAGATACGTGAAACTGCCGGGGCACACGAGATTGTACGGAGAAGCGACAACAAGAACGAGCGAAGTAAAGGACAAGAGTAAGTAAGTATAAGCCGTGTAGGAGGCGAATCGAGAGACTGTGTAACTGCCTCGTGGCCGTGAGGCTAAAATGCCTTATTACGCGTGTTAAAAAACGAAACTCGACAATTAATTTTTCGATCGAATTGTTTTTTTTTTTTTTTTTTTTTTTTTTTTTTTTTTTTTTTTTTTGGTGGTTCGTTATATTTTTACGTTTAAATAACGGATATATGTTTTGCGCGGAGAACGGACCAATGTCCTTGGTGCATAATCTGACATCGGTGATGCGCGCGGTACGCTCTCGCATAGGTTTACGGTGTATAGCATGTATATGGCAGACTCTCGCGTGTCTGAGGAGATCGTAGAAACCGATAGGGAGGCTCTCGCATAAGAACTCCTCTGCTGCTTCGTTGCTGCGTATCCAACGAGCAAACGCGATATATAACACTCACGACGATGAGGTAATGCGCCGCTGCCGATGTTGCCAGAATAACATAGCATTCCCCGACACGACAATAATCTTACACCATAGCGTGCATTTATATACCTATATATATGTGAATATGTTACACGCATTCGCCGCGACCTTAAACTTCGTTTGTGACAGACTAACGAGGTTTTCCCAAGGAAATCAGCAATCAGTTAACGAACTCGTTGACGATTGCAAATGACACTTTTTTTATTCTAACGACGTCTTTCACTGCGAAAAGAGGTTATGTTCGTTTTTCACGAAACTTATTTATCTCAACCGAAATTTCGTAATAAAAACTCATTATTTCGTCCGCCATTTTCGACTATACATTTTATAACCATAAAATAAAATATTTTCTCGGTATCCTTTTTTTTTTTTCACGGGAATAACAGGCATTCAAAGAAACTCTTTTCGCGATGGACGCTTTTAATAGTAATTAATCCTGTCGGCGCTATGAAAATGAGTCTTTCAGTGACTCACATTACGATAAAAAAAAAAAAAAACAAAACAATTACTAACCGTGAGAATATGTCCGATGTGTGGGCAGTAATAGAGACGAAAAGATAAATGTTGAAATAATAATCGAGCGTTAACCGGCTCGTCACCGCCGCGTGTGACTCGATGACGTTTCACGATCGAACGCGGACCGCGCCTTCGAGCGATCACGCCATTCGTGTATGTAACGCTTTTCACCTCGGAATGCGGCATATATCTGTATATATATATCTTTTTTTCGTCGTATACCTCGCGCTTTTCGTATATATAACATCGTTTCGTATGGATATATATTTGTGTTGAGTACACGAGTGCACGAGGCTTTACAAGGAAACTTTTCGTAGCTACGTCGGGAAACGGATACTCACTCTCTCGCGATTTTCGTAGCGTTGAAAGCCGAGTGGGTAGCTGTGCTACGTAGCCTCGCAACCCCCGGCACGATAAGCCGGCGTATAGGACTTTGGAGGGGGCGATGGGGGGCGCGCATGCATGGCATTTCCCTATCCTAGAGAGCGCGATGTTTTTTTTTTTTTTTTTTTTTTTTTTTTTTTTTTTTCACCGAAAGCCAACGCACGAGAGACACAGCGAGAAGGAGAAACCTGTCGATATTCGACTACGAATTTTTCATGCTTTGTTGAATCTCTTTCTCTTTACCCTTTAGGTTATACCGCTTCTATCGCGCGGGGAGGGAGGGGGGGGGGGGAGGGTCTCGTGAGATCGCGACCGTTCATCGCTTTGGCAGTTGCGGACCGAAAGACTCGTATTGAGATAACCAAAGTATGTACTAACGGTTCCTTATTACTTTAGGCGCAGAAAACAATCCTTAAAAGCATTTTCAGCGATAGATATAACATTTTCATAGGTTTAAGCATCGCATATTCCTCGTATTTTATAAACATCTCAACGAATAGTAACGACGATACAGCAGACGAAAATAAAAATAAAATAAAGTAATAAAGATTTTTTTTTTATTTCGTAATTACTATTATTATTATTCAATTATTTTTTATATATTTTTTATATATTTTTTATATATTTTTTTAATACCTTAATTTTTGTTCCGTTATATTTTTTAATGCGAAAACAATAATGCGAAGACAATTGACCGGATATCCGGTGAAAATGAATAGTTTTTACGCGAATGTATTTCTTTTTATCAGTCAATAATGAAATATATAACCGTTTCGCGGAACAAGCGTAGTCCGCTGTTGATGTTTCTGCAACAGCGAGTCATGGACTCCTAACGAGAGAAGCTACCGGCTTACAAATGTGGTACACGATTTCACTCTCTTCCCTCGAGCGTCTCGCGCGTCTCGCGAAGTGAGGCAAAGCGTGCCGCGCACTTCGCATCTTCTCTGGCAAACGTCGCGATGTATTACCGACGAGCGTTGGATCAGTGAAAATGGTACTGCAACACGGGAAGTGATGCTCCCTACTGATCGAACACTCGATCGACCGAAAAATGCAGAAACGGAATTAAAAAAAAAATTTAATAAACGATTATAAACGAGAAACGGCGAAGCTTCCTTGAAGCAAGAAAATGATACGGCGCCGTCGCGAAACATGACAATGGCTTTTTCCTCGCATCCCATAAATAACAATTATTATCTGTTACATCCAATTTCTCAGCTCGAAAGCGCGGACGAGCGGTTTCCGCGTCGTGTCCGCGTCGTTGCAATGAAAAGCAACGACAAAATACCTTGCGGTAGAGCGCGCGAAGCGTAATGAATACCCTCAGCGTTCCACCGACAGTTATTTTCACCGCATACTGTGAGCACAAAGTATAAAACAGCGACTACGAGTATCGGATAACCCCCCGGAGATTGGGGGAAGAAAACAAACGCGGATCAACGCAACAGGCGAAAAAAAAAATAGTATAAAATGCTATTTTATAAGCGGCTTACTTTCTAATGATTCGCAACGTCGACAATAGCAATATAACATCATCGAGGCAATGAAAACCCCCATAATTTTCCATACTTTTTTCATACGACGAAATTGGACAAAATTTCAAAAACTCCGTTTTCATGGAAAAAAAAAAAAAAAATACATTAAAAATATACGAAATCGGACATTTTTATATAATTAATGTATCGATTAATTATTACATATGTACAAAAATATATTATTATTTTAGAAATATATTTTAGAACATATATTACGAAATATCCATCGAATTATAGAATTAATTACATTAATCATAAAAAATGCCGATTTTCATATATTTCTAATAAATTTTTCGCATCCACTTTTTTCCGTGACACGTATCCCCGATCCTCCATCAATTTCTATCTCATTCGCGCAAAATAGCTGCGGGATAAGAGACGCTGAAAAAGCAGAATTCTCGTAATCGCTAAAATGAAAGAGTCGAAAGGATCCATAAAGAGAACTTTATGCGTGAAGATTTACGGACAAAAACAGGCGAAACGAGAGGCGAAAAGGGATAAAGATTGAGCGAAATTCGCAACCCCTTTCGCGAGACAGCGACAGAAAAGGTACAGAGAGAGCAGAGGCACGATATCTACATCTATTTTTGGGGGTCGCGGTCAGCTGTAGTTTGCACGCGGCATTAGCATAATGAAGACGACTCTGAGACTATATTCTCGTTCTCTTTCTCGTGTACCCGGTGTTTTCGGCCGATTCGTCGTGACCTCAGTTGCCAGACACTCTTTCTTTCTCTTCTGCAGCTCAGCTCTCTGCATGCAGCCAGCAGCAGCAGCAGCAGCAGCAGCAGCGTGGAGAGTGGTTCGGCAACTACCGTCGCCACATCTCCTGCTGGTTTTCTGCAGAGACTGACGCTTAAGAGGGAGAGAATTGGTAAAGACTCGCGACGAAGGGGAGAGAAACGCGAAGGGGTGGGGAAAGGGGGGGCTTTTGAGAAACCTGTTCGCCAAGACGTTTTCCATCGTACTGTTGGTACATCGGTAAAGGGAGAGGGAGAGCGCAACATCACACAACAATACAATAAGATAACAAGGTTGCCGGTGGTGCAAGTATATGTATAGCAAAGGACTCCCCTGACTTTGCGGATAACTCTCGTAGCGCACGTATTATTCGAGGCCCGCGATATACATATATGTGCGAAGGCCAAGAGACACGATATTTCCGCGAGGTTTCTCGTAAGTACAACTCCGAGGCTTCGCCGAGCTTCTCGTCTTTCTCTACTCGCGTTTACCCAAACTTTGAGAGCTCTCGAGCTTTCAACCCCTCGGCGAGCTTAATCTCGAGCGATAAAATTTGACGCCTCGCGTACAACGATGGGGTGAATTGGGGGGAAACGGAGAAGGCGGATGAATGTGCCGAAGGTCTCTACGAGGACTATCTCTGTTCTCCCGGTTTGTCGGGAGGTCCGAAGGCGACATCGCGTGTCGAGACGCTTCGACGCCGAGTTTAGCTTCCCGGTGATATCCCTCTCTCGACTCTCTTTCGATCCTTAATTGCCACGCGATATTTCGCCTCACAAACTTCACCCCTCCGAAACTGACAATAAAAAAAAAAATCTAAAATAAACAGATCCGTGTGGCTTAAGGGAATATCTTTTGCGCTTAAAGATTAAAACGCGCGATCTTTTACGCTCAGCATGTCGGACATTTATCGCTGTTTTATGGATTAAAATTTCATAATTTTCCTCAATCGCGATAGGCAGCATTTTTTTTTTACGCGATACACGACCCAACGTCTCGCTGTGTTGTTAATGCCGCAGTTAATCTCTCACATTTGCTACATGCAGAAGCAAACAAGCGTGGATGGGACTTTCACTTTCGCCAGTTTCCTTCGTCGCGGTTTCGCGCACTCGTATCCTCCTCCCGCACCTTCTTTATAGCGGCACTATCGTGTCTATCGATATTCTATTTTTCCAACGAAAACAATATCGCGCAAAGGGAAAAGTGGAACGTAAAACGTTCGTCGGGCTTTTGTAAGCCACCGAATGAGCCATTCGAAACGTATAGTCGCATTGCCGATCGTATACGTCGATCGTCTCGGATGCCCAATGGATCGAAAAAAAAAAAAAAAAAAAAAAAAAAAAAATGGAGAAAAATCTTCAATAACGAAGGTAGGCGAGAGTGTAAGGCCAACAGCCGCGATACCGCGTCTCGTTTTATTTTATACTTTCACTTATTTCTCCTCTGTACCATATCGTAAAAGTGTGAACCGCGATAAGGCTTTATCGTTTTGCACTCTTGTTCTCCTCGTATCCTGTATTTTTTTTTATGGTACACACAATATTCGTTATCTTTTATCCGGTACAATAGATGCGGAGAGATACATCGGGTTAAGAAAACAAAAACAAAAAAAAAAAAATACGAAAGTGCGGACGATGCTTCGAAGGTAACTTCAGTCGGATCTCAATTGCCAATAAAATTATTAACGGAACGGGTGTTGACGTCACTTTTATCGAATAATCTACCGGATCTTCTCGACAAGTTTCTCTCCCATATTCTGTGCGACATTGAACCTTAACTCCCGCAATATTTTTTTTTCTTCGCATTGCGAAATTTTTCTCCTTCTTCGGACTCTTTTTTATTTCATTGCTCGTACCTGTAGTTTTCTCGGGATTCCGTGCGCAATAGCTTTGGCTCGTCTCATCGTTCTCCGGGGATCTCTAATGTGATCAGAGACGTAGGAAAACGTGAAGAAAATAAATGTTCATCTTCGAAATCTCTCTCACCGATGAAGATATCGGGTCCATCACACCCACGCGCAGTGTTTTAGGGTTAACAGCGTTACGGGATCGTTTCGTTGCGATCTCCAAAAACTGACGATCCCCAACGTTTCCCGATCCATTAGCTCCACATCGGTATGTTGCCAAAACGTTCGTCGCTACTTTCGTAAGCGATATACAAAATATGTAACGTCGAATGTAATACGCGCTCGAGACTCGTCGCGTCGACGAATCGATCGTAATTTTACCGTTGGTGTTCTCTCTCTCTCTCTCTCTCTCTCTCTCTCTCGATGACTCACTTTGTGTGTTGTCCCCAACTCGGAATATCATAGCGTCGAGCGGAACGTTATATACACTATATTGTAGGGTAGAGGTCGGGTAGTTCGTGCGATGTAGCAGGGTGCGGGGAAAGCAAGGGGGAGGGGAGGGGTGGGTGGGTAACTCCGCAATGGCATATATCACCAGTTTGTGTAGAGCAATATCTATCCCACATCCACGGTATATATGCCCCACAGTCGCGCCAGTGACTAATCCGGCTACTCTCCCAATTGGGTCCCTCGAATTATACCCCCTATTTACACAGATTTCTTAACTAGTATCGATCCTCCGAAAACTACCGTACGAACTTTTGTTTGTTCAATGTTGTCCGTCCCATTAATCTAATTCATTCGGCGGCATACGCGCAGATCGGTAAGTAAAAATAAAAAATCGAAACTTGCTATCAAATGATAACGTTTCAGCCGGCGATGTTCATATAAGCATCAAAAACGTTTGATGAATCATTGTTGAAAATTGCTTTCGACAAGTGGCTTTCTGGTAACGATTTCTGAAATTATATGTGAATCGAGGCGTGAAAGTTTGAGAAGGAAGGGAATTCTCGTAGAACGATCGCGGGATAGAAAGGAAGACAGAGAGAGGGAGAGGGAGGAGATACCGCGTCATCTCGTTCTCCTTCCTCTTCGAACGGAATCGAGGATCTCCTGTCCGGAATGAACTTTCCCGTGAGAGCTTACCATCGTAAATCGAAAGGACGTTGTCGTTTACCGTTTTGGCTGGTCACGTTTCTGCTTCTCTGGTCTTCCTATCTTTCTCTCTCGTTCTTTTCTCTCTTTCTCTCCGTCTACTTGGTCCAGTCGTGAAGAGAGTAGCCACCGTTCCCTCGTCGTCTCGTTTCGTCCTTTTTCCTCCGCGGACTTTTCGCTCGTTTTCTGACTCACCCTTTTTTTACCTTCATCCTCGGCTTCTTTTCTTGTCGTACTTCTTCGTGTCTCCATGGTGCTCGACGTTATTTCACGAGTATAAGAGAGAAAGAATCAACGAGAGAGAAAGAAACATCCAGAAAATCGTGCGCTTTCCCGAATAATCTCGAGTGCTACGGGGGGCTTTTACGATCGACTCGAAGAGTGAGATATCCGAAAGAGCACCGGATCTCTATGTTGGACGTCCTTAGTTCGTCCTCGTATACCCGGTAAGACTCTATAATGAAATGCTATATATGCTCCGACGCACTTTCTACCCCCTCCCACCCTTTTCCCATGAGGATCGGATGGACCAAACATAAATGTAAAAGATCAGTATAGACGCGGAAGAACCTCCAGCCGAAGGGAAAGAGTTTTTCGAGACACGCGTGACCCTTGTTGGCCCTTCGATCTTTTCCGGTCTCTGACCTCGTGCGGTCGCCCTTTCCTACTTCCTATTTCTCGTTCCATATGTATATACATATTTCTCTATGTATTCCGAGTCTACTATATGCTTCTCATTTCCTTACACTACTTCAGTACGTTTGTGTATCTATCTCACTCTTTTTATTCAACGCTCGTGTGTTCTCTCGGCCCTCGGGAGAAAAAATAACCATGACCAGTCTCAACGTTGATTCTATGAGCCGGTTTTCCCGAGAATACCGCCCTGTACAACTAGTAGGTATATCCGCGGTACAACAAAGTAGGCAGAGGTATAGTGCTCTATGCCATTCGACCTTCGTCCCTGCACTGTGCACAACCAGCCACTCTTCTTTTTTTTTTCTTTTTTTTTTTTCTTTATGCTCGTCTAGCTGTTCTATACAGTAGACTAGGCGAGTGTTGCACGGGTTATAGGAGGTATAGCCCGTGTTTTCATCCCCTCTTTATCCACGTTACCTACGCTATTAAGAGGCGATACCTGTTTGCAGCTCGCTACTCGTGCACAGGTCCCTCGAAAATTAATTCCGAATTTCGTATACGAACTCGTGAAAGAGATGCTGAATATAGAGAGAGGTTATGTTGCCTGCGCACTCCTGCTTTGCAGGAAGCTGAGAAAGAGTTCGAAGTGAAGGTAACCGAATAAAGTGCTCTGTCGGGAAAGAATAAAGATATCCGCGTAAGAAAGGATTTCGCCGCTGTGAAAATTTCGGCAGCGAAACAGTTACCGTGCAACGCGAGAAAAAGAAGTGAACATTTCGCGAACACTTCGTGAGAACGTACTTCGAGTTCGTGGATTATTGAGATACTCTTGTTTTCGAAAAATACAGAATTTCTGGAGCACTGGAAATGAATAAAATATTTTGAGAAAAAAAAAAAAATGAAATTGAAGTGAAATACTTTTTCGGGAATATCGATGTTTCGAGAGCGTTTGGGTCAAAATAAGTACTTTACATTTGGAACGTGAAAATATATATTCAAATACACGGACTATAATATTTTTAGGGACTCTTCGATTCGGTGAAAAAAAATTGCAAGTTGCACTCCTTTATCATGACTTTTTCACATTTTTCATCGCCCCGTGACGCCTGAAAAAAATGGTTTTGAGAACTTGCCAGGGACACTATCTCGTGGATTTTTTCGCACGGAACACGATAGGCACCTGCGTTTTTCCGAAAATCCATCGAAGTGCAAAAATTCCATTGTTTGTTCAATATTTTATATAAAATAAACTGTAATAAAAAAACATTAAAAAATAATAATAATAATGATAATAAAACAATTGAAAACAAACAATAACTTTATATATTTTTTTACAAAAAATATGCTATAACAAAAATGTGTCATGAATCGTTTCAGCGGCACGTCTTGCAGATTTTTTCTCGATTATTTCGAATCTGCCGTTTATTTTATTTTCGGCTCGATATTTCGTACGACAGTATCCGTCGCGAAAAAAAAAAAAAAAAAAAGTTTGACCTGTTAGAGAACTATGAGAAATAGTTCCAGAATCTCGGGTACATCTTCGCCAGGTATAGGAAGGACGAGGTAGAAATCAGCAGCCAGTAGTAGTTTAATGTATCGGAGGCTGCTGCAGGCTAGACGCCAGAAAGGTTAAGCGATTAGGTAATGGCTTGCTTCCAGAAAGGAGCTCTCTTCCGTTCCCTTCCGATCTCTCCCTCTCTCTCGAAACCCGCCCTCGCCTATCCGGTCTGGTAACGCCAGCAGGTTGCTTGCCTTCCTCCTTGTAATTCGCCAACACCGCACAACCCAACCGAATTTCTGTTCATCATTTACGAGCTCCGAAACTTGTTCGATAACTTCCTTAGTAATATATATATATATATTTTTTGTAACTCGTGCATGGAAAGCGGCGGATTTCGGCGCAGTTTTGCGGTCCGAAACTGTCTGATCGTTGACAATATTGAAAAAATAGGTTCGCGCATGCGCGGTTCGCGATTGCTTCACTTCGAAAAATTCTAACCTCACTTTTCACTATCCGCTCGCAAATTACCATGTAATGCGCCGGTTTTTCCTGCATTTGCTACAAAAAAAAATTTGTGTGCATCTCGGGCCGAAATTGGCAATTGCGACTGGTGTGATTGCGGCCCTCGCTTCGCTCGAGCGCGAACTTCGCAATTCAACGCAATCGACAACATTCGGCCGTTTTTGCATAATATACTATTTTAAACAAGTTAGTCACAGAGTTCGTCTTATAATGGATATTACTCAATTGCTAAGAAAAATAATTCCAAAATCTGTGTAATGACGCAACCGTGCCGCTCGTGGTATTTGGTCGTCGTCATCGCTGATACATCGACCGGAGCGGCAGACGGAAAATCATAACAACGGAGAAGGATGAAAACGATCACAGTGAGTTATAGTCGGTATATAGCGAGTCAACGACGAAACGTTACCGCCTCAGGGCACGCATAATTGCCGGAGAGTATGCCAGAACGTCCGTATGCTGAGCGGAGAGCATCACTCTGTACTCGCGTTAAGAAGGATGTACGAGTTTAACGTGCTTCGTACGTGTTACATTAACGGAGATGAACTCATTCGGCATTGCCTCGATTTTACGTTTATCGTCACGATTTATAGAAACTTTACACTGATACCTTTTTTTTATCGAACTTACATATATATATATACGATAAAAAAGTAAATCTTTCATCAAAAATTTTCCAAGATTCCGGAAATCATTGACGGTCGATATCGCATCGATTATACGAACTTTACACGAATAAATTTTCTTTATCGATCTTTTTTTTTATATTTACCATATCTCACATCATACATTTTCCAAGATTCCGGAAATCATTGACGATCGATATAGTATCGATTATACGAACTTTACACGAATAACTTTTCTTTATCGGTAAATAAAAATAAAAAAAAATGTATTGTATCTTACATCATAAATTTTCCAAGACTACGGAAATCATTGACGATCGATATCGTGAGTCGGTGATTAACCGATCGCCGCTTTCACCGCGATCGATATAAATTTAACACAGGCCATCGTTCGAGATCGAGAGGAATCGTGGAGCAACGTTGATATTACAGTAACCAAAAGACGAGACGGATAAATCAACCGCTCGGAGTTTAATGTTCGCCTTTCGCTAATTTTGCAAAAGCTATAGATATATATTGTTGTATTACACAGCGAAAGTATCACCATAGTAACTATAGACCAAAAGCTACGTGGTATTACAGTACCGGCGGCGGCGGCGGCGGCGGCGGCCGATAGGTATACCGGTGAGAGACTTTGGTGGAGTTTAATGTAACGGTTAAACTCTCCGTGTCCCGAGGAGAGACAGGATAGTAATCTTGTGCGCGAGCAGCCGTAGCAGACGCGAGCACAGGGGCTCTGAGTCACGAACATTGTACGTATACGCGGGTCACGAAAGTAGAGTGTATAACGACGGGCAAAGAGACCGGGGGAGACTCCGAGGCGCTTTCGCGACGCCGCCGTCGGGACGCCCCCGCGCTTTATATAGGTACAGAACATGCACAGCTCCCAATAGTAGGGAGATGAACGAGCACAATTATGAGAATTCGACGTTTTCCCCTCGATTTATCGAAACGCGAGGCAGGAGAGCGTCTCTCTTTTTTTTTTCTCCTATTTCATCGTCTTCTTCTTCTTCTTCTTCATTTATCGATAACTATACTCCATTCACTCTATAGAATTTTATCGGTGGTTTGGCCTCTTCGTTTCTCTATTCTACTTTCTTTTTTTTTTTCTCATTCCATTCTTATATCCTCTAACTACAGTATAGAATTTACTCTCGTAAACTCTCGGAGCTTACGATGCAACGAAACTTTTCAAGACACAGATAAATACTTAAAACTTTTCTTATACCCCTTGACGCTATCCTTCTGGATACTGCAAGGGTTTTCAGAATTTTTCTTTTTTTTTTTTTTTTTCCTTTCAATCTTTACCCCCCTCTCGACGGGAGTCGAGGCTCGAGTAGAATTCGATGGTGCAGGAAAATTCGAGAGTCCAAGTATGTTGGCGATCGATAAGACGAGGTGTAGCGAAAAAGAAAAAAATTGTTCATTCGTTACGATGTAACGGAGAGTGACGAAAGGCAAGAAAGCAGAGGTTGTTCTCGTTTACAAATAGTTTCAAAGAGTTAGCGATGCTTATGGGGCAGTTGGACGGTCAGTTCGGCATCTTTTGCTCGTCGTTGCCTGACGGCTACTACCGTTGGGGGGTAATTATTGTTGCTCGCGGAGGGAAAAGATCTCACGCTCAACACACCCCTTTCGTTCGCTTGGTCACCCGTCGTCGATGGTGATCCAAGCCTCGGGGCTGTTTCTCTCCTTTGGTCCAAAGGGGGAGGGGAGGGGTTCCTCTTCGTCGTTCTTCCATTATTCCTTGTCCACTCACGAGGTATACGAGAACTCACACTCGCGTTCTTCTCTGCTGACGTTCGTCGAGACGGAGGAGAAAAGAGGGAGATTGTCGCAAGGACCGGTCACTTTTCTGCAGCGATCGCTCTGTCTCTCCGCCAGAGAGTCACGTCGCGCTTTCTCCCCTTCTCTTATTCTCGTTCATTCTCGCCGTCTCTCCCTTTCCTATCGACGATGCCCCTCGCGCTCCACGATGGACCAGCCAGCGCGTCGGGAAACGCGGGCACTCTAGGATCCAACAGACCAGCAGCCACCACTCTTCCTTCTCACCATTACCCCCTTTCGATCCGAGGACTTTGTTCGCGACGGAGAGCGTGAGCTCCGACACAGACTGACCGGCGCGCACACACATACACACGCAGACTAATACACGCGGACTAGTCGTCAGGGAAGCTGCTGCACGACCCCTCAGAGCTATCGTCCAGCAGCAGTACCTATAGCTAAAGTACGTACGGATACGCGTACCGACACTATGAACGTTTCCAATACTATCGGAACCGTAGAAGAGCTTTACTCAGTTCGGATGCAGTCTCGATAGTAGTAAACGTATATAGAAGTCCACAGTAGTGAATGGGGTCAATTGTGAAAGCGTCGAGGGTACCACCACGACGACAATGTGGAGCCAGAATTGGCGATGGTAGTCGTGTTTGTACGTGGAACTCGCAACACTCGCAATCGGATCGATTTTTTTTTTTTTTTTTTTTTTTGGAATTCCGGAGTGGCGAGAGAGTGCGAGATCTCATGAAAACCGGAAGCTTTTCTGATCGAGCGCTCTATGCTGGTACGCCGCGACAATCCGGCCGACAAACAAAATTCCCCGAAATTTTTATATACATATATATAAATGTATATACTCTGTTGACGATTTCCGTACGAGAGTTTCTACGATTGGGAATAAACATTTGATTTCATAGCGTGAATTCGATAGTGAACGTTAAAAAGTTCTCAATATTACTCAACTTTCGATCTGTGTAACTTCGACGATTAATAATACCGATTTTCTCCTATACTGTACGCGCGATCGTACGTCGTGCATGGAAACCAGGCTGATGGATTATTGTACTATTGTGGTTACGTAAAAATAATAGAAATTTACGTGTCACGCGTGTATAGACATGAGAAAAATTGTATGGGAAAAATATATTAAAAATATATGAAATTCGGCGTTTTTTTTTTTAATATACATCGATATTTATATAATTTCATAAATATTTCGGGAGATATATTTTTAGAAATATATTTTTCAATATATCCCTCATATACGATTTTTCGTAGAAAATTTATTGGATATATCATACATATACCATTATACATAGATATATCGACATAATTTGCGATATATTTTTTTTCGTCATGTGAGTAGTTATATATAGAGGCTTTTCCTTACAGTAGATCGGTGTGTATTATACGAGAACCGTATTTCATCGTGTCACGGCTCGAGAGGAAATCCTCCGAGGTATCGCAAAACCGCGATTACTCGTGTAGGAAGCCGGAAGTCTCGGGTCGCAAAGGCGCGAAGAATAAACGACGCTACGAGAATTCTTTTCTATTATCAATCCTTCCACAATTTTCCGAGAATTTTTTCTCCGACACGTGAATCTCGATCGATAAACTTGTATCAAGTTCTGTATGGTAGAAAAATGCGCTGAAACGGGTTTTGGACATTCGAGCACTGGTTTTAAACAGCAACCTCGCGATACACCTCGAGGAAGGTTCACGCCCTCGTTTTATACTAATCTCCGATAAAGTTCACGTATACGTTAGCGGGGACGACGACGACGATGTAGTCGGTGACGTAAACGATGGAAGCGAGAATCTCTCGACGCCTTTATCCTTGTCGTTCTCGTAACAGCTCCTTGATCGTTGAACGAGAACGTGTGCTTTGGAAGCAGTGCAATAGGGAGTTAGGCAGAAGCAAGGAGAGTGAGACCCTGGAGAAGCAGAACGAACGTGTACTACACACACACCGTCTCTCTCTTCATCTCTCGTCGCACTTCTATCCCATCCTCTGGTCCTACTTCAATGCTTGCACTCGGTGCGCGGCATCCACGAGCTCCGGCACTTTCTCGCCGCACGTGAAACTTTTCGTTTCGCTTGCCAAAAGTTTCGCCGCGCTCAATCAGCCCGAGAAGAGCAGAATGAGAGGGGAGAAGAGAGACAGTCGACTCGAGAGTGCGATTCTGTAGTAGATACGATGGTGCTTGCCGAACCGCTTGCCGAGCCGTTATATTACACGAATGTTCAGTGAAAGAGAAGAAAAATTAAGAGAAAAACGGTCCCCTCTCAGCTATCTGGCAACTATCGCTATTCGTATCAACGAAATAGAACGCTTTACACTTTTTCACGGATTTTTGTATCGAAAAAAAAAAAAAAAAAAAAAAAAATCTTCCGAGTGTAAATCGATT
Organism: Buathra laborator; assembly: GCA_934046635.1. Lineage (NCBI taxonomy): Eukaryota > Metazoa > Arthropoda > Insecta > Hymenoptera > Ichneumonidae > Buathra > Buathra laborator. Next base: position 11,369,871 of record OW203900.1, read on the forward strand.
CTACTATGACGAACAACCCGAGCTAATTGGAGAAAAAAATAACTTCGGAGATTCGCGAGCAATTTGATATCCAGCGGCTTAGTTAAGTCAGCGATGAAAAAAAATTAAAAAAAAAACAAAAATTATCGTGCAGTGTACTTCATCATGTCATCATATGCCGAATTATCTAACCTTTCAATCCGATCTAATCGAAAAAAAAAAAAAGATCTTTCGTATAAATAATTGACCTCTTCGGCACTGTGGTTCGGAGATTCGCGGCGAATAATTTGAAACACAGCCACTTCGCGAAAGCAACGACGAAACAAAGGAGCGTCACGGAGTGTCCAGTAATTGATCGAAGAGAGAAAGAGGAACTCCGAAGGGTGGAAGTATAGGAAGGAAAGACGGAGAAGAAAAAAGTGAACGGTCGTTACGAGACGCTGGGCACCTGCCACTGCTTTGCCCGCTACCTTACTGCCGCCTTGCAGAGGGCAGAAGTTAGAGCAAAACGAATAAGAGAAGAGAGAAAACAAAGAAAAAAATAAATAAATAGCAGCCAGCGTGTACGAGGTCTTCCGAGATTGTGCCCGAGACAATCCCCCGCCAGTGACGGCATCTACAAGCCTCCTTTGCTTCGGCCGGGGCTAACCCCGTCCGCGCTGTCTCCCTCCCCTTCGTTTTCTATCCTATTCTTCGCTTTCGCTCTTTCTTTTATTTTCTTGCTCGGTCTTCATCTTGGTTTTCTATCCCCGCACCAACCCCTCCCTTCCCCCCATCGCCTTTTTCTCTTACTGCCGAATCTTCTGTTCTTACCTCCCTCGTCGCTCGATCGCTATATTCCTTTTTTGGGTTCCTCCACCAACTCTTCCAAACTGTGAGCGCTACGTCTTTTCTCCCCCCCTCTGCTTGTCAGCTGCTGTTGCTGGTCGACCGCCGTTTCCACGCGTACAGCACAGTAGATTGGACAGGTGCCACCGTTCAGCACGGTCTTCCACTAGCGAATCGCATGTACCCATTTTTTTTTTTTTTTTTTTTTTTTTTTTTTTTTTTTTTTTACGTTCACTGTCTTCCCCCTTCGAGTTCGCAGTTCTCGCTCACTCTTCGTCCACTCGTCGTTCTCACTTGGCACTTTCGGGACAGTCCAAAGCTTCTAATCTCGAAGCTCCTCGTCTGTCTATTTCTCGGGTGAACACTCCCCCGTCGTAACTATGAATAGCGTAAGCGTTAACGGGTTGCTTCTGCAAGTGCCGAGAGACGCGAGGAATGAGATATATAAGGAATCCTCATACTTCCCCGGTCTCTGATGTTACGAGGTGCGAAAAGATCGAATTCGAATGTTCAGACTCCGACATGAAAAACTTGTGGACTACGCTATTGCTGGGTTATCCGGCTTTCCTGAAGATGTACACAGACACACACGCGAGGGGAAACAGTGGGCGAAAGTAAAATGGAACGGACGTCGACGTACTCTACTTGCCTTTTCGGCGTCCCAATGGTAGCGTCAGCAGCAGAGCGCACAGCATTGGAACAGGCGAGTTGGCGACAATCCAGCATCGAGAGGCAGGCATCTCTCGTCGGTAGCCGCGCGGTAGATGGAGTAGAGTTCGAATTTTAGGGTTTCCGGGGACACAGAGAAAAGCAAGAGAGCAGCGCAACCAACGCGGATACCCGAAAGCGTTTCGCGATTTAGCTGGGTACTTTATTAGCGGACGGGTCATTTTCGGGGCGAGCAGACGTCGATGAGGAAGTGCCTCGGACGATAATCGGCCGGAGCACTAGAGGAGAACTTTCGTTCTCCTCATATGCACCAGAGCTCTTCGAACTCTCCCCGTCGGACCAGATGATTCTACTTGACGACGTTGAGCGTTAAAACCCGCACCGTACGACACGGTACAATGTTATAATCCAGTTACGCTGTGACCCACATAGACTCAACGTTACGATCCGACGTCGGACTTTGATGTCTTTGACGATCATACGAAAATTCATACGCAGGTAAAATTGCCTGTTAAATAAGTAGTAACCGTTGCGAGGGTTGAAGAGCATCGGCTAAAAATATAGTGATTGCCTTCGTAACTTATACGGCGCTCCACTGTACCAGTGAAATTCTCGTCAAGAAGAGAAGCCGCTCTAAGATGAAGAAAAAAAAAAAAAAAAAATAGGCGATGGTCTTCTCGTTCGAGAAAAGAACGAAAGGATGAAGAGACAGGGGGAGGTTTGTGATTCAAGTAGACTCCGCGCAGCGGTGGAGTAATTTCGGGGGTACACTAGAAGATTGGCAGGCAATATTAAACGAGCCGAGAGCTCGCGCGTCCGCGACCGATGCTGTGTGCATCTCTCGTTGGACGAGGAATAAAAAAAAAAAAAAAAAAAATGAGGCAGACTCTTGAAAGGCTTCACTGAGCTCGCTGCTTTTTTCATTCTATATATCTATAAGTACGGACTATACCCCCGCGCGCTCCGTCTCTCTGCTTCTTTCTTCTTCGCTTACTGCGAACGGCGAATATTCTCGAGGATCTTCTATTTTCACTTCCACCTCCCTGTTCTCTCACTCTTCTTTCTTCCGTAGATCCTCATTTTCCGACTCGGACATTATTCATAAAAAAAAAAAAAAAAAATCTTCCGAGTAGAGTGCTCTTCGGCTCTGCGCCTTGGCCTTTGCCCCGGGGATCCGAATCTTTATCACAATGTTTGCGTATAATCCCCGAAAAAAAAAAAAAAGAAAAAAAAAAAATGATCAATGCGAGAATTGAATTGTCGGAATGAAACCGGTACACATCGCCGATAGTTTTAATCGAAAATGGATATATATCACGAATATGTATCACGAATGACGAGATAGACATTCAATGGAGGGGTGGAGAGGGGGGACTTTCATATCGGTGACTAAATAGCCAGAGCTATTATAACGAGCAGGAAAACCAGTTGCAGCCGAATTTCCCCAATCCTCTCTCTGCCTCCGAATGAATGTACTATTCACGTTTCGGGCAATGAGAGGGGGAGAGCCTTCGAATCTAAATATCCGGTCGGATGAACACGCGACGCGCTGTAACAGAACGTGTGTTACCCGTGTACTACGAACACGTGTATAGCATACTCGATGCTAGTATGAGAGCGTCGAACATCACGTTGGTTACCGTGCTTCGTTGCTATAGTTCACTTATTCGTTTCGCGCGCGCCGATCGGGCGACGTTCTAACGATTCGTAAACGTACTTTACGGCGCCAGCCTAGTTCGCTCGCTCGGCTATTTTCGCATTGGCGTCAATGGCCCAAGACAGACCGTCTCTTCCTCCCCGCCGACCGGTGGGTAGTACGAGATAGTATGGAGCATCGCCGTTTCTCCATATGTATTATACGGCCGTGTAATGGCTATAGAAACGCCGGTGTATATATATTTATAGGGGAGAGCTGGGCTAAGCGGGAGCTCTGCGCAAAATGATCAGATAGAAACAGAAACAGAAAAAAATGGTGATAACTTAAACAAAAATTGAAAAAAAAAAAAATCAAAAAAATTCCGATAACATTTTTTAATAAAGTTGAGAAAAAAAACAAAAAATGCGTCGAAAATTGACTTTTGAAAAAAAAAAAAGAAAAAAAAAATCGCAACATTTCGCAAAAAAAATGGAATTTTTTTTACAATATTTCTCAGCAAGTGATAAAGTGACGAGGAGCGTATGTATCGCGATCAAGTTTCTCCATATCGATTCAAGAGATGAGACAAGTACTACGGACGTTTTAAACACTTTCGCGAATTTACTCCCGGAGGATCTGTCGCATAGACGATAAGAAGCTTCGAATGAAGCCAACAAAAGTTTTTGTATTTTTTTTTTTGTTGTTTTCCGTTTTTCTTTCTTGGGAAGAAGGAAAAAGGCAAATCGCGGCTTGATATTCATTTGAATTATTCAGGATTGCCTGGGCGCGATGAGAGAAAGAGGGGTTTTGTTACTCCGTACTTGCGAGCATTGGTCGTACGGGCGATATACGACAGTTGCATACGGTTGCCCGGGGTAATGAACGCCGACGATTCTCGTCTGTCCTCTCTCGCGTGTCACTCGTTTCTCTCCGTTGCCCCGTACCTCTTTCTCTCGGTTTGCGTGTGCAAAGCCGCAAAAATATGCCGCGATACGTCGCTCATCTTTCACTCCGCGCTCTTTCTCTCTTGTCCACCCGTTCGTCGGGAGGGCTTGCGTCCTCCTCGACGTCAACCGTTGGCACGTCGAGAATGCGAGTGACGTTTCGAGGCAACGGCTATATGCCCCGTACCCCCCATATGCAGAGGGAAACCGACAACTCGCCGTCTCCCTATATACGCCGGTTTTTCTGAGCATCGTTCGCTCGTATACGCATAATTCATCTTCCGTTGCGAGCCGCTAAAACTCGAATGAGACGAGAAGAGCGCAGGAATGTTTGACGCTAGAATGGATAATAAACGAGGCGAACGTTAGGCATAAACGCACGTGCCTTCATTTTCTCGTGAGCTTTTTCTCCAACTTGGAGTATTCGCGCGGCTATAATAGCATCGTCAAGCCCTCGTTGTTCCGGCAAATAAAAATAAATGCGATAGGGGAGAACGGGAGAATGACGGTCAGTTGGAAATGCCAGTCACTGAGCATTTTTTAGTTTTTACTTACCGAAGTGGCAACTAACTTATAAATTAGTTGCGATTTTGATTAATAACTCATTATTTATAACATGAAGACTAATTATTTTTAAATTAATTGAGATCTTTATTAATAATTTATTATTCATCGAATAAAGGCGAATTATTTTTTAATTATTTTAAATTTTGATCAATAACTAATTATTTATTAGATAATAACTAATAGTTTATAAATTAGTTGATTTTTCGGCCAGAAAAAAAAATGCTCCGCGACCACTATTGTTCGCTGTCGTTCGCCTATTCTCTTCTGCACCGCAAGGGTTTTGCTGTAAATTTACACAAACCATACGCGCGACTCTCGAGAGCTCTGGTAGTAATCAAGACGCACGTGGACCTTCGAATGGGGGGGAGAAAAAAAGGCAGATGAACATCACACATCGAGAAAGGAGACAGAGCAGTAGAAACATATCGTACGAGAGAATAAGGAGATTCGTGTCCGCGATGGAACTTTAAATGCCAAGTGCCCTCTGCGAGGAACAAACGCGTGGCAGTGTGAAGAATAAAAAGAAGGGTGGCGAAAGAGAGGGGGGGGGGGGGGAGGGCGTGAAGAGATGAATACCGAACGAGAAATTCAGCCCAAGCGATCGTAATACCGCGTTCGGAAATATCGCGTGCGTTATTTTGCTGGCGCTCCTCGTGTATCTTTAGCGAGATACGGCACATCGCGGATATACACTGCAAAAGCTCGGCGGCGAACACCGTCTCGTGCTTTCCAGCTGCGTTTTTTATGTCGCAGCTGCATCACCTTCTCGCGCCCAACCTATACGCTCCGTTCGAAAACTCTTTTCTCTTCACAGCCGGTTCTCGATTCTCTTCCTATACGGTTTCTCTCATACCGAGAGCTTCGCGCTCTCGTCTTTCAACGTCTTTTTTGTTATACCGGCAACTCGGCGGTATCGCTGGTCGAATATACTACACGTTATATCCAGCGCGAGAGAAGAGGAGCAACGCGATCAGATAAATCATATAAACCGATAAATTTGTAGCCGGAGTTCGATTCTAATACCCTCCGGTAGTTCCGCGTGTAGACGGAATCCTACACAACGAAACAATATTCTCAAACGACGTAAGAGGCATCTGAACAATTGTGATAATTAAAAAATTACGATTTTCAAGTGTAATTACTGATAGGAAATATCCTACAGAAAAGAAATCGGCAATTCGCTTGTTATCCGTAATTCCCTTCCGATCTTCATAAGCGATCCGACAAAAAATGGACAAAAGTTGGGAATTGTAATTTTTTTTTTTTTTTTATGTTTCACCTTTCACGTTTGATAATAAAAAAAAAAAAATCACGAAAATCCGTTCATCCTAAAAAATTTGTTTCTCTCCATCATTTAAATATTTCTCGTTACGTTTTATTGCTAACGCAAATATGACGGCGTTCCTTCGTCGTCGCTCGGGGGGGTAGGGACGTCGATGAGATGTGACGCAACGGATTGCTCGCTGCAGACTGTGATCGAAATAGATCGTTCAACGTAACTACGTGCAACCGGGGAGAACGGTGAGAGAAATAGAGACGGATAGAGTCGCGTATGTGCGATTACTGGACACACAGGAGTATATGACGGCGGGGATATAGAAAGATAGTAGCGCAGGGATACAGCTGCCAATCGGCAAGTTGCGTTCGAGTATTCGGCGAGAATTCGACGTATAAGCGCATCGATGCGTGTATCTATTCGACACTGGTTGTGATTGTAAGCTCGACGATATCTCTGTACTCCGGAGTACGCGGGACGAACATCAGTTCCGTGAGGTACGGACGATTGGCACAGGAGGAGAACGTGTACGCGAGTAGCATCGGTTTATACGTGGGTGCCGCCAGCCTACCACTCAATAATAATTAATTCAGCATAATTCCAAGGATGATTGATGTTCGATTATCGACGGAAGCCGCAGCCAGAACCGGCGTCGCCAATGCTGCGCGCCCGCGAACGCGTCTATATGTTTCATACAATCCGTGGAGTCTGATCATTCGAATCGTCGAATTCGCACTGCACGGATTCTATACACGGTGACACTAAACGAAACCCCGAAACATCGAGATGTTCCTATCAATACTCTCGATTTCTACTCGTTGGTCTGTAGTGTAATTTCATTTTTATTGACGATACGGATGTTGCCGTGCAGCGAGAATCGATCGTAAACAAAAATGGTTCGCATTCGAAATGAAAGCGCGTTGGCAATCGCGTTTCCCGATTCGAATGGGACCCCGCGGACATTGTAGTCAGACGAAGGATATTACATGAACGCATGTCATATCGCACACGGGAGTTGGCGCTCATTGGTAAAGACCCTTGAGTATGGTGGCGGCGCGTTGAACCGATCAACCGGGAGGGCCGGTCCAGGATTCGCTGCATGGGCTTCGAGTTACGCGGTTCTGAATGATATATAGACCTTTGGTGAGAGACTCTCGCCGGTTACAGGCAATTGAATGGCATTAATTAGCAGGGATATGCAAATAGATAGGGCAATGGAGGATCGATAAGTGGATCTGTATTGGGTTCAGCCTGCGCTAACAACAGAGTGAAAATGCCACACATCATTCACCCCGAAGCACACGTCATTATAATCGACCTAATTACGTTTCAACTTCGACCTCATTGCAAGGAGTTATGGCGCATTGTGGTTATCCGCAAAAAAAAAAAAAAATTACATTAAGAAAATGGCGGATTGGAAGTTCCCTTCAAATTCTTCAATTTCCTACGTAACAATTAGAGGATTCATCTATGTTACGATTTTTTTTTATTTTACCATTCGGATTACGATTCTACGATTACGATTCGCTGAACAAAAATCCTTCGTTTCGGTGTACTTCCTGATGCAATATTTGGCAGAGAAACACCGGAGGAGAAAATAAAAAAAAATATCATTTTTGGTGTTTCCTATTCTCAAAACGTTCTTGAAGAGCGCTAATGCCGGTAGTTTAATTAAACACGAAAGACCTAACCTATGCGACGTAGTGGAAAAAAAAACAGAAAGATACTCAGCATCACCAAGGGACCATCCATCCCGCTAGACTACTTTTCGACCTCCGAACGTTTTCACTATAAATGACGAAAGGCCCGCTGGACTGCGAAACTGCCACGACGGAACCCTCGCTCGGCTCCCTTACGAGCCCTGAGAGGCCATAGCATAAACGAGTAGGTAGAGTCCTGTGCTTTCTACGTTCACTGTCTCCCTCCCCACTCAACCCCTCTCTTCCCCTTCGTCTCTCTAATGATATAAATAAAAGATGGCGAGGTTGTTTGAGGTAATGACGTTCAGCGTGTGGGATCCAACTAGGAGAGTCTCTTAACCGCCCTCTCTCACCTGGTAGTGTGTCCTTGCGGTTTGCCCCATCTTCGTGTATCCCATTTCGTCCCGCTATCGTTCTCCGGCTTAATACTTTTCCTCACTCCCGGACCTTTATCTTTTTCTCCTATTATCATTTCACTTTGATGCTCACACGTCCGAAGCGCGTTGCGGGCTAAAGTAATCCGTAGACAGACACAAAGTTGATTCTGTTGTATGTCTCATTGTTTCTGACGGCTTGGCCATGTCTGCGCTCTCGATGCTGCCCCCCTACACCCTTGCATGCCGCGTGAAAGGCGATTATATTACGCTCTCCCTATACACAGACCGGGGCGTGAGTGGGTGACCATCCGTTTCGTTTGCGGGAGAGGATACATCGAATGCAAAATCACGGGGAGATGAGTACTCGCGGGAGCATCGATCGTGAAATGCGAGAGCACAGCTCGGGCGCGTTGTACTCGTCAGTCACGATTACACGCGACTCAATTCTCCGACCAGCGTGTACGGGTGCACCAACATAGCAAAAATAAAAAAATCCTCTGCGACGTGATGGTTTTTTTTTCAGGTGTCACGCGTTTGCGTATATTTCGAATAGTTTGCTTAAAAACGTCGATCCAACAGCACTCTATTTTTCGTGTAGGCTACTTGGATTCGGAATATATATGTGTACATTTACCAACGTCGAGTCTTCCGTTACGTTGAGAAACTTTGTTTTTTTTTTTTTTTTTTTTTTTTTTTTTCGTATACGCGAAATTACTAGGGTTCAGGTTTTGTACCTTTCTTTTCTTTTGCCGTTCGAGACGGTCACTTCCCTTATCACACGTCCTTTCGTTATTTTCCTTCGCACTTGTTTGATGATGCAAGAGTCGAGAAAGAATACACAGCGCTATATCCAAATCCCTCGGGGAGAACCTCGAGGTCCTGACCAGGAAGTCTCAGCTGCTCGCAATCAAGGCTCTACCTCCGGCGCTACATATTTTCTTTCACGCGGCTCTCATCTCTGTTTCCTTTCTCGCTTCTTGTTTCACGATTCTCGTCCCAGCCTTCCGCGTCGTTCCATCCCGGTTATATCAAGGCATCTGGGAGTTGGACGGTACAAGGTTTTGGTGTACAGTTGGGACGCACGCGCTAACACCAATATACAGGGCATGCTTCGGCGTCAGCTTCTTCGTCGTCGTCGTCGTCGTCGTCGTCGTCGTTTTAGTCTTCGCCCTCTCGTATACAGGTGGAATACCAGATTAACTTCGAATCAGCAGCGTCTTTTCCTTCCCCGCCTTCTCTCCTTGTACCTACATGAACTATGTCTAGAACATCCATTGCATGCTCGTTCGCACCCTTCCGTCTCTCTCCACCCCCTCAAGCGGCCCTCACCATCCACCACCATATCCTCCTCTATTCCTTCTCATCCCCCTTCATCTTCATCATCGCGATCTATCTCTCGTGTCTCTCCCGAATGCTTGCCGCTGCTTTACCATTACAGATTCAGAATGTAACGCGCGGCGTAAGCAACTCAAAGACGTTGAGATAGACGATCTCTTCACGGTCGTCCTCCTCCATCTTCTTCTTGCCTCTTCCCCTCCTCTGTATCTTCAACTCCCCTGTCCGCGATGCTTCCACGGTTACCAGCCCTCCACCCCTCCCCAACCCCCTTTGCGCCTCTTCTTCGCAAGGCTTTTCCCCGTGGGAAGCCCAGAGGAAAATCCAACTTGCCGGCGACAATATACAAATTTATTCTATACGCGCGTGCCGTGTTCCACATACAGAACCCGTATATTCCTCGCTTCTCTATGCTTATATCCTTTTCGGTTTTCTTCGCTACTCCCCTTCTTTTACCCTCTCTGCGTCTCGCTCTCTTAGACTATACGAGTTTCCTTCGAAGGAGTGGGAGGGAGTTACTCGCCTGTAGATTTTCCATGCTCCTTTATCTCTTCTCGCCAGACGGTCTCTCGAAGAAAGTCTCGCTGCTCCCAGCGACACAAGGTCCCTTTTCCTTTACGTCAGGTGGATATACAAATTCTTCTTATTTCCTCCCCTCAACTTTCTTGCACTCGATATTTCAGTTTATTTCATCGTTGAAAAATATTTTTAAAAAATCGAAAATTTTCTCGCGATAGTTTAATGAACACCTTTTGGCTTATATGAAATTAATATTGTTCTTTAACCCTTCTCGACTACGATTTGTATCGTTTAGTTTATATCCCCGAGTCTAGTCAACTCTCACTCTTTAAGAGCTGAAAACTCATATTCATACTTTTACCGGGAAAATACGGGAGGGTTATCGCGGAGTCTCGGAACGAAACGAGAGAAACGAGCCGGCAAAGGCAGAAGAAGCCGCGGCAAGCATCGAGTAAAACTTTTCCACGAAGCTTCTCGGACGCCCGTGGCCTCCAGGTTTTCCTTGCCGATTCCGCGCTGACTCCCCTCTCGTTTCCCCGTAAAGTTACAACCCTGAGAGATTCTCGTGGGTGAACGATCAAAGTATGTAAACTATCCGCGAGGCACCACAGGCTTCGGTCTCGTAGAGTTTGAAGCCGTTGCGAGATGCGCTCCGTTTTCTCTCCTCTCATCTCCTCTCTTCGCGTTAGGTGTACGTGCTGTATTCCTCGGTTGCACGCTCTCTCGGCGTCAGCGAGATCGTGCGCCTCGAGAGTCTCGCCCGTTTCTCCGTGATCCAACGGATCCATCCGCAAACTCTCGTACACCACGTCGAGAAATCCCCTCCCGCGTTCGTCTACCCGCGCGACCTCCGTCAACCCTCCCATACAGAGTTGATGCCATGAGATCTCTCGGGCTATGAGCGCTTCCACTTTTCGCCGCGGTATCCCCGACGTCCCGTGTGAGTCGGGGCTGCTGCTTGGGCATAACGGGTGGAAAAAGAGGAGAGGACAGAGCAATTTTACGGGTCGGAATAACAAAGTTATTCATAGGCCGTAGAGCAAGCGCCAGGCGGCTCTCTTGATTTATATCCAAGCACTCTTTCTCGTCTCCGCGCTCCTTCCACACCCCGATTTTACTTTCGTTTCTTTATCTTCCTTTCATTTTTCCCTTCACGCGCTGTTTCTATTGCTATCGTCTACACAGCGATAGCTGTGTTCCTTTCTTCGCTTTCTTCACTCGGCACATTTCCCTTGTCTACCGAGCTTCACCCTGCGCCCGGCGTATCCTTATAGCGAGGCAATTCTTTCGCCCTGAATCCTTTGCTATCGGTATAACATCGAGAATACTATGCTTCTCCGCTACGATTTTTTTTTCTCTGGTACTACTGTACTCGAAGATCAAATATTCAGCCTCGGATATCGGGATGGAAAGAACCGGAACTACTTTGCCAACCCGAACCGCGCGAAGAAATCCTCGGAGCTTATCGAGAGCTGCTGCTACTGCTGAGCGAGAGAGCTACTCTATTCGCCTTCGCCTCCATTTTCGCCTTCGTCGCTGTTCTTTCATACTATATATACTATATAACTCTTGCCTCCTCCCCCTCCCCCCTCCCCTCTTCTTCGTATCTCGCTTTCCCCTCAAACGTCTCGCGAGACTCTCTCGCGATATAGAACTCCCCGGAAAGCTTCGCCTTCCCCCAGTCATTTTTCTCTTTCTCTCTTTTCACTCGGAATACTGCAGACCCCCAGCGTTCGGGACTTCTTAATCCGGTTCCAGCTGGGTCACGAGAATCGTTCGCTCTGATCGCGAGTTGCATCGAAATGTTTCATATACACGGACAGAGTCCTCTCTCTGTACTGTACACACGTTTACTCGTTTTCTCTTCGATTTCTACCAGATTGAGAAAATTCTTTCCGCACTGTGTGTTTTCCAGGTGACGATAAAATTCGGCTTATTATTTTCCTCGTTCTCCTATCGTATGGTTGTGACCACCCAGCGATCCCACCCGCATCCCCCTTCGCGAAGAACTCGATGTTCTTCTCGTTTTTCTTTTTTCCTCGTGCACTGGGCTTGAATTCTTAAATAGTCAATGCAACCCTCAAATTTATCGTCGTACGTGAAGTAGTTTTAAAAAAGGGAGGTTTCGGAAGTGGTGGACTACTTCGCATCTGGTTCTCTCACTTGAGAAACACGCGGAGGAGGTGTGTGTCTCTCCGCAAATGCTTTCTTTACCGTTTCCCTTTTATCTAAGTCTTGTATGGGACACGACGACGACGTAAAGAAAAATCGAAACACATGCGAGGTACAGAGGAGGCCACACGATATGGTAACACAGTTTCGCTTGGCTCTCGCGTGTACGAGAATGCGAAACAACACATATACTCGTAGCCGGTAAGGAAAGATGGGAGAACTGAATAATAATAATGAAAAACGAAGAGGAAGAGCGAGTAGTGTCGTTAGATATGGCAGAGGGTTTGATAAGAGACTTTGAGGGAAGAAGGCAACCCAATTTCCCAACTGGGTCCCCCGCCTTGAGAGTATCTCGACGAATGTACTCTCGTTGCTTCGCACGGCAACGGAAACAAGCGTCGCGTGTGGAATTCCAAAGACGAGATCCGTCACTTTGACGTTTTTTAAACAGATGCGATGCGCGGTGAAACAAAAAAAAAAAAAAACGTGATGACTAACAGCACGAGGCTGTTAACGATGAATAGAGATGTCGAGTGACTTGATATTAAATTTCGGTAATTACGCTTAAACGGGAGGAAATATGTGTTAAAGTTAGAAGAAACACTGTCGACAGAAACGAGTAGAAATAGTCTCTCGTTTACTTCGAGTATCTGAACTCCCAGCGATCTTTACACGTTCCGTAGACGAATGAAGCAACGAGAGTTCATCTAGATACCGCAGCGTGTCTATCGACAACTGCCGGTTTAATTGTACCCGTACGTGGGTATCAACGTCGTAAACGGCTCGAGAGATCCTGAACTTCATTGCTCCAGCGCGATTGAGCGCGATGACGTAATCGTCTTTGTACATACAAGCAAAATGTAGCGGGACGGCGATATATAGTTGCCCGCAGGCCTACGTAATGCAATCTATAATGTGAGCGCATAAGGCTGCTTCGTGCGTTACCTGTTACGCCCACGTGTTTACGTCAGCCTCCGCGACGATTGTGTGTTTTTTTTTTTTTTTTTTTTTTTTTTTTTTCATCGGCGAATCAAGGTTAAGCGAAACGAATTTCTTGAATACGAGTTTTGTTTGAGAGTACAGAAATAAAAATTTACGCGTAGATGAAATTTTAATGAATGCACTTCTTCGGTAATAATGACCGATTGCGGTTTGCGACTCCGAATCGATAAACAGTTCAAGTACACTTGCCGCCTCAGGGGGGAGGCAGTGGAGTAATTAACTAATTGAATTTTCAACAATCCTCCGGTGACTATGAAACTCTTCATTGAAATATATAATGAAAATGTATACCTCCCCTCCTGTCGGGGAGAGACGGGGAACAGAAAGCTCTCGTGCTTCTCGGTTTCAGAAAGTGAGTGGATTTGCATGCGGTGGAATTCATGAGGCGACGGGACGACGCAGGAAAAAAAAAAACGAAAAACTGTGCGTGTCGGTGAAACTCTCCATAGTTCGAGGTATATAGGATAGAGGGTAGTTAATATCAAGGCCGAGTCATTCCGCGCCAACCCCTTCGTTTTCCCGAAACGCGCAAAGCACAATTTACAGTTGGAATGCTCTCAGTGGAAAAAGTAACAACTCCACGGATGAACGCACGCAGAAATAAAAAAAACATTGCAGAACTGTAGACTTTTATTCAAAAAACCCAAAAAAAGGGTTAAACTTTCGTCTCGCGAAACATATCGCGCGAGAATAAAATTAAATCGTAACGCGGGGATAATAAAATAATAAAATTGATGGTCGTTATCGAGGAGAGTTATCTATCCACGAAGGATAACGATTTTTCGGAAATTTCAGACGGTTCTGGTAAACAGTTTATTCCCTCTCGCATGAGAAACAATTTTTTTATTAGTCAATATGAGATTTTTTAATAAATTTTTGTATGTTCTCCCGATAAAATTATCGATCTTTAAGAGATCAACGAATGACTATACCTTTGTTTAAGATTGTCGCGATAGTAACCTTAATAAAAAGAAAGATAATTCTCGAAACATTTATGAAGATTATACGCACTTGTGTCGAGCGATATTCCGATTTTATTTTTTTGAATTTTTTTTTTTTTTTCTCCGTTGACATTCGCGGTACGAACGTAAGGCCCGTACGCGCGATAGCGCCGGAATCACGAAGAGGGACACATACGCATACTCTCGTCACCGCACGATGGAGCACATAACTCCTATAGAGTCTGGCGACACTCTCATTTATCGTTCCCTCCCCCCTTCTCTTCTACATACTCGTACTGCTCCATACCACTGCCGCTCTCGTTCACAGCTCATCTCCTCTACGCTGTCCCTGTATCCTCATCTCTTTCTCCTCCATTCTCGTCGTTTTATCGTCTCTTTTTAGCCGGCAGCTAGCGCTCGCGTTCTCTCGGTTCACGAGTTTTTCCGTCTTTCTCATTGAAGCTCATCCCACAGTTTCGCATACGAGTTGCGGCAGCGGGTAGTTGAAATGAGAGAGAAAAATCATAGGAAAGAGAATTGGAACGACGCAACGCGCATTCTGCCATTTTTTTCTTCTTCCATCGCACTCTTTGCTTCGCTGGCGATCCGCAACGGCGGTACTACGGCTCTCGTTGTTACACAGCTTTCACGCAAAACTATCCCTACATCGGTTGCAACGTTTCGCACATAACTTCTGTAACGAAGAAGTATCCCATATCTCTGTGCGACGGGACGGGGTTTACTGTGTACCAGTTACGAGCTTTATATCCGCGGGGCTCAACACCGATGTACGCACCTTCCATCTCGTTCTCGGGCTGTACGTGCATCGAGCTTTCTTGGCTCTCGCCGAGAGGGTAGAATCCCCCATTGCTGCACGTGTGACGAGGGTTGACACGAGGGAGAAGAGAAAGGGGTGGATGGGGGGAGGGGGGTGGGCAAGCGACTTCTTCCTTCACGTGACTGCATTTCTGCGACGTTGAAACTCCCAGTATCTGCTGAGCTCTCACTCGACTCTCGTGTATATCCCCTTTTTCACTTCCCCGCAGTGAAGTAAGCACTGCGAAGTAACTCGAGAAAATTAGACAAAAGTTTCTCATCTCTGCGTCTCGAATTTCGGTGGGTCGGTGGAAAATTTTCCGCGCCATTCTCTCGCGTACTTCAATTCTCATTGAGATAGAGGATGTTTAATATCGCAATGAAAATTCTTCGAAGGACCACAGTTGGGTCTTTGTATCGCGTTTATGATACAACAATAAAGTTGCAAACTCTCGCGCGAGCGCGACACCTTGGTCGCTTCTAACTCTCGTATCTCGAGACTCGTTTCCGTCGCGATATTACTGTTGCCGGCAGTATAGTACAGTTTGCGTATACGCCAGTAGAAGGAGAGGAGAGATGAGTCGAGAGCTCGAAGAGGAGCGCATCGGCAACGTTAATCTTTCGTAGGGGGATAAAAATATGCCCGGTGCGGAGGAGCGGCGCCCACGTTCACCGGTCGCCGTATTCCCGAGTCTCCGACGAAGTACGGGCAATATAATGACGCGCGCACCGGGGACCAGAAACTTACGTGCATTATATAGACCGTATAGTATATATCGTGCCATACTGTACCTATAGAAGCGTTAGATAGAAGAGAAACATAATGAAAAAGGTACGAAAAAATAAATATAAAGAAATGAACGAAACGATATCCAACTGGGCGCGCAGTTTGCCGCTGCTGCTTGCTGCTGCAGCAGTATTAGAGAAAGACGAATACGAAGAAGACGCAGTAGAAGAAGAGGAAGAGTGGGCAGAAAGACCGTGGGTCGGGTGAGTGCATGTATGCGAGAGCATGCGGGCCGTGTCAGGTCGCGCGTCGTCGTTACTCGATTCGTTTCTGAAGAAAAGTCGCTGTCGGGACCACAGAAAAAAATTAATTTTGGGTTTCTTAAAAATAATTGATTACTTAATGTAATTATTAATTAATTAATAATTGAAGATGATTATATGTGTATTTTTTGCCATTACGAAAAATCAGTCAGTAAATTGAATTCTAATAAATCATTGAATAAAGTTATAGTTTGAAAAATAATTTATATATATTTTCGTTTTTTGTTGTTGTTTATATATAGAACATCGCTTCACAGAAAAATCACGTAGTTTTTTTTAATCGAAATTATCAATCGCTAGTCATTAATTAATTTTTCATGATCTCATTAACAGCGATAAAATGTTTAATTATTCCCGTCAAAGCCGATCTGTAATTGTTCACCGAAGCATAGAAAAACGCGAGCGTTTGCTCGGCAAAGATATGGTTCTTTTCTCGAGGTTTCATCCGCGACTTCATAATGAAACGAAGAGGCGAGGTGGGGAGGGGGAGAGAGGCTTGGAACTCTCGGTGCTCAGTGCTGTTTCGCGACCGCGACCACTTGTTGTAACTCGAGATTCGACGCGAAGGTCGGCCTCGCGGCTCGCGGCTAACTCTCCTCCTCTCCTTCTCGCATCTTCGTCGGACGCTGAGTCGGGCGACCACCGCCCAAGTTTCGAGTGAGAAGAGAGGACGAGGCGACAAGACGTTCTCGAACTCCGCGGCACTGTGTTATTCGCCCCGTTCGGCGAGCAAAGGAGATCGAGTCTCGATGGAGCGAACGACGAGACTCGATAAACAAGTCGAGCCGTTCACGTTCCAGAAACGCGCCGCGGCTATTACGTAAAAGGTTGCGCAAACGTGAGCCCGAAGACCGGCGTTGCATCTCCGAACGCACGAAATGGGGCGGGATATATATCTCGGACACGTTCATAAGCTTGATGGACGTTCATCTCTCCCGTTCGAACTCACTTCGACTTTGAATATCTTGCCGTCCCTTTTTTATTCGTACGAAATACGTGTGAGTGTGCGTACGTGAGAAACGATTTATTAAAGAAGTCTGCATCAGCGCGCATGCGAACTTTGTATACCCGCAGGAAAAAAAATATATTCTAAATATATATTTACGAAATATAAGAAATTGATGAAATTTTGCGTTTTTTTATAATTAATATATAAATCATAAAAAAATGTATATCATTTCAGAAATATATTTTAAATATATTCAGAATATACCAATTTTCGACGAAAATAGATAAGATATATCATAAGCATATTTTACGAAATTCGAAGTTTTTATATCATTCATATATTAATCATATATCTAATTATATATTTGGTGACACAATAGCAAAAATATACTCCAAAAAAGATCGGCATTAGACTAAAAAAAAAATAAAAAAAAAAATATATTGAATATATTTCGCGATATATTTTTTTTCCATGTGGCGATAATCGACTATAGTGTAAATGCACCAGTTGTGGCCATTTTCCTTATAAATCGCTGTCGGATTATCGTTGATCGACATTTCGATGTCAATACGTAATTCGACGTTATTTAGAGATCTGTACATTCGAGTGTGATGGGCAAAAGTGGACCAAAGGTGGTAAAAACAGGGATTTTCATTCTGCGGAATATAACGCGAAGCCATAGCTTTGTTTGCGCAAAATAAACATTTTGTCTCTGCGCTTGGATAAAGCATCGCTTTTACGAGAAAACGTGTATACGGTGACTGCATCAGAATATTGTTCGCGAAGTCCTTATATTAGCAGTAGTAGCAGAGAGTTGTTCATTCTCTGTCCCTATCTATCTCATCGTATACAGCGCGCCACACGGCCCGGACAATTCCGTGCAGTGCGAGAGCGGTCGTTAACGAAGTCGTTAAGCTTTGTGGCAACTCCATCGCAATCAGCGTCGACGCCGACACAGCGAGTGAGCGCAGGCACGGCGAACGGGTCCGGAGAGTCTCGTGTTTATTTCATTATGAGAGAGGAGTAAGAATGATTGGAGAAAGCGCGTCTCGGCCTCACCGGCCTCAGTTCTACTCAACCACGTCGGCTAACCCTATCCGAGTTTCATCCCGAGGTTTGCCCTCTGCGCTTGTGTATATATATACATATCTACAGATACTCCCTTCGTTTTCTCCCTTTTGCGATTCCGTTTTCCCTTCCGCGTGATATATACACTCACTCTTTCGTCTCTCGTTTCATCTAATTTTCCTCTTAACGGTGGAAGGGTAGAAATCCGAACGGGCGCGCGAGAACACGCTGATATACTCCATACGAAGAGGAGAAAATTGTACCAGTGAAAAAGGTAGAAGCTGCTAGGACATTGCTGTAGCAGTGGCAGCAGCAGGAACAGCATTGGTATTCCGTGGAAAGAAATACGATTAGCTTTCCTTTCACCGGTGTGGCAGCGGGGTGCGCTAAAGCCAATCCGGTTCTTTTCGTGGCGCGTGCAGCGCCCAATCGACACTCGATGTCCTGTCGAACAAACCCTCCCCCTTCTCTTTCCCCCCGCGGCCCGCCGGTAAATTCTACGATCGACGGGGGTGCTTCGGCCCGCAGGGCCCCCCCATTGACGCTACTGACGAAGGGGAGGAAACGAGAGGATGAAATTACCGGAGCAACTGTGCGCGTCGGAGAGCCTTCTGATATATACGTGCCCACCGCCCGCCGCTCTCTCACTCTCTCTCTCTCTCTTGCCTAACCTCACTTTTTCTCTTCTGCTTCTCTATTACGCTTTTGTTTTTTATTACCGATATTAACTCGCACATTGAAAGTTTGTTTGGTTTATCGTTAACGGGAAAAACATCGGAGAAAAAAAAAAGGGAGCGGAGAAAAAAAGAACGATATTTCGAAGGTTACATATTAGTCACGGTTTCAAGATGATCTCCGAATCTCCATCAAAGCTATAGCACAGTTGTCGGATGTTGGAACTCGAGGTGCTGCGCTCTACCGTCTGCGTATCCCGGAAAGTAGGATTATCAATTTGCGTTGATTACCTCAGTTTAATCCACTCAGAGCAGCTGGGTTCACCTGCCGTTGGCAAGTCCGCTCGGCTCCCCTCTACTCTCTTTCGAGTTCCACGATATTCGCTCCACTCTACAGTCTCATGGTGCGTACAGCCACCCACCCCTATACTGCATATCATACCGTAGATATTCGTTCGTACGTTACCGGTACAGAGGCCTTTTCATTCGATTACTTTTATTAATTAACCGTGGGGGTTGGCTGTGGTACGCTTTCCAAATGAACAAATTAAATTACGATCATTCTTTGTGAATTCATCGAAAGCATATCGATATGATACGCTCGCGCACACATGTCCGTTATACGTAGGGTGAGCCAAAAGCTTCGAGTGAACCACTCTGTCTTCGACCCCTTAGACCGTGAGAAAGAGAGAAAAAAAAAAGCGATATCAACCCCTCTTAGTTTTCGGCAACTAATCGATAATTCGTCGACTCCGATACATTCCTTCGGTGTCGACGACCCTTCGAAACTATTCGCCGAAAGCTTCCGCAATCATCTCACATCGAATTATCTAACCTTAAAATTTAATTTCGCCCGAAGGGAAGGAATCGCAATTGACACACTGAACAGTGTTTTCATCATTTGCTAATCTCGAAAGATTGACGGAATTTTGATAAATTCCGTTGTATCGATGTATTGAAGAATACCCATTGTCCGATCCTATCGATATAGGTCTGGCAAAACGAGTCGAGCGAGAAAGCCTCGCGGGTCATTGAATGCAAATAAAGTGAGAGGATTGACGGCGGGTACAGGGTGAGAAATGTAGAGATCGACGGACTCCCTTCGTGAGTCTCGAACGCCTCATCGACACTATAGTGCATATATACTACATATATATATATAAATCTATATATATTTATACACCAGCGGTAGTTTGGTCATCTGCCCCGGAGGGTGTGGCGGGGAAAATGGAGGAAGAGCAGTAACCTTTTCGCATGCGCGTTTTCCGAGCGAACAACGCTTTGCACTTACGCCACACCGTGAGAGAGAGCCCGCCGAATGCGAGTGAGAGGCCGTCGATTAAAGTCGTTGAAACGTCGGGTTACGTTGAGTGTGAACGATCAACCTTTCAATGTATACTTGTATTCTTCCGTTCTATTTCTTTCGTACTTTCCGTTACATCCGTACATTTGTTCATTCGGAAATATGATTTTGGTAAAATGAAAAAAAAAAAAAAAAAAAAAAAAAAAAAAAACAATTAAGTAAACAGAAAAACAAGATGGAGATAATACAATTTCGCGATTGTTCAACGGGAAGGGTGTATTTGCTTGAAGTTCCTTCTGTAACGGCGCTTCAGTATCAGTTCTTCAGCTTTTCCGTACAGCCGGCAAAGATTCGTTATAGCAGGGTTGGTCATTTGCATGGAAAGCACTCGACGTTTGGCTCTCCGTAACAGTGCTTTGTACAGTGTTTTTACCTATAATACGAAGGAAGAGGTTCTCGAGCGTCAGGGCATCTCTTTGCGAGTTCTCCTCGCGTGTTCTTTGTATATCCACAGCCGAGCTGAGCTAACGGGGTAGAAATACGAAAAGGGTCCGAGATGTTGGTATATATCGAGAGAGGAGGAGGGTTTCACGGTTGAAAAGAACGAAAGAAAGCTGAGTATAACGTTGGGTGGATATAGATAGAGGGGAAGCTTTAGGAAAAGAAGGAAGAGAAGGAAAATCGAAAGCGTTATAGCTGGGGGATGAAGGAGAGGAGCGATGGGCGCTGGTGGTAGTGGCTAACGGAAAGAGGGAACCCGGGGGTGTAGAGGTACGCTGGCACGGAAGAGGAAACCGGAAAGTAGATTAATCCGAGAGCGGTACCAGCCTGTCGTTTGGCCTCCGGGTGGGCGGCAGGCTGGCGAACGAGCACTGCAATATCGCAGTTGCTGGTGACCGAGAAAACGTCGCTCCGATCCGCTCAGCTCTCTCGTGCTCTCTCTCTCTCTTCACCGTCGCGTTTTCGCTTGGGCAACTCTAAACGCGAACGAAAAGATCGATCGCGATTCATCCAACGGTATGAACCCCCCATTGCCCCCTCTCGTATGCGATACGATCTCGTCAGCAACATTTCTCGTCAGTCTGATATACATTTTCGTGGATATATCGTAGAAATAGAATACTCCGGGCGGCGTTCAAAACAAAGAGGAAGACGATGAAAAGAGCGATGCCATGATGGGGATGGAGATACAAAAGTAGAAATAATGGAGATAACGATCACAGAACCGGTGGCAGTATCGAGTCCGTGCTTTCTGGTGTTCCACTGTTGCGGTGGCCGAGCGAGAGATGGATAAGGGTGGGAGAAAGAATGAGAGAGACGAAGGGCGTTTCAGGGGGGGGCCCCGGCGAAGAACGGAGGCACTCGCGACATACCAATTCCGCACGGAAATCCCCGAGGGCCCCCGGGGGCGTCGCGTCGGTGAGTTCGAATCGTAATCCAACGGCGTGCGAAATCGAGGTGGCGCATTGTCTCGGCCGCGCTCCTCTTTCCATCTCCTCTACCGCGTTCGTTCTCATCCTCATCGCGTTTTCCTTTCCCCACCCCCCACTCCCCTATCTCTCCCTCCGGCTATTCCTCGCTTCCTTCTCCCGCCCGAAGGACCTTTCCTATGTCGCTGCACCAACCGGCCGGTTTCGCTCTTCCGCGAGCCCTCGTTGTTTCAACTACCCCCCCCCCCCTCCCCCCCGATCCCGCATCGAAACACCACCAGAAACAGCTCGGCTAATTTCATTTTATTACGAGGGACTCCGCGCGCAAGCCGCCAGTGAACTTCCTGCTGTTTACTGTACTGTATACTTCAGCCGCTGTACTTTTACTTACTTCGAATTATTGCTACCCTTTCTCTACGGGGTGCGTTGCTACATTTGCCCCACCGGTATAAGATCGAAATAAAAAAAAAATCAACGTTCTTCACTACCGTTTACCATTGCAAATCGCAGTCATTCGCTGGATCGACTTCAAGGACGAATAGTCAAAGAGTACAAGCAAAATGCGAAGGATGCACGAGTAAGGCGATGAGTATAAGTAGTGCGCTGGTGAAAGGAAGTATAAAAAAAAACAAATTGGTGGAGGATTCATTGTTGTCTGGGTCTTCGGGGTTTTCCCCTCTCGTTATGCTCGGCGAGACGTGACTCTCTCATTTGGTGTATCAAGAGTACGGACGAGTGCAGGGTATCATTATATACTGTAGCTATACACGTGTCGAGTGAGATATCTGGAAAGGTCAGCCGTATAGACAGCCGATTGATTATTTTGGCTTAACACGGAGAAACGATCGCGGCAAATTCTTCTCGTGAAAAATTCGGAATAAAAATATCGAGAAAATATTTGTTGGCTCCTCTGTCTCGCATCGCTTTTTTTTTTTTTTTTTTTTTTTTCTCGTCACTTATTTACATTAGGAAAATAGACTATCGCGAGTGCGCAGAGATGATGAAAAATATAAGAAAGCGCGGAGCGTATCGATGAGCTGTAGTCGATCATCGGCTATGGGCAACGAAGATTCTTGCTTGTGAGAGAACACAAAACCACTGAGGTTGCCGGAGCACAGTGTGGGCTTAATACTCGCCCAAGTAATAACTCATAGTACGTATAATACCTACGTTGTGGAAAAGAGAGAGGTGAGAGGAGGAGAAGGAGGCTAGCCACAGCCTCCGGGGCAAAGCTAGATTAATGACGAAGAGCAGCAACGAGGAGGGCCAAGTCCTTGCCAAAACCGCATCTACAGCTAGCGAGAACATGTTTTGCGAAAAGAGAAGTTGCTTGCCTTTCCAGCGTTGCCTCTCGTAACGCGATGTTCTACGCTGCTACGTCGTGAACCATAGCCGCGGGTATAATGCAAGAAATTGCGAAGGCGTAAATGCGAAGTAAAGTTTTGCGCAAAGAACTTTTCGGCGTCTTTCGCAGACAATATAGCAGCATCTACGTCTGCGACAGTTTGATTTTCACTAATCTCAATGGAAATTATCATTGGACTACGAAAATTCAATGCGACTAGAGGGTCTCTTTTCGCACGATTGCGAAAACGGCATTTCATCGAGCGCAACGAAAAATCTTTTATCCTGATACTTGTCTTCCGTCGAAGTCGAATCTGGTAGCAGTTGTTCGTCGACTTTGGTAGTCGCGGATAGAGAACTGGAAATTGCGGAGGTGGCAACGCGGTGGAAGAGAACAGCGCGCGTAGACACAGCCACGAGAGAGTCGGAAGGACCAGACACGATGTTATAAGCGAGAAACAGAAGAGCCCGAAGGAGAAAGAGAATCCTGAGAAGAAGAACATGGCGCGACTAAAGCTTCCCCGGAAATGGCCCGACACGCCAGACAATCCGTCTGGCGCGTTTCTGCCACATCGGTGGTCCTTCAGCATCACTCTCTCCCTCTTCTCGGCTCTCTCGTTCTCTTGTCTGTGCTCACGCTTCGCCGAGACACATAGCCTTCCTTCCCCCTTGCTGCGCGCTACCGAGAACTGAGAGTGAAACGAGGCGGCTGCAACACGTGGTTCTCGCTCGAAGTTACACCTACCACTTATCCATCAGAGAACCACCCCGGTTTACGTTAGTTACAAGACGAGAAGTCGGTAGCTCTCCTTCCTTATGCATCTTCTTCACGCTGCTCGTTACACATCGCGACGGAATAAAGCAGATCTATGTTTTTCGGATTCTTATTGACTTTATTGAGTTACGTTGATGGTGCTAACGCGTTGATTACGATTCTAATTTTGAGTAGTCCTACCAGGACGACTATACAGGTAGAGGACTACTCCTACCAGGAGCTACCAGGGCCTCCGAAACAGGAGTACCGGTTTCGGTAGTCTTTTGTCCACTTGTAGCCAACATGTTCCAAAGTATAGAACTCCTAATGAAATCAAATAAAGTTGATGGCAGTTTGATCATTCTATACATTGATGTGAACCCTTTCGAAGCATATACATCGAGATCGGTTGATATCGCGAGTCTAGCGAAGAGTAGGCGCGAAACTAATGGATTGGAACAAAAAGTGATCATTCTCGCCGCAGGATCGGTTGGACGGTAGGAACCGACGTATGCGAACTCGTCGTGAATTCTCGTGACTGTTTTTCCGTGCAATAAAGCTGAAACAACCGTGAAAGTTGTGCGGGGGGACTAAAGGTGAGAGAGGGCGCGAGAGCTTGAAGCAAAGCCGTTGATACTCTCTCGCAAACCTTTGCGCCTCGTCATATTCTCTGCTCCGCACTCGTCAGTGCTATACTACTACTACTACTGTCTTTTTCCCTCTCACTGTACCAGCGCTGGAAGAGACGAGGGTGTGGCAGAGTACACGAGAGAAACGAACGGAGAAATTTGCATAGCAGTAGCTAACGTTTCTGTTCGCGGGGATACCCATTCTATTTCTCTCTGCCGGGTTTAAGCCACTACGGCGCTGTGCGAAGCAACCTCTGTTGTGAACTCGTTGGTGGATCATAACGAAACGGAGATCCGGACTTGTCTGTCTATTCCATGCTTCACTTCATAGTCTCTCAGTTTTCAGAGTACGTCGCTCGTCATTAGGTACAAAACCCGAGACAGCCGCACAGCGCGCGGGGAGTGTAACCTGTAACAGTTTTTGGTGCCATTGGTTGGCGCACAGTAGAGAAATGTCGTCCGCGACGACGCGTATTCGCGATATACCGAAATGCTGCTGAATATATGTGAAGCTGGTAGTCGACATTTCCATCGGTGAAGCAGAAGGGATTGAAGAGAACGAAGGGAACGAATTCGAGAGACAAGGCGCAAGGGATATACGAAGCTGGAAAGCGCGGACGCGAAAAGGATGCTTGGGTTACGAAAGTTTTACATTCAGCGTGTCGGTTGGGCTTCATGCCAAGTCCGCTCGATTCTGCATGTCCCGAAATCCCGTTATTCACGAGCTACTCATGAAAAATTCTTTACCTCTCCACAGACTCCTCGATTTCTGTCTCGAAGTCTTACCCCCTTCCTTAGGTATCATTGATGACTCAAAGCGGGATATTTCTGTGACCCTATTGAAGAATTGATGCGGCTATTTATTCTGGATTCGGGTTAGAATTAGAAATAGAGTCGGTACTTTGATTCCCCGGGAAACTTGAGATTCTACCGTCGGAAGGTAAAAATAGAACGAAAAAAAAAAGTTGAACATTTGATGAATTTTGAATTACTTTGCGGAATTGCGGCGAATTCAATCCCAAACTATATTTAACAACAATCTACTTGTGGTTTAAACTTCTGCTCAATATCTCAAAAATGGTAGTCTACTAAAAAAACTAAAAAAAAAATCCGACCGAACACACAAACATACATTTGTCACCTAATCACGTTTCGTGGCGTTTTAGACGAGTTTTAC
Organism: Buathra laborator; assembly: GCA_934046635.1. Lineage (NCBI taxonomy): Eukaryota > Metazoa > Arthropoda > Insecta > Hymenoptera > Ichneumonidae > Buathra > Buathra laborator. The sequence goes on from OW203900.1 coordinate 11,395,010, forward strand.
GGCTCTGACATGAAAATTCGCTGACAATTTTTTTGATGAAAATAAAGCTTTCTTTGTGAGGAAGAAAAACTGATAAAAAATTAGAATCAACCAGTAGTACGAAACGAAATAAAATGAACTTCCAATAAGATAAATACGGCAACAGCCCGAAGGTATAACGGTACGAAAGAGCCGAGTGAGATTTTCCTCGACTTAACGATAAATTCTAATATCATATAGCGCGCGGCGTTCCGTCGTCGAGGTACTCTCTCGCTCGTTTTCTCCCGATTTCGGTCTCGTACGCCCGTGAAACGTGCAATCGCGTACAAGCAGAGCCCGCGGGGCAGGCCGGCTGCCAAGTGGGTGCTTCCCGCGACCTCGGCGACCTCGGGCGTTGCGAGTCCTGCCCTCCAACGGGAGACCACAGCGAGCCCGAAGCGTGCGAGTGCGCTGGATGTTATGCGAACTCTCTCTCACTCTCGTGCCGCGCACTCGCTGAGATAATTGGTCGTGTGACAGGCGGCCGGATCCTTGGTAGAGGGCCAAAGCCCGCGCGCGCTACTCTTCGTTCGCAGTTTGCTCCCTTCGCTTCGCATATTATCACGTTTATATCCGTGTACCCGGCAAGTTTGCCGGAAAACGTGGGAGTAACGCGCGATGGGATATGCGCCGTTTTGCATTGTGCGGTATCACAAGAGTGTCAACGGTGGTAAATTAAGTAATTGGCTCAAGGCAATCAGTGTGGCGTAATATCAGAAACTAATACGCTACCGAAGACTCGGAATTTCCGTTGATATGATCATTTCTTTGATTTCTTGATCATTTGACCATATGATCATTTCTTTGATCATTTGATCATTTGATCATATGATCATTTCTTTGATCATTTGATCATTTGATCATTTGATCATTTGATCATATGATCATTTCTTTGATCATTTGATCATTTGATCATATGATCATTTCTTTGATCATATGATCATTTCTTTGATCATATGATCATTTCTTTGACCATTTGATTATATGATCATTTCTTTGACTGGTGTCTTTCTCCCTCATCTGGTTCATGGATATCCCCGTATTCCCCTCCCCCCTCATTCCTTTATTCCATTCTCGTGACTGCCGCAGAAAAGACAGATTTTCGGAAGATGGATTTCGCGCGCCTTGAATTTGGAAAATTGATTTAGCACCTCCTATCGTCGGGAATGTCGTGAAGCTAACGCGCGCACGTATGCCATTACAGTCGGAAAGAATTGGAACGAGCGAGAGAAAAGCTCTTTTTTTTTCTTCTTTGCAACTGTAGCTACACGCGGAGAGAGAGTGAGTGCGATTCAAATAGCCTCCGGGCTCCACGCCGTCTCGCGTTATCGCCCGGTCGCTGGCGTTGACTCTCTCGCGCTCGGTTCCCTTACTTTACACCTTCTTTTCTGATACTCGTTCGATATACATCGTGAGAAATCGAGGCTTCGTCTCGGGTTGTTCCCGTTCCCGGGAGGGCGCGACGCGCATAGACTTTTCTTTCCTCCTACACTACTTCCATTACAATGGATTCGACGTTCTCGCTATACACAACGGCTGTGTGTACAGCACACAGCCGATACCCAACGTGTCCGGGAATCAAGATTAATGATCGAGACGCGTACGTGTGTCCCGGTGAGCCACGGGTGCACCGAGTCCCGCAGGAACGTGGAGGAGGCCTCGCAACCTCCGGGAGGTGAGAGGATCTCAGTCGTCGTTCTACAGGCCAAGACGTGGAAATCGTATTACGCCTTAATACTCGGCGGCATTATACACCGACGGAGACAGCATAGCGTGTTTTGTATCCCCTTTTTACAAATACATTCTTACATCCTGTGTAAAATTCCGTTGTACAACGGAGAAAAATGGACCCTACTAAACGTCATCTGGATATTTCGTATCGAGACTAATTGATGCTTCGCGGAAGTATATAATTACTACGGGAAGAATCCACATAGTAAAAATATTATACTCCGAAATATCTATGTCCCGTAAAAAAAAAATCCATATTTTTTAGCCCATACAGCGATCATTGAAAATTTATAGAAAAAAATCACATGTTCCCCGATAGTTCGTCAACCCGATTTCAATAACAAAAATGTTGTCGTTTCTTCGTTAGATCCTATTTTTCTCGTTTTTATCCTGAACACGATGTTAACAGTGAGGCCTTTTTTTTTACTGCTATTCCACGAGTTTTTATCGCTGTAAGACTTCAAGTTGGCTGCAAGTTTAGCAAAGCTGCTTACCAACTTCACCAAGAACAAGATAATGGCTGATAGAGGGTGAGTGCCGTGCGAGGCAGAGAGAGCGAGAGAGAGATTCTCGATGACGATGGCCATTTGGATATCGTTCTGTGGAAGGATCCCAGCGAGTATCGTCCTTGTCACGCGCGCGTTCACCCGCTCTTCATTGCCTACTATGGCGTTGCGCTTGCCAGGGGTAAAGGAGGAGTCAGATAGGCAAATGCGCGCTATTAAACCGGCGTACTCGGTGTGTATATCCGGCCTGACGGTGCGGCAATTCTCGAGTTGTGCCCGCGCTGCGTATCTACCGTTGCAACAACACACTACAGTGTTGTAGGTACACCGGCATGAAGAGTCAAGAGGACTTCTGTATCCTGCAGCGTCCCCCACCGAAGTTCTGTATTTATACGTAACCCCCACACAATTTCAACGCAAATTGTATCGTTGTGCGGTGTTCCGCGGAATGCTGGGTCTGTGTTACTTCTATAACAGTATCGGTGTATCGTAACACCAATCGAGAAGAGAGTTGTACAGTGCAACACTGATACAACGAAAGTGGATCTGCGGAGACGAGTAACAGTCGCATTGCAACATGCTGTACCGTATAGTTATATGCGTCTTCGTGTGTATGTGTGACTGTGAATGCATGGCGGCATCGGGCTTAAACACCGGGACGGTAATCAGGTCCGCTTGGCAACCGGGTCCTCTCCCACGCCACTTTATTTTACCCGTGGCGTTATTTATTGTATCATAGGCCGGTCGACTGCTTCGGCTGCTGGTACCGCGGCATAGCGGCGCTCACGGCAAATCGACGCTCCAACGTTTTATGTGTATATTCTACAGCAGTTATATGTATATCGGTACGTATTAGAACTGATGGTGGCCCACCAGTGACGATGGCGGTAACGATTCTTCACCACGTTGCATTGAAAGAGGAGAGGAGCCTCGCGCTCTGTCTCGCGTACACTTGAACGTTTCTCGTATCCTCGAAGCATTTATAACAATGCGCTTAGGCTCTCTCTCTCTCCCTTTCTCTCTCTTTCTCTCTCGCACACTGCGTCGGTTTAAATATAACCATACGTACGCGGAAGAGCCAAAGCCGAGATACTTCGCGGATAACGAGGCGTTCGCGATTTGAAGTATAACGAAGCTTCTGTTTTGGTGCCGCGTCGCGATGCTCCATTTGGGGTGCCGGCTAGACGCCAGTTTCCCCGAATCGCGGGGAAATAATCGAGAGAACTCCCGATGGATATCGAAGATTTTTTTTTTTTTTTTTTTGAGTTTTCAATCGATTATTAAATGTGAGGCATGGCAATTCTTATCGCTCATTCGCACGACGAAAAGAGACTCTGACGATAGCTAAACTTCGAATTTTTGGAGTCTCGGAGCGATATAGTTAGACCGGACCCCTGTACACCAAGAAGCTTTTAGAGAAATAAGATCGTCTCTCGTATTTCTCTGGCATTACACTGAGCACGTAGTAAAACGTAGAAGCTGCGAAGCTAGCGGTAGTATAACTCGTACGAGGGCTGCGACTTAATCTCGTCCCAAGTGCCGCGCGAAAGAAGAGAGGAACCGGCGGTCCTACAACCAACAGCCAACGAATCTTGGACTTTGGAAAACTATATGCCATACTACGATGCGCAAGTCCCGGTTGACGTTACTTGTTTTCTCGCATACACGTTGCGGCAAGGGGAATGGGAAGGGGTCGGACGGTCGGAAAGTTGTTTTCGCACTTGGCCGATTCTCCGTTTCGTTGTTCCGCACGAGAAACGAAACGAGAACGAATGGATCCGGCCAACTTTTCAACGCTTTTGAGTGCAAAGATTTGCAAGCAGCACTTTTGTCACGTTACCGTAGCTGTTCGTGTAAAAATAAATGTATAAAGAACGAAAAGAAAAAAAAAAAAAAAAAAAAAAAAACATTACAAAAACAAAAAAATGCCTCCAATATCGAGACGGAAGGTCACCGCGCGCAGTGTCGTTAGTATATCTGCGTTAGTTATATATTAAGCGTTATACACAGAGTGGAAAAAAAAAAACACATATAGTAGACGCGACTAATCAACGTAGTCTCGTCGCGTAGTCGGCAGTGAATTTTCTCGTTTCGCAATTGGACGTGAACGAGGGCGAGGAGGGTGGGAAGAGTGGCGCAGCGCGAGTGAGATTGAAGGGGTGGAGAGACCAAGTTAAAACGGCGTTATCAGCCGTGGGCACCGGGACGCTCGGCTACAGTTTTGCTCTATATAGCATCACTGATGTGGCTGTGGCTATACACAGACGAGGGTACCTTGTACATGTAGAAACGAAGCAGGCACGTCGCGCGCGCGAGGTAGCGAAGGAAAGCCCAGAGAGAGCCTCTCGTAATTTTGCATATTACACCGTTCGTTATTTATTTAGCAACAATATTTCAACCGAACGACTCTCACACGCGTTGGCTGGTACAGCTTCGCTTTCTCCCTCTTTCACGAGTTCCCGAACGGTTACAGTCTCGTCGTACCTTCGTTCCTTTCGGAGTCGGTACCCCGCCACTGTTGGGTACAAGTATAACGCAGTGAAACGCCCGGCTAGACGACGACGGCGTCTTCGTATTTGCATCTTGCCGTGTGCGCTTGGCGAGTTGGGTAGCATTTCGCGGGAAAAGCCCTCGGAGTCGTTGGGTGGTGAAGAGAGAGTGAAATGGGGGAAAAGGAGGGAACGGAGGCGACGGGAACGCTCAGAACGTAGACCAGGGGTGGGTGGGTACAGTACCGTGGGGTAGGAAGGGACGATAGCGAGCGGAGAGCCGCGTGAGAGGGACAGCTCGAGGGTTGATTTAGTGGCATTTTCCCGGAGAATACTAGCGCGATAATTCAGGAGGACGCGCCGCGAATACTTACCACCTCTATACCCTGGGCAGACGCCTTGGCTGTAGCTGCCTCAGCTACGCCATTTCAAGCTATATAGCTCTCTTTTCTCCGGGGGGAGAGAGAGAAGTAATACTACCAGGGATCCTTTGCCTCATGTAGCACGCCCTTTCTATCCTATCCTTTCTTACAACGCCGGGATAAGCTCGACTGGGGAATCTTCCCGGACGAATAACTCCGAAACTGGGCTCTCTAACCCGTTGTAACCCCTTTGTCTCTTACATTCTTTCCACCTGGATATACGACATCGGCATCGAGTGTGGGGGGTGTGGAGATAGCGAACGTATATGGGAATGTATAGGATTCATCAAGTATGCCCAGTACCGGCTACAGTGTCCCTCGCTAAATCTCTCGGCGTCACAAAGTCAAATGCCGCTTCTACAGTTTTACCCTCTCGTGCGCTTTCAACGGATCCCAACGGCAGCAACGTACGATCGGGGTCTTCACGATACAAATATATAACCCCCCTGGTAGTGGAGTCTTACGGGAGAGCGAGATGAACATTTTGGCGAGGAGAGAAAGGTGGAGTTTCGTGGGTGCGCGCTTTGATGCTCCGTCTACGAGGTTGTACCCGGTTCAGGGTACCGTGCTCTCCCGCCTCCTCTCCACCCCTACTGGCACACGGGGTTTTACGAGAACCACAGAGTAATCCTCTTAGAAACGGAGAGCCGCCGCGGTGGACGGCACACCACACGAGGCAGACAACCAGGTTCTCCTGCTTGCTCTCTCGCTGTTTCGTTCAGCCGGACTACCAACAAGCCAACGGATACCTCGTTGCAGCAACACGAAAGAGCCACGGGGAGGAGAAGGGGGAAGGGAAAGGGGGTTATAACGGCAACGAGCAACCAAGGCAACGTATATTCGTTCTACTTACCCGCCAACCAAGTGAACAGCGATATTGTGCTTACATATACTGACATAATACCGTAGTACACTTCTATAGTACTTTCTTTGCTGTAACGCTTTGTAATTTAGTCTCTTGATGGCAAAACAAAGAAAAAAAAATGTTGGCGATGTATTACAGAAATTGAAAGCTTGAGATGCTCGAGTCTAGCGGGAGAGAATAATGTTTTTGGAGATGAAAGCGAAGAGAAGAGTATCAATGAATACGAAGCATTCATATCAATGCCGTATGAACTTCTTGACTTGCTGTCGAGTTGACTCTTGTTTGATGGATTCTTTCATGAATTCATATGAAATATCGTACATGAAATACGCTGTTAAATGTTCTGACGTTGCCAGTTACGGAATTACATGCCGTCTTTCGCGACTGTTCTGCCAGTGCTTTGTTATCGTGACTGTGCATACCGTTCAATTTCGCTTCGGATAAATCACGTTTGTACCATCAATGATAAAAAAAATCACGAAAAAAAAGTCAATCAGCTAAACTCAACATAGCAAAAGGAGGGGGACGTGCAAACGAAAATAAAGATGACGACGGAAGATCCCGATAGGCGAGGCGGGTATTTCGTGAGGTTGACGATGTAGTCCGACCACGCGAGGCCCTATCTACTGCCGCTTCTGCCACTGTTGAACTGGCTAATGCTCGGAGAAGCGAACTCGCGTTCTTGGCGCGTGTGGCATTCCGGGGTCGCGACCCGAGACGGTCCAAAGGTTGGCATTGTCAACCCACGGTTGCGGCCTCGGATCGTATGGGTTGTACAGCGCTCGCACCCGACGATACAGAATAACACAGGGCTAGTAGTCATAGTATGTCTGTCACTAATACTACTTAGCCAACGACACGACACATTTCTCACGTTGTGTGCTACGGGAACAGTAACGAACAGATCGAACGACTTGTTGATCAGTGGACGACAAATTCACCCTAAATACGAGACTACAACTTAAATCGCCTTATGTTGAGAATTTTTTCAGAAGACTTCCGGTTTTTTTCGTACTTCTGGTTACTTTTGAAGTTACACCAAAATTCAACAATAACCAATATAAAGCTATTTTGACAAATATTTTTATGCAAAATGAAAAAAAAATTCTAATATTAATTTTTTTTTCTAAAAAATAAAAAAAAAAATGGAGGATTCTAAATTTATTCATTTAAAAATCATAAAAGACATTTTTCATGACAAATTAAGTTTTCGAAAAAAAATCGGTTAATTTAACATCCCGTATGTCGAAATATCTGAAATCGAATATACACGAGGAATATATCTATGCAATCCGATTTTCGTAATTTTCATTGTATTTTCATTGAAGAAGATATCGGGATTAGTATAATAGATTACTACATTGGTACACTACGCATTTATTCGCAAGGCGATTATTTATAGCGTGAACGAGATTGCGTATAAGTGTTTAGTCTTTAGCGGGTGTTTATTAATTGCATTGTTTTTACAACAGTTACTGTTCCACCAATACATTTTTTCTACTGAATCAATGACTAAAAAACAAAACAAAAAAAAAACACGCGGTACAAAAAGATGTACTGCACGAGACGGAGAACGATAGAGAGAAAGAGGGAGAATAAGTTGCGATTTTCTAGGCTGACGATGTCCGTCGGCAAACCAGCGAGTATAGAGAAGCATCAGAGCTTGTCGTCCCAACAGTCCCGCGCACGTGCCATATGGCAGACGGCCAAGTAGTATCGAATTTCGGATTCGGACTCGAATTCTCATTCGGATTCCGTCGTCGCCGAGGCAGGCACAACGTATTCGGATTCTCTCTCGCATATCCACTGTCTCTCTTTCACTAAGGCACATACGCGAAGCTCAATTCCACCAGCTGGGGTGACGCTGGTAGGTAGTGTATAGGTCTGTAGCCCGGGTTACTCTTGGAAGCTTGCGCTCGAGTTATTAGAAATCGCATATCCCTAATTTCACCGGGTTATTGTTGCAAGTCACATCTGGACCAGACGCATAAATTCACTGAGCCTTAACTTTGCAAAATTCTCCTTTACGAAAAAAAAAAAAAAAAAAAAAAATGCTACCAATTTATCTATTTTCCGTATTTGTCGATTGAATGCTTTTTATCGATAGGCGAAATAAATAAAGTGATTCCAAGAAGTTTCCAAGAAATAAGAATATATTATAATAACAGTGAGAAGTAGAAGTAGAGAAGAAAATGTATGTTCTCCTTTTTCATCGTCGTTCTACGTCTTGTCGTTCCCGACAGCGTCGGGAGATGCTCTCACGGCGTGCGACCTCGTATGAACCGTGCCGAGATCCCGCTTGGAAAAGCGCGACAGTTTTTCCGGACAATAAACCCGAAACAGACAATTTTCCGAAGCGTTTTATAATGCGAGAGCATATTTCCCGGGTAAGCGCGTCTGCGTTATTCGCTGTGGATGTTATTTTCTCACTCTGTAGCTCGTCGACTCCTTTGTCAACCGGTTTTCCCTCGAGCACTTGCGCTTGTTCGTCTCAACAGAGCCGCGAGAATGAGAAAGCAAGAACCAGCGAGAGCGAGGGGGAGGGAGGGGGAGGGGGTGGGTGAGTTTGTATATACGCGAGGGTTGCGCGGGTCGCGCGCTCGCGTCTCCGGGATTCTCTCGTCGCGTTTTCCTCTCTCATTCTGTTCATACTGGGAATGCAGCCAAGTTGGTTGCACAACCGACCACCGGTATCATCCCCTTTCCAAGCGATTTCATATTATACCGGTGAGGATGTTCGTATTTACCTACTCATACATCTGTAACTCCCGTGGGCTGTGTTAAGTGGTTAAATATGAAAAACATTTCTATATTTATTATCGCGATTAAAGGGTATAAAATTTAATGCGTAAAATACGACGTTCACCCTAAAATAAAGTGTATTAAAAAAAAAAAATGTCCCTGAATTCGTATGTGTAGGATATTTTTTTCAATTAGCATCACAAAGCCGTTGAGCCGAGTGAGAGAAATCGGTAGGGATTTTCATTAGTCAGCGCGACCCACTCTTTGCACATAACGCACACCGAGACCTTCGAAGTTTATAAGACAACAATAGGTGGACGAGAGGGGTAAAGAAGCGAGGGAGAGATGTGACCCGGCCACGAGAGCAGTCACTCGAATTCCAACAGGGAATACCATTCAGTGAGCTCGAGAGCGAAATTAAGTGAATTCCCGTGGGTACGAATTCTCTCTCTTCCTGGGATATAATATAACGCCACGTAGGTATACCCACAAATGAATACTATACACTGCTGTTCTTTCGACATTTCTTCCCTCTCGCTATCTTTTCCGCGTTGGTTCTTCGTTCGTTCCCTTCTTTAACTCTCAACCTCAGTGAGCTTCGAGTATTTCGAAACTTCTCGCATTGCCCGGTACGTCGCCAGTCATTTTACTGTTTGGCTCCCTTTCTCATCATTCTTTCTTCATTCTACCGGTGGTAAACGGTGAGAAAATTCTCGCGAATTCCAGCGTTCTCTCGGCGGGGCACAGCCCCGAATCGAGAGAAACGCGTTCCGGCGGTGGAAATTCCGAGTTCGAGGGACAGTCATGAAAGTACGAGAGTCTCGGGGATGTCGAAAAAAAAAAAAATGTGAGAAAGCGAAAGCAAGAGACAGAGAGACAGCCAGAGAGAGAGAGAATTCGTGAAACGAAGGATTTGTGCCAAAGTGCGCGCGCCATCGATGCAGGAAAACGTTTGGCCTGTAGAGATCGTCGATTTGTCCTCCTCGCAGATTCCCGTATATGTGCACCACATGTACGTATGTATGTGTGTTTTCGCGTAAATGTGGAGGAGATTCGCTGTCGGTTGATCCAATTTATATCCCCATTCTCTGTGGACCTTTCGTGGAACACGCTGCACCATCCCACTGCGCAGTGGCTGCTATGCGCTTTACCCATACTACCATCCCCACGTTCGCGTTCCTCTTGTACTCTCTTCGTTCCTCTATCGCGTTTGCGGTTGGTAAACGTGGTGAAAAAGGGAGACGGAGCGTAACGGACGGACTCGAGGCAAGGGTAACTTGTCTATGAGGGAGGTAATGGGTTCGATCTAAAGCCAAACACGGAGTGTAAGTATAGTATAACCATTGGAAAAGGACCTGTATACCAGCTGACCATTGGTAACAATATCAAAGGCCCAACGGTTACTATTTCCCTTACGCGCCTCCGTTATTCTTTATCAAAAGCTCGTATCGCGCTCGATAAACTCTTCGACGCGTACCATCTTTTCTCCGAAAAAGTATAACGGTACTCGTAGGTTATATTCTTTCTCATTGAGAATTCTGACCATTACGATGGTCATCCGGTCGTTCCAGAAGTATCGATCGCACAATAAACGTTCTCCGAAAAAAACTACCACCCTATCACTATCGTTTTCGCGAAATTGAAGAAAAAGAAAAAAAAATCGTGACGGCGATCGAAGCAGCAACGTTGTACGAGATGCAACCCGATGCTAATGGAAGCCGAACAGAGACGAGAAAGGAAAGTTCGAGTCACTCCTAACGTATTAATTATGAGCTATTCGGGTCTGATCCGCGGAGGAAAGGAACGAGAGGGACCATTCTTGTTTGGCTCTCTCCTCGCGCTCTCTCTCTCTCTCCCTTCGCTCGTTCGATCTTCTTCTTTCGCCCTCTGTTGGCACAGGCAGCTTGCAAAGAAAGTCAGTCACTTCATGAATAATGTTCATTCCCAATTCTCGAAGATGTATCGTCGTTACCAACTCTCCCTGTGCGCCCCCTTTCGCTACTCTCGTTGAATTTCTTCTTGCGTTAACTCCGCGGAGTTTGCCAGTCAATAACCATTGCGAAGAGTTTTCTCAGAGGTCGACTCGAGAACTTTCGCGTTCAGCTTCAACGGTAGTAATGACGTAATACACTCTTTTGTAATAAAAAAAAATAAAAAAATAAGAATACAAAATGCAGGCTCTGCATGTCACTCACGACGATTAATTATATTCGTATATATTCATAGAACGCAGCGTATACGAATTTTTTTTTTTTTTGCCACTCGTTCTAATTCTGACATTCTTTTCTCCTTCCACTATTCCGCAATTGCAACCGTTATCGTATGATGTATATATGTATCTCGAAATAACGGAAACGTGATGCGAGTACTCATCCGCAGCAGTAGCTTTATAGAGTCGTCTAGGTACGCGCCGCTGGCTTCAAACGCTATAAAGTCGTTAGCGTGGTTGCATTTCGCGAAAAAAAAAAAAAAGCTTTGTATATCTCGAATAAAACAATGAGTGGCTGAGGCGCGGTGGAAGCGGCAACGGTAAAAAATAACAAAAAATGTAAAATAAAAAAAAAAAAAAAAGAAGCAACGAGAATGGGAAAGAAAAACAGAAACAAAACAAAAACATCGGCGAGAGTGCGTAATTAAAGCAATTAAGCCGAAGTTAACACTAGTGCTGCTGGTAGGTGGTCCGCATGGGCTCGAGGCGCACCCCGTTCGTGGAAAATACAGAGGATTTTCGACTCGGGTCATGCAAAACAGGTGAGAAAAAAAAAGTACAAACGAAAGCAGACAGTGAACACGAAAGCAAGTGGAGGCGAACGGCGACCGGTGGAAAACTGAGAAAACACACTGAATAGTGAAAAAGGGAAAGGGAGAAGGAGAGATATTCGAAGGGTATATAGGTACAAGCAACCGGGCCGAGATATAAATTCCCTAAACGAGGCTGAAGTTTGGTAGTTACCGAACTTTTTATTGCGAGAAATACTATTTAGAAAAATAATGTCGAAAACTTTGGGTCCTCGGTGTGTGGCCTCTTGGGGATTTATCACAACTGGTTTTTTAAGGTTGGATATACGAATGCACACGGAGAGACTGCCCGAGACTTGTGTCCTTACACCCCCGTGGAGCCGCGTTTTCGTTCATTTATGAAACGGCATAATCAAACCCGAGGAAATTAATAACGAGCACAGGTTTCGATAGTTCCGTGGATATTGTGATTTTTTTTTTTTTTTTTTTTTTCGGTTGTCTGGAACGATGAATATACTTGAGAACTCGGGAATACCGTCGAAAAGTTCGTAATCTCGACGGTGTGCGAATTTCTATACATTGCATTTGCAACACACATTTTCTATAGATTCGACAGGGCGGTAGTGGCGCGCTCGCGCCTCTCTCGATCACACGTCGATCTTGATAACGTTCGTAGTTTGGTACCGCCGCTATACCAGCTGAAATTCGCCAGAGGCACCCAGAATTTTACGACCTGCTACCATTATCCTCGGGGTGGTGAAACGTACCGAGCTTCGAATTAAGCACACGATCGGCACAGAAATTTGTTCGCGTTAAACGAATCTAAATCTCTGCGGTAGTTTCGTAGCGGCTGAAACGCGACTTGTAAGAGAAAATCCGCAGGATAGAGTGAAATAAGAAAAGAAAGAAAGAAAAAAAGAAAAAAAAAAAATAATAAGAAAAAAGAAAAATCATATCGCGTGCTGGCTGTGATATCCGTCGGCGTATGCGCCTAAAAATTACTTCGATCCGTCAAACTTTTACGGCATAGCGAAAGAGAGAGAGAGAGAGACGCGAGAGGGAGAGTGATTACGGAAACCGCGCTTGCGAGTTGGTGGACTAGCTAACTTTTAATCGACTCGAGCACGACGTGACCCTGTTATATTCTTTATTTCTTGCTCGCTTCCTTCCACCCCCACCATTCCCTTCGCCCTGCTTAACTCCCATCGATGAATAAGCAGCGGTCTCCAATATCTATCGTTGCGACTTTCAACACGACGATGACGAAGTAGAAGAGAAAAAAAAAAACAAAAAAAAAAAGACGTTGGTCCTCGTTACGCAATTCTTTCTCCGGTACATTCGAGTGAAGAAAAAAATTCGAACCGCCGCCAACATTAATCACTGAGCAGCCGAACAGAGTAGGATCGAATAATTTGGTCGAGTGTGACTTCGAATCTCGAAGAAATAATGGGTTTTTTCTCGAATCGGGTAGAGAGCGCGGTCCTCGCTAGAAGGACACTTTCCTCTTTTCCTTGCGCGAAACTGGCTGCGCTTGGTTTATCGAGAAAAGAAGTACGCGAGGCGCCGATCGTTGGCGGCTGCAGACTCGCGTCCTCGACTCTTTTTCTCTTTTTTTTTTCTTTCCCTTCTCCATACCTTTCTCGCTCACCCCGTTTTTTTTCCCCTTCGGGGTCTCTGATACCGCGCTTCTCTCCATCTCGGTGATCTCTTTTTTCCGCAACGCCGGGGAAAACGGGGTAGTTCTGCGGTAGCCCATTCGACTCTCTCTCGCGGTTCAGAACCTCTTTGCACCCATTCCCGTAAGGAAACTCCAAGGTATACTGTCGCTTCGCCTACACCTCGCGCTCTCTTTCCCCGACGGTTAACGAGCTACCAGGATTTATTTAAAAAGTAAATTAGCTCCGGCGTGCCTCGATAATAACTTGCCAGGCACTCGCGTTCCTTCGTGCTCCTTCTGCAAGCACTTCCGCCTCGTATACCTTCGCGCTGAGGCTTCTTGCAAAATCCGCCGTCACTTTTCTTCTTCTTCTTATTCACCGGTGGAATTGAATTATCCGAAACCTTGCGCTAATATCTCAGCCGAGAAAATCATCGCCTCTTTGCTCACCTTTATAATCATTCAAAGTCAATTTTCCGGATGCCTCCTTACTCCATTGCCCGGGTTATCTTACAAATCTAATCGATAATCAGGAAAAAGCAAGTCTGTCAAAGTAAACGAGAAGTACAACACGAAAGGACAGATAGGAAAAGAAAAGAGTTGGATAAGAGCTTTGGAGGGTGAGATTCTCTTGCCAACATTTGCACTCGAGGGAAGTATGAGCGGCTGAGCAAGCGGCAAGCGATGACGAGAGAAGGGAAAAGGTTTAGTTGATGCGCGAGAACAAGGAGTACAAGGAGGGAAACCCCCCCTTGCCCCCTCCCTCATAGTCAGGATCCCAACGCGAAGTTGACTCGAGCGTAATGAACAAGTTGCAACCACCGCGTCGCGAAGCCAAAGCCTCGACGCGATGCTGATGGTACTACTATAGAACGACGGCGACGAAGACGAAGACGACGACGACAACGACGGTGGCTGCCGCTGCCCGTTATAATAATCGTGTGTCCCGGCATGTCTCTTCCCGAGTCCGTGCCTGTTAGCGCAATATATTATCTTCGTCTTCGTCTCGCGTCTCTGACTGCCCGAGTTCTCTCGTTCTATCCGACTCTACCGTCTTCATTCCTCCCTCCCGCTTGCGACAGCATCGTCTTCAGTTGCACCCACCGTGGAGCTTAAGCACTCGGAAGCATATATCCACACACGTGAGAGAAGTGGGAAGGAAGGAATAGGTGGGTAGAGTGCGTTGGGATCCGTCTGGCGCATCATCGTCTTGGCGGCGCGACACGTTACTCCGTTGGCACAGGAGTGTAGCCCAGTAGTGGTGATGCTGCTGGCGCCGCTACTGCCGCTGCTTCTGGCTAAGGTGCTTTCGTACTTTGCAGCTTTAACCGTACTATTGACACGAAGTCGAGAGTTGCTCTCCTCGGCTCGCTCACAGACCTCATAGTTCTGCCATCGCCCCTCCCCCGGCCTCATCTCTTCAACCCGCTCCTTCAACCATCCTACACTTTCTCTCTATCTACTCTCAACTCCCTGACTTGCTCTTCGGTAAACACGAGTGTTCAATTTACTCCGTACAACTCCTCCATTTCTCGTGGCAAATCGCTCTTCAAGCAATACACACACACATACACACAGATCTGATACACACCTTCGAGTGTTGTACTTTTATGACGTGAATATAGGTACTGTAGGCGATTCTCGGTCGTCTACTTTCTTCTAGTCTCGAACGAGATACATTCTCATGTCATACTGATATTTTTCATTTCCAAACATTGAAGCAACTGTTGGAAAATACCTCTCATAGACGTCGCCAGCAATTGCAATTGTCTCTGTTGTTTATTATCTGTACATTATTGACTGTCATTCATCAAGATCCTGCAGATTTTCACAACAGGACGAATGTGTTGCAGAGCAATGTAAGAGCCAATTGCATTCCGACGCCTGTGGCAGTATCTCGCGTTTCATTCGGTCCACACGCTTTATCGCTCTCTCGGTTTCATAGTAGAAACAGCATCGAAGCTTCAGCAGTTAGAGGAATTCCATCTCGCTATCTCGCTCGTTTCAACCCCTCAACGGTTTTCCCACCCTCGCCCACGCGCGCGCGCGCGCGCGCACATCAGTGCCGAGGGCTCGAACCGAGGAAGAGGGAGAGGCAAGAGCACGAGGGAGGGTTGAGTCGTGCAAATAGTGTAGATTACCTTGATTAGTTTGCCCTACCCGTACTCCGACGTACCCTTTGTCCGAGGAAGCAAGATACCCGAAAGCGGCACCGTGGGTGACGGGAAAGAGATGGCTGTACAGGACTTGAGAGTACGATATAAGTATAGCTTAGTGGAGCAAAGCTAGCGAGCGAAAATAGGGTTCTGGACCAACTACGAGATTGGATGTTTACGCAAGATTTTTTTTAGCCCCTTCCCCCACACGAAATACCTTGACGACGAGAGAGTTTCCACTTCCGGTTCTGCACAGATTCGACTATGGATACATTTGAACTTCTGCGCTGTATACGTATTCAGAGTTTCATTAACAGTTTATGTATGCAGTCCTGCAAGTAGCTGAGGCTCCAGCAAATCAAGTGGACCACTCATTATTGTTTACTAAACATATAAGCGTCTTTATGCTTTCGATTCTCATCTAATACCAATGTTTTCCGGTACACCGCATTCCATCTTTCGTGAGTTTACTTCGCTCCTCTAGACTATTGTCCGATCACATCTCGCTGTATCCACTTACGATACATAGAATTTTGCGGCATCTACGAACACCAGAGAGGACAGTTGTAGCCGTCCTTTGTGGTCAAATCCCGACCCCTTGCCGAACGAACAATCTTCCTCGTGAGGAAGATTCGCGGTCGGAAATCTCGTTAGGAGGCACCGAGAACGCTCACGTACGCAAGGCGAACGGTGCCCGGACGTCCGAAGAAGAAGATACTGGCGGTGTGAGACGGGACGAAGCTTCGGTTCGAGCCCCGCGCTCGCTCGTTTCTCGCGTTCCAACACCGCGGAGCAAACCGTATACTCACGTTTCCTCCCCCGGCACACATAAGTTCGTTAAGGTACCGCGGCGCGCGCTCTCTCTCCCAATTTTCACTTTAGCAGAATTTACGAGCCCCTAAAAGGCCACGTCAGTCGTACCTTACCAGCTCGCTGTTTCCAGCTATCACAATCCCCTTTCTGCTACGCTTCTTTTTCTGCTCTTTTTTTTTTTTTTTTTCTCTTTTACTTTTTTCGTTTCACTACGGCGTTTCCGCTGCCTTCTGGGACTCGGGAAAGAACAAAATTGTACGGGATCGAGAAAGTTTTAGAGGGCTTCCTCCGGGCGAGTGAGTCCTAATGTATTCACGTTTTAATGGTTGGGATGAATAATCTCGGGATCGGTGATAAATGTTGAATAAAAACGAAAGCGTCTCGATCGTAAATCGGCGTGATATTGTATTCGGCGAATTCTAGGGGTTTCGATTTCTCCGAACCCGCTGAACTCTCTGAATGCTCTGTGATTGTATTTGCAATATATCGTGTACAATATCGGAAGGCAAGTTTAACAATGAGGAGATCGATCGAAGTGGCGCAGTTGCTTGCAGATCCGTACGGGTGGCTGATCCGCTTGTAGGCACTGATAGTTCCTTCGCATATACACGCCGACAAATCCTTTTGTTTGCCGAGTAATTTCTACGTACGTCGACGCCCGGGGATGTAGATTGCGAATACAATCATACGCACAATACGTCTGTGCTGTGTGCTCTTGCACGCTGTGCCCACTGTATTAGCGGTATCGTCGATGCAAATAGCGGAAATCGGATGCAAACGCCCGGTAGGTCTTACCACGAACTGTAACTGCAAGGGCCGTTGCATCAGTGTCGGTAGTAGGCAGTAGAGGATAGTAACCCGTTGAGAGATAGATATAGAGAGTACGAGATCGAGTGAGGACTGGGAATCGTGGCATTGCGCGTTCCGAGGTCGCAGTGGCCATTGGACCATCCTGATAGCTCCAGGTAATCCTGGTACGGTGACGATACATTGGCACGACGTAAACCCCCTCGGGATCTGCCTCGTACCAGTAGCTCGCTCGAGGCACCAGCCGTCGAATGCCACATCCAACACCGGAGAACTGCGACCTTTAGCAGCCCTAGGAGTAGTACGCTGACAAAATGTTGTCATTCGCGGCTTATCTCGACTACGTTTGGGGGATTCCACAACCTCGTACCGCCTCTCTATTCCTGTTGGATCTATCCGCTAACTCGTTGGCGATACATACGCGAAATTCTCATGCGGAATCAGTGTGACGCTCGGCATATCTCGCTGGGAAGTTACGTTCCACTGTTGACGCGTTTAAGTGACTGATCGGATGAATATCCGATCATTTGCATTTCAAGGATTCGTCGATAATTCCCGATGTAATCATTCAAGGCTATTCGACTCCCGACACAATGACGGGGTTAGTGATCTTTAGAAAACGCGTCGTCGACCTTCCCAAGTGCTGTGAGTCGAGTTATTTGTAAATCGGAGAGAACACAGGGAGAAAATATGATCTTCGAGTGGATACTCTCTCCTGGTATCCTATGTATATATTCTGGGGACATTGCTCGGACCACGATAAGTATCCTACTTACAGGACATAGAGATGAAGGAACGACGAAGGATCGTGGAACGCCGTAACTTTCGTACTTGCCGAGAGTAGGAGGGAGGAGAGAGCACGGGAGGAAGACACGATTTCTCTCGTAGACGCAAATGGCGAACTCGCTAGTATAGTACACTTTCACGTTCCATCTGTTGTCTTCTGTGCCATTGTCGGCAGGAGGCACACCCAGCATCTTTTCTATTCTTTTTTGTTCTCTCTTTACTGACCCCACGATCCCGAAGATAGGGATAATTCAGGATCGGCTAGGCGAAGTACCTACTGCGGAGAGGACGGAGAGAGGGAGAAACGGAGAAAACGAGTGGATGGTATCAAGAGTGCTGGATGCGAAGAGTGCACGCCTGTTACATAGAGTCTATAGTAGGATAGCTATGTTATACTGAGGAACCGAACGACGAGGACGACTACGACTGTAATGTTCTGCCTTGCTTCACCCCGGGAACGTCGTTTATCATCCCAAGAGAATGGAAGGTCTGCTCGGGCTTTAGCTCGAGGATGAGTAACGATAGATCGGAACTGTTGCTCTCCAAGAGTGGTGCTACGGTCACTATATATATCCCACTTCAATGTTCAGATCTCAGGGTTGAAAGGCCACATCTTTATCTATTTGTTCTTAGGGGATTCTCGGAAGTCTGCATTGGTAGGCAATATATCGAACAACTTTAGTCTATTGAAGTACCTATCATTTTATTTTAGTGAAATCTTTGAAACTATCGAACTAATACTTCAACCTGATGGCTATCTATACACGATCGTTTACATGACGTGCTTTCCTTCGCGACGACTGGATAATAGATGTACTTCAGCAGCTCTGAAGTCCTTGGATGCAACGAGTCGTCGCGACGATATCGGTCTCCCGTCAATGCGAAAAGGAAAGCTTTTTAAACATCGAATAGACGCCGCAGTATTCGAGAATATACACGTACGGTGTCGTATACATATATTCTTGGAATACCGAAGTCACTATTGGCATTAAGAGGGAAGTGAAGAAAGAGAGAAGAGCTCTCGTCGTTCGAATCGGTACGACGCGGACGCAGCGAGAAGGCGATTATCTCTGGCTTAGCGAAGTGACTCAATCGACTATCCAGATCTGTAGATCTGGATAGTCGCTCTACTACCTTCGATGCTTTTCCCCGCGTCTCGGAAAAAGCTTTACCCGAGAGGGATAAAACGAGAAAAGTAACCGTTGGCTTCTCGTCAAACGAAGACGAAGAAATACGTGTCTGCTGTGTACGGAAAGTCTCGGGGCATCCCACATTTCCGATGAAAGCACTATCCTGTAGCCTCAATGACGAGTGTACACAACATCCGAGATCCTGACTCCAGACATCGCGAAAGATAGCGACTT
This sequence comes from Buathra laborator, assembly GCA_934046635.1. Taxonomy (NCBI): domain Eukaryota; kingdom Metazoa; phylum Arthropoda; class Insecta; order Hymenoptera; family Ichneumonidae; genus Buathra; species Buathra laborator. Next base: position 11,414,105 of record OW203900.1, read on the forward strand.
GTGGATAATTGGAGTTGGCAGGGAAAAAAAAGGAAAGAAAACGATGTCGGGAAAACGAGATCACTTTGAATACACTATGTTAAACTCACGTCGAAGCTCGCAAGTTGCGAGCGCAGAAGAGAAAAATAAAAGAGATAGAAAAGTCGGCCTTCTCGGAATATAATAAAAAATGTATCCGGACTGCCTGAATAGTTGAGAGACACATAGACCGTGGAGCGACAGCGAGAGAGAGTTTCCAACGCCGCGTGGCGAAATTGCGAGTAGTACGAGAAGAGGCTACCTGACGAGCTGCGAGACCCTTGGCGGAGTTGCCACCAGGCCGCGGAAGTGGTCGGGGCGGAATTTGAATTAATTACGGGGGAAAGTGAACAAGCCAAGAGCGGGGTCTCCGCAGAGCAACGCCAGAAGCTAAGGACGGGGGCGAGAGGAGAAAGATGGGGAACATAGGGGAGCAGAGAAAGCGAGCATGATGAAGTCGGTGGGGCTCCACTGAGAAGTAAGAGAGCGTGAGAAGTAGAGAAAGCGAGAGAGACGGTAGACGGTTGAACGAAGCGCGGAGGGGGATGGAAGAGGGAATGAAACAGAGGACACGGGGAACGAACCGACGCGAGCGAGTGAGAAGGCCGAAACGACGGGGGCGGATGTTGTGAAATTGTTCTTCCGTTACCAAGTTAGACGCCTCCAACTTCACACCTCAAGTACCTTGAGGTGAGCACGGAACTAATTCGGAATTCCGGCTTGAGTGGCTCCTTATTTCGCGGCCGAGTCGTGTTTATGGGCAAATCTTGTACGAACGCGAGAGGCCGAGGCTTTGGTGAAAAAGAGAGAAGGGACAAGCAGTTTGGGTGAAGTGTGCTCTGTTCTTCACAGCGTTACCTACTACTCAGACGAGTATCTTACTTGAAGAGTGAGAATACCGAGAATGGTATTCTCAAATAAAGTAAATGAGTATTCGGGGTTTGGCGACGAAAAAAGAATCAAAATATGCAAGACGATCCCATATGTTCGTTTGATGGAATGAGTTTTTATCAAGAATAAGTACCGATCGGATTTTTGCCGGTCTCAGTTCTGCGGAGTCAAGTCGACTTGACACCGCAACGTAAAGGAGAAACCGAAACGAGTAACTAACATACGCGCCAGCGAGCGATCTCGGTACGGCTGGAAAAGCCAAAGCACCACACAACAGCGCGCGAGCGTTCCGCAACAACTTCTATTAGCATAAAGTCTCGAGAGGCTCCAGACGCGACAACTACCCGCCGCGTAGCCATACTCCTGGCGAACTCGACTCGCCCAACTAAACTATCAACTTTATTGGTCCGGCTCTCGGAGCTTCGTATAATACACGCGCGGGGTGTACGGTTTCGAGGGTAGATATGGCCGTTCGCAAGGCTGCTTTCTCGTATAATATACCAAACAGCCACTCGTGGACATCCCTTTTGCATTTCTCGTCTCTGACCGCCTCGAAATACTCAACTACTCAACTACTTTGTATCATTTAAAGAAGTCGTGAAAAAATGTGTTCGAACATGTGAAACAAGTGAACGTAGAACAGCCGTAAGGTCGCGTATACCGACAAGTATTCCCTCAGCTGGATGAGCAAAGTACTGCGGAGAAAACTTCAAGGAACGAAGATTCCCGGAGAAAACAAAAATCGAGGATTGAAGAAAACGAGAAAAACCCGGTAAGAGAGTAAGAGTTGAGATGAGCGAAGGAGTGGGGTGAGAGGGTGTACTACTGTTGTACAGAGAAAGAAAAGCGAAAAAGAGAACGAGAGAGAGGCAGTGAAAGAGAGCGAAGAGAAAGCTGTGAGGCCGCAACCTCGTTCCCTCCGCTCGTTCACCACGACTCAAGAACTCGAGGGGTAGTTTTCCCCTTTCGTATATAGGTCCAGCTAGATGTACTATAGCCCGAAGCTCTCCGGTGGATGCTTCACCGCGGGTGTATATATGGAATACGGAGAGAGTACCGCAGCACCGACCGGGCTGGCAGTTGGTGCACTTACCGGCATATTACCCCGTGCCTTTCATCCCTTAACCTCCTTTTCTCTCGAACCTCCGTACCGCTGTACAGTTCTCTCTCTTCTGGTCCGCGGAACACCAGCAGCACTATCTACAGTATCTATCTACTACCAGCATACACCCCCTATATACGTACGCCTGCGACTGCCTGCCTGTGAGATCGTTGTATACGATGTTGATACCATTGTACAGCCACGTGTGATGCTATGCCTCTCGTACACCTATATTGCTTTAGGCTCAGGCACCGTAGGATGAGGCATTTACGGCAGCCGAAAACTAACCCTTCCGGCAAGTGTTTTCGAGTATAGCGAGTTCGCAGTTAGACGACGGTGCAGCAAGCAGCCCAGTTTCATGATGTACACATACGAGCTGCCCGAACATACCAGAACTTCGAGATCCTGAAGGGTGGTTGTCGACACACTGAGTCTCCACTATGCGACATGCAATGCTGTGTCTCCCGATGTCCCGGTGCAGACTCTTGCCTGTTAGACGATATAGTCAAATAGGTAGACGAGAACTACCCGAGTAGATGGACGCTTTAACGCTTCGAAATCCTCCCCGATCTTCCGTCTCATCTTTCCCTCTCATTTCCTCCCCGACCTACCAACTTGGTCAACTCTACCCGACGACAACGCAATATCTACTACCCTTCTCGGGAAAGCCGGAGCGGAGGGGTCTCGCCATTCGGGTGCCGCACAACGACATTAACACCTTGCGATTACACTTCGTGAATGGAAGAAAGTCGAGCGTCGTTGGGTCCACAGCGTCCGAACTCCCGTGCAAGTAGAGAGGATTGTGGAGGGTGCTGGGAGGGTATGTTATGGAGGTGGTACACAAGCACCGACGAAAACGTTTTGCGCTCACCTCGTACACGTTTACGATTACGTCCCGTCGTCCACGGGAACGTATATATACTCCTCCTATACGTTCCTTCGGGGTACGGAGGTCGAGAAAAGGTCGACGCTTGTGTCCGTTTACTACCTTCTAGTGGGGCTCAGTAGACGCTATATGTCCGCTACTACTGAAATCAATTTCTCGAAAGCGTCGCCCGCTCGAGTCGTCTGGCTGTACCAGTTGTTCAGTTTCATTGCCGACTACAGTTTCGAAGTAGTTGGAGTGCGTTATAGCCGGAAAAATGTGTAAATTCTTTGATAATGATATTATTTTTAAAAATAAATCCATCAAGCAGATGATGCTAACAGATTTTATTGAAAACGTATCGGATACGGAGTCGAGAGTCTGAGAAAACGAGAGACAATCGCTGGCAATCGGAAAGAGTTTTTCGCTCTGGAAGAGTCACCGAACCATAAAGATCAATATCGAACTTGTATCGGAGTTATCTGACGGGAACTTAGATTTTTTTCATTTCGCCTGATCGTAATGTTCCGGAATCTCGAGTATCGTGGGGACGCCGAGAACATCCGGTACACAGCGGGCTTTCGCGCTGCTAGTATACTCGCCTTCCGATCGATTCGGAAAGTCCATTTTCTATCCTCGAATACAGGCAGCGAAAGGAATCGTTCACTACTATTTTTCAAGATCAATCGTGCGGTGTACGCCGTATATAATTTCTATCCACTCCTTTCGATCGTACAAATTTGTGACGGAGATTCGTGAGATCGGAGAAACACAGGAAAACGGGAGAAAAACAGGAAAACGTGATAATTCAACTTCATCATACATTTTTCTGGCTTTCTCTGGATAATAATTGTATTAGGTCGACCGGCGGCTGCTACGGAACTTTATCTTACGATGTCTCAGACGGTAGAGACTTTGCGTCCCGAAGAAAAAACATTATTCGCGAACGCTATCGAAACGGTAGTTCCCTCTGCGATTCTCGGCTGATCCTTTCTCATGAATCATATTATAATACACCCGTCGTATGTCCCTCGCATAGCCACAATCCCAAAACTGCGCGATCAACGTTCTCCACGTGTGGTCTTCGACCCCGGAAGATCTTTTCTCATCCCTGTTACAATCGGCCGCACGGCTGTTCAGATCTCTCTTCGCGACAGCGACCCGCTTACCAATTCTCTTTTCTCGTGCCGGATTTTCGTTCCTCGCGCGTGGTTCACGACGCTCGGTCCCGTCGGTGGGATTAAAGGGCTATTAGGGATACGAGCTGTGAGACTCGAAGGAAGAAGCGAAGAAGTATCAACGAAGTGAGATCCAACGTAGGATAATGCGGTGAGTTGGGCAACCGGTTTGGAAGGCGGATCTCTTCGGATACCTGGGGAATTTGATTCATTCTTTTTTTTCTTCTTCTGGTATTTCTACCTTTCGATCGAATGCGCAAGTCTTTCATAATCTCTTGCGGATCTTCGAAAGTCGCCAATCACCGAAGCTGAATGGGCGTTAAGGATGTTTTACGTTATTTAACCAAAATCCATGACAAAAATTGCAGGGATATCTGGAATATCAGAATTTAGTGCACTAGAGAGCGTATGATGAGTAGCCGATGTTACCCATTCTGTTATCGGGCGCTACAACTTTATGAGAATCTCCGCTCGCTTTTCATCCTCGTGAAATTTTTCTCAGAGCCGTTTTTAGGCCTTTTCCATCGACATTTTGTTTCACGCGCTACAAAGCAATCTTTTCACTCTCTCTTTTTTCGTCTTGTGGGTATAACACACCGTAAAGATATAAGACGATAAGGCACGACGCTTTTTCGTAGCCCGGATCTTTTCGTGTCCATAATTTCACGTCTTCGTATCGAAGCGATTTTTCGAAGAAAAAGCATCTCAACCCGTTCGGAAGTCGAGAAATTCGTAAATCTTTTTTTTTATCACAGTATCATCTTTCTCTCGTACTTGAAATATTTCTCGATCAGTCAAAGTGCGAAAGAATTGCAGCAATTCATGTCAAATCGAGTATGCAGCGAGGAGAAAAAAGAAGTATGGAGTTAAAATTTGCTCAACAGTCTCACTCGTTGCATTTCTGCTATTCGTGTACTTTCGTGGGTCCGAGGATTTTTTATTTCGTTCACTGTTCTCTCACTTTAGTTCGTATAAAGCTCTTTGTCCGAAGCGCGGGATTCCCCTCTCTCGGGCTCTCGGTACCAAACCCTCTGTCCCATTCCAGTTGAACCAACCCTCTCCGGTTCTCATACTCGCTTCCACAGCAGCAGCAACACCAGCATCCCAGTCCCACTCCAATCTGCTGGAGGCAGGGGATGATTCTGCAGCCACCGGTGGTACTGCTGCTGCTGCTGCTGCTGCTGCTACTGGTCGCCCGCGATACACACGAACGCGTACGCCCGGTAATATGTCATTCGGCCCGTTTGTCCCGTTGAAGCTCAAGCGGACTGTTCATTACACGAGCCGCCGCTTCGTCAGCCAGCACGAGAGCACCGGAGCACTACTAGCAGAACGGCTACACACACCGAATAAAAGGTGCGACGGCGGAAAGTACGAGCGGAGACTATTAAAACACCGATCTCGAATGCCGGTAACGACCGGAGGGACGCGCGCGCGCGGGGCTCACGCGATCCCCGCACCCGAATCTCATTGATCACAAGCTCTACGGCAGAACGGGAATTTAACGCGGACGTACACTACTATAACTGTACTACACTAAACTATATTGTATAACACCATCAGAATAATTTAAGGATTGCTATGGTGAAAAATAATATATATATTTTTTTTACATTCTATCGAAAATATTCATATCAAATATTTAAATAGAAATAAAATGAGTGGCAGATTTATTATCAGTGAAAAAAATACACGAGGCATGGCTCGTCGACGAAAAATGCCAAAATATTGTTATAATTAATTTTTATAGCCAATAAAAAAATATTTATAGCCAATTGAAAAAATAAACGGAATTTGAGTTCGTCTCAGAATCGTTCGTTTTCATCGTTGCAGATTGATTTTAAAAAATGAAAGAAGTGTGACAAATGACCCATTCAAATTTTCCATCAATATCGAAGGGTCTATTTTGATTCGAAATTCGATCGATGCAAATTAAAAATGCTTTTTATCGCTGCGTGACTGAAGTTTATTGTCTATAGTTATCGCCTTAAGTCTCATACCTCAATAATGGGGATGATGGCTGACGCCGAGTATTATCACAAACGGCGTTACTTGGTTTATGATATTTCGCCGTTTCACTATATTCAATTTTTTGCGAGAAAAAGGATAAGGGAGGTGAAGGCAGAGAGGGATGGGGGGGGCGAGAGATGGGGAAAGGGTGAACGAGCGTCTCGCGGCCATTCCTTTTCGCGGATTTAATACCTGGCGACCGTAAGTCGGCGTAGCATAGCGTGGTATAGCCTCGGCAGGCCGACAAGCCAACGGCCGTTGGACACGCGAGCCGCTGCTGCTGCTGCTGCTGCTGCTGCCCGCGCCAGGAAGGATTGCGTAATCCTCGAGAATCGTCCCCGGGGATATTTTACAGGGTGTTCGCCCACCTACTGCCACTGTCCGCCACTTTGTCAAGTCGGCTTCGCGTACACACGTCTGCCCGGTCGCTGGTATTGCACCGGGCGATTCTGTATGCTTACATGTTTACCAGCTTACTTTCTCTGTATCCGTGTATTGTGTACCATAGACTGAATGTCCGGCGTTGCCGTCTACGCTCCCCGCTTGAGGATTTTACTTACAAACATTTTTTAACAGAAACTTTTTAGTCGCGTCTCGAGTGTTGTCAGTAGCTTTCGAAAAAGGTTACTCTTCAACATTCACTTCGGGACATTTGTGTACCATTTTTGTGTCGTCCCCCGAAAGGCTGCTTGACCGCTTAACAGTATTTTTTGATAATGCCTTTTGAAATCACAGAGAACTTCGAAATATGGCAATATTCATGGGGCATACTCCGCATCCGGTTTTCGCCCAAACTCTTCAAATTAGAGAGGTTCCGATTTTTTTTGAGCCTTCAAATTCAATGTCTTTATTCGTCCACTTAACCTCACGAGTTACTCTTGATGAGACTTCAACTTTCCGCCCCCGAAAAATGCACTTTTCCGACCTTTCGTTTGTGCGGAAGCAGAGATCCCGTGTTGTTCTACACGTCATATTCTCCTTCAAGATAAAACAGAAATACTGCAGGGCCCGCAACAACTTTGATCGCTGAATCCGGCACAGTGAGGGCCGCCGCGAAGTCCCACGAGAGCCGAACAACGCGCGGGGACGCCCTCCTCTGTAGTTGTTACATATATACACTGCCGGCCCATAGTACCAACGAAGAAAAGAGCGAAAGACCAAAAGCGATAAACCACAATAAGCCGAGTTATATTGGACGGTGTAATGCGCTGCTGTCTGCCCGCTCGCCCGGTTGCTCGCTTGCTTGCCGTCCTCCTCCGGAGGCTGAACCTGGCAAAGTGCTCTAATAACTTCCTCCCGCCGCCTCCCAGACGGGGTGCCGTGGCTTGTTCCCTCCCTCTCATTCACCTCTTTCTTTTTACCCGTCTCTTTTGCTCTGCTTATACCGCTGTTTGTTCTCTGTTAGCTTTTCCTTTTCGACTCTTTTACTATCCGTTCCTTCTCTTCCCTTCGCTCGTAGCAGGGGTGGGGACAAAGGGAGGCTATAGGGTTACCTATCTTCTCTTTGTCTCTTCGCTTTTGTTTCGTTCGATATCTCTCGTATCCGTATGTCTTTCCCCTTTATCGCGCTCAAGCGTGAAATTCGGCACGGAAGCGAAAATCGCGGAATGTCCATCATAGAATCTCCAATATCTTGACGCCAGGATTTCTATCGGAGTAATTTTAACACGTCATCAACGTAATTGGAAGCCTCACGCATTTCGGAAAACACGAGATACCCGCATTCGATGATTTACTAGTGGGTATGAAAAGAAACTGATCACCCAGTGGCTTACCCACTGATCCTCCAATATCATTCGTCGCAACGAGGTCACAGAAAAAAAGAAAGAAAAAAAAGAAACATCTACAGAGACCCCGGCTATACGCGCAAATAAGTGCGCGGCCCATTTTCTCGAGACCGCAGGAGAAACGAGGGCTCACGGGAGAGAGGCTAGTCTAGTGTCTCTCGCGGAGAGCTTCTTTATAGAAAATTCACGGTCGGTGAATTGAATTTTTTTTCTCCCTCGCACTTCGTGACGTCGTTCCCTCGACTTGTCCTCGTCGAGCCAAGGGGACGAACGTAAACGATCGCGGCACTAGCTTTTGGGGGTAAAGTGCGGACGCCCGGAGGACGGTCGGGGCTGCGTTGGTGTATGACAACATAAAAATATAACCCCCGCGTAGGGGGTATAAAAGTGACAGTCGGTTCGAAGACAAGAAGGTGCTGTGCTGTGCTGCTGTTGCTTCTATACTTTTGCTTTTCCTCGCTACGCTTACTCCTCGTAATGCTACGTGTTTCCCTTCTGTGTAGCATAGGTATAGCGTCCCGGTATGCTACATGTGTATTCGAGACGTGTATACTATCGCTACGTAACGTATTCCGTTGTTGCTGTGTATGGAGGGTCGGAAGAAAGAACGTCGTACGAGAAACTCCATTGCTCCGCACGAGGTGAGCTTACGTTCCCTCGGTACCATTACCGACCCTACAGCATAAAAATAAAGTCTGAAGAAGAAGAGAGAACGAACGACCGAAGAAGAGAGAAAGAGTGAGGCATAGCGAAACGGCAAAGAGAAGTCGGAGACGTCTAATTTGGGGGATAAGGCGTCGAGTTATTGGTCATTCGGTTAGGCGCGCTAGGAGGGCGAACTACAGGACGTAAATGGACGAAAGAATAAAGGCCGGTGAGATATCGGCGCAGTAAGCTCGCGAGAAAAGTCTGTTCCATCTTACTTTTCTTTCCGCGCGAAGCAACACTCTCCGCTCACAATATACACAAGTACCCTCTTACTTTTCTTTTGGGCATCGCGTTATTTTTCCACCGTCTTTACACTCGCCCCGTTACAAACGCCACCGCGAGATTCTTAAGTGCGCACGAAGCCCGCAAGGTTAGTGATAGATGCGGTAAAAATACCGAATTTACCAACCTTCGGTATATTTAGGTCACCGTCTTTGAAAGGAAAAAGATTCTGAATAAAATCGAATTGAACTGATTGGGGGTTGATGATTTTATATATTTTTATTAATGCTTTTAAAGTACTGACATCAAAATGGAAGAAAACAGCGTTTTGTTAGCACCGATCTTACGACGCTATCCAACATCATATCGATAAGTATCCGATATAAATCGATACCCTATATTACGCGGTGTCTTAGGAACGAAAAAGCTTTTTGATGAAATACTGAAGCTGCATCACTTGTAATGATAAGCAGTCCGATTTCGTAATGATTCACCGAGATTCTTCGCATCAATAGCGAACAAGAGAGTTGCGTTTTAAGACGAACTTATAGGAAAAACGACGGAGAGTAAAGTAGCGAAAGAATTGTACGGGGATTGTAGGAGAAAGAGAGTGAGAAAGAAATCTGCTAATGCGATTGAAGGAGGACAATACCCCGAGGGCAAAGTTCCTCTCTGGCCGTCTGTGCTGCTTGCTTCGTCCGGCATAGACTGCAATCTCCCGCGGTCTGCGGTAAGATGAAGGCTTTAAGGTCCCGAACGGTCGAGAGTTGACCAAGACGATCGACGGTCTCGTGGTTTCACGGACTGTGTATACTCCCCCTCTATCTTGACGCATTGGACAAGCGATCGAAGAAGCGGAACGATCGTATAGAGTGTACTAGTAAAACGGATTGATTTTACTCATGTACAGTGGCCGTTACGCTACGAAAGACGTCTTCCTGTTGGAAATAAGATCGACGACGATGGGTTGCACGACGCGAAGGGGTTCTTCTTCACAGTGGTCGACGTGTCTTGTGGCATTGGCGGTGGGAAGAGAGAGGAAAGGAATGAGGAAAACGCGAGAGAGGCGTTAAAAGGATCGTATGCTTCGATAGGGCTGTGAGATGTCTGGACTCGCCAAGAGTGTCTCCTCTCCATTTCCGTTTTGTCGGTTAGACGAGAGTCTGTCGCCTATGGCTGGACGAGTCTCGAACGGTATATGTCTCTATATGTATATACATAAATGTATATATATATATATATACATACAAAAAGAAGGTAAAAACGATAAGAGTCATACAGGGTAACGGATAGAGTTGGTCGGGTTCGATAAATTCACGTAGACATAAGAATTCATACGAAGAATAGAAGTGAGGTAACGGAGCAACAGGGAGCTCGCTTTTCTTATTAGAGTAGATCGACTCTTGAGGTATACGAAGTATAATATATGACTCAGTTCGTAACTCGGTTGCGTCAGTCTCTTACAGTGGCCGCATTTCATCCCTGTGCCTTTCCTTTTTTTTATGGCTTGGATACGACACAGGCTTACGCAGAGTATATACTATATATATACACCGATATATCCGTCTACGTTTACGTGTATTTTCACACAGCCAAGTTTACCTCTCGCTTATATATTTACATGATACGCTCTTGAGGGACGCGGACTTCGCGTGCTGTTGGGACAGTAAAATTTATGTACGTCTCTCTTTCTCGGTCCGCCTTCTACTCCTTCCTCTATATACGATTCTTCGCCTTCTTCTTATCCCCGTCTTGCCACACCTTACGTATACGTACAGTTACACTCGACCCTATTTTTCTCCGCTACGGTTCTCTGTCATATGCATGCGTTCATGTATACTCTATCGCTGGATGCCCCGCACGGTTGTGAACGAAGAGCAAAAAAAAAAACACAAGAAACGTAGAAACAGAGAGAGGGTTAATGCTGGAAATGAACTCGAGAGAGCGAGCGAGATGATCGAGAGTGAAAATAAACTAGCGTCAGGGTCTCTCCTCGCTATACTCGCGGCATCTCCACCCGGGGTAGCGTCGAGGAGCTTTTACGACTCTCGGCACGCTGTTTTTTTCCGGCTCGAGTGAACTCGTAATGTGCATAACGGAGCGCTGAAAATATAGACCTCATACTCGTACACCGACGAACTAGAATCCTAGCGAAAATGAATACCGAAATACTCTTCCTGTACTCTCGAGCGAAAAGTTTCTTCGCCCCACGAAGATATCCGACGAATTCAAGACTAAAACTTCATCGTTCCTGTACCTACTTCATCGCCTTTGGATATTAAATAAGTGAATAACGAATTTTCGCACTACCGAGAAGTTAGTCGTCGATGAAAATGATAAATAAAGTTACATCTATTCGTATCTGGTCTATGGAATTTTTTTTTTTTTTTTTTTTCGTGTTTTCATTTCCCATTATTTTCCCTACGTGCGACGAGGTACGGTAAAGGATGAAGAAAACTGAAGAAGATGCCCGGGAAAGCCGTATAAACGAAACGGACCGAGGTCTCTCGTCTTTTGCGAAGGCGTCTGGCCGCTCGTTGCTTCGCCTAGTCAGCCATTCGCCGGCAAGTAGTAGCGGCAGTACATGACCGGACGCGCAGCGATAAAGCTGCATTATTTAGCACTCCCCCCCCCCCCCCCCCCCCCGAGTTGTGTAGAAATACGAAGGTGTGTGTGTGTGTACCTACGTTGTAACCATACAAGAACGAGTACTCGTACGTATTGCTCGACGCTACAATTTTTATTTGCACCTCTGCGTGCAGCGAGAGACCTTCCCCCCTCCCAAAAAAAAGAACATAAACGAAGGAAAAAAAAGACGGAAGAACGAGGAGGAAACAGTTGGGAGCGTATGGAGCATCCCGCGTTACAACTGAGGCCGCCCGCTTCCATTTGCTATGCATTGAATTGAATTCCGTCGGAGCGTACGGGCGTTCCGAGCGCCCATAAAGGAGTCACTGCTACTACTGCTACCACTACCACCACCACTACTACTACTCGTTACTGCGCCCATCCTCTCGCACTTCGATACACAGAATTGCCTATATATACGTTTACAAAGCAGGTATAGGGCGTACCACCGTTTCGTTCTACACTTTCGTACGGGTAACGTTACGACTTCGACGTACCCCCCGAGCGTCAATGGTAGTGGTTATACGAGAGCGATTCCTGGACGTGTACCTCACGAATTACGAATTAGAGAGTGCAAACCCGGTGCTGAACCTCGCTGTGCTTCTGCTCGAAGCATCTACGACGAGAGAGATGTTTCAGAGTTTGAAAAAAACCAGAGTTGGTGCTTCTTTAAAAATAACCCCAGAGTTAGGTGTATATGCTGCATGCAAAAACGAATGGGATGCTATACAAAGAAGTGATGCTACGTGACGCGTAATGAATGCATCCGTAATTACGTTGCGTCATTACGTTAAGGTGTGACACGAGGCAACGAATGAACGAGGGGATGGCGAGGCGGGAAAGGGAGTGGGGGTGTAGGATCTCTTTCATCTGCGCGAATGCTGTGTATGAAAATTTCGTTGAAGAGGAGCGAAACGACGAGCCGGTCACGCGTGACTTTGCATCTATCGCGAAATACCTGACACAGATACTTGGTATACTTTTAGGAAATTCAAATTCCGTCGGTAGCAAAGAAACATATTTTTCCTTCATCATTATACACGTAGGCAGGTGAGAAAAAACATATGCATTCGTAAACCAAACGAATAGAAGCCGAACGACTTTGGAGAGAATACAAGTTTTATGTTATCTGTAGAAACCATCGGCGCATCTCTCGTTTCGTGAATAAGGTGATGAAAAAATAGGTTTTTAAAGTCTCGCGAGGATTTCTATGTACAATATTAAGTTCTATTTAAAATTCACCTTCGATTCAGGCGTTTTTTTTTTTTTCTGATCTGTTTTTTGCGATTAAAATGATTTTCGTTGTCGTATTTAACGAGAAAAAAAGCCAAAAATAATTTTTCCGACAACAGGAATTACGAGATTTGAATGAATATCACGAGACTCCGACTGTTTACTGGGGATAACAACGAAATCTGCATAGCTAAATACGGGCAGTTATGTTCCATTGCAATAACCGGTACTTACGATTTGATAACGAATAAGTTTCGATGGCATTCTTCGACCTTAAAAGCAACGAAAGCTCCCAACACCGAAAAATGAACTTTGTCTCGAACGCGAGGCCAGGTAAACCCGCCTTCGGTGTGCCCACATTAAACGACCTTAAGGCAACGCGGGCGTCGGCGGTGGCAGCAATGTCGGAACAATTTATCAGCCTTAGGGACGAAGTATGACTAATTAGTCGCCTTTGCGTATACCTCGTCGTATATTATTACACCCCAGGCTTGTCCTATCTCTTTATCTTTTCCACCTTCTCTCTTCTCCCTATGACTCTTTGGTGGTTCCCCACCCTCCTTTCGCGACGTTTGAAATGTCAGTCTTGACGTTCTTTTTTTTTTTTTTTTACCAGCGGCGAATCAAAAGGTATTATTTAACGGGGGCACAAGAGGCTGTGTCTGTACCTTGTTACACAATGGTTCCTCCCGCGATAATTGTATGACGGGAAACAAAATTGAATTACACGAAAAGCGTCGGAGCGCAAACGATTGCATTATCAATTAAACGAAATTGTATTTCATTTCCGTGAGAGAAGCGCCAAAACGTCAATTGTTGGCCTAATTATAATAATTTCTATGATCTCAATATTTCGTAACGTTGAACGCCGAATAATTAATGTCAAAGGTCTGTGTAATGATTTATTGCTAAATGGATCATTTATGTTGGAAGATACGACATAAAATGAATGGAAGCATTTTCATGTATTATCGAAAATATCCAGAGAAACGAAACGTGTTAAATGGTGAATGACTGTCGCCATGCCTATTGAATTCGGCATGGAAAGTGGTTCGTGGTATGTGTGTCTATGCAAACACACCAACACCCATACCTAGAGAATCGATTTGTGTGCAAAAACAGCCGATGTTGTGCCGCTGTTACACGTTTAACCATTCGCGTCTAGACTGTTCCGTTGCACGCGGAAATCCATCGGTGTATGCTAGACACGGTCTCGCTCTCCCGCGACGTTTATGGTGTTTATCGTGTTTATGGGACATAACACCGCGGGTATTTCCTCCTCTCGCCTGATAGCAGTCGCTTTCGGCAAACGGTCTCTTAAAATTAAGCCGAATGCATGCTTCGAACCCCAGCAAAACATACCCGCGAACAACGTTGACGTATGTTATCAGGAATTTCGAAAGAAAATCTCATTCGCACGTGTAATCATCACCCAAAAAAATGACAAAGAACAGCAAAGGTTAAAGAGACTTCTACGGAATTTGGAAAGAAAACAAAAGGAATAGACCATTTCGATGTATAAAATCGAACGTGATATACTATTCTACAATACTCGGAAACTTTTTCATCCATCGTTTCTCACGTCTCGTTTCAAGATATCGGTAATATGTTGAGCAACGGAAGAGGGTGGGTAGGGGATGGCCGAAGGTTGAACCGATAGAAACAGGTTTGCAAGCGAATCGGTAGAGCTAGTAGACGTTACCGGTGAGGGGAGGAAAGCTTTGGTGCCAATGGGCTAAAAGTTTCCCCGAGACTGCGAGAGGCTGGCGAGGGAACACCCGGACGACGATAGGGGGATGGTGAACAACTTTGGCGTTTCTCTGACCTGTGCACGCTGCCGCGCTACTTCGCGGGAGAGAATTTCGGAGAGGGGGAATGAGAGGAGCCCCGAGAGGAGAAAAAAAAGTAGAAAAAACACGACGAGTCGCTACCACCATCCCATATCCCTGTCGTTGGTGAGCACAAGATGGGATGAGGTAGTCGGGGGGGTGAAACGGGCGAAAGAAAATTCGTAAACAGAAAATCTAAAAAGTGCAGAAGAAGGGTGGAGGTCGCGCACGAGGATTGGTGTGAGAAACTCTGTGGAGCCTCTAACCCTGTGCCAGCAGGACGACTCACCCCCTCTAGAGCTGCGTCTCGAGGCGAAAACTTTCTCCAAGCTCGACGCCGAAGCTTGTATAGAAGCGGGGATGGAGTACACAGAAGCTAGAGGTTCGACGTTCACCACTCGTTTCTGTATACGCGCTTCGCGTTCCGACTCCACACGTGCCAGAACGCCCGCACCTCCTGGTTCAGGAAGTCCGCTGCTTTCTCCACTCACTCTTTACTTCTTTTCGCCTTCTCTTTCTGTCTTTCGCAGACTTATCCCCCCCCCCCTCCCCCCGACCTCGGTACGTCTTTGCCCCGTTGCACAGCGTTCTCTGCTTCCTCGGGTAGGGCTAACTGCGCGCACACCATCAACCGCGTAGCACATACAAGGGCGCTACACGTGGATACACTCGACCCGCGAGCAGAGGGGCTGCTTGATTGAATTGCAAAATAAATTTACAAGTGGCGAGAGTCCTGCGCGAATTGAATAACTTGAGCGAGTTAACGGGTAACTCTCTACTCGTGCGACCGGGCCGCTGCCCGGGTATCCTGTATGCCCCATACATACCCTTCAAGTATATGGTATATGTATTTGCGTATAAAGTATATACTTTTAGGATGAAAGTGTAAGAAAAGCTTGGCCTTCCCCCGCTCACCGTCGCGATTCGGATAAAAATGTATACACGTGTGCGCGTCTTTCAAAGTTTTTCTCAATGCGATGCGATTCCCTTGAGGGCATAAGCCGAATGGTTCAACATCTTTATTCCGGATTTCGATTCGGAGATTGAGGCACGAAGACTATTTGTCTCGAATTGTGCCAATTATTGAGTGTCGAGATAGCAAGATTGGATAGAATAAAAAGAAGTAGAAAAGAAACAACAAAAGATAAAACGTGTACAGCAGTAAATTTAACCTTCTTCGGTCAGCCATTTTTAACGACCCCGAAGAAGCGGAGCATCCACGTGACTTCGATTCTAGTCTTTTGTCTCGGGAACACTCAGGTCGGACAAAACGTGCTTCGTTTTCCAACGGCAGCGTCTCAACGGTCGGAGCAGAAGCAGTATTCTACGTCGCACGGCCAACTTCTGCTATCTCACGACTGGGCTTCACTCGAGTTCGGAATCATCAGCATCGTGTCTTTTTACTTCGTTGTCACTTTTTCTTTTTTTTTTTTCCAACAAGCACACCGCATTCGGTTTTCTCGCTGCTAGTAATTTCGTCTCAATTAGAATTCTTCGACGCTCTTGCCATTTCGCAAACAGTGAAATAAAAATGGTCGAAAGAGGAAAAAGTGACGGATAATCGTACCATCCAATTATTTTTTATGGCACGTGGATTATGTTTGAAATAAAATCGATGTATACGGAAATGTCCCAATTTCGGTAACTTTTGGTCCCCTTTTGGACGTCGCGTTCGAAGGGACCAAATTTTGAATAAAATCAAATTGAAAAAATTACGAGTCGTTGATTTTTTAATTTATATAATTCCTTTGATTTGTCATCTTCCGACTACAAACAAAAAACTATTTCAAAGCAATAGTAGTAGAAACGGCCATAACGGCGCATCTACCCTCCGTAACCGTATTCCTTGCATTGATAATACCACATAACGTGTACTCGATTCTATAACACTGCATCTTATTCCCTTAAACTAATACTACTCGTACTTATTAACATTCTTTTGCAAAAATCGTAATTGTAGATTTTTTTTTCATATTTCATCGTAACTGTAGAAAAACAAAAAAAAATCAGCGCCAAGGTACGTACCGTCTTCTTTACTCGAAGACTCTTTCCTTTCCCTTCCCTTCCCTTCCCATTCTATATGTATATACATCATCCGTATTAAACACACTGGTGTACGGTACAGTGTATACAAAAGGGTAGATATGTCGGTGCGTTTTACCTCTCCTCTACATAGAGTCGCGGTGAGAACGAAGGGAAACGAGCAAGAAACGCAGAACGTTAGAAGAGGAAGACACACCAGCCTGTCGGTGCTCAGGTGGCGAATCGGGGACGAAGACGTTAGCCGCTCTCGCGCGCCTTCAGCACGACCAAGGGAATTGTTTTGCGGCACGTAGAAGAGGGGTGCGAAGCTAGTCCGACCGTCGACCGGCTACTATGTACCGCAACGAAATACGGTTAGGCACCGTGTGGTACTTGTACTACTGCGGTCGTAGCGTAGAAATACGTGCGTACGCGAAGGCCGTCCGTAAATTCCCAAGGGGACGAATGAGAGAGAATTTCGTTGGTCTACCGGTAGAGAGAGGTACAATGGACCAGTAGAAAACCGAAGTCGAGACAAAGAGATTGAAGGCCAGTAATGGATATAACGAAACTGGAGAAGGTATATACCGAGAAAATGATAAAAACAACGCCGGTAGTTGCGATCGAAGCAGATAAATAACGAAACATATATTCCAAAATACGCTGTATGATAATAAAGTGGATTTCGGGGATCTACAAAGGAAGAAAGATTGAAAACAATAAAGAACAAATGAACAGCAGATGTTCACTTGAGAAAAACGAAAGGAAATCACGCGCTAGACAGTTCCTGTTATTTGTCAAGATTGAGTGGTATCTTTTACTCGTTCGATTGACGATTCTGTTCGGAGAGATGAAGAGAAGTCGAAAATAGTCTATAGGACGCTTCGACTGCTACGAACGATTAACTTCGAACGATTGGCGCGCCAGCCGATGAGTCGTTAGATTTTGGCTGATCCGGCGATATACTTCAGTGCGAGTTCTATTGTCCAACCTCTCCGTTCGTTTCCCTCTCTCCTCCCTCTCTTCTTCTCCTTTTCTACATCGAACGTGCGCAATTACGCTGCCATAGAGGAGGTTCGACGTACACATATATATGGAACATAGTACATGCTATACGTATACGCGACATAACATACATAGGACTCATCGGTAGGTCCGTCTAACGCGTAACCGGCCAGTTGTTCATCGCGTAGGGGGATTCCGAAGCATTTGGTATCGTGTGTGCTCTGAGTATGGTATAAGAACTGTGGAGAAAGCTAACGGTTCGAGTCACGCTAGAGAGAAATAGAGAGAAATAGATAGATCGAATAGGGGGATGAATGAGAAAGAAGAAAGAAGGCATCATCTCGACTTCTTTCTCAATTCTCGAGGGAACCATCAGACCGACGATAAATTCGTAGTTGACTCGCGTAGAGACTCTCCTATCGGTCCAATTGGAAACGCGCTAGCGAGCCTTGATGCGCCACGGAAAATCGCTCGGACTGTCGATAATCGAGGGTAAGACGGAAGAGAGCGTGAAGGGTCTCGTCTCGAGGATAGCCCCGCGGTCCTCTTCTACTGGAAGCTTTACCCTGATAAATTCGCAGCGTGTTGTAAGGTCGAAAGATCAGGTAATTCCCATTATCAGGCCGGGATTGCTTTCGGATATGTCTACAGAGATTTGATCCGGGATTCGAGCGCTTCGCGAGAGGACGGAACAGCAAAAGCAAATCAGTGTGTGTCAAGACAGTCCTACGAATATATATAGTGGCCCAGGACTCCGTGAGTCTTGCGGCGTCGAAGTGGTTACGGACTGTGTTACGGCAGACCATGGAATTTACAGAGTGGCTCCGATCCTGCGGATTGTAAGTGGTTACGTCCTGTGTTAAGTCAGACTACACAGATAACCGTTTGCTTTACTGCTTGTCAGTGGTAAAGGGCACGAAGCTTCGTACTAGTCGGACGGATCATTCCCTACCACAATCCAACGATCTTGTTAGCGAAGAAGCCTTTGCATGGAGCGAGAGCGACGCGGGAACGCCGCGGTGCCTTTAACTCGATGAATACGTATAACCCACGTAATCGTAACCCTATAGGACACAACTTTTCAAACTCTTCTACCGGCGTTACCGCTGAGGTTTCTATATTGCTACTAGTTCTTGAAAGCGGCACACTTAAGCTCGAGGCACTCGAAGAATGTTCGTCCGCGCGGTTCTGTGCTCTCCTCTCGTGGACGATGAGAACGACGAGAACGATAAGGTCGAGGGTACGAAGCAAGCGAGACGTTCGGTAACCGGTAGAGCTTCCGAAGAACCGAAGCTATTTCTTCGTTCGCCCTTCGGCTATTACCGTTCCCGTATACCAGGCAGTAAGCTTCGCCCTGCGGTGTAGCCCGGTACACGTCGAAACGTGAAGCAATAATGAATATCGTTGGGAAAAATCTCTCGAACCCGAGCACTCGAAGCCCCATACGCCCGGGCATTCGCTTTCTCTGGCTCTCCTTCTCGCTGACTGTCTCTCTCTCTCTCTCTCTCTCTCTCTCTCTCTCTCTCTCTCTTTCTCGCGTTCACTTTCCCGAACGGTAGGGCCACTTATTAGAAAAGTTGCGGGTATCGAGAGGAGAGAAACTTGCAAATTGGAAGGCTGCCCGACGTTGCGCCCCGATATAGAAGTGCCCCCAAGGCACTTTGAATCTGCTATACTCGCTCCCTCACGCTCTCTCCCACTCTCTCGCGGCTCGTGACATTTTGAATATCACGAAACCACCGATATTTGCTCGCGTTAATCAAACGTTGCGATGTTCTCAGCTAATTACATAGTTGATCAAGTGATACGCACACCCTGTTTCGTCATATTTAATCAACGCAATAAATTACAGAATCCGCGTGACAAAAAAGGTAAATCGAAAAAATATATTAGAAACATATTAAAAATACTTGAAATTCCTTGTTTTTGTATAATTAATATATTAATCATACAATTTTTTCGATAGAACATATTAGATATATTATAGAGATTTTTTGCGATATAATTTTTTTATTACATGTGGGAAATCCGTCACCCTTCGAATATAACGATTTTTATGAATTAACGTATTCATCGGATTGTCGAACTTAAACGAAAGAATTCGCGAAAACGTTAAAAAGTCGCGACATTCGCCAAGTATCATCCGTCCACGGTTACGTATTAACTGCGTAAATAAACAACAAGGCGAGTGGGCGGTTGGTCCGAGACAACACCGGTGGTGCAACGAACGTGGCTGAATTACATGATTGTCCGTTGTGTTGTCGCGAGAACGAAGCCGAGTGCGAGGGATAACCATCCCCGCGCTTCACGAACGAAGGGGCAACGAAGGCAATGGGAGGGAGACGAAGAGGGAGAGGGAGAGGGGCGCAAAAAGTTTACGCGAAATAATTGATAAATGTTCGAGGCCCGCGAGACCGTGGATGGAAGAGGATGAGAGAGCGAGTGAGAAAAGGCCGAAAGGAAGGAAAGAAAGACGAGGAAGAAGGAGAGAATGAAGAGTATTGGGGGAAGGGGGGTACCTACTGCGGGGAGGACCGCGGGGAGTGATTTACCGCTCACAGGGGAGCGAAAACTGTTGTCACGGTCCGGGAGGGCGTTGAGCGAGAGAGAAAATCAGCGAGAGGTTTTCAGTCGCGTACGGTTTATAACTATAACGTGAACGAAAAGCAGGAGAGATACAACCCAACTCGACGGTGGGAAGAGAGAAAGTATCACGAGTTTGGTGGAAAGCTCGAGAAATAGATAGATATAGAAATGGGAGAGAAATAGTCGCGTTAGCATGAGAGGAAAGGAGAAGGGAGGGTCAACATCGAGGGAGAGAACGGATACACTGCTGTTGCTGTCGAGAGAGAGTGGTACGGGAATAAAAATTGTTTCGACCCGCGACGAAAAAAATTGCCCTCGACTACCTGCTGCCACCCGGAGTCCGAGCGTCGATTCGTATACAAAGTGTATACAGCGTTGACGTTTATACTGTTCGGAATTACGGTGGACCACAAAATCCCCGTAGCGCGGGCTCGCGACTCTATATCGTCCAAAAAGTACGTAAATATTATATCTATGGTATACAACGCCGCGTGCCACTCGCACACGATGTTCTGTATGTACATGACGAAGGGATATAACGTAACAGACAAACAAATTCGCACCTATTTCATCCAAAACAAACCCACGAAGTTATACACGACTATCATGAGCCTTTTTTTTTATTTATCAAATTTAATACAGAGCCACGACTCCACATTGCCGGAGCGGCATTCGCGTTTCGAAAAAAATAAAAAAAAAAATAAAAAAAATGTTTTAATGAAATTAAAACCGTCACACACTCAGTCTTGTGTACCGCGTACAACATATTTTCATAGTCACGTATTTCGCTTTTGCAGAAGAGTTTTGCGGGTGGGAGTTGTGCAGTCGCATTGGTCGTAGTAGCGATATTGCGAAAACGTTGAAATGGGAAAACTTTGAATCCGTCGGTGCGACTGGAGTATCGCTACGATACTACGGTTCCCGTATCCCTACCTGCTGCGGTGTATCGTGTACCGTAGGCAACGATCGCGCAACCTCCCTAGTGGTGGCTGTACGCTTGCCTGCCTTCTGCACTACCTCTCGCTCCTCGGAAACTCGGCTTATAATTTCTATACGCCCTGTAAGTAGCCAAGCGGCGTCGCAAAACAGCCAATGCCGTGGCTTTAAAAGCTCTCCTACGGTATACCAATGGGTTTTACCTTCCCTTCTACCTTCTCCCGCGTAGCGTTTCGCCGTCACTCTCGTTACATTATCTAATTGTTATTACAACGAGAGGGGAAAGTGGCGATGCAGCGAGGTCGCAATCGGGGTTGGTCTAGTGTTTGCTTAGTTGCGAAGTAACGACGCGACAGACTCGTTAACCGAGTACCCGGTTACGCTTGTACGTGACGAGACTTTGCCAACACGAACAACGGGTTTATATACACCGATGTTGAAGCCGGCATCGAGTTAGCGAGTACACGAGAGACCGATAGTCGGCAACTGCATCAGCAGGTTGCAGGTCGAAAGGTTGGGTTATAACACACGACGGAACAAGATGCAACGCCATGCAATGCGTGGTAAAACATGGATATATTCGCGTTATAATATAGCCACGTTGAATTCCCCATTCTCGACACGGAAACGATACTTTAACGTGTCCCGACTACCGGCCTGTCGTGCAACGAACAAACAAGATTTTTATCGACTATCCGTGCCATTCGTCAGAGCATTGATGGCATATGTGGAAACTATCGACTGACTCTACATATAAATAGTTACGTGCAGTTCGAAGCGCATGTACGGCGCGCCAGGCTCGGTCTGGCCACATACTGGACTTTTCTACTTGTATCGCATCCAGTGCCACTCGCGCGCTCCGCCGCTTCAACCACGATCGATTTTTCCTCGAATGCTACTGTGTCCGGGCTACTCTCACGACCTTTCTTTTCTCCGCTTTGCTTTTTTCGTTTCTTCTTTTTATTTCTTTCGTAAAGAAGCCCCCCGTTTCGACCTTTTTCACCAGTGAGATTCGAACGGAATAAAAGAACGAAGGGAGACCGAGTGAGATTCGAAAAAGAACGAAATTGTGAGATAGAAGCAAAGATCTTCGTGCACCGTGAGCAAAAGTACTGAAGCTTGAGAAATTGTGGTTCAAGAGAAAAGTCTTAAACCCTTTAATATACCAGATAGATCGATATTTTATCGTTTATATGGGAATACGGGTTGGACGCGCGACTGTCCGTACGGATCGGTTACGACGATGATCTTCTAGTTTGCCTTTCAAACTTTAACTTCTCGCACTCGCTGCACCAAGCCACACGCGAATCCAATGATAACTTACGAAGTTTAGACAGTCCCTACGGATTCCACCTTCCCTTGCGATGCTCCCTGAGAGTCAGAGGAGACACCCCCTTCAACCCATCCAGTCTCACGGTAGGAAGCATATATACGATCAACGATTTACGTATTACGCTCGTAATATAGCTATACGAAAGGATCTCAAACATTTCTCCGCCACTTGGTTCGAGCAAAAGTAGTTTATTTTACAGGTGAATTCTGTCGCATAAATCTAACAGAATTATCGACGGTGCACCGACATGTGCGAGTAATCGATAGGAGGTGCGTAAAGTTAATGGACGATAAATTTTCGATTAATTGTATTCGTACACTGATTAGACGCGATATGTTTGATGGAAATAATTCTGATTAAATTGTGGAAGATTCCCCTTTGCCTCGTAATTACAAGAGCATTAAGCGGAGAGAAGCAAATATCATAAATTTATTTGAACAAAATCAATCATATGTTTAGGATGCGAAGTGCAGCCGGTCATGTTGCACATCGAAAATCCGACACCAGGGAGTAATATTTTATGATTTACTCACAGCATCAGTGCGCTTGTCGCGTTTAAAAATAATTTAAGGCCGGTAACGGTAGTAAATAATTTCTTTAAACTCCTGACAGGAGTTTCCTCATGAAATATTAAGCCGCGAGCAAAATAAATGGCAGATTCGTGATCGGCGAAAAGTTCATGAGGCATAGTCCCCCTTAAACGACGAATGATGCTAATTTTTTTTTATCAGATTTTCGAAAAATGCGTGATTTGTGGTGTTTTTTTTTATCGAAAAAAAAAAACTATACAATGAAAATGGTGAAAAAAAAAAAAACGGAAAAGGTAATCCACAAATACGAAGGCTGATTCCTAAACTGAAGCAGGACATTGAGTCATTGATTGTACTCTATAGAAGAACACATACGAATTATAATACTCAAAATGTTGAAATTCCTATCATACCAATCGCTCTTAAGAAACATCCCTTACATTTTCTCCGTTCGCTTAAAGCGGAAAAACGTAAAAAGAGAATCAGTCCTGTGAGAAGCGGTTCTTCGTCCGTCTTCCCACATTCTTTTTTTCTTTTTACAGCAGCACAAGCTTTGCGATGGTTTGGCAATGGGTAAAACATGGTTTGACTCTTTGTCCGAATGCGTGACACAAGACGAGAGATACAGACGACATTACCGCGAGGCTGCTAAACAAGCGCGCAACGACACACGTTTGTATACTGGCGGTCGAAGAACCGCTACTCCTATCCGCCTTCTCTCGCATCTCCAGCAGTTTCTGTTGCCAAAGTCCCGTATATGCGCGGCTATAGTACCGAGTGTACGGCGAAGGAAACGAGACAAGAGAGGCAAGAGGCGCGTTGCGTCGGTGCGGTCTCTCCAGCTTGATGCGCTATTTTATTGCCGGGCTGCGCCAGTTAGTCTTCGCTTAGGGGTCGGAGTTCGTCCGTAAACGTCTCGCGGTGCCGCGCAGCTCGGAGCTACTAGCGCCAGCAGCACAAGCAGCAGCAGCAGCAGCACCAGCAGCCACCTCGGGGAAGAATATGTCGAGTCTACCGGCCCCCGTAAATCTTGCAGCGAGCCTCTTCAACTAACCCGAGAACTAGAGTTAGAGGTAGCAGCAGCTCGCCTCTTCGTTCCTCTCTCCTTTTCATCCCCCTGCACTCACCCCTAACGCCCTTACGTTCATCCACAGTTATACCACGTAGTTGTGTACCCCATCCCCAGTATGCTCTCTTCTCCCTTTCGCACATGTGATATCCTTCAATCCTCCAGAGTTGCTTCGTTCTCTCGGGTGATCCCTGTGCTCAACGTTTCCGGGAAGTTCGCCGGGGCCAGGGACGCGGCGGCTCAGGGCCGAAAGTTCGAAAGTGCTAAATACGGAATCAGCGATTTACGAAAAGAGGTTCAAGGTTCGTAACATTATCCAGGAATGGTGGATAACATTATTGTCGAACTACCGAGCTGAAATCTCCGTTGGGAATCCCGGCAAATCTCCGATGAATTCATATACAATCGCAAGCTCCGCGAAGCGATGCATGGAAAAGTAGGACAATGACTCGTCGTCGTCCAGGGAATACGAGGACGCCGCGTCTCGAATGATGGACGAGCTGATGAATACCGATCTTTCGACTTTGAACTCGATCGTTCGAAGGTTATATACTCGCGGAGCTTTCAGTCGAATGATAGATTGCTTTTACGCAGATATATCTCGATCTACACATAGTTTACGGTTACTTCAAGCGATACATCTCTCGCATCGTGTCATCTCGAAAATCACCGAAAGCTCATTTGCTTACGAGAGCTGAGTGCAACACGACCCGGGAAATGGCATCGTATGCATCATCGTAACGTTGCCTCTCTCGTAATTCGTAGCGGTGTCTCGATTGCCGAACAACAACGATCGAAGGGAGAACCCCTGAATGGAAGCATCACGCAACGGTGTATCAAGCATCGCGTAGTATAAACGCTCCTCCACGATGTACCAATCACGATCACGGATGGTATATATGTCCAATCAGAACCTCACTAATCCACGCGTTGTTAACGCTTCTGTTAGACGTTAGATGAGAGACCTTAGATAAACTTGCCTTGGCGCTATTATACCGATAATCCTGTCGAGGGATTCTCGACTAATTGGTTATTGCGTGGGATATACAAACGCCAAAGTGTTTCTTGCGCTATTCTACAATCAGCTTATCCTACATATGAATCTTATTGTTCAGTCATACAATGTTTCACAAGCAAATGTATTTCATTTCTGCGT
The DNA here is from genome assembly GCA_934046635.1 of Buathra laborator. NCBI lineage: Eukaryota > Metazoa > Arthropoda > Insecta > Hymenoptera > Ichneumonidae > Buathra > Buathra laborator. The sequence continues at coordinate 11,439,213 of OW203900.1, forward strand.
AAATCGGTCACCGCGCAACAAACGGTCTGATATACATGAATTTTCCCCTTTTCGTGTCTTACCGCTGATACTATCGTCTTTTGCTCGGAAATGGTTAAAATTTATGCGCCATGTACGTCTCTCCCGGGCCCCAGCCGTCTCGGGGAGCTTTGAACGAAAGAGAGAAATAGATATCGAGAGTGAAAGAGAGATGGGAGAAAGCTTCTGATGTTCGTGAGGGCTTGCGATGCACGTTACCCGTAGCAAGTCGCAGTTGCCTCCGGCTGAGAAGGTTTATTTGCGGCGCATCCAAAGAGCAGCCCGCGAACGATAACTCAGCCGGTTTGTCTCGCTTTGCCCTCCACTCCTCGCGCTCCCTTTCGACTCTCTTCTGCTACCTCTCCCTTCGCCCATGTGGCTCCGCGCGTACGTCGCACATACGCCGGACAGTCCGACCAGTCCAACGGTGCACGGTCGTCCGATTTCCGGGATACTGATATTTCGGTCGGGGGAAAAACGATCGCGCACACGCGACGAGAGAACGACTTGCCTGCTGCCTCACCCGCTGTATTCTCGTTCTGTGCGCTTTGCCAAAGATGCTCTTTTCCATCGTTTTTCATCCGGGATTGTTGCAAGAGCTCTTTCTCGTCTCCGATTTTGTTTTGTTTCTTACCCTCGTCCTCCATTCTTTTATCTCATTTCACAAATCCCTCTATCCTGACCGCATCGGAACAGAGACCAATGCAATTGTAGATACAAAAAAAAAAAACAAAAAAAAAAAAAAAACGACGAGAATTATTACTGCGCTGGGATTACGGAATGCGACATCGTGCCAAATAGAAAACAAAAAAAAAATAAATAAAAAATGTTGACAACATAGAAAAATGATAACGGCATCGTTTTCTCGTGAAATTAAAAGTGCAAAATGATGGTCCAAATTCGCTTTTTACGAGGTAAATGAAACATTGAAGATATTGGCAAACTCCGGAGTTTTCGCATTTATTATTATTATTATTATTGTTATTACTATTGTTATTATTTTCAATACTATTTCTTCGACGCTTCTCTACCGGGCGTTATGGCTGAACCTTCGCTATCCGCGTAGGTATACTTTTGTCTCGCGGTAACCCGGGCGTAACTTTTATTTTGGCCTCGACGAGGGAAGAGAGAAGGAGTACTGGCAGTCGCGCACAGCACGTATTCCCCGGCGAGTACCCGGGGCGTGCACGTACTACTCGTCGACGCGAAGCGACGGTAGAGCCCTCCCCCCCTCCCCTTCCCTCCCCTCACCCTCACCCTTCCCTCGTACTGTTTTCGCTGAGCGGCTAGAGGAGAATTTATTTCCTCTTTGCATAGTACTCACGCGGCCCGGACTCGTCGGAGCTGAGCTGTGCCGCGCTGCACCGGCATCACCGCGAGGCACAAGCCCTCTGCGAACCTAAAGAAGAAAGAATAGAAGATCTTTCTTCTACAACGTTTCATCGTTTGACGCTATACTCGGCGCGTGACTCGCGATACGTCCGCACGCATAGATCGCGATTATGCGTGTTTAAAAAAAAATCCAAAAAATTAGATGTTCACTGAAATATGCAGTCGGAATTTCACGGAAGTCGACGGCCATTCGTTTAGATGACAGAATCCTAAGAATCACAAGATTTTTTTTTTTTTTTTTTTTTTTTTTTTAACGAGTGCATTAGATCGACCGCGAGATTTAAACGGATAAAATGGCACAGGCCGCCGAGTGTCCGATGCAACATGCTGCATAGAAATGCTTCCGAATAGTCGAACCTTTCGATTGTATACCAATTGGCTGTATGCCGTGCATCCCACGTACCAAAACTGTTCTATCGCGCGAGAGCATAATTTCTGGTGCGGAATACGAGCGATGTCACGTACCGATACTGGCTAATTCGAGAACACATATAGTCCGCTGTAGCCGAACTACACGTACTTTGTCTCTCGCTGAGTTTGCGGACTTTCCAATAGTTTGAGACTCTCATACACGCCTCTCGAGACTCTCAATATCGTCGAGGCAACTGCTGCGACAGCGAGACAGTTTCCGCGCTTTGGGTAACACACACCCGATTATTGATAATCGAGTTATCGTCAAAGGCGCCGAGTTGAGTTTGAATATCAAAATTTACTTACGGCTCTTTGTGACACTGACCAATATCTTTACATACAGTATATATGGTGAATATTAAAAAAAATATTATCGGTATCGGTAGTGCGTAATCGGCAAAAAAAATCGCGAGTAAAAAGTGATCAATAGATTCCAAAAAATGACAAATCGCGAGACAATGAAATAGTAAACTTTCACGATCACCTTAAAGTCGTACTATCGCGACAATTTCAACCAAAAGTATACTCGTCCATAGATCTGTTAAAAATCGATCATTTTGCCGCGCGATCGCGATTTTTTGTTTTCGCGTATCTCTAATATCAATTATTATAACCCGCCGGTAAATGAACCTCTAATTTTTTTCAAGTATTCATGTAATCCCTCTGTAGCGTACTTTCGTTTTTTATTTAATCGTTACATCCACTTTTGACGGTACGATTCGAAATGTATCATTGATGCATAGTGCGTCCATACGTACCGAGAAAATCATCCCAACTTCGGGTATTAATATTTCGGCTTTCGGATAATGAAACGAATTAAAATTTCACAGGTGTTTGAATAGTATCTTAAATAATATGCACCCAAATTTTGACTCCATTCTTGAAAGAAAATATTTAGGGAGTTACCACCTTAATACCGCGAATTACACGTTATGCATTAACGCGACCGTTCGGGGGTTTAGACTAAAACGCAATGATTCTCGCGTGATAACCAGTGGTAAATAGCACGTGTAGCATCGAGCAGACCAACTCTACCCAGTAGCGCATACAGCAGCCGAGAGAACGGGGAAGGCACTAAATATTATATGCGTCAAATTACAGTCACGAGTTGACTCATTACCATCGATAATTCATGAGCCGCCACCCATAAATCCTGATACGCTTCGCTTCGTCGGCCATGCTATCTCGCTCTCTATCTCTCTCTCTGTCTCGGTTCCACTCTCGTACAATTTCATCATATACTATATTATTCGTATAGCCCGGAGAACTCTACGGCTCATCTCGCTGCGTTATATATTACTATATTAGCTTTACCCGGTTTAAACCGAAAGCGAATCGAATTTTATAGCGTAAAAAGAACGAGTGTCTCTTTGCAAAGCAGCGTCGCGGCATCTTGACTGGTTTAATTTTCGTTGACGATGCATTCAATTTACGACGAATTTTTTTTTTTTTTTTTTTTTTTTTTCGTTTTTTTTTTTGTACAATTCATCGTTTGCCGAGAGAGGCGCTTTTGACTATTCAATACGAACGGTGGCAAAGAACTTTCGTTGACCTCGACTTTTGGCGTCTCGCGTCGATTCGTCTTACAGTTTTCACGTCACCGACGAAACGGCAGAAGTAGCTGAAGGAACGGAGAGAGCTGGTCGGGGTTTAAGTCTGCCGGTAGCTAGTCGAGAGTAAAGACGAGAAGAAGGAATAAGAAGGCTGAGGAGATGCTGCGGTGGATGGCGTACGGGGAGGCTTGACGCATGGAATCGAGTGGCGAGAGAGTGCACTGAATATTGTATGTGGCATTCTCGTACATCATTCGCGGGGAAAAATAAAAAGGGCTTTGCCGCGTTGCGCGTTCTTGGCGCCGACTGTAATACCCGGGACTGCGAGGCTGTATACTCAACGGCGGGTATATCAGAGAGCGCGCTGGAGAAACGCCCGTGAAACATTTCTTCAACTTGTAGTTTTTTTTTTTTTTTTTTTTTTTTTTTCTCTCACTTTCGTCACGTTTTTGCAGCATCGTCAGCACGAAGAATATTCAAGATTTTCGCAAGCGAAATAACCGTTGAATTTGTTCTGCTCCTCAATGAAGCGCTAACTAATCTCATCGACGCTTCTCTCGGGTTTCGTCTATCAGTAATAAACACGAGGCGTTGAGTTTCACAAGATATTCCATCGTCGCTTGTCTCGCATCACGAAAATATCCGACAGACGCGTTCCTCGTATATTTTAATTGCTCTCAACGATAAGCAATTATCTCGAAGAACGGAGTCAAGGATCTTTCCGACATTCGTCTTGAATTCAGAAGGAAGCTTTTGCCATGCAGGTGTCCTTTAACTTCGGAACGAAACGACGCTGAACATTCTCTTCTTCTCCATCTCCCACAAGTCGGGGTTCAACCTCTGCCTCTTCGCTTCCCTCTGCTCGGTTTCTCCCGCCATATTCTCGGTGGTTTAACAAAACTCATTATCCCGCTCGATGCGGTTCAGAGTAAAGCTACGTTTCGATCGTAAAAGAAGGCTATTGCGCTTCACGGCTTTTCCCTGTGGTGCGAATCACTGGTATCCTCGATCGGCCGAGAAAACGAAAGTCTCTTCTTAAGGTGACGCAATTCGCGAGGGCTGACCTTTAGACCCCCACCGCCCAATAATCGGCTTCCTTACCCGCGCGGGTGCTCACCGTTCACTATATAATACACCATATCTCGTTTATGACTCATGGTTTTATATTATAACTCCCGCCGCGATAGGACGTCGAAACGCTTGCCGAACGTGACTCGGTTCGAAGGCTTATAGATTTTATTTCCCAGTTTTTCTTGCTCGCGAAGAATCTCGCCAGTCACCACGTCGATCGTGGCAAGGATCACGAAGTTTTCCATCTTAGCGTTCGTGAAATCGAACGATGGTGTTCGATCTAACAGCGATCTTTCGATCCCGTGTGGAGAACGTGACCGAAGGTGAATTTGTCAGCGTTCGGCAAAATCTCAGACGTCGACACGTGTAATATAACACAAGAAAATCCTCGTGTAACACACATACCATCGACTACATCGTATAATCGCTAATCCGACTTTGTTAGATGGCACGAGGATAGATTGGGCTGATCAGGCACGAGGCGAGTTTAGCACTTGGAAACGCCGTTTGGGGAGGAAGGGGGAGGGAGGGGGTGGCGGGAGAAGGTTATACGATCGTCAAAGTGTGAGTTATCGCCCAACCGGATACGAGTGTGTCAACGTATGTGAAAGGTTTCCTCTCCTTTCCCTATCACATCGCCAGAGTTTCGATTAACCACGTTCCACTGTTGGATTTTCGGACAGAGCTTCCTACCGGATTTTCACAGGATTATACAGCAACGAGGAACAACGCCTCGTTGATTCCTTTCACTGTTCTCACCGCTTACATCACCGGGCTATGTTCGCATGCAGAAACTATTCCGAATTCCCATGACACCCATTGAATCTAATGGAGTAGATACACCGGAAGTAGCCTCGGTACCAGCTGTGGCCATTTCCATTAAAAAATACTCCCAAATCATTATTTCTTAATATTTCGACGTTAATACTTTGAAGTAATTCATAAAAATGTATGGAACTATCAACACGCCGCCATTTTAATTAAATTTTCATCAGATTTTTATCATTTCGAACACAGCGGCCAAAAGTGGACCAAAGATCGCCCCGATATTTCTATAATTTTCAACGTTGCGCAACTTTGCAATGATTATCATTATCCCACAGACCGAATTATCGTTGATTCCAAACCGTTCCGAAATTGCTGAACAAAATATTTTTGTCGTAGAATGCGCGAACGAGCAAAAAAAGAAGTATATATTCTTCTAAGCCAAGTGTCGGTTTTGCACAGTTGCCGGGTGGTCGGTTTTTCGTGCAGTTAAAACGCCGCGAGAAGCTTTACATTTTCGTCGTGTCCCATAAAAATGCAAACAAATGATTTTAATCTACGTGGTTTATGTGCGGCGAATTAGCGCCGTATCCGCGAGTGTTACAGCCCGCCTGGCGGCGATTCAGCACCCGGGCATGAGTACCGTGTTGCACCCCGAAGCTCGGGCAATGCCGGTAGCACTACCCAAACGGACACGACTCTGAACGGCGATGCCGTTTCATGGGAGGGCGAGAGGGCTGAATGCAGCCAGGACCAGTCCGGGTTACCGCAGCCGGCAAACAATATAGTATATTCTATAGCGGAGTAGTAGTAGATAAAGGATACAACATGGATGCGGTGTTAGCCTCCTGTGTTGATGTTGTAGTAGTAATTGTACGACGAGACGCGGGTCCCTTTCGCGATGAGCTTCTCCCGCCGGCTTTCCGTATCGGCCGCAACTCCTCTACTACCAATGTTCGGCTGATACATATTCAAAGACAGGATGTGTTACGCCACCGATACAACCGACCGATAATCGCACGATGGAACAACTATTGTTCGGACTCTATATACTAAAACGTGTCGGACATGGGATACAAGATTATTAATTAAGCTAACCGGATTCTTCCTTCACCCGTATCATTTTTCCATCTAACGCGATATGCGGATAGCGAAGCGAAAAAAAATCGGAATGGTTGCAATCAAATCGGTAGAAGAATCCTCTGGTGTGCACGTGATTTCGATGGATATAGGGACCGTATGCAGAGATGAACAAAACAACAGGTAGACCTGTATTGCTCCCCCCATCCTCCCCCCTGGTCGGGAGGCTAATGTGAACATCCACGTGAATTCCTAAGTGAGAAATATGCGTCTAGCCGCGACGTATCGGGAAGGACTGTTTCCGACTCTGTTCTCGCAAGCGCTATATCGTCCACGCGCACACGCACACCAGTTCGCTCTCTTCCATTCGCTATTATCCTATATCCGTGAGCCTCGCTCTGTCTATCCATATATTCAGAGCTGCGTTCCTATCAACCCCCTCGTCTCCCTTCCCCCATTCTCGCTTACTGCGACTACCGCTGTTTCCTATGGACTATACGGCACACGTTCGTTCACCTAGCCAAGCTGCTACCGCTGCACCGGCGTGCGCGCTCACTGTAATCCAAACATATTGTCTTCCGGCTCTCCGCGCATCCGGAATCTACGTAGAGAAAGAGCTTTCCGTGTCTACCCACGTTCGCACCCTTTGCCTGGTAAATGCAGGGGGAGGGGGCATCTCTATACGCTTCGGCAGCGGTATGCGTGTACAGACGCTCTCGATCCGTTGCGATACCTCCGACGCCGTATCTCTTTCCGTCTATCGGCTTTGGCCTTCGTCGGCTTCAGCGTCCTACTAGGATTCGAAACCATTTCGTAAATGCGTCCGAATCAGCCAGAAGCGCGTTTTCGGCACATACGCTAACCCTCAACCCCGTCATCTCAATTTACCAACGTTGCACACCTTCGTATTTTTTATAGAGGCGAAACGGGTCGACCTATCCTCTAACTCCCGGTCTACCGGAAGAGCAATATCCGTGTATCATTCCTCGAATTCGCTGGATCTCACACTTTCGCTCATAAGCTCGTTCCTCCCCCGCCCCTCCCTCCCCCCGCCCGATCTGTAGCTTTGTTTTTCCACGCAGCTACGAGAGGGTACAGGTGGACATTCGGACCGCTTTGACACGAGAATAGGGTGCTAAAATAACGGGACAGGTGAAATAACGAATTTTTCACGCCGAATGAAATCTTCGTGTTGGTTGACTTTATGATGTTCAATTGCGGATAACCATCGGCTTTTATAGTTAACTATTACATTTTTGAAAAGGTACATCCGGTGGATTTGGAGTTTACGGTGTTTACGGGGTGTGCAACACCGGGTGCCGCAATAGCTAACTTTTTTTTCTTTTACAGATTTTCATGTCTAATTTTGTCGAAGTTAATGTTTTCTAAGTACCTACAGATTTTTAACTTACGGACAAAGGATGCTGAGGTTTTATTGACGTTCTATTCTACATTTGGGCACTTCGACGACGAGAAATTCGCGGGTACGAAATTCTCGCTTGTTTCACGGGACTTCTTAACGGCATTACGAAACGTTACTTGGTAAATTGTCGGTCCGCGGATGGGCCAAAAGGGAGGGGAACGAGTGAGAAAACTAAGTTGAGGGAAAAGTTTGGGACACGAAGACGAGAACGGGACGATCGTGAGCCGCACGAAAACCGGGAACGATCTTTCCTTTCCTCTCTTCTGTCGTCTCCTTTCACTCTTTCAACGTTAAGGCAGCGAAGAACGTACAGAGAATTAGTAGCTCACCGATGCGCGGAAGCGGCAGTAGCAGCAGCAGCTCTCAGCAGTTTCGTCCAAATATTATTCTTTCTTAACGAACTATCCCTGCGCTACAGTAATTCGGATACTATATATGTATATGGACTCCGCGGCAATTCGCTGAAGTCCTTGACGGTCGCTTTTGCAAGAACTCTTTGAGACCCGAATCTGGTTAGAACAACACGAAAAGAAGTCGAGCGCACGATCACAAAATCTGACGAATCAATCGTAATACAGATATGGTGTTCAGTGGATATAAATTTCAGGAAAAATTTCAGGAAAAACAGAAAGAAAACAATTTAGGACCAACGAAAATATGCTACCAATGACTTTTCCTGGCAAATCTGATGACACTTCCAAGATTTCCAAGATTTTCAGCATCACTAAACGACGGATGAATAAGTACGCTTCTTCGAAGAAAACAGATCGAATCTGCGACGGATTATTGTCGTTACAAACTTTAAGTAAAATGCACGAGTTTTTGAAGCACAGAGAACAATGACATTACAAATAGATTGTGAGGGCCAAAGACTGATAAAGGTATAGCAGAAGTGCCGGAGCATACGAAGCATCATATGCGTTCGGTTCATTCGCGTATATAAGCATTTCGTGGCCCATTCGAGTAACTTCCTGCCTCGTATAATCGTCGAGGCTGTAAAGCGTGATCATCGTTAAAGAAAATTGAGGCCCGGGGCCCGTACCAACCGGGAATTGGGCGTTATTGCCCATCTGGGATGTTCGATTGAGCGAGTCAAGAGAGACCAAGCCCCGGATAGCCCGCAATTGCCAGGATGTTCGCTATAACACGTTTGGCAATAAAGTGGGTCTTTAACGTTGCGCTGCTTCTCGATCTATCGAGAAACACAAGGGAGGTGGGGAGAAGCTCTATTCTCCAAGGTATTGCCAAAATACGAGTATAAACGGTAGTAGTCTATTCTGCATGAATGTGGCAAGTTGCTGCTATCGATGAAGGCGAAGAAGCGTAAAAATAACGAAGCTATACACACGTAGCGTTGATACGGCGGTAGGAAGGAAAGGGGTGAGGAGAAATAATGTTCGCTCAAGAAGCGCCCTGAAAGAACCGCGGAGCATCCCAGCTTTTGTTGGTAAGTTCTGCCCGGCATGGTACCAGTGCGAGTCACCCTTATGGAAGGCGAATAACATTTTTGACTCACAAAGTCCGGACACGTATGCCGGTATCGCTGTATATACGAGTCTGTCGACGGTACGAACGTACCTTCGCCCTCTCGCAACGCCTTAATGTGTAACACACTCACCGATGGCAAAGCCCGAGTCTCACAGACATAAAAATACGAGCGAGAGAGAGAGAGAGAGACTTCGTGGTGCAGCGTATAAATTTTTTCGCTTGTATACGTAAGCGACGTACTTGTAGGACATCAGGTATTGCCTTCCAAGCTACCCTACTGCCTCCCTGCGACCCTACTATCTCGACCTTTTAGTTTTGTTTTCTTTTTCTCGTTCGTCTTTGCCTCCCCCCCCCCCCCCCGCCGCCCCGCCGCCCCCTCCCTTCCGTTACGGTGCTGGAGCTTACTACGAGCTTCAAGAAATTGTTGAACGTTCCGCGTCCGCTTAGATTCTCTGCCACAACCTTCCACCAGAAGCACGAGCTTCCTGCTACCATCCAGAGGATTCTCCTTCGTCTGTATTACTGTAAAACTACCATCCGTACGTACTCGCGGTTAAACGTATTTCGCTACGTGGAGGAAACCGTTGCTGTAAATAGTTGGGAGGCAAATGCAGCTTGGATAAAAAATTATTCTCTCCGTGACGTTGCATGCGCTCGAGACTGCGGCTACCAGTTCTTGGAGAGTAATAAGGGTCAAGATATTAACATCGACATCGATCCGACCAAAACGTGTGTTCAAAAACCCCTCAGTATTTATGCGACATGATATACGATGTTTATAGATTCGAGGAACCACCAGTCTAAACAACGAAACGTTGTGAATACAGGGTATACAGTGGTTCCTCTGTTTCGGTTTACGAACGTTAATATTTCTTTCGCCGGCATTTACCATTCACATCGACTGCATATCGTCATAAAACGAGATGCCGCGGGGGGATAGGTATGCGGAGATCAGGTCGAGAAGTCGATCGTCGAAAGATGGACACTCGGACATCGGCGAGCCCTGGCAAATACGGCCGTCACGTAACGCAACCGGACTGTATACGAAGATCGAGAATAGCCAAAGAGTTTGAGAGAGTGTAGCGAAAGAGGAACGAATGTGCTTGGAATGGAGTGGAAGATCGGCCGGTGTAAGGCGAGGGACGAGAAGGCAAGAGAGCACAGGGACGACTCGAACGTACTTGGGGAACGACGGCCGTATAAAATTGTCGAGTTTATCGGTACTTCGCCGAAACCGAAGTGAATATAAAATGCGTTGTCCCGAGGGAGACATATCCAGGTGGAAGAAGGAGGTATGCACGTTGGAATACCCGGTGTATAACGTAGACATTCGGCTACTCGCGAGTATACGTTTGCATAGGTATACCTTTCTATACATCGCGGCCAATGCCAGAAGAGAGAGAACGAAGGAGCTTTTCTTTTCACTTGCCGCAGCGCGCAACAGAGGTCTATATAACTGCACGAAATTGTAAACGAGAATAACGCGCATTTTTTGGCGAAGATAGAGGAACACCAGAACGAAGGTCTACGCTCTGCTGTGTCGAGAGAACGAAACCGCGAAAAATTTAAATACCCTACGAAAGAAATTTCCGTAGACGCTTATAGAAGTATAGTTGCCATAAATGAGAAGAAGTCAGGAGATATTTAAGATTCCAGGTCTCTTGGAACGAATTCTCGGCTGAACGTTTGAACAAAAGTGCAGTAGATGCAAAAATTTGGCGAACTCTTTCGCACATCTGCCGACCGCAACTCTAATTCTTGCGCGGATAGGATGGGACCTTGCGGTTTAGTTAGTTGCTATGGCTTGCGAAAGCGAGAAGAAGGAAACTAAGCGAAACTAAGCGACGCGACTGAAGCAACAATCTTTTAATAAGATCTCTTCCGTACCCCAAGCGCCATGATATTCTTATGCATTAACAAGTATATACACTGTGTGTATGTATATGAAATGCGATTCTTGGATATCGGCACATCCATGAATTAGCGATCTTTTCGGATCTGCAGGATACAATTAATTTTTGTATTAATCTATTTATCGAACTATTCGATAAATCTACAATTTTGCAAGTTTCTGTGTACATTTCACTTTTTCTTTTTTTTTTTTTAACCGCATATAGTACACTATGTGAAAATGACCACTTGTAAAAAACTCAACGCCACCGATAGTTTCACCTCGCGATGGTGTTGAAACGAGAAAAGTGTTGTAACTCATACATTGAGGATATAAAGTCTAATGCGTTTCGGTGCACAAGGTTTGCGATGCGATTCTATTCGAATATACATATATACATATAGTACATCTATTGTACAGTCGGAGAGCCTTAAGAACCCTTTCAGACACGGGGCTTCGTCTTATTTAAATAAAAGCATCGATCCCCATCCCACGGAGCCATTGGCGGACTCTCCTCCGATCCGACGATCACGCCTACCCCAACCCTCTTCTTCGTCGATCCTCTTCTATTCACTAGACTAGTACACAGTATACCTGTGCATCCGTACTCCCGGGTCTCGTAGACGAAACAAAATAGTAAAAAAAAAACAAAAAATGAAAGAGAAAAGTGTAGCGGAAAAGAGAGGTAAAGTGAGAAGGCGAGGGGATTCAGTAGAATGCAGCCACTCGTAGAAAAGGATGCATATTGCGAGATTCTTTTTATTCTATTCTCCGAAAGGATCCTTCTTGGAGTTGCAAGCTTTTCCACAACGACGACGACTCTTAATCTCCATACGTAACCACCGTCAAGGCTCGTTGCCCCCGTCTTCCCGATTTCATTCTCGCTTTTTCATTCTCCTATCTTCCGTTACTTCGCTCCCCCTCTCCCCCCGTTGCCTCGTCCTATCTTAGTCGTATTCTTGTTGTCTCAGGGTCAACGAGAAGTGCTCTGTACGAAATTCAATCGTGCCACATCCTGGCCCACGGTTATCGAGAAAAGAGATAGTCGTTTTGTGTTGCGACTATCTGCTGTAGAGTATAAACTCGAGAGCTTCTTCACGGGTTTACCTTGCCTCCCAGATACGTAGCAGTCTCGCTCGGTGGATCGAAATGCGGGGCCTGATTTACAGGGATCGTCTCTTCTTACCTCGCCGTCGTATAGTCTACATTCTCTATTCCCCTTCTCTACGTTCCCTGACGTAGACACACACAGGACTTCTCTCCTTCTACCGCTCTCGAAACTCTCGCGAGTGCCCGGCCTAAGTTGCTGCCGAAGCTTCGTCTTCGCCCGTCGCTGGGGTAAATATACGAAACGGTTCCTCGGGGGACGATTCGGATGCAGAGAGGAGAAAGAGAGAGGCGAGAGATGAGAGGAGCGGTTTGGCTTGAAATTATATTCCAAGCGGACAAAGTGGCCATATCGTATAGTATAGGGAAACTCCTTGCAAGATCCGAGCGGCGTGGAGTGCGCGCGACGGACAAGAAAAGCCGGATAAAAAAAAAAGCTCCGTTGGAGCTTCAAGTGCGATAGTCAACTAAAAGAGCGGAAGAATATACGAGATGAGCCGATAAAAAGTGACGAGACTTCTATAAGAAAAAAACTGTCGAAGACTGGAACTCACTGACGTATATATGTATCTATACGACGAACAATGTTGCATTATATTATTATTTTTATATATAAGCTCAAGGTAACTGGATATACATATATCATAGTTGGCAAAGCGAAAATACTCATAGCCTGCGCATGCGAGATCACGGGGATCCCTGTCGTGGCCAATTATCGTGGCACAATGAGGCCCGCGGAGGGTCGTGAAGCAAAGTCCTCAACGAGAATCGTACCGTTTCTCCGCTGTATCTCGTTTTTTTTTCATGGCCTCTATACTGCTAGACGGTCTTGTTTGACTAGAAGAAGATGAGTCAGACACGTGCTGCTCAACGCTAGGAGCATCCTAGATAGATTCCACATAACACGCTTCGTTCGCTTATTCCCCATCGCTTCTCTCTCGTCGACGCCTTATTGGGATGGACGCGAGCGGACGTCGTTATTTCTCCCGTTTCTCCCGGCTGCTTGCTCGTCTGCCTGCCTCGGCTGTGCCATTTCGCCATCCCAACCCCCTCTCCCTGCGTCCCTTCGATTTCGATAAAACGTAATCGATTCTACTGCCACACGACTTTCTTACCGCCCACCCATTCGAATCTTCTCCCTGCTCGCGAGCTATGGCAACGTTTTCAAAACTTTTCTTATCTTCACCGTATTCATCTTCTCGCTCGCTCCCGCATGTTAGCTTTCGTACTCTTCGTATTTTCTTCCCTCCCCCTCGTCATATATATATATATACATATATAGTATATGTATCTTCTCGACGAAACGACCATTCGACCGGTATACCCACGCGTCATCGGTGCACAAACGATACGACGAGATAGCGACATGAGCCTAATGACGCAACTGTCTTCTTTTCCATTCCCTTTGTGTATCTTCATCAATGCGAAACGTCACGAAACTCTATCATGCTATCCCCGAGTGGGATAACGTATCCAAGTTAATTAGATCCACGCGCGCCCGCGCTGTTCTCTAATCTTATTTATCGTTTGGGGCGAATGAGAATGATATTAGGAAGTGGGCGAGGATGGCTTTGCAAGAATAAAAATCAGCAGTGAAGCTGAATCAACTTTCGGGAATTGCGTCGAAAGTTTTTAGCTACTCGGTATGTTCCTATCTCAGTTCTAACCTCCCGAGACTCGTCACTTACCATCGAAACTTCGAGAAGTTGCCGAGTCCGACGGTGCATCAATGTCGTATTTGCGACACCCTGAGCCCTCTTGATACTCTCTCGTGCTTCTAAGTCGCCCAAAGCGATTTACATCTGTTAGCGAATGCGTAATGAAGATTTTTGGTACTTGGTGCTTTCTCACGTTGGCGCTATTCTACTTCAACGTTTCCTTGACTCACGTGAGAGTATTGCGAAAGTCCTCGGCGCTTTACGGATGTTCTCAGGGTGGGTAAGGAACCAATGTCTAGGCGGAGGACGGGGTTTCCAACATAGAAGGTGGATGGAAGACGCAGAGGTGTGAGGAGATGGAGGGAACGGGTGGGAATACGGATCGTCGCGAAGAGGGCTGGTCTGGAGGTGATAACTTCTGATTTACGCCCTTCCCTGACTCTCTCCCCTTCCATTTGGAGGATCCACGTTCTTCCGCATCAGTGCGAGAAAGAGGGACACGGATATTCTCGAGTCTTCTCTATCTACGTGTGCCTTTCTTCTTCTTCTTCTTCTTCTGGTTCTCTTCGATGTATATACGCTTTACTCGGTCCCTCGCTTCCCTTGTGGCGGGAGAGCTTTCTTTCCCTCTCCTCCATCTATACTATCCTTCGCACCCTGATTCTCATTTTCTCACAACCCATCCCAGCTTTGTGTACCCCGCCGTGCCGCCGCAGTACCATCCTCGAATAACAGCGGCTCTCCCTCCGTTTCTCCTTTTCCTCGCCCGTGCCGGGCTTCGCGGAGAGGGCTTCTACTCCAATTAACTTTTAATGGTGCAGATAGGGAAACGTATGCCTGCCGAGGACCCGGCCGACAACGACTCTGCCTCTTTCTCTTCTCCTTTCGCTATACTTCTCCCTCTGTTGCTTTCGCGAAACCGAGGCTTTCCCAGTTCTCACTATCTCTCACTCTCCCTCGCGATATGTCCCTCGTTATACCTCTCTCCTCTCATTTTAACTTCACCGCTATGTCGGACTATCTTTCTCGAACTCTCGACGCTCCGCAGCTTTGCTTACCGTTCTGTCTTTCCTGTTCGTCTATGATCTTCTTCTTCTTCTTCTTATTCTTGTTCGTGTTCTTCTTCGTCTGCTTCGAACGACCAACCCGACACCCATCTTCCATCCTCCCAAGAGATGCTGCTGCTGCTGCTGCTGCTGCTGCTGCTGCTTTCCGAGAAGGCAGCGCGACAACTTGTTAAGTAATTAAGTGTCGTTCTAAGTTTCCGTTTAATAATAATTTAGTGACGTTTACGAACTCGACGGGGGAGGGAGGAGCGAGTTGCGAGCATCGCATCGCGCTGCGGGAGCTTTCCGTCATGCTGCTTTTCGGCATTACCGGCATGGCTCGTTTCACGAACGAACACAGCACGTTCCACCGTCTTATCCGCACCCACGCAATTCTCTCATTCTCTCTCTCCCTCAATCTTCTTTCCTCCAACTTTGCTAACTGATTTCTGGGTAACTGATTCGTCTACATTTGCGTGTCTACCTTTCGACTAACTGTGTCTAACAAAAAAAAAACCATTACCCGAGATGTATTAAAGTAATAGAAATGCTGTTGTCAATTTGCCGAAAACTTTTCGTGAATAAATTTAACCGCTTTGATAACGAAAATAAATTATTTGGTTTCCTTGTAGAGGGAGCTGTGTTCTCGTAAAAAAAAATTGTTTTCGATATTTTCATGTCAAGTCATTGAAAATTTGAACGATAAATAGAGTGTTGTTAAATTTTTTTTTTTTTTGGAATTCTGAATTTTTTGAAAAATATCTGTTCGCAATCTATTCCGCGCACTTTTGAGTTGAATTTCATAAGATTTGGTATTGAATGTGCGATGAATACGCCACGAAAATCAGAATTTCTCGAAAACGAAATTTCTTTGAAAACTTCGAAATTGCAATCGCGCGTTTTGATAATATGTTGAAAGACACACTGATTTCGTTTCTATACGAACAGATTGTGCATAAAAAAATATTGCAAAATAAAATCTTAGATATTCCTTCGTCTTTATTTGCCATCTTTCACGAAGCATCCTCCACGAGGAATCCAAAATGTATTACCATAATTTCCCATAGGAGTTTTTTGAGAGATGGAAAATGATGAGAAAACAATGTGCAATGTTCTACTTTGCGATCTTTTTTTTTTTTTTTTTATTATTCACCACAGGAAAGTACTGAAGTGAAGTATAGAAGATGACGACCGCCGAAAATATAAACATGCAGAGAGCGTAACATGGGACTCCCAGTAGGCGCGGTGGCAGCTGTCACCTAACCTAACCCTCAGCTCTCGCTTTCGGCATATCCTCCGTTTCGTTTTTTTTCGTAATAATTTGATTTTCGCTATATCTTCCCTATTTCGATAACCTACGCATCATTCACGCGACAGTATTTTTTTTGTCTTTCGGCGCAACACCCTGCGCGCTCAACGGGCAACGATAACTAGCGCGTGAATACCGTTGGGCCAACGAAAAAGCTTCTAAAACTGTCGTTGACCTGCAAGGGCCAACGGGTTTTCTCATTCCACGCTTGGAACATTATTCACAGCCCGTCATCCCTCTGGCTAAATTTTCTTGTGCGCTAACGCAACCGAGTCGCTCGAACGTCAGAGGGTTGCTTCTCGCCTCTTCTTCATCTCGAACCCCCTGTGCCGGTGTGGAGGAGAGCAAAAGGGGAAAAAAAACCGCTCAAACTTTTCGTTCACCGAAGAATCAACTTATTATTTCGAACGAAACGAGATAAAACCCCTATTCGACTCGCATTCTTCACGCTCGTATACAACAATGACGAAAGGATGGGGCAGACTAGCATATCCCCAACCCCCAGCGTCGCACCTTCACAACGAATATTCTCAATTTTCATTTGCTCGCGACGAATGCGCACGTGATCTGAATGTTCCACGAAGAGAGGAATAGGGGATTGTAGTGAAAACGCGAAGAAGCAGCTCTCGAACGTCGAAGACCAGGACGATATGTCATTGACGAAAGGTTCATGGCAACGGCGTGAAAAAAAAAAAAACGGAAAGAAAGGCAGAGGATATATAGAGAGCTTCGAAAGAAATGAGAACAACAACAGCGTCTGTTCTCGTGTCACGGTATCGACAATTCTGTAAACGTAGTTTTGACTCTAAACGCTCGAGAAGCGAATGAGAAGAAGAAGAAGGAGAAGAAGAAGAAGACGAAGATGAACGAAGGGAAAGAATAGAATGAGACGGAAGGTAAAACGCCGGTACCAGAGCCACAAAGCCGGAAGAAGGGGTTTTCCGTAGTGCGAAAAGTCGATCGTTTGTTAGAGAAATTCAATAATGCGACCGACGGTTGACGGGAGGGGCCCAGCGTGTGACGCGACGTCGACTCTCTTCCCGTCGAGAATCGACGATAGTCCGGAGGGAGCCGCACCTCGTCATCGTTTATCAATCAATCCGTTATTTTTCAACGTTCAACGCCACTCGACGACGCGAACTCTCACCTATACCGATAGACGTGTATACGCGGCGAAAAGAAGTCCCGAGGTTATACCGGTTAGTTTTCTATATATGGGTAAAGCGATGAATAAAGCGATGTATATGTGAAACATGTATTCGGATAGAAAAATCTGGTGGATATCTGCGGTGGCTTATGTGTGCCACGGATCCTTCGCAAATGCACCGAGAGAAGCCCCCCCATCAGAAATTTCGAACGTATGGGAGATATTCACTTACCTACTATCGTGACTCAAGATCGTAGGTCTCTTCGTTCTCTCTTCTCCTTTCGCGCATATATAGCTATAATAAAGTGATGTCAAACGGATATGTGACGAGACTCGATCTGTATAGTATATATCCTACACACACACACACACACCATATGAGACCGTATAGAGTAAACCGAATGACGAAGAACCTTGCCATCGTCGGCAAAATGCTCATACAGCAGCCTCGATGATGGAGTCGTATACTCGACACACTCTCGACAGCGTAGTAGGGTAAACATGGTCTCAACCACATCGTACCGCTACGACTACTATATTACGGATAATGGAGAAAGGTTTGACGGTCTTCTTCTACATTCTTTCGCTCAATTTTTTCTTTTTTTTTTTTTGCATTTATTTTTTCATGGAAACTCGAGAACTCGAGAAGGTTACGAACTGATATCGACCGCAAAAAGACATAGGGGTGTGTATCGCAAATTGCTTTACACGCTAAGACGTGCGGTACACACCCTTCGGCGCTTCTTGGCGCTACCCGATATGATTTTAAATAAAAAGAAAAATAAAAGTTTCGCGAAAATTTCGCCGACGAAAAGTTGATCGGGAAAAAATTGGACATTTTTTTAGAGGGTTGGAAAAAGTCTTTGATGCAGTTAGGAAACGCGAGTAAAAGAATTCAACAGGCGTTCTCCCCGACTGCACCGGAGACTTTTTCTTAATCTGAGAAGTCATTCCAAATTTTTTGCAGATTAACCACTTTGCAGTCGGGAGCTTTTTTGCACAATTTTTATTCCGCTTTGTATTTTTACGTTTTTACTGTGTATCGGATATTTACGTTTATTGGACGCGAATTTCCTTTAATCCTTCCGTCGGCCACGATATTTAAATAACATTACTTATCACTCACGTATCAGAGCGCAACTAACGGAATGGAACTTTATGAACGAACAGCTAAACGAATTAAAGAAAAAAATCGGACTATACGAACACTCAGCAAACATTTTTTAAATTTTTTCACGCGGAACGTTTTACGATCGGTTCAGTGGCTGAGATGATATTACAAAAATACGAATACGGAAATGATAACTTTACGGAAATACCGTGCATATAGCATTTTTCGCCTTTTTTAGTCGGAAGTTAAAAAGATTTGCTGATGAAGCGAATCCGGCCGTCCGGCAGTCGTAACAATGCAGCGATACGTATCCCCCGCGAGATTATTGTGTCAGTTTATCCAGTAGCAACGTGTCACGAGTACATTAACTGTGCAAAAGAAATGCATAGAGTATTATGCACTGCAGCATAATGCAGAGGGCGCGTTGCTATTAATTTCGCGTTAATTGATTGATTGTAATAATATACGCCGAAAGTATCTTCTCGTGGTTCGGTGGTTTTAATCATGTGAATTAATCGACCCGGACCTCCCGAACGATAGGGTTACACCGCTAATAAGCTTTACAAACGTTGATAAAATTCACCCGGTGTTTACAAAACTTATGGACGATACTGTACTTAATGGCGTTTCAAGTTGTATTAGGCATGTTAATTAATTTCGTTCCCGCCACCACCGCGAAATGGCCATTACCCGGTATACGCGATATACACGATCACCGTTTGCGCTTTTGCAGTGAATTCGAGTGAATAAATGAGTAACGTCCAATCACATTCGTTCTCTATTTCTTTGATCAAAAGCATTGCCGGTTGAATGCCATTGACACGATAATGAACTTTGAATAACAATCGATTCATAACTCGCTATGTTATTATCCGTTATCGAATGGAAAAGCGCAAAAAAAAAAAAGTGCGAACAATAGAGAAAAAATTAATTTCAACGATTAATGGTTATTGCAAGCGTTTTACGAATACAGACGATCCGTTTTACTTTTTTTTTTAAGTACACGGAAATAAAACTGTGGATGAAGCCATAGACCTTTAACTCCGAAGCTATTATTCTAATTACGAGGTGAGCCGCGTCTGGTACAAATCCTAAGCGGAATATAAACATCGACAGGAGGAGTCGAGGGATTATGTACGATGGGGAGGGTGCGAGGAGGAGGAGGAGAAAAAAAAAGAAAAGTAAAGAAGCGAAGAGGTAAACGTTGAGTTGAACTGAAGAACGATGGAAGTGAGAAGCCGAGTTAGCCGAGAGGATGAAAAAGAAAAAAAAAAACGAAGATTGTGAGACTCCGAAAGAGAGATAGCAGACGAAGGAAAAGCGAGAGAAGACTCGCGCGAGCGAAGGCACAGCGAGGAGCCAGGAATTTCATTAGCGGTTCAAGATGAACCGACGGTCCTCAGCATCCACCGCGCCTGTTTCCCTCATTCCGTCCTCTTCTCTTCGCCTTCACGACCTTATCTTTGGCCTTTTTCTACCTCCTTCTCAATTCCAATGCTCGTACCACTCTCCTCTCTATCTTTCCTTCGTTTCTTCTCATTCGGGGCTTCTCTCTCTACTTCCATTCTGATCACACGAACGCACACCCTTTCAACCCTTTTCCCTATTTCCTTGCGAACTCTTTCTTAAAGCCGTATATTTCTCCTCGTCCTGCTGGCGGATGAATTTCTTCTCTCTCGCCACGATTTTCCCTCCACAATCCGGATCTCTTTCCCTTTTACTTTACTCTCGTCTCATTCCTATCCAGCGGTGAGTCGCGCGCTCGTTAAACCGCACAACGATTTCCCCTTTTTAATCGGGTTAAACTCGCCCGATTGCCCGGGAATATTTAATAAACCCCCCCCCCCCGTCCAACTCTCTCCCGTTGCTCGCGGGCCAACCTTGCTGTTTGATAATACGGACATTGACGTTATAATAGTCTCTGCCTATACAATATAGTATACACCCCCCTTAAGGGCGAATTTCTTCCTATAATACTCTCTTGGCACTCGAATTTCCCATCCGCATTTGCACCCACTTTCTCGTAGGTGTTTATGGTTAATTAAATTGCGGAAGCGAGAGCTCTGGTTATCCCTGCAGGTTTACTCTTTTTTCTTTCATCGGTCCATTTCCTCTCCAATTTTCCTAGCGATATCCGAACAAAATTCCGATATATTCCGCGATAGTTAAGAAATTTCGTTGTTGCGTATTGGAACATAGAGACTTTCGGAAAATATCGAAGAAAATATATAATACTGTAGAGATAAAAGTGAATAGCTTAGTCTATGTTTTCATCCCCCTCTCGTATAGCGTGGGTAGTGCTTTGCTGGCTGCGACTTTTCCGCCCGCAGCTGGTCGCGTACGCCCGTTTAGGAGGGCTGTACGATTCTAGCCACGACGATCCCCGCTGTCGAGGCAAAAGAGAAGGGTAGGCAAGGGACGACGCCACTTCGCCGCATAGCAACAGACAGCGCTATCTCTTCGCTATAAAGCAGGTGCTATATGCCCGACAAACAAAGCAAATTCATTCTTCGTATTATACCATTCAGATATATATATTCCCCTGAATTGTAATACCCTTCGTATCTTTCGCGGAAGTCGATATAACATAATTCAAAAAATGTTTTTACTTCGTCAGCGAAACGCTGTTGTAGCTAACAGAGAGTCGGAACATTCCGAGACCAACCCCTTTGCTCGCAGCACACTATTCGCCTCTCTCCGCAACTCAAATACTTTTCTTTCGTTAGTCATTCTTTTTGTGCATTTGTTTTGTTCCTTGTTTTTTTTTTTTTTTTTTTTTTTTCTTTTTTGCGTTCCCGTCTTTCGTTCGAAGGGGAATAACAGTGGCGGACCAAGTGTCACGCCACCTCTGGCCAACTCTTTCTGTGTGTATGTATGTGTGCCTCGTTCGCAGCGGAACAGTCGAGGCGAATGGAGTCTCGTGCTCCACGATACGAGCAAAATGAGAAAGCCCCGTTGTGAATTTAAGAGCCCCACGTTGGAAAACGTGCCGGTTTCACGATTCTTCTTCGCCCCACGTACGCCCGTTACGTGTCGAGCGAGTATACTGTAGTAGACGAGAAGTAGGGGGCCTCCTCTCTGTACCTCTATGTGTACGTATGTGCACCGGGAGGGAAAGGGTTGAAACGCGAGGAACCGTACACCGGGAGGGTGAAGAGGAAACAACGCGAAACGACCCAGGTGAGCCTCGGTGGTTCCAGCCGAGAGAGAGATACTCGGTGAGGTCGATTCGTTTAATTTTAGAGAGCTGTACCCGGTGCCAACAACTCGTTCCTCGCCTCTTCGCAAACGGCAATGCAATACCATTAAGCCACGAAGAAGTGACCTACATAGCCTCTCTCCATGGCTCGGGGGTTCACTGTTTCACATCCCTCTCTACAACTCGAACATTTTCCACATCCACTTTGTCCCTTTCTTTATATATTTTTCCGTCAGTTCTTTTTTTTTCTCTCTCTCTCTCTCTTTCTTTTTCTCCCGACCCGAAAGTCGTATATTCATCTTTATATTCCACGGCGCCGAGGCGAGGCCCGTGTATAAAACTGACTGAACAAAATACGAAACGATCGAAAGGGATGCCACGTGCTTGTACAACGACAAGGCTTTGGAGAGAAAAAAAAAAAAAAAAAAAAGAAGCTTTCACCAGAATCGACTACAAGGCTCGCCACGGCTCGGAGACGACACAAATTAGGTTCGAAGCTTCGTCTCCACAGGGGAGACAGTCTGTCGTCGCTTCAGCCTGCCTTTCGCGATAAAAATCAACGCCCGATGTGCCACGCAGAGCAGAAACCGAACGACGGCTGACGGAAGTTACTTGTCGAAGATATTCACGTCTCGTGACAATAATCAATGTGTTGTATCAAAATTCTACGCACGTTCTCAATCGCTGTCTCATTATTCTCGTAATTATTTCAATAGCATGCGCACCCCTACTTTGGTATTAAAAATATATTACAAAAGCAGAAAAAAAAATTGTTACCGTATTGGCTAAACGATAGAGTGATTTATCTATCGTTTTTCCGCTATCTCATTAGTCTCATAATTATTTTTATCTCCCGTATACACCGACTTTGCCATTAAAAGTGTTGGAAAAGAAAAATAACTGTTGTTGCAGGTGTGCTAAACGATAGAATCAAATGTTTATCGAGTTACTGATAATAGTATCACGTTGCTTTCCGCGTTAATAATGCACGATGAAGACGCCCTGATATTTCTGCACGAGCTTCTTACAGGCGTTCAGATACGCCAGAATAGTGTAGAGGAGCGCCTCACGGTTATAAAGGGAATGGTTTTGTCGGCACGAAGGAGCCGAATGGATATTAACCAGGCAGCGAATGACACGCGCCCCCCGACCGTCCGGATGTGGGATAACGCACCATCCAAAGACCGAACTTCGGCAAACTTAGACGCTTTCAACTGTACTTGCCGAGAGGTAGGATAGAGACGCTTCTATATAGGTCTGTATATCGGTTTTCGATCTCATCGTGGGACGCGCGTCCCAGATACCGAGCTGAGACGACACCGAGGAGACGACCCTCCTACCCCCCATCGTGACGAATTGTTATCGTTTCCTCGAGCATTCGAAGATATACACGAGAATCAGAGTCGTACCCATCGACCTCAACACTAGGAACTTCCGGGGGATGTGCTTTCTATTTAATTCGTCAATTCATTGGGCTCAGCAATGCATAATCGGAACTATTCGATCGAAAGATTAATGTCGCACTCCGGTTAACCTATCTACATTAATTTTATATTGGGCAGAGAATCGATATCGATTTATTATTTATCATTTAATTATTTAATATTTCGAATGTGGTATATATGTATATATTTTTTTTTATGTGTTCATCATCACCAAAGTCTGTACGGCAATAAGCAAAATTCTGTTGAATACATTTACGGGCAAATGATTCGCATTAATTCGTATAATTCCCCGTGGGATACAGGTAAACGAGTGCCGGATGAGTGCGAGCTTCCGGAGAGTCGGGCGAAAAGAGAGAGAAAGCGAAAAATAAAAATGTGTGAAATAACGAAGTTCCATCGAGAGAACGAGAGACAGAGACAGTTGCGCCACAGTCGGGAATATACATATTCATAATCACGTAATTAAAGTGCATCCGACGCCACGGGTTAATGTACACGAAAAAGCATAGTGGGGGCATAGTGTGTATTTGTTCGCGCGACGGGGTGAGGTACAGATAAACGAAAACATAATTTGGACGAGACGCGCACATACACATTTCTACAACAAGGGTCTCATCCGCGCATCCCTATCTTCTCTCCCTTTTCGTTCGCGTTTTATTTACCGGTTAATTATAAAATGTGCTATTCGACACGTTATTCATTTTACGGTATTCACGAGGTAACGCACCCTGTCGGTACCCGATGCTCTCTCGCATAGCGCGTCAGTGACTCTTTTTTTTGTCTTACTTTGCCATATTTTCCCACCGATTAAAAATAAAAATGTGACCAGGCGATTCATAGGAGAAACGCTGCGCAATGAAAAAAAAAAAAAAAATTATAATTTCGGAGAACTAATAAATAGTTAGAATAACGAATTTTTAAGAAAAAAATAAGTTATACCAACTAATTATAATTTATATCGACTGATTGTTAATTCTCCGAATTCATCATTTTTTTTTTTTTTTTTTTTTTCGTAGGATCCCAAATAAAAGCCGACTGACACTCGATATCGTGAAGGAATTATTCGAGAAAAATAGTCGTCTGGAAATGTCGGAAGTGTTAATAATTTAGTTCAATGTCATAACGGATTGTTCCATAAAGCATAAATATATTTCTCCTCTTTCGGTAACGCCGTCGCCGAGGACGTTTATTATAAATATGTATAGTCAGCTTCTCGGGATATATAACAGCGAATTGGTACAAAGGAAGTTTCTTCGAGAAGTATATAAAACTCGAAAACGAAACCAGACTGATACATCATTATTTCACCGCCATTATTTCGCGCTGTCCCATAAAATTTCGGAGGAGTATACGAGGGTAAGAGAGACGGAGAAAATCGCAGCGCGGTCCAAACGTTGGGTTTACTCCGATGGACGTCGGTCGTATCGTTCACGCGTGATTTAAATAGCGCGATTTGGCAGTAAACTCTGACGCGATATAAGGATAAAAGAGAGAACACCCCGAGGAACTCGGGACGGCAAGAGAGGCATTTACGTCGTTTCGCAATGACCGCCGGACGAATGATCTCGCCACCGGGCAATAACAACTTCAATTTGGCAATGAACGTCTGACTTATGTTCGGCTCGTGAAAGCAAAGGCCGCACTATGCGCGTTGTCCTCCGAAGCCGAAACTGAGAAGAGTGCAAGCATTTCTACTCGTTGTTTCGGAGGCTCCGAACTCCTTCCATTATTCTCGTTTCAACGTATTCAAACGGTGTGAGGCTATTTGGCAGAGTTAACAAAGTATCCCAGAGCCCAGTTGAAGAAGAATTTGCTTCGTTGTTATACCACCGATTTCTTTTTTTTTTTTTCTTTTTTTTTCCTCGTCGTTGGCTCGGGTCAAGTCGTGAACTTTTTACTCCGAATACTATGTACACTTTTTTTTTACTCTGGACGTTGAATTCTCGGTCGAATCATGAAAATATGCGAGTAAGAAGAGGGCGAAGGGGGAGCAAACGCTCGGGGGAAAGTAGAGGATTTCGAGGCTCGATAGGAACGTCACGAAACCCCTTGGGCCGTCCGTAATCACTCGGAGAAATTGCGGACTTGCGGGATGGAGAGAAATGTCTGCCGGATAACGTTCGGCCTCTACTACTCATAGGTCGACGACAGGAGTGAGATAAAAGTTTGAATGGAAAATACGAGAGAAAAATAATAAGCGTTGAGAAGGAGAGCGGATAAATTGGCGTCGAGGGGTGATCGACAAAATACAGGTGAGAGACAGAAAAAAAATGTTATACCGAGTGGTTGAGATAGAAGAGACGAATGAGGTGCGGTGAGAGCGAAACCTCCGCGAGAAGCGACGAGAGGAGAGAAAACGAGAGAGAAAGACGCGTCTTCGCTTTATCGCGGAGCGTGTTTAATGAATTCAAAAGCATGTTAACGCTGCCGCCAAAGACCCTCGTGAATATGCAAGCCATGCCGTAAACTTCGAGCAGTTATTTTTTAATTGCAGTTTTTTGTTTCCTCCCCCGCAATAGCGGGAAATTCGTGTCGGCCGCAACGCCGCAACGCCCCGTTGCAGGACGATTTTGCAACGCGCCTCGCGTCCCGACGTCGTCCTCGTCGTCGTCGTCGTTGTGTTTCTCTCTTCCATCCCCGCGCTTTCACGTTGCCGGAGCGAGAGAAATATTATTAGTGGTCGCTACTGGCGCTGCCGAAGGGTATTACGCCGTGGAGCGCGTGTTAAGCTCGGCGCGAAAGAGAGTTAACTATGACGAGATGCGAATACGAGAGTGCAGACGCGGCGAGTCCCGCCACCACCCCTCCATATACTCGACTAGACTACGCTTATTTCACAAGATACCGAGGCACTTTCGGTGCTCAAAAAAATGTGCATATATAATCGAAATCTACTTACACATGTATATTTTTTTAACTTACTGCGTCATTAATATCGTAATTACAATTATTATTATTATTAATAATAATAATAGTAATAACATCTACGGATTGAAATCTAAACGTGCAGACGAAGTTTTTCGTGTCTTTCATTCCAAATGGCAAAAAGAAAATTGGAAGAAAACCAAATTCCGTGATTTCGGATCATTGTGCACCCTCTCGATTTTTCGCGCGCTCACGTTTTCGATTTCTTAGCGAATACACCGATATACCGGCATTTGTATTCGCCGAAGAGAAAAGGGTTTTCTTCTTTCTCTCATTCTATGACCCCCTTTTCTCTATTCCCTTACCCCTTTCTCCCCCGTCCTGGTTTTCTTCTATCTTTCCACCTTTCGTTCACTGCTCTCATAGCAGAATAAGCAGCGGAGGCAGAGCAGCATCTCTCCGAGCCATTCGCATCCGAATGCAAATTTACTCGCGGTCCCGACGCGATCCTTGACTCCGAGGTATCTTTGCCGACTGTACTCTATGTACACGCTATGCATGTACACACGGTATGTGTATTAGTGTGGAGGAGAAGGCGGGAAGGGGCGGAGGTGGGGGCGGTTGGCAGGAAGGATGCAGATGGGAGCGTTACGAGCTCGGCGCACCATCACAACCGGGTATTCCGAGTCGTCGTTGCGTCGAGAGGGTTCCCGGAGGTCGAGAGGGCCGAGGTCGAAGGCTCTATCGTTCTCATTTCATGCGGGGAAACCCTCTCTTACTCCTTCCTCTCACTCCGCGGTATTGGAATATCTTCGAACTCATAGGCAAGGAGAGCGCGTGCTTGCTTCGCTGCTGCTGATGCTTCCGCGCTGCTATGCTCCGGAGAACGCGAGGTACATGTACAGAATTGCTATACATATACCGTACAAGCGAATGTTGATTCCAACCGGGTAGGGTAGCTCCACAGTGGAAGGGTTCGAGGGTTGTGAAGGAGAACGGAGAGAAAGAGCGCGGGAGCAGTAAAAAGATTTCCGTTGCCGGGACGGTGGGATGCGCGGCCCGCGTGTAATTCGCGAAACACGGGATAAAGATGGTTAAGGTATATACTCGAAAAACTGGAGTGTATACTCACAAAGAGAAAGGAACGAGAAACAGCCGCGGCATGAGAAACAGGTAGAAAACAGAAGAGAAATTCGGAAGCAATTTAGTTTGGAATTAATTAACTCGTTGATGACGTTGCTCACGAGGAGAGGAGAGAGAGTCATCAGAGTGTATTATAACTGCGAGAAAGGGTCCTTGCGCAATTTCACGACTTTCATGTCCTAAAGTAAGGGAAAGGGAGCGGGTGAGCTCGTTCACTCGCACGCCAGTATAGTCACGCGACGTTTCCTATACTGCAACAGCCCTGAGTATGGTAACTATAATTCCAGAGCTCTTGCAACGTTCGCTAACTACACATCGGCTACTTACGTACGGTACATGAAACCAAATTTCATTGTTGGACTGATTTGTGCTCAAGGTATTAGAGCTTTAAAATGGAGTTACTAACATGATCACGTCGAACACCGAAGAAATAAGTTGGCGGGGCACTCGACACGTGCGTACATACGTCGATCACCGTCCGACTGGTTTACACACAACTGGAGTCGCCGATAGTTACCTACTACAAAGCTCGCGTGTGATCGCGAAATGTGAGTTAAAAAAAAAAGAAAAAAAAAAAAAAAGCTCGTTCGCGTGTCATGAAGAGAACGAACGAGGATGGAGAATAGGGGAATGGGGGTGAGAGCAAAAAAGCGGAGCATGAAACAGAGAGCGTGCTACGGTGCGGCGAAACGATCTCCGTGTGTAATGACGCTGCGGCACTACATTTTTCGAAGCATATAGTACGTAGTACAACTATAGTACAGGATTATAGTCGGAGGCGGTATTAACCCTTCCCTGAAGTTATTTCCCCGCGTGAGAGACTACGGTGCGCCTCACCGCGGCATTTAACGTCCGTTCGAGTGGCCCGATCTTCCTGGTACGCCGTCAGCAATACGCAATATTTATCGCTTCCATTCATTTTTCAAATTGTTCTTCAGCCTTCAAAAAGTCGTTGAAAAAAAAAAATTCTTCTAAGTCTGACCTTTAAACATTTCGTGTCTGTAACTACTGCGACTGTTGCCTACAAAACATCGTGGGCAGCAGCGTCCCACGAGTCTATTTCTATCATCGCATAACCCCTTTAGTTTTATGCTCTTCTCGTTCCCGAAGTATCGTCTTAAACAAAAATGTTAGTCTTCGAAAAAAAAAAAATACGTGCTCCCGCAGCGACTTTAATGGTTTACCCCACAGGCGAGAAAACAGAGCCAGAAATGTTTTTCTCTACCAAGGCAATCCCTACGGACAATTGAATCCGAGATTTCGTTCTATTGCGAAATAATAAATTCCGCACGGTAAAATTTCGTTGGTTTCGCCGTACGAATTGCCGTATCGATATAAACATAGAATAATGTATAGTATCGCCACGTAGTACTTTTCGATATATCCGTAGACCGTGTAATATAGGCCCCGCGCTTATAAACTTTAGAAGTCAATGCTAAAGTACGCTCGGGACGAAGAAGTAAAGAATGAGATGGAACCTCTCGGAAGAGGTAACTACGCTGAAAAACGTGTCTGGAACACCAGAGGGTCTGAGAACGAGAGATAGTTCAAGCGCACCCTGGAAAGCGCGATTTTGCTAGAGAGTTAAAGGAGCTACGAAGGACAGAGGGGAATTTCGCGGGGAGCGCGAGAGAGTAAAGCGACTTGAGTCAGACGCGGGAAGGGATGCTGATAAATGCCGGTCAGATCTCATCGGAGATATACGGTGAAGGCGTTTTATTCTTCTTTCTCTTTCGCCCTATCTCTTTACTTTTCTTCTTTTCCCAACTCCCTATACTTCCTGGCAGTGGCGTCTCTCCAGTCTATTTCTATCTTCGTATTACCCCTTTTGTTTTATCCCACCCTCGTCCCCCCAAACTTTCGTTCTACACTCGAAGCCCCATTTCTTTCGCATCTTTTTCCTCATTCTCATCCAACCGATATTCTTTTATTTCGATAACAACGATATCGAAGATAGCGTGATGCAAATCGTGAAAAGAAACCGAAGATCGTATCTCGTCGAGTCTTCCATAATGGGAAGATGAAAGATACCGTTGATGATTAGCGTTCCAGCAATGACCCTCTTAGACACAGTAATATTAACGATTCTATACCTATACGAGATTCCTGTAGATGAAAACTATACTGTAGATATGAGTGGTCCAACTATGAACTTCTCGTGTCAAAGAGTCAAAGAGCTAACCTACATACAAAAC
Source organism: Buathra laborator (assembly GCA_934046635.1). Lineage (NCBI taxonomy): Eukaryota > Metazoa > Arthropoda > Insecta > Hymenoptera > Ichneumonidae > Buathra > Buathra laborator. Next base: position 11,468,530 of record OW203900.1, read on the forward strand.
CATCAAATTAACAACAACTACTATAACACAGAGCAAGAACAACGGGCTTGTGCCGACGGTAGTCTCTATGGTGCAACGACGGTGTGGCGATTTCCACTCAGCAGTGGAAGCGTAGCAACAGCGGCGAAGCGCTCCGGCAGAAGCGAGGTCGACGGTTAGTTGGGTATTATAGCGTGCGCGGCCAACCCCCGTAGTTCAGCTCTATAACTATTAACACAGCCGGGGCTGTGCATGCCTGTGCCCACTCCCGCCCGTTCTCTACCGGTAGAACCTCCGTAGCCGTCCTCTACATCAGCCCTTCTCTCTTCCTCTTACTTCCACTCTCTATTCCCATCTCCGTACGCTACGGGCACACGATCACAACGATCTCTCTCTCGTGTTGTCTCCCTTCGCCTCTTCGTCTATCGTACCTTCTCCCTTTCCCCCCGCTCTTTCTCTCGCTCCGACAGCCTGCCAGCTCGCCAGCCAACCCCCTAATAATTTAATCGCTTTAGCGTCTGTGTTTTCACGCGCAAAGTAGGATTTACTGTAATGGCTCCCCGCTACCCTCTCCGGCGCGCACGGCCTTCTCCCGCGCAATCCAACCGACCCCCGTTCTCCAACCTCCAACGGTACTCGCATCCTACCATTGCTCACTCCTTTCTCATTCTCACACCCTATCGCTTTCTCTTCGACGGTCCTTCTTGCACGCGTATGCATCGCTTTTTTTTTTTCTTTCATTCTTCGTTACACGCTTCGGTCTCATCAGAGCCGGTGCCTTCCTGACTGTTAACTTGTATTTCGAATGATGGACAAAAATAGCGTTTTGACGATGGTCCACCGTATCCGTCACACGCGTGTGATAACTGATTTTGTTGGCATTTAAAGTAGCATTGTGTAACTTATGTGACAATCTGTTCAATTGCTTGAATAAGGGGATTGAAACATTATTTTTTGATATACAGCGCCAATGCGCATCCAATGTTTTTTTTTTTTGCTTTTAATCCGAGTATTCATGTCGAATTGCAGTAAAATAAGCGGCAGATTCGCAATCAGTATGTAAAAATACACCGGATATAGCCGTACTACGATGAACGAAAAAAATTGGTTTTAGCCAATTTTACGAACAGTTCGGATTTTTTTTTAAATGAAATTCTTATGGTTGTCCATCAAAAATAATACATAAGATAGGGTTTTCAAATAACTTTTGGAATCTTCTTTCGCTCATTACACGATGATAAAAAACGTTTAAAAAAATTATTTAAAAAATTGTAATTTTTTTTTACGAAATTTTTTTTTTTTTTCAAAAAAACTGTACGCCCGCATGATCATTTTTTCCAGTTACCTACAAATCCCATGTCAACATTACCCTAAATTCAAGTGGCTAATTGGTAATCACAACAAAAAAAATGTTACGTCTTCAAATTTGTTTGTGAAATATCCATCATCTATCTTCTTATACCTCGAATAGCAGCCAATCGGCATGCAAATTAAAGCGACAACTAAATCGTCCGATATCGCGAGTATTTTTTTTTTCTTAACACACATTTATTTATAGATATAAAATCTGATCGAATATCGTTTTAACCGAAATGTACATAGATAGCGTGTACATAGGTAAATCTCATTGGAATATAAATTCCATGACGGCGTCAATTCATCGGTAAAATGTTATATGCGTCAGACCACCGATAGATATACATATCTTTGGCGTTATAGAGTGCACATATAACTGGTGTGGCATAGGTAGAGGGTCTATATATCTCTCGTATATTCGATTTCGATAAATCACCACGTGAGCAGATATAACGCTTCCCCAGTACCTATCGGCCATTATGCTCGTTGTCGTGATAAGCATCGATAATTTGAGTCCGACGCACGTCCCGCTTTTCACAGAGTGGAGGCAGAGAGAGAGAGTGCCCGTTCGCGACGGGTATGGGACAGAATGCCGAGAGAGGGAGGGAGGGAGGGGGCGAGAGAGGGTACGTATACGGTCCACAGTGTAGGAACGGAGAATGCGATTACAGGATTTTCCTGTTGCGCACTGCGCGCTTCCAACCGGTCCCGGGCTTGAATTCGCGAAGCGATACGCGAAATCGCAATTCGATCGTAGTCTCTCACTCTTTGCTCCTCTTCCCCCAATTCCCGTTCTCGCTCTCTACTTCGGTTGGACTCTTTCGATCGATCGAATCCCCTGTCGAGCCTCTGGGCAATCCTGCACGTCGTTTCTACCATTCTCTTTCCCTCTCTGTGCTCCACTCTCTTGCATATACACTGCTCCGCGTATCGTCCGCATTGTTCCAAAATTTTCGTCTATACACGAAGCCACATAGCGCGCGTAGCGTCGATGCGTCGACTGGCCCGACGCATTGCAACGCGATATCAAATAGCTCGACTGTTTACTTCATTTTCGAAGGGTGATCATTATTAGACTCGACGTAAATCATTATTTATGGGGATATACCGGGAGGGGGGAGGGGGTGGCGATGGTTATCGCGCCGTCCTCGGTTGTAATGAGAGCAGAGCGCAGGTCGTAGGTCGTCATGAAAACCCGTCGATTCAAAACGGGACGGGACTTTAATATCCCGCGGTATTAACGTACAACAACCGTCGAGATGAGAGTTTAACGAGTCTATTTGCATTTGGCCAGTAATCGTAATTGATTATTACACGTACAGATTGAAAACATTAAATAAAATTGGTATAGAGGGCGCGCATCGGTGATTTTCGCGGGATGCCCCGTGAAATATCTGGGATACTGTGTCAATTTGGTACACATACGGTATAATTTCGTATTTTCGTTGAAAGAGAATTGTAACGCCCCCCCGCGCGCGCTTCGGGGAGAATTTCGAAATTCTACGCGATAGGGTAATAAAGGGCGATACTAACCATTACCGGCTTTGATAACCCGGCACATTCGCAGACTATAGGCATTCGTAACGTGATTCTATCATCCGCGTTACATCGCCCGATGCGTGTACTCTCGAATATCACGCCTCCTACCTGAGCAAATCCGCGGCATCGAAGAGGACGAATCACCCATATGGATTCTTCGCCGACTCGTATTCCTCGATGATGCGAAAAAACCAAAAAGGAAATAAAGTATCGAGTTTATATGGGATGGAAAGAGGACATTGGGCTCTGTGTGTTGCACGCGCTGCGAACGCGAGAGGATCGAGAAAGAGATTCGATCGGGAGAGCGGTCCACACCACCGACGTGATAAAAACTAACGATCACGCGTATATGTGATCATAATAGGACATTTTATTATTATTATTATTATGCCAAGCGTCGGTAAAAAGGTAACGACGAAAATTCAGAGTGTTACTGAAAATAGAACGAAAATGTTCGATCCATATAACATCGAGAGAATTGATCAATTTCGATGTTATTGTTTTTTTCTTTTTTGATTTTTTTTTTAAATTAATTTCTTGCGAGAATTTTTTGTTTATTAATGTGATAAATCAATTTATTCATATTTTACGGTATTCTTTACGCATTTTTCTTCATTCCATCGGGGATACTGGTCTCATTATAACGTCTATCTATATTGTACGACCATAATGAATCTGCGTGGCTCATCGACTAATTCGCGACGATGAATACGCGCCTAGCTTTACCGTCATGGAACCGACGACGGTTCATCGAGCCCATTAAAGAGCCCCGCGTTACCCACCCCCGCCCCTCCCCGCAGCTACCCTCCCCCACGAGTTTAATCTATCGGATTAATTATCTCGTCGGCCGACCGCAAAAGCAGTAGCATGCGATATCCCGCGGCAAAGGATCGCTCACGTTCTGTCTCGCGCTACATGGATTGTATTATATAAATAAATATATATATATATATATAGTATCCTTGGATATGTATCGGCAATCTATTAATCGAGCTATCAATCAATCGCCATGAAAAGTCTGATTAATTTATCGATCAAGAAAAACATAAAATGCGCTGAATCTCCGCTATATGTAAAAAAGATTATCTCCGCATCTCGTGGTATATCGTTAATAATAATATGCACGTGTATGAAATAATGAATTAAATTATTTTCAGCTCACCGTTGTTGTCGGACGTATGAAAACGGTAGAGGACGGCAGCCGCGATGAATAATTTCTTGTAAAAAAATGTTCACACTTTTGTCGATGTCACACGCGCGTATCAATGCGATTTAACGAAACTGTTGCGTTGAAAATTCAACCGATTAAACACCTCGATGTATTACAGTATTTTCGATTTTTACGAAATTTAATTAATATTCTCGATATTTATATTTTATCGTAAACCGTTGACACTCGATTGTTGCGGCACTTTCTCGTCGACGTCCCACGTCGAACAATCGTCAATCTGCAATAAAGATACAATCACTTGAATCGACGATACCGAAGAAAAAACGAAGAAGAGGCGAAGTCGGAAGGAAGAGCGGGGAGAGACCGATGTTCGATTTACGCGACAAAAAAAAATGTACCACTGCGGCACCATATGCAAAAAAAAAACTGTTCGAGTTACGGACTGACCAACTTCGAAACGGCTGACGGAAAGTCAAGGTTGCGGGGGGGTTCTAGTCATGCGGCTTTCGAAATCGATCGCGTCTCTCCGGCTTTTCCCACGCGTCCCCCACTTGTAGAGATTCACTCTCGAAATCGCCTCTAACAAGATCTACTTCCATAATAATTAACAAAGTTAATTCATTGATCGAGAACGACGAATGTCCGACATACGTTATCGTTTGTGGGGTTTCTGCTTTTCGAAAGTCTTCGCTGACACGTTCGTGAGTAAAGTTCGATGTTTTAGACGAAATGAAAACAAGATATATCGGATTTATTTTTTATTTATTTTCTCGGTCGCGACGATATCGCGCGCGATAATGCGGACCGACGAAACGTCGAGATCTTTATAGGCAATAATCGATGCTGAATAGATTATCGAGTTTTTTTCGAAAGTTTTTTGTGTTTTTTTTTTTTTTTTTTTTTTTTTTTTAAGTCGTTTTGAAGACCCTATATAGAATGTGTATAGGTGTTACGTCGTGGTATCCGCGAAACCGCTCCAGTGAGTAAATAAGTAAGTGAGTAAGCTTCGGGCACGAACGAAGGGAATAGCTATCAAAGCTATCAGCGAGGTGTCGACCGGCTAGCTTGCAGCTCAGGCGACTGGCGGATGGCGAGTGGAGACTGAGCCAAGGCTCACTCCATTTCCCTTCTGGCCTTCTCTCGCTCTTCATTCCTCTTTCTCACTTTCTCTATCGCCATCTTTATTCCACTCGCACTTCCAAGCCTTCGTCTTCGCCGCCTCTATCCCTACTTTGTCGACGTTCACCGGGTCCTCTCACTCCGTCTGTGTTTGCTCCCTCTGTTTCCCTTCCGCGGGTCCTCTCCACGCGGCTGCTCTCTACTCTTCCTTCCTTCCGTCTTTCTTTTCCTATCTCCGAAGGCCGGTTCGAAGTTCTCTCGCTCGTTCCCTGTCCTCTCTGCCCATATATCCTCTCTCTTCCCGTTCTTTTTCCGGCTATCTTCGCCAGTTCCACTTCTCTGCTCCACTTCGTCTTTGGGACGATTCGCGGGCCTCGGCGAATCGTCCCTTTCCCGTCTCTACGTTCTCTCTTTTTTTTTATTCTTCAGCTTTGTCTCTTCGGCATGCAGGAGCACGTTGGGAAAATAGAGACGCCGAAACTGATGCCACCCGAAGGAAGCGGGGAAAGCAAACGGGATGAGAAAATGTTGAGAGAAAGGAGGGAAGAACGCTGTCTTTGCACACGAGGGTAAGTGCAGGGAGCGTATGCGGCACGATAGAGAAAGAAGGAAAGGGATTCGCTTGGAGACTTGGGATAGTAAAAGGACCAAAGAGATTTCAAGATGTTCGATTCCTGGTTTCGGCCTTTCTGGTCCGGTACTGCAGTATGCACTCTCTCTATACTCTACGTGACAGTTAGTCAGACTGAAGTTTCTCCCGAACTCGATGCTATCCGTTAACGGAAGACGTAGTTTACCTATAATTTCTCGTATATCCCTGTGTTTTGGTATCCGCGTCGATAATCATCGTTGAGGAAAATGTACCGGTTTTAGCCATTTTTTGGCCATTTTTTTTTTGGGTTTTTAGTGAAATACCACTATTTTAGTATTCGAAAGAACAGAACTTTTAATTGAGTGAAATTAAGTGGAATCGAAAAAATAGAAAATTGATGACGCATGCATCGGAAAAAAAATGTTATCAAAAACTCGACTCGACAGCAATCTGTAGTGAAAATGGTCACCACCGGTGCATCTACTCAATTTCTCGTAAATCGAAAGCTGCGAGAACTCCGCCATTGATGAAGACGAGACTCGCGGAGAAAGTGCTGTTAACATCTCAACACCCAACACATTTTTTTTTTTCTTCTCTTCGGCAAGCAATCGAATACTTCGAAATTCCGTGAATCGCGAGAGTGCGAGAGGAGAAAAAAAAACGAGAGGTCACGTATTAAGTAATCTGCCGGATCCTCGCGGGACATCGGAGGGTCGGTGTGGAATACCCTTATCCCAAATCATTCCTATTCTAACGGCGAAACAATCCAAGTAATATCTCATCTCATCGCGGCCCTTTTCGTTCCGTCTCTCTTTTCCCCGCTAAGTGACTCTCTGCTCGGTATCGCCGGGGAGAGGGAGAGAGGCGGTCGGAATCCCTCGCGATGGTTTCTCAGACAACGGCACAGAAGAGAGCAATCTAATACGTCACGAAATGAATTAACTAATTAACGCACGTACGTCCCACTGTGTATACAACTCCATAACTCATTTGACCCCGAAAAGTATATGGAAAATGACATCTATACTCAAACGTTTGAGATTCATTCGTTTGGTACAATCGGAACGTACATTCGTTGACGTTAACGATCGTTTTATTCTTTTATTTTTTTTATTTTTTTTGAAAAAGTAATTTAGAACTCGTGTGTACCCTCCACAAATTTTTCGCTATATCTATCGAACTCTCGCGACTCTCGGCTCGTCGCTCGTCCATCGACAAATCCGATTGCACAACGAACGATGGTGGCGAGACTGGGAGAGGAGAGGGAGGGATGCTCCACGTCGAAATCGCTCAAGTAATTGTTCAGAGTGGATGACCCTCAGTTTTTAATTGTGTTCGTTAGCGAGAGTAGCGTGCAGTAACGTACATCATTATGGACGCAATGACTGAAGCAGCAGAGGACTCGGGCTGCTGCTACAGCCTCGTAGTCCGATTTTCGAGTGCCGGTTTGACGCTATGTCGTTTCTACCTATCCGTTCGTGCAGCAGGTGCTCTCGTATGCACAGCGAGGTAAATGCTCGGTAAGGACAAAAGTTTATAGCGTTGGAACGAGACGCTGGTAGAGGAGAGCTGACCTCGTCTCGTTCAACTCTGCGGAAACTCTCGCCTCTATCGCGGCGAACTCCGAAAATTTCGGTTGAATTCCACCTCTCTGCCCTCTTGTTAACGCGTGTGCACATAGTAGTTTCACGTAAAATCGAGAGAGTCGAGAGTCGAGCTTTCACGCAATGACGTCGAAGAGTTCGGTGAAAAAAAAAATTATAGAAATATTTCGATAATTGTAAGTTTCACGATATATGGAGTTTGAACATTTTTCTGTATCAATGATTGAATGTATAATAGAACGGGTGGTATATCGCGTGATATATGTGTTACAATTTGTCAATAAAAGTCTCTCAGACCCGGCGCGCGAGTCAGAATAAGGAACGTTATGCGGGATCGTGAGGATTCCGTAATATCTCTCGAAACGACACGGGATAGGTAGTTTTATGCCTTTTTCCCTCGGGGAAACACCACCAGTGTATCTCGTATAGTACGATTGTGGGGTTGTAGGCGGGTGAAACATGTCGACCGATCGGGGACTGTCGTTCTCTACTCTCAATAGTAATATCGTGAAATTGCTATGCTTACCAGCACTGCTACTCCGCATTATACATATAGTGCGCAAATATGCATTACAATGATCATAATTGACATTTGACACGTCTCGTCGTTCATGGAAATTTTATCCCTTAATATTACGCGTCCTCGTAAATCGAAATAATTTACGATCGACATGCATCGAAATAAACGGTGCTAACGACGACTGAAACTCGAGTCGATTGCCAAAAAAACTCAACGACCGCACGAAAAATCTACTTTTTTTCACGAAAAAAAAAAAAAAAAAAAAAAAAAAAAGTTTTATTTCGCAATGACCAATGTCCGACTTGAATTTCAAAATTGAATCGAACATAAGCCGTTCGATGTTTCAACATTCGATACTTTTTTTCTACGCAAAATTTATGCCGGAAGCGAAAAAAAAAAAAATAAAAAAAATATTTGATGTTTATTATTTCCAAAACGTTTTGCATCGCCCATCTACCGTTATAGTACAAAGTATCACTTACTCGTTAAAAGCTCGAGTTGTTGGCAATTTTTTTTTATTTCCGAGATGAAACTGTTTTATATAGAATGTCGCGTAACCCAATAATGAGATCAACGCGACATCTGATCACAGAAATGAGGTTAACTTGCAAATCATGAATCGAGTTAAACGAAAACTTTCGTCTGAAAAGAGAAATGAAACAAAGGCTAATCTACTAAAACGAAACATTTGCATCGAACCACATCGCAGCGGTGAGATTTCTACCGGATATGATATCATGCAAAACGAATTCGTCCGGTTGATTGTACGATTAGAAATGATCACCGACAGTTTCTCAGGCAGCCGTCATGCCCGACGCGACCCCGTAGGTGTAACACGCTGAACGTTCATCAGACGTCGAGTTGATTTGAGTTTAATCGACTTTCCACGGTGTTACACAGTGTAACATCTCACGGTACACCGGGGCGGTGGTCTTGGGCGCATCCGACGTCGAGTCAGGACGTTCAGTGATAGCGAAGGAAGAAGAGGCCGTCGAAGCTGTGTGCCCGGGGCTCCATCATAACGGCGGAACGGTTTAATTAGGAAGTTCGAGTGAAATAGCAGCCACCCCCACGGCACTGTAAAGTTTCTTCGCTCTGCCACCCAACCATCGCGCTATGCTACTTACTCTTGCTCTTTCCGTTTCTCACCCTCTGCCCCTCCAACACCATCTGTACTTTCGTTGTTGCAAGGAAAAGCCAAGGATTTCATGTTAACCTTCGTTCCTCTTTCGTTTTCTCTCGTTTCACAGCTCTCCTCTCTTCGCCCTGAACGACGCAGGGAAATAAGCGGCCATCTCTTCACTCTCTCGTTCTTATGTTAGCTATAACGTTATGCACACCGCAGTCGGATGTACCCCTGACGAACAACGCGCGGCGGGCTCCATCCATCCGATGAGCCACTCGCTCGCGCGGTTTAATAAGCAAAGTTTTAAGGAGAGAGGAACGGCCCACGGTATATACGCGAGATGGTACTCGCGTCGTTCATACTCGAGTCCGCCACTTCGCCATACTCCATCCCCGTTCCGTTTTGTCTTCTATTTCAAGGCCGCTAACAGCAGTAGCAGCCCCAGCAGCAACTACCACCCGCTGACGGTTCCAAGGAACTTTGAGTGGTGAGGGGACAAGGAATTAACGACGTTAACTCACTATTCGGTTAAGAAAAGCCTCTCGATTCTCGGGCTCCGGCTAGTCTAATCGGTTCTTCACCCAACAAACGAGCTTCCGCGTTGCGATAAGACGGAGTTTTGCGGAATACGTCGCCCAACGATTTCTCGTCGTCTCGGGAGTTTCGGGACCCAATTTTGCCGTACAGAAGATGTCTATCGTATTCCCATCCTATCCGACGAATGTCAAATACGCCATGGAATAATATCCACTTATCTAATTTCCCTGCCACGAGACTTATCTTTCCATCTCAACTTCCTCGACCAGACGACGACTGCGGTTGGAATACTTTTTTCTTTTACGTTTTTTTTTTTTTTTTTTTTTTTTTTTATCTTTGCTCGTCCAAAAACCGAGAGAGAAAATCGCGCGTACCGACTGATATATATGGTCGTTACAATTATCCTCTATGTATACGTACATAGCAGTGAGTTGACCGCGTTAAGTGGGTCCTGTCCACTAATTCGCATAAACAAGCCACCTCGCCGACCGACGTCTAATTGCGTTTTCTCTTTCTCTCTTTTACCATAGTTCTCTCACAATCGTCATCTCTCGCTCTACTCGTACGATTTGCCGGAGTTCCTCGTTTTGTCTCTATCTTTCGTACCGCGGGGTTGTGTTTCCACACTCGAATGTATATATTCCGCAAGTCTATCCCCCCTCCCCCCCCCCCCCTCCACCCTCAGTTGGTCGAGGACCGTTTGCGTTCGCTACAGCTCGTTGTCGTCCTCGAAGTCGCGTTCATTCTCGCTGTCTCGGTCACGCAGACAGAACGGGGAAAGGGAAAAGCCAGTTCTCGTTCGCCCCGGTCGAAGGTACGCGGCGTCCGTGCGGCGCCCGTGGTCCGACTTTACGGCGCCTATGCTGGGTGGCTCTACGCGAAGTGGAGTAGCCTGGTAACTGTGTTGCTGGCTCGCCCCAGTCGCCGTTGTAACTTCGAAACGTCCCTTCGAGCGCCGAGCAACCTCGCTACTTTTTTCCCCTCTGTCTCCCTCGTTCTCGCATAGTAACACACGCCCCGACTGAGAATGGAGAAACCCGCCGATGGGGGGTTGGGGGGGGGGGGGGGAGGAAACGCGCGTTTTCGAAAATTATTTTCATCCGTCCCGTCCCAACGGGGCCGCCATCGTTTACCGAAACAAAAGCTCAACCCCCGGAATATCCATTAGCACTCGAAACTCGAGTGTGTGTTAACTTAACGTATTTTATTCAACCTCTCGTAAGCTTTCGTTATTATGTTCTCGGTGACTTTTTACCTATGAACTCAAACAGATTTTCAGCGTATATATTTTATGCCAACTGCACTGAAAACAAAGTTTATTTGTAGTTGAGGGATGTATAGCTGGATATCGCGAAGTATATAGGTACTGTTAAGAAATCAGTTAAGCAAAATTAAACTCAATAATTTACATAGTTAGTTACTTTTTCGCAATAAGTTAACAAATCTTATTAAACTCAATTGAAATTTGGTGACAATAAATAAATATTTATTTCGCCATTTACAACTATATATTTTTTAGCAACGAAAAAATGATTTTTTTTTTTTTTTTTTTTCAGTGCCGACATTTCACTCCGGAAGGTACAATAATCGATTTATGCGGATACAAAAATATATTTTTTTTAGAAATCCTCGGAATAGTTGAGTTTTCTCTCTTCTTACCTCTTTGCCGAACGAAGCGTTGGGAACCTCCACTGGTTCGACTGACCTCGTTGCGTCTTATTCTATAAATTTGCCGTAACGAATTCGATATAGAAACGAAGGATGAGGACTCGGGGAAGAGAGGGGACGTATTTTCGTCACGGCGAACGCGAAGCTATTCCCAAGGCAATCTTGGACGGTAATAGGGAGACGTAACAGAGTTACCTTTTACACCGCTCTAGCTGCACGCCGAACTACGGTTTCTATGCGACGAGAACGTGCGCGCTGGAGGCCTGGACGAGCTCTCTTTAGTGTGTCTAGCTATCATGCCTCTCTCTGTCGTTTTTCGCTTCATCCATTTCTCTATCCTTTCACTATACCCGTGTATCTATGATATAATCGCAAAACCAAATTCGATCAATTCGCCTGAGATTCCTCGTGAGATTGGCTCTTCGCGTTCGCCTGCCGAGACTCCTCGTGTAGGGTGCAGAAATGAGTGTGTGAATTTGATGAAAAAAAAAAAATAAAATCATAATCTCATCCGCAGTGGTCAGTACTATATAAATTGATGCTTTTCCTTTATCAAAAAAAAAAATGCATAGTAAGGAAAAATAATGGAGAATCGTGTTAAGAATGTATTCGCGATAAAGAACGTTTGTCTTTAGAACGAAAGCAATTATTGGGTTTGTATTCAGAATTGAAAAAAATAGATGACACTATGGGGGTTAAACCATAAGACCCTTCGATTTGATTAAAAAAAAAGATAATAGATTTTTTTTATTTCCTGTAAAAATCCGCGATCACAATTTCTGATAATTCGAAATTTCGAGGCTCAGTCTCGTTTATTGATGTCCGCTGATCACGAATCTCCTACTTATTTTACTCTTAAATCATTATTTTCTACGGAAATTTGTGTAAAAATAAGGTATATTATTTGTATTATTGCCGATCTTGAATTATTTCTTAGCGAAACACGCTGACATTGCAAGTAGTGAATAGAATAAAAATAAAAAAGACTTATCACCAAATAGTCGTGAGTTTCTTGGGGCGAGAGATGCGGTAGTATCTCAATTCTCATATAACATATACTCCGTTATTTTATTACGCGGAATCATGTCCGGGTATAGGTCCTTACAATTTTGCCGTACGCGTCACAATGGCTAATGGAAAATGTAGCCTCGTATAACTGGAGTACGTGGAAATCTCGGCCGTCATCTGTTGTACGCCGGTAGATACATCCGATGTTATTATTATGACCCCTTCGGTGTAACATGAAGAGGGTAAAAAGAGCCCGAAGTATCCCGCCCCGTGAACAATTCCGACCTGATGCATCGCACTGTCCGTCAGTTATATGTATTATATGTGAGTGAAGCCCGCAGTGTCCGACATTTCATCACACAACGCTCGCCGTGTCAGTTACGAGGAAGATAAAGAAAGTTCCTCTATGCCGGATCTTCTAAAGACGGCGAGAAAGAAACATCCGCAATAGTCGGTTAGCGTCGTAAACACGAAAATTGCCCGGAGTCCATTACAAAACAATATTCGGCTCTTCATGCGGGTACTCCTTCTATTTCTTCTTCATTCATCTCTCCCTGTGTCTTTGCCAATGGCTTCCATGCCTTTTTTTTTCTTCTCTCGTTCCACTTTTACGACCCTTATACCGCACGCTACACGCGGTAACTTTGCTCTTCTGTATCGCAAGTCTCAAATCCCATGAAACCCATGAAAAGTATACCCCGAGTCCCTTCTTCCGGCAATGATGTTATATTGGAAAGGAGGGGAAAATAATTTGGTTGGAAACACATACGAATACAGCAGAGTAATGCATAAGTCAACTCACTCGAGTAATCCAACGCTGAGAGCCAATAGACACGAAGCTGTAAAATTTGCAAGGGGACCTCCAGTGCAATGCGTCATAGGAAAATTCTGGGTATCCAATGAGACATTTCTTTCGCAGAATTCTACGCGAATCACCAAAAGTACACCCCGTTTCTCGGAATACAAGCAATACTTCTACATCCCTTCGCGATGAAAGACACACACATCCCGCGAGGGTAATAATATGCCTCATTCCTTTCTTTATTCTCTTCCCTTCATTCCACCGCTGAATTTCGCGAACCGCGATATAACTGCAGGGCGAAATGGCCTTTGCGTCAATCGGTCACAGAAAGAAATCTCATAAAATTAGCCATCTAGAAGCTATTGTCTCGAGCGGAGAATGCCGAAAGGTTGCAAGGCAAGAGAAATATGCCTGCGGAGGATTCGCCAATATTCGATCCTACCGAAGCGTGCAAGAATGAACGATAGGAATAGATGAGTAAGAGATTGGATATAGGGTTGCGGGCACAAGGGAGACGAAGACGACGTGAGGACGTTGAGAAAAGAGAGATGACGCGCCGTCGTTTGCGCAGCAACGGAGCTAAGTAGAACCGATAACTGAGAGGCTTGACATCGTCCTCGGCGTCTTCGCATCCTCTATGAGGTCCCTCGTTCCCCTACAGTGATTGAACATATGAGAGCGTATAGGGTGCACCCCGCTCGTGGGTATTGTATGTAAAACTGTAGAGAGAAAGCCACGAGAGAAAGCTTATTCATATGATAATATCGAAGGGAATATCATCAGAAAAGTTCTTCCATTATCCAAACGAGGCATTTGTCAAGAACATTTTCCCGGAAGTGCCGAGCTTCTGAAATTTTTTTTTTTTTTTTTCGAGACCCTATTACAGACACGTGTAAAGCCGCAAAAACCAGCGAAGATCATTTCTATGTATGGAATATCTTTGCCTGAGAGAAGCAATGAATTTGGTTTGCATTCGATCAATTATCCCGGCCGAAATAATCACAACATCCGGACGGTGTGCGACAAATAAAATATTCATAATTCAAGGGCAAAAACCAATTAAATCGGATCCCGCATCGTTGATGAATACCGCTGTCAGTTGTTTTACTTTGTGGGAATCCGTTTAAAGGGTTCAATGCCGTTATTGCATGACGGGGTTGGTGAAAATGCTGGCGGAGAGATCGGATGTCAGCTGTGGTTGTAGTAATCCCCTGCATCGCGAGACACAACTAACGATTTTAACAAGCAAGAATCTGTGAAACGGGTTATACCGTATCTGAATGTTTGGCCTGAAACCCTCAGCAATTCTCTCTTTCCGGAGGCACATTGAGAGGAATCTCTGAACTGCTAGCGCAAAGTTACCCTTCGCTTTGGGACAGAGGTCAGCCATTTTGCGAGCCATAGCGGCAGAGATTCGCCTTATCGTTTCTCTCAATCGTGCAGAGTCTTCCTGTGGAATTATCCCTGTAATACGAAGAAGCTGCGGAGCTGTCTTCGCGTCTGGCTTCGACCCCGTTAAGATCCGTGCCATTCACCGCTTACAACTTCGAAACTACCATGACAACGATTTAATTATTTGTTCGACTAACCTCTATTTTTTAAATTTAGATATGTTATTTATATTCTACACACGTGTAAGCCAAAAGATTAACAAAGTCACCGTAAACGAGGAACGTGTTTTCAACAAGCTTAAGGGTAGTACACGAAAGTAAACCTTTCTGTTGGGCGATTAAAAGCCCAAACTTAATCCCAAGTAAACTGCTACTTCTGCAACAGAATAAAGCACACGGGGACAGGTGCGTTCGTACGGCGATAGGTGGGTCGTAATGCAAAGTACAGCGTTGTTCGCTACGAAATTCATTAAGGTTTTACCAGTGCAAGAAGAATGGGGAAAGCTTCGGTTACCGTAGATACGATATACGCTACATAGTCGACGAAGCTCGTTTACAGGTATCGGCTACCTATAAGGACGAACCCGAGTTTTCCCTTCTGCGCCACGAATCTCCCCCGGTATAAAGGTAAGTGGCAAGGAAGGACGAAAAGGGAGGTTCGAGTTGGCATCCACGTGCTCTCTTTCCCGTCATAAAACTACCCTTTCTGCTGCGGCAGACCATGACCCTCGTTTCGTTACCTGTACTACAGGATACCACAGAATAGTATACGTGGTAGATACTCAAGATCCTGGCAGTGTGAAGGCAGTAGAGAAAGATGGAGGAGAGCGAGAGAAATAGGAGGAGAGGAGAAAGACCCGCGGTTCCGGTAATTCACCCAGGAGGCGAGAAAGCAGAGGGAGTCTTTTAAGGTCGGGCTCTCTAACCGCCAAAGTCCTGACCCCTCGACCCCTGTGCTAGCTGAAGCTTCACACCGAACGATGCCAGCAGCAGCAGCAGCAGCAGCAGCACGGATTCCTTCGGAGGACTTTGGTTTACTTGGCCCTGGAGGCGATGCCACTCCCACAACTCTTTTATCTCTAAACCTCATACTATTTTTCTCTATCGGCACCCCCCGAAGCTTCAAACGAATTTTCTAAGCCTTATCTCGTCCGTCAAAACTCTGGACTCTCTTTCACCCGAATCTCCTTATCACAACCCTCTCTTGGTCCACGAAAACGTGTTTTCGAAAAATGAAAAAAACTATACCAACGAATTTCGCAACATCGATAGTGAAACGATCTTTTCACGTGAAATATAACACTTACTTTCGATGCTATCCAACAGTCAACTATTACCTTTAACGAACAGTGAGTAGATAGGTAGATGGATTAAATGTGAATAATGAATTTGCAAATGGTGGTGGCGCTGTAACTGACACATTTTTTGAGATATCGGGCTAAAATTTTATACAAAGTTGGACTGTTTTAAAACAATGATCGGTATTGAGTTTGGGCAAAAACTATGCAGTTGTTCAGTTTTCACGCCATTTCGAATATTTTAAAAAATTGGTGGTGGCGCTCCAACTGCCACATTTTTTGAGATATCGGGCTAAAATTTTATACAAAGTTGGACTGTTTTAAAACAATGATCGGTATTGAGTTTGGGCAAAAACTATGCAGTTGTTCAGTTTTCACGCCATTTCGAATATTTTGAAAAATTGGTGGTAGCGCTCCAACTGCTACATTTTTTGAGATATCGGGCTAAAATTTTGTACAAAGTTGGACTGTTATAAAACAATGATCGGTATTCAATTTGGGCAAAATCTACGCAGTCGTTCAGTTTTCACGCCATTTAGAATTTTTTGAAAAATTGGTGGTGGCGTTCCAACTGCTACATTTTTTGAGATATCGGGCTTAAATTTAGTACAAAGTTGGACTGTTATAAAACAATGATCGGTATTTAATTTGGGCAAAATCTATGCAGTCGTTTAGTTTTCACGCCATTTTGAATTTTTCGAAAAATTGGTGGTGGCGCTCTGATTTGCACATTTTTTGAGATATCGGGCTAAAAATTTCTACAAACGTTTTTTTTTTTATTGAACAAGGTTTAGGATACAATTCCAAATGCCGTTTTTTTTTTCGAAATTGTTTATGATTTGAAAAAAGCTTCTTGAATAAACCATAAGTGATAAACGTACTTTCCTAGGAACAGATCTGAGTACACTGTGTTAAAAGAAAGAGAGCAAGAAATATGCCAATGCAATTGGCACGATTTTTTATATTTGGATTCTTAATATAAAGTTCGTTTCTATTGATTTATATTTCAATTGTTACGATATTTTCAAGAAAATCTCGTTAAAAAACCTATAATGGAATTAATATGTGTCTAAACGACCCTTAAATGGCTATATGACAACGCTTCTTGTTAAGTAGAAATCGTGATGGTACCGTCGTCACTTATACACACGCGCTAATCCAGTACGTAGCATCAAATATTCATTTCAACTGCGCCATTACTCATCACATTCGTCGTCGTCATCGTTTACATTGCGAACTGGACGATTCCGACGCCGCGACGCCTGGTCGTTTCTCCCCGATGATAGACGAACGAATCACGTATCATATATCCGTGTATATGTTTCCCCCGATTCACCGTGCAATCGTGTGCGTGAGTAATCCGGTAGTGTCGCACGGGAGCCACGTTATTCCCACAAGAAACAAAGGAGACCTCTATCTTCGTTGTAAAGGTAAACGTTAAACGTACACCTACGCGGTTGGTAGAAACTCGAGTCCAAACGTCGGGTAGGCTCAACGGCGTCTCACGCGACCTCGCCAGACATCTCGGCGCCGCGGCGCTTCCGCATCGTTTCGTCCTCGACAAAGCCCCCCCTGGTCGATGCATCCTGAACTTTTCGTACCGTTACTACGTGCCCAGAGAGAAACAAGGCGCTTCTATGAACGCCACCGCGGTACTTGTTAACTCTGAGTTTCTCTGAAGTGCACACCTCCGGGTTAAATTCGAAGACGGTATACCGTCAGGAAATCAACCCTTTATTTTCGCGCAAAAATCGGATAACACCCTCAGCAAAGCGTACGCTGGAGCCGAGAACGTGTAGGACAACAGTAATATTAGTTACTACTTCAACACAACTAAAAAAATGTTCACCCATTGTGAATGTCGCATTGTCACGCTCATTTCTTGCCAACTCTATCTCCTCACCGGTTCATACGACTCCGACGCACGCTCGGCAGTCTATACCTTCGACTGTATTGAAAATGAGAAAGAGTTTTACAACCTCGAGCTCTATAACGCTGATTATTACTTTCAATGAAAGGGGAAATGTTTATTATTATTTTCGTTATTATTATTATTATTTTAGGGTGAAAAATGTTGATCTGTGGAATGCTTGGTATATGTGTGGCGAACCTTCGAATGATTTGCCTTTGAAATCCCCCGATGTATGTATATATAATTTACCCCCGAGGGAGAGCATCGGAGTGGGACTCATCGATGTCAAAAAGTGTCTCATTGGGAAATAAAAAAAATACATTTGAAAGTCGTATAAGATAGTAGCGGAGATCGACCAGAGATGGCTAGTAAAAAAACGGAGAGAGTGAGGGGTTGGATACACAGGTCGTAATTCGATCCGGAGGACCCAAGTCTAGTGGAGCAGTTCAGTTTGATACGTGTGCCGCAACCCCTCCACCCCCGGACTTTCGTGCTCCGTTCGTGAGCTTAGGGACTCTAAGGGAGGTAAGGGCCGGACTCGAAACGATCGAAATCGACGAAGGAGAAGAGAACTTGCTGGCCGCGAGTACGCGAGATGCGAGGAGCCAAAGGGGATAAAATATTCAGCAAGAACAATTTTGTTTTAGTACACTGAAAGGTGCCGCCTCCTCGCTGTCGCTTTCTCTCTCTCCCTCTCTCTCTCTCTCTCTCTCTCTTTCTCTCTTCGTTTTCTCCTCTATCAACCGCTACAGGCTCGGCACAATCTACTGCGGATCGTACAAAGACTTTGCGGCGGATGGGATGAGTGAACGAGAAAGGGCTTCGATACCCAGCAGATGGAGAAAGAAATTCACGTGAGGTTTATTAATGGATAAAAAAAAATCGCGTGTGACATAAATTTACTGTCGAACAATATTACGTCAATATCTCACATGGACCATATTTATTATTATTATTATTTATTATTACGTGCCGACATCCAACGTCGGCGAAATACTGAAAATTTGGTGTTCGCACGATTTTTAATTAACGAACGGATGACGAGCGGAGTCACGGGTCTTAGTTGAAAATATTATGAAATATGATACTTTACATTCGAGATATTCTGTGCCTTGTATAAAGATAGTGCTCGTTGAGAATTCCGCTCTCGTGCGCGAACGCCTTACTTGCACATGTCGCACCATGCGTCCCGCTACGAACCCGCATCGTAAAGTAGAGTTGCATTCGAGGTCGCATAGCGATTTGCATATATCTACGTCTGACCGAAAGTGGCTTTCTCTACTGGGATGCATTCACACCCACTATAACCGAGAGATCGCGCAGCCTCCGCGGCATCATTCGTTATTCATTTCCGCGCGGAGTTTCTTCGTTTTCTCGTGGTAACAGGCTTTAGAAATAATCTCGTGTGACATTGACATTGATGACAATTTGCAACGTGTATAACACCGACGTGCTGATTGGGTGACTAATAATAACTATCGTACGATGCGATAAGGCACGATGCCCGCTTTCCGAGAAATCGTGAGCAATTTATCGGTATCTCGGTGGCGATACAGAGCGTCGTCAACCGGATATCAGCACTGCATTGAACTTGAAGAAAAATTGTTTTATCTTCTTCGACAATTGATAATTGCGCGAAAAAAAACAATGTTATAAATATTAGTCGTCGACCGATCGAAACGCAGGTGAATCGGAATTGACTCGTCTTCACTTTCGCGATCAGTTTGATACTTTCCCGAACGAAATGAGGGCTCTCTTGATAACGGGGGTCTTAGCCTTCGCTCTTGTGTTGGGCGTTGCGAAAGGTTTGAAATTAGCGGAACCATGCAGCGACGCAAAGTGCAAACTTCCGAAATGCAAGTGCAGCGTATCTGAGAGCGGTAATGCGATTCCGGTATCGAAAACTCCGCAGGTATCTAATCCACGTAATCAATTTGTCACGTATAAATTTCGTTATAGAAAAAAAAAAAAAAAAAAAAAAATCCCAGAAAAAAAAATTCAAAATTCTCTTTTGTTTTTCTCCTCCAGATCATCATGTCGTCGTTTGACGACGCTGTTACGGCTATAACTTACGATTTATTCTCTAAATCGATTTTCAATCGGACAAATCCGGACGGTTGTCCCATAGGCGTTACGCACTTTCTCTCTCACGAGTACACCGATTACAGCAAAGTCCACGATCTCTGGAAAAGGGGCCACGAGATTGCGCTTCACTCCGTCACGTAAGTTATCGCCTATACATCCGGTTAAGATTTTCGCGGTAATACAGCTTTACATTATGTTAAGTAATCGTCGATACTTAGGCACGACGCAACCATCGAAGGTTACTGGCTGAATATCAGTCTGGCGACTTTTAAATCGGAGTTCGCCGACATGAGAACAATGGCCAATCACTTCGCGGGTATTCCTAACGAAGAGATGCGAGGCATGAGATTGCCGTTCCTTCAGGTATCGGGAAACGTGAGCTTTCAGGGACTCCAAGAGCTCGGATTGTCGTACGATAGCTCTCTACCGACGAGGGAATACGTCGATCCACCGTTGTGGCCTTATACGCTCGAGTACGCGAGTCATCAGGACTGTTCGATAGCTCCGTGTCCGACAGCGAGCTTTCCAAACGTTTGGGAAGTACCGATGGTCATGTGGTTCGACGAGAAAAATGTTGAATGCAGTATGGTCGACGCTTGCGTCAATATGTGAGTACATAATCCATTTGTTTTTTTTTTTTTTATCGATAATCGGGAGTTACGGGATACGGTTATTGAGCTCATTGAAATGTCTGCACGCGATCCATTAAATTTCATCGTGTCGCAAGTGAAAAAAAAAAAAAAAAAAAAAAAAAATGTAAAAGATAATCTAACACTCATCGATCATTCACTCTCATAGAGTATTTGTTAATTGTTCTATCGCTAATTGACACGAGCGGTTGAATCTCGAACAAAATCATCAAACGATCATCTCCCCCTAACCTTCCCCCCTCCGGGTAATTGGACCTCCAGGCGAAAGAATCGTTGAATTGCCGTCGACCCGAGTTTTCGACGGGCCGCGTAATTGCTTTTCGAGTCTTCGGCCCAATTTCGATAATCCGCGAAACAGCGTTGCAAAACCGTCCATCGAGATAGAAATATATAGGGAGAAAAACGAAATAATACTGTACATCACGGACGGGATGATTGGACGCTCTCGGAACAATTCAATACGAACGTTACATGCGAACCCCATTTGCCTCTTTTTTTTTCCTAATAAATACAAAACAATACCCGATTTATCGCAGACCGAAAGATGCCGATTCCATCACTGCATGGATTATCAAACAGTTCAATCGTCATTACAAGGGAAATCGCGCACCGTTTCCCATCTTTATGCACGCCGCTTGGTTCCTCAGAAATCCGGAAAATTTCAAAGCCTACGCCCAGTGAGTAACTATTCATCGATTATTTTTAATTAAATTTATTTCACTCGTTCACATGTTCGATTTTGTCACATCGCGGCAATTTCAGATTTATCGAATACGTTCAGAAGTTGCCGGATGTTTACATCGTAACGGTCAATAAGGCGATCGAGTGGATAAAAAATCCGAAACCATTGGACGTTGCCGATAAGAAACCGTTCGGCGAGTGTATCGTTAACAAACCATCGATAAACTGCGACAAGCCGCGAAGTTGCGGACTTCAGACGTCGACGGGAGAGGAGAGATGGATTACATCGTGCGTCGCAACATGTCCCAATAAGTATCCTTGGCTCGGTAATCCACTGGGCAATTAAGAGCACTCAATGGGCTTTATTATCGGTAACATTCAGCTGTGATTCCTGGAAATTTATACCTTATCGTCGTTGACATTAATCTAATAAATTCTAATCAATCCTAAAATCGACGCCTTTCGTTTAATACTTCATCAGTACAACGAGAAAATAAAATCGGTTGAAATCGACTAAATCGGCGATTGCTGGTGACGAAACAACCATTCGGTTGATCAAACGAAATGATTGTCATATCACGACTAAAGTTAGGTATTTCTTTCAAGAAACAAATAATTCGGTGCGCCTCCCGCAAGTGCCGATTTACTCGACTAAACCGATTTTTTTTTCTGTACTTTCCGATCATTTGCTCGCTTGCAGGTGTTTCTAAATGTGTTTAATTTCCATACTGCAACGAGGTACTTCTTTCAACGAACGAAGCATTCGTTTCACCCGCCGCAAGCGCCGATTTCTTCGATTCAACCAATTTTTGTTTTCTTTCTGTACTTCCCGATCATTTGTTCGGTTACAGGAGCTTTTTTTTTTACGATCTTTCCAAACGTGTTTAATTTCCATACTGCAACGATTTAACACCTTTTTACGAACGAACTATTCGTTTCGCCACCCGCAAACGCCGATTTTCTCGATTCAACCGATTTTTGTTTTCGTTCTATAGCTTCCGATCATTTGCTCGCTTGCAGGAGCTTTTTTTACGGTCTTTCCGAACGTGTTTAATCTCCGTACTGCGGCAAGTATGTCCGTATACGCTGTATAAGAGGTAAATCTTACAGTGCCGCAGAAGCAGCAGTAGCGAAGCGTCAGTGGAGAAGTAGGAGGTGCTTGCAAACGGCGAAACTGCTCGTCCAAGGTGCATTAAGGGTTTCGTCCCGAGCAGTGCTAACCCGACAGCCGTGGCGCGCTGCTAAAGCTGCGCACATATCCGTTAGATCGTAAAGTCCGAAGCCAATTTCTACCGGATACCATTAGTGGGCACCATTAAACATTAAACGACAGGGAAAATGTAACCCCGGAATCTCGTCCCAACGAGGTACGGTCGTTGTCGTTTCGGTCCTCGACCAATCGCAATTAGGATATTAATAATGGTCAGTCTCAGAGTGTCCGAAGCATCTATACGAAGCGCATATACGCCGACCATCGGCTTTCGTCGCTGCTTCAATTATTCCGAGCTTTCTAGCTGCTGCTACTGCTCACTTTCAAAGGTTAATTAATGACGCTCAGCCAGGTTTACAGCAACTATTACGAAATATATCCACTTTATTTTATTCCCTCTTTTTTTTTTTTTTTTGTTATTCATTATCGTTCGTATCAGGAGGATAACTCGAGGATTATTCTACTTTACGATACTTGCACTCAAATCTTACGAAGTAGGTATACCCACTTGGGTGATACAGCAGTCGCCATCTCTCGGAAAACGGTTGAACTATTCGCTATAGTATATAAAAGGATAAAATGAGAGTTTAACGATATTTACATAATTCAACGTAAATCTGTAATATAAATCCCGTGAGGTACGATAAAATGGTCCTCTCCTCTCGATGTCGTACCTTTGCCGTTATGATATATCAATCTTTAGTGTCGAGAGGCGTCACGAATGCCACTTGCCGCGAGTGTATACGTATGCTTATTAAATTATCGAACACCGCAATGAATCGATTCCCCCTCCTTCTTTAGCCGACAAACTTTCGGACTGATATTGACTGCTCGACGGTCCGCCGAGAGAGCTTCGAGATTCGTCAGCATTTACATTCCTCGAGTCGAGCCGACCCCCCCCCCCCCTCCACCCCTTCCTTTTCCCTGAACCATCCGACATAATTTAAGCAAGTGGCTCACGTACAGAGCAACGGTGAATCCATGATTTTCTAATTCGGCATTCGGGCATCGAGATACTTTTGCCATCCCAACCTCCGCCACTCCTACATACCGACAAACTTATCTTCTTTCATTCGAAGTTTAAAAAAACTTTTTTTCAAAGGGCAAAACTAATGAACGTTTTTCTTTTTTCATCGGTCAACGCACCATGGAATATCGTGTGTTTGCGAGACTCGCGGAACCGCATTAAAAGAAGCGACGATCTGCGCGATGGATTTTTTTTTTTTTTTTTTTACTCGTTTTGCGAGAATGCTAATTCGGGGCAATATATGACTATTCGAATTACCAGTAGAGCCGGACATTCCGAATCCTCGCGTTTATTCTCTGACATCGAGTGAGTCCACGAGCAATTACACCTTCGGCAAATATTTAACTCTGTCTCGCGTAACTCTACTTTGCTCTCCTGGCCCCCCGCGCGTTCCGTCTCCTTTTCACGCGCGATACACCGCCTCTATTATTCCGCGTCTCTTTCGCCGCAGTTCGTGTCTCGAATCCATTTAGCCGATATTGAAAAACCTTCCAACACGAACGAGCAGCACACAGAAGCATATAGGGATAAAAGAAAGAAGCAATGAGAGGCGGAGGGGCAGCGGCTGTCGAGCCGGCGATGGGTGCGGAAAAAAACGCCTCTGGGAGTCGTGCAACGAGCTATATCTACGGCAACAGTTATACATATATAGAGTCACCGTTCTTACGAGACTTGGTGATCGCCAGCAAGTCTGATACGCGTACAACGGGGAAAAAGTGGCGCGCCTAACGTTCCCTTGGCTTTCGTCTTCGCAGAAACGCCGAAGCGTTTCTCATTTTTCCACGTAGAACGCGTCGAGCGGCTCTAGTCGAAGTTCCGAATGAAAAAGAAAAAAATAGGTGGAAATATAGCGGCGGTGAAGGCGAAGGAAGTACGAAGGGAATTTTCAACAGCGACAACGGGACAGCGAGGATGGAAATTTTTATTTCTCTGTACAACGAGAGGCACGGGGCGGTTATATTAAAAAATAAAAAATTTTCGTCACGAGGGAAGGCGTCAAACGGTGGATGAAAATCCCTCGAATTCTCGCACGTACACGATATATATTTCGTTTTACCCGTGTCGACTATTTCATCAATCTTTCTTGGGCAGATAAAGAAAGGGCCGAAGAATATCGACACGCGGAGGGGTCATTTTGAGAATTATGTCGAAACGCCAGGCAGCGCGAAGGCTGCAAGGGACGACAGTAGGGAAACAAAACACAAACGCGAGGAGTTCAGGGTTGTTTCTTGTTCGATTCGGAAGCTATTTGTACCCCTCTAGATATTTTTACATTTATTTTTGTTTTTTTTTTCCTTCGCCCATCAACGATCGTGAGCCCCGAGACGAATTTACCTTCGGGAAATGAAAGAGCAGAGAAATAACGAAAGCTCGAGCGCGAGAAAGGGAAGAAGAGAACGAACGAAAGCGCGAGTGAGTTTAAGGCGGTACACGCGGCGCGACGTTAACGATGTCAATTATGGTAATGAATTGTTAGGCGCCGAGGGATGCATAGCAGTTAAGTTAAAATACGATGCTGCGCCGGCGATGGTGTGAGACGCTTTCGTTGCGCGGGGCTCCATAATAGTATCTCTCGTACAGTAGCGCTACGCTGTTATAATACGACGCATATATAGGGTATATGATACACAGGGGTTGTGAACGAGTAGGTCCGCTCGTATACATACGTGGAATCTTCTGTCGTTTCCAGTATATGTTTCGCGATGCGAGTTCAAAGTTTCCGGGAAGAGGGTGCGAGAATTAAGCGCACCTTGGGTATCGCTACCGCATTCGTTGCAAAGCACACTTTTACGATTCATAAAACATTGAACAATAATTTTCTTTTATTTTTTTCGACCCGCAAATAAAAAGTTTTTTCAAATCTCAACTATGAAAAAAATGACTTGCGAATTTTTGTTGTCGCAAAAATCATTATTATTATTATTATTTTTTAAACATTTTTATTATTGATGCGAAATTAAAAACGACAGAGGGTTAGCAAAGGGCAGAGGGTTAAAATTAGATTCGATATTTTGCGCGTATATCGCTGGTAAAATTTATATCAATATTCTATGGACCGATTTTCGATTGCTCCGGCCAAGAATCATTGGGCGAACATCCGTGGGCTCTCACAGGCAGGAACAGAAGTCCTCGGAGAAATCAGAACGCGAACTGAACCCATCATCCCCGTCCCTATTTTCGTACTATATAGTAACTCATCCTAAGATTTCACACGCAAACGCCCGAGCCACCCTGTGATCACAGGCTGAATATTTATTAGCATCGGGACACACCGCTGCTGCAAGCATTGGCGACGAATCTCACAGAGCAGAAGTAAACCAGTTCAAGAGACAGAGCTCTCTTCCTCTCTCTGCAGTATAGTCGTCCTCGACATTGAGATTTCTCCAGAGAAATTATCCTTCAATGTGAAAATTTTGTTTCAAGAATTTTCGGGTTCAACGCAATTTAGATATCTCTATTTTAATACACTTCCGGATTTTCCGCTTGTTTCTGGTAGCGTCGAAGTTTCTATTGCCTATCAACCCCCACGGTAAGTAATAATAACGCATCGACATCGATACGGTCCGTTTGTTTATCAGATCCCCAGTCGCATAGCTCTGCCCACGCATAGCTCTTCTCGATCTTCCCGCCATCTCAAGAACATCACTGAATTACGATTCAACCCGTTCAACGTATTTCTGTCGCGTCGTCGTGCGGTTGAAATACCTGATTCTACGTTGGCTAAAGGGGGGAGGGAAGAGGGAGGGTGCAACGGACGAGAAGCGAATGGGCGAAGAAGGTTGAGTGGCGAACCACGAGAATAAGACAATAGAGGCCGGCGAGCCGAGGGAGAAGGGAAAAGCTCGATCTAAACATAGTCGAAGGTAAGAGAGAAAGCCGGGGATGTATATATAGCATACCGAGAAGCGTTACAACCCCTTACTTCCTCCCCGCTAGCCGCTTATACTGTATTCTCTAACTCTCAAGCCGCGTGTTCTAACTCAGGCAGATCTACGGCTTTCCTGTAACATAGATTCGCGTTTGCCGCATAGTGGCCTCAAGAGCCGCTCGCCAACTCGCCCACCAACCCCCCTCAGGCCCCATCTCTGCTCGTTCAACTCCCTTATCCTTTCTCGTGCTAATACTATACCAGAGAGAGACGCGACAGCGGTTGGGACACGCGTGTGCTGCGGCGTCGGGCAGAAACCCCCCCTCGAGGGGTGAAACCTCAAACGCGACCGCTCTCGCTTTTCGTAAGGGTAGTAGTGGCACGACTCACGAAAAGCATCCGGCAGAAACGGAACCCCGGCAATCCGGCGCCCCTCTATTTTACCTTCTGACAATTCTCTCGCAGACAGTGCCACGTTGGTAAGAAATCAATTTGCGACGATAAAAATCATCGGACACGAGAAAATGAAGAAGAAAAAAAATAGATGATAAAACGCAAAGGGAGGAATATAGCTTTGAGGGACATGAAATACGGAGAAGTTTCTTTAGCTCGGTAGCATCTCAATCTTTATTTACAGCACACGCCAATAATGTCTCTACTTAGAGCCGTACGAGCGTTTCCTTTGCTCGTTTCACGAGAACCCGCGAGGTTTCACGTTCCTATCTTCCTGCTTACTGGGTTACTTCCTCTCTTTTCGCCTCTGTGTACTACACATTCTATCCCTTAGGTCTGCCGCGTATTCGGCACGTGCTATCTAACGCAATCGTCTCTACTGCCGAGAGACGAGAGGAACACGCCGGTAGTAGCAAAAGCAGAAGCAAAAGCACACGTGTCTCCAACGCGGCAACGTTCCTTCTTCCGCTTTCCTACTTCGCTATATCCCTCGAATATTCCTTTTTTTCTTCACTCTGTCTCTCATGGCAGAGAGGTTCTTCCCGAGTCCTCTGTCGGTCGAAAAACGTGACTCTCCGAGACCCCTCGAGTCGGGAGCGTACAAAGAGGGAAAAGAGGAAAGAAAACCCCGAAGGAAAGCGGGATGAACCGAGAGGATAGAGAGGAGATGAGAAGAAAGAGATGGGACACAACCCGGTGTCGGAAGATAGTCCCACGAGACTTTTAGCAGCGGAGCTGAAAGATCACGAGGCACATAATTCAGCCATCTCTTCAACAGCCAACGGTAGCGCGTGGCATGTGTACCTCGGATCTACGCGCTCCTAACTTTCAGAATTTTTTTCACGAATCTTATTCAGTTCTCTGGAATATCTTTGCTTAATACGGTTACTTTCTATAGCGCGCATAATCCTTCGTCATTTTTTTTACTCGGACTTAAGGTCCTACTACCGCAAAAATCTTAATAATCGTACGAAGATCTCTTGAAGATCGATCATTGTATTCGAATAACGTACAAAGATTTACCGGAGGTTTATATTGCGGCTTCGGTACCGCTTCGGGAAACAAATTTAAACTTCATCGATGTTTGAATTGTGTATTAAATTATTTGGTCCCAAAGTTTAAAGACGTTTTTAAACGAAAAAAAAAAGAATCTGTTGGGTACTACCTAAGCAATTTCTCCGAAAAAAATATACCCCAAGCTTCATCTGGCTGTTCCCGAGCTTTATAGGATTTCTGTGTATCTTCACTGATATTTCCTCGTATACCCGAACACGCGGCTCGTAAATTTCTTCATGATTGCGTTCGCCACATTCATTGACCGAGAAAATAAGGAGCGTTGTATAGCTGGGACTACGTACAGTGTACGGAAGACGTTCGCAAGCGTCTAGGCGCCTTCGGAAAAACAAGCAAATCGCCTAAAGCAGGTCGCGGAAGCTTCCGAAAGCCTCTTTGGCTCGTAAAGTTCGAAAATACGTACATAGAGCACAAATATATGTACAATGAATGAGCGCGAGGGAAGGTTATAGCTAAGGCGACAAGAGCAGAAACGTATAACCCACGAGAGAAAAACAAACTTTGCTCTTTTCTGTGGTTCGCGAAACGAGCGCGAAAAAAAAAAAAAAAAAAAAAAAAAAGAGTACAGTACACGCGGTCCGATCTGTGTTTGTCGCGCGGTAGAATACAGAAAGTTCGGTAGCTGAGAAAATAAAAAGTGTTGGGGGCCTCTCTTTTCTCTGTCTCCGTTTTTCTCTCGTAAGCCCCGCGAGCGGCTGAGGTATTAAATGTATAACCCGGCAAGTAGTACGAACAGAAACGTCGCGGTCCTCTCTCCCGCATCTATGCTTCGCTTTCTCGTTCCCTTCCGCCTTTATACTTTTCCTTCACTTATACGTTTTCCCCCGTTCCCACGTCGCACTTTCGCGCTCTCTATTACATCTTTATGACCTTTCCGACCGCAGTTTTTCGCGGCACGTGAAAACTCGCTACTCAAAGCCCGCTTCCCCCCCGCGATCTCGTGAGCGCACAGTGGAAAAAGTACCTTTTGATACGCAGTAACGACGAATTGGATTTTCGACTCTCCGCGTATCACATACACAGACATACAGGACATACCGCAGAACTTTATAAATCGTATAGACATACGACATGGAGTATGACGACATCTAATACTCTTTGGTGTGGTTACTCCGTGAGCATCAGGTACTTCAATCTTACTTCCCTCACTGCCTCTCCTTTCCCCTTGATTTTCTTACTTCGTTTCCTTTATCTCGTTGTTAACAAAGCAGCGAAACTTTCTCAACCGAAAATTGACGGAAGCATTGTGACAAAGTAACATTTTCTTTGTCTCTGACATCGGAATCGTTTTGCTCTTTTATCCTCGTGCTTTCTCCGCCGATGCTCGACCGTGCGAGTTCGCTTCAGTCACGGAAAGCATTTCGCCTCTTTGTATTCAACCGCGACGTGTTGCGAAATGTAGCAATTTCGTTAGTGCGGAACATCCCGAGTCCGACGAGAGAAATGAGACGGTAGTGGCGTTATTATTCGTCGCCTGGTGTGTGTCTCGTTTGTTTGCCACACGCGCGTATCTCCGCCAGAGATGCCGCAACAGCAGGTCGCTCCGTATCGGAGCAACAGCCGCGTTCCGGTAGTTATACTACAATTTACCTGGTACATCGTTGCTAAAAGCAATCTTTCATAAGCAACCGATGCTCAGGCATATCCTCTGACGCACACGTAAGCGGAGCGACGGCATTAACCGGAATCCGACACTTTGGCTGAGAGCGAGAAAGCGTCCGGAAGAATGGATATGGAGAGGCTAGTGGGGCAAAATGGGCACAAAGGCAAACGACCTGATGTGATCCAAACGGAGCAAAACGGAAAAATTGCTGAGAAATTTATTTAAAAATTTAAGGTAAAATTTAACGAAAATTGAGATAATATTTGAAAAAATATAAACAAAAAAAAATTCGGACATTTTAACTCAGTTTTTTTTTTAAATATTATCTGATTTTTTTAAACTTTAATCTCAATTTCTTTCAAAATGCATCTGAATTTGACTGAATTTTTTTTTTTTTTTTTTTCAAGGTTAATATCATTTTTTTCAATTATTGATGTATTTATAGACCCATTTTGCCCCGGGTGTTCGTTTTGTCTCACTCTCCCCGACATAAAAGACTTCGAGAACTGTGTGTGTGCGCATTAAGTACCAGGAGTAGACTAGAGAGAAAACGAGCTATTGTCCGGTGCCAACTGACTCGGGCAAAGGAACGTGTGTATGGTTTACCAGGTACAAAAGAACTCTGTTTCTATCCGTTGTACAAGGCTTCTATGAGTATTACATTCGTATATATACGCGCGAAAACCCGAGAGAAACCCGATTACTCGCGAGGGTGAACCCGCGCATGGAAGCTACAAACTTCACTGTAGTGAGACAAATTAATTCTCTCAAGGCTCGCTGTGTCTCTCTGTCGTCTTGTCAGTGACAGGGCTGTACTACTGAAAACTCATGTGTATATACGTTAACGCTATAAGAAGTTTCCGAGAATGTTAGGGACGTAAGAAACGTGGAACGTATATCAGGGCGAATTCCTCGCGTGATACCATCACCGAGAAACCCTGTGGGCCAACGGGGTTTCGGATTTCTTGCCGCGGCTTTCGAGAGAAGGCACACGAGAAAATATTATTAGTGTAGTCCGAAGCTTTTCGTGGTCACGTAGCAAAACTTTTGACCCGATAAACTATCCGATCACCGCGATGACACCGCGATATGTCAGGTGGTCATGAAGTCGGTAACGTCGAAAGTGGCAGAAATAAAAAATTAATTGCCGAAGACAGTGACTTTTTTAGTAAGTAATTTTTTCACGCGCTCTTTTTTTATCGCATATATTTATATAGAAATACGTGACAAATTCGATCGGCGGTAAAAAAAAAAAATATAACCCGCGGAAACGATGAGTGCATTTCTTTTTCTTGCATTTTGTAAAAAGTTACGATATTTCGGCAAAAACTGCGCAAGATAAAGTTTTTTCCGGGATTTCAGGTCGATTTTATTTCAAGCCTTTGCAGAGCAATGAAAAATCTGAATAAAAAACAATCTAATGCCTTTACAATTAAAAAAATAAAATGAACGGGTCGTAAAAAATTATCTCACCTAAACATTTCGATGTTTTTTCCGCGCTGTACGGAATTAAATTCCGGGATTATCGGAAACTCATACGCGACCTTAATACGAACAGAAAAAAAAACTGTTTTTCTTTCAGACGTATCTGAAGCTTTTCATGAATAACTTTCAGCTTAACGTTGGCTAAGAGACAATCACTGGATAAAATAAAATTACGAAAGTATAACCTGCTATTGTGTGGATATATTTTATGCCCGAATTTTTTTATCGATGCAAGAATATGGTAACTACTACGTACGAGTCGCCTCGTTCCGACGTTGAACAACTCTTCGCTTATTTACATTGATAGAGCAATAACGTCGATATGAATAAAAGTAATAGGACGACGACGCCTGTGAATCTCGGCGACAAATCCAACCACATTTAGATATATATCTCGAAGGTAAAGAGCGAGGAGCAAAGAGAGATTCCAGGACGCGAGCCAAGAGCATCGTCCTTCTTCTCCAGAGCACAAGACGACGAAGATGACGGATCGCTCGGTTGCGTGCGCGTATTCTCAGTGACTTTTGCGACCGAGGACAACGTGGTCTCTGCAGCCAACAGCGTGAAATTAAAAGTTCCGTCTCTTCTTATTCTTCTTCGTCTTCTTCTTCTCGTGATACTGTGCAGTATATATAGGCATATATATGTATATATGCCCCGTGAGATTTCTCACGACAAGAACGAAAAAAAAAAGTAGATGCAAACGATAGGTATAGTATATAGTATATATACGAAATGGAAAATAGAAAACGAATCGTGGCCATGAGACGAGCAGATGAAGAAGAGCAGAAGAAGTAAAGAGGAGCAAAAAAAAGGGAGGGGGTTGAGAGAGATCGTCAAACAGAGAAATGGAGAGGGTATGGAGTGTGCAAGGCACAGTACTTTGAGCAGAGAAGGGGGCGAAAGGTCGCCCGAACAACGGCCCTCATCGATCTTCCTCCACAGGCGTCGTCCCTCTCTTGTCTCTCCAACTACGCCTATACATACATATGGATATATGTTGGTTTTGTATATACATATACAGCGTGATGTAACAGTGGTACCACTGTCGCGCAGGTATACACCGCCTACAGAAGCGCGCGAACGCACCCGGGTAGTAAATACCTTTGGCAGAATGACAAAACGTCCCTAATCCATCGTAATCCGTGGCTCCACGCTGCCTACTGCCGCTGGCTTCCCGGATTTCTCGAGTATATTTTGCCGGATCCCTTCCACGTTTCTCTCGCTATATCGGAAGAAGAGCTCTCTCGGCGCACGTTTTCTGCGGAGAGCCCCTCGCCATCTGCGAACCGAAATGCCCTTCATCCCATCTTCGATCACCGAAGAAAAAGACCCCGTGATATTTCGAGATCTAAATTATTCGGTAATTCCAAGGGATAGAGACACACTTGTGATATCTCTTTTGGACGCTAATGAAAAGCGCTAATGCATCACGAGCGGTGCGATTTCTAAACGCGCTGACAAGAAAAACGGGGGAATCCACATTTTCGTGATACCCAATTTTCGTTCAACTGTGATGCGTAAACAAATTCATTATCGAAAATATGGTTATTGGGAGAAGTAAGTATTCGTTGGGACAACTAATTTTTCATTAAAAAAATTGGTTTTACCAGTTGTATCTTTCGAGAGAAAGGGTCGCCATTTTGTATTTCGGTCGTGAGATTGAAGACGAGACATATTGCAAAGATTATATACAAATAACTTGTTACGAGAACTTTTTTAATAAACCACTTCCTGCTTACGATGATGTGAATTACCACCGTCGATAACAAAAACTAAAATGTATGCCATTTTGACTACAAAATTCGCATTTTCCTAAAATGTCTATATATCGTTTCAAATTGGCATTAATTACAGTTTTTGTTACTAACTGCACGCGGAAACGTGTTTTACATCACCTTAACTCCAAAACCTAGAAAAGTTATAGAAACGTCACAAAATTTGAAACTGACAACTAAATGGCCACCCTAAATACTATAATCATAATCTGGGTCATTGCTATTCCACATCGAACAACGCTCGATAATCATATTCTGAGTTTATACATTCGTGTATGATGATCTAATCGGCACCGCCACTACCGGCGCCGAACGCTCATTGTCGAGTGGCGGCAGTGTTCTACTGGCGTCTGACCGAACCCAGGCATCACTACTAGCTTCCACGATTCAGCGTTTCACCGCATTCGTTATCCAAAACTTTTTGTCTACCATAATTGTTACTCTACTTAAGGAAATATTTATCACCGGACGAAGTAATCCGAGCGAAATATTATTCACGCTGCGTTCTCGGCAATAAATAAATTTGATTAGAAGTTTACGTTTGCTCCGCGGCGTTAACTCGTCGCGACTTTGTGGTATCGCGTGTCTCGGGTAGCTCCCGGTGAGTTGCGGCTTCGTGATACTTTGTCGTGACGATTCTACCCGTCTTGCAAACTTTTCGTGGCTCTCTTGCCGTTCCGCGTCGACGAACGTCCTCGCCTCGCGGTTTCTTCTCTATTCCTTTTCCGACTCTTTTCCCCAACTAAGCTTTTTTTTTTTTTTTGTTTTCACCGACCTTTTCATTTTACAGCCTTTTGCTCGTTTCACCTTTTTCGCTTCTCTCGTTCTTTTTTTATCTTTTTTTTTTTCTCTCGTAGCAGTTCTCACCGGAGTATCTGCTACTACGGCGGGGCATTCGTAAGCATCTTCTTGGAGCGACGATGATGGCGGGTAGAACAGGGGGATGCGTCTCCTCACCGCGCGCTCTTACACATTAGCTAACCGGGCTACTGGCTTCGCGCTCCACGTCATTTGCATACGGCTGTCATTCACCGCACGTTTGAGACCTCGACCGCCATCTTGCATCAATTTACTTTGATCTCGAGCTCCGGCTAATATTAAGCTTCTTGCCCCGGTGAGAAATACCAATTCACTCGAGAGTGAGAATGAGAGAGATAACGGCTCGGTAACACACAGAATGCAGAAAGATGAGTATGAACTTGAGACAGGATTATCGGTGTGGAACAGCAAGGAAGGAGATATCGAAAACACCTCTCTACCTGATAAATCACGAAACGAGATACGTGACTAAAGTTGGCAAATCTCACATTTGTAAATTTCTCAAGTTATTTTGAGTTTCCGATACTACTCGCTAGCTTAAAGCTTTCGATATGAAGCATTACATTATTATTGCAATAAAAAACACGTCACTACGTAATAAATTTGCATTTCTTTTGTAAATAATAACCGGAGGTTGTTGCGCATTATTTGTGTTGTATATGTGGAGTCCAATGAATCGGGACGAGTACAGTTTTTAACGTACTTCTATCGTGGCAATATCAATAATTTTATCCGAAAACAATCATTTATTATAAAAAAATAAATTTATTATATATATTTTTTTTAATAATGAAAAATATAAGGAATATTACTTACAACTGCAAAACTTCTTATATTCATTATTTTGCTCTCCGTGTCTAATATTAATAATATCGTGCTTTTCAAGGTGCTAAATAATCCTCAATTTTTTTCAAAATATTCATATAGTCCATCTGCAGCTTACTTTCGTTTTTTATTAACTTCGTAATTGTAGTTTTGAAGGTACGGGTTAAGACGTACCATTCTCGCATGCCTCGTCTATAACTTACGTGTAAACTGTGCCTACTTTGGGTGTTAATATTTCGGCTTGGGGTCAGTAAAATGAATTTAAATTTCACAGATGTTTGAATAGTATATTCAATAATGTGTACCCCAAATTTGAACACATTTGCAAAAGAAAGCCCCTAAGTCTGTATTCTCACTTAACGCTATATGTTCGTGTATTACGTCTATTTTCTTCGAGACTCGATACGTACATCGGTCTGGCATATGGTTTTAAGATATTCCACGCGCCGGGTGTTTGAGAAGTAATAAAAAGCCGGGGCGCGCGCGCTCCGTCATTACGTTCATCCAGACAAACGAGGGACCGGCGTGACTGGGATGTCGACGCGGGTACCACCGTCGAAGACGAATGTCCGACGTCAAAGGGAGAATCGAAAACTTATTCAAACGCGGAGCGAATTGCAGGATCGCGGGAGAGAATAAGAGAGACAAGAAGAGATGGCTCTTCTCCCTTTTCTTCGCAGTTTCTTCGCTTCTCGGTATTCGCTTTTCACGGGGATGCCGCGCGGTGAGAATAGCCGAGTGCGGGCGATGGCCAGAAAAAGAAAAGCGAATGCGACCGAACGAGGGAAGGAGAGCGTGGCTTCCGTCACGTCGAACGGTAAATAATGTATATCACGCGCATCTCAACTCCTCCGCAGTCCACTCGTATTATACACCTACAAAATACATCGCTATGAAGAGATAAAAGCATCAGAAGTACAAATAAAAAAACATAAACTGATCACTCGTTACAAACCATCAAAATTTACGAAATCCAAAAGTTCAACGCGTTCCGAATATATATCATTTTTTCAATACAATCCATTATGAATTATCTCGTCCGAATCTTATTCTATATATATTGCGCATCTCAAATCTCGCATCATAATGCGACTTGGGCAAAGTTGCACTACGATTTTTCAGAGTCGTGAACGGAACAGCCGGTGACAAACGTTGCCCTTCATAAACTATGAAACGTATACAGTGTGTAGGATAGACGAAGGGGATTGGGGGTTGGGGGTGAGGAGTCTCTTCCTCGCTTGTGCGACTCTTGCGCGCGTAGAGAAGACAAGAGAGACGGTGAACGTGAGTGAGCAAACTTTCCGCGGAATGACGAATGATCGCGTTGACGATGTGCCGGACGAGATTTCCGTGTGCCGCAGACTTAATGCTCTCCACGCAGCGAGAATATTTTATCCCGACCCATCCAAAAGTCTTCCCCGGTGTTCGCTCGCTCGTCTCCTTCTTCGCTCTAACATCGCGCCGACTGTGGCTCCTGCGTGATGCAACCCCCGCCCCCCACCCCCCTTCCTCGCCCCTCAGGCTTGCGAGGAATGGAAAAACCGTGAAATCTTACTCTCTTGGCTCTCTCTTGTTCTTGCAAGCCTTTCGAGAAGAACTACCGCCGCTGCCCAACCCAAATCCTGGACGTCTTGCGAGATTTGCTGGACACACGGGTGAAACGTGACGGGATAAGAAACTGGCGGAGGGACCGAGAGAAACGGTCACGGGTCCTTTGCATCGTGCTGCTGATGCTGCCGGGTTTCTCTCGACTCGAGGGAGGGAATAAAAAAAAATAAAAAGGGACTCGTGGAATATAATCTACGTACTATTATGCCGTACCTTCGCCTGCGAGGACGAGAGAGGGAAACGCAATAGAAGGAAAATTCTCAGTTGTTTGCCGAGAGAGTTTCGAGAGTAGAGTAGCACAGGCTAACTAATTCTACTGCAGAATCCGGGCGCGGAATCTCGTTCCATCTCGTTGCCCGGGATCTATGAGGAACAAAAAAAAAAGACCTTTTCTCCGATTTCATTCTACGACAGTCATGAAAAACCATCAAACGTACCTCACCGCTCACTATAAATCCTACGTGACACGCACGTTTTCGCGATAAATTATCCGACAAGCTAATATATACCCCCCCCCCCCCTCCCCCCCCCCCGAGATATTATTATACTATAAACTCCGGAGTTAATATAACTTTCGTCGTAACACGCCTGGTACGCGATACGAGCGAAAGCGTGAAAAAATAAAATAAAATAAAACGAATGGAAACACACCCGAGTGAGATGTATATGTATTCCGGTGTGAGAGAACATAAAAAAGGAAAGTGCTTGTAACGAATTTTGTGAGAAAAGAATGAGGGATGAGGGTCGGTTAGGGGGTGTTGCGACTCTCAGCAAACTCCTTGTTCATCCGGCACGCGCAATGAAACGAATAAGTTGCAGTCGATCTTACCGTAACGGCCCTTATCTCGGTGCTGGAGAGGGTTGCACGGATTCCCGAAAAAAAAAAAGTCCCATTACGCACATGCGTGTGTGTCTCGGCAAAACGTGCGCGAAAGCTCGTAAGCAAGATTTTTCAGAATTGCCTTAGAAATATAAGCAATGCGCGGTACAAATATATATACAGGATGATTCATAATAAACATCGAACTTTTTTTTTTCGAATCGCCATTAAAAAAAAAAAAAAAAAAATTACTTCGAAAACGAAAATCTGAAATTTTTTTTACATCATAATAATAGTAGTAACAATAATAATCATAATAACGAGAATAAAAAAATTTCATTTAAATTTTTTATTGACTCGATTTTCATTAAAAAAAAATTCTTTTTGTGAATTCTAAAGAAATACAATTAAATCGGTTTTTTTTTACTTGGAATACATTACGATACTGTCGAGAAGCGAATAAGATATTTATTCTGAATCAGCCTGTATGTATGTTGTACAAAGGAAGAGACCACGAGGACATAGGAAGAGGCCACGCGGGTGCGTTCGACCAATCGAGGAGAAAGCGAGAGAAACGAGCAGCTAGACCCCATAGAGAACATGCGGCGAACCCATAGAGACCCGGGGACCGCAGTGGTACGTTACGGCAAGCCGATATCTAATACTCCGGGTTGCCTGAACCACAGCGGCGGCAATCCAGATGCACACCGAAACACCCCCTCTAACTGATACGCCGCATTTTATTTATTATTATTGCCCAAACATCCTGCGCAACGAGATACGAGAGGAAGCTATAGCTTTGCAGAAAGTTTTCTTTCTCCTTGTGTACGAAGCATTTTCCAACCGTGATGGGGGGGGGGGGGGGGGTGGGGGGTGGGAGGGAGGGTTTCGTCGTGAGACACGTCGTATAACGCTACAAAGCTTTTATTTCTGACAAATTTCTTTTTAACGAAAAAAAAAAAAAAATGCTATTGTACCCCGACGATGCTGCTGAAGCAGTAGATGCCGACGTCTCGCATGCTGCGTTATGTGTGCAGCGCAAGGGTAATACCGAAAAGCTCAGTAAAGCTCCGTACTCCCCGCAGCCACTTTTCTCTTCGTAGCCCGTGCGAATCGTCGAGACCCGCAAATTTTTAATCGCACATATACACCGTTACACGAAAGTTTTGCAAACCGGTTCGAGCGGAATTCGCTCGGTTGACTTTACACCATTGTTGCCGAGAGCCCAAGTATAAAGTCGAGTTTGCCGGTACAATATCTCTCGTACCTTTACTATTTAATAACACGTTTATGCGTTTAACGAACGTCGAGAGAGAGGTACGATATTAAAAGGTCCGTAATAAGGCAATTGTGTACTACTAGAATCGTCGTAGAAATAGTTAATGTTCCCGCAATAAAGAAAGAAGGCAAAGGGTAGGAAAAATTATTGTGCGATATCGTGTCACAGTATAAAAACCGAGGGTACCACATCTGGTTGTGAAATTCTCTAATTTAAGATTCGTTAAAAAAAAAAAAAAAAAAAAAAAAAAAAAAAAAGAGGCAACACACCGACGATTCCGTAGTGGAGAGGCAGTGTAATTCCGCGCTCGCGGGGGGGTACATAACTGCGGGTCAAGCCGTCACGAGAGCCGCACTCGCTATAACACCGGCTAGACGTATGCCGACGATGTAACTACTCTCGGGGTTCTCTCTTGCCCACCGCGCTTGCCAAATGCATAAATCAACGCCCCGAAAGAAGTCTCGATGTTTCCCTCGGTGTTTCGCCAGCGAGTTTTATTATACGCAGCTTCTTCTACTCGAGATTTCGTCTCACTCTGTTTTTCACGAAATCTCTCCCCCCCTCCCCCCTCCCTTTACCTCGTTGCCGTCGTTGCTTTCTTCGTCGACTACGATGCCTCTTTTTTTTTCACTCACCCGGACTTGAAAGTCAACGTTGGAAAGGCGTAGAGACGCCGGGCACCCTCGGTCGCCCCCCCCCCCTCCCCGTCCCCCCGCCCTGCGCCTGGCACACGCCGCGTCGGTACTCTCCATGTTGCCTCACGACACTGTGTTGTATGGATACAATTAAACCGACTACCACTACCCTCGGCACGTGCCGTACCCCGCAATGCTTGAAATCTCATTCACGCAAGATTTGTACCGGCAACAAATTAAATGGCTGTGATTTATCGCAGTTTCCGGTTCTTTTTTTTTTTTTCTCGCATTTCTTCGTCAATCTTTTCTTATATTCATCTCGAAACAAAACAGTTCCTTTGTTGTAGAATTTCCTTACGATACGAAGCTAATTGACTCTTTTAGAAATGAACTATTAAAAAAAACATCGATGGCTACGTACTTTAGGAAATTGTTCGGGGATACAACAGACTTGGTATTTGATATGATTCGCGTGGGATGCAATAATACAACGACGCCCCCCGAAACATTGTATAATGTAACGTAATCGACGTTACACGATCGTTTCGTCCATCGGCGACGAAAATGACCCGAGATCCTCGATTATTGTTCGATCGCATCGCGTACTTCGAGAAAAGACCGGAGTACGTGTTCTGCGTCGTAAAAATGTCAGCCCCCGTCGATGCCTGTCCCTCAGCGCGTGTCATCGCGTCAAAGGGCGACGAAGGCCAAACGTACGTATAAAAAACCTTCGCACTCGCGGCCCTCGCTTCTCGTGCTTTACAGAAGATTCAACTTTGCTCGAACGATTCTACGCATCCGATTATGCGCGCAAACCGATATAGACTGACGACGCGAAAACGCAGATAAAATCTCCGCTTTACGAACGGCGAATCAGATAGGCGTCGTATATCTATGCAAATGTCACGAGGCTCGAGGCGAGGGTCGCCGAATTGTTCGACGTTTGCACACAGAATCGGATCAAAATTGCAAAACGCGCGTGTATAATAATTTTCATCTATCGTTAATTCTCGCTTCTCAATGTTCATTATTACTCGAGTTACATTTATCAGCTTACCGTTTCGATGTTCTTGACGAATTAATCCGATTCGTAACTGCACCGAAGTTTTCACTGCTTGAAAATAACCTGGCAATCGATATACTGATAATCGATTCACCAAAAAAAAGTTCTTTCGTACACTCCACTGAACAATCGAATCGGAAACAAATTTATATCGTGCCACAACGGTGAAAATAAATATCCTCGCGATGTTTGGTTATGGATCATAACGAAGAGTCGAATTTTTTCACAGGATAAAAACTCATCGTAACTCGCTTTTACCGATATGAAAACCCGAGAAAAAGAGAATACACACCATCGGCAGCGAGTCGTAACTTTTTTTCTCGAAGAAAACGCGAAAAAAAAACTCACGGCAACGCATAAACGTCGAGACCCTCGCGGCGTTGAGTGCACTGACGTGTACTGGTCAGCTGACGAGCCGCTACGGAATTATGGGTACTCTATCAGCGTGAGTCCTACGGGCCTATGATCAGTTCGACGAGACGTCGCGGTGCGGGCCTCGTCATTATATCGTTGCCGTGAGCCCAGACTTCGCGCCGAGTTTTCCGGAACAATAAAACATCGCGTCTGAGTTCTCGAATATCGAAAATTCGTTGCCTCTCGTGTAGACCCAAAAATAACCGCGCATCTAATTCGTTTCGTTATAAAAAGATTCTTTATTCATAATTGCATCACGTTTCGATGCCGCGCGAAATAACGCGGTGATGCGTATAGGTTAATTCTTCAGAGTCTGTATAATTCGTGTTCGGACTCCAGTCCGGCGCACGAGTGTCTCGCAAAGTTGCGTCGCAGGTTATTGTGACGCGGTCTCGACGGAGCTAAATAATATCGACGAATATTCAAAGTCTCGTGGTTTTCCGTGAGTTCGAGTGAATTAATCGTTAAAGACAATCACCTCCGATACCAGCCTCGGCGTGGGGTTTGTGTTGACAAATGTTGTCGTGCATCGAATGTGTCGTGAGAAATATCTTGTCGGAAATACGAGGCCAGTCGGTCATCTGTCACGTTTCGTCGTAAAAATTGTGCGTTTAATGATTTTCTTTTTTTAATCGACTCCGCTAACCGGAATCGCGAGAGTCTCTAAATAACTTCGTTGAGATCGATGATTACCGACTGTTGATTATTTCCCATACCCGTTTTTCCACATACATATATTCGCGTTCGGAATTCTCGACGATCCGACTCACCTTGACTGGTAAAAGATGCGGATTTACGCGATTAGTGGCACAATAAACTTCAGCGCTCGGACGCGATGCCAGATGCTGCATTCCCGAGCGTATCAACTTCACGAGCTGCTGCTGTCCCCGTCGCGAATGCGAATTCGGTTATTTATTACGGTTAGTTACGATTCTTTTTTTGTCATTATTATTTTTTCAAAAATATTTCCTTCAACGACCCGATATTGCACTTACCATCGATTGCTTTCCGAATCCAATTCACCTGAAAGATTTTTTTACACGTCTGAAGGACGCGCCCGGTATCCACAGCAGACGCGACTTTCGCTTATTTAACGCAGTGCCGCGTAAAAAAAAAAAAAAAAAAAAAAATCGAAATACGCGAGAGGCGTAGACTCGATACACACACATACCGAAACCCGTAAAAACACAATAGCCATCGTTAAATTAAATATGCCATAAAGAGTGGACCGGTGGTTAATTTATCCCCCATTCCCCACCCGCGCGTTGTTGCGTGTACCGCGCGGGCGAAGTAATTCGGTCCATAGTCGGAGCTCTATCCGCGATGTGCAAAGCACAGACACATTTAGACACGCACCGCACAGTGAAGTGTGGAAGGGACGAGGATATCCGTTTTGTAAAAATAAAAGCAATTGCGTATCCGACACCTCACGCCCGACATGAGCTGTGGGAAGAGTCGGAGAGAAAGAACGCGCGGAGTGCAAACGTAACGAGATAATAAAAGAGAAATCTCATTCATAACTTTCGCTTTTCATGCATACGAAATTATGTTCGCTTCTATCTTCCGCTCTCTCGATCTCTCGCCCTTCTCTGTCCTTTTCTTTTTTTTCACCCTCTCGTTGCCGCTTGCCTTTCCATCGTTTTCTTTTATATAATTACCAAGAGAGGGCAAAGGGGGAAGAGCACGAAGTGAGCAGAACTCGAAAGGGCGACGAAGAGGCGCAAGTGAGAAAACGTGCGCGAGGGGTCGCGGTTTTCACCGACGCTTCCATATTACCGCAGCAAACACGCCGTCGACGTGGCGCACCCACCGAAGGGACGGGGGTTGCACATAGCGTCGGCGAGGCGTCTGCTCGTGGTTCTTATATTAGCATCCGGTAATAGCTCTGTCACTATTCACTGCCTTGTTGGCAATCAAAGCAACCCGCGCGCGACTCGCCTCTTCGAATCTCCGCGCGCGCGGGGGGTCCTTTAGACGCCCCCGCCGCCGCGCGCGGCTGTCTTTCTCCTCTCACAGCCTATCGGAAATTTCTTAGATAACTCGAATGGCCGATGTGTATATTATACGCAAATTGTAAATGCCAAAAAAACAACGACTTTTTCTCTCTCTCTCTCTCTCTCTCTCTCGTTTGTTATCGGCAGACATTCCATCGCAGAATTGAACAACTGCCCAATTTTTTATTTCTTTCTCGTCATACGAAAAAAAATCGAAACAAATGAAAGACGAGACGTTGCCGCGATTTTCATGAAAATTTTCTTCGATCTTTTTTTTTTTTTTTTTTTTTTTTTTTTAATGTCGCTCGACATCGTAAATGGCAATTATTTCTTTCTTGCCACGAATAACGAGCTCTCGACAGCTTCGAATAACTTTGTGTAACGCGAAAAACTTTTTTTTTTTTCAACGGTTTCTCGATGTTCTGATTTACATTAGCGTGGGAAAGTCGTTAGCGTATAAACGAAGTAATAAGGCTTCGTATTAATTCCGTTCGACGGGCGAACACGCTCACCGCGCCGCGACTGTCGAGCGACTCGTTTTCCTATCTACTTATATACATTGTATATTATCCACCGGCTTCTTCGGAATAATTTCTTTGGCTGAACGATTT
Organism: Buathra laborator; assembly: GCA_934046635.1. NCBI lineage: Eukaryota > Metazoa > Arthropoda > Insecta > Hymenoptera > Ichneumonidae > Buathra > Buathra laborator. The sequence continues at coordinate 11,511,135 of OW203900.1, forward strand.
ATTCTCTTGTTTGGCACTGCAGCAGTCTCACTGCGCGATGGTATTTTTCCGCATGCAACGATCCAAGTTTATTGTATACGAGAGGATACCGTTACAAACGATTTTTCATTCGGAGAACGGTAGACACTCCTGGCAGACACTCCTTGACCTCAACTTCCCACATAGCGCATCGTCATTATCATAACGAATAGAATAATTTCGCACAGCGAAAAAAAATTCTCAAGATCCTGTTTACAACGTCGAATAATACGCTCTGAGAATAAAAAAAAAAAAAAAAAATTTCAAATATCATCATTGTCGATACGAAGCGACGAGAGTTAAAATGCGTTATCGCAAATCCGTTTCGTGTTAAAAAAAAAAAAAACGATCTCGTAAAAAAAATTAAAATTTTTTTCATTAAATAAATAATTTATTTATTGTAAAAAAAATATAAATAAAAAACATCGAATCATAAATACAAAATTTTTTTCTTAAATCTTAATTTAAATAAATAATGTTAAATGTATTAATAAAATTCTACGTTTAAAATTTTTTTTGTTAATTTTTTTTTTGTAGATAAATAACACAACTATTTATTATTTATTCATAATTAAAACACAGGATCCCATTACATAAAAAAAAGGTTAAGCTTGGGTATCACCGCAAAAAAATTTAACTGCCGAGGTTCATCCACTCGTAGTCCATTCGCTAATCGCCGTCTTACGACATAAGCTCCGCCGTTCGGACATCGAGTAAAAATAATTTTTCTTCGGCATTTTCTTTTTTTTTTTGCTTCTCCATAACGGGAGAGAGTCTTATTGAAGGAAGTAGGTGCTTCGGGAGGTACGAAGATTCTTAAGATTTTTTTTTATACGGTCAACCGAGTCGGACTTGAGCCGTTGCGGAGGAGCGTGTTATACGAGCCGCGAAACGAGCGACCAGCATCCTGCGCACTATCACTGACGCACGCGCGCACACACATCGTTACGAAGCCGCGATATACCTACACAGTGTGGTATTCGCGACAGTGCCGCTGGTATAGCGATGTAATATATGTTTTAGGTACATCGAGCGACATACGATGTCGCGGCGTCGGGTTTGCGTCGTAAAAGTGGCGGGTCAGGCGACGTGACAAAATCGACGGTATATAGTCGTTTCAGAAGGGAAAAAGGGGGGAAAAGTCGTAGTCTTCAAGGTGCAAGAATTTTCCGTCTCAGTTTCGTTCGTAAAGCGCAACAGCAGCCCGGAAGCAGCGTTAAATTTAAGAGAGCTTCGCGGTACTACGATGGCCGAGCGGAGACAAGAAAAGATATATACGCGAATATACGAAAGAACGACGACGAGACGATGAGGCGTGCGATCCGGAAACCCTGTTTCCTTGTCCCCTTCTGACCGGTGTCCTTTGCAGCCATAACCCGAACGCTAAGACTCTGCGGAATCTCTCGTTGATTTTGTCAGGAGCTCAATTTTACGTCGCGACTCCCCTTGCGCTTCTTTTCCGATGTATAACGCGGCAAATTGTCCCTCGTTTTCTGTGGTATACGCCTACTTAAACGTTAATGGGGAACCCCTTCCCTCTTCCCTGCGTTATGCAATACGTTCGTTGGTTCTACGACGCGACATTGCCTCTGCAAGGAACACGAATTCAAAGCTATGCGACAAAGCGCCAAATAGATCGCTGAAAGAAAATTTCTGCGACATCCTCGCGAATTTTTTTTTTTCATTTTTTTTTTCTTTGAGACACGAAGATAGAGCAAATTTTACGAGTAATCAATCACTCGTGAAGGCGGGACTCGCTAATGACTTTCGGCAATAGTACAAACGTACGAAGAAAAAACGACTACCACTGTACTCGCGGGACTCGTGTTGCACTCATTGGAATCCTGTCGATGATGAATAGCCGGTAGATGAGAGAACCAATATTTTTCTATTCAATTAGTAACGAGAAAAGAATATTTATCTTTCGCCGATTAACATCCGCGATTTCGCTTTTGCGACTCGACGTTCCGAAAAATTCGGAACACGAGCGCTCAATGCGTCGTGTTCCGAATATTTGTTTGTCGATTCTTCGTTTCCTGAAGCGTGTGCGCGATGATTGTTTAGCCATATATACACGATATATGTAACGAAAAGTTAGTATCGCGATATTGAACTCCGAATTTGCAGTCGTCGCTACCATTTTTTTCTCGGTGCACTTTTCTCGCGAAGTTTGCGCGTAATATCTCGAAAATCCCTCCCCCACCTCGGGATGGGGAGTTTTCTCTCGAAATAAACCATCGCAGCCCCGCCAGAGAGATGATTGGGGGGGGAGAAGATAGAAGAAAGGATCTGCCCGGAAGCTGACTCTTCGCCGACCGCTTCGACGATATATAGATAAGTAGCGACGCGCTTCAGATGAGATTATCCGGTCCGATGCCGACGGCATCGCTGATTCTATTGTCTCAGGAAAACTTGGGTTCAGTCCAAACCCCTCTCTCTCTCTCTCTTTCTCTCTCTCTCTCTCTCTCTCTTTCTCTCTCTCTCTCTCTCCCCCCTCTCTTTCTCTCTATATATTTTACGTGATAGAAATATCTTAATGCGAGAAATTATTGTCGTACGTGCGAACGTTGTATAGGCGTTAGCGGCAGCAACATCGACGAAGAAGCCCCCTGGCAATTTCGTTTTCGACCTGTGCACGAAAACTCGAAAACCCCTCGCGCAGAATTCTCTTGTTTCGTGGATTTACCAATCGCGTTTTCTCTATCGTCGATATATCGTCCGCTGTTCCTCGTTGCTGCCGGATAGATTTTCGAGAAACACGTACCAACGCTTTTTGCAAGGGATACAAAATAATACGATGACTTTTTTTTATTCATTTTTTTTTATTAAAAAAAATTTTCTCATTTTTTAGTATTATATAATAATACAATCACCGGAATTTCTTGATATCTTTATGAATATATCTTGAAAGCGTTTTAATTTCGAGATTTTCATGAAACGCATACCTATGTCTTTGCTAACTTCCGTGAGAAACTCAAAAAACACAGGAAATTACGGGAAATATAAAATGATCCGATGATTTTTTTATTTTATTTTTTTACGTATTTATTACGAGATGTCTACAATTGTTCCTTTGTAACACACAATCACTGAATTCTTGTTCGCGAGATCGTGAAGTTCTCGTCTCGTTGAGTATCGTAAAATCGGAATCTCTCACGAAAGAGTTGTTCATTAAATAACAAATAAATAACAAAAGTGTTGGTTGTGTGAATGGGTATGTTTGTGCGCTCGTGTGGGTGTCCGTGAGTGTGTAATGGCGCGCGCGAGGCAAAGTACTCCGTCGACAGCGAGGTTACGCACGAACCGATCGTTTCCGTTCAGTCAACCTCGCGCATTCCTTCTACTAATGTATTAGCGTCACACCGCAAAGTGTACATATATCACAGATATCTTCTCTCGGCTCGGCGACAAACCGCGATGAACGGCTTCATCGTGGTGTCCTTGGCTACGATATGCCAACCGGAAATTCGCCTTGTATAGCAAATGGTACATAAAGGGACCAAAAATGACCGTTGAATTTAGTCCATTCGCGATCATCAAGGATCGGAAGGTAGATTTGTCGACGGATTCAATTCTTTCTGTATCTCTTCGAGAGTCTTTCCCTTCGTTTCCGGTGTGATGAAAAAAACGAACAACGTTCCCATAGAACACGATATCGCAAATATCCAAAATGTCCAATATATCCCCACAACGGAGTTAAGCCCCTCGAAGCCCAATCCAACGATAAAAGCAAAGAACGAACCAACGATTATGCCACTTGCTACCGCTGGCGCCTTGACATTCGTCGGAAACAATTCACCTAATAACACGTAAGGCAACGTGCCGATACCGAGCGCCGTCATTACCTCGTAAGCTATGATAGCCGCCACGGGTACCCATGATATCGACGACACGTCGTATTTAGCGTGATACTTCAGAAAGAAGAAAGAACCAACTGCTATGAGTGCGAGAGTAGCGGAAAGACCGGAAACTAACATTAGAATTCTTCTTCCAACCCGATCAACCAGACCGGCGGCAACGATGCCGGCTATCAATTGGGCGATACCAAGAACAACGACTGCCTCCGCTGGTTTCAATGCCGTACCTTCGTGACTGAAGATTTCTTGGGTATAAGCAACGATCGCCATATGACCGGAAAACTGTTGGGTCGCTTTCAGTCCCAAAAGTATAAGAAGACTTCTACGATTTCCTCGCGTTCTCATCAGTTCGAAAAGAGCATTTTTCTTCGATTTTTGCCCTTCAACAACCGCATCCTTCATACAGCTTAAATCCTCCTTGACGCTCTCCTGCTTGTTGAGTCTTCGCAATTTCATAAGACTCTTCTCGGCTTCTTCGTCTCTGCCGCGAATAAGATAGAAGTACGGAGTTTCCGGCATGAAGGAGAATGTTACAACGAAAAGCAATGGTATCGATAGCGAAACAAGATTCAGTTCCCAATACGGCAAATAGGCGCCAAGGGTTGTTATGAAAAGACTGCCGACGTTCGTCGACATTTTCAAAAATGTACCAAGTGCTCCGCGAATGTTTTTGTCCGCTATTTCGCCGAGATATATCACACCGGCATTGTACAAACCGCCGTGACCTATGCCTGCTACGAATCTCGCTACGTATAGTATCACAACGCTTTTAGCACCGATTATCAGTCCCCAACCAGCCAATTGCGGCAAAGCGAATACCAGCAGCGATCTTTTTCTTCCCAATCTATCGACGCACAGAGGACTCAAAAATGATCCGAATATACTGCCGAGCGTGTAGAGAGATACTATCCATGATCCTTGACCCGTCGTAACTGGAAAACTCGAATCCGGTCCTTTGAGAAACGGCAGAGCCGGCGATGTCCAACTGAGGTGACCTCCGCATGCCATCAGCGACAGACAAGCTGAAAACATTCGAAGATACAGGAATGTTAAAATAAATAAAAATAAAAAATTAAGTTCGAGACATTGAAATGTCTATAAGAAATTATTGCGTTATAATTTTCAGAAGTATGCGATAACTAATGTTAAATCGTTCAAGTCTCGTAGCGTCTTTATCGTCGATGCATCGCTAAACGATCGGTTGCATCAATATGCAAACGAGATACGGGTTCATACGTTGCGCGGACTTATCTTATCCTCGTTTCAATGTCATAGCCGATCTTTAGAGTCCGAGTTGTCTGCAAAAGTAGGTATATCCTTGTTGTACAGTTTACTTGCATAAATTATGTCATATTCGACATTCCACGGTACCGAAGACGTTTGCATGTGTGTATAAACAGGAGAAGCCTTACGGCGTTTCTCAATAGTGTGTTAAGCAAACGAATGAATATCTGCAAATAAACTTCGGACTTTTTTTTGTCGTTATTAGCGAATAAATTGACAGTGTACACACTTCACAATTATTTCACGTTTGAAAGTAGTCCTCGCGCGACTCGGTAATGGGGTTAAATCGTGCGAGTATTACGGAACACGTTGGGAATCTCGTTACACGATTATTACGACATATCTATAGAACGTCATAAAATCCGCGCGCCGAGAGGCTTTCATTTTCATTTTCAATTATACATTTATTATATCAACTGTCGCCAACAACGTCGTTTGAGATCCCCTTCTGGCGCCCGCGACTTCGTTACGCAATACGCGAAATTGTCGTCCATCCCGATAGTAATGAGCATTGCTGGCAGTGGAAGAGCTACTGACTTACAAATCACGGAGTCAAGAAGCCGTATATACGCCAACGTCGTCTTATTACATCTATTATTGTCGTACATTGGTAAAATAAACTATTCCGCGAGTCAACGTTGCCGCAATACACTTTAACGAGATTCCATTGAACTTCAAATCTCGCGATTTGGAAAATCGTCTTTATCGATAGCCCGATAATTCGCGCGGAACTTTCGTTTTCAACGTCATTGCAATTGGCAATAGTTCGATGAAGCTACGGATTTGATGGGGAATAAAAATCGACAGCGATCATTTGTCGAAATGAATGGACAATATTTCGCTAAAGTTCAAATCGCCACGAGTGGAAAATACCGATGAAAATAGTCGTTCCCAATAGTAAACCGCGTCAGAAATTCCTCCCAAACGACATTGAATCGCCTCACCCTTTCACCGTCTATTTTTGTCTGACGCGCGATTTTTCCGCGCGTATGCGCGTCATAGACAGTGAAAGGGTTCATGAACGATATTTCGTCAAAGTTGAAACTGCCGTTAGTGGGAAAATACCGATAAACATAGGCTATTCGAATGGTAGGGATAAACCGCGTGAAAGTTTCCTTCCGCTATTCAATTGGCAATAGTTAAACGATAAAACTGACCGAACTTGCTGTCGGAAACCTGTTAAGAGCTCATCATTTGGAGAAATTAATTAACGGTATTTCACTGAGATTCAAGTTGCGAAGAGTCGGTATTATCCTCATTATTAAATTTAATTAAAAATCATTTAAATAACTATTAAAAATTGCTATGAATAGCATTTTTCAATAGTATGCAGTCGATTGTCGATAGTTATCCAATAAAAAGATGCCGACGTATTGCATGATAATCACTAAGAGTCGTCAATCATCGAAATTAAATACCTGAATCTCTTCGTAAAGTGAAATATCCTGACTACCGCGCTAACCAATTAGACGTGATTGTCTCACGCGTAAATTCTTCCCGTCCGTCGGATGAAACGAGCTTTTGTATGTCATGTAATTATGGACATTAAGAGCTTAAATACGCGACTCGGTAGCAATCTCGTCGTTTCATCAGCGTAGGAAAATTGTTTAGCCGGTATCACCGCGTGCCACACACCGCAGCATTTTATATTCGATTAGCTTCTCGACGCGGATGAGATTGACGGCGCAAAGAATTCCCCCAAAGAGTGGACACAAAAGTGTGATGGTCATCGGCGTATTAGGCAGAGGTGTGCGCCGGGGCTATTCTCTCGTTACCGGAACTAAACGCGGCTGGTTCCGTACCTAGTGATGCGAGATAATGCGATGCCCGCTCGTCCGTGTCGCTTTACCAGATGCCTACATATACACGTCGTTCGATCAATCTCGTTTAATCATCGATCGATGCCGCGGAACCAACAAAATTCATCAAAATACTTAAAGCTAATCTCCCGTAATGTCGATGGCGATAATAGCGAAAAACGCGAACCTAATATGGAATGGCGAGAAAGGATTTCTTGCCATTAATAGGATCAAACGCCACTTCCCTGCTACTGGCGGGAGAGCTTTTCCTGATGTCTTGCTACTCGACAAATCATTTGAAATTAAATGTACATAACAACATAATGTCGATGGCAAATATATCAAAAAACCGCAACTATCGTCTGGATTAGCAGAATGAAACGTCACTTTCCTGTTTCCCTGCTACTCGTCGAAGTATTTGATATTAACATTGCATAACAACAAAACATCGATGCTAAAAATAGCGCGAAACGCAAACATCATCCAATTTAGCAGGAAAGGCTTTCCTGCTACTGGCAAACGCGACTTTCCTGCTACTGGTCGGAAAGTCCTGTTAATGTCAGGAAAGTCGCATGTGGCGCGACTGATAACAGGAAAGTCGCATTCGTGATTTATTTTCCCCTAAAAATTGCCGAAGGAAAAATTCCATCAAACTTACCACTAAATGCAGCGGCAAATTGCAACCACTGACTTCCCTGCTCTTCGGCGACGACGTATCCATGACTTTCGACTCCTTTCGCTTCTTTACTCGTTACGGTCATTTTTCTCTCCTCTCCGCCGGATAGACACAAAAATATTTTCTTCAAATGCATTTTGAATTATTCTTCTCAGTTAATTTGTTTATTTTTCTTTATTTAAAACAAATTAAACGCGAAGCGGCACTCGCACTCCCATGTGGTCGATTTCATTAAGATTTGACCGAAGGGAACAAACTTGGAATCGCTATCTTCTCGCTTCTAAAAATCTGGAAGTCGAGTGAAGCGAAAATTGTTTGTTTTTTTTTTATTTATTTTTTTCAATGATTTTTTTAATTAATATATTCCGCACGATCATCAAGCAGTTTAATTGTCCTCTCCGAACGAAGCTCTCGCGATTGTCGTAGCGTTATTTTCTCTATCTGCCTACGCTACGATCGACTGGTGAATTTCGCACTCGTTGAAATGAGCCGCTCGGTTCGACGACGAATTTTTGCGTCGGCGTTGACGGCACGTGGTGCCGAACTGAAGCCGCCGCTCGTAGAACTGTGCCTTTAAAGCCGATTGAATGACAGCAGGTGCGAGACCAGTAGTGGGGCCTATTGCGGTCTTACCGAGAGGCCCCAACTTCCTTCCCCTCTACTTTATATACTTCTCACCGCGATCTCTCTACATCTCTCTCTCCTCCTCACACAATCTCATTACCTCTATCGCCAACGGCGAGAAATCACGGACAAGGCTATGGCGCGTGTCCACCAACGCGCGGATTCCCCCGCAACGATAAATAAACCATTTACGTAGATATATACGCGCGTGAAGCTTCTTGCCAAAGATACAGAGAATTCGTAAAAACTGTGACCATGTCGGTTCGTCGTGGTTATCCAGCATGTGCCACGGCTGCCTAAGCGCTACGATACATTGAGCAAAATAGTGCGGTCTCCTAAGACATAGTTGTTCCCTGTTCCGGCTCTTTCCGTCCCTCAACCGACGACATCGCAGTTCTCTCTACTTCCGTCCCTTCCCGACTTCCTACCACCGAGAATCACGCGCAACAACTGTACCAACGACACCACAATTTAGCTCCACTGACTCCACTTGCGCGCAATCTGATTCTGTACATTTGTGCACATCTGCTGCGTTTCTATATCGAGTCGAGTCTCCAAAGTCCGATCGAACACTGCTCCTTGAGTTCGATGTCGGTCTACGATTTACGAGAAATCGGCATTCGAAAACCGTCAACAAGGAAGGAAGTGGAAAGATGTCGAACCGGAAGAGTGTGAAGCAATCAAAAACAAATTACAACGGTTGAGAGCAAATTGCGTGAACCTAAGTACTACGTAATTGAAAAGATTGAAAGGCTTAGATAATTGCTGAAAAATGATTCATTGATCATTTAACTCACTGTTGGTTATTTTTGTCAACTCGAAGCATCGATACGGTGGCTGCTAATGGTAGGAAACATTTAATGTTTTAATGATGAATTTTAATATTACTTCTACCGCCCATTTTCATACGAAATATTGAAAGGCGATGAAAATAAATTGCATAATCGCGAGATCTGCGATTTTGCGAAAATTACGATTATCGGTAATTTCAAGAAATCTTGCATTTGCTTTCCCGATGGAATACCGGTAAAACCTATTTGCCTGTCGTATTTGACGGAAAAAAATACACATGACAGGGTCCTTCGTAAAGTTGAAAACCCGTTTCTTCTTACTATTCCGGAAAATCGTTAACAAATCATTATAAAGACGGATGATTTTCAATTTTGTTGTGAAATCGAAGCACTACAAAAAATTATCAAACGCAAAAATTTCGATGTATTTCTCTTCGTCGAATACAAACCCAACTTTATTCCCCGAAATTTCAGTAGGACATCGATAATCGCGAAAAAAATAAATTTTTTTTTTTTTTTTTTTTTTTTTTTTCGAATCTTTTTTTCACGATAGAAGCTTAACGCGTCACCCTAAATATGTTGTCACATCGAAAAATAAAAAAAAAAGTTTCGAGCCATTCGTATGCACACCCCAGTATTGCAAAACGCGACGAAACTCGAGCCTCGGATAAAGATGTGACACGAATGGAATTCTTTGATATTTTATGTTTCGCGTGTATCTGCACACCGCCGACAATGGGAATGATTGACGATCGGACTGCGTGGTATACGCAGGTATACAAATAGTGCGGAGGATCGTTATACACAATCGTTTCGTATAGTTTCTCGGGTATTTCGTATAACTATAGCGTCGTCACCTGCTGGCAAATGATTCCCTCCAAGTCCGTGCGCAATGGTCATTATGTCAGACCCGCATTCCAGCGTGTCGTCGGCGGTGCAGCACCGTTTGCCATCTACTATGTACATATCCCACGTTGCTTACCACCCGAGCGTCTCGTGCTTCGAACTCGATTCTCGCTCTCTGTACTGATCCCCTTTCCCCCTCCTGCTGCCATCGACTAACTATTGCGAACTATACACTGCGCTGCATAATAGCCATATAGTGTAACGATAGACGAAGACAGACAAAACGCATTCCACTGATTTTAATCGTTTCGCTTGAATATAAAAAGTAAGCAGCGCGCATTGCGCGCGGAAAAATATGAGAACAGAAGGGAGGTGACTACGATACTCTTTAGATGTAAGTGGCCGCTTTATTCGTTTTCTATGTTACGTCAATATTGACCGCGACGGCTTACCTGTAGACAGATGGTTTTTTCTCCAATCCAATCTCCGTTAATGGCAATCTGTTCATTTCACCAAAGATACGTCCCTATGACGACAACTCACATGGTAAAAAAGGATAAGGAAAAAAGATATTTGAAATATGTTAAATCGAACGTTTTTATATGATCGATGTATTGATTATATAATTTTTTATATATTTCGTGACATATGTTTGCTGATGAAAATATATCGATAATATATCATTTTTCGATGATAATACATTGGATATATCGTAGATACATTTTTCGATACATTTTTCCTCCATTTGCATACATGAAAAATATATATATAAATATGTATAAAAGTATATTAGGAATATTTGAAATTCGGCGTTTTTATATAATAAATATATTAATCACGTGATTTGGTGACATATTTGCCGAAATATTGTTTGCAATACATACTATCGATCGAAAAAATATTTTGCAATATACTTTTTTTTTCGTCTGTTAGTTACGAATATCTTAGATACGGTGAGGTCTCAGTCATCGTCAGTATACCAGTAATTGTCGATGTGCGCTTTGCCTGTAGCAAAATATATATTCGAAGCATACGATTGACGATTACTGATACATCCAACACCCACTTTAATTATGTATATAAGGCGTTAACGTTGTTCTCGCGTAAGCGTTTCCCGTTAAGAAAATTACAAATAACTAGAAACGTAAATAGCTATCTGAAGAATGAGAAAAATGCCAAATGAACAAAAGTCTAAAAATCACTGCCAGAGGCTTAGTTTGGCGCTAAATAAATATCACGTCAATCAAAAAACAATCGCAATACGTATTGCAATCGGATTTTCACAGAATACGAGTCAAAGTGATAAATTAATACGCAATTTTCATTAAACCCTTTCGCAATAATCGGGAATTTACCCGTATACGGTGGATGAGATAATACGTACGGAAAATCCGGAAAGCATCGATCAATAACGTTGGTATGCCGATTGCAAATAACGAAAAGCAACAAATATGCGATATTCTCAAAAACCCATTTAAATTATGATCATTAATCGTACTTTATTATCTATCTTTCAATTCCCGACGAACAAAGCTGATACAAGTGGGAAATATGAAAGAAATTGGAGTTATGCTTTTCACGTGGCTTATCCGACAAAAACCGTTATTATTGTTGTAAACATACATTGTCGGTAAGCAGAATGATGAGATGTCTTTGCCAAAAGTGATTAGTAGTCGACTGGCTATGGATGAGGAGAGTATTGTGTGTCTCTTTGCGTATACGCGTTATTTGCTTGCGAAACAAGTACGAGTACAAGAAGACGTCAATTTGCTAGTGATCACGCGGCGTTTCGTAAATACCCAGGAGTTTCGTGCATTATAAATGAGATCCGAAAAAAAAAAAAAAAAAAAAAAAAAAAAAAAAAAACGGCGTCTCGATGTACCCGGTTGTGGACGACGTGAAAAACGTGTCACGAAGGTCATTGCCGAGTTGCCAAATTTCATTATTACATCGGTATAGACATAACATGTCGGTCATCAGCCTCCAGCGCGTCCGAGCGGCGCGTACGTTTCGTTTTGAATATCAATTTTTCCTGTCAATATCAAAGTATGCGTCGAGGAAGAGGAATATAAATGTTCTCTCTTCGCCGAAGTATCGATAGAGAAAACATCGATAAGATAAAATGAAGGAAATACCTCAAAGCGATAATTTATTGGTAAACCGATCGAACTATTCCATTATTATCGAAACATCCAGTCTCTCGAACGGACCATATTTCACTGCCTTCGTATTTTCGCTAATATAGGATTTCATTAACGTTTGCCTCGTATTTAAACGGATTATATGTTTTTCACGGCATTCCTTGATCCTCGTTATCATCATCTTCATCGTATCCTCGTCGATTCGTTCGGCAATCTCTTTCAAATCTTTCGATATCGTTATTCTTGATTTAAATTCGAGATAATTTACTTCGTACGGGAAAAAAAACTTTGGACCGATACAGCAATATGATATTGCGTCGGGCGTATCTTGGGTTAGCTAATGGGAAAAAAAACCAATCAAAGAACTCTACGGAGCGTTGAACGAGCGATACGCGAGCGTTGTACGACTTTGAAATCGCGAATTCTTCGTGGCACCGAGAGGTACACGGAACTCTTGTAATGGATCGGCGCTTATTGATGTTCGTTATTAGTCCCTGAACGATGCTTCGTCTCGGTAATATTAATGTTCAACGGCCGTATTGTCGTTCTTAGTCGTCGGAAATCTATAGTCTCTATAATATACCAATCACACCGCGACGACTGGAAGCGAGAACAAGGAACTGGCGAGGTCAACGCAACGCAAAGTGAGCGTTTTATCGCTAACGCGCACGTTTTCTGTATCCCTACAAACATTGCCGACGATCTGTGTGTATTAAACGCAACAAGGAAAATCAGAATGGAATGTTAACGCCTACGAGTTGTTTTTCAAGGTCTCGGTATTGCAGAGAAAATCGTTTTAATGTTGATCGCTAACCCGACTGCATTAGTGAACAGACGCGCCGATAAAAAAAAGAGCGATAACGATGGCTAAGAATCAAAACGGTGTAACCTAAGATAGTTTGCTTGGAAGTTACACCCTTTTGATTATTAGCCTGTAATACGGTACACGTGGTATTTCAATTTTTTTAAATTATCATTTAGCATTTGAAAAAAATTAAACATCGATAAGACGGTATTAAAATAAATCATATCGACTTCCGATTTTACACGATCTTTTTATTCACCGGAAACAACAGGAACCTCGATGAGCAGCCGGATATTTTCATTTTTTTAAATTTGAAAATTAATTTTTTTTGGTAATTTATGCATCGATGAAGCGATAGTAAATATTGTCGTACAGACAACTGTCGTGGAAAAATCACTTTTTCGTAAAATAGTACAATAATCACGATAAACTAAATTTTAAAAAATAGCCATTTTTTTTAACAACGCTAATGGGCAAACAATGATTTGACACCAATTTATAGTGAAAATAGCGAAAACCGGTACATCTACCCAATCTTCAGAATTGGATAAACGCGAAGTCGATGTAGCATCTCGCGATCTAATACACGTTGTCTCATAGCAGCGACCTCTCGGTGACATCATAATGCACGAGCCAATTGAATAAATTCGATATGTATACCGAGTGGATATTCGATAGAGCAATTTTGTCGAATTGATCGTAAATATTTTTTACGATTATAACGCTCTACACGACGTTTTATTAGGAAAAGTTCCAACAGTGTGTCTCTTGCGGCGTTTGATCCGTATGTGATCTTCTTTCCGCTATCCATATATATATATATACGATAGATATACGTTCACCGCGGCCACAAAACGTTTGCGGAAGCTTTAAATAAACGAAAGACCAGTGCGGTTGTGCGCTCGAGGAAATATCGCGAGAGTAGGCGTGAAGAAAAGGCGCGTTTGCCTGGTCGGCGTCTTCGCGCGTGGAGTCGAGCTTTCCGAGGCCAATGCGGAGCTGCAAGCTCGAGGGGGCCAACCAATCGTGTGCGGGACCCCTCGGCTTTTGCGGCACGAAGGGGTTGGATTCCCTTGTCACGTGAGAGCCCTCGGTCACGCCTACCCTCTCTCATTTCTCTCGTCTTCTTCGTATACCGTCCGATATAGCATCGCTATCGAGCTTCGCTGGTGAAACTTCGTGACGTACGGCTGTAGATACGTGTCTTACGAAGTTTTACGGAACAATTAGGTAACCAACTACCCGGAAAGGACACCCCCAGAAGGAATTGGCGAACGAGCTATGTTCGCACTCTGGACGAAGAAGACTTCCCTTAAAATCATTATGGAGACCTTGAATTTCGACAAATCGATTATGGACACGCGATATTGTACTCATTCGGCTGACCTAATTCGATAAGGTTTGCTGAAGTTACAATAAAATTGTTTCTGTATCCCTCTCGTCCATTATCGAGAGAATGGATGTATACATGTATATTCCGTATACGTATAAAAAACGTAGGCAGCGAGGACCGCGAGCATTATCAATTGCCGCGGCCTTATCGTGAAAACGAAAGCCGTTCGGACGTTCCGGGCCGTAAAGTAGATGCAGACAGATGGCCAGACCTGTGTAGAAGGGGCAGAGAGAGAGAGAGGGAGAGGTGGCGGCGTACGTCGAGCGTACGTAAGTAGGTACGGACCAGCCGGTGGGGTTCCCTCTCCTCTTATATGCTACTATAGAGTCAGACACGCCGGCTCTCAGCGAGAGACGAATGTAAGTAGATACGGCTGGTTCGGCTCAGACGCTTAGCGTCACGACGGCTCGCGAGCCGCGCGCGTACACACATAAAGAACACACGCACGAGGTGCAAGTAGATACGGATGCGGCTGGGCAGACGACCTCTACCGCGTATAAAGAATCCGGAAATAAGAAAATACGCGTGTTTCCGGACATCGTAAAGACACAGGTTCATCAGTGAAAACGCCAATTCAATTAATGTAATCTCTTACGACACCTCTCGGATGTTATTTCCTTGGAGCAAAGCAATAGCGGGAACGGAAACGAAGGAAGGGAAATAGAAGAGTGGAGGAAGCAGGAAAGGTGTATCCCAAGGATCGAGGGGTCGCGAGACGACTTGAATAGCAATTTTTATTCCCGCGACGGGTGGCTTCCTTTCGTCTTTTAAAGGGGAACAAAAAAAAAAAAGGCAAAAGCCCGCGGGAGCGCGAGGAGCAGTTGCAGTAGACGATACGAGTTTCGGTACATCTAGAGACACCTGTTGCAGTGTTTATGTACTATACGGAAGAATCGATGCTTAAATATATACCTATATAAGGGTTGGTATAATGTACATGTGTACACGAAGGATATAACTACTGTTTCCCTTCTTACCACAGGTAGGAATATACCTATTCCCCGACGAAATGGGACAACTTTGAAGACTCCACTGTACTTGCCTACCAAAGTGTATGACGTGAATACGTAATAGGCTCGTCTTTGTACACGCGGCAGGAGAGGGGTATCCTTCCTCTTCCCGCACTCTTGTTTAATCTCCTCTCTCTCCCCCTCATTATACACGTAACAGTTCGTGATGAGAAAATATCTATTGAGGCACTGACAGTATGTAGTTCCCCCCCACCCACCCCCACCCCCACCCCCTAACCCCCTTTTCCCTGCCGAGACCTGTTTGACTCTCGAAGAGACAAGTTCCCCGTGAAATTTTGGCTTGTAATATCCACCCATTCCATATCAGCGAAGATTCCTCATTTTAATGCCTATCCACTCCTCGTCCTCGGGATATCGTGACGCACGGGGAACGATAATATTATTATCCAGTCGGCAATTCCGCGCACGTCCTTAATAATATCTTGCCGAAGACGACGACGACGACGACGAGACACCCGGGTCTTCTATCGTCTCTCCGTTCTCTCCGCTATGCTTCTCTCTCGCTGTCTCTTCTCTCACACCGTCGACAGTTCTCGCGTCTACACACGGGGCCAACCAGAAGAACGGTACACGCACGTCGCACATGCGAAAATACCCTCGTACCAGCGGCGCTCGCAAGCGAGACAAGAGAAATAGAGACGCCCGAGAGAAACACAAGCGAACAAGTAGTCAACGCCTGGAAGATCGACGACGCGCTTTGCCTACGAGAGAACCTCACTGGCAGAGGGTTCACTGTGACTAACTTCTAGTTGTTTTCACTCGTGGAATGAAGTCGGAGAAATTGATCGGTAGAAGTGTATTTCGTAACTGTTTGCAAAATAACTTTTTTTTTTTATTTCGTAATTCTTGTTTTTTTTTTTTTTTTTTTTTTTCGAGAATATTATGGGGTTTACATGATTGGTTTTGGTAAATATGTTTATCGTCGACTTATCGATCATATTAGACAACTCGAAGATATTTTTTATTTAAATTTTTTTTTTTTTTTTTTTTTTTTTAATATATTTAATCGAAGTGCAACTGCTTGAAACTACCGTCGACGCCGAATAGTTCCATCCCGGAAATGGGTTTTCCCGGCCTCACAGATTCCGTTACTCGGAATTTTTTGTCCTCGACGAACCACTCTCGTCTATCCGTTACCTTGTTCCTCCACTCGACTGCAAATGAATTGTCAAACGACGAAACCGTTTACCTTTTTTTCTTTTTTTTTTTTTTTTTTTCTTCTTACTTCGTAACTATATAGACAGTATTATTTATCATTGATGCTTTCGGAAGTCGTTTATATAGTCTCACTTACTTGTCGTGGCCTCGATCGATGGTCCTTCGCCACCGTAATCCGACGGTAAAACATTCTTCGGTATGTATTTATACAAGTCGTTAGGATTGTTATGGACCATGATCTGCGGAGACGCGAGGAAATTTTACACGTTTTTCAAAACAAAGTTTTACGCATCGTCCCATTTTTTTTTTTTTTTTCCATTGTTTTCTTACCCTCTGTCGCAGTTTGTCGGACATGAATCTCTTAAATATGGAAAAAATTGCGTCGAAGGTCGGCGGTGCATTTATGAAGTGCAGACTCTTCGTCTTCATGGGATACGCCTCCTAAAAAAAAAAAAAAAAAAAAAAAAAAAAAAATACATCGCGGAATTTTTCTGTGTAAAGCTTGAAAATTGCTTTCGCGCCGTGAGAAAAACGCGAAATTCGTTTTTTTTTTTTTGTTTACCTGGAAGCAAGTGACGGCTTTCTTGATAACCGAAGGAGTGAACAGACTCGCGTGTTCGAGACGACTTCCGGTGAGATCAAGAACGGTCTCCTGTCCCACAACGTTCAACCTTCCAACGGCAAGGATACACCGTACGGACAAAACGATTTTCATTTAGTTATAGAATCAATAGTACCGCGGAATAATTTGCCTCTCACAAGGACATTTTTATAAATATTGAGTTCTACCAACCGATCGTCCTCGAGAAGAAGAACGTCCATTATCATAAAAAAGACGACCAACACATCCGTAAAAGTGTATTTCTTTGGATCCCATATCGCTCCTCTTAGGAGAATTACTCGCGGACTGTCGGGCTTCGCAGTTCGAGACAATGGCAAATAAGTTCTAACATAAAAAATCAACAATCGTATCGACGCAAAATCGCAGAAAAAAAATAATATAAAACTGCATTTTTTTTTTTTTTTAATTCATAGTTAACAAATGTAAAGTTGCGCATGGGCGATGTTAATATTTTATTATTATTAAAAATATTTCATTTTAGATAAAATTCATTAATTATTAAGAAATATTATCGTTAAAAATAAATAAACATTTATTTCGCCGTATCCAACGATATATTTGTTAACTATACAGATAAACACTATTCTCAGTGTAATTAATTTTTAATTTATGTAACACGAACCCCAATTTAAGAATTTCTTGAATCTTCGAATTCTTGGGATCGCGATTCATGAATATTTCCGGAAGATGAGTTCTTATCGTGTAATAAGCATCGAGTTTCTCCTTCGTACGTTCCAAGCTATGCTTACAGCCGCGCAAAAAGCTGACCAACCACTGCGGGTCCGTTCGGGCGACGATGTGCGGTTGTTTTTTCAACCACTCGGTAATATAATTAATATCCTCTTTAAGATTCTCATCGCTTTCCTTCAATTGATCCCTCGCGACGATCTCCAGTTCCGGCGAAAGTTTACGAATGTTCATTGTTTTGCTCGTATCTATATTAAACGCGTTCGCTGGTATCGATTAATCAATTTCGGAAGAAAAATAATAATATCAATAATAATAATCGACTCGGTACTCCCGATGGGTGCAATAATCAGTAAACCTTTGTTCAGAATAATTTTAACCGGTATATCGTAAAGATAAGAGCGCTAGTGATAGCGCATTCGCTCGAAATCGCGTTTCCGATAAAAAGTTTCAATCACCGGCTTCATTAGCATCGCCTATGCGTCTATATGCGACGGGATTAAAAAAAAATGTTCCTCGCCTCCGGTTTGGCGCTACTGATTACAGAAAAATGATATGCCACGAGAACAACATGAAATCCACTCGAAAAAATGTTGGGTAACGTATCGAGGGCAATAACGGGGGCATAATAGTTGTAAGGGGAACGCCAGTAGATAAAGATCGGCTCCGATCAGACGGGACAGAGAACGGGAGATTGTGGCAACTATACCGCGTCACACGTATCGTGGAGAAACAACATTGTAATTACTCGTTCGTTCAGCAAAAACGGCTCAATATTTGACCCAATAAAGTAAGAAAAAAAAAAAAAAAAAAGTGAAAGATTTCTGCATAGAAACGCGAAAAACCAGCGCGGCGGTAAAACTTCGCGCACTTGCGATAAGCGTTAGTCGGCAAAGTTTTTTCAGACTGCGAATTCTCGAAAGTCGTTTCGAAATGATTAACGTACACACCGAGTAAAGTAACGTGCGTATCGTATTCGATGTATTAAAGAGAATTTTAATAATTTCACACTTACTTCCGACGTGCGGCTGGTGACCGGAGAACGACTGAGCGGCCTAATCATCCGTGTTAAACAAATAGCGTCGCTGAGGTACGGAGACAGCCTTATCAATCGAACGGTATCGTCGGATTGGTCAGTCGCGAGGCAATCTCCGACCCGTAAGGATTGTCGTACGGAGTTTCGTACGTATTTAATGCTTAAATCCAACCGGCCGGTGACCTTGAAACGTTTTCGCAAATTTCGCACTTCGAAATGCACATAAAAAAAGTTCCGTTCGAGGAAAAACAATGAGTTCATTTCGAATTGGTATACAATTACGTTATTTACTATAATCGGATGAACTAATCGACAGAAGTTGGAAACAATGAGTACATCGGTACTACGAGACACTATTATTCTGCACGCGTGTTGATTTATGATTGCCGATCTTATCTCGTTATAACCCACCAGTGCCACGTGACGTAATTACTCGCTATGGTCTATTACCCATGGTCACGGCTATACCTACTAGACGCGTTATATAAAGCGTAAATCATATTGTACTGTAATACCATATCTCGTATATTACGCGCGTATATTCGCTTTTAACATTTTTTTTTTTTTTTCGAAAAAAATTCTCAATATGTCGCATTATAACGATCTTTGCGCTCATTATTTGTATTCAGTGGGTAAAAGACCGATGTTTTGACGAGGTATATCACCCTCATTGCCGCGACACGCGTTATATTCTGCGGTACAAAGCGTCACGAGTTCGCAATTACGATCTTTCGGAAACTCCGTGCGCTCGTGTATGCAGATAATTATAAAAGCGACACACGTGCCTATCTTCGCGTGCGATCGCTAATCTATCGCGGCAATCTTTTTTAACGTTGGTGAATCGTTGTTTCAGCGTTTGATTGCCGAAAAATCGAGATATCGATGCGGAATTAAAGAAAAATTAATTCCATCATTCAGTATCCACCCAACAAGGTAATTTTTATTCAAAAGATATATACGTTGAACAACCTATGGATTTTTTTTGTCAATCCACGCGGATCGATTATATTCATTTATTATATACTCTGAACGGACCTCCGGTTACCGAAAACTCCGCGACTTCTATAGTGGATGGAGACACGCGTTAGTCTACACTAAAATTATTTCTGTTTTTTTTTTTTTTTTTTTTTTTTTTTTTTTTTTTTTTTTTTTCCTTTTACGTCTCGAATTACAATTACTACACATACGTCACATGATTTATTTTTTATTTTTTTTTTTTTACGTTATTACCGAAAATTTCATTTTTAGAAATTCAGCCACAATCGTCGATAGGCCGATAAATAAAGTATGATGAATCTATATGGTGTTTTTGTTTTACTTTTTTTTTTCTTTTTTTTGTTTCTTCGTTCTCGCGATGTTATTCCCGATTTTTGATTCTGCATCGAGGACGGCGATTGTAATTTTTGCGAATACTATCCATATAATACTATATAGTCTTTACACAGTTTCGCTTTTTTTTTTTTTTTTTTTTTTTTCTCTCTTTTTTTTTCATTCGACGTTCGCGACATCTCGTTCAGGGTTGATATCGATTTCTCTTGCTCGGCAGCCAGCAGCTATATCCCACGACAGCGCATACATTTAACGCTCCGATTTCTTGCGGGACGAGGTGAAAGCCCCACAAGTAGAACAACCAACGCTCGGATTGGGCTTTCCTTTCCTCTTCTCTTTACAAACCTTCTTCCTGCCAAATATTCCATACGTCACATTTACACAGTCATTTTTTTTTTTTTTTTCTTCTTCTACAGTTTTTTTTTTTTTTTTTTTTTTCGACACAATCAAACGATACTTCTCTCTGCATCAACTAAGCATCAGCAACGCTTTGGATCAGATCTACCGGCAAAACGTGTCTCTCCTTTGCGATGACAAATACAAAGATATCGGACGCACGATTTACCTTATTCTACTTTCTGCTTATATTACGCGATCTACGAATAATAGAACGAGCATTTCTACACCTTCTCTATCCTATGAATTCTGTTTTTTTTTTTTTTTTTTTTTTTTTTTATATTTACGTGTCCGAAAAATATACAACGCATTTGATTCAAGCTACGAAACAATTCCATCCTTCGTGTTGACTTGATGCTCGGCAAAAAAAAAAAAAAGAAAATGAAATTTCAGTAATCGAATTAAAAAAAAAAAATTTCGCGAAAAGGTATCTTTCCGCTCACAACCGATTGGGATCACGAAAAGATTGTTTCTCTACGAGTGTTTTAATTAATCTCGTAATTGTGTCCAACGTATATCAAGAATTGACGTCCTTAAATAAATATAAGCGTTAAGATTTAAGTGACGAGATATATAAATCACATAGTTATACGGTTGCGGAACCTTGTGCTTTGCGGGATATATAGCGGGAAGTATCGTTCAACGATCATAAATTGGCATCGATTTAATTATCTCGCAGCGAATTAATAGCGCATTTGTCGTTTCTAGTTTCGCGATTGATGGAGAAACCGAAAGTAATATTAATTGAATTGAGTATCTGATATGGATAAATTTGCCCAATGCCGCGGGTTTCGATTCCCGACACCGCTTTCACTCTGTGTGCTTCAAGTTCAGCGAATCTAAATTACAAGCGTTTTGTTTTTTTTTTTTTGTTGTTGTTCTCGGGCGCAATATCCTGCTGTATATGCATTTTCGTTGTAAAAGGTAATACAACTTTCTATTTACTTGGACTTCTTGTTTTACTCGGGATTTGGAAGCCTTACGATTCTACCTTCGGAACAACGCTATCACATCGGAAATTTTTTAACTCCCCGTTATGGCCATCTAACGAGTTGTACGTCGGAAAAAAAAAAAAAAAAAAACAACAACGAATAAGCGTTACGCCTATAGTTATCCTATGTGGTAAATCGCCTACGAAATAAACTCTATATTTCCTCGAAATTCTCGGATTTGCGATCGCTACAAAAAAATTGTCCACGCGGCTCCGTACAGAGCCCGAGGATCGTTTTCTCGATCTCAACTTAACAAACTCGCGATTTCGCCAATGGATGTTAAGTTAAGTTCGATAAAATAGAATATATATCTCAACCATCTCCCGTCGCCGTACGACTCGAAAGCTCAATCGTCGATTAATATCTATTTTTTTTTTCTTTTTTTTTTTTTTTTTTTTTTTTCTCTGAATCTTTCTCAATGTTCCTATTCCGGTGAATTAGATTCCGACTTTCTTTCACTATCACAGGATGGCACGCACTTGGTGTTGTTGTCGGAATGATTGCTGTCCACCGACTCGTTGTCCGCCTCTCCGTCGTCGTCGTCGTCATCTTCCTCCTCATCCTCATCTTCCTCCAAAAGTTTTTTTCGCGCCAATTGCACCGCTTCCCATTCCCTGTAGTGGCCCTTTCGCTTCGCTTCGAAAGCTTTTCTTTTTTCTGTAATAAATTGCGTTTTTCGATTTTACGATAAAATTACGATTTCCGCAGCGATTGCCGCAGGCTATTCTAACCTCTCTCCTCCGGCGTTTCCTCGTCCTCCTCTTCGCTCGACTCTTCGAATATTTTTGGCTTACTGCTCTTCGCTAATCTGTGAGACGCAAAATTACGAATTACGTTTTGACGTTGTATCGCCGAAAGAAAAAAAAAATCGAAAAAAAAAAAACAAAAAAAACAAAAACTTACTTTTCAGCTATGAGAGACGAGTCGAGTTCGTCGTGTTCGTGTTCATTTCCAACGCCTTCGTAGTTGTATGGCGTTTTTGGTTCGTCTATTTTCATGTGGCCGTAATCCTTTTCCGCTGGATGGAGCGTAGCTATGATATTCATCTCGTCCCATTTTGTTTCCTTGTTTGGTCTGTGAACGGGATAATCACGATCGAGAATATAAACGGTATGCTAGACGAATGCGTCGATGATTCATCAATGACAAACGCGAAAATGTTTTTTTTTTTTTCGATGTTTATGAAGCGGCAACAACAACGGATAACCAACGAACGTTTATTTACCTCGGTGCCTCCTGGCTGTCGAAACTACTGGACGTCTTTAATATTCCCTTGGATGGTCTCTTACCGAGATTCTCAGCCATTTTATTTGTATGTAAATAAAATCACATGTGACATTCAACCGACGACACTTGTCATCACTTAATTTATCCGATTGGTCTTCGCGACACAATAATCCGTGAATGAAAAAAAAAAAAATGTTTTTATCTAACGCGGAAAATTCACTTCGACGTCTACTATCGTGTATCCATGGAGAATAATCCTATATTCGCATCGGGTACGCGAAACAGGAAGATGACACACGCCGCGAAAGACGGTAAGCGGCACGGAAGAAGAGGAAGTGCGGTGCGGACTCGAGGAACGAAAAGGCTTCGGCGAGAGAGAGGCTTACAAAAACAATAGTTTCGCAGTCGGAACAATATGGCCGACACGCCGCGATGATGTCATGATACGGGAATGCGCAGCTTCGATGTCGTCTGCTATCGTTCTCCTCAAACTGTTGCTCAAATGTGTCTTTTTCAAGACTTCCCTCTATTTACGGATGGTACTTGTTCGCTCGTGTATCCGTTGACTAAAAATAGGCCTATGCCAGTGACCGATATATTAATAAATCAGCATAGGAATTCATTCACTCTTGAATTCCAGGTCAGGTGCTCTCTGTTCTCGAGAGAAGCAGCAGCAGCATCATCGCGGCTACCGCGAGACATTCGATAATCGATTGTTTTAATCAATGTGCGACGATGTTTGTTCGCGCGCGATTGTTATCGGCTATCGTATTCGAAGAAATTCTCCGTATCAGCAACCAGCAGCGTTGAAACTCGTAGAGAATAGGCGCCGTGACGAATAAACCTCCTTGGGTATGAAAAAACACGCGCTATCGCCGGTGTAGACGAAATCTTCTGGGTATTGCCTGCGTGCTTACAGTCTGATATTTTAATCCGTTCTACTACAATATTGCCTTTCTGTATCCCGTAGTTATATAGCTCTACAAAATCGTGTCTACGGCAAAACATAGAACGTAGCCGTTAGATTTATTATTTATTCATTCGTTATTTATTCATTATCTATTTTATCCTCATTCGTCGTATTTTCCTTTCTCCGTGGTTACGCTGCAACGATGTTTATTGCAAGTAGTTTCGGTACGAATGTAAGACTGCACGGACTTTGAGCGTGCAGTCGACGACGTAAGCTCTAATCAACCAACACCTCCAGGATTCAGTGTCGTAGATTATAATCGGTCGTTCATCACCACTGAATGCGCGCGACCAACGTGTGCGACGTGGCGAACGTCGACGATCGATGTTGAAATAGCTTTATGCAGAGTTCAACTATTATAATCGAAAATTATATTATTATCTCGAGTTAAGTCTACAAAATGACTGGCAGCTGACAATCCGAATAGAATCGAAGCCTATAATTAAGAATTCTCGAGTTTCGTCTCAACAGAAACGCTCCCGACTGCTCGAATAATTGATGACTTGTCAGCTGATGCAAACATATTTCTTCCAAGATGGCGGATGTTGTGGAACTGCGATAAGAGTCAGGGACGCACACGCGATCCATTGAAAAATTGCCCTAGATACTAATTGATAGCTCTTAAAGGCTAACCGGACTATATAGAGAAATAAATCGCGGTCGAAGACCCGAAAGACGATCGTCGCTACCAAACGTCGCGATCTCGATGGTACCTTAAAATTCTTTCGGCCGGCATTAATTATTTATTTATGCAACTGAAATAGATTCACCGCAGTTGTACCAATGTTTTCTCAAGTTGCTCATCGCAGCGAGCTACAAAACGTCTCAAACCAGTATTCTTTTTTAATCCCGAAAAAAAGTGTCGCGTCGAGCAATTCGTTTAGGATGCGAAAGAATCTTCGGACGGGTGGCTGGTGTAATATCCCCGAGAATCTTCGACAGCGAAACATCGCGAGGGAGGGGAGAGCATTGTAATACGATGATAGCAGGGTCGCGTGAATGCTAACGAATGATAAGTGACGATGCTGCTGCAATGACGCGAAGAAAAAGCCGCGTGTGCAGGATTTACAAAGTTTAGGTAGACGAGACAGAAGAAGGTGCATTCAGGTAGTTCAGCCGAAGAGGTAGATCAATACGAACAGCAATGTCTTTCGTAACATCGAAGTGCGAGAATGGGAGAGGCTCCAAAGACGTAGGATGAAGGCAAAAGAGAAGCAGTCAAAAAGAAGTCGGCGAGGAAGGAACGGTCCGCGGGAGAAGGATGAAAATGCCATCCGGACAGTGTGGACGGGGACGTCGGGGGCTTGTAGTGTATGGCGGGGAACGCGCTCGAGGAAGCGTACAGGGCGCTGGGAGAGGGATGGACGTCTCTAAGTAGGGGAAGTGGTCTGGGCCAGCGCGGGGGCGGTGAGGAGGGAGAGTAGAGGTCAGAATCAGAATTGGAATTGCAGATGGCGCCTGGCTGCGCTACTTCGACATCGCAGCCGCCAGTCGAGTCATCCGGTTGGAGGGAGGGGCTGTTGTTGCCTCTCGGCCTTTGCTTCCTCCGAGGCTCCCGAGAAGCCCCGCACACACCCGTTTAATCATATGTGAATTCGGCATTAGTTATTTTCTGCACCGATGATACAAACGCGAGCTGAAGAGGAAATCGTTCGACTGAACCCTTCCGATTTTCTTCGACGAGGCGATACTCCACGCGTACGGCCGTCGCGTTCGGGCGAACTCGGCTCGTTCCGGCTAATCTCTTGCTCTGCCTTGCTAGCTCGCGGCTGCCAGTACACACAGGGCGCGTGCACGTAAACACGCTGTGGAAGGAGTTCGTCGCCATTGCCTGTGGTCGCTCGGTCATCCGTGTTCACGCGGAGGAAGTGGAGAAGCCGACATAGGTTCGTTTCCTTGCTTCTCTCATAAGGCTCGCGATAATATCGACGTTATATTCGTTAACGCTTTTCGATATATAATTAACATTCGAAATCTGGAGAATTCGTAACTATTGGTTAAATCATTTTGGTTTCGTTTCTTCAACCGGAAGTTGATGGATTGTGACACAAGGAGAAACGGAAATCGTCTCCCAATGGCGGAGGCTCGTTCTTTAGCGGTAGCCGTAGCCACTAGACTCGATACGGACTACGGTAGCTCGTTAGATCTCGTAGATTATATCTCGTAACTCGCTAATTACGTTACAACTCGCTGTACACTGAAGACGAAACATATATTTAACGTTTGCTCGAGATATCAGGTGGGTCACACAAGTGGTTTTTTGCGAGCAATACGATAAAAGTGACTTGTAGTATTTTACGACACAGTGGAAACGGAAGTTGGTCCGTGATTACCGTATACGGCTGTCCGTCGAATATTCGGGGGGGAAAAAAAGGACATTAAAAAAAAAACACGATAGACCCAAAAAACGTGGATCTGAAAATAGAAACGAGCGACGAATGTGGATAATTGTTGAATGAATCGGCAATAGTGTGGACTTTAAATTTATAATGCGAAATTCAATAATTCTAATTCATTCACGCAAATAATTAACTATCGCTAGTTACGATATCGACTATCAGTGATTTGTTTTTTATCGCCGAAAAACATCGAAAATTCTTGTATCGACAATAAAATGTTTATTTTTAATTTACGCAAAAAATTAAACAACGCGTTTTTTGTTTTGGCAGTTAACGCGATTTAGTTGGATGATGTGATTGCGAATGAATACCTCTCTTTGATTCCTCCAATTCAGATCGCCGCTTTATTGATATTTCAGAGTCAGATGTGGCGAGTCGCAGAATTCTGAAGATACATCGCCGACGCTATGGCTGAACGTTCGCCTCGTCTGCGAGGTTTGAGACCTCGAAATCAGCAGCGCTCACCGCAAATACAAAAATTACAGAGCGAAGCCTCCGACACAGAAGACGCAGAGGAGACCGTTAATCAGATAATGGATGATCAGGAAAATTCGCTGAGAGACGACAGCGATGACAATGAACTTCACATCGCCATAAAGGATGAACACGACGACGTTATGTCCGACGAGAAATCGGATACCGAGAAAAGTTACGAATGCAAAACGTGCAAAACTCCCGTTGGATTTCCGACTCTCGTAGAGTATCTGCGACATCTCAGAGATGAGCACAAAGAAAAGGTTCGATGCTTAAGCCAATAAATAAAAAAAATATATTTTCACAACTATTCACGATTTTCTATAATTTCAAATGATTTTTTCGAGTTTACAAAAAAATTTCACAATATTTCACATTTCGAAATTATTTTTTCGTAGTTTTTACGATTTCCATAATTTCAAATGATTTTTTCGAGTTTGCAAAAAAATTTCACAATATTTCACATTTCGAAATTAATTTTTCGTAGTTTTTACGATTTTTCGCAATTTTTTTCGCATTTCTGCAATGTTAGAATTTTTTTCGATATTTATTATCTTCACCGATCACAATTAGGGACGAAGTTACGAGTGTCCGCACTGCGATTTCGTTTGTCAACATCCGA
The DNA here is from genome assembly GCA_934046635.1 of Buathra laborator. Classification (NCBI taxonomy): domain Eukaryota; kingdom Metazoa; phylum Arthropoda; class Insecta; order Hymenoptera; family Ichneumonidae; genus Buathra; species Buathra laborator. Next base: position 11,538,312 of record OW203900.1, read on the forward strand.
AAAAGCTGCAAGAACACTACGACTCGGAGCACAAGGATTTGGAGGATTTACCGGCGTCCGGAGAATCGATAACGAATCAATGCACGATGTGCACTTACGTCGCAACGAACGCCAGCGAGTTGGAAAATCATCAACGCGTTCATCATCTCAAACGGCGTTTTTTTCGTTGTTCAAAGTGTTCTTACATGACTCACGTACGCGCGCGTTATACGAAACACGTAAAGTACCATTCCATGCCGATGATAAAGTGTCTGGACTGTGACTTTCGAACACCGTACAAGGTACGTTTTTATTTCCAGAGGGAGAAAATTGAAGTCGAAATATTCAGCCGCGCGTCGATTTCTTATTATTTATATCGATAGCGTAATGATGGTAACGAGCGCTCCTAATGATCTTTCTTATCGCAACTTTACAGTGGAATTTGGATCGACACACTCGCAATCACGGCGGTGGTGGAACGTTTCAGTGCAGAGCGTGTAGTTTCACCGCGGATATACGTCAGAGTCTCACTGTCCACGAGACGAATCATCACGAGCCTCCGGTCGGCTCGGCAAATCGAAAGCCAAACACGCCGTTCGAGCGAAAGCCACGAAACGGTCCGAAGCGTTATAATCAGGTGACAATAATATGTTTATTTTCATTTTTTTTTCCTTTCCCGATAAACAGAGATTACTACAGTCGATGCTTAATTCTCATTACCATTGACAAATAATTTCAGGTGGGGGCGAGCGATTACCGTGATCTCCTCAAATCCGCGAGTCCGTCCCCAACGAAGACTCGAAGTCCAACGAAATCTCCGAGTTCCGACATCGGTGGAAGTTCCCTGGAGGATCGAAGAAACGCAATCGCTGGTGCGGAATGTATCGCTCTAAAGTGCGAAGAAAAGGGTTGCCAATTCGTAACGGCGTGGGATTCTGAGATGCAACGACATTTAGCGGAGTCTCACGGTCCCGACGACACGTCGCCAGTGAGATCGCGGAAACCTCTACCGATGCTGATACCTCTGAGTCCCGGCAGCAGCACTAAGTCAAGTAATTCAATAACTAACGGCGCATCAACGACGCTACTGAAAGTGCCGCGGGTTCGCGTTCGACCGGAACTCGCGAGAATCGCCAGAGACACGGAAATGGCTAAACTCTACGGTAACCGAGAGGTGTGTTGATCTTTACGAAAAAAAAAAAAAAGAAAAAAAAAGAGATACACTGCCTTTTCTCTGATAAACTGATGTTTGTTATTTTTTTGTCGTTTTCCAGTCCGGCAGCCCGAAGAAGGAGGCCGGGACCGCGGATTCTTTTGAGAAAAGGAATGCCTCCTTCTTCGACAAGCTTAAGGAAAGATTGATGACTACGAGTGCGAGCGTCGCGGGTGTACCGCACGTTGCCGTAAGTAACGCGAACGATTTAAAGTGTTGGTGTACCTTCGAGGCAAGTTGCCCGGACGAATTGGCGAGTCATAGTCAAACGCATCACACCGCACTGAGCGTATCCGTCGGGGTGTCGCGGTGCCCAAAGTGTAGAAGGCGTTGTAAGAGCTCAAACGATCTCCAAATGCACATGAGACTCTGTCAATCGACGTCAGATGATTTAATGACTATCGATAGTTGCCTGGAGAGCCAAGCTAATTGTACGAATTATACAGCCGCCCCGTACAGCGGTGATTTTGAGTTTCCGTTTCAAGTGGACTGGGACGGGAGTTTCGGAGGACTGAATTCGTCTGGATCGTCGGTACGCGTTTTTTAAGTTGAATTTTCACGATTTTATTTCATTAATTTTCCTTAAGTTACATTATCTTTTATTATTATTATTATTCTTTTTTTTTTTTATCTCTTTAACTCTCGAAAAACGTGATCCGCCCCCCCAAAAAAAAAAAAAAAAAAAAAAAAAAGTCCGAAAGTCAAATATAGAAATTCTTATGTTCTGAATGCGAACAAAAATGCTTTTGGCAGGTTGAGGGAGTTTCGGGACACCCGATCGGACGGCGGGTATTCAAGTGTCCTCATTGCCCATTCTGGGCGTCAACGGCCAGCCGATTTCACGTTCACATTGTCGGCCATTTGAATCGAAAACCGTTCGAGTGCTCGCTATGCGCGTACAGATCCAACTGGCGATGGGACATTACAAAGCACATCAAACTCAAGGCGGCTAGAGATCCCGCACACATGACCGCCAGAGTTCTTATGACTGACGAAACTGGCCGACGTAATTATTCAAAATACAACAAATATCTCGCCCAGGTTAGCAAAATTCGTAGCCGTTTAAACAGCGTTCTCGTCATTAAAATCATTCATTTGTCGTCCGCCATAGAAGTTCATCGGTTGTTAGTTGTGGGATCGAAAATGTATAGATTTTTTTTTTTTTTTTTTTTTTTTTTATTACGAAAACAAACGTTTGTTCCCGTAGTTAATTCGGAATGCATTGGGAAACATTAACATTAGAATTATCCGTAGTTATAGTAGACGTTGAAAGTATAAAGTATAGTTGAGAAAATAGCGCTCGTTCGCCCGATTTGCTTTTGCAATTTGTATTTGAAAAATGTAATTCTCTAACGTCAGATGGAACTGCAGGGCGCCGAGGAGTCCGGTCTCGACGAGTGTCCCCCGGGCGAAGCGCGGATCGACGAACCTCCGCAGAAACTATTAATAATGGCCGATTCCAAAGACTACGCGGGAATTTCGGATCACGTCGCCGCCACGTCCGCCGATAATTCCGATACGAATTCGATGAGTATCCTTACAGCGTTGAATCTTCGACCGCCACCTCAGCTCAAGTCCACTGCCAGAAGTCAGGGTCAGTCGTTGTTAAAGAAAAATCCGTCCGCGTCAACGGCGGTTTCGATACTGTCGTCCACTGCCAGTTTAGCGACGACGTCGACCAGCGGTACCGCTACTGAAGAAACTAAACGCACTCTGTGGAAGTGTAAGCGTTGCAATTTTCGTGATTCCAATAAGGAAACTCTTGTCGCTCACGTCAGGTCTCATTACAATTCAAGCGAACATACGACGACTCACAATGATAAGGTGAGAAGTCGTTGGAAAATAACGTTTGATTCCAATCAATGCGAATCTGCGATGCTATTTTGATTTATTTTGTTTCAATTTGTTCATAGAATGAATTTACTTGTCCGGATTGTCCGTTTACATCGAACGATCCCACAAATATGGCGATACATCGCATACATCATCGTCCGAATCTCGAGGCGATCTTCAAGTGTTACCTGTGCCCCTACTACGTTAGTACCAAAGCGTAAGTAAAATATGATTATCTTGCGAGATTCTCGAATTTTTTCATTGTTAAAAATAATAATTGCATTATCAGGGAATTATTGGATCACGCGAGACTTCACGGAGAGGAACTCGCCGTTGTTCATCAGCAAAGCATCGACTCTGCGTCGCCTCCTTCGAAGCGCAAATCTCCTCAGAGACCGCCGACCGCTGAACGTCGACCGTCGTCGGATAATGGTAAATTAAGACTCCCGAAAAAACGACGCGATCTCGAAATATGATCTAAAAATGACTATAGAAACTACCAGTCATTTTTTGCCAAAAATTAACCGCGTAAACGATGGTAAAACATCCACTGATGAGCGATAATATGGTTCATAATTTTTCTCGAACAACAACCGTATTATTACCTATCAATAGCTTTGCGGTCATTTTCACGGTAAATTTTTCGCAAAAAACAATCGATCGTTTTTTAGACTCGTTTCACGATCATCAACAACATCTACCGATCAAGAATAATCATTTCAAGTCATTAATTCGATTCCTATTTTTCAGAAACTCCGTCTAAACACGAAGTCGAGCAGATCGTTCAATCCGCTCCACGCGTCTCGTCGCCCGGTTCCAGCGCCGTTGCGAACGATGCCAACGAGACGGGTGCGCCGCCACTTTTGTTGGACACCCGAGCATTGCCCGACACGCCGTTAGTTTGGGTCTCACGTCCCGACGGAACCCTCGCAAAAATGCTCAAGTGTCGTCACTGCCCTCACGTATCGTCGCGCCGCGCCGAGGTGCGCGATCACGAAACGATGCACGTTAATTCTCCGGCACCGGGACCTCTCGTCTCGTGTCCGGACTGTAGTTTCACGTGTTCCCGACGGGACGTAATGGAAGCACACGCCGATATGCATCTCGGATCTCTCGGGACTGTTCACTGCCTCGTCGACGAGGGACGCACCGACGCTCAGCAACTCGACGATCTCACAACTCTTCTCGGTCTCTCGCGAACGCCGGCACTCGGACCGGAACCCGATCTTCGCGATACGCGTCTCGTTCATTGTTGTTCCAAATGTCCGGCGCGTTTTCTCTGCGAGAAAGAATTGCGTATACATCTCCGTTATCATTCGACGGAATTGGCTTATTCTTGCCAATGGTGTTCTTACGCCGCGCGACAACCGACCCATCTGCAGGCCCATCAAAAAGCACATTCCTCGGAATATCAAGAACGCACCCGCGTTCTCTTATTAATGTACGGACACTCGCAGCGATACGCGCCGCCGAACACCGCCTGCGTGGAGGCGAACGATCGACGTACCACCGAGAGCGACGAACGCTCGGGATCTCAACGCGGATTAAACGTCGCGTGGATCGTCGTAGAAATAGCTTCGCTCTCGAATCAAAGTTATCCCTCCAACGCCGAGAGCAACGATCCTAAAACCAATAATCAGGTCTTCACGTGCGCCAAGTGTCCCGCGCGTTACTTCAAACTCGACGCTCTCGAGTATCACATGACGCTTCACGGATCCAACAACCGTTTCAAGTGTTCCGAATGCGATTACTCGTCGAAAACGGCGCAAAATTTGATGAAACATCAGGTCGTTCATCGACGACACGTCGAGGCGAGCGAACCTCGTCCTCCGCCGCCACCGGATCCCCAATTCGGCGCTTGTATGCGCGGCAATCCGAATTTCGTTTATCCCGGATGTCTGAGAAACGGCGTTATGAAGGAGAAACGTTATAAATGCCATAAATGCCCATCGGCTTTTGAGAAACGCGAACAGTACCGCGTTCACTTGACTCTTCACGGCGCAAAGCAACGCTATCGTTGCGATAAGTGCGACTATTCGGTTAAGTATTACGCTAATTACGCTCAACACGTTAAGAAACATCAGGCGAACGCTCAGGCGCAGGCATCGCGACGACAATTCGAATCCGATTCCATTAGCGTCGATAACGATGATAATATCGTTGTTAACGAAACTGCCGATCCACGAGCGTCGAAAAATCGACGAAAATCCACGATATCATCGGCTACCGTCGCTTCCAATGAAAATGGTATTGCAGCAGCGAGCAGTTCTAACGCTTCGGCATTGCAACCCTCCAATCAGGACAAACAAACGATTCTTATGATGCAGAAAAAAGGTGTTACGGTTACAAACGTCGAGACGAATAATAGATTGATGCGATGCCAGGACTGTCCCTTCTCGGGGACCGATAAAGAAGCGATGGATTCTCATCGACGACGACACGGCATCGAAAGACTAACGCCTCCGTGTCCCCACTGCAATTACGTTCCGCGTAAAGATGAGAACGTCGGGGAACACATAAGATTGCATTTCACACGACTCTATAAACCCGATTCTTATCTTATCGTTGAATTACTGTCCCTCACCGTGCGACCGCTCTTCGAAGAAAACGGCAAAGACGAAAAACGCAAAGAATCTCCCGATATACTATTTCGCGAGTGCGCCGATGGAAAATTCTTGCCGACGACGGACGCGAATCTACTTTCGATCTCTTCGCCTTCGAACGCCAATGGCTATCAGGAAAAAGTTATCGTGGATCCGAACACTGGTGAGACGAAACATCGATATTCCTCGTAATGCCTGAAAAATCGATTTTTGAAAAATTCAATCGTCGATTTGATTGAAAAAAAAAATGTCGAAATCGAATATCTTTCGATTATCGAAATTATGTATAAAAAATTGTTCCGTTATCGATCAGGAAATGCTTGTAAATTTGCACTGAGAAATTTGAATACACGTTTACGAGGTATTCGTGAAATTCTCACGAGACAAAGATCCGTTTTCACGAAAATCGTTTGTTCGACGATCGATGAATTTGTAATTAAAAACGCGAAACTTGTACATTTTTTTTTTTTTCTCGTTTTTTTGTTAAACGTTGATAAAGTATTTCATCGTAAAAGAATAAAAGACGAACCAAATCATTAATCTGAGAAATCGTTGTATTTATAGAAAATGAAAGCATAGTGTGATATAGATAAACTAACGATAAGGATAATCGATGCACAGCTTATGTATTGTAAAAATTTAAATAATAAATAATAAATAAAGTGCTTGTTGCCAGAAAACCCGAAGGACTAACGTTGAAATATCTTTGTTTTTTTTTATTATTATTATTATTAATTATTATTATTACAGAAAGTTTTATTTTTATTAACATATATACGACAAAAAGCTTATTACAGTATCTAAACATATTAGTTTTACATCCCGGAGAATATCTCGTTAAAGGATTTACCAATATTTAATTAATTATTCTATTCGTATATAAAATCTAAAGTGTCAAAATAAAAAAAAAAAGAAATTGCCATTCGCGTTACCGTATTTACAGACACTCGTTAATACAGAAATTACAAAATATTTGCGGTTCTTGTTTTTTTTTTTTGTTTTTTTTTACATAGATGAAAGAATTATAATAATTGTATTCTAATTTCAACATTATTGGAATAGCGCTTACCAAACGCGAGCCGACGAACGATTGGCGCGAACGAAATTCATATCTATCTATCATCGAAAGTACGAAAGTTACTGAGAATCATTCCGTTTTCACTTAAAATCGCATCCGTTCCAAAAAAAACAAAAGAAAATACGTATTTTCACAGCTGGAAATGTCGTTTGCAAGAGTCGAAAACTGTTAATGTCTGTTTACTGAAATTCAGAACGAGTTTTTCCACATCGCGCAATGTCCCGTTGTCAAGAAGGTTTACACATTGATATCTATGGCACAGTTATCGTTACTGTGAATTTTTACATCGTTCATCAATGACTAACTATTTCGTTAACACACATGTTAATTATCGGTCTCAATTCTTGCTGTGCGTAATCTTCCGGAAGCGGCAATTGCGATACGAGATGCACGAGGACTCTGGCGGTAGATCTGTTCTCGTGGGGCTGTAGCATCAGAAGACTCCTCGCGAGATGCAAAGTTCGTTTCGCGATCTCCGCTTGACAAAGTCTAAAAGAAAATTCCGTTTCCGTTAGTCTTTTGATCTTTGAAACGAAAAGTTTTAAATACGAGTCGATTCGCGCGTCGCTCTTGAATACCTGAGTTTTGCCGTTGGACACGGGAAGTGGTTGATCTTCGCGCAGAGGGATGTTAACTGCGGCTGAAGCTGTTCGAGTTTATAGCCGATTTCGTTGCAGTCGCGATTTTTCACAAAGGATTCGATCTCAACGGCGACTCCCATGTAATCCCACAGTAGTTGCCCTTGATGCGCCCATCCGTTTACCATTCTGTTGCATTCCGCCGGTACCAGTGGACTCAGCAATGATCTCAGGTACTCGTAGTTTTCTGTAAAGAAACAAATTTCTTAGCGTTATAGCGATTAATCGCTCTTACAGTTCGATTATCGATTCTAAAATTCGCATATACCGTTTATAATCGCATCGGCAGCGAGATGTTCTATGATAACCTCGTGCGCTTTATTCCACAATTCCGCTTGTATGAGATACCAAGCGGCTTCGCCGTATCTACGCATAGCGCAGCCTTTCACAGCTTTCGCTTCGTTTATCCACATCGACGGTATGCCGAGTTCTTCCTTAAGGAAATCTTCGCGTTTAACGTACTCGGGATCCTCGTCTATCTCGACGTGTCGCGAGAGCAAATCAAGAACAGCTTTGCGACGCCTTCCGGTATCTTGAAGATGCAAAACGACGAATATCGCCCAATGCCACAGTTCGTAGGCTTCCAATTGCGAAGCGAAATTCGCGTGCGTCAAAGCCGCAACGTGTTCCGAGAGATGCGAGTATCCGAGTCCGACGATTACTTGTTGTACCAACCAACTGCGTGATAAAAAATTTTTTTTTAGAGTCGTCGATCAATAATTTCGTTAATTTTTTTATGGAAATTTTTAAATAATTTTGTTTTAACGTTACCTAAGCCTATAATCGAGAGGATCGGCGGTATGCGTGAGGGGATTGAGAAGCTGTTCGAGCGGATGATCACCGGTGCAGTATAATTTCAAAAGATGGTAACAAAGATCGTAAGTCTTTTTTCCGCTCATTATCTCCGCGTCGTAGTCTTCTTCTTTGTAATCGGGAAGTGGTGCCGCCGCGTAAATATCGGGGATATCACCGCTGAACGAAGCTTCGTAGAGCTCGAGAACGTCGGTTATCGATGCCGTCGGAGTGGAAAGATACCACAGATGAACCGCAAGCGCTCTTTTCCAGTCGAGATTTTCGCAAACGTTAACCACGTCGTCGCGGCAATTAATTAATTGTTCGCCGGCTATCAACATGTATAATTTCAATCGAGTCATCGAAAGATCCGCCACCACGTCGGTCGCTTGCCAAAGAGCGATTGTTTGCTTCAGTAAGTCTTTCACCGACGAGGCACCACCGAGTTGAGACATCAACAGCGCCAATGTGTAGTCACCGACTCTACGCGCCTCGTCACACGCCTCTTCCAATTTATTGGCTGCAATCAAAAATATATATCTTTTTTTTTCAAAGCTTTTTTACAGATTTTTGAATACTAATTAAAAAAAAAAAAATATTACGACCCTTTTGAAAATTAAGTGGAAAAAGAGAAATTGTAAAGAAAAAAAAAAATTTGTAATCCTAAATTTCTATTTCATGTTTTCGGTATCGCAAATCCATTATAATGGATTTAAAAAAAAAAAAAAGAAAAAAATTTTAATCCCGACGCGATGTTTGCACTAAAGATGTTTTCGCATACATTTTTCGTAAATCGATGCAATTGTAATCATTAGTTTTGTATTTCGAAAGATCTAACGCCGTTTATACGCACCGGAAAGCAACGACAGCATGAGACGATCCTCGCTGCTGATCTCTGCGATCTCTCGTTGCACTGTTTCCTCAACAACAGTTTTAAGCCATTCGCCGAATGCCTCTCGTCTCACCATTACTGTTTCGTGTCTTTCCTCATCCGACTTTTTAATTTCCTTCTTCGTCAGTTCACAGGGGAAGAAACTCGTATCATTCAATGCTTTTCTCTCTTTATCTATCGAATATAACAACAAAAAAACATCGTTAAGCCTTTGCGAAGCATTCGTTACGATGGAAAAAGTACTGTTTTCGGAAGTGTGTAATTACCCGCGTTGGACCGTAAATCGGGAAGATTTCCCCATAAGCCAACGCACAATCGCCACACGTCGCTCGCGTAAGTAGCCAAACGATCGGGTTCCGGATCGTTTGAGAATTTTTTGGACGTTTCCTGCAAATCTTCGGCGAGTGCGCAGTGTGCGTGAAGAGCTGCGAGCGCTTTATCGCCGGTCGAGGCGCCTATTACCGGACAATCGCCTTCTTGACCCATTATGCAGTGAGCCAATTGAATCCGCAGGTGACCCTCGATGCTCTCCTTTGAACGGCGCAAAGATACGATTAGAATCGACGGTACAATGACGAGAAAGAGGATAAGACAAATATAATTTTAAAAAATTAAAAATGATAAAAAAAAATAATAAACAAAACGAACCCTAAATATCTCGACGTGATCGGCATCCGCTCCGGCGCCTCCCAATATACGGAGTCGTTGCACGATACTCGTGGAAGTCGTATCATCGAGCAAACGTCCGGATACGTAAGTTTCGATTTGACTGAATTTATTGTGAAGCGGAACAACAGCCGCTTGTTCCTGACTACTCAACGAGACAAGAGTCAATCCGGGACCCCAACTCGGCTTGAATGTTCTTCCCATTTGGATACCAATATCGGCGATGCATTGAAACTTCAATCGGCTGCAGATAGATCGCTTGAGAGGTATAACTTCGCCTTTAAATTTCAACATTACAGTTTTTGGATTAACGATCGGTGGAGGGAAAACCCTTCCGAAGCTTAAGGGTTTCTCGATAGTCGCTTCCACGGGTTGTTTCGTTTTCATTTCTAAAAAATAAACGTTTGGATCATTAAGAATCGGATAATTAAGCAGATTCCTTCGAAAAACAGGAGACCAGGAATGCTGTTGTACCTTTCGCCTCGTATATCGAATCTTTCGTCGATATGTATGGCAATTGATGATGAAGCGTCAGATTGGAGCGAAGCGTTGGATAATACGAGGGTAACGCGCCGAGACTATCGTCTTTTATCTCACTGGAGTTTAGATGCGTCTTGAAGGACGGCTGGTGTTGGATACCTTCGTGCATAGGCACTGCGAAGGAAATAGATTCGTTAATAAGAATCGATTCGGCTCCGAAAAAAAAAAAAAAAAAAAAATCAAAATTCTCGACGCACCATCGTTGTAGTCTTCGTTATCGAAAAAGCTCGCTTTCATTAATTGTAATTTGTGGCTATCGGTGCCAACGATTCTCGCGTATATAGACGTCGGACTCAAAGCGGACTGTTGTTTTTCACAGTTAAAGTCCTCTGCAATAATTAAATTGTATTGTCAATTATAAAAAAATCGTGTCGCGATGTTAATTTTAATTTTGCCAGTAGCCGATCAACAAATACTTACTATCGATCGGAAGAGTGGCTTCCAATTCGCTATCGGAGTCGTGATCGAAGCTCGGAACTTTGTCGATATTCGACGCATTTCCGCCCGATACTCCGCCGTTGACGGTGCCCTCGTAATTTCCTTTTGCCAACTGTAATTTTAATAAATGTCGAGAGACATTCGCGTGCGGTACATAATAAATATTAAAAAAGAAAAAAAAATCACACGGGTCCACAATCAAAAAACCAATCGAAAAAAACAATCAGGTCAAACATTACCCATTATTTATTTTGAATATATATTTTTCATTGCTACATAATTAGTTACACGGCCCACACATTGTCGCCGAGGAATAATAATAATAAAATATACCAATATACCAATATGTTAGAATAATACATCGTCGTCTAACGCACCTCTTTAGCCACTTTCCATGCTTCCGCCATTGACTGGTTGGGTACAGTCCCCGGTATCAGCTGCTTTTTGCGCTGCTTTCCCAATGGTACTACATTACCCTTCGACGCGAGAGGTTCGTTATCATCGTCGTCGGAATCGCTTAATCCGTACTTCGAGAAGTGATCAACCTGAAAGAGAACGTTGAATTAATTTTTGGTTTGTTTCGCGATATTTATGAATCGGCTTTACCGATAGGAACTCCGTTAGGTTACCTTGAAAACCCAAGAGCCCGTCTCGGGACGATACTCGAGGAAACGAGTGTCGTGCTTCGCCGAGACTCTGCGCAACTTTCCCTCGTAATTCATATTGTTAAGACGATGAGGATCCGTTATCGGCTCGTGAACGAACTTATCGTGAGGCCAGACGCGTTCCAATGTTACTTGCGCCCGTCTATTCAATCCTTGACCCACCGGCGGTTTTTTCTCGTCGTCCGGATAGATTATTACTTCCTTGTGGCGGAAATGCACTGCGAAAAATCAATACGATCGATGAGTAAAGATTAATGGAGTAAAAAATAAAATATCAAATTCATCGATTAAAGAAATACTTACCGATCTCATCGAGATTCAGTCCATATATGTCGAACGAATCCGGAAAATAAACGTTACCGTAGCCGTTGCGACCGATCGTGAAATTCGGAACGACGCAAGTCTCGCCGCGTACGTAATCCTCGAGTTGTTCGATCGACGGAATCGTGTAATAGCCGACACGACGAAGGATTACCTTCGACGAATTTGGCTCCCATTCTTGTTGAAGAATCGACAGTGGACTACTCTCGTGCAGATCGTGACTCGAATCTGAAATATTGTGAGAACATCGTAAATAATACATATTAATGGAGAGTGCGGGTTGGCAATCCATAAAAACGTTTCGGACGAACCATTGAAAACACCGGGCGAATCTTCGGCGCTTTTGTCGGCGACCGATGAACCATTTAGACTGACATTGACCGTTGGACTCGGATGAGACTGCAACTGATGATTCTCTTTCGGCGATGTTTCGTGAGACAGAAATTCCACGACTGTGTTTTCGTGTACCTCTTCCGGAATGTCTGTACCTCCGAGCGACGAACGTTGATTAACGGGATCCGTCTTTCGCCGTCTCAGCCTGCAAAGGAAAAATGGATATGTGAAATTTCAAGTGTACGATGCGCGGAACAAGTCGAATAACTTACCAAGCGGACGAATTGGAATATCGCCGAGAGCTGCCGACTTGATTTTCTTTATCTGTCGGTTCAATATCATTGCTACTCGAGGACGAGGCATCGACGCTGTCGTCCTTCGCGTTATTGTTGCGCACTGTATTAACGTTGTCATCCGAAGCCGCCGCAGTTCCGCTGGTCAAAGGTTTCGGTCGAAGTACCAAACGCTTCGTGTTCGCACGCGGCTGGAAAGCTTCCAGCAATGTTGGGTCCTCTTCTTCGAGGCCCTCGAAGAGCGACTTCTGTAAATTTACACGTAAATAAACAACGAAATCTTTTTTTTTTTTAATTATTGTTAGAGAATTCCATCGGAGATTAGTTAATCAGTTTGTACCTTTGACAACTGCGACGCGGTAACAACGCGCGCTTTGACTTTCGGTGAACTGTTGTTTGTCGATACTTTGTATTGAGGACTATTCAACGATCTCGTAACCGGATTCGCCGGTTTCAAGAGTTCCTCAGCTTTGCCGGAAGCCTGAAATTCAATTGATTCAATGTGATGAAAAAACAGTACGTGAAATAATTAATCCTGTAATTTATCCGATATCGCGTGCGATTACTTACGGGCAGAAGATTCTTCAACAGAGGCGAATCGCCGAACGGAGCGGATACCAGTGCCAAAATTTGTTGATGCACAGCGACGGAACTTGAATTTTGTGGGGTTTGATTAGCGCCGACTCTGTAACAAGTAAATAATATTTAGCTTCGTTGTCGCCCAATGGAGAATTTTTTTTTTTTTTTTCCAGTAAAAGTTAAAAAAAAAAAAGTTCAGTAAAAATTTTTTTTTCAGGTGAGTAATTACCCTCCGCCGAGCAAATTCATTCCGAGACCCGGTGCAAGACTATTGGTCGTTCCGAATCCAGTAGTTGTTCCGAATGTTCCGGTGTTGTTGAACGTCGTTCCGGTAGTCCCGGTGCCAAACAGACCGCCGGGTTTCGTTGGACCGAACAGAGAACCACCTGCGCCCAGTGTAAGACCCGTATTGGTACCTATTAGGCAACAAAAAAAAAAAAACAAAGAAAATCGTATAATAAATCAATTTCATCCCAAACTTATCGCGTATTTTTCGATTATAATAAATACCGAGTCCCGACGAAGATACAGGTGTAGCGCCGAAGGAGAAGCCGGTGGTTTGTCCTGCAGGTTTTAGAGATGAGTTAAACAGCGATGTACTTGTATTTTGTGTTGTGCCAAAACCTGTTGTAGTTCCGAACGACGGCGTGGCAGTTGCTCCGAAGGATGGCGTATTACCGAATCCTGTTGTTCCCATCGGTTTCGCACCGAAAACGGATGTCGCGGTATTCGCCGGTGTTGTCTGACCGAACGCACCGAAACCCGAATTCGACGTTGCGATGTTGAATGCCGGTTTGTTCTGATTGAACAATCCAATGCTCTGTGGACGGAAATCATGAAATAAATAAATATTACTAACGAGAAAAGTGCTGCGAAGAGAATGAAGAAATAGAGGAGATAAGAATTGTTAAAATATTGTATTGAGAGAAATTGCGATGTATCGGTGATGCGAAAGTTTTAAATGTCTAACGGGAGAATATCCCCCATTAATAGATTAAATTAAAAGGAAAATAAAAACGTTTGACTCGCAGTCAGAGTATAAAATACCGTCGATATAATTACCTGATTTTGTTGCGGCGCTCCAAAAGATCCGAAACTCAGCGCTTGCGTTCCATTCATAGCGCCAAATCCGGTAGTAGCCGGTTGTGCGGTGTTGGTGTTTGCAAAAAGAGTCGTCGGCGCAGCGCCTGTAAATTACGATATTAATAAATCATTGAATTGTTCTTCGTGATGAATAATGTGATTATTATGAATTATTGTAACGATTATTTATTATTATAAGTTTAATACTGTATTTGTGCATTTAGAATATTCAGAAACGAAGGCACATACCTCCGAATGGCTTCGCTTGAGTATTAGCGCCGAACAAGTTGGACGATGTCGTGGGATTGAAGGCAAAAGCGCTCGTAGTGGTCGTTGGCGCGCCGAAACCAGTTACAGGCTTTCCGAAGAGACCTCCGGTCGCTGTTGTCTGATTAGTAGCGCCGAAACCACTCGTCATCGATCCGAATCCTTCAAGAAACAAATTTCACGATTAGCAAAATAGAAAAAAATTGATAACAATAAATAGCGACGTTTTTATGTTGTAGAAATATTGATTATGCTGACCGCTCGGAACGGTGCTTGTTATCGCTCCGGTGTTACCAAAAGGCATTTGCTGCGCCGTTGCACCGAATAGGCCGGTTGTTTGGCCGGCTATAAAAAAACAGCGAATTATCAGCGAATTGCAAGAGTCAAAGAGATTTTTTTTTTCTATAGCAATGATCTATTATCATTCTGTGTTTTCTTACGTTGTGCCGAACCCTTGAGACCCGCCGTATAATCCTCCAGACGAAGTTCCTCGAGAGATTTATTCTCGTACTCCTTCATTACCATAATACAATGATGCCGAGTGGATATATTTTGCGTCACGCCGTTCTTTACCATCGTATCGCTGCCGGTAACGGGACTAAACTTCACCATTCCCGTGCCGGTCATTCCTGTTGTAGCTGTGTTACTTCTGAAGCCTAAGTAAGGAGGTACGAATTTTGTTTCCTATGCTTACGGCGTCTCAAGCAAAATTTACGTATTATAATGGCGAATATAGAAAATAGCGTAACGTACCTCCGCCACTGCCAAAGAGACTCGTATTGGCGGTTGTGTTGGTCTGTCCGAACGGCGTAGTTTGCTGAACCGTCTGTTGCGGCTGTCCGAACAGATTGTTGCTCGTCGTAGCGCCGAAGCCGAAGCCCGCGGGTTTGTTCGTCTGGCCGAAAGCCGACGTCGTTGCTCCGGTACCGAACAGATTGGAATTTGCATTTTGCTGCGCCCCGAACAAGCTGGTGTTTGCTGGCGCTCCTCCAAATGCTGTTGAACAAAAAAAAAATCAATAAATAATTAATCCAATTGAATAATTATATCATAAAATAATAGTTAAATAATTGATAATTTAATAAATAATAATTAAATAATCGATAATCGAATAAAAAATAATTAAATAATTGATAATCGAATAAATAATAATTAAATAATTGATAATCGAATAAATAATAATTAAATAATCGATAATCAAATAAATAATAATTAAATAATTGATAATCAAATAAATAATAATTAAATAATTGATAATCGAATAAATAATAATTAAATAATCGATAATTGAATAAATAATTATTAAATAATCGATAATCACATAAATAATAATTGAATAATTGATAATCGAATAAAAAATAATGAAATAATTGTTAATTGAATGAATAATACTTAAATAATTGATAATTGGAAAATTCAATTTTTTTTTTTTTTCGTTAATATGTATTGTGAAAATTACCTCCAAAGGACGATTGAGTGGTCGCCGGCTGGCCAAACGCCGGTGCAGCGGCAGCATTCCCGAACAGGCCGCCAGTCGTCGCACCTGTGGGTTTAGCACTGAAAAGTGAGGTGTTGTTGCTACCAAATACTGGCGTTGCCCCAGTACCAAAGCTTGTGGTAGAAATCGGTTTACCAAAGGCTGATTGTCCAAAGGGACTGCTCTGGGTTGCTGCGTTGAATCCTCCTGAGCAAAACAAAGGAAACGTAACAATGACGCAATTTTTTTTTTTTTTCTTTTCTACATTATTTTTTCGGAAATATCGAAAAGTCGAAAATTTAACGTACCGAAGGTCGTGTTTCCTGTTTGGCCGAACATGATTTATCGTCTTGGCAGCAACGGCATTCGCAGCACTCCGGCCTAATTTTGAATCGTAAATAAATAAACAATAAAGACGCGTGCAATACGTCTCCTCACACTGTCGATTATCGAAACTGCGTGATGACGTTCATTCTCTCGATCTTTTTATACCTACGACGTCGTGTCACTTGTTCCGCTTAGTGTTTTATTTGTATGTTTATCGTCGATTCGAGAGAAAAACAAATATTACGCAGTATAACGCAACAATAAGGCTCTGGACAAGTACCGTGATAATGTTGACGATTAGATGAGAGTGTGTCGCATACGATACCAACGTTGTGATTCACCACCCCGCGCTGGTGCAACGATCCCCGGGGGCGAGCGTGGGCTTTTTATTTATCTTTTTTTTTTCAACGTTCGACAAAGGATTAGCGTAGCAAAAAACGTACCTTTCGGAGAGAATCTCAATCGTCTATTATCGGAATGCGAATTCGTAGCCTGTTCAAGCCGTTATAAAGTTAAATAAATTGATTCATAACCTCGGGACGTAACGGTCGTTTATGCGTAGCAAAATTCCAGAGCCGCATAATCCAAACCTGCCAACCGCAACGTCTCCAACGAGGTCGAGCGCACCTCGGTGAAGTTAGCGGAGCAACTATGACTTTTATAATTTTTGAAAATTTTATTAAATTGTTGGTCGTTTGTAGGTCATTGTTTGATAAATTACAACTTTTGTTAGATAATATTTTAATTGTTATTGCAAAATTAAAATTTCAGTGTCAAGATAGCGGAAAAAAATTATTTTTCATTTTTTTCGTCTTAATTCAGTGGCAATCGATGCACAATCGTTTGTTAGACACGAAATAATTAATTAGCACGTTTGTTGGGCATTTATTTTAATAAAAAACTCAAAAAACAATATCGCGGTCGCTCGACTTAGCCTGCGTACGCGTGTGATAGGGTCGCCAGCCGTCGGCCAATAGCCTTCCGCCGCGCTCTAGAAACATGGCTTCATAAAGGGTGATGAGAAGCCTTTGACAGAGGGCGATCATCCGAAAAAGGGAGCAGAAGAAGGGTGAACGAAAGTAACGCGACAAGCGTCCGTGTGTAATAAAAAAACTTAAAAGTTTAATAACGTTTAACAAAAAGCTTAGCCTCCCGAATCCATCCTTTCGAGGCGACATTCGGCCGGCAGTCGCATGACCGTTTACTGAAATACTAACCGAATACAAATTATATTTTATTTTTTACACGCTAACGATGGTGGAAGTTGACAATATAATAATTCATTCACTGCGTGAAAAAAGCTGGTGAGTCAGTATCGCCGGTACAGTATAACATAAAAAAAATCAAAATAAAATAAAATTTGTAGGAAAATTTATATATAGAAAGTAACGAATGGAAAATTTATTAGTTTTATAGGCTACGACATGAAATCCGGACAATTCTCAACGTGGACTGAATCCGTGTGGTCGGTGCTCAGCGTAAGAATGTTCCTAAAAGCGTCGGCGGGGACAGAAAGACTGGTAATTATTCTTGGAAATTTAGTAGCGAGCTTTTTATTTCTGATCGTTTGGTTCATCAATTCTCGGGCCAATTTGCTGTTCGAAAGTAGGTGAGACGGCATTTTGTGTTTTCCTTATGAATTTGATTTATTCGCAATATTAGTTTGTCGCAACAAAAAGAGTATTAACGTTTAGAGTTTCATGATTACAGAAGATGCGCCGATTGCTTAGGATACGCCGCGGACCATTACTGATTACTGAGATCGCAACAATCGGAGAGACAATATGCGGTTTTGCGAAAAGCATTAAGACTGACGGTGGAAGACAAGAGCGAAATAGCACCGAAAGATATCAGTTACGTGCATTTGGTTTACGCACCTCTGAGCGTACGATTGGCTGAACAACTCATTCAGCCCCGTGGTTGGCAAGGGCTCAATGATGTTTTAGGTCTGTTACCCGGACCGGCAGTCAGCAGCAATTTCAAGAGCTCGATCTCTGCTCGAAGTAAGAAAAAAAAACACATTTTCAACATTTTATTCACTTTCGAGAAAAATTTTGATTGGTCAACTGAATAAAATTGCTTTTGCAGGAAACTCGATAACGAGCGAAGATTCAAGTTCCGAACCGCCACGATTGATTCTCGTGTTTTTCATCGGCGGCTGCACTTACGCGGAGATTTCGGCATTGCGATTCCTATCGCAACAAGAAGATTGTAAGTCGACCGGTTAAGTTGCGATAGATAAAAGAATTAACTCGCTGCAATAATTATAAAAATGATTTTTTTTTTCTTTCAGTAAACGTCGAATTCGTAGTCGGAACGACAAAATTGATGAATGGCAATACATTTCTCACTTCTCTGATGGAGGATTTGGAGAACGGTAAATAATCGAAAAGAGGCTTTGATTTTATTTGTGCGCTGATAAATTAGTCACAAATCTTATAATACAGCATGTAACGTTTTATACCGCATTGTTCGCCCCACACGAGAATAACTACGTTACAAAGATGAAGTGTAAAATAAAAAAGCTTTCTGTAAATATTCATATAAATATAATGAAACAATAACAAGGCAACAAATTGCTCGTAAAACTAGACGTACATTATTTTTTTTTTTTTTCGCTGAAAACTTCATTATACAAATTCTTTTTCGGAATGCGGCGAAACGCTTCATCATTCACCACCGCTCAATTCTCCGGACAATTCTCAACGTGGACTGAATCCGTGTGGTCGGTGCTCAGCGTAAGAATATTCCTAAAACCGTCGGCGGGGACAGAAAGACTGTGAATTATTCTTGGAAGTTTAGTAGCAAGCTTTTCATTTTTGATCGTTTGGTTCATCAATTCTCGAGCCGATTTGCTGTTCGAAAGTAGGTGAGACGGCATTTTGTTTTTTCCTTACGGATTTGATTTATTCGCGATATTAGTTTGTCGCAACAAAAAGAGTATTAACGTTTAGAGTTTCATGATTGCAGAAGTGGTGCCGATTGCTTGGAATACGCCGCGGACGACATGAATTCGTGCTACAGGAAGATAACGTCGTCTCCATACGATATCATCGGAGCGAGTCCTCCTTCCGACGCATCGACTTCTGCACATTATTATCATGAAGATAATCGTCATTCTTCTAACTTACACTGCTACTTTAATGTAATGTTTTGCACGTTCTCTCGATAACGGCAAACTTATTTATAAAATGGTCGATGAGCATTAAAAGTAATAAGAGAAGTAATTTGTCGTTTTATTATACCTTTCGAATAATACATGTCGGAACAATAATTTAATAGTCAAGTCGCGAAGAGAGATTCGTAGGCTACACTTTTAGAAGAGTTTATTTATTAGGAACTCTACAAACGTCAAAGCTGAGATTGGCTAACAATGTGGAAACTCAACAGTACAGAAACGCGAGTAAAGCACTTCTCGTGCTTATTCCACTTTTGGGCGTTACGTATGTTTTTGTGCTCGCAGAACCGACGGAAGGGCATGTGGCGAATGCGTTCTCATACGCCCGAACGATACTTCTCTCCTCACAGGTAAAACTATCACTGTTTTATTCACAAAATGTAGTTTCTCGCTATGAAACAATTCTATTAATGTTTCTTTTCTTTCACAAGGTCTCTCGGTGGCGCTCTTGGACGGTTTCCTCAATACCGAAGTCCAAAATACGATGAGGCATCACTTCTCGCATTGGACGATAGCGCGTAATCGTTACTGAAATTCGTGTTTTTTGGTTTTCTTTTTTGCATGTCTCGCGACACAGACTCTACTGTCAGCCGTCGAATCCCTACAGGAAGCGTGAATCGACGGTAAGCGAGAGGACGACGACAACGGTGATCGGGGCGAACTTGACGGCGGCATTTCTCGATCGTACCAAACCCGTGATATCCGAGGATCTTAACGAGTAACGTCCATCAAGATGACGAGAATTCTTCGGATCTGCTTGTCGCACGAGATACGAAGGCGAGCGACGAGCGACGAGCGACGACTCCAATCGTCGATTTTAATACTGATGTACCTTCCCTTTGCTGACGATCGACGACTCCAATCGTCGATTTTAATACCGATGTACCTTCCCTTTGCTGACGATCGACGATGAAAAATAATTCGTCGGCATATCTATCCCGAGTATTCCGGTCATTTATTTTCGATATCGTGGCTACCTTCGTAACGATGACTCGACGACGATTTGCGTAAACGATTTTCGTCGCTTTCTGAGAGACGACAATAAAGACGAATTCCTTCAAACTCCGTTGGTGGCTAATTTTCATATATATGCTTTTCAATCGATATCGTCGACAGTTTTTCTTGCGTTGGAACACTCAACGCGTGCACAGGTAACCGATAGAAGATCGATGTGACCTGCATATGCACCATTACGTGACGAAACGACAACTTTTGAAGATTTTTTTTTTTTTTCGAGGAGATTTCTCTTCGGAGTATCACTTCCGTTTTCTACCACGCGGCCAAAGTCTTGAATTGTTCTTCCATTGGAGAGGAGGGGGAGGCCTCTCTTCTTCGTTTTTCGCATCCCTCGTCGACACAGTTTATAGATTCATTGAAATTATTAATTCTACGCACATTTACGCAACAAGCATACTTTCGACTTCGCTGGAGCTTGGGGTGTGTGGGGACGCGGCTTGGATAAACCCTCAGTTTATTTAGCCGGTAACCGCGATCCGTCGTTATGATTTTGTTACTTTAGTTTCCCGTGCGTGAACGGAAGGTATCGGTACCTAATCATATGCTTGATTTGTCGCTTCATCGTAATGCAAAACACGGTTGCTTATAAAATTCGATTAATTAAACATCGCGATGTTAATTGCCGATGATCGTTGCCCGACTCGCGTAAACACAACAATGGCGAACAGCGACGACCCGAAACTGCGCGAAGCTTTGCCCGGCTTTACCCTTTGTCTCTTATCGAACGTTAAATCGATCGATCAGACAAAAAAATACTATCCGGCGGAAGGGATTGCTGGAGCTTTATTTTCGCGGCCAACGATGGAGGGGGCGGAACTTTATAAACGTTTGTTGCTTTATATACGAATATACAAAGCAAGGTGAGGTCTCGGTCGATCTCGGTGCGCTCACCGCAGGGCATTATTTTATCTTTTATATCGTTGTACTCTTGCCAAGAGCCGGTGACACGTCGACAGTACGCAACATAGTGTTTCGGCATATGACCCACTACTCCAGCGAGCCTGAAAAAAAAAAAGTTGCAGAAAAAAATTTGGTCTGATGATAAATAATTACAACAGCAGTTTAACAAACCTGTACTCGACCGAGGTTTCGTCACCTACGGGAAGCTTCAATGTGACCGGCATCTGCCTCAGAGTACACGAGATACCAGTTTTACACGATCTATCTTTACGTATATCCAGTATCACGAGGAGATGAATACCGGGTTCTCTGAACAAGGTGAAACGTCCGGCACATGGGAAACGACAGCGGATGTTGTAAATCGGCGATCGAAAATTCAAAGCTTTCTCCAAAGCGCTGAATCCGTTTTGTAGAATAGGTTTGAAACCGGCATCGATCAGCACTTGTGAGTATGTTGTACGACCGCTATGAGAGCATTCTTCTGTATTAAGTATACTAGGCTCCGATTCCAAAGTTTTTTCGACCATTATTTTAATACAAGAAAAGGCATTAACCACGGAAGTTAAGACTCGTTTATCCGTTTGTACTTGAGATTCAACTCCGAATAAACTCTTCAGGATTAACGCTCTATCAAGTAGTACTTGTTGAGTCAATCCGTTTGTGATTAAGTTGTGGACGAGTTTCATCGTGCTATTTGTCGACTGTTCCACGAAAGTGAAATACTGCGCGTTATCGATCGCAGCCGTCATTATCATTTGTACAAGCGAGTCGAAGGGGCATGTATTTTGCACGGAATAGTGAATCTGATTGATTTTTACCAAGCGGCATTTCGAACCATTCGGTAATAAAGATGGCTTCTTACTTTTTGTGATTCGTGTATTCGTATGTCGAATTTCCGGATAAGCTTTAAAATACTTGCTGCTTTTTTTTTTCGTTGTTTCCAATTGCTTTTCTTTGGCTTCGTCAATGCTCGTAGTTTCCTCATCGATTGGAGTAAGCTGAGCCTCCGGAGAAATGGATGGAAGAATATCAGTCGCCTTCGATGGTACTCCCTTCGGAATTTTTGATACTTCGTCGTTCGGAATAAAGTGACGGTCTTGAGAAACGGATAGAACTGCGTTGCGCGGCCTCGATGCATTTTGATGATTCAATATCGGCAGAATCACGTTACCCGGAACGGATTCAACTTTGGTTGTCGTCGATGCTACATCGTAGTCGCGGTGTATCATAGCGTCGGAGGTTGATCGTTCTTTTTCAGCTAAAAACGAGTTTATTACGGGCCATGCAGAGTCGAACGGATCTCCTACGTCGTTCGTCGTCGATGTCCATTCTGTGATCCCATTATTGTTGGATTTGTTTTTTTTTTCGCTCAGAGCGGACGGTAAAATATCGAAATCCATACACGGCATCTCGTTCTCCCAGCTGTTCAAGTTAATATCCGCTTCGTTTAACTTGCTGTAAGAATGATCATTTAAAAACGAATCGTGTAATGAAACATTGTTGATGACTTCCAGCGGTAATTGTGTTGAGGACAATGCATTATCGAATGCGCAGGCGTTGCTCGATCGGCTATCGTCATCGTGTCCCGAAAGGTTTGTTTCGTTAACAGCGGGCACTCCACCGATTCCTCGCCAATTTTCGGTGGATTTCAGATCCGAATCGTCGAAACGGGTAGAAACGTACTCATTTGTTTTAATTACCGCGAAGTTCGGCATATCGGTTTCGATTTTCACGAAGCTCGATACATCCGTTTTAATTTCAGCGAAGCTCGATACATCGTCGGCGTCCTGTGGCTGTGGCTCGCTTGATTTACAATTCTCGGCAAGTACCTTCATGTTATGTTCAATCATTTTCGATGAAAAAATGAAATTTGCTCCAGCAATATCTCGCGCGTGAATTTTCATGAAAGCGTCGACTCGGAGAGCCGTGTGTCCCAAAACTCTTGTCTTTACGTCGTTAAAATAACCCTCAACATAGCTCGACGTCGCATGAAGAGTTCGACGAGGCATTCCGACGCTACTCCACAAAGGAAACTCTTTACACAACTTCGATAGCTGCGTTATAAAAGCTGGAAGATGATAAGGATTTAGATCTTTGCCAGGGCGAAGGATTCGCTTCGCTACTTCGATTTGCTGGTCAATCCACGGTCCGACGGAAATATCGATGTCCGATTGATCCGGTCCAAGCGGGGAATCGTACGAATCAACGATAGTTTCTTCACCCTTTTTGTCTTCAACGCTTTTATTCCGAGATTGAATAAAGACAGCCGTTACACCCCTCACTGCGATACAATCTTCCAGTGTTACTCTTGCGTCTTTGGTAGTTGGTGCAAGTGATGGATCAATGCGAGTGTCTTCGTGAGTCTGTAGTGCCACAGCACATACAAGACTGAATAATTGTTTAAAGTCGTCAAGAGTTTGGCATTCGACCATGAGAGCAACGCATCGAACGAAAAAATCCTTGATGCACGCTTGACTCGCAGTTGAGAAGCACTTCCACCGACAAATCAGATGGATCAGGTGAGCTACGTCGACTCTGATTCGCGTTTGTGGCCTTTCTTCGTTGGCTTTACCCCGGAATATAGAGCTGAAGCAGGAGTTGATGTAAGCTTTGATGGTGATGTTGTTAAATGCCAAACTCAACGCGCATAGCAGGGCTCGCGAGTAGTCGCACACGGCCTCCTTCGGGATTACAGCGCCTTTTCTCAACCATCGTTTCAACCAATACGTGATGAACTCGGTATCATGTTTTTCTGACAACATCTGCTCAACCGCTACCGTAGTACATTCGAAATTGATGACGATGGTATATAGAAAAATGTGTCCAGATGTGGTGGCGTCTTCGCGTTTAAACACATTTATAACGCTACCGGTAGCGTCAACGGCGATGGTGGACGAAGTTCTATGCAAACGGCAATATTCTTTATACGCGGTTAGTTGCGGTTGAGTACTGTAAAAGACATGAAATGGTAACGATCCGACTTCGTGCACAACCCCGTAGAATTTAGGATCGAACGTCATGTTTTCGATCGTCCTAATAATATCACGACCGTCGCCTTTTTTTATGCCGAGATCGGCATCGCTCCCTTCTTTTTTAGCTTGTCGTGCCACGGTAGCGCTAGGCATGAACGGCGGTTCAGTGTCTCCTGGCTGCATATTCTCTCTCGCAAGACGTTTTCTGTAGCCTGCACTCCCTTCCGCTTGTAAGTCTTTATATGCGTTTGTTCGGAGTTCCCCATTGAAAGGACGTTTCAGCAACTCGTGTGGTGCTCCACGAGTATCTCGTGTATCGACTTTTAACAATAGCCCGGCGTCAGTGAGTTTTCGTTCAGCTGTGCCTCGAAAAGTATTCCCACATGCTGCACTTTTGCATTTGCCATTTACCTTTATAACATACGACGACTCATCTGCACACAGACCCACGTATGAATCTTTGAATACGAATGCACACGGAAAACGGTAATGTGGCCAAAATTCCATCGCTATTACATTCGTCCATACTCCCGACTTCAATGTTTTTTTTTTTTTTTTTTCGGCGTTGTCGGTTTGCGGTTTTATGGAATTTCATTGATCTTCATTGAGCTGTAAATCAAATTTTTCCTGACCTGCCAACTTGCGATTGCTTTGTACTATAAATGATTCGCAGGCAGCTTCGTTATCACTTTCATTGGACGATTCACTCGTTGAGTCCGCTAGCAATGTAGGATTATTGTTTGTGTCGTGTGTTATACACTCCGTTTCACCCATCGTCTTTCGGGCCAATGTCATAATGTCTCGTCTATTCTTTGTGACATTTGTATACACGCAGTTGAAATTCCATCGGTTACCCAACGCTGCAGACATTTGCTTCCACACATCGCTAGACCAAGCTGGGAATTTACCGTTGGAAAAATGGTCTTGAAATTGCACAATAACAGCAACGGCATCCTCCACCGGTACTGGACAAGTCGGTGCCATTGTGAAAAACCAGCAATTCTGGAATTAAAAAAAAAAGTATATTGATAGTAAGGGTTAAGTTTAATAAATGGAATGTTATTAATTTTATTTCTGCTTATGAAAATAATATAATATAAACGATATACTATAAAACACATTATACAAATGTGCATAGCATTTTTTTTATCATTCTAATGCATAGAAATTATTAGTTCAAAAAACTATTGATACGTGTTCAGTTCGACAAATTCATGCGTTCTTGTTGTTACTGTTCATTTATCTGGAACGTGTGGATTTTTTCAACGTGATACTGAATCGTCTGTAATAACAACATATCGCATTTCCATAACCTACCCACAGACGCGCTGATCGAACAATTAAAAACGAATTTTAATTACGCGATATCTGTTCATGTTACCGTATCACAAAAATTTCAGATGAAATTACGAAAAAGTATTTTTTATTCGATAAAAAATATGCATAAAAGCGTTAAAAACGACTTAACACACGTTAGAAACTGCGCGAAATAATAATTTTTTGGCGGCAAACAAAACGCGACAATACAGAAAAGTGCACTGGATTTGTATTGTTGTTATTTAGACAAACGATTTATTTATCGACTGTGATAAGGGCAAGTGCGACAGATGGCGTGACCGGCGCTCACGTCGGAGCGACAGGATTCGCCTTACCATCCTTCCCTCGTCGCTGCCGAAACTACTAGTAACGAGCCAAATGGAAATAGATAAAAAGCGAGAGGGACGTCAGCGGACACCAGTTTTTGTATATATATATTTCTTTCTTTTGCACAGACACCCGCAGGCGTATGCATATGCTGTGTACAATCCTCTGTATCGAACGATATACCTTCCGCGTAAGGAGCTGTGTTACGCTCAACGAGTCGCGAGGGTAAGTCGAGTTTCCGAATCTCGACAGACTAAAATCCACCACGGATCACCGTTGCTGATTCGATCCCAAGTATTATCATCGATGTGCGGAATGCGATATTAAATAATACATGTACCGCCGCGATACCGTTCCTAACAATCACTAAGCTACGCGAATAAAACTAATGTACGAATATTCGGGATAAAAAAAAGAAATTCGATGAATTGATAGAAGAAAATAAAATTGAAAAACTTCATTGGAATGGTAGATTTGTCAAATAATCGACTGTGGCGTTGCAGAAGGTTTCGTTGATTAAGATAGCGTGCGGAACTCACGAAAAACTCACCTTTTTATCGAATTCATCCTGACGATGTCTTTTCTCCTTATTAACTTGATTGCAAATTAGCGTCTCGATCTTCTCGTCTTTTTCGGACTCGGTAACGGCTTTGAATGCGGCATTCAATTTTGCTTCGTCGATTGTCTTAAAGAAACAAAAAATAAACGGTTCAATATTAAATAATCGAAATCTGCAAATTGTGGAATCATGGAAATTTAATATTCCGATTCTCACCTGCATTCTGTTCAATTCTTTCTGAAAGTAATGAAGTTTGTTGTAGAGATGAACGACGAACAGATCGAAAGCTTTTTCGTTGACGCTGAACTGTTTTTCGTAAATGTTAATATTGAGGAATATTAGAGAACAGTATCTGCTTCTCGATGAAAGCCTTGTGGGCGGCTTTTACTTGCTTCCAGTAACGGTCGATAATGTTTGCCGTGCGTCGCTCATCCTCGCATAGTCGTTCGGAACGATGCGAAGTCTGTTTCATTCGTCTTCTCGCCGCTACAGATCGTCCCAATTCTCGCATCTCTAAAACATAGAACTTTTCATTGATAGAACGAGAATGAATATTCAATTTCGTTTCATCGTCCTCCATTATTCCCACCTCTCTTCCTTTGTCGGCAAAACACGCCATGAGATTCTTCGAGAACGCGCATTTCTCGCGATTATTCATATCGGAATCGACGTAACGGAAGCATTCGGCGATCGATTCGGAAATCTCGAACCATCGGTTCCTGCACGTCGCGCGTCATTATTTCCGTTATCGCGCCTCTCTGAGGAAAGCCTCGCTGATCCACCAAATTCAATTCGTCGAAGAAACATTGCGTTACGCACTGCGATTAATAAAACATTCAATTATATCGATGATTTCTTCCGTCTGTAAAAAAGTGTCGCGAGAAACGGCGTTTTTTTGTTCAATGCAAAACCTCCACTCGCGTTCGCCGATCGTCGTTGTCGTTGTCACGATTCTGCGATTGCATTCCATTCCGATAATTACGATTGTCGTTCATATTCGACATACCGTTCCCTCGATCGTTCATTGATACGTAATTCGGGGTATTCGAAGAATAACGATTGCCCGACGAGTCCTGTCTGTTTCTATCGTTTCTTCTGTTATCTCTGATAATAATTAACGATAAAATAGCGTTTGCAATTTTGTTATAACAATAACAGATCGATAAATTACTTATTATATCAGGCATTACCCGTAGTTGCCGTTAGATTGACCATAAATTCTGCCATTTCTTGAATAATTTCCACCCGATCTTTTGCTGTTGCCGAAAAACATTTCTTCGTCAAAGCTACCGCTCGATTCCGATTCGTCGTCCGAACCGTCATTCTCGTTTGACGCGATGCCGTAATCTACTTTACCATTTTTGTTCTCGTTGCCCAAATGTTTCTTACGGCACGTTTGCATAATTTTGTGCAGCTGATAGTTAGTCTGCTGATTGCCGAAGCGGCATCTCAGAGACTGAAATTAATGAACGACGAAATAACGAAAATTCTTTCTCAATAAATGTGCAATAAGCTTCTAATTTTTCGTCTATCGTACCTCGCCGCAGTTTACCAGTAGAAAGAGCACAGTGCAACAGTAAAAAGTCGCCACAAGGACACCCATGTTTGCGATACGCTACGACCGTTCAAGCGGATCTACTAAATTCTCGGCGGCTTTTACTTGCTTCCAGTAACGGTCGATGATGTTTGCCGTGCGTCGCTCATCCTCGAATATTTTTTTAGCTTCGTCGACGCCATTAAAGATTTTTTTCAGATTTCTACATGCCACTTATTTGATTACTGGCAGTGCTTTGAACTTTGGATCGCCGATCAATGACGACATACACGTCAATGACTGAAGCGCATTGTCTACGTGGTCCTCAGCTTCCACAAGTGCATCTTTTGTCTTCTCCATCGCTTGTTTCAATCTGTAAAGAAAATGAATTCAAGTTAGTTTCTTGTGTCTCGACAAGATTCGCTGGCATCAGCTTGTCCGGTACTTCTTTGGGTGTTTGTACAGATTTCTCGAAGACTGCGAAAGCAGCAGAAAAAAAAACGTTTCAAAAAGAATACTGAAAATTTGTATCGCTTACATTATATCGATGTAAATGTGAACTTTGCGCTGTAGATTGCGGGTTTCAAAAAAATCTGTGGGAATACAGACTTTAATTTTATCGCCGGAATCCTTAGTGACCAGTATGTCCGCATATGTTCCATTGATCTGTCCGGTCCAATGTTTACTCATTGATGCATTGTTCATGTCAACGGTTACATGGACTGTACCTAGGTAGTGCTTCCTTATAAGATGTCCTTGTCGATCCATTGTCAGGTCACAGCACTAGCTTAGCACTGCGCACAGAAAAATAGTATTTGTGTAATTCACGTGCACCGAAACTTGATTGCTCCGATCAAACTTGCAGGGAGACGATACAACGCAAATATGCAGTTTTGCCTCAGGTAAAAATACTGCTGTTCTCACTATAACTTGGTCAAATATCAAGATCTGATCGCTGCCTAGACTGACGGGAATGGCATCTACTCCGAAACACCGTACAATATAACCTCTTGTATTGCCATGGCGAATGAATATTGACGAACGTATGATTTGATAAAAGGGTAATAACGTGCACAGAGAAAAAAGGGAACACTACGGAACAATAATGTGTATCGGAAAAGTAATTACCTCGATCGCTATTAAACTTTTTATTAAACACGGACGAGTGTCGTATAACTTTCTTCCGCCCTTCTTCTGCTCCGTCTTTCGGACGATCGCCCTCTGCCGAAGGCTTCTCGTCACCCTTTATGAAGCCATGTTTCTAGAGCGCGGCGGAAGGCTATTGGCCGACGGCTGGCGACCCTATCACACGCGTACGCAGGCTCAGTCGAGCGACCGCGATATTGTTTTTTGAGTTTTTTGTTAAAATAAATGCCCAACAAACGTGCTAATTAATTATTTCGTGTCTAACAAACGATTGTGCATCGATTGCCACTGAATTAAGACGAAAAAAATGAAAAATAATTTTTTTCCGCTATCTTGACACTGAAATTTTAATTTTGCAATAACAATTAAAATATTATCTAACAAAAGTTGTAATTTATCAAACAATGACCTACAAACGACCAACAATTTAATAAAATTTTCAAAAATTATAAAAGTCATAGTTGCTCCGCTAACTTCACAGAGGTGTCGAGCGCGTCGAGCGACACAACGAAGAGGAAGAATGATATTTCATAGGGTTTTTTTTCTGGTGTTATTAAATTTTACTAACATATTTTACGGCGCCGAATTCAAAAGACTAAATTTTGTAGACTTGAATAACAAACAAACAAAAAACATCGTGTAGAAAATTTTTTCATGTAGTTTAATTATAACGAAGTATTGTTCAATGTTTAACGATCACAATATAAATATTTTTATACAATTATTTACATATACAAAGTTGTAGGTACGCGATAAAGTTATATCATCTTCTCGAGCAGATTCAGCAGAGTTTGGCATCTTTCCTTCACCTGTGAAGATATATATGTTATATTTAATAATCGCGAATAATCGTGATGTCCGATAAAAGGTCCGAAATTTTTTTTTTTTAAATTTTTAAACATTTTCGGAATATTTAGGGACATTTAAGAAAACTATAAAATAAGAGATTAGAAATTCATAATATATCTTTATCTTTTTAGACATCAATACGAAGAGAGTAAAAGAAATTCAAAAATATACAGAACATTTTAAACAGTACGAAAAACTCGAAATTTTCGGAAAAAAATAAAATTTAAGGACATCTTTACGACTTTCAGGATTTCCAGAACCACTGGACGCCATAATAATGTGCCGTTGAAATAATCGATCGTTTATCGATATCGATATATTTACCTGTTCCACCGATCGATCGCCCAGCATCGCGCTGACGTTGGCGAACGTCGATTCGGAGTAATCTTTTTTAATATTCTGCAATATTGTCATATCCTCGTGTCGGGTCCACGGCTTGCAGTCCATCGGTTCCTCCGTATCCATCATAATATCGTTGTCCGACTCGATGTTCAGCGTATCCATTTTTTCGCACGAAACGTTTGCCTCGGAGTCGCTGCTGTCCGCAGTTGATTTGTTCGCTCGACCCATTAATTCTTCCGACTCCTCGTTTATTCCCGATTGCGCAGTTTCGCCGATCCTGTTGTTGTCAGGAGCGCAGATATTCTTCAACTCCAATTTCGCTTCTCTTCTTTCAGCGCGTGTCTCGCGTTTGCTTTTCAACGGTGAAGTCGGTTCGGTTATTCCACTTGCAGCGCTGGTACCTGCGCCCGACGAGACATCGGTAGCCTTCGAGAATTTCCTCTGATCTCCAGTTTTCGGCGGCGATCTCGCGCCTCGTCGGGACTTTGTCGTGGATTTCTCGCCGCCCTCGTCGCTGTCCTTTATCGGTGAATTTTTCGTCGCGCATTGCTTCTGATTAGAATCATCGACCACCGACTCGTTCTTCGAAGACTTGCGGCGACGGCTCGTCGGCGGCGCGGAGGAAAATCTTTCCGTCGTCTTCAACGAAACGCGATTGATGTTTTCCAATTTTTCCTCCTCGTCACCGGGAAACGTTATCTTTGCAGGTCTTAAGCCTTCCGATGTTTGCAGATATATCTTACCGTTTAGGAACTACGAGAATTGATTAAGAAAATAAATTAATGAATTCAAAAGTTGCGCTAATTTATAGCGATGATTTATCAATCATCACTTTTTTTTTTAATTATTATATTTTTTTAAATTTTTATTTATTTATTTTTTGTTTTGTTTTATCAAACAAATACTTACTCGCGTACCACAAGAGACACAGTGCTCCGTGACTGTTTTTGAATTCGAATCCGAAGAATCGTGACAATCGCATTTACAATTGTCGCCGCCGTACGGATCCTCTTGGGACGTCGGCAATGGCAATTCTATATTTTCATACATCTCCGGTGAATCTTCCGTGTAAACTTTGTGCTTATCGTAGGGTCCCATCGGACACGTTAGATTCTCGAAGAGATGCGAAGCGAAAAGACTGGAAAATTCATTGGAAGAATATCGTTATAATGAAGTTATTTCGGTTGCGAAGTGGAGATTGAAGATCTATAAGTTCACCTGTTGGGTGGTTTTCCCGTCGGCAATACTTGAAGAAACATATCCATCACCAATGGATGACCTCTCAGTATCGGATCCATAGCTGCATGAACATCGGCCATCGTAACGTAACGATCAGATGCCAGTTGAGTAATCGCTTTCATAACTCGTGCCAATCGGGACGGCTGTTTGGCGAAATATATTTGCGCGACATTCATGAATTCGTTCATTTTTTGTAACATCGTATGCTGCGTCGATTCGTCGATCATAGCAGCGTGGTGCGGTTTCAAAAACAATAGAAAATCTGATCGCAATTCGGGATAATCCCGGAGATGATTGCACACTTCTTTGTAAAGATTAATCGTAAGGATATCTTTCTCCTCGCGAATCCTCTTTTGCCGCTCTTTCGTTTTAACAAATTGCTCCGGACTACCATCGTCCAAATTTTTTTCACTATTCGCCGTCTGATTGAGACTATCGAACTTATCGCTGTATTCCGAATACGATTTTATAACGGCTTTCAGCGTTTCCATATTGCTGGACTCGAGAGTAACGAGCAGCTTTTGGATATAAGATTCCGCGAATTCTGCACAATAATAATTCGATTAGTTGTCAATTACGAAAGTATTTACGATAAATTGATAAACATTGTGAAAAATCGGCTAAAATTTACTCGTGTCTCGTTCTTCCCGAGCGGTTTCGTTATCAGCTTCGCGCAATCGTTTTATATTCTCCAACTCTCGCGCTTGACGCGCCTTTTTTCTGCTCGCTGTATCCTTTTTGATAGTTGTACTCGCGAGCATCAGCTCGGCGATTTCATCCTCGTTATCCTGAAATTAAACAAAAAATAATGAATATTCATCGTATAAACTTCGCGATTAGTAATTTTCGTGGATCGCAAGCTCCGCGTACCCCTTTTGTCGATCCGCAAGATTCCTCGGAGTCTTTCGACGATTCGCTTTTAGCTCGAGATTTCACTCGCGAACAATTCGACGGCGGCTTTCCGCTCGATACTTGTGTCATTAATTTCATATTCTGAGCGCTTCTTATCTTTGCCAATCGCGGTGTCGTTTTTCTTAATTGCGGTGATCGCGATGTTTCGGACGCGTCGTCGACGCTGTTACCGTCTTCGCTTGACTCCGCGATCCCTTCAACTTTAGTCTCCGATTTTACGCGACTGTAAGTTACGCTCGGCAACATGTTAACTATCGGATTACGAAAACTTTCGTCGACGAAGCTTTCCGCATTTGGTTTGAGAAGATCGTAACGTTCGATCGATGATTCCGCTCTCTTGTCGCAGAGAATTTTCCGTCTGTAAGCGCGAAGCTGTTTTATATATTGTTGCCATATCGGTGGCAATAGGTGACGCGGTTGATCCTTCGGCGCTGTTAACTCGCAATCCATTGTGATGTAGTGAATCGTTCTTGGAGCACTTCCGGTGGTATAGAAATGCTGCAAATCGACAATATCGCTATTATAATCCATTATTTTATATCAATTGCAATCAGTGAATATCCGGTCGTTATACCTTTATGGGATTTGATTTGGAACTTTTTTTGTTGGTTTGAATGAATCTGAATATAGCGCCGGGATTTCTACACGGTAACATGTACTGCGAAATCATAGTTGCGACGTCCATAAGTTGCATTTTCTTCGATCTGAATTTCGTTTTCTTGGCGGCAACGAATGGCGTAAACTCGTCGAGCCCCAGAGCAATCAGACTGAAAGTCGTTTAGGATTAATTCGCTATTTAGTAATGCGTATCGTTTGGGAAGAAAGGAAAAAAACATTTACATACGCGACTTCGGAATCGGAATATACTGCTCTGGTAGCCGTTAGCATTCGCGTTCTGAGCGATGTATGCGGCAATAGTTGAGGATACATGAGAGCTTTGCTTTCGACGAATAGCTTGACGAGTTCGGGATGAAGTTTCGGTTCATATTTGGATCTTCTCCTATCATAAGCGGCTTCCATTCGAATTTCATTCGCCACAAAGTCCGTGTATTCTTCGCGAAATTTTGGATCTTGAAGCATCAACTCCCAGTCGTTAACGAACTTTAATGCATCCGGCAAGTTTTCCACGTTAAACGCAGAGTCCGAACCGTCTTTGAGATAACTGTTTGTAGTCGAATGAAAAAGAGATCGTGATATATAAAAAAAGGATGATTTTGATGAAACGCTGAACTTTCAGGGATTTCGACGTTTACCTGAGACTATTGAGATTCTCTTTACAGGTTTTCGCGTGAGAATACAATTCGGGATGCAAGTACGACATTCCGAAGTGTTGCGTCATCAACTGCACGTGTTGACGCAATTGCATTGCCAAAAGATTGACTTGTCGCGGACTTACGAGTCTTGGAAGTTCGGGTTCCGCGAGAGCCGGCAGAAGATCGACCATACAATTATTCTGAAATAATTAATTGTTATAGTAACCACGGGATCGATGCAAATTTGTACTTTACATTTTGATTATTAGGATACGATCGCTCGTGTTAATTACCATCGAAGTATTAGTCGGCGGTGTGAAAGAAGTATCCACTGGTTTTTTTTTCTTCGGCATTTCGATCTGTTGCTTCGAATAAATGTCCTCGAATTCGAATAGCTCGGCTACCAAGTTATTTAATTCCTTTCTGGTGACTTTTACGGCTTTGTCCATACGAAGCTCTTCTTTGTCCACTGTGGGCATAAAAACGTTTAAGTCGCATTGTCCGATGTTCGCCAATCGATCCGATCGACTTAATCGATACTCACGCAAATCTGTTTCCTTGTCCTCCAAGATGTTGTACTCCGGATCCGCTTCCGGATCATCCTCGATCGTCGCGTCGAGTCCCAAAGGCTTCGTAAATTCGTTGAGAAAATTTCCCCAGTCTTCGTCTATGTCGCAATCCCAATCGTACATATCGGTCGTTATGTCCGGCGGAATGAACGCTTGTTCGATCTGTTCAAGAGGCGTTTCACTCAGGCAGAGCTTCGATCTCGTTCTCTGTCCTATGCTCTCGACTTCAGTAGGAATGTGAGGTACTCTACGAAAAAATTGAATGACTGAATATTTTAAAAATTGAATGACTAAAATATTTTCGAAAAATTCGATGACTAAAATATTTTCGAAAAATTCAATGACTAAAATATTTTCGAAAAATTCAATGACTAAAATATTTTCGAAAAATTCAATGACTAAAATATTTTCGAAAAATTCAATGACTAAAATGTTTCGAAAAATTCAATGATTAAAATATTTTCGAAAAATTCAATGATTAAAATATTTTCGAAAAATTCAATGACTAAAATATTTTCGAAAAATTGAGTAATAATCAAAAAATTGAAAAATATTTTAGAAAAATTTATCTTTTGAGAAATTTCAAAAAATTCAAAGAAAATTTGGATGATGAAATTGATGTCTGGATTTTGTGGAAATTCTCATGTGTCAATGCGTATCTTACTCTGGAATTTTGAATATTCCCTCAGAATCATAATGTACATCAACCGGCGTTTGATTTTCTGGAGTTTGACTAATGTCTCCAGGATTTGCCGGAGTCGAGGGTTGCGACTCGACGTCACTGTTTGTAAGATTATCGCCTTCGACGTCGTCGTCACTCTGCTGATCCTGTTCAGGACTGTACTCTTCGTCGGAGGAGTCTTCCGACAAATCTTTATCTATGAGCTCCTGAACCTCCAATGACGAAGTTTTTTTTATCGGAGTTATAGGCCAAGGCATGTCGGGTTGCATCAATGCCAATTCCCTGGAAAAAAAAAAAAAAAAAAAAACAAATTCAAAGATTCGTTAACGTATGCAGAATTCGCCTCCCAACGATCGTTCGATATTTATTAGAAAACGCGTACTTTGCTTTTGCTCTCGTGAGTTTGGGCTCAAAAATCATTCCTTCGGAAGTGTTCTGCAGCCTGTTTTGCACCATCGCCAATACGTGTTCATTGGTGATAACGTGTTTTAGTATATTTTTCACGTTGGTGGCGGTCAAATTTGTTTTGGCTGCTTTAGCGTCAAGCTGCCTCTCGATCTCTTCCTCCATTTCATTTATCGCTGATGTTTCCTCAATTTCGATTCTGGAACGTTTTCTCGTCGGTTCGTAATCGTCTATTTCGGCGACGTCGATTTGCAGATTCGTTGTTTCCGAATCCGTGGACGAGTCGCTTATAACCGCCTCGAGATCGAAATTGAACGAAAACGACAAGTTACATTTTCTCGGGGATTCTCCCGCGGGCGAAGCACTCGCGTCCATATTATGAAAAGCTTCATTTTTCTTTGGGGTACTCATTGCTCTGTTGTTTTTACAGAGTATTATCGAGTTTTAGATTCTTTGGGATCGTCTCGAGATGCGAGTTTTATGATGTCGTTCTACCGTGTTGACGGCAGAGCCGATTTAGGTTAAAAAAAAATCATTTCACGTCGATTGTGTGCGACAAACGTTTTTCCATCGGCAGTCTCAGTTTATTTGGCAATGTTGGCCAGTTATCACAGATTGCAAATGTGGAGGTAAATAAATAAAGATGGGGAAAAAAACAATCGCTACGTACGCGATGTACGAATTAATCACAGACGGGTTACAAACGAATTCGCGAATCTTTTAAAAGTTGATGCCTTCATCACAGATAACATTTTCGACACGAGTCATTCTGCACTTCAACGATTCGTAAAAACGTCGAGAACACATACGAAATTCCACATTACAACTCGCATTTAACGTTAAAACACAAATGTGTCTTGTTGAACGTTCGTGCGACGATCATATGATCGGCTACAGCCATTTGACATTTATCCCACGCGCGT
The DNA here is from genome assembly GCA_934046635.1 of Buathra laborator. NCBI lineage: Eukaryota > Metazoa > Arthropoda > Insecta > Hymenoptera > Ichneumonidae > Buathra > Buathra laborator. The sequence continues at coordinate 11,574,453 of OW203900.1, forward strand.
ATTCGTTTTAGCGGGAAAGACACACGGATATATTTTTTTAATCCCTTTTTTTTCGTACTACTGCGCAGGCTGCACGCGCCGTGGCGCCAATTGAGGCGCATTTTTTAATGAAAGAAACGGCGCTCTTCAGCAACAAATCTTTGTTCAATGTTATTTCATTAATAACATATAATAAGTCTTATTAACCATTTTTTATGATTGTCAATAACACAACGACGTTCAACGGCGAATAATCAATCGACTTTTCGCCGATTGCAAGTATGAATTCCATTTTTTTAACCATTTTTATTTCCATCGATAATTTTCATCGATCTCCCAACAGCAATTTACAAGAAAAATAAATACTAATGCACACGCGTGTCGCAATCGCACAAAGAATTCGTTCGTTCCTCGACGATAATGTATTGAAATTTCGCTGCAGGTAGTGAAAGTTAAAATCCGAAAGTTTTCCATCTCACATCAAAGTTTCGTATTATATCCATGAAAATTGGACGGCCGTACGATAGCGAGTTTCGTGTATTTGTAAATATCCACACAGCTCATTGTTCTCGAACGAAGGGCGATCGGAGACATTCGGTAGTATAAATATAAGACAATCAGAAGTCTCAGAGTACCGCAGTCGAACACGAACCTTCCGACTAAACAGTCATTCTTCTGTTTTCGTGTTACGATAATAAATCGTTCATTCGTTTAACTCAAATTATTTCGAGAACCCGAGAGTCTTGCAAGCGATAATAAAAATGAAATCTCAATTCGTAATCGGTTTGGTCATCATGACGATAATTGCGCTGACGGAAGCGCAAGACGTCGGTGTTTTGCTGATGGATAAACGTTTGGTGGAACGAGAGATCAATTGTATTTTGGAGAGAGGACCCTGCGACGCGATTGGCCGGCAAATTAAAGGTATTAAAAATTACTGTACACTTATCGACAATAATATAAAATTTGTTTATGACGATTTGTTTATTTATCGTCATTTTTATGGTATTTTCAACAGGACTGCTACCCGAAGCATTGAACAACAATTGCCGTCGTTGCAACCCGCAACAGGCGAAAAACGCTCGTAAATTGATCGAATTCATGCGATCCGGCTATCCGGCCGAGTGGCATCAGATCGTACAGCGTTACACGGCTCGCAACAATCTTCGCGGTTAAATCGACTCGATTAATCTTGTATCCATTTTAATTATTTTTTTTTATTTTGTGACAAATATCATTGGACTGTCAATAAACTTTATCCTTCTCCGCGTAATCGTCTACCCGTCGTTATTCTTTGATCTTTGATCGGATCTTTCTATTTATATCATTGACCTTAAGTCACATCTATTCCAATGTACTAAACAGTTTATTATCTAATGGAAACTCTCGTAAAATCCGCTAATTTCTCAGCGATTCCATTGCGTATATTATAAATTATCCTACAGTCAGTTTGTTAATTTAAATTGTTTAAGGTACTCTTAATATGGCGTTAATACGAGTGACCAGGATCAGCGGCACTCGTCAAAATTATGCGTATTAAAAAAAAAAAAAAAATCATCAATCCCATTATAGTTGAGCGTTAAATATTTTAAAAAATCATCACAGGCGCGCTATTTTCTCGAGAGAAAATACATGTTGGTGCGATATTCACGCCAACGAGAAGCCGAGAACATCCTCCAGCGAATAATCGAACAATCGGAGATCCAACCTGTAGAACTCGGACAATTTTCTCAATTGTTTGAAACTCAGAGTCGAGTAGTACCGGTCGAGTTTTTTCGAAGTCGGCTCGCTGCTCAGCGGTCTCGTCGGGAACCTTTGCGATATGAAAAAAAAAAAGAACGATATATTCCAATTTTTTATTATACTTCGAACGCCAATAGCGTGGATATCCATCGATATATATAAATTGACGAAATTATTTACGTTATCGGCGGGGATCCTATCCTTTCGAGAACTTCCGTAGCGTCTTCAGCGAGACTCTCGTATTTGCTTACGAGATTGTAATTCACGGTACACGGTAAACACAATTCGCTTACGGGTATCCAATGCTCGTTTCGAGTACTCGGCTCGTTGTCGCTTGTTATGAAATCAACGAATTCGCGAAACGTCACGTCGTCACCTCTCGTCAAGGATTCTCTTGTCGCGTTGGGTCTATATTTCTGTGTGTCGCGAAGAAATAACAATGGAAAAAAATGAAAAAAAAATTTAATTGTTATATGCATAATTCACGTGTCGCCGCGAGAAAATAGCTGAAAAATCCTTTTGGCAATTGTTCGCTTTACCTTGACGATTCGCCGACCGAAACGAGTTTGAAAGTACTTTGGACTTCTCTCGTCCTTCGTCTCTAGTTTGTTCCTGTATGCCGAGAGAAGCCTCTCGAGGGGATGTCTTACCACTATCAGCGTGTCGTAGATAGCTAATTTTTCCTCGATCTCCGGCATCGTAAAATTGCTCAGTCTTTGGAAAGTGTTGGCCGAGTGCGCCAGATCTGCGGGGATTTCTAACGGATCGTTTCCGGCCCATTTGCCTGTCGCGATCATCAGGACTCTCTTCCAATTGGTACACGCGACCTGTGAAGATAAAAAAACATCGTTATTCAAGTTCTCGTTGTTGACGGTATGTATATACAATTTGTTGCATTCGATAAGCACCGCGGTTCTCAAAACTTTCTTTAAGTCATATTAACGCGGGAAATTATATCAAAATAACATTACAACGCGAATTTTCATGTTTTTTTTTTTTTTTACATATTTGTAATCGATTATCGATCTTTTAAGATTAAGTACTTCGTAATAATTACAAAGCAGTTTTTTCAAATCATCGCATGCGGAAGGGATTTTTTAACGACGAATTAACGAGTTCCGAAAAATGGTCAGGAAAATTATATGGTCATACAATTCGTTTTTTTTTTTCATTTAAAACAAATCATTTACGATAAAAATATTTTTCATTATATTATCTATAAATATTTTGAATAATTTATTTTTTTATTCTATAAGAAAATCGTTACCTTTGGCTTTTTTTTTAATATTTGTGATCGATTATCGATCTTTCAAGATTAAGTACTTCGTAATAATTACAAACCAATTTTTTCGTATCATTGCATGCGGAAGGGATTTTTTAACGACGAATTAACGAGTTTCGAAAAATGGTCAAGAAAATTATATGGTCATACAATTGGTTTTTTTTTTTTTTTTTTTTTTCATTTAAAACAAATCTCTTACGATAAAAATATTTTTCATTATATCTATAAACATTTTGAATAATTTATTTTTTTATTCTATAAGAAAATCGTTACCTTTGGCACGTAACAATAGAGTAACTGATGTTTTTCGTCGACCAAAAGATTCCGGAAGTCATCGGGAACGAGTACGCGTTCCGGATAGTCACTCGAACCTGAAGCTTCCTCGCAATTATACTGCAGCCGCTCCTGTCGTTCAACGAGAGCCGATCTCGCCAGTGCGTTGGAACTGTTCCACGAATAATCGTGGGACTTTTTTCGCGGTGTATCATCGACGATAGTCGACGAGGAGAGGACCGCGTTCGCGTCTGTCGCAAGCCAAACGAACAGCGAAACGGCCGCGTAAGTGCATAATATTATTCTTGTGGCACGCCATCCTGTCATGATAATTCCTCCGTCGGGATCATTGATTTACCCGGTAGCATCGACTCGAGCAATATCTGCAAATTCATATAATCATCTCTAATCCGGTACTCGCGATCTTTAATACGTTCGAAATGAATAAAAAAAGGACATTCGATATGTATAAAACGGTAAATTAACGAGAGTTTGCATGTGTTATAATACAATTAAAGTGAGAAACTCAGTTTATCGCAAGCGTGTAACTGGACCAACGCGAGATCCCGGTTTAGCCGGTTTCGCTTTGGGTCAATATAATACGCGGCGAATAAATGTTCGATATATTCGAAAACTTCGATATCGATCGATAGTCTTGATCGTGAATCTTCGATAGATCGAAAAAATAACGAAAGCATTTTTTACTCGGGGAAACAAAAATAAACAAAAAAGTTTAAAGGGTATACTTTATATCGATTATCGTAGCTCGCGCGATCTCTATCATTACGAACTGTCGGGGAAAGCAACGAAAAAAAAACTGCGAACGGGAAAGAACGAGATAAAACACGCTGACGAAGGAGAGATAATTACTGGCCCGCCAAGGCGAGTAATGTACATATGTCCAACAACAAGCACGCCAACGATTCGTCGATGCTTGAGTAAGAATTCTCGTCGATGATTTATGTTTCACGTCGTTGCGCGTATATACAACGTCGTTCTTTCATCAACTCGAACTTCGACCTTACAAGTGTAACTATAGTTGCGCCTCTCAAGGCGTTCGAGTTACGAAAAAGAAAGAAAAAGATAAAATGAAATATCACGAAAAATAACTGCCATCGAGTATTTAGAGATTTTCAATGCATATTCAATGGGCGACAGGCCATTAAGTTCGCGTTGTCACGTCGAAGATAATTTCAATTCTTTTCGCTTCGCGACGAATTCGTCGCGCTGACTTTTGCACACTCGTCGTATTTTACGAGTAAAAAAAAACACTGCTAACAATGCGATATTCAACCGCGGGATTCCGGTTGTGCCGAATCGGAGAGTCAACAGGACAATCTAACTGTAATGTGCGCATGCTGAACGTCAACCCGCGTTCTAATCTTGACCGTGAAAATAATCGTCGTAACAGACTTTTTTTTTATACACTTTATCGTTTCAAATATTTGTCGAAAAAAATGTCGCGACATACGAAACCATAGGAATTCACTTGAGACATGAGATCACTGTTACAATTATAGATGTTAGACGGAAAAGTTTCGTGATTTTTTTAGTGAACTTACGCAAGAGCATGAACCTCGAACCCCGTTCACCTGTTGATCTGTTGGACACCCGAACAGTAATAATCGTTAAATGCGCACGCACGACTTTTTCCAGCTGTTTTTTTTTTTTTATTTCCTTTCTGTCACGAAATTCCACCGCGACGTTTTGCCTCTATGACGATAACACGTGAATCGCAACACCCCGAATAAAACAACGATCGCGCACTACAGTTTTATAAACACATGTTGCGCGCGTACCTGACCCGATTGATCGGTCATTCGTCGAGCCGCGACACGATTCGCACTGAACAGCGAGCGCGCGAGCGTGTCGATCAAAGTTCCCCGCCGGATTCTATCGATGGCGTTGTTTTTTTTACCCTTCTTATTGCCAACGATACGGAACGTGTAGTTTCGTAACTTAGGTTGTGCGAACGCCGCGCGGTGAAGTATCGTAAGATAGAGTCCCGCGCGTTTAGAACCGAGTGGAGTCGCGTAGAGTAGGCCGCGCGAGCGAATACCGTGGATTATACTACCGACACAGTCAGGGTCGAGAGTAAGAAACCTGCGCGCGTCGTGATCAGCCACTCCTCTCGTTCCATCTGCTCACGGCGTGCTTCTTCTTTTTTTCTTCCTTTCTTTCCCGTTCTATCTTTCTCCTCCTTTCCCTTGTGCATTTTTTCGTTCCGTAACACATGACATTCTCCTCGGTTATTCTCTCGCTTCTAGTTCAATAACCGTTGGGAAAGACGGGCCAACGATATTTTAAGAGTATCTATGAAACTTAATTTTTTAACCAAAGCGAGCGTGTGCTATTCACTACCGGCGCTTCTTCTTTCCTCTCGTCATTTATCTTTTCCTATCTTTCTCATCTATGTTACTCCTCCTCCTTTTTCCTTTCCCTTTGTGTACTTTTCAGTGCGCACGACATTCTCCTCGGTTATTCTACTCGCTTTGGCTCGGATAACTACCGCAGGACGAGTTACGGTATTTCACGAGGTTATACCTGAATTTTGGACCAAACTATATACGACGTTGTCAAGTCCTTTGGCTATAGAAAATGTTTTAAAAAAACCTATACAATTAACAAAGTAATCGTCAATGGGAACATCGCATGTCGTCTCTTATACAGGTCGAGTCGATTATTCATCGGCCCGACCGGAAAACATTGATGAATGATGAATATAGCAAAAAAAAAATAGTGAACATCCGCTAAAACAAAGTGCGAACGGAAAAAAGAGCGGCGTTGGATCGAACGGAAATTCTTTTAATCGGTTGCGTATGTAACTATTCAGCTAAAAAAAATATGTAGGTTAATGACTCTCGAGATGAAAATGACGAAGCAAAAGACGTGTGACATTAAAGCCCCAGCGAGCGTCTGACTCGAGTATACGTTTTATAGTAAAAGCAGCCAAACTATAGTAGTATATACTTTAAACCAGACAAACGCAGTTATGCTGAGAATATGCACGCTGTGGGAGATAAACATCGCGCAGAATTGCGAGATCCAAAAGGTATGTTTTCTTTTTTTTTTTTTTTTCGTGGAATAGAGGCGTCGCGACGGGTTTTGATTATATGTAATGTATTGCGTCACATGGGCAGAGAAGGCTATCGGAATTTCAGCAATCGCAGAAATTACGTAGCTAAGGGAATTTAAACCTCCGAAGGAAAAATGTATAATCGATTTTTTATATTGTGAGGGTAATCGACGGAATTATTATAGCAAACGTATTGTACATGTAATTATAGTTTGATTCGCGTAGTTTTGTTATTATTGCATTCTACACATTGGCAGCCACTTAATCGCCGGCGGGTCCACCAAAACACTAAAAATATAAATTTATCTCACCAGCCTCGAAATTTTATGCGGCTTTTAGTTCGAAAAGTTGAATAATCGGGAAACCGGACGACTCGCGTCGATAAAGTGAGAGACTCTTAGAAGTGATTAGGCAGTCGAAGTAATCGAAGCGCATCGAATATTGCCTCGTAGTCTCGTCGATTAATTATCCCATCGAATATATATTTGAAGGTTTCCGATTGCAGCGCGGCGTCGGCAAAAAAAATTGCAACGGAAAGCAGTGTGTGCAATTTTTTTTTTTTTTTTTTTTTTCGACACTGCCTGTCGCACAAATTGTATTGCCGCGTTACGAAGTTTTGAAAGATCCTGCAAGGCACAGTAGTAAGACGCGAACGTTAAACCCCTCTGAGTCGCGCGCGAGACGCGTACAAAGTGTTCTCGTCGAGAGAGAAAGTGTTTTACCTTCGCAGAGTTCTGTGCACTCACCTGTGGCCGGCGGTGAATTCAGTTGCACGGCAAACTCGGAAGATCGATCATCGTGGAGAATAAAATAGAAACAAATTTCGCTGTCTTTCATTAAAATATACGAATAAATAATAATAAATATATTTAATAAAAAGAAGTAAACATCGCGTTTTAGTAATCGGAGGTTACAAGAGACTTTATAAATTTCGACGATGGATACATTGCGTTTACGTTAGAAAAACTAGCAGGTCGTTTTATTTTATAACTCGTTAAAGGTCGTTAAGCCGGTTTAGTTGTATACAAGAATATTGATCGTAGCGGACGACCTAAATATTGCACATGACACTCGAAGTATTTCTGTTGACTGTATCACTTAAAATAAAAGTGCAAAACGTTTATTGACGATTGACAGCTATTGGTGATGATCCTTTGACTCGCAACAAATTCGACGACATAAATTTCTAAATCGAGAAGAAAATATGTTGATGTTAATCGTCCTGTGGCTGCTGATCGCCCTAATCATCCTTTGGGCTGTTATCGATCCACTTAGCCGAATGTCACGCGCATTGTGGGAAATTCTCAAACCGATACTCGATTCGACACCCGTCGATCTCCAAGCGAAGTTCGGCGAGTGGGCCGGTGAGTTTTTTTTTTACTTAACCCCCCCCCTCCCCCCCTCCCGCCCCTGAGACACCCTTTGATTCACGTACCCCGCGCACAGTAACTAAGAAAAACTATAATGAATACCATTTTGAAACTATAACAATTTTACGAAAATATAGATTACAGTTTTCATTACCGACTGATGGAGCGGTAGAGTAGGCATAGAGAATATTGCACATCGAACCACAATTCTAGTAGATTATTAACAATGACGCAATTGAATTCCGATTTATTTACAAATATCGATATATTCGATAATTATACTTTAATCGTAATTAACGGAGTAAAACTCGCTGTACCGTTGAATAAGCTTTCCTCACGCGCACCCCGATGATTGCTTTATCGAAAGCACGCGAATTATGTGAAATATCTTGAATTTTTAGTGGTAACCGGTTCCACCGATGGAATCGGCAAAGCTTATGCGAAAGAACTCGCTTCGCGGGGCATGAAACTCGTGCTGATCAGCCGAACATTGGAAAGACTCGAATCGACGAGAAACGAGATTCTCGAGATAAATCCGATGATCGAAGTGCGAATAATCGTCGCCGATTTCAGTAAAGGCCGCGGAGTCTCCGAGGATATTGCGAAAAAATTGGCCGACGTACCGGTCGGCGTACTCGGTACATAATAACTCGACGCAAATTGCGCAACTCTTCCCGATCGGGAATATTCGGCGCACGTTTTGCAATAAATATTATGTGACGAATTTTTAATCGAATTATCATTATTATTTTTCACGATTAGTCAACAACGTCGGTAAACAGTATTCCTATCCGATGTATGTCGGTGAAGTCCCCGAGGATGAACTTTGGGACATAATAAATGTTAATGTCGGCGCGACTACGCTGATGACGCGTATCGTTATCGGGGGTATGAAAAAACGCGGCAAAGGTGCGATCGTCAATGTATCTTCGGGATCCGAACTGCAACCCTTACCTTTGATGACCGTTTACGCCGCGACGAAAGTTTATCTCAGAAGTTTTTCCGAAGCGCTGAGAGCCGAATATGGAAAATTCGGAATTACGATTCAACATCTCACGCCGCTTTTCGTCAATACTAAGATGAACGCTTTCAGCGAGAGACTTCAGGTACGCGAAAAATTCTCTCGATGTATAACTTTGCATTTTTCACGAAACTAATTTTTTTTTTTTTACTTTTTTTTTTTTTTACAATTTTTTTTTTTTTCAACTAATTTTTTTTTTTTAACAGGTGTCCAGTATCTTCGTACCCGATGCCACGACTTATGCGCGAAACGCGGTCGTTACACTCGGAAAAATTAACAGCAGTACCGGCTATTGGGCTCACGGTATTCAGAATTTCTTAACTCTCATTCCACCGGTGTGGATAAGAACCAAAATCGGCCAAATGATGAATCAGTCGTTGAGAAACGAATATTTCAAGCAAAAAACGATGTAAATAATATAATTTATAGTATAAGACGCAAAACGCAATTTAGTCGTAAAACGCGAGTCGGATGTGTGTTTCCAAACAGATTCGATCGCAATTTCAAGAGATGATTTTTTTTTTTCAACGCTGAATTTTTTTTTTTTTTTTACATTTGTACATTTATTTCTCTTATCTCATTGTTCCTTAATATTAACCAATATTTTTTGTTAAGAAGAATCACCATCGCATCGCGTCTTTCATAGCTATATAATAATATACAGTGCGCTTTCAATAAATATTAATTAGTACCAATTTTCCTACAACTGTTTATCTCTCGTTTTTTCATTTCCCTCTTTTCTTTTACTCGTAGGAACTCTCGTCTTGAATGAAGAAAAAAAAAAAAAAAGAAAAAAAATTAACTAACAATCAAACTATCGAAACGAGTAAAATTCATTGTTCTGTTTTTTTTGTTGCTGTTGTGGTTTTTGTATCCTATCGATATTTAGCGCTTCGCACAATGCGTAATATTGGCTCATCCGGCAATTAGAAAGGAGAAAATCGCTGCCACAAAACTTATTTCGCGAATTTTATAAACTATTAAACATTAAATTTAATTTACATTTTCATCTACGACGCCGTGATGTTATATTTTTTTTTGTTGTTTTGTTTCGTTTTCGTTAAATCGATTTTACACAAGTATAAGACTTTTTTTTTTCACGATCTCACATACATATACAATTTTTTCACCTAAGTAGCGAGTTAAGGAAGAGAAAAAAAAAACAGACGAGATACGCATCGTTTCCGCGCGCTATGAACGGATTTCCTCGTTTCCCCGTCGAGGAAACACACAATTTGTACTTTCCAAATGAATAGTTAACATTTACGTTTTTTTTTTTTTTTTTTTTCTTTCGTTCTCAAAGTACATAAATTTATTCGTATCGCGATACTTTCTGCTCGTGTCGATTTAGGAATTCGATTTACTCTATTCGTTTCATGTACCCTTTGCAAATCCGGCGAAAAAAAAAAAAAAAACAAAAAAATACAATACATACGAAAAATATCCACAATTAGGCAAATTGTTAATTCACTCGCCAATTGCCCGTAAATAAAAGAGATGTGTGAAAAGTTGTGACGGACAGTGATGTTTGGACAATACGATTTTTTTTTTTTTTTTCAATAAACATTGAATATATCTGCACGAATATCTTAATGAGGAAAGAAGAGGGGGATAGTGAAAGCTTTTCTAATGGTTCTTCCATTACCGTTCGATAAAAAACCAAAAATATGTAAATCTCACGGGACTAATCGATTTCTAGTATTTCGATAATAATCAACATTCACATTTCCCCCGTTTTCTCGATTCGTAAAATTCGAATGAATAATTAGCGTAATAATCGTAGCGAATCTTCGTCGAGTAAAATCGAAGAATTCGCTTTGCACCATTTATTCTTATTTGCTATACTAACGAAATTGCTACGTTATTCACACAACTTTCTCATCGAAATCCCATTGAACATTTAATCATCTCGAGTCTTTGCTACCGGAGGGGTAATAATAAACTTCTTTTTTTTTTTAAATCGCTGTCGCAAATCTCTCGAACGCGCGAACTTCGCAAACTTATCCCCGATATGTTTCACGCGATACAAAGTAAAAGTGGAACAATCGGAAATTGTAAGGGTTCCGCGGCGGGCGTTAAGTTTCGTTCGACAATCGATCCAAAGAATGTATTAACGGGAAAACTACAATACATTGTTTAAACTCTCTTTCTCTCCCGTAAATGAAAAGAATCTCTTGAATAATACTGCGGCGATTCGTCGCTGTTGTACAAGCGGAAAAAAGCGAGAAAAAAAGTGTTTCCCGAGACAAGACGTCGAGGCGTTGTGCGTCTATTCAGTTACGAATGCATCAGATTTTTTTTTTCAACATGCAACAAGTCTCATGGGTTACGATTTTCCTCGAAAAAACTTTATCGAGTCTGTGCGCTTTGATTAATAGATAGGAGACGAAAAAAAAAAAAAAACGGAAGACCGGACGAATATGTTGGCGGATATCGGGTGGAGCGGAGAAAAGGAGAGCCGATGCCCCAAGAAATTCCCATCGCAAATCTGTGCGCTATACGTTCGAATGGGGAGTAGTGACCTCGCGATCAAGAAGATACTTTCGATGATTGCGCTGCGGTCGACGATAACGGTGCTTCGATACACGAGGAGACAGACAGACGCCTCGATACTTCATAGATAATTATAAATATCTAGAGAATCCACAATCCGCAAATCGTGCGTATCGCTCCCGTCGTTGCTGATAGTCACTCTCTCGCGAACCGCGCGACAAAATTTTGGCATATTAATATTTGTGTACGCGACGTATTTTCCTCTTTGCGTCTCCACGATACAGCGGTCCTTCCAATGATTAACACCGTTTCACTTGCTTTTCCGTTGGGCACTTTGCGCAATTATTGCCGCGACATCACGATGCGTACATTCTGTTGATCTCGTGCTGATAGCGATCCTGTACCGCCTTCCGCTTGAGCTTAAAAGCCGCCGTTACCAATCCCATGTCCGGCGACCACTGTTCCGCGCAGAGCTTCACTGCGCCGGGAATCTCGAACCTCTGAAGTTTACCTAAATAAAAAGCGAAGAATAGCAACGTTTACATTTGTAATAACGATGAAATAACCGTAAGAACAATTGCGCGCCGTTAATTCGCTTACATTTCTTCGCCTGTTCCACCAATTCTTGCAGTACAGCCTTCTCGACTCGCGGATCTTCGCAAAGTTCCTCGAGATTCGTCGAAGTTACACCAATATTCGCGGCTATCTCCTCGAGAACACGAGGATTCGGTACGATTAATGCGACTGTGTAGGCTTTGTGCGCGTCGCCATAGACGCAAATATTCTCCACTACCGGACAAGTCTTCAATTCAGCTTCGACTTTCCCGAGCGATACGTATTCCCCGAGTTGCAATTTTACCAGATCCTTCTTTCGATCTGTGATTATGGAGAAAAAAGACGAAATGATAATTATCTTTCACAAGTTCTCATCTCAATTGCAATTGTATTCTAACGTCGATAATTATTATCGCTTACCAATAATTTTGATAGATCCGTCGGCGTGAAATTCACCGATATCTCCGGTTCTAAACCACTGCTTTCCGTCCTCTTGGAAAAAGTCTTCTTTCGTTTTATCCGGAACTTTGTAATAACCCGCCGACACGTTATCTCCACCGATGAGAATTTCGCCTCTTGGATAAGGAACGTCCGTAACTCTGTAGTTCGCTTCTTCCCAATTTTCCAATCGAATATCGCAGATCACCGTCGGTGCGCCTACTCTTCCCGTGCTGCGGTCGTACGCTGATGAAAATTAATAAAATTTCAGTTAAACACGTATGCAATTGAAGTAAAGAAGCGATTTTTTTTATTTTTTTTTTGCGGATTTTCGCGATATACTTACTGTCCATCACTGTCGCACCGGAACACGTTTCCGTGAGGCCGTAGCCTTGGGTAACCGTGACGCATAGGCAAACTTTGACCTGTGTATGAGTATCCGGACTGAGGGGCGCCCCGCCGGAGAGAATAAGACGCACACGACCGCCGAGAACCTGCTTCGCGGCTCCGAAGATGAATCGATTGAATAACGGCGTCTCGTAGCCTCGTTTCGTCCATTTCAACTTATATTCGTACGCAAAATTGAAGATCGCCTGACTGAAGGCACCGGACTTCTTAACCTTTTCGTTTATTCCCTTCGAGATTCTATCGAGAATCAGCTATCGAAAGAAAAAAAAAAAAGATCATTGAATTAATTATCAAGCGATTGGCGAATGAATTATTGATTTTTTAGCTTCAGAATTAAATATCTCACCGGCACGGCGGTCAGACAAGTCGGATGCAAAACCGACGCGTCGCCCTTCGACCCTCTCATGATTTTGCTGCTTGAATCGATCATCGTCAACGGTGAACTGTATCCAATCGGTACGCCGGTGAGAAGACAAACGCTTTCAGCTAAAAACTCGAAAACGTGCGCAAGCGGCAAGAAACCGAGCAAAACATCATCGGGTTTTATGACGACTGCTGTCGCGTAACATTTAAGGGTCGCAATTATGTTTTTGTGAGACAGAAGAACTCCTTTAGGTACGCCGGTGGATCCCGATGTGTACATTATGATAGCGGTGTCTTCGGGATTCGGTGGAACGGATGCTGCGCTCGAGGAATTTCCTTTCTTAATCACGTCGGAGAAGGGCAACAAGCGAACTCCCTCCTGGAATGAGAAAAAAAAAAAAACATTTCAAAGATTCCGTTTCCACAAATGGTAACGCGACTGCGACGTTTTTTTTTTTTTTTCTCGACAATCGACTGACGAGAAATCGAGAAATTCTTTAGATGTTTCGCACGGTGCGTAAGCCATCGATTTCTTTGCCGCAGAGATTCTCGCCTTTCTCTCTCTCTCTCTCTCTCTCACTCACCTTGAAATCTTTCGTATCGGTTTCCTTCAACTGATCCTCCAGATATATAAGATTCTTCACCTCCGGCGTTGAGGCCAACAAACGTTTGAATTTCGGCAACAGCTCGTGACTCGTTATAACTGTGTCGACTTCGGTTTGATTGATACCGTGAGCTATAGCCTCGTCGCCAAGAGTCGCGTAGATCGTTACGACGGAGAGATTCTGCTTGAAACAGCCGTGTGCCGCTATCATCCATTCGGCTCTCGTTTCGGCGAAAATTACGATGTTTTTCTTCTGCGTGAATCCGAGTTCTTTCAATCCGCGACCGAAGGACGATGCCAGCCTCTCGACCTCAGTGTAACTCTTCCACTTGTAGTCACCCATCTTGTACTGCAAAATTCCGAAAAAAAAAAAAAAAAAAAAAAAAAAAAAAAAAAATTAGTTGAGTTTTTGGAGATTTCACGTAAAAGTATTAAAACGCGTATCGGAACAAAATAGACGAAAAAAAAAAAAAAAAAAAAAAAAATTAGTTGAGTTTTTGGAGATTTCACGTAAAAGTACTAAAACGCGTATCGGAACAAAATAGACGAAAAAAAAAAAAAAAAAAAAAAAAAAAAAAAAATTGAGTGTTTTTTTACCTTCTTGAAGATTCTGCCGTTCGGCTGAAGTTCGTCCTCCTCGGCGAGTATTTGTCTCGTGCCGAGGCACTTCTTTCCGCTATGCATATCCGTAACCCATTTCAACATCTTCTCCAATGTATCGATCTTTTGACGCTCGAGAGTAATGTGCAACGGACCCGGCGGATCGACGCTTCTGTATGTTATCGAGTTATCGCTCTTCGATATCGGCTTCGCCTTTATCCTTCTCGATAATTTCCTCTTTTCCCATGGGCGTTGGAGTATAAGATAAACCGGAAACGTGAGCAAATCGTAAACATACGAAAGCGCCTTTATTGCGTTTATCGCTCCGGAAATCCAGAATCCCTCCATCTCTCTGTGAAATAGCAAAAAAAAAAAAATATCCCGCGATTAGAAGGGATTAAATGCGATAATGTTCTGTGCGGTAGAGACTCGAATAATTAATGTTACCGACGTATGCAAAGCTGTTTTTCGTAAATAAAAAATAAAAAAAAAAAAAAAAAAATCAGATTTCAAATTAGAAATCGGAAAAAAATAGATCGCGAAATATATCGATTAAATATCGAATATATTTTAGTTGAAAAATGGCGTATTGCGATTAATGATTAAAATGTTAATCATATAAAAACCCCGAATTTTATATATTTCTTATATATATATATATTTTTTTTCATATACCCCCCGTGAATTTGCTTTCATTGTCATTAATCGACTTCCTCTCGCGTGTTTAATTTGTAAAAGTAAAACGATCCGCAAGGAAAAGCGTATAGAAGAGATACAAGCGAATAGAGATCGGCACGCGTCTGTAATACTCGTATTATGGTATTAATGAAAAAAACATTGCGTGTACGAGATTCACGCATCGTCGCGTTCTTGTCGCGTGACACGATGATCTTTGACTCTTTGTACGGTACATTAGCGGCTCTCTGTTTGTTTTTCGTGATCGCGATCGATTAAATATTCCGGTTGTTGCGTAACTCGTCTCTTCTTTTCCGTTGCTAACCCCCGGAGTTTTGGAGAAGCAAAGTTTGTCTTTTTTTAGCTTTCAGCGAGGAGCAAAGGGCGAACGATAGACGATAAGACAAGGATTTTCGGGTTATCGACACTTCGCTTAATGTTTCGATATAATCAAAAAAAAATATATAATAATAATAATTAAGTAAAATAAAATTCGTTAAAAAGATTGATGAACCGTCTATCGATCGTGTAATACTGACGAAGATTAAACGTCCCGATATCGTCTCGTGGATGACGAAGACTCGCAGTGAAGTTAAAAGATTCGTCGATCTATAGAAACGCAATCCGGCGCAGCGGGAGAAATATTGCGTAACGAGGTTCGCCATCGGCACGCGTTATTCAATCACGTGCTTCGCGCTATCAATATGATATACGAAGATTTATAACGGGATATGAGGTACTAGCGGTACCTCTACATATATTCGTATTGTATATCGTGTAACGAGACATGCGGCAAACAAAAGTATTCGTCCTCCGGCGACCGACTTGGCGGCCGGTGAGAGACTCTAACAAAATAATACAACAGACGCGTCGAAAGTCCGAACGGATGCTGCGCAAAGAAAATTAAAAAAAAGTTGTTGCCAAGCAAACTAATATAATTAGCAGATACATTCTAAGTTGGCAACGGATATGCGAAACGAAATTGTTGCGAGCGATAGAACGTGCCAGCAAAACGGTAATTCATAATAATAATAGTATTACGTGCAACGAGATGTACCATTGATAATAATTTATCAATAAAATGAGAAAAGAACAGAGAATTAGAAGAAAATAGGAGAAAATTATCAATTTGCCTATCCATTGAGAATTACGATAAAAAATAAACACGGAGAAAAAAATAATAATAAAACATTTTTTTAAAATAAATAAATTCTTTTTTTTTTTTATTCCACTCGCAAGCGCCCATTTAGTCGATTCAATTTTTTTTTTTTTTTCGGAGTAAACTTTGGATCCTTCCTACCAATAATATTAATTATTTCGCAGGAAAATCTAAAGATTTCGAATTAAATAATGTTTTCGCGCAATGAACTCACGATAATCGAATTTCAATTTTTTTTTTTTCTTTTTTTTTCGTAAGTTTTTCACATCCGTAAATCGGACGCGGATGGTTATTCGCGGCGTTTTTGCATATGCAAGTATTATCGAGTACACGAAACAGAGGTCTGTACGACGCGGGAAGAGATTGGGTGAACTCGTCGACGATCGGCAATTCTCGTAAAGTGGAACGTTCTGAATTCCTAACTGTGTGGTATAGCAAACGCGGCTGTGACCTTGTGCCATTTATCATTTAGCTAACCGAGGAAAAATCGTAAAACCTCACCGGAGGTTTTATAGCCGCTACGACGGTTGGCGGAGGAGGAGAGACTCGGGAGTTCCGTAATGCGTCGAATGATCGAAATTACTTTTCCGCGGCGTCGAACGACGCCTGATTTGTTGCACGAGGCGAGTTCAGGGACGGGAGGAATATGCAAATTACCATCTTCGTTATCGAACGTCTATGTAACATTCAAATTACGCGTATACAAAAAAAAACTCGTTATTATCGTTTTTTTTTTTTTTTTTTTTTTTTTTTTCATAGCTCCGTTCACTATCAAAGGAATAATCTTATCCAACATCGATTACGCAATATATGGGACAGTATTTTTAAATATATTCGCGATACCGAAAAAAAAAAAAAAAAAGTACACACAAAGATCGAAAATACATAAGTGGATCTTACTTCTTCTTTCGATTAAGACTAATCGTCGAGACATGATTAGCCTCAATCGTCTTGCCGGCCGTCATTTTTATTTATTTTTTTTCCTCTTTTCTCGATAATTTCACACACAAAAATTCGCCCGTATGGCAGCGATGAGTTTTTTCGTTTTCGCACAATCTCGCGCCGCGAAATGTCGCGAATACGACACACTTGATGAGAGAAATCCGGGAAGGAGTAGTCACGATCCGGCCACGTGGGCTGCGCGTACTGAGACACGAGAATAACTGTTATACCGCAATCCGCGACGATATTGAAATTCCGAATTTTTAATTCCCCTCGCGATGCTGTTAGAGCGTTTCGTTCGTTTCAGCACTCGTCGTTTAACCCGACGATGCGGCTAAGGTGTACGTGTTAAGTACGCGCCGCGTCGAAAACGAATAGAGTTTCTTTTTTTTTCCTTTTCTTTTTCGGTCCGAGCGAAACGAGACGAGAATACGAGCGTCGAGTCTCTCCGGTGATGTTCTCTCGGGTCGCGGTCGCGACGACGACTGATTCCGTTCGGCTGAGCTATACATAGGTGTGCAAGAGACCGGTAGGGCGCACCGATCACTCGTACCCAGAATCATCACCAGTGTGACATTATCTCTCCGGACTTTGAACGGCGAATGGGCCCTCGTGGATTATTATCCACGAGGACGCCACCGCCGCTGGCAGTGTGAGCGGTTGAGACGACGAGAAACGCTTCACTGACTTTTTATTGCCTCTCCTATCTTAATCTACGTTTCCTTCCTCTGTACTTGTGGCGGTGAGAGCTCTACATGACAATATATACGACGGATATATCGTCAAATTCGTCGTATATTTATTACGCGCGGGGAATTCTTCTCCCCTTTCCAGAATTTCATTTGTAACTTTAACCTCGCAAATTTTGTCGTTTCACGGCGAAACCCACGTCCAATCTGTGCAGTCGGGATTCGTTCGGTCGACGCGCGACGAGGAAATAACCATCGCACGCGTTTGTAACGTGATTACAAAAAAAAATGAAAAAAACAAAAAAAAAAAAAAACAAGCAGATAATGAGAGAAGACACAGAGATAGGGGGGTAAAGCGTTTGAATTTACTCCCGAAATGAGAATGGTGACACGAATCACGTGAGAAAGAGACCGATAACCCCCGTCGTTCGAGGGTCATTAATCCTATAATTTCGCGGATTATTTATAATAACAAAACTGTCGGCGAGTGTCGAGTGTAACGAACTAATAAAATCGTTGATTGTTACTTCACAAACCGAAACGTTATGTATAGACAATACACAGTTTGTCGATAGAAATGTATCTATAAATTATATGTACTCTATACGTCGTGTATACATAACCTATAAATAAAATACGAAATACAGCTATACAGTCAGAGATTTTTATTTTTCAAGCGATGATTCGACAATATTTAACTAATCGACGGCAGGTTTATGAATGGGAAACATCGGATAATTAATTACATTAATTACATCGTTGAACGGCGATATTTATTGTCTAACTGCGGCGTTTAAGCCATTCAGTGCGATCGGTAACGCAGAGTCCATAGTTTCTCGCACCCGGATGATTCTTTTATCTCTAATGGACTTTGGGCAAAGGTCATCGCTCGATTGTACTCACAATGACTGTACAACAGGTTGATCCATCGCTTTATCGCGTTGGTTGATCGCAAAAACATTCCGAGAGGTTTATTGTTCGCAACTGATCGGACGATCGCCTGTACCCTCCGCAAACATAACTCTATGTACTCATGAAATTTACTGTCGTTCCAAAGATAATATAAATTGACTCATTAGCTATTACGCGTCTGTCTCTGTTTGCCGGAGAGAATCGAACGTATACACGTGCGCGAGCGCTCGGAGTATCTCGTAAATAAATAGAAAAAATCTCGTAAACTTACTGATTCGCTTAGCTGTACACAGCTAAGCTGTAGAGTCCATTCGGATCGGACAATAGCGTAATGAATGATTGCTTCGTATCCGACGCGACTTTAGATCGGAGTATCAAAGTCCTATCGTTCGATATAACGGGAACGCAGGCATATCGCTCTCGTATTATACGTACGCGTGTAAAATTAAAGAACAATCGAATAAAATTTATCGAACACGGGACTCGTGAACGATACGACATTCGGAACAAACGTTTCGTTCCATTAACTCAGCTGCACACTGAGAAAAGTGTTTATTTATAGTTTCGAAGTGTATTGTAGGTTATGGCGAAATAAATGCTTAACTATGAGTCAACGAATATCAGAGTAAAATAATGTTTAATTGGTAAAAATAAATATCGGTAAATTTGTTAATAATTAAATTTTATTGGCTTTTTTTTAATGATAATTATAAAATGTGTATTTCATAATTCGTTAACTATAAACACAATTTTCTGAGTGCAGTTAGCGTCGCGTGATATCATTTTTTTTTTTTTTTTTCATATATCGAGAAATTTTGGAGGTTTGCATCGGGTAAAGAATATTTGAAACGAAATATTTGTATCTCGTGTTCGTGCAGTGATTTTGATTCGCGACGCGTTTCGACGCGGCGAAAAACAATTTAACGATCGAGAAAAATAGTACGCAATTGTGTAGAGTTGTTGTTCGACGCCGAGGAGAGAGGAAACCCGTGGATGCATCCAATACAACGCGACCCACTTGACCCGCCCGTTTGACATCGCAACGTAATAATTACGCGTCGCGTCGAAGCTGTGTCCGCGTATATTGAATATATCTGTACAATAATACGCGGCAAACCAATATTATAAGAGACGCAGACAAACATCGCGAGGAAAGCCCTTCGATTCGTTTTGTTGACGCACGTCGATAAATCTTCGCGCGCGTTATACGGGAAGAATCAATAACGCTATAGAATCAAATCGGGAAGAGGTTTTTCGTGTACCTGTAGCGGATCCTCCGGCGCGAAACGATTGGCGAAATAACATTAAAAAAGATCGCAAAAAAAAAATGAGTAAAAGACGAATTATATATATCGAGAATACTCATAGTAAGAATGGATCCTAACCTCGAAATACGTAAATAAGTTTGAAAAAATAAAATTTGTATAATAAAACAATATATATATATATCGATAAGAATAATCGTCAGAATAGATCCGAACTTCGAAATATACATAAATATATCGAAAAAAATAACGAAAAATGAAGAGAAAGAGAAAACATGCGGCAAGCGTGCAAACTCTACGAGTGTCTTTTGCAAATCGGTCAGTGACTCATTCGAAGTGCATCGTGTTGGTGTTCGGTGCGGAACAACGACCAATCAGGCAAACAGTGTGCCGCGTTGCCCAGTCGACCGTCTCTGCTCGGGTTAAATGCTAACAATTCTACAGCGTTAAAAAAATGTAAACGAACATCAGAGAATAGCGATAGAAGCCACAGGCAAGCGTCGTACGAGCATTCGCGAGCTAAATATCAATGGCACACGAGAAACTCACAGTTTGTCCTCCACGATCATGGTGACGGCTTATCTGGTCGTCTCTACGCCACAGCAATCGGTCTCGTATACGTTTTTCCCCGTTTTTCACTCTTTTTTTTTTTTTTTTTTTTTTTTTTTTTTTTAATATTCGGCTCACACGCCGAAATGATTAATGTTCACTGCAAGAAAACACCATATATTCCCAGAATTTCTAATATGTTAGTAAACAGATGTGTTTTTGCGTGCGACTTCTTATTCACATATATCAAATTTCGATCGAGAGAAACGACCCGATCGTATATTTCGGAGCGTTTCGAATGTTATTGGGAAATTCTCCGATAACAATCCTACAGAGAACTTTGAACCTACGGAACGACGGAAAAAAAAAAAAAAATTTGATTATATCCGATGTATTCGTCGTAATGGTACTTTTCCATATATTAAAATCGTCAACGTATCTATATATTCGGTATTCAAAAAAGTTTCGTAATTTTTAAAAATTATAATTTACCGCAGTTCAATGGTCTCGCGATATGCAAGAATATTTCACTCTCATAATGCCTCCGTCGCGTCGGCAATTTAATTATCACGAAAATTCATTAATTCTTATCGGTCTCACGAGCGTTTCGAGTACTAAGTATAATATGTGTTAAGCTGTTTAGCACGAGAACAGGACGATAACGTCTACCTTCGTGACAAAGTCCTGTTGATAGATATTATTATTCCGCGATTGCGGATGATTTGAAAAAAAAAATGGTGTTTTTTCGTCGTATATACAGGATATCAATCTCGCGTAACGTTCGAGATACAACGAGACAATTTTTCGGTCCATAGGTCGAGGATCCACGTGTGTCGATGTTCTCGAGTCCGAGAGTACGAATGTTCTCGTTCCGCGTCGTCTTCACGCGGCGTTATTTATTTATCTAATCCGACTGTCGCGACCGTCCAATGGTCAAGATGAGTTCGCGTTACTCGCACTTCGTACAGACCGGAGACGAAGGCCGTCCCATTGTTAATTCGGGTTCTCAATCTCTGTTCATTCGAATGCATGGGTATAATCATCGCATTGTACATACGAAACGTTTTCTATAGAAGAATAAAGACCTATACGCCTATATCGTGCGATACCGGCGTAACGAACTGCTACGAGAGACGCGCATTCGTTTTTCAAGGTTATGAAAGCAAACCATTCAAAACATTAACAACGTCTGAACCGTTAAGAATCTTCTCTCTCGCGATCGTAACGACGGACCGGACACAGCGTGCTATACAACCAGAAAAATTTCGTTCGCCAAGTTCAATATACCCGATGAGATATGAAAATATCGCACGCGTTCGATCTTTTTTTTTTTTTTCGGGAGAAATTTTTATTTACGAATGTTTCGTCGCGATATAACCCGAGGCGACACGCGTCGAACTTTCCGATCCAATATATCATTTTAACCCGCAAAACAACGAAAAATAAAAGTCCACCAAATTCATCGCCGGTTTCGGCGAACGAAATGAACGGACCGAAACGTGTGGAGGTACGCGTGGATTACGCAACACGAACGAGGTCGCTGAATCATCCGAGGCGACGAGACACGACCGCGATAAACTACAAATAGTGTTGTGCACCCAATGCCTCGGGGGTTTCTTTCGTGCGTTTTAACTTTACGAAGGGAAATAGGAAATATTGTTATGAATAAATGTACGCAACATTAATAATGTTTACACGATAAATCGAAAAAAAAAAAAAAAAAATTACGAAAAAACAACGCTCCGTATTCCCAAAGATGTCGTCTATTCAATCATAACCTTCAAAATGAATTCACGATAATTAACATTTCATTACGGTCGACTGCAAAGTGTAAGGAAACCGGGTGCTCGTGTTTATCTTCGTACAATTTGTCATCGTGATCTCCGGTTCAGGTGGGGAACAAAGTTTCGCGACATTGAACTTCGAACCTTCGGGTCTCGTGTGCTATAGGTATACACGCAGCATCGGTCGTCGTGTATACATCGTAATACACGCGCGCGCATGTATCGTATCGTTAGAATAATCGTGTCAAGGCGACCGAGACGAAGTCGACATTAGAAAAAATACAAAATTCAGAAGTATTTCACATTTTATTACAAGATGGCGGTAGAAAAACAAGAGTTTTACGAGTGGAGTTGCGTAAGTGGGAAGAGCGTCCGAAATAGCGACAGAACGTTCGTTTTACTCGTTCATTGAGAATGACGCGCTGTGGGATAACACGTTGCTTTTTTTTTTTATTTTTATTTCTTTTAATACGATGACACGGGACAGCCACCCCGGGAGTCGTAGTATTCAACGATGAAACCGAACGCTCTCCTCGACACTGTACCGGAAGTCAACGATGTTTTTTTTATCTCCCTTGAAAAGAATGGAGGGGGGGCGAGCGGAGAGAACAAATTATTACGAACTATAGCCTGACTGCGGCGGGCGCGCAGCCATATTACCCAATGATGATGATCTCCCACACGCTAAAGCCTATCCGATCCGAGAGGTCCGGCATTGCTTTTCCCGGTCGTTCCTTTTATCTCACTCGCACCCCTCCTACGGTCACAACGCGGTTGCATATAGCCAGAGGCGAACGATCTTCCGAGCGCCGAACGAGCGCGCAGAACCGCTCGTACTGTAAATCGCGCGAGAATTGTGTCGCTACGGCATATACACCCCGTATAAACGTTACAATTATTGACCATCAACCGGTCATTGGCAGTCTCCGTGATAAATTGTATCGAATGAATGGAGACACCGAGGAGGCCAATAACTGTTTTTCATTTTTTTTTTTTCGTGATGTTCGAGTGGATAATCATTATGCACCATTTACTTACACGCGCCAAACGGTACAGCGTGATGTGCTCTCGTTGGATCGCGGAGATTGCACACGACGAGATCGCGACATTCTTCGGCTAAACTACGAATTTTATTCGATTTTTTTTTTTTTTTACTTTTTTTTTAAATTTAAGCAATTCAGAGAAATTAAATGTAAAATTATTGATGAATAATTTTTCGGTAGTAAATAGCAGCCGGGCGACGCGGACTCGGGAATTATTTCGGAATAGTAACGACCGAAATTTAGATATTTTTTATAGCTGTATTAAGATGTGAATAAAATATGAAATTTAAAAAAAATCGATATTTCGAGATTTTTTATAACACGAATTCAAGATTTCGGATATTATTTTATAATTCGATATTCTATTATTGATTCTGTTGCTGTACCGCTGGAGTCGTCTATCGAGATTCACGATGTTTTTCTTTCGTTCCTCGTAAGAGATACCTGACGAATTTTAAGGGGAATCCTTTATAATATCTCGTCTAATTTTTAGGAATATCGGGAAAACCCAGTGATCGTCACGCGGTTCGAAGTCTCTAACGCGCAACGCTTCAATTTTCAATTCGCCATTTGAGGATTAAAAACATTGCATACGCACGTTTGTCAACCGATTAAAATTCAATAAGTCGGCAAGCGAATCGATTATTTTGATGGCATACACTTGTATGCATATGCATGCGAGAGATTTGTAACAACTTCGAGAGTTTAAAACGAATGACGCGTGCGGATCGATTAATTGTTCAATCGGCGCGTCGTGACCCGCGACGTATCCGCTGACACGAGATATTGTGCAATTTATCGAACGCTAATCAATTACACTTGTACTCCGTTTTTTTTTCGTTTCTTTTTGATTTCATTCGTTTTCACGATACCGGATCTCTTTATACGCAACCGGCGTGTCATTCTTATCGCAATGCGATTGTTACATCTAACCGAATACATTTATAATATGCGGAACAAATTTATCGCGTACCGCCCTCTGTACAACTCTCGTCCCGTCAGAGTCGTTAAGCGTTATCATTCAACAGGCGTTTTCCGTGTGAAAAATCACGTAATCTTCGTGTAACGTATGTTTCTACGATATTCAAATGAAACGAAATAGCATTCGTGTCTCAATTGCGTGTTTTTATTAATTATCGCTTAGGCGATTTTTGACATTACGAAACTGACTGACGGTACGAAAAGTTCGATCAAAATTACGAGTGGTTGACACGTTCGGCACCGACGTCATCGAAAAATGTAAAATCCCAAACGAAAAAAAAAATAATAATAAAAAAAAAAACAAAACGCGAACCCTCGTGTATTAACGGATACGCGAGAATCCGATGCCATAACCTCTCGCGAATGTATATCGAAAGAAAACCAAAATATTTTCGAAAAATATTTTTGGAAAGACAGAAATAATATGTAAGACTGAGATTGCGAAATGGTTGAAGGTGGGGGCACTGCGAGACGCCGGGTCATCCCTGGTTATGTACACCTCGGATATGATAAATGCCACTAACCCTAAACGCACAGCACACCTGCTAAGACTGCGCGATATAAAGCGACAACAACGACGCAGCGTTTGGTAAACACATGTAAAAAAAAAAAAAAAAAAAAAAAAAAGATGTTTAAATAGGCGAAGGCGCCACGTACCTGATGGTACTGTTGCTCGACTATCGCGCGATGTCTCGTTCGCGTTTCCTCGGGATATCGTATATATATATATACACACGATATACGATATATATATACGAAATATATATCTTGAATCGTAGCCAGCTGATTCTGCCAATGGGAACACCCTTTGATCGGACGATCCAGGCGTGTAAGAGAGGAGGCGGTTACGACGTAGACATTTTTTCACCGAGAAAAATCGTCGGAACGTCAACCACTCGAGAAAATAATTGACAACGACAGACTAATAACACGGATGTGGGTTTCGTTCTGATGCGTGTCTCGGACCCTCGCGATGGTCGACAAACGACTAAATTTCGTATCACATCTAAACTCCGATTCACCAATTACGTTACGTTACGCGTATGTAAAGCACAAGGAACCCCTTTCGATCGCAACGCGTGCACAAGGTTTTTCGGACGATCGGAGAAACACGAACTTTGAACGGTGATCCCTTGTCGAGAAATTTGCCTCTACAGTCACTGAATCACCGACAGGTTGTTATCGTTTGAAGAAACACGGATGAAAGGTATGCCGTTGATAGGGGAGAATAACGAGACTCTGCCGGGGCGAGACGGGAGGGGGCGGGCTGCTGTGGCGTTGCGGCTCGATATCCTCGCTTTTCAGCCACGTGACAACGTATCTTCCTCCAATCCTTACGACTCGTAGATAACAATACTATGTATATATTTTTTTTTAACTTTTTTTCTGTTCGCGTTTTCACGGAGAAACTTAACGCGTCCTACCGGAGATGAACGCCGGTTAAGACTGACGCTATCCCCGCCCGTTTTCGCGATACTTGAACGAACTAACGGGGAGCCGTGACTACGCGGCCTCGCGAAGATACACACGCCGCGAAAGACTATACGCGAATAACATCACCGTTAACTGACGTGGATTTTCACGATTTTCTTCACTCTACCATGTTGTATTCCTCGCGAAACAAGATACCAATGGGATACGGTTAGCTCCCGACGCACATACCACGTGCTTTGGACATATTTAGTACAGCGCTCACTCGACAGTATTCCGTATCTATTTCCTCTACCTCCCGGCTATTGAATTGTATTTCTAGCGCCGCAATGACACGCGACGCGTTCTTTGACCGCGGGATCTTCGTGTCCCGTATGAACTCTCAGCCAGACATCGTTAATATTTTATTTTATTGAAAGATCGACGATAATTCATACAAAAATCGCAGTGACAACGGGAGGTAACGCCAATGAAGAGAAAAAAAACAACTAACCCTCGAATCGATAATTTCTTATTCACTGAATTTTTTTTTCGTCGTATATGTAATATAAAAAAAAAACAACGAGCGATCGACGAACGAAATAACGTGTACAGCGGATCATACGTACGTCTTACGCCCGATGTTCTCTCGTGTATACTGACGCGCAACGTGTGCGAGTGTATAGTTTGCCCCCCAATCTTTGCTACATGTATGACAGCGCTACGTTGCCGCGGCCCTCACATTACCTATAGGCTTGAAACAGCGACTATAGATGTGAAAACACACCGCTGCGTGGAAACGCGATTCCTGCGAGGTCGGCGCGCAAAAAGGAGATTTCAAGGACCGAATGA
Organism: Buathra laborator; assembly: GCA_934046635.1. NCBI lineage: Eukaryota > Metazoa > Arthropoda > Insecta > Hymenoptera > Ichneumonidae > Buathra > Buathra laborator. The sequence goes on from OW203900.1 coordinate 11,600,919, forward strand.
ATTTTGGTGACAAAGTATCTTGGGATTCTCGCGCTCTGAGAATCTTAGTGGAGCAACGTTGATAAAGGGCAATTTTATTTTTATGCGTCGAAGGCCTCGATTGCGTTTATTTTGTAACATGGGTCCGACGCATTTGTAAATATAGACCGGGCGATTACAATAATTTACAGTTATGAAACGATATTATCAGAGATTCTCATATCGCGTGAGACGTAATCAGATTAAAAGATTATAAAATAGGTGGCGTTATTAATTAATTGAGATTACCTCTCGACTTCCGCGATTTATTATTAATAATCTTGGCTCTCATACAATAAGGCGGAACACAGCCGAGCAGTTATTATGACACAAGTGAGATGACGAACGGCTAAGAGGGATTCGCGATGTATATTAAAATCTCGAGAGTATCACGAGTGTATATATAGGCGTCGAAATAATGATATATATTATCGTTACTATCGCGAATTTCAGACTTTGGACTGGCGTTGGTCACGGTTAGCAATGTGCACCACCGTATACACCTGGACCAATGAGATCGCACTGCCGAACGGGTGGGGATGTGGCGTGATCCTTGATGACGTCACGGCAATTCCAATCAATAACTTATCTCCTTCTTACCAGAGTTTTTTGCACTTGCCAACATTGTCAATAATCAACCCAAGAATTATAAATAACTTTGCGACAGTTGTCTCGTCGTAATCTCACGCGTAATGTCAAGTTAGTTGTTTAAACACGTGGGTCGGATCGCAATTGACCCGCAAAAGTTTAAAATAATCCTGGGATATACGAAAATAACGTAGAGGCTGTACGCGAACTGATTGCTCTAGTTTTCATCAGCTGTTTCTGCGAAGTTACGGAACGAACGCATGGTGGCGCATGCGCGTTTCCGGTCTCTGTCGAGGCGGATGCCCCCGTCGTCTCACTGTATGTGCTATGCGCACGTCGAATCGACGCCATCTTAGTTTGCGCTGACCACCGGCTCGCGGTGAACGCGTGTTGAAGCTACGTTGGTTTTTCTTTAGTTTTTCCGTTGCCAATATCCTATTGCACATTGATTTTTTCATCGATATCAACGGTCATAATGCCAATGAGGCCACAGAAGTGGCAAAAAGACTGTCGACGTCCGTCTTGAATGGTAATAATCCCTTTTCCTTTTACATTTTTCTCCACGCCACGAGGTCCTTGATGGTAAATAACGGCGTCTATTTATTTATGTCAACGATGCAGACTTTCATTCCGCGATAATTCGATATAATATCGAATCTGTCGTAAATACGCTATCATTATCTATCAATGTTACTGATTAATTCTTAAAGAATCAAAATTCCATCGCCTAGCCGGTACGATTGTAGTTAATTTCACAATGCCGGCTCCGAAACTAAATGGCGGGCAACCGCGTTGGTTAGAAAAAATGTTCATGCAATATTACAAACGATATGCGGCTCTTGGCGCTATCGACATGAAATTTATTATTTCGTTTTCTAAACGCCGTTGCAGTTGCTATTTTTCGTGTTTCGTGCGAGAAGTTCAAGTATCGAAAATCGCGGGTCGTGTAAACCGGATGTCATCGTTTGTCCAGAACGCAACCGCTTTTACTACCTGCGAAGAACTCGTGCCGCCAACACTTCGCATATCATCTGAGATCTTCCAAGAAGTGAGTGCATTCTTTATTTCATCGCGATAAGTTTGCGACATCGAATTATTATATTTTTCTGTGAATTTTTGACATTTATTGCTGTTGCTACGCCATCTTGCGTCTCGTTTCACGAACAAAATTCGCGCGCTCGGTGTCCCATCGATGCTCTATGTTTCCCCAGTAACATTGCGAATACTTCGCGCTCGTAGCCCGAGCGTGGAACATAGGTTAGGTTAGAAGTTTGTTAGATTTGTTTTCTTTGTGCGAAACTACGATAATTCGTAAACAATGGATTTGAATAAAAGAATCGCGCATCTGTGGAACGTATCGAAGTTCTTTGAAAAAATCCACAATCCCGAAGTCGCCAAGCTGCGGATGCATTACGTGTAAGAAAGCTAAAAAAAATTATTAAATCGTAAACAATAGTCGAGCGACGACGATCCACGGCAGTAAATAATATTTTGTTTGCAAAAAAAAGACGATGCTGCAGGGAACTGAGCGGTCGAGTGGAATTGCCGAAACAAATCTTTGGAGCGGCTGTGTTGTGTCCGCAGTGCGGTTCGCCGTGGGCAGCGACAAAGCATAAAACGCGTATCGCTCCGAGGAAAAAACCTTCCAGGCGCATCGACAACGTCATTCGTCGTTCTGTCGGCGTTTCCACATTATCCAAGTATCGTCAGACGTTAATACGCAAATACGAGAGAAATAAAACAAATAAAATTATCAAGATATGTTCCGTTTGCGCCGAAAGCGCAAAATTTCCTCTCGGAAAACCGCAGAGGCAAAAAGCGGCAAAAACGATTCCTCCTTCCAGTAATTCGATTTTAACGGAATCTTCCAAAAAGAAGAAAAAACGGACGAAAGATCGAACGGCCGGTCTGAATTTGTCGGGCGTCAAGACTCCGGATGTAAATTCACCAAACGTCAAACGAAACAGCAATTCACAGACTCCGTTAGTAGGAAATAAAAAAACTAATCTTCGCAAATTCAACGCATCGACGTCTGCGGCAAAAGCACCAAAAATTAATTTGTCGAAATTGAAGGGCATAATTAACACCACGACAACCCCATCTAAGAAAAACAGGTTGCACACGTTTTTGCAAGAACTTCGCTAAAGTTTGTTTTACTGTAAATTATTGAAAATAAACGACCGAAAAGTCGATATTTTAAGAAGATTTTAATACGAGTCGATTTACCGTCGGAGTCACACGCGAGACTTCGATCCGCCGAGTAAAAACCGAATTCTCGTCATTCGAGTTTCCCGGTGTCTCGTGTAGATGGCGTTAACAGTGCGATTGGGCTGTTCTCGAGGACAAAAATAGAATCTTATACCGTGCGATGAAATATGGAAAGAAGATTGACTCGTAGACTATCTTGAATGCAGAACATTTTTCCGAGAATATAAATTCGTATACATTCATTTTTTTTTTAGGTTCTATCGATTGGACGAAATGTTCATTTTTTTACATCGACGAAAAACGATACATTGATTTTTTTCGCTTTTGAATGATAGCTCGGTATTTTCGAGATCGATATAATTTTAGCTGAAATAATTGAAAAAAAAAAAAAACTTTCGACTTTACAGATCGAAGAATCAACGTCCGTCGAAATTCTCGACAATTTTATTCGGCTTCCGTCGGGCGATATAAATTGAATGAGAAAATAATTCGAACAGAACATTTTTCGTTCGACTTTTAGTCTCCTAGAAACCGTGTCGAGCCTTTGCGCGATAGTTAACGATTCTTCTCTATCCGTTGATCTGTGGACAATCGAAAAATGTATACCGCGAGTTCCGCACGCGTGTTCCTACGAAGCTAACGTAACGTATCTCATACCCATCGCGAAGAACCCGTGGAAATATTACGGGACAAGTTGAAAATAACGAAGAGAGAAGATAGGATAACCGTTACGTCGTTGAGTGAAGCGAACAGGATAATGGGAAGGTAGCAAATGGAATATAACACGAGAACGATGGCTTTCTCTTCCAAAGGGAAGAACGAGTCGAGGGACGAGTGTGACATCGATACACATTCTGTGGATCATTGCAAAATTAACTACACGAAAAAAAAAAAAAAAAAATTAGTTAAGAGAACTAATAGTTAATTTCAATAATAGAGTTCGTCGAAACAATTACTTTTTCATTAAAAAAATTGGTTTTACGTACGAACCATTAGTTTCTCCAACTAATCATTTTTTTTAATGTCCCGCGGAGAAAATTAAATAGAAAAATAAACTTCGTCCATTTCATCAGATAAAAAGTTCGGCGAAATATTAATCGGATTCAGCTTCGTTTACAACGGATGCGCAATTACATCGATTGTCGCGAACGGCACTTAATAATTACATTGCAAATTGAAAAAAAAAAAAAAAAAAAAAAAAATCTATATATGTTATATGTAACGCATTTCGTAAAATTTTTGACTATTGAACAAAATCGTAATTTTTCGATAGTTTTATAAATAATTTTTCATTCCCGACTCCAAATTAAAAAAAAAAATCCAAATACGTTATATGTAACGCATTTCGTAAAATTTTTGACCATTGGACAGAATCGTCATTTTCCGACAGTTTTGTAAATAATTTTTCATTTTCGACTTCGCGGGTCACTTTTTATCGTTTGTCAGTATCATCGAAACTCGATGTCAGCCTGACGAGCGAATCCGTTCGTGCGACGAATTTCTGGTGCGTCTCGTCTGCGATACGTCATCGATCGAGAGACCGGCGGAGTCATCTGTGCGACCGAATTTTTGAAAAGTTAATCAATCGTCTATGACCGCGAACTGCGGGTTTATAATACAGTTCATGTGGTCGAAAGCCTCCGCGTTGCGTACGCGTTGTGACCAACGCAATTCGAGTGGCCGTTTGGCCTTTGAAATATTTAACGTATTGTCGCAATGCCCTCAGCACTCTCGTGTCATCGGAGAAAATCGATGAGATCTCGATATATCTACGTGTTAAAATTTAATACGAGGGGTCAACGCCCTTTTGACTTCTGGCGATCGATACTCAAATATGATTTTTTTTTTTTTTATTTCGATTAATATCGCGAGTTATCAATATTTCTTGCGTTTCCAAATAGTCATGTTGCCGATATTCGAACGCATGGCGACATGTACCGATGGTATTGCGCGGATGGCAATGGAAAGGCCGTGAATGCACCGATCAGAGGCTCTCGCGAAGGCAGTCTAACGCGGTATCGCGAAACAATTCCGATTTCCGAAACGTATTCGGCGCCGTGTTCTTCACGATGCAATTTCGCGAAAACAGCAGATACTTTTACACTGAAAAAAATGTTTGTTGAAAAAATTAATAATTCGTAGGTGAAAATCATTTTTTTCTGAAAAAAAAAAAAAAAAAAAAAAAAAAAAAAGTCCTAACGAACTCTTAGTTTTGCCAGCGAAATAATTTTTTTCAATGTATCTATAAAAACAGAGAACTAGCGAAAAGTTTGCCGTCATCGTCGAGAAGTAATTTCATTATTTTTTCGTATCGCGACGAGTACCGTCTCGACGTTCAATTTCGTGTCTCGTTGATTTCAAAGCAAAGAACACAATAAAAAAAAAAAAAAAAAAAAAAAACGAAACTCGGAAAAGTGGGAACGGCAAACTCGACGTAGAAACGATTTTTTTATTATATATTTTTTAAAGATAGTCAAAAAGATCGAAAATAATAACAATCGTCGCGTCTCAAAACTCTCTCGTTGCTGAGGTACGAACTATAGATACAGAAATTCCGTCTAAAAAGAAAAAAAATTTAATCTATAGAGTTTCGTTGATGACGAGTCTCGCGTTTGTCTCTTGTCTTTTTCCTCCGAACCATTTGTCGTCGGGGAGTCCGCGAGATACGAATACACTCTCATTTGGCTCCGATGCGGAGTATAGAGCAGTGCGTAAGAACCCGAATAGAGTCGGAGAGCGATTCCCCCGCTTTACAGAATGTACTCTGTTTAGTTTCTGACGTCACTGCGTGAACGCATCACTCGTATGTCGAAAGCCGGGTGGCGCGAGCGCTGGAGTAGATTCCGTGCCGCGGTATTCCTCCACCCACGACAATCAGCGGCAAATTCAAATAAAGACCTGTGCTTATGCGTGAAAACAGGCCAAGAGAAGAAGAGTACCGAGAGTAGCGAGTATAGCAATCGCTCCGCCCATATATCCCTCGTAGCTTTGCACACCGAAACCCTCGTGGATTGTTACGACGCGCGCGCGCGCACACGCACAGTAAAGTGTTTTTGTGTTCAACAATTTTTTCGATCTATGCGCAAAATGTTTCGACGCTGAAAGTAGTTCGAGATTTCAGCCCATTGATATATGCGAACAATTGATTTTCGAAGCTTGTAGTTTCGATATAACGATGGGAAGTGAGGTCAAAATTTATTTATCTTTCGATGAAATCGCTCGTGTACCGTATACTCCGTATTATTGAGCATTGTGTAGAAAAAAGGAAAAAAAAAAAAATTGCGTTCCGGAGAACGCGTGGAAAATTTTCTCGCGGTACGCAATTATATGGCCGCTCCGCTCGTGTCTCGATGTTGCGGGTCGGTAGTGGATGATCAGCAAGAGTTTTCTTCCTCGAACACGACACGCGTGCAATAGATATTGGTATAGAGAGTATAACTACAGTGTCAGTGAAAACGCAATGCGGGGTGGGCGATGGTTCGCCTGTTAAGAGAGGGAACCGGGAAGTGCATGTATAACGATTTTGAAAGTATGGATCGACGTGAACGGATGAAGAACAAAGAGACTACCGAAGTACCGTTCTCGTCTCGTTAGAATTAACGTTACGAAGGTAAGTAGGATATAAACTGATACATCCTAACAATTCTGATCGATTGAAACGAAGAATAGTAGTTATTTATCGGCAAAACGTGATATCGAAAAATGTAAGTAAACTCATTATTAACGACGACTGGATATCTTTCTGTCTCCGGAGTTCTCCGTCCGTTAGAGACTAAATAATGTCGTCACTGAAATCAAGTGTCCCGAGGGGCGTACGCCATAGATTCGAGGGATGATCGTTGTTCGTTGGGCAGAAAGCATCGAGAGAGTCCAACCGAGCGAAGTTCACTGGTCGTATCTTTGGAAGAGACGAGAGCACACGGAGGTCGAGGTATATGCTCTGCGTGACGAAGGGCATTGACGAGGCGCCCGAGGACGCCGTCGTAGTAGGGTTCACATATCCAAGAAGGAACCAAGAGGAGAGTCCGGATAAGAGAAGTGAGACGGGAGGATGGAGGAGAAGAGAAGAAGAGGACGTTGGGACGTTGGTCGTTGGTGAGATCGAGGAAATATAGCCGGTCGTCTTGGCTGTTCTCTCCCCCCGATGGTGGAGAGAAGTACTGCTACGTCGACGAAGTACGATGAGGAGAGTACGTATGAGAGGGAATCGGCTAGGTGAGTATGGAAGAGCATCGACGAGAAGAGACGCAGTGCAACAAAACGTATAGAGGTTAGGTACGTAACGGGCGTAGGGCCTCGTGTGCGCGCCGGTAAGAGAGAACAGAGCAGAGAAGACCGGTGGAGCCTTCGTATGGCTGGCCGGCTGTAGAGAGTGAAGAGAAGTATAGGGGCATAGGCAGGCAACGAGAAGCAGCAAGCAGCAGCAGCAGCAGCAGCAGCAACAGCAACAGCAGCAGCAGCAGCAAGCAAGCAGCAGTGGCAGCGGCGCGGAGGCAGACAAGAAGAGACGACCGCTTGAAATCCCTCTCTCCTTCCCGCCTTTCCTGCCTGCCTGCCTGCTTGCCGCCCGTCCCGTCCGCCATGCCACTACGATCCGAGCGAACGTACAGCTAGGCCGGCACGGTCCTTTAGCCCATTTGGCATTTCCCCAGCTATAGCGGCAGTCCTGTAGCCCATCGTTGTTATCGTCCCGCAGCTGCATAAAGTCGGTTCTCCCTGCCGCTCAACCCCTACCCCGCCGTCGTCCTCCTCTCTCTCTTGCCCGTCCGTCCGCCAGCAGCCAGCCAGCAATTCCCCCTCGATGTCCCTCGACCCGCTTCTCCTGCCGTCGGCCGCGTTTACCCCACTCTTCTGACCCCTCGTGCGCGTTTCCTAGCCGCTCTCGCCCTCGTCTCTCACACCCCCGTCGCCCTCCTCGTCGACCCGTTCTCGCCCGCCAATCCCCCGCGAGCACCGTCCCTCTGTTCGTGCCTTCGATGCTGCTTGCCAAGCGAGAACTCTCTCTCTTCTCCCCCCACCCCCCACCCTCCCCCCTGTCCCCCTTACTACTTCCATCAACTCCGCCACTTTCCACCATCTCCACCGCCTGACTGGTACTTCTGGCCATAGTATGTTAGGGCATCAACGGCCCGAATCTCGCGTATCCGCCGCAAGGTTCGCCACCTTGCGCCGCAATTTCCACCGCCTCCGCCGCAACTCTCCCATCTCCGCCGCAACGCTTTCGACGAGCATAGGATATCGGTGCTGCCAGTCGGGACGCCACGGTACTCTTCCCGACATCCCCCCGATCCCCCCCTTTCCCATCTCCACTACCATATCCAACCCCACTACTATCATCGGGCCAACATCATCAGCAGCAACGCGGAATAGCGGGGCACCACGGGTCTCTCTGCTACACGAAGCACTCAGAACTCTCTCGTGTTCTCTCACTCTCTCACGGGTAAAACCCGTTGGTAGAGAAATAGAGACGGCATTATAGGGCGAGGCGGAGGATCCAGGAGAGGGATCGATGCCGAGTGCGACCGTGCGACGACTCACGCCGACGCCATGCGGCAGCATAGCCCAGCATCTACGTGAGTGCCGTCCTTGTCGTCCTATCGATTCCCCCCGTACATCCCCTCGACCCTCCGTCGCCGCTTCAACTCTGCCTCTCGCTCCGTTCTTGTACCCGACACCATCTATCCGACTCGCTCTCTATACTTCGCCAGTCTTTCCTCTTACCGCACCCCGCGCACCGCCGTTCGTTCCCTCACAGGGTAACCTTGGTGGAGAATAACCCGCCGTTCAATTCAAGGAATTATGACGGTCCTCTCTTTTCCACCAGCGGCGAAACGAGCGAAGAGAACGAGAAGAGCCGAGGCAACGAAGCCCCCGACCGGCTATCGCGATCCTTCTTCTCTTCGGTTCTCCACCTATCTCCCTCCTACTCTTCTTTATCGTTCGTATTTCTTCTTCTCTTCCTCTGACGTTTACCAAGCTTGAACGGCCCGTTTGGAAAAGGAAGATCCGGAGAACTCGCCGCGCCGGTCGCCGAAGAACATTTCTGTTACTCTCTTGCGTTTCGCCAGAAGCATTCAGGGGAACTTTCGAAAGGATGACCATCGGGAACGTCGACGTAACGCGAACTTCAATCCGCACAACGCCTTCTTTTGCGTACCCTACCAGTGATTTTTTTTTTTTTTTTTTTTTTTCGATTTACAGAACCTTTTTTGCGTTTCCCTTTCAATGCACTTGCTTCGCGACACGCGCTTCGAACAGAGGGTTGACGACGCAGCAATGTTTCCCTGCTGAAGCAATGTTCCAGAGTAGTTGGTCGAGGCGGCCGTTAGATCCGCCTCCCATTCGAGAACCCTGTTTCCTCGTACACTATGCCGACCTCTCTCTCTATCTCTGCTCCTGCAATTGCCGCATACCATCGGAGTCTCCCGGCACCGATACAGAATATTTAGAACAGGTGTAGACCACTTCTGTGGACGGCGGTACACGGGCTTCACACATCCTGCAACTGTGACGTCGCGTGCGGAATATTCACTGTAAAATTTGACACCCTTACGACGATCCTGAAACGATTATACTTCGATATAAGACTGTAATTCGGCGAAAAGTATATCTATGATATATCCGATATATGTTCATCGAAATATTGTATTTCCGGATATTTTTTCGAATATATTTCTGCAAATATATAGAAAAATGGACGATTAATATATTAATTATATAAAAATTCGGAATTTTATGTATTTCTAAGATGTTTCTATAATTTGATTTTCATATACTTTTTTTTCCACGTCGGATCGTTCAACCGATTTACAGTCTAATATAATGGTTTTACAAAATCGTTAATTTGGTTCATTCGGTTGGATATCCGTAGCACATAATTTCTCCTTTGATTCGGGAACAATCGATCGATCGGTGGAAAATTAACGTATAATGCGTCTATCGCGACGCAGCACCGAGGGGTTTGATTGGACAACCCTTACGTTGAACCTCGTTACACACTTCCGGCTGTTTCCATGCATCTACTATCAGCATAGGAAGGTAACGCTCACAGGTAGAGCGAGAGATTCCTCTTCAGACACTCGAAAATCATTGTCGGCAGTAGCGGTAATTGGACTTTCGATTCGTCGTCTCGCTTTCGCGTGTGATGCGCACTACTCGATTCTCTTGTTTAAGTATATCAAAAGGGCGATTCCGTCGAGAGTTTCGACCGCGATTTCTCGCATCCGTTACGTCGAAACGACGAGAGGCAATAGTCAGTGTGGGGTACTTGGAGAAAAAAAAAAAAAAATGAACGAGTGATCCGCGAGCGACGGAACGAACGATGTGCGCACCAGACCAACCGGCGAGCAACTCGTCTATCCGGGTCACGCAATCAACTTTAGATTTATCCGATTTTTTATTTTTATTTTTTCCATCAGAGACGCAGAGACTCTGGAACACTCGACAATTGAAAGAGTTTAATTACATTATTTTCTCGTCGTCGAATACGCAGCTTCATCGAAGTTCCTTTTCCTTTTTATCTCTGCACATAGGTTTTCTAAAATCGGCAAGGCGGAGCGTCAATTAACAAACGCGCGGGTTGAGTAGCGTTTGTCAAAGTTCACAAGTCATTAGACTCGACTCGTTGTTCCCTATTTTGATGATTGATTCCGAAGCGTTAGGGAGTCACAAATTCACGAGACACGTCGAGAGATGCATTAGAGTTTGCGCTCTCCGTAATCCTTACTTCCGCCACTTGTGATCCATGTTCTCTCTCTTCGCACACAGGACACACATCGGTTCGTATCGGTAACTTGTTGAATGCCCCGACTCTGTACGAGCAGTCAGCCAATGGAGGACGTATAAGCGGAGTACCTCGGACTTTGGTACCATCGGAGAAACACACGCGGCGTCCTTCATTTTTTTTTTTTTTTTTTTTTTTTTTTTTTTCCTCGACGTAACTGTATATTTTGCTACTTCCTGCAGCGTCTCGCCAAACGTGCCGATACGCCTGTATACATTCGGTATATTTACTACAGTTTGCCTCGTAGATACTTTGCCTGTTCATCCATTTAATAAATTCGTCGTTAACGAGTTCATTCACTAAATTTTACATTAATTTTAATTTAACTATATCGTTTGAATATATGAAAATTCATCGGGAAGCAGCAACCCGAAATCTACGGGAAATTCGAATTTCATGCGTTCACATTGATACACAAATATATTGCGGTGCAGTAGAAGGTTTCGGAAGTTTTGGAATTTGAACTTCGTAGGCGTTTCGACCTCCGGGAACGTTCGGGTTCACGCTACCAACGCGCCGCGGACTCTCATTATATACCCGAAACAAAACCGGACTCGAAAATTCCTAGCCATCCGAGGGATAACCTCGCAGATGGAGAACGCGAGAATCCGGGTCGACCGGAGACGGAGTCGAGGAACCACAGTCCCCGCTTTACCCCGATAATCAGGTGCACTTCGGAGTTCCAACGTTTCGTAGAGAACTTTTCGAAGGGTGCGTGTGACTCTTTAATGCGTACAACCGGTCAGAAACAGTTTTCCTTTGGCTTCTTCTATCCTTCGAAATCGGTACGACGAGAATCGTGACCCGTTGCGACGTCGTCGGCGAAGCGCCGGAACGCTTTGACTCACCCGCGCAGCGTCCACGGAAATCGTAAAGTCCGCGTGAACTCGCAGTCTCGAGTTTGTAAAAGAGAAATAATCGAAAAAAAGAGGAAACAAAAGAACTCAGGGTGACCGATGTTTAACCTCAAAAAAAAGTATTCATTTACTTTTAGATGAAAATTTTGAATTTTTTTCAATCGCGATTCGGATTGGATTCCGAAATGCGTAATATTCGTAATAGGTGGTGTTTTAATATTATATTGCGACTGTTCAATCCGTCGTTTCGATTTCTCGAGAAATTAAACTTAAAGATATCGATTTTTTGGCGAATTGGGAGAAAATCTAAAAATCGGTTGATTCGGAATAGTCGCGTGCGTAATATTGAAAAGGTTGCAAAAAAACATTGTTCGATGTATTAGGGGTTTTTTTTTTGCGGTAATGGTAGTTAATTTGGAAACCGTGAAAAATCCAGAAAATCGAGATAAGAGAAAAAGTGTCGGAGGCCTTCCCGATCCCCACGTGTACGATCGAAGTCGAACGTGGCAGCGCGAGATCTCTTTGCCGCTGGCCTATTGCGCAGCGCCCGCAGCAACCCATACGATGTATTCTTACGTAAAGTCCGCGCGGGTCGCTCCTCTCCTTCTATACACGATTACGTCAGACACACGCGCGTGCCTTCGTCGACTCGATTCTCTTTTTATTCAACAACTTTTTTTTCTTTCGTTTCCCGACAGTCATGTCCGGAAGATACTTCGATCGTGAAAGTATAGTTTCCCGATCGGATCAATAGCGTACGAAAAATTTTGAGAAATATCAATCAACTTACCAAAATAATTCATTTTATTTTATTTTACGTTCAAAAATATATACGTAACCGTAATAATCCATTTTTCTGGACGTTGAATTCAATTAATATTATCTATTATTATTATGAAGAATTTTGAAAAATATCAATCAACTTGCCGAAATAATTTTTTTTATTTTATTTTACCTTCAAAAATATATGCGTAATCGTAATAATCAATTTTTTTGGACGTTGAATTTAATTAATCTTATCTATTATTATTATTATTATTATTATTAATAATATTATTATTTTTTTCTTTATATTATAAGTATATTATATGAATTTGCTTTCTACGATTTGTCACCGCGAAATTTGGAGCAATAGAAGAATCTTCGTAATATATCTTTCGAAAAAGCTTCGAGCGTCAAATCTCAGTCGTTTGCCATCCGAGCGATAAAGACACACCGAAACGTATATACACAGGTTGATGCGTCAACGTCGGTAAAGCAGTAAGGGTTTTGCCGATGGTTGAGCGAGCGACTAGTTTGCGAATGGGGAGGTAGGCTGCTGCTATGTACGAAGAAAGAGACGAGTTGGCAATATGGCATCGGGGCGCCCACTACTAGGGGACTTTCCGAGGGGTTGGAAAAAAAAGGTTCTTACGGGGGTTACGGCGACGTAGAGGACGACGCCGAGGACGATAGGGCCGCACTCGGGGTTTTGCTAGAGGCTATATAGAGGCTCTGACGCTCGCTGTCGAGCCCCCAAGAGGCTGAAGGGGAGTTTTTGTTGCGTTTATTCTCGTCCGGCGCCGCGAGGGCGCTTTTTCAGCGACGACGCGCCGTGCGAGGGACCTTCAAAGACGTCGTCGAGTCTCGCTAGCTTTCTGAAGACATAAGAAAGATAAAAAAAAACAAGAAAAAAAGACATCGTTTCAACTTTAGAAAATAAGTTCGCAAAAATACGAAAAAAACAACCCCTAATGAGGAGGAGCGCCAATATCTCTAAATTTGTTACAATCTCGTAGGGTAAAACTACGGTACACTATCGAAATGTGTGTTAATTCATTAATTCGAATATAAGGTACGATATGGTGCTTTTGAAGCAATGTTTCGTGTCTTAAAACGAGACGCATATGGTAACTAATTTCTTTTATTCGATTTTTAAATTTATTCTTCATTCTACGTTCGTTCGTTTATTTCGACGTTGGGTTTTCACGAATCTCTGGAGAAATATCGTGAAATTTCCACGCGGCGAGTAATATCGAGGCGAGGGCGGTATAGAGGTATAAGGGAGGGAAGAGCGCGCGGAGTCGCGCAGAAGAGAAATTCTCCCCTTAGCGATGGTTGGAGTAAGAGGAAGAGGTCTGAGCGAGACGGGGGCGAGAGTAAGAGGAGCCTAGCGGTGAGATTGGGGAAAGCGTGCTGGAAGGAACGAGGGGTGGCAGCCAGAGCGGCGGAACGGAAGAGGGGCAGAGAGCAGCGAGCTTCGGAGAATCGTCGAGGGGTGTTCTGTACCCCGTCTATTCCTCAGTATCTCCGTCTCTTCTTCTCTCACTCCCACGTTTAGTTTCTCTTCCAACGTAGAAACGCGTTTTCGTATACTCTGCCTTCGTAGAGAGAGAGGAAGAGAGAGAGAGAGAGGAGAAGCAGACGAGGACGGAAAGTGGAGCTTTTGCGCGCATGTATCCGACGAGAGTAGGGAAGGTGAGGAGGCGAGCGCGGGGTACGAGATCCCTCGACGTACCTTTCCGGCAACGCGAAACAACCCGTTCTAAGATATTGAAAATGATCATTAATCAAGCAAACTGCCAACACTCGAACGAAAAGCTAATCACGTCGTATATATCTGATCGATATATGGAATTGTCGGAGACGAAAAAAAAGGTAAGCATTTAAATGGGTTTCATTCATTATCGACATTCTTTTTACCCGATATAGCGAGATTTTTCGCGGCTGAAAATTATTTAACATTATTGTTCGACAAAGAGGCCGATCTTGAGAAATTGATATCGATATTGATATCTCGAATTATCGAAATGTCTTGTCGTTGCGCGATTCATAGAGTGACTGACTAAAAACGGAAGTTACCTCTGAGAATTTTAGCAGCGCAAATAGGCAAAAGAATGGATTTGTATTCAGCGCGAAATAATCCAATGAATTATATAGTTTAGAACATACGTTACGATGCTTCGATTTGACGCAAAAAAAATGGCATATCTCCTTCGTTATGCTTTTTTCACGATTTTAATTGCACTTTAACGATCCAAAAAAATCTTCTGTCCTTTTTCTCGTACACTGAAAAAAAAAATGTTTCTTTAAAATGAATGACCGATACCAGACGTTTTTAAGCACGAAACGTTCTTTAAATTACAAACACATGTATTCAAATAAAAATCAATATAAAAATTCTGATTGAATTTTAATAAACAACTTTGTGAACTCTGATGGAAAAATTCTGTAATTTTAATATCGTGTATATTAATTTTACGAACAATTTGAAATTTTGCAGCGCAAGGTACCGTTTTCCTTGTTTAATTTACGGAGATATTAAATTTTTATTTCTTCAGTGCTTACGGTTTAGAGTTTTATCTCACAGTGCAGACTACGATATGCAGCTGTGTTTTTTTTTTTAGATTACATCAGTCAAGCAAAAATACATCGGTTCAAAAATACCAAAAAATCACTACTTTTCGCGAAATCAACTGCAAAAATTCGCTCAACTTTTTTTTTTTTACTATTTCTAAATCTCCCACTCAATTGATCCGAGCGAAATATTCGATAGAGAAACTCGCGTTAGGGGTGCAAAAAAAAAAATTATTATTAATCCCAAATTATAATTCACTTCTCGACGACGCCAATCAGCATAACAACCAACTGATTCTCTCCGTTCTTCCGTTTTTTTCATGCAAACAAAAACATAATCATTCTACAAACTCCAACGCCCTTAAAAAATACCCTACTCGTTAATCGACCTCCTTTGACCCGTGAAGTTTTTTTTTTTTTCAAGCTCCGAGCTTTATCCACTGCGCGAGCAAACTGTATCGCGTCTCGTGTCTGCATTGATACAGTATTCACCGCGCGAGATGTCAGAAAGTCGTTTTCTTTCGTTCGGTGCATCATTCGCATCGATAAACACGAACGACGAACGTGATCTCCTCCCTCTATCCACCCGCGCGGGAAGGGGGAAGATACTCGGTTCACAATCTTGCATACAATACCACCCACCGATGTTTTGTATCCACGAAGTTGTCTCTCTATCCTTCCGCTTGTTTTCTCTATTTCTTTTTCATTGCCGCGTTTATTATCCGATGCAAATTAAGATAATTGGGCGCCGGGGGAGTGCTTTTATTTTCCACTCTCGACTGTGGCACCCCCCCCCCCCCCCCCCCCCCCTCCGCCCCCATTTCGCGGCTGCCATTCGTCTCATCACTCCTTCGCAACTGCAGCTTTTCTTTTTTTTGTTTATTCTCTCTGCCTGTCGTTCTGTACTACGCGCGTAATACGCATGCACGACGACGAGTCCTCAGGTTTTCTTGTTTTTTTCCGTGTGTCCCGACTCGGTACGGCTTTTCTCTCCCGGTGCGGGAGGCAGACGCTCACGTACCTCAATTTTCCCTTTCTGTTTCGCGTCGACGTCACTTTCCACCCTCCACCACCCGCCCCCTTGTCGAGCGGTGCTCCGTGCATCATCGACGTCTCTGAAACTCCTCACCCTTGTCCTTGCGTATCGCCTTCCCTTGCGTATGTATGCTCGCTTCACCCGTTTGTTTACATTGTTTCGCTCGGTTGACTCTCTCCTGTTGCTTCAAATTTTCGATTCGCATACTCCTCTATCCTGTATCTACTTACTACCGATCTTAAAGCGATTCGATTGAAACTCACGAATGTACCGACGGTAGATATTTCGTGCGCTGAGAAAAGAGTTTATTTATAGACAAAACAAATGGATTGTAGTTGGATTTGCTGGAATAATTATATACTGTTATTTTTATGAAATTTTAGTTGAGCCGTAAGATTTTTTAACTGTTAATAAATGTTGTTGATCCTTTTTTGGAGTAATTCAATTTTTTTTTTTTTTCGATCGATTTATATTTGGTGACGATAACTAAATTTTTTTTTTCGGCATATCGAACTATAATTTTGTTCACTATAGATAAATTCGTTTCTAAGTGCGTTAATCGTCGGCTTTTATATGCAAATCTGATAATTCGGATCTCAACTCGATAATATCGAACGGGACGAATCATCGATCTTTTAATATTTTATATCAATTATACCAATAGCCACGACAGTAGTAGTGACGGTCATTAAGAAATATTGTCGAGTTTCGAATGTTTACAGAAACTTTCGAGTTTCTCGTATTCGCATGGCAACCGTAATGATATATCATTATTCCGATACAAACCCCCGATAATGAATTTTCGCCCAACGGCGAGAACGTTTATCATTAAGCGTTTCATTAGTATCCGAATCGTACTTCTTTCAGTTTCGATACTACAGTGATATACAACGTATACACGCGAAAAACATTTTTTAAAAATTTAATTCAAATAAATTTCTCCGAATTTACACCGAAAGGTGTTTCACAGCTTATCAGCGCGGTATAGCAGGTCTTGCGAAACGCTTATTTCGTTTCATTCAAAAAAATTCGGTGTTATCGAACTAAAATATATATAAAAGATATATTAATCTCAAAAATTGTTACACATTTGGTTACGAATATTTTTTTTATATTTCAAAATATTTCGCAAAACACATCCAATTTTTCGTGAAAAATATATTGAATATATGATACAAATATTTCGCGATATAATTTTTTTTTTCCGTGTGAATGCAGTTATCAGTACCGACGGAGCGACTCCCTCGTTCTGTTCCTCATTAGTATCTATATTTTTTTATTTTTGCGTTATAAAACACACGCCGAGGCGAGAACTGGAAAAAATGTCTTTGTTCGGATGGGTTCCTCTTCAGTTTTCCTCGTACTACCCGTTTTGTCACCGCTTACGAATATTTTTTTATTTTTTTTTATTTGCGGTATATTTTTCGAGCTTCGAGGCACAAACACGCGTCTCTGTGTGTCCGCGCATTAAATCTATACGGCATGTATGAAAGTCGCGATATACAGAAAGCCCGAGGAGTCAACAGAGAAGTAGAAGAAGCAGAGTCAACCCGTTTTGCCGTGTTGAACCGGACCCCCCCGTCCAATAACCAGTGAGAAGCAGCGCAACGAACACACGATATAGCTGCGAAGCGAAGGTGGCCGGTGTGGGCGTCACGGATCAGCTCCCAGCAGGAAGCCGTGCCTGTACCTGCGGCACCGGGTACGACTCCTCGGCAGTTTTGCTCCTTCTCGCTTCCTCCTTCGCGTACCGCTCTCTCCTCGCATCACATCCCATCGTATTGCGCAGAGGAGAAGAAACAGCATATCGCTTTTATATATATACATATATATATCTATATATCTTTATATATATATGTATAGATATATATATATATAAACTGGTATACTTCCCTCCGCCTTTTCTCTTCACCTCTCCTCTCTCGCGCCGTATACTGGTCTCGTCGACGAGACTTGACTCTCTTCTCTTCGGCATCGAGGCGTATCGCCATTTTAAGACTCGTGACACTTACATACATCGCACATATTATTGTATACCGGCAGATTTTTTTCCGTTGTTGTTTCACCCGCGTGCAATCTCCCGACGATAAAAAAAAAAAAAAAAAACAAAACAAAACAAAATACTTCGGAGTGCAAATTGCGCATTACGTTCGTTGATCGTTTTCGATCTTAAATTGCTTGAAGCATTTATTTATGAATCGGTCTTTCGAGAGAATATACCTCGCGGAGAGAAAGATCGGGTAATAATAATCACGATGTTCGAGAAAAATTTTATTGAATAATGATAATTAATTAATTAGAATTTTATTTTTTATATATTTTTTTTTTTGGTAGTACACCATCGCTTCGTTATCTGCAAGTACGCGATTTACCAATATTTTTTTATTTAAGCTGAAACTATTCTTGGTAAAAACTTTCGTAAGTCTCGTAGTCGATTATAAACGACGACACGGTTGTGCACTGCCGTATAAATACAATAATTATTATTAGATCGCTCTCTCTCTCTATCTCTCCGCGAATCGAATCTCGAATTTTTTTTTTTTTTTTTTTTTTTTTTTTTTTTTTTTCATTCTCCGAAATACAAATGAATCCGACATACGAGTATTAAATATCACACGGTAGATAAATATTGTAGAAAGCTATTTAAATGGAGATTTAAGCATCGCAAATGATACCGGTAAATATATTGGAAGCTAAAATAGTATATGCAGTCGAGTGTCGAGAGTGTTCTCCGTGTAGCAGTTACCGAGAGAGCGGCGTGTGCACAAACAGCAGCAATAACGATGAGGCCACATCCTGGACCATCGAGCGTGTTCGCTAGTACCGTACCCATCAGCCACTGCCTGAGAGTAACGGTGTATCTCCTACTCCTGTCGCACAGGAATCGTCCTACTTCCTTGGCGCGTATGCCTCTCCTCAGCGCCCGCGAGATCTCGAAAGCTCACCAACGATATTCCCGCGTTTATTCTCGTATTATAGCAGTATCCAACGAAACGGTACGTTCGAAATCGCGCTCTCAGTTGAGTTCATCAACGAATTCTACGAACTTGCGATTCCGCCATTCGTAATGTGGGGATTATGGAGAAACATATAGTAGAGGAGAGAAGAGGTTCGCTCTCGTAGCCCACTCGTTACCAATTCTATACGCGGGAGCAGAAGTGGTAACCGCGCGCGAGTTAATTGGTCCGATTTCGAGCAGAGCGCAAATTCTCTTCTTTCTGCATAATTTCTTTTTTTTTTTTTTCGTTCCTCCAACCATAGCGAAAGCTTGTAAATGCTCATTTTTTTTTCAAGAGTAAAAATCGACGCGCAAAGATCACTGGGATCTACGATTGGGTCGCAAATATATATTCAAACGTCGAGCGTTCGTAGTGCGTAGAAAGCGCGCGAGACTTTTGAATAAACTTTGAGGAATCGCGGTGCGAGAGAAGTTTTCCCCTATAGCCAATCGAACGCGAGAGCTCCGAATAGTTCGAAGTCGAGCGGCCAATGCTTGGATGGAGTTCTCGTTTCGCGATATATATAGCGCAGCGAGGAAAACATCGATAGTGGCCTTCTGCACGGAGAGAAACCCGACGTTTGCCCGGAAAACACGATCTGTTCTCAAAAGTCGCCTCTCGATCGATTTCCGCGCAAAAACTATACGAAACCGCAAGCCATAGGGACTCCGAGGGAAACTGAGAACCGCGTATCCAATCAGAAGCGATCTCTGTTGTTTTTCGTACGAAAACTCACCTAACGATCAAACTATATTTTCACGATTCTCTCAGCCGCGGTTAAGCAGCAGCGCAGGGGCTCTCGAGTCGCGCGTGCATTCCTCGTCAGGTAAAAAGTATACTCATCGCGGAATCCATCATTCTACCAATATTTCGTAGATACTACAGTTGTTAATTAACGTATGTTTCAACAGCGTATCGCCCAAGCTACTCGGCTATCACTTCACATTGCTCGTTCACTCTTATTGTGTCCCTATATCGCTTGGAGAACGTTCGCGGGTCGAATACGAAACTTTTCACAGTTCTATGAAAATATGAGAGTTCAAAAAACAGTATTCCGCTTTGTTAAAAAAAAATCGCACAGGTTACACGTACCGATTCTGAATTAAACTCGAATTAAAAGGGCAATCAGTTGATAATTCTATATGCCGATGTGAATACCTAAAGTGTTAAGATAGCGAACCCCATAGGGTTGTTCTTCTCAGAACGCGTTGAAACTTGGAGTGCACATTATTGAATATACTATTCAAACACCTGCAAAATTTCAATTCGTTTTACCGACCCAAAGTTGAAATGATAACATTTGAAGTTGGAATGATTAGCACGCGATCTATGGACGAAGCATACATGATATATACGTTTTAAGTCGTATCTTCAAAACTCCATTTGCGAAGGTAATAACAATCGAAAGGAGGGTAGAGAGAGATTATACGAATGTTCTGAAAAAATTTGAGAATTATTTACCGTTTAGTTTTGAATACATAGGCGTGAAATGCACGATATGACTTACATTAGAAATACGCGAAAACCGATAATCGCGTAGAGGGGAAAAAGCGCGACATGCTGATGCACAGTACGGACAGTTTTAACAAAAAGTTTGCTTTTGCCGGCATAACAACAACAAAAAATGCGTAGAAAAAGGTTTGCCGCAGTCAATGCTTAAAAAGTTTTCCTATTTTGCACGGAGGAAAAGATCGATCTTCAAGAGATCGGCACGGGTATAGTTTGGGTTGAGATTGTCGCAATGGTACATCTTAACATCGTAATGTATGCCAACAACTACTTAACACGAATTCGTGGTGAAAATGACCGAAACCGATGTTACTCTATACATATTCCATTTTCACCCATTCGCATCTCGATCTTAGGTACACGAGGATCTATAAGCCTTTCGAACGTATATTTCGAATACGCAATTTTGTCCAATGAAACTGATTACGTAGAATAAATGACTGACGGCGAGCGGGAGCGGGCGGATCGAGAAGCTGATAACGTATCCCCGAATTGGATGGAAATATAATCCTCGTCGGTTGGTCCACAGTATAATTATTCCTGTGGCTCTATAACGCTGTAATAATGTTCGAATTCGGATGATAATATTTGAAGCTGCGACGGAGCGTTATATAAGAGAGACGTGTACGAGGGGAGAATGACGGGAAGGGGGAGAGGTTCGACGGGGGTTGCAATGGCAGCCAGGAAGTCGAGAGCAGTGCGCATACGCTGCACCGACCGCATGGCTGACCGCTATCTGTAAATAACTACTTCTCTCGTATATATCTGCCTTTCACCGAATTTTTCGCAAAAATGCATTTTATCCACTTCGATCGAGTGCTCCCTTTACCAATTATATATATATATATATATTTTTTTTTTTACGATTTTTTTAACTTCATTTGCTCGCACTATTCGCGGGTTAAAATTATTTGTTCTTTCATTGCGTCGATCTCATTGAGTAAAAGTGAGATTACGCTGAGAGATAGCGAGGGGGGGTAATGTGTAAAAAAAAAAAAAAAAAAGACGAAAAAAGATACAAAAATCATGTTTAGCAGTGGTCCAACCGGCTCGACCGCCGAGTTCAATCTGCCGTGCCATAGAGTATTTTTGCGAAAACGAAACGTCCATCCCTCCGACGCCAATATCTCTCCTCTCTCTTGGTCTCTCGTTATCCCTCCGGTTTTCCAGTGACGTCAGCGTCGCCTCGACCAATAGCGAGCTCCGTTGAATTATGAAGAGCGAGAGAGTAGAGTGCCGGCGATGAGAGTGACAAGGCAAGGGAGGGGGGTGGTTTGAACTGCGGAGGAACCGAGAGAGGGGTACACAGGCCGGATTACTCTACCCTCGCTATGACCTCTTCGGTGGGTTGGGGGGGTAGCGATCGCGCACCTACATCCCCCGAGCTTCCACTGTGTGTCTCTCGTGTGTGCGCGCGCGGGGGGGAGTTAAAACTGAACAAAAAACTACCCGACAAACCGGAAGCCGACCACGAGGTCCGAAGGTTCCGGGAACTGAGCCGTAGCAAAATATAATCGGTCCTTCCGCGTCTCTCGTAGTTCGCCGTATACTCCTCGTCACCGATGTGCCTCCGGGCGTATTAAACCGAGAGGCGACTCGGACGAATCACCTGCTTTCACCGAGCTCTCGGTTCGCGAGACCCGGAGGAGAGAACACTCCGTGGCTTTACTCTCAGATTTTTCACCGGTCTACGGAAACTTCTAACGCGAATTTCCTTAAATTCTCAGCTCGAGAATCCGAGAAATGAGAAATGAAAAAAAAAAAATAAAAAAAAATAATGAGTCGTCATTATAAAATCTACGATGCTGATGAGTACTTTTTTTTTTTAAATTTACAAGTAATCCTTCGTTCGGAATAGGGGAGTTTAACGAAATATGCCACCAACCCCGTCAGTTGCGCCCGCATTGAGAGAACCCTGTATATCCGCAATGTTCGCCTGAACTCTACTTGTATTAGTTGGTACGTGTTTCCATAACCAGTACACCAGACAATGTCTGGGCTCTGCGCGCACTGGTACGCGCATTCTGCAATCCCTGACACGTATGTATGAGTTATACGTACTGTATCACGTGTACGTGTGGGGGAGAGAAAACGCGTTTGGACACAGGAGAGGTAGAGAGTGGCGCAACCCGGTGCTGCTACTGGGTGAGAGGCGAAATGAACCACCCACTGTAAACGCCAATTCGCTGTAGAATAACCATTCTACAGTGGAGAAGTAGAGAGTATAACTAACTGGTATATACACCGAATGATGCTGTGGAGAACTAGAGAACCGAAAACTGGCGAACCTTCCGGTATACTGGTGGGAAAACCGTTGCAACGCCAGCATCGAGCGTTGAAGGAACCGAGCAGCGAACTAGCAAATGGGGTTCGTTGAATCCGAGCGAATGCATCCCAACTGATCCGTACACTCCTGAGGGACAGAGAGACGGAGATGAGAGAATGACGTACCGGATAACTGTCCGCCGATCGTTCGATGACTTATTAGCAAAGTGCAATTATCGGACACGTTCCGTCCAAAAAGTTATGACCGTAGATATGGGCAGCGAGCATTCAAAGAGGATTGAAATTACTATTCACTAATGGGCAGACATCGGACTAATGGGGACGAAGGTTAAGAGCACAGATTTTTTTTTTTTTTTTATATTCATTTGTTTATTTATTCATTTTAATATACGGGACGTCCAGTTTTTTTCACGAAAACAAAATCAATTTTTTTGGTTGAATTCGCCGATGTTACGGAGGTTATTTAACTTTTTTCTTCTATTAATTTCCATCCCGAAAGTTCGTCATCTTTCGACAGTTTTTTGCACAGAGCTTCTGTAGCCTGGAGGAGCAGTTTTAGTTAATTTATTCTTAAAATTTGATTAAAAAAAATTGAAATTGGTTTTTTTATTTTGAAAAAAAAAAAAAAAAAAAAAAAGAAAAAATGGTGAACTCGCCGATTCTTGAATATCGCTCCAAGTTTTACTTCAAAAAGATCGAATAAAAATTATTTTACAAAAATTGAAGAATTCCCGATTGAAAAATGAGTACAATAACGAACTGTATTTTGAAAAACAGAGTGAAATGACAACGAAAAAAAAAACTGTTTATTGTATTTCAATTTGTTTATAATACTCCTTTTCAGTTGGGAGTCCTTTAATTTTTGTAAAATTATTTTTTTTTTTTCAATCAATTGTTTTGAAGCGTAAATATCCACTGTTGTACGTTCATATAGTACCGACGAGTTCGAAAACCGAGATAAGATCGAAGAACAGATTTAACAATTCACGTAACTGTGACGAAACGGTGCGTCTCAAGCCGAAAAGGCGCGGGGGACGAAGACGGTCGAAGAATTGTCAGGGATTCCCCGGCCTACGATTAGGAAACTTTCCTCGGTGAGAGGAGAAGAGATACCCGTGGTATAGCTTGCGCGGGATCGAAGAAGTTTGGCTGAAACTCTGCCGGTTTGGCAAGTATAGTAGTAGTGGGTTGGGGCGTGGCGAGCCACGTGCGCACCGTAAACAATGAATAATCCTCTTCGGAGTGGAGTAAAAATACTGTAGGGACAGAGTTACAGTCACTGGCCTCTCCGATCGCGAGACTGATGAGTTACAGTTATTGGCATCGTGTATACATTCCCTATAGAGGATAATACTCACGATACTGCCAATACCTGTTATCTTTACTTTACCGGAGTCACACCATGCGAAGCTCTGCCGAAATATTAATAAAGCACAGACATCATAATTTTCACAAATCTCCGATGGTTCGAAAAAACGTTTCGACTATGAGAATCCAGTGGCGAAAATATGCCTCCCCCCCCCCCCCCCCCTTTTTTTTATTTCGATTCGCGGATTTTACGGGGGCATTGTTTTTTTCGAAACCGAGGATCGGGAGACTGGGAACTCGGAGAACGGCACAATTCTACCCTCATAACTCCGGCGGCCGGTCGTTCAGCTAACCCGTTTCCCATTCTCGATGTTCAGTCGCATGCTGCTGCCGCTGCTGCCTCGGTCCACCCCCATAAGCACTTTCCACTTCGACGCGAGCGAGTGGGAGAGAACGAGTCTCTCTCACCGTGACGTGAAACGATGCAATTTCGGGCAGTACCCCCGCTTCGGCGTTCCCAATACCCCCGGCGTGACCGAACACGACTATTCGATAAAAATCGAAGTTAAAGTCCGACAACGAAAATTGGATATACTATAAACCGGGAAATGTACTCCCGGAGCACCTAACTGTAGTATTAGTTAACTATATTGTACGATACAACGCATTCGGAAATATTAAACTCGCTACCGGTTGTTGAATTTTTCGCTGCGAAAAGATTCGTTTTAGTAGTATTTCTACACATTTATACATTTTTTAAACATTTTTTATTCAAAGCTGAAAATTCTTCGCGAAAAACTTTAGTCGCGACGATAAGACGAGAAAAGTGTTTTCTTTTTCTGTAATCGATTCTTTTATTGAATTCACGATAAAATAGGTGTCGCATTCGTATTTAGCGCGACAAAAATACTTCGTAATATGTGCGTTGAAACATCTTCTAGAATTTTTCGATTGGTTTCAAAAAATTGCGATAGCTTTAGCGCTATTTTTTCGCATTTTTCGTCATCCTGTAACGGGTTGAAAAAAAAAACGATTGTGATAATCTGCACCGAGAAAAGAGTTTATTTATAGTTAACAAATGTATATTTAGATATGACGAAGTAAAAGTTTCGTTATTATTGAGAAATATCGGTTGAGTCACATCGTGTTTAATTGGCCAAAATGAAGATCGATAAAATTTGTCAATAGTTGAGAATTTTTTTTTTTTTTCATAGGTAACAAAAACAAAGTTTGTTAACAGTTAACTAACTTTTTAGGACTCATCTGAGATTCGGTGACACCAAATATTAATTTTGCCACATGCAACTATACAATTATACATTTCTCAACGACGAAAAAACTCTTTTCTCCGTGCATTTGATGCCCCCATTTCTCAATTTTTTTTTTTAAAGAACATAACGGATGTTCGGATTTTTCGGAAATGTATATATCGTCTGTTTGCCAATATCATAAAATTCATTTTTTCCGAAGTGAATATTTCGAAAAAAGGTCTTCCGGCGTCTAAAATGTGATATTTATTGTATTCCTTTCCGTCGCACACGAATCTCTCACTTGTTTTACTCCCAATTAATAATTTAATATGAATTACTCGCGCCGGAATTGTCAAAAAGATATTATTATTCGTGTGCAATCAATGAAATGTGATTTTTTTCGTGTTACCAGTCAAGTCAATGCCTTTGAATAATCGATATCTCGACTTCTCTACATTCGTGTGTAAACCCCCTTACGACTCGCAAGTCGTTCGCGAGTTAGAAAAATTCGATGGAGCATAGATCGTGATTGCAGGTAAAAAAAAAGCACCCTCCCAGGTAATTGAATGTTGAATAACTGCCCTTTCTATTCTCGTGAGAGCAATCCAACGTATATGAAAATATGAAGCTCTGCCGGTCGTCGATATTTTTTCGTAGCGCATTTGAAAAAAATCTCTATAAAGTCTCTCTGTACATTTATAGATTTTGTTGCATTTATAATTAAAAATCCCGAAGTTATTCGCGAGTTGGATTCATATAAATCGTGAAAAAACTGCGGCAAAACATTTGATAGCGAGGAATTTTTTTGGGGAAACTACGAGAACTCTCGGAAGCGCGCGAATATCACTGATGATACGGCTAATATATATATATAGGTATATATGTGCGACAGAGACCCGCAGGTTGAGACGGGAACAACGTTCGGAGTGCAGTAAACTAGAGCTGCATAGCTTCGTACTCTGGCGAGTTGTCGGATGCTGGAAA
Source organism: Buathra laborator (assembly GCA_934046635.1). Lineage (NCBI taxonomy): Eukaryota > Metazoa > Arthropoda > Insecta > Hymenoptera > Ichneumonidae > Buathra > Buathra laborator. The sequence continues at coordinate 11,627,081 of OW203900.1, forward strand.
AGTATTGTCATACATAGTCCGTAAGGACAGACAGACAGACAGACAGAAGTACATGCTGAACAGTATCAGCGGAGTATATAGTATATACTCGGCGTCGAGAGGCCGTAAAAATCGTATTTTGGCGGGAAGCCCCTTTCCCCGAACGTTCCGAGGTTGTATTTTCCCTTTCTATGACCCAATGCAGTTTTATCGGGTCAGTTGCATTTGCATCGTTCTACCTGCCACCCCCCATCACTACCCGCGTCGTTCTCATCCCCGCGCGCATCAGCGTACAGACCGCCGCGCAAAAGTTTCACTTTTTTTTTTTTTTCCTTCATTCCTCGAACGTACTCGAGCGTTGCCCGGTCTCGTGCGAGAAAAAAAAAAAAAAAAAAATGAGCGCAGAGACAACGCGCGTACCTTCCGGAGAAAAGCTCTTTTCGTCTCAAATTGCGCGCTCTCTACTTTTTTCGCCTCTACTTCGCGATCGCATTCCCAAAATCTCTCGAAATTTCGATCAACATCGGCATCGGTACTCGATAATTTTTTCGTACTCTTTTGATATTATTAAACTTCAATGGCCGATAGAACTTGATATCAATTCGAATTCTCGAACGAATACTCAACTGCCATTAGTGTACCGCGGGGGGCGGCGTGATAAAATCTGCGAGATCGGAAAAAAGCCGAAACTCCACTTGAAATTCACTTGGTACCGCGCGCTTACCGATTATCGTCATTATTGTGGAATTTATTTATAATCCCAATATATATATATATTTTTTCATTATTTTTAATCAATATCTATAATCGATACCCCCCGAGAAATAGGATATCGTGAAGCGAACGAAAAATCCAAATTTTTTCCAATCGATCGATTTCGGAGTAAAAGATTTCGCGGTCATTCGGAAAGTCCTCCCCTCTTTCTCGACAAATTGATTGTTTTCGTGTTCTCGAGGAAAACTCGCGTGGGATGTTTGTTGACGACGCTTTTGGCCAAAATCCGTTCGACTCGTTGTCCAAAAGCGCACATGGCTTACGAGAGCCGCAAAGCAACGGGCAGAGTTAACCCGTAGTTACGCAATTCTCTTTTGACCGGAAAGTGAAAGACATATTGGAAAGATTCGTCGTATTTGTCTCGTCCGGTGGGTAACCCATCGGATATCTCGTAGAAAGAACCCCTCGGGTACGTAGAGGACTCTCTTTTCTTCCGTCTTCGTTGCTGTTTATCTCGCGCTAAACTCCATTACCGACGTTTTCTCAAAATTCCAAACAATCCCTCTTATTGAAAAAAAAAAAAAAAAAATCGTATTTTTTTTTTTTCATTTTTTTTCTTCGCTTCTGCGTCGTCGGGAGAGCTTGACGCAATGAAATTTGAACGTAGTCCGACGTTCTCTCTGGTTTTCTGCGTACATACAGCCTTTGCAGCTCCGGTATATCTATATATTGTGTATCTATATACCTCTATACATTTTCTACCCTCTCTCTTTCTCCGTCGAACTTTTGTGTCGGATATGCCAGACCGACTGAATCGTTCTCTCTTTACACCAGAGCTCTCGGCCAGCAGCAGCTCTCGCTGTCACAGTGGTAGTGGGGGAAGAGGGGTGAAGGGGGATGGGGGGTCGGCAGCTTTCCGGTTGCGGCGTTGTCAGTGATGCCGAATAACGTGAGCGAGCGAGATATCGATATAGACGAATAGAATGCGAGGGAAGGAAACAGATCGAAGCTTCGGTGTTGGGGCTCTAGACGTTCGAGAGAACTGGCAACGCTGTAGAATCGACGCCTTCGCTTCAGCATTGCTGGTACGCTGAGAGAGAGGGAGAGAGAGGGGGAGAGAGAGAACGAGAGAAAGACAGAGAGAGAAAGAGAGAAGGAGAGAGAATGAGAGAGAACTCGCGCAATGGGCGAAGCGCGATGGCGAGCCGACAACGTAGCAAAGCTGTGACTCAGCACACGAACAGCAGCAGCAGCGCGCGGCGCAACTCTACTTCGTTCACCGGGAGATCCCCTCTTTGAAACGACCGAATGGCTAAGACGGCCTTTTGCAACTCTATGTTTTGTAACGCGATTCTATGTTGAATAGGGGCCACGAGAGAACGAACTGGTGAGAGGCCAATGAGCGAAGGGCGGAGAGGGGGGGGGGGGGGGGGGGGGCGACTAGAGAAGCGTAGTTGGTTATGCAGTGACGCGTTGGTTATCGATGCCACTTGCCGATCGAGTTCGAGACTTTGTTGCCGCACTCGGCGGAACATACGACTCGCGGGGTCACGAAAAAATTAAAAAAAAAAAAAAAAATGTATCCGATAATAAAAAAATTTCATCCATTTTATTGATGAAAAGCGTATAGTTAACGTCAGTCCCGTAATCAAGTTGATGATTTTTTCATGCAGAAATCGCGATTCTACGGGAATTCTGACAATTGTCTTGTTATTTGGCTTTTTTTTCATACGTATGCGGGAATACCATTGTCGATGTTTGCGCGAATGCGTGGAATCGAAAAAAGATTTTTTTTTTTTTTTTTCTTTCAAACGCTCGCTGTTCGCGAGCGAAAGAAATACGGAAGCGGGCTTATCGACAGCGGATAAAGCACTCCGGTAAATTCTCGGGAGTCGTCAGGGAGATTCCATCGAAGCGCCGCAATGTCGATGTCGTCGCCGCGACAGGCTCTCCGGTTTTCACGTTTAGAATTACTTATATATTTGGAGAGAGCCGCCGGGACGATGGGCGATCGTAAGCGCCGAGTTATAACACGGCTACCATCGTCATTCGACGGACTTTGCTATACGTTATTTTCTACTGTACTGTACAACTCGCTTATTCGCTCGATGACGAAAGCTCTACGGGTTCTCTGTAACGAAACAGTGGCGGTATATAAGGCACACAAACACACAGATACATTCAAATGCACACGGAGTGGGAGCGCCTCGAAGGCCGTGTCGGGTTTTGTAACGCGTTCCACAACGAGCGCGCGTTCCCTCGTTCAAAAATTTTCGGCTCTTAACGCGCGTCCCGCGTGCGCGTTGAGCAATTTCACCCGTAGACACTGTTGCGTTATAACTCGCAGCTCTCCCGCCGAACAAGAGAAGACGGATACAAAATATATTTTAACGACATTGCATTCTTTTTTTTAGCTGCAATGATTTTAATATAATAATAATAATAATAATAATAATATTGTTAAGGAGCGTCAGGATAGTATTATTAAAAATAAAAATAAAATAAAAAATAGGAAAATAAATAAATATTATAAAATTGTAAAAAAATATATAAATCATGTAAAAAATATCTTATTATATTTCATTATTTATATTTTTTATGTTTAATAATACCATTCCGATATTTCTTCGATCGCAGTTTTTTTTTTTTTTTCGTATCCGGATGTATTTGAATGACGTGACGCGAATTTTTTTTTTTATTAATCGCGATTTCAATTCTCACTCTTCCGGTACATAAATATGTTTACAAGTATTACGACGCTTTTCCACTGGCATACCGGATCATTTTTTTTCTCCACGTAGTGCAATCGCAGGTAATTTTCCGACAACAGGAAGGAACAAAGTCCGAGAAACTTCACGATAGTTTGAACTTTGTCTTCGCGACACTGCGAGAATGCGCGAGGAACTTCCTGTCTTTGTTTGTAACGAGAACTCTCTCTCCATCTTCCTTTCAATTCCTTCGTAGACTCCTTTCTTACATCGGTAGCGAAGCAAAAAAATTCAAAGATCAACAACATCCGAATGAGTAGCGAATAAGTTCTTAGAATAGAAGAAAACTGCAATATCGGCGATATATCGACGAAACTTCGAAAAACCTCCTTCCTGTGGCTCGATGAAGCGTCAAACGCAAGGGAATTGGCGGGCGTTGCGTGCTGTAAACTTTCGGTTATACGCGGCAATACATCGCGTAACGTCAATCGGTGAGATGGAAAAAAAAAAACCCTTTACCGACCGCGTTGTTTCGCTAACGGCGTTAACAGTCTTTGCTGTGAATCGAAGAACAGCGCGATTCACGGTGCCAACAAAACACCTCATCTCCGTACACTAGTTGGTCACAAGGCTCGGTAAAAGTTTTGTCGCAATTATATGGATGATGCGGGGAGAAAGAATTTCACCGGCGGCGATGGGGATAGCCTCGTGCTTTGCTCTTCTGTTGCTCTCACTGCTGCTTCTGTTGCTGCCGCTGCAAGGGACAGCTGTTCTCGGATCGAGCGCGAGCCATCGAACACATGTGAGGAGTCTCCCGGAACACCAGGCTCCGTCGGAAGAGAGTAGTTCTCCCGTACGTTCGGATGTAGCCATACGGCGGTAGTGCGTAAGCATAGGGGTTTTGCACAGTTATTCCTCCGTTCGTAGTTCTCTCGCTGTGTGTACCCTGCGTTGGACGAGGGTTGAAGCCGGCTGTGTCGGGCAGCTGCCCGCTACAGTTCGCGCGGCGACAGGGACATCGAAAGAGCTTTCGATCGTCGTTCGCTCCGCGGCAACCCTCTCAAATGAACTAACGGCCAATGCGTTGACCCCAAAACACTCCTCATTACTGAATTCGAATGATTTCAAGAAAATCTTAAATTTCCGAAAATTTTTAGTTTTCGGAGTTTTCAAAAACGTAATTTCCACAATTAGTCTATCGATATTTCGCCTCGAGAAATATCTTCCTTACATTATCGCGTTTCGATTTCCCGATAATTAGCTTAAAAAAATCGATTTTTATCGAAGTTTTGCAGTGATGAAGACATATATAGATTTTCCCCGTCCATTCGATCTCCCAGATCCATGTGCGCTGCGAAAGAGGTGCAAAAATAGTTTTGGTGTTTGAGGGTTAAGTCGACGATCGAAATTCTTGGTTTCCGGTTGTACCCGCGGTACATGAGGGATAAAAACGGGTAATGCGTTGACCCCAAAACGCTATCTATGGCTGAACCCGAATGATTTCAAGAAAATCATAAATTTCCGAAAATTTTTTGTTTTCGGAGTTTTCAAAAACGTAATTTCCACAATTAGTCTATCGATATTTCGCCTCGAGAAATATCTTCCTTACATTCTCGCGTTCCGATTTCCCGATAATTAGCTTAAAAAAATCGATTTTTATCGAAGTTTTGCAGTGATGAAGACACATAGATTTTCCCCGTCCATTCGATCTTTCAGATCCATGTGCGCTGTGAAAGAGGTGCAAAAATACTTTTGGTGTTTGAGGGTTAATTCGACGATCGAAATTCTTGGTTTCCGGTTCTATCCGCGGTACATGAGGGGACAAAAACGGGTAATGTTACGTTGCAAAAGTTAATTCCGCGAAGTATGCCGAGTTTAGGTGGGCGATCGAGGCGACTAGTATCTCAACTCTCTCTCGTATTTATCTCTCGGTCTTTCTTTGTCCTGTGCTCGTTACGTTTATGCCGAGCGCGGTGCGGGGAGAGCACACGCTCTATAGCGGTCGCATACGGTCGAGCGTAGCCACTTCTTCGTAAAGCCGGTGCAAGAAGGAGTTACGTGTTCGTTGGTGTGCTGGCAACCGGCGAATTACGTCAGCAACAGCACAACACGGAGCATTTCTAGCGGCGCGTATTCCAATCGACGAGGGAGAGACTCGAACTGTGCACGAGGCGCGGTTCGTTCGCTGTTTTGTGCGAAGCTGCGAATACTAACTCCGCGTTTCGGCGCGAATGCGAATCGTAATAAACGATCGGAACTGATGAGCGATGTGCAACAAAATAAATTTAAAAAAAAATGCACCATTTTTTTTTTTTTTCATTTCGTTCGTAAAAATATTTAAATAAAAAAAAAAATGTTTACGACGAAGATTTATTATCGAACGAACTGGAAAATTCTTATTGGCGATTACGCATTTATGACGATAGTAAGGGGTATGAGAAATCGAGATTTTCGGTAATGGATATATATATTTTTCGCCCTCTCGACAATCGCCGATTGCCGTCGGGGGAAGTCCGACCGCAGCGGAGTGCTCGTTTTCCCGTTGCGTCACGCATGCCAACGCATAACAGTACAACGCGCGCAAGAGAACTCTCGAGTTCTCTACGCGCGAACGCTATGTATGCAGTGTCCCCGGTGGAGTATGATATTGCGAGGTTTACTCATACATCCGAATGACGATAGTAGCCACGTATGTGCGTTGGACTTTCGACAAAGTACAGTTATTGACGAACGAAGAGATTTCAGTATCGTGTAATCCGGCATCCAACGATCATTAGTCAACGTTGTATACGATCTTTTAAATTGATTAATAATTCGTTGCGCTCTACGGTACCGGTTATGTGCAAAAATAATGATATATAATTTGGTAATAAATATATTTATCGAGGATTATTACCCGAGCGAATCTTAAAATACTGAAAAATGTATCGCGCTCTCGATACGCATCGTCGACTAGTTGTTTACCGTGGAAAAACCAACAATTTCATTACAAGCATTCGATTGTTATTGTAAATCGAAATAACAGGATGTCAGCCGCGTTTCCGTCGATAAATTAATTATTTATATAAATATGAGAGTTAAAAAAAAAAAAATTAACGTATTTCGACAAATTTTCGGAGCAATTTATTATCGCAACTGCTGTTGTTTCTGCCGGCAGTATCAGACGCATTCGATGTTCTGCGATTAAATTTCGTATTTAGTCCGAATTTATAGACAAACGCGGACCTCTCTCAGCCTCGATGGTTCCCTTTCCCCGAGGCACGTTATGGCTACTACGGCGAAACTACCAGTACGTTTACGTTTATACCTGTTGCTCATTCCGTTGTTTCTCTCTCGGGGCTTTGGCGTGTGGATGTCTCGGTGTGTCGGGTATCGCGCGCGCGGGCGGGCGGTATTGCCCTCGGGCATCGTCGGTTCCCCAACCCTCTCTCTAATTTCCATCTCACTCTCTTCTCTACCGAGATATCTATACTTACATGCTTCACATTCAAATGGATGTATCACTACATGTACACGTTGAATACGCGTGCTTTTCAAGACGATACATATGTATATAAGTGCAACGGAGCATCCTTATACCTTCTCATCTTCTTCCGTACATACGTCTTCTCCGTATCTCGGCTGCAACCTCTGTATACCTTACGTGCTGTGCAGCAGCTTCTTGAAGTGTAGAATTATGTGTATGTACACACTTTTAGCTCTCTCTCTTTCTCTCCTTCCTGTTTTTTCCTTCGTAAACTCTTTTCCTCCCACAGAAAAGCGTTCGTGTGCATCCATGCTAATGCCTCTTGGATCTCCGGGAGAGTGGGGAGCCCTAAGCCCCTTGTATTCATACCGCTTTTCTCCTTTCCCTTTTCATCGTTTATTTCGCTTCTCCCTTTTTTTTCCACCGCGCTATCGCGTAGCATTATATTATGTATAACCCCCACGAATCTCTCTCTTTCACGGAGCAACTCTCGGCCCTTTAAATGCCTATCTTCTTCACACATATATCTTACGTAGAGGATAGAGGAGTCTCGATATTTCTTCAAGTCTGTGTTTGTAACTCGAACGTCATCGCCAGAGGTATACCATCCGACCGAATCTTGCTGTGTATGTGTGTACATACATTTATACATAAATGGGCCCCGTGTTACGTTTATGCACGCTGTGTGGCAGAAGTTTCTCCATTCATAAACTTGGCCGGTCCCTGCCGCGGCCGCTTCGGGGTTCGCCGTGTCCTCCTTCTTTCTCACTCCCTTTCCGCCCATTTCCTGACTATCCCTTTCCTTTCTCCCTGTGCAGGTCCCGACGATCCCCCTCCCCCCTCTCATCCCCCCTTCTTCTCGTAAGGACGCCTTCGCTCCTTCTATGTAGGTTACGACGCCACCGACCTCAAAGGGGGTACAGGTACTTGCACGACGTAGTTACTATATACTATATAAGCCTTCAAGGCCACGGCCATCGTCCTCTCGTCTCCACCACCAACGGTTTACATTATACACACCCTTCGAAAACTTTGTCTCGACAATTTTATCTTCCAGTCTCTTCCGCCTCGATAACTTAACCGTTTTAAATGTTATTCTGTTTTTTTTGTTATTATCTCGATGTCAGCAATGATTTTTCAGACCTTCCGTTCGAAGTATTGGTCACGTTTTCGAAGTATTGCGAAATAAAAAAAATAAAAAATTTGTCAGAATTTTTTTACTATATACTATATAAATTTTTTTATTATATACTATATAAGCCTTCAAGGCCACGGCCATCGTCCTCTCGTCTCCACCACCAACGGTTTACATTATACACACCCTTCGAAAACTTTGTCTCGACAATTTTATCTTCCAGTCTCTTCCGCCTCGATAACTTAACCGTTTTAAATGTTATTCTGTTTTTTTTGTTATTATCTCGATGTCAGCAATGATTTTTCAGATCTTGAATTCGAAGTATTGGTTACGTTTTCGAAGTATTGCGAAGTAATAAAAAAAAAAAAAAAATCTGAATTTTTTTTTTTAAGTATCTAATACACAAGTCAATAGTTGGTGAATTCAAATGTTGGAAATATTTATTGTTAAAAACGTTGATTTGTAGACAATTTTTTGAAATTTTAATGGCGACTGTTCCTTCAGATCCTCAGGGTGCTGATAGAGGACTATTATTACGATGGAACTCTTATTTTTTTACACGGAAAAAAATGATGAGACTATCCGTTTTTTCAACTCATCATTTTTTTTCAGTGGGTGTAGCGCGTTTTTTTTTTTTTTTTTTTTCGTTACGAAATTGGCGATTTTTTGGGAATTTTTCTCGATTTTTCTTGGAGCTTTACGACTTTGACAATTTGGAATTAAGCATTTTTCCTTAAAAAATACATGTCACGAAAATAATTCCGATGCGATATGTATCGCTTAAGACTGATATAGACGCATTCTGACTTCGAATTCGATTTTCGATGTGCGTTTTCGTTTAGAATACGTCGTCCAACTTGAAAATAAGTTTACCCCGCGCAATCGACGGGATTTCGTCGATACTAAGTTGTATCAAATTCGATTATGCATAAAGGATTGCATCTTACGCATGATGCGATATCCGGCTCTTTGGAGTTGTGCGACATACTGCGAATCCGCCACGGAGGGTCTCCCACGAGCTCTCCAGATCGCTGGTGACAGAAGTTTGCGGAAGGTTTATCACGCGAAAGGCGCACCGCCGCGATTTGCCCGACAAGTGGCGCCGCACCGTTTGATCCCGTGCAACCGACAAAGTTTTAGCATATAAGACGTATGCCGTTTTCATCGTCGCGCACTGAAGCTTCCGCACACGTTATACAGGATTCTCCTCTCTCTCTCTCTCTCTCCCTTTCTCTCTCTCTCTTTCCGAACTTCGTCGGTTCTCAAGGCTCGAGATTGAGTATTCGAGGGATGTCTCCGGTTTCCTCGCAACACGTTCGCCTCACCTATACAACTTCGGGATACGCGTAGCGGGTAAAGGCGATGTCCCGAAGGGGGTGGTTCGGCGGAGGTATGCATAGATATGGAGGTTTAGGTGTGAGGTGAGGTCGCGCGATAGAGATAGAGAGGCCAAGTGCGAGGGGGGCAGAGGGGGGAGGGGTTTAGTGGCCCGAGAGGAGAGTGTGGAGAGTATATACGAAGGGCGGCAGAAAGAGCCGGAGCAACAGGTTACCTAAAGCTCGAATGACACGCTTGAACGATATTTTTACGATGGTACCATTGCGCGGCCCCAGCTTCACCCACCCGTTCGTCATCCATTCCCACATATGTGTCGATCGTATTTTCTTCTTTTTTTTTTTTTTTTTTTTTTCTACACACTTCTCTCGATATGCAATGGCATTTTGTTCGCTGTACCGTACACAGACGCGTAACCGGTAATCGATTATTGAAATCTTCGTCGGCTACGAAAAATAAATATTCACCGTAACCACTGTCCCTCTCCGATCCGTGTTATTCGCATCGTACGGATTTTTATCACCGACACAGTGAAAAATCTATAGGTATCAGGTAGATAGTACCCATCGACAACGTAAACGAATGATTCACAAATGTTCCGAATCGCGACGCGTCAGATTTATTCACCGATATTCGAAATTTGTATCTTTTCTTTTTGAATTCGCAATCTATAGCCACTAATCCCGTTTATTATCTTTTTTTTTCCACATTTCCGTATCAAAACTTTTGTTCCTATTGTCGACTTTGACTGATCGTCAGAGTAATTTCAAGAGTTTCATAAAAAATAAACCTATGAATCCGGAGTTTCGGCGCGCATTTTACGTTACGATGGGACGCGTATATGCGAACGCGGTAAGTGATAAATAAGTCAACAGCTAACGCGACTGATGCGTCAGCGTACTATATACTACAAAATACTACACCTGCCGGATTGAAAAATGATCTATAGGCATTACTTGCTCTTTCGTACCGATTCTGCAACGCATTCAAAAGGCTCATCTGTACTCGAGAGTCATCCGTGAGAGAGCAAACATTGGCTGTTATTTATGCGTATGCAAGTGTACATCGTTATATAGTATGTAGGTGAGTGTGTGTCAGGAATGTTTGAGCTTTAAGGGGGTACGAAGGGAGAAAGCGGCAGAGGGATAAGGGGGTCGAGGGGGAGGGGGAGGGGGGAGGGCGGGTGAGAAGAGTAAAGAGAGGAGAGGAACGTGAATATGTGAATATATGGGCCATGGAAGAGCGAGAGAGCAGACGAACGAAAGGGAAAACAGGGGGTTGGAGGGCCTCCACCTCCTCTTCCTCTTCCGGCGTGACTCCCCTTTTACTCTCCTCCGTTACTCAACCTCTCTTCTCTCCCCCGTTCTATTCTCTATGTATATGTATTGCACCGTCGGCATGCATGCCGGCGTGCAACGATCCCATTCGATTCGATGCGCGTACGGGATTGATGCACCCCTCGTATACGTTCTGGAGAAGGTCGGGACAGGTATACACACATACAGAGAGAAAATATATCCCGGAGTATATCTATAGATATCTACAACCCGAGAGGTATATATTCTGCCTAAATTTACATACGTATGTGGCTTGTATCCGTGGCCCGTCGATACCTCACGGATTTCCCTTTTTATCGCATCGGGGGATTCCCCCGTTCCGCCGGTCGACCTTGACGACGAGACAAAAATTCCAACCGATCAGCTGTTCGCTTGAAACAGCTGTAGCGGTTGTACTACGGAACGATCGTTTGTGTACATTATAAGTTCAGTGACACGAGGCGGTTACGTAAGATTGCATCGCGAGCAGTGAGATAGATATGTAGAACAGTACACATCAGTAGTCCGCTCGGCGGCGCACGTGTTTCCACGACGTTTAACCGAGCGAGGATTATTATCTTTGCCTTGGATTTGCCCGGCTAACGCCGGTTTCCAACGGAGAGGGAGAGACATTTAAATCTTCGGTCTCTCGGGTGATATCGCTCGATCGCTCTGTTGGGTATCCTCGATCCAGATTCACTTCTTTGCTACTCGCTGGTACTTGTATCACGGTATAGAAATACCATTACTCGAATCGCATCGATATGGGTGACTGTGTATCTTATTTGCCGTCTCGTTTACTCGTTCCGGCATAAAGTGGACACATCCCTGTCTGCTGCTTGGTGTGTGCGAGAGATACGTGAGAGAATATCCGCGGTATTTGTTTCTCTCTATCGCGAACACGCATAGCGGTCTAAACTTGTCCGGTTCGGTACACAGCAGCAGCAGCAACATGAGAACATAGCCATGCAGGATGGAAACTTGGCACGGAATACCCCAGTGACCCCATTGTCTGAAACCTCCATGAGCGAACCCCTCTACCCTCTTCCTCCACTTTGCTCGCATTAAAGCGCGAATTAACAAAGGATAGATATACTTACGGTGACCCACCACCACCATCACCATCATCTCCTCCTTCTCTTCTCTTCTCTCCCTTTCGCTTCCTTCCTACTCAACCCCCATTAACGAGTTCCTGCACAACGACCGTTAGCGGATCTCCCCACGCACACAATTTCAACCCTTATACGTGGCTGGGCGCGCGACCGTTTCTAACTGCAGCGGACACACACCGGCTGGATAGAGAAAGAGTCGGAGGGTGTAAGAGGGAGGATGGGTTGGGGTATAATGGGCTCTCGGCAGCAACAGGTCCTTCGAGGACCCCCGGTTTTCCACTCTGTCTCCCTTCGGTCCCACCCTCTCAAACCCTCCCACTTGGCTACTTCCGCCGAGACTGATCCACTTCCGGCTTTTCCATTGGACTCTTAAACTCTCAGCAATTGAAGATTGTGTTCGAGGAAATCGATGCTGATGGGGAACTATATCAAAGCGACTGAAATTATTTGGATCGAGAAAAGAGTTAAAAAAAAAATGGAACATGAAGAATGCGGAGAGTCGGATGTGAGACCTGTTGAAAAAAAAAAAAAAAAAAAATACAACAGCTCGTCTGGAGCTCCGAAAATAGACGTTCGCGAGTGTGGATCAAAGTTGGACCTCGTGCAGTCAGCAGCGACGAATGGGCAAAAGGATGAAAAGAATTTTGTAAACTGGGTCATAGTCACGCGCTCCGCATGGCAAAACTATAAATCTTTTCGCGCCATCCCCCTTATATCTCTCTTCTCCCTTTACCGCACCCTCCCCCCTCCCCCCTGACGCCGGTCTCTGTGGCCACTGCCGCGAGGTAAGGTACTTGACCTTGCTGCTTGAACTCGAATCCACTCCGCTGCAAGCCGAGAATCCCGAGGGACCTTCCCTCGTCTTATTGCTTTTCTCGTTTTTTTTTTTTTTTTTTTTTTCTTCTTTTCTCTCCTCTCTTTCTCTCAGCGTTAACTCCTCTCGCTTGTATACCGTATACTATAACCCGCCACTTTCGCCTTTATTGTTTTTACTTCTTTCCGAGAACCTGCCTTTCTCTACGTCTCTTTCACTGCGCCCGTTGCTCTCGTTTAAACAGCTTCTTTTTTTTTTTATACTTTCTTAACTTTCTTCGAAGCGCTTTAAGAGCATTATGAAACACAAGTGGCTCAATCGGGTCGTGTTACATCGAGATTTATCGATATGTAACCCTGTAATGCCAACGCCAGGCACGCGCTATGTTGTGACGTACATGTTTGCGAGTTACGTGTGGGAGGACGAGTCCCCGTCCTCACGGGAATCTCGATCGATTCGTCTAGACGATAAACTTCATTCAGCACAGGGATAGAAAGAGAAAGAGCGATAGTCCCGATGCACTCCGCGTGTAATGGACGGGTTCGGTTCGTACTGAGTAGCACCGGGGTCCCGCGACGGGCAACAGACCATCGAGGGGTATCCCGAAGCCAAGTGCGGAATAAACGCTGAAACGTTCGCGTAAAACGTCGATAACCCCCAGGATAGACGGGTGGACGCGGCGTCGAGGACGCGGGATGAATGGGTGAGGGCTGAAGCGAGACAAGCCTGACAGACGGGTCTCTTGCCCGAGCGAGAAAGAGTGCTTTGCGAGAGGGAACGAGAATCGGGCCAATACGGTTTGTTACGGTGCCCGCTTGGTGCTTCGTCGACGTTCGCCGATATAGGGCAGGTCAGTGAGACCAAAGTTTAATCGGTCGATCACCTGCCGCCAGACAGATATGCTGAACACATAATCCAAACTCTCTTTTTTTTTTTTTTCCTTTTATTCTTCTTTCGATAAATTTATCGCCGCGTACGAAGCTTCTACACTGAACTCACGCGCTTACAGATCGATCGATCGTTAATCGTTTAATCATGTTGAACGCTACTCAACGTAGCATTCGCGAATGAATTATGCAATCAATGAACTGTTTCGTCTTTATCGATCCTCTTAGTCATCAGAAACGATTATTGATGACGAAATAATTTTTTTTTTGTTTTCCATGTTCGTCTTTATTTTGGATTAAAAGTTCGAACTAATCAGTTTTTGTATGAAAAATTTGAGAATTTTTTTTTTAATTCATATATTTTTATAAAAAAAAAAACATTTTTGGCAATTTTTTTTTGTGGCTTATTGAAAAAAAAAAAAAAAAAAATGGTTGTGAATTTCTCGTAATTTTATTGAGAATCAAAGTTATCGAAACTCGAAAATATCGAAAATCGTTTGTAAAACAATTTTTTTTTCGGAATTTTTCGAAAATCATCGCGAGTGAAATGTTTATTTTCGAATCTTCCATAATTCGATTAAATTTCGTCGCTGAGTAAATTTTCGAACGGTGTTGCGAGTTTATTATGCGAACAAAGTGTGAGAGGGGGTTTGAGATTCAAAGGCTCCACGAGATATCGTACGTACAACGACCCAACAATCAGTAGCTCGGCTAGTTAGCGGGAGTGCTATTAGCTGGTGGTCGAGAGGCCCCAACTATCCAGGACTCCAGGCGTTCACCGCCCAGTAATCAGGCGGTAGCGAACGTGCAAGACATCGAGCTACCGCTGCCAGGATAGTTATACCTGCGCCACAGTATACTATACAGTAGCGCGGTGAGCACAGCGATCTTCTGATTAAATTTCCTTCGCCGAAAACCCACGCGGCGCGGATTAAATAAACGGATTAAAATTTTAGGAAGCAGAAATGGGCGAAAAAAAAAAAAAAACGTTATTGTATATGAGAAGCAGAGAAAGAGGCGTCGCTCTGCGTCCCGAGCCTCGATCATGACCTACCGCTCTATTACGTCCCGAGACCACTTTAATCTTTATAAGATGCACTACTGTATACATTAGAGTCGTATAGACAGAGGGGTTCACGTATACACACAGAAATTCTGAAGTCGACGAATTCTTCGAGATTTGAGATATAGTATATAGATATAGTATATAGATGTATATATACGTATACGCTACACGTACTCGACACCGCATCGATCAAACGTCTCGTCGTTCGCGAGAGCCCGTCTGACTCATGAATTATTAATCGCTCGAAGGCTCTTGCGATAAAAAGGTCGAGCTCTCTCGGTCGTAGCGTGCGCGCGCGCGCGCGTTTGCAAAAGAGAAAGAGCGCGCGATATACAATCCCGCGAGGAATTTGAATCCGTGTGGTTTCTATACACACGCGGTAGAGTTGGCGGTACGAAGTGCCGACGAAAGATCGCGGAGAAATCTCGAGGAGAGTCTTTTATATCGCGGGCACGCGACTTCCTCCGTACTATAAACTCTTCTAAAATAAATGTCATCACGAGAGGGTGCTTATCGAACTCTCGCGTAAAAACACACTCTTTGCCCCCGTCGCGTTTTCCTCCGGCGTCAAGCAAACGGGTATTACCTGTATGCTATACAGAATACACATGTATTATGTATACAATATTTATGTCACGACGGGTTTCTCTTTCATCGCAAAGCGTGTATTATATATACGGAAGAAACCTTGACGGCTTTTCAACGACGATCGATGATCATTCATGGATATCTTATCGCTTTAACGGAGCGAAGCCCCCGCTAGCGATAGTATCGTCACCGGAATGCATCGTGTTAGAGTCGGTCAACGAACGACGATTATCTTTTTGAACGAAATAATAAAAAAAAAAAAAAACATTATTTTCTAATTATATAAATACAAATCTATCGGTATATTACATTATAACAGATATGATATTACATTATTATTATTATTATTATATTAATTATTATCGATCGTTTTTACGACAAAATATTGATAATTTTGTGGAAAAGTTATGTGTAAACTATATATTATTTAAATATTTAAATGTATTTAAATAATTTATATATTGTTATCATGTCGTTGCGGATCGATCGCAATCCGCAATAAAATGAATGGATTAAACAGCCAAAAATTCCTCAAAAACCTTTAATATTCGCAAATATTCATATTTTTTTCGTATTCAATTGTTTTTGACCAAAAACAGAATGCTTCGAAAGTATCTTTGTCTTTTCACGTCTTATTATTTCTCACCTCGGATATCGTACCTCGTCGTAACGCAGTCTCCTAGCTGTCGTGTTTACGAAAGCTCCGAGTCGAAGGGATACATAAAACGGAGCGTATGCACGCGTTCTCGCATACGCAAACATCTCGCACCCTTTATATATTCTCGCGCATTCCGCCCGTCCTATATATGCATATATACTGTACATATATATGTATATATATATATACGGTAACGCGTATACTCTCGTCTCTTGCAGTCGCGCCTCGTACCTTCCAAAGTTGTGGGACTCATGAATGAGCACCGACGTGTTGAACGTTTACCGCTTCACCCCCTTCTCCCCCCCCCCCCCCCCTGAAGCCTCCACCTTTCGCCCCGACAGCGTATTGTGTTCGCAGTGTTGCACGCCCGTTCTACTGGCTGCTGGGGTTAAACGGGGCTTCCTCCAGAGTTCTCTCGGTCAATAGTTTCCCGATGGCGCCTCTCTTCCACCGAAGCTCTCGACTCTCGTCGAAGGGGGGCCCCCCCCCTCGTGGCTATTCGCTTCTCTCTCGGCTTTCGCGCTCACATCCCTCGACTCTCTACCGCGAACTCGCACACCGACGAACGACGAGTACTTTATTTCAACGTCGACGAGAGAAACGAGAGTGAGAGTGAACGGTAGCGGGGACGATCCTTGTATACAACCGGAGTGAGATCTCTAGCGTGTGTTCGCACACAACGAGCACGAAACTGGCCATTACACGGCGATGTTACGACGAGAGAAGGGAAAAAGAAAGAAAAAACAAAAAAAAAAAAAGAGATCCGTGGTTAAACGACCCGAGTATCCAAGGGACAAGAGATCGATCTTTCTTGCGGTCCGTAGGTATTCCTCGAGGATGGAGGGAGCGACACGTGTCTCCATTCACAAGAATAACAAACCAGCAACCAGCAGGTTCTTCGCCTCGAGTGTGACTCGGTCAACGCACAACAACCACTTCAAACGTATGTTTCACAAAGTTGGTATAGGAATTGTAAAGATCGACGGTAAGATGTCCCTGCAGTGTTACACGCCGGTTGTTCGACAGGTATAATCTCGAAACTGTGGACTTTACTTTCATTCATAAATATCGTAACCGCACTGATTTAGTAGCTGTTTGCTAAACGATGTATGATTTAAGGTCATTTGACTGGTAGAACGTTACAGAAATTAAGTATCGCGAAACACTCAAACCCCCGCAACGCGATCGCGGCAACCAATACTTTTACGTGGTCTCCAGTGGTCCGGGAAGTTCCGGAAGTCCTGGAAGCGTTTTTAAATTTTTTCGTCCTGAAAAGTCCTGAGATATCCGTGAATTTTTTATTGTCATAAAAAATTCGTATAATCTCCCAGAATTTTTTTTTTTTTTTCATTTTTTTCTTTAATATTTCGATTTTTTTCATATTTTCGAAAAGTGCTTCCGTATAAATTTGAAATTTTTTGTACTTCGGTCGTATAATCGCCGAACACTGAGTCATCTAAATGCTTGGTATCAATGTCGCAAAACAGAAATATATATTATGTATTCATAATTTCATCTATTTTTTATTTACTCCAATGTCCTTCAATTTTTTTTCGACTTTTTACTTAACACTGTGCTATACATTTCAACGTATACATCTCCGTAACAGCCGATAGCCAAACAATTCGCGGACAGTGACAAAATCTTTTCCGTAACCAAAGCGCCCCTCTACTTTATTACCTTCTTTTCCCCTTTATATTTTTATTTTCAAACACTTCTTTTTTTTTTTTACCACAAACCTTTCATGAATGAAACTGCATTTCACGTGGAAAAGTATACGTAAGAGGGATCCGTACTACTTTACTATAACGATACTATATACTATAACGCGCCGGAACGATCGTAAAAAGAGCTTCTCTCCGGTTCGTAATACTTTCGACAGTACTTTGTCGGTCGCCTCGCCGTTCTCGTCCGTTCGTGTATACGCGACCCCGAAGCGCAAGGCAGCAACGAGCGATGCACGTTGTGCTCGCGAGAGGCAAGGGGTGGAGGTGGAGGAGGGGTGGGGGGGGGGGGGGGGGGGTTGGGGGTGAGAGATAGGGTGGTACATACATATGTAGTGTGTACAGACAGCGTTGTATACCGCCGTCGAGACTCCCAAGTTCCGGGGGCACAGTTAAAGCGAAGAGAACCCTCTCCCCTTGTGTGTCGCTGTTATTGCTGAGTGTGGATAAGACCGCGGGGCTCTGGGAGATTCCTCTCTCTATCCTCTATCTTCTTCGTCGCCAGTTCGCCCACTTTGTCGAGTTATGAATGGGCGAGAGAGCGAGAGAAAGATACTCGACGAAACTATACTCGGCACGTATACTATTAGGCTATTAGCCGAGAGGCTACACTACGGGAGTAGAAATCCCTCTTCGAGTGTCGCACACGTTTAGCGTATTTGTATTTGTGTGCTCGAGTTTGTAAGCGTGCCTCGTACGAATTATACGCTTCTGGCGCGTGGTCTATGCGGTCCGTGTTGCTTGACTCTCCTGCAAGGGGAGGAAAGGGTCTCGACCAACGCGAATGAATGGCATATATACGTATACCTATGTACTACCGGCGCACGCCGCTTAATAGCTTTGTCCGTTTCTCCGTCCTCCTTCCTCTTTTTTCCCTCTCTATCTCTCTCAGTATTCCACTATCGTTGTGTTGTGTTTTCACTGTTGATGAATCCGAGGCGTTCTCGCGGGGTCACTCGGCCCCTCTGGCACGATGCCCCGGTAAAGCACCCCGTCGTTTGTGCCACAAGACATCCCAAAGACTCGCGACGACCCGCAAGAATCCTCCACTCGAATATCCAGACGTCTCGGCACGCGACCCCTTTATCGTTATCTTTTTTCATTCAATCTCATTATTTCTCCGACAGATAAACGATAAATTTGTATTTATCAATTAATAAAAACGAAAACAAGAAAAAAATAAAAAATTTCTCGATGTATTTTTTTTAGGTTATTTTCTTACTGTTATTCAGAAATGATTATAGCTATCAAGATCGCATTTTTTGTAGTAAATCTCAACCATAAATAAAATAAATAATAAATTACAAAAAAAAAATAATAATGAATACTGCCATTAATAAAAATGCACATAAAAAAGTAATTACTGTCGGGATACCGAAGCGATTGATTATCGACACGAGAAATTTTCTCGTATCGTGTTTTATTGAAATGATTATTAATGTATAATTAATCGAATAGATTACTTTACAATTCATTGCATCGCGTATGAAAAATTGATCTATCAATCAGTCGTCCATCTGTACTGTTATTATAAACGATATAATTCGATAGAATCGACGACAGCGTTAACGAGTTAATCGTATCTTCGATCTTCCGTGGTCAATGAACGAGACGGCGAGTGGCACGCGCCACTCGGGTGTTAATAGCTCGTCCGTTCTCGCGCTCGTTCTGTTCTCCGTACTCTCTGTCTCTCCCTCATGCACCGTCGAGTTAGTTAACGGCCTCTAACGCACGAACGGTAAGGCAATCGTTCCGCGTGCACGTGCGAAATGTGCTTCGTAGACGAGAGATTTAACAAGCTTACGGACGAAGTCGACCGGTGTGTTTCTCCGTAAACGCAAACATCTCCGGACACGCGTACCGAGAGACATAAGTCTCCGCGGTTACGGAGATTCCACTGGAATGACTACCAGATGCAAGCAAAACTACGGAGAATCACCGAGCGTTATTATTCCTCTACGCGGCTCTAAACACCGGGTGCTTTGCTCGCTAACTGCTAAGTCGCCACCGACGAGGGTGTGCGTTTGTGTGTGTATTTGCGCGCGCGCGCGCGAGAGAGCGTACAATCGCGGTGACAGGTTATTAGTCTGGCGTAAGTCTGGCACGGTGAACGAGAATAATAGACTAGGTGTGACATTGCCCCAGTGTGAGGTCTCTCTCGTGGCGGAGTCGCCGGGAGTGCGAGAAAGATATTAAACAGACGAATGAAAGGCGAAAGAGAGGAGGAGGAGGAGGAGGGCCTACAGAGATACGAAGCTCGATCTCTCTCCCTATCCCCGTAGTTTCATCCTCTTCCTTCTTCGTTCCATCCATCTATCCTATCTATCTATCTCTACTCGCGATTGTACTTCCTACTCTCGTCTCTTTCTCTGTGCTACGAGCTCTCCGCCGTGTCAGTCGAGGCCGGCGCGCGTTCCTCGGACCCCCTGGCATTATTGTCGTAATGTAGGTCTAGGCGCCCGCCAGTCGTCGGTTTAGTTCCTTCCTCTTTGCCCCCCTGTCTCTCCCCTGGTCTCGTCTCTTCTCTGTGCACACTGCGGCTCTGTCGCCGCCGCAGGTGTCGCGTGCGGCCCACCGCCGGCATTGTTCCTCAATGAAATTCCCCCTCGACGTCGCCTTCGTCTCTCCTATCGCGAATGTTCTCCTCCTTTGCTTCTCTTTCGGGACTCGTTTTGCCTTCTTTATTCCTCTCTTTTCGTCTATGTGTTGAGTCAATCTCGGAGCTCGAGATTTCAGAGCTTTTATCGCTTGTCTATCTCTTGTCTCGTCTTCTGTATATATATATATATATATATATACCTGTATCTGTATCCATCCGTCTTGATCACGTCGAAATGGAATGTCCCTACTCCTCGGCTTCGTTGAATTTCTCTCAGCGACGGACTAAATATTTGCCGCTGTCTGGTGGGATCTTCGGATTCTCATCTCTGCGATGTCTTCTACACCCTCTCGCTTCCCCCCGGTACCGCAGACGTGTCGTACGCCAGTAGTAATGGACCTGTGTCATCACAATTATGTCCTCAGCTGAGCGTTGATGAGTTTTCATACGTTCGCTTGTTTCTTGGGCCGTTTATTCCGTGTGGCACGCGTCGTTGCTCGGGGTCAGGTTCACAAAAGCCATTAACACTTCTCAACGTCACGTTGGCGCGAGCGATACCACCGGGAGTTGCTGGTTGTGTATAGAAGAAGCGTCGCGAGGCGAGTCAACTACTGGCAATAAAATCGTTCGAGTAGACTGACGTGAACCGCTTTGGCATGAGCGAAGAAAACGGCGATGGGGAGGGGGAGGGGGTTGACCGAGTAACATAGAACGGAGGGTATATATATATATATTAAGAGAATTATAGCGCAAGGGGGATAGCAAAAGTGTGTGTGTATGTGAAGCCGAAGCTACGTAGAGTTTCATGGTCGAGAAATGGCTAATGCTCTCTTCTCCGCGGCTCATTCATCGACTTTACTATATACTATAAGCTGCGGGCTCTCTTACCCCTCCCCCTCACCCTCCTCTTACGATCTTCCTGATTTAGATCTTCGCTTCATACACCATCGTGGTGTACGAGGTCAGTGACCCGCCTCCCCTGGTTGGTTGCGTTACCGCATTCACCAGCTGCGCAAAATAATTTACTGTTTCGGTATTATTTCTCTCGTTGCGGAATATAATGACTGGTTATCACCCTCAACGGTATATTATTGCGTCCAACAGTAGAAAGCATGTAGAACGCTTGCCATGGCTTACGAGGGGAGTTACAAAGAATTCCCGACCTGTAGAACTACGTGACTCCCGTAAACACTGGATAATTACTACGACCCTGAAATAAAAAAAAAGTTATATAAAAATAAATAAAAAAAAAGCCATGGAATGGCCGAATTTCACCCTCAACTAAAGTGCCGCGCGGCGTGTAAGAGGCGAATTACGCGAACGTGCGGCCGGATAAGGATGGGCTACTTTTTGGTTGGAAAAAGGAATAGGATAACCACCGAGCGAATAGCGTGCAGGAAGCAGAAGCAGAGTCGTGGCTTTCCAGCTAATTTGAAATTCAAGACTTCCCCGTCTAGAAGCACCGAGACGCGGGGGGGGGAGGAAGGGAGAGGGGAAGAAGGGGGACATGAGAGCCGTTGGTGAGTGAGTGAGATGAGGTGAGGAAAGGAGTAAGAACAGAGTATATAGAGAGAGCCCCGAGAGTGGTACATCAGCTGACTGGCGGTCTGCTTCTAAGATGCACCATTCATCCCCCTTCGGTTGGGTTCTCTCCTTCTCGGGGCTACCCTCTCCTCCCTTTGGCTTCATCTCGCTCACTCGAACGCCCGGAGGAGCTTTCATTCACACGTGCATGGCCTCTCTTCTACTCATTCCCGCGCGCCCATTGACGGGCCTCTTCTCCTCTGCACGCTAGAAACTGCCGCGCTTCGCTTCCCTCATCCTCCATCAAACCGTTCCTATACCCAACCAAGCTTTCCATCCCTCTTCGCGTATCGTATTCTATATCTTCGTTCTATCGTTTTCTTCCTTCCTCTTACTCTCACTTTCCCTCGTTCGAAACTCACCCCCCCCCCCCCCCGTCTCCCTCCTCGATCTATCTTATATCTGTATCTATCGTTCCCTCTCGTCGCACACACTGCGAGACGAGACACGCCGCACAATCGCGTTATACGGCGCCCAAGCCACTATGTCTCCCGATTTTCTCCTTCCCTCAACTTGCCAGTCGACGACGCTGAGGGAAAACCTTCTATCTCATTCTCTTCGTTGCTCTCATCCCTCCGCAAACTCTCACTTTCTCCCGACGTCTTCGCGATGGTCGTATAACGTCGACGCCAGCCAACGGGGCCAGCGCCACTGCACAATGTGGATATATACCTATTCTTATCCTCGTTCTTCTACCCTCGAGCCGTTTCCATCCCTCACAACTCCCTCTCTCTCTCTCTCTCTCTCTTGCCATTCCGTCCCTTCCCGCCTCATCCCTCTGACCTTCTCTACACCCGTTCCTCTTCCGGACTCCGGCACTCTCGCCTTTGTTTATCGCCGCAAACAGTACTCACGGGGATGGGCCCCGGGGAAAGAGAGACAGAAACCCCCCAGAGGTTGACGTCCGCATTGGAATTCTCTTGCGCGCTGTGGTGTTGCTGGAAAGGGTGTATATAAAACAGGGAGGTTCGGGGGGCCGTTTGAAGCTGAAGACACGAGCAGCCGCGAGGAGAAAAGCCACGAGGGTTGGGTCAACGACGATTAACAACTCGTGAAGCAACGAAAGCGCTCCGCTGTCTTGCCTCTGTGCACATGTATGCGTCTATATACACTTATATACCTAAAGATCTCCGAGTCATTCCGCTAAAGGGAGTTGATACACAAGTATGTTTATACTGTGAAATACCGTGCGAAACCCAGTGGCACGCTTTCTCTTACCGGGTCAAGTTCGAGAGGGATGATACCAAAGGTTACTGCCAACGGTTATCCCATCAAATTCATCCCTCCGCTGTCTCGGTAGATCGGCTCAACAGACGCTCTCGTTTTCTTTTTTACCATCTTATCTTTTTTTTTTCTTTCGTATCATCAAATTCTGTTCGGTTAATCATTTCAACTGATATTTAACTTCATTTTTTTTTTTTTTTTTTTTTTTCGTCAATTCCGTTGTAACCTTTAACCGCGTTACGGAAATGATGGTTCATTAGATCCGTTGACATCGGAACTGAAATTCAATTCTTTGGAGTTAGTAACCCGAGAAAAATAACAAATTGGCTGATTCATTGTCTTTTCCCGTCTGGGGACTCGCGGAATGATGCATATACACAGAGTCGGTCGTATAAGGCTAGCAAACCGCTGCCAGGCCATTAAGAGCGAGAGTGGCGATGCCGCTGCTGCTGCCGCTGCAGTGTACCGAAAGATTTCAGTCATTTCCGCATGCCCTCGCGGCCTCGAACGCGCTTCCACTAACAGACACACACACATACACATACACTCTCTCTCTCTCTGTGGGTCAAGTTCAATCGCGAAGGGGGTGTTCGAGGGGATAACTACTACTACTACTGCGTACCATTACTATCTCGTCGTTGGTGATGGTATAACCGAGAATGACCGAGAGCTGCGGAGGCACATCGAGAGCGAAACGTTACGAGAGATAGACAGCGATAGAGAGCAAAACGTGGGAGAGTGAAATACGAGAGTTCGCGCCGTGAGTAAGATAGAGATAGATGGGGAGGGCCAACGTTCGAAGCGAGGGAAGTCGTTCTTCCGTTACTAACCACCGATCGATGCTTTATCGAGATAACAGGTAAGCGAGGTAGGCTGGTGCTGCTGATGGTGCTGGTGCTGCACGTTGGCAAAGCTTCCAACGCGCAATTAAACTTCCACCTCTGTCCAACGGAGTATTCTATCCCTATGATTTTCAGGTCTTCCATTCTTTCACCCTTTGCTACGATCTTCTTCCGTTACTTTTCCTCCTCCGTTATTTTCTTCTCAACGTCGTACTTACGAAGAAAAAATCATTTGTTGCTTCGGCCAATGATCAAATGCGCTCCAATAAATGAATTGATTGATTCAACAAATGAATTGGTTCGTAATTAACTATGTAATATTTTGGCGTCACTAATTGATTTGATGGAGAAACCAATTAATTGTTTACTACAACCAATCATTTGGTTGAAGGATTTTTATCATTCCCTTGATTACGTCATCGGATGTTTTTTCTCCATGCGGCTTTATGGCTTTCGTACGAATTTGGATGAAATTCGGAGCTCTCGTATTGCCGAAAGATTTTACAGCGACTGCTGATGAGAAACAGCACAGCGTATTCTATACAATTTTACGCGTTAATGACGATGAATACGGCCTTTTGTTTCTTAAATGACTCAACAATGGACGCCGAATTTTGTAGCAATTACGCGGGTGATTGTAATTTTAAAAAACCCAATTATTAAACTAATTTCGTAAAAACTATGTCAATATAATCGATAAAATCAATTTATATTGAATAATTGACTAATATTGGTTCTCAAATAACAAAAAATGCAATTATTTTAAGAATAATTCAGCTATTGTATTAAATTGATTCAATAAAATCGTCGGCTTATTTTCGAAATATTTAAATTTTCACGATTGTTTTTTTTTATGGAGTTTTTAATTATTGGTGAAATTACCATAAACAATTTAAACATTTTTATTTTTTTTTCAAAAATAATATCAGTAAAGTATTCAGTATAAATTAATTTTATTAACAATTTTTTTACATTGACTTCGTTATTCAGACATTTCGCGTAATTAAAAAAAATGTAATTCTTTTTTTTTTTTACTTATTAGTGAAATTACGATAAACATTTAAATTTTTTTTTTTTTTTTTCAAAAATAATATCAGTAAAGTATTCAGTATAAATTAATTTTATTAACAATTTTTTTACATTGACTTCGTTATACAGACATTTCGTGTAATTAAAAAAAAAATGTAATTCTTTTATTCTCGTGCCCTTGACCTCTGTTCTCCGACCTTCCGTCCCTCGTCCCTTCGTGAATATCTTCTCGCTATCGCACTCGCAACAGTTTCCGTGTCCCAGCGCCGAATGTAGGTGAACTTCTCTGTCGGTTTCTCGCGTTCGCGATAAACTCTATATAGACGAACGTATACGTGTGCAGTAGTAAGCGCGCGTGATGGGATGGGGCATAGATCTCACTCTCGTCGTCGCCTGTTTACGTGAGTCAACAATGACGCGCGAGTACCCACTGTGCAATGGGAGAGTCCCGTCTTCCTGCTCCAGATACGATGGGAGACACCATGTGTCTCTGTGTGTTTCTTATCGATTCAACGGCCCTCGGACGGCTCTTGAGACGACCAGACGACGACGACGACGACGACGAGGATTCTCGGCACGTGGACAGTCTACTGTTACTCCCTTCTTTCTTTATTCCCTCCTCTTTTTTTTATCCTATTTTCTCGCTTTACACGCCACGACTTTTCTTATCGTCGCTGCACGCCGGGGCATTCACGTAGGTCTGCACGCGATCCAACTCCGGACCGTTCACTTTTACGTATCAATTAAAGAACGAGAGAGACTCGATCCTGCTTTCGATGTACTTCTTGTCGTCGGACACTCCGCGGTAATCTGATACATTTTTTTTTCTTCTTTTTTAACACGTAGATGCATTCATTCTTCTTCCTCTCATTCGTACATTTTTCTTATCGCTCGTCTCGATCTATTGCGCGAATGGAATACCAAGTAACGTCGTAACGAGAAGCGACCAGAGTTCGTAAAGATGAGGATGCAAAAAAAAAAAAAGAAAAAAGTGCGAGTTTCTCGTTTAAATATATACGAATTCATCGAGGCTTCAGCCTGTTTTTTTCACTGGGTCAAGTTTATCCACGAGGGGGAAAAAGAAGTAACCGGTGCGCGTCTCGTTGTTGACGAAGGTCGAGGGCCGCGGCATGGGGACAGAGAGCCGCGAGAGACAGAGCGGAAAAGCGAGAAGCTCGAATGAACTCGAAAATTGATTCGACGAAGAGAAAACGAGAGGCGGTTACACAGCCGGATAGTCGAACGAGAGAAAGAAGGGAATTGTATAGCGTTTAAGCGGCGCGGGAGAAGGGAGAGAAAGGAGGAATAATGAAAGAGCCGAAGCGTGGCGCCTCGTTGAATCCGTTCTTGTGTTACTAATGAGCAATCGATGTCTTATTGAGATATCGATCCGCCTCATCCAGGGTCAACGCTCGACGAACAGAATCTCAGCAGGTGACTTACGTCCTGCGCTTCGCCTTTTTTTTTCTCTCCCCACTCTTCCATTCGTCCGGCGTTTCTTTACCGGTCACTCTCGCTTTCGAGAGAACCGATATTCCCCTTCGTCTCTCCCCGACTCTGTATATGACTCATCTTCGCTTAAACTCGCCTCTGCCCCGCGACTTCCTATAATAATACTCGTTAAATACGAAGTCTGTTTCATGAGCTAAAAATACCCACTCGCCGTTAATGTATACGATAAAAAAAAAAAAAAAAAAAAAAACGCAGCAGCGAATGCATACGTGTGCTCACTGCTCGCTTCGAAAACGAAAGTGAACTCGATTTCCATTCGGAATCCCGTCGAAATGGAGTGATCGAGACGCGAGAGTGTAAAAGCCGGAGAAAGAGGGAAATAGAAGTGGCGAGCTGCGGTGCAGCATTGCACAAGAGAAGGAGGCGTCGAAGGGTGCGAATGCTCACTCTCGACGGTATGAAGTAGAGTGAGCGAACTGGAAACGTCGAAACTTTTGCCGTCCGCGAAATCGACGAGCGAAAGGGAGAGAAGGGGGGAAAGGGGCCTTTAGCCACGCTGCTGTACTATCACCCTACAGCACACGGTTACTATATGCACTTGGCTGGCTGGCTGGCTGGCTGGCTGGCAGCAGCAACAGCTGTTATCGCGTTATACGGTTCGCACGAGCGGCTCGTAACTTCATATCATATAGCGGACGAGGGAAAGGGGATGGCTGGCTGGCTGGCTGCTGCTGCTGCTGCTGTACAAGTGCTTCCCGCACTCGGTGAGTGGGTCAAGTTCGGAATGCTTATGATAACAGTTCAGCCGCGCGTTCCAGTTGCCAACCCACCCCCTCGTCGTCGTGTGGCTCACGTCTCTCTAACCCGCGTGCCCTTCGCTTGCCGAGCACAAGCTCCCGAGTCTACCTTTCCTCTCTCTATCTCTCCGAACCTTCCTTGACTCTCCTTCTCACTATACATATCTCTGTATATAACTCTCTTGGGTAACTATCCCACTCTCTCTCGCCCTCCGGTGGTTAACCCGAGGGGTTTCCTCGCGACAACCACCCTCTCCTCCCTCTGCCCACTCGCCTCTACAATCTTCCGCTCCCTTCGCCCGACCCGTCAAACTCTGACGCGTACCGAAGTTCAAGAACCGGTTTAACTCGCAGAAGCGAGCTATGTGTATAGACGTTAAGTTCAACAGATACATAACTCATAGTTTAGGAATAGTTTTCGACTAACTTGGAATTAAGGTACTACTTATGTTAACGTTTGTGACGAGTTTCGCGTTTAATAGACTTCGATCAATCGTTTGAATGGTTTTTTTTTTTTGTAATTGAGGGGATATTCGAGTTAAAAATGGCATAATATCTGTTGTATCGTTAAAATACTATGGGGTGCGCTGAGGTACTCTTTGTTATAACCAAAAACATTGAATGTATTGAAATGGAATCGTGATGGCCGCTTTTATTGTTGTTATTCGAAGCATTTCGGCACTGTATGCACGCCACTATTTTTACGATTCATTCGAACTTTTCTTCTTTTTTTTTTTTTTTTTCATTTTTTTTTTTTTTGTAAATAAAAGTCAGCTGACACAGAGTGGAACCCGGTTTGGTAGTACGATTTAAAAAAATTTATCCCGACCTCATCGTTTATTTGCGACAGCATAGGTATTATGCGATTTTCAACTTCGCTACCCCCTTATTTTAGAATTTTAGTATCGCGCTAAACGCGATGTTGCGACTCGTAAAAAGTAACTATACTCGTAACAGCGAATGTATATTCATTAGACTATAGGTCGATAACACCAATCCCGGAAAATCTACCAATGCGAAGCAAATAACTGTGTTAAACCATCGCATGGAATTATGCATTTTTTAAATCCATATATAAGATTCAGTATTCCAGTGCGGCATATGAATTATTTACCCAATTGCACATTCGCTTATTCGAAGTATTTGTCGCGGAATTAAACGAAACATTTTACGATCGTCAATTTTCCTTTATTTTTTTTCCCTTTGGAATACATTTTTCCTCCCGTTTTCGTTCGCGAAGTTATTTTTCCATCGTTTTTGGCGCAAGGCGCGCGAGTCCCTTGACTTTTTTCCACTCGGGAGTTATTCGGTCAACGGCATTGGTAACACAAAACACGTGTGTACGCGAAGCGTAGACGCGAGACAACGGGTAGTACGTAGTGACGGTATAACTTTGCGTTACAGTCGAGCGGCATTCGTGCAACAAGTGTGACGCGAATAGGTACGTAGAGTGGGGTTAGCCTGGAGCAGAGAGGAATCGGGAGAGTCAGAGGGTTAGCCAGAAAAAAAAAAAAAAAAAAAAAAAAAAACACATAAAACACAGAAAAAAAGAATAAAAAAGAAAAATAAACAACAACATCAACAACAGACGAGAACGAAGCGAAATAGGTCGACTTTCGTGTATACCGACGAGCTTTATCGGGATACGTCAACAATCGGGTGGTTCGGGTATCCTATGTATTCCGCGTTCATGTATTTCCAAACGCCCTCCTCCACCCACCCCTTCGCACCCCCTCTTCTCACCGCGCCGGAAATACATTCGCCAACGCGAGGTGACGCGTTTGCATCTCTTTTTCTCTTGTGTTCTGTTTCTCTGTTTTTATTTACCTTTCGCTACGCATATCCTCTCTCGCCGGTGTATTTCCCTCGTTGCCCCAGACACCAATCCGTAAAATTGATGAAATTTTATATCACATCAGCGGTCACCCGGTTCGCCATGTATCATGCTGGTTAGATATCACGTCAGTGATGAAAAGTGACCTTCGACGTCATGCGAGTGTTTTCAGGAACTCAAGTTCGGTTAATTCATTAAAAGCCGCGTGGGGTCGACATCGATTCGACGTGATTTATCGTCAATTATGACTCCAACGGGTGAGTGATTTTTTAAATCCAAAACATCGAAACTATTTAATATCGACAACGCGTGGCTTTGGTGATCACCAAAGTCGAGTATCGCTAGCGGTCAGTACTTGGATGGGTGACCGCTTAGTTTCGCGATCACCGGCTATCAAGCGTTGATTTCGCGGCCATTTTTTCTGGGAACTGACTGTGAAATCACTTAAGTCGCAGTTTTCCGCAGTTTATGGATGTCTACGCAAATGCCGTGTACAGTCCAGAAATCGGGACGACGATCGAAAAAAATCGAAGATTTCGCACAGATCTTCGATTTTTTCCAACGTTGTTTCGACTCGCCCCGGTCTCTTTTAGAAAGAAATCGATACGTCTCGATGACATTATCGCGATACGAAATAACGAAAGATCGATAGGTAAATTCTCGTCACTGTGAAACGAATAATAATTACACACAGTTCAATGAATGCGGTCGGTCGGTATATGCGTAATTAAAAACGGAGACCTTGCAGTCGTTCATTCACTGATCTCTGGACTGTGTTCGATTGTTATCGCTGTCTGCACCTGTGGAGTGTATCCGTGTATAATACACAATCGCCCTTCTCTCCTCCCGCGAGTTATCTCATTGACTGCAGAGCGCGGACCCGCGTATTATTTATCATTCGTTTAGAATAATTCATCGACAATGTAATCGCATCGGGTTTTATTAGTCTCGTGCTCGCCAGCGCGCGTCTCGTGTAGTTCATTGATATTATTCATGCATAATAAAGTATATCGTCATTATAAATTCACGCTTTTCGAATGTTCGAAGCTCTTCGAACGCGCGGCTGCGCGCGCACATTGTCGGAGATTTATTCGCGAGAAAGCAAAGTGGTCGTTTGTCGATGTATATATGCATGTCGTCGCGACCGTTCGCGTCGTTTACGCGAAGAAAAATGAGGTGTAACCCGTTGACGATGTCAGCGTTCACGTTGCTCCGTTCTTCGGCGCGCAAAATTGTATATACGTGTAACGACTTAATTACGAGGTCGGCGTGCGTATCGCGGCGAGGTGTTAAACTACGGTGGAGAACGGGGGGGAGGGCAGGAAGGGGGTGTGCGAGGAGAAGTACGGTAACACACACGCCGAGGGCCAGAGGAGGAAGGCAAAGCGAGCGTACGCCCGCCTCGACGAGAGACGTCGGGGGTACGAGAGAAGAGAGGAGGCTACACCGGTGTGTGTACCACGTACGTTTGTGTTAGCGTGCGGCGGGCCGGTGCCGGGCTCGCGCTCAATGGTTTAATGGGATTTATGAATGGATAACGACTCCCGGCCGGCTTTTTCACTCTCGCACGCGCGTAACCGAGCCCCCCAACACAACGCGGAAGGACAGGGGGAGGCTGGCCCCCGATCCCCGTCGGTACCGGCGATGGAACGAAAGGGAATTATGTGACCCGCGCGCGATCCTCCTCCCCCGCCTCCTCTCGACCTCTCCGTATTTCCCTTCCGTTCTTCTCTTTTCCCTTTTACACCGAACCGCATGACGACGAGAAAAAGCCGCAATCACCCATAAACATTTGCGTTACGTTGCGCTGCACCCGCGACCCTGCGACAAATTTAATTCTACGGGTTTACGAAAAAAAAGAAAAAAAATCAGTTTTTCACTATATCGATTGTGACCCGATGAACGATATATTACGAAAGAAATTAAAGGTGAAAATTCAATGGCCTTTGGTATTAAAAAAAAAAAAAAAAAAAAAAAAAGGGGCAACGAGTAATTCGATTTGCGATCGATTGCGGACAATTTCGCTCCCGGTAATACCGTCAAGACGAGTGAGTTCCGCGAGAGTGCGTGTCTAAACGTCTTTATTAGAGTCGAGAGAACGAAGAAGAAAAGGAGTGCCCGGGGTGTGGAGAAGAAGAAGAAGGGAAAAAAAGCGAGCAAACGTTGCGTCCGACTAGCCATTTAAACGCGAGACACACTCGCGACAGATAACTCGAGATCCCAAGTAACCCGCGAGATTTCCGAGCAACAGCTGCGGAGATGTACCAGAAGAAGAGACGAAGAAAGCCCGAGAGGCGCGTGTCGCGACGACGTATCCCGGGGGCAGGGACAACCGAGGCAAGAAATCAGAGTCGAGTTTGTAATTCTTATAGAATCCACAAGAGTTGCACGAGGAGAGAGGCCCACTTCGGGAATGCGTTGAGGATATATAGTGTTATAGCAGCGCAGCTAACATCTATTATGGCGTTGGGGATCGCTGCCGGTCCGCGTGCGGCACCGGAGAAGGAGTCGGCCGAGAAGACGAGATAGAGTCGGAACCGGCGGCAAAGTCCGATGTGAAAAAAAAAAAAAAAAAAAAAAAAAAAAAAACCAACTCGCGGTGGTCGACGCCCGCGTCCCCCGATTGAGTCATTTGCCATATTTACCCGCGGGTAGAACTTCTCTTTCAACGTGTCTCTCCGCCGATCTCTCACGTCCGGATTCTGGACAGGCAACACGCGTTTCATCGGGACAACAACATACATATATATATATATATATATCCCCAACTTGGCAACAAGTTGTACACACGTTCATTGAGTTATTCCTGCCGCCGGTTGAAGCGATATACTCGCGCGGGACGATAAAACATCGAACCGCAAAAGCTATAAAGAGAAGAGACCGTCCGATACGAGTCATTGGGAGTAAAACTCTCGTGGATAATCTATACGTTTATATATACGACGCGATCGGCCTTGCAAGTACGTATACATACGGCACAAGGCATCACCGGGCACGCAAGTTCCTTCAGTTCCGCAAGCGACTCGCCTCTGTTGTTTCTCCCCCCGTAACCCTCAACCCCCCCTCTTGTTTCCCCTGGCAATCGACGACGAACTAGTCTCGCGACTCGGTCACGATTCCCGATTACGACACACACACAGGCAGAGAGAGGTACGGGAACGCGGTTTATCGGTCGATGATCCATGAACCGTGTTGGCAGCGCGGTATTCCGCTGCGCGGTTCTTTGCCCGGACTTTACGTTGTATACAAGTTGCATATACGGTACATAACATCGATACATACCGTCGCAAAGGCAATAACAATAGTTAGGTAAGAAATCGAGAATCTCCCGTCTACACATGTATACTGCGGAGTTAAGTTAACAAGTGTGCAGTAACGTCATAATATCAGATTACGTATCGGCTACAGCGCTGGTTATCGATTTGCCTCCGCGAGTCCCGTTCGCCTGCTTCGACAATTAAGTCGAATATCAGTTTCTCGGCCCATTGTCGCCGACTATAGTCTGACGGTGTTGGTGTTGACTCCGCAGCTCGTTATAAGATACTCGAGGACTTCTCATCTCTCTAATTATCGGAGAGTTGCTCGGCTATGATCCTCGGCTTCGAATACATCGCGGACAACTCTAATCCGGTGCAAAGGATAAACACATTGCGGAGAATGAGATGATGTATGTTTTCTTTTAGTGAAGTTGTTATACTGGAGTACCGGGAGTTTGTATAACGAGAACAACGCAATCGAGACAACCGAAAAGTTCATAAAATTTTGCTGCGACTGACCCGGTTTTTCATTTCATTTAGCATTTTGTTTATTTTAGTTGTTATTTTAGTATTTCTTGTTAATTTGGCGACGGCGAATTTTTTTCGTATTGTCGCAATTCCTTAAATAGTAAAAATGCCATTGGCAGAAAAACACTTCAAGGTACACGAGATTTTTTTTCGGATATTTTCATTACGAAATAATATGAAACGGAATGTATAGTGTGACTATACAAGATTAATTGTACTCCGATACAGTTTCCTATTGAAATCGAATTTTTTGGCATTTTTTTTTTTTTTTTTTAATGTCTACAATGGGATTTTTTTTATCCGATGACGTTTTCCCCTCATAATAAAATACCGCGTAAATAAATTCAGATTACGCCCACACATCGCGGCATCAAAAAAAAAAATCTCATCCAATTTTACTCCGAGTTTATCGGACTTCGGAATTCAGTTGGAATTTTCGTCGATACATAATACGAATACGGAATAATTACGCAACAGCCGTCAAAGAGATTGCAGAGCTTCCGCAGTCTCCACTCTCGTGTATTTGCACGTATGTATATTTATATATATATCTGCATCTATGCGCTTAGGGTTGTTAGAATAAAACAGGAGTGCGTCGAAAGATTTAAAAGGCAAAAAGGATGCACCGAGTGCATCAGTAGTAGCGTCACGTAAGCTTAAAAAAAAAAAAAAAAAAAAAAAAAAAAAAAACGACGAAAACAAGTTCGATGTTAGTTGGGGCGGAGGCGGCGTGTCGTGCGGTTTCGCTGCTCTATGCGCGCGATATTCGTGGGGAAAGACACAAGCGAGACAGCGGGAATGGTGAAAGCAGCGCAAACTATGAGAACGAAAGATTCGGAGAGACGGAGTGAGAAGGTGAAAAAAAAAAGAGAGAATTTCAAGAGATAAACGGAGAAAGATAGAGGAAAGGGCGAGCGAGAAAGAGGTATAGAGAGCTCACGGCTGCCAAAGGACAAACCCATTGAAACCGAGTGTAATTTATAAAGCAACGGACAGAGACGGACCGCGCTGCCACGCGCCCGACCGCGCGCGCGACATAGAGCGTCGGAGAAGCCGCGACGGTAGAGGGAGAATATGGAAGGGATATATACACTCTATCGGGAACGTGAGAGCCGCTTCGCCGGCAAATACTATCCGGAGACCGGCGTAACAACAGCAACAAAAAGTAAAGAGCGAGTCGGGTCTCTTCTGCACTTCGCATATGCCGTAAATACACACGAACAGTACATATATATATATATATATCTATATATATATCCGAGAGAGTAGCTATATCTCTAAGCTTTGGCGCATACCACGCGCCGTCGATAACCTACGCGCGGCATCCGCATACGCGCCAAGCGCGCGATCCTCTCGACGGAACTCTCGCATTTGCAATTCCGTTTACTATTCTCCTTTTTTTTCTCTCGATACATGTCTCTCGAGTTGAACGCACACGGAAGATCATTCTATCATAAGCATCGAGACCTTACGTGCGTCCAAAGTTGGATGAATGCGATTAATCCACAGTTGAATGAATGCGATTGCAATCGCGACGCTGACGAATCGATCGATAGTCACGCGTCGCGATCGCCAGCAAGAGAATTGTCGAAGATCAAAGTATTTTTTTGTTCTTTCCTACTGCAACGAATCGTTATCGAGATAGAATTCTGACGAGTGTAAGGATCTTTCTTACCAATTGAATGCTCCCGAGTCTCAGATAAGAAGAGCGAACAGGAGTCTCCGTAGCGATCCTCGGCGTTTACAGTTAGTCACTTCGAAAACACTTGGATATCGAGAGGTGGAAAAAAGCCGCAAGAGAGATGGGACAGAGGGGAGGAAAGGGTTCTTCTTGATCACAAAGACCTCGTGGACGGAGAGTATAAGAGAAAGATATAGAAAACGTTGAGAGAGAGATGGCTTCAGAGCGGTTAAAAGCGAAGCGAGAGGAGAAAACGGACGTGCGGACTCTTTATAACGAGACAAGGTTGGGAGGTCATCGTTCCGTTGGTGCAACGAAGACGCCGACGAACGGAGGGACCGGGAGATGAGAACGGAATGAAACGGAGATAGGGAACACGATGAGGCGGAAAGGAGAGAGACTGTGGCATCGGGCCATGAGAACGAAGGCGTCTTCTACTAGTCTCCAGGAGCCAGCAGCAGCCAAGCATTGAGCGGACCGTGAGAGAAACAGGATAGAACGATGAAGAGAAAGAAGCAACGAGAGGTAACGCTGTGAGTATAACAGGGAGGATGGGAGAGCGTGGCATCGATGAGAGAACCGGTGGGAGAGGTACTACACGAGAAATAAGAAGAAAAAGAAGAAGAAGAGGAAAGACAGAGGAGAAGACGTTCCTGAAGAAATCTCTCTCCTTCTTCATCGTCGTCACGTTGAATCCTTTCATTCCTCTCTCTTCTCTACCGCTTGGTACACGCCACACGCTTCGCAAAGCGTTTGCATGACAAAGACAGGAAAAAGGCCATTCGCCGTTCATCCTTTCCTTCGGGATTCACACAGCCGGACACGATACCCGCCTCGTTTTGCCCGTGGAACGAGAGTCGGTACGCGTGGCCGCTGCGTGCCGCGAGAAACTCGCGCGAACGACCGGAGGGGAGCGCACAAGGGGAGAGGGATCTCCGCGAGTTCATTGCGCATCTATTCAATAATTAATTGATAATGTTTGTCGGCTCATGAATTTAAAGTATACTATTTACATCATCAGCGTTGGCATCTTTGCGATTTTTGGTTTTTTTTTTTCAAAATTTCCGGCGTCTATCGCATCCCCTTTGTTGCTGTTTTTGTTTTTTTTTCTCACGTTTTCCGATATTTCTGGTATAAAGAAACGCGGGAATGCGCGAGTCTTGCGGATACGACAACTTTGCCCCTCCTCGCGCTCGTCCTCTTCTTGTACCTTAGGTATATAGGACTCTCGTGGGGGGGCTTCGCAAAATTTACGAAGCTACCGCGAGTAACAGGGAGCTTCGTTCGTTTTATACAACCGTAGAGAGTTCGTTTCTACCGGATGGCAAGACTGTGTGATGTTGCTGCTGCACGCCGACCGGCAGGAAAGAGTGCTGA
Source organism: Buathra laborator (assembly GCA_934046635.1). Classification (NCBI taxonomy): domain Eukaryota; kingdom Metazoa; phylum Arthropoda; class Insecta; order Hymenoptera; family Ichneumonidae; genus Buathra; species Buathra laborator. The sequence continues at coordinate 11,662,787 of OW203900.1, forward strand.
ACGCCTGAGAGAGGCGAAGGACCGGTTCCAAAGGATGCTTCCCCACCTTGTGCTCTGCCAGAGAGATGCGCGATGAACGCGCTCTACTGCTGCCGTTCCTGCTGCTGCTGTTGCTGCTGTTGCTGCCGCTACCAGCAGCAAAGGCAGCCACAACGATATTCTTCTTCAATCAGCGATGCTTCTTCCTCATCATCCTTCGTACTCACGATCATCGCGGAAACCTTCGTCATAATCTTATTTCTTCACTCACTTTGACTTCAACGTTTGCGTGGATGAAGATACTGTTTTTTTTTTCCATTGCACTGAGCAAATCTCGCAGCAAAAGCCGTTCGTTTGCATTGCAACATAGTAGACTGGCAGCAAAAGTAAATGCGGCGGGATGTTCTATGCAGAAACGCGTGATACCCGAGACGATGTACAAGATATGCATGGATTAGCGATCAAAGGAAGAAAATCTCAACTTCGATGTACAGATCGTCATTCGTTCGATCGCGAAAGATCGAACGCCACTCAATGATAGAGAGCGGTTCTCATAGCGCCGCAGTAGAAACGGCTGTCGCGTTAAAACAACTCCGATCCTTTCTTTTTAAACTTTTTAATAATTTCCATTGATTAATTCTTGAAATGAAAATGTGATCCAATAGTTTCACACTATTCGAATCGTCACGACTGAAAGACTCGATGTATCGAAGCTGCAAATTGTCTCATTTGCCGGATATCGTTTAAGGATCATTCGGGGCAATCGAATACAAGACGAAAGAAATAAAATTTTGCATCACCCGATACTTTGTCGACTAATAAAAGTCATCGTATTTGATGGTACTTTTTTTTTTTTTTTTTTTTTTTTTTTACGAACGACAATCGGTTGAAAACATAAATCTATCGGACTTCGGCATGATGCGCCGAGGGCCACTGTGCTGTAGATTAATTATTTATTAGCCTTTGTGGTCACGTGAAATAGCGGAGTCCTCTCGATATACACGAATACGACTGTAAATCATAATCGTTCGATCCCATACGTTAAAATGCGCACGTTGAAGCTTCGCGGTTTGGGCGGCTCTGCGGGATGGACGCAATGGCAATGACCAGAGTTCAGTATACCGAGCTTTACTCGATTTCGCAACGAATTCCAACGGTACCACTTCTCTCTATATCTCGCTTTCAAAATTTTCGATAAACCATCGATGAGTCAATCGCTCGTTGATGGGCCATGCAGGTTCTTCCGAAAACACGATCTCCCGTTGATGGTTTCCCCAATTTCTGTAAAGCCATATATACCATCGCGATAGAGCGGCGAAATATAAACAATTATTTTTTTAAATTGCAACATCGCACCGTCGGACTAAAACAGCTCAACGTACCTTACGATTTCGCCCATTTCATGATACCATCCAACCAAATAGGCCAAAACTTTGAATTCATAAATTGTCATATATTCAGAAATCAGATCGCGTTGCAAGTGAAACGAAAGTTGCTCTAGGCGTCATCCAACCTCTCCGAATCGACGCCACTTTCTAAATTTAGGTCGCTTTACTTTCACGTTTGAAAATTATGTGTATATGTATATATATATTACATATATACATCCTCAGCGAGAGTCGCCGAGAGAGAGAGAGAGAGTCTCGTTTAAGGTCCTGTATCGTTGCAGGATATTTTCATTAATTAATATTTCTCGTCAAAGCGATAATTATAGTTACGAAAACTCGTAAGTTCATGCGAAAACGATGCGGGAGAACTATAGAAATTCTTCATAATTCGCAATATATTTTTCTCGTAACCCCGTTGAAGTTGTGGAAGAGAAAATAAAACACCCATAGAGTTCGAGGAAAAGATCGCGGAGTATAGAGAAAGAGAGAGAGAGAGAGAGAGGCAGCTGCGAAGATGCTTTTCGCAATTTTCCGCAAGGCCGAGCTGGCAAAAGGGAGTCCTGAATATGACGGTGTGCGCGCGGGAGGTGTACGAGGACGCGCGCTGCTGGAGAACGGCTCTGCGTGCCTCCACCACAGTCTCTCGTCGTATAGTTCGTCGTAGTTCAGGTTGGTACCAGGCGTCGACGCTCGGCGTCCTCGAGCGCTGGCGCCACCGTCGACTAGTCGAAACGTCCCTCGCGAGCTGCGAAGTGGGTTAGGTCGATGAGGCCACGACACGATGCCAGCAGCCGAGTTCTGCGCAGCGTTCTCGATTCCTGTTGCTGTTGCTGCTGCAGCATCAACGATGTGCCACTACAGCAGTGGTAGCTGAGGGCCGTTGATGCCGATGCTGAAGCACGACGTCCGCCGGATGTTCAAGGCGTTCAAAACCTTCCAACTTTTCTTTGTTTTACTTTAATCCATTGCTTCGTTTAACCAAAAAATGTCGTGCCATCTGGTTGCACGGATCTCTCATTAACATGCCACAAGGCATGTCAGCACTTATCCAATCAGGAATCTTGACGAATGGAATGTATTGCTAAACAGCGTCTTAATTAGTAGCACCTTTCTCTATGGTCGTTTATTGGAAAATTATGATTCTGTGGCAATCGTTCGTTCCACCATCGAGAGGTCAGAGCTTCGAGGGCACAACAAGATGGCGGCTTCTCTCGTCTTAGGAACTGATCGTTCTATGATGGCTTCGTAGCTACCGCAAAGATTTGCAAAGCTTTTTGCTCTTTTTTGGTATTAGTTAACGAACATAGCGCGAACGAGTACGAACGTGTCTGTGGAAGCGAGGAGAGTCACTATCATCGTCATTCGCGGCGGGGGTTATCATGTAGGCCATGCGACGTCATATCTCCGAGCTTCGTCAACAAAATGGCCGACTTCGCGCCGCGCGCGCGGGTACGGGTCGGGCACGTTGAGTCCGGGAAGCGGAAAAAAGATTCTCATCCTCTGCAGAGACTATTATTATACCTCGGGGTACATAAGCCGATTCGTTCCGAGACTTTTGCCTTCTACAGTTCGATTCTCATGAACCGCTGTCTATACGCCTTTTCAAATATAACTCGATGGAGACGAATGTGCAAAAATAAGCCACAAGTTCTAACGGAACTAATTTTTTTTTCTGTTTTTTTTTTTTTTTTTTTCATTCGCTGAGAAACAAATCGATCGAAAGTCGATATCTTGCGAGAGTATCGCTAATTCACTATCTTCACTTCTCTTTAGTTATCCTATTTGTAGGCAACTGAGTGAAATGGAATTACAATGTTTCTCGATTCGCATCGAAATAGCGTAAGATAAATTCGAGTAAAACGTAATTTTCAGCTTTTGTCAAAGTAAAAAAAAAATAACTCAACGCGCTTCGTAGAAACGATTCAAACTCGTTGATAATCGAATTCGCTCGACTCGACAACGACGGCAGCGAGCAGCGCGACAACGTGCCCGGTATCGCGCTGTGTGTCATAACAAGCTCTTCGTGCGTCTGACTCACGCTCTATATCTACTGTGACCACGCGCAATATCTCTCGTTGAGCCGCGCGCTGCTCTCGTTGGTAATTCGAAAACGCTGTATTAAAACAGTTGAGTTTCGTGGTTTTGCGTAAGCGATATAAAATAATGGGAAGAACTAATGAGTTATTTAAAACAAATTATTATTTGAATTTCGTACGCGCAATGCTATTTAATAATTAATAGTTATAATGCTCATATTTTGCTTGTCGCGCGATAAAATAATTAAAAATACAGCAGTAGTTTAGAAATTTTACATATACCGTACGGTTTTGATATATCGATCGAACATCGAGACCGCGCCTACCAAAGCCCATCAGCGAGAATTTATAATTCCCGAAGTCCTTTTTGCTTCTGATGGTTCTGATGGACCAACGACAATCCATCCGACTTTCGGATCATTTCTACTTCCTTTTTCGGATAACTTTCCGGATCATTTTGCTGGCGAGATAATATTAGAGTTCATACAAATATAACCTTTCCGCTGTGTATTCCGACTAACGCCGCGTTGTTTCGATCAGCAGCCGCGTCGTCGTTCGTGTTGTCTTCCACTCTCAGTCCCGACGAACTTTGTTTTCAAACTCCAGTAGCAGCATCAGCCCGTTTCGCGCGAAATGCCCGCTTCGGAATGTTTTAAAAATCGTGATCGCCACCATTTTTTTTATCTGCTGATTATTACCGCGGGTTTTCGAATTCAATTTTTATCTGAAGGTAAAATAAAATACGGATTCGTGATTGGCAGGGAAAGAATGCAACAAATGTCACCTTGAAACAGTGACGTCATTTTTTGTATCCCTACATTTTCAAAATTTCGAAAATGTTGTAGTTTTAAATAAGCATTACATTGCTTTCCAATTAAAAAAATCGAAATATGTCGCGCATCCGGTGTATTTAAAGAGGAAAAAAATACACAAGATAAAGAATTTGCCGGAGTTACTTAACCTTTTCTTTGATTCGTTAAGGGGCAATGAAGACCTCAAAAAAGCACGATAAAGGCTTTGGGATTTTTGAATTTTTTTTTTATGTAAAAATTTAAAACAAAAAATTTCAAAATTTTTTTTTTGTATTAAAATTTCAAAAATCATGAAAAATTGTGGGATTCAAATATTTCACTCTGTTTTTGCAGGTTGAAGATAAATTCGAATGGAACTTTGGGTCTAAAGGTAAGCGACACAATAGTAATTGCAAAAATCTTTTTTTTTAATGGAATTATTGAAGTTTCTCATCAACTATATCAGCTTCAGCCTCGAATATTTACCGATTGAGGTTATGACCATAGATCGAAAATTTGAGGTTTTTTACCGTTTTTTTATCGAAAAAGAAAATGGTTGCTTATCGGAAAATGAATTCTACAAATTCTCCTCCATTTCGTTTCGATAGTTTATCATGTATCGTAGTATTTCGTTGTTCGCGGCTAATCAATTTCGAATATAAATACACTTAGCTATCAGAATTCATAAGAACTCTCAATTTTATTGTGTTCATTAATTAACGTAACACTGATTCGCCATAGTAACGGTAAACGGTAATCAATTCAGTAAAAATTCTTCTATTTATTAATATTTTATTTTCTAAATTCGTTCCACGTATATGCCGCTAATAATTTATATCGATCTTCAAAAACATTGTTAGATCAATGCTTCGAGGTTCCAAATGTAACCGCTTCGCTAGCTTTTCAGTTTTGTTATTTTACACGAAGGTATATATGTATATATATCCATATGCACACACAACGGTCAAAACCTCAATCCGGAATACAGCCGCCGCTACCAATAACGGCGCCCCGTATTTACCCATTACACATATAGAGCGTCGATCAACAATGCCTGGCATCGACATAATGTTCGGGCATTACAACGGCCCTCACAATGCTTTTCGAAAAACCCTTTTTTTTTTTATTTCGCATTTCACAATACCCTTAAACGGAATAACGAGATCGGTGCTTCGATTGACTTCGTTGTCGTATATAATCGAATTTGAGTACCCGTTGCATAATTACTTCGTAAAATGAAAAAAAAAAAAAAAAAAATGAAAAAAAAAAAAAAAATCGTAACGAAGTTTCCGCGTGTTTCAAATGTTATTCTACCAAAATATATAATTCATTAAACAGACTATCGTTTCCGTAATTTTGACTATGTAAATATCGTATAAAAATATCGTAATTTTTATTGTATTTATTTTAAAATCGCAAGAAAAAAAAAAAAAAAAAAAAACACATTTTTACGGTCAAATAACGTGCAATTTATAATAAGCGCTGCACTGAACGTTTCACTATAATATATACGCGTGCGATTTTGGATCCGTTCTATCTGGTGCACCGTAGAGTCGGTACATACTCTGGCGAACATGGATACATTATAAATGAACATAGTATGTAGCGAAGCTTTCGGTGTATATACAGCGGGGATATGTATCGTACGTTATGTATACGTATACCATCTACTATACCGTATACGTAGATATAGTATCCATATAAACGCTGGTGCAATAACGAAGCGAGCGGCAACGTTCGAAACGGGGGAAGCGACGAGGGCAGAGCCTGCGAGCGTACGGATAGCAACGTAACGCGCAAGCGCGAGGGTCGAACGGAAAAAAATCGGCCCGGAACCGTGGCGGGGGTTGGTGGCCGTATCGATCGTACCAACATCGAGTCCGTATACCGTCGACGGTATATTCTCGCGCTCCTCGCTGTACGAGAGTCCCTCGTGCGCCACGTTCTATCACCGTTGCGGAGTATCAATGCGACGTGGACGACGTCCAACTTCGCTCCTGCAGGTCCAATCCCTATTTTTATCCACCTATACATGATTCAGGCATCGGGAATTTATTTTTTAAATACTTCCGCTGCGAACTATTGTTGTTCGCGTTCTTTGCGATTTTTTTTTCTCGTAACAAAAATGGGGTTATATATCGAGCGCTACGACGAAAAAGATTCTTTGACCAAAATGGAATATCGGTTTTCGGCCGCATATAACGAAAAAGCGCACGGTTTTGCCGTCGCCGAGTCTGGCAGACGGTCTCTACACGTGCCCGCGGCCTCGTAGTACGAACACAACCGAGAAACCGAAGGAGGAAAGCATAAACGGGGGTTGAGGATCCACCCGTACAAGTGAGGCGAACACCAGGGGTTCGAAGCCGACGCAACCGGCCAACCCCTCGTCGGCTGTGAGGGTGCGGAGCAGCAGTAACTTCGAGCCCTACTGCGCGCTTCCCAAACGTGCTTCGATCGTACGCCTCTTTTTTTTTTTTCCTAAGACGCATTTCTACGAGAATTCATGTACGAAAGAATATAAAGAGTGCAAAAATTCGTGGAATATTATATTAAATGAAAATCGATGGGATGATATTTAGCAAAATATTTTCAAAATCGATGAAACAATATTTTGAAAAATATCTCGATAATCGATGGTACGATATTTTGGAGAATATTTTGAAAATCGAGGAGACGAGATTTCGAAGAATATTTTAAAATTCGACGAGACGAAATTTCGGAGAACATTCTAGAAACCGACGAGACGAGATTTCGGAGAACATTCTGGAAATCGACGGGACGAGATTTCCAAGAATATTCCGAAAATCGATAGAACAATATTTTGGATAATATTTTGACAATCGATGGGACGTTAGTTTGGAAAATATTTTGATAATCAGCGGGACAATATTTTGTATAATATTTTGAAAATCTTTATAAATCGAGAAATTTTCATCCCTTATCGTTAAAAATCGTTGCGGATCGAAAATGTTTCCAATGGCTTACAACTTCCGGTTGTTTTTTTATAACACAAAAGTGCCAAACGATTTTCGTGGAAAACATTCAGAGGGGAAGCATTAGCCCTGTCTGTCTGGCGTCCGGTGGCGCAGTATCAGCAGTGGCTGTGGTGGCAGCGTTGGTAGCGCGCGCTCTGCAGTACACAGGAACCGGTAGCACACCTCTCGCGGCTCGATAGAAATTCGTTTCTATATCCGAGCATTCGCTTCCAGGACGAAGGACGTAGTGGCGCACTTGACGAAGCAAACTACCCTTGTAACGTTAGAGCAACTGCTCGATATATATGCAGAATATATAACATTGACTGACGTAGCAAGTGGGGAGAAACTCTATATAGAGCGTTCGAAGAATCGTAGGCTTCGTATTTTGGGGCTGAGACCGTAGGGGGTTCCCTCGCTGCTAAAGAAGAACGTAACTGTACTGGGCGAACGTTGCGCGTAGCCCCCTCCGTCACATGCACGAGAGAACGGAATCGATCCGAACTATGTACTCTCCGCGTTCTGACAGTCCCGCTATAATAATTTCTCCGATGTTAACTTCGTAATTTTAAACATTGAATATACCCTTTTTGCGCTACTTTAATGCGATATATTTTCGTTGCTACTGCATCGCGATGGTTAATCGTATCAACGAATTTATAATTGACGCACGAATAATTATTTCCTTCTCCATTTTTTTTTTTTTTTTTTTTTTTCGCTTGCGGAGCAAAGTAAAATTTTGCTTTTCGAACTATAATTCTATAGCATGAACGATGGGGTGGGAGAAGGAGGAGGGGGATCTCTGTTCCGGCAAAGAGGTCGCTTCTCTCGCGACCCTCCGACCCGAGAAGGATCGATCCGTGCTCTCTCTTGCGAGCCGCTCGTACCCACCGGCACTGTGGCTTCGGCTATGTTGAATCGCAAATTTGCCAACCCGCTCGCTTTCTCGCTATAGTTATTCGATAGTCCCGAAGACCCCGAGATCGATAGATTCGTTGTCGATAATTATTATTAAATTATCGCAAATTATTTTTACCGCGAAAGTAAAATTATTTTAAATGTTTTTATTTTATACGAAATGTCAAATGAGTGACGAACATTTTTTTTTTTTTTTTTTTCGAGTTAAATGATAAAACATGAATTCGAGTTTAAAGGACGAATGAGGAAAAATGTTGAGATATAAATGCGACGGGGGTTCCCTGGCGCGGCAAAGAGGTCGCTGCCGTAGTTTCTCGGTTGGCCGAAGGTGAGGAATCGATCGTTGCACGTATTCCTCTGTGACCTCCCCTGTGGGCAAAATCCCCGAACTGAAATCCGAGAACTCGCGTCACGTGAGCGCAATGCGCTCTGAGCGCAACGCACTGCGTAGCGCGTCACGCACGGGGCGAAAGCGCGCGCGGGGCAATCGGTAGAGAAGAAGAGGCAACTACGCAGAGCCGGGTGATCATCCCCCTCGCACGTGGACGACCTTAGTCCGAAAATAAAGGGAGATTTGTCGGCAAGGGAACCTCGTGGCTCCCTCGCAAGCTCGCAGATCCGGTTGTCCCCCATCTTCCCTCTCCTTCATCCACCCCCTTTCCTCAAGGGACGCAGTGACGTAACGGGAAGCTTTAGCTATTCTTTCTGTACTTCGTCAGCATTGCCAGAAGCGAAAGTCCGTAGTTTCGGTTGATAAAGATTTAGTAGAAAAAAATGTTTAAATAAAAAAATTCGATGGGCAAAGATCACGATAATTTTGATCATCGAAACGACCATATCGCGCCTTGTTTTTTTTTTTTTTTTTTTTTTTTTTCGGCAACTTCTTCGCTGACTAGTAGTCACATTCTCGAGAATGAGAGAATAAAAAGTGGAAGAAAAAAACAGCACAAAGGTTGCCGTGAAACGCTTTGACCGTAGACTCCGTTTCGAGGAAAGTCCGGAGAACTCCGGGACCCACGAAGAAAACGACTAAGGAACGACCGCGAGAGCAATTTAACTTAACGTAACGTCAGGGAAAGTATAGTCCAATTCTTGCGCTGTTGGACAGCGCGTTTCTATATACATTAGGGTGGCGAAACGTGGACAATTGGGTGCAACACGTGCTCACCGCTGGTATCGCATAGAACGTAAACTTTATTTTATCAATATCGATGATGACTCGCAGGTTCGATCGACTTTTTCGCGATTATCGATAGGGTTTTTATTTTTGTTTATTTTTTTCTCACAACAATAAGTTTTATTGTCAACGAAAAAGTATTATATAATTTCATCAATGCGCAACGGAACAATACAAAATCCCGTTACCGGCACCGTTTCTTTTTTATCGGCAATAAGAGCGATTAATGCCGGTTAACCACGCTGAGGCAGTATCGAAATTGAAAAAAGCGTAAATATATGCGTATCTAATGACAAATTTTTGTTTAACACTCTTCGGAAACTCATTAAAAGTTTTGTACAAATATCGTTTAGTGAAATAATATTTAGTTGGGAAAAAATGAAGCGGTATAATATTTTCTAACAAATTTTTTTGGCTTAACTAAGATAAAAAAAATTTACCTAAAAAAAAAGAAAAAGTTAATCATAAATGAACTCTTTTCCCTTTGCGCGACGCCACAGTCCGATACGACTGAATATTAAAAGAAAAAAATCAAAAATACGAAACATCCGATAACAAAAAAAAAATAATATTTATTTGACGCTTGCGCATCGGGGGGCAGATAGATATTTTCGCTTTGATACACGTGTGCGATGTGCGCGCATATGTATAAAATCTTCTACGACTACAGAGCGCCAGTGGAAAATTCTTGTGGGGGTTCGTGGAAGCGAGACGCCCTTACGGTGTGCTTTGCCGACGGAACGAGGGTGGAAAAACTCATATCCCCTAATGAAGTAAAACGGGACGAAGCCTCGGCGTCGAAAACGCGCGTAGGAGAGAGAAACGTTGCGGGGGCGTTAGTTGGATTGAAGGGAGATGGAGGCCAGTGGCGGAGTAACAGAAACGAAGGAGGATGAGAGAGGAAGGAAGGAAGGAAGGAGTGGAAACGCGGAGCGCGAGAGAATCGAAGCGAAGGAGGCGAGCGAACGAGTAGAAGGGAGAGAAACGACGACGACGACGACGAGAAACGAGAATGGGACGAGTGCGAGGGTAGTAGAAACGCGCGCACGGCGCCGGGGTGTGAGATGAAATGGTGGGAGGGGGAGGGAGGGTGAGTGGGGGAATGACAAGGATGGCGAATATAAAGGAGAGACGAAACCCTCGGCGAGAGAAACTCAGCGGTACGAAGAGGGACGGAGAAAATACGATCGACAGTGACGAAGCACCCTGCGTCGAGTCAGGGAAAAAGAGACGCTACGACAGAGAGGGGAAATAAGTCTGCTGCACTCTTGCCGTGCGCGGCTTTTCCTCCTTCTCTCATGGCGTATTCCTCTCTCTATCTATCTACTATTCGCGAACGTTGCAGAGGGAGAGGGTATGCGGCGGGGTGAGGAAGGGGTGGCGGGAGACTAGATGAAGAACCGAAGGCAGAAGAAGAAGCGCTGAGTCGGGAAGCGCGCTATGCGGGTGCAAGAGAGAGAAGATTTAACGAACTTGTCCCCGTGAGAGCGAGAGAAAAGTGGCGGAACGTTGCGGACCTCTGAGCGCGCGACTGAGCGCCCAGAGAAGAACTGAGAAAAGCGAGATTCTCGGGACGCGAGAGCGGCAAGAGTTGCGAGATTCTACGAACTGGTACCGGAGGAAAAGAGTACCCAGAGAAGACTGAGAATATTGGACGTTGAAGCTTCGTTCTCTCTATTTGCCCCCTTTTTATTATTATTATTATTATTATTCTTGCATTACATCGTCTTCCTCTTCCTGTCGATTAATCGACGTGTAGATACTTGCAATTTTTCATAATAACATCGCGTCGCGATAGTGGGGTGGGTGGAGCGACCATTATTATACTCTAATTAAATTTCGAAAGTAATCGAAATTATTCTCGTTCATTCATTAGCGGACTGATTTGAATCGAAATTTTTTTTTTATGAAATAGCAATGCCTGCGATGATTTTGGGTCGAAACTGATATCAAATTCGCGTTTGAAAAAAAAAAAAAGTAATTATGCTATCCTGAATATTTTTCAACTTTTACGCAAAAATGTCAACCTCATCACGATTTTCGACCGTTTTCAACGTCCAGTAACGGCACGAAAAAAAAAAAAACTTAATTTCATTAAGTACCGTATCTCGTATATATTTCCCCGTAGCGCACAATATTCCTTCTTTTTTTTTAAATATGAAAAATTGCGACTATGTCGCGATAAAGATTTTGACCAAAGGTTCGTCCCTCGACGCTTCAACCCTATGAACCAATGAATTTTTTTCTCGCTGTTCAAAAATCTGTCACTCATTCTACTCCTATCGAAATAATTTAATACATCGAATCCAAATATTGCCGTAGGAGAGAAAAACATTATTTCTATTTTCGAACTATTGACGAAAAATGTATAAAAATACAAATGCGGTAGACTCACGTACCCCACAATTTGATGAGTTTGATTTTAATTCAAAAAACATTGACGAAGTGTATCTTCATTTGCGCAATGATTATTATCGATTTATGGTCTGAATTATTTGATCGGTTGACCGACATCGCGGGGTGAGACTCCTTTGTTCGCGATGACAATGAGCGGAGAGAGGAAAGGGGTGTTTTCAGAGAGAAACGGAGACATACGGTAGAACGTCTGAAATCGTAAAACTGCACTCAATTAAAGGGTTAGTCCGCTCGTCAAACGTTACTGCCCACTTGCTACGGACGGGAGTTTGCCCCGTCTGGTAGCGATAGCGAAACTCACTACCTGGAGCTCGTAATAAACCTGAAATGACGTATGATATATGGGGTATCCGGGGTCTCTAACGATTATCGATCGCGACTCTGCAAGAACGATAACCCACTTTACGTATATAAATATATATATATGACTAATTGTAACATGCCGGACACCTGTATGCCCCCGGCGAATCCGAAATCCTAAACCCGAGTTAACCCCTTCGATTTCTCGATCGAGGAATTCCAATGATCACTCGATTTTCGATGTTTTTCCATCCGATTGAATTTTCCACTTCAAAGACCCAAAAAGCTCCGATTGTATAAAAAATACGAAAAAAATCTTCAAGTTCACGTGTACCCGATAAAAAATTGACGCGACTTACAGTTCGACTGGCGTAACATCTATAAATCTTTATCTATGATAATTCAGGCAACGATCCCCGCGGCTGTTTGGCGTATAACGTAGGTGGGCGAAACAAGCCGTGTACACTGCAACGGACGTATCCCCCTCCCTCTTACCCCTTCGTCCCGCGTGTGTACCGGCAACGAGAAATTCACGGAATGTAATGTCGGAGTGACGATCCACTAAACGCACACGATTCCAAACTGCCTTAATACAATACCAGCGCGGGACACGGGATCGACGTGCTAATGGAAGCAATAGTTGTTTTCGAACTCCCCGACATAGGCTGCAATGGTCACGAGCATAATGAATCTATTCCAGAGGGATGGTATATAACACACAGCGGCAGAGCACAGAGAGGGATCTCTCCGGCCTGTGCGTGTGTATCTCGGAGTGCTCGGCGATGCATCAGCCGCATCCAATGGACGTGTGCGCATCAACCCTCTCCTCTCTCCTCTCCTCGTTTTCCCGTCGTTCATCTCTCTCTCGTATACATCCATCCACCACGCGTCGTTGTTTTGCCATATAGGCCGACTGACGAGTGGCGTCTGCGGGGCCAAACCGACCTCCCCAAATTATGGCGATGTATTATGTCCATCGAGCCGGCGTTTTGAAGCGTACGTATCACATGACCGTGCGCTACGTACACCGATATTTCTCTCCTGTTCTCTGTCTCTAACCCTTTCTCTCCCGCCAATTCTATCAACGTGAAGCGTCGATCTCTCCACTCGTATTTGACGAACTCACCCCCTCTATCCTCGTAGTGCAACTGGCAACGACGCAAGTGAAATATATCAATTAATGTATACGGCAAATATTAATAAACATCGTATATTAATTCCGAACTATTGTGGTCATTTTTTTTTTTTTTTATTAATAAATAAACCGATAATACGGTACTTTGAAAGTTATAGCGATCTATTATAAGACTAAAAAATACTATCGCGATGTGATATCGATGTTTCGGAAATAACGGAAAAAAAAGAGCGGCGATTAATTGATGTGGGACTACCGTGAAAATCTCAACCGCACATATACTCGTGTGAAATTCGATTAAAGATCGATAATTTTATCGGTATCATACAGAAATAATATGAAACCTTCAATATTTACATCGATGTAAAAACTAATGATAAATTTAATGCACATGGAAATTAAAAATTCGAAATTAAAATACCTTAACCTGTAAATTTGAAAAATCTTAAAAAAAAAAAAAAATTACATAAATATTACCAAATTTTTCGATATATATTTCAAATAGGTGTTTAAGATTTCAACACGATTTATGCATAAACACTTTGAATATTGATATAGGAAGCTATCAGCGTCGGTACTAATGAAAAATGTAAGGAAAATAATTCACCGCCGCAAAATTTCTCGTATTTATTATTTTTGTCATATGGGAGAAAGTAAACTTTATTAAAATCAATTATTCGTTTTCACGGCTGTCGAAAATTAATTTTGGGTATTAATATTTCGGTTTCGGGACTTTAAATGAAATTGAAATTTCACAGATTTTCGAAAGTATACGAAATAATGTACATCCCAAGTATAAAGACATTAAAAAAAAATCCTACGGACGTTCTTTATCTTAATGACTAATGAAGGATTTCGTATTATGCGAAAATTCTCGATTGAGAAATTCGATTTAAACGATTCAATTCTCAACGAGTTGCGCGACGGAAACAGCGGAATATCAACGATGGATGAATAACCGCCTCCGCACTCGAATATATATCGCGAACACCGCTATACATATTGTACGCTTTCATTGTAATAGGTTAATATCGTTATACACGATATTTTCCAGTTGAGAGAAGCGTTTCTCGTCTCTCTTCGTCGCCCTCGTGGATACTCCACGCTACTGGGAATTGTCATTGTTATTCATTACAATCATTACAATATATACTAATTCTCCATCGATAATCGAGACGAGAACTCGAGCGTTTACGGGGACGTCTACCTTCCGTTTCATTTGGATGAAAAATCGTAATCGAGAAAATCTGCGTGTTGTAATGAATGAAGAGGAAAAAAAATCGAAAGTAGATATTGAGAGAAACTGCGAGAGTGTCGGAGAAAGAGAATTAAAAGAAATGATAGTCTGCGAGAGAAGTTGTGTCGTGAGAAGCGTGGAGGGAGCGAAAGGGTAAGAGAAATAAACGGAGTAACGATGAGGGTGAATTCGATGCATAAGAACGAGAAGAGGTGAGCGAGATGACGGGAAAAGGAGAAAAGGGATTATAATATAAATGAAGGCACCTTATACACCCCTTTCGTATGCTGTACCTTGCGCCCGCGCGCCCATCCGCTCATCCAATTCAATGCGAGAGACGAAGAACAGACACGTCTATCGAAAGATTTCGCGGGATGAGACGAGTGACGAAATCCTCCGGTTGATGAATATGAAAGATTATAATTTTACTTCCTCGGGGAGTCGGATTGAGTATTGGAGATGAGAGAAGTGGCGGATTGTACGGTGTGTACGTCTCTGTCGAAGTATCGACGATAGTAAAGCGATATCGCGAGGCTATGTCGCCGAAGGCCTGAGAGGGTGCAAACGCGAGCGAATTACAGCAAAAAAAAAAAACAATAATCAAGTCTTCATCTCTCGATCCTCGTACTGTAAACTCCGCTGTTTCGATCTTTCATCGGATTCACAGAAGTTCGATGATCGTATTAGGCGATACCGGGTTTCGGAGATTTCAGGCGGCGAGCCTATCGTTCTATGGAATTAGAGTGTATGAAAAATAATTCCTTTTGGTGTCATACGCATTGCGTAAAATTTTCAATTTTTTCGATGTATTTTTTTTTTTTTTTTTTTTTTCGGCCGTATGTTTCAATTAGCCCCGATCACCCCTCTGCGACTGCGATAAAACAGCGGCATTAAACAACAGTTGCCGAAAAGATTTGACCGATAAAATTTCTGCAGAGAGGGTGAGGAGAAACGCATGAATGGAGAGAGTTCGTCGGCCCGGTACAATCGCATCGGTCGCCGCGAAACTCTTGTCCGGAGGCGCTGTTCTCGTGTACGGGGAATCCCCGCGTGCATTTCCAGCAATGTTCTCATCTACATGCACACATGTATTCAACAGACCCACCGTGCAATTGATATAAATTGCGCGGAAGTATACTCACGAAACGGGGAGAGAGGGAGAGGGAGAGAGAAGCGTTAGCACTACCGAATCTCGCCAAGTGTTCGTTTAAACACTATGGATATACACTACACGAATCTACTTGACGCCAATACCTGTTATTATTTATCGGACTGTTTTTTTTTATTAATTTTTTTTTTTCAGATTTTCTTATCTACAACTAAAAAAAAAGATTCGTCACGTATCAGTTGCTCTGCAACTCGTGACGTTTCTCATAAAATATTTATTCATTTTTTTTTTACGCCGCCATTTTCAATCGATATTTATCACTTACCGCGTGTTCTTGATACGTTCGCCCGAAGATATCACTGTTGCGCAATTATCGTTAATTTATTAACAATCTCATTGCCACTTGACGCATTACCATGGAACGTACGCGTATACGGGACCCGTAACAAGCGAAAGAGTCCCCGGAAGTTGGGGAACAAAATAAAAATCCCATGCGGCACACGCGAGCCTCCAATGGTCTCTCCGGCAATCATCCCCTACACTTTGCCCCCGCGTGTCAATACAGTGAACACAGAGGAGTAATCTCTGCGCATGCAAAAGAAAAAAAGTCCCCTGCAGTCGTCACACGCACACCTATACGTGTATATCGGTCCTCATCATCGAATAAACGTTGTCTGTGAGCGCAGGGTACAGTATCACAATATAATCATATGCGTGTCTCGTTGTCGAGCTATCAAGTTGTACCTTCGTAACCCTCGTACCGATTCGCACAGTCGCCACCGACAAATGCGTGCTGCATAAATAACATTGGAAGCAATAATCATTATCCGTCGTTCACGTATACTGTGACGTCGATCGCTGAGAATCGGAAGGGTTTATCGCTCATCGTTTACCGCAACGAAATACGTTGGATACGCCGTTCTGTTACATAAAAGATCGATACGCGTACTTATAGATATTTAACAGAAATAAATAAAAAATGCGAGTGAGTAATTTGCATAAAAAAGGAGAACAGGAAAAAATGGACACGCAGACCAAACGAGCAGATCGCTTAACTTTAAAAATATTTGACATGAAATAAAACAAAAAATAAAATAAATTTTTTTTTTTTTCAAATGTAACATCAATTTTTTTCAATAATTTTTGTTTTTTTGCCGATTTTTCGTCGATCTCTCCGATATATTGCTAATACGAAAAAAAAAAAAAAAAATTATAACCGGTTGTCGAAGATCGAGCTGATCGTTTCAAACGCATTAATGTACATAGTGCGTCGATGCGGTTCTCATTCCGCTAAATGATTGCGCGATTCGCGAATATTAGTGGCGAGTATCTTTTTTTTTACGCACACGCGTAATATCGCCATTTTGTACGTCTCGGTCTCTCCGATACCGATACCGATTTCCTCTATCCTCTTTCTCCATGTGACTTCTGCGCTGAAAATGCCGCGCGCCAAGTCGCACACATGCGATACAATCCGAGTCGTCCTCGTCGCGAATTCGCTTACGTGTATCGATACGTACGCATCGGCTCCATGCATTCCCGTGAAAATCTACACCCAACAGTTGAAAAAAGTATGCGATAGAGGGTACAACAAGCGCAACGCGTCTGCCTGGTGCACACAAATCGAATCGTTGCTTTCACGTACTCGAGTACTGGTGCGAATGATCCAACACCCGTTAATCCACGCATTCACGTATATAGACGCGAACACAGAGGGGATCGTCAACTAAATTTTCACCCACAGATGCTACATCGATGGGTGTGTGGGTGTGTGTTGTGTTGTATGCGAGCAGAGGGTGGATGGAATGGAGCATTGCCCCTCGCGTTGAAGACACATACACTCACGCGCACATCGACGTGTATTCCACAGCGCGAGATGCTCGCGTGAGTTTACAGATAGCGCGGAGGGACGAGTCAGACTTCTCTCTCGTATATACACACATAACCAGACGAACAGAAAATCGACGTACACAAAGCCAAACCGGCGTTCACACGCACGCAAGTTTCCCCTTTTCATCCCCACCAGAAGCTTCTCCAACCCCACCATCGATGTTCTCGTGACTGTGGGACTAACGTACACCTACATACGCGCGCCTACACACCCACACACCCTATTTTCTCGCGTACTCGGTACCACTACCATTGCGCTGATAACAGAGAGCGCCAGTGGCGGACACACTCCACCCCTTTGACCGACTCTTCGTCCGACTCCCTCGATCATCCGTTCGTTCTCTCGTTCTATTCCATTCTCGTTTTTTTCCACCCTTTCGTACCGCTATCTTTCTCCCATCCGCGAACTCTCGCGTTCTCTCCGTCCTTCGATTTTTTTCGGTTTTTTTTTTTTGTTTTTTTCAAATTTGTTTTTTTTTTTATTTTCTGCCATCCACCTCTCTCCGCTATCTCCGACTCTTTACGCCACCATCTCGCTCGCTACTCGTCGCTGTGTTACTCTTACACGATATTCGTCTTTCTCGGGGACGGAGTACCATCGAGCTTTCCCTCCGCTTTATCCAACCGCGCTGTACCCAAATCCTCCCCCCACCCCCCACCCCTTCCATCAGCCCGGTTTCAATTTGTTATTTTTACATCATTTTGCTCCTTCCCCTCGTACTTCGACCGCTCGTCCAACACCGTACCTCTTCGGACCGGTACTGCCGAGCTTTTTCGAAACATCCCTCACTAACGCCAAACCCCCACCAACGAAACTACCTTCGGAACTGAAAGCAACCCTTCCATGCCATTTAAATGTGTACAGTTATTGTCAGAGTCAAAGGAGTGAGAGGAACATTGTAACTTCTCATTGTACAGCCGACAGACCAGAACACAGAATGTCCTCTTTTTTTATTTATTTTACAGTCAAATTTATAGAAGTGCAACCGGGAATTCGAAAAAAAAAAAAAAAAAATTGCGATAAAATTTGAATTTTTAACATGACGCGTAATAATAAATTCTGGAGCCTCTGATCTCGAGAGTTTCTACAATTGCCAAAGCTCCGAGAATTGATGACAATTTCCGGTTCTGCGATTGTTATCGATTCGGTCAAAGACCTCGTGATATCTCTAATTGGCATCTCCTCGATTGATATCCTTACGGTCATCGAAGGTTACCCCATCGACGGGGACAAGTTCGTTCCTCGTCGGAACGTCCCGCCGTAGCGTAAAGCTCTCGCGTTGAGTTCTGTCCGTAGCTCTCGCACGTACCTCTCGTATGTCTGGCAGTATTCTGATCCTAGTCGCTCGTCAAGAAACGCCGTACCAGCAGGATGTGTTATATCCCCTTCCATCTTCGATCCCCTCTCGCACAGTCCTTGGCAGCTTCACTCAGTGAGCTTCGTTCGTTTCCACACGTATATATATATATATGTATAGTACACATTATTACGAAGTATTGGATACGATGGTATATATATAAACTCGTATACATGCATTCGTCCGACGTGGGCGTATAGGTACTGTAAAGGTTATGTACTTTCGTCTATATGCCGAAGTAGACGTACATACGCCTACGTAGCGCGAACGAGAAGCACATACGTACATAGGAGAAGGTGGAAGAGGAGACACATACCCTCCCACATACGTATCTATACAGATATACAGTTTCTCTCCCAATTCCCTTCAGCTCACTTTCTCGGGAGTTCTCTCTCTCCCCCTCCTTCATCGGCGTCTATCTTCTTCCCCATTTCTCCCTCGTGTGCCGAGGATATAACGTAAACCCTCCCGCAAATGTATATACATATATATATTATATTATATATATGTATATATGTATATATACATCCTTGTCGGGAGTTGGGTACGTCGATGTTACTGTGTGTGTGTGTCTACAGTATAAGCGTCGGGATGGCTATGTATATACGTGGGACGAGATACATAGAAGAGAAGGCAGTTGCCTTGTCTCGAGCTCTCCGCGGTCGTCCCTCCAACCTTTCCCAATTTAGACTCCGCTCCCCTCGCGATCCCGGAGTGAGCGGCGACGGGACTACGAGCTGTGTGGCTCCTCGTCGTAGTAGTAGCAGTAGTAGTAGTAGTAGCAGTAGTTGCTATCGGTAGTGGTATTCCCCCATTGGATAAGAGGAACAGAGAAGACTTTCGAGGGAAGTATCGCTCGTGCAAAGATCGGGAGCGAAAGAGAGACGAACGAAGGTGAAGTGCGAGCGAGGGATTGTCGAGAAGGAGGGTGTGCAGAGAGAGGCAAGGCTCGTGGGAGTGGGAGCAGTAAAAACGGCTTGCCGGGGACACTGCAGCATCAGACAAGCACTCGCTCGTTGGGGCGATCCGAGGGCGCGAGAGAAATGGACTGATAGAGAACGAAACAAGGGGTTTTCTTGATGCGCGAGGGAGATGGGAGCTACTGAACGATATATAGCGGTATATACGTATGTATATATAAGATATATATCTGTATATATATGGGTGGGTGTGCGTCTGTGTGTGTATTTTCACTTGGGAAAGTGGTAGTGGCAACGCCAGCGGGTGGTCGAGGGAGCGCGGAGCGTACGAGGGACAGAGATGGAAAGAACGTTGGGAGAAACGGACGCCTAGCGAGCGAAAGAGAGAATAGAGAAACGTGTTTCGAACGTGGATGAGGAGGGAGGGAGCGGAAAAGGGGGAACAACGGCATTGAGGGAGCGAGAGAAAACGAAGGAGCGAGGTTAACGGAGAACGAAGGATGGGAATAGCCTCCACTTCTTCACTCGCGTTCTACTCCTTCTCGCTCTGCCTCTTTCGAAACCCGTCCGTTCTCTCTGCCACGCTCGCTCGTCGTTAGACGGGCTCTGAAATATCTCACCGAGAATATTATAGAGAAAACCGTGGTGCGCCTGGCTCGGCCAGCAGCATCAGCCTCGTCGACGACGACGACGACGACGACGACGACGATGCTCTCTACGTCGTACACGAAGAGGAGAAAGGACGATGCGGAGGAATAGAGAAGAAAAAAAAACGACGAGAGCTGAAGCAGGAACTCTGCTAGATACCCGACGGAGAAACTGAGAGGGACGTGAATTATTATTATTGTATAATAGGGTGCGAAAGGGAGAAACTACGAAGGACGCGGTTTTTCTACCCTTTTGATTCTTTCCTTCTCGTTAATATGTATATGTATATATATATATATATATATATATATATTTATTTTTTTTCGAAAAAGGAGCTCCCTGAATTTAGTTTCCCTTTAATCTTTACCATATTTATATATCGTCTATGTAACCAACCCTTTGCCCTAATATTTGAATATTCTGAAACTCCGATGTTTTTGAAATTCTCTTTGAATTTTTTTTAAATAGCGGGGATTTGTTCGCTGTAGCAATGATGTCTTTTGGATTTTTTTTTTTTTGAAAAATTTTTCTTCTCGACATTACGATAGTCGTCTTGGATTTGTCGTGACTCGAATGAGTCTCCGGTACCGAGTGCGCTTCTCCGTTATATCGTTCGAGAATTCGCGACTGGACGATTCCACCACCGGTTCACGATTTAACCCCCGTGAAGAGAGTCAGGAAATGCTCACGTATATCCCGCGCATCTTTGGTCCTAACTTCCGAGTCTCGAAGATACGCTTTTACTGTAACGTTATGTACTGCCGCAGACGAGGGTCGGATAAGATGCGCGTAAGATCCCTCTTTGGTATGAGACGCATCGCCGCGAACGGAACCCGCGAGAGAGGAGAGAAGCAGAGCAGGGAGAGTTTTTCGACTGTAGAAACGTTCTATCACTCCTCTCTGTGGAAAGTCGCTCTTCTGTATTTTGCTCCCTCTCTCTCTCGGTTCCCCTTCAAACCGTCCTTTGTTCCCTCGTTCGACATCCCCCTGAGAGCAGCATCCCTTTTCACCCGCTACACTATACGCGGAGTTTCCTCTCTTCCACGACGCTTGGATGCATCGGTGACGTAGCCGCGAGAGGAGAGAAACGCGCTCCGCAACTTTTATATATATATATATATGTATATATCTTTTTCCCAACTTATTTACCATCACATTTTCTCAGTTACCCTTAGTATTTTCTCAAAATAAAAATCATTTTATCCCAAAACTGTGGCGATGAAATAATATGGACCAATTTTTTTTTTCATTATTTAAAATTCGAACTTTGCCACATCTTTTTCGTATCTTATTTATCATCATTTCTCAGTTATCATTGATATTTTCCGTAAAAAAAAAAAAAAATTTATTTCGTAACAACGGCGATTAAATAATATCATTTTCTTTTTTTCCAAATTTCAAAATCATAACCCATTATTTAAAGTTCGGATTTTTATAGATCTTTTTCGTACCTAATTTACATAATAAATATAATTTTATCTCGAAACAACGACGATGAAGTAATGTCGTACAATTTTTTTATTTTTTTTTTTGCATATTTGGAAGTCATATCCCATTTATTTAACGTTCGGACAATCATCGATTCGCATCCCTTGACAGGAGGTCAAAGTTTCGCAGGAGCTTTTGGGCTCATATTGTCGGTAGTGTCCCCGCTATATCTCTCTCTCTATCGTGATGCCACCGAGACTCGAAGTCAAAATTATTTACTACGCGCGGGCGTACAACGAGAGGTATCCTCTGCTATTCCCACCCCCTCACCCCTCACCCCACCCCCTCCCCCTACAAGCCGGGCACGAGGGATCTCATCCCTTCGATTTACTCTGTCTCTCCACTCCCTCTCGGTCTTTCTCGTTATTCGAGCGTATCAGGAGCGCTCGAATCTAACCACCCCCACCCCTCCGCTCTGTCGGAGAAACATAGAAGCCGGGAAGGATATAGCCCCCGGGTTCTCTCGTTTCTACACGGCACTGGATCAGCCGGCGCTCTGTGTCCTCCTTCTTCTCCTTCGTCCCTCAGTTTCTCTATCTACTTCTCCTTCGCTAACTCACACGCAAGCCCAGCAGTGAAATTTCGGTATACAATCCCTACCCAACGTTACCCGAGCATCGTCGTCGTCGTCGTCGTCGTCGTCGTGCTGTGTTCTGCACAGGAAAGAGCAGAAACACTCACACAACGATCCTCGCGAAGCCGAGAACATCGCGAACCTTCCCCGGACACACACAGGCAGCATATACATCTGAAACCCTCATTTCTCCTCTCTTCCTCCCCTTTCCTACTTTCCTCTTGTTACCTCCCTATTGGTTCGCACTCTCGACCAATGAAAATTTTCCTCTGTCGCTTGGCGCATTCCCCACACACGTGGCCCGACGTACCACGTCCATATTTCCGTACTTCTGCCGCTTCTACTGACGCTGCCGCTTCTACTCCGGGGTATAACCACTTCTCCTGCTTCTACGCTGCAACGGGGGAGGTTTACGCGAAAAACGTCAAAAAGTTACGTTTCGAAGCGGCCGCAATGGTGTGCGCCTTTGCTTCTCTTTCCTTTTTTTTTTTTTTTTTCCTCGATCCGACTACGTTTTCTTTTTTTTTTTGCTTTCTTATTCTACTCTATCTGTCCTCTTTCGTCTTCGTACAGCCAGAGGTACGAACAACTCTCGGATCGTGGAACGACCACGTGGTTCTGTAAAGTTCTACGGCTCGCTTCGTCTCTCCTTCAGTTATTCTCTCGCTTACCACGCACTGCGCCTCCCTTTTTTCCTCCCACCATTTGTCTCGACTCGGCTATTCTTTCTCTTTTTTCCTATTTCGTCGGCACCCACACCGGCTTACGTATCTCACTCTTTTTCTCGTCTCGACTCCTTGCGAAGCTCCTTACTCTGTCGGTCATTCTTTCCTCCCCTCTCGTTTATAGCATATTATTTCTCTCTCGCCGCGGTGCACTCACTTCGCTTTGCCGTCGTCTCCTCTCCGATCTTTCTCTGTCTCTCTATACCACCCCGACTTTAGGTACCATCTCGGGGCGCGAGAGCGGCGCAACTCTCTGTTCACGTTCGGGGGCCTCTGCGGCTCGCATTGCTCAAATGCCACCTCGGCAGATGCAACGCCGCAGTCCCGCACTGCAGTTGCAGCGTGCCGGTACGTACCCTCCTGTCCTCACGTGGTACCAGTTACGGCAATCGGTCCACGCGACAATCTTTTGACGGATTTTTTTTTTTTTTTTTTTTTTTTTTAAACGTCTCGGTACGATTTACATCTCCATCCGAGAATTGGAATAAAATAATGACGCTGAGACTATTCTCACGAATATTTTTTTAATGGCGTCCCATTTTTGATACCCGATCTTTTTATTGTGTGTCGTTATACCCCACATGGAAAAAAAAATATATACAAAAAATATTTTAAAAATATACGAAATTCGGAGTTTTTATTTCATTAATATATGAATATTAATATTTATTATTATATATGGTTATATGTTTAGTAACGTATGTTTGGAAAAATCTATTAGAAAATAAATCGATATTATATGATTTTTTTTAGAAAAATATATTGGATATTTTATTTTACGATACTTTTTTTTTCATGTGGGATCCTATAATAATATAATGGAAAAAAAACAACACATGTATATTGTATTGTCGAAATTCGTCTTACTATTTTAATTATTCGTGAAAAAATTAATTTCTACGGCTAAATTAATTTTCTCAGTACGACCGATTAAAAGATTTTCAGGAATTTTTATTTAATTGGATTTGTCATCAAAAGGGCTTTCGATGCGACGACTTAAATCAATCGATGATTATGACTGCGGAATATTGACGGACAGCTGTTACGTTCAGTAGTAATACCCCATTATCGCCCCTTCGAATAGACGTGCTTAATGCACGAAGTTGTCTGACCAACGACGGAATCGTTCCACTAGTAGCCATAAACTTCCCGTCCCCCCTTCTCTCCAATAGCCAAACGAATTCTAATGCTCTCATATCCCCGTGCGCTCTCCACAGCCAAACTCCAGACCATCGCGATTATTGTATTACAGTATTTTACGATCGCCGCGACCGTCAATTGTCATCAGACATTTGTTTCGCACCGCTCCATACCGGTTTGTACCGCACGACACTGCGGACGAACTGCGCCGCGCGCATTTCAATTTTTGTTTTTTTTTTCTCCGTCGACATATTCATTCGAATTATAAATATCCGCTATGCTAAAATAATGGTAACGAGTTCGAGAATAGTTTGCCGATCGTAGAAACGATTTTTCGATTTTTCGAATCCGACGAAGCAGCCCGATCGTCCTTGGCTCGGGCCGGTTGCTCGCCGGATGACCGGTAGAGAGCCGCGGCGACACGGCTATACATTCGTTCAACAGCCACGAGGCCGGCTCGACGTTCCGAAGGTTATACGTTTCAGGATTACACGACGCCAATGCTAAGATCGCGTTCCCCATCTCACTCCGTCTTTCGCGCGCCCCTTTTTTTTTTTATTTTCGTTTTCTTTCTGCACACCTCTTCGAACGCCTGCCGCCGTTGCTTGTAGCTTGCCGTGCGCCACGCGACGGCGTGCGAATACGAAGGAGCCCTCCGTCGCTCGTATATTCCTAACCAGTAAACTCTCCCCTCTCGCTTCGACTTTTTTTTTACACCCCTTTCCTCTCATTCGCACGCGTTTGCCGGACCCCAATGGTGGCCAAGTGGCGCCGTAAAAGAAAATCTTTACGGCTCCGGCCTCAAGACTATTCGAGCTTTCGATCGACGTACCGATCCAAGGTATTTCCGGAATTACGAAAAGAAATCGGTATTTATTTATTCAACCGGTGTTTCGGGGAACACTTCGCGGATCAACAAGTTGAATTTAGTTGGGAATTATTCGTCATTTTGTGACCTTTTTTTTTGGCTTTGTCGATTTTTTCCTCGTCGATGACATAGAAGTAGAAATAGCGCGATCGAAAGACTCGGTCCGGCGATGGATAGACACGGAACACGTGGGTTCCTCGACCCCTTCGCGCTTTAACTTAACCCTCGGCGGTACCTGACACACCGAACGTTTCTCAAGTCAAACGAATGAGAGTCACACCGACACAGGCGCCGGTTACTTACACGATCGCTTTAGTTGTGTATCGTAGTATATAACCCCATCGGAGACGACGCCGGTCCCGAGAATCGTGGGTGTGTTTACGCGGCGCGTCGAGCGTGTAAGAGAGCAGAGGCCAAAGCCAGTCGGCTGTCTTCGTCGTCAGTAGAGTACCCAACAGCAGCGGCGGCAACGACGCCGGCCTTGCCATTGCCTAAATAGGTCAGCACGGCCGACGGAGCAACCAGCCGTTCCAGCCGAAGGCTAAAGAATCGATCCGACCCAAACAGTCAAACTCTTCGGTGCCTCCGGTGGGTTGCTTTATCGTGATGCTCAGCCGCGAAAAATTAAACGCGAAAAACGCGCGACTGGGAGGGTAAACAAAAAAAAAACCAATAAATCGGTAAAAATCATCGTAATATGATTACGCGATCGGCAATTTTTTTTTTTTTATTTCATCGAGGAGTAGACTAATGTAAATTCGTACTCTGCTCTTCAGTATTGTATGAAAAAAAAAAAAAAAAAAAAAAAAAAAAAAAAAAAAAAAAATTGAGGGTTTTCGATAGTAAATACACATTTTTGGCGTATTCGCGTTTCGTCTACATGCGAGTTATTGTTGGATGGCGTAGAACTGACTACGCCAACGAATATACTCGTATAACTCGTACTCTCGAGCGTTCGAGACCGAGACCGAGGCAAAAGTGTGTCGTGATCGCTCGACGCTCCGCGATCTCCTTGGCTTGTGTGTGCGGCTCATACTTGCTCGCTATAATTCTGTTGCCGCTGCCAGCGGAGTGACTCAGAGACTCTTTAACGATTAAGTGTGCCAGGCCCCGAAGACCGGCGTTCCCGGCTGATGTTTCTTTCTTGTTACAATGTTACCGAGAGAGTTCTCATCGTTGCAGCCGACTTTTGTCGAAAAATCTCGAACGGTCTTACGATCATACGATGTTACGTTGTTTTTCCCCAAAGCCCTTTGATACCTTAACGAAGCTTCGTTACTCGAAAAAAAATAAAAAATATCCATATCGTTTTAACGAAGTTTGAATACTTCGCGATAAAAATGAGACGAGAAAAGCAATTTGTGGATCGATCGATCGGATCGATAAAATGATCTCAAATCTTCGGTCAAAATCGTTAAAAAATTTAATTATTAATCATTTTTTATTTATTTTTC
This sequence comes from Buathra laborator, assembly GCA_934046635.1. Lineage (NCBI taxonomy): Eukaryota > Metazoa > Arthropoda > Insecta > Hymenoptera > Ichneumonidae > Buathra > Buathra laborator. The sequence goes on from OW203900.1 coordinate 11,689,311, forward strand.
ATCATAATACGATTATATATAAAAAATATATTTCCGCAAACATAAAAAAAAAATATGATTAATATATGAATTATATGAAATCGCCGAATTTCATAGATTTCTAAAATATCGAAAAAAAAATGTAACGATCGATAAAATGATTTCAAATTTTCGGTCATCTATCGATCGATAATTTCAAATGATTTCGAATTTCCAATAAAATTCACACGACACTGAATCATCGATCGAATCCCCAAAAGAATAGACGGCAAAGCCGGTCGTCGCGAATGCGAAGAAATCCGTAAGATTTATCATATACGCGAGTGCAAGAAGACTGGATAGGTGGAGCAAGCGAGAACGAGACAGGAAACGACGGACGGAGGTTGAAGGTTGTGCGAGAGAAGTGCATACAGTCATAGCGAGCAATGAACACAGCACACACCAGTAGCAGTAGTTGAGGCAGTAGGGAGGCTCGATTCAACAAGTAGAGACGCGACAGCTGTTGATGAGATGAGTCCGCGATGCGGAGTTTAGCTTTCGAGTTATGTAGAAGAGATATGCTTGCTGCCAGTCCCACATGTACACATAGCGCCCCTCCCTCCCCCCGCTTCTTCCCCCAATCCACAACGGCTTTACACACACGCGAAATATTATTACATCTATATAGTTTTCTCTCGAGCGCATATATTGTACGTCGAGAAGTGTACATATAATGCGAAATGCCGCGGTGAGGAAGAGAAGAGAGGCGAGGAGCAAAGTGTCTTGCCGGCAGGCAGTCAGGCAGTCGGTGGGACCGTGTGGTAGCGGTAGGTTGCTTGCTCGCTCCTTCCTTCCTTTACTCCTTCGTTTCTTCGGCTTCGGCCGTATAATGTCCGGCCGCATAAAGCGCGAAAGAGACGAAACATATAGATAGGAAGAGAGAAGCGAGCGAGAGAAGTGGCGCTGCTTTGAAACTTGGAATGCGACCGAGCGGGGCAGCAGCCTTGAGGTGGCCAGTAGCACGAGTCAGCCTACCGTGCGCCCACTGTCCGTCCAACGTTCCTGTTCGCCCTGAAGCTTCGTTTCTCTTGGTAGCTTTATACTTCGTACCTCTCCTCTGCGTATTTTAGCCGACAATGTAGTCTGTCTGTCCGACGGGCACATCGCGCCGCGGTTACCTGTCGCAGAAATGTCTGCTCTCTACTCGCACCTCGCAGATACGCACCAAATGCTTCTATTTCTTCTTCGCTCCGATACGCGGACTTTCTATAAATAGATTTGCGATCGTTGGCCTCTTCGAGGCGGATAAATATCGGAAAAACGAGAATCCCTTGCATTGCATAATCGTAGATTCGATAGAGATACGTAATACCTATCATTCGGGAGGCGAAAGATTAGTGAAGAGTTGGCTGCAAGTAGTCAATAACATCTTCAACAGACGTACAAATTTATGAATCATCAGCGATACCTTTTCCACTGCACTGAGAAATGAGTTTATTTGCAGTTAGTTATTACTAAGAAATGAAGGTGATTAAGATTTCTTAATAGTTAACTAAACTTATTCGACTTAATTGAAATTTACTGTATACTAAAAATACTGTATAATCAAAATTCCGGACATCCGAAAAAAAAAAAAAAAAAAAAAAATTCTGTAAAATGTTACGCGAACATTGGCGATTGATGACTGAGGAAAAAAAATGGAGAGCCCTATAATTTTTTTAGCCGTATCGAAATAATACGATGCGATTCGCTGAAAAAAGGGTTAACCAACATGCGTCTCTATGAATCACTGAACCGCAACCCTTTCTTCTCTATCGCGTACATACGATAAATTCGGATATGTAAAACTCGACCCCAACGACCTTGAAACCCTCGTCAAGTTTGCACCCCGAGAAGAATCTCGTGGTCCACAGCCCCTGCAGCAAAGTAACGCAACTCGCGGAAACCTTCCGCAAACTTTTAAAATCCGTGCGCAGTCCGCGCTCCGCGCCTTGTTGACGATACGATCGCAATGAAAAACTCTGAAAAAAACTCTCGGACGCGGATGCGAGGATATAAAACATCGTGTGCACGCCTTGTGTGTCATTTGTCGTGTAAAAACGCCGCACGAGTAGCTTCAAGAAAACGTGACGGAGTGACAGTAGTAACGTACCGATGCGTGTCAGACACATTGCCTTTCAGCGTTAAGCGCCATACGCCAAGCCAAAGTCTAGCCGATGATTGACTTCGAAATCGCGAAACTCACCGCGACACACATATATACACATACAGACGTGTCGAAGCAAAGGCATTTCATGTTATATCATACATAGTACATAGTATCAGTCGGGTTTATTCATTCGTTTCGATCCCTCCGCTACGTTCAACGACACGATAAATTTATAGACGATCGTACAGATGTATACATATATTTATAGATATGCATATATATGTATATATATATGTAAGCAACACGAGTTATTACTATACGATGATATCTATACAAACTTCGGAATGCGAGTGAGTATGAGAAGAGCCACCGTGACCTACAGCAAATTTCACGGCCCCGTGGCCGGTGCTCGCCTCTCTTCATGCCTACATATATATATCTATACACCGATATATATATATGTATATACCGTCGTCGTGGTGAGAGAAGCGTGAAAGAGATAGATACAGAGACGGGGTAATCCCTCCGGGCCGCTATCATCCGGAATGATTAATATTCGGACAACAATGATTTGGCGCGCGCCCACGCGTCGTCGGGCTACTCGTGAGAGTCCGCGGAAGTCCAACGCGAGCCGCAAACGCCGTCGGTCTCTCTCTCTCTCTCTCTCTCCCCGCTTCCTCATCCTTCTCGGTCTGTGTGCCTCGTAAAACTAATCTCGCCAGATACAACGATTGCGTAACTCCGTTTGCTCGATTCTCGCACTCGCACGCTTCACGAAACGATCTCCCTATCCTTCTTTATCTCTCGGTTACTCTCCTCCGGCTTCACGATTCTCATCCCTTTCCCGGACGTCCCTCGCGAGCACGCGCTCTTCCTCTCGCGGCTCATATACTTTCCGTTGTTTGGTTCGTTGACGCGGGTGTAACCGACCTGCCGCAACTAACTTTATCCTTTTCTCTCCATCGTCCCTCAATCGCTGCTATTACGCCTCTCTGTCTCGTCCGATGTGTCGCACGCTCTCCATGCATTATAAATCTCTTTAGGTTTCTGTATATATATATATATGGTTTTGTGTGTAGTAACACGAGAACGAGGAACTCACGTTAATAAATCGAAGAGTTGCGCTCGCGACTCGTCGCTTTGGCACGTGCCACGACTAGCTACTCGACTCTACGAGGTTTTTCATACTATTATACTTATTTTATTATAGGCAACGCGCGGATCGGTGGGAATGTATGTTTATTGGGTAATTAAGTTCTGCTGATGGTACTGTTTGATCGTATTTTACGAGAAACTGTTACTATCCGCGATGCGAAAAGAAAATACTTATATTTGCTCTTTCGTCATTATAAACGTCGCGTTTTTTGAGGGTTAAACATTAAGCGCGCGATGTATTTCTTCTCGTTTGTCACGATTCAATAACTGATTTTATTCCTATCTTAATGGTTGATATGGACATTCGTTCGAAAAACTTCGAAAAACTTCGAAATTAAAGAAATTTTTTTTTTATTATTATTATTTTTTCCTTATATTATTCCATATGTTATTTTTAATTTATTTTTCGATTACCACAAACTTTTCATCCATTTTTTTTTTTTCGTTATTGCAACTCAATAATTTCGAAAAATTCGCATCTGAAGTTTTCTACTTTCGTGAATAAACCGAAATATGTTTAGTGATTTGGAAAAAAGGTCTTCAATGATACAATGTGAATATAAGTAAAAAATATATATATATTGGTAAAAAAAAATTGAATACCCAGTAATCGATTTTTTTTTCCATTCCTCTGTGGCAAACGATACACCATAGTCGGCATTACGAAGCTCGCCGCTCGTTGAATTTCTAGTAGTAACAGATTTTCACAACAGTCTTTCTACAAATTTACAAACTTCATCGCATTTGTAATTCAAAAAGCTCGGAGTTCGCGAGAAACTTCAGTCGAGTTTAGTGTGAAAATAAAAAAAAAATTGTTTTTGGGCGATTACCAACTTTGCGCTTGACGTTGGACGCAAAACCGTCGTTGGATTTGCGTTCGGCGTGAAAAAATACACGAAATTACGCGGTCACGAATTTTTTTTAAGAACTCTTAAATTTTTACGGGAAAAATCCAAGGATACCCGTTGGCCTCATTATCCTTCTGTTTAAAAATGTGTTTCCGCCCCCTGCGCACCGAAAAAAATAATTCTGTAACTTCGCCAAACGCCCGAAGATATCGCTCTTTTTTTTAAAATATATCCGAAAATCGCAATTTTTCGGAAAATGGGTTGAAGGAAATTTGTTTATTTTCAATAATATTTTGAAGGCTATAGACGATGTATTTTTGTGACGATCTAAATTTACTTCTAGCGTAAGATTTTCGACCGAAATAATATGCCGGAAGTGAAAAAACGAAATCATAGCTATAAACGATTATTAACGATTTGCAAAAAAAAAATTTATAAAAAGTTATAAATACGATTATACGGCGATTTTAATTTTCAAAAAATTATAAATTTCAAGTAATAACGAATTATAAGAATTCGGAGAATTTTTTTAAAAAATTCGAAGGATTATTACGCGAATTCGAAGAATTATTATAAAAAATTTTTGGCAAAAGGTTTCTTTCGGTACATCAATTTGAGTTTCGCTCGGCGAGTACTCGTTATACTCGTAGATCCGTAAGAGAGCGAGAAATATAAACTCACTTTGCCTAAGTTCGGCAACGAGACGTATCACTGATATGATATACGATATTCTTATCTCTCTGAAAGTCTTGAAACGTTCGCGACGGCGCGATAAGGTATTCTGATATTGCGCACTTTGCCAACGATTCCGCTGTGGTACACACATCGCGCTATTATATATCTTTGAAGATCATTCGATTTACTAAACTCTCATATATAGTTTCGTTATCTCGAATGGTATTTCATTTGGCATCTCGTTTCTCGTAAAGTAACGAGAAAGTCCGAGAAAAATACGAAAATCATTAATTTTCATCAATGGCCTGAAAAAAACTTGCCAACGAAACGAAATACCGTTAATTTCTGTAAATTCAACAATCAAATCATCGACGACACCCACCAGCGAGTTAAAGAGTAATCGCGGTGGTGCGTCACATTTTATCAAGCAATACGGCCCCTTAAACCAACGCGAAGGAAGTCAAACTGTCGTAAGTTCGGAGTCAACACGTTGACTCGTTTCGATCTTTCGCTGTCCCGTTCGTTCGGGACGTTTTGCTCTAAACCTCAGGGTACTGTATCGCGGCATTCGACATCGTCATCGCGAGTCCGCGGCGGCCGAGACGCGGAGCGTCAGAGGACAGAGTGGCAAGAGAATCGGATCAGCAATGACGCAGTGTGCTCTTTGCTGTGGCCGTGGATCGAGTCCTCTGTCCCTCCTGTGTCTCCCCTCTCTTTCTCTCTCTCTCTCTCTCCCCGGACGACCGTTCTCCGGTCCCCGTAGTCCACGAACATCGCCCGTGACTCGACTCCTTCGCGTGCTGTCCGGTTTCCTCGCGCCTTTTCTCCTTCTTTCTTGAATCCCTGTCGCGCGTATATACACGAGACGACGCGAGATCCGACGTATTTAACTCCTTCGTCGCTTCGCGTTTCTCAAACTCGGCTTCCTTTCCTTTCATTTCGTTTCTCTCGTATCTCTTTTTATACATGCGTGTGAAACGAACCTTACGATCCCTGCCTGACCGGCCGGCGCTTCCGAAAGTTCGGTACAATAGCGAGAAGAGCGCGAGGATGTCTGACCTCTTCGAACCGCTAGCGCTCTTGGTACGTCCCGCAAGCAACGCGTGAATACCACACAGTTTTTGGCAACGCGCTTTCGAAACGCGCTATATAACACGCGGCAAAACATTAATCGCAACAATAATTCTTAAACAACAAAAAAAAAAAAAATTCTTCGTCAATATCCGTTAATTACGAAATGCGTACAGTTTCGGGAAATTAAATTTTCTTCAAATACATTTATTATATATTTCACTTTTTTTTTTTTTTTTACTATTTCGAGAGCGTATGGGATAAAATTTGAAAAATATTTCGAACGATTTTTCGAGTTTTTTTAATTCGAATTTTTGTATATAAAATAATATATGAAAAAAAAAAATATATATATATCTATAGATACCATGTCATTTTTTCGATCGACGAACGCATTATATATCCTATCGGTTATACATAAATACGCATATGTATACATAAAAAAAAATATTGCAATATTTATTTATTAATAAAACAATATATATGTGAAATAATGTATTAAATAATATATACATAGTGCGAATTCTGTGATATTCTCGCTCTCCCGATCGCGTTGTATATTCTATCTGTTATACATATACACATATATGTATATATATATTTATCGTATGTATATATATTTCCCGAGGCCTCTCGAACGCGCGCCCTCGCCGCGATCTCTCTCGAGCGTCGAACGCAAAATCTGTCGCGAAAAAAATGGTCCATTTCAATGAGGCGCTCTCAGTCGTGTTTGCCGCTACGATAAGATTCCATCGACGGTCCCGTACAGCGTACGTGAAAACTCGTCGCGTATCGCGCACGAAGCTCTACGCAATAAAAATGTTTTAGATGAATTTTCTTTGGCTGCACGTCGTGTACAGTGGCGTCGGGTAAAAGCAGCGCGTCGAGAACGGCGTTGTCTGCCACTGCTGCCTGCCTGCCAGTCCGCTCGCTACGAGGTACGCTCGGGCGGTACGGTCGATTCTTCGGCTGCGCGGCTTGTACAGTATACAGCTCACCAGTCAGTGGCGGGTTTCGTGCCTAGAAGCGTTAGGCCGCGCGGTGCTTAGGGGCCCCTGCGGCACTCGGGGCACAAACTCGAACTCTCTCGCACGGGGGCCCCCCGAAAAAAATTCTCATTTTTCATCTACCGGAAGTTAAAAAATGAAAAAAAAAAAAAAAAAAAAAAAAAAAAAAAAACATCGACATACTTCATGAATTCGAAAAATAATTTTTTCTTTAATTTTTTTTTTTACGATATTCGTATTATTTGAAAATGAAATTTTATTAAATTAATTCGTGAGTAACAATGAAAAATATTTTTATTACGATGAATACGATATCGAGAAATATGTATTTTCGTACGAGTGTAGCGTATTGCCGGCTCGCCGTTAGCTCGTTCTACCGCTCTCTCCCTGCATCGACTGCTGTCAGAGGTCGATGCGTTTCGGTATCAGTACCACGTGCGCGGATCGATGGAGAGAGCGAATCGATATCGCGCTCGCGCGCGCATCCCCCGACACCGGCCAAAGGGCTAAATTCTCTCGCTTCCCGAGAGACGGCGAAAAAAAATAAACATAAAAAAATGTTTTTCTCAATTTTTTTTTTTTTTTTTTCTTTTTTTTTTTTTTCGTTGTCTACTGCTTTTGCGAACAAGAATATCTGGTAACACTTAAACAACGTATTATACGATAGGACTATGAGATACGCGAGTATTCAGAGAACAGAGGAGTAGTCCGAGCGTAGAGTCGAGATTCCCGCCTGGCGGCTAAGCACTCGGTGCAACGAGCCTCGTGTACCTCTTTGCTCGCATTAATTAAATCGTCGCTCAGCAAGAAGCATCGTGCACGCCGCGGCCAGCGTGCAGAGTCTCGAGTTTACGCGGGAAAACTCGCCGCACGATCGGCACACGTGAATCTCCTTTCCATCGCATTCATTCCAACGATTCTACAATAATTTTAACGGACAATTATTTTATTTTAAAAATTTTATCGAATTTCCCGAATTATTACATATCGTATTAAAAAAAAAAAAAAAAACCACAATTTTCCCCGAATCTGTTTTAATTGTATATAAATCGAATGAATAATTAAAAAAAAAAAAATTTCTAAATTCTTAACCCCATTTTTCGTAACCCTCTTAAATTTTAATAGGGTTAATATTTTTTTTTTTTGACTCTCGATATTTCCCGTTTGAAACGTCAATGTCATAATTCACTGTTCGCACAACAATGAAGAGCTATAATACGGTCGTATACCTTCCTGTGGACCCTTCCGTTTTTTTCGCGGTCGCACGCGCGCATATCATACTACAGTATTTATATATATATGTATATATATCCACAGTATATATGCGGAATGCATATATATATCGAACGGCGTTTGTTAACTTTAGGATTTTAATCGCAGCTTTAAACGGACTTTACGATCACTCGTTAAGATTATGTCGGTGAGGTGTACGGGTTGAGGTTTCCTCGCGCGCGTATGCGTAAATAACGTTTTCCCTTTCTTTGGGTAACGCGATACCGCCAACAATTCATCAAACTTATGTATCCACGTCGTTGTACACATAGTTAGCATACATTCGTAGGGATACAGCGAAGAAAGAGACGAGAAACTCTCAGAGGCCTTCGGAAGGACGAAGACTGTTCATTTATACACGTGTACTCGATGCAAGTGCGGTGAAGAAGGGCCGAGAGAGAGCGCGGCGTGTCTTGGGTCTTTCTACGGCACAAACAGCGCCGTGAAACATTCGGCGAAGGCGGCGGCAATTCGCACGGCGTACACGTCATTAAGATTTTACGACCCTACGGGGCCGATGATCTACGGGGTCATTCCTACTCGTATACTACAAACCGATTCGGTAACGGTTACCGGTTAGCGCCCGTAATCACAGCGGGAAATCACCGCAAAATTCTATTCGTCTCTTCGCTGCTATATTAACGGAATTCTCATAAGATTAATATTTTGTTTTGCCAATCGCCGAATTAACGCTTTTATTTTTCATCGACGTCAAGACCTTAATGTATAAATAATTCGGACGTCCATTTTTTTTTTTTTTTTTTTTTTTTTTTTTTTTTAACAGATACGAAGAAAATTATATTCGCGGAAGAAGAATATTGGATTTACGTGTTAAATTCGTAAATTTTTTTTTTTTTTTTTTTTTTGATGTCGATAAAAAAACAGTAGTGTCGAGACTCCGCAGTTCGATGGAGTTTTTTTTCGTAAAGAATGCAGGAGCCGAGGGTCTCTGTCCGCTCGGTCGCTCGCGACACAGCATACAGCAGTTAGCTAGTCCTCTGTACCGAGTGTATATCTCGCGAACGAGAGCTCGCTGCTGCTGCTGCTGCTGCTGCTGGTGCTCTCACGTCAACGGCCCTGGCCTCGTCTCCCTTCGCTTGAGTCGCTCGTAGACTCGTGGCTTCGCTGTTGCTGGTTTTCCTCGACGTTCGAAGTAACAGAGAAATTCCCCAAGCGATATTCGTGCGTTGAAACCGTAGAGTTTCGTCAAAACCATAGGGCAATAACGTTCCGAAGAGCGGGGCACCGCGTACGCGAAACTACGGCCCTGAGTTCCGTGGCGTCGTGCCGGAGTGCAGGTGGGCCGAGCGCCGACGGAATTTGCCGAGTCGGACGCTCGGGGGAAAACCGAGCGGCGCGGCACTCGGCGAAGACTCTGTTGTCAGAGTACTCAGTAATGCTTTGCATGGCCAGCCAGTCAGTAGGGTCGTCCGTGAGACTTGCTTTTACAATTCGGAGTGATCGTGTGCGCGGGCTGTGCATCTTTCGTATACCACACCAACGTATACGAGGTGACGGCTCTCTGCCAATCGTCGTGATATCGTGACGTTAAAAAAAAATACACATATATATATACATATGTAAAAATCCATATAACTCAATGAGACAGTAGAGAGTTAGTGTACGACGAGAAGAGACGACAGAGAAGAGGATCGAAGACGTGTGCCGAACGAAAAAAAAAAAAAAAAAAAACAGCAAAGAGAAAGAGACTGCTGCTGTTATATTGACTTCGTTTTAGTTATTATTGCTATCAACGACATATAACACAATCGAGACCTCGTACGGTCGTTTTCTAATTGATCGAAAAAAAAAAACAAAATTTCGAAAAACGAACAAACACCCCGTATTCTGTGTATGGTTCACCAACGATCCAAGATGCTGTCATCAGTGCCAGCTAAATAATAATGTGGTGCGACGTTGGACAGGTGAGTTTAAAAAAGTGACACTACGTGTGACAGATGCATTTTTTTTTTTCAATTTTTTTTTTTTTTTCGTTTTTTTTTGTTGTTTTTTCTGTTTTTGTTTTACGAATTATACATTGCTGTCAATCGGTTTGTCGAGCAAATTTTTTTCGATAACATCGCGGAGTCTGATTCGATAGTCCCCGTAGCCTTTGACGTTGCGGCGACTTGTCGCCCCCGGTGCGAGACAGTGATCCGACAACTCGATTTTTTTTCACCCGTGTTCGTGATGTCGATTGCGTAAATTTTTTAAAACTTTTTTCACTCACAAATGTGCCGAGCCGGGCTCTCGCGTTAACTCTACGGAAGACAGTGTTGTTTCTTACTCGTGACGATCGCGCGTTACATAAAGTATTTTTTTTCTCCAGCCTATTGTTCCCCGAGCCTATGTGCAACGAGGAAAATTCCGCAATTTATTTATTTACTACGAAAAATTTTGACAACGTGCGCGTAATCGTGTCTCTCGTGAAAAAAAAAAGAAAAAAAAAAAAAAAACCAGTGATCTTTCCCTCCAATCACTCTGACGTTGCGAGAATCCGAAGTCTTTCGCTGTGCGCTACCGAGAACATTCAATCGCCTCGGGGCTGACGCGACTGTGAAACATCCAACGTTATTACATTCGAGTCCCAAGTTTTTCACGAGATAACGAAAAACCGGAATTTGATAATTCGCGATATTTTCAAAAATAGCACTTTATCAAAAATAAAAAAAAAAAAAAAAAAAAAAATGAAATCCGCGACATCAAATCGGATGGCTCTTGAATCGTAAAAACTGTCAATTTCTCATAATTTATCGATTTCGAAGTCATTGCTCTCGAGACTTTATTTCTAACAGTAAAAGATCGCAAATTAAAAAAAATCGATTTCGAATCTTCATTTTCCGCAATTTCGATATCTCGACTTTTTCTCTCGAAGACTTTGAAGTTTCAATCATAAAACTCAAAAAAAGTTTGAATCGTCATATTAAAAGATACATTCGACTATCCATTCTCATTTTTCCGTTCGGATAGAATTCTTCGTCTCCGCGTATTCAGCAAGGGGTACAATCGCGCAATTAAATTTTTTTTTTTTTCGCCGGTATTACGCGAGGATGTGGAGTGAGCGTAGGGAATGAGAGTAAGAGAGGTGTGCGCGCACCACGCCGTGCCGGAATGTCAGATTTGACGCGTGGTAACCTCGTGTTCGGTAGTTTGAATTCGAAGCGATCCCGCGTTTCCTTGGGCAAGCGAAGGGGGGTTACGAGGCGGGGGGGAGGAGGATGAGGTGGTCATAGAGCGAGAGAGACCGATCGAGGTAGTGCCGCGAGAGATGCGCGAAGAGAGGAGGTGGGTTACGCGGCAGCAACGGCGGGATCAAGTGCGGAGGGGACGGTTAGAGCGTTGGAGATAGTCAGTCGCTTCTTTACTTGGCCAGTCGTAGAGGAAACCTAGCGATGACGTTCGCGAGGCACGTTCGGTGGGTCGGGGGGGAAGGGGGGGGGGGGGTAGAAAGGGGGTGGTGGAGGAAGAAGAAGGGCGGGAGGGAGGAAGGGGCAGTAGAAGAGAATTCGCCGAGGCGACGTCGGCGTCGACGCCACGGAGGAAGGGAGAGAGAGAGAAGAAAGAGAGAGAGAGAGAGAGAGAGAGAGGGCAAAAGAAAAAAAAAGAGATGGAAAGAGTACGTAGAGGCATAGAATGCGTGCGAAGGAGCGAGAAAGGGAGATGTAGCATAAACGCTTATGACCGACCATCAAGGGGGGAACTGGCGTTTCCATGGCTACGACGACGACAACAATTCTAGCGAGGGGTTGTTTTTTTTCCTCTCCTCCGGACGATTTCTTCCGATTTTTTTTTTTTTTTTTTTTTTTTTTTTTTTTTTTTTTTTACCCTTCGCTCATTCTCGTTCTTTCGCTCACCCCATTTTCCTCTTCGTGTCTAGTAGTTTATATGAATATATGTATATATATGTATATATATGTATATATATGATTTTTTTTTTTTTTTTTTTTTTTTTTCGTCGACGACACGAAGATCGTTGAGGAATGTTAATATTCGAGAAGAATCTATGTATATCGTAGTCGATGATGAGTTGGCAATTAGGGGTTTTATTGCCATCGCAATCGCTCGATTACGCGACAATCAGGGAGACTATTCATAAATCTTATGCGCAAATTATCGGCTGAAAGATTTTGAAGGTAAAGGGTATTGAACAATGAAATAAAGGCTGTCGAGTTACTCAGGTAAATTTTGAAAGGGATGGAGGGGTTTACATTGCGAGGACTTTGCAAGGTAAATATAGAATCGAACGGAAAGGCCGCTCGCATTTTCCGACGTGAAACTCGAGGAAACAGTGTACCTATCAAGCACCGATTTTCTCTGCGGATTTATATTTATCATTTTCACGAACCAGAAATAACCTTTTCACGACGAGAATTCGCGTACGATGAGTTTATTTTTCGTAATATTTTGAGACAAACGGCGAGAGTTGTCGAACGATGACGCAGAGAGAAAGAATTTTTCATTCATAAGAATTCACTCGACGCGCACCGACGGCCAATAATACGCGGGTTATGATTGTCGAGTTCTATTTTGCATCGGAACGGCACGTAACTCGTCGCGTACTATTACAATAGTAAGTAATTGACGCGGTGGGCACGATATATCGTTAAAGAGACTCGCCGCTCAAACGCCTCACCCGTTTCATTAATGAGAGATATATCGTGTCAACGATCTACCAATAGATTAGTGTTCTTTCCTCGTTACTCCATTACGTTCATTCATAAATTGAATATACGCGACGAGAGGGGCGTCGGGGAGGGGACACTGTGTACTCAGAGGCATAGAAAGCCTCTATATAGAGTTCTCTTGCAGATTTACCCGCGAAAACGTCGCACGTGGCGGGCGTTACTGCTACGGGACCGTCCCACAACACACGCATACATACACACATACATTACGACCGGAACCGTATGATTTACGGCCTGTTGTGTTTTACGGAGCTTCTCGTATCGTCCCACCTGCGGTGCTTCATCGAGGCACCAGATTTCCCCCTCTTATCGCCGCTGCAACTTTACAGCGTTTCCCATAACCTACAATTCGTAGATACGCAATGCCCCCACAGTCCCTACTCCATTTTTTTTTTTTTTTTTTTTTTTCGAATTTGCCGACTTTTCCGAGTGAAATTATCGATATTTTTCGATGAAATTAAAAAAAAATCGTAAATAACATTTTTTTCGTCAAAAAACGATCGTACGATCGTACGCGTGCGATTGGATTCGAAATAACGTTCACCTACGGAATATCGTATCGGACAAACATCGGATACTTGTTTGTTTTTCCACGCGGTCATTTACTACCTCGAGAGAGCCACCCACTCGACTCGCACGTTTTTCCTCCCCTCCCCCCACTCTCTCTCTCTCCCTCTCGTAATCTATAAATACACCAGAATATTATCGTATACTTGTGTCTCGTTTAAATGTGAAAATAAGCGTGTGTAACGCGCGATCGTCCCACCGAGCGACAGAACGCGATTATGCAAATAGCTTATGAATGGGGAAACACACTGTCGAGAATCCATCGGCTCGAAGCCGACCTCGGTCCCGATCATCGAACCGTTGCAGTTGTGTGTGCATCGGCGCGGTGTTTCCCTCCTCCTTCTCCTCGCGCCGCCGAAACCTATCGTTGTATCGTAACAATTTATCGAACATCGAAGTGCCATCGATACAGATGCGGTACTCGATGGATGCGATATCCATCGTATTGCGAGACGCCATTTTCCCCATTGAAAAACCAAACCGCGTCGAGTAATGACGAGAAACATCGAAATATTCTCAAAGGACACGCGGATCCTCGAAATTTCGCTTCCCACGTCGATTTCTCCGTATTGTTTACGTTCGCGAAACTCCGCGAGAGGCGCCCGCGCGCGATTATAAAAATCCGTAATCGCAATGTCGCGAGTCTCGGTCTACTAAACTCGGGAATAAACCCGTGAAGTAGTAAATTCTACGACGCGCGTGACTACGTTTCTCTATGACCGCCGTCCCCCCCTCCCTTTCCCCCTCTTGTAGCGTTTACAGAGACGGAAAAGAGATGTCAACGTCGCGCACGAGACAGAGAACGCAAAACACCGACTGCAACGGTAACGCGAAAGTATCGATACTATAACTACTATACTACGTTCACCAAGCAATAACAGCACTTCCACGTGCTTCACGTACGCAAATACTGCCATAGCTACCGCGACCTCGTCGTGTAGCTACGAGTGATCCGTACCGTCAATGGTCTCAATACGCCGAAGGGTGATGGAGAAATGAATGAAAAAAAAAAAGCTCTCGACAATAATTCTTCCTCCGCAAAAAAAATCGCTCCATTATATCGAAACGTAAAAAAAAAAAAAAAAAAAAAAAAAAAAAAAAAAAAAAAAAATCGTGTGTACAGCCATCACGATTCACTGCGTAACTTTGTATAACAAAGGATAATAAATTATGATTCAACATCGTAGCTGTACATAATTTAAAATATTAACACAGTCAATTTCATTCCTAATTAAACACAATTAACGAACTGTACAATGAGCGAATATGTATACATATATATATATATATATATCACATACATTTTTTTCTATGCAGTTACTCTCCGTTGTACGAAAGTTCCCGTGCGATGGGGAGGTGAAAGAAAAAAAAAAAAAAAAAAAAAAAAAAAAAAAAAATAGATAATTCCGCACACGCCGAGCGACGCGTTAGTTAACGGTAATCCTTGTCTCCGCTTCTTCCCAATCGCCTTCATCCTTCTCTTCCGTCTTTCTCGTTAACTCGGTGAATTCCTTTCGACAAGTATACAACAGTTTACAGTATACACATCGAAGGGACAAACCGTTACCGCGAGAAGGATCGGAGCCCACGTGCTGCTCGAGAAACATCGAGCGGCGAGAGTCAGTAGACGACGACGACGTTCAATCGGTTTTGATATCCTCCCGACGGCCTTTCGTGGTCCGGAGAGTTTGAACGGCGCACGTGTTCTTCTCAGATGTAACTTGCATACTATTCACAACAGAGATACTGCAACGGAACGCTTAGAAAGCCGTAGGGGTGGGAAAATAGGGGGCGAAGGGCATTACCACTACCAAAGTACACAATAGCGTCATGAATACAGAATGTATACAGAGTAAACAGGGAGTAATAGAGATTCAACAGCAGAGAACAGTGGAAAGCGCGGGGGAGGATAGATCTCTACGTTTTCGCGTCGCCTCTCGTCGTAGTTGTAAACGGCGCCGAGCCTCCTTCGTGTTTACCCCCTTCTATGCGATCCAAACCGCAGTGGGACTCTCCTTTGTGCGGGTGACCGACTAATTTGCACGCCACCCACCGTTTAGTGAGATGTACGTGAGCGGTACGCAGACGCCCCGACAACGTAACCCCAGTGCCGCGTGGTAATGAAAGAGGAATAATGGTACCTGTCGCGCGGGCGCGACGAGACCGGGGGACACCTCTTTCTTTTTTTTTTTTTTTTTTTTCTCCATTTAGTTTCTCTCTCTATCGCACTCTCTCGTTTGTCTGCGGTCTCGTGAAATGAGCAGCGCGGCAAAATAGAGAAAAATAAACGTTTTTACCGACGGGTACGAGAGGGAGAAAAGGATCTAAAGGGACGGGGATAGCGAGGAACGGGGGGTTCGTTGTACGCCAGACGTGTCGCAGGTGCGACCCTTCGGCCCCTCAGTCAGCTGGGACTCCGTTTTGTCAGTGTTTTTTTTTCTCTCTTTTCTCTCTCGACAACCTTCAGTCGATTTTTATACTATATATCGCACAATATATAGGTAATGTACAGCTAGACGCGTGCTATATAAACCACTCGAAAGCGCCGTCCTTGACCCTCAAACCTTTGCCGCTGCGATATCCCGACAATTTCATTGACCTCCTCCTCCCGCATCGCCGAATACACTTTATCGAAACTTTCGTATATTTATTTTTATTTTTTTTTTCTTCGATTTAACTTTTTCTTCCGCGAGGCCCCCGCGTGCACTCGGACCATTTTTGGGTATTGAGTCATCGTAACTCGCGACGGGGAAACGTAAATTTTCGTTTATTCCAATGTCCTTGACCTCTCGTTTCGCTAGAGTCCCCGAACGGTAAAACGGCGATCGTCGAGTTTTCTCGAGAAAAAAAAATTGCATAATCCCGTCAACATAAAACCGTCTCCCGCACTCCCTCGCGGCCCTCGTTGCTCTTATGTACTATATATTGAATAATTCAACGATTTTGCAATTTCGACGACGAGTGTGTGCACTTCGGAGCGAAGCGAATACGAGTTTCGCGCACTCGTCGTCGAGCGTTCGAGATTTAAAAACAATCGTTTAGCGATCTGTTTATAGATGTTTTCTCGATCACGAAAAGTGACTGAGACGTACGAAAAAAAAAAAAAAAAAAAAAAAAAAAAAAAAAAATCACCGATAAGACGCGGAAGACGCGTCCGTAGAGCTTTGAATGAATCTTATTGGTGTACACGAAGGAGAGAAGCAGAGTTGTTCGAATGTGTGAACGAGTGGCCGGACGTCGAGAGACAACAGGTGACAAGGGGACAGTAGTTCAGCTCGTTTCTCTCGCCCATCCCCGGCGCCCCACCCCCCGTTCCCTCTCTCGTTTAGTAGTTTACCTATCGGTAAAAAGTTCCTCGTGGAAGGGGCACACGTTGCCGAAGCGTTAGCGCGCGAAACTCGCAAATAGATAGATATAGAAGGGGATAGAAGAGGAGAATGAGAAGAGCGCGGAGGGGGGCAGCAACGGGGAGATATAGAGACCGCGGTCGCCACGTGGAACGCGAGCCGGCGATTTTTTAAGGACGGCTCACGCATCTCTCTCCCCGTCGGACGTTGTGTGTTTCGTTCGCAGTACAGCGAACACGGTAGCGGGAAGCCGGTGTATAAACGCGGGAACGCGGATGACGGAAGCGGGTGTGAGATATACCCGAAGAGAGTGCAGAGAGAAATCCTTTCCCCTTACCGCGCGCAGCCCTCTCTGTCTCTCGTGTCTATAACACGTGCGCATTCGCGACACGAATGCGAAAAGCGCGGATGCGAGATGGAGAAGAGTTTCGGCATACGGGAGAAGTTCTTTCACACGTATTCGCTGCTCACTCCGTATCCGTGTTATATTCACGAGAGGAATACACGCACACGTGCATATCGCTCTCTAAACTATACCTCCCCGCGCGATATATCGTACAGATATAGTAACCGTATATAACTGAACGGGGAATCGGCAGCGTACACATCGCGGGTCCCTAGAGGAGGAGGAAAGATGCTTCGGAGTAGTGTGCCTCGTGGCTCTCCCGTCGTATATCCACGGATCTTCGAAGATCACGTGCCGCGCATAACTTACTTTCCCTCCAAGAAACCGCACCACCAATGCCGTCAACATCGTGTCTATACTACGGGGAGAGAGGACCCTCTGCTACTACTACTACTACTACACGCGCCGCTTCTCTTTCCGCGACGTTTCCTCTGTCTACGTTTCTTCACGGCACGCGCCCCCCTCGACTTCTCTAACTCTTCGGCTCTCTTTCGCTATCTCTGTCTCCCTCCGTCGAGGCGCCACTCGAACGTTTCTGCGATTGGGGCTCCGATTCTCCAGTCGTAAACACACTTTCTTACGACATTACAAACGTCGCTTACTACTCGATGATTTCAAATTTCGAATTATTTTTTACTCATTTCGTTAGAGATAAATACTCCGAAATATATTTTGAGACGTTTTTTTTTACGCGTTTTGAAAAAAAAAAGGGTTTATAAGACGGTAACTGAGAAGAGAAAAAAAAAAAAAAAACATCGACATTGAAAATATCTTCGTCGTGAAAGACGATGGAAGAGAAGCGACGGGATTCTCTTGCAAATGACACTATCTGCTTTACGACGAACAACGTATTATGCAATACAAACGCCACGTGGTTGAAGGGGTGTGCGCTCCCTTTTCCAGCCGACGCGATCCTCACCCTCCCCCTTTCCACCCTCTTCCCCGTTGTCTCCTTCATCTCTCGCGTCTGTCCATTCTCTCTTCTGTTTAGTTTACCGTGGCGAATTCACGTGTCTCCGTACAGGTGGCACCGCTATCTAAACCTTAGTGTATAGATGGCCAACAGACGGATAGGCATAGTGACGAAAGATTCCCTCGTGTCGTTGAGAAATGTCTCGTAAAAGAGACAACACGGGGCGGGAGAGTGTTTATCATATGCAAATTCCCTACGATGCTGTGTACCGGTCGGGGCGAAGAAGCGAAGAACATTGCGGAGGGTTCTTCGACGGTCAATGGGGAAAAGAAGGAACGCGAAAGACGAAGAAGAGAACTCTTTATGTATTTTCCTCTCTTATCCCCGGCGATCTATCTCTCCGCATCGAGACTCGGCTTCTTCTTCGTCTTTTTTCTTTTTTTTTTTTTTTTTTCTACTCCATTCAGTAACAAGTGCATTCCGGGGGTATCCCTCGAGTCACCGACAACTTTGCCGATTCCCTTATATATATATAGATATATTCATCTCTTTCTCGATTCTTCGGTAAACACACTACGGATAGATGTAGTAGATAATGCGAAGGATTTCTTTGGCTGTTGGGGGGTTTTTTTTTTTTATCATTGTACTGCCGCTGTTGGGTAAACCTGCATTTGCTTCCGCGTGTAAACGACGAGGAAGTCGAAGAAAAAAAAAAATTAATCGGATAAAGAATATAAACGGTATCGCGGTGTTTAAGTAATTGTGAGAATTCTGAACGCTCGTAAATTTCAGAAAATAATTATTGAATTTTAAAAAATTCTGAATAATATCAAAAAAATTTTAATGAATTTTTCAAAATTTCGAAAATTTTTCGAAATTCGGAGTTTCAAAAATAAAATCGAATTCGATGGAGCGCACAATCATCAATATTTTTGTCTCCTAAAAATAAATTATTTTCTCATCATACGTCGATTACTCCGAAAAAAAAAAAAAAAAAAATTTCCTGAAAGACGAATAATCTTTTCCTTCAGGAAAACTGCTCGGTATGACGAAAACGACGCTGTCGCAAAGACTCCGGAATTTTTAAATATAAATGTATTTATCCCAAGTCAATGGGACTCAAAATTTTATAAAATATCTTAATTTCTCGTTGTTTACTATGCCTCGAAGAAAAAAAAAAATTACGAAAATTTTTCAAATTTTTCTTCGGAATTCCGAAATTCCGTGGCATTCGTTAATTTCTATATGCCGGGGATAGGATTCGTTTCGCCGACCATTCGGACGATGGGGGCAAATTATTAAAAACAATACGAAAAAAAAAAAAAAAAACAATAAAAATATCCACGTGGGGAAGTTGAAGTAACGATGTATAGGTGGCAGCACGTTATTGCATCGCGAAAACGACTTCTATACGAGTCATAAACGAGCGAGCGACAGACGCGATCGAATAGTCAAATGTTCAGCAACGTGCTTCGCTCGGACTACAGAGATACGCACGAACGCTTTCACACACGAAGAAAACATAGTCATGCACGTTGGTTCTCGGCCGCTCGAGGTTCCCCTTCTCTCGTTTGACGACTTTACACGTTATATACATATATATCGATATATAAATCGCTTGTACAACACAGCTGAGCTCAGGCTGTGCGTTGTACTTGCGCAAGAAGGGGGGAAGGGGAGGGTGGCTATCAGCTCCGAACCAACATTCAGCCTCGTCGGGTCTCACAGTCGTTGTTGTAAACGCGTGACTCGTGCGTTTCTCCCACTCGTATATATATATACACAACGAATCGTCGTCGGTGCCTCAGCGAAGCAACAACAGCGGCTAAAACGCGGTACGGTTATATATCTCCTCGTTGAAGCGGCGACGATTCTTCCTACTCTCGTGCGAAGGCTGCGGGAACGACGGAGAACGAAACGGTTTACCATTGCTGGAAACTTTTCCAAGTATCGCGACGGAGCCTTCCGACATTATTGCATCGAAAATACGCGTAATGTCCGGGAGTTACAGAGGCGATGACGAAAAATTACAAAGTTGTTGAGTGGTCAATCTTTTCTTCAGGCTTTTGTCACTTCCCCCCCCCCCCCCCCCTCCCCCCTTCTTCTTTTCTTTCCAAGCTTTCGACGCGGAATCGCTGGAATTATGCAATCGCCAGAGAAAAATACACGCCGAGTCGCGGGGACGGCGTACTCACGAATTCACCGGCAATGACGTCATTCCCGATTTCAAGACTCCGCGCGAGAAAACAACAATGTTTTTTTGTTTTTAATTTTTTTTTCACCGAAACATCGACTTCCATAGAACGTAACAAATGCGAATGAGAGATTACGTAAAAAAAAAAAAAAAAAAAAACGAATATTTTCATCAAATTTCGTTGTTTTTCGGATAACAATGATTTTCCGTACGCTTGAAATAACGATAACGAAACGATACGCGATATATCGATTCGCAATTGAATTCAATCGGACAATTCGTCCCTCGCGAACTATATCAGGTGATCGTAATTAATATCGCGTATATGCATTCATTGGTGGGGATATTCGAGAAGGCAGACGAGAGTACGATAGATATAAAGAAAGCGATTCTTTTAGGATAAATCGCGTAGGCAACCCTCGAACATTCTTTCCTCTCTCACGTACCACTGTTTTATTTTATTTTTATATATATATTTTTCTTTTTTTTTTTTTCTTTCAATCTCCCATCTCTATCACCAACCAGGAGTCAGTGTCCTTTAAGTAAGTTAGACGCCTGCGCGCGGGAGTGAGAGACAGTAGTTTCGCGGAGGTGAGGGGTTGGAAATTCGAGTTGCGAGTACCCGTCGACGTCAGTGGTAGTGGCGATATGCCGGGTAAAACGGGTTGCCAGTAGAGAGAACGGGGAATATAGGGGGTGGGGAATGAAAAGGGGGTGTGGGTTGATCCACGGCCGTTGGATGGGAGGTTTAATAGGACTTTGGCGCCACGACGGCGGCTCGGAGAAGCATCGTGGACCACGTGCGTCCGCTATCGAACGGGCGCTTCCACCCCTATCTCATCCCTCTGTGCGCGGAAAACCCGCCCTCTTGGCTATATCAGACTCGTCGCGCAACGATTCTCTCACTCCCTCCAACCGTTTCCGAACTCAACCCCTCTTTCACCCTCCCCAACCCCTCTCTCAAAGCTCCGCCATTGCCGCGTCGGTCGAGCTACCGCCACCCTCTCTCACCGACTTCCCAAACCCCTCTCCATACGCGCCGCACTGAACTATGACGTGGCATGTACACGCCGGAGCCTCCCTCTCGAGCTCTCCGCTTCCACCCAACCACCCCTTGGTACATATGTACGCTTGAGACGTACATGTATACTGCCGTCCGTATAGGTAGAGAATATATCCTCCGATAGCGTAACTTCGTATATCTGTACCTATATAACTGTACATACTATATAACTATGTACATATATGTACTATATACATATATATATACATTTAACAGGGGTTAGAAGGAGTAGGAAAGCGAATTCTGCTCTGTATGTAGCTGTATTCTAGAATGAGTTGGATATATCGTCGAACCCCATCTCTCGATCTTTCTCTCCCTCTCTCACCTCCCTCTCTCGTATCTCCCTTGTATACCTTGTACGTTTATGCCATTACCGACGCTCGAATTTCGTACGCGGCACGATCTTCTCCGTGTATATGCTTTTACTCTATAGCGAAGCACACTACCTTGCAGGCTGATGCTGCTGTTGCATCGAGAGCGTTCTGCATCCCCCGCGCTGCTTGCCCAACCCCTTCGGTCGCATCATCCCCTCCCCACACCCCTCCCGCACTTCACCTTTCCCCGGTTTCCTCATCTGTTCAACCCCCTCGCCTACCTCCCCCTCCTCCTTTTCTCTCTCCCACTTTTCTCCTCTCTCATCTGCTTACCCGTCCGTCATAACCGAACGTTTCAGAAATTATCTACTATTCTCTCTTTCCCAACCCCTTCGTATGTATAAAACGCTACGCAATATTTAGTAGTATTTATCTCTGTCGTTTTTTTTTTATATAAAAAATATATCGGGATTTTTTTATTTTTTTTTTATTGATAACGAAATTTTTGAGTTTTTTTTTTATTTTAAGGGATACATTTAATTTTTCGAGATTTTCGAGTTTATTAAGATACCGATCGGCGTTTCTTGCTTTCACGATGTTCTTTCTCCTCGATCTTTGGCTCGAGGAATTTTCAAGGTGTATTCCGGTCGTGAGAGAGAACCCCCTCCACCCCCCTCCCCCTCCCTCCCTCCCTTTCCCTATATGTATATATATATCTCTGGATGTGTGTCCTCTCCGCATATGTGCGTCACATCCTTCCAAACCAGTTTCACACGGACGCGAACGATACCTTCGTTCTTTCTTCGAGATCGGACGATCGCCGCTCTCTTTTTCTTTCTTACACACTCGCGCGCTCGCGCCCCCCGATCACATGCACAATTCTCGTTCTCTTCTTCCGATTTTTCGGCCTCTGCGCCACCGTCTCCGCCAACTGACGGACTTATCCCCCGCGCGTATCATTGCACCGTAAAAAAAATGCAAAAACAACAGAAACGAAAATCCAGAAAATCAGAAATTCTAAATGCATTGAGAAAATAATGAATTTTTTTTTTTTTTTTATATATAACGGCAATATATCGTATATATTTATCCGAAAAATATATATCTCGGATATCGAGAATATCTATATAAAAAAAAATTATAAAAATGATATCGCGATTTATACGTAATTTTCATGGGGTTAACCCACCGGCGTCGCGAATTCGCGGGTTATACAGATTGATACGAATAATGGATAACGCAGCAATGGATTTCTGCACCGGACGGCCATTTAGCTTATACTATTTAGCTTATTATTCTCATTACGGAAGTACGATGATAATTGTTAACAGACACGAGGCTTCCATCCCCCAAATGCAGAATCTCCTCATACTTTCTCATCCGATTCTCCCTTCTTGTTTACTCCGCGAGAATTTCGCAATTACGTAAACTCGGCGGCGTCCGCGTGTTCGTACGTAACGCGCGTACACTGCTTCGTTCGTATTATACTCCCGAGACGTAGCCGCGTGCAACACAGCATTCGCACACCGGCTGTTTATGTCGGTGAAGCCTTCTCGATGTATACATCGCAAACCCCGAAGAGTTTGTCACGGTGTTAGAGTTGCCAACAACGATTTACACACGAAACGAGAATGTTTTGCGGCGACAGTGCATTTCGCGCGGCACTATAGCGAGGACGCGTGCTGCTGCACCGTCTGTCCGTCTGTCCGTCTGTCCTCTCCTACATACATCGCCCGAGGCGTGTGTATATATCGGCACGTCGTTACTCGACTGCCCCGGGTCTCGGACCTTGTATTTTTCCCCGCGAGCGCGATAGATAACATATCGGCGGAACGTGTTTCGCAGCAAATCGAAAGAGAGAGCCAACAGACAGTCAGAATTTTTTTTCGGAGCGAATCGCCCCGAAGACTCGAAAGAAAAATCGAAAAATTGATGATCCGGAGTTACATGAATCGCAATCTCGTATTGCACGCGTCCCGCGTTGTCCCGCGGGATGCGAAAAAAACATCGAGAGAAAAACCGAAAAAAAAAAAAAAAAAAAAAAAAAAAAAAAAAAAAAAAAAAAAATCCTTGCATTTGTTCGTCTCGTAGAATAGATGTTGACACCGGCGCACGCTGCCGGCTCTCTAATTGCCGGCACGATCGCTAATGCCTCGCGAACCCATAGGAACCCAACCACCGCGACGATAATCACCCGTAGGATGCCTCTCGCCAACGCGCGCCCTTCAGCTTCACTCGAACACCTTCCCATTCTAAACGCGATGTCCTTAGCCCGTCGTGTGGACCACTTCTCCGATTCTCGCACGCGAAGCACCAACGCAGACTCAAGTTTTCTTTTGTGTTTCTTCGGTATATATATCTATGTATTCACGAAAATTGACCGATATTTTTCAATCCCATCTCTTTTCGTCTTGAATTTTTTTTTTTTTTTTTTCTTCCACCTTCATCACCATTCGTTCTTATCGAAAAAAAAAAAAAAAAAAAAAAAAAAAAGGGTCTTCGGAATCTTTCGCAAATCCACCCTTACGGAACTTCTTGATGAAAAAGAAAGGAGAAAAAGATCCTTCGCGTACTTCGGAGGCCAGTGAAGGCGCAAATTTTTCGTTTCTCATTTCTTCGCTTCGCCCTTCTCTGTCCTCTTCTCTTTTCGTTTTCCACGACTTCTCTCTCTCGTTCTTCTCGACGTTTTTCTTCGTCTATTTTTTTTTTTTTTTTTTTTTTTTTTTTCGTTCTCTCGCTCAACCCTCCTCCCCCTATCTCCATTACTGTTGGATTCTTTCTCTTCACCCCTTCCACAAGTCTCGTCGGGAAGGTGCGTTTTTCAGGGCCCTCCCTCCTTCCTTTCCCTTCCTGGCTGCCTGAAACTAAAACTTGTCTCACTCGCTCGCTTCCTCTCTCCGCCGACCATCCCTTATAGCCCCAACGGAAAATCTATACGTCGAGGGGGGAACTCTCTCTCGTGCTGCCGCGGTACCGGTCGATTCAGAGGGAACTCGATGCGGCAATTCTCCTCTAACCATTACGACTCGTAAAAAAAAAAAAGAAAAAAAATAACGTCTATTCCCAAAATAACAAAATCATTCATCGATTCCTAATCATCGATAGACTAATACGATGATTTTCTTCGCTTCAACAAAAAATTCTTCAATAATCAAACAAAACCGCTAATTCAAAGATATATCCCAGAACTCCCATTAAAACTCAAAATGAAAAAGCAATAAATTATTTTCCGAAAAAAGTGCTCCAAAAAAAAAAAAAAAAAAATCTTTACTCCAAAAAAAAAAAAAAAAATTACGCCACTTATAAAATACAATTAAAAAAATCATAATTTTCCCGAAAATCTTCTCTAAAATCGTTCCTAAAGCGAACAAAGCATTCGTATTAACGATAAAAAAAAAAAAAAAAAAAAAAAATTCGATGACTATCGTCTGAAATTCAGCTGTGCGTTCGAAGGCTGTGAATCAGCCTGTACATTAGCTGGCGAGGCAGAGCAGCGGCAGCAGGGCGCTGGTCGCGGTCGGGGAGTAAGAGGAGAGACGACGGCATTGCCGCGTTGTGCGGGAGTCGGAGAGAGATAGAGAGAGATATGGTTACGCGGTGAACGTGACAGACAAAGAGAAGGGTATTACTCGCTCGTGGGGCGTTGCCATGGCAACCCCTACTCGTTCTCCATCCCCTCGTTCGCGCTCG
This sequence comes from Buathra laborator, assembly GCA_934046635.1. NCBI lineage: Eukaryota > Metazoa > Arthropoda > Insecta > Hymenoptera > Ichneumonidae > Buathra > Buathra laborator. Next base: position 11,714,625 of record OW203900.1, read on the forward strand.
ACAGCAAACGGGCTGAAGTGAGCGAACCTCGGCAAACTCGTCAGCGAACGAACAGAGACGGTTGCGGCGCACATTGAGAGAAGTGTAGTATAGAGTAGAGTGGGACTGCTTGCGGAGCGAACGTGTAGCGAGCGAAGTAGTAGTAGTGGGAGGGAAAAAACAGAGTGGGACGTATAATGATAAAGGGAGATGCAGCGAGCGAGAGATCTACTGTGCGGGTGTGCGCCGCGCTCCGACGAGGGAAGGAGGACGAGGGAAGGGCAAAAGAGAGAAATATAGTGAGAGACGAAAGCGTAAAGGGGCCGATGGGGGAAAACACGTATAGCATACAATGCGAAAGAGGGAGAGAGAGAAAGGAAGAGAGAAAATTTACAAGAGTGGGAGGGAATGAGACGGGGCGAGGGAACTCACGGTGCCAGTGCAATCAACCCGTTGCCCGTCCGCGAGGGTAAAGCTACCCTGAAGTCAGACGAGGACGCGATATATATGTATATATATGTATATATGAGTAGATATATCTATATATATGGATGATATACATATATATGGATATATATGTGTATATATCTATATATATTGCAGGAGAGAGCAGTAGTGGTAGAACGGCCCTCCGGTTCGTAGAGCGCCTCGTATACGACGAGGTCGCCGGCTGGCGAACGCGAGCGAGCGAGATACAAATGTTGAGGGAAAAAAAAAAGAACAGAGTGTGGAAAAAAAAGAGGAGCGCTCGGAATTACGAGAGATTAGATGCCGGGGCCACCAGTAACGAGACAACGTCGGTAAAACAGTCTTATCGTTCTTTCTTTGACTCTCTGCTCTCTTTCCCCCCCGGCGACGCATTCCCCCCTCTCTCTGTCTCTGTCTCTCTCTTTCTCTCTCTCTCTTTCTTCTGTGTGCGTGTGTGCGTTTTGAAAAAGAAGAAATTCACGTCCAATCGAAGAAACGACGGCGAAGCGATGACCTCCGACGGAATTGTATCTCCGAACAATTCGAATGTCAACGAGCCAAGAATTCTGACGATTCTCGTTGAGTTCTTTACTCGTTTGAATAACGAATCAGCGATTACTCGTTCGAAGCTTTTTACGAAGTTGTAATTTTCCATTGGGATTAATAATTTATTTCTTGAAGAAGAATTTTTGGACGAACGAAGTTTTTTCGTGAAATCCCGGGGGCCGCGCGTTTCTCGAAATACGCGCGACTTTGAGTCTCGGATTTTTTTTTTTTTTTTTTTTTTTTTTTTAAATATTATCGCAAGATTCTCGAGAACACGAAAAAAATTGAATTCGAAATTCTAAATGCATCGGTTTGCTTTGCGAGGGTGTTAAGCTCTCGACTTCGTTATTTCCTTTCGAGATGCGCGTGTATTCCTGTTCGTCTTCGGTCGCAACATTATATAGCGCAGTTGCTGCTCTATTCTCCTGGAACCAGTTTTCCTCCGCGCAAAGAACGAAAGAAACGAACGAGCGGGAGAGCCGAGCGAGAGGCTCGTGAACGCCGCCGCCTCGTGCCTTTTCTCGATATCCTCTCACTTACACTCGCGCGACTCTTCGGCGCGGCGTGCGTTTCTCACGCATACATCGAGAATCAGGCATCGTTGGTTATCGTCCCATGAAACCAATACACACAAACGCATACATACATACATACAACGCCTGTACTCACAACCAAAGAACTCTGCCACACGTCAGCTAAACTAGAAAGTTGCCCCAGCCCCGCGACACCAAAGAAGCGCGGCGCAACGCGCGAGCCTAGAAGCCTTTCGAATTTTAACCTGGAGATACATTCGAACCCAAATAAAATATCATTTTTCGTTCATTTTTTCGTTAATTCTCAACAAAAAATAACGATAATCTTATACAGGAAAAATAATAAAAATAATTTGCAAAAAAAAAAAAAAATTATAACCTATAAAAATTTTCATCGATCGCGAATTTTTCTCGAATTTCGATGAATTTTTTTTTTTTTTTTTTTTTTTTTTTTCACGTTATATTTCGAGACGATCGCTAATCGTGTCGAAAACTTCGTGTATGCAAGTCAGAGGTGTTCGCGGGTCCACCCTGCTGTCTAGGATAGTGCCGCGGCGACAACCCCATTCTCGCGCGTCAGTAGAAAGTCTCCCGAGGCATTCGTCTCGTGTTATATAGCAGTCAGCCGGCGAGTCAGGCAAGTCAAGCAAGCAGCCAGAGAGTCGACGTCGGGCGAAGCCGAGAGCGTGGGTATCAGCACGGAACCGAGTCTCTACAACGCATTGACGCTGTGTTGCCACATTTCGAGGCTTCCCCTCTCCCTCTCTCCCTTCTCCTCCGCTCTTCGAGTTCTCTCTCGTCTTCTTCTCTCTCGCGCAACGGCTTTCTTCCATCGAGTGGCACGAGTGAAGTTCTCACTCGGGCCACCGGTCTCACTCTTCCTTCGCGCGATCGTTCGAGACCGCGCGCACCGTTGCCGGCTCTTTACTGGCGGGAAAACTGGGTTTCGAAAATTCTTTACTCATTTTTTTTTTTTTTTTTTTTTTTTTTTTTTTTTTTTTTTCGATCTCTTTTTCGTTTCATTTTCTTTTTTATCGAATAGTTTCTAAAAAAAACTCGAAAAAAAAAAAATATATATATATATATGTATATAATTTATAATAAATCGCGGCGATGACGTTTATTCGATGCCGGAGATGAAAATTGAGAAATAAAGAGACGAAAAAATCACGAATTCTACGTCAGCGTAGAGTAAACCGTGTAGTCGCGTTTGCTGCAGCGACGAGAGCGCAACTTTCAAAATAGAAGGCCCGCCACTTTGAAAATAGGCATCGGGGAAAATATGCGCCTCCGGTGCGCGCACTACCCGGCGCGGCCCGGTTTGTCGTAGCGCCTTTACACAGCGGGCGCGAGGCGCTCTCTTCTTCGCTCGTTCTCTAACTCTCGCGGCGGCTGGAGCGAGAAAACCAGCGAATCCGTAGAGAGGAAGGAGGGTCAGGGTGTACGGTTTTAGACTACCGACTGGCGCGTCGGCGTCGAGTTAAAAATATAACAGTACAGCCGGCCAACCAGTCTTTCCCGTCGTCGTCGTCTTCGTCGTCTTCGTCTTCGTCGTCGTCGTTGTACGCTCCGTTCGAAACAGCACCCTCGTCGTCGCCGAGCGGCGATCAAAGTCAGTAGATTTCGCTGAATCGATGAATCCCGCGACGCCCCGAAATCATCCCCTGTAGAAATCGGGTAGCGCTCGTTCTCGTAAATTAATCATTTTTCGTCACTTTTACGAGTTGACGAAAAAAAAAAATGAAAAAAAAAAAAAAAAAAAAAAAAAAAAAATTGAAGGATATTTCGTTGTGTCTCGCGCTCTCCGACAGCGATATCTCCGTTCGCGTTGGAGAGCAGCACGCCACGACCGACGGCGTTGTTTCGTCCCCAGCGAATTTCGCCGGAGATTCGTCTCTCGCGCGCCCGCGACTTTCACGAGGGACCCACGGTAACCTTGCCGGTCCTCTCTCTACATCTCTCGCTCTCGCGTTCGGGACGCGCGGGCGGACAATTTTATTTTTGTACCGCGCAACGCGCAGTACATGTGTACTATACATCGCCGCCTTTGCGTATGAGTCTCTCTTTCGAGTGTACAGGATGAATGTATACGTACGCGAGACTCTCTTTAGTCGGTTAGCTGCACATGTTGGCACAGCGAGACTTCGTTTTCAAGAATAAACCAACACACGATTTTTTTTTTTTTTTTTTTTCATCACTTTTTTCGTTACCGCCGAAAAGCGCCGCGATTTCTTCGTCGTTTTATCTCTTCTTTATCCGAGGGATCGATTTGTTCTTTGCCTCGTCGCCACGTGCCGAGTTCGCGGCCCCCGTGTGTTCTCCAGCGATCTACGTACTGTACAAACGTATAGCTTCGGCGACGTGTCCCCTCGTCGAGACACGCTGACTGTTATGCCTCCGTCGTGCCAACTTTGCTCGCGGTGTCAGATTTTCTTCGATCGTTTACGCGCCGCATTCACGACTACCGTATCAAGAACTCGACATTATCTCTCCTCAATATCGTCGTTCGGCGATCATTTTTCCGCGATTTTTCCACTGATCTGCTAATAACTCGACTAATATTTATTAACAATGAGTAAATATCGATTTCGTAAAAAAAATTTCGATCTTTAACGTGAAAGTGTAATTTCCATAATTTTAACGATATCGAGTATTTTATTTTTATATACTTAATATTTTATTTACAAATATATATTATTGTTTTTTACATCCCGACATTTCGATTTCACTATAATTAAAAATAAAAAAAATAAAAAATTAATTATTGCGCAAAATTTCGTTACGACAAAAATATCGAATCTCCGAGATCGACGTGTGGCGTCAAAGAAATGCGTATAAAAGTTTTTCCCATAGCGTCGTCTAAACGCAATCGTTTCGATTATTTCTATCTATAAAATACGATAAACTCGATCCACATTGCAAGTAACAAGCGGCGTGCGAGTCTAGGAATAGCCGATGTTCGTGTCAGGATGCGGGATCAGTTATATCGCCGAAAGGGTGTATCGCTCGAGGCGATCGTGAGTTCGTCAAAAATCTGCCGGCAGCGAACAATTTTCTTGAATCGCATCCTTTCCCGCATCCGGAACTGTTTATTCACGAGATTATTATAATTCGCATCGATGATCCGATGTAAATCAATGATCTATCGATGATCGCTCCGATCCTATTTCACTCGAAACATCGTCTCCCATTTTTTTTTTTTTTTTTTTTTTAATTTTTTAATTTTTTTTTTTACTTTCCATCGTAATAACTTGAGAAAAAACAAAAGGACAAAGAAATAAAAGTGAAGACATATTCGTGTTGTGATACGCGAAAAAACATCTTGTGGCTGATGTTGGACGCCTTCCACGTTCTTTCCTTTGCTTATCCTTAAGTACAGACGCGCGAGGCTATCACGATTCTCGCGTATTTACGTACTTGAGCTCAGGCCGTGTTGGTCGACGCACAACCACAGCGTTATAACTACACGTATACGTATCTACGGGGTATACAACGATGAGATATTGCATTCTAGTTTCTTGTGTATCCAAGCCGTGCCACACCTTTCACCAACACCCTACCTGGGCGCTTAGCTCAACTCGACCCTCGATCCTCTAGAGCTGCTTGTTGCTGCGGCTGCTGCTTCTGGCTGTATCTACTAGTTCTATAGTGTTTACTGCTCGATTGCTCTCTCATTCGCCTCGATCTCTCAACTATCCGTAGAGGAGTTGTCTCTTACCTTAGAGCAGAACTCGAGCTGATAGTTGGGCTGCCCAACCGGCTTGGTTCGTCGTGTTGCCGCTCGCCTGGCTGTGCTTAGCTTCTCGCAATCGTGTCGGAGCGCTCGCCGGGGCTCCGGCTACAAGCGGCGGTGGCCACGCAGTAAGTAACAGTAAACTCTCCCACGTAGTCTCAACAGAGAGGCAACGGAGTCTCTTTCTCTCTATACCTTCGGCATCTACATCGACGTCGTTGTAAAAAAAAAAAAAAAAAAAAAAAAAAAAACAACGAAAAGGAAAGAATACGGATAGCAGCGGCACTATCCAGTAGGTATATCCTTCTACACTATCGTCTACAGACGAGTGTACGAAGACTATAACGAAGCCGAGAACTGGTCGACGCCTGCGGGCCTCTCGCGAGCTCTCTTTGCGGATCCTATGTTTATATCCACTACGTGTACCTCGCATTCTAATCGCTCGAACTCTCGTGGAGAGAACACCCAATGTATATGTATATAATATGTAGGATCGTGTATTATATACTGTTGGGGAACGCCTCGCGCGATCCTTTCTTCTTGAATCGACGATACGGTAGCCAGTCGATCGAGGAGTAGCAAGAAACAGAACAAACAGAACAAGTAACCACTCGGTGAATCTACTTGTCGCGGCGTAACTTACTCCATTTTTTTTTTTTTTTTTTTTTTTTTTTTTTTTTTTCGGAAAAATGAGTATTTGAAGCTTTCGTTCGTATTTAACGGAAAATTCAATGTATGCCTTTTGGCGCAACTATGAGGATACAACGATGTATACTGTGTGGAATAAGGTAAAACGGAGGTACAACGTCGAGGCGGCATCGGCACCCGTAGGAAACGGACAAAAGAACGCGTCCGACAGCCGCCGCCTGGCGACCCTTCGCCGATGTGCTGCGCGCCTTGCCTCCGCTCTCTCGGCCCCATATAAAAGGTTCCGCCGCCGCCAGCAGGAACAACCCTCCTCGCCAGGCAACGCGCGCGGAGCTCTCTACAACACTGCCAGGGGGACGCGCGCGGCACAGGGTAACAACCAGGGGGCTGCGTCTCGTACACAAACGTATGCGCTGCTACGCTTCACCCTGAACCCTCTCCGACACATCGCGTTCGCTACTCCGAATCTCAACAATAGTCCGACTACAGCTCTCCCATCGTCATCGCAGCCCCCAATTCTCTCTATCCGAACTATGGACGAACCCCTCGGTCTGCCCTTTAGCTCTTCTCCTACTCAACGCTGTCGAGATCCCCTGCAAAAGCGGCAACGCGCAGCAAAGACAGAGACTCTGTTCTACTGTACGATTTTCCGACCAAAAATCTTATTAAAAATTATTCAATATTTTATAAGGGATTAAAAAAATATTAACGGTACCGAAAAAAAATGTTAATTGGGAGTTATTTTTTTTTATTGGCGGCGTCGTCATTAAATATTTTTTTGTATCATTTTCCGAAAAATATTTTTTTTTTATGGGATTCAATTTTTTTTTTTTTACTGAAAAACAACATTTTTTATATCGTTTATAATAATTATTAAATTATGTTTGCTCAGTTTTTTTTATCGATCGAAAATTTTATCAGGAATATCACGAATTTTGAGGAGTCAAGTGCCTTACGGTTAGCGCGAAATATAAGGGGGATTTCCGGCTTTAAACCGAATTTTTTTACAGCATCGAGAGATAAGGGTTTTTCTTTGACTTTCTGTATATTCTCACTGAGAACCACTGCTCTCCGTCGAGCGGTGGACACAACTGTGGGGGCCCCGGGATCTCTCGGAATAGCGACTGGGACCCGTCCCCGGGCCTTCGATGTGTCGTACCCTCGTCAAAATTTCTCGCCCGAGTCCCGGGTTAAAGGACGAGGGTCTACTCTCGCCTCGGCGAGTTCCAACCTCTTTTCTCTACCTGTGCAACACGAAGAGACAAAAATCCCAGGTAGGACCCCACAAATAGGCATTCGACCGATAGATTTTGTATTCTTTCGAGTCTCCAAAATTCTCTTCATCTTCCGCGGATACGTTTTGTCAAATTTTTCGAAAGGTTTTTCGTTAACCACGTGAAGGATTAACCTCGCGTTTCGTATGCTTCGAATTTGTATATTTCCATATTGTCTCGAAAAATTAATTCGATTGCACGAATTTCGGAGCAATACGATGATATCGTGCAGCTTACCGCTCGGACTGCACCCCCGTCTTCCCCGGGAGCGCCTCGAGCACATCGCGATTCGCGTCGCTCTTCTTCGCTTCTTCTTCTTTTTATTTTTTTCCTCCTTCCATCTTCATCTCATTGGAATTACACACGACCCAAAGAGTGCGAGAATACCTGAGAACTCGGGGGATAACAAACTCGTCCGTTGTCCACTCCCGCGCGTTGGCCCTCTCGCGAAACGACGTCGAGGAGATTCTCGTAAACTCGAGGGCAACCACTCGTCTCCGAAAAAAAAAAAAAAAAAAAACAGGTTTCTTAACGCCGCGATCGCTGCGGCACTCATTCGTTAAACGTGGCGAGATAAAATGAGAAGGCAAGAAAATTTAACTCATTTCGATGTTTTCTTCACCCCGTATACTTTCCATACAAAACGAAGCGGTAAACGCAGTAATTACCCATTGTATCAATTTCTATCACCCTACCGACCCCTCCTATCCTATCCTTCGTCGTTCCGTCTCGTTTAGGTGCTATTGCAACATTATCTTTCTGGGTCACGATGTCAACCCTCTCGCGAACCCAACGGGAAGTCCAGACTCATTAATAATTCTTCGCGATCCCCCGTCGGTTGCTCTCTCTCTCTCTCCCAACATTTTTTTTCTTTTCTTTTCTTCTTTTATTATTTCTGCTATACTTCCATCGTCTCCGTCCGCGTCACATCTTTGTGGTCACAAAGTCGAAAGGATCAGAAGAGAAATCGGCGGAGCTTAGACTTTTGTACTTTTTCTTTGTTTGATAACAGCGAAATACACAGAGAGAAAAATGCCGTAGAATCGCAACTCCCATATCTACGGATACAGGAAGAAGCTGCGCGGTTTTTATAAAAAAAAAAAGAAAAAAAAAAAAAAAAAAACGGGAAAAAGAAAAAAAAGTACAGAGAGACTACTCGCCCTTTTTCCCTCGTGTTGCCGCTCCCTCGTTCCATCGTCGATGGGGAATGAACGTCGAGGCGAGCGAACGGGAGAACATCGTTTCCCCTCGTCTCCCACGCGCAGGGACGCCCTTACTTCGTTGTCTGCCATATGGCCCTTTTTTTTTTTTTTTTTTCTATTTCCTTCTCCCTCGATCACCCCTGTACGCCAGTCTGTCCCCGACCCGAGTTTCTTCCTCATCCGCGCTCGATATATACATCGAAGCTAAGTAACGTTGTACCGACGATGTATAGGAACATTCATTTTGTTTCCCGAATCAATAAATACTTGTAATTTTTTTAAGCGATTCAATAAATTAGAATTTCAATGCGAATGTAACTCTTTCATTTTTTAATCAATATGACGTTATAAAAATTATAAATGAATTTTTTTTTATTAATAAAAAAAAAAGGCTGTAAAAAATATTTAAATTTTTTTTTTTTTTTTTTTTTTTTACGCGCGTCAATAAATTATCTCGATCGTCGTTTAACCCTTTTGCTTTTCGTTGACACGCAGATATAGAAGCTATAAATTAACCGACTAATCAACTCCACTTGAAAACGCCAATTTTATCCCGATATCACGACGCATTCTTCATCTGCGTTTCAATTTAAATTTCTTCGAAGTGGATATCTTCGTCCTTCGATGATCGCGAGAAATTTCTGTCCTCCTTTCATCTTTCCGGTGTCTCAACATCGCGAGGAGTTTTCTTGCAATTTACCTTTCTCTCGCTCTCTCGCTTTGTTCCATTCGAAACCCCGTGGAAGTCGTCAGAAGTGGTCGGAGTAGTCGAGTTTTATCTTCGAAAAGGAGAATCCCTCTTAGATGCTGCTGCACCCTTGCAGATTAACAGTAAGGGTGGTGGTACCGTCGATCCTTTTCGAGAATTTCGTTCGTCTATCGCGCAGCGAAACGCTCGATCGATCGGGATCCGGCGAATCTCGCCGATCTACGCAACTTTACTATCCCCAACTCTCGTAAGATACTCGCGTCAAGCTTCGAATATAACGTCGAAGGGATGAGAATATATACGAAGGGGGAGCAAAACTTTGGGAACGAAGTTGGCAGCCCCTGCGCGAGTCTTGGGGTAGCAACCCCTCGCGAATCTCCTCTCGTTTTCCCCCGAACCCACCCTTCCCTTCTATTCCTTCCATTCATCCCCCTAATGCAAGGGGTCTTCCCCGTGCCTTCCTACTGCGTAGTTTCCCCCGGCGGCGGCTACGACGGGATTCTTCGATGTTTCTATACCTCGGAATATGTAGGCTACGAATGCTCCTCGATGCCACTGCGACGAGAAAACATCTATACACGTGTATAAATAGATACGCGAGCGTAGATACCGGCAAAAAAGCGCGGGATTAACTCTGCGACTGCACGCTTCGCGTAGTCCTTGAAGTCGCTATAGCAGCCGCGGCGAACAAAGTCGTTTCAGAGAAACGCCTCTGTTGTATACAGCATAGAGTAATAACGAAGCAGGAGAGCGCGCGCCATCGTGGCTGATTCTCGCGAGCACTCAGGCGCTTTCCTGGCAATCTTATCCGCGTCGCGAGATAGCGCATGGCTAATCTCTCGCGGACTTTACACCGTGCGGATTCGTCGTCGGTTTTTGTCCATCGTCTACCTACTTTCATTCTATTCCGCAGTCTCTTCGCAACAATACCCGAGCAAAGCTCGAAAGCTCCAAAAATTCTTTTGTTTTTTCTTACGATGTTAATTCTTCGATGTATTTGCGTTTTTTTTTTTTTTTTTTTTTTTTTTTTTTTTAATGCCGGTTTTAAGCAAATTAAAAGACATCATCGCATGCAGCGTACGTGCAAAGCTTATATATTTATATTTCTCGCTTCGACTGAGGCAGAGACGATCGCGGCGTTCCGCAACTCGCCACGACGTTTAATATCTGTTGCTTCGCGGAGCTCGAGAGTAGAAGATACTATATACCGCTCCGCTGTACAGTAACACACGTATTGGAGGAGTGTATATAGAAACGGAGCTCTGCCGAGTCCCCTTTCGAAAATAACACGCGGCTGGTTGACGTCATGCCCGTCATGAGGCACCGACGACGTCGCCGCGAGGCCGCCGCTGCCGCTGCCTCTCTCGGGTCTGCCTAACGAGCGCGAGCTACGGATTCCCTCTCGAGTCTCCAAGAGCTCGAAGAACCTACCGTACGATCGGCTCTTCACGATCATCGAACAGTTTCCACACGCTTTGTAATATCGTAACTGTAATGACGTTATATTTGGTATTCTATTCACTTGCGCGCAGTTCATAGGATACATCGAAATATCGACTTATCGGTTGGGAAACGAATATCATTGCGATATGCAATTTTTTTTTTTTTTTTTTTTTTTTTTTTTTTTTTTTGTTATAGTTATAGTTGGGTAGGAAAAAAAAAATTATTTTTCTCTTCTCACGTAAATATTTATATCAAATATTAAGTTCGGAATAAAATTGGTAGCAAATTTTGGATCCGCGGGAAAAAATACGACGGATAGAGACGAATACTGCCAATGACCAGAAATGTTTATTGGCGATGTATTTAGTCAAATTTACGACGAAACGTTAATATATAGAATATATAGGGATTTTTTGGGATTTTCGAACAGCGAATTAGAAGCGAAATTATAATTTAACCATTTTTTTTTCTCTATTCGCCGATGTAAAGAAAATTGAATTGAAGAGAAATCTATATAAATTTTCGAACTGTTTTGGGGATTGGATTTTTATTCAGCGCGAAAAAAATAATACAGCGATATATTGGGGTAAACTGTTTTTCGGAATTGTTCGGTCGACGGAAAATAATTACAAGGAGAACCTTTGTTATCCTTCATCATAATTTTTTTTTTTTTTTTTCGTTTTTCATCCCTTTTTTCCACGCAGAAAAACTTATGAAACTCCTTGAAATAACCTATCTTGTAAATTTTTTTTCACTGTAACACGATAGATATTGAGGTTTTTACGTAACTCCGTCTGGAAACAGCGATATCGCTTTTCAAATTCTTTTATTCGTTTATAGAAGTTTATGGGGATAAAATATCAACAAATAAAAGATATAAAATAATAATAATGTTTTTTTTATTTATTATTATTTATTATTACTAATATTTCCGTAAAAAGTGAAAAAAAAAAAAAAAAATTCACCATTACGAATCTTCTTCAATTACTTGATCGCTGATACTGCTAGAAACGATAAATATATAATCTTCGAAACATCGATCCGTAAAGATTTCTCGACGACTCTTTTTTATTCAATCACCAAAACTCGGAGTATATTAATTCTTCGAAAGGGTTGCCTTCCAAAAGTTTTCAATAAAGTAAGGTATCAACGAAGTTTCAACGCTTTGATAGCGATCTATCGATCCTATAGCTTCCGGGTGTAATAGACTATCGGCCGCCTCTGCCGACCCGCGGCTTTACGACTCTGTGAAAAGCTGCGGGAGATTCGCGAATTGAGCAATCATCGGGTCGCACCGCCATATATATATCGAAGGACTTGTAGGCGCCGTTTCTCATCGGGTGCCGTGCAACCCTCTCCTTCGTTGTCGCTTGTTAGCGAACGATCGCGTGGTATAAACACACGAGCGTTTACGGGGGCTAAAAGCCACGCCGCAGTGCGCGCCGGTTTTACCTTCCGTTTCTTCCTCCACTCACGGGGGGCTCTCTTTCCTCGGCTCTCCATCCTTCCTACATAAACTGTACTGCAGAGCGGCCCGCGGTAGCTTGACTTTGATTTATGGGCGGTTGAAAGGCGCGCTCTCGTGCATTCTGCGCCGCTGCTAATCCGTTACACTGACCCCCGCCCCCGACTCCGTCGGAACGGCTCGCGCTTTCCCTTCCTCGTCTGGCCGGTTAGGTACTTTGCCCAAGTGAAGCCCACCCGGGGCTTTCCCCGATTCAACAAGTGCGCCCTCACGGAGATATATGCATAAAATCCGAGCTTTATCCCTCTCCGTTACCCTTCGCCGGCCACGAGACTCTTTATGTTCGCATTAAAAACGCATTGCCGCTCGAAACAATGACGGACTTTGTCACAGTCGATTTGCACCATTTCTCGAATCGGGTTACGAGCGTTTTAACTTTTCGATAAATCCCGAGAAATCATATATTTTTTATTCATTTCTTTTTTTTTTTTTTTTTTTTTTTTTTACCGTATCTTTTCGGGCGATAGCGGTACACCGTTTTTTTTTTTTTTTTTCGTATCTGAACGATTTAATCATACGAAAGCCACGTGGTTTCGAGAACTAAGAAACTTCGCGTTCGCGGATATACGAGTGGAGACATCTCGCGGCATTTCGTTCGACTATCTCTCACCGATAGACAACCACAGAGATTCTCATTCCTGTGCCTCGATAAGAGTCGACAGTGAGCCGAGGAGAAAGAGCCTCTCGATATCCCCGCGAGCGAGGAGGACGAGGGGCGTGTGACGATACCCCGGGTGGGAGATAATTATCTCCTTACTTTCTCCGGCGATGTTGTACGCCGCGAAAACCAAACTGCGTGTACATATAGAAGTTTAGCCGGTTAACGTTCAGACAAAAGTAATCGTAGATTCACTACGAACGAAGCTTCTTTGTCAAAGATTCTCGTTGACCTTTGACACTGAAAGCCCACATATTCTTTTGCACCTCTAAATGCCACACGTGGGTCTCGAAGATCCGATGTCGTTATCGTAGCAAAAAATAAATAAAAAAAAAAATTACCGATAATACAATAATAATAATAAAAAAAATGATATCAAACATAAAATAATATAGATAGTGTATATTAATTATCAACAATATTCAATATTTATAAATATTTCGCAAAAAAACCGAAATCGAGAAATTTCGAAAAATTTCAAATTTTTACGAAACATTATTAAAAATGAATTATCTTATAGCTGCAATTCCTTCGAAAGAATCCCCTCGCAAACACCTGTTAAAAATCTCTCTTAATACTTCGCGAATAAAAAAAAAACCAAAATTTGCTCCGAAAAGCGAATGCGTGCAAAAAGAAAAAAGGGGTCGAAGGATAATACGCGCGATAGACAATTTTCTACAGCCCGCATGGTGCCGGTTGATTGAATCCATGACTAACACCCTCCCTTCGGTGTCGCCGTTCCCCGCGCACTCTCTTTCCCCTACGGAACCGCTATCCATTCCGAAGATGACTTCTTCCCGACGCAAGGAAAGAGGGGAAACCCTGACGTCATTACCCGGGCGCGTTCTCGTCAGCGAGCCGACCCTCTGAGTCACGAAACTCGCGCGTTTGCCGAGTTAACTCCGTTGTGCATCCAGAAAAAAAAAAAAAAAAAAAAACCCCGAGAATTTCTGCTAATATACTTAAGCATAATACGACCTTTTTCCCGATCATCATTCGTTTCTTCCCCCAAAAAACATATATATATATATATATATAATTCACAATAACAAAAACGCAAATGCAACGCTAACGACTCTGTTTTTCGTTAATTTTTTGCAGAGCTGTGCAATGATGGGTCTGCAGGCCACGGCAGGAAAACGTAAGCTGGAGGGAGGTGTGGGCTGCATGGAGTTCGACATGGAAATGGGTGAAAGCCCATCAAAACTCGGAAGAGTAGAGGGCAGTTGGTGGGCGATGGAGGACAGTTATACACCGCCGTTGAGTCAAACTCCCGGATCGTATTACGATATGGAAGTGAGTTCGCCGTGTCTGCAGGCGAATCCTTGCCAATCGTCGCCGAGTTCGCCACCTGCAGCATCCCAGTTGCATCACGCATCGTCGCAGCACTATTATCATCAGCGTAGCGCCGGCGGAGCAGGTGGAGGAGGTGGAGGAGGAGGAGGAGGAGGTGGAGGAGGTGGAGGAGGTGGTGGTGGCGGTGGCGGTGGTGGCGGAGGAGGTAACAACGGTTACAGCCAGTTGTCGAGACCGCAACCTCAGTGGGGAGCTCCTCATCATTACGAACCGCCAACGATACGAAGGGAGGAGAACGGCAAAAGTTACCTGGAATTAGGATCGAGTTATCGGGCGAATGAGAGATGCTGCGAAGGCTCGAGGTCGAGTTGGTGTCGACGGGGAAGAGCGTGTTATCGTCAAAGGAGGTTAGCAGTTCTAAATATTTCGATGTGCAAACTTGCGAGGTATCGCCAATTTCCCGATCCGAGTCTTCATCGTTCAGTTTTAATATGCAACACCCTGAGGCATCTCGAGAGAGAAATGGAAAGGGATCGAAGTCCACCACCTATGGAACCGGTTATTCCCGCACCGATGGCCCAACTTCAACCATCGGAACAGGGAAGACTAACGCCATTCCCAATGCCACCGACATCCTCGAACGAAACTGATGCCGATTCGGGAATCGGAGACAGCGACGATAGCCGCTCAATCAATTGGGGAAGTGTACTATCACTTTCGAGTCAATCACCACTCGATCCCCTTAACAATAACGAGCTTCTCGATGTCGATATTGGCCCCGAACTCGATCTCGATTTTATGCCCGGATGGAAATTAACACCCCTGTCGGCCGACGATATTCTGAGAAGTACAAACGCTGCAGTCGCCGCAGCAGCCGCCCAGGATCATCACCAGATCGCGTCGCACGGCTCGACAATCACCGCGACAAGTCCAATGATGAACAGTTGCAATGGCAGCAGCGCCAATAGCGCTAACAACAGTAGTAATACGCACGTTGAATCGTTGATGTGCGTTGGTTCATAGCCGCCAATTCTCACGTCGCTGAGCCATCTCATCGACTTCTATCCGCTGACTTCGCAGGGAAAATAAAGTGCCTCGAGATGGGAGGAGAAAGAGGCCCTCTGCGTTACGAAGAACCTTGCGATCTGATTTCGCGACCAACGTTCGCCGCAATGACAACGGCGCGCGTATAATACCCCGATTTTCGAATCGGATGTTTATCGATATTCTCTATTAATTCGATTTAAAACGATATATAGAGATTACGATATCGGGGGAAATAAAGGGGTATCCGTCGAGCTGGGACTCGATTATTATCCCTCGTTTGTCGCATCGGTCCGGTTTTTTATTTATTAATTACGGTTCGTGTCAATTACATGCCACTCGATTGCGATTGTTTTTTTTTTTCTCGATTCAAAATGCGCGCGCGGATTTTACGATCTTTCTGTGAAGATATGTGTATTGAAAAAAAAAAAAAAACGAATAATGATAATTATGTTGAGAGGTTCTTCACTGTGCCGCAGTTGGTCAATAATTTTTCGATTTTATCGATTAATATCGCGGGGAGTAACGATTGCGCGATTTTCTCTAAAAGAAAAGGAGAGTAACGAAAAAAAAAAAAAAAATGAAAAATGAAAAATAAACGTTTCGGAGCCTTCAACGGTAAATGGTACCCCGGGCCGGCGATGCGGTAGAGCGGTTAATGACCAAGGAGAGTCCATGGATCTCTGTAGCGACGAATTTTTCCTTTAATTTTTTTAATTTTTCGTTTTTTCTTCGAATCCTTGACGCTAACCTTTTCCAGAGCTTTTTACCAATTGACAACATCGCCTGCCTAGTTTACCGACGTTGAGGGCTCTCTAACTATAGTTACAAAACTTCGTCGTCCCGTATCCTCCTCAGTTATCCGAGATATGCGTATTCGAGAAAAAAAAAAAAAAAAAACAAAAAAAAAACCAAAAATCGCGTTTCGATATTTCGAGCGGCACTCACCGGCGGGGAAATAAAAAACAAACAAAAAAAAAAAACCACCACCGTGGCCTACGCTCACGATAAAAACAAAATGAAAAATATGCACACGATAAACACAAAATCGTTGTTACGATAACAATTGGTGCTTAAGACGCCTAAAAATGAAAATCTGGTGCTTTTTTTTTCTCTCTTTTTTTCCTTCTCTCCATCGATTTCTATATAAACCTTCGAATATATATTTCTTACGACAACATTGTTCTTCGAATTTTTTTTCACATATTTTTCATCGTCATAATTGATTTTTCATTTTTTCTTTCTTTTTTTTTCTTTTTAACTATCGTCTACTTAACGTTTTTCGATCGACGGCTTCAGAGAAAACACCGTTATTCGATAGTGTGAGTGCGAACGCGAGGTGATGGTTATCTGTTTCGAGAGGGAATTGCGGTTGGAGGGGGTGGAGAGAAAAAGGATTGAATCGAGTGATGCAAAACGAAGGGCCGAGTAATAGACGAGGGGTCCAAACGCTTCCGCGTAGAAACGCGTACACGTTTTTTCCCGAGTCGCGTTTATTATAATGCCGTCAAAAAGTACCTGGAACTTGTTAGCAATCGGATTAAAATGTAGAATTCGTTGGGGACGACAGAGAGGGAGAGAGAAAAATAAGGGAGCGGAGTTTTGGGGGATGAAAACGAAAACGCGGAGGTCGAAAAGATCGAAAGAGAGGAGCAGCAGCTTGAAGTCCGCTCGGCAACGCGCGCCAATGATCTCTCGTAGAATTAAAAAAAAAAAAAAAAAAAAAAATTCTGCCAATAACAATCGTTATTTCAGACGAGCGGTTTTCTCGCTGCGCGAAAACTCGCGTTTCGTTTTTTCTTCGAGAAAAACGAAAGAAAAAAAAAAAAAAAAAAATGTCGGAAATCTCGCGTCCGTTTAATTTTCACGCATTCACAGTCACACGAAAACACACAGTTGATAGCGTACGTAGAATACATTACACGACGACAGCAGCTGATATACTTAAAAGAAAACGATTAATCGAAAGCATGAAAGGAATATATCGAAATGATAATTGATGGAGCCGACTGATTTTACTTAAATTAAACAAAGAAAACAAAAGTAAAAATACAAAATCAACGTAACTTATCCGCGACTGCGAATCGTTTCGCAAAGCTACAATTTCGACGCGTATTAACATTCGATCGGTCATCGCAACCTTTTATTTTCATTTCATCTATCGACAAGACGAATGAATTAAAAAAAAAAAAAACAACATCAATTGTTTTGTATTTTTAATTGAAAGAAAAAAAAAAAAAAAAAAACGAGGAGCAATATTAATTTTAACGCAACGCGCGAAATGAGGAAGTGTAACCCTTGCCGCGTGTAATAAGGATACGAAGAATGACTGTATTATCGCACCGGCGTTGAAGGATGTAACGGGTTTCCAACGAGGAAACGAGAGAGTCGTCATCCATAAATCGTAATTTTTTTTCCGAAAAAAAAAAAAAAAAAAAAAAAAAAAAAAAAAAAAAAAAAAAATGCCACGTGATATTCCGATGAGGTGAATTGGGCGGACGTCGTTAGATATTATTCGCGCATAGAGAAAAAAAAAAACAAAAAATAAAAATAAAGAAACAACAAGTGAAATTTCGTCCATAGCGAACGTCCAGTTCACGTCGAAGAGTCGTCGAGAATCAGAGGCGCATAGTTTCGTTTTGGTTTTCTCGATGCACGGCGTACGATTAACGAAGTCGAGACAACGACCCTCTCGCGTTCCGCGCGAAGCCCGTCAACTTTATAACGGAATAATGTTTTAGCAATACTCAAACGACGATTAAGCGATAAACGACGATAAAATCTGAAACTCGATCGATACGAGTTTCGCGAACGTTGGTACTTTGTCGTCGTTTTTCGTAAAACGGGCGGTAAAACAAAAAACAAAAAAAAACAAAAAAAAATGAAAATGAAGCAAAACCGCGATACCTTAACGTTATATTTGGCACAAAGGAAGAATTTGTATTAAATTAAAAAAATGGTGTAATGTTACGTGTAAAAACACGAGGCGAAGGAGAGAAGGGGGGGGGGGGGGGGGGTGGCAGTAACGAACCGATGATGCGATGTGAGAGATTAATAATGGCGGCTATGCGCGGTGTGAATTGTATAATTAGTTTGTCGTGAAAAGGGGGTATACATTCGGTGACTACAAATGAAATCTTGTAAATATTATAAATAGTAAATGAGATAAAGAGAGAAATGAGAAGTACGTTTAAGCGATGAAGAAAATAGGTATAAAGTGAAAATATACATAAGATATTATTATATATTATATATTATATATACACACATAAACCAGAATTATATATATAAGATTATTATATATATTTACCTTGGTAAGTGATACAAGGCGCTTGCAGGGTTTCGCTCGATTGCCGATATGTAATGTTCTCTTTATCCCGCGTGACAAAAACGCGCGCTACTAACCGCGTAAATCGAAGCCTTCATTATATATTTATATATATACATCAATATTTTTTTTTTTTTTTTTTTTTTTTTTTTTTTTTGAAAAAAAATTTTTTATCGAAAAAAATTTATTTGGCAATACCAAAGGCTCGGAAATGTTTCATCGTGTCGATCTTAACGCTCGTCGCTCGAGAATTGTGCTTACGACTGCATCGATTAAATTAAAACGCTGTTCTCCTTTGGTCGACGAGACTCATCTTCCACGTAGTAGTGTCTCATCGGGAACAGCCGAACCCCCACATACGTACGGGAATTTTTTATATTCCTACACGCTTCTCGAACGAAATTTCACGCTGGTCGTGGATTCTCGGGACGTGCGAAAAGATCGACACATACGAAATGCCACAAAGCCGCAATACGATACGCAAAAAAAAAAAAAAAAAAAAAAAAAACGGAAAATTTACGCACGAAATTTCGCACACAATTTTGCATTCAATTTACCAGGCTGGTGTGACGATGTACGATTAAGTTCCTATTATATATCTAACCGAGAATTAGTTAGCCGTTGTCTGGATTTAACCGAAGTGCACCGCCAGTCCAAGCCGTTATTTGCAGTTAAAGTGACAATTATACCGGATTATAACGATTATCGCATTGTTAGTTAAAAAAAAAAAAAAAAAAAAAAAAAAAAATAAAATATGACGAGAATCCCATTTCGGGATAATGTCGGTACCAATCGAGCGGAATTCGCGTAACGCCGAAAAAACTAGGGCAGGAAAGACAACAACTGTACATTGTAAATAGTAGCGAAGAGAGGATGAAGGTTTACAGAAAGACAGAGTTAAAGTTGCATCGAAAAAAAAAAAAAAAAGAAAAAAAAAATCAACGCCGTGCGCGCGGAGCGATTGAACGATGAAAAAGGAACGGATCTGGTTTAATCAGACCGGACAAGTTAAATAGATTAGAAAATTAAAAATTATCATTATTTATTGCGAAACCAATACGACTGTTACGGTCGCCTATCGCGTTTTCGATTTGGCAAAGCCATTGTTCAGAATAATAAAAAAGAATCCGAGATAAAAAAAAAAAAAGGAAAAAAAGCCGCCGCGTTGCGCGATAAGCATGAAATTCTTGTCCGTTTAACGTCCAAATCGTAATAATCGCTTCGAATCCACGGCGTCGAATCTTTTAATAGATAAAGAAAAACAAAAAAACAAAAAAATAAAAAATAGTAAAGTTGTAAGATGCACAGTGTATAATCTAAAGAGCGAATCGATCACTCGATATTTATCCGTACTTCGTGTCACGACCGCGTCAAAAAAATGTTTGACCCGCGTCCACACGAACGATTGTGTGTATCCCATCCGTCAAGTGAGTCGAAAGAAAAAAAAAAAAAAAAAAAAAAAAAAAATGAAAAAGTAACGAACAACAATCATTCGAGGATTAAATTACAGTAACTCTAGTCGTAAGCGGTCCGAAGATGCGGCACGCTAACGAGTGGTCGAACGTTGTTTTAGCATTGGAGTTGTAACCATCTATCGTTTTACCAAAATACTAACCGCGGCAGAACGGACACTGGAAGATTTAAAAAAACAACAACAACAACAGCAACAACAACACAATATGGACAACAACAACTATCAAAAAACAATAAAGAGTATTATTCTATATATAACAATGGACTATTGATATACCAACCCTTTCGTGTTTTCTCCTCATAAGAATCCTATCCTTTCGGCTTCTCGTCGAATCGATCGTAAAAAAAAATCGAAAAAAAAAAAAAAAAAAAAAAAAAAAATTTTGGAATAAATAAAAATAGTGGGATAATCAACGGTACAACAATCCTCGTCTCGAAGAATTTTCAAATTCAACATTATATTTCAAAGACTATATATTTAGAATAAATTAATCGCAGAGATGGCGCAGTACCATCGCACGATGTAATATAAAATGGCGGCAACAATCAGACAACATAACGTATCGTGCACCAGTATAACTTTTTGGTAACGCTTTCTGGCAGCCATTTGATTATCCAGAGGTTCCTTTAGCAGATAAACTCGGAGGCCCATCCAGTAAGAATAAGAATAATCCTCCCAATCCAATTTTCGTAAATCGCAGAAGAACAATTTCGAGTCGTGTCGATCCATACGATCCCACATCGCTTGCGTTTTCGGCACGTGTATCCGCCAATTGCCGCCCGCGAATGTGAACATCGCGTTTATATTTTTCGTCAACAGTTTCCAATACGCGAAGACTCTGAAATTTTTTTTTTTTTTTTTGTTTTATTATCGTAAATTATACGACGATTTTCTTTTTTCTGTGTTTGTCGCGATTTTTTTTTTTTTTTTTTTTTTTTTAACTCACTTTGGCTTTTCGCCGGAGCAGATTAAGAGGAAGTCAATGAGGAGAGCGGGTATAAGATGAAAGGTTAAGTGAATCAACCAGTATTGCCAGCGAGCGTTTATGCACCACGTGTAATACTTATTCATCTCGTTAATCGATGGCGCCGTCACACCTCTCACGAAGCCCATTTCTCCTAACTTCATAGCGGACATTTGATTCACCATAGTTGAACCGTAATTGTAGACAACGGCTTCATTCACAGTTTGCCTGTTGTGCAAATCGTCACGGATATTAGTGCGAACATCGAGGTGAGTTTAGAAACAGAAAGACGACTCTAGTAACCCTTTTTTTATTATCGAATGAAACTCGAAGCTTTCATTACGAACATTTCGCGAGACATTTAAGAATTTTTTTTTTTCGTGTTTTTTTTCGATCTTCATACGTTTTAAGATAAAAACGTAAATGTAGGCAAATTTTCAATCGCGAATTTGAAGCGTTTCCGGTAAAAAAATGATTCCCTTTCGGAATCGGAAACATTTGAAGAAAAATAAAAGTCTTGTACCGTTGTCGGTAATTTTTATAATGGAATTCATTAGTCTTCGTTATCGACTGAATTTTTTTACATCGCCCGAGAATCAATAAAAGTATCGCGACTTACTTGTTCGCAACGACGTCCCAAGTTGCGACGAAAAGGGCATTGCAAGTCATGTCAGCCGGTACAATGTCAATTGGATCGTATCCTCGATAAACTCCGTGCAGGAAGCCGATCGCGGTTCCCAGCATTATACTCACTGGTCCATTGATGTTTCCGCCCCAAGCGCGGATGGGGTCTTTATACGTCGGCAATACTGAACAAAATTTCGTTAAACTTTAAAGTAAAAAAAAAAAACTTCGAATCATTGGGATCGCTAAGGTAATTTATTCCGTACGTAAAAAGACTTAGTCGGTAAAGAAAACTGTAATGAATGCCATTTTGAAAACAAAGATATTCGAGGAAATAAAAATACGAATAAATCGACGCGGGAAAAAAAGATTTTCTTTTTCATCAAATATTTATGGTTTCAAAATGGCGTTTATCACAATTTTTATTATATTAACTGTTATACCATCACTTTATTATCAGTATATACGTATATATAATATTCACCCATCGATGGCCTGTAAACCCCGCAAGCGAAGGTAACTTGTTTAGCGAACTGTTCGACAAGATGTTCGGCCATTGATTTCGTAAATGAATAATTATTCGGCCACTTTCCGCGAATGTCCTTTAACACCTCCTCCGTGAGACCTTCGGGTATCGCCTCGTCGGCGGCTACGATATCCGCCATCATTTTCATATCGCCGGGCGGTGGATAAAATTCGTCGAGAATGTGCAGATTGTAACAGTGCGAATAGGCAGTGGAAACGTAAAAGAAAGCCAACAAATTTTTGCAATCTTTCGCCAAATCCAACATATATATTGTTCCGTATACGTTTATTTTTATCGCGGTGCTTATTCTCTCGTCGAATTTAACGTTTGAGGCATTGTGATACATAATTGTTGTTTCTTTCACGAGAGTTTCGCGATCTTTTTCTGATAAACCCATATTTTCCTTTAGCAAGTCCCCCTCCACTATAGACACTGCCGAAAGGTAATCGGGACGTTCCCGCTTCAGTACGTCGAATATCTGCGAGCAGAGGGACCCATTGACGAAATTAATCCGAAATATCGGTTTTTTTTTCTTAACGTATCGTTTATTTTCAAAATTTTTAATAACGATGGAAAAAAAATATCACCACGTTGCACGATGTAAATACGTTACCTACCACATTGTTAAAGTATTGGTTCATTCTCTCGGCACTCGATTGTTTCTTCGGTCTGACCAATAGGTAGAGTCTCTTCATGTCGCGACACGTTCGCAATAATTTTTCCACAAATACTTTCCCCATGAAACCCGTGCATCCCGTGAGAAACACCGTTTGACCGGAGAAAATTTTTTGTATCCTACTCGACCCGTCGTCAACGCACTCCTCGATCTCCGCCTCGTCTTTCATTCTTTTATAAATTGCATCCATCGCGAAAGGTTTTTTTTTTTTAACTTTCACACGCCGCGTAGATAACGTCGATAAACGAACTAAGAAAATTAAATATCGAAATATTTTTTAGGTTACTTTATTACGACAATGGCGCAAATACCGGCGAATTTAAAAATGTAAAAAACTTTCGAGACCGTTGAACATCGAGTGAAATCGAATTCGACTGTTCACTGCCGAAACTCATACTGGGCCCCCAACATTCATTGAACTCTGTTTATATCTGACATATCTTTACATATTTATAAGCCTTTTTTCCGACGGTGGGAATTCGAACGTTTTATAGTGTAAATGTTCGCATTTTAATACGGTGACACATCCGGTCTTCACGAGTGGCAACTGCATCGTTGGGTTTTTTATATTTATTATTTGTGTTCAATGAAACGATTATCGACGTAATATAGGTTGCTCCGCATTTATATGCACATTATTACGAAAGTACGGTTATCGAAGTAAACCGAAATTTCCAGTACTGAATAACAACAATCCGATTTCTAATTTTGTTTCCAGAAATAGAAAAAACGAATAGAAAATCCTCTTGAAATGAAATTCTCGGATGTAAAAAAAATCATTGTGAAGAACGTAATTTAGGTTACTGCGCATTTATATGCATATTATTACTGCTGCACATTATTATTATTTCTGCTATTACGAAAGTGCGGCTATCAAGGTAAATCGAAATGTCGAGTGCAAAACAAAAACAATCCGACTCCGCTTAAAATCCTCCTGGAATCAAACGCTGGAATTTAAACACACTGTAAAAAATAATAGGGAAGTAAAAAAAAATGTCCAAGAAAATCGAAATTTTTTTTTCGTTGTTAATTTCACAATGGCATCAATATCCGTTAAAAAAGTGGGCTTTTAACGATTTTCCAAAAAAAAAATCAGTGTAAAGTCGTTTTCGGCGCATTATCGATATACTTGAAATCATAAAAATTACGCGTTTTTTGAAAAAAAAAAAAAAAAACTTGAAACGCTTAATTTTCAAAAATTCGCGATTTTTTTTTAAACGCCTCGGCTTCCGCAGGTCGATGTGTCGGGTTCTAGAATTTGACAAAATTTTTTTTTTTTTCTTCGATCTATTTGCGACGATGACTAAGGCGCACCCGCTGTTCGTCGTGAAGTATCTAAATAAATAAAAAAATGCGAGAATTGTTAACCGGCCAAAAGAAGCCCATCATCGAGCCGTAAGGTCAACTGACCAATAATCAGTAGGAAAATTTATGTTCGCAAACCGTTCGAGTATTCCCCGTGAAACTTGAAAGCTCACCGGTCATTTCAACATAATGAACAGAAACCGATCGTCGCCTCGATACGATTAGTTCGATATTATTAGCATATCATTACCGGTGTTACAATGAATTCGAATTCAACATTTACCGGTCCGACTTTGAAACGCGTGTATCGAATTTCTCAGAAATACAAATTAATAGTTCGACAACTGCTTTACGTGAACAAAGTTCGTTGACTTCGACAATATCACGGTATGTAATACGTTAACGATTCTTGTATTTGAATTAAATTGTTATGTTGCACGACAAATTGACGGACTTATTTTTTACCTCGTAATTTTTTTTTTTTTTTCATTTTTACTCGCATGCGAAATTCACTGATTATTTTGTTCGCGATAAGTCGGCGGTTCGGCAATCGTATATACAAGAGACAATTTTTTATCGTCTATCGCGCCGCTATCGATTTTTTTTAATACTTCGCTACGCTAATTATAAAAAAAATTACAGCCACCGATAGACACGACATACACGCGTTCTTTGTTCGCGATTTCCGTATGTAAATCGAGATTTCGGCGGATTCTCAAGTGACCACCTAACAATTCGCTTCTGACCCTACGGCCCGCGTATCATCATTGTCCGCTGATTTCTCGATTTAGAATGATTTGCAACAATACCACTTTTTTTTTTTGTAAATCGTTGCCAACATTTTTTTAATCAAAGCTCTCGAGTTATTTCGCATGAGATTTAACGAAATTGGACTTACAATACGAATTTACGCGTCAGCGCTTTAGTGAAAAAAATTCCGAGGAGGAAAACCCGCCGATGAGAACGCGTATTCACAGACGAATCGCAATGGCCTTTTCAGCAATAGGTTACTAAATGTGACGTTCTTCCTGTAGAATTTTGCGAACCATCGATGACAACATATTTCTTCCGGAATTTAAAATTAAAAAAATTAACGTTCCAAAATTTTCGAAATATCGTAGTGTTGGTTGCGTTGCCTCGTGAAGCTGAAAGAAGAAACTGTAAAAAAATCGAAAACAAACTTTTTTTTAATCGAAATTATCGATGTCCGACATGAATTTCCCAAGTAATTGTAATCGTATTAAAAAAAGTAAAAATTTGTAGGAAATAATATTTTTACAAAAATTTCAAAATTTGAAGTTTTTCATTTTTTTTTTCAATTTTCATCGTAATTTTTTTTCTTCATATTTTCTTTAAAAAAATTTCCCGCCGGAAATCAATTTAATGATTTATTTCCATTAAAAAAAAAATTCAATCAGTAATCTCTATTTTTTCCATAAGACTTTTCCAAAAAATGTTCAGTCCCCCGGCGTTTCAAGTTCACAGTCATCTGACGTTAAAAATTGATCGCCAAAGAGAAGTGAATCCTTCATTAAAATTTCAATAAATAAATAAATGTTTTATTGCATTCCGCTTCCCGTCGCATTAATATTATATTATTTGTACACATTAATTGTCAACAGACCAATATATTTACAGTTAATCACCGCGAATTATTCATTAATTTTGTACATTTTGCAATTCATCGCATTCCCGAATAGCGGAGCACTGCAGGTTTAGACTGTAAGACTCCAGTGGTTCGTTGATCGCGTCGTACGATGGTATAACCGTATCATCGTCAACGTTCTGTTTGTGAACATCGAGATGTTTCGTTATTTCGCTTTTAGTATCAAAAACCTCGTCGCATTTTTCGCATTGAATAGATTTCGCTTGATGCGTTTTCGTGTGTTTCAACATATCGTTTTTCTGCGAGAAGGAACGCTGACAAATTTCGCAAACGAATGGTTTGAGACCCGTGTGTATCCTCTCGTGTACGCTAAGTGCCCCTTTTCGGGTGAACGACTTATTGCAAAAGGTACAAACATGTGGTCTCATCGCCGAATGAATTTTCATATGTTGACTAAGATTGCTGGAGCACCGATATTGCATATTGCAAATTTTACAAGCATAAGGCCTCTCGCCGGTGTGTATTCTTTCGTGTATAAGTCGCGCTTCCTTCGAGACGAAAGCCTCGCCGCAAAATTGGCACATGTGCGGTCGTTCCGTCGAGTGTATCGATCGATTGTGATACTTCAATGAGCTTTTGCTCGCCAATTTTTTCCCGCATTTATCGCACTCGACTTTCATCTGTTCGCCGGTGTGTGTCCGTTCGTGATTCGTTAGAATAGCGCGTTTCGAAAATACCTTATCGCATATTTTGCATTGCCAAACCCTCGCGTCGGCAGTTTTAAGTTTAATGCTTTCCATTATGTCGATTTCTGTGTGTTGCTTCCGATGCATCTTCAGTTCGCTCATTGATTTGCATTTGTATTCGCAAACCTGAAAAATTCATCGATTCATTAGTTTGTCATTCCTTCGACTTAAAAAAAAAAAACACAAAAATATCGCAAATATCGCGATTTATGGACGATAAGTGTGAATGTTACTAACGCTACATGTATACATTCCGTCGCTTTTTTCGTGTCTTTTGAGATGCGTATTCATATTTCCACGACGATTGAATGTTACCCCACATATTGGACACGCGTACTTGTTGCTTCCGTGCGATAAACGATGCTGTCGCAATTGTATCCTTTTGTAAAATGCTTTTCCGCACTCCTCGCAAGTATACGGCTTGTCGCCGTTGTGTTGATTCATGTGTTCCCGAAGGTGAAATCTAACAATTTAACAATTGGACTTTGATGAAAATAATACGCGGAACTCAATTAAAAATCGATAAGGAAAATCGTTTTTCCTTTGTGATTCTTAATCGTTGTACCGTACCTCGACCTGAATGCGCTGCCGCATACGTCGCAAACGTGACGCTTTTTCTTCGTTTCATCCAAATGAATTCTCTTGTGTCCCCGCAAATTGTTGGAATGCTTGAAACTTTTGCCGCAAAGATCGCAAAGATAAGGTTTATCCGCGCGATGCGTTGCTTCGTGAACGTCGAGACTCGACCATTTTTCGTACGTTTTGTCGCAAATACTGCATCTGTAAAGCGGCTGCAATCCGTCGTGATTATCGCTTATGTGAGATTGGAGATCTTTGCGATTGTCGAAAACTGCGAGACAATAACCGCATCGACGATTCGTCGTGTTGGAATGAATTTTTTCTGTGTGCGATGATTCGTGATTATCGAGATCGCTTTTGGTGGAAAACGATTTATCGCAATTTTGACAATTGTATTCCGTCGATGCATCGCTGTTGCACGCGCACTCGTGTTTCTCCAAGTATTCAGCATTGCCGAACGCGAGTCTACAAACGGGACAAACGATACTGGAATTAAGTTCTATGGTTGCTTTTGGACTTTCGATTTCCTCTTCGGTGTTGCAGATCATTCCGTGACTATCGTACATATCACGAGTCTCGAATGCAACGTTACAGTTTGCGCAAATCAGCCGCAATGCTTCCACGATCTGTGGATTCTCCACAATCGTTGTGGACAATTCGTTGCTCACCTCGTCGCTCTTGTGACCGATACCGCTGAGGACCTGAAGCAAATTGTTCAAATCCGCGTGCACCACGTACTTGAAACTCGACATGTTTTCGGTGTTTGCCTCGGCGATCGGACATATTTGCACCTGTTCCACCAGTTCTATACCGTTAACGGTATCTTTCCATTTGCAATTAAATTTATTCGTATTCACGATCTTCTCGATCTTTTTTCCGTTACTCGATAGATCGCCGGTATCGACGACATTTTCCAAATTCATTTCATCCGCAATTTCCATCGCGCATTCCGAAACCAACTTGTCGAATTTCGGATCGTAACCCGGCTGAAAAATAGGCAATGATAATTCGAGTTTTTCACAATCGAATCAATTTTTTCGTAAATTTTTAGGTAAATTGACGAAAATACTAATTTACTGAAATTTAATACTTTTTTCGGAAATTAAATAAAAATTCGATACTAACTTTGCTGCTGATATTAAAATATCTTCTCAATCTCATGTCTGTCCGCAAACAAGTAACGACCATTGAGTGCGCAGATTCCAGTTTCTCGCAGCAATCGGAGCAAATCTTCCGCGGCATGGAGTCATCCGGATCGATGGTTATTGGTGTGTGCAGTCGAATCTTTTCTCTCAATTTCAGCTGCGATCCCTTTGCTGCAAATATTTCTATTCCTTCCGCCGCTGGCTGACCGCACATTCGGCATAAACTCGTCGATCTCATGGAAATTCCTTCAAGATGCTCTATACCCTCCGTCATTTCGCAAAAATTAAGACTATTTGCAGTATTTGTCTCCTCTTCTCCGTCGTACGATTCTCGGTAATTTGACTCGACGTCATTTATACATTCCGTTAATTGCAGAGATTCGATTGTGCGTTCCGAACGATAGTCGTTGTTTATAGAGTTTAAAACGGCTCCGGAAGGTGTAGGGGATCCGAAAATAGTGGGTATTGCTCCTTGGGCTATGACTATGGGATTTGCTTTGCTTACGAAAAATCGTTCCTCTATGTGATCGGAACACACGTAATGATTCGAGTGAAGATACTCCGCGGATTTTTCGAGCAAATCCGGTCGGCCGCAATTGTGCGCCCACGTCGATGCGCTGTCGAAATAATACTATTAATACTTTTATTATTACCGTTAGCGGTGTAATTTACGAAAGAAAACAATATAACGAAAGATTGTATCGATGTCGAACGAAGCATTTTAACCTCCTTACGTGTCATTGTTCGGAAAGCTTATGAACACAATGTGTGACGAATCTTCGTCCTCCGACGAGTACTTGCACGACGTTGCCGAGCATACAATTTTCATTATTCTATTGTTTTTGACAAGTTTTTTGTCCTCGAAACAGTTCGGAGTACGAATGTAAATATTGTCATTATCTATCTGTCACTGAACGGGGATTTGGAGAAGGATATCAAACTGCAATACCGACCGATTACGGGAGATACACATACAATTCGTGACGAAGACACGGAGTCGTACCAGTGAGAATGCTAAGTTAACGCCATCCGTTTCTATCCTTTTTATTTTTCGGTGGGACTGACAGATTTTAAGTTTGGGCGAAACATCGATGCGCGTATTAATTCATTTTCACGTTTGGTGTTTCGCGCGTACAAAAGTTTTGCATGAATTTGAGTTCTTTTGCCGTATGATACTCGAGCTCCGTCTACGAAATCCCCGAAGTTTGCAGTAGGGTTCGAGTTCACTAGGGGCGGCGGGGGAGGGAGAGAGACACGTAGAACAAAAAAACGAAAATCTCTCCTCGCCAAATAAAATGGTGAGACACAAACAGTGTTATTTCTTTCGATCGTCTCTTAACCCGACTGCACTCTCGGAACATTGAGTAATTATTTCATTGCGCCTTCCAGATGCAATTCATGTTGTTGTTCAGCCGACAAGGCAAATTGCGGCTGCAAAAGTGGTACGTCGCGCATCCGGACAAGTTGAAGAAAAAAATAACCCGAGAATTGATAACGACGATTCTCGCGCGTAAGCCAAAAATGTCGAGTTTTTTGGAGTGGAAGGACGTTAAAGTTGTTTACAAAAGGTGTGTCATCATCGCGAATACGAATTCGATCGATAAATTTTCCCGACAGTACAAACCTTGTAAACGAAAAAAAAAATCGCAAAATTTCTTCCAGATACGCGAGTTTATACTTTTGTTGCGCGATCGAACAAAACGACAACGAATTGCTCACCCTCGAGATCATTCACAGATACGTGGAATTGTTGGACAAATACTTCGGAAGCGTAAGTTTGCATTTATCTCCTAAATATCGGCAAATATCGACCGATATTTCCGAAACCTAACCTACAAATTTTTTTCCGCGACTGTCAGGTATGCGAATTGGATATCATCTTTAATTTCGAAAAGGCGTATTTCATCTTAGACGAGCTCCTCGTCGGTGGCGAGATACAGGAAACCAGTAAGAAGAATGTGTTGAAGGCGATCGCAGCGCAAGATCTACTCCAGGAGGTTAGTTATGGCAATGTACCGCTAGAATTGTGATTTGTCTATCTTCATGCAACCCCCCCTCCCCCACCCTGTTAATTACTCCAGTCATTGCATAAAAATTAGATTTTTGCGTATCACGATAAGCAGAGCCCCAAAACTGGATAACAAATTTATCGTTAATTTCGTATCGATTTTTTTTTCCGTTTCGACGAAATACGCGTTCGTCGCATATTAATTCTATTAAAAATCGGACAAAGTCGCCGATGTGACGATAGTACAATGTTTGCATATTAGAGGCTCCGCGATGATACATAAACATACGCATAATGTTTCCAAAAGCCTGAACTCTACCGCACTTTTTCGCATTACGTTTATAATCATTTCTTCTCTGTGTAAGTAGAGACTGTACTTTGTACTTAGTATCGCGCGAAAAAATTACCATTCATAGTAGAAATCTTTGATATCCAAACTATTCTGAAGCATGAAAATCATCGCAGGATTGTACAGAGCCAATGACGTTTTTTTTTTTTTTTTTTTTTTTTCGATATTATTTCGAGTCCCGCGAATTCTGTTAACGGATTTCGCTTATTTCGCATAATAATAATATTACGGACTCGAAACTTTGCCGACGGTGATTTTTGCTTCAAATTAGTCCTTTGTACAAATTAGTCATATTTCCAAAATTTTTGCATACGTATGAACGTTATATGTATATAAATGTCAGTGAATGAATTACCAGTCGATAACTATGTCTGGTATAATGTAATATATATACCTTTATCATATGTGCCACAAATCATTGTGCCGAATGTGTGTCCTCCTCGTATAATGCATGAGCAGTGAGTGCACGCATATAACTCTCTGTGATCATTGCCACAATTAGTAAATGCAATTTTAGTCGGCATGTCGTTATAATTGATGCTTTTCAAGCATCTCGTATAAACGGTAGAGAAAAAAAAACAAAAAAAATGGGTAACCCGAAACTCGCGAAAAGTTTGATCGAACGGCGGCCATCTTGCTTAACTACGAGTCGATTCGATCGATGTATATTCTTTTATCTCGCTGTTGCCATAAATGCGAAGCGCGTAGCAGCATTTCTATTAGTCTCGAAAAATATCGAAACGTATATTATCGCCTCGCGTACTTAATGAAAAAAAAAAATTCTAACCTAAAAAATACATATATACAGATTTTTAATTATCGATAACCCAATGATATATATGGGAATTCCATACTCACTAACGACCCACGATCTAATGGGGGTTATGGGGTAATAACGTATTATATTCGGGAAGGTTTTTTGCGGGAGTTTGTAGC
Organism: Buathra laborator; assembly: GCA_934046635.1. NCBI lineage: Eukaryota > Metazoa > Arthropoda > Insecta > Hymenoptera > Ichneumonidae > Buathra > Buathra laborator. Next base: position 11,745,949 of record OW203900.1, read on the forward strand.
AACAAAAAAAAAGCATAATGGAATAGGGTAATAGGTAATAAAGGGTACAAGCTTCGTATCGTTAATATGCATAATAAAAATAAAAAAAAATTAAAAAAAAAACAATCGTGGACCAATCGTCGAGCTTACAAATGTAGTATTTCGTGTTTTTTTTTTTCTGTGGCGCCGCGTCGCTGTCACAACGGACAATACTACATCTAGTCGATCGCGCGTTCGTTCATATACCTGATTGGAGCGTTTTATTGCGCGTTCAAGTCAACAAACGATGTTAATGAAATTGACAAAATGTTTCGTACGTCGTCAATTATTTATACTTATTAGCTACAGAACGCACAGTATTAATTAGATCCGCGGGATTTAAAACAAAGTGCCTACGTCATGCGAATGTTAAAAAAAAAAAAAAAAAAAAAAAAAAAAATATATATATATATATGAATCCTGATTGCCACATAAACTATTTCGCTAATGTGGGAATGCTGCTGTATATAAGTAGGCTGATTATGTAAATGTATGTCATTAAATTCTAATAAACAACTTTTGTCTGCTGCACCGATGCTTTGTGTCAATGTAATATTTACATGGCGTTTACTGTATTAATAAGCTATGCGTACGTACCTCTGTGGTTTCGCTATCGTCGGATATTAAATCGTAAAAAAAAAAAAAAAGTGTATCTTCTATGCGACGTTTTACGTATTACTATTAGATTTTGTTGGATGTCTTTTATTGATTGCAACATTATTAATGGTTATTACGCCTATTATACATATAACTGCAGAGTTCAGCGAGCACGAACGGAAAACTAGTTAGTGTTTGTTTTGTTTGTGGAAGGACGAAGCTGTCGAAGGTGCTCTGCGGGAAATAGGGCTTTTATAGGCGCTCCACACTGTTCTGTGTCCCTCCATCACCAAACTGACCGCCAAGCCAACGACTTCTCAACAAAACTCATCTGCCGAACGATGCCATCGCACATCTCCACCTTGTCGTATTAAAAAAAAAAAAAAAAAAAAAAAAAAAAAAAAAAAAAAAAAAAATTCGACATTCGTAACGGCGATTGTATAAAATCGCGTTTTTCGCGATCCGATACAACCGATGGTATTAACCATATTTTTGTACAGAATTTTCAACGTGCTTTAGAAACGTTAGAAGAAAGTAATATATATTTTGCCATTTAGAGAGGTTAATGTAGTAAACATAGGTACGTGTCCCCCGATCAATTGCGCCAAAACGAAACGAATTGTGTATCGATTATATATTCATCGTAGACGAAGAAAAAAAAAAGAAAAAAAAAAAAAGAAAAACCCCAATTTTATAAATAACCTATGGCAATGAAATTCATACGTACTCGTAGCAACGTAAGACTCGCCCGATAGAGGAAACATCCAAATTATACATTTAAAAAAAAAAAAAAAAAAAAAAAAAAAAAAAAGCAGAATTGACGAAGAAACGCATTTCGATGCAACTCTGTTACGGTATTAATTTTAAGATTCGACAAACATAACCCCGCATTATTAGAAGATTCTTCATCGGAATGAGAAATCAATTAATCGTAGGATTCTCATTTTCGTTTTTTTTTTATTTTCTCTTCTTACAATAATGTACGAACTACTGCGGTAGATTCGGATGTAAAAAACGAAAAAAACGAAAAAAAAAAAAAAAAAAGCACGTGCACTTATAAAATAAACATTTTTTCTCTATCAAATAGTCTCATTTTATAGGTTAAAATTATTCGTTGGTAAAAGGTCACCGGTCACGATACCCAAACGATCGAAAAACACGTTTTTTGTAACATACATATATATATATATACACGACGACATTTGTATATAACCATTAAAAAAAATGCACTTTGTTTCTTTATTTTTTGTTGTTTGGAAAAGGGAAGTATATTAAGTTCTCAAAAGCATGCGATAACGAGCTATTATACGCTGAGATGCATTGCAAATACAATAGTACGACTGACAGTTTGTTATGTGCAACTTGTATAACGACACGAGTAAATGTTATGTCTATATGAAAAGGGTTCAGTTCACCATTTGAAGCTGCAACGAGAAGATAACTTGTTACACTAGGTACGTGTATGTTTATTCATATATTTTCGTTAATATTCGTTTTCACCGCCATGTTGAAAATAGTGTGCAGCATCAAGTTACATGATCCCTATTCATATAGATCGTCAAAAAAAAAAAAAACTAACCAAACATTTAGCGACGCTAAACATCGAATTATTTTGATTTCAGGAGGAAACTCCTCAAGGATTCTTCGAGGATCACGGACTCGGTTAATTCGCGGAAAATGCAAAAGCGAAAAAAAAAAAAAAAAAAAACAAAACAAAACAAATCCCGAAACATCGCGACTCTCCCGGAAAAAAATGCGCATCGTTGGAGGGTCGTCTTAACATTCCATAGTTAGGCGCACCACGTTTGAAATGATAAAAATGAAAAAAAAAAAAAAAAATAGGCTTGAAGTGTTATCGTACGCGTGATTATTGCAACTATTGCAGTGATTTTTTTTTTTTTCTTCTCTAACACCGTTTACTTGTCAAATGGACTGAAAAAATTGCCAAATACTGATCCTCTTTTATCGAACGAGATATACTTTTTTCTTTTTTTTTTAATTCAAATTTGCGTAGTGATCGTACACGTTGAAGTTTTTCATCGATTTATAGATAGGTTTTTAAATGATACACTCGATTATAAGTAATGGTATTTTTTTGATGGTTTTTTTTTCGTTTCTTTTTTTTTTTTTTTTTTTTTTTTTTTTTTTACAATAGTTTTTCAGCAATATCGGCGTCAACGGAAAATACGTCGGTTCCACCGATCGCGCACAATTCGATTGAATATCATTTGCAATAAGTATCTACCGATTTTATAAAAATGAATGGGAGATCTATCGCATTAGTTGCAAACTTTTTCTATTTACAGCATACAATATATACATATATATATAATCTTTCGTTTTATAAATATTAAAAAAACAAACAATAGATATTACAATCCGTGTAACGTTGCTATTAAGAGTTTAAATTTACAGTTTCAGAATCAAAAGCCGTTTATAAAAAAAATAGGTCATGCTTTATGCTCCGTCCACAGTATGATATATGATAATAAATATTATTAATAAAGATATCGACGCAGATTGAAGACGAAGAAATTATTGTTCATTAATTCGCTTCGCCGAATCGTTTTTCCTCATTTGCGCGATGTTAAAAAAAAAAAAAAAAAAAAAGAATTCCAGAAGAATGTTTTCGGATCAAAGAGGCAATCGCCTCCACCATTGACGGAGGGTCGCGTGCGTGCGCTCTTCCAAAAAGCTCGAGGAGCTTGCGCGTTCGGGTATCTATCGCGGCCATGTCACCCATCGAAAAGTCGAGACGGTGCACGGTGAGGATAGACTGAATCATTACAGAGAAAGGAATAAATTCGTAATTTTCAAACGACCGATCGAACGTCCGCGAAAGTATAAATCGCATTAAAAATCGTAGTGTCTACGCGATTGAATAAAAAAATAACGGTAAACAAATTATTGAATCGTCGCGAATTAGTCGAAGAGCGAGCAGTATGTTACCCTAACGAGTGAACAGATAAAAAAAATAAAATCGTAAAAAAAATATTTTCTCGTATATACGCGAACAGCTGAGAACATCGTTGATCAGCGGTTCGATCGAGAATGAGTAAGTCTTTCTGGTTCTACGGACATCGTGAAGATTACAATTGCGACGGGGAGCAGGTAATAATAGGTAGCGGGGGTGGCAAGCAAGCGGCATACAGCAACGTGAGAAAGGGACGTGATCGTTCGACGACAGCGATTGTCCATCGTTCGTCGTTGGCACGTGTTCCCTGCCAAAGAAAATTGTGACGCGAAGTCGGTGATCTCCCCCACGCGGTTTCCTCGGATCGCTGGAGTCGCGCGCGAGTTGTGAGAACAATACTGGTCCGTGTTGTGGACGGGGTCGCCCCAGTGGGTAACGTGCGAAAGGAGCGCGCGAGGGGATGCGCGATAATAAAACGTCGAAGCGTCGGCGCGGGAACGTGAGCGTATGACGTCTTCGACTGGTTCGTAGTGCGGCGACGTGCTCCACGCCGTTGCTCGTGCCTCTACGGGGATCTCGCGTTTTCGTGTGTGCGCGAGTCGGTGTGCGCGCGGGCGCGTAAGTGTGTTTCGTGCGTACGACCATGAGTTTCGTATAACTCGGTGGTAGTGGCCGCGCCGTACCGACGTCGGACGTCGCCCGTCGTGCGTCGTACGTACCCGTAGTCGTCGCGGTGGTCGATCGTTTGCGCGCGGCTGCTCGTGTGTTAGGGCTCTCGGGCAACCGAGGAAAAACCGAGAGTCGAACGCGTGAGAGAGGATTATAAATCGTGGGGGTTTCGCGCGCGGCCTCTCTCAGTCCGGAGTGTTCGAGATCGAAGTTGTGTCTCTTCCGAAAAACAAAAAAAAACAAAAAAACTGTATTCGATATATAAAAGGCGGAGTAGCGAGCAAGCGGGTCGAAAGGAAAAAGGTGGCGAACCTCCGCCGGAAGAGTATCCTCCTTACTTCCGGTGACAAGAATAAGATAAATAATAATAAGCGAAGAATAAAAAAAATCAGTGAACGAATAAAAACGTAATAAAATAGAAAACGCGAGTGCCTGCCGACTCGGCCACAGCAGGATCCGCCAATAATATCTTGGAGATCGAAAATAATTGTGTTATTATTATTATTATTAAATATACGCCGGCGGGTAGTTGGGGAAGTATAGGAACGCGAGAGGATTTGTAGGAATAAAGAATAATCGTGATTCCTGTGTGGATTCATCGGTCGTTCGTCGTCGTCATCACTACCGTAAGCCGCGCGCGTCCTTTAGGGTGGCCCCCGAGGTTTTCCATCGGTGTGTGCGCGTTACCTCCCTCTTTCCACTGCGATCGCCACCGTCGACATCGCCTTGCCGCCTGCCACCGCCGGGGGCCGATGCCAGATCGCAGCTATTCGGCGCTACGGTCCGTGTCACGGATGCGCGAACCGAGATACTTTGCCCAGTAGTGATGGTCAGCTGTGAAGTAGGCAAGTGGGCAAGGCGAGCCACCGGAAATGCCCCTTAGGCACGTGAAACTTGTGAAACGGGAGTGCCCGTGGCAGCGAAATGTACGCGTACGGTTTCGAGATAACGTAGGCATGTAATGTCGTCGTCTCGCGCGGCGCGCCCTGCGTAGCTTCACGGTGAAAATCTGGCGTGAACGGCGCCGCGGCGGAACGGGGAACATGGCGTCGGTCTCGGCGGAGACTCCAGTCAGCCACGGGCACAGCTTCAGCAAGAAAACGTTTCACAAACCTACGTTCTGTCATAGCTGCACCGACCTGCTCTGGAAACTGAAAGGATACATCTGCGAAGGTACGAAGTATTGTCGTAAACATAACATATTTATATATGTATATATATATATACGAATAACATATATACAGTTATAACTATATATATTAGCCTTCCTAAGACACCCTTTACCCTTTTTATACTTTCCCCTTTGACGCCAATATCGTCTTTCGATCTCAATATAACCCCATTTTTTTTTTTCTCGCATTGTTATTTGTACATCGAGAACGAGAAATCGTCGTAAATATTACCCATCGATGCGTAAACGTTACAGTCATCTATTCCGTCAAATAACGGAACGCGGATGGAAAAAAAATACCTCTACGATCCACGTTATCCCTTTGCAGGCGAACCCTCCACTTAATTCGAGACTTTGACATTGGTCCCTACCATTCACGATAAATTCTTACCTCGAACTTCGTTTCATTCTCGTCGCCCTGCCGTTCGTATTATTTCGATCGAATGTTTTTTTTTACGATCGAAAACACGATAAATACAAATTTTATACGAAAGTATCGAGAATTTTTCGATCGCGATGTTTCGTATGATGGTTTAGCGAGAAAATATATTTTTTTCCCACCCGCGCGGCATGGATACGTGTTTTGTTTTTCTTTCGTGTGTATTTGATGCCGAGGAATCAGGAAGATAGGAAAGAATAGGCTCATTGATGTCTGACCGCGAAGGTCTCTTTTCCACTTGGCGCCCGCCAAGTCTCTCAACCTCACCCCTCAAACTATAGTATAGTAAATACTATGCCCCTACCGTAGAATCGGCTTGGCGTTCTCGAAGTCGGTCATTCTCGCGCGTCCCACATACCTACTGGAATAACACGCAACAGCAACGTGTCGGGTTTCTCCCTATATTTCTCTCTTTCTCTTCCCCTCGATTAGACAGAAAGAGCTCTCGTTCCGGGGCGTTCGCTAGCAGGGCTCGCAAGGACTCGCACTCACACACACATACCAACCATTCGCTGCTACGATCATACCATCCCTCTCGATTTACACTGTAGCGCCCCTTGAATATCATTCGTGTGTGTGCGCCGCGCGCTCGATGGAAAACTTTGACGGCTTCGTCTCCATCGGTACAGAAAAATAAAGATTATGCACTACGAGAACTCGTAAACATATATATATATATTTCACGTTATATACATCGTATATATCATATTATACATTAATACGATACAAAAATCAATAATCTATCCATTTCTATACAAAATTACCTCGTATATTATCCATATTTATTCTTTTTAACATGACGTATTTTCTAACCTCAAAAATTCACGATTCGCGAAGTATTTCGTGAGAAATGAAAAATTTTCGCGATCTTTTTCGAGAATTAATGAATCGTGGCAATGGAACTTTTTTATTCGACGAGCTTTGAATGTTTTGCCCGAAAGTAGTACGGAAGTGGAGATTTTTATCGGGGAAAACTCGGACTTCGAAAATTTTGACCGAGTAGAATTTTGTTTCTCGTGTACGGGTCCCCGCGTATATTTACACGAAGGGAACAATTACCGTATCGACTGATCGATAAGGGTCCGGTAACTAAATCCAGCCGGCGGGTATAGGGCCGTTCGCCCCGTGCGCGCGAACCCTCGAGGTCGCCCTCGATGGTGGGTAGAGGAGAGGAGAGGCCTGTTGTGTTGAAGCTCTTGCGAACACCCCGAAACCTTGGCTTCTGCCGCCGCTGCTGCTCGCTCGACCACTGAGGCCGAACTGCCAGGGAAAACTGGCTGACCTCCAATCCCACGATGAATGGAAAGTGCCCATTCAGTCAGTTGGGATGCCCCGGCATAGGCCCGGAGAGAAATTTCTAAGGACAAAGAGGTCGCCTATTCGAACGAAGGATATTCGCGGTGTATCGCCCAATGGCGATACAAGTAGTAAGAGTCAATAACGATAACGGCATACATCGTACATACATCGATTATCGAGAGTAACGGATCGCATTCGAACGTAAAAAAATAATAATAATAATAAAATGCATTCATTTCGCAAGAATAATTAATTCTCTCGTGTTTTCGGGATCGTAATATTTTTACTCAATTCCTTGTTCGATAGTTTTGCTTCAACTTCCCGTGGACTTTAGAGTCTTTAGCTTCGTTTTTTAGTCGACATTTATACAATTTTTATCTTGATTTCGACTTTTTACGCGTTTTTATAGCGCACGCTGTCGTTGGTGGGGATTCCGCGATCTCGTTTGGAATTTTTTTTTTTTTTTTTTTTTTTTTTACGAGGAGTCGCGTGTCGCGCGAGCTTTGGCGCGCGGATACTTTTTAACCGAAGGTAGAATTAGAAAAATATAGGTTCGAGCTGCGATCAGTAGTACATAGTCTACTTTTTTGTTATATATATATATGTTTTCTATGTATTCGTGTTTATATACATGAATGTACATTTAGATACATATGTATACATATATACGCGATTATAATAGTAGGAGAGTAGAATGTATGAGCTTTCGTGTCGGCGGGAGAAGAGAGACGAAGGGGCAGAGGGCGCTTGTGCCGCGCGCGACTCTCTCACGAGCATTGATCGTTGGGGTGGGATCGCCGTCGACGGGGATGGCCGCGCGGCGACGGTGGTTCTACCAAAGGGCGGTTAACGGGCCGAAAGAAGAAGAGGAATAGGGGGCGCGAGAGGGACAGAGAGAGAGATAGGAACCACGGTCACAGCGCGTGCGAGCGACGGAATCATACGTGCGAATTTGGGAAAAGCTTCTTTTTTTTTTTTTTTTCACACTTTTTCATCCACCGCAATCGCAAAATGATACGAATATCGCGAATACACGAAACACAGTGTATTTTTCTCGTAAACAATAAATACGATGGTATTCTGCGATGTAATAAGAAAAAAATAGAAAAATAAAAGGTGAGTAGGAGAAAAATAAAAAAAGGAATACAATTGTTTCTTTTGCGCAAATAACTTCGATCTTTTTGGTTGAATCAAATTTATCAATGGGAATCTGACATTGAAATATCCGAAATTACGTTTTTTTTCTCATGGAAAAAATATATATTTCTCGAACTTCAATGACCCAAATAAACGTTATTGAGGATTCAACTCTGAAAGGGTTGATTTTTTTTTTTCGAAGAATGCGTGTAAACTTCGCGTATACATTATAATTAATGTATTATTTAACCATTTGTAAAATTTTCATTCGATTTACCGTCTCGGAGCCGAAATATTTATACTCAAGTTTTCCGTGATTAGCGCGTAATTTATGTACGAAATGCGCACCAACGCTTCCCTCAGAATTACGTTTAGGAAACTCAGGAAACACCGAAAATACGATAGAAAAACATTATAAGAATACTGTGAAAGAAATTAAAATTTATTTCCTATCGAGTTTCGGCGATATAACGCCCTGAAAAGCATTATTATCATTATTATTAGACATACGGAAAAATAATGATCACACGAAGGATATCTAGCGAAGTTTCGGCGCACAGCACCGACAGCATTTCTCGCAAAAAGTTCTTTTTTTCCAAAGCCATAAAAACAGTTAAAACAATAACGTGCGCAGCGGTAAATAACATCCTTATATTATATTTTTCATTAGCAACGCATTAATATTGAATGTTTTATAAATCTTTTAATGGCGTCTCGATAAAATAAAAAAATGTTCAACCCTCAAAATACCACTCATATTTTTATCCCTCTATAACGCGACAAATGACGAGAAATCCGAGAACTTCATCATTGCGAAACTCTATTAAAAAATATTATATTTCCGTTTAACTATAAGAAAATCGATACTCCTGCATCGGGAGATATTTGTTAAATCGAAATACCGATCCAATAAAAATAATAAAAATTACACATTCTCGAAAAATACCTAAAAAAAAAAAAATTTTGAAAAATTCAAATTATCATCGAAACAATTCCCATGAAAAAGCGTAATACGCAAAAAAAATAAGAAATACATGAAATTCAGCGTTTTCACATAATCGATATACATTGCGATATAATAATAATAATATCATTAAAATTTTTGATAATTATATAAAAGTTTCACGAATTAGTATACTTTCGCCTCAAATAATACCGATTCCACCTTAAGACCATCGAGAATAGAAAACCCCGTAAAAAAAAAAAAAAAAACAAAAAATCTTCGATATCATGGCGTTCAACCCTCGTCTCGGAAAGCGCGTGGGGAATAGCGTCAAATAAACGATAAGATGAATGAAAAGTAAAATCTCCGTCAGTATTATATGAAAGTTTACTTGCGAAACGTGTATCTCAAGAATAAGGTGCGGGTATGTGAATCTCTCGGCACGTATAAGAGGTATAGATATGCAATAGAGATTGCATAAGGAAGGAGTGGGTACGAGAAGCCCCGACACACATATATACGCATACGTAGGGTAGCAGAAAACTCGTGGGACGCCTATATGCACCATCGTCTCGCGGAAAGTCGCTTCAGCTACTTTCATTCAGGTTTGAAGCCCCGAGGGTCGCGAGAGAGAGGAGAGGAGAGAGAGAGAGAGAGAAAGAGAGAAAGAGAGCGGAAGGGAGAGGGAGGGTAGTTTGCTGATGCCGTTGCTGCTGCTGCTGGTGCCTCGGTATGGTTCACCGGCGCTTGCAAAGGCGCGCGCGGGGGTTGACGATAGGCCTCCTCCCCTGTGTACGGCGCAACGAGTGCGCAAACTGCCTTGCAGCACTATAACCGTTAGCGCATCGCTACGAGCATTGTTAGCGTCGACAAAGAGTCGCCTCGTCACAGAATACAAGCTGTGTGTACGGCATATATATATATATATGTGTGTTGGGGGTATAAAACGCAAGAACGAGAGCGAGTAAAGAGAGAGCGAGAAAGGGAGCGGAGTTTGTTCGCTTTCGCGCGCATTGTTCGACGAGCCAAAGGCATTATATAGAATATAACTCGTCCCTCGTGGCGAAGTTGACGAGAATCGTTGATCCTCCCACGCGTATATAATTCAAGTTTTCCTTGAAGCTGCTCTCGCGACAAGCCGAGAGAGAGAGAGAGACGAAGGGGGGCGCCATCACCGTGTATCTTTCTCTTGTAGCGTGGCGCGTGGTACCCTGAGCTTTGAGATGTTCCGCTTTGAGTTCATAAGAGCCGAGAAAAGGCACAAAGCTTCTCTCTCTCTCTCTCTCTCTCTCTCTCTCTCTCTCTCTCTCTCGCTCTCTCTCTCTCGCGGTACTCTCGTCTATCGACACTTGCGTCATTATCGACAACTTCGTAGTTTCACGAAGCGCTCTTATCGAAATAAATTTCATGAATTACGCGGTAATTATTCATAATTTCGTTGGATAAACAATTTGGAGTGTATATATTCATCGTATCACCCCTCGGGCCGAGGCGCCCACGCAGCGAAGCGAATTAATAAATGAATGTTATTAAAAAAAAAAAGAAAAAAAAAAAAAAAAAAAAGTAAGGTACGTTAAGTAGCGAGAGACCCGCGAGCGTCACGCGTTGTCATTATAGCTCTCGCAACGGTCACGCGAGTCTCCCGGTGACTACGGTGCGTGTTAGCCCTGGGGAACGAGCGTCATTGCAGCCGGATTACCAGGTAACCCGATCCATTCGACTCTTTTCCTCGTTTCGATGTTGAAGAAAAAAAAAACGCGAAACATCGAAACTCTCCGAGTTAAAATTAACAACGCGATGTATTAGCGATCGCGATGTTTTAGCGATCGCGATATATTCGCTTCGCGACCTTTTTTTGCGTTTCAAACGATAATAAACCGCAACGTATAACCCTTTGAATTTACTCATTTTTTATTCCTTTTTCACGAAACGAACGCAATTTCATGCATTTTTTAAAACGCAAACAACGGAAATTTACCGAACTACTAAAGTTGCTCCTTTGTTTTTTCGCGAAACTTCACGAAACATCGACGTGTCGTACTTTTCTACGTGTTTCATTCTAACGCACGAGCCATGCGGGCGTAACCTCGAGAAGATCTAAAATTCTCGTCGTGGCCCCGCGGAGTGACTCGCGCTTATAATTCCAATGCCTATACTCTCACTTCGCACTCCTGTATGCTGGTTTAAAAGTAGAAACTCCACGAACGTCGGTCGATCTATTGGCGCGTTACGCAATTATAACCATCGGCACACGCCGTGTAGTCATTAAGCGTGCAAATCCCAAAATCCCGAATGTTTAACGAAACTATTCGAAACCGAATGTTACGGTTTTACGAGTTTCTTTGAAAATTGCTTTGAGTCCACTGAGTAATACTGAATTTACCGGATATTTCGCACTCGTAAGTCATTTTGTACCCTCTATTTTCTCATTCGTCGCCTATTATCGATATACTATTCTTATCGTATTATCGCGTTTGGGAATATCGCCAAAGTAGAAATTAATAATAATAATAAAAAAAACCTCTGTAATAATAATAATAATAATAATAACATCCGTAAATAATAATAATAACAACAATAATAATAATAATAATCTCCGTAAAAAAATTATAATAATAAAAATGTAATATTACTTAATAAATATGTTATATAAAAAAAATCGTAATTTTTTTTTTTTTTTTTCCTGTGTTTTAGTTTGCAACTTCGTAGTGCACGAACGATGTCTCCAGGCCGTCGTCTCTCCCTGCTCCAGCATCGCGGCATGCCTGATCAAGGTACGTATCATTCACCGGGAGACGATACCCCAATTCGTGGATTCAGAGATATAATTCGCCTGTTATACTCGTCGATTGGCCATTGGCTTCGTTCTAATTTCACAAAGTGTCTATTTTCGAAAGCTCCGCGGATGCTTTTACCTCCTTTGCCTGATAGTCGAGTAACGCTTCAGCGATTTGAGAAACGCAACGGCGCTTCTCGCAGACGGTATAATAGTACCGGATGTGACGGTTGTATAAAGAATGAAAAGAAAATAACGAGAAACGTTCTTGCGGAACGTCTTGAATGAATGAATGCCGAATGAGTACAGACCGCGAGCGGCGGGACGATTAAGTAGTCACAGCCACGAAGTGGTCAGACGCGCGAGATACTTCGATTGCGCACCGTAAACTCCAAGCGGCAGAGCTAATCTCGCATTCTGAACGATTAAACTTTATCTTTATCTTTTTTTTTTTTTTTTTTTTTTTTTTTTTTTTGCGAAATAATTACAATGTTTTTGATTTTATATTTGTTTTACAGAACCCGGTTGCGCATTGTTGGTCCGAACCGGTACATCACAAGAAAAAATTTTGCAATGTTTGTCGAAAACGTCTCGAAAACGTCGAAGACAATCTTTCCGTACACTGCGAAAGTGAGTATTGCTTCTTCGCTCCATTGAAACTTCGATATTTACCATTGACGATGACAAAACATACGCAATAAAAAAATTGAAAAAAAAAAATAAAAATTTACCATCGCAAATAATTTTTTTAATTATTTTGCACACTCCGTGAAATCTCCGATTTTTTTCATTACGTATGTTACAATTTTTCTCGCATTTCAACGCTTCTATTCCATCTATCGAAGTATTCGGATATTTTATTCATTCGTATTGTACGATACGTAAACTTCGATATTTACCATTGACGATGGCAAAACATACGCAATAAAAAAATTGAAAAAAATTTTACATCGTAAATAATTTTTTTAAGTGTTTCACTCCGTGAAATCGCCAATTTTTTTTATTACGTATGTTACAATTTTTCTCGCATTTCAACGCTTCTATTCCATCTATCGAAGTATTCGGATATTTTATTAATTCATATTGTACGATATGTGAAAAATATTTACAGTTTGCGAGTACTTTGTGCACACGGAGTGCCAAGACTTCGCTGTCGCGGATTGCAAGGAAAACGCGACGTATCTGCCGGGAAAAGACTTGGCGTCCGTGAAGCATACGCATCACTGGCGCGAAGGTAATCTTCCCAGCAGTTCGAAATGCGCCCAATGCAAGAAAGGATGCTTTTCCGTGGAGTGCCTCTCTGGATTTCGTTGCGAATGGTGCGGCATGACGGTGAGAATAACACGATAATTACAAAATATTCATTGATTTATCTGGAAACTTTCGTCGATACATTCGTACTAATGAAATTTTTTTTTTCTTTTTTTTCTTTTTTTTTTCTGCGTCATTATTCGCGTCTATATCATCAGAGGCATGCGCACTGTTACAAGGATATACCGCAAATATGCACTTTTGGAAATCTGGAACCAATATATCTACCACCACATGCGATCAGTATTCCTCGAACCGAAGTACCAATGGAAGCGATAATCGGGGTACAAGTACGGCGCAGGGAAGTACTAACGCGTGAGTATTAGCCACACGTGATTTTCGGCTGACGAATCTTCGTTGTAACTTGTTATATATTTTCCCACATATACATAACTTATATATATATCCTTCTCCCGATTCGCGAAAAAGTAATATCGGTAACGAAAAAAAAAAAAAAAAAAAAAAAAAAAAAAAAAAAAAACTGAAAACAAAGTAACCGAATATAATGCTGGCGAACACGTAATATCGACGACGAAAAAAAAAAAAAAAAACATTGAAAATGAAATAACCGAATGTAATGCTCGCTAAAAAAAAAAAAAAAAAAAAAACAACAAAAAAAAGCGTAAATTCCAATAATAAAATTTTAACACCATCCGATGCTCGCCTATCTTCTCAATGTATTTCGCTATGTTCGTTATTACTTTGTGCGATGCCTTATTTATTACGTGAAACTTAGAAAAAAAAATTAATATATATATATATATATAATTCCCGTTTCGGTGATGAAAACGTTTTTTAAAAGCTGCAAAGCATGTTTGGGCGGTTAAAGGGTTCCTCTCTGTTTGTCGCTTATCTTACAAAGTTTTAACCACTCATTTCGTAAAGCGCCGAGGGATACATTCGTCATTATCGAGATATTCTCGTGTTCCGCTAGTTTCGCGATGTAATATCACTTTTCTTCATTCGGCTTTATCATTATCCCTTCGTATATCGTATCGAATTCACAGTTTCGTTTTGCTGTCGTGCATTTCGTAATTCGTCGAAGGAATCGTCGATATTTCACGTTATTTTCCCCGTACAGTAACCCGATGCTTGCCGACGTTTTACGATTCTTTATACGATACTTTTTTTTTTTTTCTTTCTTCAATTGACTACTTTTACATATCGTTAATATTCAAATTTCTCCCGATGTCGATTCTAGTAATTGCCCCTTTTTTATTATTATTATATTATTACTGCACGATTATGACGATTAAGAGATCACAATGTATTGCATCAATATGTACGAAAAATTATATCTAAGAAACATTCAACTCCATCGTTCGTAATTTTCGGACGACGAGACTTATCTAGAAAAATATATATCACTGATCATTTTATCTACTATTAGATTTTGAAAAAAAAAACGCTTCGAACAGCCCGAGGTACGATATTATTAATTATGAAAAAATTATTCGTTGTTCATTAGATATTCGTCGGGATTTTTATAAATCCGCGTTAGAACCTTTACATGAATTTTGTTGATTTGCTGGGAGGTAAGCACCGCCTCGCACCGCATATAATAGTACATATATATATATACTTTGCGCATAACTACACGCCTGGGCCCTAAATAATGTATCAAAATTTTTGTCGTCTATGATTCAGAATACGAAACACACATAACTACGCATCATGAAAAAAAAAAAAAAAAAAAAAAAAAATTACGACAATGTATTGAGGTGACAAAACGACGATTAAAAGTGTCGAACACCGATAATGCAATGTGTGACAAAATTTACCGAAAAATAATTAAAAAAAAAAATTAAAAAATTAAAAAAAAATTGAACAGATAGAGAGAATCGAAGGAAAATTCGGACAATCGTTTGCTTCTTATTTGAAGATAACACTGGAGAGCAATTCGATTTCGCGGAGAGCGAACATATTGGGGCCGCAGGCCATCTGGCCGAAGCTTTGAGGCGCCTTTCACTAGTTTTGCCACGTAGCTGCCATGGAAATTGTCATGCTTCCCCTTCTTATGTTCGAGGTACCTAGAATTTTAACACCATCGTCGTGCAACTATGTTTGTGAGCATAATATTGCCGGGTATCGTCGATACTTGCATCTTATAGAAAAAAAAAAATATATCGTCGATACTTGCATTTTATAGAAAAAAAAAAAAAAAATATCGTCGATACTTGTATTTTATAGAAAAAAAGAAATATCGTCGATACTTGTATTTTATAGAAAAAAAGAAATATCGTCGATACTTGTATTTTATAGAAAAAAAGAAATATCGTCGATATTTGCATTTTATAGAAAAAAAAAAAATAAATATCGTCGATACTTGTATTTTATAGAAAAAAAAGAAATATCGTTGATATTTGCATTTTATAGAAACAAAAAAAAATATCAGTCGATACTTGCATTTTATAAAAAAAAAATATCGCCGATACTTGCATTTAATAAAAAAAAATTTCGTCAATATTTGCATTTTGTAAAAAACTAAAAAAAATTTCGTCAATACTTGCATTTTATAAAAAAAAAAAATAATAATATCGTCAATACTTGCATTTTACAAAAAAAAAAAAATAATAATATCGTCGATATTTGCATTTTATATAAAAAAAAAAGAAAAAAAAATATCGCCGAATCTTGCATCTAATAGCGAAAAAAAAAAAAGAAATAGCTAAACAATGAGTTTACAATACATATTTATTCGAGAGCCTTAAACTATCATAGCTGGCAGTGTTTGATTTCGTAAATACTATAATAGCTGCGTCGTTCATTCGAGTATCCATTCGATGTTTGCCGGTTGTTGGTTATTTATTATATGAATTATATACTTTATATCATTTGAAGCTCCATATAGCGGAATTGAGTTTGCAAAGCACAACGCATTGGAAAAGTCTTTTTCGTAATGTCAATGTAGTTAATATAAATATATATATATATACATGTTTTGCGTGAAAGAAAGGTTTTCAGTTGCCGTGTAGGAGCGCTCGGCGTGAATGGATATTTCATTTCTATTGGCAGACGATATATATTTTCATTATTAAAAGCACCGTATTTTCCACGCGTAATGGACAAAGAGAACACACAGCTTTTTCGCATGTCGATATACTTGATGACAACCACAATGCCTTCTTCCGTTTCATTTATACTTTGCGCTTCGACGCCGCGCCCGTGCCTCGTGTACCTGTGTTACGGCGACTGGCTGATCGACAGCTTCGTAATACCTCTCCGCTATATTCAAACGCTTATTCACCTGACAACGTTTCTAAACTCTATTCACCGAGCTAATTGCATCGTTTTTAATACATATACCTTTTTTCAAATCTTTTCTTCGTAACGGGATACTTTACAGTTTTCTTATTTTTTTTTATATTCGGATACTACGATTGCATGGAATTAAGCAGTTTACTCTTTTTTTTTTTTTTTTTTTTTTTTTTTACACATCATCGTCGATGTGTGTCATCGATTCTCCACATTGTATCTATTGTTTAGCGTCTTTGTGAGCATTTCTCGTGTCTATTTATCGACAAAGTTCTATTCACGTGTCCGGAGGGTCTTTTTTTTTTTTTTTTTTTTTTTTTTTTTTTTTTTTTTTTTTTTTATTATACGTCTTCGAAGCTTTGTATATTATTTGTTTTATCATGTATACTTTTGTTACCGTCAATTTGGGTTTTAGCATGTAACTGTTCGCTTCGTCGCATGCATACGCTGTCACTACGTCACGCCGGATATGCAATGCGAGGTTCTGCGAAGCTTCTCGATATCCACGGTGACCGCAGGAAAACACGTTCCCGAGTTCTCTTCCACTATCACGTGGCGCTTCGCAAAACTGTCGCATGCTCTCGATTAAAATGGTAAGCGATGTCCGAAACACTAAAACGAGAGAATATGAACATCCGGTCGCGAAACGTTCCGTATCCGAGAGTCCAATCCCTATTTTTTTCTTTTCTTCTTTTCATTTCTCACATTATAAACAAATCCGTTCGCTTGCGCGTTACTTTTTCTATATCTACGCGTCTATATACATAAAACTACGAGCGAATAAAATACTTCATATTTATACGAAACATTGAATTAGATATCGTCTCGACGTCGAAGCGTTGTCATTGGGAAAAGGTTCTCGAGGTTTGGTTTTGGAATATATTTTAACGAGAATTACGTGCTGCAATCCCCTCACGAGAAGTCTACGCAAAGCGTCCTCGTCGACTTTTATATTCCTTTGAAAAAAAAAAAAAAGAAATAAAAAAAGAAAAAGTAGAACACGCCGAACATGTTGAGCCGTTTATTTGCAGCGCGGAGCATATCGGAGGAATTCAGCAGCGGTGATACGCGATATCGAGACGGCGACGAACCTACGCAACAAAGTACCGGTCACGGTAAAGACCCGAAATCCCCGAAGGAAAAGGACGAGAAGGAACGCGGTGACGAAGGTAACTTAAGAAAATTTTCGCGATCTCGTCGAGAAAATACGTTTTTTCAACTTTGTTTCATTGCTTTAACTCTTGAAAATCAAATTCTATGTCGATTGCCATTAGAAATGGTGAAGGTGTACGACGGCAACAGTTCGGTGAGACGTCGGATATTCCGAGTTATCTCCATATCGCGGCAGGCGACCACAGAACAAGTTTTAACGTCTGCGCTGAGAGCGTTTCACATTACGAAAGATCCAAGTATGTGGCGAACATTTTTTTATTTTTTATTTAAAAAAATTTATTTAACGCCGTAACGAAATTTCGTTGTTATTCGATTAAAAGAAAAAAAGAAAAAAAGACAAATGTTTCCGTAATGTGTTCGCAGGCAATTTCTATTTAACCGATTTGTACGCTGCCGACGAGACTGAACTTGGCGATCCGACACCCATCATGAATCTGCATCGCAAAGAGGGAAAACGTCGGGCTGTTTTTCTTCGATACAGAGATCGCGAGAGCGGCGAAGTACGAGTTTATCCCGGAAAGCTACAAGTTTCGGAACCGTTCTGTACAGTTCCCGTAGATCAATCGACTACCATAGCGGATCTTATACGGGAAGCGCTCGTTTACTTTGATAGAAAGGACGTCGACTGCGCAGATTTTCGTTGTAGCGAAGTGCTTCTGGATCGCGGAGGTAAATATCGTTTTTTTTTTTTCGATATTAAATCGAAATAATCGAATTTTTAATTAAATTTTTTTCTTTTTTTTTAAACTTAAAAATTGATAATTCGTTGTTGAATAGTCACGGAAAGGGTGCTGTGCTATGACGAGAAGCCGTGGGACATTGTAAAGCAGTTAGGAAACGACTCGATAAGGCAAATGGAATTGATGAGATTTTATCTGCAACTAAAACAGGACCCACACGGTCCGAATCTCGCGTTATTCGTGGGCAATCTACCGCCGAATCTTTCAGAAAGAACTTACGAGAATATGCTTACCGAGTTTCTAGGAAAAGGTGAGACACCGGAGAATCTTTAACGACGAATTTGGGCGAAAATATTAAAATTGGATAATTTAATCAATCGATTTGTTACAGAAAATAAGTTCTCGTCGATCGGACCGATTTATTACGAATACGGATCGATGGTAATTATTTATGAAGATTCGAACAAAGCAGTGAGAGCTTTGTATACCCTTCGCGAATCGAAATACGAAGACAAACATCTATTAGGTAAGATATTTGGAAACGCGAGGATCCTTTTTGCAACTAATCATTATTTATTCATTAATATATATGCTTTCGATTTCATAGTTATGCTCCTGCCGAGTATCGAACCAAGTATGGTGCCATCCGGTGTTCAGCCTCTGCTAGTATTCGTCAATGTTAAGTCGGGCGGCTGCCAGGGACTCGAGTTGATCTCTAGTTTTCGTAAACTTTTGAATCCCTATCAAGTGTTCGATTTAGACAACGGAGGTCCACTTCCGGGGTACGAAAAACGATTTTAAACTTTAACTTTGCACTTCATAATTTTTCTTTTCTTTTTCTTTTTTTTTTAATACGAAATTTTTGATATTACGAAACGATATTTTTCGAATTTACAGATTATACGTATTTCGGCACATAAAGGATTACAAGATATTGGTATGCGGTGGAGACGGAACGGTAGGCTGGGTGTTGCAATGTTTGGATAACGTTGGACAGGACAGCGAATGTTCGTCGCCTGCATGCGCGATCGTGCCGTTGGGAACCGGCAACGATCTCGCAAGAGTATTGGGATGGGGTTCGGGTTACACCGGCGGCGAAGATCCCCTCAATCTCTTGCGAGACGTTATAGACGCCGAAGAAATAAGACTCGATCGATGGACGGTGGTTTTTCATCCCGAAGAGAAGGACGACAGATCGCAACAAGTTCCGAACACTGCCGGCGGTAAGATAATTTCTGAATTTTACGAAAAAAAAAAAAAAAGAAAAAAAAATGAATGAATGATGAATTTTTTTTTTAAGAAAATAAAAAATTATTTTCTTCGACGCTTATGGATGAGTTACTCATGGTATTTTTAAATATTTTTCAGCATCCGGATCCACGAGCGAAGACAATACGCAAATAATGGTGATGAATAATTACTTCGGTATCGGAATTGACGCTGATCTTTGCTTGGATTTTCACAACGCGAGAGAGGAAAATCCGGACAAATTCAATAGTAGATTTCACAACAAAGGTGTTTATGTCAAAATGGGATTGCGAAAAATGGTCAGTAGGCGTATGACTGCCTTACACTTGGACCGAGTTATTCGTCTCGAAGTTGACGGGAAAAAGGTCGAGTTGCCTGAAGTCGAAGGAATAATACTACTGAATATTTTGAGGTAAGATAATCAGATATACATTGTTATTTCTACCAGCGATGTCGGATCAATTGTGAACGATTTATGGCTGCTAATGGCCAAATATAACTTTTTTTTTAATTCCCTTAATTTCGTAATTTTTACGTTCGTTTTTAACTTTTTTGTAAAGTGCCTTTTAAGAGGTGAAATACGTGAGTTCCTTTCTCTCGCTCTGCCGTAAGCTCCGATCACGCTATCTCTCTCGCACTCCATAGGGTTTCACCTCCTCTTAAGGAGGTATCGTTGCGTATTACCAAAGAACGCGTTTCACGGGAAATTCAGATAGAATTTCGACAACTTTCTAATGGAATAAAAATCTGAAAAAAAAAAAAATGAACCATACAAAAGGTGGTAAGAAGATTAATTTTCCATAATAATAGTTCCAAAAAATGATTAACAAATTAGTAAAAAAAATAATTTTTTAACGAATTATCCGGTAATATATCTTTTTCTTTAGCCGAAATTTATTCGATCATTTTTTTTGAATACGTATGAATTTTTTTAAACATTTTTTTCTAATTTTCAAAAAAAAAAATGTTTGATGTTTTTTATGGATGAAACATCACGAATTTTCGAAAATTAGAAAAAATTGTCAAAAAAATCATAAGTATTCGAAAAAATGTACAAATAAATTTCGGGTAATTTGTAAAATAATGATTTTTTTTTACTAATTTGTTAATAACTTTTAGAATTATTATTATGGAAAATTAATCTTCTTAACACCTTCTGTATGATTGATTTTTTTTCAGATTTTTATTAAATTGGGAAGTATTCGAAATTCGCTCTGAATTTCACGTGAATTTCATTCTGTGGTAATATGCAGCGATACACCCTCCTTAACTTGAATTAGAATTAAAATCAATGTGACTGGTAATCAGCGGGGAAAAATAGATAGACACTTTGAAACAAATGGTAAAAAAGATCTTTAAGACTAATTTTGTAGGTAATTTTGCAAAAAGTTGCGATTTTTTACGATTTTCAAAAAATCCGTATCATTTTTCTCGCAGTTATCTCAAAAAAATTAGTGATCACTATTCTTCGGGGATTTAATGTAAAAGATAGCGACTCCGTGCAGTTGTGATTCATGAAAAGTCTGAAAAAAACACGGCAAAGGGGGGGATAAACTACCCTTGCGGTTTATTTTCGTACAATCGAAGGTTGCAGCTTCAAATATTTTCATGTATTTTTTTCACGCCGAATATGCGCCCGAAATCTATTTTGTTTCAGACTAAAGCGATACAGTAATAGTTACAAAAAAAAAAAAACTAATAAATCGACTCTTCGATATATCGAAATTTTATTTTTAAATAGAATGAAAAATTTTCCTTTATAAATTGCAATAACGAATGAATGTATCTTTGAAATTCCATAGCTGGGGTTCGGGAGCGAATCCATGGGGTTTGGATCGAGACGAACGGTTTCACGCGCCGAATCATTGGGACGGTATGTTGGAAGTTGTCGGTGTTACAAGTGTTATGCATTTGGGTAAAATCCAATCCGGACTGTGCACCGCTATTAGAATAGCACAGGTAAGAAAATATCTCATAAAATTTTTTAAAAAATTCCAATCGTCAATAAAAAATTTCCTTCGCATCCCAAATTTTTCTTCAACGTTCCCAAATATTTTTTTTCCACAGGGAGGTCACATAAAGATTCATCTGAAGACAGATATTCCCGTACAAGTCGACGGCGAGCCGTGGGTCCAAGCAGCGGGTGACGTTGTAGTTCTCAAATCCGCGCTTAAGGTAATTAAAAAAAAAAAAAAAAAAAAAAAAAAAAATTATATCGTCCGTAGAGTCCACGATACTCGACACGCATTAACGTCACGTCGGATCTGATCGCTTCATTCCAAAAAATAAAAAAAAAAAAAAAAAAAATCATCATCATCTCTCATAAATTCCGTAAAACCGAATGGAATGTCTGTCGAATATCGTCGCCGCCCTCATTATTATTATCTCATCATTTACCGACTGGTCTGTGGCACGTAAATTTTTTTCTATCAAATAGCATCCGTAGGAAGCTGAAAAGTAGTTAATTATCCATTTAATTATGTGACGTTTCGCCGCAATAGTTATCCCAGACATAGCATTTGCAAAAAAAAAAAAAAAAAACAACACGAAAAAAGAAAAAAAAAAAATAGAAAAAAAAAAAAAAAGAAAATGAAAGAAACAGTAACTGTTGATGACCGTCAGCGCATGTGATCCTCCCTTCCCAACAGACACACAAACACAGACACACAGACCCCGTATTCGCCACTCTACTAATGTCTTCCTTATTCCTTTGTTCACTTCAGGCGACCATGTTGAAGAAAATTAAGATCAAGCGTCGGAATACAGAACCGTCGATACTACCCGCTAATGGGGAGGGGGGGCGAAGCACGGATGAGTAGCATAAAGGAACAACGATTCTGCAACTCGCAAGAGGCAGTAGTCAATCGTTCAATCTTTTTTGTTAATTTATTAAACGAAATCATTAAAAAAAAAAAAAAAGGGGCGGTAGGGCGAAGGGTAAGGGAAAGGGAAGGGAAACGAAGATCTCAAAAATTAGAGAGACTCCTCCGCGCGTTCGGTAATGATAATTAGTTGGCAGACGGTGGGGGATGATGTGAAGTTTCGGAGGGATTTCAACGAGGAGGCGGACCTTTGACGGGGATCTCTATCCACAGGAAATCCTTGATGCATGATTATCCTCTCTCTCTCTCTCTCTTTCTCTCTTTCTCTATCACTGCTACCATCTCCCCAGCAACCTTCTCGCGAAGGTACCCGAGCCGCCCACTTGCCCTACGCAGTTGAAGCTTCTCGTACGACACGTATTATACATAATACTTTCTTATGTGGAATAGCCATGTATTCTTCCAGATAGTATTTTTTATCTCTATCCGAGCGTATGGACCGTATTTACTTGCGTTTTACGTTTCCTTCACAATTAATATCTATATCACACTATATATTATCCTTTCATTTTTTGGTTTTTGATTTTTTGATTTTTGATTTTTGAATTTTTTTTTTTTTTTTTTTTTTTTTCGTAATTATCTCACAGTATTTTCTGATTTTACTGGTGTGATCGTTGAATCGAGACAATTACGAATAACGTGTTATTTAAATGATTCATATTAACTCGGCACTGACTTGTTATGGATCACTCCTTTGTGCATTTCCCTGATCCTCTTCCTTCCTAGGCGACGATGCTGATGAAGAAGGAAAAGGAGTCCAAGAGTAAATAAATCGAACGATGTACAGAGGGGTTTGAACGCCTAGAAAACGGAGATACGAAGTTGCTGCTGCATCGAATGAACCGAGGATCCCCGGTGGTCGTCCGAGTGAAATTCACGGTTACTATACCAACCACGACGGTGGGTTAACATAACTTATGCCCCCGAAAATCGTTAATCGCGTTTATTAAATCACAAGGGTAGAATCGCAGATTCGTCGGTGATTCGATTGATCGGCCTTCAGACAACTCTCTATTACGAAAAACATAATTAAAAGAAGAAGAAAAAAAAACAAAAAAAAAAACAAAAAAAAAACAACAACAACAACCAAAAGCCACGAATGCGCTGTACGAATCTTAAACATTATCGTACTTAATTACGACGCAGTGAATGACTCTCAGTGCGATAATGAATATCGGTGAAAACGAAGAGAGAGAGAAAAAGTAAAGAAAAGATCGAAAAAAAAAAATAAATAAATAAAAATAAATAAATAAATTAAATAAATAAATAAGACGGATGAGCAACGGATATTGGAGTTAAATAAGAATTTTCAAGTACACAAAAACAGCCGCGAGAATCATCACGAGTTATTCAACGTTCCTAAATATTTCGTTAAACGCATTCTATTTTTTTTTATTTTTTTTTTTTATTTTTTTTTTATTACGAATAGCTCTCGATTTTTCGAAAAAAAAAAAAAAAAAAAAAAAACGAAAAAAAAATTAGTATCGATAATCATCGCATTGTAATCGTAGATTGTCACCCGAGATTTTTGCTTTACTTTTGTTCATTTATTTCAATTAACATTGCGAACGATTGTGTGACAAAAGAATGTATTACGACAAACTTAAACATTCGCAAAGTATTGAGAAGAAGATGAGTTATAAACGTTGCAAATGCTTGCAGTGTTACTTTGCATTTTTCGCGTTTATAACTCGTTAAGTTGGAAACAAAAGAATTAAAAAAAAAAAAAACAGACAAACTAATGAAGATGACGAAGAAAAAAAAAAACAAAAAAAAACAAAACAAACGGTAAACTGTAATGTATATTACGTTTCGTATGGTATTTTACCAATCTACAGCAGTATCCTGATACGAATCGCGTATCACGACGTAAAACATAAAGAAGTCAGTTGTTATTGATATATTATTATATGAAAATATTTACGATTAAATATTAATATATTTACATACTATTGTATTAGTGATACAGTTTTAATTTGTGATTGTTGTCAATCTGACTGCCGGGCAGTCTGGAATTATCGTAAAAAAAAAAAAAAAAAAGAGAAAAAAAAAAAAAGAAGAAAAACCAGTCGCAGTCAGTTTTCCTAGATTGCCACTAAATAAAAAATCGATTATTGTAATTTTCCGTAGAGAAATGAACCGCGGGCACGGCGCGCCCTTGCCAATTCGTCTCTAAAGAACATAAAAAAAAAAAAAAAAAAACACAAACAAATTACGAAAAAAACGAAAAATCGCCGACAACTACGACCGACACGTAAATGTGAATGTAGAGCGTCGAGGCGTCTTGGCAATGCCCCACACATTAAAACAAAAAAACAAAAAAAAAGGGTTCGGCTCCTGCAAACTACTGAACGCGATGAGAAAGAGAGAAGTTTGCTAGAGCCACTCTAGTAGGCTAACACATTCCACTGTTACGTGGCAAAAAAAAATAAAAACGAAAAAAAAAAAAAAAAAAAAATCGGGGTGCGCTGGCGACCGTTGATTCAGCACCGCCGATGCCTTCAAATCGCGATTTCTCGAGTACTCTATCGATCGAATCAAATTGTTTCTCGCGTACGACGCGTAAAATCAATGGACTTTCGATTGAATTTGATTTCTCGGTGTTTTTTTAGTAATCGATTGCAATTGTTTCTAACGATATCGCGAAAATTATTCGGCGGATATAGGTTATGTATCTCTCGTAGTAAACAATTGGTAATTCTGTCATCGAAAAGATCGAAACTTAAATTCAATCGAAAGTTATATTCGATGAAAGGTTATGTAATCGCGTGAAATGGTTCGTCAGATAAATCGATAGCGATTATTCCGATACCAAGGAAAATGGAAGGTACTTACAGTTGTCTCAATTATCGCGTGGCCAGCGTATCCACAATATATCTATCAACTATGCCAAAGAATTATAACGTGTTCACTTACTTCAGCCGTTCTGACACGTTGTGGTCTCAACAAATAGCTGTTGCACGATACGAACGGTATATAAAAAAAAAAAAGCATATATATTTAATATGTAGATATAAATATATCTACATATATATATATCCCAAGGTGACTCTGCGGCACAGGCACAGTGAGTCGACCACGGAACGAGCACCGACGAGACAAGTTTGAACGTCGTTTACGAAAAAAAAAAAAAAAAAAAAAAAAAAAAAAACATAACCAAAAAAATTGCCACGTAGGCCACAGTGAGGAAAAGAATTGTTGTTCGCTTAGAATGTGTGTTGGCATCCCATTCGGTTAAGAAAGGACGATTTCGGTGCCAAACAAAAGATGTACATAATAATATAAAAAAAAATCCGTAGGTTGTAAGATGGACAGGATAAATCGAAACGCGCGTGGAAAAAATAAAAAGCGTTGTTACGCCGAGCGTAACGATGTTTCCCGGGGCGTTAAACGTGTCGTTACAACCGAATGTTAAAACACGAGACGAGAGGATAGTATATGCGAAGCAATGAGTATAAAAGCGACGAAAAAAAAAAAAAAAAACAAAACAAAATGGCGTAAATAAATAAAGGGACTCACGTGAACTGTGTTGCGACGCTTGGGCCATCAATTGGAATTTCCAAGAGAAAAAAAAAAAAAACATATGCCTTTAATATGTGAATGAGGGAGATTAACGGTGACGAGGAGAATTATGAAAAACGAAAAAAAAAAAAAAAAAAAAAAATTAACGAGAGAGACAAAGCGTCAAAGATGACACGACATCGGAAACCTTAGTTTGTGTTATAAAAGCGCTTGTAGAACGCGCTCTTGCACCTAGTCAACTAATCCCGTAGACTCCGCTGGATGTCTTAAAAAAAAAAACATTAATTAAAAAAAAAAAAAAAAAAAAAAAAAAAACCAAAAAACACTATTGAGAAGTTTGATTACTACAAACAAAATTAATGCGGGATGCCTTCGTATCCGGATTATCGAACGGCATCCTCTCCCTAACCTGCCGCAGAGGGGGCTCTGCTTATCGTGCAATGTATCCGGATTTTCCAAAACTGCACGATTCGCTACTCTACGGCAGATTGGCGATACAACGTTTGTTAATCTGACCAAAAACTGTACTACTGTAATACTTGCTGTTGCTATAAAGAATAGAGGAATAATAAGCTATGAACAATCTACGTATAATAAATGAATGTATGTGCTACATGAAAAAAAAAAAAAAAAAAAAAAAAAAAAAAAAAAAAAAAAAAAATGAAAACCTTTTGTTTCACGAATTTGTCACCCGTTCCGTAATTTTTCCGATTTCACCGACGATCGCATAATTCCATCATCCCGATCTCCCATTATTCCCCATTATCCCCTTCCGCCGTTTGTGGAAATAAATGATATATACTTCGAGAAAAAAAAAAAAAAAATTGATTGTTTTGGGTTTTTTTTTTTTTTTAATTTTATTACAAAGTTAAGCATCGATTAACACTACAATATTTTTTTCCATAATGGATTTTTTTTAATAATATATTATTTTTATGTAATAATGCATCAATAACTTAATCGAAAAATCATTCACGCGTCTAGGAGTTCGTCGTCACTGTCCGAATCTGTCTGACATTGAGTTGTGTCAGTGATATCCAACAGCAGTCTCGCCTCCTCGGTAGCGTTTACCTGCAATAAATAAAAATATATATCGAAAGGTAAATCAAAGAATTTTATTATTATTCCGACCATCGAACGGTATATCGTAATCGATATATCTTTTTTTGTTTATCGACTCTGTGCGTTTGCAATGTGCCGAGAAAAAAAAAACGTGCATTGAAAAAAAAAAAAAAAAAAAAAAAAAAAAAAAACATTTTTTCATATCGAAAACGGAAGAGGCAATATACGCAGAAACCTCATTGAAGAAATATTACCTCGATTAATCGGTTAGGAAGCGTCGGTCGTACTCTTCAGTTCGTACGGATGATGCGTAACTAATACTCATGACAAATGCGTCTTTGAACAAAACGAAATAAAGCATCTCAATAATAATAACTAAATTCTAATTAATTATCTTTTTTTTTTTTTATCCAAAAGTATACAAAAGTAAAAGTATAATACTGTTGTAATAGTAACACGTGTTATGATAGGATTCGACAAAACGATTAAAGCTCAATGCACCCGACAAATGATGTTCGGCGTTGCGTACGATTTGACGATAAAGCTTTTTCTACATTCTAATAATACTCTGACGCAGTAATGGACCCTATGCCTGGAAAAAACGTAAAAAAAAAAGTTGAATCGACGAGTATTTCGATATTATCGATGTATCGATAGGTCGGTAAAAACGAACAATTAGTCGCTTACCTAATGAGCGGATTTTTTTTTTCTTTTTTTTTTTTTTTTTCGAGAACAGTTACTGTTTACTGTAGCGACAGTTTTTTTAATAACTACAGCGCGGCGTCACCCCCCACCACCACCTTGCGAATGACAAAAAAAAAACAACGTGCCAATTGTGAAATCGTGCAAAAAAACGAAATAGAGAGTTGTGTCAACGTACTTTGGTGTATTGCGCGCGGCAATGTTCTCGCCTCGATGTCAGCGATCTGAAAAACGCCCGCATGCGCGCGCGTCTCGCCGAAACCCACAGACATATTATCAGCGCTACGCAGGCGGCTAGAAGGATCGCGATTCCGACATGTGCCGCGACTGAAATATCGTTTTGTCGTTAACTAATGTGTTATCTCAATGGGTTTTCGATTGTTATATATGTCACTCGAGGTATCGCTGGAAAATACTGACCGTTCCCCGACGCGTTTGATTTCACGTTCTCCGCGGTCTCTTCGACTTTAGGCTCATTGCTTACCGATACTCGTTCGATAGATCGATCGATGCAGAACACCTTCGTTCTCCACTCGAAACCCACGCTGCACGGGGTTTCCTGTTATATTGAAAATTACAAATTCATTAGTATCCCAAACGGGGATTCGTGGTGTCGTTAACGAGAAAGAAAAAACGAATTTGATAATAACGCAGTCATTCGTCACGTCGCGGTGTGTCATGAAAATTCGTGAACTTTTCTGCCGCTAACCATTAGTCCGAAATACTTGTCGAACTCCTCATCGTGTTAATGAATTCGAATGTATATCGATTAACGTAATGCCGCGTAATTAACGGAACGTTCGTGTAGTGTAATGGGTTGAGAATGCGACGAATAACGGGACAGCGAGTGATACGAGGTTATTAGGGACTACGGTGGGGGTCTGGAAAAGGGAAGCGCCTTGAAAACGTTTTTCATCGACAACACTCTTCCCTTCGTTACTCATCGACGTTATCATACCACTCGTGATCCGTGCGTCCGGTTAATGTCTGATTATATATATGTTTTGCAACCGAAAGATTTACATAGCGAACGAACGGGTGGATGAAGAAAATCGTCTGAATCTTCGCTTATCGTCGTTAATTAATCGAATAATCGAATAATCGTCAGGCACTGTGCTGCAGTATGAGTTTATCTCGTATTTGGTCACAAATCGTAAGGAAATAATAACAAATAAAGTATTCATTTACTGTTCGATTTTATCCGAAAATTGTGTGTCTCTCGTCTTCGGGGGAAATGTTTTGTATTTATTTATATACCACCAAAATCAGTCATAAACACGTTGCGCCGTTTATTATTATCCTTAAACGAGAAACGAAGTACTGGTCGAGAATGCATCGAGTTAATTACCGTCGGGGTAATGTCCTTTTGGAAATACCGAGTCTCCCTGGAAAACCCAAATACGGCGATGTATTCTACTCGATACTATATCGGTAGTGCTATCAATACTGGTTTTCGTATACATTCCGAATCAAAAGTTTATTTTCGTAAAAGTTGTCCGATAAGAGTCAATTATTGTACAATTGATTTTTTACGTTTGAAAATTACATTGAGTAAAAAATTTACCCGAAAATCTTTCTTATTGTTGATTTTTTTGAGATTTTTCTTTCATTGCCGAATGTTATCGACATTTTTTAACCGATCTATTTTTTACGACGAATCTGTAAATAATCATTCATACATTCATTCAAAAACTCGTTTTCAATCAATTGTTATGTAATTCCGCGTAATTACTTAAATTTTCGCTAATGTGAGATCGAAATTACGTGGTTTTTGATAGAAAAATGGAAAAACGATCGATGACGATGAAACTTAGCGATTTCCTTCTTTAATCTTCGTGCAATTCGATAAATAATTAACGGAGCAAAGTGTATATTTTAAAACAAAGATTGAGTCCAAATGATACGATTTTTCGAAAAGTTAGTTATCGAAATGATTCGCAGTGGTAATGATTTCTTATTACTTCGTCTCGCGTTTTTTATCCGTCGAGTTTTTCATGCAAATATTCTTGAATTGCACGATCGCGCATACATGACTTGTTAATTATACTGCCGAGCGCTGCCGTCGCGTGTAATCACACGTCTTGGCAGATGCACCGTCGGTGCAGTATTTCGGAGTAAAATTTATCAAAAACTTATCGAGGAAGTGACTCGTAGATAAACGTCGGCAGGGACTGAAATACGATCCGAGGGAATAAAAAATACGGAAACAGTCGTGTTTTTTTAAAATAGACTTTTGACTTTTTAGGCGCACGTGAGTGCGCATGGGATGTTTCAGCTTTCGAGCAGCAGAACCGAATTTCTTCCTGGGGGAGGATAGGAACCACGTGTGCATCCCGGCGCAGGCCTTTCCTATAATAGAAAAGAACCCCGAAGAAGGGCCACTTTAACCGCCGAGAAAAGTCCCTTTATTCCGACACGTTCGGCAACGCCACGTGTCCACCAGAACACATCGAAAATCGAAGAAAATTGTGCGAAAGTTCACTTTCCTTCTCTCGAATCGATGAATTTTTTATCAGCGAAAACAATACAAACAGATCGACAAATAGCTTTCGCGAAATATAATAATACGAAAAGACTCGTAGATGCATCGATTTATAAACAATATCGACACAATGTTTGCCCACTTCAGAAGTCAAGGACAGGAAAATAATCTTAGGAAAGGTTCTGGTCTGCCGAGAGGCTTTTTCCAGGCCTTCGGGCATCTGACAGGAAGCAATATGGCGTTCGCTCAACAGATCCCACGCTTCGCGTCTCTCTCGGTCCTCGACGTTATTTATTTTTCATCGTCCTACGACGACGAAGAGCGCGTGCTTACGTTTTTTTTTTTTTTTGTTTTTTTTTTTTCATTTTCGTATCCAAATACGCCCTGCGACGCCCCTGTTACACGATAATAATTCGAGCGGCAAATGCGCGCGATATCGCGTCGATCGAAAAATCTAATCGATGTTAATGTAAAATAATAGGCGCGTATCTATCGCATCGAATGTCTTCCCCGTCAAAAGGATTGTTTTTTACATGTTAATTGAAAACACTAAAATATTCAGCGTATTAAATCCATTTTTGTATTAGAATCTGCGGAAGTTATTTCATGCATTTTGCGATTCACGTTCGTCTCGTGTACTTCGCTAATGAGTTAATGTTAGAATATTTATCACACTCGAGCACCGAATGATAAATATGTTTCGAAGGACAATATTATCCCTCTCGTTCACCGCATAAAAATAATATATATATATATATTATCCGCATGTATTTAACATACGCTAAAAATTCATATGCGCGTCGTCTATATGCACAACTTTAATCAGCGTCCGAGTTGATAAAAAGATGGCATCCACATGGAATTCTTCGTTTAGTCGCACAAAATGGCGACGCCTATGACATACATATTTCTTTCGCCTCAAATCGGCTTATCATTGAAAAGCGTTTTATCGTCGCGACATAGATCGAACGATTCTCTCACGATTAAGTAACGGAACGGAATCGTCGAATCCCCGTGGATCATTATAATTTCGCGTAATCGAGAAGAAATCCAAACGGTATACGGTACGTCTCACGTGCGTTGAATTGGCGCTACCATCGGTAGTTGTGTGCGCTCGCGTCTCGTCATGCAACGCCGAGCGCGCGGCGAGTGCGAATGTGTTAGTGAAGTGGGTACGATTAACGGACTCCTTTCCCTCCGTTTTGACGATCGGAGGTTCCGGGACCGAGAGACACGAAGCCACCGTCAGTTTGTGGCGAGCTGTGCTGCCGAGCGCACCGGTCTTTGTTTCGCGTTCGGGCGTATTCCCCGAGAAACTTGTTTTTTTTTTTTCTCGCTCGCGAGAGAGAGTGCTGCGAACGTTCTTTACATTTGACGGAATAACTGTACTCAGCTGAAGCCGATCGACTGTGAATAAATCGCGACGTATTTTTTCGAATATCTACGAACTGTTGAAACATTAAACGCGAACGAAGAAAAAAAAAATATATATATATACATATATATGGGAGGGGAGTTCGACGTCTGACTTCGGATGATCGTGGGACCATAGCCTGTTGAATACTGTGCGCGAGCCGGTGAGTAATAACGAATCAACAATCCTCGACGAAACATCGCGGGAGTCGCGACCTTATAGTTGTTTTACGTAACGCTCATCCGCGAGAGCTTCGAGAGCGCAAAACTTCTCTTATCTCTCTGGTTAATGTATATATTTACGTTGAGAAATCTTCTAAAGCGCAGTTACAAGATCGACGAACTTGTTAACGAAGCGTCAATACACGCCACGCTGTCACGTCGAAGATACGCAGAAGCATTTCGTGGTTCCGATTAATCGCTAATGTTTGTTTCTCTATTGAATTTCTGTCGTGTATCCTCGGGACTGTTGAGCCGCATGTTTTTTTACTTTTTTCACATACCGAACGGAAAGAACAATTTCCGCACAGACGATATCGCGATTCATGACGTCATTCTCGCAACGGACGTATGCCTGTAGCTTTCCGACAATCGGACTGTAGAGTTACAATCGATGTGTCGAGTTTTTCTCGACAATTTTTTTTTCTTTTTTTTTTTTTTTTCTAATAAATCGTTTCGGAAATATACTTTTCAACCTTTGCACCGGAATGGTAAGCCACGCCGCGGCTCGCGGAAATATCTGATTGAGATTACGATGTGTATACCTTACAGTGGTCCAAAAATCTAAATATCAATATGACACTTTTTTACGCGGGATTTTTGCAACGCAGAAAAATTACATGATCGCTCGCGTTATACAACGATTTTTTCGGTCTAAAATGGCGATGCAATGAAATTATATCACAGTCGCGGTAACATTAGAAATTCGACACTGACAGTCGGACATCGGAGACTTCGGAAAATGGCGCTACGAACGATACACATTGATAAATAGCAATAAGATACGAAGAACATCGACAGGTTTGCGCGAAGACAATTAACGGCTATGAAATTACCTCCTTCAACACGGAAAGTTTCCAGTTTTCCCCGTCAGCCGTAACAACGCTTCCGGGAATGAGATGAATTACAATAATAAATGTTCGCCGCTTCATCGATTTGTAGAAACTCAGCGGCGCGACCGCAAACAAATACAGAAGTCATCACGCTAGATTATCCATACGTTCAGTGGAAAATACAATTCACACGATAGATGAAAAACAAGTTCACGGTCAACGAAATAATCACGCGGATGTATGAGTAAAAAAAAAAAAAAAAAAAAAAAAAAAACATAACTATTTTTTACCGAACGCGCGAGTTATCAGTTATCGATTATGGCGGCTCCCCCCGCGTCATAGTGAGATTGAGATATTGAACAGAGGAAAAAACTGCGCATATCTTCGAAAAAATTGTACACGTGCGGCTCTCTCTTTTTTTTTTTTTCTCGAGAGAGCAAATTCTCGAACATAATAATGCCTATAGATAGACAGCGCAAAGCGCACCCACTGTATTTCGGGGCGTCGGGCGTATTTGCGAATAAATACTATTTTTTTTTTTTTTTTTTTTTCGTCGTGAATTCTCTCGTGTGTTCCTTCGTAACAGTACGATATATATGTATAAGTGAATATCGACGCGATACGAAGAAGTTGTTCGACCAGATCCCGAGTGTCCTTCGACCGATCCGTTCTCAACATTGTGGCGTGTGAGAGAATGTTAGAATCGTTCGCAATGGCCTACGCGTCCTACATACTAAATCGGTTAGATGCCTTTTACAATCGTCTCGATCGCACGCATCAACAACGGTGCATGTCGAACCCCTTGGATCGTTAAGTTTACATGACAAATTATCGAGAAAAGTTCGCTAAATATCATTCTAAGGAACGAAAGAACTATCGAACTATCGAACTATCGAACTATCGAATCATCACGATCGCGGCTTTCGTTCGTAAAAATCTAATCGTCTTGCGCAATATCGTTCAATCGATACGTGGAAAAAAAATATGGAAATAATCTCGATATTTGTGTTGCCGTTGAAGTATATCCCGGTATTTCGGCGATTTAATTCGTTCGCTTGCCAAAAAAAAAAAAAAAAAATTCTCTCGTCAATCACTATCGTCTGACTTGACTGTGAGCCAAAATTGATGTCGAAACGGATGTTCAGCACGAAAAAAAATAATCGTTGCATATTTCCCCGTTGATGACAAAACCCTCGATTATTTTGCTCCCGACTGCATATCATGCAAATATACGCGCCGAAGGAAAAAAAAAAAAAAAAACATCGATTCGCGAAAAATTTTCGATCGAAAATGAAAACGGCTTCTGATCTCTGTACCGAGTAAACGGTACACAAGCGAACAATATAAATAAGTAACTCTTTATATAACATTCGAAAGTATAATCGGAGACCAGAAAGACCGCCACGTACTCTCCGCGTGGTTTCTCCGAAGCGTGAACAACTCTACACGCATCGAGTCCGTCAGGTACGTTCGTAGATACGCGGGTCGATAGCCTCGATATTGGTAAACGTGTTGTTAGCGTCGTAGGTCTGGGATTCTCGTGGTACAGAATATCAAACAATTGAATAAACGAAACACCAACGTATTAATAGAGATTCTCATAGTCTTCGATAATAATTTGCTATCCCGCGGGTATTCCCCTCGTCAGATACTAATTTTCGTACGGATGATGTTTCCACTGTGCAAAGTACATTCGACAGCAGCGAGAGTGCTGGTAGCGCGTGACGTGTTAGCTGAAGTCGCGGGAGAGAAGAGTTTATCACGGATGGCTTGTCATCCAGCTGAGCTGTAGCCTTGAAAGCCTATTGATGCTGATTGCGGTGGGAGTAAAAAAAAAAAAAAAAAAAAGAAAAAAAAAAAGTTGCCTCGCGACATCGTACTATCCGCGATGTTTTTCCCCACTATGCGCGAAGTATTGGGGAAAATTTTCTTCAAAGTCCCGGATAAACTCCAAGTTTATCCGAAGATTAACTCGTCGACCGGATGACCGTGAAGAGGGATTCCCAATCCGGTTTGACCAGACGATATTCTAATTCGTGATTTTACCGACTACCTGCATCTCCGGCATTTATAAAAATTCCTTTCGAGACTTCTACATAATTTTAATCCCATTGATTCCCAATCGCTATCGGGATTATCCCGCTACTCGATATTTCAGCGCCCTTAACTCGCAACTATAGTTGCGACACGTAATTTCATTGAAAAACGGAGTTTTTAGTTTTTCGATATTCTCGATAAGAACGTCTATAATTTTTCTTTATTTACGAAAAACTCGAATTTTCAACGCCCTTAACTCGCAACGATAGTTGCGATACTTAATTCCATTGAAAAACGGAGTTATTCGTTTTTCGAGATTATCGGTAAAAACGTCTATAATTTTTCTTTATTTACGAAAAACTCGAATTTTCAACTTCCTTAACTCGCATCTATAGTTGCGATACTTAATTCCATTGAAAATCGGAGTTATTAGTTTTTCGAGATTATCGATAAAAACGTCTATAATTTTTCTTTATTTACGAAAAACTCGAATTTTCAACGCCCTTAACTCGCAACTATAGTTGCGATACTTAATTTCATTGAAAAACGAAATTATTCGTTTTTCGAGATTATCGATAAAAACGTCTATAATATTTTTTTATTTACGAAAAACTCGAATTTTCAACTTCCTTAACTCGCATCTATAGTTGCGATACTTAATTCCATTGAAAATCGGAGTTATCAGTTTTTCGAGATTATCGATAAAAACGTCTATAATTTTTCTTTATTTACGAAAAACTCGAATTTTCAACTTCTTTAACTCGCAACGGTAGTTGCGATACTTAATTCCATTGAAAAACAGAGTTATCAGTTTTTCGAGATTATCGATAAAAACGTATATAATTTGTCTTTATTTACGAAAAACTCGAATTTTCAACTTCCTTAACTCGCATCTATAATTGCGATACTTAATTCCATTGAAAATCGGAGTTATTAGTTTTTCGAGATTATCGATAAAAACGTCTATAATTTTTCTTTATTTACGAAAAACTCGAATTTTCAACTTCCTTAACTCGCAACGATAGTTGCGATACTTAATTCCATTGAAAAACAGAGTTATCAGTTTTTCGAGATTATCGGTAAAAACGTCTATAATTTTTCTTTATTTACGAAAAACTCGAATTTTCAACGCCCTTAACTCCCAACTATAGTTGCGACACTTAATTCCATTGAAAAACGGAGTTATCAGTTTTTCGAGATTATCGGTAAAAACGTCTATAATTTTTCTTTATTTACGAAAAACTCGAATTTTCAACGCCCTTAACTCCCAACTATAGTTGCGAAACTTAATTCCATTGAAAAATGGAGTTATCAGTTTTTAGAGATTATCGATAAAAACGTCTATAATTTTTCTTTATTTACGAAAAACTCGAATTTTCATAATAACTAAATTTTTTTTATTTCCTTATCGTTGCAGTGTGCCAAAGCAGAAACATCGGCGATTAATCAAAATACGAAATGGATTGGATATCATGGTGGATAGTTTTAGGGTTAACGTGGACGAGTCGAGCATTCGAGTGTCCGGAGGGCGCGGGTTGCAGTGCTTGTCAGAGGCATCCGGAGGGAAAATACGAGATCGACTGTACGACGAGTACCGACGCTATTTTCAAAGTTTCGATTCGACCGAACGAATACGTGATGCTCGGTTGTTATCAGTCGGCGAATTGGACAGAATTTTATCTCGGAGAGAGTCATCCGATCGAAAGCGTGAAAAGTCTTTCAATAAGATGGTGCGATTTGCCGGAAGGCGCCGGACTCAAGAATATCGCGCGACAATTGCTCACCGACGATGTCGAGACACTCGATTTTCAATCGCACAAAGATTTAAATTCGACACTAACGAAGGAGAGTCTTCGAGGATTCGAAGGCATAAAGCAACTTACGCTATCGAACAACGGATTGCTGGAACTTCCCGAAGATTTTCTCGACGGTCTCGAGAATCTAACGCTCCTGAATCTTCGTGAGAATCATCTGCAAAGCTTACCGACGAAATTTTTCAGCGTACGAAATCTCGAAACCATCGAAATCGGAATGAACAAAATCGAGTCATTCGCATCCACAGCTTTCGACAATTTACGAAAAGTAACGCTTCTCAATATTTGGAGCAACAAACTCGTGAAAATATTGCCCCATACATTCGACAATCTCGAGTCCCTAATCACGCTGAGTCTCCATCGTAATGAATTGACGACACTGCCGTCCGATATATTTTCACGTCTCGGAAACTTAACGACTATTAATTTGTCGCAAAATAACTTCACCACCGATTCATTGCCGGCGGATCTCTTTCGGCATAACGTCAATCTGAAGGAAGTTTCGCTCTTCGAGAATAAGGAAAATATGACGACACTGCCGTACAGATTTTTCGCCGATTTGCCGAAACTGGAAACTGTGAGATTACGAAAAAGCGGCCTTTTCACGATAACCGACGATTTGTTTCGGGGATCGAAAAATTTGAAAAACGTTATTCTCGAGAGAAATTATCTTACTACTCTGCCGAGTAAAATTTTCATCGATAATCCCGAACTGTATTCGTTGAATTTACGTTTCAACAATATATCTCATCTCCCAGACGATGTTTTCGTTCCTCTGAGAAAACTGTATAAATTGGATTTATCGATAAACCATTTGACTACAATTTCCGAGTAAGTAATCGCCTAAGAAGTATCGCATAAGTATTAAAAGCGCCATTTTGCAAATTTCAGTAATAACCATCGATTTCTGATACCTTATTTACATTTTTTTTACATCAGCAATCTCTTCAGCACTTTGGTATCCCTACGTGAGCTCAACGTGGAGCGCAACGATCTCGTGAAGATCGATATAAATGCCTTATCTTCAATGCAAAAATTGCGGATCGCGAAATTTTCCCACAACTCGTTGACGCTAAGAACGCCGCTGGGAATGGGTAATGATGTATTTATGCCGGTATCGCCATTCAAAGATTGCAAGGAACTGGAAGAACTCTACTTGACGAACAACAACATCACCGATATCTTCGAGGATTGGCTTTTCTCGTTGGGACTTCGAGTCCTGAATCTCTCGCACAATCGTCTTCGATTGTTGACGGTACGTCGTCCTCTTATCTCATTCATCTAATCAATCGCTGATTTACTCCCTTTTTTTTTTTCTTTATTTTATTCAAAGTCAAAGAGACCCGACAGCGATAAAGCAAAAAAGAACAATTGATTATTATCGTTACAGGATGCGGATCTGAATTTTTTGTCGAACGAACTGACGGTCGATCTCACGTACAACAACATCAGTATCGTCGACTTGAAGAGCGTCGAGCTGTGGGCGATTGGACGGAATGTCGCGCGTAAAGTAGACATATCAATAGAAAATAATCCTCTGCGATGCGACTGC
Source organism: Buathra laborator (assembly GCA_934046635.1). Lineage (NCBI taxonomy): Eukaryota > Metazoa > Arthropoda > Insecta > Hymenoptera > Ichneumonidae > Buathra > Buathra laborator. The sequence goes on from OW203900.1 coordinate 11,784,097, forward strand.
ACGCTTTACGATTTGCTTCGTTATATCGAGGGGCGTTTGCATCCCCACGTGCGAAATGCCTTCAGCTTGAGAGTCGGACAATTGAAGTGTCGCGAACCTCAAGATTTCCGGGACGTAGTTATCACGAAATTAAATTCGACGACGTTAAAGTGCGACGCAAATGGTCCGGAATTCAAAGCATCTTACTGTCCGAAGAAGTGCAATTGCTTCCTGAAACCCGAAACTAAGGCTATCGAAGTGAATTGCGCTTACAAAGGTCTCACGGAGGCGCCGCCGAAGCTCCACTGTCTACCGAAGCATCACATAGAGATTAATCTCACTGGGAATTTCTTGACGAAAATGCCGTCTTTCGATTTGCCGGGTTACGACGACGTTACGGTTCTTACACTCGATTACAACAGAATTTCGAGTATCGAAGTCGATAAATTTCCTCAGAATCTCAAGGTTTGTATATCTTCAAATTTTCCGATACAACAAACAAAATGATTATCTGTAATTTAAATGCCTTTGTATCGTTGTCTTTCAGGTACTCAAACTAAACGACAATAATTTGACGCGAATGAATCCGGAAGTAATAAGTTTACTGAAAAACGCATCATCCCTAAACAAACTAACGCTGCAGGCGAATCCCTGGGCGTGCGATTGCGAGTCTTCCGATCTCTTGAATTTCATTCAATCGAAGGGTACAGATCTTCCGGATCTGCTGAAGGCAACGTGCTTCGGCGATGATCGTCCGATTGCCGAGCTGACGCCGGGAGATCTTTGCCCGCATGAAATCGGGTGGATTATCGGTAGCTGTTTGGTTGTTGCATTTTTGGGAATAATCGTTGGAAGTTTAGCGGCACTTTACTATCGTTATCAACGCGAAATCAAAGTTTGGCTATACGCTCGTCAGTGGTGTCTATGGCTCGTCACTGAGGACGAACTCGACAGAGACAAACTGTACGACGCTTTCATAAGTTACTCCCACAAGGATGAGGATTTCGTGGTTAACGATTTGGTCCCAAAGTTGGAAGAAGGTCCGCGACCTTTCAAGCTTTGCATACACTTCAGAGATTGGCTCGCCGGCGAATGGATACCGAAGCAAATTGCTCGCTCGGTGGAAGAATCGAGACGAACGATCGTCGTACTTTCCCCAAACTTTTTGGAGAGCGTTTGGGGCCGAATGGAGTTTAGAGCGGCGCACAGTCAAGCGCTCAGCGAAGGAAGAGCTCGAGTAATAGTTATTCTCTACGGGGACATCGGACCGACGGACGATCTCGATCCCGAACTCAAAGCATATCTCAGTATGAATACTTATGTTAAATGGGGCGATCCGTGGTTTTGGGAAAAGTTGAAATACGCGCTGCCGCATCCGCCGGATTTCAAGAGACGAAGAAACGCGGCAAGAAACATTTTCGAGACAACGCAACCGCGTATTCACATCGATAACGACAAAAGCGAATTGATTAATCAATCCGGAGTTCCGCCGACGCCACCCGCGGCGACTACACCGCCGGCTGACGCTGTGAAGATTTTTATTCCCAACGGTGTTACGCATAACGAATTGGACAAAACGCAAATTAATGATTTAAATGTTCTCAGCGTTAATGCGCTACCGATTGTGATAACGAGTCACGATACGAAACAAAATAATGTTAAAATAAACAAAGTTCAGTGCACAACGGTATGAGACGATTTACCGCGAGTTATGAATACTCGATAACGTCGCAATACGTTCGATACACAGTGCGCGTTAATCGATTAATCGATGCGAGCGAATGCTACGACGAGAAGTGATTAAATATCACTGCCGACGGTACTAGAGACACAAAAATGGGTACAGTCGATCCGTCTCTAGTCAGCATCTCGAGGTTTCGACGTACCGAAATAGCGCGAAGGGCTCGTGGAAAGTTCACGGAGTTTCGGTGTATACCGTTGGAAATTTATGCCATGTAAATTGACAAAATGAATTGCATATTAGGTATTACGCTGTTGTCGCGATTAACACTATAATGACTGAAAATCGCGACGACGATATATATATATATATATATTCATTAATAACAGTATAAATTACTCATTTACCATTATTAATATCAATCGCACTGAGAAAATAGTTTATTCGTAGATAACTGTAAAGTTGGATATAGAGAAATAAATATTTAGTTATTGTTAACAAATATCCATTGAGTCGATATTTCATTAGCGGAAATTAACTTCAACAGCATTATTCGGCTTATTTGAGATTCGGTAACAATAACTGAATATGTATTTTGCTATATATGCAATTATATATTTATTAAGTAACAATAAAAAATTTTCTCATTGCGGACGCGCAGTTTTGCTAGAATCGTGGAGCGGCATTGGTAGCTGCGATTTTCGATTCGATTTCGAGTCGATTTTTTTTTGTTTTGTTTTTTCATATTAGTGGTAAAATACACTTTACCTCATTATTGTTAAGATGTAAGTACAGTGAGTTTCGAACTATTTGCGTTCGCAACTGATGTGAGATATCGGGTATCGAGTAGAAATCGGTTCTACAGAGGTGTGATACTCAATTATTTTTCATGGGGTTCTCGCGATAGTCGATAGTAAACATTAAGATACCATTATAAGACTGAATGACTCGCATGACGAATAGTAAACGTAATGTATATAGAAAATTGAGATCCCGCGTACGAGATATCAGCGTTGATACGAATGAACAGTAATGTTCCCAACGGCACGAGTGTCGTAAAGTTATTGTTAATATTATGTCGATATAAGATTTTATAAGAGTACCAAATAATAAATTGGCTTCTGTTTGTACGAAAGATTTCGTGTTTATCAACAAAAAAAAATTCCTCGTCCGATAGTAAGTAAAAGTAACCGAAGTAATGGCTATAACTCACCCACATCCACTTTGGTTCTCCGTTTCCCGCGGCATCGTCGCACACGAACTGCACCTCCGACGAATACGAACCTATAAACATTCGCAATTATTAAAAAAAATTCTAAAAAATAAAAAATGTTGGACTCCAAAAAAATTAAATAAAAATGAAAAAACATGTAAAAGTGTAAAAAAAATGCTCTCACCACTACCGCACTTTGTTCCATTTAAGAATTTAAGGATTATAATGTTACGATTATAATCGAAAATCACAACGGAAGATAATCCATAGCCGTTGTCACCCTTACAAACGGATGAACCTTTGCAGTAATTCTCGCCGCCGCATATACTTATATTGTACTCGTCGCCTGACTGACTCTTCACCTGTGAACATCATTAATCGTTACGAAAAAAAAAAAAGAAAAAAAAAAACGGGAAATTTACGCAAAAAAAAGTGTTTATTTGCTACTCACACTGTGGATTGGTTTGTCGCGCAACGCAGTGAGATTAAATTTATACGATAATCGCGGATTTTCGATCGTACATCCCGTTCCCCAACGGCCGACTATTTTGCCGCAGGCGACACTCGTCGTCCACTCGAATACGTGAGTACAGCTCTCATAGTTCTTGTAACGCGGTTCACCCTGATAAATTATGAGATTTCAATTAATAAAAATAAAAAAAAACATATCTACATATATATTCGTAAAAGTATCGCGGATTTGAAAATGTTTAACTCACTATGGCACTTGCGTAATCGCAAAGGAACGTAAGATTCGAGGAAATCGTTTTGTGATTATCTTCCGGACACGGAGATCCTCCGGTATAACGTAATATCACATGTTTTTCTTTGTCAATGTGCGGATTATCATCGGGATAACCGATACTCTGCAAGATAATGCTTAACGTTTACGCACTGTTATTATCGGATCGATATCATATCCCGCGAGAAAGTTTATGGCTTACAGTCTCATTGGTGAACTGTTCGTTCCCTTGTGGTATCACCTGGCAGGCTGCGCTGCCGTGCAGACAAGTCAGATACGGTTTGGGAACTAACGGTCGACAAATGTTTATGTGAAACTCTCTATCTTTCGCTTTTACAACGTAATTGTCGCTCGAGCGTATCAACGACGCCAAACTGATCGCGTGGTCTTCCGTTTCGCACTTTATCTGCAAACAGATCGTAAATCAATTCGTTTTCATTAAAACAAAAGAATTAAAAAAAAAAAAAAAATGAAAAAAAATTGAAATAAATTGAAAAAAAAAAAAAAAAAAAAGCTTTTCGTCTTGTCGAACAACTTTTACGCACCCTTTTTTGACACGCCAACTGAGTATTCCAGTGAATAATCAGAGTACAATTTTCATCCTCCATTATAATCGGATCGTTCGGCGATCCTTCTGCACCGCAGAAAAACGCTATCAATGTATAACGCTTTTGTCCGTCGCGGCACAATGCACCGTCCGTGTAATTGAGATACGGTCCGCCTTGACTCCACATTAACTTAGTCTTAGCCGCGCCTGTCGACGTTTGGTTTTTCGCGAAGCAACTACCTGCCGATGAAACAACCAATGGATTCGTAAAATTTTTTTAACGCTCAACAGATATTTCACAGATTGCAATTTTGTTTCTGATACAAAATAATTGCCTACCTGCGTCCACTGGACACGAATTATTCGCCACCGGACCGCACACTTGGAAAGCGTATTCGACTCCGTTTGGAGTTTTGACGGTGTAAACTTTATCCATGAGATCTTGTAAATTGTATCTGTAAGCATTTGTACAAAATTAATGCGACTCGACGAAAATGTATATCAGTACGACGATAGAAATTATTTTTGAAGTTACGCACTCGATATTTGTGAGGGGATTCGTTACTTTGCATTTTCCGGCTGTTGCTTTGCTGTGCGCTTTCAGTGACTCGACGCTGCAAGCGGCTGCCGTTCGCCAATGAAATTTGTGACGGCATTCTTTGCCTCCTCCTTTGTATACCGGTAAAGTATCCTAAAGAATTTTAACGAAAAACATTATACGTTTATGTATAATACTGAGAAACGCAGCTATTTAAACGATGGAACTCACTGTCGCGTGATAATCACATTCGAAGGATATCACTGTTTCTATGTGACTTTTATCGCCTGTGAGGCATATTTCTCCGGAATTGTATTTCAATGTAAGTACATCGTTGTCGAAGTACGGAGAGCCATCGACATCACCGTAATTTCTGTAACTACAATTCAAATGTAAGTTAGCGATCGTTCTAACGCAGCGATTGATAGTAACGTCTGACGGATTTGTATTAAAGAATATATGTTTATCGTAACGTAATGACGGTAACAATAGATTAGCAAAGACATTAACCGATAAATAAAAATTTCCATGGAGCTAAATTTCGATCGGGTTGTTTAAAAAAATAATTCTTAATTTTTTTATCGATTTTAATGCCCAACTGCCAATTACGAAAAATCTGAAAAAACAGTACAAAAAATCTGAATAGGACATTCATAGAACTTTTTATCCCCAAAAAATGATCCGTGATGCATTAACATTGATAAAATATTGCAGATTATTCTTTGGAAAAATCCATAAAAATGCGTGTTGCAGAAAAAGTTAATTAGTTAATTTTTTCAAATTCATTGTTTTTAAGTTTTATCAAATCATTGTAATAATTTATCAGTTATTTGACTATTCCGCGATGCTGTAGCGATTTTAATAAGGAAGCAACTGCGTCAACAATCGATCAAAGAACCGCGTTATCTACAACCGATCAGCGTAAACGTGATAACGAAAAAAACATCGAAAAAATGTCGACATACTCGAGTTTTTTATCGACGTTTTCTCGCAAGCAGATTCCACTTTTCGGCTCGCATGCCGCACCGTCGTCGTACACGATGTTGTGACATACATTAAGAATAAACGTGGATTCGGATGCATCCATAGGTATCTCATAGTTTTCAGATCGCAGCATAAGAGGATTCAAATCGTATAGAAGACCCTTTTTATCCACAGCACTACAGTCGACCTTAAATTCCTCTGTGCAAGCGGCTTTTGTCTTCCAGACAATATAGAAATTACAATCGTCGGATTTCTGAAAAAAAAAAAAAAAAAAAAAAAATCGATTTCTCAAGTATCACTGATGGCGAAGCAAAAATGTACAATAATACAAATACCAACATGAGGCAATAATACTGGTAGCGATTTGTAGTCTGTATCCTCGTTGTCGCACTTTGGAATTACTTCGACGGCGTAATTTTGGTTTTCTTTGCATTCGTCTCCCGTGAAGTTGAATAGCAATTTGCCGGATTTCACAGTTACGTCGGGTGGCGATTTTCCTAAATTTTTTTAATAAATTTTTTTTTACTTTCATTAATTCATAAATCGGAAAAAAAAACGAATTTTGATAACTTATCGATAATTCGAAAATTTATGTTATTTCATAATACGCCGTTTTACCTATTCCTATCTCTGCTTTGCCGGTAGTCAGACACACTCCATAGCCGGGAATATTGTTGCAAGGCTTCCGCAGGGATCCGCACAATTGTAATCTGATTCTATCTCCCGAAGCTATGTCTTTCGTAACATAATCGTCGGGGTTATTGGACAAACGTGTGAAATTGAATCGTGCGGTTGATTCGACATCAAAGAATTCGCATGTTGCTGTTAATGGCTGAAAATAAAAACTCTAATTTACGGGAAAAACCAGTAAAAATATCCGTGATCGTTGAATAGTCATCCTCCGTTATGATTTTCAAGGACGAAAATAGTCAATATTTATTGTGGCTAACAGACGAAAATCGTTATTATAGTGACAAATGTTTTTAACTTGGATACGGGAATAAAATCGTAACGGAAACATCTGTCGCGAGGGATAAAAACAGGAAGTATTTTTTGCTGGATTAAGCTTGCGTTATCCACACACGAATTCGGCAGTTGGGAACAAAGGCATAAACTCGTGTTATTTTACGATAAAGTGCGCAATGAACACGACGTACGGCTGAATCATACACGTACCTTAGGTTGTCCGAATCTTACGTATTGCAAGGTAAACAATAGTAATCCAAGTAATCGATACGTAGCTGCCATTATTATGTAGGAAACGTTTCTACAGTGTTAAATCTTTGGACTATACTCATAATATTAAATTTAATCTTAGTGTTAGCGGTTCGTGCCGCACCGGTCGAACTGTCACCCTCTCACTTTCCATGTAACAACGAAGTACACAATGTATTACACAATGCAGTCGTGCTGTGGGTCTCACACACACACGCACATTACACGGGGAGAGAACTTTACCGAGAAACGATAAGGAGTTTCCGAATGCGAGGATTGGCCCCGTGTTATTTCGAACGACGTAGAACGTAGCGCTATTTATTTACCGCCAATTTCATCCGACCAACGAAAAACTCTCGCGTATATATTGCGGCGTCTTCCGAGAAAGCCGATATCAGCGTCACTTCCGGCGTAACGAAAGCCATATTGCCGATCAGTATTTTAGTGCGAAGTCCGCGATAAGCTGTGCTCCGTTGCTTGCCAATTCTTTTTTTTGGCTTTTCTTCGCAAAATCTTTCGGTTGCAACAATTTTGCAACTCTCGATATTCGATAGGCGTAACTCGGTAAGTAGTGAAACTCGTATTTTCGTTCAAGCGGCAAAAGCAAAGCATTTTTTTGTGACGAGATAGCGTCGAACGATCGAGAATGAAGCCTCGAAAATGTTGCCCTTGATTTTTGTAACGAAGGAACGTTTCAGAAGTATTATTTTCTTCTCGTTTCTACGTATAACCAACGAAGACTCCGATCCCCGCAAATTTTTCACACATAGTTCGTAATATACAATCGCCCGACTCATCGAAACGACTCTAACCTCTAACGCGCTGTTACGCGAAACCATAAATACGCAAATACCCAAATTTCGAGCGATTCTTGCATCACGCGCATCCCACAAAATGTGATTCTGTTCAACGAGAAGTCGTTTCACGAATGTTTTCATAAAACGGCTGATTTTTCGTGACTTTTCATTCACTAACAGTGCATGACATAACTTTTGTCGGGACAGCGAGGGCAGCATCATGTCGAACGGAGGCGGAGATCACGAAGATGAAGGTTTCGTCGTCAAGGTCAGAGGACTACCGTGGTCTACCACAGTCGACGAGATTCTCAAATTCTTCGGAGACTGCAGCATTTGCCACGGAAAAGCTGGTATTCACATGACAATGTCCCGGGAAGGCAGGCCAAGCGGCGAGGCGTACATTGAGATGGAGTCTGAAATGGATATCGAAAAAGCATGCAAAAAAGACAGAGATCACATGGGCCATAGATATATAGAAGGTAATTATTGTCAAATATAATACTCCAAAATTTTCATGGTGTCTAATTCCCTGATAAATTCTGTAAATTTGTAAACGTTGAAAAATTTTATTAAACCAAAAAAAATCGTAATTTCATAGAACTTATTATGCAATAAATAATAACGATGAATAGTATATCATTATTATTATTCATAAAAAAATTAGTAATAATAATAATTAAAAAATTTTAATGTTTTTGTTTTATGGATCAGTATAAAATAATTTTTTTTTTATTTTAGTTTTTCATTAGTATTTACTGTATCACTGTAACTACTGTAATATCGATAGAAATTGGGAATATTTTTTTTTTTTTTTTTTTTTTTTCATATAAGAAAGTTGAAAATATCGAATTTTGTGATATCAATCCGTTAGACACCATGAATTGTTGTTAAAGATGTTAAGAATATCTATAATTCAATCGACACTCGTGAAATCCCGTACAGTATTCAAAGCAAAGAGAGGAGAAATGGAATGGGTGGTCAAGAGAAGCGGCTTAAACCTGGAAAACGCGATGGACGACGGTTGCGTGAGATTGCGTGGTTTGCCCTTTGGCTGTTCCAAGGAGGAGATAGCGCAGTTCTTTTCGGGTATGACGAATATTTTCTTTTTTTTTTTTTTTTTTTTCACGACAAACCCGTACGTTACGTTCTTTGGTCCCATACAAGAAAACGTTACATTTTTCTCCCGAAATGGATTAAACGAGATCTCGAGTTTTCTGTGACAATCAATCGGAGCGGTGAGCCCGAAAAATTTTATTATCGTGCGGCGTTATCGCGTTATCGTTGAAACGTTAATAAAAAGTAAAAAAAAAAAAAAAAAATAACAAAGTCCAATGGCCGATCTGTATATTTGTATGTTCTTCACGCTACATATTCGGCAGTATTGTGGACCATATTTCGGCAAAAACAAATGATTATAGCGGATTTTTATCGAACTGCGAACGCAAATTTTCCCATTCAAGGAACTAACTACGTGTTTTTCTTCTTACGATTTTTTATTATTTCAAAGTCTCAACTTGATGGGTTTTCTCGTTTTTATTTTTTTTTTATTAATTTTTTTTTTTTATTAATTTTTTTTTTTTTTTTTTCATAAATTCAAAGATGTATCATCATAATCTAATGGGTTTTTTATTAAGCTACAATATCGTTGTTTGATTATGTGTGGGTCAGGGTTGGAGATATTGCCGAACGGGATTTCGCTACCAACAGACTACACGGGCCGCAGTACTGGGGAGGCTTACGTTCAATTTGTTAACAAAGATGTCGCGGAGCGTGCTCTGCAGAAACACAAGGAAAAGATAGGACACAGGTGGGGCACTGACGCTAGAATGGGTTTGGGTATATTTTATGATTTTTCTTTCAACAATATTTCATTTAACGATCGTAGTACACGTAGGCTTATCCGGTTTTACAAAACGAATAGTGGGAAAGTCGAGCTTTTACGTCGAGATTGTTTCTTTTATCGGTAAAAAAAGGCAAATTTTCCCAAAAAAAAAAAAAAAAATTTCGTAAACGTAAAAAAATTTTTAAAAAAGTTCGTAAACGTAAAAAAAAAAAAAAAGAAAATCGATTAAAGCATTAAATCTCCGCGATTTAATGAACGGGAAAAATCGATAAAAATATCAACCGATTTGAAGAAACTATTTCGTCAAAAGCGTAAATAACGGAGAAAAAAAAATTGAATTAGTCATACGTAAGCAAAGTACTGTTGGCCCGACGGAATCCTGTGGGTGGGTGCCGGGCGGGAGGTACCCCCTTACATCGTCATCGAATCCCATGGGAGGTGGGTAGGGCTACCCGAGGCGTTTCGTCGTGGAAGGGTGGGCACTTCGGAAGTAGTAAGGCACATCATCAACTAAATTTGGAAAATGGATTTCGTCGAAACGCGATCGTCTCTCAAATTTCGACGGAGGATGATAATCGGCAAAAAAAGATTTCCGTTAATAAACGATATCAATAAGCAATATTGCGATAGTAGACGAATCCTCCGTCGAAATAGATATCGAGAGAGCAGCGATGATCTGCGTCGCTGATGTTAAACACGTATAGGGCTGACGTAGGTAATTTGGTGAGTTAAAAACATCGCGGAGAACTGGTCGACATCGTCACGAAAAGCAGTGATTATAAAAAAATTTAAAAAAATAAAAAAAAGCAAAGCGACTGAGATATCGAGTTAAAAAAAAACGAAAGGAAGTCAGAAAATAATTAAAAAAAAAAAGTTTCACGATACGGGTAGAGCTTCTCAGTACGGCGCGATCTTATTTTTCTTCATACATTTCGGCAGATATATCGAAATATTCCGGAGCAGTTTGTCCGAAGTACGTGCGAGTATCGGGCCAAAGATGCGCGGTGGTCCGATGGGCGGATTCAATCAGAGACCGGCGCCTTACGCTCGCGGCGATAGATTCGGCGGGATGAATCGGTTCACGAATAACGGTCGAGGATCCCGAGCGAAAGGTTTGCTAAACGTTAAATTTTATTTAATTTCCTCGCTACTCAGCGATTCGAGTTAATTAATGGTTTTTTACAATTGTATGGATGATTTTTTTAGATTTCGATGGTCCCGGACCGTGGGTCGGTTCTAACAACTATGGATCTCGTGGGGGTAACATGGGAATGCGAGGCAGCGGCGGAGGCGGCGGTGGCGGCGGCGGAATGGACATGAAGAGCGGCAATTTTCGCGGAAGCGGAGACAATTGGAGCGGAAATTCGGGTGGTATGCATTGCATCCACATGCGAGGTTTACCTTTCAGAGCGACGGAACAGGACATCGCGGACGTGAGTGGTTGCGAATAAAAATTAAAATTGTTCAATTCGATGTTAAAATTGCTGACCGAAATTTTTCAACAGTTTTTCAGACCTGTGGTGCCGGTAAACATTCGAATAATAATGGAAAACAGCGGCCGAGCATCCGGCGAAGCAGACGTTGAATTTGGTAGTCACGAAGAAGCGGTCAAAGCGATGACGAAGGTTCGTCGAACCTTTGGGAATTTCTAATTTAATTTCTTCATATCAAATCGCTCGTTGATATTAATATTAATCAAATAATTTCGCTCTCAGGACAAAAGCCACATGTCGCACCGATACATCGAACTGTTCCTCAACTCGTCGAGCGGATCAAGTGGGATGTCTCTCGGGGGAATCGGCAATTTTTGCGGTGGTAAGTTTTTTTAATTGATTGATATTTATTAACGTATTTACGATAACGGAAAAAACGGTAAAAATCAGCTATTAAATACTTCAAAAGAAATTAATTAATTAATTAAAATGTTATATAAATAAATAATTTATCGCAGTCGGAGAAGGAAAGCGATAATCTATCAGAACGATTACTCACTTCAAAATATTTCTCTTAATTAGTATCGCGAATATTCTTAATAAAATAATCAGCTTATTCCGCAAAATCCACATTTGGGACGCGTAATTTTCCAAAATATCTCTCTTCCGAATAGTTCGCGATGTGAATTGCCACTGTGTATCCGTAAACTAATGAATCTGTTTGCGCATTCGTGCGTTTCGTAGGATTGGGCAATAACTTCAGACCGGGATTTTCGCCGAATAATCGAGGATACAACAGTCAACTCGGTGGAAACAATTACAACAGTTTCTGAGACTCGAGTTCGCGCGATTTACGCGACAATTAATCGAGGACGTCGCAACGAAAAAGTAAAACAAAGAAAAAAAAAAAAAAGTAAAAACACAAGTGAGACATAACGCTTCGCTCGGGACACCGACGTACGTTACATCTAAATTCATGCGGTTTATCTTACGAAGACCCCCTTGCGAGGCCATTCATCCTATCGTTTCGCCAATCACGATGAAAATAACATTAGTGGTAAGAATTAAGATATAAATCGATAGTCTTGTAATATTATCAATTGGCGGATCTCTCTCTCGACGTTCCGTTGAAATTAATGACGTCCGCCAAACCAGCCGTATCGATTGTCGCTTCGACGAGATAATGCATAGAGTCAATTAATAGATTTTTCTAGAAAAAAAAAAAAAAAAAAATTAAAAATAATAATAATAATAATAATGCAATTTCTCGCTTCGTGAAAAGCGCTCTCGTTTGCGTTAGAGATATCAATGGATACCGATTATTTACCTCAAATGTACGGATAAACAACGTCGCGGCAAAGGCGGCGATTCGACATAATTCGATTGGCGTAATAATTGGCAATATATTTAAACGAAATCGCTGAATTGTCGTATCGGCGAAAATTATCGTTTCGCGATGTTTTTTTTTTTTTTTTTTTCTTGCAAGAGTTCATAGTACCTCGCTTTTGGACTGTACGATAAAAGCATTGAAAAAAAATAATAAAAAAAAAAAAAAACAAAGTATGCGGCGCGCGTTCGGTAAACGTTGAATATATATAGTTATATTTTTTACGCGATCGGATGAATGCTAAACGTTACAGACTGATTCGACGACGCGACCGATTAATCCGTGCAATTTTACCGTCGGCTGAGTCTTGAATATTTGAGATGAATTCACATCCACAGGACCGTTTTATAGTATAAGTGAGCTGTACTTTGAAAAAGTAATAATAAACGAAAGAAGAAAAAAAAAAAAACGACTTATTGAGAAAAAAAAAACTGAATTTTTGCTTTAATTATATCCGAGTTTCGTGTGGTGAAGAAGAAAAATCATTGGCACGACGATCATTGGTTTCGACGATTTAATCAATTGGCGCCGTTACCAAGATGACTGGATAATTCAATTTTACGCTTATATAAACATGAAAAATACCCTCCGATAACGACGGTGATAGCCGTTATCTATGCTACCAAATCGATTATCGGTCGTCTGGTACCGTAGACACCAATGCCGCGATCTTCTTCTTCACAAGTTCAATAATGTATAGACGATAGACTGTCGCCGTGAAGAAAGCCACGACAATCACAGTGTTTGAGGCCCGTAAAAGCTTTTCTTCTTTTTTAACGAAGCAAACATCGCTGTTTTATATTCTATACATAGCTCCCGTCAACACCGGGACTCGACATCCTCTTTATTGTCCGTACATCCGATTATCATATTCTCGCATTGTAGTATTAGTTTCTCTCGAGGGCGAGTGGGATGGGCCAAGCAAATTGTTTCATCGTAGATGTGTCTCTCGTTTCCATCGCGTAAGTACCGAAAGCTTACGCGGCAAAATCATACGTCTGTCAATGTTGTAAACATAACCTCTCTCGTAGGTGTCGATTTTTTTTTGCTTCTCATAGATAAAACTAATATGAATTCTCATCGTGAGATAAGAATTTTTATTTTTTTTTCTAAACGGCCAAACATTTAGATCATTAGTCGAGAACTGATAAGAATTAACAGCCGTGTCGCCGAGAATACTCGGCCTCTCGTCAGGTAAATTCTCCGCGAAAAAAATGTATTTTTTCGATTAAATTTAAAAACAAACATCGTCGGTTCCCCAAAAATTACGCTCGGGTCAATATATCATGAGTTTAATATTTACATTCGCTTGATAATAAAGTGATAACAGAAGGAAAAAGCATTATCCTCGACCCCTTCGATACTTCAATTAACAGCCTAACGAGAGTCAATCACTATCAGGTCAATGATGAGATTCCAGCGTAGTACTCCATGAAACGATATAAAGCTGTCAGACAAAGCGAATGCATAAGATATGGGGAAAGTACAAGGAATTGAAGAAGAAAGGAATTGTTTGACGCGTAATCCAAGGTAAGTTACGTTTGATTAAATGTTCAGTCAAAAAACAATTGTTATTATTATCGTTACTTTTATTTTACTACTTTTCGTTTTCCGAAACATTCATGCACTTTTTTTTTTTTTTTTTTTCGATTTTTTTAGGCCGTCAAACATTGACGGAACGGCAAACAATTATGCGTCAAAGCCGTATCGTAGGACTCGAAATTTATCACGTTATAATAATGCATTTAAAAATCTCATACCGATACGCCACTACGATAGGTGAGTATCGAGTCTACAAGGTTCTTCCGCGATAAGTTTATCTGTTTACGATAAGCAAATGCGTCAATCCTGTTGTCAGTTCTTCAGGAAAAATGCCAATCGACGATGTTGGATTGTATTCAACAGTTTTTGGAGGATGGCTAACGAAATACTTGTGGAAAGGATATCGCGGAGGCGGATTAACTTTGTCGGATTTGCCGAAAATTTCGCCGTACGATAGCTGCGAATACAATGCCCAAAGGTGCGGCAGAATCGCGTCGAAATTTATTCCGATGTTAAGCTTTTTCGTTGAGCTTCAGAATTATTTTATTTATCATTTTTTTTCAGACTCGAGATACTCTGGAATGAGGAAGTAGCGAAACACGGCATGGAGGGCGCGTCTTTTAGTAAAGCCGCGTGGCGATTCACGAGAACGAGATCGATAGCTTCTTCGTTTTTGCTGGCAATCGCTCTGATTCTCGGCTTCGTTACTCCCGTTAGTTTTTCGATTTTTTTTCGTCAACTTTACGCCGATCGCGCTGTTACTTGAGTTTTCTTCATTTTTATACAATATTCAAACGATATTTCGATAGGTATTACTCATGAGAAGAGTATTAGAATTCGTTGAAGCGCCCGATGGGAGCCTCTGGGAGGGAATCAAGTGGGCGTTGTTGTTGTCGCTGTGCGAATTCGTGCGAATAATGTTTCTCACGTGGAGTTGGAACAACAATTACAGAACAGCGTTGAGATTCAAAAATGCGTATTTAGGAATGCTGTACCGAAAGATTATCAGAACTAATGATTTCGGCAGCAGAAGCTCAGGAAAGGTGGGTATTCCTTCGCGTTAAAAACGATCGAAGCGATAGTTAGTTACGTCGATGTCGTTTATATATGATTTTAGTTAATCAATATGATCTCCAGCGACGGACAACGATTATTCGACGTTTGCCTCTTCGGACCGACTTTGATCGGCGGGCCGATAGTTACTATCTGCGGAATCGGATACATACTTTGGATACTCAGCCCAATGGGCCTTTTCGGAATGTTGGCTTTCTTCCTCTTCTATCCCGTGCAGGTAACAGATGTTCTTTTCATACGGATCTTTTCTTCGCTCTCACAGTCAGATGTTTTATTAAAGAAAAGTTCTTAAAGTTAATTAAAGCATTTTATTCTTCGATTCACTGAGAAAAGAGTTTATTTGCAGTGAACAAATATCAGTCGAGTCAACGAATCTTTAATAAATCAAATGAAACAAAAAAAAAAAAAAATAAAAAATCATAATTGGCTTAACGAGATTTGCCGACGATAACTAATTTATTTATTCATATATTCGTTATATTCAACTATTCGTTTATTAACTGCAAATAGATAATTTGCTCAATGTAATACACCTGATCGCGAGATCGAAAAATACATCCGAACGAAAAGCCGATCCGACAATACAGTGTTTTAGAAAAAGAAAAAAAAAATATCAACGTCGATACTGTTTTTTTCTTAACGCGCGTTTCGTATTGATACTTAAATTCTCGAAAAATCTATTGCAGTACGGAATTTCCCGGTTGAACGGTTATCTCAGATCTAAATGCGTGAAGATCACCGACGAGCGTGTATCGGGAGTAAACGAAATTTTGGACTGTATAAAGTTGATAAAGATGTACGCGTGGGAAGAGCCGTTTCGTCGTAATCTTTTAGGTAAGTTAATAAAATAATAATTAGATACTATATAACGAAAGATTCAATCGTAATTCTCGTTTTTAACTCCCGACTGCCCGCCGCAAGAAAAAACGGGATTTATGCGTTTCACCGTAAAATCTGACTTTTCGCGTTTTCTTGGTATCCAATGTTTTCCGAAACGACAAAAAATGTCTTAACAAAATTTGCGTCATCTTTTTACCAGAGGTTCGTCGAAAGGAACAACGCTGGCTGCACAAAATCTCATACGCGCGAAGCGTCGGTATTTCATTGGCACTTACGATGCCAGCGATCTCCGCGATAATAACTTTTCTCGCTCACGTAGCCGGAGGTAATAATTTGACTGCCGCTCAGGTAAGCAACGCATTTCTTTCGTTTAAAATCTCATATATAGTTCCGAATTCCTTCGATGCTTCAAAAAGGTCGGCCAAGTAATACAGGAAGTAATCATTTCTTTACGACCGGAATCGATAAATTTTGTGAAAAATATAAATTACAGGCGTTTCCGATAACAACGTTTTTTATGACTCAAATGAAGCAATCGCTCTCAAGCCTCAGGGAGGCTACACGTTTTTTCGTCGATTGTCGGATAGCCTTTGGAAGATTTAAGGTTTTAAAACAACTCATCAAATTTTCATCGTAATCACTGTCTCATAAATGCTTTAAATCGGATTGCAATAACTCTTGTGAAGGGCGTATTTCGTAGTATTTTTTTTATTAATTTTTTATTCCCTGTATTATGTTATAAAAAAAAGATATAGTTATATATATCTTTCTTCACGGGTGTGTAGATAGTGCGCGGACGAGGCATGTGATATTATAATTGTGATACTTGGCTTCCCTCGATTCTTAAAAAAAAAAAAAAAAAATTATAAACGGGTCGTAGAGGTTTCTTGACGGTAGCATATTTTTTCCTTGAATAATTAACACTCCTGTATCCCGTTACTCTATTGTTTCAGGTTTTTCCACTTTTAACACTTTTCAGTACGCAGATTCGGCACATGTTTTCATTTGTCGAAGTATCCATAAGTAATATCATTGAGGCAAAGATATCTTGCGAGAGATTTAAGGTGTTTATTTTCTCAACTATCCTAATTAATTGAAACCATAAGCATCAAATATCTATAGCATGGCGAAAAAAAAAAAACAAAAAAATGCGTTCAATCTTTTCTGCTACAATTTATTATATTTCATGGTTGCGTCGATGGTACATTCGAATAATTCTATTATTAACTCAATTTCCAGAAAATTCATCAAGAATATATTACTTTCCATACGAAAGCTTAATAATCAAAGTGCTCGAGGCGAATTGTTTGCAAGAGGCGAAGTCAAGCGTTCGTGGGACTTAATGTCGCGTATTATTGTGTAATGTTGTACTTTCCTGTGATTTCTATGTGTACCAAAGTTTTTGTCTGTTTCCTGGTTAATCGAAGATCGTTATGTTGTATATGTAGTCGCAAATCTTTCGCATTCCTCTTCCGATAGATTGTACGGCATGTTTAGTAAATTTATCTGTTGCTAACAAAATTCTCAGCGCAAATTCACATCGGCAAACATAAAATTCTTGCTGAATGGCATTGCTAACCATTGCTACTAATGCTTATTAACTTTATGCATTAAATTTATGCCGAATCGCGTATATTCAGTAGTTAGTTAGTTCGCTGTATCGCGTAAAAATTACCGATTTCATGGGTTCTTTTTAACAGAGTATTCTTGTGATGGAAGACGGACGCTACAACGTGCCAAAGCCGATAGTCAAAACGCAAGCGTTGTCGATCAGAAACGGTACTTTTACGTGCGAAGTTATCGAGGAATCGGCGAAAGACGCGACGGCCGTAAAGTCAAAAAAGTGGGTAAAGATCTCATCGATCTATTTTGCAATTTTCTTAATCGATGTTTACAAAAACAGCGTTTCTTCTCCGACAGGAACAACGAGTACGCGAAAGCCAATGGTAAAAGCGACTTAAACGAAGCGTTGCTGCCGCCGAAAAGATTGGAAATTCTAACGGACGTTACTTTCGAAGCGTCGAAAGGTAAACTAATAGGAATCTGTGGACACGTTGGTAGCGGAAAAACGAGTTTATTGCTCGCGGCATTGGGACAGTTGCGTTTGGCATCCGGACAATTGTTGAGAGACGGTTCTTGCGCCTATGTCAGCCAACAAGCGTGGATTTTGCACGCGACTTTCAAAGAAAACGTTCTCTTCGGAGAAGAATATCACGCGGAGCGATACTACACGGCTGTGAATGCGTGTTGCCTTCGAGAAGATTTAAACACATTTCCCGCGGCGGACGATACCGAAATTGGGGAGAGAGGTATCAATTTATCGGGCGGACAAAAGCAAAGAGTCGCTTTGGCGAGAGCTCTTTACGCTGATAAGTATGTAAGAGCTGTAGATACGCGTATCTTCGATACTCCGTGTTTAATATGCTTCGAATTTCTTCTCGTAATTCCAGAGACATATACTTTCTCGATGATCCATTAAGCGCCGTCGACTCTCACGTTGGATCTTATATATTCGAGAATCTGATTCAAGGCGCTCTTAAGGGAAAAACTATTCTTTTCGTAACGCATCAGATTCAAGTGAGTCACGCAATGCCTCAATTAGAAACGAAGTCTCTTCCAAGAACTCGTAGCTTATCGCCGATTAATCGTTGCAGTATCTGAATCGTTGCGACGAGATTTACATGATGAACAGCGGAAGAATTGCCGAACACGGGCTTCACGAGGAACTAATGGAAGCTAATAACAAATACGCTTCGATGGTGAAAAGTATGATGTCGGAGAATGAACACGAATCGTACAATGGGTGAGTTGAGAATCTGTGTTTCTCTTTTCTTTAAGCGCTGCAAGATATATAGATACTTATATATATTTTTAATAATTTAACGCAGAGACGACGATGAAGCAGACGACACCGAAGATCATCCCTTGAATTCGGTGCTACGAAAGCGCAACGTGAATTCGGGAGATAAGAATGGCAATGAAAAAAAAGACGGAGCCGTTGCGGGTAAAATGGATTCTTCAATCGTAAACATTTTTCGGGATTATCTTTTTAATAAAAATATATTTCTTTAATAGGCGCTTCCATAATGGTACCGGATAAAGTTGAGACCGGTACAGTAAAATCTCAAACGTTTCACACGTATATACAGGCGGCCGGCGGTTATCTCGTCGCCTTGTCGATACTTTTGATATTTACGTTGAACATCGGTAGTTCCGCATTCAGTTCCTGGTGGTTGGCACACTGGTTAAAGGCCGGAGGAGGCGTAAGAAACCGCACGGCAATCGTGTTAATTATCACGATGAGAAATTTCGTTACAATTAATTATACAATTTCATCCGTTAGAATGCGACGACAATCAGAGGTAACGATACTGTACCCTCGCTATTGATAACGGATAATCCGGATTTAGGATATTACGAGACTATTTACGGTACTTGCATTGCCGCTATATTGGTCACCGGAGCCCTTCGAGGATACGCAATGACTACCGCTTGCATACGCGCCGCGACGAATCTTCACAATCGCGTTTTCACCAAAATTCTCGCATCCTCGATGCAATTTTTCGAGACGACACCGAGAGGAAGAATTCAAAATATTTTCAGTCGCGATACCGACGAAGGTAAAGTTTTAAACGATTTACGCAATTTTTTGGACATTTTTTTAATAAAAAAAAAATATTTTAATAATAATAATCATATTTTTTTATTTTAATATTTATAATCATTTAAACATTTTTTTTTTTTTTGATAATATATTTTTTTTAGTTACATTTTTTTTTACTTTACTTTTAGTGGATATCAGTTTGCCAATATCTCTGGAAGGTTTGCTTCAGAACGGTGTCGCCTGTTTTTTCTCTTTGGGTTTTATATGCGCCGTTTTTCCGTGGTATATCATCGTTCTTCTCGTTCTTGGATTTTTATTCTATTACATTGGCAAAATATTCAGGTAAATATAAATGTTCGACGAGCGGAGTAACGGAGGTGGAGAGTGTTTTCTAATCGGCGATTTTTCACGTAGAGTTGCCCTCAGGGATCTTAAACGCTTCGAGAGCAGCACACGATCACCGGTATTCAGCTTCGCCACGGCTTCCATACAGGGATTGGATACGATTCACGCGTTTGAGAAAGAAAATGATTTCATTAAACAGTGAGTTCAATATTTTTCACGTAAAAGTTATGCGTATTGATGCAAATGAGAAATATAATTTATATTTCCGGAAAAACAGATTTCAAGCGTATCTCGACGTGAACGGCGGATGCCAATATCTCTGTAACATCGCGCTACGCTGGTTAGCCGTAAGATACGACTCTCTCGCGGGATTAGCAACGGGAATTACTGCCCTTTTCGTAGTTTGTCTTAAGGGACAAGTGCCGCCGGCTTTAGCTGGTCTTGCGATGTCTTATAGCGGACAAATGTCCGGTGTCTTCCAATTTACGATGAGAATGTTCTCGGAGACTGAATTGCGTTTTATAAGCGTTGAGAGGATTAATCATTACTTGAAGGTGAGTCGCGAAAAAACGAGAGAAGATTTCACTACAATTTTTTTTTTTTGTTTTCTTTTTTATTTAAGAAAAATATATATATAATATCGTTTTTTGATAGACATTGACCAACGAGGACGATGGAACGAAGTTACCGGCGGAACTCCTCGACGACTGGCCGCGAAAAGGTGAAATCGAATTCAAAGACGTCGAACTTAAGTACAGACAAGATTTGCCGACAGTATTGCACAAAATTTCGTTCCGAATAGAATCCAACGAAAAAATAGGTACGCAACGCAATTTTTTGTGATTTTTTGTTTTTCGTAATGCCGAACGGCTGAGGAATGTTTTTTTCGCAATTTCCAATGTCTCGTGTTCTTCAGCAAAAATGATAAAAACCGGTCGCATAGAGATCTGTATTTCGGCTCTCAGTGACTTTTCGTAATTTGTAACTTCGTTTTTCTAAGAGTAATGAAATATTTTTTAAAAATAATTATTGCGAAATACTTCGATTAAATTTGAAACATTTTTTTTAGGAATCGTTGGACGTACGGGATCGGGAAAAAGCTCTATAATAGTCGCTCTCTTCAGACTCGTCGAGTTATCCGGTGGTAAAATAACTGTCGATGGAATAGACATATCGGCGGTCAGTATGGATCGACTGAGGGGCAATATATCGATTATACCACAAGATCCGGTACTTTTCAATCGAAGTATCAGGTAAAATCAAAAGTTACTTTTCAAGAGAAAGAAATCGCGCGTAATTCGCGTAATTCGCGTTACGAATTAATATGCGTTTTTTCTTTCGACAGATTCAACTTGGATCCGCACGGCACGAGTTCCGACACCGATTTGTGGCTCGTTCTCGAAAAAACACAATTGAAGGACAAAGTGCAAGCGATGCCCGGCCTATTGAATGCAATGATCGAAACGGGTGGTAGTAACTTAAGTATGGGAGAGCGACAACTCTTGTGTTTGGCTCGAGCTTTGCTACGGCAAAGCAAGGTACGTTTTTTTTCTATTCATCATCCGCGATAATAAAATATTTCGGTACATAAAATTTTTTTCGTTATTTCAGATATTACTTTTGGACGAAGCAACAGCCGCGGTCGATCCGGAAACGGAGTCGATAGTTCAAGCGACTATACAACACGAATTTTCCAATTGTACGATATTGACGATAGCGCATCGGCTTCAAACCGTTTCATCGTGTGATCGTATTCTCGTTATGGATAACGGAAACATTATTGAATTTGACACACCGGCGAAATTACTGGAAGATTCGAACTCAAAATTCTCAGCGATGATGGCAACGGCCGATAAGGCGATGAAGGGTTGTTACTAATAAACGCAAAAGCGATCGAGTGATATTACGAAATAACAACAATAACAATAAGATTAACAATGATAGCCGTGTGAAATTAACCCAATGAAATTTGCGTCAATTTACAATCAAAATAAATAAAAAGAACGAATGTTCTCATTTTCTCGTATATACACGATTTTCTTGTATATATGTGTTTGTGAATTTTATCCAATCCCAACGATATTTTTCGCTCTATCGTCATTTAGTCGTTACGGGAAATTCCAGTGGATCGTGAACCAATCGGAACGACGCTACGGGAGTATGCGGGACACGGGAATAATGACAGATGGCAAAACACGGAAAATTCCGAACAATTGTGAAATCGAGAATTTCATTAAATTACGATAATTAATCGACACCGTTCGGGCAATTCCAGTCGGCGCGGCTGCTGGTTTATTCGCGTTACGCTGTTTCGTATCGAGCGTAAAAAATAAACTTTTGTGAGGCGTTCGAGGAAAACACTTCGAACTTTCGCGTATGTGTCACAGCGCTTTTTAGGTTAAAGTTGATATCGTGCGAAAAAAACAAAAAAATAAGTGCGTTAAGTGTTAAATAATGCTTCGTGACTTTAGATCGACCGAACATCGATCTTTCGAAGTCTATGCGTGACCTGTAATCCTCCCGCAAAGGCGTGCATAATGTCTCAACAGAGGTTATTACTTGACGAAGACGTACAGTCGCCGGATATCTTCTCGGATCCCGAAACTTACAACTCTCCCGAATCGCAAACTTTGGATGAATGTAAGTAATATTCATCAACAAGAGTGATAGTTATGCTCTGCGATAGACAACATGTCAAATTTTTCGAATTCTTATGTTTATTTTTTTTTTTTACGTAAATTTTAATGGCTTCCGCCACATAAGTTTTTTTTTTGTATTTTTTAATTAATTACTTATAGCAAATTCAGCGTCTCCCCATCTCAGTGAACCGGAGCCAATGGACGATACGCCTGAATGGAAGGGCATCACTATGGATGAGATATACAAAGGTTTAGGGCCCTTTGGATATCAACAACATCCGCCGATTCGCCCCTCCGAAACGCACACTGTATTATTTTTGGTACGTCAATATTTGCGGTTTCCGAATAAACTGCAAAGTCCAATTGCATCTATATTTATTTTTCTTTATAATAAAATAATATTACACACAATACAAATAAAATATTTAAAAAAAAATTTTAATGAAAAAAAAATAATAATCACGAAAATTAAATCGAAAAATGTATAACGATAAAAATTGGCAATTATAGAAGACAACTTCTTTGATTGAAAATTCAAACCAAAATAAAATTGCGTATATATATACATATCAATACTTGAAGTAAAAATAAATCTAATAAAACTGTTCTATAGACAACTTCTTTGATAATTTATCAACAATTTAAGAAATGCATAACTAATAGAAGTCATATTGTGCCGTTTAATCACAATTCGCGTTGTTACCATTGGATTTTCGAAATAACGGCGTTCAATTATTGTTTATTGTTTTTTTCGCCAGTTACCGATCACAGGACGCGGTCCTCCGAAAGCGTATCCCACTCACCGAGTGGATAAGTGGAACGTGGGTTACGTGAGAATGCCGCATTCGGCTCACAGTCTCTATCCTGTTGAGCGCCCGAATGCGCCTCGAGAGTTTCGTTTGCGATGGGAAGTTATTCAGGAGAAATTGCTTCAGAGTTTCGTGTCGAGCGCTCAGCTCGAGGCGGCAATTCTCTCGTACAACAACAAGTACGCTCAGCGCTGGAATTTTTGCGCGCTTCATCATTTCTTCACCGAAGTATAATTTCCCTCCCGCCCCCCGTCTGCCACTCGTTATTTTCTTCCGAGTTTTCGGCTCGATACGGTTCAGCGATATTTTTATTCACTAAATTCGTCGTTTCGTTTGTTCAAAGATCGTCGAGGAGGAAGAAACGAATTATTTCTTCGTCAAACTTTTACCGAAGATAATTCAACTGGCGTTACAACTACCGGAACTCGTTACCGGCGCTATACCACTTTTGAAACAACACACGAATGGCTGCATAAGCTTCACTCAGCTTCAAGTCGCCTCTCTGCTCGCCAACGCGTTTCTCTGCACGTTTCCTCGTCGCAACTCGACGAATCCACAATCGGAATACAGCACGTATCCTCACATAAACTTTAACAGGTCAAATTTCGCTCGCAAGTATACGTATTTGCCGTTTTCTTTGCCGTGAAAAAAAAAAAAAAAAAAAAAGAAATTCTCGTTCGTTTCGTCAATCGAGTAAATTTTCTTTCAGACTCTTCTCGGCGTACAGAGAAGACAAATTGCATAGATCTCAAGCGGTAATGGAAAAACTCAAATGTATCTTTCACTATTTCCAACGCGTCACCACCAAAGGTGCGTTTATCGATGAGAAAAATGATTTTTCTCACATACGCAACTTCGGCTCCGAAAAAACGTAGATAACAACATCGATTCTGAATTTTTCGTAGAGTAGCCCCCGAAGGTACCATTACGATTCAGCGACGTTATATTCCCAAAGAAGATTGTCCAAAGTGGGAAAAACTCGATCACAGGCTTCCTTTGCTTCACGTTACGAGCAAAGGTACCATCGAGACCGAAGGTGCCGGACTTTTGCAGGTCGATTTCGCGAACAAGTATATACACATTTACAACTTTGTATCTTAGAAAATGTATGCTTTTTGAAAAAATTAATTATCATTATAAAAACATAATTTAAAAAAATTAATTACAATTATAAAAATATAATTAAAAAAAAATTAATTATAATTATAAAAATATAATTTACAAGTTTTTTTTTTTTATAATTATAAGAATATAATTTTTCAATTATTTGATGTGATTATAAAAACATAATTGTTTTTTTTTTTTTATTTATTATGATTTATTAAAGTTTATACGAGATTAATGCGATAATTTTCTGATATTCGGCAGATTCGTTGGCGGCGGAGTTCTCAACTGGGGATGCGTTCAGGAAGAAATAAGATTTGTAATATGTCCGGAGCTCATGGTAACGATGCTTGTGACGGAGTGTTTGGACGATACCGAGGCGCTTATAGTGAGCGGTATAGAGCGATACAGCAAATACGAGGGTTACAGCAATAATTTCACGTGGACGGGAGATTACGTCGACGAGACACCGCGAGACAACAGCGGCAGACGAAGAACTTCAGTCGTCGCAATCGATGCCCTGTCTTTCAGACAACCAAATACCCAGTTTAGTAAGGCGAATATGACTCGGGAACTAAATAAGGTACAAGGAAACTGCAATTAAAGACGGTGTATCGTTACATTCCGAACCAAAAGTGAGATTCGGAGAAAATTTCGAATAATTTCCTTTGAGATAAAAATCTGAAAGAAATAAACCGTATATAAGATGCTAATAACATTTATTTTAGACAATAAAAATTAGAATTATGCAATGCGCTATTTTCATGGTTAAAAAAAAAATTAAAAAATTATAACATTAAAAAAAAATGTATGTATAGTCAGAAAAATTAACTCGTCAATTTCTGCTAAAAAAAGTTCGGTTGCCGGATGATTCGTTAAACAATTTTTTTTTCAACTAATTTGTTAATCATTTTTCGGCATTATTATTAGCAATATTAATATATAAAAAAAATTATAATTTTTTTTTTTTTTTTTTCTAAATTTTTTCAGATTTTTATTTTATCGGGAAGTATCCGAAATTCTTTCTCAATCTCACTTTTGGCTCCGAATGTAAAGATATATCCTTTTTAAAGTATTTTAATGAAATAAAGTGATGTCTCGCGTTGCTGCTACCAGTTGGCTGAATATTTTGTATCGTTAACAGGCGTACGTGGGATTCAGTTCGTCGGACATAAGTCAAGAAGACTTGCCGGCGATAGCGACGGGGAATTGGGGTTGTGGAGCTTTCCGTGGAAATCCGAAGCTTAAAGTTCTTCTGCAACTAATGGCAGCCGCGGTCGCTGGACGATCGTTGGTATACTTTACATTCGGCGATACGAATCTACGGGACGAAGTCGCCGATATGTATTGGCATCTCGTTCAGCGAAACATGGATATCGGTAAATTTATATTTCGCAAAGAAATTCGCGCAATTCCGCTATTTATTTTTCGCTTTAATAACGCAAATGATTTTTTATTTCAGCTCAACTATTCTCCGTTCTTTCGCAGTATGAGAGCGCATCGTCGAGTAAACGGTCGGATTTTTATCGTTTCTTGTATAACAGAAGCAGAATAAAACCTCTGACGCAATATTTCGCCGTATCGACGATAAGTCCGGAAGCTAACGACTCGAATTGCAAAGAGGAAAAGAGCGACGAGACGAAGAGAATAATCGTTAAAGATTCGCGAGTCTCGACGGCGAGTGTCGCGCGAGAAAAGGAAAAGTGCGAAGCGGAGAAAATAACGGCAATGCTGGAGAAATCAGCAACGACGGATCTCGAGAAATCCGAGGAATTTGAAAAAGCGATTAATGCTAATAAAACGATATTAGAAACGAGAAATGAAGACATTAACGAGTCTCGAGGGCCAAAAGTACAGAAAAAATCGTCGCTGTGGGACTCGTTAAAAGATCGAGAAACAAAACCGATCAGCACTCAAAAACCGGGACTCGATTTTGTCTCTACAAGCGAAACGATCGATTCGAAGAACGTAACAGCGGAAAGGGAAACGTCGATTGCTGATAATTCCACAGACCACAGTATCGTGAAGAAAATTGCGTCTAAGGAAATAAACTCGTCGTCACCGTCGAGCAACGCGGCAGCTAAGAAGACAAATTCCGTAAAAAAGAGAAGTCAAACAATGATATCGGACTTTTTTCCTCGAAGGGTTTCGTAAAGGTAGTCGCGTACCGACAAGATATACGGCGGTTGTTCAATATAAATGTATATACAGAGACGCAACGTTGAATAAAAGACGAAGAAATACTTTTCGAAGAATGCTTTGGATTATTAAAAAAAAATGTATAAACGTTAAAAATTAATTCTACGTCGATAATTTACATGCATAATTAGAGTATAAAAATGAGATTTTCGCGGGAATTATTAATTCTTATCCTTATTTTCGACAATCCAATAATGTTTCTTAACGGCCGATAGAGAGATTCTCTCGGAACCGTGGCGTTTGATTAGCTGAAAAAAATCATTAATACCATTAATTTCGACGATTCCAGTCGTCTCGGAACTTCGCTTCCGGTATTAGCGAAAAATAAAAAAAAAAAGCCGTCGCGATTACCTTCGATATGAGATCCTTTGCTCCCGGAGTAATATACGTCGGCCACACAATGCTCAACGTTCGGATCTTCGTGTACGTTTCTTGCTGCGAATCGCTGAGAAACGGCGGTCTCCCGACGAGAAACTCGTAGCAGAGAATACCGAGACACCAATGATCGACGTAAATATTGTAAGTTTGTCCGTTGACCATCTCGGGAGGCAAATAATCGAGAGTTCCGCAGAGAGTGTTTCGTCTGAAAATTCACCGATTTTATTAATCGAAATTCCGAAAATTTTGGAGCCAAAATTTTTATTTTTTTAGCGAAAGTGGCGACTCACGATTAAGCGTAATTTTGTTTTCGTAACTTTTTTTTTTTACATATAACTGAGAATAGTTGTTATTAAATATTCGTCTACTGGCTGATGCATTATACATCATTATTATTGAATAATTCATAAATTAGTTAATAATATTCAATAATTCAGTAATATTCGATTATTTTATTATTGAATAAATTATTATTATTAATTTATTCATTATCTTTTTTTTATAATAACAATAATCGTTGTTAAATGAATAAAATCGAAAAATTAGAATGATACAAATGCAAAAAAAAAAAACTCACTTTGAAGAGGGCGCGTGAACAGACCATCCAAAATCAGCCAATTTGATATCGCCGTTGGCGTCGAGTAGCAAATTCTCCGGTTTTATGTCTCTGTGGATAACGTCATTCTTGTGGCAATAATCCAGAGCGTCGGCTACTTGATAAGTGTATTTTGCAGATCTGCGAGTAAAATAATTTTGTGCAACAAAACAGTTTTCCCAAAGCGTCAAAGTGGCGGAGAAGAAAAAAATGCATCGTTATTGAACTCACAAATGTTCGCTGAATCTCTCACCCGGCTGACGTTTCAGCTCTTTGTAGAGTTCGCCTCTCGCAGCAAATTCCAACACGAGATATATACGCTTTGCATCGTGAAAATACGTGAGAAGTGCGAGAATATTCGGATGATGGAGATGGGACTGTATTTCGATTTCGCGCATAACTTGTTTTTCGACTCTTCCCTTCACTAATTCGCTTTTATAGAGCGTTTTCATCGCTACCATGTAATGCGTCGATTTTTCTCGCGCCAAGTAAACTCTGCCGAATTTACCGCGGCCGAGAGGCGCCCCGATATCGAAATCGTGTTCGCTCCAGCGATATCTGGAAATATTTCGAGATTACCGATGCTCGGGGGCCATGGAAAAAAATCGACGAAACGCACGATTTTTTCGGAAAAAAAAACTATACCCATTGCCGCGGCCTTCGATGTGTTCCTCCATCGCGTTGAGAGTTTCCTTGACATCGTCGTAATATTCGGTTGGAACTTTATCCGGTATTTTGAACGTACCGTTACGAGTCGACATTTTTTATTTTGTGTAACGGACACTTTGCCCGCTTTGAATATACTGGTGTATCAGACACGATACCCTCGTGATGATTTTCCTAACAAAATTTCGTTGCCGCGTGAAAAATCTCCAAGACAACACGCACCGCTGCAAGCCAATGGACGCTGTCGGCGCGCGCAACACGGTGTTCGCAGCGCCACCGAGTGAGGTGGCGGTAAAAATCGAAATGAATAACCGTCTCAAAGATATATCGATACACGAATTGCATTGTTTTTTTTTTTTATACAAATCATTCAATATGAATATAATAAAGCAATCGCTTGTTGCGTACAAAGATGTAAATTATTCCGTCGATCGTTTTGAAGGTTCTCAATTCTCTCTGTTTCGTGTATATTTGTGTAGAGTATATTTAAAAAAGTCATTTTTTTTTTTTCGTTTTTTTTTTTCTTTTCATCAAAATACATTATAAATAAAAAATAAATGCATCCTAGTTTCTTACGAGAACATGCATTTACATTATGGTAATTATATAATGAT
Organism: Buathra laborator; assembly: GCA_934046635.1. Classification (NCBI taxonomy): domain Eukaryota; kingdom Metazoa; phylum Arthropoda; class Insecta; order Hymenoptera; family Ichneumonidae; genus Buathra; species Buathra laborator. The sequence continues at coordinate 11,812,865 of OW203900.1, forward strand.
ACCTGTCATAATTGCTCTTGTATCATAAGAAAATATGACAACTTAAAATAAACTTTGAGGCCATCCGAATTTGTTTTCGTATTAAATACAGTCTTAGGCAGCATGAAAGTGCATTTTTTTTTTTTTTTTTTTTTTTTCCTTCGTAATTTTACGCTCAGAGTTTCGGAGTCTTGGAACCTTACAATTGAATTAGCACCGGACATAAATGAAATACCATTGAATTTGTTGTTTTTTTTTTTTTTGGCAACCCGATTATAAAATTAACGATTTAATGAATACTGCGAACTCTCTAGTGCTGCCTCGTCGTTGAGTTATTCAGATACACAGAAATCTTAGGAAAATAGACAAACGTTATGTGTTACAATTTACTGATAAATTCGCGTTGTATTCGAGCACATATACATATATCTATATTATTTTTTATCCTGAAGGTTTTTTTTTTTTTTGTTTATACATAGAATGTAAGATGTGTGATCATTGATTATTTTCTCAACTCTCGTTTCATTTTTTTTTTTTTTTTTTGTGCTACGAAAATTGACATTATTTTATGGTTTAACAACATCTTTTATTTTTGTAGCTCGTACCTCTCCACCTTGTCAATTGTCAGCGACTAAACTAGTTGCGGATAGATTTAAATCGCGGACCGAATTTACCTGCTTAGTAAAAAAAAAAAAAAAAAAAAGATCGAAAAAAACAAAAATGCAATCACGAATTTACGGCACGAATTGTACAGAACGCAAAAGCAGATTCGTAGCGACTAGAATATTTCACAATTCACTCATTCACTGTTGAATCACTTTTTAATAGTATTAAAAAAAAAATAAAAAAAACGTTAATAAGACGATAAAATAATAAGATGCGATGAGTAGGATAACTTTGGTTTGTAGCGCTGCCAATGCTCTGGCAAAATTACTCAAACACATTGAAATATAGCAATTCCTTTATCTTTTTTCATTTTTTTTTTTTTCTTCTTTTTGATTATTTGCAAACTCGTGATATATTAGAGACTTATTAATTCGATTAAATTCGATGTTTAATGACTCAGTTAACTTATAGCCTTTGAAACGTATCTACGAGAACCAATGTTTCGATCCGTAGAAATTAAGAAAAGAAAAAACAAAATAATAGGATTGTCAATACGAATGACTAAGCAGTCTGAAAAATAAAACATCAATGTTAAACAAATGTACTACTTAATCTAAAAAAAAAAAAAAAAAAAAAAAAAAATCGTAACCCACACGTGTGATGATATTAATGATAAATGATCGAACGATTAATGCGCCACTTTCTGATAATTGGCAATTGGGTCGCACGGTCCGTTTTATTAATAATTAATTATTTTTAGCTACGCAATGTCGGCGACAAATGGGCATCGATCGAAATTTTATTCTTCAATCGTTAAAAATTAGTATAAAAAATTGTGCACTTTGAAGAGTGTCGGGAAGAGCACCGAATTTCGTTCGTAAATGGCATAGAATTCTAATGCCATTTGTAAAGAAATAGAAAGACGCAAAGTTCAGGAAGTAAAACGATCCCAATGGTGCGGATCATCGTGTATCAGAGAGCATATCGAATCTAATAGCTATCGAGAATATTATCGTAAATAACTTTGTCAAACGAGACGGAAACTCCAGTCGAGTTTGACGAATGCCACCATATAGATTAGTAAACTCCTTGGAGCCTCTCGCGAGATTATAGACGATAGTATTTAAAAAAAAAAAAAAAAAAAAAAATCAAATGAAATGAAATCAAAATCAGATTCGTCACGATGGAGAACGTCTGGAACTTTTTCTATGCTACAGTATGTACATTTAGCAAGCATCGGGGGCGTGCCGTGTTAAAAATCGTCGTCACCTATTATATTAGTATTCTAGAGATCAAAAAGGAAACGAAATATCAGATTTTTTTTTTCCGAGATAATAAATGCGAAGTAATCGTTACTTCGCGGAGAGAAATAAGAAGCATATGACACACGTTCTCCTATATATCTCACTAATCTAAGACTTTTTGTTTGTTTTGGATATAAAAAATATCATGTTCACGAGTACCGGAATATCGAGGTATCAACGTTCAAAGTTATCCACGTTACTCCGCGATGTTGGATATTTTTTTTTTCTTTTTTTTTTCTTTCTTTCGTTAAAGAGTACAATACTTAAGTTAGAGATTCGTGGGATGTGTGGTTATCGTTTGACCTCGCGGCCTAATATAGACCAATGAATAATGAGTTTTACAGCGAGAAAATCGTTGAACTTTCTGCTGTTTAGTATAGTGTTTCGTACGATTATAGTACTGAGAGGTAAACGATACGAAATGCCGGAAGGACGCTATCTGTTTAACTGTTACTGTGTGGACATTTAGTCAATATGAAAAATTGTTTGAAGCATTCAAGCGCTCTTTCTCGATAATATATAAATAAGATACTGCAAAATGCACTCTCATTAGTCTCATTATTCGGTACATATATATATGTATGTTAACATATATATGCGTGGCCTGCACTACATGTTTAAAGTTCGTCTTCAATATCATTTCCTGAATGCAATTTCCATATCGTTTTTCTTTTCTTTTTCTTCTTTTTTTTTTTTTTTTTTTTTTCGGGGAATTCTTGCAACAAGTCTCGTGGGTTTTTACGATTAACCCAAATTGACACATATCGTCACGTGCGTTTATAATTAATGAGATTATAAATCAAGTCGTGAAAAAGTTTAGTTCCTACGCGTTGTACCTTACGACAGAAGGTGTTTTTTTTTTTTTTTTTTTTTTTTTTTTTAATTTCAGACAATAAAAATCATTTCGTTATTTATCGTTTAGTCGAGCGATTAATAATGTACATTAATCGTATGGCAGTACTGCTCGCGGCCTTTGTGCACAGTCTTTTATTGAGAATCGTTTTGTTTTTTTTTGTTTTTGTTTTTTTTTTATGAAAATGTGAATGGAAGTTCAATGGAAAATCGTTGATTCAAGAATACCTACGATGATCGATATTGTCTCGAATCGATTTTTTTTAATTTGATTTTTCGTTGCTATGGCACATTTATCCGATTTTAAACGGCACTCTTATGAATTTTCATTGCCACGACGTTCGGTTATTCACGGGACAAGCCATACAACGTTTTTATGGCGAATAGAGCGATAGGACAATTGAAAAATAAAAAAAATAAAAAAAAAAGAAAACGTCGGTTTTTATCATCGCGAAGATATCGAAAAAGTTATCGCCGTTGGATTCAACGATGTCGGTGGCTTTGCCGAGTCGAACGTGTCTTCTGCGCGATCTATCGAAACACCGTATTTTTCGCGTATGCGAATTCGAGCGAAAAAAATAAAATAAAATGTTTCGACAATTTCGGATCGGATGAAAAATAAATCGTTATCAATTCGTTGCCCTTTACTCAGCGAGTTTATAGCTAAACTTTCATAACCGGTTATTATTGTAACGCGCGACACACTAATTCCGGAAATTACGAATTGTACTTTAGCTGAGACGCGGCAAAATCATTGCAGCTGCCGAAATTTAATATTCGAACGTATCGACGCCCGACAAAGCGAACGTCATAATAGTAAAAAAAAAAAAAATAATAATAAATGATAATACAAAAAGTAAATCCGAAGGAAAAACAATCGGTAATAATCGTTGACTCGAATTGTTTTATGGCCAACGAAGCCACATAGTTATTCTTCGTTTGAGATTAAGTTATTTGTTTACCTACATCGATCTCGTTTCAGGTTGATGGGTTTTCGTTTGTTCTTTTTTTTGCTTTCTTCGTTTTTTTTTTTTTCTTACAAAACGGTGCACCTTCGCTGCCGACGTTTTTGTGGCTCGGGTCGCAAAACGGCGCGTACCGCTTCGTCGAAAACTTGCTTCAGACCGCGTTGCGTGAGAGCCGAACATTCCATATACTTAACCGCTCGTACCTGCAACGAAAAAATAACGAAAATGAAATTTCGAAAATTTCGCGATATTTACGCGACAAAATATAGCAATTTAAATAATTTCGCGAGATCGAACCTTGTTGGCTAATTTCTGTCCCTGTTCTCGTTTTATGGCGCTGAGTCCCTGTTCTGCGAGGAGAGTCAGCGTCTCTCTATCGTCTCGCAGATCGATTTTTGTGCCGACGAGTATCATTGGCGCGTCGGGACAGTGATGTTTTATCTCGGGATACCATTTGCTGGTAACATTTTCAAAAGACGATGGACTAGTAACGGAAAAACAAATGAGAAAAACGTCCGTCTGAGGATAGGAAAGGGGACGCAGTCTATCGTAGTCCTCTTGTCCCGCTGTGTCCCAAAGTCCGAGGCTCACGGGTATTCCGTCCACTACCATCGGCGCTGAATAATTATCAAATCTGAAAAAAAAAAAAAAAAAAAAAAAAAAAATCGTTAAATTTATCGATTTCGTAAATTTGAAGTAATTTTTGCGAAAAAATTGACGATACGAGCGAAAATAGTGAAAAAACGTAAAAAAAAAAATTTCGGAAGTTTCGTAGAACGAATGACTTCCTGTGTTCATGGAAACCTATTATTAGACACCCTCAGCGAGACTACTACTGTTCTTGCAAAGAATTATGAGACAAAAAAATGTACTCTTTCCCCTTTGGAAGTCTATTTATAAATTGTTATTGATTGGAAGTGCGTTGTACTTACACGGTGGGTACATATTCGCCGGGAAAACTGTCCGTCGTGTAGGATATCAACATACATGTTTTTCCAACAGTCCCATCGCCGACCACTACACATTTGATAGGTCTGCCAGAACTCATGGTGCCGGGGAATCTGAATGAAAGATGTTTCTGTTATTATCGCGATGTATTCGTCGATGAATAAACAAAAATTTCGACAATAATAATATTTCGTTTCCGAAATTTTGCGACCGGAAAGTCGAATGATTTTGATCGCGAAGATTGAATTTTGTTATTTAACGAAACGACAATAACGATTCGTCGAATACAATGATTGTTTTATTACAATGAATAATATTCAATTAAGTTGCAGGTTAATCGAGTTGTATGTACGTATGTAGCGGAATTGTATGACGAGTCCGGGGCTCGGCCGCTGTACGCTGTCCGCGAAAGTAAAATTGTAAACAAATGAAACAAAATTAACGTTGGATAAAAAACTTACCGCGATTCGTGGTGTTTTGTCGTGTTTTTTTTTGAAAATTAAAACTTTATTTATTAACGAGTTTTCGTTGTTGGAACGAGAGTTTGATAGATTTTATTCTTCAGCAAATCATGCGAATAGGTTCCATCCCCATGACGGTGTTGCGATTTTCGAGATTGAAACGGACGTAGCCCTCTGGCTTGGTGACAGATGTTCGACAATCGTCTCTTCCTTCCCCCTTCGTGTCCCCCTCTAAAAATCCCGAGTATTTTTATTGTTCATGCGATTACAATGGAAACCGACATACGAAAATCTAATGAAAAAATTTTCATTTCAAACGCGTGCCCGCCCAGCGACAATTTATATACAATTGAATATAATTGATCGAACAAATACGCGTAGTATATTCATTCGTGAAAGCGTTGCACGCATGTAGACTTTGTAGACTGCCGAAAATAGTAAAAGCATGAAAGAGAAGTAGTGTATATTGGCAGTGAACGCAGTCATAGATCACATGCGGGTAAAATTATCGAGATCCGGTAAACGATACGATCGTTAGATCAATCGTAAAAAAGAATCTCTCAATCAGTGGTATCTCTCGGTAACTCAATAATTGTAATAGTTCCGCAAAACAAACAGCATCATTTCGATGCCAAAAACACATCGGAAAAAAAAATTGCGACTTATTTTTTACCGGCAACATAGCGCGCTCCCCTCATCGATTGAACAACGCAAACGCATCCCTAGATCTCGCGCGATGATCGGAGAATATGACGAAAAGTGGCAACACTGGCAACGTCGTCGTGTCTAAGGCGACGAGAGATCGCCATTTTAACGAGTGTGTGTGAGAAGCAAACTTGCGTAAAACACCCGTTTCGTTTCCGTTATCGACGTGTGTTCCCGATAGCCGTGGTGAACCCGGGTGGGTATCCGTTCGCGAGTTACTCATTGCGATGAATCAATCGAGGAATTTCACGTCTCTTTTGAATCCGAGTTACTTGCAAAATGCACAAAATGCCGTTGCAACTAATGCTGCTGCGGCCGCGGCCGCTGCCGCAGCTGCTGCCGTGTCCGCTGCCATCGCCAATGGTACACCGTTGAACACGAGCTGTCCATCGACACCGCCTAATCGTAAACGCGAATCCGAAGGTAACATAATAAAACAAGAATCACCCCATCGATTAATAATGCCATTTCTTCCAATAATCGCGCGAATTTATGCTTAATTATTCGCTATCACGCGCCGAAAATTGCCATCGATTATTCCCCAACATTTTTACGAAAGTACGCGGATAAACGAATCGTCACATGTCGATCGGCTGCTGCAATTTCCAATATTTCACTGTTTTTTTTGTTTTTTCTTTCATTGCTCCAATACAGAACACATTCCAGGTGATGGCAAACAAGACAAAGAGTCCAAAGAGGAGCGCAGGAAGAGGCGGAAGACCAGGTGGGGCGGTAGTGAACACGATAAAACATTCATTCCCGGTATGCCAACGGTACTACCGACGAATCTCACTCCGGAACAGGAAAAAGCTTATCTCTGTAAGTATATAGCTATTTAAAGTCATTATCTCAAAATTGTTCACAAACATCGTAAGCAAAGATAACGATGTTTGGCAAATAAAAAAAAAAAAAGTGTTTCATCAAATTTTTTTTTTTTTTTCATTATCGTCTATAATTCATAGAAACTAAACGAGTGTAAGTATGCGAAAAAGAAAAAAAACTGTTTATCGAAAGTTTTTTTCATTATGTACGACGGTAACAAAGGATTAACGCTCTAAGTATACGGAATTATAATTGGATTGATATTTTGGTCGTTTGACCGCATAGAAAGAAATTCCCCATTAGAATTTATACGCGTCGAGTCGATTACGCCAGTCCTTCATAATTCCGTATTAACTTATCTAATTTTGCATAATCATAAATTAATTTTACAATTACAATAATCGTTTTTCCTTCTGTATACGAGATAAAAGAGAGAAAAAATGAAAAAAAAAAAAAATGAAAAAAGAAAAGAAAAAGAGGAAACTGCGATAAATACATAAACAACAATGTATTATCCAATGTAGAAGATGAAAAAATTACATTGTCTAACTGTTGGGGTTTCCGCCCCCTCTAACCCGTTGGTTTACAGTTCAGCTGCAGATTGAGGAAATCAGCAGGAAGCTTCGCACGGGAGATCTTGGAATTCAGCTAAACCCTGAGGAAAGGTTTGAGAGAAACTTACGTTACCACAAACATGACGTACAATATCTACAGTAGCTACGAACTGACCATTCATTCGGCAGTCCGCGCGGCTGTAAACGGCCGTAAAAAAAAAAAAAAAAAAAAAAAAAAAAAAAAAAAAACAATACGAAAAAAAAAAAAGAAAAAAAAATCATTGGCACTTTATCCGGAGACACATGTCGATATTCTTGGAGCGCATGTGTCCAATTTCGAGTTGTAACGAGGCATGCAACAACGTCGCACTCGTCGCTGAAGATGAATGTTGCATAACATTGGTTTGCCATCCTAATCAATTTCTCTTTCTCTTTATATCTTTTACTAATTTATCTTTTCTATCGAATAAATATATATATATATATATATTTGTTTCACGATAAAATACAGATTCGAATACGACGAGTGTATTCGCATAGGTTCGACTAGGAACTCTCTCCCCGACTAGCGGTGTCTTCGCGAATACAAAAAGAGGAAAAAAAAAAAATCTATTATTTCGATACACACGTTAGCGCTCTTGAATTACCCGGGAGGTCTGTGTATAAAAATTACAATAATAATAATAAGAATTCGGCGATTGATGCGAATTGTTTTTTAGTTTTTGCGCCGAAGTTTCGTGAGTCCGGAAAAACGAACAGCAAAGACGAAAAGATATGCATCAGTCATCCCGGGTATCGGAGAACGAAAGAGAATTTTATAAGTCTTAAGCTGCTGTGGATTTGCACGGCATACCGATAAAACCTGTATTTTCCCTCGATAAATGATGATTTTTCTTTAACAATGTTTACGTGAAGTTAACGTTGTTCGTTTAATGTACAAAATGAACAACGCGCATACCGCCCACTAATCGATCACGTTTTGCCGTCGAGTAATAAATTGCAGGAAAAGCATACGAGAAAAAAAGAAAAAAAAAAAAAAAAACAAATCGATCGAATTTAACGTTACGTTTCAGGTGCAACTCTGAGTTTAATGCGTTTTCTAATTTTTTTCTTTCTTAATGAATCGTTTACTCCAATAGGTTCAATGAAATAATAACTCGTATACATTTTTTAGTGTGGGACCCGTTGATCTGTGTTATACCGGTTTTTTTTCTATGAAAAAAAAAAAAAAAAAAAAAAAAAAAATTTCAAAAATTCGTTTAATATTTACACATTACGAAACTGCGACTTTGTTGACTAATTAAACAAAAACTATTACTTCCTAATAATCACAGGATTTATCTTAGCAGCTGACATCAATATCCATATCTGCTGGTTATACACAATCGTGCAGTCTACCAGTTGTTTATTATATTTCTACGCTAATAGTTTATTACGTTTCCGAACGTTAAAGTTACACAGCATCCTTCACAGCAGCCCGACTTATTAACGATTACGTTTTTTAATCAATTTATTTTCATACAGAAACAGATGTTGGTTAATATTAATATTAATATTATAAAAAAAAAAAAGAACGCAAAAAAAAAAAAAAAAAAAAAACCAACAGAACTTTGCGACTTTAGTAAATAGCAGTGTATACAACACGTGTTTCGAATGAGGCGATGAATAAATTAACGAACGATTTTTCTATCGAAGTTCGGTTAGCAGCAGTTTTATAACAATAATAATTCGTGCGATGGTCACAAGAGAACAGATAAATACGAATATAGGGGATCAGGGATCGCTTTGTACTCAATTAACATCTTCGTAAAAGCGTTTTCGTCAGATTTCTCTAATTTTTTTTCAGATCTCCATCCCCCGAGCCGATTTACAGTAGCGATGGAAAGCGTTTGAACACACGAGAGTATCGTACGAGACGCAAACTGGAGGAGGGACGCCACAATCTTATTCAGAAGATATTGAAACTAAATCCCGAATTCAAACCGCCACCGGATTACAAGTGAGTTTTTCGCGAGAAAAGATATTAAAGACGAAGATAAACGATTGTAGTTCGTTTTTTAATGAAATTTTTCGTTTATCTTTTACAGACCGCCGATAATACGCGTACACGATAAAGTTATGATACCGCAGGAGGAACATCCGGATATAAATTTCGTTGGTTTGCTCATCGGGCCGCGTGGTAATACTTTGAAATGTAAGTATCAGCGAATGGGTCACTTTTCACATCTATTTAAAAAAAAAAAAAAAAAAATATCATTCTCACCCCGTAATCTCCGTTTTTCATAGCGATGGAAAAGGAAACCGGAGCAAAGATAATAATTCGCGGCAAAGGTTCGGTGAAGGAGGGAAAAGTTGGTCGCAAAGACGGGCAGCCATTGCCGGGTGAAGATGAACCACTGCACGCATACATTACCGCGAATAATTTGGAAGCGGTAAAAAAAGCCGTCGAAAGGGTTGGTACATCGAATATAATAATTGCGTTTACGACGATAATGCTTCGATTTATAAAAAAAATAATGTTAAATCCTTTCCTCAGATTCACGAAATAATTCGTCAAGGTGTCGAAGTTCCCGAGGGGCAGAATGACTTGAGACGCAATCAATTGCGCGAATTAGCGCTGTTGAATGGAACGCTTCGTGAGAACGATGGACCGCGTTGTACGAATTGCGGAGCGTCCGATCACAAGTCGTGGCTGGTAGGGATTTTTTTTTTCTCGCAATTTTCTCGCAATACATTAATTCCAATCGAATATCCAATGCATTAACAAATTTTTCCGCAGTGTCCCGACAAACCGAACGTCACGAACAACATCGTGTGTTCGAGTTGCGGCGGAGCGGGACACATAGCGAGAGATTGCAGATCGAAGCGTCCGGGTCAAGGAGGTCCAGCGGCAGCGGGAGGTATCGGTGGACCGGGTGGCGACAAAGCAAAGATCGACGAGGAGTATATGTCGCTTATGGCGGAATTGGGAGAGGGACCCCCGCCGGATAGATCCAAAGGCGGTCAATCGCGACACAATTCCAATCCCAATTATCCGGGACTCTTCGATAGGTAAATCAAGCGATTAAAACCAAAATTACGATTTATCGCCGTCGTAACTTTGTGAAAAAAAATTTCAAAATTTTTTTTTTTCAATTTTTTTTTTTTTTTGTTTTTTTTCGTGAATTAATTTTTTTCTTTTTTTATGCAGACAACAACAACCCCGCGCCCTGATGGCAGCACCCGCTCATCCGCCGCCGCAGATGATGCAGGGCGGCCCTATGATGCCACCGCCGGGGATGGCACCGCCACCCTGGAGTCAGGGAGACGTTAACAATATGAATGGCATGAATATGCAATGGCAACAACCGGTTAGCATGCCGCCACCCCCCGGCGTTATGCAACCCCCACCGCCCCCGCCGGGTTCCACCGCGCAGCCGAATATTCCACCGTTGATGCCCTGGATGACCGGAAATAATCAACCGCCTCCACCGGGACAGATGCCTCCGACGCAGATACCTCCGCCGGGAATGGGAATCCCTCCGTGGCAACAGGCGCAGCAAGCGCCGATGAGACCACCACCTCCCGGAACTGCACCGCCACCGGGTTATCCCGGATGGCAGCCGCAGCACATGGGCGGCTGGCCACCGGCTGCTCCGGTTCCTCCTCCTCCGCAGCAACAGGCACCCGCACCCCCTGGAATCGACCTGAACAGTCTACCGACTCTGTTGGCTCAGCCACCCCCGCCTCCCCCTCCTACCAGTTAATATGCACAATCCTCGTCGCGTTATTCTTCACGGTAATTTTCATAAAATCGACTCGAATTTACGTAGAATATTAAAATTCTACGAAATTATGCGACAAAAAAAAAAAAAAAAACAAAAGGGGTGATTTGAGAGCAATAATTCGAAGATCGTCGTTTATAGTACGATATACACGATAACATCGCTTGGATAATTTATTATTTGCGCTATCGCGCGATATATCCGATAAGCCTTTGAGTTTAGAAGAAAAAAACAACAAAAAAAAAAAACAAAGTATCGTTACGAATTCAAAATCACTTCGGCGCATGTCTTTTTTTTTTTTTTTTTTTTTTCTTTCTTTCCGAATATACTTCACCGGTCGAGCAACATAATCGAAAGTAAATTGTATGAACACCACGTTTGAAACACGTTTTTTTTTTTTTTTTTTCCCTCCCTTTGCACAGCGATTTTTCTGCTGTGGATGGGGGAGGGAGGGGGTGAAACTTCACATTGATTCGTTTAATTCTATTTTTGACTCGATCATTTTTCTACCGTATTGATGTTGGAATCAATAATAGCTGCACAGTTTGTACACCGATTTGTAATAAATTATATTTCTTCTACCAGCGCGCGATCGCGCGATCGTCGATTCGAGAGTTCGAAAAACCGTTCGAAAGAATTACGTTAGCGGTAGACATTTTTTTTCCTGATATGATGGAAAAAAAAAAAAAGGATTAAAAAAAAAGAAAAGAAAAACTCTGTTAACTGTGTGTAGATAAAGAAAATAATGTAGAAAACCTTTCGAGTAACGTTCGTATAATGAAATTATGATTATTAAGGACGAACCCAAACACTTATGTATTCGAAATTATGTTGTGGAAAATATGTTTAGTATCTGTATTTAATAACGAAATCCCATTCAGTTGTATCTGAAATGCACTAGACATTAGGTGGACCCCACCACTACCTTATGTAATGTGTATATTATTACACAATAAAGAATCCATTGAAAATTTTGCGATATTTCTTTATTAACATTTTTCGTCTTACATTTTATCGGAATTTCTCGTCTTTATTCAATGATCGCAGGTGAAAGCATTTTTTTCGATAAACGCGTAAAGATTTCTCTTGATTAATGTTAAACTCGCGTACAGCTTTGTTTCGTCATGATAACGCAGAGCATTGCCTGTTCGTAATTTTAATGGCCTTATTAAGAGGAGGTGAAACCACAGGGAGTGCGAGAGAGATAGCGTGATCGGAGCTTACGGCGGAGCGAGAGAGAGGCACTCGGTAACACGTGGTTCCCCTCCTCTTAAGAAAAAGAAACGTTTGAATAGTTCTCCGACATGATAAACGACGTTTTTATATTGGCGAGTAATAACGCGAGTGCTTAAAAAAAGATCACATAAGACTTCGATCGAGTAAAGTTGCCATGTAAACCTATGAAATTAAATTAATTAAAATATTGCCGATTAGTTAAAAAGTCAATTCGGTTCGATAAACGGTGTTTTCTTGCGGGTTAACCAAGTGTAGTAAATTTTCTTGAATAAACGTCGCGCATTCCCCAGAGATTGTCCTACAAAAGGTTGTCATTACTTTGTTGACACGTTCATGATAACTATATGTACATTTTGTGCGTTTTTTCGAGAATAAAACCGTTTGTAACGTAATGCTACACATAAAAAAATCGCGCGTACACGTTGACAGAATGGTGTGTCGTGTTTTATCAGCTGAAATAATTCGATTCCCATTCGCGAATCGTTCCTCGGCTGCACGCATCACTTACGAAAACAACAACACAGAAATTCCGTGAGTTATTCGCCGCATTAGTATTATCGGTTCTTCATTCGCAGCGCGGTTAAAAAGAAGATGCACGCGGGTTTGTTGTGATACCGAATAAACACCGAATCGTTTTTCTCGTAAATATGAAACATATAGAAATATCGTGAATGTACGTACACCGCAAAATGGCGAAAAACTAAATAAATCAAAACCAATAATAACGGCGCGTCGTAAAATCTGTGGCTTTTGCAGATGAAAGTTACGCAACATGCTGCTAGACGAAATAACCAATGCATGGAGTCCGTATTTATACTCATTGTTGCATTCGGTAAATTACACTTTCATCCTACCGAAACTTCGTTACGATGGAACGAATCAAGATAATAATACGCCCGATGGCATAGCGTCTTTCGGGATTTTTGCGATATGGTCGATTCTGTACTATGCTTACAAAAATCTCCTCAACGTACGTATCGTGTGAAAAAAGAAAAAAAATCGTAATTTCGAAGAAAAAAAAAAAAAAATCTTTTTTACGCGATGTAATAATCGGCGACTTTTCAATAACGAACAGCCAATGCTACGGCGCATGCAGTTTCCTTTGATACGAAGGAATCGAGTCGTCGATGCGTTGTGGTGTTGCGGCTTCGCAGCTTGCAGTATTGCGTTTCTTCTGTACTTTGTACCTGAGAATCGACAACACGATTGTCCGTGGCGTAGGGCCGGCAATTTTCGATTAGGTTTTTTTATGCATAAGGCGTTTTATCTTCACCGAGCGATCGTAGAGGTTTTGGTACATCGCCGTTGGCTCAACGGATGGACCAGTCAATTGTTCGCCTCTAGTATTCCCGTTCCGTCACAGCAAAAGTGAAAATCAATTTTTTAATACATAACCTTAATTATCCCTGCGAATCTAAGAATAATATGGCTAAAGTTAGATTTCTCGATGCACAGTTGGCCCAAAGCTCTGACTACGCTGTTGTTTTACAAAGCCAGCGATACGGCTCTGTTAAATATCTGTAGACTACTGCTAACTCTATCGAGAAATAAAATCGTCAAGAAGATCGCGAAAATCGTATTTTTCGCGCATTTTATCAATTGGTTCGTTTTGATTGCTCAGTAACTTTGATTTTCGGAGAAATAAAGAGATTCTTTGACTATCCCCTTCTTTCAGGATTTATGTACACATTTTTATTGTACCCGGATCTCTCGTATGGCACGACGACGTTAATCGAGATTGGAAAACGCACGCCACTTTGTGGATTTGGCTTCTTTCCGAATTTATTAATTCCGTGAGATACTCTCTGTTATTCGATTATCGCTGACGCGTAGAATCGATAATTTCGATTTTTTTGCGTATTTATTTCTAATTCGTTCGTTTTTTTATCGTTTTCCTATGGGTCGTTAACGCAGATTCGCAACAACGAGTTTCGTTGCATGTATTCGAGTCAATCATTGGAAACGAGTTTATTTCCACCTCTTAGTCAAGAATCAATCGAATTTATAAATATTATTAAAAAGCATAGAAGCGCTAAAAACGAATCCAGGTGAGTCGATTATTTATTCGATAATCTTCGGCGGTAAAATTCGATTAAAAATCGTTTTCGTCACTACAATTCGCCGTTTCGCAGATTCGCCGGTGAAGCAAGTGCGCAGAAACAAAAGACTGAACTGTGGCAAACACTTTTTTGTTAGTACACGTCTCGATATAACCTATAAAAGTCTTTCGCGGACTTTGAAATAAGAAATAAATGATTTGTTCCGCAGGTGCGATGACGATGAAGAAAAAATTGAAGAAACTTCGCAAAGCGAAAGAATCCGCGGAACACGAATGTTCCGATTGAAATTTTACTGTCAATTCGACTTTAAGCTTTACGCACAAATAAAATTGTACCTTGTAATATGCTGTGTAACTGAATAAACGAATTATCGCTGATCATCGTTCGTTTAAATCGACTTACCCATTGAAACACGACGGGGGTGGTGGGGGAATCGTATTTCCATTATGGCTCAACGGCTATTACAAAAATCAAGTTTATTCGTCAATTTTATAGATATACACCTGTTATGTAGAAAGTTTTCATCATCGTTTACACTTTTATCATTCGATGGGGCATCGCGCCAATTGCTCTCGGTTTTATTTTTTTTTTTCTTTTTTTTTTTTTCTTCTTTTTGTATTATTCATTTATATATCTGTCTATATAATAAACTCGGAGACGATCGAATAATGCAACAGTTGGCTGGATGCCCCAATAACGCTTTAATTATACCACGAGGCATATTTCTCGGTTGTTTTTTTTTTTTTTTTTTTTTTTTTTTATACGGGGCAGGTATTTAGAAACGCTATTTTACAACGTTATTTTCGTTAATTAACCGTTTAACTTCGAACATTTAATGTTTATTATCGTTACGATGTTTCTATAGAATGCATTATGAAAACTGTTCGTTGAATGTCGCATGGTGAAAGTATATATCATTTAGTAGTATACTTATTAGTCCGTGTCTCGTTGCACCAAAAGCAATAAGATATACCCGGCAATACTTTATCAAATGAGTGTGCATCGTAGATCTTTTTCCATTTAACCTCCTTTCGCGATGTATTTTTGAGCACATGGGTCAAACAAACCGATGCCGAGAAATATAATTCTCATGCGGGAAGGGAGGGGATTCATCGTTAAACGCTGTATGGTAATTTAATTGTGAAGACGATACGACAAGCTATTTTTCGTGAATTTCAATAATGTTATGGTCGTTCCGAACGTACGGTTTTACATTTAGCTATTGGCAGTAAATAGAGAACATACCGTACGTTACGAATCAATTATCGCACGACTTTGAGCAACGAAATCTATTAGATGTGGTTGTGGTTTGTATGTCTCTTCGTGTTTCGGTATCTATCGATACGAATAAGCAGCTGAAAGTGGCAATGTTAGTGCTGTCCTCATTTTTTCGTTTTTTTTTTTTTCAATTTCTCGATCCTTCGTCTCAAAACATATGTATAAGTACCTTCCGGAACTGAACATTCGAAATTTCCTCGTTAGGTTAGTTTTCATTGTGTTCCCATCTCGCCTGCGACATTTTGTTTTTTTTTTGTTTTTTGTTTTTTTTTTTCATTCTTTCGAATAACTAATGCTACTAGTTTTTATAGACAATATCTCTCTAGGCGCTGATGCTAAGGAACGTGATACAATAGGACGTAATGATATCAGAATGTACTGCCAAGTTAGTCGAAGCGCGTGTACGTGTGTAATGTACGTGATTTTATCGGTTTTTTTTTTTTTTTTTTTTTTTTTTTTTTCAATTAAACTATTTTTTTTCGGATTGATAACGAGCGAAACGGAGTTTAATGGCGAATCCATCGCACCACGTTTTTGTCTTTTATCCTCTTTCTGCATTGCAATCGATACAACCGAAAGAAGAAACGTACTCTGTTCGTTGACGCGTTTGAAAGCAGTCATTCGCTCGGATATGTCGCATAGCACACATACGATGAGCACAACACCGGTAAACATATGTTTGTTGTACTTATTTAAAATCGATTACTCTATGCCACAGACATGCATATACTTGGTATTTTGTTTTTTTTTTTTTCGTATCGTTGGATAACATTCTCGGTAATTCTATTTCATCTGAATTTTATTTTGTCTCTTGTTTTTTTTGCTAAACGTTCCGTTTTGAGGTTAAGAGGTATCTAAGCGTTACGTAGTTTTTTTTTACACGCAACAGTTTTAAACTATCGCGATGTTCGCCGGATTTCGATGAGAAGATACGTTAACGTGTAGATGTTGGCTTTATATCGCGAGCAAATAAAAATTTGAATTTTCGTTCGATAGGTTAAGTTTAATTCGAGTCATTGAGAACATATTCACAAATTATTCTGCGATGCGTTCTTATGATTTATAGTCGTGTGGATGGGCGTCCTCTCTCTTTCTCTCTATGCTTATCTCATTAATACCGTTTAATTATTCATTTACGTTTGGGTAGCTATCACTGTGCTTACTTCTGAAACATTTAATTGCTTTCTTAACTAATAGTTCACGCGCTCGCCGACATTCGCTCTCAAATTTTGCGGGAATCGCGGAACAAAAAAAAAAAAAAAAAAAATGCGCAAAGGCCTTTTTTTTCGCGATGTATTCGCGTGATTCGGAAAAACAAAACGATGTGTCGTAAACGCAAATAAAAAAATCTTTTAAAATGTCTTATTCTCTACGTATCATCGGTACACTTAAGAACATTCTCTACTTTGTTCGTTTTATCTATATAAAATACAGGGTATTTCAGATTTTCTTTTATCGTTGAGTTTTTCTCCGTCAAAATGGAACAATACCTTGAATAGAGGCGTATCGTTAAATATTCCTTCGACAAAACTAATTTATTCGATATAAATACTGCGACAAGAATTTGGAAACAACGCGTCCTCCGCCTCTAGGTACTCGACTATAGCGCTTAGCAAATTTATCTATTCCCCCGTCTCTCGCGTAATTCGTTCAAAACGATATTTGAAAAAAAAAAAAAAAAAAAAAAAAAAAAAAAAAAAAAATGCAACTCAACGACAATCTCTCGCGGGAAGACTAATTTTAGGTTATGGCAACGCATACGGTGGGCTCCATTTGAATGCTTCGCATGCACACTTGTGTTGTGTTTTAAAATTTATAATATATATATATGTATATATGTATATATATATATTTTTGTCATATAACCACATTATTAGTAGTGATAATGGAACGAATGTAATTTACGAATGTTGTTCATTATTACAAACATATATGTATGAGCAATAAAAATTCGGACCGGCTATCTTTCCGTAGGCCCGGCCCTCTCTCTCTCTCTTTTTTTTTCTCTCCTTTTCTTTTCTCTCTCTCTCTTTCTGCGACGTTTTATCGATGCAGATATTTAGAATTTCATTGTTGTGACAAACGTTTCTCGCCTCGCGTCGTTTGTATCTTTTTTTTTCGCTTTTTTTTGTTTTTTTTTTTGTTTTTTTTTTGTTTTGTTTCCTCTTTCTTTTGTGAAAATATGGCCCCTTTATTACAGGCTCGATGTAGCATTGAGAAACGAATTACTTTTTCTTCCTGAGTCTGCAACAGGCAAATTTTCGTCGCGCGTAAACTGCGCCCGATGATGCGTCGGGGGCGATCGATGTTCAAATATCGCCGAAACATAACCTCCTGACGCCCCCCCTCCACCGTCGCGCGTAGTTTCTCGTATATAATTTCGAAACTTCGAAACATCGCCGGGGCAGTTGACACGGGACTTTGAATATTTATGAGCTCTCTGTATTAATCTACTATGTGTGTATTATGCGTACGAGTTTCGTGTTTTTTTTTTTTTGTTTTTTTTTTTTTTTTCGGCGTACACACGACGTCTCCCGTATAGTACCATCGGCTTTTGAACTAAAAACAGCAAACGTCGGCTAATCCGTTCCGTAGCCATCGTTATTATGTGACACGTACCTCTCGCGAATCGCAAAGGCGACGACGGGGTATTGTTGTCACGTATTTATATATAGTTATTATATGCACGTATGATTTATGTATATATAATATAGTCGCACCCGAGATTAATATGATTCGAGGCGCGAAGGAATTGTTCGGCTAAAATGTTAGTACATATATATTTGTTTTTTGTTTTTTTTTTCTTTCTTTTTTTTTTTTTATTTATGTACGTTAATGTATGTTATTCACGTAAATATGCGTTGCGCGATATATTTTTTTGTTTTTGAGGCCCGAAGGATGAAAATTGACGCTGGCCGACTCCGCGAGATGACCCGCGTAACTTATCGAATAGATCGCGTTTTTTTTTTTTTTTTGTCAATAAAACTTCCTATTTTAATTCGAAAATCATCCCTTGCAAATCTTGTTTTTTTTTTTTTTTTTTTTTTTTTTCATTCGTGAAGATAGCGCTCGCGCCCGCGCGCACGTTTAATAACCGTTGATTAATATTTAAGTAACTCTTCAACCTTCAGTTTCGAAAACTGAGGCGTGGATGGACCTTTATTTTTCCCGGTAACTCTGTGCAACTTTTCGTCATCATCATTACCATCTTCTTTCCTTTTTTTTTTTCTTTTTTTTTTTTTTCTTTTCAATAAGTGACGAACGTTACTCATAGTGTTGTAACGATGTGTGGTTTGGCAGTGGTTGAGGCGATCTCGGAGAGTTTTACGTCGATGGGCACGCGATCGTCGTACAGCGTTGGCGCTTGTAATATAATACCAGCGGTACCGACGACGACAGCGAGTGTGAAAATCCACAGGAATAACCTGTCCAGCACCATCGCCACGTACTTCCAATCCTCTTTAACCTGCGAATCATTCAAAATTGTTTTTTTTTTTACAATTATCGAAAATATCACAATTTTTGGGATCTCGTATCGCGTTCGCTTTTCAGTTTTCGTAATTCGGGAAAAAATTATTATATATAATCGTATAAAAATCGTATCGTATCGTATCGTATCGTATATAAATTTTTCATATTTATTTTTTTTAAATTATGTTTTTAGTTAATCTATAATTATATAGAATTTTATTAAAAAATCGACAACTTTCAATCGATGAGTTTCCGAAATGTTTTTTTTTTTGTGAATTTAATTCATCAATAAATCGATTTCGAAAAAATCGAAATCCGATTCGATTCAATTTTTTTTCTCGATTTTTATTGATTTTAATATATCAATCATAATAATAATTAATAATAAAAAATATTACGATTATTATCATCAATTATTAATTTTTATTCGATCATTTTATATGATTTGCGTAATCATTTTTTAACGGGACGATACGATTTTTTAAAAATTATATATAAGAGAAAACATTTTTTTACGATGTTTTTTTTTCATGCAGTTGACTTTATAAACTGAAAGTTTGAATAACTTTCAATTGATGAGTTTCCGAAATGTTTTTTTTTATGAATTTAATTGATCCATAAATCGATTTTCGATTTCGAAAAAATCGAAATCCGATTCCTTTTTTTTTCGATTTTTATTGATTTTAATATATCAATCATAATAATAATTAATAATAAAAAAATATTACGATTATTATTATCAATTATTAATTTTTATTCGATCATTTTGTATGATTTGCGTAATCATTTTTTATCGGGACGATACGATTTTTAAAAATTATATATAAGAGAAAACATTTTTTTACGATGTTTTTTTTTCATGCAGTTGACTTTATAAACTGAAAGTTTGAATAACTTTCAATTGATGAGTTTCCGGAATGTTTTTTTTAATGAATTTAATTGATCCATAAATCGATTTTCGATTTCGAAAAAATCGAAATCCCATTCCTTTTTTTTTCGATTTTTATTGATTTTAATAAATCAATCATAATAATAATTAATAATAAAAAATATTACGATTATTATCATCAATTATTAATTTTTATTCGACCATTTTGTATGATTTGCGTAATCATTTTTTATCGGGACGATACGATTTTTAAAAAAATATATATAAGAGAAAACATTTTTTTACGATGTTTTTTTTTCATGCAGTTGACTTTATAAACTGAAAGTTTGAATAACTTTCAATTGATGAGTTTCCGAAATGTTTTTTTTATGAATTTAATTGATCCATAAATCGATTTTCGATTTCGAAAAAATCGATAACCGATTCCTTTTTTTTCGATTTTTATTGATTTTAATAAATCAATCATAATAATAATTAATAATAAAAAATATTACGATTATTATCATCAATTATTAATTTTTATTCGATCATTTTATATGATTTGCATAATCATTTTTTATCGGGACGATACGATTTTTTAAAAATTATATATAAGAGAAAACATTTTTTTACGATGTTTTTTTTTTCTTTTTTTTTTTTTTTAATATGGGAAAACGTACTCTTGTAGAGTCTTCTTCTCTCTTTGTGTGATCCGCAATGAATCTTATAGCCTCAATGGCCTTGTAGAGTTCTGGGCAGTGATGCCAATGATGAAGGGCATTGCAGAGAGCCTCGACGCTCTCTTCGGTAGGAAGTTGCGGTGGCGCTGGTGCCGCGGCTGGAGATCCGTGGATTCTACACGTGCTGCCCAAGTTAACCGCTTCCAACTCCCTGTTAAAAAAAAAAAAGAAAAATAATCGTAAAATTTTATTTTCATCATAACGAATTCCACTTTCCCGCGTCTATCGCGCCTAAGAGGATTAACCGTCCAATTTCCTCCGTTATATTGATCTCACCGCGGATTGAGTTCGTCGCGAGAATCGACACTGGGAAACAGAACCGATGACTCGACGAGTTCCGACGCTGATGCCTCGACAAATAACGACGGATCTCGAAGTTCAAGACCGTTGCAAGTTCTGACCATAACGCGTTGACTGTGATGGGGATCCAAAGTCCTTTTGTCGATTTGGTATTGCGGCCTGAAATTCGAGAAACGAAAAAAAAAAAAAAAACGATTAATACTTTTCGTTGAAATGATTTGTCGAACTTTTCGAGAGTTTTTCGGGATATACTTTACCTGCGCATTACCAATAATCGCGGTAAAACGTGAATGAAGACTCGTCGGACCCACGGCGCCATCACGTGAGTCTGCGGCGATCGGAAGTGGACATTGAGGACCACAACCGTTACGCATATACTGTCGTAAACGTAGTATCGGTTAAATTCAGTTACTTATGAAATAATTCGAAAAAAAAAAAAGAAAAAAAAAAAAAAAAAATTAGTCACAAGTGTTATACACGTTATACCTGAACGTGTCGAGGATCATCGTGAAGAGTACAAATTTTCCGAGTAACGGAACGACTAGCGACGTCGGCGGGATGATCTCAGCCAAGAGAAGGAAGAACACCGTCAACGACAGTAATATGGAAATCGAAAGGCTCACCTGCAACCCATTGAAATTATCAACAAAACAAATAAATCGTCGAATCGCTCCGAAATGCTTAATACTTAAGTAAAATTTACAACGACTGAGAATAATTTTTTTCCCGTTTCTAACGTCGAGTTTCCTATGAAATATTGGTAAAGGAGTATAATAATTAGCGAATTCGTTAATACCGAGAAAAAAATATATCGAAATGAGTTTCGAAACGACGAAAAAAAAAAAAAAAAAAAAATGAGTCCGACAAATTATCGAAAATTCGTTGACTTTCGGATTTTCCGATTACAAATCGGATTTTCAAACAAATTTAAAAGAAAGCATAAGATAAATATTTACTTTCGCAATAATCGCCTATAAATCGAAAAACTCCGAAAAATCTTTCGCACCGATTTCAAGATATATTTTCATTCGCAATATATCGCAAAACCCCAAAACCGATATTTCCCTCCAAAAAATCGATGCGCAATCGCCGAATATTTTATTGTCCACTAAACTCCGAAATTATTCCGAAAAATCAAACTTCAGCAACGAGACATCGTCCCGAAGAAAGCGACGAAGCAAAAAACTTACGGAAATTACCGATAAAAATATCGTGACACATAAACTTTTGTCTCTCACGAGAGACAATGAATATTTAAATAAAAATCGCGGAATGAACCGTCAAACATTGGATAAAAATGGAATCCGTATGAGCCGTTCGTCTCCATCAGAATTCGCGAGCCGTGAGAAGCCGCTTTTCCTATCTATATAACGTATATTCGCTGATACGCGTACATTTATACGAACGTTCATCGTCGCGCACATCGGTTACAGTCGCTATATATACATATATAATCGTCTCTATGTGTATCACACGGAGGCAGCGGGGTACGATGATTGGAGAGGATATTGTTTAGCGTTCCGAAGCGCATTGATCTACATGCGGTTATGCAGAGGGGGATGGAAGGCGTTGAGGGTGTTCTCCGGGCGAAGCAGCGGTCGCGTTGGAAGGCAAAAGCCACGAAGCGAAGGTGACGACGACGTTGCGACCGGAATGAAATACAACGGTCTGGTAAACGGCCGCGAAATGTTCCGATGTGACTCCTGACCTTCTCGTCATCAAACGAGAGTTCTATGTATACCGCGAAGAGGACACGTCGGAACAATATAACTGAATAATATAGTCACGTGGCATAGATACATCGATGTTTCCAACCGCTTTAATCCAAAGCTTGTTGGGTATCGCGCCTCGAGGTCAAGAGTCCAACAGGAATGGAGGTCGAGGCGTTCATTCTCGTCCTCGTCGTCGTCTTTTCACCGCCGAAACTCTTCTCGCAGCTGAAAACCTCATTGTGTCCGAAAGAAAAAAAGAATAAAAAAAAAACGGCAACATCCACGGATTCCTCGCAGTCGAGGGGCACTTCTTCTTCGATGCATTGTTCCGCGTAAAGGCTTTGAGATAAGGCTGAGGATATGCATAAAGGAATAAGGGCCGCTGCTGCTGCTTCTGCTGTTTCTATTCTTTTTTTTTTTCTCTTTCACAGCATCGATAGCCGCGAAACTTTCGAGAGATCGAAAGGGCTTTTCCACGTGTATTTCAAGGGTAATACAGTTGGAATAAAAGAGAAAGGAGAAACTTCGCTGTTGCGACATTTCATATGAGTCTTTAGACACTTTTTTGACGATTCATTGGAACGAACCTTCTCGCCGCTATCGCTCGGCAAGTAGAACACGAGGACCGTGAGAAACGATATTCCCATACAGGGAATTATTAGATTAACCGTGTAGAACAACGTCTTTCGTCTCATAGTGATGTTGAATGTGATGTCGAGATACGGCTCGTCGCAACACGTGTAGAATTTCTCGTTTCTGAAAAAAAAAAAAAAAAAAATTAATGCGTTACCATCGGCGATTATCGTACCATTTTTTGTGATTCTCTGCCTTTCGGTAATATTGTTTTTTTTTTTTTTTAATTTTTTATCGTTGATATGCGTTATTTTACCTTACGGCGGGAACCTCCAGAATGTCCCATTCTACGGATGGATAAAACTCCGATAAATCGACACCGATGTTCACCACGTTACTTCCGCGAATCTCACCTATGTGCCTGAGATCGACCTGCGATTTTAGAGAAGATATTAACTCGTAAATATAAAAAAAAAAAAAAAAAAAAAAAAAAAGATCGCGGCGACAGGAAAAACGGGATATATTAACCATTACTATAGATCGATAAATATGAAAATCATGCGGAGAATGTAACTCGATGTTCCGCCAACGATTCGTGAACGTTGAGGCAAAAGCATTAAGAAAAAAAAAAAAATGATAAAAATCGGAAAATGAGAAGGAAAAGAACATCGGATCGGTTATTGAGGATCGAAGCACGTAATTCGCAAGGGGCGCGAGAAACGTGAAAGCATCTTAGCTCCGGGAGTACCTATGAGGAATTCTCCCTTTTGCCGGCCTTGAGGCCTCCATAGACCACCGAGGAATTGGAATATTTCAACTTATTATACGAGAACATCGGTGCAAAAGCTTCGCTATCGGTTTCGTCGTCTTCTCATCCACCGCCGGCGAAGCGCGATACTCGATTTTGCTCTCTCGACGATCTCAAAGACGTATATAGAAAAATTTCCGTTATCCAAGTATCACAAGCAGAGATAGAAGGGGCGGTGGATACCGTGCGAAGTTTTGTCACGTCTCGGAGTGAAATATATATACTTTCAACTTCATACTCGTGGGATTTTGGATTTCAATCGTAAAAGGGGGTCTCGTGTGTGCGTTCGAGAGTGCAGAAGATATATATAGAGTTGTTGATGCGATGTCTCTCGTCGGTTCGAAGATCTTTGTCTTTTTTTTTTTTTTTTTCGTATATCGAGACAACGGAAATATACGGTATTCAAGACACAAAGTGGAATATACTGCTCGTGGGAACATTGAATCACAAATTTCTGTTTTTTTTTTTTTTTTTTTTTTTTTTTTTTTTTTTTTTTTTTTTTTCGAGAAGATACGCGAAATTTATAGGATTTTCGTAGTGTGGAGATAGTCACCTGAAAGCCATCGTAGGTCCACGATCCGAATTTCATGACGCAGGTCTGCTCGTCGAAAGGAAAATACTCGACGTCGATCTCGCAGGAAGACTTGTAAATTGCCGGTGGCTTCCAGTCCACCCGACCTGTGTAATTCAGCGTCGCTTTGGTCGCGAGTGTCACCTCGAAGTTGCCGTCGGCACTGAAACATTCAAAGGGATAAAACCCATGAAGATATTCATTGCTTCAACGCTATTTCTCTCGTGGTTATTACATATGTATGAAGAAAAAAAAAAGAAAAAAAAAAAAAGAAAGGAAGAAAGAAGAAACTACTAACTTGTTGTACAAAACTATATCGGGCCTCCATATGTGGTCGGACGGTACGTGCAGCATCTCGACGCCGCCGTATTCCTTTGGATCCCACTGCAGTTTGTAGTCGTACCACGACTGTGAAAAAATGAAAAAAAAAAAAAAAAAAAAAAAAAAAAAGAAAAAACATATATATAGTGTATAACAATATCCGGAGCGCAGAAGTGTATATTTATATTTAAAGGCTATAGGTAGCAGCGGTGCTATCGAAGAAATACGTGGAATATTGCCGAAGATCTCGACCATCTCATGCACAATTTTTCTGCACGGCACCGCGTAGGAAAATCAACGAGAAAAAGAAAAACGAGAAAAAAAAAAAAAAAAAAATGTAATACGCATAGGAATAGACAGTACGCGACGGGTGGAATATAACGTTTCCGAGGGAAGAAATGAGACTAATATGTCGAGTCGGTCACGTATTCGTTTATATACAAGCTGACTGAGGTAACCTGAGAGCTTTTCCGGGAGATATATATATATATATATATTCAACCTTTGAGAGATATCCCTGTCGTTTCTTCTTTTGTAGTCAACGAAACCGAAAGCTCTCCCCAAGGCGGACTTTCGCATTATGTTTACGGATTTGTCGGATTCTATAACTGCGTATTATACTTGGCTACCGATTAAAATGATAATAAATCGACCGGGAAATCGAACAGATTCGATTGTTATTTTATTTTTCGTAAAAAAAAAATCGTCAGAACACTCAAAATCGTCTAAAACATCGAGAAAAGTCGTAAAAAAAAAAGTTGATAAAATATAATTTGTTCGCAAGTAACGGTAATATGATTATTATTTGGAATTGAATTTGCCGCGAGTCCGTCGTAAAATTTCGAATTCATCGAGAATCGACCATTTTTTTTTTTTTTTTTTTTCTTTTTTTCCCGCTATAATTGTTGCAAATTTCGAGATAATGAGGTGAAATTTTCAATGCAAGCGGATAATACGTGAAGAAGATTGCGGAGTAGAAATTTGCACATTGCTTTTTCGTTTTTTTCACTTAACACGAAGCTTCCTCGATGACGAAGCCAAAAGATTCATTAACCGCCATATTTTCTCATAGAGGGAGTTTCGTGAAAAGTGGAAAATAATGAGAAAGCAATATGCAACGTTCTACTTTACGATCTTTTTTTTTTTTTTTTTTTTTTTTGAGGTCACGAAGAGATTATACGACGGACGTATCCAGTTTGCAAATTAGTAAATCTTCGGTCGTATATTAATCCTGTAGGTAAGCACATCGCGGTTCCCTTTCAAAACATAATATCCTTATAATGTATGCGTCGCCATCGACACTCGTGGCTTTTAGCCACAACCCAAATATTTGATGTCCGTGTTCGCGTTAGCGGACGAGACGAGAGACAGAGAAGAGGGAATCTCTTGCTCGCTCCCTAAGGATGGCGGAGAGGGCGAGAAAGGGGGGTGGGGGTGGGGGTGGCGATGAGTAATGCGACAGAGAAGAGAGTATTCTCGTCGAGAGACGAGAAGGAGGAGTTGGGCCACTTAAACGAACAAACAGGGCCCTCACCGGGAGCGACGGGGCGCGGGTACCGAACGGCAAACCGGAGGAGCAGAGGGGTGTATAGTGAAAGCATTCTCGAGGGTTTAAACCTCGTCGAGGCAGAAACTACGATCTCTCGTGTCACAGCAGCGGCACAAGCAGCAAACGGACCTCTCGATTGCCGCATTAATTAAACTTTTCCTCACCCGCCCCCGTCGTATTACTTCCGCGATCTCTATCCCCCAACTATCTCATTCGAAGAACATAACCTAACAATTCTCTCGAGGACTTTTCAATGAAAAGAGATATCGGATATCTCATTACAAAAAGAAAAAAAGTCTCATTTTTTTCGTGCCAAAACGCAATCAGCGACAACGAGTTTTTCGAGGCGTGGGCTTTGTGAAAGGGAAGCGAAACAATTCTTGTCTGATCCCACATCGACTCGTTCTACTTGCCGCGATGTTTCGTACACAGATATATATTGTCTATTCGAATGATAATTACTTCATTGTCTGTGAATATACATATATATATTTGTTTTTCAATAAAGAAGTTTTGGAGGCGTCCTATAGTTTCGGATGAATGCAAAATATATACAGACGGAAAGGCTAAATAAAGATGGCGGGCGTAGTAGCAGTAGTAATAGGCGCCGGAGGCGCAGCAGACGTCTGTCAGACCTCGGAGGGGGGTAATAATACGATATACACCGAAAAGTGGATTGTGCACGTAGTGCACGCTTCGCCGGATCTATTTTGTGGCGTTTGCCGAGGGGCTCTCTGTTCCGTTGCAGCATGCAGCTCTCGGGAGTCAACGTTTACGTATGGCGCGGTGCATACATCTTTGTTTCACCGCGAGATACAGGTGGATCACCGGGCTGCGTGTGTCTGTCAGCTCGCGGTATGCTTCTCCGGTATAGATATATATATATATATATATCGTCTCGTCTCTCGTATATATATATATATATATATGCTGTTGCAGCTGCATGTCCGCGTTGCGCATAGCTATAGATACGCGATAGATAAACACAGTCGCGCATAGAATTATAGATGTCATAGAGAGAGCATAATGCCGCGTCTACTGTTCGCTCCAATTCCCGAGACGAGACGAGTAAGTAAAGATTTTTATAACAAAAGAATAAAATAAACGTGAAAAAAAAAAATCTCGAGAAAAAGGGGTAATTACGTAGAAAAAAAACTATACGCTAAAAATATTTTGGAAATATACGAAATGCGGGGTTTTTATATGAAATTTTTTTTTATTTCGTACGAAATAATGAAAATTTTTATATATTAACAAAATTACAAAGTAGATTTTTGTATATTGCTTTTTTGTTAACTTATCGTTATTTTGTTAACATAATGCCGCGTCTCCTGTTCGCTCCAATTCACGAGACGAAACGAGACGAGTAAGTAAAGATTTTTATAACAAAAGAATGAAATAAACGTGAAAAAAAAAAAAAATCTCGAGATAAAGGGGTAATTACGTAGAAAAAAACTATACGCTAAAAATATTTTGGAAATATACGAAATGCGGAGTTTTTATATGAATTTTTTTTTTTTTATATGAAATAATGAAAATTTTAATATATTAACAAAATTTCAAAGTCGAATCTTATATATTGATTTTTTGTTAACTTATCGTTATTTTATCATAAATTTGGTGATATCTATTTGGAAAAATGTATTATGAAATTTATTTGAAATATATAATCTTTCGATGAAAATATATTGAATATATCATACGATATATTTTACGATATACTTTTTTTTTCATTCGCGTAACGCTTTTGAAAAATATTAACGATTGTCCCGGCGAAGGTAAAGCAAAAGCGAGGAGAGACAATCAACGAAATGAATTATACTCTCGCGAGCCGTCGGGTGGTTCTTCAATTCGCTTGAGTTTGTAGTGCAGTTATGATAAAGGACTCTTCGAGCGGTGAAGGTATTCGCGTGAGAAAGATCCGCGCGAGAGAAAGAGAGAGAGAAGCTTTGGGCGGAAATCGCGATTTCGTTATAATACGACCACAGAGATAGTCACGAACAACGGGAGAGAATCGTAGAATGGATATCACGAAGTTCTGAATCTATCGGAACTCGAAAGTCCTTGAAACCTTTGGACGCGAGGCGGAGAAGACGAAAATTTAACTAAACCAAACGAGAATTCGCCGGGGCGTTGAGATTTAAGGCAATGGATTGAGAAGGGCGGACGGAACTTCGGAAAGTTCGGTCGTTGAAAATTATTAAGCTGCTGAAAATATGTATATCAATTTATTCGACGATACGCTTCGCTTTCGCGTTCTTCTTTTCTTCCGATTTTGAAACTTTGTAGACATCAACGAATGTTCGCGTAAAAAACCGGAAGTATTGGGAAAGAAAAAAGGAACTATCGGAGATTTTTGTCGGCTAAAGGAAATCTCGAAACTGTAAAAACTTTGATTTACATTGTCATCGCTTTCGAAATATCTCGGGGTACTAATTTTCGGCACAGAGAACCAATTCGTCTGCGACGACTATTCTACTACAGCTTCGCGTCTGTCGGCGACAATTTGCGGTTACCTAAGGGTATTCGCGGTTGCGTTTCTCTCGACGCTGTCGCGGAGGCTCTCGTCTCCCTTTTTGTTCATCGTAAATACAGTTATAGTTCGTTTTTGTCTTTCGAGTTGACGTTAATCGCGGTCCATTAGTATGCGGAAAATAGAAGTGAGAGAATTACGGGACAAAATGGGCACTGAAGCAAAACGGGAAAATGGTAGCATTTTTCTTTTTTTTTTATTTGACGCGAAATTTAAAAAAAATTACGTTAAATTTCGAAATTCCACTTTTTTTTCATTCCACTTTTTTCAACACTTTTTTTCAAATTTCATATTCACAAAACATTTTTTTTTATTTACATTTCATAACAATTTTTTTTTTTTTCACTATAATGCAATTTTTTAAAAAATGTTATACATTTTTTTCAATTAATTTTCTTTCTATGTGTCCATCACGTTCCGCTCTCTCCATTTCTCTTGAGCGCTTTCACGCCAAACGGAGGTAAATTAATGAAAGGAGAACGAGAGAACGCGCGTAGTTGAGAAAACCGAAAAAAAAAAGTGGAATAATAAGCGGTTACTCCATACGGCAGTGAGATCGTCTGTACTTCGGTCGAACTGCAGACCGACTGCCTGCAATCCGCGATGTCTAATAAATGACTTTTTTTCGGATCTTTTTATCCAAAATAGACGAAGTCTTATGCGACTTAATTATCAGATATTCGGCTATTTAAAAAAATTAATATTCGGCTATTTAAAAAAATTAAAATTAACGAGAGTCATCAATCCGCGAAAAAATAAGTATCGCGGCACTGAATTTTTTTTTTTTTTATTGAATTAACAAAGTTACCGTCAGATACGTTCAAACAGAATATTAATTCGATTCAATGAAAAATTCATCTCTTAAACAATTATTCGCATCGGAAAACCAAATATTTAACACAATTAATTTTTTTTTTTAATTCCATTAAAAAACATTTTTTTTTTCTCGAAATGATAAAAAGTTCACACCGCTAAATACGAAGAAAATTTCATTGCGAGACAATCGTATATCCTTATCGCGAATTGCTTAACTTCTCTTCCTAACTTTCCGAAAACTCAATTAACTCGGTTACTAAGTAACGCGCGAAACAAACTGTGCAAATAGCTCTCTGGCAAAGACGTTGGAAATATACGTAGTTAGCGCGTAATTATTTATAATACCAGTGGTATATCGTCGTGAGAAAAAAAACCCTTAAATACAATTCGTAACATTTTGCAATTTACCTGCTCGACCCATAGATTAGTCGTCATGATCTGATTCTTGAGATTCTGAAAGTATTAAAAAGAAAAAAAAGTCTAATTAATTACAAACTTACGAAGTCATAGTGGAGGAGAGACGGGATTCGTTAGTTTCGATAAAAAGAAATGCAATTTTAACCCTTCGCGTTCGGGGAACGTAAATATACGTACGAATTTTTCGATCAGTAGTTACCTTTAAACGCGTTTTTCTGAAAACTGCATTTTCAAAATTGATGTAACGTATAGCAAAAAAACTAATCGACCGATTCCGATGAAATTTGATATAAATTTTTTTTAACCTTATTGTCTAAAACATAAAGCTAAATATTTTTGAAAATTAAAAAAAATAAAAATTTTAATTGCAAAATGTAGCAATTTTTTTTTCGGAAAATTCAATCTTTTTATTCCAAATCGAATGAAAGAAAAATCTTCAGTTTTTTGTTTTTATTAATCCCGCCGATGCTACGCGTAACGCCGTCTGACAATATCCGCCGTAACCCCTTTAGAAGACCGTGTCATACCTCCGCCATTTTTAAAGATTATAAAAAAAAATAAAAAATACCATGTAACACCCAAAAGTAGTAATAAAAAGTACCCGAAGTCTCAAAAATATTGAACAAATCGTTCCTTTAAAAAAAAATCATGAAAACCAGCAATTTTTTCCTCGCCGAAGGGTGGCGATCGCTAAATAAATGATCGTCGTAAAAAAAATAAAAATTTGAATTGTAAAGCTCACCACGTCGATGAGCTGCGAGAGCTTGAGCTTTATCTTCACGGTTAATGCGTCGGTGACGTTAACCACTGGACGCACGAGTTTGTTGTAATTCGAGAGAAGATCGTCGTACAGCCGTTTCGCGTCCGGGTTCCCCGAGCATCCTGAAAAAAAAAAAAAACGAAAAAACGAAAAAAAAAAAAAAGAAGAAAACGAAGAAATTTAAAGTTTTTTGTCTTCCGATAACAGCAAAAACTTTAAATGTATGTCGGCATTTAAATTTTTTTCATTAATAAATATAAAAAAAAAGATTTCGTTGTTCCGAAATCTCAGTTGAG
This sequence comes from Buathra laborator, assembly GCA_934046635.1. NCBI lineage: Eukaryota > Metazoa > Arthropoda > Insecta > Hymenoptera > Ichneumonidae > Buathra > Buathra laborator. The sequence continues at coordinate 11,844,137 of OW203900.1, forward strand.
CGAAATACGATTTATCAACTATTCGCATGTATTGTTGAGATTCTATTTGTTCCAAATGAATATTAGTTGATTTTAACTATTATTTTTAAACAATAACTGAATATTTATTGCATCACATCGAATAATATATTCGTTAACTGCGAATAAACTCTTTTCTCAGTGCGGCAAGTTATGCTAAATTGGTAAACAGTATGAGAAGGATTTTCGTTAATTCAACGAGCCCGGCGTGTGGGATAATTAATTACGCCGGGGCCTGCTGGACGACGACGACGAGGAACTACGTGTTAGCCAGAGGATGGCAGAGGGTAGAGGAGGGTAGAGAGTGGTGTCTGGATGTTCTCTCGTCGTTGCATACACCGCATCGCTCCGTTGGCCGACCCTTGCATCCCAGCAGGAGATCGCCACTTTGCTTAATCCCCGTTTTCATTGTCCCGTCCATTATGTATAGTAGAAGTAGTTGGTATATAACTACGAGAGTATATATATATAATATGAGAGAACCGCCCGCGTGAATCTTCCCCGAGGGACAAAACGAGAAAGACGAGAGGAAAGGCTCAATGGAGATACTGGAAAAGCTTTCTCTCCGTGGCGCAGTGGAAAAAGTAAGAGGAAAACATTTCGAACGGACAAAGAGTAATAGAAACATAGAAAGAAAAAGCGAATATCCAGCCGCAAACGCTGCTAGAATGTTGGAAATAACAAGAAAAAAAAAAAAAGAAAAAAAAAAAAAGTTAAAATAAATAACGCGATAATACAAACGGAGCGTCAGGATAGCGAAGATATTGTCGATTCGGTCATCGAGTCAGAGAGGGAAATGATAGAAAAACAACGAGGTCTCGAATGTGCGGAGATAAAAAAAGCCGAAAAAAAAAAAAAAAAAAACGAGAGAGCTTTAAGGGAGAACCGAATGAAGCAATTAACATCGCGGTTGTTTTTATATAGCTTTCGGTAGAGTAGAATTAGACGCGAACGAAAAAAAAAAAAACACAATTGAACCCTCTAAAGTTTCTGTATACCTATATTCCTCCTTTTCGACGCGTTCCTTCGTAATAGAATCTTTCATAGATCGTTAGGTCCGTAGGCTGGTAAAGTTTCGTTCGCGATATTACGAAAAAAAAAAAAAAAGTCGTTCAGGACTTAACGAATCGTAAACAGCTTGAGGAGGCGCTGCTCTCTCGTTGCTTCTGAATTCGCCCTCTCTGAGTGAAAGAGAAACCCGTCGAAACTGTGAGTAGAGTTTTCCCGAGAGAGTAACGTACCCAACCTATTAAGGTTCGAGTCTCGCATTTCTACCCCATGCATCCCGAACCTCTCTGCCTCTCTACTACTCTCGGAATAATCATCATCACCCGACAAGATTTTATCGGGATGAGAAACTCCGTCGCTCTACCGCACGTCGACCAAAGCGAATTTGGAAGATAGAGAGAAGGTTTAGCGACAGAAACGCATCTCTCTCTCTCCCTCACCCCCATCAGTAAAAGCCGAGATAATTGCACCTAATTACATTAGGTTCGTAATATCCGGACGAATCGTGTACGGAAATCGCTCTATCTAACCTCAAAAGTTCCGTCTCTCTAATGGATCTGTGCGAAATTAAGAATAAATCGGCAGTGAAGCGTTACCGAGACAAATTGACATCAATAATACGCCACTTTATTCTTTACGAAAGAAAATTCTCTTAATCCTTCTCCACAGTGATTCATCGCGTCTACTCTGGAACTTTTATTTTCGTAAGGTAAGTGTCCCCATTTCCAACGTCTACGACACGGAACTCTGACGGAGGTGTGGTACATTCAACGCGCGACGAAAATAAATTTGATGATTATTGCCACTTCGCTGTATAATTTAATCGATGATCTTTCGAAAAATCGTTCATTTAATTGGTTTTTAATAAATAAATAAAACACAAGAATAGGTCGTTTATTTTTATCTTCAATACACGAACATAAATATTTGAGGTTATGTATTACGATTTAAAAAAATGCGTCGAAAGCGCGTCTCGTTGTTTTTATTATTTAAAATGTATATAAAAGACATCGTTAATGCCGAAAACTTAAGGTATAACATTTAAAAACAAAATGAACGTAAACGTTAATTCGGGAGAATTCGCGAAGGGATTTCTCGCTTTCGAAAGAGATCCCCCGGGTTCACGCGTTTGCCGACATAAATTCGCTTGGGCTATTTGTCATGCCGAATATAACGACGGTTCCGCTCGGCGTTACCCCGCGAGAATGGGGCGGAGAGTGGCGAGGGGGAGGGGGAGGGGGAGGAGAGAGGACCGTCCCAATCGAACGAGGGCACCGGCCAATTAATTCGTCCTCTCGAAATATAATACATACCTATATAGTTCAGCACCGGGATACACCGAATTTATACCGATAATTGAATGTACACCGTGTGCTCTCGAAGTATTTTCGTTTCTCCTTTTGCCTTTCTACCTACGATTCCCCCGACCCTCGTTTCTCTACATCGGAAACTTTGGATTCCCGCGGTGTTGCGCGCAGACAAGAGATATGTGTCTATAACGTCTGTACATTTTCGGATACAATATAAATTTGTATTCACAAGAGTGAAATTCGCAGACGCTTCGGGGTTTATTGCACTTCTCTGCCTTCACTCCGTTTATCCACAGAATGGAATGTACGATTTAGGAAAACATCGCGATTCATGGTTATCGTGTTGTTTAAGGTTCGCGAGAATTTCATATCAGTTACTATATTTGTTTATCTCAATAGTCGAAAAATGTTCCGTTGAGGTTATGTGAAACACGCGCTCGGCGCTCTCTCTCTCTTCTCGATAACGAGAATTGTAATGAACGCCATGTTGATTTTTTCTCGAATTTCTGTGATCTCCAAATGGCATTCATTATCAGTTTTTATGATCGTCTGCGGCTTTTCAAATGACTTTAATAAGAAATCGTACGATATAAAAAAGTAAGAAGTATCGTATCGCGGAATTCCCCTTCTTTCTCGTTAATGCAATAATAACTAATAGGCAAAAGGTATAAGTATCCGAAACACGTGAATCATTAGCGCTTGTCTAACGATAAATCACAGTATAAATACATATATAGGTTATCCATTTATTGGACAACGCGAGTGAGGCGCGTTCTGCGAAAGAACGAAAGAGAGCGGAGGAGGGGAGGGAGGAGGCAGGGATTGAGTTTGGCAATAGGATTTTATCGATTTATAGAAAAAACGACATACCTGATATGAGAACCAACACTATCCACATGATCCCCACCAGGCTCTTCATCATGTCATTGTGACGTCACGTCCGCCTCATTTCTCCTCGCCTTTGAGTCCCTCTTCGCGGATACCGCGGTACTCCGTCTGCAAAAGAAAAAAAGCAAAAAAAAAAAAAAAGTCACACGAATGTTCGCTGTTGAGTTTTTGATCCCTGATGATATATCGTCGACGCGATAATACACACAGTACCGTTCGTCGTAATACGAGAGACATATATTTCTGCGATCGAGACTCGATTTCTCGTATCGACAGTTTCATCCGCGATAAAGTCGAAGCTTCGCTTTTTCTTCTATTAAATACAAGATTTACGACGATTTTTTTTTTTTTTTTTTTTTTTTCGAGAATATAAATTATTCGTTATAATTTTGTTCCTTGAATTATCGGCGAGAATATCGTGAATTTTCAACTCAATGGATGCCTACATGGAAATAAAGTATCGGCAAAAAATTGATTAGAAATATATGAAATTCGGTGTTTCTATATAATTTATATATTAATGGTATCATTTTTTTAATATATTTCGGGAGATAAATTTACAGAAATATATTCGTAATATACAATTTTTCGATGTACTTTTTTACCATGTGGGCGGCGGGAATTAATTTTTTCACTACATCGACGAGGAATTTCACGAATTATGAGCGGCGAACAGATGGGAGGATTGTTAAGTTTGCGAGATAAATATTTGAGACACGCGATGAGCGCAGAAACGACGTTCGCGAGACGGAAATCACTGTTGCGTTCGAGTCCTTTCGGTATTCATGCATGTCGATGCATTTCCGTAGTAAAAAAAATGCTTAAAAATGCATTCCCATTGTCAAGATTTGTCGGGTATATGCGAAGTCTGTCATATATCCTATCGTTATCGAAGTTATAGGTTATGAAAAAAAAAAAAAAAGATATATCGAGTGGCAGGTACTTATCACCATCACGGTGTATATTTTGAGGACAAACTCCCCGCGATGCCTCGCCGCGAACGAGTGCCAATAAATCGACGAAGAATCCGTAAAGTAAAATTCCGAAGAACGTCCTTTCAATTTTTCATCTCGTAAGAATACGAGACTAAAATTGGCGATAACAGGCTTTTCGATGTTTTCACGATCTTTGTCGCGTTTTGTGGGAAATTAATTGATAATAATTTGAATATTTCGGAAACAATCATATTAATAATAATAATAATAATAATATCATTATTATATATTATATATAAAAATTATATTATTATTATTATTATTATATGATATTGATATCAATAAATTTATTTTTCAAAAATTAACATTATTATTATTTTACGATATCGATAATAACAATATAATTAATATTTAAAATCGCAATAAATCGATTATCGTCAGTTCGTCACTTCGTCAGTATCGCGAAGTTCGATTGGTAAGATCACTCGAAGGATTGACGCGATGCATAACTGGGCCATCAGCGACAGTCGCGACTGTTTGCGTGGAATGGAGATAAAAAAGTTGTTCTATATTCAGTACAATATGAAATAAAATTTGTAGGGCTCTAGACGATCGAGAGGGGTCTGACCACTCGACCGCAGTATCCACTTTGACGTAACTGCAGCAGTTTGGTCAGTGGTCCGACGGTGCTGCATTGCCGGAGTGAGAGATAGAGCCGTCGCGGCACCGTTGACCTTTTCCACTTGTTCGGGGAGTACAGAGAGAAAGATAGAAGGGGGATTTAGCAGTAGAGAGACACCGGGAAAGACGAGGGTAGAGAACGTAGTCGTGCCGGTCGATTTATCACGAGTTCGTGAGGATTTCGTATATCCGTTTTCAGCATACAATACATATCTATATTCATAGTGATATATATGTATATAGATATATATGTAAAACGAATGCATATAATGTACGCAATATACGAGTAGATCGTCGAAAGGCGTACCGATGACACAGACGTAAGAGAACGGGTTACGGCAAATCCTCGAGTTTTCCGCTTCATCGATGTTATCTCTCTCGATCTTTTTTTTTCTCTCTCTCTCTCTCTCTCTTCAAAGTAGGATAACCCGAACGAAGAAAAGGAAGAACGAGAGAGAATAATCGGAAGTGGAGAGAGAGAAAAAAAAAAAAAAAAAAAAAAAAACAGAGAGAAGAGCAGCCGTTGATGGCGTGCGTCCGAGCGGATGGCGTCAACGTCATATTTCAAATTGAATTCTTCCATCCCGCGGCAGGTGTGTCCTGTGCAGTCTGTATGTATTCTCAGCGGTGAGGATTTAGAAAGCGTCGTAGTGGTGGATGGGACAACGTCGTCTAGTCGTCGGCGACCGGGACATTAATTTAATAGACGAGCGTCAAACCGCCGGGATCTCGGGGCGGAGGGAGGGAGGGAGGGAGAGGGGAGGGGGGGGAGAGACGCAGCGATATAGATTGCATACTTCGATCGGTGCAACATCGGAGGCTTCTACATATACCTATTGTATAGCTTACAATACATATAGATAGATGACAAGCGCGCATACCTTCCCGTTCTTCGTCATCGTTCAAGCGATTTTTCCCCCTCCCCTCCTCTCACGTGCCTGACTCGCGGTTGACAAAGCAAAACTTGCGAACTAAAGGACAGAACTGATGCGACGTACAAACGGATTTACCGGGGGGATATATATTCGACGAAAGTTTGAGGTCTCAGCGGGGCTACGGGGACCAAAGCGGAAGTGCGACCGGCTATAAGGTTAAACAAACATTATAACAACAATAGTCTTCGAGAGTTTGTCTCGTACTTTGGAAGTTTTTCGACGAGAGTCGACGTTGACGAAGTTTTTAATCCTTTGTATAACTTTACTTAGATCCATCCGTCCGATGGTCGAAGAGGGGGGGGGGGGGGGGGGGGGGAGTTTAAAATTCAATCGATGGGATTGAAGGCATAGATTTTTTTTTTCGTGAGGCATGAAATTCTTTGATTTTTTTTATTTATTTTTATGCGGCTTTTTATCATATCCGGTTATTCTTGCGCGCCGAAGACGCATATCGATCGCATATACACTGTTATTGGGTTAACTAATTCGTATTATTCGATCTATTGTTTTCGGAGTTCGAAGTTTGTAGAACTTTTTTTTCTCGTAAATCATCGTGTGATTTATCATTTTTCAAAATATTATTACGAGATTAATCGTTTCGCGATGTCGGAGAGGAAAGGGGTTTATAGGGTGGAATTGAGATTCAATATAGATAACCACTGTTATGCATAATATCGTACAAATAAATCCATTTGTAGGTGTTTTCCGTTACGAATTCGATTTGCCACGGAAATAGGAAGTGACGCGGGAAATTTAAAGGTTTAACGTTGAAAGAGAGAGAGAGAGAGATCGACGTAGTTGAATATCCGATGGTGGGGGGGATCTATCCCTCGTACACTACTTCATTTCGCTTTGCATATCGCTTAGAATTCATGTATGGAATTCAATTTACGGGGGAAATATAACCGCGCAGCGTCTGTGCCCGGTCTGTGGAGGGTCCGCGGGGGCGCGCCGATGAAAAAGAGTATCGCGGAACAATCGGAAAGGGCTGGTGGGCGCGTCGCTGTGTGGGAAGTGCCGGAGGGTAAAAAAAAAAAAAAACCCGAACGATATAGAGCGCAGAGAGTGCATCGTTTCTCGTACGTTCATCACGTGAAAAGTGAAAAAGATCGAAAAAAAAAAAAAAAAAAAAAATAAACGACTAGAGTGCCTCGAAGAAGAAATCCATGTCGAGAGACGACGATACATTAATAATAAATTGCAACTGCGTGCGGAGTACCACGGCAGCGGATATCAAGGGTTTGTCGAGAGAGGACGACTCTAAATTCTTCAGGGAAATCATATATCGATGTTTTTTTTTTTTTTTTTTATAAAAAATGCAAAGTTGCGCCGATGATAAGGAAAAGCACGCAGCGAAGTAGCTACACCAGTTCCGGAGAATCAGATAGGTTATGTAAAACGTGGAAGCGAATAAACGAATTAAATAAAACGCCCTTAGGCACGAGTCGCAAATCAAACGAGTGGCATGAGAGTGATAACGTCGAGGTTTTCATCGCGCATGGAAGGGGGCGATACCTCGAGGCATTCGTGAATATAATATGCGCATATCATTATATCGATTCTCGTAAAAATACGAAAATTCGTAGTACCCTCCCTTTCCGCAGTAACAGAATTCGTATAATTCGAAAAGAGACTCTCTTGCGAATGGAAGATATATATCCTTTCAAACTCAATGCGGAAAAGAGATCAGGACATTAGAAAACGTGAAAATTCGCGCGAAAAAAAAAACGAGCTGATCGATAGTCGAGTTCGAGTTCGAGAGATGGTCGCGGGCGGGGGGGGGGGGGGGGGGGGGGGGGGCGAGCGGCAGAAACGAAGATCGCGCGATAGCTTTTGGGAGAAGGATTTTATAAGTATGCGAGACAGATCGGCCGCGTCTTCTCGGAGACATTCAATTTTCCAAGCATCGCAGGACGAGACGAAACGAATTTATTCGTTGCTTCGGTGATAGACGTTATCATCCCGAACGCCGCGGAGATGTAAGGTTCTCTGATAACACGCTGCGGGGAAGGATCGCTCGATGCTGTCGTCTCTGCTTTCGATCCGATACACATCTCAATATACATATACATATATATATATATATATATATAACAGAACATATGCGCTCTTGAGATATCAGCGTTGTACCACCTCTCAATATCTAACCCCCGTGTAATATGCCCTTCGCAATCCGCGAACCTCTTGATATGCTTCGATTGCTCAGTCCTTCGATATATATCGATATATTCCTTCGAATATCCCAACATCGAACTTCGATAGCCCGGGATAAAGGTTCGCGACAAGGGATGACAAATTTCCCACGGAAAATCGTTTATCTCTCCCTCCTTTCCACTCTCCGGATATGTACTGATCGTACAACCCGTGTATTATCTGGACTTTGCACAGTATATTTTCCTCGCCGCAGATATCCAATTATCGGGGAATAAGAGACGGATTATCAGACCCTCGGGTTCGCGTGCTTTTATTCTTCTGTTCTTTAATATCGTAGGATTTTTTTTCGTCACCGATATGTCCCCGAGAGCGCGTTTGCCGAACGGAAATTCTTTTGCCGTTTCTTCGAGATCGGTACTTCCGGCTTTTATTGTCGTTTTTCTATAGTTTTTTTTTTTTTTTTTTTTCGATCTTATGACTCTCAATGTTTCCCTTAAGAAATACCGACTTTTTAAAAAATTTCTTCGGGTTGAATCGTTTAATCGTGAAAAAAAATGGATTTTCGTTATCAGCGTCAAGGGATCGCAAACGCTGCCACTGGGGTACGTGGCGACACTTCTGTACCTACGGGGTATGTAGAATTGGTGTTCTACGACACTTGTCCGATTGGTACAACCCGCGCGTTTCCCTATTAACAGCGTGTACGACATCCACAATATTCAATTTCTAATTGAATTGATTCGAAAGCGACTCTCGCTTGGGTATTGCAAATAGTATAACCGGATGTGTAGTATATATTCCCTCAGGGTGACCGTCGAGGCGTGCGACAACGCTTGTAACTACCACACACCAGTGGCGGACCGAATGCATTCGCACGCGCAATGAATTATGCATTATGACACGTTCGATCCTATGGCGACGGGTATAGTATATCCCGTATACATAAACGCAACACACGCGTTCCTCCGGTACTTTGTATACCCGAGGATTCTCGCTGTACAGAGGAACTTTAGTTCTAAATTCCGATGTAACCGCGTGATAAAGAATATTCAGTACTTCCGGTTTCACGAATAATCGTCCATTGCTAAAGTTTTAATTTCGTCAATGAATTATTAGCCGAATTATCCGATTGCTTAGCTATCATTATTTTTATTATTATTAACGCATAATTCGATATATCGAAGCAAATTTTTCGTTGTTGTCGATAAATGACTTTTAATTGTCGCGAAACGAAGCTAAACGCGATGTTTTCATAGTTAATATATCGTACTTCGCTCAATTTTGATATTTTCTTTACTACGCATAACCTCACTTTTTTCCGCGTAATACTTATCGCGACATTTTTTTTTACTTCATCGCGCGGAAGTATTTTTATTTTGAATAGAATTTTATTCGAATATAAATCTTGTCTCGTGATTGCGAATATGCATTGTCGGAGAGGCGATCATGCGTCGTAATATTCTCTCGCGTGCACATAACCTCGCAGCATGTGCGCGCGGGTCGTACGCCTACGAAACATGAATACACATTGTACCGTCAGGTACCCAATATCGTGTACGTAGGCTACATCCATCTGTAATGCACATAGAGAGACAAGAGCTGCGAGGGATCCATAACTCGCGTGCCTCGCCGTTAACCCGAGACCCCTGGATCCTCATCAACCTACGGCGACGAACGGTACAAGGATATCCTTATCCCCTCTTCCCCTCCCCCCTCCTTCCGCGCATCTTGACGTATCGCTATAACTACGTATGAACATTATACCTGTCGACCCTGCGTACTCAGTTCCGAAACCTCTAATCCCAGTTTCATCGTCCATACAAACGACCCAAGAATCGCGATGGCGTAAAGCGTAAAAATATGCGCGTCGTATAATAAAAATAAAACTTCGAGAAATTAAAGTTCTCATCTACAATTCTAATGATAATGAAAGAGCGGAAGATTGTTACTCCTCTTATTTATTCTCTATCGGGATATTTGATTAAAAATTGTATCACATCTATGAAAAAAAAAAATATATGTGCAACAAATACATCGGAAATATATGAAAATCGAAGTTTTTATATAATGAATATATTAATCGTACAATTTGTTATGTATTACGTGAAATATATTTGAAAAAATATATATTCCGATGTATATCGGTAATATACCAATTTGTTGACGAAAAAAAAAACTTCGGAATTACGAGAAAAAAAAAAATGGCTGAAAAAAATAAATAACCCATTTCGCCACCACGCGACCGGAAACCGCTGCGCATTATGCATTTTTTGATTACCTTTATTATTATTATTATCGTAGAATTACAAAAGACGGACAATCGGTTTTAAAGAAAACGACGACGATGCGCCCGAGGCGCGTGTAGAGTTCATCCCTCTGTTCACTGAGTTCACAAAGACCCGCGGGCAACGCGGTTCAATATGTATAATAATACATATATATATAAATATATATATATACGGTAATACAGACATAATATATCCATAGTATGTACTATACGTGAAATCATCCCGATCGTTCTCCTCCTACTGCTAGTCTCTCGTTTTTCGATTCCCGTTTGGTCGTTCGATGGAAGCTCTCGCGCTTTCTTCTCTTTACTCCGTTTCGAAGAGGTAAAAGAGGGTTAACAAAGGGTCGAGAGAAGGTGAGAGACCGGGCCTCACGCGTATCTATAGTCATATATGTATATATATACACATATATATGTATCTATATACCTATATACATATATATAGGTATATATGCTGCAGTCGGTACTATAGAGCGAACGAATGACGCTGAGAGAAACGTCGAGAGGAGAGAATGAGAGTGTCGGGCGTTTAAGTAGGTCGCTTCGGTCGCGAGAGAGTCTCCTATCCACTTTTTTCTTCGACTCTCGATTTATACATATAACCCATATCCCCGGTAAATGCGCATTGCATTGCACAGCCGTACAGGTTATATACTTATAGATACGCCGAAGAGTCACTTTGGTACTACAGTCGCGAAGTGGACAGTAAGTATCTCTGCATAAGATGAAATTGATTGAGTTACTGCTAAGTTGACTGTATGGAGTTTCGCAGTTATACGATTGTGGTAAGTCGGCCAACTTTATCAAGTATCCTGACGATGCATCGTCGGGAAAATTTATATCGATCTATTGGCAATTCATCGGACACGCGAATCGGTCAAAAGGCATCCGATTCATTTTGTTTTCTGCGGTCTTTATTTTTTACTTCGGCCTCTCGGTAAATTGTGGGGGGAGGTGATGAAAAGTGCTTCTCGGCGGTCAACGAGGTGAAAATGGAGGATTTCTGTATATAGTAGACGTCGGACGTTATTCGATTAATCGAATGATTCGGGTAAAGAAACGCAATTTTGTTCAAACGGCGAATCCTCGGGGTGTTCATGTACGTCGCGCATATAAATCGAAAAACAGTGCATATTAGACGGTTTTTCAATGTCGACGAACTTTTTTAAGGTCTTTTTCTGTTTTGCGAATCATTCGAAAGCCGCGTCGGTAAAGACGAACACCTCACATTCGCGCATATCTTGGACTCAGCCGCACTTCGGTTGTCCAGTGATATTTGAACGATTTGGTGTGCAAATTTATCTCTGCCCGTTGCCAATAACAGATCATTACGGTGAGCGGTCTAACCACAGAAGAGGAAGAATGTGCTTTAGCAGGCATTGCATAGCCTTTGCCGTACCGTAGTGAGCAATAATGTTCGCATATCTTGCGGTAACGTTCTGATAAACGGAGCCGTCGTTCGGATGATCCAATTTTGGAGAAACGAAGTTCTACTGTAGTTCTATTTTTTTTTTTTTTTCGTCGTCAAGCATACATCGCAGTTACGTTGGATAAAAAATTGTGTATTATTACATCGAACAATAAAATGATTAATTTCTCAAAGAACGACAGCGATTTTCTTATTGATTTAATTGTGGTTTTCGGAAGTGTGCTAACGATTGCATCGGATAGAAAAATCTGTTAGCAAATGATGAAAAAAAAATCGGCAGTGGTTCGCGAAACGTAGGTAATGGAAATGTCGCGCAAAAAACGGGGTTAAGAAAAAGTACGAAATTGCGAAATATAGAAAATCTATCGATCGTCAAAAATTGCAGGAAGTGACATGCGAATCGACAATTCTACCAATCGCGAGTGTAACTCCGACCGTGACGTATAATTTGGTCCGAATTTGGCGGTTACGTTGGATAAAAAATTGTGTATTATTAGATCGAACAATAAAATGATTAATTTCTCAAAGAACGACAGCGATTTTCTTATTGATTTAATTGTGGTTTTCGGAAGTGTGCTAACGATTGCATCGGATAGAAAAATCTGTTAGCGAATGATGAAAAAAAAATCGGCAGTGGTTCGCGAAACGTAGGTAATGGAAATGTCGCGCAAAAAACGGGGTTAAGAAAAAGTACGAAATTGCGAAATATAGAAAATCTATCGATCGTCAAAAATTGCAGGAAGTGACATGCGAATCGACAATTCTACCAATCGCGAGCGTAACTCCGACCGTGACGTATAATTTGGTCCGAACCGACAGAAACGTAAGATGACGGTACCCTCGATCGCAATTTTATCGAAAATCCTCGAACGTTTGCTCTCTCCGTAAGTACAGCAAGTTGCATCGAGGGAGACTCAGTCAAGAACGATAGAACACTCGAAGTTTGACCGCAAGAACGCTGCCGAACGTATCTCTATATAGATTCGCACCCTTTTTTTCGTGAGTAGAAAGGCCGGGATAAGAGTCCCCGAAGGATCGAGAGCCTTATCCCGCGTCTCGAGTGCCTTTCTCCCTCCTGCATTTCGCGGAATTTCTTATACGTCTATACCGGAGATTGGAATAACGTCTGAAGAAAAACCAACACGCATTGGAATTCTCAATTCCCGCATTGGAGTAAATCGTATCGGAGTTTGAGGCGAGAATAAAAAAAAAAAAAAGCATTCACAAGTAAAAGCCGAGCGAATGAACGTATTCAGGTATTGTTGTCCACGTGGGGGAGAAAAAGGTAAATCGCGAAATATATCTACGATACTTCGATGTATTTTCGTTGAAAAAATAGCAGACTACGGATATATTTCGAAATATATTTTTGCAAAAAAAAATCACGAAATATACAAATTTTGTGATTAATAATGATAATTGTATGATGAATTATGTAAAAATTCCGATTTTTCGTATAATTCGAATATATATTTTTTTCCAACTAATCGCTCGAAGTCTCTTTTATGAAATGACTATTATTATCGACACAATACGAAAACATGATGATCCCGTTTTACAGTCAACACTCGTGTTAGTTACGCCGAGTGTTTCGCGAGTCCCGCGTGTCTATAATTATTAAGTGATAATAAACGTCGTACAGTCGGAGTGAATATTGTACCGACTAGTCGAGGGTGGCTACGAAAGGGCAAAAGGTTAAAACATTGCCGCACTCGTGTCCGTTGTCGTAGTAGTACCGGTGTTTCTCGTTGAAAGTTGCCCCGCACTCTGAGGTACGCGCCTCGCCGTCTCTATGAGAAAATTCTCTCTAATTACTCCGGTACCCGAAGAGAAAGAGACCCAGAGACGCTCACACGAGTTTTCCAGTCGCGGTGAAATTTCACCTGCTACCTGTTTCCTCTACGAGATTAAAATTCACCTCCCCAAGAGCACCGGTTTAAAGAGTGGGATGGGAATTGAGGACTCTATATAAACGGTGAAGACGAAACGAGAATTAGCTTTACTCCTCTATTCGCCACGGGTAACAACTCCACTTCCCTTTTCTATGCAAGAATTCACGGATTCATGAGTCTCATCCTCGTTATATTTAAGAAGCTAATATGCAACAGGCGTAATAAGTCGTTGCGAAGCCGTTATCAAGCGAGTTTATTATCCTCATTTCCGAGTGGCTCTTCGCTTTGTCAACGAACATCTACGTTTATTATTTTCATTATTATTATTTTTTTATTATCATTATTTTTCATAGAGCTTTTAAACGTTTCTTTATTTCGTTTTGCCGAATGGGTAAAAAAAAAAAGTCGATCGTAATCGAAAAAAATTATAATACTCGAGAGGCGTAAAAAAAGTCATCGCGTAATGTATTAGAATTCCCTTCAATCGATAGTTGAATTGAATGAAAAACATTTTTTATGGAAACCATTAAACACGATGGATTGAGACTCCCGACTGGTCGTCAGAACAAAAATACCGGAGTTATGCGTTTCACGGAGACGAGCGATTTCGTTGATCGGTATGCTCTTCAAAACGGCTAAAAATTACTTAACAGAATTTCATACAGCGATTCTATGATGTGCAGTCAATGCAGAAAAAAAACATTTTACGGAATAGTCCTTTACATATATCAAAGATTGGGCGCCATTTTCTGCGATGTATTTGTTCGACTCCCGGTGACTCGACACCCGCAAGAAGCTCTCGATCTTTGTGCGATATAACCTCAAATTCACGGAATTCTAAGTCTTAATTAAAATGTGTCTTCTTTAAAAAGGATGAAATCGAAAATTTTTATAAAAATTATAAAACTTCCGACTGAAAAAAAAAAGTGTAATAACAATTAATTGTTCACATGTTATAACCGGGAGATTTTCATATTCAATGACGAAGAAATCGCACGACTATAATATGCGAATAATTAATTGTTATTCCAGTCTTTTTTTCACTCGGTAGTTTTTTAATTTTCGCCCATTTTTGTTTTTTTTTTTTTATTAAATTTGCCTAATATCGTCGTATGCACCTGTGCCGCGTAATTAATATGTCGCACGTTCGTAATTGTGTAATTGCGAACGTAGTCTCCAGAGCAACTATAAACGACCTCTCCAGACAACATTTAGTGTTTAATGCGCGGTATTCTCGCAGGAACTCAAGTTCAATAGCCCCTCCGCAGGACTTCGTTGCAAAATACATGCATACATTTGACGGTCGGATGCACCGCAACGTTCGAGGATTGTTGATGCCAATTTCTTTAATAAACACACATTTCCCCGCTGCACTACGATTATAATTGACTCATTTATGCACTAAAAAAAATTGTGAGTTGCAAGAACTAATTCTTACTTGCGGAAACTACTTTTTTAAGAAAAAAAATTGTACTAACAAATTATTTATTTATTTATTCACATGGAAAAAAAATATATCGCAATATATATCTACGAAAAATCATTTAGATTTTTCTCGAAAAATAGTATATTATGGATATATTTTAGTGTATATTTTTGTAAATCTATAAAAAATATATTATTTTAGATTAGCTATATAAAAATTTCATATATTTATAATATAATTTTGCATATAGTTTTTTGCCTCGTGAGCAATTGATAATTTTTCTGTGTGATTTTTCACGCTTATCGCTCCGCGGCAATTGCATCCCAACCTATTATCTCCGATATACGATATCGTCCGTTAATGTTCGCGATATATCGATACTCGAAGATCGATTGAATGAAATCTCTCGACTCTTCTTACTTATGTTATTTTTTTTTTTTTATATTTTTTGATATCTAACGATCGTAACATTGCCCGAGAGTGGCGACTATCAGGTCTTCCGCTTCGAGTGAGCGGCTTCACAGGAATATCGAACACAAACGAGACACAGTCGATCTATCTGTGTGCGCGGCACAATATCGCTCGCCCTTCCGTTTTACCGAGGTCACCCGGTGTCAGGTTTTCACTGTGGAGTTCGCGGCGAACCCCAATAACACCGTTCGAATTCCACACGACGTTCTCCGGTAGCGCCCGATAGAAAGTACTAACCAACCAGTTCACAGCTTGGAAAGAGAGACGAGAGCTTCACTGGGGGGGTAACGGGCAGGGAGTACCACTGTAAAGTAGCCGGGTATATATAGGGGCGCATCCTTGTGTCAGCGAAAACGAATTGTCTGCCGGCTGAACTACTGGCCGTGTTGAATCGTAGCGCGTCTCGTGTGTGCCGCTCTCTCGGTACGCTCTCTCGTCGCTTATTTTCTCACCCTTTCGCGCGCAGGCACTTCTGGGGCGGCGACCCTCGAGTACAAGAGAGAGTGAACGAGCCGGCGGCGAACCGAGCAGAGAGGATCTAAGGGACGCTTGGCAAAGACCCTCTTCGTTTTTACAATGGGATTTCGTACTTCGTCGACATTCTCGATGTCAATTTTTTTTTTTTTTTTTTTTTTTTTCATATTTGGAGTTTGTATTCTAAAAATTTTACAGTCTCGTAGACTCGACGAGTACCGGAAGTAGAGTGGAGCTCGAGATTGGTTGAGACATTTTCGTTTTTTTTTTTAAATTATAGTTTAAAAAACGCGGAATGTGAAATAAAAAAAAATATATTAATGGAGTAAAATAAAATCAGTTTTCGATAAGGTAAATGATTAATTCGTTATCGTCATCACGATAAAAAAAACATATATCCAGTTGCTTTATTTGTCATTATTATTAATATTTTTTTATTATTTTACATTTTTTTTTCTGGGTATTCATCTTAGGATTTAATAAATTGGTATCTATCGATTTATCTATCGATCTTTTCGACATTGCGTACGCAGCGCTCCTATATTACTGACATAAGAAGTACAAGATATGAGCGAAAACTACGATCGTGTCTACTGTCCTTGATTTTTGCAACGATCTCGCGACCCAGTAATTCGTCTGTTGGTTCGTACAGTAGACATCGAGTAACCGAACAACGTATACAGATATGTATAGAGTTACCGCCTTGCTATCATCGATCGTCCCGTGTCGTCGTGGTCGTCGTCACTGTCGTATATACGATGGGTGTGGGATCGAGAGTGGTGGGGAGGGGCGGAGAGAGGCGGCGAGCGCGGTGTAAAGTCGTAAAATTCCCGGGAGAGACATACACACTCATTCTATAGCTTCCAGCGTACGTAACCACCCTTCTTGTAGTACTCTTATGCCTGAGGTCCTCCGGCGTTTCCCTTCTCTGGCGTTCCATTTCAACGGGGAAAATGGCTTTAACGCGCCTGCGGAGAAGGCAGCGAAGAGCTTGCAGCCCAAAGCTTTCCCTCCGCCGTTTTACGTTATACGAGAAGTTTCGCGCCAGACACCGGCGACCTGTTCGTAATTATGCACGCGCCCTTACGCGCGCTCCCTCCCTCGCGCGCTCATCGCAGCTGTATATATTCCAACGTTCGTTGAATATTTCAAGTCTCGATGCGCGAGAGGGTGAGGGGGTGGAGGCGTGAATGTTACGAAAAGTCTCCCTGATACTTTGTCTTTGTATATTGCGCGCGGCGATACCAGTAATAATGTTAATTTCTCGCCCTTAGTCTATAGGAGAGACACCATTTTTTCTCGTATCTTCAACACTCGTTACGACTATAACGATGTTTTTTTTTTTTTTTTTTTTTTTTTTTTTTTTTTATTAACCCCCATACGTCTCTTTAGCTCTCGAATGGAATGCGCTAAAGAATGAACCCAACTGGAAAAATATATATTCGGCATACGTGGACGCGCGCGGCTCTCGACGTACCAAATTATTCGGCGGGGCATAATTTGCAGGTGACGTGGATGTACTCGCCCTGGAATAGGACCACTATCGACCGTGTGCTTTCTACCTAAAACTGCAATTCGCGAGAGATAGAGTGTGAGGCTCTTCCCTCATTCTCGTCGTCTATTTAATAGCTGTGTCTATCCACTACGAAACGGAGTACTCGGTAAACTATATATTAAAGTGCTGTACAGTTACAATACATTGAGCTTTAGTTCATCAACGTTAAATTGTGATTTATGACAAAAACGTGTTACTATTTTGAAATAACGACGGAAAAGCTTGATGTATTTTTCGAGAAAACGTGACTTTTCGATGCCGATGACGTTTTTGTCGTCCTCACGTTTTTTCACTAATAAACGAAAAAAAAAAAAAAATTCCTCAACGAGGAATCTTTGTTTTCGTAAAAACATTTGTTTTCGAGATTTGCATGTCGGAACATGCAAAATTGTCGAAAACATCGAGAAAAGCGTCTATCGAATTTAATTAGCATTTTGCTGACACCAATTTTTGAGATATTTAAATTAAATTTTTTCATTTAAAATTTGCATATTCCCTTTTTAATTTATTTTAAATTCATATAAATATAAAAATTTGAACCAAGAGAATACTTTTGTTAAATACGATTTTTGAGGTTATATCGGCCGTGAAACTGTCGAGGAATTCAGAACTAATCAAATATTGAATAAAAAAAAAAAAAAATGTTGTTTAAAAAAATACACGAGATCGCGAAGTCGAATTAAGCGCATCGCTTTTTCTATTATTTGCCACCTTTGTCACAGAGAATGCTTTATGTTTCGATAGAAATAAAAATCGAAATATTGATAAAAAATGGGGTCAAAGTGGGGGTGAAATGGGTTCAAACTGTTGAAAAACGTTGAAAAATAATATTCGGAAAAACCGTCGCGATGTATTTGCACATCGATATATGTGAGTGTATATCAGTTGGGAAGAATGTAAACATCTAAAACTTCAAAACGCTTGGGGCTATCGGGCTGAAATTTATAACGCATGCTGAGGGATCAATACTTATGGTTTCTTCGAAGTTATAGTGAAGTATGTGTAGTCGTTTTTTATTTTAAGCGCCATCTTGAAATCCACTCAAAGTGATTTTATTTCATGATTTCTTTTATCATAAAATTTACGAAAACAAACAATGGCCGATTTACGGAGAAGCTTGGCGAATGAAAAAAAAAAAAAAAAAAAAACAAATGATGAAGCAATGCGCGTATTTAGTGGTGCATCTCGTGTTTTTTTTTTTTTTTTTTTTTCATTTTTTCGCTTCCCAAACGACGGACCGAATGCTCAGTTACATTTACTCGGAAATGGAGCGCGAATATTCGACGTTGTCGCGAGGTTTCGATGTTTCGAAATTATTATCATTGAAGTCCTCGACGAAATGGTTTCGGTTTTGATGGTAACAATGGACAAAGGTTGATGCCTCATCCGCGGTTCGATCCATGCAAAAGCAACCTTTTCAAAGACTCTAATGTACCCAACGAAACACTGTATTGCGCGATACATGCGATTATACCGGGTATAAACCACGAGCCCATATACCCAGCAACAGGTGATTGCTCTTTAGGTACTCGACGCAAATACGAGAGCGGGTAGCGCGATAACTAAAATATATATAGCAAAATGCCCGGGTGTATTAAACGCAGGTATAGGTACGAATATCGCAAAATATGACGATTCATTTCGTTGGGAGAGTAACTAATACTGGTGCGCTGGTCACTCTCTCGACGTGACCGCGAGCTCTCGAATGCCCAGAGGTGCAATAAACCGCATGTAGAGCGTGGTAACTCGACAATCAGTCAAGCATATCCCGACTATCTGTCCTGCCGCGTGTGAATTCAACTCCGAGTAGAATATAAATATGAATATAAAAAAAATAAAAAAAATAAATAAAAATAAATGTGCAAAACTCCGATACACACATTTTCTCGCGCACCTCGATGTCGACCGAATGTATCGTTCCATCGGGAGGCTTTTTCGAGCAAAAAAAAAAAGCAGAAAAATGAAATCGAATAGCGAGGCAGCGAGGTAAGAAATACGCGTTAAAGTGCTGTTGAAATATGAGAATCGTTGGTAGACGATGTATACCGAACATATGAATAATAACGCGAGGAGAAAAAGAAACTATTTTTTTTTTCCTCGGCGTGCCTCAGGTGTACGACACGTTAGAGTGCGGGGATTGCTTTATTGGCCACGCATATGGGATTCAGAGAACAAGAAGTAGAAGTAGAGAAGTAGAAGAAGAAAGAAAGGTGGAATTCTTGAAGGCTCTCGCATCAGCCACCGCCCGGGGAGTCGTCGGGTGCAGTAGTAGGTGAAGCCGGTGAGTTACCATCCCGCCGACCCAAACCCCATCCCTCCCGTGGAGGTGCAATGCTATATCGTGAGGTTATACGCGGCTTTCGCCCGGGGAAACTTGGCTCTACGGCAAAGCCTCGTGTTCCGAGACGCGCAACGGTAACGACACTCGTCGTCGGGTCGAACGTCACATTGAGTTACCGCGCTTTGCTTCCAAGGACCAAACTTTTCGAAGTATAACTAGTGTATGGATGTAGCCCATGGGTGGTTCCCTACGCGTAGGATGCAACAATTCTACAGTAAAACTAAATGACGTTGCCGCCCACCCCCTCGCCCACCCCCTTCGCGAGTGTGCGATGCGAGAGAAGATTCTATGTCGTGGGTAAGTCGGGGAGCTCTGTCTTGAAAGACGGTGTTCACGAGTACAGCGGAAACTCGAGATCGCGCCGCGAGTCTGCATATGTCTGCAAGTCCCTAACTTTCCCGGAAACAGTCGCAAACGAGAACAAGGGCGCAGACAAGGAACTCCTAGGCGAGTGAACGTCTCGTACAATTATGCAATTTACAGGTAGCGAGTGAACAAGTCCCGATGGCTGGGGGAGTGATGGTGACACGACTCTCAGTCGAAGAGAAGACTTACCTGTGCATTATGCAGATCGGACGGATCCGTCGAAAGTCGCACGTTATTTGATTACGATAGTTTCAATGTCGCAGATAAAAAAATTTGCAAAAATTCGAGAAGGCATTTGTCATTATTCAGACATTAGTTAAAATTTTGGGTTTTTTTTTTTTCGAATTTTTTGTCGATATCTCGAATGCACCCCCTCGCATATTTGATTACGATAGTTTCAATGTCGTAGATGAAAAAATTTTCAAAAATTCGAGAAGACATTTTCATTATTCAGAAATCGGATGAAATTTTGGATTTTTTTCGTGTTTTTTTGTCGATATCTCGAATGCGCCCCCTCGCGTTACATATAAGTGGTGTTAAAGCGCAAAAGCTGACCGAGGCGCGAGAGAGGAGATACGTAAATCAGGACAAATCTCTCCGCGTTCTCTCGAAACCTCGTTCGTCCTCAATCATGTCGGTAAACTCGCTGAGGGAGAGTTTGCCGCGTGATAATCACCAACGCGGAACGCGCCCTCTCCCCCCCCCCCCTCCTCCCTTCCTCATCACCTCACACCACCGATTAGCTGTTTATGCGAGTGCCGGCCCTCGAAGCGATTACGTACCTCGGCTAATGAGCTATCATCGCTCTCCGGCACTCTCACGTACCTCACTCTCTATATATTCCGCTATCATTGGTGTGCGTGTATGCGCGCGCGTGCGTATGTATATCTTGGCTTGATTTGCCGTTTGGTACTCGCGGAATCTCTCCGGAGGCTAACTATTCGTGCGAAATCCTCGTGCCTCGATCCATACCCAATTACCCACACTATTACGGACACCGCGGCTATAAATGACAAATCTTCAAGTGATTTTCGACTGTATTAAACTTTTTTCCCGACACTACCTGTACGTCAAGCGATGTTCGGCCAATCAAGCGATAGGTTATGGTATGAAATATACATGTAAAACATTTACGAAACCCAATTATACGGAGCACAGCGATAAAATATAAAAATAAACTGGTGACACCCGATCAGCTTGTTAAATATCTCGATCGCTCGATTATTTAATCACTCGAGTGATCCGTCCTGCGGCGATATCCCAGACTCGTCAATACCGCCTGAAATATCTCTCAGGAAAAAAACGTATATCGCAAAATATATGTACGATATATCTAAAATATTTTTCTCGAAATTACGGAATATATTTCTGCAAATATATGTCATCGAATATTAAAGAAATGTATAATTAATATATTAATTATATAAATCCGTCGAATTTCATATAATTTTTTTTTTAATCCAATTTTTTTATATAGAATATTCCACAAATAGAAATGATATATTTCGTGTAATTTCGATGAAAGACCGAATTCTCAAATCTCATTACGTTTTCATACGCGTAAAAGATTCACCTACTGTACAGGAACGATGTTTTCCACTCTTACGTATGAGGAAAAATTCGGAACTTCTGACATCGATGTAATTTATGAAACATTGTTGATTTGTGTTTATATATACGTATACAGACGAAACTCCGCGAAGAAGTGGATAGTATATATATATATATATATATTCCGAAGGGATTGCGATTGGGTTCTCTCTCAGTGTCTTTCGCAGTTCTCAAGCGCTTGAATATAGACGCAAACTCCTACGTTTCGCCTATCCCGCGCTTTACCTACGAGAAGGAATACATATAGAGTATTCTCCACACCGAAAGCCGGAGAGGATCGAACCAGAAGAGGGAGGATGGCATGCCCCACATTCGCAGCTCCTGTTACTTCTACTCTACTGCCTGACGTTCTCGCCCCTCCGCATTGTCTTGCCCCGGATTTTCGGTTATCCTCATACTCCACTCTCTCTCTACGATGTTATTCATTTTGTTTTTCCTCACGCTGCACGGTTTTTCAGCCCTATATTCACCTACCCATGCTATGTACTTCGCTACCAGCGCCGCCGCCGCTGCTGCTGCTGCTGCTGCTGCTGTAACAAACGAACCTGGTCACCAAGGGTTGCATGGTCTCCAGTTTCATTCTTGTCGAGCAGCAGCAGCAGCAGCAGGAGCAGCAGTACCCAACGTGGCACAAGAACTCTACGACAGTTATACTGGAACAGAGCACTAGCTGGGGCGTATCCCGTTTGTTCGTTTGCAGGAAAGCCCCCACATGGTACACTCCATTATCCCGGAACCGCACCAAGAACAGAGGCTTCCAGAGCCCCGCGGATATACTCCACTACAAATGTATGTTCTACTGGTAGTTTCACCCTTCCGCACCCCATCCCACCCCAACGCCATCCCACCCCCTTGCAGTTCTTCGTTTACACGAGGCGCGCCCGTAGCTTTCGTTCCTTTCGCTCGGACACAGTTCGCGCACAAATACACACTGTACGTAGTGCGCGAGTGCATGAGTCTGGATTTGAGTGTGCAGATAGCCGTTCGTTTTCCTTTCCCCGTTTGCTCTTTGTACATCCCCCGTTTACCCTCCCCTACTCCCTCGTCGGTGGTTCGCTTTCTTGTTATTTCTCATAATTACCTATCAAGCGCTCGTACACTTCAGAGAAGCGCGAGCAACGCGGTGGAGAGCTATCTTTTTCAAAATTATCACGCTCTTGTGAACTTACAATATCTAATCGTTTTCGTGTGAATTCATTTGGCAACGATATACTGCAACTTCGTCCGGTATTCGTATCGTATGTCAGGATTTTTTTTATTAATAAATTCATCATTTAGCACTCAAATTACTAATTTTTTTTTTAAAAACCATGAAGAATTGACGAGCTGTTTTAATTGAGACGCACGTGGTTACCCTACAAAATTCTGCCCTCTGTCGGTAATTTTGGGAAAATTCACGTCCGTAGCGTTTCGATTTATATTTCTTGGCAATAAAAAATATCATCGATATTCGAATTTTATCGAAAAGAGAATGTATTGCAATAGTGAGAAGAAAGAAAGTCTTAAATTATAGTCTGTATATCTTTAAAACGCGAAAAAATGAAAAAAAAAATAATAGTTTCCTACTTTATCTTCGCGTTCGGTACTCAATCTATCAGTTTACGAAACCCAAATAATTGTTTGATGTGCCCAAATCTATAAAAAAAGAGTATCATTTCCGTCTGTTTGCCGCTACGTACCTCTTATTCTGTTATACTGAAAATGTAGTCTACAACGTGAAAAAATGGGAACTGTCGGGACGCAAAAGGTCACGTGTGACGGGCTAAAATTAAGAATCACCTTTTTCG
This sequence comes from Buathra laborator, assembly GCA_934046635.1. NCBI lineage: Eukaryota > Metazoa > Arthropoda > Insecta > Hymenoptera > Ichneumonidae > Buathra > Buathra laborator. Next base: position 11,867,708 of record OW203900.1, read on the forward strand.
CCGTCTACGACATGGAAATCCTTTTGATCTTATAGTATCTCGCGTGAGATGAATAAGACGAGACTTGATGTTCACTCAGATTTACCAGAATTCACGAGAAGGCGGTGTGAATCTTTTCGCCATGCAGTATGAACGACGAGATATACGACTTTGAATTTCTCACTAAAAGGTGTTGGCTACTTGGGGCGTTGAAACTTTTACTATACTCGGCTATTTCCTCCGTTACTATTATTCTGATACTATTCCGCGCGCGGGGAGAGGAGAGGGGGTTGTTGGCTGTTTCTCTCGTAGTACAGTTACTATAGTTAGTACATCTCGGGCGAATGGCCGGACGCGGTTTATGAGCAATGTTTACACCGATGATTGCCGGAGATCTATATACATGTTATGGAAGCTGCATCGTTCCTGCATCATGTGATCCACAGCAGCGTCGATGAAACCAACTCCCTTCCCATAGCCATTGCACTGCCGTTCGGTACAGTCGTTCGCGCCCAGTTTCTAGTACGTGTTCTCGAGAAATCATTTGGACTTTATGCGCTTGCAACGACCTCTATACATGTGCTCTTCCTCTCGCCGATATAACGGAACTCTCATGAGAATACCTTGACTCTGCTTGTTCTATCCTCCATGACAGTTTCCGGGGATAGACAAGAAAATGGTAATGCGCTTATGGTGTCGGAGAAATATTTGATGGACCAAAAACTCTCGTCTGCGCAGATAGGGGTGTATAGTATCTTTTTTACCACTTTCGTTGCTTGAAAACAAAAAACCATCACCATATGGACCGGAAGTTCTAATAGTATTTTTTTGGGTGGTATATAAACCTCTTTTTGTGCCGAAACTGGCAAGCGTTCGTGGTAACGGTGCCGGAGAATGAGGGGTAAAGCGAGAAAGGGAAAGCGAGACAAAGCACACGAATGGATTCTGTTGAATCCCTCGTTGTTCTTGGTCCAGAGGCTCCGTCAGTATAAACGCCGGTGGTGAGTTAACGGCTCAGTACAGAGAGCTACAGTTGCCGGTTGAAGAGAGAGCGAGAGAGAGAGAGAGATAGGAGGGAGAGTGAGAGAGAATTCGGTTCTGCACAGAGAGCCGACCTGACTGGTTCTACTTTGGGATAGCAGCTCTCAATCCCAAACCCTCCTGAATCCTCGAATGCCAGAGGAACAGTCGAGCCTCCGGCTTGAGGCGGTCGCCGCCCGGTAATAACCGTTTCATAATCGAGATTCCTCTGCCCCAGCTGAAGAGAAAGACTGAGAATTACCGAGTTGCATATCTCCCTGTCTCTGCTTTGCTCTATATATCTCTCATCCGGCTGGGGTGAGGAAGGGGGTGAGTGGGTAGTAGAAGAACGACTTGCATGAAGACGTTCTTCATCTTTTCGAGAAATTCATTGCGGTCGGCTCGGTGAAAATTGCTCGGTTAAGGAAATAACTCTACTTTTCAAAGTTACAATAATTCATGACGGACGAATAAATAATGACTGTTGTAGAGAGTGAAAAGAGGTTATGTATACTTAACAAATTTATAATTGGATATGGCGAAGTAAACGTTTAGACATTGTCACCAAATGGCAGTTGAGTCAACAGGATTTGTTAATTATTAACAAATGTTGAGGTTCATTTGAACCGATCAAATTTTAATTGGGTCAATTAACATTCGTTAGCAATGACTAATTACGTGCACATGCAACTATTTGTTAACTACACATAACCTCTTTTGTCACTGTACTATTCAGTGTGTTATTTAATAAGCCATTCAAATGGATCGAATTGGTTACGCTTGATCCGTCAGAAATGTTAGAACTTCAGAAATTCCCAAAGGAGGAAGGAAAAAATTCATTGTTGAATCCATTACGAGTGAAGGTAATAGTTCCAATTATACATCAATGGATTGTCGAGGGCACGTGTCGAATCTATTGTTCACCGATATGCCTGCCTTAAACCTACATGCGGTTGAGCGCGTTCTCATATAGACGAACGGGTCGACGGTAGAAGCCGCAAGGCCTGCAAAGCCTATTGAATGACGTGCCTACCTTTCATTCGGTATAATACCAGCAGTTCGGATGACGAAACTACATACCATTGATAACGTTCCGCGGGAACGGATTGTACACTTGAAAGCGGCATATAGCTTTATGCAGATCGGTAATTTAAATTTTGTAATCCAAGGCAGCCCTGCGTTGCTTGCAAACCACAACGGATTCACCGGGTTCACGTTTTTTTTTTTTAATGGTATAAAATTAATGTTTTCCTGGAATTAAATTGGTATCCCTTCGTCATCGTTGGGCACTGACCGTTTTATTATTCCGCTTCGATTTGAACGATGAATACCCGTGGGGTATAAGCATGTCGTACGGTTAGGGAAAACAAATTTAGCGAATCAGCATCATATTTGAAAGTCAAACTCCTCTGACTCTCATCATTTCTCCACGGGGAATCGTCGTACGTTGGGTAACCCCTACGCAAATGTTGTACGCTATATCTATACGTGTAGCTAAGATGGTAATGCATTTGAGATTGCCGTCTCTCTTGAAAAATTGTGAACCACCGGCGAGTTCCTGGGTTCTGTATGCGCCCGAGGGAATGTTCGGTAGGACGACGTTTCAGCTTAGTAAGCTTCGGAGAAAGAAATAACTGAAGAGAAACATGACAAAGTAATGCCAGGCGCAGACTTCAACGTTTTTTTTTTGGTCAATGTTTCCGCGGCGGTTTCTACAATACGCACTAATATGCATAGGGCGCAATAAATGATTTGCCGTTTCATTCGTTTGGCCAAAGAAACGCGAGAAACTACGCGAACCATATTGGCCTACCAATTTAACTCACTTGACAAATCGCACGTTCGTCATGACCATGAGTGGGTTAACAATATCCCTCCCCTTTGCACGAATGCACATCGGGTACTCGATATGTGCCGTCAAGCCTCACGATAGTAATTGCTTCAATTTGATTGCCTCCGACACATTAATTGTCACGCTGCGAGAGTTCGAGTGAAATTTGTGGTAGCGGTCGAAATCTCAACGTGATCCAATGGATTCTACCAGTTGTCACATACGTCGGTGCATACTGTGTAAATACCACAGTTAAGCAATTTACGATTCGTCAAGTAATTAGTATGGAATTATTTACCATTGATTTAGAAATTTTATTCAGAAAACCCTATAAGGATCGATCAATTTTGAATTAAGTTATTACCTAATATGAAATTAGTTTCCTATTTGAGGATATTAATCTACATGGAAAAATAGGATATTGATAAAAAATATTAAATATATATGAAATTCGGCGTTTTTATATAATTAATATATTAATCATATAATTTTTTATATATTTGATGATATATCGACTGTGGCCATCAAATTCGAAATAAAACAAAATATAATCTAATTAAAAAAAAAATTCGAGTGGATCATTCGATGAATTTATATGAGAATTTTCAAAGAATCGACATGTGGTTTTGAAAAAAAAAATTAAAAAAAATCGAAGAGTTATAATAATTACGGCTACAAACGGTACAGTGGCCATTAACTTTACATCTACCCTATCATCGATATATTTTGTAATACGCTGTTTTTTCTATGTGGGTGGGATTGGGTTTGATCGACCGTATAATAGCTCTTTTATCGTCTTTCGATAAGAATTTCTCGGTCTATTACTGCGTTTTCTGGTCATGTCCAATAATAGAACTTCCGCCGATAATTTTACAGGCCAATCAATCTTGCCTACTATGCCTCAACGAAAGAACCCGTTCCGGTGCTCTTCTCTTCTGGCTCTCTAGTTCTCGGGCATTGCCGGAACTCATTTTCGTCTAACAAAGTTCAAAAGCAGTTGAGCTTCGGAGCCACGATAACTCAACTTTTATCGTAAAGCCCGACTGTGCACCACGGCCGAAAGATTGATGAAACCAAGAAGCGACGAGCACGATAGAGCTAAGAGTACTAATACTGTGATGTGCCTTGTTCCATCCCGTGGTAAAATATTCCCCCATATCTATAGATTTCGTAATTATGTAAAAACAAACCAAAAAATACGCTTACATGATTAAAAAACGAGTGTTCCACTCGAGTTGCAAGTCCAATTTTCTCATCTATTTCGGCGAATTTTTCATCTTAAAACGTGTTAGGCACAGCCTTCTAAGGTGAACGCGACTCGCCTGTTTTCATGACTGCTTCCGTGGCGCAATTGGCTAAAGCGTTCGGAGGCCAGGAAAGCGTTCTCGGCCAATAGCAACATTTTCTACAATTCTCACCTTACCAGTCGGGCTAAAGTTATATTATACATGCTTCTAATACGGCCAGTTATTACGTACGCGGCTCCAGTGTGATGGAATTCGGCCAACTCGGTTATTGAGAAAATGCGGGCTTTCGAGAGAAAATGTTAACGGGTCTGTCTTAGAATACATCGCTCTGCACATTCCGATTTTAATAGAGATACGTTAGTAATAAGATTTTCTATGATATGGCAGACATCTCGCGTATCGACAATTTTATACTAAAACTCACGAGAGACTATTTCAGCTCGGTCGGTAAATTAAATAATGACGCCATTCAAGCGGTCATTTTGCAACCCGTATAATCTCTGAATTTCAACTGCGCACGTGTTATATCGCTTCCCAGGCTTTCACGCATTGCGATGCTCTTGGCTTGCTACAGGACAGTGACAACAAACCGGTTATTTATCACTGGCGTTGAAATAAGGCTAATAAGCGAGTTGCGTTATCGCTTGAGTATATTCGGAATAATCCCGATAAATTTTGCGGAGCGATGGACATCACCTAACGTGATTATTTGGACTTTCATCGTCTAAAATTTGCTAAATACTGATGGCTTAATATTAATTGCCGCCATCTGCAAGAGCTAAGAAATAGGAGGCTGCGCCTCGTGGAGACCCGACCACAGTGTCGATAATAATTGTTACTCGCGCATTCTAAACTTAGAAGATTATTGTCGGTTAAAATAAATACCTCGTCGTTGTAAATATGTATATATATTTTAGTCTGTAAGGTTAGTTCGTAATTTTCCTTAATTTTAGTTATTGGCGTTTAATATCGATGGATGAGTTTTTTGTAGCTGATCTGCTCTTTTTCCCAATTCTCCTTCAGCGACGCCAAGCGCGCATAGTTTATTGGTTTTGCATACACGATATGATTACGATACTGATAGCGAAAGCTGTAAACATAAGTTATTGTTTATAAGCGTTGCCACAAGCTGGTGGTCAAGTTTTTATTTATAATCGTATAACTGTAAGGTTTTTTTTGTGTTCATTGTAACCTGTATTTCATTACTGCACCGAGCGCGCGCTAGCGCGTTCGGCTCCTAACCGAAAGGTTGGTGGTTCGAGCCCAACTTGGAGCGTTTATTTTTATCTCGTATTTTATCGCGTTTCACTTGGAAAAAAACATCGACATAAAGAAATTAAACAATATTCGATTGTTTAACAAGTTAACTAAAGACAATGCCACTTTTGCTAGTATCGGAATTTCTACCAACGAATTTACTTGTGCATCACATAGAACGAGGAATCATTTTTATAATAAAAATTATATCAAGATATCGGCATTCCATTGCTATTGCGATATAATGAGAGTGACATAATAGCGCCATTAGTAATCTATGATTCGTAGAGCATATGTAACTTTTTGCTCGTAGTTACCTCCACCGCCGCTAGATGTCGAACAGGCATCGTTTTTCTCGCAAGCGAATGGGCACCTGAATGGCTTCATATACCGCGTCACGACACGGAAATAATCGTCTTCAGTAGGGTCATTACTGATCCACTTAGCAGATGATGAAAACGGGATATGATCTGTGATTAAATTCCGCTCCTGACAGTCGACTATCGCACGGCTGATCAGTGAATACTCTGATGCTATACTGAAGACCTAAATATTTTTTCGACACAATTCCATTGAATTGTTATATAAATGATACTGAATATAATTTTTTTTTTTTTCATTTAACAATTCTTATCAATATTCTTTTGTTTTCGTAATTTTTAAATTTTAACATTTTTTATACGTCGTAAAAAACTTTTATTTTTCTTTCGACTTGGACGGGGGAAGTGCGGCGGTCTCGAAGCAAGCGATGCGCGAGAAACATAGTGAAAAAGCCTCGAGCGAGCAAAACTATAAAATAAAATGATGTTGAAACTTTTTCCTCCATAAAAATCTATAAACCAAATTGATTTCTACGTTTCGTACAATATATTCTTCCCGAAAGAATTCTTTTCCATCCATCGGCTTTTTTTTTACATTCATCCCGTACTAACAAGAAACAAATAACGGAAGGCTTCTTTGTCGAGCAAAAAGTTCAAAGTTTTTATGTTTATTTTCAATTTCTCATTTTTCTTTGCTCTCTCGATGCTAACGAAATTACAAGATCCTCGGGAGAGATAGAACGGCGACAGTGGTGGCCAACAATCTCGAGATCATTGTGTACCACGAAGAACCGAGACTCGCGATCGCGAGAATGACGAAAAAAAAAAAAAAAAAAAAAAAATCGAAACAAGAAGAGATAAAAACTGTTCCTCATCATGTGTACCCACGGAATTAAACAACTCGTTCGCTTGCGCATAGCTCACTGCCGCGTTGCGGTAAACCTTTCGAAACCTGCAACGGCTGCAAGGACTTTGTCGTATAATTCCCAAGCGGCAATCCGGAAATAATAAACCGATAGATCGTCCACTGTCCCCCAAAGTTCGTTAAAGGAATCCATGCAATGAGAATTTGTCAGCGCTGTTCTGACCGCGAAGAATCGACGTTTCGCCGTTCGATACGATATTTATCCACAACGAATATACAATATATCGAAACGTTTCAAAGCGTTGCTTTCGCAAAGTTCGACCGTCTCGTTGTCGATATCGTCGACGTCGTAAGAATTCTTAGCTCTTACACTCCCCCGCGTAAGTTCGTATAGACTCTGACGATCGACGTCCCAAAGATTCCCCAGGGGATTGGCTATAACCCTCGCACATCGTCGCTCCCCACGTCGCCTCTTTCGCTATACGGTATCTTCGCACACTTTGAAAGCCATCTCTGTACCTAATAAGAGGATGCCGAGGGAAAGAGAGACATGGAGAGGTATGAAAGAGGTCGATTCAAGGGAGGTATGGAAGTGAACGAAGGGGCTGAAAGTCAGCGGCGATGATGGCACAGAGGGATTTTGCTCTCCGGTCGGCTCTCTGTTCTCTAATCGCTGATTTGCCCTCGGGACAACAACGGAGGTGGCGCGGTCTAGAAACTGCTTCTATCCTGGTCTCCTCCCTATGCTCTTTTCTCTCATCTCAACTCTGAACTCTCTCTCGCCGGGCCCAGCGAGGAGGGAGCGCGGGGGAGCGGAGATCTCACCAGAGAGAAGCGGAGCACGAGAGTCAGGAATAGGTCGATCGTTGTGGAATTTCTCGAGCGTCGTCACCGCGTGTGCTATCCTCTCTCGACCGTATACCGCGGGAGACATGTATATATACGCGAAGGAAAACGAAGAAGCAACGGAGAGCGAGAAAGAGAGAGAGCTTGTGCTCTGATAGACCCGCGGAGCCGTCGCGCGGCCCACGAAGCGATGAATGGCGGCAGAGCCCCACCCGATTACGACAGGGCTGCGCGCAACTCTAAGCGAAAACGAGGATTGTAAGACAAAGTATAAGTAGTACCGAGAGATTGAACCGGGATGGATTGAGATATACAGAGTCATTATCAGCGCGGGGGGACAAAGAGAGCAGCCAATCGTGAAGTGAAAATCCGTGAAGCAGGACGCTTTATTCGCTTCGCTTCGCTTCTTTCTCTCTCTCTTTCTCTCTCTCTCTTTCTCTCTCTCATCCCTTGTGACAGAAGGGGGTGAACTGCTGCTCTTCGAGACTCTGGAAGAGTCTGTACCCAGCCATTCGCCGTTTGAGGCGACGAGAGAATAGAAGGTCGTCGTCTTTTAACGTCCTACTGGCGCTCTTCGGTACTCTATCTCTGCTCTCTGGTCAAACGTACACATAGAAGAACCTCCGACGCAACGTTGAAAACTATCCCGAGAGAAACGAATGAACGCGCGAAACGGGAAATGGCGTTAAGTATACAGAACAGAGAGGGGTAAAATGGTCACGGGGGCAAAATGGGCACATGATGCGATCGGAGCCAATTGCGAAAAAAGTGGACATTTTTTTTTTCGAATTTGATGTTAAATTTGAAAAAAATTGATAAATTAGAATTTAAGACGATTTTTTTTTAAAAGTCAAATTCTATTTTTTTTTTTTTTTTTTTTTTTCAAATTTCAAATTGAAGAAATCCAATTATTTTTGAAATTATGTTTAATTTTTTTTTTTTAAGCTCAATTTTTCTAAAATTATTTTCGTGTTTATGTGCCCATTTTGCCCCGGGTGTCCCATTTCGCCCCAAACTCGCCTACGCTGGTTGTTACTGTACAGCGGTGGTATAGAGCGGAGAAGGAAAGATAAAAGAGAAAAAATTACCGCTCCAGCGTGACTTGAGGCAAAGAGGAAATGAGAGTAAAGCAAAGGACAAGCAAAGCCGTTGCCGTCTTCTCGACATTCTGTCTCAGCGAAAGCTGTTTTGGAACCCCGGGGGCACTAATCCTCCAATGTTTCCATAGAGACGTTGACTTTACCATGTTTCCGACGCATTCGCTACCGCTGGTTCAACTTTTACCCTCCGCTTGCTCCCGTTCCTACATTGTGCTCCGCAATGCCCGACGAAAGAACTCCGACTCAGACGCACATGTTTTTTTTTCGTACTGTATACTCGCGTTTTTTTCCCTCCGGTACGATAACACATGCTATCATCGCGAGAGTATAAAAAAAAAAAAAAAAAAAAAAAAAACCACGTGAGCCGTTTGCCGTCGCCGCGGTGGCGATGTTTAGTGCTCTCTGCTCTTCAATTTGTGAAAAAGCATTCGGCGACGGTGCGTGATGTGCGAAAAAAAAAAAAAAAAAAAAAAAAAAAAAAAAAAACACGAGAACGTTCGAGGGGTGAAATAAAGAAACGGTATATATCTCATGAGAAAAGAAAGTGAGGGGCGGAGAGCTTCTCGAGATGTTGCAGGGGATTATAGGTGGGGTAGCTTAATCGAAGCCAAATTGCCGAATAATACTTCATACGTGTGTATGTATATATCTATATATATATAAAGACATATATGTACATCTATATACATATATATAAAGGACCAATACGATATAATACCAATACGTAACGTGTATCGCGGTGATATAGGGTATAAATGTATCTCGTCCGTTTCGTCGACTTCCGGGATAAAAGTCGGCCGGAAACTGCCCGTTCAGCACCTGGCATGACACGAAACAAGAATTCGGCTTCTCTCACGATCGCGTTAACTCACACATAACTACACATAACACACACACATCGACGTACAGACGACGGAGAGAATCTCTACGTGTATAACGCGAGCCAAACGTCTTGACGAAAAAAAAAAAAAAAAAAAAAAAAAAAAAAAAAACGTGTATTGCTATAGGGTTTCGTCGAGTCGCATGCGAATGTATCCCTCGTCTCTTCTATTTTCTTTTGCTCCCTCATTCTCCTGGGAAACACATACGGTTAACGGCTACGCGTATACATGTATAGGTACCGTTCCCTCATATCGTCGGGGGACCAAGTTGCAAGTACGCAACTATAGCGCCGAGTCTCGTAGGAGTTCTCTTTGACACTATTCTGTTTCACGATTCCCCTTTCCCCTCTTTCTTTTCTCGTCTCAAACACCGTACATATCGAGGCTTCTTTTGCGAACTCCGCGCCCCTCTGGCGCTTGACAATTGTGTGCCTTGACACTCGACACTCTGTTTGCCTAAACAAACCCGTAGGGAGGCATTTTAGGCAACAATTCGGATAAAATTAGCAGGGTGAGCGTCTAAGGTACAGTCGAAGTCTTGAATACACGTACTTTTCGAATTTATGTTTTTTTTCTAAGGATTTTCGATCTTTTTTTTACGTGATTTCCGTTTTTTCGCTTCACTGCCTGTTTTACCATTCGATATTTATCGATCAGTTTTTCCGCGGTAAACAATAGAAGAAGAAAAATTACAAGTTTAAAAAAATTCATTTCAGTCTTCGGACTTCGGACGGAAAGATGAGAGAAATAAATATCTTAAATGTGTTCGACATGATATTGTTGAACATACGATGAATTTTACGCGATATTGAAAATCGCGATGTATTCGAAGTGATATCGAAGATACGATGTATTTAATAATAATGCATCGATCGCGTTGCTCTTCTCGACGAGTTTACGCTCCGGAGTTATGTACTATATGTATCTCAGTGCAGAAATATTATGCGTATAATACCCGGAGGCGAGTCCTCGAAGAAAAATGCGATTTTCAATGAAATTCTATATTCGCAGGTTGAACAGACGCTCCTCCGTGAACCGTTCTCTGTCTCGTCTCCGAACACGCGATTTCGCTTCTGTTCGATTTTTTATTAATTTTTTTTTTCATCTCTCCTTACCACTCGAACGATTTCAACATTCCAATATCGCAAACCCTCGACGGTGAATAACCCCTCAAACTCCACCAGCGATGTATTAATAATAATATTAATACATCGTATCACGAAATAAAAATACAAACTTAAATTAAGTCGAAAAAAAAAGTTAAAAGCAACGGAAATAAAATGATACAAAGCTCGCAGAAGTAATTATGTGGTACACGAGATACATGTGCTATCTGTGTTTGTCTGTTCGTGCGATCGGTCTCTACTCAAAACTACGAGACAGAGGGGTAGTTATACACTGCGCCTACCTAATAAATCCCGTGTCCGCGCCACCGACGCCGCCAATTCGCCCGTTTCACGTCGTTTCAACACATACATACACGCGTATGGTGAATATTGCAAACTCTATGAAATTTCGTTCGGCGCGGCATAACTTCCTCAGGACTTCCACTTGGTCCTTCGGAACACGCGAAGCATCAGCGTGCACGAGGCAGCGGCCAGGTAGGCAGAGCGTTCGAGACTTCCTTACTCGGTGCTTTACATACGTATAGTTATGCACGGAGAAACGTAGGGGTGGTTTCTACCGTAGCTGTACAGGAGGGGAGGGAGGGGGAGGGGGAGGGTAGCTGTACAAGAGAATCGCTGCGTTCCTCGTATTACCCGCCGTGACCGCACGATAGCGATGCCAGACTCGACTAGTTAGGCTCAAGAAGCTGGGGTTGCGCCCTTGTTTCGTAACTGCACCCCTTGCACACCATAGTCGCCAATAAAGCCATATCGACCGAGAAACCGAGAAGACGCGCGAATTCAACGGAATACATCGCGTCGATCCGAAGACTATGAGAAAATGGGGTAATATTCTTTTTTTTTCATCCCCGCATGAAAAGAAAAGGATATGCAATAAATATATTCGAAATATATCGAAAATATACAATTATTTGATATATCACACGTATATTTCGCGATAATTTTTTTTTTCCGCGTGGAAAGAAATCGCGATGTATTGTCAGAAAGTCACGAGAATAAATCGTACATTTTTCGATAAAATGAAGTGATGTTTCACTTCGAATGCTTCGCTCGTCTCCCTCAACGAGGGTCTTCTTTCGCGAAATTGCATTGTGATATCGCGCGGTTTACGATATGAACTGATATCCGAGTCTCCGACAAGAGGACGCGGATGACTTTTAGGTTATGTCTCGACGTCCGAACAACTTTTTTCGAAGAGGTCACGAACCTCGTTTTAGAGTACAATATATGTATATATATACATACGAAAGCAGCAGCGGGGATGGTTAAAGAAACGAGAAAAGCTTCTGAAGCGAAAGCGAGCGGTTTGAGGGGCGGAAAGGGGACGACGATGAGGGAGTAAAGGAAAGGTCTTCGTATAGCCCGCGGGATCGCAGATCCGTCTTGCGTTAAATTAAAGCATAGACCGACCCAACCGGTAAGAAACGTGACACGAGATCGCCGCCCTTCGTGAGGTCGAGTCATCGGAAAGAGAATTTAACTTTCGTACAGAATAGATATACAGCCGGATAGAGTAGAGTAGGCAAAGTGTGGGGGACTACCCACCGCGGGTTGATACTTCTATGAAACCCTCGACTATACCACCGCTGCCGCGAAGAATTGCCGACAATTTTCTGCGAAGGTTGCACTCAGTCTGACGCCAGAAGCGCGGGAGGGTTGAAAACGTCAGAGTTCTGCGAACCGCATCCGGTAAATGGAATTGGGCATCGGCGCCGGGATTACTCCGCGTTCTCTTACCCTCTTACATTTACTTTCGTTCCCCGATGGATCTACGCGTTCTCTTCGTAACAACTTTTCCTCAAATACGCCATATTGGATATATCTACGTGATAGACGCACCAATGCGTGCGGTGGATTCGTTTTTTTTTTTTTTTTTGCTTTTTTTTTCGGCATTACCGCGGCGGTAAGCTGAGAAACGTGCGCGGCTCTCGTACGTCGGACGAGATACGTTGAAGAGGGTCGAAGGAAATTAGGGACCCAAGAGACGATCGAACGCGAAGAAAGAATTACAAGCGACCGAGGCACATTTTTTTTTTTACAGAGTCGTGCGGTACTTGCGAGGGACCGATCTTATCGTTTACAGGGAACAGTATCTTGATAAGGATCACGATAAAATAAAACGAGAAAGAATAAAAAAAAAGGAAAAGTACGAAAAGGAGAAGAGCAAAGCTGTGCGGTAACTCTGCACGACGCGCGAGGAAATCTATGGTATCATTGAGGAAAATATATCGATATATATAAAACTTTATATATATATTGGAGTTTTGTATTATATAGCAATATATATAGTTATATCGCGACAATAGGTACACAGAAATGCGGATCGGCGCGGCACGGTGCACACTGCATACGTACGATACTCGAAGTACGATATATTTCTCCTTTCGCGTTTTCTCTACAAGCGATTTTGCGCATCGAACAGAAAAGCACGTTTCGAGAATCCGTAGAAAAATTGTCCGTGTTATACATTGTGTGTTACTACGGGAGATATCTTTATTGTAGTGTGACGCAGAGACACGCAACGTTAGGTACGTTTTGCTTGAACGAGCGCCGCGTCTGAGTTCAGAATTTTCGTTGCACTGTATTTGCTATAAGGCTTCGGTTACACGATCACGTGTATGCGAAAGGCGTTTATCCGATAGCCGAGTGAACAAAGGAGAGGATCGTCGATCAAATATTTTTATATTTTTATCGATATATATAGGAAACTACGGGGCAAGACGGGTCGCCTAAGAAACAAAAATCGTCGTAATTACTCCAAAAGCATAAATCGACTGTTTATTACGAAAAAATAAAATTAATACCATTTCGAACTGCAAATTAAAAAAAAAATAGTTTGAAGACAAAATGGACACTTTTTTTAAATAAAAAAGTCACTATTGCCATTTTTTCGAGCTCTCGAGTTAAATCTTCGTATTTGATAACTTTAACCTAAAAAAAAGACTGTCTAAGTAAATTCGAGAATTTCTGGGCGAATTGAGAATTGAGCATTTCATTAGTCCAATAATATGCATACATCGCGAATCTTACATGCGCACACGCCAAGTAATTTTCTTGCTTCGGTTTTTTTTTTTTTTTTTTCCCCTTTGCATCACGTTATTTCGTATTTAATAGAGCGAATATATTATTATTATAATTAACCGCGATAAGGATCGCCGAAAGCCAAAGTAAATGATGTTAATTGAAATGGCAATTTTCGTCGGTATTATTATTTTTCTTTTGACTCTGCGAGACTCGACGGTACGCGGACACGATACATCGAACGAAGAAATAAGTACTTTAGAGTTTCACCGTTGATATATATCGCACAGCTGCGAAAGATTGCGTATGTGTGTAACAGGTTTTTTCACGTGTAGATGTGAATAATACAGGAGTCATACGGCAGCACGCGAAGTTAATCATCAACAATCAAGAAGCGAGCTAAGCGAACCGCGCGCGTCGTGCATCGACTGCTTCGTTCTCTGCTTTACGTAGTCTCCATGGGGCGGCCAGTGGTAACGGACAATGGGGATGGAGAGAAGGGGTAGCAAAAGCTCTAAACTTTCGTATAGAGAACTGTAAGAAACATTGGGTTCCGAGTGGCATGTAAGGTATACTCCCGTCTCCGAGGAAGCGGTCATTAGTGATTTACTGCACTCGTACATAGCTAAGCGAAGGCGAGTGAAACGTTTGGCGTTTCTGTATGCGTGTTCCGAGGTAACGAATAAGTATACGCAGACGTTGAGCGAAACAACCGCAATTGGCGCAGTGCACTCTACTGATATATTCTTCGCAGAACACGGAAGTAAACTCTCTCTAACATCCGAGTTAATAATGCGCAAACTTGAATGCATACACCGCGCAAAGAAAATTGGATCCAACATTTCGAATCGATCGAAATTACTTTATTACGCAGAATCACGGATTTCGCTGTACCGGATATTTAATTTTTTTTTTGTTATAAAAACACCTCTCGAATTACGAAATTATTATTGTTATTAAAATTCGAAACAATAACAAGAAGCGTTGCAGATACTTCGATTATTGCAGATTATTTCAGTAAAATACGAAATCGTAAGAATTAAAAATAAAATGGAAATAAAAAAATATATCGTCCATACCATTCACTCGGCGTTTTCATCGAAATAATAATTTTTCATATTTTCTACGCAAGTATCGAAGATTATTGATTGCGATAAAATAATAAAAAAAAAAAAAAATTTACACGATTTCGGAAAATTGGAAATAAAAAAAAAAAGATTTTGTCTTGAAAAACTAACGGTTCATACAAATAAACATTAGTTTATTGATTTCCGATGTGATGAAAGTTTCTCCGAACAATTTTTCCATCGTCCGTTTCGTGATGCAACCAATCAACGAACGAGCAAATCGACACGGTTCTCGATTATTTCGGTTAATAACTTTTTTTTTTTCTCGATAGGAAGAAATCTTCCATCGAAACTATATACGTATATCACGAGTTAACACCGAACATTCGATATAGTGTTACGATATCATCGCGAGTTTCCAACGACCGTATCGTCGTCGACGACGACATAACCTTCGGTTATTCACGAACGTATACCGTGTCGCTAGATAAACTTCCGGTTGTTCGCGGTCCTTCAACTGGGGCAAGTCAAATCGTTTTGTACAACATACTCGCGTATATACGTGTATATCGTGGGTTTCTATACGTATACGACGATAGATGAGAGTTTCTCGAAGCGAAAGGGTCGCCAGGATTGACTTCGTATGCTCGTTAGGGTGGGAAAGCGATCTTCTCTTCTCGAGCCGCCGACAAACATATTCTCTATCTATTCTATATAGATATCTATCTATCTATCTATCTATTTATCGACTCTCGCAACCTTTAGCATCTCGGGGCTTCTCTTCCGCTTGCCGGAGCACTATAACAGCA
Organism: Buathra laborator; assembly: GCA_934046635.1. Classification (NCBI taxonomy): domain Eukaryota; kingdom Metazoa; phylum Arthropoda; class Insecta; order Hymenoptera; family Ichneumonidae; genus Buathra; species Buathra laborator. The sequence continues at coordinate 11,883,078 of OW203900.1, forward strand.
GCAGTAGCAAGCTGTGTTACATTAGAGGAAAGGGAACGCGCGATACTCACGAAACCATATCAGAGATACCCAATGCGCGGACTTTGGGTATTCCGTGCGAAAACCCGGAGCCATCGGGGCCACGTTTTCCGGTAAAGTGTGAAGCTACAGTCCTGGAAGGGTAAGACGGAGTGTCTCGCGATAACAACCGGAAGTTCGTAACCATCGTCGAAGCCCACAGGCGTCTACGTCCCCGAACTCTCACGGAGTCCTCTCTCGTCTCTTCGACCGACTTCGCTCTCTTCCCGAAGGTAACGCGAATGAGTTTCTCTCAAACTCTCTCGTCAGTGGGTCTCGAAGGCTACTCTCTCGCCACCCCCGTCGCCACGTATCGCGGAAGGAAGCAGACGCGAGAAGAGATAGAGAGGCTAATGTCGATAACGACGAGTCTCGTCAGGCGACGTCACCACTGTCACGAAACTACATTATCTTCACTCGCAACATCTTTTAAAGAACATTCACCGGTACTTTAATTTAAGCATTTCGCGCGCTATCGCGACAATGAAACGGAGTGCAATAATGTTTTTTCTTCGTCACAGTTACGAAAGATCGAATGATGAATTATATAGAGACGAAATGCTTACGCCGAAGTATCAGTGATTCTGTTGACACCCCTAAAAGACAAGAGAAGTTCTTCTTGTCTTTAAAGAGGGTGTATCGCTGCGTAGTACCGAAAAGTGAGATTCACGTGAAATTCCGAGCGAATTTCGAATACTTCCCAATTTAATAAAAATCCGAAAAAAATCAACAATACAGAATATGCCAAGAAGATTAATTTTCCATAATAATCAGTCTAAAAGTTATTAACAAATTATTAAAAAAAATAATTGTTTAACAAATTACTCGGTAACCTAACTTTTTCTTCAGTCGCAATTTATTTGTTAATTTTCATGAATACTTATGATTTTTTGATAATTTTTTCTAATTTTCGAAAATTCGTGATTTTTTATCTATAAGAATAAAAAATTAGAAAAAATTGTCAAAAGATGTATGAGTATTCAAAAAAAATTATCGAATAAATTTCGGATAAATAAAAACGTTAGGTTACCGGGTAATTTGTTGAACGACGATTTTTTTTTTTTACTAATTTGTTAATAACTTTTTTAATTACCTTCTGTACGGTTAATTTTTTTCAGATTTTTATTAAATTGCGAAGTATTCGCAATTCGTTCTGAATTTCACGTGAATCTCACCCTTTGGTAATACGCAGCGATACACCCTCCTTAACGAAACATCTTTTGAGACGAGTGAGAATAATGAAGACACGTGCGCGCCGAAGGCCTGTCGCGTGTAAAAAGAGTTTTTAAATATTCCGAGCTTATGAACCCCTCGGCTCGGGGGTACAAAAAAAATAACGAAAAGTTAGGGGAAAAGGTCGAGAGACCTCTCGCGTTTTGCGACGAACGACGTGACACAAATAACCAAATGGCCCGCGAGAGAGAACTTTGCTATTAAAAAAAAAAAAAAAAAAGAAGGAGAAGATTGAAATAACAGTATCCGAGTGAATGATGCATTCTGTTTTTCTTCTGGTTATGCGATATTAAATGAGATATCTAAACTGATATTAAAATTATATGGATACTGTCGAAAAGGAGAGGTACATTACGCGCGGAAGAGTGGCTTTGAAACGGATAAAGAGTTCGAAGGGGCAGAAATCGATTGGAAAATCGTTTGACTCCGACTGCCACTCCAATTTTCTTTACTCGTGGGATATAATGTACCGCCTGGTCGCTCCTAAGATTTTCTTATTCCTACGCCTCGAAGGAGCTTCGAGAAGAGTCTCCTCGCTGGGCGTGGAAATATATTAATCATGCGGTTTTCTGCTCGCTTGTCAGACGCACTCGTGCCTCGAAATCCTATTAGTTTCTTTCTTTTTTTTTTCCTTCTCGATGTGCACCAAAGCTCTCAGTCTATATACTTATTCTTTTGCTATTAATATCACACGGAATAAAATCGTTAATGAAGCGGAATGACCCTTCATTCCCAATTTCCTTTCGCCATCTGCTGTCTGAAGTATTATCGAACGATATTTTATTTTATTTTTTATACACCGCCTCACTCTCTATCATCGTCTTGGAAGGCGCGAAAAATGCGCGTTCGGATTCATATACGACGGTAAAAACGAGGGTCGGAGTTATCGCGCTGTAACTCGCGATATATAGGCAATAATAGTGGATAGCGATGCATAAGATGAGATTTTAACAGCTGTCGAGAGACTCATCTCGACTACTTAATTCTTTGCAAGCGACTTAACTATCGGAAATATTGCAATACCAAAAATTAGTCAATTTAATGCACCTGAATTTTTTAAATTTGTTGCCATTGTAAATTAATTGAAAATTCAAATACTTCATATTTAAAATTTTTAAGCCTTTTGTAAAATCCAGATAATAAATTGGGGTTAAAATTCACAAAATTGATGGTGAAATTGAAATAAATTATTTAAATTACGCTCCACATATCTTTGAAATTCGACACACGGTCTGCGCATAAAAATTCCCAATATCGGTATATTAATTTTCGAGTCGAAATTTCTTGCATTGCCACGAAAAAAAATTATTTCCAATAGCGATATTGAAAACTTTTGTGCGCGAACAGTGCAATAAATTTGAACAGAAATTTGTGTTGAAATAAAAAAAAATTTTTTTTTTGCAATATTACGAAAAATTTGGTAGTATTGGTGTAATTTACTTTTTCAATTTTAAAAATATTTCGTAAATTTACAGGTATTTACAGTAAATTATTTACAGTAAATTATTTTACAATGTGGTATTAACCGGAAGTTCCGCTATATTAGGGGTGAACTTCTATAGATCCGTCCAAATTGCTTTCATATGCAATTCCCTCGATTGGCGATTACCTATCCTTCGAATGGCAATAACTGTATATCTTCGAATTTTTTCGTTTATAAGAACGAAAGGGGGGAGCGGGAGGAGGGAGGATTTCCACCGAGTTACCGAAGTGTGGTGTGCGCTCCGCTGATGACGAGAGGAGTAAAAAAACTTCGTGGCCGATAGTAACCTCGAGGAAAAACTACTGGAAGTGCGTCAACTCGTTTCGTTGAGTTTTTTGCGACACGATGAAAGCGAAGGGCTGCTTTTTCCCATGTGTGCTTCGGCCTTTGTCCATTGTCCCCCGTTCGCCTTCTTTTTTCTCTTTTTTTTTTTTTTTCGTCGCATTCTTGGAGGTCCGAAAATTAATGACACGATAAAAATGCCGGCGGAGTAAAAGAAAGGTTCGCGAAAGATAAGAAAAAATATCTCAGATACCGAGAGAGAGAAAAGGGGGGGGAAACAAGTAGAAAAAAAAAAGGTGAAATCTCAAGAAACCCCTCATCGCACCTTCTTTTGTACATACAGTAACATATATTTTGAGAAGCCGAAGGGGGCCGGAAAACATTTCGCATTCTTGCCATTATACATAATTTATCTCGTTACGCCCGGAATATTTTTCTTCAAGGGGGTGTGTACCGTTCCTTTTTTTTCCTTTCTTTCGCCAAGATCTCTCGGGTGGGTTCTCGTTTTTTTTTTTTTTTTTTCTTTTCGTCGTGCAGACGACTTTGCCCGGGTTAGAAAAGCAAAGCGCGAGGGGGAAATTTTGTCGGAAGAATATATATACTCTTGGGGAAGAAAGGGGGAGAGAGTCACGCAGCGTAGCGCTGTGCGAACTTTTTTTTTCCCCACAAAATCGAGAACCTCGAGAACAAGTAAACTTTTACTTCGAGGCCCAAAGGCCCAAGCAACGATACCGGAGAGAGGAATCTTTCGTGTCTTTGTGCGAACTTTTGCATTTATAAAATTCGCCAAACTCGTTACACCCCCTGCGTTCTTCGCAAAAAAAAAAAAGAATTCTCATGCAAAATTAATTTTTTTTTTCAATCCTTACGTACGCGAAATCCTTTGCTCTTTGTCATCGGACGATACGCGCGTGTCCTGCGAGTCACGAAAAAAAAAAAGTGAACGGGGAGGAAATTTCGCGAGAAGAAGAAGTCGAAGGAATTTTCCATAAAAAACATCGCTCAGCGAGAAACGCGATTGGGGATGAGGATAATTCCAGATGTAGAACGTAGCGAGAGTGTCTCCGTGTGAGAAGCAAACTTTGCGTTTTCATCTATAAAACTCAGCAAGTCGAAAGACGAGAAGAGAGGGCGCGAGGGGGCAAAGGGTGAGTTTGTCTCTTCCTTTTTGTCACCTCAGCTTCCTCTTCGTGGCTTTTCTAGGCCGCCCACCTTTCACCGTCGTCGCGAACTATACACATTCCATGTGTTGCAAAGTGGTAAGGCCTGTTTTCCCCTATGATTCACGACATCGATGTTTCTCGATCGTGAGAAAAGCTTATCGATCGAAAGCTTCGACGAACAGCTGCCAACCATCCAGGGATGTTAGTGTTTCCCCTCATATAGTTCATACACCGTTGGTATACGTTGGCGGGTAGTAAGCTCGCGGGAGAGCGCAGAGTGAAAAGTGTACATGCTGTTCGGTGGGGTGGATGGGGGTGGATGCGAAGGCACGATGGTAAATAATCGAAGGAAACGAAATTTTGCTCCCTTGCCAAGCGTCCAGCTGGCGCGACTGGCTTTCGCAAACACTAATTCGTGTTTCCACCCCCTCGCACCCTCCTGCACACCAAAGGGTGTGTAATTTATATACTACTACAGTAGCAACTCCCACAAATCTGCCACCTATAACGGCTCAAAATAAACGACCTTTCACCCGTTGTATAGCCACCGATAAACATATTGTCTATTCTCCGCGATGGTGCAATATACGATCAAATGTTAATATATCTCCGCCATTTTTAAAAAATTTTCTTCATTTTTCGTATCGAAGCCGCAGTAATTTTGATTTTTTTAAACTAACCTCAATTAGCGCCTTGCGCCATCGGCGTTACGCGGCTCGTTTTAAAACACCTGTTATGGCGAATCCCTAATAGCCGCGACGAGATTTCGTACGAGTTTTTCCTGCATGTTGCGTATCCGAGAGTATCCCGGGGGTTGAAGAGGGGGTGGGAAGGGGAGGTTTGGTGCACATCGCAATAAATAATGTAAAGCTGCGAAGGCGTGCTGTGCGGATGTTCGTAGGGGAGCCTTGTAATCCTCCCGCACATTTGGCGAAGCATTACGGAGTTGGCGGGAGGGAATGTTGCGAGACTGCGGACTATACAAATGAAAATCTATGTCCGAGTTCGCGTTCTCATCCCGCGTTTTGCCAACGGGAGATGGGGAGGTGGGGATGCAGGGAGGGAGAGGATGCACTCGCTATGTTTCGCTCGTTCGCTCCCTGACTCGTTAGCATAGATAACGATGCAGCGCCAGCGACGGGGATGTTTTCGCGTTGGTTATTCTCTCTTTCTCTCCCTCTCTATGCGCCTCTATACCTTCCGATCCTCAACCGACGGCATTATTGACGAATGCTTCTCTGTTTTCTCTAATAAAGTATTAGCGAAAAATTGGAACTCGCGCTTCACGTTTACGAGGTTTTAACGTAACTGGTATCACTCACGCGACAATAATCGTGAGGATATATATAGGGGAAATGTATCAGCGCAAAGCGTTTTGGCGCGTCCAGTTTATTACATTTTACGGTGTGTTTACATAATAATTCAATTTATATCTCCGCGTGATATGTAAATCGTCATTTTTCGACGACATATATATTTTTCATGATTAAAATTTTTTTTTTTTTTTTAATTTTTTTTGGTAACTCTTCGATAATTATAATTTGCGTATTGCGTATTCGAAGACTTGGAAAAATTTCGATTAGAATGTCGATTTATCGCGAATTCGCGTAACTTTCGGAGATTCCGCGATGTAAATTCGAGTCAAACAATATATCGATGTATTATACATCGTTATATTATCGAGACATTGATATTTTCGCGTGTGTCGGTAAGGTGTATATAGTTGAACGGTTTAACGACGCTCGTTATACCAGAGAACATGCCGGCCTAACGCATCGCACGAGCGAACGTACCGCCCTTGCAGCACACCGCGCGGGATGTTCGAACGTACAAGGGGTGCTTTCGAGTTATCGCCTCTCTCCCTCGCCTCGAATATCTCGGCACGTCGAAGGACATTTCAGTGATGACCAGCTGCTGCCCGCGCTTTACCTCATGGCGGTAGCCGCAACGATACGTTCCTTTTCACCTCCGCAGCGAAAATGCACGCCTCTTGCACCCCGACACACACACGCGCGTCGGCACGCTACCAAAATCGTGAAAGCTTCTTGTCGTTTCGGATCTATATACAGGCCGCGTAAAAAAAAAGTACTCTGAACGGTACCGTTTTACCACGGGTCGTAAGCGCAGCGATGGCATTCATGATTTTAGGGCCGACGCGTGGACCTGCGAGCGGTCGAGGGATCGGTCTATTCATACGACATTTTTTTTTTTTTTTTTTTTTTTTTTTTTTCCGATGCAACGAATCGTTTTATATCGAAGCCGGAATTTATCTGTTTGAAGAATCGGGTATTCTTTTGTTGCCGAGTCATAAAGTCGATATCTCTCAATAAGAACGAAAGACATATAGTGACAAGATAGCGGGCTATCGTATCAACGAACAGGAGAACGGAAAAAAAAAAAAGAGGTAATAGCTTGAAATTTTCTCGATAAAATTTGCCGCAAAAAAATAAATGCACTGTAAAGAGCTTCTAAATAAACCGGAAATCTCTTTTGATTCCGAAACTATTGAGAATTTCTGCACTTTGATTTACTTCGCTGAGCTTCATATTTGTTTCCCTTTGTTTTTTTTTTTTTTTTTTTTTTTTTTCTGGCGTTATGTATACACGAATCGATTTCATTTTCGGTACGAGAAAATTGATAGCCAATACGATGAATCGGTGATCGATAGGGAACAGAATTGGTATTGGTACAAGAGAAGTGAATGTTTCGCGGTAACGGTGAGATAATAATGGGATTGCTATTCCATACGCGATGTTCACGAATCTATAACATTTTTTTTTTTTTTTTTTTTTTTTTTTTTTCATGCTGTTTCGGCCGCCGGATTCGGCGATCGACAAATCGTCGAGTTTATTTTGATCGACGGTTCGCTCTCGCGGTGAGGAAAGCTCACTGCCGAACGAGGAATGGACCGGAGCGGTACACGGAGGTACTCTCGATTTTCGATGCGCGACAGAACGAGATAACTCTCTATCCTTCCCCGTTGCTCTTTCTCTTTCGTGCTATTCGTACAAAATACTCGATAACTATGACTCGAGCCGCGACCCGACGGAGAACACACCGGCGGCGAGGAGGATGAGAGAACCGGGGATAGGCATAGAAGGCACCGGAGGTAACCTCCCCTCAAGCCAGTTGAGGATACAGATGCCATTCGTTCGAAATCGCGTCTGGGGGATTGCGACGAGATTCGAGTGGAACCAATTTGCCGCAGCGGAGGCCCGCGGAATCTCTGCAACTGTTCCTGTTACCTACGTAACCCATCCCCACCCCCCTACCCCTCCCAATGCCTCGTTTACTCGACTATCTATTTTCTATCCTGATGCTTCCGCTTTGCTGCAAAACCCACCCCCGCCCTCGATTTCTCCGACGTTTATTCTCCACCTTAGGCTGTCTCCACGTCGGACGAAACCGCGCAATCATTCTTCTTTTTTTCACTCCGCTCGCGCCTATTGATGACACACTTTGCGCAATCGAAAGGGGTAGAAACCGTACCAAATGGAAAAAGAAAGAACATCGCCGGCGGTGGAGACGAGAATCGTCAACATTGTAGAAGAGTAAAAAATCGATCTGACGCTTTTGCCGGACGGAGTCATCGTCGTTATTGCGAAGTGTTCAATGCTCATCGATTTCTTCCGGAGCAATCGAAACGTATCGGCTTTTTAGTGATGGATAGAAAAGCGACTTAGTTCCGCGCGTATATATTCACTTGGTAACGCGCCGTTGTAAACATTTTTTTTTCCCCGTTAACCGCGGCGAGACGACGAAAAACTGGACGGACCATTGGAAGAAAAGACTATTGTGGAATTCATTCCCTTTCGCGTAATATCGAGACTGCTTTCAATTTTCCTCAACGAGAGTCCTCACGAAATGACCGTTACTTGGCACAAAAAAATAGAACGAAACGACGAGAAGGACGAGAGGAGCGGAGAGAAACGGAGGGAAAAAAGGAACGGAAGGTCGTTAATCACGCGGGGGAAGCCTCTCGGAAGGAAACGTCCTTCGGGAATATATATATGTATAGATATATACAATAGCGATGTGCCGCACGAGACGAGATGAGAACAAGAAAAATTGTTGAGATCGGGAATAAGTTCTCGACTTTGACAAGTCAAGACTTTGTCATTTTCAGTTGAATAATACGAATGAGAGTTCGGGAATGTTATTGTTAGTATTTTTCTTTCTTCTTTTTGGGGGATTTATTTCTCCTTTGGTCTGAACGATCATTGAAGGGAAAAGATGAGACTATGCGTCTGAATTCTTTTTTTTCTTTTTTTTTTTTTCGCCGGCTGCGGCTTTGGAACAAACTTATTTTTTTCCTCGTCTAAGATTAATTATTCGACATAATTTTGCGTTTCAGTCGCGATCCCGGTCCCCTTCGGAAGTCTATAGTTTTCGTATAATAATTTGTAATATGCTTATCATTAATTTTATAATATAAATTGATATTCATTTTTTATTTCATGGTATTTCTATTATTCTCTATATTTCTGTGTTTTCTTAATTTTTCTCGTATGTGAATAAATTTTCATATATATCGGATTTATTTTCGTATGTCTCTTTGTATTATTTTAGATTCCTATTTTCTTTTTTTTTTATGTTTGCGAACATTATTTCTTATTTTTGGTCGATGTTTTTTCCTATCCGACGTTTTTTTCACATTTTGAAACATATTTGCCGATAAAATACCTATAAAAAATTAGTAAAAAAAATTAACATCTTTTGCGCAGATATATCGAAGAAGAAGAATTTCAATTTTAATTTTAGACGTCGAGAGATGCGTTAAGACAGACATAAAGCTTCGAGAAGAGAAGATTAACGAGAGAAGAAAAAGATTCTCGTTGCAGAATCAAGAAAAAGAAAAAAAAACAACAACGAAGTTCTCGGTAAAAGGATTTCCGCGAGGTGCGAGAAGATTTAAGCCCCGTTGGCCTATCCTCCCTGTTTCACGGAAGAGGGACATATATACAGGCGAAAAGGGGAGTACTGCGAAGCTGAGAGCAAAATCTCCAACACAAAAAAACGTGGAAAATAGAAAACAAGCGTTGAATATAATGTATATAGATATTTTCCATCGTAGAAAAATCCTTCACTGTCCAAATGGTTGAAGAGAGAAGAAAAGAAGAGAAAAACGGTGAGTCACTCTCCCGGAGCTCTTCCTCTGGAAACCGTTCGCCGATCCGCATTAACATCGCGGAGCGAATTCAGAGAGTGTAACAGCGCGCGGCCACTGTCGTGGCGTTCGTATGGATTAACGGGTTTAACGCCAACACCGCTCTCTCTCTTTCTCTCTCTCTCTCTCTCTCTCGGACCCGCGAACGACCAAAAACGTTTGTCGGTCATAAATTTCATTTTACATATACTTACACACCGATGGGGCGCATCGTATGTGAATGCATGCAAAATGCATTTCGTAAAATTTGCCGACCGAACGTTCGAACGAATGAGCCTAAGTTTGCAGGGAGTACACGTGTTTTATATATTCGGCGACGGTATTTGCCGAAACGCTGGTAAACAGCAATTTTTCCCACGTGGAAATAATGTATATGTTAAAAATATATTATTATATAGTATACTGAAAATATATCAAATTTGGCGTTTTTATTATATAATTTTTATCGCGTTTTTTTTTTAATTTTTTTTTTTATTTTAATTCAATCATATAATTTGTTATATATTTGCGAAAATATAACCTAAAATATAATTGAAATATACAATATACAATTTTTCGATGAATATTTCGATATATCAGATATATTTTGTGATATACTTTATTTCCACGTAATTTTTCGCAATTTCTTTTTTTTTTTTCGTTATTTTTTTTATTTTTTTTTTTCTTTATTTTCTACAATATATCTTACCCTCTTTCTCCTCGAATTGCATATGTATGAAGTAAAAAATAAATAAAAGTATGTATCCCAGAAGGATGTAACCAAAAGTAGAGTAGCGTTATATGACCCTATAAAAGAGTTTTCCTTTCTGTCCCTCTGTTGTATACAAACACGAGAAAATTTCTCGGTCCCCCGCAATGGGGTGAATTTGATATTATGCGAACAGGTACTTCGGCATTTAGCCTCCGGTTGGTACCGAGATAATGCTGCGCCCTTTGGCATCGCGAATCCGCTCGCGAGTTAACACCTAAAGCTGTGTACCAACGTTTCCATCCCCTTTACCTTCGCGAAGTTTTACGTTTTCGCGACATTTTTAGGTTTTTGTCGAAAATAAAACGAAAAAAAAAAAAAAAAAAAAATCAAATTGCATACATGACGAGAAACGTCTACTTTCGTAAAGTATGTATTCTCAACTTATGCGCATCGCGAGAGATGCAAACTGTGTGCTTAGATCATCGCCGTTGCGTTGCGGCAGCGGTGGCAGAAGGGCGAACGAGACGAAAGTTTCGTTCGCACGTGTCGCTACGAATTAGTTAGGCGTTATTAATTTCGCGATTATTGTACAAGTTCACCGTTAGGTAACGACGGTGCCTTGAGGTGTTAACCGTACGCTAAGCGCGTCACGGTTATACACCGAGAAGTTTCGCGATCTCTAATACGGCGTCCACACACGCATACAAGTGTGTATAGTGTATATATATTTATGGAGATGCAGATATACAACACATATAACGTTCACGAGGATTCTCGCGGTTTTACTTTACGTACATTTCTATCCACAAAATCTTCTTCCTGTCCGTCCCATTCGCGAATTAATTTATTAATTTAATACGAAAATCCTTCGCGGGAATGAAACATTATATTACTCGAACGTGAGAATTCGTGGAGATTTTATTGTGTGAATGCACGTGCGACGTGGATGTGTGTATATTCTTAATTCCTCGTTTCATCGCCGCATATCCACTGTTATATATCATGTACCCGCGGCATTAGCACGCTTCGCGAGCTAAAGAATCATTTAAATCTCGAAATTAATACGAATACATTTTTTTTTTATAATTTTTTAAAAATTTATCCGTAACGCAAGTTTCAGTATTAAACCCTTCGAGGAGTGAAAAAAATCGGATTATTGTCTCGAAATAAAGTATCGGTGGTTTCGAAAAGAAAAAAAAAAAAAAAAAAAATTTCGAACGGCCAATCGGATAATGTCTCGTGGATAACTCCGTCGAATAAAACGATCGCAGCGCCTTCTATAATTTCGAGATTTTTCTTAACTCAATTTTTTTTTTTTAGTTATGATTATTTTCTTTACGTAGAACAGCTGTTATCGACAGAATTTTCACACAGCCGATCGATTATCGTAGCCGGTCTCTCGAGTTCTCGTCTCTGTCTATTTTGTTTTTTCCTGTTTATAGCAAAGAAGAAAATAGAGAAATGCATCCAATCTGCAATTTGTCGGAGCCGACAAGTAGCGACGTTGAGATACAACGAAAAGAGGTAACCGATCGTCCGCGATTTCTCGGGTCGATCGTTACATCGTTCGCTCTAATAACTACGGGGCGCATAATGGGAGAATGGACCAAGCGGTGCCGCGGAGCGTCCGGGTGGGAATCACAGGGCGGATGAACGCGGTCCACAGCACACTTGAAACTACTCTCTTGTTTTATTTGGCCAACAATACGCTGTACATAGATATACTCTTTCTCATCTGATGGAGAAAAAGGGAAGGGAAGTGTAGAGGGTTTCTCCCTCATCCGCCGAACCAACGCGATTTCCAGCTTTTCTCTCGTTCTTTCTCACTGTCTCTGTCAGTGGCAGAGGGTTCGTTCCCATTCCACGATTATCCGTTTCCTTGTTACACCCTCTAAAGCCCTCTCCTCTATTCGCGTACCTCTTCGTATCTTGTTACCCCGCGGGCGCGCGCTCCCGTGAACTCTTTGAAAGGAAATCGCGCGTCGTTGCGTTTGAACCCCCGTCCACCCCCCGCGGCCTAAACTCCGTTGGATCCACACTGACTGCTACTCCGCTTGTTATTTCGGGGGCATCGCGCGAATCGGCTCCGATAAAAAAAAATCGATAAAAAGGCTCAATCTATCTTCTTTCCTGTTTACTTCGTTCTTATTTTATTTTCGTTATTTTTTTTTTTTTTTTTTTTTTTTTTTTTTTTTTAACAAAAACTCCGCGACATTCGAATGGCATTATCGGAATATCGTCGATTTTGAGGACCAATGGAAAAGGGGCGATTTATATATTTTTACAATGGGGTTCTTTCAAAACCAACATTATCAATGCTATATATCGATGAATTTGCGTTTATGAGAAATTTGATGAAATATTTGAAAATAGAGAGGAAGACGCAAAGTAATATTTAGGAGATCCCCGATACAAGACGCTACAATACGAGAGTCTTGGGAAAACTTAGAACGGTGAGAGAAGGAGTGATTTTCACCCTCTTCAACGTTATCGATCATATTCTCGGGATTTATTAATTCAACAAGAAGCAGAGAGGGCGCGATGGAGAATGGGTTCATACTGGTGCTGCTACCGCTGCCTCCTGCTTTCAATATTTATTGAATTCGTCCTCCGGCATCCTATAACCACGTCGGATACGTGTGCGATACCCTGTAACTTCTACCGACTCACTGGGATACTGGGAAGTTACTCGGCTACTCGCAAGAACCTTTGGAACGATAGCCCAGAGGGTCGTACGAGTGTCAAAGGATCTCTCTGACCCGTACCCCCGTTAGGTATCTAACCATCGCGCGGGTACACCACCATTCGTTACGTAACATCGTATTTCTGTAGACCGGCATCAGCGTCGAGGCTCTCTTCGCGCCATAAAGAATAGTTCAAAGCTTAATAACGAAAAAAAAAGTAATACATATCTATTTTTTTTTTAATTTCTATCGCGAATAACCGAGTAAAACGAAAATCCTAATCACCGCGAGTAAAAAAATAGATCGCGGAATATATGATTTTTTTTGTATTTTATTATATTTTATATTATTATAATCGATTATATGATTAATATATTAATTATATAAAAATGCCGAATATCATATATTTTCGATGTATTTTTTGCATATACTTTTTTTTTTTCATGTGATCAGCGAGAAAAATATACATCGGTCATAGTTTCGAATAGACGTATGAAAAAAAGTTTTTGCAGCGAATTTCGAAAAAAAAAAAAAAAAAATCAACGAACATCGATAATCTTCGTGAAGTTTCTGTTATTCGCCGATGAAAACTTGAGCGAAAGGCTGAGGTGTCCGTCGTGTTTCAAGGGACTGAATACACGAGATCGGGTACTCGTCGGAGTTTCGTAAAAAAATGTTTTTCGCTCGTTACAAAGTGATGAAAAGGGGTGGATAAAAGCCCGACAAGGAGAATATATTTTTTCGTCGAATAGAGAACCCTTCAAAATTTTTTTGGCCAACATATCTCTTTGTGTGTATTTTTTTTTAACGCTCCATGCGAATTCAACAGCTGTTTTGTTCTGAACTCAAGCGGCACATTGTTAATCGCGAAAAAAAAAAAAAAAAAAAAAAAATTCGACACGACTAAAATTTCCCATGGATGGCGTATCCTCGCTCTCCGCCTCGTGCGACAGCGGACAGCGATACGTGTATATATTCATGAGCGATCGAAAACCAACGAGCTATGAACGCAAAAAAAAGAACAAAAGCCACGAGGCTTGGATTCGATCTTTAACCAAAATATCCCCGCGATAGACAAAAACCCGTTCTACAATCATCGATAACCGACGAGGACATCCCAATGGAATATTGTTAAAAGGATTAAAAAAAAAAAAAAAAGAGAACGTTGAATATGCTGTATTATGCGAGACAGCGGCCCGAATATTGTTCTATAAAACACGGAGGGGTTGGGGGCGTATCGATGATGAACGTTTCGGGAATAGACAGAGCGTTCATGCGATTTCCACACGCTGGTTACTCGATAAATCGACTTCGCGACGTAAAATTGGCCCCCGAGCAAAATTCAACCCCGCAAAATTTTCGACAATTCCGCGATGTTTTCAGCCCACGAGAGTGCGGATGAGCGCAACTTTGTGGTGATAATGAACCCGATTCAACGGGGCGAATCAGCTTGTTACGGAATATATACCAAAATTTGCTCAATAACACAGAGAGGGATGAAGGTAGAAGGGTGGAGGTCGCTTTTGCATGCACTTTTCCATATCTCTCGTTCTCGTTAGCCAATCCCATGAATGTATGCACAGTCGCGTAAATGCAGGGGTGCGGGACGATCCAACGTTGTTTCAGCGTCAAACCCACGCGAACAACAATAACAACGAGAACAACAACAACAGAAGCGGAATTGTAACAGGTGCAATATATGCTCAGCACACGCTCCACCTCTCCAATTCCTATTGCGTTTCGGGATATGCGTATACGTGGGTTCGCAACAACGTCGACGTGGATAATTGCGTCGCTATCCTAATTATCCGTGGCATCAACATCGGTAACGATATAGTCGCGGTATACGAGACAGTAGAATATAAGCTTTTCGATAATTGCGCGAAACAATGATTATTACACGAAAGAGGGGGGAGGGGAGGGGGAGAGAGAGAGACATTCTATATCAACGTGTTTCGTCGATGCAAAGAGAGAGAGAGAGAGAGAGAGAGGGTCGGTTATCTGTCTCGGATTCTCTATACAAGGCAATCGATGCACCGAAGAGCGAGAAGGGGAAAACAGAAGACTCTCTCGATCCATAGTTACGCCGATGTGCATATAGCTCTCGCACGTTTCTCGCGCCTAATCGATCATTGACCTCGTTCCGTGAAAATACCCATTGACGCCCCGGTACGGGGATTGCCTATGTATATTCCTAATAGATACATACATCTCGATGAGTAACAATGTGTTTGTTACGAAGAATTAACATTGTTTATTACAGATCGATCAATATTTCGTCAATCAATCATCGACTTCGATATATATCGAAGTATTGATTGATAAAAAGAATTTTATAAAAATTTAAAATCTTCCAACCGAAAAAGGAGTGTAATAATAATTATTATTATTTTTATATGTTATTTTTTTATTATATAAATTGTTATTATTATTATTATTGATTTTTTCGTCATTAAATGTGGGAATCTCCCGATTAAATTATGCGAATAATTATTTGTTAATTTTTTTATTACACCCCTTTGGCAGTCAAAAGTTTCGAAATTTTTATCGATTTTAACTTTTTAACGCGAAATTAACGAAAAAATGATATAAAACGATTTAAGGTTACGTATACGCGAGGGCGGCTTACTAACAATCTATTTTATCGGCCGATTTTACCCTGAAGTTAGCCGCTCTCACGTAAATTGCGTGTTGATAACGTAGTTAAAGTTATCGTAGCGAAAATTAAATAAACAATTCGCAAATGGGTTAAAGTGTTTTTATTAGTTAACTGTCGTTATTACATCGTCACGTAAATGAACGAAGTTTAACTACAATTTGATTTTTCTTTTTTTATTCTTTACTTAACTCGACTTGTCTTTCGAAGCTCGTCAAAGATTCCGAGCCGCGGAAGACACCGTAAAGAGGGACGCAACGTTTTTGACTAAAGCGTTTAATTCTCGCTGTACCCGTGGGGACTTTTACTCGATTAACCTCGAGGTGATCCCGTCGCGTAGATGAAATGACGTTTCTTTGTGCAAAAATCTAATTTGACAGTGTTATCCACCGAGCTTCGTGTCTAACCTTTCCATCGTATAACATGTTAAAGTACCACGAAGGAGATGTGTTTTCAAAGAAACGCGGACAGCGTGTCCTTTATTTTTGCTCCCTCTGATCTCGAAGGAAAATTGTAGGCAGAGGAAAGGGGCAAAAAAAAAGATTGAAAGGGGAGAATTTGCGAGTGTTGCGCTCGCGAATTTACTATGTATTGAAAAGTCGCTTTAACGTTATTCATTAGTGAAACATCGAGGCAAGTGGAGCAACGAAAAAGTCTAAGGAGTTACGGCTCGACGCCGAGACGGTCTTTCCTACGAAAATTTATCCCCACATCGACGATCCCGAGGTTTCGGAAGTATAAGATGCATAAGTAGACCGACGACGACGACGACGACGACGAAGAGGTTTTACCTTATCGGCTACCGCGACGCCCCCTTCCCGTGTCCCCGAGATTCCTGTTGAATATTCTCGGCCAGTCGTTAGAAGTGTATAACGATTTGAAAAACTCTTAGAGTGCGGATGCATTAACTCGCTGATTTAGTTGGATGAGAAAACGAAGAGGGGACCACGGGGTGCAAACCCCTCGACAACATCAAAGCCATCGTGTCGCGGACTCGCGCGCCTATTCGAAGGTTTGCATAAAATATAATGGCTTTATAACGATCGTCGCATTACAAACTTCGCTGAAAGGTTTTTCTTCGCCAACAACCCCCCCCCCCCCCTCCTCCTCCTCCTCCCCCCGCCGCCCTTTGGCTTCGACTCCCTCCTCGGGGGCTTCGCCAGCGTCGCTCATTCCCGATCTACTTAAATTATCAAAGTACACGAATCTGTTGTACTGTGAATAAATCGTCGGCGTTATAATGAGCCGATAATAAATTACGAGATATCGGGAGATAGATGAAATTATTAAATTGATGGATAAAATACATCGTTAAGATGAGAGACGAAATATTGGGTTCGACAAACGCGCCGTGTCGATAGTTGGGATGAAAATTCGTGAATGAGAAGAATTTTCGATAAGGGGCTGTAAATCGTTATGATGAATAATCGAAGTATGCAATGCATAAAATAAGGGCGAATTAAAATCACAGATCGCATTAAAAATTCGTAATTTTTCGTCAATGAAAAAAAAAAAAAATATCAAAAATTCGAAAAAAATGATATGTTTCGAAAAAATAACAATTTTTTTTTTTTTTTTCGATTTTTGTATTTTTGTTATGCAAAGTTAATTTTATATCCTTACGATTTCAAGTACACGAAGAACTGTAGCGAACTGTATGGACCAATTTTCATTGAGAAAAAATACTTTGACGTAATATTAAAATATCAGTACTTCTTTTTTTTTTTTTTTTATTTAAATTTATTTCCACTAAATAAAGTTTGCGTGTCAGAAGATCTGAAGTGAAAGCATCCATTTTATTTGATTGTTACAAATCGTTTCTATGGATGTTGTAACTTACGAGAACGTCGAATCGAACGAAACTTTCGACTGCTTCGATTTTTCGCAACAGCGAGGGTTACAGTGTAATTTCAGTAAGAGACGTCGTCTCCGGAATGTGTAATACCGATTTTCCCTCATGGAGAGCTTTCGTGGGCCGATCCTTCCGCACGTGAAGCGGCGACCTCCGCGTACAGTGCAAAGCACCGATGTTCTTCAACAACCGCCGGCAAAAGCCCACGTTTTCCCTCCGCACTCGAGGGAGGAGTTGCTTTCGCGATATCCCCTACAGGCTATATCCTTGTACGCGCGATGTTTACGTCTATCCGGCCTGCGAGCCGAACCTAACCTATTGCATAATTTATTCGCTCGACGTTTACCCCATCCCCCGTCGATCTCTTATACCTTTTCGATCTCTACATCTCTCCAACGTATACGCAGGAAGTTCGCTAATGCATCAGGAAAATATAACGCGGTGAAACTCGTCCGCTCTTCCTGTCGATATCGCGCTACTATATTTGCCAACTTTTTCAACGCGGTATCACCAACTTTTACTACTTATCTACGAATTGAAAAAAAAAAAAAAAACTTCATTGGCTTCTTTGATTACAGTTATTATCGGAAATTGGCTAATTACTTGAAGGAATAACAAAAATTTCTACAAAAGTTTATACCGATAGATTAGATAGCGCGAAGTATAATTTAAAAAAAAGCGTTAATTTAAAATTTGAATTTTTCAAAAAAAAAAAAAATTCATTTTTTTTTTTTTTTTCAAATTTCCCTCGAGAATTTTGGAAAAAGGTTCTGAATAGAAAAATTCTTATTTATCCTTCATTCGTGGACCACGGATGCCACTCAACTGCGACGTATTATATTACGCGTCTGAATGATTTCTCTATCGGCGTGTATAGAGTTCGGGAGGTATATGGAAGTTCTTTGGTGCGATTGCCGTATCTTTTATCCTGTGAAAAGGATACATTACGGATGGAGAAGAGAGAAAGGCGTGAAGAAGAAGAAAAAAAAAATGAGTGAAAGAAAGACGAGATCCACGACGCGGCCATTAGATCCTTCGGAAGGAAGCTTCTCGTACGAATGGGACACCGTTATTGGCGCTTTAAAAACAATCGATAACCATAGATTATCGTAGAGCTTTCGTTCCTTTCGTTACTCTCTCTCGCATAGACTATTCACTGCAGGATTACCGACAACTGTACGTTCCCTTTTTTTTTTTCTTCATTCCACAGTGAATAGCTCTGCGAATAGGCGCGGAGCTCGTCACGAAAAAACTTTTCTTCGAAGTTTCATTTTCTCCGACCAACGAGAAGCAAGAGATAGGAGACTTCGGAATTATTTGAAATTAACCGAAGTTCTGCACGACGAGGAAGAGCCGCGCACTCCAAAAGCGGTTAAGACGGCTCGATCGCTTCCCTAATAATCCGTTTTTTTTTTTTTTTTTTTTTCCTACAACTTTTATGCACGTCGCTCAACGAGAGAACGAAAGCACTTACAATTTTTTTTATTTTACCTTTTTTTTTGTTATTTTTTATTACGCCGATATCAAAAAACTAAAGTACCGCGGAGACGAGAGGGCGCGGAGTGCATATAGATCGCGATCGATCGTTCGCGATATATCGATCGCTGGATTAGTCACGTTGAATATCGATTTAAATGTTAATTACGATGGTTTTAACGTTACGCGCCTCGAGTTAAATCTCAGAGCTTTTCTTCTTCGGTGTCTTATTCGCGCGCACTGCGGTGTTTTAACCACAGAGGCAACTCGACTATCAGCGGACGGGCAGAGCGAAGGGGTTGCTATAATGCTTTTCGTCTATGAAAGCACCCACACCGCGAGCAGTCTACTCATTCGGGCGAAAACGCTCACGGAATAGTTAAACAGGCTGTTAGCGGAATACAGGCCGTGGGATAGACGAGAAGTGTGGACGCAGCCAGGTCAGGCCGCCAGTGGGTGTCTGTTATCCGAGTCTCGGGGGCTATATAGACATATAGACCCTCAAGACAAGATATATAAACATAGGAGAACATCGTAACAATTGACCACGAAGACCTCTCGACGCTCTAACGCCCTCCTCTTGGCTCTACGGCTATGCGCCCATCTGGGGCTTTCCTCGAGAGATTGTCGCGGTCCCGCGTGTCCGCGTTCTACTATATTCAGGAGTATGGAAACTTTTCTGCGGTTGCACTGCGCACTACGACAATGGTGAACATTACAACGTACCTGATAGCCGGATAACTAAATGCGGTGGTTCTGTGCAGAAACGATAGACTCGAAAGGATTCCTCGTAAAAAAAAAAAAAAAAAAAAAACGCGAATTTTATCGCCAGTAGAGTCAGCAATTTTTGAGAAAGCGGAAAGGGTGAATAATCGAAGGAATTTGCATTAAAAGTTTATTAAATTGATATTTTCGTGGTTTTCTGTAAATAATGTATTCAACGCGATCTTTAGGATTTGGATACAAGAAAAATTAATTTTGGAGCGGAAGAGTTCAGTTTTCGGAACTAGAGATTCATTTTTTGTTGTTATTCTGTTTTACCACATGTTTGTGTCGTTTTCTCTTACTCTCGTCCTATAACTCCAGTCACCGCGACTAGTTTTGTTTTTTTTTTTTTTTTTTTTTTTTTTAGTTTTTCATCGAGAAAAATGGTTCGCGGGCTGCATTGGTGCGTCGAGGTGGATGGTGGACCGAACAAACGTATAAAAGAGTTATAGCTCGCGGTAGTGAAAAGTCGCCCCGGTGGCGGTGGTAAGAGGAGCGAAGGAAAAGGTTGACGTTTCTGCTGGCATCGCTTGGAGAGTCAACTTGCAGCTGAAAGCTGCAGCTCACAGAAACGTGAACCAAATAGGTATATATAATGCTACCACACGGAAGTCATACACCAAAGGAGAAAAGAACGAAGTATTAAAAAAAAAAAAAAAAAAAAAAAAAAAAAAAAAAAAAAAAACGAACGAAAACAAAAAAAAAGAACGATAGTACTACTCCTTCGCGGTTGCCTAGAAATGCCTTCACAATTCATATATGCTGCGTCAGCGAGATCCGAGCTTTCCACCTCTCTTCGCTCTCGACTCTCTCTCTCTCTCTCTCTCTCGTCGGGACGCTTATGTGCAATCGGCAAAAGTTTCCGAGAGCAGAGAGAGAACACACTGTGTCTGGTGGGCAACACAATGATCGAAAGCTCCATCGTATTTACGGTCGGTAATACATACGAGAAAACTTTTAGCTAAGAGACACCCACACACATGGCCTCACCGTGTGTCGAAGATTATCGCGATCTTGATAAATGAGAGTTAAAGATTGAAACTCGAACTAACGCGGAGTTTAAGCTCGTAAACCATCGGCTCGTGCATCGTATCTCAGAGAGATCATAGCCAAGATAAACAGAAGTCTTTTTCTTTTTTTTTTCAATAAGATCAGAAGCTTCGAAATGATTTAAGACTTGTAATGGACGACATTTTTTTTTTTTTTTTGGATTTTCACGCGAATTTCCTTATGAAATATCGAAATTGGAATAAATTGAGCACAAGATTCGTGATAAACGAAAAGCAATGGATTTCAAATGTAGTCGTTAATCTGGTGGACGACAACAATTATTCTGTAGCAAATTTTTTTAGCCGATTTTACGAAAACTTCGATCATCGATATTTTGAAAAAGTGATATTTTTTATTTCCCGATTAACTTCCGTAAAAATGCTGATGCCTATCCCGTTGAAGTCAACGGGGAAAAAATAAATATGCGAGATGGTTTATCTGATGGAGTTTAAAAAATGTTTTTTGGACCGATTGCAGGATGATGAAAAACGCGAAAAAAGCGCAGCAAAAACAATAATTTTTTTTTTTTTTTTTTTTTTAAATTGAAGAATCTCCGAAAATATTCTATTTCACATATTTTGATATTTTTTTTGCGCCGTATACGAATCCAACAGATGTTGTGCTTAAGCGCATCATTGTTAAACTCAAAAACAAAAAAATGTTGTTATTATTTATTTGTTTATTTTTTTTTTATACAACTCTGTGTCCCAATTAAATAATAAGATTCTCGAGGCCTTCAGAAATTTCGATTCAATCTAATAAAATAATTGACGCAAGTAACGCGAAGTCACCGCAAGGAACACGAGCGGAAATCAAAATAGAATCCACAGAAACATTTGTTTCCCTTTTTTTTTTTTTTTTTTTTTTTTAATAAAATAGCCTCGAGGCACCGGCAAACGTCTCATCTCGTGTACAATTTCAATGGAACCCTCGTGTCCCGCAGACCGATTTACTTCGATACTAAAACAAAAAAAGTTACAGCCCTACCGCCAAAAGTTACAGTCGAAATAAAACTCCCTATATGACTGCAACTACGAAATACAACCGTCCATACTATCGTCACACGATGACTACGATGACGCACAACTCTCGTACGCTATACGGTACAGCGAACATTCTTTCGAAAGCTCCAAGGTGTCGAAACCCCCCGCGCGCGCTTTGTCCGACCAAAGCACTGCCGTTACTACTTTCACCGGCGGAGCAAAGTCGCGCGCGTTTTCGCAGCTTCGACAGTGTTCTCACAACGCGCACAGAGGCGTCGGAGCTTTGTTTATACAATATCGCGCTTTTCCCGCGGCAATGCGTTTCTCATTATTCGTATCTTCAAAATTAACTCCATACAATAATAATTATTATTTTCTTTCGTCAAGTAACGACAATTAATTATTTTGCACGATTCGCTTACAAAAAAAAAAAAAAAAAAAAGCTTAAAAAAACTCTTTTTTGTTGCTATCAACTCAATTATTCGATCAAATTTTTAAAAATTATACATTTTTTTTTATCAACATCTATACCGCACTCACCTCCCACCTCGTTCCGGGTTTCGTGCTGCACGTCGAGGACGGCGCGCGGCTTTGCGGACGCGGTCTGTGTATCTCTGCGACGCTTCTCTCCGGCGCTTTTAACCTTAAATCCCAGCCAGCGTTATCACGTACTCATACGAATCGCTCGTTCTTTCCTCGATTTTGTATCACGCGACATCGCAAGTCCGTACGGATTTTCGGATTTTATCCGTAAATGAACACACAAGACGATCAAGAGACGACGAGATACTCTCGTCGCTCGAGCCGACGTGAGACAAAACTGTGTCGACGCGCCCGTTCAGCTATGCTCGACTCTCCACAGCTGCTCGAACGTCGACTACTACCCCAATGAACCGAACTAACCCCTTATTTCACAGCTGTGATGATTTCGAAGATATATATATATTTTTTAAATTATTACTCTCGTGAAATTAAACGAAACATCGATGTTGATTCTCGAGTACACGAGTCCAAAAGTTTCGAGTATTTTTTTCTCTTTTTTTTTTCGATCTTTTCTCGATTCACGATTTTTTACATATTTTTTTTTAAAAATCACGTCTGACCAATAAAGATATTTTCTACTGTCCCATAATCTTTTTATTTTCACATCCTCTCGTTATTTATCGTTTCGATGTATTTTCGACGCCGTGCACGCGGAAGCACAACGTCTTCGACGACGACGAACGTTGACAACGACGACGCCAAGAGTCACGAGCACAACGAGAGCCCCCGAGCCAAGCAACAACGAGGAGCACACGACAAGTCACCACGAGAAGAACGCGAGCGACTCGATGGATGCGAGGGGTTAAGCCACCGCTCACGGCCGCGAGTTTGACTCTGCCTCTCACTCTCCCACACCTCACGTTCGTGGCATCCAACCGCCACCGCCCTCGACCCGCGACGAACGTTTCTTCGCTCGCCTACCCCCCCGCCATCCCTTCCGAAGGGTTCGCGAAAGCGAACACACCAGAGCGCCGCCGCTGTGGAGTCACGTGCCGCGCTTCCACCACGCAAACTCCGTTTATCCCACGGCACGGTCCATTCCCTGGTTTTGTGTTCGTTCTAACGCCACCCCCTCCCTCCCCCTTCCCTCCCTCCATCCCCTGTATCTTCCCTCCTCAACCATCCCCTGCGCCCCGACCCGCGTGGCTCTTTTTCTGATACTCAATGCTACAAGCAATTTGTTCGATGAAGATGCTACACTTATTTATCTTCTCTATCCCGTTACCCTTGAGATTTCGAGTCGAAGCGGGTCTTTCAATCACCTCGAAAAGGCGATCGATTTTTCTTTTTTTTTTTTTTTCCACGGAGTGGAAGAGAAGGAAAAAAACGTCGAATGAACGATCGCGGAAAGTTCGAAATACAAATTTGTTTGAGTTAAATAGGCTTGCGAATGGGAGTTGATGTATATATAATAGGGGGATGAAACCTGTGGCGAATATATAGCTTTGTTATCTCAGAAACAGCTTGAAGCTTACCTACTCTCGTTTCCCACAGGATTTAGACGCTAAATTGCCATTTTACCCTCCGGTTACAGTCACTTTTCTCCTCCTCTTCGCTGATCCCGAAAAAAGAAACGCGTCTCTGTGTCTCGGCGCATCTTTCGACGGAGCGCCGAGAGCCTTCCGTCAAGACTTCCGGTAAAATTGGAACTGTGCCGCGATAAGCTTCCGGTTAGATCAACCGGCAAAAGACCGGGAAAAAAAAGGGTTTTACGATATTATATAACGTATATACGCGTTGAGAAGTTACGGTAATATATCTATATTGACAATGCAGATTCAATTAAAGTCTCCGCGAGAATAACTTTTCCAATCAAAGAGGGTAGACGTACGCTACTCCCTGAACCAACCCCTTTTTTCGCCAACTTCTTCGGTTTCCTTTCTTTCTTTTTTTGTTTTTTTTTTTTCTTTTTTTCTTCTCGTTGAAACGGGAGGCGAGAGCAACTCTCACACACCGTGATGAGCCCTTTTCTTTCAGTTCTACAGCCAAATGGCCGGAGAGACGTCCTGACGAACTCTCTCGACGCAAACCCGCACCCGAGGAACTCTCGGCGAATCTATGTGCACCGATATATTACTGTATATATCAGCTCGCCGAGGCTCGACGAGAAAGATCTCCGCCAATGAAGATTCCGGCTCTATCCTCTCGATCTTTTTTTTTTTTTTTTTTTTTTTTTTTTTTTTTTTTTTTTTTCATTCTTCCACTTCTCTATATCGATTCTCTATATTTCTAAGCAGCAAAAAGTCGTATTTCCACTTTATTTTACATGGGTAAACGTTAGGAGATACACCTTTACGTTTCTTAGCAATCGATGTCCCTTTTTTTTTTTTTTTTTTTTTTTTTTTCGTTTTCCTACTTCCTTATATCGACTGCTAAGCGAGAAAAAGTCGTATTTCCACATTATTTTACATGGGTAAACGTTAGGAGATACACCTTTGCGTTTCTTAGCGGTCTAAGTCCCCTATTTTTTTTTTTTTTTTTTTCTCCTACTTCCTTATATCGACTGCTAAGCGGGAAGAAGTCGTATTTCCACATTATTTTACATGGGTAAACGTTAGGAGATACACCTTTGCGTTTCTTAGCGGTGGATGTCACCTATAACTTTTTTTTTTCGTCTCGTTCTCATTCTCTCGCCCTTTCGGATTGGACCATTGGTTAATATCCACTCGCTTGGCGGAACTTTTACCGCAATCGTTCTCCTCGTTTCTCTACTCTCTTTCGTATCATTCTTTCTCTTCGTAGCTATCGCTTTTCTCCCCATTTCTCTTAGCAAACGAATAAGCGCCTGCGGCAAACTGCCCGACTCACGAAGACGAGAGACGCATACCTCAAGCGTTCATCCAATAGTCTCCACTTCGAGGTATATAAGAAAAGCGAGAGGGACACTATGAGATCGAGGAAAACCATAGACGAGAAACCATTATTGAATTATTCTTTCGACCGCAAACTCCTGAGTGCCATAGCACAATATCGTCTAAGAGTCAATGAATTCGAGAGATCGCGCGCTTTCGAAGTTTTCAATTCTGCATGAAAAAACTTTTTTTTTTCTTTTTTCTTCGCAGTTAATTTTATTTAGTCACACCGAATTAATGTTTCACTTATTTCGGAATTCGATACATTTTTTTTTAATTGAAAAAAAAAAAAAAAAACAAAAATAAATTATTCGTAACTAAATAAAAATTAAAAAAAATTAATTTGAGTTCAACAAATACATCGAATTAAATAAATAAAAAATTAATAAATCAAAATTAATTATGTGTAATTAAATAAAATTTACTCCAAAAAAAAAAAAATTTTTTTTATGGGCGCTGATTAACAGGTGTAGTATTGTAACCAACGAAGCGGGGGAGTCACGGCACAGCCGTACGGCTACGTGTAACACTGTGCAACTCTCGTTTCTAAGGGAACGCGCACGTCGATGGATCAAACTGTTTTAACAGTGCGCCAACTATAATGCTCGGCGAGCACGCGGGTCCCCCCTGAGATTCACCTTCGTCTCGTAAAGCGTGAAAAGTTTTTTTTTTACACACTTTTTTTTCATCACTCCTTCTTATTACTTTCGGGCATTCAAATTGTGAATCAGTGGGGGTTTCGTCCTCGTAGGGGGTTGGTGCACTATCCGGTTCGCTCGTTCTTTTTTTTTTTTAACTTTCTTTCCGGTTCTTTGAGTGTTTTTTTTATTTTTATTTTTTTTTTTTATTACTCTCTCTCCCTCTCCACGGAACGAGTTAAGATCGCGAAGTAGCAAGTGAAGAGAGAGGCAGAGCTCTCGCGCTATGAAAGAGGTCGAGATTATTAATTCACGAGAAGAGGAGGTGAGGTCACAGCGGCATACCGACGATTACCCGACTACCTGTGCATCACCGTCAACGAGAGAATCTCGTAGTCTCGTCCGCGTGGACACAGAAGCGATTCTTTCTTTACTGAAAAATTCCATCGACAATCTAACGATATATCGTTATACTATCGACAATAAGATTCGCGTTAACGAAATAAAAAAAAAAGACGACGAAAATTTTCAGCGGAACGAAAGAGTAATGAAATTGCGAGAGGACAGGTTAGTGAGCGATATTATGCCGCGCGGTATCATAATTACGTTATTACGCGATGTATTCGCGATGTATTTCGCTCGTCACGAATTAACCTCCAATTTTACGCTCGCGAACTATTAATCAATTCTCAGCTGTTACGTGAGCGATATTTTCGAAAAATTGTCGTACGAAATCGAGAGACACGGCAGTTGGAACGTGTTGATTCGAGAGATCGAGAGTAATCGTACGCGACGAAACAACGAAAACGCCGCTGTGAGAGATTACGCGTCGGAGCGCAAGAGAATCGAGGAATTGCGAGGAATGCTGGAGGAGGAAATAAAATCGAACGCTCGTGAGATCGAAGATTTGAAGACGACTCTCGTTCGTTCAAAAGTAAGTTACGATTACGATACCGGAAATACTTTTACGGAAATACGGTATACGAGTTAATTTCGTATCGAAATTAATGCCCATCACGTCGTCGAATTTATCGAACTCTATATGATCAATCGAATTTTTTTTTTTTTTTTTTCTTTTTTTTTTTTTCCTTTGATTTTCTTTCCCTCAATCAACCGCTGCTGACTTAATAAATCCCTCTAACCGGAACGATACAACGGTCGTAAGTACAGAACGAGAAGAAGAGAGTGCAGATCAAAGTGGGTATCGAGTCAAAGTACGTGACGGACTGGGAAAAGGCTCGATGCGAGAGTAGCTCGCTACGACTAAGCATTGCCCTGGAAAGACTCGAATACACACTCGGAAATCTTTCGTCGAGGGAAAAGAACGAGTATCGAATTTCCACTGAGATCGAAGCTTTTCTCGGGCAGAACGTGATGGCAAGTTACAAAGACTACCCGATGCTTTTGTGTACTTTGCTTTCGGACAAAGATTTTTCACGCGGATTCAACATTATTGCGTTTCAACTTTTCGTATTTTTTTTTTTTTTTTTTTTTTTTATTGGAAATATTCGTAAGTTGAGTTTTTGCTCATTATTTGAAGATATTTCGTACTTTGACCGAAAAAAAAAAAAAAAAAAAAAAAAAAAAAATGGTAAAATGGTAAATTTATTTTTTATTTTTTTTTAAACTTTTTTACATTACTTTCGTTTGATTTTTTTTTTTTTTTTTTCATATTTTTATTGTACTTTTATTCGATTCTTATCGGCAGTAAAATGCATAAATATCCATTTTCGTGTGTAACGCGATACAGGAGAACGAAAGAGCGACGTCACAGTGGCAAAAGCGTTACGACAATGAGATGTTAATGTACGAGAGTGACAACAGGCGTTTGAGCAGTGAAATTGAAGGGAGAATGAAGGCTTTGGAGAAACTTCAGTCAGAGGTACGATGAGAGTTGACTGTTTTCGATGCAAATAACGTGACTATCGGTTACCGGCGTATATATTATTCGACGGGATATGCTACAGAATTTGTGTACAAAAGAGCGAAAGCCGCGGGTACTGTGTCTCGAAAGATCGAACGGAGTAAAAAGCACGCGAAGCTCTCGGTTCGCGCGACGATCGCATTTTCGCAGGAAATTGTCTTCGGGAATCGATTAGACATTGGATAGTGTGAATTTCGCGTAGAAAATATACTCTCAATTCATCCCCACGGCACAGCCAGCGGTTCCGCATCCCCTGTGCGTACAAAGTTTGTACCACTCGCGTCGTCGCCGGCGGAAGCGGCACTCGGCCATTCTAATCATCGTCCGGTGAGCGCTCTCGGGGCTCATGGAACATTCATCCAACGAAAAAAAAAAAAAAAAAAAAAAAAAAACATTTGCCCCTTCCACGGGGAGCCTTTTTTCTTTTTTTCTTCCAAGTCGGAGCGTAAACTAACTATGGCATTTCCACCCTCGTACCCTTTAACCTCCCCCTCCCCCTTCCCCCCGTGTAATTAATTCGTCGGGACAAAAAAACTGCCGCTCGCTCCGACTCGCCGCAGTTCTCGTATGCGGCAGACATCTCGCAATTAGTTTCCGTCAGTCATTCTTGACTGCTTCTCATTGCGCATCTCATCCTCTCTGCTTTCTACCACTCGCGATGTCCATTCCCGTTTCTATTTATTTATTTTTCATTCCCTCTTTTTCCACGTTCGCTCCTTTCATTTTTTTCTTCGTTTCTTCGTTCTTTGAGAAAATCGCGACAGTGCTGCTTAAGGGTTGTCATCGACGCCCGCAATCGTTAAGAAAGTTATCGGCCTTTTAGATCGAAATAAATCGAAGAATCAAAATATTATTATTATTAATTTTTTCAAAATAATAATAATATTCCGATAATAATAATAATAATAATAATAATAATAATTATTGATTGATTTGATTTTTGCAAAATAATAATAATAATAACTATTATTATTATTATTAATTTTTCCAAAATAATAACAATAATATTTCGATTTATCGATTTTATTATTATTATTATTTTGCAAAAATCGGATGTTTTTTCTTCTTTCCAGTATCGGGAGAGACAACGATTCATAGACACCTACGTAGCGGAGAAAGAAGCGGCTATGGAGAGAAAGAAGCAAGAAGAACATCGTCGTGGTTGCGCAATCAGGATTCAATCCTGGTGGCGAGGCGTCATGGTGCGACGGAAGTTGGGTCCCTATCGCCCGGACGAGAAGAAGAAAAAACGACCCGCTAAGTCGAAGAAATAATCTCTCTATAGCGCGGGTCTCTTCTGCACGGTACACTTTTCTTGCAGCTCTATCGTCGGTCGTTGTGGCTGCTGTGGTGTTCCCTATTCCCACCATCCCACCTACGTGCACAGAACCCTATGTGCAAAAGCTTCCTGATGCTCTCTCTTGCCTTACGGGCGTCACGCCAGCGGACAAGAATTCACCCGCGTCGAGAAACTATCAGATTAGTCGAGTCTTTTTCACGGGTGTTTTTTCGTGTTTTTTCGCTTTTTTTTTTTTTTTTTTTTTTTACGATGTTTTTTTTTTTTTTTTTTTGCAAACGTGACGAACGACCAAACGTAGCAAAACCGCCGGTAGGGATGAAGTGTAAAAAAAATAATAATAATAAACGCCGAGCGAAATTCTTTCGTTGCGAAATATATTTTCTCGTTTAATCTGATATAAATAATATGATAATTTCCTGAGCCATTTTCTCCCGGTTGCTATTCTATTTCTTTCGAGTTAATTTCCGTTTTTTTTTTTTTTTTTTTTTTTTTTTTTTTTTATTGCTGAGGTAACTATGAAGTATGCAGTTGGAACGAGAGCCTTCAAACAATTTTGTATATTCATCGCCGCGCTACACTTTTTTTTTTTTTCTTTTTTTCTCTCTTAGCGAATGAAAAATTTTGTTTACCCGAATACCTACATCCGGTTATACTGCGCTACGCTACGTTGGGACTCATTCGGCGCATCGACGCTGACGGGTTTTATGTCCCTCCCGTGTATACTTTCGCGGCTTTGGGTTAAAATTCTACGCGTCTCTCTATATCCATCTCTCCGTATCTCACCTGTGACCGTTGTGCCGCTGTTGCTGATATTTAATCGAGAAAAATTGTACCCTTCAATCGGATCATCGACAGCAAAGAATTTCGCGCGTTTAAAAAAAACGAAGAAATAAAAAATAAATGAAAACGAATGATTTTTCCTCAAATTTTTTTTTTTTAACCTCAAAACGCTGTAAAAGCGAATTCATCTTTATTTTTTTTTAATTTTTGCAACCGAATTCTCGTACTTTCTCATCTTCCGCGATCTTGTGTATAACTTTTTTTTCGAAACAGAGAACAAAAAACACGAACCTCTCGCGCATCTCTGAAGATCGCGAGCAAAAAAAAAAAAAAAAAATGTATTAATTTTTTTTTCATTTGGTATCTATCGAAGTTTCGTCGAAGTCAAGAACGAAAAAAAAAAAAAAAAAGACGCGCTTCCGCGTTCTCTCGGTTGTCCGTTTATCGCGTACGTGCGCCGATCCTCTTCATAAGATATTTACGAGGTTTTGCTTGTATAAAGCGCCCGCTCCCATCTCGTTTTCTCTGTCCATCGGATAGCTAAGAAGGTGTACTATATGGTTAACGTACTATACGTGTACCTCGAGGCTGTAAGGTCCTACGGATAGTGTAGTTACATGCACAAGAGCCACCACTTTCCTCGTAGCCGAGCGGCCAGCCACCTCCTTAGATTACGATATAAGGAATGGTTAACGCGACGTGGCAGGGCAGGCCACCGCGTGGCCGATAGTCCGACCGGGGAGAACTTGCGTGATATACTTCTGACCCAGCTTTTCGAGCGTTAGTATAGCAGACCGTAGTATAACGATATATATACAACATTTAGTCCATATATCTATACATGCTGTTGAACATACACGTCCATATAACTGCGGTGAATGCTCGTTGTAAATATCGTTGCTTTCGAAAAATCCTCGGTTTTTATCCAACTTCGCGTGGTTTCTTCGAACTTTCGATGAAGATTTACAACGGCACGATATCTACGCCCCAATTTTCGATTTCCGAGTCGAAACAAACTCGTTTCGATTATTTATTAATTGCGGATGCTAAGAGATTTTTTTTTTTTTTTTTTTTTCATCATCGAACGATCGCGATGTATCGCGGGTTCGATATTACGTTCATTCTACAATAGTTTTCGCATTTTCCCCGGAGATCCCAATGATTCTACCCAGTATTCTCATTGCAACTCGTGGATTCATTGTTGCCTTCGGGATTCATCCTCCCCGCCCCCCCCCCCCCCCCCCCCCACGTTCGTTGGTTATCCACCCAACTCGGGGATTCTGGGTCAAACGCACAACGGTGAGGGAGAGTGAGGATTGTTGGCCGTCGGAGACGTAGAACCTCTCGTCCAACGACGACGGTGTTCGCGGATAGCTGAGGTTCTACGAACGCCCGAGCATTGCAATTTTCCCATTCCCCCGTTATACCCTCTTTATGAACGCTCACTCTCGCGCGCCCGGCAAAACTCTGGGCCGACTGAGCTATACGAACGAGCGGAGAGAGAGGAACGAGAACGGGAGATTGGGTCGAGTACGATTAGCAAAGCGGGATACCCAGTATTTATGTGTATCGCTCTAGCTTCTCCCTTGCGTTAATTTCGCGTTGTACCTACTGGATACTCTATACACACTCGACTATCGAATTCGTATATCTATATGCGCACCAGTTACGATGTAATTGTTTTAATCGCCGCGAAAGTTACATTCGAGAATATTTGCGCAACTCTTTAGATACTTACGTTCGCAGATATCTCGAAGAAAGGGGTCAACTTCGTCTCATAATTTCTTCGCACTTCACATAACTTTTCTCGTTATATTTCACACATTTATAATCGCACAGTCATTTATCCGCGCGGCACGTATATTCGCTCATAGCAAACGTTAAGTTAAATGAATGAACAAAAAACTTCACTTCGAAGGTACGCGAACCGAAAGAAAAATGATCCGGCAAATATTGTCCGATTTATAGATCGCGGAATTCACTGATTTTTTCGCTCATTATTTATTAACTGATGCCTCTAGGTAAATGGAACAAAAACTTCGAGTGAAATAATGACATGGAAAAAAGAAAACGATAGGTACGCGTCCTATTCAAATGCGCGACTGACTAAAGTCACTCCTTCTTCTTCGTCCGTGGTGGTTTTATGCCGTTGAGCCAAGTACCAGAGTGTCACGCTTGACAATAACCACTGTTTTCGACTCATGACTTTTGAGAATATAGACAATTCGCGCTTAAAGTTTTGTTCCACACTTCCAAGAAATATTCATAACGATATCTCGCTAAGAGTTTTTGTTTTTGTAACTAACGCACGAAAGTGCCCTTGTGACAACGTGAGTTTCTTTTACGCTCCCCACCTCACGCACACACACATACAAACACTCTTCCCGGGTGCGACGAAATCAAAACATAAGCACGTTTTTATCTGCCCGGCGATCAGTAGCGGTTGCGAGTTCGAGCCGGTAAAGTGGTGAGTACAAACGCGAGCGTTTCAGTTCTTTGTTAAAATCTCATGCGCGTGTTCACGCGAAAAACATAATTTCACTTAGCAGCTATGATTTATTTAAATCGTTTTTATTGATTTGAACTTTCGTAAAAGTATAACGTAACGAACGACGCGTGCATTATTCCGCGACACATACGCGATTCGGAATATTCGTCGAATTTCTACGATCCTTTGTTCCCATTGTGACGCGCGACAGAACAAACGACATTAATTCTTCATCGACGTGTCGAACGCGTCGCGTTTTTCTTTGTCGACATTTTTCGAATTATCGATACAATAGATTTCGCAAAAACAAATACTTCGTAAAAAAAAATCACGATTACGACGATAAGTGAATATAACAGACCTCTTTGTTCGAGAGATCATGGATCTTCTCGCGTTATTCGATGGCACAAAGCCATTCAAACGGATCCAAGTGCCATTAAGATCTCACAGAACCATGCAGCAACCCATGGATATGACGATGTTAGACAGCCAACTGAACGCAAGCGTTAGTTCTATCGCTACGGCGGGCACTCAGTATGTCAACGAATACGTCAAAGAAGAAGAAGAAAAACTATTGGCGGTAAAAAAAAGTGTTTTGCACATATATTATCGCGTTAATATAACAGCCCCCAAAAAAATCGTTGTTTCCGTTTTTTTTTTTGCACAGACGATGAATCCCATGCAATTCATGGAAGGCAAAGCGGCCAACAATTTTGAAGAAGTTTCGCAGGGAACAATGCCGGTTCATCACGAACTGCAAAACGAGGAATTGACGAAAATTTATCAGAGTTACAATTTCGCGTACCGACCGAAGGAAAATTTGACGATAACGTCGATGGAGTCGAAAATAGTATCGATGGTACAGACAAACTACACAGTCGTAATTCAGGGACCGACGGGATGCGGAAAGACGACGCAAGTTCCGCAATTTATTTTGGACTCGTGTCGCAACAAAAGAGTGCACTGCAATATCATCGGTAAGAGTGAACTTCAAAAATGCATTTTTTTTTCTCAATTTTCCATTGAAATATCAAAAATAATGAATTTTTTCAAAATTTATTTTTTTTATAATAATAATAATAAACGTATTTTTTACAATTTATGTATTTCGTTACATAAATTATATTTATTTGATTTTAATATTAATCATATTAATTCATTATATATTTAAATTTTTTGTTTATTATTTTCATTTTTTTTTAATGTTATTTATTAATTTTTATAAAATTTTCGACGCAGTTACACAACCGCGACGTATCGCGGCAATGAGTATCGCGAAACGCGTTTGCCAAGAGAGAAATTGGCCGCTCGGTACATTGGTCGGCTTTCAAGTTGGAATGATAAACAACACGTCGGCGGACACGCGATTGACGTACTGCACGACCGGTGTGCTTCTTAATAAATTAATAAAAGCAAAAAATATGCTCGACTATACGCACGTAATACTCGACGAGGTGCACGAACGCGATCAGGATATGGATTTCCTTCTGTTAGTCGTGAGAAAATTGCAACGCAGCAATTCTCGTGCCGTCAAAGTAATCCTCATGTCGGCGACGTTTAACGTCGATAAATTTTCGTGTTACTTCTCGGTGCCGGTCGGCAATAAACTCGCGCCGGCACCGGTGGTCGACGTTACGAAGAGTAATTTTTTCAAAGTGACGACGCATTATCTCTGCCAGATAACGACTTTGGGACCGGTGAGTCACAACTCTGCGGCTATACGCGCGAAAACTATTTTTTTCGATCAAATAACTAATTATACTTTTTTTTTTTTAATTTAATACAATTAGCTTCCGGAAGTATCCGTCGACGAGCCAAGAGCATCGCGAGATATGATGAAATTCGCTATTCGCATAATAGGAATATTCAACTCGATCGACGACGGCGATCATCGTTACGCGGTTCTCATTTTTTTGCCGGGAATATGGGAAATCGAGGAAATGCACGCGCTGTTAACTCACGAATCTAACGACAGCGAAAAATGGGATGTCGTTGTATTGCATTCGTCGATAACGAACGAAGAACAACAGTGCATCTTCAACGATCCACCGCCGGGTTATCGTCGGCTAATTTTGGCGACAAACATAGCTGAGAGCAGTATAACTGTACCGGATATTAAATACGGTAAAAAAAAATCCATAGCTTCTTCCGTTTTTCGCTAAAATAGCAAACAAAAAAGTATTCGTCTCATATAAAAATAAAAAAAAATAAAAAAATCGTTATTTACAGTTATAGACTTTTGTCTCACGAAACAATTGGTTACGGATCCGAAGACGAATTTCCAGTGTCTGGAACTCGACTGGGCGAGCAAAGCGAATTGTCAGCAGAGAGCCGGTCGCGCCGGACGTCTCATGGACGGCAGAGTTTATCGTCTTGTGCCGGAAGCTTTCTACGAGGTAAGAATGTTCCTTATCCCCAGCTAAACCTATCGGCGATCCATCGAACGAAAAATTACCAGAAATCGAATTAAAAAAAATTTCAGAACATCCTAATGGAAGCCTCGATGCCGGAAATGACTCGCGCGCCCCTCGAGAACATCGTTCTCAGCGCAAAAATGTTAGACATGGGAGAGCCGAAAGCGATACTGGCGCTATCGCTGGATCCTCCTGATCTCAGTAATCTCGAGCGTACGATATTACTATTAAAAGAGACGGGAGCTCTTCTAAACAAAGACGGCGAGGAGATATCCCGTGTGGACGGTGACCTCACGGATCTCGGGCGCATAATGGCGGCGCTTCCGGTGGACATTCGTATCTCAAAGCTCATAGCACTCGGACAAGTATTCAGCGTTCTTCGCGAGACAACGATAATAGGAGCGTCGATGGCGGTGAAAAATATGTTCAGCGCGCCGTTTCAGAAGAAACTTAAGGCTTACGGTGCGAAGCTATTGTGGTCCGCGGACTCGTCGAGCGATTGCATGTCGTTTCTCACCGTCTACAACACGTGGATGAATATGAAAGCAAATCATCGCATAAAAGGCGACACGGCGGAGAAGCAGTGGGCGCGAACCCACTGTTTGCAAATCCGTGTATTGCGCGAAATCGAAGCTCTCGTTCGCGATATAACTTTGAGACTTCGAAATCTCGGAATCACCGAGACAATGGGACAACATCGCGTTGTCTGGAAAAGCGACGAGAGACCGTTGATCATTAAAATCGTAATCGCCGGAGCATTTTATCCGAATTATTACACGAGATCCGTAAACATCGGGACGACCGATGGCGTTCGCGTACTCGGAGGACTCGACCCGACGAAAACAGTTTATCTCCAGGGATGGCCTATCAATCAACCGGGTCTTCTGTACGCGCAGAGAATAAAAGACTATTTTCAGGATTGCGTCGACTCGAAAGTCGCCTCGATAATCGTTTCTTTCGACAAATCCTCTCGCGTTTACGTACAATTTCGCAAGAACGAGTCGCGGGAAGACGGAAAAACGGATCCTCTCGAGGAACCCGGAGATATATCACTGTCGGTATACAAAGCTGTGAAACTTCGCAACATCGGTATACCGCTGGAGTTGCGGCTTATGAACGCCGAAGAGGCAAATAAAAGAGCCGAAAAACTCGGTCTGCCGGGTTACGAACCTCAAGTATTCCTTCCGGCGGAAGAATCAGCCGATGAAGTTGTTGTTCAACGCAACGATTTGCCGATACGACCCGTTCTGCCGGCTCTCGACGTCTCGTATATCCCGCTGATCATCCGAAGAGTACGCGGAACCATTTTTTTTTTAGATTTCTAACATAAAAAAAAAATTGGTTTGTGAATTATTATTTTATGGTTTCAGGTCATTACTCCGGGACATTTCTGGGCGCAAATTAAAGACGAGGATAACGCGAAGAAACTTCATGAAATTAATTTATTGATAAATTCTCGTGAAATCAGTAAACTTCAGGATTTCAATAAAGCGCCGGGCATCGGTTCGCTCGTCTTGGCGCCGCGAGAAAAAAATGGCAAATTGCAATACTTTCGGTCCGTCGTACAGAACGTAACGATACAAAACATCGGGGAATTACTCGCGAAAGTTTTGTTCGTCGATTACGGTTACGTGGATCACGTCAGAGTTTGCGATCTTCTAAAGATCGAGGATAACAATAAGATCGTTGCGTTTCCCGCTCTCGCTTTTGAATGCGTTCTCGCGGGGGTGCGACCGTCGATAATGACCACTAATTACACGGGACAATGGATGGAAAAGGCTTTCGATAAGTTTCACAAACTTCTCGAGGGCAATATTTCACTTTTCGGCGAAATTTACTCCGTCGTAAACGGCATTGTAAATCTTAAACTCATACGCGTCGACGATACCGAACAAATCGATATAAACGCCGAACTCGTGAAATCCGGATTCGCCGAAACGAAAGATGAGGACTATTTGTCGCGTTGTAATCACGAATTACGCGAACGTTGCGCCGATTTGCCGCTTAGACAACGACAACATCACGAAGAACTCCAACACGATCAGGGAAACGTTTCGGATAATTATGTCGAACCTCCCGCACTGGAGGAGTGTCCGATAACTGTAAGACTTCGCGGACCCAATTCACCCCTCGAAGTCGGCCTCAGCTCCCTCGCGAAAGCGGGACTCGGAAAAAGAGTTAACGTCGATAGTTCATCGGTTAATTCAGTTGTTCTCGACACGAATCCCGAGGATCCTCACGATCGGCTCTTAATTGCGAGTTCCGTTAATCAGAGCGCAACGGGACACTCGTTAACTCTCAGAAATACGACTCTGATGCCTAACATTCCCGGACTCACGACACTACTGTGTCTCATGTTTACCCCGCAAATGGAACTCCGAAGAAACTCAACCGCGAGCCGCTACACCGGCGCTCTCTGCGGACTCGGCTACGATCCGGCGACGGAGAACAGCCTTTTTCCGGAACACGATCTCTCGATTCACTTCGATGTCGATATCACAATGGATGATCTTCAAGATGTACGTAACTTTTTCATCGTTTTTTATCAAAGATAATTTCTGAAAATTGATAAATTCGATCATTTCGAATGTTTTAGATATTTGATATTATTATATATATATTTATTTTCATACTAAAAAAATGTATTTGTTACTTCTTTTTTTTTTCTTCGAATTATTCGTTTTCGATATATTACGATAGATCATCTTCAAGATTTACGTAACTTTTCGATTGTTTTTTTGAAATATAAATATTTTAAAAATTTATAAATTCCGATAAATTCGATAATATGTATATTTAATATTATTATATGTATTTTTTTTTTTTTTTTTTTTTTTCATATTAAAAAAATTTGTTACTTTTTTTTTTTTCGAATTATTCGTTTTCGATATATTACGATGGATGATCTTCACGATTTACGTAACTTTTTGATCATTTTTTTGAAAGATAAATATTTTTTAAATTTATAAATTTCGATATTATGTATATTTGATATTATTATATATATATATTTTTTTTTTTTCATATTAAAAAATGTATTCATTTTTTTTTTTTTTTTTTTTTTTTCGTTTTCGATAAATTTTCGGTAACTATTATTTTTTTATTTTCCGTGTGATGAAACAGATAAACAGAATCAGACACTGGATGAGTATGGGAATTCACGTGGATCCGAACGGCGAATCGAGCGATACTTCGAAAGAAATGGCGACTTGTCAGACTCGCGTAAAGGACGTTCTCTTTACGCTACTCGATAAACGTCGAGTTCCGGTACCGAGAGACACGGATCCGCATTTTAGCCGATGGTGCCGTTACGACGAATCGCTGTTTATTCCACCGGGAAGAATCGTCACCCGCAAGCAGAATATCTTTCGACTGCACAACGCTCTCGATCTCGACGAGAAGAACGATTTGCGCGACGAGATGATCACTCATATCGTGGAATTACGCGAATTGTCCGGAAGGTGAGGCGATAATGTCGATAAAATTTATCGTTTCGACGTAATAAACGACGAGACCAACGAAACTTTTACTGCGAAAGAGACGAATTTTATATTTATACCGTTTTTTTTTTTTTTTTTTTTTTTTTTTTTAATTTCAGACATTTTCGAGACCCGATTGGCGAGGTGTACTGCAAACTCTGCAAAATCACGGTAAACGGAGTATTTCAACTGCGTCAACACACGAGTACTCACGATCACAGAACGCGCGAAAAAAAATACGGACCGATTCCTCGTTAGTCTCACGATGACTATAAAATTTTTTTTTTTTTTTTTTTAACTTTTGTAATCGTATTTACAAAGTGCCATTCATTGTTTAGTTTCAAAACGATTTTTTAATAGTTTATTAAGAAAAAAAAGAGAAAAGTTTAGTTTCACTACGAAAATGTCGTATAAAAAATGACAAAAGTATCGAATTGTACTTTCAATATGATAATATTATAATCGCTTTATTATCGTTGATATCTTCAGAAGAAAAAAAAAAAAAAGTTAAAGTTGTTTTTTTAGTTGTATCGCGAGATTTGCTATCGTAAGAAAAGAAATCTCGTCATTTCGAAACTGAAGATTTATCTTATAATTATTATGAAAAATTACTTCCGTTAATTTACTTTATTCGACTGATAGCGCTACGATTTTTGGACTTAAGAAAGACTATCATTGAGATAATCATCGTTGTGCCTTAATATTACTATTTGATAAATAAAAGTATATATTTTTTTTTTTTCATCACGCGACGAATTCTCTGAAAACTATTTTCACACATAAACGCCAATCGCTTCGTGGATAAAATTAATGAATTTATTAATGAATATATACGACATTGCAGCTGCAATCGATCGACACCGGTGATCGGTGATACATATAACAAATATAAACGAAGAAAAGTAAAAAGTGCGGGAAGCACGGAGTTCGAGAAAAATTCACGCCTCTCGTTGCAGATAACGAGCTCCCGGTTGGGAATACAACAATCGCCCGGAGACGTTGGCACCGGAAGCTGTAACGTAAGTTCCCGGCGGTGGCGGAGGTGGATAAGGACCCGCCGGAGGTTGAGGCGCTCGTACCGGATAACCCGAAGTTATTCCACCAGTTTTCGCGCCCTGAAAATAAAAAAAAAACCTCTAATGTGCAAATGCAGCTAAACCTCCCGAACGCCGCTTCATCGCAACGAGCGAAACGAACGTTTGATAAGTTAATAATCGTAATTATTAATAACGAATAATTAATAAATAAAAATAATAAATATGCAATCGTAGATAATGAACGAAACATCAATTACTTGCGGCGGCTGTTGTATAGGTATCGCTCCGCCGTGAACGGTAACGTGACTACTCGGTCGGAGGTAAAACTTATCCTCCGGATACGCGTTTTTGTGATCGAGAGTATGGATACTTTCGTATCTCGAGAAGGGAGTTATTGGACCGGTTTGATGACCGGATATCGCTGCTCTGTTTCCGGAAAGATAAGCCGGTTTTCCGGGTTCCGGTTCTCTCGATGGCTGCGAGGTCGGCGCTGTGTAACTGTAAACGCTTTGCGTCGGCGTCGAGTAAAAACTCGACGGAGGGTACTGGTTGTTCTCTGGAAATATATTTTTTTATCATGAAAAATCGTATTTCATGCAATTAAAATTCGAAATAAGAGAAAAAAAAAATTATTGACAATTCGCGTCGATTTTCGTGTTTTTTTTTTTTTTTTTTATAAAAAAATAATAATATACGTTTCAATTTATATTTTGAAACTCACTGTTCCAGAGGACAGCTCTGTTATCGCCAGATCTTCTGGCGGCGTCCTCTGATTCTGGAAAAACATAACCATCTGCCCTCAAATCACCTATTTTCCAAAGCATGATGTTTTCTCTCGGTTAGTCGTGTGTATTTGTTTTCGTTTTTTGTGTGTCTCGCCATTGATTACGAAACTTTTCTTGGAAAGCTCATCGGTTTTACTTACTCTGCGGCGGGGGATTGTAATTCGGCATTGAAGGAGGCGGTTTATAGTTGTAAGTGGCGTGATAAGGCGACGCGGGTGGAGGTGGCGACGGACTGTGAGTTCTCTTCATAGGTCCCTAAAAAATGAAGAAAAAAAAAAAAAAAAAAAAAAATGAATTAGCGGAACGATTATCGAGACGATTTTCGAAAAACGGAAAAAAAAAATCGGGAATCGATAAATCAATCGAATACATTAACGTTTGGCATCAAAGTATGCGTCGGCGTTGCAGCTGCGACTTTGTAAACGCCTCGCGTCGGCAGAGGAATAAACAGCTGTTGGTGCACTACGCTCATTCCTGTGCCGGGATATCCTCCGACCGCCGATAAAACTTCGGAACACACACTGCAGAAAAAAACAAATATATGTTTATGGAGAATGAAATTCGGGAAGAATTGTGGCGGCAGTGGGATTAGCAACGGTCGCGTGTACTTA
This sequence comes from Buathra laborator, assembly GCA_934046635.1. Taxonomy (NCBI): domain Eukaryota; kingdom Metazoa; phylum Arthropoda; class Insecta; order Hymenoptera; family Ichneumonidae; genus Buathra; species Buathra laborator. The sequence goes on from OW203900.1 coordinate 11,923,471, forward strand.
CCTCGTCTCTTTGATGAGCTGTCGTCGTCTGTTGTCGTCCTCATTGAGCACTTTTTTCAACTGCAGAAACAGCTGATGTTTCTCGTCTTTGAGTTGCGAAAGTTCGCTTTCGAGATTTGATATCTGTTCGCGGGTTTCGCCGAGTGTCATCACATCTTGTTTTTGTTGTCGTTCGCGTTCTTTTCTCTGACGCTCCTCCTCGGCGTCAGCTTCTTGCTCTGGAATACGATAACGGGAACGTCGGTAACCCCCACTTGTCGATCGTTCGACACAGCGGGCGATGAACGAATTTTCACTTACCTTGCTTTTTTCTTTGTCGTTCTCGTGTTATGTGAGTTTTTAATGCTTGCCACATCTGCTCACTCCTCTGGGGAGGTCCAACTATTACCGCTGGCATGTTTGTTTTTGTTAAATTCTAATTGACGAGCGAGTTAACCCAAACGCGACACTTCGATGCACACGGAATTTTTGGTTTAGCGATCGCGAGATTGATTACATTTTTTGCACTGTTTCTTGGATGGGAAGGTTGTACATTTATTTGGAACACTTGAGAGACACTGTGGATTCGGATAACAACGATATTAACGCGATTCGCGGCAACAAATGTTGTCCTGTCAAACTTTCGTCGAGTTTTACTCTACGGAGCAGTGTTTAGTTCACGAGCGGAGTTGCCAGACGCTTTCAGAGCTCTTCTTCTTTTTCATGCTATCGTCCCTAAAGCGCATGTGCCACGCTTTCAAGCTCAGTCGCCCAAATGGCGACAAGTCGCCCAATCTGGCAACCTTGCGCTATCAGCGTCCCAGCGCGCCGGTCTCTTGTTGGCCCCCCGACAATCCGGAAAAAGCCAAAAAAAGTAACACATAGAAACAGCTGAAACGTTGAGAAACGTTAGGAAACGTTTTTGGGAAAGTGGTGAAAAATCACGCGGAATTCGCGATAGAAATAAAAAGAAAAAAATGGCGCTAACGCGAGCAACGTTTTTTCTGCGTAAAGTCAAGATTATCGGTCTCGGTAATGCGGGAATAAACGCGATTGACAATAACTGTTACAAAGTTGTAACGAGAACGTCGGTGAGCACGAGATCGGGCGCTATACTACCGGAACCGAAGACGACACCCTTCGGTATCGTCGGTGTCGTATGCGGAGTAATTGTTGGATTATTCATCGGCGCTGCCATAAGCAAGAACGTTGCAAACTTTCTGGAAGAAAACGATCTCTTCGTTCCATCGGACGACGACGATGACGACGATTGACCTAAGTCGCATTCCTCCACTGTACATCTAGTTGAAGGTAAAAAAAAACATCGAATCGCGGTCGCGTATTAAAGAGCAATTTGGCAATTTCGTCGCAGTGATCATGCGCACGTAAACATACAAAAATAACGTTATTTTGGGTTTTGCGAAATATGACGATAAAACTTATTTTGCTTGGTTGCGTCTATGTAAATTGTGCGTAATTTACAAAAAAAAAATTTTCGTGAAAAGCAGTTTTTGTTACGAATAGAAAATCAGAAACGTTTTGGTTATCGCGAAAGTTTCGCAAAGTTTTCTTTTTTTTTAATTGACACAAAATTTGTCTCATGGCAATGTGTTATTTTTAGGACAAAATATTTGTCCTTCAAAAACTCCCGGGGAAACGAGATGTTTTTTTACGTATAATTTGCACTTAATTTGTTCGATTTAACGCGATCGCGTCGTTAGTATAGTAACATATAGTTATATAGTGAAGCAGTAGATATTCTTCGTATACCTACACTGAGACTATAGACACTTTTTTTTTTGCAACATGTTGTTGTAAAATATGTAATTTGCACTCAGATAGCGTTATGACATCGATGTCTCAAAGCACAGGACATTGAACCTCCGAAATCGTCGTTCGTAAAAGGAAACGCTACTGTGACATTTCTCGAATTTCGCATTCCAATATCTCGAATCAGCATATTAACTCTTCGTAATTGTTTTTCGTTCCTTAAGACTTTTATGAAACATTCTTTTATTAAAATGTATCATCAAATAAATTGCCATCGCGTAATTTACCCCTCAAATCATCGCGCGGCAAAGTTAACTCGAAAATTCTCGAATAATCGCGTTTGGCAGCCATTTAAAAAGTTCTCAATACATCGATAGAACGATGAATCTTTTTTTTTTTTTTTTTTTTTCAATGCGCGATATTGTGTAATCTGTAATAATGACCGCTGGTATTTGGTGTCTTTGCTTAACACTATCCGATGTTTTTCCTTTCAGGAATTCATCGTCGCGCAAAAGTTTTAGAAGTTCTAAGCGCCAGAGCTTAAAGAAAAACACCGTTGGAGTTTAAACCGGCCGCTCGGCTCGATTCGCACACTTTTCGTGATCCCAAATACCTTTACACTTTTGCTTTTTCACGTTTGTATCCGTTTTTTTTTTTTTTTTTTTTTTTTTTTTTTTTTTTTTTTTTCCATCACAATTTACGTTTAATTAATGTGTATATATATAAATATATAGTAAGAATTTATTTATATCAGTTGTATCCGAAGGTTGGACAAATAATAGATATTTACAAATACTGTTCAGTTTTTTTTTTTTTTTTTTCTTCATTTCAAATAAATAATTATCGAACATTATTATTATAATACAATATATATATATATAAATCTATGTATTATACGCCAACGCAACAATCGTCTCTTTAGTCTTATTAAAATTGGCAAATGCTATTATTAAACTGAGCCGATTAAATATAAATCTTATTTTCACATGTGCGTTTTCTTCATTATTTGTTTTTTTTTTTTTCCCGTAGTATTAAAAGGTGTAAAAATTAGTTCGTTAGTTTGATTTTTTTTTTTGTTTGTTTTTCGTAAAAATCGATTCGAAGTAAAAAGATACTGAAATTTTATGCCGGAGGCATTTTTTTTTTTTTTTTTTTTTTTTTAGGATCCGCACGATAAAAATGACGATGTTTTTTTTTTGCCCCCGTGCCACGTAGCAATACATTTGCAGCGAAAACTTATCGAGGGCGCGAGGAAAATGATTCGATGAGCGAAAAAAAAAGCGATGAGAATATGAAGTTTTTTTTTTTTTTTTTTTCGTTTTTTTTTTTACTCCGGAGGTTTTTTGTGGACTCCCCAACCGTGAAAGCATTTGGTGAAACGTCGAGACTCTTTCCCTTTCGCTGTGAGAAACAGTTTCCGCGGCTTCTCCGGCTGTTTTACCCGCAAATGCTGAATGTACACCTGCGCTGATTTATACGCGAGTTTTATCTCAACTTCGGAACAACGAGCGCCGAGCCACAAAAATACTTGTTCCCCGTTGTCGAGAATCATTATATCGTCATCCGCGAGATCGTCCTAAAAAAAAAAAAAAGTTAAGACGAATTTAAATTTTTATGATAAAATGAGTGATAATTTTGGGGCGCAAAGTTCAAATTTATGTTGAATTCGAATTTTTTTGCGTGTTAAATTATTTCGCAAAAATCCGTAAAAAAATATTAAAAATTATTTAAATTAAACATAAAATTATAAAATAATTTTTAATCGATTTCGTTCACCGAAAAAACAAATCGTCTCACCTGACAAAAATCGGTACACTTTTCGCTGATGACGAAGTAACCTTTTTCGTTTGAACATCTGAAGAGTCGCGTGTAATTCATGAATTCGGCATCCGTTTCGTATGGTTTTTTGCCACCCAAACCGACCCAAAAGAAATTGTCGGGTTCTTCACCTTCGTTCAACACTTGGAGACTTATCCACGGCTGAGGATGAGAAATAAAAACCGAATTGTGAAACGTAAAATTGCGTATCGATTTCGTAAAGTCGTATAGATATGAAATATTAATTTGCAACATTTTTCGAACATTTTTAATAAAACTTTTGACCATTTTATTTACTTCCGAATAAATTTGCTTTCTCGCAAAAAATTTCCCGAGAAAAAACAAAAAAAAATTTAAGAATTCGAACCGAAAAATCTAATTGTTGAAAATCATTATAAGAAAATTTTTTTTTTCATGCGTTCCACTCGATAGATCCTTATTAATGAATGTGCAATTAAATTATTTCATATTAAACTATCGGAAGAAAAAATTACGATATTTCTTACATTGTTAAACATTTCTTCTGCGATTTCTTGGACGAGTCTTGCGTCTTCGCTGTCCGATTTCGATCCGATCCACACGTAGACTATTCCCGTTTGATCGTCGTTGTTGAATGGCACATTTAAAATATAGCTGTTGAAATACGATACACCATTATTATGCATATATTAGCCAAAAAAAATCGGCAACGTTTCCCTAAGAATTCCTTACGATCGTAAAACGACGATATTGTAAAATAAACAATAAATTTAATATACCGATACTGAAAATTTCTATACATCAAATAACACGTTAAATTCAATGTACAATTGCGAAAATGAATTAATGTCTTTTTGCAATGAATTTAAAGTAAATTATTCGATTTAAAGTAATTTTATAGTGAAATCGAAAACAATTATCGAAATCAAAGTATTTCTACGATTTTTAAAGTACCGATATATTAAGTTTTCATTACAATTGTAACTTCCAGTATCACTATATGAAATTTCGAGTCTTTTATCGAGAAAATAAAAAAATAAAAAAAAATACGATAATTTCGTAACTCATCAGTAGTCGTTTTGGGATCGTTGTTCGGTCGTTTATCGAAAAAAAACTGCTATTAGGCAAATGGATTTTTGGCACAAAACGACCGGACGGATAATGGTATCGCGGTGACTCGACGACAGTAACGGAACATCCGATGTGTATGAAAAATAATCCTTTGTAAGTAAAAACTCCTAATGCTATCGAGAAACGGGACTACCGAACGCGAGGCGAAGGCAACGCTTTGCTGTGCTTTCGCTTGAAAATGCGAACCGAGATGTGACTTATAAAGGATCGTAAATTCGGCAAAACTCACCAAAAAGCTGAATTCAGTAAACTAGCGTCGGGTTGTATTTGCACGAGTCTCGTACACAAGGCACTGCCGTTTCTTCTGAGATGAAAGAATTCCACTCTATTCGTACCGACGGGTTTCGGCTGTTTTCTCTTTCCCTGATGAATTATGAATTTCCGCTTGAAATGCGCCATAAACTTCAGGTTCTCTTGTTGCTGATGTGTCCTCACGACTTCCAACTTCTCGCCGAATATTGATTTGAATTTTTTCTGCATACTGTAACGACAAACCAATCGAAAAATGCGAAAAATTGTGTTTCATTTTAATTTCTAATTGAAAAAAAAAATCCAAAGAAAACAATTAAATATTAAAATAATAAAAAATGATTACTATTCAATAAAACTATAAAAATTAAAATCTCGTCAAATAAAAATAAAAAAAAAAACGGAATCATTCGCTTCTAAGATGAAAATCACAGAAATCGTTGTTTTCGGAAAACTTCAATAAAATTTTGTAATTGCGTTCGACTTTTCTTTTTTTTATCGTTATTGATAATAATTATTATCAATCAATTGATTTTAGCAAAATTAATTTTCATAAAATAAATTGTTACGATTGATAATAAATATTATCAATAATATTAATGATTAATTTATCATTATTAATATTATTAATAATTTTACCCAAAAGTAAATGTCAGCCATCCCATGTTTCCGGCATCTCTTCCCTGCCAGAAGTACATAATGCACTGTAAATCGTCTTCGTACTGTTCGTCACCGCCGCCTTCTTCATTCTCAGCGACGTCCAATGGCTGCGGCAAAGCGACAGAATAAATCTTTCGATCGTTAAAATAATTAACTATTACTCGTTAACTTATCACAGCGAAATCTTTCATAGCAACTTAATGCGAAGACAAGTATCGCGGAGTTTACTTTGTCGAGAAGATATAATTGTTTTTTCTCGTTTTCTCGTCTTTTTGTTTTTTTTTTTTAACCATTCGCGTGATGTTTATCACGATAACAGCGTTATTTTCCCGCGTGATGCGCATCGCTACGAATGGAAATGTAAGCTATGAGAGAATTCACTGCGGAGGGTGTGACGAGTAGAATAAATATTTGCTTCACCATCCAATATCGGCACAGAAAAACGTAACAATTGCCACTGTAAAAGTGTCCGAGTTCGTCCTCCGGTAAGCGAACGAATTTACGTTTTTCCAAAACGAAAGGTTCTATCGCCTCGAGATCGTCGCTCCACTCGGTCATCAATTGTTGGGCCTCCGCCGTCGACATTTGGGGTCTTCGCGGCATAAAGAGAGCAGCTAAATCGGCCTGTGGATTTTCACATTGCATCAAATTAATCATTAAAATTTGTTTAAAAAAAAAAAGAAAATGGTAAAAAATAAGTTCTTTAAACTCACTTTGGTGTCTTGTTGTTTCGCCCATTTGGTCAAATCGGCACCGGTCTTCGCTACGGACTCTGCAGTCCTCGTAAAATCGACTGCTATCACTTCATCCCAACCGGTAAACTTGGATTTGAATATCTAAAAAAAAAAAAAATTAAAAATTAAAAATATAAGCATGAAATCGTCATATTGGAAGTAAATTCCAAAAGAAGTAATAAATTACTAAGAAAAATATTGTAAAAAATGGTAAAACTATGAAATTATTTCGCACCTGTGATTCAGTTCCTTCCTGAAGTCTCGTAACCATCGCGTAAACGGGCCTCTCGATCATGTTGAACAATTCCTGCGAAAGTTTAACCGCCGCCGCGCGAACGAGACGCGTAGATTTTTTTCCAAACCTGAAAAACAATAATAATAATTTTTTTTTCAATTTTTTTTTGTTCTGAAAGATCGTTGAAAAAATGATGATATATTGTATTAGGAGCGGTGTTCCCAACTGACCAAACGTATACATCCAGATAACAGTCCAATATATAAACGTTGCGATTGTTGAGAAGTGTATTGTTGAGCTTTCCGTGCGGTACTTCGACTTGCGGCAATTCAAGATAACCCATTCCCAGCCGTACTTGATAGAGTCGCGGAACGATTGGCGTAAAGTTTGGATCGACGTGTTCCTTTTTTTCCAAAGATAAAAAGAAAAAGAAACCATCGATAAATCCATCAATGGTAAGTACTGTTTTACGGAACAATTGAGCGTCGAGTGACGAATAAAATGATAATTATTTTCTAATTAATGTTAATGAATAACTGGGGAAATAAATGAAATAAATGAAATAAATGAAACGAATGAACCGAATGAAACGAATGAAACGAATGAAACGAACGGAACGAACGAAACGAACGAAACGAACGAAACGAACGAAACGAACGAAACGAACGAAACGAACGAAACGAACGAAACGAACGAAACGAACGAAACGAACGAAACGAACGAAACGAACGAAACGAACGAAACGAACGAAACGAACGAAACGAACGAAACGAACGAAACGAATGAAACGAATGAAACGAATGAAACGAATGAAACGAATGAAATGAATGAAATGAATGAAATGAAAGAAATGAAATGAAACTTACAATGATAGGCGGACGCGGTTGACTGGTGACGCCGAGACATTCCCAAAACTCCTCAGTCTCGGTGCCCATCATTTCCGTTATTATCTCCGATTTGTTCTTACGCTCGTTTTTGTTTATTTTCTCGGCCATTAGGCGCGACTTTGATTTCAGGGTATTTTTCGCTTTGGTACCGTACCACATGAATATCTTTGCTCCCGTGTCGAGAACGAAAACGTAACCCGGATCGAGACTCTCCGCGCAGACGGGTACAGCTTCCAGATGGACCGACGCACCAGCCGCGTGGACTCTGTATAATCGCGTTACCGCCGGCTGTTTCACAAAAATGTATATATATATATATTAATTAAAAAACTTTTTATATGCAATTTTAAAAATTTTTTGCGAGTAAAATTTCGAAATCTTGAAATTGTGCATCAAATAGTTTCGATGTAAAAATGTTACGTTACAGCGCTTCGGAAAATTGAGACGAAAATGCAAAATTCTTGAAAACATCCATTTTAATGCGCTGTTATTATAGAACTATAATTTGTTCGATTTTTTTTCTTTCTATCTTACCGTATCCTCGACGGTGTAGAAACCCGACGACGTTCGCCCGCCTTCGATGTAAGTTATTTCCGAATCGAATAGCATGAGAAACTCGTCGGACTCGTCGCCCTGTTCTTCGCGAATCGTGCGGCACTGAGCGCCGAGAAAATTACGCAAATTTACCGCGTGGATAGCAGCACAGGCCCTCTTGTCGAGCTGAACAAGATAAAAGCAACAAAAAAAAATTTATTACATATCGACAATTTTTCGGCGAAATCGAATAATTCTCTGAAATATAAAAAAAAAAGAAAAGAAACGAAAAGTACGAAGAAGGATCTCACATAGAAGACAATTATTTGTGAATAAAAGAAAATAATGAGAAAATGTCGAAATTTTATGATTTTCTTCGAGAGAAATTTATATCGGAACGATAAAAATTACCGTTGCTTTCTCGCCGATCCAGAAATAAATCGCCCAAATCAGTGATCCGCTATCGTCGACTCCAGTCTTCAGCACGATGTAACAATCGCCTTCGTAAAATTTTCCATGCGCGACTTCTTCGATCTGATTGGGAAGAAAATTTTCGATTTCCCATATCGATAAGCCGGGAACTCGACCGGCGTCCTGATCGAAAATCTCGGAATAATCGAGCGGTGGTTTCTCGAGTGTTTCGTCCCATCGCTTGGGTCTGTGAAATTTTTTCGACGAAACGTTGATAAAACATTTTTTTCCTCATATCAACCCGATTAATGGTATTATTTAACCGCAGAACATTGCAAATTAAAAAATCGTGAATTTGCGAAAAATCGTCATTCAAACTTTCGGTCGCAAGTAACTTCCAGATATCAGACACCAAAATTGGTAATCGTATATACATTTTTTTTAATAAAAAATTAATTTATAACGTGCAAAAGGGGAAATTGTTTAGAGTTAAGAATTTGCAATTTTTTTTTTTTAAGTTCGAGACTATCGAATCCATTTGCGATGTTCTAAAACGGATATATAGTCTCGTAGATTGAAACTCACTTTAGCGATTCGGCTTTCGTATCTTCCAAACCTTTTTCTTTATTTTTCTCCGTAGCGATGTCTTTCATTCCCTGGAAAAAGGCGAAAGGAATGTGTTGAAACAACGGCGACTATTCGCTGAAGAATTATTCCATGTAAAAAATTATTTCCAAGTATCACAAAACTTGCGTGAGGATCTCAAGGATAATTTTCGTTAAAAAAAAGTGTAGTAAATGCGAAAAAAAAATGACTTTAAGTATCTTCGCCTGATCCTGATCCGCTTCTTCTTGATCGCGTCTTCTTCTCAGTCGCATCTTTCGCGCGATTGGATCTTTGCTGCTATCTGCAATTCAACAAAATCGCCGATTAAATTAGTGTTACGATTTTGCCAATCGATCCGAAAAAATCGCGAGAAATTCTAAATTCCGCCGTCGTACTTGCGGTTTGCGCCAACGCCGGCACTTTCGCACCGGCGAGTCGCAATTGATGTTGAAGCGAAAAATCGATGTTGTAAAATTCGATGCCGGATCCTCGCTGAACTTCGGTCGGCTTCGGTGGCATTATGAGATTTGGATTGTCGCGCAGATCCAGTCGTTCCAAATCGGTCAAAAGATGTATCGCATCCGGTAGCGTTATCAGACGGTTGCAAGTTAATATCAGTTGCTTCAACGATCCGCATCTGCGAAGAAATTATAATCGCGCGATCGATAATCTTGAAAATTTAATCGGAGATATTTTTTTTATATTACTGTATTGAAGATATTAAAATTTCATTTTTTTCGGCAACAAATTGTAATTTTGAATAATTATCGTATCAGAAATTATTTTTTATACCGATTGTAAGAGTTATTTCGTGGATCTAATAAATTAATAAATTAATATACGAATAAACTTGAGGAATGTTTGAAAAAATGTGAATAATTTGAAATTTTTTTAATATTTCGAAAAAATTCGTATAATTCGTATAATTCGAAAAAATAAGTCAATAAAAATGCGTGAATCCTCATTACCTGCACAATCCTTCCGGTATCATTTCCAAATGATTTTTCGCTGCAGAAAAAACTTCGAGAGACGACAATTTTCCAATTCCCGATGGTATTCCCTCGAAATCCAACATATTGTCGTTCAAATATAGTCTCCTCAGCGTCAATATTTTGCATATCGATACCGGCAAAGCGGTCAGTTTGTTTCTACAGAGATTTAGGGTTTCCAATTTTTGCCACATTTCTACAATAATTGAGTACAAAAATCGATTCGACATTAATCGTTGTCGACGTGTCTATCAATAAACTTATAGTAAAAATAAAACAAAAAAATTCCCAATACAATCGAAAAACTCACCGATCGCAGTCGACAATTCCGCAATGTGATTGTCGCTGAGATTCAAACGACGCAAATTCGGCAGCGAGTATAACGCGTCGGGTACTCGCGGCAATGCGTTTTGCGACAAATCCAATTCCTGAAGATTCGTCAGACTCTCCAGTCGCGATGGAATGTTATGCAAAGTACGTTGAGTGTTGCGCATTTGCAGTGTCGTAAGATTCATCAGCGATGGCAATTGTCTACGCGAATCGACGATAATTGATCAAAATAATCATTTAGGTTCACTACATTGGGTTTCTTTAGCTTGAGAATAGTTTTTTTTTTGATTCTTCAATTTCGCAAAGTTATTTCGTGAGACAAATTATTATTTTTTAATTTAAATAATTTAAGAAATCGACAGAAATTCGTGTAAAAATTAATTATCCATATCGTTGATTAATGTACACTTTTTCATGCGAATAATTATGTTTTTTTTATTATTTTAGACGAAAAATCTATGAGAAATAAATGTCTTTACCTCAGTTGAAAGTGTCCGAGCGGATTATTGTTTAAATTCAGCGATTGTAAATTCGCCAATCTACGGGTCTGTGGAGGCAAAGTCTCCAATTGATTGTGACTCAGATCGAGAAATAACAAGTCAGTCAAATGAATGAACAGAGTGTTTGGAATCGTTTCTATGCTGAAAAAAAAAAAAACTCAAAACAATTATTGCTATTATTATTGAAATACGAAAAACGATTTTTTTTTCACAAAAAATAATAAATTAAATGTAAGAATTGCCGCGAGAAAACCGCAGAAAATCGGTGACTCACTGATTGTGGCTGAGATTTAGATTGAGCAAAGATCGCGAGCGTTCTAAGCCCTCCGGCACTTCCTTAAGATTATTGTGACTCAGATCCAGCGTCGTCAGTTCTTCGAGATGAAATAACTCCGCCGGTATGCCGCTGGACTTTATATTGTTGTGTCGTATGTTCAGAGTTCTCAGACATCCCAATTCCGTCAATTCGCCGAATAGACGCTCCAAATTATTTTTCACCAGAGATAAATGTTCCTAAAAAAAAAAAAAAGTTTTTTTTATATTTTCAAAATGTATTAAATAATTTTTTTCTTTGTCCCATCGACTTACCAATTTTAACAATTTTCCCATTTCCTCCGGAATCTCCGCCAGATTTGTTTTGTCCAATTTCAGCCATTGGATTCCCGTCATAAGACGAACGGAGACTGGAAATTTGCCGTCCTGTGGAGCGAATGAAATTTTTAAGATTCGCGTTGACGTGAAGCGTTTGATGACAAAAAAAATGTTCAAAATTTGTAATCGTTTGACCAAAAAAATTTGGTTTACTAAAATACAGAAAAATTTGGTTCGATTGTTCCAAGGATTGGCCTAATTAACATGTATCAGCTGACAAAAAAAAAAACTTCGAAATCTTTACAGTTCGATAAAAAAAATTTGGTTTTCGAAAAAATTTTTTTTTTTTTTTTTTTTTTTTTTTTTTTTACGAACGATTTCTGTCGGAACGCTTGAGAAGATGTTTAATTAAAAACTTACGGCAAAGTCGTTGCAGCTAAAGTCTACACCTCTGACGAACGGCAATACTCCAGTATTCGCCATTATTACGATCGAAACTCGACGATCTTTTTTTTTATCCGATGATTTTTCTTCCCCGTCGTCCGGAGGGGTTTTTTTTGTGTACTTCACTTTATTCGAAATGCCGGTACACGCGATTATTAATAACTTTTAACATTCACTTCGGGTGTACTGAGACTATATAAAATTTGAGCACTTGACTCGATCAGTTATTTCACATTTTTTCGAGGTTATGTAGTTCGTGTCGCGATCCTCTCGCTCGCCTGCTCTCCCACTCACACACTCTCCTCTTCTGCCCCCGACACGAAACTGTAGAATTACATTTTTATCATTTTTTTTTACGTCAATTTAAGACGATAAGATAGTCTGGTGACTACTTAGCTGGGAACCGTCAAAATTATATTGTTTATGCTCTTCGCATGTTGTTTCTTTTTGTGTTTTCCGATAAATACTTTGAAACATTATTTAGGTCAACTAAAAATTTGGTTTGTAGCGCCACTTTTGTCATTGGAATAAAAGAAATTTTGTGCCTAAAACGTAATATAATATTTTTAATGCTTTCGCTTTATTTATTTTTCAGTTAAAATTTATCAATCGTTTAACAAGTTGAAAATTCCAAAGCAAATTGTTGTTTTTCTACATATGGTTTTCGACTATTTGAAACAATTTCAATCCACTAAAGTAACGAAATCTTTAAAAAAAAAACACACATTTTTATAAAAACTAAAAAAAACCCGAATAAATCGTATTGTATCGTCATTTTTTTTACCGAAATAATTTGACACGAAAAAAAAAATTAAAAAATCGATTACTGTCGTTTCTGCAAAAAAGCAAAAAAAAAAAAAAAAACGCCAAGTATATAATTCGATCTTTCGGGAGGTTTTGTGTAAAAAAAAAGCATCGTATTTAACAAATTTGGTATTTATATTATTCTACAATAATATTACACATGTGTTTGTGACAAAAATAACGTATCCATCCACCGGTTGCTACGACGCGTAAGTCGGACGAATAAATAAATTGTCAGGCAATGTACGCCGCAGTTTTTTGTAAAATCGGCGCTCGGCATATCGGACAATCTGTGTTTATGTCGTCCGAACAATCCTCGCAGAGGCACACGTGTCCGCACGGCAATAGAATTATTTCGCGCGGATTCGTTCGACAAACAACGCATATCTCTTGTTCGCGAAGATCCTTGTCGCGTACCCTTTGTCGTCGGGCTCTTCGCGACGCCGCTAGTGCCTCTTGCAACTCGTCTGATAAACGTTGTTGTTCGCGATCGAGCCAATATCTTCGAATGACTATTCCGCCAATCGCTAAACCGATTACACCGAAAACGAGACACAGCCACCTGTGGAAAATCGAAAATATAAAAAAAAATTGAAAATAATCATTTATTCAAATAAAATGAATCGAAACTATTGGAAATATCGAAAATATCGAATATATTGAAAATATCGAAAATATCGAATATATTGAATATATCGAAAATATCGAATATATTGGAAATATCGAAAATATCAAATATATTGGAAATATCGAAAATATCGAATATATTGGAAATATCGAATATATTGGAAATATCGAAAATATCGAATATATTGAAAATATCGAATATATTGGAAATATCGAAAATATCGAATATATTGGAAATATGGAAAATATCGAATATATTGGAAATATCGAAAATATCAAATATATTGGAAATATCGAAAATATCGAATGTATTGGAAATACCGAAAATATCGAAAATAAAAAGGGTGAAAGAAAAATGTGTAGCGATGTATTTGAAAAAAAAAAAAAAAAAAAGGTGAAAAGCCTTTATTTTGTTTAGTAAGTTCCAAATTCTGACCTGTAAGTTCTTCGTCTATCGTCCAATTTTCTCAACAACGAACCGACAGACATTGTCGTGAGATAGAAAGGCGTACCGTCTGTCGGCGGTTGAAGTACCAGAGACTGCGGATTTGCCGAGTCTCGCGTTAGTTCACCGATACCAGTCATAACTGTGTCTTCGCGTAGCATCCTTTCGGTCGATTGCAGACCCCGCTGACGAACCCCTTAATCAGCGTATTAAGTGTGAAAATCAAACGAATCAATGAAATTATGAAAATTAATACGGGAAAAATGCTATTTTATCGACCGAACTTTCTACAATTTTGTAAATTGATGAATTTCTCTCGAACCTTTAAATTTTTTTTTTTTCCTCGAAAATTCGAAATTATAGAATATTCGCACCTGTGAAAAATCCCCATAAATAATCTTTGACCGACGGGACACTCGGCTTGAACTCGTCCTTTATAACGTCGAGATCGAGAATCTCCGCCGCCAGAGCGTCGACGACTTCGACTTTGTAGCCTCCCTGTTGCAGCGCGAACGGCATACAATTGCAAATCTCCTGCATGGTGTTCTCCTGATCGGACCTGACGTCAGAGTCAATTTTAATTCGTAAACGAGAAAAAAACGAGTTTTGTGTTCTGCGCATAGAAAAAAATTATAAAAGTCGTGCAAAAAATGAAAAATTATGAAGAAAAAAAGAATTTCGCTCTCCGAAAACAAAAATAGTAGGAGAAACATAATTTTCTTTAAAAAGAAAAAATAAAACAACGATATTCAAAAAAATTTAAATTGGTAAGAAAAATATCATTAGAGAATTTTTTTTTATTATCAGAAAACCGTAACGAATAGTTCAATTCCGTAAAAAATTCAAACAGATTTATTTTAAAAAGTATGAATAAGAGAAGTTGTATGAATAATAAAAATCAATGCAAAGAAAATTCTGAAAAAAAACGTCAAAAAATTTTAAAAATTTCATTTTCTTTAATAAAAAATTGATTAAAATGAAACAATCTAAAAAAAGATTAACGTTATTTACAATGCGTTATTGACGGTTCTGCGATTTTTTTAATATTATCAGAACATTACTACAAAAAATTCAAATTGCGTGGGATTTGAGATAAGATTTTTGCTTACTGTTCTAAAAAAAGAGATTTATACAAAAAAAATTGAAATACGAAACATCGGCAAATGTTTACCAAAAACCTGCTGTCGTTCTTGTGACGACGTGTTCTTTGACGCTGAATTGCTGAATAACACCGGTAATCCAGTCATTATGAACACTTCGGAACGGCTTTCCTAAAGGGGTCACTGATCCTCTTATCGCCACATAGGCGAGTGTTCCGTCGCTACTGTCGTTCAAAGTTTTATATAAATTTGGTCCGAGTTCATGATACTCGGCGCCCTGTAGAAAAAAAAGTAATTTATCAAAAAAACGAAAAAAAAAAAAGTTCGTAATTTTTTTTTTTTATGCTTTATTATTTTGAAAAACATCGATTATTATATTACGAAATAAACAGAAAAACATTTTTAAAAGAGGTTCGATTTTTTTTACGAAATATGAAGGAGATTATTAAAAAAAAATTAATTTCGACGAAAATTTACGATATTTTATCATTTTTTATTATTAAATCGCGTATTTGTAGCAAAATAAATTCAATTATTATCGAGGAAATGATTTTTTTTTTAAATTTTCGTCGGAGGTTAGATTTTCTAACCACACATTTTTTATTGTTTTTTTTATTTCGCGATCGTATTTTCGGAAGAATCGATGATTTTTTTGTTTACCTTGATGGATGTTATCGCATTCTTGCAGTGATAATATTTGTTTAGACAAATACCGAATATAATGCTGTCAATTCCGAGAGCTATGAATTCCCCGAGATAATCCATGGTTAGGTTAGTTTTCGTACGACACTGTACTTTTTTGCTTCGCTATATCTTGTCATTGTATACGACGACAGCGACTGATTTATTTTATTATTTATCTTCTCGTTAATTCATCATACACTCGTGAATACTGTGGAATCCAACGTTATTTAGATTAATTTTTCTTAGACGAATTAGTTGTTAAAAAAAAAAAATGTATGCGAGAATCGTACTCTTGCCGTCGTGAGTGCCGAGCGCGGACTGGCGGACCGATATGGTGATGTTTACGTTGCCGAGTCACGTGTGTCTCTTATGTCATCCGTTTGAAATTCTTGCTAAAAATGTAGCTGCATACGATAAGGCAGATTGTCGGTCGGTAATAAAAACTGCGAGAATTTTTATTGGGGTCGCGTCGGTAAACAAAACTCTAATACTATTTTTCCAAGGTGCTGAAACTTTAGAATTTAAAGAAATTAAGATGCTGCGGGAGAACTAATAAACTTAGTAGCATTATATTTTCGATAGACGTGAAAGTTTATGGGTTTTTTTTATTCAGTTTTTGTTACCAACAAAGTCAGTAATTCAATAAGTTTGTTGTTTGTTTTGTAGGTAGAGAAAAAAAAAAGTGGTTTCCCATCGTCTTAATGAAATAATAAAAAAAACTCATTTTCGTGATTCTCAATCGTTGTAGAGATTTTTTTTTGTTGTAATTTTATTGGTAACGCACAGACAATTATAGTATAAATAATTGCGCATCGTAATAGAGATATATATATATACATATACATCTATATATACACAATATATATATATATATCGTTAGGTATAAAAAGTATAAAAAATAAATTATCGACGATGGTGGCAGTCACAAAGCGAACGCGAACGACAATAATAACGATTCTACATATACCCCTCACATTGTCATGACAACTATATTGCGTTTCGTTAATTGACGTCACACGCTCATCGATAAGACATTCAAAATTACGTATGCATGACGATCCATCGACGTCTTTTGCATTCGCACATTTCCTGTCGATTATCGCCAACATGCCTATACTTTTCACTCTGGTTATTCGCGACAAGCATTCATAAAAAAAAAAAAATAAAAAAAAGATACGAAAAAGACATTTACACACTCCGCGAGCGACTAGCTGAGATCATTAAGAATTTTTTTTATTAATATTTGCAATTGCTCTTGGAGTTCAGTCACATTTTTTCGCATTCATACTTCTTAAACCTAAAAAAAAAAGAAATTCTCGCACAATTCACTATCCATTCATTCGTTTACAAGATAAAATACATTCTACGTATGTGGTACGTACGTGAATTATACACGATTCGCGCAACTTTCGGTACAAAGTGCTCAAACGGTTATGGGAAAAAACAGAAATTTGCTTGCTTTTCGCTGTTTCTCAGTGGCCGCGAAAAAAATTGTAAATGCAGAAATATGGCAAAGTGAAAAAGAAGCAATTGGGGTGAAGATATCGCTGCGAAAAAATGGCAAACAAATAAATAACAAGCAAATAAACAGCTGTAAACGTGACCAACTTTTCTTCAAAGCTCTGTTTGCCTTTTTTTTATGTTATTTAACAGCAATAATTTCTATGATGTGCGACTTTTTCGGAGTTTTTTTGTGTAACATTTTTTCGGAGCCGTTTCTATGTTTGCAATTTTTCGGAGCCATTTCTATGTTTGCCATTTTTCGGAAACATTTCTATGTTTGCCATTTTTTAAAACCATTTCTGTTTGCCATTTTTCGGAAACATTTCTGTTCGCTATTTTTTCAAAATCATTTCTATGTTTCCCATTTTTTCGGTGCCATTTTGATGTTCGCTTCTCAATGTACTGCGAAAATCGAATTTTCATTAAAAAATCCGACATTCAAGCAAAATTAATAACGCAGAGACTAAAACTCAAAAATGTCACTGTAAATACTGAAAAGTTTCATTTTTGCCATTTTTTTCCACCAACCGTTTTGAAGCCTTCGTAAATTTTTTTGTTTTCCAACCGCTCGAAGCCTTTATAAAGCAACGTAGATATTTACAACTTAAAATTTCTTTTCTCGTCTCATTATCTATCGAATTGGATATGAATGGCAGTCCGACTTGTTGTCAGCTCCAGATTTATGCCTCAGCGAGTACATTCGAGCAGTTATTTTCGTACGATTCTCTTTTTTTTTTCATTTTTTTTTTTTTCGTCTTCACGGCAGTACCGCGTTATATATCGTATAATTGGATGCAATTGACGACCTTGAAACCTCGTGTATTAGGGTCAAACGATTCCCTCATCGTATCTGAGCAGAAACTTCCAGTCGATTTGACGTCACGACTAATCGCCCGTTTACGCGAAGCGGCTCTCGGCGTTTGCGTTTCAAACCTAAACGCGCGCTTATCTTATCAATGCTATCTGTTCTTTGCGCACAACGTTCTCGCTAATTTTATTGCCGAATTTAGCGACAAGCCGCGATTCCCCGGTTACGCAACATATTCTCTTCGTGTCTCTCGTAAATTTTTTTTTGTTTTTTTTTTCGTACGATCCGAAGAGAAAAAAAACGGTAGCGACGACCTCCGTTATTTACTCGTCGTTCAAACACTCTAACGGAGCAATTAATAAATCTGCGATAATCGATAATTTCCACGCGAGTGACTTGCTGACGGTAAACAAAAAGCCAATGGCCTTTTCCAACGACAAAAAAAAAAAACAAAAAAAAAAAAAAACGACGAAAAATCCAAAATTTCTTTCAATACTAAACAAAGTTAAATATTCGTTTTATTAAAAAATAAACGAAGTTAAATATTCGTTTTATTAAAAAATAAACGAAGTTAAATATTCGCTTTATTGAAAGATAAACGAAGTTGAATTTCCGGTTTATTAAAAAATAAACAAATTTACATCTTCGGCTTATCAAAAAACCAAACAAAGTCGAAACTTCGGTTTTTTTCCTCTCGACTACGATTATTCTTTTCGATCGCGTAATTCACATCCGAAAATCGGCAGTGGCAACGAACGTTCGAAAATTTCGTTTAAAAATAAAACTGCACGTTGTTCGCGTCTGGAGACAAAAATAACTTCTTCGTCGTGTATTTAGAAAAAAAAAAAACACCGATTTCTCATATTTAATGGAATAAGGAGAAAACTTTGTAAAAAAACGATGAATCGCCATAGTGAGTCATTGACTGTCTCGCTGTTCGCGGCTCGACGATTTTTCTCGTTCCTAAACAGTGACGCGCGTTGCGTCACGCGACAATGCGGCAGTAATGTTCCGAGAGAATCGCGCAACGTCTTCGTCCGATTATTTTCTTCGACAAATAATTGCTCGACCCGCGAAGATTGAATTTTATTCATTTTTGTTTTGTTCTTCGCATCGCTTTTGTCTCGTCGATGCTAAGCGCTAAGCGGCGGGAATTTTTATTCGATTTTATAACTATATATGTACAATCGCGTCGTGTTTAATTCTCAACGAGAATAAGAATCGAATTTATCATCGAAATTTTTTCTACTTAAATTTTTTATTAAATTAGTAGTTAAGTTTGGACTTTGGTTTGAATTTAAGTTTAAACGTAAATTTAAACTGAACTTCGAACTCAATTTCGTTCTTTGAGACAAATTATTAATTGTCAATCAATCAACGAATTTACGACGACAAATTCGATCCCGAAAAACTGGCCCTACGGTATTTTTTCGCGGAAGACTATACATTCGTTGTTTTTTTTTGCTATAAAGTTTCGTTTTTTTTTTTCAGTACATTCGTCGCGAAATTTTTTTTTTTTTTTTTTTTCGCTTCTCGTTTACCATCGTCGGAGATTCTGCCTCCAAAAACTTTAACGACTCTCTTCGCGCGCCGTCTCTCGCGACTTTTTCAAAGTCTCCGAGAGGACGAAAAAAAAAATTGCAACATTGACTTTTTTTTGTTTGTTTGCCATATAGAATTTGTTTTTTCTTTTTGTTTTTTTTTTTTTTTTTTTTTTTAATTATTTAGTGGACTGCATCTTCTTTTATATTTTCTTCTACGCCGGCGCCGGCTGATGTGCTGTACTCGGTAACGGCACCGATATTACGAATATGTCGATTTTCTCGCCGGACGCTTTGTCGACGAGATCCCCGTAGTTTACGGAGTCGTAGGGCGGCGGGGCGAACAGATGATACGGCGGCGGTGGTGTTTCCGTAACTCCGTTACCACTTGTCGCGTGTTCGCCGGTACCGCGCTGCACGTACGTCGAACTCAAAGGACGCGCACCGCGACGGCAACACCACTCGGAACAACTGACGATTAGGAAGAATGCCACGAGGCCACCGAACGATCCGATGTACCAAACTATCGACCACGGATCGAGTGGACTTTGATTCTCCGAGTCATCTGTGAAAAAAAAAAAAAAAATTTACATTAATAAACGTGACGTTCGATCGGCCGTATTGAGTCATAAATTCAATGCTAAAGGTGTAAAAGTTTGCACCATGGAATTTAGTTGAGGGGCATATATTCAGAAAAAAAGGAATGAGGATGAAAAATATTTACTTATTAATCGAAAAAAAAAAAAAAATTTACGATCGAAATGAGAAATGTGTTTTTTTTTTTAACAAATTTTCGAAATTTTACTGAACTAAATCTTTGATTGAAAAAAGAAAATCCGCCAAATACAGTGTGCGAATTTTTGCAATTTTTACGATTTCCGAAAATTTTTGCGATTTTTTTTTTTTCGAAGTTCTTAATTTGCAACATTACATTTTTATTAGTAAAAAAAAGAAATGCTCTGATAATTTTTGTTTGTCTTCTTTGTTCTACGATTAGTATTGCGCGACACGGTGAAAGACATACAGTAACGATTGGTCACAAAGATCCCGTATCGCGAAGCGGGTTGTCGAGAAACTCGTCGTCGTCTACACTTCCTCTTAGGTGCGCCTACGACGCGGCCGGATTCTCTTTGTAACATATATAAACAACGATACTGTACGATACAGTATATCGCAAGTTCGCGCGACTAAAATCAGAAAGGCGTATTTTTCCTATAATTAGAAACGGAATATACGTCCTTTTGATATTAACGACGGGAGACATAGTGCCGATAATTCAAAAACGAAAAGTCGTATCTACCAAAGTTTTAATCAGTAAAACGACGTAAGATACGTCTTTTTAATACTCAACAGGCGTTATACATACGCATACATACGCTTTAAATACGGAATCACGAGTTTGTCGAGAGAGTCGGGAAAAACTGGTTTTTCGTATTATAATTGCGAGGCGTACCCGGTTTTTCGACGATTTTTATATACATCGAGAGAGTCTCACGGGTTCGGTGTGTACCGCGCTTGGCTCCCGGTTTGCTCGATGAATTGGTCTCGTCGTACTATATACATATAGTTAACAGTGAGTGCAAACAGTGTTTGTACAGTAGTAAAGCTGTCTCCTCCCACCACCTCCCGCGGTAAGAAAGAAGAACACTGAACGGAGCGAACATCGCCAGAGCATCTTACGCACAGTTCGTAGTTAACGAGGAAAACAACATACGCCTCTCGTCTCTCATCGTGAGAGTGAAAAAAACCCGTTTAATAAAAATGAAATAAAAAAAAAACGAAAAAATATATTCTCAAGAAAGAAGTTTTTCATTATCTACTAAGAAGACTACAACGCGTACGTATACAGGTAACTTTCAGAGGGATCGAGAAACATATCTGGATTCCGGGATTGTGGATAATTTACAAAGAAGCCGAAGAGTTGCGGTTTTTTGTATGTACCGAAAACGAAAAAATGATTTTTTTTTCGATTTATTTCTTTTTAAGAGATAATATATCGAAAATATCGAATTTCGAGATAATATATCGAAAATATCGAACTTCGAGATAATATATCGAAAATATCGAATTTCGAGATAATATATCGAAAATATCGAAGTTCGAGATAATATATCGAAAATATCGAAGTTCGAGTTTATATATCGAATATATATCGAACTTCGAGATTATATATTAAAAATATCGAACTTCGGGATAATGTATCGAAAATCTGAAAAAAAAAACACTGATTGCTCGCCTAACCGAATGTAAAGATACAATAAACATTCGACTCTGAGAAAATAATTTTAAAAAAAATCCAACAACGTTTCCAGAACGATAACGACGAGGAAAAAGTATGTTATTTATACATCGATAAAACGGAATATAAAAAAAAAGGTTGAATGAAAATTTATCAGTGTATAAGTTGAGTCAGACGTAGGAAAGAGTTTTTCGAGATGAAAAATGGGGTCAGGTTGGCACAGGATGAGAAACGATGATAAAATGTGATGGATAAAATATATGTGATCGATCAACTCGCTCGATAGTGCGAGACTCACCGGACGCACCTTCCATGCCGGCTTTGTTCCCATCTTTATCCTCTTTCTCGCTCGGCTCGGACTCGAACTCCACCACGAGTACAGTCTGTTCTTCATTCCGGATATCCGGCACATCGGCCCGTTCGTCTTCGTCGTTCTCGTCGTCGTTACCGGTGTCCCTTATCATCACCTCGTTGCTTTCCGCCGACGTGACGACTCGCTTCGAATCGTTGACATCGTAAACCGACAGACCGTGTACGAAACCTTTAGAAACAGACGAGATAAAGAATTTTATTCCATCATCTTTTTTTTACCGTCAGATTTTCACAAAGCTTCCGCACTTTTTTTTTTTTTGAGATTTTTCCGGTTCCGTTTTCCCGCGATGTAATATCGATTCGATTATAATGAATCGAAGGTTTTTGTTTTCCGTCAGTTTTTTTTTTTTTTTTTCGAAATATTTTTTACGACGAAGGAAAATTACTTTGACGATTTTTTTTTTTTTACGTTTTCGTCCATTTAAAAAAAACGTCACGTTTTGAAATTCATCGAAAATAATCGAAAGTAAAATCGTTTTTTAGGTATCCAAAGAAAAAAAATTGCAAGACGCTTTGTTTGGTCATAGAAAGTTGTGGACATTCGTTCAGCGAATCGCGAAGAGGAATCGCCGAGTGCCTCTCGAATCGCCCACTTACGTCTCGTGCAGTGCGATTAGATCGATTGGGAAATATGTATCTATTTTAGTACGACAAACACACGCGTGGCGAACACAGTATACATAATTCCTCTAGCGTTCGGTATCGGTAGTAATACCGACGAGTTCGCCTCGTTAAATATACCAACGTGCGAAAGAAACCGGATCGGTTGTACAAGAGTTCGAGTTATTTCGTTGCTATACGGTATATCGCTGCCGTCTATATTGATGCAATAGATGTAAGAATAATTCGTAGCGGTGGAGATCGAATTATAGGTACAACGAGAATGCGGCTTTTAAATACGGGGATGGAATCTGGTCGCTGTATAAATTGCAAAAAAAATCATTACAAAATCGTTAATTAAAAAATGAAAAAGACACCATTACTGTCCAAAGCCTTCGACGCGAGTCTACGTCAATCGAGGAATCATAGACGAAGTTTTTCATCTATCGCGATGACGTAGTTTATCTCCCGTACCATTGTATAATGTATTAATACCATTAAAGAACAGTATTTACGCGACAATTTAGTACCAAGTGACGAATCAACGCTCGATTCGGATTTCGATGTGTGCGCTGTTTGTTTCTTTCTTTTTTTTTTCGATATATTTAGATTACATTGGTGTGTTTTTAACGCGAAACAAAACGAGAGGAGATCACGTGAAATCTCGAGGGGAAGGCTGCCCGGTTCTCAAAGAAATCGTTTGGTACGACGAGTTTCGCGAACGTGGCGAGAGGCACGTTCACGATTCTCGCGCGTATACTGTACGCGAGAGTGTATATTTCTCGGTCAACCTAATAGCCTGCTTTCCCGGTATCGACTGAACGATCGGCGATCGTGCCAAGGGCCCCTCAATGCCAACACTGCGCTGCATAGCCTCGGGCCTTCACTTCGTCATAATAATTGACTATTGCTCACTATACTGAAAATATGTCGGAATCGCCACATTTCTTGTCAATAACATCTTATGAAATAAAAAAATTTAAAAAAAATTCATACCGAAGGAATTTTCTCGATGTTTGAACGATATAATAAATAGTGACTTCGAAAAGTTTTCATTTTGTTTAAAGTAAATGTGAAATACCACCGTCGGTAACAAAAATTGCGAGAAAAGTAAATTGTGTCCATTCGTACAGTTTTTGTTGCCGACTGAACACGAAACGAGTGGGCGGTAGTGTTTTACATCACCTTAAAAATATATGGAAGCAGTTCGACTATCCTTTCGCCTTCGATTTTCATCGATTCTGCTACCGGTCTCGGTCGGTAAGGAAAAACTGCAATAATCTTTTCCCTCGGAATAGATAGACGCGGAGAAACACAGTTGTGTTTTTCCTCAAATTTCTGTGCTTCCGCAATGGCGTTCATTACAGTTTTCGTTACCGACTGAGTTTGTTTCGAGTTTTACCGAGTGAGTTGAGGAAAATAAAAATTATGTTTCCCCGCGTCTATCTATTCCGCGAGGAAAGATCATTTCTTTTTTCCTCAAATGTTTACGATTTCGAAAAGGCGTTCATTACAGTTTTCGTTACCGACTGAGTTTGTTTCGAGTTTTACCGAGTGAGTTGAGGAAAATAAAAATTATGTTTCCCGCGTCTATCTATTCCGCGAGGAAAGACGATTTCTTATTTCCTCAAATGTTTACGATTTCGAAAAGGCATTCATTACAGTTTTCATTACCGACTGAGTTCTTTTCCACTTTTACCGAGTGAGTTGCAGAAAAAGAAAATTATGTTTCCCCGCGTCTATCCTTTCCACTCGCTAATCTCCAGCGGTTAAAAGTACATAGTTAGACTATGTTACATATTGATCCATGCGATCCGGAATCCTCTGTCGCATGTCCTTAAACAATGCGCCAAAACCCATGGGACGCAGAAACCATACACCGCGGCATTCCGAATCTAATGCCTATAGTCCCTCAAAGCACACATCCAAAACGCTTTGTCGTCACGTGTCCGATGAGCGTTATGTACATCTCGTCTCAGTCTCAGTCGCGCGACAGGATGTAACGCTTGAGGAATGTCCGAAATTATTAGCATAGTAACTATATACATTGTATAGTATATTTATTCACGGGTGGCGTTGTGCAGTTATATCAGTTGGATAGGCAGCAAGCAAGCGGCGTGCGTACGTGTTCAGTACCCGCTGAATGCGTACGTGACTATCGTTCGGTGTGTCTCTGTGCCTAACGTGTACGTGAATAAACTTTCAAAGGCGTCGTCGACGATCGATTCACTTCTCTATCTTACTATTCATACGTTTCAATCTGTAAATATCTGTAACCCTTTCCGCCGGATCTATTCCATCGGATCTATTCCATCACCTTAAGAGAACTAAGTTTCGCTGACCGCTTGTCGCTTGGGAGTTATTATTAACCCTTCGCGTACGTGAGACTTTTACACCGCCGCGTACAACGTTCGTTTATTTTGCTCATAACAATAAATCGAAAGGGTATAAAAAAGATCTTTTTGCGTCACCGAAAAACGACATTTCAAGAGTAGTCTGTATTTTTTTTAGGATTTTTTCATAAGTTTTTATAGTTATACGGACCATCTGAAGGTATAATTACTGATAAAAAATGAGACTTTTACACCGCCGCGTACAACGTACGTTTATTTTGCTCATAACAATAAATCGAAAGGGTATAAAAAAAATCTTTTTGCGTCACCCAAAAACGGCATTTCAAGAGTAGTCTGTAATTTTTTTTAGGATTTTTTCATACGTTTTTATAGTTATACGGACCATCTGAAGGTATAATTACTGATCAAAAATGAGACTTTTACACCGCCGCGTACAACGTTCGTTTATTTTGCTCATAACAATAAATCGAAAGGGTATAAAAAAAATCTTTTTGCGTCACCGAAAAACGACATTTCAAGAGTAGTCTGTAATTTTTTTCAGAATTTTTTTACAATTTTTTATAGTTATACGGACCATTTGAAGCTATAATTACTGATAAAAAATGGCGGACCTATAGATATATATATACGTCACCCATACGCGAGGGGTGAAAGACGAAACTACCAAGCGAAACACTTTTACGTAACGATTCGCCGATCGATAATTCATTGCATCTTTAAGAACCATGAAGAAGACGAACGATCCTCTTCATTATTTCGTTGGACGCCGATACACGGAGAGTTTACCCGATGCGAACTTTCGAGGAATAGTTTCATTTGACTTTCCGTTGAGGCTACCGATGCTTTTAACTTAAGTTTTGTCAGCCTTATCAATTTAATGGGTTGGTCCATCTTTCCGGAAAGTTCGATAATGGAAGGATCGACTCATACTAATTTTAGACGGCTGCTACAATGCATCAGTGGATCGATTTTCGCGTTAATTGTCTATTGTTCCACTGACTACAATGTAACATTTACGCGATCGGAACAATGCAATGAAGTTACTGTTCAGTAATGCTACAGACATAGAGGAGAGATGTTTCGTGTAATTGTTATTACATTGCTGAGTAGAGATTTGTAACACAACAGCACAAGTTAAGATGACTTAACTTCGTTCGGATCGATTTTTTTTCGATCCAAAATGATCGATTTATTAAGGTGCAACGGGCGACCGATGTAAGGGTACGAAACAAAGGCAAAACGTTAAAAAATGATTTTCTAGAACGATCGAGTAAATTTTATGTATAACGAAGAAGTTAATTCGAAAAAATAAAAAAATCGCATTTGCGATCGGTATTCGAATGAACGATTTTTCATTAATTTCACGACGCAATTCAAACGATTGTCAATTATGTTTATCTTATCGATAAATAAATGATTAAAAAAAATGTTACAAATAATCCGCGATGATGAAATTAATTGTTTTACGTTTCGATGTATTGTGCGGATAGATTAGCTTACGAGAGGCGTCGTTCGATAAGTAAAGTGTTGATAATGAAGAGTGGACGATAGGTGCGGCGCCTGACGGGATCTCACGAATAGACGTCCACTTGTATAATGAGATATCCCTATACATCGACGCGTGTGCATAATACGTATATAGGATAATGCGGCTGATTCTTGGACTGCGAACGTCGCCGGTTTTTGCTATTCTCGGCATATAAGTACAGAGGCAAAACGGATGTGTCCGCCGACTGCTAATCTGTATACCTTCCCATCTTCGTGTTCACAGTCGCGATAGGAATACGAAAAAAAAAAAGATATATATAAAAGATATCCGTTGTTGCGGTTCTTTGTTTAAAACGTTCGGAACTATTATATAGTCTCGTGATTAACAGGCTACAACACGCGACTCAACGATTTTGTTGCGTGTCTCTCGAGTATCTCACGTGGCGTGAAAATAGATTGAGTAATCGATACTATTGCGCCGCCGGGAGGAATAGAGAAGCAGTCTGATAATTATATGTCAACGATACCGACTCGGCAATGGAATCGATGATATTCGAGAAGCCGCGAGGAGAACTCCGACATCCTAAATGTTCTAATCGGTAACTCAAATATGAAAATTTTCATTTTAAATATTCGGAATCCGAAATGTGATAAATTATGACAAAAATTATATTTTCGCATTGTTTAACTATATTTGAAGTTTTTTTTTTTTTTTAATAATGAAATTTATGAAATAAATTTTCTATCCTTAAAATAATCGAAATTCCTTATTTGGTATTTCGATTATTCCGCGTATTTATTGTTATGACAGTGTGAATTTGTCAGTTTTCCTCTGAGTTCTTCACACAGGTATTGTTGTGATTGGCAAAAAAAAAAAATGAAAAAACACCTGGAATCTCCGACGACGAAGCGCGTGACGCTTTTGCGCACATTATTTTGCATAAAATACGATCGAACACGTAGCAAACTGACGACGGTAATTCATTAACGCGAAAAACGTTCGACGCGTGTTTTCCAACTTTTAATTTTTCTGCAACGAACTTGTTTTCGTTGATTATGTACCGAGAAAACAAAACAATAATAACAATAACGAAAAAATTGAAAATTTTTTTACGACCCGAGAGAGGAAATGATTTCCCTACAGGGAAATTAACGAACGTCACCGTAATTTGACGCTCTTATCGCGCCTCGGCGGCGGCGACGACAACGATTGGGAATCGTTGGAATATAATGTCTGAGAAGATCAGGTTCACGGCCTCACCGCGATTACGTAATCCTCGCAAACGTGAGTTAGTCGTTTGAGATGCTCGGTGCAAAGAAAATATTTTAAAATCTTTCGTTTACTCGTCCGAAGTTTACCTGTGACGAGAATTTTTTTCCTTTTTTTTTTTGTTGATTTTTTTGATTTTTTTTATACGAGACGATATTTGTTTTTTTTTTTCGCAAAAACGTCGCGCAAATTCATCCGCAAAATAAGAAACAGAAAATGATTGATTTAACACGAAAGATAGTTGTAATTTTGTTTATTTACCTCCGACGTTTAAAATTTTATGTCGAATCCGAGAGCCGAAATAAAATGTATTGTTTATTAATTTATCGATAAAAATTAATATTTTTCACGATTCAAGCGGTAATACCGCTTTTTCACAATAATAATAGTTTTTTTTATTTTCACTATTAAAAGTTATAATCGTAATAAAGAAATTATAAAAATTTTATTTTTTTCGATTTTTAAAACGAATTTTTAATTATTTTGAAAGATTAAATTTTAATGATTGCGAAATATTAATTATAATTGTTTTACGGTAATTTAATGCTTTTGGCTGCTTAGCGTCTGCTTGTGAAGCGTCGGGATTGTTGCAAAGGGCGAAACAGCCCTTTGGTCCACTGATAGACTCTTCCCAGCGGGTTAATTCTGAATAACCCCTCACATTACCTGTACTGTAGGCTGAGACAGGTGTCAGTTGTACCGTTAATTACAACGGTAACTCGAGCACTTTGGGGCGAAGATTTCAGATAGACGTGTATGCGCGGCTGTGTGTACGCTTCGCGAAAGCGTTGTAACACTACGAAGATCGTTGTTGATGCTAATAGATTACAAGCGAACTGCGAAAACTTCGATTGTATCGTAATATAATATTTGTATCTACCTGTTTCTCGCTTACGCCTCGATAATCCGATGCGTACGGCGTCGGTTTAAAAGCTAATAAAGAAAAACGGATGTTTGACCGCGTAAACAAGTGACGCAATTTTATAACTCAGTCGATGCGTAGTTTACGCAAAACTAAAGAAAATAAATACCGCGATTTATTCATCAATGTGTACAATTTTATAATTAACGTGTTCACGATACTCGACGTTGTTGTTATTAATAAAATAAATTTTTTTAAACAATGCGACGTTGCATCGTAGTAAATATTTGAGACTTCGAAGGACAGATGTATTCGTCGCGGCGATGAGATTAAGATGTCTAAAATACTTGTGAAATGATTACTTAATGTCTTCTTTCACGTATCGTTATCAATAAATGACGATATTATTGCTGATAAAAGAAATAATGTGATATTGTGTCTCAGAAAATTGCTGGGTCTCTGAAGCAAAGATGTATATTTCACACAATAAATTAAAATGTCTTAAATTTGTCTAAAATCATTTTGTAAATTCTAATTTTGCGTCATTTTTCAAACCATTTTAGATTACGACTTTGATCGCTTGTCTTTCGGACATTGCTGACGAAAATCGACGCGGAAGAATTTTTTACGATTTTATTTTAGACTATTTTAGATTTCTCAAAATTTTTGCTGTGCGAAATGTATTTCAATGGATCAAAATTCTTATATTATTAAATCTTTGCACGATCCATGTTGTACGGGTTTTTTTTTTTTTTTTTTTTTCAAAATTTTTTCAACGACTGTTTTCAAAGTAAAATGTTGTTTGCGCATAGAGATTTTATCGTAAGAACATTAGTCGAGAGCCGACGAAGACTAAAGCGAAATGTACGTCTTGTAACAATAATGCGACGTCTATTGCCGATACGTGGATCGACTAACCCACTGTAGTCACATATTATATTCAGTTAAGAAAGAGAATAAAGAACCTCTGTCGTACGTGTTTAGTGCCGTTCCGTTGTAGCATTGCTAACAAAAGTGCATTATGCCGGCACGTGAGTTCAGGGAGGGCTACCAGTAGACAGCCTTGAGGCTCGAGAAAAATCATCGTATCCATTATTTGCGCAGCTAACGAAAATACGCGTTGACAAATAATTTTTTTCTCGTCGGTACAAAAAATGGTCATAATTAACTTTTGATTTACTAAATAATTTGATTTAATTCATTGTCTTAAAAAAAATAAAAAAAAAAAATAAAAAGTTGTATTAAACAAAATTTTATTATTTGGCTATTGCAAAAAGTATCCGCGATGTAAGAATTTCCTGCGACGAATGCCAGATCCACAAAACCAGAGCTGTCCTCACTTTACACGAGTGCATTGTGAAAGATAGTCGCATTGTATAGCCACAGATAGATGTAAGAAGAATGAAAATGATGTACAATAGAAGTTTGACACAGACAGTGTAGTTTTGAGAACAACAATATAATTGGGACGAAAATATTATTCTATTATCGTAACCATATTGCTGTTCCACCAACGACAGTCTTTTCTCTGTGTCGAATTTTTACGAAACATAGTATTTTATTTTCTTTTATACAAAAACAGAAAAGAAGAATGAAATCGATCATATTTCCGACGATTAATAGGCTATTTTTTTAGAGAACGCATTAGAAAAAATTTCTATACGAGTTGTAAATCTAAATAAGTATTCAGACACAATTCTTCAGTGAGTGAAGTCCAATTTCTCAATTATCCTGCGCACGGGATTAACGGATTATTTAATAATCCGATTTAAAGTACCAACGAGAAAAATACCCACCGCGGGCCAATTTCAAAGGCGAATATAACAGTTCAAAAAAGGGGGTTAATGGGACCGTAAAGTAATGTTAGAATGAGTCAATTATTGAATTATTTCACTGGACATACAGTTCGGACAATTGTTTTTTTTTCCATGGGTTTGTACAACATACCTATATATAGCTATTTAACAAAAAAGCAAAAAAAAAACAATAATTTTGAACATCGGTAAGTAGCTGTATAAAATTAAAGCGGCCGGATAGGTTAAGACGCGATTCAAATTACGAAGATTCGGATAACCGGAGTTTTACTGTACTGAGTGTTCTATTTAAACAACGATTAATATGTGATTTGAATGACATAGATTCGGTTAATCGAAGTTTTACTGTACTGAGTGTTCTATTTAAACAACGATTAATATGTGATTTGACTGACATAGATTCGGATAATTGAAGTTTTACTGTACAGAGTGTTCTATTTAAACAACGATTCAGATGGGATTTAAATGCCAAAGATGCGGGTAATCGAAGTTTTACTGTACAGAGTGGTCTATTAAACTAGGATTAAGATAGGATTTGTATGACAAAGATTCGGAAAATTGAGGTTTTACTGTAGCAGGTTTTCTATCTCGACGAAGATACGAATTGGTTTTGAATGGTGAAACATTAAATAATTGAGGTTTTACTGTATCAAGTGTTCTATCTAAATTAATACTAAAACAGGTATTGACTGACAAACATTCGGATTATCGAGGTACTACTGTACCAGGTGTTCTATCAGAATTGGTTTTCAACTGTGAAGGTTCTAATAATCGAAGTTTTACTGTACAAGATGTTCTATCTTAACTAAGGCTAAAACTAGAACTGGTTTTCAATAATGAAGGTTCTGATAATCAAAGTTTTACTGTACAAGATGTTCTATCTCAACTAAGTCTAAGACTAGAACTGGTTTTCAATTATGAAGATTCAAGTAATTGAGGTTTTACTGTACCAAGTGTTCTATCTACGCCTGTTCTATTGTTTTGTAATAAACCCCGGGCGCGGCGATGAATCACCGTAGCGCAAGGCTAAAAAGAAGAGCAAGAAGGAGAAGAAGAAAAAAAAGCCGGATGAAGAATACATAATATTGTTTCAGGCGAAATGCCAGATGCACCTATATAGCTGCAGATGTTCTCTTCACAGTGCTGATTTATTTTTTCTTTATATATAGAACAATATCGATCTCTTATTTGCAAAGATCTGTGCGACGTTTCACTATGCTATTCTCTTTTCCCAGGTGGCTTCGCTTTGCACTTTTGCCAGGCAGAGTGGTTAGCGATCTCCGTTTCCAATCGACCTTAGTTCTTTTTTCTTCAATCTTTTTTGTAACTTTCCACGCTCGTTGAGTCACGTTTGCTATCCTCGTGGTAATCAGGACTCGCAGAAAGGCTGATCGAGTCTGAAGGGATCTGGAGTCGTCATTATTGTACCCAGGGGTTTGAAAGGTTAACCAAAAAGCGGAAGAAAGGATGAAACGTATTAAGGAGTTAAGTTATCTCCAACACCCGAAGAGTTGCGGACATGTGCGGCATGACCTATTCCATTATTTCTCGAATGTCTGCAGTCCATGAATGACATTAATTACAGTTTTTGTTACCCACTGAGCCCGGAATAGGCGGCAGGGAATGTATGGCGCTTAACCTTAAGGTGATTTGAAATACCGCGGTTGATATTGAAAACTGTAATGCTATTAGTCCAACAATGCCAAATTAAGGGATCCAAATTAACTGGCATTCCACTGTAGGATTGATAAATGTTACCGGAATCCCATTTTCATCCCATATCCGTGTTTCTGCACTCTCGAAAAACGAACATTACGCTTTTTATCGCGTATTTAAAAACCTACTTTTTGTTACCGACTGGGATCGGGTAAAGTGGGATTCGGGGAAGTTTAACGTCCCCTTAACGTTAAAAACTGTCAAGCGATTTCTTTAAGGGTGCAAATCTTCTAAGTAACGCCGCATAATTAGAATTGACGTAACAGTTATGGTTTAAGGCTCTCATCATTCAAAATTTTCCCAAGATTTTTAAGGCTCTTGAGAACCAAAAAAAAATTATCGAATTATCGTTTTTTAGGACGCCACAGCTACGTGGAATGTTACGCAGCGGAATTCCGAGTCATTCGACGTAAGACGTTACTAGTGATCGTAGACTCGGCGTTGCCTTGACTTTTTGCGATTAACTTCCTAGTCCTGTCGGCGGGAACCGGCGAGATGAGTCTACGAATGAGTTACCTATAATAACGGAATCGCGTGTCCTGTTCTTCACAGTGTACACTCGCAATGTAAATTCACTTGGCAGTCGATGATGACGATGACGAACGTGTCAGACACGTATTCAAGACAAGTTGTAGTATCACGTTCTTTGGTTAATGGTTCGAGTAGACCGCAAAGAACCGTTGAACCGGTCGCGATTTCTCAACGGATATACGTGCTATAGCGCGAAAGCATCTCAAAGACTTTGTTGGTTATTTAAGGAACAATTGTTTTTGGTGATTTTCAGAGAATAAATATACTATATATTAATTAAAAAAAACTTTTTCCGCGTCAAAAATAAAAATTCTCCACATTTTCGACTATTTTACGTATCCAACACTAAAGTCTAAACATTTATTTTTTAAGGTGATATATGTTGCAAAATTATATTTTTTTTTTTCATGCGGAAGCAATATTGAAGATGATAAATTTCTTACGAATAATTAAATCAGAAATGCGATATATACGACGGTGAGACGACTCGAAGAACGAAACGGAGAACGATGGGGCAGTCGAAATTCGATATCTCTATAAATAACAGGTGGTTCGAGACACCGAAATTCACACGGACCTGTTATTCCGTTAAACGACACCGCCACGAGATACCCGAGTCTCGTGGAATTACGCATCTTTTTCTTCTTCGTGTTCTCCTTCGTCGCAGTCCCCTTTTTTTCTCTACGACACTTTTGAATTCAACTGAAGTTTGTCTTCCGTAAAAACCGGTATGATTTCTCTATACGAATACTTTGGCGACAGGATTCGACGAATTCTAGAGTCGCGCGAAACGAGTTATACTTTAGTCGTCAACGGCGTATCTTCGTGTGCCAAGATAATTTCGCGTTCGAAGCTTAAACGTCAGAATATTCTCGATGATATTAAAAACCACGAGGAGCGCGATATGGATATCGAACGGTAAGAATCGGAAGGGTGTGACGGAAACGATTCATTCACGTAAAACTACGCGGAATAGTGTCCTTTTGATTCTCGAAAGTCGTTATTACTCAATTCATCTCGGCGCCAAAGCCAATTTTCACGCGTCCCGGACGCGACAATTTATCGTAGAATTGCACACGTTTTTTTGGCTATTTTTTTGTCACTCGAGTACGCGTGCGGACACACACACGGGATACATTAAATTTAAAAAAAAAATGAAATGAAGCGCACGCCAATAATTGAATACATAAATAACCGTATTTACATTTTATCGACTTGTTGAACTTTAGCAAACTTCTTCGATCTCTTTTTTTTCCCTCAACGTCAAAGTTTCGCGAAGTTTTTTTTTTTTATAGCGAAGAGAGAGTCGATGCGTCGATTTATTTGACTTTATATCGAATGTTTTATTTTGTTTTTATATGATTTTTTTTTTAAATTCACGGTACTTTCAAATAATAAAATATTTAATGATTTTTCGGTAATATAATTCGATCACGTGATTGATCTTTGGGTGAATCTAAAAAAATAATTATTGCAAAGTATACTTCCGCGATGTTTGTATAACGACAGTCGATTTATCCTTATATTGATTGATATTTATGTATATTATTTTATATCAAAAATAAATAAAAAAAAAGATTCATTAATAATAAAAATTGAACGACGATCGAGTGATAAAAAATATCAGAATAAAATGTGTAATTTACGATTTTTTTCAAATGAAAAAAAAAAAAAAAAAAAAGAAAAAAAATTTAATATATTGAAGGCTCGAAAATATTCCCTTAATTTCCTCGATCCTCGTGTCGGAAACAAAATATCAGTAAATAAATTTAAAAAAATAATAAAAATGTGCAATTTTCAATTGTTTTTTTAACACATGAAGAAAAAATTCAAAAAATTATTAATACGATTCATTTTCAGTATATAGTACGCGCAACGAGATATTTAATAGAAAATATAATAATTGGTTTGCGGCGTGGTGTCGAGGTACATAGAGAGAGGGAACAGAGAGATTCTGTGATGAAAAAGAAAAATATTGGGTCGAGTGGAGTTCGATACAGGTCGAGGTGGATGCACACTCCGTTAAAGCTATGAGGTCGAATAGGTGGTTCGGGACAGAAGGAGGGAGGAGAAGGGGTGTCGGGGGAGGACGGGGGGGTAGTAAGGTAAGAAGTGCAGCTGCAGCTGTTGGCTCGGTGCATCGCACAGCGGGACGCAGTTGGATACAGAGGGCGAGAGTAAGAGAGATCTCTCCCGTGGGGTGGAGGAGAGGGAGTAGCGAGTCTCGAGACACTCGTGAAATACTGCCCTGTGAGAAAACGTGTCATCCTCGTCGAGTATCCACCGCACACCTCACTCTGTGACGAGGAGGAGTTTTGCCGAGTATTATTACCGAAAGAATGAGGCGAAAGTTGAGACAAGTAGCGAAACAAAGAAAGTGCAAGGAGAGCCGGAAAGACACGAAAGACGACTCCGGAACAAGTAGTAGCATTAGTGTCGGGAGAGGAACGAAGAAAGAGAAGAAAGGAAAAAAAGAGAGAGAGGAAAAAAAAAAGGGAAAACCTCGAGGACGCCTAGTTATCGACACAATTGTTCCGCAATTCTTCCCCTCTTCGCTGTTATAATGTCTTGAAGAATAACTTTCTCAACGAGAGGCTTCAGATCCGCTAAATCTACATCTTGGACATTCGCAAATAAAATTAATCACACGAGGGAATACGAGAAGAATTTTCGATGAAATTAATGATTCATTCATTTTCAGCGGAATGCTTAATCTTGCGATGGATTTTGGACTTATGGTCGGACTTCAAAATCAAGTATAAAACTTGTTTTTTAACTTTAGCAAGAAATGAAATGTGCATGTAATTTTTTTACTTAAGCGAAAAATCAAGTGTGCACTTAATTTTTTTACGTTAGCGAAAAATCAAGTATGCAGTTGATTTTTTTATTTAAGCAAAAAATCAAGTGTGCACTTAATTTTTTTACGTTAGCGAAAAATCAAGTATGCAGTTGATTTTTTTATTTAAGCGAAAAATCAAGTATGCAGTTGATTTTTTTACTTAACC
This sequence comes from Buathra laborator, assembly GCA_934046635.1. Taxonomy (NCBI): domain Eukaryota; kingdom Metazoa; phylum Arthropoda; class Insecta; order Hymenoptera; family Ichneumonidae; genus Buathra; species Buathra laborator. The sequence continues at coordinate 11,959,081 of OW203900.1, forward strand.
GAAAAATCAAGTATGCAGTTGATTTTTTTACTTAACCGAAAAATCAAGTACGCAGTATATTTTATTACTTAACCGAAAAATCAAATCGGCACTTAATATTTAAAATAAACCAGAAATTAATAAGGAACGTAATTTTTTACTTAAGCGAGAAATCAAATATGCAAATATTGATTTTTAACTTCACCTAAGCAAAATTCTTTCCACAACCTTGAATTTTCGTTTTCCTCATAAAACCAATAAAAAAAAATATATAATTATCATATGTTTGCATTTTATTAAACAGTAAATGCGTTAATTAATGCGCTAATTAATAGAATGCCGTGTCTTCCAAAAATTCTGAAGCTTCCATTTACACCCCGTACCCTTTTTTTTCGTCTCGTTACAACAAAAGACAATCTTAATAATAGGCGAAAGGGTTGAAAAAAATCTACATTATCGAGGTTGTAGGGTAGAACTACATCAGCAAGCGCGTACATTACAACCGTGTTCTGTACCTTATTAGTAAATGTGTACACACGTGTTTCACGTATGACTACTCTCGCACTTGTCCGCCTCCTACTCCGAGGCTCTCATTTCTTTTTGTCTACCTGGCAAAGCTTCCGTCGTGCTCACTCGTTGCCACGCTTATCCTCGTTGACAAACTTTTGTGTTCTTTTTTTTTTTTTTTTTTTTCTCGTCTTCTATCCCCCGTATTCGCGAAGTACAGTGCAAAAGCTCTGCACACACATGAAACACATACGTAGACGAACAATATCGCGACGACCTACATTAAGGATCGCTCTGGCGGGAGGCCAGAGAGTGAGTATTCGTTCACCCATTCGTGAACGAATATCCGTGTATTTCTTCGCATCGCGGGCTCGTTAACGTACACCGACGAACAATTAAGCCGAGTTAATCGATCAGCTGGGATATTTAAGATGTCGGTTAAGATTGTACAAACCAGAAACGACTTGCGAACATTAAAAGAGTAGGACTTTGGTTTACGTTGAACTTTGAAAACTTAAGAACATTCAACTTTACCGCTAAGTTGAAACTTAAGCGCCAAAATCAAGTATAAAGTTAAAGTTATGGGTTAGTAATCAAGTATAAAGTTAAAGTTAACTATGAGTTAGAAATCAAGTATAAAGTTAAAGTTAACTATGAGTTAGAAATCAAGTATAAAGTTAAAGTTAACTATGAGTTAGAAATCAAGTATAAAGTTAAAGTTAACTATGAGTTAGAAATCAAGTATAAAGTTAAAGTTAACTATGAGTTAGAAATCAAGTTTAAAGTTAAATACAATTTTAATCACGTTTCAAGTTAATGATAATCTTAACTTAAACTTAATGAATGTAGTCAAAGTTAAGCTTTAACTTGATCAAGGAATCAAAATTAAATTTGATAGAAGCCCAACATTTTCTTGTTTTTTCAATAGTTGTTATTGAGTTTTGTGACTTCAAGTGAAAAATAATGTACAAATTATTCGGTGCAACGGTTACGAAATTGTCTTTTCAGAATGTTTGATGAAAAAGGAAAAAAAGAATAACTTGAACAACGATTGCAGCACAGAATGAAGTAATAATAATGCAGTGAACCTATGACATTCATAATAGAAGTAGGAGAATCACGTACTCGATTCTCGGTGGAGAATAAGAAGAAGAGGAAGCGAAGAATAGTCACACTGCGGTTCACAATAGCCCGAGCAAAAAGGCTCACGCTTTTGGCATCGAATAACATTGTGCTCGATGCCGAGGCGCTCCTGGCACAGACCGTACAGCTTCTCTTCGCGAGGGGACATAATTTGCGATTGTTAATGCGTACGGGGTCGTGCAAGAAGACGAATGAAAAGAAAAAAGAACCGAAAGAATAAAGAAAAACGTACGGAAAAAGGTCAATTGCAGCAGATGCTAATAATAAGAGAGCGAGTGAATCATTTCTTTTTTTATTTTTTCTTTTATTGTGTCTACTTCTGCTGATTCGAATTGAGTGTACGACAATGATAAAGCTTCACTGGATTTTAAACGCCCAACAGCGAAGACCATGATGAATTGTGAGAGATAAAAAGTGATCCGACACAAATAATGATTAACGCGGGAAGTAAGATTTTTACGACTTTTCTTGTATCCTTTATTTCATTTTAAGAGTTTACGGTCATATTCGCTGTTGAATACCGAGCAAAAATGTCCTTTGTCATAATTTTCTACGACCTATAGTTATCGAGATACGAGCAGTTTAAGTTTTAGCCAATGAGCGTGTTGGGCAGATGCGGCGCATGTGCGCCCGAACCTTCTTATTGGCTTGAAACTTTAACTGTTCGTAACTCGAAAAGTAGACATCGAGAAAAAAAGTTTCAAAGGACAAATATGTTCAGTCTATCAAGACGTATACGACCATACATTCTGAAGTATACATTTCGGCTCACTACGAAGCTGGCGAATTAAAGTTGTAGGATTGCATTCACCGTTGAATACTGAGAAGAAAAGTCCTTTGTCATAATTTTCTACGGTGTACAGTTCCTTAGCTATGGGCAGTCAAAGTTTCAGCCAATAATCACGCGCCGCCGCATATGCGCCGCAACCGGACTCGAGCCCTCATTGGCTGGTAACTTTAACTGCCTGTAACTCGAGAACTAAGCATCGTAGGAAAAAATTTCAAAGGGATAATCTGTTCGATGTCGAACACCGAACACGGAGCCACCATTTTCAAGCTTTAAATTCTTATAATTTTTTACAAGTTACGTAAAATTAAGCGTATCGACTTACCGAGCCGATTTGTCATGAAAAAATACAGTTCGTCGCGACGTGACTCGAGGCATATACCGTCTGACGCCACGCACAGATAAATAGAAGTATTAAGCCCTCTATGCACTTGTGTGTTGAAGAACAAACACACGAGCCGTTTAATTCTTAACCGGGCGCGTTTACGCACGCCGAGAACCCACTCATTCTTCATCATCTTGTTTCTATATGAATAGCTGGCAAATGTCATATATACCGATACGATGCGTAATGAACGCACGGATATCGCGACGCGATTGCCTAACGCAGGATCTCCCATTGCCGCGAAGGGAAGACAGGGCAATGCGGCATTGAAAAAAGAAGAAAAAAAAAAAAGATTGAGTCAATGTCGGATAAAAAAAAGCTGTTCATATTTACTCGATGATAAGCACACGAGTGCCTCTATCGATATCGGCGATCTAAAGATGATTTGCATTTTTCATAAAAATTCTCTTCTAAATTTTTCTAACTTTTTTTTTTTTTTTTTTTTTAAATGTATCAAAGAACAAACAGACGATAAAAAAAATTTGTGACAATTTCATTCACGTATTTTTTGGTTATTTTTCATAGGGATAAATTATTTTTTAATTATAAAAAGATCGAAGAAGAAATTATATTTCAAAGTCCCCTCGATAAGTACAGACGCGACGGAGCAGCTGTTCTTCCCCGAGTTAAATATATACATATATATATAGATAGGCGCCAGTCACGAGTAGAAAACGTTGTCGCGACCGAATAATATAAAAGTCAAGATTTATCAAGACTTACGAGGACTTCAATGTACTGTCGAAATAATCTATGATATCTCGTGGAAAATCTTGTTTTTCCTGCTTCACCTTGTTCGATCTTCACCTTGCTGTGTATCGATTATAATTTTTTTTTTTTTGTTTTTTTTTTTTATATATATATGCAATATATAGTACAACGTATACTTGTGTGCACGTAGCGGGGTAAATTCTTTTTTTATTTTTGATCCGCTCGCCAAGTTTACACACGGACGACGCGCGCAGTGGTACTCGAAAAACGATAAGCTCGAGATTTCGCCCCGAGAAGTCGTGGGAGTTCAGCTGATGCTGCTGCTTTTAAATCGCTACCAGATACGCAGAGGCGACGAAGGTCAAAAAGTACACCAAATTCACTCGGGAACAATCGACATTATTAGGTTATGTATTTCGCAAAGTATTTTCGAGTTTTGTATATTTTTTTTTTTCGAGTTTTTGACGGAGATTACATATTACATAGCGGGGACGGGCCTTTAGTATTTCGGACGAACAAAAGTAGCGTCGTAAAAAAAAAAAATGAAAAACATCGAACAGATTGAAAATTTAAAAAAAAAATATATATTGAGAGTTGGATATTTAAAAAACTGAAAAACGCCCGCTTAATATAACAAATATCCACATGTTACGAATACGTTATCGAAACATGAAAAAAAAAGATCGAAGCAAATTGAAATTCTTTATTCTCTTTTTTTTATTATTGTTATTATTTTTCATTTATTAATTCATTGTACGAAGTTTAGATATGAATTTTTTTCCCTCAGTCGTCACAACATATCGGAATGCAATTAATAAATCATTCATAGGCTTCAAAATTTGTCTTTTTTTTTGTTCGAATTACAAATGACTGTTTTTTTACTCTCACGATTTCTCGAAATCCGAAAAAAAAGATCGATATCTAAAACACGTGGTACGCGAGGAAACGACGAAAAAAAAAAAATGTGTACCTGGTACCGGTGCGGTGAAGAAAGCTTGAGCGCCAATGCAAAACAACGAGAACAACACGACGATACAGGACGACGCTACGACGAACATTTTTCGAATGTTATTTTCTCGTGTTCTTCGATTTGAATAAAAAACCGAAAAAAAATGTTTCACACACAAACACGCACCTCCTTAGGCCTCAAAAAAAAAACCCTTCGCACTTTCCGCACTGACAGAAAAACTTTCGAAACACTTTCGATTTTTTTCATCCGATCACTTTTTATCCTCGACTTTCTAATTTTTCTTTTTTTTTCGCACAAAATCACAGTATAATATCTATTGACCCACTTTGCCTCACGCACGTAGACGAAATCCTCGCAATATATATTCAACTCGTTTCGCAACGTTTCATCGTTTATTTTTTGTCTTTTCGTTATAATCGCGGTGATTGTAGCGGAGTAAAAATTGCAAGGAAGCGCGCGCGCCGTTTGACGATGCCTCGCCGAAGTCTCGGCTCGTACTACAAGCGCACCGTTACTATATTTCCCAGCGCGCGCACACGCCGGGTTCGGATAAACGGATGAAAGTTTTTCAAGATAGAAAGGAGAGTCTCGTAGCGCGAAGCCGCGTGGTATTTTCTTCACACAATACACTCTCGTAGTTTTCTTCTATCTCTCTTGTATATCACTCGAAAGATTTTCACGGGTTTATTTTTGTTTTATTTACTTTATTTTCTTTACAGCTGCCGTTACTCCACGGGAGGGCAGCAGCGCGATTCTGTGACTTCGCGACTAGTTAGCCAGCGTTGAACTGTTCGCGTTTCTGGCTCGGGGATCGTAATATACATAAAGTCGAGCCGAGATAAGCCGGTGGGTGCAGAGAGGCCGGCGAGCGGTGAGCGGACCAAGCGGCAAACCCCAAACCCCACCACCGACCGACCGAGAGACGCGCGAGACTTCGCCAGAATAGAGGAACGACGAGAAGCGACGTCGTCGCGCCGACTTTTTTTCCCACTTAGATTTTTTATCTTGAGAATTCATTTTTTGTATTACAAATAATAAATGGTAAATATAAATAATAATAACGATAGTAATAAAGAAAAATATAAAAAATAATGAATATGTCGTCACGAAAAAAAAGTTATCGACCGATGAGATAATTCGAGTGGATGATGAAAATTCAAATTATTCTTAATAATAACGGAATTCGACGCCGAAAAAGTTGATATCAAGGTGATGCAAAAGTTATAGGAATGCCAAAAAAAAGTTCATTTGCCAAATAAAGATTTGCATTATTTATTTTTTCGGGGAAAGTTTTTTACTTTTTTTTTTTTTACAATGCATATAGTTCGGGGAAATAGTTCGTGGCGTAGATGATATAACGAGACAGCTCGTGGGTGGTTTCCGTTTTCGATTCGACAGACACTATCGGAGTTGTGAATGATTCATTGTTTCAATAATGCTGCGATGATTTCGTCAGTCATTATTTTTTCAATTGATAACGAGACTCGGCCTCCGTTATTCATTGTATTGTCAATGGGAAAATATATAATCCGTTGCATGTGGGTAATGTCTCTCGTTGTCATTGCCGATTTTTTTCATAAATGGACGAACGGCGAATGTGTTCCCATTTCACTCGATCGATAACAAAATCTGTAATTCTTTTGTTTTTCAAAAATGCCGACGGAATTTGGACGAAAGAAATTAATGTAAAATGCACATATGTATTTGACGTCATTTACAATCTTTATTTCCGGCGGAATCTTTATTAGCAATGGAAAAAAGTACCATTCTTGTTACCGACTGAGTTTGGATTGGGTCGGCAGAAAGACCCGTAACTTTGCCTAAATACGATGTAAAACACGTTCTCAACGTTTCTCACTCGTCTAAGATGAAACGTCATACCGCGGTCGGTAATAAAATCTGTAATGCTTATGTTTTTCGTTAGTTCCCTTTTTTTATCCTCTCTTTTGCTAAGCTAAGGGTCTACCGAAAAGTTCAGGACTCTCAAAAAATGAGGATTAGATTTTTTATTACCGATTAAGCACTTTCACATCGTCTTAAGGGTTATCGTCACCCCTTAAAATTGGACACGTCAAGGAGGGATAATACCGATTTTCATAGAAGGGGAGATGTTTTTTTAAATACAATATGGTGTTCTCAAAAACGCATGAAAACGATTGTAATTTCGGTTACCGATCGGGCTATGATGACAGAGAAGAATAAATTTCACATCACCTTAAAACTGATTTATGGCTGATAAACGATAGACGCATCCCTGCGGTTTTCAAACTGTGTAATGCAGTTGAGTTTTATCAAAATCGGTAGAAAAGGAGTTGAGTTTTATCAAAATCGGTAGAAAAGGATTACAGTTTCTGTTACCGACCGGGCAAATATGGCGGAGAAAGAGAGGTTTCAAATCGCCATAAAACCGATTTTTGGCAGATAAACAAAAAGGATCGTCAAGTTTCTCAAACTCTGCAACATAATTGAGTTCATTAAAATCGGAAGGCACTCAACGCGATGTTTCTTATAACTTATCACCAATACGGAAACGATGCGGAAAAGTTTCTAATTTTAGCAGCTGACTTTATAACTGATGATATTTTAATGTCTCTCGTTTATTTAAATCAACGCACCTATTCTATTGTCAATAATAAATTTACAACGACAACAAGTTAAAACGTTTGAACGTTCGACGAACGAAACACCTGACGCGATCGTTTAATGGCCTTCGATCTTCCATTTGACGTGCGCGCGTTCACGTATGTGTAAACTCTCGTTTCTCCTCGCGAATCTTTGAATAATACACGACTAATGATAGTATAGGATGCTGAGCGTCATCTTCTACTTTTCATTTTCCTTATTGCGTTGCATCTGCCGTGATATACGCAGAACATAATGTACTTCGCGAAAAGCGTAGTTGACTATGTTGATGCCGAATGTTACGCGCATATCTCGAAAAAAAAAAAAAAAAAAAAAAAATTAACTTCCGCATTGGCCGCGGAATTTTTCCCATTTAAATTCTCGCGTTGATCGTGCGTAAGTATGTCTCACTGACCATACGCAGTAACGTTTATTCGTATATATCACCGGTTAAAATTCGCGAACTATAAGCGAACGATTCCGAATCTTTTTTTTCGATAATTTAATCGGCTCTCGAGTATTCATATCCGCAATAGATCCTTCACACGATGTCCCCATCCCAACGCCCAATCCAACACCGTTGGACGTGGCGGAAATATTTCATCGATAACAAATACCGCGGTATCGTTTGAGTATATCTCAAGGAGCCTCTAAAAATAGACACTTTTCGTACTAATGATTCGGACGATAATCGGCAAGACAGATAACATGTTGTCAAATATCGTAAACCTCGAAGGTATATCGAAGATTTTATATTTTTGGATGATGAATCTGTTAATCGTCATTCGACGTGGTGCTAAATTTATTTTTAACTTATTAGTCAACATTCGATTGATTATGATTAAGGTAATAGAAAAATAAAAATTATTCTCGTCAAGAATTTTTGTTTTTTTTTTTTTTTTTCTTAAAAATGTTGAGGTTTTAAGGCGATGCGAGCTCAGTCGGTAACGAAAACTGTAATGCGATTTCTTTAAAGTCGCGGAAACTTCGGCGCCTAAAGAATATAATATTCGAACTACAAATTTTATCGCTCTTGCGAATTGTACATCTTTAAAGGCAAATTAAATGTCACAGTCGGTAATAAAGATTGTAATGCAATTTCTTCAGAGATGCCGAATCTTGTAGAGTGGGATCTTAGGTTCTAGAGATGCTAGTGCTTCCGGTCTCTTGAAACAAAACATTACAGTTTAGATTACCGACCATGACAATCCACATAATCTTTAACCTTTATAGTCACGGATGACGTCCCCTCTGCTTTACCATAAGATTCCGTTATACTCACAGTAAATCTATTCCCATGCGCTTTCAGGTGGTGTGACTTCTACAAAAAGTTAAGGTTGCGGATCACCCTGCCGATCACCCGACTCGCGCTCAGTCGGTAACGAAAACTGTAATGCTGCTGTTTCGAGGTGCTGATACTTTAACTTCTAACGGAATTAGTATTTCACAGCGTATATTAGTTCCTCCAATCCTATTGCCTCTAATCGCCAAAGTTTCAGCACTCTTGGAAAAAAATAGCATTACAGTTTTTATTACCGACTGAGTCTGCATTCAACGCTCTTAATGCGGAGAATAAAAGGAGCTTTAAAATTTAATCGCTGTTTATAAACTCATAAGCATCTTTTTTTTTTCTTTTTTTCGCGTCAGAATAATCGAACGCGGCGGAGAGAGAATGGCTACAAGTAGTTACGGTCGATTTTGGGGTCAGACACGTATTACGAGGCATTAAGTGAGTACTATGCGAGATATTACGATAGTTCCATCGCGTGCGAAACCGAACTGCACAGTTCGCTGTTGAGGGTATTAAATAAAACTGGGTTACATACATTAGGGATCAGGGATTCAAGTATGCTGTATATCGATTTAGATTCCAAGCCAAACGAGACTAGAGCGACGCGCGATTGAGACGAAGCACCGCAAGCGCGCTTAGCCGAGCGCCAATGTTTCCTATTTCGCTTCGTTCACTTCTCTCTATTCGCATTATGTTCACCATTTTGCCTTAACGATAAATTTTCCAGGAAAATAGGAAACACGACGCGAAACCACGAGAAAGAGTATCCGATAAATTTTCATACCGCGACATCGATAAGTTCTCGTCGTCAATTTTGTTTTTTTTTCTTTCTCGACGAACAAACTACCCCCGTCTATCGTTTTGCTCTTCTACCGCCTTTATATCCTTGATAAGGTACTTTCTCACTTTATTCCCTCGAAGGAAAAGATATTCGAGTGAAGTAGCATTATGCGAGTGCCACCTGTGCGCTTGCTGACTTATGCGACACTTGACACACTCTTGTAAAGTCTTCAAGGGTAGAGGATGATACTGTTGCGACTGGTACACGGCGAAACTTAGGTAAAGGGGCAGAATGGGTGAGGGGTGGGTAACGAGCCGTCCGGAACGTTACTAACGAGGAGTCTCCAGTTTCTTACATCGCGGGCTCGCAGAACATGGATCTTTCTTTCCATTCTTCAACTCTGTCGCCCATTGGAAAATTGCGCAGTCGACGGAAAAAAAATAATAATATGGAAATTAAGGTTTCACGATGGACGAGAGTGCCTCACGCAAAAATACGACTTTGTCCTTTTGGCGATCAAAAAAAAATGATATAAAAAAGTAGAAAAAAATCAAATAAAATTAATAAATTAAACTTTATATTATAAAAAAATATTTATTTCGATATGCTTCGGAATCGGAATAGAAATAAAATCGTTTTTAGGATTAGAAACCGGAAGAACTTTCTCTTCGATCGAAATTTTTTAAGGTTCAAAAAATTTTATTTCGTACCTTTCGATGTTTCGACCAATGATGTCGCGCGAATATTAGCGGGATTTTTTTTTTAAACGCAGAATCTTGTTCCATTTTCAAAACTAAGTAATGTTTCTCTCTTGCAAAATCTCTCTACGATACTTAGTTTCGAAGTTACGAGAAGTCAAAGTTTTCGTCTGATAAATCGTTCGCGAAGATGGCGCTCGCGTCGCCCGGTGTCCTGATTGGCTTAAAACTTAACACTCTCGCATCTCGAAAGTTTTGCAATCAGGAAAAATTTTCAAAGGAGAATTATTGCAACAATTACTTTCATCTAAATGAGAATTACTTTACCGAGACACACGATATTACTGAGACGATTGGAAAATCGCTCGATGCGACAGTTGACGAACGAAAGCATTCGATCGTTCTACATGACACATTGGACTTTGAAAGCAATCAGACGTTCTACAGATCGTGTTTGAGATATTTACGGATAATAAAGCTGATTTAGCTTAACAGCACGTCGTAAAAAAATGTCTAATGTTTTTTTTATTTTTCATATTTTTTAAAATCGTATTTTTTAACAATATTGGCCCCAAAACCATATATACGCGTTTTTTCTCACTGAATTATTGTCCTAAATTCGTTTTTTCGCGGTTAACAAAATTTCAAACTTTTTCCCGCCAATTTTTTTTTCAAATCCTGTAAATCGACCGTTTCGTATAATTTTCTCGAAATAACTCCGGAAAAAAACCTTATGATACGCTGAAAAGAGTACATAAATAGATAATACGGTTGAACGTAATCCGCGCGTGTTGCATAAATTCTACAAGCGAAATATACAAATATCAAAATTACTCATAAGCATCGATCCATCATGAGGAACTGGACGTTGTGATCCCCCCACCGATATCGAGCACGTAAATCTCTCCATACTGCTGGAGGCAATATTACGCTCGTCTTGGTTGGTACCCTGGGGTGTGATAGCCGGTGGGTTATGCACACCTGCGGTTACCGAGAAATTGCGATATGCATCCTTAATCGCGAGAATCTCGTCTGGCGATCTTGCCGCGTGTTCTTCGACTCCGAAGGCCGTATTTGTGTACTCGAAAATGAGGAAACTAAACAAATGACGGATCCGAAAAAAAAAAAAAAAAAAAAAAAAAAAACGGACAATCGAAGCAGTCAATGAAATTTGCGATAAGGCAAAAGCTTCAAATCGATAAATAAACATCGAAAAAAAAAAAAAAAAAAATGATTTTGCTAATCACGAAATTCACTAATAGTTCGAACGAGTCATTGAGCGCAAAGTTTGCAGCGGTTAAATATTGAAGAATTCAATAGGCCAACGAAGGTGAAGAGGCACTCGAGAGCGATTGCCGAGCGAAATCACGAAGCGTCGACTTCCGGTTACCGATAAAACACGAACGGCGGGAAAGACGGATAGCGAAAAGGGAAAAAAAATGTTATGATAATCAAGAAAAAGAGGAAATGGGGGCTTACGAATGAGTTTTCGCGATATATGTATATCTATATGTATATATATATATTATATAAATAGAAATATGTGCGCGCGGGCGTTCCAGTAGATAAGATCCGAGGCGGAGCGCTCAGATAATACCGAAGACACGCAACGGCGCGTGTGAATCTTTTTTATTTCATTATTTATGTATTTTTATTTTTTCACTTCCTATATATTTACGGAATTACCGTTGGCCTCTATTATTATCATTGAGATCTCGATGATACCTCATTCATTTTGTAGTGCAGAATTCTATTGGGTCACTGTGACTACAGCGGATTTTCTCGCGCGAAACAGAAATTAAAATTGCGGGGTTTCGGAAGAAAATTTAATTACGCGATTGAATATGAAAAAAAAAAAAAAAAATCTCCGATGCTAGAATTTTTTTTTTTTTGCAGCAGCAGAAGAAAATAAAAGGTTTGTTTCGAAATTTGTAAAAAAAAATAAATAAACCTCGTCGAAAGTCGACACAAACCGGTTCGTCGCTTAGTAAAATTATCGCATTCTTTTTTCTCCAAAAAAAAAAAAAAAAAAAATTATTGTTATTTTTATTATTATTATTTTTATAGGACCTCTCGAAAAGATGTGAAAATAAATAATTTTTTAAATCCGAATTTTTTCATCTCCCGAAAATGCGCCGAGATTTTCTCGAAGGAAGATGATGAATCGCCAAAAAGGTATTACAGTAATTGGCATTGCGCTGAAAATATCTCGAGAGAAGAGTTTTATCGAAGTTCTTGCTTTGGGTTATCGCGAGTGAGTTACGCGGTCACCGTGAGCCTCCCTATCCGTTAATCCATATATCCCTTATCGCTGTCGGCTATCGTTGGCCGATGGGGGCCCCACGCGACAGATTTTCTTCGCGATAACAGTCGTCGGTGTCGTCTGCCCCCGTCGCCTCGAACGTATATCAAATCATAACTGTATACAGTGTCCGCCGTGTGTAGTGTGTATACATATATATATACCGAATATAGATCGCGGTAGCGAAGGATATTGCACACGTAGTTGCGTGCAACTGTTGGCGATTCCCTCGAGTGGCCACTCGAGAGATAATACGCCACCGCGAGAACTCTCGTCAAATGCGGAAGAGGATTCTAAATAGTTATAACTGTACGCGCGAATTCGTCATTGATACTTCCGCGAGTTGCGCGCGAGGTTTTGCTCGAGGTTCGCGAGATATGTTTCGCCGAACGTGGCAACCGGTCTATAAGAAATCATCATCGAGTTTTCACGGTAGATGAGTACGTAATGATCGCCGATTCATCGTTGCATCATATAACCGCATTTGCGGTGATATTTCTACAATTGTTCATTAACAATTATTGGCGATTAACTGAATCACGAGATCCAATGACGAATCCGGATTTCGGAGAATATTGATCGGCGCCCTTTCATCAACGGCTCGTAATATGTAACGGAATAATAATTATTCCATAATAATAATAATAATAATAATAAATAATGATTATTATTATTATTGTTACAATAATTATTATTGTTGTTGTTAATAATTATTATTGTTATAATAATAATAATAATAAATAATGATTATTATTATTATTATTAATAACAAATGATGGTTATAATTATTATTGTTAATAATAATTATTATTATTTATATCCCAAGTTACGTACGTATATATAATTATTGTGCGATACGTAAGTTTCGCCGTAAGAAATGAAAAAAGTGATGAAAATTCAACGATTATTGTACACTCGGGTGGTGAGAGATGATTTTAATTGTATTCAGTATTATTACAATGATGGAATCTCAATAGAGTTATATCACGGGTTGCAGAGCGTCACGCTTTCCTCACGCGAAACTGATTACGAGAGATCTTTTATTTCTGTAACGTTAATCGTGAAAATTCGAATCTTTTCGAATAAAATATAGCATCGTAATTAAAGAAAATATTGACGCGGTTGACCGATGACTCCATTTTACTTCCGTAAAATCGAAAATACGCATTTTTCGACGGAATTAATGAAGTTTATTTTTATTTTAATGTGCAAAATTTGTTTGATTTTTTTTTTTTTACTATCGACATCGTGAATCAGAAAATAAAAACAACTCAATAAAAAGATCGAAATTGAAATGTCATTAAATATCAATTTTTTATTTTTAAGATCGAATGACCAAAAAAAAAAAAGGAAAAAAATAAATAAATGTGCGTCGTAAATTTTTATACGTCGCCTATGTATTTTACCTTTCGACGAATTTCGAAATAATTTTTTTTTTTTTTTCGTCGCTCCGGATGCTTTTATCCGCGGTACTTTAATTAAATTCGTAGACATTCCTGATAACGTCATTTAATCGAATCGAACGAAACTCCGATCGTTGGATATGCTTAATTAATCGAATCCCGATATATAAGTAAAGTATTAACAAATTTGTATATAATTCGTGGTATATACATTTTTTTTCATTGAAACGCAATCAATCATCGATCTTATATATAGACGATGACCGGTATAATTTTTTTTGCGGATCACGTGTTTCGAAGTCATTGATATCGATAAGCATCGGCTGCAATTGAAGTAAAAGTTAAGCACTTTGTACTAAAAATTAAGAGGACCGACTCTCAATCAGGTTTAAGAGATTATTAATGTACTGAAAATACCGATAAAATGCCACATGTCCATTTGAAATTTTGCATATTAATCGAATGTGTATTCAATCGATTCGCCATTACGATTTCATCGCGATTCTTCGAAGCAATCGCACTGCGGGTATATGTATAATTAAAAAAAGAAAAAAAAAAAAAAAAACAGAAACACGTGTAAAATAACGCGAAGTAATCCAACACTCCAAATGGTTTGCGTGTGAAACAAAAGTTTCTTCATTAATGTCCTAACGAACTTTCGGCCTCATAACCCCCTCAACGAGTTTTCCTTTTCGACGATCTTTAATAAGCGTAGAAATAGAGGTAAAAAAAAAAGATGTCGGTATTGTCAATAACAAGTTTCGGAAGCGAGTTTTGCGAAAGTACCTGCGAACACGTAAACTTCGAAGGTACTTTTCCTCTACACGCGTCCCTTGCGGTCTTCAATTACGTTGTAACTTTCCTTATCGTCCAAATGAACGGAAGGTAAGCAAAAGAGCTTTACGAGCGGAGTTCGTCGGTGTCTCTAATTGTTATTTCTGCGAGTCGTCAAAGAAAAACGAAGGTTGGGTTCGAGAACGAGTAGTGAAAGGGTAACCGTTATGAAGGAATCGTCGTCTAGTCGTGTCCTGTCGATCATTCCGCAACGACGATGGATTTCTTCGACAATCGTTTCTATCGGCTTAACAAACGATTATTATCGTTCATCGGCCAGTGGCCTCATCAGTCAGCAAGAAAAAAGCGTTTCAATCGAATAATCATCGTTTCGTGGATAATGTCGATTGTGATACCGGAAGTACGGGACTTCACAAGAGATCGGTGTATATCTATCACTTGTATAATCGTATAAAAAAATCTAATCGATAACGTCGCGTTCTGCAGATAATCAAGTTGACCGATGTATGGGGTGGTGATTTAGATACCGTCTTCGAATGCGTTCCGCCACTCGGACTTCACGCAATCAACGTCGTTAAGTGGGTCAGTTGCATCGTCAACAATGACAAGGTATCGTGAAAAAAACACATACATCGCATCTTCGGATCAACGGTGCAAAGTGTATTATGAATTTTACATGTAAGTTGTTACAATTCGCGATGTTTTTGCATCTTTGCTGCATTTGCTAATCTGATAACATTTGCAATTGATGCGCAACATCTCTTACAGATTTACCAGTGGAGATGTTACAGTCGTTGATGTTTTAGCAACTCGTGTAACATGTCCTCTGCTTCTGTTGATTTAATAACATATGTTATTGTAACATTTCTTACGGATTTACGATGTAAATGTTACAACTGCTGATGTTTTAACATCTCTTCTGCGTCTGATTTGGTTTTTTTAATTCCGCGCGTGAAATGTTACGACTGATGATGTTTTAACATCTGTTTGCTGATCTGATAGCATCTGTAATTGTCTTCAACGTCTGTTGATTTGATAACATCTTTTATTGCAACATTTCTCACGGATTTATCATCCAAATGTTAGAACTGCTGGTGTTTTAAGATCTTTTGTAACATTTCTTCCGCAACTTCTGATCCGACAATATTTTGTAATTATTATAATATCTCTTACGGAATTGGTATACATGTGTTACAACTATTGTTATTGCAACATTAGCAGTTGTTGTAATATGTATTAAGAATTTGTTACACTGTTGATCTACTGTTGCGATACAATTTTCAACCGATCAATTGTCTCATCAACCTGAAGCAACGCTTGTTATACAGCAAAAGAAATTACTGATACTCATGGAAGCCGATTGGAAGTCACGAGATAATGGGAACGGAAGTGACATCTTACGAAAATATGCGGAGCGCGGAAGAGTCCTCACTGTAGGATACACTTGTAAGAAACTTTCGCCCAATCAATATCTTCATAAAGGAGCGAAAGAGGGCAATTTGTCGATATTAGGCGTCAAAACGCTTTTAATTTTTTTTTCTCCAGAAAAAAAAATTGTATTAAATTATTAAGTGTTCCTTAAGGTGATGTGATAACGTGAAAAAAAAATCAGATCAAAATATAATAAATTGTTGAAGGGATTCGACTTTTTTCAATATTTTCTATTGAAAAAATGGTACTTCTACAATTATTTATATTTGGACCTGAAATTTTATTTCCATTATCAGAAAGCTGTTTTGAACATTAATTTGTAAGCAATTTTTGGTACCGTAGACTTTTTTTTTTTAAATATGCCTGAAATCGTTGGACTCCCTTTTCAGTTTATATTCTCTAAAATGTTTGTTTTTCTATTACTAACAGGGTATATGTTTATAAGCGCTTGTTTATACGTGAGTTTACCTTTGACGCCGCTACTTCTCGACGTCATTGTGCCACTCAACGAATCGCGTCCCATCGAACCCCTTTTTCATACCGAATATTTTCTCGACGGGGATAAATTATTTGTTCCAATATTCCTTCACGGAGCGCTGACGAACTTTACGACGATCATCATCGTCTCCGCCTTCGATACGATGTACGGTGCTTACACTCAGTATGCTTGCGCGATATTCGCCGAATTGGGGTAAATAAGTTAAACGATTTTAATTGAATAAAAGAAGAAAAAAAAATCCCCGTAAATATCACTAAATTTTCAGCGAACAATTGGAAAATACGGAGCCAAACAAAGACGAGAGTCTCGATGTAAGCAAAGATCAAGACTACACTTACCATCGAATCGTCAAATTCGTGAAAAAGCATAAAGAAGCGATAGAGTACGTAATCGAATGTAACATTACTACCGAAAGAATTTATTCGATAATCGAAATAATTTCTTTCTTCTCGTAAACGATTAGATTCTGCAATCTCATGGAATCCACATACTCGGCGTATTTCTTTTTCGTTACCGGAACGAATATTTTCCTAATGAGCTTCACGGGTATCCAAGTGAGTAGTGTTCCACCTATTTTTATTTCATTTTATCTATAATTAGCAGGTCAACGAGACTCGGGCATTTCGCGCCCTCATTCACGAAGTTCACAAAAGCCCTTTCATCCTATTAGGGGCCGAACTTCGATAAATTCCTTTTCGGTCGGACGTTATGCCGTGAAAGAAATATTGACCCCGAATTTTATGCATTTAGGTCCTAAAGTTTTGAATGGGTATTGATGAATCCATCAGCCAATCAGAACATTAGGATTCATCAATAAAGATTTGTATGTTTTGAGGTCCTAAGGTTTTGATTGGTCCTAAGGCTTGTTGATGAATCCATCAGCCAATCAGAACATTAGGATTCATCAATGAAGATTTGTATGTTTTGAGGTCCTAAGGTTTTGATTGGCTATTGATGAATCCATCAGCCAATCAGAATATTAGGATTCATCAATAATGATTTGTATGTTTTGAGGTCTTAAAGTTTTCATTAGCTGTTGATGAATCCATCAGCAAATCAGAACATTAGGATTCATCAATAAAGATTTGTATGTTTTGAGGTCCTAAGGTTTTGATTGGTCCTAAGGTTTGTTGATGAATCCATCAGCCAATCAGAACATTAGGATTCATCAATGAAGATTTGTATGTTTTGAGGTCCTAAGGTTTTGATTGGCTGTTGATGAATCCATCAGCCAATCAGAATATTAGGACTCATCAATAAAGATTTGTATGTTTTGAGGTCTTAAAGTTTTGATTGGCTGTTGATGAATCCATCAGCCAATCAAAACATTAGGTTTCATCAATAAAGATTTGTATGTTTTGAGGTCCTAACGTTTTCATTAGCTGTTGATGAATCCATCAGCAAATCAGAACATTAGGATTCATCAATAAAGATTTGTATGTTTTGAGGTCCTAACGTTTTGATTAGCTGTTGATGAATCCATCAGCAAATCAGAACATTAGGATTCATCAATAAAGATTTGTATGTTTTTTTTTCCTTTCGCAGACAGTCATGAGACTCGATGACCCTAAATTAGCACTTAGATACGGTTCCTTTACACTCGGGCAGATCGTTCATGTATTCTTTGGCTGTTGGCACGGGCAATTATTGATAGATCACAGTTTAAGCGTTAATGAGGCAATGTAAGTACAGAAACAGCCGTCGACATTTCCAGATACGGAACGGACGCATCCGAAACTAACGATCTGTTCACATTTGTTTCAGCTACAATTCAAAATGGTACAATTCGTCTTTCCGATCTCGAAGACTTATAACGATGATAATGACAAGAAGCAGCAATCCTTGTCAATTATCGGCGGGAAAATTGTTCTTCATATCATCGGAAACTTTCAGTACGATCATCAAAACTGCTATGTCGTATTTTACGGTACTGAAGTCCCTGCGTTGAGGCATTGGAACGCATCTTGTGATCCGGAAATACAGTGAAAAATGCCTCAACAATCATTGACACGGGGAAAGGCGATATCACGATACAGTGAAAACTCCGTTAGTTTATGAGCCGTTAATGCAAAAAATCGACAGAATTCGCTGCGCTAGTAGACGGAGTTATGTTCCCTATTGCTGCCCTTTACTAGCGGAACACTGCACTCGCAGATTAAGGCATTTCGTTAAAATTGCTACAGATCTGTGCAATAATCGAGAATCTACTGTAGTATAGTTTGCCAATGAAAACGGCGTCTCTTCATACCAAAATCTTACTGTTTCCAAGTACCGTTTCAAAAAAATAAGTGAAAAAATGCAAAATGTTCTCAAGAAACGTTACCGTTCTTCTGGAAATTCCGTAAACAAATTCTATTTCGGTTGTAGTTAAAAACCCAAAACTCCTAAAGATGTTTTCACATAAAGTTTTCAAGATTACAGTTTGATGAAATCACTTATTCTTTTCTTTTTTTTTATATAAATGAATATCATTTTTAGAAAAATAATTCCTAGAAATACGAACCTGTAATTTAATGTCTTCTTAACTTTAAGGACTCCACAATCCTTCTTCTGCGTCGATGAACTTTATAATTGTGTAGATTCCGCGTCCCGACACACGATCGATGACAAAATCGACGTAACTGGAAGAAAAAAATTAACAACGTTTTAAAACGTTGCATATACGTTTAACCGAACCTTCCGAAAGTTAATCTTTATTTACATCGCCGCAACAGATACGGAACGTCGTATCTTTGATATTCCAAAATCGAAGTATCCACATTTATATGTTTTTACACGAATCGAAGTTTCTCGAGACGATTTACACGATTCGCTGGAAAAAGAAAAAAAAAAGTAACACGCGAAAGATCAAAGGTTTCATTTAGAACACAGTGGACCTTGAGACCCGTTTAGCTCATTCGACAACCGATCATCAACGTTCAAAGGCAACACGGCAAAGATAAGAAAAATAAATCCTTTTCCTCGTAACTTACCGTAGAGAAAAAATAAATATTAACGTCTCGTTTTTCATGGGTCCAATCATCGAATCACAAAAATAGCCGATACGTAACTTTTGGTATCCAATCGGAACGATATCAGCGACGTGCGTCCTCTCCGCAGCTACCGGATCGTCGATGAAGAAACAAAGATTCGCGATTAACGGGAAACCGATTAGAGCGGATATCGTGTCCGCGCGTCTCATCGGCACACAATTATTTATAGAACAATCACAATTGTAAATATAGAAATTGGCCAATAACCGAAAGCGATAGACTTTGCAACCCGTCGAAAGAGGACATTCCGAGAAACGATGAAAGTAAACAACGCGTGTAACTGCGACACTCTTTTCTTCTTCTACTCCTTTCTCCTATCTTTTCTTTGCATTTGCGCGATACCCGCGCGTGTTGAAATAATTTACGATTAAATCGTCGATAACTTCTTATCCTATTCACGCGCCTTTTATTCGCTACGACTTATCGTAGAGTCTGGAAAAAAAATGAAGAAAGGTATTGAGACAACGAATATTATTAAGTGTAAAGGAATGACAAAAAAAATGAAAGGATGCGCGTTTTCACGATCCATTCGACGAAAGTAATTTGATTTTTTTTGTTTTCAAAATAAATATAGTGATGTTTATTTAAATTAGAAAAAAAATTATAGTAATCGGGAAAATTTATTATAATAAACCTTTTTTTTTTTTTTTTCGTAGACTCGCGAAGTTCTTGTAGATTATATTTAATTAAAATCACATCCCTCCATCGCGTTGGTCAAGTAATTCTTATAGATCGACATGAAACGCGCGACGAATGCTTCGAGATGAAATATCGCTTTCGATCCGCGATGCATGCGATGTTCGTATTCCGCCGCCATCGTTGCGATTTCCGCTTTCATCTGCAGATCACAATTTTTTATGGACTCCTGAAGAAGTCCTTTGAATATGAGATCGCAGGGTATCGCGTGCGTCAAAAGCTCGTAGAGTCTGTTGCGGATTTCGAGAATTTTTTTCGGCGTCTGATCGTCCACCATCATCGTTGCGGTTTTTCGTATGAAGATTTGCCAATCCGGTTCGGTTATTTTTTGATCGACGGTAAATGGATAACTGAAAATCATTTTAAACATTTCATTTTTTGCGAGCAATGGTAGCGTTGAATCGAAATTTTTCTGTAAACCGTAATAATCCGACAAAATTTTATAAATTAAATCAATCAAATTTGTTTTTTTTTTTTTAACTTTCACTATTATCTCTTTTTTGTTACTTAAAAAAGCACATCTTATATATTTTCAATTTTTTTTTATATATATAAATGATTATGTATAATTATTGTGAATTTAATTCAAGCGTATTAAAGATTTAAAAATATAAGTTTTATAATATTTTTTTCTATAACTTTACCAAACCTCTTTATCTTTTTTTTTTTTTAATGCAGAAAATGGAATTTCCTTTATGAAAGTCGAAAAAAGATAATAAACATTAAAAAGTTCGATTCGAATCATTTTTTTCTTTTTTTTTTTTTTCGTTTACAAAAACTTACTTCTCGACTTTGCAAGCCTCGAGCATCAATATCGCTCTTCTCAGATTTCTGCCGCTCGCTTTAGCGACGTTTGTCGCGAATTCGTCCGGCAACTGGAGACTCTCGCGTTTGCAAATCATCTGTAGTATCGATTTGATCTCCGGAATGGTAGGCGCAGGTACACGAATTCCCAAACAACGCGATCTTATGGCGGGCAATACGCGAGACGTGGAATTTGCGCAAAGTATGAGTCTGCAGGTTGTCACGTATTTTTCCATCGTACGGCGTAACGCGTGTTGCGCATCTTTCGTCAGTTGATCGACGTTCGTGAGAAGAATTACTAAAAGATAAAAAAAAAAGTTTATACATTAAATTTCTCCTCTCCCCGTGTTGCATTTGTGATGAATAATTGATGGATTAAAAATCATAAAAATTCTCAAACTGAAGTATCGACCTAAAAAAAAAAATCTTTAATTCACAAACTTAAGTATCGACTTTTCGGAATATCATACAAAATTTGTAACATTCGTCAAGCCGTTTAAAGGAGATGAATTGCCGCAACGAAGCAGCAGTGGAATGCAATTGAGTCCCAAATTTTGTTAACTGAGAAAATTGCGTTTGTTTCTGTTCAACAAACAAACAAAATCCATAGCTAGTGATTACCTTTGAAAGCTCTCTGACCGGTGGGATCTATTTGATACGTCTGAGCGGTCGTTTTAACGAGATCCATGACAACGACTCTATCGTAAATTCCTACGTCGCTGGGATTCACTTCTATGTGATAGTTGCTGCTTATTGTCATAATCTCCAGTTTTTTCTTTGACGGAGTCTAAAAAAAAAAAATTGGAATGGAAATAAAAAAATTCAGTTTTGAATAAAATTTGATAAAATTCAAATTTGAATTAAAAAAAAAAAAAAAATGCAATAAAAACGAAATTTTTTAATTTTTTTTATTTCAATTTCAATAAAAACGACGAAAAATCAAATTTGTGTAAAAACAAAAAAAAAATTCAAAATTCGAAAATCGAGAAGAAAAATTGAATTTCTTATTCTAAAAAAAAGGAAAAAAAAAAAAGAATTCTTGATAAATACCTCAAAATGCATGCTTTCCATTCTCAATCTCTCGACTCCGCTGCCGTAGAGTTCTCTTATGATACTCATTATCCTCGTCTTTTTGCCGGCTCCCGGTGGTCCGTGTACCAATAGATGCGGAAAATCGCCTTGTTGCACCTGTGAGCGTAGCGACGAGTTAAAAATTATAATTTTCAATGGAAATCACAAATTTGGGTCTTGTAAAAAAAAAAAAACCGAAATCAAGATATTTACCACATTAAAAGTTAAAAATTAATGTTCTTAATGAAAATAACAAAGTCGTGCATCGTAAAAAAATATATATATATATATTTACCATATTTTTCAAATTTTCAGCTTGTTGAATGTGATAATCAAGTTTGCTGAGACTCGTCGGTCGATATTTATCTACCCACAAACTCATCTTTATTTATTATTAATCGTTTATTTTGATTTATTTATTATTTATTTGCCGTTTTAAGATGATTGTTATCTGATTCACGTATCGTCGATGTAAACAACGACGAAAAGGTGAACGTAATAAACTTAACCAAAAAAAAGTCTTTGTCACGACTACACTTAAATTAACGATTGGCGATATTTGGTAATAACCGCTATTTTTCAACTGTGTATCGTTGGTCTTTCGATGTAACGATTAATTCGAAGAAACTTAAGTGAAACAAATCGATAGGAATGTTTTTACAACTTGTTAACCGGCACCTCGTTTAATCGGGTTTGACGAGGGAAGGTGCGCTGAATTGCGCGGCTTTTTCGTGTTTTGTCTTTCAGCCGCTAGTAGCAATCCGATTGGGTTAGTAATAGGAACCTAACCTCACGAACGGACCAATAGTCGCATTTTTATTTCTTTTAGAATTATCGTTTGTGTACGGTATTTTAATAATGTAATAGTTACGAATTAAACATTAATAAATCTAAAAGAAAAATTTGCATTCAATGCAAGAAGACCTCTATACGAAAACACGTTTAAAAAAAAAGACAAGAAATTGATAACAATTTATAGGAAGATAATTTATTATATATCGAAGTGTGAATTTCCTTTTCAATGATGAAAGGCGAATAAAACTCTAAAACCCGAAACTCATCGGTCAATTAATATTTCTTCTGTTCGATGCAATCTAAATCTCAATAAAATTACGTACTTTTAATTTAAAATATACGTTTAAAAGTGATCGTAGTCGAGTGATACATTATAACAATGGAATGGATGGACATAGGTATCGGTATATCCATTGTGATTGTCCTTTTCTACTACTGGTCGACGTCGACATTTGATTTTTGGAAGTTTCGCGGTATCGCTGGACCGCCACCGAAACCATTTTTTGGCAACATGTTTAATGTTTTTATTGGCAAAATATCAGCCGCCGAACATGTGAAATTGATGTACGATGCTAATCTAGACGAACCGATGTTCCGAATTTTAACGAATAGTTCTCGGCAATTACCATTTTGTTTTACGCTCATTTCCGTAAATTTCAAAGTACAATTATTCAGTTATGTAATTTTCCATACATATCTCGAAGTTTCAACGTACGAAGAAAGGCGTCCGAGGAAACAGAAAAACTACATGAAGATAATTTTAATAGGTACTTCCTGACTTATTGAGAGCCTAAAAAAGTACTGATGTCTCAATCAACTGAATATTATCGACTTATTATAACGAATGCACGGTATCTAATGTGCGTATATATGCTTTAGAATTTATGCATAAATAACGCGTAACAGGCAGTCGAAGGACACATGTTATGCGCCTCTATCGCCAACGCCTAAAGACTGAGATTTTATTGATATACCGTTAATAGCTGCGCCGATATCCTCAACGAAATGCAAAGTTAATTTCCGAGGTCGAGACATAGTTTTACGATTTAATCAGAATCATTCGAAAATGGTTTGCGAAGCGATAAAGCCAAATTATTGAATACTCGTTATCTTAAGTATAATCCTTTCGCGAGCAACGCTCGTACTACTTATTGCCGCATCAGATAATTCAGGATATGTCACTTAGGTAATTTTCTACATTTGCCCGTCGAAAATTCCGAATATTTTAAAAGAATATGTAGTTTTTCTTTTTTAAAGAATATTTAATTATTTTTTTCTCACATAAATTTCAAACTATATGAACACAAAGTTGAGTCGAAATTTGTTCTCCATAAGTTTCTCGATGTCGATGTAAATCGGGCAAATAAAACCCTAAATGTTCATAAATTATATTTAATTTGCAACTGCAAATTACATATACAACACATGCAACACAGAACACAATTTGTTTTAAAATTTTTTTTAGTACTCAGATAGAAGTTCCATTACTCGATCGTACACTTGATCTTTGACACGCGATGACAGGACAAAATCAAGATGGTTGAAATGAGGATCGGGTACTGCTTCGCAGGTGACGACATTTTGAAGAAGATCCGCTACTGCGATGGAATTCTGCGATATAACACAAAGAAAGATACTTACTGCTGTACGATCAGCTAAACACGTATCGTAAACTACTACAGTAGAATTTCGATTCATGTTCGACAGCGGATCTCGGAGTCTGCGTAACCATTGCCTCAACTTAGCTGATGTTAACTTGTCTGTTGTTGTCCGATAAATATGATTAGTCAAATTTATAACGTGTCGTTGGTATTTTACCTTATTGATCGTCAACGCGTCCGTTTCCCCGTAAATCAGGGCGAACGGTGCAGAAATCTTCGATAGATCGTAGATTGGCGGTTTTTTCTTTCCGTAGATTTTCAAGTTTTTGGTAATACCGTAATCAATTTTTTTGAAGACACCTGAGAAAACATCGGTTTCGGTAAATTTGGCCGATTTTCTAGCATGCCGTGTTTTTTTTAATTTTCACCCGATAATTTGGTTTTTCCGGGTGAAATAGGTAGAAATAAAAAAAAATGGTAATTTGTACGAAGGAAATAATTGCCCTATAGCAGTTTTTGGAATCTCGCATCGATATGATTGACGGCAATTAATTTACGATCTAATGAACCAATCATCGTCAATGTCATTGATGATCGGATCAATCGATCGAATATCAATAAACTGTACAATCAACACGACGCCCTTTACCTGTGTTAAAACATTGTCCATAGTGGAGCACTTGGATCAATGATATTCCAGCCGGAGCATATTTCGCTAGGATAGGCACAATAGACTGCAAAATTGAAAAAGGGAAAAATTGATCAACTAACTTACCGATAAAGGGATTTTGGGAACACCGATAAAAAAAAAAAAAAATGGGGAAGCTGTGTGCAAATACAATAAGCATCTTATTTTTCTTCGATAAAGTTTCCGTCTAAATTCACATAATGCCGCGTATCGATGCCCGCAGTTTAAAATGTAATAACTCACGTAATGGAATTCTTTGGAAGGTAAACCCATCACAATTTGCATAAATAAGTGGCACAATGGAATCAATTCCGAATTATTGCCGCACAAAACCTGCATTAAGATAGAATTGTATTTCGTTTGCGCCAATACATCATAGATGTCGAATGAATTGGCTAATTGCTGTGAAATAAACCGAAAAAAAATGTACGTTTAGACGTAAAGTGAACGTTAAAAAAAATCTGACGGACACATATATGCTGAAGTAATAATCTTGTGGGAGTGTTAACTCACTTTGAGTAAATGAAAATAACGAAAAAACAATTGATGTGCTATATTGTCAGTCTTGTATTTCCAAACACCGGTAGGCGCGAGAGCAACGACCAAACGCATTTTGTCGTTATACTCGGGCATTTCCGATAATAAGACGAACGAAATCGTCGTCCCCATGGAGTGTCCTATGAAGTGTAAAGTCTTTTGTCCAGAAATTTCGAGTGCGTAATCCACTATGCTTGGAACATCGATTGCACCCATTTCATGCCAACTGTATAGCAAGTATTTAATATTAATCACTTCGTCAGTATTACCGCAATACTTCTATTAGAATCGATTTATACTATCTAAGTGTAGAGGAATCTTCCGTGCCGCTTGTAAGTTCTTATAAGTGTCTGGTACTTGTCTGTGAGCATCTGTGTGTCGTTCTGAGGTTTCGTAAGTATCCGTGAGTACCTGTGAGGATATATGGGTATCTATGAGGTTTCGTAAGTATCCCTGAAGACCTATAAGGCTGTATGGGTATCCATGAGGTTTCGTAAGTATCTCTGAGGACCTATGAGGCTGTATGGGCATCCATGAGGTTTCGTAAGTATCACTGAGTATCTGTGAGTATTTCTGAGTCGTTCTGAGGATTTGTAGGTACCCCTGAGTACCTGCGAGGATATATGGGTATCTATGAAGTTTCGTAAGTATCCCTGAGGACCTATGAGGATGTATGGACATCCATGAGGTTTCGTAAGTATCTCTGAGTATCTCTGAGTATTTCTGAGTCGTTCTGAGGATTTGCAGGTACCCCTCAGTACCCGTGAGGATATATGGGTATCTATGAAGTTTCGTAAGTATCCCTGAGGACCTATGAGGATGTATGGACATCCATGAGGTTTCGTAAGTATCACTGAGTATCTCTGAGTATTTCTGAGTCGTTCTGAGGATTTGCAGGTACCCCTCAGTACCCGTGAGGATATATGGGTGTTTATGAGGTTTTGTAAGTATCTCTGAGTGTCTGTGAGTATTTTTAAGTCGTTCTGAGGATTCGTAAGTATTCCTGAGTACCTGTGAGTACCGCGAAATATGTACTTTATTACTTCACGTAGATGGTTATAGGACCTATACATTTATAACTGTACCTAAAGTCCCAAAAATGTTCGTCTGCAGTCGATAGATTCGTGTTAGATCTACAGTATGAATTTCCACGCACGTTTCCCAGCCATACGTCATATCCAGCATCAGCCAAAATAAATCCTTGAAAATCGTACAAAAATTACGCTAAATCCCAATTCGCAGGAATTTCTCGGTCATCGGATTCTTCATTGTAAATCGCGAAAAATGTGTCACAACTACAATTTTTCGTTGATTACTTTCGTAAGTAATTACCCAAACCATTGTCCGGCCCTTGGAAAACCCAAACATCGGATGAACCAGTCATTCCGTGTTGTACGAAAACGACGGGCTTTCCGTAAGCCGGAGGTGATTTGGGACTTCCAGGAATTCGGAAGAAAACCAAATTGTAACCATCTGCGGTTGTAAGATTATGCTGCTCAGCCGTATATCCATATTTCTCGATCATTCCCATCTGATACAAATCGGAAAAATATGCTTTTAGCATAAAACGCGGTTGTTATACTATTATTACGACCGAACGAATATTTAGGTTTAGCGTGGATATTGCACAATTATATGATCTTCGATATCTCATCAATCGTCCGATTATATTTTTTGTGTTTTATATAGGAATTTACTGGAATAAATAAATAAATAACGCAAAACGTCGATTAATATACACATTGACTTACCGTGCCGAGAACAGCGAACCGGTCCCCGTTAGCGTCTTCCATACGTCTGACTCTATTCACTTCAGGGTTACGAGGAAATAATATATCTCTTACCGGTTCTAACAATAATCTGTTTCCTTTAGTGTACCGCGCAAACATTACGATAAAAAATACAATAAATGTGAAACCGAATTTCATGATTAATGTAGTATTTGTAAAATTAACTAATTACAATTCTCATTAAAAAAATTATAAAACGAAACCGCATACGGAAATTTAAAAAAAAAACGTTTACTGAATAGTTTCTCAAGCTTCAGTTTGATAACTATTCGCGGGATCTTGTCAAATGAGACGATGATAACTGAAAATTATTAGCCTCGGTTCGTCGTTCGCGTTGCCTCTTCGTTTCAAATACATCGAATTTTAAAATCCCCTACCCATCCCCTCTCCGCGGAAGACGCGACCGTCTTCGATTTTTATGCACGCGGTGCCTTTTCGCACAACGAGTACCGGTTCTTACGCAGATGAAAAATATATGCATATTTTTCAGTTTAATATATAGTTGTCTCGTCGTGTTATAAATCGTCTATATGTATAATACGTACTTGTCAATCAAAATATATGCAAAAATATGCGGGTGACACTGATTGTGCAGAAATTTAGTTCGGGAGTTCCGACCCTATTAAGGGTCCTTTTAGGATTAAGGTGTGGAATCCTTAGGGACGTCTAAAAGTAAAGAACTCTTCGAAGAAACGGCTTCGATAGCTTGGAAAACGTCATTAAGGGAAAACAAAAAAATAAAATTGTGTTATAAAAGATTTTTCTCCGATTAATTGCAGATAAACGCGATTCTACTGTATTTAGATTGATGATTTTTTATTCAGAAAAGTTATGATATAATTAGCGTAGTAATACTTCCGGTTCACCGAAAAAATAATAATAATAATAATAATAATAATAATAATGAAAACAATAACCGGAAATCCCATGAAGTAGTGCGAGTTTCATCAACGTTATTTTTTTCGATGTTTTATTTTATTTTTATATATAAGTTATAAAGATGTAAGACGTTAGTATCCTGTCGTGAATCGAAGATCTTGTTGAATTATTTGACAAAAAAAAAGGGAAAACCATCTTTAGAACTGCGAAAAGCAAATATGTCGCGAGGCAAAAAAGCGAAGCGAAAGATCGGCGAGCGTAGAAGACAGCAGGAAGCTGCTGCGGTAATAGCCGCATCATTACGGTTAGCGGATGGCGATGACAGTTCTGTTATGGCGATGAA
The DNA here is from genome assembly GCA_934046635.1 of Buathra laborator. Classification (NCBI taxonomy): domain Eukaryota; kingdom Metazoa; phylum Arthropoda; class Insecta; order Hymenoptera; family Ichneumonidae; genus Buathra; species Buathra laborator. Next base: position 11,987,621 of record OW203900.1, read on the forward strand.
TCAATCGCTGACCTGTGATCCAACCATAGGTGAGGCTACTATTAACGATTTTCCGAACGATACAAAAAAAAAAATTCAAATATGTAAATCGATGTTGAATATACGCCTTTCGGCGTATCCAACTTGATATTTTTTATATTTAATCCTTCATTAAGAGTTAATTAAGGAAAATAATGATTAACCCTTTTGAACACAAAATCGAACACAAGAATATAGGCAAATCGAAGCAAAATCGAACTGCTGCGTTTTTAAAAAAAAGGGGTTAATAATTAAAAATCTTAATAGTTGATGAAATTAATAATTTGTTTATTATTTATTAGTGTGAATTAATTACATAATCATCAATCAATCGGTTAATCGGTTTTTCAATTTTTTAATCAATCAATTGATCGGTTGCTTGATCAATCAATCAAATAATCAATTTCTCAATTAATAAATCCTTATTTCGATTTAATTATCAGACACAACGACGACCCCAATAAATAATTTTCGCCGCAACCCCTTGGAAATCGATGAGATATCGAAAAATCTCGTTTCAACGGGATCTCGAGAATTCGACGTAAAAACCGATCTACGATGCGCCGAAAGTTTTACGTTTCTCTTCAAAAGCGATGAGCTCCAAACACTTCGTAGCGTTCTACAAAAAACGGATCTCGTGAGACCCTGTGGGAGCAAAAATAGGAAAAAAATATATATATAACGAATAAAATTTCGATGAAAAAAAAAAAAAAAAAAAAATTTGAAATATTTTTTTTTTTTTTTTTTTTTTTTTTTACGATCGGTTCGCAGTCGAGAACGCCGGTGCTCCTCGGTGCGATAATCCTGGGTAAAGCCGACGTCGTTGAACGTCTATTGCGAGACGGTTATCCGATAAATTCGCGAAGCGAAGAGGACAATACGACGGCTCTCATGTGGGCCGTGAGAAACAAAGATTTAGCAATGATTAATCTCTTGGTTCGCCACGGTGCTGATCTCACGCTTCTCGACGAGAACAACGATAACGTTGCTCTCATCGCCGTCCAATCGGCGTCTTGGGAACAAAATGATTTTCTCGATTTTTGGAACAGTATCGATCGTAAAATCGATCTCGAACACGCGAATATACGCGGAAACACGATATTGCACTACGCGAAAGAAAGACGATGGGACGTTCTCGCGAATTTAATCGGCACCGACCCGAGAGATCCGAGACGAAAATATTCGTTCGGAATTGGCACGTGTCTCTGTTGCTTTCGCTCCTCATCGACTGGTCCACTAAGACACAAAATTAAAGAGGTATCGTCTTTTGATAAAAAAAATCCCCCAAAAAAAAAAAAAAATGTTATCACTTCGGAAGCCAAACTAAAAGGTAATTTTACATCGGTAATTAAAATTTTTGATCTGAAAATTAAAAAAAAAACGAAATTTCAAGGTCTTTCCACCGGAAGAAATGGAATCGACGATATCGCATCTGACGATACTTTTCGACGAGATCGTTAATCGTTATCGCGAGACATGGTCGCGCGATCGTAATCTCGGTTATCCGGGATTCCGTGGGGGTCACGGCGACAGGGCAGCGTCGATGGAGGACCTCGTGAGTCTTCGACGCGAGGAAATCGCGCGACTAAACACAATTCTTCCGAAACTCGAGGAATCGTATTTGCAAAAGCTTCGCGATTGTTGGTCGTCGCTTGTCGCGAGGATGCGACGAATCGCGATCCGTGATGGTCAAAAATTTCGCGAATGCGTAACATCAATACAGATACGTTTGCTGACCCACGAGGTTTGTCCGCGTGTAGAAGAAAATTTTGATTTTTTTTCGTGTCACGAGACGAATTTAGCAAAAAACATCGAGAAGTTTGACGAAACTTCTTATCACGAAAATTTCGATGTTTTTACTTGAATACCGGACGAAAAAAAAAAAATGAATTTATCGAGAAATAAAAATTTGAAAAAAAGGAATGAAAAAAAAAAAAAATGTTTTCGTTTTGATTAATCTGCGACCAGACGATAATTTCTTCTCTCAATTTTTATTAATTTTATTATTATAAGACGAAAAATGTTCAATAATACGATTTTATTTTATTGTGTAAAACGTCCATTTCTTTTTTTGTTTTTTGTTTTTATAATCTTAGATACAATAATTAGTTAATCAAGTTAATTATCAATCAATTAGTTTATGATACAATTAATCGAATTAACGGGTTTTCGGGGGGAGTGCGGCAAGTATCGATTAACGAAATATTGTTTTATAATTAAAAACATTCGAGACATTCAACATTCCGAAGCAATTTTTTTTGTTTTTTTTTTTTTTTTTCATCATTTTTATCTCCTGTTTGTTTTTTTTTTTTTTAAGATTCGTTTTCGTACAAAAGTTTGGTTCGCTACAAAGACACGGACAGCGATGAGATAAAAAGCGGCACGAATATGCACTCGACATTGAACTATAATTTTTTTTTTCGGATCTTTGTTTTTTTTTTTATTCTCTACATCTCATTTTTTTGTTTAATAATTACATCGATATGCATGTAATAAAAATGCATTTCAGTGGCAATTCCTCGAGTTGTAGCAATTTTTGTTTTAAATATATTTTAATGACCACATTATTATTTTTATTAAGACGACTGTCGCTCCGAAAAAAGGAGGCATCGGCGAGTTTTCACGTCGATCGAGTATTGGAATTTGAAAAGAATTTTATCCGCGCAACTTTCGACTTACTAAGCCGCATTAATACACATTTTTTTAGGTTAACGAAAGAGTAATCAAATTTTTTTTTTATCGACACGTTTTCCCAGAAAAACAAAAAAAAATATACTAAATTATCAATTTACAAATTTGTTCATTAAAAAAAAATGATTATTTGTGTAAAGAAAAAGCAAATAATTTAATAATTAAAAAAAAAGGAAAAAATCGATTTTTTTTTAAATAATATATATTAAGTAATAATACTTTGATCAATTCTCAAAATCCATTAATATAATTTTTTAATTAACAAAAAGTACCAAAATTCCTTCAAATTTCCGCACTCGTTCGACCCGAAAAAAAAAAACACATTTTTTCCTCAACTTCGTTTGTTATTGTTTTCACTTCTTTTTAATTATTTATTTAATAAAAAAAAAAAACACAAATTTCGCTCAAAAGCTCTCGTCGACGATATGACTGATTCGCGATTTATAACATATATATTTTGGTTTTGTATTTTTTTTTTTTTTTTTTTTTTTTTTTTTTTTTTTTTTGGATAAGAAATATATAGAAACAATGTACGACAATCGATATCTTCGTCAAAGGCCTTGAATCACACACACGACACGTAATATATATTCTCATCCTTAATCGCCGACAACGCAAATACATTCATCTGAACAATAATTTTTTTTCTTTTTTTGTTTTTCTCTCCATCACTTCCGGTTCCCCTTGTATCGCGCTTACCGAGAATTTTCTTATGCATACGAAAAATCGGAGGTTCATCAATTCGCTAAGCGCGATTAAAAATATACCGTGTTGCTGGTTTTTTTTTTTTTAATTTTTTTAGTTATTTTGTTCGTTAATAACGTAAGGTATTTATCATCGTAACATTATTGCGTGTAACAAATGTCATGTATATCGTTATTAATTTTATTTTTATCATAACGCGATATTTTTGCGAATTCCTCCGTCGTCGATAGAGAGATATTTCTCATCGAACAATTAATATAGTTTTTTTTTTTGTTATTATATTATGTAATATTATATTATATTAATATATATATATATATATATGTATATTTCTAATATAGTTTATTACTTAAACGGTAAACAGTTCCTGGACGACTTTGGTAAATGAGTAATAAGTCAGTTATTCATACGCCGAGCGTTAAATATTGATTCGTCGTTTTGTAAATTATTTATCGATAAAAAACAAAAAAAAGAAGAAAAAAATAAAATCTAATCGATTCTAATTAAAGTGCGAATATTGATTGAATTTTAATAGTAGCAGAATACGATATCAATAAAATATCTATGATCCGTGAAAAATCAAACGACGCGGAATAATCGAATCGACGAATCGAATTTGTTAAAATTTCCCTTTTACAAATTTTCACTGAACAAAGTGAAACGATCGTTAGTTTGATCGGAGTTTCGAAATTGCTGCAGACAATTTGTACGTAAATTTCGTCATGAAATCGGAATTTTTTCGGAATCGACGAGAGGACCGCAAAAATGATAAAAACTGCTGTATTTCAAATAATCGATATGATAGGTTCTCGAGACGAAGAACGGATTAAAATAAAAATTTAATAACTCTTCGAATGAAAAAAAAAAATTATAATTTTTTTTTTCGGAAGTCAAGAAAAATTTGTAAAAAAAAAAGAGTTTTATACAATATAAATTTGTCGATTCGACTATTCCGCGTCGCTTTGTTTTCCTGTGAGTTCTTCGCGTAATGTGAAAAAAAAAAAAGAAAAAACAAAATCGTGCGAAAAACCGCGCGCGATCGTCGATTCAATTCGCATTGCGTATTTTCAATTTTTTTTCTTCTTTTTATTAAATGCCAAAAATAACATTTGTTTTGTAAGCGATTTCCGGATAAAAGTTTATAAAAGAAAACGTTAATGAACTGCCGATTTTCATCGCGATATTTTTTCCTCAATTTCTCGATCGACGAAGCGGCAAAATGATGGGTGTGAGCTTTGCGAGGACGACGAACGCGATGAAGCGATGAGAATCGCGTAAAAATTCGTTAAATCGATGAATTGCGATCAGAAGGGTGCGATAACCGCTGCAGCCTCGCCGCGGCTCGTCGGTAACGAGGCGCATTCCGTCCATTTATTAGAATGTGGATCGTAACATTCGACGGTCGATATCGTTATTTGGGTTCGATAGAAATTTATTTCTTGGGACTGATCGCCGCCTATTACGTATAGACGACCGTCGGCTGCAGCTACTGCTGGATATGAACGTCCCATGTTCATTGGCGCAACCGCAGTCCATTTGTTCTGAAGGGAAAAAAAATAGATATAGTATATGTAGAAAAAAGAAATTAGTTTGGATTAGAATTGGAATAGAATCAGTTTCGAGGAAAATTAAAAAATAATTGGTTTAGATACGAATTAGAATAAAATTTGATTAGATAAAAATTAGAATGAAATTTGTTTAGATAAGAATTAGAATAAAATTGGTTTAGATACGAATTAGAATAAAATTTGATTAAATAAAAATTAGAATAAAATTTGATTAGATAAGAATTAGAATAAAATTTGTTTAGATAAGAATTAGAATAAAATTTGTTTAGATACAAATTAGAATACAATTAATTTAGATACGAATGGAAATAGAATCAGTCGAAATAAGAATTTATTTATTTTGGATTAGAATAAAATGAGTCTGAAATTCATTAGAAAAACGTCATTAGAATTACAAGAATTTGGAAAAAAAAAAATCCATTTTTAATGTGTTTACCTTTTCGAAGGAATATCTTTCAACGGAGGTCAGTACTTCCTGAGTTTTGTTCGTCCCGCCGACGACGTATATGTAACCGTCGAGAATCGTTATACCCATTTGCGAACGTGGGGTGAGCATTGGCGCGAGACAAGTCCACTCGCCGGTAACAGGATTATAGCTTATTACGTCTTGTCGGTGTCTGCTGTGATGGGTGCAACCGCCGACCACGTAAATTAAACCTGAAAAATAGTTCACAACGTTATCATTGTTTTTTTTTTATTATTTTTTAATCAGCAATTATAAACAAAATTTTACAATCTAATTAAAATTTTAGCTATTCATTTTTTTTTTTTCGCGTCAAAATGTATAGTAAAAAAAAAAAGAAAAAAATCCATTGTTTATAAAAAATAGTTGTATAGTTTCTATCGTTAAAAATATATTTTTGTATGCTAAAGAGACTATTCTTTAATTTTAATTATTTATTCGACTGTAATTAAGAAATTCGCCGACTTAAATCACTAATAAATATTTTTTTTCTTTTCTGTTTTTTTTAAAGAATTTCTGCTAACCTTCGTAAGCTACGACTCCCATACTGAAACGCGGCTCGGGAAGGTCCCCGTGAAGGGTCCACGTGTTCGCGAGAGGATCGTAAGTCTCGATAGAACCGCCGATATCCTCGCCGACCCATCCGCCAAAAGCGTACAGACTGTTGTCGAGAGCGCAGAGACCAAATTCGCATCGGGGTTCAACCATACAGGCGATCGATGTCCAAACGTTGTCGCGGGGATCGTAACACTCGCCATTTGCCATTATGCATGACTCCAATTCACCACCGACGACGTATACTTTGCCGTCCAGTAGCGCAACGCCGGGTAATATTCGGCCGATTCCTATCGGCGCCACTTCGCTCCATTCTCTTGAATAATAAATCAAATGGAATTTAATACTTTTTTCTTTGGAATATCCATTTATGCTTTAGGAAGAATTTTTATTTTTTCTCCAAACTTGAGAAATATTTTTTCGAAGTATTTTTTTTTTTTCGAAAGGTACGAAAGAAATTTTTTTCGGAAATTTTTGTTTCGAAACGAAAAAAACAACAAAAAAATTCCGTAATTTTTTTTTTTTCGAATTTTCCACTAACAAATTTAATTTCGAAAATTAAACGCAAGAAAGCAAGTGAAAGGCTATAAAAAATGATAAAACGACGTCGCGCCTCGAATAAAAAAAAAAAGTCGAACGTTAAATACATGTATATTTTTTAACTGAAATGTTTATTGTGTCTTTTTTTTTTTCTTACCCGGTAAATGTATCGTATTTCTCGATAGTCTCGTAAGTACTTTCGGGATCTTTTGCCCAACTATCGGCGGTGTGTTCGCGCTTCGAGCCGCCGATAACGAGAATATTTTTCTTGGCGCATAAACGCGGTTGGGCCCTCAGCGGTACGAAACATCCTTTGTTCGATACCAAATCTTTTTGTATCGATCGTAGTGCGACTATGAGACTCGCGTCTTTGCATTCGTCAATAACGCTCTCGAGACGCGCCAACGAGCAGAGACGCAGTCTTATGTGGCCGAGTATCTCAAAAACGTAGCAACGACGCGCTGGAATGGCGCGAACTATCCAGTTGTACGCCGCTTGGAAGACCTGCGAAACAAATAATGAAAAAAAAACAAAAAAAAAAGTCCATTAATACACTAAATTCCATCGAAGGCATTAAAAAAATGATATTGGATTCTCAATTCAATAAATAAAATTTAAAAAAAAATAGTAATTAGTAATTTATTAAATCATTAATTATTATTAACAATAATAATTATTAATTAATAATTTATTTATTCGATAAGTTTCATTGAATTAAATTCTGAAATACCTGAAATTCAGTGTCGATGTGAATGTACTCGCTACTGAGAAAATGAACGAGATATTCCTTTGGCAATTCAAGGAACTCTTCTTCCTGCGATACTTGAGGAAAATTGACTTCGATGAAGCGTCGGGCAGTCTCCAGCAGATCTAATCTGTTGCGTGCTTCTGCAAATCTGTACAATTCGTTAATCGATTAACATTGAAATTTTTCAGCCGGCGAGTAAATTTTCATTCCGGAAATCGTCGTTTTTCTGGAGCTTTGGCTTCGACAATTTTATTAATTGACAAATAAAAAAAAAATGATCGTCAATTTATCATCGATAATGTCGTAAAAAAAAAAATAGCCTTAAAAAATAGTGCAATACTATCCATAAATATACAAAAACAGCAGAAAGAGTTCGACAATTGCAGGTAAAAAAATACGTTTAATTTTTTCTTATCGGTAAAAAATAATCTGATAAATAAGTCCCATGAATTCAATTGTTTGTACGGATGTCCTGAACATTGGATTTTTTTCTTTACATTATTAGAATATCGTTAACAATAATCAATAGCTACGGAACAGTACGACACTCGTCTGCCCCTTTGCGATATTATTCTTCGTCGTTTATCTTTAGTGTTTACTATTATCCAACGCCTCGAGAGTACATCTTGAAAACTAAACGATAAATGAACTTCAAAAATTTTCATACTATCCGTATAATCACTGTGCAGCGTATCGTCGTTTTTTATTAATTTCGCAAAAGCAGTTTCGACGATACGATTTAAAACGTATTCTTGATATCCGCTTCACCCATATGTTACGTATAAATCACGTTGAGTGTTAATATTTCAGCTTCAGGACAGTAAAACGAATTTATATTTCACAGGTCTTTGAATAGTGTGATAAGCAATACGAACTCCAAATTTCAACAAATTCTTCAAAAAATTCAAAGCTGCGACGGTAATATCTTAAACATCGTCGATGTATCCAAATTAATCATATTGTATCGAATTATCCATCGATTCAAATCGATTTTCAATTTTCATTCGTTTTTTTCGCAACCGAAATTATTTATTTCAACCCGAATAACAATCTTTACTCGTTGTTTTTTTTTTTTTTTACCGATCGAAAGACGATTTTTTTTTATTTGCCGTCGATTTGCGATCGAAATAAATAAAATTAAGTATATACGATCGATGGAAAAATTACCTATAAATTCCAAGTGCATTGGAGTAATGTAATTGTTGACAGAGATAAGATATACATCCCGAGACAACTTCGTCGAGTTCCAGCATATCGGCGGCGGCGAAGAGGTCCTGAACGTTGTCCTGAGTTATGTCGACGTTACCGGTGTAAATGAAGTCGACGAGAATCGAAAGTATATTCGGACTGATGGAGCGAATTTCGACCAATTCCTGCTGTTCCTCGACGAGACCCCCGGTGAACATCGCGTTGAAATATGCGCTACCGGCCGCGAGGACCGATCTGTGAGCTCTTATTACGCTGTCCCCGGCGACGAGTCCGACATCGCTGAACTGATTCTTCATACGTTGAGCATTCAAATTTCGCAATACCTTTGGGGCGTATTGGCCGACAGCGTACACGGTACTCGTAACATCCGACGCCTGGCGCATTGGCTGTGTCGCGAAACCCATTGCCTGCGAATTGTGACCACTTTTCTGTGGAGGCACCGCGCCATCAGCCATGAAACCATCGAGGTGCCCTTTGTCAGCAGCTCCTGCGAATTAAGAAAATATCTGTTCATTCGAGACAAACGCGAGTATTTTTTTTTTTTCAGAATTTTTTTTTTTTTTTCAAATTTTTTTTTTTTACGAAATTTTTTTAATGGTTTTATGAAGAAAATTTTGCGAAATATAGGGATTTTCGGGGGATTTTGGAATCTTTGGCATGAATTTTTGTTTCTTTTCATTTTTTTTTTTAATTTCAATTAAAAAAAAAAGAAATTTTATGAATACAACTAAAAAATCGATATTCTGCATTATTTTTTTCTTTTCAATTATTTTCGTTTGATTGAATGTTTTTCGGTTTGTTTCGTAAAGATTACACAATCGTGTCGTATGATTCATCGATTTTTTTCTTAACTTCGGGAATTATAGATTTCTTTTTCTAAGGGTACATTTGGCTTTTTTCTTTATGAAAACAACATTTTTATTGAATCTAATAAACATTTTTTTTTTTTTTTTTTTTTTTTTTTTTTTCGGAGATAGTTTACAGCTTTTCGCGAAAAAAAATGTATGCTGATTACATTATATGACTGAATTTGATAATAAAATAAATAAAAAATGGAGTTTCTTTTTACTAAAATGAAGTTTTTATGAAAACAAATAAAGAAATGTTATGTTTGCACATTGTTTTTTTTTTTTTTTCGATTTTAATTCATTTTTTTTTCGGACAAAGTAAATCGGAAAATTTATGGAAGATCAACTATACGGTTCGATTGTAACAAAATCTTTGCGAAATATCGTTATTTTTTATAGGAGTACTTTAATCGTATATATTTTTTTGGGACAAAACGACGTTTTTATCATTTTTGTGACCTCAGAATTAAAAAGTTGCAACGCTTTGTAAACTTTGCTGCAACTCGGGACAAAAAAAAGAAAGTCTCCCCTATGATTCTTTTTTCTTTGCCACTGTTGTGAGGTTAAGAAACGACTGCAATAACACACCATCCCCTTTGCACCTCCCAATCGCCATTTACGCGATTATTATTTTCGAATACTCACGACATATACGGGACAGCACCTTGTAGACGCTGTGAAAGGATTTGTTGTTGTTTTTCCCTTTCAAACGCATCACTGTTACTTCATTTTCGTTCACTTTTTTTTAATTCAACTTTTTCTTCCCACTGTTTTTTTTCAGTCGCGACGAGAAACAACCGCAAAACTCGATGAAGAACAAAACGAAAAAAAAAACTCGGGAAAACAATTAATTCGATGCACTCGCGATTTCGATCGAAAAGAATGGAAAAAAAACGAATCACTTCGTCGAGCAGGAAACAATAATCGAAGTTTTTTTCTTTTCCTTCGATTTTTTCGATGTTTTTTTATTAATCCACACCTCGATCAATTATTCAGTTATTTTATTAACTTGTATTGTCGTACGAGAATAACTCGGAGCGGACGAAAATAAAAGAAAGTTTCTTCGACACTTCACTCGGACGATATATATATATCTCGTTAATGGTTTCTCCCCACAACGGTTTTTTTCTCACACACACACTCACACACGAATGTCAAAGGCAAATGTCAAAATTATTCGCTTGAAGTTCGCCGCGAAACGCGAAATCGATTGATTGGTGACGAAAGAGGTTATATTTTTGTCGACGAGATAATATATATTTTATGGAGAACTGAGCGTCAGAGCGCACGTAGAACGCGATGATAAAACGGCACGACATACGATATATGTGTATATGTGCTGTATATGGATGAAATAAAAGATACACCCACGCAACAGACCGGTTCTATGACGCGCGACACTTTTGTTTTTAAGGTTAACTAGGACTTCTTGAATTGATGGTTTCTTTTTGTTTTTATCAAATTTTCAATGTCTTTGAGAGAGCCAATTAACTACTGAGTTATTTTATGTTCACCCCTCATGATTTTTCTCGATTCTTTCTCGTCTACTACTCACAACGAACATCGAGCTCTACTACTGACACTGGCCCCTTCGATTAGGATATAATTCGATTATTGGATTCATCCTCCTTTTACCAGGTTAGCCAACTTAGAAACAACGACTTTAGACAAATCTTTTTGGGAATACATTTTTGGCGGAAGGATATGTATTAAAAATATCTCGCATTTCGTTGAATTTTTCATTAATTTTTTTATGTAATTTTCATTTGTATTTTTAAAAAGATTTATTATTACGCGTAACAATTTCGCACAAAGAACTTTTGATACGCTTTATTGTTTTCCGCAAAAAAAAATTGTCGATCGTTATAACTTTCATTCATTAATTCCTATTTAATTATAATCTCATTATCATTGTTTTTATCAGTCAGACTTCTTGTTTCCCTACATAAAAATCTTGGCAATCATATTAGTTATTAATCTTTAAAAAAAAACGAGCTGTAATTTTCGATTCGAATTTTTATCGCGTATTATCGTTGTTCTCACTAATCGCGTAATGAAAATTAAAGTTCAACGTATCCTCGATATCTAATAAATCAATTCGTGATAATTGTAGTTAAAAAAAAGAATAGCAAATAATAAACAAATCATCATCGTCGCACAAAGCTTTTTTTTTCTACAGCCATTGGTACCACTGTGAAACGGAGACGCGCGACGAGTCCGTCGCTGACTTCGCATCGTCCGTCAAGATATCCTCGGTGAGACCGCGTTGCAGTTAGTCGTGCAAAACTCGCGGTGCGCTCGTTCCCCGATTAACGAAATTGGCAATTCTCGTCGCTTCGTTGTGAAGAACAACGAATCTCCGCGGTGATTTTGTGATTCGAAGTTAAAGAATAAAAAAAATCGGTAGTGTCGTGTAACGAAGATTTTTGAGAAATGACCAATATATCGAAGGGAAAACGATCGTCCGCGAAGTTAAAGGTACTCAACGCAGCTGTTTATCACACCAACAACCTGTGACTAACTCGATCGCTAATACCTTAGATATATGTATATATACGCATATAGATTACACATAGCTAAGACATGCCAATTTAATGAGTTGCCTCCCATTAATTAGATAACTCTTATGAAATTCAGTGTTCTTTAATTATCGATGTTATTATTATTATTATTATTATTTGTATTGCAGAGTATGGGCGATCACGACGCTTTTCTAAGTCGAATCACGAAATCGCTGTATTATTCGAGATTACCGATGACCGATCGTCTCAGTTTGCCCGTTACAGGTAAATAATTTTCGAAAAATCAACGAAATCGTTGTAATGAAACAATTTTTGATCGAAAATAAAAATGTTAACCTAAAAAAAAAAATCGACCGAATTTTTTTTTTCAAGGGAATAAAATTATTGTCCGCCCCGAATTTTTTTATTTTTGCGATATTCGCTTCGTAATTTTTGTAATTACTTTCTTTTTTAATACATTTCACAAATAATTTATCGTTCAGAATTTGCCGCTGAATTATTCACCGAAGTGAAGAGCGGCTTAACTCTCGAACGGCTGGACGTCGAAGAGGCGGGAAGAATATCGAGAAACGCTTGCGTGTCGCCCTGTTCTCTTGTACTTGCGCTTCTCTATCTCGAGCGCTTGAAGGACTGTAATCCGGAGTATCTTCACAGAGTCGCACCTTCCGAACTCTTCTTGGTTTCTCTTGTAAGATAAAAACATTGATAATTCATAAATTACTTAAATTTATTATTTATTTTTATTGAATATTAATAAAAAAAATAATTGTGAATTATTAAATATTAATTCCCAAAAAAAAAAAATCGATAATAAATAACGTAACAAATAAATAAAAGATAATAATTTATTTTAAAAAATTAAATCTTATAACGATTATTCAATTAAAAAAATTTTTATATTCATTTATTGCAAAAATAATAAAAAATTATTTGAGGAAATAAATTCAAATAATTAATATTTTAAAAATAACTAATGCATGAAAATGATTTTTTTTTTTTTTCGAATCAATGAATTCCTTTGATGAATGGCTTTTCCATTTATTTATTATTGTCAACGTCACTGATTCATTATTTCGATTAATTTAATAAAAATTATTAATTAGCGATTATTGTGATAAATTTTCGTTTTTTTTTTTTTTTTTTTTTTTCTTTACGATTTACAGATGGTGGCGAGTAAATTTTTGAACGACGACGGCGAAGAGGACGAAGTTTTTAACATGGAATGGGCGAAATCTGGCGACTTGACTGTTGGACAAGTAAATCGATTGGAAAAAGAATTTCTTGGCGCTATTGTGAGTAAATTCACAAAATCGCATATGCTATTCAAATTTAAAATTTCGTTTTAAACGCACTTTTCGTTATCTTATTTTTCAAAATTTCTATCGAATTCTATCGCGAAATTTACGTTTCACGGCTCTCATTTAATATTTTTTTTTTTTGTTTCGTCAGATAGAAAAAAACAATGGAAAAAAAAGAAAAACAAAAAATTCGCGACTGTTTTTTTATAGAATTTTTTTTTTTTTAATAAATAAAAATATATCGCAGTTTTTTTTGCGCGATATATATATTTTTTTTTATAAAAAGAAAATGTTAGTGATAAAAATGTTGTTAATACCATAAATAATAAATAAACAAATTACTCAATTAACAATTTTTTTTTTTTTTTTTTTTTCACAGGATTGGGCGATTTTTGTCCAAAATCATGACTTCTGGGACCGTTTGCGAAAACTCGAGATGGACATAGCGTACAAAGAGGCGCGTAAACGCGGTTGGTTTTCTTACACCGAATTGTCTTGTCTTCTCGAAAACGTACCATTGGCGGCGATGATTCACGCGTTCGTCAGCGTTTCTTCGATATGTTTGGCGACCTATGCGGCGGGTGTTGTGACTCTGTTGGGTTCCGTTCTCGTTGCGAGTCAAATGCCGGGAACGTCTCTGGCGCCTCCGCGTCAATCGTCTTCCCTCTCGTCGTCTCGCGTCGGTGTTTCTCCAAATTTCACTGATTCTCTTCCGACCGCCAGCGACGATGTTCTCGACGCGACAGAAACGGACGTCGAAAACGCGCAAATAATAACCGAACGGATCACCCGAAACTTCGATTTCTCGTCTCACCGTTGCGGCAATTTCTCGCGCGACAATTGTTCGAACTTTCGTACGAAGAAACGCAACGCAACGGTGGAGTACGTGGGATGGGAGTGGTGGTTAAGTTCGGTAATGACGTGGCTTCCGGAATATTCAAAACTAACCGACGGCATTAGCAGAAGGAACGCCGAGAGTAACGGCGATTACATCGGTAAAAAAACGGGAATCGAGTCTATCGAGGAAAACGACAAATTGCAACGTACCGGTGCATTCATAACGAATAGCCAGTTATTCGGCGACGATAGTTATATCCGGGAAGCTGAGAATCTCATAATGGAGATAAATTGGAAGGAAACGCTTACGTCGAATTTCGATGTTCCGAGTAATGATTGGCGTTACTTCGCGACGAAAATATCGATCGGTCATCGTCACTGACACAGATAATAAACGGGTATTGGAAAACGCCAATTAACTCGGTTTCGATTTTGGAGTTACGGAAAAGTGTTGAAAAACAAACGGAGACGAGTTTAAAAAATGTTCGATAACAATGTGTTAATGTTAACACATTAATCATTGTGTTAATTTCAACGCAATAACTGCTAATGGATCAATTGTAATACGTAAACTTCCGACGTATTGATGGTAACGCATTACTCATTAGAGTTTCAATTTTAACACAACAATAATTGTGTTTTTGTTGAGTTAATTTTGACACAATAATTGTTTATGTGAAAATGTTAAGTATATCGGAAAAAAATTTCGTAATTTTTTTTTCTTTTTTTTTTCTTCGAAATTCAACACTTTTCGATAAATTTCTCTTAAATGGGAATCTCGTAAGCCAGAGAAGCTGCATCGTGTGCTTACTACCCCGTGGTACCTATTTTATTAATATAATATGAAAAAAAAAGTCGCGTAAAAGATATTAAAAAAAAAAAAAAAAACTTAGTATAAGACTTCGAACGCAAAATAAGGAAAAACAATGATATATATTTTTTGTACTAACTTTCAAGCTATCGTCTTACAATGATCTTCGATAAAAAATAATAATAATAATGATAATAAACTAACAGTAATTTTTTCAAATAAACGAAAGGTTTTTTGCAATTGACAACAGTGATGGTATTTTCGTTATTTCTCTATGTATATATATATTTTTTTCTATATTTCGATGAATCTATTAAGCGAGGCGGCAGACTCATTGGTCGTTAGGCGATTTTTTTTTTTTTGTTATCGCACTTATTTTTATTATTTTTTTTTTACGCTTTCTCGCCTCGTTTACGACGGTAGTTGGGGGAGAAAGCATCTTTTTTATCGTTATTGCGCTAATTTACATAATAATTACAACTCGTCTCTGACTTTTTTTTTTCTTTGCACAATTAGCAGTTTGCGATTTTTTTTTTTTTTTTTTTTTTTTTTTTCGCGTATCACGTCTACACACAACATCCATACACATCGATAAGAAAATGTTGACGGAGTTTCCTTTTTTTTTTTTTTCATTTGTTTCTTTTCTTTTTCTTATATCGTTTAAAATTAAAATCGTTAAATCACCGCGAGAGTCATGTGTGCTATTTAACTCAAGAGAATTCGTTCTATATACATACGTACATTAAATACATACATACGCGAGATGCACAAACGCCTTATATTTAAAAAATTTTTTTAAAAGGATTTTTTTTTTTTTTTTTTTTTTTTTTTCATTTTTTTTTGTTCTGTTTTGTCGATTCGATCGAAAGTGTCGAGCGGCGTTATAGCTAATAGTAAGATTTTTATATAAAGTTTGTTTTTTTTTTTTTTAGTGTTTATTCTGCATTACGTAGCGAATGATTCTATGGAAAATCCGCGAGATCTGGTGTTACGTTGTTTACTTTTTTTTTTTAAGTTATTCATTTCGCTAATTTTTCGAAATGTTTTTTTATTTATTTTTTTTATTAAGCTTTTTTCTTTTCTCTATGCTACGATTTTTGTTTAATTATGTTAAACGCTCACGCCGCTACGACTACTGCCGGCTCTTGAGGTTGAGAGGCTTTCGAGACTTCTTCCTTCTTCGTCTCTTTTCCCATGAGGAGGAGCGGCGTCATTCCCAATATACAACCGATTGTTACGCCGATCACTCGACCCTGTGAATTAAATCGTTCGGTTAATTCACTTTCTTTCGCTCTGCGATTTTTTTTTTTTTTTTTTTTTTCGAAAAAAAAAACACGTAAACCTCAATTTTTTTTTCAAACTTACTCCGTAAATTTACTGAAATTTCCAAAATACTTCTTTCAACGCGTACAGCAAAAAAAAACATAAGAATTTCATGTCGATTTGAAATCTACAGAAATATTTTTAAATATTTCGAAATACCGTGAAAAAAAAATTGTTTAATTTTTCGCAATTATGTCGCAAAAGTGTTCGATACGTATTTTCGATATTCTTCCGAATCTCATAGTCATCGAGAAAAATGAGTTTTTCACAATTTTTGTAAGTAAATTTTGGTAAAAAAAAGATTTCTATACGTAATTTGGTTGGAAATGAAAAATTGATGAGAGAAATGAAAAAAAAATTATAATTTTTTGCTTACCATGTTCGCAGCTCTTCTGGATCGCGGCATATCCAACTGTATCGGTGTGAGCTTCGGCGGTCTGAATCCAATTTTTTGTGCCAAAAGTTCGACGTAGAACGCCGAGCCTATACCGAGAATGTCGGAAATCGTATTGCCGAGAGCTGCGGCGGCCATCGTAGAGAGCGCTATAACGGCACCCATCGAAGCTTCGATGTGTTCACCCTGAAAAATTGAATTAATTTTTTTTTTTAAATGACTTCGATTTTCCATTAAAAAATTTTTTGAATTCGATATTATTTTCGATTATTTTTCACGTACAGCGATTATCATAATAAAGTTATCCAGAAAACCAAAACCGATGAACGGTATAGCGTTCGCGACGGACACTGAAACAAAAAAAAAATTAAATTTAACAATTAATTAGTTGTATATGAAAAAAATAT
Source organism: Buathra laborator (assembly GCA_934046635.1). Taxonomy (NCBI): domain Eukaryota; kingdom Metazoa; phylum Arthropoda; class Insecta; order Hymenoptera; family Ichneumonidae; genus Buathra; species Buathra laborator. Next base: position 12,004,558 of record OW203900.1, read on the forward strand.
TCATAATAAAAAAGAAAAAGTGGTAAATAAATTATTTTACCTCTCATGAGATCACTTTTCATCGGCTGAGGAACTGTTTCGACTGCAACACAACACATTGTCGAATAACACGAAAATTGTAGTTAATGTACTTTTTTTTATACTAAAAAAACAAAAAACTTAAATTAAGTCGATTTAACGATTTTATTTTATTTAAGAAATTTTAATGAGTAAATTAACTGAACAACACTTTCAGAAAATGATATGTAAATTTTGCGCAATTGCATACTTCTTTTTTTCTCTTAAGAAACATGCAAAGTTCGCAATTTCTCCGCTACGAGCGCTTCTACCGTTCCAGCGGTCAATCTTTACAATTTCTTTTACGAATTTCAAGAATCCAATCGATTAAAAAGCAAACGACTCATCGAAATACTTGAAATATGTGATTCCTTTCTTTTATCTTCAAAATAATTCATTAATTTTACTTGAAGATGAATAATAACGCCGTTCTGTACGGCACATGCGTGATTCCGAGTTTTGCCGCTACGAACGCTGCGCTACGATATCGCGGCGTTAAAGCCGCGTCTCGTAAGAAAAAAAAATAAAAATTCGGTAAAAGAAGTAAATATTGACGAATTAACATGAATCAAATTAAATGAAACGAAAACGCAACTTTTTTTGTTAAATTTATTTAATTAATTTCCTTATTTCTATTCTAATGTTATTTATTCACAGCCACAGCGCAGCGAGACAGAGTTGGAAATTTTTTGTTAATTAAGTTCGGAGGATAAGCAGTCGTGTTAATCACGAAAACAAGCGATTTCATGTAATACATTAAAACAATAAGCAAACGCAGTTTTGAAAGCTTTATTTTTAGCCATACATCGTGCCAAACGAAGTTGCGACATTCAAAAGTAGAGAGAAGAGTGATCGGAGACAGACTTACAGAATAGATCATCCGTGTGAGAGGTAAAGCAGAAAGGAGATATAGCCTGTGTCAGTAAGATTCGATAAAGTTTTATGTTTCGATGTTTTATTTTTAGATTTTTTTTTTCAACGAGAGACGACACAGAATGACGAAATGAGTGAAAGATTGAATATTTGAAAATGAAAAAAGTTTGCGTGCCCTATAATAGTTCGTAGTGGAAGGCAGAGACGATAGAATTATGTTTGTTTTTTATTTTTTTTTTAGTTTTTACGAAGTGAATTACGGAATAAAGAAAAAATTTTCAAAAAATGCAATAAAAAATTATTGTGAAAAATCATTTGTATCAATAATGGAATTAATTTATTGCGCTTTAGAATGACTATTTTTCGTAAATTTTGTTTTTTACTATTTGCGGCGAAACATTTTTGGTAAAAAGAAATGGTAATTTATTGCCCCGTAGAAAAATCAATGAACACTCAATTTTTTTAATGGCGTAAATAATCAAATGAATAAATAACAATATTTTTTTTTTTTTTCAAATTTCTTTTTTCCGTAATTTAATTTTAAAAAAAACTACGTAGAAAGCTCATCTAAAAGAAACATCACGTCTGCATGACAAATAGCGACACTGATCATTTTTTTTTTTTTTATTTTCTCTCTATGGTATAATATATTTCGTGAATTATTTTGTGCTTTCGGGCAGTCGGTGCGAAATTTGGGGGTTTTAATCTCATGCAGCTTACATGAATCCTTCCATTGTTCGGCTTGAAGTATAATCAGAAAATTCGTTAGTCAAATACGTTTACTTAAACGGCACGAAATTCACAAAAATGAGTGAAAAACTCCGTTTTCAATTTTAAAAATCAAATGTGCTTCGTAAATTGCTCGTCGTATAGAAAAAAAAAAATGTTTGATAAGAAAATAAAAAAAAAAAATTCTAAAATCTTTTAGTAATTTATTCTCCGGTGTGTCTCTTCCTCGTCGTCTTTTGTGTCTATAATTCTATGATTTTTTCAGGGAAAAGGAGAGACAAATGCCATTAGTACACAATGAAAGCGTAACTCGTTTGTTAGGATCGCCCCATCACTGTTTCGCCGTTTCCTTTGCAAAGCTGAAAAACGTTGTATGCGACAAACTTTTGCCAAAAAAAAAAAAAAAAATCAACAACTCGTCGTCGTCTCTCGTCTCGCGTACCATACTTTCGGAGAAGCCAGTCGTCCGGCACAGCGCAGTAACTTCCCGTTGGATCGACATCCCCCAACGTCGGCACTCGGCTCGGTCTGCCGAATTTACTTCGCCATCGAAATGCCGCTAGTTGACCTGTGGATACGAAACTGTAAAAGGAGCTCTCGGTCAACAAACGCATTAGTCAGATTCCAAGGATCGTCCGTCGACACAGTGCTCCATGTTTTCAAAACACAAAAATTTTCAAAATAAATTTTTTTTTTTTTTTACGAAATTTTCAAAAATTTACGAACAAAAAATGGAAAGAAAAAAAGAAAAAAAATTTGAAAAACGTCGAAAATTTACGAGCAACAAAATTTTTCTTTTTTTAACGTAAATATTGAAAATTTACGAGCAGAAAAAACGTAATTGTTTTTTGTTTTTTTTTTTACGCTACCTTCGTACTCTGCCCGGATCTTGTGCGACTGGCACTCCTGTAGCGCCGAGATAAGAACGTCCCGTTCGTCCGAAGTTAATCTAACGGCGAGTTCCTTGGCCTGTTGTTTCGACAATGCGCCGGGAAGTGCACTCGATGCTATTGCTGCCGAGCCGTAATCTCGACGAACGTCGATTATTGTCACGAATCGTCGAGCTTTTCGGGCGATGAAAAAATTGTGAAACCATTTTTTTTCGTCGTTGAGAAAATTTTGTCGTTTTGTTATTTTGCCGATTGTCGTTGCGGCGACGCGAGACAACGGATATCTCTGACAAACGAGCAAAGACAATGAAGTACACATTTCGAGGTTACGTTCCGATCGGTTTTTGTTTTTTTTTATTTTATTTTTTCAATTTTTCAACGATTATAATCCATATCGAGGTTGAGAATTTACTGTAGGCGATGCGTTTTATTTTGCCGAATTTTTGGAGCTATTAAGCGATATTTTTTTTTTCTTTCCTTTGCGAAATTCGCCGATGTCGAGAGTTTACACGACGACGGCGCGGAAAGAACTGCCGTGACGCACTATTGATGCGTCGATGAGGCTGGAGAGCTTTTGCGTGACGTCAGAGATTTTACTCCCACACATTCCGTATGCTAATAGTCACCCGAGCAATTCATATAATTCGCGTATTTACTTAGTAGCAATAATTTGAGACAAACAACAAAAAATGAACAACATTTTTTTTTTTACGGCAGATGCGACTCTGAATACAAAATATTGAGATATATATAAGCAAGATAAGTGGTACATTCGTCGTAATCGGAAAAATCCCTGAACACAATGAGTTATATTTTGTTATAATATACATCATCGTTTCGAAATTTCGTCTGAAGTTTGTTCGTAATTGTTTTGTTGACTGTAGAAAGTTCACTACATGCGATTATATTTATTTAGCTCGAATATTCATCGAACTCCTATCATCCGAAATACAATCTTGATATTGAGTGGAAAAAAAGAGATTTCCTGATTTGCGATGCGATAGAAGTTTCTCATGACTTCCCCCTTCAGTCTTGCGCGGCAATCGATTATTATAGTAACAGGGGAGATTTATGAACGCAACAGCCGGATGTTTTAGTCGCCTCCACTAACCAGCATAAGCGCGAGAAGTATAATGAAAAGAATATATATCTTACGCGTCGCATTATTTCAAACATTTAAATCTTCAATTTATTAACGTTACAAATATTTTTGCGAATAATTGCAACCCCCGAATTCTCGGACCTGACCCATCGCACTTTGTAAATTCGTGCCCTGTGACCCCGACATCCGCTTTCGCGCGCATCTCCACGCCGCCATGTTAATTGTGTTTCGATTCTATCGAAACAGCGCGCGCGGGATATATCGAGAAAATTCAAATGACGAGCGCTTCCATCGGCCAATGAGATTCTCACAAAAACGTGGTGTGATTCTCCTCTCGACCCGTGAGCGCGCACCGCCAATACATATATATATTCTCGATACTCAATACTCGTGCAGCGCGTCAATACATATTTAATCACTGCGCGAGACCGTGAAACGAGAGGGGAATAATCGCACAACACGACTGACAGACGGACGTAGGATATTTCATTAGGTCGCAATTGACTCGTTAGTTTTATCGTTAACCGATCAAAATTTCCGATCGTTCACATTGTGCACCTCATCGTCACCTCGTCGTTTTCATATAATAACGTATATTGCACGTGATATACAGACGAAAAAACCTAATTGTAACGGTTAGGCGCTGCCGGCTCGCTCCCGCATATATATATATTGGTGCACATACACACGTACCGCGGGGTTTTTAGACGATCCCGAAAATATATTTCGACCGTCACGAAATATCGATTAAATTAAAAACTGTGCAAACCGAAATAAAAAAAAAAATTCGTGATCCTCGACCCCCGTCGAGGTCAATTTCCGGCTATTTGCTCGCGGCATGACGAGCGCGGAACGAAGAACGATATAATTAATAATCGTAACATTATATAGGTTAAGTGTCGAGGAGAATAAGATTAGGTGGTGATAAAAAAAAAGGAGAATCACGACAATATTTTTTTCGCAATCACACGGCGAACGATGATCGATGACGATAACGTTTAGCGACGAAAAATTCTTCGGCAGGTGAATATTATCTCAATTAGCGATATTTAATCGCTAATTTAATCGCTCGAACGTTGTAACGATCGACCAACAGGTCGTTCTCAACGTGCGGTTGCACAACTCTGAAACTTTCTTTTTTTTACCCGACGATTAAACAATCGCGAATTGTTTTTTTTTTTTTTTTTAGTGAGGATTGGAAAAAAACGGAGAGAAGAGAAAATAAATAAATAGATAAATAAAGAGGAGAGAATGGCGGAAGACGACAATGTTAAGGGTTGTCTGGAGGATTGGCAAGATTTGGCCAAAGATTACAAGGAACTGGAGGTAATTAAATAGCTGCAAAAAAATGCAATATTTTTTTTTTTTTTTTATCTGACGATTCATTTTTTTTTTCAGGTTGTGAATAGAGAATACATAGCAAAGTTGGAAGAAATCGAAGAACTGCAGGCAAAATGCATGAAAGGAATAGCGCATCAGCGATATCGCATGGCGCAGATATCGAAAAGCCTGAAACCGTAAGTATCGCTGCACTGAGGACGAGAAACAGCGGCGAGAATCTTTTTTTTTTTTTCTGAATTTCTGAAAATGTATTATGTGGAGAAAATTGTATAATTTCTATTGCATTATTTGATAAATTTCATTATGTAGAGAAAATTTTAGAAATTTTATTAAACCGAAAATTTTAGAAATTTTATTAAACAGAAAATTTTAGAAATTTTATTAAACAGAAAACTTTAGAAATTTTATTATTTAGAGAAAATTTTACAAATTTTATTACATAGAGAAAATTTTACGAATTTCATTACACAGTGAAAATTTTAGAAATACTGTTACGTAAAAAAAAATCCAAAATTAATTGCATCGAGAAAATTTTGCAAATTTCCAGAAATATAACAATTTCGTAAATTCATTTCTGTAAATAATTGGTGTAAAAAAAAAAATGCTATTGATACCGAAAATCTTTCAAATTTGAAGTAAACATCTGGGAACATTTTTAAAATTTAATTTAGTAAAGAAAATATTTCTCAATTGAATATCTAAAGTTTTTTTTTCGAAAAACAACGATTACACAAAAAATACTTTTATAAACTGATTGATATCGTTAAATTTTTGGAAATTTATTTACACAACGAAAATTTGTTGATATAAATATTCACAGAAGCCATAAAAAAAAAAAAAAAATGTTTCTTTCAGTATTCACGTGCCGCACGTAAGACAATCGATGAAAGAGGAAATGACGAGGAGAGAACAACAATTGCACGAAATAGAACAATCGTTGCCGAAGCCTAACGGCACTTATCTGTCGATAATATTGGGAAGTGTAAACGTCTCGATACTGAATAAGAGCGATAAGTAAGAGAGACGTTCAAAAAAAATTTTCTCATTTTTTTCTTCTTTTTCTCATTGATTAACAATTATATATATTTTTTTATACATAAAAAAGATTCAAATACAAGGATGAGTACGAAAAATTCAAACTGGTGCTGTCGGTTATCGGTTTTGCACTTTCGGTTCTAAATCTATTCACAAACGTGAGGTAAGTAATGAATTACAGAATACTTTTTTAATCCAAAAAATCCACAACTCGAAAAGTATCGAAATAATCGAAATTAATGCTGTGATAATTCCTTCGCCGATTGGCAGACAAAACACAAAAAAAATTTGCTTTTTTTTTTCAAAATCAAAATCTTCAAACTAATTTTTAATATTTGGAGTTTCGAATTTATGCACGAAATATATTTTCTATCGCTGATCACGAATTCGTCATTCGTCGTTAGTTTCAATATTCGATATGAAAAAATCGTGGAAAACGGGAAAGAAATATTTTTGCTTTTCGTGTTAAAAAAAAAGGAAAATTACAAAAAAAAAAAAATATGTTCCGTTATGTCGCGACGAACAATGATCGATAACGTTTAGCGACGAAAAAATGTCGAGAAAATCTAAAATTCTTTATTTGCAAAAACTAATTAATATTTTTTAATTTTTTTTTTTTTTTTTTTTTTTCAGAACTCTCGAACTCAGTTTCATGTTCCTATTGGTTTGGTACTATTGTACACTAACCATAAGAGAGAGTATACTGAAGGTTAACGGATCGCGGATAAAAGGCTGGTGGCGTTTTCATCATTTCCTCTCAACAGCGGTCTCTGGTGTTCTTCTCGTTTGGCCAAATACCGGACCTTATTACGCTTTTCGCGGGCAATTCATGTGGTTTAATGTCTACATAAGTGAGTAAAAAAAACGAATTTCCCGTTCGCCCGCGTTATTTACCTCGAGGCGTAGTTCCGCCGTATAGTTTCCTACACAATGTTAAACATCTGAAAATCGCTTCAATTCCCGCGATTTCGATCTCAAGACTCAATTTTTACCATAGCATTTTTTCGTTTCGATTTAATGCTTCAAATATTCGCCATTATTTCAAACGCATTATATTTCGTAAAAAAAAAAAAAAAAAAAAAAAACTCCATCGTCTTTGTCAATATTTTTTTTTCAAAATACCGCCAATGAGATAAAAGTTTTCACGCGCCGATTGTCTACGCTGCACTTCGTCGGATATACTGATATCCATATTTTTTTCTTCATATAACATATCTTTCTCCATTAATCGCAGAAATTCGTTCAAATTTTCGTTTTCGTTCGCAAAATAACATCGAAGTGTTTGAAAAATCGTTGAAGGCCTCCAGAAATTGATTTTTTTAATTTATTTTTTTCAGGTTTCGTTCAATATCTTCAGTTCCGATATCAACGCGGTGTTCTCTACCGTTTAAAAGCGCTTGGTGAGCGCCACAATATGGATATAACAATCGAAGGTTTTCACTCGTGGATGTGGCGCGGATTATCGTTTCTTTTACCGTTTCTCTTCGTGGGTTACTTCTTCCAGCTTTACAACGCTTATGTTCTCGCGAGTCTCGTCTATCATCCCGAAGCGACGTGGCATGTGCCGGTATTGTCCGCAATGTTTCTCGTGCTGTTTCTCGGTAACATAATTACGACGGTAATGGTGATACCGCAAAAGTTACAAAAGACCGCAACCGCGCGTTCGAGTCCCAGTCAACCGAAATCGACGACCGAAATACTTAAAGCGAAGAATCAACGACCGGAAACTAAAGAGAGCGACAGCAATGGCACGTCGAATGTTGAAAAAAAATCCGAATAGGCAAAACGGCCTTTTAGCTCAACAAAAATAAAACTAAACAATTAAATTTATTCTGTATTTATTTATTTTTTTTATTTTATTTTTTTTTTTTCTGGGTTTTGTCTTTATTTACGCGACTCATAGGGAATATATATATATATATACATACATACATACATACAACATGCAGCACATTGTACGTACACTTGTCGATCGTCGCGTTTGGCTACTTAAACGTCAATAATTGTACTATAGTTTCTACATAATAGGATTGCGCACACGAAAAAAAAAAAAAAAAAAAAACAAAAAAACCGAAACGACGTTTTCACGATTATAAACTCCATAATGATACACGAGGATTTCAATGATTTTATTGGTCGTTATATTATTAATTTTTGTATTTATTGCGAGAACACGGCGATGTATTGATATGTTTAATACTACTGTACAATATTAATGAATATAAATAAATAAATACCATCATATAGATACGGATAGAATTTTTTTTTTTTTTGCTCATTTTTTAACGACGAGACATTTTTCAGATGCCGAAAAAAAGCGAATGTGACAAAGCGATCGCGCTGATTATTTCGCGATTTGGCGTTTTGAATTTTGATGATACGATTTTAATTTGCGTAAATTGCAAATTCGCAATAATTGATGGATTTTGTATTTTATTAATAATAATAATGCAAGAAATGCAAATCATCTCAAAAAATGTTCGATATCCTGAGATCAATACCGTGCTTCGGGGACAACACGAAGCAATTCGGATTTATAACGTATGGAATTTCAGTTTTGTCACAAACTTCCAACTTGTAGCGATGCAGAATTTTTATCAGTCCGATTTTCGATTGATAATTTGCAAAATGAAAGGCTAAAACATAACGAAAAACCAATTGAAAAAAATAGAAACTTATACATCGATAAAGAATAAAAATAAATAAATAAAACAAAAACATATAAATCAATAGTAAGAAAAAAAAAAAAAAAAAAAAAAAAAACGGAATCTTATACATCGATAAAGAAGAAAAAAACTTATACATCGAAAAAAAAAAAAAAAAACTGAAACTTATACATCGATAATAAAGATCGATACTTTTCGTGTTTTCTCTCGTAGTATTTTGTTTAACAGAAATTACCAATGCATTGTCGCGGACCTTCACCGAATCCCAACCAGCTTCCGGTATGCCGGGTTTTGATAGCGTCGTCCGTGAATCTTTCGGGATCGAACACTTCCGGTTTCGGATAAATCCGCGGATCTCTGTGTATCGCAAATACTGGTATAACGACTCTCGTTCCTGCAGGTATAGTTGATTTTGTACCTGTAAACGTATATTGTTGCGCAGACTGTCGTGTGATCACCTGTGCCGGTGGATACATTCTCAGAGTTTCTGAAAAAAAAAAAAAAAAAAAAATGAAGTCTCCCTTTTTTTTTTTTTAATTTTTATAGCGCAATGTATTCGTTATAAAATTTTACCTTGAAACACCATATGCAGATATTTCATCGATTTAATACTCTCATAAGTGAGTTTTCCGTGACTTTTTACTAATTCGTTATTTATATCCTCGCGAACTTTTTCCTGTATCGCCTGATTTTTCGCGAGTTCGTAGAGAGCGTTGCACATCGTAGTCGCTGATGTCTCGTAACCCGCCATTAAAAATATGAATAATTGCGCGGCAAGAAAGGTATCCGTTAGTTCTGTAAATTACAGTTCAATATGGAATACACTATAGAAAATCAATTAGAGGCCGAAAAAAAAAATGAATTATCGCCGATTCGTAATCGATTTTACAAAAAGACTCGAAATAAATGGTAAATAGGCGATCAAATAAAAAATTAATAAATAATATCGCGTATTATTTGTATCACTTGCAAAATGGTAGTCGTAAAAAAAAATGCTCCTCATCTCATGCATTGTGCAATTTAATTGACTACAATATCGTCGTCATACCTATATTGTCGACTTTATCCGGATTATCTCTGAGATCCCCAATAAGATCGATGAAATCGTGTTTAACGATTTGATTTTTTTTCCTGTAATCAATCGCGTCTCTCATTATATTCACGAAGAAATTCGTTATTTCCCAGTCGATCATAAAAGGTTTAATTAGACGAAAGAACCACGGCGCGAATTCGTGTATATGAATTCTGAGGGTTTTTTTCCAATCTTGCGAAAATACATCGCGGCATATTTTATGAAAATCACTATTCTCATCTTCCAAACAATTAATCTGCAGTCCAAATACGCAATTTCCGATAACGTCGATCGAATATTTGGCCGTTAATTCGCGACACTCCACTACCGAGCCGCCGTTCGCCGTTAGTTTGGCTAATTTTTCATCCAAATGTTCGCCACACTGCAGCAGAATATAAAACATTTTTTTCAATTTTCCCGATGTAAAGATCGGCGAAAGTTTGGCGCGTAATGGTCGCCATTCGGTCACTTCGAGATTAAATAATCCTTCGGACAATGGACCAACGATATTATTGAAGGTCCCTGTGCCGTGTGACGGAAACGTCGAGAAATCCCTTATAAGGACATCCGCGATAAGATCCAAATCTTTGAGAATGAGAGTCGGTTCACGTCCCAAAAATGCCCCCAACATCGGTTCGTCTAAATTAGAATCGTATATCATCTTGAAATGTTCGGCGAGCGATATTTTCCCCAAAAAAACATCAGACATGGTGCCGAAAAATGGTATTGGCGATGGTCCGGAAATACCGCGCGACTCCCAGAAATTAAATGTCGACGTCGACCAGTAGTAGAGAAGGACAATTACAACGGATATACCGATAGCTATTTCCATCCATTCCATCGTTATAAATTTTCACTTAACTCCGATTTCTTTAAACGATTTTTTTAAAAATGATCAGTATATGTAATTGTATTTAGATTTTAGTTGTTTTGGACAGAAAAAAATAAAATAAATGTCGTCTCCGTGATTCTTCGTATATCGAACACTGCACTGCGAGTTTCGTAGCAATAAATGCCGCAATGGCCGTTCGCCGAAACGAATGAACGTTTTAGTAGCTGAAATACGTTGTGATTTTAGTTATCGCGACTGCACTCAGCATTAGTACGTTTTTCATTTCTTATCTATTGATAATGATGTTAATTAGCAGTGAAGAAATTATTAACATTTCAATCGGGACACCGTAAATTTTTTTGTATTATTGAGATTCCGAGGCGGCGCGCGGACGGTATCTACTATTCGATATATCGATAGCCACTAATAGAAACACAACTATATTTATCCAAATTGCATACTTATCTTTTATTCAAATTTCATATCTATTTTTCAAATTTTACATCTTTTATTCAGACTTTGCATCTTTTATTCAAAAATCGTATTTTCTATTCAAAATCCATTTCTTTTGGAGAACAATTATTTTTTAAGGGTTTCGGTTAGCCAATGAAGTATTCGAATACAATATAATATTTGTATAGAAATTTCGTATTTCTTCGATCGATATCTTTACGCGGATACTAATCGGAGCAATTGCTTTATTTTTTTTTCATCTCCTTTATTGTTTAAAAAATTTATTAAAAATGTTATTAAATTTTTTAAATGATTTTTAATATTTTTATAAAGTATTTATTAAGAATTTTATTAAAAAAACTGCCGTCTCAAAAAATCTTTTCTTCAGCTTTCTTCGGGAAAGAAGTACGCATTGCACTAATATTATAGTAGCATATTGATATCGCGTGTCGTCAGTCTTTCCCATTTTATTCCCATTCCATTTATAAATTCCCGAAGTGCTCGATACAGTGTGTAAATTATTCAGTTTTCCAGAAAATGAAAAAAACAGTTGCCTTTCGTATGAACACATTGACACGACTTAGCCATTCTTCAGAGTAGTATAACGTGTCGAGAATTTCAATAATACCGTCGTAATAATAGCCTTTCCGCGCGCATGCAGTCGTCGATTTTTGCATTTACTGTTTCATAGTGGAAAAGGTAGAAAATGGCATATATAAAAAAACGTAATACATAATTTCATAGTGTACAATATTATAGTGCAGAGATCGTTAGTACACAACGCTATTGCGCACAACGGAAACAATAAATTGCCGTATCGTTGGTAACACGATAGTATCCAACTGCTCCATAAAGCACAACGTTATTATTTTAAAAAACATATATTTTGGAAAAAAATAACCGACTGTCGCGTAAATATGAGGTCATGTGTACGCGAACGCACGAAAAAAAAAAAAAAAAAATCGGCAATTACCACTTTTAAAATTTGTTTGGAGCCCTTCGGCAATAATTCCGATTTATTCTGTTTATCGGCGTAAAAAACCTGTAGTACAGTGACAAATTTTCGATATCAGGTGGACAGCAATTTCTTAAAACGAAACTTACGGCTTTAGTTGTACTATTTTCGATGTTTTTACCGTTCAATATAATAATAATTCCCAAAAAACAGGATATCCCCGGACAATTAGAAAAATCCACATTTTGGCTGTAATTACCGACATTTGTGTAAATATGAGGTCACAATGCAATGAATAATGTGTTCATATATATTCGAAAACACGAAAAAAAAAATGTTAATTACCACTTTAAAATTTTTTTAAAGCCCTTCGGCATTAATCCTGAATTAATTTGCATATATCGGCATAAAAAACATGTAGAATTTCGCGTGTTTCCGATACAAATATCCGTCCCATTGTCGATGTGGTGTATGAATAATTCCGACAATAAATACAAAAGGAGAAATATGTCGAGAAAACGCAATAAGAATATTGGTTCGAGTTGAACACGCATAGTATGACGCGTGTTACAAGTTTTCTATCACGATTTTGCAACATTCCGCCATTCGCGTTCATTCCGTCACCGATATTTGCACAGCGACGACAACGTCATTTTTCTTACGCTATAGTCGCGACCTTAAGAAATTTTTGGCTTTATAAAAAAAATTAGCCATGCGGTTCGTCAAAACCATCGTTGTGGTTGCGATTCTAATTGAAACGACGTGTTTATCGAACGTAATAATCGAGAAAAAAAATCCGAAAGAAAAAACAGAAATCATCGAATTCGAAGAATCAGCTGTAAGTACGCAATTTTTGTACATTCTATAGATATAGAAACAGAAAAGATTTTTGACATCGGCCAACGGCTTTCAGATACATCTTTTAACGACTTGCTATGCAAATCAACAAAATACTATAGCTGTAGTCGGCGATTTCCCCGGGAATTTCATTAAAAAACTATCCTCTCAAAAATCATTTTCATTAGTTTTTCTCGATGACGAGAGAAGGGTGGATAACTACAAAGAAGGGTTCTATATTAGAAATGAACTTAAACTACACAAAGTAAACGTTGTCATAACAACAACCGCATACGGCAGGGAAAAACGTTCGGAATATTACACCGATAAGTTTTTACCTCTTTGGTATTCTATATATTTCAATACAATGGCGGCGCTTCTCGTACTCGACTGGCCTTCTGAAACTGACTACAGCCACAACTCTTCCGGTCTGCAGACATTTTTCGATTTATGCAATTCCCATAATTCTTTACCGACTGCTAAATTAATGGGTCGTCGCAGTACCACACAGGAAATCGTAATTTACACTTCGAATATTTTTAAAAACGAGGCACCCGAACCCTGGAAAAACATCCCTGACAAAGGAAGATTCCGCGGTCGCAGCCATTTGTTTTCGCGAAAATATCGAAAACACGACGAAATTTGTAAAAATCTCGATTTCGACAAAACTCGAGATTTGGGCGGTTATGGTATTGGAACGGCATACATATACATCGAAGCGGGTGTAGACGGAAACGACACATTAGACGTTCCGGAGATACAAGTAAAACGCGATTACAGAGGGCGAAGATTTTTTAATTTTTTTTTCTCTACGATAAACGCAAATCTGATACGTGTGAAAACTAAATCATTTAAAATTGATTTGAATTTATTGTATACGAAACCGCGACCACTTTTGAATCTACTGGATATACCTTTTCTTCCTTATTGCTATCCACGTCGACAAGAATGTCGATTGATCGTAACTCAGCATCGCGGATACAAAACGCAACTAGGAAAGCTTTATTCTGTGATCGATACCCATTCGTGGATTGCGATGTCTTCGGTTTATTTAATTACATTGCTTTTCTTCAAATTCTTTCTTCGGGAGCCGTTGATGGAAGGAATTATGAATGTTTGTCGTCTCACTTGTAACTTCGGGATTATGAGAGAACCGCGTAATGTAGCATCGCGCGTTTATCTGGCATGTCTACTTTTTTCGTGGTTACCATGCAGGGAATTCTTTTAGGAAATTTAGCGTCTTTGCTGACACACGATGTTGCGGTTCGGCAAGTAGAATCGATTAAAGATTTAGACGAACTTGGATACAAAGTTTATATAACCGATTCCGAATATTCATATTTTCCGGGCACAACTTGGAAAGGTCGTCTTATGAGGAATGTTTTCCCCGAGGAATATTGCCTTTCAGCGGTGTTAAGCGACCCCACGATTGCTTGTTTAATTTGGGACAATGTTATGAGAGACTATGCGAATTATTATAATCTACACGTATCCACCGAGTGTATCGCGGTGTCGTATAGTATATATTTCCTTCCATTCAACTGGTTTCTCACAGATCGATTGAACAGATTTCTTGGAATTATGAACGATGCTGGTACCATCTGGAGCTTTGATTATTTGGTTGCTGCAAAACGGTTACGCGAATCCGAAGCGGCGGCAGCAGCCGATGATCCTAAGGTTATGAGTTTTAACGATTTGAAATTTGGGTTTATAATTCTCGGAATCGGTTTGGGAATCGCTTTTATCGTCTTTATATTTGAAATAATAATTTATCGGATTCATCGCCGTTTTACGAAAAAACGGGTTATCGGACGCTAAATTCACTAAATGGTCGATCTCTGTAATATATGGAAAGACTGTACAGTAGAAGTTCGATTAATCGGGAAACTTGAGACCGAAGAGCCCCCGGATAATCGAAATTACGAATATTCCGATCTTAACGGCAAAATGGCATATAAGTTTATTTTAACGTAAGTCATTCGGGTTTTTCAAGTAATCAGTGACTTTGGTTCGTTTTTTGAAATCCCTTTGCGCGCGGAAAAAAAAAATTCGGAAGGCGCACGGTTAATCCACTCCCCTGTTAATCCGACTCTGGTTAATCGCAGTTTTATTGTATATATTGGATTAATCCATTTGTCTCATAGTTATTATCGACTTTGATGCTAAACCCAACGACGGAACAAGAGTACGAAATACTTCGGAGCGGAGTGAATTTTCCATGATACAAGAAATATGTCGTTTTTAATATATTTAGCCAAAAGTGTGATTTATAAATGTGTTTAATAAAACAGTTGAGAATAAAACAACAAATCTGCGTACTTTTATGCATTACATTTATCATTTCTTCTTGAGGATCGAGGTAACAAATATAACGAGGTTTATGATGGATCTTGACCCATTTCGTTTATAACCGAAGGCTTGGTAATAAAATTACCATTTAAGTGGCAAATTTGGTTACAAACCACGATTACGTAAATTTCATTTAACTTTTTTCACGATAAAAATGTACAAAAAATTATGAGCGATTTTTTTGCATCTAAATAGGTATCTATTACCTGTTCGACGATCGTAATTATGACCTTTCACATTGTAAAATTATGAAAAAAAAAATTACGTCAAGAAACGATATTTTTGCATCTTCAGGTCTATCCACACCGAGCGTTCTGTAATTCATCCTTGAATCATTCTATCTCATTTTAATAAATTGTGATAGAAAGTGAGGAAATGATAACAGTATGAATTAAAGAACGCACGGTACAGTGTTTTACCGAATGACGTCTGAAGTTTGTCGTCACCGGTAACGCCGAGGAAAGTATACAGCTGACTAAAATACGGCAAATCGGGGTCTCGATCAGACTACGCGTCTAGACACCCAACGTCATCGCGTCGGCATCGACCTGTCGTACGTACTAAAAATCCATTTACATATACTTACGGTTTCTTTATTCCTTTTTATAGGCCGCAAGCGTTTTATTGCCCCTTACGTGGCCGTGTCATTCGCATTTCCCATACAAATAAAATACAACATAACCTCTAATATTTTGCGATAACAAGACGCAACGAAATAATCTTCATTATTACGTAGCAGTTTTATTTATTTTGGAGATGACTTCCTCATTCGTAATATCGCGATAAAAAACAAGCTCATCAGAAGATACAAGTGAAATAGAAAAATTGCGATGAATCGCGGAGTGTGATGAGTGCTTAGGTACGTTAGAAATCCAATATTACTTACGAATCGACTGTCGCCAGTCCGAAAAAACAACAATAAAAAATGTTTTACGAAAATGTTCCGAACAGACGAGTCGATGAACGTAAAACATTTTTTTTTTTTTTAAAGATACACAGATTAACAGTTAATGAATTTATCAAATGCAAATAATTATATTTGTATTCACTTGACGCGTTACGATTTTTCAGAGATAATTTCTCGATTGGATTTCTTTCTCATTAATTTGGAAGAAAGCTGATCAGCAGTCGCAAAGACGAAATGCTAAGATATGGCTTTGCCAGGACCACAGATCCTTCGGTACGACAAATTTGTTGTAACGTTTTTTTTTTTACTGATTATCGATCGATGCCGGAAGCTTTATTGTTGCCGTTAAATTAAAAAAAATTTTTATTGTGCACTCAATTTCTCTTGTATACAAAACTTTGTTAAAAATGAAAAACAAAAAAAAAAACAAAAAACAAAAATCGTCTTAATTTATTCAAAATTTCGAATTGAAAAAACAATGAATAAAAAAGTATTCTAAAAATCAAAATGATTTTAAAAAAAGTTTCGTAAACTTTTAACGATTATTAAAGATATTGGTAAAATTTTGAAGAAACAATGAAAATAGATTGATTTATTTGGCTAATTAATTTTCAGTTTGATGACTCGTGAAATTCGCGAAGTTACAAACATTTCAATAATTCGAATTTAACACACATACATTCAGAGTTTTTTTTTTTAAATATATAATATTCGGAAAAATAACAAATATTTTCAACAACTTTTCGTTTTTCGAAAACAAAAAAAAAAAAAAAAAAAAAAAGCTCTATATAAGAAATCAGACGATAAAAGATCGTAAATTAGAGAAAATTCAAAGAAATTATTATATAATCGGCCTATTTATTTTTTTATTTTTTTATTTTATTGCTGAAATTAATTGTTTTAGATTGCTAATCATCGTCGTAGTGGGGTTGGGTTTCCTGATATTTATGGCTTGTTGGAAACACTCGCAAGAGCGACAAATCGCCGATGAGAACAAAAAGCGGGAATACGCAGCATCGAGAAGATGCCGCAGGCAAAGAGTACGCGACAAGGATCTTCGCGAAGATCAAATATGCGTCGTGTGTCGTTCGAATCCGCGAGAAATGATACTTTTACCCTGCGGACACGTGTGCCTATGCGAGGATTGTTCGGAAGACATAAATTCCGATTGTCCCGTATGTCGCGCACCCATCGAACAGAAACACGTCGCATACATAAGCTGACAAAACGTTTTATCGTCTTCTCCTTCGCGATTAGCTAATAGTTATTTCCGTATCTAATGCGAGGAAAAAAGCGAGAGAGACCGATTTTCCTCGCACGCGACGCGAACCCGATTTTCTGCTATTTTTCCCGAACGCCGTGCGGGAAAACGGTCAGAAAGATATATCAACGATATTTTATTCTGTCGTTAATTTTTCTCTACAACATTGTATCTCGTAGAAAATGAATAAAAAAAATGTTATTTATCTTTTCTATGAAAATATTAAATTTCACGAGTACAATTTTTTCATCCAAGACGTTACCGATCCTCCGCCGGTGTTCCCGTTATACGGAAAAGCAAAACATTTTAAAAAATATCCCTAATATTTTGAAAAATATTCCTAACAATCTTCCGAAATTCACTTCAATACGCATATCGAGAATATAAAATAAAAATATCAATTTTTTTTTATTTTAAAATTAATTGATTTCTATATTATTATTTTTTTTTTTTATACATTTTTCTCATTATAGAAAACATTCTAAGACCGTCGCCAACTTTAGCACCACAATGTCGAACGCAATGGCGGGAGAGCAGTACGGTCCTCTCCTCGCTATTATTCTTGCACTGTACGTAAAAAAAAAATGTTCTTCACAGTATTAGCCATTTAACAAATTTTAGTTTTAACTTTTCCCCATTGATAGTAAAAATGAAAAAAAAATGATAAAATTATATTACATATTATTAATTACAGAGGCTTTTATGCGTATTTCGCGGTGGTGATCGGCATCGAATTTTACAAAAGACTCATCGAGATTTGGGAAAATCTTATGGAATGGAAAGCCGAGAAAATCGCTCAGTGGTATCATTTCGTAGAGTGGAAAGATAGTATGATGAGGAAATATTGGTATTCCGAATCGGAAACGACTCGAAGAGACATCGTTCAAAGAATAAACAACGACGGCAATGGTGCTAACGGCGATATACCGGAAAATATGCTTTGCATAGTGTGCGCCGTGAATCAACGAAAAATTATTATGTTGCCCTGTGGACACTTCTGCCTCTGCAGGGATTGTTCCTACGGCGTCGGTTCCTGTTGTCCGATATGCCGAAAAAGAATTATCCATCGGCAGGTTGTCTACACGAGTTGAGGATTTTTTTTCACTCGCCGCAATTGTCGCCTTAATTTTGTACGATACTTTGAATACATTTTTTACTCTTCTAAAAACAAATGTCGCGACTGACGATTCATCAACGCGAAGCCAAAACCTTCGGACTTCAAAACGTAAAATTCGGGGAAATCATTCCTTGTATTTCGTGAGTAACGATTACGAAGCGATTTTTTTTAAATTTTTAAACCTAAAAGATCGAAAAAAAAATTATTTTGAGAACTTTGAAAGGAAAACGCGAACCACAAAATTTCGGTATTCTTCAGCGATAGATACATAATAATCGCGTAATAAAATATGTTGAATTCAAATTATTGCAATTTTGTTACCAATTACGCGTATTTCGTAGCGTTTTCACTTCGGCGATGCAAAACCGCAATGATGTGAATTATATTTCGATAAGTTTCTTCGATTTCGATTTTTTCGTCATATGTTTGTCGGATGTTACGATTTGCAACGCTTTGTGAGATTTTCCAATGCCGAGTTTTGGTAATCCGCGGTTTAAGCCTTCGAGTAGTATACATGCTTTGCAAATTTCTTGACTCGACACGAAACCACATCTGCTGCAATTTCTGCGCTCCGGCATCTTGACGTTTCCCTTTATCTCCAATCTCTCGCCTGTTATCATTTTAAACAAATTTAATTGATTAAACGACTAATGAAATTAAATATCAACGTTATCGCATGGCGTCCAGTAAAAGGTCCGAAAAAAATTCGAAAATATTTTTTGCACTTTTTCCGAATGTTTTCGCTATATTCAGAATGTAAATCATAATAATCGGCACTCTACTTATGATTGAAATTTGAGATAAAAAATACCAAAATAATATTTAATGAAAAAAAAAAAATTTAAATAAAAAAAAAAGTTTGAAAAAGAATAAATTTGAACGGAAAAAAAAATCATAAAAACTAACGAAGAAATTTAAGGACATTCCGCAACTTTTCTAAGAGAAAAAAAATTTTAGGACGTTCTCACGACCTCTGGAATTTTTCCGATCACTGGATACCATATAGAAGTTTCATTTTTTTTTTTTTTTTTTTCGTCTTTTGGTTTGTTATAATTTTTTATCTTACCGGAGTGAATTATGTCGATTATAGAAGACGGACGAACTTTTTCTAAATCTTTCAAAAATGTTCTCGCGTGTCCTCGGTAAGCGTTTGGCGCGAAGACGCATTCAGTGGAGAAATAAATGAGTTTCTTGAAATAAGCGTACATCACTATTTCCTTCTCGTATGTGTACTTCAGCGGCTTGCATCGCATTATCGTGTCGTCGCCGGACTGCGAATTAAAATTGTGATTAATTACTTAGTTTTTTAAAAAAACTTTGTTAAGAAAAAAAGTCATCTATATCAGGGAAAAGAAAACATTTTATTTACTTTTTTTTCTCCGTAAAAAAAAACGTGTAAACGATATTCCAGGATTGATTATTAGGTATCGTAATCGTTTAAAAAAAATCGATCGGTCCAAATATAAAAAATAGAATAAGAGAATAAAAAATAGTATACGGGAAATTTGGGAGAAATTTTTTTTTTTTTTATCATTGTATCTTCTGATATTTTCTTTTTTTTACAGAATCGACCTATTTATACAACCGTATAAACAACGAATTGAGGGGAATTTTTTGTACGATTTTTTTTTTTTTTCGGAAAATATTAAAAATTTTTTTTTTTTTTAGAAATCGATGGAACTCCTCTCGGTATTAATTTAGTATTAAAAAAAAAGTTTACTGGTTACAAAAACAATCCTAAAAATGAAAGTTTTTCTGTAAGCATTGTAAAAGGGTTCATCTATTAAATAAATAAATTAATAAATAAAAATTGATGAAAGACATAAAATGAAATAAAATAAAATGGAAAGTTCAACGTTAGCCATCAATCCGTCAGTTGAGAAAATCGCCATTTGAATGTCTCACCGTTATGATTGATGTGCACCTCTGCAGTCTGGCAATGTCCCCTCGTAAAATATTCATTAAGACCGTCTCAGCAATATCGTCGGCGTTGTGTCCCGTCGCTATGCAATCGACACCCAGTAACGCAGCACCCCTATCAAGCGCTTGCCGTCGGAAAACGCCGCAGAAGGTACAATTGTTTTTACGCCCAATCTGAAAATTAAAAACTTTTGTAAACATTTTTTTTTGAAAATTCAATATTGTCGTAAATTTTTTTTTTTGAAAATTCAAAATTTTCGTAAATTTTTTTTGAAAATTTAAAAAATTCGTAAATTTTTTTTTTTTTTTTTTAATTCAATTCTTTTTTTTTCTAAATTGTTGGCATTTAAAGTTGCGCACCTGCTCTACAATGGAATCCATCGTCCAGCCGTAAAGGTCTTTGTACGATAAAATTTTCAACGGCATCTCGTAGTCATCACGATTTTGTTTGACGGTATTTAAACTATCGTCTCGATAACCTAAAAACGAATGAAAATGAATTTAAATTGCGTTAATTTTTCCAAATATGGATTTTCGAATTAAAAAAGAAATCAATCTTAACTTATTGAAATATAAAATTGATTTTTTTTTTTTGCGTTTTTTCGATGTTAAAGTGAAAGGAAAAATAAAATTAAAAATTCTAACCTGTAATTCCTTCGTCGATCGACAATAGAAACAAATTTAATCCATAATCGTAACGCTCGTTCAACAATTTCAACGTGTAGGCCAACACTGTCGAATCTTTTCCACCAGACGCCCCGATAGCGACTTTGTTGCCGCGAGTAAACAATTTTCCATTGACTATCGTGTTGTGTATCTCTGTCTCGAAAGCCCAGAAGAAACATTCTTTGCACAGTGCGTCGCCGGTTTTCGGTCTCTGAACATAAAACGATGTATTTTATTTCACGCGAATTTCACTTCTATTTAAATCGCTGTTATCGAATAATTTCTTAAAGAAAAAAACAATGCGTACTTTTAAAATCGCGTTTTTACCGCAATTCGTCGAACACAATGTCGGCATTTTGTTGTTGTTTTACGTAAATTTAAAATAGATAATTACTGACAATATCTATATAGCGTTTTTTTAAATTTTATTCCATCACAATTATCGTTTAAGCGGACGAAATTAACAGATTAAAAAACGTGCAATAGTTCGGACAATTGTCAGAGACGCGTGTTGATACATATCGCGTGACGTCACCGCGCATCACAGCTGACTGTGACGCAAGACGCGATTTTACCCCGTCACACTTTTTGACGAAGCAAGCGACCGGCACAATTAGAAAAATTCAGTTTACAGTTTCTTTGAACGAATTAATCTATCATTTTAGTCACGAAAATTCTTTGTAATTAAAAATGGGTCTTGCATTCAAGTTTTTAAACATTTTTATTCCACCGACACGGCGACAGAGGGCTACCGTCTCGCGAAATCTATCAATTGAGTTTCCGCTCCTTCCGCGGCCCCGTTTATTCCCAGTTTTGGCGATGACCCGCGATTGCGCATAACGCAGCTGTTCTTTTTTTTTCTCCAGTCGACGAATTCCCCGTCGGTTAATCGGACTCTCGTTTCGACGTTGCGTGTATCATCGACTCGTCGAGTAAAAAACAAAACCCTGAGAAAAAAGGGTCCACAATCTTCGTCGCGGGTCCGGACTGAAAACTTTTGTTTCTCCGTTTCGGGTTTTTTGTTTTTTCTTCACCTATAACGTCGTTGTTTTTGATAAACATATATGTCCGGGACAAAGTACAGTGATGTCTTCGTACACGTTCAATCAAAAGATTTTTACGCCAACGGCGCCCCAGAAGGGGAGCTTTCCGCTTGATCATCAAGGTTACTGCAAACGTGTTATGATAAAATACATGCGCTGCCTACAAGAAAACAAGAGCAACAATACGCCGTGCAGGGATGCCGCCAAGGATTATCTTGGATGTAGGATGGACAACGATCTCATGACTCGCGAGGAATGGTCCAAACTCGGTTTCGACAAGGAGGAACAAAGCCAATCATCAGGAGCGACAGCAGCGCCAACAGCCGTTCGCACGTAACGATTAACCCACTGCAGCTTATAAAAAACGAGAAAAATAAAACAAATAATAATAATAACAAAACAACAAAAATTTTAAAACTAAAAAATATTGCGATCTACAGATCATCGTCGACTTAAAAAAAAAAAAAATTAGAAAAAAAGCGTCCAAAAATCAGACACATCGTTAGATAAAAAAAAAAACAAGACTTCTGTTAGAATTTACGAAATTAAAAAAAAAAAAGAAAAACAAAAATCTATAAACTAGAAATCGTAGAGAGTAGAGAGAAAAAAAAAATTTGTTAGCTGTTGAATATTTCGCTCGGTGATTGTTGACCAATGTGTGAAAATTTAGAAAACACGAAAAACTAAAAAAAAAAAATACCAAAATTTATCCGTAGAAAAAAAAATTATCGGAAAGAAAAGAACTTTTTTTTTGTAAAAAAAAAAAAAAAAATATATTATACACAACGTGGAACACTAATTGCATATCGTTCGTTCGACTACGTAATATTATATATTCCCACTGCAAGTGAAAATCTGCTATTGCTGAAAAAAAAATTATTTCGAAAAAAAAAAAAAAAACAAAAATTAGTTATTTATCGATAAAAGAACACCACACACATATATATACACAATAGAGAAAAAAAAAAAAAAAAACACTACATACATTTTTTTTCGAGCCGTAAGGAATTCAAATCTACGATTTCACCGAACTCAACGATATAATTATACGCGAACGTGATACGTTATACAAAAATATATATATATACACACCAAACACATACACACACACATATATACATGTAATACGAACATTTGAGTGATTAGTAACGATACGCTTAGAGATCGAAGCGGCACATCGCTGTACGAAAAAAAAAAAAAAAAAAAAAAAATCGCAAAGTGCGCTTAGAATCATTATTAATTAATTAAAGTTAATAAAGCTCAAGAGATATATCTATATATATATATATATATATATTAAAAAAAGAAACCGAAGAAAAACAACAATCGTAAAGATGAGTTCGAGAAAAAAAGTTCTTATCGGTTGCACCGGCAGCGTAGCGACGATAAAGCTGCCGTTGTTGTGCGACAAATTATGGCAACACAATCTCGAAGTACGAGTCGTCGTCACCGAACACGCGAAGCATTTTCTCAAAGATGCCGAATTGCCGCCCGGTACGCAGATCCTATCGGATACTGTTGAATGGGCCGCTTGGCAGGGACGCGGCGATCCCGTGCTTCACGTCGATCTCGCGAAATGGGCCGATTTATTTCTTATTGCGCCACTCGATGCCAATACATTGGGAAAATTGTCAAATGGAATATGCGACAATATATTGACGTGCGTAGCGAGGGCGTGGGACTCGAATAAACCGTTGCTGTTCTGTCCGGCGATGAATACTATGATGTGGGAACATCCGGTCACTGCCCCTCAGGTACCAAAAGTTAATCCTTTTCTTTTCAAAGGGTTATTAAGGGGTTTTAACGGATTTTGAGGCGTTT
This sequence comes from Buathra laborator, assembly GCA_934046635.1. Taxonomy (NCBI): domain Eukaryota; kingdom Metazoa; phylum Arthropoda; class Insecta; order Hymenoptera; family Ichneumonidae; genus Buathra; species Buathra laborator. The sequence continues at coordinate 12,028,484 of OW203900.1, forward strand.
TAAGGGGTTTTAACGGGTTTAAGGCGTTTTAAGGGATTTTAAGGCGTTCTAACGAATTTTAAGGCGTTTTAAGGGGTTTTATGGAGTTTTAACGGGTTTTACGGCGTTTTAAGGGGTTTTAAAGGGTTTTAATGAGTTTTAACGGATTTTATGGCGTTTTAAGGGGTTTTATGGCGTTTTAAGGGGTTTTAACGGGTTTTAGGCGTTTTAAGGGGTTTTAACGGGTTTAAGGCGTTTTAAGGGATTTTAAGGAGTTCTAATGAATTTTAAGGCGTTTTAAGGGGTTTTAAGGAGTTCTAACGGATTTTAAGGCGTTTTAAGGGGTTGTAAGAAGTTTTAACCAGTTTTACGGCGGTTTAAGGAGTTTTAACGGGTTTTAAGGTTTATAAAAATGATCGATAAAAAAATATGCATTATTTTCTCAAATTTCGTAAATTAATAATCTATAATAACTCGGCACTGAAACGATTTTAACTTTTCGCTCGCAGTATTAAATTTTTTTTTTTATATCAACAATTATTGAAAAATTGTGTTGTTTTGTAATTTAAGGTCGACAGGCTGAAGTCCTGGGGATACAAGGAGATAAGCTGCATAACGAAGACACTGATGTGCGGCGATACGGGAATCGGTGCGATGGCCGAAGTCGACACGATCGTACAGGCAACGCTGAGATCTCTTAATCCTTGGGATCCATACTCACCGCCTGAATTGCGTTCTTAAATGTCTTAAAAAAAAAAAAAAAAAAAAAACTTAAAAAAAAAAAAAAAAGTGCACATCGATGGCAAACACGAAAAAACTTGCGATACGATTTATTGTTGATGCGTTGTAGAAATGAATAATAAAAGCGACGATTATTTGTAATTCCTTGAATTTTTTTTCCTTCTCTTTACGAAACTCGTATTTTTGTTGTCTCAAAATTATTTTCTCTCTGCGCGATTATTTCGCTATCTGAAATTAATGATGAAATGCAAAAAAAAAAAAAAAAAAAACGCAACTAAAAATTAGTTTCTACCGGAATCAAAGATTCAAATGCAAACACTTTGGGGTGATTTTTTTTTATTTGTTATTCTTAATATCGTCGATGTGACGATATGTACAAAAAAAGTTTTATACAATTTTTTTTTTTTTCATCATTGTTCGTTTGCGTATTAAAAAAAAAATAAACAAATGTCTCTTCGCTTCGCAGTGACGAAAGAGAATAAAAATAATTAAAACACAATGATGACGTCTAATAATTTCGTCGACGATGGGACACCGTCGAGCGAAAATACTTGCCACAAAGTTCGCTAATGTCGAACACAACAAGCTAAACAACACGCTACACTTACTAAACAAAAAAAAAAAAAAACATTTTACGTTTTTGGAATTTCATGTTTTTTTTTTTTTTTTTTCGACATCACTTCCGACTGAATTATCTATCACTAAAGACTATGTGACTTGTTACAAACTATATTCGTTTTTATAAATATATATATATATATGTATTTATATTATGCGCGATCTATTTTTCTTAATAAAAAAAAAAATAACTCGTTTTTTTTTTTCGCATCGAAACGTCGCATAGGCTTTTTTTTTTCTCTTCAATATACAGCGTCGTTTTTTGTTTTATTGGTAATTAATTGTATTTGCTAATTACAAAAATTCATGATTATCCGTACGTAAAAATATCACAGTTTTTAAAACTGATGCACTTCGTGTTCTCTCTCTCTGTTCACAAGTGTCCTATAAAAAAAAATGATTCTACGTAGTTACAATATTACGCGAAATTTTTTTTTCTTTCATTTGTACGTTTTATTCGTACATTTGAAATATTTTTTTATCTCGTCATTTATATCCGTTTGCAAATTAAATATTAAATTAAATGCGGTAAGAAGATACGCACTTGTGTCTTAAACGTATTTGCGTTCGCGTGTATATGAATATGTATATTTATATGTATATATATATAAAAAAAAAAAAATAATGTTATGTATAAAAAATAGGACGCAATAGCATATTCGACTTCGAAGATTTATTTCGTCGAATAATGTAGAAAATGTTTTAGTTCTATTTTTTTTTTCTCTTTCGACGATACTTTGCCGAGTTTTCGCCGGTGAAACGAGTACGAAAATTAAAAAAAAAAATTGAGGGAAAAATATATTTTCAGAAGGATTCTTCGCGGATAGTGTAAGGAACTGTAAGTATTTTTGAAAATACGTTATTTGAAAAAACTAAAGTGAAATATATCGTCAAATTTTTGATAAAATGCATTTTCGGCAATTTTTTTCTGTTTCACCTTTTTTTTCTATTTTCTGTTTCCCGATGTGTCGTTGAAAAACAATTATTTTTTTCAAATTTTCATACTCTTTTTTTTCGGATTAACTCGAAGCTCTTTCTCTCGTCGTCGAGTACCATAGAAAATGATTGTTTTCACTATTTGGCAGTATTTCGTTGGAGATTCCAGCGACAATTCTCATTCGACAAGAGAGATTGTCTTTTTATTATTTTAACCCTCATAAAAAAAAAAAAAAGAAAACCTCTTGAATTCCGAAAATATTGCGAAAAATGGATAGTCAATTTTTTATAGAAAATTCAAATTGCAACAATATTTTCGTCGTCATTTAGTTTTTTTTTTCGTCATTTTCAAGGGCTGTGTCCTTTTTTTTGTCATATAAAAAAATGATCTATTTTTTTTTTCATGTTTATACACAAAAAAATAAGTCACGTTGATTTGTTCACAAAATCAAAAAAACATTTAAATATATACAAATATTGATTCCAATAGTTAACTTGCCGATAATTAATGATTAAAAAAAAATTATTGAAAGATCAATCTTCCGCGTGTCCTGAATACGTAGAATTAATTTACATTTCGTGTTAATAAAAAAAAAACATTTCGTCTCTACGTTATCCTGAGAGCGACAGTCGTTAGAAGCCCGAGAGTCGCCACTAAGAACGCGCTGGAGGCCGCTGGCCTCGGTGCTCCTGCGCCGCTCAAGACGACCCTCGATCTTCGTGGAAGATCCACGTCGTTCGATTCCATTTCCGGCGGACAGCCCATCCAGAATGGGGCCGATGGCTTCTGTCTCTCGTGGGCAACTTTCATACGTAAATCGTCGAATTCCCAGTAACCTTTGCCTTTAAAGAAATACGTTTTGCCTGAAAAAAAAAAAAATGCATGCAAAGTTAAGCATTGATCGTTGAAAAAACAAAAAGGCAATAGATAACAATTTTTTTGTTTAATTTTGAAATAAAAAAAAATAATTGTTTTCGTTAATTTTGTTTACTAACCGTCCTTCCATTGAAAAACAGCATCGATGTCGTATCCGACGCCGGCGAACATATTCATGTCTCTCGGATAGTCGAGTTCCACGAAATTCACGGTTTCGTCAAACCTGTTGAGAAAAAAAAAGTAAGATTTTCAATTTTACGCAATAATTTTGAAAAAATGTGAAAATTTTGAGAAATAAAATGTGGCGTCGTGTTGTCCGTTGAAAAATGAACAAACTTTTCCTTTGTCAAAACTTTCTACGAGTTGTAGTTTTCGAGTTACGGGCATTTAAAGTTTAAGCCAATGAGGTGAAGCGCGACAGATGGCGTGACTAGTCGTTCGACGTGTTCATTGGTGGAAAACTTTCATTGCTCGTATCTCGAGAACTACGCATCGTAGAAGAATTTTTCAAAGGAAAAAATTGTTCGCTTTTGAGGTCTGAATGTATATAGAGGATATATAAAGTTATGCGAAGAAAAATGAGACGTACCTCCAGTACATTGTACCGCTGAAGAAGTAAGTTCGGCTGTTGTGTCCCCAAACCATGGCGCCATCAATTTTTTTGAGATCTCTTGGCAAGCCTAACGTGCTAATGGGTCTCGGATATCCGGAAACGAGATTGTTGGCATCAAAAACGTAGTAATATTTGCCAATGAAGAATACGATCTTCTTGTCGAGTCTTTCGTAGACCGCGTCTACGTGATCGATGTCCTCCGGAAGATTGAAAAGACGCGTTATCTCAGCCGGATAACCTTCGTACAGACCGTTATCGCCTATCCTCCACAAATACTGAAAATTTCAAGATAAATCTTTAACACGACATTCATCGAAAAAAAATCACAATGAATTTTTCTATCGAAATCAGGTTTCCGGTCTCAGCAAAGCGTTATCACGATGCAAAAAATTGATATCCGCTTCCAACCGTAAATTCCAAAGCGGATATGATACCCTAGAAAATCGTTTTAACGCTGAAATTTAATTAAAATCGGAAGAAAAAAAAGACTCACCCTTCCTTTGAAAATGAATATTTCACGGCGGATGATGCTGATTGCATCGTAACTTGTGTCGCATTTATCAGGGACGTTGTTCCTCGGTACGGGAGTGTAACGATGTCTCGTCCTGTGAGTCGGTGCAATCGTTGTGGTCGTTGTTGTAGTTGTAGTAGTTGTTGGTGGATGATGCCTGTGAGGTTTTCGCTGTCTTGGTCGATAGTCAGGCCTCTCGGTTCTGTAGTCGGGCTTTATGGGGTAACGATCCTGCGGACGTCCGTACCTATCATCGGGATAGTGATTCGGTCGGGTAGGTCGCGTTCGCCATGGCCTCGTAGTTGTTCTCGTCGGTATTGTTCTCGGGGTGGTCGTTGTTGTGGTCGTCGTGGTCGAAGGACGCTCCGGTGGACCTTGACCTCCGGGCAAATTGGCCCAAAGCTTCTCCTCCGATGCGCCTGAAACACAATCAAATTTCCAATCTCAACTCTCCGTCCGTTCCAATTACGTCGCTTATTTACAATTACCAACTCGACGGATACTATATTATCCCTAAAATAGAACGATGTTATTTTTTTTATTTTTATTTTTTTTTTTCAATCATTAATTTCGATATATATTATTGGGTCATATCGGATAATTCGATAATTTTATCGCGAGGCGAATTCGTTGTTCGTAATTTAATTGTGAATAGATTTTTTTTTTTATATTGTAAAGTATATTATCGACGATTTTTTTTTTTTTTTTAAATCGACCCTTTTGATGTAATTAAATAGATTTTTTTTTGTGGTTTATTTATACGTATTTTTCTCGATAGAGATGCTATTATTTTTTTTTTATAATTGTTGAAATTTTTTTTTTAGATATTTTTGTGTTCATTTTTATACTTTTGGCGAATGAAAATTTGTATTTTTCTCGATAGAGATGCTATTATTTTTTTTTTATAATTGTTGAAATTTTTTTTTTAGATATTTTTGTGTTCATTTTTATACTTTTGGCGAATGAAAATTTGGGTATTGAAGAAGCGCAGCGGCCAATCAACGGTTGGATATCGGGGAGACCGCGCTGCGTGTAACGATAGTCCGCAAAATGCACGTTATCGCGGTTCGCCTACAGCGCGCCGCGGCATTGCGTGTACAATGATATTATACGTAGTTACAGAGAGAAGTGTCTGGCGAGCGACGGTTTTATACGATAAGGTTGAAACTGCGTGGCACAATGTCAACTCGAAAATGTTGTACACGCGGAAATGTGTTACAGGGTTTTTGCGTATACGAAACTCTCCCACCGTTTACCGCTTGCAATGCTAAATTATCGATTCTCAATATAAAGGAAAATTATGTTAAAAATTTGTTTAAATTATTTATAAATTCGCTAGAGTGCGAAATAGCGATCAACGAAGCGTAATAAATAATTAAATAATAATTTCTTCGACGAGATAAAAAAATATCAATATCGGCTTCAAAGAATTTTCGCCCAAATAATAATAATTAATTATTATCGTGTATCAGTTTTTGTTTTTTTTTTTTTTTATTAGAAAATATTTATATCGAACTAATATTGGTAATAAAATGATCAAATGAAGTTTTTTTTATTTACGCGTAAATGAATTATGGATGTGAAGAGTAATTAAAAAAAATCACACGTTTCGCATAAATTTAATTGGACCATTTTTTGCGTGTGACTAATTAATTCACAGCTCAGAATTTACATCCACGTGTCGAGGGTTTAATCATTCCGTATGGTGATAGGAAATGAGGGTGCGGATTCGATGGATCTGAACGGACCAATGTTGCAGGGATTATGTTGGCGGAACGATCACTGAAATTTCAGGCATCGATGATCACCGAAGCGTTGCGAGAGGGTTACTACTACTACTACCACTACCCGTTCTATTACTACTGCTAGATATAGTCTCATCAGTTAACATCCGCGTAGAAGCGGGAGAGTGTCGCTAATTAGGCCGGAGTTGATCGGCCCGCAGGGCGAATCAGCTCCTCGGCGCGAGAGAACTTTCTATATGCGCATTAATCGTATCTCGTCCCCCTATTTATTTTTCCCGCCTTAATAAACTCCCAGAAATCAATTTTATTTTTTCGCTTTCTTTTTTTTTTTTTTTAGTTTTTGTTATCATTGATTTAAAATAATTCGTAACGGGTTCGCGTGTTTAATGGATTTTAATAAACTTTGCGTCTCACAATAAAGCCGAATACTTTAAGGGGTTTGCGAGATTCTTCTCTCGACCCTTAAAATGTCCGTATCGTCGTACAAGAAGATCCTTAACTCGACACGAAGTTAAGTGGATCGTCTTCCTTCATAGAATAATAACGAAGCTTTATTGCCGCGTTTACTTTGTCAGGAAGTCGCGATCTTTTTCGCCGAAGCAAAATTCCTCTTTCGTAAAGTATTTTCTGGGAAACAGAGGAGCCGGTGGTATGGGGACGTATAACTAATATAGTACATTACTGAAACGTGTTTTACGTTTAAGCGTTTAAGGTGATACGACACGCTGGCCATCTTTCCACTTTTACTCGCTCTGTCGTTTCGTCTTGGGACCAGAGAGCGATAGTTGTGTACTAAGGTTTTGCCTTTGGCTTCCAAGGCTTCGTTTTCATTAAGGAAACTCCGGGTAATTATTTATCTCCAGCGTCAACCGCTCGACTTTATCGTCTTTCTACGGCACCCGGTAGCGCATCGTTCTCCCGACGCTTGCTCTCTCCTCTGTCGACGATAATATTCGTCTTAAAGTTAAGAAGACTATTTTCTCTCATTCGCAAAGTTTTAAAGTATTTTTTACGTTACCGTCATATTGCCCACAGGATATTCCCCTTATTGATTTAACCAGTAGAAAGTTGATTTTTTATGCCGAACACGAATTTTCGAACAGATTACGAAAATTGAAAAAAAAAAAAAAAAAAAACTCAAGAAAACATTAATTTTTTCCAACCCTTATTATTACCATTTTCTTTTTTGAAAAAATTAATTTTTGAGGCTCGCGTCAAGTTTCCGAAAAAATTACGAAAATGAAAATAAAATGTAATGAAAAATATCCAATTTTTCCCGACCCCTCATTAACCATTACAGCGAAAATATAGTTTGTCTCTCGGAAAAAATAATTTTTTCAGACTCAATCCGAATTGCCGAGTCAATTACGTGAATACATTTTTTTGAATGAGTATAAAAAAATATCGATCTTCTTCGGGTCCGACAACCCAATTTTTTTTTAAGTCGCACTATCTCTACCCTCTGTAAAACTCAATTTTTCAAGCTTAATATAAATTCTCAAGAGAATTGCGAAAAAAAAAAATCAAATACGTTCGTCTACGTTTCACGACCTCCATTACCCCCGAATTTTTTTCTTCGTCTGATAGTTCTCGAGCTTTCGAACCTTTACTACTGTCCATACATCATCGTTATTGCACACGACATACACACACCTACACACTTGCTATACATTGTAGTTTCACGATATCTCGATTGCTACTATCGTTCGTACGAAACCATACGTGAACGTATTCACTGTGTCGTTTTCAAGTTCTCTCTTTTCGTAATGGTGTGGAAAAGCTTTCGCAAACGCAGCAATACCACCAACGGTAGGTTCCCATGTATATATATAGAATAGAGTAGCATAGCTGATGGCTCCTCGTTTCGGTTACACGTTACGTTTTAGTACTCTCGTCTACAACCATTCGTTTTCCCTTTCGGCTACGGAGACCAAAACCCGGTCCGGTGAACCGAGCGGTCAGGAAGGCTCACATGAGGGTTGGAGAATCGCGTAGGCACGTGGAAAACCCGCTCTATGTTACGTGCCGACTCCGAGATGAAGGCTACCAGTGCTACCACTGCTGCTTGGTGGGTGAAATGAAACGTGAATAAAATATAAAGAATGACCCACGGGTTGGAACGCCATGGCCCGCGAGACCTTCGCGGTGATTTACCAACGCTTGGCTCCACTACGTTACGGAACTCCGGAACTCTTGTCTTTCTCTTGCACGAGCTATCCGTGTGCTCATCCCATGAGATTGCAAATGCATCCTGTGCCACGTGCAAGCATATTTTTTTAGCTTCCCTTGCATACTCTATTACATTACTTATTTCCAGTCTGTTTATACGGCATATTCTACTGTATTGCGGCACAGATGTTGGTCTTTGTTTGTACACAAGCAACAATGGTGTTTATCTCGTTAACGATGGACCGGAGGGTATTGTTGCACGAGTACTTTTTTCAAGAGGGTGACATTCCGGAGAAAAAAGTTCGTAAGCATATTTTTCCTGGGGGTGAGTGGTCCAGAGATATTTGTTTGTTAAGGTGTGGTCGACTGGAGACACTTTATCGGAGATGCCGATGTTTGTTTTCGTTGGATAGATTAATAACGCTTCGTCTGGCGGTATAGATGCTCATGACTTTATTTTTAGAGGATGAAATTATCTACAAAAAACGTCTTTAGCATTTTTCTCGTAACCTTTGCCAATCGTGAGGAAATTGAACGGAAGGGAAAAAAGAATTAGCTGAGCTGAAAAAGTGAAGATCTAATGATCCTTTTTGTTTTTCGGGCGATTCTACAACGTTAACTTAAGCTTTGGGGGTTTACGCATAGAATTTTACTAGTAGAAAATAACATTCTTTATAAAAAAGGTTCCGAAGATAAATCTCTTAAATCTCATAAAACCAGTGGTTTCGGAGTAAATTCAACGTTAAAGCTGCATATGTACTCTGTCTTACAGTATACGACCGGGTAAGTCGACCTTTGATTTCGCTTTCTTATTAATACGGAAGTCACCTTCCATGAGAGTGACAGAGAAAACGCGGTCGACTTATCTAGTCGGGTTTAATTGGATTGGCTATCGAGGCATCGACTTAACCGGCCGAATACTGTACTTGTTCTTTTTGAACTTCTTACGAAGGTAGAATTATTTTTCCAACTTTCACGGTTAAAGTTAGTTATCTTCCCACTGTCCCTTCGAAGTAGCAGCGAAGTATCAGAGTCCGTAAAGTCTGTGGTCACAGTTCGCTGGAAATGAGAGACGCGACCGGAAGCGCCAGTGCACGTGCTGCTGTCTGATTTTCCCGATGAAGGAAAGCGTACCAGCCACGCCAGCCGGACAATCGTCTCATCCCTTTGTTCTGTCCCTACACGATACTACCAATATGAACTTACTACTACTGCCCCATTTTACACCGTCCATTACAACTATGTTGTACGTCGTGACATTGGTACACTGTACTGGTATAGCGGAAGAGAGAGAGTCTCGGTTGCCGTGTGGTTTCCGATTAGTTCTACCAATTGTAAGTACTTTAACGACCCGGAAGGTTTAAGCACCGAGCAGACGGTTTGAGTTGCGGCAGAAAGCCGCTCGGGACACCGAGTTGGACTCGTTTGAACCGACTCGGACAGGTTGGGGTTGCCGTGGAATAGTCAGAACCGCCGGATAACCGTCCAAGCATAGCGATACTTCTACACCTACTTCGTAGGTGTTCGCGTTTACGTGTACTCTCGTAATTTCGAGCACGAGAAATTGGATGATCGATCCTAACAGGGCTGCACACGATGCAATTACCGGCTTATGTTTTCAGTGTTGCCAAAACACGCTGAGTGCTCTTGTTGTATGAGCGCGGTTAAGCTCTCTCAAGGAAAGGCATCGTAAATCGGTCGAACATATATGTCGCTATACTCTCATCAGCGCAAAGCTTATTTATTGTTTCGTGAAGAATGTAAATGTACATTTTCTGGTGTTAGGCAAACGAGGTTAGGATAACTCAAAATAGGTTGAGGAAACAATGAAAATATTAAAGAGTATATATTTCTTGGTAGACATTTTCGTGTGCAATGTGTAACGCTCTGAAATGTCCACTAGGATTAATTTGCAAGAGTTGCATGAATGTTAAGATAGTTTTTGAGGTTAAATTTAAGGTCGAAATAAAATGTACACTTGGGTTCAAATTTGAGGTTAGAAATGAGTCTGAATTTGAAAAAATTCATAGTTAGCCCGTTAAAACAAAATTGGAAGTAAAATATACCGTTTTGAAGTTTCTTTACTGTGTAAAATTAACGCCTTGGTTTGGTTTGGTTATTTTTTTAGTTTTTGATTAAATTCATCTTTATTTATGCGTATACCAACTGAAAATGTATTCACGGTTCGAAACTGAATAAACTTTCTCTTTACATAATCTCGCTAAAGTGCGTAGTTTTTGAGTTACTGGTATTCAAAGTTTTCATGTACAGTATAAACTCAATTATTGCGGGGCTTTCGCGATATTCCTTTGATTTATGGACGCAGCGCGGTCAAGCCGTGCTAAAAGTTCCAGTCTGGTTGCGGAGGTTCCCCCCTCGATGATTGTGGATTCAATCAATATAGGAACAAAAATGCGCAATAAATGGGCTTCTACTTTAATTCGGTCAGTGATTTAGCGATTTGATTGGTCGAAAACTTCGCTTCGCGATATCTCGTGAACTACGTATCCTATGAAAAAATTTCAAAGGAAGAGTTTCTTCAGTTTTTGTTGCTGAATACGGAAAACACAACTTTTGACCCGATTTACGTACATGGCGTTCCAAAATCATCGTTTATTAATGCTTTTTTCTTGTACTCACCATACATTTGCTCGATGCCATGCCTGTCGTCTTCGGGAAGTTTGTAGTCCTTTGTTAAGCCCTGATACCATGGATACATCAATGCACCGCGAACGGAACTGTGAGCCAAACCAAGCGAGTGCCCAAACTCATGAGCAGCCACGGCAAAGAGGCTCGTGCCTGGAATACATAAAACACAATACCGTATAAACATACGCAGACCCACATACACACGAAATCCTCACATATTTATCTATATCTACGCCAGAACGTTATACAGAATACGAAACTCTGTTAGTTGATTGGAATCAAACGTGCAATTCAATAAAAATTTATCGAACGCGAACTCAATCCTCCGGAGAAAAAAAAAAGTGAAAAGAGAAAAAATACATCATTTTTATCCGATGGCAGAAACGGGATATATATTGGCGGAATATACTGTATTTTCGATCCTAACACATCCGCCGTATATGTGACCCATCCAATATTCTCAATCGTCGCGAGAGTCTCTGATGCGCCGCTCTGCCTCGGGACTTTCATTCCGGAAGTCGTGAAGGATCCCGAACGAGTTTCGAGAATGGTCCGGAGTACTTCGCGAAAAATTTTCGCTCGATTTCACATCTTTCGACGTGAGAGCAAAGAAGACACACCGAAATGCAGCAGAGGCCAGTCTACCCGAAGAACGATATCCTTCGATATCAAACTCCACGAAGGTTTTTCGAAGGTAGAAAAGCAGGAAAGCGAAAGAGGATCTTTCCCGCGCGCGGTAGCAACGTAACGAACCATATCACGCTTGTCCAACCTCGCGTGCCGAGTTTTTCCGGGCAATTGCCTCGGGGATTGCCGCGCCAGATCTTCTACCTTCAACCTTCTTCTTCTACCTCTTTCTTTATCATTATTCTTTTATTTTTCGTCGTTTCCTGTGGCACCCTTTTTATCCATATCGCAGTGCTTTCTTCATTTTCACATTTCTACTTATTTTCTTCACTTCCGCCTTTTTTTTTCTTTGTTTGCACTGCTTTTCATGATTTTCCTTCACTGAAATCTTTGTCGTGTCTCGGCGTGAGCTTTAACGATCCTTCGCGTTATCGTCGTCCAAATTATTGTCCTTTTCATCGCCGTTTTCGTTGTTTTTGTTTGTGTTTCTTCTTTCGCAGGAAAGGAAAATGACGTCGTAAAAATTTTTTCTTGCGTGTTCGAAAAAACCTTTTCGTCACTTGTCAAAATATGAAAAATTGTTATACATTTTTTTTTTTCCATTTGAATCGGAAAAAACATTAAATGCAAAACATAAAATTGTAGAAAAATTAAATAAGAATTGAATGAATTTATTAATTGAAATTGAAAAAAATGTATGACGACTTCGTTGGATAGGAAATTCGGAAATATCTTTCTCAATTAATTACCGTTTTTCATGAATTTTTCCGCACGACAAAGTCAACATTTATTAATATTTCTCTTCACTAAATTTTTTTTGTATTTTAATATTTTTATCTTTATCCACCAGCGAACAGCTTTCCACATTTGTCCATTTTCCATTTATTTCCGTCGCTCAACTTTTTCTCTCCGACCCATTGGCTTTTTGTCGTTTCTCGGTGGCGTAACACCCGTCCGCGTTATCGTCCAGAAGACTCTTTTACCGCGTTTACCATTTTCTTCGCCTTCTCTTTCCTTTGGACGTTCGTTTCATTTTTTTTTTTACTTTTCCTTTGCCGTCCATATTCTCGCAACGTACCGGCGATCTCCGTGTCGTTTCGCGGAATGGCCACAGGGAGGATTGTTCGTTCGTTGTCGGCCTCAGGGCGTTTGCCACCGCGTTTTACTCTGTACCTCCGGGGATTGAGGGTTCGATTGAAAACTCCACTACTCGTCGTCGACGGAGATGTAGTTTCTAAGAGCTTCTCAAGCGTCAGCTTTCCCATCGTTCCGCAATGCCACCGAGCACTTCCGCTGCCGCGATGGTCGGGCGAAATGGAAATACCGGTGAAAAGATGGTTATGGGTAAGAAAATTTATCCGATAGAATGATAATATCGAGTTTTCTCGTGATGTTCCTATCGATGCCGCAGACTGAAATATACAGTTATACCGATTCGCATATCGCGAGAGAAACGAAAGTATATCAGATTTCCGTTTGACAAAAGGTTTATTGATTTTCTTATGGAATTTGAATTATTCAATATGCGCGCATTTTTCGTCGTTACAGTTTGCGATCGAAAGAGTGTAGAAATTTTTATTTTGATTTTCGATCGAAAAATGAAAAATGTCGGACCAAAAAAAATATGATAAAAATGTATCGTAACTCTTTAATAAAATGAGTAATTAACTATATTGGAGTATTGATATTTTTTAAAATACCGATAAAATACATTTTGCATTTGCATAAAAGCAGAGACGCGGATCATGATAGATACTGCTATTATCGAGCGTAAAGCGAACAACGGAGAACAAGACACAGTGTTCTCGTATCACTTAACACTGCGTCGTTATTCGCGGAAGTAATTATGCAGGAGACTGGGTGTTGAAGCCACAAGACGACGATTAATAATGCAGCAATTAGGCAATATGGCCGTTGCCTCCAACGTCTTCCTCATCGCACCCTCGACGGGGGATAACTTCATGGAAAGAGAAGGATCGTGCGAGAAACTCGCGAGAGTATTGAGCTACTGGAGCATAACTATCAAACCTCGAGACGGATGTCCCTCGGCTTCCATCTATTCAATCGTCAAGCTTCCGAGCGCAACGTGCGAAAAAGTCATCTTTAATTCAGTTACACATTAATCTTCGTAATAAAATGTTGAAACATTAAAATATAAAAATATTAAGCTATAAAAATATAAGAATTCTAATTTTGGCTTAAGTGCGAAGATAAAAAGAAAGACGAGGAAAAATAAGTTAGAAGAACATGAGGAAAACGAGAAGGAGGCAGAAGGGTAAACCGACAAGCAGACTTCCACGAGAGTCCTCGAGGCATTGCTCATGGCGACATTCGCGCGCTCACGTGTCGAGGATTCGCCGTGGCCAAACCTGAGGAGGAAACTTCGTCCAACATTCGCGCCGAAACCAAGCAATCGAGTAGAGAAAGAGAGAGAGAGAGAGAGAAAGGGAGAGACAGAGAGAGATTTCTCTCTGCCGCAAGTTTCCTCGTTAAGAAGTTCTCTACCGCTATTCCTGCGGTAACTGTTTCTGTCTTATATATATACCTATTGCTGAAGGACCAACAGAGAAGCCGCACCGGACGAAACTATAAATTTTCGATATTCACTAACAAGCGGCCTCCTCAAACAGTTGATGGAAAATCAGCGTAGTCTTTCGTCAGTATTTAATAACATTCATGCGCATAACGAAAACGTTTGTACAAAAAAAAAACGGTAAATTTGTTTTATATATTCGATGATCGAGGAGAATATTTTAAGGGTAAATGCTATAAAGAGAATATTCATAAAATTGAAAAAAAAAAAGAAAAAATCGTACCGGAAATTCAGCAGTTCAAGCGAAGAGAATCGTTAAGAATGCAATTTTTGTAATTGGAATAATTTACATGTTACGAGCTTCGCGATAAAGGGTTGAAATTACTTTTTTTATTGGGTACTGTACAAAACAATAAGAACTTCCGCGTATTACATACCATCACATTTCCTAGTGGAAATTGTAGAGCGTTACATGAGGAGCCGATGTTATGTTTTGAAATTTTTATGGCGGTTGTCAAACATTGAGGTTTCGTCCACCTTGCAAATTGTAGTTATCGTTTTTTTGGCATTATCGCGATCGCAGTTGCTTTGCAACCCGTATATTTCCGAGTTAATAGTCTTGTCGCGCGCTTCCGTGGACTTTAGAAACCATTATCAGCAATTTCGAAGTTTTCGATGTTTTTATGAAATTTCATCGCTACAACAATTTGTTTATTTGTTTATTTGTTTATTTGTTTATTTGTTTATTTGTTTATTTGTTTATTTGTTTATTTGTTTATTTGTTTATTTGTTTATTTGTTTATTTGTTTATTTGTTTATTTGTTTATTTGTTTATTTGTTTATTTGTTTATTTGTTTATTTGTTTATTTGTTTATTTGTTTATTTGTTTATTTGTTTATTTGTTTATTTGTTTATTTGTTTATTTGTTTATTTGTTTATTTGTTTATTTGTTTATTTGTTTATTTGTTTATTTGTTTATTTGTTTATTTGTTTATTTGTTTATTTGTTTATTTGTTTATTTGTTTATTTGTTTATTTGTTTATTTGTTTATTTGTTTATTTGTTTATTTGTTTATTTGTTTATTTGTTTATTTGTTTATTTGTTTATTTGTTTATTTGTTTATTTGTTTATTTGTTTATTTGTTTATTTGTTTATTTGTTTATTTGTTTATTTGTTTATTTGTTTATTTGTTTATTTGTTTATTTGTTTATTTGTTCGCAAAATCGAACATAAATTTGAATGAATAATTGTGTAGCCTTTTATCTTGTAATATCTTGGAATATGACGATTAAAGGATATATCACGGTAGGCTATCGTTAAAGCGAAGGAAAAAAATATAATGGGGACGCTAACCGAAGACTCCGGGAAAGCAGTCCCGTTATCCAAATTGGCGTCGTTAATAATTCTGGCTTCGAGTGTTGTTGCCGTGCCGCTCACGTGAGCTATTCGCCGTTTCACGATATACATATACGCGCGGGAGCTAACGTTTAATTAGCATACATGAACACGCAGATGCGCCCTCTTATGTAATGAGCCGAAGTGTATATTCACCTTTATCCATACATATGTATATCTATGTACACATCCGTAGGTTCATCCATACGCTTTAGACATCCCTTTCGCATGAATGTCTTTGTCCAATGCGTAAAGAAAGAATTTTACTGGCCTCCATTCAACTTTTACTCAGATGTTACTGATGTTGCAACAAACGAGCCTCGAGCTTTCGGCTCTCGAAGCTCTCGGCGAAATGGTTTTGAAAAGCGGAGAAGAACATAGCGATCGACCCTATTGCCGGTTCGCCGTATACATCACTCTCTCAACACGAGACTATTAGACGACTCTCGCGAATTGCTAATTTCAAACTGCATGAATGGGTAAAGGGGTGTCCCGACTATCGCGAATCCGCGAACAACACGAGTGGGATGATCGCTATCGCCCTATGTGCACACATACAATTCGCGATATGTATAGCGCCATCGCGGACGATAGACTTGCGATAGGATAGTGCAGTGATTTTTGGAAGATTTTTTTTTCGATCGATGAGTTTTGCGAAAAAAATGAAAATACGAAAGTTGAAGAATTCGGAAATTTATCGGATTTCGATATATCGTTTAATCGAAATTGTTAAAAACGACTCTTACTTCAATTATCATTACGGCGTTAAGTCTTTTTTTTTTTATAACTCTGTTTAAAGTGAGTCAATTTATTGATCCAAAAGCAATTAAAAATCTACGCGAAAGAAAAACTAAACTCCGAGTTAATCAACTTGGATATCGTAAAAAAAATGTGCAATTGAATTAATTTATCTTTCGTTTCATTCTTTGCTTTTCGGTAAGGTAAAAAAAAGAAATCTTGGTTAGCGAATCTCATTCGAGGATTTAGTGCGAAAGCTGGAGAGGATTTAGGGAACAACGATGGCGGGTAGAAAGCGATGATCGATAAACCGTTTATCTGGTGAAAAGTGTGCTATCGGCATGAAACAGGAGAGAAAAGACGATAGGATTCGCGGGTTCTCGTCTCGTAGGCTAAAAGAGAGTTTGGACGCTGAGTTGCTCGACGCTGACCCACTTGGCGCAGTGTCAAAAAATACGAGGTTAGTACCCGCGTATACCGCCGAAACCCCTCGATAATAGGTATCGAGGTAAGGGAAAGGAAAGAGCTAAAGAGAGTGAAGAAGAGCCTCGGAAAAGCCTTTTCACCTATCTATATATTACTCTTTCCTTAAAACCCTCGGGATCTTTTCGTCGGCAGTCTTATATCCCAAGGATTGGGAGCAATTCCCACTTTGTCGAAAGTTCGCGCGCTTTAGCAAATTTTTTTTCACTCCCGAAAGATATTAACATGAGAGAACGAAGCTGAAGGGATTTCATAAAAACAATAAATAAGAAATATACTGTGCATACGGAGCGGTGGGGGGTTGATGAGGATCCCTTATCACAAATTACTGCCACCAAATAATAATGAGATGATTAAAATTACCGATAATATCGTAATAAAGTAATAATGAAAAAATAAACACTTCTATGATAATTACGATCATTTAGATCGAAAATTTCGCTAAACGGATGTTCCATCGAGAAAAGTATCAACAGTTTCTCAAAGATTTCAGTTTTTTCTTTCTTTTTTTTTTTTTTTCTACTTTTACTTCAATTTTCGTCGCGGAAATAGCAATATTTGCATCCATCCGCGAGCGGCCATCGGAGGATTTGGATGCAGAATTTGATATGTAAGAGAAGAGAACGCGGCGGGATAAAAGTCCGTAATCGTTTTTCGATGAGTCACTAGAGGGATGAAGCGAAAAAAAAAAGAAAAAAAAAAAAAAGACGAGACTAGTGAAGAAAGTTGAAGACTCCGCGGAGAATTCTCGGAACTGGAGATATCCATCGGATTTCTGGGGTGCAACTAGCGGCCCGGAAAAAAGAAAACTCGGAAATAGGAGAACACACAGTAAAGTTTGACGACTCTCTGCTGGGTACCTTCGAAGTTCGTTCGCAAAACCAATACACCGATAGCGACTACTGAGGATAAAGTTCACCGTGTAATATTGATCAATCCGCCGCGAAATTACTAAACCCGGAAAAGCCATACGTCGCGAAACGTTGCAACGAGATGGTCCGACATTACTACGCGTTTGAAACTTCGCAAATTTTTTTTTGTTTCGTATCGTAGTGCAAAGGTTACGTTTTTTTTTTTTTAAACAATTTTACCCAATTTTACATTTGCATAGTTGCATTTTTTACGTACCGTCTTCGTTGCTGTCGTTCTCCAAAAGCCATATCTCTTCCTCGTCGAAATGCGCGTCACCGCCACGATCGCGTCCGGGAAAAAATGCGTGGGCCAATATCTGACCTCTGCCATCAAACGGATATCCGTCACCGTGATATCCACTGTAAAAAAAAAACAATATTGATTACCGCAAAGTCTCATTGACTGAAAGCGGTTTTTATTTCAGAATCGAAGCGAAGCAAAGCGGTTTTTCTTTCGAATTTTTCGTTTAAATTCGAACTTCATAATTTTTTAGTTCTTAAAAATATTAAATTTTATCGTAAATGGTAGAAAAGTTATATTGCGTTGAAGACAAACCCTTCCGTTCTCTTTCTCATTCGAAGTTTACCGAAAGTTTCGGACTTTTCGGACAGTTATTTTTTTTTTTTTCAAGAAAAATTATAAAAATATATCTCGTCGTTAGAAATCGAAGGGCGATTTGATAATTTACATCAGTCATAAAAACGACGTGTCTTAAGAACGTTTGAATTTTAGATAATAAAAATTTCGAGATAAAATCGTTTCTAATAATGTTTTTGGAGATTTTTTTTTTTTGGACTTCATTTGCGGATCATTAAGACATCGTATTCGAAAAACCGCCCGAAAAAAACGCACAAGAAAATTTCGAAAAATCATTTTAGACTGTTTTAGATATTTTAATAATTTTTTTCGTTTTGGAGATCGTGTGGTTTTTGCACTTTACACATTATCTCATCACATCATCGTAGTAACTGCCTTTCGCGGTGTACGGAGGTGGAAAATTCATTACGGCGAACTACTCCTTTGGTCCGTTTGTTTGTTTTTTTTTTTTTTTTTTTCGGTAATTTATTTTATGTTGTTCATTCGTTTCTTCAACGTCTTCGTAAGGATCCCTTTCTACTTCTACCGTTAGATGAATCCCCTTTAGACTTTTGCCTTTTCTCGGGTTATTTTCGAGAGGCAGTCGGGAAATTCGGGTCGTTCGCTCTCGTATCTTCTCTCTACGTGGGAAGAAGGGCGTCGGGTGAGTGTGGAAAGGGATGGAGGGGTGAAGGAAAACGAGAAAGTTTTGCAAACTATTCGGAACGAGTGCGGCGAGAACTCACTGTGCAAATATATATATATGTATATACATATATATTATATCCCTTTTCTCGTACATCTGCTTCTAATTCTTCTTGCCTTTCCGTGACCCACGAACGTTAGTTTCTGTTGCCGAGAGAGCGACGCCAAGTGGAAAAGTCTCGAGAACGAACTTTCCAATGGTATCGCACTTATTCACTTTATCAAAAAACTACGACGAAATATTGCCACTCTTAGAATTTAAAACCTCCTCTATTTTTAACACTCTGGAAAACGTCCAAAATACTGGAGTATAATTTACATTCTTACGAGAAAATAAAATTTAAAAAACGATTTTTTTTTTCCAAAAAATTATATCGAACCCCTCAAAGTCGATTGCGGCAGTTGATTTGTTAATTTTTCTTATTTACTAAAGTTAATTATTAAAATAATAATAATAATCGTTTTTTTTTTAAATTATATATTTTTATCTATATTTTTTCGGGCGAAAGTAAATATTTTTATTTAAAATGCACATTAGTAAGAATTCTGAAAAAAAAAAAAAAAAAAATACGATGTATGCATTTTTTTTTTTTTTTTTTCTTTAAGCGGCGAATTCCAGTTTTCTTGCCAGATGTGAGCGATAAAGGTAATGCGAGCGGATATCGCGTATTTACAGAAAAGTAGGTAAGATATAGCTGAACGCGAATGTTTGAGTTGCCCTCTGGCTGCTTACCTGCTTAAAATATAAACGTATCCGAGGGGAGGAGGGGGAGGAGGGATGGAGAGTGGGTTTACACCGTCGCTTTTCTCGAGGGCCGAAGGAAACGATAACGTTGGTAATTCCTATGCGAAAGGGCTCGTGTTAGTAGCAACTCCCGCTCTGGAGAGGGTAGTTTCGCAACAGCGAGAAGTGCGGCGCAGACTCTCTTGCGATCTCTTTGCGCTCTCCTACGTATGTACCGCGATCTCTGGAGCTCAGTTTTCTCAAGGAAAACTTTGAGTTCCAGAAAAGCCCGAGACACGAGGTACGTTACGGTAACTATACTT
Organism: Buathra laborator; assembly: GCA_934046635.1. Lineage (NCBI taxonomy): Eukaryota > Metazoa > Arthropoda > Insecta > Hymenoptera > Ichneumonidae > Buathra > Buathra laborator. Next base: position 12,048,338 of record OW203900.1, read on the forward strand.
CTACGCTATATCGGACTTTTTTGTTTGCACCGGAGAGACGTAACGAAGACGAAAAAGAAGAAACTCGATTCAAGGAGCAATAGCAATAACTATTTTAGCTTTAAGACCCGATTACGCGCAACTTTTCTCGCACGTTTTGTACAAATTAATGGAATACGAAAAAAAATAATAATGTTATTCTTGTTTTGAAGTACCATCGTTGAGAACGCGACGATAGCGGGCAAATTCATTTAAAAAATGGGTTTAGCAATGTATTAACGACACCTTTTTTCATTTTGATTTTTTGTTCTTTCTTTTTAATTAAAATGATCTTTTTACTTGAGAAAAAAAAAATCATGAAGCAAAATCTAATAAAAATTAGTGTTGATTGAAGTTTTAGTCGATCGCCGTTTCGAGAATATATCCGATGTATTTTATTTCACCTAAACACGAACCTCTCACTTATTTTACGAAAAATCATATTAAATGTTAAAAAAATAAACTTTTATTTCCGTTTTTTACGATTTTACTTCGTATTTTCCGTAATGCCGAATTAAAATTGGTATGAAAATGAGGAATTTTACTAACAAAAATAAAAAAAAACCATATTCTCAAAGCGCCGACATCGGGAAATAAATTATATTAACTTCGATTACGATACATTTTCATTTGTCCCTTAATTTTTGATTCTATTTGATCGCGTGATCAAAGTTAACATTCGACAAAACGTGTAGCAGTGAATAATGAAAAATCGTTTAGCTATTCTCTCGTTCGAAAATGGAAAATGCTCGATGCACAAATGAACTTCGAATTTAATTATCCAAAACGAAATAAAAAGAGAAAAACATCACCAAAAGTTCGGAAAATTAATCACGCAAGTGGTATTACTTTTCAACTCGATAAATTTCCATTTCCCTTTAATTTCCGGTTCCCTTTTGATCACAATGGCAAAATTAATTTTCGACAAAACGTGAGACAATGAGTAATTAAAAACTATTAAATACTATTCGATCGAAACGAACGAATCGTCAAAAAAAAAAAAAAAAATCACCAAAACCCCGGAAAATTACTAAAGCAAATTGTAATACTATTATATGCGACAAATTCTATTTTTTTCCTCTCCCTTTCAAATTCTATTTGTATCGTGATATCAACGAGAAATTTCGACAAAACGCTAACGTCGAACAAAGAGCTCATGACAATTCATTCGTAAAGGACGAATAATTGATAAATAAATAAACGACAATTTCCAATTTCCCAAAAAAAAAAAAAGTTAATCCCGTCCGATGAAACGAGTGATGTACAGAAGGAGGAAAGGGGTTCGAGTGGTAGAGGCGAACGTACAAAAATATGTAAAACACTTGTGCCGTTTGGTGAAACGTGATGTTTCATACAATTTCGGCGAGTGGAGTTTCAATACATCGGAATTTCGTTTTACGCGGAGTTTGCGGATTGTGCGTTTGAGGTAATGAGAGGAATATCGAGTATTGATGCAAAAGCATCGGAGACTATATGACACGTGTAGTGTTCGCTCTCGTGTTACCGAAATGCCAATGGTTGGCGAATAGGTTGGCGAACAGACGGATGCGGGCGGTTTTGACTGAAACTCTCTCACGTGCAAACGCTGCCTGATTTTCGTTCTCATTTACATACGCGGTTTTCCTCAACAGTTGTAATAACCTGAGAGGCATTTATGTGTCGATATAGGCATACTATACATATACATAGACACGCATACGTGTAAATATGTGTGTATAAATGTATATGAATACACAAAGTACACAGATGGTGAACGCGAACGATGCTTTCCGCTGTTACGAAACATTCGAGTAAATACGCCGAACGCTGTGGCGGCAAACGCGAAAACGATTTTGCAGTATAGGTATATTACGAGAACAATGTGGCAATGTGGATCATTCGGTTATATTTCGTTGCACAGCAGAATTTTTTTTTTTTTTTCGATCTTTCGTATTAAAAACTCGAATAACCGGTTTAGGAACGGATTTGAATTAAAATAAAAAAAAAAAATTTACGAGAATACGCATACGAAAAATAAGTCAAAGATTTTTGGCACAATACTTTTTTTCCTTATAAATACCGAAACATCCTTTTCCCCTTTCGAAAAACGAAAAACTTTAAAATTGGTCGTAAATAACGAAGTATTGATTTAGCTGATCCGCATTATCAGCTTTTTCATCGTACGGAAAACCACATTGAAAGAAATAACGTTGGACCAACGGGTCCAGCGGTTTTGTTGGTTGACCACGTAAATTATAATTTCGATGTTAGCTCGCGGACAATGGGGAGTAATTTCGCGCAGTGTCCGCGGGGAGCCAAGCTGGACATCCAAGTCGGAGAGGCGCGGGAGGGTTTGTTTGTCTCTATATGTGCTCTGTACGATTGCAAATGTCCCGCAACCTCCGCTACGACTCGTTCATTCGTTCGCACTGCCAAATACATAGACATACAAATGTACATCTATTGTATATAGTATATATATATATATACTATATACTATATAGGTAAACGTGTAAAATAGCGTAGTGGTTGCGGTTCGGCCGCGAGGTCGCGCGTTTGAGGTCCGCGTTAACGCGAATTTCCTGGAAACGAGAAACGAGAATGAAGAGCTGGACACGCGCGAAGGGAAAACCAGGATGGTCCCGGGGTTGGCGAACGTTGTACCGTGACTGGTCGGGATATACCATTGAAATTAGAATCGAAAACGTGGCGCGGCGGTAGTGTCGTTCTCAAGAATAGTCCGAACGTAACCAGAACTGCGGAATGGGAGAGATTTCACCCCATTCCCTGTACAGTTTCCTATCTTTTCTTCAGCAATGCGGACGTATTCGCACCCCGTGACCTTCCCATTGTCCAACGATGCGCCCCTCTAAATGCTCACACTGGTTGCTAATTAGTTTTCTACCAGATTACAGGGATTAATCATTCGCGCGGTAGAAACGCGGGGATGTTGAGGACGGAAAATGGGGTTCGTATTTTTTTCTTTTTTTTTTTATACATATATATATATATATATATATATCAAAAAAATATTGAGTTGGAAAAGAGCTTTTTGCGTGAAGATGTGAATTAAGATTCGTGAGTATTAATGTTAGTGTACAGTGATTATTGCAGTTGCGTATGAAAATTTAAATTTCGTATTTAAATTAATTGATGTGATTAATAAAAAAAATGTGTTGATCACTATTTCGGACGAAATTCAGCGTATTCTCGATGAAGTAAATAGCGTTAAATAGAATTTATACAAGTGGATCAGAACGTACGGTGCAGCAAAAGTCATAAAATAATCGACTATTTGCTCTCTAGCGATCAATAGCACTAATTAAAACCACCGAATTCCACCGACGATTCGGAATTTAGATATTCGCTTTCCCGTTTCCTACTTTGCATCGTATGATTTATCTCATAGAGAATTGGATAATAGCGGTAAAGACAATCAAACGGTTTAACGGGTTTCGTATGAAAATTTTGCCTCCGGGAATCGGTATAACGCCTGCGAGCGTTCATGTTACCGTTTGTGAAGTTTTTTAAACACATTTTCGAGATATTCTCTGATTTTCATTTTGAGGAAAACAAAGATAAGCAAATTCTGCAAAACGTTTACTCGATACTTTTTGATTGCATTTAATTACATTTTATTTAATGTTACCGTATTATATATTATTGATATAACTATATATGTATAATAATTAGAATAAAAATGAAAACAATTATTATTATTATTAATTTATTGAATGACTGATTGAATAATTTTTTTTTTTTTGGCAAATTCAAAGATAATCATAAAGTCGCGGATTCCAATTTTTTCGTTAATTGTTTATTTATTTATTTGTTATTTAATTTACGAGTGAGCAAATTGTTAATTAATTTCGTAACCCGCGATTAATATCGGATTTGTATTTGCGATTTCATTAAGCCGCGATAACCAATAATCACGATGATTTCGGTCATTCCGGTGGGCGAGTTAATAAATTTCTATAACGCTGGAATACGCGCGCAGTGCATTTGCAAGTTTCAAATAACACGGATTAATTAACCCGAGAAATCTGACAAAGTAGCTGGAAATTTCGACGTTGTTGATAATAGGAATAATAGGGTCAATTCATATTGCAGTATACAACAACGAATGAAGGGGGCGGCAAACCGATTATCTGATTTCACGTTTCGCGCTGAATAAGCGACGGCAATTTCGAGTTCTCGCACAATTATCTGCCGTACGAATGTTATTTCTCTGAAATTACCCTAAAAAGGTTCGGATAATTAATGCAGTCGAATAAATTACTCGTAAACGAGACATGCGATCCTTTAAAAAACGGACGTTGAAATTGCTGCTATGAAGAGTTCATTTCCTTCTGACGAATTTCGCTCGTGAATTTCAAATTGGGAAAAATAAAAGCAACAAAATGCTTCGAGTTTCACAAAGAATTTTTTTTTCGTGAAGCGTATAGAGGAGTTTCAGTCGCGGAATAGAAAATAATAATAATAAAAACATTACCACATCGTCATAATAACTGAAAACCGTAAAACAAAAAGGAGAAAACATTTCGTTTTTGAATTTCGGCATTAATTTTATGAAAAAAATATCATTGATTTAAAAAAAAAAAAAAATTTGAATTACAAAGTATCATTCGCTAAATTTATAAAAAAATTTGAAATCGTGAAAAAATGCATTTTTTATCTATAATTTTTTTTGTTTAAAAAAAAATGTTATTTTACGAAAAAAAAAAATTATGAATTTCATAAAAAAAAAGTTCATCAAATTTGTTCGAATTTATTTACTTTTTAAATTGAATGTATAAAACCCTACGAGACGAATTTTCGAAATTTTTTTCCGAATTCAACGAATTGTTAATTGAGGGAAAAACAGGTCGCTAAAAGCAGAGGTAGGAAATATATATGTATTTCTAACGCAAAACGTAGAGTCGTCGTTTAATTTGCGGTCGCGGAAAATTCTGCTTCACGTACGCTTTGGCGGCTCGTCTACTTGTCGTCGCGCTCGTTGAAGATTATAGAATTAGCAGGGATGAAGCGTGCATAGTTAGATATGAGGTAAAGGCGAGAGAAGCGTTGAATACGCGAGGTAAATTCGCGATTGGCTTAATCCACGAGATCTGTGGTACAAACTGCACGTACATTGCATAGGAAAATTTTAGTCCCGGAAATCCTTAAAATTCGTCGAGATATTAAAAAAATATTTTCATTGCAATTTCTCTATTTTTTTATTTATATCAAAGAAAAAAAAAAAAAATTTCCAACTCACACGCAGTTACGATTTTCATGAGTGAAAAATTCATATGAAATTGAAAATTAAATAGATTTATAATTAAAAAAAAAAATATTTCCGAAGTTTTTTCAAAATTTTATAATTTGAAATTTTTTTTTTTGATAATAGTTACAAAAAAAATTCTGAATTGTTATAAATGTTGGAAAAAATTTTAACGACATTCATTTTGACGATCGTAAAATTTTGCAATATTTTTTTTAATAGAATTTTTTTTTTCTATTTTTTTTTTTGTTGTTATTAGAATGATTTTTTTTTATTGCGCAGTATAACCGATATATCTGCGAATAAGTTTCGGTGTACACGGAAGGCGGAGGAAGAGAGAATGGATATGCATCGGGGCAAAGCGAGTGCTTGTGGGTTCTGCGGTCTATACGCCCTCTCGTATTATGGATCGTTGCTTACCGATGGAAGTAGACCAGTATGTCCGCCCGGTCGCTGTTAATCTCCTGGAAGGTCAGCTTCGAGTTGCTCGCCCATAGGTCCAATGCTTTGCTTAACTCCCGTCGCACACCACCCGTGTCCAGGCCACTCGGTTGCTCGGTTCTCAAACTGCAAATTACAAAATATATTCGAATCGTTAGTTTAAACTCGTGAATCCCAAAAATCATTATAATGAACAAAATTTATTCGCCTCAATAACTACAGCATTGCGCTACAATAATTATTCTTCGAATTACAAATGTTTAATAAGAATTATTATAAAAAAATTATAATTATTGAAAAAAATTGCTGAACAAAAAAAAAAAAATTCAATTAAAAATTATCATTTTTTAAAAGAATATATCGATATATTCGATAAATACTGATTTTGAAATATTCGGAATATAATGAATAACGTAACGATCGTAAATCGTCAACATTCAGTAATTTTTTACATCGAAAAAAAAAAAAAAAAAAAAAAAAATTTCTTCAATGATTCGCGTCAAACGAAAAAATCCTCATTCGCGAGATTTTTTCCGTTCTCAAAAAATGTCATTGGTCTCTCCGTTCTTTTTCCCGTTTTTTTTCTTCCACCAACACCGCGTATCTCTGGCAAAACGACGGCTCGTTAATATTCATAAACATTTGTTCATCGCAGCGAGTATAGAGAGAAAAAAAAAGAGAGGTTTTCGCGTACGCGCGGAGCGCGGATTTTCATGCAGTCTCGCGATGTGCCACTGTTGACGGAATATAAATTCGACCGCGGCTCGCACTGTTCACTATGTATTTCTATGTATTCCCAGACATTTTAATACATATAACTTTTCATTAAATAGAAATTCGTACACGCGCTTTAGGAGCATTCGAAATTTTTCACGAATTCGTGTCACCGAATATCGGATAACGCTGATGAGAGTGGTGGGCGCGGAGCTAAAGGGGTGAGAGAGGGGGAGGGAAGGCATGCAGTTTGTATCATACAGGTTGCCAAATTCTCAGGGGGCGGTTGGTTTTGTGGTAATAGAGAGAGACGGGTCACTGGGGTGACGAAAAAAAAAAAAAGCCTCCGGGATCGCTTCTCTCGTTCATAAATGTCACACGCAAACCCAAACAAACGCCTCTCTCGTCCCGATTATGGATAGCGTTATACATAAACATACAGAATCGCCTCCCCAACACTCACATACACACAGATACTGACTCAGGCTGTCGTATGCTTCCATCGTCGTACAGCTTTAGTACTACGAGACTGCGGGATACTTTTCGAAGATATTCGCGTCCATAAATCTGCGCTTGTGGTGCTTCTCGGTGGAAGCTTCGACTCCCTCCATTCACTTGGTGGACTATATGCGCATGTATTTTCAACATCGTTTGAAAGGGGGTAGTACTCGGGGCTGAAGTTAACTTGCTGGAGAGGATAAAGGGTTGGAACGATCGGGACGTCTCATAAATACGACCATTTCATAAGACGGCGCAATAAAGAGTTACGAAAGATTTTTGGTACTTAATTTCGATTGTCTTTATCGAACAATCGATGTTACATGAAATAACGTCGTTAAGATGCCGTAAAACAAAAAAAAACACATATGTGCTCCGAGGTTAACAATAAAAACAATTGGAAACCGACGGCGTCACGCGAGTTGAGGTCGAAAAGAAGGAAACCGAAAAGCGTCGAGAGTCCCAGTACCGTAGCAATTTTTCCGCAGCAATTTCATTGTAATGTACAAACGGAAGGTAACCAGAGATTTTTCGAGGAGTTTACATTGTAAAATAACCGTATAGTAACGTCGAGAAACTGGGAAAACCAACTACTACTACTCGAGGAACCGAGAAAACCATGAAAAAAAAAAAAAAAATCAACAAAGAGAAAATGCAATTTCGAGTTCACCGTGTACCGCATCCGCGATTCTCAACGAGATAGAATTTTTCGTAGTATCGAGTTCGCGACGAGTGCAGACGATATAAACATCACGTACAATTCAGTATCACCGACCAGTAGCCCCAGTTATTTCCAGTATCTCATTGTTCCCCGACGAATAAAACCACCCGCGTGTAAAGAGAGTCTCGTATCGCATGTGCGCTGTATGTATGCAGCAGCTAGCTATGCATCCGTTGGGACTTGACTCGAGTTGTTGGGAAATTTCGAGTGTAACGGGTCACGTGAAGCCGCGGTATTTCAGTAAATAGCACATTGTTCGTAAGGGGATGTGTAACAATCCTTTCGTACAGTCGGTAAGAAAAACAATAATGAAACGCTGTTTCAAAAATCGCAAACATCCGAGTTATTTTCATGAAAATATGCTGTTTCTTGAAGGTGAAGTACCACCTTTTTCCAGAATGTCGAAACTCTGAGATCAAACGAAAACATAATTCCACTGCGTTTGCCAGCTCCGCTGTGGAATCCTATTTTCGTTTGATCTCAGAATTTCAACTGCTCGAAAAAACAGCATTACAGTTTTTGTTACCGACCGCGGTGTGTCACTTTATGTTACGATGAAATGCCATACCGACTGAGTCGTCATGAATGCGGGAGGAATAGTTTCTTTCAATTATCCACATTTCCGCTAAACATATACGATTTTTGAGAAAAGAACATCTATCAGTACATCGAATGAACGACGTTCTGCTGTTATCCGAAATTAAAATCGTGATTACAGTTTTTCTTACCGATTGAGTGACCATCGCATTGCGCTAAATGTACACGTTCTCCAAATGGCATGACATTTTTTCATTATCGATCACGAGTTTCTTCTACAAAAGATGCCGTTATCGACGGAGCTGCTCCGTCGATAACGAATCGCGACCCACATTTTTATCACGAACATTCTTTGTTTCCTATTTTGAAAAAAATCATAAAAAGTTCCTAACATATTAAAATAAAATATGCAAGATGAATTTATTGCCGACCATTAAAATATGAGCGTATGATTCACCTAACCTCAAAACCTCATAAAGCAAAATATCACTGGCATATTGCAGCCTGTGTATGAAAAGCACTCAGCAACACTATATCCGCGTGAACATAAAATGATTTACGAGTGATTTTAATCCGCGGCTAACATTGTTCCACGTATATTAGACATATATCACGAAGATTGTATAATCCGAGACTCGGATGTTCCGCGTTGTCGCGAAAGGATATGTATTCACGATAGAGTGAGATGGTCTCTCTGTGAGACGCCGGCTCTCGAGGTAGAAAGCGTGAAGCAATGGTATGAGGGTAGTTCCTGGTCGAGGTACTTTGGGTGAGCGACGTCATAAATCAGCGGAGGAGTGCTCCAGTCGCCTCTCACTGTTCTCACCCCTCCCGGACGAGTGGCCATGGAGGCTCGAGGGGGTGGGTGTGTTGGGGATGCAGGAAGGACGGGGAGTGGTGGTTGCTTTTCCTTTCCTCTTACTCTTATCTATTCGCTAGTGTCGCTTTCCAAGGGCTGCTGCTGTGCATCAGCCACAGTGAAAATGCAGCAAAAAGAAAAAGTGGATGAGGGTAGGCGGGGGATGGAAGAATAAGAAGAAGCCGTTGAAGGTACATGTTCTTCGCACACCTTGGCGAACATCCCCTTCCACAAGGCGACGCCTCGTTACTCTCACACAAACATCTCGAGTAAACCCCCTAACCCTCCCCTCCCCGCTAAACTCAGTCCACACTTTTGCATCGTTCTTTACGTCGCTTTTATTTCTCTTTTATAGTTTCTTCACGGTGGAATCGACTTTTTCAAGAAATGCTCCTTTACATTGCATGTCATCCAGTAAATTTCTATACTTGTTCTTTGTCCTTGCCGTCCGCAAACTGTAGCAATAAGGTATACGAGCGCATGCTTTTTACACAAAGTAATAGGAATGGGGTGGACGGACGTTTTTTTGGCAACGCTCGCGATTGCCGGTACTGTTATTGCCGTTGTTGTATTTGAACGCGCGACCTTTTTTCATAACGTTGGCCAAGAAAATGGATTCGGGCTTTAGATGTGTTAGAAAATGACCTTAAAACGAAACCGACTTACATTGGATTCGCTATGTATTTTCTATACCAGAAACCGAAGGCATTATGCCACAACATGTTTGATGTTTCTGTCTTTAGCGGGTTGAATATAAGTCTTATGGTGACCTTATGAGGCCCTATCAGGATGGCTTCTGATGCTTCATAACGGCTGATGATACCCTCATAAAGCTTTAAAGCAGAACATTTACCCATTTGAATTGGATCTGATGTGTAGTTTATGTATAACGAAGTAAAGGCATTGTTTCAAAACATTTTTGAAGCTTTATATCCTTCGGCAGGTTAGATATGAACTTATGATGGCCTTATGAGGTCTTATGATGATTAATCGCATTGCAAGGCAGTCTATGCTTTTCCTTCGTATTAACGCACCAATAGCTTCGTTTTATCGAGTCGAACACGTCGTCCAATCAGAAACAGAGAAAAAACTGATGTCATGATATCGATAGTTCTGTGATACGTCCGTTATGTCGTTTTTTTTAGATGGAAAAAGATATACCATATAACGAACGCTATTCCTCAAAGAGATTTATACGTGTTATACGAATAAATTAAAAGAGGATTTTTTTGATATCAGTGTACACAGAGATATCGGAAAAGCAGTGACAGAGATCCGCTTGTTCCCGTATGAAAAGCTTTCGAACGAAGAATGGTTAGGGAAACTCGAATCCGCTCTGTTATGACGTGTGTTTGACGATCGATTCGACATTTGGAGAGATTTGAGGAGACTACGTATCCATATATATATATACACGCATATACATATATACTCGTGTACAGTAGATATACGCATAATACCTCTGGGTTCTCGAGAATACAAACATACATACACACGGTGAGGTGAGTAGACGAGGAGAGATAGAGAGGCTGCTCCATCGACAAGAACGCCTGACTCTCGATCAATCTCGAGTCTGCGTCGAGAGAAGCGTGGCTGGCTGTGACACGAACTGGTGACTCGCTCTCACTGGCGATCGAGAACTCTCCACGAGACCAAAGTCTCTCCTTCACTTCCGTTGTTCTCTCGTCGCTATCGTAAACTCCACTATATCGCTCAATTCCCTCACTCACTGTTTACTACAGAGCCTTGTATTGTCATCCGAATTCGATTGACAGCGACTAAATCATCGTCAAGCACCGAAAGGTATTGAAAGGAGAGAGAACTCTCGATTGAATGAGAGATATCGAGTACGAATTGTCTCGCGATATAAATGCTTTTGTTAACGGAATAATTACCTAACGCTCTATTCGAATGGGTTTTATCTTCGATCGCCAACGCTCAGTCACGTATACAGAGCGTCACGAATCCACCACAGGGTGAAATAAATTGTAGAATCTTATTGTGCGATCAAAACTGAGCGACATTGGTATTTAACTTTTTTTTGTACAGCGAATTGTTTACGAGATAGAAGCAAATAAAGCTTTCAGCCAATTACAGCGCTTGGCTACTCGTGGCGCCATCTGACGAGTCACGCACTTTGGCTAAAAACATTTAAATGCTTGTAACTCGAAAACTATACGTTCTACGATTATTCGACAAAGGGAAAAGTTGTTCAACTTTAAACGTAGAATGCCCCCCCGGGGTTGGGGTATGATAGACCCCCACGAACCATAAATACAGACATACCAACATATGAGACCACTTTAGATTGTATAAGTAAGAAGAAGAACAAGAAAAAAGCTCAATAGTGGCTGGAATTTAAAAAATAATCATGATATTTCTATGAGAATTAATTATCAACTTTTTTTCGATAATTATTCAATGACAAGATGAATGTTTTTCTATGTGCGCAAATAAGCGAGTGTAATAAGCTTTTTTCATTGATACGATAGACAACAAGTAACTGAATCTGTTACATTTTGATTAAATCGCCTGAATTTTAATGCACGTCGAACCTTCAAGAGTTATGTGAAATCGCGAGAAGTGGAGTTGAATGGCATGATGTTCCATGCAGCGTATGAACTTTGCGGAGACAAATATTTATCTACCACCCTTCATCGCGGGAGTCACTGGCATTCGCCTCCCTCATTCCCTCTGGGAATGCAGCGAATGCCACTGATGCTGGAACGCCGTAGCGGAGGGCCCGGGAAGGATCGCATTTCGGAAGAGTTCGCGCAAGCGATCGGAGCGAGAAAAGCGTGTCAAGTGAAGCGATAATACCAATTCAAACTTTGCGAATCTAAGCCGTTCTCATCGGGATGAATAATCCGAATTATTCCGCATGTAAAAAGAAAAAAATACAGCCAAAGAAGGTATGCGCCTTTGCGTCAGACGATTGATCAACTGAATAAAAGTGACGAGTCTAAAGAAACTACAAGTTAAAATTACGAAAGTTTATGCATTTAAGTTTAACCGTAAATTCTTGAGTTAAGGAGCTATTTGATTGTGATAAGTTATGACAAATAAAATACATTTTACTGTCCGACGATTTAGCGCTTCCTTCATTCATTATTGCTATAAATATATATTATACAAAGCCATGCGACACCTTAAGTACGGTAGCAACACACCCGCATAGTTCCCTAATAAAGCGACCACGCTTATGAAATATATACAGATACATACATATATGCATATAATACATCGTTGAGGATGCACCGAGGGTGTATGATGAAGGAGTACGAAGGAGAGAGTTGGGCGGATGAGAGGAAGTGCAGAGATTCAGCCCCTTCTAGGCACGTCGAGACGTACGTTCCACCCTACGACACTCTAATTAATTCACAGCCTGATTCCCTCCTCTCTCTCTCTCGCTCTCTGTGCTCTCGCCGTCTCGGACCTTCAAGAATCCTTCGTGTGAGGGCTCCTCTCTCGCGCGTCTACATCGCTCGCTCTAACGCACGCACAGCCTCTCTTGGACCGTGAGTAGTTAGGTATACGAAGACGAGAGCTCGTGCCTAGCATATTATCATTCGGTTAACTACGACACGTCGGACCGAGCTTTCGGAACAAACTCCTTTATGAAATCCCTGTCCGATCTTTACGACCACATTAACTATACACCACGCGACGATGTGCCGTCCACCTTCTAGGGGATTAGTATTATGGAACTCGCTTCGTAATGATGATAGCGGTATTATAGTAATTATACCAGTGGCCCGGTCAATGGTGGTCCCGTGAGGCCATATCAGCGGCTCATTCATTAGTAAGTTTACCAAATTTTAACCTCGAATTCAACATTCAAGTTTGATATTCAGTTAAAAATCGTACGGAATCGGCTTCGATCTTAAATTCAAGCTTACGATCGATCGTACGGCCTATAATTCGGTTTTTATTAATTTTTAGTAATAGTAATTATACCGGTGGGTCGATGAATCGTCTCGTGAGATCATATCTGCGGCTCATTCGTCATTAAGTTTAAGACCCAAAGACGACCGATCGATCGACCTTACGCCCTGAAATTTTGATCCTTAAGCCATAAATCCACTTCAACGGAACCTTTTTTGGGGTCAAATGACAACCTAAACTTGAATTTAATTTTAAGGTCAAGTTAAGCATAACTCGCGATGTTAATACAGTTAAATGAAATTAAAGAAACAGACTTTGCAATAGCAAGGAAATGCTTATGTCCATCAGATGAATTGGTGATCACAAACAGTTAGCTGAAGACTCAGATTGACAGTATAGACAGTCAGACGTATGGTTGGAGAACAACGTGAAAGACGGAAGATTAATAGAGCTGTGTTACGGTAGTACCCTTCAGATTGAAGGATGTAGTTGGCACTATAGTGGTAACAACGACGATGCACTTGGAAAGCCAGTGCCTGTTACGATTTCCACTCAAACGAGCGACGCTATGATGTTTCTCGTTGCAGTCTGCAACGATCCATCGTACCGTCGCCAATACACATCCATATGCATATCGTTAAACGCAGAGGCGTTGGCAATGGCGTTCGATAGCCAGAACTGTGTTCGCAAACGAGAGAAACGTCGAATTCTACGAAAGCTCTGTACATCGCGCTTTGCTTGTTTATTCCACGACAGAGCTTCAGCTCCACGGCGCATCCTCGAGGCTTGTTTGCCAATCGGCATTCGCTTTCGTATACTTTGCTCGAGAGCGGGTCGTCACTTAATGGTATACAATGCTTCGACAAGAAACCTTCGACATGCGAAAACGGCGCCTCGAGGTTGACGTACTTTTGGATTGCATTTTACTTCACGGTGAACCTTCGATAGGCGAAGGCAAAGTTAAACGCAAAAAGGTTAAAATTTATGAGAAATTAACGACGACTTGCAAAATTGCTGATCGGTGCAAATTTTCTGTAAAAAGATGCGCAATTTTTTTTTACGCATCGTAAAACCGAAGAGCGCGAAATATTATTGAAGTTTCGAAGAAATGCGAATTATAGTAGAATTATGAGGCTACAACTCCATTTGCAGAGATAACTAAATTCGTTTTCCACATTGATAAGCATTATTTTGCCGATTTAATTACGCGTCTACCCGATACCAGAAAAACTGACGTCAAAAATAGTCAAATTTCATAATTGCAGTCATTTTTTTTTTCCAATGGAAGAGCCACTGAAACGTTCAATCCTATCGTATAACTTTTGTTTCCGTTGGGAATAGTCGGCAACGAAATTTTTCGGAAGTCATATTTTTTCGTCTATAAAACCAAATCCTTCTGACACACTGACGGTCTGATTAAAAAAAAAGCATCAAAGAGAAAAATACAACGACGACGGTTTTTGTTTTATACCGATCCGCGTGTTCGGTCCTCGAGCTTTTTTCTTTTTTTTTTTTTTCGCCGACACAACGCGGCACTGCAAACATCGCGCCGAAGCTTCGATGTACCGGATCTCTCTTGTTTGTGCGTTTACGCTGACACGTCGGATTTTCGGCGTTATTTCCCTCCACGATTCTCGGCAAAAGCGCGCGGATACAGGAATTCGCGTCTGGGAGTCGTGGACCAGTAAAATTCACGATTCACATGCCTCCGTTCGAGGAATTACGGATTATGTCTATCCACTGTTTAACAGAGCTTTTTGCACGACCCGGAAACGTCGAGAAAATAAAAAAAATAAATCGCATGGAAACAAAAAATTTTTTTAGAGAGCCTCGCGTAATGCTATAAAGAACCGAAACACAAAGCCTTTGGCTTTCATCGATTTTTCTTTTTTTTTCGTATTTAATAGCGCATGTGGACGGTTTTACGGTTTCATGTTGACAACAATAAGGTTCTTGGGATTTTCTTTTCTTTATTTATTTCTTTTGGCCTTTTGCTCGGCCAGAGGCTTCGATGAAATGTCCAACGGAGTTTCTTTTTACGAGTCGCGTAGAGACAGAGACAAAGATGGCGAAGGAAAGAAAGTCCACCGCGTGAGACACAGAGCGGAAAAAAAACGATGTTCACGGGTCGCTTGACTTCCTAAACCCCATAGACCCTCTCGCGTAATATACCAAAAAGAAAAACGGAGGACATAGAGTAGGTATAGAAGACACGACAATAAAGCTCCGCGTCATCGTATTGTCCGGAGCAGCAGAAAAAAAAGAATACGCGATGAAAAAAGGCGAAAGACCAAAGCTGTGAGTCGGAAGTTCTTAATAATCAGTTATCTCACATTACGAGGGCAGCGATAAAATAATTAAAAAAAACAATGGCGATTTTGCTCGCGTCATCTTTTAGCGATGGTGCCTATTGACCAAATTCTCATTTTCTTACGATACGAAAATTGAAAGGTTTTCTTTTTTTTTCATAAAGAGGCATCAAAATTTTATTATTTTGTTTTTAATAAAATTTTACGGAATTCTGAGAAAAACGGAGTCGCAATTTTTATCAATCTGACGTATCGACTTCCGTTCGATTAATTATCCAATTATCAACAAAATTTGCGTGACAGAAGATCAATAGTTTCGAGGAAAAAAAGTTTCACGTCCGAGTGCACTATCGACTTTCCGTCCGCATAAATTATCAATTTCGATAGGTGATAGCCAATCAGCGAACGACAGCGATACCTTCGATCAATTTCCGCGGACTACGGATCGTCATTTTTTTTTTTTGGACACATTGCAAAATACTCAAAAATATTTTTAAACATTTTTCGGTTTTTCTTGTTTTTTATTTAACTCCGAACGGATGCAGAAGGTGAATAATAAAAAATTTTATCGATGTAATTTATAAAAATTCATAAAAAATACAAAAAATCCGCTTTTTTCCAACAAAAATATGTTAGAAATATTAAAAAAAGAATGTCGAATCGATTGAAGATTTTTTTTTAATTAGAGATACGCGATTAAGGTGTACGCTGCGGTTGAATTTATCTCGACACTGAGGTTTGTCGAGAATGAAATATACGGGACACTCGACTGTAAGAGACTCGACCGCATGTATGTTAATTAATTCGGTAGACGCGCGAGGTACGGGTAAACGTGCCAAACAAACGAGATGTGTCGTTGCTCGTTGCTGACAGCACTGAATGTGGCCAAACCCTGTGGTTGTATACGCGCGCGTGTGTATTTCTACCGAGTGTACTAATACGCACGCTACAGTTATACCGATTCGCGTTCGACGGCGCGACACTTTGAGATAATCATATTCCCGGGAGGCACGCAATTGGGTACACTTCGTGTGTGTTTCCCGCAGCCTGAGAAAACAAACACGCAGTAAAGCGGCATAGCGCAATGTGTTTATTACCTCCCCGCGGGTGGTACGTCGACGATCGCGGCGACGATAAAAATATCGCGACACGACGACATTTCGAGTGAATAGATGAATAAAATTAAAACAACATTATGTTTCGATAAATAATCGAATATAGGAAAAAAAAAAAAAAAGAAAAATTGTTCGTAAAGTGGATAAAATTAAATGCAAAAGATCGACGAGGATGGGATTCGAACCCACGCGTGCAGAGCACATTGGATTAGCAGTCCAACGCCTTAACCACTCGGCCACCTCGTCACATGATAATTATAAATTTTCCAAAAAATCAACGATTATTGTACATTTTTTTTGTTTTTTTTTTTTCGAAATAGTAAGATTTTTGCATAAAAAAAATATTCCGAAATTAATTCCAAGTGTGTGGAAAAATGTACTCTTCGCATTAAATTTATACCCGATCGACCGTATAATTAATTTTTGCTCGGTGAATTTTCGTCGTAACAGTATCTCGTAAAAGTTGAGTTTGGGGTTTTTTTTTTTTTTTTTTCTATAAGTAATTCGGTGGTACCGCAGGAGACGCGATGGAATGAGCTTAAAGCAAGAGAGGCGCTCCTATTCGTGCAACGAACCTCGGTCTTCGGCGAGAAACGGGTATAGCTTACGCGTTTAGCGCACCTCCAAACTAATCGCAAAAGTTCGCCAACTTCCTTGGATAGGAGAGGCTACTTACTTTCTTCGTTGCAAGGCTTTACCTCTCGGTGAATTTTCGCGGCAAAACTTTGATCGAGAAAAGCCGCGTGCTTGCATCACTTTAGCCGAGCCGTGGGATACTTCTCGAGTGCCTTCTTTCGGTGCTGCTGACACCTCGAGACGGCTACAGGGTCGCCGAGACCAACGAGAGAACGCGAGCGATGGTGCGCTTTTCCGCACCATCTCGGTTGCGGGCCGACGAGAGGGGTCGCGAAATGATGAGAAATATTAAATGAACGGGGATTCCCCGGTTTCCTTCTTTACCTTGAAGTCCATCTCCTTCATCCCTCCCTCCCCCTCCCCCCTCCGCACCCCGTTAACTTTTGCTCCGCGCCGAAGACTTTGTAATTTAAAAACCTCATCAGACGACAAAGCTCCGGAAATAATCATGCAGCAACACCAATGGCTTTACCGCGATGAGCTCCAATGCGCGTTGAAAAAATTATTTATTTTTCGGCGAATAGCTTCGAAGTATTTGTTTTGCTAAAGCAAAATTCAAATTCGTTGATGGAAAAAAATTGGAGCTCCGGAAATTAAAATGGGAAGACGAAGAAATCGAACGCGTGAAAAAAAAGAATTTGTTTTTGGATAATGAATGGTAGCATTTTTTTTTTGGGATTTAAAAAAAAATAATTTTGTCATTTTTAAAATTTTTTTTCAGCATACAATTTTTCTTTATATATTTGAGTTTCAAAAGTTGTAATTAAATATTAAAAGTATACTTTGCGAAAATTAAAAAATTCTGCATTGAAAAAATTAAACTCGGAAGATGAACAGACGATGTTGCGGAACAAAATATTTTTCTAATGATGAATCATCGTTTCTTTTTTTTTTTACGGATTTAGCTCTTCTCTACCTTGTAGTTTGAGAAGTTGAAGAATAATTTATGCAGATTTGAAAATTCTTTCGTGAAAATCAGTGCACGTAAGATGAGACGAAGACGTTGAAGGAGAAAAATCTTTTGTGCTCTGATTAATCACATTTTCTTAATGCATTTCGTGAAGTTCTGCTTTCGCGAAGTTGAAAATTCCAATTATAATCTATATGAAAATTTGAAGACTCCATATAATAAATTGTTGAAAAAAAAAATTATAAAAAAATGCATTTTTCGAAAGATCTTTTTTCCAACACTTTTGATTTTTGGAAGAAATCGTTTCTGAAATTCAAGTTTGTGTACAGAAACTTGAAGCATAAGAGTCACGAAGGCAATTTTTTCGATGGATTAGAAAAAAAAAACATCCATAATATATATTTGTACCGATTTTTATCCATTTTTTATTTCTATCGATCGATAAAATTTAATTTTCGCAATTTTTTAAAAATTTATTTATTTGTCTTCGTTTTTCTTTTTCAATCGATAAAATAAATAAAAATTATGCCGATCCGATGGACGCACTTCGTTCTCTTTGGGATAAATTTGATGCAATTTTCAAGTCACTGGAAATTAAATAAAATGGATTCACTCGGCATTGTCCTCGACGAATTTAACACAATTTTCAGATTGCATACAACAGCAGAAGAGTTTATACTTCGTTCGGTAAGAACTCTCCTCTGTTCTATTCTGTCGCGAATAAAATGCTGAATCGAAGTGAACCATTAAAGTTTGAATTTATAGCCTGTAACGTCGCAGCGGTAACACGGTCGAGAAATTCGTTGGCTGGTTGGCCGGACTACGTAAAGCGCTCGACGTTGAGTAAAAAAGAAAGATCGTTAATAAATGCAAATTGTGAAAGGTCCGGCGAAGCTGATTGTTATAGTTCTGCCGATTTAATTGATCCCTCTCTCGCAATTTTCTTCGTCGTAACTATTCTCATTAAAGATCTCGATCATTTTATATATCTGGTCGAAAAACTGTAGAATTTATATAAAGTTTCGAAGATAGTAGAAATTACGAAAATTCCGAATTTCTTTTTGCTCATCGTTTTAATTACCGTCAATTAAGTAAAAATAGGTCGATTCGCGAGTCGAATAGTTACGTGAGAAAATTAAACTTTATTTTTATGCACTCCGTTTTTTTTATCATTCCTATGGTTATTAAGTTATTATTTGTATAATGTGTATAAAGATAAAAAAATTGTATAAATAATTACGGAATTTAGAGAAACGGGTTTCCCACCAGTAATTTCTTTTTTTCATTTTTTTAACTCCGATTATTGTCACTTAGTGAAATTACTAAATTTAACTTTTTTTTTTAAGCATTCTGCTTTTCTTCGTCTTCTTATAATCATTCTGTTGTTCATTAAGTTATTTGTAAAAAGTTGAGAAAAAAAAAATCCGTTGTCCGCTATAAAGATAAAAACCATTGCGAGAGTTGCGAACAGAGAAGATCGTGTGGTTGTTAATTCGCAAGTGGAAAACGCTACGATGGGACTGTATACAAGAGCTTTACCTTCGGGGGCATCCGTGCGTTCAAGTTTTTAATTCGTTTCGTTCCGGAATAAATTTAGTGAAACCCTCTTGTTTTTTTCTTCTTTTTTTTCACTTTGTTTCTTCTTTCTTCATTCGTTTTAACTCTCTTTTCTCTTAGAGGTGCACTTGCAAAAGTAAAAGCTGCGAGGTTCTCAAGGTTTGCGAAAAGCTTTTTTTTTCATTTCTAAAGTTCGACAAACTGTTCTTCGAAGCAATTCAAGTTTTGTATACAAGTACCGATCTTTTGTGATATTGTTTTATTCTTGTCTTACATACGTAAACAGTTTCATTTTAGAATTTTTCGAATAATTCAATGTATTTTCTCGCGAAATCGAAGCGTCAAAAATATATCGAACATATAACCAATAATTTTTTTGAGACCTCGAAATTTCGAACTAAAGAATATAAGTTAATTTTCCACTATGAGAAAAAGAAAAGATAATAAAGTTTCATATTTCGAAAAAAATGTATCCACAATCATAAAAGCACTATATCAATTTTTCCGCGAAATGTAAAATGAAAAAAAAAAAAAAAAAAAATTCCGTGTATCGTTTTTCGTTAATTCTGTTTTATTTTAACTTTACCGTGTCATGTTTTATCGGTAAAGTGAGGTAACGAGCCGTTGCACACGACGGGAGGTCTGTGGAGGATAGGGGAG
Organism: Buathra laborator; assembly: GCA_934046635.1. Lineage (NCBI taxonomy): Eukaryota > Metazoa > Arthropoda > Insecta > Hymenoptera > Ichneumonidae > Buathra > Buathra laborator. Next base: position 12,068,443 of record OW203900.1, read on the forward strand.
GATACGTCAACACCGATGCTTTTTTTTTTTTTTTCAACATGTGCGCGCGATATCATGTGCACGTAGGTCATAGCTATCTCTGCTGAAAAGGCTGGAAGGGGTGAGTTTGAGGAGTAAAAGAGCGGAAGGTAAGTTAGTATGGAGGGCGGCGAGGAAGAGACCACCTTCCACACGACCGGAAGCGACTACGTAATAAGAATTTGCATAATCCTTGCGGTCCTATCGCATCCGGTGAGGTGGTGTATAGCAAAAAGGAAAAAAAGACGAAGTAGTAGAACCGACAAAATACCTCGAAGAAGTGGGCCTGAAGCTGAACCCACCATCTACTCTATAACTTTATCTACGGTTCTCTCCTTACTTTCCTCCCTTTACTTTGTATGTATATATATACACATATATATATGCACCTTGTATCTTAGTTCAAGAGAATCCCTCTTCGGGTCTATCAGCGAGAAAACTTACCGCACGACTCCCACGTGACTACTCAGTGGTCCATCCGTCGTCGTAGCTTTACTACAATGAATGCTAAGGGTTAGAATGAAACTAAACGTGACGGAAGGGTGAATTAGTTGCGGTAAAAGAGAACGAAAAACTTTGCGTGTAAGAATACTAAGAAAAATATAAATAAAAAAGCATTCAGAGAGATTTTTTTTCATTTCCGATAAAATAAACGAAGCGTCAAATTATATTTATAAATGTCTGAATTTAAAGTGAAATTTGGTTTTACTTGTATCTTAAAGTCCAAATTTTTATGAAGTTTTGGTTAAAGTAAATGTGTTTTACTTCAAAGTAAAGCAGTTTTTGCAACTTTACTTAAAGTATATGTGTTTTACTTCGAAGCAAAAAGTACCTATAACTTTAATTAAAGTAAAGGTGTTTTACTTCGAAGCAAAAAAGTACCTTTAACTTTAATTAACGTAAAGGTGTTTTACTTCGAAGCAAAAAAGTACCTTTAACTTTAATTAACGTAAAGGTGTTTTACTTCGAAGCAAAAAAGTACCTATAACTTTAATTAACGTAAAGGTGTTTTACTTCTAAGCAAAAAAGTACCTATAACTTTAATTAACGTCAAGGTGTTTTACTTCGAAGCAAAAAAGCACCTATAACTTTAATTAAAGTAAAGGTGTTTTACTTCGAAGCAAAAAAGCACCTATAACTTTAATTAAAGTAAAGGTGTTTTACTTCGAAGCAAAAAAGTACCTATAACTTTAATTAAAGTAAAGGTGTTTTACTTCGAAGCAAAAAAGTGCTGTAACTTGATGGACGATAAGGATACTTAAGGATACATTACTATCTAAAAAAATTTAAGCCGCCATCGTCCTTTGAAGAGATAAAGGCATCTCGGGAATATGATAAATACGCTCGTGATATCGATGCTCGGATGGTAATGGTATTACCATAATATAACGAAGGTACAAAGCACCGATGTATGGAGAGGGATAAAATTTCACAAGGGTATAATGGGGCACCTATGCAACTTAAAAAAGAAAAAAATATACATCGCGAAGTGCTGTTTCGCAAAGTGCTTGCCACATAGAGGGAATGCGATAGAGTAAAGTGTATGCATAGTGTGCGAGAGATAATATGTGTGAGAGGTCAAGCTGGACACCCAGTGGCTGTGCTCTATCATTCCAATTACGGCAATTATCCGTTCGGCGAATGGAGTGAATATAGTATAGACAAAGAGGAGAGAGTGAGGGAGGGGTGGGGGATAGGGATGAGATTGTAGAGAGGCGTATTACTGCGACGCGGCCGCAATTCGGCGGGAATGAAGAGTGCTGGGTGTACCTCGCGACCGGATAGGAAAATGTTAAAATCGGATTAAAGTACCGACGAAGGGCTATTACCGCCTCGCGATATTAAGAGTTTCACCCCGAGGGTTAATTAGTTTACGCGGGACGATAGAGAGGCGTAAGAGAAAAAAAATATAAAATGAAAAAAGAAAAAAAAAAATTGAAGAGCCCTCAACGGGGGGAAAGGAAATGAAAATTGGGTCGCTACAGTGAATGTTCTTTTTTTTTTTTTTTTTTTTTCAGTCGATAAATTGAAAAGCTCTTGAAACACACGAAATATTTTACGAGTGCAAATATTGGCCAGCGAATAATATTTCTCTTTGCAAGTATCGGTTGAGAGTTGTTTGAATTTATGAAATAACAAAATGTTTGGAATTTGGATGAATTAAAAAAATAATGAAGCATTTATTTTTAATTGGAGTTTTTATGAAAGGTGGGCGAGGAATGACAGAGCCAAGCGGGGAGTAGTAGTTGTGGCAAATATGTGGTCAGACATTACGTTTGACAAAAGTTGTAATAAGAAATAAGAAACGTTCAAGTTTGGTAGAAAAATCGGTAAAAATTTGGAAAAATTGTAAACATATGTATTAACCTTTTAAAATGTCATCCAAATTTAATAATGTTTTGTAAAAAAAAAAAAATGTACCATATCTCTATATTTCGTAAGATTCACGACAGTTTTTCGACGACCTACGAAAAACTTTTTCCAAAGTGCCTTAAAGCAAAAAAAAATGTCGTCTTTACCCAAAAAAGGATCAACAAAAACATAAATAAAATTTATCAGAAAGCGGACAACGAGACAAGCAGAGAAATTTTCTCGCGAATTTTCGTCGAGAAAATGTAGAGAATGTTAACAAGCGCGGGAAAGCAATAAAGTGTCTTGAATTACAAGTGCGAGACGCGGTAAAATGGGATCATACGAAGGAATTTAAAGCAAAAAGCTGTTGGGGACCGGAGAGTGAAGGAGGCAAACAGTCGCGATAGCAATGAGATAAAAGTATGAGAAAAATATTCGTTAGAAAATTTTGAGCTCAGATATAAATCTCTTGCGGGTGTAGTCCGCTCGTATTATACCCGTAAGATTTTTCAACCCCTTTCCACCCCCCCCCCCCCCCCCTCCCCCACCCCAGCGACACGGGAACAGCCCCTCTTCAACGGCAAATCCCTCCGCGCTTTCCGCCACTACTTACCGGATATTATGCTCGAGAAATTTCTACCATTTCGCGAGGGACATACCGCGAGTGCCTTTGCCACTGTCTTTTCTACTCGTAACTCTGTTTCCCTATGTTTTCCGCAACCACTTTCGTTACGCGAGTATTTTCATCTACACACGGAAACACGAGGGAGAAACATATGTGGCAACGTTCGCGTCTGTGTATTTTCCTGAGGACGAGGCTTGACGAAACTAAATATTTAAACGGCCAGCAAGTGTAAACTCGTGGAGTGCACTCGGTGTGCATTCCGCGTCAGTGATGCATCACCGTGGTGAGTCTCTCTGTCTCTCTCGTATTACGGCGAAAAGCTCTTTTGAGTTTACGAGTTAAACCGAATACGTACGTATAGTCTAATATACATATAGCATGCCGAGCTTTACCACTCACCCTGCTTCCCGTTTAACGCATTGACGATAAACCGCATTGTACAAAGTATATTATGCTAATTTCTCAAACGAATAAAATTTCAAAGCGAAAAAAATGTGTACCGTAAAGTGAATCTTTTTTTTTTTTTTTTTTTTTTCGTAAAATTTGATGAAAAAGGTGTTTTCCGACGATTAAAGTCGATCGATTTGAAATATCTATGTTTGAACGTATTTACAAACATCGATACTTCGGGGTTTATTTTTCCCCCTTAAATGAAAATATCCGTCGAAAATATTTATCGGATAAAAAAAAAAAAAAAAACGAAAAAAAGATCGCGATGTGATAAAATATAATAACACAAATCTGTTCATTTCCCAATAATGATGACTTGCGGCGAGGGGTGAGCGTTAGTCCGGAAATTCAAGCCGTCGCCGGAAACCACGGAATGTTTCCTCCGGCACTCCATAAACTCCCCCCCCCCCCCGCGTCGATCGCTAATAATATTCCTTCCACGCAGCGAATCGAGAGATGCCGAAACTGTTGAAAATTAATTCTCGAGGAAGTCCCGTAGACACGGTAATATTGTCGCGGAACGATCGCAGAAAAGCCTCCGGCTTCGTACACTTCCCTTTTCCCGTTTTCACAGCACTTTCCAGTCTTCGTACCTCTCCGACGTCTTCTCGTGTCGCTCCTTAATAAATCCGACGTCTCTTCTCTACCTTTCGGGAATCTCTCTTGGGATCGTTGGTAATTAAGCAAATTCTCCTTACAACTGTTTGCCCGACGATGGCAATTCTCGGAATGAAATTTTCTCTGTTATTTTAATTCGCGGCGCGCTTTCTCGTGCAAACAGAGATTGATAATTATAACAAATCTCTTCGCTGACAATTGAAGCATCTTTGTCATTCATAATTGCAATAAGCTTTTCATAAATAGCTAACATAACTACTCGGAAATCGCAAAACCTCTTTTTTTTAAATATCATTACAAAAAATGAGAATAAAAATCAGCTTTGAATTAAATCTGAATTTTCATTTATTAAAAAGAAATATCTATATATAATTTCCCCAAATTACTGAAATTCAGCGAAAAAATTTAAAAAAATTTAAAAATCGGACTGTTTTTTCGATCTTTCGATATTTTCCAATTTTGAAATTTTAAATACAGCATTAAGGAAATCATGTTGAATCTTACGATTCTACGTGAAAAAAGTCTACTATAGTCCTGTTGATTATCGAAAAATAAATTATTGTTAATCGTCCCGTTGTGGCGTCTGAGATCGTTAAATCGCTTCTTCATTTCCCTTATCTCCTCTCAATCTGTCGTTCGACACGAGAAGTGATAGTAATACGAAGAGATTCGAAGAGCCTTTGATTGCTTTTGTGTTCCCGTTTGGCCTTAGCCCTCGGTGGTCTTTTCACTCGGTGCTTCTGCTCTCGATGCCTTACCAGCTTTCTCTCTATCCTCCTGTCTTCTCATCTCGCGTTTCTTCCTCTATTTCTCAAGTGGTCGGACACTCGAGTGCCCGACTTCTCCACTCTCTCCAACCCGCGCCAACGGGAGAGTACCAACGGGACGAGGAAAACTCGAGTGGCTGGTTTCTCGCTCAGTCACGTAGAAACGTGCGTCGAGATAAAGAAAAAAAAAAGAAAAATAAAACGTCTTGCTGTGCATCGCGACGACGTGGATGAGGGGACGCGCGAGTAGAAAGAACAGAAGGAGTAAAGGGTTGCATGAGACTGTGCGGTAGAGAAGAATATGTACCCGCTGGAGGGTGCAACGGGATATCCTTCTGCACTCGCGTCTCTTCTCTGCATAGTCTGACGACGTCGCAACCGAAAGGGTCTCGCCGCGAAGCCGATGCCTCTCCGTACAATAGAGGAGACTCTCGGATGCGAAGCGTTTGCGACTTTTTCGGTGATGACGAGACACTTTTTTTTTCACGGTATTTTTACGCGAAACAAATCGTAGAGAAATCGATTAATCGAAAAAAAAAAAAATCGATGTTCATCGATTTTAGGGAAAAATCGAATTATTTATTCATATGTATTTCGTTTTTTTTTTTTTTAATTTTTATAAATTTATTTGCTTTTTTTTTCGAGGGTTTTTCTCTCTATCGTATTTTTTTTATACATTATTTTTCCAAGCAAAATCGCCGGACGTTGTTGAAGCATTAATGGAATAACAAACTTCTCGGAACATCGAAAATATCGAAAGCTAAACAATTTTTTTTTTCATCCTCTATTTTGTTCGAACTCTCGGACAGTATGCACATAACGAATGGCTTTCCATTCGTTTCCGTTGAGAAAATAAAAAAAAATGTTTAAAAAATCTTCGGTCACCGAAACTTTTTTGCATCGCCGACGCGAGTCGGCGGGTTTTTTTTTTTCATCTTTTTTTCAGAGTTCAGGACGAAGGGGTATGATGATAGTGACAAGTTGTTCACAGGATAACAGAGTTCGGCGAGGCGCGAGGCGGGATTTTTCACCAATTTATCGAGAACGGATTAGTCGAGTGCCACGATGCTGCACTGAGTCGGATCAGAGAGTACGTACTATACGGTAACATCGGGAGCCGGGAGAGTCGTCGAGAGAACTGTCGCCCCAGTAATTCGCACCCCACGATCGAGGGGCCGAAGTTGCCCTGTGGGTTCAACTATCGCAAATGAAAGCGCGGGGGCTGTCCGGTTACAATAGACGAGCACCGCGAGCGAAATCCTTCTCCCTGATCAACGCTTTGTATTTTTTATTCACAAAGAAATGTTCACTACCGAAACATCTCAGCAAAGGAAATATTCAACGACAGTTGTAAAAAAAAAAAAAAAAAAATCAAAATTACAACGATCGTAAAAAAAAAAAAAGATAAACGACAATTTTTCCGAGAGAAAAAAAATGAGAATTCTCAAAATCAAAAAATATTTCTTGATGGTGAAAAAAAAGTTAAATTATGGAAATACAGTAAAAAAATAATTTAAAAAATGATGAAAATGTAATATTTTGGAGTGTTGTAAAGATATGACGATGCGAGAGATAAGACTTTGCAGTTTTTCGCAATCGATATTTTCATCGACGAGTCACGAATCTCGTATTTTATAGCCGAAATGTCGATACTTTATTGAGACTATAAGTTCATCCATATCCGTGACGACTGTAATAAGAGATGAATTTTCGCTGTGAATGAAACGGCGAGTAGTGTCAGTTCTATGGGTACTGTATATTGGTATAGTGGTCGTTGGAAGAGAGAGGCTTTCCAACCGTAGAGGCGCGCGTGGAATTGGCAATTTCGGACGCTTTGAACTGCGCGTCCGAAGCGGTCTGAGCAGAGTGCCTCGTGTACACGGATCCATCGCGCACAGCCTCCGACCGTTGGGTACGAATCTTGTATATAGGAAGTTGGAATGCTACCGAGGAGCGGAATATTATAGAGTCGGTAGAAGAGCCCGATGGGCTCTTGATCGTTGCTGGAACTCGAGGAATTGCCTCGGTTGGCCGGCAAAACGACTCTCGTTTTACGAGAGACCGGATACTACCGCGAGCTTATACGTCGTTACGCATTTCCACTCGCAGCGTACAGATACACGACTAACTACGTTTCCGGCTGTACGAGGACATTCGGATTAATCGTCACGCCAACTATCGATTATTCGGTAAAGCATCGAACTATTGTTGTTGCTTTGAGAAGATAACGGAGTTTTTTCGTTTAAATAAAAATAAAAATTGGTAACATAAAAAAAAAGAACTCGATAAACGAACGTCAGTGCCAAAAATTAAATTGCTACGTGCCGTAGTAATAAAATGAAAAATTGTAATCAAATAATGTGAAAAATATATATTTATTATTTATATGAAGAAAACGAAGGGTCGTTTTTTTCGCATAAAAAATAAAATGATTACATCGAAAAAAAAAAACATATATATACTAAAGACCATTGCTTCGTTTTATTATAATTTTTTAAAAATGTTTGAAATATTTAAAAAAATTTTAAAAGGAACATTTAAAAAAAAATGTTACGCCACCCTAAAATGTCATCTAAAAATCATATCATTTTTAGGCCTAAAAAAATAGCACTTTGCGATACTAGTGCGAAAAAGTGGACTTTACGGCGAAGGTTAGCCCGACTGGGCGTTGCATAAATACTCGAAGCGTGTCGTAAATACTGTGCGCATGCGCCCGTCCCGAAAAGCGCCACCTATCGTCACGGTTGGCCGGTACATAAAATGGCACTTTTCATACGTGTATTACAAAAAGTATCTATAAAAGAGTTAAGGAATCAACGGATTTGCGAGATAATTATTCGGATGCCTCTGTATATAGTGGCATTAACGCCCTTCGATGGATCTACGAATTGATTTACATCGAGGACTTCACAGTCCAATTGGTTTGTGTGTCTACAGTGCGTGTGCCTTGACCCTTCGGATTGCTTGCGAAACCACCAAAGCACTGAATATACTGCGTTACACGATAGCTGCGGTTTCCATCGGAGACCATATAGCCACATCACTACTGATATCGAACTGTCGAGGAAATCGCGAATGGTACAACTGCGTTCGAGTTTGTGGTCGCAGTTACACCCTACAGGATCGCACAGGGAGAGAGATGTTTGGCGAATTGTATGCCCGAATGGAAGTGATGCCGCTCCGAGTGGCATTCCGGACAAATGCACTGTGCGAACGTATTTCGATCTGCGAACGATCATTGATACGGGTTCTGTAGTGCAGTGTAGTGGCAACCAGTTTGGATGCAGTATACGGCGTAAATTGTCCATGGAATGTACGATTAGCATCGACGATATCGCGTCATAACCCTTCTTGCGATGCAATTTGCACATCGACGACTATAGTTGGTTAATTGAAAGCGACGTTCGACTTACTAATGTGTAAATGAATCCGAAACTACTAGAATTCTATATATTCCACGTGTCGGGGATTTGAATAGATAACATTTGTTTATTGACATATATGTAATGCATCATATATATCGATAAAAATATATATATGACGCAGAAAATGTGTTAAAAAGTAACGATTGATAATAATAATAATAATTTTAAAGAGTTTAACCCTTTACAGTCCCAAGAAATGTGTAATGTGCGCTAATGTGCTTAATGTGTATCGTGTTACGTGTAACGCATAACGCGTAATGCACACTACGCAATGAGTAATGTATATAACGTATATGTCGTAAAGTGTAATATGTGAGGCGTAATTTGCAAATTTGCAACTTGCAACTCGCAGCTTGTAACATGTGCTGTGCAATGTGTAATGCGGAATGTGTAATGCGGTAAATCTAAAATCTCATATGCATACATAGAGGATAACAAACTCCACGAAACTGCGTCGATCCGTCATTCGAGGTTATAATTTTCCTCCGCCAGACACATTTGAAATATAAGTTTAACAAAATATTGTGGAATTTCGGATGTTTGAATAACTATGAATTCAACGGATGTCGAAATATTTTCATTCTACATCTGTTATTCTCACGTCTGGCATAAACATAAATGATGAAGTACAAGCGGTTTGCCGCATACCGTCTGGCAATTGCGGAATAGGAGAACCCAAAACAGAAGGGAAGCACAGTAAGGGATGACGCGCTTGGCGCGCGCGCTGCTACTCGCGGGTACGTTGTAATTTATGTTTCAACTGGAGAATGAAGATATGGGATGAGGAAAGAGATTCGAGGGATAGGGAAAGGGGAAAACGCGGCGCTCGTGCTTGCGGCAGTGAAATTTTGGGCAAAGGAAATTCTCAAGGCAACGAGATAGCGCGCGTTGAGCTTAAGCGGCGAAGTTTGTGCTGCTTTGGTTACTAACCCGGGACAGAAGAGAGTACATAGCTACAAGGGAAAACCGAGTGAAGTGTACCTCAGACGCAAAGATCTGTATTTACCGTAACCACTTACGGATAAAAGGAGTACCTACTAAGAAACCGTCGGCCAAGTGAGACTCTCGAGGAATTCAAATTTCAAACGTTTCTTCATTCTTCTCCTTACTCTTGGAGCGGTACCAGAGGTTGAATGGCGTAAATCAAATAAGTACGAAATGGAAACGATCAAAGTAGACATACTTTGGCTAAGTGATCTGAATGTTCGCCAAAACCTTGACTTATGAATTTAAAAGCGATTCGTCATACCAAATAAAGTTTGGACTTGTGTTCTGCTCAATTTTCAGCACAAAAACGGATTAAACTCAAGTTAAGAACAATCTGAAGTGCGAAAACAAGTTTACATTCAAGTAAAGGCATCCAACTTCGTCGCGCATTAAAGTTTGAATTCAAGTAAAGGTCTGAAATTTTATTGCCAATTTAAGTCTGAATTGAAGTAAGGAACCAATTTCATTGCGAAATCAAGTTTATTATCAAGTAAAGAACCAATTTCATCGCGAAATCAAGTAAAGAATCGATTTCATCGCGAAATCAAGTTAGTAATCAAGTAAAGAACCGATTTCATCGCGAAACCAAGTTAGAAATGAAGTAAAGAACCGATTTCATCGCGAAACCAAGTTAGCAATAAAGTAAAGAACCAATTACATCGCGAAATCAAGTTAGAAATCAAGTAAGGAGACAATTTCATCGTTAAATCACGATTATAACCACGTAAGGAACCAACTTTATCACAAATCAAGTTTGCTATGTAGTAAGGAGCCAATTTTATCGCGAAGTTCAGTTTGAATTCAAGTTTAGACGAAATTTCACCGGGAAATCAAGTTTGCATTCAAGTAAAGGTCACATCCCATCGCGTAATCGAGTTTCCGACGTCCTATCGCGGATATTTCAATACCAGTGAAAATTAAGTTTCATCGCAAAATGAAGTTTGAATTCAAGTAGCGATCACTGAACTTGAAGTAATTCGTGACGCATGAAAAATGCTGTTCATTCAACAGTTCAACATCAAATCCGGGATAGCAAACGATGGAATATCGAACTCGTACTCTCATGCAAACTGTATTCAAAATTCTGAAGGGGTAGAAAAACAGTGACTCTTGTCCAAGTGCGAAATCGAGTTACGCTTTCGGCGGTGTTTTTTCAGAGTGCAGGTGAAAGTACATAGATCACGTTACGTATCGTGTAAAACGAAACATGCAACGTCCACATTGGTTTTGCATGAAGTAATACTGGTGCAACTGAATGAGATACAAAAACGCGCTGGCACCGGTTTACCTCAGTTTTCTCGTGCAATTTATTCTTCTCCGTCAATCAATACATCTATATGTATATCAAATATGTATATAATATATATTATATACATAATAATAATAATATATAATATAATATAATATTATATATAAATAATAATATATATATATAAATAATATATAATTATAATATATATTATATATATTATATACCGTGAGTGTGGAAGAAATGAAGAAAAGTCACGATAAATCTTATCCGACGTTGGAGCGTAACGGAGCTGGCTGACTGCTTCAATAAAGAACTCCATTCACTTGGATATATCCCTCGCTATATCCGTTCGCTTATGTTTTTTTCGTTTTCTTTTTTTCTGTTTCTTATCTTTCTTTATTCGTGAGCGTTTCAAATCCATCGAGTGTCACGCACACGAATTCACAGATTGTGTATACAACTACAGTACGTTGCATTGTACTTTCGCGTGTATGTGTACATGAATTTCTCACGGTCGCCTCCATCCCGAGAGTATGACGCGAAGGAGTGACGAAGCGAAGAACGAAGGAGGGGGGGGGGGGGGGAAGAAGTGCACGCAGACCGAGCGAACATCGAAGAGCTTCAATAATATACACGCGACCATTTCAATTCTTGCCGAGCGATATCGACTATCGCTTCTTTATATTATGTATAAATGTACTGTGATCGATATAGTGCAGAAGAACTCTCAAGAGTTTCTTAGATACGTCCGAATTATAGTTGTCAGCACAAGTTTTTGGTGAAACATAACCCTGAAACTTTAGTAGAAACTTCGGTTCGATGTTTTTACAAAATTTCGTTAAAATTTTAGAAAAGCAAACAGTGCCGACGTACGAACTTCGACTACGAACTTTTCTTCGTAAAAATGCGACAAAATTGATTTTTTTTTTTTTTCGATTTACAATGAAAACGGACCGATTTTATCGTTTTCTTCTTATTTTCATGGATTGCGATACCCTTCGAATAGAAATAACGAGTGTAAGAAGCTTTGGGTATTCGCGAGCGATAGCGACGGATAAGGGAATAAGATACGTCGTCGGCAAATCTGTTGTCTGACTCGCTTTTGTGTACGAGGAATGACGAAAAAAAAAAAAAAAAAAACCGAAAGAAAACGACGCGACATCGCGGAGCCTGAGCCACTTGACTCCACTTGGCATGCATAGAAAACTACGCGAATACTGCAAACGGAACGCACAGCGCAGCATAGCTGTCGAGGCCAACTGGCGTCTGACCGAAGTCGACTCGTTCTACTTGCCGCGCGTGCCTTGCGTTTGACGCGTGAACGCTTCGCGAGCGTCGGGCACGTGTCGAGATCACTCGCATTATCTTGTCAATGTATTCATAACGTTTCTTGACAATGAAAAATTTACTTCGCGGAATATCGATTTTCTTCTTCACGTTTTATATGAGAAAAACCTGCAAAGGAAAGTCGATATGGTTGAACGCCATTTGAATTGGGTAAAGAGATCGGACACAATTCCCACTTTTTTCAAGATCTATATTCCGTTTTTTTTTGTTTTTTATTATACGGGGAATTAAATTGTCACATATCGAAGTGCCGGCGTAAAATTTCATTCGTGTCGTATTTTTTTTTTTTTTTTATCGGAAAGAAGAAGAATTATGTTTTTTTTTTCGGTATATCGCTGATCTCCTGACCATGCGAGCTTTTCTCGGAGAAATTTTAAATTCCTGGGGGATAAGAGCTAACGGCACAACGTTATAACGTTGGTTCGTTCATACGAGCTTCTGGATTCATACGTCATGCGTGTGGGACAGGAAAAGCCCCCCGGAGTTGCACACTATGCAGGACAGAAGGGTGCGGGGGTGCAATTCACGACGAGGGGAAGGGGTTTGAAATGAACCCCCGTCGACCTGTCTTCTGGTGAACCACGCTGACGTTCAGAACGACATGGATAATGCGGGAACGTGGCATGCAACACAGTGTTACAATATATACACCGTTTTCCCGTCCGAGCAAAATATATGTATCGGTCACAATATTTTTATATCGCTCTTACCCCCTTTTTTCACAATCATAATATTGTAAAGTACAACATAAACGACAAGAGAGTCCGAGATTTTTAGCATTTAGCTTCGAGATTAAAATGTTTTATTTCGTTCATTACGAAAGATTAAATACCATTACTTCCCAACGGCTTCATGAATCATCGTCACATTTGTATGATATCTTTGGTGTGTTGACACTTTAAGTGTAGAAAAAAATAAAAAATTGTTCCAAGGATTTTCTACGGGAGTATTGTATTTAGGTTGGTAACGGTTTTCGAAAGGGTTAAATTTATAATTTTATTTTAAATGTAAAAAGAAACTGTTAAACAGTTTTCTTTTACTACTTATTTTGTCAACTCATTTTTACGATAGTAAAAGGTTGAAATTATAGTACACATGTTTAGGATTTTTAATTATAAGGTTAACTAAAAAGACGTCGTATAAAAGGGTTGAAAAGTCAATTGTTACGAAAAAAAAGTATAAACAGAAAAAAGGGTTAAATTATAATTTTTTAATTTTACAAACGTTTTGCACCGGTATCGGGTTTTTTTTTTCGTGGGAAAATAGTAAATAATAATGCAACCCTTGATTTTTATATTTTTTTTTTGTATATACAGCACACACTGAAAATAAAAATGAAAAAATCTTCTGCTGCGGCAGATCTTTCGAACTTTTTTTTTAATAACTTGTTTTTGTTTTAATACAAAAAGCACGCAACATTGTGAAAAACATTTAGTAATCTTTTTTTTTTTATTCTGGTGATAAGGCACCTGAAATGGCATGTAGTTGCTATATATTTATTATTTTCTCAGTATTTCTCATTTGTATATTTTTTATTTGCTATACCATTTCTCATTATTTCCACGGAAAAAAATAATAATAAATTCGAATTACTTTCACACGCGCAATCGACATTCGAAATGGATACAAATTGGTATATCTTCGTTGAGTTCTAAAATTACGAATATAGATACGAAAAAAGAACTGTTATATTGTAGAATAGTCGCCTCGAGATTCGCCATAGGATTTGAACGGTAGCCGTTGAAGAAGCTACGCTTTTGAAAAAAAATTTAATTTAAATATGAAAAGAAACGTAGATCTCCGCTGGATACGGCGGGAGAGGGGGAGGGGGCGGTGAGGGGTTTCTATGCTATAAATTTAATACGGTGTTACTACGGTAGAAGAATAAGTATAAAGAAAGAAGTGCGGTTACTCTGGCGCTGGATTCCGCGTAGACTCCTCGTTCTCGCTTTCCTTTTCATCACCCTTCGCGCTTTTATCCTTTTACATCCCCCTCCTTTTTATTGGTTTTCCCGTGTATTTTCTTGTTAATATACGAACGAGTCTGCCCACCGGCCCAGAGGTCTACGTCGTGAAGATAGACCCGACTATAGTCAGGCGGGATAATGCAGAATAGTCTTTTCTACGAAAATTCATCTAAAGGGTGGGTATTAAGACGCACTTTTTTTTTTCTTTCGTTTCCTCCTATCTTCTCTTACTTTTGCTGCATAATAAATATATTAAAAATAATTGAAAAAAAAAAAAAAAAAAAATACCGGATGAAATATTATTTAAAGTAAACACCAGAGAACATGCATTCTCTAGTCTTCAGTTCTAATTATGTTTCACGCACTTTCGTCTATTAATTTTTCTTTATTTAAATGTCCATATAATAATATACAAAAATATACAGATGAGTAAATATTAAAATACATTGTTATATACATAAATTATTTTGTAAATTAATTTATATTATTTATTATTATGTTTATTGGATGGAAATTAATTTTTTTTAATTTCCTATTGCGTGTTCAATATTTTTGTGGAATCAAATTGATTTACACAATATTTCACCTGTATTTGCTCTTTTTTCTTTTTTTCATAAAAAAAAATCACTAATTTTACAAAAAGCAGTGAATTTATATAAACATTGACTTTCCGCTTAGGTAAAGCCCCCATTGAGTCGTTGAATAGTAGTACCAAACACTATGATAACAACGCTGCATAAAGATTAGATAAAAAAGGTAAAGATAAAAAGTACGATTCGGGTTGATGGGAACTGTTATACTTCGCCGATGCGGGTAAACGATAGAAGCGTAAAACTGTAAAATCAGCTTCGCTATTTCGTTAATAAAATAATTTCATTAATGCGATATATTTATCACGCATTTCGAAATGTTCGGATTCGATATACAATTACAAAGAAAAATTCTATGATCCAAATTAACAGTTGAAAATTCGAAGTCAAATTTAAATTAAATATTAACTTTAGATATTTTTTATTCATTCAATTCACTTTTCTTTTTCCACAAATCACATTTATTTTCTGCTGAATAATTAGTAACTGACAAGCAAAAATAATAATAATAACAAAATTCAAATTGTCTTACGGATGAACTCGTTTCTTACAACTTGAGCGGTGAACAAAACGAAAGAAAATTATAAAGACGCGAATAGGGTCGACTGAAAAAAAAAAAAAAATGTATATAAATCTCTCTGAGGGAAGAGTACGAATTCCTCTTCATCTATCAAGTTTCCGTGTTGCCGGATGCACCGTATATTCATTCTATCGTTTCACCCACCCATTCTTCATCTTCCACTTCTTTTACTTGATTTTTCTTCTTTTTTAATTATTTTCCTTTTTTTTTTCTTTTCCAAATGAAAACTCGTTTCATTCGCCCAACCGTTGGTGAGTAATCAGAAACTCGTTTACGCGAGTTGCCGAGAACAATTGGAAAGAGGAGCTAACAAGATAGAGAAGTACCGCGAGTGCCGTATACATAGTACACCCTCTGTCGCCCCTTCACCTCGTCAGGAGGTCAAGTACTCGCGTGAAAAACTTTTCTTTACCTACCGTTACAATTGAGATGGTTAGTTAAAACATAATGAAAAAAAAAAAAAAAAAAAAAATGTCTCGACGCGCTCTGAAAAAAGTTTGCGTCCAATATTGATGTTCTCGAGAACACCGTTATACGGGTTGTTGAAGATACGCGGATTGCCGGAATAATTTCTTCTCGTGGCGTTGATGAGGAAATTTCATTAACGCTGATTGTAAGAACGATCACGTTCGCTCACTCAAAAAGGTTGTGATGGCCACTGGGGCCCATTATTCTGAATGGGCAAGCATCACACCCAGGTCGAGTGAGTCCACGTGATCGCCATTCTCGGATTGCCATTTTTTTTCTTTCGTCTTCTTCTTCATCAATTTTCTTCATTCTTGATTCCTTTTTTCGCCAAAACGCGATCGGTGAAAAAAAGTACGCATTTTTATAATTTTTCAATATTTTTTGTTTATTATTATTGATTATTATTATTATTATTATTATTATTATTATTTTTTTTTTTAGATTTGAACATCAAATGGTTCATAGCACTCGTTTATTTTTATTATCGGTTCGACGAAGTTTCCGAAATGTTTTCATTAACATGATTCGATGTTAAAAAAAAAAAGTTTTTTTTTTTTAAAGCGATTAAATCGAATCATAGATGTTTTTGTTTATTTTTATTTATTTTTATTTATCGTTATTTTACGTGTCCAAAAAGATTCGAAATTTCTTTACTCGCTATTTTTTTAATTTTTTTTTTTGTATGCTACAATTGTCACGGAGTATTTCGTTGAAAACGTCCAGCGGGAAATGATATGAAGCGAACAAAGTTTGAAGTTTCTGGTGGCTTTGTGATAAACGTCGAGTACACCTACAGGGAAGTTCTGTGTTCTATTTCTCCACATTCGCCTCCCTTGTCGCCCTCTCTTTCTCGTCATTGTCGTCGATCTCCAAGAGTTCTATGTTTTGCACACCGAGTATCGCACAATAGCGTGGAGACGCTTCACGTCGTCTACGAGGATAATTTCCGGTCCCAGAATTGGAGAGGTAAATTTAGTCTTCTCTTGGAGAGTTGGAGACTTCTCGGCGCAATACTCTGACCCCCTGAGAGCCCTTTGCTCACAATTATTAAGTACCTGGCTATCGTACTTCCGGTGTATTTCTTGGAAAAAAAAAATAAAGAAAATTGTCCGTTCAGAGACAATCGGCGAAGCGACCGAGAAAAAACATTTTTCTTCGTAACACATTATTTCCGGAGTTTATTTACTGTCTTTCGCAGAAACTCATAAAACTTCAATGTCCCGAGTGTCCAATCGGAAAATTTATTATCCACTTTGATTCTGCGTTAGCGTCCGGTTGCCATTTTTTTGTTACTTTTGAACAAAAGGTGCTTTCGGCGCACTGTTTTTGTGAAGGAGCTATAAATACTCGAAATTATAAATTTACCTGTGAAAGTAACCAATTCGTATTTGTAAGTACAATGAACTATAATTTTGAAGAAAAAAAATGTATGGAATTTTTTTTTGTAAAAAACATTTGAAGGTTTATTTTGTAAATCAGCTTATTAAAGAAATTAATTTTTTGTACATTTTTTTTTACCCGACTTTAAGTCATTAATGATGTTACAAATAGCGAGTTAATTTTTACACATTATGAAGCACATTAAAAAATGAATTTATCGTTTTTTAAATTAATAATTTTTATACACTTTTTTAATTGCATTTTTTGCTATTGATCCGATTTTGATAAAGCGAGTATTCGTTTTCACTCCTTTGTTTACGCAGAGACGTTCGGAGAGCGTAAAATACACCCGCCGAAGCCGTAATGATGTTGCGAAACACGAGTCCGTTCTGGGCGATCCGTTACGAGGGCTTCGGTGTCATTTTACTAATTAAGTAACGCATCAACTGTTGGTATCTCGATCCTCCGTCGAAAGGAGTCGAGAATCTGCTCGCTTCTCAGGAACGGAAAAAATTAAATTAAAAGTATTAAATTGACCTTTAAAGTGCAGACAAGCGCTGGGCTAAACGGACAATTTAGTTCCAGCGAGATGGCGCGGTTTATCGCTCGGTAAAATAAGAGAATTCCAGGTAAAAAACAGGAACACGATTGTGTGGCTTTCATCCGAGTTTTTTCTGCCGTTTCATTCAGTTCATGCACCGCGAAAACTATGAGGTACGATGGGTAAAAGAAAGAGAAAAAAAACGTCCAAGAATAAGGAGACGAGAAAAAAAAAGGCGTAGAAATAACACGAAGACGAATAACTGGCGTCTGGCGGAAGAAGCTCAGCCAAACGGCGTAGAAGAGTTTAATGATCACGCGAGAGTCCACCCCTCATTCTCTTCTTCGCTTTCTCCACTTTCTAGATCGACCAATCCCTCACCCTGGTTCGTTCGAGTAATTAACGTCGGCACGGCTCGTTCAGACTGGCGTTGGCCCATTATCGCGTTCACGACAGAGGCGATGTGAAGTGAAGAAAAAAAAAAAAAACAAAAAAAAAAGAGAATCGAGTTGAATCGTTGAAAATATCGTCGAAAACACCCTTCAAATCTTTGGTAATCAATGTTCCTACGATTTGTTCCCTTTTGCCTTTCATTCGCGCAATTTAAATTTCGTCTGATTCTCCGAGGTGATTTTCCTGACTCCGTCGGTAAAACAGGCGTGTCGTGCTTTGATCGAAAAGACGAGTAGCGATTAATAGACGGTCATTTCACCGACTGAGTACTTTATTGAAGGTCCGTTTAAGGCACCTCAAGATTTATCAGGCAATTTATTGTCATCGCTTCAAAATGTATCAAAGCCATTCAATTTCTACGAGAGAGGCTTGTCATGTTGCTCTTCAAGTAGCCAGTTGTCCTGTTCTTCGAATCTAAAAAAGTATATCCTCTTCTCGAAACTTTCAGTTCCAAGAAATATTCTCAAAAGATAGTGTATGTAATTAATATCAAACATCCTTTGACCCGACATAAGTTCTATATTGATCATCTTTAGCATTAAATAGCATTACCACACTTCCAGTTGCCGCAAGGTGTCTAAATTTATGCGAAGTACCTATCTTGTTCGACACCCACAAATGTAACCCTTTCAATGGCCTTGTCGGCCCCGATTTTCTCGCTACCCTGTCGTCAACCTGGTACACTGCGTTTACTCAATGCCTGTTGCAGTTGCAACTGCTACTTTACCCTAAATGACGCTGAAGTGAGGTCGGAAGAGACACAGATACAGACAGAAAGGACAAGGTGAACGCGGAGCTTACAGAGCTTGTGGGAACGTGTACCCGCGGCCAGCCAACCCCATCGAATTAAATTGAGAGCCGTCGGTATCCTCGACGACGAGAGTGCAAACCTGTGAAGGCGAACTGGATCCCGCAGTGTGTGCCATTGCAACGTGTGCAACATGACTCGACGTCTTTCGATTACATCAAATAGTGTTCACGTCAGGCAGATTATCATGTCACACCTTTGACACAATGGCTTCAAGTTGTAGTAAGAAGCAAAGCGCCTATTTCGTTGTTATTGTAATGTTACATTTGTCGTGATCCAAAAGTCCAAAGATGCCAAATCATCTAAGTCACGGATTGTGTCCCTAAATGCAACAGAAAGGTACCCTGAGTCTGGTTCAATGTATTCCGTCGTGTATGTTCCGCCTCACCGTCCCGTCACCAAAAGGCAGAAGTGACGAGAACCAGTCACGAAGTGGATGGGCTAACGCAAGCTTTCAAGTAATTAGGTCGTGTCACATGAAGGCAAAGGATGGCAACCATCACCAGCAGGTTGGCTATAGGAAGGAGGTTTCAGTGAAGGCGAAACGTCGCCGAGGATCCGCCGCAGCCCGGCGGATCCATCAAGGATGGCAAAGGAAAGGGAAGATGCCTTTGGCACCTAAATGAAAAGCGTGGTAGCCAGAGAAGCCTTCCGGTATACATCGGAAAGTGCCCATGCATGTGCAACACGACACAAGAGACACTTATTCCCTTGTCCGATAGAGAGAAAGCTCTTTCGGCCGACAACCTATGTGGCAATGATGCCATAGTCAGCTTGAAGCGTTTGAAATATTCAAGTCTTTGAAGCCAAAGGACACCCTCTGCAGACGGTATAGCCTACAGTTATCAATTAATTTACTCGAGAAACGGCGAATGGAGTAAGTTCGAAACTTGTTTCGCATCTACAACATTGCATGCATCAAGTATAATGTGTATTCAGCTGAAGCCATTGCAACTGAATGGAAGAGGCAAGAGCTTATGAGCCCCAGGGCTTGAGAGGAACTAACCAGACGAAATTGCCATCCTCGTTTACTCCAGCACGCGTATTCGCTATTAGTTCTGCAATGCTGCGCCGTTGCTCTTGCTGATGGCTTCACCAGCAAACGCTGAAGCCCCGGAGTATGGGCAGTCTTGTTAACCAGCGGAGCTTTCTATAGGCCGTCCACCGTTCGCGAAATGGTCACAGACAAGTATTTAATATGAACGCGTACATAGTGGACACGACGTTGAGAGTGGTATGCAGTTGAGTTGGTGTCACGCGTGGGTCCCGTGCCTAACGACCGGTAATGGAAACGTGGCCGAGAAGGAACCAGATAGAAACTGAGAGAGACGAATAAGTGGCGGGTCTCTCTGGCGGACTACTGGCGCTGATGCTGGACCCAATGCCCGGGCTTCTAAATAGCTCGTAATTGCCTTAATAAAACGATTAGCGACGATGCCTCGGCTCGCAGTATGTGCTACTGACCAGGCTTTCGAGGGGTTGTACATGGTTTGATGTACATAGATCCATATAATATACATTACATGTGGGTTAGTATTGAAGGAAAGAGGCGTTAGCAAATGGAGACCGTGGAGAAACTCCCGCAACAGCAAAAGCGCCAGCTGCTCGACCCTCCGTGCTTCCTTTTGAATCGTTTTGCGTATATTGCTATATGGTTCAGAGATGCGTTGCTAGAATGGAATGTCGGTGCAATATATGAGGAAATAATCAGTCTTTTAGTTAAAAGGGCTATCCTTATCACTCCGAAAATGATCAGACTGCATAAAGTCGATTGAATGAAATATTTCGAAGTGTAAGGCGATATAATTAGGATGTTAGCGCAATACAATGGGACGCATCCAGGATGTTTTTGCGCGAAATCAACTAATTTTCGTAATGTTAACCTAAAACGGTATTTCTTTACGAAAAACAGGTCCAATCAGCAAATTGAAAAATCGCAAATGTGACGATAGAAGTCATCAAAAAAATGCGTGAAGAACTTAAAGAGGAGAATGCTGGAAGGAAAGAGGCGATGACAGGTTGAAAGGCGGGCCGATATCGGTTCGTTCGCCACTGGGCGAAAAGTGAAGAAGGCATATAATAGGAACGAAACGCTCGTCGATGCGGAACAGAACTTATCCGATGAGACGTGAGCTGAGTCGCGAATACGTGAGCGCGCCTCACGTTCCAGTGCTCGAATTTGAAATGCGAATCCCATTTGAATGCAAGCGAAAGAGAGTGCGAGAGAGGGAGATAAGGTGGGGGAAGGGTGCGCGCAGAGAAGGGTCACAGAGGGCTACGTGACTCCCCATTCCTGGAATGATGCGGAAAAGTGAATTGAAGCCTTACTATCCTCGTTTCTCCAGGTCCAGGACCTGATAAAGAATATATATAGTAATAGAAGGTTTTGAAAGATATAGCAATTCACACCTACTGCCTGCTGATTATTGATCTTTACTCTTCATCTTCGTCTTCTTTTGCGTCAAATCCGCTTTTCCTCTCCTCTTCTTCGTGTCTACGGATGCTATTCTACGGCATAATATGACGTCGTCACGTTCCGGATTGGATTGCAAAAAAAAATTGATTACTCTGTGTCCCGGGAACTTGTGATCCGACGCGGGGGAAAAAAAAAGAAATGTAATCACGACTCCAGGCTTATAAGATCGAAGTTTGATTTTGTGCAAAATTCTAATCTTTAACTCGTGTCTCTCCGTGCTTCACGTTATAGAGAAAAAAGTGAAATTGATTGAAACGCGGATAAAGCATTGTGAAAATGGATTCTAAATATGACGATCCATTGGGGGGATGATAACTACAGGAATTTATTACGACCCTTTGCGGAGCGAGCGTCTTGTATAATAAAGTAGCGAGATTTCGAGACGCGTTATTAAGGCACACCAGCAGGTGACGTCGAGTTACGCAGGGACTTTGAAGTACGTAAAGTGAAACTGGGTGCTAAAAGGGTGCGATGGTGGTGGTGGTGACAGCTCGCGAGACTAAGGGAATATACGTACAGCGTTCAGTACCCAGACTCTCGTTATGCAAAAGCTACGAGCTCTACGCGCACCCAACATACGACGCATTTGATTTTTCATATTCTTCCGTCTGTCATTTTTACATATTTTCCTCAGGAAATTTGAAGTCACAAGTTTTTTTTCAGTAGTGGATAAATCATATATTGCAGAAATTTTAATTTGCAGAACTTTCTAATTCAGAGCAAACATTAGGAAGCATTTTCTTCATTTTCACCTATTGAAAAATTTTATTTGCAAATTATGTCGACATAAATGTCAAATCACCAAATGAACTGAATAAAGACAAATGTGCAAATGTGATACAAAAATGTCTTCATTTGCATGTGCAGCAAGAAGCGGCAAAAAAACGCAACGTATATCATTTGTAATTTTGCCTTTATTTGCACATATCAATCTCATTTGCAGAAAATTTGACACACTTCATTTGCACTTTGAAATTTGCAACAAAAAATTCATAATATAAGATTCAATTTGCACATTTATCTTTATTTGCAGATCATTTCATGGACTTCGAAATTTGCAAAAAAAAGAAAAATTGAATATTTATTTAATTTGCACATACAATGCAAGTTACTGTACCCGTTCACTAATCTTATTACACATTAGTCTTTTTGACAATTTGCAAATAAAATTATTTCACGGGTCGATCTCGCCGGTCAACAAACGAATGAATTAATAACAAATCCCCAACGACAGAGCTTTGTGGGGAAATAGAACGGAATGAAAGTGCGAGGTGCACAGAATCTACGACGGCTGAAGTTGCAACTGCGTGTGAGTCAGTAGGGTTCTCTCGTTTCAGAACTTACGAGCAGCAATAACGTATTCCGTGCCATTTGGCGACTGTTCTGGCAAAACGTGACCCTGTTCTCGCTAGTTCTCTCCTCGACCCGCCACGTTCTCGTCGCGGAAATGAGAACCCAACATTATTCCGCGCAAAAAAAAAAAAAAAATAACAGTTCCAATAAAAAACCACAAAAAAAATAAACTTGAATTTTTATCGTTTTTCTCAGCAATTACATCGAGTATCTCGATCATACGAAAGAAAGTGGACAAAGAAAACGTTAATTTAACCGATAGAATTATGAGTAGCTGGTAAAAAAAATAACGAGACGTCGCCCATTGGGAATGAAAAATCTCGTAATTGTAAAAAGTACACCCGCGGAACATGAAAATAGAGAGGAAGAGAGAGAGAGAGAGAGGCGGCGGAAGCCACGGGTGAAATGCATGAGAATTTAATTGTTCTGTAGACGAAGGCTTGGGGATGAGGAAACTGCTGCAAAGACCAACGAGAAATGAGGAGTAATAGAGGAGAGCAGAGAAAGAATTCAACGAAGAGCGAGAAAAGAGAGAGCACCGAGAGCGTTTTTTCGTTGAAAACGCGATCGATTAATCGAGAACTCGTTATCACGAATGAAAATGGCACTGGGAATGAGGGTTTAAGTCCTGTGATTATCGATGAACGACCAGCGAGAAAAGAGGAGGGGGAAGGTATATGATTTCGGAAAAGGGGTTTGAATAAAAAAAGGGGACCCCGAGGATTTCTACTTTTCTAATTTTTTTAAATCTGAGTCGGCGATCCGGCGGGAGTCGAGGACCAACTAAAACCAGTGAGAGAAAGAAATGAAACTCTTGCGATTATCTACCAAAGTTTAATTGTAATTGAATCCCGAAGCTCCGCGAGCTCTGGGTACCCAACGATTTCAATTATCGTCGGGCGCTCAGCAAAATATTACTTTGTTAATCTTTTTATTTATTTTTTATTTCGTTGGTTACTTTTATTCGTTGAATTGGTACTTCGAGAAAATAAAAAAAATTGCGATTTAAACAATTTTTGAAAATATTTTAATGTCGACGTTAGCACTTTGCAGCACGAAAAAGTAACATATTACTTTTGCCTGAGAGAGTGGAAAAAAAAGTTTGAAATAATACGAATTCTTTTAGGATAGAATACGTACAATTTTTGTAAGTTTTTACAAGCGGTGTAATGCAATATGAAACTTTATCAGGAAAAAGATCAAAGGGTTATTTTGTCGTTGCTGATGAATTAATAACACGTATTTATTTTAATCGCTTAGTAACAGGAAGTTTAATGAAGATATTAATATTTTTAGATATGAATTTAAGTTAAATTAAAAATTAAAAAGAATGCATTTTGCAAATACAAAAATATCAAACGTTTCTTTAATATTTTTTTTTATGAATGCTTATTAATGCGAATCGATATTAATAGCAATAATTAAATGAATAATTAAAAAAAGAAGTATTATTTATTTTATTATAATAAAAAACAGTCGTAAAGTTGTACATAAATAAATAAGTTGTTTTTCATTGAAAATCAAACTCTTTATTGATCTTTTTATTGACGAGTATTAAATGATAATTGACAGTGTAGTCATTGATGGTAATTTAGTGATAAACAGCGATGAGATTGAATCGAAGTACCTATAGTTCTTAATGGATACAGCGCGCGATATAAGAGCGGATAGAAGCAGTCAGTGGACTTCTTTGAAAAGGACGACAGAAACGGAGAGAAAACTGGAGCGTCTGACTCTCAGAAATATAGAAATGGGGTTGGGAGCAAAGTTCAAGCAGCGACCCGGGTGCTCTTCTTCTTCATGAATTTATAAAGCTGGTTGTGTCTCTATATTGTCCCGTTTTTCCTCGGTATATACTTCTGTTTTTCGTGAGACACCGCGGGACGAGAGTTACAATGACATATCTGTGTCGAGTCTCGAATGTTAATCACAACCACCAATCCAAATAATTACACCACGAAAAAAAAATGTTCTCAAATAATTTTATTTTGTAAATACATTTTTAATTATATTCAAAAATTAAAAATGTTCTCTTTAAAATAAAAAATGTCTCGAGGCACAAAAAAAATTTCGAAAATTTCGTAAGCAATTTTGCCAAAACAATGTTTAAATTATTTTCAATACAAGTATCTTTTTCTTTAACGATTCTTCATTTTGTTATCATTTTTTCTTTTTAATCTAAGCTCGCAACTTTATAATTTGGAGACATAAAAACTTCGAGTTACGAACAAAAAAAAAATTTTTTTTTAAATATACGACAGTGTAATTTTTTTCAAAAATTTTCCAATTAATAAGCAATATTAAAACTTGCCATCATCTCGATTCTAACGGAGTCCAGGATATCCAGGAAGGCCTTTCTTCATTCTTCCCAAATTCGCTGATAAATTGATAACTTTGTTCGAAAAAAAAAAAAAAAAAAATTAAAAATTTGGCGCGCTTTCCCAGTAAACGATGCGAGTAGCAAGTGTCGTTCGTGGATAATAAACGCGGAATTCAGGACGCGTTCGCGGTTCGGAACGCGTCGGGCAACTGAAGCCAAAAGCCGAAAGCTGCAAACCCACGTAACCGTTGCCGATGGTCACTGGTTCGCTGTGTCTATTGTTGCGCGGGAGTGGTGGAAGTTCTGCGTCGGCGCACTAGACGCCTCGTGATATACGCGTTCGCATATATACACCCTTATGGGTGTAGATGCACATATATCCGTCCCCTTTTTTTTGCCGTTTGGCCATCTCCGTCGGTCACATGAAACCCTTAGCGTGGTTCTTGTACGTGAGATAGAAAGATGTGGGAGAGGAGGGAGTGCGAGAAGAGGTACACGGGAAGAGCGTGCGCACCCCTACCGTCTGTAACATGCAAAACCAAGCCACCCCCTGAGAGGCTGCTGGTACTGCTTCGATGCCTCTGATGGTGCTGGACCAGAGTTTCACTCGACTCGAAAGCACCCCACGAGGAGAAGCCCTCGCATGTCTGGAAGCCTCGAGAGGAATCCTCTCGAGACTTGCGAGGATGCAGGCCACAGGGGTGGCTGATGCTTTGCCTCTGCACTGCATTCTTGAATTCTAGCTGTTGCTGCGCTCTGATCTCACGTATATTCTCGCGGAGACACGACTTCTTTTTTTACCGACCGATCATACATTATTTGCCGATATTTATTTGGTACTTTCTGTTTGAACCCTTCTGTGATCCTCGAGGAACCGTAGACGACGTTTTGTGAAGTCGAAGCAAAGATATTTGCGGTATCGTATTCTGTATTCGAAACTGAGGGATCTTTTCCTTTAGCAAAAGTTCGGACGGTGAAGAATTTTTGAATTAGGAGCAGATGAAGGTTTTGGCCAATGGGGTGTCTGGAAAATGGGACGAGTCTCAAGATAGTCTTAAATTAAAAGCTATGAGTCTTAGCATTTTTTTTAAAGGTATTGTGGAAATCTTATTTTGTTTTAAAAATTAAGTTAATTTTTTTTTTTTTTTTTTTTTATATTCGATCAAAAATTGAATGGGTCTAAAAATACTCTTAATTCGAGAATTACGATTTTTCTAATTTTTTTCTAAAAGATCTTTTTTTTCGGGTTCAATAACGGCTCTGTGGATTCTTAGAGAAGTTTAAAATTGTGTAAACGTTATTTTACGAAAAACTTCGTATAATCAATATTATTTTATACCAAATGAATTCTTTGCTAAGCATCGAATCCCGAATTTTCACTTACATTATTTTAAAATATTTTATGACCGGATATTGCCTTCGATTCATTTTTTATTTACTTCAATTCATAAATCGAGATACGTTTGTGAATAGAACATTGCATTCGTTGGATTATTAAAAATTAATTACAATCAGACGCCCTAATTATGAATTATTATTTTATTTTTTTTTTCGTCATTTATTCAATACCCTTAAATGCAAATGAATATTTCGACGATTTATGGAAAATCGTATTTTAATGAGATTCAAATGCGTAATAATGAACTGAACAAACGCATTATTCATACGATACATTGGAGGGCGTAGAAGGGGCGTGTCAGACAGATTCTACGAGCGTACGAATGTGATAGAAAAAATAAAATAAATAAAGTAGATTTGGTGGCTCGTTGCGCCAGGCACCGGAGATTTTTCTCTTATCGTAAATAAGCATCTGTTTTTCCGTTTCTATCTCGTAACTCTCTCTCTGTAGGTTTCGTGTGTTCGTGTGTATCCAATTCTTGCTTCGCTCAACGCCGAAGGCATCTCGATAAGGAAAAATACAACAGGAAGGGAACGAAAGTAATAGCACCGAAAAAAATAAAAAAGCGATATACAAATTTTTTTCCCGACATATTGATTGAAAATATAGACGAATAAAAAAAACTCTGATTCCGACATGTGGAAAATACTAAAAGAAAAATCGGAAAGGAAATAAAAGTATAAAAAAAAAAAATAAGTCCGATTTTTTTTTACACTTACTGACCGGAAATTTAAAAAAAAAATCGATTTCAAAGTATTTTAATATTCGGGAATTTGGAAATAAATTATAATTTTATTCTTTCATTAAAATATTGAGACTGCATAATACTGTGTTTAAAAAATGAAGAACATCACGAACTGTTTGCAAAGTCCGCAACAATAAATGTTTGTTAATTTGCTTCGTTTTACCATCGTGTCTCGCTGCATCGGCCTCAATCAGACTCGATTGAGGAACCTTGAATCCCATTCCAATCGAGTTCCATTGACGTCAATTGACGGAATCGTAAAGATTATAAACTGTCCACGAGACCATCGCCTCGGCGATCCTAACAGTCGTTTGAATTCTCGATAACGAAAACGATTAATAAAAAAAAACTGTTTAAAAATCAGTATTAACTCAGCGGCCGGAAATACCTTGGGAACTTTATTTTTATCGGGAAACAGTTCCTTATAAAATAAACTGACTATATATTTTTCATCAGAAAATATTTCACGAAGTAAATGAAGTGACGATTTTTTTTAATCGCGAGATAAAATCGTCGGAAAACATTTATTGAGTAAATTTTAACGACGACAAAAAAAAAAGATAAATAAATACATCGAAAAAAATGCCATAGAAATTTTTTTTTTATGGTGAAATAAAAATCAAGAGAGGCCACGGGTGTTGTTTGGGATCGAAAAAACATCGATTAGTATCGAAAAAAAAAAGAAAAAAATTAAAAATAAAAATAAAATACACGTTCGTGTTACAAACTCGGTGTATCTTCGATCCTTCGAATCTCTCATGTTATACACGCCCTCTCGTCGACATGTGGTTTGTGTCAACTAAAACGTTGCTGTACTGCCATAGGAGTGTTTCTATTGCTGTCGCTGCGTTTCGCTTCTCTCGAGTACCGAGAGAAAGCGAAAAAAAAAAAAACAAGAAACGAAGCTTTGTCGCTCTGCTATACAAGACGGCGGGTGGTGCATATAGCATACCACAGCAAGTATTCGTCCGTTTCGATAAAGCGTCAAGCAGACCGCGAGCTGTGTACAAAACCGAGAGAAATTCGAGAAAAAGTGGAAGAAGGAAACCGAGAAAAATAGAAATGTCGGACAATGGTGTAGAAGAAAACTATACCTAAAGCGTCCGGAACACAAAACGTTACAAGTTTTTTTTTTTTTTTTCGATAAAAAAGATCGAACATCATATTTTATTTTCGTTTATTTATCGAGAACTCCGACGTCCGGAGGGGATTCGTGAGTTTTCGTGACATTCGATCACCACGGGGCTTTACCATTATATTTCTGAATTGTTTTTCCTCCTTCCACCCCTTCACGTCGCGATCTCTGTATAGTTATATACGCTATTGCAATTGTTACGCCTCTGCCTCTCTTTCTCCCCCGATATCACCCATGTCAATCCGCGCGAAATTGCGAAATAATAAAG
This sequence comes from Buathra laborator, assembly GCA_934046635.1. NCBI lineage: Eukaryota > Metazoa > Arthropoda > Insecta > Hymenoptera > Ichneumonidae > Buathra > Buathra laborator. The sequence continues at coordinate 12,096,767 of OW203900.1, forward strand.
AGACTTGTAGGATTCCAGTGGATAAAAAAAAATGTCGAAAATGTAACATTGAAAAAAAAAAAAAAAAAATTGTTCCAGTGGAGCGTTGAACACTCCATTTAGAAAGCTGGTGTCAAACGTGACGAGATTAAAAGGGCAAAAGGTTTCGATCGATTTTTTTTAATGAACATTCCAAAAGCTATTGTACGATATTTAACACTTTTAAAAGTTCACCCACCGAGCAATTCGAAATTCGAGTAAAATTTTCGATTTTTTTTTTTTTTTTTCGGAATTTATAGGAAATAATAAAAAAATTTTTTTACTAAAACGTACATAAGAGTTGTTTTAAAAAAGTACCTTTGCCTTTCAGTAAAAGAAATATATATCGATAAGTGTAGTGTTTCGTTTATTTAAAAAAATGAATAAAAATTGCAAAAAAATGCATTCGATCGAAAGGATTAAAAAATGGGTTGAATCTGAGTAAAGTTGGCAGTCGTTCGAATTAACCTTAAAATTGGTTGAAAATAAATGAAAAGTGCGATTGAACAGAAGACTGATAATTTTGCGGTTCGGGTAAAAAAAAAACGAAAAAAAAAAAAAAAAAAAATCGAGAAACGTTATCGTAACGAGAATTTTACCAAGAAAGGTTGATACTGTATGCAAGTGAAATAGTATCGGTGGGCGTAATCGTAGCAGAGAGAATAATAGATGGAGCTCCGGAGCTTGTAAAGCGGAGAGAGAGCGGTAACTTTCAGATAGAAACAGATATAGCTACATATATACATATATACACATATATATACATAAACCAGAAAGGGACAATAACGTTCACGGTTTCACGAGATCGAGAGAGAGTCAGTTAAAGTAAGATTAACTCCGGCGACGTTTAATCCTCCGTGAACTCGAAGTCGAAAACCCTCGCAAATTCTCATATAGAGAGCCGCACACACGTCTACACACACCGACGCACCCACACTAACCATGTTCCTTTTTCCATTCGCTTACTACGGAATTCATGGAGCTATTATATTCTTTGCTCCGACTATCTGACCGGATATTTCGTCGAAAAAAAAGAGTAAATCAATTTGTACTAAAAGTTGAGTCGATCTTCGTTTCGTCACTTTATCGAATTTCCGGCAATGGGGCGGCAAGCGGGGGCGGAGGTATGCGAGGGGGTGAATACGCAAATATTTGCCAAAATGGTCGAAGCGGAGGTACCGGAAATTGGAGAAGATTGAAGCCTCCGAAGGCGTCAAGAGACCCGTTCTTTTCACTTCTTTCCCCACGTAAAGGAGAACCTTTCGAAGTTTCTTTCTTGTGCCTCGAAGTGCGAAGCTCAACAAGTAGTTTCGATAGTATTCAATTTTTCTCACATCGAACCAGTAAATTGTAATGCAACCTTTTAAATTATGAAAAAAATAAATAAACAAAAAATTGGAATATTATGAAAATTACGAAAAATGACAACGAAATATTGCGGTCGCGTAATAAAAACGTGTCACCAGTTACGCTGGAGACAAAAGAATAAAAAAGAATGAAAAAAACTTTCAAATGAATTTATTACACTTCTGTGGATGTTATGCAAATTTTCTCACTGATAAGTCGAGAAATTTATATTATTTCCGGTATTAAAGGGTTAAAATCCAACGAAAAAAAAAAATCATATTTTTACTATTCTGAAACACCGGATACATCTATATTTTAATATACGAACAAAAATTGTCAAAGAGGGATGAAAAAAAAAGCATTAAATCGCAAAAAAAATGAAAACTTTTCTTCAACAAGACCTCGGAGACTGCGAACAAATTGCCACTCGAATAGCGCGAAGAATACGCGTAAAATAGAACGAAAATAGCGAATTGCTTTTTTATTGTTCAAAGACTACGCAGCGAGAAAGGTGAGAAAAGAAACGTATATATGCGAAGACACAAGAGAGACGAAGACAACGCGAAAAATAAAAATCCAGAAGCGGCGTAATTCTTTGGGTTGTGCCTCGTGTTCTTCTTGTCCCGTGATATTCACTTGAAATCGCGTAAAGCGTCGCTCCGGACAGAGGAGCTGAAGAACGCGCAGCAATAAAGAAAATAGGAGGAGAAAAAGACATGAATCGTCACAGTCTTCGCGGAGCGTTTTTCGCAGGTGAAAATAAGGGAAGAAGAGAACGTAAGAAGAAAAAGGTTGCGAAGAGAGTTCAGAAGGCTCGGGAGGCGTATACGTATACGTTTCTCGTGCCCGGAGCACCGGAAACGTTGGTGCCGCGAGAGTTAAAACTTATGAAGCAGCCGTAAAATATACGATCTCCTTCGACCCTCATATTTATTACGACCCTTAGAAAATGGCGGAGTTGGAGGTTCGCCTCTTTGGCCCCTCAGTGCTGCTTGAGGCTTTCCTCGTTTTCTCTTACTCCGCGCGCCTTACTTATAAGAAGAGTTCCTCGTTCGCTCTCATCCCTCTATTCCAGTATTCCAGTGACCCACCCGCGGCAAACTGCATTTATATCCTCATATACGATATCACTTGATCCCTCCGGGACGATCGAGCGAAACGTGATAGAAAAGAGGGGAAAAACGCGCCAATAAGATATAAAACGCGACACGAGACAGTAAAAAAAAAAAAAAAAAAAAAAAAAAAAAAAAAACGCCCCGTGTATCGATTGGTTATTAAGAGACACGCGTTATGAATCTCACTTCTGACATTTGATCGTTTTTGCCGCGCGAGTCGCGCGGTCGTATATCTCCGCGTCATTAAAATTCTGTATCCATCAAATGGGTCGATGAAATACTGTGAAAATTGTATGATACCCTCGGAGAGGGTTGATACTTGTATCGAAGAATTTTTTTCAATTTTATTCCGAACTTTCCGTTTAAAAGACGATTTTTTTTTTTTTTTGCATACGTGTCGCATATGTATAACGAATATCGCATTAAGTTAATCGGATGTTTAAGGAGTTCTTATATTGGTTTATGTATCGATGTAATTGATCGCAGCGTTTCCTCGTATTAATTTGTAGAAAAGAAAAAAATACTTAAATCAGACCCGCTGATGCGCTTTCGTCTAATTCAGCTTCTCTCCCGAGTTCTCTTCTCTCAAACGCGACGAGCATTGGATGCACAATAGCCGGGAGGCAAAAACACTAAACTTGTTTATAGGATCAAAGAAGTATATGTCACAGAACTCCATAGTTTATTATCATTGATACGCCGTCTCTGTGAGTCGATATTTGCATCAAAGCTTCGTTCCCGGTAAAGCTAATACGCCGACGACGATTCTCTTGCATTCGCGTATAGTTCTCGGAATATCGTTTCCGAGAAACTGAGAACACCGAGAAAGGATAATGAGGTGAGCTTTCCTGTGCTTCATTGAGTCCTCGATATCGAATTGAAACTAAACAGGAAATGGAATAGGCGGTGAACGACGCTGAGGATCGAAATTACTATCAATACTGATGATTATCATCTCTTAATCCCGTGTAACCCTTTCGGCTTACTTACGATAATACGCGTCACCGGATATATCCTAATGCAATCGGAATGTCGCATGTACGATGCATCAATACGCTTGAGCTCAGCGCGATTCTGAGAACGAGAGCTTCGCGAAACGTGCTAACGGGGCATCGATATCCATTATACATAACGAGATTCGCCATTGAATTTTGCAGTCAGTATTACTAATTGCATTTTTTGCAAGAATTTTCTTTCATTTTTAAGGGTATTATCACTCCATTTTTAATTGCTACGATTTTAAAATGTAGAAGATTTTTTTTTTTTTTTTTTTTTTTTCATTTAGTGAAATTCAGAAAAATGTTCGAACACTTAAAATCCAGTATTTCCAAAAATGTTTAATCGATATTTGCGAATATATTTCGTCAATTTGTGAAAATAAAAAAATTTCGAAAAATTTCAAAAAAATTAATATGTATGCAGTAATGTATCTGATGATTCGATGAACCATTTTTTTTAAATTTGTTAATAACTGTTCGGCATTATTAGTATGAAAAATGAATGTTTTTAGTACCTTCTGTGTGGTTAATTATTTTGGAATTTTTATCCCATCAAGAAATATGAAAAAAAAAATCATTTTCACGACATAAATAAAAAAAAAATTATTTTACTATTAATCATGTTGTTTGATCATCAGCCGCGTAAATAAGCTTTTGCGTCAAAGTAGTCGGCAAAGGGAACGTCGAAGCGAATGGGAACGTTTACCTTACTCACTGATCCGAATACGCGGAGCTTTTATGTGTACTTCGGCAATCGACGAACGAATTGCATTCAGCTATTGTAGATATACGACTGTGTGTTCACAGATACATCGGCAAAGTTTTGCCAACATAATGTACACAATGAAAATACATATTGCCAAACGTGTATAATACATCGTTCCAAAGTTACATGTGGTAAACATACATATATACATATATATATACGATATGTTATTCGTGGCCGCGAAATGTTGAAGTATATACGCGCGCAAACGACGATGCACTACGCTCTGTAGTAATAATACAGACTATATCGACGTGCATACAGAGTATGAGTAGTTTATGTGCACATATCCCTCTTCCCTTTCCCCTCTTTCCGGTTCGTAGTAACGCAGCTGCGAATTTATGGAAAATCACTCAACGAAATTAAATTCTCATTTTGTCATTGGGCCAAATCGGTATTGTAGATAATTTCGACAAAACACTTTTCAAATTGATCGTTACAACGAAAAAAAAAATCTGTTAATATTATATCGATCGATTTTTGATACACAGCAAAAATCACACATTTTTAAAATTTGTAACGACAATTATCATTTTTTCCACCATTTTTTTTTTTTTTTTTTATTATTATGGGAAAAATCGTTTAAATTCAGATTTCGAGTTTTGCCGATTTTTTTTTTTTTTTTTTTTTTTTTTTCGAAAAATCAAAAATTTACTGATATAGTTTCATAAATGGAGGTTTTTCGAATCTGAACTCCAACATGTTTTGTTGAGAGCAAAATGGCGATGTAAATCGGTGAAACAAATTTTTTTAAGCCGTCGCCTCAGTTCTTTTAGCCTTCAATTTAAATCCCGCGCGACTCGTTGGAATACCTTTTTTGCCTTCTAATTGGCTTTTCGATCAACCAACAATGCTCCCCTCGTGTAACCTTCCAATCCGGCAATCAGACTGCGTCCGAGTGCAGTTTACACTCGTCCAGTCGAAGAAAAAAAAAAAATTAGAATAGGACAAAAGCAAATGAGAGATCTCTCGTTTTCCGAGAATGGGATCGGCTAACGCTCTCCCGTCTGAAAAAAAACGCCGCTCTCGTTTGACAAAAAAAAAAAAAAAAGGACGAGTGTGAATGTAAAAAACAAAACGTGAAGTGAAAATCATCCGAAGAGCAAACTTTCCAATTCTCGCCTGACGCGCGAGAGAACGAGAAAGAGAGAGAGAGAGATACGAACGTGAAAGTTTCTTTCCCCTTTTCGCGTCCTTTTATCTCCCGCTTTTCCATCTTTTTCCATCGCTCGGCTTTCCGAGGCTGCGAACTCCGTGCGCGGAGCGGAGAAGAATTAGCAGAGATAACGCCCATCCCGTGCGGAGAGGCCAAACCCTTTTTATGCACAGGATGGGTCATCCTAGCGAACTTTTTCGTTGAGATTTTTTTTTTCTCGTCATGTTTCTCGTCAAGCTGATTAGCAGATTTTCCTGAAGCTCTTTCATCCTACCATCCGCCTCGGTTTTCTCATTATGAAATAGCTTCTCGTCCTTTTTTTCTTTTTTTTTTTTTTCTACGACGGTTTCTGCAGATTCTCATTTTTTTTACCGTTTATTCGTTTAGGTCGTTGAAGATAATGAAATGTACGGACGAGTTGTGAAAAAGACAATTTTTATTATCGAGGTGGAAAATATATCGTAATTGTCAGAGGAAAGAAACGCATGTGGAGTAAAACAGTTCAGCGAGATAATTGTATAATATTTCTCGAATATCATTGAATTTTGCAAAAATATGATTGCGATCTTTTCTGCCGGAAATTTTATGCTTTATAATAAAGCTCTCTTGTAAAAATTATAAACTGTCGAAAAATGTTCCCTTCTCGTTGAGACGGAAAAATATCGAAGCTACGAGGAAAAAAAGGGAACTGCATTATCATTAGCGGGCAACAGGGAGTTCGAGTTCTACGCCTACGGTCGCTGGTGCAGGGAGTCACACGAAGCAAATGGTCGAACAGAGAGGATCTGCATAAAAACCGATCGATGTAGCAGCTATCGCGGCTCCTGCGCTTAGTCAAGTTTTTCTACCTTACCGACGATACTTTCGACCGCGAAACTTTTGTTACGTATCCGCATAATAATAATCAACAATAATAACATAATAAATGAGAGAATTTCTACGCAATTGTTAAAAATAAGTTTGCAACGCAACAGACGATCGTCATTAGAAATAAAATTCTTTTATCCAACAGTCAGATATTTCGAACAATTTTTTTAACAATTTGAAAATTTCATCTTTTATTTGTATGATAATTACGGGAAATTTATTTTTAATAACAAATTATGTTTCGTAAGAAAATAATGAGTATACATTTTTTTTAATCCATTATTTTTAATTATTAACTAATAATAATGAGTGTGTTATCTGAAATTGAATTTTTTTTTTTTTTACGCAATCGAGACACGTGCGGCAAAATGGGATCGTTAAATGATTATTACGCGATCAGCACCTCTCTGGTTCGCCCCGCGTTTGTTCGGTGCTGCAAACACAGAACCCTTTATCAGCCAATTTGCCGAGTGGCTGGATGAAAGTTGTGTTTGTTTTTTATTTTTTTATTTTCATGCTTCTTATTATTCCATGCAGCAGAGTGGGCAACGAAAGCTCTGTGCAATTTAGACTTTCCAACGGTACCGACGGATAAAGAGTCGACGTTTTTTTTTTTTTTTTTTAATTGCAATGAAAACCGCAACTCGAAAGAGACGAGAGAGCTGAGAAGCACGCAAAAGAAAAAAAAAGTGGTGTTTGCGCGCTGGAAAAGGGGTGCTGTTGACATCAGCGAAATTCTTTGGGAAAAATAAAATTGTAAATAAAAAAAAAGCGTTACTAACGATGATTTAAAAGAGAAGAAAAAACGCGTGTGTGCGACGCGACTGTGAAGAATTAACCGACGAATTTAGGGACATTCGGGAGGGAATACGAAGTCGTATGGCTTTCGACTGTAACGAATGTGTACAACAGACACAAAATAACGAACGTTGAGGACCCGCGAGTGCCGAGTTGGGAGCGAATGAAAGTCTCGGAGAGGCAACGTGTTTCGGGAGGACGTCATTAATTTTTTCGTTATGTTAACCTCTTCGAAAATAAAGAACTATAAAAAAAGAAAAAAGTCCTCAATTTACATAGACAATTCTTACAATACGCTATTCATAAAATTTTCGGTCTGTGGCTTTATGCGGCGCGTGCTGTTCCCGCGGTAAATACCGAGTTTAAAGTTTGTTTTTTTTTTTTTTTGGCAATTATATATTTGAACTTATTTTTCTCAAAAGATTTCGTGTCGTTTACAGAAACGAAATTAAAACACAAAATGATTTTCCAATAAGATTTTTCAATTTATGAAAAAAAAAAGAAAAGAAATTCAGTCATTGAAACGATACTTGGCGTGCGATGTATCGTATCGATAGACATTCTCAAACGTATTTCGTCTATCAACGTCCTTTGTTCGATTATACATGCCGCAGTCTCGTTTGGTACGCGTACCGCGTGCGAAATAAAAAGTTAATTAATATCGCAACGACACGTTTCAGGGACGTTAGCGTATCTGTCATTTTTACCGATGATATTTAATCATTCGGTTTTTTGACCTCTTTGTTCCATAAGCGAAACACCAATCGACATATGTGATTGACATTTAATCTTTCAAAGGGTACTGATATACTACTAGTGTGCCACTTATTTCAATTCTGTTATTCTATTATTTTTAAATGGTCTTTAACCCTCAATGATAAATTGGATAAATTGTGACTTAAATTTAAGTTAAGTTTGGCTTTTAGTTTACGTTTAGATATTGAGGTTTGGGTTTAGGTTTGCCGTTAGGTATTTAGGTTTGGGTTTAGTTTAACTGTTAGGTATTTAGTTTTGGGTTTAAATTTACTTTGAGGTATTTAGGTTTGGATTTAGATCACCTTTAGGTATTTAGGTTTGGGTTTAAGTTTACCTCAGATATTTAGGTTTGGGTTTAGGTTCACCGTTAGGTATTTAGGTTTGGGTTTAGGTTCACCTTTAGGTTTTTAGGTTTGGATTTAGGTTCACCTTTAGGTATTTAGGTTTGGGTTTAGGGTACCCTTAGTTATTTAGGTTTGGGTTGAGGTTCACTTTTAGGTATTTAGGTTTGGGTTTAGATTTACTTTTAAGTATTCATATTCGAGTTTAGGATTATGTTTAGGTACTTAGGATTGAATTGAAATTTTGTTAATCAGGTTTCGCTTACGTTTAAGTTTATGATGGGGTTTAAGACGATTCTTCGATTTGGCTTTAGGTTTACATTTGGTATTGAGAATTGGGTTTCATCAAGTAGTTGAAAGTGCAAAAAAAAAGTAATCAGCTAAGATTTCGTTATCTTAAAGGTTAACGAACTCCTCTGCTCATTACTTCTCGATGCGTACAATTCTGTGCACAATGAAACTTCGATTAATACAGTTATGGCAACTTCCTTGTGTCTGCAGGTCCGTCTGGCGCGACGCAGTGTCGCGCGAGGAATTTCACCGCGCGGGCAAAGGGGGACGTAAGCTTCCGGGGATCGCGCGGACGAACGTTCTGCATCCTGGCAGTCTACCAACGATGTCAATGGCATTTCCGACCTTACGTTGACTTCAAATAAAATTGAAAAAAAAAAAAAAAATCCAAAGACGCAACAAAAATTTTCCACAAAATTTACGAGACATCGCAAATATTTTCATAGATATTTTCATCATATTTTCTCTTTGAACGACACAAAGAAAAATCGTCGAATATTTTATGATTCTCAAAAAACGTAATTTTCTTAGACATTTTATTGATAAAAAAAAAAGCATCGGAACGATTTAACCATAAAATAGATATATGGCAAAAAAATGGTCCCCAAAGCTGCGAAAAGTCAAAAAATTCTTGGGTGGTCGGCTTCTCTTTCTTAGGTTAAGATTATAAGATCAATCCTCGACGACCTTATAATAAAAAAAAAAGCTCCCTGAAATTCATTCTACGAATTGTAACGGCGCCATTGACGAGCTACGGAAGCCGCAAGCATATTATGTCCTATAGCTTTAAAAAAAATACATAAAAGTTTGTCTCGCTTAGCGGAACTGCGCAAGCGGCAGTCAACCTTTGAAATTTGATTCTCGGCCCTCGAACGTCATGATGAAAAAAACAAAAAAAAAGGTACTCACCTCCACGTTAGATTTCTGTACGGCCACTTCTGCCCGTGAATCGTGTATCTGCGATGACGGGTTTTGGTGAATCTTGGATCGGGACGATCGGCAACTCCGCAGCGTCGACTGCTCATCAATTTTGTCGTTTCCTCGTCGATCTCGCCAGTCACTGGTATGCCACCGTAACTCTGCAAATAATTTTCGAATTTTTGGTCTCATGCAGAAAGTAATTATCTCACTGATGCGATCTACGAGTCTCGAAAATTAGTACGAATGTTGCAATCCCACCGGATATTGATTTATGAATTAATAGCAGAGTCCCTGTGGAGTTTCCATCATTTGCCGTTTTAAATTTCGAAAGCGTAAAAGGGACTTCGTAACCATTCTTTCTTCAATTCGATTCATTTTCTGCATTCACCATCCAGTTAATTTAATCTATCGGCGATCGTTGCTCCGACTGACTCTTTATCATTCGTTCCCGTCGTTTCGTTTGGTTTCCGTCTACTGTCGGTTAGATAGCTCTCGACGAGGGTACGATTCTCATGCAAATCCCATCGGGAGGCGCCTAGCGAGAAGCGTGAGATCGTTTCCCAGTGGAACATTTACGCTTCGACCTTATCCTACCGCTGTCTCCGTCGTCTTCTTGTCCATCTCTATCCTTACAGTATCCCTCGGAGAGCGCTAAGACTCCTCCACCGTTCTTGTCTTCATCTAACACTCTCCTTCTGAATCATTCCATCACTCGCTCAACGAGCCCAAAGATCCGTATATACCGATAACACCAGATGGAATTTCGTCTTATAGATCCTCTTGTATTATTCCCAGTTGGCTCGTCGACGCAGAGACAGAGACACAACGGAGGAGACGTGAAATTTGATAGTTTACAACCAGACGGGTACAACGAGACTTGAAAGCTTCGAAAACTTGCAATAAGCAAATGTCGCGACGCTTTATTGAATCAAAAACTGTGACGAAAGAATTTTTTATGTATGTCGCAAAATAGTGGAGAAATTGGAATTTTTGCTTCCCGGTCAATTTTTTTTTTTAAATTTTTTATATATTTTGATTACGATTTGAAAGTATCCTCTTCCAGGAGAATTCGTATAGTTGTTGTGATTATCAACTTCGTACAAAAATTGTATATGTTTAAAAATGTAAAAAACGAATTACCTGTAAGTTTTTGATGGCACTGCGTAGTTGATCGTCGGTCCGGAGATTCCCCGTTTCCTGATCGCTCTGAGGCAGATAGCCTAAACGCATAAGATACTTTTGCTGTAACAAAGAAATTGAGATAAACTTAGTTATTGTTCTTTTTATATTCAAGTGCAGAGTTATGTCGACCAGAGTTCTCAAATGGAGAGTTATGTTGTATAGAGTTCCCAAAAAGAGAGTTATGTCGTATAGAGTTCTCAAAAAGAGAGTTATGTCGTATAGAGTTCTCAAAAAGAGAGTTATGTCGTATAGAGTTCTCAAAAAGAGAGTTATGTCGTATAGAGTTCTCAAAAAGAGAGTTATGTCGTATAGAGTTCTCAAAAAGAGAGTTATGTCGTATAGAGTTCTCAAAAAGAGAGTTATGTCGTATAGAGTTCTAAAATAGAGAGTTATGTCGTTTAGACTTCTCAAATAGAGAGTTATGGTGTATACAGTTCTCAAATAGAGAGTTATGTCGTATAGAGTTCTCAAGAACGGAGTTATGGCGTATAGAGTTCTCAAATAGAGAGTTATGCCGTATAGAGTTCTCAAGTGGAGACTTATGTCGTATAGAGTTCTCAAAAAGAGAGTTATTCCGTATAGAGTTCTCAAATGGAGCGTAATTTCATGTAGAGTTTTTATTTCAAAAGTATTGTGTGTTATTCTGGGAATACATTAATTCTGCAGAGTTTTTACTCGCAGAGTTTTTCGGTGTATAGTTATTCAGAGTACAGTTTCTTCCCGTAGAGTTCTTAGTTGCAGAGTTATCTTGTGTAAAGTAATTTGGATTATTGTTTAATCGTAAAGAATTTTTGGGTGCAGAGTTATTCAGAGTGGAATTTTTTCCCATAGAGTTCTTAGATGCCGAGTCACTTGATAAAGAGGTTTTAGGAGCAAAGTTGTTTTCTTATCAGGTATATAAATTTCGTTCGCGCAGAGTTCTTAGGTGTGGTGTTTTGTCATGTGAAATTCTACCGTAAAGTGTTAATTCCCACAATCCCTGCAGCAACTCAGCGTAAAATATACATTTCCATGGATACATTGCCGCATCGAAGCAGATCTCCAAGTTTTAACTTCTACCCTCAAAAAACAAAAAAACTAAAACAAACTTCACAGATCAGGACGGCTGCGAGTTAAACTTTTGGCAAACAGTTGCCACCGGGAATCCCCCGAGGGGCCGTTCTTCGCCGTCGAGGAAAAACTTTGTAAACTTTTCACGGGCCCTTGCGAACCCTTATTTCAATCCCTAACCGGATGTTCAATGTTTCAAACTGGAGAACCGATAAAGAAAAACTACTGAAAATGCTCTCCGGAAGTTATAGTATTTCATAAAACCTGATATCAATAAAAAAAAAAAGAGCACTGACATCTTTTATCGTCTTTTGTAAACATGAGTCCGTCTGTTATTCCTCAACACTGGTAACATTGCTACAGAAAGAATCACATTGCTCTCTCATCTGCAAAAAAATGCATTCCAGAAGTCCAACACTCGATAGCTGAAACCGATTTTACAAAGCTGTGATATCAGTGATGTTCAATATGGATTATCCAATGTTCTCCGATATTCTCTAAACGCTCATCCGGCTGTCCGGCTGTCCGTCTGTCTGTTATACCGGAATGCTGGTAGCACATTGGTCACAGGAAGCTCTTGAGAGCAAATCTCCTGATGGTCCTTACACGCAAGTAAACAGGTTTGGTGTACACAGGAGCTCTGTATGGGCTTTGCTTTCGAGCTGTTTGTGCACACAGAGAGTCGGCAACTTCGTTACCATATACATATGTATGTATTATCGAGTTATGTACACGCAGAGGAAGTTGGTGTAAACCCAACGGCAGAGATCGCCGGAGTATATGCGCGCATTCAGATGCAATCAATTACACGAAACGGGAACCGTGAATTCTGTGTTTGTTTCGCGAAGGAGAAGGAACTCCTCATGGTAGGCTGCTTAGCCGATCAGAGGAAAGCTACAACCCCCTCTTAAGCACAACACGCTCGACACAATCTACCTATACTACCTATAATACCTTACGTGTTGTTGGCGCTTAACGTCACGTTCCCCAACGCAATTGACATGCAGTTCGAGTTCACGGCAACTTCAATCCCTCCCCCACAATACCATGACCTACGGGCTCAATGACTCTCGACTAAATAGAAATATCTTATTACACCAGCCGATACAGTTGGAGTCTATTTTCGGATAACATTTTTTTTTCATTGTAATCGAATTACCAAGCTACTGGAAAATAGGATTAAGCGATAAATGGAATGAAGTTAAAAAGGGTTGCGATGTTTAGTTGTGCATAATACTCTTAACGTCTTCAGCTTTTTGTTTTTTTGGTAGGGGAATAAGTCGCGATATAGCGACACATTTTTGTAAATATCTCGCTTCCAATGGGTTTTAGGGATAAGAAGGTTATATGCAAAGTTAAAGAAGATCAGATTCTCTATACAAATGGTTATGAGACATTTGGTGATAGGAAGAATCGGTTCCAAGTTACAGCCCTGGGAAATCGGGTGTCTCTTTTATCAAGCATTGCTACAAATACAGATAACCAGTTTTTAGCAAATATGTCGGTTTTAGCCGATTTAGGAGCTAAAATGGTCATATGCAAAGTTGGAGATAATAAGATGCCCCATGAAAAATGTTATGAGACATTTAGTCGTCGGAAGAATAGTTTCAAAGTTAGAAGCCTGTGAAGTTGAGTGTCCTTTCCTATGCAATCTTCGGAAAGGATGAAGATAGTTTTTACCAAATATCTCGGTTCCAGTTGGTTTTAAGGGGAAAATGGTCAGAATGAAAATTGAAGAGAACCAAATTCTCTACAAGAAAGGTATTTTGAGATTTGGTCGTAAGAGCACGTATTCTGAAACTAGAGGCCGCAGAAGTCCAGCGGCTGCTCCCAACAGTCGCAATGGTCGGTATTATTAAGGAAGAAAGCTTAAGTCTCACGTATTTAATACAGCCGTAAGCTCTCAAGTAGTCTTATCATAATTCTTACATTGCACTCGCAAATGCAATTGCGCTTTGCGAATGACAATTTAAGTAGAGATTATCGCGATTGGCCTATGAATTATGTATTAAAATTTTTTCGAGATAACAAAGTTATAGGTAGCCGAAGCGAACAGTGAAAAATATTTAACAGTCCTCGCACGTTAACTCGTCTCAATTCGAACCACTTTATGCGTCAGCGTCGATTAAGGCTTTGCACGATAGAAAGAACCTCCGAGAGGATCGCAGTAACGTCAGCTGAACGGAGAGACACACAAACTCAGGCAGCAGTTACTTTTGCACTAGCGACATATTAATAATTGGACTGCTTTCCCTCGTTACAACAGTCGCACTCGACGTAGCCTCGGACCTGACCTCCAACTCACTTTCCAACTACCTAATCATCGCTTCATTACCAACTATAACTGTACGTATATCAGAGTATCCCATGTATTACGACGGGTACTAAAACCTTTAATAAAACACAAAGACGCTCGTCTGGATAGATGATCATTGAAACTCGCATTGGGAAAAAAAACACAAAGGAGAACTTCATAAGATGTCTCGAAGTAGAATGCCTCAGAATTCATTTTATTTAAAAAGTACTTATTAACGTAGGTACTTAAGGGTGAAAATTAAAAAAAAAATAGAAACGAGTAAAAGTTATTTTATTTGTTTCGCTCCGACGACGAGTTTCGATGAGTGATAAAAATAAATTAAATATAGAAAAACGAACGAGCGCATGCTATTCACGAATTTTCCGGCGGTACCAATACTACTTTTTTGTCGATTTTTTTTTTTTTTTTTTTTCGTTGCTACCGAAACTATTCGACGCGCGGTTTCCCAAACAACCTTTAAACTCCTCCCTGTCCTCTCTTCGTGGCTGCATGTTGTACCGCATTTCGCGTTTCTCTTCGTTCCATCCATTTTCTTTTTTTTTTTTTTTTTTTTTTTTTTTTAAGGCGTTTTTATTTTGTTCATTCTCTCTTTTAGCTCTCAGACTCGATTTATTACTAACCGATAGCACATCGCTCCCGTAACGATTCTCTCCCACTGTCGTTAAAACGAAATAGAGAGGAACAGGAGATAAAAGAATGGAAGGCTAGAGAGCCCCGGGTCGATGAGAAATAAAATGCATCGAGCGAATACTCTGCTGGACAGTATGAAATATAAAACTCACAATAGTAGACTTTTATTTACGATTTTTTTTAAGGTTATATGCCGTTTTCATGCGCGAGTATCGCAGCAGGTCGCAACGAGAGTGAGAGGTCAGTCAAGCTTGAAGAATGCGCTTAAACGATTCCTCCTGTTAACTATTAGAGTGTCCCTCCCGTGCGTCATGCGTACGCGAGATATGCTATACTGTTTTTTTTTTTTTCTCTTCATTGCTATACTATTCGAAACTCAATTATTCGTACCGTTTCAGCAATAAACATCGGGATAAGTATTAGCGAACTTTTTAGTCGAAGAAATATCAATGATAATAATGATACTTAAAATTTGCTAATAAAAAATATTATAGATTATTATCATTTTGTTATTAATTATTATTATTTTATGTATGAATAACTATTTATTATATAATAAAATTATACATTTTTATTGTTGTTTACAATATAATTAATTATCAAAAAATAGTTGCAATTATCGAATAATTTTAAATACATGTATTTTATTTTTTTGAAATTTTAGAAAGAAATTTTGGATAATGTGAAAACCATTTTTATTTTGTTCAAAATATGAGAAATCTGTAAGGGATGTGACAGATTTGGGTTCTTTGGTTTTACATAGAACGTCCTGTGCATATAAACGTTATCCGTACTATGCAAATACCTGCGCTATATTGTGGACACATGTGCGAAGAACAAAAACAAAATGCGCGCAGATGGAAAGAAAAACGAAAATTTATCGAAATTTTTATATATTCGAAAAAAAAAAAAAAATCGCTGAATTACTTGAACACCTGCCGCTTAGTGCCATTCTGGTGCGTAATTTTCTTTTAAATCAGTTTTTCACGATGTAAAAAATATTTTTGCACGTCCCGATAACGAGTATAAATACATATATATTTAGATTTCGAGAAGTTCGCAATTAATACTAAAAACTAACTATGAAGATATTATTATTCAGTCAGTGATTGTTGCGGATTAATACAATGAAAAAAATCCGTATTTGCACAACAAATGTATGTTTGAAAAGATTGAAAGAGTTGTTTTTTTTTTTTTTTTTTTTTTTTTTTTTTTTTTTTTTTCACCATTGCAAGATATTCAGCGGGAACGGGGAGAAACGATACAGGGACGGTACAGGGAGAAAAAAAATCGAGACGAGTATACTATCAACGGATTCAGGGTTGCGAATGACTATGTCTGTGCGCGCATATGTGCTTTATTTTGGCACGATTTTCGAGGCCGGAACGAGAATGTTCTGCGGGATAAAGGAATAAAGAGCAGGAAGGCAGTCAACTATAACGAAAGGCACATTGACTCGAAAAAGCTGCTAGAATACGTGTGTCAATTCCGCATCGGAGTGCATAGAATCATTGCATGTCAGACGTCGCGAAATATCATAAAACCTTTCTAATTATCGTATTATTCGTTGTTTGAAGAAAGAATCATTAAGATACTCAATTAAAATATAAAGCGTTTCACGTAAAAAAAAAATGCAACCTCGTTATCACGGTGCACCGAGGAGAGTTAATTTTTTTTTTTTTTTTAGAAATACATTCCGAACACCGAAAATATTAAAATTGTTTCATCCGATCTTTTAGTGAAACATTTCCAAAAAAATTTCGAAAATGAATATTCAAAATTACTTCAACTCGTTTTCCAATTCAACAAATCGGAATCGTAAAAAAAAAAAACACCAAAATTTATAAAATTTCTTACATATACATTTTTGATACATTGTTAAATATTTTTTTTGCAATTTTTTTACGAAAACTGCGAGAACCCATTTTCCCACATTTTTTTTTCACATTTCTTTAGATTCTCTTGAATAAGAAAAAAGAAAAAAAAACTGTAACAAAGAATATTTTGATCCGATGGAAAGAAAAATGTCAAAAGTGCTTTTATTCCATTTCTGTCTATAAAAAAATTCCATTCACAATGCGAATATCTGTAGAAAGTTGTTTCGTGCATTTCTACATCCGTAAAAGGTGAAAACAGTGTGACGCAAGTCACGTGTGCGTATCGAGATACGGAATAATAGTATTGGTATAAACATGTGCATTGAACCGGTATAAAAGAGAAGTGTATAGATGTGTTGGTGTTTCGCTCGGAAGGGAACACACAATGGAACAAAACGCGAACCCGCAGTGAGGGCAGTCGGCAGAAGAGATGACCAAACACGGTCTAAAACGAGACGACAGAAGAGAGTCGCCCCGTTGGGCTCAGCGTCTTTTTTGTTGTTATTTATTTCCCCTTCGTTTCTTAGCCGAAGATCCCTTTAGTTCGCTTTAGTTCTTCAAGGGAACCCAGGAGTCACGGAGCTCTCGAAAGAGGTGAGTGGAGTTCTACAGATTCGATCGGATCGTCTGTGAAATTGGGCAAATTTTGCATCTTCAAAAAACCGACATTTCTCATATTTCCGATCGAATATTGAAAAATTTCAGGTTATTATTAAATTAATTGATAAAATCTATCGAATTGAATGTTATTCTATCGAATTTAAGTTTCAGCTTAATGCCAAAATTTTAAGTTAAATCCGATTTTGATTTGATGCTTAGGTTTAGAAGTATAAACTTCCATGCGATTGCAATTTCTCATTTGAGATTAAAGTTACAATTGAATCAAAATCTGAACTGAAACGCGAGTCATAATCAAATCTGAAGTTTCCATGAACGATGTTTTCAAAAACACTTTGTTGCATAATGAAAAAACGTTTTAACGAACAGCTTCCGTATTCAGCGCTAAGAATACCCTTAGAGAATCCGTGCATCTCGTTGCTATGACTAACTTGACGATGTTACAGAGTATTCTATTGGGTTATTGAGTTGCAAGGACGTCGTTACTTCTGTTACTCTATAATATGCATTAGTCGCGAAACAGGAAGTTAGGTTCACTGAGATCAAGTGGACGATTCGGATCTGTCTTGTCCTCGTTTGATGACGATTTAAATTGTCAGCAGTAAGCGCGACATCGTAACGAATAAAAGAAAAGAACCTAACGACAGAGGTACACAGAAGAGATGAGACTACGAGCGTCTGGTTAATTTCTATACATCTGCCACTGTCTCGCTACTGGCCTTACAAGTCCTCAATCTCCGGCGCTAAAGACACACTGCGTCGGCTACATCAAAGAACTTCCTCTCCTCCGGCATTCCGTTCGCGCCTTCCTTTCTCTTCTTTATCTCTCATATTTCTTTCTCTTTAACCCTCCGTTTTTCTCTCGTCCATTTGTACTCTCGTCACAGTTGCAAAAATTCATAAGGAAAAATGCAAATTTATCATTTTTAATAAATGATAAATAAAAAAAAAAAAAAAAAAACGTTTATAAATGGAAAAATCGTGCCTTTGTTCGTTCTTAGAAAATAAAAACGCATGTGCACGCACGCCGACGCTCAGGATGTTTGCAACGTGAGTCCGCAACAGCTGCAACTCGTTCCGCGTGTGTAGCTTTTATTCTGGTTTTATGGCATATGTACAGATAGAAATCCGATTTTTTAGCCTTGACCAATTTAGAAGACTTTGTAATACAATAATAGCGACTTTGTACCGATGTATTTAGTAGAGAACAATGGAAAGAGCAGTGATAACGATTGTGATTCGTTTGAAGCTTTACTTGTCTCGTTTCAAAGTAACCTATTGATTTTTAAAGAATCGATTGGATTTAGGAGAAAAATGCATAAGAGCTTTTTTGTAGATCCTTTTATAAGCTTCAAATAAGGTCCTATGCATATAGTACACCAGAGAGTGCGTTCTCCTTATAAATCACAAATAAAAGAAGATTGTAAGAATAGGTTTCAGTTTTCAATGAAAATTACGATTTTTACAGACTTCCTTCGATTTTACGAAATAAATGCATATAAGCTTTTTTGTAGAAAATGTCATGCTTTATAATTAAGGTCCTATTAATCTAAGCCATCAGAGCTTAGCTTATCACTGAAAATCACTAGTAAAGAATTTTAAGTACTCACAGGGTGTCGTTATTAAAAAAACTGCCATTTTCTGTGGAATCGACTGTATTTATGATAAAAATGCTAAGAACCTTTTTTATAGCAAACCATACGCTCTATAAATAAGGTCCCATACATCGAGAACGTCAGAGCGTTTTTTACCGCTATAAATCACCCCTAAAGAAATCTTATGTAGCGACAAGGTGCGATTTTCGATGAAAAATGCATATGCTGCAAGTAATGTCTTATGCAACAAAGGACTTTTACTATCGAAATTCAAATGCACGCGAAAGTGGTCTCTCCTCGTTCCCCATGTGATATCCGAACGCGGGCGTACAATTCGCTATGGATACAGTGATTGATATTTCGATCGAGGATCGATGTTAAATCATGAGATATTCGAGTTGTAATGACGAACGAGGGAACATTTCTCGATTCTGCTGCAAGTGCGTTAGAATACATTACAGCGCGTACACTATACCACCATACCACTCAGTATAAATTGAGGATTGAGAAGTGTGAGTCGATCTAATTCTATAGTTATAATACAATACTGCGGTTATACCGCAAGCGTACAATTCGATTTCTGGGACAACCGGAGCGATTTGCGATAGCAATGTCATGCAAATCGAGGCGTCAATCCGCGCTCCATTTGAAGGCCTTCCTTGTTTCGTGTATTGCTGGACCACATGAAACTGGAGAGACTAAAGGATGCTGTATCTATTACACGGGTCGCTCCATGCAAAGCCGACCGCGATCTAAATTTCAACCTCTCAGATTTGCTTTTCGAATTTTCGTCTCATACCATTTATTTCTACAAACTCGGGGACCATTTTCGGGACGTTTTTTATGCTAAAATTTTATGCAAAAACCCAAAACTGACATTCATAAATTTTTCAAAAATACCCTATTAAAAACTTTGCCCATACCAAAAAAAATGAAATCGCTTGAAATTCTTCGTGTTAAACGCCACATTTTTTACATTTTTTCCGTATTTCAAGAATAAACTAAGGAATTTTTATAGAATGAAAAAATAAGACAAAAAATCGACAATCGTATCTGCGAGATCGACAAAATCAGAAGTCTGCCAAATTTGACATGGAATGTCCCATACGTGTATATATGTACATACATGTAGATAAACGCAGATAGGTATGCATATAGATTCGTTGGGTTCTATGGAATTGGAGCTGCGGGATATATATCCCCGACACTGGCTCTGTATCACTGTTGCGAAGGTGGAGAAGGGTTGACCGGACGGGGGCGGCGACCCCGTTATTTATATACGCAGAACGTGTCGTCCGTGCGAGAGCTCGTTATCGGCGTTGAACGATCGTTGCAACGCGCCCGCGCGCGCGCGTACGGTTTAGCGCGCCAACCGACGAATTTGCATTTCGATTGTCGGTACGCACTGATCGAATAGACGGATGAACGGACAAACGAATAGGAACAAATAAACGAACGAACGGACAGAGGAGACACAGGCTTGGAGCTTCCGGAATGCAACATCGAATCTGATGCTCAATTCTTTCGTAACTCTTGTTAGAAGTATTTGATCAGAAATTTTTATTTTTTTTTGCAAGAAAATGTGCCGAATCTGCCTAATGTGCCGAATTTGCAATGTCATTGGTTTAGTGATTAATTTCGAGGTTAAGTTAGGAGTTCGTTTTGGGCTGAAATTTGACCTTAAATTCGGACTGAAATTGGTTTTTAAGTTTATTTGTAGAAATAATAGATGTTTATTGTACGGAATTTATCATTCTACAAATAAAGTCCTATGCTTCGAGACCCTCATATAATGCTTTCGTCGTCATAATTCGTGCGGAAAGAAGGACAAACCTGATAAGAGCCGACGTGCGTGAAGAAAACTGAATTTCCGTAGGAGGGTTAGGATAACGAGAAAAATGATCAAAAGCTTTCCTGTAGAGAATTTTGTGCCCGACAAATAAGGTCCTATGCGTACAGCGCGTCAGTGGATGCGTTATCGCTGTAAATTGCGCAGGAAAGATGGAGTTTTTTGTTACAAAGTCTCGTTACAGAGAAAACGATCAATATTCTCATCACCGCTGGTTTTACGAGAAAAATACCGTGAAGCTTTCTTGTGAAGGATTTCACGCCCTACAAATAAGGTTCTATGCATATAGAACGTCACACAATGCATTATAGCTGTAAATCACGAGTGAAAGATGAAAGACATCGATAGGGGCGCAGGTCTCCAAGATAAATGCCAATTTTCATGGCGTCCGTTAAATTTACAAGAAAAATTCAAATAACTTATCTTATAGACAATTTCATGCTCTACAAATAAGGTCTGATGCATATAGATGGTCGGAGAATGTCTTATCAACATAAATCGCCTAAAAGACGAAGAATATCTGTCGCGGTTTTCGTTTCAAATTTAAATCCGTATATTCTCAAAAATCGGCAGGGTTTACAAGAAAAATGGTTAGGAACTTTTTGATCGATAATTTCATGCTCTACAAATAAAGTTCTATGCATAAAAAGCGTTAGAGGACACCTTGGCCTAAAAAATCGTAGGCAAAAGATGAATTGGTCGGAAAACCAATCATTGATTGCCAACGTGTTAATTCCTACATTGACTTCGATTAATCAGAAATTTGATTTAAAAAATCGAAAATCGGAACGATGTAGTGGAAAAAAAGAAGCAGAAGTGCCGCTAATCCCCGATAATGACAAAAAAAAAAGTCGTTGAAGGAAAAAGTCGGAAAAGCGTAATTTCTACAGTAGCATCAACGCTCGAAACTTCAGAGTAACCTTAGGACGTGATGGTCTGAATAGAGAACAAAACAAGAAGACGAAGGAGAAAAAGAGGACATAAGAATGGAAACTGTAAGGGAATAAGGTTGCAAAAGCTGACTAGAGACGATAAAGGCGTGGAGCCGGTAACATCCAATATCCTTCGCCATCCCCGTGGCCCTTACGAGCTTATCTCGACGTGTTTTTCCTCTGTTGAACCTTCGACGCAACAAAGTCTCCACGGCGCCTCCATAAAATTCAATTACCCTCCTTCGGCAGAGCGAAAAAGATGAAAGGGCGCATCCTTTGCCACTACGTTGCATCTTTTATCTGCATTATTATTGTCATTACCCTTTTTCTCGTGATTCCTCTGTCTCTGAGATTACTTTGAGACTAACGGAGGACTTAAAAAAAGCGTACGGCAAACAAACGAGAGTTCGGGCTATCAAAGCGAACTGAAAAAAAATGCGATTCTTGTGTTTTCCAGAGGTGTTTGGTAAATGTGAATATACTTTATTGCTCCGATATTGAAGGCAATGCAATTAAAAAGAAAACATTGAACTTTCTTTGAATTGATATGTATTAAAAAACTGTATTTCAACAAATAAAAAAGTAGATTTTCGAGAACAATTCTCAATTTTTTTTCTTTTCACTTTCATTGAATCGATATATTTCTAAAAAATTATTTCAACGAAAAAAAAATGGTGTTTTTTTTTTTGGTCAAATTTTAATATTTTTTTTATAACTTCAGACATTTTTGGGTAAAATGTAACGTAATAATTGATGTATTTTTTTGGAATCTGTTGTAAATGGAAAAACATGGTATTTTCAAATCAATCAATTTGACAAAAAATTTGAAAAAATTCTCGAACGTTCATATCAATCCTCCGAAGATATCGTAAAAATTTCGTGTTGTTTCATGGAGCCGTTATAAAGATACGACACTGTAACTGCGCGGTATGCCGACAGCGTCGCCGTGTTTCGAGGGGTCAATCGTTAATTGACTGAAAGTCCTTCGAATGTATGTATAAAAAAAATCGAACTGCGGATGCACTGCCGGTCCCGTACCGAGAATTGTCAAAAAAGAAAACGGTATAATGCAAAACCACCGAAAGAGAGAACGAGAGAGGATGCGAGGAGGAGGAAGAAGAGATGAGAATCCCAGACTATTGCCCGTTGCTCGTTGCTACTGTTGGCACAGTATTAGTATTCGGAGAACGAAAATTACGTGGGCGAGCATCCGGCGCCGGAAGTGAGTCCCGGGTCGCGCGTGCCCCCGGAAACGGCGATTAGACCGTTGCTGTGAGAGGGAGGAGACATTAAAAATAGAGAAAATAGAAAAACTCTGTATCTGTCTCGTAATATTAGAAATTGCGAAAAAGTCTTAAAAGATTAAAATGCACAATCATCGCAACAGCAATAAAAATATATATTTAATTTTTTTTTTTCTACGAAGACGATTGCAAGCTTCGGTAAGCAAAGGGCTTCGCTAAAAAAAAATTAAGAACCGAAAAAAAAAAGATTGAGTTAGAAAAGTAAAAAAAACAGATAATTAATTAAATGTTACGAATTAAGTTGGCAAAATTGTGTGCAGACGTCCGAATAGTTTCGGAACAATGATTAAAAAAACTGCACAGAAGAAGAAATCCTCTCTACGAAGATGAAAAGATGCTGCAAGAAGATACGAAGGGATGTTGGGTTTTGCGCAATAGTAAAGATTAAAACGTACGAGGGACGACGACGAAAGTTCTATGGCGAGAGCTTAAGACCTAAGAATATCTTGATGTATATCTTGTGTATGTGGGTCTTCGCTTTTCAACGACAACGACGACGACGACGGGTTTTTAGTCTGTCGCAAACGGAAGGAGAATTTCTTAGAGGGCATCCATGACTCCAACACCGCTGTGGGTGCAATACGTGATCGGAATTTCCCACGAATTTCGGATCGGCACCTCTCGACAAGTCGCAGCGAATGCGCGTTGCGTACGTTGGGTTTTCTCTAAGGTTCGATTTTTTATTGGTAACTCAAGTATTTGAGTTACCAATAAAAAATAATTTGCATTCGGATTTAAATATTAATTTTTTTTTTCTTATTATGAATTTTTGTTTAATTATTGTTTACAAATTTGGATAATTTTTTTTTTTTTTTTTTTTCAAACTATTCAACGGCACGAAGTTAAATTATTTTTTTCGATAATCCAAGAAGTGACAGAAAGATACAAAAAAAAGAATTGTCGCGACATTAAAATCGAATGATTTTTACGGGATTTTTTGCGGCAAAACTTCTACCCATATGGATTATTTTTAAAAATTGTTACGTTTACTTACAAGTTTGAACAACAATATGAAATGCTTCCACAATGGGTACAACAAACGTTTTTTTATTCTTTCAATAATATAGAATAAATTTGGTGCGACGGAAAAAAATTTGTGGCGGTATTTCCGACGATGAAAAATGTCGGATATTAATTTTATCGTAAAATAAACGATTTTACCACTAAACTGGAGCTTTTGTTCGATTTAAACTTTCTCAACTCGTAAACTCTCGAGAAAATTCCGCTTATCTGAAAATTCTATTCTTCTATTCTATTCTTTACCGTCTCGATAACAGCTATAAAATGGGTATTATGCAAATAGTTCGTGTGTCGGTGGATGAGTTCCGATGGAAATCGATCTCCTGCTATAAAAGCGCTATCGTCAAAAGACGACACAGAAATCCGATTATCGACATGATAAGAGCTCATCTGCCGTCGAATGTTGTCTTTCGCCTTAAATAAGCGGCATTCGTTAACAACTCGCGTTGTTAACAATTTTTTAATCAATGAACGGTGCGAAAATTTGATTGAAAAATTATGCAAATACGATGTTATAAAAACTGATTTTTCGCATCCAAAAAAGTTTTTAATTAATTAATTGATTTAATGAAATATATTATTAAATTATAAAGTAAATAATAAAAAATTAATTCAATAATTAATTAATTAAATAATTATTATTATTAAATGATAATAAAATTTAAGAAAAATAATTTTAAAAATCATTTTTTTTTTTCAAATTAATATGAAAGATGTAATTTCGTGCCGCAGCAAATGACTCATAAAATTCGGAATATGCGGAAATGCACAGCGATAGGCTTAGTAGGCACAAGGGACCCAACATTAATAGACCCTCTCTATTGACCTATATAGCAGTTCAACAGCTGTTGAACATAGCGCAGGTGCAGCTGCTCTATAATCACAGTATGGTATACTATAGAACCCTCGCCCGCCAGAAGAGACAGTACTATCCAGAATTACAGATATACCAAGTAAATAGGAGATAGTAGTCAGTGAGGTACCGGAGAGGAGTGTGTAATGGGAGTAGCATACGATAATGTACCGAGATCACCCTGTCCGGTCGTCGTCGTCATGCTAACAATTACGAGATTCCCTTAATTACGGTATTAATACTAAATGTACAGGGTGAACAATAATGTCTAATTATTTTGGTCTCCGGAATACGATAAACGTCGGTTTACTTGTTAAAAAAGTCAATGATCAGTTGCTAGAAACAACATGTCCCTTTTCCGGCCGTAAACTCATAAACGATGAGACTGACGCGTTTTTCACAAAATACCTTTTTTGTAGAGTATACTTTTCTGAACAAAAAAGGTTATATTCATATTTATGATAGACGCGATAGAATTCGAGAAAATCAATAATTAGCCTCTCGTTGATTGGATTCCTTAAGACGAAGTTACATTTATGCCTTTTTTACAAGATAGCAGAGTACCGTTTCGTCTGCGGATATACATGCATATGACCTTTTTTGTAGAGCATAAAATTCTCTACAATAAATGTTATTAGTCATTTTCTCGTAAACCTATACTATTCGAAGAGAATTTACGGATATCTGAAAAGACGAGTTTTAGAAATATTTTCTATGTTTCAGGGGATTTATATCGTTAACGTAACTTCTGACGGTTTAAATGCATAGAACTTTATTTATAAAGCACACAATACTCTACAAAAAAGGTCTTAACAATGTACATCCTAAATTTCATCGTTTCCTCACTATTTCAACATATAACAGTCCAACGCAATACGTCATCGTGATCAGTGTACTCGCAACCTGATTTCGAAACCAGGATGCCGACAATTCGCAACGTTCCTGAAATCTCATCTCTCACGCGTCTTCGTATGACTAAGGAATTACTTCTTTAATTATTCTAGCGGTCAGGGAAAAACGTCCGGGACAATGTTGCGTTTGACAAACCGATTGCGCAATGTGCGTCATTCGTTTTCAACATCGCGGCTTATAAATATATATGTTATATTTACTTCCCACGATCTCTTTAATTGATCCTAACAGCGTTAACGTTCTTTCATTATTATCCGGAAACAAAAATCCAATATCAACGATTAATAAACCGTAAATGAAGCGATGAAAGAAAAGACGGATGGATAAACATTAGTGTACAGACAATGGACAGAAAAGAGGGGAACAGGAGGGGGGAGAGAAATCGAACGAATGCGTATAATCCGCCGCGAACCGATAAATCATTTTCGCTCGGTTGCAGCCAACGGACAGGATAAATAACAAAGCAAAAGGTACACAGAACCACACGGAGCAGCTAAAATATTATCTCCGGCAGAAAAAGCAGAAGAGTTCGGAGGGTATGTGGATTTTTTTTTTTTTTTTTTTTTTTTTTTTTCCTTCTATTCGCGGATGAGCAAACGAGACCGAGAACACAATTGGACTCTGGCATCGAACTTGGTAAATAAAAAACAAATCGTATCATCCCGTAACGGAATACGATGCAGTCGCGCTGAACCCGACAGCGCCATTTCGCTTCGGGAGACTTCAACAAACGTTTCTGTTAATTAATCGATTGCTCGCACACCAAAAGCCCGAATCGCGATCTTTATTGTCACCGGCTAATTCATCGCATGGACAGTTTTATCTGTTTTAATAAAAAAAAAAGTAATTTCGGAGGTAACAAAATTGCTTTTTTTTTTTTTTATGTTTCGGTGAAACGATAAAAGATAACGAAGATTAAAATCTGAAAAAATTAAGGGTAGTAAAGCGCTATAAATTTTATTTAATTATTATTGCTTTCGACAGCATTGATTTTTTTTTTATTATTTTTTATCCAAACATCGAATAAAAAAATACACAAACATTTTCAATGTTTCGTATTGAATTTTTATTTTTTTTTCCTTTTCACATGTCACTCGTTTACACACTCGAGGAGCTCGAGTTCCGGAAGTTTGGATGCTGGGAAGTGAATTTTCTAAAAATGCGTCACGGCATCCCACTGTAGCGTAAAAGTATAATAATAGTAAAAAAAAAAAAAAAAAAAAATGTCTGAATCATCGCGGGCGCTCGCGTGAACGCAGCAACGTTGTTCCAAACGCTCTCGTGTGAGTCTCCCATCGCAGACACGATCGCAACTCTCTTGTTTCGTTTGAGTTCCATATACACGTGTATATTTCGGCGTCTACTATATTATATCGCGACAGAAAAAACAGAGGGCGGATACCGTTCGCCTATACGAAACACATGCGTCTTTTTCATTCTAATCACGCGGAACACTATAAAAAAAAAAACAAAAATTGGAGGGGAAACTCGTAGACGACGACGACTCACGCGAAGTATAACGAAATCGCGAAATATCGTTGTGCTACTCATCGTCGGAGCTCGTGATCGATGTCTCGACTCGAATACCATTCTATTACATTGAGGCAAAAAAACGACGAGCCCTGAGAATTAATAGGAAGTTGGCATAGAAAGAAAAAATGGATTGCAGCACCTAACTATTAATTCTCCCAACACGTCATTTTTTTTATGTAGACACGCGCTATATAAATATATAAAAATATTGCGAAAAAAATTATTTCGATACATTTGAAATAAAAGAAAAAATAAAATTTACCCTCAACTAAGAAAAATAATAAATTTAAATAAGAATATAAATTCAAGGAGCGACGTCCTCGACGATCGCGATTGCAAAATCGCGGTTTCGATCTTTGACTAAAAAAAAAAACGAAGAAAATAGATAAATATTTTTTCGTTTTTTTAAACGGAAATTAAGGTTTTCCGGATTCCAAAATCTTCGTGACTTAACTTCTCAAAACAATTTTTTATGCCGTATAAAAAAAAAAATTATCATCGAAAAATGTATATCTTTAATAAAAGTGGCATTTCGATGAGTTGAGTAAAAATTGAAAAAAAAAAAAAAAAAAAAAATTTTTGTTCAGATTGTTCAGTTTCCATCGCAATGCTTTTTTTTTCCTGAAGATTTGTACAAATCGTACCAAATATTTTGGCAGTTTTTGGCAGAAAAAAAAAATTATTTCTCGGAATACTTCGTAATTCACGTAATGAGATGCAATCACCTTGTAATTTGGGCAATGAAACGGATACTCGTTTTCGTAGCAATCAGCGGATCAATGAAAGTTTCCCTGTAACGATGTGAGATAAGGAGGTTTCATTGATGGGACGCGAAACGGTTGAACGACGTCGCGTCTTGACGACCGCGGCGGGTCCCGGCGCCAATCAACCAAACAACACTCTCCTTGTACCCTATACCCCGGTTTTTCCTTCTTTCTCACACATCAGGAATATGTATTTTTAGTGAAGCTCGATGCCTTTCGCCTGCTCTCGTCATTCTGTGAGTATACGTGCGCATTCTTGATGGACTCATCGGAAAAAAAAAAATCACGTTGGCCCTCCTGAGTGAACAATCGCTACCCTTGTATAACGAATCATCGTGCCATTGACTCGTATCGCGTCGCGATACAACACAAATCTATACCTCATCCAATTTTTTTTTAATTAACAAACATCGAGCAGTTAATTAAATTTTTTTTATAATATATAATTTATAATTTTTTATAAATCGAAAGTATATTTTATATAAATAGTCACGGGAAAAAAAATGTATTATTCACAAAATCTATTGATTTAAAACAATTTTCGTAAATTAAAGTAATTTTTTTTTTTTTTAATAAAATATTATTAATATTAATAATAATTATATTATTTATTGAATTATTAATAATTACGATAATTGAAAATAAAATCTGCAATATTATTTTTATTCGTAATTTTTTTCCAACGTCGTTATATATCATTGCCGTAACTACGCGACTCGTGTTCCCGTTCGTGACACTTGACCCGTTTAGGGGGATCGTCGGGATGACAAAATTCAACGATCTCTCAACTGTCTCGCTGGCTTCATCATCGCCCTCGGCGTCTGGGTCCTGCTGCTTCAGGACCCCAGTAACCAAAATTCTCCGTAACAATCGCGTCACTCCTGCGCACTCTAACGAGCGCTCTCTCGTATTTCGCCTCTCGTTAATCTTTGTGAATTTGTCATAACCGCACAACCGTTGAAGGTTTTCGGATCATTACCAAGAATCCCCTCGTCACTATAATCGACCAATCGTGACATTTATTAAAATTAAAAAAAATTTTTTTTTAATTTCATTCGATTCTCGGCCAATAATAATGGCGATAATAAAGCCAAAAATTCGTTGAACCAATTTTTTTAAACGATGTGAATTTCTTAAAAAATAAATATTTAAAAAAATATTCCGTGTTCAGTGCGTATCCGCATCATTTACCGAAATAAATAAATTTTTAATTATTAGCATTGAAAAAATATGTTTTAATAATTTTTTTTTATGTATTTAAAATTACGAAAAAACATCGTGAATTTTTAAAATTTTCGTTAACGTTAGGTTCGTAAACTCGCATCTGTAGGTTCCTTAATATACTTTGAGGAATATGTGCACAAGATTTAGTCCGGTGACCCCTGAAGCCGCCTGGTCGTCGTGCTTCGTGAATGCATTTTGGTTCGAGATGCAGAGATCTTTGGTGGTGGAGTCTTGGAATATATATACACACACACGCGGACGATAAACATGTGTTATTCACACATATAGATATGAAAAAGCTGTTGGATGCACAGACATATTCACACGGAGATGTTGAGAAAGAGAAGCATACTGCGGTGGCTATTAATAGGAAGTTTTATATATAGAGAGGAAGGCGAAAAGTAGACGAGGAGAAGACGTCCAGAACGCATGGTGACGGGAAGAGAAGCTCGTGTACGTGCCTTCTCGGGCTGTTCATGCTTTTTCGTCGAGGATGTGCATAGCTCGATACGTGAAGACGAGAGAAAGCACGCGAGGACTCCCGCATCGGGGCGAATTATTCGTCTAATGACGCGGCCGGCGTTGTTTGAGAGAACGAAAAATTGCGAGACTTCCGGCCGAGTAATGAGGTAAGACAAGGAGTAGAAATGTTTTTGTAAAAATGAAAAAAAAAAAAAAAAAAAATATAGACAACACTTAGGCACGTAAACAACTTTGAGTTTTAAGGTTCGTTTTCTACGAAAAGAAATCCGAATTTTTTAAGTTTTTAAGACGAGAACTTGGATTTTCGATCAAATTTCATAATTACTCGTTTTTCAATTTTGAATAAACTTCAAATTTTTTTAAATTTTAGCCGAAGTTTGAAGTTCATACTTATCGAAATTCGTCTTCAAGTTTAATCTTTAATGTTATTTTTGTTTATCTTTAAGTTTAAATTTCGCACCTATTTAGATTTTAGGTTAAGTTTCGGCATTAAATTTATTTAAATTTTCAACTGAAATTTGAGGTTCCAAGTGATTTTGATTCGCCTTTAACTTTGAATTTCAAATTTGTTGGTGATCGATTTCGAATATCAAATTTATTTACATCCAAATTCATTTTTAAACCTCAAATTTGCTAAAATTCGGACTCTGATAAAAAAATTTTTTAACTTTTTCATATCCAAATTCCCGTTTACTTAAGCATTTCAATTGTTTAAAATTCGAACGTATGTTTGTACTTTAAATTTATTTATGGCATTTGATTCGATAAATTCGATTCCTAAGCAGTGAATAACAGTGAAGAAAAAATGAGACGAAAAATAACAGTAATATCGAACACAGAAAGGTGGGAGATAAAGAGCAGTGATAAAGTGTAAAACTTTATTCACACACGAGAAGATTTTTGAGTTTAGTCTGTTTGTTTCTCATCGCACCGACTAAACTCGACTCGTTACCTATCGTTCATATTCGCCGGTTCGTGAATGTAATGCAGTTTCCGCTCGCGAAATCAGTTTCCGCACAGTTTTCATAAATACATGCATAGAGACACATTTTCGCAACTCTCCCGAACAACGGGCGGATGCGTTGCAGCGTGTAAATAGTCCACATTCGGCACCGCTGCGCACGTACCTCGTAAATAATAAAAATTCACCGAGCTGTTCTATCGCGATGAAAAATAGTCTTTTAGTCGCATCATTTTTTATTTATTTATTTTTTTTGCGAAGATCTATACGATCAAACAGGTTTTTATTCCTTTTATGGGCTTATCATGGACTCTGAGTTCTCGAGATCGTCACTGTTTGGATATCAAAGACACTGAAGGAAACGAGTCTCGAACGATGTTGCAAAACTCTTCTAGTTTTTTTTTTTTTTTTTTTTTTTTTTTCTCATCGATTCGTTCCCATTTATTTTACGACAAATGCGAGCGTGAGAAATTTTTTCGTTTTTTTTTTCCTCACATTCGAACGCGTCCTCAGGCATCCATTTTAGGATATTGGGAACGCCCTTGTAGCGCGATACGACTTCAATCGATATAATTGAATTGAATCGAATTTATTGTATCGATGTTCTTGTTAGAGTGATTTGTAATAAACAGTTGTTCACATTTGTCTACAAAATATTATTTCTACCTTTTTAAAATTAATTTACTAACCCAAATCTGCATTTTTAATATACCACTTCGCGAAAAATTAAGATATCTTAAATGTCTTAAATTATCCTTGTGTATAATTTTTTGAATACTTTTTGGCAACAACCTCGTTCGTCCATCTTTGAGATATCGTAACCGAAAAAGTGTTCCAAAAACGACACATATTAAGACATTAAGAAGTTTTTAAAAACGCTTTTTAGACATCTCAATCCTTTTTGCCATTCCATGCAACAAAAATAGGATTCTTTCTAAAAAAGATTAAAAACATCTTAACATCTTTACATAAACATCTCTGAGACATGTTAAACGAAAAGTATTCGAAAAACAACCCATACTAAAACTTTAAGAAGTCTTAAAACGCTTTTTAGATAACCCAATCTTTTTTGCCATTCCATGCAACAAAAATAGGATTCTTTCTAAAAAAGACTAAAAACATCTTAACAACTTTACATAAACATCTCTGAAACATGTTAAACGAAAAGTATTCGAAAAACAACCCATACTAAAACTTTAAGAAGTCTTAAAACGCTTTTTAGATAACCCAATCTTTTTTGCCATTCCATGCAACAAAAATAGGATTCTTTCTAAAAAAGATTAAAAACATCTTAACATCTTTACATAAACATCTCTGAGACATGTTAAACGAAAAGTATTCGAAAAACAACCCATACTAAAACTTTAAGAAGTCTTAAAACGCTTTTTAGATAACCCAATCTTTTTTGCCATTCCATGCAACAAAAATAGGATTCTTTCTAAAAAAGACTAAAAACATCTTAACATCTTTACATAAACATCTCCGAGACATCTTAAACGGGAAGTGTTTTAATAACTACCCATATTAAGACTTTAAGAAGTCTTTAAAAACGCTTTTTAGACATCCCATTCTTTTTTGCCGTTCTATGCAACAAAAATAGGATTCTTTCTGAAAAAGAATAAAAATACATACTCCAAAGCTATTCGAACATATTGATTGAAAAAAAAAAAAAAAAAATTACTTCATAAATGACGATGTTGGGAGTTGCGTGGTTTGGACTGCGAGGTCGTCCTTCCCACCAGGAGAAGTCTCTGATTTCGCTATATAATGCGGACACTACAAATCGAGACTTCGCGCACGTTGGCTGTAGTACATTTTAATTAGCCAATTGCGAGAGACTGTTGGGTCCGTTTGTGTGTCTGTATTCGTGAGTGTTGAGGGCTCAGACCAGGGTGCGGTCCTCCAGGGCGCACCCAGCACTCAGACATTTCCTTCTGGACTGACGCGAGACTGTATCGTAGGAACTCACATTGTTAGTCGACGATTGTTTCCCGTTATTTCGCAAAAAAAAAAACAGAATGTAATAAAGAAATTTCGAAATTCGGAACTAAAAAATGAAAAACCGCAACATCTACTTATTATTAACCGCGTAATATTATTATTGGCGTAAAAAATACATCGAAAATAAATCAGTGTATTCGGTAAACGTCATCCGACAACATTACTAAAAATGCTTTTCAATGCATAAAATATCGATAACAATAGTATCAATTTCCACTTTTCCCTGACGTCGAGAAAAGTATTTTCATCTCTCGTTGAATACCAAAATTCCCGACGAATACAAGCGAATTTCGTATCGAACATTAATCTCGCTGACAAATGAGCGTCGAACGAGAAAAAAAAAAGTTGGCAAAACTTCGTTGGACGATTAATCGGTGTAACAAAAATAATAAATCGACCAAAAAAAAAACAGCAGAGCATCGCCGCGATCAAGCGATACCAATTTTCTCAATATCTTCCGATACATTTTCAAGCAATTTTTCCGCCCCTCCCGGCTTCACGACGGCCAACCCAAACCTCGTGGTACTCCACTAATTGCGTCGTTTGTTCTTATTCGCTTCGACGGATTTAGTAAAAAAAAAAAAAAGAAGAAGAGCACAAAAGCAAAACATACGAAATATATAACGTAACTCAACCACGTAAAGGTCGTGAGGTGGAAGAAACGAAGGAGAAAAAGGGAAGTATGAGAGAAACCGAAACGACGTGTGTAGGACGAAAAAAAGGAAAAGGAAAGGGATGACGCGGAGGGTTACCGAGAGGGCGAAACTGTTCGCTCGTGCAAGAACTTCCCCCCCCCCCCCCACCCCTATGGCGCGATGAATCAACCGGCAATAAACACACACGGCGGATGGCGGCGCCGGAACGCCGCAATCGATTGAACGCCGACGTCGCACCCGCACTCTCTCGTCTCTACCCCAACGGTCTCGACCCCCTCGCCCTGCCACCCCCCCAGGGGCTTCCGGTATTTTCGTTACTCGACTCAACGAATTTCTAAATGCTACTGCGATTCCTTTGGCTGTTACATCAAATTTCTTACTTCGTATCAAATTCATTTTTCGAATGCGTTTATCAGTCTGAAAATTGAAAGTTTGATATTACTTTCTCACTGTTTGACGTTGGAACGTTTATTCTTTGACTTTCGTCATTTGTTTTTGATCCTTTGATCTTTGCCCGTTGTTTTTAGTCCTTTGACGTTCGTTCGCTGCCTTTGGCTACAGACTTTAGCTTTGAAAAATACCGAAAAATATCGGAAAAAAAGAAGAAAAAAATCTTCGAAACACTGTTTTTGGAAAACCCGCAAGCGAACAATTAGTCTTTTACTGGTCGATAATACAGTGCGCTGTTATGCAGTAATCAATGACGAAGGAAAAGCGATTTAAAAAAGTTTTTTTAATGTACGTGTCGCTAACTATTTTCGTACCTCCGACTCATTTCGTCGAGAAAAAAAAAAAGATTGAGGGGTTGAGGGATTCGTGCTCTCGGTTTAAATCTCGAAATTCTCGCCATGACCCGAATACACTCAACTTCACGATCAGCCTACGGGCATTCGTGTCACATGTAGCATTATATATATCTATATCTCGCACTTTTTTGTTCGCTATTTCTCGCCTACTTGACTGCGTCTTCGCAGTGTTTCATGACGAATTTCGCCTATTCGTATCTCATCAACGAAGAACAAAAAAAAATTAGGATAAACCGCGAGAAATGTGAAGCAGAATTCACCGATTTAGATATTTCGCAATTGGGTCGAATGACGCAGAAATATCTTCACGATCGTGTTATTTATTTTTTGTCGCCATCTTTCCGTCTTTACTTTTCAGTTTTTGAAAAATTTTGAAAGATTTTTTTTTTTTTTTCTACTAAAAAAAAATTCCATTATCATAATTTTTAGGTCTGAATTATTATTTAAATTTGTGAATAGTTTTTTTTTATTATTTTTTGGTATTATTAAATAAATATAAATAAATAAATATAAAAATAATTTGTTTACTATTTGTACCCTTATTCCTTTGATATAGAAGTATAATAAATAGGTAACGAATTTTCATCGTTTTCCAATACTATCGCGTTATACATCGCTTCGTGACCACGACGACGATGACGACCGCATTTGATTCTCACCCTCGTCGGATAGAAACGACTTTGTAATAACTACATTCGCAAGGATAGTTCTGAAACTCTCTCAACGCTTGTTGCTTCGACGACGGTGGTCGATGATCACCTCGTAGCCACAAAAGTGGAGAAAGGCGCGCGGTGCTATTATACGGTACATGGATTCTATAGACGTAATAATAGCCTTGCGAATGGTGCAAAAAGAAAAAAAGAGAATAGCATTGCACAGTATATGTAGTCTCTCTCCTGCAGTTGCGAAATCCGATAAAATTTACGAACAATAGCACGCGAATGCATTCAAACATTTATAAATGTAAACATCAAAAAATCGTCCGAAGCACAAAATTACTCAGAATTAATTTTAAAAAAAATTCATGTTAATAAAATTTATAAGCAAACTACGTGCAAAATGTATTCAACCATTTGTAAATGCAAATATTCAAAAATCGTCCGAAACACCCGAAATTGCGATTCCCCAGAATTGATTAAAAAATATAAAATTCGATAAAATTTACAAACAATCGCGCGGAGACAAAGCAATTTGACAATTTGAAAATGAAAACATCTGAAAAATATCCGAAATACAGAAAAATCGAATTTTCCAGAATAAATTTTAAAAAATGCGAACAATTTTCGAAATGATAAAAAAAATGTCACCAGTGTCTTCGTCATTATGTAACTTTGCCTCCTATGGATATTTCTAAACTCATCTATAAAGCAATAGATGCACCAGAAGGTAATCAACAATACCGCGGTAAAAAATTATTAAAAAAATCCTTTTTATTCATAACAAAAATATGTAATAATGTATCATGCAGTTTCTGCATAACGATGCTATTTCGAGGAATCCCTGGCAATTCGAGAAAAGCCGGAAACGTATGAGAAATTTACGTGCGCGATGAAACGTTAGGAACTGTGAGAACGACTGAAGAGGGGTGGGGAGGGGGTGGGAGGGGGTGTGGAGACGAAAACCGAGAGCGTTCATGTTGGATAGGAAGAAGGAGGACAGTTGGGAATAGTGCAATAACCGTTACCGAATACATGCCAACCATAGGCAAATAGGAAGGTAAGCGTCGGTAGCGGAGCAAATGGTAGGAGGGAGGAAAATCGTATAATGCGGTATAAGACGCAAGAGTGGGCGAGAGTCATGCGGGGAAAGCACGTCGAACGTTTCCGTCCCAAGGAAATCCCTGAGCTCTAATCAGGTCTCGAAGCACGGCTTCACCCTCGTGTGGTCTTTGCATCCCTAATCGGCTTCCGTTATCCCTCACCCTCTACCCTCCCCCTTCCTACTACTGCCTGTACCCACTTTTACCGTTCGTTGCCGAACAGATAAGACGACGTGCGGCACGGAATGACGTCGAACAAAACGTACACAATGTTACGAGACTTAAAGATGAATCGCTTCGCGGCAAAGAGGGATGAAAATCTTAGTTGATGTAGAGATTGCGTTTTTCTTGGAAAAATAACATTTGATCATTAGATTTGGTAACTATGGCATTGAATACGTGGAGATTAAGCATTTAGATAAGGCACTAGGTGCATAAGTCGATTTTTTGAAGACCGAAGACCTGCAATGGCTGACGTCATGAAATTTCTAAACTTCCGAATTTAAGATTTAGGATTTTTAACTTTAGGTCCCGTAATACTAATTTGCAATTATCTGTTATACGATACCTTAAAATTTGATACAGGATGAGATACGAAGGTATAATTTTCATGAAAACAGTCCTATATGCAATACGCTTTGAATTTAAAATCAAATAAGCAAAAGCTTGTGCATCAAAAAGTTGGCAGTAATTAAACAAACATGCAACTCAACTCGTATGAAAACAGCGCTTACATGTCAAATCCTTTAGTTACAAGAAGGCAGGACGCAAATACAAATAAAGAAATCTTAATTTTTCGTATTTTTTTCGTTTGTTTAATAATACGATCGGACATTCATTTATATTAAAATAAAATATTATCGATCATAATAATAACAATAGAATATAATAAATATGGAATAAAGACATTGTCGATCAGATCGGCACAAATGGAATCGAAAACATTTACCGGAAGTGTGCACAGGATCTACAAAAACTTATATGCAACGTCTGCAACGGACGAGTCGTCAATGGAGAGTTTCCATTTTTCGTGCTTCGCATGTTCTCGACCTTTCTTCTTTTTTTTTTATTTTATTTTTCATGTTGTATTCAACATCCGTCGAGGTATTCGCTGACTACGTTTTTGTTATTTTATTTTTCTATTCTCTCGCGTTCTCGTTTTTTCTAGTTTTCGATTTGGATGAAAGGTCCGATGCAATTTTTCACGTATTTCACCATCTTGCTTCGCTTCCGGCTGGCGAAGTTCAAATATAAAAGGTATTCCAACGGAACCGCAAAAGTGCACGTGAATTGCGTTTGTGTGTTGTGGGATTTAAGGGAGGAGGTTATAGAGCATAGAAATGTATTCCATTCTAAGCGTCCATCAGGATCTATGCATATATCTATTTTGTAGTATACTGAAATATGGGTTTACCGATATACATAAAAGCATTTATGGATGCGCGACTCTGCATTATTTTCAACGCGTTTCAACGTTCGCTGGCTCGCTGTGCCAACGAAACT
Source organism: Buathra laborator (assembly GCA_934046635.1). Classification (NCBI taxonomy): domain Eukaryota; kingdom Metazoa; phylum Arthropoda; class Insecta; order Hymenoptera; family Ichneumonidae; genus Buathra; species Buathra laborator. Next base: position 12,133,970 of record OW203900.1, read on the forward strand.
TCGACTGTAGCGAACCGACGAAATATGCATGAATCATGCATTAGCATCAAAAAGGGGCGACAACGTAGAACCCACAACTATTAATCGTATTGTTGGCAATTCCAATTGTCAGAAGTTTGTTGCAGCTTGATAATGCATTGTCGTGGAGGGAATGCATGGGATATACTGAATAATGAACTACAGCGGATGATTACAAAATTAAACATGTTTGAGGTGAGAAAAAGGTCTTTATATCTGAAATTATGCAGAATCTAAAGCAATCATCTTCTAAGAGTTCATATAGCATCTAAAGCTAATGTATGACAACTATTCCAAATTTGAATTATTTTAGTGAAGCGGTTTAGACATTGATAGCCGTTATGACCAATACAAACACGTTTTAAGGAGTTTTAGGGTCTGTAACTCTGCAGCGCCTTATGCGATTAGTTTCGTATCGTGAATAGAGCATCCAATATCAATATCTGATACATATAGCAAATTTTAATCAGTCCGATTGTGTCGTTCAATTCGCATAGTGCATACGGAGCAACTCAAACAGGTCTGAAGGCGTTATGTGGCTGCGATTTTGCAATCACTGAAACGATTGAGTTTAAGTCTTCAGTAAAGCATTGAAAGCTGATATATGACATGAATTATAAATTTGATTCAGTTTAATTAACTCGGCCAGTAAGTACAGAGAATAATGAGCAATGCAAACATGTTTGGAGGAGTTTTTTCGGCTTTTCTTCGATACAACTGAACTGAAAGAGGCCAAATTATCATTACATTTTCTAGAACTATCGCACATTCCATGAAATATAAAAAGTCCAATAAAAAAGCCATTCAAAAAGTTCAGTCCATTTGACCGTTAAAACCGCTTGAAACAAGTCAGAAGTTATTCAAAGTACAAAATAGAATTATAAATGCTATAAACATGTATGGGTCTCTCAAAAAACAATGTGTATGCCTTTAAAAATCATTTAGAAGGCTGAATTTGATAATAAATTTGAAAAATTACTGTGATGTCTCGATGCTAAAAGAAATCTGCAATTTCAAGGTTTCCCGGAGTGTTATGAGTGATAATAAATAATCGAGACAGGAATTGATGGTGGTCGAGAGAGACATTGAGACGTCAAACACCGATGAAGTTCATAACACAATGCATGCGCAAAGTATATTATTCATCGACTCGAAACGAGTCAAAGTGCGCAGTATTGTAACGGGATGTACGGATGTATTATAATTATGGATACATAACGTGTATGCGACCGATAAATCATCGTCCTATGACGAAGTACAAGTCCGAGGGAATGTAAAGCACTGTTTTAATCAGCGATTCGTGATTAATCAATTTATAGTGTGACACGAGCTTCGGAGAGAAATCTCTCTCCCTCCCTCCTCTCACTCTCTCTATCTCCGCGTTTTGGAAGCTGCAGTCATCACAGCTGCATTGAAATACGCAATTTCCCGAGGAAACACTGCATTGGATGGATGTGACCGCGACTGACTGACCGAAAGATTATGAGATTCACGAAGCCGCACGAATTGATAAGCCCCCTGAGAACGCTTTGTCGGGAGGTTGACGCCTATTAATCATTTCTCAGGGATTTCAATTTATCACTAACAGCGTTAAAACAATAACCATATGGACACGAGAATGAACGATTAAATATGAAAAAAAAAGATCGACAAATTCGTGACGTAATCAATTGTTACTTTTTCATATAAAGGCCGATTAAGGAGAAAAAAATATTTAAAAATTCGCGATCTTATGAATCATTATGATTATTGTTTAAATTTTCGTTGCCAATGTATACATTTCAGGGTTTTTCGATGCTCTTTTTCTCTCTATTCCTTCTTCCATTTTGTTCTTTTTCCATTTACTTTTCAACCCCTTTCAACGGTTTTCTTTTTTGTCGCGAAATCAAAGTCACGTTTACCAAAAAATATATCGATCGGCAAATACTCGGGATAATGAATTATAATTTTTTTTATCGTTACGTTTTTCATCGAAGAGCCGATAACAAAAAAAATCAATCGACGAATTACCGCATTAATCGATACTTGATTATTATTATATTCTTTTTCGTCACGTTTTTTATCGGCGAATTTATGCGCGCGAATGACAATCGCGAGAGTTCGAAGTCACGAAGTGTGATATCGTCGAATAATCAAAGGAAAAAAGGAAAGCGGCAGAGATCGTAGCCAGGCGCCAGGACCTCCGAGACGAAACTATCGTCATTCTCTCTGCACCGTTGTTCGTTCCCGTTCTTTGTCTCTCGCATTCGCACTCGACGTATGAGTAATAAATTCGTCGTGCGTATATTAATATCGTGATATAGATATAATTCCATGCCATGCGTATTATAGTCATCGCTTGAATTTCTAGACACGGTTTTCTACCGTATTATTATTATAGTTGATTCGCGTTACGAAACACTCTCTATGACGCCAGCAATTACTGAATTGCGTCCGACGCTTTTGAATTTTTTATTTTGTACGACGAATAAACTTTTCAACCTCTTTGCGGAATGCATTAGGGTACAAAATAAAGTTTCCATTCTTCATTCGAAATGTATCCTCGTAATTACAAAATCGATCGTTTCTAATTAAAATAAAATCCATTTTTTTTAGATCGTTATAGAGACTTTATTAAAAAATGATTTTCATAAAAAAATCATACATTTTTAATAAAAAAATTAATTTTAGTAATAGCATTAAAAATGACATTGTTAAAAACTTAAAGTCGAAATAAAGTTCGATCTTAGGATTGAAAATGTGCGCTGTGATAAAATTTAAGTCGAAAACATTTTTTTTATTAAAAAAAAAACATGAAATGACGAATAAGCAAATAAAATTGAATTAAAACAAAAATGATTAATTAGAAGCAATTTATTAAAAGTAAAAAAAATAAAAATTCTTCATGATTTTCAGGGTGATTTGCGACGAAAAGTCAAGTGAGTTAATGTTCGCTATTGATATGATCGATCGTAACGATCGAACGTCGTACGATGTACGTAGGAGAAGAAAGGGAAGAGTCATAAGAGAAATAAAGAAAGAAGAATCGCTGTGTGGTTCGGTCACGTCGTCGCCTCGCGACTTGTAGACCTCATCCCCTCGTATGATATACATGCTACACGCGGCGCTTCCTGCAGTTAACGACCTCCGATCGCATATAAATGCCCTCACTTGATAGCTTATGCCATTCGAGACTTTGACTACTATAATAAGCCTTCTTCTTCTTCTTCTTTATAATATCTTTCTCTATCAGTTATCTTTTCTCTTGTCACATTGATTGGCTACTTTATTCCCCACCTTAAAGTCGTAACGGATCGGTTTCCCACGATCGAGTACATTCGACCATTGTATCAACTAAATTTATTTAATAATAATAATAGTAATATTTTTTTTATAATAAAGAAATTATGATTATTATTATTATTATTTATTTGTTATCACTTTGTTTAATAATAATTAATAATAGTCATATGTTTAATAATTGGCTCCTGGTATTTTAAAATGTTTTAAAATAATTTATCATTTAATGATATCAATTTTTTTTCTAACAATGTATTTTTGGCTAAAAGTTATTTTTCAAAAATGTTGAATCCATTGCAATAGTATAAAAAACGTAAAAAAAAATGAATTATAGTGCAGTTGAATTTTTTCAACATATTTTTAGCAACTTTTATATTATTAAATATTTAATTTTATAATTATTATTAAAAATCCTAAGAATATTGATTTTGTATATTTATCATTAAAAATGTTCTTCAGAAATTAGTTAATGAAGAGTGTTTATTAAATCGTCGAAAGACGTTTTCTTTTTTGTCATCGCCGTACAAAGGAAGAATTCATCCTAAAATCGTTACGTCTGCATACAAATAATTTCAAGAATTGATTAATCAATCGTTAAAAAAAATTTGATGGACAAATCATCACAATTTCTTTTAATTTTTCTTTATACGAAATGAATTTGTCGATTTTTCCAAGTGCATCGGAATGAATGAGACAATTGAAGTCGTAATGGTTGACTCCTCGTTCGAGGAGGCGCCACGGAGACGAAGCGCAGGATGAATAAAAAAAAGGGTTATGTTAAGAGCGGGAGACCGCGAAGAAAAAGAATATGATGCGTAAGAAAAAGGGTTGTGGAGAGAAGTCTCGATTGGCGTCGAGGGCTCGCGAGGTGGACGCTTTTAATCATCGGAACTCGACAGACTGGAAGCATTTAAGTTTATGACTGGAGACGAAGAAAAACGAAAAAAAAAGGCGGCGACACGCGAGAGTCAGATGCAGACTATCGTGTTTCGATGTTTCGGAGGCAAGAATTGGATTACACTACGAGACTAAATTGCGTGGACTCACGAAGCTCGGAAATTACGTTTCTAATGTGTTAACTGATAATGTTCCGAAAAAATAAAAAAATATTTTACAAAAAAACAATAAAATAAAAATAATTTTCCGAAAAATCAATAAAATAAAATAAGTTAATGAAATTTTTAAAAAAGGCAACTTACATCTATATAAATAATTTTTAAAAAAATCAAAACATTTTGTTATTAATTCACAGAACAGTGATAAATAATAAAAAAAAAAACTATAGATTTTGGATTTATACAAAAGATACCTTTTGAAACGGACAATCACTCCTTTTTTTTCGCTACGAATCCGAAATAAAAGTTGAGTACCCATCGAATCTATTTTCAAGGGTTTAGAACGCTTCTTTTGCGACCGGCTTTTCCTCCAACGCCGCAAAGCTATACTTTCCTTTCCCTTTTATTTTCTCTCACCTCTTCACCGTTCACGCGATAAAAGCTCAAAGAAAAAAAAAAAGGTTTTAAGTGCACTACCGCACCGTGGCAGACGCGTTCTCGAAGTATTGTAAGCTACAGACGATTCGGCAATTTGAAATTTCGGACGAAGAGACACAGAGAACGGGAAATAACACGAATTTCTTTTATGACGAACGATTCTTTTATCTTTTCTACAACGAGTAACTCCGTCGTATCTTTGTTTTTTCGTGTTGTAATTTTTTTCTTTTTTTCACGAATGTAAAGAGCACTTATTTCTCTATACAGAGTGCGTTATTATTTTATGGATTTTATATAATGTTTCTGTATTGGAAAAATTATGACGTTTTCGTTTGCTTTCTCTCAGAGAAATTTATCGAATAATAATTCTATTTTGAAAATTTTGTTCAGTCACATTTTTTTTTTTTTTTAATATTACTAATTCGTAATTTGGATTAAAGAAAATGTCATCAGGAAAAATATGAAATATGATATTTATATTGTTTACAATAATTATATTGATACTTATTATTTTTTATTTCCGATTTAGATAGTCGTCTTTCGAAAATATTTTCTATACCCATTTTGATGGCACATTTAGACGAAACCGGTGTAACAAAATATTTTTCTAAATTAAAAAATTTCGAAAAATTGAAATATTAATTTTTTTATTCAAAATTTTTCGGGATAATCCTAACGACTGATTTTTTTTTTTGGAAAAAGAAGAATAGTTTTCTAATTCAATTTTTTTGCATTAACTCGAAAAAAATTGACAAATTTCTCATGAATTTTCTTAACTATTTCTTTTTTTTTTTTCGAACATCAAAAAATTATTAGGACTCGAATGCGAGATTTTCTTTCAGCAAAAAAGATACAGCAGATTGTGCGAATTTTGTTCTCGACTCGACGTTGGAAGAACCGAAAGTGTCTAAGAGCGGAAACGTCGTCTGGACGAGAGGATGCAGTAGAAGCAAAGTGTACCGAAGAGGCTGAGAATCGAAAGGAGAGAAAGAGAGAGATAGAAGGACGAAGAAGAAGAAGAGAGAACGATATTCGCTCCAAGGAGCCCGAGATAACCCAGTAATTAATTTTAATTTAGTTCGTAAGATAGTCTCAAGATTCGCGCCGCCAAGTTGCGGTGTATTAAAGTACAGTATAACAGTATACCGTACATACCGCCAGCGGTAGTTTAGTTGTCGAGATGCACTCACGAGTATCTCGCACTTGCTTTTCGTACTATGAACTTTCGTGTGTACACAGCGCGTACAGTGAAACCTCTCAAAAGTTATGCGAAACATGACGGAAAACTGTCTAAACAATTTCCTCCGTGAGCTCTGACTTTATAACAAATTGCGACAACGTCGTTATAAACGTTTCAAAAGGAAAATAAGAAAAAATTGGAGTCATAACTTACGGGAGTTTCTACTGTACTGTGTAAAACAACGACGAGAGAAACTTTACATTTATATAACGGATTCAACGAAGCCGCGGGGACGTTTCTTGCGACAAATTTTCATGCGGATTACCGCAACAAGATATTACGCATTAATTTTCCGAACGAAGGGTTGCCGTCGTTGCCAAGTGCTCTCGTTGTGACGCATTTACGTGTTTTGTTTTATCGGGGAACGAAAAAGAGGTAAATAACCATAAATTCGTGATATTGCGATGTGTTTTACAATTTTCCATTTGTAGAAAGATTCTTGTGATATAAAAGGCGAAAAAGACATCGATTTTTTGCGATGAGAATAGTTTTGACGGTGTTAATAATTAACGCAGCGTAAGCGATATAGTGGTCTGATTATTGATACACAATAAATGGATTTTTTTCGAAAACCGTTGTGTGTAGGAGAATTAAGTTTGAAATCATTTTTATCGGAAATTTTATGCTCTACAATAAAGATTTCATGTAAAAATGTCGGCAGATGAGTCCTTAAGGGGTTATTGAAGGAAAATACACTCAATCGCGACGAAACGTCCATTCAACATACTAAAAGACGTTTACTTCGAATACGACTGCAGTTAGCAAAAAAAATCTCAGAAACGGAGAAAGAAATCAGAATCATCATCGTTTTTATCAGAAATTTGATTTACAAGAAAAAAACTTTCTTGTTAAAATTTCGTCCGACGAATCATTTAGGAGTTATCGAACGAAAATGCACTTTATTGTAACTAATCAACGTTACATCGTACTACAAGTCGATTATCTCGAACACCATTGCTCCGTGCCGAAATAAGGTAGAAACCATTTTTATCGGAAATTTAATTCTCTAAAACATCGATCTCTTGTAAAAATCATGTCAGATTAGTAATTACGGAGCTATCGAACGAAAAAGCACTCGATAGCGATGAATCATCGTTTCGATACATGTTAAGACGATTATCTCGAACACCGCGACACCTAGCAAAAGTACCCTGGGGACCATTTTTATAGGAAATTTAATTCTCTACAAAAAAGCACTCTTGCAAAAATACCGTCAAACAACGTATCAACGAGTTATTTAACGAAAACACACTCAATCGCTCCATAAACTCGCGTCAAGATAATCAGACGATTTTACTCGACGAATTATAGTTATTCAAACAATATCTTTGCGACGACTGTCGGAGAAAATTTATAACACGCAATGACAAACAAAAAAGTAACTTTCCTCAGTTCTCGTTTCATGAAAAACGGATAAAATTTACGATGAAAGGTCGGAGCAAAACTGAGAAATTCTACTTAGCCTTACGCCTTGCGTAACGCACATTCTCGCGTGTCTCGGGGGTCTCGTGTGTTAGTGATTTTATTAAAGGACGAGTCAGCATCATAAGGGTACGCGGAGAGTCGCGTTTCATATATATAACGTAGTTTCGTATATAGAGCTGCGTGTTTTGTGCGTTGGGGTCGAAGGCCCTCGAATTAATGGGATCGATGCCCCGAAGATAAGAGGGTTAAGGAGGGAGTCAGACATATTTTTCAAGGGACAAAACTTCCACGAAAGGGACGGCGGGTGGTGTACAACGTTGCAACGTGATGTATAATTAAATGGCGTCAGTCTTAGTTAGCTACGCTTGAGGAAAAAGCGTTATTTTACAAAGTATATAGTTTTTACCAGGAAATTCGAAAGTGTAGACGAAGCAAAGACACGCGATGCATCAATCTTTTATACGAATCAGCGAATCACTACTAATCGTTCGTAAAATCTTTCGCATTCAGTGAAAGTAACTCAATAATTTGAAAAAATCACGAAAATCTTAACGAATAGCGTTAATTTTGTCATTTAGTTTAAATGAGAACTTAAGTTTAGAGTTAAGATAAATATTGAGTTGAAAACGCGTAGGAAAGGATGAGACGATACTTCGAACTCTCTAAATGCGAATTAAATGCTATGCTACAGGGTTACTAAAGGGGTTAACATTGTATAAATGCTAAAACTTTCGGTTGACTTAACCACTGAAATTTTCTCATTGCGTAAATCCGCAAACGTCAGGGGAGTTGAAACGGTAGCGAAAAATTTGCATAGATAAGGAACACAACGTAGAAGCGTTCATATCGTTGATGTTTGCGAAGGACGGCGTGAGGCGCATCGCGAGGGTTAAATCACATTTGTCGGCTTGAGAATTTCACCCGAAAGCGGCGGAGGAGAGCGGAGGGGATGAGAGCGATGTGCACGCAGTATACACCCTGTAATACCGTAATAAATCCAAAATAGTTTCGAGAGCATCCGTATCGACGTGACTGACTACGTAAGCGCGAAGCGAAACTCGACGTTACACACCGAAGGAGAAGGAAGAGATGCTGAAAGTTTCGAAGCAATTTCGCGTCACGATGGAACATCGTATCAATAACGCGCGTAAAAGGGACGAAGTAACTTTTCTCAATGAAATTCCTGAATTTCGTACGCCTTCGCGGAAATGGTGTTTTCATTGAAGATTCTCATTAAAATTGATAAATTAAAAAAAAAAAAGTCATCAAACTTCGATCTTTTCGGAGTATCGAAAATAAAATGAGGGAATCGTTGAAAAATAATAAAAAAAAAAAATCCTGTATTGCTAACGCACCGATGAATTTTTATTAATTTTTAGATCGATCAGATTTTTAGAAAAAAAATAAATTAATTTACTCACCACATTGTCGTCCGCGTAGATCATGGAGTTGGGAGCAGCGACAACTCCGTTAACGAGAAGAATCCCAAAAACGGCGTAAAGAATCATTTTTTATTCGTCGTTTTTATCGATTTTCCAGTCACACGAATATACTATCGGGTTGATGCCGTAAAAAAAAAAATGCAACAAACTTTGTCAAAATCGTAGACTTCGAGAACCGCGGCGCACTTGTTCGAGTCTCTCAGGCGTCCACGATTTCACTTTTCGCCGAAATACAAAAGAAAAAACAATTTTATCTAAACAATCCACTGTATTCCTTCACTTTTTTTTTTTTTTTCACTTAAATCGATCGATTAATCGATTAATCGAATCGAATCGATTGAAAACGGAATTTTACCCGAAAAAAAAAATTCCACTTTTTTAATTCGCAGGAGAAAATTTCATTGACACCTCAGATTCTCGTACCGTTCAACCGTTCGCTCGATCCCGACGCTGAGCGTTGACCCCCGACATCGCCGCGACCTTGTCGCCGCGTTAGAAAAATATTATCGCGAAAACCTCGAAGTGATGGCGAACAATGCGAAAAGTACGTTTAAAATCTCCGATGCCTCGAACTGAGTACCGATAAACTCGGATACGAAATTGTCGACGATGAGACGAAAAAAAAAAGGAAAAAAAAAAGCACTTGGCAAGACTCGTAGAGTAGCTGTTGCTCGCGCGAGAAACCGAATGACACTGGTCCCTGTCTCTGTTCTGCGCTATTGACCGCACGTTGTGTCCCTCGATTACGGTATAACTCTATATCCCCGATACCGAAAGAGACGAGAAGCTCGTTGAAAAATTGCCAAAAAAAAAGACTTTCTTCCACTTGCGTAACTCGAAAAATCAGAAGAAAAAAAAAAAATTGATTTTTTTTTTTCCGCGATCTCGAAGATTTTCGTTGATCGATATTTTTTTCTACGCTATTTTGTGCCGATGGGGAATTTTTTTTTTTTTTTTTTTTCGATCGAACAAAAAATCGACAACGTTCGGTCGTTTGGGAGTTTTCGACCAAATTTCGTCTCTCGGCGCACTCGGTGATTCGAGTGATGCGAGAAGAGTGAAGAAAAATTGACGAGACGGCGAGATTTGTAGGTTCGGCAGTGGTGGGGACGACGGCAGTGAGTTAATTAATTTGCGACGGATTAACGCTGAGGGGTTTTTTCCCTTCGATAATTTACCACCACTCTTGCGTCTCGTTCTCGTTCTTCCGGCTGTCGCAGTGGCTCTTGCGGAATCAACGGAAACCAAGATAGAGAATTGATTCTTAGAAGGGTCTGCACAACGGTGGAACAACGCTGTCGGTACGAGTGGCAGCGGCAGTTGTCGAAGAAGAACGCGACGACGACCGCAGGAACGACTTCTTCCGGCTAATCTCTTTCCTCCGGCTTCGGAATTTCCCGTCACCAGGCTGTCCATCCGCCGACCTACAACAATTCGTTGCAACATTCGTTTGGGGTTCTCTGCGATTCTCGGAGATTACGCGAATAGAGAAGAGAGGGGGAGGGGGAGGGGCGGGGATATGTGCGTCGAATGCGTTCGGAAAAACACTGACGAGAGAATAAAAACGACGTTCGAAAAATAAGAACAATAACAAAAAAAATACATGACAATGAAAATAATTGTTAATTTGTCTATAAATTTAATTTTTTAAATTTAACAACACCTCTTCGATCTAATTTTTTTTTTTTTTTTTTTTTTTTTTTTTTTTTTTTTTTTTTTTTTTTACGTTGATGGGTTACGAAGTACTTTTTTATTTATTATTAATTTTTCAACGATATTATTTAATAGCAATTACCGAAACTTCCGGTAAAATTTTTTTTACAGGAAATGACATCGATTTATTTCGAAAAATGGAGAATGACTTGTGCATCGAATTTCAAAGGGTTGCATCGGGTCTGATAACATCCGAAAAATGGCTAATCGGACCTTAAAAACCATTTTCAGGATTACCTTAAGTGTCCCCATTCAGCACTAACGTTCGAAAATTTCCAGCAGGAAAATTAAATTTACTAGAGATCCGCTTTCAGTTTAATCGATGAGAAATCGAGACGCGAGATGACTAAAAGCTCTTTACGTCCGACGATGACAAGCGGAATTTCGAGTACAGGAAACGGATGACTACGAACCATAAGAGTCACAATTTAAAGAAAGAAAAGAAAAGAAAGAAAAACGTTCCGTGTTCTATAGTTCTCTCGCATAGTACAATAACACTGAGAGTACCCAAGCGGAAGTTAACTCGGAAACACGCCACGGCGGCACCGGAGACCCTACAAACCGGAAGTCCGGAAGAATTTTTTTTTTTTTTATTTTTTTTTTTCGTGTTTATTCTTCTCCTCTTTTACTAAAACAGATATACACGGAAAACCGTACTCCGAGTACGTGAAACAACGAGGCTGAGTTTGGTTATCGCTGCTAAGCGTACGCATGTGTATCTCCGAACAGTTATAGATATAGTTATAGTTTTCGTTCAGTTCTCTTTTGTATAAGTGCCATCGTTGTGACGAGAGAGGGAGGCCTCGCGTGACCTCGTTTCTCATCAACTCGCGATAACCAGTAAACTTCTTTGTTTCGGTTGAAAACTCATCCGAAGGGTGATGGGGAGGGAGGAGGGGGAGGGGGAGACGTTAACACGCGATTGTAGTGAAACAAAAGGGTTGCGTTGTATTCAAAGCGGGTAAAAACATTTTAAAAATTATATTTTCATATTATTGTTTTATACTTTTGCCATTATCTTCAGTTTCAATTATCTCTTTATTTGCGTTGAAGAGAACGCGGCAACCGCGGCACTGCGGGCAAAACGAAAAAATGGCACTACCGGGAATGTTGTTGAGCATTTTTTTTGTCCATTTTGTTTCGTGTTTCGGTGTCTCTATCTACGAATTCTTCATTCAGCAGCGATAATCAATACAGTTCTTTGTTTCCATTAAAAAAAATCGTCGCACGTCGAAAAAGAGTAGGAATGGCGTTAACGCGATTACAATGGAATAAGAGACAGTCGTTTCGAAGCCATTTTTTTTATTTTTTTTTTTTACACATTTTTTAATTATTTTTTAATCTAATTATCCCAAAAATGTTGCTGTAACGTGGAAACAAATAAACGAAAACAGAGAACACCGAGACAACATGATGAATGAATGAATGAATGGGATGGAAAGATAGAGGATCTTTTGATGTATTATGTTATAGTGTAACAGATGGACAAACACTCGCGACCGCCCACACGCGTAACACTCGTCTCTGTATATAGCTATACACATCGTGACTATAATTTTAGTTTCGTATATATATATATATGGATTAAATTATAGGTATATGTTATACGCGGTATGCGAGAATACTATTGTACTACTATTAGGCGAAGCCGAATGACTAATCGGAGTTCCCTGCGCGCGCCGCTCCATAAGTCTGTATTTTTCGCTCGTATCTCTAACTTCGGTGTGGTCAACCGGTCACGAAATAAAAACACGTTTCGCTCTCACAATCGGACAATTTTTAGTGCCGAAACGCACTGATAAGATACAAAATATGTGATTGTTGTTTATTTTTATTTCCTCGGAGATTCAATTTGCGTGATTAATGGAACGGAAGAACGATACTCTCGTGTAATTTTTTTTTTTTTTTTTTTTTTTTTTCATAAGAATTTTTATCGAATGGAAAGGAAATGTCAAGAATTTTTTAAAATTATAAATTATTTGATGCGAACTTTTTGTATAATGTTTACGAAAATTATAATTTAGTTTACTATAGTTTTACCGAGTTTCAATTTTTTTTACAATTGTTCAATTAAAAAAATATATATATTAATTATCTTTTGGCAAAAAAGTTATTTAATTGTTCAGTATACATGTTTATTTTTCTTGATATTCGTATTATTATATTATCGTATTATTTCTCTTTTAATTGCCGCCTGATAAATCATTTTTTAGTTGTGTCGTCGTAATTGGGGATATCGCCCGTGAAATGTCTGCAACTTCCGGTTTGCGACGACGTCATTCAAAGTCCCGCGGAGTTTTTTTTTATTACGAGAGAAAGGGGGGGGGGGGAGGGCGGAGATGAAAGGATGAGTCTTATAGATTTAAATCGACGATTTTTCGGTTGCGATGGCGCGACGATTGACTCAATCGTCGGGACATCAGCAAACTTTGAAATAAATTGAAAGTTTATCCGATCCAACTGCGAATGTCGAAGAGGACGAAAGATGTAACGAAACTATTTCGGAGCAAAGGATACTTTATCTTTCTATTTTATTTCTCTTTTTAAACCGATATCCCTATCTGTGAACTCTTCCGAGTTACTTTTACCGATTTCTTTTTTCGATTATATGTATATCTTTCCTCGAGTTTTTCACCGAACGTTCTGGTTTCAACTTCTTCAACCCCCTTGCGAGTCCCCGCGATAGAAAACTCTCGAAAGACCCTCGTGAAAGTTTCGCCTTTTGGCGAGTGGTTCGCCGCGCGAACAGCCACCCTGACGACTCTTCTTACCAACCACTGCGGGAGTCAGAAATCCTCTTTTCTTCGCGATCTCGAGATATCTTTTCACAACCGCTTCCACACCCCCAAACCCCCCCCCCCCCCCCTTCCTGTCTCTGTGACTCTGCAATCGATCCTAAGTGTGATTAAAGTCCTTACTTTTGCCCTCCGCATGCAACTCTCCGTGTTGCCAGTGGCGCACGCGCCACCTACGTACACTCGATACTTTTTCAGGACTTTGATTCACTTTCCTCGAAACTTTTTTTTCTTTATCACCTTTTTCATATCTTTTTCTTATTTACTCGTTATTCCGAACGAATTTCGAGCGAATTTTGGTTTTTTTTTTTTTTTTTTTTTTTTTTTTTTCATTTTATTATAACGATCGAAGAAAATACCATATTTAACGATATTCTACAGTGCGGTACGCGATAGTATACTACAAATTCAGTTAACGCTGACATTGATATCGATAAAAATTTCTAATATTTCAGAAGTTTTTTTTATTTACTTTAACCCCTTTTAAGGTTAGAGGATCGTAAGGATAACGGGACCGTTTAATCGAATAATAAGTATTTAATTTGGTATTTTATGAATTTAAAAACTATTATAATGTAATAGTAGTATCATAATAATAATAATAATAATAATATAGTATTATTATTTTTTTATAACCAAATTTGTGTTATTTTCACATTTTTTTATTCCATCCGAGTTATGAATTTGAGTTAAAAAAAAAGTATTTTTCATTGCATAAAAGAACTTTAAACTAAATTTTCATTAATCTCGTCGCACAGTTGTTGTTATCGTGTTTTCGCGTTACACCCATTTACAAACTTTATAATTTCGTTTTTTTTTTTTTTACGGTTTTTACGCATTATGCAATTTTTTTTTTTTTTTTCGTCGTTCTTATCGTTATTATTCCGACTGTAATCTCGTTGCAACGTTTGCAGCTCTACGATAATTCCGTGAACAGAGGGGAATAAAATTATTCTATAAATATATTATCATTGAAATCATAAGGACGTATCTTCGTACAGTTGAAAACAGAAAGTACGTCTTTACGTTTTTATTTCACGGCATGTAACGCACTATCTTATCAGTCTTTGAGGCGAGAGGAGCCTTTGGTGCAACAGCCGGCGTCTTTGCGCCTATATAGTAACTTTACAATCTCCTCTCTCGTGTCCTCATTCATCCGCAGCGCTCACACTAATTGTTGCACACCGAGTGTCGGCGTTCTCTCCTGTGTATTCCTTTCTACCCGCACCCTCCCCCCCCCCCCTCCTCCTCGGCCTCCCCGCGCACCTTTACCCGCCCCGCGCTCTTCGCACCATGTTGGGGAAGACACGTTGGCGAAACAAGTTTCAGCTCCGGTAAACTCGAGACAAGGAGACGAAAGAGAAAAATAAATAAACTCTCGCGACCTTCGAGGTTTTTTTTTTTTTTTTTTTTTTTTTTGTATATATATATATATAGACAAATAAAAATAAGAAAATAAAACGAGATGAAACCTTCGTCTGGAAAACACGAGAATTTCCGTTACGACTTTAAACGAATTGAAAAGGAGTACGAAGAATGTGAAAAAAAAGTGATTTTTTTTTTTTTTTTTTTTTTTTTTTTTTTTTTCGAAAAATGATTATCACCGGAACTGAATTTTAATGAATGGATTAATAACATTCGATGACAATAATTTTTTAGTTTTTTTTTACATGAAATTTGGCTGATTTATTATTATTTTTTATTATGTCATGTTATTGTGGTTTTTTTTTTTTTTTCTTCGGAAGGTGATACGTAATATTGATTTTTTGGTTTTTTTTTGTATTTTTTTTTTTTTTTTTTCGAAAATTATATTTTTGTTCAGTGCGACAAAGTTAAGTACGTTTTTACGATCGATCACAGAGGTAAACGATAAATCGAAATTAATCGAAACCGTATGAATTTATTTTTCTCAACAATTACCATATAATACGCCTTTACGGTTCTCAGTAGTCAATCCTTATCGTTCTAACGTCCTTCTAACACACTTAACTCTACTTAAACGTGTAAATATATTTATCCACATGTCTATCGACTTTTGAGAAACAGAAAGGCGTAACTCGCGTAATTTAACGCGTAAAACGGAGTGCGATACGCCATTTTATTTCCGAACAATCGATATACTGTAAACCGTTGAGCTATCGGAAAAAAACTAATCTTATCGTTGTTTTTTTTTTGTACTTCGCGAGCAAAGAAACGGAGGGATTGACCGCAACAGTCGAGACGCGCGAGTGCATCTTCGACCGGAGCTCCGAGAGAGTCACGTCACTCTCCCGTCTCAATCGTAAACACGAAAGAGATGATTCTGAGACTAACGACCGTTACTGAGAATTTAAAAAAATGCGAGAAAAAAAAAATGAAAAAAAAAAAAAAAAAAAAAAAAACACGAATCGCGTCGAGAAATAAGAAGAAAGGATAAGAGTTGTCAACCAACGATGAATCTGCATGTATATTACGATCGCTTGAAAACAGAACGGCGTATCACACATCGTTTAACGTGTAAAACGAAGCGATATTCTCCATTTTGTTAGCAATCGATATAAATATCAACGAGCCGCTGCACTCGTTTCCCAAGACTCGTAAGAGTGCCTGGGAATCGCGAACGAAAATTCTCCGAAGATATAAAAACAAAACGTTTCAAGTAAATGATTTATTTCGTAATTGACGAAAGAAAAAAAACTATGAGAAATTAATTCAATTCGAAAAAAAAAAACATTTCGTAATTACGAAGATCGAAAGTTTTCGAAATTTTTTTTTAATTGACGAAAAAAGGAGATTTTTTTTTTTTTTTCCCGAGAGGAAGAAAAAATTTTCGAAATTTCTGATCGAAAGTTTTTATTCCTTTGATAAACGATTGATTTGGTGGTGAAAAAAAAAACGAAAGAAAAAGATTTTTTTCTGATAAAAAAAATGTTCCCACGATACAAGGATCGAAAGTTTCAACTCGTTTGGTATACTATTTATTTTTATTTGACGGCAAAAAAAAGTACGAAAAACATTTTTCTTCGTTTTTTCGTTGTCCACAAGTTGATTAAAAGTCCACACTGGAAGCTTCGCGAAACGGTTCGTGTAACTCGCGAGTCGTATTTACACCGAAAAGAAGGGATTTTTCGCGTAAACCGAAAGAGAGGTTTTAGGTCTGATAGCGAACAAAATATTCTATCGTTCCGACGAAAAAAAAGTTTTCGTAAACAAAGAAGCACTCTGTTCAATTAACCGTTCGTTTAATCCAACAAAGTGTTTCATTCGATCAATCGAAATAATTCGTTCGAAAAATTCCATGTGCTCCGTAATCACGTGATTTCAGCAAAGTTTTTTTTTTTTTAAATACATCAATTACCAAAAATTCTCTTCATTCTTTTACTTTGCAGACTCTTAAGATATTTATTTTACGATATTAAAAACCTTTTGTTCCGAACTTCAAAATGCTCCTTTTTAATACATTATTACGATTTTTTTAATACATTACGAACGACACGAAAAAAAAATTGTTTAGTTTTTCGTCTTTACGTAATCACTAAAAAAAAACATCGAAACCCCGAATTTTTAAAATAAAAAAAAAAAAAATTATGAATTCGGAGAACTAACAATTAGTTGAAAAGAAAACGAATAATTAAACGACATAACCCATTTTTTCTTAAAAAGTTATCGAACGATCGATAGTCCGAAATAATAACCTGTAATTTAAGGTTATCGACCGATCGACACTCCGAAATAATAACCTCCAATTTTAGGTTATTGAACGATCGACACTCCGAAGTAATAATCTGCGATTTTAGGTTAGTAAACGATCGACAATATATATAGACGCCACGAATAAGAAATACGTGTATTCGGCGACACACTAAGCTATCGCGATAAAAAGTGAATCGCCATTTTATTAATGAATGAACGCGCGTCCCGCCGATGGCAAAGCGAGTGCAACGATACAATCTTTTTCTCGAGTCCCGACGATATACTACGCGTCGTGTTTAGCTACACAAACATCGCTTTTGTAGCTAAATCTCTTCGGAGTTTAAGATTATAGTTCATGAATGCCGAGAGTGTGTGCGACGAGGTCTCTCTCCATCTTCAACATTCGCCTATAAACTCGGTAACGCACTTTAATAATTTATCATATCGCTCTTCGGGCGAACGGAGCAGCGGGCGCGTCCTATAAATCCGTTGCCACGGAAGTCATTGACACGATAATGTTGATAGCGGTCACCGCGATATAATATAATAATAACTTATAAAAACGCAAATTCAAACTTTTTCATTAATTTCGTAATAACAGTGAAAACCACTCGAAACGTCACGAAAATCGTGTAAATAATTAACTCCGGAAAAAAAAAAAAAAAAAAAAAAAAAAAAAAATGAATGTTCAATTGTGCAATACTGCAATATCGAAATAATATCGTAAAACTCGCGCAGCTGGTGCTCCGCGTAAATATAGTGCGAAGCGTAAAACTGCGATGCGCCGCGTTCGCGATCTTATAAACGCGAGAGGAAACGTAAAGTTTACACGATTGGAAAGACTATATGATGTCTCGTACCACCATCGCCGACAGGATCGGTCTAAACTTCGACGAGTGAGACGAACAAGTAGTCTGTATACCATAGTTAGTCTCGCAAAGTGTGCGGCTATATATCCGCGGAGTGTATGTATGCATATAGCGTTTTAAATGTGACGAGCTAACGTGGGAGAGGCGAATGGGGCGGACGGGAGGGGGGGAAAGAGATGAAACACAGCTTATAGCCACCAAGACACACCCACGTGTTCGTAACAACCAACGATTCTCTCATCTTTATCCCATCTGTATAAAGCCATAATTATCCTTACGTTTTTCGGTACAATTTTTCGTGCACTTCCGGTTATTGAGTCATCGCGATATCTTTCATCGATCATTTCATTTTTATTGTTCAAATATTGCGATTCGACGAGAAAATATTATACAAGATTATCATTTCGAATTTTTTATAATTTACGATGTTTTTTTTTAGCTTTTTCAAAACGTGAAAACGCAATTTTTGTTTACGATGTTATTAACTCGAAATGTTACAATTTCGGAATACGAAGGTTATTTCGATGGAAAAAATTAAATAACGCAACGAAATCTTGAAAATGGTAGATTTTCGTTAAGAAAAAATTATCAATGACGTATTTTATCGGACAACAATAACGCGTTTATTTTACGCGAAAAAAAAAAAAAACACCATAGACTACGAAAAATGTAATTAGGTTCGGGGGCTTTTAAAAAATAACAATAATAAAGCGGAGTTATGACTTTGTATAGCAACGGAAGGTTATTTTCGTAAAGACTGCGAAATATTGTTCATTGTCATTAATACTTCGTCACTTTGTTTCTGTGAGCAAAAAACGAACGAAAAAATTACGTGCCAAAAATGAAGAACTTCGTACTGCGCGATCACGCAAGCGTGCGGCACGAATAAACGAACGCTCGGAGCAACACTCGGAAGATCTATAAGGCCGAAGAAGCCATAGCGTGAAATGAACTATATATGTCTGACGTGACCGTTTAGCATCGAATTATCGATGTTTTCGTCGATAAAAAAACCGTCTTATATTATTGAAAAAATAAGTTCGCGTAATTAAAAAAAATTAATCCATAACCTCAATTTTTCTCGCGAAGAGTATTTAGTTTTAAAAAAATATGCGGTTAAAAATTTCAGAATCGCAAAAATAAACAAATGAGAATTACGAACTTTTTTTTTATCGATGGAATAACTAAAACGAAATTTGATCGCGAAATAAAAACTCGTCATTAATATCTTCGTAATTGGAAAAAAAAAAAATTCCCACCGTAAAATTGAAAAAAAAAACTTCGCGAAACGCACAAATTATTAATATTTCAATTAGTCGTAGATTTTTTTTTTGTGAAACAAACATTTGTATCGTACAATAAAACACAAAGAAACAACAACAATACACAATTGTACATTGTATTGTACAATTTATAATCACAAAACACGAAGAAATCAACAACAAATTTATTAAATAATTAAAAACCAATAAGAAGAATCTTACATTCGCGATTGTGTTATCCAAAACTCCGTCGAAGCTGCAGCAACAATACGCGTTGTTATCGTAATTATTCGATTTATTTTCTCAATCGAATCGATGAAATTTTGTGTACTAAAAACAATCGTATCTACGATCAACAATCACATTTCACCACAATTTTCTACTCGACGACCGAAAAAAAAGACCATAACCTTCAACTTCGATAATTATTTATTTTATTTTTCGATTTAAATTCTCTCATTAACTCGTTTCGATTAACGGTCGTCCGACGGCGGGGACGAACGGGGGGGTTATATATATATGTTTTTTTTTTTTATAAAAAAAGGAATGAAAAAAAACGCAACGCAAGGAACCGTGCGTACGGTGCGCCGCGTGCCGCGCGACTGCTGTCGTATCCCCTGTACACTTGGATCGTACACCGTAGGGGCTTATTTCTGTCCTCTTCTCTCGGTCGCTTCTCTCGCTCTTAACCGCTCGTAGAGCCGGGCCTGGTCCTCCCTTTTCGAGCCGAACGAGCTGCTTCTTTTTCCCACCCACGCCGTTCCTATTGCCGCTGCTGTTGCTGCTGCTGCCTGCTGTTGGTCCTCGCTTTCGCCACCGCCGCCTCGTCGCCTTCTTTTCTCCGCTCTTCTTCTTTCGTTTCTTCGTCTTCGCGTTTTCTATTGCACACATACACACGCACGCAGGGCCGTGCGCGCGCGATGCTCTTTCTCTCAGAGATCTGTACGGCCGGCCGGGTCGTGTCGCTGCTTCTGCTGCTGCCGTCTGCACCCATCGCGAGACGAAAAAGAGTACGAGAGACGGAAAAACTGTTTTCGTGAGAGGCGAATACTCGATCCTCGTTCTTTTGGATTCGTTGGAAAGATTGAGAGTCAGCGATCGTCGAGGGTTCGGCACCCGGAGATCCGATATTCTTTACGGTAGTTTTCTTTTTATTGTTTTGTTTCGCTATAACGCTCGGGCGATCTGTGCTCATCTCGTCTGGATGGGGGATAACGCTACTTGGCGGGACGACGAGTTTCGTACTCGAGACTCTGTTGTACACATGCTTCATAGGTTTATAGAACGAGAAGGAGGGTCAGCAGACGAAAAGCGTTCGCGAAACTTCGATGTTTTTGGATATGAATAGCTTTATGTTAGATATCTATATGAAATGTTATTATTTCTTAATGTGTTTTTCTTTTCTTGTGAGGTTAGAAAAAAAGATCGTTATGGGAAGATTGAAAAAAAAAGATGAATTTACGTTATCCTTATTGTACTTCGATCTTTTCGGCGCGGATAGCGCCATGTTGGATATTTATCGATGGTTTTTTTTCGGCAATGTTTTTTTTTCTCGTAAAGATAACGTTCCATTTGCAGATAGATATAAATAGGAAAAGGTTGAAAAAGTAAACACAGCGTAAATGGTTGTATTGAAGCATAATAACCTCTTTTCGGTTTTTCGGTGGAAATAACTCTTCAATGATTTTTTTTTTCCAAGCCATTTGGAAAAAAAAGGGTTGAAAAGGTCAACAGTATTACGATACAATAACCTCTTTCGAGTTTTTAAGGAAAAATAACGATTTGATATACATTTATCGATGTTTTTATTACTGAATGATTTATTTTGGAGGGAAAAAAAAGACCGCTGTTTTCGAAATATTGAAACGAGCGAATTTACGATAAAGTTTAAAAAACACAAATTAATAAACTAATTACAATCAATTTGAAATATAATTTAATATCGAACAAAACTGTAACATTTCTTTTTCCGAAATTTCCATCGTTCGTAATTAATTAAAATTCGAAACATTATCCGGAATTTTTTTTATTACTCCGACTCTGAGGGGTTTTTCCATTTGACGTTATAATGACGATCGATCCACTTATTCACGATTCTCATCGATGGTACGTCCCCACCATTGTGCCACCAATAACCATAAATGAATAAGTGATTCACAGTCATTAAACGTTAAAGGAAAAGTGGTTCTGGAAATATACGTTTTGCAATCGCGTTATGCGCGATATAACTTCGTATATATACTACAACTTTAGGCCGGAGAGCGAAAAATGGGCAGAGCGTCGTCGTTACGAAAAATCTCGACGATACCTCGCCGAGCGCCGAAGATGCTTTGGCTGTCCGTCGAGCCTTTCGCAAATATTATTACAGCGAAGAGGTACGAAATTGCAGCCGGATGCAATAACTTTGTGTCCATAAAAAAATATTTTTCTATTCCGTCGACTCTATTTAAGAAAAGCATATCGTCGATGCGACGAAGTTTTATCGCATATTACCGAAAATTATTACTTTTTAATAAAATAAACCAAAATCCGATTAATCCTTTAATTGCCACTGTAACGCATTTGCTACATCGATAAAACAGAAAAAAATCATTAAAAATATATATTTCGTTAATTAAAAAAATTTTATCCGAAAATTTGAAAAAATTTGATAAATCGCAAAAAAAAAAAAGATTTGCAACGAGAATTTCGTAAAATTTTGTATAAAAACGTATTATTCAATGTATCAAACAAATGTGAAACACGCTATTTAACAATTAGTAGCTGCAATCTTATCCGATGAAAAAAAAAAAAAACGTATAGATATTTTCAGCTATGTTTTGCTTCTACGACGACGTTAAATATAGTCGCAACAAGTGTTTCTTCGTAGGCAAAGCAGTATATCACATAGAAGACGTTGTGCACACAGCAAATTAAATTCGCATTTTTTTTTTCGGTCTTATCGAAGCTAATTGGCAAAAAGGCGATTGACCCTCGTCAGTGAGCTGCGAGATACAGAGGTCACCAGCCTTCCGAACAATCAGTCGCTTCCGGTCTGTCGCGACACAAATGGTCTGAATCATTTTGATACTAACTCCGCTGTATCAATGTTTTGCGTGTAAACGCTTCTCTAATATTACATCTCTGTCTTCGCTGTTCATCGTCGTGGGCTCTCCGTCTGTCGCATTGTACGTTCAACTATCACGACATACGAGAGACTCGTGCCGTTTCGTTTTCTTTTTTTCATTCAATTTAACTTCCTTTCGAAACGAACGAGAGATGAATGAGTCAAAACCTTCGACGCTTCGTACATAGACAGGACGTCGGTTTATTCTTTTGCGAGGGAACTTTGAAATTTATCCTACGAGTCCAATCGATAACAAATCATCATTATCGCAGTGGCGGATGATTCGTCGAGTCTTATCAGTCGAACGAGTAGTTGAAGATATTATTATTAAATCAATTTTTTGTTTAACTTTTCTATGGGTTTTCCATGGGTTATCTGAATAAAATAAATTTACCTGACTTTCGTTTTGTTTTGCAGGTTAAGTTCGGTCGAGTTTACGGTTAGGTAATATTTAGGTTAGATTTAGGGTAGTTTTACGTTAGGTTTAGGATAAGTTTTGCATTAAATTCACATTAGTTTAGGTTTAGATTAGGTTTAGGTTACGTTAGGTTTACGTTGAATTTAGGTTCGGGTTGATTTTAGGTTAAATTTAGGTTAGGATTAGGTTAGCGTTAGGTTAATGTTAGGTTACAATTTGGTTACGATTAAGTTAAGTTTAGGTTAAGCTTAGGTTAAGATTAAGTTAAGCTTAGGTTAAGATTAAGTAAACCTTAGGTCAAGGTAGGGTTAATGTTAGGTTAAGCTTAGGTTAGGTTAAAGTTGATATTAGGTTTGGGTTAAGGTGAAGATTAAATTATGTTTACGTTCAGTTTAGGTTTGGGTTAAGTTGTAGTCAAGATTAGGTTTGGGTTAAGGTGAAAATTAAATTAGGTTTAGGTTAAGTTTTTTTTTAAGGTTAGGCAAATTTTTTGTTCTATTTATTCTGAGAGGATAAAAAGGTTTAATGTAAGCGTTGGGGATTTCCGGAGCATTTCGACGGTTCCGGCAAATCGACTGTGGAATGGTAAGCAATGTATTTGGCAGGATGAATTCATCTCGGGTTATTATCGCTCGCGCGCTACTCGTCGCTAACGTTTCGAGGACGACACACATTTTATCTAAAAACGCCCGAAGGGGGTGAGAGAGGATGCAACTGGTCATTGGCCCACAACGTCACTCCTCTCCCGTTTCTCTCAATCTCTCGTTTTCTCACTGCCACACCAGTTTAACGACCACTTCGCCAGTTACCGGCTCCGTACGCTACTAACGGCTGTTGAAGCAAACGATGAACATGCGATGAAAGACGGTTCAACTTCGAACGAACTATAACGTCGGGTGCAGACTCTCCGCTCCGTTCAGTTCCGAGTTTCCATTATGATTTGTGGGTCGTCCAGTTCCCTTTCATTTCATCCAGCGAATCAAGTTTTGCGCTATTAAATACGATTATCCCCTTTATGTCGATTAATTTTAGTTCTAAAACCCGTTTTTCGATATAAATATCCAAAACTTTGCAATTCAAATAAATTTTTTGAATAATTAATAAAATGTGTTTTTTTGCAAAGGATTTGAAAATTTGTGATCAAAACAAAAAATTTATAATACATTTTTTTCTATTAATAAAAAAACGTGTTTTCCGGCGAATTTGTCAAAATGCTTTTTTTTATTTATTTTGAATGATTGATATTAATAAATTGCGAAGCTATCGGAAGCTACGTGCATTTTTAAGAACATTTTTCAAAAAAGGGTGAAAAAAAACTAAAAGAAAATTCAGATAAAACATCAATCAATCAATTCTTTCAAATTTCACAATTCGCAGATAACGATGTTATCTATTCTTTTCACGTCTTCAACGATTTTTTATGTGCCGCTTTCATATATCCCTTTACATTCTTTTGTCGGTTTCGTTCTCGTTGGCGCATCGCGGAATAACGAAAGAAGAACTCTGTTTCAACCGACGCGTCATTATTGGCACAAGTTTAAGGCGGCGCCACTTGCCGGACTTCATTGTCCCGCTCTCTATATTCCTTTCTTAGGGTTCATTAGCTTGCAGTTCAACACCCAACATTTACGGCATTATACTAATACTACACCAACACCACTACTACTACCACTAAACTTTTTACTATTGCAAAGCCGTCGCAACCTTAATTCTACACAATCGACGATGCTTTTAGCTAAACTTACGCGCGCCAACGCTTCTTTTATTTTTGTTTCCTTCACGATCTACCGAACTATACGTGACTCGGCAAAGTTTTCGCTCTGTATTCCAGAGGCGCCCGACGAGCCGCGAGCTTTCCTTACTCGGAATTTTTCTTTCATTTACTCGCCACTAAATTGAATTAAAAAAAAAGTCGACACCGGAAAATTTATGAAAAAAAAAAAAAAAATTTTAATACGTGACGAAATTTTATTGTAAAAACGATGATTATTTTTTTTCTTTAATTAATAAAACATATCCTTCGATAAGCGTTTGAAGTGCTACGAGTGTTTGAAATTATGGTTTCCCGCCACTGAGGTGAGTTTTCTTTTTTGCTGATGGCTTTTAAGCGTTGAGGTGTGCGATACATTTTTGCGATGGTGACGAGCAACGAGAATCGTTATCGGTCAATAAATTACAGCGTTACAAAGTTTGCGCAGAGTTAAAGGTCGTTGGCATCGATTACAGTAGTTACGACGTTAATATCGCGGAGGTTGAGAGACAACGGAAATAGGGAACGATCACGGAAGCTCAATGTCCCGCGAGTTATCGTAACCCTAGTTGTCGCCTCGTATAGTTAAACGCATTATGTTGGGGGATACAAAGGGAAATTCTATTAACACATAGGATTAAAGTAGTGATTATGAACCATCGTTTTTTTTTTCGTATCATTTTTAAACCCTAAAACTAACCATTTTCCTTTCGTTTCGCTGTTTCATCTTTCGTCTAAACCGATCATATATTACCATCACTTTTATTCTGTATACAATACATACATTTTTTTATTTCGAAATAAAGATTTTTATGAAAAAAAAAAATGCCCCTTTAATTTCCGGTCAATATTAGGTATTTCATTTCATAAAATAGCTATAATTATACACATCGATGTTACGGATATTTTCCAAAAAATCGCCGCAATAATGTTGTTTTTTTTTTCCAAATTGATCCGAAAGAAAAAAAAACAACACGTGAAACACATTTCTTCGTCCTGTGAACCTTTTTAGTCAGTTATCAATAATTGCAATTAATCGTTTGTATTCGCGAAGTTATTATTATTTCGATATTACGGAAACATCGATATGTATATCGATACTCCGTGCAATTAATGTGCAAATGGGCAAATGCACAACGGCTGTGTAAATCAATAAATAAAAATACATATATGTAACTCTAAACGACGAGGAAGAAAATTATACAAAATGGAGGTTTTAATAGCAGAGAGGTACGGAAGCGCGTGGACGGGTATAGTTCGCAGCTGTAAAACGTGGTGTACGGTAGTGGTAACTGGAATGGATATAGAGGTGTACAAAAACCGATTCTCTCTCATCTGCTCAACTTAGTCGCGTAAAGTCTCTCGATGTGGTAGCGTCGTCATCGTCATCGTCATTGTCATCACGCCGTCCCTACAATTCGAAAAGTGTTATCCGCAATTTCCCCATTTGCACGACGCGGTCGCTGTTTTACGGTACGATTCACTTGAAATCACAAAAAAACGATAAAAAACCGAATTATCTCGAGAGACACGATCGTAAAAGATGTAAAAACGAAAAGTTGGTCGCTACTAAAGATTTTCGTCGGATAACACGAAAGAGAGATCTGTCGGAAAACCGAAGTCCGCGTGTTCGACATCTGTCCTCCTGTCCGTCGGTGTCCTGCTACATACCTTCTCAATCTTCCGTTTGCTTTCGCGCAGAAATTTCTTCTTCCACGGGAAAAACTCGTGTAAACACTCCGGACTCTCGTTTGTCGCATGAGGAGAACTTCGAAGAAATTCTTGGTAACGTTTGTTTGATTTTTTTTTTTCGTTAGTTTTTTTTTTACTTAAATAAATCGAACGTGAGACAGACGATGAAAGATAAGGGAACTGCCTGGTATTAACGACTTTTAACGACTTGCGGATAGTTTTACTGAATTGCGAGTGTAAGTAAAAAAAAAAACCTTTCGTTTATTACGACTTTTTGCCTATTTTTTAATAAATATTTTGCAATTTTTTTATATTATTTATTTTTTTATTAAATAGTACAATATATGGTTTATAAAGTGCCTGAAAAATAAGAAAAAACTTTGCCGTACTTCACCCGCGATGTCACATCGATGACTCGACTGTTTGTTGGTAATTTTAATAATTACGAAAAAAAAAGTCAAAGATTGAAAGACTTCGAAAAAAATATACGAAAAATCCCGCGGCGTCTATCCGAAACTAATAATTACTAAGAAAAAAAAAAATCATCGATTTTTCCGATCTGTTACAACATTGACAACCGCAATGTCACGCGTTATAAATGTATCGATACAGTAAAGAATCGCTTATCCGTACTAAATGAACAAAAAAGATTTATCTATTTCTTGTCGTATTTTATCTGATCGTTAATCCCATTGAAGTCATCGTTACTTTTTATTTTTACGTCTTCATTTACTCAAAGTCCGCGGATCGTTCGTGATAATCATATCTCGAATCGTAACATTGATGCCGCGGAGATTTCATCTCATAGAGGGATTTTCTCGTACTGTCCTTTTATTTACGTCAGCGAAATCATTTCTATGTTTAATTCTCGTAATTTGAAATCTTATGTAAAAAAAAAAAAAAATGAGTACATCTCTTTCCTTATACTTCGAAAATTTGAATTCCCGGAAACGCTATATGCAGGGGACGTTAATTAAAACTTCTAAAGGCAAAGAAACAACTGGACAAATCGTGACAATACGTTTTATTCAACGATAAACAGTTCATTTTCATTTCATTGTGTTTTGTTTTCGGTATTTTTTTTTTTATAATCTCAGCACAAACGAAATCTTCGTATTGCATTCCTCGATCGTTGCCCGAGAAATCCTCGGGCATTGGATTTTACTACTAAGATTGTTCCAACGGCAAGAACACAGAGAATTCGTGTGCACGTGCGGGAAATCGGTTGGCACGTGTCCAACAACGATATCTCTAATGGGTTCTGTAACCCACGAAATCTTCGCTGCATACACACAAAACACGTAGAATACGCGCTATTCACACATCGACAAAATATGCATTTACTGCCAACGGATTCGTTTTTTTTTTTTTTTTTTTTTTCTTTGCCGTTCGCGTATTGTACGATGTGTTTCTATAGAGTATAATATACGTGAATGTAATATATAGAACAGAGGAGAAGAACAACGAGAAGTCTCTTAATAGAGTCCCGTTGGACAATCCCGCAGTGGTCCCGGGGATCTTAATTCACTATACCGCATTGCGTCGCTTCGCCATTTATCTTACACGCCAAACTTGATAATCGTCTGTGCACTTTGCGCTCGTTAAACTGCACGAACGCGTTACCGATAGAAAACCCTAATGAGATCGTTTTAATTAATTATATATCGGGAATAAACAGTTGTGTATCAAGAAACGGACGATAGCGTCTTAAAACGCGTAATACTTGAAAAAAAAAAAAAAAATGACCAGAGGCTATATATTTTACGGAACATAACATTTTTTATCGATAGATCGGCCTAAACGAACATAAAAAAAAAATATCGTAATCGTACCGATATCGTATCGTAATATCGTAAATATCGTTTTTTTTTTTTGGAAATTTTTTTATTGTAAATATATATTCTCAAATCTATAAGTAAATATTTTTAAAAAGTCTGATAATAAAAAAAAAATTCATTCGGAGAAAAAAAAATCAGCCGAAATTTCAATTTCCGCGGAGAAAGATCGATAAGTAGAAAAAAAAGCTTTTTAATCGCTAGTTAGACGCTCTCATAAAAGACAGGAGAATTTCACCTAATGAACGGATAGGCAGAGAATTTATTTTATAGATAGTATACCGGTCCTCCTACATGCTAAAGCATTGAGCTAATAAGGCGGAGCTGAACGGGATTTTGCCCGGTTTAGCCGGTTTTAAATTCTAAACAAGTCTTCCCGACTCCTCGCCGATGGAACTATCCAGCGTATCGAGATAACGCAAATAATTAGGCAAATATTCAGCGCGATTTTTATTATCGTTATCATCCTCGGCATCGATCGAGAATTACTTAATCAACGAATTACTTATCATTTGTTATTGTGAAAACGATGTTTATTCGCGTACGCTGACCTATAAACAATTTTTATCTCGGATTTTTATTATCTCAGAAAAATGTTTATTATATCACATCTAAAAAGTTTAATTGGATTACTCACGTTCCGTATTAAGTATCGTGCATCGCGCGTTCGCGAATCGCCAATAGTCTTCGCAATCTGTCGCCTGCATCGTTCGCACACACAGACGCGCGCAGCGTCGAGAGGCTTATCTAATATTAAACGAGTTTAATAAAAACAAAACATATCGCGGTGATATAAAAGAATGAAAGATTCTTCTTGGCGGCTTAGTATTTTTTTTTCAACGATCTCAAGACAATCTCTCGGTGATTTTAGATCGGATAGAAAAAAAGGTAAACATAATTCTACTCGAATCGGCGTTAGAATTTTAATTTTTAAGGAGAGAATAAAGAAATTTTCGATCTGAGAACAATAATTTAGCGCCTATTGAGATTTTCTCCGTTTATTTACGATCTTTCATCAATTTTTGGGGGAATTGGAATTTTTGAAATCTCAAATTTTTGTTTCTTCAACAATAATAATAGAAACAATGAAAAAAAAAAGATCGAAAAAATAAAGGGATGCGTCGCTAATATAAACAATCGTAAAATTTCGATTACCGGTATAAAATAATGTTATCAATACTATTAATGGTAATAATGAATAACAATAATAATAATTTTCTTAATAGTTTCATTCGACTAAAAAATTCGAAGTTGCCGATGAAATTCCTAAACCGCACGCTATATACGCTCGGAGAGTTAACGAAAATAAAAAAAAAAAGTTCAATAGTAGTTTTTTCAATCGACTCGTGTTAATTAAAATAAAAAAAAGTCGAACATCGAAGCATCAAACTGAGAGAATAATTTTTTTTTCGTGATTTCGATTTGTTTAAAAACGTATGTCAATGTTGAAGGATGATAAACATAGAGTATTAAAAAAAAGTGTATATCTCCGAGATGAAAAATGCGATAATAATGGCAAACGAGAGCGTGAAGATGATTTCCCACGGTTTAGTTTCGGAACCATGTGTCGCGAGTCGCCTTCGGAATGTTTTATAATCTACCGGCGTTTCCAGTGTTTCCACTGTACTGTTTACGTCTCGTGAGTCTGACGAGTGCGAACCTAATCACGAAACTTCTCTCTTTCGCTCGTTGCAGAAAATCGCACGACGACGTCATGCGGTCCCGAGGCGAGTTGGCGATTATCGTCGTGGCACTGTCGACGCTGAGCGTTGTAATCGCGTCAGTGAACGAAACGGCCGTAAACGGTATGGAAAAAATCGTCGAAACAAACGCGAATCCTTCTCCAATGATTGACGAAGCAAACGTGAAGGATTCGCCTCTGCAGGGGCTGTTGTATCCACGCGAAAGCGAATCGCGCGAGGCAAGTATTCGTTATCATAAAAATTCTTCGATTCGTTCCTTAATTAAACCGGCGTTCGGCGTTAGAAATGCGCGAACACTTTAGAGGGTTTTGCGGTGCGAATATAATGGTCTTCGGCTCAGTGACGCGATTTCGTCAAATGACGAATCGTTCGAATGTCAAACAGAACGGTCACCGGAACGTTACGTGATGATTCCGAAAAATCCGTTTCTGTGCCAAAAGCGTTTTTGCGTAAAACTGTAACCGATTTTTTTTAAATAAAAAAAAATCGGTTTTTAAATAAAAAAAAATCGATGGAAAGTGATTTTAATCGATACCTTTTGCATTTTTTTTTATCGATGTCTAAAAAAAAAAAAATAAACTTACCGTAATTTTGAAATTGTAGAGGTTTTTCGATGATTTCGATGATTTATAAATAATTACTTATGACGATAAGATGACTTCTGCTTAAATGGCAATTAAACATTGAAAAAAGTTTATGAGTTCGGAAAATTAACAATTAATTGTTAGAAGTAATAGTTTGTTGATATAATACGTATATTCTTAATTAGTAGTCATTTCAACTAACTATGTGTTCCGTATTTCGTAATTAGATAAGTATATTTAGGTTAATATGGCTATTAAGTCAAAAACGTTCTAACGATCGTTATTCGGCATTCAAAACAATGATATCACATCATTGACACTCAACCGACTTTAAAAAAATCGGATTACTTTGCATCGCAATTTACTCAACTGAAGAATTTTTTCCTCTTAAAGGCATTCGGCATACCACTGTCGGTAACAAAAACTTTAATACGTGTAGAAATTTAATTATAGTTGCATTAACCGTAATTCATAGCCTCTGTGACCATTAAGTGGAAAATTAGATTCTCAATTTAGCGATTTTGATGAATCGATTGAAATTTACGAATTTTACTTTTTTTTTTATATCGTTTTTATAAACATTAATTTTTTTCTTCTTTTGCAAAATCAGAAAAAAATCCGATCGCTATACATCGATTCCGAAAATTCCAATCAATGATAAATCGTTTTTGAGAAAATATCGATCGAAATCTTCAAGTTGAATGTGTAATTCGGCTGTTCAGTCGATGTGAAAATGCGATTTAAAGAATTAACAATACATTACATTGGATTCTCGTAAATTTCAGGTGAAATCGCTCGATGGCCTGTGGGACTTCGCGGCATCGCCGTCCGGCGATTCTCTTGCCGGTTACCGAAATTCTTGGTTCAACGACCACCTCTACAAGGTGCGAATTTACAAAAAAATTCGACGATACCAAAGTTACATTTTTCAGTTCTTCATCCCCATTTTTTTTTTTCTTTTTCTTTTTTTTCTTTAGTCGACAACGGTGATGCAGATGCCGGTACCATCGTCTTACAACGACATAACGACTTCTCGCGCGCTGAGAGATCACGTTGGTGCCGTTTGGTACGAGAGAACTTTTTTCGTTCCTCATTCGTGGTCCGAGTTGCGTGTTTTCGTTCAATTTGGTTCCGTGAATTATCTCGCCGAAGTCGTAAGTTCAAATTTTTCCGAATAGTCTTCCGGTAAAAACAAATCTAAACAAAAAAAATCAGAAAAAATGAAAAGATTGGTTTAGAAAAATCACTTTACAAGAATTGAATTTTACTTTCCTTAATACACAGTGGATAAACGGAGTATTGGTAACGAACCACGAAATGGGTCATCTTCCATTCGAAGCCGAGATAACGTCGCAATTAACGTTCGGTGGAAAAAATCGTATAACCGTCGCTGTCGACAACACACTGTTACCAACGAGCATTCCTCAGGGAAAAGTTCTTAAATCCGAAACCGACAACGGAACTGCGCACATCCAGACGTACACCTTTGATTTCTTCAATTACGCAGGAATTCACAGGTAAATCAGTTCACCAATCACACAAAAAAAAGACAATTTTTATATTAATATTTTTTTTATTATTCTATTAACATTACAGAGTCGACTAATCAGATCGTAACGTTGAACATTTTTAGGTGTATTTTTTTGTCGCTCCATCGATTATTTTTTTTATCTTTGAGATTTATGATTTGTCGGATTTGCTTCGTTGGGAAACATTTATAAGAGATATGTTTTTCTTTGTATTCGCAGACCAGTATTGCTGCATACGAAGCCGCGTGTCTACGTGGAGGACGTCACAGTGAAAACTTCGATAACCGGCACCGGCACTGGTGTCGTGAAATATTCCGTCCAAGCAGCGGGTTTTCAGAAAAGCGAAATCATCGAGTGTTCGGTAGCTTTGCGCAAAGACGACAACACATTGGCTACTGACGAAATAGCCGAAGGTTTCACCGGTATTATCAAAGTACCTGAGGCGAAACTTTGGTGGCCACGAGGTATGCATCCGGAACCTGCATATCTTTATACCCTCGAGGTGAGCCTAAAATTTATATAATATAAGCATTTTATAGATTATAATTACAATAATAATATGAAAAATGGTCGGAAACGCCGCGAAATCGGTACAGTCGTATTGTACGATTAAAACTGAAGAAACTTTGTCTTTACAACATTTTTGTACAGTGCGTAGTTATCGAGATACAAACGAAAGAAGTTTGCGACCAATGAGATCACTTTGAACCCGTAGCGCCATCTGCCGGCTCCCGTTCATTGGCTCTGAACTTCAACTGCCTGTAATCCGAAAACTAATCACCGTAGAAAGTTTTTCCGGAGACAAAATTTATCCAGTTTTTCGTGTAGAATAGAGTCCCACAGATTTTTTCCTTATGGTAGGAAATTAAATAACATTAAAAAAGCGAAATACGAAATAGGATACATGCAAAAGGCTAAAAATGTGATACAGTCGTATTCAGCAATAACAATTCATTGAACTTCATCTTTGAAACATATGTGTGCGGCGTACGGTTTTCGAGATAAGAGCGAATGAAGTTTTCAGCCAATCAGATCGCTCGCGTTCCAGGAGCGCCATCTCCGCAATCACGCTGATTGGTTGGAAACTTTAACTGCTCGTATCTCGAAAACTAAAGATCGTAGAAAGTTTTGTCATAAACATAAAATGTTCAGTTTTGAACGGAGAATAAAGTATGAGTGTTGTTTTCTGTATTTTTTTAACATGAATACGGTAACGAAAGGTATCTTTGTAAAATTTCAGGTTTCCGTATCAGTAAAAAACTCGACGAAACCCGACATTTACAGACTACC
Source organism: Buathra laborator (assembly GCA_934046635.1). Taxonomy (NCBI): domain Eukaryota; kingdom Metazoa; phylum Arthropoda; class Insecta; order Hymenoptera; family Ichneumonidae; genus Buathra; species Buathra laborator. The sequence continues at coordinate 12,167,085 of OW203900.1, forward strand.
GGTAGGAATCCGATCGATCAGATGGACAAACACAAGTGTACTTTTTAACGAGAAACCTGTATACATGAGAGGTTTTGGTCGTCATGAGGATTCGGTGATCAGAGGACGCGGTTTCGATCTCGTGACGATGACCCGCGACTACGAACTGCTTAAATGGGTCGGCGCCAACTCTTACCGCACCAGTCATTATCCTTACAGCGAGGAAGTCCTCGATATGGCAGACAAGTAGATTCTTTACCTCGTCTTTCAAGTTCCGAAGCAAAAGGCGCGACAATTGGTGCTTTTTTTATGTTAATAAAAATTAATCGGAAAAAATACCATTTTTCAGACAAGGCATCCTGATAGTCAACGAGTGCCCAGCAGTAAACGTGGAAACGTATTCGCCAGAACTTTTAGCGCGACACAAAGCTTCGCTTTCGGAACTTATCAGACGCGACAAGAATCGTCCGTCGGTTATAATGTGGTCGATCGCCAATGAGCCGAGGAGCCAAATCGCTGGTTCCGAGGATTATTACAGAGAACTGACTGTTCATACCAGAAATTTGGATCCCACGAGGCCGCTAACTGCGGCGCTGAATCGCGGGTCTTTCGTAAGTTTTCGTTAAATGTTGGAATGTTCCTTTTCGCGAGTATTGCATTGCATTTTAGTTTTTTTTTTATAATTCTCTTATCCAATGAACATTTTTGCGTAATTTTGATTTCTCGAACTGCTTGAACTGTAATCGATTCCCAAAATATAATCACTCTTTTTGTTGTTTGGTTTTTAAAGTTTTTGCGCTAATAAGAAGTTTTTGCGACAATAAGAAACGCAGACGCGACGTTTTTGATAATAAATTGGGAGCGAATCTGTACGAAAGTCCCGTCGATATGCAGCGACAGAGCTTTAGAAGGACTCTTGCGAAAAAAAGGCCAGCAAAAGGGTGGAAACTACTATCGGAACTCAGTAGTCAATTCAATTTTGATTATTGAGATCCAATAATATTCCGCTACACTCTGTCGTTTTTTTTTTCGCCAGAGATTTTACAAAAACGTTTTCAGTTATTCGCTTGTACGGTGAGACAGTTGATTTATTTTTTATTTCGTTAAAGTTGTTTTCTAAGAACTCGTATTTCTTTTGTTTCAATACTCATTTGGTTTTTCTTTGTTTTACATTATAATTCTGTGTATTTATTTCAGGCGCTTTTTAAATTTCTCGTTCTTTTGATTCTCTGCCCAACGATATTTAGGAAGACAAAGCGGGACAATTTTTGGATGTAATAGGATTCAATCGTTACAACTCTTGGTACAGCGATAGCGGAAGACTCGACATTATTGTCAACAAAGTCGTCGATGAGGCGACAGCTTGGAATGCTAAACATGACAAACCCGTTATTATGTTTGAATACGGAGCCGATACGATGCCCGGTTTACACGAGGTAATTTTTTTTATCGACAAATGACCGGTAAACATTTTTTTTTCGCATTAAAGAAAAATTGCAAAAAAGGTGAAGAAAAAATAATCGTTAATGAATGAAGTCCCAAAATCGGAAAATAAATATTGTAGTCATATTCCGCATTCAAAATTGAGTAAATTTTCTCTTTGCCAAAAGTTTGTAGAGCGCGTCGTTCTCAAGTTACGAACGATTAAAGTTTTCAACCAATGAACGCTGCTCGGTAGATGGCGTCGCGACCGTTCAAGTGACTTCATTGGCTGAAAGTGCAATTCTCGCGTATCTCGGAATCGATGCGTCGTACGAGAAATTGGTAAAGAGAAGATTTTGTTGGTTTTTACTGGAGAATCTGTAGCAATAATTTTTTTTATCGAAATTTTTGGCCTTTTTATATACTTTCGTAAAAAATTGTTTGTTTTTTTCGTAACTGTATCAACAGACAAAAAACTATGAAAAAAAATCTCATAACATTTTTTTTGTTGCACAAAACATCGCCAATCTCAAAATAATTTTTTTAAATCGCTCAATTCGGATTGTGTTTCTTATTTATTCTCTTAGCTTCCTTCGTACGTCTGGAGCGAAGAATATCAGCGAGATATGTTCTCAAAGCACTTTATGGCTTTCGATCGTTTGCGTGCCAAAGGATTCTTCATAGGCGAATTTATATGGAACTTTGCCGATTTTCGTACAGCCGAAAGTGAGTAATGATATTTCTCGTCGATTTATACCAAAAATGTTCGATTTGTTGAGAAGAAATAATTAAAAGTTCCTCTTTAATAATTTCTTATGAATTTAAATTTTTTTTAGCGTACACCCGCGTTGGTGGCAACAAAAAGGGCATTTTCACGAGAACGAGAGAACCGAAAATGGTGGCGCAACACGTGAGAAAGAGATATCACGCTTTAGGAGTGGAACTCGATGGCGATGTGGCGCCCAACGATCTCGAATGCTATATCACCAACTATCGCCCGCTGCGCGATGAGTTTTAAGTTTATAAAAAAAAAACCTACTAAGAGGCTTTTCTTCACTCAACCAAACATTTGAACTTAATAACTCCACTGCCAATTCAGATTTTGTTTTTACTAATCGGCGGTAATTTTAAGTATATTTACAATAAGATTTTTTTTTTAAATATAATTTCATCTGATGACGGAGATAATGTTTTTTTATCCAATTAACTACGAGAAAAACTTTTCATTGTCAAATTTGAAAATAAAAATATGTGTGTGTATTGTGTGTAATTTTTTTTTGTAAATCCTTGTAAAACAGAACATCGAATTATATCAATCGAATTGACCGGATAAGTGAGCAGAAAAAAAATCATAAATAGCGCCAAAAAAATGAAAGACAAAAACTCCTATGGCAAATTTTCTGAGTCTATAAAGTTTCGATTTTTTTGAAAAACAAATCGGCGCAAGAATAAATCGGTAACAACGGGATCTTCCGATATCTCACAGTTTTTTCAGTATAAATCGTTTGCTTTAAAAAAAAAAATAGAAAAAAATTGTAAATTAGTAAAAATACTTAAAAAAAAAAACAAAAAAATAGAATATATTTTTTTCGAAAAAAAAAAAAAAAAAAAATACGAATTTTTTTTGTACCTAAAGTAACCTCAGGTGTGCGAAAAAAAATTCGCGAAATTATGTGGGTCTCTCTTCATCCGGCGGTTCAACCATTTGCAGACACGCGTCTGCAAGTTCCACAAAGATGGGTTCCGTCATTGCTAATCCAATGGCTTTGGTGGGATCCGGATCATTCAGAATCGCCGTAACGATATCACGAACGTGTGGATTCTTCAAGCAATTTTTTACATCTTCGCTGCCCCTCAGAAGTTCCAATTTGTCTATTCGCACAGTGTCCTCCGTTAGAAATTCATAGTTTTTAGCCGCTTCTGATTTCTCGGAGTTCGACGACTGTGGCTTTGGCGGTTCGCAACCGTTTTCCTTGTGGCTTTTGCAACAAATCGCAGAGCAACTGAAAAAAAATTAAAAAATTATTAAAAAAAAAAAAAAAAGATAAAATTTTTCAAATTTGTTAAAACGAAAAAACTTTCCGATAAAATTTGCTTACCCTTTCGAAAATTTGTAAAATTGTAAAAAAAGATATTATTTACGAAAATAAAATAAATTTTGTTGAAAATATTTTCGGAATTCGGGGTTTTTATTTTGGTAAATGTTAACAACGATTGTCGATAGTAATAAATGATTAAATTAATGTTTCAACAATACTCACTAAGGGTTTTCGCAAGTTGGACACTTGTAGCTGGAGTTTTCCTTGCCACAGACACAGCACTGTTTCATATCGATCGTAACGTCGTGTCGCGACCTTGAATTTTCCTTCTTCACTTTCTTTCGAACTCCAATGTTCTTCCTTTCGTATTTATTGAAATAAAGGTGAAAATCCTACTATTAATGACAGATTTTTCTTTGTTTCTTTTTCACCGGGCTATTGACGCCTTTAATTTTTTTACACTACGCAGAAGACAGTTGTTTTGATGTAGAACGTCGCACGTGGGTTTCTCGAAGGAAAATAAAACGAACGCAGCGCGCGCGCGGCATCTCGAGTAACTCACAGGCCAACAATGAACACCGATGGTAAAATCGGAACGTTCGAATTGTAATGAATAATTCGCAATAATTTATCGCTTTGCCGGCATACATTTTTTTTTTAACTCCTCGTACATTTTTCCTTTACAGGGCTCGAAACTACACTAAATCTATGATAAATCCGAGCTATTTAAATTCGGATAAAAATTATATTAGTTATCACGAAAAAAAAAAAACCTCTCTTTTTTTTTTAACAGTTTTCTATAAAATTTTGGAAACATGTATTTGATTTGTAAAGAATCTTTGAAAATGTCGAAAAACTCTAATTTAAAGTTAATAGTCAAAATGACATCCAAATTTCCATTTAAACTGCAAGTTTTCTATGTCGAATTTTACCTATCGAACTATCGCCCAAAAATTGATTGTACGTTAAATACGACTTCGCGTATACCTCTGTAACTGCAAAAGGTATCGAAGCAGGGGATCGGATATAATAGTTAAGATCGTTTGGCACTCTGCCTGTATATTGTAAGTGGTATGTCGATTCAAAGTTCACGAGACGTCGGGGTCACATTAAGAGCTTTTTTTTTATTTATTTTTTTCTCAGTACATAGCAAAGTAACAGCGGGGCGTTTTAACATTCCACGCGTGCATCATCAGCGTCGTCAAAGCGACGCGTTCCAATAAGATCGGCCGTATCCGGCCCCTCCCCCTCCCCTTTCCCCTTTCTCATTCCATGACCAGTGAAATCGGCGCGTCGTTGACCGACCGGGCGACGAAGACGAAGAACGGGAAACCCGGAATAACAGAATGTCTTATGTTGTAACAAGATATACATGCATACGCACGGGGGATCCTAACTGCGCGCGGATATATACTCGATTCCCTACGGCTCTCGTACTTCCCTGGGCTTTCGCGTTACGATCGCCGAACCGGAACCAAGATTTACGCGCCGTAACGTTACAACAGGAAGACATCGGGATCTAGATTAAGCAATTTATTAAGATAATTGCAACGATTAAGAAAATTGCGTTTCCATCTTCTTCTAAAGAATTTCACGAACGGATACACGGATTCTTATTCCGCGAAGCAATAGTTTTATCGTATTCTTGCCGTTTTTTCCCCGTTGAAAAATCTTTTCAGCCCTAAACCGTATTAAGACTTTATCTCATTGCTCGGCGGAGTGAAAACAATTTTAGACGAAGCAAGAAAAAAAAACCCAATCGATATTTATTGAGTTAAGGAATAAAAATGACTTTTTTGAAGACGATAATTTTGTAAATGCCTTTTTTTATTTCGATTATCATTATATCAAACTTTTTATATAATACAACCAATGGTTGCAATGGCTTTTTTTTTACAACCAATGAGATAACCGCAAGCGATGTGCCTTTTCGAGACCTCTCATTGGTCGAAAGCTCCGACAGTTCGCAACTCCAAAACTATACACTCTACAAAAATGTATTAAAAGAAACATTTTATCAGTTCGAAACGGAAAATATTATTCCGCATTTTTTGTCCCCCTTACGGGACAATCAAATACTCCGTCTATAATGCAATTAATTTTTATAAATTTTTTTTATCCTATCGTAATTATTCCGTAACTAATGGATCAAGAAACTAAAAAAAAAAAATTTAATTACTGACTAAGAAAAAATCGACTGCGATTATTAAAAAAAATCTGTAGCGAACCGTGTAATCGAATCGGAGCTCTTTTCGCAATCGAACCCCCAATGAATGAATTGCGAAAAAAAGGAAAACACTTGTAAGAAGTAATTGAGAATTAATAGTGTGGCGATAGGATAACACCCGGCGTAGTAGCTCCGCGTTTCGTTCGCGACGGTATATCTTGGCCCAGAAACGGAGCCGGAACTGTTGGAGGAATCAATGACCTTGGCACGAGTGGATAGCCCGGCGTCGCCGGCGGGAACGTCGACGCGGAGGCACTCGCGGGACCGCTAGGAACGATCGCGAGACACCATCACAACCAAAGGAATCGCTATCGCAACAACCCGCGCGAGAGTCTCCGGCTGCGAGCGCGAGCCTCTCGCAGGAAATTCCGACGATGAGGAGCGCCGCGACTGAGAGAGCTGACGATTCGAATTTGCCACGCGCCCGTGTAACCCGGGGCCGGAGCTCCTCGAGGTCGTTGCCTGCTTCTGATGTTCTGACATCGGTGAAATTTCGTTTATCCCCTTCCCCCCTCCCCTCCTTTACCCCCTCCCATATGACCAAACTACGCCGAAACGTTCCAACTTTTATGCGACTACTCATTAAAAGAACGATTTAAAAAAAAAAGAACACAATAATGAATAAACTTTGCACAGTCGGATCGCGTTTGAAATCAAACTTTTTCAAAAATAAAAGTACGACAAATTATATACGATTTTTTTAAACTCGTTTTTCAAAATGCCGCGTCTTTTTTTTGCGTTGGAGCAAAATTTTGCGTATCTTTTTCTTAAACTAGCGAAGAACTCGACATTTTAAAGAAAAAATTATCGACGATTTTTTTTTTTTTGGAATTGCAAAATTTTTTTTATTTGTGAAATTACGTTTTTTTTTTTTCAATTTCAACATTTTTTTTCTTCATTTTATTGATGTATGTCCGTCGTGGCAATGACCTTGACGAGTGGGTTGCGGAAAAAATTTGTTATCCTTACTATACTTCGCGGCAATTACTACCGATATGAATACACACCGCTGTGTTAGCTGACATTTCCGTCATTAGTGCCTACTGAGCCGCTCGTGGAATCGTGTTACTCGCGAACGGATATTCGAATTGCCGTCGGCGGTTTGTAATCGTCGAGGCGATTATTGAACGCGAAAAAGGAATTGTTCTCCGTTCAGATGCATTTTACTCGTGTTGATTCGCGTTTTGGAAGGACAAAAAGAAACAGATATCTCGCGCTATCACATTTACAACTGATTGCAGGACCGTTTGAGAAATGTACGATACGAACTTTCACGATAACAATTCGATCTCATAGATCTCCTGCAACTCTCTGGATACACTTCGATAAGCAAATTCTAATTTCGTCATCGATAAAAATACATCGATAGTAACTTCGATTATAATTCTCGCAAATTTTAAAGTTCATATTATTATGCAAATAATTAAATTGTATAATCGGAAGTTCGTAAAATTTTTTTATAAAAAAAAAAATATAATAATTCGATTATAAAATTTAAAAAAAAAAAAATGTTTTTTTTTTTTTACTACGAAATATTTGATAAAGAAATTAGTTCCATAACAGTCTGTAGAAACGAAAGGAACTAAAAGGGTGAGAATGAGAAATATTTTGTAAGCGTTGAAGATCCTTCCGCTTTTCCGCCGAGATATCCGGAGAGGGGTTTCTCGCTGCGTATAGAGTGGATAGATACTTACGACGAGTACACGTGAATGGGAACGAGTTGCTACTCGGCGTGGCAAAAGGCGCGCTCGGCATCCTGGTGCTGTTGCTCCGGGGTCGCGTGGTCGACGCTCCTGTTTCGTGAGACCATCCGGCGAAATCCGGAGAGGGGAGTGAGAGAGACTTGCCGCTGCTGTGTTTCTACTGCTGGGCTGATGGAAGAGTAGCTTTTGCTTTGCTGATCATGTTCCCCGATGACGTCACACCTTCTCGCACAGTCAGGCAATCGTGACTCGCGGCTCGGGACGGAGAAACGAATTACGAGGAGGACGAAGCCGTCGGTGACGACGATGCTGTGCCCATCTCTATTCTTTGTCATCGTATGAGTTAATGAACATTTTTTTTTTTTTTTTTTCCAATAAAGCACGACGTTCGATGAATTCACTTCCGGTCGAAAAAAAAATGATTATTGACTCAGGTCGAGGCTCCCGTTGATAGTCCTATCTTATCGATTTTTTTATTTATTAAACGTAGTATTTTTTTTAACCTATCTAAATTCGTGCTTTTTAAATATGTTGATAATGTAGACGCATTTTTTTTTTCTTCATATTTTATCATGCGGATTTATAAATAGTCGTGAGACTGCAGATATTATCGATATAATGTCTATGAGACTTTTGCGAGGCTATAACTCGACAAGAATTGGTCGAACGGTATTTTTGCAAGAGACCTTTTTTGTAGAGGATGGAATTTTGCATAAAAAATATCTTTAGCATTTTTTTCTTAAACTTCGTCCTGTCTCATAATATTTTAATTTTAATTGAGTGATTCTAGAAACAAGTTGTCTTTTGGATACATTTCATCATTTGCGCTATTTACCGCGGTAACGTAACATCTGACGGACAATATGTATAGCATCTTATTTGTAGAGTACAAAATTATCTACAAGAATGGTCCCAAGCATTTTTCTTAAAAATCCACTCAACACTTGGAAAATTCTAAATTTCTTGAAGACTTGTATTCTCCACTCGTACTTTCCATCTATCAAGTCAACTCGATGTATCTCGAAAACGCAATCTCCAACCGCCTAGACATACAGAACGACTTTTGTAGAATACAAAATTCTCTTCAAAAAAGGATTTAACGATAACCTTCCTAAAACCGGTCGTTTCGTCAGAAATCGCTTAGAAATCTCGACCCGACTGCGTGCTCCAATCTTTCTACTCCAAAACAGAATAAAAACCACAAATACACAGGAGCGATTAACTCATCGATTAAAACGAACGAATTGCCTTACGTAATGTAATATCTATCTCTCCGTGAATCTCCAATCCTTATTTATTTTATTCCAAGTACCCTAAAAAATCGCTAAAAAAAAAAAGAAGTAAAAAACTCCACAAATTCCATTCCGCGTTTTGTCGTTGCGCGCGTCGAACAATCGCGTCATTTTCAAAGGCCCCCGCGTTCCTGACGCTCGTATAGCTCGTGTACAATAAATACAACGATAGCGAATTGAGGCAAAAAACTTGCGAGTCAAGTGCGACTGACGTCATTGACGCGACCCGACCGCTCTCTCGGTAGCGCGAGAGAGCCTCTTCGGTTTGTCTTCGTTCGTTCTACGTAAAGTAGACTCACGCATCGTTTCTTTCTCGCAGTAGCAAAGTTTGTACGCAAGTTGTTTCTCCGCGGGAATTATTACGAATGGATATATAACGACGAGAGCGTCGGTGACGAGAGCCACACGAGAGAGCGTTAGGAATGAAACGATCGACGATCGGCGAGTGAGGAAGAAAATGTATAATATACCAGAAGCGAAAGAGAGCCGTAATGTCCGAGAACGCGGCTTCGAGTAGGTGGTAGGAACGAAGAATCTCGGTTGCTTGCTTCGCCTCGCTCGCTCGCTCGCTCGCCTCGCTTCTTGCCTGGTCCCCTCGACGGGGCTTCGACTCTCACGGGCCCACCAGTTCCTCGGTGTCCGCTGTCGCGTCTGCTCGCCACATCGCTAACAAGTTTCGATCCCGAAATTGTTGTTTTTTTTTTTTTTTTTTTTTTTCGAATTGATCAATAAATATTTTTCGAAATTTTTTTTTTATAATTTATTTTTTTTTTTTGTGAAATTTGATTAGACCGACGAGATTGGGAATTTCGGTAATGAGCGTACGAGAGTGATCGTTCGAAGACGAGACGTGACTGACCGTGCGCGGTGGCCGTACACCAGCCCGCCTGACAGTGACCCACTTGCCGGTTCCGGTACACGCCTCTTCACCGACTGCGTCATCGCTTATCCACCGCCCTTCCGCGTGCTCGGTTACTTTTCTTATTACTCTCTCACGGTTTTGTCGAGAAATTAAATTTTTTTTTTTTTTTTTTTTTGGTGATCGATTTCTTGCATCGATATTTTTGTCGAGAAATTTTGAGAATTTTTCGTGATCGCGGGATAGTTGAGATAGTTTTTTTTTTATGATGATTTTTTTTTTAGATGATAGACTTGAATTTCAAAGTTAATCGTAAATAATTTTAGAAAATTAAAAAAATTTTAGTCTGCGTACCTATGTTTCTTTTCGTGTCAAATAAAATTGCGACAACACTTTTTTTAAAAATTTGTCATAATTGCGAAAAATTGCCTCAAGACGACATTTTTTTTTTATATGAACAGAAAATGAAAAGAACATAAACTGGCAATGAATTGTTCGTTTTGCGTAAGAAATAAAATACATTTTTTTTTACCGCTTCGAGATCTATATATTTTTTCTCATAAACTCAGTAACTCAAAATTATTTGATTGCCTGAAGTCAAAACTCGAGGCAACTATCATTGTTTCGTATGCATCGCATGCCAAATTCGCTCCAAAAAATAATTTTTTTTTCTAAAATCGATTTTTTATTTGTTTTCTAAGTGCCAAAAAAATAGGTTATCGGAAAAGTGTATTTAGCGTACAAAACGAAAATTAACAGTTTCAGTTCCTAAATACTCATTTTTTTTTTTTATTTCGTCGGTAACTGAATTACGGTTGATTTTTCCGAGTATCGTAAAAAAAAAAAAAAAAACTTCCCGCAATGGATAAAAATATAAATTTTCGTCAAGGAGTGAAATTAAAAAAAAAATTTGCGTTTCGGAATTTAAATAAATATAAAAGTGAGTGTTACGACAACGAAATTCGATGATTAATATTTCTAATTTGCGAGTCAAAAACAAGGATTGTTAAACGAACTGAACAATGCGTAATCCAAACGCCTGAAAATTGGATTTCTCGAAAGGATCCTACCGCGAGTTGGTAATCGCGAGGGGGTACAAAGTCCCGTCGACGGTTTCTCTCCGCCGTTGGGCCCCCGGTGTTGAGGACGCCGAGAGATCATCGACGGAAATACAACATCGCACTCATTGGAATCGCTGTGTTTCTCCTGTCGTTTTCGCGGGCGCAAAGGTGCGCGAGCAGAAATGAGTCAACGATAATCCGTGAGCAAATTAAAAAAAAAACTTGAATCTCATCTCAAACGGCAACAATGAAAAAACCGAAGTCTACGAAATTATACGGCATAAGGCATTTCGGATCGTATTAGCATAAAAAAAAATTCTAACAATCTTTAGACGAACTTTTAACGATACCTCCGTCATTAGATTCAATTATAATCTCTTACAACGTTGTATAACATTTTCGAATAGAAGAAAAACACGAAATTTTTGTTGATTTTTATTATTATTATTATTATTAATAATAATGATCGATAATAATGATTTATAATTTAAAAAATGTATAATAATACAAGTAATGGTAAATTTATTTATCAAAAACGAAAAAAAAACGTGTTATATAATTATGATTATTATTTAACACTAAAATAAATATTGAAATAAATTTTTAAAAATTTAAAAATAATTTCCGATGAATTTTGAATTTTCGTAATAATTTTTATGACCGGTTATGAATTTTTACATCTTACGTATAAAATTTACCCAGGAATTTCTGCGCGTCATTGCGATTCAACGTCATAATTCATCGGCATCGATCGAAGATAAATTTATTCCAAGAATGAGATAGAGAGACAGGGAGAGAGAGAAAGAAAGTCCATATATATAGAGATATATGCGTTTGTGGCGTGAGCTATCGCTGGGGAATCCCCGTTCCCCGTTATCCATCCCGTTTCAACGTTCGCGAATGCGCACGCTCGATCGCCGTCCTGGAGGCGAAGCACGCGCATTCTTCTGGAACGCGGAAACTCGTCGGGGATCCGGCGACGACGATCGCGGCGAATCGTCGCTGCACACGCGCAATCGCTCGGTGGTCCCGGCGAGGATAAAAAACGAGGCATCCCTTTGGCGTGAACGATAGCGCGGGGATGTTATATTACGTGGAATGGAGTCGATAGTTAAGATAAATATTAATACATATAGTATAATGATTCTCGTCCGGGTTGTTGAGCGCACATCGACGCTAAGCTTTCTATTACCAATCGTGAAACTTAATCGGCAGATTAAACTCCTTTATTGATACATTTTCATCGGTTGAGGAATTCGAAGGAAACTCGATACGTGCGATAAGCGTTGGCGATAAGCGATAAGATATGAGATGCAAAAAAAAAAAGAGAGGGAAGAGAAATTATTTCTGTAAATATAATCGCATGTTTTGATTGACGAGAGGGAAAATATAAACGGAAGTGCGGTTGATAGGGGATGTTTTTTTGAAACTCATTTTTTATTGAGTTATAAGAGTGATTAACCTTTTAAAGGGCTGATTATTGAATAACCCCTTAATTTTTCGTAACTAAAGGTAATATCCTCACTCCTCAACCGCAAGGAAAGATAGAAGAATCCCTATTTATTTTCTTATAATCCCATTCCGGTGCGATTTAAGGCGATGAAATTTATAAAGGATTAAGGGGTTCATAATTTATTAACCTCCTGGGAATTTTATAAATTATTAATCCTTTGCGGGATTAATTATTTGAATAACACTTTAAAGGATTAATTTTTTAATACTCTCTTAATCCTTCTATATGCCGCAGTAATTCGCAACGTTAGTGAAAAACAGCGTAACAATTTCGGGGGCTGTAACTTAAAAGGGGTTAAGGGATTCATAATTGATTAGCTTCCTATGCATTAACCCGATGATGTTAATTAACCTATTTTATGATTGATAAATGATAAACCCGTTAAGAATTTAGTTATGTGAATAACCTTCACTTTGAGGGATTAATTATTTGCTTAAACCGCTTCCGTTACGACTTTAAGATAAAATTCAATGGGATTAATTTTTTATTTTAAATTATCACAAAGATATTCGATGTTTGTATCGAATTTGTTATTTCTTCGATTAAATTTTTTTTTTTTTTTAATCTTTAACAATTTTTCTGACAGTATTGATACAAGTGATCTTTTTGTTGAACCCAACATTTTGCATAAAAATGGTGTATAGATTCGAAGGTTAATATCGTACGCGTTTTTTACACGTTTACATCGCGGAAAATCAATGATTCATTTTGTCGTCAATCTAACTTCGGTGGAGGAAACTCTTTCAATGCACATATGTTTTTAATGTTTTCGTAGAATAGTGACGTAATACTTTGTCCGATCCTATAAATATACGGAACTTTTTTTTCACTAAGTATGAGATTTTCAACAAAAAATTCTTTAACATATTTTTCTCTGAATATCGTGGATTGTGAGGAAATGTACGTTTTGCTAATGAATAATGAGTGTCAATGACGTTTTTGACCTTTTCATCGATTTTAAGTGTCAAAGTACCCTCCGGCGAAGTATATTTATAGGTCCGTTTTACCCGTCTATTTTATTTTTCAATGCCGCAAAACTTTTATGATGAAAATGAAATCATTAGCATATATAAATAATTGTTAGATGAAGAAGTTAATACTTTACATTGATTGAAAACTGTTAACGACCTTTGAAAAAAATGGATTACAGTTTTTGTTACCGACTGGACTCGCAAAGGCAGTGGAGCGAATGAGAACGAGAGTGCAGATATGTTTAAGAAGTTTTTAATAGTTTTTTATGAAACACCATTGGAAAAAACAGTGAACGGCTGTAACGACGAGCTATACGCCCGGGCGACGTCTGCATCGGCCGTATTTATAATATATTCTGGTCGGTGGGACTTTCGTCCGTTTGTAGAACTCGATGACTTCAACAATAATACGAGCGTAAGAAAATTTTAGACATTATGATCCCTTAAGGTAGTGTGAAACACCCTTTTCTCGCCGAACCCGCGCTCAGTCGGTAATAAAAACTGTAAAGCTATTTTTTCTACCGGAAATAGGATGCCATTGCGTCTATTGGTTCTGCAATAGTATCCTATTCCCGTTTTGAAATCTAAAAGGTTCAGCATCCTGGAAAAAATAACATTAGAACTTTTGTTACCGACTGCGGCATTTCACATACCCTTAACGATTACTGCAACGACTAGTCATTCTCTAAATTATAATTTTTTTTTGTTTTTTTACGATTATTAAACATATCTATTTTTCGTTTTCGGCGTTTTCAGCGTTAGTGCCTTAATGATTATTTTTCGTAAAAAATAATAAAAAGAACGCATGCATTGTGAAAGTTACTATAGTATAAATTAAAAATAACGCGATAAATCTTTATCAGTCTATTACGATAATTATTTCAGTGATCTACCTTATCGACGTTAAGTCGATAAAGTCGCGATCTTTTTTATCATTTCTGAGTCAACTCGGGATTATTCGAGAAATTCATCGATCGTCCTCGAGTTCCTTTCAACTGCGGGTTTTTCCCGAATACTCGAGTGTATACTGTGTATACTACATATAACATACATACATATACGATATCGTATAGTTTATAATCGCTAGTTCCCTCGCCGGTCATACAAATCCCTCCAGTGCCAGTAAAACCGTATACGTGATAATACCCTCGAGTACACAGTGATTTTGATGTTTATACATTTGACATCGAAATTTTTCGACATCTACACACCCCTCTCTCCTCCTCTATCGCTTCGGGTCCAAACTTCTACACTCGGACATTTCGCACGCAGTTATCACGCGCTTCCTGAATGAAGATAATGCTTAGCAAAGTTTTCTGAGGGGAAAAAGGAAATAAACAAATGCGAAAAGTGGTACTGGAATTATAAGAAGAGGGAAGTCTCTGGCAGTCGACCAAAGGATATCGGAACGAGTTTGCAAGTGGATAAGGACGGTGGTCAGACGGTGATTCCTACACAACGATCGCGACGGGAAAGAAGGTAATTCTTATCATTTTTCGACGTTCGTTATTTAAAACTAATTATTCCAAGTTGATTCATTTTTATGATTTTTTATTCGAAGTATTTTGTTATGAAATTAAATTTTTTCAAATGCGATTTTTTATCGATAATGAATTCGATTCTTACGAGACGGTGGGGCTATCGGAGAATTGAGGGTCGCGTAGTAACAGCCGGTAACCGATCAGACGTTCTCAAGGTGAACGAATAGATGTTTTTTTAGGCGACAACGGCTTTCGTTATAATACTTTTGCGATCAATTTTGTAATAATTGTAGATCGATAATGATTTTTCAATCGAATTATAATGATGCGATTTTTAATATTGAATTTATTGACAATATTGAGACCAATGTGTCCCACATATCATGTGACCTTCGATTAGTGATCGATACATTTCCCAATCGTTGTCGATGTTAATAATGATTTTGTCGAATTCCTCGGAAAGTTGCCAAGTATTTCATTAAAAAAATATAATTACAGAATCGCTCGTTTATTCGAAACGACGAAAGGCTGTAAAAAAATGTGTTTTTTAATTATTACCAAAATTATAGATATATCGAATTATCGATATATTATTGCAAAAATTATTGATATACGAAATATATCGATAAAAAATTTCGATTTTCGAAGTAAAAAGGGATATAAACCGCTGAAAAAAAAAAGATAACGAAGAGAATACCTAAACCACAAAAAAAAGTTCGAATTTATTATAAACGAACGACTGACGAGTGCCTTTCATTGTTCATTAAGGTTACTAATAACACAGACAACGAAACATTCTCAATCCACGTGAAACAATGACGTCAGTTACCAAAGACAAAGAGCCAAACATTGGTCATGAAAAGAAAAATGAAGATGACGACATAACTCATCATAGTTCGACCGCGTCGATGTCTTCACCGGTGGTGGAGCCGTGCTGCAGATTTCCTCGTGAAAACGTTCAGGAATTTGTTAATATATCGACGCCAAAGAACATTACGTCGTCAACGATCTCATCGAAATATACGTCCTCGTCGTCGTTTTCATCGACGGAAATCGAAGAATATTCTTCGAAAACTTCTGTGTTCGTTGGAGATAAAAAAATTGACGCGGAAGGAAGTGAGGACTTTGCGAGATTAATCACTAAAAAAACGATTGAAAAATCCGAGAAACGCACAGGCAGCTTCGGCGACGATGATCTCAGAGAGGTTTCGATGGTAGAAACTCCGCCGGTCGCAACTGTAAAATTCGGAGAATTTCCGACAGTCGAAAAATCTTCGACCGTAAGTAACGATAAACAATTGACGATCGATATTTCGTATATAGAGTCGAAATTTCAAAAAAATATCCTGAAGAAAAAACCCGAAAAATCGATCAACCAATAGAAATCAATATCAATACGTGAAACTTTACCTATCAAAATCAATTCTATAAGAATTCGAAATCAGTAAAACCACATTTTTTATTTCATTATTTAATTTATTTTTATTTATTTTTTTTGGAATCGATTTCTGTTTGTTTAAAAAAATACAGAGTATTGATTAGAAATTTTGGATTTGCGATGAATACAAGTTGATCTTCCGATTTCAGAATGTTTACAATCCGTCAATCGTCGTTGTACCGCGTAGCAGTTCGTCTCGAAGAGAACCACCAAATCTCGACGAACGTCCTCTGGTACTGGCGACCCATTTGGTACCCTCTTTGCCGATAGCTCTCTTCGAGATTCTCGCAGAGGTCATCGAAGCTGCGACCGGTAGAGCCGTTTCTCTGCTGTACGAGTCACGAGTCGACAGACCCGTCGCCAAAGATCTCGTTGACATTGGTAAAAAAATTAAATAAAAAAAACTCCGAAGTTAAACTTGAGATTTGATAGTTTTCACTTAATTAACTTTTTTTTTAAGTTTGAAAGCTTTAACTTTACAAAATTTCGAAAAATTGTAAAATTTTAACTTCGAAAAACTTTGAAAAACTATAAAATTAAAATTTTCAAAACTTCGAAAAACTTCAAAATATTGATTTTCAAAATTTTTTAAGATGTAATATTACTAAAATTGCGAAAAAAAATCAAATTTTTGACTTTACGAAATTTTTTATTTTGAAGTTTAAAGTAAAGTTTCAACTGTTAAATTTTTTTTTCTTTACATCGATCGAAAAAACACGAATTATCCAGTCATTTTGATTGCCTCGATGTCGCTAACAGAGTTTAAATTTATTGTGATCGGAGAAAAAAAGCAGCGATTGTTTGTCTATTGACCACTTCATCGATGAAAAAAGGAGACGCGAAAATGATAAATATTTTTAATTCAGCAATATTGCCGGCGAGCGATGATTGGGCCGACGGAACACTTCTTCCCGTGAGTTTCGTCTTCGAACATAGAAGTTCGAATAAAGAAAGAAAGCCGGCAGTCTACGTCGATATTGTTGTCGCTTTGGATTGTATGCGAAATGTTGAGGTTTTTATTTTTATTTATCTTATTATCCACAGCGAACCTATTTTTCTCTCGTAACGATTTGTTTTCTATTTCTTTTTCAGGACATAACAGATCTTCGAGGCTACAGATGCGCTGTTCCCGATAGAAGAAAGTCTCTCGGAGCCGCCAGTTTGCTATTCAGACATTTGAAGTCAAAAGGCGAAAATCCGTCATTCTTCGGCAATATCTTAGGTAATAATTAGCAGGAGATTAATATATAATAATAATTTATCGCGTTGTTAGCGCAACGCACGTACATCCGAGTGGAAGGCAATTGGATGCAATAGACGAAGAAAAAAGCGATTTGTCGATCATTATTTCGTTAATTGCTTCCTGATTTATAAATTAATTGTTTTTTTTTTTTGTTTCTCAAATTATTGATAAATTTCTTTATTTTTTTTTAT
Organism: Buathra laborator; assembly: GCA_934046635.1. NCBI lineage: Eukaryota > Metazoa > Arthropoda > Insecta > Hymenoptera > Ichneumonidae > Buathra > Buathra laborator. The sequence continues at coordinate 12,184,504 of OW203900.1, forward strand.
TTTACGATTTATCGATAAATTATGCATTTCGGAATTTTATAAATTATCGATAAATCGGTGATTTCGTTTTTTTCCGAATTATGGATGAATAACTTTTTATATTGATATTTCACAATTATTATTATTAATATTTTTATCTGTCATTTTTTTATTTAACAATTTATTGATCATTTGGCTTTTCTTAATTTTACGGTTTGTCGATAAACCTTTTTTTATTTTTTTTTTTCAGACTCCGACTCGCAGATCGCTGCGCTTCGGATGGTAACGGGAAAACAGGCAGAAGTCTGTGTCGTGGAGTCACCGGTTATACATTATCACAGAAGCACATTATTCGGCGCCGATTCGTTGCATACCCTCGCGAGTCTCGGGCCTCTGCCGCCGTATCGTATAATGTTAAACAAAAAACTTGACGGTAAAATTTACGATTGAATTACTATCGCGAAAACCGAAATTTCGATATTCGAATTTCGTCGAAAACGTAATTTCCATAGGAGATAAAATTTTTCTCTATTTACAAAATTCCATGAATTTCAGAAAAAATAACAAAAGGATCCATAAGATCAAAAAAAAAAAAAATTATCAAACTTCAAGATATCAAAAAGCAAAAATAAAAAATTTAATTGATCAATCGATCAACATACGAATTATCAAAAATGTTGAATCTGAAAACGCCGCGGCGAATTTTGCATAAACAAAAATAATTTATTAATTAAATAATAAAGATTAATATTAATATTATATTATTATAATTTTAATAATTTTAATTATCAATTTTTTTTTTTATCGATTAATCGAACGATTTTTTTCTTTCGTATTTTTTGTTTTCACAGATTCGATTTGCGCCAAAATCAAGAAAAGTTTGCTGACTATCGATCGCGACGAAGTGTGGATGGAGAAACTTCGACCGTTCGGTGTCGTCGCATTTGCGGAATATTCGGAGGATCGTTACTATCTCGAGGACGTAAAAAACGTCGTAACAAGCGTTCGTTATTATTAATTTTCTATTGATTATGAAAAAAATATCTTCTAATGGAATTAAAAAAAAAAAAAGTTTACTATACTCTCTGCTAATCTATATTTACGAATAAAATTCGCGTTTCTACGATTATTAATGTAAACATTCGTTTCGTTTTTTTTCCATTCTTTTTTTATTATTATTATTCACCACATTATTTCTTCTTCGATCACTTTCACTGATACAAATTTACATAAAAAAAAGAAAATCGTCGTCTCTACAAATTATTCGCTATATCCACTGCACACAAACAGTTTTACTATTTTTTTTTTTATACTTTGTCCAACAAACGCAACTACTTTCATGCGCAATTTTTTATTTCACATATATATATAATATCGTATATGCAAATGTCGCGTCTTCAACTTTGTTGATTTACACCAAAAATTCTGCGGTAAACATCGCGTTCTCGTCGTTGTCGATTTTTTTACCAAACGTTTTGTCGTAAATATCGCGTTCTCGTTGTTCTCCATTTTTCACCAAACCTTTCGCCGTAAATATCGCGTCCTTCGCATTGCCGTTTTTTTTTTTTTTACCAAAAGTTCTCCGCCAGTTGTCCCTTCGGCGGTGGTATTGTTTTATTCGTAATACAATTTTTAAGAAATTCTTCGAGTCTCGCCATCGGTCCGCCGCTAATTTCCGCTCCATTTTGCATTTGCGGATAATACTGAGATGCGAGAGCCATAAGCATTTTTGGAAATTGTCGCGGATAAGTTTGCCACAATAAATTACCGGCGACTTCCAACATATCGAATATCATAGTCGCGCATACGTCCGAGAGATCCGGTCGCGGATCTGCAAAAAAAAATGTTAAGAATTTTTTTCCATCAAAATATTATTAAAAAAAAAACAATAAAAAAAAAAATTAAAATAAAAAAAACGCCTTACCAGCGTTCAGGGTGACTGCGAGCCATCGCCACGCGTTCTGAATGCCGTGAGGATGCGAAGCATTAATTCCGCGCCTCTGTCGCGTGACGATTATCGACGCATAAAGTCGCATGCAACCCGACATTCTCGTCAAATATTTGTTGTGACCGAGCGATGTCTCCTCATTCGTCTGTCCTTGAGCGCGAGGCAAGAATACCGGAACAATATACGGACAAATTTCGCAGAAGTTCGCGAGCAAAAGTTCTCCAAAGTCCGGATAATCGTTCCACAAGGCAACCGCTACGGCTGCGACGGGAAAAGCCATTTCCGGTTTACTAGATATCAACGTCTCACCCTGATTCTGTGAAGAAAACAATAACAATTCATCATTATTATTTTAAATACTATTTCTTTTTTTAATTCGATGATTTTGTATTGTTTAACGAAAGATAAATCACAAACTTTGTCCGATTTATCGTTTAAATACTCATCATTCGGTTTTAATTTAAAATATGAAAATTTCGAAAAAGTCGAAACTAATTTCAAGCAAATTACATATTTTTCATCATTATTAAAAAAAATTATTGTTATTTCATAATAATCTTATTATTTTAAAATATTAATATTATTATATTATTATTTAGTTTGATAATTATTATGATTATTAAAGAAAAAAAAAAAAAAGGATTATTATTTCGTAATATTCTTATTATTTTATAAAATTACTATTATTATATTATTATTTAATGACTATTAAATGATAATGATGTTAATTATTGTTATGATTATTTTTAGATTTTTATTATTATTTTATTTTATATTGTTATTTCCCCGCAATTTTTTTTTTTTTGGATTTCCGGTATTTGACGGAAGATAAATCAACGAAGCTAACTGAAGAACATTTTCAACTCACGACTATCTTCTTCGCGAGTACATTCTTGCAGAAAGCAACACCCTGAGGATGTTGCGTGATATTAGGCGACGATTTTCCCATAAGTAGCGACCGAAGAGTTTCGTATTTGTCCATCAAGTGGGCACCGCTTACGCTCGATATTGCGTTTACCGGCATATTAATGGCTTTCGAACACTCGAAACGGAATTTTTTCATCGACGTGGCCTGTGCGAGTTCCTGATAACTCGCAACGTAATTCTCGAGAAACGTTTTTGTATCCTTATACATCCGTACGGACGCGTAGTCCGTGTAACGTCCATCGATTTCTTCTGAATCGACAAAAAAAAATTACTATTTCTTAAAATAATTCTGTATACTTTTGAAAAATGTTTAAACGAATAAAATAATTATTGTTATAATAACATAAACGAATAATAATAGATAATAATAATTTTTATCTTCATCTTCGTCTTTCATAATAATATATATGATGAAAAATGTAAAATTTTAAAAATCAATAAATGAAAGAAAATTAAAATAATGAAAATAATGATTTCAAAATAAAAAATAAAAAGTATGAGCGTAAAATATGCACAGAATAAAATTGACGAAATTAGGAAATATGTAAAAAAAAAAGAAATTGGTTAATGAAATTTATTTTTAAGTTTACCAGCCGCCGTTTCAACGGACGAAGAATCCGTCGGTGAGGCGACATTTTCCGTCGTATTGGCGTTTCGTTCGTTCGGCGGTGACGGAGGAAGTTGCGGAACGCCCTGAGTGTTTGGTTCGGCGCTAACAACACCGGCATCACTGACTTGACTTTGAGTCAACGGCGTTCCCGGTAATTGTGGGATTCTTTCCTGAGAAATTTGCTGATTGTTAACAGTTTCGGCTAATATAGCGGCTTCCGCTTGCGCTTGTGCCTCAGCTTGTCGCATCTCGTATTCGCGTCGGGCGATTTCTTCTTCGAAAAGAGCGTCGATGCGCGCTGAAAGAACATCAGAATTATTTTTGATTAATCAGAAAAACTAAAAAACCACAAAATTTCAATGACTAAATTATCAATTGTTATTATTTTTAAAAAAAATACAAATGTAAATCAAATTTGAAAAATTGGGAAATTGAAAAAAAATGAATCAATTTTGGATAAAATCGTATTTTGCTGATGCAAAAAGTCTCGAAAAAAATATAACCAAAACGCAATTTGTTTAATTACCAATTTCCGATTTGAAAACATTACGAACGTCTTCGCTGTGTCGCACAATAGTCTCCGCTATGTTAAGATCCGTAGAGGTGATATCGCCGATCTGAAAATACAATATTAAAGATACTAAGATAAGATACCATAAAGTAAGATATACTAATGTTGCAGACGTTTGCAGCAAAGAACATTATTGTTTAATTAACTGAAGCGAACGATACGCCGCCATAAACTATGTATTATTCGAAACGATGGTAAAACGACTAAAAAAAAAAAAAAAACGCTAATTTTGTGCTAAAAATTCATCATATAAATAATTGCGAAACGACCAGACATTGGAAATAGAATTGTCGTTGTTTGTTCACTTTTCGAAAAAAAAAAGAACGATACGAATGGAACGAAATTACAGTTAAGAAAAGAAAATGATTACAAATCGTTTGCGAGTAACGAGTGGTAAAGTTCTCAACCAATGAGCGTCCATTCGACAAATGGCGCCACTGTCGCCCGAACGATTTCATTGGCTGAAAACTTCAACTGCTCATATCTCGGAAACTGCGGATCCCAAAAGAAATCTGTAAATGAGAGAATTCTGATGTTTGTATAGATTCTTCAGTCACTTATATTCGATTGAATTGAGGATTTTATCCTTTCGAAAATTGGATCTAAAATTGGACGCAAAAACCCGTATTTCTACCATTCAATTTTTATGCCGAAATTTTTCCTATGAACCGCTGTAAAATTAATTACATTAATTTACTCGATAAAAGAGTACACATCGATCGGATATTCACAGGTAATACTCACGGATAATGATATTCACAGTTACTTCGAGATAATCACAGATACTCATCGCAGATTCTCACCAACACTCACTGATAATCACTGACAATTACAGTTACAATCGCATGTTTACCCATTCGCTATATTAAAAAAAAATACATCATTTCTACATACCTTATTCGGAGTCCAATGAATACGTATTATCGTCATAGTATTGAATTTAAAAAAAAACAGAAATACGCTTAAATAATACAAAACTAATAAAATTACTGAATCTAATTACCCGAATTCTCTCGTTAATAGCTTCCATCTGTTGGCTGAGTTCCTTCAACTTATTTGCCAACGGCGCGAGAACAACGGCCGCGGAATTTCGATCTTTACACGCCTTCGATAAACTCCCGATGTCGCGGCATTTCTCACGAAAGCACATTTTCAGCGGTGCAAAACGATTCTCGAGTTCCTCGCGTTCGCGCCGTTTTCTGTGCTCCTCTGCCTCGCGTTCGATTCTTTCTTTGCGTTCTTGAAATCTCTGCGCTTGTAATTGCTGCTCGTGTTTTCGTCGTATTTCGCTCTGCTGCGCGAGTCTCTCCTCTTCCGCTTCCAGACGCGCCAATTCCTCGCGTTCCTCATTTTCCCGTTTTACCGCGAGAATTTGACGCATCAGAGCGAAATTTTCCTTTAAGTTTTGCTCCGTTTTTTCCATGTGACGCCGGCGTTGATTGACCTTCCGGCGAACGTCTTCCTGACGCTGCAATTCGTTTTCCAGGAGTATCTTTTTCTTGGAAAACGTTATACTGCTCCGCGTCGATGGCGATAAATCCTTAAGAGCCGTTATAGCTGCGTTATCCTTCGATGCAACGTTACATGTGTTTTTTTCATTCTCCAGATTCTCAGACCAGGAGGACGCCCCACCAGCGATGGAATCCGGTCCTATAGTGACTTTGTCCACCGAACTTGAAATTTGAGACGCCTTGCGTAACGCAGAGACTCTCAGGCTACCGAAATCCGACGATATGTCCGACATGTTTTGGACCTGAAAATTCAGAAAAACTGTTAGCAAAAAGCAGCAATATACTTATATTCAACAATTTTTATTTAAATTCCTTCATTTACAGTTTTTGTCAAGTTGCATAGATAATTAAGAAAAAAAAATGTAGAGAAGCCAAAAAATACGAACGAATCCCTGAAATATTGTGTTTTCGTTCCGTGAAAGAAATGAATTATCTTAAAATTTATTGCCATCTATTACAGTATAAATTGGCCGAAAAAATATAAAGTGCGGAACTTAACCTCAAAATTGAATTCTTCAAGTCCGCGAAATGAATAACAGAGAAACGGGGTAACCTAAAAATGTATCGTTCGGTCCGTGAAATGAATACAATGCATGCATTTGATTGAATATCAATAAATAATGGAAGAAAAACACGAAACGGAGCATAACTCCAAAATTAATCATTTCGTTCAATGGAATAAATCAGAACAAAAAAGAAAAAGTAACCCTGAATTTTTTTTTTTTACTTACCGATTCGTCTCGTGAGCTCACAAAATGCGGCATATTTTTATCTGTACGCGACGCAGGGAAATTACGCAAAATATCGTCGAAAAGAAGAGGGATAAAAACACCGAAATTATGAATTCGAACCTTCAAAAAAAAAATGTCTCACTACACATAAGTACGAAAACGAGGTCGTCGACAATTCCCCAGTGTCTTGATCATTATTCAACGGGAACCGAGTCGATCTTCGTCCCTCACAATTGTTCTATTTCGATCATCGTTGCGTTCTCATTTTCGTTTATCAACACTTTATTCGTGAGATGTTTAAATGGAAAAAAAGTCATTCGTTCATTCACACGCTACTGACTCACGCACACTGAGAAACGAAAACAACATGTCTCAAAATTTCTAAAGGCGTTGGAGAGAGGGAAGCCGACAAATGACGAGAAAAAAATCGATGGAAGCGCCGGCGCGTGCGGACCACGAGTGAACTTTGTCGCTGTACTCAAGAACAGCTGAGAGCATTTCTCTCCACACCCGACGACGCGGTCTCTCGAGCCGACAGTGCTATTTACCTTATTGAAGTTAAAACCAAAACATAGTTTGAAGTACAAATACAAGTAATTCGATAAATTAAACAAAAAAGTTTCATTTACATTTACGATTTTCACGGCGTTTCGATAATTGGGGACTCCGAGAGTTTTATTTCATTTCTCGTAATCGTGGCATCGAAGCTGAAGCGGCGTCCGTAAACATCGTCATTGTAAAAAATTTACGAACTTTTCGTTAACGTATAAATCATCGAAAAGGTAAGCCGCTTATTTTTATTTATTCAATTGAAACACTGATGGAAAAAAAGCGTTTCAAAATAACCAATTACTTTGATAAATCGGTTTTTTAGTTCGCATAATGGGCGAAAGATACAACATACACAGCCAATTGGAGCATTTGCAATCGAAGTACATAGGAACGGGTCACGCCGACACGACGAAATTCGAATGGATGGTTAATCAGCATCGCGACTCTTGTAGCTCTTACATGGGACATCACGACTTGCTGAATATCTTTGCCATAGCAGAGAACGAATCAAAGGCCAGAGTCCGATTCAACATAATGGAAAAGATGTTGCAGCCGTGTGGTCCGCCCCCAGAGAAACCAGAGGACTAATGCAGAACTACTGGAGTGTTGTTTCGTTTCTTCAATAACGAAAATCGTGGAAAGACAATTGCGTGATATGCTGAATGTATGTTATACTTGATAATAAACTTGAAATTTAACGAAAAATAAAGAAAATAATAATCAATAAAAACTGATGTTTCTCATAAATGTGTTTATTACGCTTCGTAAATCGCGATAAATAAAAAATAAAAGTACAATAAAAATAGGCAAACGGATCGTTATAAACGTTTTGGAAACTTAGAGAAACGTATTTACGTTTTGCAAAGGAAATACACGTATTTTTGTTTAACTCCGAAAATACGAGAACATTTTTTTAATGAGTGCCATAAATACGTATATTTTTCACGAAAACACGAAAACACCGATTTTCAATTCGCAACGTAAATGCATTTATTATCAATAAGCAACAGAAATCCGAGTATTTTTCGATCAGAAAACGCAAATACTCGTATCTGCGATCGGCAAACGTAAATACACGTATTTCCAATTAACATCGTAAATTATCACGTATTTACGGATTTTTATCAACGAAAATATATGTATCTTCGATTACAATCGTAAATATACATTTTTTCATTTAGCAACGTAAACACACGTGTCATCAATTCGCAAAAACCGAATTCACGTACTTTTGTTTATCAACGTTAAAAACCCGTAAAAAAAAAAAAAAAAAAAAAAAAAAAAAAAAAAAAAAACATTACCAATGATAAGGAGAAAGGATTTTTCATCAATGAATAAAAAGAAATTCGAATTATTTTGGCACATTAATGCAAACGTTGTCTGTTTATTGACTCTTCGATAATTCTCGACAGATACAACGGCTTATCAACTATTACGGACGTCTTTTCAAATTCCATATCGCAATTCTAATGCAATAATAATAACGCATCCCTTGCAGCACCGATGCTGAAAAATCGTCACGAGATTCTTCTCGCAAAACTTTTTTTTTTTTTTATTGTTATTTACTTTTTTTTTTCTTCTAAAAAACTTTAATAAATGATCACATAATTCAAGGTCCCCGAGGTCCCTGAGCTTCTAAAGTCGAACGCTGCTATAGCTTCTATGCTTTTCAACACTGGAATAATATTATAAGCTCTGGATAATGAAATTTTATCTCGAATATCCATTAATCAATGTATATTGGATATTTCATTTTTATATGCGCGTTTGTATATATGCGTTCGAACGATCGACTGGTACAATGGTCGACGTTCTGCGAGCTCAGTATATATATATATATATATTCGGTGGTTCTCATTACTTATAGGAATACGCAGTCTAACGTTTCTCATCGTTTATATCGTTTCTATCCTTCTACGATTTTTTAAATTATTTTCCCCGTTTTTTTTTTTTTTTTTTTTTTTTTTTAAGGAGGTAAATTATCCCGTAACGTGAAGAACTCACATTTTTTAAACCCTATGTATTGATTTTTTTTTGCTTTAAAGAAAATGCGATAATTTCGAGTCGATCATTTTTTTTTTTTAATAATAATTTGGCATTAAATTTTTAGTAGAAAATTTTGTGAAAATTTGCGATTGAACTCGTTTTCCAATTTTTCTTTTTTTTTTTTTTCGAAAGAAATTCATTAATTTCTTATTTTTTCGCGCAAATCAAAATTACGGTAAAAAAAAAAATTAAATTTTTCAAATTTCGGGGAAAATTCTTTTTTTTTTGTTCTCGAGCGCTTAACTACGCGCGGCCTACCGGTGTAGCGTCTTTAATATCGGAATTGGATTTTTTTTTTTGTTCTTCGAGAACTTCGATTTTTTTGAGATAAAACGATATGATTTTTTTTTAGTCAATCAGTCGCGAGAATTTTTTTTTTTTTTCATTTTTTCTTTTATTTTCATTGCGTCGATCGGGAATTGTTTAGATCGGTGTCGCGTTGATACGTTCGTAAAAAAGTAGGTAAGGACTCGCGCAAAGAACGTCTGTCAGCGATGTACGATCGACAGCCGTATCGGACGTGTAGATCCATTGACCCGGACGATTGCCGCGTCTGTAACAAACGAAGTGACCGGCGTCGACGTTTCCTCGGTGTTCGACGACCGCTTGTAATCTGTATCGGTGCTTTCCGTTCGTCGAATTTTGCTCGAGAATATTCTGGTCCATCATTACCATCGATTGTACAGCTCCCTGAAATTCGTAAGACGTAAACTTTTTTTTCCCCTCCTAATTTACAATTTTACAAACTCCTCGCAATACAAAAAATATCTAAAATGTCGAAATTTTTTCTTTTTAACGCATTTTTTAAATTTCCGATTGTTTTTTACTGCTATATTCTGAAACGTTGACAAATGAAAATCGAGTCCACTGTTTTTACGTTGAAAAATTATGAATTTTTTTTTTTTTTTAATGATTATAAATAATAAATATGTAATATACAATTATTAATGTATTAATAATTAACGTATTAATAATAGATTTTGATTTATTTTTCTCTTTTCAATAATAATTTAACGAAAGAATGTCGGTATTTTCGTTTGAAATTTCGAAAGAGTACCGCGAAATAAAAAAAAAAATTACAAATTTGTTAAAAATCTTAAGGAAGAAAAAAAGAATCGAATTACCTGTGAATTCCGTTTCGTAGCTTCGGCGAATGTAAATGGATCGAGTATCAAAATTTCCGGAAATATAACCGGGTCGTCGCGTTTTATCGGCATTCCGGAGTTACTCCATGTCGTTCGCGGAATATGAAGACACAGAGAACGAGGCAATTTTCCGAGAGTCAGCGTCTTCACCGCTGGACAACGAGAATTGCAGCCGTCGCACTGAACGTTGTGGATAACTTCGCTCGTTACGAGACGCGACAATAATTCGGCGAGAGTGTGCTGACGCCAAGTGAGTGCACCTCCAGCCGGAGGCAAAGGTAAAGAAACGCTTTCCAACTTGTCGTAACGAACGGGAGACTAGAAAAATAAAATAAAATTCATTTCCCGCAATTCTGAGACGAAAAAATCGTTTTTCTCATTTATTTATTTTTTATTTATTTTTTATTTATTTATTTATTTATTTGAAACGCATTTTTTATTCATTATTTATTTATTTATTTATTTCTTTGGAACGCATTTTTTTTCTCAACATTTTTATTCGTTTAATTGCTTTCCTACAAACGAAATAAATACTAACCTTCCACTTGCAATTGGTGCACTGCAATTGACTGGTCAGCAGTCCGGAAAACGGATGTACTTCGTTCGCGATAACCGAAATACTCGCTTGCGGAATCGTGCAAAGTGAACTCCAGGGTCTGAAAGATCCTTTGGAATCGTTTTTGTCACTGCTATTGGCGAGAATCTCCGCGGATCTCGCTATTATGACTCCGGGTTTACTTGCGCCGATACCATTGGAAATCGATCTCGTCGATGCGATCATAGAATCCTCAGCTTTATCGATCGTTTTATCGTTCTGCGAAATCTTCTGTACCTCAGCGATGTCGTTGCAAGATACGCTTCGAAGTCCAAGACAATCACCGGCTGCTTTGGTGTCGGACGGAATTTCTATACCAACTGGTAACGCGTCCGATAGACAGCCTTTCTGTTTTTTTTTTTAATGAAATTCATATGTTTAATAAAATTTAACTAAATCCAATAAATATAATTGAGATGTTTTGATTAATTAAAAATGTGTTTAAATGTTCACAATTTAAAGGAAATTACAATGTTAACAGTAAACACACATTAAAAAAGCAATTCATTGATTTGAGGAAAAAAAAATACTTTTCGTTTCTTTTTCTCGGTAAAAAAGAATTCGTAGAAAAAAATTCCTACTGTTAATTATTCGTCAGGATGTTCCGAAATCGTAAAAAAATCCTCAGAATATCAGATTAAAAATGTTGAATTTTTTCTATATAATGTTTTTTAAATATTAACTATTAAAAAAAAAAGGAACTTCTTTCTGAAATTTTTTATATTAAGATCTGAGGATTTTTCAATACGATTAGAAGACCCGTATGAATAATCAATCGTTGTGGATTTTTGATACATTTTTTTTTCTTAGAAATAACATAAAAATAAGTTTCCTCGTCGAAAATCGATGAATTTCTTTTAAACTGAATGATAAAATTCAGGCTTTCGACTTTTTTTTTTCGTGAACGAAAAGTGTTTATTCATTTAGGACTATCAATTTATCGGTATTTTTACTCTAAAAATTAAAAGAAGTGTTTTTTGAGAATTATTCTTACTCTGCTAGTCGCCGACTGAGTTTCGGATTGAAGAGCGCTGAGGACGACGTGAAAGAGTTCATGAGCGTCCTGATGCCCGGGTCCGAAGCGCCACAGCGCTCCAAGTGATGTTATAACTTCGATCGGCGCTATGTCGCCGTAAAGATCCTCGTCGAATCCATTAATTTCTAAAAAATGGAATAACAAACGTAAGTTTATGCAATTTAAATTCGAAATTTCGTAATAATTTTCCATTCTCGTTAATCTGCATGGACGGTGCGGATCTATTGGCTTTTCACACAGCAAAAAGATAAAGAAACCTTTTTCTGCTCCATTAAATTGCCGAAAGAATGATGAGATATCTAAAAAGACTATAAAAATTTTTCCGCGTAGTTATTGACGATAACGTCTTGAATATTCGGCAAACGAAAAAAAGAAATTCTCATTCACCGATTTTCGATCTAAAATTTTTTTTTTCTTTTTTTTTTTTCGGTCGTAACTTTTTTTGCGAAATAATTTAATTTTACATCAAATTAAAACCAAATAAAATGATTTCAATGTCGAAATACAATTCTGAAATGTGAAGAAATTTTGTCACATCAATTTTAACAGATTTTTTTTTTTTTTTTTTTTTCGTTTTCTCGTTTACATACTTTCAAGAACAGACGCGAGATTGCTGGTGAAACTCGTTGGTTTGCTCTTCTCTCGTTGTTTTGTCAACCAATTGACAAAGATAGGCGACGCGGCAAGCGATTGAAGCAGAGAATTCAGAAAGCAAGTGTGTCCCAAATTCGCGATTCCCGCTACCTGACCTGAAATTAATATATACATTTTTTTTTTTTAATTTCAGAAAAAAAAAAAAAAAAAATTGATTTCACCATTTTTTTTTTCAAAAAATTCAAGAATTTTGTTTTCTTTTTCTACGGGACTCGTTCAGTACCTCTTCGTCGTGGTCTCGGCGAAGGTCCCCAAAGTACGAAAGCTCCGATACCCAAGGCGAAACCTACACCAGCAAACATCGCTATTCTTTCGACATCCATTATTTTTCCCGTGAAAAGAACTGTATTGCGAGAAGAAACAAAAGTCTTTTTCTCGTCGTCGTCTATTCTTTCATCTCTCCATATTTTTCGCTTTTAAATCGCTTGTCTCATCGTAAAAAAAAGTTTATAAAAAAAATGAAAAATTTGTCTTTTCGCACAGCAAAAACAAAGCAATAGACACTCCGAGAAACTCGAAGAATTTCGAGCAATTTGCCGTTCGTACAATTTCGCGATGTGGCGTCGTTAATAAAACACAATAAAAAGGGAAATATATTGTTTTATCAAAAAATTTTATTGTCATGAATGAACCAACGGAGTTCGATTGACATTATTTAACGCTCGCGCGTTCTCATTTTCAAAAAACACGTAATTTCGTTCATTAGTCTCGAAGACGAAAAAAAAAAAACACGCAACAATATCGATCGGTAGTTTCACGAAAAACAAAACAGTAAATCGCGTTTTATTTCTTCGTAATAAAATAAACAATTCGTTTTTATTCTGCACTTTGAGTTTCTCTACGGTGAGATCTCCCGTTCTGTTGTTGAGAAACACCACCCAACCTCGAAATAAAATATATATTGTGTCGTATCTCGAACAATCGAGATATTCGATATATATCGAAATAATATCTCTCCCCGAAAGGCAGCAGCGCAGCGACGACGACGACGACGACGCGAGAGGTTTTTCTTTACGACGCACGACAGTCGCGCCACGACTATCGTGAGAAGCGGTGGTCGTGCACTTGTAGTTTTGTCGTCGTCGCTGTGCATTTTTTATTCGTGTTGTCTTTTTTTTTGTTGTTTTTTTCTCAATCTCGTTTGCAAACAAAACTTGTTCGGCCGTAGCGACGAGGACATTTATTTTTCTTCTTGTTTTTCAATTTAGTTCGATCGAGTTTTTCGCGCAAATAAATAAAATCGCGATGAGTCGTAAGAATTTCGGGAGTGTTTGAGATTGCGAGAGAGTCGAAGAAAGTTTTATTTTTCCAGTGCATGCGGTGGGGGCGTGTGAAAAATTAGGCCGTGCTGTGCTGTGCTGTGTGTTACTGAGAGGGGTATATAGGAGGCGCGCGATATATATATATTTTTATACGTACACACGTATATAGCCCCGTCTCGTTCTCGCTACGTGGGATAAACGAAAATGTTCCCACGCTCTTGGTGCTCGTCAGTGTGCGTCGTGTGCGTGTGAAATTCCAACGGGAGCGAAGAGTATAGGAGCAAAGAGGAGCGGAGGGCCGTAGATAGGGAGAAGATAGAGATACATAGAGAGAGAAATGAACGCCCAAGGACAAGAGCACGGACACGCGGTCGTCGTGTGGGAGTGGGAAAATCGTCAAGGGAGATGGAGACCCTACAGTCCAGCGGTGTCACAGCATCTCGAGAGAGCGCATTGCAAAAAATTAACCCGTGTATTTCTCAACGACGCCGATCCAAATTTGGACAGGTAATTATCATTTTCTTTCGAATTGCTTATATTTTTTTTTCGTCGGTGGTTAAGTACTTTATTTTTCATTGTTTTCGAGAGTTAAAAATTGTATTTTCTTTTTCTCGAACATATAGTAATTCCGATTTATTTATACAATCCATGAAACTTTCACAATCAATTTGTAACTTGCATAGTTTATGCAATTCGTAAAACTTTCACAATTAACTGTTTATACAGATCGTGAAACTTTCACTATTAATAACTTACACAGTTCGTTAAATTTCTGACATTATGAATTTACACTATTTATGCGATTTTCGAAATTTCTACGATTAATTATTCTTAAACTTCGTACAATGCACGAAGGTTATCGCGTCTACCAACGTATGTAATTTGTTAAAATTTTACGCTTAACCATTTACAAAATTTATACAACTCATAAAACTTCGAAATTAACAAATTACACTATTTATAAAAATCGTAAAACTTCGCAATTACGAATTTATATAATTCATAAAATGTTCATATTTAACAATTTATACAATTCGTTAAATGCACACATTTCTCGTATATATAATATAACGCCTACGATTTTTTTAGATTTAAGTTGTTTTCGGATTTATCGAAAAAAAAAAAAAATAAATAAACGTCGTTAAATTTATAAGTAAAAATGTTAAAAGTTTGTCTCTGGACAGGTATTACATAAATCTCAAAACAAAGACTCAATGCAGCGACGACGGCGAGGAAATTCACGGAGTCAGACGAAAGTTTTATTTGCCCGGATCGCCGGCGGGCAAAGGTGCCAAATGGGAATGGGCCGGCGACACCGACGATTGGCATACTTACGACATGGAAGTCCAGTGTCTCATCGAAGAAGCGTGGGCCATGGTATTTAAATTTTTTTATTTATCGTAATTTAAAAAACAGGAATGTAAAGAAAAAATAAAAAATAGATTATCCATGAAAATTTTACGAAATTTTGTATTTTGACAAATATATTTTTTTTACACATTTTTTCCATATAAAAAAAAAATTAATATCATAGATTAAAATCAGAAAAAATTCATACGTATTTAGAAAAATGAACGAATCATTTTCATAAAAAAAAAATTGGGTTACCAGAAATTTGTTGAACAATTTTTTTTTTTTTTTTTCATCGTTTTGTTAATAACATTTTGCAATTTTTATTATGCAAAATTAATCTTTTTTGTATCTTTAATATGCATGAATTTTTTCAGATTTCTATACTATTGAGAAGTATCTGCAATTTTTTCTCAATTTCCTCAAAGTTACGCGAAATGATCATTACGCGCTATATTTTCCTTAATCCGCGTTTAGTTTTCCGCAGAAAGATTAAACGTTAGTCATCGGGACTCGAGGCGCAAGACACGTTTGAACACGAAATTCGCTTCTTCCGCGAAATTCAGTACTTAAAGTCACAATACCCGCATTGTGTCGCGCGACGCGTTACCGACCGCAAAAAAATATCTAAACAATAATCAATATACCGGTATTGGAAGTTTTTACGCATAAATCGTATGTTAAATTTCAAATATCTTATTTTATTTTATTTAGGATATGAACGCAATTAATTTTTCCATTTTTAGAGATAAAAAAAAATATATATTTTCCGTATAGAGTACTTAAATTTTTTTGAATTAATTTACGATTTTCGTAAAAAAAAAAAAAAAAATCTACGTAATTCATTTTATTTTTTTAACTCACCTATATGGAAATTAAGTTGAAATTGTTGTTGTTGTTGTGAATAAAATATAAATAAATAATCTTTATTTTTCAGGGCGATAAGACAATTGACGTTTCAAAGACTCATTTAGGATTTCCTTATATCATAAATTTCTGCAACTTGACGCAAGTGCGTTGCTGCACGGGTTACGTGAGACCGATTCGTCGTATTCAACAAGCACCCTATCCGCTAGTCAAAGTCGCTCTGGAGGAATTACAATCCACCGCCGGCAGACATTACAATTATCCTAAGACGTACAACTATATGCCGCCGATATTCAAGAATCCGAGCGTCAAGACATCGCACAAGAAAACGACGGGCGGTAACGGTAAAAAAGGAAATTCAAACGGCAAAAAGGTAAAACCCCGTTATCTGAAAAAAAAAAAAAAAAAAAAATACAAATTAAATTTTAAAATCAACACATTAGCAAAAAAAAAAAAATTGTCCATCAAAAACAAAAAAAATCACTAATTTTTTTTTATAATATAAAATATAAATTTATTAATCAACGAAAAAATTAAATTAAGAAATCAATTTACGTTGTATAAAAATATTAATATTATTGATAAGATTTGTCCGAAATTTTCATCGATCGCATGATAATTTATGGTGAATCTTAAAAAAAATATCAGTTTTTTATATATTTTTAAATTAATTGTTTTTTTATTGCAGCAGAGCAAACAGAGCAGCGATAACGGTCCATCGAACATAGCGCGCGTTATCCTTAACAATATCTTCGGTGGTAAAAATACAAGTATAGCGAACAACAATAACAACAATAATAACAACACTGTCGCAGTGGTCGAAGGCGGACAGAAGCGTAAGACAAACTGGGATACGGTACTCGACGCGGATTCCAGTAGTACAAAAAGTGGACGAAGACCGAGCGTCGATACCGTTTCCACGTATCTCAGTCACGAGAATCCCGTCGATTTATTGGACAGCAGTGTTGGCAGTGACGAAGCTTTCAAAGATTCCGTTATTGGTTGGTTATCACTTATCAGACAAAAAAAAAAAAAGAATACTTTTTTAAAACAATTTTTTTAACGGATTAAAATTCATTTTACTTTTGCTTCGTTATGTTTTTCGATTAAACCGCATTTTATCGTCGAAATGCTTGAAATATTTCGTATAGTTAAAATACCGCATGAAAAAAAAAAGAAAAAAAAGTTTCGCATTATTATACCATTTTTCGTAAAGCTTTCGCTGTGAAAAAATTACGATATTACAAATGAGAATCGTAATACGAAAAAAAAAAATACAAAATTTCAATTGATAATATTTTTAAAAAATGTTGTCGTTCCATCAATCGTATTTTACTTTATCAACTTTTTTTCAGGAGTCGATGCCGCGTCGGACGTTATTTCGCAGTACGTTAAAGTCGTCGAGAGCGATGGAACCGATTCTTGTCCGGTTTGCCTCGGTACACCGGAACCTCTGACGGTGGAATTAACACGCTGTCGGCACAGATTGCATCTCGCCTGTCTGAATGCTATGCTGAGCTCTCAGCAACAACCAATGTACATACAGTGTCCGGTGTGTCGCTTGATTTACGGGGAGAAGCGCGGCAATCAGCCACCCGGCACGATGAATTGGACACGAATACCAAGAGCACTTCCTGGCTATCCGCACACCAACACGATACAGATAACTTACGAGTTAGTAGTATATTCAATAATTTTTTTTATTTATTAAACGTAAAAATTTTATCGTTTTCAAAAAAAAAAAAAAATAGGTACCGTATTTTGATGATATAAAAATCTCGAAAAAGAAAAATGTTTTTCACGAAAACAAAACTTCCTCTATGATAAAATTAATATGATAAACTCGGAGAATTAACAATTCGTTTTTTTTTTTTCGACTTTTTTTTTTAACTTCGTCGTTCCAAGTAATCTTTTTTTTTTTTTAGTTTATATAGATGTATTCTTTTCCGCGGAATAATAAAAATTGCATTGTCCGATTTGTCACAATTCTCGTATCGAAGTAACAAAGCCATATCAACAAATATTCAATCTTTATTCGCGATACGATGCGATAAAATACGAAATGAGATGAGTTTTCCCTTTTTGCAGCATTCCATCCGGTATACAAGGACCGGAACATCCGAATCCCGGGCAAACTTACTACGCGGTTGGATTTCCTCGCGTTTGTTATCTGCCGGACAACGATCTCGGGCGCCGTGTACTGAGACTCTTGCAAATAGCGTTCGAACGTCGATTAATTTTCACCGTCGGGCGTTCGGTCACAACGGGTCTCGAGGACGTCGTAACGTGGAACGAAATTCATCACAAGACGGAGTTGGGACCGTCGACTTCCGGTCACGGATATCCCGACAAAAGTTACCTCGAAAGAACACTCGCCGAACTGGCTGCTCAAGGGGTCACTGATGTCGTTCAAACCCCCTGCGCTCTCTATCAAGAGTTGCGCTAAAAAAAAAAAAAAAAAAAAAAAAAAAACTAAAAACATGTAAACTAACACACAATTGATGTTCAACGAATAAACCTCGAGCTTTAATCGACACATTTACATTAAACTAACATACAAATATAGATTCTATATTTTATTATAATTATATAATTATTATATTATTATTGTATTATGCGGAAAAAAAATAATAATCGTGCGCGTAAATTTACGAAAGATTTCGCTACTCAAACGTGCGAATAACGATTTATTTCCGCGCATAGCAAGGAACTGATAGATTTTATATACCGCATTAAAAAAAAAAAACCTATGACAGGGAGAAAGCCATTTACATTTTTTTTTTTTCGTCGCAGAGACGAGGGTTTGGAAATCTCGATGGTAAAAATAAAATCGAGATTCGGAAATACAAAAAAGCTTCCACGTGTAGATCTTCCATTAGTTTAAGTGAACGAATGAGAAACGAGAGAGAAAATGATTAAAAGAAATGATCGGAACAACGGATACAACGAGTTACGAATGTTAATTATTGTTAGAGAAACTTTATAGTATTGAAAGGAATACATTGAAAAAACAAAAATGTGCGCGTGTGTGAAAATTATGAAAATAGTATTATATTCGGAATGGCAATGATGTATTTTTGTAATGACATCAGCATATCGGAAATATATAACGTATAATCGGAATATATGAGACATCTATAATTTTTTTTTCACCCTTTATTTCAGCTCTCCTGGCCGTTGGTTTTTTTTTTCTTTTTTTCGTTTTTTCGCTTTTTTGGTGCAAAGTGTAGCGCTACTTTTTTTGTTTCGAATTTGAACGGAAAAAGCGCCCCAACGATTGTTTCTTCAATCGAACGTTCGGCAGCGCCACAGTCGCCTCTGTCTTCCGCTTTCTTCCGGACGAGAATTCGGCGCCATTTTGTATTATCGAGTTTTTATACGTGTGTTAATCACTCGCGAGAGTTAACGCACATCAAAGTCGACATATACGACGCGAACTATTTCAGTCGCGAGGAAACACATCGAGAAGTTTTTTTTTTTCTTTTCGTCCACTCGAAAAAGTTTACGGTCGGGAAAAATCTCGTCGCGGTTTCGAAGGAACAATCCCGTTGGTGACGTTGTGAGAAAGAGATGGGACGCAAGAAGAAGAAGCAGTCGAAACCGTGGTGCTGGTATCCTTTTTTTTCCGCTCTCGAATAATATTGAGAAGCATTCTTTCCGTCGAAGAAAGAAACAAATCTTTCGATTTTCCCTACAATTCACGAATACTTTCTCGACCCTTTTTGCGCTGTTGTATTTTCGGAACGTTAATTTTAACCCCGTCGACACTACATCGCCCTGTTGTCATATTTTTTCTTTTTTCTTCACACAATTCCTCGCCGAGTCGAATAGCAATGATTTTTTTATTACATCACTCGTGTTTACGACTACAAAACAATGAAAATGATGCACAATTATCGACAAAAGAACTTCGATCACTGCGACTCATCGGCAATTACAATTGATCAGATTTTCACAGCATTTTTTTAACCTATCGCATCGTTCCACAAAACTTTTCGTAAGAATGGAATTACGTTCTGTTCGCCCATGAAATTGATAATTGTTTGCTTTGTTTTGCTGAATTGCAAAGTTTTCTTTTTTCTTCTGCGCAATTCGCAGATTCAGCGATGTTTCGTTTGCTTTTTTACGATTCCTTAACTCGATGACGTCACAGGTATTGCAATCGCGAATTTGACGACGAAAAGATTCTCATTCAGCATCAGAAAGCCAAACATTTCAAATGTCATATTTGTCACAAAAAGCTCTACACAGGGCCTGGACTCAGTATACACTGTATGCAGGTAACGTATAAAAAAAAAAAAAAATTAAAAGTTCATTTGCAAAATTATTCACGCTGCGCAATGCCGCAGGTCAATTTTGTCGAAAAATCTTTCATACGCTATGTGCACATTATTTTCAAAATTTTTACCATAATTTCAAAAAAATTTTGGAATTTTCTAATGCAAACGACAAAAAACTCTGAGATTCTATTGTTTTTGCTCCGTTAATCAGTAATTAACATTAATTCAACAAAAAAAAAAAATTATATGATATTTGCGATGGTTACTGCACATGGTAAACAATTTTTTTTATTTATTCTATATTATTAATCCTTATCAACAAATTTTTCATTAACAAATCGTTGATATTGCAACAACAATATTTTGGAGTTTTTACACGCGTCGCGTATTATACCATTGCAGGAGTAACTTAAATTTTTTTTATTTCTTTAATTCGATTGTTAATTTCGATCGATAATCAACAATTTACACTTTATGGGTTTGAAAGATATTTTAAAATTAAAGTTTCTTTTTTTTCTGTCCAAAGGTACACAAGGAAGCGATAGACAAAGTGCCGAACTCGTTGCCAAACCGAAGCAACATAGAAATAGAAATATATGGAATGGAAGGTATACCGCCGAACGACGCCAAGGAACACGAACGTCAGCGAAACGGCGGCCGTCCGGGTTCGCCGAGTTCGGGAGAAGACGAACCCGCGCAAAAAAAACCAAAACCCGAAGGTTTATTGGGCTCCGCACCGGGTGCTATGCCAACGAACTCAAGTATGATGCAAGGAGTGATGCAGGGACATCCGGGAATGACACAGATGGGACAATACGCGCCGCCCATGCATTCCATGATGGGACATCTCGGACACGTTGGTCCGCCTTACATGGGCCCCGGGTACGGGTAATATATCTAAATTTGAGAAGTTTCGATACATTTCAACAAAAAATTATTAATTCCACGTTATCGACCGTTTAATAATAATAATCAAAAAAAAAAAACCAAAGATCGATACTAAATTATCGTTTTCCACAATTTCTCCATTTTTTTTTTTACGCAATAAAAAAAATACATGAGATAAAAAAAATATCGAAATGAAAAAAAAAAATTATAATCGATATTTAAAAATTTTTGTAATTAATTCGTAACTTAAGATGATGAGGAAAAAAAAAAAAAAATGAATTTGTGTTCGGAATTTTGAGGCGGTGATTCTAAACCTGAGGAATGATTGGGAACGAAAAAAAATTAATAATTTTTGTAAAATCTATCGAATCTTCTTAAATCCGCTGGAGATCATTGGTTTCGAGGATTGAACGATTTTTTAACGTGAATTTTGTTTTTTTTTTTTATTTTTTCAGATCGACGTTTCGACATCACATGATGCAAGGAATACCTGGTATGCCACCGGGAATGCAACCGCCGGTATCGATGCCACCGTCGCGTCCGTTGTTCCCGAGTGCTGCAGCAGTGTCGACGGCAGCGTCCTCCGCGTCCAACGCAACGCCGCTCGGCGCGGATTTTAAACCAATCACGTCGGTAGCCGGTGGTTCGATAGGACCGATAAAACCGACATTCCCCGCGTACGGCGGTAGCGGCGATGCAAACGCTAACAATGCTAATAGTGGGAACGAACAAAAGGTCAATCTTATCGCGACAACGGGTGCCGCAAGTAAGATAATTCATCCGCCCGAAGATCTCAGTCTTGTAAGTAAATTACGTTTTTCTTTTTCCTATTTTTTGTTTTTTTTTTTTATCGAAAAAAATCGTAAACACGTAATTTACGCCGGCAGAGCGAATTATCGAGTGCACTGATTTTTTTTTCGACTAATTGCCAAGTGAAAGTACATAAGAAGCGTTTAGAAATCGAAAAACGATATCTATAATTATTAACGAATTAAATAAATGATTATTAATTAATATTTAATAATTAATTTTAAAAAATAATAATTTTGAAATTTTTTTCTATGTGTTATGAATTCTTATCGTATCAGTTATGCGACTGCCGCGAATAAAACATATTGAAAATTCGTTCGGAAAAATCACTCGAAAAATTCAGAAAGCAATTATAAAATTGTCTCCGTTATTTCGTCTTCGCAACTACCGAATAATAATGCGCCAATAAAAACTTTGAATGTTTTAAAATCTTTCGCAGGAAGAAATCCGCGCGCGATTACCAAAATATCAGCGCCGACAGAGCGAAGAAGCTGCGCGCAATGCTCATGCAGAGGCGATATCGCAACAAGCCGCTGCGCTTCAGCATCAGCAACAACAGCAGCAGCAACAACAACAACAACAAGCGCAGGCGCAGCAGCAACAGCAACAAGCGCAGCAGCAGCAACAACAGGCGCAACAACATCATCACCAGCAGCAACAACAGGCGGCGGCAAACGCGGCAGCGGCTTTCCAGGATCAACAGCAACGCCAACAAGCGGCATTGAGCGCTCTGCAGCAACAACAACAGAGGTTTCAGAGGCCTCCGCAGACTGTAATGGTACCGGCATCGGCTGGAATGCCGGTCAGTTCTGTAGCGCTTATGGCACCGCTGATGAGACCGACGATGACACTGGCCGCTCCGGCGCTCATTCACGGAGGTAACATGATGCGACCGCCCCCCATGGGCCTTCCACCAGGTAAGTCTCCGCAATTTTATCAGAATCTAACTAAAAAAAAAAAAAAAACACGAAAAAAAAAATCAAATTTCTTCCTTCAGCCCAATGCGCGAATCTTTAGGTGACAAAGTTCGTTGTTCTGTGATCTTTCTTATTAGTTAATGTTTCTCTTTTTTTTTTTTTATATATATACTTTTTTTTTTTTTTTAATACGGAACCCAAAGAATGAAAGAGTGATTGCGAGTGATGCGAATAATTGAGAGCGCGTCGAATGATGATGCGGAAGTTAATTTCATTCATTCGTATATATGTCTGTGTATATAATATACATGTATATATGTACGAAGAAGCGAACAATTTATGAAATTGTCGAGAAAGAAAAAAAAAATGATAATTTGAGGACATTTTTCGCTTTATGATGATGAAATTTTGGGAAAATTTCGCGACTTCGCGCGACGTCGTTGAGAGGCAAACGTTCACGTGGAATTTTATTCGAGAGGCTTCCGCGATGGAGGTTCGGGTCGATCGGGAAAATGAGATTTTGACGAATTTTCCGTGCGCCTTTTTTTTTGCGAATTAATCGGTTGAGTAAACGGAGACGATGGCGATTTAAGGATTTTTACGTGGTGCCAAAAACAGAATGTATACACGCGACAAAAAAAAATGTTTTTTTTTTTTATTATTCTGAGATAAATGATTAGACAATTTTACGATAACGAATTTTTAAACAGTATATCATTTTTGTATTGATTTTTCCCAAAAAAACTTTGTTATGCAACGCCGTAGTTTATTTCCTGCAAGACGCTTCACGAATTTATCGATTGAAATCGCAGTCCGCAATAAAAACTGCAAAACTGTTTTTTCCAGAGTGCTGAAACTTTCGTTTTTGAAGAAAATAAAACGCCACTGCAGAACTAATAGATGCAATGGGATTATATTTTCGTTGAACGCTAAACTTTACGCTCCTTAGAAAAAATAGTATTACAGTTTTTATTACCGACTGCGCGCGGGTCGAGCCGATGGTATAGAGTTTCACATTATATTTTAAAGTGAAGTTATGTCCAAAATGTTAGCGCCTTAAAAAGACTGTATGACTGTTTTTGCTATCGCGAGAATTTCGCATTAATTTCGCAAAAAAGTTTCCTCTTATAAAACGATTCCGCGATATCGAACTAAAGTAACCAACTATATTAAAAATTGAATTTAAATTACAAAAAACTTCTCCCCAAAGATTATAATTGCGTAAAAAAATTCCCCACCGCCGTCGACCACGTAATTTTCTTCTAAATTTACCGTTCATTCATCTCCGTTTATTAAAATTGCTTTGCGAAATATGCGTAACAAAGAATTTCGGAAAATCTTAATATTCGACCGATCATCCGACTCTAACGTCGAAGCGTTCGTCAATCGTCGGCCCGAGGCGTGATTGTTCGGACTCTGTCTCTGGAATATCTGTGCGTTTTTTTTTTCCACTCTTTTTTTTACGTTTTTTATTAACGGTGCGTTTGCAGGGCGCCCGGTCACTCATCGGTGAGTGTTGTGTGTCGATAAATCGACTCTACTCTCTCCCCACGCACTCTGGTTACGTAAATCCGTGTTTAATTCGCAAGTGCAACAAGGTTGGTCCTTAGCAAATAGCATGCGGTGACATGGCCTCTTATTCTCTACTTACTCTCATAATGTTATTTTATATTTCGTTTTATCTTATTTATGTTATTTATTTATTTATTCTACATATATATATTTTTTTTTTTTCTTTATACTCTTACGCAATTTTTTTTTTTATGTTATTTTTATTATATAAACGTGTCATTTGTGCTCATTAATTTCATTATTAAATCACGTAAATTGCATAATCTTCACTGCCACTTTGGGGAATAATGTGTTGGTTTTTTTTTTATTTTTTTATTTTTTTTACAAGTTCGCCGCATATTTTTCTTTCATCCTTCAAAAATTTATGTTTCTCGTTGAAAGAACTCGCGAATGGCTTTGTCGTTCGCACATTTTATTTTTTTATGTCTTTCGTTTCACACCCGTTGACATATATATTCTTCATGAATAGTTTATCTTGGCATTCGTGGCTCTATCGTAATTGAGTAGTTAAACTAATTGCGAGGAGTACGTATTTTTGATGATTAAAATCAACGAAAAAAAAAAAAAAGAAAAAAAAGACGAATGAAAATTGAAGGAACGAGTACTGCTTAGAGAAATTTAGCTTCTGTGTTTTTCTACATTAAAAAAAATGTACACGCCGACTCACTCACACATACAACAAACATGAAAATGAAAAAATATAAACAATTAAAATAAGTCGAGAGAAACGACAGTAAGTAAACGAATTTCACGTACCAAGTATATACTATTATACTACTATTATGTTTATTATATACTATATAATATATATATACTCTACGTATAAAGATAATTAAAGGGTAATTCGTTGGGAGGTATGTGGCGATGACAATGAGATCTGCTTGATATTCGAGAAATAGGAGAAACAACGGGAATCACTTGCAAAACTTGTTGTATCGAGTCACTGGTGTACGTAAGGTTTTTTTTCGTCCGTAAAACAAGAATTTCACTTATATATCGAGAGAAACTGAATACCTTGTTATTTTGGTTTGAACAAAATGCATATTTTCTTGCCAAAGTTTTTCAGTATCGCATTATTACGAAAGACCGATATTTTCCAAAGATGTGTCAATAAACATCGTCGTACAAACAAAAAAAAACCGAACCGTCGTATTCTGCGCAAAAAATTGAGCATTTTTTCTCTTTGGCAAATTTTTCTACGTCTCGTAGTTCCGGAGATACGTGTGATTAAAGTTATCAACCAATTAGAACGCTTGTCGCGCCATCTGCCGTGGCGCACCGATTAGCGGATAACTTCAACTGCGTGTATCTCGGAAACTACGCGACGTACAAAATTTTGCATAAGTAAAAATATGTTCAGTTTTACACGTAGAATACGATTCTACTCCTTTTTGTCCCGATTTTGGGACATTGGGACGCGTATCAACAAAATTCTACACACGTATTCTACACTCAATACTGAGCAAACTTTCCTTTGGTATTTTTTCTCTGCGATGTATAGTTTCTGAGATGCGAGCATTCGAAGTCTTCAACCAATGCAATTGCTCGACCGCTCATAGCGCCATCTACTGTCTCGCGCTCTTTGATTGTAATCTTTGATTGCGCGTAACTCGATCACTTGGCACTTTAGAAGAAAACAGCAAAGAGAAAATTTGCTCAGT
Organism: Buathra laborator; assembly: GCA_934046635.1. Lineage (NCBI taxonomy): Eukaryota > Metazoa > Arthropoda > Insecta > Hymenoptera > Ichneumonidae > Buathra > Buathra laborator. Next base: position 12,210,416 of record OW203900.1, read on the forward strand.
TTCGAACGTAGAATACGACAACACAATTTTCTCGGGCAAATATTTTCATTCACTTTCATTCCAAAATAAAAATAAAATATAATTACGAAAATCGACAATCTTTTCTCACCAGTACTCGATAGAAGTTTGTCCAACAAAACGTTTAAATCTGCGCGATTCGTATTTGATGAAAAAAAAAAATCGCTTATACAAAACCCAATTTGGTCTCACGATCGGCTTCAGGGTGACAGCCGAACGACGTTCCGTAACAAATATATATTTACATTAAAAAAAAAAATAAAAAAATAACTCCCTATTTAGTTAATGGCGTGAAAATTTTGTTCTGTGTGGTAGCACCTTTCTATATCGGTTTGCTGTGAAACTTATTGTGATTATCGATGTTACTTTACTTGTATAACTATTTATTATTAATAACGCTGCACACCAACGACAATTTGCATGTTCCGAACGTATAAGCAAAGCGAACAAAAAAAGGGGCTTAATCCGATAAAACGAGAATTCTCGTCAAAACTCGCATCACTTTCGTACATAAAGTAGAAGAAAAAAAAAAAAAAAAACACAACCGTAGAAAAGTGATTGTCGAGAAAAAGAATCGTTTGTAGTAAAAAAAAGAAACCCTTTGCCACTGCGAATCCTTCGTCGACTTCCTTCCCACTTCCGGTTAAATCGCAACCCTCGGGGGGGTGGGGGTGTATGACGGCTGTCACCCATCGACCGCGCGGGGACTCCAATTTCTCTCGCGACGTATCACTGCAGCGTATATCAAAGATTAGCTGTATGATTGTTGCGTAAAACAAAGAAAAAAAAGAATCTGCAAATAAATAAAACGAATTATCGAATGAATGGTTTGTCGAGTGTCTGTCCGAGTTGCGTACTCGATGTTGACGTAAGTATTGGCAAAAAAGAACGAAAAAAACAAAACAAAACATTACGCAATTTCGTGTGAAAGAAAATGACAAATATCGCGAAGGAAATCTTCGCGATGCATAAAGCAAAAAAAAAAAGAAAATTATAAAAAAAAAAATTTGACGAACGTTGAATGACACGTATTTGTAAATTTGCAGGAATGCTAGGTGCGCTGCCACCGGGTGCGATGCATCCGGCGTTCGCAGCGCCGATGGGATTTCCAGGAGCCCCTATGCTCGCCCCGATGATGCATCCACGCTTCAGATGATCGCCCCCGACGGACGGGCCTAATCCACCGCTGCACTTCGTGCTGTGGGCCCGTCCCTAACCCTACGAGCTTTAACGTTAATCGAGGGCTCGAATGGACCCGAAAAAAAAAAGAAATAACGAACAAAAGTTATAACAAAGAATTTCGGGCGCTGGAATGGTCGGATAAAAAAAAGGCGCAAAGACCACGTCGTCGGGGAAGAGAGGCGCGGAGATTTTCGACGAGACCCCCAACACACGAGGGACGGAATGGAATGTGTGTTACACGAAAAAAAAAAAAAAAAAAAAAGCATAGAAAACAGAAATGTGCTGTCGCGATGTTTTAAAAAGCGAAGAAAGCATAATGGAGTTTCGTCGTGAATGAAAAAACAAAACAAAACACACAAAAACCTAATCATGAAGAGGAAGAAGACCCCGTCAACCGACTCTTCACACGAAGTTAACACGAAGTTAGCAAAATCTTTATGTTTTTTCTTACTATCGTATATAATATATTAAGAGAATTAAGGAACACCACTGTGCAGCTGTTGGGATGACTCGATCGATTGACTTTAATGATTAAACACTCTTAGGCATTGATATCGTTAGTCGTGGGCGTGACTTTGATATTTGAAATTTAAGGGGAACTTTAGATTTCAACTTAAGTATAAATTTCAAGTTTTGACTTAAGTTTAAATTTGAAGTTTGAACGTTAAGTGTAAATTTAGAGTTGAAACTTAATTATGAAGTCGGCGTTTGTACTGAACTATGGGTTTCAGATTTAAATTTGACAAACGAAAATTCGTGCGCACGACTATAAATTTGACGTAATTCGAAATTTTTTAACTCCATTTTTGATTTTTTTTTATCAATCTCTCAATTGACTCGACGAACTGAGATTGGAGATTAATTTTTTTGTTTATCAGGTTTCCCTTTACGTTTTTCGAGACGAGTCTTCCCGACACTGCTACAAAGTGTCCTTCACGGAGAGACGCGATCGCGAATGAGGCGACGCTTCACGCTGCCGCTACGTCACAGCTACGGACGTAATTTATTACAAACAAAAAATAAAAACGTTTAGAATAAAAAAAAAAAAAAAAAAAAAACGTAGAAACGATTTTTCTCGAGAATATACCGCGTTGCTGTAGTCATTCAGTTCCGAAAAAAAGCTCAGGTTAGCCGCAGCGCGGAGGTTTTCTGTCGCCTAAGGTTAGTCTGTCGCAGAATTTTTTTTTATTTTTATTTTGTCACGAGCGGACGTTCGCGGCTCGCGACTCGATAGAACATTATTTTAAATTCGAAATATTTTAACGTACCGAAAAAAATTGCATGATTTCTATTTATTTGGTGAATTGGGTTTTTTTTTTCTTCAATTAAAGAAATAATCGATTTATCATCGAAATCAATCCATTTATTAAAATTATGGATAAAAAAAAAAAAAAATTTAAATGAATTTAATGAAAATGTTTGGTAACTCCGAGCCACGGGCGTCCCGCGAGAAAGCCTCATTCCTTGCAAGGAACATATTCGGCGACGCAATGAGTGAGTGGTAAGTACGGAGGGTGCTAACGAGAACTTGATATATATACAAATATATATATATTGTTATATACAAAGGGCTATCCTCTCAATCTCTACACTCGACTCGCGCCGTTTCTACTACTCTAAAAAAAAAAAAGAAACGCTATACTGTACTAATCCCCTCATTATTTTCAATCGATTTTCTCCGAAACCCAAAAATTTCGATCGTGGATTCGATCTCTGAAAAAGATCGCTTAATACTTCCGTAAAAAAAAAAAAAAAAAAAAAAAAATTATTCAAAATTCACAACCGCAATCGAAATTATCCTCGAAACCATCTTATCCTCCTTTCTACTCTGTCTGTCTGTTTCTATCTTCGCTATTTCTCTCTAAACAAACCAAACAAAGAAACAAAAATCTGTACTCTGCTCTTTCTCTCTTTTCTCTTTTCTCTATCAATTTATTCCCGAATCACGAAACCATCAACACACGATAGAAAAAAACAAAAAAAAAACCAAAAGAGAAAAAGAAAATTAACCAAACGAAAACAACGATACTGCGAAAAAAGAAAGAAAAAACTGAAGAGCAAAAACAAAAAACGCGCGTGCGGGTGAAACCACGTGTACGTACCTTCTAATCTACGCATTGTTATTATACTATATATACACTTTACTTTCCAGGGGGTTGTCTTTCCGAATACGTTGTACATTAATCTCAATTCACGCTTTGCCGGGTCTTTTTTTTTTTTTTCGTGTTCGTTGTTTTTTTTTTTTTTTATCCTTTTTCATTGTTTTTCCCGGCAAGCGAAATCGGTGAAAGACCTCTCTATCCTATCTTCGCATTACTAATAAACACTTAATACGAAGAAACATAAAAAAAAGAAAATATGATAGTTTACAGTTAACGACGATAACGTGAATTACGAGAGAATAAAGAAATCAAGCAATAGATAGCGAAAAAATAAAAAAAGAAAACGAATACGTTTGATAAGAAAAATTAATAGTTATTCGGCAGGACAATCTGGCGACAGAATTCGACTTGTAGAAAAGTTCTGTTATTCATTGCGTGTGTGTCATATAATTATCGACTGTTTTTTCGAAATAAAGAAATACCGTTATGTGGAAATTGAAGCTCGAAAGGGGTATCTGGGCATAGCTCGCTGTTCTGGGAATCATCCGAAATCGCACGCATCACGCTTCCGTAATAATTTTGAATCAATTTTTTTTTTTTATTTTTTTTTATTCGTCAATTAACGAATTATTAAAATTAGAGCGACACATGTCGATTAGTAAAAAAAATTTGGAATTTTTTTTTTTATTTTCCCGATGATTTTTGGTAAAAAAAAAAAAAAAAAGCATAAATAGTGCGCCATGTCGCATGTTCCCAGAATGCGCGGGTTACAAGCCACATATTGTTTCAACCAATCACAGCTCTGTGCGCTGTTGGACCTAATCGGTCCCTTGCCTCTGGCAGGCGATTGTTTGGACCTACCGTCACGGCGCCGAGCCGCCCACTTTGCCCAGTTTACGATAATTTTGTTATTTATTTTTTAATTTTTTTCCTCGTTTCTTGGATTTTTTCGCTGTTCGTCTGATATAATTTTTATTTTTTTTTCCTCTTTTGATTATATTGGTTTATGTTATTATAAACGAAATTTTTGATGATTGAAAGGAAAGAAAAAACGAGAAAAATTGAGAAATGTTAGAGGAATTGTATGACCAACTGGGCATCGCGTCGCTGCTCGGCCCGGTGAGCGCGTGGCTGGACCGAGAAACAATATTAATAGAACAAAAAAACAAACAAAAAAAACCAGTATCAATTAAGAGTCTCGCAATGAAATTCGTATTAACTGAAACCGAACGATCGTGTCTAATATTTAATTTAAAAAAAAAAACAAAAAAAATCGATATATTTGTTCTCTCGCGTTAACTTGGATGATAAATACGAATAATCTGAATCCAAAATGACGTATTTTCCGCGTGTAAATAATAATCTCAGATGTTTAAGATCATTTTATGAACTTTGTTTCGAAGAATTTTACATTGTCGAATAACAAATGAGATTCCGACACAGTCGCTTAATAAAAAAAAAAAATTTTTTTTTTTTTTTTTAGAAATTGACTTTTTATACATTTTTTTCAAGTTTTAAGATGAAAAAATGGTCATAAACATCGTTTTAACATCCAAGAATTTAATGAAAAAATTTCCAAAAAATTTCGCGTATCGAATATCCGTAATTCTTGTATTCTCGGCTCGATCGTTCGGTGAATGCTTAGCTCTGCTCTGTGTGTACCGGAATATATTGTCTTACTACTTTTGCGCAAGTAAAAAAAAAAAAAAAAAAACCAAACCGACGCAAGCAAAGCAAATCATCTTTATGCCTGATTTTAGTCTCTAAAACACATTGGTGGTGAACGTTTGTAGGGGGATAACGCGATTACGTATTTTGCTGGGGGGGATTTTTTTCTTTTTATCAAATGCTTCAAAAAACAACAGACAACAAATAAATTAAAAAAAGAAAACGCCTTTTTGGTAACTTTGGTGAAGTTGATAATACATTTGTTAATACTATTTAATTAATTAGTTCAGCCCGATGTATCTTGACGAGTGGGGGGCCAATGCAGCATAGTTTTTACATCGTAAATATCTCGTCGTATCTCGTGTTCCCCCATCGCGATGAAACGACGAAAAAAAAAAAAAAAAAAAAAAAAAAACGAACGAAAAACTGAGATTATTATCTTGGCTTACTGACACCAAACTTTAGTAGTAGATGTATCACAAACACTATTACTATCATCAGCATTCTACAGCATTGTTGTTTTCAGCGGAGAACGCGCGTTCGAGCTGACTAAAGATGATACGCAAAGAAAATGTATCTTAGTTGCTCGAAGAATAAAGAAAAATAAAAAAAAAAAAAAAAACATCGAAAAAACAATTATTGAAACATCGATTTGAAAAAAAAATGCTGCTGCGACAAAGATAATGTTTCATAATAGTACATTATGCAAAAAGGCGCAAGATTCACTCTCGTCGCGATCGCCAATTTCGGCCCGAGTTGCACACTATATTTTTTGTAAAGATTGCAAGGAAACCGGCGCAGTCGTTGCAGTTTTTCGGGCGGATAGTGAAAAGTGAGGTTATAATTTTTCGTCTCCAAAGACGAAAAGTAAACTCCCATAGGACGAAAAGTAAGTAATCGCGGACTGCGCATGCGCGAACTTATTTTTCAGTGCTGTCAAGAAATCAGCCACTTTCGTCCCGCAAAACTGCCATGAAAAGCGCCATTTTCTATGTGCGAGTTACAAAATAGTATATTACAACCCAAGGGCGGGAAAAAGTTTTACCGCCGAGTATCGTATACACTTTTCCGTCACAAGGCGAGGAAAGAGAGTTTTCCGTGCCACAGTGACGTAAAAGATTTTTTTTTCATACATTGGATCGTTATCTCGATCGCGAAGCATTTTCCATTTCTCATATTTCCTTTGCTCCTAAATTATGATACTCCAAATTTGTATTGATAAGGTAAGATGACGGTCTTCCGTTTTTTTATACAGCTCTACGAAAAGTTTTTTCGCACGAGTATCGTAATGTACTTTTATGAAAGTGAATTAGTGTTACAAATGAAAATATTTAGCACTGCAATGTTACCATAGTTGCATATGAATAATTTAGGCACTGCGCAATTAGCCGGAAGAATAAACGTGCAATTTCCCGTACATTTTTTCCGTCACGTAACAAGTAACAGTGCCAATTTGCTTCGATTTTCTATGCCCATTGAAGGCTTTTGCGTGCTGTAAAAAATTATTTTATAACGCTTCGCGTAATAGCATAGGTTGAGGAATATCGAAAACGTGACATTCAGTCAATAGAAGGATTCAGTCCACAGGTATTAGATGTGCTGTATACTTGAATCGCGTCTCAAAATTAAAGGCTAATGCAGTCGCGTACATTCGCCGTGGTGTGGTTGTCTCTAATTGCAAGAGTATGTACAGCTGGAATAAGTACATCTGCAGAACCTTACGAAGCTTCCGCAGTCGACGAAACAGGAGTAAGTTATATCAACTACAGTCCAAGCTCTGTACTCTTAACTCCCCTTAACTTAGCCGACCCTTTATTTTAACTCGTTACCATGACAACGAGTTCCCTTAACTATATTTCCCCTGAGACCGTTTGCCACACTCCAAGGCGAGCTTATTTCGTAAAATGTAAACTGCGCACGCGCAGCAGGTACAAGGTGGCTTCGTACCTACGGACGCGTGAACAGTCCAAGCTCCATATTCTTAACTCCCCTTAACTTAACCGATCCTTTACTTTAATTCGTTACCATGACAACGAGTTCCCTTAACTGTATTTCCCCTGAATCCGTTTGCCTCACTCCAAGGGGAACATATTTCGTAAAATGTAAACTGCGCACGCGCAGCTGGTACAAGGCGGCTTCGTACGTATGGACACGTATACCCCTCGTTACCCCTATTCGCAGCAACTGACCGGGAGTAGGGACGATAGGGGAAATACAGAAAAGGGAACGGGTCCGGTCCCGTCGAGTTAAGAATACTTGGACTGTAATGGCGGCACTAATGAAAATCCCGAAATGATGACATCTTTTAATATAATTCAATGGATTTCAGATCAAACTATTAAAATGTTACCGCGGAAACGAAAGGAACGCAGTAGTAGGAATCGGCGAGCATATTCCCGAAAATCTCCTTAAGACACTGTCTTCTCAGCTGAATTCCTTAGTCTTAGTTGACAATTCTACGAAAGTGCTTAGTGAATGGCATCGACAGCGCCGAAAATATTCTTACAAATTGCCAGTCTTTGTGATCGGAGTCTCGCCTCGGAGATCTCCCATTGAATTATACGATAGCATCAAGGAGATCAAGAAATCCATATGGTGGAATCAAAGGGCATCTTTTCTGATACTCTATCGATCATCTCAAAACTGCAGAGCCGTCCAAAAATTCCTGTTCACAGCTTGGAAACATGATATACTCAATGCAAAGCTCATATGCTATCATAATAGGTTCGGACCTATGATCTACGGATACAACCCCTACACGACGCACGCGCCGAAACCATGGCTACCATTGGCTTCTTACCAACTGTATCCAAATTTGAAAAGCGTACAATTTACTATATTCGCAAGAAACTATAAAAAAGGAAATATCTGTCTGAATATTGACTTTGAAGTGACGAAAAATCTGAACGGATACCCGATTGAATTTCTAGTCTCGGAAGTATACAATAAAGGGATGCATATGGAGGAAAGCGTATACGTCAACAATTACAACACAATGATCTTCGACGTTCTAAACGTTTTTGTAACTGTTATAAATGGAACATTTACGAATAAATATGCCGATAAGTATCATTCGAAAAAGGTAATCTTAAGCGACATCGTATTCGGTGTCGGACCGCTTGAAAATGGAATTGAAAGCATGATAAGCCAACCATTCATCGAATTCGGATTGCTCGCTATGTCTCAACACCGTGGATACAAGTCACAGCTTCAAAAAATCTTCTCGGTCGTCGATGTATATTCGAATATTGGTGTATGTATTGTCCTCGTTGTGACTCTTATGTTTTTCAAATTTTTCATTCGACAGACTTTCATGTCTGCTGTTCTAAACATTGTTCGCATTATTTGTGATTCTGGATTCATGAATTTACCTGATAACACACCGCCGAGACTTTACCTAACAAGTGTACTGTTATTCGCCGTAACTATGCAAGGCATTTATCAAGGCAATTTGGCATCTCTATTGACGACCGACATAGCTGTTCGTAACGTAAATACGTGGCAGGATCTTATGGATATTACTAAAAAAATTTACGTTGCCAGTGGTAACAAGAATATTTTTGATAAATCACAATATAAGGGGCGTATAATCGAAATAGATATTAATGATGATTGCGTTGAGTACGTATTGCAAGATTCGTCGACGGCTTGCATAGGATCCGCATCGGCTCTCACCACTCAAGCGGTAAACTTGAAGCTGTATTTGAGCGAAAGGCTAAAACTGACATTCGGCGTTTTTTTATTCCGCCAAAATTGGCCACTCGAAGAGCGACTCAATGATGTATTAGGAAAACTCTTTGAAGCCGATCTCATCAAACCCTACGACTTCAGAAAGTTCCGAATCGCGTTGGATAAACTTGCCGTCGATGAGGTTGTCCAGCAGAATTTCCGAAACATTACGTTAAGTGACGTAACTTTTGCATTTGTAATACTTGGAATCGGTTTAACATGCGCTTCTATAACTTTCATTGTTGAAATAGCGTGGAAATTCAGTTTCTTCGAGAATTTGGCTAAAGCCTGTTATCTGTACTTTCGAAATTGGCTTTGGAAACTGAATGTCGAGACTTTTAAAAAAGCTTAATAAACATAACAATTGCAAGTAAGTCTCCTTTAACAAGTCGAACAAACGTTTCATCGGGAGGTTTATCACCGAAAACAATACTGCAAAAAATTACCAGTGGTTCGGTGTTTAAAAACCATAAGTCACCACGATTGCGACTACCTAAAAGCTGATCTGTAGCATCATTCCACGTAAGTTTTTGTTTACTTTTCTTATTCCAAGCATTAGATGGTCGTTGGATGGTGATTAATAGTGTGAGTTTTTTGTAACCCTAACGTAGGTATTATGGCCTGTAATGCACTTTCTTTCGATATAGTAAATGGATATACAGTAGGCGATCACGTATTTCCAACTCAGATAATTCCAACCGTTAGGTAAGCTGAAGAAAATACCATCAAGTAAGTTGAATTCCGACCCTTCGCTACCTGTTCGGCGAGACAACGCCGCGCTCCTTCCCTTTTCATACCGACCAATAGAATCGTTGCTGCAATTTGTGTGACAGAGAGGAAACGCGGCGGAAAGGGACAGTGCGCAGGTACTCCACCAGGTATTAGGATATTCAACTTATCTGATGGTGTCTAATTGATTAAGTTCCCGAATCTTCAACTTATCTGATTGCCTACTGTACACCACAACCCCTCTTTTCTTAACGGGACGGAACCGGACCATTCGCTATTCTGTATTTCCCCTACAATCCCCACTTCCGGTCAATTGCTGCCGGCAGGGGTAACGAGAAGTATACGCGTCCGTAGACAGGGTAAGCGATATAGTCGTTGGCCCCTCGACGGTTGTTGGCATGCCAATCGAATGTTTCGTTAAAATAAGCCAATCGTCACTCCATAGCGATTAAAAATACTTGAAGCGTCGTGTACGAGCGCTGATGTCGTTGACAGTCATACGGTTTATCCCGTCGTTCAGTAGAGGGCGTAATATTATTATCCTTAAAAAAAAAAAAAAAAAAAAATTCTTATGGGGCCAACAACTGTACTGGTTACCCTACAAAGCCGCAGCGTGAGTCTGCGCGTGCGCAGTTGACATTTGCGCACGCAAATGGTAACGAGTTAAAATAAGCGGCCGGTTGAGTTAAGTGAAGTTAAGAAAAGAGGGGTTCCACTGTATGATAAAAAATCGTTGCCTGATGTCATTTAACAACAGGTTTTCCACATATTCTTTTTCATGTTCAATCAATTTGATAATCTCGTATTTCTGAATACCTGAAACAAAAAAAAAAAAGCATTTCGCACGATTATACTGCAGGAAAAAAATAAAAAAATAATTTCACAAATTCACAGCAGCGTATTTATTGTTTTAATGATTTAATGTTACAAAACGTCTCGTATACTGGAAGGAAAGTCTCTCCGTAAAACAGATGTAAGAGATCAGATGAGCGTAAAACAAACGACTGGACTGGAGACGTATTAAAAAAAGATAAAATCGAATTTCAATTCATATCCTATTTAATTGATTATCCATCGATTTCAATGCTCTCACAGCTTGTTTTTGGCTGCGCGAACGATGGGGAATTTGTCGCCGGCTACGGAACATGTACCGCGGAAATCGTCGGTCGATAGATCGAAGAGTGCGACACCTCCGAGTCCCTTCGCCTTGACGTACGATGCCTTGTTGCCCGCTGTGTCGGGATCTTCGTAACCGATCCAAATACCGTCGGCGCTGGTCTCGGAGTTGTAAGGCAAATATGCGTAACTTCCGTACTTTTTCGATGGATCACCGACGCGTCTTACGCGACCAACAGCACTCTCGGTAAGCCGAGAGCACACCTCGGAGTACGATAACAATCCCGGAGTCTGCGTGTGCGGTCCTTCGGCGCCGGGACCGTCGGTGACGATCGGTGGGACTCCGGATATTTGACTCTCCGATGTTAGCTTCCATGTGCGAGCAAATGTCGGAATACCGACGACGATTTTGCCACCGGGAGTTCCGTGTTCAAGCCAATATCTTGAAAAAAAAAAAAAAAAAAAGTTAATAAGTTGGAAAAAAAAAATTTCAATTTTTTTTTTTTTACTCATTTTTGAATAACTTTTACCATTATTATTATGCAAAATTAATGTTTTCGGACCTTTTATATGGTTGATATTTTTCGAATTTTTATTTCACCGGAAAGTATTCGAAATTCAATCGGATCGTATGGTAGTAATTATTTTCTTACAAACTATTAAATTTTTGTAAAATTTTATTATAACAAATACCTGACAGGGTAGTCGATATTATCCTGAGCAACGCGACCGTAACTCTCGTAGATGGGCGCCGGATAATCGGCCTCTTTGGGATTGCGTTCCGGATTCTTCTGATCGAAGGTCATGAGATGAACGGCATCGATGTTCGGTGCCAAAAGTCTGGCATCGTAATAAACTAAAAAAAAAAAAATTAATAATCGATCGATAGATTTTATTTTTCAAAAAAAATTTTCTCGAATAACTTACTGCTGGAGTTAACGTGGGGAAGAACAGTGATGGTGAGAGCCTTATTTCTGCTTCGCAATTGGGTTTTCAGATCGCGTACGAGAGCGGTGAAACCTTCGCGATGTTCGGTTTCCTTCTCATCCTTGAATTTTCCATATCCGAAAGTTTTTTTGATGCCGTGCCATAGGGAGCCGAAAGTACCGCGATTTTTCTTTACTTTAACCGGTGGAAATTGCCACGCGAGATCGACGCCGTCGAAATCGTAATCAGCCAAAAGGCGACCAACGGAACTGATGAATTTGTTTCGCGCCTCCGAAGTTTCGGTCTGTTGGTCGCGAAAAGCAAAATAATAATGTAAAAACTTAATCACGTGTCGGTTGACATATATATATAATTTTTTTCGCCAAAGTCACGTTAAGGTTGAACGCGAAATTGATAAACAAGACGCGGCGATTCAGGAATGTAAAAATGACTCACCACTGTGAGATACTTGTGAGTTTCTTCGTAGGGATCGGCGTTACCACCGATACTGAGATACACACGGAGATCGGGGAACGATCGCTTCAGCTGCGTAACCAATCTGTAGAAAGAATAACCGGCACCGGTGTCGAGATTCGGATGAAGAGGAATCACTTCGTGATCGGCGGCTCTGATACCGGCGAATCCGTAAATCAAATGAGTGCACAAACCCAACGCCGGTCTCAAGTCATCGACTTGGAATTTACCGGGTCCTTGAAAAAAAAAAAAAAAAAAACCCCGATGACGAATAAATAAATAAATAAATAAATAAATAAATGAATAATTGTATCAATTACATCGTCGGATTAAAATAACTTGCGATGAAAAAGGCGTAACATACCGTTGCGTTCGAAGGACGTAGAATTCCAGAAGCAAACAACTTTGTTGTGTTCGTGAGGTTCGAGAGCGATAGCCGAGCCGACGCATAGCGCGGCAAGACTCACGAATAGTAATGATTTCATTGTGGTCAGTCTGTGCGAAACGAATAAATTAATCCGTTAGGAATTTCGATTAATCGTAAAAATCGATTTTTTCAATTTTTTTTATTTACGCGTTAAATTATTGATATCGATAATAAAGGAAATTTGTTTCGAAAAATTATCGCGATAATAAGTCCGATACGCGGTCACAAAATCTTCACTTACCTTCCTTCTCCCTCGGAGGAAGCGGATAGTCTGATGCGAACGGCTCGCCGGAGCCTTTGATACTTCGGTCCGATCGCAGCGACTTCGCGGCATAGTGGGGCCGATTTGCTTGTTACGTCACACAACGAAAACGATCGTTTCATTCTTCGTGTATCGAATAGTTCTCGTTACGATACGTGGTATATCTCTCGTTCGCATAGCGTTCAAATCGCGGAACGTGAAATATATAACATTTATTTATGTTATGAAAACTCAAGGAGAGGGATAATAGGCCACGTCTTCGACAATTATCGGACTTTCACTGATACGCGAAGAGCCAAAGAGGCCAAAGTTCCTTGACGCATCTTCGATCGAATTCGTAGAAACATCGCGAGAATTTACCAACCGTCTGTTTTCCTCGCTATATATATCTACATATTTTAATAATCGAGTAAAACTCGAAAAAAAAAAAACAGTTCGCGGCTTTCAAATAATAATTTTTGTCTCACGTCGGATTGTAAAAAAAAAAAAAATTGAAAACAATTTCAATGCTACTCGTATTTTCATTGACCAAATGTGATAATCAGAACATTAGCGTCTCTGTAGAAACGCGAGATTCTCGCTGCCAAGGATTCACGTCTCGCCGGTATGTAAATACAGTTTAGCCATTTTTTTCGAGTCAAGGATAACCTGAATTTTCGAGACAAACCCGAAAAAAATAGAACTGCGATCACACGTTGACGAGTTGAAGATTTCTTTGACCTTCTGACTTTCATAGATTACGATCGGTCGATCTGCTCGGTGAACTCCCCGAGGTGTTGTTTCAAGGTCACGATAAACGCGCTTCGATATTATCTGTACCTATATATCTATATATGTATCCATTATGCATGTTGCTTTCTAGTTCCACTACAATAACTATAATATCTTCGTTATGCCATTCGAGAGAATAAAACTTCACTACCGTAACGGCTGCAGAAACAAACATATGGAAATTTCTCGGTCTTCGATGACGCGAGTGCTCACTGCTATGGGTCTCAACGAGGTAATTGGGAACGGAAAGGATCGTAGGTGGTTAATAATACTCGTGAAACGAGCTCAGGAGGCTGGCGCGCGCGATCATTGAACATTAAAGTGGTTTTTAACTGTTCACGTACACGCGGGGACACGTGACGAGAGGTATCCCTAGCGGCAGCCGGGGCATTCGGACACTTCGAAAATACGATTTTTCGAGGTCTCCGCTCGACGAATCAAATGAATTTAAACTCAAACGATTTATACAGTATAACACCATTTCTTCAATGTACTATACCCATCAATAACCGGTTTTTGTTAAATGATGTCATCGAAGATTAATGAACTCGCAGAATCGTTCTGGAGCCTCGAGTGTCAAGCCGAAAAAAATCATTTGTTACGAGAGAATACGAAAGTCGGCTTTGAGTGTCGTTAATAATAAATAAACCGAACAAAAATTGTCGAGCATTTATTGTTCGAACTTCTTGGAAAATTTGAATGACGGTTCTGTTATATTCGATAAACAAAACATAAAGCGACTTGCAGCAGTACGAGAAATCGTTGTCAGAAACTCACGCGGTCTAATGGCGGACAGAAGATAACCCCAGTGGCAGATGAGCCGTCACCGATGCCCCTGGACGCGACAATACAAAACGAATAATCACGCGCCACGACACACTCCGCGTGAAAAAAATATGAGGAAAAGTCAAACAACTCGGGGAATACCCCCAGGTCCTCGGGGATCTTTCGGAAAATCGTAAAAACACGATATAATTGTATTCACTTCACGTCGAATTCGCGCGTGTCACCTCGGCATTGACATCGATAAAATGATCCCCGGTAGGATTCGCCAAGGTCTTCGCACAGAATATATATAAGCAACTATCGAAAAATAATCGAAGTCTGTGAGAAAAATGATCGACAATCGAATAATTACGAAAAAAAAAAAAAAAAATCATCGCAATCGAATAATTTTTGTTGAGGAAAAAAACTCCCATATTGATTGACGCGTTAATTAGCTCGGATCGTACTATTGTTTTCTTTGCTCATACATACTGTCGATATGTTTTAACTCACAGTAGCTTTTGTTCGTGCGGCTTCTATGGTTCCATGCACTTCGCTCTGCACTCATAAGCCGGTGATATATACATGTTATACGGGTCTCGACGCTCTCGAGCTGCATATACGACGCGTATCGACAAGTTTCAAGGTCGTTGCAATAATTGAATTATTAACGCTTCAAGAACGTTTTAACTTTTCCTCAGAGTCTGCAATATGTTTTTTAAATCTCTATCGAGAAAAACTATCGAAGGTGCGGTGATATTATTATTATTTTTTATCGAAGCTTTTTTTTGTCGCTGCGATGTTTTTCAAAGAGTGTATATCGATAATTCGACTGAAAGTTCGAAAGAAAAATCTATCGCAACGAGTCTTATCAATCGAATCCCAAGTTTACGATTTCAAATGGGATCGACGGTGTACGTCCAGTCCAAGCGTTGTGTAAATTAGTTCTCGGAATAAGATTTTTCTTAGGCTCCGCAGGAAGAGAGGTTATTACGCAACACTGAGTCACGAGTGAACGAGACGCAAAACTACAAAGTCTACTTGATTACAATTCTACTCGATTATATATGTTTTGTTACGTGCGTTTCTACTCATCGACACGAGACGTTGTGGAAACATTATTATCGTACGATTATGTATAGTTTTTGTCATTAACATCGATGAAATTCGATCGAATTCCGACGAACGATTGTCGCGATTAAATATCATACGAACGTGAATCATCGTCACGTTTAAATATCGACAAAGCGCTCGCAAGCAAACGTATCATTGATATTCTCGAATTATCTTTCTTCTCGAAAAAAAAAAATCTCTGTGACCCATATATGCTTCGTGTATCGAATATCATAAATTAAATCTATCAGCCGTTCGTGACCCTCGCGGTCACGCGGCGTGTTTCGGAACGTTGTAAAAGCTCCGTAAATATTTTCAAACAACCGATCGGACGATAGGAGGGGTGAGAAGATAAGAGTCTTAACGATCGTTCGAAATATAATGTTCAATTTTTATTACCAAAGAAGAATTGTTATGTACATTAATCATTGCGTTAATTCTGTATAATTAATTCTATGTTTACAACAAATATTAATCTATGGTCTTTTTTTTTTTTTTTTTTCGTCTTTTTTTGTAATAAATTCCTTACAGTTAGTGTGTCAGTCGCGTTAAAACGGTAATGCGATACTTTTTATTTATTTTTTTTATTTTTTTCTATCAACGGCGAGCATTCGTCATGGAATAAATAATGTTAAGTACCTTCGTGTATTCCGTTCTCCGTGGACGAGCCGAACGCGCGGACCGCGCGAACCGCCGAGTCAATAGGGAATCGCAAATCGTATGCTTCATGCGCGATGTTTTTTTTTTTCTTTTTTTTACAATCAAACGTTACACGCCGATAAAATTTATCCGGTTCGCTCGGCAGTCTTCCTAAGTAATTAGTGCAGTTAAGTCACTTCCGGGCCCTTCGTTTGCCTCGCGAAACGACGGTGGTATACGATCATTTCCAATGACAATAACACACAGAATTATAATTACGAAAGAATTTATCGTGAAAATCGAGAGAGTGCTTTCGACAAAAACAGCTCGCAGTCTCTCTCGCTGGAAAAAACTTTCACGTTAATTGTTACCGTTGCGTCTAGAAAAATATCGTCTATCTGTTATTTTTTTTTTTTTTTTTTTTTTTTTTTTTTTTTTTTTTTTTTCGTTATCGTCAATGTGAGGGAAACAACAATTGTCCGTATCGATTTCGACCGCTCGCTACATGTTAATTCGCTGCTTTTCCTCAAAATAAGAACTCGCGGATTATCGAGTCCTCTGCATTTATACGTTAACCGCGAGATTCTCAATCTCATCGAATAGTCGTCGAAGGATCATTTTTTTTTTTTTTTTTTTGGATTTTACACAGTGGAAGGCAATTTTTAACGATCGGATAACTCATTCTTGTTTCTTCAAATCACCGTTCGGATAGTCGATTCCTTCTTCTTCTTCAAACAAAATTTTTTTTTTTTTGTTATTTATATGTAAAAAAAAAAATAAAAAATTAATTATTACGCATTACCTTCGCCTTCATCTTCGCTCTCCTCGCCGTTGTTTTTCGCCTGCGCTCCTTTATTGTAATAATCCATATTGTCGTAGTCAACGTCACCCTGTCGCGCCTGTCCTTCTTCGAATCTACAAAAACATCGGTAAAAATCGATAAAATACGTAAAAAATTCCAAAAAGTAATTTTTAATTTTTAAGAGAGAAGATACGTTTATCGGCTTTAAAAAATCGAAAATTTAGCAAAAGAAAAGCAAATGCAGATGAATTAAATTTTCTAAGAATCAGAAGGCATATTATACAGCGCAATAATTGCAGATCAGCCGGTAAGTCATTAAAATCATTGGGTTTTTAGTTATCAAAACTTTAAACGCGTTTTTCTCAAAATTGCATTTTTATGATTATCGTCACGTTTAGCTAAGAAAATAATCGACCGATTTCGATGAAATTTCGTATTCATCGTTCAAAACTTATTGCCTAAAATACAAAACAAAATATTTTTTACATTCCAAAAATTTTTTTTTTTTTTTCGGGTAATTTACTTTTTTTTCATTTTAAAGCGTATCGGTTCATCAATTTTTAACAATTCTCACTTTTTCTTGGTTCGTGTTCTGCATACGGGTGTTAAAGAAACAAAAATGTGTATTGGCTGTGTTTTTTTTTTTTTTTTTTTTCCACAAAAAATACCCAAAATTTCGAAAAAATTGAAGAAATCTTTTGTTTAAAAAAAAATCATGAAAACCGGCAATTTTTTTCTTCACCTAAAGGTAATCGCCCGCCATAATCGCGCGTAAGACTCACTCCGGTTTCCCGATGTTTCCGAATTCCGCAATTTCTCCGATCTCCTGTACGCCCTTTTCCCTGAACCAATCAGCGTCATCCTGTCGATGAAGAATCTGCTCTCCCATGTGTCGTCTTCCGGGCTGTCCGGGCGCTTGTGGGTTCGCGTTAGCGACCTGAACCTTCGGATGATCCTTTTCATCGTCATTTGCGGCTTTAATTGCGGCGCTCTTGTCAGCTTCGTCTTTCCTCGTATCTTCCAATTTGGCGTTTGCCTCGACATTCGTATCGATTATATCGAGAATCGGTAAGACTCCCGATGGCAATCGAACTTTAACGGCGGGTTTGGCGGCGGCAACAGGATTTGGGGATTTATTGGAGACCGTCGAAGCTGAATTGACTCCGGACTTCGTAGAACTTTCGGCTTTGGCTGCTGGTATCAATTTTCTCGAACTCGTCGATTCGATCGGTGAGATCTGCGAAGCAAACAAAATTGAAAAAAAAAAAAAAAAAAAACACCACCAATTAATTATTTCTTATAATAATAATAATAATAATGCATATATCTCGAAAGACAGTCAGATTCGCTCGCAATTAATTCCGTTCGATACCTACCGGGAGACTCGTTTGCGCGATTCATCGGACAAAGCTTCGCAGCAAAATAGACAAAGTTAACAAAATCAGCAGAAAAAAAAAAAAAGAATCAAAGATTAATTTCTATAATTAAGCAGACTTTGCGACAATTTTTTGGGAAGTCTACGAGCTAAAAGAGTAACTAAATATCGAAGACATGCTGTGAGGAAAAAAAAACTATCGATAGCCATCGATAGAAAAAAAAAAAATTATTAATATTATTTCTTCCTTTCGACCCCATCGTCGGCGAAAGCTGCTAAACAAGCCGATGGCAAAGCTTATTGCAAAGATTAACAACCGCAACGTAAACTCGCATCGCGTGATATACACGAAATAAATTTAGATAAATAGTGCAATTTACAGGGTGCAATTAAAACAACTCAAGCGAATTAAAAATAATAACAATTTTATTAAATGCTTTAAGTAACACAGAAGAGGTACACAGGCACATCAAAGGCAAGTCGCGTTCCTCGTAACGCACTCGCCGTCTCCAAG
This sequence comes from Buathra laborator, assembly GCA_934046635.1. Taxonomy (NCBI): domain Eukaryota; kingdom Metazoa; phylum Arthropoda; class Insecta; order Hymenoptera; family Ichneumonidae; genus Buathra; species Buathra laborator. Next base: position 12,229,029 of record OW203900.1, read on the forward strand.
TTTTCCTTCGTGTTTTTTAACCGCTCAATAAAAACGTTAATAAACAATTGCATCGTAGAAAATCGGTAAAATATCGCACGCAAAAACTTGTGATCGTTATAGTTAATTGAAAGAATAAAATTATATTCGTCATAAAAAAAAAAAAAAAAAAAAAGAAAAAAAAAAACGAACAAACAAACGATTTTAATAGATAATAGTAACACACCGCATAACGAAGAGCCGCCATGAGATATCGTCAAACGCACCAGAGTACGAGACACGCAACGAAGAATTTTTCATTCAGGTACATCGACGTCCAATAAACGTTTCTACCAAAAATAGAAAAAAAGAAAACAATATTGAAATTCCCGTTTTTTTCTAACTACAGACAACGAACGCATGCATTCTACTCCGAGGAACCGTTCAATTATCACGAAGTCTCCCGTAACGAAATTATTGACGGGCGTTGTATCACCCAAATTTTTGTTTCGGAGAGTCAAACGATTTTTATAAGCATTTTTTATGAAAAAAAAAAAAAAAAAAAAACATAAATATAGAGAGAGTTTTTTACATATCGCGACTCAATATGCCAACGACCTTATTCTGTATATCCTGAATCTCGTCGGTATCGGAAGGCATCACGTGCGCCCCTCGCGGACGTTCTTCCGGTCGTATCTGCGAATCCTCAACGCCCGGAGGCTTCACGATCGGTATGAAATGTTTAGCGTTTCTTGTACTCGAGGAATCATTTTTTTTATCGTTTGGCGGTGAGATAACGGGTTTTGGCGGTGAATCTCCGACGCTCTCGACTCTGTTGTCTTTGCGACTCTTCGCATCGTCGTCGTCGTTTTTGTAGCGATAAGGCAATGGTAACGAAGCTTTTGCCGATTCTTTCTGTCCGATATCGAGATCTTCCGGACCCGCGGGTACTATGTTACCGTCGCGGCGAATGAATCCTACGTGACTTATCGACTCTTTCTCCGCCGCCCCTCCGCCGCCGCCGCCGCCGCCGCCGCCGCCGCCTCCTCCAACGTCCTCGTCGTTTTTATTATCCTCGACGAGATTCCTTATTGGTTGGTGATCGCGCGGCGCCTGAATCGGATGAGGATTCGCATCGCCCTCGTTGCTCGGACGACTTACCTGCTGATTGCCTGCCGATGGACGACTTCCTTGCTGCTCGTCGGCCGATACTCCTTGAATTGGCGGATTATTCTCGACGTTCGGTTGCGCCAATTGATGAGCGGATCTCGGAGATATCATACTCGGTCCCGGAGACGTTGCTTTGCAGGAGTTCTGAAAGATTTTTAATTTATCGTGAAAATCTTGTAATTCGTTAATTTCAATTTAACGTAATTTTAGAAGTTTTTTTTTTAAATTAAGGAAAGTGTATCGTTACATTTCCAATTAAAAGTGAAATTCCGAGCGAATTTCGAATACTTTCCAATGGGATAAAAATCTGAAATGGTCATAAAAATGTTAATTTTTCATAATAATAATAATATCGAAAAGTTATTAAGAAATTAATTTTTTTTAATTGTTCATCAAAAGTCACGAATTTTGGATACGATTTCGAGATTTTCGAAAGATTTTTCTAAAAACGATATTTCCGAAAATTTGAGAATATTTATAATTAACGAATCAACTTTCGTTAAAAAAAAAAATGTTATCGGATGATTCGCTGAACAAATTTTTCGAAATTATTATTATGCAAAATCAATGTTCTTAGTATCTTCCGTACTTTTTATTTTTTCAAAATTTTATATCATCGTGAAGTCATCAAAATTCTCTCCGAATCTCCCTTTTCGCTGTGAATGTAACGATAAATCATTCGTCAAAAAAATATCGATAGCAATACCTGACTTTCTTTCAATTCCCTTTCGAGTTGTTCGACTTCCTTCTGCAAATGCATTATTTTGCTATCGCTATCACCGTTACTTTTTCTAAGTTCGTTATACTTCTCCTCAATAATCGTTTTATTGTTCTCGAGTTCGAGATTTTTATTTTTCAAATGTTCCAAAGTTTTTTTCTTGTCTTCGGCGGCGTCGCGCAATTGACCCTTTAGATCGCTCAGCGTTCCTTCTAATCTTTTCTTGTCTTCCGACATTTGTTTCTGCTGTTTGTCGCACTTTTCCTCCAAATCTTGATGTTCCGATTGCAGTAATTTGTGATCCTGTTGAAGGGAATTGTACCTCTGCATCGCCTCAATGGTATTTTTGTCTCTCAACGATTTTTCGTCGCTCGCGCGTTGCTGAAGTTCTTGTTTCACCGCTGCGTTCGAACTCTTCTCCTCGGCGAGTGACTTCTCGAGACGAACTTTATATTCGAAGATTACTGCGACACAATAATAATTATCATTATCGCGCGGAGATCGTAATTTTTGCGGTGAAAATTTGATTAGAATGGTTCGGTACCTTGCAGCTGCGCCGCGAGTGCCTCCTGCTGATGGGCACATTGTACGTGCAATTCGCGCAATCGGGACATCTCCGTCGTTGCGGCTCGATAAAGAAAGACGAGAAGGACGACTACGACACCACAAGCTCCGTAAACGGCGAGGCGGCCTCCTCGGCCCCTGCCGAGTCGAGAGCCGCTCATCTCTGTAATTTAAAAATAAAAAAAATCGATTAAACGTTCGGATCAATAATCGATATCAATCGATCCTTTAGTTTTGTAGCCAAAGACGCTGGAAAATTTCTAAAAATAAATTGTTGTCATCGAAATCTCATTTTTATCATTAGTTAGTTATTAAATTGTTATTAATAATGATAAGAAAAATTTAAGGCGAACTAATGGCAAAAATATGATTTCGATTATATCGGACGCGATCTTTCGTATTGAATATCGAGTGGAAGTAAAAAAATAAATAGCACATTCGTAAGTTTGCGATTATCGGGAAAAACGCAGAAAAATGAATCTTGAGATATATATATATATATTTAAATGTTGTAGAAAAAATTTATAGTCGATTTTAGAAAATTCAGCGATATTTACGTAATTACGTTTTTCGTGAAAATCAACGATGAAAAAATGTGAAACATCATAATAAAATATCTATACGATTTTTTTGGTCAAAAAATTCCGAGAACAACCGAACAGTTATTTCCTAAAGTAATCGCAAAAAAAAAAAAATGTTTTTTTTCGACGCGACTTAAATTTGGAAAATCAGAAAAGCCATTATCTAAAAAATGATTCTGACGCAATCGAAAAAAAAAAAAAAAAAAAAAAAAAAAAATTATTCTTATAAAAAAAAAATTTGTTAATAAATTTCATTTTTTTTGCTATAGAATTCGTTTATTATTGAAAATATTAACCACCGCAGTATATCGATTTTTGTCAATAGTTCCGAACGAATATAGACATCGCGTCCCATTATTTCGTAACTGAAGTTCAATAACACCGAACGGTACATATTCTCCATCCGGAGCACTCGATTACGCGGATACAGCGTTATAAAAGCAAATTGCAGGTGAACGTCGGTAATAACTGTCGGAGGAACGTCGGGCGACATGTCTATGCAAAGTTTTCGGTACAACTGTTAAGTATCGTCGGCTTCTCACGAAACAACGCCGTTGAGAAATCGTTAATAATCGCATAGCGGTATTAAGCGGATTAAGAAATAACAGCAAAGCTCTCGGTATACGTTGATATTCCGCGAATGTGAATAATACCGTTGCAACGTTTCTCCCTCTGTATTCGTCTCTATTATCCCTTATATTCCGACGACAACCGATGAGTCGGCTATCTAACGAGTAAAAGAGGTCATAAGGGAGACTCGTGTGCGAATAATTAATAAGTGGCAACCCTCGGCGCGAGAATTGAGGGGAAAAAAGGGTTCGTGACTCGCGTACGTCGCGCACAACGATTTTATGTATACAAAGTAAATCATCGACTCGCGATGAAAATGACCAACGAACGTTAGATATTCTCGAATAGAAATTGTAGCGAATCGGTCAGTTTAGTCGCGAGAACTCGTTTCGTTATCGTAGTAAGTATAGTTTGACTATAATAACGCGAAACATCGCGTGTTTCGTCGGCGGGGCACGCGCGCTGAATAATACGATAAGCCGACAACAACTCTCAATTACAAACGCAAATCCTGCGGAATCACAGTGACGAAATGATACGAAAAGAGAGATTTACTGAATTATAACGCATCGCGGTTGTCGAGCGTTAAAAATTTTATTATTCGAAAAAAAAAAAAAAAAAAAAAAAAAAAAAAAAAAAAAAAAATGGCTGAAATAATAAATTGTCGGGATTTAGGATTGTCGCGAGTTATTCGCACAGATTGCGAGTGCATTATTCGCGAGTACTCGGGAGAGAGAAAAATAAAAATATTATTTCATAATTCCCCGTTAGAACGATGTGCGACACACATCGCGCGATGTGTAAAGCCGCTCTCGGTGCGCAACGGCTGCGAGACTCACTCGTGCGAAGCTATATTCCCCGCCTTCGTCGCGAGGATTCCTCCGACCCCTGAGGGGTCGCGTGTAAACGTGGAAGTGCCACGTCATTTATTTCTGCTGTACTTACGGTAGATAAAATGGTGAACGTTATTATAACGATAGGAGAGGTCGAGATGATGCGCTGGTCGAGTTAAAACTCACGCATCGATAAACCCGATTTTTTTTTCTCAACTTCGCTTGAATGCGAAAATAAATAATGTGCTGCGAGATTTTTTTTAGTTTTTTGTCGAAAAAAAAAAAAAAAAAAAAAAAAAAAAAAAATTACTCGTACGATAATATACGGAATAAGAAAAAACATAACCAAACGACAAAATAAAAGATTTGCGAATTAAAACACAATTTAGGAATCATAAGTTAAAATAATCGATACGAAGCGTCGTTCGGGGATGTAGAAACGTTTTTACTGCACGAGCATTAAGAAACGAGTCTAATAGGAATATTTGACTCCGTCACGACTACGCTAACTGTAACAGATTACGCGGATCGAAACGCCTATATTTCGTGACTTGTTCCTCGAGGACGTCTATTTTCACGACAATTATGACAGACGATTTGTTCATCCGTCTGCGACGTCGAAAAAAAGAAAAAAAAAACCCGCAAAGAAGCAGTTATAGACTTTGTGTGTAAATGGGAGATCCGCTCGGTGTGCCGCGATGTCTGGTGAACGGTGGGAGGGGTGGATGGGTTTGAGTTCACTGACATCGAGGCACGCGCGAGGCAATTTTCCTGTCGGATTTTTTTCGGCAAATAAAAATGTTGTGCCATCAACCATTTTCTCGTTTAAAAAAATATGCAGTCGCAAAAAGAGGAATAAATAAAAAAAAGACGAACACTCGCTTCGATTCATCGCGGCAAGTTGCGTGTCGTGCAAAATTGCGAATACGCTGAATGGACAATCTGACTATACGGTTGTGTCGACGAGTACACGAGCGGCGAGGTACAGCAATTTCAGGTTAATGCCATTTCCCAACTGGTAGTTACTACGAGTACTCCAAGACGAAACGCATTGTACGGTAGTCAATGCGGAGACACACCGTACACGCGGCTCTGACCCTCGGTGAAAGTATAATGGAAAGTTTACGAGGGCTCAGCATCCCGAGTGATACGGAGATTATTTTATTCCCACGACTCCGAGCAATCGTGGAATATCCGTTTTCGGCCGATTATTCATTAATTCATTGCGAAAAAAAACATCAAATTCGTAAACACGAGTCACTTTTTTGATCGTTAAAGCGGGTCGGGCTATCACTTCGTAATTATCACGAGATAATTCGCTATATTTATTTAATTACGCGTTATTTATCCACGAAAAAAAAGTGATGTTGCAAAGTTTAAAAAAATGACATTTTCGTTCGATAAAACCGTTAGAAAGCACTCGTCGTTATTACGTTAGAAAATCGAATAATTATTAACGGTTTTTCGTAAGAGTGATTTATAAAACATTTATGAAAAACATTCTACAAACAGCTGTCGTTAATCCGATTGACCCAAGCATTCACACTACCGGCAATTATAACGCGGCATGCTTCGTTGACAGTACGTGACATCACTTCAACCGCATCGCCTCTCGACGAGGCACGACAAAACATTCAGAAACCGTGTGCCCTCGTTACACTCTTACAGATACATGTATATATACATATAAAACACGTCTTTACTGTTTAACAAAGCCGACGAATAACGCACGAGATAATAAATATAGAACGAAAGATAATCCAGATAATTCGCAAAAGGATATTTTCACGGACGATCGAAACGTCAAATTTTTCAATGAGTACACATACGGTTCGATTGTTAAACCAATAGCCAATAAGATGTGTTTATTAAAGATTGTGTGCTTACCTCGTTAACACAGCTGTACCGTCTTTTGTTTCTTCCTCAACTCCTCGTCATTATTTCGCACACTCTCCTACTCCGTACTTGTCGCGTGGGCGATAACAGTCGGGTCTTTTTTTTTTCGTCTCTTGATGTATAATCCTCACTTGTATCCGATGGGTTATGTGCCGCTGCGTTCGCCGAATGGCGTACTCGATACGCGGAGTTTACCCGTGTGAATGCGAGGGAAGAGGCGACGCGACGCCGATCGAGCCTCCCCGTGGCTCGCGGCTCACGCTGCCCCGAGAGGCCCGAGAGCCCCGAGGAAATAAAAAAAAAGAAGAAAGAAACGAAATAAAGATCCAAACTACAAGACCCCTCCCCCTGTCAGTGCGCGTGGACCGATAACATAAACGTCTTCGGAGTAGAACGTTTAATACGCGGTACGCGACGAATGATCCTTAACTCAGATTTTACGACTGTATAACGGTGGAAAAGAAAAAAAAAAGATACAGCAGCGAAGCGACCGATGGAAGCTGGATAGAGCCGGGTTTTCACGGCGAACCATCAAAGTTTTCGAGACCAGTCGGTACAAAAATTTGACTTGAACTTGGCGACGAAGTTTTCGTGGCGGACGATGGTGGCGTTGTTGTTCCCAACGAGTCGCTGTAATTCGGCCCTAAAATATATCGATCTCGTTGCTTGTATTTACCGTCGGTAAAGAGATTTCTCGACGTTGCTTGTCGAGTAGAGATGGTGCGTCGGAATTGATCGCGGCGGGGCCACAGTCGATTGACTACGATTCTCGTTTCGGTTTCCGTCGGTACGAAAACATCCATTTATCGAGTTTACCAAACAAAAGATTAATTTATTTGATATCGGTTTTTCATACATTTTTTATGATTAATCCTCGTTCTTCGTATGCGTGATAAATAAATTAAAAAAGGCGGGAAACCGGCGTTTGCACAGGCGTTGTTGCAGTCTAATAGTTAAGATACCACGTTAGAGTCACGGAATGGTGTCCGTAGTTACGCCGTAGCACGAGCGCTCACCCAAGAGCTCTCGCATTCTCGGCTGCTTCGCGATCGCTCGCTGTTATCACCCGCGCTTCGGACGAGGAACGTTCGCGTGAGAGAGCGTAACCGCAGCATAGAGATCTAACAAACAAAAACAGGAGGGGCTCCCCCCCTTTCGGTACGCGATTTCCTCGATTACATATCGCGATTCTCATCGTGGCACATCGCGTTCGTACGTTTATCGTCGATAGACAATTGACAAACATCGACGATACGATTATCGAGTGCAACAGTGAAGCCATTGAGGTGTGTGACAGTGTCGTGAAAAAGGAAAAAGAAAATCGTGGAGGAAAAAAATTGTAATTTCCACGGTCGTGAAAAGGCCGTGGGCGTCTCGAAGTCCGTTCACGTACACTCGGGCCGCTTTATGCCGAGGCTGCGAGAAGCCTCAGGCTGGACACTCTCACTCGGAAAGTAACAAGGAATTCTGTGTTACACGTTCGGCGCATCGTAACCGTTCATCAAAATACTGTGTGTTTCGTTTGTGAGTGAAGTTAAAGAAAAGAAAAACAACAAAAATCGAAAAATAATCAAAGTGACAAATTTCGAAAATTGTGAAAAAGTTTTTCTCGTTATTCGGTGAAAGTCGAAGAAAAAAAAAAGTTAACCATGAAGTAGTAGCGAGTTTGTCGGGAAGCATCGAGGTTACTGGACGCCAAAAGGATTATCCTCTACGCTGTTCGTTGTTTGTTTTTTTTTTTTTCTCGTTTCTTTTATTTCCACAATAAAAGTTGCTTACGCGGTGCACGAGGTGCAACGGCTGCTTCGTCTTCGCGGGCTCTGCATAAATCTACGTGCGATCGTAAGATCGCGAAATTAAAAAGAATTTTTTTTTTTTTTTTTTCATCGTTTCCGAAACGGCCCTGTGACGGTGTCAGTGATGAGTGAATGAGTGATGAGTGATAAACCTCGGAGATTCTTTGTGCTTACGAATTTGGTGAATAATAACGTGCGCGTTCGCGACTTCGTCTACTCCGGGAATCGTTGCAGCAGCAGTTTTTTTTACGAATTGACTAGCTGTCTCGCTAGAGAAAACATCGCCGTGCTGCATCGAAAAAGCTGTCGAGATGCCGTAAGTTAAACAAAGAATATCATTTCAATAATAATCGCATAGTTCATAGTTTAATTTTCGCTTTTGCATCGTTGTAATCGATGTGCAACAATGAGAACGATATTTCGATTTCGTTGCCGACGGATAGCCGTTCCCCGACCATAAGGAACGGAGCATAGGGAACGCGGTAGAGAGCCTCTTGTGGCATACCGCCCGAGTCACGCGCATTCCCCAACCGGAAGGGACCTCACTGAGAGTTAAAAAAAAAATATAAAAAAAATAAGAACAAGTTAAGTAATTTCGACAAAAACAATCGACAATCGATCTTTTTTATATTGCTTTATAATCGCGAATTCATTTTTTTTATTATCGCGATATAACGATAAGTTAAAAAAAAAAAAAAAATCGCGTCACGTAATTATCAAAACTGCACACTCGGGCGGTTCGTATAGCGTCGGAAGTTGAAGCGATGAATGGCTCGTTTATACGCGCTTATTAAGTACAATACACTTTCGGCAGTAAATAGGTCGTTGGCTTCTTCGTTAATTATACTTCATATACATTCAGATATTTATTAATACCGCAATGTATAGTTGAATCTTTAATAGTTGTACGCTAAACGTGTTTGTCCTGTCGACTAGTGGCATGTAAATCGTAATGCATTATAAATTTGTATATATATAGCTGTGCTCGTTGAATCCTCGTTAGATCTCGAAGTAAAATGCTTGAACGCAAAAAAATTAAACCGAAAATACGATTTCGACGAATTCACGATTTCGATCGGAAATTTTTTTTTTTTTTTTTTTTTTTTTTTCGTTCGTCAGCTGATCGTTCGATAATCGACTTTTACTCCGCGCGATAATTCATTCATTTGTTTTCCATTTGCTGCATCGATGCATCGCACCGTAGTACATCCGTAGTGTGTACGCGAACGCGGAAAAACCGTCGAAGTATTATCGTTCAACACTTAGTCGAGTACACACGGTAAAACTGAGCGCATATAGCTGTAACTGCATCGCGTTCCGCATTCGTCGTACGACGGCGAAGTTGAAGCTTTAACGTCGTCGATCCTCGACGAAACTACTGTAATTTACTACCCACTGGTATACATGTGAGGATTAAGTATACATAAGGATTTCTCCCGAGTCGAGAACAACACGACTCTACCCCCCCCCCCCCCCCCCCCCCCCCCTTTTCTCTTTCGAGGGATTTATAGAGTCGCGACGTGGATTATACGGAAGTAGTTCGCGTTTCAGGCAAAGTGCCGATTTCAGGCATCTTGATAACTCGACTGTTCGCGTATTTAGACAAACTTATTTCGACGCTCGAAGCTGTATGCGCGACTGGGGTAACGCGATTGAATTAAGTTTTATCGCAATCATCTTCTCGCGACATTGTTATCGTCGAAATTGATAACAAAAGTAGTTTGTTATTTTTTTTTTTTTTTTTTTTTTTTTTTCATTCAACTCGATAATTCAAGTAACTCAGCTTTATCACGGAGTTTCTATAACTACGAGCGCTGAAATAGCGTGTGGAAGTTGAAATAATGCAGGTGTTATGCACGCAATGATTCAACTCTGAATTTTATAACGAAATCTCGTCAATCATTGGCGCACAGCAAGAAATGAGTTATCTTTAAATTTTTTTTTTTTTTTTTTTTTTACTTCGATGAAGCAATGTGAAAATAATTTATATATTAATTATTTTTATCTCTCGTATCGTTCTTGAATCGTGCGATAGGCAGTTAGCGACTAGTCTCGAATCCCCCGTGTAGCAAGTGGGTCATAGCGTGCTGCTGGTGCTGCGATGTCTGTACGCTGCTGGAAAAGCTCGAGGTGAGGTAGCAACGGCGTCAAGCAGCAGCAGCAGCAGCAGCCAGCAGCAGGGCCACCGCCTCTGCTTCGACGCGCGCGGCAACGCGGAACGACGACGCGCTCTCCGGAGAGCTCTCCGGGCGTCCATTTTGCCCCCATGTAACTCACGGTCTCAGTTCGTACGAACGAGAATTTCTCAATTCTTCCATTTTATCGTTGCATTCGTGAAAAATCTCACATTGTTTATTGTTTTCAAAAACATTTGTATACATACCGAAACATCGAACAAAACGAATTCGATTAATCGAATTCGTATGCAAAATGTTTTTCTCTCGCGACCTCCGTTCGGACGCACGAGAATTTCTCAATTCTTTCATTTTATCGGTGCATCAAAGAAAAATATCATCGTTTCTCGAATTATTTGTATACATACTGAAACATCGAAGAAAACGAATTCGATTAATCGAACTCGCGTGCGAAATGTTTTTCTCTCGCAATCTCCGTTCGTAAAAACGAGAATTTCTCAGTTCTTTCATTTCGTCGGTGCATTTGAGAAAAATATAATCGTTTCCCAAAAATTTTGTATACATACTAAAACATCGAAGAAAACGAATTCGATTAATCGAACTCGCGTGCGAAATGTTTTTCTCTCGCAATCTCCGTTCGTAAAAACAAAAATTTCTCAGTTCTTTCATTTCATCGGTGCATTTGAGAAAAATATAATCGTTTCCCAAAAATTTTGTATACATACTAAAACATCGAAGAAAACGAATTCGATTAATCGAACTCGCGTGCGAAATGTTTTTCTCTCGCGATCTCCGTTCGTAAAAATTAAAGTTTCTCAATTCTTTCATTTTATCGGGTCGTAAATGCAAAAAAAACTCATAATTTCCCGAAACATGTATATATATACCGAAACATCGAAAAAACGGATTCGATTAATCGAATTCGTATGCAAAATGTTTTTTCCTCGCGTATTACGAAACTTTTCCGGTAATCTTTTCGCTACGAATATTTCACGATGCACCTGTTCGCCGAGTATCTCTCGCATAGTCGAAGGAAAGTCGGTGGCAACGATGGAAGTGAGAGCGTTCGAGAGACTCGAGAATCGGTTTACTTTGTACCAAAGCTGACGACGAGCGTTGGAGTAACTCTTCCACAGTAAATTCGCCCGAATGCCGTTGCGATATTGTTATGCAGCGGGACGATTGCTCAACGTCTTTCCTTATTAATTCGCCGGAATCTTATGAATCTTAATGATTACACGCGATCGATGCATCTTTTTCCCTATCGATAACGCGGAAAAACTTCGTATCACGCAGAGAATTTTTCTTCTTCCGTCGAAAATTTCTAAAACGAGAAGTCGGAACGACGGATAGAGATCCGACACGATAATTCGGTGGCTCTCTCGGTGGCGTTCTGCTGCTGCTTCGAGGCATCGCGATCTCGCGAGGGCAGGTAAAAGCAACCGAGCGACAGCAGTGAGCGGTTATATTTTCGGCAGCCTTCGTTTCCCCTATCGGTTGCGCCTCTGCGGCTCTGCTGATGTTGCATTGAGCGCACGAAACGAGAAATCCCGACGAAGGCGCGTTACGAAAAATCGAAAAAAAAAAAAAAAAAAAAAAAAACAGCTTATCGTGGGGTTTTTCTCGGATATATCGCATTATATACGTTAAAAATCGATCATTTGTTCTCCTCGTAAACAATTAAAATGATATAAAAATGTTTCGTTCTCGCATTTCGATAAATTTTTTTTCGAAAAAAAAAAAAAAAAAAAGACTTTTTTTTGTTTTTCGAAAGTTGCAGTACATTTTTAGCGATTTATTTTTCGACATTTCGGAGTTTCACAGGTGTGAGTTATCCGATACGAAAATTGCGTTTCTCACGCGAAATTCGTAAACAACAAAAAAAAAAAGCGTTCGATAGTTCGAACAATAGAAAGGAGTACTCGGGAGCATTAGGAGCCCCGGTAGCAAATTACACGAACCCCTTCGCAAGTCTCCGCGCCGAAGAAAATAAAATCGGAGGGGATGAAAAAAAAAAAAAAAAAAAAAAAAAAAAAAAAAAATTGAACCGTACGGAAGTCTGTCGGGGGGAATGAAGTGCGAGCCGAAGGCGACACAGACAGAAACATCCCCTTTCCGAGTCGAACAAAACGGAGTAGAAAACGGGTCGGACATAGTGAGCGGACGAAGTAGACAAAAAAAAAAAAAAAAACAAAACAAAAGGCAGGTATACTGGACGTATAGAACAAAAGGGTTGAAAAACACTTTCCGCGAAAAATTACGTACGATTCTCCCTTTCGCGTTCTCCCTTCGCGTAAGTAAAGGGGACAACGAGTCTGCAATCCCCAGCTATGTTTATATTTATTTTTTATTGAAAACTGAACACAAAACTTTAAAATTAATTTGAACAATTAATTTTTTTTTTTTTTTCCCAACTTTCGAACGATGTTTCGCAAGTTGCATATCCGATGAGAGTGCAGACCGGCGTTCGTGACACCGGCGTATGTATACAACGATTGCACAGGTGCGCTGCACACGCGTTCTCTTTGCTTTCTTCTCGTCACGAATGTATATATAGGTGTTTGTTGTACCCGAAGAGAAGAAAACTCGAAGGTTTGATTGACTTTATATTCTCCGACAGCAATAATGTTGTTTTATAACAACTATTAGAGATTCTAACAGCGAAATCTTCGAAGTCGCGAAATTTTGTAAATCGATCGATATATCGATGAATTAATAAAAACTTTCATTGCTATATACGATTTTTTTTTCTTATGCAATAAAACTTCAAAGTATTTTCCGTAAAAAATTTCACTTTTTTTAAACCCCAATTTACAAAATCGTAATTACCGATTGGATTTTAATTATCCGCTTTTATTTCGAATAATCGAGTAATCGATTTTTTTTTCTCGTAATTTTATTCGCCGTTAGGGAACAATCGAAATGTTTTACAACCGTGGCGTTCCCTTAATCCGCATACTAACGTTTACACGGGTAGAAACAACTATTATCGAGGTGCAACGCCCCGACGTAAACCCCGGCGTCGCGACGCTTTTCCTCACTTTGTTCGTTCGTTCGGCGACTGTGGTCACCGCCTCTCCACGCGCCCCTCCGTTCGAGAATACGTCGGTGTCATTTTTTTTTTTTTTTTTTTTTTTTTTTTTTTTTTAACGAGCGAATAGCCTTTAACGTCCTCACCTTCGACAACTCGTTTAACGCGAGAGATCTTTCGTCGTCACGTATACCGATCGCATCCGTGAAAACGTTATATTTCGCTATCGATCGAAGTCTCATTTTGACGAACGTCTATCGCGCGGCGGGTTTCCGAATTTCCTTTCGGATAATATCAGAATTGATAGAGGATGTGGAAGAAAACGGGAGGAATGTACAATGGCGGTTCGTGCGGATACAGCGCGCGCGGCTCGCACGTGGAATACCAGACTCGGCGAACGGTTGCGTTACCTAATACGGGATGCACGCCGACCGAACCGTCCTCTGTGCCACGACGCTCCTCGTGAACCTCGTATTTCTCGAGGGAAATATATATATCGAATGTTTGTAAGGGAAAAAAAAAAAAAAAAAAAATAGTTTAACTTTATTGGCTATCGATGTTTTACTTTTCTCGTCAATCTTGTCGAACGATGGAAGTTACGAGAATTTTATTATATTCAATAATTTACGTCGTCGGCGAAAGCAGTAACTTTTTTTTCGATATGGTAATCGACGATAAACCATTTTTCGTTCGTTTCCGTCGCGTATTTTTGAAATGGAGTATTTAACTATCAATTATTTTGATTCTAAAACCAATCGGTAGTTTCGTGATCATCGGGGAAAAAAAAAAAAAAAATTTTTTTTTGTTGTTCCGGCAGATTCTTGATTATCGGAAAACAATACTTTGAAATTATTTTTGACGCATTTGTGCGAAATTCGGAGCGGATACGAGAAAAAAAAATAAATACTGTACTGAGTTAATAAAATCGATTTTTTAAGCCGTTGCACTGTGACGAAAAACGTGACGTTTTTTTTTTTTTTTTTTTTTTTTTTTTTTTTTTTTTTTTTTTTTTTTTTTAATAAAATGACGAAGTAATTTTTTTTTTTTTTTTTATAAAAACGAAAATTTCGGTCAAATTTCGTCTTGACGTTTTTCAAGGAATTTTTTTCATGCTGAACACGAATTCAATTTTAATTTAAACACAAAATCAAATGTTCCGTCATAAATTATCAAAATCCATTTTTACGATTTATTATTATTATATTTTTTTATGTAATTATCAATAAACGATTTTTTTCGAATGTACTAATGATTTCTTTCGATCGAAAACGTGAAATTCGGAGTATTATTTTTTACCTGTAAAACATCGATCCCGAATGCGGCGCGAGAGGTAACGATCAGCTATGACTCACTCGTCGCATTTGTTCGCATCGAGATACATAGGGAGTCGGACATTGAGGCATTGCATCGACAGAACTCGGCAGAGTGTTAAGCGAACGACCATTCGAGAGATCAAGGTGGTGTCTCCCACGGGTATACGATCTGAACGAACGTAGAAACTCGTAGAACTGCTGAATGCATACGCATGCGGTCGATGCAGTAGACAAAAGTTCAGTGGACGCATTCGTCGTATGCATCGCAGTGCGGATGATGTGTGTATGCATAGCGTACGTAAGGATTCGTGAAGTCACTCTCGCCGAACGCGAAGAGCGCAGCAACGTCGTTACAAATGTACGTGACGTTCGATAGCGCAGCTATGGCGGCACCGCGTTGATCCACGCCGCGCAATAGATCGATACATAACCTATACACCGACGTAAATTTGTTATGGCAATGCACACGTTTGTAATTGATGTTAAAACGTTTATTCAATTCCACATCTGGAAAAATCGATGACCCCCTGCGATAAACTACAATTTTCATTTATTAATCCGCCAATTCGCTACGTCCGTAATCCCGCGTAATTGAGATACACGTAAACCAATGGCGATATCTCACTTATATATTTCAATAAAAAATAAATAAAAGTCGATGAATAACTCACGCGATCGTAAAAAAAAAATTGATTTTTTCGCAATAATACGAAAATATATATTTATTTATTTATTTATATATATATATGTATATATACCGTGAAAGTTTTTAATCGACATAAATGAAATAACATCGCGCGTAAACATGGAAGTTATCGCGTTTTATCGTATTTTATCGTATGAAGTTTTAATATACCGAAATTGTGGGGTATATCGACGACTAAATATCATAATCAAACCAATCGAATTTCAATCATTCGTATGCGGCTAATATATTAATTTTCTTTGCTGTTCCTGTCGTTATATTGACAAGCTATTGCCGCCACGTTGATTCCTACATATCGGTTTCGATAGGTACGTATACGCTAATTGAAACTCCCCTATTGACATATTATACAGTAGTGACGCGTACCTTTATTACAATGCTGTGCATTACAACGATAGAGAGACAGGTCATTTATGGAATTAATGATACCAATGAAACACTCCGCTCGCCAGGCACCGAACTCGCGACAGTGGTTCTCATTTTAATCGAATTCAATCGAATTGTCGAAAGCAAAACGTTTCGTGTTTCGAATACTCGACAATCATAGGAAATTCGATATTCATAACGTTATTCGCGATAAAATTATAACAGGGTATCGGATTAGCAGAATTAGAGTCATTAGGCATTACGAGGAATTCGGCTCCAAAAAAAAAAAAAAAATAATAATAACTATTAATTTATTTACACAATATATATAAATATAATATCGATTAAATATTAACAATAATATTTTTTCTTTTTTATTTTAATCTTTTTTCTGATAAATCATATCTCTGTACAAAAAACATGAAAATCGAAAAAAAAAACAAGAAACAAAAAATTCATTGATGTCAATAATTTTTTTTCACCGCTCGGCATTTACATATAACCGTTAATTCGAAAAAAAAAAAAAAAAAAAAAAAAAAAAAAAAAAAAAAATTGTAATTTTTCCCTCGATAATTATCCCGACTACCGAATGCTGCTCTCTCGATTCTCTCGTTGTATATAGCTGTATAGAGATACAGTAGCAAGTCAAGTCGAATACGTATTCAGTTTGATTACATCGAAGCGAAATTCGAGTCACGATTCGTCGTGGCTATATGGCTGTTGCTGGCGCGTTGGGGTATCTGTATGTAACTGGACGGGTCGCATACAGCACGTTCACCCGCCGTTGTTTCTCTACGTCCGTATTAGTGTGGGCTGCTCTTTTGCCCGCGAGGGCTTCGTACCGAATAATTTCGTGTGTCGTTCCCGAGCGTGCGAGGTGAGGTGACCGAGAGGGTCGTTTTCACGCCGCTCCGAGAGCCCATATATATATATATATATATATATATATATATATATATATATATACAACGCGTATAGAGAGAGTTCGCCGTTCGCTTGTGTTTCTCTCGGTCGTTCGTTCATTTCGTACGTTACGCGGCACGACTGTGAGCGATCGTCGTTTACGTGTATTCGCGCCACGAATACGGAGGGTTGTTTCCTGCGCTGCGGCTGTACACTCGTGCGCCCTGCGAGGGAGGAAGGCCTCGCGATGTGTTTATAGTTACTCTGCTTGAATAGACTTTGCGCGTACGTCTCTCTCTCTGTCTCTCTCTCTCTCTCAGTAACAGAAAATCCACAGTCCGGTCAATTCTCACACAGCTGCGTACACGTTTCGGGACTATAGGTAGAAAACGCGTATAGAACGTACCGATAATAATGCACCCTAATCCCTCGCGCGCCACTATTCGAGGGACGAATTCGATGAGTTGCACCCCTCGAACGTCTATTTCGATGCGACAGGAATATATTTCGTTCCTTCATTTCCTATGGATTTTTCTCGAAGCGTTCGAGAATTGACTGCATTACTCGCGATATATATACATATATATACATTTATACGTATTTATTATCGCTGATTAAAATTACGAGGAATTTATCGAAAAAAAAAAAAAAAATTACTGATAATAATAATAATTAATAAAAATTTAAGTACATAATATTTATTTATGTATTTATATTTATATAATATATATATATAGATATATCAATTAAATATTAATAATTTTATCGAATTAATGGTTTTTTTCTCAGTTGCATACATATATATATATATATATGTAGATACGAGTTTATTCACAGAATTACGAACAATCGACGCAAAATTTTTTCGTTGAAACGTATTCCTCCGTTAATATCGAATTTATCCAATATGGCGCATGCATTGCGTATTCAAAGAACGCGCGTTGATGGATTAGTCTTCGATTCTTCGATCCCCTATTGTCCGCATAATGATTTATCGAGTTTCGTAAATTGGATGACCACGTCAAGAGCTTCGAGATTCGGGCGATGACTCTTCACTCTCTACGTAAATCGCGGAGATTTTGCATCGCGCCACACTTCGCGGCTTTGCACCGCGTGTTGTTGTACGAGGAATTTACGTGATCGAATGTCGTTCCTCGGGGGCATACGGCCGACGAGAACGCGCACGAGCACTCGGGATATATCGTGTGTGTTTCACAATGCGCATTATGCGTGTACGTAACGTAAATGGCAATGCATTCGTGTTTATCACTGTTAAGCTTAGTCAGCAGCGGAACAACGGGGGCCCCGCCAAACGCACTAAAATAATAATAGGATAAATGGCGAAAAGCGTTCGATATATAATAGACGATCTGATTATCAAGAGAATCGAAAATCTTTTCATTTTCGTTTTCATTTATCGACAAAATATCATAGTTTAGTTTCGTACAATAAATTTCGAAAAAAAAAAAAAAAAAAAAATCGAAGAAAAGATCGAAAAAAATCGTTTTGAGTGCACGAAAAACGAAAAAATCGTTTTAAATCCACGAAAAATGAAAAAATCGTTTAGAGTCCACGAAAAATGCAAAAATGGTATTGCGTCGACGAAAAACGAAAAAAATCGTATTGCGCTCACGAAAAACGAAAAAATCGTATTGCGTCCACGAAAAACGAAAAAAATCGTATTGCGTTCACGAAAAACGAAAAAAATCGTATTGCGTTCACGAAAAACGAAAAAATCGTATTGCGTCCACGAAAAACGAAGAATTGTCGATTTCTTTACGATGAAGTTGCAACGATTCCTCGGCAATTGGTTAAAAAAAAAAAAAAAAAAAAAAAAACACGTACCCCGCAGCAGCCGGGTGCGCGGTGGAAAAAGGTAAGAGAAGCGAAGAGAGATCGTAACGTTCGGATAAAAATATAACGCCGGAACAGGGGGATTATCTCGTGAGCAAACCGCAAAACCGAGAGTAACAGTACCCGCGCGCGCTTCGCGTTGTCGGTGGAGTCGACGGTGGCTAAGAGACGCGATGTCGAGGAACGAAGGGAAAACGTTACGAAGAGTGAGACAGTTGCGCGGGTTTCGCACACCCACCTACCTACCTACCTACCAGAGCTTCGAGAGCTGCTTCGGCGTCGCAACGCCGGAGCACAGCGAGAGATCGCCAGCAGCAGCAGCAGCAGCACATCGAGCAAACGAACGAACGCAACGGTTCGCTCGATCCTCACTCTCCGGGCTCTCGTTCGTTCGTTCGTTCGTTCGTTCGCTTGGCTCTCGGGCGACGAGGCAAGTCGGCAGCCTTCCGCGGGCGTCGCGGTTCTCAATCGCGGAACCTCGACGCACCCACTACAACTGGTCGCACATACACGCTTTCGAGACGAAAGGCATAGTGCAAGCGGCCTTTTCACGTCGTCGTCGTCGGACGAAATAACGGCGTTACCAGTGCACCCGGAGGAAACAGCGACAGAGGCAATATCGTGCTGAGCAGTGGTTCTCAGTTGAAATTACATCGAAATCATGTTTCTCGCAAAATTCTTACAAATCTACCTGATTTTTCTTTTCGACAAAAAAAAATTACACCCTTCGAAAAATTCATGACTCCGAAAAAAAAATTTCGAAAAAAAAAAATCGATTCGATACAATTTTTTTTTATCGAAATTTTTTTTTCGGAGTCATACATTTTTCGAAAATCGAAATCGAAAAAAAAAAATCGATTCGATACGATTTTTTTTTTTCGATTTTCGAATTTTTATAAAATGGGAATAATTACATTATTAGTCGAACTGTAATTTTCGCGGGAAACCCGAATATGTTCATTCAACAGCAGTCTCGTAAATTGAATTCTCGTTATTACGCGGCGAGCGCTGTTGATTGGCGGGTCAAAGTACAAACAGAACTATGGGTTTCGGGTTATTGATTCGAAGGATAGTGTTGTACTAAATATATACATTGTAACCGTCTAAAAATCGGTTGAAAAATATGTTTCCACTGTACAGCAATTATCTCGTAATTAGAATAATAATTTTATTTGCATATCGATGAATTTGGATTTTGTAATTCGATATAAATTTACATCTTTAATTACTCGATAATTGGAACGAAAAAATGTCAGTTTTCACGATCGTTAAATTACGATGATGTTGCGATATAAAAAAAAAATAATTAAGGAATAAAAAAATGAAGAAGTGGTGCCAACGATTATTGATTGGTTATTTCCATCGTTAAAGTATTCACGACAATACATATATATATTACTCGAAAGGAGGTCGTGACCTTCAGGTTATTCGTCCTGCGAGCACTTCGAAGTGTGCGGAGAGGGAGAGAATATGAATGACCTGACAGGATACACGTGTCCGCAATTCCTTGTACCACTTATTTCACTTTTCGTCGCGGAAGAAATTCGCCCTTCGAGACTTTTTTTGCCATTTTTTCTTATCGCTCTTTTTTTTCTGTATCTACATATTCGTTATCGGAATATTGAAAGAAAAAAAAAAAATTTCGATGAGTTTTGATATACTTCACTTTTTAGAGGAAAATAGTCGAATATTTTTATCGAAAAAAAAAAAAAAAAAAAAAAAAAAAAAAAAAAAATTATCGATGTTTTCCAATACGTTTTATTTATTGGAAAATATATTTCGATATTTTCAAAATTCGCTCTCGAAAACCTATCGATGTTTTTCAATTCTGTTAAAAAAAAAAAAAAATGTCAAATTTCTCGATGATTTCCATCGATAGTTTCGCACTTCCGAGAACATATTCCGCACCGTTATTTCGATCGTATTTGCGTATGAAAAAAAAGAATCGAAAAAACGAATTAATATGTTTTCGAACGGCGATGCAGAGGAGGATTGTAAAAATCGATAATCGAAGCACGCGATGACTGCAGTATTTATCGGCAAAGCGACAAACTCTCTCTCTCTCCCCCCCGTTGCGGTAGAATCGCGGGTGACCCTGGAATTTTCGATTGGGCCGAACGCCAACGCGTATCTTCTTTTTTTTTTTCATCTATTCTTCCGATCCTTTACTCCGCGATGTTTCGTATTTGGACATTCGAAGTATTATGGTTCGTAGTCGACGACTACATAGACTTCGGCTACCTGACGAGAATTGCGATAAAAAAACTAAACGAGAAACAGAGAGAACGATCTCTCGCGACGAGTGAAAGTGCTCCGCGTAAGAGAACATCCGTAGAAATATAATATATTAGCTGACTGCGATGAATGTGACGCTTAATCGTATTTTAAACTCTACAAAACCGAAGCTTCAATAATAACGTAATCCATGCTGTGTAAATAATATATAACCGTTATAAATGTCGTAGAAAAATGCATCATGAATGAAAAATAATTATAAAAATGATAATAATCGCTAAAGAGTCGAAACGCCTGGATGCATGTTTTGCGTAGTACTCGAACTGTGTTTTTAAAGCATCGCTAGTGAATCTTTTTTTTTTTTTTTTTTTTTTTTTTTTTTTTTAAATACACAGCGCCAGCATTCGGTAGGAATTTTCTTATATTCTGTTCTTCTAAGCTGTAGAATATTCAGAGAGTTGTTCGGAGTTTATCTCTGACGCACTCGTTACACAGATAATCGCAAACTTAGCGACGATTTTCAACACAGATTCTCGAGTGACCATTATTCTCGCCGTGCAATATGCGGCTATTATAATGACCGTCGATAAACATTACGAAAACGAAAAAAAAAAAAAAAAAAAAAAAAAAAAAAAAACATTTGTTAGAAATGATTTTTTTTCCATTTTTTCTCTCTCTCGAGGATTCTCACGGAGATCCTTGTTATGTGTTTCTGTGCTTTTCGCAGAGCAAACGATGGAAAAACGTTCTCGAACACTAGAAACATTGGCCTCTGAATTCTGAACGCGCGGGGGGCCTCTCCGCTCTCTATCTTGAACTCGAGAAAAAAATGAGGGAACGGACGCCTTCTGCGGACGACACCCCGAAGAGGGCCCCGCCAGCTCCGTCCCGAGGTGAGTCTGTAGTGTCCCCGCCTCACGATCGTAAAAAAAAAAAAAAAAAAAAAAAAAAAACCCCATTTCTAATCTCTGCTCCGAAAAACGACTTCCGTCCCATTGAGGAAAAGTCGCTTCGCAATTTTTCGTATTAAGTAAAAACATCGCGGAGAAAATTTGCGTCATTATTATTATTATTTTTTTCCGATACGAAATCTACGGATTCGACTCATAAATGATCGATAACTCGCAAATCGATTTAATTCGCAAACAAAACATCGTAACGCATCAACGATACGTTATATTTACGAAACTGCGGCGTGAGCTATGGTTATATTGTTCTCTAACGCAGTTTTTGGATCATAGTAGTTGCGCGGCTCGCGGTTGGTGCGACGCCAATCGAGAAACCGTTTCTTACGGATCTCTCGGCCTCGAGCCGCTTCCTCGGCAACACACCACCTCGTTATATACTTTACTCGTCGTTTGTTGATATATATATATATACATACATATGGTATAGCATTACAGTAGCGCACGTACCCGAGACAAGACGCACGCGTACAACGCGTACCTTACATACTTGTTATACGTATATTCGTGTACCATATCTTCGTGCGCTGTGCGCGACGCGTCGGTGTCTCGTCGCGGTAGCCGTTTTTCTTATCGCGGATGAATATCGAGGCCTATCGTCGTATCGTGGCTCGTCGACGATGTTTCGCTGCGTCGAGTAGACGACGACTCATACGCACACATCGCGTAACCATTCTTACAAATCTCTATTTACGCATATATCGCTTCAATTTCGGTTTTTTTCTCTCTCAATACCATCAAAAGCACGAAAAATATATGCGGTTTCAGGGTCACGAGTTTTCAGTTGCAACTCGTAGGAGTTTCGGAATCGTCGATCGCAAATGGCGACCGATTATTCCCGAGTTTACCAGACATTCATATTTATTCATCGGAATTTCCATTATTGGTTCGTCTATTCTTATGCATTAAATCCGTCGTTCGAGTCTCGTATACAACGAAATTCTCGGTTAGTTTAATCGTGAGAATAAAATTAATCACATATAATTAAAAAAAAAAAAAAAAAAAAAAAAAAAAAAAATGAATGAAATATTCTCGACTACGCTGTGCGCTTCTGTGGCATCGATGCAAATGTTCCGCCTCTCCGGCGCATCACACGGGATCTTCTGTGTTTGTGCCTTCGAAGCCTTTATACGTATACACTGTGAGCGCCGAGAACGCGTCTGAATTACGCAACGGCACCCCGTGTACATGCGCGCTGTCGCGCGGAGCTCTTCGACAGCCGCCACCGCGGCTGGTGCCGATCGCGCAAACGAGAGAAGGAAACTTGAGAATAAAAAAAAAAAAAAAAAAAAGTACGGAGAGCCGACTCTCGCGCGCAGTGTACAGGGTGTTTTGAAAGTTGTCACACCGGTAATTCGCGATCGCAGTGTACACGAGGACGCGGAATACGATGATAACGAATACACGTATATATATATATGCGAGTCGATGAGATCGAACCGATGCGCGAGAATTTTTATTTCCCGGACTCGCAGAACAAAATAACTCGTATTTTACGTCGAGTGTTAGTGGCTCCATTATTTCGATAACCTGTATCACTTTTCCCGAAATTTCATTGTTTTTTTTTTTTTTTTTTTTTTTTTTAATAAATCGACTCTCGATTGTGTTTTTTAAAGCCGACAATTCAACGCGCACTTCAGCGATTGAAAAAATAAAAAAATTCGGAATATCGTTGGATTAACCCGATAGAATTTAACACGACCCGAAAAAAAAAAAAAAAAAAAAAAAAAAAAAAATATATATATATATGCCGTTTTAAATGCGTTTTGCGTATAAAAAATATGAAAAAAGTGATATTTTCACACAAAATCGCAACGTTAATAAGTATAATGTGCATTCGACTTCGTATCACATACTCATTATAAACCGAATAATTGGCGTTGACAATTGTTTCCCCGACGGAATATTATTAGATTTCTGGATATACCAGTCGCTTCGAGCGGTTGTTGGATTAACACGTATGTGTCGGAGTTTCCGGAAAGTTTTATCGAACTGTTAACTAACTGCAACTCCGCAGTTTGGGTAATTGGTTAATGTTATACCGTATCGCGTATGTATAATAATTTAGTTACAACGAAAATACGTCAATGTCGCGGTACAGAGTTTATCGTTACGTTTTGCTCGGAGGTATACATCGATGGGGACGATGACAAACACGACGTGTAACCGCCATATATTGCCGATATATCCGAATTTATCAAGTCGATGACTTTTTATCAAACGAATTTCACCGACGATTTATCGCTCGGCATTCGTTTGCATCGATCGAATTTATGAATGAAACCGTTGCGCGTTATCAGCGATCGGAGAAAAAAAAATTATTAATGAATATTTTAGACGAAGAAAAATGATTAATATGGGGATTTAAATTTTTTCGCTCAAACGGATATCATATATATATCGTATATTATCGATAATCTATATATATATATAACGCCCACTGCATTTGTACGATGAGCTAATATAGCGGCAAAAGATCGAACGGTGTTATACGGAACACGCGCTACTCGACTTCCATCAGCGCAAATATGGAATAACCAGATCGTCGAGAAAATCGAATTATCCGATCGAATTACTCGCGGGGCGAGGAACGAGGGGGTGGGGGAGGGGATAAAATCGAATTGCGGAACTATTGGGGCGGTCAGTAGAGCCGTTTTCTGTCGCAGCTTTTCCGCACTCTCTCTCTCTTTCTCTCTCTCGTCAGAGCGATGCCAATTTTCTAGTTAATCCAATTCAACAGCGCGAAAAGTACAAAATCGAACACTGCGAAAATCGATTCTCGAGGTTTCAACCGACTGTTATTGTGTTTTTTTTTTGTTCGGTTAACGAAAATCGTTGTGTCGATAGTTTACGCGTTAAGCAAAAATTTCTTTCATTTTTAAAATTCCGATTTCTCGTCTTTATTTTCACGAAAAAGTTTCAGCTTCCGGTTGATGAGTTTAACTCCATTTTTCATATCAATGTATCCATTTTTTGCTCCACTCCCATTTTTTTTTTTTCGTTTCTTTGATTGGAAAACTTGGATTCGCGTGGTATCCGCTGCGGAATATATCGTTAATGAAACATTGATACCGACTCTCTGTTCTTCGAGAGGAATCTAACGGCGCACCTGTTCTCACGAAAAATATGAAATAAAGTGCATCGGTGATTCGAGAGAACAATTTTTTTACCATCTGACTGCTATATCCGAATCTTAATGAAGTAAAAAATGTTATTATCGTTTTTTCGTAAAAAAATTTGCGATCTTTTATCGATATATATGGAAATCGTAAATCGATTTTTCGTAACCAATCCGGATGATCCGTTTCGAGTCGTTACTTTAAAAAGCATACAACAGAAATAACTTTACAAAAATCGCTAAACTCCCAACTGAAAAATGAGACTAATAAAAAAAATTGTCTTAAAAAAAAAAATGTAAATATGAAATAATTAATCTTCCGATTACAATATGCGAATAATTATTTATTTTTTACTTCTCACTGTTAATACGATTGATTCATCACATTTCTCCTTCAGTCGCGAATTTTTCAATTTTCGTAAATTTTTTTATCTAATAAAAAAAAAAACTACTTATAGCGTTGAGAAATTCTTGTAAATAATACATATCGAGCGGAAAACGGTGTCCCGTTCTGTCGTAAAGAGATGTAAAACTTAAAATTTCGAAAAAAAAAAAAAACTTCGCCGTCCGTTACTATACGAACGTACATAACCTTTACACGTATGGAACCCATCCGTCGATCCTTTTCTAACTCTTTGCTAATTTAATTTGCATCTGTTTCCCCGTTTCAAGATGTTAACAGTTGACGAACTGCTGTAATCTACTTTTCGTTAATCTCCCGAATTTCGTTCGTTTTACTACGATGTTAACGGTGAACCTGAGAGGCCACCGTGCGCGTCGTTCGTTGAGTTTCAACGTCCCACTGTTCAGATTTCGGAATTCCAGTAGCTGCACAGGAGATAAGCTTTATCGTCGTACTTTTACCACTGTTCCCCTCAATCGTCCTTTTCTCGTATTCGCGGCATATTCCCTGTTTTTCCGAAAACCTGTAACGAGCTTAGCGCGAACACTGCCGTTACTACAGAAGGATTTTCTCTCGACAACAACTGCCCCCTAATCTGATTAGTTACGAAAACATTCCGGAAACGCGTATTTAGAGAGAGAATACACTTAATCATTGATACATTAAGGGGACCAACACTCGAGAAGCGTAAAGTGCTTCAATTACACGATACATTTGCACAATAACAACAATTACTCCAAAACTCCGAAAAAAAAAAAAAAAAAAAAAATACATCGAAAAAATCTTCAATTAACCAGCCAATTGCTCCAAAAATGATCGAAAACGTTAATTTACTCCGTAAAAGTTGATTTCATCAATTTTCCAATGCGTCGTCCATTAAAATTACCCAATTTCCATAAAAACTAAAAATCGACAAAAATAATCGTGTGAATCTCTGAAAATCGATGTATCCGTTAAAAAAAAAATGTATTCGATTAATCGAAGCGTATAAATGTATCGGCGGCGTCGATGCAAATCGAGAGATAATTCTCGTCTACGATAGAGGATAGCGCGTTGGCCTGCAGAGCGCAAAGGGCAGTGTGCAGTGAGAGTGGTATCGTCAACGACGACGATATACACGATGGAGAGACAGAGGAGCTCTCGGTTTGTTGGCTGCTGGTTGGTTTGCTAGTGCTGCTGCGGGCTCGTGGTCGTCGGAGCCGCGCGTTGGGTCGATCGTCTGGACGCCGGTTCTCGGTTCGCCGACGCCACCGACGCCTCTTCTGTCTCTCTTTCTACTCTTTTTCTCTCTCTCTCTCTCTCTGTCTCTCTGCCCGGTGCACAAACTCTGCTACGTGGAGCTTCCGACACACCCGTGTGTGCGTCACAACGCGAGGAGAGAAAATTTTTTCGATTCAATGTGTGCGTTAAGAAGAGCGCAAGCATTTCGTGACGTAGAGGCCGAAGACGCAGCTTCACGTAATTTTTTTGCCCGTAGGTATCACGTACGCAATCTTAAAACGTACATTTTTCTACCATTAATCTACCGACAGCATAATTAATCGCGTCTATTACCCCCGAAATCGGCAAAAACAGTAAAACATTTCGTATTATTATTTTTCAAAATTGATTTTCGTAAACAAACAAAAATATATAATAACATAATAACAATGATAAACTATAAACAAAAAAATGATAATAATAATGATATATATTATATATATATTGTATTTATATGTTTTTTTTTACAAAAATATCTGATATTAAAGCTCATTAAAGTCGATCACTGATACGCGAAAAAAAAATTCTTGGAAATACAACTCTCGGAGTTACGAGACTATTATAGAATTTAATATCGAGACGAATTTCAGACGTTAATCGTTCGGATTGAGACACGAATTCAACCGATGATTTACGGATGAGACTAATTTCAATCGGATTTATGGGAACGTTGATGATGAAATACCCTCTGCTGCTTTCTTATACATAACCTCTCCGATATATATATATATATATTCTATTCTATATGGGCTGTGGCTGTGAGACTATTACTACTTGTTCTTTTACTCGGCGGTTCGTTAGCACTGCATCGCGTGCACAACGGGTAATTAGCGAGTTATGATTATCGCGTACTGTACCAGCAGTTGAAATCTATCTTAAGACGCTTCCGGGTCGTTCTTTTTTTTAATTATTTTCATTATCGCGTTAGCGCGCGATCTGTGTGTATGTATCGATTTTATTGTCTCATCTCATTTTATCGATACGATTCCCTCGCGTATCTTCACTCGCGTCGGTCAAACTTCAATTATTTAATGTTATTTAAGTAGAACAAGAAAGTTGATATAAATATATACAGATATATCGTAAATGAACGTAAAAATAGGTTATGTTCGCCGAGAATCGGCTATTCTCGGCGTATAATTTTTTTATCAAATTTTCGCGCGTCGAAATTAACCGTTTTTTTCGATGTTTTCGCTACAACACGAAGAGCGGATACTGTAAAAAAAAAAGTCAACTTCACTGTGCGCTGATTCGATTGTATACGCGGATAAACCACTAGAAAATTCGAGGGGTCCGCGCGCCCCTCGGATTCTATCGTTCCTGCAAAGGGTGACTGGCATTCACGATAAAATTATATGTACGACCCGTTTGTATACATTTGCGATAAGGTATCGAGAATAAGAGAGACGCTTCGAATTATCATTCTTTATAACACATGTCTCGATATTTTTCAACGCGCACTACGACTAAAGTTCTTCTTTGTTATTTATTTATGTATTTTATTTTTTTTGCATACATTTGTCGATCGATCAATGAGAATTAAATTCAATATCGGAATGAATTCTAAAGCGGATTTCGAAAATCGATTATTGGGTAATCTATTCATTTTTTTTATTGCTTTTTTTTTTTATGGAGTTTTTTTTTTATTATAAAACAATTCACCGTGGAGTGCTTTACGGAATATCCCGCTCTGGCGAATCATCGAATTATCATCATGGAACACGTGTCTCGATGTTTTTCAATGCGCACTGCGGCTAAAGTTCTTCTTTGTTGTTGTTATTTTTTTTTTTTTTTATGCATTTATCGTTCGGTGAATGAGAATTAAATTGTATCGGAATGAATTTTGAAGCAGATTCGGAAAATCGGTTATTGGATTTT
The DNA here is from genome assembly GCA_934046635.1 of Buathra laborator. Classification (NCBI taxonomy): domain Eukaryota; kingdom Metazoa; phylum Arthropoda; class Insecta; order Hymenoptera; family Ichneumonidae; genus Buathra; species Buathra laborator. Next base: position 12,257,282 of record OW203900.1, read on the forward strand.
TTTTTTTTTTTTTTTCCATTATTTTTTTTTACGTTTTTAAAAGTAATTTATTAAAAAATAATCGACTGTGTGCTTTACGGATTCTTTACGGATTGCCTCGCTGCGGAGAGTCTTCTCGGCGCTTATTGACTCTCTCTCTCTCTCGTCTCTCTCTCTCTCTCTCTTTTTCTCTTTTCTCTCTCTCTTTCTCTCTTTCTCTCTCTCTCTCTCTCTCTCTCTCTCTCTGTGGGGGATACGAACTTCCCTCGGTAGCCTCATCGCGCGTCGCGTTTGGTCGATACACGTCACGAGCGGACTTTCCGCTGCCTTCCAACTACCGATGTCTGTAGTGTTACAAACGACGAGACTTCGTTCAACTCAAACACGTCCCCGGGGTAAAAGAAGATTCTCCGCGCTATGCGACTGTACAACGTGAATCTTTCTTTTCGTCTTATCGTCGCTCGTACCACATCGAGGATATCGCACATTCTCGTTTACCCCCATTGGGCGTTAACACCCACAGAGACAAATGAAACGAAATTTCAATCGAATTCTCTTCCCCAGCGGAGTTCCGATACGTCCAGCAGAAAGAAAAACTTTCGTTTGTCCCGCGGCATCGCGTGTTACTTCGGTTTCGAAACGAACAAAAGCGATGAAAACAACTCTCGACATTGACAACTTCGAACTTTCTTCCGCGATGTTTTTTTTTTGCTTCTCCGATGTTTGGGATAAAAATGAAATAAAATCTATAGTAGTTTTTCGGCGTAGTAAAAAAAACTCCGGAAAGAAAAATAAAATCTGAAGAGACATTGAACGGGAATAACAAAAGAAGTTTGAGAAGTCTGTAAAAACGATGAAACTGAAATTTGTTTTTTCGTAATTTCGTTTCAAGGTTTCCAATCGGATAAGTCCTGTTATGCGAAATTCGCGGTATAGAAGTTTCGAGGCTCTAATTACTTACTATCTGATTCTTCGTTTCGTAAAAAAAAAAAAAAAAAATTCAGCCTCAATGCGTAAAACAGCTATTTGGTCTATTGTCGTTCTTTTCCCGAAAAAAAAAAAAAAAAAAAAAAAAAATGTTTTTTTTTTTTTTTGCGTGAGTCGCGTCTGAAGGGGTTGAACTCTCCGGCCGGACAGAGGTCCTGTTCGCCGGTATACATCTCTCGTCTCGAAAGCTTCTCCTCGTAATTCCTTTGTAGTCTCATGAATCCCGTTGGCGATAACAATAGAGACTGCGCGAGTGAGGAAGGAGGAGGCAAAGATAGAAAGCGAGTAGAGTAGTTCATAGTACGCCAGTGAGAAATAAGGCAGAAGGAAACGCGAGTGCGCGCGGCACACTGTTGGAAACTGAAAAGATGCCGTGGGCGCTGCTCTGTCCGACGCAGCAACAGCGAACGAGCGCAGTGAGAGCATCGAGAGAGCACAGTGGACAGAGAGCCTTCGTTTGCCGCGTTCACTTATCATCGTCGCGTCCGAAGTCCCGACGCCAAGGGCCCGTATCGATCCCCAACCCCCGCGTCCCCACCCTTCCGCTCATTCTATAGCGAACCACTAGCGTTCAACTTTACTGCAAGAGTTTCCATACGTGTGCCAAAGCTTCGGCGACGTTAAATTTATACGTATATAGTACTCCGAAACTTCGATACTTCATCGTCGAACGCATGTTTCATCGCCTTGACGACGACGCGGTTCTCCTCCTCGTTTTCTATCCTTTATATTCGTTATATATATTTTCCTCTGTGTACCGCACTCACCTGAACTTCGATCGGTAGGCCACTTGCCGCCTCGAAAACGTTCACTCATAACGGTGCTCTCCATTACTCAACCGTTCGATCGAAAGATTCGATACTTTTTCGCGTCTCTCCGACGTTTTTTTCCCGCGCATTTTCCGCAGCATGCAGTCCGCGCAATGATAAAATTCCCGACAATTCTCACGCGTCGATGGCGGGGGCGTCGAGATGATCGAGAAAAACAACCAACAAATCATCTCGACTCGAAAAAAATAACGCAATTAACGGCGAAAGGAATGACGAAAGGGAGATGCGAATACTCGGGGAGAAGAAAAACAATTTTTTATTTTCCGGAATGGAAATCGGAGCTTTCGATAGGATTTTTTTTTTTTTAAGGATCGGTGTTGTGCACATGAGGCAATTTTTTTCGATCGAAAAACATTATCTTAATTCATTTTTTTTTTTTTTTTTCGTTACGATTTTTTTTTTTTTTTTTTTTTTTCGAAAAATTCGGTGAATTTTTGTGCCCAATGCCAAACGCGGGGGATATATATACTGAATTAAAATATCGCGTGAAAAGAATGTGAAGAAATAAAACACACGAAACGGTAACGCGAGCCAAAGTGAGACGAAACGCAAGGAACTCTTGTGATGGTCTCGTGTCTCGTAGACTAACGTTCGCCATCCCGTTTTTCGAGTCGGGAGTTTCTCTCGTGTTTTCTACAAATAGGTAGAGAGACGAGGAGAATTGTTGGCGAGATAAAGAGAACAGATTCGGGCAGAGGGCAGAGAGTAAAGGAAGCAAAACGGTTGTGTTTCGTCGTGTATTACCGACGAACTCCGTTGAGTCGGCCTTTGAAAAACTGGTATCCCCGGTCCATCCGCCCCTCGTGCCTCGTTCTCACCTCTTTTACCAACCAGAAACGAAACACCGAGGACCGCGAAAGCACCGAGGATGAGAGAGGAAAACGAGAGCTGTTAAAGCGGTCCGAGCGAACGAGAGACAGAGATCCACTGCTTTTACACATTCGCTCCTTTCTCCCTTTTTACTCATCTCACTGCTCCGCTTTACCGTTCTCAAACTTTTATTCCCTTCATCCTTCATCCACTGTTACGGATCAACTTGCATATCTTTCACACTCCATCACATTTTAAACGAAGACGTGACCATTTTTTTAAATATCTTATTCTTTTTTTTTGTTTTTTAACAAAAAACAGATCGCGTATATAACTTACATCGATCAATTAATTACGAAATCGATCGCGAAAACACATTATTCTTTAGCGCGTATTTAAAAACGTATATATATGAGCAAATAAAAAAAGTTTTACACACAGCTCGATGCATTCATTGTTTTTTTTGACTGACGTTAATTAAAATCAATTATTCACGAGGGAATTATGAAAAAAATGGCGGACTCTCGGCGCGATGTATTTAGCTATTTTTTTTTTTTTTTTTTTTACGCGCGTTTTTTTAATTTTTTTTATAAAGTTCCGAGTATCCGAGCGTTTAATTACAATGTTACCTTTCGTATCAATGTCTTCATCGATCTCCAGCGTGGAATCGGAAGAAGAAAATGATAGTGTGAAGTCTACGAGCTTTGAGTACTGACACACGATAACGCGCGATCGTAATATACGGGGGGCAGATATGCGCCGAGGTATTCAGTCCGCGTATATATACGTAGATGAATGCAGTGGGAAGTTTAGGGTAGTAGAGGTGCAGATTCTACTATGTTGAAGAGAGGAAACCGCGTTGGGGTTGCAGGCACCCCGTGCGCTGGCTGTACGCGAACGCTCGGCGTTTCCCTCGTAACGATCGATTCACTCGGCAACACCACACAGTTGGGCGTAACCCACACAAACTTCGTAAGAAGCTGAGGCGATATTTCTCGTTTATACACCCATACGAAGGGGCGAAAGAATATCATCAATAACTCCCTGAGGATTGGTGTTATATACGTACATTTCGTGGACGTTGCCGAGCGATCTATTGGAGATCCACTCTTCCGATAAAAAATACATAACGGGAATTAGAGGGGTAAATCAACGCGTAAAGTTACTTTTAAATGATTCTTTAGGTAAATACCTTAGCAAATGATGAATTTTGATTAATTTTTGCTGTATAATCAATTGCATGCAGCAATGCAACGAAAAAATGAATGGTATCGTCATTGATAAATAACGAGAATTTGGCGGATGACGACATTTTAAATAATTCGTTAGCCAAATAATGGATCATTCATTAGTTTTCGGAAAATTAGATGAATAATTGTATTGAAGAGCGGCAGAGAAAAAAAAATTCGTCGTATCCGTTATTTATGATTAATCAGCGTTAGAAATTCTCGATGTTATTTTAAATGATTCATTAGGCAAATATTGCATTATTCAACAATTTATAAAACACAAATTAGCTGTGTTTCATAATTAATTATATTATATATAGAATTTTAAAAAAATGCGTTCTATTTACTGCATTGAAATTATAAATAGAATTATAATTAAATCGTAGATATTGAATAATAAAGGAGATTGAGGCGTATATATATATATGCATTGTTTTTTTCCACGGAAAACAACACGCGAGAAATACGCGATTAAGCATACAACTTGGGAGTTGCAGCGATCGAAAAAAAAAAAAAAAAAAAAAAAAATCGAGTTTTGTGATTAATGGAAAATCTTTAGTGTTAATTTCACTCCGGAAAATTGCATGCGACAAAAATAACTCGCGAATGCTGTAAAATTATGATTTTTTTTTTTTTTTTTTTTTCCTCTGAGTTTCGTTCGCGCGATGTATTGTGCGACACGTTTCTCATCAAAATGGCTGACCAGCAATACGGTCGAACTGTATGGTCGGGCATACGAAACATTCACTACTGCGTCGTCACGACAAGTCCCTTGTGTTTTCGTTGAAATCGAAGGTTCGCTCTCGAGCTTCGAGAGAAATCGTCGAGCTTCGAATATAGTTTTGCGCGTGCAACGGACGCCGCCGCTTTATTCCCATCGTTGACGTACCTATATAACGTATACGCTGTTCCCCGCTACATTGGCTTGATCGGGAATTGCATTTTTTTATACTTCGCGTAACGTACGTCATCTGCCGCGTCGCGACGTTGGGTAAAGTTATTATTATATACATATATTACTCGGGAACCCGTGGATTGTCCATAGATGCAAATTCCACGTGGACGCTAAATATACATAGTTACCGTCATCACGTAAATTTCGTCGTAAAATCGTAAATTTTTTTTTTAAACCGCTAATACATATATATATATATATATATATATATATATAATAAATTCAATCAAAAGTTTTCCTCATATTATCAGTGTACCCAACGATGTGGACAATTTTACTTGGGATTAACTTTCCTAAAAGATTAGACGCGTCTCGTTGAGAATATCGTTTCAAACGACACATTAATGTTCGCGTATTTTACGGAAGTGGGAAATTTCAATTTTTTTTTTTAAGAAGAATTTTCTATTCTTCCCCATGGAATCAAAATCTGAAAAAAATCAACGGCAGCTAAGAGCATTAATTTTGCATAATAATAATGCCGAAATTTTTTTAACAAAATTGAAAAAAAAAAATGTATTTATTTTTTCAAAATTTTTCCGAATACACATAGATTTTTCGAAACATTTTTCCAAAAAATTGTAATTTCGAAAAAAATTCATATGTATTCAGAAAAAATTAGCGGAATCAATTTATGTTAAAGAAATAGTTCGGTAACCGAATGATTTTTTAGCAATTTTTTAGCAAATTTTTTTTTTTAACAATTTATTGATAACTTTTTGGAATTATTGTTATGGAAAATCAATTTTCTTAGCACCATCTCTATGGTTGAATTTTTACAGATTTTTTACCATCGCGAAGTATTTGAAATTCTCTTTGAATTTTACCTTTCGCTGGGAATGTAACGATACACCCTTTTTAAGAGTGACTTACATGATTACATTTCGATCGACGTAAAAAGTATTGATTTTCGGCAAAGTAGCTGAACGACGATGTCGGGTTTATTAAAGCGGAGTTAACCGTTAAGGTGAAGTGTCACACCCGCCCCCCGCCTATCCCTCGTCTGGACGGTCGATAATGAAAATTGTAATACTCCGTTTTCAAAGTTTCCAAAACTCGAAGTCTCGCGAAAATTTTGTAGCATTTCCTTTGAATCTCCAGTTACCACTTCGTCAAAAAAAAATAAAAAATAAAAAAAAAATGGCACCGCCGTTTTTATTTTTCATTACCGCCACCAATTTACCTTAAAACAAAATAAAATACTCCGAACTGAACTAAAAAACGGTAATAAACTTTTTTCAAGATTTTTCAAAAAATATTTTTATCCCATCGAAAAATATTCGAAATTCGCTTGAAATCGCACTTTTAGCAGAGACTACAACGGTATACACCCTCTTTAAAAAATTTAAAGATTTTCATACATTTTTCATTTCTATATGCGGTGTTCCGTGAGTGTTAACCCAAAGTTTCGTGTATTCCACTGAATTTCCAACCACAAAATTATAACAAAGCCTTCTGCGGTAAGAATGAATAAAATTTGCACTTAAGGGTTGCAAAAAAAGTGTTAAATTTCCGCGCTAAAGAAGTCAGAGTTCCGTAAGACTCGCAAACTGGAGGGCAACTATCTTCAGCATGTACTCCGTGTTTCGATAAAAATTTAATTAGAAAAAGAAAAAAAAGAAAAAAAAAACAATCTCGTAACGATAAGAGTTATCTTGAAATGTCTAAAATTCCGTCGGGATTATCATCGCTGTAAATGTTAACGTCGAGTGCATACGCGCGGTGCATGCAATTCCCGCGGTCGCGGGTACCCTTCGTCCTCGTCTCAGCGTTACCGCTTCGTTCGCCTCGACTTCACCCTTCTGGTGTGCGGCATACTGGGTAGTAACCCGGTATGCATGTGCGATACATATACGAGAGTAATACATAGTCTCATATGTGAAACGTGGACACGTTGGACGTGTAACGTCGCCGACACATGTGTGTAGCGCTCGGACGCATAGGCCTTTGCATATATCGCTTATATACACATATATACCGTTTATATACGCATATATACATATATATAGCATATATACATATATATAGACATATATACACTTATATACATATATATACATGTATATAGAGTTATATACAAGCGATATGTGTGTATGTAGACGTAGAGTCATGTAGTCACAGCACGAGTTAGCAACCCCTTCGTCGTCCTACTAGGGGCGGTTATCGATTCCGAGGCAGCAGCCGACTACACTCCGCAGCCCGAGAGAACCACACCGTGCGCTTCTCTCGGTTCGCGAAGCTCCACGGTGTACGCCTGGACTTCCGGATAAAAGGGCGTCGGGTGAAGTGCCCGTGACGCTCCTCGCCGGGAAAACATCCCCCGCTATATAATGCAATACGGAAAATCCCTGAATATCTGTAGAGTCTATTGCAGGACCAGTTAGCAAACGATGTTGCTATTTAACAGTACAGGAGTTTACAGTGCGATAGAAAAGGATTAGGTACCCATTTTCCTGCGTTGAATACGTTAACTCTTCTTCCACCGAAAATTCTATGTCGACGAATTTATGATTTATTTAAAGGGGACATTTTTTTTTATTATGCAACGGCTGAGAGAAAAAAAAAGTTACTTAGATGAGATACGATAAATCGATGTTAAAATTTGTTTATAAATAATTGAAAATCGATTATAATTCTTTTATTTCGTAATAATTGAACCTGAGAATCAATTAAATTTATATTATAAAAAATCAACCAAATTTATAATAATCAACTAAAATTCGGACACAAATAATTGAAAATCAATTGTAATTCTTTTATTTCGTAATAATTGAACCTAATAATCAATTAAATTTATATTAATAAAAATCAACTAAATATATTATAATAACCTAATTTTTTATTTTTATTTTTTTTTAACAATGCAATCAAACGATATAAAAAGATTATACAGTTCAGACGTGAATTTTATTCGTTTGAAAGACCTTTGAGCAGAGATCGAGAATAAGCAGACAAATGTCTGAAAGAATGAGAACTCGAATGTAGAACGATGCGGGATAGCAGGGGAAGGCATCTCTCTCCGTGTTGCATCTGTGTACAAGAGAACACCGGGATATGAAGAGAGAGAAAGAGAGAGAGAGAGAGAGAGTATAATAGTTGACAAGAGACAGTGTTACTGTATACGCGTAATGCATAAGCTATTCCAGCGTTGCAAGAGGGATCGTTGCCTGAGCGACCCGAGTGAGTTGTTCTATGCATCGCCTCTATGCAACGCTCCGACGACAACGAGAAGAGGAGACCATCCGGTCCATCTCCGTTGAGCTCCGCTTCCCATTCTACCGTTTCATAATACCGGTCTCTATAGTAACCCATGATATTTCGTTGACGCGCCCGTATTTGTACTCTCTTGTCAGACCAGACATTCGTGGTATGTATATTAAACTAAAGCTGCGTGCTTTTGGACCTTTGGATCTCCGTTTTAAACGCATTAAAGCCACTCATACATTCGTCCGGTTATTAATTTTACTCCTATCGCTTTCATTCGTTTTCCATCTCCTCGCGACGTCGTTTTCGTAACATACTTTAGTGAGAAATTTATTTAGTATTATAATGAACGATATATCGCTGTAAGAAAAAAAAAAAGAAAAAAAAAAACAAAAAACATTCGAAGTTTTTATGCGTAAACAGGTAAACGAAATTTCATGTGCAATAGCGACGAAAAATAAACGTACTTTTGTACAATGATATTTAAATAAATTAATGAATTTTAAGCGATTTTATAGTAAAATTAAAATACTTTATTTGGTTTAAAATACTTGAAAAAAAAGTTGATTATTTGAAGTAAAATATCGACTATAGTTTTTAATATTTTCTCCAACAATTTTTTATCACAATTGGTCATTTAATTTAGTATCTCGGCATATTGAATTTTTTATACATTTTTATACATTTACGCGTTTTTTACTTTTTTTTTTGCGATGTGAAAAAAAAATCATTCGAAATTTTTATGCGTAAACAGGTAAACGAAATTTCATGTGCAATAGCGACGAAAAATAAACGTACTTTTGTACAATGAAATTTAAATAAATTAATGAATTTTAAGCGATTTTATAGTAAAATTAAAATACTTTATTTGGTTTAAAGTACTTGAAAAAAAATTAATTATTTGAAGTAAAATATCGACTATAGTTTTTAATATTTTCTCCAACAATTTTTTATCACAATTGGTCATTTAATTTAGTATCTCGGCATATTGAATTTTTTATACATTTACGCGTTTTTTACTTTTTTTTTTTTTGCGATGTGATGATTTTTTATAAATGATTTTTGCTTTTACGAGAATAGAAAACAAAAATTATATACATTTTCGCTCAGTTAGAGATTATTTTTTACAATTTTATTTTAGATTTTTATGTGAAATAAGATTTTAGATTAAAAATTACTTAAACGTGTCGAATCGAACGATTCCACGAATCATTGAAATCTCATAGCCTTATCAGCGTTCTTATTCATACGTAAAAATCATCTTTTTGTTCCGAAATTTACCATAGGATCATAAAAAAAAATAATCATTTGAAGATTTTATATTCATTTTGTGTTTCACGGGAATTAAAAAAAAAATATATATTGCAAAGCAAAATAATCGAATCCGAGACGAATTTTGGCTAAAAGTAAAGCAAAACATTGGTTAGCGGCCAATTTAATTTTTTTTTATAAAAAAAAAAAAAATTCCGCTATACATACGCTTTCGGTGCAATTGAAATTTCTTATGAACAGTTACCAGCCTCAGCCTCGAGAGTAATCGTGGGGCGAATGACACAAAAACGATACTCTTCGATTATTTCGATGCAATTTCGAACTTTTTTCCGATAACGCCTCAGTTTGTTGCGAAATGCATCCCCGTGGAGTACAACAAGAGAATTTCATATTAACCAATTATAATATTTCAACTATGGAAACGCGAGGCGAACGACGGGCGACGCAAAATATATATAAATACATATATATATATATATGTTTTTTTAGGTTATACATTCGGTTCGAACCGTACAGCGATCGCCTATAGTTCGAAGGACTGTGGAAAACGCATTGCATTTATATTGAAATCGTTTGCACATCGTTCGATCGAAACGGCGTATAACGGCAACACACCGCGCCAGTCGCCGGAAGTTATGTATGTGGCCGCGTAAATTTGCGTGTAAAGTAGATCGAGAGAACTCGGCAACGTTTATCGTACCGACGTGTACGATGGATACAAAGCTCCGTGCACCGCGTATATATATATATAACCTTTTCGCACCCGCGTATCTAAACTCCTCCTAAACCTCATTTTATCTTACAGCTCTCTTGTTTCGCGATATTATTATATTTTTCTCGTCGTAACAACAAAACTTTTAATAACAAACTTTCAACTCTTTTACTAACTCTCGCGACAAACGAGACTCGCGCTTTGCGCTTCCGAACGCTCTCTTCGTAACAGTAGACGCTGCACTCCATTTTTTTTTATTTAAATTTTTTTTTTTTTTTTTTTATCTCCATTTATCAATAAAATAAAGTCGCGCACTCGTCTCGACAACGTCTGTCTCTCCTTAAAGGGCTCTCCAGACAATTCTTGCACTCGTTTCTCGCTATTTTATTCATTCTATTGGACTTTCGCGTATTTTTTTTTTTTTTTCTATTTCGTTTTTTTTTTTTTTTTTATCACTTCGATCTTCTCTTTGCCTCGTCATTCGTTTGCCTCTCCGACACTCGCGGGAATCAAAGAATCCCAGCGAGTGGCATTCGCGCATCCGAGTTATCAAGGGACCTCCTCCCTCCTCCTCCTCCGCTCTCTGAATTGAAAAAGACGAATGAAGAGAAACGGCGCGGGGGAGCGACGGAGGGAGAAAGGACAAGAGACGCATAGAGCACTCGGTTGAACCCCAGTGAGAGAAACGGTAATGAGGTTACTAGTCGGTTCGAGACTGGCGAGCATCGATCCGACTCGATTCTACCGCGGCGCAACGTCGGCTACGAACCGCTCTTCGGTATTATACTGCGTAACTCCGACGCTCCTTCCGCTGACTCCTCTTTCTCTATAAATTGCTCTTTAAGGCGCTATGCTTTGGCGCGTCTTTAAGAAAAAAATATTCATCCGTCTCGGAGCATTTTTTTTTTTTTTTTTTCAAAGATAATAACGCACTTCGGAACCCTCGGAAAACGTATCAATCACTTTCAGCAATTTGAATATAAAATTTAAACTTCTTCGATCTTTTGGAGCAAATCATTTTTTTTTTTTTTTTTTTTTTTTCACAATTCAACAACTTTTCGTATTTTTCGTAGTTGAAAAAAAAAAAAAAAAAAAATTTCAAATCGATTTAAAAAGTTTGATAATATATTATATTTTTTTATTCATTCATATTTTTAATACTTTCGTATTCATTTTTTTTTAATTTATAATTTCGAATAACCCGCGATGTTTATTTTTTTTTTTTTGCATTTTGTTAATATTTGACGATATATTTGATTTTATTTATCGTTTAAAGTGCGATGTGTTGATTGGCATATTTCAACGTTTTCCGAGTTTTAATCCGTACATCGCGGCGGGAAAATATATTTTATTTTGCCTCGAGTAGCCGAAGGCGAGGGAATTCTCTCGTTTATCGTAGTCAAACTCGTTAGAGGACCTCTAGTCGTTGGCTGAGGGTACACGCCGCGTGAAATTGGATCGAAATCCAGGATCAAAGGCTTGCCGACGCGATGATATAGTTCAGCTACGACAACGACGAGGACGCCGACGATACGGTGAATTTTCTACATCGAGGCTTCGGCCGTCTCAATCTGAACTATTAACGTAACTCGGCTACGCTACCGAGCTTCGCGCGGTTGCTTCCCAATTATTAAAAGATCAAAATTTACGCTTCAGAATAGTCGAATTAACAGAGGTATTATTCCTCGAGTAATAACTATCGCTGGAATGCATTGTACATTCCGAATTTGTCGGGAAAATCTCTCTGATATTGACGACGAAGATTGTCGAGACTGTAATTCACGCGCGCGTCGTCCTTATTCCCGTATTTCCGGCTTCGCCTGGATTCCGAAAATCGCGCGGCTAGTTGGCCCGTCTGGCATTACGCCCGGGATTTCGCTGGAGTCGCGAAAATAAACGTACGTTCGAAATTCTCTCTAGTCGAAGATTCACCGGATTTCTCGATCTTTTCGACCATTTTTCATATTCCTTTTTTTTTCGATCGTACGGAAATTACTAAAATAAAAAGCTTCTTATTTCGGTATTCGAAGAAAATGACAATGTGTTTTACGCCGGAAATATCAATTTTAAAATGATTCGTTGGAAATTTCGTACAGAATCAATAATCTCAATTTTATTAGTTTTTTACGCGTTATTAACTACGCGAATTATTTCTGCGACACGATACGAAGTTTTTATTCCGGTTACTCCGGTTCTCTAAAAGAATCGCGACGGTGAACGGAAATGAATGGAAACGGAAAATTTTTGAGAAAAAAAAAAAGGGAATTGAATTATCGAGAAATGAAATACTTATATTTGCTGTACGCTCGCGACTTTTTCGACGATATTTTCTCTCGACATCGTAAACACGATTATAGCTTATAGAGCGTCGAAAGGAAGTAAAAACGAAGAAGGCAACACATTCGGATCCGTTCTTTATTCACTCAACGCTAAAACTTCACTCTGCTGAAATCTTTCGCGAGTGGCGGCACTGCACGCGCGCGCGCCGAAAGCTTCGGTGCGTTGGAAATTCTCTAACGAAATAGAGAATTACATTTTCGCGTTCTGGAAACTCAGTAGAATTTACTTCGCGCACCGGTAACGAGATTCAACGGGTGTGGCTTTGTAACCGGGGAAAAGCAGTAATCCGCTATGCTGCTGTCGCGCATAGAATATTAAAATATCGTTCAACAAAAGTCGCTAAAAAATCCACGTAAAAAAATTATAGAGTAAAATATTTCACGTCTTTTACATATATATGTTTGTAATACGTGTTTTTACCGTTTTATTCGATCGCCGATTGATTTGCGGGCGTAAGAGGGTAAAACTATTCATCCGAAATTTTAGTCGCATTGCATAGCAAAAAAAATTTTTTTAAGCGATATACCGATCGCCTTTAAGCGAAAACTACGATTATTTTAGTATCCAGCGGTAGAAAATTCAATTTATTATATGGTTCAGAATTTTTTTCGAAACCGATGCGGCGCCAACAATTTCGGCACCAGTAGCCGAGTCGTGGTGTTTTTTTTTTTTTTTTGGGTTTTTTATTACTCGGTTACTAGTCGAAAAAAACGATGCTGCAGTCCCTTCGAGTATATTTCCTCTCTTCCGTATTTTTTCCCGTAAAAAACGATACGCGCCTCGGTTTTTCCGATATTTCATTGAATTGTGAAGATATCAGCGTTTGAATATAAAAAAATATCTTCACTTTTCTCAAAATGGGTGAAATAAAAAATTCATGCGAGTCTATGGAATTCTATATCCTACGAATTTTTAGTCAGCGGGTCACGAATTCGTTACTTATTTTTAAATTAACTGAATATTTGATATACGTATAAAAAATATCGGATATTTCGGGTTTTGCGAACCGAATGCCTTTCGGAGTGATAGGGAAACAAGTAAATGTCTTGTAGTTTTTTTTTTTTTCGAATTTGTTTATTAATAAATTAATCTTTATTAACTATTTATAGATTTATAACGGTTACCGCAGGTTTACGTAGTAGTTGTGCCCTTTAACGTTATTTCGAACGAAAATTTCGCATATTTCCCAATCGGATAAAAATCAGAAAAAAAATTAATCATATAGAAAGGTTCTAAGAAGATTAAATTTGCATAATAATAATAATGCCAAAAAGCTATTAACAAATTAGTTTCAAAGAAATCGTTCAACGAATCACCCGATAACCCAACTTTTTTTTCACAATAATTGATCCCTTAATTTTTCCGAATACATTCAAATTTTCAAAATGTTTATTATGAATAAAAAGTTACAAATTTTAAATAAAAGTTCATCGAAACACTGCGCAATGCACTAAAAAAAAATTCCGTACAATCGATCAAACATATTCGCAAACATCGATCAAAGATATTTCCAAAAACGGGATTTTCGAAAATGAGAATAAATTAAAAAAAAAAAATTCGTAAGTATTTGGAAAAATGTAAAAATCAACTTTCACTAAAAGAAAAGTTAGATTTCCGAATAATTCGATAAAAAAATTTTTTCAAAATTAATTTACTAACATCTTTTTGCAATTATCATTATCCGGAATTAGTGTTCGTAGTATTTTCCGAATGATTGATTTTTTTTCAGATTTTTATACCATCGGGAAGTCATAAAAATTCGTTCCGAATCTCCTTTTGGTTGAAAATATAGCGATACAGCCGTTTAAAAAGAAATTTATTTATCGCAAACTCGTAAAAATGATCGATTTATTTCTCAATTTGCAGAAGCAGCTTCGGCGGATGTGTTAGTGGATGGGAGATCGGCGAGGGTCGTCGTAGCCGATTCGAGCCGAACTTCCAGGTCTTCACGGTCGTCGTCGACGGAGAAGAGGATAAGAACAATGGTAGCTTCGACGCGCGGTCCGGATGATTTAGGATCGAGTCAATCGGCAATCAGCGATTGTTCGCAACAACAGCATCATCAGCATCAGCCTGCGGCGCAGCATCAACAGTCCCAGAATCGTCATTATCTCCACGCAAACAATCAATACGCGAATAGTAATCCCCTAAATTCTGAGAGACCCGCGCCACCGAATAACAGAACAGCGCAGACAGCGCAAGATAAAAGGAGTCGTCTCAGTAACGTTATAAATAATCTGCGAAAAAAAGTACCAACCGAAAGTCCGATCGTCGATGAATCTCATAGATCGAAGGACACGAGTATCGCGCGGGAGGAACGCCGTAATCGGGACGAGGAGGAGGACGACGACGACGACGACGCGCGCAACAGCGTCGAGCGGAATCTCGCAAATCTCGAAAAATACGTGATGACGGTGCTGAATGGCGTCATAAAAGACGCCGAGACGAAAGATGAAGCCAATGGGGACGCTGAGCGTAGCAAAGTTTCGTCGATTTTGGTGAACGAATCTCAGAATCTCATTGGGACGAGTAACATAGATATATTAGTGAGAAAAAGCGATGGTAGCGAAGACGCGGGTAGCAAAGAGGCCTCGCGACCAAACGAGAGTCGCCTGGAGGCGGCGTTTCCTGTACAACCGGATCTCGAATTGAGTAAAATAGTAGTTATCGTTGATGACGATGACAAAGATACGAGTAAAAAAGACGATAGTATAAAAATCGAGAGATCGACACTTTCGGCTGATATTTCGCGGGATCCGAGGCTCGAGAATGATGCACCGGAGGACAGAGTTGAACTGCCGGAAGGTCGAGCGGCTGAGTCAACTTTTGTCGTTGGAAAAACGTCCAACGATCCGTTTCCAGAGGCCGAATCGCAGCGACGAACGAGTAACGACGTTGATAGATTGTTCAGCGTGGTTACGGAGTTCAGACTGACCGATGACTCGTCGAATCTCGAGAATCAGTCGAAGGATCAGGTAGACGAGAAAAAATTGAGCCTATCGCTCGTCCGAGAAGAACCGGAAGACGTAACACCGAAAAATGTATCCAACGCAGAAAACAGAGAGATTAACGACGCCGACGAGGCGAGTCCAGCGGCGTTGAGCGATGATAAGAGAACCTGTAGTCGTTCGCTTGGAACGATAATTCTCGACAGACTGACGGACAATCAGGTAGCTATTGCCGGCGAGAAATCGGATTTTCGCGAAATCGACAAATCCGAATGTCCGATAATTGTCGTGGAGAACGATTCCGATAGCGACGAACTTCGCACGATATGTCGCGATTTGTTGAACGAACTTTTGAACGATATCAGTCTACTGATCGAGGAGACACCTGGGAATCGCGACGAACAGACGACTCTCGTTGTCGATAAGATCTCTGAGGACATCAGAGATTCTCTAACATCGGGTGACCCGATCGGCACGAGTATACAGTGCAGTTTGCCGCTCGATAAAGTCGCATCGATGCTAAAAAACTGCCAGAATCCAGCGGACACGTCGTCATCTTCGACGCCGATAACTCAGCAAACTTCGAAGATCGTTACGAAGCCTCCGTCGCCAACGATAAGACATTTGTGTCTCTACTGCGATCGTAAGTTTCTCTCGATATCGTTGCGTCAGCGTCACACCGAAAGAGTTCATCAACTCGGTGGCGGTCGCCGATCCGAAAGAAATTCTCGAAAGACAACGCAAAATTGTCAATTTTGCTCCGATAAATGCGCCGATAATCTCGACGGTCTCTTTCATCATATGATCGGCAAACATCCGGATAAGTATCACGCGTGCGTTCAATGCACAACGAGATACTCAACGAGAGACGTATTAATCGGTCATATGACCGATGTTCACGGCTACTGCAGCGACAAACCCGCCGATCGCAACGATAAGACGAAAGATTTATCAGTGCCGATTTTCAAAGAGCCGCCGTCGCCGGTTTCGCGAGATCCAACGAGTCACAGTAGTCGTGAAAAAACGGAGATCGCGGTGAGCATTGATCGAAGGATCGATGAAGAACACGAACAACGCACCGGTGACGCTTTTGCGCATTCGCCAAATTCGGCAAAATCGTGTTTAACGCAATCGGCGAGTAGATCCGAAGCGGCGAATAATACCGGCGCTTCAGAATTCGACAGCGCATTCTACAGCAGCGTTAGTTGCAACATAAGAGAAAATTTGCTTCATCATCTCGACGGAAAGCTTCATCTCGGTACGAGCGCTGTAGCGATCGTCGGCGGGTCATCCTGCGAACCAAAAGCTTCGATTCAGTCGCCGCAACATCAGCAACAACAGCAGCAACAATCGTTTTATGATAACAGCGCTAATCAGATACAATGTCCTATCGATATATCGTTAACTGCCGCAACACCCGTCTATACGAAGGAATACAACGCCAATGATGATTACGAGAATTCCAGCGAATACGCGCAGAAACCCGGAAAAACTGGACGATCGCATCCGCGTCGGGTTTCCTTTGAGAAATATAATTTTCCCCGTAAATACGATGGTAAAGAACAGTGGAGCTGTTCGATAAAAGATCTGAGTAAATTCGACATTACGACGCAATTGACGCTGAGAAAGAAACAACAGCTTATCAAAGATAAAACGGCTAATGGGAGAATCAATCAAACGACGATAAACTCGACGATCGTTGAACGCATCCGTAACGATCACGATAACGATACGGATGAGAAAAATTGCGAGAGAATCGAAGAAGCGGGCATTTTGGTTATCGCTACAACCGATGATAGCAATGTATGCGCTTCCGGTAGAAATTCCGGAACTAAACTAATTTTAGGCGGCAATTCGAACTCCGCAACGGTCAGCAACGATACCGATCTCGAGGAGTCGTTGACTACCGATCTGGAATCGAGTCAGGATAGCAATGCTACAAACGTTACCGAGTTTACCGCGGAATTTGGCAATTTTCTTAGACTGAGAAAGTGGAACGAGTGCAACGATGTGGCGAGTAGCAGTCAGGAAATCGTTTACGCCGAATTAACCGGCGAATGGTCGAGACCCCGAATTTATATTTGCGGCGCTTGTACATCGAGACACGTAAGTTCATTGCTTTTTTTATTTATTAATTAATTTAATTTAATTTTTTAAATTTATTTATTTAATTTAATTTTTTAAATTTATTTATTTAATTTAATTATTTAACTTTATTTGTTTATTTCATGTAATCCAATTACCGGACGATATATCAAAATTTGACAAAATAACAAATTTCGTAATAATTAGATTCCGCACCCAATTATTGCCGATAAAAATACAAAAAAAAACGAATCCATAGGTACAAAGAGCCAATAAAAAATAAATTATGGGAATCCGGCAGAAAATATGAGATATTGCAAAAAGCGAACGCGACCCATTGCTGTCCTATGCATTAAATAAATAATCGAGAAAGCTATATATATACTTTTCCCGCGACGAACAAGTGAACTTCTCACTCTATTTTTCTTTTATTCTCTTTACGCGTCAAGTTTATCGATTCATTTCTCACCGATGACTTTTGTTCTTTGAGCTGAAAACGTAGCGTTATACATCGCAATAAAAGACTAAACGATAGGAATTCAATTGCGAGAATTCTCGGATTTCTTTTCTTCGTTAACGAAGGATACCGTTTCACCGTTTCTTTGTCTCGTTTTGCGGTGAGCATAGAAAAGAACGCATTATTGCCATTACAAAGATTCCTTGACGTCGGTTGACGGGCGGCGGGAGATTTTTTGGGGTAAAACATGTAATCCCACGAAATCTCCCGTATCTCCGTTGTTATCCGCGGTGTTCCCTTAACAAGAGATCCAAAGAACGAGAGGCGAACCCTTCACTCTCCCACTTTTACTCCCTTTCCGAGAGTACTATACTCTGAAAGGAACTCCTCTCAAACATCTCGGGCCGCAGAGTGTAATGAAAAATTCATTCTCCCCGCGAACGACGAAGAGCGGCTCCCCGTCTCCTTGTTCAATGCGAACTAATTAAATTTAATTTCATTTCTTTCTTTAATGGATCTCGCATTCCATCTCCAATCTCTTCAATTCGAATAATCGCTTTCGCGATTGCGATTGTAACGTGTATCATAATTTTCCATTTATCAGGTTACACTTCGCGAAATGGAGGAACACAAAGCGTCGTCGCATCCGAACGTTTGGTGCTCTCATCTCGAGTTCACCGGCGATCAACGGGAGCTTTACAAGCATTTATTCCTACCGGGACGCTGTTTAGCAACAGCCAAAGCAAAAAATGCCGTATTAGCGGAAAAAGTTTGCACCAAATGTTCGAAGATATGCGGCAGTCTCGCCGAACTTCATCGTCATATGCTGGAGTGCGGAGGCGATCAGGCGTGGCTGTTGGGACTCTTCGGCAATGGAAAAAAGAAATGCAAGTGGAGGCCTTTCGGTAGTCGCAGCAGAAGACGAAGACAACGGGGAATGAAGAGAAACATACAAAACTCGCAGACACCGCGAGTCAATCAACCGAGAGAAAGAAACTCATCGGGTCCGAGAGTTCGTCCGAGCGATCGTAAGAAATTTTCGCAATTACCATGAAAAGAAAAACAAAAATCCCAAAATAACCAAAAAAATCTTCAAAATCATCCCTCGATCTTTAATTTCTCTCCGATTTCTACTAAAAAAAAATCTCCAAAATCATCCCTCGATCTTTAATTTCTCTCCGATTTCTACTAAAAAAAAATCCAAAATCATCTCTCGATCTTTAATTTCTCTCCGATTTCTACTAAAAAAAAATCCAAAATCATCTCTCGATCTTTAATTTTTCTCCGATCTCTACTAAAAAAAAATCCAAAATCTTCTCTCGATCTTTAATTTCTTTCCGATCTCTACTAAAAAAAAAAATCTCCAAAATCATCCCTCGATCTTTAATTTCTCTCCGATCTCTACTAAAAAAAAAAAAAAAATCAACAAAATCATCCCTCGATCTTTAGTTTCTCTCCGATCTCTACTAAAAAAAAAAAAAAAAATCAACAAAATCATCCCTCGATCTTTAATTTCTCTCCGATCTCTACTAAAAAAAAAAATCTCCAAAATCATCCCGCGATCTTTAACATCTCTCCGATCTCTTTAATAGGCGAAAGTATCCAGAAAATGTTGGCAAATTTACCACCGAAGAGAGCGAGCAGACGCGTTATGCAGGACACTACAGTGCGAACGCAGGGAAGACTTCGCAAGGTGAGTCTCAAACTTTTTCAAAATCCAACGATAAAAAAAAAAAGAAAAAAATCATTATAGATCATTCGATCTTTTTTTTTTTTTTTTTTTTCCGCGTTATCGATAAAATGATACTGAATCCCGACGAGTCGTATAGAGTAACGCGTTTTCCTAACGAAGGCCACAGTGACTCCTCGATTAACCATACGTTATCGGTTATCCGAGAAAAGCCTCTGCGCGCTGCTTGTTGCTGATGGTTCCTCTTGCAACGCTAACGACGAGACCGAGCCACGGGGACCGGTTCGCTCATTCGTTCGTTCGGTCGAATAGCGCTTTAGTACAGAACACGAGTGGCCCGCACACTGACCACTTGGTGACCCAAATACTATCGCGCATCGCTGCACATATCGGTATTATACAAAGTTATCCACACATACAGAGACACGCGCGCGAACACACAGCGGCCGTTACAAAAAGGTCGAAACTCGATAATGCTGGAAACTCGATAATGATAAGGGAACAACGTTATGCGGCTCTCTCGTTGATTCTCTGTGGGCTGCCAGTGGACTACGGGGGTTATAAGAGTATCGATTGTAACATATATACAATTTTATAAACCGAGAAATTCGTCACACCAAAGCGTTTTTCATTTTCTTCGACGAAATAACGCGAAAAAAAAAAAAAAAAAATTCTGTTCGTTTCGTTATTTACTTGAATTTCAGAAAACACCGTATAAAATTCCTCGTAAGCGTCGATTATTTAGCGTTAACATCAAAATCGACGATTTCGTGTTTTGATCGAAAACGAATTCGTCGATTTCTCGATATATAGTCGTTTCACGACGACAGCGATTAGAGGCAAAATGTTTTTTTTATTTTTATTATAGTTTAGAATTTCTCATTATAACGTTTAATTTATCGATATATTGATTACAATGAATAAATTTTTGGCCCCGAAAGGGGGCGATTATTATAGCAAAAAAAAAATGCAAGAATATTGTATGAATTTTCTCAGATGCAGACGAGATCGCGGCCCCGTCTGGTCGAACCGTTACCGTCGAATTCGCGTCTATCGAGAAAAGCTGTACTGAGAAATAAATTGTTGAAGAACGCGAAATCGTTTCAACGTAAACGTTGCCGCGGTGACAATATAACGGCGTCTATCGAGAGCGTCGTGAAGAATAGCGACGCCGATGAGGATGTTGACGATGATAGCGATGACGATGACGAGGAGGAGGACGACGACGATGATGTGGAAGACGACAGCGGACGGGTTTTCAAAGAATCGCGAAAATTCGAGAGTAACAACGCGCGCGGTGAAACATCGAAGGGACGAGGAAATTTGGAGTCGAGTAACAGATCGACAAAAATCGTTAGAGGTGTGAGAGTCGTTAGCAAAAAGCGAAACGTAAAATCGAAGAATCCGCGTACCGTTGCGGCGGTAAAGTCGCGCGGAAGAGTTATGAAAAAACGACGTACGCTCGACGCCGATAATGACGAAGTAACGAGAAACGCGAAAAATTCGTCGAAAAACGGTGATAAAAGTTCGACGAATTATTCGAGCGATAATCAGGCCGACGGAAAGAGTCCGTCGTCGAGTTCATCGTCGCCAAGTCATTCGGCACTTTTGCGACGAAAGAAACACGTTAATCCGGTTGTATCGTTGCACGCTTCGCTGAAAGCGCGAAATCAATTGCGTACACACGATGGAAAATTTGCGCGAAAGAACACGGAGATCAGAGGCACGAGATCGTCGAGCGGCGTGGCGGAGAAGAGGGCATTAGTTACGCCTGCGAGTCTAAGAACATTGGCGAGAAGACAAGATTCGGGGCGTCTGCTGACGCGAGCGAAACTCCGAACGGCTCGACGCGCGAGTAACGATGCTAAAGTAACGAGAAGAACGATCGGTAAGAGAAACTCGTCGGACAGCGAGAAATCCCCGAAATCCGAAGGAATCGAAGAAAAAACTGATAACAAGGAAAAGGTTGCGGAAAAATCGTCGACCGATTCGGCTCTACTATCGCCGATTTCAGCGACGATCGGTAACAACAGATCCGATGCGAAAAATTCTCGCGGCTCTTCGAGAAGCTCTTCGGCCTCCAAAATCGTCGCTACCAATAATCAACAGACGAAGAACATTGCGGATATCGATCTCGACGAGGCAATCGAGAAAAGCGTTATCGACGTTACGCAGATAAAGAATTCCGCGCAGAACACGAGTCGCGAACAACGACCGACGAGAGCTCGTAGAAAGAAAATCGTTCGGGATGCCGATAAATACGAGGAGATCGATACATCGGTAAGCAAAGAGGAGTCGCGCGTCGAGGATTCCGCTCGGGAGTTCAGAGCGAAAAATCGGCAGAGTCTTCCGACTCGAGCGTCGAGCAGTACCGATTACAGTGAAGAATCGTCGCGAAGACGTTGCAGTTCCAAGGATTCGAAAAGCCGCGAAGTCGAAAACGATGAAACGACGAGAAAAACAACGAAATTGGAATCGCAAAGTACCGATAAAAAATCGGATAGCGTTTCGCAAATAAATAACTCGCGACAGACGCGACAAGAGCGCAGAACCGGATCTCTCGAGGATTTTTCAAAGTTCCACGAGGTGCCGGACGAGGTGAAGAAACTCTTAGGCCCGAGCGACGATCTTTTCCCGCAGATCGGTACGAAAAAACGCGACAAAACGAAGCGACAACCTCGTCAACCGCCGAAGCCGCGAGGCAACACTCCGAAAACGAGAATACAGAAGAAAAATGCATCGATCGAAGATTCAAAAACTGAGGATTCCGAAGCGGAGAGTTGCGAGCAAAAAGAAAAAATTTCATTGAGAAAATCGCCGAGAAACGCGTATAAAAGAGAATCGAAGAATTTCGAGAAAATCGAGAATTCCAAGTGCGACGATAAAGATATTGAAACCATCGCGACGGAGAATAAAATTGAAGATACCGAAGTGGATATCAAAGTCGCGAGTGCGTCAATCGACGATACAACGCCGGAGGTATCGGAGGATAATCCGCGAGCAAACAACAGCATTGGAAAGCGTAGGGGACGAATCAAATCGCGTGGCGACGCGACGGACATCGAGAAGAGTCTCCCGGAGCCCGAGAAGGAGGAAAACGAGGAGCGCGAAGCTATAAACACTTCGAGCGAAGAGGCGATCGAAGTTCCGACTGAAAATCTCGACGATGAAGAAACGTCGATCGACGAGATTCCCAAAGATCTATCGCCGAGCGACGTGGCGACACTGAGTTTCGAACATTTGCAACAAGAATCCAACAACTCGAACATCGATAGCGGAAAGGAAAATTCCTCAGAAACTCCGGTAAACGTCTCGAAACTCAAAGTCGTTAGACCCAAAAAATCTCGTGGATTTCGACGCGAAAGAATGGGTAAACGTACGTTAAACAACGTTATCGGTATTCTCACCGAAGGTGTTAATATTCCGGTCGAAGTACAGCAGAGCGTCGTGCTAACGGTGCAAACGTCGATCGAAGGCGCGACATCGGAAACTGCGGTACAGAGCAATCCAAGTCCGATGGCCGATAGCAACGTCGCAGCCGTAAAACCGAATGAGAGTAGCGACGCTGCTTGCAGCTCGTCGGCCGCCGCAGGCGAAGAACCGAAAAGCACCGACTGCACTCCTCAGCTTTTCCAACAAATTGAATCTGAAAATATCGAAAAGAGTAACGAAAATTTCACGGAAAGAACGGATACGAACGTTTCGCAGATTCAATGTTACAACGTACCGGAAGTTATAACCGCAGCGCCGATTCCGTCGAAACCCATCGACAGTGTTCCGCCATCCGTCGTCGAACAGCCAACCAACGATATTATCCTCGACTTGTCCCGAAGAAAACCTAAAGTCAAAGGTTCTTTTCTGGAAAAAATCGTCTCGAAAATAGCGAAGCAAAAGGACGCGTTGCTGGAGATCGAAGTCGGATGTCTCTTGGATCACGCGGCAGATGAATTAACAAGTATTCTTGACGAAGTGAGTCCCGCGACGAAGGAATCATCCGACACGACGAAGAGCGCTATTATCGTCAATGAAAAATCCGTAAAAATAGACGCTGAAAAAACAGTTCTGGAAGTTGCGGAAAAATCGATGGAGGAAAATTCTTCGGTTTCGTCTGCCGTAAGTTTGTCCGTCGAAAAACCGGCGGTACACAACGACAATGCCGCTGTTTCGGTGCAAACAAATTCGACGATAAACGAGCCGAAAAATAAGGGAGAGACGGAGGTTCAGCCGACCGAAGAACAGACTCTCGGTTCCGGAATACTGCCAACTGCTTCGCAAGATTTTTCCGCGACTCTCGAAACTCTCGAAGCGGAGACGCCGAATTCGGAAACTAAACGCTCCTCGAAAAAGAGATCTCTCGACGCGACAACGCCGCGAAAGAACAAACGAAAGACGATTGACGATAATGAAAGCGATAGCAATTCGTCTGACGACGAGATATGTTTGGCGGATATAATGAAATTGATAAACAGCGCGAAGCAAAGCAGTTCGAGAATCGAGGAACGACTCGAGCCGAAAGTTCGTCCGGGAAAAAGGAAAACTATGGATCTCGATAAGGATGAAAATTTGACGATTACGGAATCGTCGGATGCCGTCGTATCTATTGATGACGAAAAAATTATTCAACCATTCGGATCCGATGTGAACAAAAAAACTAAACGTTGCAACGCAAAGAAGATTCACGACGGCGAGGAAACAGCGACGGAGAATGTTTCCGACGACGGCGAGAAATTGGATGAGCTGCTGACGGAAATGGCATTGAATAGTTCTCCGTCGGTTGCTGCTGCGCCATCGATAAATTTTATTCAATTGTGTCCCGAAGATCTGAGTACTACGATTCCTGGGACAGTGATTGAGAGAAAAATCGATGAAATTCCCGATGTCTCGAAGTCATTGGAATCGATAAACGAGGAGTTCGCGAAAAGCACAAAAGCGATTGAGATTCCTGTCGCGGATGACAAATTAAAGACAAAATTGTCGCGAAAGAGTAGAGCGACGAGGAAAAAATCACTTGCCGACGAGCATTTGGATTTATCCGACGACGAGCAGTCGGAAGATATTTCTGTATCTTCGAACGAAGAATTTTCCTGTCCTCTCGTAGACGTCGCGTCTGCTTTGAATCTCAGCGTTTCTTCACAAATCTCGACGACTCCCGTACCCGTCGAATCATTCAAAGTTCCCGAATTAAATGAATTTCTCGGCAGCGCGAAGAAGAGAAACGCTAAGAAAAAATCTCTCGCAGGCGAACATCTCGAACTGTTGGAGGAGACGTGTTTCTCGTTGCCAAAAAATTTCATTCCTTCGGAGCCGATCGACGTGAAAAAAGATGCGAACAATGAGAAAGCGGTGGCGGAGGACGACGATAAGAAATCCGTGGATGAGATTAAAGTGGAGAAAGAGAAAAGTCCATTGGGATGCGAAACGCGTGAAAACGATGAAATTAAAACAGTCGAAGTTTCGCGCGTCGAGGAGAGCGCATCTATCGAATCGGATAATTCGGAGGTTTGCGAAACTTCGAAAAATAAGATTATCGCGGACGACGATAAAGATATAGTCGAGGAAACGCAAACGGATACTTCGGTAACGGATTCCGAGTGTACGGAGACCGACGACGATGCATCAGCGGAGAAGCGACGAAATTTAACAAGAAAAGCCAAAGACAACGCGCCGCCTCTCGTCGACGATCTCGCGTCGTTTTCCGACGCGAAACTTCAACGTAAATTCGCAGTTGTACACACGAAATCCGGAAAAATGCTTATAGTCGAGAAAAAGAAAAAATTTACTAAAGAAGCGGCGAAATTCTTTTGCGAAGTTTGCGCCGCGAGTTTCACGCGGAAAAGTTCACTGAAGAAACACAATTCGTCGCAGTCGCATCTTTTGCAATTATCTAAGTGCGGCGACGAGATTATCGAGAGAAACGACGCGGCGCTGGAAGAGGACGCGACAGTCTCGTCGATCGACGCCTCCGACGATATATCCAACAGCGTCGAGTTGTCCGAAGAGACGAAAGATCCTTTGGCGACGGAGATCGATGAGAAAACGGAAAATATCGTAAACGACACAACCGATGAAACGAATTTACGAGATCCGCTCGGCGAATGTGCCGAAAATTCGAAAAATGACGTCGAAGAAGACGAATCTGTTGCTCTGGAAACTCAACAGGACGATGCGACTTTCGGTAAACAGGATTCGCTGGAAGATGATCTCGAAGACGAGTTACTCGACGAGGAAATATGCAAAATAACGGAAAACATGACTCACGACGAATACGTTCTCACCGATCACGTGAGTCCCGTACTTCCGGAAGCCGCTTCGACACCCGTTAACAACGTTGTCGCGAAAGCCATCGTAATTCCCGAAATAATTGATAAAATCATCGACGACAAAATAAAAATAACGGAGGAAACGTTAAAGATAAACTTAGCGGACGAACATCTGAATCTCGATTCACCGATTCCCAGTGAAATTCTCGCAGAAATCGCGATTCCGTGTCTCCTTGACGATAGCATCGAGGAAACTTCCCGCATTGCGACGATTCTGAATATCCCTCAGCCACCCGTTCGATCGACGATAATCAACGAGGAGACGAACGGAACAACGATCGCCGACGAAACAGCGCCGATAAAAACAATCGAAAAAATCGAAAAAATCGAAACAATCGAAACAACGAGTAATGAAGCTGAAGATTCGATAACCGAGAAACCGACGAAATCCCGAAGAAAGAATAACAAACGTGCGATCGGAAAATTCGCCGATACGAACGAAATAGAAATATTCCAACCGGAAGTAACGAGCGATGAGAAAAATTCAATTTCTAAAGATACCGCAACATCGATCGCGAATCCCATCGAAGATGTATCAACGCACGACGCGGAAATGATGAAAAAAGATGCGACGATAGAAATTCCAAGCGACACAGCGGTATACGACTTTCTTCCCGAGAATTCCGGAAAAGCCAATTCCATCGTTGCATTGGATTTTTCTAATATAACTGAAAAGCTTAAAGCTCGAGAAGCCATCGGAAAGGATGTGTCGCCACGACCCGTCGAATTCGACAGTGACGAGGATTCGTCGGACACAAATATGTCGAACGATATACGAAAGTTATTGGACGATCCGGAACTCGATACCGACAACCGGCAGACTGCCGTCGAGTCGAATTTCGAGATACCGGAAAATCTTGAAACATCGAAAATTTCAATGTCGCCGAAACGTGTCGTTACACCAGCGAAGAAGAATAAACAGCAAAAAACAAAATCGGAAATAATCGACGACGATAAAACATCGAATGAGAAAATAGTTAAGCAGATTCCGGAAGACGAGGATAAGAAAATATCGTCGCGACAGAGCGCCGAGAAGAAAGTTACGCGTTGCAAGAACACCGCGAAGGAGTCGACCAGGAAGTCGAGAACATCGAAACCCCGTCGCAACAACAATACCCCGAGAAATCGCGTAACTGAGAACTCAAGCGATAGCGATTACGACGATAAAAAAGACGATAACGATACGCAAAACAAAAACAAAATAGTTAAATGCGTTTTCGGTCGCGTATTCGCCGGCGAGAAAGTCGACAAAGTTAAAGAAGTACTCGACGATTGGGTTTCGAGATCGGAGGGCGATTCGCACGACGATTCCCGCGGGAGTATCGATGATAAATCGGTGACTAAAGTCCTCGAAGCTACGATTGCCACTCCGGAGGCGAAAAGATCGAGAAATGAGGATGAAAAATCGTCGAAGCGTCGATCGCCGAGTTCCACGACGGTATCGAAATCCCGAAGTCGCGAAAGAACGCGATCGCGCAACAGGAAACGTTGCCGATCGAAAAATCGAACGCGAGAGACGAGTTCCGGTTCCGAAGATATCGAAAAAGAAGATAAGAGCGTCGAGCGAAGATCGCGATCGAAGGGTTCCGCACAATCGCGAAAGCGCAACACAGAAAAGAAATCCTTAGATTCGATTCCAACGAAAACGCTACCCGCAGCTGAATCGACGCCGAGTTCACGATGTCGACAAAGCAAAAAACGCGCCGAGGAAAGAATATCCCGAGCTTTTGAGGACGAATCGTCGATCGCATTCGACGATCACGTGCTGATGACTCAGCTGCAATTATCTACGGCTACAAAGACATCGCGACACGGAAAGGAAAGTCGTGAAGAGACGGAAGACGGAAAATTAGCGCTGAAGAAACAATCCGCCGGTTCGGGAAAAAGCAAAAAACGCGGACAGGACGAGAATCCCGAGGAAACTATTGAATTCATGGATTCGGAGAGGGAAAAAATTGGAATATCAGCGGCGAGAAACAACGGGACTCCGAGTGGGAAAAGGGAACGTTCCCTATCGCCGGAACACAAGTCTCGAAAGGGAGAAACTGTTATTAAAGATATTGACGAAACATCGACGATAGTTGGAGACGATGAAGAGGACGAGGATGAGATCGCTATGGGAAGACTTTCGCCTCTCTACGTGTGCAACTCACCCGCGAGTTCGATGAACAGCGATACTAACAGTGACGAGGATAACAACGAAACGAAAGATCGCGAAAATCGCCCGACGAGACGACGAAGTATATCGGCATTTTCCGGTGACAAAGTCGTCATAAGATCGCCAACTTCGTTGTCCTCGAATCGCGAAGATCGTACGGAAGTTGTAACGATCGCGCCAACCGATGCTATAGAAGACAACGCGCTTGACGTTCCCCGTGATATCGTAACGTCGCCGAGTCAAAAACCCCGTCAGGGAAAAGTACTGAATTTCGATGAGGAATTATTCGTCGAGTGTTGTTCGCGATTAAAGGCGACGACGGAGAACGAACTTAGAGGAGCGAAAAAAATAAAACTCGACCACTCCGAGGGTTACAGCAGAAACGAGGAACAGGGAGAAGGCTTCCGGAGCAGCAGAGACCGATGGAGGGATGTCGAGAGCCAAAATAGTCTCGGAAGCCTCTTGGAATCCGTTAATCAGGTCAGTAAACAAAAATTAATTGATGACAAACGGTAAAGAAAAAAAAAATTGAAAAATTTATCGGTATCGGGTAAAAGACGATTTCTCGATCGTCGTATCTTTCCTAATCCCTCGTTTAACCGGCTTTACTTTACGCTGTAAAAAAAAAAATCGCTAAAAATTCAATGTACCGACATTGGAAATTTTAATGCATAAATTGGTATATCAAATTTAATGAACAATTACGATAACAAAATTTTGTAAAGTATATTTAAAACTGTAGTCGTTAATGTATTTTTAATAATTAACTTCAATTTTAATGTAAAAATATCGTAAATTCAATAATTTTCTGTAATTTTGCTATAAAAGTTCTGTAAATTCGATATTTTATTTTTATTTCACTGCACAAAGGTGAAAACTGTAGTCGATAATTTAAATAATTTAAATTCAATAATTAACTCGAATTTTACCATAAAAAAACCGAAAAATTCAACGATTAATTTTAATTTCACTGACGAAAAGTAAATTTATTTTTCATCCCCATTTATACGTAAAAAAATTATGTGTACCTATTTAATGCATAAAAATTTCCAATTTTTTTTTTAAACATTGTATACCTATGATAATTCCCTTTGCATGAGATAATTAATTGACTCGATTATCCTTGTGCCATTTTTATTATTACGTAATAATAATCGTGTTACGTAACGGCCGACCGAGGAGAGAGCTTTATCGTCGTAATCGATGCATGAGATATTAATCATAGGGTTCTCTCTCTCTCTCTCTCTCTCTCTCTCCGGAATCTCTATCTCTCACGCGTAACGTATTGTACTCTAAATACGGATCTGATACATGTGGCATCCCTCCCCCGAGGGTGTGAAGACGTTTCAATTACCGAGCGTTTCGTAACTCGCGGATTGAAGCGCACGTATACACGTAAACACGCGTTCCTTCGCGAGCGCTTCGAGCGTCTGGTGAAAATCGATTTTGCGGTCTGTTGCGACATTAACCCTCTCGCATCCCCTATTTCTCCCTCCGGTTGACAAACGCAAACCGGTTCCACCGTCAGAAAGGCTTTGGTTTACACCCTCGCGATGCGAATGCATCTCCGACGCTTGAGAGATCGTAAAAAAAAAAAAAAAAAAATACATTTGAGGGATTTATTCCGTTTTTTTTTTGTTTCCTCTGTAAATTATTTGTGAAAAAATTCTTTGCAGGATCAATGAAAAAAAGCTCTCCCGAGTTTTGTACAGACAAAAACATGTCGATCAGTATGCATGCGAAAAGGTAGTCCTCATTTCAATCCTTAAACAATATCTAATGTTTGTCGTTTTTACGATGTGCGCTTTTTTTTTTGTTTCACTATGAATTACAATATATATAAATTATCTCTCACGCACTTCCGGATTAATGTATCTGCTCGTTTGTGTAAACTGCCTTAACAACTGTTTAAAAAAAAATCCACTTATCGATAAACGCTTCGCACTGACAAAATTCGATTTGCACCAATTACGTCGTATTTTTTTTTTTTTTTTTTTTTTTTTTTTTTTTTTTTAACAACACACATTGTCATCGGTAATAATGGAAAAAAATTCCTCGAAACATGAAAAATCGTCGATTTCGTAAATATTGAAAAAAATTAATTTTTTTTATTTTTATTTTTCATACAGTTGTTGGGAGAGGAAATGTACAGCGGAAGTCGAACAAACGAATACGCGAAACGTGGAAGAAACATTGGCAGCGAGAGATCGAGCAGAACTGCGAGTCCGGATGTCGACGTTAATCGTCGGGAGACTCTCGGCTACGAGGACAGTTTGGACGTTGCGTTCGAACACAACAATAAATTGCGAGTTAAGATACAGCAGCGAATGAAAGAAAGCGAAAACCTCATAGCGAGTACTTTCGGTCAGAAAAGCGGTAAAACCGGTGTTCATCGTCATCATCATCATCACCATCATCATCATCATCACCGGAAGGAACACGCGAACGAAGGAACAACAGCGTCCGCCGTAGCGGATCGATTAAACGATGTTAATCAGAGCGTTAATAACGGCGATAATTACGCCGATATTCCGAGCGACAAAAGCGCCGATAGATCGTTATCATCGAATTTGGATCAAACGGCGAAACACGTTGAGATCGAATGTTCAAACTTTAGAAGCAAAAATCCGGCACTCGGCGGTCTACTCGACAAAGCGCTTTCCAATATTCTTCACAGTAATGGAAAACACGATCACCAGTAAGTTTAATAAAATGTTATTTTTTAAACGTATTATACTCGTTGCATTTTTACGATGAATAACCAAAAAGTCTCTTAATCTTCGTAAGAATGATGGAGAAAAAAAAAAGGGGGAAAAAAAGCTATCGGACGGAAGAAGAACGATGAGTCGCTGCGAATGAATGATATTCGACCGAATGGTTTACCCGCTTCGGCGGTCGGAGATTGTATTGATCTCATCCCTTCGCGCGCCCACCTATTTCCCCGACAACTCGCTGTGCCCTGCCCTCCGCTTCAACTATCGCAAACCCACCGCTCCAACACTGCTACACTATCCTCTTTCGTTATTTACTCAATGAGAACATTAGCGATAGCCTCGGCACCGGCCACTTACCAATTACTCGAGAGAACACTTCGTTATTCCAATGGCGCTGATCAGCGAGAAAATAAATTGAGGGAAAGTCTATTCTTTTCGTATTTACTTTTTTTTTATTCTCTTTTTTTTTTGTTCCCCGTCGCGAAAACTTTAATGATGACTCGTCTTTGCTTCGCGATCGATTAGTTAAGTAACTGCGATATATGGTTTTTTTTTTTTTTTTTTTTTCCGGATTATCGATGGAATTCGGAAAAAAAGGGAAAAAAAAATAACAGATTTTTGTTCGTCAACGTTTGAGATCCGTCGTCACTCGATAATCACCCGATAATTGCGCGAATATCGAAATGCATTTGAATCGGAATGGGGAAAAGCATCTCTAACCGTAATATCGAATTTCGAAAGTTCATTGTACCGAATATATAACACGCGAGAACGACGATTCCGTATCGTCGCTATATCTCCCGATTTATTTCACCCATTTCGCTAATATCGACTTCTATTTTCGCCGGAACTTTGGACGATAATAATTTCGATGTTTGCGTAAACGAGGAATCGAGAAAAATAAATTAAATACGAAGTAGTAAATTATCGTTGATATTCATTCGGGCGATAAAATAGGAAACGGAACAGTGAAACGACATCGACGTTTTTTTTTTTTTTTTTTTTTTTTTTTTTTTTTGAACGGATTGAGTTCGCAATTTGGTGAATGAAAAAATAAATTTATTAACATTATGTTATTTATCCGTTCGCAGTGGATCGACGCCGATGAACGTTCTCGCGGAACTCGCCTGCGCGCGCGTACCGACAGCAACGATTCCGGAAGTAAATTCGTCGCGCGAAAAATCGTCGACGAAATCGCCGAGTCGCACGAGAGAATCTTCTATCGAGGAGCGTTCTATCGTCAACAATAAAGAAGTCGCGACGAAAAAAGCTCGCAATCCAATCAAAGAACTTTTCGAGAGAAAGAAAGAGATCAACGAGCGTAAACAGCAGCATCACCAGGAAAAATCGGAAAACGACGTCGCGCTCCGGGAAATAAATGTTCAAAGGCAGAAAAAGTCTAAAAAGCCTAAAAGACAGCAACAAGATTTTCCTCTCATACGGAAAAGTCAACTCGGCGGTATGGTGGAGAGAAAGAAGCGTCGCGACGGAACGGACAGAAAAGTTATTCTCGAGGATACGGAACCCGAGAGAATAAAAGACATTTACGATTTCGACGACGACGAGAGTCAACCGGAAACCGGACCCGGAGCTGTTCTCTCATATCGCAACAAAAATGAGAAAAACTGCGAAGTTATGAGTTGCGTGAGAGCCAAAGAACTCGATATGACCGATTTAATGACGAAGACTATCGGCGATACGCTGAAAAATGGCAAAACTGGCGACGCACTCGGCAGACGATTGGAGTCGATGATTAATCGAAAGTTTCAAGAGATCGAAACATTCGCTCCGAAGACGAAAGGAGCATTGAAATCATTCCAAATGGAGGAAAAACAACAGCAACAACAACAGCAAGTAACCGGACCAATGGACGATTTCGTTGAGCGTAAGCAACGCTCGCGAAAGTTAACGGAACAATCGAGCGGAAAGCACGGAAGATCGAAGCGAAGAAATAAGAATTCAAAGAAAAAATCTCGGAACGCGTGGTACGAAAACGACAGTTCGGACGAATTTATAACGGCAGCGAAAGCGGAAGATGTCGGCGTTGGAATAACGAAGAGTCAGCGGCAGTGTTCGAAGGGAAAGCAAAATTTGTTCGCCGAATTGTCGACAACGTCGGAGAGCGATTACGACGACGAAGACATCGGTTACGAGGCGAAGAGACGCTTAGCGCGTTTAAGTCAAAAGAAAATAATCGATAAACAACGTGAAAAGGAACATCGCGCGAGAATAAGTCCCGAACTCGCGGATAATTATCCGCAGGAACACGAAGACAATGGAATCGTTGATTGGATTAACGTTACATCGAAAACCGAAAGAAAAAATGATCTCGAGAACAAAAAATCCGAATCCGAGATGTCGGATCATCCGTTGGTTATCGACGAGAGAAAAACCGAAACGGATGAACAGAGAAACAGCGACGACGATACTGAGACGCGATACAATCCGCCGTTCGAACTCGACGATCTCTATCGAGAGGACAGCTCCGTCGCCGACTCGGATCCCGAAGAAGACGCTAACGAACGTACGGAATCTCGAGATCCGGAAGATTCGAAAATAACAGCGAAGGAAGAAACGGCAACTGTCGATAAACTGAGATACAGCGAAGAAAAAGAACTCATACCGCTGGAAGAAGCACTCGATTTGTTGGATAATAACGAAGATTTGACGAGTATTACGGAGAGAAACAGTCCGAGAAACACAGAAACATCGGATAATCGCGAAGAGCCCGTAAACGCTGTTGAAGAGACGTTGATAAGAGACAAAGATGAAGATGAAGATGACGAAGAAATCGAAGATTATAAGGAACTCGAAAACGAATGTACCGAGGCATCGATCCCCGACGAACCCGACGAAGATTTGCCGGATTTACCCGAGAAATTTTCGAGCAATGAAAAGCCACAGAAAGGCGCCGAAAATTTGCCGCTTCACGTGTTTCTCAGTCGCAAAGTTCAGGAATCGAAAAAACGTAAGCAACAGCAACAGAAAAAAATTCAGGAAGAACAGGAAAGGATTTTAATGGAATTCGCGCCGACGAGACGGCAGAGAAAATGCGCGATCGGTAAACAGGGACTTTTAGCGGAGATAAGTAGTTCCGACGAGGAATCTTACGCTCGAGAAACTTGTCGACGTTCAACCAGCGATAAGTCCGAAAACGAGAGACAATCGAGAAAACCAAAACGTGAATCGAAGGAAAAACGTAAAGAGCGATACATGGAGAAAAAACACGAGCAGATAATAGCGAAGGAACAGAAAGCGATTGAGGAAGAAATATTGCGAGAACTCGGAAAATCAAAGGGTAGCAGCGGCAGTATAAAAAGCGGCGATTCCGATTCCGGAAAAAGTGAGAGAAATGCATCGAAGGACAATTCTGTACTTTCGGATAAATCGGAAATCGAGGAAAACGAAGTACCGCCGGTTGTCGTTAATACGGTTAAAAAAAAGAGGCAACAAAAATCTAAGAAAATCGTCGCGAGCGAAGATTCGAGAAATAACGCGACGAACGAGGAAACTGAAAACGTCGATAATGCGACGCTTAACGATACAATTGTTGCTGAACGCAAATCTAACATCGACGCGATTGCGAATAATGTTAAGGAATCCGATTCCCCGATGAAGACGAAGAGACAGTCGAAATCGTCGCAGAGAACGAAGAAATCCGCTAAAACTCCCGACGCGAAAGTTGCCGGTGGCAATCGTAAAAGCAGAATAATCAATAGCGATAGAGCGAAAAACAAAAATACAACGACTAATGGTAAAGACTCGAAGGAGAGGAGATCCTCGAGCGGAAAACGCGATTCTGACGATGAAGAACTCCGGACTACGAAGTGTTGGAATAAAGTGGAGGAAGGCGTTGGGGTGGCGATCGGAAGAAGAAAGAGAGCCGCTGCTAATCAATTGTACTACTGGTCGAGTTCCAGCGATGATGACGAACCGATACCACCACCGACTCCCGTCGTCGAGGAAGAAGACGATAGACAGGAACAACACGGATGGATCGTCGGGGATTCGCACAAAAGAATGATAACGATGCTAGCGATGGAGAAACAACTCAAAGAGAAACGTCGAAGGAGCGAAGATGAGTTCGAACCCGGAAAGTCGAAGAATAAAAAGCACCGAAACAGCACCTCTTGATACGTGTTTCACGATTAGACAATGAAACGATTTCTTTTATTCTAAATGATAAGCATCATTTTTTTTTTTTTTTTTTTTTTTTTTCGGAGTTCGGAAAAGTGGATGCAGATTTGGATTATCGCTTAAACGAGTCGGATAATTTAGTTATCGATGTGTTTACATTTTGTTTTTTGTACAGTGATATTTGTCAGTGAAAACTACGATGAGAGAGCAATCGAGTCGAGTTTCGCAATCGTGATAAGTGGAATTATTAGGAAAATCTCAATATATATATATATATATATATATATTTTTTTTTTTTTTTTTTTTTTTTTTTTTAGTTCGCCTCGATGATTACAAATATATAAATGATCAGGTCGTATAAATAATATAAATATTTGAAATATCTTTTAGACCGAATGTACGGAAGTTTATGGGAGATAAAAAAAAAATTGGAGTTCTAAGCGAATGGAGTAAAATTGCACTTTTAGACAATACACAACAAACATCTAAAGTTTAGTTGATTAGTGGGATTAGATGAGAGCGAAATGGAAAACTAACTGCGGTAATCGAAAAAAACAAAACAAAAAGATTTAAAAAAAAATAAAAATAAAAATACATAGCTTTGGATTAAATTATACGAAGGACGATGATAAAAATCAGAGGGGTCCAATCAACTTGCGCTTTTGTCAGCTTTTCGTGATTCTAACATATCGTAGGATCCGCAGATATGAATATAAGATTTAAAAAAAATAAAATAAAAAAAAAAAAATACCTGAGTTGATGGGCCGCTTGCAGTCAAAAATTTGCGATCCTCTGCGACAAGAAAAAAAAAAAATGTTACTTTAACATGTATACCGTTGCGTTCCAATTTCTTTAGATCTCATACGATGGGTGTGTGTAAACCACGAAAATAAATGATGTGAACGCCACAAATAAATGCTTGTAACAAAAAAAAAAAAGAAAAACAAAACTCAATATCGTTTCTTTTTTTCGTGAGCCTCGTTGGTGCACGTAGCTTAAGAATGCAGGTTTTCATATTGAATATATATATATATATATATATATATATTAAGATTAATGAATAAATAATAAATAAAAAAATAAAAGCGTTATATATGTATAACATAAGATGAATGATAATAGACTCTATTGTAAAGGTACTGCCATAATCATATTATCATACGAAAGCCTACGAGAATAGTTCAATAATATTATTCCTGTATAGTTACGTTAGCACGGAAATAAATAAAAAATTAAAAAAATAAAAAAACAAAAAATTAGGTACATCCAATGTAAATAGAACATATTTTCAATGTGTCTGGAAAAGTATGTTTTGTAATATAAGCATTGCAAATGAAAATAAAATCATTAAAGAATAATCATAACGATGTTTCGTTTTATCAATTCCCAAATTTCATCGAATAACTGCGGAGATATCGAAAAACACAAAAACAGAAGTCGATTTTACCAACTCAGTTCGACGGGTCTCGCAACACGCGAATCGCGGCACAGTTAGCAGCAAATGAAAATAAAATCTTTAAAGAATAATTATAACGATGTTTCGTTTTATCAATTCCGAAATTTCCTCGAATAACTGCGGAGAGATCGAAAAACACGAAAACAGAAGTCGATTTTACCAACTCAGTTCGACGGGTCTCGCAACACACGAATCGCGGCACAGTTAGCAGCACCTCCGAAACTCAACAGCGGTTCTGTCCGTCCAATCAGTCATTAGTACGGCAAGCATTTGCTTTACGATACATTGCGAAGCACAGTTTTGTCGGAACCGTATATTTTTATCTGTTTTACACGGAAAAATGAACGCCGTACAAAGTTTTGCACCGTCAAACGCCGGAATAATGACAGATTCCATGTCGTCGGATTGGCTTACGTCGGAAGCGAGTACTGGAGTAAGTAAATACTTTTCTATACGTCAAAAAAACTATGTCATTCGAACCCCGTAGAGGTTAGAATGACAATGCAATCTTTCGAATTTCGCTCAATCGTAATAAACGATATTTTCGCGAAGTAATTCATTTAATTCATTACGAAAACTCGATAAATCGAAATTAAAATCAACAATACATCGAAATAATATTTCGCGTCGTCGAATATCGTAAATTTGCTCCGAATCGTTCTTCGTAACGCCCTGTAGAATGATAGCTGTCGGATAATCACCATAAAATAATTTTTATTTCATCGAATAACAGACTTCTATTATGGCCTGCGAATTCGACGGCGGAGTAGTCATCGGCGCCGATTCTCGCGCCACTACAGGGTAAGCGTAGTTTATCCATTCGTCGTTCGTTAATTTCATACTTTCCTGAAAAATCAAACTGACGCTTTTATTTTGTTTTTTTCAGCGCTTATGTGAGCAACCGAATCGCCGACAAACTCACAAGAGTCACGGATAACATTTACTGCTGTCGTTCGGGTTCTGCGGCCGACACTCAGGCGATAGCTGAAATCGTCACGTATCACTTGGGTTTTCATCAGTGAGAATTAATTTTTTTCTCAATATTTTTAGATTTTCATCGCTTTTCTTTTTTTTTAACAAATTCAAGACGTTTTTTATTTTTTCGCGAATTAAAAAAAAAAAAAATTTACGATTTTTTTTTTTTTTTTCGTAAATTTAATACGTTTTTAAAATTCTTTTGTTGTAACTTTAATACGTTTTTTAAATTTTATATTCCCCAAATTTAATACGTTTTTAACATTTTTTTTCCCCAAATTTTATACGTTTTTAAAATTTTTTCCCCCAAATTTAATACATTTTTTATAACAAATCTTTAGAATGGAACTCGGCACTCAACCGCTAGTGGAAACGGCCGCTAATGTATTTCGCGAGATGTGTTACAATTACCGCGATTCCCTGATGGCCGGTATTCTCGTCGCCGGTTGGGACGAGCGAAAGGGCGGTCAGGTTTACAGCATTCCACTTGGCGGCATGTGTGTGCGTCAGCCAATCGCGATCGGCGGTTCGGGTTCGAGTTACGTTTACGGATACGTCGACGCGAATTACAAGCCAAACATGACGCGGGAACAGTGCGTCGAACTCGTGTCCAACAGTGAGTTCCCGAAATTCATGGCGAAAACGATTATTATCATTCCTCGGGATTTAATTTAATTTTTTTTAATTAATATGCATTCCAAAAACAACATTTCAATTTTCGTATTAATTTTTTCGCAGCACTCGCGCTCGCTATGGCGCGCGACGGTAGCAGCGGTGGAGTTATCCGTTTGGGTGTTATCACCGAGAAGGGTATCGAAAGAAAAGTCATTCTCGGCAACGAATTGCCGACTTTCTACGAGGGATAAGAAAAACTACAAAAAAAAACAACAAAAAAAAACAAAAGTACCGAATACAATAAATCGATTGTCTATATATCGCTTCTCGTTTTGCCTTTTTTCGTAAAATAAATAATAAATAAATAAAAAGTTTGCGTATTTTAATGAAATTTGGAAAAAAATCATCGAGAGGATGTGTTTTTCGTATATTTGTATTATCCTTCAAAGGGCAGTCGTCGGTGAGCGTATCTCGTACGTGGCGGACATACATCATTAGTCGCTGATTACGCGTTCGTTTTGCAGAGTTCAAGGCTGCGACAATTTTGTTTTATTATCGTCAATGTTCCGCGTCTCGCGGCGCGAAATTCGTGAACAATGTCGCCAGTGACTCGTAACGAAATCCTCGACCTTTCAGAAGTAACGACACACGATATTATTATATTCCCTTTGATATTAAGATCGTTCGGAGGGGTCCGCGTGTACGCAAGCAATGAACGAAGAAATAACTTTATGTCCGCATCGTCGCTCTCTAAATTTAGGACGCATTATCCACTTGATGATCGCTCCGGTGCTTCTCTATGGTTACGTATCAACCGCGGTACTTATTCCTATTGTCGGTTTTAACGAGAAAATCGTCGCCGTGATACGAGAACTCAGTGTTACAGCGATCGCCATATGGTTCATTTGTCGTTGCGCTCCGAGCGACACGCACTTGTCGCGCTTTCACGTGCGGAAAAAACGGGAATTAGTTTCTTCGACGACAACTGTGAATACGTTAAAAAAAAACATCGCGATTGTATTTATTTCTTTCGCAAAGTTCGTCAACGAAGTTTTTCGTTAATAACGAGCCAATGGAGGAAGAAATAGTATTCGTAAATTCGTTAAAATAAAAAAATCGATCTATTTTAAGCTTTGAAAAAAAACATCGTATTTTTCGAACGACGCGGACATCTTGAATAATCGGGGAACAGGAAGATACGTTTCCGGTTTCTCTCGAGAAACAAATTTTTTTTTTTTTTTGTTTTTTCGAAAAATATAATTATTATTGCGAATCGTTGTGACGATATAATAGGATTTTTTGAGTTAATAAATCGTTCGAAATCGCGGAACACCGAAATTCCATTCTGCAAGAAAATGACTTCCGAGGGGACCTCGGTAATCGCTCAAGGAACGAATTTCATACAGGGAATGACGACAGTCGACGAGGTCAGCAAATCTATGCAGAGCTTCGGTGTCGCCGATTATTCCGTTTTCACGTTAATGCTGTTGTCGTGCGGTGCTATTGGCATTTATTTCGGTTTCGTTAAAAAGTCGTCCGGCGAAGATGAGTATCTCGTTGGCGGAAGAAATATGAAGACACTGCCGATTAGTCTCAGTTTAATCGCGAGTTTCATATCGGGTATATCGCTACTCGGAACACCGACGGAGATTTATGTACACGGAACGAGTTATCTTTTTATTGGATTCGGCGTCATCCTCGTTGGGTTCGTACTTTCTCGCGTTTATTTGCCGGTTTTTCACGAATTGCGATTAACCAGCACTTACGAATATCTCGAAATGCGGTTCGACAAAAAGGTTAGAATTCTCGGATCGGCACTATTCGGCTTTGGGATCGTAAGTTTTATTATTTTCCGGAAATATTACGATTTAAAAAAGAAAAATTGATTCCTTTATTTTTTTTTTTTCTTTTATCGTATAATATTGACTTATTCCGTATGTGCGTCGAGTTGACAACGCGTATTGTACGCTTCGATCTATTAATGTTACACAACTGCACTTACAGATGCTTTGGCTTCCCATTGTTATTTACGTACCCGCGTTGGCCTTCAATCAAGGTATTTGCCCCTTTGTATACGATTTTTCGAGAAACAAAAAAAATCGAATCGATCGATCTTTTTTTTTTACAGCTTTTTTCTTTTTTTTTCGTTGCCAAACGTGAATTTTAACGAGAATTTTGAATACTTCCCAACGAGATAAAAATATTTGGAAAATTAATCATATAGAACTGCTGAAAACTTCATTTTGCATAATAATAATAATATTAATAAGTATTATTTGCAAAATAAAAAAAAAAACGTTGTTATCGAATCATCCGACGAATTTTTTTTTAACAGAAATTGATTCGTTTTGTTTTCCGAATACTTACATTTTTAAAAAATGTTTTTTCTAATTTTCGATTTGTTTTTTATGGATGAAAAGTCTATGAATGAAGAATCTCACGTTTTGCTTCGAATATAACGCTATACACTCCTTAACCGACTGTATAATGATTATTCGTAATATCATTTCTTCTCTTCAACATTTCAGTGACCGGAATTAATATTCACATAATTACACCGTTCGTATGCGTTGTTTGCATATTCTACACCTGCGTGGTTAGTTTTTTAATTTTTTTTCCGCCATTATTAATTATCTCAATAAAGTCTTCGAATGATAAATTATGTAATTCGCGTAATATAAACGAAAAAACAAAAAAATTTAGGGAGGTTTGAAAGCAGTCGTATGGACCGATTTCGTTCAGGCGTTCGTTATGTTCGGAGCAATGCTTCTCATAATCATAAAAGGTACCGTCGATCTCGGTGGTCTCGATGTCGTGTTGCAGAGAAATTACGATTCCGGAAGACTCGATCTGCCTTTGTATGTAATTTATCTCTCACAGCGTTAACCCCTCGCGTACGGAAGCCATTTTGCCGGCCGGCCGACGGAACGTTAATTTCGTTCGCTCGTAACAATAACAATAACAATACGCAAGAGCGTATAACCTCTTCGCAAAATCTCTTCGAATCATCGAAAAAACAACCGTTCGATGTTATTTTACAACTTTTTTCAGAATTCTTTAGCGATTTTTAATAATTAAACGGGGCAATTGAAGGTTACGACTGGTCGAAAAATTCGGACGTTTATTTACGCGCGCCGTACGTAAGGGGTTATGTGTCAACTTTTCGAAAAAAAATAAATAAAAAA
This sequence comes from Buathra laborator, assembly GCA_934046635.1. Lineage (NCBI taxonomy): Eukaryota > Metazoa > Arthropoda > Insecta > Hymenoptera > Ichneumonidae > Buathra > Buathra laborator. The sequence goes on from OW203900.1 coordinate 12,298,337, forward strand.
TTAACATTTACCGTTATTATCCCCATTGTCCCGATCGATCCGAACAGAATTGATTGGCATCCGTCGACGAGACACACACTGTGGGGACTGGTTATCGGCGGTTTCGTTCACTGGTTACAAGCCGCCGCGATCAATCAGAATATGTTACAGCGCTATATGGCACTACCGACTCTAAAGGCCGCGAGAAGGTATACGCGAATAACATCGGAGTATTATCCGTTTATAATGAATATATCTTACGAGAGATTTTTCAGCTCCGAAGAAATCGTTGTCTAGTAACTGATTACAGGGCACTTTGGGGTTTTATCTTCGGTGCTTTGAGTCTCATGGGGATTTGCGGATACGCCGGAATGCTTATTTTCGCGTGGTATCACACGTGTGATCCACTCACGACAAAGGTAAACAATCGTAAATTATCCCCGATATCCGGTTAACAACGGTATATCGCTGCAATCCCAATTAAAAATGAAATTCCGATCAAATTTCGAATACTTCCGAATGAAATAAAAATCGAAAAAACTTCAACCACATCGAAGGTCCCAAAAAAATTAATTTTGCATAATAATAATTGCTAAAAATTATTAATAAAATAGTTTAAAACAAAAATTTCAACGAATCATCCGATAACGCATGTTTTTTTTTTTTTAAGGAATTTGATTCGTAACTTTTTCTGAATACATACAAATTTTTTTTTAGTGATGAAAAACCACGAATTTTGGATACGATTTCGAAGAAATTATTTTTTTAAACTAATTTGTTAATAACTTTTTGAAATTATTATCATACGAAATTGATTTTCTCAGTACTGTCTTTGCGATTGATTTCTTTCAGATTTTCTATTATTTTATTCGGGAAGTCTTCGAAATTCTCTCCGAATCTCATTTTTCGTTGGAAATGTAACGATATATCTTAATGGTGAAGAATATTCTTCTTTTTTTTTACGTTTTTCTTTCGCAATATTCATCGGGATTCCAGTTAGCGAGAGCTAAGGATCAATTGCTGCCGCTATTGGTGATGGATATCCTTGGAGATTTTCCAGGACTTCCGGGATTATTCGTTGCCGGAGTTTTTAGCGCCGCGCTGAGGTACATTATCGTTTCTTTATTACGAAGAAAAACACGGCGTGTATTTCAATTTAGTATTTTAATGATTATAATAATTATCAGTTCTTTATCCACCGGACTAAATTCAATGGCCGCCGTCGTGATAGAAGATTTCATAAAACCCTTCAGAAAAACTCCCTTCACAACGAGAACCGTCGATGTACTTATGAAATTAACAGTCGTGATACTCGGAGCCATTTGCGTTGCTCTCGTATTCGTCGTTGAAAAAGCGGGTTCTCACGTTCTTCAGGTCATTATTCGACTTTTCATACATTTTGGTAGCTTTTCTTCGATTAATAACTTGTTATTTCAGTTATCGATAAGCCTAAGCGCGATACACAGCGGACCATCCCTCGGAATCTTCACTATCGGCATTCTGCTTCCGTGGATCAACGCCACGGTATTTAAAAATTTTAACACCGCGACTCTTTTCGAACATTTCACGCATTTTTTTTTTTTTTTCGTTTACAATTTTTTTTCAATTTTTTTTTTTTTTTTCAATTTTATTTTTTTTTTTTGAGTTTTTTTTTTTTTTTATTTTTTTGTGAGTTTTTTAATTATTTAGAGCGCTCTTATCGGTGGACTCTCTGGTTTGGGTTTCATGTCGTGGATAACCATCTCAGCACAAGCGGCTATCGCTAGTGGTACGATTAGGTAAAAGCTAATCTCCTCCCAACGAGCGAAAAGTCACGAATAATTAGTATTATCGTAATAATAAATAAGATATTTCTTCATAACAGATTCGAAGAAAAACCCGTAACGACGGAGGGTTGCAGTTACTGGTTTCCGCAAGCGGAAAATTTACTGTTTCTTATTCCGCCTGATCCCGTGACTAATGGAACGGAATCCGGACGATTCGGGTAAAAAAAAATTTATTGTGATTCTTTGGGATTTTTTTTTATCGATATCATGCGCTCCTTTTCCACGCGTACCTCTCCTCCGTACTATTCGCCAATTTCTGGAATTTGCAGAGTTTTTTTCACCACTTTACGGTTCAATTAGTTTTACGCGCAAAAAATGGCAAAATTTTTTCGTAAAATTATTTTAAAATCGTCGAATTTCGATATCTTTATTGTGACGTAATATTCGGCGAAATTTTTTCCGATTTTATAATTTTAGTTTCTCATCGAAAGGAGCATTTTTCACTTCATTTCCGGTTCGAAAATCTTAGTTTACTGTCTTCGAAGAAAAAATTTAAAATTTATTTTTTTAAATCGCAAAAATTTTGAAATTTTCTATACGATATCCTTTTCGATGGAAAATTGAGATTTACAAATCGGAAGTGACGCAATGCTTCTCATTGGAAGTCACATGGAGTTTAGTAAAAAAAATTGCGTCACTTGAGTTTTCAAAATATTTGTTTTTCACCATAAATTACGTCAAACAGAATATAATGACATCTTTTTAAAAAATTTTGATATTTTTGTCATTTTCTCTATCACGTCACTTCCGCTCAAAAACTAAGTTTTTCATGCCGTAAAAAGCCTCATTTCCGGTAACGAAATTGCGTTTTTCAAAACGGAGACAACACGACAAAACATTTCCCATTAATTTTCCAACACAAAAATTTCCGTGCGGGAAAATTCGTAGAATTAAGTAGCGGAGATATTTTTCAAAATTTTTTAATTTCTTTGAAAAAAAATTTTAATTCTTTCATTATATTTTTTTTAGCCATTTCTATCCATCCATATTGTGATTGTAAAATAAAACCGATCATATCACTCCAAAAATAAAAAATTCGTTATTTGTTTCCATATAAGTCGATGTCATCTCTTTTTTTTTATTTCCAGGAGAAAAAAATTTCAATTCTTTCATTATATTTTTTTAGCCATTTTTATCCATCCATATTATGATTGTAAAAAAAAAACCGATCATATAACTCCAAAAATAAGAAATCTGTTATTTGTTTCCATATAATTCGATTTCGTAATCTCGATTATCGAAAATACGAGATATTTGCGCCGCGCGTTATTTTCAACGTTGACGAGTTCTGTATAAACATTTCAGCGAATCCTGGGCGATGTATCGTGTGAGTTATCTCTGGTATACCGTTGTCGGGGCTTTGGTAACAATGAGTATTGCACTTGTCGTAAGTATATTCACGCCGGCGAGAGTAGAAAAATTGGATCCTATGCTGGTTGCGCCCTTTCTTCGGAAATACATGAAAAGCGCCGAAATAACGGAACTTTGTCAAGTGCAGGTAAAAAAAAAAAAAATTTCGAAAAAAAAATTTCGAAAGAAAAATTTCGAAAAAATATTACGCAACAAGTAATTAGAATTATTAGATTTTTAATTATTCGCAGATTCCAATGCAAGGCGTCAATGGTATAACGACAACAGACACCGAGAATACGAAGACAGATCGTAAAACATCGAATAATTAATAAAAAAAAAAAAAAAAATAACGAAAGTAAAAATACGCCCCTTAATTTTTTTTTTTTTTTTTTCGTAATGAATACATTACGTTTTATTCTATACATTCACATCACGTATAATCATAAATGCAAATCAATAGAATTGTACAAAGAGTATAATGGGATGTGGTGCTTCACGGTATCAAACATTTCTTAATAACAATAGTGATAAATTTCACATTTACATACACATTCACAATTAAACATCAACGTTACGTTCGTTGTTGCAAAAATTAATAATGGAAGCTTTTCTAGATATTTGTTTTTTTCGTTTTTTCTTTTCTTGTTTTTTTTTTTTTTTTCTTTTTACGACAGTGCAACGTTACAAGTATCAACGGGTTTCATCTATGGAAGAGCGATTGAAAAATCACCGTTATTACCCGAACGAATTGAGCGTTAGAAGGTATTAATTTAATATATCTTCGTCGCTCGGGGCGTTTATAATTAACCACTGCAGCACCGCACCCTCGCCGCGGAAAGGCGGTACCGTTGATTCTTTACACTTAAGGCAATGTGATCGTAGCTGGAATCGTCTATTGTACAAAATCAGAATCCTCCGGCGACAATATCGACGTTTTTTTTTTTTTTTTGTTTTTTTTTTTTTTTTTTTTTTTTTTTTTTTTTTTTTTTTTTAATATTATAATATCAATGAGGTTTCGCATGCATTATATTCGCTCGCGGGGGGTCGGGTCTGCGAATTATACTTCTCTGTACACAAATAAATATATATATATATATATATATATATAAAGAAAGATACTGAATATGATTAACGAGCTTTGGTCGAAAATCCATCGCGATTCTAATTGCCTCCGAGGATAAAAAAATTTACAAAAATAGTATAATAACGATTAACCAGGAGTAATCGGTATTTTATCGTATTATTAAGAGACTTTAACGGTAACGAGAAAATGGCCAATTCTCTCGTTTCGCTGTCCGAAACTTTATCAGAGAAGAGTACAATTTCGAGATCGGTGGACTTTCGACTTTGCCGAGGAACGAATATTATGGGTGCTGTGGATGTGAATCGTGGATTTTTTTTTTTTTTTTCTTTTTTTTTCGTAAGTGTTGCATAGTGCGGTAATAATGTGTATACTTTGCTGGTAATAGGTACGGAACATTACACATCGCTGCCACGATACGTTTATGACAAGTAACTCACACCGTGGAGTATTTTTAAAGGATATATGATTTTTAAGAAAATATCGATTTTACGATAAATCGAAATATAGTGATTTTACGAAAAAATGAGATAATATTAATTTGTAATAAAATTATACGATATTATTGGATTATTTAAAGCTAATAGATTGCACATCCAAACGGTTAGTGTATAACAAAGTATATAAAATAATCAATGATTTACGATATACGGAGGAATTAAAAAAAAATAATATATCGAAGTATAATTGGTGCTTAAAATTAATACAATAATATGATATTGAAAATTTTATATCACCGTTCGCAAAGGGAAATTCTTATGGTTAAGCGATCAACGCTGTTTATCTGTAAGTATAATTATTAAAGAGAATTAATAATTATTTATAATCGATAATTATACGCCACAAGTTTACGGACTTTCGGAATTAAAATATCGCTAAAATAAATACCGTATTTGCGCGCCAAATGGTAGACGATTTTTTTTTCTTTTTTTTTTTTTCGATCATTTTGATCATTTAAAATTTTTCTTCATCCTTTTTTTTTTCGCGTTACAATCGATTTAACGATTGCCAGAGACTAGAAACGGATTGAGATCCTTCGACTTGTTGGAGAAAATTTATCGATAATTAACGACGAGGCGGCGATAAACATTTGTCGATTCGATAGGATAGTCGAGCGATCAATATATATTATATAAAAAATATGATTATCACGTGGACGGCGACAGGATTTGTTATGCGGATTATTAAACTGTAGAAATCCGATGGAATAATAGGAATGTTGAGTGTTATGACTGACTATCGAATCGATATAAAGTTTATCGCGTATAGTATTATTTTTGTTTTTTTTTTTTTTTGTACTGTAGAACGCCATCGGAAAATGAATAAACGCGACGAAAGAAATATTTTCAACGTTCAAAATGAAAGAAAATTCGATCTCGTAATTTGTGGCATTTACAAAACTGTAAAAATTGGTCCCGTGGATTGTTTTTTTTTTCTTTTTTTTTTTTTTTTTTTTTTTCATCACACATTTCAATAATTTTTGTGATCAAAGTGCATCGGAGCAACAATTTTCGCACGTCAATTACGTTCCATTAATAAATACACATCTATCAAGAGACATATCGAAAAAAAGAAAAAAAAACTATATATATATATATCCATAGAATATATGTCAATGAGAAGATACACGCGAATGGAGTCCATTTTTACGGGTTTTCGCGTGAACCGCTTTTTTCCAATCGATACTTTTCAATATTGAACTGTAAGCGAAGAAAACTCCGAATCCGTTTGCCTTTCGCGATCTATGAAAATCACACTTTTTTTTTTTTTTTTTTTCCAAAAATTACGGAACATTTCGCTTTGATAGTTTCGCGATTGGCAAACCGCTCCGTTTTTCCTTTCTGTAGCGGATAACGAAACTATTGTTTCTATATCTCGTCCATTACGCACGCGCGCGCGTTTCGTTTCATGCAAATGTGCGAATTACACTTTTTTTTTTTCTTTTTTTTGTTTTCTTTCATTGTGCCGTTTTCCGTTAAACAACTAAACGATTGGATTAATGAAAAAGCCGAATCGTGTCTCACGGCAATTATCGTGTCTTTGGTAGGCGCCTCGATGCGATATTCTGATTAAAAGTCAAAAGCTACTCGATGGATATCGCGCGATTTCGCGAGAAGCGATGTATCGTTTTGTGAATCAATTCCATTCGACTGAATTATATCGGCAATCGTTCGAATCGGTCGTTGCACTGTTCTCCATTAATTCACTTTTCGAAACTCTCTCTCTCTCTCTCTCTCTCTCTGTTTTTTTCTCGGCAAAAATATTAACGTTACGTAGAACTTTCATTTTTTTTTGTTTGTTTGTTTTTTTTTTTAAATGTTTTGAAGACAACAATACGATTAATTAATTATCGTTCACCAATCCGGAGTCCCGACTTCGATGTCGTCGTCCGTGCTGATGATGAAACAAATAAATATCGCAGTTAATCTCGTGCGATGATATCCTCAAGGCGAAGGGAGCGGCGCGTTTTCCTCGTCTATCATCGCCATCGTGCTGTGGTTCGTAGCTTTCCTCACGCGTTTTTGCTGTAACCAGAGAAAGTGTTTCCCTTCGTTCGCACCTTTTCGTCAGGACAACAGCCCGTTAACAAACGAAAAATCTCATGTATCTCTCCATGCCTCGCGTTATAATTTTTCTTATTGCGATTATGTTTTCGCCTCTGTCGCACCTTGTTAATCAGCGACCACACCTTCTTCTACCGGGAATAACAACAACACTCATAATTAATTAAGATACACCTTTTGGATTCCTATCCTTTTTTTTTCAGTACCGTTTTATAAGTACTGAATTACGAATTTTCTTTTTTTTTTTTGGATATCCAAATATTGGGATATGAAAAACGCTACGCGATACCACCGGTTGCGTCGGGACATTTTTCCTTTTTTTTTTTTTTTCAGTCACATCGGATAAAATAAATAACTGAATAAGCGATGTTTCGGTGGAATACGAGAAGATTTCACGATGAATTCTCGACTCTTGAAAATTTATCGAGAAAAATAAATTTAAAAAAAAATAAATAAAAAAAAAAGAAAACGACAACTCATTTCTATTCCACGATGTAAAGCTTTTGGGCTCTACGCGTCCGTTCGTCGATGTTGACAATTTCTCACCTCAGGCGTTAATTTTGATGAATTGTCACTGCTGCTGCTTTCGCTCCTTTCGTCGCACGAACTATCGGCGGCGCTAAGTTTTAGCTTCGCTTCGAAACCTCCGAGTTCCATGTCGGAATATAGTTGTGCCAATTGCTCGTTAACCATCTGCGGCTGATTAAGATTTTTCAACGCTCTCTTGTCGGCTTCGAGAACTTCGCTAAGCGGCTTTGGGATCAATTGGTACTGATATATCAATTCCGGAGTCATTTCTACGCCTTCTTGCCACGGAGGACCCTTTCGCAGCATCTCGTACTGATCTCTATTATTTTTCGTGGGTTTCGATAGTGTTGTCGGTTTCCACAGTGTTCTCTGTATAAAATCATAAAGTATTCATCGATAAAAAATCAATTAATAGGAAATTTGGGGAAATTATTAAGCTATGGAAACTAATTGCGCTTCTAATATACCGGTGGCGTATATCCGACTGGTTGTTCGCGATTGCAGCTACTGCCACTCGTCGTGTTTAAGAAACTCCCGTAGAAACTCGAGTCGCTTGAATCTTCGAGACTCGATTCGAATTGACTGTCTGTATTTGTTTCGCGTTTCGTGTTCGCCGGCGTTCGGACGTCGACGAGACTCGAACAGCCACCGTCGATGCTTCTTACGCACGACGAAAAGTGTTCACCCGGCGACGGAACCTGAGAATGATAATAATCGTTAAAATGATTACAATAAATTTGGAAAATATCATTTTAACATTAAGAAGAATACATCGTTGCATTTTCAAGGAAAAGTGATATTCGCGAAAAAATTTCGATGACTTTCCGATGGGATAAAAAATTTGAAAAAAATTCATCAGATAGAAAGTTCCGAGAACATCAATTTTTCGTAATAATAATTCCAAAAAGTTGTTAACAAATACGTTTAAAAAAATTGTTCTACGGATCATCCGTTTGTTTTTTTTTTTTTTTTCAGCAAAAGTTGTTTCGAAAATTTTCCGAATACTATTTTTTTTCGATTCTTTCGAAAACTCGTTTTCTTCGAACGCGTAACCAGACATCGCGAATTTTCATGTATAAAAAAAAAAATTCGAACATAAGAAAAAAAATTTCGATTATTAGAAAAAAAAAAATCGAAAAATTGAAAAAATTTGAGAAAATCAATAGTGAGACGAATACTCACTTTTTTCGAAGATTCAGACATCGCCATTGTACTTCCCGGTTCGGCTTTTACACTGGTAGCTTGAGACTCCGGACGTTTGAGATGCGACGATTTTTCTTGCGGCTGAACAACGGAATTGGAGTGCAGCGTTTCACGTGGTATTTGCGCGGGTGCCGGTGCAACGAAAGGTCTGTACATCGTCGAGGTTGGCGCGGGGGTGCAGACGATCGGTGGATACATTATACCGGCCAATGGCGCTGTTACGTACGGAACTGAATAACATTTATGTATCACAACAATCTGAACGTAACTTCTACGAGACGCGATGAAAAAAAGAAAAAAAAAAAAAATCGTATCGCAAATTAGTCGGCAGCTTACCGTAAGGATTTTGCTGAATTTGTCCGTTTTGCGAAAACTGATTCGCGACCGGATGCGAAACCATTGCATTAGCAAAATCTTCGCGGATTCGCGGAACGGCCAAATAATAAATTGGTACCATCGGGGAAAACGACGGACATCTCGATGTCTCTTGTATTCCAGCGCTACAAAAAGAAATAAAAATTATTAATTGGTAAACAGAACGGATTCTCGTGAATCTTAAAAAAAAAAAAAAAAAAGAGTACTGCAAGGAACGAGCTGTACTTTTGCGTCATCATGCAAACGTGAGGATTCTGTTGCTGAGGGGATGCAGTGACCGGTACCGAGGGCCATATGTTGCTGCTGAGTCTCGATTGCGCTGGAAGCGATGAAGGATCATCGACGTGCATCGGTGTCGCAGGAGCATTGTTCGCCGTCACAGGTACGGAATTTACAGTACCGGTTTTTACGGTTTCATCGATCTTCGAAACCTAATTAATTTATTTGTTAATTAATAAATACCGTAATAAAAAGTGCTGTTTCTGCTACCGTAATAAAATGCGAGAAAAAAATGAAAGAAAATTGTCAATAAAAAAAAAATTATTATTTCTTTTTTTTTTAAATAAATAAATAAATAAAAAATAATTAATTAATAATAATTACTAATTATTTATCAATTGGAACATTTTTTTTTTAAATCGACAAATTTATTCAATTTTTTTTCTCGCCTTTTTGCTACCGACTTGTTGTTCGCTATCGTAACGAAAATAAAAACTATTTAACGTACTTTACAAGGTCCTCTGCTCTGACTACGACTACTGCAACGTTTTCCGTTGCGACTCTTCCCTCTTTTGTTCTCCTGATCGTTAGACTTTTCCGCGGTCTCCTCGAGTTTCGAATTCTTCAGTTGTTTATTGTTATTCTTAATCTCAGATCGGCGCTCTTTATGCTGCTTCGCCATTATCTTCTCCATGTCGAGATTATGTTTATTTAACAGCGATTCCGTCAAAGTCGGGGTTTTCAAGCTCTTCGGTGGCATCGTATTGGCGCTTCGCGCGTTATCACTGCCGTCTCTGCTTCCGTAACTCGTATGGTTATTGGAACCGCTGCTAAGATTCTCTCCGCTTCCGCTATCGTTTGGCGTCGTTTCTTTAGATCCTACAAAATATTTTTAAAAAAATCATTAATATACAGTTTTTCTTATACGTTAAATGAATTTTATTAAAAAAAAAAAAAAAAAGGTAAACATCGCTTCAGCAAATTACCAGTTAAGTTTTGACTCAATTTGCCGATATCCTCGTTACTCGAACCCGCGGAATGAATGTTTTCCTCGTCAATACCGTACGCGGTATTGGTGAGCGGTTTGCTATTGAAGAATCTCTCGATTTTCTCGTTGTAGTTAAGCTGATTGTAAGTCGGCGGTGTTTCGGTCGATGATTTGCTGTCGCAGTACTCGTGATGCGGCGATATTGCGCCCAGCATCACGCTGTCGTGTTCCTGCAACAAGGGATTTCGTGATCCCTTCAAAAGTATATTGTAGCAACTTATAAATACCAAACAGTCGCACGACGATCGTTCATTTTTCTGTACAAAATTTATTTCTTTTTTTTTATTTTTTTTTTTTATAAGCGTTCGTTAGAGATCGCTGACAAAATCGAAAAAAATCGATCGTAATCGATCTTTCTATCTCTTAGTATTTACTTTCCTCTCTTATGCATTCCATTAATCATTAATGGTTTTTTTTTGTGCGGCGTTAGTTGCGTGGCAAAGAAATACGAGAGCATTACGCAAGCAGTCGACAATTTGTCTAAACTTTGCCCCTCTCTTTCACTTTTTTTTTGCCTTCTACATCGTCCCTCGCTAATTTCAAAACCTTGTAAGTGATGTGATACATACATAATACATACGTCTTATCTTCAAATTTTTTTTTTGTTTTTGTTTTTTTTTTATCTTTCACTTTGACGCCTTTTGCACTAAATCTGCGGGATAGAATCGAATATACAATTAACGATGATAAATAAAATTTGATTTTTCGACAATACCGAAGAGTTTTCATATCCGATAAACAGCGGCAACATTTTTCGTCGCCGTGCGCTTTTTTATCGTAAATATATCGATAAATCTTCTCGTACCTTCGGCCGTTTCGATTAACATCGATGGCGATATTTGTGTTTATAATTAATAAATTATTAACAAATTAAAAAAATATATATAAAAAAATGGAAAAACAAAAAGAAAATAATGTGGTGAACTTACCGATAAAGATGCCTACAAGGTTTTGAAAATGACGCCTATATAATGACGTCAGCGGCCCTAAATTATTCTCACTGTTTCCCGATCCGTAAGTCCATCACAAACCCCCATAGTCTGTGTGCGCGTAGCTGAGAAGATTCGTGAAAACTAACGCTGGTTAACAACGTTATTACGGCGGAATATTAGAAATTAGCGAACAACGGAGATCATTCGTAATCGTTCCGTTGTTTAATGCCAAAGCTGCAAAGTTTACTTCGTTATTCTCCTTTCTACTCACCTCGATAATTCCTTTTTTTTTTTATGAAACCCCATATATTCTTAAACTGATTTCCGCTTTCGTTCACTTCTTTCTCTTCCCTTTCATTAGAATTAAATATAAATATATAGCATATTAAGTAAATTAAAAAAAAAAAATTATATATACACAGATATATCACATCGTCCGTAAGCAACAAAAATTTTTCGTTCGTCATCCGTTGAAAAAGAAAAAGAATTTTTCAAGCAATCATTCGAAAAGACAAAACACAACGATTCACGATGAGACAATAGAAAATTTGAAAAAAAAAAAAAACACGAAAAGGTTTCGAAAACTTACCAAACGATGTCAATATCTTCGGAGACTTCTTTTTTTTTTCTCCAATAATCAACAAATAGAGAGCTATTTGTAATCGAAAACATGCTATTTGGCGATGAATCGGTGAATAAATAAACTCACCGTTACATCTCATCGACAAACTTTCATTGCAACTCGCGAGATTTTTTTACACGAGTCGTTTACGCAAAAAAACAGACGGAGGAATTTTTTTTTTTTTTTCGTTTTGATAACAAATTTACATTTATTTTGATTCCGAATCGAAAGATTTCTTTTTTTACTCCAAAAAATGTTTAATATTTCTGTGACGTCATTTTCGTTTTTAAAAATTTCAGTTTTTCATTGAATACGACGTCACGGAGAAAATTACATTTTTTAAAGCTGACATTTTTAAAACAGAAACGACGGAAATAAAAAAAAAAATTTCCGGTAAATGCGAAATTTGTCCGGAAGTCGCGAAAAAATAATTTTTGAAATCTTTGAATAATTTGTGAAAATCAAAATCAAAAAACATTATTTCCGTACAAATCCCAATAATATTTTTCAAAGATTTACCGATATTCGACGATAATCGGGTAAAAAAAAATTATCGAGACATTGCAATGCCGTTAATCGAATTTTTCGTGTGCATAAAAAAAAAATAAAAGCATCGCTACTGTTAGCAATAATATATCACAAAATACCTGATATTCGGTTTCGTCTTATAAAAAGCTTTCGTGCGGCACTTGCGAGTGATAGTTACGAAGATTAAAATAATTAATAATATAAGTGAAAAAAGACAGCGAATAAGTGCACTAATGCTATAGTAGTAACTTGCGAAATGTGGGAATGTGTGCCATTGGGATATTTCTTTGATACTAAAACGAAGCTAATAGTCACCAAAATGCTCTTGTCGTCAGTTGGCGCGGAATCCTTGGCGACCGGAACCGGAGGGTTCACCTCCTGCAGGAGATTCTCCACGAATGTCGTGAGATCTTTAGATCGACACATGCCGTATGACTCGATTCCGCCCCTTCTTTGGATTTTCTGCTCATCATAGGAATCGAATAAAAGAGAACAATACTAATATGAAATAAACGGAAATCACATTGGAATTTTTGTCATATCACCTGCGAGAGGAGGAATATACGCAAAGGTTTATAAACGGCAACGTTGTCAATTTACTTGTAACGCTCCGCAGCCGTTTTTTTTTTTCATTTTTTTTCTTTCATTTTCTTTTTTTTTTTTTACCGCAGTTGCGAATCAACAATCGCAATTCAGTATAAAACGTACCGAAACTCGTAGAATTCGCGAGGGGAGACGGCGAGAGGAGATGAAAGGGATGCGGGGCGTTCGACGCGGATGATATATTACCTCATCGAGAAGAGCGCGAATTTCGCTTTGTATTATCTTCGATTCCTTGAAAACTTCCTCGCTGATGTTCGATAATATACTTCGTTGAAAATTATCGGCCGATTGAAAAACATCGGGATTCGCCGGTCCTCGCAATATCCTGTGGCGACCCTCGATAAATTCCAATTTTTCTCTCCACGGATTGACAAACGACGACCACTCGGTCTCCAGTACAACGTATCCACCGTTTTGCGTCGCAAATCTGTACGGTTTCGAACGAAACGGCGAGCCTTCCATTTTGACAACCTGTTTTTTTTTTTTTTTTTTTTTTTTTTTTTTTTTTATGAAAGAAAAATGTATTTCAACCGAATCTCTTGAAATTCTTTCGTCGCTCGTAAGTCATCTTCTCTTACTGCATAAACGTCGTTTTTATCGTTAGTATTTTCATTTTGTGAATTAAACGCGCGTTATGTTATTTAGAAATGGACAACGCGATTCGCCTTTGTGAAAGAATTGAGGATTTTTTTTTTTTTTTATATGATATAATAGATCGCAATGCTCACGGTCTCGTAAACGTCTTTGATGAACGGCAGATCCTCGGGATGATAAAAATCGAATAGCGAACGGCCTATTATATCCTGTGGCAGATAACCGAAGTATCGTACTGCGTGGTGATCTACGTGCGTCAGGATACAGTTTGGATCGTGACGAGTCGAAAATATCGATGATATTATCGTCTCTTCCGGTGCTAATGCGAGAGAAAAAATAAAATAAAAACTAAATACGGCGATCTGTTAAATCGATGATTTTTCGGAATTAATTTCTGAATTTTTACGAGTGACGCGGGGACGTTTCGTTGGTACTTTTTGTAGGTAATTATTTTATCGTTGATATTTTTAAAAAAATAATAATTATAATAAGCGATGCGGCCATTTATACACATTAAAATAAATAGATCGACTGGAGGTTTCGTGGAATCGTACTATTTGGAGATTTAGTACCCTAACGCCGCGCGTCGTCGCGATGTATACGCTATTTATTAATTTTTTTTTTTTTTTTGAAAGTCTACCTTTGTAGACGGGAAGAACTGACTGCGCAGTGATCGTGAGAAACATCACTCTGGGAATTTCCTCCTTAGCGCATTGACGATAAAGCTTAACGCTCATTGTTAGATGAAACGGTAGAAAAAGGGATTTTCTCGAGTTAACGGAATTGCTTTCGTCGCTTCCACTTCCGGTTGCTGACGATCTTCCCTCGTCGTGCTTTCGAAGGCTGCAGAATAAACTCGTGTGACGTTCATTGATATCTGAAAAAAAAAAATAAGAAAAATTATTCGAATGAAATTTGCACAGCGCTTTCGCATTTTGGGTTTAACGTCGTTTCCGGAGGTTTTTTATGAGAAAATCGAATAACTAATTTTTTTTCTCGTGTATTTTTTTTTTCTTCTATTTCAATAGTTAATATAAAAACGCGTATCGCGAGATGAAATATCAATTTTTTCCTAAAATTGAAAAAAAAAAAAAATAATAATCAGTGTTATAAAATTAATAAATTAAAACACTTCAATAAATTCTCGTCGAATTTAATATACCGATCATAAGATAGGAATAGTCAATTCGCCTGAATATTTTTATCTCCAAATTTCAAAAAATGTAAGAATTATCGAATTTATCAGATATTTGGGAAAAAAAAAAATTTTATTTCATAAGATTTCAACGTTGCCATCGATTCTTAAAAAATTCTCAATAATTTACAGAGTTATTGTGTTAACAGATGTTTTTGATAAATTTAAAATTTCAGATTGATAACTAAATGTGTGTTTCAAGTTATAGAGATTCACATTTTTTCGAATTTTTCACATATGATTTTCCGATGTTTCGGAAAATTCGGCACTCATTTTTACCGAAATATCAATTTTTTTGTAAATTAAAAAAAAACTTTTTTTTTACGAGAAATAAAAAAAAAATTGCGAAAAAATTTGAAGATAACGAAGAAATTGAAGGAAAGTGGGGATCGTTTACCTGTGTCACGATTTCCATAGGGCAGAGCGATGCTCTTGGCGAGATAATCGGCGAACGTTGATTTGTCTTTTGGATGAACAAAATCGATGAACGATTGACCGACCCACGTTTCCCTCGCGTAACCCAAAGCCGCCTTCAGCGACGGTGTTGTATCGACAACGAGACCATTGTACAACGATATCACAGCGGCAAATCCCTCCTTTATTGGCGATATATAGGCAAACGAAAGAATAAAAATTAAAAATTCGTAATCACTCGTTTATCCAATACATTTCCGGGACACAAAAATTAATGAGTCCTGAATCGTGTATTATGGCATCGATAGGACTGGTAACGCCAACATTATAAGCCAAAAACGTACTTAAAAAAAAAAAAAAAAAAAAAAAACATAAAATTGCAACAAACATTCGTTACATCGATGAAAAAATATCATTTATTTGTCCGAAACTCGTATTAAACTCTCGAAATCGAGAATATCGAGTCTCCAAAATGTTAGTAGATATTAGACGCCACCGTTTTTTTTTTTTTTCCCTATCCACCGCCATACATTTCGTTCTAAAGTCTCATTGGTTTTACCGTATTTTTTATATTTTTTTTTCCATATTTATATATACTATTGTTGAACAGTATATCTATACGGATTTCATTCCCACGATGTGTTGCTATAATGAATATTGTACAGTGTATACTAACATTGGTATTAGAGGTGATATCGTCCAGAGGATTGGTTTTGAGACCAACTCCTCCCTCGGGTTCTGTAGAGTTAGAGTCGCCGTTGTGCTCGCCGAGTTCCGTAGCGTCGATCGACTCTACGACTTCTTCTTGTAAATTAACCAACAAAAGATAAACGTTATATCTAATTTTTCTTTGTTTTTTTTCTTTTTTTTTCCATTATTTTTTTTGTCGTTTTTACTACGCGCGCGTTCGGCCCACTGAATCCAAGAGTACTGATTACATAATTCACTGATTGCTGTTTTCGTCTTTTTTATACGAATTTTTTTTTGTTTTTTTTTTTTTCATTTTAATTACAAAAAGATCGCGATAACTATATAGTTAACATCGAAAAACAGTATATGAGCGCTTCAATAGCTTCGTATAATGCAGATATCGGACTTTAATCGCTCAATTCGCAATTTGCACTAAATAATGAAAATAAATAAAAATGGGGAACCACTGTGCAACGGAACGACGATTTTGCTGGATAATGTGGTTCTTTACTCGTACCGAGTCACGTTTTGACATCGCGTATTTTTTTTTTTTTATTTTTTATTTTTTTTTTTTTACGCGGAGGGATTTCCATCGTTACGTAATCATCGTTGACCTTTGCGAGTTTTCGCTAAACATCGGCTCTGTACAGTTGAATCACAAAGATTCGCAACTTCTTTCGAAAAGTCGCTGTACATTTGTTACCGATTTCGGAAGATTCGATCGACGGTATTCCTAACAGTGATCGTTCGACTAAACGGAGAAATTGATGGGATAAAACGCGATACCGAAACTTAGAGTCCTTCGTACAGATCGGATATTCAGTTGAACGTTATGTCGATTTGCACGTTTTTTTTTTTTTTTTTTAATGGCTAAAAATTGCAATGCGCTAATTTAATAAGCGGAATAAAGTGGAACGTAAAAGATTGTGTGATGCAATGTAAATGCGTAGAATCGTTGAATAAAGAGGACAAATGTTACGAATGCGTAGTCCGTTGTTAACGTAACGCGAGAGATACGAGTTCCGTTTTCACCTTCTCGCGTATATAAATACGTTGTTCCGAACGTCCGGTTGCTAAATTCAATTATTGAAAAAAATTATGTAAATAATTACGTAAATCTCGAGCATCGAAGGGTTTTCGCATAAGTTGCAGAGAGAGAAAGGCGAAGGGTGCGGAAAATCTCAATTTACTCGGTTAGGTAAAAGGTAAGCAAAACATATCGTGTGTTCGTATGTTATACAAACATCGCGAATAGCCGATCCTCCGATTCTCGTGTCGTTCCTCTCCGTAAATATCAACCGCAGAACTCGCCTTTTGTTTGTTTGTTTGTTATGTAATTGCAACTGTAACGCGCCGTGAGTGACGGTACAGAAACGTAGAAATTGCGTTACGTTCGAAGTAATACTGTACGCGATGTATTATTAGAAATTAGAGAGCAGCGCGTGCTATTAGCAGCGTATGAAATTTTTTTGGATTTTAGACTCAACAATCCCTTCGAGAGGTTTGGTTGCGAAACCAATTGAGAGAAAACCATAAATAGCGACTCTGCTATAAACACCGAAAAGGGCGCGCGACAAAAATCGCGATAATAATTTTTCTTTCGTCGTATTCGATAGTAAAAATTGTGATTAAAAAATTTTAATATCATTTTTTTTAATTTCAACAGAATTTCGTAAATTTCGAAATTTTTTTTTAGAAAAAAAAAAGTAAATTACATTAAAATTATGAATTTTTTTTTTTTTTTATTTCTAAACATATTTCGTTCAAATTTATTACGCGTTATGAATGAAAGCTTTTAATATCGGCATTGGAAGTAATTTTTCCGGTGAAAGTTACCGAATTCGTATCTCACTATACGCCGAATCGATGAGTTAATTCTTCGAATCGTAGATAATCGATAAATCATCGATTATTTTCGATGATATCAATAAATATATCAATAAAGTTCGTCGATCGAATCCTTCAACAAGTTTGCCATTGGGATGTATATACTTTGCCATTAGATATGCATATAAATATATATATATACTTAATAAATATTATATACAGCGTCAGCGTGTTATAGTTCAGTTAAATTGCGTTTTTGTTAATCCGGTATCGCAATTATATTTTCAAAGGGTTATATAGAGTTTCTTCCGAAAATCGGAAGAAAACTCATCGATCGATTATTTATTTCTTATTTCGTTAATTAATAAATTGTTACTCTCTGTCTCAGCGGTGCCTCTCGCATTATTGTTATTTTTCAATTTTTTTTATTCCCCCATTCGGCGAATAATCGTTTAACTAACCTGATTTCTTGCAGTGACTATTGAAATTGGAGGAACTTCCGCGTTGGTTGTAAGATCCGATGTCGTTTCGTTCTCCTGCGTTAATCTGCGATCGGAGCCTCGCGTCGTCGTTACCGAGGATCGTCGTCGTCGCCTTCGAGTTCTTCTTCTTGTACTCCTTTCTCTGACTGATCGGTTGCGGCAGAGCGTAACTGCTGAATTTCGTTCATCGATAAACGTACGCCGTCAGTACAGTGCTATCTTATCAATCTTCCAATTTTTTTTCTTTCGTCTTTACAGAATCTTTGTATCGTAAAAAAAAAAATCAAAAATGGATGCGATTTTTTTTTTTTTTTTTTTTTTTTCATCGATGGATGAATGATTGATTTTATTGCGAGTGTCCGACAGCCCTTGTTACGGGGGAAAAAAATAATTTTTCACTGGTAAATCATATAATTGATTACGACGAGCGATGGGAGCGATATGAACAATAATTAGAAACCCTCAGCAGGAAAACGTGCCATTCGCTACGTCCTAAAAGTAGCATTTTACGAAGAAACGTGTTTTCTGTATTGTCACTAATATTATAGGCAGCAAACCGAAGAGCCGCGCGCGTTGCTTTCGATACGTAACGAAAGACAGACTCTCACGTTTCGAATAACGAGAATTGCTCTCTCTGGTTGCTGTGACCAATATACGAATATATCTCTGATGTACGCGCGATGATGCCATTGTTTTCGTTGGATTAATGAACCGCTGAGTGAAATACTCGGAATATTAGATCGATGGAAAGGCATTAAAAAAAAAAAAAAAATTATACGATTTTCGAACTTTTGGACCGATCGCTATAAAAATATTATTATTGAGATATTAAAAAAGATGTACCGTTGGATTTCCAGGCAAAGAAAAGATTCCAAATATATTTCGAATTCTTCCCGATTGCGATAAAAATCGGAAAAATTTCATCATACAGAAACTGCTAAAAATCATTTAATAATAATCATTTCAAAAAGTTATCGTTGAATAATGTTACAAAAAAAAATTTAATGTAATGCCACATTGGCTTCGAGTGCATAACGCAACATGATGGATAATTATCTCATCGTAAAAATAGTCCAACCGCTTGATCGCCATATGACCTAAAAAAAAAAAAAAAAAAAAAAAAAAAAAAAAAAAAACTCGGAAGCGATTTTTTTGTGCCGAATGACTCGTTAACTGCGAATCCTCGTGGCTTGCCATGTGCCGCGTTTGCTACTCGCAAGTGGAAAGCTTCGCGCGATCGGCCGCACAAGTGTCGAAGACCACGTTGCAACGAGAAGCCTCGACAATGACGAGTTTCTCGAAGATTAACGCAACGATCGACACTCTCGCGGTTACTTAACGAATCCGCGAAGTATTTACACTCGTAAGGTTCGTTCCAGAAAATGGCAACAGGGGAAACGTGACTGAGGTCGACCCACTCACTCTTTTGTATTAATGACGATAAAAATTTGAAAAATCTGAAAATGTAATATTCCGATAACTAAAAAAAAAAAAAAAAAAATTGAAAAAAAAAATTGTTTTTTTTATAAAAAAAAAAAAAAAATTTGTACATAAAAAACTGTAGTCGATACTTTTTTAAAAATAATTTACATTAATTTCACCGTGTAAATCAAATGGATCAATATGAGTTCATTATTTACGGTTAATAACGATCGTCGTACGGAAAAGATGAATCGCAAATATAACTGATATATCGCTATTGATATATATATATCTTCATCGCGTCGTGCAAAAGGGCGAATCACGTTGATAGAATGGAAGTTTAGTGGAAAAATAAAGAATTCTAAATACGATTAACTCGCTGCATAATACGATGAATTCTCGAGAAGATCGATAGCGTACAACGTGCACTCGATGCCGCATCACGTTATATTGTTACCAAACTCTGCGATACTTCTCTACCTATAGACGCTGTTAGCGCGATATGTGTATTACGGATATTTCGCGTCATTAATAACTGTGACGCACTGTTTTCAACGCCAAAGTTCATCGAGTGAATCGCGAATTCGGTATTTGCAATTTTTCGCGATTTCGAGTTTTCGATTTACGAGAAATTACCAACGATCATCGAGACGCGATAATCGCGCGTTTCGAAAATCCTTAGACTTTGAATTATTTTTGGAATTCGATAACGAAATTCCAGTTTCCCGAACCGAAATGGTATTAGAATCGTTCGGATTATAATAGATATGTTATTACGAACGCGCGGACTGCAAGTGACCAATAATAGGATCGATATGTACGCAAATATCGGTGTAACTGTTTAGTAGCCTATCAGTGATATATTATTTACGTAATGGGGAATGGATTTCGTCCCCCAAATTGTAGGACCGATTTAGAAATTTCTCCGAAAAACGTGATAAACGTGCGGAGTATCGTATTCTCAGCTTTTCACACCGTAAATTGCGCAACTCGCGAATTAATATACTATATATATATACAATACGTTTTACCGTGAAACGAGTGGAGATCTGTTTTTGAATTTCTTCTTTGAGACCCGTTTGGCTAATTTTGAATTACGGATTGCAATTTCCATCACATAACTCGCGAAGAAAGCGTATATATAGGATGAATAAAGCACTTGTTACATCTCGAGATCCCAAATCGGTCCATTCGTCCGTTTTTACCGACTAAAAGATCGCGAAAAATTCAAAGACTTTTCCGAAACATTTTTAAGATATTAAGGAACATTTAAGAAAAGTAAAAATAGATGAAATTTTGAGGAGAAAATATCTTTCGCAAAGCGCTTAGATGCAAATCTTTCGAAAATCGTTACAGCGCTTCGGCTTAAAAAAAAAAGGAAAAAGTGTTACCGATCGTCTGGAAATAAGAAATATGAAAAAATTCAAAGACTTTTCCGAAACATTTTTGAGATATTAAGGAATATTTAAGAAAAGTAAAAATAGATGAAATTTTAATGGGAAAATATCTTTCGCAAAGCGCTTAAACGCAAATCTTTCGAAAATGGTTACAGCGCTTCGGCTTAAAAAAAAAAGGAAAAAGCGTCCGAAAAAAGTGTTACGGATCTTCTGGAAATAAAAAATATGAAAAAATTCAAAGTGTCTTAATAAAAATTTACGACTCCGAAAAAAAAAAAAAAAAAAAATTGAAAAAAAAGGTATGAAAAAGTCAAAAAAATTCTCGGAACTTCGAAAGGACTACGGAACACCATATTTCCGCGATTGCGAAAGACAAATCTATAAATATCCCGGAAATCTCCGATAAGTGACAAAATCCAACGGCTGCGCGGCTATAATCGTTGAATTTCCAAGATTAGCTGTTAACAACATATGTTGCGTCGTCGTAAAACACATGTAATTGAATAAGAGACACGACGACAACGCTGTTCCGTACGAGCGGTTGATATTGAATCCCAGTATTTCGCATTTTGCACAATTGTCCAGTTGCGTAATTCGCAACGACTATATTTGGATCGCCGCGCGACCCGAAAAAAATTCCAATAAATTATACGAAAAAATAAAAACAATCGTTGGATTCTCTGCGCAATAATCGATAACGCAACAAAAAAGATAAACGGATCGCGAATAATTACTTTACCGACAATAACTCCGTATTATCCAATATTCGATGTTAAATGTTCATCGGAGACTCGCGAAGAAACTTCCCGATTCGCTTTCTCCGATGTGACCGAATGACCGAAGAAACTCTTGAAATCCCATGGAGCACTCCGCGGAGTGCACTTGAAAATTCTGTTACGTATAACTTTGCAGCGCAATTCGGTCGGTATATAGGTATTCGGATAATATCGCGGAGGTATTACGCGCAAAATTATTCGGAGAATAATGTGTCGGGGAATCAAAGTTGAACAAATAACTCGAACGGCGTAACGAGAAACTTTTTTTTTTTTTTTTTCCGGTATCGCGTAAACGGAGGAAAAGCAACGTGACTCGCAGTAGGTGAGCGTAGAAATCGCAGCTTTGACCTGATTTGAATGTATTATCCCGCGACACAAGGACATTGATGAAGTAATTTGTAAAAAAAAAAAAAAAAAAAAAAAAAAAAAAAATTCTCGATATGATTTTGCATCGCGTAAAGTAGCAAAGGCTGCAGCAAAGTAGGCCACCGTATGAGCGTTCAAGGCGCGTACGCCGCCGATCGTCAGCGTTCCGATTATCCGTTATATTCTTATGTGTTATGCCGGCGATAGCTTAAAGCGTCGAGAGGCACGCGGAGGTACACGTGCTTCGTAGAGGTCCGTCGGGTAGGGAATGCAGTAAG
Source organism: Buathra laborator (assembly GCA_934046635.1). Taxonomy (NCBI): domain Eukaryota; kingdom Metazoa; phylum Arthropoda; class Insecta; order Hymenoptera; family Ichneumonidae; genus Buathra; species Buathra laborator. Next base: position 12,320,639 of record OW203900.1, read on the forward strand.
TCGCAAGTGTTTGTATCACAGCGCGTGTATCTATTTAGTTTGCGTTCTCTTCGTAACCGTTTTTCTTACTCATAGGTGTGAGATATCCGGAAAAATCGGCTTTGTAATGATCGATGCAATAATCGTTTTTCGAATGGGTAATCGCTACAGGATATGCTATTTGCGATCGTTACGATCGTTTGGGCGAAAAAAATGAACGGGAAAAACGGGTCGAAAAATATCATTGAAAAAACTTCGATCCATAATTCGCGACGATTTAAGAATATATCATCGCGGGGACACGAACAATCGATTTTTATCGAGATATTTCGATGTTTTTTTTTTTTTTTTTTTTTTTTTTTTTTTTTTTTTTCGTTTTTTATCGCATATATATAATGGGAACAAAAATAATAATAATTTGCATGATTTTAATTAATTGCGATTATTAAATTCGCATATACGCAGATGTATATATATATATGTGTATTGATGATGTTACCTGGAGCCAAATGTTGAAGGGTTCCCACCGCAGTAACCGCTGCTCTCTGACCGTTTGCTGTTTTTCGACAATGAGCTGCCGCTACTGCAAATATAAATTGAAAAATAATAATAATAAATAAAAAAAAAATAAAAATAAAAAAAGTTAAAAAATACGTCTAATTGTCGTTGATAATTCAAAGACACAATCGTTCAATGATATTTTAATTATCTTTGTCGCGTTTTATCATTTGAATATCACGATACAAACACTCATCTCTCGAGACTATTCCAAAAGTTTTTTGCACCATCCTGCGATTAACAAGAATTATTCTTCTTTCTTCTAACAAAACTGCATTATAATCATTTTTTTTTTTTTTTTTAATTATCACTGTAACGTAATCGAAAATTTCGAAAATTTCGAAAGATCGAAGATTTTTATTTTTTTTTTTCTAAATACTACGATATCATTTTCGTGTTAATAGATCGAACGGTACTCGGGGAGGTGAAAATCACGACTGAGGTAAGGTAAATCGTGGGGGTTGCATTCAGAGTCCTTTACCGGCCGTCAAACTTCCCATCGAGAAACTCGTGGAAAGTCAACGAAAAATAAAAATAATACGTTCATCACATGCTGCGAAAACGTGACTTTACAGAAGAACATGAGGAGAGGGGGCCATTACTACGGAGGGGGAGGTTTATGCGAGAACTTTCACTCTCGACGCTCAATCGACGCGGGAGATACCGGTGCAGGCGAAACATAGGTATAAGTTTACTTTGTTGTGTTGTATATATATATAACAACGATAGTAAATAGATTGTCACTAAACGCGAAGCAAGGCGCATATATAGGTTATTAGTCGTCAGTCCAACAGTCGTTACACACACAAGCTGTGGGGAGTCCGCGAAAAAAAAAAAAAAAAAAAATCATTGCATAAGTTTCGAATCTCGTCGATTCACGTTCGAAGCCCCGTGACTTGAGTAACAACAGTGTTAGTTCACCCGCTACACTAACTGAGGATATATCCCCTTCGATTTGCCACAGCGATGCACGTTTTTATATATCAGCTGATTAGTTACGTGGTGAATCGTATTAATAACCCAACTGTTACGTTTCGCTATAGGAAAATTGAATTTAACGGTCGGGCCTTCTATTTTCGAGGATTCTGTTCCGCAAGATTCATAACCATTGTTGGGGATAATGCTATTTTAGACAATGGACTTCCGTATCGGTATAATCGATACTATTTTCGGGTTTTTCGCGATAATTACGTAACACACCGAATTTCATTGTGACGATTTTACTCGCGGGGATATAATGTCTGAAGATATTTTTATGCGGATAAAACAGTTTCGACTCGTAATGAATTTCATTAAAAGAGATTTTAGCTATCGTTTACGAGTTATGAACGAGAAGGGAACATTGTACGCGGGTTTATTGACAGAGATCATTGGGGGAAATAATTGAGCGAAATATCTGATGAGATTAATACGCGTATCTTTTTTTTTCATCGTATTATTTGTTTATTTTTTTTATCATATCGAAATTCTTGATTTATGCAATACAATTGATAAAATGTCGGATGAATTATAAAACTCGATGGTTTTTTTTTTTTTTTTGCATAATCGACACGTAGTCGATAAATGGAGGCTGTCGAACTTACGCGTCAATATTTGTGGGAAAACGATACGATCGAAAAAACGTGGGGGATGATAAGACCTGATTCGGGTTATTGATTTTTTTAATTGTTGAATGGATCGTAAATACCGGTGTTTTTATTTTTGTTTCGTACACAACTTACCTACGCGGCGATTGACTAACGTACGTTGTGGTGTATCCGGAATCCGAAATTTTTCCATTATCTTTGTTTGAGCCCTTCATGATTTTACGTGTAAACTTAAACGTTCAAATCTATCGCACTGTTTTTGTCGCGATTTCGAGAAAGCAAATTAAGTTTCATTGACTAAGCAGTCTACGTACTCGACATTCGCACGTCTGTACATCTCTCACACCGCGAATAACTCAAGAAAATTTAGTGGCGCAGGTTAAAAAATGCACAAAAAAACACACACGTTTCGGAATACTTTACGCGTAAATACTTCGTTCAAAAACCTCGATATATCGAATTCGTGAAAACAACAATTTAATTTGTATACGAATATAATTTTCCGCGACTTCCGCGACACGTCTGATAGTGTCGGGATTCTTGTCAACAATGATAGCACAATGAAGATTCCGCGCTCCGCGCACTCAACGACTGATACACGTGGTTAAGCATAATACCCCCTCTCCGTATTGTGTTCGGATTCGTTAGCTTCGCCGTGGAACGGACGCAACGTGCAGCAGTGAACTGCTTAGCAGACGACAATTGAGTTTAATTCGAGTTATTTCGGGATAAAGGAATTTAAACGCAAAAGGACACCGTCCAACTTTATATAGCTCTGCAAAAATAACACCGCGCAACTAACAAAAAAACTGCTTTACGCGAATTTCATTAACAAGGACGCCATTAGGGGAAGTAGTAAAAATATGTTTTTTCACGAACTATATGTATGAAAATTGTGTATGAATTATAATGAACGAATAAAAACACTCGATATTTAAAACTCTAACCGAAAATTATCAAGTGCCACGTAATTCGAATAAATTATATTGTACGATTTTTTTTAATAACATCGATAACTCACCTCCGTTGCGACTGATTGACCCATGTATTGGTCGCGTATCCGGAGTCCGACACCATGCTATTGTCCTTTGATGACCTCTTCATTGTCGCGATCGAAGCGCGGATTAGTGTATTTATAATTGTCAAATCACACTTCCAGTAAGCGTGATGAGAAGGGGGATTGACTACGCTTCACCGATTCTACACTTCAAGTACGTGACTTTCACGCGGCCGTACATTTTCACATCGATGTTTCGCACTATAGATTCATTTTTAAATATAGTTTTCTTTTTAATATAATTGGATATTATTATCGAAGTTCCGGTAGGAAATATCCACAATCGAATTATTAATCGAATTAAATAAATACGAATATCAGGACCCCGATGTCAGCGAGGCGCACGTCCATTCGCACTGAGTTTCGTATCAACAATGATCGTCTCGATTGACGGAGGTTCACCATCCTCCGTTGAGTAAACCGGCCGCGTGCACGTGGTTTGTGAAAATTATCCAATCCCGGCATAGGTAGCTTCGCCGTTATAGGGTTGAAACGTGTCCCACTTAACCGCCGCGGACGACAAATTTGATTAAAATAGCTTCTTCCGATTCCCCTAACACTCACCGAATTTGCGAAACAACGATAACTCCGCAGCTTTATATAGCTTTACGCAGACGTAACAGGGACAATCTCGTCGTAATGAACCTAAAGGAAAACCGTCGATCGTTGGCCTCTTATCGTATTAAATTAACGCAATCCATTGGAAGACGAATAGACGATTCTTACTATTCAGTGATTATAGATCGAGTTAAAAAAAATCATTTTTATTATATCGTATAAAGTTTTTTTGTTTTTTTTTTTTCATCGATGTATTTTTTTATACATAGCATATCTATGTATATTGCGTATTTTTAAATTAACGCAATCCATTGGAAGACGAATAGACGATTCTTACTATTCAGTGATTATAGATCGAGTTAAAAAAAATCATTTTTATTATATCGTATAAAGTTTTTTTGTTTTTTTTTTTTCATCGATGTATTTTTTTATGCATAGCATATCTATGTATATTGCGTATTTTTAAATTAACGCAATCCATTGGAAGACGAATAGACGATTCTTACTATTCAGTGATTATAGATCGTGTTAAAAAAAATCATTTTTATTATATCGTATAAAGTTTTTTTTTTTTTTTTTTTTTTTTTCATTTTTCATCGATGTATTTTTTTTTTATACATAGCATATCTATGTATATTGCATATTTAATAATATTTACAAGGGAAATTATAGATATTGTGGTCGAATTTTATACCAATGCTCAAGATTTATTAAGCCGGTAAATAGTATCACAGTCGTCAGGTACTCGGGTTGTGCTCTACTCTCGGATGTCCTGAAAACGAAAGAAGAGAAGAGACTAATAATTGTTGATCGATTGGCGAACCCAGCGAACTGCTGGGAAACGAATTGTTATTATTTTCATTATCGTATTCGATGTTTTATCAGTTATATATATATAGTTTTTTATTTGTTATTATAGTCGAATCGAATCGAATAAAGTATATTTATGATAGTGAGTGAGAGTCGTTGAGTTTTTTTTTTTCGTACATCGTGTGTATTTGATTCCTTCAGCCCCCACAGTCTGTTACAGTCACCTAGCAGAATCGCTGCGTACAGTCATAAAGTAAAAGTCGAGCGCACATGTTAATAGCAGTATAGTAGTAGTAAATTTGTTCATCTCGGAACTTTTCTTTATCTTTTCTTTTAATGTGATGTTGGGATTTAGAGGCACAGGTGTCTTGCAGTAATGTGATGTTTTCGACGTTATGTTACGTTTTTTTTTTTTTTTTTTTTTTTTTTTTTCGTCAATTTCATTTTCTATCCCGTATTCTACTTATCGCAAATACGCTTTACGTTTTTGTGTTTTTTTTTTTTTTTTTTTTCGGATTTACAGGAACTTGTAATCTAAACTCGATACATAAGTTGCAACATTCGAACGGATTCTATTTCGTATATGTAATATGTCTATGTATTTTTTTTTTTTTTTTTTTTTTTTTTTTTTTTTTTTCATACACAAGAGCCATTTACACATCGTAATTAATCTTTATATAATTAAAAGAACATAAAGAAACGAAAATGTGTAAAGACGAACGTAATGAAAAAAAAAAAAAAAACGATTTTTTTTTTTTTTTTTTATCGAAATGTGTATTCCCAGTCATTGGGGTGTCGCGATGCAGTGTCTCGATGTGAATCGATAAAATTCAAAATCATTATTCGTTGATTTGGATATTTAGTATTCGTATACCGTGTTACGAAATATAATATCGATTCACGATTTTTTCTTTTTTTTTTTTTCTTCTTTTTTTATAAAAAAATTCTCGTGACTAATCGACAAAAATCGAAATTTTTGTGACGAAAATTTTTTTTTTTTTTTTTTTTTTTTTTTCTTTACGTTTCTATATATATATATATATATACTCTCACTTGCGGCCTGCTACTTTATCGCTATCTGCGCTCACGCTAAACACGACAATAACACGCTAAGTTCAAAGTTTAATAGAAAGAAAAAAAAAAAAAGAAAAAAAAAAAAAAAACAACGAAAATTGATAATAATTCGTTTTTCATCCGACGAGAGATTAATAAATGATTTTTTCTTATTTTCTACAAACGATAGTACGGAATAATTCCGAACAAAATAAAAACCCGTAATTCATGCATTTTTTTTTTTCTTCTACATACACTCATCGATCGATTTCAACGAATACAGTACAAAAAAAAATTAATAAACGAAGGAAGAAATGTATTACAGTCATGGATTCTACAGGTATCGAGGGACATATTTGTAACGAGTCATAATTTTTTTTTTTTGTTTTTTTGTTTTTTTTTTTTTTTTTTTTTTCATTTTACGAAACTCAAGGAACATCGGAGTGTCCGAACGTGAAAATGTTTGTATCTTTCGCGGATCTACGTATAGGATAGGTAACGGTTTCACGTATTTAACTACTTTCGTTTATATTTTCATTGTTTCCGTTTGTTTCGCATGATTGACCGCTTGAGGTTCGCATCTGTACGAATTTTAAAGAATTAAATGATATTTTTTGTAATTAAAAAAAAAAAATTAATAAAAAAAAAAAAACGAATTCTAAGGCACTATGTGCACTTTGATTGCCTGTGCGAAAAAAAAACATAATTTCGAATTGCGACGACGATTGAACCGACACGGCAGAGACTCCGTTTCCTTCTCAAACGGAACGACAATCATTAGAAAATTCATTGTAGACGAAAAATTTCATTTGTTCGTATAGCCCATCAGAGCGCAATAGAGGAGCATTTTGCGAGCGGTAATATAAATCGATCGTTGACTTTCGCTCAAGTCGAACACACAGCCTGTAACATTCAGTACAAAAATATAGATCTTTCCGTATCTTTTTTTTTTTTTTTTTCATTAAAATCATTTTTTTTTTTTTTATTATGTCGCTCACCCGTCGTCGAAACTTACGAAAACAATACAATTCTTTTTCCACAAATGCGGTTTTTTTTTCGCATCGCGCGTGTCTCGAAATGATTCTTACTTTATTAGGGAAATAAATAAAAAAATGAAAAAAAAAAATGTAATCGATGTTCTTCGCACAGGCGGCGTTCAAAACAATGCTAACGAGTTTGGGGTGCGGGTGGGAAGTCCGATGTATGTGTAACGACGATACGTAAAGGATAAAGTAAAGTAACGTTGAAGTATCAGTAAAGTTGAAGTTTGGCGAACGTAAACTATAATGTTTTTTTTTTTTTTTTTTTTTTTTTTTAAGTAGGTAGTTGGAGTAGTATCCTCGGTTGCAGGCCAACGACGTGGTCAAGTGAGTCTTAAAATTCGTCTCAATTGTTGCGTGCGTCCAGCTTGTGTATACCAGTCAGTCTGTGAAGACAAATAGAAAGATTACAACTTTTTTTTTTTTTTTTTTTTCTTCATCTAATGATCTCGACGATGTTTCACTCTATGCGTCGATAATTGAAACTTTTTCATTTGTCGGGGATAACTAATATCAGCAAAACTATTTAGTGTACGCGATCTCTCTGTTTCGTTATTATTATTATTATTTTTTTGTTTTTCTTTTTTTCTTTCTTTTTTCATTCGTATTCTTCTCTTTGTCATGCGTCTGTGTGTTGTGTACTTACGAGATACACGAAACGGGACTAATTTTCATCCTCATCCATTCGCAAACGTTTTCGCCGATCGTCACCAACGTTACGTTCCTCTGCTTCCAATACCTTCAGTCGTGAGCCGTATATCTCCTGTCCGTGAAGTACCTGCGAATCGTCGTACAAAATATATGAGTAAAAATAAAAAAAATAAAAAAAATGAAAAAAATAAAAAAAAAAATTTCATTCAATCGATATCCGCGGAGATCGCGCCAACGGAATTATATTAAACTCGTTATGAACGTCTCGCGCGGCTTTTGCGTCACCGAATTGTATAAATATTATAAATATCTCAGACGAATTTATTTTCGGAATGAAACAAAATGTATTTCGAAGAAACATATAACGCAAATGGATATATATATCTATATATACCTCAATAGCTTTATTTGCGCTTTCGACACTCGCGTATTTGGCGTATCCGCAATTTTTTCCCGGCAGCATGTAGACGTCTATTAGATTGCCGAATCTACAGAAGGCGTCTTTCATAGCGTATATTGGAGGAACCGGTGGACCGCAAACGATGAAACATCTTTTTTCAACGTCGGCGTCTATATTCGCCATCGGCTGTACCGGCGGCAGCTTAATCGTCATCGTGTGTTCTAAACCTGAACAACCAGTTGGCGAATAGTTGCGAAAGGTTAACGAGTCATCGAATTCGTAAAGTGGACGATGACAAATATAATTTATAGCGTTAAATTCGAAAATAAGAAGATATAGTATTATATATATATACTTTATATACTTTATATATATACATATAATAAAAAATAAAAATAAATAAAAAAAAAAACGTTTTTTATATAAAATGTAAATTTTATATATATTTTTTTTTATGTATATATACTTTATATATATAAAAAAAATATATAAAATTTATATACGTATATAAAGACAACGAACGTTCGTTCGTTCGTTTTATATGTATATAAAGATATATTGGTGTAGAAAAGCGTGTAAAACGTTACGGGAATGTGAGTTTCTCGAGTAAAACTCGATGCGCGACGAGAATTACTCACTTGGTGCCGTTAGTCCGGCCGCCTGAATCAACGATGTCGCCTGAGCTATTGTTTCCGCTAAGTGTGCCAAATCCGTTCGCGCGCTGTTTATTCCCGCGATGCTGGTATTAAATGGTTTAGCTGTATTTTTTTGTGGCGGCGCCCCCGTCAAGTCCGGTTTAACGATCATCCGGTGTCCCGGCGGATATTCGAAGCCGTGAAATTTTTCACGCGCGTAGGCGGCAGCGCTGGGATTTGAATATACAACGGTCGCTTGTCCCCGAGGCATTCGGTATCTAACGTCGGTTTTCAAGTGACAATAATCCATTCCGGGTACAATATCGAATAGTTTCCATAGCTGATCCTGATTCAGCGCGGGATGTGCGATAACTTGCAAACGATTGTAACCCTCCGAATTCGGATAATTCGTTGCGATTTCGAGACTTATGCTACTTTTACCAAAATTCGGTGTACCGTAATTCGTTCCGAGATTTTCGTAATTCATCGACAAACCGTTACTGTACTTTGTATCTCCGTGTTCGGGTTTCGGTTTTTTCGGCTCGGCGAATACCGCTTTATATTTACGATCGCATTCCTCGAACGCTTTTGCGGCGCTCGATACTTTACGAAATTTAACGTAACCGAAACCCTTCGATTCGTTTGTATTTCGATCTTTTACTACCGTCGCGTATTCTATCGCTCCGAATTTCGAAAATTCTTGTTGCAACTCCCCGTCGGTCATTGATTTTGGAAGTACACAGAATAATCGGACCCATCGCTCTTCTTCGTTCGTCTCGCGAACCGATCCTTGATCGCGGCTACCGATAAACACGATAAATATCGAGTTAAATCGTTTAGCGAGAAAATTCGATTATTTCGATGTTTTTAACTCGATACTCACTTGGAAGCTATCATAACTTTTATAGGTCTACCAACTGAACCCAACATCTTGCCATTCATCTCTTCCAAGGCAAACGCTGCCTCTGAAGTTTTGGAAAACTTGATGTACGTAACTCCTGAAAAAAAAAAAAAAAAAAAATACGAAACATCGAATTAATCGCACATAGAAATAAAAAAACAAATACGGATATCTCATTAATAACGAGTAGAAAAAAAAAACAAATGCAAATATTTAATTAACAAACGAAAGAGTACAATTCCGATTATACGATGTTTGCAATCTCGTTATCTCACGGGCTGTCCGCGCGATGTTTACTCCAAAATCTTTTTTCGAGACCTGACACAACACTCGCGATAATTATGCGATAACGTTTCGCGAATATTCGATAATCGCCGGGTGACGCTTTCACTGTATCTCGCATATGCCCGATATGATGGGAATTATGTAAATACGAATGCTAATTGTTGTTATTATCGTTTATTTTAATATTATTTTACGCGACCGGTAAACGCGTGGCTCCGTGTTTCGGTGGGATGCAAATAAACAACGAACTTCGGGGGGGTTTGCGTGTGTGTGCGAAGGGAGCGTGCAACGTACAACTACGATCACGTAACAATAATGTCGCAATAACCTCGAAGCGGTATAAGATTCATACGAAGTGATAGATTGACTGATATGATTGAAATAAACGCGGGTTTAGACATTGAAAGATAATCGATTGGAGGTGTCATCGTTGGGGAATCGAGAACTTGATATCTTACCTTTATTTTCACCCGTGTTACGATCCTTGACGACCCATATATCCTCAATTTTTCCAAACTTCTCGAACGCCTTTCTGAGATCATCCTCGTCGAGGCTTTTGTGACAGATAACGAACAGTCGTGAATTCGGTGGATCGTCGTTCTTTGATCGCGGATCCGACTGAGAATAGTACGTGTCTCGTTCTCTGTGATCAGCCATTTTGCAAATGAATGAACGTGTAGCGAGAGCGGAGCTACGCCGCCGGCCCGATGGGAGGGCAAACGACGATCGGCGCCAGTAACGTGGGGATAGAAAACGGTGCCCCCGTCCAATCCTTCGTGTTATAACGTGTACCACCAACGACTACCAGACTTTTTGAATTCTTAATGTCAATGACTCGTACGCCGATGATCCGCGCGGCAGCTGAGAGTACAACGACAACGTGTAATCTCTCCTTCGTTGCATTTGCCTCAACGGAACGCGCTTATCGACAACGATAGTGAAAGTAAAGGGGAAAGCAGAGACACTTAGTGGGAGCATCGCGTTCGATCTTTTTCTTTTTCATAACTATCGTCATTTACGTCAGTGGCATTTGGCTACGAAAAAAAATAAATAAAAAAATTGTAAAAATCCTCGCAGTTACTATGCACGAGAGCCAATCGCATGCTATTCTTGCACACGTCGCAGCTAAACGCGTACTTTGCACTTCCATTTTTTTTTTTTTAAGTAAATATACAAAAAAAAAATACAATCGCGTGAGTAACGTGTGTGAAAGTCCTTTGGCTGTCACGCATATCGATCTTTTTTAAACACCCACCATTTCATCCGATCTATCAATTATTTTTAATGCGATATCGTTTTAGATATAATGAGATATTGTTACGAAAAAAATTACACCGTTACTTTCGCTTCCTCCTTCGAATAGCATAGTATTTCGCCGTCTCGTGGTCAATCCTTACTTCCGTTATACCGTCGAAAATTCTCGACGACGCGGGGCCCCTTAGGGGAACCAAAAGAAATCCTTATTAAACAGGTTTTCTCCCGACTGGAATTACCCGTTTTTGTTCCTCGAAACGATACGTAAAAAAAAAACAAATTCATTTTCGTGATTTTTTTTTTTATTTTTTCGGTATTTTGCATTCAAAAAATTTAAACGAGTTATCAATTTTTATTGTTGCAAATATAAATGTCGCGTATCGCGTATTACATTTAATTTATGTACACAGTGCTTCGTTGCAATATAATTAATTCTCAAAGAATTATGACTAACTACCCCATTGTTTTTTGTTTACCGGCCGTTGTGCCGCCAAAATTTGTTATCCTACACCGGAAAAACCGGAATACATACGAAAAAAAAAAAAACCTCGATGTCAAATTTTTTTTTTTTTTTTTTTTTTTTCGGAGATCGCGATGTTATTTACGCGTCGTACGTGGAAGCGGAAACGTTTCCACCGCGTCCGGTCCAATTGGTGTGAACGAATTTTCCTTCCTTTCCGAGAATTTCGTAAGTGTGAGCGCCGAAGTAGTCTCTCTGCGCTTGAAGCAAATTCGCGGGTAAACGTGCGGTTCTGAAACCGTCGTAAAAGGCGAGAGCTGTGGACAGCGCCGGGGTAGGAATTCCTATTGTTACGGCTGTTGATACAACGACTCGAGCGCTCGCCTGACACTCCTTCATCGCCTTTGCGAAAAATTCGTCGAGCAATAGATTCGATAATTTCGGATTTTTGTCGAACGCCTGTTTGATGTTTCCCAGAAAAACGCTGTAACCAAAACCGTCGATATAAGCAATTAATTCGTTATAAAAAAAAAAAAAAAAAAAAAAAAAAAAAAATTCGCCGGAAACATTATATTATTGAATTGCATCGAAAGATTTTATCGATGTCAGGGACGTCGATAAATACGCACGGAACTCTTTTCCCTTTTTTTTTTTTTTTTCTTTTTTTTTTTTTCGCGATCGCTGCGAGGTCAGCAGTTAAGAAAACGGCTGACGCGAATACAACGAGCGCGCGATGTATCGTATGTTTCTCGACTGTAAAACTTACCTTCTTATGATGCATCCGCCGCGCCACATAAGTGCGATTCCGCCGTAATTGAGATTCCAATTGTGAACTTTCGCGGCTTCGCGCAAAAGCATGAATCCCTGCGCGTAGGATATTATCTTTGATGCGTAAAGAGCTTTTCTCAAATGTTCCAAAAACGTTTTTTTGTCGCCTTTGTAAGTATCGTTGGGACCGGCGAGTACTTTACTCGCCTCGATTCGTTCGCTTTGCAGAGCCGAAAGGCATCTCGCGAATACCGATTCGCCGATTAGAGTTACCGGTACACCGTAATCGAGTGCCGATATCGCGGTCCACTTTCCGGTACCTTTTTGTCCCGCGGTATCGCGAATTCTTTCCAATAGATATCCCTCGTCGTCTTTATACTTAAGAATATCGCGCGTTATCTCGATGAGAAACGAATCGAGTTCTCCTTTATTCCATTCGTCGAAAACTTCGCTCATCTCCAGAGGACTCATTCCGAGACCATTCCTCATCACGTGATAAGCTTCGCATGTTAATTGCATATCGCCGTATTCGATGCCGTTGTGCACCATTTTTACGAAATGTCCGGCGCCCGTTTCTCCGACCCAATCGCAACACGGATCGTTTCCGGATTTTGCGCAAATCGATTGAAATATCGGCTTTATGTGACTCCAAGCTTTCGGGTTGCCGCCGGGCATCAAAGACGGTCCGTAACGCGCCCCTTCCTCGCCGCCGCTCACTCCGCTTCCGACGAATAAAATTCCTTTTTTTTCCAAATCCTCGCAACGTCTCTGCGTATCCTGATACTCCGAATTACCACCGTCGATTATTATATCGCCCGGCGAAAGAAGCGGCACCAATTTTTCGATAAAAGCGTCGACTGCAGAACCGGCTGAAATTTTTTTTGTTATTATTGTATTAATAGTTATTAACAATAATCATTTTTTTTTTTTTTTTTTTTTTTTTTGTAGACTATATTATTAAAATACTCTAAAAACTTTTTTTCCGTTGATTAATAAATAAATAAAATACGGCGCACGGAATTTTTGGCAAACGGAAGATAAAAAAATGAGAAAAATTTTGGTTTACCTTTGACTAGCAGCATTACTCTCCGCGGCAATTTAAGTTTGCTGACCATCTCCTCGAGACTAAAGGCTCCGACTACTTTAGTTCCCTTTGCTTCGTTCTCAAGGAAATTCTTCACCTTATCTGTAGTGCGATTGTAGGCGCAGACGACAAATCCGTGATCATTCATGTTGAGAATCAAATTTTGGCCCATAACTGCGAGGCCTATCAGCGCGATATCTGCGACGCTGTTAAAACAGGGAATTTGTGTAGTTATGTATCGAACGATTGTTAAATACGATTTTTTTTTTTTTCATTGATACTATCGTCGCCATCATTAATATCGGAAATAACGCGATGTTTTTTTTCATTCTGAAAGCGAGGAAAGACGATAATTACGGGATTTCGGCGGAGGCAAACATTATGGAAATTATTTCTAACACTCATTGTACTTAAAGTGGAAAGAATGACTCGACGAATAGGTAAATAGTTGGCGGAGTTTCGGTGACGAAATATTTTCGATTTGTACGAAAATTTCGGCTAATAATTGGAGATAAGATAGTAATGATAATAAAACTTACGGTTTGCTCATCGTGACGATTTTTTGCTGTTATGCACTGAACGGAAATTACTATTTTCTTAACGAAAACCCTTGACGAGCAACAAGTGTCTCCGGTAGAGTTGTTGCAGATACGACGAATCGTTCGATAGTGCGATGAGAAACGGATAGCCGATAGCGGCGCGCGTTCGTAAGTCAGCCGACCGTCTGTAAACCAATCGCGTGGTGCACATGGTTAACGTTGCTTCCCATTATCACACCCATCACTTTTTCGTAACCACTCGCGACTGTCGTGACTCTCTGATTGCGTTTCGTTCGTTTATTTGACGAGAGTTATTCGAACGTATACAGCAGAGTGCCTCCGGCTCGCTTGGCCGAGGTCTACCTTCGGGCAATTGCTCCATATTCTTACGATCCTTTCACCGCGTTACATTCTACTCGTTACGATTAGAAGGGTGTCGAATAATACGAACGAAAAATCGCCGTTCCGAATCGGAATCATTGTGATTTTCGACGGAAACTTTAAGGATTCGATATATCGAAAAATAAATGAATACGATCGGAATTTAGGGTGTTGCTATTGAAATTTTATTCGCGAATTAGCTGCAACGAACACAAAGTAATACATAATATAATAACGTTTGATGAATTCATTTGTTTTCATGGAGTTCTTGAAAATTGCCCCGAAGCCTTGTGTATATCGTTGTTGATCGACCGTAGCGCCACGCAAGTATATCACAGATCACAGCGCGCAATCCGCAAACGTAGAGGGAGAGATTCTTCCACCAATCGGATATTCGAAATCGTCTCATGACGTCACTGGATTCTATTGCCAAGCCGCGTGATTGGTCGGCGTCCTTATTCGGGGTATTTTAATGGATACAAGTGTGCAACATGTCGCGATCCGCTTGATTAGATTAGGGCAGGTCTTCGGACAATTCTCTTCTCGCAATCTTCAACGTCACTCGTAATGCGAGGAGCTTGTCACAAAATTTTCTTCGATATATAAAACAGTTGAACGCTTGACGTTGCCGCGCGCGCGTTTACTCGGGCGAATCGATTCGACATTGTTGCCCAGTGTTTTTTTTTTATTGTTGAGGATAAAACAAAAAAAACAGATAATATAATACTTCGGAATGTCACTACGAACATAACCCCCATGAGTAACTATGCGATGCCCTCGATTCGCTACGCGCGTTACAATCACTTCCTTTTTATCGTTACGAGATCAATCGAGTGATTACGCACGAACGTAGAAAAACAGTGACTGTTATAATTTCGTTGTAAATACCCCGTTATCGTTATCCGTCATCATGGGACTTCTCTTTTCGAAATTGTGGAGCTTTTTCGGAAACGAAGGTGAGTTATGTCTAAAAATCGTCGTTTTCTATCAATTTTCCACGTTATCTCTTCATCGCCTTTATATTCTGACGGTTATGCGGGTGGTCTCTTTGCGCGTAAGAAACTCTACCCAGCTTCGTGTAAAACGAGAACGATTAAGATGACTCAAATTTCGCGTGAGATCACACGAAACATGGCGTTTTTTTTTTTCGACGAAATAGATCGCCGAGCATATGCTTCATCGTTTACGGTTACACTCAGCTTTTTATCGTATCGTTTGTGTGTCTTTATGACGAAAAAAAAAAAACGTCAGCTGACTGGCAGAGATTATTTGCATCACGCACGGCCTCTTCATTGTTATCACACGTTTTGAATATAAATTGCATCGATTACAATGAGAGATTTGACGCAGGGCTATTATACAACGACACACATTCCAGTGAACATAGCCACTTTCACTCTGAGTGAAAGTTCACAAAAACATTTCCAGAGTTAAATTTGTTTATTCAAGCGTTTCTAGTACTTTAACGATAACTCCAATTCAGAGCATATGCTCCGAAAACCTGAGAATCTCGATGCTCTCGTTTTCTGTAATCTTCGGTACGTCGGTGGATTCCCACGCGCGTTCAATCGTCGTTGCGAAACTAACGTAAACTCTTGAATCTGATATGAACAAAGCTGCGCACTTGAGCAAATATTCTCCGAGAGTCTGGCGTACGCAGTGTCGTTATTGACTTATATAAAACCGAATTTTTATGAGCTTTTTTTTGTTTTTTTCTTTTCATAAAAAGAAAAAAATTTAATGAAAATATTTTTTTTTTTCAATTTTTTTTTTTTTTCCAAAAAAAATTATTTTTTTTTAAAATAAATATCATTGTTTTCTAGTAAAAATGAAAAAAAAAAAAAAAAAAAATGTATATAAATTTTTTTTACGAATATTGATTAATTTTTTTTTTTTTTACTTTTAGAGCACAAAATCGTAATGGTGGGACTCGACAACGCTGGAAAAACTACGATACTATATCAATTTTTGATGAATGAAGTCGTTCACACTTCGCCGACGATAGGTTCCAACGTGGAGGAAGTCGTGTGGAAAAATATTCATTTTATAATGTGGGATTTGGGGGGACAGCAGAGTCTGAGAGCCGCGTGGTCAACGTATTACACTAATACGGAATTTATAATAATGGTGATAGACAGTACCGACAGAGAGAGACTTAGCGTTATAAGGGAAGAATTGTATTCTATGCTGAATCACGAAGAGCTAAGCAAAGCCAATGTTCTCGTATACGCGAATAAACAGGACTTGAAGGGGAGTATGAGTGCCGCGGAAATATCGAGACAGTTGGACTTAACGTCCATCAAGAAACATCAGTGGCATATACAGAGTTGTTGCGCACTGACCGGCGAGGGGTGAGCAACAATACGAGATAACTTATTACTATTATTATTATTATTATTATCGGCATTCGAACAATGAAAATCCCACAACCACTATAAATAATAAAATCACAAGAATCTGTGTTCGTATTCGTCGATATATTCGCAAAAACAGACCGCAAAAAATACGCGCAATTTTCCGAGTTTATTGCGCGATGTTTTTTTTTTTTTTTCTTTTTTATAAAATCTTTCGATTGAATTTTGTGAATAATGTTTGTTATATTGGTTTTGCTCCGTTATGTTGCAATATTACGAAGAATATCGATTTTTTTCAATATATTTGATAAAAAAAATTGCGATAAAAAAAATTGTTTATAGTTTCATAAAACAAAAAAAATTACGAATTTTATTGTTGGAAATGTGTGTTGCAAACGCGAATACCGATTTCTACGGTGAATTAAAAATTCTTTGTTAACGTTGTTGCGAATTAATTTATCTGAGAAGTAATTACGCGAACGCGAGTCCGCGAAGTTTTATCTCATCCTAATCACGACGATTATAATTGTTTTTACAGACTATACCAGGGACTCGAGTGGATCGTTGGGAGATTGAAAAAAACATGACGCACACCTATGAAAACTATCGACATCTCTAACGGAATATCAACGATGTAAATTACTCGACGGGTGTAGGAAACTTATGCCACTTTGACGATTGTACAAAATTAAAATGAAGATCGCCGAGAAGAGGGGGAGGGGAATGCATAAAATATATAAAAATCATTTGGCTTCTTTTGGATTCTCTTGAGTTCAATAGTCGTTGCGATCTTCAAAGTGAAATTTGGATAAAATACGGGGCACTCGATGTTTCAGAGAGATTTTCGAAAGTGGTGGACGGGAGATATCGCGCAGTTCTCGCATCGAACGCCGAGTAAACATCAACAAAATTGGAAAAAAAAAAAAAAAAAAAAAAAAAATTTACAAATTGTTATCGCAGTCCGCGTGTTCTCCACGTGCGCCGATTTCGAGACACGTGATAAGAACGAAACGCTAATCAAAACGCCCGCGAAAAAAAAACATTACTTTTAACGATCGAACGACGAATATCGTTGGCTATTTTTTTTTTTTTTTTTTTTTTTTTTTTTTATCGTCTAATAATCCCGTCCACCGCGAGTTATCGAATCGAAACTCTATTAACGGAGATCGGTTACACGATGCGAACGAGTCGCTTCGGCTTGTTGCGGAAACCAACGACATAAAAATGCACTCCGCTGTATATAGTTTTTTTATACTTCTCATCGATAATAACGGTATTAATCCCGCTGTACAAAAGATCGCAATTAACTCCCCATGAGAAACGGTAGATAACGGATTAATCATTTTTCAGAGATTTTTATCGATCTGCTTGCCGCCGCTATACCACTTTTCCTCCCCGATGCGCCGTTACATTTTTTTAAGTAGATTTGTTAGCACAACACATCAATTGTAAGACTTCACTCGACAAGGTTACCCGACAAACCCGACTAACTGAAACTTGAATTTAAGTACAGACTGCTCTGTGATAAAATGTGGTTTCGACGACGGAGGCGATTTGCATAGCTACGGAGACGAGTGCTCTTTTTTTTTTTTTTTTTTTTTTTTTTTTTTAATCAATAATTTTGCGTTAAGATTGAAATCAAAAGTCGACGATTAAGCCAAATTATATTTACCTCGTGCTTTTGCTAAAATAAAATAAAAAAATAATTTATGCTTCCGCGGCGAAAAAAAAAAAAGAAAATTGTCGAGAAAAAAAAAAAAAAAAAAAAAAAATCATCGTAATACGTATCATCGGTCCGACCATCAGCTGTCTTATCTTTTGCATTGTAAATGTCCATTTGCCAATGTTTTCTATAGTATATAGTTAGTTAATACTCCAGTAGTTAATTTTTAATTATATAAATAATATACGTTAACAAACCGGTAAATGATAATTGACTAATGTAAATGGAGAATAATTTTAAACGGTTGTTAATTGTATCGTATAGGAGAGGGCGAGAGAGTTGCATATATGTTTCCGACATAAAGAGTGAGAAATGCGAGAATTGTGGGGAAGAAAAGAAAATAATAATAATGATTAGTTTTCTCATATTGAGAAGTGTGTTGACGAAACAAATCAGCTATCCGGATACTTATCGTTTGTGTTTTTAAGATTTGCGGTTTTTTTTTTCGTTTTTTTTTTTTTTTTTTTTTTTCGTTTTTTTCTCTTCGTTTTTTCAAAATATTTTTCACAACGACGGAAGTTACCGACAGTGAGAAAATCTTTTTTGTGAATAAATCTATTTTCCTGTCGGTTTTTTAATTGACAATGAAAGACAAATATCAAAACAGAAAGTACGTCACAATTATCCGCTAAATGTCGCTGTGACGATATAATAGAAATTACAATGGACTCTCGAACGACACTTATAAGAACATCATAATAAAATACGAATAAAATTGATAAATTGCTTTGAATTTATTTTATCCTGCGATCGAAAATCGGTGAGAAAACTTTACGGATAATCGCAGTTTAAGGCGTTTGAGAGTATTTTACGATACAATTCTCAACGTAAATATGATGGAATTTCGATTTTTAATAGACGATAAATCGCCGAATTTTCGATTTTTCAATAGACGATAAAACGCCGAAATTTCGATTTTTCAATAGACGATAAATCGCCGAAATTTCGATTTTTAATAGACGATAAATCGCCGAAATCGCGAAAAAAGGTAAAAAAAAAATATTTCGCGTTGTTCTTACCAATGATAATAAAAAAACTAACGACTCATTTTTTTTTTTTTTTTTTTTTTTCGGATAAAAAATAAATCGTTCCGATCTTTCGATAAAAAAAAAAAAAATTGGATAATAAAAAGACGAAAAAACGTTTTTTCGATTTTGGGACTTCTATTTATTATAAGTTTTTGTTATAAATTAGGTATCTCACACACGCATTCATTCTCATAACGATGGATCTACCATCGGTCATCCATATTTTTTTTTTGTTTTTTTTTTTCGATCTTTTGTATCATTTTCGTTTTAATTTACACAAATCATAATGGCTCGACGTAAAAGTTGAATGGCCACGTCTACGTCTTGCGGGGAGAGGATCTTCTACAAGGATCGGTGCGCGTTAGGCACTTCGCAACGTTCTCATTTTTTTCTCGTTTTTCTCTTTTTTTTTTTTTCTTTAATTAAGTATATTTCGTGAGCCCTGCAGAACGTTCACCAGTTCGATGCAAATTTTCGGATGAGAAAAACTGGTAGTTGCGAAGAAAAAAAAAAAAAAAAAAAAAAAAGAAAAAAAAAAAATAATACGCACATAAGAAAAGTGGATCGTCCGGCGGTGATAACGATTTATTTAATCTAAAAATGACGAGAGAGTCTCGCGATGCGATCAGACTACTTTAGCACCCAAATATCTATTTGGCATTAGTGCTCAACGATCCTTACGTGAATTTTTAATTTTTTTTTTTTTCTTTTTTTTTTTCGTTTTTTTTTTTCTTAGAACGACGTACAGAGTAATTATTGTTCGCTATATCACGTCCATAGGAAAAATTCGGAAACACCGAATTTCCGGGACAATTTACGATTCGATTCTTGATTACCAAGACGCGAAAACGTTCGTTCGACAAACACTATAGTTACGATCTATAATAGTTGTTTTTTGTTTTTTTTTGTTTGTTTGTTCATATTTCTGTTTTCTAGAACTCCCGTTTCGCACCGTTCTTTTCGGCGCTTTCATAAACGCGATGTTTTTTTTCCGTATAATATTGTTCTTCTTTTTTTTTTTTTTTTTTTTTTCTTTCGTTTCCGTGATACGCAACTCATCGATGATAAAATTTCGAGAAAAACGCAGCCACGAGTCACATTCTTCGTAATACTCGCCGCGAATCAGTTATTATTCTTACGTTCGATCGACGATTGAAACGCCGTTTTCTTTTTATATACGACGCTTCAAAGTCATCTATGTGCTCACCGATTATTCTTCGCTAATTTCTCTCTACGTATACGCGACACGTGGGTGCAGCAAACGACATACCGCGCGACGCGGCGGTACGACTACCTTTTTTCATTTTTCTATCTTCGTACGGTGTGTTTGCATTAACAGCGCCGACAAAACGCGAAGTTCGTTTCGCAAGCTGCCGAAAGTTCGACATTTCTTCGGCTGACGATCGACGATTTTTTTTTTTTTTTTAACAATACAAAACTTAGCAAATCCGCGATGTTATCGTTGGATTTGGCGTTCTATCGATCTTTTTCGAGTGTTATTTTGTTTTTTTTTTAGTTATTTGCTGTTACTTTTGCTTATATTTTGTTGTCGTTTCGATTTTTTTTTTTTTTTTGTTTTTTTTTTTTGTTTCGTCGATTTGCATTGAGTTGAGAAATTATTAAGCTTTTTTTTTAGGCAGCTTTTGTAGCCTTCATGAGGAGATCAGTGCTGAGGGATTTCGGCCTCTCGATGGGAAGACCGAGTGCGCGATCCCAGACGAGGGACGCGAGAACGCCGAGAGCTCGCGAAACTCCGAAAAGGACGGTATAGTAATTCATCTCCTTCATTCCGTAGTATTGAAGAAGAACACCGGAATGCGCGTCTACGTTGGGCCACGGATTCTTAACTTTTCCGGTTTCCAGAAGTACCGGCGGCACAATCTTGTAAACTTGCGACACCAACTGCAAAAAATCGAAATAAAAAAATCAGTAAATAACACAAATTCGTAAGAATTTTCAACAAACGCAAAATTCAGCAGTTATGTAAAATTCGAGTTAAAAAAAAAAAAAGGTACCGATTTTGCATAACATTTACGTCAATGCGATTTTTTTGGTTTTGCAACAATAACGTTAATATGTGATATAAAATTGTAGGCAAACGAAATGTAAATGTTATGACATTTCTTATAAATTATGAAATTTTATACGTTTTTAAATTTTTTTTGTTTTTTCACATAAAATTTTTCACTTTTTTTTACAAAAAAAAAAATTCATAAATAACACAAATTCGTAAGAATCCCCAGCAAACAGAGAATATGCAGCAGTTATATAAAATTCGAGTTAAAAAAAAAAAAAAAAGGTACCGATTTTGCATAACATTTACGTCAACACGATTTTTTTGGTTTTGTAACAATAACGTTAATATGCGATACAAAATTGTAGGCAAACGAAACGTAAATGTTATGACATTTCTTAAAGATCGTAGAAATTACGATATTGCTTTAAATTTCACGTTCTTAATTTCTTTTTCGTATTTTAGATCCAAAAATAAGTAGACAAATGCCGATTTAAAAATATAGAAAAATTTCGGATTCATGAATTTTCATTGCGTTTTTTCTTAAAAAAAAAAAAGGGAAATGCGTTATTAATTATATCAATTTTTACATAAAAATTTTTTTTTTGTCATTATTTTTCTCAATTTTCTATTACATTTCAAAAACGTAATATCGGTAATTCGAAGTAACAGAAATATAACGATTCACTAACGAAATTTCGTCCCCAACTTGTGACTTTTTTCAGTGAGAAACAATGTATCGTTTTTTTTACTGCGTAACGCGTTATTCCGTGTAAAGCAAATATCAAATAACTGTTACAAAGTTCTATTTGCTGAGGATATATATATATATAAAAATAAACAATAAAAACCCATAATACTGCGTTACCTTGAAGAGGGGATCGTTGGGCAGATGTTTGAGAGCGAATTCTCGTTGGCAAGAGTAGCGGGGATCGGTTTTTCTCAATACCGCGTGTCCGTAGCCGGGAACAACTTGTCCGCTCTTAAGAGTATTCCAAATGAATTCTTTGAGTTTCTCGTCGCTGGGATTATCGCCGACCTGAGAGCGTAACTTTTGTAGCCAAACGAGAACTTCCTGATTGGCGAGTCCGTGAAGAGGTCCCGCGAGACCATTCATACCGGCGGCGAGGGAAAGGTAAGGATCGGAAAGTGCCGATCCCACCAAATGAGTTGTATGCGCCGAAACGTTTCCACCTTCGTGATCCGAATGGATGGTAAGATAAAGTCTAAGAAGTTCGATAAATTCGGCGTTATCGTAGCCGAGCATATGGGCGAAATTGCAGGACCAATCTTTGCTGCTATCGACGGAACCGAGTCCTTTGCCGTTTTTGTAAACGTTGCGATAAATCGTCGCAGCGACAGCGGGCAATTTAGCGATGAGATTCATCGAGTCTTCGTAAACGGTTTCCCAATATTTCGACTTGTGAACGCCGTTGGTATACGCCTTTACGAATTCACTTTCGCTATTCAGAATAGTTATCGCTGCGGAGAACTGCGACATCGGATGAAGAGTTTTCGGAAAATCGTTTAGCGCTTTAGTTACGTGACTCGGCAGAGAGCTTCGCGCAGCCCATTCTTGAGATATCGCTTTGACCTGTGCGTCGGTGGGTACGTCGCCGGTTATCAAAAGCCAAAATAGACCCTCCGGAAGTGGTTCCGCACCGCCGGGCGCTTTCGGCAATAATTTCTGACACTCGGGAATCGATTTACCACGGAATCTGATACCCTCTTCCGGGTCGAGAACCGACGGCTCCCACACCAATCCCTTTATGCCTCTCATACCACCGTACATCTGCGGAATAAGTCATTTCAACGATTAATAATCAATATGATTCAGCAATTTCCGTTTTCTTTTTTTGTTTTTTTTTTTTTGGTAAGGAAATTGAATACAATGGGAAGAATAGACGTGGGGATTCGATAGATCATTCAATTCGATGATTTTTCTTTATTTTAAGTATCGAATGTAAAATTGTTGAAAGAAAAATGTGTTTTTTTTTTTTTTACTATTAATGAGATTCGAGATAAGATAATCGCTCGATGGGGAGGAGTTATCGAGATCACATAGCAGACACGCGGTGTGCACAACCTACTGATACGCTTTACATATAAACTCAACGCGTTAAATACGCGTTATCAGTGAGTAATAAAAATTTAAAAAAATTTATAAGAAGCTTCGCTTGTGACGAAATTACGAGATTCTTCGATAAACATATGAAACTTTGTTGTATAATATTTATGTTCATTCTTTGTCTTACCATGTCGACGGTGACCTCGCCGACCTTTGTCGCTCCATGAGACTTACGGAAGGCCTTCACCCGTTCCTGTTCTTTCGGAATCTTCTCGGAGAGGACCTTCTTGAGATCGGTAGATGCATCGGACAATGGTCGGAGGACTACCGATGTCGTTAGCTTCTGGAAATTCGAAAAAAAAAAAAAAAAAAAATCGTTAATAATAATTCGAAAAAACAAATCTTTAATTCGAAAAAAAAAAAATCTTTAATAATTCGGAAAAAAAATAATCTATAATAATAAATACGAAAAAAAAAAAATCTTTCATTATAAATTCGAAAAAAAAAAAATAAAAAAAAAAAATCATCAATAAAATAAATACGAAAAAAAAAAGATCGAAAAATTCTTTAATTATAAATCCGAAAAAAAAATGGTGTCTTCACGATTTTCCGTGAATATCGTGCCTCGTGTTTCATTGCGTATCGGCGGACTCACGAAACGAACATAAATTTCAACTCCGAAACGTAATTATTATATTTCTTCGGCAGAGATGCGGCATTTGTTACGATATTCATCGTTAATAATCGCGGATCGATGTTGAGGGATTATTTTCTGTATTAGTATCGATAGCTTTGGGTGTTACGATACGAGATTACGTATTCAATTTCTTTACTCCTTCCCGTGTGTGTGACTATCAGCAACAGATTCAATTGTCTCATCAAGTTGATTCCCCACAACGATCCGCAATCGAATTACTTTCGACGATGCAGTATCGCGGATAGCCGCGCGCGACCTTCATGCGTACTTTTTTTTTTTTTTTTTTTTTTCTCGCTCCCCTCATACGATTGAGTCAATCGAATCGTAAAGCTGCCGGCGCGTTTAAGAGAGCAGCATTTTCACACAGAGTATATTAACTTTAACTATACTATATATATATATATATATATATATATATATATATACGACGATTCCACAGATTGGCGCGTCCGGAGTATAGACACTCATACATCGCGAAATCAAACGAATGACGAGTTCGTTGGAGTACTCGTAATAATATACCGTCGTCGTGTATATATATACCGTTTATACGTATCGTATATATAACCACGCGGATGACTTCCGTTCTGCGTAACGCCAGAAATGATTTCGTAACCGTGTATAACGAACGTTTACGCGCATCGCGTTAACCCCGCGCCACGGACCTTCCGGGTCTCCCCCCCCCCCCCCCCCCCCTCCACTGCCGAAGCGATCGAGGAAAATCGCCAATTTCACTCTACGAGATCGCGTCCCGCGCTTTACTACGCCCCCGACGATCGCGTGATATTTTGAGAATTTTTATTTCAGAATGAAAAATTCGAATGATTGTATAAAAAAATTATTAAGATTTAATAATTTTTTAAATTTTAATTTAATTTTTTTAAATTTTAATTTAATTTTTTTAAATTTTAATTTTCTTAAAAATTATTAAAATTTAATAATTTTTTTAGTATTAATAATAAATCGTATTGATATTACTGATTCATTTTTTTATTTTATTTTTTGTACGATAATTTCGGAATTTTATAATGAATTGTAGTAATAACATTTTTTTAATGAAAAATTTTGCACTCGACGAGTGTCGAAAAAAAAAAAAAAATTTTAACTGTAAGGTGCGAAGAGATTTTCGAGCGATCGGGATTTTTATTAATTTATGATTTCTTCGCTGTCCGCGATATAAGCGATCCGAATGCGATAATTTCAAATATCGTTCGCCACTGTAAGAACACGCGAAGGGGAAAATATCCGCATTGAGAATTACGTGCGGAAAGTCGAGACCTGCAATCGCCACGAACTAAAGAGCAGCGAAGGACGAGAGGAAAGGCGAAAGCAAAAATGTGGGTCGAGGTGGGATTTTTCATATCGGGGTAACTGGGACATTGGGTCAGTGGGGGTACACATTTTTGCGGAGCGTTTTATGATTTTTTTTTTTTATGCGTATATAACGAAAAAGAGAAAACCAGCGAAAACAATCTGATGATTGCTGAGTTTCAATTTTTTTTTTTTTTTTTTTTTTTTAACATCAGTTTAAGTAGTCAGTGAAATTTTAAGCCAATCTGACGATCGCTGCGATTTTTTTTTTTTTTTTTTTTTTTTTTTTCAAAAAAAACATCGCGAAACGATCGATTGATCGTATTATTTCGAAGGGAAAGCATTTATCTCATTACAGGACAGTGGTTCAGTAAAAGTTTAAAGTACAACACAAAATTTCGTGTTCAACAATCGCGAAGCGCAGCTGAGTTTATTCGTACGCGAGTCCGAAGGTCAGGTTTCAAGAGTCGACTTCGCCACGCGGTCTCTTATCGTCTGTCGTTCTGTCGACCGGTCGTATCTCCGCAAAAACCTTCGCGCTGCATGCGCGGTATTATAATATTAGTATAGTAGATATACATTGAAGTTTTTCAACGTTTCAATACACGTCAATGAGAAACAGTGATTTTCCATTAAGGTGATACAACGATATAATTTTTTTCCAAAACTCGAGGCGTTTTTTTTTTTTTTTTTTTTTTTTTCGGAAATGAAAAAAAAAAAAAAATTAAACGATTGCGTTTTTCTCGTCTACCAGGATAGACACAACACATTTCGCGTTTTGACATTATCGTAAAAAAAAATTCCCCCGAGCGATGGGTAAACAACGAAACCGCAAAATTCTGTGTAAACGATTCGATCGACAAATAGTGACGATCCCGCGAAATCGATGATCGATCGTAAATTATCACGTGGATCGACGCACCAGGTAAAGAACACAAATAAATTATTGCGATCGATGCTATTCAGCTGTACCTATGCATACGGTACAAAAAAAATTGCTAAAAATACATTTTTCGATCTTTTTTTTTTTTTTTTTTTTTTTCACGTATCGGTACTGAAAATTTTTATACAAATCAAATTCGGTAAATCAAATTTCATGTACAATTACGATGAATAATGAATGAAACTTCCAATACCTATACAGCAATTTTTTTTTTTTTTTTTGCAGTATCCGTATAACGATTTCATTAAAACGCAAAAAAAAAACCGATTTATTTATAGTTCCGAATGTCAATTTGGTTATAGCGAAAAAAACGTTTAATTATTGTTAAAAAATATCAGATGACCAAAAAAAATATTAAATTGGATATTTAACGAATTTTATTCCGCGCAACTGAGATTCGCCGATAATAACGAATTATTTAATTTTTCATATCCAACTTTACGTTTATTCACTGTAAATACACTTTCTCCGTGTTATTGAAACGCCGAATAGATATTTCACAGTATATGTAAAGTTACACTACACTGCGTATGCAAATGCAGAAGCGGAATGCGATTAATCGACGATTAATAGACTGGCGATTGACGCCACGCGCCACCGTCAGCGCGTTTCTCATGTAAACTATTCTCGTGAATCATTCATCAACTCAAACGAAAAGAATTAAAATCGTTTCAACGAAAGTACCAAATGCAAACAGTTCGAAAGTATTAATAAATCGTCGATGATATCAATTTCCAAATGGAAAGGCGATACGAAACGCGAGCGGTCGACCGCCAGTGGAGCCTAATGACTCGGAGCGTCGTACCGAGTAGTAGTTACGCGGGTTTCGTTGCTCTATCGTATTGTTTCAGTTCTCTGTGACAAATATCACGAAACTCGCAACCCACGCATTCCGATGAGTAGTCATTCGCATTAAAGTTTCTCGGAATGAAAATTGTTACAATTAAAAACTATAAAAGGATAAACTACGCGATCGACAAGAATTACGAAGAATGGGAATTGGAGGAGAAACCGCTCTTCGAGCTCTCGAATCGACGATGAGATCGCGGAAAATTCTCGATGGCAATCTATCGTTTTACACGCATAACAAAGTACGTAAGTGATGGTGAAAAAAAAAAAAAAAAAAAAAAAAAAAAAAAAAAAAGTCGTGCGAACTGACTATTCGAAAGATCTGCGCAGACGCAGCTTACGAATCGTCGTCTTCGATGTATCGTTTTATACCTTCTTGAGAATTTATTTTCTACTTTCCGACGTTAAACGCCCGAAGAAGATTCTAGCGATGACGTCACAACTGCGGCAAGGAAAACTCTACCTATGCCGCGATAATACTATCTTAACTGTGTGTTTTAATTACGAAGTGTTGGGTCGCGATGACTCGATGTGCTCGTCGCGACTCCCGCGACCCTGTAACGATTTTTTTTAAGGTCAGTCGCTTAAAAAAAAACTTCTAACATCTTTATCACACTTGTCGCAAATACGCGACGCGAATTATTCCGTGAAATTAACACGTTTTCACGCACACCTCGTGGAAACGTTTCAATTCGTATTTTGATTACGATATATCGCGTTTGTTAAAAAAAAAAAAAAAAAAAACGCGGTTTTTCCGTGAAATTGAAACGTTTTCACGCACACCTCGTGAAAACGTTTCTATTCGTATTTCTATTACGATGTATCGAGTGTTTGATAAAAAAAAAAAACGCGGTTTTTCAATCAATTACCGCGAAACGAACGCTGACGCTACTTAAGGAGAGAAAATCGTTAAATTCCCAATCAACTGTGAGTTTCAGAGAGAATATCGATGGATTCCATGGATAAAAAAATTCGAAAAATTTTAACCGCATAGAAAGCGCGAATAACATTGTTTTTCCATAATAATAATTTCAAAAAGTTATCAACAAATTCGATGATTTTTTTTTTTTAAACGAATATTATTTTATTGGAAGTCAAAATTCGTTACTTTTTCCGATTGTAAATGAACGAAAATATGTTTTATCGGTATTTCTGAATATATTCGATGAACTTCACACGGAAACGAAAAAGTATCAATAATTCATTACTTTTCATCGATAAAAAAAAAAAATTCGAAAAAAAAAAAATGTATGTATATTCAGAAAAATTAACGAAATAATTTTCGGTAAAAACAAAGTTAAGTTGTTGTCGGATGATTATTATTAAACAATTTTTTCTCCATTTTGTTAATAACTTTTCGTCATTATTATGGTGCAAAATTAATGTTCTTGAGACCTTCAAAATTATTAATTATAATTAACGACGCGTATTTCTCGCGTTTAAGTGCAAAGTAACGTTACGCAATTTTTCTAACTCGAGCGGAATCGCCATTCAATAACTCGTCAAAGTTCGCATTGTCCTTGAAAATAGCTTCCCGTCGATCCATCGATCTTCGTAATTTTTTTTTTTTTTTTTTTTTTTCATTCTATACATCGTACCGTTATATTGATATTAAATAATGCGAAACGCGTGCCGATTTCAATAAAACGTGAACTCTAATTCGTTGACTTCACGCAACCGCGGAAGTCACCCAAGCGGCTCACGCACTCAGTCATCGAGCGAAACGCGTTACAGATATGTTCACTCGTGTTAAAGTGCCTACGTCATTGAAATATCACGCGATGTCAAAGAGGCGCGTGCGAGAAACGTCCTTCCAATCGCCCGCGAGTGCAAGTGCAGCGGACGCACAGGTAAAGTGCAACTCGGGGTGTTAGTAGCGCAAGAAAATTCCTCTAAGCGATCGGAAACGTTTTCTTACTTTCACTTTTTTCTGAATCGAACTATAAGAATTTTTTTTTTCTTTTTTCTATATTAGAAAAACAAAACAGTCGAGAGTTCGCAGTCCTCCAAAAAAAAAAAAAAAAAAAAAATGTCTGCAAACTGCATATCTGTATTCGAACTGTTAATACGTAATAAAAAAAAAATAATTATTCAATAACTTATAAATCAGTTTCGGAGTGCAGAAATTTCGAAAATATGAAAAAAAATTTTATTCATTTGAAAATTCAATTTTTCTCGATAAAAAATTTCCGAAAAATAAAAAATTTCATTTTCAAAAATAAAAAATTTCCATTTTTTTTTTTTTTTTTTTTTTTTCGTGGAAAAAATTAAGTTTAGATAGTTATGGGATATTCGTGAACAATCTTTGGCGCGTGGCAACGACAGAGATTGCGAACATGTGATCCGGATGATGGAAATCTACGGTGAGCTCTGTGAGAGAGCGATAGAACCCGTTGGCGGGGCAGCGAGAGGGGAATCGGACACGCAGTAGAAGAAATAACGCCACGTGGAACAACGTGGAACACGGAACGAGTTATTCCCGAGTAGAAGGGATTTTTTTTTTTTTTTTTTTTTATGGAATAATAAGTTAGAAGTCGGAGAGATATTTCCATTGCGCGCAGTCGAGAGTCCGTTACGAGAGTTATGATTCGTTACTCAATCGTCACCGCTCCCAATTATTCTCTTACTTTTATGACGATATTTAATAAATTGCTACGAATGAAAAGGACACCCGTTCGTTCGACGTGTCCCCCTCGACATCTCGTTGTAAGGAGATCACGACGTTTTTCATACGGTTAATATAATATATAATCGCGCGTATACATTCGGTAGGATTCAGCATAGTAGTTTCGGTAGGTAACGCGCGCCACGTGTGCCGTTTGATAGTCGTTGAAGAGTCTAACAGCGTTATAACTCGGAAAGTTCGGCGGCTGAGCTCACCGCGGAAAAAAAATCCATATATCGATAGTTGAAAAAAAAAAAAAAAAAAAAAATTTATCGATCTTTTTACTGTGAATCATATTATTATTATTATTATTATAATTTGTCCGAAAATGTTTCGATGTATTGAATTTCTCGAAAAAAACGCGTCCCCTATCGATATATCGATTATCGAAAAAAAAAAAATGGTGAAACTGTATTTTTTGGAAATGATACCGCCATTTTGTTATTCAGGTGTCAATATCGCGGTAAAACTAGAATTGGAACTTCTCTATTGATCCGCCGCAGTCGTTCTATTTTCCTTTGTTCGAGTCTCCCGCCGAAGCCGTTGGGAAAATAATACTCTAAGCCTCTATGTAGGTTGCGCGATGTATTTTTAAAAAAATGAAAAAAAAAAAAAAATGTAAGATTATTTTTTTCGAGTTATTTCAGGTAAAAATGATTTATCGTCGATCAGAAATCGCGATGTGTGTCCACATCGGAATCCGTCTTTTCTGAGATAATCACATTGTCAACGGAGACACAGTAGAGATCTCGTACACGAGCAATTAATTAATAAGAGCGTAAAGTTTATCGTTCGTGATAACAGTTTTTCGCTTTCTTTCTATGTGTGTCTCGCGTTGACACGCAATTGCGTAACGCCAGACGAGTCTCGCGTGTGAATACGAATTTTCGGCTGTGACGAGCGTAGAGCA
Organism: Buathra laborator; assembly: GCA_934046635.1. Classification (NCBI taxonomy): domain Eukaryota; kingdom Metazoa; phylum Arthropoda; class Insecta; order Hymenoptera; family Ichneumonidae; genus Buathra; species Buathra laborator. The sequence goes on from OW203900.1 coordinate 12,351,200, forward strand.
TCGAGAGTTCTCGAATTATCTTTACAACGCGATGATCCGACAAGTTTCATTGTCGATTCATCGTGGATGAGATTATTGTATTTGCGAGCTGATTCCGCACGTCGTATTGTCGACTCGGATCGATGAGATCACTGTATTTGCGAACTAAATATTCTCCGCGAAAAAAAAAAAAAAAAAAAAAAAAATACTGCCGCGGAGATTCGAACGATTGTGTACAATCGTTTTTACTTGAATAACCGAAATATCGAAATAAAACGAGTTAAGATATGTATTATTACGATTATTACTACGTATTTCGACGATTAAACTGTTAAGCGGAAACTTAACCTTCAAATCCCGCGTCACGCGTAATCGCGAACTCTATTATTTAACGATTATTTTTTTGTTACGTGAATACTTCTGGGATTCACTGGCATAATCGGAACCTAACGTTCGCACAGGTGGAAAATAATCTGAATTAATCTCATACGTCATGAAGATATCTCCGGAAATGTGATTCTTGATTATGAACGATCGACGATAACTCGTCTCCTCGTTTCGTCTTCTAAGCAAAAAAGGAACATTCGTATCGACAATTCCCGCGCGTTGATAATCGAAGATAAGAGACTACCGATGCGTAAAAACACTTGACATACTTCGAAAAAAAAAAAAAAAAAAAAAAAAATCGATCTATTTTTACCATCCAAACTATTAGGATTTACGACAAAGCATAAAAACTCGAGAGTACAGACACAAAGGTACACGACGATGAACCAAAGTAACGTGTCACGTGACCGAGAAACAACCGTCTCTGAAATAGTTTGTTACGCGAGCGCCTAAGGTCGTCACGTCGATGCCGTTAGGTAATGCTTCGCGAGCCGTTTATAAAGTCAGGTAGATTATTTCTCCCCCCGACGTCGTACGATCGATGGTATGTTCGAAAAATAAAAAAAAACATATTTCGATTCATATCGATATAAAACTTTTTTTTCGTGTACAGATATAAAAAAAAATGAAGTTTATTGCGTTTTAATCTCATCGCGATGATTTTAGTGAGTAGAAAGAGAGGGACAATGCAAAGAGCTTACGATGTCTTTGTAGAGAATTCTAAGGTCAGATTTCAAGAAGGTCGAGTTCTTGGCTCGTAGTCTCAATCCCGACAACCCTTTCGTTCATCGTTCTCAACGACAAGGTCAACCGAATGACCCTCCCGCGATGTTTTTTTTTTTTTTTTTTTTTTTTTCGAATTCTCCGCGAAGAGCAGATATGGGCGTCGTATCCACTGTGCGTGAGGGGAGGTCGGGGACAAAATCATCGATATATATATATCGCAAGACGCGAATTGGCAATACTCGCGAAAAGACGAGCGACCCAGGTGTGGGCAATGTGCGAACGTCACAAGTGGAGTAGCATAAGTATTAGTCAATATGTAGATCACGAGAGTGGAACAGTTTTTCGCCCTCGAAATCCCCGCGGTGCTAATATTAGACGACTATTGCTAAACCGCGCTATTTGCTTTTATTCATTTGAACTAAAAATGTAAATTTTGCACCCGACGCCTGTATATTAGAGTCCAAAGAACTCTCAACGCAGTATCGATACATTAACTACTTTATTGCTTTTATATGTTAAGCGATAATATCGTCGAATATACATGAAAAAAAAAGCATAAAACTCGTTAGCGCGGCGTTATGCAGGTTCGTAACGCATCGATGATTATTTTTAGAACGCGCGCGTTGATATAGCATCTCAACTGACCCACGATCTCGATCGTCGATGAAATGAACCGCGAGATTTTGCACGAGTATAATTGACGTCCGATTCACGAATTTTTAATACGAGGAAGAAAAAAAAGAGGTTAGGGACGCTTCGTCATTCGGGAAAATCTCAGCATATCACGCGAGTTTATGGGGAAACAAGAGAAAAAAAACAAAACATCAATTTTATTCCTTTATTTATTCCCCTAATTATTTTGTTTCGCGATGTCGAGAAGAAAAAAAAATCAACGTGCAAACACACTCCGCCCATCTTCTATGCATCTGCGCAGAGCCGACGAAAAAAAAAACCGTTGCGTTTAGATCGACGATAAGAGTAATTAACGCGGCGTGTCTCTCGTATTTCGTTGAGGTAATAATTCAATTTTCTCGGGGGAAGCTTTTTCGTTAATAAAAAATACGAGAATCTCAGCGATAAGAAGATTAATGGCCTCGAATTCGCCTTTTGCTGCATTCGCGGGCAAACGCGCGAGTGCCGTTACGTAACTATTGACAGTTCGCTGTCACGAGAGAGCGCATGAACAGAAATCGCGGAGTTTCGCCGAAGAAATAAAAAATCATCGAAGCACATTGGGATTTTTTTTTTTTTTTCTACGAACGAAAAAAAATCTAAACTGCGATTTGTTCGTCGTAACACGAACGTCGATTGTCAGAAAAAAAAAACTCGAATATTATTACCTGCTGAAAACGCGAGTCGAAAAATTTGGGAATTTTTCCATAGGTGAAAGTTTCTCATTCGCCCCGCTAAAACGCGATCTCACTGAACTGTTCTTCTCTCGAAACAGTGTATGGAATCCGTGACAAAATAACTACATTAATCGTATTTTCTTGGCACTCCACCACGAAAATGCACAGATTTAGCTTAGAATTTTTTTATTTTTGCGGTGGGGACCCGCAGTCCCCCGTCCCTCGCGCGTTTCACCGCGCAACTCGACGTTCGTGTTGTAGGGCACACACCGCTTTACCAGACTCTCCGGTCGATAAGGACGGGGCTTTCTACCGCCACGTACATGAGGCGTCATGTGTAACTGGCGTGGAGACTGAAAGAGAGTCCCCGTCTCACCCCGAAGCGAGTATAGTAGTTTCAGTGATTGTGAAAGGGATTTCGTTCAACTCGCCGACCCGTAGTTTAGCTTTGAAAAACCTTTAAACTGGTCTTACGAGGGAGTATCTCGTACGTAGAGAGAAAAAAAAAAAAAAAAAAATCCGAAAGCCTCACCGCATGGCTTCGCGAATCGTGACTAATTCGAAACGAAAAACCCGAAACAACGATTGCTACGAGAATATTTACTCAACTTCTCACCTATCGAACTCTGCGATATTGTATAATCATGAGAACAAAAAAAAACCGCGCGTAATTGTTTTTTTGTTTTAAGCTTTTTTTTCTTCTTTTGTTATTGTATTTCACTCACCTGCACTTCCAAGCAACGCACTGCGCTCAAACGAAATAATGCCATTCTCGTTGATTAAATATCCTTTTCGTTTGGGATTTTACGTTATACAATCCCGATGTGTCTACGGTTTGTAGTGTATATGTATATTAATACCGAACCGACCGACCGCGCGAAGCTCTGGCGCCCAACTCGAGTTAGTTGCCGTACACTCGAGTCTCTCGAGTCCTCTCCTACGGTTGGAAGAGCGCCCCTGCCACGGCTCCGGCGCTTTCGCTCTCTCGCTAGCGACTACTACTCAGTGCGCATGCGCATCGTTTTGCGAATACTTATACATTGAAACAGTACGATGCTGTAAGGTCGGGCACGCGCGGTTCACGATTCGCGTGTGCTTTCCGCGCACCTTGCACTTTCTGCACGATCGTAGAGATGATTATACGGTCTCAATATTAAGATCGTATACCTTATAGCCAGTTGCGGGGTTCGCACGACGAAAGGATTACGTGGATTAACGAAGCGTCGCATCGACGGAAACCATCGTGAGGCTTTGAACTTCGTCGAAGAGAGCAATCAATTTATTATTATCAGAGGTTTCGAAACACCAGGTGTGTCCTGCATTATCGAGTCACATGGATCGCGGCAGGTCGATTTCGAAGAATAAAAAAAATAAACGTCATTATATCGCAAATTCATTTTATTTATTGATTTCGCTATAAATCGATAAGAAATACATAAATGTCATGGAATTTTTACGACTGCCATTGTTTTTATATCATCGTTTCACTACTTCGCGGCAAACATCTAACGCTATCGAAACTCTGAAATAAAAATAAAAAAAATACATCGAATTTTTTCGCTACACGTTTGTGGATTTGACAGTACGTGACGTCAATTTACCTGTTTAATGTGAAAAGGTGAAAACCCGCGGTAATTCCACTTTCGAAAATCTCCGTTATCAATTTTCGGGCCAATGCTATACCGTAAGACCTAACGGTATTATCGTTGTCTTTCATGGGCAGTAGTTCGTTCCGCAACTTTTCAGGAATTTCGATGCTGCAAAGTTTGGCCATTCTATCGAGAGATTTGAAATTTGGTATGGGAAATATTCCGGGTATTATGGGAACTGTTATTCCGTGCCTTCGGCAATCGTTTACAAAGTCTACGAAGACTTTGGATTCAAAGAATATTTGTGTTATTATAAAATTCGCGCCAGCGTCCACCTGCAAATTTTCATTGTCAAATATATCGTTCAACAATTGTTTAGCAATTCACTTTTTTGAGATAATAATTAAACACGAAAAAAAAAGAAAAAATAATAATATTATTATTATTATTTAAAAATATTTTTTTTTATACAATAACTTTATAACATAAATAACTTTTTCTTTGAGGTGCATAAGGTCCATTTCTTTCGATGCCGATTCCGGATGCATCTCCGGATATCCCGCCACGCATATCGTAAACTTCGAGTGGTAACGCTTTTTTATAAATTTTACCAAATCCGTGGCGTGAATGAAATCTCCGGTACCCGACCAACCGTCTGAATAATATTTTTTAAATATTTTAATATTCAATTAATTGCATTATTAAGATTCGCACTTACCTCCGCGTAAAACAAATATATTAGTTTTCCGTTGTGCGAGAGCGGCATTCAAAATCTTCACGACGTCAGTTTTCGTCAAATTATTCGCGGCAATATGCATAAGCGTATTATTGGGAAAATCCTTAAGTATTTCAAGCGAAAGATAATTATCGTCTTTCGCCGTGTTATCGTGCCATGTCAATGCGTAAAACAGAGGACTCGATTCTCGATTGAATTCCGAAAAGAAGCTATAGGCGAAAGCGAAGATACTATAGAATTTTTTTTAATTATACAAAGCTATAAACTATCAGTTACGATGGAATATTGTCCGCGACAATTCGTGACGCGCAAAGAGCGTCTCAACTGACCTCTCGTAAACTTCCTTATCGCCTTTCTTACTGGGAAACAGTTCGAGACCAAAAAACTTTTCTCTCTTTTCTACTTTATCTTCGATCGACTCGGCGAGATTGACAATATCACGTTGCAACGAATTGTCATCGTGGATTTTTCTATTCAAACTGTAATTTCGAACAGTCGTCGATGCACTCTCGACGACGATCTCTTCGTTCTCGAGAACGAGATGTCTCATTATTTTAGATGAGAGGAACGGCTAACCACGACAGTAACTGAATGGACCAGCGGAATTATAATGAATCAGCTGAATGTTCGGCTTTATATATTGATTTAGGGGTTCTAGGGACATTGCGTAACGATTTACGATAAATGAATATTTGTTACGAAAAGGTCGAGGGAACGCGTGGTCAGTCCACGTGGCATCTATCGTATCTCGTACGTTGCATGAAAATTGTGCTGCATCATTGGTGCTTGGAAAAGTTGTGTCTCCGCGTTGTCCGATCAACACGGAATGCACAACATTATCGTTGCATCGTCGAACCTCGTGGACTTAACAGAACTTCGGGAATATTCGTTAAAATTCGTGTGATTCGTGTTTCGCGTAACGATATTATCTCCCGGTTCATAGTCCGTTTCTCGTTTCATCATTCCGCTCGTCTACGAAGTTTTTTTTTTCCTCAATTTCAACGCGAAACGCCGTGTGCACGTGAGGAATCATAACCGCGGTGACCGAGAGAAACGGAGCTCACGACTCGTGGTGTCTGTGCGCGCAGAAGTAAAGGTCTCACTCGCCTGTTTTCGGTTCTGTCGATAAATTTTGTGAACGGCAACGGCGTGACAGTTTAACAAATAATGTCGTGGTTATTGGGTTATCGTAATGCACAACCTCCACCGGATTTCGGACAATACGCTCAGCCACCACCGGCATCCGGATCAGGAGGTACCGGCGGCGGCGATCAGCCACCATCGTCCAACATTACCAAGTCACAAATGGATGCATACAGATTTGATTCCAGCGCACTGGAACGTGCCGCAGCCGCAGCGAAAGAACTCGAGAAATCCGGTAATAATTATTTTTTTTCCACCTTTTCTCTGTCAACTCTCGTCGCGTTATATAATATTACGTAAGCTTGAAAAAAAAACTCCTCGTTGCGTACGAACGAACGATGGGGGTTAGGAACGCGTAATCACGTAGCGCGAACGTTAATACTGCGGCGCCTCGCCGCTGGTAGATGATGCAACGCGTTCATCATCGATTGTATGAATGAAATTTTAACGATAGACGCATTGTCACGCCACGAAGATGTCGCGAAATACTTATATTTCCCATTTCCACGGCACCATCGTCGGCGAAACAACGCGAAATTATTTTTTAACTCAAATACGCCGCGTGCGAAAATCCGAAAAAAAAAAAAAACGAACGGAGTAAAAACGTTTCGAAGTCTCGTATTTATTTTTTTCTATTTTTTTTCAAACGTGAAATTTCTTTTCAGCTCATGCCAGTCAGGCGTTGGAACTCTCGAAGCTTCAGGAGGCCACAAGACAGGCGGAGATGCAAAAAGAATTAAAAAAATACGAAGCGGCGATCGAGGAAATGAAAGTTGAGCAAAAACGGGTCGACGGCGACGAGAGAAGAAAAACAATGCAGGAGGAGACGAAACAACATCAGATGAGAGCTCAATATCAGGATCAGTTAGCGAGAAAAAGATACGACGAGCAATTAGTACAACAGCAGCGAATGAACGACGAAAATTTGCGAAGACAGGAAGAATCGGTAGCGAAACAGGAGGCGATGAGAAAATCGACGATAGAACATGAAATGGAGTTGAGACATAAAAACGAAATGAGAAAATTAGAAGCGGAGTTGAGAGCGAAAGCAAAGGTCGATAGGGAAAATCAGGATTTAAATTTAGAAAAAATTCGATTAAAAGCTTCGGAAAAAAGAGTCACTGTTTTGGAATCGATAAAAACCGCGGGTTCGGTTTTGGGTTCCGGAGCAACGGCTCTGCTTCAGGATTGGGATAAAATTCTCGCAGCGGCGGGGGGATTGTCGCTTCTCGCGTTTGGCGTTTATTCGGCGAAAGGTTCGACCGGCGTAGCGGCGCGATACATCGAGGCGCGTCTCGGCAAACCGTCTCTCGTCCGCGAAACATCGCGTTTCTCTGTTCTCGATACGGTGAAACATCCGATACAAACGGTGAAAAAACTTCGGGAAAAACACACCGACGCATTGTCCGGCGTCGTTCTCGCGCCGAAACTCGAAGAGAGACTTCGAGATATCGCGATAGCGACGAAAAACACGAAACAAAATCGCGGCATGTATAGAAATATCCTTATGCACGGCCCGCCGGGAACGGGAAAAACAATGTTCGCGAAAAAACTCGCGCAACACTCGGGAATGGATTACGCGATATTGACCGGCGGAGATTTATCGCCGTTGGGACGCGACGGCGTAACAGCGATACACAAAGTCTTCGATTGGGCGTCGACCTCCCGTAAAGGATTGTTACTCTTTATCGACGAAGCGGATGCCTTCCTTCGCAAAAGATCGAGCGAACATATTTCCGAAGATCTTCGCGCAATGCTAAACGCTTTTCTCTACAGAACCGGGGAACAGAGCAGTAAATTTATGCTGGTACTCGCCTCGAATACACCGGAGCAATTTGATTGGGCGGTTAATGATCGTCTCGACGAAATGGTCGAATTTATATTACCCGGTCGCGACGAACGCGAGCGTCTCGTTCGATTGTACTTCGATAAATTCGTACTGCAGCCCGCTACCGAGGGAAAGAAAAGACTTAAAGTTGCGCAATTCGATTATAGCGCACTTTGCAGTAAAATGGCAGAATTAACGGAGGGAATGTCGGGTCGCGAATTAGCGAAATTGGGAGTCGCGTGGCAAGCGGCCGCTTATGCATCGGAAGACGGCGTTTTGACCGAACAAATGGTTATCGATAGATGTATGGAAGCTGTTAAACAACACAGACAAAAGGTACGCCGTGAAAAATGCATTTATATCTCATTATTTTTTACAAAATGAAATTTTTTATTAATTTTTTTTTTTTTTTCTTCGTTTTTAGGTACAATGGCAGAGCGAACAGGAGAGACAAGAATCCAAATCGATTTACGCCGGTGAAAACGACACGACGATTAAATCGACGAATTCTAAGCCATTGGCGATAGAACCGGCGCCACCGACTTCCGACAATCCGCTCGCAACCGCCTGAAATCTTTCGAAACGACGATTGTAGTCGCACTGTTTTTCGATACCAATTGTCGGACTGATCGATTAGATGTAACAAAGTACAACTGCTAACGCGCCAACGGAAAAAAAAACCCCCGAAAATCTCTCGTTCAACGCACTCGTTTTTACGTGTCGAAAGCGCACGTATGTGTAAAATATTAATGAAGATAATAATAACGCAACGTAACAACGTTCCGAAAACTTTGGGATTTGTTGTTCGATCACAAATTAGTATGAATATTAATAATGTTTAATTCCATTAATGTAAGTAGACTGCGAAATTTCATTTGATTCTCATGTCTATAATCGAAAAATTAAAATCTGCCAATTGCGCCGCAATATCGACTGTGAAATGTAATCTTATAGTTTTTTTTTTTTTTTTTTTTTTTTTTTTTTTCGTGAAATTTTTTTACGAACGCGACGACGCGATCGTAACGAATACGAAAAATCCGGAGAAATCGGGAAAATTATTTTATCGATATTTTTCGGAATTTGCGAATTAAACGGAAGAAAAATTAAAGAAGCAAATAGGAACGTTTATCTCAGGAAAAGTATTGATTAAGTCAATCGTTTTATCCCTCAATGCGACTTGAAAAATCGCTTGCATTTTGCCGCATTTAATTTCTTTTTTTTTTTTTTCTTTTTTTCTGCGCGTCAGAAAAATTTGTTTCCCAAAGCAGTTGAAAAAACACGTATAGCGAATACATGTTGTTGACTTTGTTTAAAAATAAAAATTAACATTGTACATAAAAATTATTTACAATGTTTCATCATTACGCTTCCGTACGATTTTTGTTTTTGTTTCTATTTTTTTTTTCTCTTTTTTTTTTGTATGTATGCATAGAGCAGTTAATAAAAAATATGTATTGTTTGAAAAAAAAAAAAAAAAAAAAAAAATACGATAAATCTGCGCGGTGTTTTTCTTTGTCTCTCACACAACGATTTTATTTCATCTTACAATATGAATTAAAAAAAGAAAAAAAATGTTACAATATTCTCATTCGAATTCGTGGATTCGCGACGTATATGTAAATATAAACTATTAAATCATCTCTACGATAAAAAAAAAAAATATTTATCTAACATTACAAAACAATATCCTGCCGTTAGTTTTCACATTGTATAATCGGTATGCATCACAAAAAAAAAAAAACGAGTAAAAAAATTATTCGTTAGATTATTTACTTCGGTACACTTAGTTTGCAGTCTTCTTTCGTTGTTTTATCGGTTGCGAAAGGCACTTTTGGTACAATGTAAAAAAAAAAAAAAAAAAAAAAAAAATGATTTCAATGATTTTCATTACGCGTACAATAAAATATCAAAAATACTGCGAAATCAGCAGATTTACTATATCAATCTATTTTTTTTTAACGATATTCTAAATTACGAACGATAGTGAGGGGAGGAGAAATTTTAACGAATCGAAATACTCGAAAAAAAAAAAATATATATATATATATATATAATGATTTATTGCGAACGATACGCGTCACAATGGTCGCGAAATAAAAAAAAATCATTGTTCGTTTCCACTCGCATACGCCGCTCGGGGAGGAGATATATATATATGTATAATGAACAAATGGATCATAAATACGAATCGCGAATGGTAAATTTTGTGCTATACGCATATACTACATTAGCAGATCGTATAAACTTCTGCAATAAGGAAGAAAAATAAGTCATTTGTCGCACAGCCCCGGAATTAGTTAATTGTTATTCATTTGTCGCGTTAATTAATCATCGTATTATTATTATTATTATATACAAAAAAAAAAAAAAAAAAAATTACGTTGTCTCTAACCGATTATCTAATATCGACAATAAATCGTATTTTCACGACGAAATACATTTCTTAGTTAATCGAAAAATTGAACACATGGATTCTAATACGTGTCGAACGAATCTTAAAGATAATATATACGTGTAAAGTGATGGTTGAGAAAAATAATTTGTTAGTCTATTTCCTTTGACTCTATCGGAAGAAAAAATGAAAAAAAAAAAAAAAAAATGTTTCAGTCTCGTAAGCTATAAGGAGCAAATCATTCATTTTGGTGAGTATAGCGATCGGGTGCGACGAATCGATTATCAAGAATCTTGAAATCCTTAATTCATTTACAATTTTATCGGTGTTTTTTACTTCGCGATATATAGTTTTTTTTTTTTTTTTTGATTATTATTAATCTCTAACGCGCAATGACCATATGCTGGTCCTTCGCACGCCGACCGTCGGACGAGCGACCGAACTAAATAGGAATTTGTTGATTTCAGTGCCGCGGCAATTTGCTCGGATTTGCGACAAGTACTGTTCCGTTATCAGACCGAACAAATCTAAATACAGCAACGATGGCATGTATGCCAATCGCAAATATGCCGACGATGGGATACTGTAGCAACGACTCAACGAGAGACGTTCCAACTTCGTGAGACTCGAAATACTGTGAACGCAATTTATCGACAGTAATGTACAATCGCTTAAATCCAATTCCACGACGTCGGGACACGATTTTGATAGTTCCATTACGTCTGAAACACAAATTTTATGTCTCCATTAATTTTACGACCGAAAAAAAAAAAAAAAAAAAAAAAGGAATTTATCGAAAGACGCGGCGCGGCGTCTCGACGCTAATTAATTAAAGAAGAAATAAATATTAAATTTACCATCATCGGTTAGAGTTTTTCTGCATCCAGCGATGTTTAAACGAGTTATCGAGTTCGGTAGCGTCTCGCAAAGTAGAGCCATCGATGAACAATCCAACGAACACCACGCCATGTTGAGTTCCGTTAAACTATAACGGAATAATGTATTTTTATTAAAAAATAGTCGACAATACTTCGATAATTTTTTTTATTGAAAAATAATCGATAATACTTCGATAATTTTTTTTATAGAAAAATAAACGTTAATACTTCGATAATTTTTTTTATTGAAAAATAAACGTTAATACTTCGATAATTTTTTTTATTGAAAAAAAATCGATAATACTTCGATAATTTTTTTTACTGAAAAAAAATCGATAATACTTCGATAATTTTTTTTTTTTTTCGTAATTATTACCTTTTGAGTTCTACGAGTTCCGCGACGCAATCGATGTCGAGTCCTTCGCACATCGTTAAGTTTAGAACGGTAATATCGACGTTTCGACGAATCGCCTTGCAACACGCTTTGTTAAGTGTACATTTCTCGAGAGACAATTTTTTCAATAATTTACATTGGAAGAGTAGCGCCGCCAAACCATCGGCGGAAATCACTGCCATTGAGAGATCGAGATATTGGAGTTTACTAACGTAGTCGTCGGAAAGCATGTCGGATGTTGGAAGTATCGATGACTCGTCGGACGGTACATCGGTATTCGGTAGAAATACGGGATCCGCTATTTCTGCTTGTGCTAATCTCAGAATCTGCACACCCCGCGGTAATATGTGACCCAATGTTCCCTCAATCAATACTTTACCCCCGAGATCCAGGCGACTCCACAGCGCCTCGTCTCGAGCTATTTGACACCATCTCTTGCAAACCAACATCGAGCGGACCTGAAATTAAAACATCGAAAAATACTGTTTTTTTTTTATCTTTTTTTTTTTCACGAAAAAAACTTTAGTTTCTTTACGAAAAAATCTTTATTTTCTTTACGAAAATAACGTTATTTTTTTTACGAACAAAACTTTTTTTTCTTTACGAAAAAAACTTTATTTTCTTTACGAAAAAAACTTTATTTTCTTTACGAAAAAATCTTTATTTTCTTTACGAAAAAATCTTTATTTTCTTTACGAAAATAACTGTATTTTCTTTACGAAAAAAACTTTATTTTCTTTACGAAAAAATCTTTATTTTCTTTACGAAAATAACGTTATTTTTTTTACGAAAAAGACTTTTTTTTACGAACAAAACTTTTTTTTCTTTACGAGAAAAACTTTATTTTCTTTACGAAAAAAACTGTATTTTCTTTACGAAAAAAACTTTATTTTCTTTACGAAAAAAACTGTATTTTCTTTACGAAAAAATCTTTATTTTCTTTACGAAAAAATCTTTATTTTCTTTCCGAAAAAAACTTTATTTTCTTTACGAACAAAACTTTTTTTTCTTTACGAAAAATACTTTATTTTCTTTACGAAAAAAACTTTATTTTCTTTACGAAAAAAACTGTATTTTCTTTACGAAAAAATCTTTATTTTCTTTATGAAAAAATCTTTATTTTCTTTATGAAAAAATCTTTATTTTCTTTATGAAAAAATCTTTATTTTCTTTCCGAAAAAAACTTTATTTTCTTTCCGAAAAAAAAAAAAAAAAAATACTTCATGAAGTTCGAACGAAAAAAGGGTCATTGGCTTACCAAACATTTTTTTGGAAGCCACTTGAGTATCGATAGTATCATTTCATCCGACAATTTGTTAAATTTATCCTCTCCGATGATCGATGGTTTTTTCTTTCGCCTGTACAAGTAGAACTGATCTATGCCGCTTTTATCGGCGATCAGTATCGATTCATCTTTCGTGAAGCTTTGTTTTCCATCGACGAAATTCTCCGTCTCGACTCTGGATGAATAGCCCGATTCGTTTCCCAATGTATTGTAAACAGTTTGATCATCGAGATCGTAGGGATCGTGTTCCAACCTTTGGGAGATATTTACTCGCGTTGTTTAATTATCCATTAAATCGATACTAAGCGTCGTAAGACGTCGAACATGCGGTTAAAAAAACAAAAACTATCACCAAAATCCCACATTCCTCCGTTACAACGTCTGAATTGAGAAAAAAAATAAGTATCTGTGTCTCATATCTCAAACATTGAACAGTCTTTCAAATAATCGTTCATTGATTCTCCCGTTTGCGTAACTATGAAAATATCGCAACGGAAGAATCCAAAAACTTTTCGGTTAATATGAATTAGAAAAAAAAATAAAAAATTCTACTCAATCATCGATCGCTCCGTATCTTAAAAAAAAATCTCGTAACGGAATAATCCATAACTGTTATTATAACGAATTAAAAAAAAAAAAAAAACGCTTAATTCAATTATCGATCGCCGCGTTCATAATTTTCAAAATATCATTTTTTTCCTTAAAATAAATCGAAAAAAAAATGCTGTAAGATCGAAAAAATCGATTTTAACGAAAAAACATCGTAACTCGAAAAATCAGCGTTTCTTCGCTAAGAAAAAAAAAAAATACGTTACAAAATCTCACCTTCCCAACTTAGCGGCGTCAAAACTTGTGCCTCGCAAGATGGGATCTTGTCCTTCGGAATCTACTTGTTCCGGCAATTGTCTGCTACTTTCGGAACTCGTAGGCGATATGGTGCACTCCTGAGACTGTAATTTCTTGAGACTCTCGCAGCTTGTTTCCTCGTCTTCCAGCATACTGACTCCCATATCCTCCATTATTTCCGGCTCTACGAGACTTGTGTCTCCCGGACAGACCCATCGCGTGCCGTTTTTGGAAGCGCTGTTCAACGTACTATTCAAATTATTGTTGCAGCCGTCGTCCAGTCGCATCCGCTTACTAAAAAAAAAAAAAAAAAAAAAATCGTAACGGAACGTAATATGACCATCAGAAACGAAAATAATAGAAAAATGAATAACGAGCAACAAATCAACCTGCTCCACCACGGCGAAGTATGGGATGTTTCGCTCATAACGAAATCGCAGCAATTTTAACTCAAACAAACGAATATTTCAACGTTTTCTCAAAATAACTTTCAAATAAATAACAAATTAGCCGTTTCAGAGAAAAACGCAAGAATTTAGGCGGAAACTTTGCACGGTATTGAAATACGACTGCCAGAAGCTCCATGTGCTTTGAATGGGTCGTTGAGGTGAAAAAAAAAGTGTAAACAACTTCTGGACGTTGGGGAAGTGGATAGCAGCGCTTCGATAGTCAAAATGCAGCGTTCCGTTTACTCAAATTAGAAATTCACGGATCCCATGATAATCGAGATATTCGTAAATGAATGAAATATTTTTTATGATGAAACGAATGAAAAGTCATTGATAAACGAGTAAATTTTTGGAGCTGTGCGCAGCGGTCGTTAAAATTTCTTGGCATTGCTGAGGTTGTGAAAATAATCGTCTATATGTGAGAAATTTTGTACTGAATATTATACTTTGAAATGATTATAATATTAACTATCGAAGAATCGAAAAATTATGTGAATTTTTCCGTTATTCGGCTCGTAAAAAAATCATATTCAACAAGTAAAAACATCGCGCGACTTACTGGTTCATAGTTACGAGAGAAAAATTGTTACGATCTTATGGAAAATCACGTTGAACACGAGGCGAGAAATAAGCGCGACTAAAACTGTAGATATTTTTCACAAAATGGTTGTGTATTTTCGTAGCGCGACGAAAGTGGAAAAACATCGATGCATCGTAACCGTGAATGTGTAAAGAAAAGCGGGTAAATTTTTGGAGGGAACACTACCTTCGATACCAGCAACTATCGGCAACAATATCCATCGTAGACGTGTTAAAAATTCACAGTTTTGTAGCTCGAAGTGTACACGAGAGTATTGTCACGTAACGAAAACGTTGGCGGGGGAGGTGAATTCGTGGCGTTTTTCGGGGGTGAAAATAACGATCAGGGGGTATCTTAACCTTACCTGCGTGCGCGCGCGGGTGTGCACCTGCGCCCCCTCATAAGCAACAGGTAACGATATGGCAAGCAGTAAAAGGGTTCTCGTCGTTCAAGAATTATAGTTCGCGATTGTTTCGTAATAACAAAATTATTTTCTTACCTCTCTGGTGGTGAATATTCCTCGTTTTTCTCGTAATAATCCTCAATCAGTCTCGTGTTCTCGTCTTCGCCGGTATTCATTTTTGGCGGAATAACGTTACACTCCCGGTATTTCGTTCGTTACTGGCCGCGCGCGCCGTTGCGGAGCTGCCAGTGGCGGGCTGTAATTGCTCGACGGCGAAGAAGTTCTTCGAGATGACGGGCATTGAACGAACGCAATTGGTCGACCGCGCCGACCCTCTCGAGTTCTCGAATCGCTTGAGACTCGGTGCCGAAGATTGGGCGCGCGAAGAGCGCGGGATCCGTAGTTCATTTAGCGCGGCAAAAGTGAGTAAACGTAGAAGCTAATAACTCGATATATATGTAGTTTCTTAATTGTATTCTTTTATTTGCTGTGTTTCAATCGATAATGATATGTATAACAACGAGTGTACATCGAGTGATCGTACGTAAGACGGTAAGAGACATTCGATTATTTGACATAATAAACGCGTTAAACAATAATGAATGTCTCGTGTTGATACTTCACGCGTAAATGTACCTCCAGCACCTTCGTGAAATCTATAAGCGTACAGTTTTTATGTTTTTAATATAAACGTAATTAATTTAACATTTCAACTGACCCCCGTCAGTGTTTTTTTTATTCCACTGGTGCGAACGGTCGATAGTACGTAACCTCCAATTAGTTAACATAACGACCGTTACGCGTTCTTTGCATATGACGAATGCCCGAGTCCAAAGAGCTTTTGATTTTGCCAGTGTATTACTTCGGTGGTTTGCATGAGCGTTGGATCTCTGACGTGATGGTTGCATCTCGATTGTCTCAAACTGAAAGCGCGATCGTACCACCACCCGTAACTGCCGATAAATAACGTCAATAGAGAGATTTATCTACCGACATATATTCTTTAGTGACAGTCGTAATAAAATCTCATTTTTTATACAATTACGCGTTTTACCTTTCACTGCTCAACGAAGGATACCAATTGTAGCACGATTCGATTTCTTTCCCGAGATTGGAATGATCGTACCACCAGCCGTAACTACAGATAGAATATTTCATTTTTTTTTATTACGCTGTTTTATCTGCATTGATTTTTCGAAGTTTAGAAATTTAATCGGTAATTTTCTCGTAATCTTTGCGAACGAAACTTTCATTCGTTCGTTAATTCGTTATATATGAGTAAATAAAGACGGTATAAAAAGTTGCGGCGTCGGCAAAAAAAAAATTGAAGGTCAAGTCACTATAGTAGATCGGGACAACAGCTGACGCACTATTACGACGTAATTCAAAGATCACAAAAATTTCTTTCGTCTCTCATGGATGTGATTAAAATAATGAAAACGAAAATAAAAATAACCGTTTTTTTTGGCAATTACTCGCGAATATTCACCTTTCGCTGTTCAGCAGCGAGCAACGAATGAAATCTCGATGTCTCGCGCCGTCTTCCGCAGTCGTAATTTTGGCAGTTTCACTGATATCATAAATGTGCTTCGTCTCTATTGGTTTCGAGGGATAAATCGGCGTTATTAATTTTCCTGCTAATTTTGCTAATTATATTTCTCATTCGATAATAAATCGAATTAATCGAATGTCTTCATTGTTATTATTACCATCGTTTTTCGATACGCGAAAATCTGTTTTTCGATCGTTTTTATCACTTCCGTGAGAATGAGACTTAAAAAATGCTTTATTTCTCGATTCGTGTCCCGCGAGTGGATGAAGTTCCGGTAACATTTTACAAAACTTTCGCGTACAGAATTGCAGTCGAGAAGTAAATAACTCGCGGAGCTTAAAAATGTTCACTTCCAGTCGGTAGCGCCAATCTGAACGGACTGACTGAAGTCCACTCGTTCCACGAATTCTCCCCAATCGGAAATAACCCATTCCGGTTTTTGTGACGCATTTCTTAACTATATACGACGAATATATGCCACCGTAGAACAATTAACCCAAATTTTTCAACATGCAACGTCAATTTTCGACGCGTCTTTATTCAATTATTTTTATCGATTTTTTTTTTTTTTTTTACATCATCAACATTAATTTATTCATTGCATGCCGAACGTTTAATTTTCGTTGCGGTGAATGCGATTGACTTTAATTATGATGCGGTTTGAAGGTAAGCGATGTCACGTATCGGAACTAAAAATACTTTATTTCAACATTTTCTAACATTTTCGTAACATCTACGTGTCCATTTTTTTTTTTTTCGATTTATTTACGATAATTATCGAATTATCGATAAAATAGCCGAAATTATAGATCGAAGTATATATGGGAAAAAAAACGCAATTTCAATGGCAGAGACCACTCAATTTTTTATCTTCCCAATGTATCATCGCTCGTGAACGCACGAGTTCCGATGTATTTTTGTGATGATTGAACCTCTGATCTCTCGTGCCGAAGGTGCGATCGTACCACCAACCGTAACTGCAAATAAACATCGCAATTTTTGTTAATATTTTTTTCCACTCTCATCGCGTATTATATCGTTATAATTTTACCTCTGACTGCTCAGCAAAGGCCATCGATATATATCGCGAGGTTTTTCATTATCTTTTTTCATCGATGTTTTCACCGTTTCGCTAACATCGTATTTCTGCTTCGTTTCGACTTCTTTCGAGTAGAATTTTGGGGTTACGAAGCTCGCTGAATACGTTTGAATTTCGTCAATAACTTATAAATCTGATATTGGAAACGTTGATAATACGAATAACGTGCGAGAGAAGTGGGGAAACGTTACCATCGACTTTCGATACCCGCACGTCGGAACGCCCACTCATTTGGTGCTTCGGAAAGCAGAGTTTGAACGGAGGCTTCTCGGAATTCCTTTTAACGCCGTTTTCACTTCCCCGTGAATTCGAACTGTCGATTAACATTTTTTTATTCTTTTGTTTTTTTTCTTCGTATAAATGCCGCGTAAATATCGTCGCGATTATCGAACGATTATAATAATAACTCGAGCTTTGGGTTTATAATTGCACTGTGTTCTCGAACACTAACCGAAACGGACTGACGATCGCCGCACACACTTTGCACGAAATCGTCTCCGTAGAAACACACAATGCCGCGTCTCGTTCACGTACCGTTTCTTGAATATTTGATCGATACTCACCTGAAGAATAAAACTAAACCCCGATAATATTATATTTCGCAAGGTCACATTTTTTTCTTTTTCTTATCCGTCGTGCTGCTCGCTAATCGCTGGAATAATAATAATAAAAATTTACGACGAATGCCGCGATAGATCAATGGTACAAGGAATACGAATGGACTTAAACTCCGTATAAATCGCACAATTGAATTGTTCAAATAAATTTTTTTTTATTTTTTCGATGCTCCCCATTAATAATGCATTACTCGATTAAATTGGTATATACGATTAATAATGGTTAGTTTGGCGCACCAATGTTACAAAATTGTATTCGAGGGCCCAAAATTTTTATGTTTCGTCTCTCCTTGACTCGCACTCGTGGTTTTTTTTGTCCTCTTTACAGATACTGGAGATGTTTTTTTTTGTGTTTACGTTTTTTATTTGTTGTTATATTTGACTTCGTATTTTTTTTTTTTTTTTTTTCGATCGCTCAAATTTTTTTTTTTTTTTTTTTTTTTTTTTTTTCGGATCTCGGCGCAGCTACGAGAGCAGTACAAACTACAAAAATCTTCTTTCGCGGAGAATCCATCGCGCAATATTCGTTAACTCGAGCGAATCCTCCATTACGATTCTCCGAATTAATTAATTATAAAATGCTTCTTACATTCGGCACAACTGACTGTTCGGGGATCAGCACTCACATGTCCCGGAGATCGTTCGCAAAAAGCTGTCCGCACACTCATTCCCTCAAACTTTCATCGTTCTTTTTCACCGTTCAGTACAAACGCCCTTCATATTCTCTCACAATTTACAGATTCGGAGCTTTTTTTTTTATTCTACTTCCGTATCTTCGGTTTTTGTTGTTTTTTTTTTACTTTCTACGATCTTAAACGCTAAACTCACTTAATACGTTAATTTATGTCTTTTGCGCGTATTAACGCGCGATGTTTTTTTTTTTTTTTTTTTTTCTTTTCGCCTTCTTTCGTTTTCTCATATTTACACGATTTAAATAACGACTCGTAGACTTCTTGTTAAACTCTTCGATATCAACGTAATCAACGCGCGGCTACAGAGCAGTTTTGTAACGCGATCGATATCTCGATAATTCTTGCAGGTCATTTATAGCGAACAATATTTTTCATTCTTTCGTATCGTTTTTTTTTTTTTTTTTTTTCATTTTTTTCATTTTTTTTTCGAGTTCCGGAAGAGGATTTGAGAAATTGAATATACGAACGGCTCTTTCGTGAGATCGCGTCGTTTACTTAAACAACGCGATTCGTTCACGAAATCTCGAAGGATAAATGGTTTTCCCATCGATTCGAATGAGATTGGTAGCCGATAAACAACTCTCCCCCAGTGTACCGATTGTCAGATTTTATTATCCATCGACTTTTAACCCGTATAACGGACACTCCGTTAACGGACTTTCGATTAATTATATTCATTTTTTCGAGCGTTTCTCGCGCGACTTGTACATTAATTCAATTAATGTGGACACTGGACATTTTTTTTTTTTTTTTTTTCTTTCGTAAATAACGCGAACGGATCCTCTGATACTCGTGAGTGAAAAAAAAGGAGAGATTTTTTTTATTTTCTCCCCGATTTATACATCGTCTCTTATTGTTTCTTCGCTTCGTCGTCAAGTATTGCGCGATATATATCGGTTTTTTTTTTTTTTTTTATCGTTAATACAGATATAATAAAGTTTGTACGTTCATAATCCAGTCTCAACATTAATATATGGTTTCGCTATAGGCTACCAATTTTTTTTCTCCCTCATTCCCTCTCGTAAACACGCCATTGTAATGCGCGTTTACATTTACAAAAAAAATCATATAACAACGTGTCTCCCCACTCTCTGCCTCGCGTCTCGCCTGTGAAATCGATATATCCTCGCGCTTCGTTCGAACTCTTTTGTCTCTCGTCGCGAGATCATTGTCGATCCCACCGATCAAAGGTAATCATAATAATTGTATTAAAAAAAAGAAAAAAAAAAAATTCAAGATTCATCGCGATGTTTATCCGAACAGATAAACGGTGGAACACGATAACGAAGCTGCAAGGAGTTATCGCGATTAATCGCTTTCCAGAAAATACGAGAAACGCAAATTTATTCGATTAAACATTTGAATTTGTTTATCGCCGCGGAGCGCGTGATGTTTGACGCCAGTAGATTACTTTCTTTTTTTTTTTTTTTTTCATTTCTTAGGCCATCCGTGCAGAGAATGTGGAGTTGCGTGTTTCGTGTTGAAAAAGAACGAAAGAAATAGGAACGGATTACATAGTTATCGATTCTTTTCGTCGCGCGAGCCTTAAATATCAGCGAGAAACTATGCGAAGCCATTTTGTTTTTTTTGTTTTTTTTTTTTTTTTTTTTTTAATACTACAAATACGATATTATTATATCGATGAGAGAGAGAGAGACGTTTTGCACCGAAAGTGAGGATGGTACGCGACAAGATATCGCGAACTAATCGATCGATAATGACCCGGAGTACGAAGATAATACATATATATAAATATCTTATACATACCGTCGAGAGGTATGAGTATTATTTTTATTTTATTTTTTTTTCGTTGATTCCCGAATGTTGGGTAATATACGAGATAACGTTACGATCCTCATTCTCACGCCCACAAAAAGTCATCTCGCCTCTCGTTCATTCGACTCAAAAATATATGTGTTGTTCAAGTGTCATTAATATACAATATCGTTTTTTTTTTTTTTTTTATACATTCGTAAAATCTACGTGTGGGTATGAAAAATAAAAAATATTTTTTGGCCATTTTTTTTTTCTTCGTTTCTTCGTTTTTTTTTTCTTCAACATTCTTTTTTTTTCTCGGGGTTGAAGGACGGAAGGAAGAGGAAAGTGGAAGAGTCGGGAAAGATGATAATAGGGAACAGTGGTGACGGGCGAAGAGAGGGGAGTGGAGGGGGGCGGGGATCACGTTGGCGGACTTGACGCCCGATGGATGGACTCTGTGATAACTCGAGATAAAAACTATACGCTACTTTACGTCGAAGACGTAGGCACTATAATAACTACTAAAATAGTAGGTAGAGGTCTTTTGTTATATACATCGCTATATATTGAGAGGAGCGGAGAAAGGCTCGTGATAAACTTCGCGATACGAAGTTTGTTGCTGAGCACCAAAATTCTCTTTAAGACGAAAGGGGGGGTTATGTTCGTTCCTCCGAAGAAAACGTTATTATTATTGTGATCATTCAGGAGCTGTTTCGCTTGGTATGTACGATGGCTTCCGCGTCTGTCGGAGGGAATAACTCGTTTTTTGTTTCGTGTGCACAAGGATAACGGTTAAAATAGGCCAAAAACGAAGGTCACGGTTCGCGGCTGAGACGAAAAAAACATCGAAATAAATCGCGAGAATAATCGTTCATCGGGAGATTCTCCATTTCGCGACGATTTATTTGCAGGTTAAAAAAAATGAAAAACTCGTGGGATTTTTGGATGTAACATATAATAAACAACGAAAATAAAGTTAAACCAATTAAAAGATGACTCGTGTGTGTTTTTATTTTCTTTCTCATCATTTTTCATGTCATTTTTTTTTTTTTTTTTTTTTTTTTTTTTTTTTTTTTTCGCTTGCGCGCTCGCGATTATTTTCCTCTCTCAATTCTCCTTCATCGTTTTTAAAAAAAGTAACGAAAAAAAAACAAAATCTTGGATATAATTTTTCCCCATCGTGTGCCCCACATATTCCAACTTCGACGGTCGGCTCGTAAACGACAATTGACGAGACAACTAACGGGGAGGGGGTTTTGGTTCACCATCCTCGTCTCTATTAATTAATAATATTCTTTCTCTCAATATTTTCATTTTTTTATCTCGTGTTTTTTTTTTTTTTTGTTTTTTTGTATCTTTTATCTCACAAGATCTCTCAGTGTCTTCCCAATGTCTGTTTCGCGAGAAGCTACCGATGCGCAGACCTCCGGAAAGTCATACACGGGTCAAAGAGAGAAAGTATGATATATATATGTGTATATTTTTATATTGTATAGCCGACCGCTGCGCAGAGACTCGCGTTTTTCTTTAGAAATTCGACACTTTTTTTTTCCGCTCATCTTTTCGGTGGTCTATTCTTTCGAATCTCTTCGCGATGAATAAAAATCGTTGAAATTCGTCAATATCGATACATCGAGAACCTTTGCGCAGCGGCACCTTAAAAGATAAGCCTTAACGACGCTATACAAGAAAGTGCTTTTCTTAAGAACTAATAGTTAGTTTTCTTCTTTATTTTTTTGTTTTTTTTGTGTTTTTTTTTTTTTATTTCTTGCTTCCCTCTCGCAGCTCGCGACGCGATCGTTCAAACAATTTCGCACTTTCGCACACTATAAGACAAAAAAACAAATTCACGCATACGTAATCGCAACATATCATCGTTACTCAACGTCGCGTCTATCTTTATTATGGCCATTTGTATGGTTCTTTTTTTATGCTTTTCCCAACTGCGTAATTTTTTCTCCTCATTCACATTTCCTTGTATACCTGTTTCACGCACTCGTACCGCTCGCATACGGAAATAATTTTTTTTTGTTGTTCTTTTTTTCGTTTTTTTGTTTTTTTCTTCGAAAAAGAACGGATGAGGATTAATTTGCGGTCGATAGTTGGACATCGATGCAACGCCTGCAGTGATTCGCTGGAATTCACGTTTTCGCGGCCAATCACCTTGTCGCTTAATAGGCAAAAGTCACGTGTTTTTCGATGCGCGAAAACGCTTTACGCACACTGTTTCGGCACATTCCCGACCGGCAGGTCCGTGTCAAACTTTTGCAGTTACAGGTTAGTCAAATATACACAATTCGCTTTTCGACTTCGACGCATCGAGCATTTAGAGATTCTTCGTTCGCTCGTCGTGTTTGTTATTTCGCAATGATGTTTATCGACGGAAGTGCACCAAAAGCTTGACACGTGTGTTCGATGTAAAAATTTTTATTGAAATAAAAAAAGATAATAATAAGTTTTGTACAAACAAAATTCGGCCGGTTAATGAGATGCAAATATCGCTCATCCGGTCTCCTCACATCGGTAAAGTAGATTATTATTTTTTTTTTTTTTTTTTTTTTTTTCCCTTTCGTCGTTCTTCAATCGTTATTTACAAATATTTTTACACGTCACTTGGCAAGGTAATCGGGCCACGTCTTTAGAGACGCATCGAGGTAGGAAGAGGGTCCCCGCGAGATTATAATATTATTAATGTGGTGTACGCGAAAAAATTAAATTCATCTGCGTGTTTTGCGGATCCGACGAATGCCGAGTCTCGCAAAACGAGAAGACGGATTATTCGCGACATGAGGAAAGATCCGAAGGACCCGAGGTGGCGCGATCACATTCCAAGGACCTCCCCTAACGCGACTAATATTATTTGTTTCTTTTCATTTTTTTTTTTTTTTTTTTTTTTTTTTTTTTCTGCGAGACACACGCCTCGCTCGCCACGTCCTCGCAAGGAAGAGCTACGAGTTTTAATTGTGTACACAGTTAATACAGGCGCGACGGACGAAACGAACTTTTATTTTCAGAACGTTCCGCGGCATCGAACAAAAGGACGAAGAAACGCCGCGAGTCGAATTTTAACTCAATTATCGCATCAATGATTTCGCAGTTTTTTTTTTTTTTTTTCATTGAAACGTTATCTCGCAAAATGCCGGTATCAGACAATCTTCCCGAAGCCGGTTATCGTTTATCGTTTCGCTCGACTGTTTTACTTCGCGAAATAAATTGTTTACATGGTAAGCATATGTTTTGGTGCACAAAAATTTATCGCAGCTCTCTTTCTCGGCCGCCCTGAGTTAAAAAAAAACCTTCCGCCGCGGTGTGTTTTTTTTTTTTTTTCTTTTTTTTTTTTTTTTAATCTGTTTATTTTAGAATTAATATAAGCATACGAGAGGCTAAGGGCCGAAAAAAAAAGTTGTAAAATGAAAGCAACGCGAAACAAAAGGATGTATGTGGGTTTTGTATCGTGAAAAAACGAAATAACCGTACGAGAGAACGTAATCGAGACGATAGCACAATCGGTGGAGGGATTAAAAAATATCCGGTCGCTTGACGACTTCGTGGGACCGGTGTTCGGATGGCTCTCGAGAGGTAGTTAAATCGCGAGTTTTCGAAAAAAAATTAATGTTCGCGGTTTAATAAACTCGATAAGTTTATTTTTTACTTTTTTTTTTTTTTTTTTTTTTTTTTCATTTTTTTTTTTTTTTTTTTTTTCAAGATTAACAATACTGCACAACGAGAATACGCGATAGAAAAAAAAGTTAAAACGGCCGGAGACTCGATGGGGGAATTGAACGTAAAAAAAAAAGTATTTATCTCGCATAAGTTTCATTCTTCACTTTCCAATGACTGCCAATAGAGTGATCGGTGGGAATCGTTTTGCGATCGTTAAAATTCTACAATTATACTTTTTTTTTTTTTTTTTCTCTCTTATTTTCTTTTAACCGTTAATTATATTCGACAATGAAGCGATCGATTGTAGAAGCGACGAATCTCTCGCGAGCCATTTATCAATTTCGACGTTCTTTTCTTTTTTTTTTTTTCATTTTTTTTTCTCATTCTTTTTTTCTTAAATCTAATCACTCCTTTTCATTCGCCTTATTTGCATACGATACAGGTACTAATTTGTCAAGTTTTCTGTTTTTTTTTTTTGTCGTCACCTTCGAAGAATATCGCGGCGAGCTGCGGTAACGAACGCTCGCGTACCCCGAAATTTTTTTTTTTCGATAAATCAATTTAAAAAAAAATATATATGTATATATAGCGCGCTAATTTACTCGCGTCGATGATTCCGACTTCTCCTCGTCGAAAAAAAAACAAAATTTCTCTCTCTGGCGTTTGAAATAATTTTCTTTTGTTTTGTTGTTTTTTCATCAAAGCAAAAAAGAAAAATGAAGAATATCTTAAAATCTACGCTTACACCTGTATTATAAACCTAATGAGCAAACTATTGACGCGTATCGTCACAGTCGCTCGTCTCTCGAATTTTCTCCGAGTTCCGGCGAACGTGAAAAAAAGCTCTCTTTCTCGTCATTTTTTCGATAATCGATAGACGACGACTGTCAATTTTTTTTATTTCGAGTCGAAAGTAAACGAACCGACGGAGGAGTCTGTGGAAAAATAATAACAAAACGTAATTCGCGATCTTTCGCGGAAAAAATTGCGAAAAAGATGCGAAATTCTTCGTATTATCAAAATTAACCTTCGACAATGGTTCGTTCGTTTCGCGCCGTCGAGGCAACGATCTTCAACCCGAATGTGCGTAAAACTACGCGTTACAAAAAAAAAAAAAAAAAAAAAAAAAAAAAAAAAAAAAAAAAAAAAAAAAAAAAAGACAGAAATCCGACCGATAGATAATCCAATGAAAATATGAGTTACGTGTATACATCACACATATCAAAACAGTGTATAGACTGTTGAGAAACAGAAGTGCGCATTCAGCATCGTTGTGACATTGTTATTTAAAAAAATCGATGAAAAAAATCGTCCGACTGTTTCTCACCATTCGATACGTAACTTTTTCAGCGGCGTCGTCAAATATAATTTACGTTATCCGCAAAAAAAAAAAAACAAAAAAAAATGAAAAAAAAAAAAAAAATAAAAAAAAAATTTGTCAACGTCCGCGCAAAGAAACATCGAACAAAGTTCGCCTCGCGAGACGTTCTTCGAGCCGAAGCTCTGCGAGCAGCAATCGTCGTTCGATTTATCTACGCGTCGTATTACTTTATATATATATATACGCATATAACACACACTTCCTGTTTCTTCAAAACGAAAACTCGTCATATATAATGTTTGCTTACGAGATACAAATCGCTTTACGAAACGCTGACCGTCCGAACGGCGTTTCGCAAATCAATTTGACGGGCGGAGATGCCGTGAATTTTCGGAATTACGTAATTTTTTTTTTTTTTATTGAGACACAAAAATAAGCGAGAAAAATCGATCGCCGAATGAAACGCAAGAAGAGAGAGCGAAGAAAAAATTGAAAATTAACGAATCGAAGAGGAGAATAAATTCGGTTTGCATCGCCAACGAAGAAATAAGAATCGCACGGGGGGTCGCGAGAGTTTCGGCAGCTCGTTAAACGCGACATTACAATTATTATCGTGGCATCGATATCGTTATATGGCGTTTGTTTTTTTTTTTTTTTTTTCTTTTCTTTTCTTTTCTTGTTGTTCTTCTTTCGTTGCCGTTGGTTAGTGTTGTTTCCGTTTTTTTCTTTGTTGTTTTTTTTTTTTTTTTTTCGTTAACGTTATCCGGTGTCGCATTCCCCGCGGCAAATCGTTAGAAACGTTGAATACGAGATTTTTGGAGAAGTTTAATAAACGCGAAGTTTGTCAATTGACTTTTTGTGTGTCGAGCGCCTCTTCAGCCACTCGGTGACGCGACGATTGCCGGACTTTGGCGCTCGAGAAGGTTGGAACGCGCCTTCATGCGACGCTGCATAAGTCTACTTTCGCTCGGCGGTGATAAGCCGTAAAGACTCGTAAGAGATTCTTTGCCCAACAGGCGATGTTCGCCAATTATTTTCGGGTCGCTGAGTTCGATACTCGAGTGTACGGAACACGATTTGCGTCGAGATCCCGAATCGAACTCACAGGACGAATGCGTTGCTCCGTGTTTGCTGTGTTCCGAGAGTTCGCTGCTGGAATCCGACATATGACCGTAAGGATGATTATCGTCGTCGGTAGACGAAGTCGACAATCTCTGCTCCCGATACTCCGTAAGTTCCTCGAGATTCATCGAGAAATGCTGATGAACGACGCGATTAACGGCCATCGCGGACTCGGCAAATGCCGATAATTCACGGGCCGAATTGTTCCTTCTGAAATTGAGGGAAATAAAAAAAAATTGTTAGCTAATGTATCTTTCGTGAGAAAAAAAAAAAATTGGATAATTTTTTTTATTTTTTTTGAGAAAAAAAAAATTGGATTTTTTTTTTTTTTTTTTTTTTTTTTCTGAGAAATAAAAATCGATGTTTACCTGATGATTTGCGGAGTATCGAGAGGCCTGTTGCAGGATACCATTGAACTCGGACCGGGAGTTATCCACGGATGATTGACAACGCATTCGGCGCTTAGTCTTCGATGCGCTTCTTTGACGAGAAGACCGTTTATGAGATCCTTAGCGTCGTCCGATATAGTGGACCATTCTTTGTCGGGAAAATCGTATCTTCCTTGTTGAATACTCGTGAAAAGTAATTCTTGACACGCCTGACAATTCTCTCCTCTTTCCCATCCGCATTCGGTACCGCAATTTCCGTAGAACGGCGGATAACCGCACAACAGAATGTACATTATGACTCCGAGACTCCAGAGATCGCAGCGCTTATCGTAGTAACTCGTCTCGCCGATAAATGCCTCGACGACCTCCGGTGCCATAAACTCGGCGCTACCAACCGGCGTGAGAAGTTGCGGCGTCGCTACAGGACTCGACATCGTGTTGTTGAACTTTATACCCGATCCGAGATCGAAATCGCACACCTTTATCGGCGTCAGTTTGTCCGGATAAACACAAAGTATATTTTCGGGTTTCAGATCTCTGTGCGCTATTCCTGCGAATGATAAAGAATGGGAATGCGTCAGTGACGATCGTTGAATAATGAGAAAAAATAAACGCCGATTTTTGCCGATTTTTCAGTAGAAAAGTACCAAAGATACTAAAAAAACGTTTTTGTGCTTCTGCTCTGCTAAAGAGTGCGTCAGTAACGATCGTTAAGTAAATTAAAAAAAAAACGCCGATTTTTGCCGATCTTTCCGTACAAAAGTACCAAAGACACAAAAAGTACGTTTTTGTACTTCTGCTCTGCTAAAGAATGCGTCCGTAACGATCGTTGAATAATTTTTAAAAATTCCGATTTTTGCCGATTTTTCCGTAGAAAAGTACCAAAGATACAAAAAAAAAACGTTTTGTACTTCTGCTCTGCTGAAGAATGCGTCAGTAACGATCGTTAAATCAATTTTAAAAAATGCCGATTTTTGCCGATTTTTCCGCAAAAAAGTACCAAAGATACAAAAAAAAAAACGTTTTGTACTTCTGCTCTGCTAAAGAATGCGTCAGTAACGATCGTTGAACAATTTTAAAAAATGCCGATTTTTCCGTAGAAAAGTACCAAAGATACAAAAAAAAAAAACGTTGTGTACTTCTGCTCTGCTAAAGAATGCGACAGTAACGATCGTTAAATAAATTTAAAAAAAACGCCGATTTTTGCCGATTTTTCTGTAGAAAAGTACCAAAGATAAAAAAAAAAAGTTTTGTTCTTCTGCTCTGCTGAAGAATGCATCAGTAACGATCGTTAAATAAATTTTTAAAAATGCCGATTTTTGCCGATTTTTTCGCAAAAAAGTACCAAAGATACAAAAAAAAAACGTTTTGTACTTCTGCTCTGCTAAAGAATGCGTCAGTAACGATCGTTGAACAATTTAAAAAAATGCCGATTTTTGCCGATTTTTTTCGTACAAAAGTACCAAATATACGAAAAAACCGTTTTTCTACTTCTGCTCCGTGCAAAACTCACCTTTCTTATGGATGAAATTCAATGCGCTCGCAATCTCCTTGACGATCTGACTGGCTTCGCGCTCACTGAAGTGTACGCGTTCCTGAATTCTCCGCAACAATTGGCCGCCGTTGATTTTCTCGAATACGAGATAAAATCTTTCGTCATCTTCGAAAAATTCTATTAGATGAATTATATTCGGATGTCCCTGACAATGATGAAAGGTTTCGACCTCTTTGAAAACTCGCGCTCTCGCGTGTCCCGGTATCTTGTCGATTATCTTCACCGCGTATTCGAGATCGGTATACAGCGAGGCGCACGTCTGTACCGAGGCATAGGCTCCTTCGCCGAGTACCTCACCGGTCAGTTTATACAATTCTGAAACAAACGAAAAGCGAACGAATGAGTTAAAGAGCAAAAAAAAATCGGCAAAAATAAAAAAGGGTAGAAATATCGAAAAAAATCGAATCAGAATCGGCAATTTGTTTCATCCGTTTTTCCATTTTTTCTTTCGATCTATTAACCGACACGTGTTCATCAGTTTTTTTTTTTTTTTTTTTTTTTTTTTATCACGAACTCATCGCAGTAGTAAATTCGATGTAAGTTGTAGTCGAGAGCCTTCGAGGTAACAAGCGGATCTTTCAACGGTGCAGAAGCCGTGTAGCAGATGTGCAAAACCGGTTTCTCGGAGATCGCGCTTATCTTTTTCCCTTTTTCGTTATTTTTTTTATTTTTTTTTTTATAACTTTTAAGTTTCGCGCATTGAACGCACCTTAAGGAGAAACTGTTCTTCTCGAATCGTTCATTCAGATATAAATGGAGTTCTCGGGGATTCAACGCTGCGGCGCGTCCTCTCTTTTCCCCCCAATGATGACGCGGAATTTCTCAGGGATCATTGGTTATTTATTTTGATGATTATATATATTCGACCGGAAGTTATTATTTAACGTGACGGAGATGGGGTCTCAGTTTCAGTGCGCAGAGTATAAGAAATGTTTATTAATAATGAAAATTGCCGTCGCGGTACATTGATCGATTTTCATTAAATCGGTACATCGGGGGATATAACTCGACTCGTGAACCGTAATATAGAGGACAAACGGAAGGTTCGCACGAAACTTTCTGATTACCCGGTGAAAATCGTCGAGGCGCGTTTTACGAGAGGGAAGAGAGAGGTACTGCAAGGAGAGAAAATCCCCATGAAACAGCGTGTATATATATATAACTATACTTTCGAGGCAAGCGGCGTGCTAAATCAACGTTTGCCGCGCGCGCGTTCACGACGTTTGAAAACTTTCGATTGTAACGATCTCTCGATGCTGAAAACCGCAAACACTGAAAATATCCCTTGTAAAGAAAATCCAAAGATAGTTATCGACTCTCTCTCCGGAGATCCCCAGTAGTTCTCAACTCATCGTATATATATATATATATACATCGCTGCGGAAGTTATTCGCGTAAACGTATATATATATATATATAATTAATTCGACAATACCACGAGCTTTTCATGGCGAATCGGCTGCTGTTAGCCATTCAAGGAAAACGGGAAAATTCTTATTTGCAATTGCATCAGTCGCGCGCGCGGTTAACGGGGCGTAGAGACAGCGGAGTGACGTTGCACCTCGGCAACCGCATCGATCGGACGAGACAAGCAGCGGCGGCGGCAGCGCTCCAAAATGAACAAAACTGTGGGTCAACGTGACGTAGCAAATTTTTCGTATTATTCGTTACTCCTGAAATAAAAAATCGTTCCCCGATAACCCTTTCTTCGTCCCTATCAATGCGAATACTTTTTTTTTTTTACTTTTTTCGATGTATTTAACACGAAAAAAAATATCGAATTTTTTTTTTTTTTTTTTTTTTTTTAATAAATACATTCCGATTTATTGTGAAACCAAACTGATTTATATCTATTTTTATAACGAATTATATATATTTTTTTTTTTCGTTCCGTTTTTTCCGACGATTGATATTGATATATACATTTTTTTTTTTTTTTTTCGCGTTTCTCGATCAGTAGAACTCGATAATTGGTAAAAATCGATAAATTCAATGAAAAATAATCCGTTGAAGGCGTTTATAAGTTGCGGAAACCCGGAAGGAGGCACTACAATTTCAAGGTCAGCGGTGAGACGAGGTTTACCGACGGAGAATCACTCGAGCGTCGGCACAACTACGAGCGACTAATTAATCTAATTTCAATGCATTACGTAAGTCGCGTGATCGCGTTCGTCCAGCAGAAGGGGCGGTCAATGTCAAGGTCGCTGGGGTTTGCCGAGGGGGAGGGGGAGGGGGAGGGGTACTTCGGGGAGTGCGTTTCATTGATTAACGACGCGAGGGTTGAACTTGAAAACCCTCGTCGCTGCCGACATCCCCTTTTGTGTACCTATATCGTTCCCTTATCATATTTCCGCAACCTGCCGCGTCGAATTCGGTAAATCGATACGAAGTCCAACTGTACGGTTTCGTTTAATCGCTTCGGTAATCGAAATCGCGTCTCATTAAAACGATAAACGGTATCGATAATACGTATTACGAAACGCGCGAAGGTTTTCGGCAACAAAACTAAAAGCGTTAATTTACTCGTTATATCTTTAGATAATTTGTTTTTTTTTTTTTACGATTTATTTGCCGGAATCGATAGCCCGTGAAAAATGGGTCGATTACTCGCGATACACGTTCGAGTGAACATTTAATGACCGATATATAGAAAGTACTCAGAGGGAACGTGTTTAATCGCGTTAAACGGAAGCACCCGCGATGTGGAAAATTTTTTTCTTCGGTTTGTGTATACGGAGTCGTTTATTATTATCTCGAAAACACGAAAATTTTGCATTTGAGAAAAAAAAAAAATTTTTTTTTTAGGTAATTTAAAAAAATATTTAATTTCGATAACTTTTAAGATATCGATATTTTACCGAAATATATATGTTTTTTACATTCCGGAGTAACGATATCGCGGTAATAAAAATATTAATTTTTTACACAGTTTCGTAACAACGAAGAAGCGATGTGGAATTTTTTTTTTAGTCGGTTCCTATATACGGATTCGTTTATTATTATCTCGAAAACACGAAAATTTTGCATTTGAGAAAAAAAAAAATTTTTTTTAGGTAATTGAAAAAAAAATATTTAATTTCGGTAATTTTTACGATATCGATATTTCGCGTCAATATATACATTTTTTACATTCCGGCGTAACGATATCGCGGTAATAAAGATATTATTTTTTTTTACAAAGTTTCGTAACAACGAAGTTATCGAGTTTTTCAGATCCGCGTGTCGCGTTTAATTGAAGAAAAACAGTAACCTTCGTGTTTTAAGGTTAATAAAATGATTGAGTTGAAGAAATCTTTCGTTTATATTTCCGTGTATCGTGTCTCCGAAGTCTGCGAAACGTCTGCGAGACTGTTGATTGCGCTAAGCGCGCGTGTGACTTACGGGAAACACGCGTTTTGTCGACAGCGTGTAGAACCTTCCAGAACGCCAACGAGTATCGCGTGTTTTGCGTATCGAAATCGATCGAACGGAAGGGAGAGTCGTGAACGTTCGAGTTATTTACACGCGGAGTGAAAGGTTTCAAATTTCGTTATTATTACGCGAGGTCACCGAATTTTCGAGGTCCTAAAGTTACGATAGTTCCGTTTTTTTTTTTTTTTTTTTTTTTTTTTTTTTTTTTTTTTTTTTTTTTTTTTTTAATATCTGCTTTTCGATACTTCGAGAAATCGATTTTTTTTTTTTCGGAATTTTTCAACGGGCGCTTACCTACCTATAGATAAAAAGACGCGCTTACGATAGCGCGAGTTGATTTCCTCCGGTTAATCCGCTAAGAAAGAAGAGATCACCGATAAAACCCCCGTTCGCTGCGATCAACGATCAACGATCCCCATCACCATCATCATCATCATCATCATCATCATCATCATCATCACCATCATCATCATCGTCGTCTCTTCACCATCGCCATTTTTATCCCGCGTCCCAGAGACGTTTCTTCCCATTCCAACGAACGCATTTTCTCTCACATTATCTCTCTCTCTCGTGCGAAGCGCTCGCGGCGTGTACCATCGGTACAGAGTTACGGTACTCTAGAAACATCGTGATGTTGTGCACTTCTCTTTTCGCGATTTTTTTTACAGATCGAAGAATTTTCGAACTAAAGTTTTACTAAAAATTCGTCGGATACGATTTTCTCGTAAAATCTCGAAATTCGTCATCGAAAAAAAAAAAAAAAAAAAGTATTTTCTTTACCTTGGAAACACGAAGATACGAGGGATGTTCCGGAACGCTTCTTCCTGCGTCTCTTGCGTCTCGCTTCCTCCTGACGCGCTTGTACGGCGCTCAGCGACTCTCCGGTCGACGTAACGTCCCTTCCGTCGCCTGTAACATATCGAAATAAAAAAAAAATAAAATACACTGACAAATGTTTTCGTAAAAAACGTTAAACTGATAACATTTTTTTGTGAAACAGATACTGATTACATTATAAAATAAAATAAAAAGTTCATATATGGATTTTCGGAAAAAACAATTTTTACGATCTTTTTTTTTTTTTTTTTTTTTTTTTAGACCACAAATTTGATTAAATTGTGGCGAAAAAATGAAAAGGAATTATGAAAAAACGACTGGTGAACTTTATCGAGTCGATGCACTCGGAGTGATTACGCAATATCGATGTGTAAACAATGGAGTGTATAGCTATAGCGCGATATTGTATCGATCAATCGTTGCGATTCGTTGTTATCGCGGTATTAGCGCATAAACGACTGTGATGCATATATATATACATCGATGAGTGGCTTATCGACAATGAAATGAGCGTTTCAAGGCAAATAATGTTTTTCAAGGTTTTCCGCGATCTTTTTTTTTTTTTTTTTTTTTTTTTTTTTTTTTTTCCGGCGTTTCAGCCCATCGAAGTGCCACGTGTTTCGAAAGAGCGTTTCCTGTCGACGGTATAGCAATGTTATACCCTCTTCTCTGTGTAGACTGAGAAATATA
Organism: Buathra laborator; assembly: GCA_934046635.1. NCBI lineage: Eukaryota > Metazoa > Arthropoda > Insecta > Hymenoptera > Ichneumonidae > Buathra > Buathra laborator. The sequence continues at coordinate 12,384,870 of OW203900.1, forward strand.
GGGGAAGAGAAGCAGAGAGATGAAGAAACGACGGGACGCGCCGTTGCCAGCAGCGTTGCCCTTTGTCCCCGAGCCGTTCGAGGGGAGTTTTACTCTCGAGAGCTTCGAGGCTCGCGAATTGGTTGGGGTTTCGGCCGTTGAAAATCGAAGAACGTTACGGAACGAAGCGCCGCACGTTAAGTAAGCGAGAAACGTTCGGCTGGTCGAGGAATTGAAAGCCCGGAGCTTCGAGAAACTTCGAAATATCCCCCCCCCCCCCCGCCGTCAACAAGAGAATAATTTACCGTACGGGCGTTTCGAAGGTTTCGGCTATAGAGAGATCAACTGCAATGCAGAATCTCCGGGATAAAATCTCTTTTCGTTCTGCGAAACTCCCCGAAGTATCGGACTATTGTCGAGACTCGGAGATATATATATATATATATATATATATTTTTTTTTTTGTAGTCGCGAGGAATTTCCATTCTTCGCGAACGTAAAAGAATTTCATCGAAAATTTTGAGGTTTCGGAAGAATAGAAAAAAAAAAAAAATTTTTTTTGATAACTCGAAGTGTACAGAGGATACGTTTAACGCGACAGCGTCGCGTCTCGTGGGTTATCGCACTTGCGCGGGAGTTATGAAAAAAAAAAAAATCCCCTCCTACGCGCGTATATTTCAATTAATGCCGTCAGCGAGAGCGGATCGTCAATTGGGTACAATTGTCGCAATTTTGCGATAAACTCGACGAGTTTAGCGCGCGCGATATATTTTCGTGTTATATATACGCCGTTCCGACATACCGGAGCTTTCTAATTGAATTATCGATAATTCCGTATCGTTAAATACGACGGTAATAATTGTTTTTTTTTGTTTATTTCTAATATAATTAACGATTTTTTGATTAATGATATCCGCAACGCGAAGTTAATTAACGATCAGTGATCAAAGATAGAATCCGCGGCGTGAAAAAATAATTAAAAAAATAACACCGAACTTTCATTGCAATGCGAAACATTACATTTTTTTTTTTTTTTAATTCTACGATCGTAAGCATTCCGGTGATAAATCTTAGTGAGCTGCGAGTTTCGTTGTGACGCACGAAAGTCAGTGCTCCGACAATTCACGCGAAACTCTCCGCCAGTTTACACAGAGAAATATTATTATTAAACCGGTCGGCTGTGTGAATACGCGAAGATTTATTTCTGATCTTAAAGGTGCACTCCAGTTACGTAGGTGGCGAGGAAACCCCTCCCCCGACGTTATTTCGTGCCGTTGACCGTCGCGACGAGGAAAAAAAAAAAAAAAAAAAAATGTCGCGATTTTTTTTTTTTTTTTTTTTTCTTAATTTTTCGTATTTAATTTCACGTGCGACTGAGTCTCGTGGCAACAGGGAAGCGTCGGTCGCGGTGACCTTGAATTTTCGATGTCGACGACGAGGGGCGTTCGCGGAAGATAAAGATTTCTCGTTACGCGCCTACATATTAAACGAGAGAAACACGTTGAAGGGGGAAAGAGGTTCTCTTCTCTCGTTACGTCCCGAAATATATTCGCGAGAGTTTCGGGGCGCGCGATCCCCGAGCGTTGAGAGGGACGACGGGTCTCTTCCGGTCTCGTGGACGACGCCGTATAGTTTGCTCTCTCGGGGTAAATTCCCGCTCCGCTTCTCGAAACCCTCGTCAGAGGCGACCGAAAAAAAAAAAAAAAAAGCGTACGAAGGCGTTTCGCTCGTATCCCGTCTTTTCCGCGAACGGCGGGGAGCATTTTTTTTTATCTCGAATCCCTCGGCAAACGATCCCTCAAGAATAAAAACTTCGACATTATTACTGTCCTCTCCGCGACAATACGTGTTTCTCCAGTTGTTTTTCTCTCGTGTCGCATGAAAGAGACAAAAAAAAACATCGCGAATCGGCATCACGTGACTTCCACACAGTTTTTCGCGTGTCGGTTATATCTATATACGCCATTTTGAATCTTTATCCGCGTAAAAAAGAAACGTCAAAGTTTATTTAGAGGTTATGTTCGATCGCAATACATCGAACGCTCTATCAACCGCAGTTTTCGATATATACGCAAAACTCGTAAAGTTTTTCCGCGTTTTCCCCGACAAATCGCGATATATATAACGAACGGATGAGTACTGTAGACATTCGGGATAACAGATAATAATGTTTTACGCGATACGGGCGCTATAACCGTTTATTATTATCCCGAATTCGCACCAACGGACGAGAGAAAAATGTATAATCGAGTAGTTCGCGCGTCTCCACGTATTTATAAAGTCAAAATGGTCGAAAGTCGCGCGTAGGCTTTTCGTATATCGCGTTTGCTCGCGGGACATATTTCGTGCGCCGGGCGGCGAACGTGTGGGTGTTTCGTGGGTTAAAGAGAAATCGGTCTCCGGACGAGTTAACGCGGTTGTTCGACGCATCGGATAGAGATACCGGTAACTGTATCGACGGCGTTGATATATACGCATCGCACGTATCTATATGCACTGTATAATAATAATAATAATAATAATAATAATAATAATAATGTATAGAGTACAACTCGCACCCGACGCAGTCACGCATCGCCCCGTCTTCGCTCCGTCGACTTCATTGTCTCGTCGCGATCTATCGAAACGGCAGCAACAGCGACAACGAATATTCATTCGATATATATATATATCGTTTCAACCGCCCGTCGATCCCAATCCTATCGTAAATCCGTCGAGAAAACGGGCGTTGAAAACACGAACGCGGAGGCAGACGCGTCCGCCCACGCAAAACCGCACGAGAAACTGCGATAGAATGAAAATGAGACTCTCGACATCGCGGCGAAGCTTAGTGTCGATTTCCGGCATTTGCGATTTAACGCGTTATCTATTATTATTATTTTTTTTTATTTTTATTATTATTATTATACACAAGAATACCCCTGTTGGCTCGGGTCCGAGAACCCCTCAGATCAATGATACCACACGGAGTTTCTTTGTTCGGAAAATAAACGGGAGAGCAAAGAGCTTCGTTAATGGGGGGAATCGACTATATGTACTATATATACATATATATATATACGTATTTATAAAATCGCATTTATTCCGCGAAGGGTGCAAAGCAGAGGGGCGATTTTTAATGAATGAGATATTCATTTGTAGACTCAATGGACAAATACGCTTATTATTTCAAATATAAAATTATTATTTAATTTAATTTTTTTTTTTTTTTTTTTTTTTTTTTTTTTTTCGGAAGTGAATTTGTAAAAAAAAATTGTTATTTGAATGAGATTTTTTTTTTTTTAATATTTTTATCGATTTAAATAAAATTTTATTTCGTAGTTAAAGAAACGTTTAACGTTCAAACGGTCTATATACGTCAGTCGCTTTAACATAGTAAATTTATTTATCGATATAAACGTTGCAACCTTCGCAACGAGATTCTGAATTGATTCAGCAAATAGCGCGTCACGCGGCGAACCGTAACGATAGCAACAACTAAGTGCAGCAAAAGATAACTCGGACAATTTTCTCTACGCGTCGATGGCGATACTTTTGATTCGTCGAATAATTGCACTCCGAGTCCTACGAGTTTTCTAGATATCTGTGCGCGCGATGTGTACGAAACTTAAGAAACGATATTATGGACACGTATCGCAATGAGTCGACGCGAACACCTGAATAAGCCGCAGTGTCTCTCAGACCTATTTTTCCAGATATATCTCGTTTCGAATTGAATTTGATATTTTTTCAATCGGAAAAAAAAAAAAAAAAAAAAAAAAAAAAAAAAAAAAAAAATAGATCGCGGCTTTCGTAATTTTATCGTTTTCGACAATTTTTTTTTCAATTCCTCAATTTTTTGTTTCAAACTTTTTGTTTGGTAGAATTTTCTCGAGTTTCACGAGAAATTCGAGAGAAATGAAGAATAAGGCGGTAAGGATGAAAATTTCGTGAATCTCGGACGGTGTTATTTTCGTGCGCCAGTTAGCAGCCGGCGCCGCTACGACATCGCCGACGCGGCCAACGCGAGAGGGTTCAATGACTGACACAGAAAAGGAACGACGGCCATCTTCGAGACCGAGATATGCGCGCACGATAATGTTTCATCCGCGAGAGACAGTCTATGCAACTTTATTTAGTACGTAGATATATATATATATATATATATGAATGTTAACTTTGAACCTTCGATCTTTCTAACGCTTTAATTCTCCAATGAATAAGTAGAGACTGCGCTTCGATGTATTCGCATCTTTTGTCCCTTTTCTCTCGAGTTCTCGTCGGCTGTTCTATTACCCGATGCCGTTTAAACTGTTACAATCTTTCTATCCATCCCCCGCGACCGCGTTTGCGCGTACCGACGGCAATAACGGACTGCGCTCTCGGGCTGCTGCTCGGCCACGTAGAATCATCGTGCGAACGAACGCGTCGACCGAAGTTTGACCCGAACACAATTTACTCCGAAAAAAAAAAAAAAAAAAAAAAAAAAAAAAAATTGACGTTGCAATAACAAGCGTTGCGAAAAACTCGCAATTCCCGATATCGATGTTAACGCAGAAAATTTCAAATTTTTAATAATAATAAAAAAAAAAGAAAACAATATTAATAATGATGATGATAATTATTATAATAATTATAATAACATACGATTTACGTAAGTCGTTGATAAAAATAACGGCACCATTTTTTTTTTTTTTTTTTTTTTTTTTTTTTTTTTTTTTTTTTTTCATTTTTCGTAAATTTTGCTCGCGAGAATATTTCACATTATATTTTGTAACGAGTTTCGCGCACCAGCGAAATTGTTGAAATATTAACTGAACGCGTCTGCCGACTGCGCTCGATGTTTTAACAGGCTGGAGGCATTTTTTTTTTTTTTTTTTTTTTTCGCACGTTCAGCAGAGACGAAAATTCGTGCCGCAGCGAGAGAAATTCGTCATACCTCTGCGCACACCTTTCCTCAGCGAGGAGAACACTGTGTATTATCTACTACCGAAGTTGTATTATGCAAAGTGTTCGGCAGTTATCTCGTCCGGTATCTCAGACACCGAGAAACATATGATTTCACGCTCGACCTTCTTCGTTCCATTACCAACCGTTTCTTCGCGGCGAGTGAAATCAGCGAAGATGTATACCCCGAGGGTTCCGATCTTTTTTTTTTTTTTCCTCGTATTCTTTCGCGGAAAGAGACGTACGAGTGTAATATATTCACCGAGTTACCGAAGGGTGCGATTTGGCTTGAGATTCGAAGGGCGAACAAAGGAAACAGAGAAATATTTACGAAATACGAAACTTCGTTAACCGTTAAAAATTTTTCGATCGAAAAAAATTATCAAACAAATAATGTCGCAATCGCGTTATCGGGGTCACCTAACCTCAACAAAGCCGAAAAAAATACGTGATTGTTCGACAAAATTTACGATTTATTCATTTTTTCAACGTTTCGAAATGAATGCAAATAACTGCGTACAGCCGCTGTAGAAAACTTAATAGTTAACACGAGGCGCCGAAAACAATGAATCGTTCGAAACTTCAGTCTCAGCTTACTAATTAGTAATAACGTCGAAGAAACTCGCGAGAGAGTCGCGATTGTGAATGAGTCAGAATTAACGGCCTCAGAATTAACGATTGTGAAGCTCGTGACATCATAATCGTTAGTTTGTAAAATTATTCCGCTTCGTGACGATTTTTTTTTTTTTTTTTTTTTTTTTTTTTACGAAGACGCGGCGCTCGGGACTTAAAAGGGTTTTTTTTTTCATTGGGACTAATTCGTTGGGGAGCGAAGAATGGAGTAACTGGAAGCGCTTCGGTACACAAGGATGCAACGTTTCGTTCTCATTCCCCGTAGTATATCATGTCGAGAAGAGGGAATGGCCCTTTGTCTCTTTAAGATGGAAAGTTTTTAGCTTTAAAGCCGCGCGGAGGAAGGTCGGTGGTAACGACATGCGCAACAAGCCCTTTTTTTTTTTTTTTTCTTTTCCTTCCCATATTCACGATATCTCGAGGAACGGTTTGGTTCTCCTTCCCTTTGTCCTTTGTTTGGGCAAAGAACGAGTATACGGACGCTACACGCGATCCCCGAAGCGTCGCTTCTACTCGGTGTCTGTCTACTCGGTCGCGCGATGTATGTGTGCGCGCGCACCCGAGTGTTGCACACGTACGCGCGTACGTGCGCGTTCCGCATTTGCTTCGCGTCGCTCGCGTCCCCTCTGTATGTATGTATGTATCTTTCTCTCTGCATCGACGTGACACGACTAACCCACTGGTAGGCGGGGTGTAACCCTCGAAAATAATTCGCACAGGATGGCACCTCGCGCACCTTGCCAACTGTGTGCAACGGACGCGCGGGGGCACACAGCCCAACTGTGAAATAGGATTGCGAAATTTCTCTCGCGTTTGACCGACTCTACGCGCGACAAAGAGATCCCCGGGGATTTTGTAAGATTCGCGTCGGAAAATTCGTAATGATTATTCGAAAAATTCGTATTATTGTTATTGTTATATGATTATTGCGCGAGAAATATTCGTCTAGTCATCGACCGATGCGTAATTCGGAACAAATCGAGAATCGAGGCGATCGCCAATAATAACGGGAGAGGGGGGGGGGGGGGGGCGTTCGTACGAAGTCGCATTGCTATTGGCATTTGTTTGGAAACAAATATACCGGCAAGTAAACGTCAATGATAAAAAAAAAACAACTGACGCACGCGTTTTGTTTAATTAATTTCTAAATGTTCGGGTCTCTTGCGTGTTATTTAAATGTTATTACGAGTAAATAAAATTATGAAAAATGGCGCAAAAAAAAAATATTTAATGAAATTTTTTTTTTTTTTTTTTTTTTCTTACCTCGTCCGGCGTCCTGCCGCTCGGTCTCTTGTTCCTCGACGATTTTTTCCACCATCTTCACGGATAGATTTTTATATATACTCTCTGTGGACACGACACACCGGTACTTCGTAATAAACTCGTTATATCACGAACGAGCGAATTGGAAAATAGTACGAGATTAATAAATCGCGAACAATGCGTGTCGTTATTTATTTTTATTATTATTATTTTTTTTCTTATTTTTCTTCACGAATGTATATATATATATATAGTTTTATCGTTTTTTTTTTCTCTCTTATTCTTTCTCTCAGCTTCCGCACCGGTATCAATAATTGTAAAAAAGAGTTCAGTCGTATTTACAAAAAACGCCTATCCACTAAGGTTTACTGATTATACGATCAAAAGCTTCCGTCTCTCTCTATCTCGTCGAACTTTTCCGATACGAATGGCTACCCGTCGAAGTAATATACTCGTTTATATATGTGTATATATATATTTTTGTTTTCTCTTCGTCCGATGGTCGCTTCGACACTGGCGTCCAGTCTTCTCGGCAAATTTCTTCTTCACAGACAAAACTTCGAAACTCGCCGGTTACGATGTTTTTTTTTTTTTTTTTTTTTTTTTTTTTTCCAACGGCGAGCACAAAATTTTTTTTTTTTTTTTTTTTTTTTTTTTCCACTCAGATCGATGTATATATCAGTGGTTAGGTATCACAGATATAAATAAATATATAAAGCCTATCTATTATCGCTTCTCTCGCGCTCTTCCTCGATCCTTTCGGAAAACTCTTCGTTTTATCGCAATCGTTCGTAAAACGACTGGTCCAACGAAAAAATTTTCGTTCGCTTCTCTCGTGAGCTACTTATCTGCCTCTCGATATTTTTTTCGTATTTTTAATTTTTTTTTTTTACTCCTTTACTCTACTTTTTAAATCTTCTTCAATAAATACTATCACAGACTTTGACACTGCACTTCACCTTCCGAGACGGAAGGTCTTTTATATCTTCTTTCCAATAAATCAGGTCAAGACTTCTTTTATTTTTCTTCGTCCCTTTTGCTTTTTTTCGCGCTAAATTGATGATTTTCGAAGATTAACACCAAAATAACCTCGAAAAAAAAAATCACTCGATGTTTTTTTTCTTTACGCCCTTCGTAATAATTCTCTTCCTTATTTATTTTCTTCTTTCTCCGCCTCTTCTTCGCCGACAGCAATCAACTCGATCGTTCTTTCCCGCACGTCTTCTCTCTCTCTCTCTCTTTCTTTCTCTGTCGCTCTTCTCTCAGCCGGCAAAACGATAACCGAACTTTTCTCGTGTGTTTCGAGAAAAGTTACAGGCGTTTTCCGTTTCGCTTCCTGTCCTCTCAATCCCAGCGAAGGTTTTTTTAAATCTTCGTTAACGGACGGTGACACCGGGTGATTTATTTCGACGAGCGAAATGTTGTACCACCGCGATGTTTTTTGTTGTTGTAATTTCCGTCGCTATCGCCACAGCCTTTTGCACGTAGCGTTGATTCGGCTCGGAAGCGCATTAAAAATCCTTCAGCTAACACATCTGGCCTTCGCTCGCATTCACCTTCCCTCACTGCTCTTAACTCGGCAGCTGGTTTCCGACTGAGCGTATCAAGATGGCCGCTCGACTACTAACCCTCCGGCTCTGCTTTTTCCCCCACCACCGCCGCGGCTATTACTCCTTTACGCGATCGCAGCGCCCGCTGAAATATCCCCCCGCCTTTCGCCGCGCAGCGTTCCGCATCTAGAAACTCCGCAACGCGTCTCTCCCCACCGCGCGAAAGAATAAACTCGAGACTCCTCCGTATCCCCGCTTATTTCCCCCCTTAGAATCGGGAGACCTCGCCCGACGCCCTCTGCTACCCGCGCCGTGTCACGTACGCAGCACAGCAACCGCGGTTCCCCACTCGGGGCTCCCGTCATACGATTTCGTCCCACAAACGCTCGGCAACATTTACATCATGTTAAACCCGATAATAAACATCTATAACACGGGGAATTATTATCGAACGAGATGATGCAAATATCGTAAGAAATGTCGGCGACGCACGGAAAAAAACGTGTCAAAAGTGACTCATTTTCTGTACCAATTCAGTTTATTAACCTCTATAGACGAAGTCACCTCGTAATTTCTAGACATCCCGGTGCCAAACACGTCACAGGTTTTTTTTTTTTACGCAACTTGACGATTTTGCACGTGAAAAAAATAAGTTTCGGATGATTTTCGTTTATCTTTGGCATGTATTTTTATCGCAGTTCATGCGGAACTTTTTTTTTTTTTTTTTCGAGATGCGATGATGATTTACCTATCGTATTGTCGTTATTGTCGATATAAATAGATCGATAAACAAATTTCATCGGCATTCGAATGTCGAATATAATACGAGGAATAGAAATAATTTGATGCATCACGCAATATAAATGACGAATTGTCGTAAAAATATTTATTTAAGATTCATTGAAGGGGGGATTTCGGTATTTGTTTAATCATACGCTCCGATGCATATTTAGTTTATCATTTGGAGCGACGAGATGAAAACTTCGACGGGACGAGTTGGTGCGGCGCGAGTGTAAACACCGGTGCGGGAGAATTTTTCATCCTTTTCTATGTCCGATGATCGGTGTTCCAAGAGAACGTATAGTTTGTGCTGTGAGGCTTAAAGCACTACGGAACGCCACGAAATTGCAATGGAAATAGTGGAGTTAATACGGTTGAGAATCTCTGAGGTTCTCGAACATTCTGTTCTCCGGCGCGCTACATATATACGCTTTCGTTCGTCGGCGTCACGATACACGCTGCATAATCTTTACTCGGGTGCATATATATCGACACCGTCAGTGTTGGCCATCGCGTAGACAACGTTTTCTATGTATTATTTATTTATTTATTTTATTTTCGAAGTAAAAAAAGAAAGAAAAAAAAAAACTTCGAGTAAAAGTTTGTAACATCGCGCGATATAAGCGCCACGACAGATGTACGGGAAATGACGAAATATCGCGTGGTACGGCGATTGTTTTGGTGGATTTTCAAATGCGCGCGCATCTCAGTGAACGGGCCACGTATTCACATCGGGTTGTCGCGACGCTTGGATGGCGGCGTGGTGAGCGCTGAGACGCGCAGATGCCACCGGGGCGTCTCTGCGTGTGCATCTCTCACACAACGAGCTCTCCGGAGGGGAACAGTGGCGTCGTAACACGACCAACGATTTTCAACGTGCTGTCGATGTGTTGGTATACACATGGAGAACTTTACGGCGGTACTGATTCGTCAGCCACGTAATAAAACGTATTTCGTTTAGGGGGCAAAAGGTTTAAAGAGAATCATTCGACTAAATATATATTCACAAATGAACAAACAAAAAAAAACCGTATTTAACAAGCAAATCACCTGAATCACCTGAATAACGTCCGAACGAAATAAATCGAAACGAAATAAAAAAATCACGAAAAAAAAATTGATAGGTTAGAAATTCCATAGATTATTTTTTTCGGGAAATCCTCAACGATATTTATTGCTCGAAAAAAAAAAAATATATATATATATATATATATCAACTGACTTCGATCTTTTCGAAGCCTCTGCATCCTTTGTAATAATAAATGTGACCCGCGTAACCCTTATCTCCCCTCCATCTCTACCTGTATATGTTTGCATTAACCCACATTTGTGTGTTCTATGTGCTTCGCAAAGTAAAATCCCAATTCGCATACATGCATTCGCGCATTGATTCAAAGTCTCGCATACGCCGCGATGTATATTTGTGTGAACGAAAACGTGCGTTTACGTGCGGCTTGGCAACGCCGTTTCGTCTATCGAAGTGTGCGCGAGAATGAGACATATATAGATATACAAGTGTATAGAAATAGAATGAGTAGAGAAAAACCAGCGCACGTTAGCGATCTCTGCAACTGCCTTTCTACAGTGGTGTGCGTCGGCCGAGTAACACGACTTCGTCACTGACATGGCGACTCGGGGAAATAACTATATCTATACGTATTTCTGATATATATATATATATATAAATACACGAAATAATTCGACACGATGAAGTTGACCCTTCGCTACAGTAACTGTTTAAAACGTTGAAGAAGCGATTGTAGCGATACAGTCAGCTTTATCGTGTAAAACTCATTATATGTCGTCGATTCCTCCGTTCTCTCGTGCGGGCGGTCGAAGTCTCGAGAGCATCGCCGCGTGGACCCCGTAGTGAGGTTATGTATTACGTACAGAATGTCTCGTATCGTTTGCCATACTATATGTACATACAAAGTATATATATATTTTGATATATACATATATACATGTATAGTATAGCAAAACACACTTTTCTCTGCCGCACCTCGTGGGAAACTATCGCCCGCGACTCCCGGCGAGTTCTCGATCCGCGCGGACTGATAATTCGTGCAGACGCGCGGCGACGTCGCCCCCGACTATGTATACCCTGCGCGCCTTTGTCCGATCCTCGCACACCCCTTTCTTACGAATTCATAACTTCGCGAATGTGTAAGTTTTTCGAGGTTATGTATGTGTGTCGTCGACGTTGTCTATACGGAAACAGGGAAAACGGGAGAACGACTTCACGAAATCATGAATTAGGTAAAGCCGCACGCGCTCTCGACGCAACGGGGGGGGCAGGTGGATCGGGGGAGTTTTCAAGGGCAAGGGGAAGCTGTTTCAAGGTCACGTGACCTGTTCGCACCTTAACGATCCGTTGAATACTTAACGGAAAATACTTTAACGCCCGACTTTAATTTCTTTGTTTATATACGCGGCAATTATCTTTCGAACTGTTAAAAGTCATTATTACGACGAGATTCGATAGTTTCGGGAATAAAAATCGTAATTTCATAGTTTTTCGGGAATTATTATTTTTCCGTTTCGATTCGATTAATAATCATTTTCGTCGGTAGATCGACGAAAAAATGTTCAAATTCTCATCGATAGTTACGATTATCGTTGTGCGAATTATCGATGCGTGGTAATTATTAATTATCGTTTCTGTAAATTCAAAGGCTGCGGCAACGAAGCGGAGATACCGAAACGCTCTTTATTCCTCCGCGCGCGCGATCTATTATACGCGCGAGCAGTTCGGTTAAACCAATGAGAAGTCATTTTAAAATACACAACCGGCAACGGCTACAGCATAGAGCTACTTAAATATAGTTCTCGACGTATATACGGTCGTCGTCGTGTCTTTCGGACGTTTCAAAGGAGGTCCTCCGAACGCGTTGCGCGATACACCGGAAAGTCCGAATAGCTCCCCTTTAAAAACATTCTATCCTTTCCTACGAATATATATATATATATATATATATATACTCGACAGCGTTTCTCGCATCCGCTCTCAATCGACTCCTCGTTACGATTCGACGAGGTTCGTTAACTTCTCGTCTATCCTCGCGGGTTCTTCCGTTTTTTTTTTTCTTAATACTCTTTTGCCGTTTTTTTTTTTTTTTTTTTTTTTTTTAATTGGCGTTCGATCGAGCGGATACGAGGTTCGATACAGCATGGAAACGTTTAGTTTCACCGCGAGCGTTTCATTCGCTGCTTAGTTTACCAAAGGCTTCGCTCCCGTATAGTTCGCTCGCCTGCTACTGGGTAACGAGTGAACGAAACGGAGGAGAGAGAGAGAGAGAGAGAGATAATACGAATGGATTTTTTTTATTTCTCCATCGAGAGATATAACTCAACAGGATCGATGTTTGGAATATTCCATTTATCGATATATCGATACACGATGAAAAATCGATAAATCGCGGTATATCGAGAAAAAAAATTAATGAAATTATTATTTCGCTCCGAAAAAATCGCCGACATTATTTTCTTGTGTGTCGTATATATATATAAATTCGTCGTTACTTTATTGATTTAATAAAACGCGACGTGTGTATCGCTCCCGTGAAATCGATATGGAATTTGTTTATTGCAACGAAATTTCGTGCGCCTCGTGTCGCTTCGTTCGATCGAATTATTTTCGCGAAGAGAGAGAACACGAAACTTAAGAAAAAAAAAAAAATATATATATATATATCGATAACGAAAATTTCATTAAAAGTATCGAAAAAGGGGGTAAAGTGTACAGATTCAATAACGGAGCCTTTTACGAACACATTTAATGGACCCCGACGGAACGACTCGACATTTTTTTTACGCGTCTTAACCATTTCTGGACATCGCGCGCCGAAAAAAAAAAAAAAAAAAAAAAAAAAAAGTCGCCAACGGCGCAATCCGCTAAATATCCGAGGCAAATAAACGTTTCGAACTCTAATCAAATGGGGTCGAGTAAATAAATGGATTAAAAAAAAAAAAAAAAAAAATCTGTATAATTGTATATATCGACGCTATCGAGTATATTAAATTTCAATCGCGTTCCTCGCGAGGATTATCCGACTCAATGCTAACAGACCACAATATAACTCGCTCTGTCGTAATTATCTCTCTATTATTTTCGCTGTGTAAACAGATCGAAAAAAAAAAAAAAAAAAAAAAAAAAAAAAAAAAAAAAAAAAAAAAATGCATATTATCGTAAAAAAAAGAAAAAAAAAATGAAAAAAAAATTAACGAATTGAAATATCTGACGAATTAAATAAATAATGACGATGTATTATGCAACCCGTGGCGGAGCTGAAAATTACGAACTGCGAGCGGAGGGTTTGTTTTGAAGGAAGTAAGCATCGGGAACAGGTAGGAAAATTCCGGTTCGATCGACTCGCCAGGTATATAAGACAATTTAAAAGGCGTTTCGATGCTCCTGTGGCTTCGAGGGTCAGCGGCGTAGTAATACGCGCGATCTCCTCCTCATCGCCGCCGGTGAACCCTAATAACGAAGCGAACCGGTTTTACGATACTATACGCTCCGCACACACGACTCGTCACCGTTCGCCTGCAATCGTTCTGTACAAAGCGACTACTGCCGCGATGTGTGTGCGGAGGATATGAGTTCGTAGAGAAAAGTGTGAGAGAAGGCAGAGGCAGCGCCCACTCACAGCAACTCGTTTGGAAATAAGTTTTCGAGCGGATTTCGTGCCTTTCGATATTTTTTTCATCGGAAATTCTCGCGAGAATACGAGAAGAAGAGGAAGAAAAAAACTAACGATTTTGTGAACACAGTGGACTCTCGAGAATAGTATCAAATTCCGCGTCCGAAGGGGAAAAAAAAACATAGAAATACACTTATGAAGTTGAAGAGTAACTGTGGATATATATGCCGTAGAAAGCGAAGTGGCAACGTGGCAGCCAACGGAGCCTTCAGCAACAGTGCATTTTGCAACCAGAAGAGCTCTGGAAACCGCTTCACTGCCGGCGTAGGGAACAAAAAAAAAAAAAAAAAAAAAAAAAAACGAGGAGAATGAACGCGAGAGATAAGTCTAATCTGAGGATTTCGCAAATGGACTCGTCGTACGCGTGTATATAGTTTTAATAGCAACGTTATCACTCCTACGAGGCACTGCGTAGCCTGCGAAATAACTTCGCGCGTTAAGCAAAAATTCGAAACTATTAATAAAACTCTAAAAAAAAAAATCTTTCGCTTCCGATATACGAAACTTTGAGTAAAAAAATTGTTTTCGAAAATTTTTATACTGTTTTTTTAATCGATTTTTTTTTATGCATTTACGATTTTATGACTTTTTTTTTTTTTTTTTCGAAAAAATTCGGCTTCCGCGATTTTCGAGCCGTAAATCCGTTGAAAAGTTCAATTATTATGTTTTTTTTTTTTTTTTAATGTTTTTTGCGATCGGAGCTCAAAGACTCGTAAATTTCGAAACAATAAGTCGAAACTTTCTATAGAAATTAAATTTAAGCAAATAACGAGTCAAACGAGTCGCAAATTCGTATTTAGCGGTTGAAAAAACATTCGTCACAATTTTTTTTTTTTTTTTTTTTTTTTTTTTTTTTCATTGACAATTTTTGCAGACAGCAGCAATGATTTTTATTTTCATTCATATCTTTGCTTCCCGATGAAACATCGAAAAAAAATAAAAAATGACGGATCGTATTGTACTGTCGAATAGATCGATAGCAATAGCCATAAATCGATGTTTATTAAATAGTATTACGCGTACTTACGGGAATCTTCGAAGTTTACGTAACGAAACCTTCGCGCATATCATATCACTGAATTTACATTGTATGCAACGGAGCAGCAGCAATGAACTCTCATTAATACGCCGAGTGAATTAATTAATTTCACGAAAACAATTATAAATCCCGCGAAATCGGAGAAAAAAATCGTAACATTTTTTCCGGATTTCGCGAATATTTTCGATTTTTATAAAATCCGCTTTATTCCGGAAATTCGTCTCGCGTATTTATCGATCGCGATGTTTTTTTTTTTCTCCATTCGTATTTCAAGGAGATATATAAATTGACGGCGCTTAACGTTCCGCGATACAACGTCACTGACCAGAGTCAAGTCGTCGAGGAGTTCGTCCGTATGACCTTAGAACGTCTCGACGAACGTCGAAACTCTCTATGTGTATTTTATAACTATCGTTCGTAACTATATATAGATATAGTAGAAGACACACCACCGGCGTTTCTCTGTATGCGTATTATGCAGCGACGTGCATCTGCAGACGATACGAGAGTCGGGAGCGTCGTTCAAGTGCTCTACAGAATGCAGATTAACCCCTAACGTAGACGATGTATCGCGAGAAAAAAAAAAAAAAAAAAAAAAAAAAAAATTAGGAGAAAAAAAAAAAGTGAAGATCGTTGTCGCAGTGAGAGAAGCGATGCAACAGTAATTCACGGCGCACATGAATATTTGTCCCGCGCCTCGTAGTTTTTACACCACGTCGCGAAGTTACGACTAAACAAAGTTACGAGAATGAATCATCGATTTATTTTTATTATTTTTTTTTTATTGCCTAAACGACTGCGTCGTTACTACCAAATCCGTGACTAAGAATCGATTGGATAATAAAGACGAGAAGCTTATCTCGCGTATGCTATGTACTGTAATTAATTTTCCTGACTGAAATAAAGTTTTTTTTCGATGTATTGTTTTGGTGATAAAATATTAACGCCGCTATTTTTTTTGTTTTTTTTTTTTTTTTTTTTTTTTATTAATGGAGTCGTATTGTCGGCGATAAATTGTGTCGATAAACAGCGAGAGGATACTTCGATCTCTTATCGCTCAGTGTTTTTTTTTTTTTTTTTTTTTTTTTTTTTTTTACGATAGGCTTTTGTAAACAATTCACTACGAGTCTCTTATTCCAATATTATAATAGACGAGTAGCAATATCGCGTGATATTATAGTCAAAGTTTCACGAACTTCTTTATTGTTTTTTTTTTTTTTTTTACTTCTTTTTCTTTTTATCGACGAAATGTTTCGCCGTCTTTCGACTCGCGCCGTTCCAGCCGGTGATTGACGGTGAGTCACCGGTCGTAATGCGCACATCGATGCACGTGTGTGTGTTTGCGATTGTACAGTGGAAGTTTAACTACGTTCTTCGAGAAAACGTAGAAAAAAAAAATCGCAAAAAAAAAAATTTCGAAAAAATAAATATTTCGAAAAAACGAATATTTCGAAAAAAAAAGTTTCGATAAAATAAAAATTTCGAAAAAATAAATATTTCGAAAAAATAAAAATTTCGAAAAAATTTCTCGAATTAATGAATTAATAGTCGCAAGACGAGTCAACCGATATGATTTTTTCGAGTTTAATATATCCTCGAGAGAGAGAATCGTCTCGTGCTTTACGACAATTGAATATTTAATTACATACATATGATATATATATACACCGCTCCACTACACTATACACAGCGATGTATTCGCGTGCATTTTTTTTTAATAACAGTGTAATACCGTTAAAATTAAAGTTCTACTTGCCGGGAGAAGGCGGCGGGCCGGTGTCGTCGTTTCCGCATCCGTTTTCAAGAACTTCCGGTTTGTCATCGTTAATCTCGACTCCCGAAAGCGCCTCATCCTGAAACTGTATCGTTAAAAGACGAAAGAAAAAAAAAAAAAATTCATTAAAATTCGAATGCAATTAATTTTTTTTTTTTAGATCGATTTTAAACACCAAAGATGTGTTATTAATTGAATCGCATCGTTGCATTGTATTAATGTTGTTTGTGAGTTATTTGAGTGAGTTATTTGAGAAAAAAAAAAATTATAATCGGAGTCTCGACTCTCCGCAGCTGTTTCGCATCTGTATACACCGGCCATTCCATTCGATTTTTTTTTTTTTCTGTTATTTCGCCGTTTAATATTTACTTCCGAACGATTGTATAAACGATATACATATTTAACGATGAAAAACATTCCAAAAGCATTGAGTAATGTACTCTCGGGATTTCCCAAACCTCGACGATAGTTGATACGTGGATTACGAAGCTTCCGCGACAGTCGCGCAAGTCGATCGATATGCGAGACGCATAAAATGAGAAACTTAATGTACCGAAAGGATATTTCACTCAAATGCCGCGAAACACTTGGGGATCGCGTCGTTCGATTACGAATCATCGTCGTCTATATGCTTCGTAGTTATTACAATTCTAATCCGTTTAGATAAAAATTATTGACCCCCAAAAAAAAAAAAAAAAAAAAAAAATGTATCCATTGTGTACCTAAAACGCGGCGACCTCGCAATTGCCGCGTACCCCGTCATAAATTTTTCATAAGTTCGCATTATCGTATCTCTTACGGAACTCTCTTCGCGACACGGCGAATGAATAAATTTCGTTGCGAACGAACTAATAGAAAAAAATAATTCGATAAATCATAATCGACGATAAGCGACACGTGATAATTCATAAATAATTCTATTCCGCGTCCGATAACCCGTAATCTACTTATGAAAAGGTTCTTTCGATACCAACAGCGTTCTCGAGAGCCGATCGCAATTTAACAAAAGTGGAGTAATCCCATCGGCTTCCATCGCAGCCTCCGGGGATTAACGAGGATCACAATTCGTCATTAAACATTCGGGGAATTCCGGCGATAATTCGAAAAAATTACAATTTCGAAATTATCATCATTATATTTCGTGTAATAATAAACGAATAACGAAAAAGATCGATGATTTTCGGGTTTTTTAAAATTAATTTATCTTCCGATGTTGCGATTTTTTTTTTTTTTTTTTCAATGGATAACCTCTTTGCATCGTATAATTACGAGCGCATTTTTTTTTTTTTTTTTTTTTTTTTTTTTCATCTCGTATATCTGTAAATAAAGGTGCGCGCGTCGTGTCGTTTGGAAATCGCAGCAAACAAGTTATTTCCAGAGACTCACGTGTCGTTTCGTGTACCGATGCGCGAGTATTTTTTCATCGTAAAAACCCCTTTTCCCCGCGAATCGTCGCGAATTCCTCGGTAAACTACCCCTTCGCGGCTCCGCGCGTCTCTCTCCCCGTTTCGCGGTTATTTTATTATATTTTTTTTGCCTTTTCTCTCTCTTTTATTGGCCGAAGATAAATGACGCGCGACGCAACGAGAGACGACGAAAAGGCAGAAACCGCGACTTCGATAACACGCGAGACTCGTTGCCGAGACGCTGTAAAAATATGAATTTAAAGGAGATATCGCGCGGAATGTCTGAAGCGAATAAATAATATCATCGTGTAAATTGATTGAGCGAAATATGTGGATTATTCGGTGGTACATATGTTTGTATAATAATATAAGCTCCGCATGAGCCGTCGCGCGGCTCGTGGCTGCGGAGTGTGTCACGCGTATTTGTACGAATATAGATAATAATGATATCGATTTCGATCCATCGGGGAATCTCTCTCCGCGACCCGGTTACACGTGGCGCGTGTTTATTTAGTAATTTTTTTTTTTTTTTTTTTTTTTTTTTTTTTTCGGGAAATTAATTAGTAGAACTTTCGATACGTAGTAATGAATAACTACGCGTGAACCGAATCGCGTTTCGGCAATACGAAAAAATTACGTGTCAATAAGGAAAGTGAAGAAATTTTGAGGTTAAAAATAATAAACAGTGAATCGCGATTCGAAAAAACGCGTGAAACTTGTTATCAATGATCTTTGGACATTGAATATATTCGCAATTATATCAACACGAATTTTCATCGATTACTCCGAAACTGAAGGTTAACGTCGGGTGTTTCGTTTCGCTCGTTAAAATGTGTGCGATAAATTCCACGATGTTTCGAAATATCATAGAATTTTTCATCAGTCGGCAATAATCCGATGTAACGTCCAAATTCGGCGCGTCTTCGAGGACAAATTTTTTTTTTTTTTTTTTTTTTTTTTTTTTTTTTTTTTTTTTTTTCATCAAAGAAACAGTCTGCGAATTTTATCTATGAGTTTTCGAATCACGAAAAACCGGATTGTCAAAGCGATTATGCGAGAATCGCAGAACCCGTGGAACCGGTAAAAAAAAATCAGTTTGCAAAATACGGACGAAATATACATCGCGATTACTAACAAAATGGCGGATTTTCGGCGTTTATAAACGTGAGATATGCCCTTATAAATCTTTGCGATTTTATTCACGCGATATTGTCATTTCCTCAAACGCGTCCCCGACGTCCCCGCCGTATATTCGCGCTTGTGATTTGTATAACTATAACGTTTACTGCTCGTCGGAGACGCGCGCGTACCGCTGCCCTTGAACTCTGTCGTCGCACACCATAACCCGCCGCGATGTGTGTAACACAAAACGCTCATTCGAATTTCATTTCTTTGGCTCGTAGTGTCCGCACTGCGGACAAACATCGTCGAGACTTTTCTGAATTCTATTCGCCACGTGTCGACGAAAATCGCAGGTTCAACATCCGTCGTCGGGTCGTCTACGCGATTGGTTCGTATCGATGTATCGATCGTTAAACTCGAATTAAATTATAGAAAAAAGCGTGTCGTCTGCATATATATATATATATATATCATTGCGAGATAAAAAAAAAACTCTATTGCGTCTCAAACACCTCGCGAATCACGTGATCACCGTATGGTGAACAATGATATAATCGCATCGCTCGAGACGCCATCAAATGGTTTTCATTCGAACCCGTAGCCGTTAACAACGCTCGGATTGCACCTGCTACGCTATCCCCCATTACGTAACTCCCGCGAACGAGAGAAGAGAGAAACGAGGAAAAAAACGAAAAAAAAAAAAAAAAATTGCCAAACCCGCGGCGCGTCTCTAGTCGGCAGCACGTGGATCTCCAAATCCGAAGGCCGGAAGGAGATTGAAACGCGACGCAAAAAAAAAAGCAACAGACGTTTCGCACTCGAGATAATGTCTCTGTGGGTCAGAGACGATAAGTACTTTTGTTTTTTTTTTTTTTATTTATTTTTTTTTTAATTCTCGTATTTACAATCTGCGCACTTCGCGGCGAACAGAAACATCGAATCGCTTCGAGTTTCGCGCAATATATGCGTTATATATACGTTTATTAGGCAACCCTTAGATCGTGAAAAAAGATCGATCGTAAAATGGAGATTATCGATGAAACAATAAGATACTCGAATTTGCGCGCTTGTAAATCGTAATTATCAGCATCGATAGATCGATAAATAAATTTTTTTTTTTTTTGCGCCCATAGATCACAACAATAATGTAACGCAGATCGATAGATAATGAGAAAATAGTTTGTCGAAGTGTCTCGATGTTGAAAAAAAAAAAAAAAAAAAAAATGTAAGTTGACTGGAAAAACGTGATTTACGTGTTACCGCTTTAAACTCGTATACAGCTGTATGGCAACGACGCGGTGTAATCTTAAAGCGCTGCGGCGGTTAGTCCTCACGAGTGACTCATAGTTTTGCACTTTTGCAGACGTAGAATCGATGTTTAGCAAACGAATGCCGAGTAAAAAAAAAAAAAAAAAAAAAAAAAAAAAAAAAAGATCGAACACGAAGGGGAGAATCAATAGATCGAAAGGGATCGGCGAATAAAGCATTGCGAGAGCCGTATAGTGGAGATATTGAATTATAAAGGGAGAGAAAGGATTGCGTTGCCGTTGTACACTTTCGATATATATATATTGTATAATGGGTGCCGCTGCACGCTGCGGTCCAAGATATTTGCTAAAGAGCTTTTACGCTTCAGCGGATACAATGGAATCGTTTCTATTAGACTTGCAGCATGGAAACAGAACCTCTCGCGCGCTGTTTCTACTCTCTCGTCGAATGCTTTTGTCGCGAACGCGCGGTGAAAATGACTCTTTTGCTACAGTGATTTCCGTTGAGAATTACCGATAGAAAATGTACCAAATCGATCAGTTTCACGATCGGAGATTTACGGTTACTTTGCTATTCTATTCCTAACGACAATGCGCACCTTTAGCGGCATAAAAAAAAAAAAAAAAAAAAAAAAAAAAAAAAAACACAACTTGGTAACAGAAGTCTCGCGATCTATAGATCGCGGAATATTTACCATTGAGGAATTGTGTGAATTCAACTATCGGCACCGCGTGTATCGAGTATTTAGGAAACAAAATGGCGTATTTAACGTCATTTGGCGTCGTAAATAATGTTAAATGAGTCCTTATGATTCTTAATAGTCGATACAATTCTACGATTATTTTTACGGATTCGATATCTCCGACGATTAATAAGCAACGCGTTTTCTGAGGCTCTCGATGTATCTGCGTAGATTCACAGACTCCGAAAGGTCGAGTGAGTTATTACAACGATATACGGGCGAAACTGTGGGAACGAATAAATTTTCACATTTTCTCGGAGATTTTTTTTAATTTTTTTTTTTTTTATTTTTTTAATTTTTCTATCTGAAGTCTTATCGATATTTTCGTAACAGAGTCGATTACGATGTATACATAGGGATTGCGCTGAGAGGTCCCGCGGTGAGAGTATAACACGTGACTCTTCGCGACCGGATTTGTTGATATAATCCGGAGAACGCGAGTTATAACCGGAATTCTATATCGTTTTCGAGGGTCGAGTCGCGAGGTAATAATATCGCGCGAGTATACGATAAAAATTATTTTGACGATGTAACATCGCGATAACGACGTTTGTCTCTGTTTTTATTATTATTATTATTCATTTTTACGTTTTCTTTCGAGAACTCGAGAGTCGTAATTGAATTTCGACGAGAAGACATTGATATTCATTGTACGCGATGGCGACTCGGCGAAAACTTTTTTTTTTTTACCGCTTCGTTTTTTTTTTTTTTTTTTTGCTCTCCCACCGCGTCGCGAGTACTTTGACGTTTCCACTTTCTCCCGATCCTACGGCTTGTATACTATATATTTTTTTTCATTAAGCTTCATTAACATTCGAGGCCACGAGTTACCCGACCGAACAAACGTCGAACGCGTCGAACGGACTCCGCGCGATCGGAAGTCGGACGTCACGCGTTCGTATTTATAAAGAGAAAAATAATAATAATTGATACGCGCGATGACTAATTAACGATTTTCATGATATTATGAATATTCACCAAAACTCCGAAATATGTATAGATATATATATGTAAACTTTGTATTCATTGATTAAACATCGAAAACGCATCGATGCACGCGATGAAAATTAATTAAATAATTAGTCAGCTGATTAATATATCTCGCGGCGAATATTGCGTACACTATACATTATTATAATTATGTATAGCGAAAAAAAAAAAAATCACTGTCATTACGCTTATATAAATACGTCTACTTGATAATCTAAGATCTAATTTTTCCTCGTTAAACTTTCTCTTATCCCGAGAAGAATCGGAGAGATGTGGCGGCGGTCGTTGCCTCGCGTAATTTTTTTTTTTTTTTTTTTTTTTTTTTTTTTTTTTTTTTTTTACCGGATGTTTTGACAAACTACGCGTAAAAATCGAGAATTAGGCGGTGTGGAAGTGGCAGATGGTTTATACGCGATGTTTTCAGAGGCCACTGACCTACTGCCGAATTCCGTTACTACGCTACTACTGCGCATCATGAGAGATTTTTTTCAAGGATATTTCCGGCTCGTGGTATTCACGCCAAACTGAGGGAATGATTTTTTTTTTTTTTTTTTTTTTTTTTTTTTTTTTGGTGGAAGAATTTTCTATGATTTTTTTTTTTTTTTTCACGCCGCGTCTTATCGTTTCGGAAGTGAGGAGATCACGTATGGTAAATACGGAACGTACGTAAGACACGACATCGTACATCTCTAAGGTGTAAACCTAAGTGAGAAAACACGCGGTAGCAGTCCAAGAGAGTCGGTGAAAAAGAGCCAATGAACTTGAATGACCCGCGGGCGCGCAAAGTCGCGCGATCTGCGACACGGTCCGCGCGTGTGGTGCTTCGGGAGTACCAAAGCGATTGCGCTCCGCCGCCCCGCGACCGCCGTACCGCGCGCGCGACTCGACTACCGATTGTTTCGAACCTCGTAACGAGATCTCCATACTATCGATACCGAACCTCCCATACGAAAAACACAAATTACATTCGCGTTGGTATGCATCGTAAATACGCGCTGACGTGAATGTTTATATAAAAGAATCACGAGAATCGCCGAGTCACGGAACTTATTAATTCGGGATTAATGCATTTTTTTTATTTTTTTTTTTTTCTCTGGCAAACGTGAGATTCGAAGAGAATTTCGAATACTTCCCAATGGGATATAACGTTAATGAGTAAAAAAAAAAAAAAAATTTTTAACGGACAACCAAAATTTTTTTAGCAGAAGTGATTCGTTAATTATTACGAATACATATCAATTTTTTTCAGAAATTTTTATAATTTTCGTAAATTCCGTTTTTTTTTTTTTTTTTTTTTTTTCGAAATAATGATTAATCGGTATTTCCGAATATTTTCGATCGATTACCCAAAAACTTGTTGAGTTTAATGCGTATTATGTAAAAACGAAATTTCTGTTGAAAAAAAATTAGATTGCCGAATGACTCGTTAAAAAAAAAAAATAATAATTTTTTTAATAACTTTTTGACATTATTATTATGGAAAATACGTATTCTTAGCGTCTTTTGACCGATTTTTTTGGATTTTTATCTCATTGAAAAGTATTAAAAATTCTCTCTAAATCTCACGTTCCGCTGTAAATGTATCGATAGAACTTTAGATCGAAATACCCAATTACAGGGTGAATGACAGTGTTTTTCATAACGAAACTCACTATTCATACGTTTTTTCACTGTCCACAATATCGCCGCGTATTATTTTCGAGGTGAAAGACTTCCCGAAGTATTTGTCTATCGATGTATATACATCGATACACAATAAATAAGAACGACACTACGATTGCGGCAGACAGTCGCATTGGGATTAAATAGCCCATGAAAATGATCCAACGGTAGCATGAAAATGACGGAAGATTGTTGTTAATTGACGTCACAACGGATCCTCGCGAACGAGAAGCAAACTGCGTTATTAACTGAACCAATAGGATTCATTATACTTCGCGGAATAATAGCCGACTTAACAGCACAATAACACGAATTGTATCGAATCTTCGCGTACAATCGATACAATCTCTATACATCGCAGAAAAATAAAATTCAGATACGAAAGATACATTTTCATCGTAACATACAACGCTAAGAGCGAAAGAGACGAACGGAGATATTCGTTCGGGCGGTCATTGCCCGTCGCTGCGGGCCGCGCGCTCTTGTCGTCGAGAGCTCTACTCTCCCCTTACGTAACACAATAACTTCGCGCACCCGATTTTCCGCGGTCGATCATTATTACTCATTATTAACACGAGAATTTCACGCTATTCGAGACGATAATTATCAGATTGCAATCTTAGCGCCGTTAAATATCTCGTATATATCCCGAACCGCGCGATAGAGAAATACATATATCGCTCGTATGAAAATTACGGAACATAATAATTATTATCGAAGTAACCGTTGACGCGAGTCACGCGAGCAATCAGCTTCGCGGCTAATTTCGGTAATAATGTTTATGCAACGATTAAAAATTCTATGGCAACAATCATTTTGCTGAATCATCGGGGAGAGAGTATCGAGATACGGGGAGACTGGTACAGTTTTTTTTTTACGCAATATTCGATGTTCTCTATTTCCAAGAATTTGTTTTTTTTTTTTTTTTTTTTTTTTTTTTTTTTTTTAGTCATCTAACTTCGGTCACTGACCACGAGAATTACGCAATTCTGGGGGCTCGCGAGTTCGCGTCATGACGCGACGCGATCTTTCGATGTTGTTGTTGTTTTTATCATTACGAATATCCAATAGCAGATCTCCGCGTATAGTGCAATAGTACGAACGGTTACGCGATAGACGATGATAATAGTCGCGCGGTGCACAATATGTTATTGACGAACGATGTGGCGCGAGTCGCGAAAGGTGTTGTGACTCATAGTCATCGATAGCATGGGTCAGGCGATCGTAAATCGTAATTCCCGAGTAGCAAACGAGAATACACACGAACGTCTCGTTTTCAAAGTTTAAATACGACATTTATAATCATACATTTGCGATATACATTTTTTTTTTCAACTACCAAATGATAAGTGTTATTGCTTCGCATCAAATTTTATTAATGGATGCGTCGTCTATTATTATCGAATTACATAACCTGTAATTCGTCATAAACGAAGATAATATATCATCCTTAACGCAATTGTACTTCGAACCCTCGAAAAACTTCGGAATATCGATAATTTTTTTTTTTTTTTTTTTTTTTTTTTTTTTTTTACGCGAATTGATAAACGTTATTGCGTCATATGATTGTTATTATTTCGCGCATTCATTGATATCGGTATACAACACAATTAATTGCGTTGTAAGCGAACGATGTATTTAATATTTTTATTTATTAATACATTAAATTCTCGGCGAGCATTATGTTTGTTGCAACGTTGAGTTGTCGCGATGTTTTGTTTTGTTTTTTTTTTTTCTTTTTTCTACGATTTACTTTTTATACCATCTCTCTTCCTCGGGGTGCAATCAACTCGGCGGCGTACAGGCGCTCGCGTTGCACCAGTAACGGAGTGCAACCAACGATGTTACATCGGTTTCTGTTACGCCAGAGGGAAAACCTTGACTTTATTTCGGAGCAGTGCTCCCGCGTCGGGGTGCAGGCGAAGCGGTCTTAATGCACTTTAAAATACGCCGCGGGCGCCAGAATAATAATTTAACGGCGATATTGGAATATTTATTCGATATGTTAATTGAGTAAATTGTATTAAAAAAAAAAAATTTTTTATGAGTAAAAAAAAAAAATGTTTTTTTGATTTGTAAAAAAAACAAAATTTGATTAGTAAAAAAATAAAAAAAAATTGCTCCATAAAAATAAAAGTAAAAAAAAAAAGTAAACATTTTTTTTTTTCGCGTATTAAAAATTTTTCGTGTCGTAAACGCCCTTCGAATGTGTTTTGATCGAAATCGCAGTGTCTTATCACTTATCACCCTCTATCAGCGCTCGTTAGATCCTCGAATCTTCAATGTACGTCACGACTCCGTTCTCAATATTTATTTTTCGATTTACCGCTATCAGGATAAAGAACTTCTCAAAGAAAAAACTGTGTTTATGATTACAAAAAACACAACAGCTACGCGTGATTTTCGTGGGGTGTGAAGTACTCACGCGTGTCTGCGGCGAGTACTTTATTTTTTATTTTATTTTTTTTTTATCGCAGACGAACGGCAAGAGTTGACGATAAACTTTAGCGTAGGATTTTGTATACACATCTCGTATCGCACACGAGGCTACGAATCGAGACGGCGACGTCATCGGTTTACATGTTCTTTTTTTTTTTATCTAATCAAATTTCACACGAGACTAATTGTTGAAAGAATCGTGAAAAATTAAGAAATCGAAACGCAATATTATTGCGAATTTCATTCGTCGCGTTCAGAGTGCAATTTATTAAAAATTAATATTCGGTCCATCGAACAGCGCGATAATACGCAATAATAATAGTCGTTACTGATAATAATAATAATAATAATAATAATAATAATTCGAATGAGAGTTATCGGTAAAAGTATTTTTAATTTATTAATTAACTCAAACGAAACGCTGTATGCGACGCTCTCGGGAGATTCGGCAATTATTTCCGGTACACGTGTTCCAAGTTCGGCGTCGCGAGAATTCAACTCCGAACTCCCTTTCCTCTCTCTATCTTCAACTACGTAGTTTGTAACGCGATACCAGCGAGGTTAGCGGAGATACACGACGACACACCAAAGTTTATCGTCCGCACTGCTGCGACTTCTTCCGTCCGTTTTTTTTTTTTTTTTTTTTAACAACTGTCTGATTTTTTTTCTTTATCTGATTCTCTCTTAAGTCTCTCGACGATTTTTCGAATTTCAAATATTTTTTAACGCGCGAAATATTCGTAATTTTACGAACGCGAGATATCGATTATCGATGGTCCCGAAACGTTCCCAATTACTCGTAATCAGTGTCGTCTTTTAATGAATTGACGAAAAAAAAAAAGTGTATATCAGACCCGACGTTCAGAGTCCACGAAGATATGCATCGAATTGTTTCGGTAATGTAAATTTTCCACTAATCACCGTGTGAGACGACTGATCGCGAGATTTTTTTTTTTTCGTGTTGTTAACACGGCATTCGCGTTCGTCGTCCTTTCGCTACCATTTTCGCGGAACAGTTGAGAGTTAAATGAATGATAAATAAGCGAAACGACGGGTCGAGGATATTTATTTTTTATATTCTATGAGAATAAAAGACTGCGTCACGGAAAATCGTCAGCAGTGCGGAAGGCTTACGAAGGACGAGAGGAACGCGCGAGTCGCGAGCCACTTGCGAACTTTGCTAACAATCATTCTAATGGGGGATTTTAATATTAATATCGAACTCCGAAATGATTTTTTGAAGGAACGGAACACGATATTCGATGTATTTACTTTTTTTTTCATTGCGAAAAAAAAAATGCATAAGGGATTCGAGAAAAATCCGTAGTAAAGCGATTGGCCTGTAGACTCGGATCTCGTCGAATGAAAGCCCATCGATGACACAACAAAAAAAAATGTACCGTGTCGTTAAACTCTCGTAGTAAAGACTATTAAGTCTGATAATTCGATTGAAGAATCGCCAAGAGCTCTTTTTTTTTTGCCCTCTCTGCATCGCTTCGAGAAACTCTAACGACGTCCGGAGTTATCGGATGTCGTATACATCGATGAAAAAAAAAAAAAATGGCGAACGGCGTAAGACGACAAAGGGAATGAAATAAATCTCAGGAGCAATCAAAATAACCGAAGAAAGTGCCACGAGAACTAACGAGAACCTCACGCGACCCCCTAAGTTACCGGTTGAAGGTCGCGACATTATGACGTCATTGGTTTCTTGAAGGTTTTCGGATCTGTAACTCATAGACAGCAGAGCTGCTATACTGCAGGAGACTAAGCTAATTTGAGTCGCGATATATCATCCCTCTTCACTCTTAAAGCTCAATAAGGGTAAAAAAAAAATTAAAAAAAATTATTATTATTATTTTTAATAATTTAATAATAATAATGAATAATTCATTTAATAAAAAATTTTTTTGATAATTTTTTTTTTAATCGATATATATCATTTTTTCGATGTATTAAATATATAGATATATATATATATTTTTTTATTTTACGATTTTACGATATTTCCTTATCGCGAGACGCAAATTCGACTCTTAAAGAAAATTATACATAATAATCGTCGTAATATCTTTATGGATTGGATAGTTAGTTTTTTGCTTTTACAATAATCATAATGTTATTTCTGTACATTGGATAGTTAGTGTCGAGTGTTTATATCGGTAATGCAAACACGCGAGTCAAGTCGAAGTTTTTTACGATCCTACAATATTTTATTATCGCAGAATGCAAGCAGATCGGCTAAAAAAACTTGACGCGCAATAATCGCGATGATATTTTTATCTCTTTAACTAGAAAAAAGGTTTTCGATACAACAAACTCGAAAAACCAGATTTTTTTTTTTTTTTTTTTTCGTCAGTGTTGCGATTTTTTTTATATTGAATATCTTGCGACAGGAATAACGCAATTGGCGAATTCGTGATCTGCGGAGATAAAATACGTTGAATATAACGATGAGAGATAAAATTTTATCGAAGTCAATGATTCTGAAAAAAAATTACGATTTCGTATTTTTGAATAGCAATGTTTTTTTTTTTTTTTTTTTTCAAAATATTGGCAACGCTCGAGGTATTCATTGTATTCTATAATACGAAAAAAAAAATTTAATTAAAAATTAAAAATTGTTTAATTAAACAAATAGTTTTAAATTTTTTTTCAAATATTTTTCGAAAAATGAAAAATAAATTCGAAAAATCTTTTTCATATGGTAAATTTTTTTTTTTTTTTCGTGTAATAGTTGTTAAGCATCGGATATATGTATATACCGCATCTATAATGCATTAAACACGTATACGGTATACGAGAAGCAAAGCAGAAGTCACGAAGGTTCTCATGTCTGTTTACGCATTCCTACTGCATGTCCTCCTCTTGGCGCGGTTCACCGTCGGATTCTCCTTTCTCTTACTTATACGAAGCGCCTATTCCTCGCGTTGTTCACGATCGCCAACGCGGAGGGAAAGAGACACAGAAAACCGCTTCGTAAAGCGCGAGAATAGGAATAGACGGGAAAGGAAGGTAAGAAACGTGCAGTGTATAAGTTTCGTCGCATTCTAATGGGTTACGAGTGTTACGACTCGAACGAAATGTTTGAACGCCGGGCGGCTTTCAGAGTTTCCTGTGTACTCTCAACGAAAGAAACAAAGAAACTTCGAAATTCAAGGACTGCAAATTATATTACCGACAGAGTAAAATACACATTTCTGAATACTTATCTAATTTTAACGCATTTTCTAAACGTTTTTTTACGATTTTTTTGCCTTAGACATTTATTCCCTTAAAAAAAAAAAAAAAATTATATTACCGACAGAGTAAAATACACATTTCTCAATACTTATCTAATTTTAACGCATTTCTAAACGTTTTTTTACGCTTTTTTTGCCTCTCAGACATTTATCTTCTTTAAAAAAAAAAAAAAAAATGATATTACCGACAGAGTAAAATACACATTTCTGAATACTTATCTAATTCTAACGTATTTTCTAAACGTTTTTTTACGATTTTTTTTATCTCTCAGACATTTACTATCCCCTTTAAGGCAGTAAAAGAAAAAATATATATCGCACTTCGTGTTCCGCCATATTTCGAATAAATCGCAATCACCTTCTCGTTATCTCATTAATTTTTCCATCTCCCGGCCATGTGTACTCAGCGGATTGCACGAGAACAATATTTACCCGGAAGGCAAAGAACCCGCATTTCAACGTTCTGTTAGACGAGAAATTACACGCGTATTTTCCGCACGTCGGTTCTCTGCATTTCGCGATTGAACTGCAACGAACTATCGCCCGCGATCTCTGCTCGTATACACGCGTTCTCGAGAGAAGACGTATAAGACACAAGTTTATTATCGTTGCCTCAATGCCAGACGTGTGTTTTTCACCGATCACGAGACTCGCATCATGCAATATTCAAAGTTCTATTCCTCGTCTTGTTTACACATTCTTCGATGCCGTTGTTTACTCTTCTATATTTTTCTTTTGTTTTTTAACCAAATATACTATTAGGTATTTAAATTACGAAAAAAAAAAAAAAAAAAAAAAAAATCGTTACGATCGATAGAATACGAGAATAATCGATGGGAAATGTTGTATTTTTTATTAAATTTCGGTGTCTATTTTCATTCGGAATTTCGCGAGAACTTTTAATGCATTTATCGACGACGATTATTGGGTATTTAAATTACGAAAAAAAAACTTTACGATCGATAGAATACGAAAATAATCGATGGGAAATGTTGTATTTTCTATTAAAATTCGCGTGTCTATTTTTACACGGAATTTCGCGAGAACTTTAAATGCATTTATCGACGACGATTATTGGGTATTTAAATTACGAAAAAAAAAAAAAAAATTTACGATCGATAGAATACGGAAATAATCGATGGGAAATGTTGTATTTTCTATTAAAATTCGCGTGTCTATTTTCACTCGGAATTTCGCGAGAACTTTAAATGCATTTATCGACGACGATTATTGGGTATTTAAATTACGAAAAAAAAAAAAAAAAAACTTTACGATCGATAGAATACGAAAATAATCGATGGGAAATGTTGTATTTTCCATTAAATTTCGGTGTCTATTTTCACTCGGAATTTCGCGAGAACTTTGAATGCATTTATCGACGACGAGGTCGAGAGGAGTCGTAAGTAAACACATTACTATGTAGTTAGTTGTTCGTTGTGACGAATTCACGTTTACCGCGTCGGTAAAAACGTTTCGTATTATTATTAACAGAGTCGCGAGATCTCGGGGATCATTGATGCGCGCGACGATTGCGCACTGCAACTGTAATACAACCTTAGAAATAGATATTCGTGTTTAACAGTGTCGCGGTAATCACAAATCATAGTTCGTAGAGTGCAGCACGCCGCTAACAGGTCCCGCGGCGCGTCGTCGCGTGTCCACAAGAGTTTCTTAATTAACCTCTACCGTTTGATCGACGCCTGCGTGTGTTGTTTCCGAGTTGCGCACTGACCAACCGCAACGATTCTTACGTTAGTCAAGGACTCGATCGCCAAGAAGCATAAAAACGCTCTGCAGGCGTATCGAAATGTATACCAGGAAGCAGTGAATGATTATCCATAAAAAATAAATGTCACGAAAAAAAAAAATATATTTCGCGCGGCGAATAAGCTGCGAAAGTTTACATCGAAAGAATACATCGAAGGTTACCAACAATCGTTTTTTATCGCTATCGTCGTTTAACCGAGAAATTTGCACGACCGCTACGAATAAACGAGGAAAATTCGTTCGACCGCGAAATTCAGTCGATAATCTCTAATTGGTCGAAAAAATATGGAAATTTTCGTTGAGAATAAAAAGAAAAATAAAAAAATTAACGAACCGCTGTTAAGATTTATTTGCGCATTCCACGGGCGGACGGTTGGGTGACAATGAATTCATCGACGAGTTCAGACAGTCGTCTATTTAATACGACGTTTAGTTGAGACGTGAATTTCCGTAAATGATGTTAATTCATTTTTACTGCGCACTTCGCGAACTATCGCGCGGTTGACGCGCTTTCGGAATTTAAATTAACCTATAAAATGGTACATGTGGCGACGTCTCCGCTACTACGAGACCACCGCCATCCGGATGCGATAGGATGCCGCGAGAAAAAAACTACGCGTACACGCGCACCGTTGCCTTCAAGGAAAAACGATAATAATACAAATAGTATGCGTACAATGTTTGTTGATGATTTCACGTCAGTTACGTTAGTATTGTTACGATGTGTGTACGATATTTGCGATTACACACATCGCGCGAGTATTTTCTATTTTTAGCATCAGCGACGCTTTAGCCTCAAATTCATCCGGAATGGAAAAAATAAAAAAAAGAATAAGAAAAACGCCGAGAAACGAACGACGACAAATAGTCGTGAATACATAATCGTAATCTCCCTTATCGACATCGTTTTTTTTTTCGCGTGTTTTCACGACGAAGCGATCACCATTTTTGTTATCTATTTCGTTCCGATAATAGCGATCGAAATACCTGTATATTTTTTTTTCATGTTTGCCGAAGATCACGCGAAGTGGTTAGGTATTAGAAAACGAGATACGAGCATTTCGATATAATTGTTTATTATCAAAGGAAATTGCGTGTTTTTTCGTGTCTTTTTTATTTCGCGTCCGTATTTTTGTAGGTTAGGATTTCCTCGATTTATATTCGCGCGTCATATCGATACAACGAACGATGCGTCTTCGGCAATTAGCGTAACTTTTTTAATTACCTCGAGTGTCTTAGAATCAAAGGGAAAGGAATCGTGAATACGAAAGAAAAAAAAAAAAAAACAATAACATCGATGCAACGTCCGCGATCTTTCCAGGTAATACGTCATGTCATTGTCGATACAGCTTTGCGTTCCCGTGCCGTCGCGGGGACTCGCGACCTTGTAACTAATAGCAACAGCTTTAGAAAAACACGAGTAACGTCGGGAGGAGCAACGACGTCGGTAGACCAATGCGTTTACGTACAAAATCGCCTCATCCCATATATATAGACAGTCGTAGCGCGCGCGAAACGGCTTCGTGTTATCGTTGAATTTATTTTATTTTCCATTTTTTTTTCATTGTGAAATTGTTTCTCACTATCGCCAAAGACGATCGCACCAAACCGTATTGACAATTAATATCGCGAAACAAAGAGAAACTTCGGGAAAAGATGACGATATAATTTCTAAGTATAGATTTTATATCGTTTTATCGTATAAACGAGTTCGAGTTTTTTTTCGAATTTCAATCAGCCG
The DNA here is from genome assembly GCA_934046635.1 of Buathra laborator. Taxonomy (NCBI): domain Eukaryota; kingdom Metazoa; phylum Arthropoda; class Insecta; order Hymenoptera; family Ichneumonidae; genus Buathra; species Buathra laborator. The sequence continues at coordinate 12,417,897 of OW203900.1, forward strand.
AATATTTAAACATAACCTCTAAACTCGCGGAGAAAATAGCTACGGAGAGACGAAAAAGTTGAGAATAATTCGACGACAGATGCGAGACATCCGTGACTTGCTGTCTCGGAAAAATAAAGTCAAAATGAAAAAAAAAGAAGATGGCGACGGAGTCCGTCGTCGTCGGTTGACGATGTGACTACGTGATCGCGCGCACACAGCCCCAACGGTCGACGTCGTGCACTCGGGAGTTTTTCTATCTTTTGTGTCCCAATTAAGTCTCCAATTGTCCACAGTAAGATCGGCTTGTTTACTATCCGGACTCAGTACTCATTTATTATACGTTGATCCCGAAATGTCTCGAAATAACGACACCCGTAATAGCCGTATTATTGTTGTGTCTTTTAACTATACAATACGTTTCATCGACGAGTGCAACGTGAAGCGATTTCGATTTAGCGACACACCTCGTCGATTGATAATAGATCGCATTTGATAGCGCAATCTCGAACGAAACTTTGAGTGCAACGCCCTCGATGTTGCGTATCACAATGTGCAATAAAACACGTAATCGACATAACCTTTCGAGTACTCAAATAAAAACGATAATTACAACATAAATTGAAAATTATCGAAGAAATTGAATTGTTTATCACGTTATTCATTTGTTATTTAACAATAATAATAATTCTATTATTTTTCAACAATGTCTATTAAAAATCGAAAAAAATCGAAACAAATCGAAAATTCGTTATAAAAATGTAACTATCGAAAAATAATGAATAATAATAATTTTATTATTTTCATTATTTTTCAATAATTAAATTCGTATAACGAATGAATAACGTAATAATTTGACTTTTTTTTAAATAATAATAATAATAATTGGAAAATAATAACAATTTTACTGTTATGATCGATCGATTGATTGGTTTATTTATTGTTTGACTATCATTGTTATTATGGATATCAAATTTATACAAATACCGCAAATCGTGATGCGAGTAAAAAAAATACGACTCGCAAGCTTCGGCGTTCGTAAGCGTGAGAAACGCAATTGGCACGAGGTCACGAATAGATGGCTCGCTGTGACCCGATCCAAAAAACGATCGAACGACGCCCCGCCACATGAGCGGTATAACACGAAGTCGATAATAATCGCTCAACTGCCGTATATTTATTATCGCATCGACGAGCACCCAGAAAATTTTAACATACGACATTTTATCTCGAAAAAACATTTCGTCCGGTCAATGGGAACGGGAAGCAAAGCCACGAGGTTACAAGCGGAGATCAACAACAGCAGGTCTACGTGCGAACAGAATCGTAGAGAACCCGAGCAAAATAAACTTCGTAGAAGCCGCAGCCCTGACCCACATAACCTCTCGGGGACTGGTATCTCGAATTCGACACCATTTTCATTTTTTTTTTTTTTTTTTTTTTTTTTTTTTTTTTTTTTTTTTTAGATCGCGCGTCAAATTCAAGACGATCGAAAAAGATAAAAGAATTTTTCACCGAAATCGAAAGTCCCGCGAATCTTATGACGCGTTCGATGTTTTCACGTTGCAACGACTACTCTACATTCGCGAATGTAAATCGCGTATCTCACTATCGTGAAAATTGCTGGTAAACCCGTAGGGCGTGCGTGTTACTTCAGGTATTACATGTTTTTTTTTTTTTTTTTTTTTTTTTTTCGTGTTTCTCCGTTTGTACCGTGTTGTTGTTTTTATTTCGCTCGGAGATCGCGAACGTGCACGCTGCACCCGTTGATTTACGCGTAGTACTTAATAGCAGCTCCGCAGCGCCCGGCGCCCGGACCGCTTACGTAACTCTATCATTGTCCGTCTCAATTTCAAGCGCAAAACGCGGAGCTCACGGCAAACCATGAACTCTCGATGTTTTATTTTCGCTATCGAGAACACCTTTTTTTTTTTTAATTTTCCTAATATGGATGAACGTAGTTACCATGCGACATGTATATTTAAAAATAATGATTAATTAATCGCGAGCGTGTCGCTGGTTCGCATTCCCGAGAAAGTCGGAACGATCAAATATTTGTTCAATCGTTATCACGAATATAACATACCGCATCGGAAATTCCAGTCGGGTAAAATAATAAAACGGATGAGTAAATTGAATAAAAAAAAAAAAAATTCGAATGAAATGTTTGAAAAAATATTTTTATCATTCCGCGTCTCTGATTACGAAAAAAATATTTCATTTATGAATATTTTTCTTTCGTTTTCCGATTCCTAGCATCACATTAATTCCCATTCTCGACAAATTGGTGAAAAAAAAAAAAAAAAAAAAAAAAAAATTCCATTCGCGATGTATGAGACATTTCGTTAGGGAATAAATCAATCCGATTATAATAACTCTCGTATGACAAACTTAGACGTAATACGTAATACTCTTTCACAAGTGGGTAGTACGCATTTTCCCTAAGGGGATTTTTTGTAAGGATTCCAGAACGATCGGTCGCGGCGAAGCGTCGATGCTGATCGAGCAGAGAAACGAAGAAAAAAAAAAGGGAACCTTCACCTGCACGTCGTCCTACTGACCGCGCCAATTCCCTACAGCAGCTTCGCGGCCTGTTTTGACGTAAGATAAAACGTAATAGGCGACGGTAAATGGGGATATTAGCTCTCAGTACGCAGATAAACAGATAGCCGTTAACTTAATTTTATTCGCAAATATTCGCACTTTTATAGGTTAGAAAACATCGATGTTTTTAAACGGTATAAAAAAAAAAGTTCACGTCTATATATTTATTATTTATCAACGCCACATTCATTATTCGTCGTGTCGGGGATTAATATCGCAATTAACGATTCCCCAATGCGAAAAATTTCGTCGTTATTAAACTCGAGTAGGCGATGGGTCACGCGATTTTCTCGTAAATTCGCGTTCGCTGCGCAATAGTTATTTGGCAGTTTATTCCCGAGAGAGTTTACGTCGTATAACCAAACCCTTGAATCGAATGAAAACCACGGGGTACGCATGGATGAAAAGGGGGGGGGGGGGAGGGGGGAACGAATTTATGTGTCCGGGCGCTCCTCATGCCCTTCGTACGTGACGCAACTTTCTTCAATCCTAATTCACAGCTCTACGAGTACTTTACTATCGTTGTCATAGTAGTATTACTACTTGACACAGAATTTTTATACGACATAAATACTGGATATACGATATCCCATTTGCCACGAGATCGTCACACACGCATGGCGTTTCTATAACCACGCGGCGTTCGTGTGACGCGTGTAAAACAGCGTATAGAGATGAACTTCCGTAATGCGCGGAATTTAAAAAAGCGCTTCGTATGCGCGCACATCGAGACCTTTGTTTATATGCCAAACGCATAAATTTCCGGACTACCGTAATAGAAATCCGAAAACTATGACGTTCGTAATTTTGATATTCCGAGGACAACGTTCGCATCAGTGAGCCCGAGGGGGCGGGCGGGACGGGGGCACGGCGGCGAGCCTTCGCAAAGGAGCCGGTTTTCTCGGTAATAATAAGCTAACAATAGTAACAAGCGAGTAATACGCGGGGATGAATTTCGAACGATGCGGAAAACCTTGGCACGTATACCGGATATGCCAATGTTTTCGTTACTTCGTATTCGTAATTATTCTCGAATGTCGAACGCGCCGATCGTTATGTCATTTTCGCACGGTGAGCTCTGAGGCCCCCAATCGACTACCAAGAAACAAAATGGCGTATGGTAATTATTTAAAAAATGTGAAACATCGCGGAATACGCCCTTCTGATTCTTAGCAGTCGATATATATTCGAGAATAATATAGATACTCGAGAGTTTGGTCGTTAATATACCGGCGGAGGGTTACTACGAATGAAAACTGCGCATTAAAAAAAAAAGAAAAAAATTGTACTACGTGCGAGGGGCACTGGGTCGGTTAGTTCTTTGTCCTTATATGGCTGTTACCCTCCTTAAACGCCCTACAATCAACGGGGGTGAACGCGTCCTTGTGAGCAATAAATGCATGCGACTGCATCGCAACCCAGATAACCCGCACGTATGTCGTAATAACGATACGAAAAATCGAGTTATTTTTGTCTCTCGTTATTATTACTTTGTAATTATATGTCGATCGACAATCGTATTGCGGGCTCTACAAAATACGAAAGTAAAGTGTTTCTGTTATAGAAATAACGCGCGGGGGAAGGGGGACGCGGGTATGAGATAATTTTACTTATCTTTGTGAACGAACACGAGAGCGACTTATCTCAAAGATAATCACAACACTGAGACGCCATCACGTGTTTAACAGTTGCGCACGTTTTTTCACGATTTTTTTCGAAAAAAATAGCGCGTTACCGAATGACAATCGAGACCGACATGCATGAATGTTTTAATGACAATCCTCGCGGTTGTAGCGATCGGTGAATTTGAGAAAAGTTACATCGAAATAATGTCAAGGAAATAAAACGTGGTTACACACCTCTCGTGTAAACATGGCTACTCCTCGCGCCACGCTTACTTTTTATCAGATGTTAATGACAGAAAATCTCGATGTATCGGAACGAATGTTCGTAACACTGTGAACCCAATGTCGTAACGAAACTTTTCTGCACTGAGCTGTCGCTAAATAGTATTTACTTACTGGGTAAAATTACGAAATTACTCACCTCGTTCGGGCCGGCCATCTCGTCGCGTACGGCTACACATCTCACACTTTAATGTTGACGCAACGCCGAGAAACGCGCGGAAGCTTCAAATTACGCGTTACATCGTTAACGACGACCGATACGTGCGCATTGATTATACAACGATTGGAAATTTGTACGGAAAATTGTTGATCGATTGTTTGTTCATGAATTTCGTTTGTTTTCACAAATTAACGATTATTTTGACAAACTCTTTGCGCATATTCACGATTTATCGCTATCCCGCGAACTATTCTCACGGACTTTCTCGATAACGACATTGTACAACTATTATTTGTGTTTAAAGAGACACAAAAAAAACTTATTTTACGCTGATTAATTATGCAACCATTAGAAACAGTACAGTCGATCACGTAACTCATTACACCGATAACAACGACAAACAAAACAAAAAAACTTTTTATCCCCCTCCATTATTGCGACTTCGAGATATCGAACGCAGCAGGTATCGATGATCGTATCGCGATAAAAAAAAACAACACGCGCCTCTGCTGCCATATCTGACTTCACTCATAGAAAATATATATCCGTCCACAATTATGTGCCGTATAGAACGTCGATAAACGCGAAATATAAGAGAACCATTGTATAAAATTATTCGTATTTTAAAATAAAATAAAAATCGCGTTGTCGCTGTTGAACATGTGACGATAAAACAATCGAAATAAAAGAGCAGTGGACCTCAACGAGAATGCATCGTCGCCACTGCGACACTCACAGGTTATGATTATTGCATAAATTCATGCCTGGCTTTGATTTCGATCTAAAGAAAATTTTACTACGATAAAAAAAAGAAATTATAATCGTACACGTATTAAAGAAAAAAAGAAATGTCACTCCGTAGTTTCTAGCAATTGCTCATGTAGAAATTTTCGATCAATAAATCATACTGAATTCTTTCCAAACTCGTTTATGTTTTTTTCCGATTATATCGTTTATAACCTCCTCATCCGAGAGAAGACAAGAGCTGTTCGCACATAGCGTTTTTTCCATACATTTTCTCGCCTGCCTTTCCTCTATACATATATATATATAAGCTACAGCACAATTTCTAGTGAAACAAGATACAAAATTCGTCAATTTAGTTTCATCCGTTCTTTTCATTGCAAAGACTGCGCATGAGTCGCACAGTAATGTTTTATCAAATTTTTAATTTTTTTCGAGTTTTTCTTTGCTTGTAATCACTTTGAAGGATATAGTTGCACATTTTATAAGTGCACACAAAGAATTCATTTTAGTTACCGTCAGTCTAGAAATTTTGTGCATTGCGACGATAGAAAAATATGCAAAGCGTTTTTTCATTTGTCATTCATAAACGCTGCTACTGCGCGCAACTATGCCTGCCGTCTTTTTTACTTCCTTTCGCAAGAACAGGGGCCATGTATAGAGCGCGAGAGATGTAGCAACGAAAGGACAGTATGTAGTATTTTTAATCTTTTATTATGTTACGAACTTCGCTCGTCGCCCGATTCATCTCGGAATCAATATTTTCAATTCTTTTAAGGTAAATATCGATCTGAAGCGCCAACAATCGATAAAAAATTGCGCAAGTCCTATAAAGACTTTACGATGTATAAGGATAATCAGCAAATGAGGAACAGAATAAAAAAAAGAAAGGATGTTTTTCAACGATTTGGATTCTTCATACTGCTGATAATGTGTATGCTACTGGCGTCCAGTCATCCCAAGTTGGGAGGAGCCAATGGTACATTTTATGTGACTATGAAAATGAAAAAAAAAAAAAAAAAAAATTCGAAAAAAAAATTTTCGAAAAAAAAATTTCGAAAAAAAAAAAAAATCCAAAAAATTAAAATGTTTCTGCAGGTGTGATAAACGGAAATGTAATTATATGGTATATCGCGGTGCCTTTGACGTATTTGGAAGCGGGACTGACCTGCAGCCCAAAATCTCTTTACGCTGCTCTGAGCGATGGGTATCTCTTAACTTTTGTGATGACCTATATGTACATATTGATGCCTCTGATAGCGCGACTGGCCAGTTGTCTCTTGACGTACGCCAAAGTAAACGTTTGGCTTCTCAAAGGAATGGAAGTAAATAACAAACTTAACAATCTTCAAATGTTCGAAAAAGCATGCGTAATATTTTAAAGAATCGTCATCGATTTTTTATATATTTCTTTCAATGTGGCAAAATTTTTACAATTAAAAACAAAAACATTTCGATAAAAAATAAATATTTATTTTTACGTATATTTGAAACATTCGTAATATTTTTATTAAATATACAATATGTAATATAATTTTATATATGTTATTATTATTTATTTCTTTTATACATCGATACTAACGGAATATAGTCCAACAATACACGTTATAACTATTTTCATTTGTGTTGAAACAAATATCACACGTTATAGAATATTATTAAATAATTTCAGGTGTTCTACTGTATGCCACCACCTTTCAGCGTGAGTCTCGTACTCAGCAGATTGGCGAATGCCGATCTATCGACCAGCGTAATGACAACACTGATATCCCACTTCGGAGGTCTTTTCATATCGCCGATATTACTATATTTCATGGTGATTTTACGATTATCGATAATTACCGCAGTATTAAATACACTACTGTATTTACTATAGCAATGAATGAAAAACCAAATTCGACAAATTTCGAGGCAAAATAACTCGACGATTATAATTGTTTCGTTTATTCTTTCAGTTAGGTGCCTCGACGCCTCCGCTGGTCGGTGTTAACATTCGCGAAATGATTTACAGTACACTATTGCCGTTCGGCGTTGGAATGAGTTTACAGGCATCAGTATCAAAATTGAGTTTCTACAGCGAAGAACGAACGGCATGGATACCACGTGTATTACTTCTACTTACCGCGTATCACTGGTTCTGCGACGCTGTGAGCGCTGACGTCTCGTCCCTTCACGCTATAGATATATTGCTATGTGTACTGATTGCTTGCATCGGACAATTATTAATGACGGGGTTATGTTGGATATTATGCACGCGATGGTTACCTAAAAATATTCTTCTCGCGGCTATGTTTACCAGTACACATAAGTCGATCGGTTTAGGCGGTTGGCTTTTGCGCGGAGCTTATCACGGCTCGGCTCACGGCTCGGCGGTAAATCTTCCGCTATCTATACTACCCGTTGCGCAGTTGCTTCTCGGTAGTCTTCTCGCAAGTTGGATCGCCCCTTGACGAAGATCAACTAATTCTAGTAATCACGAGAAAGCCTTTGGAGAAATGTCGAACGTTCAAGAAAACGTTTGAATCTCATCGTAAAGATAACATAACCTCTCACGGGCGCCCCAACCGATTCGCTTCGTAATGAGTTTTAATACCGAAAAAAAAAAAAAAAAAACCTTTTTATCGCCGAAAGAGCTTCCGCGCGAGAACACGAAGCTTCGAAACGCGAATTTATTCAATAATATATTTCTCTAGAATCCCCTTGTCGGCGAGCGTAAATAATTTGAATTTCATAAAAAATGCGATCGCGCAAAGCCTCGTGCATTTTTTTCGTTTTTTTTTGTTTCTTCGTAATAAAATAAAAGGCGATTATCAATTAACGAGTACACTCTGTGATATAAAGCTACAAATAGCGCAAAGTTGAACCCCCATGAAGGATAAAAATGATTTCTTCACCTTAACTTTATTCCTTCGATTAAATCGAAGCGCGTAGCGCATAGTCTCCACCCGTATATATAGGTCATTCCGCGACCAATTTAATTCGTACAAAAATTCCGATTAAATTTTCTTCGATCCGAGCCGCGATTGTCGCTGTGACTCGAATGTTATTCGTCACTCGTGTAAAATAAATAAAATGAAAATAATAATAATAAAAAAAAAAAAATGGTTTGGGTAAATAAATAAATATCGTACGACAGTATTGACGTTTCCCATACAAAACATAGCGATTTTATTCTACAAATAATGGGATAATTTTGGTTACTTGTTGCTTCATGTTGTTTCTTTCTTTTCACTTTTTTTTTTTTCTCGTTTTTTTTTTTCCATTTTTTTTTTTTTGTTCCTTATCTCTTACTCTTTTTTTTTTTTTTTTTTATCTGAAAACTTGCGTAGTGATTTTCTATTCGTGATGCACAATTCGACACGGGTGTACCATCCTCTCGTGTCACTATTTCGTGCACATGGTACATGTTTATTTTTTTTTTTTATTTTTTTTTTTTTAATTATAACAAATAGTATAACACTCATTTTAACGCCGTAGTGCCGCGGACACCAGGGTTTTCGTCATTGAAGCGCATAAGAGACGCGTAGAATGCGATCCAGTGGCGATGAGGGGGGGAGAGGGGGGGCGAAGAGATTACCGAGTCGGCGTCGAAATCACCCTTCGTGAATGTCGCTGTGACCGAATTTTCACAACAGAAATATTTTGTCACAATTGCCGACGTCGACGCTGCTATCGTCGCCAACTCCGCGGTTCGCCGTCCTCGTCCTCCTCCTCCTCATTTTCCTCGAGTAACAACGCCTCCGCCGCACCCTGAACACACGAAAATTCATTTTTTTTTTTTTTTTTTTTTTTTGTTCTTTTTTTTTTTTCGGAAAAATTTCAAACAATATTTTCGATTTTACCCACACCGATCGGCGATGTTTTTATTTATCATATACCTCTATATCGATCTCCTCGTCGGCATTGGCCGGTACCTGTTCGGAACGCGGCGCATTATTGGCGTTCAAATTGGCTCCTACGACACCGCCCCCGCGGTGTAAATGATGTCCCGAAACCCACGTTACGGACAACAAACGATCCTGGAAATTGCGACCCTTGACTAACGCAACTTCGGCCTCTTTTCTCGATTTAAAGTTTATCACGATCGATGGGGTCGCGTCGTCGACAATTTGATTCACGATTTCCCCAAATTGCTGTAAATTAAAAAAAAAAAAAAAAAAAGAAAAAAAAAAAATTAATAACAATTTTTCAATACATCGAAATCACCGGAAATTTTTTTTTTTTTTTTTACCTGAAAATGCGTTAATACTTCCGTCTTCTCTTCGGTTTCGTAACCGGAAATAAGAAGACTCGTTGGTCTATGATCGACAGATACATGAGCGAAACTCCCCCGACCCCGTCCCCTATACGTAACCGCGTGACTTCCGCGTACAACTCTATTTGGTTTCGTCGTACGCGTTACGGCTCCCGTACTTCCGCCCGTTCCGAGTCCCAGAGCCGCAGCATGAGCCCTTAACTCGTTGAGCCTTTTTTGCAATTCCCCAGCGTCCTGTCCCTCCTGTTGCGCAGTCATGAGATCCAATTCCGCGTCGAGTATCTCTTTCTGCGTTTGTTCGCGAGATTTCGTTTGCGTTTTACCGGCGCCAACTTGTCCGTTCGTCGCTAAATCTTTACGCAAACCATCGATAGATTGTTGCATAGTTTTTATCGTAACCATTATCGCGTCTTTCTGCTCGGGATTTTTCTCGGCTCTCTCGATCAACGAGCGTATCTCGGCGAGTTGCTTATCCAGAAGTTCCTGTTTTCGTTTTCGCAAATCAGCCGTTAATTTAATAGCCTCCTTCCTCTTCTCTTCCTGTTTTTTCTTAAGGGTTTCCTTAGCTGCGAGCATTTCTTGAGTTTTTTTTATTGCGAGAACTTTGTCTTCTCTCGTGGGAATCGGTTGGGATAATACCGCTGGAGGTTTCACTGCCGCGGGGACGAGACTCTGCGTTACTTGTTGTTGCTGCTGTTGCTGCTGCTGTTGCTGCTGCTGCTGCTGCTGCTGCTGCTGCTGCTGCGGCTGTTGCTGTTGCGGCTGTTGCTGCTGTTGCGGCTGTTGCGATTGCTGATCTTCGCTCGGGCGACGCGTTGGAACGTATTCGCTGTCGTCCGGCTTTACTACCGCCGGCATCGCCGTTCCCAGTCTCTCTTTTATCGAAGGTCTACCACCCGGTGGTACATTTTCGATTGCACCACTCGACGAATTATTCGCGAGATTATTGTGCCAAAAAACTTTGATAAATCTATTGTTTAACACAGCCTCCGTGCTACGATAAGCGGCTTTCGCTTCGGCGGGCAATTGAAACGTAACGAGTGCCGCTTCCGGATCCCCGCCGAAGTTTACTTGTATATTTACAATTTTTCCGAACTTTGAGAAATGATTGTTCAACTGAGTTATATTATTCATGCTACGCGGTACTTTCTTCAATTCGAGGGAACAATTTGCCGGATTATGGATGGCACGCTGCTTCGGACCGAGACGATTGAAGTCGAATGCTTGCTTTCGCTTTAATGGATTCGATTGCGTGTGACTCATCTCCGTGGGATTCGAATGCGGGAGGACCGGCACGCTGATTAATTCTCGCTGTCCTCTACCGTAAATACCGGGTCCCGGTGGCGGATGTCGACCCCATGGCACACGCGGCTCCATACTTGGAGCGTCGGGATTGTACTCCGCGAATGCACCTTTAACATCGATAAATTCACATTTATTCATTTATTAATGAAATTTATTAAAATTAAAAAAAAAAAATTTATGGGAATTTGATTTGTATATTGCGGATTTTTAAGGTCGTTTATGAAAATTGTTCGTGAGAAATGCGGGAAAATCAACTTTTCGACAATTTTTTTTCGAGAAATTATTGAAATCATAGTTTTTAGTTATCAAAACTCTGCGAATGCAATTTTGATATCGATAAATTCATATTTATTCATTTATTCATGAAATTTATTAAAATTTTTTTAAAAACTTTATGGGAATTTGATTTGTGCTTTTGCGGATTTTTAAGGTCGTTTATGAAAATTCTTCACGAGAAAGTTACTTAAGGGGAGAAATAGAGAGCTGCTTTTGGAAGAGAGCAGCAAATGCGGGAAAATCAACTTTTCGACAATTTTTTTTTCGAGAAATTCTTGAAATCATAGTTTTTAGTTATCAAAACTCTGCGAATGCAATGTTAATATCGATAAATTCACATTTATTGATTTATTAACATTTTTAAAAAACTTTATGGAAATTTGATTTATGTTTTTGCGGATTTTTAAGGTCGTTTATGAAAATTGTTCGTGAGAAAGTTACTTATGGGGAGAAATAGCTTTGTCGGCTTCGGAAAATCGAAAATTTTGGAAGAGAGCAGAAAATGCGGAAAATCAACTTTTCGACAATTTTATTTCGAGAAATTATTGAAATCATAGTTTTTAGTTATCAAAACTCTGCGAATGCAATCCATTAATAAATCGATAAATTCACATTTATTGATTTATTAATGGAATTAATGAAAATTAAAAAAAAACGTTATGGGAATTTGATTTGCATATTGCGAATTTTTAAGGTCGTTTACAAAAATTCTTCGTGAGAAAGTTACTCAAGGGGAAAAATATCATTGTCGGCTTTGAAAAATCGAAAATTTTCTAAGAAAGCAGCGAATTCAGGAGAATTAACTTTTCAAAAAATTTAAAGGCGTATTGTATGGCGCAGGAATCGCAAATTTGCCGGTAAGTTATCAAAATCATAGAGTTTTTATTAATCAAAACTTTAAACGCGTTTTTCTCAAAACTTAATTGTCAAAACTGAGGTCACATATAGCTAACAATCTTATTGTCAAAAAAAAAAAAAAAAAAATTCAAAATAGAATTTTTTTTTCGTAAAATTCAACTTTTTTGTTTCGCTGCGTATTACTTCACCAATTCTCAACATTTCTTGCTTCGCGTTCTGCGGATAAGTGTTAATAAAAAAAGACCCTTCGCAAATTTCGAAAAACCCGTAAAATTCAGTGCCGAGAATTTATTTCCCAGTCTCGCGGGTTGCGGGAAAATACGCGCGATAGTTGAATTTCCAGCAATATTTGTACAATTTGCTGCTCATAAAATATATATATATAAAAAAAAAAAAAAAGTTACATCTATTTTTCCCACTCGAGTTATCCGAATGATACTTCCGTAAAATAACTTCTAAACATAAAAAAAAAAAAAGTTGCATCTATTTTTCCCACTCGAGTTATCCGAATGATACTTCCGTAAAACAACTTCTAAGCATAAAAAAAAAAAAAAAATGAATTCAATCGACGAGATCCACGTACCCATGTTGGAGTGATGTTGATTTCGGAGATGAGGCGGTGGTAAACTCGCGAGAGGAAGGTGCGGCGGTGGAGCATTGCCATTGTGCCCCGGAGGCGGTGGAGGAGTCGCTGGTACCGAGACGCCGGGTGCCTGAGCTCCGTGAGGTCCGAAAGTCAGAACGCGACTAAGCGCCACATCTTCCAAAACCACAGGATCGGTTCCGTGATCAAAGGGACAAAGATCGCCTCTCATGCAATATCCTTTCTCTGTAATTATCGATACGATTCGATATTAATTACGGTATTGAAATGCATAAAAGAAGAATTGAAGGAAAATCGTGAGATGCAATGTCTCTCACCGTCGAAATCGCGACACCGTCGTTTCGGTTGGAAAGTACCGGTCTGATTATTCGGAATATTCGACGCAACGGCAACGACACTCTGTATCGACTGACTAGTCGTGGAAAGCCTCATGTCGATATCTCCGTGATTACTATCCTGAGTCGGCGTACCGCCGGGACTCGTGTCGAGACGATCGGCTCTCGGGATCTCAACAGTTCGTTCTGTCCGGTCGATCTTTTTGCGATCGGTGGATCTCGAACGCGAACGCGATCGCAATGGCGTTGGCGATCGATTACGGAAACGCGCTCTGTGGTCGCGATTTTCGGGACCGTCGCGGACGCGGGAACGCAATGGCGATGTACTGCGACTTCTGGTGCGTCTGCGAAATAAAATACTGAACAATTTTTTTTATTTTTCCCGGTTATTCCCATTATTATAGATTGTTAAATGTTTATATTATTTTTGCGATACTAAAAGCGTAATTTTTCATGCGACAATTATAAAATAATAAAAATAAAATTTGTTATTCGATTCTAAAGCGAATTTTCGTATTGCAATATTAATAATTAGCGACGACTCGAGAATCGATGAAAAAAAAAAAAACGATTTTTTAGGTTTTAGAAAAATATTCCGGAATACATAATACAATATATATATTTTTTTTTTCAAGATGCAATTTTTTAAATGTAGAAAAAAATACTTTAAGCTGCTGAGCTGAGGAATTATCGAGATTACCTTCTCTCGTGCCGTCGCGCGTTTGACGGCGGAGATTTGTTTCTCCACGGACGACTCCTGTCGCGTTCGCGATCCCGACGTATGTGTTCCCGACTTCTTGACCGACGCCTGTCCCGTTCCCACGATCGTGAACGAGATCTCGATCGCGTTCTCGATCGCATTCGACCGCTGTTCGAGGTAAAAATCAACGAATTAATACAAATGAATTGTGCGATAATCGATTATAATCGAAATTTAAGACGATTAAAGAAATTTATTTTACCGGCTCCGCGATCTTTTTTCCTTTTCTTTGTCGTCCTTCTCGGAGTCCGATTTTCTTGTTTCACGTTTGATCGGCAACAATGGCGCCGTCGATCCGTTAACTTGAACCGGCGGCGGTGCGGGACACTCAGTCACGGGTACCGAAGGTATCGCCGTGTCGATTATATTTTCTGACATAGACATCGGTGCCACGGGAATAATTCCAGTCGGCGGAGTTTCGCTACCGCCGAGTTCTTGCTTCACTAACGGTGGCAAAACGTACTCTTGGGTTTCCAACGTTTTGAACAAAAGTTCCACGAAATTTTTTGTTTCTGTGAAAAAAAAAAAAAAAAAAAAAAACGAAAAATATCGCACATTAATAAACGTTAATATATCGAATTTCTTCGAAAATGTTATGACAAAAAATTATCTAATTTTTGTAAAAACGCTTTTTCCGTCAAATAAATAAATAAATTCCCGTGAAAATTCGATTACAATTAGAATCAAATATTATATACTTCCGTTAGCTTTTCGAAATTATTTATCGATATAAAGGTTAAGAAACATTTTAATTACTGTTATAAATGTAAAAGAAAAGTATTTCCATTGATTAAACATATAAATAAATAAATTAACGAAATGCATCATCAAAATTATGAAAATATGTGAAAATTTACAAAACGGAACGATAAAAATGTATATTTAATCTGCGCACCTTGCTGCAGAAATACGTCGAGTTGTTCCACCATTCCTCCTCGCAATTCTTCCAACGTTTTGTCTTTCTTGACGAGAGCGTAAACATATTTGGCTAGCGCTGCGGGATCTGCGTCGCATCTGAAAAAAGCATTTTCATCGTTAGCCGAAAGTATCGACGATTTGTTTTCTAACCCTTGCGTATCCGAGTAACGGAACAATATTAATGGGAAATCAATGCGCGGGGAATAACGAGAATAAACACGAAAATTCGATGTTTTGTGAATGAAAGCAATGGGGATTTGGAAAACAAGCCTCGGAGAAAACTCGGAGCCACTGGGATACTCGGAGTTATCGTAAAATCGCGAGAGTGCATTCGTCGTTTCGAAGCGAAACTCCGAAAGATGAAAGAAACGAAAACGAGGGAATCGAGGCACGAAAAACACGGGATATTGTATCACACGTAAATAAAATACCACACGCAGCGAAATATTCACGGCACATGTACGACCATTAAACATTATCATCTACGAACACACACCAGGATAGTTAAAAAAACGGGCAATCTGGCCTACTTACAGAGGCTCCAAAACGGCTGTTAGCCACGCCTTGAATTGATCGGGATTCTCTATTAACATTTTCGTCTCTAGATCGATGTAAACCACATGGGATATCGTCGATTTAACGCTCTTAATATGCACGGAATTCACAACTGTAATAAGTACTCTTCCTAAGTAAAGACAGTCGCCATTCTGAAATATCGCACTACTACACACTAAAGCCACCTTCTCTATGCAGCGTAAGGCTCGCGTACCGCCGTAAACATTCGTCGTCCAATCGCGCGTTCGTGAACGGCGATACTGAGAGCCGATTGGCCGTCACGATTATCGGTGATGTACGGCGGTACGCACCTTGCGCACTGTGGGGGGTTATTACAATACGGTTTCTATACGGCGGGAGACCACCGAGAACTTTCCAGTAATAAATCCATCGAAGAATTGACCTATGGCACGACCTGTGGCAAAGAAGTATCAACAGACTCGTAGCACGCTGTGCAAAACTGATTTAAAATCAGACATTTTTCTCAGAACCGTAAAAGTCACTAGCAATTCTCTAGTTTTTTTAAACGCGCGTTTTTCGTACTTAAGAACACGAGACGTCGCGTTCGAAGATATCGATTGTTGTTTAAATAACGCAAGCGATCAATAGACGGCGGGAATCAATAGCGTTGTTGGATTTTCGTTATTTACGAGGAAATATTACATACGATCGCATAGTTGTTTAATCATTAAAGAATAAATAGTAAGGGTAATAGGATAATAGCATTCAATAATTCGACAAATATATACGATTGTATTTTTTTTTATTTTTATGTTTTTTGTTACGATATGATAATAATAATAATAGCGAATAATGAAAAATAACAATTTGTTGGTTCGCCTAAATATGGAATTGATGCCGCATGCAGCGCGCCTCCCTGCCATTCGCTGGGGGGTCCACCCTCATTGGCATTGCTCTTCCCGTTTTTCCCCATTTAGTTTTCTTCACATAACGTATTATTCACATAACGTAGGTATTCACATACTTTGTTTTTTTTTTTTTTTCTTTTTTTTTTTACACTCAACTTTGTGACCTTCTATACAAGTATTTCTATAACTAAATATATAATAAAGGGTTTCGTAGACATGGGTTCTTTCGAAATGTGTAACAAGAAAGCGGCGGTGATGTAAATCGGCTGTTTCTTCTTTTCTTCGTAAATGAATTTTTTTTTTCTTTTTTTTTTTTAGGAAGCGCGTATATCGATGTTTCAGTTCTGTATTGCTTCGGCGCAACAAAGAAACAAAAAAAAAAAACAACTAAAGCAAAAGCTGTGCAGGCAAATCAGTAATGCTTCGTAATTTCTTCTGGTTGAGTAATGTAAATTTAATAGATTTCGCGCACTCGGCGAACACACTATAACTGTTTTACATGTCCCAACAGTATTATAAAATACGGCTTACTTTTTTTTTTCTTCTTTTTTTTTTTTTTTTTTTTTTTCTCGCGGAACACATATTATCCATGCTACTAAAAAACAAAAAAAAAAGATCGAACACGCGTGTCGATCAACGTTTATTCTATATATATAGATATCTATGATACGGGACGATATAATAGTTGAATGAATAATGCGCGTTCCATAGCATGCGGAATATAATAAAGTGTCGGGGGCGGGAGGGAGGATTCTATTTAAAAATGCTACAAAAATAATTTAATATTATAAAAAAAAAAAAAAAAAAAATATTGTTTTCCCGCTGAGATTTACGATGCTGAAATCTCTTGTGATTCGTAGCGTTGTGGGTTACTACTTCGATAAATCCGAAATTGTACGCAGAATGAAGACGCAAGCGAACGATCGATCGGTTCGCAAGTTTACGCATAACGAGGCGTATTATTATTTTTTTTGTTTGTCGTTTTTTTTTTTTTTTTTTTTTTTTTTTTTTTTTTTTAATAAAGTAAATTTAATTCAGTCATAGGTCATAAAAGCCCGAGGCGTGTCTATTTCCTTCGTTTCAACGAATACGGCGATACGGCGTATTACACTTAACAACAATCGATATATAACGGCAACATGCGGAAATAAAGTATTCTTATTCTTACGAGAAAACTGTATTAATTTTAAAAAGAAAGTTATTAAAATATCAATGAAAAAGAAAAAAAAAAAAAAAATTGAGTATTTCTGTTCGCGATATCTATGAATTCTGTTATTTATTGAAAATTATGAAAAACAGTGGATGAGAAACGAAATATTTTCTTTCGGCAACAATCGAAATCACATCATTCCGATAAATATGAAAAAAAAAAAAAAAAAAAAATTATCTCACAAACGATTTGTACAGATGCCTCGAATACGAAAGTCAACTCGAACTTTAATAAGCTAAATATGATTTTCTAATAATAGAAAACGAAAAAAAAAAAAAAAAAAATATATAAAAAAAAAAAAGTTCACGATCTCCCGTATTGAGATGAATTCAAAGTTGAATCGTATACTCATTATCACCGAACGAGAAATACCGCAACGAAATCGTTATTTCGTAGAATTTTTCTCTCGCGAATTATTAGTATTCCCTGAAATCGTATATATATATATAATTTTTTTTTTTTGTCTTTTAAGTTAATGATAAGAGAACAATATCTGTGTCAAGAATCGTTTCTCGAAGTAATCGTCCTGCACAACAGTTTGTCCTGTGAAGAGTCCTACAAACCGCGCGAATCCTTTGCGTTTTCATACTGCGTACCCTCGGCGTTAGCTTTTCCTTTGCTTCGATCATTTTTTTTTTTCCTTTTTTTTTTGTGTTTTGTCTCAACGACAGTTTTCACTTACATACTAAAGTTAATTGGATATCACAATATCAAGGCACCGCGTTCGGCGCCACGCCCTCTGCTCACTCGTCGTTTTTTTTTTTTTTTTTTTTCCCGTTCGAGACACGCGAGAGATACGAAAAAAAAAAAAAAAAAAAAAAAAAAAAAAATTATAGAAAAAAAAATTAAAAATTAGTCGTACTATTGCTACGATTAACTTTTTTTCCTATGGCGCGCGACGACGTTCTTGTCGGCGTTGGCCTCAGCCTGTAACCACCGGGATTCATCGTGTTACTCATAGCAGCCATATTCGGTGCTATAGTTTTCAAACACTTTGCCGCCTCCTGTAGCTGTTTCGAGAGTATCTCGTTTTTCAGCTTTTCGGCGTTTAATTCGCGACGAAGTTGCGCCTTCGTTTTGTTGCCGAATGGACAAAGAACTCTATGTTGTATCAAACACACGGCTGACGGTCTCGTCTCGGGATTTGGATGAATCATAAGCTGCAAAAAGTGAAGAAAAAAAAAAAAAAAATTATCGTTAGCGAATTTATCGAAATAATTTCGTCAATCGAATGTTTAACAATCGCCGCGAGCGAAATACGAACCTTTAGTAATTCATTGAGATCGCGACTATAGTGTGGCAATTCTTTAAGATTGCCGTTTCTAATGTCGTGCCATTCGGGACCATTTTTCGGAAGCGGACCACCGCCGCCGGCTTCGTATACCGTTAATCCCAATGCGAATATATCGGCTTTGCTGAGATGCGTGAAATCCTCGTGAAGAATTTCCGTCGGCAAATACCTGCAGTCGCCTTCTTCTACTTGGGGATTACTTATCGAGGTAACGTGTCCCAAATCGCCGATTTTATACGTTATCTCTTCTTCGACGGTTTCTTCCTCGTCGAAACCATCGTCCGCCGAATCGTAATTAACCGCAAGCAATCGTTTTTCTTTCGATATGAATATATTACCGGGTTTAATATCCATGTGAACCAATTGCATGCTGTGAACGTAACGCAAACCCTCGGCAACGTGAAGCATCAATTGGCGTAATTCCGCTTCTGTGAAATGCCTCTTTTCGCTCTCAAGTTTCGTTATCGCGTCCGCCAAACTTCCACCGTTGCAATACTCGTTCTGTATTATCATGTGATTGTCCTCCGCCCACGCGGAATAATAACGCACAACGTGCTGATGTTTTCCGAGGACTGCGTGCGCGTAAACTTCGTTAAGGGCGTTTTTCTCGTTTACGCTTCCCGCGACCGGTTTAATGCTCTTCTTAATCGCGTAAACGCAACCGTCCAATCGATTTATGCACTGATATACCGAACCAAATTCACCGGTACCGATCAAACCGATTTCGTGAAATTCTTGATGATATCGCGGGATATTCGACTCCTGCAGAGCGACTCTCTTCGTCGGCTGCTCGACCTCGTTGTCGGAATCCTCGGAATCTGCGAGATCGAACTTTGGTATTCTTATGCCCGGTGAGCTGCGATCGGAAAAAAAAAAATGCATTATTGTTTTATTCATTTCATTGCGGGTGGCGCGATTATAAAATATATCTCAATTCATAAAAATCATAATTTCGTTAAAAAAAAAAAACTTTTTTTTTTTTTTTTTTTTTTTTTTTTTTTTTTCTTTCGATTTCCCGATTTTTATTGCCGAAAATACTCACCCATTGAGACTTTGCTTGGATCGACTCCTTTTCCTTGCCGTTATCATCATTCCATTGGGTGTAAAGGGATTGACGTTGGCTGTTGGTTTGTCCAATTTGCTTTGAAAACAGGAAGCCACCGGTCGCGGTTTATCCGGCGCGAAAAGTCTGGTGCACTTTGAAGGTATCGGCGTATGCATAGCGCTTTTTTCAATCAAAGTTTTTGGCGTCGCCGGTGAATCAAAAAGCCTCAGAGCTCTGACTCTCTTGTATGGTGGACTACACGCCATCGATATTCTCGATTGGGGAGCTCCTTCTCTCGTTGGAATTCTTATTCCTGTGGGACCTGAAGATGGATAATTTTCAATTATAGCCAATAATAAGCAGGAATAATACGAAATGTAAAAAAGTTGAGCCATTTTACGTTTTTTTTTTTCAATTTTTTTACGATTCGTTTTTTGCGAAAAATATGCGTTTTAACGAAATTTATGTTGACGTTAATGCTATTAATTTGTCGAGCAAAAAAAATAGAGTCATTTTTATGGATTTAGGACGACGGGGAAGAAACAACGAGACTTTTAATTTGATATCGTCGATTGTTTCGTTATCGTCGTTTAACATTTAGATAATAAAAAAAAAATATTGTAAGATGAAAAACAATCTGCAAGTTCCAGAAGGACCACTCGTAATTCTTGTACCATTTGGACATTTTGCGGATTGCGATACCCCCAAACAAACGGAATAATTAGCGAATTAAATCGTTTACCATGTCGTTATGTTTGGAAATATTTTTGATGATACGAAATTCGATGTTTTTTTATTGTACGAAGGAAAGAATGCAAATAAAAGAGATCGACGATGAGTATGAGTCACGGGCGATCGGAGCGACTAATGCGTCCATGAAAATCGACGGCAACACAAATGCATCGTATGCGCGATGTTTGAATAAAAGAAAATAAAAAATTGTGCGTAAATTGTATTAACTCGTCGCAATAGTACGAGAATATCAAAATAATTTATCGCGATCTCGAAATAAACGATACACGCAGCGAACGCACAAAGAGAAGAGCGGAGGGTACGCGTCGCGCATAGGCGCAGGGGGTGAGATTGAGGTTTCATATAAATACGATGCAACAACGCTAACCTGTCACGGTGACGGCCGGAGTTTTGTTGTTATTGACTGGGGTTTCACTATCACTGCAGTCCATTGCATTACTGAATGACAATTTTCTCGGTTGCAAAAGCGGTGAGCATCCAAAATCTTCAGCCGATGAGTCCAAACCATCCTCAACATCGCATCCCGAGCTGTTCGTACGACAGCTGATGTTCAACTCCTCGTCCTCGATGTCGTAAGCATCGAAATGCAACTTTTGTGCAACTTCCATGTCTATCACAGCGTCACCATACGATAGTCCACCGTTGTTCCGACGACACTCGCGCACTTACTAACTCTAGTCACTAAAATCTTGTACCAATTAACTTAAATTTGGCAATTACACTGAGTGAACCCACGTTCATTCAAATACAATCGTTTTCACGTACCACGCTACGTTCGTTATAGCGGGTGGCCCAGTGTCCTATGGGAAAACGGGCTCAGCCAATCGCGGATGAGTTCACAAAATCGTCTTTATGGTAGGGTTTGTAACGGCGCTTCTCATTGGCTAGGATTTCTCCACAATGGCCCCGCAAGTGGCGTCCCCTACTACCTCGTTATACTTTTCGGCAGCCTTACGATATTCCCTTCTCCCCCCTCTTGGCGACTCTCCGCGGGCCTCTCCGAGAAACGATCCCAATTATATTATCTTTGTTCTGTCTTGAAAGAAAAAAGCCTTTCGGGTTTTTCTCGTCAATCCCCCCACCCGCCTTCTGATATGCGATCGTATCTCTACGATTTTTCAAACCCGGCTTCGATTTATTAACACTATTTTATCACTTTTACACGTGTAGAAATTTCGATTGCAATATACTATGAACACGAACACGAGGTTCGGCGACATTTAATATTTCGCCTTATATACCTGAAGGACTTTAAAACCTCCTCCGCTACCTGAGTTACACTCTCGATCTGCCTGCGGGCAAAGCTTTACGATTATCCTATCGTAAAATTGACCCGTTTCCTTAAGTAGTGGGCTGAAAAACGCCCGGATTATGCCGAGGCGTGTATCAAGTATATTCAAAATGAGTTCCTGTTAATTTCTAGTATTCAAGGCGAAAGCGGTTCTCCTTTACGAGTCTGCGAACGACCACGCGGTCCCTGTTTCTCATCTTGAAAGACGCATCAAAACTTTCCTTAAAAAAAAAATAAAAAGAAGTCCACGCATTCGTATTTGATGTATCTCTCGATTTTGCACACGCAAAATAATAATAGAGATTTTGTTTGTGATGCATAAACACGCATCCTGGTACAGCCTGTATACAATCGTAGCCAGCGTTATAGCCCAAGAGTTTTGGTGCTGCAGGGACACGCATAATATACATTTTGCTCACGGCGTTTATACGAGGACAATAAAAGCATTTTTGTTGGGGCAGCTGCAACCTGTGGCGTGCGTAAAGAGGCGGGGAAGATACGGCGAGGAGAGGGGGTGAAGCGCGTAGTAGTAAGCAGTAAGGCCGCGAGGAAAGTGGGGAAAGGTTGAGGGTTTCGCTGACCGCGACGAGTTGTCGGAATCGGCTGTTCGGCCTCTATGTGTGGCGTGCGGAGGGGAAAAAGAAACATAGAGAAAGAAAGAAATATTCGACGAGAGAGAAAACGAGAGAGCGGGGGGAGGGGGGAGGAAGAAGATACCGATACACAAAAATATACATTTACTACACGTTGACGACGTTTCGGCTGTCCGTAGTATAGTAACAACGAGAATCGAGTCAAAGCTTACAGAAAGAATCGAGAGAGCATCTTGACGGAAGAAAACAAAAAAAAAAAAATCGAAATAAACAAAAAGAGAAATGGCCGTCGACGACGTGGAAATTATGGTCACTGGCGATATCCATCCGTCCCTACAGAAACAAAATTCGCCTAATGGGTAAAAATATTAAAAAAAACAACTCTAAAAAAGCGACGGCTATGTAGTATCGCACAACTGAGATCCTCGAACTATCTGTATTAACCCGACATATGTCCGCCAATGAGAATCTAACCTCACGATAGTATGTACGAAGGCACTTTTGATTTGTTTTCTTTTTTTTTTTTTCAAACGATCTTCAGCAGGTGGGAAGACACGATCAGTTAAAACACACCAAAAAAAAAACGCATTCTTAATTATATACCTATTTTAATTCTCGCTAATGACGGTCGATCTTTCCGAAAGAAAAAAAAAAAAAAAGAAAAATTCGCAGAAAATTTAATAAAATTACGCGCTTTTCGTTCTTATCGTTAAGAACTCCCGTATTTACGAAAAAAAAAAAAAAAAAAAACACATTTGTATCCTCGTAGATTCGATTTTCTTCAGTTGCCTCAGTTGCCGCTGACGCAACTGGGATATCCGCAAGCGCAGGAATGGATACAACACAGAAAAGCGACGCTGAGGCCATGGGGATTGTTTGTCAATACCAATAACATCAGAGCGCCGCCAAGCGTACCGCGATTGGGAAAACGTATTATGAAAAATATTGAGTACTTCCAGAGCAATTATTTTTTTGTATTCATAGGTCTCGTCATCTACTGTTTGTAAGTTTTCAATCGCCATTATCATTGGGAACAATAAAAAAATCCGTATTATTAAAAAAAAAAAAAAAAAAAAAAAATTATAAAATTTCGATTTTCAGAATCACATCGCCTCTTCTTTTATTGGCTGTGGCAGCGTCACTGGGGACGTGTTACAAAGTATCCCAGAGACACGCTAAACAGGAGTTAACGGTATTCAATCACAAGCTGACGCTTGCGCAGGTTTACATGTTGGTTGGCATGTGCTCATTGCCTTTATTCTATATGGTCGGCGCTGGAGCCGTTCTTTTTTGGGTATTAGGTACGAAAAAAAAAAAAAAAAAAAAAAAAAAAAAATCGATACCAGTCGATTCGAAAATATTTTTTTACCAAAATCTTATTGCAGGTGTATCGTGGTGCATGATAACTCTTCACGCGGCATTCTACAACATAGACTCAGTTTTGACTCCAGGAGAAGACGAATTAAATTCATTAATGATGCAAGAAGTGTAGAAATATTTAATTGAATTCCGGATTACAGAGAGGGGAATCGTTTCTTCCACGAATATCGCGATTATTTTCTCTGACCAAAGTTTATATGAATATAAATATAGAAATATCAACGAATAACGAGCGTTTAATGATTTTTAGAAGAACGGCGATTGTATTTTGTTTTCTACTTAACAAAGCTTGTTTCGCGATCGACAGTGATAATTGTATATAATTGAACGTAAATTCAACGTGATGAAAATCAAAATAAATATATTTGATCTTTCTACAGATCGCGCGAGTTTTGAATTTTTTTGAATTTTTTAATAGATCCCTTCCTTACGCGCGAATATTATTGGTTTGTAGCGGAAAAAACATCGTTTCGGATGTTGGAGAAAAAAAAACGAAGTTTGCTCCGTATTTTTCGTAGCAGAGAAAGGAAGCGTCTCTGAGGTGTATATATGCGTCAGAAGGCTCCGCTGCCAGGTGTTACTCGATGCAGCGAGAATCCCTCGGCGACCTTCCCTTTTTCGAGCAAAAATTAAAAGGGTCCTTCGCTCGGGAGCCGACGAGAGATTTCGGGCGCAAAGCCCGCCTCGAGGATCGCCGACGCCGCACACCTGCCTCTACCAAAACTACCCCCACTGGCTTCTCTCTATTCGTCGTGTTGTGTTTTCCTTGCTTCGTTTTTTGCCGCTGCTGCTCTTCTCCCCGATGCACCGATTTAATTCAAAATCGACAAACTTTTTTTTTTCATCTTACCTGCGAATTAAATGTTTCCGCTCGTCTGGGATACATTATTATATTTTTCGCGTTCAAAACGATCGCGTATGCTACTGTATATAGATCCAAATTTCACACTGCCGACGAGGCTACCGAAGATTCAACACTTCAACACTTTTCATTAAAAAAAAATGTCATAGTTACGTTATCAGTGATAACTGATAAAACTCATAGCTATATCTATGTAATCTGCCGCGTTCTCGTATCATTCGAAAATGTATACACGCCGCTCGATGTCAAATACGTATGCCGGGAGAGAGTTCGATTCGCGGGGATTTAAATAAAGCCGCCTTAATACACGAAGCAGATGATCTCTCTTTTTTCATTCAGCCGACGAATGTGCTTTCGCGTAAAGCATAAACGAGAGAGCATATTATGCACGTTGTGTGTTTTCACCACGCGAGCGCCGTGTTGGGACGTAGTAAACCACGCGCGCGGTGTCCCCGAACTCGCGTGAGCGAGCGATCGTCTGTGAATCCGCTACAAAAAAAAATCATGACCAGTAAGTTTCTCGGAAATTCGCGGATTATCCGATCCCGGTGATGCTGAGATGGTGGCTATATTTTTTTCCTCGATGTATTCTAATCGTAACGCGACGAGCTGACGAGAGTGAACAGGATATCGCGTGGGTGGCTGGTGTCGATTGTAAATGGTATGCGTTCCGGTCATTTTTCTTATCGCTATATAATAATAATAATAACAAAGTCACCGCGTTTAACATTATCCTTTTTTTTTTCGCGATAACGAAACACGAATTCGCACCGATATTATCGCGAACAACACACGAACGAATGAGTCTCCGTATTTCGACAGATTTGGCGATGTCCCATTTTTTTTTTTCGTGAATTTTCAGCGTCGCGCACAGCCCTCAAAATAGAAATTAAAACGGAAGGAACACGTGCCCCGCGTTTTTTTCGTTTCTTTTTAAATTGTAACACTAATTAGTTTTATCGCAGAGGCTACAATGAACGACGAGGACGACGACGGCGCAAGATTAACCGATAATCACAGAGGAAGTACACCGCAACCGAGTATTTACCGCTCTACTCTCAGTGATCTCAACTTGGGGTCTCAGCAGACTATTTATCAGAGCGTTAGAAACACACTGTACGACGATGCGATTAGTCTTGATGAAGCTATGAGCAACGGCATCGGTAATTTGGAAGATTGTTTGCACACCAACGATTCATTGAGTCTCAGAGGAACGACGGAAACAGTTATAGAAGGCAGTTGCGGAGATCTGAGAGGCAGCAATGAGGGCGGAGGGTCCAAACTGGTAAAAAAATTATTCCTCAATAGTGTATAAAAAAAAAAAATGTATAAAAAAAAAAAAATTATCAAAAAGAAAAAATTATTAAAAAAAAAAAAATGTTTGTTTAATTTATTATTGAAAATGAAATTTATTTATTCGTTTAGCTACCCGAATTTCGCCAGTCTTCCAGTTTGCACTTTCGCGACGGCATTAGATCAATAGACTTTGTTATTGTTTGGGACCAACAGGATGAACATGCAGTCACCTTTAGGAGCGATGAATTTCGAAAGGTAATCATTTATCGATTTATTTATTTACGAAAAATGCTCCATTAATTAAAAAAAAAAATTACACAATTTTTCCGTTAAGTTTAGTTAAATACATCGATTTTTATTTTTATCATATATATATATCTTCGTCAATAAGAGCCAAAAATAAAAAAAAAAATTTCGAATTTTTCAGATTTTCGAGAGAAATCTCGAGTTTGAAGGTTTGCAACTGGAGTACGAACCGGCGGAGCCGAGCGGTTTGCGTTTCATAAAAATTCACGCGCCGCTGGAGGTGCTGAGACGTTACTCCGAAATCTTAAAGCTTCGATTACCGATGAAAGATTTGCAAGGTTTCGAAGTACCGCCGTCGCGCGGCAAGAAGATAATGCAAGAAGTGAATACGTGGCTTCGACGTTTCATAAAACGTTATTACGTCGACACGACGATATTTCCAACAATGAAACATCGTTTCACCGCCGTTTACAGCAGAGACAAAGAATATCTTTTCGATCTCGACGCGCCCGGATTTTTTACGCCGGCAACGCATTCAAGAATCGTACAGTTTATTCTCGATAGGACGCGATTTACCGAAGACAAAAGCGACGATTTTGCTTTTGGTATCGATAGATTGATCGCCGAACGCGCATACGTCGCCGCGTATCCCCTTCACGACGTGAGTATAATAATAATAATAATAATGGAAACATTTTTCAAAATTCAATATCCAAAAAGAAAAAGCAATAAAAATTTCCTAATTCCCGACAAAGCGTAGAAAAATCGAATATCGCGAACCCGAAACCCCCGCTATTGTCTCGCGAAAAAAAAAGGCAATTCGAAGGCTCATACATTTCTCGAACAATTGACCACCACTCGCAATGCCCATAGGTACCGATAGCGTACAATCGAAAACTCGCTATTGTCTCCACAGTTACCGATCCCTCGGCGTTTACCTGAAGAAAAAGTAAAAACAATTGATACCCTTCGCAAGTTATTGTCTTCGTAAGAAATTGGGATTTCGCGTACCCCGACTATTAGAAACAATAAGAGATACCAGACGAATCGTATCTTTTGTCTTTAACGCCCTTTGGCTATTGTTCGCGAATCTCGGAGTACAGTATATCGATTCGTAAATAAAGTACCGTTAGGTTCGAGGGTTTCGCAAAGATAAGCCTATCCGCCGCCCTATACCCGCCTTCGTGCCTTCGTTTCTTTTATCTTTAACTTTGAATCCCCGACCCCCCCGCGCCCTCCGAAAATTCGGGACGATATCCTTTTAAATATCCGAATGGTCGGGAGGTTTCAATTGAATTTTACCTTTCCACAGGGCAGTCTACGAAATCCGGGATCGATGAGATATCTATTGTACACCGAATGGGCGAGTGTCGGAAAATGGTTACACTATCAACCATTAGACTACGTTAAGGAATATTTCGGCGTTAAAATCGGTTTATACTTCGCATGGCTCGGTTTCTACACTCATATGTTAATTTTCGCCAGCATCGCCGGTCTCTTATGCTTTATTTTCGGCTGCATAACTCTCTTCTCGAACCAACCGAGCGAAGATATATGCAACGGAAAGGAACCCATCGATATGTGTCCGTTGTGCGATCATTTCTGCACTTATTGGGATCTGCGAAAAACTTGTGCACACGGAAGGATAACTTATCTCTTCGACAATCCTTCGACCGTCCTTTTTGCTTTATTTATGTCTCTATGGGGTAAATAATGCATTTTTAAAAATTTTTTTACGATTTTTTTTTTTTTTTTTCGACAAAAAAAAAACGAAATTTTCGATAGAGCGTTTTGGTGATATATCTATCGTTTTATTTTGCAGCGACACTGTTTTTGGAACTCTGGAAAAATTATTCTGCCGAAATAACTCACAGATGGGATTTAACGGGATTAGACGCACAGGAAGAACATCCGCGACCTCAATATTTAGCGAGACTCGCGCACGTTAGAAAAAAATCTGTTAACGTTATAACTAATACTGTTGAGCCGCGTGTACCTTTCTGGAGTATGAGACTTCCAGCGACTATACTTAGTTTCTCCGTTGTTCTGCTGCTGGTAAGCGAATTTTAACGATCGAAAAAAAAAAAAAAAAAAAAAAAAACGATATCGAAACTTTCGATTTCTTAAATTATGTTATTTCATTAATGGATAACGTTTTTTTTTTAGATAGCCGTAGCGATGGCAGCAGTTATCGGTGTTATTCTTTATCGAATGTCCGTTTTAACGACTCTCAGCGTATTGGGAGAGCCGCGGATAACGAGTAACGCTATACTTTTCACCACTGCCACTGCCGCGTGTATAAATTTATGTTGCATCGTTTTATTCAACTGGCTGTACATATGGTTAGCTGAGTACCTGACGGAGGTAAATACATCGCGACAATTGCAATTAACGATAAAAAAAAAAAAAAAAAAACAAAAATTAACAACGAATCGATTTTAACGAAATTTTTTCTTTCAGATGGAATTACTTCGAACGCAAACCGAATTCGACGACAGTCTTACGTTGAAAATTTATTTGCTACAATTCGTTAATTATTACGCATCGATTTTTTACATTGCGTTTATAAAAGGAAAATTGATCGGTTATCCGAGTCATTATAAGCGGTTTTTTCGGCATCGTATGGAGGAATGCGGACCCGGAGGTTGTCTCACGGAATTGTGTATACAACTCAGTATCATTATGATCGGTAAACAGGCAATGAATACACTTCTCGAAATGTTATTTCCGCTGTTTTACAAGTTTCTCAATACTTGGAAAGTTCACGTGAAGCCGAAAAATAGCGAGAAATACGAGAAGCAAATTGAATCGAGAAAATTTCTTCAATGGGTCAGAGATTACAAACTCGTGCAATGGGGTCCGCGAAGTTTGTTTCCCGAATATTTAGAAATGGGTAAGAAATCGATTAACGATCGCGTATAATTCGAGGATCGCGATGCCTAAGATTTTCAACCGAAAAATTATTATTTAATTAATTTTTTTTCTTTTCTTTTCTTTTTTTTTACAGTTTTGCAATATGGATTCGTCACTATATTCGTAGCGGCATTTCCGCTCGCACCGTTTTTCGCGTTGTTAAATAATGTTTTAGAGATGAGACTCGACGCGAAAAAATTATTGACGATGTATCGAAGGCCCGTAGGACAGCGCGTTCGAGATATCGGCATCTGGTACAGAATTCTCGATTCGATATCGAAACTATCGGTTATAACGAATGTGAGTATTAAATAAATAAAAAACTAACGGATTCGCGATAATTAACCGGAAGTTGATAATCGAAAATTTTCTTTTTTCTCGATGTATATTTCAGGGATTCATAATCGCGTTTACGTCGAATTTCATACCGAAAATCGTTTATCAGTATACCGTTTCGGAGGACTATTCGCTAAATGGTTTTCTTCAGCACTCTCTGTCGGCTTTTAAAACGGCGGATTTGGAAGATTTTGGAAAACCGGACAACAAAACGAATCCTTCCGTTGACGTGTGTTTTTATCCCGATTATCGTGAACCACCCGATTCCCCGAAAAAATACGATCTGACGGTAATGTTTTGGCATGTATTGGCCGCGAGATTGGCTTTCGTCGTCGTATTCGAGGTTCGTAAATTTTTTTTTTTTTTTTCCGACGCATTCGCGATCTCAACGGACCAAACAGAAATAACGAGCGATAATTTCATTTTTTTTTTTTTTTCGCAGAATGCCGTTGCATTGGTAATGATTCTCGTACGGTGGTGTATACCAGATATGAGTCCGGAACTTCGGGACAAAATTCGTCGCGAAACTTACATCACTAATGAGATAATAATTCAGCAAGAAGCGCAACGCGCGTGTATAAGGAGCGGAGCTATCGACGAACCGGAATTTCTTCGTCAACGGATTCAAAACCGCGAAAGCGCCGAAAGATGGAACAGAGTCATGAGAAATTCTCTTTCGACGTCTGACTTCGATCTCGAAATCCACGGCAGTCCGGTTTCGCTGAATCCCGAACAGCCGAGAACCGGACCGGCGGCTGTTTAACAACGATAACGAGTTTCTTCGTCGCAAATTCTTCGAATTCTACTGTAATTTATTTTGAATTCTAGTCGAACGTACTTATCTATACTAAGAAAAAAAGAAAAAAAAAAAATAACAAAACTTGTATAGATAATTTTCGTACGAATTGTCCTAATTGCACGTAAAGCACAACTCTCGAGTGTTCAAACTAATATTGACGATATTTTTTATCGCGCGATCTGTTAAATATGATATTATGTTACTTTATCGAAGTTACTATTCGATGGAAATATATATGAATGAATTTATATAAATAATATTAGTAATAATGGAATAATATATAAAATGGAATATATATATATATTAATGGTAAATACCTCAATGCAAATGGGAATTATATACATTGTACTTTGTTTTTTGAATATAAAAGATACGTTTTTTTTTGTTGTTTTTATCCTTCGAAACAATCGAAGAAAGTTATTTACTGGAAGTAAAGACAATGAGGGTTGTGAAACAAATGTACAATTTTATATGTAACATTAATAATTATACGAAAACATGAATTTTTGAAAAATAAATATATTTTCTCGTCTCGTAAATTTTTTCGTTTTTTCGACTTCTCTACAGATCGCGGTAACACGAGGGATTGTTGATTTTGTGTATTGGTTGTTATATCATCCGTTACATTTTTTTTTTAACGTAAAATATCTCAGTTTATCATACATCGTAAGTATATATGTACAGTTGTATATCGCGGCTTAGCGGCGGGGATCGCACACACGTCTCCCGCGAAAGCATCTGTGTGTATCGTCGACTTCGCTTGTTCGGTAACCGCATCATTCACAAAACGTGTCCAACTCGGATAAATCACAGCGTTTGGCACCGGGATAAAAAACATACAAATCTTTTTAAAGCAGAATGACGATTTGATTCGAAAAAAGTTTTCACAAATACGACAAATTTAGGCAAAAATAAATAATGGGAACTGTTCACGCGAAGGTACAGTTAATTCTCTAAGTGAAAAATCGTATAACCTCCGGAAAATTGTCACCATTCTCGCGGGTGCTTTCGTTCCGTCTTTTTTCTCGCGTCTCGGGTGTGTTGACGGTAACGTAATTTCTAATAATAATCGTTGGATCCATTTTTAGCAACAATATTATTATTTATAGACCTCAAAATAACGATCGATTTAATTCATTATTATTATAAATTCGATTTCGACGTTTCGATCTCACAGTGACGAAATATACATTCGTCAAAAAAAAAAACAAAAAAAAAATACCCGTCAATCATTTTTTATTTCAATAAACAAATCGTTTCCGTGAATAGGAGCAGAGCTCATCTAGAGATTTCGGATTAAACGACGCGAAACAAAAGAATGATGGGAATGAAATCACAGAGACCTTTCGGCAGGTAAGCAAAAAATTCGAATTAACACAGACATATTAATTGACGAATGATATTTTTCAGCCTACGGCTTACGACAGGTCTAACAGTTCAAATTCGAAGCAACAAGGGCCTTCGCAACCAAAAACTATCGATTTGCATCAAGTAGGAGTAAGTTTACTCGTCGTCAATTTTTTCGTCGAACACAAATTTTTTTTTTTACTAATTCATTTAACGAATTTCTCTTATGCCAAAAAATATAAATTTTCTTAATTTTTTAACTATTAATTAAACGTAAATAATTATTAGCGATAACAATGCAATAAATATTAAAAATTTATTTTCATCCTTTATATTTGCTTATAAATAACATTTTCTTTTGGTTCATCTGTTCTATTAAATTTGCAACACCAATTTTCTTATCCTTCGCTAAAATGTACTGAACGGTTTCCCTGCAAAATTAAATTCCGAGTTCACATTTTTTATGATGTTTTTTTCTTCGAAAAGGCAAGAGTCGACAAGGTGCATGTTGATGGCCTCATAAGGACGAAGGATGACATAATTAAGGCCCAAGTAACGGAGCTTTTCAAGGCGAAAGATTTTCACGATGTTATTCAGAGTATTCGCAAAGTACGCGACAGATTGGAGGCATTGGGATGTTTTAATAACATCGGTGTGTACATTGACACCAGCCAGGGGCCGGATGCAACACCTGAAGGAGTAGAGGTAAAAAATCATCATTTATCATTTATCATTTATCATTTATCATTTATCATTTATCATTTATCATTTATCATTTATCATTTATCATTTATCATTTATCATTTATCATTTATCATTTATCATTTATCATTTATCATTTATCATTTATCGTTTATCGTTTATCGTTTATCATTTATCATTTATCATTTATCATTTTTGATTTATTATTTTTTTTACACTAACAGGTAACGTTCAACGTTCGCGAGATGAATCGTTCGAGTTGCGGAATTCAGACGATGGTAGGAAATAACGAAGGTTCAGTGCAGATACACGCATCGGCGCCGAACATGTTTGGTCGTGGCGAACGCTTGCAAGTCGAGTATTCGTACGGAAACAAAAATTCGACGAATATAAATATTCACGCTACCAAACCCTTCGTAGACAGCAGACTTCACAAAGTGTGAGTTCACTAATAATTCGCTAATGCGATATATACTTATCGATAATACGTTAAAAGTTATTGAATAAAAATATTTTTCGCAGATTAACCGGAAGTGTGTTCAGTACCGGTACCGACGTTCCTTGGTCCGGTTACAAAGAAAAAGATAAAGGATTTATGATAGATTTAGCTGTGAGTCCCGGTGGCGCCGGCGCTCTGAAGCACAATTTTCAGTACGAAGCGGCGTATCGCGAAATAACATCGTCGAAACAAGCGGCGTTTCGCGTACGAGAACAGTGCGGACCGAGTCTCAAATCTGCACTTAGATACATCTGTTCGATCGATCGACGAGACGAAACGGTATTTCCTACGGCGGGTTCTCTGGTTAAACTTACAGCGGAAATCGCTGGTCTCGGAGGAGATATCGGTTTCGTTAAGAACGAATTTTCCATGCAAAATAACTGGTCCCCTCGCGAGTGGATCGTAAGTCGCGCATTATATTCGTATTTCGCGATTTTATTGATATTTTTTTCGGTTAATCGACGAGAAATAATTTTTAATACATTTTTTTTCCAAGACTTTTCAACTCGGAGCTCAAGCCGGTTTTTTGCGGGGCATAAGCAACGACATGCAAATAAGTATAGCGGATCATTTTTTTCTCGGCGGACCGTTGAATCTCCGGGGTTTCGAGATGAGAGGCTGTGGTCCGCGCGACGACGGCAATGCTATCGGAGGAAACATTTACTGGGCTTTGGCTCTTCATCTCTACACACCGCTGCCTTTCAGACCGGGAAGAAATAGTTTTGGCGAATTGTTTAGGTTGCATGGATTCATAAACGGTGGCAATTTGGGAAACATATCGTCGTCCAAAGGTACTTTATCATTGAAATTCGTTTATCGTATTGCATCTCTCGAATTTTACGAAATTTTATAATTTATATATGTGTTTTAATTGCAGACGGTGATATTAGCGAGAATATGAAAATATTCACGGACAACGTTCGTTGTACAGCGGGCGGTGGTATCGTTATGAAGATAGCGGGTATCGCGAGGATAGAATTAAATTTAGCGGTACCTTTGCTCATCGCGAGAAGCGACGTTCTTCATCAGTTCCAATTCGGCATCGGCATGCATTACTTGTAAACCTTTTTCTCGTCACCAGATAGTGCTTGTAAATTAAATAAATAATGAAAAAACTGAAAAAAAACACACCGGATGAGATCCGCGATTCGGATTGTTTGTTCGTTGTGCAAACGGTATGTCGGTAATCGTCGGTCTCTGGTATCATCACCGGGTGTCTGTATAGTCTTCGAAATATACAATTAAACTATTCTGTCTTAATTCGTTTTTATCTGATTTTTCTCCTTTCTCTTCCTGTAATAAGCGTATAAATCGAAAGTTTTGATACTTTACCTCGAGATGATTTGAAAAATCTATTCTCCCGCTTGCATGGCGCCGAAAAAATAATGCGCTTTTTCGAGAATATCGAAACGCTGAAATTAAACAAAAATAGGATTTCACGATGTTTTCATTCTTCGATCCGCGGTACCGCGATACCGCCGATTTATTTTCAGCAACTAAGTAGTTCCGGTTTCGTACGCCGAGGATCTCGCGTCTGATTTTTTACTGCGCTCCCAGTGCACAGCGCGAACGGGAAAAATGCATAACTCACATAACCTCAATCAACAGAGATAAACGTCGATCATGAATTGAATACGTTATTTATTTATTTATCGAAGGTAATTCATGAATTAACAAAGATCCGTTTCTTTCGTCCGGCTATTCGGTGCGTTTTTAATACGAAGAGAACGCGAAAAAAAATGTTTTGTTTGTTTCTCGAGTGTGTCATTGATCGTTGTTATCGCGAAGTTTTCGGCGCCAATATCTTGAATGTTTGTTATTGTCGTGCTGTAAAAAATAAATAAACTAAAAAAAACGTTGTTTTACGACTCGACGGATATCCCAAAATTTCAGAATTGTGCATCATAGCTGCCTGCAAAAATGTCGCGTATAGAAACAGCTGAGATTATCGAACTTTGTTCCGACGATGAGACGCCAGTGAAAGAAGATGCTGCGAAGAACAAACCTTCCAAAACTTGTAGCAACTGCATAAATTTCCAGTGTGTATCAGGATTGCACCTAAAACCGGCGCCATCTTTCGCATGCGCCTTTTACGGCGTCAATCCTGTTAAGAAAAGAAAACGTCTTATATGCAAAAAATGTTTCAATATCGCGATGGAACATCAAGAGGTAAAAACGCTGCGTCCGATGTACGAAAATAAGGATAAACGATTTTTTCAACTATTTTGATTATCAATATTCTTTCAGAAATTAGCTGCGGCTGTGGTGAACAAAATGCCGATATTGAAGTGCGAATTTCCGGATCACACGATGGAAGTCGAGATATCGGATAGCGAAGATTCTGACGATGATAAGAAGGAAGATCCAGAAATGGATGGTACAGAATTATGACAAAAAAAATTTGAAATTTTTTTTCGATTTTTTTTTTTTTTTTTTATAATCAAAATATAATTTTACAATTTCAGGAAATTATTTGCCGGAAGACGTTCTTCTGGATATAGAAAAAAAACTCGAACCGGCGTTAAGCAACGTTTTTAAAAAATATGATATTGATTATCAAATAACGGCATCGCACGACATACTGAAAGCCGAATGGGAGCGCATAAACGGTGAGATAGTTTCCCGTCGATAAAAACAGAAAAAAAAACACTCGGAATACCTTACTAATGCGTATTTTTAATTTACGAATTTCATTAGAGACGAATCAGACTCTCGACAACAGTATAACGGCGATGATAAAACAAATGGATTCGCTGCGCAACAGTCTATACAGCGGTTGCGTTCCGGAGATAAGAATGCTGGAGGAGTTGCAAATTCACGATCCTCCGCGTCCAAAGCCATCGCCGCCGGCCGCAGCCGTAGCGCCGATCAAGCGAACGCCTCCGAATGCATCGAACGTCGGGGACAGCGAGGTGATGCCGTTGCACGCGGTTAATCGAAGTTTGGGTTACGATTTGCCGCCGCAGGGACCGTTCACCAAACATTTTCCCGAAGTCGAAGCGAAGGTTTTCGTCATGAAACATCCATTGATGCCGTGGGTTCGGGGAAAAGTTCAGCAGGTTTTGTCGCGTTCGCCGATTCAATGCCGAGTCAAGTTATCCGGTCGTCGAAGCAACGGAACCGTACGAACAGTGGCCGGCAAACATATAGCGAACGCGACTCCGTGTTCGGTGATTATTCCCGTCGCTACGAGAGTCGTCGCCGTATTTTTCGATGCAAATTCCAGTGACTATTACAGCGGCGTTATCGCCGAACCGCCGAAATCGACGAATCGTTACAGGTGAGTATCGCGATCTCGCGATTTTCGTCTCTTAACTCTTTCGATGAATTAATTTTAATCATTTTTTTTTTCTTTTTTCTTATTTTCTCACAAAGATATTTGGTATTCTTCGACGACGGATACGCGCAGTACGTTATTCATAAATACATATGTATCGTCTGCGAAAGTTCGAATCGCGTTTGGGAAGATATACCCCTCGAGTCGCGAGATTTCGTGAAGAAATATCTCGAAACTTATCCGGAGAGGCCGATGGTGAAGCTGCTGCCGGGACAAGTCGTTAAAACCGAATGGAACGGAAAGTGGTGGATCGCCCGTGTCGTACAAGTCGACGGCAGTTTGGTGCAAATGCATTTCGATGCCGACGATCGTACCGAATGGATTTATCGAGGTTCGGCGCGTCTTGGACCGCTTTATCTCGAACTTTTGAAGGCAAACGCCCGGCAACAGGGTCACCATGCGTCCGCCAATACGCCGAGTCGTCACAGACTTCCGCCACCGGCACACGTTAGTCTCTCTGTATTCTTATAATTAAAAAAAAAAATTAATCAATTAATTCGAAATTTCGACTAATCGCAATCGTTTTTCGTACAGAAAATAAACGCTCCGTACGTCGAGTACACCTCGTGTAATCCCGAGTTGGATAGCGAACAATCAAACGACGCATCGATCGCAGAATCGGCGAAATCGGAAACGGGGTCTTCGGGAAAAGTTGCCCCCGCGACCCCCGCAAGTACCGCCACACCGGCGGCTCCCCAATCCCGAGCGGTCGCGAAAAAAAGCACAACTCGGAGGCAAAGCACCGTCGATGTTGGGAATTACGTTACTCCGACCGCTGAAACTAAACCTTCGCATAGCATTGTCGTGAGTTTCGAGAATTTTTTTCTAATTTTTTTTTTTCTTTCTTTTCTTTTTTTTTGAATTTTTTACTAA
This sequence comes from Buathra laborator, assembly GCA_934046635.1. Lineage (NCBI taxonomy): Eukaryota > Metazoa > Arthropoda > Insecta > Hymenoptera > Ichneumonidae > Buathra > Buathra laborator. The sequence goes on from OW203900.1 coordinate 12,454,799, forward strand.
TTTTCTTTTCTTTTTACTATTTTTTTTTTTCTTTATTAATTTACCTAATTTTTCTTTATTTTCTTTATTTATTTTTTTCTTTACTTTTACTAATTTTTTTCGCCGATACGGTTATAAAAAAAAATGTATATATTTTTTTTACAGTATTATCAAACGCAGAATAAAATTCAAACGCGGAAATTCGTGGTTCACAAGTGCGGTCCGCAATGCGTTAAAGGAATAACGTTTACGCCGGACGATCTGAAGGGATATTCTCCCCTTTCGATTCCCCTTCTCTGCGGTTGGAATCGACAACTTTGCAAATTTCCAAAAGGCAAAAAAGTTACTCTCTATCAAGCGCCGTGCGGCGTGCGATTGCGAAATATGGAAGAACTTCACAAATATCTTCGAATAACGCGAAGTCCGATGTCCGTCGATTTGTTCGATTTTGATTATTGGGTTCACTGTTTGGCAGAATTCGTTCTCGATAAGTGTTTCGTTAATATCAAAGATCTTAGCTATGGCGTGGAAAACGTACCGATTCCCTGCGTCAATGAGATCGATCACGCGCTGCCGGATACTATAACTTACAGTACACAGAGAGAACCGACGGAAGGCGTTCACATTAATTTGGATCCCGAATTTTTGTGCAGTTGCGACTGTACCGACGATTGTCAGGTAGCGAAACTTTTTTTTTGGAAAAAACATTTTTTTTTTTTTCGAAAAAACTTTTTTCGATGTTAAAGTATTTTTCATTCAGCATTTTTTTTTTCTTTTCGATAAAACTTTTTTCGATCTTAAAGTATTTTTCATTCGGCATTTTTTTTTCTTTTCTTTTCGATAAAACTTTTGTCGATCTTAAAGTATTTTTCATTCAGCATTTTTTTTTTCTTTACGATAAAACTTTTTTCGATTTTAAAATATTTATCATTGGGCATTTTTTTTTCTTTACGATAAAATTTTTTTCGATTTTAAAGTATTTTTCATTCGGCTAATTTTATTTTTTCTTTTCGATAAAACTTTTTTCGATCTTAAAGTATTTTTCATTCGGCATTTTTTTTTTCTTTTCGATAAAACTTTTTTCGATTTTAAAGTATTTTTCATTCGGCAAATTTTTTTTTTTCTTTTCAATAAAACTTTTTTTGATCTTAAAGTATTTTTCATTCGGCATTTTTTTTTTTTTTTTTCGAAAAAACTTTTTTCGATGTTAAAGTATTTTTCATTCGGCTAATTTTTTTTTTTCTTTACGATAAAACTTTTTTCGATCTTAAAGTATTTATCATTCGGCATTTTTTTTTCTTTACGATAAAATTTTTTTCGATTTTAAAGTATTTTTCATTCGGCAAATTTTTTTTTTTCTTTTCGATAAAACTTTTTTTGATCTTAAAGTATTTTTCATTCGGTAAATTTTTTTTTCTTTTCAATAAAACTTTTTTCGATCTTAAAGTATTTTTCATTCGGCATTTTTTTTTTTCTTTTCGATAAATCTTTTTTCGATCTTAAAGTATTTTTCATTCGGCATTTTTTTTTTCTTTTCGATGAAACTTTTTTCGATCTTAAAGTATTTTTCATTCAGCTAATTTTTTTTTTTTTTAGGACAAAACTAAATGCCAATGCTGGCAATTGACGATCCAAGGAGCAACTCTTGGCGGACGTGTGCCGAATAACGCTGTCGGTTACGTTTACAAAAGACTACCGGAATGCGTAACAACGGGAATCTACGAGTGTAATTCGCGATGTAAGTGTTCGGTGAAGACGTGTCTCAACAGAGTCGTTCAGCATCCGTTGACTCTAAAGTTACAAGTCTTCAAAACGGCGCCGAGAGGTTGGGGAATAAGATGTCTCAATGATATTCCTAACGGATCGTTTATATGCATTTACGCCGGAAGATTACTCACCGAACAGGTGAATTATATATATTCTTTTTCTTTTTTATTTAACAATTTTACAGAGTATATTATATAAAAATTTATGTTTTTCGGATTAAAGGGGGCGAATGAAGGCGGAAAAAATTACGGAGACGAATATCTCGCCGAACTCGATTACGTCGAAGTTGTTGAGGGTATTAAAGAAGGTTACGAAAGCGACGTATTGGATCCCGAAGGACCGCTTGACGAACCGTCGGAAAAATCAGGAAAAGTTATGGGAGCCGCGAGCGACGAGGAAAGTTCGAGTAGAAAGGGCGCCGGAGAGTCCGACGAGGATTTCAATATTAATCTTCACAAAGGATACGGCGAACTCGACTGCGAATCGGAACCACCGACTCCCATAAGGTAATTAAATCTTTAAAAAAAAAAAAAAAAAAAAACGGAAAACGTAAAATTTTTATTTTTTTTTTATTTGCGTTTATAGGAAACGATTGAGGAAACGAAAAAAAAGCGAAGAAAATAGCGGTCAGGATGGGTCCGAAGATCGCAGCGAAGACGGTAGCGTTACGAAAGGTTCGGAATCTTCGACGGCAAAATCCGTTAATCAGGACTCGCAAGAGATATTGATAAGCGACGATGAAGATAGCAATAGTGCTAATAAAGGTCGACGCGAACCAAGCAGATTCGAGCCGAATCTCGAGCCCACAGAGGTCAAGAGGCCGACTTTAAAATCCGTAAGGGATTTCTTCGGTGAGGATGAAGCCGTTTATATAATGGACGCGAAAACAACGGGAAATATTGGCCGCTACTTGAATGTGAGTTGAACAGTAATAATGTTTCTCCCGAAAATTTCGAAGACTTTCCGATGAGATAAAAATCGGAAAAAAATCAACTGTGCGAAAGGTACTGAAAGCATTAATTTTGCATAATAATAATTGCAAAAAGTTGTTAAATTGTTGAAAAAAAAAAAATTCTGAACGAATTATCCGGTAACTTAATTTTTTTTTTTTTGTTTTCGTTAATAACTTTTTGGAATTATTATTATGAAAAATTAATTTTTTTAGGACCTCCCGAATCGTTGATTTTTTTTAAAGATTTTTATCTCATCGGGAAATTAATCAAAATTCGATCGAAATCTCAATTTTCGTTGGAATTGTTATTCTCATTAAATATCTCACGTTTTCGATGTATTGTTTCCGTTTTTATTTTAAATTTTACTCGTTTTGTTTTAATGTTTGGTATTTGCGGACCCCGAAGATGCAAAAACATCGATTAATCAATTTTTTTTGTTTCCTTGTGATTTCAGCATTCCTGCGATCCAAATGTCTTCGTACAAAACGTTTTTGTCGATACGCACGACGTAAGATTTCCTTGGGTATCGTTTTTCGCGCAGAATTACATAAGGGCGGGTCAAGAATTAACGTGGAACTACAATTACGACGTGGGAAGTTTACCCGGCAAAGTAATAATATGTCGATGCGGTGCGCCAAATTGTCGCGGACGTTTATTGTAAACTTTCGATCGATTATTCTCGCGTTAAAAATAAAGTGTTTTTGTTCAAATTCCGAACGATTATTCCCGACAAATAAATCGATGAAATAATTTATTACAAATGTATATAATAGAAAAAAATGATAAGTCGATAGTGAAAAACACATTTTTTCCCTTTTTTTTATACTTTTTTTACGAAAAAAAAAATAAAAAAAAATAAAAAAATAAAAGCGCCAATAAAGAGAAAATAAAAAAAAATGCACACGAAAAGTCACAGTTACCATTGAAAAAATGGATGCTTTTTTTTTATTACTAAAAATACAAGGTAAATTCATAAAGTTCACACAACGCAAATACCAAGACGCGTCGCCTTATGCTTATATTGTTTTTTTTTTTTTGTTTTTATGTTTGTACCAACTTCACGGACTCTCACGAACAATCGGACTCTCGAGTTGCTTTTACACGCTTTGATTTATTCTATAAGCTAATTTATCTCTAATAAGCTATATTGTCAATGTATAAAAGAAAAAAAAAACCACAAAAATGAAACGCACAGTTTGATTCCGTCGTATCGATGTAACGTGAAGAAAAAAAAAAAATCTCTTCTGCTATCCATCAAAATAAAAATAAATTGTGAAGCAACAAAGAATTATACGCATTTCCCAGTAATTCGGGGTTTTCGCAGTGATTACAAGATTTCTCGCAAGTTTCTCACAATTACGCGTACATTAGCATCGGATTTTTTGTTTCGTAAAAAAAAAAAAAAAAATACGAAAAATCTATCGCAGTCTAACGCGAAATTCCGTTTCGTACTCGTGTACGAAAAACGGAACTTTAATCGATATATATATATTCGTATATTAGGAAATTGCGTTTCACTATTAATTCCTATTTCTTGCAGTCGTATATATACACCTATATAAATATATAGGTAAAATGGTTCATAGGTCGTATATGGAGAATGCAGTAACAAAGCAAATTGCTAAAGTAACAGAAAAATTATAGAAAATAATAAATTTTTTTTTTTTTTTTTTTTTTTTAATGCTTTTTTGTTTCGTTTTGTTTTTCTCGTTTAGGTCATTTTGGTTTTGTGCTAATGAAGCGGACGAAGCAAAACTTTTATCTCGTCTTTCTCCGCGGCGTCGATGTAAGTTGCGCCGTCGGGCGTCAGACCGTCCGGATTAGCGCCTTTTTCCAACAGCAGCTTAACGCAATTTGTGTGCCCCTCCCAGATAGCCGCTAGAAGGGTAGTGATACCGTGTTTGTCCGTCGCCTGAAAATTATTTATTTCGTATTAAAAAAAAAAAAAAAAAAAGAAATTACAAGCGAAAAATCACTTATCTGGAATAACGCAAAACTTACATTGGCGTTGGCACCTTTTTCGAGAAGATACCTAACCACTTCGTTCTGTCCGTAGTCCGCAGCATAGTGAAGTGGTGTTCTCCCGTCAATCATCTGATTGACGTCAATGTTCTGTTAAATAAAAACAGAAAGCGAGCGCTGATAATCAGTCACGCACGGTATATGCGAAGTGCGATTAAATCCGTAACGTCTTTGTTCTTTCGAAACAAACAAAAAACAATCGATCTATCGTCGTGAATCGGGGAAAACAAAGAAAATAATGAGAAATGCGATTGAATTGGATAGGAAAAGAAAATCTCAATGCCGCGAAGAAAATTCGTTGCGGGGGTTTGACTAACGAAGAATTTTGTCAACGTTAATCGCGTGTAGAAAAATTTTACTCGTCAAATACACACCTTCTTCTCGACGATGTCACGGACCTGATCGAGATCGCCGTTTTTTATTCCCCACACGAGTTCACTCATTTTTCAGGCTTTGTTTTGATTTATTTAAACTATTGTTTGATATACGTGAAACGAAATATATTTGAATAATATATTTCAACTTTGACGTCGAGGTGAATTCATCGAGAGCGCAGTGTGCCCAGGATAAACGGTTTGTCGGGTTCTCGGGGTCGGGTCGAGACGGCTGTGTTGTAGATGGAGCGACCGAAGACCCGTAATTATTACCCGTCATGCATTGGGGAGGAGGATTTACCGGCCGGTGTGTGTGCCATGAGAAGCGCGCCGCGTTCTCTCGTCGTTTCAACAGGAAAACCATTCTTTATACGGGATAACGATTAGAATTTATTGCATTCAATTGTTCTTTCCCTAATTCGACCGATGTTTCTGGGAAGCGAAACTTCCGGCTCGACTGACGAAGCGTGTCCACCGTTCTCGGGTATGCGACTACACGATTATTACAATACTTTGTTATCTCTATATTGCATCTCTAATATATATACAGCGTACTGTAAACACGCGAATTCGTCATACGAAAAGAGAAACATCGCGAGCCGCCGATGTAATAATGCGAATACAAGGAGTTGTATAAATAAGTAGAAAACTCTTGTTAAATCACACGGAAGCAACTAAAAACTATACTTGCTGCGGTACATAAAATGAAAAGTGGTAAATACACGAGGGATTTCTGGTTTTCTGTACCGAACACGATCGGTAATCCGAGACAGCGACCAACCTTGATATTACCAAATAGAGCAAATACTTGTCCCGTATCCACTCTTATTTACGATCAAACGTATCGCCGTTTGGTGATCCGCGATCCGTAAAGCCTGAAACACAATGCAGGAAATAGGATATGGCAAGAAAAAAAAACAACTTGTACGTTCGGATAAATCTCTTTTATTTATAGCCTTGGCGTCCCGAAGTATTTTTGCATACTAGTATATTCGCGTGTTTAATGAAATTTATCGGAAAGAACCGTTCGATCGTTCGTTTTGCACGGTGATTCATCGATGTAGATTACGGTTGCATATATTATAGTCGCCAAGTGCGAAAGAGGGCCGAGTTTCGAGAGGGACTCGACAGAGATACGCGCGTGGTCCTCGAGGAGCGCGTGATTCACCTCCCACTCGTATTTCTGCACGACTGGCCCCATTCTCCTCATCTGGAATATTCCCGGGAACTATACACTCGCGTCACGAAAATCAGAAGGACGTAACTTCTGCCCCTAAACATACGAAATACGCCTATCTGTTTTAACCCATGCGATATCCGCGTAAAAACACTTTCACGGGAAAGTATGCGATGTACGCGAGATCCCCATTAGTGTTCGGCGAGTGTCTGACGCTTAGCGGAAGACTCTTCGACTTAACTATATTACAGGTTCCGTAATTCCACAATTAGTCCATATCGCGCTCCGGACATCTATGTATCAAGACTCCATCTACAGAATTGTATTATGTTTATGTTTTTTTTTTTTTATTACGTCACGTGGCACTTGCGCGCGACTGTTTTATTTGGAACGAGATATCGATACGATCGCGCGATCTACATATGCGCGGTACACGAGGAGGTTATATCGATGTTTATTTTGTAACATTCAATTTTTAAAAAGGGAATTAAAATTGAATCTCAGGGACGCGTTCCGGATCAGTTTAACGATTAAAAAAATCGCGCCAAGGTTGACAGTCTCGAGGATGTAGACAACCGGAGTCTCCGCGAGTTTTATTATGTACTCAATTCGCGATCTATCGAGACGTGACTAACGACAAACTCGTGGGTGGTGAGATTAAAAACGGAGATCGATGTATAAACTCGAGGAGACAGGAAAAACTAAACAAGATGTAATTATCTTTGGTCAATTAACGCATCGGAGAACGAATGATCGCGTCGAGTAGGCGTGTACTTCTACATATATTTTTTGCTAACAACCCGTGCAGCAGACATTTTTTTTGTCACCCTCGGCCTTCGAGGATCAAGTGGCCTTTACAGCTTTTTTTTTTCACATGTTTTCGTTTCGCTTCCATCCCACGCAATTCCCTTCGCCGTTCCATTCGCCGTCTTAATTATTGCTCTATTAATTCTTCGACATTTTTACCCGATGCGTTCTGAAAGAGGAACGATTTCCGGTATCTCGTTAAGTTTTCCCGGACTATTTCTCGCTTCCGCAGGATTCTCGAGTTCTCGTTACAAAACTTCGTCTCACTCTGCTCGTGAAAGAAATATCGTCATTTACGGTCAAAAGGCAACGGACCGATGCGCCGGTCAACTGCGCGCAGCGCGAAGTTGCCCCCTCTCAATTTTTTGTTCGCACTGTCAATTGTTCGGTCGGTGATACTCTACTGCCGTTGAAATCTCATATAAAGTTCATAAAAATTTTTGCAACCGGTGTACAAAACGCCCTGCGTGCATCGGATGCATCTGGCGTGATGCGTGAAGTAAAACTTCCGGTTTAAAATAAAAGCCCGCAAACGCTTGCCGTGCCAATGGTTATACAGCGTCTTTTGTTAGAATGCATCGTATGTGAAATGGTTGAACACAAACAAAACAAAAAAAAACAGAAGAAATGAATGTACGCTATCGCGATTGCGTAATCACGAAGGAAACTCTAAATGCACCGGGCGCTTTCATCGACTCGCGCATAACTTCCAATATACGACTTTCCTTATTGCGTTAGAAAACCTCCCGTGCGAGAGTCGCTCATTAGTTTGACGATATTTCCGCTCGGTGGCGTTAGGCGAAAAAAAAAAAAATCCATTTGTCCGTCGATTTTCCATACGAATTAATCGATCGATTTTATTACTCGTGCAATCGATCTTACGAAACGACGCTTTCCTGTATAACGAATTATTATTAATTCGTCAATTATTCGCAGGATAGGAAAAATGAAAAATAAAAAAAATTCAACAATTGAATAGCATTATTAAATAAGTATATTATTAATTTAACCACATATATAGTATAATTACAATCACACATGTTTACAGTACATTTGGGAAGGCTTTCTGCCGGGGGCAATGGTTGGCGTGTTTGCCGCGTGTATTCGAGATATTGTCATCGTCGTTATTAACCTTATTGTTGTGTCTGTTTTGCTTCGTGTTTTTTTTTTTTTTTTTTATTCTACTACAACGTGATTCGGACAATCTAATCGCGGAACGAAAAATCTCGATGGAAAAACATGAGTACACCGTAACGGAACGCGACGTAGCGTAAGTGGTATGCGAGCGATCGGAATTGTGTGTATTTATGAAAAAAAAAATAAAAAAATTCAAAAAAAATATCGTTTTGTTTTTGTTTGAAAATAATTCAGGAATCGTCTTCGAGTTTAACAGTTCGTTGTTTCGTCTCAGCGCCCTCTGTTCAATTCTCGTTATTTTCATTCTTCCGAAAGGTTCGAAAATCGGATAATTTTATTGACAAAATTCGCGATACTTTTTGTTTTTTCTGTTGTTGTTGTTGTTTTTTTTTTTACATTTTCACGAGTTTAATCTTAAGCTTTGGGAGTCGTTGACTCGGCAGCAGCGGCAGCGGCTTTCTGCGCCGCGGCGATTTCCTCTTCGGTCGGTGGTGGAATAGTCGGAATTTCCGGATATTCGAGTTTAGCGCCATCTTCGCACTCGAACACCGGGCAACAATCCGGGAAACTCGCTTCCTTGTTAGTTTTGTCGGAAAGTTTGCACTTAGGATTGGCCTTCGGCAAGGGGCCGCAGTCCTCTACGAGTTCGAAGAGACGACCGGAATCATCGTCGGCGGGGATGCAAGTGGAACGTCCGCAGAATGGTGCCAAATCCCAAGTTTTGTTCGGTTCGATCGTCGCGCATTTCGTCGAAGCGAAGCACATTCCCGGGAAGTCTATAAAAGATCAACAAAAAAAAAGAAAAAAAAAAATACATTAACATTCGCCATATGTATCGCGTATATCGATAGAAAATTACTTCGATGTTTTTTTTTTTTTTTTTTTTTTTTTTCGTGTCACGCAAAGTGGGCGATCGCAGCGTAGGTTTTCGAAACAACAATGATTCGTAAAGGTAAGAGAAGGTACGCGGGGATTATCTCATACATATTGATTCGAGATTATTGTGTTATATACGCGTGTAAATCGTAGACAGAGGTTATTCTCGAAAGATGGAAGGGGAGAGAACAATTGAATTGTTCAATCGTCAGACCGGTTGACGCACGCATGTCCTTTAAATGCAGTAGCGGTATAGAAATCCTCAAGGAGAAACACTTTCACTGTCATACGCTCCGTGTAGATAGTCGAGTTGCTCGCAAACTGCTTGTGCAACGAGACCACGCGACTCTCGATAGTCCCGGGTGTCGATCCATGCAGTGAAGGTATATACCATAAGTTCTCTCGTTGTATATATATATATGTATATTTGTCGGTACGAACATTGAATAAATTGTGATTTACTTAAATGTGACCTCATTTCATTCTCAATCGTATTATCCTTGTATAGAACACGCGGGGAGTGTTACGTTATTTCCCCCAACGAACAAACGATGAATCATAAATACGCGGCATCCCCGCTGAAATGCGCATCGGTCGAGTGTAACTTAATTGGAACAACGAGGCCGTCTCGCCATTATTTTTTTCTCGTCTTGTCTTTTTTTTTTTATCGCAAATGTGAATCGAGATCTGGTTCAAGATATTCTGCATGTGTCGTCCGGCAACGAGGCCACGAAGTATCGAAGGCCGATGCGAGGATCGGACTTACAAGGATACGGATACTTCGTCGCCATTGTCGTCAACTTTGCTATCGAATAACTAAGTTTCGCGATGTCTCTGATATTGTTTACAAAGTACAATGAATAAAAAAATGAAAAAAATTTACGGAAGAAACAAAAATCGCAATTGTGTTACACGTTCATTTATCGATATCCGAAAGCGGACGAAAGTCACGTCGAAAAGAAATGGTCGGACAAGTTTCATCTTATGGATGGGAGAAGTGAGAGGTGTCGTTAGCTATATACCGTTGAACTTTCTCGCGATCTTGTGTGAACGACTATCGTTTCCTATTCTCCTCTCTCTTTCTTTCTTCGACTGTCGAGTCGAGATTCACCGATCGAATTTTTACGATCTTTTAATTTACTTCTTAATCGAGAACATTGTGTAACCGAATATTTCGAATTTTATTAAAGAACCTATCGTTATCGTATGACATGCAAATTGGTTTTCTTTTCGTTTGTTTTTTTTTTCCGCCATTTTTTTTTCGTACATACAGGTTGGGTTATTAATTTCGTACAATGAATGTAAATGATTAACTATAACTCACCACGAAGAACGTCGGCGGGTATGAGCCGTCTGAAGGTCCTCGGTCTTTCCTCGTCCTTCTTTTCTTCCTCAGCGGCATAGACGATCGCGGCTACGAGAACAACGGCTGCCAAGAACTTCATGATTTTATTTTTGATTTCCGACTAATCTTTGTTGCGAATAAATTGCAATTTTATATTGCGCTGCGTATGAGCCGCGATCGTGCGAAAAAAATATAAAAATAAAAAACGATGGACCTCTGGATACACCGATTAAGACTGGTTGGGTCCGATCCTCCTGTCGGCGTTTTATACATAAGCACCGGGCGGGGTCCTCCTCCCTATCCCCACTAAACACACAGGCCGTATGGCTATCGCCTCTCGAAACTCGTGCCGATCACCGTGGCGGATCGGTGTATACCACACATCGTCATCAACAATGTCAAACATGATAATTCCCCATTTCGCGAGTGCTACATAATTTTTTTTTTTTTTTTCTACCGTCCCAAGTAATTTTCACACAATGACAAAAATTTGTTAGCAAGATTTTTATTTATTCATTTTTTTCTTTATTATTTGAGTCTCGTAGTTTCTCCGATTTCTTAATCAAGTTTACAGAAACGTTATACATAATTTTACATTAACACTTAACATATAAGGATTTATCAATAATACTCAATAAACGTCGAGTACGATAAATTTAATGACGAGGTCCTCTCCCTTTTACCGGAATAAACACGCGAGAAAAAGTCTCGAATACGGCGTGTCGTTTCTCGGTAAATTGCAACACGAATTATACTTCGAAGTTATAATTCGATTAAGAAAGGTCAGAAGATAAACAAAAATAAAAGAAAAGTAATAAAAACGAATCCAAGAAGGAAAGGAGATGACTTCCGAGAAACTCTTCGAGCGACGTGTTTAGCTTTGGCGGGGGAGGAGGAGAAGGTAAGGGGGGGGGGGGAGGCACACGAAGATGAAATCGTGTTTCGCGCTGTTCGCCACGGAGTGAAGGAGAAAAGGACGAAGGAAGGCGAAAGTCGCTCTCGGCAACAAGCGAAGAGAACTCGTCTGTGTGGCCCGGAGAAGTCCGACAGAACCAGCCGTATAATAATTCCCCATCGGGTGAAACGAAACTTCTCACTTTTCACGGGCTTAACGAAGCCACACGTCAGCGATTCTACGAGCCGAGAGAGTGACGACCATAAGATATGCCTCGACTAGAGTACGAGGAACCATTAGATAATTCTCGATCTCGAATCTCGGCATTTAGTATCGCATTAGAAAAAAAAAAACTTCCTGTTTCGTTCGCGTCGTACCTATGAGGTTAACGAAAGATCGTAAAATGACATCATAAAACTATAACCGTAAAACGCATCGCGACCAATCGTTTTATTCGTAATAAATCGAATAAGTTTCGTATCGTCGTCAACCGATCTCCGGTTCGCGATTTAATTTGCAAATTGGGCCGGTCGACCCGGTTGTTCGAGTTCACCGGTACGCACACTCCGATATTCGATCATTGGGACAAAGCGGCGTGGGAGAGTGCGTCCGAATTCGTGTCATTCTCCGACAGCCGAAGTATAACTCCCTATGGCCCACACGCGCAGCACGGATGTAGATACTCGTGTTTATTGTGCGGGTCAACTCTTTCCTCGTACAGTCGATTTAACCACAAAACATTCGATCGCTCATCGGAGCTCTCGCTACCGAGCCATTCGCTGCAACGGGGAGGGGGGGGGGGGGGGGGGGCATATATCTATAAATTATTTTTTCGTGATGTTAAATTTTGTTTAATATATGAAGCGCTTAGCTCCGGCGCTCGTCGAAAAGGAGAAAGCAGATCAATCTTTCGACGCGATCGTCGTATACGGCAATAAAAACATCGCACGCATCTCTTTATCTTTCTTGAATCTCGTGAACGTAAATAAAAAAAAAGCCGTTGACTCGAAGGATGTTGCAGACTGTCGGAGACAAGGATCGCGGCGAAGTATATAATTTTCGCGGCGATGCATCCCGATAATCCGATAAAACTCGCGATTATAATTTTTGCCGGAGTCTAAGGAGATTGAGAAAAGTGAAAAGCCCTCGATGAGAGGAAGCGCCGGCGGAGAGGTATTGCGGCACGTCGTTAGGTCCCCCCCCCCCTCCTCCCCACCGCCCCTGACACGAGAGAGGTGCGTCCCAGTCGAACGACATAGCGTGAAGTACGCGGTATACGAGATTAAAAACGAAAAACAAAAAAAAAATGAGAAAGCGTCTCGTGAAAGATGATTTCAATCGACTCTTATACTTCGGCGAGCGTTACAATGATTTTTTTTTAAGGTACAATGTCGACAGGGGACAGAGGCGTCTTTGCACCGCTTTCCGTTCGGTGCGGCTATATTGCGTTAGAAAGTAAAGGGGAAGGCCTATGGTACCTACATAGACAAGAGATACATTTATATGTTTGCACAGCGGCCAACAGGCCGCGTTGAGTAATGTGATGATTAATAGTGAAAATCCACTGGCGCTTCCTCGCCGCGATCTTTTTTTTTTTTTTTTTTTTTTTTTTTAATTTTACACGTTCGATACACATATCGTAGTTTTGCTATATAAAAAAAAAAAAATTATCACAAGTTTCCCATTTCGAATGAAAAAAAAGAGCAATCGTTGTCCCCGCGTTACGGAAAGGCGTTGTTGTTGTACATATTACTCGATCCCGGAACAAAGGTATTCGCGGCACCGGGTATGTCCGCCGGATGTGGACGATACAAAAACTCCAAATGCTCAGCCGTGTGAGCGTCTGCGACGAAATGATGGCTCTCATGCATTGCCGGTTCCGCGTTATTAACGTTATTGGTACCGTTGATCGCCGGTCTTTTAACCCGAAATTGTCGATACAAATGAAATAACGTTAATTCGCCCATTTCGGTGAACGAATTTTCGAATCTCCACTCGGAATCGCGTTCTATACCATCTTCGATACCTCGAAAAGTATCGATTCTTCGGGGGCCAACGATTTTTTCATAATCTTCCCACGATAAAAATAAATTTGTATTACGATTTTCGATTTTTTCGGGATGCTGAATTTTTTTCTTTTCTATGCATTTCGTGTAATCTATTGCCGTTGGATTCCACGGATATATGCCCCACGCGCGAAAACCATTTTTAACGCTATCGGAAGATACTCCGTTGCTAAGCAGCGACGCGAGTAAAGGAGCAAATTTTTCTTTCGTTATAACTTCGAGAGGATTTTTTCGTTGAAATTCCAATACTCCTTTTTTCCAACTATTTTTCAACGGTTTCAACGAGGCTATTTCCGCGGGTTTCAAAAATCGCGAAGCGTTCGGATACAATGATATCAGCAGTATGTTTAACTCGGTACACAATTGACTCACCCGATAAGTAACGTGCGAACTGTGAGCGTCGAGATACAATACAACGGGAAATATAATACCTTTTTTTTGCAAATACGGATACAATACGTTTCTAATGTAATCGTAAAAAACTTCGGATTTCATCCAACCGTTATCCGTGCATCCGATTCCCCATTCTTGCGGCACGGATTTAACAATATCGGTCGGTAAACGTTTATAAGGATAAACAACCATCGGCGGGGTTTCGTCGCCCGCCGCGGAAAATGTAAACATAACGGAAATATTCGATTTCGGTAACGCGCCTTCGACCTCATCGACGTTTCGTACTTCGCGCGGCGCTAATACTTTGTTGTTTTTCGGGCAAAGCTCGAAATTCGTTTCATCCGCGTTGTAAACGCGCGACGGATCTTGAAGTATATTTCCGACTCCGGCTTCGTTGAGATATTCCTCAATATTTGAAAACCATTTTCTTATATCCTTACCGGAGCCTTTAATACTCGCAGCTGTGACCTTTAAATTTGGATGACGCTTCAGAAATGCTTTGTACCAACCGTCGCCTGGATAATTATCTTTGAAGGGATTGGCGCGCGGTTTTGCGTCCAGTATATCCTTAACGGACGCTTGAATGCCCTCTTTGCGTCGCGGACAAACTTTTCGATGTTTAGCCAAAATCCATTTTTCCAACGTATCTTCCTCTTCGGCGGTCAAAATGGGACTCGGGCCGAGAGTTGTTTTATTTTTAAATTGATTACTCAAACGAAACTGTATAGTGGCTCTTGGGACGCCGAATAACTGTCCGGCTTTTCGCACCGACATGCCATCGCCCTGAACCGCCTCCAGCGCCTTGCGGACGTTATCCTCGCTGTATCTCTTGGTATACTTTGTTCCTTCCACTAACTTCGGCATCTTGAGAAAAAATTAAAATAAAATAATATTTCGTGTTATTGTGATTTTCAAGATGGCAGTTATTGACCAGAGTGCCAATAACTATATCGATCGCCGATAAGGAAAAAAAATATATTAAATTTCGTATTTATTTGATTGGTGATAATTGTGTTTGGCTAATAGATCGATTTGTTTGAACGATAAAAATCGTAACAAACGACAGTTATTGGCCACTGCTGCCCATAACTGTTTTTGTTCGTAAAGTCAATACAGCGATTGTCATACGTCAACAAAAACAGAGTATTAGCCTTAACCTCAAAACATCAACTTTTCATTGCGCGTTGGTATGATAAAACTGTCGGATATTATTGATATCGATTGGAAATAACGGTTACGATGAATTTAGAAGGTATTTGGATCAATCGTATTCGTAATCGTTGCAATCCTTACCTCGATTGTTTCATGGGGATCGAGGACGCTGCGATATTTTGTTTCCGAGTGTCGTAATTTTATCACCGGACTCGTTTACGTCTTTTGTAAAGATAGTTATGAATTGTTCACAATAACGTTGAGAAACTCTCGATTCTTTGTATTTATTAACGAGACTATTTTTTTTTTTCACAATGTTCCACAAGCTATGACAATAACTACATGGTCGGCGTGGCCAATTACTGTACAGTGTTTCGTACAGTAGAAACCCGATTGTTTCACGAACGAAAGGGTTGAGCGACTGGACGAGAGTCGTGTCGCCGTCAGTGATTGGCCGTCTCATAGTAATGGTCTATAAAGACGAAAAGAGTGTATATAGAACGGTAGAAGCGCGCTGCCGACAGCTGTAGCGTTTCAGCCAATTAATTGCGAGTCCATTTAGGTGACTTATTCATAAAATTCAATCTTAATCTTCATTCCAATATCGACCGTTATTCGTTCACGCAGTTTTTTCTTTTTCGTACTCAATACGAAAGCAGAACACGCGTGTCCCCCCCCCCCCCTCCTTTTTTTTTTGATTTTTTTTTCGCTGTTTTGCGTTACAAGATACGGTGAAAGGTGGTCAAGTCGGACCGGGCCAATCGATCGTCTTCGATTACACCACTGACCGTGACCACGAATTTACTCGGTGCTCTCGGCGCGTTGCCGCAAAGAAATTATTATTCAGGTTGGCAAACGCACGTCTCTGCTTCGTTCGTAAGAATCACGAGACTTTTAACGTGAAAACAAGGCATTGTGTCGCGCGCGGCACGACGATGTGTCAATGGACCTACTATCTACTTGTACACACCGTATTGTACCGCGCGCTTACTGTTCATCGATGCGTTACGATTCCATTAGAGGCAATGGACATCATTTTGCAATAGACATTGAGCGAAAAACGAGCGTTACTCTGGGTTGTGCCGACGAGTTCTCCGAGTCAATTACCAGCCATACCCATCCGGTGTACTTCCACTTTGATGTTTCCAGCTGTAGCCCCCTCTCGCATCATTTATCGTTCGCGTCCTATCGTTAATCTACAAAACAGAACCACTCGTTTGCCCTAACAAAACGATCGACGCCATTCTGAGAAACGCAAAGAGGACGTTATCGTTCCAGTAGATTCCGAACTTGTAAATTGCATTGCGTAAACTTTTGAAATTTTCTTCTCGCTATTACATTCTCGTAGACTCCTCGTTGCAAATTATTATTATTATTATTTCAGATCGCGTATAAAACTTTTTCGGTAATAAACAGAATTTTTTTTTAAACACTATCCTACAGCCTTCTATACTTTTACGACTGAGGTACTTAGTGTCATTCAGCTTTTCGCAATAATCTCAAAACGCGATATTGCCGTAACAGCGTGAATGAACGATGTACGCGACAGGAAGGCTTGTTGACTGTAATTTTCGTTGAGCGGCGATTTCACTGATATATTCGCAGCATAAACATACAGAGATGCGTCACGGAGATTCAATGAGATTCTTCGACCATCAATCGCGTTGGATTCGATTGTGTGCGAGAGACACACGCGTTCTTCGCGACTCTTTTTAAGTACACGCCACAGCGGCACGAGTCCGGAAAGGCTGTGCGACCCAACGATTAAATATACTTCGAATCTGCGTTCACCGGTAGTATGCACTTAATCGTCATGCAATGTACCCTTGACACGCTTCGAGTTTTTATCCACGCAGTATACCATTATATTCCATCGAGGTCCTGAGAATGAATCTTCGATCGAACGCTGGGAAAACGGAAAACATAACCCCCGTAGAGTTACGAACTCTCGAGTTATCGAAGATTATCGCAAATAATAATAATAATGGGTTATTTCTTGGGGCGTTCGTAATAATTGATTTGTCACTTCGATATATATATATATACATATGCTATTTATTGTTATTAACAACTAAATACATTAGGTACAGAACGCTAAGCTATTCGATATACATTGTGTTTATAAAAGAATTTATGCAGATCGTCGGGATAAATAATCGAGATATTAAGATTTACGATCCGTGTCTCGATCCCCGATGCCGAACAACGAAAAGCAATAGTAAAATCGTTGCAGAGAATAACGAAAGCATTCTGAAGTCGAAAAAAAAAAAAAAAAGAAAAACAAAATGGCGTCGCCTCGTTTACGATACTTTTACTAAATCCATGTTAATTTTTTCGTGCCATGCGGTTAAAATGAATATCTGCGCAAATTCTTCCTGATTCTTCTTTCTTAGTCCGGAAAAATTACACGTTACGAGTTTTTTTTTTTTTTTTTCCTTCATTTATATTTATAATATATACAGAAGCAGAGTCTCAAAAATCGGTAGAAACGACCGATTATTCTTTAATCTTTTCTTCATTTTGTTTTTTCGCTTACGATTCGGCGTAAACTAACGCGATGAATATGGTGGTTGGAAAAACTTTTCGGGCTCATCGTGTCTGATTTATCATGAAAAGCACGAGTCTCGCGATTCATAAACGATTACCGCACCCCCCCCCCCCCCCCCCCTTTCACTTTTATACAAACAAAAATTCTACATTTACATTGTATATATATATATATATTAATTTTCTCTAACGATGAATCACACGATAAACCCACCAAATTATCGATTTTATCCATTTCAACAACACGCGTTTTTGTTTTTTTTCGTATATTTACAATGTTACAGAAAAAAAAAAAAAAAAAAAAAAAAAAAAAAAAAATTTCGAAAGATCGATAAATATTCGGACCCCGTTAACGTCGTGGGTACAGTATTTTGGACGTGTATTGCAAATGCGATAGCACCCTAACGCGCGATCCCCGATCGTACGTATTCACAATTAAAAAAACTATATATACGATATAATTTTTTTTTTTTTTTTTTTTTTTTTTTATGTCGTAATATGCACGTACCTCCAGAAAAATTCGCAACCGTGTCAATCGATGAAACTCTTCCAGAGATTATTTTTTTTTTATTTTGTTATTCTAAACGGACGAAAAACGAATATTGAGGGCAATTTTAAGTTTTTTTTTTTCTCGACGTATTGTCTAAACGCGTTTTCTTCACCATATTGCACCTATTTTTTTTCTTTCATCGTTCGATCTCTCAGTAATATTTTATTCACGTGTTTTTTTTTTTTTTTGTATTTTTTTTTTTTTTTTTGGTTTTTAGTGTTTATAAAAAAAAGTTAATAGTTACAATCGCTTTCGTCGTTTCGCGACGATTGAGAGAAAATCGTTATTTCTCAATCGTCGACGTCGAAACGATCCTTCCAAACGCATTTCCGATGCTGAGCCGATAGTATTGGATCGATTATTCTTTCGATACAACGTATTCTTTCGCGGAATCTTTCGCGATCCCGCGCCATCTCTTCCCACGGACCCCGACGAGCTGCTCGGTACGCGTAGTCCCATTGCAACATCTTGTGAACTTGCGGCTCGAGATTGAAACGCACCTACAATACGAAAAAAAAACGATTAGTCTACCGGAATGAAAAAACAAAAAAAAAACCGAAAATTGTGAGTCATTTCTTTTATATATATTATGATTCGTAATAAAAATCGAATCCTTTTTTTTTAATCCCATAAAATAAAAACGAAATTTCACTACGAAAAATCGGATTCCAATTTTTAAAAAATATAACATAAAATTTAAGGCAATTAATAATTTATAAAAAAAAATTATTGCTACTATTATTAAAAAAAAAAAAAAAAAAAAAATTCCAATTTTAGTTTTCAGACTTTCTTTTTTTTTAAGGAAAACGGAAAAAAAAAAAACGGAGTTAATAATTACTCTCGGTGCCGTTTTGTCATCGTCGTCCAAATCCTCATCGAGATCCTCGTCGGTAACCGCGTCGTAATCGTAATCGGTATATTCCGAGTCGGATCCGCTCTCGAAGACGATGCAATAACTATCCTCGGAATCTACGGAACTTTCGGACACGAGACGCGGCCGAAAACCGCTGATTCTCGAAGTACAATCGATTTCATCGATAAAAGTATTGGCATAAGTTTCGACTTCCATAGACGATGTTTCGGAAACGTAACGAACGCGCAAAGGGCACTTAACGCCATTGGCGCGTGTTCTCTGTTTTCGCTTTCGCGATTTCGCCGTTTCGTCGAAAGTGAAATTTCCGAAGAGCGAACATCGCTCCCCGCGATCCGTTTCTTCACACGGCGAGCGCTGTTCGTCCATTCGCTGTTGTTTACTCCGCAACAATTCTTCATCACCGGAATCGTCGTATCTTTCGGAATCTTTCCACGCGTCCAAATCGTCCTGTATATTCGAATAGATGTTTTGCTTCGTTCGTTCCTTGCGGTGCCGCGATTGGCTAACGCCCGATCGTCGCAATTGGGACTTTCCGCGACCCTTGTGCCCCCGTCCCCGCGCCATGGGACACGGTTTTCGTCGGGGTTTCGACAAATTCGGTTTTTTCGTCGGTACTTCCGGCTCCGGTGACGCTGTACGCGGATTGAAACGATCGTTCACACCGTTAACGACCGTTTTCCACATCGCATGCCATCTCGTCGTTGCGCACGTGTGTTCCATCCCCGTCGTCGCTTCGCTCGGATTTTCCTCGATCTTCGGTACTGCTGACCTTGAAGAACAGGACTCGTTTATTTCCGGTTTCCCTTCCGTCGTGTTAATCATCGAAAACTCGCAATCATCCGACGCTATAACTTCCTCATTGATATCTTTCATCGTTAATTCGTTACTTTGACAAATCGTATCGTTATTTTCGTGATTTTCGACGCTCGGCGTACAATTAATATCCAATTTATTTTTTTTATCTCGCATACGTAATTTCTCGCCGATTTCTTCGATCTCGTTGATCGTACTGTCGATTGAATTTATCGATATATTATCGGAGAACGAAGATTTTTTCGCGTTATCGGCAAATGTAAGCGGTATTTGAGAATTCGCGTCGTAAAACTTATCGTTCGAAATTCGGTCAGTTATTCTCGTGGATTCCTTGAATTCGTTAAGACTATCCAATTTTTCGCAACTTCGGGTCAAATTTTTGAAGAAATCTTGCGATATTATACCTTCGTTTGGTACAACAGTTACCGACAACGTACTGTTGATGTTAGACATGAAGGATCCGGGAACTTTGGCAAAACGCTCCACAACAATACTTGTCAATGCGCCGAACATACTGGAGAAAAAATTTTCTTTTTTCGGCGCAATAACGTTTGTTGCGGAATCAATGCTCAGCGAACTTTGCATGACGAAAGGTTTGGAAATTTTGGGTTCCAACGGAAGTTTCATTCCTTGAATAGCGTAACTGTTGGTTCTGCAATTGGCGTAAGTCGGCGGATAAGAAGACGCTGCTGGGGAACCGGCCGTCACGTCAAAATCCGAGGACAGCGAACGTCTGCGGGAAATCTCCATTTTCGGGAATCAACAGTCTATTGTCCCGGTAAAAATTCCCTCGAGATATTTCCCTCTTCTGTGAAACACTGAAATTACGAAAAAAAAAAAAAAACGAAATACGGAACTGTCAATTTTTGGTTATGATATTGCGAAATTTTCACGACACGCTTTCGATTGAAACCATTCATTTCACAAGTATTTACAATCTCTGTGTATCAATGAAGAGATAAGACGATTCACGAGATTTTTTTTACACATCGGCCGTCGGGAAAATAACAAAACGCGAGGTGGTGGAGACCGACGATGAGGTTAAATTTGCATCGTTGCATCTCGAAATATGAACCGCGTAGCAGCTTTTGTTAAGAATTGCTGATGCAAGAGACCGAACGGGCAGTTAATAACAATATTTTTTTTGTAACGGCGAATGAAACCGCGATAAGTCGACTGGAAGAGGGGGGAGTTTCGGAACGGATGTATATGCAACCGTTTGGACGCATCGTAGATGCGCATTGTTAATTATCGCGATTTATAGAATGAACGAAATTGATGGGAGAATAAAAACGAATTTTTTCATGAGGGCTAAGAGATTAAAAGACATCGGTTAATCGCGTGCTGTTAACGCACTCGAATCGGCTTCAGATAGAAGGCGGCGTGTTGTGTTTGCTCACGTATACACACGCATAGGGTACACACACGGATACTCACAGCAAGGACAACCTTCGCAGACGTGACAATTGTAATCGCGAAGCTTGAACTGATAGTCGTCGTATGAAAATTCTTTCCACGTTAAACAGCGACGCTTTCTTCCGTCTTGCGAATCACTCGTGAATTTTTCAATATCGTATTGTTTTCCTCGATCGTCTTTCACTATTGTTTCCAAAGATTCCATTGTAAAAAGGCACATTTTTGTAGCAACGAATATTGGAGTTAACTTTCAAGCGGCCATTTTCAACTGTTTAATGAACCATTGCACAAGACTAAGGTACGACGTAGTCACACCGCGAGCGGTAATAGTGGCGTTGCAGTCGCAAGGGCGCGAGAAAATTCTTAGATTTTACTCGTACGTTCGAAAAATTTCTCCGTAATCTCAAGTACATGCGGAATAAATGCGAATAATCAATAAACATAGTCAGCGATGTATGCAGATCTTTGGAAATATAGTTTAAACGTTCCGCACAGTTAGAAGGATAGTGGAAAATGTTTTGATTTTATTGAATCACGAAGATATATTTGATTTTGTTAGTCATGCTTCGTGGAGGGGATTTCACGAATGATTCACGGATCCAGCATCGCCCCGTGAATTCTGATGTCACTTCCCCGAAGATCGTGTCACTTACATTTCGTAAATAACATTTAAGTAGAATTGCATTCCTACTCGGGAAGGGGAAAAGACTTGTAATAACTGATGGTCACGTGACGTTCGGGAAATTGCATTGTCTGAAAAAGAGGACAAAAAAAAAAAAAAAAGAAAGAATGGAAAACGATGACTTCCGGTGTTATCTGATTTTATTATTAAGTAAACTGCTCCGGTTCAAACTTTCGTGGTATATTAATAACTACCTTAATCGCTTTTGTTTGTTTTTGTTTTTTTTTTTTTCATAGCTCTCCCAATAAGAGTTGAGCTTCGAACTCTTTGACTCTTTATCCCTTTTAATCTCATTCACACTGCGTCAATTCATCGGAGTGCGAATGAAACGTTAAATTCATCGCAAGGCAGCTCGTGAACAGTTTTCGTTTGGGGAGTAATAATTGATGGTTCTTTTTTTTTTTTTCGTAACTTTTTTCACTTCCTTTCATTTTTTTTTTTTTTTTTTTCGTTCATTAGACTGTATAATATATTACAATTCGATCCCGATGTACGCAAACGGGTAATTCTCGCGCATTAATCGACGAGATTTTTTTTTTTTCGTTTTATATAATAGTTCGTCAATCGACGACACTGGACTCGCATGATCGATAGTCAAAGTTTTTCGCGGTTATTTTCGCTGTTGTGCCGTCGCGTCTGTTTCCACTTTTTTGGAGTTAAATCGTAGAGTTACAATAATCGAATGTGAAACACACGCGAAAACATCGTATTTTTTTTTTTTTTTTTTTTTTTTTTTTTTTTTACTTTCCCAGTCGTCTGGGATTATAACGATCGACGATTTTGCATTGTTTTCTGCACATCGGCGAGAGTCATTTTTTTTTTCTTGTTTATTTATTTTTTTTTTGGCGGCAATTGTATCTTCACGTTTATTCGAAATCGCGATAATCGAAGTCACGTGTTACACTTTATCAGTCACAGAGGATAATCGACGCGCGACTTTCAATAGTTATCCCGAAGTCTCGAGCCTCTCGACTGATCGCCGTCTCTTCCTCTACCGCCGCGATTGTTATAATTATTCCTACCGGAACCATTATTATCATTTGATGGTCTGTTCATTCCGCGATTCGAACCATTTTTGTGACTACCTCCGCCGTTTCCTCCGCCTCCCCCTCCTCCGCCGCCGAAGTTATTGCCGAAACCACCAGAATTAAAACCGCCGCCTCCGCCGTTCGGTCCGCCGGACATTTGACTTTGTCCCCGAAAATTCGGCCCGAAATTCGATCTATCGAAATTCGGCGGTCCAGAATTTCCCGGATTCGGACCCCGGAAACCGGGCGGTCCTTGAAAATTATTATTAAAAGGACCGGGCGGCGCGTTGGAAGCAAAAGGCGCCATGGGATTCGGCCGGAAGTGTTGATTCGGTCCAAAATTACCATTCGGAGGTCGAAAATTTGGTCCAAAATTGGGTCCCGCGTTCGGCGGAGGCGGACCATTGGGACCGAAATTCGGTGGTCCGATATTCGGATGATGCATCATATGCGACATCGGACCGTCCATCATACTTCCCGACATCATTCCCGCGCTATTTTTATTTTGCATATTCGGATGTCCACTCATATTGGGATGCGGTACCATTGACGGCATAGGCGGCGGCATATTTGGATTTATATTTTGCATATTGTGATGATTCGCCATAACGCCGCCACCCATACCACCGACTGTTCCCATGTGTCCGACATTATTACCCATATTTGGTGGCATTATATCGCGTTTATCGAAATTATTTCTTCCGGTTCCGTCGCCGCTACTTCCGCTACCGCAACCCAACATTTTCTCGTCGTCCCATCGCGAACGTCCGTCCCGTTCGCGATCCCCGTAATGATCACCGTCGAGGGATGATTTTTGGCCAAATCCACCGATCTGCGAACCCAAATGCCGGAAATCCTTGTCGCCGAAACTATTACGCATCTCGTATTCACTCATATGTCCCGACGGCGGCCTTCCCGGACCTCCGGATATGTTGAATCTCAAGTCTTCGTCACCCCTTCCGTGTCCTCCACGATTATCCATACCGCTTCCACTTCCGCCGCTTCCGCTGCTCATCATTCGCCGCAAATCTTCATCCTGATTTGTTACAAAAGGTGAATTTCCAACGCCACTTCCGTACCTCACATCCGTATCGCTCGATTGCGAATCCTCAGTCATCGAACCACCGAATACCGGTTGATGATTTTTCGATGTACGATCGCTAGCACCGCCGTCGCTCCAACCGATCAATTGATCGAATTTTCGCTTACCGCCGCGATTTAGAGTTTTTAATAATTCGGGATTTTGCGCAAATTTGGAGCTCGGCAACGGCGGTGGTAGATCGATATCTGGTACCTTCGCGTAATCGATATCGCCCTCGTCGTGTAAATACTCTTCGGGCTCTTCGACTTCCTCTACCGGCGGTACACTCGTCGCTACGTCCCTCAATTCCTCGATTTCACCGGCGTAAACGAGTTTGTTGATCGCATCGTTACCCTTTAGAATCGCATCCGCGAGTTTGGATCCGGCTAAAAAAAAAAAATTAAAAGATAAGTAAATATGAATTTTAATAAAAAAAAAAAAAATTGTTTTTTTTTTTTTTTTTTTTTTTTTTTTTTTCATTTATTAATATCGCAATGTGTTAATTTCACTTACGTTCCACGGGAATCATTTTTCCATAGAGAATTATCGCATTCGGCGCAACTTCGTTGAGCGGCACAGCGCCCGGTGTCGTTTCGATCAATTGATTGACGAATGCGTTAAGCGCTTCGACCTGTTCGCCGTCTTCGGCTTCCATTTCGTTCCATTGCGCTTGGAAATTTCGGGGTATCGGTTTGCTGTACGGTACTTTTTTGTTGGCGAATTTTTTACCCTCGTCGACGACGTGTTCCAAATCTAAACCCGGTATTGCCGCTGTACTTGTCTCTTCCGGTTCGCCGTCGGCGTTTATTCTGTCTTCGGGTCCCATTCCCGGGATCACTGCCGCCTCGTCAGCTATAAAAGTCATTAAGTATATCAATATTTTGAATACATTTTTTTTGATAATTTAATCGGTAAATAATTTTTAAAAAATCGTTCGATAATAAAAAATAAAAGATTTTTTTTCGCTACCGATCTCGTGGTCGTCGATGCCGGCTGCTCCCGCCGGCAGTGTGTTGAGATTATATTTGTCTCTCATAAGATCACCCGGACGATTTCTCGTCCAGAATTTCGACGTGTGATCGTTACTTCCGGAACATAATATGTGACCCAAAGGATGCCACGCTAACGTCCATACGATGCTATCGTGCGCCTGTTCGATGGCCCCAACTTCTTTGTCGGCCCTATAGCGAGATATTTAAAAAAAGTTTGTTTTTTTTTTTTTTTTTTTTTTTTTTTTTAATTTAGAAAATCGATTTTTTCGTTTTTTAGACGATTACTGTTAATTTTTTTTTCTTTTTCTTACCCCACGTGCCAAAAAAGTATCGCACCGTCGCTACCCCCGCTGCAGAAGAGACCCTCGTGACTCGGATGCCACGCGACGCTCGATGCCTCTTTTTTGTGACCGCGAAAGGTCTGAACTTCTTGACTCAAGTTTCGCAGATCGAATAACTTGAGCAGATGATCCCTCGATGCTGTTACCAACCAATTTCCGTTTTCGTTCCATTTGACATCCATCACTGTACTTTTGTGCGCGTGTAACGTTGCCAACGATTGTCCGGTCTTTGGATCCCAAAGTTTAACCGGTTGCTGATTATCCTTACTTCCCGAGATGACTAAACTTTTTTGCGGATGCCAATGAACGCACTTAACATCAGCTCCGTGACCTAAGGATAAATTCGATAAACTCGACTTTCCCACGTTTTTCGAGTTTCTGCGCGTTTTTTTATCGTCTCTAATATCGCCGTTGCGAGAAACGGGCGAAATGAAAATTTTCGTAAAAAAAAAAAAAAAAAAAAAAAAAAGATCGCGATTTACGCTTTTCGGAGGGCGTAAATATCGAAGATACGCATCTTAGACTGATAAATGTTATTTTATTCGTAGTGTTAACGTAAGAATATTATACCCCTGAGAATTCGTTCCTCGTGACATCGTAGAAAGTCCCAAATTCTGACGGTTCCGTCGTCGCTGCAGGTCGCCAACTTGTGATCCGTAGGGCTGAAACTACCCGCCCAAAAGACACAATAATTATAAGGATAAAAGGTCGTGAGCCCTTAATTATTAATAGAAAAAAAAATATATATATATATATGTATATGTATTGTATACGATAATTTTTATCGTGAAATTTTTTCGATAATTAAAAATCAATAAAAGGGGAGCGATACATCGTAAAGATGCTGAATAATGAGTAACAAAGTTATTTGTACAATGTAAACATCTGATGATTTTACGATATTTCGTTAATCGGGAAAGTAACGCGAAATAAAATATTTTTCAGGGTCGATGGATCGTCATTTTTATGTGTAAATATCCCATTGTGGAAAATTGATATTTCGATGCCACATATATTCCCCCCGAACGATGTACACGAAGACGTTTTTTGTTTTTTTTGTTTTTCATCATTTTTTTTTTTTTTTTTTTTTTTTTTTTTTTTTTAATCAACAAATTGAACGTTTATTTTACAAGAAAAAGGAGCGAAATACATGGATAAAGTGTGTATTTTGTTGTCTCTTGTGCTGCGCAAACAGCAGTCAGTCGAACACAGAGTCGGACTCTCGAAGATTTGTTAACCGCTCGTTCACTTCTTCGCTACGATATACCCCCGTGAATCTCGAAAACGAGGGGAGGGAGTCACGAATTTTTTTTTTTTTTTCTTTTTACAGCGGTTACAGACAAAAAGTCACAAGACTAAGTATTTTAAAAGAAAAAAAAATAAAAAAAAATAAAAAAAAGATCGATTGGTTTTTCGTGATTCTCGTCGGAAGACAATTGAGGAATAAACGAGAATGAAAAAAAAAAAAAAAAAAAAAAAAAAAAAACCAAGTGAAGCCTTTATTGAGTGTCGTCGTCGCCGATAAATCGATACTTTTTGGACGTTGTAAAGAAGGAGGCAGGATTTTTAATATAAATCTTTATTATCGTCAATATAGGAATCTCGACTGGGTGTAACTTCATATATCTTTGTAGTTTTTTCACCTCTTTTATTTTTACGTAAAATTCAACAATACATCTTTTTTTTTGCCCAATATACTAACCGCAATATCGACTCCCGCGATAAACGGAAGTCGCCGAAGGAAATAAGTATGTTTTTTTTTTTTTTTTTTTTTCTTCATGTCGCGAACGATATGAGTTTCCGAGTGGTATTTATAGTTTTTTCCAACTACATCGATATTTACCGCGAGTTACGCGCGATAATCTCAAAAATTACTCCGAACCACGAAAAAAAAAAAAAAAAAAAAAGGAAAAAAAAAAAAATAGTTCGTTTAACTGATTCGTTAAAAATCCGCGATCTATCGTATTATTCCCCGCGGAATAATACCGCGATATCAACGAGACGATACGTAACTCTCGGGAAAACTTTTCAAGTTTTCTCGCAAATGCGATACGATTTTTCGTTTTTTTTTTTTTTTTTTTTTTTATTTCAAGTTATACTTTCGTTTCACGATTTTAATTCGCGACGAAATTTCACCTATGTACCCAGACGAGTGGTACGAAAACGACAATCCATTTGGCCGACAACCCCGAGCTATATGTGTCGCGGTAACGATTAAATAGGATAATTATTTTTTTTTTATACGCGTCGTCAAACGATACGACGTTCGGGGCGTACATTGTGAAAACAGTATCGATCATTATAACAGTGGCGCGATAGACGTAACGACTAGTGTGGTGGATGATATACCTGAGTCCTCTAATCGCTTCTTTGTGCGCCTGAAACATCTTGACGTTGTTCATGTTGCTCTGCCAGTACTTGACGTAACCGGCGTGGTCCCCGGTCACCATCCAGCTTTCGTTGTGCGACCAGACCATCGTCCTCACGGGGCTGTCGTGTGCCTAAACACATCGAAATTTCGTAATCGCGTATTAATATCTCCGACGAATAAAATCTCAAAAAAATCGCATCCCCTTTAATTTCTATCCATAATTTATTATTATTATTATTATTATTATTATTATTATTAATAATATACCTGAAGAATAGTTTCGAAATTGAAGGTCAGACCATTCCAAAGTGTAAATTCGCCGCTGGATGCCCCGGTAACGAGACGCCGTCCCTCCGGCGTCCACGCCATACAAAAAATCGGACACCGCATTTTGTTTGTTGCCGTTTTTACGAATCTCGTTGTTACGGCGTTTATCGGATTATCCACGTAACTCGGCGGTGGCAATAAATCGGGATAATATATAACATCCGGTTGTAGTGCTCTTCTATCTCTGTAGTCTCGTTGCCAAACCCGATTCTGTGTTAAATTCGTAATAAAATTAATTATTTTAATTGGATAATTGATTAATTATGTTAATTGTGTTAATTATGTTTTTTTTTTTTTTTTTTTTTTTTTTTTTTTTTCTGTGTGAAAAATCATTTATTCACCTCGAGACTTTTTATTATCGCCGAATTATAATCGACCGTTTTTCGCATCACTGATTTTCTCAGTCTTTTTCCGTCGAATTCGTCTTGTAGAGCGTCTTGACCTCCGGCGATTATTTTTGGCGCGTGATACGGTCTGAAAGGCTTGAAAAAACCTCTGGAACCTTCTCTGTGGTTTGTGTAGCGATGCTGATAACCTCCGGTAGACGTATTTATCGTCGTCAAGTTTGGCGGAGGAGCTGCAAGATTCGGCGCCGACGGAGGCGGCACCGACATATTCGGCAGACTTATGGCTGGCGGCGGAGTTACGAATTGAGCGTTTGCCGACATTTTTTCGTTTTTTTTTTTTTTTCAATAATTCTTAATTACGATTTTTTTTTTTTTTTTTTTCGGGAAACGAACGAATTTCAGAAAATCCGACGGGACACTGATAATGGGGAAAGGGAATGATACATATTTGTCGAGGATTTTGACTTAACGGGGCAGTAGCTCCAGTTCCATACTGTACTATCTGCAACACAAAGCAAACGAAGCGTCGATCATTGTCATGAAATTTGTTTTTTTTTATTTTCGATTTTTTTTTGTAGGTTTTACAAGCAATAGAAATATTAAGAGTGTCGCTGCGTTGGTAACGGATCGAAATTAAATGATTATAATTCTCGGCATCATGTTGCGTTGTTCTTAACAATCAATTTATTCGAATTGATGGATTTGGCGACTGCTAATTTGAATTATCATTTTATTTTCGTATTATCGTAACAAAAGCTGAATTTTGTTCGGTGATTTGACGAAATTCGTGAGAATGAAAGATATTTGATGAAATTGAATAATGCGCTATTGTTTCGTATTTCGATATTTTTTGCGTTAAATAAATTGGAAAGATAGGTTATAGACGTGGTAAACGAGAAAAACACACACGGGCGCAGTACTCCAAAAACCGTTCGGAGGCGAGGTAAATTCTTCGCGTACGGGAAAATCTCGACACGAGCGGAGGAACCGATGCCGAAAGACAATTATTGTAGTAAGAACCTGCGGAATTGTGCT
Organism: Buathra laborator; assembly: GCA_934046635.1. Lineage (NCBI taxonomy): Eukaryota > Metazoa > Arthropoda > Insecta > Hymenoptera > Ichneumonidae > Buathra > Buathra laborator. The sequence goes on from OW203900.1 coordinate 12,484,146, forward strand.
CGGCGTGTGCTCGATGTGCTCGAGTCGAAGATAATATTCTTCTTCGTCGCTTAGCGAACTCGAGAGGCTTCGCGACAGAGTGCCCGAGCGTACGTTCGCGTATCACTTTATTTCGGTTAGGATGCAAGGTAAACCACGTAAAAGTTGGTAAATACGCGCGCAGCAAAGAATCGGACGACGCGTTGTTAACTCGAGACAGTTGCTGGGGTTTGATAAATTTTTTTATTCAAGGCGTTTGCGACGCTTCGTTTTGCGCGTAATTTTGGGCGATTACCAATTGTGTCAAACTATCTAACGGCGTATGGCTCCCGGAGGTAACGATAACGTTAGCAAGGGCCGTCCCTCTGACTCGCGCTCGACGCCATTACCGGTTATGCGCCCGCAAGCCGGTGGGGTGGGAGATACCGCGCTCTCGTTTGCGTGCGCGTACGTAGACACGCACACGTATACTGACCAAAGTTACGTACCGGCGGTCATAAGCTCAAGTTTCGTCCAATTTTTATTTTCCGATTTATCAATGATCCACGTCGCGAGATATATTTCATTCGATTAAATTCGCTGCACGAAAAAATGATTATTCGTAACATTAACGATCGTCTTGTTGTTGACATAACGTTTGATCATCGATACAGATACGTTGTCAATAACTTGACCTTGAGTGCGACGCATTTGAAGTTAAATGGTGACACCTGTCGCGATTTATAAACTCCAAAGGGAACGGAGTTTCTTTAAACACGATGCCAAAATAAACGGTACACGTGGGGTACTCATTTTTAAACATATATTTATCGTATAATTCAATTTCTGCGATATTCACACTCACATAGTCCCCGTGGCTCATACAATTTTTCATATAGTTATATATCATATGCAAATAGTTCTCGCAATAGGACTTGAGCTGCATTCAGTAAAAATAATTCTATCCAAGCGCGGTATCAATTATTATCGTAATCATTTTTTTTTTTTTTTTTTTCCCGTTATCTTCGCCGATCGGGATGTATTAAAATATCTTTATATACGTTGTACGTAGAAACGATATCCTCCCTCTTGCATATTTTTTTTGTTTTATTTCAAGTTCGCGCTTTTTATTTTTTTATTTTTTGTCATTCATTAAACTCTCGTTTACTGTGTGCATCGTTAGACTCGGTCTCACATCGCGAACTCAGGCCCTTTTCGGATAGGACTATAATAATGTATATTATTACGATAAATCTTTCATATACATTGATACACTCGATTGTATAACATTTGAAAACATAAAATGCCTAGTTAAACTAATAGGTAGACATGAGAAGACGTCGGACTACGTTTAGAATGCGAGATAGGTACGATGGATGAAGTTAGTGCGTGGAATGTTGTTTTTGTTTTATTATGCATAATAATAATAGTGTCCAGAGTATCTTTTCTTAAGTTAAAAATACTGTGCAATTCAATTCTCGTGCGGTACAGCCGCTACAAAATAAAAATCGTTTGGAACGTACGAAATTTTTTTTTTTTTTTTTTTTTTTTCCGTCGAAAAAAGTTTCGTCCATTTTGTTTTTTTGTTCTTCTACTTTCACTGAGTTGTGATAGAGGCAATAATAAGTATGCATATAATATTGTTCGCTTTTTTCCGATCGAATCGTCGTTATCGACGATACATCGGTTATAAATAATATCGTTTATCCACGTATTTTTCTCGTCTGTATCCAGCAGCAGCCTTTTGCCATCCTATCCTCTCATCGCCGAGTTATCTTTTTTCTTTATTTTTTTTTTTTTTCATTAGTTATTATTCTCTATCGTAAAATATGCTGTTATCATATTAGGTACACTTAGGTATCGATAGTTTGTTTCTTTTTCTTGTTTTTTTTTTCTTTACACTTATAAGCTCATTACAGTTATGGAAACGTTTTTTTCTCCATATACTCGGGGGTGCGATAGATCGCTCTCCATTTTTTTTTTTTTTTTTTTTTTTTTTTTTTTTTTTTCGCCTTAATCTATGGAGTTTGACTAGTACGTGATGCCTCTATAAAATCGATTAATCGCGTTTCACATCGATCCATTTATACACCGTTAATTATACCCAAAGAAACGAAACAAAAAAAGGGTTATGCGGTTCGCGAACTTTAGCTATCGGAAAGAATAATCCCAACGAGGACCCAAAATGGCGGGTTTTTTTGATATCTTCGTTCTTATCAGTCTTTTCGTAGAGATAATCCCTTTTTTCTATATTCAAAACGGATATCACGGGTAGATCTGTGGGTTTTTTCGTATTTTTTTTTTTTTTTTTTTTTTTTTTTTTTTTTTTCATTGCGTTTTCTCGAAGAGAGGCCTACGACGCTGTGAGCAATAAGCGTTTCCGAGTTACTCAGCACCGTTCGTTAAACAAATTTTTCATTTCAAGTGTTACTAATGCAATCGGAAATCGATCGAAGATTCATCGCGATCGATCGGAGGTCTTTTTATTTTTCTTTTTTACCGACCGATCGTACTATTTCGCGTTCTTCCCTCAGTTTTCCTTCGATGTTTGTGAATCGATCGTAACAACAAAATACAGTCATTTTCACAGACATTACATCGACGTGTCTGTGTTCAGCATTCGCATACTGCTTTTTTTTTTTTCGTCTCACATATTTCAAATTGATATATTGTCCCGGATATTTAACAAACAAAAAACGCATTTGTGTTAAAAAAAAAAAAAAAAAAAAAAAAAAAAAAACGGGGTTTTCGTAAAGTTACCCCGTTAATCGAATGTCGATTACTCTACATAAATAACGAACGAAAATACAACATCGATTTCTCGTTTACGATTACATAACGAGCGGACATAACGCGCACGCGGATCGTAGTCGGGGGTGTCGAGTGTCGTCGCTATTAATTACACATAATTTTTTTCTTTTCTCGATTATCAGTCAATTCGATACACAAATTTATAATTCCGATTTTGTGATTCTTTTCTTTTTTTTTCTTTTTTTTTTTTTCTCGCGCCGACACTCGATTATCCTGTTTATCCACTTAAACTATAACAATCGCTTTTCCTCTATCGTATTCGGACGACTACTTGACATTTCACAAATATGTAATTGGAAGCCGCGTCGACAATATTCGTGTCCAACAAATTTCTTCCGTTTTTTTCAATTTTTTTTTTTTTTACTTCTTTCTCTCGATGTATATAAATTAAATAATGATAATTAAAAATATAGATATTGGTCCTATCTAAAAAAAAAATTAAAAAAAAAAAAAACATATCGTATTACTACGTCGGCATTACGAACTATTCTACTGCTCCTCCTCCTGTTTTTTTTTTTTTTTTTTTTCAATTAGTAATTATTGTAATTTGTTTCGTAAGTTACTCATCATCTCATTTTTCTTTGTTACTTTTGACAATCGTACGGGCGGATTAAATCTTTTTTCTTTTTTTCATTTTTTTTTTTTTTTTCATATAAATATGAGGCGCGAGGACCCTAAGTGTCCGGAACTACAGCGGGGCGACTTTAATGGAACACCGAACTTTCGTCTTTTCGGTACAGAGACTCTAATAGATTTCATGATTTTATTTTTCATGGTCCCGTAGATTCAATTCCGAAAGTGTTCCGACTAGAAAAATGGACCTGTGCCGCGTATACTTAACAGTTTTTTCGACATCGTTCCAACAATAGTCGACCCCTACGAGTTCGTCGTCCGCGTCCTGTAATCGTCGTTTCACGACAAAGGCTTCGGAAATCTATTAATATATATATATATTTATGTATATATATATATATATAGACAATTCTAGGATACGTCTTATCACACATATTTATATTCCTTAGTTTTTTAATTCTTCGCGCGTAAGTGTTGTGTAAAAATCTCCAGTGTAATTAGTTTAACTTTATCGTCACTTTTTCTCTCTCTTTCTTTTTTTTTTTTTTCGCTATCGTTCGTTATATAAAATAATAATTTCGTGGAACTCGAATTCGACGTATAGGCCGCAGCGCATTTATCGCGAATCCTTTTAAATTAGTTAACTGTATACTATTTTCTTCTTTCATATTTTTTTTTTTTTTTTTTTTTTTTTTTTACTGTTCGGTATTATTTTTCGATGGATCTATGGAGTACCGGACACGCGGTTAGCCCAACTTCATGCGCTTCGATTGATTAACTGATGAGTCTGAAAAATAATCTTTTTTTATGCTGTTGTATTATAATTTTTTATTTTATTTTTTTAAATTTTATTATTGTGTTATTTACCTCCGTTCGATGTTACGCTATAAGTGTTGATCATTGGACACGTCTGACTTCGCTGTAAACGACGAATTCACATTTTTTTAATGTCGAGTTGAGAAATATATTTGAGAAATTAGAAAAGTTCACAGTTACTTACATCGGCCATAACGGCTATCGGCGTTGTACCGGTCGCTATCGCCACTTGATGTTCGATAAGGTAAAACATATATTCGTCGGCGAGTAAACGCATCAAATGAAACGATCCGAAACTTTTTGCGCTCCGGAGTGTGAGATCCTGAATTACCATCGAACTGTAGAGAAAAATAGAGATATAACGCTTTTACATCGAGTCTCTTAAGAGGGGCGTATCGTTACAGCTGAAAGTGAAATTCCGAGCGAATTTCGAAGACTTTCCAACGGAATAAAAATCTGAAAAAATTAACAACATAGAAAGTCCTAAGAAAATTAATTTTTAAGAATAATAATGCAAAAAAATTATTAACAAATTACTCAAAAAGAAAAGTTGCTTACCGAAATATCCGGTAATCCGACTTTTTTTATCGCAGAAATTGATTCTAATTTTTTTCTAATTTTATTTTTTTTATGGATTAAAAGTCACGAATTTTGAATACGAATTTGATATTTCCAAAAACGAAAATTTCGAAAAAATTGTAAAAAACATTCATATGTATTCGGAAAAATTACCGAATTAACTTTCGCTAATAGTTAGTTTACCGGATGTTTCATTGAACAAATTTTCTTTAACTAATTAGTTAACAACTTTTTGGAATTATTATTATGCAAAATTAATGTTCTTAGTATCTTCCGTATTGTTGATTTTTTGTAGATTTTCATACCATCGGTAAGTCTTCGAAATTCCCGCCGAATGCGGCCCTCTAAATTAGCTGTGAATTCATATTATTCGTATCGAATACCTGTACATTGACCACTTCAGCAAAAATTGTCGCGCGGCTTTGACAAAAGTTGGTTTTCCTTCGTACGGCTTGAGGAGAACTTGTGTGACGACATCCTTCAGCCAGACGACCCATTGCTCGACGGTATTTTGTTGGAGAACAGTAACTTTGAAATCAGCCGCGACGCGCTGTACCATCGTGTAATCGCACTGACAAACCCACGACGCCTTTCGCGAATAAAAATAACAATTTTTTTTCTTGATTTTTGTTTTTTTTTTTTTACAAACTCTCGTTGAATTTTCATTAATTTATAAACGATTAAATTTACCTGTTCGTGAACATTGTGAAAATTAACGCGAATCACATCGGCGCGCATTCTATCGATATTTTTCGAATTCTGTAGAACCATTTGGGCAGATTTTGCGAGATGATTGAGCGATGTGTAGCGTTGCAACGTTTGAGCAAAAGCCGAAACGGCGGTGAGCTGAAATTATCAACCATATGAAATAGTAAATTAAAAAAATAAAATTAATAAAAAAAAATAAAAATTAATTTAAAAAAAATGAAATAAAAAAATAAAAATTAACAAACAAAAAAAAATGTCATAAAAAAAAACAATTTAATAAGAAAAAAAAAAAACAAATTTAATCAAATAACCGTAAGATTCAGAATTCTAAAAATCGTTACCTTAATTTGCATCATTTCCTCGGGACAATCATGCATCGCCGCCGTTAGCCACGGCTCGAGATGTTTCGCGAATTTCAAAATGGAATTTGGCAGCTCCCCTTGAATCATAAAATGAAAACAAAAAAAAAACAATTAAAACGCCGTTCGCGTAAAGATTTATCCACAAAAAAAAAAGAAAAACATTTTATAAGGACGAAAGACACACCCGGTAAGTTGAAGATGGAATTTGGCAGCTTATCTTGGAACATACAATTAAAAAAGTCGATTAAAAAAGCTGAAAATGCGACTCTATGAATAAAATTCGGGTTTACAATGCTGTAAAACTTACCCGGTATCGGTCGTAAAACGTCGGGTATTAGTACATCGACGAGATTCTGATAAAACGCGTAATCCACAGTTCTAATGAAATCCTGAACTTCGCCGCATTTGCATATCTGATAAAGTTTCGTTCTGTAAAATGATAATACGAAAATATTTTCAAATTTTTCTATAAATATCGAAAAGTTTTGCGAATTTTATAAAAACGAAGAAATATACTTCGACAAATATTTCTCCTCTTCGCACTCGTCGCCGTTATTCATATCCTGACTGCGCCAAAATTCTCGCCAAAGGCTCTCAATAGTTCCGAATTCCAAGTTGAGTACAGCGTCCAAAAATGCTTCGCAGTGTTCTCTGTAAATACTGCGAAAAGTATCGATATCCTCGAGAGTGCAATCTTCAGGAAGAGACGATCCGTGACCCACGATAATTTCCGGAAATTCGGGAATAGCGCCGCTCGCTTCGCCGGGATACTGATGATACTGCGGCGACGTTGTATCCGACGTAACGTTTGTATTCGTTTCGGCGTTATCCTCGTAGGTGAATTCTTGTTTTTGATTAACGATCTTGAAACGTTTTGTTTGCGAATTCGTCGTCTGTTGTTGTCTCGATGTGCCGTCTTCGTTAAGCATTATGAGCGGTGAACTCGGCTTCACGCGAATTCCGTAATAATGATATTTCGAATTTCCACTGAAAGGATTATATCGTTAAACTCTATTCTTCAGAGTTTAATATCGAAATTTTCACAATTAATACGAGAAATCGTGAAAAAAACGAATTCTCACCGAGTACCCAATCGTCGGGTTCTCAACCCGAGAAACACCGAACGTATTAGTTTTCCGAAACTCGCCGCGTTAACCGGATCCAATTTATTGTCGGAACAGTGTCGCAGATAATGATTGTAGAGAGTCGATCGCGGCAACGAGACACCGTCCGCCGTCTCATAGTTCTCCAATAGCCATTGTACCTAATAATTTTCAAGACAAACGATTATCAAAACTGATATTTCGTCTCCAAATAAACGATTAAGTGCTGAAACGCATCTGGTGCTATTTAACTTTTGATCTGATAATCGATTATCGAAATAAATAAAAATCATTTGCGCGGATAGTGCGTATCGAGGAAAAATAAACATCGATTTTTTATCTTCCAATCGCGAGAAACACAAAACAGACGATACGAAGCGAAATTCGCGAAAAAAAAAACATTAAGACTGTGCGAACTTCGAGCGAAAGTACGAAAGCGTATAGATTCGTGCAAAGCTCGTACTCGATAAGGAAAAACATGCAGACATTCATATAATTATTCGGAAAATTCGGCAATAATCTATTCTTCGAATTACTTATCAACCAACAATTCTCATTGGCAACTCATTAAATATAAAATGCTTTAAAGTTAATATACGAATATTTGAGAAGTAAAAAGAATATTAGATTGAGCCGTTTTCGGTGTATTAGTATAAGAAAAATATCTAACAAATGGGGAGTCGACATGGCTTACGGTCGCCTCGGAGACCCGAGTAGCATGCGTCATGTTCGCCGCCGATGCAGCTTCCTCCACGCTGATAGAAGCGCCTCCCGTATTACCGCTGATCAAGTACGCACCTCCACCCCCGCTAACCACAGCCTCCTATTTCAAACATCCCGTAGTAGCGGATTTTTTTTCGTTAATTTAGCCCAACAAATTCGATAAAATAAGCATTAGCGGGCGATCAATAATCATTCATTGATCAACGATTCATTATCATTATTATCGATGCTATGTAATGTAGAGTACGAAACAAAAGAGTATAACGCCGCGATAGCTCGCGTTTTTTTTTTACGATTAAAACAAAAAGTACTAACGGCGTTTTCGGTTTGAGGACTTCCGCGGGTCGCGGCCGCGGAAATGAGTGCGTGAGTCGTCGGATCTCCATCGACGACACTCTGCTGTATAAGGTACGTGCCGTTTCCCTGAGAAAAAAGCTGTTCGGTTGTCGTATTCGATCCTTGTGCCGAAACCTATGAAATTTTTATGCCGTTAAATTCTATACGCGTTATAAAAAAATTATTGGACGAGAGAAATGGGGGTTAATGTTGGAAAAATCTGTTGTTACCTGAGCGTAAGTCACCGGTGTCGTTGCTGGCGTGTAGTACTGACTCGAGGCGGGAGTGTACATAGCTCCCGCCTCCCCAGCAACCGCATATACCGGATATGTCCTGAAATATAGTAATAAATGTTCGCATTTTTTTTTTTTTCTTTTCGTTGCGTTTTTTTCGTAACTTTTTTTTTCGTTTTTTTTTTAGATCTGATAACCAATTATCGAAATAAATAAAAATCATTGCGCGGATAGTGCATATCGGGGAAAAATAAACGTCGATTTTTTATCTTCCAATCGCGAGAAACACAAAACAGACGATACGAAGCGAACTTCGCGAAAAAAATAAAAACACATTAAGACTGTGCGAAGTTCGAGCAAAAGTACGAAAGCGTTCTCGATAAGGAAAAACATGCAGACATTCATATTCGGTTTCAGTTTCGTTTTTTTTCGTATCGTTTTTTCGTCTCTTTTTTTTCGCATCGTTTTTTCGTCTCTTTTTTCGCATCGTTTTCTTCGTATAGTTTCGTTTTTTCGTTGCGTTTCGTTTTTTTTTGGTATCATTTAATTTTTTCGTTGCGAATCATTTCGTTTAATTTCTTTTCCTTTCCTTCTTTTAAACGATACAACGGATTTCATATGATCGCGAGATTCTGTTTGCTTACATCTGTCCGTTCGTAAGATTATAAGTTGATCCGTCCCCCTCGACATACTGGACATAAGTTGAATGGGAAACCGACTCGGAACCCACCGCCTCGCCGTCTCCGGACACTGAAACAATTAATTCGATTACTTTATAATTGCAAATTAAGGAGTTTCGTTAATTGCGGATATCGCATGTCGACAACGAAAGCCGCGATGTATAATATGCGTTCATTGGCAGAATTTTATAGACGAACAAACAGTCATATAATTTCCAATCAATTTCATGCCGTCGTTCTTTTTTTTTTTTTTTTAATTATTATACGATTATTACCCTCACCTACAGCCGTTTTTAGACACGCGTAGGTCGGTGAATCGCCGTTGTCTGCTTGTTAAGTGGTGAAGTGAAGTTGTGAAGTATATGGATTACGGGTTTTTTTTGTTTCGTTTTGTTTGTTTGTTTGTTTGTTTTTTGCAGCATGGAAAGAGCCGAATTTCCACTAAATTATCGTCATTTTAATGATGATGAAGCTATTACGGTATATGTATCGTCGTTTAGACATTTTAATATCGTTTTTTAACGATTAATTATCGCGATGGTAGTGCCGATAGATGAATATTGGTTTAGGACATTAAAAAATCGATCGATGGTACCTGTAACTGTTATGTAGTGCGGCGAACCACTGACGATCGTTCCGGTTGACGTTGAGGCGGCGTCCGAATCAACGAGTGTGTGATGTCCCGATGGATGCGTCGTGTTAACTACCACCTGTGCCGTAACGTGTTGCGGAGTCCCCGAGGAACCATTCGACGAATCGGCCGCTGTCTCGAGGGGATCTTGTACCAGCAACTGAAATTTTGTTAATAATTGCAAATCCCCGACAGTAAACGATTTTTGTCGATTTTTTTTTTTTTTTTCGATTATTTTTTTCGACGAGATTTGTGATTATTCCGATTTTTTTTTTCGGCGATGTTTTCGATTATTCCGATTTTTTTTTCGACAATGTTTTTGATTATTTCGATTTTTTTTTTTTTTTTTTAACTACAAAGTTTTTAGTTCGCGTTTTTCAGTTTCACCCCTTTTAGTTTCATTCTAAGCGAAGGGTTCTAAGTATAGGAATAAGTCAGAGTTATCAAAGTACTCGGAGCAGATGGCTCGACGCGTTATCAGTCTGTTTACACAGTCCCTGGAAGCTATACACGGGAGATAGCAGTTATTGATTTTCTTCAAAAGATATCTTAATTCTTTTTTATTCATCACTCAACCCGTTATTTATCACATACGTTTTTTCACACAATATTTCATTGATTTATTGGTATTTGTTGGTATTTATTGACGAATTACACTCCTTAAAAAAAACAAAAACCAACACTTTGATAAATGAATACTTGGTAACCAGTCGCATGTGGTTTTTTTCCGTTTGGTTTCTCGCTAAATAAATTCGCTATCGAGAAAACAACGAAAACTCCATAATGAAATAAATGGATCAATAAATAGGGCCGATGGCATCGACTTTCTATCACAATGACTTTTCCGATATTAATAATCGTTTTTTTGCTGCTGACGCAAAAACATAAAAATCATTAACGATTTCTTAACACAGAATTAAAAAAAAAAAAACTCTACCGATTGATGCACCGAATTTAATTCTCGAATAATCTAAATAAATTCCAAAAAAAACTGTGTTTTCAAATGTTAAACTTAAAACCGGAAAAAAAAAAAGAACAAAAACTCTATCGATTGATAAATTGAATTTATTTCTCGAAATAATCGAAATAAATTCCAAAAAAAACTGTGTCTTCAAATGTTAAACTTAAAAATCGAAAAAAAAAAAAAAAAAAAAACTCCACCAAATGATGAATCGAATAAATATTCCAAATAATCGAAATAAACTCCAAAAAAACTGTGTCTTCAAATACTTAACTTAAAAATCGAAAAAAAAAAAAAAAAAAAAAAAAAGAAAACTTCACCAAATGATGTATCAAACGAATATCTCGAATAATCGAAATAAATTCCGAATAAAATCGATGTTTTTCAAATGTTAATCTCAAAAGTGAAATATATAACACTGCGCAATGTATTATTTGCTCCGAAACGCGATGGAGGGGATAAAAGAGATTCTCAAAGATAGTAGGAAAGTGAAATGAGTAAAAAACAAACCTGAATAGGCTGAAGATTGTTTGGACTCGAAGGATCAGGACCAGCGACAACGGTAATAAGTTGTTGACCTCTGGTAGATTGAGTCTGAGGCGTTCTGCCGCCGCCGCTGTTACTGGAAGTGGTAACAACAACTACGTTTGGTTTAGCATCGACCCCCACTTGCACGGCGCTACCCCCGCCATTAGCAGCCCCAGCGGATGCTGAAAGGGCATACTGGGCTCCCGTCGTAGTCATGGCAATGACTCCCTCACTCCCGTCTGTACCGGCGGTATCTCCGCCACCTCCCTGTTTCTGGATGGACGGATCTGCAACACAGGTACCCATATATATATATATATATACATATATAGATATATATGAACATTTGTCGAAGGATTTCCCCCACAGCGACGTCTAAATATCAATAACGTCTTTCTGTGCCGTTGGAGAAGCGTAGTTCTCCCCCCTAAGAAATTCATTTGCGCTCTGTGCGTTGAGAGAATCAATCCAAAGTATGCGTCACCCGGAGGGTTGGAAAACAGATAATCGCAGATTTGCAGAACAATTGCGCCGAAACTTGGATTCAAGAGACTGCGGGAGATTTTTTCGCTAAACCGGACAATGAAACAATGGGATGCAAAAAAATGTCGATATTTGTTTAAACTAATGATTAATACGAAATGATTTTTTATTTCGATTGATAACGGAGATTTTTGAATGTTGATGTGTTGAAGAAATCGTAAAAAAAGGTTTATGGTTATTGAGATTACATAATAAAGGTTCGTTTTCGACGCGGGGGATTAATCTTTCGAAGAAAAAAAGCTTTGCGGCGATGTTTATGAATAAATAACGATGATTTATAGGCTAAATTTGATATAAACATTGACACTTTTCTGAGGGACTGTCACGTCACGAAAAAACTTCGTGATCATTACGAATGGAAAAAGCGTGCATACAAAGATATTTATTTGATGCATTATTAAAAATGTATTTCGTTGGTTCAAATAATTCGTAATTGCGTGCGAAGAGTGAAAAAAAAAAAAAAAAAAAACTGTGAAACATACGAAGAGTTTGCAAAATCTAACCTACAAAAGCGTATTGCCGACGAAGAAGGGATCGACCGTGAGGGGGTGGAACGAGAACGAGGGTTGCTTCGTCGCAGGTGCTCGTGGCGACGCATTTAATAATCCGCTGGAGATCAAAGAGAGGCCTCTGTGGCCGGCTATCATTTGTTACGAACGATACACGCGTCTCGCGCCTCTTTTATTCGATACAATCCTTGCAACGTTTTTGAGTAACGGGAGGGAGGCGTAGTTTCGATCATATCCCTTGTATGGTATTACCTATATGTATCCAAAGCGTTTTTGTACCTCACGGGGTGGCAGGTACCAAACAAGGAACGAGAAGGGGCCGCGAGAGAACGAAGTGGGGTATAGGATATAATACGGGGAAAAATAAAATGAAACATACGCGTGACTAGGTGCACGAGGCACGAGGGACGCGGAAGAAAAGGCTATGAAGGTCGCTGGTACGAGAAACCGGTCCAAATAGCAAGAGCAATTAGATGGTATTAGCGCACATTCTACTGACCCTTCCATTCCACAAAAGAAGCGAATCGATAAACATCCAGAGGTAACCGTTATAACACGAACGTTCGGCAATTCATTTGAACACTTTTTTTATTTATAAATATCGTTCGATTCGGTTCGCGTTTTTTATCGGTCTAATGCGCCAGCCAATCAGAATAAAGTATAACAATATTTTTGAATATCTCGAGATGTTTTTTGTACGGGAAGCGAGATAATAGAAGATATCGAAGGGTCGCGTATTTTCTTCGGATTTCAACTATAGCATCGATATAGACGCAGCAAATCGGAGTAGAGATTTTCAAATCTGGGGTGTTGCCCCGGCAACAACAAACACCTGTATGAAAAAACATTTCGCTTTAGACCGGATTGCTTACCGCGGAAGAGGTTTAGTCGAAGAAAACACGCGTTTCAACGAGTTTTATGTAATTGTTGTAGAGAGGTTATCGAAGCGTAAATAATACGCGGAATACTATCGATTCTTGAAATAACGCGTTATTCACGTCTTTCGTAAAAGATAATTTATTATTTTCATCGAAATGGAGAAGCTGCCAAATCTGTTACGGGGCAATTGGGTAATTGGATACGAAAGTGAAACTCGGATCTCGGACTCGGGTAACATTACCGACTACCCCTGCGGGGCTATCCGAGTGTTACTCATATTTCAATAACAAGTAATTACAAGAATAAAAGTATATGTTTTATCCCTATTTCTCGAAATTTTCGCATTTACGTAAAGAAAATCGAACTTTTTCGAGGGGTTGGATTACGATGAACTTTAATACGTTATTTAACGAGAAATCTTTTAATTAAGTCTTGAAAATCGCGGAAATTCTTACCTAACAAGGATGCAAACATTTGCATCATCGAAAAGATCGAGAAACGTGGAAAACACTCCTAACACAACAAACGTTGAAAAGAAACTGAGAAAGGTGTTGGTACGAAAAGCTTACAAGGTCGAGGAAGCATATCGAAGGTGAGGTGCACCTGGCCCCGTGTGTTATGCATGGCCGGTGCCTGGTGTACAGCGGACCACCCCCCCTTTCGTTAACGTAAAGTCTACAGCATGTCGCGTGGCACTGCCCCCAACCCCTATTATATCCCCGATGTCTCGTGTACCATGTGGGAAGAACCGATGCCGCGGCGTCTCAGGGTAAACATACAAACGCAAAAGTGCAGCTGTTTCGCGTAAGAAAATTATATAACGAACTAATAAAACAAAAAAAATAATAATTTTTTTTTTTTAATCAAATTTTCGTTCGCATGAATCACTGAATATTTTTCACCCAGAATTTCGCACTTTTACCTCCGAGAAAAATTGCATTACTCGTATTCTGCAAAACACACGTTGTGTCGCGATATTGCATTCAATTAACAGGGGAACCACTTGTACTAAATATTAAATTCGCGTATATTTCTTGCGAACTTTGCATGGAATTTTGTAAGAATTACATAATTTTACGACATAAACAGGTCAAATCCGTGAGAAAATTAGCACCTGTTTTACCGAATTGATTTTACTGTAAATTATATTTGCTATCGAAAAAAAAAAAAAATAATGTTTAGCAATTCGATAATAAAACATGAAAATTTCAAATAAGTTTTTGCTATCAAAAGCTTACAGGTGTAATAACTTCCAATTAACTCGATACAGAAAATTTAATGAATTTTAATTTACTGTTTTTTTTTTTTTTTTACTAAAATGTACTAAAATACTATTAAAAAAACATAATAATTTGTATCAATTTAATAATAAAAAATAAAACGTTTACATAGTCTTTTTCTATCAAAATATTGCGGATAAAATAATTGTCAATGATCTCTCGCAACGCAAAATATTGGTGAATTTAAATTCACTGTTTCCAATTGTATGCTAAAGATATCCAAAAGTGTATCTCAAAGCGGAGAATTCGTAGATTAAATTGGATTGGCTCTTCAAATTTTTCAGCTGAGTTAACGCATTGAGATATCCGATAAGCCGATTTTAATTGAAAATTCTTAGGGCTTCGGGATGAAAATGCAATAATGCGGCGAAGAATAATAATCTGTTGTGAAAGATACCCTGCAAATGGTATATGAGTCTGCGGCACAAAGAAACAAATTTATTAGGGTCCCCCACCATAAATCTCGCAGCTGAAAAGCACCTGACGACGTTCCATAATCCGCAGTCAGTACGCAACTGTGTTAAAGGGATAGAAATTTATCCCCAATTATCTAAAATTTATTTGCAAATATTAAAAAAATTACTCTGCCGACGCAAGAAAACCGATTGCAAGATTGTTTCTGAGACGGGGGAATAACTTGGAACGCTTAGTATCGCTGTACAGCAAGTGGAGCAAAGAATGATTGTGGTGCGGCGCGGGGACAACTATGAAGTTATTTGCGATCGCGGAAATGTTAGGATGAACCATAAGAAGTTTCGAGGGGGTAGTAGGGTGAGGAGGGGATTTTTCTGCAAAGGCAGATTGATTCTGCTCACCTGTCTTCATGAATGGCGAGTGTAACGAGTGCGTTGAAAAGTTGGACGGCCGAACGGAGTCCAGCGACCCCCGGGCCCGCGTGTTTTCCCTTGGGCCGTCCCTGACTCTGTCACCCTGGGAAACGACGCGGAAAAGCGTAATATGGAAAAGCCTCGAGACACGACACTCTCACCCCGACAGGCCTGTATTATGGTTGACGACGGCCGGTCGTAGTGTCGAAGTTGTCTGCTGCTGCGGTCTCCTTGGCTACGGCATCACTGACCGCGTCGCAGCTTCGTTACGTTCAGAAATGTTTCTCGTCTTTCGTTAAGTCGCCGCGATCATATTTACGCGATTATCTACACTTCACGCACTTGAATTTAACGAAACCATTTTCTTCTTAATGCTTTCGCGATTTATGATTGACGAAAAAAAATTATTCTATTTCGTTCCGTCAATTCCTATCACCAAGGAACTACTTTGCTCACGCACCGCTACGTTGTGTCGATGCGCCGTGATACACGTCCGACGACACCTACTAACAGCAGACAGCATCCGAAAATACTCATTGACATTCGTTCGCGTTTTGTAACGTTTATAAACGGTACGTTGTATTATTGAATTTTCGATAAAGACGATAATTGATGGAAGCGGAATATTATATATAGTATTTTGACAGTTTTTACGGGGGTTGTGGTATTTGCAAGGTGATCGTTTCCAATCGCCGTTAATGGCGGAGTGTCGGGACGTATGCGCGGGTTATACGAATTCTTGTGCCGTCTGTACCATCGATAATGTTTACTATGATTTAATATTTCGGTAAAGTTTTATATTTATTTTGATGTATCTACCGATTCGTTAATATCAGCGAGTCGAAAATGATGGGAAAAAGAATTATTGAGTAGCATTATTGAACGAAACTTCGAGATCGATGCGCGCTTACCATGATCCGGACAGAGCAGTTCATCAAAGTCGTTACTCCCGATGTCGTAAGCGGGAAACTCGTCATACTGTCTCCTGGACATGACAACAATGAATTTTCTTGATTCAGGACTTTCATTGTTTCCCGATTTAATCGGCACATTCATTGTCAATAACTCGCGAAGCGAAGGCAACGGTCTCCACGCGAACAAACAAATGACGAATCATTCGGGAGTCTCATCATTGCAAAAGAAAAACGCGTCTTTGTTTTGTTTAAATATGAGAACGGCGTCGGATGTTAGATTTTTAACGACCTTTCTTTATCGAAGCGCTCTAAAAAAATAAACGGGAATACAGAATTAAAATAAATATACTCGAAACGTAATCGATAGATCGATAGCATGGAAAGGATTTATCAGGAATACGATCGGGAATTGCGTTACTTTTCGCGTGTATCGAATTGTATCCTTCGATGTAAAAAAAATGCTTATACGTCGTTTAAATGCATTTATTGAATAAGATGTTTGTACATTTGAAGGAAAAAAACGAAAATCCAACAATGGCGTTGACTCGGAGTTTTTTTTTTTTTTCAAAGAGAAACATTATTCGTGATGTATGTCGGTTAACATGTTACCGGCGGTGGAGCGCGACTTTGGCGTTTTCGCGATCAATGATTCCGCAGATTGCAGTGTGCTAATACGGTCCATATCTGTATGAAATTTTCAATTAATTATTATTACGCCCCTTCATGAAAGAAACGACGAAAAAAAAAATGCCACACAGTTTTTACGAGAAGATCTCCGATTGTATTTTTTAAATAATACATCGCGCATCATCGAGCATTGGAACTAATAAAAGTTTGACTAATAGGAAATTAATAGATAAATAAGGATTCAGAATAGATAACTATCGACGAAAAACAATACAATTGATTTTTCATTAAAATCGCATTCACCGATATACGGGATGATAATACTTTCGGTTAATTAAAAGTCCGCTAACAATTTTTGTTCTCTTCACAATAAATTGAAATAACGTGTTGGAAACAAATAATCATTTCCGAAGACAATCAATTCTATTGCAACTTATTACAGTAACGGATACACCGTAATTAACAAACATCGAGATATTAAATATTACTTAATATGTATGAAAAACGTTAAGTACGATGCTACGGATGAGCAATTGACCGATATCCCGACTAAAGATATACTTCTCACGTAAATCCACATTATAAAACTAAATGCTCCATTTTTCAATTGGAAAATTCGTAAACATCGCTACAGATTATCCTAAATTTTTTTTTCATAATTCCGATTATTTTTTTTTTTTTTTTTTTACGATTCCAATTATATTGTCAATATCGTTATCGAGTTACAAATCTGTGCGGCGTTTCCAGCATCGAAGCGTAGTATTAAGTTACACCGGATAAAAAAACAGTGTATCGAAATTTCGGCGGAGTTAAAAAAAAAAAAAAAAAATTTCAGAATGACTTTTTTTTTATTTTTTTTTTTTACGAAATGTGTACTAAATTTACCACGAGATGCTAAGTCGTCTTTCCTGCAATTCAAATTATCGTAAATAAATAAAAATTGACTTACAATAAATAATAAAAAAAAATTCACGCGCATTGCGTTCGTTTTAGTAATATGAAATTCTAATGGACATTATATCGATGTAATGGTCGGGTTACGGTGTCTATGTGAGGTAATTCGTTGCGGCGAGATCGGTATTAGATTTCTTCGGTAATCGTTTACATGACTAGAAAAGGAAATACGCGATTTCAATATAATCGAAAACGGCGTCAGCAGCGAAAGCCGTATATTCTGTTTCAGATCTCAGGATATTTTATCGATCACAGTAAATGGCACGTTATTCGCGTATTGAATTTAACGAATTTACCGAAGTAATTATTTATCGAATCCGCAGGATAATCCGCAATGTAAGAATATCGCTGTTATCTTTATATTTGCCGATTTCCGCGTTATATTTCGCGATTATAAGAGTCTCGCGAACGAAATCACATTCCGGAAGTTCGGCTTCTATCGTCGACATGGAAATCTCACGCTTAACTTGGATACTGAGTACCAAACAATTTTTCGCACACGAAGTTTGCGATATTCGACGATATTTACGGAAAATTTTATCGTTCGCTGTTGCGCAGCACTCGGGTCGTTGATATCCTCGTCGTCGTTAACGCGTAATGTCACTTCATCGTTTTCGTCGACTTACGATTGTGAATTATTGTGAAGTTTTTGAAACATTCGGATATACTGAGCGCATAAAAAATTCCTGTATTCGCGATTACGCGATCGCAACATTGCAAACGCAGTGTTTTTTTTTTTTTTTCGAAATGACGGAAACGATGAGATCAGTTCGTAAGTTGGGTCGACGGTGAGACTGTGTATTGGTGAAGATTCGCTGTGTCTGAAAAACAGAGCCGATGTAACGTAAAATTCGCATTTTTTTTTTTTACAAACAATAATGTAATCTTTTTTTTTTACCTCCGTTCGATGTTATAACGTAATTATCGATCGTCGGACACGTCTGATTCTTCTGAAAGAATAATTAAATTTAATTGAAAAATAAAATCGAGAAACGCATTTGCAATGACAAAATTTTGTTGATTCTTACATTTGCCATAACAGCTATTGGAGTCGTACCGGTAGCCATCGCCACTTGATGTTCGATGAGATAAAACAAATAGCCGTCGGAGAATAAGCGCATCAAATAAAAAGATCCAAAACTATCGGCGCTTCGTAGTGTCAGATCGCGAATAACCAGTGAACTGTAAAAAAAAAAAAAATGATATAATGCTATCGATTGATATCGCATTTTCGATTTAATTCGAAATCTCTTTAATTTTGATAAAATTACCTGTACAATGACCACTTGAGCAAAAATTGTCGTGCCGCTTTGACGAACGTTGGTTTTCCCTCGTAAGGCTTGAGAACTTGATTAACGACATCCTTCAGCCAGACGACCCATTGTTCCACGGAATTTTGTTGCAGTACGGTGATTTTAAAATCGGCCGCGACACGCTGCACCATCGTGTAATCGCATTGACAAACCCACGACGCCTTGGCGAATAATAATAACTCGTTATTACAAATGATAAATGATAAATGATAAATGATAAATGATAAATGATAAACGATAAATGATAAATGATAAATGATAAATGATAAACGATAAACGATAAACGATAAACGATAAACGATAAATGATAAATGATAAATGATAAATGATAAATGATAAATGATAAATGATAAATGATAAATGATAAATGATAAATGATAAATGATAAATGATAAATGATAAATGATAAATGATAAATGATAAATGATAAATGATAAATGATAAATGATAAATGATAAATGATAAATGATAAATGATAAATTATGACATATAAGATATGAATTACTCTTTGTTTTTTTAATATGGAAATATAAGGAGATTTACCTGTTCCTGAACATTGCGAAAATCGACGCGATTAACGTCGGCACGCATTTCGCCCAATCGTTTAGAATTTTGTAGTACCGTTTGGGCAGATTTTGCTAAATGATTGAGCGACTTGTAACGTCGCAACGTTTGAGCGAAGGCCGATACGGCGGTTAGCTGAAGTAATTAAGCAAACGGAGTTAAATAAACAAATAAACAATGATACATCCTAATGATCCATAAAAATCAGAAATCTAATCATCTATACCTTAATTTGCATCATTTCCTCGGGACAGTCATTCATTGCTGCCGTTAACCACGGCTCGAGATGTTTTGCGAAGTTTAAAATGGAATTTGGTAGTTCGCCTTTAAACACGAGAATTAAAAACGTCGATGATAAATCGGTTTATGTTGTAAAAATTCATTGATTGAAACACATAGAAACTTACCGGGTATCGGCCGAAGCACATCCGGTATTAAAACTTCGACAAGATTTTGATAGAACGTATAATCAACAGTTCTAATGAAATCCTGAACTTCGCTACATTTGCACATGTGATAAAGTTTTGTTCTAAAAAATAAAAAAAATATTTGATAAAATTGCTATCCATATAGGATTTCCGCGGAAATACTATAGACGCAACGTACTTTGATAAATATTTCTCCTCTTCGCACTCGTCACCGTTGTTGATGTCCTGACTTCGCCAGAACTCGCGCCAAAGGCTCTCAATAGTACCGAATTCAAAGTTAAGCACAGCATCCAAAAAAGCTTCGCAGTGCTCCCTGTAGATACTGCGAAAGGTATCGATATCCTCGAGTGTACAATCCTCCGGTAGAGACGATCCGTGACCCACGATAATCTCCGGAAATTCGGGAATTGCGCCGCTCGCGTCGCCGGGATACTGATGATACTGCGGCGGCGCTGTTTCCGACGCAACGTTCGTATTCGTTTGCGCGCTATCCTCGTACGCGTATTCTTGTTTATGATTAACGAAAACTGTACGTTTTGGTTGCGAATTCGTTGTCGGCTGTTGTTTCGACGTGCCGTCTTCGTTTAGCATTATCAACGGCGAAGTCGGCTTCACGCGAATTCCGTAATAATGATATTTCGAATTTCCGCTGAAAAGATAAGATCGTTAAACTCTAATTGTACAGAAGTTTATATCGAAATTTTTCCCAATTTTACGAAAGATCGTGAAAAAATGAATTCTCACCGAGTTCCCAGTCGTCGGGTTCTCAAACCGAGAAACACCGATCGTATTAATTTTCCGAAACTCGCCGCGTTAACCGGATCCAATTTGTTGTCGGAACAGTGTCCCAAATAATGATTGTAGAGCGTCGATCGAGGTAACGAGACACCGTCCGCCGTCTCATAGTTCTCCAATAGCCATTGTACCTAATAATTTTCAAGACAAACGATTATCAAAAGTGATATTTCGTCGACAAATAAACGATTAAGTGCTGAAACGCATCTGGTGATATTCAACTTTTGATCTGATAATCAATTATCGAAACAAATAAAAATCATTGCGCGGATAGTGCGTATCGGGGAAAAATAAACGTCGATTTATTATCTTCCAATCGCGAGAAACACAAAACAGACGATACGAAGCGAATTTCGCGAAAAAAAAAAACATTAAGACTGTGCGAACTGCGAGCGAAAGTACGAAAGCGTATAGATTCGTGCAAAGCTCGTATTCGATAAGGAAAAACATGCAGACATTCATATAATTATTCGAAAAATTCGGCAATAATCTATTCTTCGAATTACTTATCAAATAAAAATTCTCATTGGCAACTCATTAAATATCAAATGCTTTGAAGATAATATTCGATTATTTGAGAAGTAAAAAGAATTATTAGATTGAGTAGTTTTCTGTGTATTAGTATAAGAAAAATATCTAACAAATGGGGAGTCGACATGGCTTACGGTCGCCTGGGAGACCCGAGTTGCATGCGTCATGATCGCCGCTGATGCAGCTTCCTCCACGCTGATAGAAGCGCCTCCCGTATTACCGCTGATTAAGTACGTCCCTCCACCCCCGCTAACAACAGCCTCCTATTTAAACATCGCGTAGTAGCGGTATTCTCGTTAATATAACCCGACAAATTTCATAAAAAAGCATTAGCGGCCGATAATTCATTATTCACGAATCAACAATCGTTGATATTGACGAAAGCGCGCGTTTTTCATTATCGCAAGAAAACTTACGGCGCTTTCGGTTTGAGAATTATCCCGCGCCGTGGCAGCGGATATGAGGGAATGAGTCGCCGGATCTCCATTTACGACGCTCTGCTGTATCAGATACGTGCCGTTTCCTTGGGAAAGAAGTTGACCGGTCGTCGTATTCGAGACTTGTCCGGCGACCTGAAAAAATGTTTATAACTGATAAATATCGCTGTTAAAAAAATATATATATATTTTTATTTCTTTATTTTTATAAAAAAAAAAAATTATTTTTCTTAATAAAAATTATTTTTTCTTTTTATTAAGAAATTTTATTATTTTTATTAGGAAAAATATATATATTTTTTTTTTTCATTTTTTTAAACGGTGGTAAATATCGTTGAAATCGGTCGTCACCTGTGCATAAGTCACCGGGGTCGTTGCTGGCGTGTAATATTGACTCGAGGCGGGAGTATACATAGCTCCCGCCCCGCCAGCAACCGCGTAAACCGGATATGTCCTGAAAAATAGAAAAAATCATTTGAATTTTTGTTTTTTTTTTTTAAGTTATTACAGATTTTGTATGATCGCGAGATTCTGTTTGCTTACATCTGTCCGTTCGTAAGATTATACGTTGATCCGTCCCCCTCGACATACTGGACATAAGTTGAATGGGAAACCGACTCGGGACCCACTGCCTCGCCGTCACCGGACACTGAAACAATTCATTAATTTTCTTTATAATTGCATCTTATGGAATTTCTTTAATTATGGATATCGCACATCGACAACAAAAGCCGTATATATATAATAAATATACAATTTCTAATAAATTCGCGAACTTCGCGCGTAGATACGGGAAATCGCCGTCGTCTATTTCTCGAGTGGTTCAGTGAAATAGCGAAATACACGATTCAACGGTTTTTAGTTTTGTTTTTTTTTTTTTTGTTTTTTCAGAATAAAAAGTACCGAATCATTAATGAATTATCGCGATTTCACTGCGTCTCAGGATATACGATATTCGTATCGCTGTTTACGAACTTTAATTTCGTTTTTCAACGATCAATTATCGCGAAGGTATTGCCGATAGACGAATATTGTTTAACGAGATGAAAAAAACGATCAAAGATACCGGTAACTGTGATATAGTGCGGCGAACCACTGACGATCGTTCCGGTCGACGTTGACGCAGCGTCCGAGTCAACGAGTGTGTGATGTCCCGATGGATGCGTCGTGTTAACAACCACCTGTGTCGGAACGTGTTGCGGTGTCCCCGATGAACCATCCGAAGAATCAGCCGATGTTTCGAGTGGATCTCCAACCAGTAACTGAAAAATGATTAATAATTATTTATCCAATAGTAAGAAACGATTTTGTTTAGTTTTATCCATTTTACCGAACGACACGAAAAAAAAAAAAACGCTTTATATTCGAATGAATCGCAGCTATCGAAGTACCCGAAGCAGATGGCTCGGCGCGTTATCAGACTGTTTATACAAACCCCGAAGCCTCTCCACTGTAGATAGCAGTTATTGATTTTATACAACAGATGTCTTAATTTTTTTTATTTATCAATCACACAGTTATTCACTGTATACGTTACTTTCACGCAGCGATAATCAATTATTAATGCTATAACGCAAAAAAAAAGAAAAAAATACTGTTTAATTCACAGCATTAATTTCTTCGATAATTACGACACATTTCAAGTATAAAATATTTTTTGCTCCAAATATTTTTTTCTGCTCCAAAACGCATTATTTGAATAATAAAAAAAAATACAAAAACTTATAAATGATATTCACGCAAATAATAGCGCGAAAAAAACTCTACCGTTTAATTCACAGCATTAATTTCTTCGATAATTACGACACATTTCAAGTATAAAATATTTTTTTCTCCAAATTTTTTTTTCTGCTCCAAAACGCATTATTTAAATAATAAAAAAAATCAAAAACGTGTTAAACGATATTCACGCAAATAATAGCGCGAAAAAAAAAAAAAAAAAACTCTACTGTTTAATTCACAGTATTAATTTCTTCGATAATTACATATTTCAAGTATAAAATATTTTTTGCTTCAAATCTTTTTTTCCGCTGCTAATCGCATTATTTGAATAAAAAAATATGAAAAAAATTTAAAAAACGTGTTAAACGATATTTACGAAAATCTTAGCGCAAAAAAAATAAAAAAAAAAAAACAGACCTGTATGGGCTGAAGGTTATTGGGACTCGAAGGATCAGGACCTGTGACCACTGTAATGAGCTGTTGACCTCTGGTAGATTGAGTCTGAGGCACCCTACCGCCACCGCTGTTACTGGAAGTGGTAACAACAACTACGTTGGGCTTAACGTCGACCCCCACTTGGACAGAGTTACCCCCGCCGTTAGCAGCCCCAGCGGATGCTGCAATGGCATATTGGCTCCCAGTCATAGTCATGGAGATAACTCCGTCACTTCCGTCCGAAACGGCGGTATCTCCGCCACCTCCCTGATTATGAATGGACGGTTCTGTAACACAGATCCATATACTATATATACGTATATACGTCTCCGCCAAAGCGTTTTACCCCACAGAAACTAAATATCAATAATAATAATAATAATAATTTCCCCAACGATTGCGGAGTAAAGTTTTCCCCCGAAAAATGAATCTCTCGTCGTTACGCGAAGAGAATTTATAAAAATTAATGGGTTTTACAGAAAATTTGATAATCAACAAATGTATATAACATGAAATCGTTATTATTCCATCGATTAAATAACAAATAGCAATAATAATGATAATTAACAAATAAAAAATAAAACGCGCGATATTATTAATATTATTATTTATTATTACAATAATTGTGTGCTGAAAATAATTATTCTTCCAATAATCGGGACATTGATTTTTATAAAAATATTACGATTGATTGATGATACTGAAAATTGAATGTCAACATTGTCGTTGCGTTGACGGAATGTCGGAACAAAAGCGCCGTCGCGTTTATTAGGATTGGAAAAACTGGACGCATTGAAAGTTTTTTGTTTTTGTTACTTTAGAATCGTCGCTCATTCGTTTTCAATCGATAACGGAAAATCGAGTACGACGATTGCGGAAGAAAAATCATCGTATTCAGAGTTCGGAAAAACTAACCTACAAACGCCTACTGACAACGGGGAAGGGGTGGGGGATCTATTGACGGGGTGAAAGGATCGAACGTGCGGGGTGTGGGTTGCGGGAGGGGTGTAGCAGGAAAACGAGGGTTACAACATCGCAGGTGCGCGTGGCGACGTATTTAATAATTCGCTGGAGATCAAAGAGTGGCCCCGTGACCGGCCGGCAGTTGTTACGACTATACACACGGCTCGCCGCTTCCATTCGTTATAATCCGCGCGCGATTTATCGGGGGGTTAGTTTCGACCTATTCTCTTGCGTGTAGTATCTAAATATGTGTGTTCCAAGCGTTTTTGTACCTCACGGTGCGTCAGGTACCGAACAAGTAACGAAAATGGGGTGCGAAAGAACGAAGGGTCGAATTTACTACGGGAAAAAATATTACGAAAAATACGCGCGACCATAGATACAAGTACGAGGGATGAGGGGACAAACGTTAGGCCGATATGTTACGCGAAACAGGTCCATATAGCAGGAGCAATTAGACGGTATTAGCTTCAATGCTGAGCCTTTCGATATGCCCACGAATGACGGAGGGGTCGATGTTGTGTTGATTCGAATTTTGCTTTTGATTTTTTTTGTGTGATCATTCGTTTTATTGGAAATGAAAAAACTGAAAAATCTGTGAAAAGATTATTGGCTAACTGGATACGAGAGTGAAACTCTGAACTCAGAGTGAGATATGTTACTGAGGACACCCCCCACTCCCGCTATTTCTTTTAGAACTACAAATCGCGTAATTCCTACATAACAACAATGATTTCAATGGTTTGAAACTTTTTTTCTTTTATATTTAATAAAGATCGAGAAACGTGAGGGACTATTTCGGCACACGAAATGTTGAAAAAAAAAACTAAGCAACATATAAAAAGCCTCAAAGGTCCGGGAATGTATCGAACGTGAGATGCACCTGGTCCCGTGTGGTTTGCATGGCCGGTGCCTGTTGGGCAATGGACTATTCCCCTTTCAGTATCGTAAAGTCTCCAGCTTATAGCGTGTCAATTCTCGAATGTCTAAGTAATGTCTGACTGATGCCTCGCGTTCTATGCGGAAAAATATGATGCCGCGCGTTTCCATATAAACACGCGAACACAAATTTGCGACAGTTTTCCGACGGAAAAAGTACATAAAATGTAAAAAAAAAAGATAAAATGTACGATTTTTTTTTCGATCGAATGGGGTGACATGAGATGCTGAGTTTCAAATAAATCTTCAATATTCTCGAGTTTCTCGAGTTTGGATTAATTTATTATTCGAATTTTTCGATAAGTTTCGAAAATCGGTGAGATTGGATTTTCAAGGTCGTTTCGAAAATAGTGCAACAACTTGGAATGCAACCTCTGACAGTGCAAATGCTGTAAACGCAGTAGTACTCCAATTCAGGATGAATGTGCTTCGGTGGAGGAATAACTACGAACTTATCTATGACTACAGGAAATTTAGGATGAGCCGATAAGTAGGAACAGCAAGTGGATGGCGAGGTGGTGATTTTTCTAGAAAGGCAGATTAATTCTGCTCACCTGTCTTCATGAATGTCGAGTATAACGAGTTTTTGTTGACAAGTTCGACGGCCGCGCGGAGTCCAATGAACCCCGGGCCCGCGTGTTTTTCCTTGGGCCGTCCCTGACTCTGTCACCCTGGGAAACGACGCGGAAAAGCGTAATGTATGGACAAGCGTCGGAACTCGACACTCTCACCTCGAGAGGCCTGTATTATGGTTGACGACGGCCGGTCGTAGTGTCAAAGTTGTCTGCTGCTGCGGTCTCCTTGGCTACGGCATCACTGACCGCGTCGCAACTTCGTGATATTCACGACTATTTCTCTCACGTCCTATTAACTCGGCATAATCATCGTGTCGCGATTAACGTCATTTCATACACGCGGGATCGAGGAACTTTTGTTTTTCAACTACTTCGCGATTTATTGTAAACGAGAAATACATTTTTCGTCTATCAATGGCTGTCACCAGGGAACTACTTTACACGCGCAAAGCACGCTGTATAGATGCGCCGGAACACGCGACTGGGGACATCTACTAACAGTAGATAGCATTCGCAATCCCCAATGACATTTGTGTTCATGTTTTGTAATGTGTAAACGGTAAGTTGAATTATTGAATTTAGGGAAAGACGACAATTGATAGAAACCCGAAATTACACGCTCTACCGACATTTTTTATGGTGCCGGTGGTGATAGCGATGCGATCGTTATAATGGCTGACTGATGAAATATTATAACGCGCGAGTTAATACGAATTTTCGTACTGCTGCTTGTATTATCGATGATGCGTGTTAATTTGACAGGTTGTATTTATTTCGATTTGTCCACCGATTCGTTAATATCGTTGAGACGAATGTTATAGAGAAAAATGCATGGAACACCACAATTGAGTGACACATCGAGATTAATACACGCTTACCATAGTCCGGACTGAGCAGTTCCTCAAAATCGTTGCTTCCGACGTCGTACTCTGACTCGTATACGGGGAACTCGTTATATTGTCTCCTTGACATGACAACAATGAATCTTTTTGAATCAGTATTGTCATTGTTTTCCAATTTAAACGGCACATTCATTGTCAATAACTCGCGATGCGAAGGCAACGGTCTCCACGCGAAAAAACAAATGACGAACGGTCCGGGGCATCATGTATCTTTGCGGGAAACAGGCAAACATTAATCGCGACTTTCTTTTGTTTAAACACGAGAACGGAGTCGATCGTTAGATGTTTTTTTTATGTATCATTATTAAATATATGACGAAAATAAATCGAAATATAGCGGAAGATGAAATACATTGAAATGGTAGCAGGTTTACGATGAATTAAAGAAACAGTATACGCATTAACGAGCTTTCGTCATCGAGGATACGATGCACGGTCTCGACTACTGATAATAGATGCACTCGTATGCACTTATGTGCAATTAACTAATTTTCGAGTGTAAATCGCCTCTTCGATGTACTTATATCACGTCTACGTGTATTCCCTCATTTGCCTACGGCAGCTCGTATATACCGACATGAATATTTCTGCACATCGACTTATACCGACCGTGCCTTTTAAAGTCAAACGATGATTATTACCAATACATAGTTCGAACGTGTCCTCCCCGGCTTTCTCGAGAAGTGCGCGGTGTACGAGAGAGAAGAGGTGTGTCGTCTGCGTTTGTCAAGGAGTGTGTTTGAAGGTTTTGTTATCACGCGCGAGAGCTGCTGCTCCGTTGAGACACAGTTTTGAAAATCTGTCAAAAATGATGACAGCTTCGGAAACGGAGAGCGAGGATTTGGAGAACAAGCAGACGACCGATGAAACGGCTGTTCTTGAAGTCAGCTCGATGGCTACCAGTGGTATCGTCAAACCCGATATTCGCGGCGATTCCGACTTTCTCTCCAACTATAGCACCTCCATCGAGGGTTCTGTCGTGAGTAATTCAATGTATAACCCATTTTGTATTTTTTTCACTTCCGAAAAAATTACGAAAAATTATTAAATTTTTCGGAAAAACTCGTCAGGTCGCCTCGCCGTCCATCGACAGCTTTTCGACTCTACCGGAACAGGATACCTCCGATTTTCAGATGGACTCTCGTGATTTACAAGTCAAAGTTGACAATCCGCAGAAACATCTCGAAACTCTCGAAACGTATATCACTTTTCGAGTGACGACAAGGGTGAGAAATAATTCATTTCATTCATCGGCAATCACATAAAATCGTGTTATAGACTTTTACGATATACTAAAAAAAAACTATCGCAGACCACGAGACCGGAGTTTGAAGAAGAAGAATACGTCGTTCGCAGGCGTTACAATGATTTCATATGGTTGCGCCAAAAGCTCGTGGAAATGTATCCGACTCATATAATACCGGTGAGATATAATTTTTTTGACGATTATTTCACTATCAAATTTTTTTTTTTTTTTTTTTTCATAATTTCGAAAAAAAAAATTTCGATTGTTATAACAATTTATTTGTCCACCAAAAAAAAATCGAAAAAAAAAAAGAAAAAGTTTCAATTTTTATTTAGTTTATTATCGATTTTTCGATTTTTTATTCAATCCGATGTCGGAAATTTGATTTTTTATTATTATTAAAACGATTTATTTGATTAACGCAAAAACAATGGGAAATAAAAAAAAAATGATATTTGATTTTTCGATTTTTCATTCCAGCCGATGCCTGGAAAACATACGCTGCTCGCCCAGTTGGATCGTTACTCCAAAGAGTTTATTCTCGCGCGCATGAAGCTTCTCCATATATTTCTCAACAGAGTAATTAATCATCCGATATTCAGTTGCGACAAATGTTTGCGAATTTTTCTCATCGCGAAACCAGCGGTACGTCGGCGAAAAATGATTTTTTTGTTATCGCCGATATCGACTATCTACGCTTTCTTATAATATTTACGTTTCGCGTTTGCCAGGAATTCTCGATCGTTCGAAAAAATCGTGGAAATGTTCTTGTAAAGATGACGGACTCGTTGCAAAACATGGCGAATGTATATACGATGAAACAGCGTAATTTGGAGTTCGAACAGGTGAGAGATTATTGCACGGCGTTGAGCGAAAAACTCGGTACCATCGACAAGATAAATTGTCGTATACACAAGGAGCGTCAAGGTTCGTATTTTTATTAATAACGCAATACATTTTTTTTTTTTTTTCGTCGCCGTTAACTATTTCGTAATTAATTTTTAACATTTTCCCAACAGATTATCTCGTGGAGTTGCATCAGATGCATCCGATATTCACGCAGTGGTCGGGTTCCGAACCCGAACTCGAGCCGATACTTTTAGCTATTGCAAAAGCCATCGAATACAACGCGATTGCTCATCAAAAACTCTTGGATACGGTACCGAACGAAGAACGCGAATACGTTGCTTACATAGATTCTGTAAAAGATGCTTTGTCTCGTCGCGATACAATGCAGATAGAGTACGAGCTGACGATCGAAGAGTTAACGAAGCGAAGATTCGAAAAGGATCAGGTAAACCAATAAATATTTTTCCACTATTTAATTATTTTTCGAAGATTCGGAAAACATCGGAAAAATCAATAATGATTTTGCCACTATTTAGTTTTTTTTTTTTTTTTTTTTTCGAAAATTCGTAAAACATCGGAAAGATCAATAATTACTTCGCTATTATTTCGCGATTTTATCAAATTGATTTAAAAAAAAAATCAATTAACGAGCTTTTTTTTATTTCCGCTAAGGTAATGGGTTCCACGAACGGTTCGTCGTCCGCGCGCAGCCAAAGTTGGGGCGGTTCTCTGTGGAAAGGTGAATCGCGCGACGAGAAACTCGAGCGTTTGGGTCAAACGATTCCCCGTCTCGCAAAACGCAGCGAGATACTTCAGGATCGCGTCGAGTGCGCTAACGAAAATTTGCGAAGCGATCTCGAGCGTTGGTCGTCGGAAAAACAAGGAGATCTCAAAGGAATGCTAATCAACATGGCAGATCGACAAATCGAACATTATCAGCAATGTATGAACGGTTGGGAGGAAATTCTCGCGGGTTTGAAATTCGATGCTCCCGGACAGGAAGTTAAAGTCGGAACTTCGACGAAAATTCCGGCGTGAAGCGAATAATTATTCTCACACGTCGGCAAAAGCCATTTTTTTTCTCACTCCTCTCGTTATGTTTGTATATGTAGATAAATATATATATAAAATACACGATGTACAGCTCGACTGCACGCGATGAAATACAGTCCGTTAATTTTTAACGAATGGAATCTCGAAGCGCTACTCTGCGAGAATAAAAAGAGATTTAGATAATTTAACTATCACGCGCTTGCGAATAGTCGAAAAAAAAAAGAAAAGTTTGCAAAGTTGTCGCATACGTCACACGGTTTCCCGAAGACCTACGATTATCGATAATTTTTGGGACCAAAGACCCCTCGTTTACATGTGTTACACTTACGCGTATTTGTTCGTTGTGAAAAAAAAAAAAAAAAAAAAAAAAAAAAAAAAAAAACAATTATCTTCGAGTCGTAAAACATGAACGGCTAATAATATTCGGACAATCAATTTAGTTTTAGCTAAAATCAGTTTAGAAATACTCTTTATCCGATAAGTTTATAGTCGTCGATGATATACCGCGTTATCGCGGCGATTCATCGCGGCGGCACCGTTGATTAATTAAATTATTATCGTTAGAGTTAATTAGTGAGATACTTAACATAGATATCCCGCGACGCAATAATTAACGATGTATTATCGCAATCTTCGATCTCTCGGCAATATTTCTCTCATCATCCGAACTTAAGAACTTTAGAATTGTAAATTTCACCTTTTATCAACCGCATCGCCGCGTAATTTCGAATGAATTATCGAAATTTCGCCAAAACGATGTTTCGTTCGCTCGGCTATTGTGAAAAGTCACGAAATAAATCAATTTCTCACTTATGACAATGAATAATTTATTTGTTTTTCTTTTTATCATGGCGTCCGTGTGTCTGTGTCGTTGTTCGATCGATTTATTCGCCTTCCGCCGAATTCATACGATTCTTCAGTCTTCAACTATGTCGTCTGGCAGTGGAGTCATGTAAAACGATACCGGATTATCCAAGTCGTGCATATGGGTTATCGCGTCGGAAAAAAAAAAAAAAAAAAAAAAAAAAAAAAAAAAAAAATTGGCGAATTTATGATTTATCGTTTTTTCGTAATCGACGATAGCGATGGGATACAACTAAAGATACAAACCTGTGAATCCCATTCCCATTCTACGTTGGAGAAAACGCACGGAACGCGCATACGGCTGTTGGCTCTTCCATCGCAATTGCGGCGCTATTAATCGCGTCGAATTTCACAGGGGTTCGAGAGAAATTTTGCCACCGGTGAAACGCGAATTCCACGATTCAGATTTTACCTCAAGGAATGGCAACACGTGCGTTATGCGATATTGATTCGTTTCGATGTTCCAAGAGTACTGGCAGCGGACCTGATAATGTTTCCTTTCCGCAGCGCTAAGGGCGATGAAAAACGTTTTATATATATATATACTAGCGTTTCCCCGGGCTCGCGCGCTACGCGCACTCGCTCGTCAATTGTAAACTATTTTGAGTTAAGACCCATTTGGGGAATATTTTTGCTTCTTTCTCCGCCGCCGACCACCGCTGCTGCCTCCTTCGAAATCTCCGTAGAGGAACTTAGAATATTTTGGCCTTCCTCTCCCACGCTCCTCCGCACCCCCCCCCCCCCCCCCCTCCCCCCGAAAAATATTCTAAGTCCCTCTAAGGGGGACTTAGAATATTTTTCCTCCTCCCCCCGTCGACCGAAAATATTCTAAGTCCCTCTAAGGGAATTCCCCCTTGGGCAGCCCATCGAGCAAAAATATTCTAAGTCCCTCTAAGGGGGACAGAATATTTTTCTCTCCTCCCCCCGTCGACCGAAAATATTCTAAGTCCCTCAAGGGGGACTTAGTGTGAGTTATTCTGGGAAATTATTCTGTTATTCTGGGAAGACGCATATTTACTTTACGAAAAAAAAAACAGTTGTCTCGACGATTTCCAGTACTCGAAATACATTTTTTTATATTTCTTATACGATAAGACTGCAACAATGCAATCGTTTGTAAATTATTAATTCGAAATCCCACCCTCTACCCCAACCCACTCCAACCCCAACCTCGCGGACAACGTTGTGCGTCACACATTGCATAGAAGTAGAAGAATCAGTGCGTCCTGAAGGAAAAAAAATCAACATTGTGATCGCAGATCAAATGTGTTACAAAACAAAATGGCGGCACACTAGTTGAGGTCCGACATTTCTGAGTACACGATAAATAATAAAATATCGAAAATTTATTGAATCTCGTCTCGATACTTTACCATACGATACCATCCCCGATCGTCCCGAATGTGTTACAAAAGAAAATGGCGGCCCACTGGTTGATGTCCGACATTTCTGAGTACACGATAAATAATAAAATATTTAAAATTTATTGAATCTCGTCTCGATACTTTACCATACGATACCACCCCCCTTCGTTCCGATAATTCCCAAAATAAAACACGATTAAATTTTTTAATTTTTTTTTTTTTCACATCGTACGCGATGTTCGCACGCATTAGATTTATTATTGTCAACGATTATACATTTTATACATTGGTAATGATATGAATATCCGTTCTCGATGAGTTAATTCTATTAAACTATGCGCCAAGCTTTAACAAAATAGTATAATCCTTTTTTTTTCCCGTGTCTCCCGACACCAGACTCTTTTTTGTGTCATAGAAAACTTTCAAACTTCGCCCCCGCGAGCCATTAGCGTCCGGGGGGAAAAATAGTACATTGTGCAACTAGTGCCGAAAATCGGCGATTCCGACGAGTCCGAGAGTTGCCGCCCGAGCGAAGCGAGGGTGGCAATCGCACGAGTTGCAATCGCCAATTCCGGCACTAGTTGCACACTGTGCTTTTTTTAACGAAAGAATAGAAACGATCGGTTTCCGAGACTGTAGAGTATGAGCGGAAAGGGTCCCTAACCTCAACACGCCGTTAAAAAATGTGACGAGCGCGTTAGGAAATGTTGCGGCAGCGTTTAGAAAAACAAATATGCGTGTAGAAAAAGAAGAATGTAGCTGATGTGCGCATGCGTAGGACATTTCCTAACGGCGTACGGGAACGGCCCACGTTCCGCCACGCTCTACAGTTGAGGAAAGCGGGAGTTTCTATTCATGAGTTAAAAAAAATATATAACGTCACCGCCGAAATATGACTCGTCGATATATTCTCTATATATATACTAGCGTTTCCCCGGGCTCGCTCGTCAATTGTAAACTATTTTGAGTTAAGACCCATTTGGGGAATATTTTTGCTTCTTTCTCCGCCGCCGACCACCGCGCCTGCCTCCTTCGAAATCCCCTTAGAGGAACTTAGAATATTTTGGCTTTCCTCTCCCACGCTCCTCCCTATCCCCCTCCCCACCCCCCGAAAAATATTCTAAGTCCCCCCTTAGAGAGACTTAGAATATTTTTCTCTCCCCCCCCCCCCCCCCCCCCCTTCGACCGAAAATATTGTAAGTCCCTCTAAGGAGGACTTACAATATTTCGAGGGAAGGCCCCCTTAGGGACTTAGAATATTTCGAGTCAAGGCCCTCTTAGGGACTTAGAATATTTCGGCCGTGGGGGGGGGGGGGGTCAGCTTCACCGTACGGGGGGAGGCTCTCCATTTGGTGAAGCTGACCTTTTTCCCCTTTTAATAAAGGGAAAAGGGTCAGCTTCACCGAAATGGACCTCCCCCACCTTATGGTGAAGCTGACCCCCTCGATTCCTGACACGGCGGCGGCGGCGACAGCGGCGGTAACTTTATATATATAGAGAGATATATATATATATTTCGGGAAAGTATCTCTTAGAAGTTCTACAAAGCTCGAAGTTTTTAGTGGTCAATGTGGATTTTTGTAGCTTATATCCGCGAATACATATCGGACGTTAGCAGTACAGCAAAATGGTGGTTAGTTTTCTTAACAATTTTGAACGACTTGTTACTTTGATGTGCCATTTAAGAGACAAGTAGAAACTGTAATTAGATCGACGCACGTTTTCTGTCGCGCGTTTATATACCCGAAAACTTGTAGAACATTCTTTTTTTTTTTTTTTTTTTTTTACTTTCCATCGAAGTCGATATCGTCATTGCTACGAATAGACGTGTCTATGTAATTGACAATACTGATTGAAGTCCCGCCGGCCATTTACCTCGTGGTAACACCCCATGCCGCACCCACACATACGCACGCAACACACACACACGTATCTTCAGTCTGATAATTTTTTTTTCCCGTTGAGAAGGCTAAGCGAAGGATTTTCCGTAACGCTTATCGATACCGAAGACGCAGGATGCCTCCCGGAGCGCTCACCGCTCGATACTTCTGATATACTATCATTCAAAACTTATTATCCATTTCCGGATACACTGACTATCTCCATGGATCGGTTTCGTCAAACATTCTCACTATATTGTCCCTTAACATTTTTTCTTGTTCTGTAAAATGAAAAAAACAAAATTTTATGTTTTTTCGTAGTTTTCTGATTTGGATTATACAATTGCGTTACCAAAGCTTTGAAAACATCGATAAAAAAAATAGGGAAGCAATGGGTGAATAAAAAATGTTATTTTAGAACATTCAAAACACATTTACATTGAAAGTTTGAAAAAAAAAAAAGTTCTCTATGAGGAAAGAAAAAACCGTAATTCTCGAAATACACTATTGCGATTGCGAATCGATCGACAAAAACTCACCTGGTGTCAAATTCGCGATGACGCACTGCTTTCGGAGAAATTCCAGACATAGATTCCTCGGTAAACCGAATGCGTGCATATTGCACGTGAAGGTCCTGAAATAAGAAATCGCAGGATTAGCGACGGCTATACCGGTGAGAAAAGACGATGAGAATGATTACGATAAATGTTTCGTTACCCTAATTGACCGAAAACGATGTTTGCTTGAAATTTCCGATCCTCCGCTGCTATCGTTTCCTGATCGAGAGACTTCGATCGCGGAGGTACGGGTCTCATAGCCCTTTCGCACTGTACGGCGTCGAAGAAAGCTGCCGTCCAGAATCTCATCGACGTCCATATCGGTTGTACTCTCAGATGTGTGTACAGGTATTCGCGATAGGGTTCTAAACCCGGTACTTCGACTATTAACGAACAAAAATATTGAATTACAATTTTCTTCTCGCGCCGTTCGAGAGCAATAAGTATTCGTAATAATTAGAAAGTAAAAAGCGGACCTTCGTGATAAAATGTAAAACACATATTCATGAGACTCTTCGCGGGTGCGAAATCATCGGCTTCGTGACACTCGAAGAGCGCCACAGCGAAATGTTGTGCCAAAGAGTAAAACGACGCTTCAGAAACGCAAGCGCCGGCCCTTCTGGCGTTCACCACTCTGGCGAACCATATTCTACCGGATTCTGTCTGCGAAAAAGATTTTTATTCAAACTCGTCAAATTTTAAACACGTCGGCGCGATCGTCGTTAACTTTATTGTCGTTTGTTTTTTTTAATATTGCGAACTCACAAGAACCATTTGGCCGAAATTAGCTTTCAGCTCCTGTTCGATGGTACTCGGTGCTTCGAAGAGAAGAGGAACGAACGACTTCATAAAATCGGCAGCTGCCTCCTCCGACAAACTGTCCGCCGATAAACTCGAAGCCCACGACTGAACGGATCCCGATGAACCTTTTTACAATTAAAAAAATATACGATATTATATTCGTGAACAACTATTTGCAACGTTGAGAAAAAAAATGTCTTTTCTAATATTTACAGCGTTTTTCTTTAAACGATGTGTCGTTTAAAGAAAAAAACGACACAGAATAGAATAAAACGAAAATAGAATAAATCGCGTTTTTTCTTTTATATTAGTTCCGACGATAATATTTTGACATGCATATTATTTTTCTAAAATTTATAAAACTGATAAAAACCATGAAAATCATATTTTTATTTTATTCAAAAAATGTAGAAAAATTTATCATTTTTATAAAATTATTATAATTCATAATTAAAAAAAATATATATTTATAAATTTTAGAAAAAATTATACATTTTTCGACTTTTTCAAAATAAAATAAAAATTTTATTTTTCCAAATATTTCATATTATTATTCGTAAAATTTTTCGAAAATTCTTTATACCGTTTGTTCGCGAAACATTAAAAAAAAATGTTAAATCGACACATACATTTAGGGAGTAATGCTGATCATCGAAAATCCTTAAGGAATTTATAAAACGATACTAACCGGATCGTTGCCAAGCTCTGCGGCCATCCATATTCGAATCTAAACTCGTACTGGGACCGTAGCCGTCCTGATCGCTCGCGGATCCGCTGCTGCACGGTATATCTGAAACGGTCGATCTTCAGGAAACACTTATCCGTTATCGTGTGTCGTCAGCCCCGGCGGGACGACGTTTCATTCAGTGAAATGGTGAAATTAAATATGTCGCATACCGCCAAAGCTTTCGTATTATCTAAGCACATCGAAATTCTCTAACGAATTTAATTAATATACATATAATCCACATATACGCATTGGTTTAAGTTATGTACGTTCCAACTAAGAAGCACGAGGAATTACATGTGTTTAACGTCGATACTCTCTAAGTTTTTATCTCACGTCCTCGTGTATTGGTAATTAATGGAGTGATAAAACGATACAAGTTGGATAAGCTAAACACTTAGTATATGCAGCTCTCTATACAACTACGAAGTATTTAACTGTTGAGTCATACGAAAAAAAAAAAAAAAAAAAAAAAAAGGTTGTTAGTCGTTTATCCAATAATCGTTCTGTTTTCACCTATCGTCGTTAAATACTACTATCTTGACGCACGTGTTTTAAAAGCCTATTTTCTCTTCTCTGACGTACCAAGAGAACCACGTGTGACGGAAACAATAACAGTTATCGTACGACACGCACATATTTGCCATTATGCATCGAACGACGGTGGAGCACAACATATGTTCGGGAGGCTGTAAATCTACCGTAAGTCACAAACGTTGCGGTGTGAACTCTCTAAGCCGGAAATTGGGAGACAAAATATGGGGTAAACGCAACAATTTCGGTGAAAACACCGCAGGGGTGTTATTGTCACATTGATTTCTGATTTACCTAAACGATAAACAACCGTCGCGTACCGATCTGGAGCCCTCGCTTTGCGACCGAAAAAAAAAAACAATAAAACAAAAAAAACAAATGAAAATATTAATAGTGACTATGAATCCGAAAAGTACTTTTTTTTTTTTTTTTTTTTTTTTTAGTTTAAATGGATAATGAAGACATTTGGATGATGAAATTTATCCCAAAAAGAGACGACGACCCGAAATCGTCGGAAGCGTTCATCTCACCTGCTTTGTAATTTAGCTTATCGTAAGGGTCCGGTCCGGTGGCTTTTATATCCTTTTCCTGCAAAGGTTCGATGCTTTCCACGCTATCTCTGTCGGGACTCATCTCGTCGTCGATTTTCGTCTCCTCCTTTCGCGGGGTATGCGATCGCGAAGAAGCGATTTCCTCGTACGACATACCCGGTGGATACTTTCGAGATCTCGAATAAGTCGCCGAACCTTGTCGCTCGAGTTTGTGTCGCGCCATTGCCTCGTAGTCCTCGTATGAAAATCCCGGTCCGAATCTGATTGACGAATGAAAACATTGAATAAAGAAAAAAATTGATTTTTGTTCGGCTTAAAAAAAAAAGTTAATTGTGTGTCCGAATTTTCAGGGATTAAATTTCAATTTGCCACGTAAGTCATCACCAAAGTTTTTGGGTACTGAATTTCGTCCGAATCGACAAAAAAAAATCGAACGTTATGATAATTTAAAAAATGTTATCTTCAAAAAAAAAAAAAAAAAAAAATTTGCCTACTGCCGTTGCCGCCGATTTTAAGCAATGAATCGGAAATTTTGGTATCAGATTTGGTCGGAATCGGTCGG
Organism: Buathra laborator; assembly: GCA_934046635.1. Lineage (NCBI taxonomy): Eukaryota > Metazoa > Arthropoda > Insecta > Hymenoptera > Ichneumonidae > Buathra > Buathra laborator. The sequence goes on from OW203900.1 coordinate 12,522,273, forward strand.
TCGGCAAAAACATGTAAAAGTTATGAATTTATAATTTTTTTTCCGTAAAAAAAATTTGGCCGCTTTTTTTTTTTCACAAATCTTTGAGTTTAAAGAAAATTAATCAGGAAGTAATGCAAAAATTTGCATTTTTTTTTTTTTTTCGTAACAAATGAATGATTGCGCGATACCTGGGCGGTCGAAGTTTTCGACGGGAGGCTAAATCGTTTTCCTGATTGAGTTCACACGACGATGGATGAGGCGGCGAGGACGCGGGATCGGAGGGCGTTGTGTTCAAATCGCTTTCCTCGAGGCTACTGCTGAGCGCCGAGCCGATTCTGTTGCCCAATCCTTGAAGATATTCGCCGCCGCCGCCTAATGCCGATCTCATGGATCGTAGAGCGCCCTTCGTTCTGCCCATAAGGGATCCCCCACCGTTTGATGGAAGGGCCGTCGTAACATCGACCATCGCCTATCCCCGTAAAGCTTTCAGGACTTTGAGTAATGAATCTCGGAGCTGCTGGATAAAAATCCCGCGTCCGCCTAAAACGGAGTATATATATATATGTATAATATATATTTGAAGATAAGTGCCGCAGCTCCGTTCGTCGTGTAGAATAACCGAAATGAAAGACTCAACCAGATAACTCGAGGATATCTTGCCGTTTGAGTGCTTATGCCACAAGCATTTTCTACTGTACACGTAGCTATTTCATTTAATTGCTAACTCGACCTTCTCTCGCGAAAGATTTGTATACGGTTAACGTATATATATGCGGCTCTACCGCTCGCCGAATCGCCTACGCGATGATACCGCAAACTCAGATAATAAGCGTCGACCGGATCACGTATGCATGTGGGACAAAGCGAAAACGCTTTTAATCGCATATGTATACGAAAGTAGTCGATTTAAAAATATCAATGGTGCGAAGAAAAAAAAACACGAAACATCGGAGAATACATTAAAATCTGTGGAATAAATAATTTTGACCGACTTTTCGATATCCTGTGAAATAAATTGCGAGAATACCCCTATAATAATGCACAATTGAAATTTTTCACGATCGTGTGTAATAATTGAAAAATTACGAGTTTTTTTTTTTTTTTTTTTGAAAATCTGTAAAGACGCGGAATTTTTGTAATTTTTTATCGATTTTTTTTATGTTCGAGAAAATGTGCTGAAGCGATTTTTTTTTTTGTTGAATACGTCGTTTCAAAATTTTCACGTATTTTTTTCCCGCGTAAACATTATCAGCCTCGAGTTATTCTCGAGCGAACGGATGAATTTGATGATTATGACTATAGTTAGCGTAAATATCTTGTCGCTGGCAGATCGGTATATCCGCTCGGAGATATCGAGATTTCGATTAAAGTGCGGACCGACGTTTGTAAAATATTAATTGGAGAATCAATGAGCCGAATATTCTTTTTTCAATTTAAAAAAAATTGAATTTATTCCAAGCGTTCGCGCGTTTGCACGTGCAGAACTGATTGATTTATTGAAAGCTTCGAGACTGCGGAGCAATTGGCTCGTGTATTGCTGATTGCAATGACGGGGGTCTTTAATCCATGCCGAACTATTGGACATACACAAGTGCATAAATCAAACGTTCGTTCGATCGTTTCGTTTGATATTTCAAAGTTCTCGTGCAAAATCGCCTTTGAATAAAAATCCGGCATTGCACTCTCGATAATGAATATTTACGTCGACATTACGCTTATGATAAACAAGAATTAACCAACAGCACCGCGAGCGGATTTTAACAATTAGACTACTATTACGCGATTTAATATACGCTGAAAAAATAATTCGTTGGGACGACTAATTTTTCGGAAAAAGTTGGTTATACGTACTCACTGTTCGATCTCTCGAGTAGTCATTTTTTTTTAGTATAGCATTTAAAACACTGATCTCTATTTCGGAACGATTCAATTTTTTTTTTTTTTTTTTCAAATCGCTACCATTCGCATCCAGATGAACGAGCATTCAGCTGTGCAACATCGCGCCAACATAAATATCGGCTTTCAAGAACCGCAGTGCAGGTCAATGCATGTATATCGTATACGCTCTGCTTCACGCTGTATGTATACGATTTGCCCGCGATGCGGGTGCATAACGAGACAGTTTGTCGGACACATCGCGAGTTATTTGTGCGATAAAATCGAGTCTAATCGACACACCGGTGGAATACCAAACATTGTTCTATTTACGTGTCTACAGGTAAAATGCAAAATAAATGAAACGTATGTTCGGCAAATTGCCGCTGACCTTGAATCAACGATTCGCTATTCGTCGACGTAGCGATCGTATTTGATGAATGAAAAAAAAATAATTCGAGACGCGAATGAAGATTAAACGTTAAATAAAATATTTATCATCCCCAAATTTGCATTTCGTAGGAATTTAAGCGTCAGCTGTTCTCGATGTATGTATGTTACTTACCCGGGGAACGTAAATTTTGCTGCGCTTCAGCAGTTAATTCTTTTCTCGCCGAGACGAAAGACGATTTCTTGAAAATCAAATAACGCGAAGGGCCGTTATAACCTTAACTATTCGGGAAGAGAAAAAAATAGCGCCAACGATCGCTCTTCTTCGACTGCCCGAGGGGAACACCGCGGAGGCACACACGTGTTTGACGACTAACGTACTTTTCAGCTTCGCGTTTGACGGACGGCGAGCGCCGCATAAAATGCTTTCTTTCCTTCCTTTATCGCGTATTCACTCTCGCCGACACGTGACAGCATTGTTACTCGCGCAGTCGCGCACACCGATCAATAACTGGTACACCAGCAGCCCCCTGGAATAACTGACGAATCGCATTCAGAAATGCCGCCATTGTATATTTACCAGTAGCAGACGGTAAACAGCCGACTACGAGTAAATCGCGTCTTTATTTTTTTTCGAAAAAACTCGTGAAACTTCCAACAAGTTTCACGACGGAATCGTACGAGTAATAAAAGTTAAAAAAAAATCTTCCTCGATTGAGCACCGTATCAGTTTGTCTGTATTTTATTTAATAAACGTGGTCCACTTTAGGTCTATAGTTCGTGACTAGCACTTGGCTCTCGGGGGTTGCAACGAAGACACTCAAACCTGACGTGTGCGTACCTGCATCCGGATTATACGTGTGATCCATGTTAAATCTATAATCTTGTATTAAATTTTTTTTTTTTTTCATCTATTCGATTAGATCTTTGGATAGGTTTGACGACGTATTTTGAATTATTTTACTTTACACATATCGATTAGCCATTTACAAAATGAGGCGTGTTTATAAATAAATTACCTTCAACTAACAAGTATATCGGCTATTTAAATAGAGACGAATAAAGAATGTTTAAATTATGGCTTTCATTGAAATGCATTAAAACCAACGCTTTTTTTTTTCTTTTCTTCTTCTTTTTTTGTTTTTCTTCATTTCCACGCTTGTTTCTGTGCTTTCTGTGATGCTAATTTCTTAGTTACGTATGAAGATATCACCAGAGCCGCGAGGACGATTACGATTAGATAATAATCAAAGTCTTCCTTCAGAACGTCGAAGGTCTTTGATGGCGCCACTCGCGTATAATATAGATCTGTAATTTAGAAAGAAAAAACGAAAAAAAAATTGTTTAATTTATTTAATCCGTGTGAATTTCATTAAATTAGCGTATCCCACATGAAAAAAAAATAAATGCAAAAAAAAAAAATTAGTAATAAATGAAATTCGGATTTTTTTGTAATTAATGAAAATATATCGGATATATCATAAACATATTTAGCAATATCGCCTAATGGGTTTTTTGAGATTTTTACCTCGATAAAAAAAAAATAAAAAATCTGCTATGCCGATAATTTATGATAAGTGTAATAATAAGAATTTAAATTAGTTGAATGACGTGAGTGAGGGATAAAAAAAACAAATTACGATTCATATAAGCTATAAGCTGTCTGAAAATTTTCAATGAAGAAAAAAAAAAATTTTATTTAAAAAAATTAAAATAAATGGAAAAAATGATATTTAGCGATATATTTGCAAAATTTCAATAAAGAAAAAAAATAAAATTAAATTAAAAAAAAAAAAATTTTAATTAAAAAAAATGGAAATAAATGAAAATTATGATATTTCGCGATCTATTTTTTTCCATGTGCGACTCTGAAAGGTCGTATCGGGGATGCAACTTACCGAGTCCGTGAACAAAGACTAAACAGGTACTCTCAAGGCCACTGGGACTCGTATGAATTCCTGATACCCTGAATACACTTTGGTTATAATTAACAATGGCATCCATGTGAATCGGCAACTCCGGCATATACGGTATGACGCCCTCTTCTCTCATTTCGGGATTCGTAGGCCTTCGCGGATCCACCATCATCCATGGCAACTCCAGCAAACCGCCGTTTGCCAGAGACACTAATATATGTTTGCTAGTTATTCCCTTCTCCGTTATTGTCTCCCGCATGGATTCGATCGAAGCTGGAAAAATAAACGCTTGTCTTTCGACAATCGGTAATCTTGTTGTTGTCAACGACGAGAACACTGTAATTAAAAAAAAAAAAAAAAAAAAAAAAACACGATGTTTAGTCATTAATTTTCGTGACGACGAAAGATTGCTATGCTATCAAACGATCGATTACCTGTGGTATTACTCTGCATTTTTCCTTCGTATAACTCTAATGCGGCGATTTCGGTTCTTCGACTCTTTTCGTTGAAATAACTGTAAAGCAGCCAATTCTCCGAGTGCACAACGTGAATGGGTCCGCGCACACGTTTGTGGACAATTGAAAATATCATAGATCCCGATACGGCATCCAGAAGATACAAATTAAGCGTATCTGGTGAAATAAACGTTGCGAATTAAAAAAAAAATAAAAACTTTACCGATCGTGGAGAGTTTAAATCTTTAATGACCGATACGTTACTTTTATGCGTGCTGCCGACACCTTCCGTGACGATAGCGACGAGGTTTGGATTAATGTACTTGTAAAGTACGGAACGATCGCCTAAAACGCGACCCTGCGAATGCACGCGTTCCAACGGATTCTTCGACACGACTTGAGTTATTTGTTGAGTTTTCGGCGAGAGTACCAATTCCCAAACTTTGTGAGCGATCAACTCCTGCAATCGTCGATTATCAGAACAGAAAGTTTCATTAAGAATTCCGTAAATCGGATTCATCATCGGAAAAATATGTAAAAAAAAAAAGAAACTGAACCTGTGGTGTGCTGTAGGAGAGCGAAAAACCGGAAAGAACACCGGTCGTTCGATCGGCGGTGAACAGATAGGTACTCTTGCCGGCCGCCGCGGCAACGGACGTCGCGCTTTCCGGATAAACGTGAACTTTGTCGCGACTGTCTAAAATTAGTATGCCGCGCAGAAATTCCTCAGTAGCTGCGTGCAGCAACATGGATTGCTTGATTTTGTAACCCAATTTCTCGAGGCCTCCGAGAGGCTGTCCCGTTATCGGGTTGAATGTGTAAACGACTCCTTCTCCGGTATTCTAAAAACAGCGATAACATTTATTGTTACTATTGATTCTTTACAATTTACTAATTATTAGCGTTAAAAAAAAAAAATAAAAAAAAATTTCGTGATACCTTATCGGTCGCCAATAGAGCGCACTGAGGAGGATGTGGAAAATGAATGCTCCCTCGTTGAACGTAGAGTAGCATAGTATTTGTATCCTTCACCAAACCTTCGATCTTTCCGACCCTCAGTTGCCATATTATTTCCCCTTTTCTCGTTTCAATTCCGTATAACTGTAAACCAAATATTTCAAACGTCAATACCGGCGAATAATCTTTATTTTTTATAGGAATTTCTGTTTTAAATAGCTATTGTTGTTTACCTTGCCGGCTGCGGTAGCGACAACGATCATCTTGTGGAGACCAAATTTATCCCTCACGAGGTCGGCGCGTTGATTGGACATTTGCGGTATTACGCCGAAAACAGTTTGAAACAATGTTTTCGCCTGATTCGCCTGCGCGGTTATTCGTCTCATCATCATTCCTATGACGTCCCCTGTTGAAGATCGATCGATCGCGTTACACAGAGAACAATACTCGTCGGGGATAAAAAATCCGCACAGAGCGCAAAATCTATTCGACAAACTAATCGAATGTCTACTAAATTAAAATCAGCGTCAGCCACGAAGGTAATATCGGCATAAGAGATATTATTTACGTAACGCACGATAATCGTATATTCGGGAGGATCCGATTGAACGCTTCGTCACCGTAGCCTTCGATTCATGCATAAAATTGAACGCCTTAGCCATGCGATTTTTCTATAATATAAAATGTCTTCTCGATTGTTTAATACCTCAACTATATGAAGAATCTGCTAATAACAAAAAAAATCCAAGCTATCTAACAAATCCAACAAAGCTATGTAGCCGTTCGATGTAAATTCGGATTTGCCACTAAACATCGGGATTAAAAAAAAAAAAAAAGAAAAAAAAAAACGGAAAGGAGAGAAAACGCAAACCAACGCCTATCCTGTATCGCTACTTACATGACCCGTCTACATCAATACCTGTCGGCAGCCATTCGTAAAAGAAAGTTAATTAATATCGTTTTATATTGGAGAACACAATTTTTTTGTAACATTTGTATGATGATAACCGATGCGTTATGATCGATCGTCGAATATTGTTGCCGTTTTCTATTCTGTACAAATTCCCTAATCGATGTTGGGACACAATGACTCGAAAGATTTGTTAGTTTCGAATAAATAATATTTTTATCGATTTAAATGAAAAAATTTCGATTTTTTTTTTTTTTTACTTACTCTCCTTTTGATCGAATTCCGTTTCGATCGTCTGATCGCGATCCGACATCGGCAGTTCCAGAATTTCTACGGCTACTATATTCGCGAGCGCCTCCTCTCGCGACCATATTAATTTATTGTGCTGCAAAAGCGCTACTCCGTGATCCTCCGAGGAGACGAAGTGTCGGCACGTTACTCCTTTCGCTTGTCGCGGACACACGGATGCCATTACCGTTGGTGACAAAAGCGATGTATGTGTTATCGACACCGAGAGATCCGGTAACGGCGTCGAATTTAGAAGATCAATTGCCGTTATATATGTTACCTGATGGATTATTTCGTAATATATAATTAACGGCGTTGTAAAAAAGAAAAAAAAATGAAACGCAACGACCGCAATCGTCGAAGAAATGAATCTTTACCCCGTCTTTGTACGTTGTCTCGAGTAACACTTTCTCGTTGTCGGCCGATGTTACGTATAATCCTGAATCGCCGCTGATATCTCTTTGAATCGGAACTGATGTTTCGCCAACGACAAGCAAACGTTTTCTCAGTCCATTATCCGCGCTGATAGCGATAATAGTTTCGTCGCCGAGAACCGATTCTAAATTGTACGGTCCCTGTACTCCAGCGCCGAATATCGTATTTATAGTGATTGACTGAGTCTCGGCATTGGTATCAAAAAGATTAACGAGAAAAAGTATTGCCAGTGAATTGTCGCCCTTGAGACACGCTAAATACGGCGCTGCCAATACGCATCTGTAAATTGAAAGATTATTTTTTTACGTTAAAAATGTTTTATTTACTTACGTCAGCGACGCCAATTTTGTTTTTTTTTTTTCTTACTGAGTTTCCTGATTTATAAACGGTGCCGAAACTTTTCTTGCTTTCAATTTCTCGCCGGTTTTACTGTCGTAGGAAGTCACCTCAACTCCGCTGTTGTAGAGAGGCAATATATGGTGCAACGTTCCATCTTTGATGTGCCATTTGACGTCCTCAAGCCTACGAAATCGAGAAATACAATTAAACGGCGAGAATGTAAGCAACGCATCACGAACAATATATCGACATATGATTTACGACGAGACACTTTAGATTTGCAGATTTATCATTGAATATGTGGAATAATAACAATTGGTGAATAATGCAATGTTATGATTTTTTTTATAGTGAAAGTTGTCACGAATTACGATAAATACAGGTACATTGGTGCTCTCTGAATATTACAGAGATATTAACAGATATAAAGAACCTTTCGTCATTGTATAATCCGGCTGTGGAAAATGATACAAATGGCGTATCGGGTCTGAAAAGCCAATACCACAGTTTCGCTTATTAGATCGAATTATTTCGTTAAAGTATTTTAATCGTAGATACAGTAGAGCGTCGATTATCCGAATTAATTGGAGAAAAAACAATTTAACGCAATAGATTTCTCTAGTGATTCGAAAATCGCGTGAAATTTCTTTGTTTTTCTCAAACACTATACAAGAAAATCCATTTTTTTTTCTTTCCTGAAACATTGATATATTAAGAGTGTTATAACACAAATGTCGAAAATAAAGATATATAACTGGCGGAAGAGTTTTTTTTTCAGGTTTACGGTGAATATTCCTGTAAAAACGATACATAAAAAAAAAAAAAAAGCGACAAGACGAAATTTTGACTCGATATCTAAACGCCAAATAGATGTTTCTCGGTAAATGAAAATTTTATTAATGCAATGTTTGTATTTATTTTTTTGGGGAAAGAACCCATGAATTTTGCAATTGTTTTAGTCGAAGAAATTAGATGAAGTAAAATGGAACGAAATTTTGGCGCAGAGAAAGAAAGGGAATAAAAAAAAATTTGTTACATTACACAGTAATGTATCAGGATAACGATTCGGATAAAACGAATTGACGTTCTACTGTATAATAATTATTATGAATTACGAGTACATAAATATGATATCATTCAAGAGTACGGATAAAGACGTACCTCTCGGGATTTTGTTCGGCGACGGGCCACGCGTTCAAAATGTGTCCCGACGCGAGATCCCAGGCTCTGACGATGGCGGGTACACCTCCGCTCACGGAAATGAAATCGCCGTCTCCCGCTGTCCCCAAATACCTTATCCGGCCAGTATATCCTTTTTCCAAAACTCTTCTCCACAGAATTTGGCCTGAATTTTCCACGGTAATAGAGAATTTTTTCCAACATAGACGAAAAACGAATGAATAGTAAAAACATCGAAAAACTCACCGGATTTGAGATTAAGCGCAGCAACAACATTCTCCTCGGTCGCCACGATGATTTTTTTCGCCGTTGATACGGTATCGAAAGTGGCGAATTTAATTCTTCCCACATAATTTTGTCTCCTGTTTCGAAAAAAATAACGAAAAAAAAACGTGTGATTAGACGCGCGGAGCGTTGTGTATTAGAAACGAGTCACTGTCAATCGAAAGTGCTTGCGTGTCGATTGACGAGAGGCTCGGGGATAACCACTGGGTGAGTTTAACCACGCGAGCACTTCGTAAACCCTTATTTACCAATCGAACTTTCCGACTTGATCCTCGTAGAGGCCTAACGAGAGGCTGAACAGGCCGAACAACACGATTAAATACTGAAATAGCTGTGCATCAGCGATAAACCGGTTCATGTTTCCTTTAAAGCCCCAAACGAACGGAGACATTATAGCGAACGAACGATGCGTGTCTCTCGGGCTTCTGCTGGGAAGCGGCCATATTGCAAATGATTAAGCACATGACCCCTACTTTTTTCATTTCCCCTCCCAATGCGTACGAAATCGAATGAATTATCAAACACCCCGTGTACGACGTGTAAGAGGATGCGGTAAATTAATTAAATTCATAATTTACAACGTATCTCAATGGTTTCTGTTTATTCACAAGAAGTAACGTTAAGAGTCATAGAAAAATACAAAACAAAATTGTCGCGATATGCGAATCTTATTGTCAATTAACAATACATTTGATACTCGCCGATATTTAGGGATGAAAATAATTTTCGAATATCAAATATATCAATCGAATGATGATAACTGAATCTTAATTTTAACTCGAGATAAATACATAGTATTAATTAAATTGCCGATTCTGAACCTTCGAAAACAGCACAGACCTATATCTAGAATTACAATCCTTTCGTCACTTTAATCCTAAACATCGCCAATTCCGAACGGCTGCTGAAAGGAGTAAATCAATTACACACCGAATATACAAAGTATCTCAACGATCTCTGTTTATTCATAGAAAGTAACATTAAGAACTATAGAAAAATACAAAAGAGATAAACATAGTCGCGATAGTTGAATATTATTGTCAATTAACAATAAATTTGATAATCGATATTTAAACATTAAAATAAATATCGAATATCAAATATATCGAAAGAATTACGATAGCCGAATTTTAATCTGAATTCGGGATAAATAAATTGTATTCATTTAATTAACAATCCTGAACCCTGGAAAGCAGTACTGACCTATATATAGAATTAAAATCTAAGTAATTTCATTACTCCTTAACATCGCCAATTCCGTCGGGATTTATCGCGAACATCGCCTCGCTTTCTGGCAAACAGGGAGAATCATAAATTTTGCAAATTCTCGTTTCGCCTCTTCCCTTGCGCAACGATAGTCTCGTTGTACTGGAATGAGCGAGAATGTGACCTCCTATAGGTTTTTTCTGATCCCCGCCAAACATACTGGCGACGCCATCAACATTTGCCACCACTTGATTCGTGATGACAACGGCAACGCCGTGTTCATCCGCCAATCTCAGTAGCATACGAAGAAATCTCGCGAGATGAATCTGACGACTGTTTAGTTCTCCGCGTCCCGTATAATCGGTTCTATAAAGACCCGTAGCGCTGTCGACGATGAGCATTGCGTAACGGGACTCCGTCATCATGGCACTCGCCTGAATGATAAGTTGAGTCTGATGATCGGTATTGTAGGCTCTGGCGCACGCGACATTATCGAGAACGGAATCGCCGGCAATTTTGTATCTCTCCGCAACGGCAATTAATCTCTCGGGTCTAAAAGTTCCTTCTGTGTCTATATAGAGACATTTTCCCTCAGCGCCACCCATGTCAACGGGTAATTGACAATTTACCGCTAACGTGTGACACAACTGAGTTTTTCCCGTTCTGAATTCGCCGAATATTTCCGTTATGGAACCGGTCTCTATGCCGCCGCCCAACAATCTATCCAATTCGGCAGATCCTGTCGAAACGGATACAATGTTGGCGCGTATCTGATGTATTTCAGTGGCGGACTTGAAGCCCATGGTGACGAGTTTTGAAGCTTCTTGAAGAATTTTTTCGGCTTTTGCTTCGCTTATTCCTTTTATCGCGAGAAGATGCTTTTTTGGTGTATAAGCAACGGATTCGACTGTGTAAAATCCGCCTTCTTGGAGTTTTTTAATATCGCCGGCTGTAATGCCGTTTCCCTGTGAGGAATATAACGAAACGCGGATTATTAATTATCGCGTTAGCGAAATCGTGTTGTCAGGTTTTTTATCATGGAGCTGTTGTTGTGTAGTAATTGGAGGTTAATTGGTCGAGAAGAAAAAAGACGATACCTCGAGAGTTTTAATGAGTTTCGGTCCATCGCTAACGTCATCGAGCACCTCGTCCTCGTGGATGGATCTTGTTGTTGCTGTTGCCCCGACGGACATTGTTCTTTGATTAATTGTCGGCTAACGATATGTTTATTTTTTCGATAATCGGAGATTATTTCACAAAAAAATCCCGTTTTACAGCTGTTAGTTTGACGGGTTTGACGCTGGGATCACAAACATCAACCCAAAACGCGGTCCGAATGCGTCGCAACTTACTCTCTCGTGGGAGAAGAAAAAAAAAGATGTTACCGGTCGCAGCGCTTCCCTCCAATTACGAATTCAAACACTGTCAGCTGACGAACGCTTCAATGGTGCCAACATAATTATTCAAAATAAAAAAATTAAAGTCGACCAGTTTATCCACCGTCGCAAAAATAATCGATTGTTGAAAAAAACACGTGAAATAAATACATTCGTCCACGTGGGTTCACCGAGTTTGTTTTGCAACTAAAGCAACGAGAAAAATACGCAAGAATAATTTATACAATTAGGTAAGTTTTTCGAATCACGTTATTATCAAATATCCAACGAATAAACACGGCTTGGCCACGTTAGCCGAATAATATTCGTCGTTAACCTTGCAGGTACTGTCACGAACGTATTGTTCGCACCTATTGACATGTAGTTATTATGTTAGAGTCTCGTATCCAATGTATGATTGTTAGAAAGCTGCAAATCGTTGCACTAAATTTTTATTCATCGATTATTTCGAGAAATTATTGCAAAAAAAGAACGATGGTATCCTCGCTGGTTCCTCCCGCGTCGGTGCGAGGAATGACTCGCTTAGATCGCGATCTATTCGCGACTACGATAATGGTGCCATCCTTCAAATTGGGTCCCGTAAAACTATCCGACATTATGCCGATTCTAAAAAAATATATTCTGAAACTGAAGAATCTCAAACCTGTGCAAACCTCCAATGATGTTACTATCGTTTATTTGGATCCGAGTAAAGTTCGTAACAAGAGCGACATTGACTCGTCGGATTATGAAATTTTGAACAAATACGTCGACGACGTGGAGGAAACTCCGTTGACCTTAAAATACGAAAATTGGCAATCGGATGAGATTTTCAGAGCCGTTTTGCCGGAAAATCTGGAAATTCCAACGTCGTACAGCAAAGTTGGACACATCGTTCACCTTAATCTCAGAGATTCGCAGTTACCTTACAAAAATTTGATTGGTCAAGTATTTCTCGATAATATAGCGCACACACGTACAGTCGTCAATAAATTAAATACCATTGACACGACGTATAGACATTTTTCTATGGAAATTTTAGCCGGCGACGAAGATACGATAGCTACGGTAAAAGAAAATGGTTTTAAGTATCAATTCGATTTTTCCAAAGTCTATTGGAATCCGAGATTATCCACTGAACACGCGAATCTCGTGTCTTTAATGTCCAAAGGCGACGTGCTTTACGATGTTTTCGCGGGCGTTGGACCGTTCGCGGTTCCTGCGGCTCGCAAAGGCGTTACCGTTCTCGCAAACGATTTGAATCCCGACTCTTACGAATGGCTTCGAAAAAACGCGATTACCAATAAAGTTAAGAATTTCCGAGCGTTCAACAAAGACGGTAGAGACTTTTTGAGAAACGAGGTAAAAGCTGATATCGTCGAGCGTCGCGATAAAAAAACTTCGGGACGCGAACACATCGCGATGAATTTGCCGGCGATGGCGAGCGAATTTCTCGATGTTTTTAATAACTTTCTCGACGACGACGATAATATCGCGAAGGTATGCGCTAATCCGCCGTTAATTCATCTCTATTGTTTCGTTAAAACGGATAAAGGTCGCGATCCCTCCGATCTCGCGAGGATTCTCGTCGAAGAGAAAATCGGGTGTTCATTGACCGCGAAATCGTTAAAAACGATTCATCACGTTAGAAATGTTTCTCCAAATAAGGAGATGATGAGAGTGTCGTTCTTTCTGACGGAAGATATTATTCGCGGTGGGGAACCAGCAAGGAAGAGACACAAAAATCACGAGAATACAGATACATTACGTGACGGTGATATTGTAGGCCGCGATGGGAAGGAACAAGAAAGCAGCCAAAACGAAAAACGTATTTAAAGTCGCGACGAAGTCTCCTGCTACGAAGACGAAACGGCAGGAGACAATCGGAAAAGTAAAAAAGGTGACAATCGTTTTTCACCAAAATTCCCTTTGAAATTCGTAAATAACGATTCTGATGTTTTTACACGCAGGTGAACCGATCCACAGCAGCGAAGCGGAGCGTAGAGAAGATAAAACAGATAGATCAACAATTGGAGAAATTTCGTCCAGGACACGGAACTACGAAAAAACCTTCCAAAACTATTAAAAATCAACTGACGAAAATCCCTCAACTGGTTACGCCGCGCATCAAAGTAACGCCGAAAGAGGCGGCAAATTTGTCGTTGGATAATCTAAGTTTATGAACATTTCTTCGTCTCGTGTATCTCGCGATACATAGATTTTATGTATATAAAAAATTACACCGTCGCGAATGTAAAAATTGGAACAACTAAAAAGAATATATTCTAATTTTTTATAACTCTCACTTTTACCAGATATTCTCCGATCCGTAAAAAAAAAAAAAAAAAAAAAATTCTCGTCTGAACGTTACTCGCGAATAAATTGCCAGGAACTTTTTTTTTATTGCATTTGCTTGATATTAATCACCATTACATCAAGTTTTACTTTCATAGGAATAAAATGTATTTAAATTCATAGTTGAGATTCATTTTCCAAACGTCGTTTTGCCGTGTCGGGAATTAACTCGATGCGGGCGGTGCATTCACGGTTTCGGTGGTAGTGCTAGTCGTGTCGGAGGGAGGAGGCGCCTCTTGAAGTTCCAGCCACGGGAGTCGCTTCTGGAGTTCGAGCCTAAAAAATTTTTAACATATAATCGATTATTAATTTTTTCAAAATTTTTATCAAATTATTTAATATCAATTTTTCCCAAATTTTTATCAAATCATTTAATATCAATTTTTTTCCAAATTTTTATTATACCATTCATTAATTTTTTTTTTTTTATAACTTTTTTATCATTTCGTTGCTTTAATTTTCGTAGTATTTGAAATTCCATATTAACGAAAATGCCGTTCGAAAATTGCGTACCTGTATCTCGGATGACTAATGGCGTAAACATAGGGATCCAAACAAGCAACGAATTTGCAGGCACACGCCGGAATCATAGTGACACCGGGTGTAAGTAACGCTTTGTTACCGAATGCACCGATGAGCGACAAAACCCCGTAAGGCGTCCACGAGCACACGAAGAGGAAGCAGATCGTGATAGCCGCCTGAGAAATAAACATAAATTTATTATTCTCCCTCGAGATCGTCTTTATCCACGAAATTTTGCATCGTAAAACGGAAAATCGTTTTAATTACCTTCGCTATACGAATTTCGGCGGATTGCGCATTGGAATTCGCATTGCTTCTCAAACTGTCGACGTTCATTTTCTTTGCTTGTTCGCGCAATGCCTTTTCGTGATTAACAACGTGACTAACGATTTGGCTGTAATAATAGATTATTAAACTCATCGGTATGGCGTACGAAAAGGTGAATATAGTAGCTACGAAATAGCGCGTCTCAGCGCTATCGGTGAGATAATCGAAGCTGCAAGCCGTAAGGAATCCTTCGGGTACGAAACGTCCCCAAACGCCCATCACCGGCATCAGAGCCCAAGGAACGACGTACGTCCAAATCAGTATAATAAAAAGCATCACCTGACCTCTCGAAAGTTTGCCGTCAAGAGGGTGAGCTATCGTACTGTTAATCGAGAATTAATTAATTAAAAAAATTAATTAATATTTAATGAAAAAAGAAAAACAAAACAAAAAAGAGGATATGCCGTTTTTCATACCTATATCTGTCGTAAGCTATAGCCGCGTTCGTCATACTCGCGCCGATTCCCGATAGGGAGCCGATAAACCCGAATATCTGACATCCCAAATGTCCCAATGCGAAACCCGTGTTGAAAGAATTATAGATAAAAATTGGCGTCTTTATCATCATGAAGAAGTCACAGAATGCCAAATTAACGACAAACATATTGGACGGCGTTCGTAAAGACTTTGCCCTGAAATTATTCGAAAAAATAATTAAATTATCGGCGAGATAACATCGTCGTTATAAAATTTTCTCAAAAATCAATATTTTTTTGTTCAATTATAGTGTCTAATAGTAAATTTATTCACAGTAGAATAGTAATCTATCGATCAATTAAAATTTATCGAAATTCCACGTTTTTGAAGAAAATTTGAAAAGCCAAAAAAAAAAAAATTAAATTTTTTCGAAACGTCTCGTGTTCAGTATACAAATGTCTGAATGATTAATAATTTCTTGACAAACCGAATAATTTTTTTCCGCGTCGTGTTTCCGGGTGAATATTTCTTCATTCTCCATATATCGACGAAGGATTTTTTTCATGTATAAAAAAAATATTAACTTACGCGCAGAATATCCATAAAACGTGACCATCGCCGAGTTTTTTCATTCAATTATAGTCTAATAGTAACTTTATTCAAAATAGAATAGTAATCTATCGATAAATTAAAAATTATCGAAATTCCACGTTTTTGAAGAAAATTTGAAAAGCCGAAAAAAAAAAATTCAATTTTTTCGAAACGTCTCGTGTTCAGTATACAAATGTCTGAATGATTAATAATTTCTTGAGAAACCGAATAATTTTTTTCCGCGGCGTGTTTACGAGTTAATATTTCTTCAGTTTCCATATATCGGCGAAGGATTTTTTTCATGTATAAAAAAAATATTAACTTACGCGCAGAATATCCATAAAACGTGACCATCGCCGAGTTTTTTCATTCAATTATAGTCTAATAGTAACTTTATTCAAAATAGAATAGTAATCTATCGATAAATTAAAATTTATCGAAATTCCACGTTTTTGAAGAAAATTTGAAAAGCCGAAAAAAAAAAAATTAAATTTTTTTCGAAACGTCTCGTGTTCAGTATACAAATGTCTGAATGATTAATAATTTCTTGAGAAACCGAATAATTTTTTTCCGCGTCGTGTTTCCGAGTTAATATTTCTTCAGTTTCCATATATCGATAAATCTATCGATGAATTAAAAATTATCGAAATTCCACGTTTTTGAAGAAAATTTGAAAAGCCGAAAAAAAAAAAATTAAATTTTTTTCGAAACGTCTCGTGTTCAGTATACAAATGTCTGAATGATTAATAATTTCTTGAGAAACCGAATAATTTTTTTCCGCATCGTGTTTACGAGTTAATATTTCTTCAGTTTCCATATATCGACGAAGGATTCTTTTTCACATGTAAAAAAAATGTTAACTTACGCGCAGAATATCCATAGGACGAGACCATTGCCGAGCAGTGCTACGAACGTGAATAGAATGTACAGCAATGCCAACAAGTAGTGAAGGGAGGGGTTTGGCTCAGGATAGACCAGCCAATGTTCCGGTATGTGAATGAGCTCCTCGGCAGGGACGTTCCATCCAAGCAAACGTGGTGGTCCTGCTGGCAGAACCCTCGCCTCCCAATGAACAAAACTGGTGTTCGACATAATGGTCACACCGTCCGCCGGACCCCTCACCTTGCTTTCCACAGCCCTTTGCGCGGCTTTATATACTTTCCAACAACGCGGACATTAATATATCGGCATTCAGCTTAATTCTCTTTAATTCAGTTACCGCGACGGCTTCGTGCAGCTAAGCCATCGGGATTATCCACTATCGCTGCTCGGTCAGCAGAAAGATCTCAAAGTCAAATCCATTGTCAGTGAGAATCTCTTCAGTTTTTTATCCACAATCGCGCAACGAAGATATACAGGAGAACTGTGATACGAAAAAAAGTCCGAAACTCGATCTGCGCTAAGAATGCAATCGCATGGAATCGTTCGGTGTCCGTGTCGCCAATGAAATTAAAATTTCCGAAAGTAGGTCAGTTTTTATTACTCATATATACCCCCCGTCGCTTATCAATATTATGATATAAACGATATTTCATTATTCTAATCCAACAATCGCAGAAATTCACGTGTTCGCTATAGACACATTATTACCCGTTAAACGATTCTACATCGTGGTATTTAAAAAAAAAAAAAGTAATGTTGCGATCGTAAACGCAAATTCTTTGGAACGTGATATTTAAAGATGTATCATTCGCATGTGGACGCGAGTGAAAATTAATGAATAATCGTTTTAATTCGAAGAAAAAAATAATGCTATTCGCAGTGTCCGTCGATTTTACTTGCGGCTACGTGCGCTCGTGGAATCCTCGGAAGTATACTGAAAAAAAGAAAAAAAAAAAAGAAAAAGATATATATAAACGCAGCGCGCTATGTAAGGGAATAACGTAGTGAAATATAATTGATAAAAATTCTCTCACCTATCGATATGTGATAAAGTATCACTGCAACGACGAGTACCTGTGATTCAGAAACGGCGGTACTTCCCCCGCGAAAGAAATCCTCGTCGACGGGTCCCCTTTCAGGAATGCTTCGTGTTTTCTTCAACATCCAATAAAATGCTTTCATTCGCAGTGTCTTCTTTAACTCCGGACCCACCGTATCGCGAATGCGTTCGTTGTATTTATTGAGCCATCGTCGCTACGGGCGATAAACCAAGGAAAAGACTTTTCACAAATCGAAATTTCAATTTTACGATCCAAGAATCATATTTATCTCTTAACCAACTTACGTGAGTAGAACTCAGCATATCAACGTCTATTAGCTTTGGTTCGTACGGCACCAGAGTTACGTCACTGAGCCTTAAGTACGGTCTCGTGCCTTGACGCTGAAGGTCACAAAATATCGACAATTAGATAAGTAACATTCGCCAAGAATAATATATAAAATCGCGCATAAGATAATAATAATTCCACCGGTATCGTCGACTCGACAACTTCGACGATATTTTCCAATCGAACGCCGAAGTCTCCCTCTTTGTAATATCCCGGTTCGTTGGAAAAAAAATATCCTGGTCTCAGTTTTATCGCGTCGCAACCTTTGTAGGACGGTGTGCCGCCAACGTACGACACGCTTATCGGAGCTGAAAAAAAATTATCGTAAAAGTTATATCGCAAAAAAAAAAAAAAAAAAAATTAAAAAAATTTCCTCAAAATGATAATTAAATTATTAAAAGGGATTTTCCACACACGTTCGTGTACCGACGCAAAATGTCCAATTCCATGACCCGTTCCGTGCATATAGTCGTGACCGACGCTCCACAGGGGTTCTCTCGCCAACGCGTCTAATTGATCGGTTCTCAAGTTACCCGGAAACGTTAACGAAGCCAATTGTATCGACCCTATTAATACCCTCGTATACGCTTCCTTTTGCTCCTTAGTTGGTTCGCCAAAGTGCAAAGTTCGCGTAACATCGGTTGTTCCATCTATAAAGAGATCGGAAGGTAATAAGGATTGCCGCACATTATCGATTAACGTTCGAAGTTATAGTAGCAAATTAATTTCACTGTTCAGTGAGGATTACGCGTTTTAAACGACGTGAAAGTTATTATTCACCGAGATACTGTCCGCCAGAATCGATTATCAAAGTGGAGTCGGTACCAAGCGGTACGTTCGATCTTTCGGACGGCATGTAGTGAGGTAATGCCGCGTGAACTCCATATCCGGCTATTGTCGGAAATGCAATTCCCTGCGCTTTATCCTGTTCCAAGCGAAATTCATTGACCAAACGCGCGACTTGCATCTCATCCCAACCGGCGGCGTCGAGATTATACTGTTCGTCCATATAAGCCAAAAAATCGCACATCGCCATCGCGTCGCGTATGTGAGATCGTCGCATACCCTCCGCTTCGACGGGATTTTTTTCGGCTCGAAGATTAATTATCGGCGAGGGTGCAGCCAGTCGTTTTTCCGATGGTATCTAAAAAAAAAAAAAAAAAAGAAAATAAAAAATTATTTTTAATTTCCAGGAAATCGAATCTCAAGTAAACCGATCGCGTAATTAAAAAAAAAAAGCTAATTAAATGAAACCAATGCTAAGACTATTTATTTTTCACGAATTTCTTATTTTCTTTATGTCTAATGATTTCTTTCTGCGTTTCCAGGCGTCGGCGATTGGTAATAATAAGAGCTCTCCGTGTGAAACGCGCCGTTGCGACTGCTCCGTGGCTTCCGATGCCGCGGGCGCCAAGGCGTCCTATCTCCCCGGATATAATGACGAGAAGGAGGTATAACGGGCTTAGCAACGACGCGGCGCGTACCACCAACGTGCTAAAGTCCGAACCCAAGAGGATACCGCCTGTTCGCGAGGCGTTCGACGTATACGAAAACTCGTTTCTCGATGAAAATCAAACGATATCGAAATATCGTTCCGCCGGTGAGACAAGATTATCCCAGTCGTCTGGAGTCCAGTGAGAGGATAACAGTGTCGCGTGATACCCGTCATGCAGACATCACGCTAAGCTCAACAAGCCCCGTAGGGTCAGGAAAGCATGAAGCGGAGATGGTTTTTCAGTCAAATAGGATTATCTCGTCTAAAACTCTCTCGGTAGCCGCTGGAAGCTTTCTCCTGTGTTATACCTGAGGCGAGGAGCACAACAAGAAGTGACTAATAGAGAAGAGTCGCGTGAGAGGAGCCCATGAGGCGTTTCTCGGGATATAAAGGATGCTATTTATTTTTATTTAATTTTTTTTAGCTATTTCCAGTAGTAGCGAAATTCTTTATAGCGGTTTAAAATTAATTCGCTTCAATATTGTTTCATTTTTTATTTTTCTACTTAGTTATCTAATTATATAGTTTCACCGCAGTTTCTCATGTATTGCTCTACCTTTCTGCTCTGTAATAATCCTTTGATCCATTGAAAATTTATTTCAGAACTCTTAATAAATTTTATCGATCTGTTTCCGCAGTTTCGGGGATTTTACTCACCGACGTGTGTATCTCTCTCGACGCACCCTGTGCGTAACCGCAGCGAGAAGGGAGCCAAACGATGTTCCACGCCTGAGACATTGTTCTAAGATCGTCCCATATTGCTGTATAGTTGTGCCATCTGTAAAATTGCGATATGTTTTTTTTTTTTTTTTCCAAATCGTTTTAAGTTTAGAATTTTTTTTTTTTTTTTTTTTTTTTTTTTTTTAATACTTGACGCAATCGGCATGATAGCACGAGTCCATTTTGAGATGAACATCGACGGGCCTCAAGACTTTTCGTCGGGGTGCATAGAGATGTATCGATCCCTGAGTTACGATAACGTAGGATCGCAAAACCGGAACGTGCGGCAAATCGTGACCGCGGATATTGAGTAACCAAGCGATTTCGTCGAGCGAAGTTACTACGAGTGCATCGGCTCCTGTTATTTGCATTTCCAATCGCACTTGTTGAATCTTCTCTTGCCACGGCCTCCCGGCGTATTCGACGGGGAATGGCACAGCGCCGTAAGTATTTTCATTCGGTCGATTTACTTGCCAAATCAAGTCTATCAGATTGTTGCGAACCGGTATCAGTCGTATAGACGACGAATCCGCTGAAATAAAGAATTTTTTTTTTTTTTTTTTTTTTTCGCATTTACGACGGAGAAATTAATATTTAAGAAATATATATATATATATAAAAATATAAAATAAAATAAAAAAAAAAATCTAAATATATATATATTTAGAAATTATATTTTTTTTATTTTTTTATTTTTTTATTTTTTTAGTTTTCGATTAGCACTCGAAATTCGAGTGAAGGGGCACGTGGCCTCGAAAACTACGTCAGCCTATCGAAGCGTTTAATTCATAGTATTAATTACCCAATTCCATTTCCCACTCTTTCCACGTGAAGGCTGGAATCAGCACGGGATCAGCGCCAATTCGAACTTCCGAATGATTCGCGAATTCTCGAAGCAACCATTCCATTATCGTCGGCGTCTGGAAGATTCCCATTTTTTATTTTTTTATTTTAATTTATTTACGTATTTATAGAAAATTTAAGTGAAACGGCCAATAAATGGACGCAAAGAAGACGATAAGTTTTTCAGCTTCGGAAAATAGTGGATCATTTGGATAAAAATACATAAGACACGGGAAATGTTGATAAAAAAAAATGAATTCAATATTGCATACGATTTTTTTAAATAATAGTATTCAGTGGATTTTTTCATTGATTAACAAAAATAAACGATATTCGCCGAAAAAGACTGCGATTGGTTATATTTTTTTCTATAAAATATAACAAATTTTATAAAAAATAAAAGAACTAATCCCACTGTACGTTAAAACTGCAAGGGAAATTAAATTTTTAAGGTAAATATGCAATTTTACCCATTTAATGGGTGATTTTTATAAGTACCTTTATTGGCTATTTTAATTGTTTTTTTTTATAAGATTTAATAAAAAATACCACTCAGAAAACCCCCTTTCCATGGCCTTTCGTGCGGAGCACGAAAGGTGAACGATCATCGATGATCGAGAATTCGATATAAATCGAACTCTCGAGTCGTCCTCACGCTCAAGAAAGAGGATTACTTCTCCTCATCGTGGCTGCATCGACTCCACTATTGAGTAGAGAGAATGTGAAGATATACTACAGAAATGATCCTGTGAAGTATGATCTTAATTTCATCGTCGTTTCGTCGCCCTTTTATGCGGCTCCGGTGAACTTTTGTTAACGAGAAACTCTAACTGCCCAATGAGACATCTAGCGGACGGTCGGAGAATCAACTCCGCCGCGACGGCGCGTAGTGGGGAGTAGTGGGGAGGAGAATTCTTACGTAGCATATCCAGAGGCGCTCTTTTTTCGTTTGTGATTTATTAATATCGAGAAAAGACATTGAAAAAAAAAGAAAATCGACTCACATCTTCGCGACTTTGACTCATTAGCATCCAGTTACAGTCGAGCTGCTGATCAGCTTGAAGATGATAACGACCGTCGGTCCAGAGAACTGCTTTATTCAAGGTTACGAGCGCTTCGCCAGCGCTGCCGAGAAAGCCGGTGAGAAATTCTCGTCTCATGTCGTGCGCTGCAACGGTTTCGCTCTGAATACGAAGACAAGCGTATTAATAAATAAATAGGGATCAACAATGAAGCGAAAATCTCGGAATAATAATGGAATATGAGAGATCGGAGCAAAACGGGCATTTCGGGGCTAAACGGGCGAATAGAAACAGAAATAAATGTTAAAAACTTATCTAGAATTTGAAAATTCGAATAAAATGTAAAAGAAAATGAGTTAAAATAATTTCAAAAATAAAGTGAAAAAAAAAAAAAAAAAAAAAAATTTCACGAAATTTGAAAAAATTCGAGATAAAATTTGAAATGTTAACCTAATTTTTTTTAAAAATGCACGTTAAATAAAAAAAAATTGTAAACAATTATATCGTTTTGACCCGTTCTCCCCTACGTTGAGGGTTCAAAGTCGCCGATCTATTATTAAGGCACTCGAAATCACATTAATGATAAACGCAACCCTACACACCGATCGTTAATTAATAATTAGTGAGCACAGCTCCTTTTTTTTTACGGGGGCAAAAAAATGGGATTGCGTGAGGGGGGGATTTCGTGCATCAAAAGAAAAATACCTCCGAAGGCCCTTCTCGGCCATATTCTACGAACCCGGCACTCTGAAAAGGCGAATAATTCGTAATGTACAACTGAGGATGATGAATAATGCTTTCATGAGTTCGCAATGAAGGATACGATGTGAAATAAATTAACTATTAATAATAATAACACGACTGTTGGCATTTGCTGACCTGGTGATCGTCGTCTGATGTGACGATGTATCCATCGAGACGATCACCTTGTACCGACGTGATACGCTTCATTTCGGATCTCAGCTGTTGCAATCTCATCGAAGAGTCGACTCTGTCGGCCGGTTGAACTCCCTTCGCGACGCCGTCGACGCAACCCGTTCTCTTCGATCCATTGTGATTGAGAAATTGTTCAGAGATCGCGTAACCACGATGATTTGCGGTTGAGCCTTCGTGAAAAAAAAAGATTGTTAAAAAAAAAAAAAAAAAAAAAAAAAAATTATCGAATTTTGGAGGCGCCGGGTATCGATCCCGGTACCTCTCGCATGCTAAGCGAGCGCTCTACCATCTGAGCTACGCCCCCCGATGTGAAATTTATCTCAAGAATACATTGTTAATTCATGCGTTGACCTACAATCGTTGAAACAACGTAATGTCCCGTAAAAAAATAGGACTACGATTATTTTAACTGTGGATTAAAAGTCTATAAACCCAATATATTCATTTATTAACGTCTTTTGCATACATACGGAATCTTTAGGTGAAAAAATCGAAATAAACGAGATAATCGAATGAATTGCTCGACTTTATAATTAAATTCTATCGTGCTATAGATTCATATTATATCGAATATTAATGTATTTATTAACGTATTTCGCATACATATCAAGCGGTTCGCGGGAAAGTAAAAATAAACAAGATAATCAAATTAATTGGGCAAATTAAATTTTATCGTCCTATAGAAAGAAATATATATGTTTATTATTATTTTGCCTGTAGGTTCAAAGGCCATGTAACTTATACTTTCATGAATTAATTAACGTATTTTCCATGCATACGAAATATTTTCGCCCAAAAATTGGAATAAACAAAATAATCGAAGGAATTGGTAACATTTTTCGTAAATAGCAAATAAACAAATAATCGTCGATTGCGCGTATAGAATTTCGTTGGTGAGTTCAACGGAGACGTGTATCGATGTCTCATGAGAATCCAGAGGGTGCGTCGACTGGTGCTTGCGTAATAGGCGCTCATAAATAGCGCGGAGGTAGGAATATCTTTCGCAATTCGAATCACGTGCAACCATTGACCCGCAAATTTTGCAATCACCTTAGAAACTTTGCGACAATAATAGCAAACGTTTATTGAGACGCTAAGGGGCCATTGAACGCGAATATCAACTATAAATGACGATGTCACGAGCCAAAACACGCCTGAGGAACTTCTCTGACAATAGAACGCCAACGCGACGAGTGGAAGCGCCGAATTCACTCTCATCTCGTCACTTAGCAAAGTTCTCGATTGTTTTGCTCTCCCGATCGATTTTAGTTTTCTCACATTGCGCCGAGAATTACTTGCGCCACGAAAACGGCAAATCTGTAGATATATATATATATATAGAACAGCTTTCATACTTGAGGGATGATCTACCCGCGCGGCTGCAAATCGTTCGATCTTCGTATAGAAAATGCGCGATGTCTATATCTTTTTTGGTCTTCAAGCCGTATCGTTGAGGCAATTTAGCGTCAACGCATGAAAAACGACGTACTAACGTCACCCGCGAAGTATTGGTAGCAGCAGATTTATGAGAATTGATGAGCGAAAAAAAGATCGCTTCTCTCATCGATTGATGGCTTATGAGACGTTGAAAGATATAAAGTTGAAGTTTGGGGTCGGATACAGGGTTTCTAAGTGTGTATAGACGCGTCGCCGATTTATCATGAGACGTAAAGACGTCCCATGAGAATTCAGAGGGTCCGTCGAGTGGTGCTTGCGTAATAGGCGCTCATGCAGCGCGCAGAGGTAGTAGGACTCTCGATCCGAATGGTGCAACGACTCGAAGTGAATGCACCCATTCCGCGTTGCGCGCGCGAATGTTTCCCGCTCACGTTTTATGAATGAAAGCATAAAACACGTTGCTAATAATAGAGACAATTATCAAGGCTGCGAAGCCATTGAACGTGAATATCCCCACCGAGAGTCAAATGTCGCACGTGCGAATGAGTTTTCCTTGTAATGAGTCATCCAAGAACTCGTGTGCCAAAGTGCAGCCAACTCTCGATGCACTACGACGCGAGACGTCGACAGGAAAAGCGTGAATTTCACATTTTCATTTGCCGCTCGGTGACGCCTCGTCGAGTGTCATGTTCGCCCGATCGGCGTCAGTTGTCTTGCGTGGCGCTACGAATAATTTATTGAAAGACGATTTCCACCAACCGAGAAGGGTTACTAAAACTATACCGACGTTTGTCGCGGATATCTATGTTGTAGAATCGAAGTACCATTTTTCGCCACCTTTGGTCCACTTTTGGCCATTTTGTTCGTAAGGACAAAGCACTAAAGCCAATTGAATTAAAAATGGCGGCGGGTTGATAATACTATGCATTTGTGTGAATAATTTCGAAGTATTAACATCGTAAAATGGGCAAATAACGATTTGATATCGATTTGTAATAAAAATGGCCATAATTGGTCCAGCGGCCGCAGCAGGTGCATTTATTCTATAGGGTAGATATACCATTCTACGAGAAGGGTTACTAAAACTATACCGATGTTAGTCGATGATGTCTATGCTGTAGAATGGAAGTACCATTTTTCGCCACCTTTGGTCCACTTTTGGCCATTTTGTTCGTAAGGACAAAACTGTAAAGCCAATTGAATTAAAAATGGCGGCGAATTGATAATACTATACATTTGTGTGAATAATTTCGAAGTATTAACATCGTAATATGGGCAAATAACGATATGTAATAAAAATGGCCACAATTGGTCCAGCGGCCACAACAGGTGCATCTATCCTACAGGGTAGATATACGACTCTATTCTAATCGCGTCGAATATATTTAACGAATTGTGGTAACAGCCAAACAACGCTGCGCAGTACGCAATGAAATGCAGTGTCACGTGGAATCGATATATATCGCTTCGATTGTTGTACGCGAATGATGATTTGGCGAAAATATGGTTGTAGCGGTATTGTACGTTACGAAACTTGACCTCGGCCTTCAGGCAGCCACTGGCGGAAGAGCACTATAATCGGTAGCACACGACATCGAGTAATTCGGTTTAATGATACGTGTCGATGGGTGCACTAGCGTGCGAGTAAAATTTCATGTACTCATGCGTTCCACTTATCTAAACAATACAGAATAAACATAATTCCAATTACCTCTCCATATCTATCGAATAAAATGAATGCCCATGTGGTAGTCATCGTCGGAAAAATGAATTTCCGTGAACCAATGATTAAGATAATCTTTTAATAGGAAAATGATTTTTTTCCGTTGGCACACGATCGATCGTAACTGATGAATCTTCCACGGATTTTCTTCCCGATTCAATATTTTACACGAAAACTCATTACGGAGACTTAAAACAGTTTTTTACGCATTATTATCAACTATAAACAATTCTTAAAGCTGTTGACGGGTGATAAAAAAAAATGCTAGTAATGTTTTCGTCTTACAATCGCCAGAATTTGGAATTTTCCGTACGATCAGCGGTAACGATTGATGATCATGTTAGCTTCAGCATTAAGCATTGCATATACTCGCGTTATTCTATCGCCTAAGAAGAGTAGGTGCACCGGGTGACATGGCATTACCTCCGCGTTTGGCCGTTCGAATATCTCTCCCACGTGATCATTCACGTTGTTGCGCAATTTCCTGTTAGCAGATTCGATTGCGAATGGTCAGCGTCGTGGGATATAAAACGCGGATGAGCAGCGATAGAGAGATCATAGAGACGCGAATGATGTCGTTGAATAAGTTTGCGCTGTGCTTTTGCCTGGCAACGTTGGGGTGGGTCGCCGCCGCTGAGGAAGTGACGGTCGAGATTCCTCAGGGCGCGCTGAAGGGTGTTAAATCAACGACCGTTTATCAGGGTAAACCTATGTACAGTTTCAAGGGAATACCGTACGCGAAACCAAACGTGGGCCCTAATAAATTTAGGGTAAGAATAACCTTTTGTTCTTATTTAATCAGTTCCCAAAAATCTACGAATAGACTTTTCCGAACGATGTAATTGTTAACGAACAGACTCCGGAGCCCGCGGAACCCTGGAATGGTGTGCTCGACGCCACGCAGCATAGATCCACTTGCGTCTTTTACTGTATGGTACGACAGGGACTTTTCGGCGAGGAAGACTGTCTCTTTCTTAACGTCTACACGCCTGTTATGG
This sequence comes from Buathra laborator, assembly GCA_934046635.1. Classification (NCBI taxonomy): domain Eukaryota; kingdom Metazoa; phylum Arthropoda; class Insecta; order Hymenoptera; family Ichneumonidae; genus Buathra; species Buathra laborator. Next base: position 12,549,483 of record OW203900.1, read on the forward strand.
ATAAAACGGCTAAAAAGGCGGTTATGGTATGGCTTCACCCCGGTGGCTTCAACGGCGGCTCCGGGGATGACGATCTCTTTGGTCCGGACTTTTTGATCGAAAATGACGTTGTTGTCGTCACGCTGAATCATCGGCTCGGGGCACTTGGTAATTTACCATTTTTAACTGATTAAGCAATTAGTTAAAAAAAAAAATGGCGCATGATGATCGCTCGAGTGTGTCATGTAATTCAGTGTTGTCGTACATTAGGATTCCTGAGTACCGGTGACGCAAACGCACCGGGAAATGCCGGACTTAAGGATCAAGTTTTGGCTCTCAAATGGGTTAAGGATAATATAGTTAACTTCGGTGGTTGTGCACACAGAGTGACGATCTTCGGTGTAAGTTCCGGCGGTGCGGCGGTTCAATTTCACATGATGTCACCAATGTCACAAGGTATGCATTTCACAGCAAAAGATCGAGTCGTCTATCATGCAATAATCATCGATTGCCCTGTTAAGGTCTATTCAAAAACGCCATACAACAGAGTGGTTCGGCAGATGCTTCATGGGCCTTAACCTACTCGCCGAGAGAAACGGCATTTAAATTGGGTGAAACTTTGGGAGTTAAAACAACCGACAGCGCGGAGCTCGTGAAGAAGCTGACTGAGTTTTCCGCCAAAGAATTGGTGGAGGCGAGCGGAAAGATGTCGATGGCAGAGGTGATACACTGATCAATTTTTTAGGGACATTGACCTTTCAGCAAATCTCGGATACGCGGGAATCAACTGATACCTGTTTTTGCTATAATTTTTCCTGCGCAGAATCATCTGAACGGTTTCATGAACGTATTCGTGCCATCGGTGGAAGCTGACGTCGGTCAGGAAATATTCCTACCCGCTGATCCGTGGGAAATAATCAAATCTGGAAAAATAGCGGATGTTCCGCTAATGGTCGGTTCGCTTGCCGATGAAGCAGGTTTCCTCAGTAGAAGTGAGTAATATGTTCAATCCGTTTAGTGATAAAATTGCTTTCCGCTGTTTCCCCAATTGTTTATTTTAAACAATCGTTTCAGTGTTTCTCGAACAGGCAAGCATGATAAAAGATAACTACGATGTGTTCATTCCCATCGACTTGAATATGACTGATCCGGCACAGCGAAAAGCGGTTGGTGAATCCATCGAGAAATTCTACTTCAACGGAAAGGGCATATCTGCCGATACTGCAAAGGAGTTCAATGACGTAATTATCGCAATCTTTGATTAATGGACTTTTTTTTTTATCCCCACGGAAGTTTTTTCATGCTGATGATCAATTTTTTCAGCTTCTCAGCGATAATTCCTTTAACTACGGATCCGCATTGGGCGCAAGAATAATCAATAATCGAAACACCTCGCCTGTTTACGAGTATTTGTTCACTTTCTTTGCTCCATTTGGTTTTATGAAAGCCCTTTTCGGTCTCGAAGAAGGTAAACATTCTTAGAGAGCCTTCGTAATCATTGAAGTCACATCTGGTAACGTAATTGTTGACTTTGATGTGTTTTTTTAAACAGGTGTAGTACACGGTGACGACTTAACGTATCTGTTCTACTCTAACGCCTTCAAGAACATGCCGGCGCCTGGATCGCCGACAGAAAAAATGACCAAAATGATGACCGAAATGTGGACCAACTTTGCCAAAGAATCGTGAGTGATATATCATATCCAAGATCTACAAGATCTATGTTTGTGATCTATAGAAACAATACGATACAACGTTTGATGAACAGAAATCCAACTCCCAACACCGACGGAGTTGTGAAAGTAAAATGGGAGCCGATGGGCGATGATGACAAATATTTGGACATCAACACCGAGCCGACAATGCAGAAAGGTATACTAAAAGATAGAGTGAACTTCTGGGCCGATATATACAAAGGCGTTTTAGGCGATTATTCAAAGCTCTTTGGATAAGTGATTTACTTACTCTTCTTTGTAACTGTTGATATTGTTTGCATTGTATTCTGGACGAGGCGTTCAATAAATGTTCTTTTCTCTCGAATTCGACTGCGATAATAAATTGCCAGATAAGGAAAACAGATCTGATGTAAAACGCGTGTCTATTGATAATTGGTATGCGAAATAAAAAAAAATGTGACTTAAATGGGCGGATTGTTGGGTCATTGTTATCCAATTGTCGGAGTACCTATTCCTTGGGGTTGCAGAGGCGTTCCCAGCTTTCCTCGCTTCTCGGTACTGCTGCAGTCATTGCTTCGTCACTCGCTCCGTTGTCTAGAAGCAATCAGGATACCAGAAAGCTGGGTTGGTCTCGCGTGCAAGGTACACAGTGATTACATCGCGTGTACGAAGCGTTGTACGTACGGTAAGTACTGGTGTGGAGCCCGCAACCGAGGGGAACGTCTAGCGGCAACCAAGATGACCGTATCCTAGACCAACGGCTGTAGCATGACTCGCCTTTTTTTGATTGTCGTTTTTTTTTCCATTGGTATCCTCCTCTATCGTTAAACGCGACGCAATTCGCTGCACACAAACGATGTCTCATCGTTGAAAATTTTCACGATTGACAACGACTTTTCCTATTATTAGAATCAAATTAAGTGCGCGCGACGAATTGCGACCGGGTTTTCGGCTACACAGCCATACGAATGTTTTCGTAGTCGACCCGTTCGTTGATTCGCCACTCACGTTCGCGGCCCGAGTCGAACAAGTGCGCAGACAAACGAGAAAGTATCCTTCTCCTCTCGGGTTCCAAGGTTGGTCCATGGGAGTCATCTCGGAGGAGGTTGAATTATTTGTACATCGCTAACGAGTCACCATTTTCCATCTCATCGTTTTTCAAGGCATTTATGTGAACTCAACTAGTCTCGTTTGAGAAAACAATGGTTGAAGACAAAGGTTCGTCTTGGATAAATAAGCTTTGAATTGGCAACGGAGCAAAGATCATCGAGATGTTGACGGTCGGATTTGCCAGAAACGTGAGAAATCTGCTGAACGACAGGCCTGAGCAACGGGGAGATGAGATCAAGATGCTGAGCTAGTGGACCACGTCCTAAGATGACGCCCGACATCTGTGGAATAGGATCCCATGCCGAGTGAGCTGGTAGGCTTTTTGCAACGGAATGCCGACTGGACCAGTTCGATTCCTGCCTATCTACCCGTTGGATTGTACCTTTCGCTCCCGGCATCAACGAGCTCCCATCCCCGATCCGTCCGTTCGATCGTTTCGATGTATTTTCCTCTCGTATAAAAAACTGAGACTGATGTTCTTGAGATTGAGATTCGCTCTCATTGCCAACGATTGCATAATTTATTAGCTCCATCTATTTAAGCTGTTTATAGACTACCTGTTACCAGAGACCTGCAGAATCTGACTTACGCCTGTTACGTTACGTTAGGTGGCTATATTTTCGAAACGATTGCATTCTCACTTTGAACAGCGGCTAGAGAAGGATTCCTCGGCTTATTCCAACGTCATACACATCGTGGTCGGGTTCTCTCTCTTGAGTTTCACTTTCGTTTAAATCGTTGGCTCACCACTCGCTTTTATGTTCGCGAAAGATCAGGGCTCCAGGAGACTTGGGGAGTAGCGCTCGGCTTGTCTGGCACAGGTCTCAAGGTTACCGGCGGGGCAGGTGTTGAAGGAAACTTCTGTGATGTTTCACATTGCCTTTTTGTAACGGAAGCCTCACTTTAGGGATGTTTTTCGTCGATAATTAAACGGAACGTAGACATTCCGCGATGTTATGCATATGAAGGATTTGGTTGGGAAAAAAGGCGATTAAGTTTGATCGGCAAGACATTGGAGTCGCGCCTGGTGATCTTGCGTTCCCCGACAGATATCGTAGTATCCTGTTCGAAATATCAAGGAGTGGCGTATCTGTGATACGCTCGTTTTCACGTGTAACAGTCAACAGTGTCGTGAGAGCAGATATCTTCGAGTTTCGAAGAGACCCATAGAGTCGGCTTCAGTGGTTCGCGTCTCGTGATGATCTTCAGCGTTTGTCTATCAGGATAGCATGGAGCCGCAGCAACGTCGGACCGTCATCTTCTCGTTTTTATGCTCGAGACCCCCTTGTATTTCTCTCCACCGTACAGTCGGCTTTTTTCAACTCACTTCTTGCGTATAACGCTGCCGCAGAGCGTGTGAATCATCCAGGGGTGAAGCGAAGAATGTTCTATCAGCGACACATGCATACGAGAAAGTTATAAAAGGGTAGTTGCACACCCCTGTGATATAACCCCTGGATATATTTTCTCGTAACAAGCGAAAAGCGGGCGACGAGGGTTCTCTGGGAAAAGCTACACACACACAGGGGTGGCGAAAGATTTGCCGATCTACCCTACTGGAGAACGCGGTTTACTCGTTGGGAATGTTGGCAACCACAGCGAAACATCCGGGAACTACGCAACCGAGAGGGTTGCGCGATTTCTAGGGTCTACAGGGTAGAAAAAAAAAAAAACCTTCAAGACGCGACAAAATTTGACGAACAAATATGCCGACTGCTGAGGGTCTTCGTCATAAAATGATAATAAACCGTCGCAGGAACTTATGTTCTTTGATCGATCGGAAATCAGAGGAATCCAACAAAATCCAACTTATCTGTATGAAATTGTCTGGAGATGTTCCTAGTTATTTCCTTCAACATTTCTCCATTGCGTCTCTCCGTCTATAAGGCACATTAACGCTCCTGTTTTCCAAGATTTTTACGATAATACATTAAAAAAACATTCCCCGGTGTTTGATAATTCGAAGCCAATATCAATTTCGCGGGATGTGTTCTGTATGTGGGATGCGCTCCGAGAGTTGCGCCCAGTCTATTGGAGCATTGAACGGAGTTTGCCAGCGAAATCGATATCATCCTCCATACATGCGGACGGATATCGTGGATCGCGCAACGCCGAACGCGCGTGACGCGTTTATATCGGAACGACGTCGACCGCGATGGAACAAAAAAAAGAAAAAAAAAAGACTAGCAAGCCACGAATGGAGAAGAATGAAAAACCATAAATCGAAAGCGCGGTAGCATGAGAGTACAGAGAGGTTGGGGTGGTGATAGAGAGGGTTTACCGAGTCCAACGATACCCCCGTCACCCCCGTGTCGAGGGGTTGTTGAATGCATCCTCGGTGGTCATGCTAGCCTGGCAGAGTGAGACGCGGCGTTGCTTAAGTGACTATGCCTGACGTTGCTCTGCAAGGATCCGAGATTCTCCGTCTCGGAGGCGGCGCACCCCTCAAAGAGGCACCGCCTGACGAAAAAGATGCGGGTTACCTTTTTTTTCCGGCTTCTTTCGAGAACCGAAGCGTCGCGGATGCCCGCCATCGTGACAGGATCCCATCGAGGCGAAGAGGTCGACGGAAAACGACAGCCGATTCGGGGGAGAAATATAAATCTATATATAACCCGGCCACAGAGGGATGGCATCGGAAATGCGAAGGGTAGTTTTGTATATGTATATATATAGGTAAATTGTACGATATAGTATAGTATTGGTATGAATAGTTGTATGTATAGCGAAATATATCGTATCGCAGCGAACGGGTAAGCATGACGAGTCGGGGTGGATTTCCTGACTTTCTCGAGGGGTGAAGCGTCCAATAAGCATCATATAGGGGTTGTTCGAACCCCGTTGAATCTCCGCATCCCATTGGCCGATGGGATGGAGAAGTCCGTTTACCCTGCCTTGTGATTGGTCCAAATATTCCCGAGCAGTTGTGTATCGTTAAGGGGGTTGAGGCGCAGTGCTCCGGACGTCGTCGTTATTGGTAACCAATGCGACAAGGAGGTCTACCGTGACCTACCTCCTTAACAGGAACGCAGAATCATAGCTGAGGCTTCGCGTAATAATCCTTAATAACCAAAAATCATCGCAAAAAAATTTTCTTCCATAAGTTTCGATGTTTTTTATCCGGAATTTGTGACGATCTTTTTGGATTACAGTGCGGCGGGGACTCGGGTGGTAAATTAATGAGACGAATGAAGTAATAACTCAAAATCGAATCAGTAATAACTGTATGAATGCATTATCATCAGGTATGCAAGAAAATGGCTGAAGAAACGTTTTTTTACTCAACATTGACCACATTTTCTCGTATTTTGCACCCCTAGACGAAAAATCCCTTGAATGATTATTAAACACATTTGAAGCACAACTTTCATCTCCCAAAGGAAAGGTCAATGTTTTTGCTTTTTTTTTTTATCGAAAGTGAGCGAATCTAGTCGATAACCGATAAATAGATACGGGTTGCCGATCGGCAAATAGGAGTTCTCGATTGGTTCTCGTAGCCGGACGGCATACCAGAGTTAGAGCTGTTTCTGTGCAGCGATGATGCGCGGTCGCGCGGTCTCCAATGTTTGTGTCCTATGTACTCCGGTATACGGAAACTCCGAGAGAGCGTGTTCCGCGTTGATGGTTAGGAATCGATAAATCGAACATCGAGGGTTGAGCTCGAAGCTGTCGAGCCGTGGAAAGTCGACCGGAAATGGAACAGGGATTCATCAAGTTTCGTTGGTATCCAGAGCCAATATCGTCGATAGACGAGAGTCTTATCGGCTCTCAATACTCCCGCTCGACTCTGTCCTCCATCTTCCTTCGGCGTTCGCTCTTCACTGCCATACGGCGTAGAGGAGGCATATGCCGAGAGAACATCAAGATTCTCACACATTCGTCTGACTCGATGTCTTTCAATACTATCGAGCAAACTGGGGGCGCTTTGTGACTTGTGTTTATTGGAAAACAAGGGCGGTTTGGTAACAGGGAAGCACGACGTCGATGCTGGTGGCACCAACCCCTGCGAACGAGGGTAGTCGGACTCGACCGCTGGCAAAGTCTCCCCCTCGACTTTGGATCGTTCGAAACATTCGACCGTACAGAGTGAACCCATACAGGAACAAACACCGAGCCCCCCTGCCAGGTTCCTGTTGTAGGGAGACTCAAAGGGAAACGAGACAATCCCCTTTACGGCAGGAAAAAAAAATTCCATAGTGGTGAATACTATTAAAACCCGTTTCGTTCTCCATGGATACTTGTAGATACTTATATACAAACCCCCTAAGGCCCTATGCAATACAAAGAAGCAGAAGTCCGGGTAGAAAAACTTAATTACACTACAAATACGACTCATCCCCTACAACAGTCTGCGATACAATCGCTATTGCATTTCCCTGAAACCAATTGTTTCGTTGTTCAAAAATACGAAAAAAAAAAATAGAATTTGTATCGTTAGCGATAGCTTTTGGAACAAATCCCCCTGTTGAATGGACTATCGTATGCTCTCTAATTGCGTTTCATGAGAAACATCGCGTTATTCTTTTCACTCGTAGAATGGAGAATCGGCAATGAGATTAAAGAAGTTCGAGGAGGTGGCATGTGCCGCGTTGGACGATATTAGAGAAGCATCAACATAGTGAGGGAAGCTCATCGTTAATTGATCTGCGAGTTTATATGGTTATAGGGATGAACAGGTGAAAGGGGAGTGGGGGGGGGGGTTGCAAACGAACGAAAGGGGTGGGGGATGGAGCTTCGGATAGAATCGAAGAGACCGTGCGTGTAGTTAACCGGAGAGGAGAAGCAAATAACCCATTCGTAAATGACGATTTGAGTCTCAATGGGAAGTTATGGGTTAAAACGGAGGCAACAAACGTGGATCAGGATAACAAGAGTATCGACTGGAGGTCCCCTCGAGTTCGCAGATGATTATCTGCTTTTGAACTTTAAACTACACATACAAAATTAGGTACATCATCGCCAAAAATGGATCACAGCTCCGTGATTATTATTATTCCTCAAAAAAAAAAAAAAAAAAAATATTGAAATACAAATTTACACTTTGAAAAAAATATATACGCGAAAAGATCAGTTATTATTTTTCGTTAAAATACATCGAGATCGCGGATACCACTGTTATTCAGCATAATCTGCACTTCCGTCAGTTCGAAGCCCTGTAAACAGGAACCCGTTCAGTTTGCCGTTATTCAGGAAAACAGAAGGCGAAGGAAATGATTATTGTCGTTGTGTTGAGTCGCGTGTTTGTTACCAACACTGATGCATATACGGGGCTTTGGCAGTACTCGTGAAATGTGCGAAGCTACGATGTGAGATTGGCGAGGAGAAACGTTTACCCGACATGCCAACCTGATATGTCGGACGACATTTTGTATTGAAAAAAAAATATATTTATTGAGTTGCTTTAGACGGAACGCAGCGGGTCGATTGTGACGAGAGACGATAAGTCTCCGAGGCGATTATCAGGTTTATCAACGAAACAATCTCTCCGTATATCTCGTCGGGTTAATCTCGCGGATGAAAATTACCTTCGTCTCGCCACCTGTGACTAATAATCTCGATAAGACGGCTCAGCCTCGACATAACAAAGTGTAACTTGTACTGCTGAACTTATGATTAACGATAAAAAAAAACCGCACAATTATTTCGCGATGTGCAGCTTTTACGTATTTTCCAGGAGGAAGGGGGGGGGGGGGGGGGGGGGTTATAAATTAGTTTCGTACAACAGCGCATAAGTCGCGCACACCGACAACCGGAAGTGCACGCTTATCTCGCATACACGCACCGGAAACGCCGTAAATTACTTGTCCTGTGAACAATTCGTGAATCGCGTGTCTACGTAAGAAGGAGAACAAGTGGGTTAACGTACAATCGGCAGTAAACCCCGTATGTTTCACCTCCACCGGCAACAATAGCCATTTTTTGTTTACAGATATTGGATAAGTGACAGCGAAACGTATCAGGAAAGTATGAAGCGTAGGAGATATACCACGTGGTTATAGCGTTGCGCGGGACGAACGAGAGCGCCTGTAGGCCTCCGAGACCGGCATTAATTAGGGTGGAACAATAGAGAACGAGATTTTTCAACAGGGGCGCATCGGCGTGCAGGAGGTCGAGGCGTGGGCGTCGGTATCGTTGGCCGATACCGACGAAATCGACAGTGGTGCTTGAGCTCAGGCAATGTTCGTCTCGCGATCGATGCACATCAATCGATCATTCCGTTTCCTACTTCTCAATTTATAATAAATAATGCGATTGACCTCGAGAATTATTTTTTAAATCCGTCAAGTAGAGAAAGAGATACTCGGCGTCCTTGATATGTTAATTGCGTCGATGAAAGACGAGGAATATAAATTATCAAAAAAGGATCCTTTTCGGAGCAAACATCGCGATGAATTATTTCTAATTACCCCCGCAATTGGCTTAAAGATCTTTCGTGTTATATCGAGTATCGTCGCGTTCTCCTTGCCGTATAGATGAAGTAAAGCGACACTGGGGCGCCCTTTATGCACTAATACCTTAGTATATCGAGGACAAAGGGTGTAAAGGGCGGTGCGTCGTATTATCAAGGAATCAGCCACCGGAGGGAGTGCGCCAAGGGCTCCCGAGGGTTTCCCCATACGTGTATACGCACAGTTGAGAAACACAATACACTTTAGTCCCGCGTGGTACCTCACTGAGGCCATTGCTATTCAGCGCGCGTGTAATTCCATGAGACTGCGAACGCCCTGGTCGACCGCGATTACGAGAGGACGCGATCTTGCGAGTCCCGGCGGAATACTCGAGTCTACCGGAGGGGTTTAGGCTCACGCACTGCTGGACGGACGTGCGTTATCGGGATAGCATGATCCAGAAACCTATCGCACTCCTTTGACGTCTACGACGATTCCTGCTTTAACTCCTTTTCGGGCGAAAGCGATGCCTGACTGCGGTCCAAGTGTGCGCGGAACACATAAAGTTCGGGGGCTTTCCGCGGCAACGCGCTTTGCCGCCTTATGGTGCTTGACGCGCACGTGATCGACAAAAATTTCTCATGTTATTTTCAACCCCTCAATTTAATTATAAAGGTATCGGGAGTGTGGAGTACTGGATGATTCGCATAATTAGCTTCGTTTGGGAAGGTGATGCGATTACTATGTGCTTATAATACGATATATATAATTCGTGCGCTAAAAAAAGAATTTATAAATAGCGAATAAATTAACTGAATAAAATTATTAGTTGGGAGAACTATTTTTTAAGAAATTTTTTTTTTTTTAATTTCGAACTAATTATTAATAATTTTGAAAAAAATAATTAGTTATCGTTACGAAACTTCGGTTGAACCGCGTAAACAATGTTTGTTATCTATGAACAAATGTATTTCAGCTTTGATCGGCAATATTGAATATTATTTGAATCAACTGATATTTTTTTAAAAATGAATCAATATTTATTTCGCCATATTCAACTATAGATTTTTTTAACTACAAATAAATTATTTTCTCCGTGTGCATTTCAATAATCGATACCATGCAGTGTAATGAAAAACGATTAGGATTATTCGATATCCGCGTGAAATTTTTCGATATTTAATTCATTTAAAAAGTTCGAGGGCCGACAGAAAAAGTTAAAAATAAAAAAAACGTTGATGCCTATTCGATACTATCGTTATTAAATTAATTCGATGATATACTGCAGAATTTTAGCTTCGGATTCCGCGTTATTTTTATTTTAATTTTCAATTTTAAACGCTTTCGACAAATTCAAAGGGTGAAATGAATAATTTTAAATGAAACGATGATTGTTCTTCGATATCGTCGTCATTGAATGTATTCAACGATACGTTGCAGGATTTTAGCTAACGATGTCCCGTTATTTCTACTCTGATATTCAATTTTTAAATCTTCGATAAAATCACGCGAATTGGAGTAAAAAAATAAAATAAACGCAGTCGATATGGGGATTCGTTTCACCATCGATATTTTTCCGTCGTTCTCGCGTGTGACACGCACATGCGTCATCTTGTCGACGCACGCATTATTAGGGTTGCATGACGATGTCCCGCCAAACCGGTCCGGTTGTAAACGCACAACGCACGCACGATGGGTAACGCACGCATGCTACGCGACAGATCTCAGTTAACTATATACCAGCACATCGAGGGACCGTCTGTCGTGCGTCTGTTCGGTCGGCGTGTGGCTGGTTGCCCCCTTTGGTGCTTTCTCGCGTTGCCTCTCTTCGTTCTCCGCGACGACGACGGCGACGAAGCTATTCGTTGCCGCTGAGGTTAGAGAAGCGTAGCCAAATCGTCGAACAAAGAAAAAACATGCCGGGCAACAGGAGAACACGATGGAAGAGGGATGTCTGGCAATTGGTAGGCACAAGGGAAGGGAAAACGCTTCTTTTTATTGTGCCCTCATCGCCAAGGACACCGCCGGGGGTCACAATTTCGTATTCTAGCGTCGAAGAATTCTACCAACGAAAAGATCCAAATCAACGGAAGCGTTTCATTTGCATTACTCTCAGTTGGCTCTCAGTTAAAATTGCGAAAAAAAAAAAAAAAAAAAAAAAAAAAAAAAAAACTATACGCAGCTTAGTCTTTGAAATTTCCATCTAAATTACGATATCGACTATTGAAATTGGATAGTAACTAAAACGATTATGATAATTCGAAATACATTCTTATCGATAAGTGAATTTCAAGAGATAACGATACAGTAGCCAAGGATACCGGCGACTCATTGAATTAACACGAGAAAAGGAGTAATCGAATTATTGTTCGACCGAAACTCTCGGAGTTGTATGCACTGAGAGTTGTTTGCGGGAGTGTACTCGGGGGGTTCAAGAGTGCGTGAAAACTCTCGAATGCGGAACGCTTGACCGGCCCTGGACAATGGCGCTGAGAACCTAGACGAGGGTAAGAATCAGGAGTACAGAAGCTAGAAGTTGGCAAGGATTATGCTGTTCGCCGGATCACCGGCGGGGGGTTTGTGAACTTTTCTTCTTTCACGACTCGGACGAAGTTTAATTCACGGGAATTCTGCATATTCGACTTAAAAATAAATGTTTCCAGTGTCCAGAAGATTCACAGTCGAAAAAAAAAAAAAAAAAAAAAAAAAAAAAAAAAAATTACGAAGAAACGCAATAGATTTCGTAAAAAAGCGAAGCGTCTTAGAACATTGATATCGTTGCCATTGAATATCGTCGAGTGACTCGAGGGTACTGTAAAATAATCAAGAGTACAGAAAAGCGCGATGGTGGGTTATATACTCCCGCAAATGTTCAAATGCGTTCTAAGCAATTCCGGCGATAGTTTTGTAGTAACCGAGTGAATAGCATCAGGTATCACGGATTAGGCGATTCTGGAGGAGGATTAGGGCGAAAGAGTATCAAGGAAGTGTCGGGACAAGTTCTCGTCCTGTTCTCGTGGCGCCTGGGAAGTCGGGGTATTCGGTATCAGTAGCGGTATGGATTGCCGATGACGAAGGTATCGCGAAAGAGCTCCGTAACCTGGCAGAGGATCAAAACGCTGCGCGGATATTGGTTTCGAGGGGTTATTGGCGCTTCTAAAACCAGTTGAAGATTAGCAAAACAGTTTAGGGATGTTGGTGGACCACGAGCCGATACCGACGATGCGGCGTTGTTAGTAAACCGCGGCTTAGAAACAACCGGATAACACGACCGGCGAAGAGGTGGCCAGTTGAACTAAGCGCGCTTAGGAGAACTCTCCGGCTACGTCTCTAAACCGCTACGGCTGGCTGCTCTCTTACTGGCTGTACCTACTTCACTATACTGCTACTACTACTAGTATAGTGGCTCTGCCACACGAGCGATCCTACCTTACGGTCTATCGTACGCGCGGACAGCAGATAACCATTTCTCGAAGGTCTTTTCAATCCTTTCGTATACGGAGCCTTCGTGAATACATTTTTTAGTTTATTCTGAATCTAAAACACGTTATGGACGTTCATACTGCAGGTGGACGTGAAAGATTTATTTTAAATCGTCTCGAGTGTCGTATAAAGGCGTAGCGGCCGATGGTGGAGCGTTTTTTCTTTACATGAATGTTTTTTACGCGACGTTCCTTTCTGGATAAATAGCCTCGTGCAGGAAAGTCATAAACGGAGCGTATATGTGAACGTAGAAGAGTCTTTATTCATAATACAAAAGTATTTTGCCCTGTGGCTTAGAAATAAGAGATGAAAGTATGGCATTGACAATTTCTCTCGGAATAAATCGAATAGCGTTAAGGAGAGGGGATGGGATGTGAATAAAAAAATATATATATATGTAAAAAAAAATACAATGACCGCGTTCACCTCCATCGGGAATTAACTGCGTTTCGCAAATGGCTTTTACGTAAAGGGACAGACTATAAAGTGGCCGAAAGCGAATTTCCAATGGACGAATCAACGACGCTGGTCGTTATCGGCTTTATTACATCGCTTGACGCTGTTAATATAGAATATATGTCTGTTAATAACCCTTCTGTATTATCCAACAAGGAAATCACGTGACCTTATGGAAGATTATGAAGACCCGAGGAAATTGAAGGGACGCGAGAGAATATTGAAGTAAAAATAAAAAAATAGATATTGGAGGCGCCGGGTATCGATCCCGGTACCTCTCGCATGCTAAGCGAGCGCTCTACCATCTGAGCTACGCCCCCCGATGTGAAGTTTTCGTCTCTGTTTGCCTTCGAGAATCGATTATTATCGATTAATATGGTTTACTTTCACATTGCGACGTTGAGTTAAGAATAATAACGCGAATACCGAAAAATAAAGTTCACTATCGAAATTCAATCCAAAAATAGCAGACGATACCTTCGAATTATTTTTTCGAAATATTTTGAAAAATATCGTAAATCGTTAAAATTGTTGTTATTGACTTCGTATATTGTTGTTGTTGTTTTTTTTTTTTTTTTAAGGATTAATGAGAATTTTTACAACGTACTTTCGCATTATTTGAAAAAAAGGCAAAAGTCTACCGTACGCGAAACATTGAAAAATTACAACTGATTCAAAGGTCTTACGGCGGTTCAAGCTGCAGAATTTTCGTACGTGAATGGCTTCTTTCTCTCGGGGATTTATCCGACCGCCAACCCTTTCCCGTCGAAGGGTTGAATACAATTCTCCGCGTAACCATAGTATGCATTAACCGCGAATATAGCAGTAATTTTCCGTTCCTCCATTAACAATGGCGAAAATGGTTTTGCAGGAGAGCTTTATAATGTTTTAGTGTAACGTATCCCAGCCGGTTATTATACAAAGGAATTATATTTATGCGGCTTTATGCGCATCGTTTATTCTTCCGCGCGATGTATAAATTTTCACCCTGCAAATAGCACGTGGGGTCGGAGGTTAGTGTGTATCTGGGGGTCGGTAGTAATAGCCGGGATAACAATTCGTTACTAATACGTTTCCAATATCATGGCAAAGCGGCTATCGACATATACACTTATGGATCGTCGTTATCCGCGCTACGCGAACGATATCTGGATAGAGTTCGATTAGAGGCGATAGGGTGAGTTCGACGGGAGGATACGGAGCGCCGCGAAGGAACGAGAAAATAATCGGGTTGATGCAAAAAAAAAAAATGCTTATTAAATATGCACACCGTTTCCTCATTTTTGAAAAAAATTTGGAAGAAACTGCGAATCCCCCGATCGCCTCAATATAAGTGACAACTTTCAGCCCGATAACTCGCAGCGTTTGTATTTTCGGGCGGTCGGTTTTTTTTTTTTTTCTAAATACGATCTTACGATCTTTCGGAATATTCCGAAAACGTTTCAATAAAAACCCAAAAAAAAAAAAAAATGATTAAAATAAAGTCCCCCAACAAAGATAAGGGGAGCGTTCCCTCGGTGGGAAAGCAAAAAAAAAGTGCCTCAACCTTCATCAGGGACGCAGCCCCCTAGAATTTCATCCCTTTACCGCATCGAGGTAATCGATCCTACTAGCGACGCGAATCTTCCCATTGATCGGGATGAAATTTTATTACCGCAGAGTTCGCCGTGTTTTATTCCGAGACGAGACTCGAGAGAAAAGTAGTGATGATCATAAAACAAGGAGTTCAACTATATACGATAACCGGGCTGCAACGATCGTAAACGGATCGTTTCTTCTTCATTGGTTTACCCCATACGGGATTTATACAATACGTATGTCGCATATATATACATCGTAGCATATTGGATTTAGAAGAGAGCGCGAGAACGCGTGGGTGTCAGAGGTGGAAACGCAGAGTGGCGAAAGCAAACGAAGGGCGGAGGGAGCGGTGGGAAGCGACGTCCTGTCAACCTCCGTCACCGCATGCCAGCCTGCTACCCGACGTGCCCTCTTTTCCGATAATTTACCACTCATTAACATAAAGACCGTCGGCGATTGCCCAAATAACCGGTCGTTGAATTTTCTTCGACGCGAATACCTCGTCCCGAAATTACATGAAAACGCTGCCGCGCGTCTGAAAATACGTTCGAAGGATCCGGAGATCTTGAAACGCGGGGTGAACGAGCATCCAACCAACGAACACTCCTTCCTTCACTGCGGTCCTGCTATGATTTTGCTCTTATTTTCCAATATCACGCCGGTGGAGACTCTGATTATCTGATATTTTCTCGTCGCAACGCGCGGCGGGTTTCGCGATGTTTTTTCACCCCCCAAACAATTTTTCGTAATGCAACAATTTTCACGATCTTCGATTAATATAATCAAATTTCCAACAATTTTTTTTTATAACTCGAAAAAATTTAATTATTTCAAATTTTTTTTACTTTTTTTTTTTTTTTTTTTTACCAAAAATTAATATATCGTAATATAGGTACTTAAAACCGAGAAAATGATAGCAAATAGAATGTAAAATCAAATGAACGTTGTTGTTACGAGAGTTGTAATGGAATGTGGATTTGTAATAGAATATCGTTGAAAGTTTATCAAATCATATCGAGGATCACGAAAATAATATCTGCATCGAGGCGCACATAGAATCGTATACACGAATATAACATTGCGATGGCATACCGCACTCTGCTAACATCCTGGAAAATTAGGAATACTACCGTGTGGCCGAAATACCGCGCGAAGCTGCAAACCCTCTATAATTTTAGCGCACGCAGAATTGTTCTGTATTATACAGATAGTAAGCATTGTGATTATACGTTTTGGTCCTTTCCGCCTCTCTCTCTCACCATCGCGACTCACTCGACCGCACGTAGCTTCCGGCAAGTTTGGCATGCAGAGAAGCCATCGCCCATAGTTCGCTGCAGTATTATTAAACTGAAATCTCCGGGTTCTCTATGTCACAGTGTGTTATTCTGTTGCGTGCAATGAAAATGCATTTGAATGGATTTATCACTCTCTCTCTCTCTCTCGGCGAATTCCACGACGTGCCAACAGTACGAAGAACATATGATACATTGTTAATACATCTTACAACGTTTACCTTCACTCCGATGCGCGTCAGTAGCAGTGATTCTCGTGATACTCACAGTCGGAAAATCTCAAGTTCGCACACACGGCTAACATCTACGTGAGGGAATTAACGATCCGTAAGGTTTGGCTATAAATATTTTCCGTACTTCGAACAATGCAGACATTGTGAATGCCTTAGGCTTCGATGTATTTCACTCGGCAAACGGCCATTTGCCAGTGCAAACGATCGACACAGCCTGTGGAGTGTCGTTTCGCGAATCTCTCGAATTGTTTTTTTTTTTTTTTTTTTTTTTTTTCTTTTTTTTTTCTTCGAAACAAGCAGCAGAGAGCCCGTGAATTAACCTCGAGAATTGAAGAATAAAAATTATTATCTCATCCTAGTCATCGTGACGCCTTTACGATTTCGTCTTCGCGGTTAGTTATTCGTACGCACGTTTGGAGTCGAAAGCAAAAGTCGAAGGTTTCTAAGGAACGGATGCATTTTATTACGGCAATCGTCGAGATTGTGTCTGACGATTTTTTTTTTATTTATAATTATTTATTTGTTAAAAATTAACGAGTGAATTCGTCAAAGGAATTACAAAGTGAGAAATTCCACATATCGATAATAAAGTGTTGAAGTCATTTCATTACAAGACGATTATGAAATTACAATAAATTTAAAATAAAAAATCAATCGACGAAATCGGCGCTCGCGTATTTCGAAATAAATGTTCGGTTGATTAAACTAAACAATTATCAAAGGAAAAATAATTAATTTAATTAACAGTTACTACGATCAATAAGTTATTTCATTGAATGAACAAATTATTGGTTTCGCCGTCTGTAAACGCCGATTTATTTAATTCCGCCGGTTTTTTTTTCCCGAGAAACACGATTTTTTTTTATTTTGTTTCATTCATTCGATTGACTCTTTTTTTTTTTTTTTTTTTTTTTTTTTTTAGTAGCGTAGAAAACGTATTTTATCGAAGATTTTTTTATTATGCATGTTATCGCACACTGTTCAGCGCTTCCATTCGTTTGACCGTCAAGAAATCGTCGCGCTTGAACCCTGCGAAGCATTCCGTTGAGAAGGGTCGCGAGATCGTTGGGGTCGGATTAACATTTCGTCGGTGCGACGAGCGCGCCAAATATTTGTTCCTCTCCCCCTATGCCGATGTTGATCCGACACGCGTCCCGACGATCTTCCACTCACGTATCTTAACTCTATTCGCTATATACTCATCTACGAATAACTCGAGTAGGCCGCTAGCGCGAACCCCGATATTAATAGTTCAGCCTACTGGTCTCTAACTCTTGTACTCCGGAGTAAAGTCGGCAAGATTTTCAAATTTTCTTCTGGCGAAACGAGTTATTTGGTCGGCGTTAACATAGTCCGAGATACATATTCATTTTCATTGTAGCATTGTGAGTGATGACCGTTGCGAATAAATTTTCGTGTGACCGACGGACGAATAATCGCGCAGATTTATCGGAGAGCGAAACGAACGGGAGATTCTCTCGTCTATTCGAAG
The DNA here is from genome assembly GCA_934046635.1 of Buathra laborator. Taxonomy (NCBI): domain Eukaryota; kingdom Metazoa; phylum Arthropoda; class Insecta; order Hymenoptera; family Ichneumonidae; genus Buathra; species Buathra laborator. The sequence goes on from OW203900.1 coordinate 12,567,174, forward strand.
CGATTAATTTCCGCGTAATCTCGATCTCTCGTCGGCGTATTCTAACGTTTTCTCGGAACAAGGAATTCAATCGAAGCTAATATTTGCAGCAAGTTGCGTTTTTTTTTCTCTGAGCGAAACGCCGATAAATATCGCGAAGATCGAAGCGTATCTTTGCGGTTAAATGCACTATAAAGAACGATTGGTTCCGAGGACGTGAATTAAATCAATTTGCTGATTGAACGTTACGAGTGTCCGCGCGAAGAGTTATTGCGGAAAATTCTTCTCCGGACTCTCGTCGGCGTTTGTTCTATTCTCTGCTGATGAAATCTCACGACTAACTCATTGTCCACCGATTATATACGAATGCTAAACTTACTCGATGTTTTAATGCGCTGAAGCGATACCCGCCGAGTGGAGTTTAACGATTTCACACAATAAATAGATATCGCTGTCTATGTTAACGTTTATAAAGAGGAATGCGGTGCAAAATGGACGCATAGTAATGGAAATAAATTTGAAAAATAGCGATGGAATTTCCAACGAATAGAAAAAAAATAAAAAAATAATTAAGGTATTTTTTTTTATGATTTCTCAATTGCGAATATGAAAAAAATTGCGTTAAAATTTGCGAAAAAAAAAAATTCTCAAATTCAACAAATTTATTTCAAATTCAGCGTCAAATAAAAAAAATCCCGTTAAAATGCGTAAAAAAGAAAAAATACGCGTAAAATGCGTTAAAATTTGCGAAAAAAAAAAATTCTCAAATTCAACAAATTTATTTCAAATTTAGCGTCAAATAAAAAAAAAATCTCGTTTATCGCCGCTTTCCGTTGGATGCAAATGTTGTGAGACGATATATCGTTGAAAACGTGACGCGTTTAGTTTTACTAAATCTTATACGATCTTTTAGTTCGATACCATTGTCCGACATCGTTTATCAAGATCCGCATGTGCGCTTTTTTGTTTTTACTTTTAAATGGCAATCCGCGTCACACAAACGCGAAACGGTTTTAGTTTGCGTGAAAAATAATGTATTATTCTTCCAAATACACTGTCCAAAGCCCGAAAATGAAAAGAATGTAAAATAACAAAAATCGCGTCGAATCAATCACTACGAACGTTTATTCTCGAAATCCAGTCACAGTTTCCCGGAAATCTGCACAAATGCATATATGCATATGAGCCGTAGAATTCTGACAAATCGCGATAGAGATATTCACGCATCGGGTTAGTGTATTGTTGTTGTTGTACCATACGTTGCTGCGATTGTTTGGCTCATGTCGCTCCTCGCTGGATCGGCATACGCATGTTTGTCCCCACCGACAGCTGAGATTCATGTAAATTCATCAAGCATTCGTCATGCGTCGTTCGATATAACAACGTTTTCGCTTGGCATCGGTAAGCGCCACAGGGGGCTATCGGTCTCGATGACGAAAAAAAAAAAAAAAAAAAAAAAAAAAAAATCCTCTTGAGGTCAATAAATTTTCCACAATACGAGAGAAATCTCTCTGCAATGAAATATCACTTCGACGTCCGAATTTTTCGAGAATAAAGTCTATCGATTAGTCGTACATGAATTTCTGTTGTTTTCTTTTATTTCGCGACTCCTAATCGAAGATATTTCGAGAATTCGGCACGTAAAGAAGCGTAATGTACTTATAATTAAAATAATATCATTTTTTTTTTTTTCAAAATAAAAATCTTTACTACAATTTAATTATAATAATTTATCGCTTATTAGAAAATGGAGTTTCGCATTATCGATATTTATGGAATAAATTTCGATCGAAAACGATGAAAAAAAAAAAAAAAAAAGATATTGATACGTATTGGAAGGTCGTTACTGTTAGATTCGTTTTATCTATCTTTCGTAGCTACTCGCGATATCAACGAACGTAAAAGACTGCCATCGACCGTATAAATTTAGACGTGTTGCCCGCGAGGTTGTCGAGAGTTCGGGGGGAGCAGAGGATTGCGCATATGACGCCCCTATTTTACGGAGAAAGCTCACGTGGACCACGATGATCCCCGGTGGTGTTAGTAGACTCGGTAACAAGTGACGCCTTCGCCGCGTTCCTGAGAAGGTTGGTGGGCCGTTGAGAATTGGGTCGTTCGCGTAATTCACCGCGTGACGTCGCGTTCGCGCGTATGAGCGAAAAAAGAGAAAAAATCTCGAGAAAAGTTCGAAAATAATACTGAAAGAGACGATTCGATTTGCCGAACGGAAAAAGTCTCACAGACGATATATTTTAAATGAGTCACGATGCACCGATTCATCGTTTTCTCTCAATGTTGTTTCCATTGAAAATAAATTCGTCATTATTTCCGTTAACCTCCAATTTTAGACGATTTTTCGGATTTATTTTCGCGCGCTCGGCGAATTGGCGACAGTTCATTTTTAACTCCGCGGGTCATGGTTGAGCGAAAGGTCGATTCGCAGACGAAACCATTTCAAAATTCATTGACGAGACTGGAAATATACATATCGTCGATTTCCGTGACGCCGTTAATCCTTCTACGAGATATTCTGAGATCAATCGTCAGTTAAAATAACGAATACATCGACCCGCGAAAAAGGATACTTTTGGACGGAGGAGATAAATTCTTTGAGGCATCGATCCCCGAACACCCAGACATGGGTCTGATGAACCCGAACCGTTTCAACAAAATCTTACATTCAAAAATTTTTTTTTTTTTTTTTTTTTTTTTTAACGCGTAATTTTTATCAATTTTGTTATATAGATATAATGCCTCATTAAACATATTTTTTACGAAAAATTTCGATTTCGCTACGATTTAACTTTAAAATATTAATTATTGACAAAATTTCGTCATTACAAAAATTTTCGGTTTCCCAGACCTACGCGTTGTGTTCGAGGAATAAATTCATTAAGTCGATCGATTATAATACCGGAGAAAAACGTTAATAGATTGTTAATGAAAACAGTTTAGCGGTGCAACAACATTTGTCACGAGACGAATGAGTATCATTATTGCACGTAACGAGATGATTGATTGTTGCTGATTATTATGCGACCGGTTGATATAATAAACGACTCCCTACTCCCCCATTCAACGGTACACGCGAAGCTGTTACTCTCCCGGAGTACTACCGGTTAGCGGAGTTGTTGTTGAAACTTGCCATCGACTCACGGAGTGTCCGCTAACAATAAACGGAAGCTATGCAACGTCGGTGAAGAGTTAATGAGAGACGACGAAACGAGAGAGAGAGAGAGAGAGAGAGAGAGTGTCGTGAAGGATTATCTCTCGCTGCATTGGCCAAAGCTGCTGCTGCTTTATGCGTATATAACGTATTACGCGTGTCGAGAGGATGTGACATTGAACTTAACTCGGTAATGACACCAGCGCCCGTCATGGTCAATCTCCGCACGGCGGGTTGCATCGTACACGAGTCAAAGCTTACGTAGCATAAATCCTAATAAACTTGTAGACTCGTTTAATTCGCACGAATATCGATGTGTCGATGAAACGTAACATTATTTTGCTTTAACAGGTTATCCCCTATATCTCCTCATGCAACGCCGTAACGCGATAGAATTTTCGATCTAAACGTATTGAAACAAAACTCAAGCTGCGTGTAAACAAAAGATTCCCTGCCGTTACTATAGCCGCGTTCGTTCAGACGTGATTTATACGATCGCGAAAGAGCAATATTCTCGTATCTCCGCGATATACGAGAGAGACAAGTCGAGTATCGGAAAAAGTATGAAACGTTTCGATGCGCATGTTTACGAGAATACGCGCGGTATCGAGAGCAGACGAAACGTAGGAGAATCGAGAAAACTCGATGGAAAGAATCCGCTCGGATAAACTTTCAATTTCGTATAGTACATATATGCGAGTCGCGATGTTTTTTTTTCGAGAGGTTTTCACAATAATAGCGACAATAAACTTTCCACTCGTGAAGGTTGAAGAAAATTTTATTTTTCAATATATTATTTCGAAAGGACTCACCGAGAAGTAGCGCTATAACCGTTAGCCAATACATCGAAATTGACATCGTCGAATTTTTCGATACTCTTCTTTCGATTCTTTCACGAATAAAACTCCCGCGCGTGTTTGTGTTGTGCACTATCGTAGCCAATATCGAGTTCAATCAGTCACTGTTGTCGATTCAAAAAATACGCGTTTTATTCGCGATTGAAAAAAAAAAATAAATAAAAAACGACAATCCCGGCTTCGACGTGAGAGGACAGACGCGCGGAGCCACTAGACGACGAGCCGTCCTACTCGCCGCAAAGTCTTCGATTTACCTACGTTCACTCGAGACACGACAAGACCACAGTCACGATAGCGAGATTGCGAGAGAGAAAGAGTGAGGCGAGAGTGTTTGAGTTCCAGTATTTTTAGACGCCCGCGCTAACCGACTGCACTACTACCGATTCCGCGCGTCATCTCTCTTCGTTTCACTGGCAGATCCCGTTGGCGCTCCCGACGGGTGGGGAATAAGGTACACGGGAAGACGAGTAACCGAGCGACTCCGCGGATACGCGTCCCGCGCGTTGGGTCACTGAGAATTAGAGAAGCGCTAACCGAACGAGCAAAAACTGCGGAGGAACGAACGTGTCTAGCGGTCAGTCCAGGAGCTTCCGCGTGCGTGTCGCACTCGTGTGCGTCTGTGGGCGCGTGGGCGCGTGTTAAAACCCGAGGGACAAAAGCTCGCCGGCGAGGTCGCGTGACTCGGTGATCGAAAAGTTTCGAGTTCGGTAATCGAAAAGAATTTCAAGGATTTGAGAAACAATGAAATGGATATCCCGTGTTACGACAGGATCGGTGACGGATCAATGGAAATAGTAATTTAAAGATTCACGATCGTTCGATTGGGATTAACTAACGCGCATAACGTTTTCGTCGAGTAATAAAGAGACGTGTATACACACGCGAGTTCGTAGGGTTCGTCGGGGAGCGGAGCCGTAAGAAAAACATTGTCCGCTCGGCGAAGGGCATCTGGTCCGTGAGCTTTCCGCTCTTTGGCAAACACACCGATTCTTTATTTATTTTTTTATCTCTCTGACCGCTTTATCACATGCGCGACTGATGAATGTAAATGTCTGTCAGTACTCGCGGGTCTTTCAATCTCTGCAAAAGCCGCGCGATTATAAATTCCGTATAGACGATCGTTTGTATTTTCGCGTTTCTCTAGCAGAACCAGAGATCGCGGGAGGTTATGATAGTTGCCAGAGGATCGCGTCGTTGACGGATCCGCGTCAGTGAGACACGAGTTACTTGAAAAGAACTTACGCTCTCGAACTCGAGTGATACCGAGGCTCCCGCGGGGTAGCGAAGTGAGGTTATGAAAAAAACCATAACTTTTGCGAGATGAATTTAGTTATTTTCGGAGAATTCGATACGCAATCTTTGGTCTATGAATGTTACAAATGAGCCGGAAAACCTCGTAGGTATTTTTAGGAATCGAAGATTTATCATCGTACGCTCGTTCGCGACGTTCAGGCCGATCGAGCGGTCTTAAAAAAAAAAAAAAAAACCACACCCCGTGCGGAAACGACAGGTCGGTGAGCGCGTTTGATAAAGTTTCATCGGAAGATCGTTGCCTCGCCCTCGAACCGACGATCGTTTCCGAATGCTGAAACTCGGGGCCTCTAATAGCATCGCCATTACTAAAATTGCAGTAGAGACGAGGGAATCGTTAGATGTCCATCGAATCGATGGGCGCGGACGAATTTCCATGACCCGCTTTGCCTTTATATATATCCCACTCTCCCGCGGATGCTCTCATTGATACAAACCCGGGCGTTATCGAAATTAGCGATGGTTTGTACTGGCGCCGCGCGATACCGTGCGCTCGTATAGCGGCTAACGAGCCATTTGCATTAGTACTTGTTTGTTGCGGTTGTTGGCTTCGGGTTAATATCAGGCGTCACGATCAATTACTATTGCAATGCGCTCGTGTAACATTACACCGAATGAGCGGACCTATTTGAAGTTCCGTGAATTACGAACTCATAGTAGTCGAAATGTCATTCATTTTTTTTCGTCTTTTATCACGCCGATATATATACGAAAAAAAAAGTGATTAATCGGAAAAACTAAAAATTAGGTGAAAATAATAATAATAAATGCAATCGATTATTTTTTATGTAGTATTTCGCGTTTTAATTAATCGAATTATTGATTTTCTCAAATAATCATTTTTTTAAGTGCTGTTTTCTCCGAAAATAAATAATCGGAGAAGCCATTTTGTTTTAGATCGTGAAAATAAAATAGACGACTCGGGAATATATATATTATCAATATTTATTTAATTCACTCATCGTGTTAAAGTAATAATCACATAAAGTTATCGAATTAAAACCCCATTATCGCTACGATGTGTATTGTATTTACAGGTATTAATGCGTTCCCGCAAAGTCCATTGTCTTGGGAGCGTCTGTTTATGTATTTGTGTTCCAACATCGAATATATTCATATCTATTCTCGTATAATATATTTATAATTTTTTTTTTTATTTTTTTTTTTAATTATATTCGCTCTCCTAACTTCACGTAATCGCGCGGAACACTCTGAGACTATGAAGCTAAAACGTTTTCTCTCCCCCTGTACGTCACCACGCGTTTCGGCTAAGTGCGCGGCTCCGTCGAAACGTCGAAATAGTGTCGCAGGCGTGAGAAATTATGAAATTACAATTGTACCCAAAACCCCGTTTAATGAAAAAAAAAAAGAAAAAAAAAAAAAAAAACTCGTCAAAATAAAAATGCTCTAGTTAACAATAAATTATTAAATATCTATTCACAAATGTATGTATAGACTAATCATTATCACTATCATCGCCGACGTCTTCGCTATATTTTTTATTTTTTATTTATTTTTTTTTTTGTTTTGTTTGTTTTTCATATGAATGCTGATTATTTCGTAATCGATCTAAGGGGTTCCTCGTATCGTGTAAGTAGTGTTTTTTTGTTGTTTTTCTTTACCTCATCAACAGACGATTGTTTACAAGAATTGTATTACAAAAAACGAAATTTTTCCTCGTAAAGTTTCGCGTTTTTTATGTATAATGTATAAGTATTTATATTATGTATATGCGCTATCGGTAATTCTTAGAACTATGGTATGTTCGTATATGTGATACGTTGATGGATTAACAGTCACTTCGACGAAAAAAAAAAAAAAAAAAAAAAAAAAAAAAAAAAAAAAAAAAAACGCCTCGGAAGTGAAACGAGGATTGGAGCTTTTTTTGTGAAAAAAAAAAAAAAAAAAAAGGAAACGACAATCGATACGTGAAGTTTACACTGATGGATTTAGTTCGCTAAACGATTTCGATGCTCGTCCTCGTCGCACTGCCAAAATACATTTTACATTAATCGCTCGTATTTTCGCGTAAAGAAGGAAAACGAGTAAAAATTCAGAGAGTACAGGGGGCGGGGGTAACGCGTGGCAGATCTCTCAGTCAAAAAGAAGATCGTTCTGCGACGATAGATCGTCGCATACTTAAGTAACGTTGTAGCCGTGAAACGTCGACGAACACTGTGATTGTTTGGAAGTTTTTTTTTTCTTCTTTTTTCTTTTATTTATTTGTTATTTTTTTTTTTGTTCATTTGTTTTCTGGCGAATAATCGCGGGCGGTATATCGATGGCTCTATGCATCGAACGAACCGTCGAATCGCTCAGGTAGTTCGGTAGCCTTATGCGAAGAAAAAACTTCGCAGTGGCGCCGCCGGATTTCGTTGCAACAAATATACAATTAACACACTGTCTCCGCTAATTCCGAACTACAGTCACATCGTCTTTTTTTTTTTTTTTTTTCATACATAATATGACTTTCATTAAAATCTTTATGTACAAATTTCTATAATTCTCCAATTACACACTTTTGCTAAATTATTAATTTCTGTTTTTTCGCGTATTTTTTGCTTTTTTTTTTTTTAAATGTTTTTTTTTTGTTGTTGTTGTTGTTTTTTTTTATCGTTCTTTCTTCGTTTAGTCGGTAGCTAATCTATTACAATTACAATACAAAGACTGACTCGAGACGGACACATCTTTCGTTCCGTTCACAAAACATATTTATCGCTCGCATTCGATTGTCGCTGATTATTGTATCTTCAACTCCGTACGGAGCTTTCGATAGTTATAAACAACGTTTTATTTTAGATACATTCTCGCCGCGCGCGCGCGTACATCACACTGTGTTTATTATTAGGTAGCGGAATGGGATAGAAATAGTTGACGGTGAAGAGAGGCTACAGTTCGATACGGGGCCTTCGTATTGGAAAAAATTGTTTCATATATATATATGTATATATATATATATAATTTTTTTTTTTTTTTTTTTTTTTTTAGTATATAATATAATGTGTGAGGGATGTGTAAATGGGGATTACTGAAATATATCGCGCGTTAATCCCGTTTATCGGCTTCACGTTATTTTCACGATGACACCGTACAACGTCAGGCGTCGAATAATAACCGGTGCATAAGTGTATTCCGTTTCCCGCATTACATTAAAGCCGTTATCTCTCTAATTCGTCGATAAGTCTGAAAAAAAAAAAAAAAAAAAAAAGAAACTTTGTCCAACACGTTAATTCGTTTCTTTCGAAGCGAAGCGCGCGTTTTGCCGCAGGGAACAGAAAACCCCGTGCAATCGTCTTCTCTTTTTTTTTTTTTTTCCTTCGACGACATCGAAAAACGCGAAAGACCCTGCTGCGCACTTGCGAAGGAACACTTGCGTGAAACGTAGCCGCGAATGAATAACGTTTGTCACGAGAATTGGTACAATTTTGTATTTTTTTTTTTAATTTTTATTTTTTTTTTATTTATTTTTTATTTACCATTCGTTCGGAACTTCGAAGTTTCTTATAGTATATAATATATTTCGCTCGGAAGTTGATGAATTTTTTTTATTACAGTCATTCGACTCGATACCATTAATTTCTACGGAGTCTCGTCTCGGAACATTCATCCCATAATTATTCTATTGATTTACGAAAACCAAAAAAAAACAAAAAAAAAAACGAATATTACTCAAGGGATGGGAAGGAGAGAGGAGGGGAGACGGGGTGAACGGAAAAAAAACAACGGATCGCGCGGTTGAGAGAATGTGTCTTGCAACTGCGCGAATCGATTAATCTACAGATTTCTCAGTTAATAAATGTACGCATCTCGGCGATCGACTTTTATCGCCACGCGCTCTACGTGTATAGTTAGGCCGCGTTATATACTACGAGGAAAATGTTCACGACGATAAGCCGACTTCCGACCGAGGATATGGGGGGGTTGGGGTTTCGATAGATACAAACATTACAATATTACGGGGATACGTTGAAAATCTGAATGCTTCGAGAAATATTGGCTCGGGACAGATTGTCAGCGGCAGAGGGGGTTAAACAGGGGGTAAACTTTTGAATCCCCGTCCCCCGGTCGGCAAACGCCGACGGAATCGTTTCGATTTTACCACGAGAACGAAGCACAGTTAAACAAACGTACATTACACTCAACTTCGTTTTATGCTTAATTGCGTTTATATACAAAAAAACGTTGACTTCGAATAACGATAGTTAATCATTTTTGTCATTTTCTCGTTTCGTCGCCTATTTTATATTTATTTATTTTTTTTTGTTGCTTTTTCTTTATTGTTTTATTAGTTTAAAATGCCGAACGCGAGGCGGGCACCGGTCGAGGGATATTCGTCGTCCTTTGGTTCGGGATTTGTCGTCTCTGTAATAACCGATTCGGTTATTACCGGTCGTTCACTTTCGATCTTCTCTCCTCGCCGACGCTAGTGGAACGAGAAGATCTTTTCCCTCGTCGAGTTAAACGATTCGACGTAATATTCGACGCTTTTCCGGTCCTCGTAGCCTCTCTCACGCCTACGTGGAAAATATCTTCGTCGTTAGCCTTTTATAAAGGCGGCGCCTGACGATAGAGAGGATTTCCTCTGATCGGAAGCACGTGAGCCTCGGAATTGAAGACCCAATCGTCGAGGCTTATGAGGTCGTCGTCGCTGAACAATAGGTACAGATACTGCAACAATTAACAAAAATATATATAAATTGATGAGCAAATGAAGAAAAAAAAGAACATATAGTCGACGAGTTCATAACTGAATGGACAGTGCGTCGAGGGCTGACGCACGGTGATCGGAGAATTGCCACATTTTTTTTTATCGCTCACACTGCCCCGCGGCAGTTCGGCAATCAATGTTGTTGTTCACTCGTCTAACAAAAGTTCTCTTCTCGAGCGTCGATTGGTTGCAAATTCATGAAAAAACCCGCGAACCGGATAGAACTCGACGTTTCGGAATTACGATCGGTTGTAACGCGCTTGTGACTCACATGGAAAATGGACATAGAGTTAAAAAAAAAAAAAAAAAAAAAGAAAAATTCGCTCAATCGGCTTTGTCCTTTAACGAGCTTTCCGCCAAGTTTTCCGAACGAAGCGATCGACGGGAGACCGATTTATGGACACATTTACCGCAGTTTTCACTCGTTTTTGCTTTTTCAAAAAAAAAAAAAAAAAAAAAATTTTTCACTGCCGATTCTTATACCAAAATATTGTATTTTACAGTCGTATCGTATGAGAAATAAAAACGGTTCGGTGGCTTTTACAGAAAATAACAATACTGGTAAAAGAACAAAAAAAATGTATTTTTGGAAACGACTGATAAAAATGGATCTCTATCTTTATTTAACGCTCGTGACGAGGGAATACGCGGTTTTTCACTTTTCACGAATTTTAAATGGGAATTTCGTCGAGCGCGCGGCACGTACCGCCGGGAGGTTGCATAGGTGAAAAAAAAATATACCTTCAGCGTCTCGGCGAAAAAGTAACTCTGTTGCACGTCGTCCTTAGGCGAGTCTGCCATGTATACGTTGTTGAGACCCGTGAATCCACCGGGTACACGACAATGCTTTTCCAACGCCTGGACAGCTTCCCAACCCCATTCCCGATATTTCGGATCTTTCGTGAGTCGCCACATCACGAAGTACGACTCGAACGTCTGAAAAAAATTATAAAAAAAGTTTAGAAATCGTTAGGCATCGAGAGATGTCGATGAATTATAGACGGAAAACGGAGCAAATGCACTTTCCATCAATAATAAACTTCCGGTTACCACTCGTATGTTTTTTTCCCGAAACATAAACTATATAAATACTCATAAAAAATTGATGAATTGGGAGAAATGACAATTACGTCAGAAAATTAATTTTTAGTTGCTGGGATCGTTTTTTTTTTTTTTTTCATAAAAAAAATGTTTCCAACTAATTATTAGTTCGCCGAATTTATAATTTTTTTTAGTGCGCCTTTTATTTTTGTTTATTATGTACACCGAAAAAAAAAAAATAATTGATCGAACGAATAATTTGTCGGGATAATTATTTTGAAAAAAAAAAAAAAAATGATCGCACCACCAACTATTAGATTTTCCATGTAACTATTAGTTCTCTCATCTAATGATTTTTTATTCTATTCCAATCTTTATATAATGATATATTTATACTTATTTTCTCATCTCTCATTTCTTTCTATAATTTCTTCTTTTCCTCCTCTACTTACACCCGTATTATTGTTAAATTTACATGATCGCTATTACCACATATTTACAAATAACAACAATAACACGATCAACGATAACATAATATTAAAAAAAAAAAATGAAACCCAAACGCCGCGGGAGTTCGATTATTAGGCAAAATTTTAATGCGGCATCAAAGTAACGAATTATTTAATCGCCCAAAATTCCGCGCGAGTATATTCAGCGACTTTATATACCAAATCCGAATTTAATCGGATTGGAATAATATTCATCGAGTCGTATGAAATTATACTGCAATACCATAATACAAATACATGTGAATAAAAAAAATTATATAGAAAAAAAAAAAAAAAAAAAAAAAAAAAATAGTAAATGAAAGTCAAAATATTTACCTCGGGTCGGAGGATGTAGTATTTCTCGCCGTTTTTCAAGCTCTTCGCCTCGAGGCCTTCGATGAAATGGAAAGCTTCGGGTCCGAGTTTGGTAACCGTGCGGTCGTACGACTCGTGGCAGGTGTTGGTCAGCCCCGCCGCGATGTCCATGTGCTCGTTGGACACTGAGTTCTCCATGGTTTTGGCGCCGAGTGCGAACATACCACCTGAGAAATGCGCGGTTTTACGGAGGGATTAGGGTCGTTCTCGTTAGCAGCTACGTGGCTGCCGCGACTTGTACGATCGTTCAACACAACCCGAGTAGCAGCAGCAGCAGCAGCAGCAGCAGCAGGCAGTCTAAAGGGGTGGCTGAGGTTCTCCGTAGTGCGGTTGCTGTACCGAAACCTCGACTCGCCAGACCGGTTGGATCAATGACGATTAAAGTCGATCCCCGCAAAGCGTAGCGAAGGTTTCAGCACTGCATCACCGTGAAATCTCGCGATTCAACGTTTAACGTAACAATTTTTCGTTTTAATCATTAATTCTTCAAAGATATCGTATTTTTTTCGTATATCGCGAGATATCTTCTATAATATCGATAAAACATCGAAAGTATCGCTCCCGTTGCTACACACCTTTAATTCCGATCGTAATTTACTTTATACTCCGCGAGTTTACGTCCGCGTTGTGTACTATAGTACAGAGTATATAGGTGACAATAACGCGAAGGACCACAGCGCAACGGGATACATTTTTCTTTCGTTGAGCCGCGAGAGTCTTTGGGGGAGGAAAATGCCAATGGGAAAAGCTTACCGGCGAAACAGGCGAGGTGACCCATTTTATTTTCAGGCCGATCGTACTTCAGATCCGAGGCGTACAGTAGTCCACCGGGAGATTTCATGATCATGTGTTGGACTATGGCGGACATCGCGTCGTCGTACATTTCTCTTGCTTCGGTGTCCTCTTTGCCCGACTGAATCCATGCCTTCAGCAGATACTCGTAAAAACTGTCTCCCAAACCGCCGAGCGACATGTGATCTGTAAAAAATGAGGAAAAAAATAGAAAAAAAATAAAAAAAATAAAAAAAAATACGAAAAATAAAATCGGGAGAGCGGACAAAATTATGTTATAGACAGAGGGGTTCTCGAGATTTAACCCTCGGAATCCCTCACGTCCAAAAATAATCCAGACTACGTCACGTTCCTGACCCGCCGCAAAGACAAATTGGATTGAGGCTTCTTCTTCCGTCGTTCTCGCAAATTGTTACTGCTAATTTATTCAGCTGTAGTCGTGAGAGGAGCGCGAGCGGTAAACGTGAATCGAGAGTGGCTTATTCTGGTTCCTTTATATACGAACCCTATAAAGAAGGAGTTCAGTGTCTCTCATCTACGAAAGTTCGCATAGCGTAGCGAACGAGACGAACGAATTGATAATATTTTATCGAAAAATCGAACTATCGATCTCAGAACACACGTGGATCTGATTCACCCGATTTTTTTCAAGGAAATCGTAGATATTTCAAAATTTATTTTTCCTCTTACGAAAAAAAAAAATTTAATTTTGATAATTTTTAATATTAATGGTATTACGATAAAAAAAAATAATATAAATGTCGATATTACGGTATTAATAATGATTTTTATACTATATTGACATTACGCGTCGAGACGCGTCTGCATTCTGACGTTTCGATTTTACTAAAAATTAATTATCGGAATATCGATTTTTGATGCAATTTCGCAATATCGAAGTTATCAGGTCTCCGCGATCCATTTGCGGGGTTAGAGAAGCGCAGAAATATGTTTTAAGGTTTAAAAAACCCCCGAAAATCGCGCGTTCTATTTCGTTTGCAAAAGATCGATTTCCAGGGCATCGAACCCCCGAAGGAGAGACTCTTTATACTTTCGGAAAGACGAATTTGTATGATGATGAAGAATCAAGGGGACGATTTTAGCGGCCCGAAGGGGATCGCCGTGAATGATCGATGCGTACGGAGGCGAGGAAAAAAAAAAAATAATAATAATAATAAAAAAAGATACGAAGACTAAGGGAGGAAGAGGTGAACCGCACCTCTCGCTGCGACTTTGATCGCGTCTCCGAGATACCCGAGCGCATCGATATCTATTTAATTTCGTAATTGATAACCCGACCCCGGATGGGATAGGGGATTACACGCGAACACCGGCGAATTAAAAATCTATTTGGTCACCGAATACGACGGAGATTTATTAAATGGAATTACAGTAATAAGACGGGGATATTTATAATACCGAAGGTATAGAATGCGGTATGCCGAGGGTTCGGGGAACCCGAGATCCCCCTCGCGGCCGATCGCCCGGCCCAATGCAACTCGGCTTCGCTGCCCTTCGATGCATTGCTCCGGGGAACTCTCTCGCGTGGTGAATTCTTTAGCGCGAACACGAAACGATCGATTTTTTTTTTATTTTTTCCTCCTTTCGCTCATCAACGCTATTATTGTAATCGATCGTAAACGTTCAAGGCTGAGCCTCGTGCACGCGACGTTAGCAAATTAGAATAGAAGGGGTATAGGAAATAACGAAGTTTTTGTACTCACGCTGTCCCCATTTTCCCGTTCGCGGATGTATATAGTTCGGATATAGTCCCTTCGGCTTGTCGAGACTCTTGAGTACCTTTCTCACGTTCTCGACTTTGCTCTTGAATACCGGATTACCGGTTATATCACTGAGGTAAGTGAACTCCAGATGCATCGTTCCTATCTCCGAGAGTATGCTGCAGCCGCTACTCGCCCAACCGTAATTCCTGCTTACCTGTTGACCGATTGTGAACAAATTCCGGATTAACGCTTGCGATATAAATTACTTTAGTGTTCTTGAGATTAAAATGCAAAAACTGAAGAAGCAAATCGATCGCTTTGAAAATTAGAAAAAAATCGCTCCGAATGCTCCGATGAAAAAAATACATCTGACTATCGCGTTTTTTTTTTTTTTTTTTCGTTTGAAAATATTGAAAATCGTAACTCGTGAAAAAATTATTGTTTTTTTAGTAAAAAAAAAAAAAAAAAAAAAATTAAAAAATTACGGTTTTTTTTTATTTTCAGGCTGAAAAATTGGGAGTTACATAGAAATATTTATACATATATTGAACTGATAATTTGAAATAAATAAATAAAATTTGTGAAACTAAAAAAAAAAAATTCTCGTATTTTCAATGTTATACACGATACATTTTTTGTCTCGTTGATGACGAATTTGGCATCGGTTTTTTTTTTTTTTTTTTAATGTTCGAAGTTTAAATTTCTTTTGGCCCTTTATTCACTTTCGTCGAAGTCGTTGAAAGTAGGGGTCGCGGCGACTTCCCGGTAATAGAAAATTATGACGTTCCTCGTAGACCCCCCAACATGTTACCGTCCGGCTATTAGAGAACCCCGACGCTTCATCGCACGGCTCGATAAGATCGCTAATACGAATTACGAAGTCATCAAGCGGTAGAAATCCGGTGTTGCTGGCGTTGCCGGAGCGTATATATGGGGCCATCACCCCGTCGGCGAATGTGCAGACGTCGAGAAACGGGAGAGGGTGAGATTCGTTGCCGGGTGTACGAAGGTACAGGAGTTGTAATTAAGTTGTCGCGCGCGTTTTGTAATTAAAGCTTCACGCGTGCATTCGTTAAGATTACAATGAGGCTGCGCGCAGCGTGTATCATTATGTCGTCTGCTAAATATCAAAAGAGGAAACGCGCAAGTATTGTATTACATTATAAGCACTAACGAGTTTTATAAATCATCGGTGTAGATATTACATTGTACAGCAACAGGGGGATGAAAAAAAAAAAAAAAAAAAAAAAAAAAAAATTACAAATTACACGATTACGACGAATAACCGCGTAAGCACCTCGGAGAAACCATAGACCCGTGAAGTTGAGTATTAGAAGGCAACGAAAGGGTTCAACTACATCCGGCGCCGAGCGCCTTTACGGTCTCATTATCCCAGCAATTAAGAATATGCATATTAAACGCGAATAAGCGACACCGACGCGTACACCCCTCCGCGAGCTTCGGAGATGCTTTGGTAAACGTGACTTGACGAAATCGTTTCAATTAAACTAACTCGCTGCCTGATTTTGCGGAGCCGTCGGCTCGGGGGAAAAGAGATTTACTCGTTCGTTTACTCGAGTGCGGGATTTGTTCTTAAGTGGGTATAATACAGTAACGCGGTGGCTAGACGTCGTCGAGTAGTACCGCGACTTCGAGTACAGAACTCACTTTTGTTCGTTCGTTATAAGAGCCTTTCGTTGACTATTCGGTTGACGCGTAAATAAAGAACGAGCGCTCGACGGTGACATTTTCACACGGGAGAGCGGAATAAATGGTCATCGGGGCAAAACGGACCCACGATGCAACCGGGCGACACAAAAAAAATTCTGAGTTCTTAATTTTTATATCACGTAAAAAAAAAAAAAAAAAAAAAAAAAAATTCAAAATTTTTTTTAATACATTTTGAATATTAAGTCAATTTTTTTCACATTTCCAATTGCGAGATTTTTTTTTTTTTTTTTTTTCGAGTTTCATCTCAATACTTTTCGTTTACTTATAATTTTAACGAACAGAAATGGTCAATGAAATTTGGATTAGTACGATACTCACCCCCGTAGAAAGATTGATCAACGAATGAGGAATTCCTGTTTCCGTCTGGAAAGCCGGCAGCATACGTTCGCCGAGTTGAGCGGCTTTATCTCTGAACATAACGTCACCGGTGAGCGCGTAGCAGGCCAACAAACTTCCCATGAAACGGATGTTTGTTTCGAACAAAGAGATCTCAGATTTCTGTAAAGAGTAAAAAGAAAGAAAAAAAAAAATGACAATCTCATAGTAGCGACGCGAGGGTATCGTAAAACACGTATTACCGAGAAAAAAATCCCTCAGCGAACGAAGGAAGGGTTCCTCCGTAACGGTCATTTTTTTTTACGATCCTCACGAATCGTCGAATTACATCGCTGTACCCCGTCACGTTCTTCGCGCACGCAATACTCTTGGATTGATTTACAAATCATTATTTGGCGAAGAAATTGCTCGCTATGGGGGTTTCACCCGAAATACTTAACTATACATAGCGTCGGTTAATTATTTATTTCCCAATTAAGCCATAAGGTGTTTTCTTTGCGGGTATTTCGTGGCAGAAAGGGGTGGGGGGGGGGGGGGGTTGGGACTCGGGATCGTTTGCACGAGACGCTGCTTGGTGGGACGCGTCGAGTGTGCCGTTGGACCGGGTTATAATTCTTATGAATATTGTACGGGAGTCGCGCGGTGGCGCGCTGTACGATTGAACGGACCAACGTAAAACACGACGATCGTCGAAAAAAAAAAAAAAAAAAAAAAAATCCATATACGAAAAACTGCAAAATGCTTTCTGAAGAAAAAAAAAAAAAAAAAATGGGAGACGACCATAAAATTGCGGTCATGTTAGAGTTCGACGAGTCAACCAGTCCGACCCCTGTATGCCTTGCGGGCAAATATGTTCCGCAAATATTTTCCGAAGGCGCGGCGAAACCTGCCCGTTAAAACGTTTGACGTTCCCGCTTCCCCGGCGATCCTCTTCGGTAACATAACCAGAAGAATATCACCGGAGAAAACGGTTTGCAGACGAGGGGGGGACGTCGACGTATTGTTGTAAATTGACACGATAGTATCTAATAAGGGTGCCGCTTTTGTTTGTCCTTTGAGGTTATAAACGCGCGAGGAGACCGCCGCAACTCGAATAAAAATGTATAAAACACAACGCAAATTTTAGATAATTAGCGGTAAAATAATTACCGGCCACACCTGATGAAGAACTCTCTCCCGAAACGCTTGAATGATCAACCAACATAAATATACATCGATGTTTTTTTTTTTTTTTTTTTTTTCGGATCCACACGCTTCGCAATTTCGTAATATGTGGTTCTCGTTAAAAAAAAAGTGTATCCACTGTGTGCGTACGGTATACGCGTAAAATTATAGTCATAACATAAAACTTGTATGTTTTTTTTTCATAATCAGCACAATCTGGTATATTTGTTAAGTAATAAGAGCGTCCGATTCCCGGTTGTATATATTTTTTTTTTTTTTTTTCTCTTTCGCGTTATCCTCATATGGTATATTTCGCAAGCAAGAGGCAAAATGAGAGAAGTACGAACACAGTTGGTTCTTCTTCTGCAGTAGAAACGGAACTACGCTCCGAGTTTGATGTACGTTGGCAGAGATAGTCCAACAGAGGAAATAAAAAAAAAAAAAAAAAAAAAAAAAAAAAAAACAACAACAACAAAAAAATAGATAAAGCGTACGAGAAGGAAGAAGTAGAAGCGTGCTGAGTACACGATCGTGCTGGAAGCACGAACGCGGAGCAAACGCGCGGGCATATTAAGAGCTGCAGTGGCTAATTAAAATAGCCGCACTCGTTCTCCATCCCTCTCGGAGCGTCTCTCCCTTCGTACATAGAAACTTAAATATATTGTGCTATGTATACCGGGGCGCTTTGGGGGTACATATTAAATATTCGTACGTAGCGTGTGTCCGTTAAAGCCAACGAAATATTACGGGTAGCGAGATAATTCTTCGGGTGCACCTGAGGCTTACCGAAAGCCGGGGAACCCCCGTATCTCTCTCTCGAATTTTCGCTCTTTCCCATATATACAGATATTAACTATATATATATATATATATATATATGTATATATATTATGCTCGGTGGACATTATACGTAATACACATAATAAGTAAAGTGTATGTATGTATTAAGGGTACGTGTATCCATGGGATATGCCACAGTGGTTTCAGCCTCGCGGTGGCGAAACATTCCCTAATGGTGCACTTCAGTATAAAAATGTAAGCTCGTTGGTAATTACCAACCGCTTGTGTATTCAATATCTCACGCTTGTCTTCTTTCTCTCTCCGGTGGCTTCGCGTTATACTATACATATTATATATTCATTTTCTTCCCTTCCGAACTGCCAACGCTAATCCCCGTCGCTTGGCTCCCCTCCGCCGAAAGTCTCTCTTCTCCGCATCTCTCGCGCAATAAAATTAACTATTCTATTCATTATGCCCGCGGTACCGGCTGTTCTCCCTTTACCCCTTTACTTCGCGGTGAATATTCGTTCATTACATTATTATATCGTTCTTCTCCCAGAAGTTTGACGGAAGGTTCGAAAACCTGAGCGCCATCCTCGTCGCGTATAACTATTTAATATTCAACTGTTTTTATTTTCGTTCTCAGTTCCCCTCGTCTCGATGGAGTATATATATTATATACCTTCACAGACGCTTGTCGAATACTCGGGGAGAGTATAAGAAATGAATGATAAGAATATACCCCGCGACAGGGACGTGCTGCGTCTCCTGTGCGGTCTTTGCCGAGAGATTGCCGTCTCACCGCGAGACCGGCGCGTCGCGAAAGTCTATAATGACCGTTTCGCGAAACTTGTATACACCCGACGTATATATATTTACAGTATTTTATGTGCGATATAATATACACTCGTAGCCGCAAAAAGTTGTTTCATTCGAGGTTATACGGTGTATGTATAATGCCGGCAGACGAATTAAGCCGCAAGCCTTCTGGCAATTCCGCTACCAAAACGCGCGCGCGCCCTCTCACACTCGCGGACCAACTTCAACCGTTGAAGAATACATATATGCTGCTCTAGCGCCGGGCAAAAGGGATTCGTGGAGACGACCTTCGCCGCGGCATTCGCATACGCATACCATTGCCTGACACTCGTTCTCACGTTGTAACACTGCCCAACGGGTGTGTGGGAAATTTCATCCGCGAATTATAACGCAAACCACGAGTGAGCCGTGTCGCAACCGCCTCCGTACTCGCGCTGTGTTTCTGAATGACTTTAATACAAATCCGTGTGTATCTGTCTGTGTTTCATTTCACCCCCATCCCTCTCTCCCCTTTCGCAGGCGAGTGAATTGTTTTTTTTTCTTCAGCTAAGCACTCTCATTACATTTGCGGTCGAATACGATGATTTATCTTTCTCTCATTTAACGGCGACCGACAATAAGCCGTTTCGTAAGGGAGAAACTGTTGCGGCAGTTACCCTTGTGATTTTACGATGGACTCTGTAGTTTCGGAGTGAAAAGATCATCTTTGAGAGGAAACTATGTACCGATTAAGATCCTTTGACGCTGAGAAAGACGTATAGTTCGACTGTTTTTTTTGGTAGTACACTCGTCAAATGCATTCTAATGGCCGGCGCAACACCCCTTTTCTTTTTATCTCGTATTACGCAAACACTATACAGGTATACGCGATCCAATGAGGGCAACGAGGCGAATCGCGCGGAGACGAGAGAGTAATTGCGACACTGTTTATTCGTCGTTAATTAGTCGTCAGACTCCGTTGAACTCGGGACAGTGGGCGAAACTCCAAGAACAAGAGGGTCGAAAATACATCGCGAAGATAAACTCGAGGATTGTCGATTCGAAAGCTCTCGAAGACACGAATAAATGTCGTTTTATCGAAGGGCCGAAAATATAGAAAATACGAAAATAGCTGAAATAAAACGATGCGTAGGCGAAGTGTCGAAATTTGAGAAGATATCGAAGTATATCTAAGAATAGATATGCAGAAGAGATAATGCAAAATCGATCGACAGTCGGGTGGGTACTCCGGGTTTTCAAAATTATATAAGTGTCATCAATTCAGAGGACAATATGTCAACGAACTCGAATCCCGCATGAAAAAAAATATATCGCAAAATGTATCAATAACACTGCAGAAAGCTTCGGCAATGAACGAAATTATACGAAAAATACATAAATTATGTAAAAACTCCGAATTTCGTACATTTCTTATCTATTTTTTGCATATACTTTTTTTCCATGTGGGACCTTCGCGAGATGACGATTCTACGCGAATCTCTCGCGAGAAAACGAACGAAGTGATACCGAGATACACGCGAAAGCTCGCAGGCAGTGCAAATGTAAAATTAACGAATATATAGCCGACTAAAACGATATATATCCGTATATACGTACTGACGATGGTGCAGAAGTGATTGCAGGTATATAACCACTTGGCGGTTGAAATATCTGAGAATGGAAATTGCCGTGGGAAGTTTCGGAAAGGGATGAAGAAGGGCCAAGATGAGAGAAAGCGACGCGTTCAACCCCCGCGGGGACGCGGAGCTTCCGCGATTGTTGTGCTCCGGAGTAAAATAGGATAGAGACTATGGGTCCTTCTCACCCCGCTGCGCTGGGTGGTTGGCATGGGATGCATAACAGCGGCTCGTTGAGTTCGGGCCAAAGAGAGAAGAGAGCATTCACAATGGCACGCGTACTTAGCCGGCTTGCGGCTTACCTTGGAATTATCTACTCGAGAGTTTCGGGAGTGCTGCGCTCGAGAGCTTCTCTCGTTTTCTATGTATAGCGTATTCTATGTATACTATATGCATATATATATATACAAATACAATACAATACATATACATATAAATCTGTCTTTCTCCCGCGATCTCTCTTTCCCTCCGCCCAATTGGGATTACCAAAGTAGAGCCGAGAGACTTCGTCATTCGCGCGACTCCGAAATTGCTGATGCGAGTACTGTCATCGCCTCCCGAAACGCCGGGGGGCCACCAAAATTAACCGGTTACGCTGTGAACTTGTCGTCCGGTTATCCACTGACAAATGTATCAGCGTCGGCGCTTTTGCGATAATAGAAATGAGTCGAAATAAACCGAATGACCGTAAAATGATTTTTTTTTTTCATTACGAAAAATCCGCGAAATGGAGAATTTTGAGAACCACTGAATTTCAAGCCGAAGCCCGTACGCGAGTTCCACGAGGGATCCATTCCCCAATATTTCTGCGCTCCTCACGCAACGGGATATGTGTAACGGAGTCATAAATAGCGGGTGCAATCTGCTGCATCTCTCGCCTTGCCGCCGCCACGGCATCCGACGGGAAAATTGCAAAATATTACCGACTCCACCTGTTGTAATGGCAGCAATTGATCCTAATACCAGGAGTACCAGACGGCAGCGTACGAGACGGTGAATGAGACAAGCGGACGAAGAAGGAAAGACACAGAGGAGGGTTAGCTGCGCTCGCAAAACCAAGTGGAACAAGACGAGGGGGAGAGAGTGTGTGCCACAGGCGTGGAAGTCGTTGTGGTAATGAACGAGACAAAAGAAACGAAAAGACCGTGAAAGCAAAGAATAAAAAACGCCGAGTTATAAGAGGGAATAAGCAGAAAGGGTGAATATATAACATTCGAGACTGCGAGGCGTGTTGCCCCCGGAGGAGGTTGAAACTCTGGTAATCCTTAAACAAATCAGCTAAAAGTATTGCGGCTCATAGGTGTCCGTGTTGTTTCCTCGTCTCGCAAATTAATTGCATAAAATATGGAAATTTCGGTAGTATGTCCACGAATAGCGCTTTATCCCAATTTACGTGTTCTATAAGTAGATTCTACGATACTCGACGGAGGTCCCCACACGACACGATTCGTCGATTAGACTTTGATTACTTGAACATTAATTATTCGGGGTTTCTTGTCGTCATGAACAGCATCTCTATTTCTCCGTTTTCTCGTTTATTCGAAACATCGAAAGATTTTGTGTCCACTGTTTTTATTTTTTTTATTTATTTTTTTTCATTTTTCGTTGTACGATATCTGGTTGAAAAATGGTGGAAAAATGATATAAAAAAAAAATTGATCGGTATAGCGGTCCATTGGCATCGACTATCGGTTGCAACATTGCTATCGTCTTTTCCGAAATAAGTTTTTATTTTTGTACAAAGTGCTCCGTGCATTTAGTAAAGAGAAAGAGTGTTGAAACGGTAGAACGGTAGCTGGAAGCGATCTGCCGAAAAAGATATACTTCCCTTAGTCTCAAGCGAGTCCGTGGGATGTGAGAGGGTTGGGCGCCACGCGATAAGAGAATCAGGACGGATGCGGTGCGCACGAGTTGCCCTCGTCGACTGCACACACACCCGCTGTGCATGGGAATTATCGGGTTAATGTGCAGCCGGAAAAGTGCCCGAAGTGAATAGGGCAAGAAGAACGAATGATGAAAGCGCGAGAAAGATGGAAAACCGGAGGTAAAGTACATACGAAAAAGAAGAAGAGTAGATAGAGCACAGAGCAGACGCGGAAAAGCTGAGCGCCCTACAAGAGTATATACGGTATAATACACTGCGACGCTAAAAAAAAAAAGGGGGGGGGGGGGGGGGGAAATACACGGGAAGAGAGTAGAACAAGCTACGAAGTCGGTGTAGTCTCTCGTACACATAGCGGAGCGTTAAAAAAATATATATATGTAGAACATCCGGGAGGAAATCGAGTTACGTAAACGAGAGCTCGGCCACGGCGTTGCTGGCGCCTGTGTTGCTTGGGTCGTTAAAGAAAACGTACGTTAATCCTGACAAGGCGCGGCGAACGTCGTTGGCGCCGGTGGAACCAACACCCCGAGAATCCAGGGGGGTCTTAAGAGTTCGCTCACCGCTCACTTCGTTGCACCACGGCGTGGTCGTGAGTGTGTTGTATCCGCGGGTCACAGCCTCCGTGTTCTCTCGCCTTCGTTTTCTCGTTCACCTGCCACCACCGCGCGCTAATAACGCGCTCGGTAAGTTTTAATGAAAACGTCGTATTTCACGTGGCGCATTGATATTCGGCTTTCTCCCGGGTTTCGGTTGGGAGGAAAGGAGACGGAAGCGTTGTAACGCGCGGCAGTGCTAAACTTTCACAGGATTTCACCCCGAGATGGTTATTATACTGGCGGTCTCCCATTTATCGAGTATGTGAAGACTTTTTTTTTTTTTTTTTTTTTTTTTTTTTTTTTTTTTAATAATCTTACGTTAGATACAAGAAGAATGAAAAACGATGCTCGTGCGACGAGATAGTTAGAGCTTCGCGAATGGGGCGCCAGGAGTATTGAATTGCGAGTGGATGGATGCGAGAAACGATACCTTTGCCATTGTAGTGAAGAGAAAACGAGAAAAGGGAGGGAGTTCCTCGTTCTTTGGCATGGAAGCTCTGCAGCACGCAATTTTCTACTACCTCACCAGCTCTACCAGGCACTCTACACGTCCGAGGCTTACGGCTTCCTTTCCCGTACAACCGGTGGAAAGTACGTACAGGGTGCACGCCGTACCGGCCCTCTAATCTTCCAACGCCTCGTCTTCTTTTCCCTCGGACAGCGAGTTGTAGTTAAACTGTACTATGCTTCACCCCGACTACCCCTACACGCCGCGATGCGGCTATAAAGTACTTCATCTTGAAATTTCTCTCGGTGGAAGTTAGCTTAGCTTCTTACATTGCCATCGTAAATTCTCACTTTCACACCGACGAACGCTCGAATAAATGTTACAAATTTCGCACGGGGCATTAGTGGCGAACACACATCAGTGATGAGAAGCTATACGAGGGGTAGATGAGGGATTGCAAAAAGAATAATCAGAGATCAGCCGTCTGAATCCCGAACGTTATTGTTACACGCGAGGGATGAAAGTATACGAGAGGGCGAAGTTAGAGGAAAAAAAAAAGAAAAATGTAACTCCGGTAGCGATCGATGATGTGGACGTTTCTTCCTTCGTCGTCTTGCGGAACGGTAACTTGGAGGTTTGGTTAACGGAGATAAGTCGTGGGTCGTGTGGCATTGTTTGAAGAGACTAACGAAGGAGGATCGCTATCAAGAGAAGACGCAGCTATACCGCCCCTTCGTCTCTCACGCTCCCCGTTAGGACTTTGGTTCTTTGCCAAGGTAACTCTTCAGATTCGAGACGCGCCGACGACGATGACGACAAGGAATGGAGAGGTTAAGGGAAGACGAAAGAAAGAAACAAAAGGGGGGGGGGGGGGGAGGTAAGAAAGAAAGAAAGAAAGAAAGAAAGAAAGAAAGAAAGAAAGAAAACGAAAGGGACAGACAAACGAGATGAGAACTCAAGCCAACGAGTTAGACGAAGAAAAGCAACGGCGTGCGGGGATGATAGTGAGAGGCGGTCCAAGCTTCTCCAGGGTGAAATTACATCACGGAGCAATAACGAGGGTGCAATAATAGCGTGCAGCAAACGGAAAACTGGGAGAGTGGGAGGGAAAGGGAGGGAGTGGGTTGAGAGTGAAGAGGCCGCGGGGGTAGAAGGAGAGAGGAGCCACTGTTGGATGGAACTGAGGCAAACATCCCGACCCCGGAGTTTCTCGGAGATATCTTAAGGCGCAATAACCGAGAAGTCGTTGCAGCATCTCTTGCTTTTCCTCTCCCTCTTTCTATCTCTTTGCCGGTTGTGCGACTGCTTCGTCTTCTCCTATATTCGGTGCTCTCTTTACTCGGCTCGCTTTGCCTCCCTTCTCCCTTCCTAAAACTCTATCGCTCGTGGGTACCTCCCTTATTCCTCCATTCGCGACTCTCATTCGTTCTTTCTCGCCTAAAATGCAAGAAGCGCTTTGAAATTCTTAATAAAGCACCTCCTTGGGATGCGCGTCAAGCTGAAAATCGTCAGCCCCGAGCTACTTGCTTCCTTTCTGATTCAAAATCGTCTACTTTTGCTTCTTATGTTCTCACGTGCGTGTAGACAGGAAATAAATGAAAGCCGGTTATTTCAATTCCCATGTAAGCGGTTTCGTACATCTCGCAATGTTTAGCTTCTTAAAGCGATAGATGGAATGATTGAATCAGAAATACGTTGCCACAGATTCGAAGATCGCGAATCTCAACCCCCGCCCTCGGTAAAGGTCAGCGCAGGGTAGAGTCGGAGCTTTTTCTTCTGTTATTAGCGCTCCCGTTACAGTCTTCTAGACGAATAAGTCAGTCTTTTCAGGGTATCAGCTTTTCTCAATTCTTTGCTTCCCTCTGTTCTCCCTCATCATTATCGCCCGTTATATACTATATATATTGTTGTTATATTGTACAGGCGCTTTCATTCACTCTTTATCTATTTCTCTTCGAGACTCCTCTCCCTCTGCTCCGCTACGCGTTTGTATTCTCTTCAACTGGGCCGTTTCCTTCCGTGGTCTGACCTCCTTCGATCCCCGAGTTTTCCCGGATGCGAGCTCTGCCGTGTGGCCAGAGACACAACGCCGGGGGATGGTCTCGCGTATCGAAGGGAGAAAGACGAAGAATCAACGGCCCGGTCCCCCGAGGCTCGTCGAGATACTCGCGATTGGCGACGCGGAAAGAGGCGAAAAAAAGAAAATCAGGAGAATGGAAAATATGGGCTTTCCGAAGTAACGACGGATTTATCTTATCGGAAGAAAAAAAAAAAAAAAAAAAAAAAAAAACATGGACCCAACAATGACTAAAAGAGGATAGATATAGTTTCGCGAATCCATTACGAACGACTTACGGAAGCGTGATATACTCCGAAATCGTGCAAAGAGCGATTACTTGACTTTAAGCTTAAGTACATAAACCCTTACGGATCTCTACTGTTGTACCGCAGTGATGTGGTAACCAAACAGAATCATTGTCGCTGGTGCGGTTACGAGACTTGGATATGTCGAGAGTGCAGCATTTCCGCGGTACCAAGACGATCTTCGTAATCCAAAGGCTGACTGGTCCATTATATCTACTGCGCTTCTCTTTGCACTTCTCGTGCTGTATAATTAATATATTTCGCGTCTATGGGAGCGTTAAAACGTATCACTTCAAAGTAGAAACGTCAAACAAGAACGATGATGAAGATTTTCCCCGTTGACGCCCGGAGGACAGGCCGGTCGAGGAAAATTTATACTGAAGCAATATGAATGTACAATCACGTCGGGGTTCCCTCATCTCCGGTGAAGCGAGAGTGCGCTCGCTGCATCGTATAAGTATAATAATAGAGTACGTTATACGCGTGGATATATAAACACACGGGTAACGTGTAATACCGCCTTTGCCACGTGAACGACTTTTTTTTTTTTTTTTTTTTTTTCGTAATTATCATTACGCTTTACGAAAGAGTGTGAGAAGGAAGTATATATATGCGGAAAGGGAAAAAAAAGGAAATATGTGGCTCTCGTACTTAAGGATAAATGCAAGGTGCTGAGCTCAGTTACCGAGTGGGAGAAGGAGATCCCAACGAAAGCGAAATGGACGGACGCGCGCCCTGGCAAATCGAGTAAAAGGGACGGTTTAACTCCGTACCTTTCTCATCCTTTACAATGCGCTTGTGCGAAGCAAAAAGAGGGCTCCGTAGACGTTTAAGTAGCTCATAGCTGGCAGGCCTTTGCAATCAAGCAGAAGAGTTCAGTCTTTGTTTCTGTCCTTCTTTTCCTCGTATGTGTGTATATAGCGCACTAAGGGCGATAATGCTCGCGCGGAGACGAGGCAAAGGAAGTCTCAGGCCAAAGCCTGTGTTAGTGAGTTCGTGAAAGGCATATAGTTTCCGGAGAAGGAAATAGGGAGGGTGTGTAAGGTATAGAGGCACGCGGAGGGTGCCCCCTCCGGGCTCGAGGAATAGAGACATTACACTCGCACTTTAGATAACGTTAGAACCGGAGAGACGAGCTTCTGCTAACGTTGCGACGCCAGGTAGCGAACGGCAGCAGAAGCGAGCGAGCGGCGTACTCACGCGGGATATCTCGACCGCTTGTCGCGACGGAATCACGATTTACGGAGCTGCCGAGGCCTCAAAACCGGCCCCGCGGACGAGGCAAGTTTCCTCGGTCTCTCTCTGTCCGTTGCACATTTGCCGTACCGATCGCATACGCACAGATTCTGTACGCCATTATACGATATATCCAATAGCTAAGACCCCGGGATAGGTACGTACAATGCAAGATATTATCGTAGAAGAGATGAGGACCTCGCGTTTCGAAGGAAATTACCGGCGCGAATATGGATACAGTGTTCTGAGATATTTCTCGTAAACGCTATTGCTAGCGATTGTCGTGAGCACTTAATTCGATATTCGATGAGCTCATTGGACGCGTTAATCTTTTTCTCGTTGTTTTTTTCTCCGCAAATGCATTGTAAGTTTAAAAAATTGGAAAATAAAAATAAATAAAAAAAAAGTTGTTAGATAAATTTGTTTTTTAAATTTAGATTTTTTGATTAGATTTTGCTATTAGATGAAATGTGAAGTTATGAATTAATCAGAAAATTATATAGACGAAGTTGCTAGGAAAAAAAATTTTATTGTCGTACCATACAATTTTAAGGTTAATACGATTTTCGATGTTCAGCGGAACATTTTTTTTTAATGATTCAACTCGTGTCCCATATGAATAATTGTTCTTTATTCATTTATCTGTGTGTCTAGCCGAACATACTTCGAATTTTAATAACCCCGATCCTGTCGATAGGGATTAAAATTTTCGAATATTTGCCGAGTGTTATAAGACATTGAAAAAAAATTTACGAATTAAGGTCGAGAAATATCGGCACTTGTAATTATCCCGATTATCTACATTTCGTAACCTCTCTCTAATGGTTGAATAATTCATTTGTATTTTTTTTATTTCCGGTACAACGGACTTTTTTTTGTTTGCATGAAAAAAAAAAATGATGAGTTGGGAAAACTAACAATTACTTTAAAGAACCGATAGTTAGTATAATAGCTACTTACGTTTTTTTCTTAAAAATGACTTTTTATAACTAACGATTAACTCTCCCAACTCATAATTATTTTGATTTAGTATTCCGCACTTTGATATCTGGTATTTACGATTTACTTGGAACGATGTGTCTCATTATGATAAATGTTTAATTAATTTCGATCAATATACATCGAGATACTCAATATTTACAAATGAACTGACCTCGATATCCCTCCGAAACTAGGAGTGGAGTCGATATTTTATCCCACCGAATACTCAACGAGACTGCGGTCCGGCGATAGCCGGTCCACGAACTCGAGGAATGAATCGATCGCTATTGCGAATGCCAGTTTCCCTACAACATCGATACTTCCGGTATGTCCGATACATCGCATCGACTCATTTCTCGGTTCCCGTTAAACGTGTGTATTTCTGTATAGATCGCCGTACACATACGGAGAAATTCGAGTTTACCAGTGGAAGCAACCCGCGGAGTCTCATTCTGGAGCAAAAGGCAGAAGAGAGAGTCCAGAGAACGGGCAATTGCTTGTGGGGTCAAGTTCTCGTGTTTCCCCACAAGTGTTTGCTCGCTTCGGGGGCCTATCGAAACCGTGCAAACCTCAGCAAGGAGAGCAGCGAGAGGCGGAGAGAGGGAGTGAGATACGATGTGAAGCAATGTGATATATGTGGCCAATATCAATCGAACCCTCGGCGCATTTCGTCTTCCTTTAACATCAGCTTGGCGAACTACTTCGCTTCCTATCGGTACAGATACCGTTACGGTATACGGCTTCCGTTTATGCGCCGATCGGAACTCGCTGGAAGCCTTCGCGTACGTATATATGTATATCGATACGGTATATACGCATACCGAGTACATATGTGAATGGCATGATCGAGTATATATAGCATGTGGAGTGAATATGCATATCACGTTGGCAGAATCGATCGTCTCGATAACACGACACATCGGGTTTCTGCATACGATATCATGAACATAGCTATACCGTTGCGAATTGAGCATTCGTGCACCGCGAGTTACTCGGCATTGTGCCTTGAATCCTTCGTATCGTCACATATCATTGAGCCATTGAACGTTACGAGAAATTCCATCAATCGCGTTGATTCTAATGCGTTCGATAGATAATAAGGTTATGTCGGTTCATGTCGCAAATCGTCATATTTTCTTACGAATTCGAGCGAATTGCACACTGTTTGCTAACGGATTTTGGAGGTTATGAAGCAATCGATACAATCCAATCGGATTTTAATCGGAATTGTGGAAATTTTACGAATTTTTACGATCGAGCATTTCGCCGCAGCATTTCGACGTTATTCCGCGAATTATCCGAGTAATGTGGCAACTTTTTTTTTTGGAGCAAAACATTTAATGCGTTGAATCTGTTCAACAGAAAGTAGCAAAAAAGATCCGAAAGACTTTGAACTTTTTTTTTTTCGCGACTTCTACGGATGCGTATGAATTCATGACTATTGACTGCAACTACTCACAGTTCCGAACTTTTTTTTATTTTAGATATATTTTCGAATATATGGCACCAAATTTATAACAAATGATATGATTACTATATTAATGCTATCAAAATCCTGCATTTCATATATTTCTAATCTATTTTTTGCACATACTTTTTTTTTTTTTTTTTCATTTGCGATCCTCGATGTTTAATCGTTTTGGTAATTAGCGTTCGGGTCATTTCCGTTATTAAAAATAAAACCGTATCATACGGCACTGTTCTGCGGAGGAAAGAAGATCGTCTGCAATATATCGTGTCTCATCGAAATCCTGAGAATGATGGTTGATAAAGTCTCCCCGAGACACGCACGCACAAGGTGGTTACACTGCTTGGCATTATACTACGCTACACGTTAATACCTATAAGACAGCGTATCGCCCCGAAGAATCCGCCGGAGCCCACAGCTGTTTTAGCGGAACGTTGAGCTTCTTTATTTCGTGAACGTTGTTTTTTTTTTTTTTTTTTTTTTTTTTTTTTATTCGGCTTCCACGCTCTCCATCGCTCAGGCAAAGCTGGTCCGGCACAACCGCATTATCGATAGCATCTGTGGTGGCGTGTCGGCGATCCCGGGCCCTCCGCGGTGCGTGAGATCGCACAATTCCCCGCACGACGATCCTCTTCTCCACCCTTCTATACTTTATATCTATATGTATATATCTATATACATCTATCTGCTGTGTATACCAGTGGTACGTAGTATATTCACGAACGCCTGTGGGATCCACGGGAAAATTAAGAATTCACCGCGGTCTGAGAGCTGCCGCACTCCTGCCACGGTGCCGCCCGCGTTTCTGCTCGTGGGGTATATAATGAGCCGAGACAGAGAAGAATAAAGCTCACCGAGAGACTGACTCGCTCGCGGTGACAGAAAGGAATGTTGCAACGGGGGGGAAAGAGGGGGCGCGTTAACCGAGTGCATACCGAACCCGCTCGACCGTACACAACATCGTCCAAAACCTCAACGTCAGTAAAAAAAAAAAAAAAAATTGTATTACCAAACCCCTCTCCCAATCTCGCGATCTTCGCCTCATTTTCGTTTTTTTTTTTTTTTTTTTTTTTTTTGCTCCTGTGATATCTTTCGTTCTCTTTTTTTTCTCTCCTCTTCCTTTGGCCCGAAGCTCTAGCGTGATAAACTCGTGAAACTACATCTAACACTCTTATCCGATCCATGTGTGGTAAGTAGCTTCAGGAGAAAGACTATACAGGGCGATGTGCTTTGACGGCAGAAGCCGTAAAAGAAAGCTACGAAGAAGAAGAAGGAAAAAAAAAAGAACTGCTGCACGGTTCTCTGGTTCGGAAGAAAATGTGTAGAACCCGACATCGTCGCGAACGCGAAGGCAACGGCACAGGCGAAACCATAGATATCATGAGGATGTGATTTGCCCGACGAGATAACGAAAGTTCGTGAATGTACTGGAAGATACGATGATAATATACGCGGCCTCAACCTTATTACGAAGTATCTCGAAGTGATATCGAGAGGGGAGAACGTGTTCCAACTTCTCGGCATTGGAGTAAACCGCGTGTGACAAGACGGTTATCTTTGCCACGCGGATAATATGCGCTTAGGACTGCTTTTTAGAAGACCCACACGTGTTTCGGCTCTTTTTTTTTTTTTTTTTTTTTTTTTATCTAAGAGAAACGTTAACCTTTGGGGGAAAAGCGTGTGAACAAGTAGGTGAATAGACCAACTGTGCACTCGTTCTATTCCGGAGTTATAACGACTGCTCGCAAGTGAGTTTTTCCGCTGCTAACCCCTCGCGCCGTTGGGAAGCAAGTTGCTAGTTGTTCCCTCTCTTCAACCCCTACCATTGGCCTCTTCTCTGTCCCCATCAGTTCGGAGTCTCGTTTTCACGCCGGACGCGGAAACTAGCGCCTGGGTCACTTTTGCAATCAACGTCCGGTGGTGTGTGCGAGAGACGACAGAGTTTCGGTAGATCTCTATGGGAAGTTGGCGCGCGGAAAACCCCCACCGCTTTCATCGTCGCCGAAAAGCTCGTTTCATCAGGAAAGTGAGAGAACGAGCCGAGAAAAGAGCAGCACGCGGGATTGAGAGAATATATATAGTATACAGAGCGTCGAAAAGGAGGGGAAAGGGGGCGAACGGGGCGAATTGTGTACGTGAGTGGCGAAGGAGAGAAAACTAGTTGGCTGGGGCTGTTACTCGTTCCTATACGGTGTCCCGGCTATCTTTTCTCCAAATAACAGCCACTCGGTCTGTCAGCGATACTACGTGGAAAACGGCACGCGCTGAATTACTCGAAATCGCGTCAAGGAAAAGTTGGTTTCAACTTTTTTCATAGTTTCGTACATAGAAACGATACATGGGGAAGATGCGCTTAGATTGTCTGGAGTATTCAATTAGATCGGCGAAAAAAAAAAAAAAATCGATGGAAGAAATCAATTTGGTCGCATTAGGGTGAATTTCACGATTCCCGAAGATCGATCGGTTATTTTCACACCACTATAATTTTATCGAAATTTTTTGAAAAAAATCGTTGATTCAAATCATTTAATTATTTTTTCGTAAATTATTTTGCTTGATAGATAGAAACGAAGACATACTTCTTAGTGTCTCCTCTACCGTCGGCAGCTGTGATGAATTTCTCTTAAATTAACGATTTTTCTGAATTTCATCGCGTAAAGAGAAAAAAAATCGGTTGGATCGGCTAAATCGGCGCTTGCGAGTTGTGAAACAAATGTTCGGTTGATTAATCGAAATAATTGTCGTAGTGGGAAAAGAAATAGTCAATCGAACTAATAATTCGTACGATTGATTAGAAATTTATTTTCATAAATTAAATATCTGTTTCGCCATTCACACGCGCCGATTTAGTCGATACTAACGATTTCTTTGTTTTCAGATTAAAATTCTATGAAAAACTGCCCTTCGACAGCCGCGTGAATAAATTGTGACGTCAAAGTAGTCGATAGAGAGGATCTCGACGCGAATGGAGACATTTGCCTTATAGCCGTTTTGCCATATCGGGTCAATTGCGTTATAAAAGTTCGAAAAGGGACCGCGAGAGTGAGACAAGTGGGACAGCCCGACGGCAATATGACGCGGCGTAACCGCTGTAGCGCAAGGGAAGCTGATTTTGCACATGGGAAGCTAATACGCCAAGTTATCCACTTGGAAATCCGCTTTAATACCACAGTCACTGTTTCCTAACTTTGGGATAAACCGGTCGGAGAGAGACGCTTGATAGCTAAGTTTTGCGGGCCGAAGGGAGTGCACGATTGCGGGTACTTATGCTATTCTCTACGCGAAAGGCAGGAGAGGGTATAGAATTCACCGTCTTTCCCGCTCTATCCGCGTAGTCTCGTTACTTCGCCATATCCCACAGTGCTTTCAGTTTATCCACCTCCCTGAGTGAGTTCTCGGCCACCGTTGTCGACGAAGTTATATTCCGTACATATACACACAGTCAGTGTGATGGAAACAGCAAGAGGATAGAATTCGACCGGCCAGAGCATTGATTTACATAATGATTAACTTAATTGACGCTCGAGGTCGTTCGGGGGATGGAGCGGCAGACCAGACGTTTGCTACTTCTCTAGTTGCCTCGTTGATGCACTATTCGAGTTCTCCATATTCCCGCGTGGTGTACTGCCACGAGAAACTGCTACGGTAACTCTATCCGGAGTAACGCTATCGTCTATTAGATTTACAGAAGCACTTGCCTGAGATCTCTGATCTCTGAAACCCTACGGATCTCTTCGAGGAATTGTAGTAACAACTGTTTTTTTGTTATTCTTCGGTATGCAGCCATTATACGATATAACGATCGGTCGGTAATTGGTACAAACTACGAACATGACGAATGAAAGTTCACGGTTCGCGGAAACGAGATCGCGCGAAGGACAAAATTGATTCACCTCACGGACCATTTTTTTTTTTTTTTTTTTTTTTTTTTATTTAGCGCTCATTATTTGCGAGCAAAGAGAAAACCGTCTCTTCGTGCCGAAGATCGAGGTCGCCTTCTACGATCCAAGAGGCATCGATCACTCCAAGAGAAGCTTCGCCCTTTCCACAATTTTATTCACTTCGTTTCCCGCTTTAGATAGGTGTATACCGACCGAACACGTTACGTTACTCTAACACTGTAGTAACATATTCGTTTTATCGCCCGCGGGTACTCGGGAACAAGCTTATCCATTCTCCATAGCCATTAACCCCACGGCGAACCACGATTCTCGCGAGCGGCAACGCAGGCTGTTTGTCTTGGCTACGCTTGGCCGCGAGGGGGTTGGCTGGGAACCCCCTTTTCGTTCGACAGAGACGATTAAATGCACTATCCCCGACGACGAAGGGACTCACTCCTCACTCCCTCTTCCCTCCCCTCTCTTCTCCTGTTCTCTATACGTGGTAAGGTTCATACTGCGTGCTCTTTTGCGATCTCTACAGCCACCCCTTCGTCACGTTTTAACTTTTCCCTCATCGCGCCACAACAACGTACACACGGGTTTATCGCCCGAGTTCTTTTTTATTTCGTTGTAATCCTGTGCCTCTCGCGACCCGTTTTTTATTTTATTTTCAATACAAGTACACGCATAAACGTCGGATTAGCTCCGGTCTACGGGATCCCCCACGCATTTTACGATACACACGGGATGAAAATAAGAGAGATTGTCGCATTAATTTAATTTTTTTTTTTTTTTTTTTTTTTTTTTTTCCCCTGCAAGAGCTCGTAGTATGCTTTTGGGGATATTATCCTTGCAACCTTCCAGTATACTCTTTCGGGTGAATGCTCGCGAATATTCTTCGTCAAAGAAGAAGCTTATCTTTTTTTTTTCCTTTTTTTTTTTCTAAAAGAAAATAAAGGCTCCGTCGGTATATACGTCGGTGTTTTTCCGGGTATCATTTCCACGCTCGAGATTGTATATTTTTCTTTGCTTGTTTTTTTTTTTCTTTTTTTTTTTTCTTTTTTTTTTTTATTATTCGCGGCTGTGCAAACATTCAATATCTTCAACATTTATTAATGTATGTATCTACCGATACACCATACCGCTTTTCTTTCACGAATGGATAAATGAAAGGTATTTCTAGCGCGCGTTCGCTCGTCTATCTCGCCAAAGCCACCCCCTCCCCTCCTCCCACCTCTTCTCTCGGTCACAGTCGCGATATTTTTCTACACCGGAAAAATGAACTTTGACCTCTGGCGATGCAAGTTTCGGAATTTAGCTTCGAATGCTATACGCCGGAATTCCTGCGGGATATTTTCTCGTCGTTTCTACACAGATACACAGAGCATTGCAATCCCATATGTCGTATGTTTTCTTTTCTACCGACGTTGAGATGATTGTCGATCTACTCGGCTGGGTGAATAAAGCAACAGAGCAAAGAGAGGCTGAGAAAGAGAGGGAGAGAGAGAGAGAGAGAGAGAGAGAGAGGGAGCGGAACATCTCGATTCGTTTTCCAGAAAAATAGCCGCGATCCTCCCACTCAGCGAATATGTCCGTAAATTCCCAAAGGTACACAAAGTAAATTCGGTTTCGTCGAGCATCGAGACCCGTTTTACATCGACTATATCCGCTTCGCAAAAATTTCCGTTGATCTCAAAAATGGTAAGAAAACGTTTTCGCGCAAAACGGTATAAAAAAAAAAAAAGTGTATTAAGCAGAAACGGTGAAGGGTCATCGCAATGAAAAAAAGTGATTGCTGCAGAGATTGTTTCACCAGCGAAAGCTTTGATGTACGATACTCACGAATGGAATTCGTTTCGCTTTTTTTTTTTTTTTTTTTTTTAATTTTTTTTTTCTCGCGCTTGACGTCACGCCGAAGAAACTTTTCGTTCTTTTTTCACCGTTAGGCGGGGTGTTTGCGCGCGATGAGAGTGAGTGCAGCGTGAACGAGAAACAGCGGTGTGTAGCGGCATTGTAGGGGGTTGCAAAAGGCGTGCGTGCGTGTAATCGCACGGGGAAGCATGCCGAGGTGAGTTTGTCGAGTGTATAAGCGCGAATGTACATAGAACCGGCGGATGAAGAGCATTTTTCTACGGGCCGAAAGAGCGCGACGACGAGGGACGCTCACGGAGAGGTGAGCCGGTGCTCGTCTTTTCGTTAAAGCGGAAACACACTCGGGTTCCATGGGTTTACGCGTAGCGTATACTATGTATACTATACTACATAGATATATATATATATATCTACATCGTCCGACAAGGGCTCTATCTCGAGTGTAAGCAGCCGTTCTATAAAGCGTATATACACGTTAGAGAGGTGCCAAGTGAGAGCGGTAGTGTGTAAAAGTGTACTCGGCAAGTCCCGCGTCGGTTGTAGGGGAATACGATGTACTGCCACTGCCTTTCGTATATTTCCTACCTAACGGAGGAAATTCGACCGAGCGAAATGGGGGGAGAAATAGAGAGACGCACACGGTAGAGAAATTCGAGCGTTCGGTGGCACGAAATTGCTTTCTGGCGTTCGTACTCTCTGTGCAAACGGATATATATATATATATATATATATATGTATATACATGTATATACATAAGAGTAGTATTTATGTACCTGTTTTCCTTTGCTTCGCGAATTTACACATACGCATAGCCCATGGGCGCGTTTGATTATACGAGAAAACTTTAGCCGCCAGCGGCACCGGCAATATCGCTGATTATCGCGGATAAGTGAGGAAAACCTCCCTACACGCCTACCTTCCGCGTTCGCAAGAGTAAAGACGCGCCAACGGGAATCCGCGAAGTAATTCGAGTCGCGATAGTATTCGGATCTTCGTTAGGGGTGCGGATTATACCGGTAAGAAGTTTTCGGAGTTCGAAGTTTCGGGGAATTTAACGAGCCACGATGATGTCGGATACGCGATAATGAGAATTGTAATTAATTAACGAAATAGTCGGACTTACGATGTCGAATTCGAGATTCTCGGCGATCCAATCGCGTCCCTGTTTAAACTCGTCGTGAAGACCCATGATGAAGAGGGTGTCAAGACCGTCGACGATCGTCGCGCCCATCGTCGATGTACCGAAGATACTGGCGCTGTGACCTCTCTTCGATATCGGCCTCAGCTCGTTATTGCCCCAAGCGTATCTCACGTAATTGTCCCAACCGTGTTTCATCATCTGCGAAACAGAAAAAAAAAAAAAAAAAAAAAAAAAAAAAATTTTTAAATGAAAAATCATCGAATTAAATATCCGCTGCGAGAGCGTTATAAAGATCGCGCGGTTAAAGATACACCTGGAGTGATAATAGGATAGTCAACATTTATGAGTCTCGGTTTCGAAAAACGGGGGGAAAGAAAACAGTTAGTCGTATATAATTATGAGGGAACTGAAAGTGGAAGGGGAGGAAAAGGAGGCTGAGGATATATAGCATAACCCGCCCGCCATGCCAGTCGCAAATTTCCTCCTTTCTCGTCGGCGCGCCCGGCCCTCATTAGCCACGTAATTGCGGCTAATTTGTCCGGGAGAACACGAGAACCAGGTAAATGCCGAGGCTACCGCGCCGGTAATCTGGTTAACGTAGCACGTTAGGATTAAACCATTAGCTTTAGTGATGGGGGAGAGAGACTGTGTAATATAAGAGTGCGTATGCGTATGGATTCGCGAGAAGCGCGATGACCACGCGCTGTCGCGATGGACGAAGAACGTCTGCTAAAAAAAAAAGGGTCTTTGCTGGATGAATCGCGAGACGTATCATGGTGGATGTTTTTCTAACGTGAGGATGAAATAATAATAGAAAGGAAGAGAGACAAGCGAGAAGGACGACGTATAGTTTTTCGTCGGCGTTGATATAGCAGCTTTTAAATTATCCTTCAGCACTTTTCACTCGGAGTTTTCAAGACAGCGAGAAAGACAGGGGGTCTAAGAGAGACTGTGAAGCTCATCTCATTATATTCGGAGACGTGGACACCCGGCAGCAGCGAGTCTAATAGGAAAACTAAAAGGGGAGGTTGGGCGCCGGTGACTCGATTTTATTACCAATTTTTCTTTCATCCACTCTACGCTTCGTAGACCGAAAATTAGGTTCGGTTTGGCTTTCTCGACACTTTTTTTTCACTGCTATAAATGTTGCGCGCGTGTGATAAGAGTTTTTATACGGCTATTATGCATATATGTATACGGTGAATGAGTTAACGGGAGACACCAAACGTATTACGTATTTCTTTCTTTACGCTGAGCAAAGAGAACGGTGCGCAAGGCGCTTGGCGCGGAAAATATTCAGGATGAAAAAGACACGGAACGAAGAGAATTCAGCCGAGAATACTCATCTTCACGGCAGAACGCGCCCAATTATAGTATCCTTCAGTTCTTTCTCTCTTTCTATTTTTCAGCGGCACACGGAAAGCTCGTTAGACTCCGGAGGGCGACGCGAAGTTTGTGGAGTGGTGTCTCCCCTGACAATCTCAGCGAGAGCACTTGCAAGGGTAACTCGCGCGCGAAGTGAAGGATTGAAGGGAACAGCGGAGAGGGGGGGGGGGGGGGGGGTTAGGATAAAGATGCTTTGTCGGCGAGATGGATAAACGGACGCGAAGCATTTCTACGTGACACGTGATAGTTTGCAGCCTTTCACGCGGTAACTCGTATCCAAAAAACACAAGTGAATCATCGAATTATTGGTTAATGTTCGTTTTTTCGAAAATGTGTTTAAATTTCGGGGGAACATTTTTTAATATGCTATTAAAAAATCTAATATGCTATTAAAAAATATATAAAAAAATGTTAATATGCTATTAAAAAATCTGTGACATTTAAATTCGTTTTTTAATTAGTTTTCATTAGTATTGCGTCAATAATCGACGTTTTATAAATTTTTGTCTGTTTCCACGATAAAATTTTTAATTTTCAAAAATCGAAGTACGAGTATACATTTGGTTAAAATTATAATGGTAGCGTTACGTTAAATAGCAAAAAAGGGCAGAAGCTAATATGTCACCAAAGCAATAGAAATTTTCTCTCGTATAAAATCTGTTCGTTATAACAAGTTTGTTGTTACTTGACACGCGGACACGACAAAGTATTGTTTGCAGATTAGTATGAAAAAAAAAAAAAAAAAAAAAAAAAAAAAAATCAATGCACCATTCTCTCACGTCCTGTCGAAAGACATAAGCGCGTTATAGTTGAGATCGCTTATTTCGCCTCCGTCCATTTGCAGCCTTGTCGTGGCCCTTAGCACCAAAGCATAATTACGTCTTTGTTTATCATTGTGAGGAACATTCGGGTGAACCATTGTGTTAGAAGGGTTCCGGAGGGCAAAGGAGGAAGCAGTGTAAGAGAGATGAGGCAAAGAGAAGGCTGGAGCGGAGCTAATAGCGTGAATTAATCTTTGCCTAAGTGGAGCCACTGGCACCGACATCCCCCCGTATATTCTTGTGAATCGGCGATGAAAGGAAGAGGGAGGCGGGAGGGAGGGAGGGTGGGGGGAGGGAAGTGGAGTTTCGAATCCGAGTACCGAGCGGGTCTCGCGCTTTGGCGAAGAAGAAGAGGGCGCGAGGACTCGTGACTCAGGGGTCTCGACCCCTCGATCTCTTTTCTTTTTCGCCCTCTTTAACCCTCTCGCCTCGGAATTTTGATCCCAGTCTCACTGTCGTCATCACCGCCGGTTTCTCAACGTGACGAAGTCCCAAACGTTCGTCTTTCTCGTAACCTAACTTCGCTCTACACAGAGTCGCTTTTGGTCGTATATAGCGCATAGCCTCATCTCCTGTTCCGTCTTCTCTGTTGACTAGCGTCGCTCATTAAAAAAAAAAAAAAAAAAAAAGGGCACCGTTGCGCCATTGTCCGCCAGATCTGTGCGGCAGGTCCTACTGCAGCTACGAGGGGCGCCGAAGTAGAGGGAAAGAGTTAAGAGAACGACGGGAGAACGACGATAGACAATGAGACTTTGTCGGGAACCGACGTCCCGTGGATAAGGTGGAGGTTCTGATGCTCGCAAAGCTATAGCGGAGTTATACACAGCGAAGGTATGTCGGGGGTACGAGACATTCGGAAGGCTACGGCTCGAGCCCGCAGACCGGTAATCCGAGTGGAAGGCAAAGAAATCTTGGAGAACGAGAGGCACAGAGAGAGGGCGTAGGAATTGAGAACATAGGATCGCGAGTAGCTCGGTGAGAATTGCCCGGGCAATCCCGCTAAGTCGTTGGAATTAGTGAAGCACACATAATGTACCAAGGGAAACCAGCAGCCGCTTCAGTTCAATTAAAAGATGCACCATTGAATTCTTATTTAATTAATTTTTGGATGCGAAATATAAAAAGATAATGATTTTTTTTACGAATAAAATGGATAAAGGGAGACACGGGACTACCGTATTCGTATTTCGTGTCTATTCACAATGGACGTATGGATTACATTCCGATTCATTGCGAACAATGCGCGATAACGTGGGAGAAATATTCGCTTCCATGTATAATCCAATGCAAAAAAAAACGTTTATTTAATATGAACAAATGTAGAGTTGGATACAAAAAAAAAAAGAAAAAAAAAAAAAACACCAATCAACAGTTTAATTATTTCCAATAATTAATGCGCAGTGAAATAATAGCATAATAATTGAAATAATTGCGATGCATAGTTTGCGATAAAAAATTAATTCGACAGCTCGATAGTTTTTTTTTTTTCTTCGGAACATCCAACCCGTCCAATAAATACGCGCGTCAATCTTATTCAAGAGCAGAATACACGGAGCTAATAACTTGCGGGAATGTGAATGACGAGAGCAATAATGAGGAAATCGACCGGCAACGAAGCGGCATGGATGCAGTTTTGCTTTCGAGATTAATTTATACGTGAAACACGAGAACCGTTTCATATGCGGGGCAGGTGAGGGATGGAAGGGAGCGAAGGGGATGCACTGCTCAGGGAAATGTTTGAAATTTGCAAAGATAGGGTAATGTATTCATCCAATAAAGCTGCCGTTCGATGAATCAATTTTAAAACAGATTTCGCTGAATATCTCTCAAAAACTCACCTCTTTTTTGTATCTGGTGAAGCATCCGGTTCGAGTTAATTCAACTATTGTAATATCTGATTTTACTTACCTCGATAAACCGCAGTTTTCCAATAACCGGTTGAAGCGCCTCTTATCAATGAACAAAGAAAGAAAGAAAAAAAAAAAAGAACAAACCTCCTTCACTTTTTCACGACGCTGATTAGTCGTGTCGTCGAGTGGTGGATTAGGTTGACGAACGATGTATTGTCCGGGACCCGGATCGGGAGACGGTTCAACCGCCGATGATTCCGTGGGTCTGAATCTGACATTGACTACCGGCCGTTTAACATCGCCGGCGCGTTGTGGTTCTTGACCGGGAACAACGTTGTCCTGAACCCAAGCGGGATTGGCTTGTTCCGCGCGTTCCTCTGGACCAACACCGCGATCCACGACACTCGCGAGATCTCGCCTCGTCATGAATGTCCCCGTAAGCAAGACGATCAGCATGACTGAGAGCAGTCCGCTGATCGCTAGCCTTTGCATAAGCCTCATCTCGTTAAGGCACTTGGACAGCCACCACTGCTCACCGGGGATCTCTGATGTTCCGCTCGTATTGATGCCTCTGTTTCACAACAATTACCCGACAGATTGGTTCGTTGATTTTCCAAGCGCTCAACAAGTTCGGAAGAAGCTTTCTTCATCGAACATTCGTAAAATGCAATGAGCGCGTTGGTGTGTACCTTTTGGTTGATGCGTGTCGGATTTGATAAGGAATACGAAACTTTGGCACGAAAGGCTATACAGTCCAATCTCCGTATTCTTAACTCAACGGGACCGGACCCGTTCCCTTTTCTGTATTTCCCCTATCATCCCTATTCCCGGTCAGTTGCTGCGAAAAGGGGTTACGAGGGTTATACGCCTCCGTAGGTACGAAGCCACCTTCTACCTGCTGCGCGTGCGCAGTTTACATTTTACGAAATATGCTCCCCTTGGAGTGGGGCAAACGGAATCAGGGGAAATACAGTTAAGGGAATTCGTTGTCATGGTAACGAGTTAAAATAAAGGATCGGGTAAGTTAAGGGGAGTTAAGAATACGGAGCTTGGACTGTGTATCGAAAGATTTGCGCTTGAATCACAAAACACCATCGTCTACGTAGTAACCAAGGCGCGCGATGAGTTTTCTTCGAGTTATAACTGATTCGACCCACTTTCGCGGAGAAAGATTCCGCAGACAAGTTTCTGTAACTCAAGCCGAGAGACTCGAAGAAGAACGGAAGAGGGATGAGGGGCGTAAGGTCGTAAATGAGGGACTATAATGGGGATGGCCCACGGTGAAGAACTTTAATGGTTGACCAACTTTCGAATAGCGTAGACCTCTCGTTTCGCAAGTTCGGAAGCTCGACGGGGAATCTCTCGCGTCTTTGCCTCTTTCAGCGAACACTCGAAAGGCTTCACATACGAGGTTGAAAATTGCCAACGCGAGAGTTTCACCGAGATAAGAGCGACACACACGCGAATGTGATGTAGTCAAGCGATGAGTAAAAGGTACACACGTACGCGCCCGTCGCGTTTCCGCAATCGGGTTTGTAGCGAATCATTGCAACTCCGTTGGAGTTCAAACCCGTCTGTGACAGAGACTCGTCGCGCTACTTACTCGTCGACCACCTGTTGTCGTTCGCGAATCCCGTGCACCAGCAGCAGCGTAACGAGTGCTCGATGGCTGTCTCAGAGCTGTGCGACTGTTGGGGCAACTTGCCTCTTGTACAGCCGACTCTTGCGCGGCTATACGAATTCTCCAATGTTTCTAGGAGTAATGCTGTCTCATCGATCCCTTGATACGGAACGTCGAGCAGCCAAGTTACAGTTACCCGTGCGACTGCTCGCGTGCGAATCAAACTGTGAAGAAAAACAAAAGTGACCACACGTCATATTAGACGTTACTTTTCCGCAACGGAAACATCGGTGTCCGCAGGATTTTTTTTATTTCACTCGACACTATCGATAAGAGACTGTTGGTTATTTATCACAATAAATCTTATTGATATACCAAAAGCGTTCGGATTCATTTAACGTTACCATCTTTAAAGTAATTTTCAAATAATGTTAAAAAGAAAAATGAGTTCGATTTCCGCACTAATTTCTCTACAAATTATCGAGGTATCAAGTAACAGATTCGTGTTCTCCGGGGGAAAAATACACAACATAGAAGACTCGGTGGACAACAGAATCATGCTTTCGAGTCATTGCGGGAACGTGGAAAACGTGAAAAAAAAAATACTAAAGAGGTATCCTTGCGATTTTTTTTCGTAAAAATTGAAACATCGAAAAAAATGTTTTCTTCTACATGTTTCCATGGGTGACGTTGTTAATTGACTGAACTTTTTTTTTTCTATTCAGCACGAAATATTGCCGCAAATTCATCAACAATAAAGGAACGCAAGGCGCCGTGACGCGCTGAGGAAAACGTTATTTCTGCTCGGGGTTAGCGATTTCTCGAATGACGAAATGAATCGTTATTATGGAAGGCTACTGACCATTTGCGACCGGTAAAGGTGATTTGATCAAACGAACTGAAGACTTATACGCCGTATACGTTACACGTATATGCGAGCGGAAACCGGAAAAATAAAAATAAATGTACGAAAGCAAAAGTAAAAGAGTGGGACACGGAAAGTAGCGATTGCATTAGAGTAGAAGAGATGAAAGTGGTTGGCCATTCTCTCTCCGGGTACTGCACCTTCCCGTTCGCACAGAACAAGGTTCAACGACTTTCCACCTCGTTGGGTTTCTTACTCAGTGGCAATGACTCGTCGCGGCTCGTCGAGTCGGTCAGCTTCTCGCAAGGGCCTCTGCGTGAGACCGCGAAACCGTAAAGATACGCTCATTCAACTTATGCGCCGATAGATCGTGTGTGATAACGAGACCAGTGCGCCCTGTAACTCGTCAGCGCTCGGTTCAGCGCCGCATTTTGCCGATAAAGTGGTCTCGCTTCGTACTATTATTTTTTTTTACATTATTAAAAATCCTCTATAAATATATTTTTTTTTATTTAACACAAATGGCAATTTGAAAGAAATTTTGCGTCACATTCGAATTAAAAGCGCGGAGCCCAAAAAATTTTCATGAAAATGAAGATAAACGCGATGTCGTGCGGAGAGAGATGAAGAAATACATGAATGGAATAAATGGAATATAATATGCGAAGAGCTTATAAAATTTCTATTTCTCGTCTGAAGTTCGGTGAGACTTTGGACAGTATGGTACGTATTATATATGTATATAGTACAGCGGGGGAAGACGACGAGTGTCGAGAGAGGAGTGGAGAATGCCTTTTATCGTCGGTGCTCATCCTCATCGTTTGTGGCACCCCCGGTCGGGGCAGCGTGGAATCGCCGCGTGCATTTTATCGCTCAGCTCGCTGCGGGCGTTACACCTGCAGTGAGACCGGAGAGAGGAGCGCAGGATAGTTGGGCAGAGAGGAGACCTCCTCTCCTCCGGTTCCGTCTCTCTTCGCGCACCGGTCGTCCGCGATCGTGAATACGCCAAGGGGTCCCCCAAGCACTGAAATTCTCCACAGGGGAACTCTCTCTCGGATATTTAATGCCCGAATATACGTAAATTTTCGAGGCCCCCAACGTTCCTTTCCTCTCTGTCCCGTTTCTCCCTCTCGTACTCTTTCGAGTTGCGAGTACCCCGGCCGCGGTTCGTTCCAACGTTTCTCGTCTGACAGCCCCGCGCGACTGCTGGCAACGCTTAACTCTTGGAACTTTACCTACGGCCTCCATTCCCGTGGGTTTTTTTTTTTTTTTTTTTCGATTTACTACAAAATAATTGATGAAAATACCGGAATATCTTTCGTCCCACTCGCCTTTTATGTATATAAAAAATAAAAAAAATAGACATACTTTTGTTACGATCTATTGTAATCCGTATTTGAGAACGAATATCCGTGGATCGTCGTCTCGGAGATGTGTATATAGGTACTATGAGAAATAAACGATTAAATCCCGTTCGCCGCTTCTCGGCTTGATGGGCAATGAAATTCCCGCGAGAAGCGCCCACGGGTTCTCTCTTCTCATTTTCCTTAGTAGTCGTTGCTCGCGTAC
This sequence comes from Buathra laborator, assembly GCA_934046635.1. Taxonomy (NCBI): domain Eukaryota; kingdom Metazoa; phylum Arthropoda; class Insecta; order Hymenoptera; family Ichneumonidae; genus Buathra; species Buathra laborator. The sequence goes on from OW203900.1 coordinate 12,612,045, forward strand.
GATGGCGCAAGAACGATGGCGATGGCTGGATTAATGTCTCATCGTTAGAGAGGAGGACACGAATCCGGTCGGGCGAATGGAAGGAATGTACCTTATACTCTTGGAACGATCGTCGAACGGAGCGGAGGTAAAGAGACAGATATAGGGAATAGCGATGAGAAAGCGTGAATTGTAGAAGGCTGAAGGGCTATAGGAGCGTCGGAAGCTGGGCGTCTCGTCGTATCGATCGGTCGAAGGATGGCGTTCATCTTTCGGTGAAACTTCGACGAGAACGAACATCGTCGTGAACAAATATTCTCTCGAATTTATATCAAATATACATATATATATATATATATATATATATAAATTCCTCATACATTTAAAATATTCTCGAGACGAAAGGTTCGAAATTCCGGGAATTCTTTCATGTAACGAGAATCGAAATCGTCTTTTTATTTATTTATATTTATTTATTTTTCTTCAAGACGCCAAGAGCTCAGGGGGTGTATTTCGCGGGCAACGTGTTGTGAATAAAATTAATACTGTCGCTTTCGCATTTCCGAAAGAAAATCGTTCGGTAGGCTTGCAACCCGGTTATGCGGCGAAATATATAATACGAGGAAAGGAAGGCGCGATATAATAAATTATCGAAGCCGCAGCGGTAGAACTGCAGTCTGAAAGCGCACCACCGGTGTAGTCGAGATGTCCTATAAATCGCCTCAGACTCACAGCCAAGTCGGAATCGCCAAGATTGGTACGTGTCAGGCGTATATAGTCTCTCGTGGAAAACCTCGACTAGAAGTGGGGGTGGGGGGTGGGATACCCTTGCGACAGGACCACCCTGACGAATTGCGACAACTCGGAGAGAAACAAGATATCGTAACATTGTCAACGAAATTTATGAAGACAAGGAGTGTCGCAGTACCGCCAAGAATAATAATTGTTCGGTGTGAAATATCGAAGTTTGTGTGAATGTTTATAAAAAAACAAGCGCCGCACCCGGGTAAAGCACTCGGGATGATTTTATATTTATTTTATTTTTGTTTTTATTTAATTTTTTTCACCACCACTCATTCTCAGCTCGGTTTCGCTCGAAGGTTCTTATTATCACGAAGAGGGGTCGGTGTCGATCGTAAAGTCCTATCTGCTGGGGATCGGCGGGGGCATCAGACACGATGCGAATAACCGAATCCCAAAGCGAGTTCGACGCGCCTTTGGAGATTCGGCTGTGCCGAAGAGAGTTACTGGCGGTATACCTCGATGAGGAAGAGACACGCGAAGAAGAAGAAGAAGACGAAGAAGAAGCGGCAAATCGCGGTCGGCCGGCGTTCGATCCGGCGGATCTTCTTACGTTGATCTTACACGGCTAAGGGTATTATATAGTACGGAACGCTGTATGTATGGTGTATGTAAGCCTTCTTAAGGTGTGCAAGAACGGCCCAAAGTAAAGCCGAACTCGAGCAGAAAACGTGAACAAGTGTGCGGCCTCTCGATCGAAGCGAAACAGAAGTAACGAAGGTGGATGGCAATACGAACAAATGCGTAGAAGTGAGACGAGACTCGCGGACTCGAGAGCCTTGCAAAAGTTTACGAGAGGGACCGGTGCATAAACACGTCACGGTGAGGCCCCCGGGCTCAGCGGGATGGTTTCATGCTCCGCAGGCCAACAGCCGACGAAACGGAAAGAGAAAGAACTAACGGACAGGCGCAGGAAGCATAAGGACGAGGTGCGTGGCAAGCGTGTATACGAGATCGCGAGTCAATCGACCAAGAGAGAGAAAGAGACCACAATGATTTTGGAGCGAGAAAAAGAATGGGGTAAAAGAAAAAAAAAAAAAAAAAAAAAAAGTTCATTGCGTGATCGTGAACGAGGAAGCGCCAAATACCCCGAAACGCATACAACATCCTGACGACTCTAAAAATATATACGAACATTAGGTACGCCGTCGTAAAACAAAAAACAAAAAAATAAATCGTTAATTATTTGTCGGAGCTATCGATCTGAATGAGAAAAGATTTTTTTTTTACCGAAAAAGGCGCAGTGACGAATTGAATACGCACGGATTGGAAACCGTTGCAAAATTCTTCTCAATATCGTTTTACTGATAGTCGCGTCGCGATACGAAATATTTCAAGAGAGCCAGCAGATTTTTCCAATCTTTTCGTCAATCGCTTTCCAGCTGAACCGCAACCAATATCTATGTAGTATATATATATATATATATAGAAATGTGTATCCCTCCCCCGACAAAGTAAACCGATACAATATAGAGGATACTCCTCTCGATACATTTGTTGCCCCGTCTTTTATCCCCCGTATGGGGGAGAAAATCCGTTTTTACCCTCGCTGACCGTTCCCGGGCCGCTTCGCGAAAATCTGTCTCGAGGAGAGGAGATATTGGACGAGACACGATGTGTTTCTCTCGTTCGCAGCCTCTCTATCCGAGATTTTTGGTATCCTCGACGATTTTTTCGCTTTCTCCCTTTTGTCGTTTGTGTTCTTTCGACCGAAGATCGACCGAGACAACGTGCCGATATAGCCGGAAACAGGAAGGAGGCGTGGGACCGGACAGAAAGTTTGCTTTCGTGAAATAAGAGTTAAGAGGGCCGCGGCATTGTAGGATATCCAGTTGAAAGTCGAACAGAGTCGTGCTGTGTGACTCCTTTTCCAATCAAAGCTCACCGGCGATCGTTTTATCTCGTGATATTTTTATTCGATACATTTGAACCCGAAAAGGAAACGTCGATGAACGACAAATAAATTCAATATGTTTGTCTCTTGGGTGCATACGAGTCAACGATGATTCTTCGATAGTGAAGAATATCATCGAACGCTTATATCGCTATATCGACAAGTCGGATATCAAAGTTCAAAGTGCAACTGTTAGAGTTATTTTCGAAGTATTGAGAAATTGATTATAGAATCTCTACGTCCGTATGTTTAAACCAACGCTCGCGTCTATTCTATTTTATTCATTTATTTTTATTTATTTTCTTTCATTTTATATATATGTTTCATCAGATGCAATACACAGAAATACGTGTAGCAACTACCCGAACCATGTCGAAGGGCTTCGCGAGCGGCGAATCCGTGGAGATTGAATTTCTCTTGCGTGCTTCGTCTCACCAAGAGACGTTCCCTCCACCCCCTCCCTCTTCCCCTTGCTGCGAAGCACAGATGAGAAAGGGCTTCGCTGCAAAGCGAACATCTACTCGTATATCTGTGTATCTCCCCTTGTGGGCTCGTGCCAAAGTGCTTCTTCGGGATAGTCGAGAAGCCTTCGGACTATGTCAAGCAAGCAGCTCGCCCGTCCACATTCAGAATTCTACAGTCCGAAATTCCGCAGTCACAAAGTCCAAAAGTCGCAAAGTTACAGACGGATTTTAAGCTCGGAATGTCCGAGTGAAAAAGGGAAGAACATTCATAGAAGCCTCGAAGATGTACCGGTGGATCACCGAGTTAATATCCAAACCAAACCTAACATAGAGAGTAACATAGCTGATGGTGGCGGAAAGTCTAACAGTAACTTGGTGTTGCGTTTGGTGGTTCATGAGTGTCTCGACACCGAGTAAACAGTAAGGTGCTCAGTAGTTCACGTTCATCTTGGGGCGTATAATCACACATAGAGGTAGAAAAGCAGCTAGAATTTCGGCCGGAGTCTTATGTCGCCTTAGAGAACAGCAACCAGGCAACTGGAGTCTGCAAACGGGGATGTCGTAAGTCGGGCGACGTTGGTAGCGCTCAACCCCTCCGTGGCACGTACCTAAGACTGGGAGTCATCAACAAACTAGGCATTGCCCGAAGTCGCTAGAGAGAAACTACCCCCTATCTTCTTCTCCTCTTTGCCATTAACAGCCAGTATACGACAGCGCGAAAGCTACTGTACTCCAACGAAGCTGCATACCTCTTAATACTTAATTGTGGAGCATAGGGATCGTGACTTCCAGGTGTATTAGACTCCCTGAACACATCTAAAGCTACCAATCTAATGAAGTCCATGTCTCAATGTGAATTCCTTGCTGTTGGAACAATGATCATCAGTACCTACAGTTCAATTCGCGAAGCTTGAGGATCTGCGAACAACGGCAGGGGAATTGTCTTCGCGGTAACGGTGGTAAGTGTGAGGAGATAGAATTGACGAACGAGGGGAGTGAAGTCAGAGAAAGAGCCTTAAATTACTGTCATAAAACTTCTCGACGCCTCGCCGCCCCTCGTCGCGCGCCGGCGTAAGCGGATAGCATTGAGAATATCTCTGTTGAACGATGGTATATCAAGTCTCGAGAGAGTTCTCTTTACTCGTTCGTAGAACTTGCTGTTGCTCCGTTGTTTAGACGACTTCGCGGTACAACGACGACCGAGCTGAACGGTGGACAATGGCAACGCATACGGTTTCCGGCGGAAGTTCGACTCGATGCAGACCGACGAAGCGGTTACCGCATACCCCGGGGGCGAAGGCATACTCCAAGAGTCGGAAGCTTCGACGTTTCTCTTCGCGATAAATCTCGAAACGAAATTCCGATTCAACGAACTTCAGTTTGTCAGGAACAAAAAAAACTGCGCAACTTCTACGTTTTTAGGAACTGTTCGATCAATGCACTTTAATTCCAAGCCATTCAAGAGGCATAGACTGCGAAGGAAAACGGAGTAAAGCCAATGTGTTAAAATCCGTTGCGATTTGCAGAATCTTTCGTAATACCGTGAGTCGAAAGAAGCCGAATAAATAAAGTACCGCGAAAGTGGAAAGGGAATTGAGTTGAATTCTCGGCAGGCAAAGGTACACTCTACTTTTGCGGAAAAGCTCGAGCGTAAGTGAAGAAAAAAAGATAAAATAAACGTTGGACAAAAAAAAAAAGACGAAATGATGGGCAGAGGGGTGGATGCGATGGTGAGGGGGAAGAAGAAGAGTTCGCTAACGATTCGAGAGGGTAGTTTCGATGGAATGGGGAGGAATGGTTAGCGCGCGGCTCATTTGCTCGCGCGGATAGCTCTGGGAATCCCCTCACCGCGCAGGCTGTCCAACCGAACAGCTCTACACATTTCATCGGCGGTGTGTAGCCTCAGCCCTGTATTCTTCGTCGACTCGATCTGAATCGCGGCGGCGCGATCACGACGAATTGCGGTCAACTCGTCGATGCAACTCTCTTCATCGGGCGTAGTATCACCAACCACCCTCCACCCGGTTGGTTCCTCCAATTACTGGAGTCGATCTAGTTCGACGAGAATAGTGGGCTCTCCATCCGACTGTACGCAAATCCTGTGATCCGCGAACATAGGCCCTCGCGGTTAAATCGTTCTTGCCTCGTGAAACGAAAATAGCTGAATCGATACTGCCGCGAAGAAAGAACGTCCGAGCGAACGGCGAACGTGTAATGGTTAAATAAAATATATCGAACATTGGGATACTTCGTACGCATGACGAATCATCGTTGGGCAGGTGCTCGCTGATGCATAAATTTATCGGTGGAGAATCACCGCGTAAAAACGTGATGATCAAGAATCCGACCGCTACTCGATGTTTTACCTTTCCCCTCGACAATTCTTGGAATTCTTGGGGATGACGGCAAAGGGTGGGAAAGACAGAATTAGCAGTAAAAGAGTATCGTTTGCCTCGTTCCGTGGCTTTTCTCTTCAATTCCCGTCACGACCTTGTTCACCGAAACAGAGCTATATCACGACACTGCGCACGTCTCTCCGTCGTGCGGTCGAGTGCCTTCTTTTCTCTTTGTCGCGTCGTTTAAGCTCCCGGCGAGCCAACCGGGAGAACTCCATCGATCACCATCGAGAGACACTTTTCCGCACTTGGCGGTTGCAGGGATTCGAGCGACGCAATTCCCTCCCGCTGCCTGGAATCACACCGAGAACGGAAGTGACAGGGCTCGATGATCGCTTCGTTTAACCGTTCTTGGTATCCAACTGTCTCCTCCTATCTTCTTCTAGTTCGCGCGATGTTTTTTTTTCTCTTCTACCACTCGCTTTTTCTTCCCTATTAGTCGGAATTGCCGAAGACCCACAGCCAATGGGTCTCATTCGATTGTTCACCATCAAAGAATAAATGACAATGATTTGCTACCTGTTGGACGGTATGACCGATTGGGAATGCGCTCGCGAGAGGAAATAGACGTAGAATTGGAACAATGAATCGAATGAGACGAGAATGGCGAATGATATTAAATAAAATCCATTCATTCGCGATCCTGATAGCGGAAACGTTTGACGTATTGTATTGAATTTCTCGGAGATTCCGATAATAACCTATAATTATTCTCGTTTGTAAATCAATATTATATTCGCTTTATCCTTACGTGCGATCGCACATGGATACGATTCAGCTTCTTCCGCTTCGCGCACAACCGTAACTTCCGTCCCGAAAGTTGTCACATTACGTATGCAACTGAATAAATCAATAAGTCAAAGTGATACTCGGATGATATTCTTGGATATACTCTCAAATCATTGGGGTTGCGCCCCAATTTCTATGTTTGTTCGACGATCGAAATTGTGGAATATCCGATTTTGTATCGCTGAAGTTTGAAGTGTACAAAAGTTATGACGAAATTCCACATTGCGCATCCGCTTTATTTACAAATCGTTGCAGGATAGTAGATGCGTCGGTCGTCAATTTCGCTACAAATCAATGGCAAATCTTTGTTTCGCCATATTTCGATGTTATTTCATTTTTACTCGATGGTATATTCATATCCGGTGCTATTTTTTTTTTTTTTTTTTTCGAACATGATGACCAAACATGGATCAAAGGTGACTATTTAGCTAAACTGAACTAAACTAAAAACCGGAAACCACTATTTCTACCCCATATGTATCATCGGGGATACGAAAAACATCGCACGTGCGCGATCGTTGTTGTACCGTTTACGTTTTTTCGGGATTTCCTACAGTACTATCGCGTGGCATAGTTCGCAAAAGCTCGCTTTGCTCCATCAGTTTTCTCTCTATACCACTGTGGCTACTTGGGTGTACCGAACTTTCCTGCACCCACAGAGACGACGAGGCGGCTTAGCGTCGCGCTATAATTTATCGTAAACCGTGAATCAAAATTATAGCCGAAGAGCAAGGCTCTCTGCCAAGTAGGCCATTATATCCCGGGGAAAACGAATTGCCAAGAACGACTTTGCGGTACTCTCTCTCTCTCTCTCCGGCCCCGTCGAGGTCCACGCGAGACGAAGAGAGCAACGGACGCGGTTCTTTTTGCTCTTCCCGACTGCCCCACGGATGGTAAGATCTGGGGAAAAATTTTTATCGTCTTTTCGACGGTACCCCGCCGTCTTAACCGAGCATCTTGCGTTTTGAAAGCGGAGAGAAAATTTATTTTCTTCATGTTCATTCATAGAGGAACATCGAGAAGAACATTGGCAATTCGGTTGGGTAACATGAACGGTAATTAATACTGCACCGTTGGCAGCTATTGGTATGCAAGAAGGCAGTCGAGTCTTCCCGTGCGGGCATTCGCCGTGGTGTCTTCTTCTTTTAATAAAGATTGACGAGGCCACCCACGAGCGCGCCGAGTGACGCCCTGGGAGGTGAATCCACGCATCGCCCGTAGGGTCGTGTACGTCAATTGTCCCGATGGGATTATAACAACTGGCTATATGTTATATTCCATCGTTATTAATACAAGAATATCATACTGTATTTAATTATACGATTCTGCAACATCATCTAAGGTAAATATCTCTATTCCCGAATCCTGCAAGACGAACACGACGGAGGGATTTTTAATCGCGACGAAAGTAAATTTGGTGGTTATTTTCACATTACTGTATAATTAAAAATTCAGAATAATTAAAAAAAAATCATTGATTTAATCGATTTTTTAAAATTATTTCGCTAAATAGAGAGAAGCGAAGACACGTTTCCGAGTACCGCTTCTATCGATATGCTATTGATTTTTACTCTCCGTAATCGGATGTAAAAATATGAAATTTTTATGATTATTATTGGTTTTTTTAAATAAGCCTGCGATTCATTGTACCCAACTTTCTACCATTGGATAACAATGGAAATTAACAATTGTCGACTTTGTTATTCTCGATCTGTAAATTAGATTTTCATAAATCGACACGTTACAATTCTTGTAAACGGCACGAAATTCTGAATATATTCAGTCGACTATTAATCACCAACCGCGAAACTAAACATCAGCGGCAAAGTGGTCAGTCGAGGGAATACGTACGCGAATGGGGACATTTACCTCATTTTGTCTCGACGTGGAAAATCGTCGAAACTAAATGTAAATCTGTGAAGATCTATCTTTGTCTGCCTTTCGGTGATCCAATTTATAAACGGTTTTCCATCGTGCGTTTGAGGCTACTGGCCGATGTGTAATTGCACAATAAACGCCGAAAAGTAGCTTTTGTGGTCTTTAGGGAGCTTTTAGCAACGCAAAGAGGGGACTCATCAGCGACCAATTTGTAGTATAACGAGGCGACGATTTCCTCAAACAGACGGCACCGTTTGTTCGCGATTCAAGTTAGAAATTATAGTGAAATGGTGGCAATAACGATTTTCCTCAAATAGGAGACTCCAGCGGTTTCGTTCATCCGAACTCAGGAATAGTTTCGACAAGAGAGAGAAACATACCGTCTCGTCACTCGAACAAACGCGACAGTCAGTGAGAAAATTAACGTCTCGTCGTAAGTGCGAGCGTTGCTCGCCTCGGGTTGACGTCCCCAGCCGTTTCCTGTATCTCCGAAGTTTTCGAAAATAAAGGAACGCGGATACTTGCGGCAGGTCAGCGTCCCGACGATCGTCAAGACCCCGGAGAAGATAAGTTCCACTCTTGAACGTTAGTCCGGCGGGAGTCCACGGATAAGAATAGATTTACGAGCCTAACCTCCTCTTCGCGGAGTCGTAAATCCGAACTCGGCGCTCGCCCATGGTTAGCTTAGCTTCTACGTACGAAGAGCGTCGTGGCTTCTATTTTGCGACTCAGCGGCGTCTTCGCTCTCCGTGACTGGTAATGCTTCGGACACAGTTGGCGAAGGGCCGACGAGGGGTTCAGGCTTGAGCCGCGTCTTTGAGAGGCGGAAGGGGAGTCGTAGAAGAGCGCCGAACAGAGTGTCGTCAGCCAATCGGAAGAATTGACTGTACTTTTAATCGCGCGCGTGAGGAACGTCGAATCGAGGAACGATTAACACGCCCATTTCTAATGCTTCCATATACGTATATTGATGGTATAATAATACCGATCGGTAAAAATTCGCCGTCAGCAGTGGGCGCAGCATCAATCCATGAGGTCACTGACCCATGGCCATCGCTATCAGGCGTATAACGGGGTATCAGCATTATTTGTCGTCGTCCATTATAGGTATAGAAAATAATTCATCAGCGGTTTGTCCGAGTGATGGACACTGTCGAAGCACGAAGGAAAAGAGAGAATCGCATTGTCTGCCGATGCGCGAGAGTTCAATGTCCCCATCGTCAACGAAATCGCGAGAAATAGCAGACGGAAGTTTGTGCTCTCGTGAGGAAGATAGAAATAAAAAACTAACGTCCAGCGCGGTTTGTTAACAACCTTTGGCCTGAGCTCTCGAAAGCGTCCGAGCGGCTTTTTCGCCTTTTTTTTTTGTTTTCTTTGCTCGTCGAATTCTTCATTCATCGACGAGCTCATTACCATAAGGTCTCTGGCGTCTCGCAATCTTCGATCGCGGGACTGTCCATCTACAGCGAGATTGACGGTATATCGACGAATAATTTGGTTCTTCAAATGATCGACATAACTGAATAATAATAACTCTCGGACGGTATTGAGAGAGTGAGTGATCTATCTGCAGTCTGGAAATGCCTAGGGAACCCGAAGATGGGGGTCGATTTTTTTGATCCACCGTTGTGCGCCGAAACTCATTGGTATTCCGGCATTGGCGAGGGGAAAAAACGAGCAAGTTAATTAGTCGCGCGGGAACCCCGGCAGCATCCGCGCTCGGAGATTCGATCGTTACGTGAGGATGAGCTGCACTCTCGGGGTTATTCTATCCGAGGGACGACGCCAGCGAGGAGTTTCTCGAACCTCTACTGTACGTGTGTGTGTGTGTGTGTGTCTATATATTATATAGGTATATATATACTTATGTATGTATAAAAAGAAGCAAACCGAAGCCAACTTCGGTCGATCTCGTCAGAGTAAAAGAGCGAGAGATGCGAGAAGAATTCGGGAGAAGCTTTGCGGATAGATAGAGAGATACAGGTGTGAAAGAGAGTAGAGAAAGAAGATCGAAGCTAAAGAGTGTGTACACCGGGCGGCAGTCAGATAAAGATGAAAGAGTCGGAACGGGGAGGATGAGAAAACAGAACGAGAAAAAGAGACATCGATACAGAAGGGGGGACCCCCCCGAGGGCGCGGGAAGTTCAGACCTTTAATTAGCCCGAACGCCCGGGAATCTGGTTCGTTAGGAGCATAAATCGGGCGGGGAATCGGTAAATCGAGTGAGAAAGAGAGAGGACCTAAATAGAGTGAAAAAGATAGATAGGGGGAGAGAAGTCGGAGATAAAGCGTGAAGCACGTGCACCGTTTCGATAGAGCCCCGTCGTGTATACGATACGGCAGGGATGCCAGTAGTGGAGTTGAATCTCTTGAATCTGACTGGTCGATGCCGAGTGCAGCACGCTGGTGGGTATATCCACCGGCGGAACTCTCCCTCTGACGCTCCTCGGTTTGCGGAGAATCCCGAGTGCAGACCCAGCTGCTTCTGGATAATAGCAGTGAATAACACGTGTGCCGAGGGAGGGGTCTGTATGCTATATGGAATGGTAATATTCCGAAAGCTGCGATAGTGAAATCTTGTCGGTTGTAATACCGCTCCGACAGGTGCACGATTTTCGATATCTCCGACCGACTGTATAATGGCTTTATAAAGCTTCTGCCTCTAATTTCCAGCCAATTGTTATGCGTTAATCTCTATACAATCGTTCGCCATTGAAATATATAAAATCGGTGAGCATTGAAACGTATTAAAAAAAAATGAGCGATTCCGCAATATAGGAATTTATGACTTTGCGGTATCCCCTTCCATTCACGTTCGCTATCGTCGCATTGTACACTTATCAATATTGTAACACCGCTGGCGTATCGCAATCTATCGAATACATCTTATCGATAGTATCATTTCGAACCACTGAACCCGTAACAAGCGTGAAACATTGCGATAAAATATTGCACTTTTTACGATCGCAGACGTGTTTGTACGATGTATTTGCACAGGATGACAACATGGAAACGCTTTCCGGGCTTCAAACTGTTTTACAATACGCAAATCCACATGGAAAAAAGTATACGCAACGAATGTATTAAAAATGATTCATGAAAATCGTCATTTTTATATAATTAAGTACATCAATCATCATCATCATCATCATCATCATTTTTAATCTAATTACAACTGAAAGTGACGGCAAACAGTATTCCATTTTTGCATCGATGTAATTATTATACGAATATAGGATCAGCGAGACTTTGATAGTCATCGGTGTCACCATCAGTCGACGCTGATGATCCGCATAAAGTGCTCTCTCTACTGCTCGCACCGACGGTTTAGTACAAGTGGTTAATTGCGTATGTATATACTGCATAGAGAGCCACACAAACGGTGTACACAGATGCGCGAGTGATCTGTGTTTCCTCGTAGGATTAAGACGAACGCAACTGGTGTATACTAGTCGAGACAGAGCGGGACTGTAACTGCTGGGGTCAGAGATTAATGTCACTCTCCTATCGTACGAGATGACGGTGACCCGAATCACATGACCAAGTTATAAACGCGCTCACCGCGTGACGCCTGGCTGACGCGCGGAGGCGGAGAGGTTGACGACGCGAGTCATATCCTACATAAGTCAATCGGTCAAGGTCTCCGCGTTAATCTTGTTGAAAACTTTGTCCTTCATGGAAACCCCTTAAAACGTATACATATAAAGTATCTTTTCCTTTCAACACAGATACAAAAGATAACCACTCATCTTGGCCTCCGTATACATGTATCTTTGCACCTCTCACTACGAAAAAGTTTGCGGAACGATACGAAAATTTTCCGGCTAAAGTAGTAAACCAAAATAACGAAAGACAACGAGGGCAAGTGGAAAGAAAGAAGGGAAGGAGGTTGGCTGACAATTTATCGCTAAGTGACACCGGCGTTCAACAGCGTTCCCTTTTAGTGGCCCTGGTGCGCCGCTCACCGGGATATTGAAAAGTTTCCGGTGGGCCTTCGGTAGCGCCTCGCTCACTCGCAGGGAAAAGAGTTCTCATCCTACTGTTCAGGAAAAAAAAAAAATCCAAGTCCATCGAAACTTTTAAATTGAAAGTTTTTTTCGCGGCAAAGCTGCCTCCTCCCCCCCCCCCCCCCCCACCCTCGCTTTCTGGCTCTCGGGTACCGATGAAGCGTTTTTCCCGTTTGCGATAGGCGGAGATGACGCTTTCGTTGATCTCTCTCTCTATCTCTTATTTTCTCTGATAGAAACGGAGGGGTCAGAGAGGGGCACGTCGACGTGATGCTAGTCAAGCTACCAAAGTGGGTTAGTTGACTCACGGAACTTGAAAAGACCGACTTAGTCGCGGATAATGTTCCATAGCGTCTACGAGGGAAATAGCAACGAAGAATGCTTTAGAAAAATTTAATAAACGAAGGAAATAGCGTCTGCATTATAATGAAACAACGTAATAACATGCCTTCGAATCGTCGAGCGTCATTGGCCTCTTTTGCGAGAATGTAAATGTTTTTTTTTCTTTTTTTTTTTTTTTTTTTTCACAACGTCCAATGACGACGAGTACCCCAAAATATTGATTCGTCACCGAATGAAGGGAGAAAATATGCAAGGAGAAAAGCGCGCTCGTTAATCAATTCCGTTTAGGCAAAGACCCTTTTTTTTTTTTTTCATATACGAAAGACTGATCGGCAGGTCCGTTGGCCAAGTGCTACCGATCATTTTTCACCATCGTAACAATTACCGAAGCGCCTTCGCTCAATATATTACTCTGTATCGAAGAAAGAAGAAAAAAGTGGACTGAAACTCCTGTGTTCTTAGGGTCGAAATTGTGGATGAAAAATCTTTAAAAAATGGTGAAAGTCAACGAGGTTCATTAATGAATGATCGTTGGAATGTTCTTAGAGAACGACGATATACAGAAGAAAAAAAAGAAATGCCATTGGAGTGTATTTTGTATAATGGATGCACGCTACGGATGCGTTCATGAGTGTCTCCTCCTTTCACGATCCGATCTTCATCTCTCGTTGACGAGGAAGAGAGTAGAACCGACGACGTTCACTAATAAATGTTTCATGGGTCTGCGTGTCGAGGACGACCCCCACGGTGCTCCTCGCTTGGACTCGGCTGGAGCTCCGACCGAGTTCTCGCTTCGTATGCATCTCGTTTGTTGGCAAGAGGTCCCCTCGGTTTGCCCCACGGGCGTCCGTCACTATGCCGCGTTACCCGAGAGTACAACCCCACGTAGAGAGTCGGAGGAGTTGGTGGAGGCAAAAGGATGGGATTGGGGGATGGGGAGGGGGGGGGGGGGGGGGGGGGGGGTTTTGGAGAAACGTTGAGGCCACGTAGCTGTGGTAGCCACACGGACCCGCCGCCCTCGAAAGCTCACCGCGTCCTGCGGACCCCTCGATCGATCGCTGACGTCCACGATGACCCTACGACCCTGCGAAGGCCAGCCACCGAGACCTCTGTCTCGGATGATCTAATATTAGAGTTTCCCGTCTCGTCATCGACGACTACGATGCGACGCGTACGATGCAGAAGGCCAGCTGTGTCGTATACTTTACTTGTTACCAAAACAACAAAATAGAATATCCAGCGGAGAAGCCATTCGAGAAATGCATTACCAACGATCAAATTCTGTTGTTCGAGTTGCGGGAGTTCACTATTTAATCGTAATTACCTTCATTTCCCATCGAGAAGAAGGGAAGGGCAACGAGCCTCATAAATCCTCCGTATGTCTGACGTTAAAGGATCGATCGTCCGACATAGAATCAAATACGTCAGATTGAAATCTCCGTCTGCCCATTTTATCACATTCACCCCGTTCAACCCCAAAGGATTTTGATTTCCGGTCCTCTGTACAACGTATCGGAAATCCTATCCTACGGAGTTTCCCTTTGCCTCTCTCGCTCTCATGTCGACATCCGGTATAGAATGACGAAGAGAGTTTCGTGATTCAGAACATACATACATTATACTATGTATTATATATAAGCATTGCCGCTTCAATTCTGTAGCACACGAAGCTTATATAGAGAAACGTTCAGAGAGTCAGTATTATTATCGGGGGCATCGATCATCGAAATATGACACTCATATACCTTTATATATACATATGCACAGGAAATCTCGATGGACGGGTAGGTGACAGAGGTCGGATGAATGATCGATTGCTTCGAGGAGATGTATGATTGATCAATGGCTACCGTCTTTGTAAATAAGTAAAAAAAGAAACACGTTTACTTCCGACTGGATAAAAAGCATTAAAAAAAAAAAGACGGAAGCAAGGAAAAAGTTTTAGTCAACCATTTCTGGCGGTATTTCGGCGCGAGTGAAAGCGTTATGGTTGGTGATCAAAAACGCTGTCTCTCGGTTCACGAGGTTCCAGCTGAGAAGACCCTCTCGGATATAGCGCGTAAATACAGTAATAGCGAACGAGCCTGCGGTCCGGGTCGCTAATAACACGGGAGAATCAAGAAGGAAGAAGGATGAGAACGGATATATCAGTAAGGCCGGTGGGGTTTCCAGGATCCTGCAGATTCGGGTCTCGAAACGGCGAGCAGAGCCGTGGGGCTGTCGAGAACGATCGAGAGCCTCGACGTCGTCGCGCCATCTCCGTTGCCGTTCCGGCAACGGCATTCTCGAGATCGGAAAGACGATACCCGGACGGTGTGGGGCTCCCCGCCCCTTCCACGTCTTTCCGAAACTCTTCGGTGTCGCATTATGTGCTCTGCTGCAGTCTGGACCACCCGTCACCACGAACAAGCATTAGCGACAGAGAACGTTGGAAAATACTCATGTGAATGAAAGAGAAGGAACAAGGAGAGGGAGAAAGGGCTCCACAGTCTCTCGCAGGTATTCCAACGATTCGCGAGCATTCCACTGTATGCCGTCAGGTGGCGAGGTCCCATGCACCATACTCGATCGACCTATCTCACTCCAGGTTTCCTTCGTGGGTTCTTCCCTATCTCCCTTGTGCCACCCCCCCCCCCCCTTCCCCGACCACGAAGAACGCCAGGAACCCCAAATGCTTCGGGAGCTTCAGCGCGTGGAATCTCCTTCGTGAACCGTTGGAACCTTCTCCGGAGCACCGAATTCTCTCTAAACCGAACTAACAAAACTCTATGATTCTCCTACACCTAACGATCCCTGCGAGCTACCGGCAAACATGAACTTGGAACAATAATGGAGATGATTAATAATCCTGCAGTATATGCCTAAAGCGTCGATTCTAACTTTCGGAGATTCCTCAATGAGAATATGGATAACTCGATTTGCACCTCTGATTGAGTTGTGGCGATGTTATGTTGGTAAGGTGAATACCAAACGCAAATCATTTCACTGATCTTGTCGCGTAGATGACTTATCTTAGGATTCTGGAGGCCTAAATGAAGCCGATACGATAAGGAGGAGGTCTACATTCTTAGTTAACTTTTCCAGTAATCCATGGATTTTTAGGCAGCATTTGTCAACCGATAATTGGCCAGGAAACGACAGAAAGAAATCGAAGACAGCGAGAAATCGATTGATAAAACAGCAACAGAGAAGTTACCGTAACTTCGAAAAGTCCAGCGGGTGAATGTAAGACTGCCTGCGCCTTTGTGAAACAGATAAATTCTCATGTCGAACGAAACTCCGACAGTTAGAAAGGGTATACAGCTATTAGAAAGGGTATGTAGCTATGCAGCATCAGCATACTTGACGTACATATACATTAGCGTTACCGGAAAGCGAGAGCGATTCTTGGACCAAAGTATACGTGAAACTGAGAAGTACGTTGCGGCGTCTGGAAAGCTCGGTCTTTGTTGTCGTAGGAAATTTTCCGCGAAATATGATAGTTTAACGGAAGCACCTCAGCCTCGCTTTCTCGTTTCCCGGTACGCCAGACCTCACGAACTTTGCGCCCGAAGTTTGCATATCCGCTAACCAAGTGCCAATCCAGATGCGGGCACCTGTCCGTTTTCGGTAAGCTGCAACCAAGTTTACGCTTGCAGAGCCAAAGCGTCTTCATTGCTTTTCCAAAAAAAATGTTGTTTCTCAAATGAGAGTATCGATATTTGAGATCGTATCTCGGGATAGATTCATCCGGCGATAGTCTAGCGTTGGTAGAGCGAATGCCGATACGATTCAAGAAAGAAAAAAAAAAAAAAAAAAAAAAGCTTGTTTCGCTCGACGAATGACTATTTATTGGAATTTGTCTCGATCTCGTCGAGCGCAGAGTAGAGTTCTGGATAGCGCCAGTTGCAGGAACGTAGTGTATACACACGAAGCACGGTAACGGAAGAGAAATGTTGTGGCGATGGGGAAGCGCACGACGGGAGATTGGAGATGTACTACTATCAGCGTACATTGAGGCGAATGTATCGGTTCGTTCGTTCGATACGCCCGGAGCGAAACAAAGCAAGCGCGCCTCCTCGTACGCGTTTCAATCGCGAGACTGCTCAACGGTGGTACCAACGTTGGGGCTGCGCCACCTCTCAGCTGCTATATGCGGACTATACGAGATTGTGTGTACAGTAGACATTGGAAACGAATCGGAAGGGCAAATAACGCAGTCGTCGAGAGAGAGATATATATACGCGATATATAGGAAAGGTACGAGAGCCTCGAGAGGGCTTATAAACGCGTCTAGTAGTACACACGAAGAGCGAAATGATCCTCTCTGAACATATAGAACATATATATCGTACTCGCGTGTTTTGGCCCTCAAAGAAGTAACGATCGAGTATGAGGATCGAGATACCATGCCTAGAATATAGAGATAGCTTTCTCTTCAGCCCACCAAACAGCCCCAACACTCGTTTCAGTGTACATTACGACTTCCCGAACGACAACGTCAAAACAGCCTCAGATTTTTTTTTTTTTTCGCACCTTCGCATTCTTTGTTCCTCGTAAACCTGAACATGTACCGGATCTGTTCTTCGTACGAGGAAAGGCGCGGACTTTTTTAAAATGGTTTTAGCTAACTTCAGCGTCCACGCGAAGCCACCGGAGATGAGTTCGTAAAAATAGGATGTCCTCCCTCGGTGCTGATTCTCATTCGCGCCGTCTCTCTCCGAATGAGAGAAAGGGATGAGGGCATGGAGAACACAGAGGGAAGCGCGGAGTTGGAATTAATAATAGGCTTTAACGGTTTATCCCCCCCGTGGAGTTGGTACAGCGCAGAAGTAGGGAGGCAGGAGCCGAAGTGCGCGGCAGGTGCAAGGGCGGCCGTAAGCTCAAGGTGGCAAGCAGAGAGAGGGGTTGCTGCGGAACATAGCAATTCACACAGGGACTGCCACCTATCCAAGCGTATGTGTGGGCATAAGGTATATATATATATACAGACACACATATTGTATTATGCGCCGTACGGCATACGCTCACTCGTCCATTACACAGGGCGGTAATGTGAGCTCCCGCTGGCTTTGAGTATTAATTATTCGTACACGCGAAACTGGAACGCTCTTCTCCCTTAGAAATTCACACACTACTGATACACGGTTGGAGCGCCTATATGATTTCATAATTTAATAGATTCGAAAATTTTACTAT
Source organism: Buathra laborator (assembly GCA_934046635.1). Classification (NCBI taxonomy): domain Eukaryota; kingdom Metazoa; phylum Arthropoda; class Insecta; order Hymenoptera; family Ichneumonidae; genus Buathra; species Buathra laborator. Next base: position 12,629,773 of record OW203900.1, read on the forward strand.
CCGTTCGTCAAGGGAAGAAATGTAATAATTTTCGTATCCCGCCAATCCTATTTCAATCTATAAATGTTAATACACATGTGAAACTTGTACTGATTCGGTAAATTAATTTAATTATCCGTCGAAATCGGATATATTTGAGTGTACGTCGGATTAGATAATGGATTACGTAGTTCGATTACTTATTCATACATTGATTTTGTCCGATATTGCATTTCGCGTTGCCACGGAGATATAATTATATCTACGAGAAATAAGTTACGTCGGAACAAAAAAAAAATGCTAATTACTAATATAAATTACTTAATAATTAGTCATTGATTGCTATTGCGAAAGAAAATACTGTGCACAGAAAATATGCTACATATTTCGAGTAGAAATATCTAAAAAAATATTATATCATTTTTAATGAATTTTTTTTTATTTGTATAATTTTCAATATTATTTTATCGTATTTAATTTTGTACTAAATTTTTTTTTTTTAATTGATATATCGGAAGATTTTCAACGCTTTATGCGTATACCGGGTGTTTTAAGTCGAAAATTATATCGCAAAAGCTCACATATTGATAAGCGATAGAGGGGATGCAGTAAAGCAAAAAAAAGCTTTAATCGCAACCACGTAGCATAAACGCTTTGTTTCATTCCCTTGCAGTACCGAAGCAATTCACCCCTTTTAATGGCCCGGTACTTTCTCCGGGGCGTTTGTTTACAACGTTTTATACGACCCCCGACATGAAGAATAAAGAGGAACGCTGTACACAATCTCGTGATACGTTTCGCGGTTGCAGCCCCCTCCGCCCCACACCCTTCGTATACACTAAGATTGGCGCGGCGCGGCCTCCTGCGCGAGTTCCGCACGAGGCAACAACCGGACGGCCGAGGAAAATAAGTATAGATCGTAGCGTAAGATCCAACGTGAATAACGGCATACCACGCGTTCGCGGCTCTCGGTCTCTGGCCAAAGAGCATAACGGCCTATCGTCCCTGTGTGCGCTACTGTAGCGCCCGACTACGGGCAATTAACAAATATACACCGTGTTGGCTTGGCGCACGAGTTAATTCGCGGATTTCCAAGGGCCGAAATAGCTAAATGGGAAATTGTTCCTGCCGTATTAGAATTCCCGCGTATAGTTTACGATGTAACCTCAAATATTTGGTACTCCGTAAAAAAAAAAAAAAAAAAAAAAAAAAAAAAAAAAAACACGATATCCGACTTTTTGCTGCGATATTCCGACTGCAGACACAGTCTGTGCAGCGAGACTTATTCCTGTCCGGTGTTTTATCGATTGTTCGAAGTTGCACCGTGAGTTGAACTCACACTACGCGCTGCTGGGATATAAATTTGCTGGATATTCCAAACTATCCGGCTGTGCGATTGGTTAAAAGTGTAGCGCCGGCCCGACGAGAATAAACAACAACCCTCGTTAATAATTATACGCCAAGGGCTTAACAGGATTTACGCGGGGAAATCGATACCGATGATGAAACGAAAGCTTTCGAACGTAGAAAGGCGAACAAATCGGTCGAACGTTGGACAATGTGTCGAACGGTGACGAAACTAACGCGCCGTTTCTCTCGTCAATGCGCGAAACTCGTTCGGGCGTATGCGCTTGTTTCGAATTTCAAACAGAACGGCGATAACTATATCGTCGCACGTTTTCATCAATAATGCACATAACACAGTGGAACAATCATCGGAGCCTCGATGTCGATACACCGAACCGATATAATCGCTAACCACTCGGTATCCAATGAGCGAGAGACGCGTTGCCATATTAGAGAATATCTTTATCATTTGCCGATTGTATGAAGTGTACGGATATCACTGTAGAGATTGATAACGGAGCGCTTTACGCGCGTTGTCCATTTACAATGTTATCAGCATCACGATACGTATTTAGAAGGAAAAACAAAACGATTAATATATTAATAAGATATTTCTTATCGATATAAGTCGAATTCTTTCGACAATTTTTTTATTTTTTTATTTAATGTTCGATTTATTGTTTAAGTACATAAAAATTTCGACCAAAGCTGGAAGAACGGTATTACGGATAAATTTTAGAATATATTTCCGCAAATATATACGAAATTATATGATTAATATATTAATTATATAAAAACACTAAATTATCATATATTTCTAATTTTTTTTTCTTGTATTTCGCAAATCCGTTGCTCTCAGTTCTTTCGTACTAAAGTTTTACGGAAAATATAAAATAAAAAAAATGTCTGCTTTTTTCGGAGATTACGTTTTATGATGGGTCTGTATGATTCACGAAATCATCTTCGAGACTCAATGTCTATAATATTATTTTCTATTCCGTTGCAATGATCATCGAGTTGCGGCGCGTCGCCGAGACTCACGATCGCGTTTGTGTATAGAAAGGGACCATTACGAATAACCGTTATATTCCCAACGTTCGAGATCTCGAGAAGCGAGCGCATCGGGATGCCAGTGTCGGACTGCGGCGCGGTTTCACCGCCTCGCAACAGCTACGATAACGGAATCGTTTTCCCTCTCCGCTCTTCAGCTCGAAAGACTGCCCATAGCTCGTGTGCTCCGAGCAATTCTCTCGCTACACAGATATTATACATAGTATATCTACTTGGGAAGGAACACACCTCGCGATTTCCGTACCTACTGCGTTACTACACCGATCGCCGAGATCTCGGTACCGAGATGAAGTCGCAGCATAATTTCATCGTCGACACACCTTTAGAAGTTTCTATCTCTCTCACTGCGACTCACGATCGTTCACCCCCTTCCCTTTGGTTTCGCGCCCCAGCAATGATTACGAAATTGTGTGAGAACCGTGTCGGGCTTATCGTTAAAAGTTACACTATAAACTCGGCAACCATGAAACTACAATTTTGTATGTAATCATATATTTATCTAACGTGAGGGACATTGCGTGACGAAGAGTTGACCCTACGCAACGAGACGTGGGTGTCATCGTGTTTTATCGTCAGATTTATCGTGAGATTTTCGGGTAGAAACACAAAAAAGGAATCCAATTATACCGACATGAAGGCAGTACTGCTGGGAGGAACCAGACATTCAAACGATTATTATAAACCACACAGCGAGACGTGGATAGGTTTTGAATTTTTTTTTTTTTTTTTTTTTTTTTTTTTTTTTTTTTTTTTACGAAAGTTATATGAGAATGTACACACAATCTCGTTCACGAAGTTTTTCCCATTCACAATGGACGAGCCCTCGAACGCTTTGTACCTGCCTACCGGAAGCTACGTGAGCTGTGACCAGCATTCAACGCACGGATTTTTTTTTTTTTTTTTTCCCCTTTTTTATATTACTTTTTTTCCCCGTCTATTTTCTGTTTTGTAACACTCGAACAATTCGCGGATGAGAAACAAATGGTCGCGCAATACTACACAGTTGAATTCCCTACTCGCTCTCGATGCTCGACGTTCGTGATGATTCGACTATCATTATCCGTATGTACTTCTGTCGCATAGACGTATTTAAACTCGTCGTTCCGTAGGTTACGAAAGAGAGTACCTGTCGCTTAGACACGATCTATAATTCCGCGGAACATTGAAAATAAAAATTTAACTCCGAGAACATTACGAATTTATATTGCGCCGAGCGGAGGCCGGAAAAACCGCGAGTCAAGATCCCATTACTCAATTATCGTTGCACGACCATGTAGCCAACGAGGAATTATAAATTCATTGCGTAATCGTGATCGTCGTTGAACGTTCATCCGGCAACATCGAGCGAACGGGCAAATGGAGTGCGCAATGGGAAGAGGTATAGTATAGACGTATCTGATATATCGAGTGTGGAGCACGAGACTTGCCAATGGCTCGCGGAGTTGCGCACGATATAATTTTTATTAAAATCGGCACAGTTACAGCGCAAATGTAACCCCGTAGTGTGGGATCTGTGAATAGAGTATCGCCATTCACGATGAAGAAGGGAAGTGAACGCACGAAGCAAGGCGTTTATAATGCACACAGCGAGCAAGAAATATACTGGCAATAAGATACCGTGCGACGAGAGCCCAACGGCTGCTCTTTCGCCTTCGCGTTTCTAGAATATGCGACATTATTAATTGCCTGCGTTGAGAGAGCTACGCGCCTTTATTAAGAAACACTGGATATCGTACGATTGCTATGTGGAGCGAAGGTAAGTAGGTGCGCGTAGTTTTGCAGCATTTCTGCATTAGTTTCAGTCAATACTGCGAACGATCGCATGCGAAAAAAAATCGACGAGACGAGAGAAAGACAATATTACATTTCGGGTCTATTAAATCGAAAAAAAGAGCGCTACTGGCGCTCCGTTGACAAAAAAGAGCGATTGGGACGAACGTCGAGTGGTCAATTTTTCATCGCAAACGAGAGACAATTAATTACGAAAAATGTCAAGAGAGACTATAAAACAGAAGAACATCATCGTATTCGCTTCATTACGTAACGGTAACACGATTACGCGGTGCAAATTGGGCAACAAAGCGGGAGAAGCGCACGGTCGCTGAGGTTATACTATACTCCATATTCCATCGTTACGCAGTGGAGTACCCAACATTTTATGCAAATCGGTCCGTGCAAAAACAAGTTGACTGGACCGGTGTGTTTAACGCCCGAGAAAACATTTTGCTAAAACGTTGCGTACGCAAAACCACTACTCCGATTTTTTTTTTTGTTTTTATACAAAAAAATAAATTTATAATGTCAAATAAAAATCATGTTGACGTGAAGATTTTTACGGAAATTGGAGCGAAAAAACCGAGCGGTTCTCTGTATTTCATTCGAAAACAAAGGAATTCACGAAGCCGATTCAGTATTCTCGTAAAACAATGACCCGTAACAGTTTTTTTTTGTATGTTATATTGAAAAAAAAAAAAACTATGATATATAAAACGTATTTCCCACGAAAATTTCATTGTTGCAAATATATATATTTACGAAAATATATTCCATATATCGTAGATATATTTCGCGATATATTACGTTTCCATATGAGATACAAAACGCAATTGCAAAACGTACAGAATTAATCGCCGTTTGTCGCGCCATTTGAAATGGCGAAACGTTTAGAACGAAGCGAAGAGGTTCTCGTAAAGGATTCACAGTTTGGCTGTTCGCACAACCGCTCACGCATTTTCACGCCGCATGTGCAAACCGCTCGATTAAATAGTGTAACATTCGCGTAAACGTAAAGGGAGCGCGAGATGTACCGAGAGGCTGTTGCCACTTGGAAACGATGACGACCGCGAAGTTGAAGAGAATGCGAGAACGAACGAGAAAGCCGAGAGACATAGGTAGCGAGAACAAACGTTTACGGTTAAAGCTTCGAGGTACAACAGGTGAGTACGACGAGAGGCTCGTGTACGTTTCGTACTAACGACGACACTAATACATGCTGAATACGGGGCTTCGTGGGCCTTAATGCACTGACAAAACCCTTAAAGCTCCAGTTTCCATAACCGATCGAACAGCGTGCATTAAGTTAAAATAATTTTATGCCGAAAAACTCCTCGAATGATCCGTAAGATAATTTTATTCCATATTGCAGACATTAAATAAAATTCAATCCAAAGTGAATATGACAAAGTAGCCGCTTCCACGGTCCTTAATAAATGTACATAAACTTTACTCCGACACGACACATTAGGCCCCTCAATCTCACTTTGCATGCTTTTTTTTTTTTTTTTTTTTTTCTTTTTTTTTTTTTTCTCAACGTCGTCGAGTTTCCCTTCGTCTTCTTTTCTTTTGTTTCTCTCGGCGCACTCGGGTTTGGATGGCAAACGGACGAAGGCACAAGACCCTTGGGACTAACAACCGGCAGAGGCCAAGAAGAATAATGGACGTCGGATGCTAGGATAGCGCAGAGACTCTCGGCCTCACCCCCGACGCCTCTATGAATATACATGCCCGGCGACGCTATAAGAGTATGTCTAACTCTTGCCCGATGGGAGAGACCGGCACCGGCACCTTTCCAGCTTTGCTCAACACCTCGAACTCGTCGCCGGCAGTGCCTCTACCTGTGCTTTCGCCACGTGCCAACTTTGCGCGATCTCTTAGTTTTTTTCTTCCCTCTTCTTTCCTTCTCCTTCGATCTTTTTTTTTTTTTTTTTTTTTTTTTTTTTTTTTTTTTTCTTATCCTTGCTACCTCTCCTTTGCCAATTCACTCTCGAGGAAAACGACCCGCCATTCACACACAGGACTGTCGCGCATTAGCATTTTACGGAATGGGCAGTTTCGTGTGTCGTACCAATAAACGCTACGCCTGGGGGCGCACATACGGACTATTACTATATTTATATATCCTTTCGTCTAATGGCACACGCCGGGCAGGCGAAGCTACTGCTACCGATTCTCCTCGTGCTGCAACGATTTTTCGCGAGAAGTAAAGCGAGAGAACGCGAAGGGTAAAAACGACAACAGGTCGAACGGAGAGGCGAAGAGAGCAAAGGCAATCGGCGCCACGCACGAAAGGAGGCCGGGCGTGAAATTGACTGACCTGCACCGACTGCAAAACATAGGTATGTATACGAAGAGCCCATTATATTATTGTATTCAGGCAAAGGTATAACAGTACAGAAACGTTCTCTCTTTCTCTCCGTCTCTCTCGCCGCGGACATCGAGGCACCTGACATAAGTATTCGCCGGGATCGTTTACGGGTCTCAAGCACTTCTGTGGACGTGCTACCACCCGCGATGATCTCCGGAGCTGAATCCCGACACGAGCCGAGGAAAAAGATCGCGGCACCGTTAGGACGGCACCGCTCGCGTTTCTATCTTTAACTTCCAACCCGTTAGAAATAGCTAAGCCATGCGATGAAAGACTCGATTGTAGTAGCATTGGTTATTACGGTAAATGCACGGCCTCTCATTCACGTCAAGGCCACTCATTATTATTTTTTTCAATTTAAATTTCGTACGAAGAGTCGTAATCACGATCGATAAGCGAAATCGAGGCAATCATACGGAGTATATACTTCGACGACTCGTTTGCGTGATGAATAATAATAAAAAAAAATATCATTTTTTTTTTTTTTTTAATATTGTTAATTTCAGAAGCGAATTATGGAGGTCGTGCAGTCAGGCGACGAATAAGAATTACAAAAAAAAAAAAAAAAAAACAACGTTGTTACGTCGTGATTAGAAACACGACGCGATAATGACGGTTAATTAGCTAATCGTCTATAGTTTGTCTGATTACATGAGTTATCGGAGTTGATGGTCGCCTATCAATGTGTTCTTATGACGTGCCACGAGTACGAAGGTCAGCCGGGCGACATACGCGACGAATAAATTGATGGCTATCAACGCGTAGGCGTCGTCACGATTTCGTGTTGGTTCTCCCCTTCTAATAACGTCCTACAGTCGTGTTATCGTAAATATTATATTTTATATTTCAAAGGGCGTATCTGGAACAGCGTTGCGGAGGAATCCGTGCGTTTGCGGAGGAACTCGCGCGTCTAATCTAGCAATCGCGACGTGACGTTTTCGCGGCTCAGCACATCGCGGCCTGCAAGCAACAGACGCGCGCGCACGGAGTGTACGAAGCACGTACTAAAACGTTGCGTCGCGCTGGCAGGAGTCCACGTCACCCAACCCACATCTCCTCTGTCCTCTGGTATAATAATACCGGAGACCGGGGCCACTTGAAGCACAGGGAAAGTCGGAATAACGTTGTAAAAAAAAATTGGAGTTTCGACGCAGTGGAATACGATACTTTGAAGAATTAGGGTGCATACTATGGCAAGTAATTCTTTAGAGTGCCATATGCGCTGTGTGAAAAATCCAATTTTTTACAGCGTAGTTTCCACTCGCTACGTGTTTCGACGCCACGCGAAAAAAAAAATAAATATATATATCGAAAAATATATCTATAATATATTTCAAATATTTTCATCGAAAAATCATGTATTACGAATATATCTTCGTAAATATAAAATAAATTATTTAATTAATTTATTGTATAATAAATATTATATTAAAATATTAAATTAATTTATAATAAACGAAATATTAAATATAATATATAATAAATTATTCATATAGTGTCGCGGAATTTCATAGTTTTTTAATATATTTCTCATTATTATTTTTTTTTTTTAAGGCATTTTTTTTTTCATGTGTGACTGACCCCTGTTGCCCCGACTCATTAAAATAAAATTTGAAGGAAAAAAGATTCACGCGTACGCTGATTCCGACGGTTTCATACAGCATTGCGAGAGACGTGGCACACATCATTCGTGTAAATGAAAATAAGAAATGGCATAAGAGAAAAAAAGAGCTGAAACGTTAGTAACTCGAAGCCCGCGACCGGATGCCTCATTGGAATGCCCTTCTTCGCTCTGCTTCTATCTCTCTCTCTGTCTCTCTCTCTCTCTCCATCTGTACTATTCATTACGGCGAACGTTTGCCTCGTTATACTGTTACAAATCGTATAATTGTCGCTTCCACACAGTTTGAAGTTAAAGAGGTCAAAGGCAAAGAAGAATGAAGAAGCGCGCGTTAAACGAACGATTTTCTTTCGTGAGTAAACGAAGTTTGCATATATTGCGAATAACCATTGGCGCAATGGGACAAGCAATGTGAGATTATATATACATAGATATACCATTTTTTTTTTCTTTAAATCAGTGGCTCTCGTGTAGCGTAAGGCGAAGAGCGAAAAATGCTCGGGTAACCGTGATGCGATAGCGTGTGCTGTTGGTGTTTCGCTTTTGCTTCAATTGCCAGTGACGGCGCTTGGGTAATTCCACGGTAAAAACTCCTTCCCACTTTCGCATCTCCCATTCGCTATCTAAAATACTCGCTTACGAGCGGAGAATAGATATATATATATATAATGTCCTATATATCTACTGTTGGAGCGAAGTGTTGAACGCACACACGATCGGTAGGAATAATGTTTGTCGAAAGAAAAATGGTACGGGTGCCGTTTCTGTGTGTCTGTAGTTCCACATTTATATATATATATATATATATATATATATATATCCGTACTGAAAAGCAGCGCGAGGATTTTAGACGGTGTTGCGAAAAAGCCGTTCGACGAACTTTCGCCTCAAAGCTAACGCGGGTAAATAGAAATGGTTGCCGGGCGTTATACGCTCTTTTTTTTTTCTCTCCATCTTCGTTCCATCTTTTCTCTCGGCGGGTAACTCTCGGCGGTCTCGCTTGCTGCGATTTCAGCCCCTGTGAGTTATCGGAATTTCGTAGAACCCAAGAAAAACTTTTCATCTTTCGCGAATGTGCACGAGGGGGTGAGAAGGCGAGGGGTGGAGGGAGTGTGTGGCAAAGAGCGACGAAGAGAAGAGAAACCGAAGCGCCCGGTGGAAACGGTACGAATCAATTTTTCGACGTTGATGTACAAGTTGCGCCGATCCCTCGGCTTTCAGACAAACGTTCGAATCTCGCAAAACGGTACAACTCTCTTTTGAAGCCGTAACAACTATGCGCGGCAACGAAAAAGCCAATAAAACGCGGTTACAGCGTCTCGCGTGTCGAACGTTGACTCTATTTTTTTTTTTTTTTTTTTTTCAACTTCTTTTCCCGTTAAAACCACAATTTCTCATCGATTATTCCGATTAATCCGTTGTAACGAGAAAAAAAAGCTTCGTATAGAGAGTCCAATCGGCAATCAAGATTTATCAAAGAAACGACGGCGCAATCAAAAAAACAATCATAGATTTCTCCTTTCATTTTGTCGAGTCAAGTGTACGAGATATCGCGAACAAACATTATCGCCGTTGTGCAGTAAAAATCTGCGCGATATGCTTGGAAAATCGAGGAAAACATGAGTCAAATTGAGACATCTTCGTGGGTTTCAAAAGCCCGATAACAATGGCGTTTTATTCTAATCGGATTTCTCGGAAAATCTTCACAGCGATCTCCAATCCTCCTGAGACCACACCGGCAAAAGTCAGACCCTCCCCCCCCCCCCTCCCTCCCTCCTCTTTCTCGTTACGACGGACAAACGAAATTTCGGAGCTTCGAAATTCCGCCAAAACTCGCAGAGTCACCCACTTGCGGAGAGATAGAAGCGTGCGGTTCCATCATCGCCCGCAAGAGCGATTGTTCTCTCTCGTTGTCTCGCGGTGCACAACAAACAATAAACTACCTTCTAATCTCTATGCACAACAATGAACGTGAGGGCGGGGTGTGGGGTAAACGACACGGGGAAAGGATGAGAGGCCCGGTGTGGTAGAGACACAGAGAAGAGGAGAATGAGCGACGGTTTGTTCCGGGTAGTTAATACGTAAATGGAACTCGTTGTGTATGAAGGAGACAGCAATGTATAACGCGCGATGGACCATACGCGGAGTATAACATTTTGGAATACGACCCCTGGCAACGTAGATACAGAGAAAGATGTTGGGATTGGAATAGAGAAGCGCCGTAACGTGTTTCGCTGACGCGAGGCTTTTGTGCAGATAGAAACGAAACGTGAACGACATATCTCCATAAACGAAGATTCAAGCTTCGTGCTCTCTATATGGCTCTTCTGGCTTTGAATTTGTAATGCACCAATCGAAATATAGCTGTTATCTTCAACGACATTGTACAACGGCTGCCCGGACGATTGCATCGGGAGCCAAATAAGATCAGATTTCGTGGAGTCATCTAATTCCGTAATAGCCGAAGGACATTGACGGTATTAAATTTAACTCCACTAAACTAAAATTAAAAAAAAAAAAAAATCATATCTACCGTAATAATGGGGGTGTATAGGTGTTAAAATGGAACCGGCGAAGAGCGTCAATAAAAATGGTAACAATGGTAACAGTTCTCGAAATGGCTATTTCGTAATAGCCGAAGCACATTGACGGTATTAAATTTAACTCCACTAAATTAAAATTTGAAAAAAAAAAAAAAAAAATCATATCTACCGTAATAATGGCGGTGTATAGGTGTTAAAATGGAACCGGCGAAGAGCGTCAATAAAAATGGTAACAATGGTAACAGTTCTCGAAATGGCTATTTCGTAATATCCGAAGCACATTAACGGTATTAAATTTAACTCCACTAAATTAAAATTTGAAAAAAAAAAAAAATCATATCTACCGTAATAATGGCGGTGTATAAGTGTTAAAATGGAACCGGCGAAGAGCGTCAATAAAAATGGTAACAATGGTAACAGTTGGTGCCGTGAAACGCAAAAGATTGAGATGCAAAGAGATTGGAGTTCGTAATAAGCGCGATGGAGGAACGCCGCTTCTGATTATTCGCATGAAAGTCGAGCAGCTATTGCGGACACGATCGATATACGTTCGGCGGTCCGTGCAGTATCGCGGTGATAAATCATTGTGACGAGGTGAACGAAAGTTTATCGTACGGGACGTCGAGACAGAGAGCTCTCCTTCCGCGATTTTTTTATTTTCTCTCCTTTCCTTCCATCGCGCACGGTCGGCGTTCCGGTGTGACCTGCACGAGATATTTTCGCTTCGACGCACGATCTCGTGTCTCTCCGCATCCACCTTCACCTCACACCAGATTCCTCCCCTGCGAGATCGCGGCGAATGATCGATACGAAATGCATTTTAAAATTTAAATATATCGAACGCTCCGCGAGTGTTTCTCTCAAAGTTACCGCGCATCACGACTAATGTCTATCTACCCGAGTTACAGTGTCGTATTGTCGCTCATTAGTTAATTAGAGAATTAAGATCCCAAAGCAATGGACTGATGAATAAGAGACTAATTTAGCTTCCCGTTGCGTTCCGAATTCCCAGCTACAGTCAATTTTCAACGGTAAGCTTAATCCAGTTGCGCATCGGTAGGATAGTTTGAAAAGAGAGTTGTCGGAATACAGACGTTCGATTGCTGCCGGAACACCAAAAGCCATGCGCCTTTCTCTCCTTACACAGCGAGGGTAGTGCCGGCATGTTGGAGAAGAAGGCGAACACGAGAGTAGAGCAACGGAAATGGGAAGAAAACGGAGGTGGAAGCGTCGGAAAAGTTGTAGAGACCGAGTTCCTCCAGTGAACTTTCATTACGCGGTACGACCCGCGTACCGTCCGTCGTCGGATTCTCGAGACCGGGCGAGTCTCGTCGAAGTAAAGCGCGGGGAGGACGGGGGATGAAGTAAGAAAGGGGCGCAGAACGGAAGATAAAAAGGTTGAAGGAAGCAAAAAAAAAAAATAAGGAAGCAGTAGAGACCCTATACGTTTGGTTCTGAAGGTATGATTGGAAAAGTTCGACTCGGTACACAGAACAGTGAAAAAAAAAAAAAAAAAAAAAACTTATGTATATCAGGTAACTGTAGGCTCGCGATATTTCGAATTCCCAACCGATTTATTCGAACGGCAGCATCGTCAACGTCGTTGAAAGAAGTAAAGAAAAAAAAAAAAAAAAAAAATGAACATCTCGAGTTCGAGATATAATTCGCATATATGAGTATTATATGTTTTCGCATGAACGCAGTTCCGCATACGAAATCGTCAGTAAAGTGTACTCACTTCCGTATATACGTTTACGCATATCTGCAAACGCAGATATACACATATAAGCAAAATGCACGGGACGAATAATGTTCCAAGAATCGATTTTGCACCTCTCTGTATACGAAGTTCTCTTCCCGGAATAATCACACTCTCGACTTGCGCGCGGGTCCGACACACACCGGGTGGTGGTGCCACACGGCAACTATGCAATAATATATTTCTCGCACTCTCATTATTACTCGGTACACCGCTGTGAGCTCTCATTCGTCACAAGATTCACGAGTTTCGTATATATTTATATATATCGCATTGACGAGAGTAGCGCCACGCGCTCGGAGAAGTACGAAGGATTGAGAGGGGAAATCAACGGAAACCGATATCGCATATTCCAACTACACAAAAAAAAAAAAAAAAAATAAGATAATTCATCGAATTTCGATAACCGGATAGACAATCGCGCGACTGTTATTCACGGAAATGATAATCTATCGCGAATTGATACGAAATGAGAGCAATTAATTTTTAAGGGAATATAACGCTATTTCACTGAGAAAAGAGTTTATTCATAGTTCGCGAATAAACAGTTGAACATTTTTAAATAATTATTTATTCATTGTTACCAAATGTCAGTTGAACCAAATAAGATTCGTTAACTAATGGCAAATATTTTTTCGATTTTATTCGACCCAATTAAGTATTAATTTACTTAATTAACATTTTTTGAGAGTAATTACATTTTTTTCTATATACATTACCATTTACCGTATTTTTGCCATTTTTACCATTAAACATTAACCATTTTTTTTTTTTTATTACAATTTTCGACATTTTTACGATATACTTGTTACCACGAATAAACTCTTTCCTCACTACAAAACGGAGCAGAAATTTTCCGAAAATAAAAAAAAAATATCGAAAGCCAAGAATTTTAGCGAATAAACAAATTTTATTAGCGAACATAAGACGCTCTTCTTAACCGCGTGTTACGTTAGCGGTTAACCGAGTATTTCCTCGGGAGCGTATGAAAAGCGCCGGTGTAGCGTAAAAGGGGTATACAATGGTAAAAGATATTCTTCGCGACAGATACTGTGCGAAACGATAAAATCTGTACCGCGTGCGCGCCGTTTCGCGTAGGTTGGCGAACGCGCACTGCTTTTCGCTATGAAGAGCTTTTTGCGAGTGCACAGTTCATGGGTGGGGAGATGGGAGCGTTGTAGCACACTACTCTATTTACGAGGCGCGTTTATGTCCCGCGGATAGCAGTGGTACGCACGTGCTTGCGGCGATGGAGGAGGGACACGAGATGCCAATGTGGCCCCCGATGGTTGCCTCTGCTATTCCTGTTGCCCGTTTGAAACAGCCGCATGCAACGACAACATATACGGATCCCGTATAGCGTAGAGGTACAGCGAGAGAGGGCTATGTATTGGGTACTGGTGCGAGAATAGAGCGATTCGCCTATCTGCAAAGTGGCTTTTAGGCAGCCGCTTGTATTACACGCCGGGACGAGCACGTAAGATAGATACGGTACAACAGTATTGTATACTGTACTATCCAGTAGTATTATAGTCAGGGAGTGCAGGTAACCACGTACCTAATTCCCTGTCCTTACTTCTCCTCCTACGCCTTCGCTTCTTCTTCTTCTCCGACCCCAACCCGGTCCCTCCCCCGCGCTCCCACCTTCTCCCGTTCATGATATGGCCGAAGCGTTATTTCCCTTCGCTATCGCTACATAATTTTACGAGTTGCCGCCTCCACTATGACCCGATGAATATGAGGCTGTGCTATCGATAATAGCTATACATATACACGACACATACTAAAATCGAACGGACAGCCTTCCAAGTGTACGATAAATAAACGATGAGTTCCAGGATACACATCGTATGTGGACGATAAAATTTACGTATTTATCGTCAATAAAAAAAAAATATTCGGGGAAAAAAAAAAAATCTTGAAATATAAAAGATTCGCGTCGTTTTTTTTTTTCGGAGTATCAATATATTCCGTTTGAATATAAAATTAAGTATGTGAATGGATTTTTTAGGATTCTTAAATTAAACGAAAAAAAAAAAAAAAAAAAAAAAAAAAAAAATGGCGAAATTATGATATTTCTTCTCGCGTTTTTCATCGTCCAGCAAACGGTACAAAGAAAATTCGGAATTTTCATTTGATACCCAATATCTTATACATTTTCGCCATAGGCTACGATGGATAACGGAATTTTCCTATAGTTATTATCGGAAAGTTATGAAATCGATTTCTCAAAATACCAATAATCTCTCACTAAATTAGATAGAAAATAACGTTATTAATTTTTTCATCTCATTCGTCGTTTCATTGCTATCTCAGTCGCGATCTCTTATACATATATATATATTCGCTGGTCACGAATTCGCCACTTGTTTTACTTCCACCTCTTTATACGGAAATTCACGTGCGAAATAAAAAAAAAAAATTTGGCCATTAACGCCGACTTAAATTATTCTTGCGCGCTGATGTCGCAAGATAAATGTAAAAAAAAAAAAAAAAAAAAAAAAAAAACGAAATTGGAGAAATTTTATCGGAGGTACCAAACCTAACCTACGTGCAAAAGTACCGTGTCACTCGCTGAACCAATTTACGGGAATTCGCAAGGTGTCGAGGGTATACCGCTGCGGACTTTCAATCCTATTCCAGGTTAGCTTTTGGAGCGAAGATAGCGAGAAACGTAGTGCAGCGGGAGGGGAGAGGGAGGGGGGGGGGGGAGGTTATGCAGAGAGACGAAGAGAGATGAGAGTGACTGAGGTAAAACGTTCTTCGCCGTCGTCTTTCCCGTTGGTTCCTTTCACCAAAGGACATATTTCTCCAACGTGCCGGACGTGTGAAACTCTCGCTGATCGAGCGGTCGTTCCCACCGAACGCTCACGCGCGCGCGCACACACACATGTAACCCGGTAGATCCAATAACGATTTGTAATATTGACATATACGAATTTATACATATGTATACTACGTGTATACATATATATATATGTATATATGTGTGTGTGTGTGTGTGCGGGAAGGACGAAGGCGATCGACGTGTACGACAAGAAGAGGTACAACTCTCGTACAGCGCTACCAGCTGTGTAGCTTCTGGCAAAACGCGGCATATACCGCGAATTACGAAACCTCGACACCCGCTCTCCCGACAAGCATGTTGAATGTCTCATATCGAGGTTATCCTCTCTATGTTTCGCAGCGGGACAATGTCGTATCTACGATCGCATACAAGTCTCACTGCAACTTTTTTTTTTTTTTTTTTTTTTTTTTTTTTCGTTCATTGTAAACTCGATGTTTTTTATAAACGAAACGAAATTTTCCGAACATAATTTTTTTTTTTTTTTTTTTGGCTCAACCCTTTTCTCGTTTCTGAATTTTCATCGAGACTCGCGGTATTTTGCCCGAACGTTATTCCTCACTCCCGAAGCCTTCGTCTCTTTTGCTCGGCGCCAGATTGCTCCCTATCGCTCTGACAGACGCTTGCATAATGCATACCGCACGTGGCTACAAGCTACTACTGTGTACATACGATATATATACGATAGCATAGCATAAGAGGCTGAGCTCAACGTAACGCGTGGCCTATACGGCCCGCAGCAATTTAAATCTTTTTTTGTTTTCCTCTCTCTCGGCGCTCCTTTTGCTTTTTCGGACTCCTACCTCCCTACTACTAGTTCCCTGTACCACTCACCCCCTTCAGAGGGTTCCCATGGAACTTTTTCAATGTATATACAGTTTTAAAAGCTCCTGCCAGCAGCTCGGTCTCGCGAGCTGCATAATGTAAGCCACTCGCGCGACGTTAGTGCGGAACTGCATGGCTGCGGGATGAGCAGTGGGAGGCACATCGCTTCTAACTCCCCCCGCCCCCCCCCTCCCCCACTTCTCTCGCGCCTCCGTCGTCCTGTGTGCGGTATCTTGTTCGTTGAATTTGTACGTGTAGGGAAATATGAGAGGGCGGCGGCGGCAGTTTACGAGCAGCCCGTTTAGCGCACCAGCCTCTTCCGACTCGGACCTCGCGCCCTCGGAAAGAAAATTTATGATCCTCCTTCTCTCTCTCCCCACCGCTGTAACCCCGCGTCTTGAACCCGCGAAACTCTCTTTTGCCGACACTGGTATAAGTATAAGCGATTCTTACTTTTTTAAACATTTTTTTTTTCTTTTTTCTCTCTTTCGTCTTCCAAGTTGCGTAATCGCGAGTAGTGTGACTTGTTTTTTTTTTTTTGTGTTTTTTTTTTTTTTTTTTTTCGCTTTTTTTTAACGCAAGAATTACGTAATCCGCGGGTCGGTGAATCTCAAAAGTGACGATCTCGCGTGCACACGTGTCGCGCACGGACGGGAAGTTACGAGCGCAATTTTATGGATACCGGCAGTTAAATCGCTCCGCTGCGGCGCTATGATTCTCTCGGCTCTTCACCGACCCAACGAAATCTTACGCACTGTTAGTCAATAATTTTAATATAATGATAATAATAATTAATATTAATAATCTCTGTATCTAAGTATACGATTATTCATATTATTGATTATAATAATAATAGTAACATTATAATATCTATAATCTGTTAGGATTAAGGGACTTTATTTTCGTACCACAGACGACGCAAAGAAATATTACGAATGGAAATAAACTCCGTTTTTTTTTTTTTTTTTTTTTTTTTTTTTTTTTTTTTTTTTTTCGTCAAGTGGATAACATTGCATGTTTTTTGCAAAATTCGTGCTATCATCTGTTCAAACCTCCCACTTCCGACATTCGATAGGAATGTCACGTACCATTCGACGATAAAAGCCAATAAAAAAAAATGATAATCGAACCTCAAAACATTTAAATCTTCTCGTGTTGTGTTAGAAAAAAAAAAAAAAAAAAAACCTCATTTCGAAAAGTTTTATCTCATTTGTTTCAGTACGTCAACGATAGCCGCGCCGTTTCGCAAGTGTTGTCGAAGTTATCGCGGCGGTTGGTTTCATGTTTGTTCAACTTGTTTAAACGCAAGCAGAGTTGACACATAACTATCGCATTAAAATACCGAACAACGCTTTTGGTAGTTTTATCTTTATGATTTAATGTCTCCTATCGATGTGACATAACCTCGAAAAATACAGGAATTCGAATAAAAAATGTGTTTCGTACCTATTTTTTTTTTTTTTTTGGAGTTTTTTTTTTCTCGGGGACACGTCGGCTACGTGGGTAGCGGAGAAAAAAAAATCGTCAAAGAAGCGGACGCTCACTCTCGCCGGGTGGAGAATGCACAATATCACAGGGGGCTTTATCACAGCACGTTAAAGTTGGGATACAATGGGGGCAGCGCCACGGGACACGGGCCTTTCGTTTGAACACATTCACAATCCACAAGCGCGCACTACGGGTACCCCGCGCGACTCCGCGGTTCTCCTTCGTCTCACTTCGCCGTACGAATGTTCAAGGCCCCTTCGTTTTTTTGTTTTTCTTATTTATTTTTTTCGTTCGCCCGAACGCGATAATGTATTATACCGGGCGGTCGAGGGACACACTGACACTTTGAGATGCACTTCGGCGCGTCGCGATGTCTTTTCACTGCCTTTAGCTCTTCCCTTTCCGAACAATTCTCTTCTTTCGGCTCTCTTATTCTCACGGATCGCAAGCGGCAGCACGATATTCCCCCCCTCTGTGGCTTGTCCGACGCCAGCGGCAGTCGAGAGGAGCGACTAGCCTGTTAGCAACGTGTCTATACGTCTTCGTAACTGGCTTACTTCCTCTTCACTTTTTCCCTTTTATTTTTATTCACTACCACGATCTCACTTCTGCCTGGGGCCACTTTTTATTTTTCTTTTTATCTCGAAAACTTTTCGCAACTTGTCTCCCGTTACACTCGTTCTCGTGGATTCGCGCGAACTCGACGAAACTTCGCGTGGAAGCGCAGTAGAGCGTCGAAGAAGAGAAAAAAAAACTTTTCGTCTCCGTTGGATAAATAAACGTATTTTTTAATCGCGTTGAATAATTGACCGATAATGGAGCGGTTTATTGGAAGAGCTGTTTATTCGCTCGCTATTATCGTCCCGTTCGTTGTCCCGTCAAACTCGACGAAACTTCGTTACTTCGAGAGTTTTTTTTCACGGATATTGTACGGGTTATTATCGACACTGAGTTTTCGATTTCACACCGTTCGCGTTGCAAGCAAAATCGATTTATAATCGTCAGTCGCGAACGAAGTAACGCGATGGTTACGCGATACTATTGTCGATTAGTTTTTTTTTATGTATAATAGTCGCCGACGCACGCGTATCAGTTTACGTTTCGCTGGAAAAATACGTTTTCTTGTTTCACACAGATCGCGTCAAATTTCTCGAAACGCGAAACTTCCGCACGTTCACTTTACTGATTTTTTTTTTTTTATCGACAAAAAAACTTCAGTCACTTGTTTCGACGAATGATTACTTAATTGATATTAATAACGAAATTTGGCTTCACACGATTTTCAGTCTTGACGATGATGAATCTCGACGAAAACTTCGCGTTCGAAAAGATCGAACGGTTTTGTTTTAAACACGAAGATTATAAGTCTCGCAACACACGTTTGTTTTTCTGTTTTTTTTTTTAACCTTTTTCTAAGGAATCTCAGTACTTTCACCCGGCGACGTGTTCTCGCGCTGCACACAACTGGCACACGTTCTCGTGCACCATAGACCGGGAGAGAAACTCGTATAAGAGGTGACCGGGGACGGCGAATTATAGTGCGAGAATCGTGTGAGGCTCGGGAGCGACAAAACGCGCGTCGTCTCACCCTCGCGTACGGTCGAGCACTGAGTCAGCTACACGAGTGACGGCACCGCCGACTCCCCCACTCGCCAACGGACTGGAGTGCCGAGTCGGTGACTCGACTCGAGCCGAACCGAGGCGACGCGCGGCGAACTCTACGCGCGGTCGCCGAACGAACACCGAGCGACTGGTCCGAGGTATCCGTATCGTGCGCGAACGTTAAGATTCACTCGTCTCTCGGTCCTCGACCGAGTCGCAATGATTAATACATCGTTTTATAATTTATTGAGGAAAAAATTCAATAACTATTTTCAGTTCGAGATTTATGAAAATGGCATTGATAAATAAACCTCCGGCGGAATAATATTTCATTGGTTTTCAAACGCGCGCTACTGCAATGTACGATTGAATGAGGATAATCGCTTCGTACGTATATCCTCTCCCCGTCTTCCCTCTCGGGATTCTGGTCAAGAGTTTCGCTCTTTAGCAATCCTCGAATGTTTCCCCGCACGGCATAGCTGTGCCGGACGACAGGTTTTCTCGGGTCTCTTCGATCCGCAGCCACGTTTTAGACCGGAATCGACGGAACCCCAACTGCGGCTGTGCATGCGTATGGGACACGACGATGCTTGGAAGGACGACTCAAGGTCTACCGCTTTTGTCAGCTGATGTCTGTGGTGTCCCGTCCCGGAGTCGCTAGAACTCATTCTCCATGCATCTAACACACACACTCGTCGCAATTTATCGAAATAAGAAAAAAAAAAAAAAATCTGTACGAAACGTGCAAAAAAAAATAAATCCATATATAAAATATAAAAAAAATGATATACGTAATAAAATCGAATAAAAAAAAATTTATTTAAATATTAAAAAAAAAAAAAAAAAAAATATACGTTTTTCCATTCGACGAAGATTCGAATTCATTCGTCCTGTGCCGGAGTCGCTAGAACTCATTCTCCATGCATCTAACACACACACTCGTCGCGATTTATCGAAATAAGAAAAAAAAAAAAAAAAAATCTGTACGAAATGTGTAAAAAAAAATAAATCCATATATAAAATATAAAAAAATGATATACGTAATAAAATCGAATAAAAAAAAATTATTTAAAAAAAAAAAAAAAAAAAAAGGTTTTTCCATTCGACGAAGATAATACCCTATGAAACAGAGTCATACGCTATTATAACAGCCACGGCGTTTAACATCGAAATATTCGTACAGCGGATTGGTCGAATCTAGTTAACTGTCCGCTCAGTCGAGCACCGAACTTTGATCTAATAACGATTTGCACGCGATCGCGATTATATCTTCATTCGCGCAAATATAATCGGAGCGGCCCGGGTACGGGTCGTATCGTGCCGGTTCCGACACTCGGTTGCTCTCGTGGATTGAAACGCCTGGCTTTTTCACGGGAGGCGCGAGCGCGCGCGCGACGTCGGTGGTGACGGTGACGGCGGCTAAGAGAGCGGCTCTGATGAGCTCACGAGAGTTCCCCCCCTCCCCCTTCCCACCTGAAAGGAGTTACTATACGAGCTCTACGAAGTTTTGGACTTTGTTCGGCGAACGATCATTAACCATTCACGAAGACTGGGCTCCACGCGAAGCCTGAAATTCTCTATGGTTTCATTTGCCAGAGGAAGCGTGTTATTTTTTTTTTTTTTTTTTTTTTTTTTTTCGTCTCTTCGATTTGCGATTGCGACTTATTTCGTGGTGTTAGGTTAAGACAGAAAATGAACTCTCCGCTATTCCATATAGTCGAAAAAAAAAAAAAAAAAAAAAAAATTGGGGGAAAAAAATAAAAATAAGAGGGTCTGAGTAGAATATAGCGTATGAGAAAGGGGCCTCGAGCGTAGCCCGGGAAATCGACTTTGCTTGCCAGCCATACGGACATCGCATGATGAAACCGAAAATGCAAGTCCGATGTGTGTGTCTCGTGTACCTTCGGGGATACTGTACCAACTACGGGTGAATATACACTCCGAAAACTCTCGAAAGTGAGGGAGAGCCGGAGTGCTATCGCGCGCGTATAGTCTCCGGTTGTAGTTTCATCTTGCCGGGAGTCCCGGCTTCACGGTTCATTTGCCGTGTTCTCCCCGACGAGCCACCGCGGCCGAACGAGTCTCATTTTGCCGAAACGAATGCACCTGGTTTAGCCCCCGCAGGCACGTCCTCTCTCCGTACCAACTCTCCCTCCCCTTTTCTCCCCTTTCCTCCCCTTTCTGTCAGAGAACATCACATGCAAGCCAATTGCAATACTACCGTTCATCTTCTCATTCTCCGAAAGTTACAACTCATTCGGCGCAACATTCGGCGTATTAGCGACGCGCGCACACGCATATAATAATCCACACGCAACAATGGTCAAACGAAATAAAGTTATGCCATTGTACATTTTTTTCGTTAAAAAAATTCGTATTTCGATATACGGTAAACGTTAACCGATTTTGCACTCACTTAAATTCTTCGCGTATTCTCGCATTTCTTTACCGTCGCGAGACGCCCCCGTCGCGTGTAAGTACGACGATATTCCGAGCGCACGAAAGCCCTGGCGTGTCTGAGTACTACGGCGAGAAGGATGAAGTTACAGAGAGAGACACCCTTTTCCTTATTATTTTTTTTATTCTTTCGTTTTTTTAAAACCATTTTTTTTTTTTTTTTTTTTTTTTTTTTTTTTTTTTTTTTTTTACGTCTCGAAGAAGAAGGGGGAGTCGCGCGTAGGTGCGCGTGTTTCAGGCGGAAGATAGCGAGAAAGAAAGACGAGGATTAAAAAAAAACGTGAAGAGGATATATTCTTGAATCGTAACCCAATCTCAGCAGGACTGGTGAGGCTCCGCGCGCGCGCGCCTCGTAAGATATCGCAGAGAGAAAAAGAATATTAAATCCGTGTTCGAGACACGCACTCTACGTATCCGTTCTTTCGTTCTTTATTAACTGTCCTCGCTATTCTCTTCTCTCGACTAGATAACTCCGTGAAATTCAGTGAGATACGCCTCCCGCTTGTCTCGCATCGATTCGAGAATAAAAAGATTAGTCGCGTTATTTCGTCTTTCATCCCTCGAAACATGGATTCAGTAGGGAACACTGCAGTGTTGCCGAGTGCGACGTGTACCGAGACACTATACGAAATGAGAAAAATGATTATTTCGTCTAGAAAAAGCTACCGGCAAACGGGAGGTGAGCGCACGGAGAAATATAAAGATTGAATGGACGAACAAAAGGAGAATGCATTGAGATCAAATCGACTTCTTTCTTCTTTTCTTTTAGTTTTAGTTTTTTTTTTTTTTTTTTTTTTCATTATCTTCATTTTTCTTTACTACGATTTTCTTATCCCACGAATCCGCGATGTAATTCGCTGAGCGAAGTATTCGTATCTTTGCCCCGTCGAAGCGCTCCCGTGTTTCGTCTCTTTTATCTCGCGTTAGTTTTTTTTTTTTTTACTCGACTAAGCTTTACCGGCGTGATGCCGAGGGCTTTCGAAATGATTACATTTTTTATTTATTACATTTTTAAAAAATATAATCGTTGTTATATAAATTATTAAATATTATAAAAATTATTACGTAACAATTATAGAGGATTCGCGAAAATACGAAACTTCACATAAATACATTTTTTTTTTCACAATCGAAACAGTAAGTATTCGCGACGCGATTTCGTGGAACCGGCAGTTCTGTTCTATCTTCCGC
Organism: Buathra laborator; assembly: GCA_934046635.1. Lineage (NCBI taxonomy): Eukaryota > Metazoa > Arthropoda > Insecta > Hymenoptera > Ichneumonidae > Buathra > Buathra laborator. Next base: position 12,652,645 of record OW203900.1, read on the forward strand.
CATCATGCCGTTCGGGGAGATCCAATAAAACTGTAATTTTGATCCACGCTACGAAGAAGGAAGCGTTGGATGTTCTTTGCCCGTTGGTTGGCACGTTGGATCCAATTTAATTGCTTTCTCTTGTCCGTGGAGTGGCAAACGCTAATATGAATTACTGTCTCGTCTCGTTATCTTCGCCTGTGTACTTTTACGATCTATAAACAAATCGACTCTTTCTCCTGTTTTTTCCGACGCGTATGTGCAAATTTCGTCTTTAAATAAATGTGTGTATATCGAATAAAGAATTACATAATCTGTTGGTGAAAACACGCGGTGGAGAATTCAAAAGTCGAAAGGGCACACTTTCTAACCTGTGCGATCGTCTCGCATTGTTATCGCTGCCCCCGGTGCTTCGCTTTACTTTCTATTATAGTATATTCTTGTATATATAGTTATATATATATACATATATAACTGTACTATATACACGAAGTACTGTGACTCCAGATCTTTCTTTGCACTGTATTAAATTTCCATTTTCCGCCGAAGACGCAATAATAACGCGGCAAGAGGGCGCAACGAATAACGTAAGAGAGAGAGAAAGCGCGCGTTCTTTGTACCGTTTCCAAGCTCAAGGTTCGAAAGGGGATGAGAGGGCCTCTTCCGTACTCCCCCTCTCCCTTTCAGACCAACCGAGCGCGAGTACAATAGAAACTCGCGAGAGGATACAATGGATTTCGTCTTGGAAGAAATTCGAAAACCGCGCGACACGACCGAGACCCTGAGAGCGCCGCGAACAGAACGCCAAAAGAATAATGGTCGATGGGGACTTTAATCTCGCGATATAAAAATATTCTCAAAATAATATAGCGCCCCCTACAATGCGCGGTGCATTGATTTCGTGAAATTTCATTTTCGTATTTAACGAATGCGTCAATTTGTCAATAATCGATAGTAGTTGACAATTTCGAGAACATTGGTGTCGTCTGATACATTTATCAAAGAGAGAGAATTTCATACATAACTTCGAATTCAGAATTTCATTGACTTCGTGAAATTTCATTTTCGTATTTAACGAATGCGTTAATTCGTCAATAATCGATAGTAGTTTAAAATTTTGAGAACCAATGATGTCGTCTGATACATTCACCAAAAAGAGAGAATTTCATACATAACCTATTATATCGATAATACAAAATAATTATAACAAATGCGTTTCGTCAAATGTTGCGGCACATTCGGCACATGTCGAAATATCGAACAATATTTTCCGCAACCCTTGTTTCAAACGGGTAATAAATAATGATCGTAACCGTTCCATTATATCGCAGGTGTGACACGAATTCTATATAATGAATATAGAACTGCAAATTTCTCGAATCGTCGATATATTCGTAGTTGTGACCTAACAACCCCGAACGGTTGTGTGCTAAGCTCGAAGTATACAGGTAACTTTAATTTATGGTACCGTGAGCGAAATGTGTTTGAACGGCGAATACATACTTGATCGGCCGCTCGGTTATTGCACCCTGAATTATTAATTGCACGATAATTCACCGGAAGGGAGTATTATATCCAAAGGTTGTATTCGTCGGAGCGAAGTTACTGACGAACTCGCGTTCGAGTATAATATCTTAAATAATAATAATAATTAAAATAATAATGATAATAATAATGAATAAAATTCCTGGCTTCGGGTGAAGTTGGGTATTCGTACCCTTTACTCGTCGTTATCCCGCGGGTAAACTTCTTTGGAAGCGAAGAGGCCGAGAGGCTGGGTCTACCTCGCTTCTGTGTGTCCGAGACGAGAAACCACAAATTCTCGGACGGTAATCGACGATTTCCGTCCCTAGATTGTCCGATTTCGCGGGATAGGCTGCCCGTTGGCCTCAGCCAGATCTCTCTCGGTGCTGTTTTACCGCCGTGGTGTAGTTACTAACCAAAGCCAAGATGAATTTACGGTAGCAGCAGCGAGAGAGATACCGGAGAGAAACGAACGATAGTCGCTTTGCCCTTTTGTTCAGACTGTCGGTAGCCCAACTCCGCGCGGGACACACCGGTGGCCGGAAAATAATAATGTCGATTATCCGGTGGCAGAGCTCTCGGTAGAGCTCCGGAGAACTCTCGAGGGGACTCGGAACTCGGGGAATACCGAATTAACCGAAAATTATTATTTCGTCAGTTTCGAGATAATAACGCTTCGGCATTAATGCGTGTAGTTCGTCTGTCCGCGATGTTTAGTATCTACGGCTTTTATTACGTCGGTAAAACAGTTTGCTAAACTCTCGAGACGGTATGGACCCCCTCCCGAGATAACGGATACAGAGAAGACGCTCCTCGATTCCAACTGCATATATCGGCGCCCAAAGGCAAACTTTAGTAACACTATCGACTTTTGAAGTACATTCGCATGAACATGTATAATTATCAACGATGTAGTTTGTCAAGTCCACGGAAAGCCGAGAAGGATATATACTCGAGGCTATCTCGCCACCAAGTTTCCATTCGAAGTTTCGGGGGTTTACTTCGATCTATTAACCGACGGTCTCGCGAGCTCACTGTGTCCTTGCTACCTGAATGTTTCGTTACCGATCTCACGATGTTTGTTGGCGAGGGATGTTCTGTGACCTTTGTGCTTCATTGCGGATGAATACAATAGACGAATACCCAATGCTATTTTCACGATCTCGTATTATAGTGCATTCGTATTTCACTAGCGCACCCTCTCGTTCTTACTGCGTTTGTGTGCGCATGACAATGAAAATAATGCGAGGCATAAGCGACGGAGGAACGGGATCGTCAAACGAAACGATCGTTATAATATCCGTTGTGTTGCTGAAGATCTTTTTCTAACCCACGGAAAAGTTCTCTTCTGTGGGAGACGGGGTGGAGGGAAGGGGGGTGGATCGGTAAGATCGGTAAGCGTCTCGTTCTCAGAGAATCGCCTCGTTATTCGAACTGCCTGTCACTTCCCTCTTCGGCATCGGGGGTACTTTCTTTCTCTCGAAACAAGCCGCAACGCCAACTTGAAACTATTCGAAGAGCGGAGAGGGAGGAGATGGGCGTCGTTGCGTCGGTCTTTCCCGGTTTAATCTCGATAGAAATAACTGTTAGCTCCGGAGGGCGAGCAGGTGGAGTTGTTATCAGGATTTTCGCGTATAATCATTAGGAAATCGTAGCAGTCTATCGGGTCCTCTCCTTCCCTCGCTGGGGGACTCTTGCCTCTCCCTGCCTCGCGATTCTTCCGACTATCCCTCCCGGCAAATCGTTTTCCCTCCCTCCCGCCATTTCATTCTTATATTCTTGACATTTTCCTCTTTTCTCATTAAGATTAGCGTGTAATGAGGGCTCCGAGGGGGTACAACGGTCGTCTCGTGAACTTTTTCTTTCTCGAGTAACAATGCTCGGCAAGCATTAAGTACAAACGGACAAAAGTCTCCAAGTACCTGCCTGACGTTGCTTGGTACAGCGAAGAAAAGGAAATGGGAGCTTCTGTAGTTCCGACGTTAGTTGCCGCACAGTATTATGCGGATCGATGTTAGAAGGAAATGAAGCTACGGAAGGAGAAAGGAAAACTGCGAATACGAATACTGTCGTCACACGTTGGGGCAAAATGGGGAAATTGCTGAGAAATCTTTTGTTTTACATGACGTTACAATTACCAACGATATCAATAAAATTTGTAAAAACATTTGAAAAAAAAAAGGATAAAAAAATTGAATTTGTACATTTCAAAATAAATATCCACTTTTTTTCATCGGAATTCAATTTTTTTTTTTTTTCAATGGTAATAAAAAAAATTTCAAATTACGATATAATATTTTTCGAATATTATCTTAATTTTTACTCGAAACATTTTTCAATTATTCCTGTTTTTCTATTCTCATTTTGTCCCGGTGCTCGTTTTGCCCCACTCTCCCTTGCAGAATAGAATGTTGAAGATGGTGAAAAAAAAAAAAAAAAAACATGAAAAAAGGGGACGGCGAGAAACGAGAGGATACGCGGGGACAGGAAGAAGCAAAGATGGAAAAAGTAAGTACTGCGTAGTGAGAAGAAATCTCTTTCTTTCCTTAGTCGGTGTTAGTGGCCCGGCGGTGATGCTGGACTCTCGCGAATCCCACTGTGCAGTCGTTATACGTAACGGCTCGTGCTACGCTCATTCGTGGAAAGACTATATTCCCCTTCGGATTGCCCCACCGTACTCGGCCAGCATCCCTCTGGTAATAGTCGCAGTGAGCAGTAGACTTTTAAAGCGTCGTGCGAAATGGGTCGTCAAGGGACGTACTCTGTCAGCTCTGGACCGCTCGTTCTCGTTCTCTCGTTCCCCGTTGTCGTCGTAGTTTCACCGAGCGACATCACCGGACGCGCACTAAGTCGCAGTTAGATATCTTTGGTTTCCGTAACCAACAAACATCGTCGACTAACTTCACGCGATAATGTGAAGCGTATTCGCGAATAATCCCGATTGCAGCATATCTCGAGTAACGTATATAGATCGCGGAGCCGGAATACCTTTGAACAGGAAATTCGGTATAGGCTTAGGGTCATTCAGGTGGAATTTAGCTGATGGTAGCGAAAAAAAAAAAAAAAAAAAAAAAAAAAAAAAATCGGCATATAATCCACGTGGGGCATCTGTTTTCAGCAACGGAGTAGAATCCCATGTCGACTGGAGTCGCCAAACGAACCGGTATGTATGCCTCGATGATCGATTAATTTCTCGTTCGAAATGACCCTTCCGCTCGGTCGAGTAAATACCAAAAAAAAAAAAAAAAAAATAGTTTAGCTCTGAAAGGGATATAGAGTCGCGCTAATGCACGGGGGGAATGCATTTGCCAGTGAGTTCACTCGCACAGAGGTTATAACCTTCTGAAGAGAGAATCGTTACAGAGCGATCAAATTATAACGCATGAAACGGTCGTTCGGTCGATAATCCAGCTGAATCCCTACCATAGGAGTGAGACACAAGAGATGATAGTATAGTCGCGTTACGCTTCCATTGCTCGTGAGCTTTAGCCATTTGCAAATTGCGTGCATTGCGCTTCGCGGGACTTCCTCCCCCTCCCCCGCCCTCGCGCTCTCCTCACGAATCGCTAGAGCCAAAACCCGTGATTCACATTCCTCGGATATTGTGAGCTTTCCCTCCCCCCCTCCCGACTGACCTCCGGCTGTATAAAATCCCTGGATAACTCGAACGACTGCTGGCACTGGCAAAGTGAACAGTTCGAGGATTATGTGTACGAGCTTTGCGGAGCTTTCGGCTCGTCCACGCGTTTCTCTCATTATCAGACTCGTGTCTTTTTTTTTTTTTATTTTTTTTTCCTTTGTCACTAACCGCTTTATCGGATTTCCAATTAATGTGCTTTTCGCAAGTTTCTCAAATTAAATGTCGGCAACATCATTGCAATTGAAAGATGTCGTGTTCCCCGAGAAAAAGAGGGGGGGAGGAGGGTTACCCGCAACGTATTTCACGATGTATGAACAGACGAACGAGTAATACGATTGCGAAAGATGGAATTGCTCGTGGCCCGGAGACCATTCGAGAAGGCCTCGAGTCACGAAAAGCATCGTATTGCATGCGATGTTGAAGCCTATCGTGGATACTCGCGGTGGGTGAGTCTTACATCGTAACAGTATTCCCGAGCGTATGGAAGGCTTTTCGATGGTCGAATGTATGATTCATACAGACGGCAGACGAGAATCATAGAGCTTCCGGTTCGACGGTTCGGCCGTAACGGAGATCGAGTTCTCGCGATAACGTGTAGATATATAGTATACAGGTTGATTCAGAATTATCGAATTGGCCTCTCGACATTAAAGTTAATGAGTAAAAAAAACTTATTTACTTGAATTTTTTTTTAATTCACGAGAACTAATGCTATAAATAAAAAAAAAGTCAACCAACAATGAAAATGAAAATAGCTATTATTATTATTATTTTTTTGTAACGGAATTTAAAAAAAAGCGTCTCATGTTCATTATGAATCGTCCTGTACCTATATATATACACACACGCAGAGAGGGCGGATAATAAAATGTGAAAATGATAATACAAGAGAATCGCATGCGATGTTCGATCGCGTGAGGATGAAAACGGTCAAAGAAAATTATTCTCTGTCCAATTCATCCCGCGATGTCCGCTCCGCCGCGCGCAATGCTCGCGGTAATCAAAACAGTTAACGTCTCGCCAGAAGCGCGAGAGTATATGCGTTACGCGTAATTTCAAATCCTCACCAGTCAGTTTCCATCGGTTTTTGTTTGTCGAGTAGAACGATAAAACGGACCCAATCTTCCGATGCACAGTCAAAGGATCGCAGACGCACACAAAGTACGTACAGTAAGAGAGAGAGAGAGAGAGAGAGAGAGAGAGAGAGAGACTATCACAAAAGGGGAATTTAATGAGATTCTCTACGTTTACGGGATTGCATTGCTGGGACTCAAAGACATCCGAGAACGAGAGAGGATAAACGTTTGTAGAGATGGAGTGGGGGGAAACGCGAGCCAATATCACGTACGTGGCCCCTCGCGAGTCCTGTCGTAAGCGGAGCTACCAAAGACGTTTCTGCGTATATATATATATATTTACCTATGTTTATAGATATACAGAGGGGGTGGGGAAAAAGCTTTGCTTCACTAGATACACCCGAAAGCGAGAGCAGGCAGCAGGTGCCTCCGTATATTCAATTTGTCGTAATATCGTGTTTCAGTCGTCACGGGTAATTTACCGTCGTACATCGGATTTATCATTACACCCGTCGAAACATTCGATCTGTTCGATAAAAACATTTGCCCGTTAGCAAAATATCCAATTGTCCATTTATCGCTGTAATTAATGGCAAGAGAACGAAAAAAAAAAAAAAAAAAAAAATTCAAGGGATGGCAAGAAATCGTTGCGGATCGTAATCTACGTTTTTCACGGGGCTACGCGAATTTTATTAACTCAGCAAGTGGCGTACATTGCCCGCTTCACCTCCACAGAAGTCTGCGTCGTTACGCGGAATGTCTTCGTTACGTCCCGGATGTTCAGCGTGTTTGTCCATCTTATCCTTTCGGATGATCTGTTCATGAAGCACCAGCGTCCAGGCGGCTATCGTCGAGTCGACAAGACCCAAAGTGTTCCGAATACCAGAGAGAGGGGTTTCGATGAAAGCCGAAGATAGACGAAGTAAGAGTTATACCGTCAGCGATAAGTTGTTCGAGAGAAGTGGAAAAAAAAAAGACACGGAGAAAAAACACAAACGGAAATGTCCCCACCACTCCAGTCGTTGTAACTCGGGAATCCCAATCGGGGTTCCCATGGGACTGGTTCTTCACCTCTTCTATATGCTTCGAGATCGTTGGGATTCTTGTAGAGTATACCTTGAGTTCCATGCTACATACTGACGAGCGCATAGTCACATTAATCAAACATTCCAACGCGCGCTTGTTAACTATTTATTTTCGTGTCTATCGCCTATTTCGGGAATATGATAATGAAATAACAACCAATAAGGCGCTCGGAAGCCATCGTAAATTAATCCTTGGGACATAATTCCAATGAAGACGTAACCCCTGGTAGACAGACAGTCATCGAACGCACAACGCAACACGAATACAAGACAGAAGCGCGTCATCGCTTCCAAGCTGCTGAGGTGCGTTGTGGGATTTGGCTGTAGTACCCACTTCCGGTCGTGCGGAGTTCAGAGGTCGTGCACCTGCTTCCCGGGGTCTGTCAGGCGCCGCCACTCGGTAGAAGTAGGGGAACCACCGCCGCTGCTCCACTATTCCGCCCGGTGGTGCGGTGGGCGGCCACTTGTTGCTAACCTTCGATCCAAAAGCTTTCTGTCTCTCGCTTTCTCTCGCTTTCATCCTATTTTCTCACCCTCCTTTCACCCGGCGCTACACGGTACGCTGTCTCTCACTCAACTTCGTACATTCTTTCCATTCTATCTCCGTTTCCTATTCTTGTGTTTTTCCATCCAGCATATCCGTGCGCTTCAACCCTCCGAGTTCGCGTTCAACTCGTTTCCTACCACGCACTCCGGCGCCTTCCACCACCCCCCAGGCGAGGGACGAACGAACGCGAGGCCATCTATTCGTTCTCTCACGTTTATAACCTTCTTACTCCCTCTGACACATCACGTATAACTCCTCCTACACCCTTCGCCGTGCGCGATTACCGTCCACTATATTCTCACCCTTCACGTCTGCTCCGACCGCCGTGATCTCGACGGACAGCCACGAATTATTATCCTATACGCAATACTTACTCCTACCGAGGTACTCAGCCAAATCTAGAGGCACTCTATAACTATAACTATGTATATAGAATACGCTACGCTCATCCATCGCTTTTATAATATCGTTTTTCCTCATATTCTCATCTGTCGAGAAAACGCGATTAATCTTTTTTTTTTTTTGTATCGATTCTTTTCTCGTTTCTACGTTTTTTTTTAAACAAGGCGGTTATTTTCCATCATCTCGATGGGAACCGACGTGAAATCTGCGGGGATCAATGATAATTCACGAACAGCGAATACTCGGAGAAAAAATACATCGCAAAATATATCTTCGGTATATTTAATATATTTTCGATGAAAAATTATCAACAAAATACACAAATAACAAACAATAACGAATAAATTATGATTGATATATTAATCATATTAAAACTCCGAATTTCATGGATTTGTATATTTTTTTTGCATATTATTATTTTTTTTTTTCGTGGGGGTTTTTTTTTTTTTTCTTTTTTATGGCCAATGTACGCGAGCTAATAGATTTATTTAGAGTACTTTTTTTAACGCTCTTTATTTTACTAACGAATACTCCATGAACGGTTATTGCAACAGTGAATTTGCCGAACGCCGGGGCTTTGAGTGTACGTGACGTCGATCGATTTTATACTGAGTGCTCTCTCGGTTTATCGGGGAGGGAGGCACGCGTACAGCTACAGCACTCGTCGCACTCTCATCATCATCCTGTGCGCAAGTTTACATCGCAAGCGCGTGGCTGTGATATATATTTTCGAGGTGTGTATATCGTGTATATTTCGTACATATAACCGCCTCGAAGCTGATTCTACGATGCTTTGCCCCGGACAACGTGGGTAGGACCCGGCGCAGCAACAGCTAAACCGAAAGCGAGCGGCGAGACTTCGTATCCAACGGGGGCAGCCAACCGAAATTGATGGTAAAGCAATTTGCCGGCCGCTTACGCGACGTATTAATGCAATTTGCATGCCTACGCCCGGCCTCAACCCCCAGGCGTACGCTCTCTGCCAGAGCACAGAGTGTATATAGTTTAGCTACATATATAGTACACTTATACATATATATAAATATATCTTCGTGAATTCTACGCTTCACTCTTTCACTACCGAACGCAAAAAGTGCCCGGATTCCGTTGCTCAATTTTCGTCGAAATCAGTTTCCCTACGATCGATATTTTACTCGCAACTATAATCAAAAGGTAAAATAAGCTTTGCAATTTCTGCGAAGGATCTTTCGTTTATCGTATCGTTAATAGAAAATCCTTTTTTTTATAAACTATTTATTTCTTTCGTAATGAAATCCACTTTTTACCCTTCGCGATCGAAAGCAAAAAATGGCCGCGATGATGTTGAATTTTCGTCGAAGCCGGTCTCGCTGTGAGAATTTTTTTTCTTCCGTAATATTCAAGACACAAAATCAGCTGTGGCAATTTTCTGCAGTTGTTTCGTTTATCTACGATTTTTTTTTTTTTTTTTTTTTTTTTTTCTTTCGTATTTTAGTATACAATTACAGTGGATAAGTGACCGAGACGTAATTGTAAGTTTTGATGCACCTCCCATCGCGAAAATGTCTCTATATTTTTGCGACTAATGCTCCGGGAACTTCTCATATGCGTCTACGTTTCAATAAATTATCCGTACTTTACGAGTCTTTAATGCCTAATTACCGACGTGACCGGGCGTAGCGTTATGTTCGGCTCGTTCGGCCCGACGATTTACGAACGCTGCGCGAACATAACTCGGTCTCATGCTGAATTTTGTGAGTAAATGATTTTACCGCATTGCAAGAGAGAAGAATATGTGGGGACGTTTTGTCGTGTGGGCTGCAGGTGCCACATTGACGCGAATCCCTTCACCTATTATTATTAATTTAATAATATTAAATTCTGCGGTATGATTTTTTTTTTTTCTCAATTTTTAATATTTCATCTTTTCTCCGATCGTTTGACGATAGAATGCAAATTATAACCTTTGAGTTACAAATACACCTCGTGCTTTTATCTTTTGACTATGAAATCGTTTTTTGAAGTTTTTTTTTTATTAAATCCATTCTGCGGAACAAATGCCTCTGTACAACGAGAATGTATTGCATGCGCATCGAAAGGAATGAATACTAAATGGACGTTTCTATCCCCCGCATTTGACTGAAATTTATAAAGGAAACAAAAAAAAAAAAAGATGAAAAAGCGTTGAATACTCGTTCGCGAAAACATTTTCGTGCAATCATAGAAAAACATCAAACGAACATATTATGTATTATGTTAATTATTTATTATTCCAAAGTAACCTTTCTCTGCGTGTTTTGCTTATCATGTTGCATATTAAAAGACCAATTATGGCGAATCGAATCGTCGACTCTCCGAGTGACAGCAATTTCATATTCAATACTCAAACGAATAATCTCCAATCGTCTTGAGTGGGTCACGGAACATTTGACATATATGAATATTTTGGTCCGAATATTTCTCATACAATTCTATTAATTATTCGTTATTAATATGTTCAAGTCGGTGCGCCAATGAATTACTCAACATTTCCGTTCGATAATCTTTTCGAGTTTCGCGCGCGACCTCCTAACCTCTGCCGTTAAATTTTTCCGACAAATAAGTGGACGCTAAGTAAGTCGATATATCGTCCGCGAAACGACTGAGAGAATAAGGGTTCGCGAACCCCGTGCATTATTCACAATCTTTATGGCAAATAAATTAATACAGCCGTCGAGGGCGATGACAATTTTTCGGACTCATCTCGCGAGGTCAGTCAGAGCCTCAAGAGGGGAAAAGAAGGAGTTGCTGACCAGTCGATTTTCTCTGTCGTCCGATATCGAACGCAAACAGAAATAATTATTCTCTCGTCCGCGGTGGAGTGTTTCTCGTTCGTGCGCTCGTTTCCCCGAAATAAAACGATTAAAAAAGGGAGCCGCTACTCAACCTTTTACTTCAGCCACAAATTATTCGACAATTAGAAAGGAAATTTTATTATTGCATCGAGGATCGCAGTTTAAGAAGTTAGTGAAAATTATGGAAATTTTCTATTATGCCCAATTATCGGTTATTGGAGGAGGATAATTTAATTGGGTAAAAGTCGCTCGGGTTGCTCTCTTGCCGCGTTCCCACCCCCGACTTGCAACCCGGTCCACTTGGCTGGTTCTATGAATAAGACTGCGAGCGAAGTAGCAGCAAGAAACGAGGAAAATTAGTTAAAACAGAAGGTAAGGAACCCCCCAACGGGAGTTAGAGGAGTTGGTGAGTTCGTATCATAGTTTCACCGGTTTAATTGTTTTATTTAACTTTCCGTGACCTATCCGATTATAAGCTATTAATTTTTCGTTAAATGACTTTTGCCGACCAAATCGATTCAAAACTGTCGTTTCATTACATACTTCCGTTGCTCCACTCCAGTGTCCCCTATAATGTCACTGTTCTCGCGCGAAGCGATTATTCGACCGGTCGGAGAATTTCACGAACGGATTTAGATTTACAGTGTGGTTGGCGCGAAACACGATGTACCTACACTGTGTAAAGGGCAGGCATGTTGCTCAACAGTCCGCAACATAGCGGGAGAGTTGCATCGCCGAAACCCGATGAGATTCCCTGTCGTCCGGGTGGTACAGCGATCCTGCCAGTTCCCCTCAGCTTCCTCTTTATCTCTCTCTCTCGCTCTCTCTCTCTCTTTCTCTCTCCAGCTTCGTACTATACGCGTGTCCTGCGCGACCCGAATGAATTGCCTATAAAGCAAAACTGCTATTTTTATGGGCGGCAACGTCCAATTACCACCGGTCGTTTTTCGCAATTTTGTTTTTCTCGTACGCCACCCTCGTCGCCCCTTCCATTCTCGACGCGCGGACCTGTTCACTCGCATACGCAAAAATTGATAGCGGGATACAGTGACTGTGCAACGTTAATGGAAATCCGGATCGGCGATACCGGTATATCCGAAATTGAAGCATTTTTATATTTCTCCATAGTTTCGTTTTATCGATTGATCGAGAGAAACGGCTTGTATAAACGTCGGAAAGACGAAAGGAATTTTCAGATTTTTTTTAATTGCATCTCATTTAGAATGTCTATTCGCATTTGTTAACATTTTCATTAATGGCTTAGATACGCATTGCTTGCATGATTATCACGATGTTTCAGTCCAATAACCTCAAAATATATTCTATAACACTTCCTATATATTTTCTACGAAAAATGGTATTTTAGAAAAAAAATTGTAGTGAGGACCGAATGAAACTCTGACGTCATGCAGTGACGAAGCGGTATTACGCCGTTTTGAAAATATTTCGTAACGACACGTTGCCTCTTTCGCTTCGTAACTCGAACGCCGATCGACCAGCGCTTGTCTAATACCGGTAACCGAGTGTATATATACCGGATAAATCTCGATTCTCAAGTTTGTCCGCAAGGTTTGCGGGTTGTGCGGGAATAAGAGAGAAAGAGACCATAGACTGGATCGGTATCCTCAATTATTTTCAAATTTATTTACACGACAGGCGGCGCGGCGCATCGGGGAATCGAATCTCGACAAGGCATTCCTCGTAAGTCAAGAACGAAGATCCCGGAGCACAGCTGGACCGAGCGTGCGAGGTCTTCGGGATCTTGGAGTCAAGTTGTGCGCTTCGTTGCCCGTGTGTTCTCGAGCTCGAGGGCGAACACGCGCGCGGTTCGGGTCAAAGAGCGGCCCGAGGGCGAGGAACATTGCGGCCTACGAAACAGAACGTTATTGGAACGGAGAGGTCTTGTCCGTAAGAGTCACGGCAACTCGACGGGCACGACGTTTTGCGCTGTATCTGGCTTTGGTTTGCTCTAAAATCTATTCACCCATATTTCCCAACTAAACGCTCTGTAGTTCTGTAACTCTATGTAGAAGAATTTGCCCCGATTTCCCACATTTTTCCTGTGTCAATTTCTTTAGGATACACGAACAGAATCGCGGCATTCGGAAATAATTTAGAGCTGTTAATGCAATAAAATAATTATCCGCAGTCACTGCGCGAATTTTCGTATAAATGATTGCCCTCGGAGCAAATTATTTTGTAATGAATTTTGCATCATGTAGGGGAGACCCCTGGGTAATCGATACACGGAATAAGTTGGATCGTACGCTGTGGAAAAATATGATTAATTTTTCCGCGCTGAATCCAAAGTGAACGGATGTTTTGTTCTACACTCGAGCGGAACATTGTGTGAAACATTCAATTTGTGTTACGCGAATTTTCGTAAAAAAAAAGGGTCGAATGAATTTATTAGTTAGTATCTATATCTCACAATTACTCTCGTGAACACGTTTTTTTTAAGTCTTTTTTGTCTGTCCGATGATGAATTACCGATTTATTTGAGGAATTTCCGGAGCGAACGAGCGTTTCGCAGTACAAAATGTTCATCCGTAATATTGTCGCATGCACGCACGTACGAGGGCAGTACACCGCAGCGGCAGCAGCGGTACCAGCAGAGAGAACGCTTTTTCCACCTCTGGCAAAACACACGAACTCGCGCGCGCGCGCGAGTCCCGTGCGATCCCCGTCAAAAAATGAGATATCGACGACACGGCTCGGTACGACGGGGCGAGCTTGTTCCCAAATGCGGGACCATTTGTAGTTGGGCGAGTTGCCCCGTTGCCCGAGGGCCCGTCAACCCCGAACACCCTTCGCCTGCATCTCGCGCTATCGATCTATCTCTCTCTCTCTGTTTCACTCTTCCTCGCGGGATCGTATAACCTTTTTTCCAGCAAACATCCAGCCAGAGGACCGCATTCTCACCTCGCGACAGGGTAATTATGCGAGAGGGCTTCGGAGCCTCGCGATAATCGCGACAATAAATAAGGGCCGACGGGAAACATTTTCGTGGCCCTCCGTGCTGGTGAACGTTAAAGAGAGATAGAAGTTACAGGATCGTTGCAAACTCCGGGTAGGTCAGCTGCGCCATTGCTGGTTAGACGCTGTAGCGCCGTCTCTCTCGCTGGTCAAAGATTCAAAGCACAGTAATTGGTACTCTACAACTATCGTACACCAGCCTGTCTGTGTCAACGTATCGGAAATTTTTGATGAATAAAAAAAAGCTTCATTCACTGAGCGAAAAATGGAATGCAAATAGTATACGAATATATCTACGCACATTCGATTCAATATATCGTCACAGAGATACGTTCGATTTTCAACTATTGCTAAACGAAATATTTTCATCGCAAGAGAGAGCGGAACAGAATGGTCGCGAGAGGAGGAGGGGAAAAATTGCTGAAAAACATTATTGGTTGATTTGAGGACAAATTTAACCAAATTTAAAAAATATATATATATATATACATTACATGAAATTTGTACATTGCAAGTCCAATTTGTACGGTTTTTTTTTTAATTTTAATTAATTTTTTATTCATTTTAACTTATTTTTTTACTTGTAATTTAATTTTTCTCAAATTACATCTCAATACTATTTTTAAAAATGATTCCTTTTTTTATATGCCGATTTTTTTCCTGCTCTCCCCTATCTGTTTCATGCCAATGGACAGTATTATAAAGGAACAAAAAAAAGATCAAAAACTGATAAAGTGTAACATCTACGGTCTACAACTGCAGTCATGTAAAATTGAATGGCATGAAGCTTTTCGCGAGAGAGAATGATAGAGAACCGGTATACATCTATATAACGAAAAAAATGAAAATAAAAAATAAAAAAAAAAAATAAAAAAAAATAAAGGAAACATGCTGTTGCGGGGTGCTATACACGTCAGGTTCAATCTGTCGCGATAATTTTTCCATTTCCATCGGGCGTCGGCTACGGACAATACGGCGAGAGAAACGTTTCGAGGGGAGGAGGGAGCGAGCCGAGGCCGGCGCTCGGCGTTTCCGACTTCGGACGGATGATCGATCATCAGGCGGCAGACAGGTACGAACGTTGAAATGGGGAACAGATCTCATACTGTACATATATGAATCTGTTTTTTTTTGTAAATACACCGTCGCTTACGAAGGCCGAGAGGAATAACGAGAAAAGTACGAGTATTGCGTTTCGCATAGTTCGACTATCCGCATGCCGCATACACACACAAAAGCACCTATAACAATTCACCAGACACTCGCTGATAGTCGAATCTCGTTAGATCCCATATGAAATTATGATTCATCCGACTTCGCGTTTGATTATTTTGAGAATGACATAACACGACATTTTCCGCATTCGCTGTTACCATACATGTGTCATCTGTCTCAGCGCAGATAACGTCAAGCGGATAAAATTCCCGAGATCACCGATTCAAGTAGTGATTAAAACGTACAGTCAGATTGTGAAGGAACCCAAAAAAGCATTATAATTTGTTCTATAAAAAGATCTCATGAATTTTCGTAGGCATTCGTACTATTAAAATTGCACTTGGTACCAGCGATTGGACGGCGATGCGCGAACTGCTCTCGTATGCAAGGTTTGCGCGATGTCATCTATAGTCGGGTATACTTCGCCATCTTTGAGAGACCTCTATCTCTCGAGGGTCTGGATATAGAGAGAAACACTCGAATATCTAACATTTCTGGTTATAGCCACCAACGGGGACTCATAGGATTTTGACCCGATGGCGCATGCATGCAAGATAGACGAGACCGCATGAAAGCCTTCAACGGTGGTGCATTGTCCTGACACGTTCCGACACTCAACACTGGGGTAACTCTCACCCTATCGACTGGCTAGAGAGCGAGCGTGTCTCGTTCCCCTCTCGATAGCTATAGGGCTTGTATCATGCTAGTTTGCCGCATCCGCGGGATTCGCTTGTATATATCAGGTATATGCATCAACTAACCTATCCTCCTTCTACCGTTCGTCTCTCCCGCTTGATACATGATTGAGGCAAACACTTGATCTTGTCGTCTATAAACATACCGACTGGTGTACATTGAAGCCATTTACTTCCTTTTGCATTCCTTCCGGGATAGACGTGCGCACGTAAACGATAGAAGGGCGGATGGGAAGAAACGAGGAAGTTGGGTTGAACATCGGAGAACCACCGAGGAAAGTGTCGATTATGACGAGATGAAGACAGTAATTTATGAATTATTTATACGACAGCGATAGTGCTGCTCTAATCGCTCTGAAAACTCGGCATTCCAACTATATATTGCTGTTTGGGATAGCAAACATTATACATATGCATAAGCGTATTCGGTTGATATCACATCCTGCAGTATTACATTCTGAGTATAGATATACGAAAGGGTAGACATAGTCGGGATGGAATTTACAGGGTTAATCGCTCTGAGGACTTCGGTGGTGAAGTTACACTTCGTGCATAAAATTGTACTGCGGAATATGGTGATTAAGAGGATATGCATGTTGAAAATAGCATAATACTTTTTTACCTACAAATGTATACGATACTTTCGTAACAATGGTATCTATGCTTTTATAGAACCGATTTACGATGAATTTTAAAAAAATCGCATTTAGAAAAAAAAAAGAAAAATTTATATAATTTCGTGAGTACATCTGCGTTTACTCGCGAAAGCTGTATGTGAAAATATCTTCAGTAGTTACAGCTTCGGAACTGGGATCAAGATTTCACTTTGAAAGGGTCGTAACGCTTGTTAAGGGCACTTAGTATCCTTTCACTTTTTGTCACCAGAAGAGCTGTAACGCTTATTGAGGACAATTTGTATTTTGCTTCCTCAAGAAGCTGTGTTTTCGTGAACATTTTTTTTCTCTAGATTTTCATGTAAACATGTTTAGAATGTTCCAAAACGTGGAAAAATGAGATTTAGAAAAAATGTCTGTCCGTAAGTGTGTGTGTGTGCTCATTATTCGACCTCATAATTTGAGAACGGCTTGACATACCAAGCTGAAATTTATACCACACATGTGTTAAGGGATTACACTTCTTTGGTACAGTTTTTAGCAAAATCTATGTAGTCGTTCAGTTTTTACGCCACTTTAAATTTTTTGAAAAAATGCTGGTGGTGCCCTAATTGGCACATTTTTTGAGATATCCGGCTAAAATTTGGTACAAAGTTGGACTATTATAAAACAATGATCGGTATCGAATTTGGGCAAAATCTATGTAGTCGTTCAGATTTTCCGGCATTGTACATTTTTTGAAAAAATGCTGGTAGTGCCCTAATAGGCACATTTTTTGAGATAGCCGGCTAAAATTTGGTACACAGTTGGACTATTCTAAAACAATGATCGGTATCGAATTTGGGCAAAATCTATGTAGTCGTTCAGATTTTCCGGCATTGTACATTTTTTGAAAAAATGCTGGTAGTGCCCTAATTGGCACATTTTTTGAGATATCCGGCTAAAATTTGGTACAAAGTTGGACTATTATAAAACAATGAGCGGTATTGAATTTGGGCAAAATCTATGTAGTTGTTCAGTTTTTCCGGCATTGTACATTTTTTGAAAAAATGCTGGTAGTGCCCTAATTGGCACATTTTTTTGAGATATCGGGCTAAAATTTGGTACAAAGTTGGACTATTATAAAACAATAATCGGTATTGAATATGCGCAAAATCTGTACAATCCTTCTGTTTTCACAAAAAAATTTAATTTTTTCAAATAAGTTCGTACGCACTCTAACTCCCGCATATTTACGTAAAAACTAACAATTAAAATAACTAATCACAAAACAAAGCTTCTTGAGGAAGCCAAAGACGATAAATTTTTATTGATTTTTTTTTTTCAAAATTTTTTTTTTTTCAAAATTTTTTAAATTGTTTTATGCAGTAGCTAATATTATCTCTCCGAAAGGTGCAAGACGAATAATAACTGCGCATCGGTGGTTCAGTGGTAGAATGCTCGCCTGCCACGCGGGCGGCCCGGGTTCGATTCCCGGCCGATGCAGTTCTCTTTTTGTTGTGTATTCTTTAATACCATCTGCATGATTGAAATTACATGTTTTTACACTTTTTTCCCAGAAGTGCCGTAACGCTTTGCGAGGACATTTGCATTTAAGGGCGTTGTGAAAGATGTCTTTACATCAAAAGTCAGATTAGAAATCCGTTAGATAACAGTGTTACAAAATTGCTGTATACATTTTAAATCGTTCCGATGAAAGGTTACGAGGGAATCGTGATTACCATTTTAACTGTTGTTTTTCGTAGGCTACAATGCAGCACTCTCTGGACACCGCCATTTTTATGATACATTTGATGTTTTTTTTTCTTAAAAATAAGTTTGTATCGTAATTAGGTTTCACAATTTGGTTTTCTTTTATTAATTTATTAAAACAGTGGGGGTATTTTGGTATTTTCAACTTGAATACCACCTTAAAAATGTAAGTTCACAAAGTTATTATTCCGTTTCCGTTTATTCAACGAATCGGCAACTACCGAGAAACTGATACACTGATATCAGTTTCCCCCTTGATTTCTGCGTCACCTCGCGAGTGTACACGTGCAGCTGTACTATTTTCTCGGTTCGGTTGAAGAGCAGCGCAAGTTCGCGAAAAATAAATCCCGATAATCGCGGGACGTAACAACCGATCATTGTTTTATAATAGTCCAACTTTATACCAAATTTTAGCCCGATATCTCAAAAAATGGGGCCGTTAGATCGCCATCACCATTTTTTCAAAAAATTGAAAATGGCGTAAAAACTGAACGACTGCATAGATTTTGCCCAAATTCAATACCGATCATTGTTTTATAAGAGTCCAACTTTGTACCAAATTTTAGCCTGATATCTCAAAAAATGTGGCACTTAGAGCGCCACAACCATTTTTTCAAAAAATTCAAAATTTTCCAACGTTTTGGAACATTCTGAACACGTTAACATGAAAATCTAAAAAAAAAAGGTTTTTACGAAAACAATGCTTCTTGAGGAAGAAAAACTATGTATGTGTAATACGGGAAGAGAAACGGATGAGAAGCTGCGAAACGACTATAGCAGCCGGTGGTAATTCATTTACGTTATTACTTTATACTCGAGAGAACGGTGGCAAGATATACCTAACTTGCGAAACGGACTGAGATGGCGATACGATGTTTCCGTTACGAAGCCACTACTCCGATGGCCCGTTGAACCGGAGTTGGATATCGCTCTAGATTAACCCTTGAGGCTATTATTATCTCAATTCGCGAGCCATACTATAGTCGAGAACATCAAGAGAACGGCGAGAGAGCAGAAGCTGCCGTGCCAACTCCTCCACTCCCGGCAACTCCTTCTCTGATCTCTCATATTTCATAACATTAAGTACGAAAAGTTGTATATTTCTTCTTCACGCCTGTTATTACGCGTATTTCCCCTGTGGTGGGGAAACAGCAACGATTTGCTTCTCCTCGACGTTCGAATCGCGGAAAGATGAACTTCGGAGTACTCTCTTGTTATATCTGAATTTATCGCATTGCACGCGCACGCCGCAACGCAACGTTTCCAACGTTCCAAATTGCGTTTGGGGTTTAACTGTCTCAATGTTCCTTCTATAATTATCCAATGAAAACTCGAACTCGCGAAAACCGCCGAAGGACCGTCGATATAGGTATCAAAAGCTTGTAGTACGACGAAGTTACACAGCTTCACTCATTTTGCTTCTCTTCTATAGTAAATATCTCGTGAGAAGTGTTACGTCGAATGTCGTCGGTCGGTGTTTCTTCCGAATGAGAAATACTCCATTGGCGAATTCACTGGCGTATTTTATGACTCAACTTACCCATTTCTCTCTGCCGCGAACGAAATACGTGCAAAATCTCGTACCGGTTCTTTCGCTTGCTTCCGGTTTCGGGTGCACAATCTCTCGTTATTGTTCCATTAACGCAGTCGCGTTATATATCGCATAGATGTAACAGTGTATTTTACTTACCGAAAGGTCTTTCCCGAGGCGCCACACGAATGTGTGCGGATATAATAGTTAAACTTTTACAGTTGCAGAATACTTTACCCGTCGTTGAGTTCTTCATGCCCCGTGGTAACATTCTCGTTAACGATATGTCCTTCCGATTCTTATACGATCCCGAAAACTTTATTTTCTTACCTGAAACAAAGATGAAAACTGGATTAGCATAACTCACCGTGAAAATTTAATTATTTTACTGGTCCTTCCTTATCGCTTTCTCTTTCTCTTTCTCGTTTCATTCGTGATTTACGATGAGTGATATTATCGTAATGGCGAGAGGTAGATGATGGAAGTCGAAACGATAAAAATATTTTTATTACGTCACACGGTGGCCAAGCTTCACGCCCGTGATCGTTCACGCTTTTACAGCACGGATATAAACTGTATATATCCCTCCGATTCTACCGTCCCTCCGCGGATAAGAGTAGAAAAAAAAAAAAAAAAAAACAAAAAAAACAAAAAAGAAATCACCGTCGTCGTCGTTGTCGTCGATAAACTCGGGGCGTTCATGACGAAACGAACGATAAATTTCTTTCAAGTGCTTTAATTATTCCCCCCGAGAGAGAGATTTTCGAAGGTAATTAAACCAGTTGATTATCACGTTTATCTCGAAAATTATGGAATCGAGTTAATTCGTATATCCGGTCTGTGTGTACCAGTGTGTGCGGTTCGACGTTATCTTGATAATTCTGTCTCATTAAAAGCCGCATTAGAATAATGTTGCATTACGAACAAAACTCGACAGTTGTGAAAACAATGCGATAAATATGACAAATAATCGTACGACTGAGCTAATGAATGAAATATTAATACGAAAATTCCATAAAGTATAATAATTTCTATACATTTCATTGACAAACACGAGTGGCAAAACCGAGCGTGAAATTAGCGCTCGTTGAATAGCTGTACAGCCGGAAGTGATGCGTCAATTGAAGAGGAAAACGGAAGTGAACGGTGAGAGCGGTGCCCGGCAAGAGAGAGGGCGAGAAACGATTAATTTTCTATCTTCGATTCAATCGAAGCGCGATTGGGTGGCAGAGATGCCGGCGCGTTGGCGAGGCACCGAGAGAGCTTCAACAGCGCCGAGGGCTCTGCCATTATTAATTACTAATTGGCCGGTGGATCGTTGCCACGTGGAGCTATAAGATACGGTCGATCGAGGAAGCGAGGAAGCGAATAAGCGACGAAGCACTGCGGTGTCTCCCTAAAACCCCCACCACCCCTTCCTCTTTCCTCTCATACTCTCTTGCGGCACGTTTAATTAGTCGCCGCGCTCTCCGGCAAGAGGCGAGGGCGATCATTAAGAATTTATTTGCAACTCCTTACAATGCCTCGGCGATCTCCGGTACGATACCGTCCGGCCACAGCTTTTATTCTCCGTTATTTTCACGTGGTCTTTCTCTCATTCTTGCGGCTTAACGCCTATCTATCCTCTTTCATTTCACGTTTCTCAATAGGCTCCCGGAGTTTTTGCCCCCCGACCTCTCGCCGCAATCTACAACGGTTTTTTAGCCCTTAATTAGGCATTCGAAGAATAAACGCTTATACTCGTTACCATAGCTAATCGAATAAAATGCATAGGGGTCACCGGGGGTAGTCGAAAAACGGAATAAATCGAAAATACCCTAAAAAAAATTGTGTACTGAGAAAAAAAATTCGGTTATATCAACTAAATCGGCGCTTACGGGTGGCAAAATAAATATTTCGTTGGTTAGTTTTATTCCGATGTTTTTTCCAGGGGATTTCGTATGATCGCGTATTTCAACTAGTCTCGGTTTCCCTTAAAAAATTTCGCATGTGGGGTCGAAAAAATTCCCGATGAAAAAACCAGTAAAAAAATGTATTCGAGTACTTCGCGGAGAGAACGAACGCGTAATAAAAATACCTATATAAATTTATTAACGCTCCAGCAAAGAGAAAGTAGAGTAATATAGAGAAAAGCAAGTGAGATCGTAATACAAAGCGAGAATAACAGCGCGAGGAGAAATTCCCTTGTCACCGTCGAGACAGTCTGGGAACGCAGCCCGTCACCCCCGCGTGTTCTCTGTGTCTCGTAGTCTGAAGTGGAGGGCGGCCCGCAACCTTCAGGCATCCGTCGTCCTCTACTTTCTCCAACGGTCCGTTCCCAACTGAATCCCAACCTGTGCTTAGATGTGTACACGACCGAGAACTGGCCTCGGCAAAGGGCATCAGAGCTCAGCTCTGTCTCTCGCACGGTCCGACTCTCCGTGCGGAGAGGACGTACTAGAGAAGAGGAGACAATCAGACACGCTACGAATACCACAACGAGGCCTCTGTCATCGTGGAACTTTGGACCCTACGACCTCTGTGTTGTCCCCTACGCTTCTATCACGCGCGGTTCTCTCTGATTCTCCTGCAGATCTAGAACGACTCTTTCGCGAACCCTCCTCCTCCTCCTCCTCCTCCCTCCGCCCCGTCGCCACTCCAGTGTCCTTCTCAGAGCATTTGGTATGGCTATTTCTACCATTCCGCCGCTATCACCCTTGTTTCTCATCTCGTTTCCTTTCTTTCTCGACTCTTTTCCACTCTCTCGTTCCATCTCCTCGAGATGAGAGTGTCTGTGTGCCGGACTCATCCCTTACATTCATCCTCTCGACTCCTTTCCGTCTCGTCTTGGCTCGCGCCAGCCAGACGACGCGTCTCTCGTACTGTTTCGCTCGATAAAGAGGAGATTCGTAAATAACGAGAGCCCGAGGAGAGGAGGTCAGGGTTCGCGTCGGCCAGTCGGTTCGGAGCGTAAACTTCACCGAGAGTACTAACGAATCTGGCGGGGGAACGAGTGTCTCAGTCGAGAGGTTTCATCCGGCACACAGGAGAGCTGAGAAACGAACGATTATCTCTCGTGACTGAAAAAGCGACACGCGATCTTCTAATCAACGATAAAAAATCGAGAGAAATTTGTCCGAAAACTATCCACATGTAACAATATGGAAAAAAATATATCGCGAAATATATCGATATTATAATAACAATTACATATCATATAATTTTATTATTTTTTTCCGTAATATGTTTTCGACGAAAAAAATTATATTACGCATATATTTTTAATATATTCTTTGCATATACTTTTTTCCATATGGATAACGAGATATGAATCGTACACTGGGATTATACATGACGAAAACTTAAAACGGATAATTTAACGTTTTGATGAATTATACGCGTCTATCAACTTGTCAATCGTATTGACATGATAATAATAATGATTACTTTAGAAGCGCACATCCGGTTGGATCGCATATGCAAGACTTTCGCATATGCATTATCGTTCGAAAACCGACACATAACATCGGTGTCACACTGCCTTTGCTTCGATAATTGACATTGTTATTATTGTTGGTGAAGCGTGAGCCCTTGCGAAGCGGGTGACGCCAATCTGGCCTCTCGATAATTGCGTTCAAGCTGTCATTCGGTGATTTCAATTCAATACTCCGCTGGCGAATACCCCAAATCGCGTCCTGCTTACCCCGATTCTCGCGATCAACTTAATATATGGATCGCATTTGGCAATCGTCATCGAACAGCGCGCGGGCGAGTAATCGAGTTGGCTATTCACGTAGAAATTAACGCAATGCCGCGCGAACGGAGGCTTACCCGTCAATCAACGACTATCGCGAACAGCGATAAACGCCGAAAGGGACAGGAGAGGGATAAAATTAGAGAGCCGGAGAATGCCGATTTTATTAACGAATTATGGATCATCGATTCTCGAATCTCTGTGACGTGCAGCCACCCTGACATCCATCGGTACTCTTGATTATTATTATTATTATTATTATTGTTATTATCACTATTATTGATGTCCCTCAGTGGACAGAGACTCTCGACCAGCATATATCATTCCTATGTCTATAGTATATATGGCCCTTTTAATTCAAAATTGGTTGTGGTCGCTTCCGACGATATTTTGATGAAGCCCCTTGTCTGCGCTATCTATATCGATTACTCGGTAGCGTGAACGGTCTACTATGCACGCATCGATTGCCCGCGCCGTTGTTAAATCGCTGGGGAGAATGAGAATGGAGAGAAGGGTATATTCGATTGCACCTGATAGGTATATACCTGCGCGCCCACTCGAAAATGTGCCGTATCGGACGGGGAGAGACAGGAAACGGGCAGAGAATATTTCCGTTCGATTCGCCCATCAGAGAGACCCCGGCGTTCGCCAGTTTAATAAATCAGCGACCATGACGGATCGAGGGAACGCGACCCACCGTCAGTCGTTGGAACGTCGAGAGCTTTCTTCGCATTACCTAACGAGACTCTCTGCAACCTCGAGCCGAATTCGATCGGAGAGTTTAAATCGTTCACAAGCTTTTACGGTCACTCGCACACAGTTATTATTATCTTATCCGATTTTTTCCCGTAGCCATGAATGATCGCGACGGTTCTATCAAAGATGGTTGCTGCCCCGAGGGATGGGATTGCAAAATTTAATACGTAGGGGAGACCGGGGTTAGTCGAAAGAAGGGCTGTGTAAAAATCGCAGATTTCACCCGCCAAATGTGGTACTCTATGAAATTAAAATGCCATACTATGTCAAATGATTTCGCGGAGTGCGGATATTTAGTACGCGGATTTTCCGATGTTTTCGATCTATAGTACGGAGTTACCCTTTTCGAATGAAAAATTCTGAGCGATAAATGTTTTCGATTTATGAATTTTATTGCTAGAAAGTTTCGATGAAAAAGATGCTCGCTGAGGGGCGTCGTTTTCACGGGGAAGTCACAATCGTCGAGTAGTAAGATAAGGTCTGAACTATACAGAAACTTCAACGGTATAGTCTGCAGAAGTAAGGAAAAGCCGACGGTTAACATTACGCGAGGTGAAATTCTGCTATAGTTATAGAATACACAGAAACCGCTATATTCATACCCGTTTCGGGTATTATGGCGCTCTACCGCGTGTAGCAGCGTGTGGAGGACACACGCCTCTAAACGGCACGTCGAGAGAACGTTTTCTTCGCGAGCAATTGAAAAATAGCAGTCATAACTCAAAACGATAACGGGGTACGTATATCCGTTTTACGAATACATTATTTACTCTCCCGGTGGTGGGATCAGACGTGAGTGAGGGGTGGGAATACAAAACTCCGCTGTAAACTCGTAACGGGGATCGAGACACGGATGATAACATCCCTTATCTAAAAAAAAACAAGTGTAACGGGATATCGTATCGCATCGAATTATGATGATCGTGTAACCTATTAGCTTCGATATAATGCTCTCAGAAAAAAAAAAAAAAAAAAAAAAAAAATACGGAAAATATTAAATGAACAAGAGAATCTTGGCGAAAGGGAAGAGGTAGTTTTTATTTAGTATAGGTGAAAGTGTAGGCGCCGAGGTCGTTCCATCTCGTGAAATAGGCCGTAGGGTCAGAGTGGTTCTTACGAGTGTCGTGGGGCCATCTAGCCGTCCAGCATCTCCCTCGGACGTGCCGTGCCTGTAACTCTAGATTGCAGACACTTCCTGTCTCTTCCTCACTCGCTCCCTGGCCATCCCATTTCTTTTCTTTTTCCTTTATATATATATATTTTTTTTTTTCGTCACAAAAAGATGGCGAAAGGGTCTCGGATTATTTAGCTTTTATCCGAAATCGATGCTGAGGACATGTGCCTCTTCCCCACCCCCTGACTTGGAGCTTTCGCCTGTGGCACCAGCAGGCATCGGTATAAGAATATCGTGTCACTCGTAAAATCGTATACGGAGAAGGCACACACTCAGTTGTGGAAGTGGCACAACATTGTAACATCGCGAACATATGGCTGACGAAAGATGTCGCGGACGCGGGCCTCGAGGCGGTCATCTTGCAATTTGACAAAAAAAGCGCATACACCGAAATGGAGGTATAAGTCATCGTGTATAGCGGTGAAATTCGTCTGCCGTGAAAGAATGCATAAGCTGCGGCATAGGGGACTGGGACTGGGACTGGGACTGGGGACTGCGGTTAGTACATCCTTCGCTCGCGATGATCGATTGTAACGCGGGTTTTGTAGCGAGCAACTTGACGAGAATAAGCGGGAGGAGGAAGGATGGAAGGCACATGCGATTGGTTTTTCATGAAAAGGAAGAAATCGCGACGAGATGTGGAAGCAAGTTAGCCCCTCAGGGTCCTCCAACGTTCGATCCCCATAGATGCGCAATAAGAAGGATATGGTAGCTCATCCTTCGTCTCGGATCTCGGCGGGTTTACGTGGCGCGACGACGTGCTCAATTTTTGCGTCTCGCACGACTGAGGCAAGAAACCCATCGACTAGAACTCTCGGTGGAGGATATGTGATATATAGATACATATATATGTATACATAGATGTAGATATACTATATAATATATATATGTATGTACATACTGGACGGTTAAAGAGAAAGAGAGTGTGAAAGAACAGGGTGTGACGTTCGCATACCCCGCTAATGGCTCGGCAACTACGACGGGCGACCGTCCATAAAATTATATATATCTCATCTTTACGCACTCCTACGATCGATCGACGATCCGGAGCTTCTTTCTCTGCACCGTTTTCTTTTTTACACTACGATGTCCGTGCTATAAGATTATCGAAGAGGAAGAGAAGGCAACGCGGGCGATCGATAACTTGGTACATTGACCCCCCGGCAGAGCGTGCATTATTCCTATTTACAGCCCTAATCGATCAAATTGATGGCGTTAAACGTGAATTGCATTAAAACGAGGAAAAGAACACGTTTGCAAGGCATACATGATGTACGAAACGGTTTTATTTGTTTAAGCGTTTTAACACAATGTTACGACGGAAGAAGTAAATGCCACAGGGCACGACACGCCGGGATATAGGTTGGGAGGTTTTGACGCGTAAATGCGAAAGCGATCCCACAGGGCCATAATACCGAGAGAGGCTTTTACCGCTACGTACGCAATATGCAAATCAACGAAAGTGTATATGCGGGTTAGGATGCGAGAAAAGGGTTGCGGCCTAAAAGGAGGGTTTGTCGAAGTGTGGAAGGCGGAGAGGATAGTGGGGGAGGGAGAAGGGGTCTTGTGTTAGCTGTTTCTATACACTGTGAGGAGATCGCGTGTCGAGCGTGGCACGAGCGAGAAATTATCCCGTCCGAGGCGGTGCGAGACTTGTGACGTTAACGCTCTCTCCGCCGAGTGGCGACTGTAACTACTTCGCTCGACGAGTACTTCAACCACCGTTGGCCTGCCAAGCCATCCGCTGAACTTATACGTACGGGTTTCAGAGTCTGTCGAAATAACGCCTATTGGCTGTTTGGTTGAAGAACCCCCGAGAGAAAGGAGAAAGTATGAGAAGAAAATTATCGAACTTCCAGCTAATATGTGTACCAAATTCCTTGTACCCGTTGAGGCTTTTTCACGAAAACAGATCTCTCGAGTGAAGTTAAATCTTTTTTTAAACGGATCGCCAAAAAGATTGTAAATACAAAAATTTTTACTCGTCCCTCGAGAGGTTCTCGAAATTTATGAAAAAAATACACGTATAGTGTGTATAGAGATAGAGACACACATATATATGTGATACTCGTGATGGAGGAGAGTGACGAGTGATCCTGAGCATTCTACGACGCGTCGGTCTCCATGGCATGAAGAGATGAGTCGTACGTGCGGAGGCCAAGCCGGGCATTCAGCTCACTGACCCGCAGGACTAATGACCGTCGATTACCCACGTTTTTCATCCTACTCGCGTCTCTCATCTCACGAGAAAGAGCACGTCGTGGCGAGATGACCATCGGTAGCAAGCGACGAAGATGAGGCCGCGTCCTTGTCCGTCCGAAGCCAAGGAAACCATGCGGATAATAGCCACCGCGCGGTTTAGCAACACCTATAGCTTTTTCTTACTTTTTTTTTTTTTTTACAAATTTCTACGGAGAAACCACAACAACGCGGAGCGAGTCAGAGACTTTCTACTTAGTGAAAAAGGAAGTCAGACGCTAGCCGCCGCTTTTAAGAGTATAAGGAAGAAGAAATGAAAGGACAAAAAAGGGTTGAACCAATACAACGTACGAGTGCGACCTTCGTCTCTCTGGCCCTTCGCTGTGATCGTTTCTCTTTTTGCTTCCTTGCGAAACAGAAAATTCCTCGGTAAAGAAAGGATGATGAGAACCGCAGGGGCAGAAAGAGGGGGGGGGGGGGGGTAGGGGAGGAGAAAAAGCACGCGATATTCCCCGGAAGCTTATGGGAGAATTTTCGATGTGATTTTTTTTTTTCGGCTTCCATTCTCACATAGGGCTTCCACTTTTCTTCGTACCTTCGCTCGGTCGGCTGTTGTACTACCCACGAAGATTCGTTCGATGGGGGACGGACGCGGGAGTAGCTGGCGCGATAGATAATCCGGCTATTTTCGTTCGATCTTCTCGCGATCATCCCCGTACTAACAAAAAGTATCGTCTTCCCCTTCCATTCGCTTTCCTTCGCTATTCCCTTCCATCTTATGGCCAAGTCCCGCGTACGCGTGTGGCTCTATAGTGTTTGCCACGTTTTTCGAGAAAAACCTCGTCCGTTACCCGCAGGAATTTTCACCGTTAGCGTCCGGCTGGGCGTGAAATAATCATTTTCCACGGGGCGCGTGAAAACACTCGGAGATTGCTATCACCGAAGAAAAAGAAAAATAGGAACGGAAGGAAGACGAGAGAAAAAAAAGAGACAGCCTCGAGACTTGTCGCGTGTACATTCGATATATGCTCCAAGATACCCTTCGATCGTCACACATGAATCTGATGGACTCAGGATATTTCAAAAAAATTTTAAGTTTATTAAAAAATTGTATTTTATATGACATTAAAAAGAAAAAACATATTTTAAATACAAAATATATATAAATACTATAAACATCTCGTTTTTTTATCGATTTATTTTAATAAATATTTTACGTTTATCGTTTTAAAATGTTTTTTTTCGCAATATTGGCTTTTGACAAAGTCCAGCGAAGTACGTCACACATTTATCGAATGCAATTCTTGATATTCGAAATTGATCGTAATGTCGTGTTACAGTAAAATTTTCCATGTTTCCGATTACCGATAAGTTTCTCATTCTTCGTACGGATCGAGCAGTCAGCCAATTTTTATTCTACTTTCCATTCTCAGTTATTTCTACTCTACAGTAATCTCGCCACCCCCCGCGCCGCCTGTTCTCTTTTATTCCTTTCGGCATTTTTCATCAGCAACTCGAAGAGTATTACGCAGTTGCACAGGATTGCCGCCGAGCGAGAAACCACATTGTGCAAAGGTACGCTGCAGGATGTGTAGTATATATACGTCGAAGTGTAGCACAGCAGCCGCGCTATATAGAAGTTGGAACTCCAACTGTTGTGTACGGATACGTCGAACGTACGTATCACTATATGGGATACCTACTGCAGTTGATTCCGTGGCCACAAACTAATCTCGCGAGCCGTGCGCGAGAGTGGGAGAGTGTCGGATATATATCTTTATATAGTATGGATATAGTATATATGTATCCATTGAACGTTGCGAGGTGCGAGCAAAGGCAAGGGGTATGAGAAGCCCTGAGAGGTTTGGATAACGTATCGATATTGGAGGGAAAAAGATTAATACCTCGAGAGCTGAGAGAGGATCGCGAGCGAGAGACCGAGGCATCTCTCTTCGAACGTTTCTATATACATATATATATGAATCTTCTTTCTTCATTGCTCTCGTTCGCTTTTCGTTTTCTCCATAAGCTCTCTTTCTCCCTTGTTACTCTTCCCACCGAAGCCCCGACTATTTTCGGCACTGAAATCCATAGATATAACTCACGTGCAGAGAAAACTCACAGGTGTACCACAAAGACCGCAGGACGATTTTGTACTATACACCCGCTGCTCAACCGCACGCAAAGTAACAAAATCCGATTTTCACGTGTTATATACGATATCACACCGGATTCGATAACTAAATTTGTCGAGCATTCGATTTAAAATCATTCCGAAATACCTGGATAACGACAATTGTTTCCTTCATTTTTTTTTTTAATTCTTTTTCGTATGAACGATGATGACTTTTAGTCGTTTAGCAGAACGGAATTATTGCGTAAAACGCACACATTGCGTCCCGACATCCGTCGTGCGCACTCGACAACGTGTTTTACATAACGTCACCGGCAGCGACGTATAAAATACAGTTGTCAACGTTTAGGAACAAACATACACGCTTCGAGTCCGACGGCACAACTGCTGCGGCAAAGTAGAGAGGGGATGAGAGTGAAACGCACCGTCAGCGGGTACGATATACTTTATACCGCTGAAACCTATATGTTTACTTTTGATTAATTTTTCACATCCGTTTTACCGAGACGCGATATTAATATTGGGTTTCCTGTACTCTCCGCCCGACCAGACAGTCCATCAGCAGCAGCAGCAGTAGCAGCAGCAATAATAGTGCCGGATGTGTCACGGGACCAATGAAACAACTCCGTCAAGTAAATTGTATCAGCGTTCGTTGTACGCGTTCAGGCATTTATGGGAGATGATACAATTATCGCAATGTTTTCAATATCTCCTGCGTATGAAAGCGTTAAAAAGATCGAGAAGATCGAGAAGATCGAGAAGATCGAGAAGATCGAGAAGATCGAGAAGATCGAGAAGATCGAGAAGATCGAGAAGATCGAGAAGATCGAGAAGAACGAGAAGATCGAGAAGATCGAGAAGATCGAGAAGATCGAGAAGATCGAAAAGATCGAAAAGATCGAAAAGATCGAAAAGATCGAAAAGATCGAAAAGATCGAAAAGATCGAAAAGATCGAAAAGATCGAAAAGATCGAAAAGATCGAAAAGATCGAAAAGATCGAAAAGATCGAAAAGATCGAAAAGATCGAAAAGATCGAAAAGATGATCAATAACGTCGATAATCGAAAAAAAATCGAATCGTTTTTTACGAATGCTGCAGTCAATACGAGAAAACGTGGGAAGTTTTGGTGTACGAAATTTTTACCGATATACACAGGGGCGCGCGCGTGCAGTAGCAAAAACAGCTTAAACTCTCCTGCCAATCTTTATTGCCAATGAGAAAACTGCTCGTGGCTCTCCCGAGTGTACCTGAGGCATACGCGAGTGAGCGTTGCTACCAGGTGTAGCACTATAAAGTACATAACGAACGACGACAATAATCCTGTTGGCGGGAGAGAGAGAGGGCCCTCTCTCACCCCCGTCTGCTGCCGAGAGCCCACACAGTGAGCTCAGGTTGCCGCTGAAGTTTCGACTTGCCCACCAGGAACTCGAGTTACGCGAGAGCTTGCGAGTTCGGTCAGAGCCCGAAAACTCCGTTCGACTCGTACACTCGCCGACGCTCACGCGCTTGACGAACGAATTTGCTCACGGTGTTTCCCAGCTGCCGTGGACGTAAGCGTGATTTATTCCGTTTTGCGTAACCAATTTCGAATGCTCACACTCGGCGGTACCATTCACGCGTGGCTCACCGTCAATGGCAGTACGTTCATCCGCTGTTTGCTACCTGTGCCGCGTAAAGGCACCGGAACTATCGGAACAACGGTTATGGTTTATCTGTTTGCGCAAATCGAAGCATTGAATCCCAAAGTTATTAGCAGTTTCGGCTGTTTGTCAATGACGTTTCCGGAACAGCTACACCGCAAGAAATACGTACTAAATACTACCAAATAGTACAGACTACTGCATAGTATTTAGATTATTCATGTATAATATATGAAATTCGAGGGTTTTATATGAAGAATGTGCTATACATCGAAAGCTTTTCCCGATTTTCCTTGATTGCGATCAACTTAATTTGTGAAGAAATTACGATCTTTTTTTTTTTTACGTGTCCATGAATCTTCGAAATATATTTTTTCCCTACTGACTGCACTTTGGTACGTTTTTGGGTGTTTTCGTTGTTGAAATGTAATCACGTATAGTCACCAAAGACCGTCTTACTTACGCCTTGGAGTAGTGATGACTCCGCGTACAAATGTGTACGTTGAAGCTAGTTTACCGGACGAGTGGTGTAGAGTTGGGCACCAGAAGGCGTAAATCTGTCGAAAGGCTATAAAGCAAAGGCTAGATACGCGTTAGATAAGGACGGGGAGAGAAGGGGCGGAAGGGTGGAAGGGGGCGAAAGGATAAGGAGAGACGACAAGAGCCTCGGGTGTAATGAATGATGCGACAGATAATGGGTGATCGTATCGTTGAGCGTTACTGCTACCCACTGTTGCCTATGCTGTTGCTGTTTCTCTACTTTACAACTGCCGGGGCTCTCTTCGCGCTGTGAAGTGCGTGAAGCTCTCTCGCGTGTTCCGCGAGCCCTGTCGGCTGATGGCGATGACCACGCACACTATCAGATTACCTACTGTGCAATTTTATGCACTGCGTCGACGATGCATTTCCGTAGACACGCGACAACGCTCTTGCGTTACTATTTTATTACCAGCGGTGAATACTCGATTCACCTGCAATATAAATCGGAGTGTGTACCGCTTGAATACATCAACACCTCGTAGTAGTGGGAAAACTTAATGCGTATTATATGCTCTGATATGTAAAGACTTCGGGCTTTCGCTACGCTTCCCGCTCGGGAATGACGTATGCTGATTGATTCACGATCAATGCGTTCTTCGATCAATTATAATCGCGTCAGTCATATCGTCGAGCATACAATGGAGATATGAGTTTCCTACCCGGCAGAATCTGGCTGTTTATTGCCGCAGGTGCGAGAAGCTTCTTCGAACGTTTGCAAATTCAGCCTCGGGACACGCGCGCTGCTCATCCATATACTTTGATGCCTTTATCTCGTATGTACGTAACTCTGTACGCGACGTACTTAATCATTGATCTATTCTACTTGGTATTCAAGCAACAACGATATATCGAAGGTTTCATCGTTATTTTATTCTTTGTCGCGATAAATTATTCGCTGATGCGTTACCAGGTAAAATCTACTGGGATAGGGTAGAAGTACCGATTTTGCTACCCTTTAGTCCATTTTTCGTCATCATATTCAAACGGACAACACTGTGAATTACATCGAATTAAAATGACGGCGACTTGATCATTTTATACATTTTTATGGCCACAATCCATGCATCTATCCTATACGAAAAAGCTTCGATGGCTTCGGGACTTCGGGGGTTCTTAATTTTTTTATAATCATCAGTTCCGACGGTTATCAAAAAAATATAATACATTTTTTTTTTTTTTTTAATGAAAATTCGAAATTTTAGGCATTGATTTGCAACACATATGTAATTTGCTTGAATCATTTACCGACGTCTATGATATATTGGATGACAGAAAACGTGAGTAATCTGTATGTGTGATAAGTCAGTTTCTTGGATTTTGATGCCGGCTATGAATTGAACGTAAAACATATGTTGGGTTACGGATTCACGGGTGCGCAGGGTGAGATTCAAATGCATATGCAACGTATATAGTGGAACGAATGCAAAGGGTAGAGGGAGCCGAGGAAGAAACGAACGCTTACGTCGCAATTCTCTATCCCCCGAGCGTCTTGCGATGCGCTCGGCGAACTAGTAGCTCCTCACAGACGGGTACTTCCCGCGATATATCGAGCGATACGGTCGAGGCAGCAGCTCTATCTCACGCGTACACCTTGTGTCTGGTACACCACTACTACTACTACTGCATGTAGTGTACACGGCATACAGGTAATACATACACTGGAAACCTACGGGTTTCGACAATTCACTACGATGAAGGAGTTTCGAGAGTAGCTGACTGCAACGCTACCGTTCGGTGATCATTTCCAATCTCAACTGTATGTTCATCTCGTCTTGCAGTGACTTCTCCGTCGTATCAGTAGTAAAGGCATTGTTGGTCAGTCGCTCTCTTAATCGCACTTACCGGTTTTCTCCGGTCACCCCTCGACTTGCACAAAGACTAAACTTCCGGACTTCAAGTGGTACTTAAGTTATAGCGAAAAAAAAGCGAACAACCGCATCGTAAAAAGTATATGCAAAAAATATATTATAAATATCCGTAATTAGGTTTTTACAAATTTTGAATATATTTTTGCAGAAATATATCTATATAATAAAATTTTTCGATGTAATTATATTACACATAATATCGATGTATTTTGCGATATACGTTTTTTTTCATGTTGAAACGGATGAAACAAAAAGGGAAAAAATGTGGCAAAAAACCGGCGAAAAATTGGGTAAAACGTCTAATTGTTGTAAAAGCTCGCCGTTGTTACAAACTCCGGCGAGAAAGGTTCATTTGACTCATACTGTTTTTTCGGAAGTATACGAGTAAGTAATGAACCGAAGCGTCGCACGCAGGAGTAACGTGAGCTCGGAAGGAAGATCGACGGAAGGGATGAAAAAAAAAACAACTATAGCCCCTGGTCCCGAACTAAACGACAGGATGAACGGGCCGACGAAGCAACGGGGTTCGCGTGAAAGATGGTCCGATCGTGACGCGTGGGTGCTTTTGCTATAGGGCGCGTGTGATGGCTCTCACGAAGAAGTTTTCCGCTATTGGTTGCCTCCCTGAGTTATTTTGTCGGTTCCGTAAAATCTTATAACGGACAGTATATTGCTAACGTAGATTCTTATATTCGTCTATTTTATTCGTTCACTATATATGTTGAACCACATGAAAAAAAAAAGTATATCGCAAAATATATATATATGATATATCCAATATATTTACGCCGAAAAATAGTATATTCCGGATACATTTCAGATTTTATTTCTGAAAATATAGTATAAGAAATTATATGAATAATATATTAATTATACAAAAACGCCGAATTTTATATATTTTTAATGAATTATTTGCATCTATTTTCTTCGATGTGGAGATTCTCGGAGATTATGATTTTCTGGAATTTACTTGTGCAAAGTATATTCGTTTATTATGAGATTTTATTCATTTAATGCGACAGACGGCCGGTGCGCTTTATATATCAAGAATAAGATAACACGACGTAACTGTTTGGGAGACGGAATAAAAATCGCGGCGCTTCTCTTCAGCTGCGCAGCCTCTCACTGCGGACTTCATTCGATAACTTTACTTCTCGTTTATATTATTTTTCCTTCTGACGTGTGCTTTTTACTTTGCCTCGACGTATCTCGTTTTTCCGTCGAGAGACCGTATTCTATATCGCGACATGTCAACTCTGTGTGACTCGCAAGCTTCTCTCCTCGTTGCGCGTTTGTGCTCTGCATTCCGAATCAGTTCATGCGATTCGTACCGTCTATTCAACTATTTTCCTCTGCACGTCGGAAATGTAAGTTCTAACTGCCTATCCTTCCGAGAGAAAACCTGTTCGACAACAATAACGGGGGGTTCACAGTTCGCGGATTGAAGATCAGAGTCAGCAGCATCTCGAAGATGAAACGTTCTATTACTTTATTTTTTA
The DNA here is from genome assembly GCA_934046635.1 of Buathra laborator. Taxonomy (NCBI): domain Eukaryota; kingdom Metazoa; phylum Arthropoda; class Insecta; order Hymenoptera; family Ichneumonidae; genus Buathra; species Buathra laborator. Next base: position 12,688,038 of record OW203900.1, read on the forward strand.
TTTTTATAAACCTCGCGATCGTTATACATGAATATCTCACCTGAAGTGGTTACGCATCATTTGCGAAATACACTTTTCAAACGAGTTATTCAAACCCTTTTTCTCACGGTTCCCGATTCCGGTTCTTTCTCTATTCGTCTTCACGGCTCGAGAATTGTCGTCGTCGTAGTGAGAAAAGGGCAAAATCCTACGGAGAGAGAAGGATAAGTCGATCTCTTCGCGAATCGCCGTCGCGACGACGATAACCGTCCGCCTTTTCACACGCGGAAGCGCGGGCCCTCTCTCTCTCTCTCTCTCGACAACGGGAAAAGATTGGGCTAACGTGGTGGAGGACACAAGAGAGAATAGAGAAAAAGGGTGGCTTGAGGAGAGGGCGGTTGGTTGAAATCGTGGATGGTTTGAGTTCAGGAAAGTGGTACCTACCCAACGCGATAGTCGGATGCTCCGCCGCTCGACTGCGGAATTGTTTTATCCTCCGTCGTATTCTGGGGGTCTTTCTTTCCCCATTCTCTTTTCCTTTCGGCGTTCCTTTTCCTCAGACCTCTAGCCACTCGCTCGCTCCTCTACCTCGTTTCGTAGAAGAGGGCGATTTCGTTTCCGACGCTCGCTTTTCCCGTCTACTTCACCCCCCGTCGCCCTTCTCTCTTCTCCCGCCTCGACCTCCGCGGTCTTCGTGTTCTTATACCCTCTCGAGTGGGAACGGAAAGGAAGAGACCGGAATACGTGTGCGCGAGCCTCTTTTCTATAGGTGTACTTCAGAGACCGCACTCGTCGTGTCGAGATATATACCGTATGGCTATAGTCGATGCCATAGCCACAGCCGTCGCCCGCTATTCTATGTACGTCGTCTATTTTCCGTCGCGTCGATCGCGTACTCCGTCGACTTCTTTCATCCGTGCAGACTTGCCTTCGTCGCACTGGTGAACTGCCGACGCTATTTCAATTTGCTTGTACCAAAGTACTTGACAGTGAGAGACTCTTACAAATGTGACAATTTTATATGCGTCGTGAAAAGAGGCGCGGATAAGCATACATCAGTGTGACACAGAGATTCGGTAGAATTTATGATGCATTCATTTCACTCTGAGTATATATAATGTATCTTCGCTCATTCAAAATTCAAAAGTTGACGATTTTTTATTTATTCGTTTCTTTTTATCAAAGATCGTTGTACAAATAGAGACGCTACTATCCATTTCGAGAGGTCGACAATATCGTATCGAGATATCTTTAAACTACTCGATAAAGCATTGCGGGCCGTATATGTCTTCGCTGTGTCGTATATGTTGTATAGTTCGGATCGGGCAGTCGACCTGCAGTCCCTTCAAGATCCTCTCGTGCCTAATCGAGCCGACACGACCCGCCGTGCATCATCTCAGGCCTCGACGCCACCGAGAGATTTATCTTTTTCAGGTCCCTTAAGCATTTCCTCCTTCTATTCGAGTGTAGAAGGCTCTTAGTACCCATTCGTACTATATATACAGCACACATTCCGGAATATGTATCATAAATTATATTTTTTACATCTCTCGGAGTGAAGGATTATCGACCGTTCATGGTCACTGCAGTACGTTACAAGATTCAGACGATAAGGAGTATTAAGTATATTAGGTTACCGTTGACTGTATCAAGCGCCATCTGGATGAATTACATTTTTTTAATTCGTCATGTTCCCCTTGAGATAATCCTAAAACGCCGGATTTATTTTTGCGCGCCTCTACAACGCGACACACGGATCCGAGAGGCCCGATGACTTCATCGCTGGAAACGATCGAAAATGAAGACATCGGTTGAGGCGCAATATCGATATAGTAAAAATGATAAAGTTTTAGGAGATAACTGCAATCAGATTAATACAAAGCCTGAAAGATATACGTGGAAACACTTAGTTTGGATTTTTTTTTTTTTTTTTTATCGTCAATTGTATTCGAAAAATTGCAATTCTCATTATTCAGGATTTTCAACGTAATTTGATATTCAACGGTAGACATACAGAAGGACTTTTTTAAAAATACCATTAAATAGCTTAAAAGATCGTTTTTTATATGCGTACATATTACGGAACAAATGACACGAGCGATGGTGACGTGTGAGAGTCAAAGGAAACTATTGTTTCTCGATTTGCTCGATTCAGTCCTCTCGCTGTCCGTTTGTCGGTCTGTTTTTCGCGTCTTTTTCGTTCGTCCTTTATGTCCAGACAGCTCGGAATTCACCGTCTCTCTACTCGAGTTTGTGTATCTTCCTATCCTCAGGCTGCATTGGCGTCGTCCGTGAAGCAGTCGTTCTCTCTGGGTACTCGAGAGATATCCGTTTGCCTCTCGTTCCGTTTCTGCGTCCCGTCTCGGTCCATAATGGTACAGTAAGGTACTGTAACTATTACACACACACACACGCATCGTTCTCTCTTGCTTCGTTCATTTGGTCGATCTGTTGTGGCGGCGACATCGTGTCGGAGACAAGACGCGCGCTCGCGCGTTGCCTCAACCGAGGTACTGTTCGCGAACAGATCTCGTTCGCAGTGAACAAACCGCACACGTCGGTGTAGAGAAACGAAGACGAAACGATTGTACGCCAGAGACACTGTCGGTGAACGAGTATAGAGTAGTGACCCAGAAGTTCCGGGTTCATGCGGATGGGACGACTCCTTACTCTCGCTCTCTTCTTTGCTCTGATCTCATCCGGTCCGTTCTCCACTGGACGTTCCCAGTACGAGAACACGAGAATGAAAGGAAAGGGTGAACATCAGAGACAACTGCTCTCTCTCTCTTTCTCTCTCTATGTGTTCTTCGTACGAGTATCTTGGTCGTTGGTATTATTATATACTGACGTTTATTACGTGAATCCCACGCGTTACAAACCGCTGCATGCGAGACATGCTTTACGATTTGTCATACAGAATTCTCCTTTGGTACAGACAGTGCGACATTAGCGTAGCATTGGTAATGTTCACTCGAAAGACCGTACGACGACAATTTTCTCTTAATTTTTTTTAAATATCAATTCACTCGTGACGCGCGCTCCGTTTGAGACATTAAGAACAGTGGTTAAAATTAGCGGGAAGTGTCATTCGCATGTTTGCTGTATGATTTTCCGAGGATTTTTATAGAGTATCGCGCAGTGCGGCTGTGAGAAAGTAAATAAGATATAGCAGTGTGCAAGTCGTCAGACGAGACGATTCAGGGATTGTTTCCGTCGGTATGTTCGTATCAATGGTATCTTATTCTATTCTTTGAAAGCACTATAGTTCGTTATTTCAATGTTTTCCTCTGGCGTCACGGAATAATAGTTATCTTCGCTTCATCGGAAGTCAGCTGTACAATGGTTGCCACCTTTTCTTTGTTCTTCTCTATGCTTCCCTCTCACACGATTCCCTCGTAAAGTATTATTTTTCGGGATTTTTCTCGCTTCTTGAGGAGTTGACACCTCAATTGCATTGAGTGCACGTGTGATCTTTGATTCCATTAAGTTACAAGTTAATTAAATAAATTGCATTACCTTTGGAGTAGAAATTCTGTGAGAAAATCTTTCAATCCAAAGAGACCGCGACATGAGAAGCTTCGAAGGAAATCGAATTGATAGTATCACGAGACGAAAGTATCGAAAACATGGCTTACAAATCGATATCAATTTTCTGCTTCGATAAAATCAATTTTTCTATTTCGATAAAATCAATTTTTCTGCTTCGATAAAATCAATTTTTTCTTTTTCGATAAAATCAATTTGTTTGTTTATCAAAATAATTTTTTTGTTTATCAAAATAATTTCGAAATAAATTTAAAAGTACACATTGCAAACAGAATTTTTATTACACATCGGTACTTGAAAGTGAATATTTGAACGAAATACCGCCCGATCTATGTTTCGAATATGCTGTGCCCAACTACAAAATGCAGCCGTATGTACAGTGTTGATGGTGACAGAACGAATTCCATTAGGTAGAAAATAGAGGGACTCGAGGGACATGCGCCACGTGCCATCGAGTCACGCCAACGGTCACCCATTCGGTAATTTCAATCGAAATAGCCTCTGCAATCGGTCTAATGAAATCAGCGTTACCTTTCGACCAAACGCGAGTCTCGTGCTCGCCACGCGTGACTGTTCAAATGCGTTGCTCGATCAGTTATCAGCACCTGATGGTTGATCAGCCCGAGTTTTGTCGTAGCCTCGGTACAATGCGTATACATTGCCAGGGGGATGGTTTTCGTGACTCGCCTCGTTATAATACTCGCAACTAGCCGAAGTGTTGACTTTGTGTTTTTTTTTTTTTTTTTTTTTTTTTCGTTTCACGCTCGAGAACTAAGTTTTTATCAACAGCAAGGATCGTCGATTGCTGCGATCCATACAACTTTTAGCGCCGTTTCATTGTCAGAACGAAAGGTAAATCGTTGCAAGGATTATTGTACAAAATTTCTTGGGGAGGTGACATAAGCGATCGTGAAAATACCGATTCCGGGAGGTCTGAATCGGCGTGTACTACCGAGAGGGGTAGGAGATTTTGCTTCTGTACACGAGACGGATAAAGCCGACGTTGAATTTAGATCGGGAACGAAGACTAAGAGAAAGAGGAAGAAGAAAAAAGAGAACAACGCTGTGGCCACAAAGACGTGGGAGTGCCCATCGGCAACGGGAGTTACAGCTTTCTCGGGCGTCATTCGTTACTCTTACCGTCCGCGCACTGCTGGTTTCTTCGTTGGCCTCTCTTTTCCTCTCGTTCTCGGCGGCGCCTCTCTAAACCCATCTCTTTTTCGCTTTCTTCTCGTCTGTCTGTCTGTCTGTCCGTCGACCTTCTGGCCCGCTCGACTGCTCCGACCTCCGGGAAGGTCCAGCGAACACGTCGTACCAGGAAACCGGATGTGACCGCGAGTGTGCGCCGTTCAAACTCGAACGTTTTCTGCCATAGTCGCCTCGCTTGGACGCGTTAAGATTTCACGTGTTTCGCAGCTTCAACAACGAGAGTGCAAACGATGTTGGTCTGCTGAAACGCCCACGGTTCGCAGCTTGAAATCCGTTTTATTCGATCCCTCGAACATATGGATAAACGGGGAGAACAGACTCGATTCATCGATATGCTATAATGTATTTGCGATTGAACCGCAGCGGTTTCGAGTTACCGTGTTACGAGGCATTGTAAACGCCCCACGCATTTGCAGAATAAAACAAGCTGAGTGATTGGGCATATAGACAATAAAGGAAAAGTGTTGAGTGTAATAAAACGACTGGTCATCAGCGAGTATCGTGATGATCGTCAGAAAAAACAAAACAAAAACGGAAAAACTTCTAAGCCATTCCCGTCACACGCTCGTTCTTGTGAATTCGACCCTTAGAACCCGAGGGTCTGGGTAGTGGTTGACGGTTTACGATCACGAGTTTCACGAGTCTCTCTCGCATTAGGAACACTGCTGCGCGAGATTACAATGGAGCGATAAAAGCTTTGTGTTAGGACGCGTCTGTGTTGACGACGAATTAGGTCTGAGACGGCACTTTTCCGCAGCGAATGATGGTCCCACGCGTCGGGAGCACGAAGTAGCAGTCAAGCCGAACGGAGCACAAGAACAAGAGAATAGGTACAACGTGGATCTTTCCATCCCGGTGATAAGTATTACAATGTACCGCCCACGACAATCTTGTTCTACTCGAAGCTTTACCGCGAGAACCCGATAAGCCGTTTATTGGAGTCTCGTGAATGCTACCTAGCTGACTGCTAACTGTTGCATGTCATCAACTCGTGCAAACAACCGAAGTTTGCTGCGGTTATTGTCGCTATTCGCTTGCGACTTTTTTGGCGCAACGTAACCCGTCAGGTTTCGCCGATGACTCTTTTTTTTCAGCAGATGACGGAGAGGAATAAAGCTTCATAGCAGATCAATTTTCCTTGCCACGTCTTTTGATTTCGTTTCGATTTATCTGATAAAACGCTGTATACAACTTGATGGTTTCCGGTCAAAGGAGAAAATTTAAGGGTCGTTCAATTTTTTTTTGCTAATGGACCGATGATGAGAATTTATTTAATCGCCGGTCGAAAAGGCAAGTCTTGCGCACAGCTCTGATAATTCGCAACTTCCTGAACGTGTTTCGGTTATCTGCTGGCAACGAAATCGAGGAAGTCGTAGAACCCCTCATCGGGCCGCGCGAAGCTCTCTCAAGAGCGAATTTCCCCACGTCTGATCATCAAGTATACTCAGCACTTCACTTTACTGGCGGAGAAAATCATCGTGGACCAGTAGAAAGAGCCGAAAATTTTCTATGCAACGAGATATCAGCATTACTGCGATGAGCAGGACGAAGCAAGTGAGCTTCACAGATTCTCTACTATCGCGGCACAAAAGTGCCTGCTGAGTCGTCGAGTTTCTCACCCAATCCTCTCGCCGTTTCCTGGAAATGGATCCGCAAGGACGGCGCGCACACAGCATCCGGAGGCCTCGCGCCATTATTCGGGAACATTGATAGCTTAACTCTATCAACAGTCCCGAAAATCTGTTGGAGAGATCCAATCTACCAATTTCGTTAGTTAGTCCAGTATGATTTGGTGAAGTATTTGCCGGATGTTTGATTTAATCCTTCGACATAGATGTTCCCATTGATATAGACGAAATATGGAAGGCGCTCATCCGATTACAACGGTAATGCTACACTTGAACTAAACTTAGAAATTTAACTGATTCGAAATGATTTATTGTTTGGACCATACAAAAATCTACGCCATCTTGTAATAGATATGCGTCAATTATTGTAGTAGTTTGCTCTTCACCTATTGCCCACGCGATACTATTTTCGTATATATGAACAAACAATCGCGTGCGCAAGCGCACCTTTCAAGTGTTCGCACGAAGACGCGATACCCATAACCCAGAGAGAGAGAGTCAGGACCTGGTAGCCAGACGCATTCGTCATTCTTGCTCAGCAACGGGATAAAACGGATAGGGCAGAGGGATTAGGATCCGTCTGAGGTCGCGTACAGCGATCCAGTTTCGTATCGCGTGTGTGGGATGTACATGTAAGAGTAGAAGAATAAGTTCCTTCTACATGCAATTCTTCATGGACAACAGCAAGTCTTTCTGATCCCTTACCGATGTGACGATACGGTCAAAAAACTGATCAGAAAGAGTATTTTTTTGTACCAACGAGGAAACAGATTATCGATTGTTCTCGAATTCACAGGACATCGTAGTTCGAAAATTAATCTATCTATTACAGAGGTGACATCTCAACGGATATGGACAATAGCCACTGCTCCGATATGCTACTCTGCTGAGACACACTGCTTAATCATTGGTGCGAAATGATCAGCTCTGGCAAGCGTATAGATCGCAGATAGAAGGGGCAGGTAGCATGCAAGACGAGAAGCGGTTGCTGAGGATTGGAGCCTAATGAGACGAGCATTGGTTTAAGCCGATCAGCAACGCAGGGATCAGCCGCTTGGTGTGTGCTTCTCCTGTGTACAGACAAACCGGCGTCCATGCTGTTTGCTCTCCCGGTAACGTCGATCGTCTTGCCTAAGGCAGTAGATCTCGCTACCACAGTATTATGATTCTGGCATTATGCCGACCGAAGGTTGATAATGCCATAAAGCCAGGAATATTCACGTCTGCAATTATCCTATCGCAATTATCCGTTATGCTCCTACTTGTCTGAAGCTCTTTGAGTGCACAGTTTGGAGATTTTCCGTTTACGGATTCATTAAGACCGTTAATTGTTATGATTTCCGATATGAACTCCATATGTATATATTGCTATTATCATCTGCATGGCTGAACTTCCGCTCCGTTAGAATAACACGACGCGGAAATAAATAACCGAAAATGGCGGCTGATGTTGACATAAAGATGATCCACCCGCGCCATTGTCAGTCAACTTCTTGTTGACTCTTTTTACGCTCGGTTAGCGTCTTTCAAACTTTCAATCCCGTCTGTCATTCGTTGTGTTGGGGTATAAGCTACTCCGTGCCGAAGCTATTGTACGGATAATGGTAAGCTATATACGATACCACCTAGAAAAGCGCAACGCTTTGTTCCGCGCTCCGATTATTATACGCTGCTCTATTATAATAGAAAAAAAAAGAATGATATCTCAGTCCCGAATCGGCATCATCGTCGAGGTATCAAATATGCAGGATTCGGATCTTTCCTGAATCGTTTGATAATTTCAGCGGGTTTGTTCCAATAATTACGATAGAATTCACTCGCTATTTTGGTATAACACCGGTCGTTCATTCATTGACTATCGGAGAATAAATCGACGGTATTATCTGGCAGCTTGCAAACCGTCGAGATCGACTTGCGACCCTTGCCATCCTGTAATTACAGTGATGAAAAGGGTGATTAAATAAGGTGATAAGCGTGGTGTTTCCATTGCGTGACTACAAGTCATTTGATCCTCGCCGATTTTTAGATTATTTGTTGGACGGGGTATTCGTTTTTGTTATTTTCTTCTTCATTTTTCATCGCGCCGCGTTTGTGTAGCGGTGGAATTATTTTTTTTTTCTTTATGTTGATCGCATGCTCTCGCCTGGCCATCCGCTTCAGTGAATTTCGAAAATTGCGGCAAGGACAGAGGAATACGAAAGCATAGAGAGAAGTAAATAAAATATCAATCAATCTCGCGAAAGAAGCTCAGGCAATAGGCACGGATTTATATCGCCATTTTCGACGCGCCCGACATTGACGTTTCATTAACATGAGAATACATGCCCCAGACGTCGAGTTTCTAACATCTATGCCATGCCCGGCACCACCAATCCGTCAAATCCGCATCGAAATATTAACATGACAATAATACGAAGAGCTGAGCAACGTGTCCCGCACGGTGGGATAGGAGCTTCAAACTTTTGTCAACTAGGAAGCTATTATACAGTCCATTTTTTAAAATATTTCCAACAAAAAGAAATCCTCGGAATAATAATCGCGCGACGATTGTCGATTTACAAGACATCGGTAATCACATCGTCGCGGTCATTATCATCGTTGGTAAAGCCTTGCCGTACGAAAAAATTGTGAGTAAAAGTAAAAAAAAAAACTTGGAATGAATGTCTTAATTTATACTATGGGGTTAGCGAGAGCAGGGGTTACACGAGAAACGCATTAATCCTCTTTTCTCTTGAGAGCGAGGATATATATGGGAGTTGAGTATGTTTCGGGGCGGATTCTAAAGTACAAGAAAGAGGAAAATAGAGAAAAGAGACCGGGAAGTGCAGTGCAAACGCTGAAGAAAAGTACCGCGAAGGTGAGGACTGGAAGAGATATATAGAATAGCTTCCTCTCCACCCTAACCATTAGCGCAATTCCCATAAAAGTTACCCTAAAGCATAGTGGCCTCAGACACTGTCGACAGGTCTATTTCCTCAGATCTTCTACTGTCCATTTTATGGTACTCACATTGTGTTAAAGCAGAGTAAAGGGAGAGAAAATAAGAAGTTGTGCGTTATCAAAGTTGTTTCATTATCTATACAGACTATATATGGATCATAACATTTTCGGAACCTCATTGATTGGCGGTCCATTCATCAGGATCGTCACTGTTTCTAATTTCAGTGATGCCTCGAGTGGAGTAAATTGTAGTTTTAGAAAACGAGGAGCCCTCAGTTCCTCAGTTTTTTCGCTCGAGTTTTAGACTTTGCAAAAAGATTGCATCGGATTTACCTCATCAAACTCCCGCTCCTGATTTCGTCGGAGCTCTTTCGGCCTCATGGACATATCGGACTGCGCTTTTGAACCGTCTTATTCCTCCACCGGTAGCGAAAAATGTGGCTCATCTTCTCTCATCTAAAGCCCCTTTGCCCTAATGAAAAGATCTGCCTTCATCGCCATACCGTCCGTCTTCCCTTTGCTCCCTTCTATTCGCGACTGCTTCTATTTCTTCTGCGTTTCGTTCTCAATCTCTCGCACACGCTCTGGTTACTCTTGGAATTCGTCTCCCTCGGCGTTCTTCCGCTCGGTACGCTTCCAGCTTCCTTTTCATTTCTTGTCTGCCTCACTCTTTCTCGTCTCTACGGTCGCACATCGCAGTGGACTCTTGAAGCCATAACGCGCGCGGCTTCTTCAAATCCTCGTTAAAAAGTTAAAGTGGATTCCCCGCGGAGAGTCCACGAGTGGTGGTCCCCCGCATGCTCTCATCCTTCTTTCCTCCACTCTGCCTTCTTCTTTGCGTTCTACTTGTACTGTTGGACGGCGTGGAAAGGCTGCGAATATGCCGGTTCGTTTCGACTCGGATATACAAACACGTGTATTCATACGTGTGTATCTGTGTAACTATATCAAAATGACGATGTCCTCGGTTCTACGAAGTATACTCGGTACACGTAGGTACTTCGTACCCGTTACGAGGTTGTTGCCAGAGTGGAGAAACTAGTTGCGGAAGCAACGAACTGCTTTTTATGGAGACTCCATGTATCTTGCAAATATGTAACTTCATTTTTCTATGGCTTACGACGGCTTCTCTGCCTGTTACGTTTCTGAAATTCTTCTATTCTGTGGAATATTGTATATAGTGCGCTGCAGCGTAAACACTCACAGTTGACATTGCCTTTGTATACCAGACACTAATCATACATAGTATACAGCGAAGAATTGACATACGTAAAGAAGGCTCTCTGTCTCGAGCTGACAACTTATGTGGGACTACTCGAGGCTGTATATTGTTGCCTATATATACCATGTCATTTCTTCTTTTTCTTCTTCACAACATTCCGCGTACACTCTGTCCCTCTTTCCGCCTCTTGCTAACTCTTTGATAGTCGTCCTTTTGGCGTGGCGGTAACCAACACAGAACAGAGGATCGCAGCGACCACATAGCGAGAGGAAGAGAAGCGACGAAGAAGGAGGGGCGCACTCGTTGGCAGTGAGATCGGGAACGTAGATTAATGTATTTATTAAACGTAAGGTAGTTCAAGCGGATCCTTTTGGCACGGCCGCCTGCCGGTCTGTGTTATTCTTCGTGCTATTGCCCACCGGCGAACAAGAGGATCAACAAGCGAGAATTTGAGATCGCGAAAGATGAAGAGAAAAATCCCCGACTTTAACGGTAAGTATGAACTATTTGCAGATAGCTTATTATTCATTTGAGTTCTTCCGCGTAATAAATCGGTGATGAGGAGAGTGGTGCAAAAAGAAACCGAGCAATTGAGAGGCAGAAGAGTTTCGGAGTAAAAATCCTGCCGGATCTGCATCCGGAAACATTAGTGTTATTATTACAATTTGATACAACGTCAAAGGGGTGAGTCGATTGCTCATGCGGGTAGAGAAACTGGCTGTAGGACCCTTCGTGTCCCGCACGCTATTCTCGTCGCTGCGGTGAGTGACTGACAAGATGTCTTTTCGTCTTTCTCTCCGTCGGCGTGGTTCTCCACCAGTTGGCAAGTCCCGGTTTCCACCGTCCAAGTACCCACGGGCACTTGTCTCGTTTTTTTTTTTTTTTTTTATCTTCTTTTTTATTTCTTCAACCGAAGCCGTCTTCATCCTTTCTCTTGGGGGCCTTGCTACACCACTCGATATGCTGCGGCGGACTCACTTATTTAGGCCCCCCATAAAAGAACAATGATGTCGTACCTTGTCAAGACTCGGGGGGTGGGGGAAGGAGGACCCCTCTTACTTAATTGAGTCGAATCTCGAAAGATGGGAGCCAAGTTTTTTTCTTGGAGGTGAAAGAAAGAGATAGTGCAAGGGCTACATCGACGGGGGGAAAGGGCGAGGGGATTGAACGATTCGGTTGTACAACAAGGACCGGAACAGACATTACGAAAGGAGGAGAAGATGAAGAAGAAAACGAGTAGCCGAATACGTCCGGTTCTGGTTGACTCTCGACGACGGTGGCTCGTCTCGTGTCTGTCCGAAATATAATGCTGCGCGCAACGCCGTTGCACGGTGGGCGATCGAATGGTGAGCTCGTGTATTCTCCTCGAATCGATCTTCCTCGAGACTGTGGGGATATCAATGACGAGCCTAATTGTGTGATTGATTTGTCAAAAGAGACAAAAAGAAGATATGCCAGTGATTCCGGGAGTACTGTCTGAAAAAAGCTTTTGCGATTGCAGAAACCCGTCTCCCGCTGCAGGATATTGGAATGGGATGAATATTGAAAACCCAGGTAAACTCTATCGCGCATAAATAATTCATCGGTGGGTTCGGGATATCGAGGCTGAGCGACAGACGAAAAATTGTTACGGCGCACGACCGAAGTGAGTTCTACTTTTTTTTTTATTTTTTTTTTTGGTGTGTACAAAACTTCGTCCATCGCTTTTCTTTCCTCCGTCATTTTGTATCGGCCGAACCAAACGATAGCAATAGTTTTTTTTTTACTAAAACTTTTGAGTATATTGACATTGCCAACGATATTGCTTTTCGATGCCCGGAAGCTACTAATACACGAGATGACCGAATGGGACACAAATGAAACTGATAGACAATCCCCAGTCTACGGTCATGAACTCGAGGATTCTCGACTCTCGATACGATACAATCGATACGAACGTGTGATTGCACTTTGGCGTTAGAAACTATTCTAGGGTCGGATAACGTCCAACTACCGATTACGAGACGGAAATTCGGTGCCGACTGCGTTCACCGTTCTCCCTATCACCCGATTAAAACACATCAACAATTCCGAAGGCTTGCCGACCCCCTGCAAGCTCCCGTACCCAACCAGGAATTATCCGAACGTCGTAATCGCTTTGGTAAGCTTCGCTTCACTTTGCCACAGGACTGTACTCTCGGGTCACGAGACAGTCACGTGTACGGCTAATCGCACACAATCGAGAAATCCAGTTTCAGGTCATCGTACCCACGTGCTTACCGTTCTGCGGATCCGATGTACAGTAACATCGACGACACATGCTGCACCGGAGGTTTCGATGTTGTTACAGGTTAGGTAGTGGGGTACGAGAACAGGAAGTGTAAAATGGATATCCTGACCACTCCGTACAACATCGAGAGATATAATCGAACTTCTAAATACGGATATTCTGATGTTTTGATCCGTTAATTCCCATCGATAAAACAACATCGTATTTCATGTTAATCCCATTAATGATGCTAGCAATGAGTTGAGTGGCTAATTAAGTACGTAAAGTTAGTATATTACACAGTGTAATCCAGCAACTTTCGAGTACACGCTGCATATCCTTATTACAGATAGACGATCATTCTGTTTCTGTTTCACGTTAACAAATGCTTCGTCGCTATCTCGGTGATGCCTCGGATTAGAAGTCAAATCTCTATCGATAGTATACCGACTGATAATCCGCCAGCGCCAGACGGATTTTAACCGAACAAGACACGATTTTGCATTTAATTGGGACGTTGTTGTAAATCGACTCGAACACGGAGTATCGTGAAATATTAGGCAAACAGTCAATTTTTATGCAAATCTGAACAGTTACCAGGGCTTCCAGTAGGTTCCTCGCAGAGCATCTTAAATCGTTTTATTTTAAAAATCCGTTTATTTCTGTCGTAATTCAATGTTTTTATTTACAAATCACACTGTTTCCACAGATGTTGGGATGACTGTAATGGTCTCGAGCCGTCGATGATCACAGAGTCATCAAAGACGCCGCGCGTTCGCCGACCGACAGTTTGACAGTGACTTTCCAAATGTATTTCTAGTGCGCCGACCTCGGAGACGGTATCTTTTCTCTATCAGATTATCCAGCAACTATATCTTTGGACTCTATTATGATTCGACTGACACGCTATTTGTAGTAACCGACGAACGGATAGAGAAAACGAAAGGCGAACCTTTGAAGATGACATTTTTTCTTTTCGTTTGTTTCGTGTCTTCCATTCACGACCGCTGGAATCATAGACCGGAGATCTTGAAACGATAACTCTTTCTATGCTCTCGCGTGTTTTTTTTTTTTTTTTTTTTTTTTCACGGTCGACACTCAGCCGTTTGCTATTTCTCTTCATTCGGCCGGCTGATGTCCTTTCGATCTAAAGGAACTTTTATTTTTTCTTCGTCGCGGCTGCAACAACCGATACATATTTCGAAACCTCTGCAACCCCACCGTATGCACAATCTGTACAGATGGCATCCGTAGCTAAGCCGTGCACCATACGCTAAACAGGAACGCCGCCTCTTGAAAAAAACATATATATATATATATATGTCTAATGAAAAACAGGTTCCTCGCGTTAGGCCAACTTCTGTGGCCTTTCCGAATAGCCCAATGCCCTGTAAATACAGTGGCCCGCGAGAGAAGTTGGGTCTTGTCGAGCCGCAGCGGTTCGAACTAACGACAAAGGGACGTCGCACGACGTCCCGTAGCTCCCTGAGCATCCATCCTGCCTTTAGCAGGGTTTCTCGAGAGCGCCTGCGGCGTGCCCTTCAACCGGAGGACCAACAGGATCCAAAACTTGCCTCTCGAACTCGGTGTTCACTGCCGTCGAAGATTTGTAGCCTTTGCGTGATATATCGCAGCGTTAGCCGGCTCGGGGTCCGATCCATGCGCGGCTCGTAGTCCGCCCGCCAGGACACCGCGACGAGGAATCCCACAATTCCAACGCAGTAACATAGACCAGACTTCGAACAGACCGGACAGCGACGAAGCGTTGCACACTGTCCTGAGGCCCCGTTGCTGGTCACCAGTCGGTTGTTTGAATCATTATAATCTCCGATACGCAGCGTTCCGGCTTTTAGTTTGACTCCAAACTATCGCCAACGACGAATCCGGTTCCTTCTTGTGTTGAACTCTCTCAGGGCATCTTGTTTCTCTTCTTGTTCTCAATGCGTCTTTCTTTACTTGCGCTCCCGAGCCTCGACGACGTTAAAAGACCTCCCAAAGCTTTGTTACTCCGTGAAAGTCACTTTGATACGTATGTTTATGTATTTATCAGCAACAAATTTTTCTTTTTTTTTTTTGTACTTTCATCTTCACTTCTTTGATGCAATTCTTCGGCTATTTGGGACGCTTAATTTCCTGTTCTTTACCATTACATTCTGTCTACTCGCTATCTAAATTCTCGGATTTTTAGTTGAATTTTTTTTTCGACTCATTCGATTCGCCGGTTTCACGACTGAGTCGTTTACTCGCAGCGATACGTCTACACAACAGACATACGATCGGGGAGAGCCGACAATATAAACTCAAATTACTACGTGGAAATATGAGTGAAATAATAGCAATTTCCGTGCAATCGCCGTGCAAGCGGCAACGAACGAGAACCACTCCTAACGATCTGGCGTGTAGTCATTTTTTGCAACTTTGCTCACTCGCTCGGTTCACGTTAAAGCGAGTTCATCAGCGCAGTTGCGGCAAACGCCTCCGCGAACTTGCCGGGTCTCCTACACTCGGCCAACTGTTCTCTCAGAATTCGCAATAACGCGTACGCATACCTGGTCCTCGCGGTGGCTTCCTGGGGGCTCGACAAAAAAATAAAACAGATACTTTCATCGATCCGAAGCAGGAGTTCTCATCGTCCGAACCAGACTGCGCCCGCTGTCATTAAACGCTCAAATGCTCTCGCCACGGTTCACCATTAAGCAGCTCCGGTAGATAATCAGCCTCCTCGCGGTCTCTCGCTCGCTATTCGGCGAACTCGTTGGGCACCGGTGTTATTTCGTCGCATGCTCGTTGTGCGATGGCCAGTGCAAGAGAGGAATCTCGATTCGACTCGCTCGTGCCTTTCATATCGCGCGAAACAGGATTTCGAGAGGGTGGCTTTCGTTCATAGCTCGTCTGTGCATATATGTATACAGATATATGTATATGTATACGCAAGTTGAATAGCCTGGGTCACTGAACTCTCAGGTAGCTACTCTATGAAAAAAAAAAAAAAAAAAAAAAAAAAAAAAACAACATGCAGACCAATATAATTGCACTACGAATCATTACGTGAGCTTCAAATTTGTATTTTTTCTTCATTTTATTTATTAAATTAAAAAAAAAAATGTCAAGATCGTGGAAGCGGAATAAGATGATATATAAATTCTGATGAAATCACTAAAACTGAAAAAAAAAATTTGCCCATTTAACAATGCTGAGTCCGTCGCGTCTCGAATGTTGAAAAGACGAGGAAACTGAATTAAAATAAAGAACTGCAAAGAAGCTCCGAGGTGGTAATACTGAGACGAGATACCGGGACTGTTGTTCGTTACCTTAAGATAATTTCATTAGAATCATAATTTCATTATGTATCTCATAAATAGTTACGATAGGAGCTGAAAACTCTTCGGGTCACCAAGAAAACAACATACCTACAGTGGGACATAAACAAAAAAGAAATGGCAAGCTTTTCAACACAAAATCCTGAGTGTGGGGTGAGAATTATATTTCCGCTTTAATAAAACTGCGCTGCTACTGTACCATTGCCGTATAAAAGCGCATTATACTGTACTGTGCACCTACGGCGGTAGATAAAACGTATATTCTAGACGCGTTCCGACGAGGGCGGATGAGAATTAAAATGAAAACGGAACAACCGGAAAGAAAAGGCGGCGAGTGGGCGGAGGTGAAAATTCAAACGAGCCACGGCTACCAAGGTAGTTGGAACAGGGCGTTTGCGTTGATTTAGTGCTATACACCGTTGGCGCAGATGAAGTCCGAGCAACGGGGGGATGGTCGCGTTGGGAGATCGCTCTAGAGAGCCGGCCGGTCACCAGAGAGCTGTATTCTAGTTATATACCGTGTACATTCGCTAACTGTGGTTACCACGAGAGAGTCCTGCGATGACGCAGTGATACAGATAGCCGCCGGAAACAACGGAAACTAAACAGTGGTAGCCGGAAATGATGCTGGCCACCGCCGCGCACTTCCGCCCGGACGAATCGCGTCGTGTTACAGCGCGAGAGAAACCCCTCGATTCTGCTGTCCTGTCGCTTGAGGTTCGCGGCAGGGAAATTCGGTCGAACCAACCAACAGAGTTTCGGCAAAACCTTCGATGAAATCTCATGAACGTGCAGAATTGACAGAATACAACTCATACCTCGCTACTCTCGATAACTCGATACACCTATCGTAACAGAGTTTTTTCAGCCCCGGAACACCACTCATATTTTCATTTATAGTTTTAGGTTTAATTATAGTGAAAACGAAACGCTGGGTAGGGAATGGCGAGCCTGCCGAGGCGAAATATCGATATATTAAAAATTATGGAAGTTACACATTTTTTAGAAAGTCCTAAAACGACTAAGGAGCTCCAGTAGACCAATATGTGGTGTTGTAGGGTTAAAAGCGTGGAAGGGTTAGGTGTGCAAAAAAATTTGCCTCCAAATGATCGATACTCGAATCTTGATGCATAGTGAGGAACAGAGTAAAGGAAAGTCGATGCCCAATACATTTTTGGATACTGTGGATGATGGCGAAGCGTGATACGCATACGAATTCGTCGCTTCCTCTCAACGACATCCCCGATTCGACGTTGATGCCATCCTTCTTTCTTTTTTTTATTCATTCCATCACACGAAGAGCTATGGACAATGACGTATTTAGGGTCGGGGTCACCGAAGTGGTAGCTTGCGAAAAGTTGAGCAATAGGATGATGGCGTCAATCGAAGAGAAGGAGCGACGCGGTGGGCAGCGCAGTGAAGGTTGAAAATAAAATCCGATGGGGTGAAACAGGTGATGGTGGCAGAGCGCCAGGACAAAAAAAGTGGTCGCAGCGACGGGAAAGAGAGGGAGTTCGAGCCTCTCGCGTGCATACGATAAATCTCCATAAATATGTATGAACGTTCCAACGCTCCCGTGGGACCTTTGGCTCCCACTGGAAACTACCCTTTCCCCATTCACCTGCTTCGTCGCCGCGTTTCTGTACCGCACTGGCAGAGTTGAAACCCTCGAAGTATGATAGGCTTTAGTCTAACCAATTGACTGATAGATTATTTGATTGTTTATGTCAAATTATTTCTTGGGTGCGGTATTTCGCGTCGGGTGAAATCGTGGATTGTTACCATTACGAATAGTTTGTAACATTGATAGAGGACGACGGCGAAATGTCTTCTGGATGAATCATACGTTTGCCGTGCGCGAACGTCAACGTCATGACTGAAACCGAGTACGTGATGCGTGTAGCTTGCCAACGCTGTCCACAAACGTTTCCGACGGAACGCATGGTGTGTATCGGTTCACTCGCGGCAGCCATTCGGACACTTGAATGTTCATTAACGATACGGGACGCGAATAAAGCGGAAGCGACGGAGCTACGTCGGCAAAGCGAAACTGTACACACAGGACAGTATGATGTGCTACGCTTGCAGGAATTACCGGAAGTTATTATTATTCCACCGTGTATAATACAAACCGCAATGAAAGCGATAAACATTTTTTTTGTTTTATTTCGCATTGAGAGCAAATTTTATTCAATATTGAAAGCGACACTCGTATTAAAAAAAAAAAAAAAAACACAAAACTGTGCGAATTAATTGTTTCTGTTGATCAATGCATTTTCGTCATCGATAGTTCATTAACGACATGGAGTGGGTAAATCCACGCTGTATATATAGGAAAGGATTATGCTCTGTGTTTGATGGAAATATCGGAAGTCATCATTATTTTGCAGTGTTCGACGAAACTGACAATCATTGTGGGGTATCGCAATTTTCAGCGAGATTTGTATTGAAAAAAAAAAGCTGTTCACGAATCGTCTCCGATCATTGGGAAAGCCATTTTATTAATAAATAATTACTTCATCCATTTCTCTCTCATGCTGTGAATGGTTTTAATGATCGTCGGCTAGCAACGTCGTTTTGCTCGGGAATTATCAGAGTTCCAAACACTTCGAGATCAGACATGTGATTGACACACTTCTGACAATACTATATAGAATACAAGATGTAGTACAACGAAACTAACGAAAAAGAAAATAATAATTCGCAGATTTTTATTCTGCCTCAGCGGGTGCATCAGCTGGCTTCGTTTAGCTGACTTGTTAGGCAATTCAAAGGTGCCCGCAGGCCCACTCCACGTCGGGTACAGATTATAGTCGAGCAAGCAAAACGGCCGACCGTGTCGTTCTCGATTTCCAGCAACTTCGTGGCGCCGCTTCGCGAAGTGGATAAATTCGCATCGTCGAAGACACTGACGACTCCTGAAAGTGGCAGATGTCGGGAGCTCACGAAGCGAACGAGCGAGTCCATGACCCGGTTCAACGAGGAACTATCTCTCAGCGTTGGCGGCCACGGTGCAGAGTTTGGTACAGGAAGAAAGTGTAGAACGAGATGAAAACGAGCGTCAGATAGATAGGAAGGGAATCTGGAGAGGTCATGTTGGATAGAGTGGGCCAATTCGTAAATTATCAAGTGCAAAATGTATCCTCGACAGATTTTAATGCTCACGGACATGTAAGAGAGATTCCAAACGAAGAAGAAGAGGAATTCGGATGACATTTGGACACATGAACCTTCCAAAGTTTTCCACGACTTCGACTTACACCGGGCGAACGATCGAGTGAAAACTCTCGGATTTTACAACGAGTAGAATAATTTCGAATCGCGAAGTCTCATCAGACTTATTAACGCTCCGCTTTTCGCTCGTATTACAGATACCAATCTGTAATTCGATGATCGAAGTGTCATTCGATTTTCGGAAAGGTATTCGGTACTCGAGTATTGCAGGATTTCATCCGAGTTACAGAGCAAATCGTTTGCGTCCCCGAATCTCATCAGAGCAGTCTACATGTATAAACGATACAGCGCACGACGACTGGTGCCGAGACAGAAAGAGACCCAATAACGAGTTTCGAGAACAAATTTGAATCGCCTATACAGAATTTACGGTATTCGCCCGGAGAGCGAGAGAGATCGCTGAATCCTATCGCTGGTTATCCAGTCACGGTTAGTCCCTCGTGCAGACTCCGCTCCATCGCGCCCATTATTACCGTCGGGGACAATTGAAAGTCGGCTCGTATGTGTACACGCTGTTACCACTACGTGTGCGAGTCTTCGGAACATCGTTCTCGCCTCGAATTGCCCAGCATCGACTACCCACCTCATCCATTGTCCCCGGACGGTACTTCGACACGTAACGCCATTAAGGGCTGTATAAACGAGTGTTTTACCACTTCGTTTACGGTGTTTGCCGCATGCAACAACAAAACGTTATACAAAATCGATGAAAGTATTAAAGCCGGAAAAAAAAAAAAAAAAAAAAAAAATTAAATTCGCCGAAATGGATCCGCACTTTATGATGATGAGAGGGTTGGATTTTATTTGCGCAAGTGCGCGCCTTCTTCTTGGTTGCACTCTTACGAATGCACAACTGAAATAACAGAGGAACGACACCTGATCTCAATCTCGATCGCAAGTATTCGAAAAATACGTGATTGCGATATCAAATGATCTCTGCGATGTATACAGAACGATTCACATGTATATACCAATGCCTCGACACTCATCCGTTCAACGGAGATTGAGAACTATGGTACATACGTATAGGTATGCAGGTTAAAACGGATGGGCAAATCTGGCCAGACAGATAGAACGAGTGAATGCAGACTAGCAGAATCGATACGCGTTCGTACTGCTGTACCGCCATACGTATACTCGTACCGTACAACCTGCTGCTACAGCTACAAACGGTATGTGCGGGCTGTGAGCTCGAGGCTACCAGTACAGAGGCATCATCCGCTTCGTTGATTGGGTTCTGAAGGACGCCTCGGTCTCGGCAATTACACCGTTCACAGTTTTTTCGAGTGATTTAACGAATCGTCGCAAAATCCGAAGCGCGCAAGCTTTGCACAGCTGTGCTATATACTTTCTACACATTTTTTTTTTTACGTTTAAATATGTTTTTTATTAAAATTCTCGTGCATAATACGGTTGAAGTAAATGAACATTTTTTTTTTTTCGCATTAACAGTATCGCACGTGTCGCTAGGAGAAATTTTTATTACGCAACTGTGTTTGAGACGATTAAATACGCAGAAATGTAAATATAGAATATGCTTTGAAATGTTTCAACCGTTTTAACATTGATGGGAAAAGTTGAACATTATTGATATATTTTATATTGATATTTAATATAGTTTTTTTTTTATTATTATTGATACATTAATATTACAGACAATTTATTTCGGGTATTTCGGTTTATTCTCCGTAGAACACTGTCGACGATTGTATATTTTTCGGAATTTTATCACGAAAAAATGTATACATTTTTAATATTAAAAACCATGGAAAATCAATTCGGTATCGATAACACGAAAAATCATCGATTTCCATGAATGGGTCGGATAAAAATAAATGCCTCGTCGTTTCGTAATAAAAATTCATTATTTTTAGCGATTCACATTATTACCAGCGAAAAGGCCCTTTTAGAAGCGATACGAAAGAAAAATTGAAACGAAATAAAAAAAAATGTCGTCCGCAGTCGGTAGGACTCGAACCTACGCTCCCAGAGGGAATCTGATTTCTAGTCAGACGCCTTAACCACTCGGCCACGACTGCTACGTTATATTCATTAATAACAGGTGCGAATATATTTTGCAAGAGAGGTATGCACTCAGTGAAAGAGAGTGGGCTGATTGCAACTTGAACGGGTGCCGAATGAGCTCGTTAAATAAGAATGTGAAAGCAACACGAGCAGTCGTGGCCGAGTGGTTAAGGCGTCTGACTAGAAATCAGATTCCCTCTGGGAGCGTAGGTTCGAGTCCTACCGACTGCGAGTTTCATATTTTTTTTCCCTCAATTCCTTTCATTTCCATTCATTCGCTTCTTCATCTTCAGAAGTTTTTTTTTCTTGAGTCTCAGTGCGATTCTCATTATATCGAATTACTATCGACTTTCTTTTTTAACCTCGTGGACCATCAAAAGTGCAGAGAAAACAGCGACTGCGCACGGGAAAGATTATACTGGGGGGAGAGGTCAGTGGCCATTCAATTAGTCGAAAGAGGAGAACAGTTTCCCGGCCGTCGTTTTCACGTTCAATCGGTATTCACCGCGCGGTCCACCGCAGGGCAATCAACCAAGATTTGAAAAAATCATTTGCTCGCCCGTTGTTCTCACTCAGGTTCGATTAATTCGCTTGCCCGTTACAGAGACACGAGGTAAAACGCGATAGCGTTGACGACGGAAAGAGCTTTTGCGTCTCTCTCGCTTTCGCTGGTACCTACGATTTATGGCTTGCAATTTGTCGTCAGCGGCGGGGCTCAGAAGTTGGCGGTAACGCGCTTGACGTACGGGACGAATTAAGTGGAAAGTAACGGCGCATTCCTGATGTCCTTACAACAGAATTTCGTCTCACCCACCGCACGTGGGGGGGAGACCTTCGAACAATCTAAAAGTCGTATAATCTCCGATCAAAAGAAAAATCAATAACTGCGCGTTACATACCGATGATAAACGAGCTGACGTTTTGACAATGCCTCGTTCAACGCTCGTAGCATTTGTGGCAAAACGACGAAACGCATGAAAAAAAAACGCGTATTTTTATGTGAGGGAATAAAAATATAGGAAAATATTCTGCGGAGGATGAAACGCAATAACGCATAAAATCGTGACGTAAGATGCAAGAGTGCCGTTGATATACTGTAGCCATGCAATGGTGATTTACTTGGGTTTCTTCGACGACGTGTTTGCAAGAACGTTGAGGTGAAGCGGTCCGAAGCCGGATAGCGGTATGTAAATCCCGATGAGCGAAAGCAGCACAGGAAACCGAGAAAGATGCCTCGATCTTTTATAGTGTATATAGTATACATACATATATATATATATGTTTATGTATATAGAATACCACGTGCAGAATACACGTATATCAAACAGCTCTCGTTTCTTCGAGAACGAGAGAAGAGCTCTAGAGAATATCGTTTTCATCGTCAACACGAATTCGAGATCGGAAACGAGAGGAAGAAATTATACGTACTAACCAGTAGCAATAGCAGAGGCACATCATTAAAATTCTTCACTTCAAGGAGCTCACTTTCCTCTTATCATCTTACATCGTCATTTATCATTGTTCACAACTCTAAAAACGCTTGATTTCTCTTCTTTTCAAGGTATACGTTGCAGCTGTACTGTGATATCGTGTGGAACTGCACAGTGAAGACGATATAGCTACAGGCGGATGCTGAGCCGTGATGTGTTTTTATTGCTTATTATCTCTCGTGTCTTCAGGGACGCGATAATTGAAGTACTTTTTATCTCTACTTTCCAGGAATGGTAGATCGAGATATAGAAAAGACATGTAAAAAAATCATTGGATCGAAGACTTTTTCAGCAAAATTCAAAAGCGCTGTAAAAAAAAAAAACGACTGCGTCGATTTTGACAAAAATTGTCCCAAACCACGAAGACTGATCTCTCTGCATGTGAGAAAAATTTTAGCTCGATCGCTCACTGGATTCTCGAGATTTTTATTTTTTTCACTTGTAATACACACACATGCAGACATTCTTTCGAAATGCGATTTTTCGAAGTTTTGAAAATTTCGAACGCTTTCACATTGGAATTTCAGCATTATCGTAAGAACGATTAATTTGGTAAAACGGTAAAAACTATTAATTAAAAATAGAAAAATGTATATAACTCAACGTTGATGCAGCATCCAACAGATGAAGTATTACGTGCAGCAAACAGAAATTGTACGTATCGCGGGACAGCAGTAGCATGAAACATTTTGCCACGCGTCGTTGTATGACAGCCGGATTTCCAATCGGGATATCTCATCGCCGGTTATAAAGCTCTCTCACGATCGTGTGTGGCACGCCGCGCTTTACTACATTGATCCCCTATCGGTCGCGACACATTGGGCGATGCTATAATCTCTCGACGCCAGAAGCAGTTCTCTGTGCTATAACGCGCGCGTAGGATAGTAGGGTTCTGCTTCTCGTTTACTAGCAGTTCAATAATCATTCGTATCACCGCGAATTGGGGAGGATTTAACGGCTCGATCACTGCAACCCACATGGACTGTTTGAGATTCACAATCCAATTGCGAATGAAGTTAATGTACGAATAAAGAGAATGGATGGTCACCGACATTTGAATTACATATAATGTGCGATTGCTCTAACGAAGACATCATTATATCCGCGTAAATTTCGTTGTACCGAAGGGTTGTTTCAAACTTAAGGGTAAAAACAAATTTTCCGGCTGCGAGTCACGAGACAATGTCCTCATGCGCAGGGACGTCATCAAATGAGGCACTTGCTGTTTCGGTCGGTGTTCTCACATTCTCGTATTCTCTCGTATCTTGGTCTCCAAGAACGGGGCAACTACTAATTCCAGGGTAGACAACACCCGTGGGAAATTACTACAGTGTATATATCACCACTGACTACGAGAGAGGCAAAGAAGAGTGGACGAGACGAAAAGGAAAAAAAAGGCGAAGAAAAAAAAAAAGGAGAGATTGAAGACACGGCAGCAAACGGATAGAGTGCAGTATAACCGGTGAACCGGAAGATTGTCCAATCTTTGGTATGCTGGAACTTTGGAAACTGCCAACCGGAGACTGAATAAACCCGATGAATTTTCATCCCTTCAACTATGCATCGTGACTTTCGTATCTCTCTTCCCTGGATACACAAAAACACCGACCCTTCATGAAGCTTCGAAATCTCGAGAAAAGGGATTATTTTGTTACAAGCATCAAATAGTTTTAACGTAGTTTCACCCTTTTAGGGAAGAAGCTCGAGGTATTCGTCTTAGCTGTTCAACTCTTTCGCGATATAGCGTCGACTATAATAAACTAGTGAGCTACGGGTATTTCGTAGCGTTATTATAGGCGAGCGAAGCCAGCAGTAACCCTTTGTCCTATTATCTGGCTCTCTCGATCGCGGGGTACTGGCTGACTTTCCGATAGTGGGACGACGGCTCTCGGTCGCGCCAAGCCGAGTGCAGGCGCGAGATGGGGTAAGAAGAGCGCTAAGAAAGAAAGGAAGGAAGAAGAGAGGCGGAGTTCGGGTAGACTTTTCTCTCAGAAGTGTGCTTCATATTATAGCCTGTCATCGAACCACCCTCTCAAACCCCCGATCGTGGTGTATCCATTCCTTTCCCAACCGCTGTGCGGGCACTACGCGAGAGGCCCTCGAGAATGGAGGTAGATACTCGACGATGGAGGTTGCGGGATTTTCGCGCGAGCCACCATCGACCAAGGAGCACGTCGGCGATGAGAGAACGCAAGTGAAAATAGATATATCGCGCCTCGTCGACTCGGTAGTTGTTCGTCGAGTGGAGATGCCGCGGGTGCTAGAATATAAGAATATAAGAGAAGAATCCCCGAGATATGGAGGAGAAAATGAAACCAAAAACGATTTGAAGAAGTAGAAGCGATAGAATAACGATTTTGACGATTTAGGGGTGAATCGTGAATCACTAAAGAGACTGATCTTTCGATCAGACGAGGAGACTGAAGAAAATGATAAAATTCAACAGTAAAAAAAAAAAAAAAAAATTGGAAAAAAGTGTCGGGAAAGACGGATTGTAAAAAAGGAAGTTGAAACCACGCTGAAGCACGTTAAGAAGAGGACCGGCTGCCACTGATATAGAAGAAAGCGCTAACAAAGGTGTACGTAGATGTCGAGGGGGAGTACTGGGCAAGCGATAGGAATTCCCTGCTATTTATAGAGGGGGGTTACCAGCAGCCCCGGGCAACCCTTTCTCGTATCACTGATCGGCCTTGCTGCCACCAACAAAGGTAATGGGCACGGGGGGTGAACCCGAGGCGAGAAGGCAAAGGAGAGAGTCTCGTCGGCAGTCGTTGATATCGGCGAAGCTAGAGTTCTCTATGGATACGCGATTTCTCGACCTCTCTAACTCATCTCGGTACTTTTCCTCCCACTCTCTTTATTCTTTATTACCCGTCCCCCTTCTTTATCGCCATCTCTCGAATTCATTTTTATCGGGTTCTTGCGCCAACCGCCGATTGGTCGTATCGATAAATTCTTGAATCGTCTACGGAGACGAAAGACATTGTCGAATCACCACGAATGGCAGCAGTCGTCAACACAACATAAAAATAATACTTGTCCTATGTCGTCGGGTTGTTAAAAAAGATATATTTACGACAAGATATTCGTCGATTCGCCGGGGGGATATTACGAGAAAATAAAAAAAAAGTACTCTTAAAGATATTTCGACGGGTGTGTAATAAAATAACGGTATACGCGCGAAAATCGTGAAAAATGATTATCCTGTAGTATCGTCTTTTGCTTCGTCGGAAAAGCGTCAGAAATAAAAAAAAAAAAAAAACAGAGGTCGAGGACACGAGTACCAAGGAACATTGGATAACATTTTACGCACGTGGCCTTATGGCGCGTTATACTATAAAAATGTGCGCACGGCGCCGCGTACGAGAATTACGACCGTGCGCCACGCCCTTTCGCAAGGTCGTACAACGAGCGGTCCTCTCTCCTCGGTATGTATGTAAAAAAGGAAAGATAGGAGGAACGCGAAGAGAAATAAAAGACAGAGTTAAAAACGACAAAACAGCTGAAATCGCGAACGACGACGGTGTATATAGCCGTAGGGGGAGAGGAGTAGAATAGTGCGTGCACCCGAAGTACCGGTCGTTATCTCGACTGTTTGATAGTACAGGTGTTCCGCGAATTGCTTTTCATACGTGACAGAGCCAATCTCGCGGCTTTACGAAGGAGGAATCGTGTATAAAGTCGAAGATATGCGAAATATACTTGCGAAATCGACAACGCGACGAGAGTCACTTTGTTGTCTCAAATTATGAACTTTTCAGTCATCATATAGCGTAGAAGTCAGGTAGTGCAAACGTCTCGAAAGGAAATCGTGAAATTAATGATTCCCAAGAGAAATAGTAAGAGAAATAGCAAAACCGACAGCCACAGAGGATCGGCCCTAAAAGGTATGAGGATCGAGCGGATATTATAACCGTGTGTTACGCCGGAGGAGAAACGAGTACGAGACGCGTGTGTGTATGTGCGCCATGAGTTTGTGGTCGAATCGTTTTATCGTTTTATACACCTCAGGCCAGGGGCTGTTCCGACGATAGAGCTTCTTCTAGAGAAACCGGGCGAGAGTGCCCCGGCGTTGGCGAGCCGAGGGTGAACAGCACCATCGGCAAGGGGGACTCTTTGGCGTAAAATGTTCGAGGATATAAAACTCATTCGGCGCCGTTGGAAGTTATACCCATTAAAGATTAATAAAGCATCAAGGTGGAAAAGAGCTAAGATGGTAGAGGTGAGCTGATGGCAGGAAGGCTCGCTCGATGTATATATCTATATATACATCTATAATATGGAATGAGAAATAAGAGATGGCGAGAAACTCGCGGAGAAAGGAGATAGAAGAAGAGTGGATGAAAGAGTAGTCGAAGGAAAAGAGAGTAAAGATCACTGAAAGGGGAGTGATATGTGATGGGAGAAGTAGAGCTGAAGAGAGAGTTGAAGCACAGCGAACGAAGCGGGAGAAAACGGGAGATCGAGGGAGAGGACAAGTCGCCGAGAGGAAGAGGCAGAAGGTCGAACCATTTGGCTTTACGCCACACCTCTTGAATTATTTACCTTTTCCACCTTCGCTACTGCCTCGGTAAGACCAGAAGTTCGACCCTCTCACGGCGGATGCAGTAGCGAAGGGAGCTGCATCGGCCAGCAGTGCTTACCCCTCGACGCTAGTAGCACCAGAGGCATTTACGGATCGTTCGGGGTTGCTAAAGCTGCAGCACCCGCGTTTCCACGATCCCCATCCCGAACTCCTAGACTGCCTCACGCGAGCATAAAAGTTACAGCCAGTGTGGTGCACTTCGAGACGTCCGAGGGAAAGTACAGCCTGCGAGACGGAAAGAGAGGAGCGAACGAAACGGTTGCTACAAACTCGCTGTTGCTCTCGCACTCTGGAATTGCGGTAACGAGTTACAGCCAACTAAATTCGTTCGAACTCTTAATTACCAGTGGGGAGCGAAGGGATCTGGCAGTCGGTGTACTGGCGGCGATAATAAAGATGCGACAAGACGCGAGTGAGTACGTAGCTGTGTTACACTGTATGTAGCTTATTTCCACAACCCGAGAAGTATATAAAATCAAACTAACGCCAGTATCGATATCGAATTAAGGGGATTAAAAATAATCATTCGCCGGGAAATACCGTACGATTTTCATGCACATGTACCGCGCGTATTATTAACGAGTAGATAATTTAATTGTTCGGTATGACATTACATGTCGATAGGAATGTGCCATTATGAAATTTTCCCGATTTTTGCCAACGCTTCTCGTATGCGCGTGCAAATGCCACAAAGTTTGATTATACACTACCGACGACCGCAAAGTCAATTGTGAATACCGCTAATTAACTAAAATGTGATAGTCCACGGTGTCTCCCACGTATTCATAATATTTAGCGCGATATTTCGGGCGACAATGTTGAATTTAGTGATGAACCCAAGCCACGACGGTACACTCGCATAAACAGCCAGCCAGGGGATGACCGGGGAAATTGCAACGAGTTATTCTCTCGATAAATAATCGATATAGGGGAAGGGGAGGGAGGGCCGCATCGTTGCACCTCTGCCACAGTAACGGGTGGAGACTACAGTAGAGGCGCGTGCTCGCTGCGAACTCGGTCATTATCCACGTTTAATCGAATAAATCAATTAACGGATCGCGCGCACCCGCGGGACACAAGGTAGGCGGTCGAGAGCGATAACGATAACAAACTGCACCCAGAGTGAAAATGCTTGCCCATCGAATACCGGTCGGTAATAGAAAAAAAAAAAAAAAAAAAAAAAAAAAAAAAATTCGGCGCTATTGAGCAGTTCTCACCCGTTCCGTGTTGTGACATTTGACTCTTTCGTAGCGGTTTCACAACTCGTTAGACTTATCGCGTTTAGCTAATCGAGAAGAGAAGTCCAAGCGATCGATCATTAGATTTTTCTAAGATTTATATTTAGCTAAGAGGAAAGTTCTGGAATATGAGTAGTCGATATGATAGAGAATCGATTCTCGATATTCTATTTATTTCGTTGTTTATTCACTCATTTATTGATTCATATATTTATTTATACGTTTAGTTAGTTCTGTTTGCCTTTTTGGATATATTTGATATTATTTATTGAAGAGACCCGAAATTTAAGTAGCAAATCAAAGCGACTGTAGCTACGAATTGCGGAATCACTCTTTCCTGCAACGAACTATATTTCATCGGCGTTGCTTAGCGCCTGACGAAACTTGAGTTCAGTTCAAAAGTTCGTTCGAGACTCTAGCTAACGAAAAAGCGAAGGAGACTTACATTCGTAGACTGTGAGATGGAAAGTTAAGCTGAAGGAGGGTAACGGATGCCCGAGAACTCCCAGCAGCGGCACGACAGGAAGAGGCACGTGACCCAACTCAGGACTAATTTGCGGCAAGCGGGTGTTCTATGCTACGCGTGCATCCTGCACCTTGGCTCCTCTCGCATTCCATGCGCAGTGTCTCTGCATAGCTGGATGCACTTCTGGTTTCCGCAAATACACATACATATATGTATATGAGAGACAACTACAGGTGTAGGTAAGGGGTTTGACTTTTCTCCTCCCTCCCCTCTATCTCTCGGAAACTCCGATTGTTCCGTCCTTCTCCCTTCGTGTTTCCTCATATCGCTGCTAAGTTCTGTTAACGTATGACGTGCGGAGAAACGAGCGGGCGGGGTATGTTTGCCGTTTCTCCTGTCTCTGTCCCTTGCATATTAGGGAAAGGGAGGTGCGGTGCAAGGATATTATAATGGATTCAAGCGCGGGCCGTCACGCGCCTCAACAAACACGTCACGCAAGGGAGATCTATCTTACGGGCGGCTCGAAGCACGGCCGGCACGTTCATCAGAGCTCCAACGAGCTCTCTCACTCCGCGGCTCTCTCCGGGTCCACGCGAACCATTCGAGGCCCCCGCCGTACTGCCCTGGCGTTTCGCCGCAGCTACAGCCGCCCGCATATCTCCCCGCTAACGGCGACCATTCAAGAGCCCTCGGTACCGGAGAACGTTATATGTGGTAGTCGTTGCTCTGACGTGTGGCGGTTATGGCGAACGGCGGTAGCGGTCGTGGCGGTAGCGGTCGATGGTCGGCCGCGATCTCATCATACCACCTCGGACCGTCTACACGGGAAAACGTAAAATTGATTTTACACTTGTGATTTATGTACGCTGTTCGCGTGAACGCGTTCAAGAAAAAAAAAAAAAAAAAAAAAAAAAAAACTGAAGTTTCCTTTTTTACCTGCGAGTCAGAAATACATTGAATTTATCGTATTGCCGCGATTTTTATCAATAATTTTCAAGTATTAACATCGCATATGAGAAAACAACGATTTGACAACAATTTGTTCGAAAAATGTTCACAACCGGTGAATCTATCCTATATAAAATCTTTGAGTTTTGCACAACCGACACTTTCGTCGCGATATGTCGATTATCGCTCAGGTGTGTCTCTCGTTCATAGTGATGACGATGGGAATAATAAGTAGAGGATAACGCCTGGCAAATCCAAGCGTGGGTATATCGTGGGAACGGGTACTCACGAAAACGGAGATCCGTTGCCAGATTCGTTCGCAAAGCTCCGAGGACAAGGTCGACCGTGACGCAGATTTGAGTACCTTGCGATGGTTGTGAAAGAAGTATAGCGAGTGAGAGATACGGAAAGTTAAACGGTGAATTGTACGAGGAAAACGTACGATCGGCGAATGCTCGTGACGTTGAGAGTGAGGATCGATTTGCCGCAGCGCGGCGTAACCTCGGCAATCTGAATTACTTGGAGAGTCGATTGGTCTTCGACGTGCTCTGGAGAAATGCACTGGAACGCGAGAGATGGAGAGGTGGGACGGGAGCGTTGTGGATAAATCACTGGCGCAAGTCTGTTCGCAATACTTTTCCACTTTGTCATTGTAAAAGGTTTTCAAAGGCACACTGTGGGTAAAATAAAATAGCTGCGGGGGGAGGGGGGGGGGGGGGGGGGGAGGTGAAGTAGCAAGTGCAGCGCAATACTCCTGAAGTATTATTTTTTTTTCCACTGAAAGAAACGCATTTGTATGGGTATATGAACGCAGAAACGGTCGTAACGTGACTCCAAATAAAGAACAAGAAGAAAACATGAAAGGCAGACGCGTCAAGCTCACGGCTTTCATGGCGACAGTTCGCAAACACAAAATAACATCTCATTTGTGTATCAGCGTCAAGGATAAAGAAGAAAGATTCTATTTGATACCTCTAATGATGTTACACAAAAGTTTCTCTAGTTTCGTTTCTCGTTTTTCATCTTCAATCCGCTCCATCATTCACAACCGCTACGTGTTTTTCAGGATCACTTAAAAGATGTACCGTTTGTTAAGCTTCCTTTTTTTTTTTTTTTAATACCCGCAAAGCAAAAAACAGGATTAACGCTTTTGGTTTCGATCATATAATCGCATCTCAAAAGACATTTTCACTCTCGCAGAACATCAATTAATAGTTTCGCCAATTTTTGTCGCTCTTTCACTAATAAGACCAGAGATTTTCATCGTTCAAATCCGATTCATAGTCACTATAAAGTTATACATCCGTTTCGTTTGAGAGACGAAGTCGGAATTATATTGCTATAATTTCCTTTTACACAAAACTACTCTTTTGCGTTTGCAGTAGCAGTATAAAGTCGGAAGATTTCTCAAAAAAATGTTTTTTAAAGGAAAAAAAATGTCAAGGAGAACACGAATTTGCAATTCATCATTGGCATTATCCAGAATAAAAATGCACAGTAAATGATATGAAAAATGGCCACTAACGGCACGTCTACTTGGCGTCGATGTTGTTAAGTGTAACGGATGAAGCAGTATACATTCCACAAGTCATAAAGTTTATGTATGTCGATTCCACATATCTACATGTTCTTCTGGAAAAACCGTGAAAGTGGCCATTAGTAAAGAGTTTTGGATACGAATTTCGAATATCTTTTATAGATGGTTCGCGTTTAGAGTACGTTATGTTAACAGCATACTTGCGCATTGAGTCTCCGTCGTGTCACAAGAAGCACGTTTGCATACATTCGTCGTATTTGTCGTCGTCGTAGTCGTGGACCTTTCAGGACGTGACGACGGAGTAGCAGCAGATGCAACGCGCGCAACACGAAATCCAAGCAAATGTTTGTTGGATACCGTTGGAATTTCGGTATTTGCCAGCGCAGTTCGCCTTTGGGCGAGAGCTGGCTGTTTGGGAATTAGAGCGACGATGCGGGAGAACGACGGTGAAGACGAAGTCGAGGTCGGGCGTCGTAGTCACGACTCCCAGACACACCAGAAAGCAAGGAAGCTTCTGATTCGAATATACAACGCTATAAATTCGCCTCGGGCGTCCAGTTGCCCGAGCCTCGAGAGTTTCTAATATTTACAGTCAAGAGGATGAATAAGAGCGAGCGATGTGGAAAGAAGACCGAGCGAAAACTTTAAGGAAAAAGAGCATAAGTCAAAAAGCTAAGAGAAAAGTTCAAACATCTTCGAACAAGTTTGGAGAACAAGATGAAGTAAAAGTATAGCTTGCGCCTCCAATGAGTTCATTGGATTTCCGAGAATACTAACAAACGAAACCAGGACTGTTGTCTACTACTAATATTGCTTATCCAACCTGAAAAGCAGCATCGAACTATCGATAAACGAACCCACAATAAACAATGATTCAATGAGTAACCGTATATATTTGTAGCAGTTCTTTTTTTGTTGAAATACGAAGAAATCTCGATGGATCCTAATATGATTGAAAAACTACTGCGGCAGTTCGCAAACGTAACGCATTAGAGAAATGCGATTTCGATTGATAACGTCGTGGTCGGGCGCCAAGAGCTCTCCAGACTACTATGATGCTCTCGATACTCGATCGAAATTGAAGAGGAATGGGTACGGTGAAACGGAGTGGGAAGAATTGATTTCACTTACGGATACCCCGACGAGATGTAGCGTCGCAGCTCGTCGTTGCTGCCATATATAGAAGAACGAAAAAGGAACGCTATACTGCACCTACCCTTTGCCTTAGGGCTGCTACCACCACCACTAACAGAACCCACGCGCCCCTCGCTCTCAATACCCGATCGGGATAAGAAGCTTCGGCTTTCCGCAACATTTACATTCGATTACGACTCTTCACTCCCTCTGCTTCTTCCTCTTCCATCGTAGAGTACCACCACTACCATTACTACTGCTGTGTTGTGCCGCTTTGCTGCATCTACCCCTTTCCTCCTTTTGCCTATGTTCGATCTTCTCCTTCATTTCTTTTTCGTCGTTTCTTGGCCCTTCTACTAAAAAAAAATGTCGCTTCAACCGTAGTTTCTCCTCTGCGTCTCGGCTTCTATTTCGAAGACCTACAGAGGACGCGAAAGCTCGTGCTGTTCTGTGTCAATGTCGACGACGACTTGCTTACCTCGCGGGAAATGAGGCAACTTTTCTTATTGCCGAAGCGGCGAATGCTGTGGTGTATCTTTCGATTGGAAGCGGAAGGGAGGAACGAGATAAAGATATCGGAATTCTTTTCGTCTATATTCCACTGCAGTATATACCTTCGCACATAGGATAGTATAAAAGCTCCGTGGGGAAATGCAAATCGAGAAACGAGTGAACGTATTGCCGTAAGTTCAGATTTATCATGGCGTATCTTTTTAGTTTTTTTGTTTTGTTTTTATTCTTTCATTCAACCGTATAAACAGGATGTGATAAGATATTCCTGAAAAGCTTTACCGTGTAACAGAGTTATGATTTCATCGGCGATTCTTTTGGATAAAAGCTTCACCGAGCGATAAGACGCTTTGAAATTACAATGCGACGCGATGCAATTCAGGATTCGTATACATCGTTGAGTTCTGAATATTCTCGAAGCTCTGTATCCAAGGCGAAGATCAAATGTACAGATTTATACGAACGATATCATCCGTTATATGATTCGAGCATAAAACAAATCGGCTGTTATCCTGTTCGAACGCATGTGCGGGGGAATTTTTCTGAAATTCGGGAGATACAAAATCGGTAGTCTCATTCGCGCTCCGTTGAAAAAAAAAAAAAAAAAAAAAAAAAAAATCAAGTGATTCGCTTTATGCGCTCGGTTTATGATCCTCCCGAAGAGAGATAGATACAAACGAGTTTCCCCGTTATAGTTTCGATGGCGGCAGATTGCCATCCGTATTATTTTTTTTTTCGGCTTATATGGAATTGAATAGCTCCGGGACTTTTTATCATTTATTCACGTTGCTTTATCACTTTTTATTTTATATCGTTGCATTTTGTTTTTTTTTTTTTTTTTTTTCTTTTAATTTTTCATCCCGGTGACTCTTTTTCGAATTAGTCCAGCTATACAATCGTGTTATATATTCATCAAATCCATGGGAGAACACGATATACATATATAAAATACAGATTTGTCATGGTATGAGAAGCTGAAAGCTCCCGCTAACCGGATCTATTCGACGCCGCGGTTTCGACTACTAATCCCGGCAGCCAATGTGGCTGGTGATGCGCTGCACAAGTTGGCCCGCCTAATATGAACGCGATGCACACGGTCTTTTCCACAACCGCTGTTGCAGTTGCTGCTGCTACTGCCTCTGCGCTTCTGCATGGGGACTCATAACTTTGTGAGCCGAATGCGGGGCTGGTCACCGGCTCCTACTCTCGAGCCCACCAAAGCCGGATTAAACTCGAGTTTACAGATGAATTATACAAGTGCGCGTCCACGAACGCCCGCCGCGCCACACGGTATGCGTCTGACCGTTGTAGTCTCTAGGATAGGCTGTACCATGCAAGGATATGCATACCAAGTCAACATAGCAATCCTCATGCGGTACTACGAGCTTTCGGGAGAGTCTCTCTCGCCGCTCTTTTCATCTTTCGGTCTCTCTTGCCGAGGGAGTCACATTCTGCTCGCGAGAGCAATGAGTTCCCGGCAAAAGTAATGAAACATCGCTACGACTGCGGCCGCACCGTGGTCGACCGAGAACCCTGACACGTGCTAAACGATTATCCGAGAAACTCAGCGAGACACCGAATATCTCGTGTAAAATTCAACGGTCCTATTAGCCCCTTTTGCTTTATAGCAAAATGATATCTCATATTTGCCGTAACTGTACTAAAAAAAATCATTAGTTGGGGTAATTAAGAATTAGTTGAGAGAGCTAATAGTTAATTGTCACATACGACTTTTTTTATGTAATCCCAAGTAAATATTAGTTCAACTAATTTTTTTTTTTTTTTTTTTTCGTTGGTACAACATTTTTTTTTATGAAAAATTGGTTGTACCAACAAATTATCAGTTTTCCCGGATAATTATAAATTATTCCAATAAATAGTTTTTTTCAGTGTGCGATGAGCCAATGATCGGATTGAGAATTCAATCCAATCGGAGGCTTAGTGGTGTGTCTTCTGAAAAGTTGCTCTTTCCTTGATTTATTGATTTATTATAGTTTCATCGGCTAACCTATTCTATTTTCGTATATATTGTTTTTTATTGCCGCGAGTTTACAGCATCAATGAGTCGACGCAGAAGGTTAACACAGAATGGATATTCTTGGATATTTCGAAATGTCTGATAATTGAATATGACGTGTGTAACGGTGAGACGAGAGAGGAGAATAGAAGCGTTAGAGAAAAGGCCGCGTGCCTTTGTGGATATATTGAGCCTATTGGAGAAACCGTGATACGCTCGAGAGTGGGAATTCAATAAAACAGCAAGGCGCTCGATGCGCTATGTAGCAACGAAACGGAAGGAAGGGACCGAAAAAACGGTGGCATAGAGTTGAAAGTCAGAGACGAAAGGGGAGAGTAGGTGGCAGTCGTGGCAGGGGGTGCCGAAGCCGTGCGCGATGTCGTGGGTCGACCTCTCTTTCAACTCGCCCGTAAGAAATTTCGAGCAAACAATAAATAATACGGGAGAGCGAGGTAGGAAGGGGCGTCGATGCGAAGCGCGCACTTTCGTGAAAACCGTGAAGCCTACGTTCGTGTGGGAGTCTTCTATAGGTGAGTCGTAAGCCTCCAGTTTCCCATACCGCCGGAAAACGACCGAGGCGAGCGAGTGTTGAATAGAACTCCCGAGCGATAAAATAAAAATAGATCTCCACGCGCGACTTGAATAGAATTCGACGAGCGTAAGAATGAAAGAAGGAACGGGAAGAGATGAAAGAGCGAAATAGAATCGTGGAAAATTACGATTACATATTTCTGAAAAAAAAAAAAAAAAAAATCGGTGCCCCGTTTTTCTCACACGTACGATTGAATATTTTTATCTATTTTTTTTTTTTTTTCTTCTCTTTACTCACGAAAGATTTTACATATATTGCCGAGCCGTTTGAATATACAAGTTGGCTTTGCGAGTACGTAACGAATGGGATATGTCGGCGTATATACCTACAGGGCAAAAACGAAAGAACCGCACCCCGTAGGCCACAGCAGCCAGATAACTGCTGATGGTGGAGACTCCGCGGTATGGTACAAAATCTCGCGTTCGCAAGAGCTCACGGTATACAGTTATGGACATATACAGAGGACGAAGGTGCCCCGGTGCATCCCCGGTTATGACTCTACTCAAACGTACGATTACTATAATTACGCGGGCGACGCGGTGGCTATTAATGCGGCTCGCGAGACTATCTCATTGCGGCATCTAAGTGCGCGGAGGAGCATCTCTCGTTTTCTTGCTCTTTGTTTTTCTTTTTTTTTTTTTTCGTCTTTCTCTTTTTTATCTCTCGGTGCGCTCGAGGCTACTTTCGGTGGTCCGCGGGGCTCCAACGAGTCAGCGGAATCACGAGTTATCTCGCTCCCTCTTACCTTTACTTATCATCCTCCCGCGAGATGAGAAAATTTCGGGAGGTCGTAAGGGCCCGCAAGCTTTTAATGCCAGGAAGATATCTGCGAAGCAGCCGGTTCGAGTTGGTCGATCACGACTCGGCTCTGAAAAATCATCCTCGGGGTTTTGCTACATATATATATATATAGAGGGACACGAGTACGCGGGTTCCTCCGCCGGTTAAAGCCCGCGAACTCTCTTTCTCTGTCGATCAAACCTTATCTTTTCGTCGGGCCTGAAGAATCCCGCGGGGGCTGATCGAACGAAAAAAAAAAAAAAAATTATTCGATCGACGAGACCTCTGCGCGCACACTCTTCATCTGCCTTGATGCATTTTCGATACATACCTTCATTCGCCCGGTGCCGAGAGAACTCTTCGTTTTTATAATCTTCTCTTCATATATAATTCGGTAATCGATTCGTGGATTAATCGGTGATTTCCAATCGAATTTTTCAGTCGGGCCGCGAATACCACGGCATCAAGATCGTTTGCAATTTTTGGCTCGACCATTATACATTCGCGCTCACACTTTTGTCTCGATGAATTTTTATCAGTAACTCTTCATCGCAAAAAATAAATAAAAAGCACAGAGTGCATGTTATTTTGTGGTCTTTTGTTTGGAGTTTTTCATTCGTTCGGCTTCGATTTCCCGTCGGCGGCATACGCACGCACCACACACCGTCGCGTCGAGTCCTTTTCGGTTATTTTTGCATGGATTTCCAAGAGCTCAAAACGCGATTTTTCGGCGACTGGTTTGCTGTTCACTCTCGGTGAACGGGCACGCTTGCCCGCTTGAATCCTCTGCATCGAATATAGAGCAGTTATACATGTATAAGCAGTTATAGAGAGATACATTCTCTATATACATATACACATAAATAGAAAGGGGATATATCCTGTTCCAAATACCGTTAGGATATGCGACTCTAATACTCGCGGCAAATCGGATTATATACCTCGACGTGTATAGCTGCCGAAAAAAAAAAAAAAAAAAAAAAAAAAAAAAAAAATACGCTAAACAACCTCACGAACGCAAAAAGAGAGTTGATAACGTTAAAGATACTTTGCTAATAATTTACGAAAAAAGTAAAAAATTCTGTGCATAATAGTGACTCCGTACCATTCGACACTGTTTTTACGTGCGCCGGAAGCACTTTATACGTTCGTGAACTTGCGGGTGAACTCCACATCAATGATGAAGCAAAATCTCTCTGCTGTATTGAATATTCAGTTGCTAAAGGGGCATCCGTGTGAAGAGAGTTGATAATACAATGTAATAAATGTGTGAGAAGCGCAGACGAGGAGAATCAAGATGCACACAAGAAATTTGTAACGCGGAGTAAATTCATAGGCGGTAAGGTATAGTGGCGCCCGGCGGACACAAAGCCGGATAAGTACGGTTAGGTCCGTAGGGCGCGATAAAAATATGCGAAACAAAAATTCATACAGCGCGGAGCTCTGTTGCGAGTCCCTAATGCAAGCCCTCGACTCTAATGCAGACCCTCGGCGTCCACACGGTCGTTAACCGGAACGCGCGCGACGCGAATCTCCTTTAGCTTCTTCGCGCTCGAGAGGATGCGACGCGATTATCCGAAGTGTGCTCGACGCTTGCAAATCCGTAAAGAAACAAAACAGGTGAGGAGACGCTGGAGTACTTGTTCGCCACAGCTTATAAAGTAGCTTCGGGCTTTGATCTACTAGTCAGTAAGATTTCGAAACTCGAAAGATTCATGCGGCAAGTGGCGTACTTTAGTTTTATTACCCGTCCGATTATCGATTATGCGGAACGACAGTCGACTGACCATATTAATGCATACGACGGACTTCGAGAGAGTCTACTTTTTTCGTTTTGCAGTACACGCGTAATTGGTCGGGTAATTCTATAATCGATAACCGTGTTTTTTGAGAAAAGTACTTTTTGATAGTTTACAACTGTATATAGTTGGATATGGTGAGAAAAATGATTGTATATTGTTAAAAAATAATAATTGAGTCGAGTAATATTTAAGGGGGCGAAATGAAACTCTATAGCCTTTGTCAATAATTAACAAACTTCATTTTGTTCAACTAACGTTTTCTCAGGAAACTCTTGACTCGGAGATTGTAGAATTTTTTCTCTTTTAAATAAAATGTAAAGCGAAAAAAGATTTTACCAGCTTATTACAAGTACGAGCGTAGAATTAAATGTGAAATGTTAGGTAATCCTGATTTATTATTATTCAAATAATAATAATAAGTCTTTAAATCGCACAAAACGTCGAGGATGTTGGTACGTTTTTATACTATTCATCAGTTCATTCAACGATAATCGACAATACTCGGATTATCTTTGGCCGCATTTATGTTAAGGTCGTCCTGTCGCTTCGTGTTCATTTCGCATAAGTTCGAGAAAAATGAGAGAAAATGCAAACACTTCTCGACGGTATAAAAATCTGAACAAATGCATGCATATTAAAGGCACTGAAAATATTAATTTTGCGTAATAAAAATATTATTAACAAATTGATGAAAAAATAAATTGGCCAACAAATTTCCCGGAAACCCAACTTTTTTTTAATAAAAATGATTCGTTCATTTTTCTGAATACGTATGAATTTTTTCACATTTTTCAATTTGCTTTGAATTTTGTCTTCTTTCAAAAATTTTTTCCATTTAAAAAAAAATTCAACGCAAATTGATAAATCAGAAAAATGAACGAATCATTTTCATAAAAAAAAAATGTTGGGTTTCCGGGATATTTGTTGACCAATTTATTTTTTCATCAATTTGTTAATAATATTATTATTATGCAAAATTAATCTTTTCAGTACCTTTAATATGCATGCATTTTTTCAGATTTTTATACCATCGAGAAGTATTTGAAATTTTCTATCATTTTTCTCGAACTTATGCGAAATAAACACGAAGCGGCAGAACTACCTTAAGTATAAAACTAATGTATACTATACATTAGCGTGCCAAGAAAACGAGGAGATGAGGTCTGCGGTTATGATGTAACGAAAAAACATTATGCGCACATAGAGCAAACGTGCAATTAGTATGAGTATTTCGTTCATTTCATTCGTTCATTTCTTTCGTCCTATACGACTTCAGGGATTCACTCTTACTTGAGGGAAATTTAAAAATGTGAGAACGGTGACGAAAGTCTTCGGGATAAAATAGAAGATATATATATATATATGTATCGTTGCTATTGATTTTGATTTTGAGACACTGGGGAAATCGATGTTGGAGGTTGTATTAAAATTCTTCAAGGCAGACATCGCGCGGAGCCGCAAATTAATGGAAGGAAGTGAACTATATTCTCTTTTTTTTTCAATTACAACAGCTGCTCTTTCTCGGAATGGCATGAAAGCTTTTAGCATCGACCTGTCTTGTACTACAACCCCACTTCTTCCCCATTGCAGCTTGTACTGCCCCCATTTCCGAAATGGATATGCATACTTTAACGCCCGAGGATTCGGTTTTGGGACACGACTTTGCGCATTGTACACGCGATGTTGCTCACGTGTACGGTATCACTGTATTTTTTCGAGAGCAAAATCAAACTATAGTTACAAGAAGTAGAGGAAAGAATTTTGTTCGGCTCGAGGCGAGACACGCCAATTTTTACGCGATGGTCGGGCTGCGAATACATGACTTCAAACTTTGCGATAAGTCCCCGAAAGGTAGAGCGGTGGAATAAGTCGACGTTGAAGAGGGCATCAGATCTTGCAGACCGTGATTTCGATCAATGCTCAGCAAATCGTTGTAGCCGCAGGATATACGGGTAGAAATGAAAAAGGGGAATTGGTATGCGCCGCTTAACCGATCGAATTTGATCGACGAATCGATTATATAGTCTCATCTACTAGAATTATTTTTTTTTGCTTCAGTGTAAAAAAAAAATAAAGTCTTTTAGTGTACAGGACAGAAAGATTTTTATGCAGAGACTGGTATATTAAATTTGGTGCCGAAATTTAATGACAAAAGAATAATATGCTTGTGCAATGAAATAAAAATAATCTATTGGATTTAATTTACTTTTATAGTAAAATTGAAGTAAATTATTAAAATAAAAGTATCTCTACCGTTTTTAATATACTGTACATTAATTTTTATCACAATTGTTTATTAAATTTAATGTACAATAATGTTGAAAAATAAGTGTACTATAACAGCGAAATTTAAACAAATTAATGAATTGAAGTATTTTTGTAGTAAAATTAAGGTAAATTATGAAAAATAAAGTATCTCTACATTAGTATTTCATCTCAATTGTCCATTAATTTCAATGTGCCAATTTATGCACAAAAAAATTCAGTACCAATGCATAAAATTTTCAGCATTTTCTTTTTTACAGTATTATTGATACCTTCTGCATAGATAGACTTTCTGGCACTGTAAAGTTTATAAAGAGTCGAAAAGTACTTGCGGAGGAAGGGTTTGTCTTAGTTTTCGTGGCCGTCAATTCCTATTGAAGAAAGCGATCAACCTACGAGCTCCATTCGTGTTTCGAATCGTTCTACGGCGCTATAATAACCCGCTTCGTGAACAGAGAAATGGTGAGATGCTGTGGAGCCCTCGTTCGCGTGTCTCGTACCAATGAGACTCGAAACCTCTTAGGACTCTCGCGCGCTCCCTCTGTCTCTTCTCTCCCTATACCGAGCTGTTCGCGTGCCAACAGTTATGCACTATGCACGCGGCCCGCGATGCTGCACTTCATCATCGAGCCATAATTGTCTTTTCACGGACCACCCGTAATATTATTCGATGCGATATTATTATTTTTTTTTTCTTACGGATGTGAAATAAATCGTTTCATCGGCGACCGGTCATTGTTGTGACTTTTTCGCAACGTCTCACGCATTATTTATAAAAAAGGTATTTTATCGCGATGCCTTCTTCGCATAATATATATTTCATTAAAATTCGAAATAACACGTTGCGCTCACGACAGTCCCGTTGTACTTGAAGCAAAACGGAAAAAGCAACTTTGTAAGAGTACGAGAAGAAAAGCCGCACAAAGACAATTCGGACGTCACGGACACGTATTTTTATCTTAGCCACGACGTGGCCCAACCAGAGTTGATGCTACGACGACATTTTCGTTAGCCCCAGTGGCCTCTCGCGTGCCGGAAGTAACTGTGATCTCCGGCGACCTGGAAGCGCACTATAGGATCTTCGCTCTCACGAGGCTCCGAATAAACTACACTCTCTTCGTTCCCACTTGCGAAAGATACTAAATATATATTTTTTTTCCTCGCTTCTCCGAAACTCGCTCAGGTATATAATAACCTCGCGCCCCTATGTAATGTGTCGAATAAAAAAGTCGAAGCGATCTTGACATCGGCGCATTAATTATTCGCTGTGAACTTGTCCGCGTATACAAAACTTTGTTGTACACAATATCTTTCCGTACTGAATATACACAGTAGACGGGGTCTGTATCGTCATCGTCGTCGATAAGAAAAATTGAATGGGGAAGTGCGAACTCCGATCGTGAAGAAGCCACAGGTTGAAACGTCCTTGCCAACTGTGGGAGTGAGGAAAAAGAGAATGACGAGCAAAAAGGGGGCGTAGGATATAAGTACTTATTCAGCAAAGGGGGCGAAAGACCCATTATACGTGAAAAGGTCTCGACCATTTGAAGAACGTTTCGCTCGGATCCTCACCCTCGTTTTTTTTTTTTTTTTTCTTCTCATCTTCCCTTCACGGGCATTGCGCTTGGGCACGTCGAACCATTGGCGATAATCGTATAAGATCGAAGCATGTCTCGCTTTTTCTTTCTTTCTTTCTCGCTGTATCCCCACACCGTCAACCAGTAAAATGGTGTAGACCGACATACGCCCGAAGGAGTAGTTTTTATCTGCCTCAGCCCTCCCTTCTTTTTTTCCGCCCCTTTCCCCGAATGCCTTCTTTCGTATTCCCTTTCCCTTCATCTCTACCATTTCGCTCATCCGTTCTCCCCCACCGAACTCT
Source organism: Buathra laborator (assembly GCA_934046635.1). NCBI lineage: Eukaryota > Metazoa > Arthropoda > Insecta > Hymenoptera > Ichneumonidae > Buathra > Buathra laborator. Next base: position 12,730,632 of record OW203900.1, read on the forward strand.
CTTGGTCTCTCGCCCCCTGAGGCACACGTTAGAGGACCGTACGTCTACGTACCCGCGACCTTCCAAATACTGGCGCCCGAGGATCGGGAAAGCGGCGGGACCAGGCACTACAGGAGACGCGGGGTGGCCCCGACCCGTCATTACGCATTCATGAAGATTATATGCAGTTCAGGCACGTCCCACGTGGGAAATTGGACCGAGATTGTCCTTATCGTCGTAAATCACGTAACTGATATTACCGACAGAGAGCGAAAGCGAGATGAGGCGAGGACTTGCCCGCGGTCTACCGTCGACTGGGCTAACGTATACGTAACACGGTTATAGTTCCCTCACGTGAACCCAAAACTCGTTCACGTTTCATGTACAATTGCGTGAACGTGCAAAATCATTTGGCGCAACACCCGTCGAATGTTACGTGAACAATACACGATTGACGCATCGACAGCCTCGAAAATGTTACTAAGCAACTAATAATTTATAAATTATCTAATGATGTGTATCATTAGACCATTGGCAGCAAAAAATTAAAGCAATACTGTAACTCTTTTTACTCTTAAAATCCGATTATTTTATCGTGATAACATATTAATTAACAAAACTGTTTGTATTAATTATTTTTAATGTTTTTATTAATTATTTTTGTCATGTCGATAATTATCTTTTTGTTAAAACTCTTGGTGCAGCGTCAAAGCTACATTTTTAAAAGTAGACGATACATTAACCTCAAATATTTTCAGTATATTCGTATAATCCCTCTCCAGCGTACTTTCGTTTTTCATTAAATTCGTGAAAGCAATTTTGACGGTATGATTCAAAATGTGCCATTGGCGCACGTCTCGTCCATAGATTACGCGTAAATAATGACAATTTAGGGTAAATAGTGCTAAAAAAAGACCAGTAGGGGTCGTACGATTTTAAATAGAAAAGGAATGGATTTGAGGGAAAAAACTGGAGAATTAAATAAATTCATCTCCTTTACTTTAACACCGACCTTTGCGTCACTGTATGTACATCTGTATTTATATTTACGGTACACGAATGTATAGAGTAATATTAATTTATTACTTTGCCGCTGCGAGATGCGAGATTATTCGCTGAGTGTCAGGTAATGTTTATGAAAATTTCACACAGATAGTCACGTACACGTCGAAACCGCATTCACTGTTTTTGGGCATATGGGCGACAGAGTGACGTCCGGAGAAGAGCTATGCAAGCGTCACGTCGTGCCGGTACTCGTGAGCGCCAACACAATATTAATGTTCGTCGGTTGGCGTCGTGTGACAGCGGTTAAGCGAGAGAATTTCTCGGACCGTCATGTGAGATGCGAAATCTCGTCACGGAGGAAATTCGGAGCGATAAAATGTCGCCGAATCATCAATAAAATATGACGATCGTCGAAACGAGCGAACCGATCTTTCAAATGCAAATCGCGACATGTGACAAAGTCAAGAAACGGTCGTTATCGAGGATTCATTATCACGTTCGGTGAGATAAGTTCTGCTGGCAAAAACGCTCTCGATGTCACGAAGCGACTTGTCCTTCGTCTCCGGGAGATAACTGTAGAGAAAAGCGCTCCCTAGAAGAGCCACTGTGCCATAAAGCGTGAACGTGCCGGCTGGGGTAAGTACTCCAAAGGCGAGAGGACCCGTTTTCACGACCGCGAAGAAGCAGAGAAAGGCGAATCCCGCGCTGAGACCGGATCCAAAGCCTCTGCTACTGCCTTCGAATAGTTCTGCGCAAAGTAACCATGGCAATGGTACAAGTCCGATTGCTACAGTCGCTGTGTAAACGAACAGCAGAACAATGGGAAGCCAGGGTCGTCCAAAATCGGCGAACAAACAGCTCGAGAGTGTGAAAAGCGTTAAGCAAGTACCGAGACCTGATATCATCGTCAATATTCTTCTTGGATAACGTCTCGTTAACCAGCAAGCTACGACACTGAATACAACCCGAACAAAATCGAGAACAAGGGTTCCCACGTATGCGTTATCGGGCCCCGAGACTTCTTGAAGCAACTGAACGCAATAGAACGTAACTACGTTTATACCGGAGAATTGACTGGTGAAAGCGTAGACGCAGATTATCAGTAGAGGCCCGTAAAACATTCTCGACGTTAAGGTTGTTATCCAAGTCGAGTTGCACCACAAATGCCAGTCGTATATTTTCGATGATGACGTTCCAGATGCATTCGGTTCATTCGGTGTCGATACAGTTTCGTGTACTTTAAAATCGTGAAATTCCGAGATTGAATGTTCTCCCCGAAGGAAAATCCAGGCCGACAGGGCATCCTCTCGTTTGCCTTGGGACAGTAACCAATTTGGACTCTCGGGAATGAAGATACCGAGAGCAAAGCAAATTATTGGAAAAGCCGCACAGATGCACGCTGTCAATCGCCAATCGAGCCAAGTTCCGAGAGCGTGAACGATGAATATTCCAAGAGCTACCGCGAGACTAAGTGCTGCTAGTAGAAGACCTCGAAGACGAGGATGACTTGTTTCGGCTATATAAACGGGACTAGTAGCGCCAAGGAGACCGGCGCACAAACCACATAACATCCTTCCCGTTATCAGAAGAGAAAAACTCTTCGCCATCGCTATGGCAAGCCACCCGATCAACGCAATTGGATTAATCACGAGAACAGACTTTTTTCTACCGAGTTTATGCATCAAGAGACTCGAAATCCAACAACCCGGCGTCATTGCCAAAGCCGCGGCGGATGCTATCCAAGATTCCTCATCGATGGTTCGAAGTACAAAATTCGAATCAACCAGTGCTGTCGTATTTGGCGTGTGACTCACGATTTCAGAGATCGGAACATTTTTTGGTGACACTGTTAACTGGGGCAACAACACGGCACTGTATCCCATTGTCATTCCTGTGACAATCGTCGATAGAATCACCACAAGAGCGCTCGCTATTTGTCGTGCGTAATACTTGGTATCCTCGCTAATTTCGAGACCCTCCTCACTTTTCTCCGCCACTTTATCATCCTGACACGTCATTTGGAGAAGTTTTTGCTTTCCGTGATATTTTGCGTGTTACTTTCACTGTTCTACTATGGTTTTTTTTTTTTTTTTTTTCGTATTTAATCGATGTTAAAGCGTTGTCTCGGGCCCTTTATTCTTCGACTTCCACCGGTGGCGTTTTTCCGTCTTTACTTCCTCTCCGACTCTTCTGGCCAACTGCCAAACTCGTAAACAGATTTAGCCGCACTTTTTGGATGGGCATTTGTCAGTCTTGGCGTTGCGATATAGTTTAACGGTGTACATTGCGACCCACTGCTGCTGAAGTTAGTACGCGTTCCACTGTTCGCTAACTGCGCAACGACGTTAAGAAGATAGTCGAACGGACCAACGAACTGCCGTTGTGGCGTATGCCCGCTCTCTCGAACTTTCTCTTCTTCCTGCCGCCAAACTGTACAAAGCCGGTATCCTATATATATATAGTTTCGCGGACTTCAGTCCCTCCACGCGATACTGAATCAACAAGAACGTGGCATCACTTTCACACTCGTCAAGTCGTTCGTTGAGTGAACTCGAGACATCTATGATTTTTATCATTCTCTCCACGTACAGAGGAGTGCGGAGAGAAATGGGCATACGGAGCAAAATAATCTGATATGAACAGATACAGGAAATAATTTTCAAAATATGATGCAAACTTAAAAAAAAAAAAATTGAGATACATTTTTTTACAAACTGGAATAACATTTTTCTTAAAGCAATCAACTGTATTTGCAAACGGTGCAATGTGCAAATTTAAAATGGTGGTTTTTTTTTTCGCAAAAAATTTCCGAAATTTTATCGAAAATCATGTGAATTTTTTCGTCAAATTCGTTGCTTCGTTTGCACCATTTTTATATTTTGTTCCGCTTCATCCTTATATTAAAGCAATGAACACGTTACCCAACGTCACAACATGACGCGTTGGTAAACAAAAAATTATGTGACTCTTCGAATCTCCGAAGATCGATGATTGTTTGCGGTCGAGAGAAACGGGGTCAGGGGTAGGTAAGTCGTCGGAAGAGAAAAGTCTCGTGATATTCTTCGAAAGTCCAGACGCTGAAAATTCTCCCGGTGTTGACAATCGAATAAAAATCAGAGGCGATTGTGGGGATAGTCTGCAAACACGTACGCATACAATGCTCTCCTTTCCCCGAGTGGAAACGACCGGGGACCCAATTCCATTAAGAGCTTATGCTTTCACGTACGAGCAAATACCTTCGCAAGTTCGTAGCGATTCGTTTTGAGAACTTGCCGAACTTCTCCCCACGATCGTTGCGGTGGGAACAGTCGTTCATGCTGCCCGTGTATCTTTATCCTTGATTTGCTCTCCAACTATCGATTCTTTATTCAGCCGTTTTATTCATGTTAAATATATTTGGATAAACTGCTTGAAATAATTCAATTATCAAATCAGAAGTTTTTGTAGTCTTTTTTTTTTTTTTAGTCATAAATAGAAATGCCTCCGGTATAGTGGCACAGTTTTTCAAGAGCCTTTTTTTCGTATCGCTCCGTCAAACATCGCGCGTCTCTTTCGCATCGGTAATATTCTGCTGCAGATAGAGAATAGATAGATCACAGTTTCTATGTATGCCTTGGTGCGGCTCTAAATAAACACAGTCGAGTATCATATCCGGCACGCCGGATTAATCACGGAATGGATTGGCGTCCAAGTTCGGACTCGAGTTCGGCTCGAGTTTCTACGTTGCATGTTAACCAATCGAAAGAGATGTCGAAGAATAGCAGTCTGGTGCACTCTCATATTTTTGCGCGATTGCACACGGTCGGCTGTGGCGAAGTCAAGTACGAGATCGATTCTGTTTCGAACAAAAAAAAGCTATCCTATCGACGGTGATGCGATCCCGGAGTTGATCAACTATGTTTACTACTATGAAAGCTCCGGCATATCGATTTCTACGATCAACAGCACGTTTCTAAATAAGGATGATAATACATCGAGGATTATTGACTCGATACTCGATGTCATGCGTTGCGAATTATTGCAAAGCAAAATTGTATCGTCCCGTTATGGGACAGTGTCGGCGGTCATGTTTTCGTCTCGTTGATCCCCGCGGAGGCCTACGGTTAAATGTCAATCGATTAACGTCATCGGCACAGCGTTGAAAGTAAATGAATTACGTCACGGGGACTTCGAGTCTCGTTACCCGAGCGGTCGGCTTGGCTTCAAGCTACGATATAGGTACCTATACCCGTTTATATATATACCATACTGAAGAGCTATGTACGCTGTGCAAGTTCAATGCTTTTCGCAGCGGAGGTCCTGCGAACGGATATACTCCACAACCGGCCCCCTCGGTCGGGCTATATCGACGTATCGTAAAATAAATTATATCCGTCATCAGCAGCGCGTAAAGTCCAGAAATCGATATCGCCCTCTCGTACGTCATCGTCAACTCTTCTCCCAAGTATATTCGCGTACACTCGCGGTACGTATAATACAAAACTAGTGAACAAACGACAATGTGCAGAGTGAATTTATTAATATGCTTATTATATCCCCGTCGGCGTCGTCGAGAACTTCGACATTTCGAACGACTGTGTTCCCAACTTTTCTTATCGCTCGCTCCATTCTCCTCGATGAAGAAGCGTCGAGTTTCGAGTTCGTTAAGATCTATAAGCGGTTTAAGTGATTAAGATCAGAGCCGGAAAGAGAACAGCCTACGGTCCGGCAACGGAAAAAGCGACAGAAGCACTTCGCATTCGTGATGCAGTCATAATCGTGAGCAAAAGTTTGTGAACGAGAATTATAGCTTAACATTTTGTGTAACCAGCTTACTTGTTACTCTTTACCACGATGTCAGTTTTGCAGCATCGATCTTTTTTTTTTATTAATACATCAACTCCCAATTTAATAATAATAAAAAAAAATGCAAAAAAAAAAAAATAATCCTTGTCGATCTTGCCAGGATTCGAACCTGGAATCTTCTGATCCGTAGTCAGACGCGTTATCCGTTGCGCCACAAGACCGATGTGCTATTTTCAAATAGCTACTTTAGTACGTTGACCGAGGAACGTGAAGCGAGCGCTCGATGAAGCCAATGCACCGTCGGTAAAATCGTAGACGAATTCTTTCTTATCGCGGGTGACTCTTGTTTCTCGCCAGTCACGTACTTTCAAAGGCAAAGTTCTTCGGGTAAGGGGGGGGGGGGGGGGGGGGGAAACCAATTTTCGCATGCGTCGCAGGCCACCCGCAGCATCGCATATCAAAAGGAGAAAACCGCGCCGCGAACGAATAAATCTAAGCACCTCTCGGGCGCGATGTCAATGTTTTGCAGTTGTTATATTGCCCACGAGAGCGCACGTAGACTCCATAAAACATTTTTAGACGCGGCCCTCTCTCGGCTCGGTAATGTGGGAAAACTTTGAATTCATCTCGCTAGAAGTCTCACTTGTGTGCATCACGGGAATCTCGTAACTCTAACCTCCCCTCCCTCTATCTTCCTATACCAGTTACCTTTACCTATTTTACGTTTGATGTCGAAACAAGCGCAGATCATAGAAATACCTCGAAGTTGCTACCTGTCAGAACAAAAAGCTCCTTTTCCTCGAGTATATAGTACATAGATTGTGTGCACTCGCGGTCGAGAGAGAGAGAGAGAGAGAGAGGGTGGCCACTGCGGAGGCCATAAACTAGTAGCCTGCCGCAGGTGTCCGTAACAACCTCTCGTACAACGTCGCGGTGGTGAAGTCTCGTTTCGTAGCGTCTCCCTCTGAGACCAACTCACCCCTCTTTCGTTCTTTCGTTTTGGCAGCTGCGGACGATTTTGTTGGCGGGTAACGGAACGAGGGGGGGAGGCTATCTCTACCAGCATTTCGATTGTCCCGCTGACGTTGGCAAAACGACCGAAAAACGTACATAGATCGGACCTATGAACGAATGAGATGGATGCTAAACTGGTAGAAATTGCTGAATAAACTAACAGCTACGACCATATGAAATTTCATCTATATATTATTCATCTAGTAAAATACGATTGCTCATCCGGTGGTTTTCGTGCCGCAATGGTAATCCGACGAAATTCGCTTTTGGTACACTATTATTATCTTATTATATATGGTGCTTAACTCCTTTTCTCGCGCTTCCAGAAGCATCGCCAGGAGCGGCACTGATTTCTCCGACATTTTCGTCTGTAAATTACTCTATATAGGGTGATGCTATTATCCGCGGCTTGGATATACTACAGCGTAGGGAGGGGGTAGGGGGTCGAATGGAACAAAGCGAGAACGATAAACGAGCGTCCCACACGCCATACCGCACACCGCCTCGCACCGGTTTGCTCGCCAACCGAAACACAGAGGAGTGGAAGACGGCGCGTCTCGCGAGGAAATTACAACCGCCGTTATACCGCCGCCGACTAGCCTGGCTAGGGCGGTACCCGAATGAACACCAAACTTCCGGGCTTTCGTGGTTTTCGCTGGCTGCCGGGATCAGAGTCTGCGAGGAAATGGGGGCGGGGAGAAGGTAGGGGGGAGGGGGGGGGGGGGGAAGCACGAGGGCTTCGCTTGTCGAAAGTGCAAATTGAAATCGCGGGCTGGAGTTACGTTACCACTGTGCCAGGTTTCCATATGCCTGCCGTCGCGTCCTCTTTATTCGCATAACCCTCGGAGCGAAACTCCCCGCTCGTTTGCGGTTTCTTGGATCGGCCTACTCACCTGAAACAAGAAATAAAGTTTTAAAAAACCATTAGTACTCTTCGGGACTACATAAGCATGAGAGTGAATTGTAAAAAAAAAATGGAGAAAAAAAAGACATTTTCTTTATGTGGAGCATCGAACCCAACAGAGTCCCGCGTGTCGGGGTTGGGATACCCCAAACATGCCTCGGCTATTTACAGTGTTTCTCGAGCAATACTCTGGCATAGATAAGGCACGAGTTTATCACACCGAAAAATGACTAACCCGAGCATCGTTACGAAGGGTCGGGAAGGTGTCAAACTGATAAAGGGGCCTGTGGAGCTGTTGGCAAACGAGCATCCGTAAGCACACACGAAGCTCGCGCCAGAATTTGTCGAATGAGACGAATCCCGAGGGCCTTCCACTGCTTCGCAAAATTGCGATCGCTGTAATAAACGTCAGCGTGAAATCGCCGAGGGGTCTCATCAACTTATACCAACTACGTTATATTATTTTATTTTTCCTGGGGAGGCCCTATCGCGTGTTTCACCGTTATTAGTCAAAAAAATCCCCGAGAGTACATATTATTCGGTCGGCTTAAAATCGCATGCTTCGCCATGAATTTATGACTCATTTATACAGATATAAACATGTCACGGCTCGCGGGTCCGCTTCTTGTACATATGAACGGAGGAATCTACGAGTGACCCGGATAGATCGGTCCAAACCATCGATCATCGAATTCGTATGTTACGTTCGTGACATTCGATATCAAAGCATCCAACGATGCGGTACGCTACCGGTGTCGCGACGAGACTTTCGTGACGTTTCGCGTGTGTGAACTCTTCGTACATACAGTGAAAGGACTCACAACTGTACCGTACGTTCATCGATGTACATCTATATGTATCAATGGCACACTGGTCTACATACTGACCATAGCGTGCATAAAATCCGTGCAGTGGTAGCGAAGCATCGATGGACTGCATTTGGGGAGCAGTGTTCTCGTTCTATGTTGTATATATATCGATTTACATTCCCGGAATGCTCTGTTCCGTTCGTCCATACGTAACTTCGGAGATGTACATGTGGCCATACGTACATTGTATAGGCACGTAGCTGTTGTACAGCACCGCAACAACGTTCTATATGCAATGGTACATCATGCTCTGCTACACCATATCGGATCTCTCCCTTCCTCTCCCGCTTTCGCCTCTCTCTATCTCTATGTATATGCGGTTAGTTAATTACGCAAAATTTATCGTCGGACCTATACGATTACGAGGCTACTTGATATGCCGCGACACTCAAAACTCGTACATCACACTTAATCGTTGAATATGAAACGTTCACTCGAACGGGAGGGCGGAGGTGGAGTTAGGGTTGGTCGTTCGTTCCGTCTCTATCCTTCGATCCTCTCTCCCACGGTTTCGCATCCCGCAGTGGGCACCACCAGCGCATATTTAGCCCACAATTGCGGTATTAACTATCGTCGACACGCACGCCCGCGTACGCTAAGGGCACCTTCGCTACCGCAAATTTCATATTTCGCAACGTTGTAGACCAGAGGGGCCATATCCCGAATGATCAAACAAGTTCCATTACTTGAGGCGACGTTGGTACCTGCATAGATTTATGCGCGATATGATTGTGCTGCAATGAATGTGATGTCTATGATTCTACAATAGAGTCTATGGAAGATTCTCATGTTGAGACCGCGAGTTTTCGGAACACAGCGGGAACCGGTCGGGATTCACGAACTTGTTTCCTTGCGGACAATGCGTCGTTGATCCTCCCACATCGTTGCTGGCTGCCAGTGGAAACGACGGACTCGTGCCATGCATCGTCCACAACGGTGATAAAAAAAAACGAATAAAGAAATTGTCGGCACTCTCTCGTTTGCTGCTTTTTTCTCTCTCCTTAGCATTCATTTTTCATTCAGACCGAAAAAAAAAATTTGAGAATAAAAAAACCGTGCGATGCGTCGCGTACACATGAGAGGTGGGACTGTAAATATTCTCAAGATTTGATGTCGCGTGGTTCAAAATCTCAAAACTAAGCGTGGGTATACCACCTACGCTTGCCGACACTGCTATATACCGCATTTGATCACCACTTCGCTCGGCGGCCCCTACTGCGGTCAGCTTGTTGCACAGCAGAGCGTGCAGAGGTGTTGATACCGAATCTTACGCGAGTACGCCCCCGATGAACTTGCCGCTCTCAACGAGAAGACTATAAACAGTAACGAGACCCACGGGAATACGGGTAACTGTACACTGCGTTACAGCGGGATACGTGATGGAGGAAGACAAAATTCCCGGGGGAGTAACAACACGATATGCTCTGTCGGCTCTAACAAAGACGTTCGTGCAGCTGTATGTGACTCAAAGGGTTTTGTCGGTTGCCAAAGAGGATAACCCCCGGGCGAGCGTCAAGTATCTTAATTTAGAGTAGCCGAGATCCTTGGCCCATGCAGAGGAGGGCTGAAACAACACAACGCGGTGGACGAAAACTCCGTTCTCTGCTCGTTAATTCATCTTCAAGCAGGTTGAATTATTTCATCAAAAATTTTCGCAAGACTGCAACTGAGAGCAGCAGCTCTGTGGTATACACCGACGGTCCATCGTGTCAACGAACAACGTACAAGGTAGCACCGTACAGCCAAGCAAACGCGAGAAGAGACCAAAGGAGTGGGAGAAACGTCCCGTGTCTCCGTGTCACCGCATCCAATAACACGAGGGAGTAATCACGATTTAATGGCTCAATAACGTCCTCCTGCGCCCTGCGCGACCCTGTAACCTTCCACGAAACAATTTACCGTTCCCCCGAGTCGATAAATTCGGATTTTGAGTCTTGCCCGGCGCCCTCTGCGGCAGCACTAAACTCCGAAAGCACAGGTTATGACGTGGTAAATCCTTCCGCGTAGCCTCTCAGAAGGTTTCGAAAATTGTAATCGTTGAAAACATTTTTTTTCGACTGTATCACGGATTTATGAATAAAACATCGACCCGGGGGATGGAATAGACTGGATGTAGCCAAGCATCGAATTTGCGAAAATTGATTGTTCAACCTAATTTGCGAAAAATGAACAGTTTCCGGTATTTCAAAGCAAATATAAAAATAAGCAAAAAATATATATATTTTAGAATATATTTCCGCAAATATATGCAATCATCAAATATATATACCAATTACGAGATATAAACGAGAGTCCCTGAAAAAATATGTCTGTCTGCGCACTCACCAATGCTCATAGACACTCACAGTGACTCATAGACACTCACACACACTCTCATAGACACTCACGGACACTCACACATTTAGTCTGAGTCCCTTAGACTAACACTCCATTCGACAGACTCGAACACTCGACAGACTCAGACTACTCAGATCGGTGCCTCTGGATCCCGAAAATAAGACCTGCCCAGGAATATTTGTAGTGATTAACCGTTAACCATTCGTTAAAATTGTTGAAAACGCAATGCGAGTGCGCGAAGCGCGCGAGCCACAATAACTTGCTAATGAAAAATATATTAATTGTATAAGGTGGATGTCCCAGTCATCGTTAGTGTACCAGTAATCATCAATCGTATGCTTTGAATATATATTTTGCTACAGTCAAAGCACACATTGACGATTACTGGGACCGTGACGATGACTGGGATATCCACCTTATGAACGTTTTGGCCAAAAAAGAACCGGAGCAATCGTCATTTTCTTGCAACCATTTTTTTTTTTGCTCATAAACAGCTTTTTTGCTATTATCCCTTTTCGTGAAACACTTAAGTGACAATTTTTGTCTTGTATATCTGTTACGTTCATATCGAACTTTTTGCATAGCGTCGAAACGGTCGCAGCAACGGAGTGGCAATAGCAACAGCGTCACGACTCGAATTCCCATGACGAATAACCGCACCACGCCGCGCGATGATTTATGATCCATTCTAACTCGCTCTCCAAAGGTCCTTCCCGGGGTTGCAAAATAAACGCGTGTCCCGTACACGCACGTACAGACGCATCGCCGCGTTGCAGCGACGATCCCGCGAGCGTTCGTGCGTGCACGCGCGAGTGCACGAATTCGTACCGCACGTTCGAGCGCATCCGATATAACCACGCAACGCATAATATTCTCGAACGCTGGTCATGCCCAGAACTCGATGCCGGAACACACAAATACATAGGTATAGGTTTACGATAGATCGACGCCAGTTCGGGAATACAGCCGAAGTGGACAATGAAAGTAAAATGAAAAATGGCCATGCCATATAAATACAGCAGATAGAAACGGTTTCTATCCCGTGCTTTCGTTGTGGCCGGTACAAGTTCTGCGTCAACGAAGTCCACCAAGTCTCAACGCCCGGGCGGGATGAGCAACTCTGATATTAGGCGCGCCTTCGAGTCGATAATAACTGCGTGGATACGGTCCCTCGGCTTCCCATAAATAATAATGAAGCTTTTTTTATTGCCAATAATATTTTACATGCACGATCTCTCGCGCGCGGCTATTTCGATTTGAGCCACGGGGACCACGCGAGCATGCTGCGCTCACGTTCGCCGGGGCGAGTCACGTTATTTCTCCGTCCACATACAACTCGGACCATCGGACGCGGCAGTTGCTGATGCTGCATCCTCGCTAGACTCTCTGCGGGACGCTCGGCCCAGAGCTGCAATAGCTGTCGAGAGAAATGCCATTCCCGTGAGGATCTCAGAAATACCCAATTGATCGGACTTGGAACGATAACACGGTTAAAAGATATTATGCCCAGTCGAAATGGTAACTGTTTTAGTGAAAAATCGAGAATTGTTTGGTTCCACTACTATCCATGATCCATTATTTTGGAAATTGAAGGAACAGGAAACAGGAAATTGAGTACAGTATACTTATATCGAACAGAAGTTTAATATCACATTAAAAAATGTCAAGATGCAGTGATGTGTTCGAAGATCGCCTGTGTGAGAAAGTAAATTGCTGTGGAGATAAACTCAGCGGGAGATCGACGGTGCAAAGAGTAATAATATTTCGTGGGACAGATAAAAATGTTTCTATTATTAACGTTCCGTATTTCGATTATCGGCATAATTCTTATTTTTGGATCATTTTGGACCATATAGACGGTGCAAAATACTAATCCCAGTATTGATATCGGATACCCAATATTTCCTAATATCAAAAAGGGTACGAAACGGAAATTCGATATTCAACGATTCCCTGGCGAATCTCCCGATGGATCTCCTTCGACCAAACGCGAGGAAAGTGCATGTAAAACAAGATCTGACTTTGCGGCTGAACCGGATCACTCGCGATTCGTATCCAACGTTCCCCAAACACCATCCTAGAACTGTATGGAGTAGACAGGGAGTACTGTGCTCCCACCGAGATCGGTGAGTGCCAGGATATTATTTACATACGACGTAAGGGTAAGAGTGGATTCCCGGATGCACCGGTGCCGGGAATCTCCCACGCGCGTTACATAGATCCAGCGCGCCCTTCCGTCGAAACGTAATGCCGCTTTTCCGCGAACACGAGTAAACACAGTTAGCGCATTTGCGAAAAGACCAGATGAAATTTCTCTGCTCTGGCAGGCATTTCTCTGCTCTGGTCAGTGGCATCGGTTTTGCTTCTCAACGCTGATTATCCCTCGGAAGAGTTATCTTCAGCTAGAGACCAATTACCTATCCTGAATTTCCGTTATATCATTTTTGTTCTCATCCTCGTCATTCTTTATCCGAATTTTCTAGCTGGAAAAACGGGAGCACCAATCGCTGCACGTACCCTATGTTATACAAAAAATGGAAGGACTTACTACGTACATCCGAAGCGTAACTGCCGCTCGCTACTGTTATCATGATCGTGCACTGTTACTCCGAGCACACTGCACCATACGCTGGAGAGCTTCATGAATATATTAGAGACTCGACGATTGTCTACTTGCTCGTTGAAACACTCGCTATTGCATTATGCTTCCACTCTGATCGTTGCATCGCCGCTACTATAGTTGGAATGGGGTTGATCGTTGCCGTCAACGCTTTTCGCGCTGAAAAAGGTCTCTTCTCTCCCAACGAGAACTACTCTCGCTTCTCGAGCTACGATCTCGTTGAACATTTGTGCATCAGCCGATCATTTATCTTATGGAAATGGTTGCAGCACACTGACGACATTATAATGGTCCAGAATACGGTATATGATTTTCGTGAAGCTTGCGAGTACCGAGCTATCACAATTTTCGATGCGAAATTTATGTATCGATCAATTTGACAGTTCAACATTTCGGAATGTTCTCAAATTCCAATATTCAGAACAATTCGTTGCCGAGAAGAGGGTTACAATCGTTATTCTCTTGTGTCGACAGATCGGATTTGCTGCGGCAGAAAGTTGACTCTCTACAGTAGGTAGTTTATCCACAATGGTGGTCGACGGAAGTTCTGACCGCCGTCGGTCTTGAATCGCGTATACGTGACCCTCTACGACGTCGAGAAACACCCGACCTCAAGTGACCTCGAAGAGTAGCGAGCTACTACTGTCACGGTTGGCTCCCCGATCGGACATACAGCAGAAGGTGGAATAGGATCGAAATCGAACTATTCGATATGTACAACAGAGTGAGGATCGAAAAAACGTAAGAGAGATCGCTCTACTCCTTCTTCCCTGCGAGACGCAGAAGTAACATTCTCGACCGCGAGTCGCTACCGTTGTGTCGCGCACTCGAAAGAAACTTAAATCGTAAAAGTTTAATGGGGTACGTTATGGTACGCGTCCGCAGTGTGTGGTGAGGGCGAGCGTACCATGGACTCAGCGTGTCGAAGTTCTCGACGCCCTGGCCTGCGAGAAAAGATCGAAGAGCGTATGTTGGGAAGTCGATATTGTTGTCGGAGCATATGCGGTCACCGAGGTACCGCATCATGCTTCGTGTGTACGACGACCAAGTCAACGTGCCTCCGCTGCCCCAAGAGTTCAACGTGTGTGAGAAGCAAAAGCTGGAGAATGGGGCGAAGCAGTAGCTAAAAGTAACCGCGTCTTGGGGCCAGTTATACGATCCACACAGCACCATACACAAACATCCAACGCCCTGTATCTATATATTGGAAGATACGCGGAGAAAGAGATTGCGGATTGTAAATTTAACTTCGAGACTTTTTCCGATACCTGAAGCCCCGAGCTTGAACACTCATAGAGAGGGGGGGCTTTTGACTACGGGAGAAAGAGTGTAGTCTAAAATGGTTTTCTTCAAGATATACAGTGAATTCCTAGCAAGACAGTTATTTGTTTTTCAGCAACTAATGATGAAACAAAGACGTAGATAATTGTATTAGAATGTTGAAGTATTATCAGTGTACTCTTTACCTCTCCAATTAGAGTACGCAGATAGAACACCGGCGCGGGTTTGAGAATCCCTCGGTAATTCTTTTTATATCAATCTCCTCGGGAAAGTTCATTGAGAAGAGGGGAAAAAATGAACCAAGAGACGGCGATATGGTTTACGCATTTTTTTTCGCTCTGTCTCCCCCCTCGTCTTTTACTTCACTCGACGTGGAAGTCCATTTTTACGAGGGTTTGTCCAATATCCCCGGTTCGACCGGCGACGACGTCGAGTCGGTAGTAAAATTAGATTTATTCCTCACGCGGCCCTTGACTCTCTGGAGAATACCATTCAATATTTACGTGTGAAAACTCGGAGTTAACGACCGAGCAAGCGTTCGTTTCTTTTTTTTCTTTTTTTTTGTCAAGGACAGTGTGCCCTGTTGGAAATGTTGTAGAGCTGCAACAGCGTTAGGAATTAATGAAAATTAAGCAGTGCGAGAGCAAAGGAGAGAAATCGCATTGGCAAGCAAGCCGTGGAATAGCAGTTTAAAGAGAATTATCAAAGGACGACTAAATCGGCGCGGTTGTATAATGAAATCGCATTTTGTCTGTTGATAAAATATCGTATGTATATCAGTAAATACCAAAGCTTTGAAAAAACTATCGACGAAGCTTTCCAAAACGGAAACGAATGAAAGACGTAACGAAGGTGAGACTGGAAAGCGTAGGCGGAAGCTTTTCCGCTCGGCATTCCCGCAGTTTCGGAGTCAATGCTTATACAGTACGGATATACTACGCGTAGAAAGGAGCCTCTCTTTCTATCTGCTCTGCGAATTTTCCAATAACGCGAAACGAAAAGCAATCGCTCTGGGGCAACGGCGGTACGATTTTTCCAAAGTTTCGACGACGGAAGTAAGAAAGTGGGAGAGTGAGGCATAGAGGAAAGGCCGGGGTCTCGAAAGATTTTCAGGGCAAAGTTTGGAGAGAAGTTTGTTTGAGCGTAGAACGGTGCTGAACGGAAGTTATTTGAAAGCCAGTAACGGAGGCAACGAGCAGTAGCCAGAGAGAACTGGATAAAGAGAGTCAGAGGGGAGAGGAGGTTTTCTTCATTATTGCCCTTTCAATGAAGCTTAAAATATTCGAAGGATTTTGCGCAGTCTCTGAGCCTTCAAGGAAAGGATGCTACAGCTGGTTGGTTTGTGTGCGAAAGAAAAGGGGTGCTGAGCGAGCCGAGCTGAAGTCAGAGCCAATCATTCATTTCATCGTCGGAAGGTTTCAATAGTAATATCTTCGAGGGAGAGAGTGAAAGGTAGAGAGCCTGAGGACGAACGATGAGAAGAGTTCGCAGACAATTGTAACATCAGTCAATACCCAATTATTCATTCTACATTTCCTGAACTCGACGCAGACGTTTTCTCTAATTGTGCACACAGGCTTACCCAACCGAACGTGGCTACTGTAACGAGCCAAGTGGAAGATACCTAAAGGCCGTCTTATACAGTTCGCCATTCGCTATACATTCGAGCGATCTATTAATACAGTATATACACAGTTTATGACTAAGAAAAACAATATGTTTGGTCTTCAACTAAAAATACCCTCAACACGGTCCTGTGGCGCAACGGATAACGCGTCTGACTACGGATCAGAAGATTCCAGGTTCGAATCCTGGCAGGATCGACAATATTTGCGTTGCAAGTTATTTTGACATGTGTTATTTTGACATGGAACCATTTTTTGTTCTGCGCGATCATTCGGGAGGGCATGCATTTGCAGTGGTATGTTTGAGTGTTTCGCACACATAGTAGTAGATTGTGTGGTAGCAGCTTGCAACTCGAGTATGCATTGATAAATAATTAAAATGTTCCACGAACGCATAAAAATAAATGTAAAAAAATTGTGTAAAATACGGAAATCTTATTGTGGCCAAATATTGGGAGGTTGTATGTGGTATTGTGTGAGGAAAAAATAATGTGGCCCATGAGGGGATCGAACCCGCGACCTTCGCGTTATTAGCACGACGCTCTAACCAACTGAGCTAATGGGCCGGTTGAGAACCAATCGCGTCTAGCAATGTTGAAACCCTATATACCGGTGACCACAATACTAACATTATCGCAAATAGTTGCTCGATGATTAACCATTTACGTACAAGGTTCACGTCCTTGTTACGTCCTACGTAACCTTTTCTACGGTAGCCCTCGCATAGCAATTATCCAGAATCCGAAAATTAAGAGCAAAAAATGTCTCTTTCCAGATAAGGCAGTAGAGTCCCGCATACAAGTCACCCGCGCGCACTCGTACGCCTATAACCCAAACGGCCGAGACACGCGCCCATCTCCTTCGCAACATACTACCGAGAAGCGATACGTCAGACGGCCTTTGCGGGCTATAAGCTTTCTGAATCCGCGTTCCGTTATCAACACATAGGACATCGCCACTGCATTTCATTACGACTATTAAAAACGTCGAGTCTATTTCTCTATATATTCGGTCATCTCATAATTTTTAGCCAAAGCAACTAATCTCTTCGCCAAAACTCTTACTATCGACAATTAATTAGATCATCGGAACTCATCGCGACGGTTACTTCAAATAAAGGGTCGCGAGCTCATTAGCCCCACCACCACACATTATTTTTGCACTACTAGTATAGGGCTAAAACTAGTATATAAGGCCGAGCATCTTTACCGAAAATCAGTAGTTCTTCGATAATTCTCCGAGTATCATCATCTGTTTACCAGCGAAACTGCACAGAGCGAGCAAGGCTCTGCACTACGAGACTGACTATGAAAGCCCGACCGCGGCTGAGTCTCCGGTACAATAAGTTCAATTAAGTGTTTGTAGTCGGAAAATTGTATTCTCACCGAACGTCGAAAAATAAATAAGTATTTAGTGAGTACAGCATAATAAACCGTCTTCGAATATTATTATTGCATGCTCTACTATCGTGCTACGAGGCTATCGGTCTCGAGCATCCTCCTACTAGTGTAATCTCCTATCGACGGGCAGTGTACGGCGAGGTCTCCGTCCCGGAGTAAAGGGCCAACGCCTTGACTCGCAAGAGAGACCGACGTTACGCATGTTCTGAACGAACTCGCTTGAGCTCATTGGGACGTAACATCATACATAGGCCTAGATCTTGACAGTCCGCAATCTTTAAACAATTGAAATAACGATGAAAAAATACTGAAACGAAATTTGAAATAACTCGCATAGCGTAGGAACACAGACTTTTGGGACGGTCAGACGAACAATCGGGATTGTCTTCAATTATTGCAAACGGAGATTGTTAGACTGTAAACTTCTTATCGACCACGAGTTAAATAGTGTAACTATCGATTTCTAAATCTGTTACACACGCGATATGGTTATAACCGTTTGAGCGATTTGAGAAAAATTTGCCACACCAGGAGCGTACTGGGATAAAAGACGAAGTCTGCTCCCGAGAGCCATTAGGTCAGAATTTAATGGACGGTCTCGATATCCAGAGTTCGTTGGGAGACACGGTGCGATGCTGAGTTCCCAGCGAGTTCGTTGGACATGGACTGGTGTGACGCCGCTCTTGGTCCGCGCCGTTTTCTGGACCCTACCAACGAAAAACATACATTCTCCGCCGTACGGAACGCCATTGTAAATCTTCAGTTTTATATGTTACGATCACGAAAATACGCTGCTAAAATGTTGGCCTGACTCCAAAATGTGAGGACCCACAGGCTCGTTTTTGCGCGTTCAACGTATCTATACTGTACAGCTGGAATGAGCCAAGTGACCTCTGACAGTGCATTTATTCGAAAGTAGGAAACAAATTAACAAGCGCTTCAGCGCCCTGCGGGCGCAGAGGCTCTTGTTGGTGGGCTCCGCACCCCAAACCGCCCGAAAGATGTGCCTTCGGGACATTTTTTAAGGCACTCACAGGGCGTCGCGCACTCTTTGCCTATTGTTATAGTGAGTGCCTAAAAAGCTCTAAGCAAACTCATTTGCAGCATGACCGTTCAGAGGTGATTTTTGAGTCAAATCGCACAAATGCTGCGTAGTGTCGGTGAGATGATCCAATCTCAGATTAGTTTATTTCCAGGTGCAAGACACATTTTATTTTTAGCAATTTCCACGGTGGACATTACCATGGATGATGAACAAATGCCTTGATGAACTTTCCATGGCTCCGGATAAAAATGTTCAATATAGAATATTCCGATCAACACGGCTCATATATGGAAGTTGGACCATCGTATATTTACAATTTTTACCCAACAGGCATTCCCGATAGAGGCATTGTTCCGTATTTTCAATTCATATTTTTCACGAGTATCAAGCGGTGCGAGCAAATTCCTCCAAATTTTGTGGCTTGAAACGCTTGAAAGCGGTTTAAAAAAAAAGTGTGAAGTGAAAATCCACAATCGAACCTCCGCCTACGAATAGGCCGGTGGGAACGAACACAACGGATGGACGGTCGCGAGCGAGCGGGCATTAGCATATAAACTAGAAAATGTTTTATCGCGTTGTGGACTCGCCGAGTCCCGAGCGTCGGTGATACCACGGTGGGAAAAATGCTAGAGGGAAATGGTAAAGGGGACGAGATGCCAACGCCGGCAATCGTCTCTGGCTGCTTTTGCTTTGTCGCTGCAACAACAATCGCAGGAACGAGAAAAGGTATACACATACAAATATATGGAGTAACGTATACGTATAGTCTACCCGCTTGTACAGTATACATAGTAGCAGCCGCCCCGATGCGACAAGATGGATATTTATCGGCTTTTAACGACGTCATTAGGCAACTCGAAAAGAAAATAGACAACAGAAGCATCCGATCGAGTGTGCATCACTTTTGTATACAAAGATACTTGTGCATACTATAATACCCAGTACTCTATACTGTATACGGTAGTTCTGTCGCTCGCATGCATACTCAAAGAGGAAAAGAAAAAAAACAAGTCAGAGATTCTTTTAGCCTCCCCTTGCCGGAGATATCTCGAGTAGGAGAGAACGAACCATAGCTCGGGGCACTTGATCGCGGTCCTTTTATCGCGAAGACCGCGATGCTTCACAACGTATAGTCTCCATCTATCTTACTCCCTTAACATTGCCGACTCCGCTGAATCAGTGGCACTAAAACCGAATCTAACTTATGGACTTCGCAAGCCGAAATGGCCGAGAAACCTTCTCTGACGAGCCGTGACTATCGTTACGTCAGTATTATACTCTCCATTTCATTCTCATCGTCTCGTTAAGAATGTCGAGACTAGCATCAGAGCTTTGGGATAATAATTTAAAAAAACCGAAAGGAACTAAACAGAACAAGAACATAAAATATCTTCGTTGTTTATTCTCAACGCCGTAAAGTTCATCGACTCCGAAGTTACAGACCACATCACACGGTCACGACAGAGGGAATGGAGAAAGATCGATTCTTGTGAGATGCGCATCGATTAAAGCAGTGAGTTCGGCGAAGACAGTAGAGAGGTTCTTGCGGCAAGGAACGCAATGAAATATACACCAGCAAACTCCCCGGAGATGTGCCTTCAATTAGCACCGCGTTTCCACACTGACTCTTTCATTATATTCTTTTCTCTTTCGTTCGGTATCCAAGTCGACGATCTTGGGCAACCCGCGTGACTCCTCTCACAATCTGTGCAGGAACGTTAATCACGGAACGACGACTCGATTAACGCCCTAACAGCTCGTGTCGTGTTTTGCTCTTCACGCACTACGAACATATGTATCATTGGACACGAACGTTGGAGAGAAAAATTGCGAGAATGAACGACGAATACGGATCGTTTGTGGTAACTTCGTACATCGTATGGATTAATACATAGCATTGAACAAGATTGTTGGCCGGCGATAATGAAGAGAAGAGTCACTTATCTAATCGTGTTCTTATCGGTCAATAAATTCACGACAATGGGTAACGCAATAATCTCAGCTACACTCTATCAGAAAAACACATCTGAGATATGGTCAATGACATTTTCATAATATGTTGTCATAGTCTGAATAGTTAGAGCGTACTCGGCGCTTGGATAACGAGAAGGGGGAGGAATCACATCTGCTGATAGATGTATACAAACTGCATCGCCGAATTCATCACAGTTTTAATTATGAATTGAGTAAGCGAGAGTAAGATAGAGATGGAGGATTCGTTAAGAGACAGGGGGTTCTCCGCGCTATGGAACGATCGGTTCCTTTGCAAAGCGCAGGCGGACGAATTCACCGCGCAGGAAGTCGTAAATCCATTGCAGCGCGAGTGAGATAGGGCAGAGAGGCACCGACTTGGTAGTAAACGAGCAAAGAAATCACTCGGTAACTCGACATCGAACAGGAATGAAACGGAGTTTGCAACAAACTCCACGATTGTGAATCGTTAATCGATAGAACAATGTAATACTACACGGTACTGATGCGGATCAATTTTTTCTTCACAAAGTCATGAACGCACCGAAGAGCGCGAGTTCAACCTTTACCATTGACCCATCGTGTACTTCAGTGAGGCTTGAGAGTAATGAAATAAGCTCTGAGGAGTAAGGTGTGCCTCCCTCCTCGTCTAGTGCACAAATGATGCACAATGGGATTCCCGACGGTGACTCACGTGATCTCGTACTCGCGCATCAGAGCGTAATGCTCGCGCGTTCGCGGGGGTCGAGGAAACGAGAGAAGAGACCGTTAGGGAGAGTAAGCGTCGAGGGATGGAGAGAGCGAGGCATATTCAAGCAACTTTAATTAGCGAGTCTGCCCGACAGATAAGATCGGAAGCCCTCTCTCGCAAGGACTTTCGTGAGAGCACAGACGATCGAGAGGTTGGGTTAATGCGATTAAAGTATGCACTCGCACGAAGACGATCCTACCGGATCACATTCGATAGTCTTGAAAGTGGAGAGTAGCGTATATAAGGTACACCTTTATAAGAAGGCAGAAGACGACAGATAAAAGGAGCGACGGAGGTAGGAAAGGAGGCATACCGGAGTTGGATCCGTTTTCAAAAGAACGAGAAGGAGAGCAGATGCGACGAGATTTCAAACCGACTCATTGGGGAATCACGATTCAGATTCACTGCTGCAACCGGAACCACTCTAATAGCGGATATAGAACACCGCGACCCTTTTCAATTCACTCCACCCATTCGCCGCGAAATAAGGAAATGGAATGAAGCTTTAAGTATGAGCCAAAATCGCGTATACCCATCGGGTTTCCATGTGCACTTGTAAAATAATAAGTATGTATAATACACATATATATATATATATATGGATATTGCATAATTAGAGATACCGTGCCTTGGTGCAATTGCGCCCCGGGAATACTGATTAGTACAAAGTATAAACGAGCAATGTTCACGTACACTGTTACTTATCTTAAATTACCGGCACCCCGTGGCAGCGGCAAGAAATTTCTGTACGATGCCGAGAAGTGTATGAACGGAGTGTGAGGTGCAAGCGCGGTGAGGACTTCTTCAAGTCGGGATCTCGTTCGATTTCCCCTGCACTAGAGAGTCCAAGCAAGGGTAAACTGTTCGAGCATCCGAACTCTCTGTGCCGAGAGCGTTTCGCAATTAACACGAAGTCACGAATAGTATACAGTTCTTGGGTGCTCTGGTTTCTATACTAGCGGAAATTATGCAGCGTGACTGTACATCGTGCAGTGCGCACCTTAGCCCTGCTACTGCAATGATCGCTGCACTCAGCAAGCGATGCAGCCCAACTAGGAAAAGCCACAAGGCTTTATGTTTCTGCTTCCATCTACGAATAAGAACGAGCTACGGACTATACTTGCCAAAGTTTTTAAATATTGTTTTCGCTTTTGATCCTTATTAGTAGCGTTAATGACTTTCTGCTTATCATCACTTCATACACCGGGTATCGAAACAGGACAATTAGATTCGACTGTATGTAAAACAGCTACTTTGAGCAAATCAGGTGAGAATCATATCGTTTCAGGATATATGATAGCGACTGTTGAGTCGTTGAACACCTGAACCTGAAAAATAAGTATAGCGTGCAAAGGCGTTATAAAGTAGTGTTACGTCCGAGTAACATCAAGAATTTGCCCTGTTTTAGACCTTAGCAAAGGCTAATTAATCTGGGATACGGGGCTTGGTTATTTGGTTGTAATATCATTTTGTTGGGTAATAGTTTTGGATATTTTAGTGATTATTTAGGATAATTAGGAATTGTTGAGTTTGAAGGGAAGAGAAATTCGCGGTGGTCCGCGCAATTTCTACTGTTGGTTGAAGGAAAGAGAAGTTGGCGGTGGTCCGCGCAACTCATCGGGGTTCGAAGGCTATGATGATGAGCTCGCGGTGGTCCGCGCATCTCGGAAAGAATTCGAAGTTTCCATTTAAACTATTTTACTTGAAATATGGACGAGCTGTACAAGTTCCATCTTGACCCGAGGAGTTTGAAATATTTACAAGAACTCTGTTTTCTGTACAAGATTTCGGTCTTATATACTAATGTGTATACTATCTTTGTCTACGCGTAGGCGTCGGAGAGGGCAAATTTTCTCGTAGTTCATTGGCCCGAATTTCCCGTCTTCCACTTCCTACTTTTCTGGAAGGATGGGGAGGATCTCTTATCGCCTACGCATACTGAGGCCCAAGCAACTCCCTTCGCTTAGCTACTGCCCCAAGACCCACGCTCGAACCCTGCGTACATGCTTAGAGGGTTGCTTGTGTCTTGGCGCTATATGGCGGCATTACGGGGATGTAACAGTAGTCATACTATGCTACAATTCGACAAATATACTACAGAACGTGACGAAAAAAAGTATTAGATATTCTTAAAAAAACACCTTATTTATTATTTTTATTTATATTTATTATCTGAGATCTGAGATTTGTATCGAAGACCGTTGATAGAACGTGGGAAATTAAATTTAAGAAATTCTGCTGCACATCCGACGAGCGTTAAATAATTTTCGCTACAAAACTTTCATACTCGAATTACCATCGTACTCTGTATACCTAGGCGGATAGTATAAACCGAGAGTAGTAACTACAGAAAGAGGTATCTTCGCTAAAAGGACACGGATGTCAGATAAGCTAACAAATGTCCCCAATGAATAATAATAAGAGTTCCGGGCCAATTTGTATTTAATTTACATTGGACGGCATGCTGGAGGCTATAATTTATATAGGGGACGGCTACCTGTCTGTAGCCACTCAGCCGCATCCAACGTACAACTTCCCGATAAGATCAAATTAAACCAACTATTTCCAAAACAGTTCTGCTTATACAAGACAGGCAAGAGACATCATTTTTCGTAGGTTTGTGAGATCGAATACGTGCGCTAGTCAAGACTCTGATTGTTGTTAACGAACGAATAGCCCGGTTAGTTTCTGCTGCGGATCGATTACCTCCAAACTTTTTAAAAGGCTAAATTTATCTATCAGGCTGAAGGATCGTATTAGTGGCCGATACATAATAAGTGTTAAGCATTGGCTTCTTCCTTCGATTGAATACTATGATCTACGACCGGAATTCTTCTAAACAATACGTTCCGGAATCTCGTTACGGTCTACAAACATAATTATAAATTAGAAACAAAGGTTGATCAATCAAAACAATGCTAACTTATGATGCTAAAACGACTGCAGTACTTGTAATTGCCGGGTGAGATGAACTATAGCATAAATTGCATCATGCAACAACGGCCCATTAGCTCAGTTGGTTAGAGCGTCGTGCTAATAACGCGAAGGTCGCGGGTTCGATCCCCTCATGGGCCACTTTTTTGTTCCACATACGGCACACAATCCTTTTTAAAATAACTCAGTACCAGAATGGGTAAAAAACTTTATTGAAGGGATGGTTGCTCGATACTGACTTCAAAAGCATTAAAAGTATATGCGGCGACGTGTGTCCGAGCATGCGCGACTTCATTATCGATCGCCTATGCTTTATTCGCGCTTGGGATCACTCTGAGGTTGTCGGAAATGTGCAGAGTAAATTAACAGCTATCGACCCATAAGCCTCACTCCAGCGATAAGTAAAGTTTACGAATCTATAATCAACACAAAAATTACGTCATTCTGTAATATCAACCATATCATTCCTAACACGCAGTTCGGGTTTAAACACCAACACTCCACCACTCACGCAATTCATAAATTCTTATTTGATACCAGTAAACAAGTTAGTAACAGTCAGTTAGTCGGCGCAGCACTCTTAGATCTAGAGAAAGCTTTCGATTCGGTATGGCTCAACGGGTTGATTTACAAGCTGCTAAGGAAGGGTTGCCCGAGATGGCTCGCGCTCACAATATGGGACATGATATCCGAAAAAAAATTCGTTACGTGGGACGGAATATCGCTGTCAACGGAAGAGTTTAGTATATTAGAAGGTTTACAGCAGGGTACCGTTAATTCCCCTATACTTTTTAATATTTTCACGAGCGATATATTGAGACGTTTTGGGATCAACGAAACCAATAAAAAGTCGGCAATTGCGTTTGCAGACGACTTAATAGTCTATACGGTTAGTAATAAAACTAAGACTGTACAGCGTGACCTAGAGGACATTGTTGAAAAAATTAACAGCTATTATAGTAATTGGAACCTACGACTTAATCCAAGTAAATACGAGACAATTTTATTCAGAAAACCGCTTAATAAACTTTCAACTCAAGCTAAAGATGGTTACAAAGATTTTAGCATACAAACAACAATTCCTGGTACCGCTACCAAAGAAACGGTGCCGCACAAAAAAATAGTCAAATACTTAGGTGTTCAATTGGATTATTTGCTGAGAGGAAATGCACACCTGCAAGTACAACTTGACAAAGCGAGGATAGCTTTTCAAGCAAATAGCGCGATCTTCTACAACAAAAACCTCACCCCAAAAACTAAATTAATACTATATATGCTACTCGTTAGACCGATACTTTCATACGCAGCCCCGATATGGTGGAACACTGGCCAATCAGTAATAGAGAAAATCCGAATGTTCGAACGCAAATGTCTAAGAGCTTGCCTCAAAATGTACAGATCAGCTCACTCAGAGTATCAATACTTCATTAGCAATAAGAGAATTTATAATGCAGCCAACATCCCGAGATTCGATAATTTTATACTAAAACTAATCCGTGATTATTTCAGTAATTTACCAAACATAAATAACAATATTATAAATGAAATATCGAGCCAAGACGACGTGCTTTCTCGGCGGCAACTAGCGAATGGCTACACATCACCTCAAGCCTTTATTTATTGCGACAATCAAGGATTATTGCAAAATCATATGAACATCCCTTTCATATACCACTGGAAGCGTAATAAGGCCGATAAGAGAATATCGTTGTCACATAATGAATATGCAATAAACATCGACAGATTTATAGGCTCTGCAGCCATACCGACGAGGGATCTAAACGATTTCCATCGTCTGAATATCAACAAATATCGGTGGCTGAATTACGACTGCCCTCATATGAGAGACATGCTAAATAGACGAAACATAATAAAGGAGCAGCAGAGGCAACGTCTAATAGCTCGACGGCTAAGGCTAGAGTGATAGCGAAGGTCTATGACCACCCTGTAAATATGTATATATGTTAAATTTAGTTATAAGGTAGATATTAAGAAATGACTACGATATTGTTAAATGGGGTTTTAAAAAATAAATGATTATTTCTTTTCCCATTTTATAAGCAACCCTAGCTAGAGATATTAGACATTGACAGTCTTTGATCTTTATATGTATCTACTTTATAGTACTCCACGAGATTGTTTATTTGCGAGACCTGAAAGTACTCAGGCATACATATATCTATGATGAATGGGAGGATTTTTTTTGTATGTTACTTGTATCCTTTAATTGGTACTGTGTGGTACCGTATTAAAACAATAAACATTTCGTCAAGAAAAAAAAAAAAATCGTGCTAATAACGCGAAGGTCGCGGGTTCGATCCCCTCATGGGCCACTTTTCTGTTCCACATACGGCACGCAATCCTTTTTAAAATAACTCAGTATGGGTAAAAAACTTTATTGAAGGATGGTTGTTCGATATTGACTTCAAAAGCATTAAAAGTATATGCGGTGACGTGTGTCCGAGCATGCGCGACTTCATTATCGATCGCCTATGCTTTATTCGCACTTGGGATCTCACTTTGTGGTTGTCGGAAATGTGCAGAATAAATTAACTATTTTTCGTGTATTCATCCGAATTGCCAAAGTTCTTACGGGATTTGTGAACTGCTGGAACTCAACCTATAAGCTCACTTGGTTCGAGCGTCGTGCTAATAGCGAAGCAAATAAATCTGACGGCGTTCATCGAGCTCATCAAGGAAAAATCGAAACAGATGTCGAAGCAGAACAGCATCACACAATATTCACAAGCCAAAACATTCACTACAACACCATTCAAAAAACTTTAAAGAACAAAAATATTATGTTCTACACTGTGATGAGGCGTTATAGCGTCCTCGCAGTCACGCTTAGGTAGAGCGGGCGAGAGTCAACGATATAGTTGCGACAGAATATTTCCTCAGCGTTACCCAGGGCAAAGTATAATATAAGCGAGAGTCTGCCGAAAGTATTTTGAAGTTACAGAAAATTCGCGGAATCACCCGAGGTGTCGAGGAGAAACTCGCAAGGGGCGTGCGGGAAGCGAGGAACAACGGGGGAGCCCAAGCGACGATCGACGAGGCGTTCGATGAGAGACAGTGATCCCCACCCAGGATGTCCGAAGCGCATATCGATACTCAAGAGTGACACTCTCGTGCCGGCGACGAAAAAGAATAGACGTAAGACGTAACATAGGTAAGGATTTATTGTTCACTATTTAACTCGCGAATTATTCCCATGCATGGGAAATCGCTGTACTAACGATTAGTACTCAAGTGCAGCCAGTTGTGATGTGCCGACGATTGAATCGGAAGGATTACGGAATAACAGAAATAACAGGTGCGACGCTGTAGCGACCGACCACGCGGTGCTTGCCAAGGTACGATAACAATATTATCCCCCATATGCAATTTGGATTTAAGCACCAGCATTCTACGACACACGCAATCCATAAATTTCTTTCAGATGTTAATAAACAAGTGGGCAACAGCCAAATGGTCGGAACGGAGCTTCTGGACTTGGAAAAAGCGTTCGATTCAGTGCGGCTAAACGATTTAATATACAAATTGTTAAGAAAGGGATTCCCGAAATAGCTCGCGCTCACAATATGGGACCTGATATCGAGTAAGAAATTTGTGACTGGAACGGCGTGTCACTATCGACGGAAGAGTTTGAAATATTGGAAGGGTTACAACAAAGTACTGTGAATTCGCCAATTCTTTTTAATATTTACTGGTGATATTTTAAAGCGATTTGGTTTTAAAGATAATAGCAACACGTTAGCAATTGCGTTCGCTGATGACCTATTAGTTTACACATTTAGTAATAAAATAAAAACTGTGCAACATAATCTGGAAGAAATCGTCGAAAAGATTAATACATATTACAGTGCTTGGAACCTGAGATTGAATCCAAACAAGTGCGAAACAATACTATTTGGAAAGCCACTAACCAAACTATCGACACAAGCTAAAACCGGACATAAAGATTTTGGTATTCAGACGACAATACCGAGCACAAATGACAAGGCAATAGTTCCACATAAAAAATACGTTAGATACTTAGGCGTTTATTTAGAATACTTATTAAAAGGAAATCCCCATTTACAAGTACAACTGGACAAATATCGCAAAGCCTTCCAAGCTAAGAGCGTCATTTTTTATAACAAAAATCTCAGACCAAAAAAAATCGTGCTAATAACGCGAAGGTCGCGGGTTCGATACTCTCATGAGCTACTTTTTAGGCACTCACTATAACATTAGGCAAATACTGCCTATTAAAATGACCAGCGAAGCCTCTTCACACAATTTTCGATGGGGATTCTCCATAGCGCATGCTCCAAAAAATTTAGTTTTTTCAGCATTTACTTTGATGTACCTCCAACATCATGCGTAGTTAATTTGAAGTCGATCCGATGACTGGAAATATTTTTTTCAGCCTACGGTTGAATGAAAATAGCTAACTAACAGGTCTCTACACCCCAAACTGTTTCGAAAAAACACTAATGCACGCAAAGTGGGAGTAAAGTGTTGCTACATAGACGCCTAAGACTGGTAAAAGCACGATAACTTACAAACGGTTAAGCACATACGGCACATAATCTCGCTCGAGGAATGTGAAGTAAAACATATTATCCATGCAATTTCGGAAGAATAAATTCGATCTGCATGTAGTCACATGCACGTTCAAATAGTCGAATACGTCGGCTTTCCACTAGCAATGGCCCATTAGCTCAGTTGGTTAGAGCGTCGTGCTAATAACGCGAAGGTCGCGGGTTCGATCCCCTCATGGGCCACTTTTTTGTTCCACATACGGCACACAATCCTTTTTAAAATAACTCAGTACCAGAATGGGTAAAAAACTTTATTGAAGGGATGGTTGCTCGATACTGACTTCAAAAGCATTAAAAGTATATGCGGCGACGTGTGTCCGAGCATGCGCGACTTCATTATCAATCGCCTATGCTTTATTCGCGCTTGGGATCACTCTGAGGTTGTCGGAAATGTGCAGAGTAAATTAACTATTTTTCGTGTATTCATCCGAATTGCCAAAGTTCTTAAGGGATTTGTGAACTGCTGGAACTCAACCTCACATACCTAGATGTTGGTCGATTCTAGATTAGAAATTATTGACTGTGATAATGGTAAGCTACAAACTCTTCCGTACGATAGCGATCACGCTGCAATTTCCTTCACAATCCAGTTTGATAATAAAAATATATCAATGTTAGATCCAGACTCAGCCCCGCCAAATCTCGATTATAAAGCCACGAAATGGATCAACTTCACGAGAAAACTTGAAAGTTCTTTTACCATAGATATACCAGATAACCGCAATCTCACCATAGCTGAAATAGAACTCAAATTATTAGCGATCAATGAAGCAATTCTCAGCTCAGTAAATAATACAGTTCCAACTTTTAAAACTACGAATAGCATCAGATCCGCTCACTCAGAAAACCAATACTTCATTAGCAATAAGAAAATTTATAACACAGCCAACATCCCGAGATTCGATAACTTTATTCTAAAACTAAACCGTGATTATTTCAGCAATTTACCAAACATAAATAACAATACTATACATGAAATATCGAGCCAAGACGACGGGCTTTCTCGGCGGCAACTAGCGAATGGCTACACCTCACCTCAAGCCTTTATTGATTGCGATCGTCAAGGATTATTACAAAATGATATGAACATCCCTTTCATTTACCACTGGAAGCGTAATAAGGCCGATAAGAGAATATCGTTGTCGCATAATGAATATGCACTAAACTTCGACAGATTTATAGGCTCTGCAGCCATACCGACGAGGGATCTAAACGATTTCCATCGTTTGAATATTAACAAATATCGGTGGCTGAATAACGACTGCCCTCATATGAGAGACATGCTAAATAGACGAAGCATACTAAAGGAACAGCAGAGGCAACGTCTAATAGCTCGACGTCTACGGCTAGATAGATAACGAAGGTCTATGACCACCCTGTAAATATGTAAATATGTTAAATTTAGTTATAAGGTAGATATTAAGAGCTGATAATGCTATTGTTAAAGGGGGTTTTTTTTTTTTATTATTTCTTTTCCCATTTTTATAAGCAATCTACGCTAGAGATATCAGACGTTGACAGTCTTTGAATTATTTTATCTTTACTTACTTATCTATACTTCACGAAACTGTTTATATGCGAGACCTGAACGCACTCAGGCATGCATATATTTATGATAAATGGGAGGATTTTATTGTGTTTTTTGTATCCTGCAAATGGTACTGTGTGGTACCGTTTAAAATCAATAAACATTACGTCAAAAAAAAAATCGTGCTAATAACGCGAAGGTCGCGGGTTCGATCCCCTCATGGGCCACTATTTCTTTCTCTCCTTCCTTTCAATAGAACGTCGTGCAGAAACACGCTACTTTTTCCAAAACCAATTAAAATTTTGTGTAATTCAATTTATCGGAGACGATGTAAAACTGAATTCGTGCGATGTGGTGTAACCGTGTGTCTCACGAGACTTCCACGCATACGTGACGATTCCTTGTATTCCGTATACTCATACAACGTGTGGCCACACCGGTAGAATTTACGACCAATAAAGTAACAATAACGATGGCTACATCGGCGAACGACGAGTCGCGAGAGAACAGCATTGTACCTGCGACATTCACGTATTCCGAGAGAGCGAAGGGCTGGGTCTCGCCGAGTGTCGCTCCTCTGTACTCTGTACATTGGGTGAACACATAATATATATATATATATATATAATCCTGGACGGATAAGCGATGTTCGAATGAATGTGCAACGCCCGTGGACGACGTGTTTTATGACACGGGAACAGAGAAGTTCACAGGTGTCCAGGCGTTTACGTTCGTTTCGCCGGCTAAAGAAATAACCAATGATCATCCCCGCGTTTAAGTATCAAGAGTATAGGTTGCGTCTAAGAAGCAAGATTATGGCCACGGAATTCTTGGTATATTCGTAATAAGCTTTTCGCAATTTCTTTGTTCGCGGAGACGCTATTTCTACTCGAGCCATTAATCCTGCATCATCATCTTTCTGGGGAATAACAATGCACAATTGCTGCGCCGAAAAAAGCACGCAAGCTACTGAGGATGCGTGAGATATCTCGTCTCTGGTGAGCTGCAGTACAAATTTCATTGATCATTCGTAGAAGACGTATTCACCCCAAGATTCAACGAAACATGATCGTTGATCGTATTGAGAAGTTCGTGACGTTTTAGTGCATTTTCGTTGGCCCGAGAGAATCTAAGAGGCCAGAAGCTTGGATATATAACTCCAGCTTAAAAGCGACATTGAGGATAAGGGATTGCCGAGAACCTATACTCGAGTAGCAACTGGCCGTAAAGGACGAAAGTTGCGTCGTTACGGTGCACGGTCGACACCGACGCTCGAACGATTTAACGTCTCTAGCGCCTCCTCTAATGGGCTGCAGTTGGAATAGTTTCAGAAAAATGGTCGTCGCTCCCTACGGGCAAACTCAAATAAATGCGCGGACCTGGATAAAACGATTTACTGGCGTGCACGAGCGGATAACGCTACCCATTCGCGTATACTACGTACACTAAACTGTAGGTATATAATTTCTGAAGTTGCTTTATACGCGAGGATAGCATTCACAATTTATTATCTCAGACTGTGTACGCTACGTCGAGTCTACCTCGTGTGCCTATCGAAAAAACTAATTATCATTATTACATGACTTTACTGCAGAACGCGCCCCATTCACATATCTCTTTGCATTCCTTCGCATCCAATTAACTGGGATGAAAAGAAAATTCTTATCGCACAGCGAGCGGACGAATGCTGGCGGCGATTGTCGGGAAAACGAATTACGCATGGTTTTTTTTCTTTTCTACATGGAGTAAAAAGTCTGTGTACGTCGAGAAAACCGTCAGGATTAAATTAGGACGGACGTGACTTAAATCTGTTCTAAATTCACCGGTTATCGTTTGTATTTGTATCTTCTCCATTCTCCTCGTCGAGAAATTGCACGAGGTGACGGGTTATCGTATATTCGCCAAGAGATTCTCTTAATCTCTCTCTGCCTGCTCTTGACAAACGACGAATGAGAATGATGCGCCTCAGAGAGACGTGACCAGTCGCGCAGCAACAAACGGGGATTTCGTTTACTCCGCACAATCGTGCGAATACTAATTTATTCTCATCCGAATGTGACGTCACTATAAACATCCATATCGTCAGTATCGAGCAATTATCCGAAAAGAGAAGAGTGATCGTGCATATTTTAGTACAGTTCATATGCGGCAAACTCGAGCCACATATGTGTTCGAGTGACGAGTGACGAGAGTTAATCTTCCGAAGGGGTGAAAAAAAAATTGGTGGCTTTGAAATACTTTCACCGTCACCCGCGAATATTTTTTTCTATATTCTGCGAGCGCTAGCTGTGTACTTCAGGCAAACGCGCTCTGTTTACTGTTAAATAAAGCTTTCGCTTCGGTCAAGCGAAGCTGACGATAAACGTTTGCCTGGTAAATACCGCGAGCGCGGCGGCTGTTAGTCGGATTTTAGATGACCTCGCTTAACGCGTCACCTCGAATTACGCTTCGTCCGACACTCGGCAAGAACAACCGATTCGAGAATATGATAAATATAATTATTGAACATAGTCTGGACTATCCGCAATCACATCAAGTCACTATGTTCAATGAATGATCAACTATTATGTTTTTATAATGATTACAAAAAAACCGCTCAGAAAATCCTCTTTCCATGCCTTTCGTGCGAAGCACAAAAGGTGAACGATCATCGATGACGAGGATTTCGATAAATATCGAATTCCTAAGTCTTCCTCACGCTCAGGAAAGAGGATTATTCCTCCTCATCGTGGCTGCATCGACTCCACTATTGAGTAGAGAGAATGTGAAGATATACTACAGAAATGATCCTGTGAAGTATGATCTTAGTTAAACGATGCCCGGCGACGGGTATATATGCTCGTTCGGGAACCCCAACGTTTACGCGAAACATGTTCGCGTTAGTTGCCATCTAGCGGATGATATTCGGCTTAACGCTAAAAGCCACGGACACCCGACGGCAAAACAACCAACCGCGCTGAATTACGTTTTAGAACGAGGCTGCTAAACTCGGTGAATATCATCAGCGGACTCTATAAATAGATAACGTTACAACATACGCAATATCGTGCTCGAGTCAACCTGACGTATCACAAAATTCTCGAATAAATACTGAACACTCAAACCAATAATTTCTGTACGCATTGTCCTTGATGTTTATTAAAAACATCTAAACGATAAAACATTCTCCTTCAAAATAAAATATATATCAGAATATATAAAGAATAAATCTTAATTATGACGAAAAAAAGTTCTATATCCTAAATGTCAGTCTGTCTGTTATATGCCTGCATATTCGATATAAATATAAAATAAACAGAATATATTTGTCAAAAAATTATATATAAATTATATATTGTATAATATTGTTATAACAATATATACCAAAACCCAACAATATAATACAATTACTACTATTATTATTATTATTATTATATAATGTTATTGTAGTACTATTATTAATAATATCTTGCGGTGAAAAGGTCTACGTCTCAGTATGTACTTCATTGTCATGGAGGTTTCTTTATACTGATCTATTGGCGAAACGATAACGTTTCATCAATGATTTATGCGAAAAAGTACAATGACATTTTCCATGCTGCATGCAGCTTCGTCCGACACTCAACAAGAACAACCGATTCGAGAATGTGATAAATATCATTATTGAACATAGTCTAGACTATCTGCAATCGCATCAAGTCGCTATGCTCTAGGAATGATCAACTACTATGTTTTTATAATGATTACAACGAAAACCACTCAGAAAACCCTCTTTCCATGCCTTTCGTGCGAAGCACAAAAGGTGAACGATCATCGATGACCGGAATTTCGATAAATATCGAATTTCCAAGTCTTCCTCACGCTCAGGAAAGAGGATTATTCCTCCTCATCGTGGCTGCATCGACTCCACTATTGAGTAGAGAGAATGTGAAGATATACTACAGAAATGATCCTGTGAAGTATGATCTTAGTTAAACGGTGCCCGGCGACGGGTATATATGCTCGTTCCGGAACCCCAACGCTTACGCGAAATATGTTCGAGTTAGTAGCCATCTAGCGGATGATATTCGACTTAACGCTAAGAGCCACGGACACCCGATGGCCCAACGAACCGCGGTGAATCAAGTTTTAGAACGAGGCCGCTAAATTCGGTGAATATCATCGGCGGACTCTATAAATAGATAACGTTACAACATACGCAATATCGTACTCGAGTCAACCTGAAGTATCACGAAATTCTCGAATAAATACTGAACACTCAAACCAATCATTTCTGTAAGCATTGCCCCTGATGTTTATTAAAAACATCTAAGCGACAAAACATTCTCCTTCGAAATAAAATATACGTCAGAATATATAAAAAATAAATCTTCATTATGATGAAAAAAAGTTCTGTATCTTATATATGTCTATCTGTCTGTTATATGTTTGCATATTGGATATAAATATAATATAAATAGAATATATTTCTTAACAAATTCTATGTATATTATATATTCTATAATATAGTTATAACAATATTATACCAAAACCCAACAATACAATACAATTACTATTATTATTAATATTATTTTTTTTATTATACAATGTTATTATAGTACTATTATTAATAATATCTTGCGATGAAAAGGTCTACGTCTCAGTATATACTTCATTGTCACGGAGGATTATTTATACTAACTTATTGGCGAAACGATAAAGTTTCATCAATGATTTATGCGAAAAAGTACAATGACATTTTCCATGCTGCATGCAGGCGATGTGAGAATATCGGAAGGTAGCAGGCCGAGAAGGGTTGAAAGGGTTGGGGTAACGCGCAAAACAGCCCGGCGGCGACACGCCAAGGCGATGGTAAACAATGCGGGCATACATTACTTACGCCCGGCCTATATCCACGCATTGTGCTAGTTCGGTGAATTTGCGCGGACGATGCTATGCAGTAGTTGCACTGATGCGCTTGGTCCTGTCGCGTTGGTTCGTGTGTATCCTACATCCTCCGTTGTCCCGCAGCTCTCGACAAACCACAGGTTTAAGCCACTTAGTTGTCCAAAAAGGGATGCGTATAAACCCGAGGCAACCATTTATCGCAGCTCCTGTACCATTGTATGTCAAAAGCCCGCAAGAACAAAAAACGACTGGGATGCATTGAGATAAAAAAAAACAATTACGAAATGCATCACTTGAATAATTACGAAACCCTTTGCGTTGCGTTATTGTTATCATTTTTATTAAAAAGAAAATGCCTCGATCTCGAATTCCAATCAGCGTATATACCATAAAGAATCTCGAGATACAGGCGCAAAGAGTTCTAATTACAGCGTGCATCGACGCACGTACGAGCTTGAAGGGTGTTTTTAATTTTTATTTATCCAGAAACGCGGGAGCATCGGGCGGATAATTCTGTGAGATCAGTTCAGCCCCAAACTCTCCCGGTTTCGAGGCAGTGAGAGAACCCTTGCCGATAGCCGATTTCTCGTTTACTCGCAACAACGCCGCGCGATCCGGGGGCTCTCTGGCATTAAGCTACTTGGCCCAATCTCTTTTGGGTAATCTCCTTTTTATCGGCTCTGACAAAAAGCCTCCAATTAGCTGGCATAACATTATCGTAATTACGGGTAGAAGTTCGGACGGGGGCCGAGTGCGCGATAGAGGTCTCCGATATGCAAGGCTGCCAAAATATCCAATCGCTTTTACCGGTCGTACGTGTACACTGTATGAACGTACAACTATATATATCGCACTTGCCTTATGCGCGTAAACGCTGTAGCCGATTCTGTGTTGCTTTATGCCAGCAAAAAAACATTGCATATTGTATACGAAACAGGCTACAATATTATTGTTTTCCTGAAGGGACAACGCACGTGCATTGAGCGAAGCTCGTGTTACCGGGAATATATATGTTCGCGGAGGCATACGCACATAATACACACCTTTTGCTTGTTCCATGCCAAGCGTCGGAAACCAATATTGGCTCGTCGTCTCGGCTTGTCTAGCAGCGTATAACAGAAGCCTCGGAGTTTCGTGGACTTGAAAGTTTTCGATCGCAAGGAGAGGAGAAGATGCTGAGACTCAAACTATGCTCCGCTGCAGGGAGACTCTGTGTTCGAGTTGAGGTTTCCGCGTATCGGTAACATGTACAACAATTCACCGTAGATGGTTGTACGTACAAGATGTAACGATACTACCAATATGCAGCGTAAAGTTAGTTCATGTAAAGCGCGTTTGCGTCGCGCGTCCGAGACGACGAATAAGCAATCTGTATCGTTTTAACACGACAGCTCCGAACGCTATAACGGCAGACGTATATCGCCCGTGTGAAAGAGAGTAACAAGATCGCGCGCGAAAGCTTTCCCGAACGCAACGAGCTCGCTAAAGTTTCCACAGTGTAATTAACTCAACGTAGTTGGGTTGTGTTGGCACCACGGCTCTGCTAGTCAAGTTCGCGTTATTCCGCGTCTATGTTATGCACCCAACGAGGAGGAGTTCTCTCGCCTTCTTGTATATTGTTGCATCCAGCGATGATGCCGAGGTGGTAAACAGCGACGTTGCGCTACTCAGAACGTAACGAAGAAGAAAGGGTTCGCACAATATAGTCGTAAGATTACCCTCGCCAGCCAATCTCCAAGGTATGGATCACGATAGCTTAGCCGTGCGTTATCGTCAGACGTATTTCTAAAAATATCGTATCGATAACGAGTTGAATATTGTAAAGATTGAGATCGTGAAAACTTCGTTTTGAAAGACAGGCAACGCACAACGTGAGTGGGTTACAAGAAAATCTGCGGTCAACCGATTGCATGGGTTTGCAATTCAACGTATACAAGTGTATACGCGTTGCAGGTATTACATTGTCGTCGGATCGGTCGCATGTCATGATCGCATTTACAAAAAACATTCAATTGATCGTATATGCGAGTCTGTAACATGCATTGAGGCAGTAAACGTGCCGCGACCAAAGACTCGGCTCGAGTTTATCTAGTATCAAGGGGCAGCGCATCGCAGAATGCGAGAGAAGAGAAAGAAAAAAACAAAGACGAGGATGGAAAAAACGGAGAAACGCATGAGCCCCGTTCGTGGCAACGTTGGCAACGACGGCGATCCAATCGTACCGGCTTCCTCTCTCGGGCGCGCGTATTAAAAGGAAAATAAAATTATTTAAAACACGAAGAATTCGGGCGTCCACACAGCGTCGGCACACCGGCTGCGCGTCTGGCGGCCGAAAAGCAATGGCAGGAGCTGCTGCATCAGCAACCGAAGGCGGCAGCAGTCCCGGTCTCATCGCTGCCGTGCAGATCGTGGACACGTTTCGTCGTTTCGATGCGAGGGCCCCTCGGGCTTCACCCTCGTGGATCGTTTCTTTCCGATAGCATTATACTATGTTCTCTTGGCTCGAATATATCGTCTCCTACTCTGTCTCATCTAATCGTTTTTTTTCTTTAGCTTCTTCCTCTTTGCATTTTGTTCTTTTCCTTCCCTCGTTATTCCCGTTCTTTGCGTTGATTTGGCGAGCACCTGCCAACGGTCAGTTTGGTTGTTGCCTTGAGTAGTGGTAATAAACGTTACCGATTAGAGCGATCGATATATTATCCAAATCGCGATTGACGTAATTACATTTTATCGTCTTCTTTTTCACAAACAGATGCGACGCGTGTAAAAGGTCTTCTGAAGTCACGAACGTTACATTATCTTCGAATGTTTCAGAACACATTTTTTCCACGACGGAAAGGAAGCACTTGTGTGCGTCATAAAATTCCTCGTCGCGCCGTAAGCGTTGATACGAAAATGAACTCCCCGGGGAGCTCGAGGAACTCCGATAGACGCGAAGCAGTGGATGGAAAGACACCTTTTCTTAGGCTCGGTTTCGTATACAAGGATCTTGTTCCGGAGTCGCGTAGGCATCAGATTCCTTATAGTACCTTATATCGTCGAGATGTTTCGCGCTACTTCTGCAGCTAGTTGGTGTCTTACCGTTCACCGTCTCGCAACTCTCTCAGCTTTCACTGCAGAGCCGCGAGAAGGGTCTTACTTTACGACGTGATCGTCGAATCGCTCTCACGAACTGAGAGTAATCTGCCCAAGGAGTTGCTGTCGCGTACTCGCATGGCAAGTGCGAAGTCCAAACACGGCGAAGAAACGAATAGGTCGAGACTCGACGATTTATTTATTGACTCTGCGAGATCATCGAGCGATTGTTCATGGAAGGCGTGCACACGTTTGCTTATATTTAAGGACTGTTACTCCTTCGTGTACTTATTGCTCCCTGATGCCACAGTGTACACACTGAAGTGTGTTCTTTTCTTTTTTTTTACGTCTCGTAGCAACTGCAAATGTCCGACAATGTATATATACATTCGTGGCGGAGGATTCCACATGAAAACAAAGGATATGCGAAAACTATTTTAGGCATATATAAAATTTGGCGTTTTTTTATAATAAATATATTGATTATCTAATTTTTGTATATATTTGCTGAAATATATTTTTCCATGTGGAATTAATCATTTCGGAATCTCTACAGAATCTCGTACCACATGAAAAAAAAATATATATAAATCGCAAGATATATTTAATATATTCTCGTCAAAAGATTATGAATATATTTACGAATATATTTTTGCAAATATATGAAATCAAATATATACTACATGGTTAATATATTAATTACATAATAATGCCAAATTTCATATATTTCGAATATATTTTTTTTGCACGGGGGTATTTCTTCAATGGCGGAAACGGTGGACAGTAGTTGCACAGTATTCAGACTCCGTGAAATTAAACGCTTCTGTAACGTTCGAATTACCGCAACAACGGTCTAAGAGGAACCTTAATCTGCATTGCTATTTATATATAGGGCCGGTAGAACGCTAACCGTGCTTTACCTGTACACGATAATTAAGGGCTTTGCTCTGGCCGCACAAAGTTTTGATTTCGTGTCCCACAGGCGAGTTCGAGTTTAAGACCGCCGCCACTACTCGCGAAGGTTTGTCCCCAGCAGCATGCGAAGGGGTATAGAGCAGTGAAATACCACATAGCCGGGGGGTAATAACGCGACGCGTCCCATAAACCCTTCAATTCTCCAGTGCAGAAGGAAGACAGAGAAAATGCCGGAGAGCGCGGACTCACGAGTTTCTCGGCTTCCAGTTCTGGGGACACGCAGTTCGCGCTTGTTTCGCTCTCGTGACTGGTACGTAGTACCTATTCGTTTCTACTGGTGTATACGTACGAACTGCCAGGTACTTCTGAGTCTCGTGCGCGGTCGTTGCAGCTCGAGCGTAACCCGACCTACAGACCCCGGGCATCTCTCTCACGGAGAATTTTATTAGCCGTGAATGTTTAACATACGTTCCAACGTCCGTGGAGTCTCGTGACTCGGGCATTAACGACTTTGGCTCGCGATGTCACACGAGCGGAAAACATTGAAAGAGAATAAGCGCGTATCGGTGAATCTTGAAATATCGATAGAAATCTTTAAAAATAATAAATAGATCGATGATAATACTATAAGGCTTATTAGATGGACTACAGTCATCATATACGATATAGCTGATTCGACGTTCGATTCAGAAGGTTTTTGTCGCAACAACAACGGTGTTAATAGCCTGCAAGGCGTGACCGTCTCTCTGCACACAACAGCAGAAGGAGCAGCATCGATGGAAGGAGTACAGACAGTGTATTGTAGAAGGCAGAAGCAAAATAAGAGGACTCAGGTGGCCGGGGGGAAGCGAGTCGGCGGCGCCGGGCCGGCTAACCGTAACTCGGATTTACATACCGCGGGTACCTTCAACTCGGCGGCATGAATAAATATGTCGAGTGAGAAAGATAGAGAGAAGCGGAGCTGAGTGATTCTCAACAGTCTAAACATTCTCCGCGAGTTGTGCCGACTCGTCATAACGAGCAAAAGCAAAAATATACTATATAGGCGTACTACAGGATCCGTCATACCGGCCTGCAGTTTCGCGTCTCTCCCTCTGTCGCATTCTACTCACGCCAGCTATACAGAGCCCAGCGATGAGGTAGTTGTTTCAACGGCCAACAACAGTCAAAAGTTTCGGCGTACCGTCGAGAAATTTCCACTCGAGATAGTGGAACGGCCACGTGGAATAAAGAATCGAAAATCCCAGGCTATTTCGCTTCGGAGAGACAAATAATTTCATTTCGAATGCGGCACGTTCGCGTAACGGTTTTCTCCACCGTCTATTCCCCATTCAACAATTAAACAACTCATTCGCTCAATTAGAGATAAAGCAATTTGAAATTTGTGTCCTCTCGCCACCCGCAATCCTCCCCTCGTCTCATCTGTCGTGTATCCTCGATAGCGTGGCACTCTGGTCGACGTTTACGAAACTTTCCTCATTCAATCAGCGCGCTTCTCGTCGTCCAACGCTCAAAGACATCTCGAGCAATTACCGTTCTGTACAACACCTCGTGTGATTTTAGTAAATGTAGCTAATCCGTTGAGTAAATAAATCAACGAGAATTAAAGAAATTTCTCAACAATTTT
Organism: Buathra laborator; assembly: GCA_934046635.1. Lineage (NCBI taxonomy): Eukaryota > Metazoa > Arthropoda > Insecta > Hymenoptera > Ichneumonidae > Buathra > Buathra laborator. The sequence goes on from OW203900.1 coordinate 12,771,752, forward strand.
CCGTACCTCGAGGTAAGTACAAAAAACAAGGCATGCATCGGACAAAGATAATTCATTCAATTATTTCAGAAAGCGCCACGACTAATTGTCGTTCTGCCTGGTATAACGACGATTGTTTCGCCACCGCGATTCTTTACGTTCGACAATTCGACTTGAATTCATTCTCGATTGCCGGTGGTCGGTAAATGATCTGCAAATTTTTTCAGAATATTCGTATAATGTACATTCGTTTACCTTTTTAGTGTACGTTCGTTTTTTATTTACTTCTTAAATCCAGTTTTGCCGATAAAAATTGAAACATCGCAACCCAAGTTTGAACGCATTCTGAGAAAAAAACTTCTACCACCTTAAGTCAGCGCCTTTAATTATCTCGCAGTCTCGAATAACGAGTCTATCGCAACCGTAGCAACAACCGAAACCTCCCTCCACCACCAATCTACTCACTCATTATCAGTATTTGAAATTCAACAACCATTGATTATTGTTTTGCAAAGGATACGCATGAAACAAGATGTTTAAAGAACGTAAAAATCGGTAAAGAAATTACCTTTTTACGCGCGGCCGCGCGCGCGCGTTAGACATGTACCTATCATTTACACGGTCTCCGTTTTCTCGTGGTAACCCACAGAACCGTCTCAAGGGGAACTCGCGCAAAAATCCCGTCGTTTACCGCGCCAATACGCTCCGTATATATCTCTGCCTATCCGCGCTCACGTATTTACCCGTTCCCCTGCCTCTCCGGGTACAATGGAAACAATTACGCCTCTTTACGTTCTCTCACGAGACGAGAAAACCTTTCAAGCATTTCTAACGCCTTTCATCGAACCGCGGGCAAATTTCAAACCCGACTCCGTTCCACTCACTGGATCCATTATAATCTTTTGCCATTCCTTCCCTCGCCACTCTTCGTGCTTATAAACTGGCAATACTATTTCGCCCTCGACCCCCGCAATTCTATGCGTTGTGGCCTTTGCACTCTCTCATTTTCAGAATGTATCAATGCTGACACCGGGTAACATTCGGTACAATTGGCCTTTCGCAGCTAAGAATTTCCTCGTACGTTGGAATAATAAGACGATAACCATTACCATATAATTCCTGCTTGGTAAGTCTTTCCTTACAGCGCGCATGAATGAAGTCCGGGAAACGCGAGAAGGTTCCTAAAACAACGTTGAGCCACAACTACCCAGTTGTTATTATCGGCGCTGTTGTTCTTACAACGTCGTATTCCAACAACGACTTATTATTGTTGTGGCTGTTGTTCTTACCACGTTGATGCAGTCGACGTCTACGTTTGTCTTTTCTTTCTCTCAGCTAAGCAATCGAATGGTCGAACGCAAAACATGTATTCTTCACCTGACGAATTGCTGTATTGCAATGCTGAACGGTAAAGTTATAGGTTTGGAATAGTAGCATGCGATTGTGGATCAGTACGTTGAGATCGTCTTTCCTCTGGAGAACAAGAAAGAATAAACGAAAGACTGGAAAACTGTTAGAGGTGACCGGTGCCGAGGTATCCCTCCGGCTACAAGTTTCTCGCGTGGAATGAGGCATTTGCATGAGAAGACTCTTCGTTCGTCGCACTCGGTGGTAGAGGTTAGCCGACGAAGTTCTCGCGAAACCGAGCGAAGAGAGAGCCCAGAGGAGTCCTCGCAACGCGGATAGATAAACACTCGTCTCGTCGTTCGCGAACCCGTGTTCTCTCTCGGCCTCTCTTCGACCTCCGCCTATCCTGTCCTCTTATCCTCATTCTTCTTCTTTCTTTGTCCCGTTCCGGTGGCGAGACGCCGAGTTTTACGTCGAGTTTTAGTAGACGTCAGATAGAAAGCCGGATGCGGCGCACAAAAAAAAACTGCTGACAGAAAAATGAAAGGGACGACAAGGGCTCGGCGTGTTTGCGGTTTGGAAAACGTGCGGTAAGAAGTAACGTGATGAGAACTACCCGTAGATTTGTTACAGGTATATCTCGCCTGAAACAATATTATTGTTTCGGAGCACTCAAAGTTTTTCGGGTACTCATGGTTTACAAGCGGCTATCCGCGGGAATCGGTCTTTCGTAATTTGCGACAGATTATCTGAAGCGCATCGAAGATTTATTGACTTTGTGAAATGAACCTCTCGCGTATTTATAGATAAACGGAACATTTTTTTCGGAATTTTTTGAAAATTATTTAATTTTATATCGAATAATAAACGATACGTCACCTGTACCCTAAGAGTTAAGCAAACTATGGGAAATAGCGAAATACCGGCAAAAAGCAGAATTCGTCATTGACGATCCAAGCGATGGTTATCGTCGCAAAACATTCGAAAGCCAAAGAAATATCGTCAGAAATGGAGACAGGAAGAGAGGGCTTAAAGTCTGTTATTATTATTCGAGATGAGAGGACGGGATAAGGCGACGAGAGAAACGAAAGAGAAACACAAGAGTGAAACTATCCACTGAGAAGGACACGATTGGTGTTGATGGAAGGAATCTCTCGAATGTACGAAGGTCTCGGCGCGTTGAAGGAAGCTGTGAAATAAATTATCGTGAGAGCTCGGCACACCGTCGAATAAACTGCGCATACAACAATAGGGTAAATATACATTATTATATGTTCCCAACGCGTATGTGTAAACGCTACACGTTTTGCGCAGAAGCTCCACGAGTGATTGTATTCGGTACGCGAAAACAGCCCGCAGAATTCGCGAGGCATGTTAGGTACGACAATATAGCGGTGAGATAGCACATACGCATCATCGACTTCACATGAGACGAGAGTAGCGAGGTGCGAGAGCACGAGACCAGCGTGTTTGTCTTTGCGGCAGGAGCGATGTTTGCGTTGGTTCGTACCGCGAACGGACGATGACTGACCATGATGATTGTATTAACCGTACTGAATCGTATGCGCGCGTATGCGTATTCGACTGTTGTGTACTATCAAAATCTCTTATCCTCGCAATGCCAGTAAAATATATGCTCGGCAAAGAAAAAAAAAAAATCAGCACCAATTTCGAACGAGAAATGAAAAAAAAAAAAAAAAAAAAAAAATTATCCCTAAAGTGACGAACACTATGGTATTCTTGGATTTTTACGAAACAATAATAGAAGGCAAACGTCGCTCTTCCTTCATTCTAATCTGACGGGACACACTCTCGCAGCGTGAAAAGAGCGTGTCACGCGAAAGCACTCTACGGTGCGTTAAAAAAGTTACGCCGTTATTCAGGATTAACCCCCGACACGCGAGATGGAAGGAGAGAAAGATAGAGAGCGAAACAAGAAAAAAAAAAAAAGGAAAAATTAGAGAGAATGGTTGCTGTTAGTTGCTTTGCACTGTTCTCGCTGACCGGCGAGAACGGTGACTGGACCGTCAACGAAAAGGGCTGAGTAAGGGAATCGAGCGGCAGCGATGGCGCTGCTGTTGTTGCTGTGCAGCTACTCGTTTCGGTGGAGTATATATACCGGAAAATAGGACGCGCAACGGGGGAAGACTTTAAACTTCTGAAGTTTCATTGTCCTCCCGTCTCTGGGGCGGGGATTAGTCCGTGGAAAATATATTATTTTGTTAGCGGAGACTAAAGGGCTCAGCGTTGGCTCAGACTGCTGACGGAAAGAGCTCTTATCTCACGTCACCGCAGTGCGCTTGATCTCTTACCGTGTCGCCGGTTTACTTTATATTGCTCCGTCTCGTTCCACGTAAAAAAAAAGATCTATATACAGATAACAGTCTCGATTTTTATAGCGTTTATTTTTTTTTTTTGGTTGTTTGTTTGTTTTACTTGCGATATCCCGAACGAAAACGTGTTAAATTGCATTATTATCATGCATGCCGTTAAAGTTAAATATAACTAATTAAAAGTTTACTGGCGAAGCTTCGTTGCGAGTAACTTTATCAGGCAGTTGTAGAATCATCATCTTGTTTTCCTGCTTTTTCGCGCTTCAACGAAGCTTCTCTCCGCACCCTTTTGGCAAACACGCGCATAGAGGATCCCCTCTACTTCGAGAGAGCATTCAGCATCCATCCGAGAAACGCTAACCCTCGGCTTTCGACGCTCTTTCGAATGGGATGACGAGACCTGTGAAACTGGCTAAAGTTTACAAGTTCACATAAATCAACGCGTCAAACCTTTGCCGCTACTCATCTCCACCCGTTTTCTCTCTCCATTTCCTGCCGCCCCTTCTCTTTCTGCTTTACTGCTACTATCCAATACTCCACGGAGAGAACTCGTCACTGAGCTTTTCGACTCGAACCTTATCCTCCCCACAGTCGTCTTTAACAACTCGGGCAAACGACTCGGTGAACTCGAAAGCAAAACGGAACTGTTACCGTTCCTTCGAGGATTCGGAAAAGAAAATGACGCTTCAAACTGGTGGGGACCTCTGTCCTCTCTGTTCAGCCTTTTTCAGTCTTTTTGGTTCTCTTTCTTCACGCGCGTCTTCTCTTAATGTTTGGTGGCTACCTATTTGACACGAGGCGGTCAACTCGCGTCCTTTTTTCCTTTTTTACTCCTTTTGTATTATAGCCGGACGAGAGAACGACCTCTCGGTCCAATCTTTCTTCCGTAACGCCTAGACAATGACGAAGGAGGTTTGCCGTTCGCTAGACTCCTCCGTGTTAATCTTCATTCTCAGAGTTCGTCTCCGGGGGGGATTCTCACTTTGCCGGGACGAAGAGAACGCGCGCACTTGCCCGACCGAAGAGATAGTCACGACGTTCGCCTGTAACCCCATAGTATACTATGTTCCTATATATTTACTTCTATATATGACCACCTAATGGAGATATGTTGCCACCACCCGAATCCCGACTTCGTCCGCTTCCCGATATCCGTGTCGCGCACTTACATCCCCTGCCATCCCTTCAGCTTTATTCCTCGTCGCTTCGGTAAGATAAATTTATCCCATAGAAAAGTGTTCCACCTCGCGGTAGTCTCGGTTACCCATCATCCCATACCAAAGGACAGTTTCGCATTTTTAAAGAATAATCCGTAGTCGTGTAAATCTCAAAAAGAAAGAAAAAAAATGGGAATACAAAGTGTCAAGTTGGATATTTGCAATCATCTTGATGCACATAAATAGAGAGCTCAAGACGAATGAAGGGTAACGCGGAAGAGGCAAAATGAGTTTCTTGTCTTCTTTTATCATCCCGTCTTGCAATGGCGCCATTTTTTTTCACGGCTTTACCTTCGACAGGTTCTTTGTATTGCTTCTCCAGACGGCAAAGCGACCAACATGGCCATTCATCATCTTTTTTAATTGTTACGTGTTTGACGTAAATTAAGAGATATTCGAGTTGTTAGAATACGCAAAACCTCTGAACCATATGGTAAAAGAACGATAAAACTTTAATACAAAATCATACAGAATTTGAGTAATTTTAATCCCATTTTTTTGGTGAATCGTTAAATTCTGCGTTCGCATTAATGAACGCAATGTAAACGTGGTAACGAAGGAAATTAAAAAATTACCAGCGCGCCGAAGTGGTGAGAAGTAATATTTAAAATGATCGTTGGGTTGCGTTTTCTTTTAAAAAAATTAAAAATGTTGTCATTATTAACATAAAAGTACCATTAGAAATTCCGAACAACCCGTACCAATCATGTTGAGTATATACCGAAGAAAATAGAGTTTCTTCCACGATACGAAACGTTCTTCATTGTTAACGATGCTGCATACAACTACACTGAGCCGTGGTATAGGTACCTATTCCAGTTCAGCATTACTTCTACCAAGGAAGCGAGCGAGCGAGCGAGCGAGCGTTGAGTGGCTCCCAGAAAAATCCGTGGACAAACATCGTTTGCCTTTCCATAATTAAGGCTGCCACTCCCGCTTGGAGCGTCTCGGCAGACGTCGGTCGTTCGCTCTTGTTGATTTTAATCTACGCTTGGCCTCCGGGGGCCGGTGTACTCACAGAGCTACACTGGGGAAACTCTCCTGAATGGGCGAACACTCTAACCGGAGCAGCACGTGCTTTTCCGGAGACGGGCGAGTATGACGACGTCGCGCAAGTCTGGGAAGCCGTCGTGGCGCCGGAAGTTAATCAGAGCAATTCTTTATGCCCGGCGGTGCGTGCAGAGCTACGAGTAATGCGCTGCTAGCGCTATACAGAGAAGCCACTACTTCGCCCTCAGGCATAAATGTATTCGTTCAACGTGCCCCTCACACAGTCTCGTCTCAGATGTGGCGTCAGCGAAGAACACTTGAGCGTATATAGTATATCTGACACGAGTTTTTTTTGCACCACACGCACACTCTCGACCTCAATTCGCGCGGCTTCTTGCCACTTCGCCGTCTTCGACAACTAAACCACGTGCTAACATAGTATATCGCTTGTTCTGATTCTCAAAGTCTCGATTCTGAGGCTAAAAAAGGCAGTGCACAGTGCAGAATCATAGAGAGGATGGGACGTGAAAAAATAGTATATAGTGGATATATATCCACTATATAACATAAAATATGCTAATATTAATATAATACATTGGTAATAATTATTATTATATTATTATTATTTCATGTATTTCTAATATATATTTTTTTTTCGATGCGGGATTAAAATAATTTTTCGATATTTGTCGCGAGAAAATAATTTTTTTATGCAAAGTTTCAACGCCCGAGATAATTGATGGCGGCGTAAACTCTAATATGTATAGTATGTATTTTTTTCATGTCGAAAGAAAAAGAAATAGTTAGAACGAAAAAAAAAGGAAACCACAACTCGAGACTACGTGCGGGTCTCGCTGCTGACGACGATATAACGAAGGCTGCAATTAAGCCGACATCCACGGAGTTGCGAGAGGGCTGAAGTTTTGCCCGGCACGACGCCGTGCCTGTGCCATTTCGACGCTTCTCGATCGCCTCCCGTTCGTCCTCTTGGACGTCGTCGTAGTCGTCGAGGTAAGCGTTTGTAGCGCGAGGGGACACAGATAAGGCGTCGATCTCTCCTGCCGTGGTGCTGCTCTCTGTACACCGTATTCCCGGTCTGCACGTCGACCGCTCGCTAATAGGGTACCGATTCGATATAATTGGCTATAGGGCTCTCCTGTGGCTCCCCCCCCCCCCCCCCCTCTACAGGACCCTATCGTCTCCTCCGGCCAGACTACTTGTCAGTTCGACAAGTAAATACGCGCGTGCGACCCTTCGGGACGTCTATCGATAAGTAGGTATAAATAAATATATGTACGTAACTAGCCGACTACTTACAAACTACATCGGCTTCTCAGAACTGATATTATATTGAGATACATCGGGCAAAACCTGTCCAAGTCGGACTACCGAGCTATAAATTCAAGTATCTCAGTTCTGAATCATCACATAAACTTTGAAACTTCGCGGGACATCGGTAATTGATAAAAAAAAAAATTACCTTTTTTGGATCCCACCGTAACTAAACTGCTCACGACTAGAGCTCCCGCTTCATATAACAGGCTAATCGCGTATAATACGATAACAATTTACCCTTCGATTATTGGCACAGATTTTGTCACAGTGATTTTATTCGATCGGATTGCTTTATCGGCGCTATTCAAATTGCGAAAAGAAAAAGTGTGAGTCGCCGTGTGAAATTTTCACTCGAATGCGTCTCATCCGCCGTAGTCCGCGTAACTATTCCCGAGGAGCCGAGTCTATTAGAGAGTTATCGCTGGATTGTTGAAGCGAGATAATCGATCGTCGCCGGGGGAGTGAACTGGTAGGATTAAAAGCCAGTCGAGCGTGTGGCCTCAGAGTCGATAATATATCTCTCTATCTTCTCTCAACCCCTCTCCCGCACTCTCATCTCTCGGTTTGATCTTAAACGCGTTTTCCTTCCCATAGATCGAGAATTGACTCTGCTCGACCGGAAACTCTCTTCCGGTTCACCCAAAATTCGCTTCACGATGAGTTTGCGTAATCGAAGAATTGCTATAGAGAGTGAAAACGCGACGGACACGAGACCATTTATCATGCTATATTAATTTATGTTTTATCTTAACACATTCGCAAATAGTTTGTGCATCGAATCGGATCGCCAACGAAGCATTAATGTCTTTATTTAAATATCAATCTCTTGGTGCACTCATTTTATCTACGCACCCGAGAGCGCCGATTTGGTCGCTTCGGCCAATTTTTTTTTTTTTTTTCTGTACTTCGCACAGATTTTTTATTGCACGATGACTCTCGTCTCACACGAAAGAGACAGCATTACCATTGTTCTTTTTCATTATCACTGTACTCCGCGTATGATTAACTACGTTCGATTGGATCGGGGACAGTGTGAGCCGCATCTACGGAATTATCTATATAAAGTACCGAGGATTAGAGAGCTTTTTTTGAGCTTAAAATATTACCGTAGCCATTTCACCGATACGCGGACCGAAAAATTATGTCTCTACAAGTCGCGGAAACCCGGCAACATTATCCAGAGTAGCGATGATAACGAGAAATCTCCATATGATAATCCGAAAAGCAGCTTTTCGTTTTTAATTCTTCGACGTTTCTGAATTGAATAATTGATACTATGTCTTCTCAACCTAAATGAATTACCACCTTCGCACTCATTTTTTTTCTATGTCATATATATTCATACTATACGCCGTACCTATTGTTACAGGTATAATAGCATTGCAACTGTTCACCTAGAGACTTCCCTTTCGAGTCTTGAAAATACGACAAAAAAACAAAAAGTAGAAAAAAAAAAAACGTGTCGTAACTACTTCTGCTTGCGGTGGATACGAGCTCTCGGTGTCACCGCGATCACGAGGAGTTAAAGTTTTTATTAGGACGTTGTACACCCCCACCGGTGTGAGGACAACGACTCTGCCAACAAAAGAACGGAAAGAATAGCCTGCGTCCGTACTACGCTATATATACAGTATAGTATTGTAAAGTATGGTGCAGTATATACACCGGGCGAGTGCGGTAGTTGGCACACGAGAACCGGAAGCCTCTCGTTCCTCTGCTCTTCTCTCAAACACGTACTGCTCCCACTCTGCCCGTTGGTACCCGCCGGTTTCGTAGCTCACTTTTTACTTCTCCGCGACTCACCACCGCAAAGTCCTTCCGGCTTTTCCCACCGTCCGGGGAACCCTTATTTCACTATCTTCACTGTCCCAGCAACCGACCGGAGAGCCCTCTACAGTATTCTTTCATTTCTTACGTAAAATTATCCCTCACAGACTCGTTCTCCGAAACTAACGTTTCAATCATCTTACGTATGTATATTTTTCCATTTCCATACGACTCTCCCGTTGAATCGAATTCGCGATACTCGATGTGACGAGCACTTTATCGAGGCAGCAAAGAGCAATTCTTCGCAACTTCCGTGACAGTAAAAAAAAATGTACAACAAGGATGAAGAACGACGAAAAGAAATCGTCGTGTGCTTCGATCCATCGTCTACGAGATTGCATGTGAGAATCAAGGATTCTGAAGTAAAAAATACTTCATAGTCGTAGAATGAAGAGAAAAAAAAACGAAAAGTCACGAACGTTGTTATAATCCGACATTCGCGAGACAGCCTCGTGTCTCTTGAGAGCGAAAGGGTGGAGGAGGAGGGCTTTTGCATGGGCTGAGTGGCTCGAGAGGGGAATGCATCACTTCGAAAGCATCACCATCTCTCGGCGTCGACGCTTTTCCGTCGTCTCTCGACACGCCCAGTGTGATCGTTGATATAGCCTTCTATCAACGCACTACCTTCTCACCTGCTGCATACACGGTCGTCCAACATACTTTACTACGCGTTTCTCTCATCGATTTTCACGAGTGCATCACACACACACATTTCGATTGCAATTATGTTCGCGGTTTGTCGATAAGATAGAACGCTTCTTTTCTTCAAAGGCTCCAGCAACGAAACTGTGTTCGTACGTCGCATGAAGGGAGGGGGAAGGGGGTAAGAGAGATTTTTTCTCTTATTTTAAAGAAAAAGAAAATCAAAAAGGTCTGAAACTGGGCACTAAATTCTTGTCGAAAGGAGCATCGGCGAAGGTTCACGTATAACTTATAACGTTGAAGGTGATATACCTTTCGGAGGAAGAAGAGGATCCGTAAGAGGGCTCCGGGTCTGGATCATTCCGTGGATATTTCGCATGTCGAGATTGATGGTTACCCGCGTTTCCTGCTAATGCCTTCTCTCCCGTGCACCTCGCGCCTCCTAGAAAGATAGGACGTCGAGGTAAAAGGGAAGGGAGGGAGGAAGGGAGGAAGAAGGTGCCTGCCCGCGGGCCTTCGAACGTCCGGAGGAAGATGGATATTCGTAATTTCCCTGCTACGGTGTGCTGCGGGAAGAAGGCATCCCGTGCCACCTAAACCTTCTTGGGAAGATAGGGGTAGTCGATATCACCGACTCCTGCCATTTTCTCGGAGAGGCCCTATACAGCTCATCTTAAAACCATCCACTATTCCTTCGCGCCTCTTCAATCTCCGCACCTGCCTTTCGTATTTTTTTTTTTATTTTTTTTTTATGACCAAAGTGATCCGGCGCCATCGCGAGCGCAGTCTCCACCAAATTCGGCTACACCAACCCACCCCTCGTCAAAATACTCGTATTTTTTTTTTTTTTTTTTTTTTTAATAAAATGGAATACGTGATTATCCAACTGGTTCGTTGATTAACAAGTAGAACCGCCTCTAGCGTTTCAATGTGTGCCAATAAATTCGCAAAGAGCCAAACGTCCCGCCCGATGATTCACCGTCGACGAGAGCTCCCGCACCAAGCAAGGAAGCTCACCTCACTCTGTTTCCTCTCGGGTTTGTTCCTTCTCTATCTTTGCGAACGGTCGATTCTCTTTCTCATGATGTACGAGCGCTCTGCGCGAGCCTCCGGCTTGTAAGACAATGAACGGTAGCCCCGGCCTTCTGCTTCTGTCTTCTGTCGGTGTGTACTATCCGCCGGAGCTAAAGGAGTCCGTCGGGGATCCCCCTTCGGTACGTGACAGGCCGATTCGCACGCGTGTACATACCAACCTACTCCTCTCTCGCTGCATCTGGGCCTACAGTTATACACCGAGAAAGACGGTTCTTGTACTCAACTTACGCTGCGGCGGCGTGCCGCCGCGCTGTACACCGCCCGATGTTCTTCATCATCGTACACGTCCCGAACGTACACGGTTTTGTACGTTGTTCCACGCTCGAGATTCTATATACCAAGCAGCTATCTTCCGCGAAACACTACTCTCTCTCTCTCTCTATCTCCGCGAGCCTTCTGAATAACCATCTAAGATTTTACGGGGCCACCAAACCACTGAATTAAATTGTTTCGTCGTTTCAACATTTACGAAATAACAATCTCATTCGGCAACTCTCCGTTATATAAATTACAATAATTTTCGTTTGTACGAGGAGAACGTTGACGAATCGAGGGATCCCGGAGAAATTATAACTCCGTTCCAATTACGATTTTCTTCCTGCCATTTGTGTCTACCCTCCGCGTATAACCGTAATTAGTCTTTCATTCGTTGCTTGTAGCAAGACGATGAAAGAGGGAGGGGCGGGGGCGAGTCGAAGGAAGAAAAGCGTCGGTAATCAAGGTACAACGATCTCGGAGGCTCGTTGTAACTAACACGGTACGAAGTACATTACCTCGGTCGCGCAGGGACCCCGCAATCGTGCCTCACATTTCAACTTAAACTTCAACGTTTTCCCTGATGCCGCTGTGCCTCCCCTCTCTTTGTTTTATACCGCGTTACGCGAACCACCTTTATATTCTTCGTCTACAATATACAACCAATGCACTTTACTCTCTTTACACTCGTACCCTTCGGACAATCCGGGGGATTGGCTTGTTACCCTCTGTATTTCTCCGGGGATACGTCTGGGCACGCGGTGTAACGTAAACTCTACCGACCATTCGCCTATCGCGTTCTTCGCGTTATATACTCTCTCTATCCGAAGCTCGATTGGTATGAAGTAGAAACTCCTAACCCCTTCCTACCACCCCGTCGAAAGCCACTCTACGAAAGGGTAAACCATAATTTCTCGATCCTTTGGAATTCTCAACGCGATCTCCCGGCTTCCATTCTCGATGTGCGGTCCACATGAGTTGTTCACACGAGCGCCTAGCGAGTTGGCCAAAACTATGTCGAAACGAACAAGAGGAGAGTATGCGAGAACTCCAAATTTATCGATGAAACTCGTTCGAATCTAATAATAATAGTAATAATAATAATAGTAGTAGTAATAATAATAATAATAATACTTACTAAACTCGCGAATTGAATTTTAGAGGAGAATGTGGAGAATGAGAATCTCGAGAGGGAATAACGATGAGAGAGTAGAGGGAGTAGAGAAAACGATATCTTTTGAAGTGAGGATAGGAACGAAGGAGAGAGAACTCAAAGTCGTTGGCGCAGCATTGAAGGACAGCACTTCAGCCACTTCCGGAGTTTATGTTTCAGTGCTCTCCCGTAGCTACGGAAGTTGTCCAGCGATGCAAGAGGACCGAAGAGACTTTCGATGGTCTCTATTGCTATAACACACATATACTGTATATATGTGTATATATATACTGTACAGTATACGATGTTTCCGTCGCAAAGGTAAAGGGATGTGACGAGAACGGTTCGTAGCGAGTAAACGGCGAGAGAGAGAACGTGTCATCCCCTATAAGAAGTGGAAACTGGTCGGGGCGTAGTATCGATGAGTGCGACGGCGAGAGAAAAAAATCTCGAGTGCGTCCTCGACAAACTGTTGCAGATAGATAGAAGGGAGAACAGCAAATTCCTGCAGGGACTTCGTGTCTCGATGCCCTGAACCATCCCACTCTCTCTCTATCTCTCTCTCTCTCTCTGCCGAACCCGGAGAATCGCTCGTTCAATTATTCCGCCTCGATAGGCGAACGGCACGTGAACGGCGTTTTTATTCGCGGGGTTCCGATAGAGGAAAAAATAGTGCGAGAGAATCTATATAACGTTTCCTCGGAGTTCCCGAGCGAAGCTGCTGCTTCTACCGATAATGGTAGCTGACCGATATCTCACCAATCGCAATACGCAATCATCGTTTCCTGCAAGCATTCGCGGGCCGTCTATTCTATGCTGCAGCAGAATTTTGCTTACAAACGGAGAGCGATGAAAATTGAAATTATTGGATTCAATATTGTAACCCATACACCCGCCTCGCATGGCCGGTAACGATATTTCAACGATGAAACGAAACCCTCCAACGAAACGCTGACAGTTACGAAATTCTTGTTATTGAATATTTTTCGTGATACATTTTTTGTTTCCTTGCAGAGGAAGTTTCGTTTTTCTGCTATTTTTTTTTTTTTATATTTAATGGAAAATGTGTTTAGAATATTTCGAAACCGCGGAAAACCATATTTCGAAAAAAATTCAGGATATATCTGGTTTCGGAGAGGAAATTTCGTTTATCCGTTTTTTTTTTTTTTTTTTTTTTCGGAGTTTCAATGGAAAATGTGTTTAGGATATTCCGAAACCACGGAAAATTATATTTCGAAAAAAATTCAGAATATATCTGTGCATCAGCCACGCAAAAGTGAAGACTTTATAACTTCAGAACATTTTGAGGTATCAAAAGTATCTGAAATTAATCATATATATCGAAGGGTCTCATTGTTTGTATTATTATTTACTGCTAGTAAAAGATATGTAGTAATTAAAAAAATGTTTTTTTGTCATACGGGTAATGGGGTCGAGTAAAAAAAAAATTATGCAAATTACATTTACACATCGATACCCAATTTTTTTTCATCGCCCTTAACGCAACTTCCTCGATAAAAAAAAAATAAAAAATTGTTTAGCCAATTTTCTCACACAGGGGTTCCGTAAGCGCCCATGTAATGAAACGAGAAAGCAATCTGCAAATATGATCCGTATCTTTTTTCTTTTTTCGATTCGCAGAGAGGGAAGACGAGAGAAGTGATTGTAGCGCACAGGCTATTCGTACGTTTATCGTTTTGAAAACGTCTAGAGAGCCGGGAATGAACAACTCTCTTCCGACGTATTTAAACATGTCGTACGTAGATGTTAGTAGGCAGACAGCCGAGTTGCAGCAGCAGTTAGAACGACGGCAGTGCATTGTCTATCTTGTTTCCCTGTGCTGGCCGACGTCCAGAAACAACTAATGGAAACTATCGGACTACCCTTGAGAGAGAGAGAGAGAGAGAGAGAGAGAGGGAGCGATCTCACGGAGAACCGTCTCCGCCGCCTTGTATTCGCTATAGGGTCGACGGCCAAACGGCTCTGTACCTACAGCTGGTCGGAGTGAAGAGGAAAAGGCGGAGGCGGAGGAGTGCAACGCTAAGAGAGATACGTGGCAGCCGTAGTATAGAGAGACAGTGAGAGCTTTGGAGAAAGGAACGAAGAATGAGAGAAGGTACGGAGAGAGAGAAGTCCGATTGATATTAAACGGATACGCGGTGGTCAAGCTTTGTGTGGAACCGACCGGGCAGTACGTGCACTATATATACATATATACATTTATATATATATATATATATAGATAGCAGCGAGGAACGGTTCGCAGTTTCATTTCGTTCACCGTCCGAGCGTTTATCGTCTGTTTATCTTACGTTGCATTGTTATTTCGTTCGCGGTGAAACGAACACAGAGAAGAACGAGCCGGGCGAAGCCCGAGCCCTGAGTCTCGAAAATAATTGAACCGTATCGAGCGAGAGAAGCACCGGACGTGTAGCGAGAAAGGAAGATAGGTGTACAGATGAGCTGAGCCGTGCGATTCCGAACGAAATGGTGAAAATAAGAATCCCCTCCGGAGCTCGAAAGATATCACGAAGACGGCTTGTATCTCTTGCCAAGGACCGAAGTCGTTTCCGACTGTCTCACGGATCGGCGACGAGGATACGGGTTTTTCCCTTCTTCTCTTCACAGTCCTCGCCTCCGAAAAGGGATACTGCAATGTTTGCGAGAAAGAATGAAGATCGAAGGAAAAGGAGTGATATCCTTGGGGACAACCGCGGTCCCACTGTCAACGTGGGTAAACCGCCATTGGAGAAGAATCATCCTAACCCGACCTTGGAGAATAGAGACCAGCGAACCAAAAATTATTGTACTAACGCTCGCCTGAAGGATAAACTTAATTTTTTTTTTTTTTTTTTTTTTTTTTTCGATTGTAGGGATGTAACTCGCACTCGGTAACCCGGAGAGTTGTATACGAAAAATAAATGAAACGTGCAGTCAAAAAAAAAAAAAAAAAAAACACGTGATCGGACGATTTGCGTAAGCGAGTCGCGTACGCGCAGCGATCACAATTCGTCCTACGAGCGCAATACCGCTCCGTGCTGTGATTTCATCGTGAATTTATAACCTCCCGCATCGTTGCAACTGTTACGCGTAGATGATACCGTTGTTACACACGAGAGGGGAACAAGCGAGACAAATTTGAAAAAGATAGCATTGGCGCGACAGGATATTTACAATTGGAGACCAAAAAAAAAATGACGTTGAAGCCGAAAAGGCACGTCAGCAATCCTTTGACATACAACAGGGTGATTTGCGTCTAAGGGGTGGTAGAGGTGGGGGCGTCATTCTTGTGATCTCCTATGCCCCCTCACTGACGCGATTCACTAAAGTTAATTGCAATCAGCAAACGGAAGAGGATTGTTCTCTTCACAGAGAAGGCTTTTCACTACGGAGAATGAGAGACGTCTCGTATTAACGAGGTCCGCGAAGGGATCTCTCTCATTGTTCGCGATTTAAGTCTCGCGAACCTTCGAGAACCCCTTCTCCTCTCTCGGACGGGCTTACGGGGAGTTAGCGGGAGAGGAGGAGGAAAAAAAAAAGTGAGCGAAGTGGCAAATCCCCAATTTGTCAGCGCAAGTAACGCAGAGAGGGCAGACCGGTGAGCATGAGAGGAGCTCGACGAAAAGGTAGTCGAGATGGAGGAAAATAAGAGAAAAGAGAGAAATGGAAGATTCGCGTATAAAGTAAGCAGCGAATCCTTACCTCCCAAGTAGCAAAAGAAGCTTCAAGTGTACTCAATTAATAACCGGATTAATTCGAGCCGCCTAATCTCCAACTCTCTTCTTTACTCGCGACGATGAGCTGTTCTCGGCCATCTCATTCCGGTTTCATTCACTCGCAGCGCCTCTGTTGATCTTACGATTAATTATCGAAGAATGCGAACTCATGCAATTTTCTTATCGTAGAAGACGCGACGAGATACGCATTTGGCCAACAAAAATACGAGTTTAGCATGTGTAACCGCATGCAAAAAAAGTTTATGCGAAAAATATATGAAATTCGAGATTTTTATATAATTAATATATTAATCATATAATTTTTTATGTATTTGGTGATATATATTCTAAAATATATTCTAAAATATATTCGTAATATACAATTTTTCGTTGAAAATATATTTCAATAATAATAATATTTTAATAACATTTTATTAATATTTATTATTATTTATAATTATTATCTTATTCTCTTCCATGTGGGTAAAGAAAAAACAAATGGAAAGGCGTTTTTCGATATACGAAATAACGTAAGGATAGCTTGTCTCCTTTCTGATTCTAAGAATATTCGACACGAAATTCTACTTTTCGGAGACCTCAACATTGCTGTATATATATATATATAAGCTTTTCCTATCGCGGATATATTATCGACGCAGTCTCGAACCTTCGTAAATCTTGAAACGGCGTTGGAAAACTTCGATTTACGCGTCACGTTGAAGCGCGATCGCGTAATTGGAGCGTCGATGCCATTAGAAGCTCATTAATTTTTCAACAGTGTCAGGAAAGCTTCACTGGAAAAGGGGGAAGGTGGGGGGGGGGGGTAGTATAGCCGAGAGCCGTTTTGCCGGGAATAATCCACCGAGAATATTTCACAAAAGTGGTGTAGATTTCTCGATGATTCGTTAATCGTCCAACGAGTGAACGACACCGCCGTTCTCGATCTATCGACGGGGCGATTATATACGTCCGGATCTGTCGCAAATGTTCGTTACTCAACGAGACCCGTCGTGTTTGACGCTTAATGAAATTATCGAATATTTTGAAAAATTTTTTTTTTTAGAACTGTACGAAAATGGATCTCGAAAATAGTGACTACTCTCGTGAGTATGAAAGTCGCGACTCGTGCGTACGAGTTGAATAAATAAATGTACTAAAAAAAAGGGTCTGCTTGCGCGCAATCGAGAGATCCCCTTATACCCCAATAACACGGAGAATATATGAGAGAAAAATCCCCTTTGACGAGCGTATGGCCTACATTTGCGACCGGTGCTACGATGTTCTACGCCTATACAGTGCACACATGGAGGCTTGTGTACTGCTATTGCCTCTCATGCTCCATCACCTTCCAAAAAAAAAAAAGCTTCCTCTGTACAGCCGGTAAAAAAAAAAAAAAAAAAAGCACTGACTGCGCTCGAACAAAGTCCCATGTGTTATTGCAGTGAAAATACGAAAGAGAGGGGTGTATAAAAGGCAGTAATAATCATTCAGGACCAATAGTGGCGTAGACTCTTAGTCGAAAAAAACACGAGTGCCTGAATAATGGCAAAGCGCGGCATTAAATGCACCTGGTAATTAAAAAAAAAAAAAAAAAAAAATGTCGATGCATGATGTATGCATCAACTCTGGAATTTCGCAAAACGATAAATCAAGTCACGGAAATAAAAATCACCGGCTGGATTTCGACGCAGGAAGGGGGGGTTGGGGAACAGGACCGCGGGGGCAAAGGCCCGCTACAAGTTTACGAGACAACGTCTTCGTTGGGCAAATATTTTCTGCAGCTGCCTCCGACCGATACTGGTAAAAAAAAAAAAAAAAAAAAAAAAAAACCGGCTGTAACTCGCGATAATTCATCGATTCGGGTGTTCGCCATTAAGAACGATGCGTTACACACGAGATGCTCGGAAACGGCGTGTTGTCCCGATACTGCGCTCTTTTCGTTCGTGCAGTGACCGAAAAGTTGGCACGCAAAGTGGAAACAGCGAGACGGTTTTAAGGCTTCTCACCCGCTCTCCCCCCCCCCCCTCCCTACCCTCCATGACGAGGGCTTCCTGCGGCGCGAGAAATTCGATAAATTCTGACTTTCACGACCACCTGCGATATTTAGGTGCATGACGCGTCGTATATACTTAAAATTATATTTTTTGTTGTTTCATACGTACCCTCGTTTTTTCACGACTCACTCAACATTTCCAACACCTCTTTGACTCCACTCACCTGTAACAGAATAACGAATTTTTTTTTTTTCATTTCCGTCACAATTTACTACAAATTTAATACATTTTCCAACGAGTATAGCGCGGCAGCTCCTTGAAGCTTTTTCGAACTCGTCACGAGATTTGCAGCGTCTCCTCTCCCGTAATACATTCGAGACTGCAGAGGGTGCAGAGGGAGAGGGGAGGGAGGAGGTTGCTGGAACGAATGGCGCGCGAACTCCTTACACGCGAGGCGTTTGCGAGGAAAACTCGGTGGAGGCAAATTCACACGGTTGAAGAGGCACAATTAAGTGCAGCGCTGAAGAGGCGGATGGGAGCATCGGAGGAAGGAGCCACGCGAGATAGGGAAAGGAACGGTACACTGTACAGCGAGAGAAAAATACGTGAAAGTAGGAAGGAACGGGCGAACGAACGAGCGCCGAGGAAAGAAAATCGCGGGACAGAGATGGGACATATATAAAGAGGAACGGTCTCCATAGTTAGAGCGCGAGGAGTAGACATGAAGGCAAGGGAACGCGTGAGAACGAGAGATAAAGTTTCGCGATTTTTCGTAACGTTTCGCCATGTAGACGTATAAACAAGTTTTCCTCGAGCGGTGGCGGAAGAAGCGTGGCTCTCCCGTTGGGAAAACCTATAGAAAATCTACGACGATTCAGACAAGTGTGTATACAACTGGATAGAGCATTCGCATAGAGTAAGAGACGAGAGGAAGAAGATGGATAAGCGAAAAATACAGAGGGAGATCGAGAGAGAACGGCCGGGATAAAGGTACAGTGCCGACTTTAACTGGCGCGAAAAAACAGACGCACGCCCACATCTCTCTCTCGGGTTTGAGCACATAAAGTATATATAGAGTGGAGGAACGAAGAAAAGCTGTTTCTGGGATAGGGAAAGAAAAAGAAATTGAAGAGAATAAGAGACGAGTGTGAACTAAGGAGGAGGCAAGAGAGAGTAAAGCTTTTCTTTTCTTCCTACTTTCGCACTCGCTGGGGCTCAATTCGCCGTGAAAACGTTTTCCGGCGCTTGGCGATGTATCCGTAGCTCCCGTACACTCTATGGATCTATCCGGCAAAAGAGAACTCTCTCTCTCTGTCTCTCTCGCGTTCCGTTAGGGAAAGATCTCTCTGTTGATGCGGAGGCGCGAGGAGGCGAGTGCGACGTGTGTGCAACTCGCTTGTCCTCGGCGATGCGAAGATCTTCCCCATCGTGAACGAGAGAAGGCGGCGGTCACAGAAGTGGAAGAAGAGAGTTCGAGACTATGTGTCCCTCTCGAATCCCACGGGACAACCGTGAGCTATCCACTGCTCGTCCAGCAGTCCAGAAATGTGTCTCCGCTCCTTTTCGTAACCTTATTTTTACAGGCTTTATATTGCGAGCCATAGAATCGCTAAACCTTTGTCACTCATCGGTCTATTAACGTGTTACCATACTTTCGTAAGAAATTTAGCGAATAACGAAAAGATATGAAACGCTCGAAATCGTTTCACGAACTCCGATTCCGTAAATTCGACGATCGACTCGAAGCAAATACACATCGCATTTCTATATTTGTTGCATATACTTTTTTTTCCATGTGGAACTTTTATCGCAAATTTGAGATTATCGTTTCTATGATTCCGCATGAACATTGTTTAAATTAAAAAATGGCACCTTAACGTATGCCGACAATGTACATAAAAGAGACACAGCTGCCGGCGCGGATATCTCAACGGAAGCTGCAAGCCTGTGGCATCCGCGTATATATCTACGTATGAATGCATCTTGATTACAAGGTTGCAGGCGCGAAAGATTAAGAGGAGTCAGAATTCGACGACCAGAAGCGATATAGAGATTAGCTCTTCATTATCGGCATCGGCGATCGCGGCAATAAGAAAAGTTGGACGACCATACAACGCGCGACAGGTATATAGAGATCGCGACGGGGGAAGGAATTTTTTCTTATATATGTCAAGTATTTATCGGGTACGTAACCGATAGCTATCGTGTAAGAACGCATGCGCCGCGTGCATGTTGGTCCAGACGCTTGAGAAATGTTGTACTGTATAGTATACATATATACTACATATACATACCACCGCAGCTTGTGAGCCTTCGACGTTTTACCAGCGTTTCTGCTATCAGCATATACCGATTTCTTTTCAAATAGTCGAGTATTCACAGGTAAATGGCTGACCGAGGATTGCCACGATATAGTCATTAAAAATCAACTACTCCTGACTTGTTATTAATTCCATTTCATTCATAAATTCGCAATATTTAATGATAAATTCAAAGCTTAGATGCTAAAAATTCCAGTTGATAAGTAACTTTAACGGAGGAAAGGCAATGACATTATAAATAATTGAGGTGGAATCAGAGTGCTGCAGATTGTGCAGATTACTTCCAATGCAAATGACCTCCACCATTGCTATACGCATAGAATTCGTGGACATTGGACGCCGTTCGAGTGAAAGGAGATAGAGAAGATAGCGGAGATAAAAGGAGGTACCCTTTCAATTTGATTGAATGGTACTTACAAATGAGTGCGACCGTTACTGCTGGAAGGGAAAATCCGATAGGACACGACGAGAAACAGCATTGGCGGTCAAAAGGAGAGACGGAATACTTGCGTAGGTCTCGACTGTGTAGCGGTACATACATTTATGCACAATAGTTCAACGTTACTGCCTGTTCGTTCACTCCAACCAGATTCGCTCGAGTGGTCAAAGCTAATTATTGATATTGATGGGACCATTGATACATCCAGATCCACGAATTCCCGTGTAATTCCGGTGGTTGTTATTACGCGTGGTCCATGCCATTGGTACTGTATACAAATTTCTACGCTTCATACGTGTAGAATTCATGCGCGCGACAGAGTACATTCAACCACAGGAAACAAACGCGTTCACTAACTCATTGGATCGTGAAGCGATTGAGAGGCACTCGTGAGAGCATCCGTTTCCGATATTTCCTGATGATTTATCGGCTCATCTCTTAACTCTCCATTTAACATGCAGCATCCCATCTATACATAGATACTTTCCATCGCGCATACAGATGTACCACTCGCAAGTCATTCGCTAATTTTCAATTGTATTAAATGAGCAATTTTTTTTTTTTTTTTTTTTTTTTTCTTTTAAGTCCTCTAATTCGTCGGGGGTACACGACAAAGTTAACGATCGCAACCACTCCTCTCGTCTCTGCTCGTGACTTTGTGCGACACGTAACGAGACTTCGACACTCGCGGTCGCGTCTGTTCCTTCTGCATGTGTCTCCAGTTATAATGCCGCGACGTTATGCTAATTAATTACCGCTCGACCGGTATCATTAAAACACGCTACTCGGTTCTCTTACCGGTTGCCTCGCGCTCTACCTCTCTGTCGTATCATCGTGTTCTCACACCCCCTAACAAGTCTCTCGCTTTCGCGAGATGTTAACCACCCACGTTCGGACCGCCCTTGCGACAGTCCATTTGCATTTGCATTTTGTACCCTCTACGATGCTCATGGGTATCTGAACTTTATCGTGTATATATACTTGGGTTCGAATGTAATTCCATTTTGAAAAAAAAAAAAAAATCTTTTCAGAAATGTGTATAAATATTGAAGAGTCTAATGAGAAGGTGGAAATAAAAATTAGTCGCGGAAAACGTTATCGCAAACGGCAAAAACAAATATTTTTTTTGAATATCTGAATTTTATTTGTATTTTATTGTTAATTTATATGTTATTTCTAAAAATAAGGATGAAAAAAAATAATGAAGTAACAAATTATCATTCGCATATTGTAGTCGGAAAATTTCCGCACAGAATTACGAATAAATCTCCCGACTATAATATGCAAATAATAAATTATTATTGTATTGGTTTTTTTTATACAATTTTTTTTTTTTTTTTTTATAATCACGAATTCGCCACATATTTCACTCTCAGCTCAATATTTGATATGGAAATTTGCGTCAAAAGTTTGAAATGATAATAATTTTTGCCCGTTGCCAGAAATGCACTATCGCTCATGCGATACAGAATATTGTGGGTGTAGCATCGGTGCAACGGTACGTTGGTAGCCCTTTAAAGTTCTCTTTTCTTTCTCAGTTTATCTGTTCCGGCGCAAGTTTTATGTTAATCACCGCGTTATACAACGCCTAATTGCCCAGTTTCACGCAAACGCCTAACGTGTTTCTTCTCCTCCGCGGGCCATCCTCTTCCTTTAACTCTCCTGTACAAGCAAATAAAAGCAAAGGAGAGATGGCGCGCAAGAAAAGAAAGGTTGAGAATTAAGAAAATGCTCGGCTCTCCGTGAAATTGGAATTGCGATAGTTCAGGCTTCAGGCAGCTTCAGTCCAACGAGAAACTCTTGGATTCTTCGTTATTATGTTTTTTTTTTTTCGTCGTTTTGTTCCGTTCAGTTTTCTTAACGTTACGCTCGTTCGCGTTTTTTTTTTTTTTACTATTCTTATTTTTTATTCGCTACGTATTTTTCGTTGCTGTACGTGACTGTGCATTAAGAAATTCTGTTGCGTAGCAACAATTGCATCTCTGGTGAGATGCTACGGCACGGAAATGAAGAGACACAGCGGTTGGTTATACCGAAAGACGAAGAGGAAGAAGCGCGCAAACAGGACTTATTCATCCACCTCATAGTACACCGAAAGCAGACGCGAGACGGGTAATCATAATAAAGATGTTACGTACACCGTACAT
Source organism: Buathra laborator (assembly GCA_934046635.1). Taxonomy (NCBI): domain Eukaryota; kingdom Metazoa; phylum Arthropoda; class Insecta; order Hymenoptera; family Ichneumonidae; genus Buathra; species Buathra laborator. The sequence goes on from OW203900.1 coordinate 12,794,542, forward strand.
ACATACCATCTATCGAGTACAGCAGCGATAAATTTTAAAGGTTGCGTGATGCGCGGGAATGTGGCAACGTCGATCCGCTCTTAAATCAACGGTGGAACGATCGCTATCGAAAGTATATACATCTACGTCACTATTGCTAAGGCACTCGAAAGCTCACCGCGATTGGCCGTAGATCAATGGATTTTTTTTCGAACGCTCCGCAATGGCATATGAATTATTAGCAGATACAAGACGAGTAATCCACGGATGTTGCAATGGGACTCCAGCCGTTTTTAATTACACGCGGACGAGTTAAAAAAAAAATAACCTAAAGGAAACGAATGTCAAAACTCGCGAAAGTCAGAATTTCATAACTCAACGAGTGGTCGTGACGTTCCTTACGAAATTCTCATTAAAAGGCATATCCGAGATTTGTACCAATTAAATTCTATTTATGTGTACCGGAAGCTTCTTAATATTCTCAACTATACAAGAACGAAGTTGAGTCCGAAGCTTCTTTCCGGATTTATGAGATATCATTGCCAGTGTATACGAGAGGCTCAACGAGACGAATGTGGGGCGAAAAGAGGAAAAAATTAAATAAAAAATAAACAGAGGTAAAAGAGAATCGGAGGTAGTGGAAAAAAAAAATTAATAAGGAAGAAGAATACCCAGAGGTTCGCGAGGAAGCCAGTTCCGCGAACCCGATTGCAAGTTTCCCCTGAGTAATTATACGTACCGCTCCGTCTACCGCGACGTCGAAACTACGAGGTTCGGTTGTAGGAGAAACGACTGGATGTTTCTCCAGACGATACAAGGTACGATATAGAGCAATCGAAGATTGCAAGGACGCGGGGGGGTGCGCCGTCTGATGTCGGTAACGATATTTTCCCGCGAAAGGAGGGATGAAGCCACACACCCCCACACAATGACGTAGAAAAGAAAGACAGTAAAGGAAAACGAAGCAGCTAAAGAGTAAAAGATAAAACGACCGATAGAATAAGATGTAAAGCTGTGCGGAGAGAACTGCAAGCGGCGACGAAGGAAAAAAAATAAAAAAAGGAAAGAAGCGCGCGAGAGACCGAGAAGTATTGCGGCGAGCGACAGAGAAGGATTTGGAAAAAGAAAACGTTCGGCGCTCGAGCTGCCGCGAGGTCGCGAGTAAGGATATCTTTATTCATCGTTTCGTTCCAGCCATCTACTCCCGACGAATGAAATTTGCATTCGAGATACTAGACTCGCGACGAGCGGTTGAGCGTATTATAGTGCTCGGCCACCGGACGTCCGCAATACTGGTACGGTGGCTCCTGCCGCGCTATACCGACGAATCCAGGAAAGCTTTCTCGCAGACGAGCTTCGGGTTATTCGCCTCCTACACCTCCCCCTCCCCCCCCCCACCCTTCTACGTACCTCACCGACGGATCGAAGGCAAACGCTCCAAGATAATTGTACGTTGACGAAAGCCGCTTGGGCGCAGGAGACGGAAAGCTTTTCTCTCCGGTTCGATGTACCTTAATTCTTGCAAGCGAAGTTTACCGGCAGCAAACAAAACAATGAACGACTAATGAAAAAGAAGATTCGCCCTCTTTTGTGTATTAATATCGCGATATTTAAGGCCTTGAAATCGTATTTATATTGTAATCCGATCGTGACGTTGAAATTAGTGTCCATAGAGCTTTGAATTATCTCTCGCAGCTCCACTGTGTATTTAAAATTTATCCCGTAGATCTCTTCGGCGCGTGAAAATTCCGAATATACAAAGAAAAGGAAAGGAAAGATACATCAGTGGAAAATCGTTGAAAAATGGGGCGCTAAGCAAACGTTCTATCGGTGACGCGAGATATAGCCGATATAAGTCGTTCGACGGAACTCTGTCGCTCGTCTACTTTCTTTGCGGCGTTGAGACGAGATCCGAACAGTCCCTAGCAAGATTCCAAACCTTTCCTCGTTCCGTAAGTCGAAAGCTTTCCAATATTCATTTCGAACGAGAGGCGGAATCGCTCAACTTTCGTAGTCGAAAGACTACCGCGGCGGGGCAACCTTAGCGCGAAACATTCCATTTTCTTCAAGTTTATTTCTTCTCGCTACTAATACCGTCAATCCCCGCCGCATTCGGAAAGAATGACGACGGTGCACCGTTTACTTTTCAATTGGAATTTTTTTTTTTTTTCTTTTTTTTTAAAGAACATCCTTTATAAGTTCCGAATATATTACGAATTAAATCTTCGAGTGACTCATCTCGCGTCTTCTATCGCGAATATTTCAAAATGAAATGACTTTTCTATATATTCCAGCTTTCCGGTAAGCGGCGGTTGCAATATATAGCGCGGCATCGTAGACGAAGGCATCAACGAACCGAGCGGAAGATTTCAAACAACGCTTTGATTCGCAAGGCGCGCAACGCGCACCGGTAGGTAGAGTCGGATTTTTATTGCACGAAGTAAGGGGGAAAGGAGAGGAGAGAAGGCGGCGGACATTTCGCAGCATAACGAGGCTATATTAAATTTGAGGCCTGGATGCACACACCCTGTCCCTAGTTTTCCGCTCTTATTCGCGGTCCTCCCTCTCATCCTCTTTCGCTTCTCTCCACGATCGAGTCACTTGCATCTCTCGTCCGCCCGCTGCACAAGGATGAAGTGCAGAAATATTCGACGGAGCTTCTCAAACTCCTTTCTTTACGTCTTCTTTTATTTTTTTTATTTTTCTAAACGAATAAGGGGTCTTTTTCCCACGCAATTTTTCTACACTCAGAACTACTTTAGCTGCGGAGCTATGGATACGAATATCATGTTTCCAATATACCGTCCGTACACACCATAGACCCGTTATATGTATAAAAATAATTCTCAGAAACGCGGAAAGTAATAATGATTTTATGAAGCAATTGTTGCTTTGTATCCATATATGAAGAAATGTGTATCGCGAAATATATTTACGATTTATCTAATATATTTTTGAAAATATGCGTTACTAAATATATAATAAATTGTATGATTAATATAAAGACGCCGAATTTCATTATATAAAAACGCTGAATTTCATATACTTCTAATATATTTTTCGCATATATTGATTTCCATGTGGATGTTGCAAAAATGATTATCGTTTGTTACGATTGCGTGGATAATTTTTTTAATCCTTTCACATAATACGAGCGCTATACAGCGGAGCTGACTTTGCGAGACACTCGAGCTGTTGGAAACACTGCAAAAATATATCTGAGCGATAGACGAGAGAACGAGTACACGAGTATAACGAGGATCGTTTTTCTCAGGTCTATTGTCAAAGCGCCCGGAGATATTACATTGCGAGAAACACGAGCCATTTGCTGAGCGATAGTGCGATAGATAAAACACGCCGTTCGTTTTTCCGCGCAGTTTCCACGTTCATATGCTAATTAAACGATAATTGCGAATTGAGTATTTAAAAAAAAAGGTAATTTCATTGAATACAACATTTTACGGAGGGATATACGTTATTCGTATATTTGAGTGATGACTCACCACTTGCGAACGCTTTTACATATTACTGTCCTGACAATAGTCCAATTCAATGAAATTCACCTTGCGAATGCTTTATATGGGCTTCAGGCACTCTGAGCGCACTATACCGATGCGGACAAAGAATTCATATTTTTTTCCATTTGCATCGTTTGAAAAATAAATATTACGCGGAGGGGGGGAAGGGGCTGCGGATGCGCGAAGGGAACGAGAAAAATCGTCTCCTCGTGGAGCGGTGGTTGGGGTCCGACGATTCACATATTACGAGGAACAAAGCTCGGGGATTTCATCAAGCAGTACGATTACGACGTCGTCGTAATTAGTTCGGTCGGATGGGGGAGGAGGAGGGGGGGAGGGGCGAAGGCGGTTGGCAGAGAGGCTCGTTAGTCTGTCGAGTCGGTATAATCGGCGTGGCAGCGGTAGCACACATGCAGCATATAGTCTCGGAAGTTTAAACGCCCATACTGGTAATTGTGAGGAAGAACGTACGATATCGATCTTTGCAACTCTCATTCTTGTAAGCTGCAAAATCGAGTAAATGCGAATAGTCTGCGCGTATGTGCGCCCGCAAGTTCGCAAAAGAAGATGAACGTTTATTCCGCTGCGCGCGTGATTGAGGGCGCAAAATTAACCTTCAAAACGCGCAACCCTTCGCCTCGATAATAACAGATAGTGAAAGGATTGGGGGCTGCATTCGCTTATTTTACAACAATAGACGCTAAACGCCTACAGGTACACACCTTGGGGATTTCTCGATCGTTGAGACTCACGCACGGGGCTTATATTCGCGATGTATTTATATACCGTATCTCCAAAAGCTAGAAAATGAATTGGATTTTATCAATCCGGGGGTTACTTGACAGAACATACTGTAAGCTCCAGCTTTCCGAGAATAATTCAAGCAAACGATAAGCGGAGAGAAGAGACGAAAAGGGGGATGAGTAAAAAAGCTCTCGGTCAGGAGAAAGACCGAGCCGCCCTCGTCCCGCGTGGATGATTGATTTTAAACGGCATTTGTCAGTGTCAAACCTGCGTCACGCGCCTATACGGACCTAAAGTAATGGACATTGACAGGTTTTCCTCGCACTGCGAACGTAACGAGCACCCGAACCGCGTGCTCGCTTTTCCTCGGTTATATATTCTCGCTTCCACCCCTCCCCCGCCCCTCCTTGCATACACACGAAACTCCGAGGGCCGATGGCAATCCCGTCGAAAAATTTTAACGTCACGCTCCATTCGTTCGCGACACCACCGGGGTGACAGTGCGGATCACCATATTATAAGCGACGCGCCACTCTCTTTTCTCCTCTTTTCTCGTTCACTCACGCTTCGCTTTACTTCCGAAGAGGGCGAAAAGAAAAGAAAAAAAAAAACCGAAAAATCTTCTCTATATTTATTGACGTTTATCGGAGGCCAAAGCGTTCTATGAGGCGGGGGATGCCCCTCAATCTCATGCTCCTTGACGTTCACGCAGACAGGACGAGAGTCAAAACTACGTGAATGAATAGGGAAAATTCTCTGTCACGTTTGTTGTACGATTAAATTCCAGTCGATGCTCGTACCCAAAGCGACCCACGGCTTAAGATCACTTTTAAGAATTCGTAAAGATTTCCCCCGAGGGAACACGGCTTGACAGGTGTGCCCCGAGCCTCGAAGAACGCCACGTTCTTCAGAGGGAAATACACGAAAAAAAATAATTCCCACCGGTGGAACAGCCGCGCCTACTTGACTTCTCTGCTCGATCTCTTGTAATATTACGCTGTGTGGAATACAGCACGATGGGCTTCTACGAGTGTTCTCGATTCTCGATCCTTGACTCACCCGGCTTGCTTCGGTATCGCCATCGCGCCCGTGCGAAAGAATCCGACAAGCACGGTCACCATCCGTAAGCCCATCCAAAGAGGCTTACCGCATGATCGACAGCTATATATGAACGAAGAGATGGACCAACCTCGAGGGAAGACACGAACGCGAGCCGTAGAAAAGACGAACGGTTTACACGGCACATCCTCGCGTTTTGGACTCCTTATCTCGTTTTTTCTCGGCGGTTTTATTATTCTTTTTGTCTCTTTCGTTCGCGCAGAGGATCGAATGAGGCACAGGTATTTTTTAAATATTTTTTGCATTTTTTTTTTTATCAACTCCTCGCGACGGGGGTCAGAACCAAAACCATGGAATCACGCATGACAAGAATTCAGGAAGCAAAACGTCATAAACCGTGTGAAACCACCCCGTAGCTCTCGAGAGAATTCTCAGGATCAGGGATTTAAGTGCTTAAATTCATGTTGTCCTTTTTATTTATTTTCTTTATTGCTCCCTATTTGATATGATTTATGTGTGATCTCTGCAAATTCAGAAGGTTCTCACGCGATTGGAAATTCATTCTACATCGCTACAAATTCATTAATTTCTTGACTCTCATTTTCTTAGAGCGTAGAGATTACAGATTAAATATGAACAGAAAAAAATTAATAACAAAGTTCTATAAATTGTAAACACGGAAAAAAGGACTTACAGATTCTGCTAATGGCTTAGTAAAATTTACTGCACCGGATTAATAAGGTGTTGATAAACCATTATCATCCAATTGGGTGGAAGATAAACCAATTGATTGAATGATTAATCAATTGAATGAATTGTAAACCGATTGATTGCATCATAAATCTATAGATTGAAGGGAATTCAAGGGGCTAAGTGATTGGATGATAAATCAATAGGTTGAATTACATTCCAATTGGTTGGATGATAAACCAGCAACCGTGATAAACCAATACATCAGTTAATCTACCTATTGAACTGGTTGACGCATCCAATTGATCGACTGTAGCTAATCTCACTAAGCTGATAGATCAGCCAATGCGTTTTTTTAGTGCACTACGGCAGCCATGCAACAAGAGGGGCAGTCGGTGAATCCATGAAAAGCTCCTTATTCCCTCTCGCATAACGAGTAGATGTAACAACTAACGTGGATTGCAAACGCTACAATAGAAGGGTTAAAGCTCGTGACTTTCCGACTCAAGAGGGGCACTATGCAGAAGGGGTTTTCCAGTCCTCGGCCACTCAATCGTCTACAAAACTTTCTCGCGATATCATCGCGTACCGTTTCTAGTTTGTTCTACACGCTTGGCCTTCGCTACAGCGTCTGGCCCACGCTGCCTATGTCTATCTATCTATACCCTGCAGTTTAAAGTGCACCAGACCCCGCTTTGTAGGATTGCCGCAAATATGCTGCGCGTAGAACCATAATGTCGGCAACCTGCTCTCGATCTCCGGCTTTCTCTCTCTTCTCGCTACGAATTCGATCGTTATAAAGCCCTCGGTTCCGTTGAGTTATAATAATTGCATAACACGCCGTTAGCGAAGTTTGCCGTACGTAGCTGTACTGGCCTCGGCATTGTTACTCCAATTACGAGAGGTTGCGAGTTACGGGTCACGGACATATAGACTTTGCCCACCGTACCATTTCGCGTAAACACGAATACCCGGCGAGGGAGTGAGTACGCGAGAGAGTTGATGCATTTGTCAGTATATAGTACAGAACTAGACACGAGTCTCAAACAGCATGGGCAAAGCTTGCGAATACAACTAAACCATAAACGCATGGAGGGAATTTCCTGCTGTAACCAGCCATACCGGGCGAACTTATAGAAACTAACAGAAATCCGCTAGCAACGCGGATCACTCGTTGCTGTGCTACTAAGAGTATCAGGAGAACAGAGCTTTTGCTAACATTTCCTGTGGTTACATTCTGCTGCTGGGCTTTGCATCTATACCTCTATTGAAATTACAAATTCAATACTCGCCGGTAGCCAATTAATTTCGGCGGTATTCATATTAGAGGTTTACGATAAATTGTTACACACAGTCCCTGATGTTTGACAAAAGTATACTAAAGGTATACGAATATATAGAAATACAGAAGGTTTCGTGGCTTCGTGGCCTCATGGAGTTGTGCGAATCAAAGGGAGAGAACAAACTCGCGTTTGTCTTTTGGCTGTTTCGTGAACACGGGGACGTGAATACCAGTGAAACTCACTGGCATAACACGGGTTATGCGCTGCCGGAGCTCGCAGTACGTGTATTCATTGTACTACTATGCGGTCGACAGTACTATACTGTATTCCATGTCCGCTCTGGTATACGATGCGAGGGGCAAAAAAAATTTAAAAAGAGCAGCAAGAGACGGATTATTATCCCTCGTCTGCTGTTTTCAGCACGTACCACTGGCTAATTCCGGTTGCGGACTAACGCGCGTTACGATTCTTCTTTGTGCGTCGTCGACATTATGCAAAGAGGTTACGCTACCTCTTGCAAGGCCTTTGTACGACGAATTCGTGCAAAACGACACAATTTTTCATCTAAAAATGTAAATACTAATGTACATTTCATTCGCTCACACTATTGTATAGGAACAGTAACAAAAGTAACAGTAAGAAAAGAGTTATTATTCTTGTTGTGGTAGAATGCTCGCCTGCCACGCGGGCGGCCCGGGTTCGATTCCCGGTCGATGCAATAATTTTTTTTTTATTTCTGATAGTTCAAATATTGCGAAATTGATCATGTCGAAACGGATGGATCATCTTAATTAACATGCAATTTTTTTTATTTTGTTGCATAGCAATTCAAGCACACGGAGCACGTCGGAGGCTTATTCTAGAACGGATTAAGGTACGTGATCTCGCGATTAGCGCTAGGCAAGCGGGGCTTATTTCTCAAACACAAGCACTCGCCGCATTTAACCATTGAAACATCGAAGCGCGCCCGTGGAGTGCTCGCGGGATTTCGTATCCACTCGCAATCGCGAAGCTCGCGAGGAAGCGCCAACCGATCCGAACGAGCGCCATCGGTTTAATTACGCAACTAAAGCGCTGCAAAGCGCTCGCACGCGTTAACGAGCCGCGAACGAGGATCCAACGAGGCGAGATAGTGTCGAACGGCGAGTAAACACACTTATCGATTCTCAAACAGCACTAGCAACGGCACCAGGTAGCAGTGACGCAGTACCCCATAGTAGTACCACGAGAATCGATATAGCAACGCTATCTCTGTGAACGGTTCACTCGGCGAGAGAGCTCGGAAAATCCTGCACGAGTGCATAATCCACCTCGGGTATCAGCCAATTAACGGATCTGCCTCCCTCTTGCTCTGTCTCACCCATTTCGCTGACTAGATCTACTCAGACGAGAAGACAAACTTGATGCGTCTCTGATCTCGTCGTCGTCGTCGTCTTGGTTGCTTGCTTACCGGCATCTATTCCGTTAGAGGGATATGCGCGAGTACACAAGCGTCGCTGAGTAAGACTATCGAATGCCCTTACCCAGGTCTCGCGAAACTCTCGCAGGACTCGAAATTCAATTGATGCACATACAGACACATAAACACACTCGCTGCATATACAGCAACTACTCGGCGCCTTGATATAGGGCTCAGAACTTTAAACATTCTGCATAGTGTTGACCTTACGTTTGTACATATGGAAAAGTACGTTCAGCTGTACCCTACCCTGCGATACACTCTGTACCGTAGTGTTATTCGTTCGATAAACATTTCATGCCTAACTTTTAATTAATGTTTCTTTGCCCTCACCGGTTTGCAGTTCCTCTTCGGTAGCATTGCTGCACCAAAATCAACCAAAAGTATACTCGTACCTTGATCTTTGATCGATGATTTCATCCGGAGAACATACAAAGATTCATAAAGCATCGAATATTGACGCGGTACTAATAACAAACAAAGACTATAATTAGTCGCCGCGAAACTTCTCGTATTCATTATCTTTATCATGCCGGCGAGAGTGAACTTTTTGCCAAAACCGGCAAAAACGTAATTCCTCTTTCACGTAATTATGCGTTTTTGCATGCATTTAATATTACTAGTATCCTAAATAGTATCCTAATAGGGCTAAAGCTCTGAAATTAGACGGTAAATGATCCTCAAATATTTTCAGTATATTCGCGACCGTGAAATGAATTCAAATTTCATAGATTTCAATAGTATATTAAATAATGCGCTTCCCTTAAGGAGACGAGGACGGCGTTCGAAATTTTAACGTGTGTTCGATAGCTGGATCACCGGGTTCGCGATTACAAAGCTTTTGAACGGCACCAACGCGCCTCGCAAAGTCAATCGTGTGCGGTACTTTCCTCGTGGAGCTATATCCTTCACCCCGAGTGCTATGGACGAAAGAGGAACAGAGACAAACCACTGTGCAACTATTAAACACGCTACAATAAACCCACTAGGACCATGCTCTGTCCTCCACAAGAGTTTGCATGCCATAGGTTTCGGGGGGCCAGGTAAACCCGGAACGGTGGAGCGTTGGATAAAACGTCGCGGCGGCCACTATAACACGCTTAACAAGATCTCCCCCTCCCGTGCGGTCAATGGCCAACGAGGGATGAGGTGAAACGGTGTACACGGTCCGGCTTTGTGAGCTATCGGGGGGATACAGCGAGCCCACCGCCACCGATACCACGTGGAGCCGCTTCGCGTAAATTACAACCTCAATAAAAAAAGAACAAGAGGCAAAGGGGCTGTGAGAAAGAGAACAACGGAACAAATAAAATGAGAATAAAAAAAGGAGTGCTTCCTGCGGTGCAAGAGGAGCAGAAAATGTTCGATAATCTTCTGAGCACGGAAACCACACTCCAGCGCTTCGCGACACCGAGTTTAATCTCTATTACAAAAGCTGTTGCGCGGTTTGTTGTAATACCAACTGCTTACTATTTCATACTACCCGCTTCTGCTACCGAAGTTACCTCCCTCCTTCGCTTACTCTGCGCGCTTTCCTACTCGACTGTTAGTTACATTCTTCCTTTACACGTATTCTCTTTCAACCATTTGTTCTTCTTTCTCTCATTTAATATAATACCTGTATCACCCCCCTTCCAAGACTCGCTGTAACAAAACGTTATATGGTAGATTACCCTTCTTCCTTCTCGCGTGTTCCCTCGATCTCTCTGAGGATTATCTCGAGACTACTCACGCGCGCGATCCCTACCGGTTAGCCAAAAGGATTTATCATAATTTTACGAGAGCACACCATCTCACTCTCTCTATCTTACCGCGCGAGAGCTGACGGGCATCAGCGATCCTGAAAGTGGAAGCATCGCACGAAGCTGCGCGATAGTGGAGAAAAGAACGAGAGATGAACCGTGGGGGAGAAGAAAGCTCAGCAAGCCAGGTAAATACGTGAGGGGAAGCGCCAGATAGAGAGAGAGAGAGAGAGAGAGACACGTGGCGAGGGGTTGCAAAGAAAGGGGTTGAATGGTTTTCGTATATATCGGACAGACGATAAATCAGCGGATGCCTGCAGAATTGTGTCCCTCTCGTTTCGCCCGAGGCATCTTTTCCCCGCTTCCGTATCTTCTGCCTCGTTTCGCAGACGCTACGGTCTTCTCGAATACATCCTTCGGAAACTGCCATATGAGGAGGAAGAAGCTTCGATCGCGCAAGCCATATGGTTCGAAACAAAAAAGCTTTTTCGTACATTATTGCCCCGGCATCGAGCGAAGGATAGAATCGATTTGCGAAAAGAATTGCTGTAGATTTATTAGAAAAAGTATCGCATCATACGGAGTATAATATTTCGACGACGCCGTTTTTTCATGTATTTCATAATCGAGGATAGAGAGGCAAGGAGAACGCACACCGAACGCATATCGAGTTAATTATCGACTAATTGGCAAACGAACCAGTTACTTCCGTCCACCTCTGGTACACATTGGCTGTATGTTCTCAACAACTTTGTCCGCTCATTGACATCGCTTCAAAGGGCATCCTCTTCGACAGTTGAAAAACTTTAAATGCAGAGTTTTCTTACAGGCCACGCCTCGCGAATTTCTTGCTAATTACTTACGATTTAAATGGATGGAGAGTGGATGGTGGATGGTGGAGTTAGGTATAAGCAATAAATCGATAAGTTCTTGTATGGATTCGATGGGGCCTGAGGATGGGCAACCAGTAAAATTGTCGAGTTTGCTGACCACGCTGAAATTCATTCAACGGGCTCAAGAGAATCATGTAAATTGCTCTAAAAGCGAACACCTTCGAGGTTCCAGAGTCAACATCACTCACCGTTGGAACCAAACAGTGTCTCGAAGCTTTCGTGAAACGTCGGCGGTCATACTCTGGTCTGTACCTTGGAAAGTTACTCTTCGGACTTCGGAAAGCTGAGAGAAGCAAACAGTCCGCGCCACTGAGCCATTACTAATCGCAGGGGATTCACCTTGGCCTCGTCTGCTAGAACGCTGCGAGCTTCCCATCCCATCCCTAGATCGAGGAAACTAGTGGAGCTTCCATTTGCATCTCCTTATTTATTGTCGGCGATATTGCGTCGAGCGCAAGCTTGTAGCCTTTAGTCGTTGCTGCTTGACCTCCACGGCATTTCCTCTGTTAGAGGGATCTCGAGGTTCGATGATCCGACTCACTCGACAATGACGAACAGACAGACAGACGCATAAAATTCATCCTCGCCTGCCTAGACGCACGTAGCAAGATACTTCGAGCGCGACTGCAATTTCTACTACACGAATGCGGAAGCTTACCAGGTTATATGAACTCAACGCACAGAAAATATAAATATGATCTTCGTCGTTTCTAACTCCTTGTTCAGTCGGAATAGGTATAGTCAAGCGTTTCGAGTCGGCGTTACGAAAAATTCGATCTGTCTGTGAGTGTCGAGTTCTCTCGGTGATGCCAACACCAACGGTACGAAAATTCTACGAGCGGTAGACGCGGGTGCTATAGAGGTTTTTTCCTCCGTTATAAGAAAAAGGTAAAAGGGGTGGGCAATGTGCGGAGAGCGTGAAGAAATCCTCGAGAATCGTGGCCATGAGAAAGAGAAGAGGTGTATAAGAAAACGCAGCCCGGTGAAAAAGAATGAGTATAGGGGATGCGAAGGTGAAGCGAAACTTCCGGAGTAACGAGAAGATCTCTCGGTAAGGACTCGTGGAACAAGGATCACGGCCGTGAAACTGTATATACACATAAAGAGCAGAGGGAGCATAGAAGATGAAACGAGAGAAACCTCGCATCTACGTTCTACGTATCATGTGTACTCCTTTCTACAGTGCACTCGAAACTTGCTCACTCTTTTCTCCATTTCGCTTCGGCACTTTTATCGCTTGCAAAGAATGGAACGGATGATGAGTTTTTTTCTTTCCTCAAATGTTTCACACCCGGTGAGAACAAAAAAAGTAAGTAAACGAAAGAAAAAAAAAAAGAGAAATCGAGGCGTAACTTGAGCTATGAAAATCTTCCGAACAACGATATCATAGACGATTGTCATTTCGTTCTTGTTAATCGCTGCTCATGCAATTACGCTTGTTACGATTAATACTTAGTAGAATCGCCGACGTTTCTTGCCGCGATTAATCGCACCCGAGTGCGCGGAATACATTTTACAACAAGGAACAACCAGGCTTCACTGTTGCCATAGATACCGAGGACTGTGCGACGAGTCCGGTATTCGACAAATGTAACGCCAGACGAAAAAGTGTAGTTTAACGTTTTTATATACGTGCGGTAGAAGAGAACCGAATATCCCCATCTCATGCGTACACAGCTGCGTCGGTGGATTCCTGTCCTGAGCCGTGCCTTTGACTCGTCACGAATTTCTCTCTTATCTCTTTTCGTTCCCGTACTTACCACTTGGTTAGCTTCCTCCACGGTCACATAAAGACCCCGCGAGTGTCTGTCCGGCTCGCGGCTGTTCCCAGAGCAAAGCAAGGTTGCAGGATACGACGACACGTTTGCGGAGGAACAAGACGATGGGATGCGCGCGAAGCGAGACTGTATTCCAGTTGAGGGGAAGATGAGAGAGGACCGCGCGCAAGATGAAACAGAAAATATATCGCAGAAAAGCAGGAAGGGGGGTTTGTGCGGTGGTAACTGTTGGCTGAAGCCGCGAGTCGGCAAAGGGACTCGAAGAACTTCCACCAGGCGAACGGGAGACGAGCGGGGGGAGGCATCGTGGAATATCCGGAGCTCGAGTAAAGGTGCAGCGGGGCTGGAGAACATCGGCAAAAAGTTGAACAATGCGAACCCGGCGAGGACGGTCCTCGGTCGTACGGGTCCAGTTCGAAGTCTGCCTCACGCGCGCAACAGCACGGATAATTATCTTAGTTTCAGGTTTAATAGACGCCACGGTATTTCGGATTGGACCTAATGACGGCGTTTACTGAATTTATACCGTCGTGGCCGACGTGGAAGCCTCAAATTGCTCCAACGCGAATTATCTGTCTCAGGGAGCGCGGGACCCGTTCTTTCCCTTCTTCCACCGCTTCTTCCTTCCCGTTCGCTCCATTTCGTTCTCGTTCTCGTTATTTTCACGTAGCTTGATGCGCGTTGAATTATCGGTGCTCACCACACGCGGGAGCACATGCCGGGACACATCACGTGTATTACAACTATTAAAGTTGCACACTGAGGTAAAGAAGTAACAGAAAAAAGCTAAGCTACCGGAAGAGCGTGAAAAGATTGGATGCGGTGGTTTAACTTTTTTTTTGTAACTTTCCCTACCATTTTTGCGTGGTATCTTGACTCGAAGGGCGGGCAGATTCTGCACCATACCGTTGGTGAAACGTGAGCATTCATAGAGGACTGTATTATACGAAACCGTAATACAAAGAAGATCCCCATTCGAAAGGATATTGCCGTTCTGAAGTCACTGCGGAATCCTCGTCGTGCGGGACATGTACTATCCACGTATACGAGCGTTCGCGCGAACGGTTAAGTATAAATTTTCTCAGTCAGCAATCCAGGATGTACTCATACATACAAAATAGAAGCGTGGAAGAGAACTCTCTCGTGCTCGTAACCCCACGGTCCACTAGGAAAAAGCACCACTATTTCCACGCGTTGCCTCGCGTGTTGGAATGCAAAGCAGATATTTGAAATTCCACGACTGTACGCGACGTCCGGAGGTGAAATAGCGCGAGTACAGTGGCGGCGGCAAAGGATATGTCCCGCCAATATAGATACTCTCTACCAGCTATCGTCCCGTCGCGCATAAAGGATTATAATAATTCTCGATATTGTTACGAACGACGACTATCTCAAATTCTATATAGTTCGATAAACGATTCTTTTAGAGTCCATTGTTGTAGACAATTTTTTATCCGCAGATTTGATAAAGCCGGAAGTAAATCGTCGGTCATTATGATAATTGGGACGAAATTTCTGGCATCACGTCCCTTAAACTCTCTGGCCTGACAGCGTCACCGAAATATTCAAAGGGAAGAGGTGTTCGTCCGGGGCTCTTAGCTCTCATCGCGGTCTAAATAAATTAAATTCACGGTTGCTCTCCCCCTTCTTCCTTCCCCAACTCGTCGAGCTCTCACTGAGAAGCCCAGAGTCAGAGAGAAGAGGTCCTCTCATTTCAACCTGTTGAATGTAGTAACCTACAACAATGTACACACAGAACAGTCGGTGTCGGCTTCGGTGTCGGGGCACCGCGCGCGCCCCGACCACGAGGTAGATCCAGCGAAGAGCGGACAAAAAAATGTTGTATCGACGCCTGGACGCGTAGCTATGGCTACCGGACGAAAAACCGGACCGAAATTGGTTGCATCGTTTTATATGCGTCGACTGAATTCAACTTGATTAGGTTCAGCATAAGCCTCGTAGCCCTCCGTTTTGTCGCAATAAAATTAGTGCGATAAATACACAAAAATGTAAAAAAAAAAGATTACATTTTCATGATCGGCATATCTCTCCGACGGTGAAAGAGCTTGCGGCTTTTGCATGCCAATCCCGAACTGCACATATGCAGAACAAGTTTTTTGCAAGGCCCAAGGGGAAATCTTGATAGAAGCTCTCCTAGTGTGCCGTACTTGGCAACACGTTAAACAGAAAGAGTCCAGAACCTGATGGGGAAGTGGTGAAAGACGCGCCGGCAGGCACGTTGCAGGACTGACGAGCTCTGTGTGCTCTGTTGGCGAGATAAAAAAAAAGAAAGGAGGGGTCGTATAGAGCGACCGAAAGGGATCTCAAAAAGAGTATGACGACCACGACGAGGCATAGGCTAGGCATACAGAGACGAGGAACAGAGAAGGACGGAATGGGCGCGCGGCGAGGATCTAGTAATTAACGAAGCTGTTGCGATCGCAATCTGGCACACGAGCCGCTTCGGGCGCGAGTGAAACTCGAGGCACGCGAATCGCGCGCGCGCGTCTTCTTCGTCGTTGTCGACTGAACGAGAGCCAAGCAGAGCGCCGCCATACGACGAATATTAACGTGAGCATCATATGCCCGGCTGGCGTTCCCTCCTTCATTGTCTCGCAGAGTTAGTGGCGTAAAAGCCGAGCGCAATGCCTCCTCTCGACTCGATGGCTCGCGCTCAGAGAGTCTCTCACCATCCTCACCTACGATCGAACCCGCCTCCATTCCCAGGCATGCTCGAGGCTCATTCTCGGGCAGTGCACCTATCCGTTCTGTATAGTTGCGAATTATCATCACTATACTATTTCACCATCGTTTGTTTGTTCGTTGCAAGAAAATAAAAGAAAGAATCTTATCCAAGTGGTAATGAACGCATGTTAAGAAAAATTTGGAAATATCGCAAGGTCAGTCGATATAACACTACGAAGATAAAATTGGTGTAACTGGCTATTACAGTCCAGACTGGGCTATCCCGAGTTTGATACAAGTCTGACACCTATAACCAAACAGGCAGGTGGCAGGTAGGCAGGTCTGTTTGATTACTGCAACCAAACAAGAGCGGGCGAATATCGACCCAGGACCCATGTCAGACCTTACAATTTGCCTGAATTGCCTTCCATATCGCCCAGATGACAAAACAGGATCACATTATTTATTCTATAAAGGAAAAATAAGACCGTACGCCGAAATAGCTCAGTTGGGAGAGCGTTAGACTGAAGATCTAAATGTCCCCGGTTCAATCCCGGGTTTCGGCAATTCGATTTTTTTTTTACATTCCAATTGGCGCAATATGCAGTTTTTTGGCATTCCGTCTTTACAAGCCAATCATATTATCAGATCTCATAACATTCATAAATATCTAGAAGTTGACGAACATCGAAAAGCAACCGGCGGCTGCACGCACTCTTACGTACAGTCGCAGTTGATACGCTTACTTCATGCTGTCACGCTAGAGACTTACATAACCGATTGCTTCATCATATTCCCTGCCACGCGTAGTACGATATGTATCACCTTTGAACGGATGCAATAATAAAAAATTAACAAACATTAATAAACTAACTAACTCACTACCATTCCCCACCAAACACACGCTTCCTTTCTCGCGAGAGAACTTCTTTCTCTACAGACACTGTATTACATCGTCTTGCAGGAGTGTAATACATTTTTCGTATTATATTGTATTGCAGATTCTATATTACATCTGTCTGTCTGTTCTGTACTTTCTGTACATTGTATTACATTGTATTCCAAGAGGGTAATACAGTTATTGTATTGCGCTACAGTGCAATCTAATGCAGTGTAGTGTATCTATAATGTGTAATACGGAAACTGTGTAACACCTCTGCAATTCAATGTAATACAGAAACTGTAATACACTCCTGTAATTCCTGTCCTGTACTACAGGAGTGTACTACAGTTTCTATAAAGTATTTTCAGTTTCAGTAGTGTATTACACCTGCAACACCTGTGTGTCCTGTGTATGACATTGTATTGCAGGAGTGTTAAACAGTTTCCATATTACACATTACAGATATAGGGAATCCGTTGAAGTTAAAACAACAAAAAACAAAATAGACGAACGCTGCAGTGCCCCATGCAGCGCATTATTAGGTTTCAGATGTGAGAATCGATATTATTCGAATACAAATTAATAAAAATAAAAAGTTGTTTAGGACGTAACCTTGGCACCTTCGAAAAACAGTCGGAAGCGATGACAAAGAATTTGGATTATGTTTTAAAAAGTATAATTTGTCATGATCCATTATCCAGAATTGGCGGGAAATAAGGCTTAATGAGACGGAAGCGTGAGAAGATCGAAAAGAAAAGAGGCGCCGAAGGGCTCTTCTTATTCACCATTCGATTACCGGATTCGGATGGGTGACTTGAATTCGATCCCTCGATATAACAAGGACAAGAGAGATGCGAAGCTTCATATATATATTCACGTATACCGTCCTCTCGTCTGGCCATTCGACCCGGAAGAAAAACATCTCCATTTGGAGAATGCAAGCCCGGTCTGCACGTTAGCCAAAAACGTTATAAAGCGAACAAGTGTGTGCAAAAGGTAGAGGCATGTTACTCGTTCCCCATTGTCGACTGGTGGAAGCTGCGGCCACTTTGCATTCCGGAACGCGCTCGCATTCCACCTACGCTACCTCGGACAACGAAGCGTGTCCCTTTGGTTGCTAATACGGCGACTTGCTTAAGCCATACACATTTCTCTGTACGGGGTGTATGTTCCGAGGGAGTGAAACTGATGTCGCGCGGTACCTCCCCTTTTCACCCTGGATCCTCACAACACGAGTTGTCGACCGCATTCCTCGTCCTCGTTAAAGCATAGTACTCCCCATCCCTGGTTCGTTCACCAACACTATGGTCTCTACGTACACTTGATCCTTAAAACTCTGGAGAACGCAGGTCCATGCAACGCTTTGCACTCACTTGCAGTTGCCTCCCGCGCGTTTTTCATTCGTTAATTGTTTTAAATTACCACGTTGGTGTACAGTAGTCATTGGACGATCAAGCGTATTATGAGCAATTCAATTACAAAATACCATTTAACGATGGATCATTCATTTTCATTTAAACGGAATCGCGTAATTGTCTCACCAAATTGAACAGCGCTCTCGCGTGTCTTGAGTTCTTATGATTCAAGAATTGCAAGTAAAAGAAGAAAAAAACGATTGCAGGAAACAAAGAAAGAAAGTAAAGAGGCATACGGAGCCAAGTAAACCTCGGAGAAACTGGTCGTTATATAGCAACCGACAGAAGCTCGTATAAACGGTCGCCCGCAGTACTCGGATACTAATGAACGCCTTTTAGAATCCCTCCTTGTGCTTTTATACACCAAGAATGCGTCTTGGGATGCGAGGGATGTTTCCCCGGCACATGAACATACACACTCAAGTCGGCTACGGAAGACCGTACTGTCCGTATGTACAACTCTTATTCCGTTAACAAGTTCCTCTCGTTGCAACGAGGCATTTCACATATGACTCTGTCTAGCGCTCTTATTTACCATTCGTCTACGGCTCTGTACTTTCCCCTACCTGCCTGTCCATAGTTTGCCCCGCATACTAATGAACACGTTAACATGCGTAATAAAAATAAAATAAAGGATTTATAGAATAATCCTTTATTCTGTTATTTTATATAAAACTCCAGAGAAGATCAAAGGCAAATGCTTGTCAAGGAAAAGACTGCCGAAGTGTAAACGCGGTGTGATGCCCACTAACAACGTTAACGAGATCCCAACCCGCTCGGCTAGAATGCAAAGTACGGAAGAAAACATTAGGGACCGCGAGAGATCAGACGCCTGGGAATTGCGTCGGGAAGAATATAAAGTCCTCGGAAGATCGGGCAATGCAAACAGTCATACGCTTTTCTCTTTTTCCATCGGATGGCGCCGCTTACTTTTGCCCCGCGGTCGTTTACGTCTGTAGACGCGTTTCCGCGCGTCTCTATTTCTCTCCTATCGCTTTCGCCCCGTACCATTCGCGTTTTCTTGCAGGAAGGCTTCTCCACGATAAATACAGTCGAACGGAGGAACTCTGCAACCCTCGCCCGAGGCGCTCCGGGGGATGCCCCACGAATCTTCAAAGATTGTTTCCCTCTGGAGACACCAGCGCCCCTTCTATATAAAGTCGCAAATTTCATTTTGCGTACCAGGTGCAACCGCTTACCGATGAAGAGCGCATTCGCATGTATGAATATATATTATATTTGAAAATTCGATGTGAAGTAAATAAAAACACAACGAAGAACGTTTACGATAATAAGAGGAAAAGAATGTCATCTATTGAAGTCGGGTGGTCATAATACACGTGTAACTTTCGAATGGTTCCGGTGAAGTGACTCCTGGGACTGCAATGTGAAATGCCGGTTATCTCGACTTTCCTTGCATTTGTAACCCGCGCACTTCGTAAAGTTCATTCTAATGTGACACTTGGGACATTAAGTTCGCTGACGTTACAATTTCGTAACATCAACCTATTCGGCAAGTTCTGCGAGCCGATCTTTACGACTTTTCCAATGTCTATTCGCGGTAAGAAGTAAACCGCATTGCAACTGTGAATTCAGAAGGAAGAAGGACTCGTGAAATCTCATTCCCTTGTTGATTCAGAGAACCTCCCTAAGAATGAAAAGCTGCTGATGCTTCTTGCGAGAAGGTTATAGCGCACCAGCTAGAGAGGTGAGTGGCAATTTCCTTGGAGACGGTGAAATCTGTTACGTGAATTTATGTATCACATGGGGAAGGCAGTGGAATTATTGGAAGTTCGACCAGCTGAACTAGAGGCTTGTAGCACAGAATTCGATGGTCTCCACAACGCCGTAGTATATGTAAACCAGTAAATGAGGATCTCTCTCCCTCTCTCTCTCTCTCTCTCTCTCTCTCTCTCTCTCTCTCTCTGTACCAAGTCGGACGATATTTATGAGTGTATTTACGATCGTGAGAGAGCCATTGAAAATTTATAGCTGGGAATAAGATGGATATTCCACCGTTGGTGCTGCTACGATCCGTGGAAGTGTTATATCATAACAGTTCCGTTCACTTGCCAGGTTGCGTTATTTGCTTGTGTCAGGGGGTGGGAAGAGCCGCGAGACTCGTATTAAGGGTCTTCGCTGTAATAAGGGAGGAAAGTAAGTGTAGAACACTTTCACGACGTGAGTTTCCTTCGATTTGTATCATAAACGTCACGATAGCATTGCCCTTTATCCTCGTCTGACAACGATCTTAGAGATGCAGTTGTACAGAAATATCTCGTTAAAAATCTGAAGCACATTTCTTTTGTAAGATTCTTACGTTCATTTCCTTCGCTCCTTCTCGTTCTTGAACAATGATTCGCTACAGCAATTGCTGTGCAAAGGACTAGAATCGACGTATAAATAGAAGACGCAAAAGATTCTGTAGTATCGTACTTTTTGCTTTTGACGTTGATACGAAAGAGCACCAGTCGACAAAGGATGAACCTTTCTCGCAGCGTATGGTTACCAATGGTTACCTAAAAGGTGAGCAATGTCGTCCCATCCGAAAATCGTTTGTCAGTCGTGACGGTTGCGAGAGATCCTTACAGCCCTTTTGCGCTGTCCTTTGTTTCTTTCTTGTTCTCGCTGTTTTCAAGACATCCCTACGTTAGGATCATTGACGCGTTGGAGGCGAGACAATCGTAATCCTCTTCATCGTACTTTATTCGTCATTGTAAAAGATATAAAATGAATCCGTTAAGCTCTACTGTACACGAAAGGCTACACGGTACGTAAAACTTGCCGTACAGTCACTGACCGATTAATGACGTACCCTGCGATAAAGACATTTCTACATGGCTACCAAAATCTAACTTATTTTATTATTATTTATTAATAATAATAATAATAATAATAATAATAACAACATAATAATAAATCATTAATTATAAAAAAATTTAATTTATTTTTTTTTCTATTCGTATCTTTGCAACGCGTATGAATCGGTTATAAATAAATTACAGTCTCCGTCCGAAAATATTGCGGTTCAAACAATGAGTTTTAGCATTGACGATATTTTTCGCCAAGTATCGAAATACAGTCCAAGCTCTGTATTCTTAACTCGACAGGACCGGACCCGTTCCCTTTTCTGTATTTCCCCTATCGTCCCTACTTCCGGTCAGTTGCTGCGAATAGGAGTAACGCGGGGTATACGCGTCCGTAGGTACGAAGCCACCTTGTATCTGCTGCGCGTGCGCAGTTTACATTTTACGAAATAGGCTCCCCTTGGAGTGGGGCAAACGAACTTAGGGGAAATACAGTTAAGGGAACTCGTTGTCATGGTAACGAGTTAAAATAAAGGATTGATTGAGTTAAGGGGAGTTAAGAATACGGAGCTTGGACTGTAGCTGAATCGCCAAAAATATCAGATGATCGGTAAATATTCGGCAAAGTATAAATGGTCGGTACAGGTCGGTCGTTGGCTGTCCTGCTGTTACGGGCGTGTAGGAATGCCCCGGTTGTGCCACGAGGAGAAAGAGCATTAGCGTCGGTTCGTATACGTCACTTGTCAGTCGGTTGGTGATTCAGGGCACCGTTCGAGAGTGGCCGAGGGTTCTCCGCGCTTCGAGCGGCTCTTTATGACCGGGGCGCTCAATCGGAGTACCATTATTAGCCCTTTTCGACTGGGGGTAAGCATCTTGTAATTTCTTATATATTCGCATCCGACGAAGAAAGGTCGCATGATATAGAATGAAAGAGTGAGTCGAATAAGCTAAAAGAGTGAAAGAGAGCCCCCGAAGGGGGGGAGGGAACTGTTATCTCTCGGTTTTCTTGACGTGCGACGTACCGATCCGACGTTGAGAAATGACTTGGGGAACGAACGCGGGCAAACGATCTCTTGCGTATTACACTTGGATGGGTGTGCTGCTGGTATACGAACGACAAAGCCAGAGATGCGGTATTCGAAACGACGTTTTCGGAAGCCACCGGTGTGTTCCGTGTTCTTTCTTTTCGGCAAGACCTTTTCTCTCGCGCTCTCTCTCACGCTCTCTCTCACACTCTTTCGCCACCCGAAGAAAAAGCTTTCGCCCTTTATTTCGCTCGTTCTCTCCGCGCAGGAACCGAACGAAGATAGGGAGAAGATACAATGGCCATTGCGAGAACGACGATGAAAGAAAGAGAGACCCCAGTGGAGCCACAGAATTTTCAAGTCGTAAATTGAGTTTGCGCGATCGAATCTCTCGTCATCATCGGTGGAAAAAGAACCGGTCAATAAAATAATCGTTTCTCCGCGTTCGGTTTCAACATGAATGAAATGCAGAAACAATTAAGAGTTATGCGTATCCAAGATGCCGGTTGGACCGCGTTGCGTTTATTCAATGCACGTTGCACTTTTCCTCTGTATCGTACCCCATGATTCGAACGCGAAGATTTCTTTTTTATTATCTTAGAACACCATACATATTTCCGCAACTCCTCAACGTCACACATGGGTCTAGGAGACCCGGTAGCACGGCGACAGAAAGCTACTTGTCGGTATCGAAAATACTGTAGAAGTTACGCGCTCGTCGAAGACATATCAAGTAATTAATATAAAAAATTTAAAAAAATGTTTGTCAAAATCTCTCGAGTCCGTTATCTGGTAACTGGATATCTGGTGTTTTAGGGTTAAATATCTACGATCCCATGACATAGAATAAGATTGCAACGCTACGCAATCCTTTGGGGTTAAAGACGGAAAACGCCCGTTTGTGAGCCGATCGATGAAAGGATAAGAGTGTCCGCTGTTTGAGAAATTACGATGTTCCTGCCGTACGGTCGACGAGAGAGACGGTATACATACAGATCTTTCGTCGTAACGCGCGGCGTAACCCTAAAGGGACTCGAATTATACGGCGAACGTGCCGAGCCGTGGTAATCCAATAACACTCACGCGCCTCTCTTCTTCTTCCTCGTTCTCTCTATCGTAGTCTTTTCTCAACTCGTGACCTCTGGCACTCTGGGAACATGTCTTTTGCTGATTCGGAAAATCGCGGGCACCTCCCACGTAATACATCTCCGCGCTATCCGAAAAATCTTAACCATCAGCCCTGTGGCCATTGTCTACTTTACTCGCCTTCTTTTTTTCCGACATTCTATCCGACCCTTGGCCTCTTACGCGTCGTTGAGAATAACAAACATGTTTCCGGCAGAGGGACTCTAATCTGTCGTATCTCTCAAGAACCCCATACGGAATAAAAATATTTATGTAAAAAATGTGAAAATATATTTTTACTAAAGAAAAACTCATTTTTTTGCCACGTAAAATGTATCTGAAATATATTCATTCATATATTATAATTATTATTAGTTTTATTCAAATATATATATATTTTTTTTGTATTTTTATATGAAAAAAATGCCCGAAATAATTTATATATACGATGTTTTTTGATTATTATTTTCGTGTGACAAATTTTGCTATCGATAAAAAAAATTCCTACCTTCGACGTCAAGTGAGTCAATTATTTACAAGGTCTACGCTACGATACAACTGCATATTGAATACACACTGTACAGATATACATGTGTTATATGCATTTTTCCGTGGTGCCGCCTGGCAGCAGATATAGCAAGGAATATGGCAATCACGCGGAGATGCGGCTCCGCAAGGAGACTCGATGTATATCTCATAGAGAAGAACCCACTTTCGGTGAGATACAAATTTTTTGATATTTTCTCGACGTCACAGGAGGGGACGCGGGAACGAAGTCTCGTATCGAAACATATTTTCCGAGATTGAACTTTTTCTTGTACCACCGTATGGGCGGTAATTTCCTTTAAAAAAAAAAGTCTTTCACCCCGTTTCCGACCACTCAACGCATTTATAATCTCGCAATTTTATGCGACGACAAGATCAAAATTTATTCTTGTGTATTCATTTATGTAAAATAAAAAATTCGAAGAAACTCGACGATGTTGCGAAGTATTTGCGGAACAACTACGGAATAACGAAGAATAAGTGCTCTCGAGTGCATCGACAAAAATCGATTAATATCAACATCGTCGCCGTCGTATTTGCTGTGCGATGAAATGGAACGTAACTGATTCGATCGTCGTTGACGAGGATTTAAGGAGGGTGTATCGTTGCGTATTACCAAAGAATGCGATTCACGTGAACTTCCGAGAGAATTTTGACAACTTTCTGATGAAATAAAAATCTGAAAAAAATCAACCATACAAACGGCGCTAAGACGATTAATTTTCCATAATAATAATGCCAAAAAGTTATTAACAAATTAGTAAAAAAAGATCATTGTTTAACGAATTATCCGGAAATCTAACTTTTTCTTTAGCCGAAATTTATTCGATAATATTTTTGAGTGCATATCAATTTTTTGAGAATTTTTTCTATTTAAAAAAAAAGAAAATTATTTAATTTTTCGAAAATTAGAAAAAAATCTCAAAAACATCACAAGTATTAAAAAAAAATTAGCAAATCAATTTCGGCTTCAGAAAAAGTTGGGTTACCCGGTAATTTGTTAAACAGTGATTTTGTTTACTAATTTGTTAATAACTTTTAAAATTATTATTATGGAAAATTAATTTTCTTAGCACCTTCCGTATGGTTGATTTTTTTCAGATTTTTATTAAATTGGGAAGTATTCGAAATTTGCTCCGAATTTCACGTGAATACGCAGCGATACACCCTTAACGAAGCCCCTGCGCGTAACGTGTATCAACAAAATTATTAGTCCCGTGGTAACTGGAGGGCGAGGTGAGTAATCCGAGTAAGAAGATTGAGAAGGAGAGTAGACCTATGCAGAGAGAGACGAAGGAGGTCAGCCGTGCTTTATCACTCTGTATGGAGAAGTGACATTCAGGATCGCAGGGCAATTCTAGTATCGATCGAGTGTAGAAATGAGATAACCCGCCCTTTCTCCACACCCCCGCGCCTCTTCTTCGCCGCTCTGCTCGGTACCGCTCGACAGATCTGCAGCAATATCATCCAACATTCTGGCTGATATACTACAATATTAGATACACTATAGGTCTCTAAACCCTCCGGATTTTGAGGAAAAGTGATGGTGCATTAATCGCGATGAGGTATACCATATATAGTCACTGTATCGAAGCTCCGTTGGGTTCGGTGGAAGCAGATGAGCGGTTAATCGGGAAGCCGCCTGTTATCAAGATAACGAGGAAAAGACGATATATATATATAACGGGGGATGAGCCTCGCGAGTTTATAGGATGAACGACTATGCAACAGGGCTATAAAGAAGAGACCTGAGAGGGTAAGAGAGAAGAGAGGGTCTTGTGGTCGGCGTGAGCTTATCGCCGTTGCTAAGGTACTCATTAATATTCAAGCAGCGCACGAAACTGCCCGGTACTGTGTGAAACCAGTGCCCAGAGCGATAGTAGCAGAACGAGGAAAACTTCGCCGAGAAAGCGAATTTGCGGTCCACGGTGCCATCTCTGAAATATCCGGTGTGTCCCACTGGAGAACCGACACAACGCGGCAACTCCTGGAGAATACCAGATGCTGCTTTCCCGCCCTCAGTCGCAGCAAAAGGCACCGAGACGACTGTGCAGAAATGCTTTCGATCCACCGTCGGTAAGACAAGAGGATAATTAAACCGCTCTCGTGCCTTTACGTTTGTAACGCGGTTTAACGTCGTCAATAGCTCTTCTCGCCGTATTTACGCCAATTCTTTTAATTTTTTTTTACAAATTTCAATATTTTCAAAATTTATCATTTCGTAAAAAAAAATCTTCGCACCTATGATAAAGGTGTTTCGGAAACCGCGCCATTAAATCGTGAATAACATTGAGCGAAGTTAATTAGTTGACAATTTATTTTGGAAAAATTGTATAATCGGCCCTTATCCGCAACCCTCAAACGCCCGATAGTTTCATATTGCTTTGGATGCTCGTTTTCGTTCCGCCGTAAATCTATTTGTTTAATACATTTATGCGAAACAATCGCGCGAAAGCTCGTAACTCTATTACTCCATTAAAAGTTACGTCGATAAAGTATCAAATATGATGTGAAAATGAAGGGAACGCAATGGAACCGCAAGCCAAAATGAATGCGAACGTTGTTGAACGTTTCGTTAAAAGTTTAAATAACGCAAACATGCGCACACGCCGAAAGAGGGGCTGAAGCGGAGGGTGGAGAAGTAGAGGGGAGAGAGGAGGGAGCGATAGAGAGAACATTTTCATTCTATAGCAGAACGCGCTATTTAATTGACGGCATTGCGGTCAGCCTCGGGCGAATTCCCTGCGCCCCTCTCCTGTGTGTATACAGACTCCCCGCACTTTCGATTCGCCAAACCTTCCGCCGACGAGCCACGATTTATATCTACGTCCCCGCGAGCGTACACGCAGTTTCCCGACGGATGGTAAAATAAATATGAAAATCCCGGTTCCGCTTGCGCTGCCAATAAACGACGAGTAACGACCGCCCTTACCGCCCCATAACGCCCCCACCCCTGCGCTGTGTTTGGGGGCTTAATGAGTCTGTCCCGTTTCCCGCTTCGCGAAAACTATTTTATGTAAAACTTTCTCTCTCGCTCATTCGTTTCAACCATTTTTGGGGGGTAGGTAGGCGACAAACAGTTGCCGCACACGTTGAGGGATTGTTCCCGAGTTCGGTATTAGCCGGACGAGATAATTGGGGCTTTCGCAATATTCCGAGGGAGTGAATGAGATGAAGTGATGGTGTGTGTATCACTACGACTGTATGAAAAGCTGCGAAAACGTGAGAGAGACGGAAAGAGAGAGAGAGAGAGAGAGAGAGAGAGTGAGAGATGTTGATCAAAGAGTGATACTGTAATTACCCACCGAATCCCTGAGTGCATTATTAAAATGCACATTTGCTACCAGTTCCTGTGCTCGTTTTCTCGTTACGTCGAGAGAGGTACCCTGTTTCGCGGGCTCTATGGCCCCCGCAGCAACGAATGGCAGTTTGCCTGCACAGAGGTCGAACCCTATTCGATCCATTTTCATTTCTGCAAGCAGCACCCTTTACATCTCCTACCATCGATCTCTCACCTCTCTCCCTCCTGTATATCTATGTATATGTATATACGTATCTCCCGCTTTACCCACAACTGCGGAACCGTAGCTCCGTTCGATTTGCAATTTTTCAAATCCCCGCGAGTCCCTCTCCTCCCCCAAACCCCCGATGTAACAGCGTACCGTTACCATCGTGTACAGTATATATCACGGCTACAGGCAGCGAGGGCATCGCGTACACCTCTTTTACGAAAAACCATTACAAACGACCGGATATAACGTTCAATAAAAACGTTAACATTTCGCGCGTACACACGTGGGTGGCGAACCGTGCTCTCCCCCACTCCCTTTCGTACATACCGTACGTTATACTCGCACAATTTCTCTTGCGTTTGTCTGTGTGCACGGATTTTAGCAACATAAAAGTATTCTACACGTATGAAACGATGTATACGTATAAAATTCTAGAAGAGCCGTATAGATTCGTGTGAAAAGATAACCCGATGCCCAACGAGCGTAAACCCACGTCGGTAAACCGTTCTCAACCCCCTGTATGGACGCACCTATGAACAACGACATAGATACACACATACGTATCGCGGATAAATATCGTGTGCACTACGGTTATACGGGATATATTCGCACGTATTTATAAGCGTCGAAATATTAAAATCGGCATCTTTACGAGCGCGTGTAGTATTTCGCGGTGTGTATGGGAGGAAAAGCGACGTTAGCTATATTCAAGGCTATATATCTTCGCTCCCTCGGGCAATTTATGCATATGTGATATAGATACAGCGAAAGAGAGAGGGTAGAGAAGGCCATACCGCTCCCGGTATCGTTCTATACGCGCGAAATTCTATGTGTATTATGAACAACCTAAACACATGTGTGCCGGTCACCGGGAGTGCCGCAACATCGGAAAGCATATAGCACACGCCGCACCACGGGGAGATATCGTATTCTCGTTTTGTTCATCGTTAAGGCGCAGGAGGGAACGCCGAGAGGCAATCGTGACAGAGACGGAACGGAACATACGGAGAGATAAATTTCGCGATCAATGACCTACATCTGGAAATTATTCATTCGTGGGCTTCCAAAGTCCTTGCCGATCGACTACCTGTACGGTAGCTGACCCCTACGATATCGGTATCGTCGATCATTTTCGTGTCGCACCGAAACAGATCGGAGAATACAGCCGAAGGCGGCAAGAAACATGGATCTCTGAGAACCGTATTTTGGAATTTCGAAAATTGAATTGATGGCACAATGGAGATTTTGTCTTTGCGGGAGACCGGGGTCAGTTGAGACACGGGGCAAGTCGAAACCATGTCGTAAAAAAAAATTGGATATCCCACGCCGTCAATATGGCACTCCAAAATGACTTCCGTGCGGATCCGGTGAAATGTCCGATTTTTTTCAGCGCATTTTCGACTTGATTCGTGTCTCAAATAGCCCCGGTCTCCCCTTTACTACGATTTTCACGAACTTCCTACGATATGATTAGTATAGTAGAATTCGCGAGATCCATACGTTATGGAGCCTCGAGGTACGTTGGTCCGGAGAGATGAAAAACAATTTGGTCCTTTAGCATAGCCATTTTTGTTCTTTTTTACGGCAAATTCTCTCTCGTGTTTCGCCGGTTGATAAAAAAAATACAGTTTGATGGGTTGTTTAGCTAGGACAGCGGTCAAAGGACTATAGGACTACAGGTAGTGCAGAGAGACTCGAAGTCCCGTGAGAAGCGAACAGCCGGCGGTCATCCCGGTATCCCAGTTCCATATGTATGCTTCGTAACCGCTAACTATACCGCCCCAAGCATCTCCAATACGAAATTACACGTCGACAAGCTTGTTCTATAACTGAGAGGCATCGGAAATTGCGATAGATGTGCCACAGCGGGTATAATACACTATTTAAGCAGAACAGAACGGAAGTGCAGCTGTGGAATCAGCCCTTTGCATCATCATACACTCTACGGTGGCGCCATCGACGCACAGAGGTCCATCAGGCTTCAGATCGCTTACACACGATACAACACACAACACGCGACCATCCCTATTCGATACTTAATGCGTAGGTTGCGGTTCGTTCGCGAATCCAGAGCTATTTCGACAATAGCCTGCAAACGAATCTCGTCGGATCTGCCGGGCATCAGCGTCCAAGCGAACACAGGATGAACTACTATCTACGCGAACCCTGCGCATCTCTAACTCTACGCTTCGACCTCCTTGTTCGACTTGCAAAACCCTCTGCTGTACACCCCGAGCGAAATAATTATCGAGAAACGTCGTTATCCTGGGGATTCACGTGTGTGCGGGTGTTTCCGTGTGTCCACTCGAACGATCGTCCTTTGTACCCAGTCGCGCGGACCCAAGCCTCGCGAGTTTCTGCCGCTACTACCCCTGCAGTGCACAGTGACAAAATTGTTTACACTGCAGAATCGTCCATCCAGTAGCCACCAGTGTGGTACGTTCTGTGACGCTCTGCGAAACGAGTGAACCACAGTTTCGAACGAATTCCCGCACACCGGAGTGATGAGTTATAAAATGCGTATGCGACCACAACGGTGTTTGCTGATGTTTCGGGTTGGAATTCCTCTTTTTTTCTGATTACTAACGAACCAACGATTGACCGAACCACTCGGCTCTCCATTGAGTATTCATATATCGCGAGTTTTATTGATTGTTATACTAGTTTTTTTCTTTCGGCGAAGCTATGGACCAAAATAAAATTGATAACTGAACCTGAAGAGAGAATTGGCTTCGTAAACGTGGCGAAGAACTCTACAAATTTGCACCTATCGCGAAAAAAAAATACAACTACCGAAAATATAGTCATTGATCATTAATTTTACGAAGAATTTTAACGATTTTGAAATATTCGATCGTTCGGCACAATGTGCATAAATTACGAAACAGTGCATATCGAAAATAATAATAAAATCAAATATCAGTCAATAATAATAATAATATCAAAAAAATAATAATAGAAAAAAGTAGGAAAAAAAAATGTATCGTAGATGATTCGTCACAATTTTTTTTCTTCCGGTAAATCGATTTACCAAAACGATTGATAACTGAATCTGAAACGGAAATTGACTTCGCGAATGTGACGGAAAATTGCCTGAATTTCAACGTATCGCGAAACAAAATAGAACCGCCGCAACTTTCGTCATTGGTAATTATTTCAGACACATTAAATGCAATTAACATATTGCGTGCTATTAATTAAACTATCGCTATGGCCATTTGTCACGACATGTGGATATTACGCGTATCCGACGATGCAACTCTATCCAAAGTCCAAAGGAGACCAGGAATTTGAATTGTCATGTCCCAGTATGCGCGTTGGAACGCACGACGCGTTCCCGAATGGTGTAACAAGTTTTGCGAATTATTGCGAATATTACACGCATTTGAATCATCCGTCGCTCGACGAATTTTCAACATTGGTAGTACAGTACGCGTCCGAAACTGCAGCGGAATATTCGTTAGTCAGTAGAATATCAACGCTTGAACCACAGCTATTCCCGCGGAGGTACAGAAATTACGCGTGAAACAATTGCACCTCCAACGAAACAACAAGCGTCCGCAATCAGTGATACTATCTCTCTCTGTCTCTCCCTCGAGGCGAACGAAAATGCTCTCGTGCACTTTCGTTTCCGGCGCAAAGCTCTCGTCCACTTTTAAATTTAATTTTGAAAAAGTGGTCCTCCGCCCCCACCCCCTCCCCCACCCCGTCGTTATGCCCTTCAATCGCATACACGGGAATTCATGGACGACGCAAACAAACCGCTGTACCGATGGAAAAAAAATGGTTTTTTCCGTTCGTTAATGATCGTCATTGTGCACACGTGGAAAATACCGTTTCGTCGTTGCATCATCAACGAGAGATTAATTGTGGCTCTACCGTCAAAATATCCGACGTGAACGTTTGTCACAAACACACGCGAAGTTAATCTCCCCAATTTGGCTAATCGAGGCTTTTACACGTATCGTAGAATATGCGAATGCCCATTGATAGAGCTCTCCGTGTAACGTTAATCGAAATACGCGATGAGCAAAAACCCACCGATATAATACAAATCGTATCGTATATATGGTAAACACCGAAAAAAATAATTCGTTGAGAGAACTAATAGTTAGTTAACCCAAATAATTAAATTATTTCAATTAAGAATAAATTTTTATCGACAAAAAAAAAAATTTTATTTGACTTTTATTATTTTTACACTAAAAAAATAATGAGTTAGAAGAACTAACAATCAATTGGTACAACTCATTTTTTTTTTTTTTTTTTCATTGTAAATAAAAAAATATTATCCGTAATAATCAATTTTTTTGGTTGACTAACTATTAGTTCCCCGAATCATTATTTTCGATACCGAGTTCCTCGTGTATTTTCTGCGCTTTTGGATTCTTTTGACGAATTCAAATTAATCAGTTAAACTACGATAATGAAATTAAAAAATAAAAAAAAATAAAAAAAAAAAAACACGGAACAATGGATACCTTTATTCAAATTGCATTGAATTAAATCGCATTTGCGCCGAGATTCGTTGTTCGGGCGTTAATTCAGGGTGTCGATTGAGGTGTGCCATTTTCAAAATGCATGTTGCGCGTATGTGTGAATACGCGTTGTAATCGCAAAGTGGATCAGCGAGGCGGCGAGACTAATGGCGCGCCAATACAACTTACTGTAGTGAGCAGCTGTTATGCTATAATTACTACACTTTACTCCGGCGCAGTATACCACAAGCGGGTATATCTGTTAATTCTGCAAACTGAATCCTCTAATGGGAAGCCCGGCGACGGATCTCACACTCATACGTACACATACGGGCTTTGCGGAGATTCGAATAGAAACTAATTGCCCGACAGACTCGGGCGTCGTTTAGTTCGATCGGAGGTCGTACCACGCGCGATCGAAAAATAAAATTCTACACCTGCCATATACGTTGGGTATACGGGTTGCGGTGGAGGGAGGAGGGGCTTAGAGAGTTGTATGGCTTAAATTAGAGATAAAACCATACAACTCGGGAGGGATTCGCGCCATAGTTCGGTACGCTCGTTAGATACTCGATTATGCGAACGCGCTTCAGGCTCATGAGATTTCCAAACAAAATAACATAATACAAGCGGTAAATAGTGCGCACATCGCTTTTCGAAGAGAGAATTTTTTGTGTGTAGGTTAACGATCTATCGCCCAAGCGCCGTACGGGGAACAATGACAAATGACTCGCGAACAAAAGTGATCCGATAAATCGTGAAATATATCTGATGGCCTCTGAAAAGTGGACAACCTTCGGCGCGATCGCAGTGTCGAATGTGCGTCACTTCTCAAAGATTTTGAACTCGTGGCGGAGAGAGAGAGAAAAAAAGAGAGAGAGAGAGAGAGAGACGGAAGAAAAAAAAAAAAAAATTGAGAGCCGCGTCGCGAGAAATGAGCTTCGATTATGGGCGCGTGACCGTGGCAAACGATACTGCCATACGCCGGAATCCGTTTACCGTCCGTCACTAATATGGGATTCTTTGAAAATAATGAGAGGCTACAAGTGAATGAGTTAAAAGAAACGAAAGGCTGCAATGGGTTCTCATCTGTTTGAGTCCTGTGGATGTAATATTACAAAGAAATAATTTTGCGACGAGAGAGAAAATAATACAGTAGAACTTCGATTATCCGATTATCGATTCGGTGTATTCGAATTTTCAGTTATCCTAACGACTGTGTCGATACATTGTTGCGCGACGTAACGAACTCCGATTTTTTTCGTATTTTTTTTTATCCCTCTATATCGGATTTCTCTTGCATTCGCTCAACGGAACTTCGCTTTTTTTTCGAAACCGAATTTCCGTTGTAATACGGACAAAAATCGTGAATCTTTCCCCAAAAAAATAGATAAAAAAGTAATACCAATAAGATATTAATTTAAACAATTCTAAAAAAATAAAAAACAAGTTACCCTTTCGGCGGCCATTTCTTTTTTTTTTCAATATTTTTCGACAATTTCGATATGAAACTTTCGATCAAAAAAATCGTGACATTTCCTCAATTCGAAAAAAAAAAAAAAAAAAAAAAAAACCGGAAATAAAAAATTTGACTCCATAATTTACGAATTTTTTATTTTTTTTAAATTCAATATACTCCGTTAAATTTTTTTTTTCGCTACGGAATAATGTATATTATTTGATTATCCGAATTTTCGATTATCCAAACGATTTTCGGACGCAATTACTTCGGTTAATCGACGTTCTACTGTACTTGGATTCCAGGAGAAGAGAATTGTTTTTGTTGTATCGCTTATCGCAATCAGTAAGGGCAAAGCGCTCGGAGGGGCACGCGGATGCAAGAAAATACTTGAGACCCATTGGCGACGAGTCGACGAGGCGTCGGATTGATAATATCGTGCGGCGCGAATGAACTCAGTTGAAAGCCAACACAGCGCGATCTATCATTGGGGCTCACGGACGCGAACAATCCCTACAAATACTCTTCGGTAGCGCCGATAGTATCCTATATACGCACTCTTCCTCTCCGTAACACACGAAGACAGAGTCAATACCTCTCACGTACAGTCATTCGCAAACACGAGTTACACACCTGAACGATCAATTTGTTCGTTGGTTCACGTGCAGTTTGTCACACAGACTCAGTGTGACTCCGTTAAACATTAACGTATTACGCTGCCAAACGTATTCAGTCTAAATATACTTTAAGTATATTTGCACGTATGTAGAGCATCAATCAATCTGATCCGCGACACGATTTGCTACGTTTATAATGGTTCAACAGCAGATTTATCAATTGCTCGCGCGACAACACGGTGGGGACATCGCGGAAAAATATTATTTATTAATAATGAATATATTTACGTAATAATAATAATAATAATAATAATAATTTTTTATTTATTATCTATATGTATATAATTCCGAAAATTCAATGTAAAATTAATAATAATAATAATAATAATAACAATAATTTAATAAATAATGATAATAATCATAAAAAATTTATAAAAAATATTTTTCACCGTTTAGAAAAAAGGGGATAACGGTGATTTTCGTTAAGGGCTGCAATGTCAAGAATCATCGCGATTGTGTCACGGAGAGGTGAACTCATTATCCCGAAGGTACGGGCGAAGCGACTCGGTTGAATCTCACTTTTACACGCACGATCGCCGTTCTCCTCTATAGCGCTCACAGCCATCAGAGGGCCCCCAAGCTTTTCCCATCTTTCACGTGTATAGATATAGCGGGTTGAGTGTAACCTCTCGTGGTCGTCACCGCCTCCACGAGATAGAGGCGAACGCGGAACTCTGGTTTTTCATCGAGCCAATTTGCATACAGAGCAGCCGGAGCTTATTGTCCCGGGAGATTGAACTACTACTACTACTACTACTCGGTTGGGGGTCAATTTGAATCCACATCACGGTCCATTATTTTCCGGGATCGAGTAGCCGACCGTACGCGCGCGGCGGGTACCGCGTTACGTAGCGCTCCCCCCCCCCCCCTCCCGCTTTCTTCTCTATTGTCTGTCTCGCGCGTAATATTGAGAACAGAAAAGTTCGAAAGAGGCGAATATCGCGGTCAGCAGTGGAGCTTTGCCTATCGTATTATTATCGCGGCGAAAAAAAAAAAAAATAAAAATAATTCTCGGAACAAACGACGATCGATCGCGGAGATTATTACATAACCTATCTTTCCAACTGTCACTCGAGAGAAAGTCCGCTCTGACGCTATTACGAAGGAATATATTCGAGAACTTCTATATGTATACTTATCGTCTCATATTCGTGTTTAAATCCTTGACATTTAGAGTCGATGTTTAACGAGCGCATAATACGTCGAGGGAACGCGAGTCTCGAAGTTGTCGGGATTGCCAAACAAATCGATGCGAAACTTTACTTCGTGATGTATATTACGCGAGAAGAGCTTTCGCGGTTCTCAGTCGAGAGTAACGATGAAAAAGTTGTGATCGGCAATGAATCGATCGAGTTTTGATTTTGCGATTGCATAACGTCGTTATTATGCACTCGGAGAAAAGTTTGTAGTTAACAAATTTATATTAAAAAATTATAATTTTTTTATTTTTTATATAATTATATATAGTTTTTTAAATTAACGATTTTGTTACAATCGCTACGAATAAACTTTTTTTTTTCGTGCGAATTATTGAAAACGCGTGAATAACAAAAAAATCGAAAAATGGCTGCAGTTCGGGTTGATTTATCGATGTATCAACGAACGCGACGAAAAAAACAAATGGCGTTACGTACCTCTTTAACTTTGTCGCGACGTTCCCTGGCGATCGGGTCCTTGTCTTCACCGCCGACGGTTTTGGGCAGCGTGTCTGCAAGTGCCGGGGGCACAGTTTCGAGAAACTCCTCGTGGCCTCGACGTGCACCAGCGTTCAACGGGGACGCGCTGCTCGTACGCACACGCGTATCACCATCGGCCATTTCCGGTTTTTCCAAAGTCTTCTGTTGCTGATATTCCTCGTTGATTTTAGCCTATATATTTGAAAAAAATGCATCCTCGTCCCCTTTCGATCTCTCGTTGCTCTATTCTCCTTCGCGTACTCTCGAATATTCTTTCGGCTTTTCGACGAATCGAGGATTAAATAAAATAAAAACTTTCGCCTCACATCGTTTATGCGACGCGAGTATAAAAAGATCGAAAAAAAAAAAAAAAAAACTGGTTCGAGATAAATGAGATGTATCGAAATGCATGCCGGTGAAAAAAAAAAAAAACGCGTTCGCGTTTTCAGCGCGTGAAACAAAGGAATTGCTTGTAATTACTCGACATTACCGTACGCCCATAACGTTCTTAATTAAATGTTTCTGCGCGCCGAGCAATGAATCTCTCGTGGGGTCATTCGTCGATTTAATCGAAGCAACGCTCGCGATGTAATAACTATTCCTTCCCACGTACTAAACGACCACGCGAGTTCGTAAGAGTCTCAATGACGAAAGTCGATGAGGGAGGAAGGGAAGAAGATATTTTTCACGCTCGATCTACATTCACCGAGCGAACGAGAAACGTGTAACTAGCCTACATCTCGATCAAGGTTATCCGGTATCTCGTTCTCTCTCGACGAGTCAAAGAGAGAGAAACGTCCCGAACGTTTTATATACCGCTCGGAATCCGCTGTGCAACGCGTTCTCAATGCTCTCGGCGCCCGTGCGCGCGCGCGTTCACTACCAGCTGACAACGATATAGAACGACGGGTAGGCAAGCGAGGGAAACGCGAGAGACTGTCGCCCGACGAGATTTGTTACGAATAATACGCGGCATCGAGAAAGTTCTATTTTAAAAACTTTCTCGTAATTATAATTCAACGCGGCAATAAAGAAAATGGCGGAAAAAAATAATGAGAAATCGTTAATTCGTTGTTTACTTGGCGAGAGAAATGACAAACTCACGCGATAAGCGTAAAAAAAAAACACTAAGTGCCTCTCAAGGCGTCTATACACGCAGGTTGGTGTATACATAACAGTTGAACGTAAACAAACGGGCGCGCGCAACCACCTGAGTGTTCTACCTATCCATAAATAGAAAAACTTTTGTTTTTATCGTTCATGTAACAATCGATAGTCGACTGGTAAACTTATGATGAAAATAAATAGGTCACGCAAAACAATGAACGGTTTAACGAGTTCTCGAGTTTTTTTTTTACGATAAGACGAAATATTTGACGAAAAAAATAAAAGAGAAGAGGCAGAGTGCACGACGAAACGAAATATTTTGATTCTGAAAAGATCGAGAAACGGGGACGAGACCTGTAATTTTTGCTTGTCAGCGATGAGGTGGATGTCCTGTGCTTCATCGTCCTCGTGATGACCTAGACCCGGTGGCAGACCGTTCGGATGAGCAGCACCGGGTCCGTGAGGATCCATGGGACCAAGAATCGCGTGCGGTGGCGCCGGTATTAATAATTCCGGTCCGGCTTTTTGTATACGCTGATAAACCCTGTAAACACTATTAACCGCCGCACCGCCGGTACCACCACGAAAATCCGGTAGAAAGAAGAATGCCCCGAAACACACGACACCAAACGTCAAAAACACAAGGAGTATGAGATACTTTTCACGGGGCCTGAAGGCACGTCGCGAGAATAACGGTACCGGCACACCGTTAACGAAACGCTGATAAGACGGCAATAGGCTCGTACCCCCCGTCATTGTAATGTCAATTTGTCACACAAGTTTTTCGTCAAACCAAACGCGAACCGCAAACCGACGACAGCCGCGTAACAACCCGTTGTTGTTGCCGTTTTACTATCCGTCACACGCCATTACGGTGGCACACGCGCGCCATCTGATTCCCGAAGTCGATATCACATCGAGTGAACGCGCGAACGCCACCCCAACGACTAACCGGCGCGATGCGCCGAGGCGAGAGAGTACCGTAAGTAAGTAAGTAATTGCCGTCGGTTGGGCCGTTGGGTTATCCGCTGCTGCAGCGACAGCGTGCAACTGACTGGCAGGATGAACCTCGCCACGAAGGGTGCCGCGCGCGCCCTCTAGCGTTTTCCTTACCGTTCGCGTTGCTTCCTTTCGATGTTGCCACGTATCCTTTTAAATCTTTTTTTTTTAACGCGACGATAACACGTAACATAAAAATAAATACGTAACATTGAAAATCCTGAATTCGATTTATCATTTAAAACTTTGAGGAAAGAATTTCTATTCACGTTATTCAATAAAACGGAGAAAATGATGGAAATGCGATTTATGTATATTCGATGTTGCCACGTATCCTTTTAAATCTTTTTTTTAACGCGACGAAAACACGTAACATAAAAATAAATACGTAACATTGAAAATCCTGAATTCGACTTATCATTTAAAACTTCGAGGAAATAATTTTTATTCACGTTATTAAATAAAACGGAGAAAATGATGGAAATGCGATTTATTTATATTCTGCAGAGCAATTTATTATTCAAGGGGACAAGGAGATAGCGGAAATGTAGTATTTTTAAAACAAAATACTCATGCAAAAAGTATAAAAATCGATAGTTTGTACATTGATCTAGCACATGGATAATAATAATAATAATACATAAAACAATACAATAGTTATATGCAACATTAACATCTACTAACGTATTATAAACTCCACGGATGCTCAGAGATCATGTTTCTTACGGTCGTATATTTATAATAAGTATTTTCTAATTTATCCATTTCCGCCTCAACATTCGATACATAATTTATGTAGTTAATATTTTGTCTCTATATATATATGTGTGCTATATAAATTTTTAACGGTTGAAAGAGTCCTAAGTAGCATGGCTAGTATCACAATTCTGACATTCACGTCTCTATGTCGGAACAATCTTAAACACTATCCGCTCGTAAATTAAATTAAAACAATTTTTTTTATTTCCCTTAAATTTATAACATCGAAACATCTCTAAATAGTAAGCGATCGTCGAATTATATACATGAACTTAAAATCCTACCAACTCGCGTAATAATCTCGCGTTCTATATACATCGAAAAAAAAAAAAAAAAAATAGACAGTAGTTTATAGGACGATAAAGCGAAGAGCGTTGTTTTTTTTTTTCACCAGAGAAAACGGCTGAAACAACTTGTCACGTTACAATAAAACATCGCATACGACAATTCTACACTTACAACGATAATACTATCGAATGGTATCAGTTTACACTTATTTTTTTCGACAACTCATTCGCTCGATTAATTATAAAGAATTTAAAATATTATCTATATATATAACGCAGCTGCGCGCCGAAGGTATCTAATACGAGACTCGAAAATTAATGAAATCGTAATAGTTTGAGTTTTGTACATAACGACCGCGTGACGAAATTAACGTAAGAAAAACCAGTCGACTCACCGTCGTACAGTATTATAATGTTGGCAAAGTCGAATGGCACTTTGACGACGTTGACGATCGATAAAAAAAAAAAAAAAAAATTTATCAAATTTAAAGATAACGTCGTCTAGTTTTTCGGGCGAAAGCGCGACATGTAAAAATCGCAATCGGTGCAATAGGTAGCGGGTTCGACGACTTGCTTCTTTCGGCACAGATGGCAAGGAGTCATGCGCGGCATTCCCGTTACGGAGGCGGATTTTTGCATGGAATTCGGGGTCTGAATCGAACCCGACGTCATGCACTTCGCGGCCGCTTGAAACGGTCCCTGTTTCGCTTGTTTGGCTACCGCTTGATGTTGGTAATTTGGATATTTCATGTTCGACTGTATCTGTCCGTTTTGCAAAGGATTTGGATAAGTCTGATTGGGCGCGAGAACATTCTGTTGCTCGATCTTTTGCGGTGGTCTTTGATAATTTTCAATCCTCTGTTGCTGCTGTTGCTGATAAGAAGCGGTCGGATTTGGTGGCGGTTGGTACTGCGGCAATGGCTGATTAGACCTATTGACTTGCTGCTGCTGCTGCTGCTGCTGCTGCTGCGGTTGACCATTCTGATGGGGATAACCCGAATAGGAACTTTGGGGATATTGATTTTGCGTGGCATACTGCTGATACGGATTTGGCGACTGATTCGAGGGATAAACAAACTGCTGACCATGCTGCACCGTTATAGGACTCGCGTTGTGACTCGACGGTGGTATCCTTTGATTTATATTGTTCTGTTGACTCTGTTGTTGCTGCTGTTGCTGCTGTTGTTGTTGTTGTTGCTGTTGTTGCTGTTGTTGCTGCTGTTGCTGCTGCTGCTGCGACGACATCTGTTTGTTCATCTGATTGTGCTGTTGTTCGAGATGATAATAATTCTGATAGCCATTCTTCGGACAATTGTTCATTGATTTTTGCTGTTGAACAACCGCCTGTGGATATTGATTGTGAATCTGCGCCGGATAAGGACTCGCGGGTTTTTGCGTTTGCGACAATGGTATCGTCTGATTACGCGGATGAGACGTCTGTGTCTGGGGATAGGCGGCTGGCGGTTGATGATAAGCCGCGTAACCATTTTGGGAATATCTTATCTGTTGCTGAAGCTGTGGCGAGTAGGAGACCGGTAACTTCGATTGTTGATTCGTCGGCGAAACGGAATAAGTTTCCTTTGCGACGTCTCTGCTCTCGTTGCTGTAAGCAGCGTACATTTTTTTCTGATCCTGAATTGATACCATAGATTCGTTGGAATTTTGTCTGCCGAAATTTGGTCGCGTGTTCTCCACTGTCGATCCAATGGGATTAACGCTTCTCAACTGATCTTGGAAAGGCGTTGCGGGAATACTGTCCGCTTCGGATTTAAGTGGCAGCGTGTGCTGCTGAAACTTCGTAACCGGGTTGCCGTCGCGACTGAGTTCCGCTTCTTGAAGACTACGAATTTCTCTGAGTACCTGCGCCGTTTCAGGTTTATTCATCGCCGAACGCAATACCCTCTCAAGAATCGGATTCGGTATGTAAGAATCTTTTTCGTCGTCCTCTGCCGTCGCGACGAGTACCACCTGATCACAGAACGAAACGCTTTTCTTCTTACCGATTCTCCGTTTAGTCTTTCGCGGTGCGATATCATCCTCGTTCGGCAGTATAGTCGTATTTTGAATAGTGTTTTGCATAGCAACTTCGCTTATATCATCCTCTGGATAATCCACTGGTAAACCATTTTCGTGGGGCAACGTCAGCGACATCGAGAGAACAGCGGCGTTCAATCCACCGTTTTGAGGAGTCGGACAAACCGGTGCAACGGGATTGGCGGCAACAAAGTTACTCTGAACGTTGCTGGATTCAAAATTCGGATTCAGAATCGGCTGATTTTCGGATTTGGCAAATGCGGGTATATTATCGCTCATCACTGCGGCAGACTGTTGCGCATCGTCGTGCGGATGTTGCTGTGATTCTTGAGAATCCATCATCGCCGGTGAAGAAGCTCCGCAGTTGTTAATTGACGCGAGTTTCGTTTGCGGTTTTGTCTCGACTTCGATTTTCGGTGGCGGTTGCATTTTAATCTGTTCGAATCTCGCGGCCATATCCTTCACCGACGACAAGACGGTTCTGGCGCAATCGGGAACGTCTCGGCCGGGCGGTTGTTCGACGACTTGTCCCAAGCTATTCATCATCAGATCGCTCGTTCGCCTGGCGATAGTGGATCCAGAGGATGATCTTACCTTCGGTACGTCCTGACCGTCCAGCGGGCCCTGTTTTTTCATTCTTCGCTCGGCCTGTTTCGCTTGCAACTCCCTGAGCCATGTCTCCCCGGAATTCTTTTCTTCGTCGTTCGCTTCCTGATGTTGAAGATTTCTCCTATCATCGGAGGTATCGGACGCGAGTATCTGCTCCCTTTTCATTTGCAATTGAGCCAAAAGGCTGCCGATCTGTTGAACTTCAAGCTGCTGTTGCTGTCGTTGCGGAGGTCTGTACTGCTGCGACTGTTGATTCATAATCTGTTGATACTGCTGCGAAGTCGTTTGCGTTTGAACCATTTCAGGCGCTACTTCCGGAGGCGGCGGCGGAAAGTCTTCGCTCGGTTGGCGCGAATGAGTCACAGAAGGTATCGATGGATATGGCGGCGGAGGAAATTCTTCGCTCGGTTGTCTCGAATGCGATACATTTCCATTATCAGGATAAGGCGGCAGAGATTCCGGTTGTTGTTGATGCAGTTGTTGCGGCTGCTGCTGCTGATGATGAAGTTGCTGTTGCTGC
Source organism: Buathra laborator (assembly GCA_934046635.1). NCBI lineage: Eukaryota > Metazoa > Arthropoda > Insecta > Hymenoptera > Ichneumonidae > Buathra > Buathra laborator. The sequence continues at coordinate 12,836,290 of OW203900.1, forward strand.
TTCGCGGGACTCTGCTCGCTATGAACGTCAGCGCGCGTCACCACGAAAGTCGGTTCGTACAAAATTCCATTCGCGTATTGCACAACGTCGTCCTGAATTCGAGGCTTTTGATTGTAACTCTGTTGACTCGAGTTTGACGATGACGACGATTGATTGTTGACATTCGGATCGACATTGTACGACGGCAAGAATGGCAGCGAGTGCGGCTCCGACGAGTAATCCGCGTAATTTCCGTTTCTATTACCCGTGACAGCGTTACTCGTGTAGTTACCGGCAGCCGTGTGATTCCAATAAGAGTTCGTCGGCTCCTGAGAAGTTCTATTCGCGCACTGACCTTCGGTTATACCGTAAATCGATTTTTCCGATTGATGCTCGTTGTTGCGCACTTCTCCTGCGGAACACTTAGACTTGCTAAGCTGGGAAGTGGTACGGAGCGGTGGGGGTGGCGGTACCTTCGCTACGTGCAACGCCTTTCCGGCGCTGCCGTGGAAACTCTTTCTCATCAGGCGACTTCGCTCCAAATTTGGATTTCCCGAGTTAACGTTACTGCCGTTGCCGGCAAATTCGAGATGACCCTCCGACAGATAGCCACTCAACGATTGACTCGGATCGTTACCCTTCAAACCAACGCTCGAATCGTCCACCGACTGTTTCGGCAGTGTATTGCTCACAGCTGCCGGCTGTTCGGGCACTTGACCGTCCTGTCCTTCCCTCAGGTCAGGCATACTACGATTTTTTCTCTTTATCAAACCGCCCATCAATAACTTTCTCCGTATTTTGTGTTGTTTTTTTCCCTGTTTTGAATCGCCGCTCGTCGCGTTAGACGCGTTATTTTGGGCGTTTTTGGTCGCCACGTCTATCGTCGTTTCCTTGTTGACTTTTTCCGGCTTCACGGTTTTCGGCGACACGGACATTCTTGACGGAGCTATCGAGAAATCTTTCGATACGTTTTTGTTCCTCTCCTCGCTTCTCGCGCGTTTTTTGTCCTTCTTGTCGTCGTCGCATCGCTTCGTCCGACCGAACAATCCGGTTCTCTGTGTCGGCCTATCGTACAGCATGTATTCCTCGTCTTCGATCACATTTACCGCTGTTGCTTTGCTCCTCAACGTCTTTTTCTTCGGCAGTGTTGCGTATATCTCAATGCTCTTCGTCACTGGTTTCGTCTCAACTACCGCCGGAACGTTTACCAAAAGCTCGCGACTGTTTTGTCGCGAATGATTACCCTTGTCTCGCGAACCTTGTCGCGAGTGCTGTCCTGACTTACTGCTCTCGCGCGAGTGCCTTCCTTCCGGTGCGGTCTCTTCTTTTTCGCCGTTCGCGATCGCTTGTTCCTGAAGTATTCTCTTGTGCAAACGCTTCGCTATCATGACGCAAGTACTGTGAGTCAGTCGGGCGTTGGACATAGCTTTTGGATTATTGTAGGGCGCGTCCATCGCTGCTCTGGCTTTGCTATTCGCCGCGTTACAGAGTGCTACCGCTGTCCCGAGATCGCCAGCATCCTCCGCAGCTTCGGCCTTTCGCAGCAAAGCGTCACTCTCTTTGCAGAGACGATCGCAGTCGTCGCCCGGTGATGGCTGATAGCATTCGGGTATCTGCGCAAGCTGAAACGATTCAAGGAAAAAATGGATTTTAAATAACTATCGAAACTCGAATTGTTGAAAATAATTTTGTAACTGCGATTTGTAAAATACGAAATATAAATTTATACATATAGTGAAGGAAATGGAGAGGAAAATACTGCGAGAAAGAAATTTCAATAAGAATGACTAAATATTTTTATATTCGGTGTTTTTATATTGTTAATATCTTGATTATTATTTGTTACACATATTCAGAAATATAATCTAAAATATATCCGTAATATATCATTATTTTTCGCCGAAAATATATTGGATATATCATAGATATATTTTGCAATATGCTTTAGCTTTTCGCGTGGAGAAAGTCAAACTAACGATATATATCAAAATGAAGACTATCTGAATAATCGGTTCACAGCAAATTGATATTTTGACTCACCTGTAAATTGTGCTTTAATCCTTGTTGAAGCGGTAGACTGTCCGTAGACGAGAGAGAGTACGAGTCGTATCCAGGATCATAGTGTCCGCTGCTGCTGCTCGACGATTCCCCGGATTTGCTTGTGGGACTCTTCGGTACACCGGAATTTCTTTGCATCTTGTTGACGATATAGAGATAAGGATTGTCCATCGTAGTGGAGGAACTCGACGATGCGCTGTTACGATCGCCCGACCAATTGCCGGAGTCTCGTTTGCGCGGAACGTTCTGATGATCAGGAATGCTAATACCATCCTGCGGTGTCGAACCGGCGCTCAAGCTTCGCGTAAGTTGCATCTGCTGTTTCTTCTGATGCTGCATAACGCTTTCGACGGTACGACGACTTATGTACTTCGACTCTGCTTCGCCGTCGACGACGTCCCGCGATCCGGCGTTCATCTGATTGCCGAATATGTTGTTCTGTATGTCAGCGAGATTCTGATAGTCGCTGTATATCCTTCTCTGCGTGTATATGTGCGGCGGACTGTCCGGATTCGGCGTAATCGCTCGTCTCGCTGTATTATTCATCGGTGGCTTCTCGGGACTCGGCGTTACCGATCTCCTGGCGTTGTTCTTCGGCGGCGTTTTCAAACCGTTGCCGTTCGGTAACGGTGTGACGGTCTTCGGTGCATTTTCCGTGTTAACCGGAGTTCCACCCGGTGTCGCGTACAGCAAAAGAAGCGGTTGATAACGACCTCTCCTACATTTCTCCACAACTTGTTCCCAACGCGGACCAATTTCCTTCACCGTTGCGTCGTCGAAGTATATCCAAACCTGAAGCAAATAAAATTCATAAAATTGTTACTAAAACTCTCAACGGAATTGCCTTTTTCGTTTTTTTTTCACTTCCGAATACTACCGATTAAGGAAAGAAGTTTTACCTTTAGCTTCGTGTGAAAGAAAAATGTGGAATAGTGCTTTCCATAGTAAGTCACGACGCCGACGAGATTGTGAACCGTCGAGGCGCCCCATCGGGAATCAACGACGCTGTGAAATACATCGCTCAACCGAAGACAAGTCCCCACCGTCGCGAATACGTCCATTATGTGCTCCAGAGAAGGCCTCTCGCTGTCCCACACAACGCCGACCGACACGATCTCCGGACGATTCATCAGAGTCCTGCATATCTGTATCTTTGCTCCGCAGGCGCTCTATAAAAAAAAAAGAAATGATTATTCAGTGAATATACAAATATTTCATTAGGAAACACGAATCTCCTAATTGCCGGGATCATCATCCGCGTACGAAAGATTTCTTAATGTTGATTATGATTATTCGTTGGATCTATCGCTGACTTCGCTTTCATTTAACAAGGGAAAGTATTTTATTCGCACGTTATTCTTTTATACTCTTTCGTGGTGAGAAATTACACCCATAACGGGAGGGGGAAGAAACGAATATACCGGATCTTACGTTCCGAATGTGTCAAAGACCCGGAAAACCAACACTGCCGCAGGCCATCGCGACTCATCGGTACGAACAGATCGTTTTTCGCGGAATTAGAAATTTCGTCGATATTTCCAATTGCGCAAATATACTTACTGGACAGTCACGAATATCGCCCATTCCTCCGGCACGCCGAAGTAATTGACCGAAGAGATCGGGACTCGATCGCGAGGCTGGAGGACTCTGTCGCGCTTGTGACGTCAGCGCTGACGCCGAGACATAGTGAACCATCTGTAATTAGAGAGAAAAACATCGATGAAAAATCGGTATTAAATGAGTAATTTGTTTTTACGGTTTGTTTCTCTTTTTTTTTTTTAGGGAAATTTTTTTCTCGTATCAATTTCCAAATGAGTAATTTATTTTTATGGGCTTTTTTTTCTCGTCCCTTGAGACCCACAAAGTTTTCTCCCTCGCAAATCCGTATTTTCTTGATAGCGCTCAACGAACCAGTAAATCCCCGATTAACTAATCCGTTTAAGCGGCGTCTTGGCGCTCTCGACGATTATCCAGCACGCGGCTTCCTCCTCAGGTTCCTCGAATCATTCGCAAGAATTCCCGCGGCCCTTCCTCTCTACAGAAATAGAATGCCGAGACGCAGACTCAAAAAATTTCCCACGCACTGGCGCCGGTTACGAGACTTCCGCAAATCCACCCCCGAGACATTTTGCACGTTTGCGGCTCTACCGTCGAGCGAAAAGGCCGAAATTTTCCAAAGGTTCTTTTTTCTTTTTTTTTTTTTTTTTTCAGTCGTCGTCAATAGGTCAGCAGGAGCCCAAAGCAAATTCTAACCGAACGATGGCTTTCCAGGTAAAGATCGATCGGTCGTAAAATCCTCGGGGTCTTTCTATACCTGCGTACGAACTCACCGTGGGAAAAAAAAAGATCGAAGAATCCTTCCGAAGAAATTTTGGTGCGATATCGAGAAAATATCCGGTTTGCAATTAATGATTTATTTATTTACCGATACCATCAATGGAAACTGATAAGAATACTAATACTGAAGGTAATTATCCGATAAAAGAAAATCCGATTGAATATTACGGAAAATTACGAAGAAATTACAGGAATGAAAATTTGAGAAAAATTATAGAGAAATTAAAGGAATTAAAAATATGAGAAAAACTACAAGAGAATTTTTGAAATTAAAATTTAAGAAAAATAAGAGAAAAAATTACAAATTAAAAGAGAACTGTTTTTCGCAATAGTTGCGAAAAATGTTCTCTACGAAATATTTCCGTTTATTTTTCCGCGCTAAAAATAAATCGACCATTATTTTTTGTCTATTATCAAAGGGAACATTCGTAATAAACAATAATAGATTTATTTTTAATTCCTCACCGACTTTTCGTATCGCATATTAAATTCGTACTTTCGTATCGCAAAACAAACGCATCAGATAAGATTTATTAATTGCACAAACCTGCGTGAAGGGCAATGGTTCGGAGGTGGCGCCGCAAGCCCCGCAAACGCTTTGTTCTACGAGAGTCATGGCAAATTTTTGATGAGGAACGCAGTGTCTCGCGCTGCACATATCCTCCGCTTCGCTGCTCGCGATGTGCAGATGAATCCGCAGTAAAATATTTTCCTAAAGAATAAACAAAAAAAAACAAAAATCCTTTCAATCCAATAAAATTTTATCACAAGTGCTTTCATGTAACGCGAAATACTTCGATTTTTTTCTACTATCGACCGAAAAAAAAAAAAAAAAAAAAAAAAAAAAAAAAATCAATCGACCGTCGGATATACGGTTGTTAGCCTTGATGCGCTTATCCCACGCACCTCGACTATGTGCGTTCATTGTGACTCCGAGGTGTATGCCAAGTTACACATGTACCAACATAGCTCTGCCAACCGCATAAACGTGACCGTAATGTAAACGAGAAAGTAGATTCGACGAGACATTCGCGTACCGCGGTATCTCTTAGCCGCGTACATGGGCTTTGCTCGCGAGCGTTTAGAAGGTTTAAAAAAACTCTCCTATAAAATTCTGCGATGTTTCTCCGAGTTATTTATTCCCAATTATATTAACCATTATTACTGGCATTCAATTATCGACGTACAATGATTTTATTTCATAAGGAAATATCGATTTTATCGCGATCACGAAAATAGCATTTATGCATATGCGATGTATTGTACTTACGAAACATTCGGCGGCATCGTCCATAAATCCCAACTGGAATCTTTGCTGATCGAGGAAGCTTTCGGCAAGGGCGCGTCGCAAAGCGTCCGGGGGTAGAGCGCTCTCTTGCGAAAACTGCAGCTGCGAAAACAGGTCCTGAAACACACACAATAGGGGGGATACCGATAATGAATACACTTCATTCACGTTGAATGGACGAATGGAGAACAGAGTCGGGGGTGTTTCATTCCCATTTTACAACTGGTTCGGGTCCTTTCCAAAAAAAAGGACCCCTCTCTTGTACTACCGAAATCCATTCATCCCCGCAAAACGTTGACGAGAATAATAGAGAATCGCTCATCGAAAATCGCGCGTCGATTGTTACATCGATAAAACGATTTATTTGTGGTTAAAAATGTACAGTTAGATATGGCGAAATAAATGTGTAATTATAGTTAACGATTAATAATTGAGCCGAATAATTATTATTATTATTATTATTATTTTATAATAATTAAAAAATCTTATTTCGCTCGACTGAGAATCGGTAACAATAAATAAACATTTATTTCGATATATCGATCTATACATTTGTTAACGACAAATAAAGTCTCTTCCCCCCGTATGGAAAAAAACTGTTAGAAATATATGAAGTTAGGCGTTTATATATAATTATATAAGTTTTTTTATTATATATATATATGCAGAAAAATATTCATTATATGAACGTTTTACATCCATTATATACAATTTTTCGATAAAAATATATTGAATATATCGTAAATATATTTTGCGATAAAATTTGTAAGTTGTTTTTTTTAATAATTATCTACGTCTGAAAATACTACAACGCAACCTTGGCAAGCAAGAATTACGACGTTATTTACGAAGAATTCATAAGCGTCATCATAATTTACAATCGGAGTGTCATCAATACATCGAGAGTCTCCGAAGATCTTTTTAACTCGTTTCAGATAGGTATCGGTGTACGCAGAACTAATGAGATTTCAACGATCTGTCGTATATTTACAATCGACGTAACTCCAGGAAAGAGTAGGATAGACACAAGAGTCCATTACAACGATAAAATGAGAAGCAGTACGCGAGGTCGCGTCGATTTTGCCGTAGCGCGAGCGGGGAAAGTCAAGCGTTGCGGAGGCTGCTGCTGCTGCTGCTGCTGTAGCAAATCTCTCTCGCGTGGCCAAGTCATCAAGCTCGCGGGGCAAAGAATTTTTTTTTTTTTTTTTTTTTTTTCATTTTTTCGCCATGCATTTCCTAGTGACACGACCCGCCGCAACTCCGCACGTTTCTGGATTCTTCGACGATTGCGGCTTTTTCCGTAACTCGCGAGAATCGAAAAACGCAGCGTGTCTATATCGCCGAAGTTATACGATATATTTTACACATATTCAAGAGAGCATATACTGTATATATGTATGTATATATACTATGATATCTTCAAGCGCGAAGGTTTTACTCGCGCGGTGACTGGCGCAGCGAGTTTCGTAAGAACGAGCGCGCGCGGGTTTCGGTACCTCTCGGCGGCGCGAATAACGGTCACGTGAACGGGGCTCCCGCGTATATACTGTATATACATATATAAGTATATATTATAAACTCTATACGTGTGTAGAAAGTAGGTAGGGACAACGCTTCGGGGTATTTCGAACTTGTCAGGGTTGATGCGTCGCGTAACTCACGAGATTAAATTTTCAGACTCGAAACTTTACGGTAATGACATTATAATCGCGATACGCGATTCCGAAGAGCCTCGAGTTATCAATCTCATAGAAGCGTTTTGTGGGAGTGGTGAATTATTCTCCGAGAATCATATGCCTCTCGCACCGGTTTCATTTCCTGAGTGATTTTCTTGAATGAAAGCGATTCCGGTGCGAACAGATCTACGCCATCGGGTTTACTGTTAACGAGAATGCTACAGAGCCTCGAGGCAAGTATATATATATATATATATATAAAACGAGGATAGTTGTATCGGCGATCATAGTAAAGTACTCGGAAACGCAGAAACGCGGAGAGAAAGAGACAAAAAAGTTGTCAAAGCCGGTATGCCAATGGATTCGGTCGGATCGACTAAAGATCGAGACTCAGGATAACGAGTCCGCAGACATCTAAACTACGAACGAATAGCGAGTCCTATAGTATCGCAAAAACAAATTGATCATTGATCGTGGAAACTGTGAATAATACGCTACTTTCCGTTCGGTAAATACGAAAAAATGTTAAAATACTCGGCATACCATTTTTTTTAATCATTAATACGTGATTTTCCGTTCGATGTATTTTTATAAATAACACGCGACTTTCCGTTCGATAAAAAGATCGATTAAGGACAGCGTCCCGGAGATGAGTGTTTCGAGATTATTTATTAGTTATTATTGCGTTAAAATGTTAAGTATACCGCACTCGATGATACATCGAACGCGTATACGGGATACAGAGTATCACGAGAGAGCGTATCCACTCGAAATATTTTCCGGGGCCACGTGGAACTCGAGTGGTTTTCACACGTTGCGTTCGCGGTGCGTTTAATCTCAAGACGCGCCAACCAGACTCGAGTTACGAGCGATAATTGCCTCGAGAAAGTATTTGAGAGCCGATTATTGCCCTGCAGTAGTTATTCGTACTAACGAACGAAACGATCTATAATACGATTTTTTTTTTACGATGTCGGCGATTAAAAAAAATGCATACTTTTTTCAAACCCCTCAAGTCTATGGCGGGCGAGTCCTCCCGCTCCATTCCGCTGTCCTCCTCCTCGTCGCCCTTGCAATCGACGCTGGTCTCGGTACCGGCATCGTTCTCCGAGTCCAGGCTACTGCCCCCGATCGATCTCGTCGCTGGATCTTGTCTCACTTTAATCCACTTCAACATTTTTGCGCAACTCGCCGTTCAAACGTGCAACACATACACACACACACACACGCGCGCAGAAAAAGCCACAAACAGACCCGCGACTAATAACGAAGAGAGCCGAACCTCGAATACCGATGTATTTACAAATCGTTTTCCAAGATCGCGAAATATTGATATTTCATCTCGTTTCTCGTTCCTCTCGTCTCGCGTTCGAATGTTTTTCACGTCTGTACTCTTTCACCGTCGACGTTCTCGACATCATCTCGTATATTATCGTTTCCCGCTGTTCTTACGAAGAACAGCCTGATAACGCTGTTTGCAGTGTCCATACGAACACGTTGCTCGCCTTCGCGTCTCACGGTGGTCCACACGAATAACACGCGCGGACGTTTACACAATTTTATTCTTTTAAGTTTTTTGACTCCGTTGTCGCTTTAGTTTGAAACGCCCGCGAGATAACGAGTTCCGGATATATCTCAACACCGTTTTGTTTTTTATTCAAACAGAGAAAGGCACGTATACTCCGAAGATCCTTGGAAACAAGTAATTTTTTTTTTTTTTTTTGAATTCCGTATCCACTATATTTCCATCGTAATTATTCACTGCTCCGATAGCTTCCGAAAAATATACACGAAACTTTTTCACCGCGCTTAACGTCACAAAAATCGTAACAGAAGAAAAACAATTACATTTCACCGAAAAAAAAAAAAAAAAAAAAAAACTATACAAAGTGGAGAAACAACGTTTAAGAGAATGAGCGTCGAAGAGAGCGTTGCGGGTCTCGTTGAGCTCCGCAGAACTAAGGTCTTGGGACTCTCCAGCTACCTGTACACGGCGACACCCGTGTGCCCGCGCGTACCTGAAGCCAGCGAGTTGCGGAGTGCCATGGCGAACCGCCCCCACCCTTATTCCCTTGGCGAGAGAGTGCCGAGCGCGGAGGGACGCTCGAAGCTGAGAACCAGAGAGATCTCTTCTACCCGCGTGCGACCCCCTCTACTCGTTTGCTCGGCTGTCCCGTCGGATAGATCTTAGAAGTCCGACCGATGACGTCACCCAGCGATGCTTAACTTGTATATAATATATACCATTCGCGTGTATATACATATATACACAATATATAAACACATTTACACATATATATTCACATTCACAAGAACTCTCAAGTTGTCCGAAGCCAAGAAGAGGACCAGCCGCGGGATATATCGGCGCGGGGGAAACTGAGACGCTGGACCCCGCTTCGTGGTGCTCGCGCGCGAAGAGAACGAGGATAGGGACACGAGGAAAACGAAGAGGCGAGATACCTGAGTCGAGATAGAAGGAAAGCGTGTCTGCGTGTCTCCTGGCTACGTTCACGTGCATATATCGTATATATATATGATTTTTTTATTTTTTTTTTCTTCTCTCCTCGGTTACGACTAACACACAGAGGGAGATTATCGTTTGAGCCGAGAGGCGAGGGTGAGCGACAGAGAGATCGAAAGGGAGAGGGACTCCGCGCTTCGGGGCTATAGGTATGCGTCTGTACGTTGGAGTGAATTAATGCGTCTCGAGAGCACGAGTGTCTGGAGATGAGATGGAGAACCTGAGACGTGGGGGAGAGGGGAAGAGAGAAGCTGGTTGAAAAGAGGGAACGGGTCTATATCTATGTGTGAAAGAAAGGAGTGTGCGTCAGCGTGGATGCTGTGTGTACTTTGCTGGTATACGAAGCTCACCCGCTGTGCCAGTGAATACGAATAGACTATATATACACCTCACGTGTAGGTATACCTGTATTTGGGATCGAGATAGGGTGCAGTTTTACCTCCGCGTCGAATTTTCTACGACGAAACGCTCGTATGTGTGTTTGCGTTACTCACTATCAAAGAGAGGCAAACTAATGCACACAAGTTTATTGGTTATGTTGCGAGTCGTAAGGTTTGTGTAATACAGCAACGTGGAAGCGTGACACGTTTTACGTGTGTGTCTTACTACTCGCGTAGCTGTGTAACCATCTACCTGGATGCTGTGTGTAACTGTGTACGTTGTACTACGGACTGCGGAGGAGAGAACGAGAGGGGAAATAAAGAAGAAACCGGGAGAGGGGAGGAACGAAACGTGACTTTTCCACGTGTGTGAGTTAGTCGACCGACGACCGTGTGCTACGGGCGTAATATACACGAATGATGCATTTGTCTCTGTGTATATACGCCTTCTCTGGTCGTTCGGTGTATTGGTCATTTCTATACGTGCATTCACGTCCCTGGCGTGTCTTCGACTGGCTTGCGAGACCCCGGGATACCTCAGTCGCCGTAGGCTCCGAGACTCCGAGGGACAAAGCAACTCTTCCACTCTGTCGAGCCAAACGCGAGCCAACAACCGCCCCACAGGATCAGAAGCAATACGACGAGTGCGCTCTCGGCTTGCTTCGCGAATCCCTCCCTCCCTCCCTCCCTCCCCTCCCCTCCTCTCCCCCGCAGCGCGTATCTTCCTCTCGCGCGCGATCTTACAACGCCGCTTCGGGTCCGGGTGCACGAGACTGTAAGAGTCCACCCACACAATCAGAAGCAAAGTGAAGCGTGATAAATATACTCAAAGGGGGAGAGTGAAAAAAAAAAAAAAAGGAAAAAAAGAAGTACTCAGGCTGCACTCGGGTTGACAACCTCGTTATCTTATATTTCCTGTAAAACCAGATGGTGCGAACTGCAAGACTAGCCAAAGCGCGGAAAGTTAAACTCTCGGGTTAGAATAAAATCAATAATAGACCAGCGACGACTTTCCGATGATAAGACGATGGGGATTTTTTTTTTTTTTTTTTTTTTTTTTTTAGGGTGAAAAGTTTCGCAACTCTCGATCGGTTGATCGGCGAGGAATGAAAATTGGATTACGAGATTCTTGGGGTATATGGTGGGGTACGGAGTATAAGTATCGAGGAAGCCAACTGGTAGCTCGCGCCGCCCTCCCCTTTTTCTTACCGAGTCACGAAAGGCTCCAACTTTAATTATCATCGATTCCTATCTCGTTTCATAAATCATACCCTCAATGTGCCTCGAGAAAAATATGCCAATTACTATGTATGATACGTCTCAAGTTTCAATGCTTTGCTTCAATACAAAATAATATAAATAAGTACGAAAAAAAAAAAAAAAAAAAAAAAAAAAAAAACTTTACCGAAACTCCTCATTGCCGAGTGAACTCATGCGAGAAGCGCGAAGCCACTGGTTTGCGGAAAGTAATCGCGAGGAACGTCCGGTACGGTAATAACTTATCCGAACCGTACAGGCGAGTCGAACTGTAGTTGAAGAAAAAAAGAAAAAGAAGAGTGAAGAAGTGCCGCTCCCGACACCCCGAGCAGCGTACTTAATAATTATATTCGAAACTAGGAAGAGGCTGAGAGTGCTACCAGAGTTTTGTACTCGCCGCGGAGTCACGAGGTTACGGCGAACAGCCGTAACAAAAACTGTCGTGGATGTTGCAGGCAAATGATCTTAGCGTGGCGAGACACGGTATACATGCTAATTTCCACGAACTAACGGGGGATCGTGTTGAAAAGAGGAAAAAACGACTTCCGGACTACTGGCATATCTCTTACGAAAATAAAAAAAATATATTATAAATATATGAAATTCATCGTTTTTATATAATAAATATATCCGGAATATAGCATTTTTTTCGTGAAAAAAAAAATATATATTGGATATATAGTCATATTTTTCGATATACTTTTTTTTTCCTGCGGATATCGAAACATATAGATAAAGAGACCGCTTTGCCGACTCATGGATGATGATTAAGGTTTGTCGAGATCTGTCCTATATATCCCTTTAATATCGAGGACATGGACACTAAATCCGACGCTTGACGTACAACCAATACTTCGAGTCAATATATAGTGTCATAGTCGACGGTCGTAAACCGCTGCACGAGGGCGACGTTACGATGTAATGTATAGCTACACGCAGTAAAGTCTATGCACCTTTACCTTGAGAGGTTTGCCTTAATGATCGTCCGGTAATTACTCGAAAGCTCGTTAACCGTTCAAATTACTATTATATACACGAAGCCTGAAAACTCCGAACATTATAATGCTCATTGCTGCCGCAGCCATTTGGAAACTTTGTTACCGCGAACTAATGAAGTCACTTTATACCGTCCAACGTTTTGGAGCGCATGCGTACGATATTTGACTATTATAATGTCCGCAGTAGAGAATTTCCAAACGATGATTCAATGCATTGTTAATAGATCGATAATTCTGGATCCTTTGTCCGACAACTTTCTCTTTCAACTCGCGACGCGTATCCCTTGTATCCACTTGGCTACGTACTCCAATTTGTATTCGGCTGACACAGTAAACTTCTCGCGCGAACGTATATAGGGGTGAAAGAGAACGCGCTGTGGATGACTCGAATCGTTTAAAATTCCTTTAGGTTTTCAAGGGCCTTTGTAAAATATGAACGCGTCAATGTTTATACGGTGTGTAAGTGGATGCGCTTTAACCACGAAGGGCCCACGAGAGAAACGGGGGTCACTATGGACCCGGTGTGTGTCACGAGGATGCAAGAGATGGATGCGTTCGCTCGCGTAGGGGTACGGGATATGCATTCTCGATGAATCATCGCGCTGGAATCTTCCTCGAGGGTCGATTCTTTTTTATTTTACCCTTTTCGAGATACTTGACTGTGAACTATTATTTTGTTACGTTCTGAAATGCCGAACGCGTCATCCAATTTTTATTATCGATCTTTTTTTGAAATTCTGGATATTCGTAATTAAATTTTTTTTTTCTGCACATTACTGCATATTTTTTCTGCGGATCACGAATTCGGATTATTATCCCAATAAATAATTTATTATTATTATTTTTCTCCCGATAAAATTTTTTTTTTGGTTATTAATAATTTTAACTATCAACGAAGCGATCTCCGGCGAGTGCAATCGTAACTACTTACAATCGCCAAATAGACCGTTTCCAAGCGAATCGTTTCTCGGAACAGCGATAGAATTATTGCAACGTCCGTTTCCACATCGGATGAGCAACAGGTACTATTATTCCTGCGACCGGAGAAATCCTTACACGGGTACAGAGCTTCAGCAGCAACGGCAAAGGCTCGGGCTGCCAGCTACATGAGACTCCATGTTGCCCCTTAAATTGGTGTATATATACCTACGAGGGATCACGAGAGGGTGCGTCTCTAGAGACGGCGGGATAAGGCATATACAAGGCTACAACTATTCCATATAGTCTCTCGGGGCCTTCACTGGGTGAGATCGTCTGCCGTGAGAAGTCATTTCAGCCCCTGAAGCTGTCCAGTGGCTCTCATCCGCCTCCCTTCTTCCGGCGAATAAAAAAGAAACCCCAAGAAATCAGCAATAACTCCCTTCTCAACGCCTCTCAAAAGCTTTCCCCCACAAACACTAATTCTACACCCTCGTCAATCATCCGCAACAAAACGTATTTTTAAACTGTATATTCAGAACTCCGCTCGACGATGAGGAACACGCCTACTTACGTACACCCACGCGAGTGTAACTATCGCAGTAGTGTATTTTATACACTTCCGAATGGAACACTCCGGTGCGCTCTCCTAACGTAACTCGAGCGACCGCATCCTTTAATTCTCCCTGCAATTAAGTCTCTCGCGTTCACCGGATTGCTAATTAAACTCGTGAGAACGCCCGAGTCAAACCCTCCGCTCGCAGAAGAGGTAACTTTTACAATGTGCCTACCTGCGCGCTCCGTGGAGTTTTTTCCACCTACTTCTCATGCACGTTTCGTTATTTGACATAGAGTACGATATCTCGAGTATATCGTCGATTATAGCATTAGAATTTACGTTAAAAAGATTCAATGCACCGGAGATAAAGTATCAATGGATTATCGAAGGAAATTTTCCGGCGAGAGGTCGCGAGGGTCAATCATCGATGTTGCAAAGCATTGGAAACTGTCGTATTTCTCATGCAGGTTTCGTTATTTGACATAGAGTTCGATATCTCAAGTATATCGTCGATTATAGAATTAGAATTTACGTTAGAAAGATTCAATGCACCGGAGATAAAGTATCAATAGATTATCGAAGGAAATTTTCCGGCGAAAGATCGCGAGGGTCAATCATCGATGTTGCAAAGCATTGGAAACTGTCGTACTTCTCATGCAGGTTTCGTTACTTGACGTAGAGTTCGATATCTCGAGTATATCGTCGATTATAGCATTAGAATTTACGTTAAAAAGATTCATTGCACCGGAGATAAAGTATCAATGGATTATCGAAGGAAATTCTCCGTCGAGAGGTCGCGAGGGTCAATCATCGCTGTTGCGACGCGTTGGAAACTGTCGCATTCCTCATGCAGGTTTCGTTACTTGACGTAGAGTACGATATCTCGAGTATATCGTCGATTATAGCATTAGAATTTACGTTAGAAAGATTCAATGCACCGGAGATAAAGTATCAATGGATTATCGAAGGAAATTCTCCGGCGAGAGATCGCGATGGTCAATCATCGATGTTGCAAAGCATTGGAAACTGTCGTATTTCTCATGCAGGTTTCGTTATTTGACATAGAGTACGATATCTCGAGTATATCGTCGATTATAGCATTAGAATTTACGTTAAAAAGATCCAATGCACCGGAGATAAAGTATCAATGGATTATCGAAGGAAATTCTCCGTCGAGAGGTCGCGAGGGTCAATCATCGCTGTTGCGACGCGTTGGAAGAAAGGAAAGAACCTTTGGACATCGCGGAGAGACTTCGCAAACCAATCAAACCTCCGTTGCTCCGCTGGAGAAAGGTTCTCCAGCGTTTATGTCTGCTTAGCGAGAGGAGAGGGTCCGTTACACGGCGAGTGGCCTATCAGCTTTGTAATCGAATTGAATTCTATAGGTATAAGCAATATGGGTTCCTATACGAGAGCCGCTTGAGTCACCGAACCGAACGACAAAAGTCTTCTTTCGTAATATCCATTGTGTTTTACCCAATGGATAAAAATGGAAATATATCTTAAGGCTTTCCGAGCGTTTGAGGGATTATTGTTTACTACGACGGTTCACAACTCGATAAATATCCTCGACATGAAAAAAAAAATATATATCGCGAAATATATCGATGATACGTAAAATATATTTTCCTCGAAAAAATCGTATATTACGGATATATTTTAAAATATATTCCTGCAAATAAGTTATCAAATATATAACAAATTACATAATACATTTTTTGCATATACTTTTTTTTCAATGTGGAATCCCCTCGAACTCCAGATTTCTGTCTTCGTGAGATTATCAAACTTTCTAATCGTTTCATGGATTTTATTCCGATACGTACTTTCTTTCTATCTTTATTTCTTTTATTCTTCTCAGCATTGAGCCGCAGTTATGGTTATTATTTATCATATTTCTGAGATTTCACAGTCGAAGGCCGATACAGCGATACCCGTAATTGCATGGAATCTAACGACATAGCGTTAGATTCTTCACGAACCTTAATGGCGTTCGTTGTATATTGCATATTGCTGTTTCAACTCCATTTTTTTTTTTTTTTTTTTCTACAAACAAATGAGCCGCATTTACAGAATTATTATATATATAGATATGGATACGGTACCAGTGGGGGAGCGTTGATCCGGATAGCGGATTACGATGGCGATTTTACACCACGTCGTTGCGTGCGCGAATGCTCCACAACTCTCGCGATATGAGCGCTTAACCAACGTTTTGCGGATCTCTCGAGCGAATGAGCGTTTCGCGCTCGTATTATGCGCGGTATATTACTATTATTTAGCACTCAATATTAATCGGATGTGATATGCTTACCTTGAGAGCGCAGAAGATACATGATTCTCGCATACACGCGTGACCCGATAATTCCCTGAAACTCCGACGAAATATGTCGAGATGCCATAACACCTGAAACGATAAAAACAAAGATTCGCTGATTATAGACACGACGGATCATGTGCCATCACATTATTATTATATATTATACTATATTAGATATAGTAGAATATAAATATCATCGATATTAATATTAAATATATCAGAAATAATGTTAAATCCTCGATCTCGCCGTACACGACAATTCGATAATTTACGGTCCATAGATCGAGGGTTGGTGATAATATGATAATTCAATGCGAGTAATACAAGTGAAAAATTGTGCATCGATTGTGTAGATTCGCGATAAGAATGGCGAACACGCAATTGTCTTGGAGACGTACGTTTTTTTTTTTTTTTTTTTTTTTTTTTTTAATGAATGAATATAGAAGCAGCAGTAGCGCGCAGAGTTTATTATTCCAGCCCTTCACTCGCGTGGTCGACTGTACTCGAGTCACGTGTGTCGATGTGGTTTCGACCGCTGCGCATAGTACGCAAACGCAATAATAGTACTATAACGATGAGTATAGTATAGCTATGCCGTCGAGAGTGTACTATAACTGCTATGACGGTATATAGCTTCGACCATACGAGATAGTCCGGCGTATCCTGCGCATTATGCGGAGGGAAAGTAAATCACAATTTCCGTGACCAAACACACCGACAGTAACGCCGACCACTGGACATACCGTAATTCTCCCTTTTCCGGTGTATAGCGCCAAAGCCTGCGCGCGATGTTATTAATTCATAAAGTACGCCAAACTATCCTGTTGCAAAATTATCCGATAAACTCGTTTTCCGTACTTCGAGAAAAAAAAAAAAAAAAAAAAAATTGGTCGAATCAAATAAATCGGCGCTTGCGGTTGGTGAAACAAATGTTCGGTTGATTAAACGAAATAATTGTCATAGGGAAATATATAAATAAACAATTCAGCTAACTTAATGCGATCATTAAGTATTTTTTTTCATTAAACGCATTTTTTGTTTCATTCGTTAGTGAATTCAAACGATTTTTTTTTTTTTTTTTTTTTTTCCCAATATATTTGATTTGATTCAATGCATTTTTCGAATGCGTCGTAATAACAAATGGATCGTCACTCGTAATTATCGTAGGTACGTCTCCAGCCTAACGGACGCTGAATGGCTGGAGAAAGGGAGTTTCGAAGAAAAGCCAATTTTCTTTCGAAGTTTAATAAGAGAATCGTATGGAAACCCACATACAGGTGCGGGGAGAAGCGAGGAGCGGAGAGAAAGAACGGTTCGACGAAGGTATATACGACGAGGCAGTGGAGGCGAACGAGGGCTGTACAAAACCTTCGTAGGGCCTTCGATACTCCGGAGGTGAAGCAGGTAATGCGACGCGCTCTCCGCGTTCGGCGTCCTTTTTTTTTTTTTTTCTTTTTCTCTTCTCTTCGCTTCTCTCTTCGCTTCTCTCCTGCGGAGCTCAACAAGTGCTCAAGCTATAAGCGCCGTTCACGTTTATGTGTTTATATAAGAAACTATAGAGAGTTTCCATGTATGCGTGGGACTCTACCTGTATCGTAGATTCGGAGCTTAGGATCTGTGTGCAGAACACCGCAATATTTCCGAATAAACGAATGGAAGATTCTACGAGTTACACTTACTTCATTAACACTATTCGTGATACGAAACTTAAGACCGAAAATATCTTCGATTTCCCGAATTTTCATATATAAAAAGTTGTTGAAATAATGTTTAAAGAGACAGAAAACTTCGCGTCTTACGTAAAGGCGTATACAAGACTGTGCGTACCTGACGAGAGTGAACGTCGTGGAAAATTAGTCAGGAGGTCAGGCGTAACGACCCGCCGTTTTTCCGAGCAAATCTTCGACTGCTCCACCCTGCGAGGACGCAACTATAGAGAACGCGTATAGCTGAGGTATTGGGTGTTGTAGGTGTGGAATCCCAACCACTTTGGCTTCGTCACGGAGGGGTGAAAACGCGGGCAATCGAGACGCTTTGAAATTCTAATCTGCGGCGGTGGTGCACGGTGATTTTTTTTGTACGGCGCGCACTCAGCTCAGCGGGTTTACCTTTACTAGGTATCGTTCGTAGCTTCGCATAGACGGGGGTGAATTAAGTGGTATGAATCGAGTCGTGACGAAAATGGAGTTTTTCGACAATTCACACGCTCCCGTCGTGGAATAACGCCGGTATTACGAAAGGGGGATGACGATGATGCGAAAGTTCACAATGCGAAACGAAACAAAACGCCGGTAATATACCTAACCAACCCTCCCGACTATACATAATGCATAGTCGAAATTCTGATGGAGATTGTTGTTTCGCAATACGCGTCGTCGATCATTGACGCTTTGTGGCGATGGGACGCCGATGGAAGAGGCTGATGTGATTTGTTTGAACGCCAACGCGGTCGACAGACAATGCTGATCACTCCGAAGGTATTCTCTTGACGTGTATTGAGATATTCGTTAATAAGATACAAAAACGCGCCTCGACGCCTCCGCGCATTTTGTACTTTGCATTCGCGTATTATTATTGTTTTAAATTGTTTTTTTAATAGACAAAAGATATAACATTTTAGGAAAGGAAAGGCATCGCGAGTGAAGAAATTTCGAATTTATCACATAAAAAAAATATATTCACAAAATATATATCACATATATTAGAAATATATGAAATTCGTTTTTATATAATTAATATTAATATATTAGTCATATAATTTATTATATATTTGGTGACATATATTTGCAGAAATAATTCCGAAAATATATGCATAATATATCATTTTTGGATCGAAATATATTGGATATATCATAGATATATTTTTTTTTCATGTAACGTAAAACAAGAGATTTTATTAACGTAATAAGCTTCAGAACTCGACCGTTAACTCATAACCGATGCGGTATGGTCTGAACTTCCTCGTGCATCCCGACGATTTGTTAATTGGGTTGCACGCTAAGCAGCTCTCTAACATCAATTAAAAGTATATGTATCGAGGCGCAGTTGGCGTCGGAGTTCTCCGGTTTGCGATTAAGTTACTGTATTAATGAGATATAAAGGTGGGATCAGCGTGGAAATAAAGGGTCGGCATTGAAAAAACTCTTTTTACCTCTTATTGCGATACCGTATATTAATTTAAAGTGATTTCATTTATGTATACAAAACTGACTGATAACATGTCTCGTGACAATCGTAACCTTTTGTATCTTTTATTTATGTCGCGTTCCTCGTTACTAATTCAATTATCATCAATTCCGAATGAAATACATATTAACACGAACGATTTATGAACGTGAAAACCGGTCAATCTCATCGATGATCATCGATTATTCTTCGAAAGCCGATACGCACAGCACGAAGCTTTTCGTAAAAACAATAGCGACTCCGTACCGAGAGAAATTCCGAACGCTCGTGACGAATGAATAATCGAAGAAAATATATATGGGTTCTTCGCGAGTCCATCTCTCGTAACTTGCGGTTAGATGCATAACGGATCGCGGTGGATGCTGGAAGATCGCGTGAATTCGCGGTAAGAAAGCATCACGAAAAACTTCGCGGTATCAGCCGGTCAGGGATAGCGGCTAAAAAGTTAATTCAACTCTTGCATACGCTTATGTATCGAAACGAAAAAAAATGGACGGTGAGTTCGATGCCTTTTTTTTTATCGATACCTATAGATCTCTGGCTACGGACCACGGAATACGGTATATTCCGAGCGTCGAGTAAGGAGAGAGAGTAATGGACCCCGCTGATACCAGCGGCCATGTTAGATGCGACTCCGATGGACCGGAGTCCATCAACGGAACCCAAACAACAACGTCATAACATTCGCTTTACCAACGGAAATCCCGGAGAAACACACCATTGTGAAATACAATAATTCAAATAAAAAAAAATGTATTTCGACGAACCTTAGCAATCTGAAAGAGCGCCTGTCTCCTTGGTCTCTCCTGCTTCATCTTTGCGTTTCGTTTCTCCTCAACTGAGGGACCACACAACTTCGTAGAGAATGAATATTGTATCCGGATGCTCTCACCGTATACCGGTGATTACGAGGCTTTCGAAAAATCGTTTTCAAAAATCACGTCGTTCGAATGTCCGACATTAAAAATAAAAAAACGAGGTCACCGACACGTGTCAACCGAGAGGAAACATAATCACAAACACGTTGTCCATCGTTGCGATTATTTAAAAAAAACAACAACAACAACAAAAAAACGAAAAAAAAATGACGTTCACACTGAAGTTTCGTCGGATAAGTCACTGTAAACTTGTTTGAGATGCGTTCAGAGGCACTCGCTGACGCGGGCGTCGATGCAACAATGCCTGGGTAGGGCCCTGCCGGCTAAGTCACGATTGCAGCGCCGCCACTCGCTCGAACGTAAAGGTAAGCAAGCTTCACCCGAGGGACGGAGAGGGGCATTGAGGGGACTCAGGTAAGGCCCCAAGCGCTTCTGCACTTTACTATACGCGTATAACTCGGACTATAGTCCGGAGAGATTGTACACCTTCGAGACGATACTACGAAGCTTACCATCTCTTTTCCTCCTTTATTTTGCTCTTTCTTCGCTCTTTTTCACCGACAACGACAGCGAGAACGTAGCCCGAGGTCGGAAGAGAACTCGTTTGTGTTATACCGACGCGTAGAGCTCTCTTCGACTATGCCGTATGCGCGCCGAGAGAGCTGTGAGCGAAGGAAAAGGAGACATACGGTCTCGAAAAAAGAAGGATATATTTATATACCATAACCAAGAATAAGTAGTATACGAGGGATCCTGACACAAGTCGGCCATCTTTACTACGCGGGCCCCGGCGTGGGTGAAGCCAGCAGCGGGGTCAGTCGGACCCGAGAAACGTTGCGTGCTCCGCGAAGGCGACAGCCCGGGGACATGAGCAATAATCGAGAAAATCGGCCCGGAAGACAAAAGGGGGAGAGGGATTTTACACGAGAAGCGAAGTTTTACGCTACGCTTTACTACGAGAGCTCAAACTGTTGCGCAAGACATTGTTTACAGCACGACGTTGATTCGAGTGGGAATACGAGATTTCGGGGACTCATAAATTACTTTCGAGATAACTCTCCTTTACCATTCTCTACTGTACATTCTAAAGCCTCTTTCTCGCATCGGTGATTCATTGAATGTTTAGATTCGCATTTTTAGAAACGTATACATTATTTTTTATTCGATTAATTATAATCGTGTAACTCGACGGATATCTGGAGTAAACTTTCTCGAAAGTGCGATAACGAATAAAAAAATCAGTTTTTACATTAATTACCGATAGTAGACATTTTTATGGGCGTTTTTATGCATATTTGGGAAACGGTTTGTTCCTAAATCTCAAGGGGATGTTTTAGTTCCGGTGAAACAGTTATATTACTTTTATAACAATAATAATAATGTATATATATTTTTTTTATTTGGAAATTTGCGTTGCAGGAGTACATTGATATTCGGCTAAGGCACGGAGTTACTAAATTTCAAATTTCCTGAATACAATGAATGTACTTTTTTTTTTTTTTAAGAATGGTCAGTGTCTGGAGAACATTTTCCAGCTATTTTCCAAGAATACACTTGAGAGCTCTTGTCTTTCTTTCGGACTCTCGGGATCTCGAGTATTACCAGACGTTTTTTTTTTTTACACTGACGAAACTTTCATGAGAGATCAAGGAGAATACATACACATTGCCGCGCATTCGGGAGAACAGAAGACGAAGAAGCGGTCAGCCACTAGAACTTCTGGCCTCCCATTCGAAGTTAACAAAGAACCGAAAGGGCCCTCCTGCCCCGTTTACTTCGACCACCCGTTGCCAGTGAAACTTTGCAGATCCCTTTCGATCTGTTCTCTCTTCTGTTATTCGAATATCCTCTCGGAATGACCGTCGAAGCCTCGGTTTCCGCTCGCGACTCTGTTATTGCTTCCTGTACACGTGCGTATATTATACCCGATAAATATCGCTCTCGGGTCGTTTCATTAGTGCGAATTACATCGTAAGCGAATTATTGTAGCGCAGAAATCACGTAAACTGTTCCTCGTCTCTGCAACGAACGCGACTCCACTAATTAGAACACAAAGTTTGCACTAACGCTTCTCGACAACCCGATGAGCTTTCACGGAGTTAAGCGCAAACTCTGCTCGGTGTATTTTGCAATGTTAATTGAAACAAAGCGGTCGGTTTCTCGAGCGATAACAGCTCACGACTATCCTCTTAGTTTCACGCTATTACTGTATATCTCGGTATACAGAATCGGTATACATTACTCGATGTAGAATAGCTCCATTGTTTCAACGGGAAATATTTCTGATGTTGACTGTGCGCGAATCTCCGCCGGGGATACGAAACGCGGAGAATAGGATAAACGCACGCGGGTTGTATCGAAACATTCTGTAACGACCCTACGACCCCGATGAGCCCTGGAGATCCTCGAGAGGAATCTCCCTTCGTTCTGTCGCGTCTTCTTTGCGAAAATGAGAAAATGCTTCCATTTCGGAATTTCTCACATGTAAAAAAATATATGCAAAAAAGTTTTACAAATATATGAAATTCGAAATTTTTATATAATTAATATTAATATATAAATCATATAATTTGTTAATTATTTGAAATATATATAACAGATTATATCATTGATATATTAATTATAAAAAATCCCCGAATTTCGTATATTTTTATTAATTTTTTCCATATACTTTTTTTTTCATGTGGAATGCAGCAGTGTGGTTGGAATTTTGTTTCGATGGCTTTGCTAACTTTTTTCGGTGCCATTCGTACACATTGCGATGCACAGTTCCTGCGTTACCCTAAATTTTACTGCTAACACCATTTGCGTCCCGAGCGGTCCGAGCGATCATGCGAAAATCCAACGAGCACAGCGCGCATAGTACACGCGTGCCTGACGCGCGCGATTGAGCGGGTGGTCGCGCGAACCATGCAAAAAAAAAACCCTTTAGTAGTAAGGTTTCCCGGAGGCATCTGTCGCTAAGCCATTCTCCCGGGAACGCCTTTAGCACGAGCCACCAGATGTTCGTTTACTCAACTTTCTATCGACTTTACATATCGCCGTGCTTCAGGTTGATGCGCATTTTTTTTTTTTTTTTTTTTTTTTTTTTTCAATATACTCGATTTATGTAAGATGCTTGACTTTTCCGTGCAACGAAGGACATCGCCGACGTCGATCAAATACGGAATAAAATATCGAAAGTTCATGACCGCTATTCTTCATGCTTCCGATTTACGACGAAACTCAAGGAGTTTCATTTACGTGACCAAAAATCTCGTTCAGGTGTTCGGTAATACAGTTTTTAAAAATCCGAGACATAATCCACAACTCAAAAAAAGTCGCTTAATCTGTAACAAGTGATTCGCGTCTAATGATCAGGTGCACTGAGAAAAAAAAATCGATCGAATATTAGTTTCACCACCTGCAGGCGCCGATTTAGTCGATTCAATCAATTTTTCTTCGGTGGCATCACGATAAAAATGGCTGCCGATCGTTAGAAAAAAAAGTTAAAAAGGGTCGCCGCCGAAAACCTGCTTTTGCCGGTTTCATATACTTCGCATATACGCCGAATTTCAAAGAGATTAATTTACGTGACTGAGCATTTCGATCGGGTGTCCGTTTATACAGGTTTTTTTTTTATTACTCTCATTCCTCATTTATGTTGTGTAAAAGACATTTAACCTGTGATAAGTGATGCACGTTGTAGAATCAGGTGGTACACACAGTTCACCATTGGATACAGAAATCGTGATGAAAAGGGCTCTGCTGAAGCTAAGAGGAAAAAAAAGAATAGGGGTTCCGCAGGTTCTCTTCAGAAAACGACCCTTCGCAGGTGGATTAGCTGCAGCTTCTGATGCTGGGTGTCTGGCAAGTAAGTGTCGGATCCCCGTGGAGCAAATAAGAATCGGTTCGGAATCGTGGAAGAGTGTTTTTTCTCTACCTGCACGTCTAAAAGTTCTCCTGCCCTTCTTCTGTCCCTCGTAACCCGGCGATTATGCCACAACAACGAAGGGTGCCTCTGAAACGTGCTTATAAGCATGTGCCGCTGAAAGGCTGGTGCGGAGAAGGAAGGAAAACCACAGCAGGACCCTTTTCAGGTGTATTCTGGCATCGCAGGGGTGACCAGAGCCATTTGCCCTACAAGCGTCAACCTACATATATAGCGTTACACTTTCTTGTTATGATCGCGAAAACGAAAATCGCCATTACTCACGATTAATGACAATCGAGCTATTCGATTATTTATCTACGAAGCCGATGAAAGAATAGAACTTTCCATAGAACACGCTGCACAGGATTATATCGAAGTGCGGGTCTTAGATCAGAACATCGATCTTAATTTACGTCTGAAAGCGCGAGTTGCCACTGTGCACAAGGCGATGGCCGCGTATATTTACTCGTGTCTTGTGGCTCGTGCCCGCGGATAAATGTCAACGACGCAAGAGGAAGAAATAGAAGAGAAAGAAGAAGGAGGCGACGCATCGTCGACATTCGCGAGATATCAGCTGAGACCCGCGCAGAGCAACGAGCAGGTGAAAGGAAAGTGTTTCTAATACATCCCGCGAATCTCCCCGCAACGATCTTCGGAGAATGCCGCTGTTTACTCTACGGAGTTCATAAGACCCGTCTTCCCGGTAAGCAGAAGAGGAGCCAAGACTGGGACTTACGTAATCTCATTGAAGACGATCGAACGAGTGGATCGCGTCGTCTTCATCTCGAATCTTTTCAAACGAGTCTCTCGATCTCGCGCGACGAGCTGAAGATAACTCGCGAGGATGAATCTCGCAACGATTCGCGGCGAGAGTACACTCTTCGCTATAGGTACACCGTAATCTGGGGACGGGGAGGGGGGTACTCGCTATTTTATCAACGACCTATAATAATTCACATTCTAAGCACATGGCGCGCATATAGCAGCATAAACCGGGTACTCAACCGACCGTGATGCGCCGATGACGAAAGCGAAATCCACGTGCGGAGAGAATCGTTGGCGTCTTATTATATCATCGAGAAGATTTATCAGCGGAACGATTATAGCAGTAAATTATCATTACCCAGCAGGGAAAAGGGTTTTGTGATTGTTATTACTTTCTTTTATTTAGTTTTTTAATGGTATTTTTGGGTGCAACTAAGAACCAAAAAGGATGCTGCATGTTGACAAGTAGAATTATTAGAATTATTAGTTATTATTATTTTTTTATATCACTACGCACTACTGACGACTAAAAGCAATTAAACTGAAAATCCGGATCGCAGATGCGTATTCCCTTTGAAAAGATGCCGCTTGGAGGAGACATTAGATGAGATGATTTTTCGTTAGCTGTGAGCCTCGAAGTTTCTTGAGGGACAGCGCTCTAAGCGTATTTTGTTCGGTTCGTAGAGAGCGGATTAAAGTTCGTCGAGGGATACGTCGTCATTTTTTTTTTTTTTTTTTTTTTTCGAACGACCGGCTTAAATGGTCATCAACTGAGATACGGCAAATCCCTTCTAGTCTAGAAATGGAATAACGTATGACTCACAAGAGTGTCACGAAGCGTACGAATGGATGGCGAACAAAACGATGAAAGAATAAAAACAGCGTCCACACGACAGACAAATCTGTCGCAAGAGACTCGTAAACTTTTCATCGCTGTAGCTACTTGTGACCTCTACGTGTAAGTAAATTTTTTTTTTTTTTTTTTTTTCATTCGCAAGAGATTCGCAACGTTTCCCGGACTTCCGAGTGCGCGATCCCGTATAAAATATCGTTAGGGAAATTTATGCAGATGCGCGAAGTCCTGCACTCCCAAGCGAAGCGGCAAGAGGTGCAACGCATGCATAAAGGTGTCCACGTACCGCTATTTCTCGCACATCCTTAATTCCAATCTCCGCAGCAGCTTCTTCCGACAAGACAAAGTATATGATCGCCGAGAGTAGAAAAATGTTTATCTCAAAAGTAATAAAAAAAATAAATAAAAAAAATTCGTTCGCAAAAATGAAGTCGAGATGCTGACCGTTGCACGGTGTTTTGTTCATTGCCACTCTCGCCGAGCGCATCCATTCTTGCGTTGCTGGTGCAAAGACACAATCATATTCTCAGTTTACTTCGATGCAGCATCTCGGAGGAGCAAAGAGCAGAGAAGGCCCGAGAGGAGAAGGAGTCTTCTCGGGTATATGGAGCCAAACCTCCATTTACCGAGGTGCCGCGCGCACGTGCGCCGTAACACACAGCCATAAAATAAAACGAAATAAGACACGAAGAAAAGAAGAAAAAAAAACGAAGAATGAATAGGAAAGGGGGAAGCGAAGGCAGCTTCAGCAGCAACAGCAACAGCAGCAGACGAATGGGAGAAGAGAAGCGAATAAGAATCCAAGAGAGAGAGAGAGCAAAACAGGTTTTCCTATCCAGAAGTTTACAAACCCGATGGCCGTAACGCTCTTGCGGAGGGAAAGGGGGGAGGGGGGTGGTGGTAAGAGGGACCAACGTACAAGAAGCTCTCTGTGTTGTTGTACACCGAATCCTCATCTATACCCACTAAACGTGTATTCTGCACGCATACGAGCGTTGCGACGATAAACGCGTGGCGGGTAACTCCGAAAAAAAAAAAAAAAATAAGAAAAAATTGCGCACACGCGCCCAGACTCTGGAGCCCCGCATTACGAGCCCGCGAACTCGTGTTTTGCGCCGTTGTACAGAGGCATCTACGGGACCCCAACACTCCAACGGAATATCGGCGAACGGATTAGCGTGATTTATCGAGTCAGATTGCCGAAGACAAGCAGACAGCTCTCGGCTTTCTGCAGATGTATGTAATAATGTATTATATACATTACATATATACATATATACGTATCTGAAAAACACAGATTAATCGTCGCGGCAAAGATGTTTCACGTCTTAATAGTTTATCATCGGGCGCGATGAGAAATTTCGATACAATTTAATTGTAATATATGGCGGTGAGTTCGTCGAATCAGCTGTTTGATAGGATTCTAATTCTTCGCACAGAGATTGCAAAGCGTCTTCGCCATTTCATCAAAATATAACAGAAACGCGGCTTCGAGAGAAACCCCAGAGATGCTCGAGATCTTTCGTAGCTTTTGTATATGCATATATATATATATATATATATATATATATACGAAGCCGATAAAATGACCCAAGAAAAGGGTTCGAAAATAAGACGCTCTCGAGTGAGAAGGCAAGAGACGCGGACGAGGAACACTTAACGGGACGAAGGAGGACAGAGGGTGAAACCGGTTTTTCGAAAGAGTCCAAGAGAAGAAGGAGAGAGCGTAGTACTATAGTAAAATGCCGGGGCCCCCGTGCGCGCCGGTCGCGAAGGAAGAGTAGGTAGTAAAGGAGGCTAGCGTCGTGGCTTTAATCCTTCTCTTACTCTTTTCCGCTCCTGTCCCGCGATCTTTCGTTCTTCGTTCTCGACGAGATATTAAACCGGTTTTGCTCGAGTTACAAACTGGAGTAAAAGTTTATTGCATCGCTCGACTCTCTTGCCACGAGGTTTCGCCAAATTGAGCGAAATCCACCCCCCGCCAAACCCTCCCCCTCCCTTCGCACGTACATACATCCATAAACGTCCCGCTGTTATAACCCACTCTCGATGTTTTCTCGTGTGTACATGTGGGGGGCGCATATTAGTTAAGCCTCTCGTTTAAATACAACAAAGTTTTAATCCCCCCCCCCCCCCCCCCCGCCCTCGACGTTGCTGTGCGATCCAACGGGGTATTACAGATTAATAAAAACGAGTTTAACTATCGTCTAATAACTACCCCTATCGCTATTCGTGTATACGGAATACCTTACCTTATTTATCCATGGCGCCGTCGTATTTTTTTTTTTTTTCTTATAGAAGTACCTTTGGCATCGTGAAAATATTGTTTTTTTGAGATTTTTATTTCAACGTATTTGGAATGTTTCAAAACATCAAAAAATCACATTTAATTTAATTTAATGTTAAATGTTAGACGCATCGATAGAGTAGTTAAAAATTGTGAAATTTCACATAAATCGAAAAATGGCTGAAGCAATCCGCAACTTCAGTCACCGTTTCTCTATCGAGCTAAAACCTGATAATTTTTATTTCAAATAATCGAAAAGTTAGAATAATTTATGTATTCGATATTTGAATTCACCACAATTCACAGATTAAAAAAAAATTCTGCAAATTCAACATTTTTACGTTGTTTCTTCGCATAATTTTTTAATCGAATTCAAAAAACGTACAGAATATGCTTTCGCATAGTGGGAGTTTCGTAAGTAAATTAAATTAATGAGGAACCAATGTGAAAATATTCAATTTTAAGGGTTTTTCCTTCGTATCACAAAACCGCATAGGAATCATTGGTTTAACCAACTTTCATGGCAATCAATTAAAATTCTAATAGATTCTGACTAATCTCAGAAAAAGAAGTATCCATCGTCGCGATGAAAATAGACGATATTCAACATTTTAACGGAATGGTAAAATGGTACGGGTGGTCGAAGTTAGAAGCTGCGGTCGTTTGACCCTCAGCGTCAGCTTCGAATGGCCCATAAAGGCACAATCTCTAGCAACGAAAGATTCTGTACCGCTAACACAGAGGAGACGCGGAGAGACGCGTTATAGTTCGTGGAAAGACGGTTTTACCGGGCGAATGTAACACGGTCGGTAAGATCCGTTGGTGGCCCATTCCCGAGGCTCGGTGACGCACTCTGCGGAATCCACATTGATATCCGGTCGTTCGTTCTCAGAAAGATGAGTGTCCTTCCGGACCAATGAATCTTCGCTGCATCTCGATCGCGAGCTTAACGCGATTTCGGAAGATCGACAAGACTCCCGACGCGATAGACTCACGATTCGCTATGTCTTTGTTCTACGATGGCGTCAGGGGGAGAGAGCAAAACGCGGGATCGCCGAGGCCAAGGGTACGCGACCGTTCGCCCCACGTTCGCCATCAGCATCAACGACTAGAAGAGCTCCGCCAGGAGATGCGCCGCGCAGGAACCCGTTTCCCGCGGAAAAAAAAATACGTAACCAAAGAGACGCGACAACGCAGATTTCGCGAAGCGGAACATCGGACTTTAAGTCTATTGGAATAAAATTAACGGTTTCCAGAAAAAAATACTGGATAAAAGCTTCGGGAGAAGTCGAAATATGGAATTAATAATACTTCCAGAAATACGTGTTTGGTGGCGACGCGCGCGTCCCGTTGTGCAAAAACTCGTGCAGAAACGACGGAGAAGAAGGAACGATAGAACTGCCAAGAGGTAGTGGAAGTCTCCTCTATATGCTGATGGGAGGATGTTGACCCGACGCCATGTTGGTTCACGTTGTGGTACTGTACTGCGGTGGTACAACTACGCGTAGTACTACGACGCTCAGCTGGTATGTTTTGTAACGTTCACTGGTACACTGGCGATAACGTTACACACAATAGCTCCGGTGACACATAACGAAATATGTGACAAACATGTATATTGCAATAATGAATCGTTGTCGTCGATATCGTAAGAAACGACGTCGACGGTTATAATTTTTTGCGTAAAAACTTTTGAAAATACACGCTTTACGAGGTAAGATTATTATTATGAATGGTGATGACTTCACAAGTACGATCTTCAATTTAATCGTTTCTATTGTAGTCGAATATTAAAATCGAGCAATTATAACTCTACGATATATCGGCCTCTCGCTGTATCGCTCTCAATGATTTACGATTATTAGCCATTGTTTACGAGCTTTTCTCGGCTCTTTTGTTGCGTTACCAGCCGCTCAACGGAACACGCGTCAGCGACCTCGATTATGAATTAATTTCATACAATCTTTCGTAACTACCGAGTATAGTGACAAATTGAAAAAAAAAAAAAGAAAAAAATTACGATCGATGATAAAACCGCGAATTGGAAAATGATTTCTATACTAATCAAATATCAGCGAAATTTAAATTCATTTTACTGTTTTGAAGCCGAAATATTAACGCTGAAAGTTGGCGTAATGCACATAATGTACACGTAACCTATGGACGACGAATGCGCCAATTGTACCTTTCTAATCGCACCGTCAAAAGTACGTTAAAAAATTTAATAAAAAAAATGAATACCATATATTATTAATATTAGATATACGCGCAGTTTTAGCCGAATGTTCACTCTGACAAAAAATCCTAATACACGAAATTTGAATGCACAATTTCATTACTACCGCATTACTATTCGATGCTTCAAAAATCTTTGTATTTTGTCTCATTAAAGTATCGAGCATTGCGGGAATTACGTACCAGTAGACTTTTGATTGAGATCGTCGCGGTAGCATAACCTCAAATAAGGTAAAGGCGATTGGACTCGACAGTCGTTGATTTTTTACTGAATGTCACGTGCCCGAGGCGTACCTCTCAATTCTCTCGAGCATCGATCGAATCAGGTGGAATATCAAATGAGTCGCTGCGGCTGACGAAGATCAAAGGATCACGAAATTTTATCCTCGTCTTTTAACGAACCGCGTTTATGCACGACCTCGATGCATCCGATATGATATCTTTCCATGATATTAAAACTTCACACGGCAAGTGAAGTATATTCATGTATTCGTATCGTACAAAAACATATACGCATGCAACCGAAACTTCTTACTGTACAACAATTGCATTTCGTCGGTGAGTCTCGTCGGTGTTGTTATCCGAAAACGGTTTTCATTCCGCGTATCGTCGAGAATTGAGAAGGTCCTACTGTATAATTTAGTAGATAATACACACATCTCTTCGAATCGCCACGGGAAAAGAATTCTCTATTCGTATAGAGAAGAGAGCGAACTGAAACTCCGGGACTGTGAGAGGAAAGAGTTTCATACATATTTTGTGGACCCTTCCCATCAGATATACAAACTCCTGTATTAAGAAGTAAATAGTAGAAGTATCGGATCCCGTGTTGTATATATACATATTATAACCATCAAACAGTGTGAATACGAGTCCCTTTATCTGATTCAAATATACGCGTACAGCGTCGGTGTTGGTGTAGGAATCGGTATAGGAGAAGCGGAGAGGTGGGATAGAAGAGACAGTGCCCTGCACTCGGTCTGACACGAGGGAAATTATCCTGACCTCGGGTGATGAGCAGCCAGTAGTGGCCATGTGAACCTGTGCGCGAGGAGTAGCAGTTCCGGTGGCGGCTTCCGGTTTCGCTTAGATTGCCCCGCTTTGCCACCGCTTCTCTCGTTCTCTCTTTTACTGTCGACCTGAAGTTCCCGCATACAGGTGCCCTATCGTCATTCAGCCCTACGTCGGGAGTTACGGCCCGGTACTGTTCTACTATTGCTTTACTATGTGGTCACGCTGGTTGCGCCACGTGGGAGTCACACGGCGCTACGCGATATGGCCGGAGAACGTCGGTCATGGATGCGATGATGATGACGAACTTAAGAAGCGCAAAAGCGACCAGTAACGAAACTATGACTCGATGCGGCAAACCTTGTCGACCTCAGCCGACCGAATGGCGCGTCTCCAAGCTTTCGGTCGATCTCTCGGGGTTTCTCACTGGTCTCTGCCTCGGCAAAGCGATTCGAAGGGAAGGAAAAAGCATCATAAAAATCGCGACCAAGTGCTTAGTAGGCGCAGTCCTACGAGTCCTACAAGCGCATCGTGAACGTAATCTGTTTCTTAATTGCACGGTAGCGGGTACAACATATAACTACGCTGCATCTACGTTTCTACAGCACGACTGGTATCTGCAGCGGTTGTTTACAGCGTTAAATGTAATTTCCCGCGGCTTCCGAGACCTATGGAGACGTTGGTTTTCCCTTTCGTCTGCGTCCTATATGATGACTCTCCTTTGTACCAGTTGAACTCGTTTCTCCTGCGTACACAAACGTCTGTGTACCTTGCTATCAGACATTTCCCAAAGTCTAACTACTACGCTGGTAACCGAGATGTTAAACGCGAGAGTGCGACATGCTAACGACTCTGACAATTGTTTGCACTGCGAACAAGTGAATTTGTTAAGGGAACTCACTTCGGCGACGATGTACCGACGGTGGAATAGTTATAACGACGTCAGTGATTCCGAAACTCGATAATGATGCCAAGAGACTATGAAAAAAGGATGCCTCTTGCGCATTATCATAGCGCGAACTTTGAAGATTTACGACTTAACTGACGTCAAAAGCCGGGGGCTTTTGTCGTTAGCGGCGGAACGCTTAACCGACTGTATCCACGCGAGAGAAGCGAATCCTTTGAAGGAAAATCGAGAAACCAAGAGCGACTAGCTCCCGAGGGAATCCCACGTGACGCGGCCACCGTGTCCGCGCGCCCGGCAAAGACTCTCGTTATTAACGCTTTGACTGGATTAATTTTTTTAATTCGTTCGCAAGGGAAGGGCAATGACAGTGGTCGACGAACTCTTGGAAAAATCTCACTAAGCTGAATCAGCCAACACATATTTTTATGTGATCAAAGGAATTAATAGTATGAAGTCTCGAGAGAAGGATAATTCGAACGTCCGCGCTGAGAATATGATCGTTCAATGAGGAAAATTGCGTAAAACCACAAAAGGTAGAAAGAAGGCGTTTCTCGGTTAGCGATGCTCCGCTCGTCCTGAGCGTTTTCTCATTTACGACCCCTACTGTATAAGTGCCTTAAGGGGAGCGAGAGAGATCTTCGTAAGCAATGAATCGTTATTAAATGGAAGGTAAAAAAAAGTTCATGGCATCAACACCGGAACGACGAGATAGTCCCGAGCGAGAGAAATATTGTTCTTAAAGTCTCCGCGTACGTGCGAAGGGAAACAATACATAACGTTGCACTCCGTGTGCTCGCATCTCTCTCCCGAGACTTTTATAGTTATATCGTCTATGTATGCAGTGTTTTACACACAAGCGTATCCCTTCGTGTACACTAACTCTCGAAGAGGAGACGAGTGAGTTTCCGACATCGAAGAAACTCTCGAAGTTTGAAATTTATTTGACAACGCAGCTTTGGATATATACGAGAGCTGTACGAACGACGATGCAGTTTATGGAGCATAGAAAAAGCGAGAGAAGGGTTCACCGAAAATTGCCAAGTTTCGCTTGGCGAGAGTTTCGTCTTAATTCGCCAAGAAGACACGCAGCTTCGCAATCGTTTCGTCTCTCGGCGTTCTTATCGATTGCGCATCGCTCAATACGATTGTTTCCTCTGCGCAACCATTTCCGCGACTTTTTTTTAACGTGTAAACGAACGGAAAGAATCTAAAGCGGACGGCACGAGCCGCACTTAAGATTTTCCGAGGAATCGACTAATTATTATCATCGTTGCGGACGGGGAAACTCTACGCACCCATCAGTGCGTTCCTGAGTAGTTGCACCGGCGATAGCGAAGCATCTACACCGGCGTCGGGACATTCCTTTACTCAGACTATGAATCTCAAGACGCTCCCGATGATTCGAATTGCTCGACATTCCCGCGGAGGCTACGGCGAGGCTTCTCGCCTTCTCTGTTAACCTCTATTGCAGAACTACTCGCCACGAGAATTGTGTTCTACTCGGTATTTAGGTAGCAATAATTCTCCACCGATAATAAACGCTTTGGCTTGCATTCCAGAATAAATTATCCACTACTCTTACCGGCGTTACGTACCTTTGTCTTCGTCGAAAGATCCTCTCGATGAATTCCGATCGGAATAGTGGAAATCTCTATAATTTTATGAGACTTTGTAATCGTTTCTAATACGATAAACGAAGTACTGTGCACTGAAAAAAAACGATGAGTTGGAAGAACTAACAATTATTTTTTATTATTTATTTGTTTAATTTTAATGACCAACTCATTATTTTTTTTCAGTGTGTGACACCGTTTAATAATTACGGTTGTAGCTGCGATCACCGCGAACGCGAGATTCTTGCGTATCCGGCGTGCAGAATGCCGAGTACGCGTTTATCCAGGAAACGGGGAAATTCGCTTTTCAAAAAAAAAAAAAAAAAAAAAAAAATGGGTAGAAAACGAGAAAAGATACACTCAGGAAGGGAATGGGATTTACGCCGGTGGATCGCGAATTTGCAACTCCGAGAGAACTCGAGAGCTGTGCATCAGTTGCAGCTGCGCCCCGATACACAAAGAATAGTCGAGCGCAGAATTGCGAGGACTACGAGAGCAGCAGCGGGTGATCCAACCAGCATCTACCGGAATGCACACACAGAGAAACGAAGACGAGGATAAAAGCCAACAAGAACCGCAAGAAGTCTACTCGAACTCGGACTCCGAAGTTCCTTTAGCTTCTGCTTGCGCTGCTGGACTTCGGCATCGACGAGCTTAACGCTGCGGAGAAAAGAGTTAAATGTTTCTGAGTTCCTAACAGACCGTAGTTTAGCCGGACTGATGCTGGAGCGGTCATCGATTTTTTTTCATTTTTTTTCAACCCCATTTTTGTTCCGACTTATGTTTCGTTTTTTCTCGTTCGAGTGCATCTCTCGGTACCAACTGCAGTCGCTATTCCGGCTCATCAATTTTTCCGCGGCTCTCGCGCTATATCGCCGCGGCCCGCGCGAATTCTCTTGGCCTATGCATTACATACTAATACCCGCTACCAAGAGTATCCGAAGCTCTGGGTATTTCAAAGGGGGTACCACGCCCAAGGAACGCGCCGAGAGTTTCTTCCTCCTTCGAACAGATGACCTCCTGCATATAACCGGCTACCGGGTATAGAGTAGAAGTCGTTAACTCTCGTGCAACGCTCTGTGCCTCTCTTTTGCTGCCTCGATTTGCTATGTATTACGCCGGGCTAAATGGCGCGCAAGTTAACAGGAAACGGTCCAAGAATTACATCGAGACCTCCGCGTGCAAATTCCGCGCGGTTAAAAAAATTATCAGTTGGAAGAACTAACAATTAATTGAGAACACTAATAATCAGTTGGTACAACTAATTTTTTTTTTTTATTTTTTTTTTTGCGTAATTATCGACGATGTCCAGTAAAAGGTATTCAAGAACATTTCCAGGATGTTTCGGGAGCAGTCAGGAAAATTTTTAAAAAAGTAAAAATAGGTGAAATTATAAATTAATGGGACATATTGTTTTTTCTAATTGATGTACGGGAACACTAAAAAAAAATGAAAAAAAAAAAAAAAAAAAAAAAAACGAAATTCCAGTGGAAAAAAAGGAACAACTGAAAATTTAGGACATTCCAGGAGTTC
Organism: Buathra laborator; assembly: GCA_934046635.1. Taxonomy (NCBI): domain Eukaryota; kingdom Metazoa; phylum Arthropoda; class Insecta; order Hymenoptera; family Ichneumonidae; genus Buathra; species Buathra laborator. The sequence continues at coordinate 12,871,762 of OW203900.1, forward strand.
CAGGAATTTCAGAACCACTGGAAACCCCGATGTTCGAGACAACTATTCGTTTTTCCATCTCATTTTCATTATTGCAATGTGTCATCAAAGGATGTCAACATTCTTCGACGAAACAAAATCCCGTGGGCTCGCGAACTTCATATATATTAAGATATAAAAGGAGAGAAACTGCCGATAAATTTATGCCGGCGTGTAGCACAGAAGCCGGGAAAAGAGATAGGAGTGGGTTATCGCGTGTGGGTTACGATGCAAAATTTACGTCATCGACAGCAATAGACTACGCGGCTACTGTAATAACCCATTCGTTAATAAACGACACGCCATAAGTACGTAACCCGCAACGGTACTTCGATACAACGAATTTCCTTTAATCGACCGGATTTAATGAATGAACGATCGATCGATGCCGTCGTCGTTATTGAATGCGACAAAAAAAGTCGATTGATTCCGTGGGTGTAATGTGATTATTATCGTTATGTATGGCATATCGATGTATCGATATTCCGATATGATCGCAGCGTACAGAAAGAGGTGGAGATCGAAGCGGCGAGGGACTTTAGAACTTGAGATCAGTGGGATGGTTATGGTCCATGGAGATACTCTTTGAAACTGTTCGACTGGCGCGTAGAACAAGACGGTCGTTCAAGATCCGTGGAAATGTTCCGGAGGTTGGATACTCCGGTGTTCCGAACGCGTACCGCGTATATAGCTATATATGAGATACGTGTACGCATAGGCGCGACTATAGATACGACGTTCGAGTCGCTCGGTCGTACGAGGGTTAGATTTCACAGGCTGATCCTCGATGAGCCGCGCTGGAGCTCGAAGATGAAGAGCTCAGATAGATCGGTGGTAGTTGCTACGAAGAGCTAAACATCCACGAGAATATACCTTAGTAGCGAAGGAATTAGTTGGAGTGGCCATGCGTGAGTGGTGACCCAAAGAAGTCGAGCACCGCGGCGTACTCGACGAATGCCGAACGAAACGCGTCAACGAATCTATGAAACTCGAGATCGCATTATACTATTTTCTACCCTTCTATATATCCTCAACGGTAAAGATTACCGTCAATTCGGATTAAAAAAAAAAAAAAAAAATTGATAGAAATATTTATTATTATTGTTAGTATTATAAAAAAGGGTAAAATGAAAGCTATCCATACGAAATTTTAATTTCGCCGAATTTCCGGTTTTTTTTTTTTTTTTTCTATTACCAATGTTCCGGTTGAGCTTAAGAATGACCGGATGTTGGGTTCGTACACGGCGCGAGAAAATAGATTGAAATATGTAAAACAGACATCTTTTTTTAAGCCCGGTATTTCAATAATGAGGAATTGTAAGGCCCTTTATCTTTGTTTTTCTCACGTTTTTTCGTAGTTTTTTTTTTTTTTTTTCACAGAACACTCACGATGAGCACTTGAGTTTTCTACCGAAAATTCTACGGAGAATGAAGAATATCACGAATCGGCGACTAATTTGACTCCCGATTTAAAATTTGATGCGGAAACTCGCGTCAAAAGTGAGAAATAATATTATTTTCGGCCCTTGTTAGCCTTTGAATTAATTTCCCGAGCGCACTGATGCTGCTAATCGTATAGTTAAAAAAAAAAAAATAAGGAGAATCGAGTGTACCGAAGAACTCGTACATCTACATAGGTAACGTGTAGTGTGTACAGAACGACGAACTCACGCAGGGTGGACGATCGAACGCACCCGTTTCTCAGTCTCGCATCGTAGCGTTTTCCCACACGTGGTTCTTGGTTCTCGCAGACTTGAGGCAACCGGGAGAAGTTGCCCCCCTCGTTTGCTTCTCTTATCTTCTCTTCCTTTACTCGCCTACTTCGTTGACTCTCGACTTCGAAGTCGTAGTCCTCCCCCTCTTTACCTTCTTCTTTCGCTTCTTCCTTCTCGTGTGTGTACATCGCGCGATCCCGCAACTCGCACGCGGCTCCTACGTCGCGTTGTGCGTGAATTAAGTAGGCCTCTAACGTTGCGTAACGAGAGACTAGGGTCAGGAAGTCGACGCGAAGAAAGAGAAGTGAATATAAAAAAACGTTTTAGAAGCTCACATGGCTAATTTTGGGAATCGGCGCCCACGCCAACGAATCCGAGCGCCGAGAGGGGTGTGTCGAAGTCCCCCGTTTCACGTTAATTTCATTTGTAATTGGACTGTGCGCTCGTTGCCGGTAATCGTCTTTAAGGATCAACGGAGGGAGTGACTCGATCAGCCTTGAACTTCGTGCGAAGACAGGAAGTCGTTGTAGGAAGGAACGAAGACAGTGGCAGGAAATGCTGACAGAGAATCCTGACAGTTATCCAAATGCGGTTTTTCTTTTTTTTTTATTTGTTCTTTACACACCGCTATCAAAAAGCCCGACAGGGATGTCACTGACGAATGACGTTATAAGCGATTCCTTCTACCATTTGAAATTAGTAAGAAACGATCGCCGGGACACAAGAGAGGCGTAATCCCCGCACACCGGCTATTTCCGGTTCCTTTCTACTCGGCGTGTGCGCGCGGCCCATCGCAGACGAGTCACCTGGCTGTGCGCCGATGACTCAGGGAAGAGCCTCTGCTTTTCGAAAAAAAAAAAAAAAAAAAAAAACACCTGCTGTACAAATGCATACAGTATAACCGAACTGTGCGCCGTATAAATGAGAACGGAAAACAAAATCGAGAGAAAAGTTGCCTCGCTGTGTGGCGCGCTTAACTGGTTTCTGAGACGATTGCAAGTCGTTCACGTCTCGTAGTAGGGAAAGCGATATAATTTTCGGATCTACGAAAATTGCAGACAGTCGATGTATCGAAGTCTCGTGATAGGGAAATCGAAAAAAAAGTGTTGTAGTCACTCTACGAAAATATGCAAGAAAAGCTTTATTTCGTCATCTGCTCGGAGGGCCAAGAATTGCATCGCTCCGTTGATTGCCTCTCTGTACTTTCGGTTCCACGTCGTCACTTTAATACATTAAGGTCTCCGCGTTTTTACAATTTTACTTCAAGCTGCTCTCACCGAGATTATTATATATATATCTATATTGTAGGTACGTAATTCGTCGTAAGCAGCGACATTGCGAGCAACAAAAGTTACCCGGAATCATGGGCCGGCGAGTCGACTACGTGACACAGTCGTAGACCTTCGAACCCTCGACTAACTCGTCCCTCACAAATTCTCGTCAGCAAACTCAAAATTACCTTGAACCCGAACGACCGGGATCCTCCTTCTACTCCTCGATGAAACCTCTCGACGAACACGAAGAAAATTACCACAACGAAAGTGTACGTTGCCCGCGCGTCGTGGTGCTCTGTTTTTGCTATAAAATGAAGTTTCTTGTAGCCGCGGCGCGCTTCGTACTATACGCGGCTGAAATTGGTCAACGATTTTCTTGGTACTCGCGGAAATTATGACTGCACGGTAAAATCTGCGAATTTACTGTTTTTCTCCGACCAATCGAGAGACAAATTTCGTCCTATGAAAACTCGAGTTTCTTTGCAGCTTCCGGAGTCGTAAATTTTCGTAACGTTGCCGGAGTATGGATCGGGTAAATCTTCTTGAGGGTTACAGCGGCCCACGAAAATTATGGTATCGGCGAATAAACGCGGTAGGTATATCGGTATCGGTACACTTGCCGTTCGGTTGAGACACGTTGCATCTAATAGAAATTCGCTATAGGACATCGACTGCGAGGTATATGTATATACCTCGAGCTTCTTCTGCAAACCTTTACAGCTGTATAATATAAACTCGAGAGATACAGCTGCCCCAGTGTGCTGGACGATGGTTAAGACATGTGGACTATGCTGAACAAGAAGGCAGCTGCGAAACGAGGCACGTGCCTTTCTCTCTCTCTCGTCATAATGGGCGCCACTCGAGAGACAACGAAACGATGCTCTACCTTCGTGCGCGGGAGGATCGAGATTATCGGCTCCGAACGATCGGAGCCTCTCGACGCTCTCTCGCGTGCCATCGGTCGCAAGCTAAACGAATTTCGGAACCTGATATTTACAATCGATACCTGCGATCTTACGGCAAATACCAACATTTGCAAAACATTTTTTTTTTTTTTTTTTTTTTTTTTTTTTTTTTTTTTTTTTTTTCGAATTACAAAAAATAGAATATTCAAAATTGCTACATGCAAACTTATATATCAGTATTCGATGTTTTTATGCATGAACCGTGTGTTACATTTCAAAGACCTGACCGTTGCTATTTTAATAAATTGTTTCGATTTAACGAGAATTTTTCAAATTTTAATACATTTTATTGAATGAATTTTACGAAAGATTTTTAAATTTGCAATACGAAGTATTTGAATTTTCGATTAATTTAAGATTGTAAAAAACATTTTTTTACTATTGTCAGTGACCACGCGATTGCTGCAATTTCGTCGGATCTCTATTTCGATATTGGCACACAGCCAATTATGACGAAGCAAATTCGGTAGCCGATTACAGAGTACCGGTAATGAGAGGCGATTCGCGTATATCAACTCAGTAGTTTGGAATCAGCAAAGCCAAACGTTCGATTGGGAAATGATGATTGGAATCAATTCGCGCGCTAATCGATAACTCTCTCGCGTCGCCCACCCCTCTCTCGATATTCGATGGTTCCTTCAACGAGGGGCCGAGCCTCGGAACTTCTCATATCCTATCGTTTCCGTTCACCCAACAGTGTGGGAGCTCTCGAACCGAATACGGACATCTTAGACACTCAAAAGTTACTAACGTCGCGCAGTGAACTTGTCTCGAGTTCGGTACAAACATACTTTGCAGTCCCACGCGCAAAAAAATACGAAAAAAATCTATTCAACAGCCTCCGCCCTGAGATAGACGATCTCTCGGTTGTCGAAGATTCACTCCCACTCTGCAGTTTACAGTTTCATCGATTTATTATCATTTCTCGAGACGCACAATCGAAAACACTATACAATCGATCCGTCCAAATTTCAGAAATACTTCGCGGCAATTGTATACGGAAAAAAATGTATAGTTGGAAAAAACGATAGTCAGTTGCGGCAACGAATTTTTATGAAAAAAAAAAAAAAAAAAAAAAAAATTGTACCAATTAACAATTAGTTTTCTCGGCTAATTGTTAGTTTTTTCGGCTAATAATTTTTTTCAGTGTATCGAAAAATTGTTATCGAATAGCTTCCGATTCTCGGCAAACTATTATGGTATACATAGGAAGCTAATAGCTTCCCGGAAGTGTAAACGAGAGTGTGGCAATGCGGGGTATCAGAGAAGTTACTGTGACTACTGCTGCACAGGTAGCTGAGCAGCAGGTTGTTCGTGTTTTGGTGGCAGGTGTTGCGAGAACAATAGTCGGGGGTTCGACGCTTCTTGTTTCCACCAATGTATCCAAACTTTCCGTGTCTCTCGCTCACCGTGTTTGGTACTTTGTTTCGACTGTGAGAAGGCTAACTGCCTCAACATTTTCTGAGTCATTCGCCTCTCACCCCCGTGAATATGTAATTAACCTCCGGCGAGGAGAACGCGGGGGAAGAGATATTACAATAACTTTTTCGTTACATAGCTTCCCGCAGTTCATGGTGCACACGTGCGTGTCGACAGTTCCCTAAAAAGTTTACGATCGAAAAAAGACGAAAATTTCGGTTGCCAAATTAAAACGATTATTTCTGATTTGTACCCAAATAACGCGTAAGTGAAACTTACGTTTATTTCTCTATTTCGCGATGGTAACGACTACTAAACTCTTAGAAATGACCCACACGTTGGGTTATCAGTTGTTTCAGTCGCGCGAAAACCGTACGACTCGGCAGTTCGGATTAACGCGGCCACCCAGAACCGATAATAATGAGAAGACACGGAGCACGGCGAGTCTCCGATGTCGAACACATACACCGCGTTCGTTGGAGTTAAATAGATAAGACGACGATCCTTAACGATCCCCTTTTGTCTCTACGGAGACCGAGTTGAGTCGAAAAAAATATATTCGCTTCCAACGATCACCGCGCGCTTTTCGCGCGGCGAAACTTTGCCCGGGTGAAAATCTTTGCTCGAGAGAACGAGAACTCGAACCGCAATGAATAAAATTCGATGAGGATATTACCCATTTTATTTTTTTACGGAGTGAGGAAAAGTTAGACGGGATATAAAGAAGAATCACTACGGATCCAACGTTCGAACTATTAAACGAACTTCCATAAACGTTTAATGGCGCAAATCTTTTTCCATTCGATAGTTTTTGTGCTGTTGTAAATTTTTAGCCTTTTTTTTTTTTTTTTTTCGAGTACTAAACATTTTTTTTTCAATCATCGATAATTCTCGAGTTTGTTCTTTCGTATCACTATTAAAAAAATAAAAACTGCGGTGAATTTCACGAAATTTAAATTTCTTCGTTCCGAATGCTAAAATTTTTTTTTCGAAATTTTCAATAATTCTCCAGTTTTTCGAATATATCGAATAATTGACTGCTCGTTATCGAAAAAAAACTCTCAACCGGAGTTACGAGTCATTTACCTTAAGAGTTAATTCTCTCGTGTCATTTATTAAAATTAAAAAAAAATTAACAATACGAAAGAACCGTTACGAAGAAACCGGCGGAACTCACGAGAGTCGCTGAAGATAATCAAAGCGATAACGTGTGATTATACAAGTGAGAGTACGATTACCGCACTCTTAACTTGTCGGAAACTTAGCAGAGACTCTCGAGATAGAAATTTTGATCACGAGACTCGCGGTGAATTTGTTAAACACTAAACCTGTCGTAAGAGAGTTCTCGTATCTGTTACTTATTTCACGAAAAAAAAAAAAAAAAAAAAATTAAGGAGCTCTGGAAATATAAAATCGCCACCAAGAGGCCTTAAAACAGTGATAAAGGGCACTCGAAAAAAGCCACTAGAAATTCTCGACTTTATCTCAAGTTTGGTGAAAAGTCGAGAGACATTTTTCCTATTTCTCGTGGCGCTGCATAGCAATCTCGGCGCCAGAAACTCTCCGAACCTTTCGTCTGCTTCGCTAAGCTCCGCAATCTTCGTTTTTTTTTAATCTACACTCCCAAATGCTTTGACTCTCCGTCTATCCAATTCTTTGCGACATCGAAGGATCCAAAAGCTGCGAAGTACACTTCTACAATATGTATATTACTACGAAACTCGTGTGGGCGGTTTGCCGTAACGACGAGACTGAGATTTCCAAAGAGGTTCACCTCGCTGCGTACAACACTACGCCCTGTTTTACGTTCATTTTTTTCTCTATTCTCAAGAGCTCACAGTCCGAGACAAAGCCGCGTTTAGTGTACTCAGAGATCGGCACACCTTGGTGATCTCTTGCGCTCGCGTTGGGCAAAGCGGCAGAGAGTTGTTCGGAGTAACAGCACTCTGGATGCTGTATATCGCGTGTCACGTATGCGGCGAACGCAACAACGCGCGTTCATTGCCTCTGCGTTTGCAGATACGCAATGCTTTGATGTGACGCGGGGGCGTGTATCGGAAAATATGATCGACAGAGGAATTCACCCGAACCGCGGAGACCACCGGGCGAAAGAGTTCAAAGGTAACGTTATCGGTAAGACACAGCGGAATTCGAATTTATGATAATAACAGTAAAATTTGCTCGATAAGCTTTTTTTTTTTTTTTTTTTAACATATATGGAGTGTAAACCTCTGATTGTATGTTGATTCGCGGGACTGTATCTCGATAATGATAGTATAGTAATATAAATATAGACGTCGCGCCGCCTCGGGGAGAGGAGAGCGTATGACTACAATTGATCTGGAAACGGGTCAACTTTCACTCGGGCCTTTTAATTCGCACTCGCGTCGGGATCAAGGCAATGCCTTTGCTACGCTATTGTAGTTATCGCCGCTGCTACGACTGCTTTTATTAACTATTAAACATAGTAGTGGTTGTAGCAGTCGTAGTACTTCGTGATTCATATGCATTGTCAGAATCTACAATTGAGAACATTCGCTTAGCTAGCGATCGCGTTATAGCATAGCGCTAGTCACGCTTCCAGTATATATATACTTTCATTGCAGACTCCGCGTCTCCGCGGATGAGATCTGTACGAGAAGCATACGCGCCTTGCGGGTTGCCTATTCGCAGGCTCTCCGGATCGCGTTTCGCTCCTCCGCTCCGAACGATTTTGCGATATTTTACCGAGTAATTTTTTTTTTTTTTTACAACTCGCGAAATATGGAAATACTCGCGAATTAATGAATTTACTAATGCAAATTTTAATTTTCAAAATTTTTAAAATTTAAAAAAAAAAATTTTATTTTAAATTTTTCTTAAAATTTAGAAAATTAATTTTAATCCGTAAATTTGTTAACGACAAATAGACTGGAAATACTCGCGAATTAATGAATTTAATAAGTCCTCAGCGACGAGGAATCTTTCAAACTTTCGCGTAGACTGCGATAAGACTTTATTTGCAGTTTCTCGGTGGAGAAAAAAAATTGGAAATTTAATGTACTCGGAAATAAAAAATCGGACATTGAGATACATGTAAATTTTCAAGATTCAAAAAAAAAAAATTTTAATTCAGAATTTTTTTTTTAATTTAAAAAATTAATTTTAATCCGTAAATTTGTTAACGACAAATAGACTCTTTTCTCAGTGATATCGCGTCGTATCGCGTGCGTAAATTCGTTGGATTATTATTTGCGCGACGGTAATCGTTTGTCTTTGTGATAATTATGCTGTTATTAGGTAAACGATGAAACGACTTACCTGGACGGCGCTATTCAGAAAACAATTGTTCTGTCCGGGAGCATTGAGAAGGCCTTTGGTACTCGTGAAACTCGTGTTGTGATCACGCGAATCCGTCTTTTGTCCGCCTTGCAGAAACTGATGCCTGACACTGTCCGCGGAAACTTGCTGATGCTTGTTGGCGACATTGTTGCTCCCGAGGATTTTGCGGTTCTGATGAGAGGATTGCAGATACGCTGCGTAATCCACTGTGTCTTGGGATACGTTGCAAATTTGCTGCTGTGGTAACCCCATTGTCGCGGTCATCCCCGTTCCTCCTGATCTCCTAATACCAACTCCTCTCAACCGTAATCATCTGCGACACAAGACACAGCGGAGAATTAATTATCTCACGAAGCATTAATTACTGCATATGGCGACGAAAAAATGTGATTTTTTTAACGAAAATTCGGCAAATGCGTTCGTATTGTTATTTTACTTGGAAAACTGAGAAAACCGTTTATTTTTAGTTAAAAAAAAATGTTGTTGGATACGGAGAAATTAATATTTAATTTTATAATAACAGTTTTTAACTGTAAGTAAATATTGTCGATTTTAATTTCGTCGAATTCAATATTTCTTAATTCAACTGATATTTATTAATAATAATTGAATATTTATTTCGCCATATTTAATTTTACGTTTTTTAACTTCAAATAAAATCGTATTCTCAGTGTACAAACAAAGAATTAGTTTGTTCGTTAATTATCCGTATCGGTCGCGCAAAATAAAATTGAGGCAATCAAAATTTTCGTGAGGTAAATAAAATATTTATTTTAACGCATTTTTCGGAGACTCCGTTAATCCAATCAGATTTTTTTCCATTTTATTGTCCATTATTTCGTTATTCGCTGATTCTATTATCGTGTTGTGCGTACGCGCAATGTCGTTCGTTTCGATGGCACTACAAAAGGCAACAACGCGCAATAAACTTTGATGCATAAAATAAAATGCCCTCGAGGCGAACTGTGGGACCGTAGCAATACCACGTATATGCAAAACCTCGTGAACATATTTTCCGAGAACTCTCGGGGTTCATTGGGGGCTTCTCTCCACCCGCCAGGTAAACCCACCGAACTTATGAACGTATGAAACTCTCGCGGACCTTCAGAAAACCCGGCGGGAACTTACTCCGTTCTCGGTTTGTGCCATTCGCGCTACAGACATATCCCCCCACAGGCTACTATCGCGCAAATGAAGTTCCTTAATAAAGAAACACAGCAGGAGATTCCTAGAAAATTGTACGATTTTTTTTTTTTTTTTTTTTTTTTTTTTTTTAGGTTTGTAAATTTTTATAATTTCTCGTTCTCGATATTCGTAAACATTCGTATTATATGCGAATATTCGATCTCGTATCTGTTTATCGTTGATCAATTTAATTCATATTCAATTTTTGGAAGTTTTTTTTTTTTTTTTTTTTTTTTAGGTTTGTAAATTTTTTTATCATTCCTCGCTCTCGATATTTATAAACCTTCGTATTATATGCGAATATTCGATCTCGTATTTGTTTATCATTGATCGATTGAATTAATATTAAATTTTGGGGAGGCATTTTTTTTTTTTTTTTTTTTTCTACGGTGGTAACGATAGTTTTGCGCTCGTTGCAAGATAGGTCTGCTGACGCGACCTCTTCTCATGTCCCGCAAATCGCGAGCAAACTCAGCGGAAGGTGGAAATCGTTGACCTCGTTAAAGGAGCGTGCGAAAGAGCCGCTAATAGGCTCACCGAGTTTTTCCGAGGGCGTCATCTGACAAAGGTTTCCTGTGTTGTGTTTCGATGAATACATCAAGTTGCCGATATGTGAATGTAGTATTCCTATTTTAATTTTTTTTATTTTTATTTTTTTCTGTAAAGACCTTTCTCGTTGCAATTCTGCGTTAAGTCGAGGCGCGTATGAGACTACGCGTGTATACATTCGCAAGAATTATCGATATATTACGAGCGCTCCGAGGACGAGAGACGGCGCGTGCTTTCGCGAGCCTTCGGCGAGAAACGTGACCTCCAATGTGTTGGATACGAATGAGTTCCAAGGAAAACAACATTGCGGGTCATTTTTCCAATTGTTCGATCGGATGAATACTCGCGAATTCCGCGAGAATTACTCGACTCGGCAATTCGAAACGATTCTCAATTCAATCGATGTACTCTTTGTATTCCTTTGCGTTTCATTGAACTAACAAACAATAATCATTTCTCTGTCTTCTTTCATTGTAACGCTGCTTCTCGTTTAATGTTCACATTGCACTTGGAATACATTGGATACCCTTTCACGATATCAGTTACGTTTGAATCTCAATCGATGTAAACTCGACGAGGTGAACTCTAAACGAAATTGTGTGTTCGATAAAATTAAAATGCAGGAGAGATGCTACGCACGCGAAAGAGTTGCACTGTTGAAAACGATTTCAAATTTGAAGTGCCTGAAAATTCTCAATTTTTACGATCGTAAATCAATCGAAAATTCGAATACTGAAATATTGTAGAGATTGAAAAGTCTTTCGTAAAATTTATTAAAAAATTCTATTAAAATTACAAATTTTCTCGAAAAAATGAAACAATTAAAAATTGAATAAATAGCGACGCACAATTACTCGAAATTTAACACGCGCTTTATGTATAAAGACTTTCAACATCGATGTATTCATATTCACTTAGAAATTTTATATTTTATACAGTGTTTAGCAATGAAAGGAAGTATGTGTTACCGCGGAGTGCGCGGCAACGCTAAATGGTACGACTGAGTGGTCGGCATCAATTTCAAGAGGGCGAAAGAGAAAAGGGCCGCGGAGGGCTCGAGACTACGTGCTCGAGAGGTCCATAGCACTCGCGACACTGCGTCTTTGTTTTTAGCGACACAATGCTGGCGCCGAAACAAGTACAGCCATTCATTGCGATCGTTTCTGCATCGAGAAATCTATTTTTAACCACGTCGTGGGTGAATTAAATTAAAATAATAACCGCACGAGAAATAATACATTTTAATGATTGCGTATCGCGATTTTCTGTTGAAAAGACTTTTAAATCGTCGCGGAAAAAATTACAATTCAGTGCGATTTTAATTTTCTTCAGGCATTCGAAAGACTTTGATTTCGATAAATTCGTGTTAACAAATCACGTCGATTATTCAACATCGTACGTGTCGCGTGCGAGCAGTACTTTGGAATAGAGAATAGCCCCGGAACGTGGTACGTACGACTTCGGGTCAAACATCGAAGTATGCTGAGGGAAGCTATCATAGGAATCCTAAGATCTACGATGTGCGCATATAAAACATATTTCAGGGTGATAGAAAATACCAAACGTCGATAGATTGTCAACCGAACAATACTACACTCGTTTTTTTCCGTTCGTAAGAAAATTCGGGAAAAGTGACCCGATCTTTTATAATAGACACTAAAAAGACTTATAATTGATGATTTTCTTCTTTTTTCAATGCCAAAAAAAATCGCGTGCGCAAAATTCAATTTATTTAATAAAATATGTAATAATTGATAATAATCCATTATTATTATTACTAAATTATTTATTTGATTTCATTTAATGAATTATAAAAAAAAAGTCGGGGAAAAGTTCGACGATTCGTCGTCCCGTCGATGGGGGTACGTCTGCACCCCAAGATGTTGTCGAATGGTCAATTGCACTCGGGCCGATTGTAATAACATAAATTATTTAAAAAGAAGACTGAACAGTCCTCGTTCTGTGTTTAATTTCATGAAATCGGAAAAAAAAAATATTCCGATACCGGGAATCGAACCCGGGCCTTCTGGGTGAGAGCCAGATATCCTAACCACTAGACAATATCGGAGGAATGGAAACCCTTTTCGCGTATTCCATGACACGCAACATAATTTTTTTCGTATTTTTTAATTGACTAGCAACCATTTGTTAATAAACAAACAAACAATAAACATTGAATAATATCGAAAATACACGTGTTACTCTTCGAAATTCGATACGTGATATCTTTTCGTCTACACAATTATTTATCCGGTCGGCACGTAAAACCAGCGGCCAGCTATGTATATATATATATATATATGTGGGTACGTGCTACGCATGTACGCTGTAACGTTACAGGCGTGCCGTTTAGAATTACAACAATGCCTGGTGAACGTATGCGGCTATTTATAACTGTACGACCACCGAGTCGAACTTCGTTTCCACTAAAATCTGTTTCCTCGAGTTTTTCGAAATCTGTTACATTCGCTTCATAAAAAAAAAAAAAAAATTAACGGAATGGAAAAAAAGTATATCGCAAAATATATTAAAAAATCGTATGAGTAATTCAGCAATTATATAAAAACGCTGAAAATCGTAAATCAGAAATTATTTTCATAAATCCATTATGTCGAATTGGGAGAACAAATAGTTCGTTGGTGCAACAAATTTTTAGAATTACAACAATGCCTGGTGAACGTATGTGGCTATTTATAACTGTACGACCACCGAGTCGAACTTCGTTTCCACTAAAATCTTTTTCCTCGAGTTTTTCGAAATCTGTTACATTCGCTCCATAAAAAAAAAAAAAAAATTAACGGAATGGAAAAAAAGTATATCGCAAAATGTATGAAAAATCGTATGATTAATATATTAATTATATAAAAACGCTGAATTTCGTAAATCAGAAATTATTTTCATTAATCCATTATGTCGAATTGGAAGAACTAATAGTTCGCTGGTACAACAAATTTTTTTATAAAAAATGGATTATGCGAACTATATTAGTTTTTTTAGCCAATATTTTTAGTTAGTTCTCCAAAATCATATTTTTTTCGATGCAAAAGATCGAACGCTGTTACGAACCCGAGAGCACGTAACTCAGTTTCGTTCACGAAGAAAGCGTTCCACGCGAGCGTTCGTCGTTTACCTATCAGTTATTTTCGTGCGTACAGCACACACGCGTTGCTCGTAGTTTGCAAACGCGCTAACGGCGCGGCGGCGGCTTTGCTGTGTATTAGGCGCGCGCGGCGTACCGTATCATCGATAATCCGAAAACGCCTAAAGCTCCTCACAAAGAGTTTGCGCATTAATTCCTAAACCCGCAGTCTCACGACAAAAAAAAACTCCAAAATCATTCGGAATATCGTATATCGTCGTTCACTTCGATTCTCCAACGCGAACGCGGGAGCAATCGCGAGGGCGGACCGCCCAAAGCGATTTGTAAGCCGTCAGCGCGTTCGGTAACTCTTCCGCAATGCGGTGCAGTCGCGATTGCGAAGTAATGAATTTTTTCGCGCGATATATCGAGAGACTCAGTCTTTCTCCACGCTTATTATTATTTTTTTTTCTCAAAGATGCGTCAAGCGTCGAAATAATTTTTTTTCAACGAGTTCCGGAGAACGCGAGTGCCAACGCCGCATCGGGATTTCCCTCATATAGTATATAAATAAATTGGGAATGAATAAACAAGTGAGAGTCGACACACTCGCGGTGGGTGTGACGCTATGTATATACGCGCGGCAACGGAACAAAGTGAAAGACTTACTTTTCCCTCGCCGAAGAAAACAACCGTTTTGGCTCACCGTAAGTGTAGACGATTTCTTAAGTTCGAATAATTAAGTAAGAGAACGAAGAAAAAGTCGAAGCGTACAGAGACCGAGAGGAAGGGAGCGGTAGAGAGGGGAAGGAGAAGCGAAACAAGATCAGAGGGCAGTATAGCACGCGAGGGGAAAAGTTACGAAATAACCACTTTGTTCTCCGCACCCGCGCGGAGTGTAAAGCGGGAATATTTCATTCAGCACACGGCGGACCGGAGCAATCCGTACCCAGCAATTAAAAAGCGGATTTTGGCTAATTGTTTCGGTCGCACCCCCCGGTGCGAACCGCTCGCTGGAACAAACGTGTGCTTCTCTCGTATAAATATAGATATATGCGTTTGTGTAGCGCGCATATAAAGGAATAGCGATTTTCTCTCGCCGCATCGTTGATGGAATGTTCGCTCCGTTCGTTTTTCCGTTTTTATTAGGATATTGCGTTCAAGAGCGAACGGCGTACCGCAGCCTATCGCGCGATTTGGCTGCAACGACTAAACCGCAGGAAGTGAGAAACACTGCGATGTGACGAGAGGGATGTAGTAGTGTTGGAGTTTCTATGCACTCCGTTATCGCTCTTTTTTTACCTCCACGCCTATCTCTCTCTCTCTCTCTCTCTCTCTCTCAATCTTCACGTCCAATGAAGAAGAAGAATATAGAGACCAAGGCTCGCCGTGGATGAGGCACTCGAGGCACGGAATATTCATGAACGCATGAGGGGGCGGAAAGACCGAGTTCCGTCTCGTGTAGTATTTTTTATTTTTTTTTATTTTCCTCATCGTCTCTCGTCCCAAAGAGACGCACGAAACAGCGTCCCTTTATTCGCTTACTTTTCTCGTCTCCGCTTGAGTCGTTAATCCTTGAACCTGCGATCGTCAACTGCGACGAGAACGAGACGATTTAAGAATCGTTTTCACGGTAAATGCGTCCCTCTCGGACTTTTACCGGTGTGTAGGCTCGTCGCGAACAACTCAACCGTATCTCGAAATTCACTCGCAAGATATAGAAAAAAACGTTTTTGTCCTTCGGAGAGGCAAACAATGATTATCGGCAGAAGAAACGATCTGAGTTATGGCAAAACTTTGGTTTGCGTTACACTACGATTTTTACTACGCTATCGCGAGAAGACATACTTTACAGGCGTTTGTGGCACAGCATACGCACAAAGTGTCGTCAACTGTGACAAAGTCATTCTCCTGCTGCCCTGGAAACCTTTGTAAAGCTTGTGCATTGCACGCTATTACCGGTAGACTGCGTATACCTATGACATGGGGTTCATGCATGCAGCTATGCAATAAGGCTGTAGGCCACCTGCATCCACGAGGCGCACGAAGATCTCGAGAGGATTCTCCATAATACTATCGATTTACTTTAATTCCGAAAGGTTGAACGAAAATCCGAATATACATCGTATTTCAAAGTTACGATACCGATTTTGACTGTAAAAAGATCGATGCGGTACACGCCGCCAGACGGGAAATAATGGGTCAAACCTAACGTGAGCCCAGAATTAGCGCGACCCGCTTTTCCCGGGTTAATTGCCAAAATTGCAATTGACCTTAAATCCAGCGAATTCGAAATACATTAATGAAACTATGCGATATTAATGAAACTATATGATATTTAACTCCGATATTTCGAAATTACAAAGCCACTGATTGGAATGATTGGGAACTGTAACACTACGGTACGTGATGTTTTGATACATAAATTGGTATATTAATTTTAATTTACAATTATGATAAAAAAATTATGTACGATATATCAAAAATCGTATTTTTTTACAAACTTGAAAATTATAGATATTTTTGCACCTCAAACGCATGGATCTGGAAGATTCGTTGTTTTTATACTCGCGAAATTTCGTAAAAAAAATCGATATTTTCGAAATTTTAATTATAGTGAAATCGAAGCGTCGGAATATAAGGGACGCGTCTGCTAAGGCGCGACGACGATAAAATAAACATTAAAGGAGTTATGTATTTTTTTATGTGACTTAAAACGTCAAATTTTGAAAAATTCAACAGCTCGGGTTCAGCAGATCCATCAGAGGTCTTCTAGGATTACGATATATACAACGTAAAACATAAGCGAAGCGATGCGCGGGAGCGTTGCGGTCCGCGCTCTCGGCTTCCAATTAAACACGGCGAGGGCTGCGGCAATCTCTGCCGGGGAAAAAAAAAAGAAGTACGAAGAAAACCGAAGCAGCGGGGCCACCTGCACGAAAAGAAGAAAAGACCGGTCCGACGAAATGGATGTATAGAGAAGGTGCATCAAGAGGGCTCTCGAGATCGTCGTGTTTTCTCTCTCCTTCGCTCCCTATCTCTCTCGCGATAGCCCCCTCCCCCACTCGTATATATACCAAAGTATAATACACGAAAGCGAGGATTCGTGCGCGAAAAGAAGCCACGAACCTACAATTACCGAGTTGCCAAGAGCGAGGAGACCCCTTCTCGCTCGCAGGTGCGTCGATTTAAAAGTCGCAAACACCATGAACGACACGATTGCTGTAATAATGTGTCTATACTGATTTTCGACCGATTTCTTCAATTTTCTAACAAGCCGCGACCTCCCCCCTGCCATCTTCCAAAGACGCTGAAAGTTTCCCCAAAAACTCGTAATCCAATACATCGCGCATGCGCTACGATTACACTTAAAAAAGAAAATCGGTTCTATCGACTAAATCGGCGGTTGTGGGTCCCGAAAAACATATTTCGTTGAAATAAATTCAATTACTTATTATTATTATTATTATTATTTCGTTTAATAAATCTTTTTTTTCTCTGTATACAAAAAAAATGATTCCGGCCGATGGAGGTTATGAAAACTTTATTCGCGAAATCGAACGAAGAGCCGACGAGGATCATTTCGAAACTTATCCGATTTACGGAAATATATTTTGAAGCAACGCCGTTCGGCTGGTTTCTCGCTCCGAATAATCATTTGGCCGGAAATGTGAATGAAATGGCAATCGTGTCAAGGCTCGCCGTTCGCTGTAACGTTGAACTAAATCTCCGCCACAGAGTTCACCCCGTTGTGCGCTTCGGGAGCTTTGGTAACTACTCTGTCTGGAGAACTGTGTGCGAATACCGAAATAGAAGTCGGAGTAGCTGCAAGCCGGGAGAGCGAGTGCAGGAAAATCGTAGAAACGCTTCGTGGAGACGAAAATCGAGAATTATATAAAATTTGACGACAATCGAAGGATTGATACTTTTGGAGCTCAATGTACCGCTCGATTGTATCGACATCTTCGCGAAATATATGTAGTATAAGAAGTTATGCAGGTGATGTTTTGGCGGAAAAAGAGTTTCAGTGTTCTCGATCTCCTCCCCTTTACCCAAAAGGGAGGATTGAGGTTTTTAAGCAATACACACGGGGGGCTGCTAGCCGCTGCCGCTGCCGCTGCTGTTGCTGCACACCTGCGGTAAGCGTATCGAGTGATGCCCGGTTGGCCGCACGCCACGTTTGTGGTCCAAAAGGGCAAAGAAAAAAAAGGGACGAAATACCCCAAGAGAACGAAGAGTCAAAGAGGAAGAAGCGAGGATAAGATAAAAGAAGAATTTTCAAACCCGTTAGACCGGGTGCTTCGTGCGCCGTCTCGAATCTCTGAAGAAATAACAGAGGCGCGTCGAAGAAACGAAGAGGCCACATTGTAGAAGAAAGGGGAAAAAAAATAAAACGAATAATACGAAAAACAAGACGCGTAAGAGGCACGAGTCGCTTGTGGTAACGATCGCAAACTCCAACGACTTGTTTCGCCAACGTAAATATCACCTATTCGAAGAAAGGAAGAAATTTATTTTAAAAATCGAAAAAAAAAAAAAAAAAAAAAACTGCTGGCACCTTGAAAATAATCGAAGGATCCCCCAAATTTTACGAAGAAATTCACTTAAAAAAAAAAAAAACCCCAAATTCATCCTCATTAAAATCTGTCCTCTCGAATTTCTTTCGAACGTGTAGAGGACATCGTTGACCGTTGAAAACGCGTAGCCATTACTCCGTTTCGGCGATCGGGTAGCAAAAAAAAATCATAGAACCTCACGTTCTGTTGTTTCTTTGGAATTCCTGGGAGGACGATGATTGAGTCATTATAAAATACGATATTAGAAGAGTTCGAGATGAGTAACGTTTCCGTGAATATGACACGTTTTGCGATATGAATTGCGTAGGTTCGGTAACCCAATTGTTTTTTTAAAGTCGATGAGCGGATGAGAAATTTTGGATATCAATGCCGCGATCACGTGAAGAAAAAGCGTCAATACTGATTCACGAGTCGATGGAATTTTTCAGTGTAAAACTGCGCGTGTTGATATAATAACATACACATCGCTGTGGTCGATAAAGTAAGTAATGTAATACGTGCGTTCGATCGTACGGAAGTGTAGCATAGCAGTCACGCGCTCGCGAAATCCAGCAGTTCTTTTATTATAATACTTCCATAATATAATTTTATGATAAATTTAACAATAATGCAAATAATAATAAATTTATTATAACACAATTGCGTCATCGGGGTCCGCGTGTTTGAAACTGTCAAAGATGAAATAACGCGCAAATAGAACGGTAGGAAAATAACAAAAAAAAAATACGAAAAAATAAAAAAACACGAAAAACATGATGTCGCAATTTTTGTGAAAAAAATGATGAATTCACAAAAATATTTTTCATCACATGCTTCGATCTATTTTTTCGCGGTTATTACGAATCCAACAGCTGTTTTCTCGTAAACACGATATTTCGATGCTATTGAAAAAAAAAAAAAAAAAAAAATCCGTTATTTTGGAAAACAACGACGAGATTACACGTTGTCAAAGTCAATGACTTATTGTCGTGAGTTCAAACTTTTCGAAATAAAAATAAATTTTCGAAAATTTATAATAACGTACAAAGTTCGATGTGCGGAAGGATTTGCGCGTCGTTGAGCTCACATATCGCGCGCTCCCGAAACGGCAAGGCGTCGACGCAAAAGTTTATAAATCCGGAAATAAATCTATCAAGCGCAGTATACCGTGCGAACGAAAGGGGAAGAGGGCAAAGGGGATGATCCCCTTTGGCCCGCGGAACCGATATTTGGCCGATGGCGATTTGCCAAGGGCGCGGCGCTCTCGATGCTACCAATGCTGTGTTCTCGTTTGCGCCCGGAATCCGTGGGCGTCCATCGCCGAAGCACAACATTCTATTGAGGCATTGTGCGGAGAGGTCGAATTCATCGGCTACGACTACCGGATAAATACGGCCGATGAACCAGTGATTTATAGAAACCTCTGCGCCATTTTTATTACTTCGCGCTTTTTATCCCATTGTCGATATTCCGATGTATTGAAAATTACCCTTTCGCGATCCGCAGTCGGCAAAGAAGATAAAGACGAAGAATGGAATGAAAAGAAAATCGAAAAAAAAAAAAAAACAACTCGTATATGCATCGGAATAGTAATATAGCGTAATTTAATGTAATAACATTAATGATATACCGCGACGCCGCCACTCATCTAAATTAATTAATCGCGTGCCGTTCTCGCGTTTTTCAATTCATCGCAGCGCGTTGACCAAACCCTCGTGCGTGAGACCCTCGCGGACGCGTCTCCTCGTCCCGTGGATTCCCATGAGGAAAGATACAAAAAAAAAAAAACGCAAGAAAAGCCCTCTAGCGATGTACAAAGCCTTCGGTACTCTCTTTGGACAGTCTATCCATACCGCGGTCGGACGAAAGATCGCTGAGTAAAAAAAAAAGGGTCGCGTCGCGCCGTATACGCGATCGGCGCGTCCATCGGCCGTAATGCAAGCTTACGATTTAAGCGAAGTGCACAAAGTGACGAGCGATCAAGAGCCGACCGCATCGATGTTTTTCAATCGTAGCATCGACTGGGAGGACAACGATGTTAACGAGACTCGTTCGATCGTCGATATAACGATTTTTTCGATCGGTTTATTTCTGAATTGCGTTGTTTTCGTGACGATATTGACGAAGCCGCGAATGCACTCATCGATCGGTTGTTACGTTCTCAGTTTAACCGTCTCGAACTTCGTTATACTTTTAAACGTTTTCGACGACGTGCTGCATCGTTGGTTCGCGGTAAACTTTAAGCTCGACATCGATTTTGTCGGCCGCGTGACGCTACAATCATCGGCAATGACTCTTGTGATATTCTCTTTGGATCGATACATGGCGATCTGCCGAAATGGCTCCGAATGGCACAAAAATTCAACGAGATTATCGACAGCGATTAAAGGGGTTTTAGTGATTTGGAGTTACGCGACTATCGCGACGGCGATGGAACTCAATCTCTACGAACATTTTCGCACGCGAACGATAATCAATATCTTTTGCTGGTCAACCGCGATGTACGTTCTTCTACCGACGATCGTTATGATTTTTCTCGGATTTTTCATTATCGTCGAATTCGCGGAAAATCGCGATCTAACGATTGTAAAATGGACCGGTAATGATTTGGAAAATCTTCGATTGCTCGGTAAATGTTTCGCGATCGGCGCACAATCGATTTTCGATCAATTGCTTTTTTTATGAATATCTAACGGAATTTAACTCTTTTAGCCGGTCTTACGATTAATTTTTACGTCACGATGGTACCACAGAGAATCGTGACGATCCTATACTACGAAAAGCCACAGACGTGTTGCTCGCCGATGACGATGAACATCTGTTACTATCTCACGAAGGTATCGTCGATAATTGGACCGATCATTTATATCGGTACTCTGAAATCTCTACGACGCTCTATAGAGGTAAAAAAGAATTTCACGCAGTTTAGATTTTTTCGTCTTTTATTAAAATATTTTTTATTAAACTTTTTTTTTTTTTTTTTTTTTTTCAATTAACTTCAACTATTAATATTTCATCTTTTTTTCAAGGAGATAACAGCCTGTCGTCGGTGACGCTGACGTCGCGCATCACGACTCGGACGAACGACCGGAGATTTTTTACCCCTCGTAAAACAACCGCATCATATATTACCCCGTAAACGCGTTTTGGTCACTTTGGAACTCGAGTAACGCATTTGTTTGTTTAGTCAAGGAAAACGGGAAGTCGATTTAATGTCTACGAGAATATAACGTTGAATACAGCAGCGAAGTCTATACGATAACTCGGTAGGCGCGCATGTGCGCCGAGTAACGCACGTCCGCTGCTCCGAAAGAGTCGAAAGAGAGTTATCGCACCGCGCGAGTCTCTACAGTGTACCGGAGGCTTCTCGACGTAACTTCACGCGCGTCCGAGAAAACGAAAACACATAATGCAAAGGCTTTGTGGATGTCTGGAGCTCAGGGCTTTAACACGTCTCGAATATGCGAAGAAAACTCGTCTCGCATCTCCGAGTAACTCGTGGGCGGCGCGAAGCCTCGAGGGGATTTCTGTACCTCGTTTGATCGTAAATTCAAAATCGTAGCTTCACTGACTGACGATGCGCTACCGGTAAACCCGCGTAGCAAAAGTCAAACTGTGTGCTTCGTAACTTCTCCGTACCCTCCGCCCCCTCCCTGCGCCTTTATTTTCCAGCAGTATATGGAACGCGCTGCGCCGCGTACGTATATACGCCCGCGCGAGGCGAACAAACAGCTCTCAGCTCTGAGGCAGTCTCGCGACTTCCCGGCCGACGTAAGAAAATATTTGATCAACTGTAAGAGGGAAGGCGCGAGCGCAATGTAGCAGGAACGTCGAGGGACGAACCCCCTCGTCGCCGAGGGAACCGAAGAAGGCGGGAAGGAGCAGAAGAGTTACGAGATATAAAAATAGCCACGAAGTACACAACGAGACGATGAATTCATCGATAAACCATTCGGTTTCCAAACTCACGAATAAACAAACACTGTACGTAACTCAATGAATTAATTACGAAACTTTTGAGGTTAGAAATAATACGGAAGACGTAACATCGTTGGAAGGACGATACTCGCGAATCTCATTACTCATTATTCATCATTTCACTCTATTTAATACAGGTGCAGTGTTGGATAAGGGATAATGGAGTAAAATGGACACAATGACAAAATGGACACATAAAAACCGAATTGATTGAAAAAATTTAATGCAAAATGGGAAAAAAAAAAATTGAGATAAAAAATATTAATATCGTTTTCAAAAAACTTGAGTTAAGATTAAAAAAAAAAAGTGCAAATTAAATTTATTATCTAAAATTTCGATTTTTGTTTTTATTTTATCAAACATTTTGCAAATTTTATTACGATTTTTTAAAAATTAAAAAAAAAAGTGTTTTCAGTCCGTTTTGCCCCATTTTACGATATATATACATCAGTGCGATAAGTATTATACGCCATAGTTGGTAAAGTTTTGATGAAAGCAAAATCCCGGACGGTTCGTTCAAAACTTGGATCGTTGCCAGGGATCTTGAATCGAGTCGCAGAGAGCTACACGCGAGTGAACTGTGCGGCGAGTGTATACATCTATATACAATGAAGAACGCGAACGAGGCTCACGGCTACGGACCAAAATGGCTTGGGTTGCGGTTTGCACTTGCATCGTGGAGTCGTGGAAAACGCGAAAGAGATAAAGACAAAGAGGTTAACCATTGCGTGTGGCGTGTCCAACTTTTGAAGCAAAGTAGGAGAACAGAAAACGAGAGTCGGCGGCTTTCGCGAGAGATAATCGACCGCAGTCTCTCGATTGTATAGAATCGTCCGAATGCGCCTAATCGCTTTAGTTGCAGGTGTTCCGTGTACGAAACACTGGTCTTTCTCCCTTCTCGTGGCCTCAATTATTTCATTTTCATTTTTTTTTTTTTTTTTTTTTTTTTTTTTTCATTTTACGTCAATAAAACTAACAGCGCGAGAGAACGAAATAATTGGAGTCGAAGGAGCTTTGACACAGATCCCGAGAGCTTTGTCGGTAGAAATAGAAAAAAAAAAAAAATCATAAAAACATCGAAACGAAATTAAAGAATAACGAGACACCCGTTAGTTACGAAGAAGAGTACAGAGCCTCTCGAAACCCGGTAGCGTGTGCCCCCGTCGATGTGGTGTACTGAAAATATAAACGAACGCCAAAACGACCACCGCAAGACTTTGTACATAACCTGCAATACGCTCTCCTCCGCCTCTTACTCTCGGGGTGCATCATCGCTCGGTGACACTACGTTCAGCCTCTCCCTCCCCCCATTTCTCGTCAGTCTTTGCCACACTTTGCATAGACCACGTAAACCCCCCCCCCCCTCGCGCCCCCAACGTTTTCGTGATACACGAGTTCTTTTATACGAAACGACTGGGTGACGCGCGGGGTGTTCGGACGAAAGCGATCAAACGCGGAAAAAAAAAAAAAAAAAAAAAAAAAACGGATTCGTCTCCGACCCATAATGCCGCAAGCGCGGTATGGACAACGATATAATACATCGGGTCGTTGCATCGACGAGCGAACCTCGATAAATTGAGGTCATCATACTTTCTCTTTGTCACAGATGAAGGGTCGAATATAAATAAAGGAAAACAAACGAGAAATAACTTCCGATTGTGTGGGAGTTTCGGAATCCTTTGATTTTACGTAATAATGCATTTTTGCGGAATTTCAAAGAAACAGCCCGTTAGATATTATTCTACGGATATAGAACTCTCGCGAACGCGTGGGTGGGCGGCGTCGTGCAGTGTACCAAAGGAATATACACGTTTATATATCTATATATATGTATGTATCGCGTCTTTGCCGTTTGCATAGTCGTATTGCTAACTGTATGTGTGCGTAGAGTCTCTTCCTCTGGGGTAAGTAAAGAGACTACGGACGTAGTCTCGTTGGAAGATCCCCGATGTGATGCTTATGCGCGACGATGACTCAAGACGCGTTCGGTTGCGCGTGTCTCGAAAGTAAAGCGGACAGCGATGCTGCGAAGAGCATCTCTATGCATCGAATAACGCCGGAGCTCGAGCCGCCGAAAGGGTTACAAGGGTATCAAATCGCGCGATCTTTTTTTTTTTTTTTTTTTTTTTTTTTTTTTTTTTTTTTTTTTTTTTTTTTTTTTTTTTTTCGTTTCTGCTTCGATATCGAGAACGAATAAAAAGAAATAATCTATTACAATAAAGAACTCGATACACAGAACCGATAATAAAACACATAGCGATCTACATACTTGTATCGCGAGAGCGGACAACCGGCACAATCGCGAAACTTCGATCGATAATTGGTTTGTACTGTGATTTTGTATCTATAACTATACGATTCAGTTCACGTTTCATTCGTTACGATAACTCGAGGTATATTGTGCAGTTTTTTTTTTTTTTTTTTTTTTTTTTTTTTTTTTTTAATTCCGCGGGAAAGGCAACAATTGTGTGTTTCTCGAGGAACCGTTATGTATTTTGTACGTTTATTACCCTCGAGTTTGCGATCATTATCTGATTATTTATGGACTTGAGAAGTCAGAATTTTTTTTTTTTTTTCTTTTTTTCGGAATATATCTCGAAAGGCACACAGCGATGTCAACAGTCGTTACGTCGTCGAGAGTTTCGAGGTTTGTCCGCACCTATGTTTTTCGAGATATCAGTGTCAGAAACTATTATCGTGGATATTCGTGTTGCGCAAACATTTTTTTTATATGTCGAGAATACATTAATTCATTGTCTGAATTGCCGATTCGATATGTAAAAGAGACGCGAAAAGATAGATTCGGATATTAGATAACGAATTTATAACTATGTATGGTAACTTTAGGGGGTTTATGGGGACACAAAATCGTTCTAACGGTTGAGACGATAAGAAAATGAATCTAATTGATATATATCGCGAGTTTTCATTTCTCCTTTGCCTTTTCGATCTTTTTTCGCACCGCGAAACATCGAAATGTATATCTCGATAGTCTCGTCGCGGTTGTCGCGATACCGATCTGTCGTAACGCCAATAACATCTTTATGATCGACGATCCTAAGTACATTTGATTTCGCAGAGTGCAGGATACGCATTTACACCGTAATTAATGATCCTTAAAGGGCCCGAAAGACAGAAACATTGCGATCTAAATCCCCATTTCTTTCTACCTGAATAAATCTGTAGGAGGAGCCGTAAAGCTTGAAAATACCGAAGGGTATTGTTGTCGATGTTTTCGAAGGCAGAAATGATCGATAAACAACTTCAGTCGCCCGGAAATGAATATTTTTATGTTCATAATTATTTTTTTTTTAATTGCCGATCTTTTTCTTAAGGTTACGACAAACCTTACGATGCTTACGAATTCAGCGCGAAAAAAAAAAATACATCGAAATACGAAAGGTGAAATATTTGTCATAACCCATTGGTTTGACGTCAAAAAATGTCAAAATTACCATTTCATCGTATTTTTTTAACATTTTTCCATTGACCCATAACGACCTTAAGAAAAAAAAAATTTGCCGTCGATTAATTAAAAAAAATATTATTCAGCTCAATATTCGATTCAAAAAGTTGGGTAAGAAGTATGAAAAAAAAAAATAAAAAATAATTTTTGATAATTTCGAGTCTCAAATGAGTCCCGAGCGCGGAAAGCGCCGTTGTTGCCGCAATGGCTAATAAAAATGTTAATTTATAACTCGCAACCGCGAGTATTGAGAATTCTACAGCATTGTTCGTGAAGCACACTAATACGTTAGATACATACAATGGCAAAGCGTGAGCCCGACGTGGATCTCTATGTACGACTGTACTCTCGAAAATTACTAAAAGTATGGGGAAGCGATGAGAGTAATAAAAATAAAAAATAAAATATATGAAATTAAAGTGCGTCTGTGTAACGAGATGATTACGAAAGAGAACACCGGTACGCCGAATGGGGATTGTGAATTTCTTAGCCGCAGGCTCTGGCGCTGTCCCTGTCGGTCCCGTGGCCGGCGTTGTATATATTAATTAATTATAATACACAGTATTCGAGAGTTACCGCAGCAGGAAGCAACCGGGACATGGCTGCTATTCAGTTTAATATACCTTGGGCTTCGCGCGATTATAATTCATACTCACCGCGGAATACCTTTAAACTCCCAGCACTATGGATCCCCAACGTTATAATACCCCGCGACTTACGCATACGCGCGTATGGACCGCTGCGCGCAACGCAACGGTAGCGCGACTATTTCCGCGCGCGCGATAAATCGATTAGTTTCGCCTCCGAAACGAATAATCGCGAGAAAACTTCGCGAACTTTGCCAATCGCGAGTTTGACAAAGTTAATTGCGCATCAGCTTTTTTATTTCGCGAAAAAAACGTCCGCGAAAATAAATTTATCGCGCGTCGAAAAATTATTCGACAGTTCGGCGATAATTTGAAATTTGCTAAGTTGACACGACTACGAGTTATACCACGGAAATTGCCTGGTCAGTAACAACGATGACGAGCTCACGCACCTCGCGTTATTGTCGCTGTAATTGTTCACGCCTCGTTAATTCAGTGCGACCCTTGCTGGCGCGCACACTGCCCGAGAGTGACTCTCGATGTCGTCGTAACGCGTGAAGGTCGAAGATCGTTATCTCTAATTAGTAATCTGCGAGGTTACTTTTTTTTTCTTTCTAATGCATTTAAACGTCGAAAATCAGCTTTATTATTTAATAATAAAGTATTAAATTTCTTAACGGTTGCGTCGAATGATTGTCGACTTGAAAAAAAAAAAAAAAAAAAAAACGGGTACTTCGCGGAACGAAAGACGGGTTTAAAAGTTTTAACCGTTACATTTTGTTTCGAAATATCTTTTTACCCGGAAAAAACACGCGGTGTTGTGTTCCAAGGATATTGTGATTTTTATACTGTTATTATTATTATTATTATTATTATTATTATTATTATTATACCAGTGTTGATGATCTGCTCACGATTTATCGTGCGTGTACTGTCGATCACTCACCATGTTCTTCCGGTTCGTCGCGTTTCCAAGACCGGAAATTCGTATTATCCTGCGTCGTATGAACCTCGGAGACCTTCGAGACTTCCGACTTTACTCGGCTCGTGCCCCCAGTCTTTTTATTTTTAAGTTCCTGTTTTGGACGTTGCCTTAGCCTTTTCGGGACTGAAGCCCTCGAGCCCTCGAGCCCTCGTCCTTCGAGTCGCACGAAATTTTGTAAACTTTATTCTCGTACGCAGTCAGTGTTTGCAATTTAACTCAAAATAAGGTTATCACTTTGTAATTCGTGTAAAAATAACTTGTTCGCTTCAATAGTTCATCAAACGAATCTCCACAAGTTCCTCCATGTCACTGTACTTTCACTGACACTTGACAACGCTGCTTTACATCGGACTTTTTTTTTTCGACGAATTCAATTCAGAAAAACGTTTTTAAAACTTTGTATTACTATCACACCGTTATTAAACGTCACGTGACGGCACTCTGATATAATAGCATCAGTATTTCGAAGGTTTAAATGTCAAAATAAAAACGACGTTATTTCGATCGAACTGTCAATAGGTTATTGTTGTTTGTTTTCGCGCGAATAGACGATACAACGCGATGTCAATTCTTCGTTTCTTTTCGACAATGACATTCGGTTATATTTCATTCAAACGAAAAACAACTTGTCGATCGTTTGTTTATAAAGAAAATCGTTTGTTCGTAGAGTAGCGTGGATAAACGCGTGCGGGTGGCTCTCCCGGCGCGGCAGTCACGGCTCGGCAGTCGGAGTACACTGCAAGTACATACGAGACCCGCGGTCCGCCAACACGCGACTCGAAACTCGAAAGCCGAGGCCGCGCGCAAGATGGCCGAGAGGCGCGGAGGTTCCCGATTGGGCCGCGAGAACGTCGCTGCCAGGTGCTCAACCGTCTTATCGGCAACGGGCGAAGTGTCATTCGCGCGTAGACACTTTTAACGAAAAAAAAAAAAAAAAAAAACGCTTGAGAAGCGAGAGGATCGCCTAATCGTCAAAATTTGCTTTTCCCTGATTAGAATCGATAGATAACGCACACGGCCTGTTCGCTTCAAGTGGCATCAGCACGCTTCAAACTTTTTGACACTGACAAGATATTAAAATTCTTCCGTGTCTGAATGTTTTACAATCCTTATCATTGCGAGAAAAACAAAAGACCTATTCGAATTAATCCACGTAAATCCATATTATTATTATTATTGTTATTGTTATTGTTATTTTCTGTTGGTATTGTTATTGTTATTACTTCTGGTATTATTATTATTATTTTATGAATCGACAAATCGCTAAAAAAAAAAAAACAACATTTTCGCTAAACGACTCGTGCCCCGACGCGTCAATGTGGAGGGCTAACGTTGAAAATCGGGAAAGCCCTCGAGCTAAGCAATCTACAGGGCGACGATCGTGAAACTCCCCCCCCCCCCCCCCCCCTCCTCTCACGCGGTTGATGCTCGACCCTGGAAGGAATGCAGGTAACTGCAAATTTCCGGTAGTCCCGATCCCGGTGGCTCTACTTCATCTCGTTCATCTGGTCTACGAGCTCTCGATATGGTAGTGTGCGTACAATCTCGTTATTCGAACTGATTTCCCACACCCCGTTAATACTACGAGATCCCCCGCTTTCGTCTCGCGCGGCAGGGCGTCTACCTGATCTCGATAACCGTACATGAGATCAACGCATACGCGTGGAACAAACTATACATATATATCAGGCTTCGGGCGTTGTTGTTTTTTTCATTTGATCGTCATATTTCTCTCTCGTACACGCCTGCGCAATCTGATGCAAATTCATGAATTTTCCGCGTTTCCTATTCTCCGCTAATACGTCAACACGATAAAAGTACCCAGACACGTGAGTCGTGAAACTCCGAACGATTGACTAATACGTCTAACGCGATTAAATCCCATCCCTCCGGCAAACATGAGTTACCGGGTCCAGAATCAATTTTCCACGCGAAAAACCATTTCCTTCGTGGAAGTGTGGGGGGGGGGGGGGGGGGGGGCGCGGGTGACGGTAATATCTTCGAGCGTCTGGCAAAAAGACGAAGTGACAGTTAGGTTAGGAGAGTCATTTCAAAATCTCGTTATTCGACGAGGGGATTCGCAGGATTATTAATAAATTCAATATAAGAAAATAAATGTAGAAATATAGGCATCGAGACGAGACGAGGTACCCTTCGATTCGTATATGTCGCGATCTGTTTAAATGTAATATATATATGTATACGTGATATGGGCGTACGGATTTCTGCTTCGCATCGCTTTCGGAGGACCAGATGTTGGAGCTCTGCGTTCCATTCACGATAATCGCGCCACTGATATACGAGGCTACTAAATAATCGTAGCCTGTCTCTACTCGAACGTGTGTGTACCTCCCCCCCCCCTCCTTCCTTCCCATGTTCTCGCTATCTCGCGAGTCAGCATCGCAAAAGCAATTTCTCAAGGGTATTTAACTTTCAGACGTCTTCGAACGTACGAAGTACGATAGAAATATAACCTTGAAAAAAACATACGTTTCACGATGATATATATTAAAGTACGAAAAACGACATCGAGAGGTGTGAATTATTTCATTCACATGATTTTTCTCCGTGCACACAAAAGACTCGTGCGAAGGAGTTCGACGAAACAGAGCCGCTTGCACGGTTCGTAAGGGGATTTTTTCATTCAATTGAGTTTTCTTTAGTTTCAACTGTAACCGAGACGTGCCACTGAGAGAGAGCGCCATTGCGCGCCCTTTCATTACGACTATACCTCCCCCCCCCCCCCTCCCTTTCGATGCTTTATTGGTCGCATTCGCACGGTGAAGAAGAAAGTCTACGTTACCGCGGACGGATATAGTGACCCAGTAGGAAAACTCGTTCGCTCGTGTACTCGTGCAAATCACATAGATTTCTTCATTCACAACATCGAACCATAAATATCTATACTACGATGGATCGAGTCGTTTGCTTATTATAAAAAGATTCTAAAAATCGAAAAAATAAATCGATAACGAGCTTTGGGGTTCGATAGGCTTTGCATATTCTGAAATAATGATGGTTTTACGATGAAAATTGTCGACATCCGGGGAAAGGCTGAAATTCCACGGAGTGCCTCCCCCCAGCAGCGGGGTTTGTCGCACGCGTTTGAAATTCAGTCATTTAAAATATAATACCGACTGCACGCAACCGGAAACTCGCATAGTGAAGAGAACAATATGCCGCGTGCATGAAAATAGAGGGTTTGACTTATACAGTGTAGCGTAGAGGTCGATTTTGTACACAAACATAAAAACGCGAATCAGATTAACACCACACATGGTTTTCCTTAAACCCGAAATATTTCAAAAAATCTCAAATTTTTAAGGGCATTCAATTTTATTATATCAATATTTCGCCTTAATACACATTTTTTCGACATCCTGACGTTTTTATTTCACTATATACATCCTTAAAAAAACTTATTAATTTTTGACAATATTTCGCAACGATGAAGACATCGGGGGTTTTTCAGACCCCGGCGCGGCGTTAAAGAGGTGTTAAATACGTGTGACGTTTTAAATGCTCTTAAAAGCGCTTAAAAATACGAGACCTTCAATTATCGCGGCCCGCCAAGAATTTTCTAATAATCGGGTTACTTCATCAATACTGATAAATTCTCATTCGTCAATTAAAGGGGAGGGATTTCAGGAATTTGATGATCGCATCGAACGTTTAACGCGGATGAATGATGCTTTCGACACCGCAGCAATCCACTAGTGTAACAGGTGTAGCTTCACGAATAATAATAATAATAATCATTATTATATACCACACTCGCTTCGACATCGATTATCAACGCTGAATCTTTCGTTGTTCATCGAAGTTTTTTTTTTTTTTTTTTTTTTTTTTTTTTTTTTTACTATTGGAAAAACGCTACGTCGTCGTAACGCATTACCATAACTGGTTGCCATTCAGTCTATCGAAGAGTATACTACGCGTTATCCAGGCCACGTCGAGTACCAACGGGAGAGTATCTCCGATTACTACGATATTATCCACCGCGTATTTTATGTGTAAACGTAGATTCGCGCGTAGTTCACATTCGACATGGGGAAATTCCACGAAAGCATAATACCGCGACGTTAATTACGCGGCTCGATTCTCCCGCTCTATCTTCATGTGTATCCATTTGTATTCATATGTTTCGAGGTTATGTACGAACGTCTATACGCATAACGCATATATTGTCATATACACGTCGAGAATTTGCGCGAATTAATCGTAATGCTTGTAATTCAACCGAAATTTAATAGACACGCGAGAATTCGTTAATGCAATGCCTGCAACACGAGGATTTATCGCAAGAACGACAAAATTTACTCGTGTTGTCCAACGCGCGTTCTCAGGCCCAAAGGTGGTGATTATACGTAAAAAAAAAAAAAAAAAACTTGACATCGTGAAGAGACACAAAGTAAACTGCACAATAAACCCCCCGGAGCTGACCTTGGGATGCCCGCTACAATTCGCTAAACACCCGAGAAAAGTACGAACGAAATAATCTGTTTCTTCTAAGGTTATTTTTGCCGAGTCGGTGGAGTGCTTGCAAGTGTTACAATTGTAGTTCTCATCCTTGGCCGTTGAAAAGGGCAACGCGTGGAAAGAAAGAAGCACCCGAGGACAGGACCTCTCGAGACCCCCAACAATGTCGTGCGAAAACATTTTTTTTTTTCATTTTCATGTACTTCCAACTTACGTCTGTATGTAAATTGTCGTACGAGTCTGTTTTTTCGCAGAATTTTTTTTTTTTTTTATCGATAAACTTATCTTACATATCGAATCCACTCAGCCATCAATTTAATTTTATGACACCAAGAATCGCGAGGGATAAGAGTTTCGTATCGTTAGACTTCGTGTTTGAGTGAAGATATACCGTTATTTACTATACTCGAAACATTCTATTATTCCACCTATAAATACTATCAAGGTTTTTGCCCGAGGGAACGTTCCCCAAACGTGTTTTTTCGATTTTTTTTTTTTTTTTTTTTTTTTCGTTATTGGTACGAAACACGCTACGCACGAAATAGACTAGCGGACCCGTTTACGAAACGACTTATCTGGAAAGATCGTAAAGCCCCTGAAACAATGGGAACCCGGCGTACACCGGGGTCGACGGGTTGTCTAATCGCAGGGGCAATCATGACAAAGCGTCTGTTTCAAATTCTCCTCATCACAATTCATCATTATTCATAATTATTCATTCGAAAAATATCCCGCTTTTTGTTTCGCGTAATTTTTCTCATTTTCAATTTTTCAACGATTTAATTATCTCCATAAGAACTTTACGACGTTATTTTAGTAATTATCTAATCGGTGATAAAATCAACACAATAACAGTAATAGCGAAAGTTCCTATCGATATCGATTTGACTTTTGTAGTAACATGCGAAGAAATTTTTAAAAATATTTTATAACGCAAAGCTGGAAATATGGACAACCCTGGCTGCGGCTAATGGGTTACACGAAAACAACTCTTCTTCTTTGTATGCGTGTCTTATAGTAGCACACAAACCGTCAGGTCTTCGAGACCCTCGGGCAGGTATGGCATATTAAACTCGAGTTTTTCGTTGCGCCTGTACCCAATAGTGGTCGTATACTGTGTGGGCCTTCGACGTTCACGGTCAGTAGGCGGAGCAAGGATTCGAAAGTCCGAATAACCGAAGACACACGTGTTGTGTCGTCGACCCTAAGCCCTACAAGCGAACCACTACTGAACGTGGACAATACTTTTGCCTTTTATCTCGAAACGGTTCGGAAATTTATCTCAACGTACGCATCTTACGATCGATTCGGTTACGTAGGATTTTTTGTTTTTGTTGTGAATATCGCGGAACTGTTGAATTATTTCGACAATGCGCTTCTAACATAATTTATAAGTACCGTTATTCTTATATTTATTTGCGTATCAAAAGCAACAAATGAAAAAACAACATTGTTGTTTGATGACAAACATTGTTGCGTTTGTTGTTAAAAATGAGGTTAAGAAATGCGAAACAAATCAATCTGTAAAACAAAAATAAAAGCAAATATCGTAGGCGTTACTTACATAACAATAAACTGCTAGCATCCATCAATAAATTAGTTAGTAAATGTGAGATTTATGAGACTTGTTTACTACTGTATCGACCAAATCGTAAGTGAACACGCGAACAGGGTTCGCCGAGTACCAGTGTGTCAGCCGGCGCTCGCGCTACTGACTCTACCGGCCGGCGTCTGGAACGCCATTCCTCCGCCGAATTATACTGTACGGACTGTACATATAATTCCTTCGAGCAGATGTTTAATTTGACGCGATCGAGATTATTCACTCAGTGTCTTACAACTAGAAATCACGTACGTTCCTCTGCTGTATCGTACATCGCGAACAGGCATTTCAATAATATACTCTCGAGTGTGGAAAATTCATCAACGGGTGTCACGAGGACCAAAGACGCTGTAGCGTTATCAGCAGATTTCTGGTAGGTATCGTACAGATCGGTAAATGGAAAATTTTTTTTCCCGAAAGAAAATATCTCCCCGTTTGCAAAATTCAAAGCTCGGTTCGCGATCTACGTTCATTGACGTTGACGTTGGCACTCTTTTATTGGACATCGACACACAGATAATAAATCGACGTCACGCATCCGATTAAAATTCAGTAAACAGCATTGTTGCGCATTTCTCGAACGTCAGGTGACCATTTTAAGCTGCGATTACGATATTTAAAAATAACACATCTGTTTTTTCTCCGTTTATTATAATAAATACATGTTTTTCGCGATTATCTTTCAGCCAGAGCCGAAAATATTCGAAAATGAGTGACGATTTGTCGCTGTATACGCTGCCCAACGACCAGCCGGTCGTTGTACTGGAGTGCGAAACTGCGTTCAACGCGCTTTCGCCCAATGAAAAACTCTACGCCCATTACTTGAGCAGAGCTTCCTGGTATGGAGGTCTCATTGTGTTGATTCAAACTTCGCCGGAATCGCCGCTGATATTCGCTTTGATTCACAAAGTTTTTTCCAAAGAATCCATCGCGGATCTCAAAAAATCTGCACTCGCAGCGGGTGTCACAGAAGACGACTTCACGGTGAGTTTTTATCATTAAAAAAAAAAAAAAAAAAAAAAAAAAAAAAAAAAAAATTACGAAAAAAAAAAATTTCAGGCGTTCCTGGTATATGTGTGCGGAGTACTGTCTAACGCCGGAAATTACAAATCTTTCGGAGACAGCAAAATTATTCCCAATCTGCCGAAGGAGCAGCTTGACGCCATTT
Organism: Buathra laborator; assembly: GCA_934046635.1. Taxonomy (NCBI): domain Eukaryota; kingdom Metazoa; phylum Arthropoda; class Insecta; order Hymenoptera; family Ichneumonidae; genus Buathra; species Buathra laborator. The sequence goes on from OW203900.1 coordinate 12,906,109, forward strand.
TAAAAGCTTCCGAGGCGTACAAAGAGAATTCTCAGGAGATAGGAGATATTTGGAACAAAATACGCGACGGAGTTTACTCTCTCGAGGAAAGAGTCAAGTCTCTGGGACTCGGAGAGAAAGGAATAACGACTTATTTTTCCAGTAATTGTAGCGAAGCAGACGCAGAGTTGGTGAATGAATTCATGCAGAGCAAAGGTCTCGAACCTTACAACACGAGATGTTTCAAGACAACGGAAAGTTACGAAAAATCGGGAGAAAAATTAACCAGAAATGTATACGACATTAAATTGGCTTCTGTCGAAACGAGCGATGATCCGTCGATAACGTTTCCCGAAGAGACTTTCAAGGATGCGAAATTCAAAGTAACGAGAGGCGATTACGAAAGTCTTCTCGTGCCGGTTATCGAGAATCTCAGAAAAGCGAAAGATTACGCGGCGAACGACAACGAAAAAAATATGCTGGATAAGTATATAAGTCATTTCCAAACCGGATCGTTAAACGATCACAAGGACGGTTCGAGATTTTGGATACGCGACAAGGGTCCCGTTGTCGAGGTGTACATAGGTTTCATCGAGACTTATCGCGATCCGTCGGGTCAACGTGGCGAATTCGAGGGTTTCGTCGCGATGGTCAACAAGGAGATGTCTCAGAAATTCTCGGTTCTCGTAAGTAGAGCCGAAGAATTATTGCCAAAGTTGCCGTGGGGCGCGGATTTCGAAAAGGATCAATTTTTAAGACCGGACTTTACGTCTCTCGATGTTTTAACATTCGCCGGTTCGGGAATTCCCTCGGGAATAAACATACCGAATTACGACGAGATAAGACAGGACGAGGGTTTCAAAAACGTGAGTTTGGGGAATGTTATACCTGCTAACATGAAACAGGATGATATACCGTTCTTGAGTGTCGAGGATCAAGCGCTGATGAACAAATACAGAATCGCTAGTTTCGACGTTCAAGTCGGTCTTCACGAGCTCCTCGGACACGGTAGCGGAAAATTATTCCGTAAATTGTCGAACGGCGAATATAATTTCGATCACGGAAAGGTGAAGAATCCATTGACGAACGAAATAATCGACAAATATTTCTTGGACGGTGAAACATACGATTCGAAGTTCGGAACGATATCGTCGTCGTACGAGGAGTGCAGAGCCGAAGCGGTCGGATTGTATCTCAGTCTCGAGAAAGACGTGATAAAGATATTCGGTTACGAGGGCCAAGACGCCGACGATATCATTTACGTTAACTGGTTGTCCCTTCTGTGGACCGGATGCGCCAAAGCTCTCGAGATGTACCAACCGTCGACGAAGAAGTGGCTACAGGCGCATTCGCAGGCGAGATACGCTCTGCTCCAAGTTTGCATCGAGGCCGGCGAGGATTTCGTAAAAATCGAAGAAATCGAATCGGGAAAGAATCTTAGAATGACTGTTGATAGAACGAAAATTTCTACTGTCGGCAAAAAAGCGGTTGGAGATTTTTTGAAGAAACTTCAGATCTACAAGTGCACCGGAGACGTGGAGGCGGCAAAGGCAATGTACGATAAATACACCGATGTACCGGAAACCGGTAGTCAGCCGTGGGCTCAGTGGAGAAATATCGTTTTGGCTCACAAACAGCCGAGAAAAATATTCGTACAATCGAATACATTCGTCGACGGTGAGTTTGACGATAATCGCGAATAAAATTTCGTAACGCGAATATGTGAAAAACATCGATACCAACGATACGATTTTTACTTATTGATTTTTTATTGCAGAATCCACCGCTGGCAAAGTTAGTTTGAAGAATTACGAACCAACGTTCGAAGGTCTCATCAAGTCGTGGATCGACAGATTTCCGTCTCCGTGTGTACCATCGAATCTGTACAGTTTGTGGGTCAAGGAACAACAATACTTTGCCCCGAGCGATGTATCAAAATAATTCGAATCGGCTGTAATCGTGGGATGCGAACGTTTCGTGTTTTCCAGGAAACTAATTTATCGTACTGTTTTTTTTTCCAAGTAACTCAATCGAATTATTTTCGAATATCAGGGTGCTATGCTTTTTTTTTTTTTGCTATCGCTAGAGTACCGTTAAAATATTGATATCACGTATAAAACTTTTGTAACTACGAGTACAATATATAAATAATATTTTCCATACCGATACTGTTTCAATGACTCGATTATTTGCGTAAAGTTTTCTTGCAATAAGGAATGATATAATATTTGAAACGCCGGATTCGGAGTTTCGATCAACGACCATGTAGAGGCGCTGCGGAACGACCGCGAGTGCGCGCGCGCGCCTAACGTCTTTTCTCTCGTGTACTCTCGCGGCAAACGCGTCGCGAACTTTCGGCAGTTTTGGCGCGAAGACCGCGTTCTCAGGATCAAAATGGTGCTCGAAGAAACGTTAAAGCATCACTTCCAGACGCTCGGCGTAAACGTCGAAGATAAAGCAGTCTTAGGAAAATGTAAGTATCATTTTTAACGCGATCAATCAAATAATCGACCGAATATCATTCGAACGAAGTATTTCACGTCACCATTGTCTCGTTAAATATCGGAATATTGGTTATCCCGAACCCATAACGCCAACGACGAACCGACCCGGCGTACTTGAGCAATTATGGCTTCGATGCGCGTCTCATTATCGTTAATTGGCCTCCGAACGGAGGTCGCAAAGTCCCCGCCTCCGCGGCAGTCGAGTCTGTCGTTTTCTTAATTGCTTGCGATCTTATATTCCGCGTAGAATACATTCCGTGAGAAGATAAATTCCTAGATAATCGTTTTTTTCCTCGCTTCACCGGTTTTTTACAATGTGAATCGAATTTTTCTTTAAAACATTCCGAACATACGTTAAATCCGCGATCGCGTCTATCGCGAGAACTTTGACAAGTCGTTCGTTTCGACGCAACGCCATGTGATGCATAATATTCGCTGCGCAGGTCTGGATCTCTGCGATTTGTACAATATCAGCGAAGAAGTCCTCGTCGAGATATGGGTGGCCTTCATGGTGGAAAAAGATACAGGATTGCAACCAACGCTCGATTTGCTTGGTCAGATGGAACGAACGTCGCTGAAGACGGACAAAACTATTCTTGACGTTCGTAGCAAAAGCACCAATTCTGCACCGATCGTTGAGAATCCTCGTCAAAATCAACAGTATACGTATCCTTTCTTAAAAAAAAAAAAAAAAAAAAAAAAAAACAGCAATCCTCTATTGACGTTCATTTGTCAGACGCCTCGGATCAACGAAACGATCGATTGAATTATTTCATCTTAACTCGTTATCAGTGACAACGATGATATTCTCGAAATGTATGGCTACAAAGGAGAAACGCCTCTGGAGACAGCGCCTCAAGTACCGTTGCAAGTATCGTCTCAAGTAAGTAATCAAATAAAAAAAAAAATTTCTCTGTATCATTAAAAGTCGATACTATTCAATCTCATTTCCGAGTTTGTCGAATTTTCTATGAGTAAAAATAGAATAGATGCAAACTTTCTCCGGAGTCCACGTGCATGAAAAGGGGCGAGGAAGGGGGGGGGGGGGGGGCGTGAGCCCTTGGCGCGCATCGAGAATTTCGCGTAACGTTTCATCCCTGTAATATTCACTGTGGAAGAAGTATCCGCGGCGTCGGTTCTCTCTCGTAAACATTGTTGCCAGACCTTGACGAGAAGCTCCATGAAATATAATATTTCGAATATAATCGCGATCGTTGCGGCGAGTCGTTTCTGCTGGTCGTCGATGTATTTTTTTTTTTTTTTTTTTTTTTTTTTTTTTTTTTCACCGTTGGGGGTTCCGCGGTGAAGCGAAAACGTAGCTATTCGCGGTTGTCGGTGATTGTGTGGCACAGAGTGGTCGCGGCGCGGCGGTGACATGCTAGGAAATGATACGCTTCGCCTCGTGGCAACGGCGGGGCGCATCATTTCCAACACAATTCGAGATGCCGCGTTGTTACACGCCGCGCGCGCGCGCTACTCGCCGTTGGCACAAAAAATTTACATGACTATCTATGGAAATCGACGATATTTGTCAGTATAGATTCGCGACTCGTCGCGTATCTCCGTACAAATCATTTTTCGTTCGCATTCTCGTTCTTGTCGTTGCGCTTCCTCCGTGTGTGCATTTGTGTTCGTGTGTATCTACTAACTATACAGACACTAACAGTATATAACGTTTGCGCGTTTGGCAACGCTGTCCCCGCGCGCTCAACGAGAATCTCTGTCGTTGCCACGTGAACCCACCAAAGATCTCTGAAAAAAACTGTACGAACCGTTGGCCGCGTTGGCTCTCCGCGCCGACTTTGCCGGTTCTCATCTCCGTTCTTCGTCAAAAAAACACATCCCGATAGTCGGGGATCTTCGTGGAAATCGAACAAAATCTACTTGCGGCTATTACGGTAAAATTTCATAATCTCGGCAAATAAATAATACCTTATCGTCTAATGCTTCAATCAACCCGCGTACATGTATATATATATACCGTATGAGATACGAATAATGGGCATGTGTACCGCGGAAGCAATTCGAATCGAATATTACTGTATTTGCACGCTGTATTACTATTGTATATTATAACGAAACTGTAATCGCAATCAAAAAGACATCGAAGAGTATTTTTTTTTTTTTTTTTTTTTTTTTTTTTTTTATCGTTCCCCACTCCGTTTACGGAGACACGAAGATTCGCGATCGTGTCGTCGTCACTTTAACGGTCGACGACGCCGATGTCGCCGCGGACGGAGAGAATTTCGGCAATAAATTTCGACCTCTCGATTCTCGTTCGGAGGATTCTATCTCTATCTCGCTTCCCCGACGGCTCTCCACGCTCGGGCAACGCCGATGATTTACACAGAGCTCTGGCAACGCTGTCTCGCACATTCTTTGCGGTAGGCATAGTGGTAATGACGTAACGAGTCTACCTGTGGACCCAATTCTTCGTTTGAGTCCCGGGGCGAGCGCGCGGCGTTACCCACGCCACGGGATATTGGAATACGGATAATCGGGGCGGGAGGGGGCCTCCCGAACCCTTCGGGAAACTTTTCCTCGACCCTACTGGCTCTCCGAACTACTCGACTTCGTTACCGTTTTTTTTTTCAATTTTTTTTTTTTTTTTTTTTTTTTTTTTTTTTTTTCGTCTTTAAAAAAACGATCCCTCGACTCGACGAGTTTGTTGTTCTCTTCCTACAACTCGCGGGTATGCAATCCGCGAGGTTACGTTTCCGGTTCATACCCGGTGAATTCGTTAAGCTCGTAAATCACGTCAAATGCGGTGTCGAATTGGCGGGTAGAGAAAAGATCGGGGCCCTGGAATGGAAGGTACGGCCCTGTGGAGGAGCACAGGCACTAGTTGCATATGGGACCGTATAGTACCGGTACACAGTATAGCGTATACACGCCGGCCATAAGGCTAGCAGCAGTTCCTTGACGCTCGTCTCTCTCTTTTCTGCCTTCGCTCATGTTTTCCTTTTTTCCTCTCTCCTGCATCGGTCGGTATTATATAGTATACGTATATACAAAGCGGCGTTTACAGTGAGGTGCGTTTGCCATGTGACGTTGCCACATCTTTCGCGTGTTTCGGGAGAGAGAGGGATATTTGTTCGAAAAAAAAAAAAAAAAAAAGAAGAAAAAAAAATTTCGCAAATTCATTCTCGTGTCGCGAAGTATCGAATTATTACGAGACGTCGTTTATTTTTTTTTTCGTTTCGACGTTTAACATATATTATTCGGTCTCTCGTGTACTATATATTATGGACATTTTCTCTTTGTTAAACACATCGCGACAGTTGCAAAGTGTTTGGTAGTTGTATTACGAGAAACGGAAGAAAATGCACGCAGGCAAATAAAGCCGTTGAGATTTTCAAAAGAGAGCTCTACCCGACAGCAGGTGCGTTACTTTGGGTTGTCAATTCCCCTGGGCGCGTCCTCATCGACGGGACTCTCTTGCACGGGTCCAGCAACCGCGCGGAGGGGGCCCCGGCGTGTAATTCCCGCCACGAAAAATCCTCCAGGTAGATTGCCTGCCATTATCCCTACCGTTCTCGCGTACTGCTCCCACAAAGAGACACACAAACCGTTCTTACCCCCGTTCGCGTTCCCCTGTCTTGCTTCTTGCCGCTGCCGCTGCGGCCCGAGGATAGTGGGGCATCCGAAACGCTCGTGTTTCTAGACAAGGAGAGTAATATCGACGATGCAAAGGTCGCGCGGTGGTGGGGGAAGAAGAGTGGTGGGAGGTAAGCGCGAGGCTCTTCGCTGCCGCTGCCCCCCCTCCACTTTACGCAGCCATCTTTCCCGAGAGACTCGACCGGATTTCTTTCAAAGGGCATAATTTCAGTTTTCAAGGACGCGTTCTACCGCCGCCATCGTCGCGAGTTCCAACGCTTATTTTCTCTCTTCACGGCATCGGACAAAGCTCTCGAGTTTTTAGACATTTCCTACACACGATAATATTCTCTCGACGGGTCGACCGAGTGGGGGGGACGGGGGCCATATTATCGGGTTTCTCTCTCCGCAAGCAAAAGTCTCGTCTTTTCTCGTGGGAGACACGTGATAAGATCCCGTGATTCCTCGTGTCGCGCGCGGTGCCGGTATTGAAGAAAAAGAGAAGGAGAAACTTCTCTTCGGTGAGACTATAACGCGACCCGGTTTTCCCCGATGGCGTCGATCCGACGCCGTGCTCCATGCGTCTTCTCGGGCCCCCGGGGCACCGGCTAGTAGTTCTTCTCTATACTCGTCATTCTTCGGTCGTGTTCGGCTCCTCGGGTTTTGCCTGTTCGAGATCTCGCGTGATTCGAGCGTTCGAAAAGCTTCTTCTTCGACGCGATGCGACCGCGGTGTGGCGTGCCTTTCCGAAGAAGATTTTTCGAACGTCTTGACAATTTTTATTCGCATTCGTCTCTCAACTGTCGCTCATCGGCGGCCATATTGTTTACAATTCTTCGATCGCGATTACTGACAAATCTCCGGTGAAAATTATTCTTTCATTTTTTTCGGCTTTTACGTTCGGGAATTTTCTTCGAGTGAAATTCGTCGGTTGTCGGCGAGTCAACGGCACGGCGAAGCGTCCTGAGAAATTCAGACGATGCGCGCGCTGTCGCGACGCCCACAAAGTTTCGCGTCTTGTGGCCCCTCTGTATATCTGTGTTTCCGACAACCTGTTGCTCCCGTTTTACGCGCGTCGGCTCTCCGTTACTGAATTTTTTATTTTTTTTCTCGTATTCGCGTCCGAAACAACCTGCGAAACGGTCGATCGGCGTTGCAATCGCGATGATTCATCTGTCGTTCGCATTTTTTTATTTATTTTTATTACATTATCGCGAAGATTGTGTTACATACCGGAACTCGGCAAATTAACGGCTTTTGTTTCGTCGAAGTGTGTGGTTATAAAGTAACGCTTGTCGGTTACACTACGTTGCGATTGACTCGTAATACGTGAAAGTGAGTAACTAACTTTCTCGCGGAGGAAACGAAAGAAAAAAACGTTCGAACGCTTTTTATGACGCAACGGATGCCGGGACGCCGTTGTCTGTTGGCGTTCGCGAGCGCGCGCGCGCTCGCGCGGCTACCTGTTGCTTCCCTTGACGCGAAGACGCCGACGCCAAGTTTCTTCCGTCTCGCCCCTCCTTTCGCATCGGTCGTTGGTCAACTCGCACGTTTTACATCGTCCCCACAGTGTTTCGCAATTAAATATCATTCATTCAACAAAATATTAAAACAATTGTGTTTTTTTTTCTCATCGTTTCTCTGCTTTCGCGAATAAAAGAAAAGTACTCGTGAAATTGTCGTCGAGTGTGAAAAAAAAAAAAAAAAAAAAAAAAAAGACGCACGAAAATTTTCGCCGCGTGTAGCTTGGCTCGCGAAAATATTATTTTCTTATTTCTCTTTTCATCGTTTTCTTTCGTTTCGTCTCCCTCGCACGCTATGACTCGACTTTATCTCGATTTACAGGCCGAAGGCCTTCTCTCTGCCGTTCGCGTCCGCGTGTTCTCCTCGTTGTCGACGCCTCTACTTCTCCGAATCGATTGCGCGCCCCGATAATAACCCAACTTCGAAGTGGCCTTTGTTCGCGAAGGTTCACATTACTGTATATATACACTGCGGATATAACCCTTTCGGGTACAAATCATTCCTCCTGCGTGTAGTACACTCACCCGCACAACCCGGTAGTTATTTGTTCAATTGAGTTTCCCACGACCCACGAGTAATCGACTCATCGATGCGCCGGCGTCGATCATTCGCTTTTACGTGCACAATGGTCTCTCGTGTGTTACGACGATAAAAACGAACTACCAGCATCAGTAGTACTCTTCGATACTTTCGAATCGTAAACGATTTATTAACCTTCGTAAAGGAATTGAACAATTGAATGATCGTTATTTCTATTATTTTTCAATAATATCGATCGATAGAATTCGTACGAAATCGAAATAACTATCTCTCTCTAATGGCGCCGCGATGTATTTCGTAAAAAAAAAAAAATTCTGCCATTTTGCAAAACCAAGTCGCGAAATGACGAGAGACGCTACCTGAAAGAAAGATGGAAAGAAAACTTGAAACGGAATTTTAGAATCTCGCATCTGGCAAAGGGGAAGCAAAGAGAACGTGTCGTACGGCGCCCAAGAGAGCGCGCGTACCGCCACGCTTTCGTCGTTCGGGGTCTTCAAGGTCTCCGAAACGTGTATAGTATTTCATATCTGGATAGATAGAGGGAGAGAACGAATTCTCTGTTTAGGCCTCGTGGTATCGTCGCGGTCGTTCACGCTGCTCGGCGATATCGCCTTCAATTCTCGTCAGCATACATCGCGCCCCCCCCCCCCCCCCTCTTTGCCGCGCTATTCGGCACTGAATTGTAACGAATCAAACGAATAGAACAAAAGAGAAAGTTTTTATTAACTCTCGAGTCCAATTATTTTCCCGCATTTTTCATCGCCCCGACAAGAATATCGGCGAAATTGATGCGAGATTTCTCGGAGCAAAAACCCGCGCGAAGCCCCCAGAGCAATTGAGTACAATTGACGGAGCCGGCCGGCTGCCCAATCTCGTTCGTTGTCTCGAAGCATCGGCAACTCCTGTCCGTATATCTCCCCCCCCCCCCCTCTACGCTCGTAATTTTCGTCTCTCGTGTCACGCACGCGACGACAGAGACTCTGTTGCTTCGTAATTCGTAAAATACACATATATATCTATACATATACACATATATCGAGATATCGCGAGAAATCTATAACTTTCGTAAAAAAATATTTGCCGAAACTCTCTTTCCGCGGCAACTGTCGCGTTTCCTAACCTCTTCGGTACGTTGACGTAGTTACGCGGTTTGTCCCCCTCCCCTTTCCCATCCCGCATTGTGAAACGCGAGTAACTGGTAAAAGTTCAACGTCATTTCCCACGGTGTGTGTTGTACCCCACGGGAGCAGGAACGGCGCGAGCGAAGGGGGCCTGTTGCCTGCTGCTCGGCGAGAGGGTCTCCTCGGTCCCGTGTTCCGGGAGTTGAAGCGAACAAGAATGAGTTTTTGTATGGATGGGTATATAGATATATATGTATGGGTGACTGAGTACGAAGCTGTTAAAGAAAAAGGGGAGGGAAAAAAAGGCGGAGAGGGGGAAAGACAAAAAGGAGAGGTAAGTCAGAGGATAGATAGAAAGCGCGCGGGGAAAGATAGAGAAAGGAAGAAATAGTAGTAGTATAAGTAGAGTCAGCCATAGCAGTGGCAGCAACAAGCACCAGCAGCAGCAGCAGCAGCAGCAGCAACAGACAACAAAAGTGGGGAAAGAGCCATCGAGATCGGTCCGAAAACCTCCGCGATCCGGAACGGCGAGAACCCTCTTTCCCCCTCTCCGTCGGTAACTCCCCCCTCTCCACTTATCCCGTTCGAAAGCGCACGATGCTCATTGCTCGCTCAGCGGTCAGTCGAGGGCCGTCCTTTCGCGAGTCCAGTTCCAGTCACGTATATTTCCTCGTCTCGGATTATTACGGGGCGAAGAGAGAGGAAGTGGGGGAGCAGTGAAACAATAAAATCATTTTAGGTTATAATACGCGTTACGTTTACGAAATCCGTAAGAAAAAAAAAAAAAAAAAAAAAAAAAAAAATGAAAATAAAGTGTAGACGCGAAAAATCAGTGTTACATTTGTTGAATTGAAATAAAATGGAAAGTTTCACGAATTGTGAAGAAAAAGGGCGTGCGGCGAGGTGCCCCGAAGTCGTTCGGCGTCCCGTTCGCGAACGAGGGAACGCGGGGTCTGTGTTCGGAAAACACGAGTAGTCGAAAATTGTCACTCGCGGAAACGCGCGTTCGGTACTAAACTCCTTCAATACGAAACCTTTAAGTATTTCGATGTAGAAAAACTATAGATATATATTAGTTTTACATATATATATATATATATATATATATATATATATATATATATATATATATGCAACAAAAGTTCATGAGACTGATAGACCAAACGACGCACAACTGACGCCGCGCTCTCGTTCTCCGAGTCGACGCAGGTTAACGGCAGTTAACCTCCCCGCATCTTGAATCGACGAGAGAAGCCAAGAGAAGTCGGTAGAGTTTCTTGTTTGCCTCGTGAGCATACGATCGCGTTTGCGTTCTCCTTCCGCGGCACAGAAGGGAGATTGGCCGCTTTGGTTCCTATACTCGGAGATTATTCGTTGCCGCGTCTGTGTAGCGCACGCATGGGGACAAAGCCCCAGTGCTGTTTCTCTCCACCCCTCGACGCTCGCACGGGTTTTCACGAAGCAACAGGTCGCGCGACTCTCATCCACATGTACAAAATTATGTTAATTCGTCGAAATAAAGATACGAAAGCAGTTTCCCAATGGATTATTAACGGGTAAGACGACGACATCGAGAAAAAAAAAAAAAAAAAAAAAAAAATGGATTACGAGGAAAGAAGATTAATTCTGATTTGATCCAACGTGCTGAGTGAGTGACGGTCTAGTGCGCATGTGTAAAAGGTGTGACTAGATCCACACTCATTAAGTAAGTTGGATATAAACAACGAATAATCCCAACGTTTTGACGGGGGGGCCTCGTTAAGCCGCAGGTGCCTTTCGTTAGGCACACCGCCAGTGGTTCTCATTCGGAAGCATTGAAACGAAGCGTCTCTCGCGTAACCGCGCGTCCACTTTATTCGCCAATCATAATCGATTCTTTCGTCGAGATGGAGAATGGCATATAGAAGCAGTAGAAACGAACGATTAAATTGTTCAATTAGTACAGTTACACGGTACCGAATGAATCGAAAGGGAGAGAGGAGGGGGATGCGGACTCTTCGTTTCGGAGCGACTATAGCCATAACGGCAATCCCATAGACGAGTATGAATTTGGTGCACGTAATTTAACATATCCGTGACTAGATACACACTCGTCTACGGGATAAGGAGTTCGCCAATTAACAATCGAAACTCGAATAACCCGATTCGCAAAATCGTAAGAATTAAATTTTTTTTTTTTTCTTTTTTTTTTTTTTTCGATCTATTTTTCGGGGTATCGGAAATTTTTAAGTTTGCGTTACGACGAAGTGGGATATTTATGTTCTCGTAGTTTTTTCAATCGCTTTTTGTAGATTATGCGATTACTTTCGTTTTAAACAGGTTAAACGGCTGAGAAGTCCCGATGGAGCGGACGAATCGATTGCTCGGGAGAGCAAAATACGAGCATTGGGAACGAACTTTTCCACGGGTAGCATCTCGCAAAAATCGTTAGTATTACGACGTTGGAAATGACGATCGAACGATGCGAGACGAAATTAATTATCACGGTGTCCGATATCCTGGAAATTTCCTTGTAACTTTTTGATAAAAAAAAAAAAAAAAAATCCCCCGAATTTCGATGTTTTTATGAAAAAAATTATGTTATCCTGTATATTTTTTGAAATTTTTTTGCTCTGTTTTGAGAGATACACGTATATTATTAATTAATAATTTCATCTAATTATAATTTTCGTAAATGTCCATTACTATGCCGAAAACGTTCTGAAAATGTTATGAAATTTTTTGCAACCCATTTATTGGACACCGCGAATTATCATTCCGATATCTTCGGATTTTTTCTTCTATGACGAAATATCTCTGATTTTCTGCAGCGCCTCGCCGAGAAGAATCATTGGTGGCGAATCTGCGAAGAATATCGTTCATAAATGCGGTCGCGATGTGATCGATTGGAAGAATACAAATAAATCGGAGTTTCGTATCGCTAAGACCGACGATCCTCATATACAGCCGCAGGATCAATATATGTTTGAAATCGTTTCGAATAAAATTTCGAATCTGAAGAGAGTTTGTCAAACATTCGGCTCGCGACTCTGCAATGTTTGGAGTCACGTAAAAGGGGAGGAGGATGCGCCGGCGACGACGTCGGACGTGAGAATGCAAACGGCCGCGAAATTTCGCACGTGGGGAAGAATTTCGTTCGAATCGCGTGAACCGACCGCCAATACGATTATCCTGGAGGGTTGCAAGGCGCCGTCTCAGGGTGGCGAAATCGCGTCCGTTAAACTCGATTTGACGAACGTACCGAGGTATTCCATATTTCCGGGACAAATAATAGCAGTCGAGGGAACAAATCCAACCGGAACGTCGCTAATGGCGCAGAGACTCTTCACATCCGGTTTCGTTCCCAGCGTCACATGCGCACCAATGTCACAGCCAAACATCGACGAAAATATGCACATCGTCGTAGCCGCCGGACCCTTCACCGATCGCGAGGACTTCGATTACAAACCCCTCTTTCATCTAATGGATTACGTCGTCAAGATGGAACCTCACGTTTTGATACTAATCGGTCCTTTCGTTCCGGCAAATCATACCGCTATTCAAGATTCCACGATTCTCGTTACTTATCAAGAATTGTTCGAGCAGATTATCGAGAAAATTATGAAATATATCAAAGGGTACGATAAAATAATTATTAATAGAAAAAAAAAAAAAAAAAAAAAAAAAAAAAATTACAAATATATCATTTTACCGAATTTTCGCGCGTTATTAATTATTATTTTTTCGTGTGATTGTACGTTTCAGAAAATGCACGCAGGTCGTGTTGATCCCTTCGCCCGTCGACGCTCATCACGATCCCGTCTATCCTACACCCGAATTCTTTCTTCCGCAGTCTTTGCGCACCCCGAATCTTCACCTAATGACTGATCCCTGTATGATGGATATCGAAGGTCTAACGATTGGGATTACTTCCACCGACATTATCCGTCACTTAAGTAAAGTAGAAATAAGTCGGTAGGTTTTTTTTTACGCATTTCGCGAACTTTGATACGATAGATCGCGCGAATTTATCGTCTCGTGTGTACGAATGATTTTTTTTTTTTTTTAATTTTTCGTGGTTTCAGAAATATGGCGCCGCTGGAGCGTCTCCCGCGGATGATGGATCACGTGTTGTCGCAGGGCTGCTTTTATCCGCTCTATCCACCGTCAACCGAAGTCAACGTGGACACACCTTTTTGGGTGAAATACGCTATGATGCATCGACGTCCGCACATTCTTATTATTCCGTCGGATTTGCAACATATCGCAAAATGGCTCGACGATTGTCTCGTTATTAATCCGGAAAGACTGAACAAACGCACGTACGTTCGAATGATTATCAGACCTAATTGCGGCAAAACGTGGTCTCAGGATAACGTCGATTGTGAAATATTGAAAATCTGATCGATCGGAAAGTTGCGAAAAAAAAAAAAAAATTACGTACTCGCTATGTATGTATATTTTTTATTATCAGCGTGTATTCGGCGTTATGTATCGATATTTAGAATAAAAATTGTTTCAACACAGTAGTCACCATTGTTCGTCTGTAAAATAGATTTCCTTCCCTGTTATACTATATATATACATCGTACATTAATAAGGAAAATAAACTAAAGAAAAAATGAACGGCATTCGATGTTCGGAATATCGATATATCGTTTGAAAATAAGCAAAAGAGAAAATAAATCGTATCGGGGAATTATCTTCGAACGCGAATGCGTATAGTTCCGCAGGTAAGCGTCGTAACGTTAGTTCGAGTATTCGTCGCTAGGAGTCAGCACTTCCTCGGGTTAACGGCGTCACGCCAGTTTGGTTGATGCATTTTTTCAACGTGAGCGCGTCGTGGCGCCACTCGACGTCGACAATCGCGATCACCGAGTTTTCTGCTTCTAGTGAGCCGTGGAATCGGCCATTGCTCGGTGTTATTCGCAAATTTTCGCGTAAAATAAAACATCGATCGGTGCGCGCGAACGAACGTTTATCGAAGAGTTTACAGATGTCGAGGTGAGTACCGTGTCACGTTAACCTTGGATAATAATTCGGCATTATCGCGTTCCCGCGGAGGCGAAAACAAGTGATCTAACTCGCAAAGTGCCAATATCGCGGTGGCCATCTTTGTTACAAATTTGTGTGTACATTGTGATTTTTCGGTCGATCCCGACGAACGAGCGTCGTTTTCGAATGTTTCGAAACGCGACAATACGACGCAGCTGTTCGATCTCGACGGTCGTTCGTCGTCTCGCCGAATATATTCGCTTCGGCGTTTGTTTTAATATCGCGAGAACGACTCATTATTCGCGGGTAAATGTGACGCACGTCATTCGCGTGTTTCACAATAATCGTCGCGACCTTGATTCTGCTCCACGCGAGAGAACGGAGAGAAACTCCGGTTACGACACCCTTCTCTCCCTCTCCCGTTCTCTTTACTTCCAAGATGACAGACGTTCGATATTGGATACGCCAAAAGAATAATACAGACGGTACAATTTTTTTTTTTATTCACTCAATCAACACAATAACGTACACCGGGTTAATATTTTATACGAAAACATTTAAACTTAACGCGATATTCGCGTTCGAACTCGTTATCGGCTGTGTGTTATGACGAATGAATCAGCTGAGTTTGTTATTTACAAAATTTGTGTTATTCGAAAGATCGATGAAATTTACGATAATCAAAGAGAAAACATTTGTATTTAGTTACTATTGTAGCGTGTCGCGATTCAATTCGGTAAAAACAATTTTAATTCGTCTATTAAAATGAACTTCAATCATAAGTAAACGGGAAGTCAATTGAGGGATTAAATGTTCGATAGGTTAATGCCGTGTGAATCGTGTTGTTCGTAGTCAATGAATCGTTTTTCCAACTGGTAGTTTCGTTTTTTTTCTTTCGTCAAATTTCGATCAGCTGCGTTATCTTCGAGATAATTAAAACCCGTAGTTACGAATTTGTTAATTTTTCGAGAAATCGTCTTTTTTACAAAAAGAAATAACAATGATGTTAAACGGCGATAAGCCGACTCACGGTTGGGTCGAAGTATTGGCGTGTTTGACATGCGGTATTATTACTTGTCGAGTGAACACGAACAAACATGCCCTTGCACTTGTCACAACTCAATCTTCATAACGCTTCCGCGCGTCGTTCGTGAACATTACCTTTATATTTAACTCGATTCTCGCGCGACTTCGACGCGAAGTTATTGACATTATGCATACAGACCGTTCGGTGCCAAAACATCGAAAGTCTCGGAAACAGTCGAAACTTTTTGTTTCGACAAATTAATTCGCAACCAAATTGAGAAAACAAGAAAAACAAAATAATCGTACAGCGGGGGGAGGGGGGATTTCGAAAGTTCAAAAATTGCTAATAACACGAACCTTTAACGAAACTTTTGCGCATTGACGAGTTTTTTTTTAATTTCAATACTCGTTGGTTTTTTACTCGAGAGGAATCGCGAGATATATGTATATCTATAACGAACCGGACTACGTACCCACATATTCGAGAGGCACTACCGTTTACGCGTAGTATGGAGCGTAAGATACCTATGTATAGTACAACTCGTTTATATTGGGAGCATGAGAAAGCGAGAGTGCCATATCGATCGCGCTACCGGCGGCAGAGGCGGTCTGCCTACCTCAACCCCGCGACTCCGTTCAACCGGATGGGGGCCGCGAGCCGATGTGTAGCATGAAAACACTCCCACCGTTCGCTGTCGTAGTTGTTACAGTCTCCCAATATCCACAATGTTATGATAGGGCGCGTCTACAAAAAATTGACCCATTGAAGATCAACAACGAATAAATTTGCGCCGAAATGTTCCGAGGAATTTTTTTTGCTTTAAACCCGAAATCGTAATCACGCAGCGCAGACTTTTCCTTTCATCCTTCAACTCTCGTGTTTTGTTTTGGAGTTTCTCCACTTCTCGCGAGACTTTCAAACTCAAAGATCAATTTTATACTCACCCACACGATCTATCGTCTGTACGTATTATTTATTTTTAGACACGAGATAACCGATGCGCGAGGAACTCGATCGTTCGCCAAACGTCGTTTTTTTTTTTTTTTTTTTTTTTTTTTTTTATATTATCTTTCCGCTCGCTCTCCCGTTTGTGGCAGAGACCTAAAATCGCGCATCTTCAAGTGCATATAGATGGATATTTAATTGAGGAAACAGTCGGATCTCTTTTTGACTTTTTTTTTTTTAAATCGCGATCATTTTATAAGCGCGTCTTTGACACACTATAGAATTTACTAATGCATTCTACAGTTGAGGCGCATCACGAGTGGGCCGCTTACCGTTGCGAAACTCTTTTTCAAGGTCTCCTTTGTCGTACTCGTTTATGGGTTTTTTGGGACCATCCGCAACCTTCGATGTATTTCTATCCTGATTTTTAATACATAGGTGTCTCGTGAGTTTTTATATTCTTCGTAATGCACCCGTTTTACCTTTTCCTTTCTCGCTACTGTAATACGTGAAGGAATAACAATTTTTTTTTTTTCTTTTTTTTTTTAGTTTGCGAATTATCCAAAATTCTTATCTTGAGAAAATTTTGAATAACATTATTTCAAATAATTTTTTTCGCGTTTATCGATGTTTCGATTTAGATTAGGAAAAAGCGAATGTTGTATTCTCACTGAGTGCAAAAAAATACATCGAAGATTGTCGACTAAAAGCCATTTATCAAATCTTCGATTTGACGAATAAAAATCGGGAGAATTTTTTTTATCAATTTTTCATTCACGTTTTTCATCGATCCGTAATGATTCGAAAATATTATTCTCGAAGCTCCCATCGAATTCAATAACCGCCCGAATTTTTACGTAATTGCATCGGAAAGTTAGGATATCGTTGGTTAAAAATTTTTTAAAGTTAATGTTTAGTAAAATTTTGTATAAAAATTTACTATAATTCATTTTTGCCATTCATTGTTTTTGCCGCTTTATTTTATGTATCTTTCCGCGCTGATGACGTACTCGCTACTCATTTCATTTCCCCCTCAATATTTGATACGGAAACTCGCGTCATAAGTAAAAAAAAAACTTTTTATGGCCATTACCCGCCTCAAGTTATGCGCGATCTCCTCGGTGCTGTTAGTAGTAAAAATCATCCAATATAATACGCGATGTTTCGATAGCGTCTCAACGCGCAAAGTCGCGCACTCGGATGAGAAATTTCTATCTCGTCGTATCGGCGCGGCTGCTTTTTACGATAAACCTCGCGCCCCGGAGGCGGTAAAAATAAAACTACTAGCAACGGTTTTTGCCTTCGTGCAAAATGAAAAAAAAAAAAAAAAAAAGCGAGTATTACTCTTTCATTTCTAATTTCGTCGCGCAGCGTCATATTTGGAAGCTTCTTCGAGGCTACGATTGTTTACCCGATCTCTGTCTGCTGAAGATCCTTCACCTTCGTAGCCATCACCTGAGACAACATTGCGGTAGTCCAATTACTGTCTGATGCTCTAAATCCTCCGGTAAACAGAGGGGGAGAGTCCCGACGATCAAACGTGATCTTAAAAAAAATAAAAGTTTCGCAATCACAACTTTTACGAGTCATCTCTCGAGTAACCGAAAAAGTGACGATTTCGAGATATTTGAAAGTCGATATGTATTCGGTTTCTCAAAATCGATTACTCCGTTTCGATCATTTTCTCATCCCTTATTTATAAAAAAAAAATGTTATCGAAGTATTTACTTAAAAAAAAAAAAAAAAAAAAAAAAAAAAAAAAAAAAAAAAAAAAAAAAAAAAAAAGATCGAAATCTATGCGCGAAACCGTCGATCTCGTTGCTAGGAAGAGAAGGAATATAATCCTGACGAATCCCTCTCGTTGTTCCATCGCCTACGCCGGTGGGCTGTTTTGGGCGTACGACGCGTTGTCGTGCGCAAAAACCGACGGGCACAGTCAAGTTCAAGGCCACGAGCGTGTCTCCCTCTCGAAGTGCCCCTACTCCGCGGCTCTCGGCGTGACCCTGCAACGCTTCGCGCGATCTGTTCTATACCTCGCCCTCTCGCTGCCTATGTCCCTCGATCTTCGTTGGGTCTCTGCTATGTCTCCCTGTGTAATATTATATATTTCGAGTGATACTTCGCCGCGCACCAACGCCCAAATATAGAGTATCGCGGCTGGCATAGCGTCGCACGGGGATTCGCGGCTCAAGATACACAAACAGCGCAACACTCCCTTTCGTTCGAAATTCTTTCGATTTCATCAGTGAGACACTGTTATCGATTTTGACAAATATCTCCGATGATCCTTCGGAATTTTGTTTGTCACATGCCGATCCCCTTATAACGCTTCGTAACATCGCGAGATTCCGCAAAAAAAAAAAAAAAAAAAAAAAAAAAAATACGATTTCTCGCGGATTACGTTCGAATTTACGATAATTTTATCATCCGAAAAAAAAAAAAAAAGTACATTTCATGATTTTTGTTTGCCATCGTGCAATCGCAATGATCGTAACAATGATCGCATTAACTGAGGCAAAACGATCGAAATATTACGTGGACCTTCTACGGTCTTATCGCTATCTCTTACATAGTCTCAAATAAGCCAATAAGATTGCAATTCCCCATTTACTCTCACGCCACATACAGATAACGAAGACATTTTTTGTCTCCTACACAGATACATATATATATATATTAACAATGCGATTCGTATGATAAAAAAAAAATCGCGGTAAATCTCGACTCAGAAATTGTACATCACGAGAACGAGTGATGCGCTTCGGTAAAACCAAAAATTAATCGTTTATACGTTGTTGCAAAAGCGTCCAATAACGAAAAAAAAAAAAAAAAAAAAAAAAAAAAAAAAACACAAATTGTATAGATAATGTTAATCAGAAATGGACATCTGATAGGTCCCGTGTAGCGATCCTGTTATGTGGCTTTCCCCCTCTACTCGCTCATCGTCGAGTGAATTATAATTTATAATCAATTGGTAATTGCGCGGCATCGCCGAGCGTCTTGTTAGCTGAAAATTCAAGATCATCGGGCGCGCGGTTCTCGCTTCCTTATCTCAAGGTCTCCGGCGCCTTGCAGAGACGACTCGCCGTGTCGCGATGCAAAAAAAACGACAGTCGAAAAATCGACGTTTCGATATATTAATCGAATAATCGTCGTATCGGATACGAGAACACAAACGTAATTCGTTGATTGCACGCGATTAATATTTGACGAAGCAACGGAGAGAATACGCGGCGTTATACGCTGCAACGATCCTGCGCTCGGTTACACCTAAGATCAGTGGAAGTCTCGATCATTGTTAATTCAGTTGCTTTTGAAACGATCGATCATTCGCCGCGCGCTGCCGGCCGGGCGAGCCGAACCGCCACAGAGGAATTGTACGCCGTCTCGCTTGATGATGCTTCGCTTATTCATACGGCTTTGTATACCTACTATACTTCTCCTTTTCTTCGAATATCGTTAACGCGCCGCAAGCTTTTTCGAGGTCATTTCGGAACCTCGTAACCGCCGATCAATCCCTCATTGTATTATTTTATGTAGTAAAAAAAAAACAAAAAATCAACAAATTTCACGGAAAAAATGATTATTTTGAAGGACTAACAGTTAGTCTGAAAAAAAAAAAAAAAAAAAAAAAAAAAAAAAAAAATTGTTTTCAATTTTTTCGAAATTTTTTTTTAGTACTTCGTGTTTCGTTTCAGCGGTTCCATAAATCGTAAAAACGAAAAAAAAAAAAAAAATTTTACGAAATTTTTCGAACTTCGTATTCCGATGGTCACTATAGAAAAAAAAAAGAATTTCGTAATTCTCGACTTTACACTTCGTGTCTCAGTGATGAAAAAAAAAGAAAAAAAAAAAACAAATTCTCCAACTTGTGCGACTTCTGCATCAGTAAACTGACACAAGGAGTGATACACAAAAGAGAAAAATTTCACGTGTCTATATCGGACGCTGTGAGTAAGTGTACCACAGTTTGCAGGCTCCCGAGTGAGAGACTGAGGGTCGTGCGCTGGTTGTGTAATGAATCGCAAGTGTGCGACCAGCGTAGTCGATAAGAGGAAGCCGTAATATCTGCCAGTTTTACTTACCCACCTCACGTTAGTACATTACAACGCTTTACTCACGTTGTAACATTTGTCCGCACGAGGATATCGTCCGCAGTAACATTATTTTCATAAATCTCGACACTTAAATTGCATACTTTACCGCGTAACGTTTTTGCAGTCGGTTAATAATTAAGGGATTATAATCGAGAAATGATACGAATTTTGCAATTTTTCGCGTGTCATCTTGAAAAAAGAAGATAAAATCAATAGAAAATTAAAAAAAAAATCGATGTTAAAGAAAATACATAACACACATATATCTCGAATTTTTAAATATTTTTGTTAATGCATCAGATGGACTTTGCCATTTTCGGTATCACGCGACAGCGTCACAATGCCGAGTAATTTAAAAAAAAAAATTTCAAAAAGAAATTAATACACGAGAGTCGATTTTTTTTTCGAGACCGTAATTCATGTAAACAAATTGTTTTTTTGAAAAAAAATGCAGAATTTTATATCAATTATATTGTTATTCGGATTCCCTTTGCCGGCTGCACGAGACTAAAGGCGAAATCTATCGATAAAAAACTTTAATCGCGCGGGAATTAAAAAAAAATTCAGCAAGAAAGGATACATCGAAATTTGTCGATCAAAACGTATTTAGTGAATCTTCGATTTGACGAATAAAATTGCGAGAAAACTCAATTATCAAGTTTTATTCGTGTTTTCCATTGGTCTGTAACGATTCGAAGATAATATTTGCGAAGTTGGGCCGAATATCTCGTGTATTATTTCCCGTAATACTGGATAGACACGCGCATTTTTTTCGTAATTGCATTACGATGCAAAGACATCGCTGTTAAAAAATGATTAAAATGCAAATATTCCGTGAAATTTGCTATAAAAACTCACTATAAAAATTGAAATCATATAATTAGCAAATTGAAAAAAAAATCACTGTAGCGGAAGATATTAATATGTTTGAAAATAAAAAAAACGAATGTATCCAATGCTTTCAAAGATACACGAGTAGCCAATTTTGAGGTTAATGCTGCATTGTCGTTCGTACATATCGTAACAAAAAAAAAACCTGCTGTTTGTCTATTGACGAATATGTTCCGAGTGTTTGTTCTCGATAATGAGATAACATGCAGCATCAGATGGTTCTCTCTGAAATTCTGATAGTCGGAGCGCCTCACTCTCGCGCCAATACTCGTGCACTTTGCGATACGCTGCAGTGCATACATCTCTATATATATGTATATACATATCACTGGTACATCAAGAATATATAATATTCCGTTCAGATAGCAAGTATTGTATATATGTGTACGTATCATATATTCTATGTACAAATGTTATATCCTCGGTGAATCGTGAATTCGCGGTGGCTGGTGCCCGCGCGCGCGTGTTATACCGTTGTGTCACAACACACCGGGTTGCGTCGGCACCGGCATTCGCACAGTCGCGCGCGGCCCGTCGAGCCGTAAGCATCTGTCCCCTTCGGTACTTTATACATCGGGTTTTTCACTGTGTGTTATTACTATACATCAGTCAGGAGTGACGCGCACGCGCGTCGAAATTCTCTGACCAAAACGCTTCATCGCGACTACTACTGTTACCGAATCGCGCGTGTGTACAGAGTAATCACGAGAGATCTCTCCATCGTTTTCATTGTTAACGAAGAAACTCGAGCGTGTGTCGAGGGTAGTTATTCCGTTCAAAGCGTGTTGTACAAAAATTTCTGTGTCGGCGTTAATAAAATTGTAGAACATTTAATAAAATATATAAAGAAAATAATAAATTAATTAACAAAAACAAATCGGAAGAAAGCGAGGATTGCGAGTTCGCGGGGATCACGGGGACTACGAGGAATGTACGGCACGGCCATGGACGCCTGGATATACGACGTGGTAGGTGCTGCAATTATCGATAGTTATTACATCGACCCTCGTACACCATTTATTTCCAATATATTTCGAAACTTTATTCGAAACCGTCTTTTTTCCCTATCTCCCCGTTGTTAACCTCAAATTTGATAGATCGCTGACGCGCAAACGAAAAAGCATAAAACGTTCGTAATACTTTCTCGTCACCGGGTTCGACGCACGAATTAGTTTTCTTCATTTCTATTACATATTTTTCATTACGAAATCTCCGAATACACGTATCTTCGATTTTAAATTCACGAATTTCCATCGACGCGTTTGGCAAGGTGTTTCGAATTCGTGTACAATTCGCCACTCTAGTCGTGTCCGTCTCGTTAACGTGATCAAGCAGGTTTACTGAATTCCTCCAAGTGTCGTTTCACAAAAGAATCGTTCGGACGATTTCTCCGTTGCGCGTTTGGCACGCGATTCCGATGGGGAGGGACAAAAAAAATGTTTTGGAGATCGTACGGTGAGCTCATTCGTATAAAGATCAACAGAGGCCCCCCCCTTCGCGAGCACACGCTACTCTTTACCTTTTGTTCCCTTGCGTTCTATACCTATCTGTTTCTTCGCTCCACGTCGGTCTCTTACCGCCTGCTGTTTTCATCTTTGCGTAATAATTCTTTACAACTTGTAGAGTTATAATTCGCGAGGTTCCCTAACGCGGTGAAATGCGTACGAACGCTTTATTATCACGAGCCCTTGAAAGTCCCGATGCG
Organism: Buathra laborator; assembly: GCA_934046635.1. Taxonomy (NCBI): domain Eukaryota; kingdom Metazoa; phylum Arthropoda; class Insecta; order Hymenoptera; family Ichneumonidae; genus Buathra; species Buathra laborator. Next base: position 12,929,013 of record OW203900.1, read on the forward strand.
CGTACGCGGCGCTTCGTATCACGTTCGAGTTATCGATAGTAAATCGCGATCATTATCCGCGCAAATCGGAAATACCCGAAACTCGTCACGTACTATTTTGTGAGTGGCATTTTCGAGTGGTGTAGGGGGCAAAACAAGTTTTCGACACGCGATAGATATAGATTTGCGTTACTGTAAGCGACTCGCGTCTGGCTTCGCACAAAACGATCTCTCGTCGTTTCCTCTCAATTGCCTCGCGACATAACTACGACGCTGATGATAACACATACTTCGGTTAACTTTATTCACTGCTCATAGATCAACAACCTTTTTTTCTATAATCTATTTATATCTTTTTATCATCGCGATTCCAATTAATCTCTTTTTACTGATTTTCTTTCGTGACCGCTGTACGATTTGGTGAATTAATTAACTGGATAAATTATTTATATAATAAATATAAAATCACACGAAATATTACTTTTATTTTGTGCGTTCGAAATTTTGAATTTTTTTTTTTTTTTTCGAAAAAACCGAAAAAAAAAAAAAAAAATCAAATGCATTTCGGATGTCCTTTTCGAATGGATAATTCACGAGTTTGAACTCGGAAACCGTCAGGGAGAAGCGAGAGTCTGCGGAGGTGACGGCAAAGTTTCCGTCTCTCCGTATTCTCGATAGGGTGGGGCGGGGAGGAGGGGGGGGGGGGCGTCGTACCACCGCGAAGCACGCCCGATACGAGGCAATGGTGGGGAACGTCGGCGACGCGAGCCGAGTCAAGTTTAAGGCCACGAGACGTCGGTGACGTCATGCCTTCGACAGCACCGCTCTCGCTGCTCGCTCGGTGGCCCTAACCTTGGACAATATACTTCGATCGGACAAATCCTTCGATATTTTCTAAAATGTGACGATCGACAATTCTTATCGTTAAATTTCCGCGCGCGATCTTAATTATTACGGTGATAAACATCGCCGATAACGTTATTTTTAATTACGAATGCGAATTACTTTCGGTACGGTAGTCAATTGAGAATAATAAATAAAATTAAAAAAACAATGAAGTATATCCGAGCCGCGAAAAGCGACTGCGATACGATGCAATCCATAGCACACTTACGCAGAAGTTACGAAACTCCCGGAGCAGAGGGAGACCGGTAACTATCGGATACTATACCTGCTAAACGGGATATATATAGTCTCTCACACGGGGTACAGGAAAGCGCGCTGCGTCGACAATTTCCGTGCGTTTCATTGCGCAATCCGAAGTACCACCTACACACATAATTCGCCGTCTCGATTTAAGGCCGAACAATGAAATTCCGACGTTATATACCGATCGAGACAAGAATATGAAAAAAAAAAAAAAAAAAAAAAAAAAAAAAAAAAATAGTAATACTTCGAGGCCGGAGTCTGCGATATCGCGATCCCCAGTCTCATTCCGACATGAGTCTCGTAATCATACATTGTATAATCTTACGCAACGGGCAGCGTCGTCCGATTGTCGAAAGAAAAAAGGAAAAAAAAAAAAAAAAGGAAAACACAATTCTATAATCTAATCAAGTCGTATCGGCTTGTGTACTCGGGTACGCGATGAAAAGATTCAAGTGAAACCAAACGCTAACCCGAGAGACTCTTTCCTCGGGTTTTTTCTTCTTCGCATTCTCCGTGTCTCTCGTTTGCACGATTCTTTTTATTATTTCTCTTTTTCCTCTCTTTGCTCGAACGCCACAGCGAATCCGAGTCCGTCTCGGAGAGTCACGCGCGAGAATAGAACGCAATCGTCTCTCCCGGTCCGAGACTCGACTCTACCGAAAATTATATTTTTTTCGAACGATTTGCGATGTGCTCGCCGACCGCGTGTTTTTTAAACATTATTTCTCGAATGCGCGTTGTGTATTGTTAAATTTTTTCGAAAATCTTTGACTTCGAAAAAAAAAAAATATATTACGAAGGACCGAATTTTTTAATTGTTGAAATAACGACGATACGACGAATAGCTCGATGGCAATGACGAATAATGTTGAAAATATGGAAAAACCGATAGTCGCGAAGTACTAACCGAACGAGTTTCGACGGTCAAGGTCCGCGGGTTCTCCTCGAAATTGGGTCGAGGCTCTCGTTCGTCGATGTAGCGGCACCGTCGAAGGTCGTGGCCTTCGCCGTGAGGCAGGGTCTTCATCCTCGTAATATCGATTCGGCCCCCTGCGACCTCTACTATTTCGTCGTTTCTTTTTTTTTTTTTTTTTCTTCATCCCCTCTTCCTCCCCAATCTGTCTCCGTTATCATCCACCGATGCCAACAACAATAATACGTGTTAACAAAGACCCAACGATTGGAATGATGATTCGTGGAAACTGACGCGCTGCCCGACGGTATTTTCGGCAATCAAATCCATCGATCGATCCTATCGAATATACATTTCATAACGTATAATTAAATGCTCCGTAAAAACTCCACTTACATCGTCTCTCCAATCGATTCGACGATCATTTCAATTATTATTATTATTATTTTAATACTTCGAGGAAATTTTTATTGATATTTATAAGTATTGCTTTCGCGGTTCGGCCTTTCGATCGTAAATTTTATCAATATTTTCGTTGGCCTCTGAATCGGCACTTTTCTCCTAATCGATCTTTTGCGTAGCGAAAAAAAAAAAGATATATATACTGTATATAGAAAACGTCTTATATATCGCTTTAAAAAAATCAGAAAGACGTATACGTCGCGCATGAGGATCGGTATACAGATCCTTCCGATTTTAGCCAAACGATATACATCACCCGAAAAATCCCGGAGCCGCCCGTCCGTATATTGATCCCCGGAGAATTGAAGGTAGGCGCGCGATTTTCGGGAGGGTTGGATTGGTCAGGGTCGCCGTGAGCTTTCTTGCAAAATCCTCCGAGTGCCTAGACGCCTACATCGCGGTAAATATACTTTTTTCCGACCGAAAACCCAGTCTACGGCGCCCACGAGCTTTTACCGCGGCGCTCATAGTCTGAGAGACGGGGAGACCGGGGCTAATCGAAACACACATCGTAAAAAAAAAAAAAAAAAAAAAAAAATCGATGATTTTATGAAGCGAATTTGGCATCGTATAAAATTGGAGCGCATCATATCGTAATTCATTGCTTAGCCACTCACTGCACGAAATCTTCGATCTTTTTTTACAGCGTTTCAACTCGCCCCGGTCTCTCGTACGCGGTATTCCTCTTATCTCGTGTATCGATATCTGTTTCTCTAACTTTTCATCGCGAGATAATAATAATAATACTCTTTTAACTCATTCCTTATGCTTCGTCATCGCCGAACACCCACGACGCTACCATTCGTCTCAATTTCGTTATACTAAGTACATCTATAACCAGTACCTTCGTATTATTAAGGTTATTAGCGGCTCATAAACGCATCTATCAACGTCAATTTCTTATCTCGAAACTGTGGATATACGAGAGCGTTATAAGTATGTGAGACATTTGTGGGTAGCAATCTGGAAATTCCGAAGATCATTGTATGCGATCGGTGCGCAATGCACCTGGCAACGGATAAGACGCATGTGAAACATGCGAACGCCGATAAAAGCGCTATTAGGCGAGGTTAGTCTTTACGATAATATTCCTTCGCGGTATTGTTACGTGGAGTTTATACGCGGCTTATCTATTATTATTCGATATATTTCTCGTTAAAACTATTTTTTCTTTAAACATTGTAAATCGCGAACGCGATGTTTCAACGTTTTAGATAGCAAGTAGGGGGTGCGACGAATCGTCAATAGGTGTTTTTGCGTCAGTAATTACGCATGTACTACGCGTGTATATATGCAGCGCCAATGTACATTTTTATTTTTTTCCCCAGCATTTTTTTTTTTTTTTTTTTTTTTCCTATGCGACCGCTATAGGTTAACTTACGCAATCGACTAGTTTGAAAATGAGACTCACGAGTTCGCGTCGGCGACCTTGAAAATTTTGATACACGAAACCGCGACGCGGCTCGACCAAAGTTTCTGAACTTTTTTTTTTTTTCCACGACTCATCCGTGTCGTTTCTCTTTGGATTTCAAAGAGATTTTTTTTTTTTTTTTTTTTTTTTTCGCTCGACGAAAAATTTGAAGAATGTGTGTTTACCACGTTCCAGAGTGCTTTGCGGTAGCAGCAGCACTCTGTAGAGCACTTAAAGGGCGGGTTAAAAATAGCTGTACGTTGTCCAAAGAGATTTTAGGTATTTAGCATTTTCAGCTTTAACTCGAAAGCTTCTACCCTCTTTCCAAATCCAGTCTACAAAATTTCACGATCTCCGACAATTTTTTCGCGATCTTTTGCGGTTTTCTTTACCGACTGAGATTTAGGTTATTTTTTTTTTGTTTTTTTTGTGTTTTTATCGTAATTTGAAAAAAATTTCGATCTATCGCTGTGAAATTAGTTTTTTTTTACGGTGTTATTAAAATTTGGCGAGTGCGTGCGCCCGTTCGGCTGACGATGACGAGGTGTCAGAGCGATGTGTGCGCGCGGTTGTGCGCCCGATCCGTCGTCACAGTGGAGTTTCAAGGCCACAACACATCGACGTCGGCCGTTTCCGCCGAGCGTCGGGGCATCTAAAATTGCGATGGCGCGTCGAATCGTAGCCTGGCTGCTGTTGGCCTTCGCGTTGGTGTGTTTCGCGAACGCGCTCGCCGCGCGCTCTTAGAAAAGCCAAGTTCAAGGCCAGCAACAGTCAAGCTTGTCTCCTCGCCTCCCTCTAGTCACGACGACGGCCGTCGTTCTTCCATCCGTTCGCCCGTCAGACCCGGGGGTAGGGTAGGGGAGGAGGTGGGAGAGGGCACAGTTGACGAGGTATATACGAAGAAACGCGAGGGGGGGTTTCGCCTCGAGCCGAATAAGCAGCAGCCGAGGTGAGGGAGGTATGGAGAATTCTATCCAAAACTTACGCAACCCTTTCGCGAACCGTTACTTTCTCTCCCTCCTCGCGAAACATTGTCCGTGCATCACCTGTAGGGCCGTAAAGGACGGTGTGGGACGGCAATAGGTATTATTGCGCGAACCGTTTGTATTTCACGATCGCTCGAGAAAGACCCCCACGTCACGATGTTTTACGACAATACAACCGTAGCCCGTGGTATACAAATATATCTCCGTCGTTCATTTATAGAGGCAAAAACATAGCGCAAGCATATGAGACGCCCACAGTACATTTATAATGAGTCTCGCAACGTCAAGGACCGAGAATACTGAACTCGAACGCGAGTTTTCTTCGGACCGTAAAAAAATTTTCCGAAATTATTTTACTCGTAATTTTTTAAATTACGATCATCGTGCATTGATCGGAAATAAAAAAAACTGTAAACTCGAAATTTACAAATTTATTTTCTTAATTTTTGAAAAAAAAAAAAAAAAAAATTAGAATTACTACATTTTTTTTTTCAATTTTTAACACACATGTGTTTGAGATTTATTACGCGATTCGTCCATAAAAACTTTCGATATCGATATTCGTTCGTATTTATTGATTTTTTTACGATTTTCAATATATCACAATCATAAATTTTTCGTCATAATTGTACGACGAGTTTATGCGTAAGAATTTTCGTAAGAAGTATCACTACACGAAGTTTTCCCAAATTTTTTTTACAGTATGCATGAGATATCGATTCCAATTATTTATTCGGTTGATTAGGAATCTCCGATACATATACTCGCGGATCATCGCCGGCGAAGCGACGATTTTGTTTGTAGATAAGATTATTAAAATTGAGTGTATATGAGAGACAACAGTCATAGGCGCGACGTCGGGTAGAAGTGGACGTGTGGGTTGTGTCGCTACGTTTGGATAAGTCAGGTTCAAGGCTAACGAGATAGCAGCTTTCCGCCTTAGAGTCGTGTCGTGCCGAACGAGAATGCGAGAGTGGCAACGACGCTAACATCATTATCGCGAGATATTCGACATTCGCGATTGGGTACGAATCTACCTATCGTCGCGCGTTCCCATCGCGGATAAGAAACACACGGCGAATAATCGCGCAAAAGTTCAGAAAAACATTTATCGTATTTTTTAAAATATATATATATATTTTTTTTCTCGCGAACGAGAAACGAAAGCGCGTGAAATTTTTTTTTTAAATCCGCCGAAATACTCGGTTCGAAAATCAAGCCGCACGGTGTATCGTTGCCGAATTCACCAGCGGCTGGGGGTTCTAAAAATGCTCGCTGATCGCTCGAGCTTAAAAATAGTGATCGTAAAAAAGTGCAATCGACTGCGAGAGCGCAATGGCGAAACACCAGCCTTCTCGCTCCCCCCCCCCCCTTCGCTATAGAATCTCCAAAGTCACGCGCGCGGAGGACTCGTTTAGCTTTATCAGAATTCCCTGCCGACGATACATCGGACGTTTATCGTCCGTATTCCCGATCCCATTGCGATAAAAAAAAAAAAAAAAAAAAAAAAAAAAGAGGAAAATTATCAGTGAATTATATCCGGACACGAAAAATAATCGAAAGCATTTATCGTTTGTAAATTTCAGGTCTGCATGATGTCCGGTAACGCCGTCGAGAATATGATCGGAAATAACAGAACGATGCCGAGCATCAAGCAGGAAGTTGAGAATCCAACAACGCCAACGCAAAATTATCACCAAGTCTGTTCGCCGAGCACCACGATTCAGCATCAAGAGGTAATTTTTCATAATTATACGAATTTAGAGACGCGAATATATAGAGAATCTTAGCGTTTATATCGGTATGAAAAAATTTGTTAATCGATTTTTTATCTAATTTAAGGCCCTTTGTGGAAAAATTGATATGCAGGACTACGGAGGAAGCGGAACGAGTCCCGGTAGTCCGGAGATGCAACACTGTTCGTCGACGACCCAACCGCTCGGTACTCCGGAGGTAACGATTCCATTGGATTCTTCGTATACGCGGAATAATCGCGAAATTAAACAGAACGCTTTTCCTGTCCTTGTATCCCTCTCGTGTCCTTGTTAACCATAAAGCTGTCCGGGACGGCATTAAATATTGGTTAAGCAGCTCGATAGGAGCGATCGTCACACTGAAATATTCAACTCATAGTTGGTTCGCTGCCGATCGGCCGACTGGCCGCGAACGGAGTTCTACTCGGTATACGAAGAACTTAAAACTTCTGACCGTTCCAAACGGCTCGTTATTATCGGATTATTTATTTATGAACTTCCCAACCGATGTAATCCCATATGAATACAATTGTTACGAAGGAATAGTTTTGTTGCCGTTTTACGGTTGAAAAATTATCGATAAAGGTATTTCATCGTTGCAGACGGGTCTCAAGGAAGACGACATGATGCCCCGGCGGCTTTGTCTCGTTTGCGGTGACGTTGCCAGCGGATTTCATTACGGCGTTGCCTCGTGCGAAGCCTGTAAAGCATTTTTCAAGAGGACGATACAAGGTTCGTCCGATATTTACGTGAAGGCCTTCTAAAAATCCGCATCCTGTTTTATATACTTCCGGATAGCATCGGTAGCTCGTGTTTTTTTTTATTCTCCGATTTTTCTCATACAATATGTATCTTAGAACAGAATCCAAACTTTTGCAGCTCTTCAACGCCACTTATGGATCGGAGAAACTCGATATTTTCATTTTTAGGAAAATTGATCGAAAATCAATATTTTTAAGATTAATTGTAGTGAAATTGAAACGGCAGAATGCGATAAGGATATCAATATAACAGAAATTATAGAATTTACACGTTTTTTTTTTTTTTTTTTTTTTTTAAGACTAAGTAAATTTTCAAAAATTCAAGAATTTCTTGAAACTATTCGGGTGAATAACGGGTGCATTTTGAGTAGTCATTGCTTCGAAGATATTTTTCTCGACGTTTTAGGTATTAAATTTGCGATGCTATCGGGGAAATAAGCGTAAACAATATGATAAAATAGCGAGCAATTTTACAGGTAACATAGAATACACGTGTCCGGCAAACGGCGAATGCGAGATAAACAAACGGAGAAGAAAGGCTTGTCAAGCGTGCAGATTCCAAAAGTGTCTGAGACAAGGTATGCTGAAGGAAGGCGTTAGACTCGATCGGGTGCGGGGCGGACGACAGAAATACAGAAGAGCAACGGATCCCTATCTGCCCGTCAAGACAACGACATTGGAAGGTAAACATATTATAATTATTCTTTCCCGCGAATAAAAAAAAAAAAAAGAAAAGAAAATTGTATTCTCCTCCTCGGCGCTTCCACGTTAACCGCCGAGCCGTAGGTACATATAGTTTTCCACATCCACTCGTCGACAAACTTTTTTTTTTTTTTCTTGGTAATTTTCTTTTTTCATTCCCAATATACAATTGCATGCCAATCGCTCAAACGATCCAATGTGTGATAAGTGTAAATGACTTTTTTTGTTTGTTTTTTGTTTGATGTTTTAAGCGAACGTAGGAATGACAGGAGCGAGCGAAACGACAAGTAAGTTATTGAGGTTTTACCATTCAACATTACCGCGTCTCGTTAAAAATTTCAAAAAAATATTCGTATCACTTTTTTTTTTTCTCATCGTCGAAATTGTATTTAATAATTTTTCACGATATCGAACGATCGCGATTGAGTCACAGAATTAATTTCAATGATATCGAGGTTACCGGTTAAAATCGCCTAATCATTCGATGCTTATTGGATTTTTTAGACAATAAAATGATCGAAGCTTTGATCGCTTGCGAACCCGACATACTTCAGGTGTTCAGTCTCTCGCAGACATTGGACACAGATCAACGAGTACTCGGACAGCTTTCGGATCTCTACGATCGCGAACTCGTTGGCGTAATCGGTAATTAACGAAACATTCCTTTATTTCATTTTCAGCGATACCGCATTTCTTTATTCATCGTTTCTCTCGTTGTTCTTTGAAAAAAAAAAAACTAAAAACTAAAGGATGGGCGAAGCAGATACCCGGATTCAGCAGTTTAGCGCTCAACGATCAGATGCGTCTTTTGCAAAGTTCGTGGGCGGAAATCCTCACCTTCAGTTTAGCTTGGAGAAGTATGCCAAATACCGGCCGGTTAAGGTTCGCACAAGATTTCACGCTGGACGAGCGACTCGCCCGTGAGTGTCACTGTTCGGAGCTTTATTCGCACGTATGTATATATATTTTATTCTATTTTTTGCGATTCTAATTTCGCCGATACTTTTCCGAAATTTTCTTACGATCGTTTCAATTTTCTTTTATTTTTTTTTTTTTTCGCCCGTAACGCAGTGTATCCAAATAGTCGAGAGGATCCAACGACTGGGATTGGCGAGGGAGGAATACTATATTCTCAAAGCATTGATCTTGACGAACAGCGACGTGAGATTGGATGAGCCGCAAGCCCTCTATCGCTTTCGAGACTCTATTCTAAACTCCTTGTCGGATTGCGTAGCCGCCGTTAGGCCCGGACAGGCGCTGAGAGCGACGCAAAATATGTTCCTAGTGTTGCCGAGTCTCAGACAGGCGGACGGCGTCGTGAGAAAATTCTGGTCGAGCGTTTATCGAACGGGTAAAGTACCAATGAATAAACTCTTCGTCGAGATGCTGGAAGCCGCCTGTTATCGATGAGACTACGACGACGACGACGACGACGAGGACAACGACAACGAGGATGTTGTGATGAGAGATAAAAGGTCCTTCGGCATTGTGTAATCGAATTCATCATCATGTCAACGAACTCGCGACTGAGTTATCGCGATTGCCATGTCTTTGATGACGCGATGTAGCGGAGAGGAGCGAATGTATAGAGAAAAGAGCGTTCCGACTCTTCTGACTCATCGGTCGCCTCGTGTGAATCGAACTGCGGAGCGAAATTCGCAATGGCTCTTCGTGTAAACTACTCGTTGTTCCAGAGTTTTGTATAAAAAGAATAGGAAAAAAAAAAAAAGAAAAAAAATTGATCAGAAAAGTAACGATAGAGAACCATAAGCCGTACGAGTTAACGGCGAGACCCGCGTTGGTTACCCCTTTTACAGGTACGGATGTCGTTGGGTATTATAATATCGTGTCTACGATCGATTGTAGTTTTAACGAGCGATCAATCTCTCTCTCTCTCTCTCTGTCTTTCACACTCTCGCGATCGTTTTCAACACGTGGAACAACGAGTGGACGTTGAATTATTCATTATTATTATTATTATATTTTCTCGTAATAACAAAAGAGCTCACTGTTCGGCGAAAACGAATACGATATCGGGTCAGAAGAGATGAATGCTTTACGCGCGGTTCTGCGAATACTTGTATAAACCGTACCAGTGATACCAGAGATTACGAATGCTTCTTTAAGCGGATTGCAGCAACAGTTTTGAAAGCGAACGACTGTCGTTTCCTCGGCATCGTACGTTCAAACTTCGGCCCGATAGCCGGCGGCCCTCAGACGCAAACGGATGCTGAGAAAACGAGAGACGATGAGATGAAAAAAATTTACCGGTTGTTACGTGACCACTCAGCATCTTTCGCGCGTGCCACGAGGAACGTAGCAGAGTATATTCAGGGATCTTTATTATATAGTTATTATTATTATTATTATTATTATTGTTATAAAGGCCGTGTGCGGTTTGTGCGCATAATGACATTCGCCGGACTCGCAACCGACGACAGTATATAGGAGTCTTTTACAGGTTATTGAAAAAAAAAAAGAAAAAAAAAACAGATGACGGTAGAAATCGTTCAATTAGTCTCGAAAAAAAAAAAGAAAAATCAATTTATTTGTTAATACTAATGAGTAGTATTGGATTGTAGAGTCACAATCGGTACGATCAGTTCAGTTTCACAGCCCTTCCCATCCGTATGACCTTTTTTTTTCTGTGACAAGAGTATCATGTATTTTATTACTCTCCTCGGAGGATCCTTTATGGTCACTAAAGTTTTTATTTTTGGCTCTTAGACATTCTTAACATTTTTCTTTGATAAAAACGATAACCGCTGGTGGTTGTGCAAATCGGAAAAAAAAAAAAATAAAAACAAAAACAATAAAAAAAAATAATAAAAAAAATTATTTTTAAGTCGGCCGACACGAACCACTTTGCAGCGCGTTATAGTGTACGTAGAATTAATGAAGTTTTAACGATAAAACGAAATAACATGGCTGTTGCGCCACGGCGAATCTATCGGTAACCGTCATTCGCTTCACAGTTTCTATTTTTTTTTTTTTTTTTTTTTTTTTTTTTTTTTTTTTTTTTCTTTCTTTGTCCCGACGTTTTTTTTCTTCACATGCACACACGCATGTAGGCGCTGAGTAAGGAGAAAATATGGCACGGGATCGAGAAAATGTGGGTTTTGTCATTTTTTTTTTTTTTTTTTTTAACGGCGTTGAAAGACGCGTTCAGTCTCTTACGAATATTCCGAAGGATCAAAGTAAAGGTCGACAAACCTTCAGTCTTTCTTTAGATCTCCAAAAAGCCGAGATAAATTCTCTATCGAACTGTGATATTCGCTCTACCGTAGTGCACAGAGCGCTCACGTCGAGTTTGCCGCGTTCGCTGTATAGGCTTCAAAAATATAAATACGTTTGCAACGTAACTTTGTTAAACATCCCTCTCGTTATTCTGGATGTTCTGTTCCGTCGAAGGTACGCGAAGGCCCTTTCCCATTTTTTTTTTTTTTTTTTTTTTTTAATTCGAAAACAGATTCGTCGTGGCGGTAGAATCGTAGTCTCAGGGTTTCAGACAAACAATACAAACATAGGATCATGTAAAAAAAAAAAGTAAAGTATATACCGTGCGAACGAGAAAAAGAAAAGAGAGTGTTATAATATTATAACTTGTACGTTGTATAACTGACCCTCCTTTTGCGTTAACGAGGGGTGGTAAATATCTATGTGTTACTGAGGCATAACAGTTAATTATTATGTTAACGACATACCGCGCTTTCCGGCCTCCGCGTGATGTTTATATTTTCGTTGTTAAAAAAAATATCGTAATTCGAACACATCGTATTGCTTCGAACTTAAAAAATTTCACAAACTCGACGACTCGTTTAGGTTTTCTTTTTTTTTTTTTTTTGTTTTTCGTTAAATCGTCGAAATTGCGACGAAATTTTTTATTATATCGGCAAAGAAGAAAAAAATGTTTTTTCTTTGGATACGGAACGTCCCTTTGGTCAGTCGGACTTTGTAAATATTGAATACGTAAATAGGAGCAACGAATACGAAATTTCTCTATTTGCTCCGACATACCTACCTGCGGTATGGAGATTTTTATATCGCAATTGGCGTACGTTTACATCACGAGTTCGAAGTTACAATAAATTATCGACGAATGTACACTAACTTATGGATTAACTTTGTAAAAAAAAAACCCTCTGATACCATACGATTACTCGTGTTTTTTTTTATTTGACGTCAACTCGATGGTGTAAACGTTAATACAGATATAGAAAAAAAAAAAAAAACAAAAAGGCCATTTCCTTCGTGATTATAAATATGTACGTAGCTATATTGTAATTATATTATAATAGAATCTATGTATAATTTTTATATACACACACATACACTACTCACGAAAACACAAACACAGAATCCTAAAAATCGAAATGAAATTAGCTGAGTAACATGCGAAACATCACTAATAATTGTACGACTAAACGGAGTAAGACGCTTGCGCACCTCGAGATTTTTTCGTACACCAAGTCTATTCGTACGCGCAGGAACGTCGAAAAAGGCATTACGCAAAAGTAACTCGAACAGAGGAAAAATAAAAGAGCGTTGTATGAAAATTTGATTTTTTTTTATTTATTCGACGTCCATTGATGTTTATTTTTTTTTGCTATTCGAATTTTTTAAAATTTAATTTGCATTTGAATTTTTTTTATTTTTTGTTTGATTTGCATTTGAATTTTTAAAATTTTTTGTTTGATTTGCATTTGTTTTTCTTTTTATCTGATTTTTTTTATTTTCTGTTTGATTTGCATTTTAATTTTTTTATTTTTACTTTATAATGTTACTTCCATCTCCTGTTACTTGGATTCCATTCTATACCTCGTCGATCGTCATGCCAACGACGTCTAACAAGTTTGTTTCGCACGATTTAATGGAATATCCCGAGATATGTTCGTTTAACGCGTGCAAACATTTGCCGACGCGAGTAATATGATTATTCTACGTGTTTAGCATTTTTTTTTTTAATTATATTAATATACTGAAAAAGTGCATCAATCGTGAGGGTGAAACGTACGCGTAATTGTAGGGAAAAAATTAATCAGGCATACGACGCTCGGTTTTCTTCGGAAGAGCAGGTTGAGAGAGAGAAAAATAAATTTCGCTAACGTCGCACCTTTGTCAACGCGTTTCTGTGAAACACGAATCTCGGGCATTCAGTACGAGAATACGCCATGGAACGAAAGGTTCTTCTCTTCGGTCTCTTGCAATCTTTGCCGTTCTTTGTCTCCGCGCGTTGGGGTACGTAAATTTTTACCTGACGCTTCGATTTATCAACTTTTTTTGTTAACTTCGATTGTTTCTCGACTTTTACAGATTCTAATGGGACATCGATGGACAGTTTCATCGACAGCGACTTCGCCAGCATCGCGGAATACGCAGAAACGTTGGAATACTCTCCTGCAAATGCCTCTCTCGATGCTGACGGCGAACAAGGAATTCTTTTACCTTTCGGAGCTCTAAAAACGGATTGGAAAAGGCTGCAGTTGCTCCACGACGCTTTGCCACCAAATTCCGTTCTGAAGCCAAAATTCAAACATCTCTTCAGACTTTTATTGATCGCTTACGATCAAATGATCCGATTTGCAGCATCACGCGAATCAACGAAACGCGAAGATACTATTGACAGCGAAACAACAGTATCGATTCCTATAAAAACCGACGGAAACATTCAAGAAGTTGATAAGAAACGTCCGATAACGGAACACGAGACTATCTTAAACTCAACGGATCCGAATCAGCAAGTCGCCACAACTTTGAAAGGGTTTTCTTCTACAGTCTCCTCGGTCTCTCCTAAGCACGACAAAGATGGCGTCGACGCAAAATTAGTAACGACGAAAAATCCAAGTCATCGTACGATTGTGCGCGATAACGAAAACAAAACCACCGAGAAATCTGATGTTCCGGAAACAAATGCGACGATTAGATCGCCGATGATAACCGGAACATCTAAACCAATTTTAGAGATGAGTAACACGGATAAAAATCTCAACGATTCATCTGTTAGTGAAACACCCGATGTGATCGCTGCGAAGCCACAAGTATTTTCGACTTCCGGTAAAGATACGCCGTTATGCAATGAAAACAAAAAATCGCAATCGACGACCGAAACTTCGATAAACTCGATCACTGCTAATTACTCGTCGATCACCGTCGCAACTTCACTATCGGAGAACGAAAAAAATTTGACGAAATATAAAAAATCAGAAGAAAACGTCTCAACTAATTCGTTGAACGTAAATGGGACTTCGAGCGCCGAAATTATTGTGAAACAAAAAATCGAAAATTCCTCGTCTCCGAGTTCTCCGGCAATTGGAATAAATATAAAGTGGGAAAAACCGGAAGTCAACGATACTTTATCGTATCAGCCATCGAATAAAACAGTTTCGATAGCGGAAACAACGGCTAATCAAAATTTCTCAGCAACTACAGCTTCGAATTTTGTGTCTTTGCAAAGCAAACCTTTGAATTCGACTTCGAGGGAAAATTTAACAATATCAACGATCGCGAAAAATAACAGTTCGCCGGCGATATCGGCAGTTACGAGGCCAGTAGAGCAGCGATACTTCGTTCACGAAGATTATCCTTCTTCGATAACCGCTTCGGACTCCGAAACAACAAGAAGTTCGCTTTCGACATCGACTGAGAGGGAAAAACACCTTTCGTCATCAACGATAAAGAAGAATCGTTTACCAATGCCGGTAACTACAGCGATGCCGGTTGTTGTTACTCTGGAGAAAAGTAGAACTTCGTCGCCGATAAGAAATTTTACGACGGATGGGATAAAAATCGAAAAGTCATTGCCGAGTGAGTCACCGTCCCAAAGTACACGGAAGGCAAATTCTTCTTCCGAAGGAGCCGCGGCGCCGATTGGCGAATACACGTCTACGCTGAGCTCTACAAAAGTTTATACAGTTGCGAGTGTACAGCTGACTACGCATTCTGCAGCGAACGCACCTATCGCTGGTGTGCGAGATAATGAAAAAAAGAAACTGACGAGTGTCGATTATGGAATAAAATTCGCAACGAGCGAAAAGCCGACTGAAAAGAAATCCGAGGTATTGAATAACACAGACGGGTTAATTTTCACCTCCGGAAATTCGACGGTTTCTAGTAATACGAGATTTTACGTCGATGAACAATCGACGACTACGATTTCGCCGAATAAAATAAATTTTTCGAGCGCCGGGGGGCGTATGAATAAAACCGATACATCGAAATATCGGACTGTTACGGAAAAAATTAATCATCGAGGTCCGGATAACACCGAAACGAGCGGCGGAGCCGCGTTAACTCCCGCCTTCGGCAGTTCAACAGTTTCTGCAAATACGAGAAATTACGCCGACGAATCACCGACAACTGCGATTGTGGGAAAGGAAAATAATTTATCGAGAGAAAAACAGCATACGAATAATAGCGATACATCGAAAGACGAGACAATTACGAAAAAAATTGACCACCGCGATCCGAATTACGACGATACGAACAGCACAGGCGCGTTAATCCCGATCTTCAGCGGCGGAAAAATTTCTGCAAATACGAGAAATTACGCTGACGAATCATCGACAACTGTGATTATAGCAAAAGAAACGAATTCGCCGAGAGAAAAACCGCCTATGAATAAAAACGACGCGTCGAAAGATACATCTGTTACGGAAAAAATTAATTATCGCATTCCAAACGAAACCGGAAGTGCCATCAATGAAAATAAAAATACTTCGAAGACAACGGGTAAACCGATTTACATGAAGAATCCTTTGCACGCCGGTTCTCCGAGCGGCAATCATATTTCAAGAGACTTTAAACACGGCGCGGAAAACGCTGAAACGAGTAAAAAAAAAGGAGATTCCGAGGAAATAATTCTTTACGAAACTGGTGGCGGTGCGAAGACCGGAAACGTGTGGAGGCCGCATATCGTCAGGGAACAGCCGATTGGAAACAATATTTGGCGATTCGACAAGTATCCCCCCTCCGGGCGCTACGGTTATCAACGATTATCATCGTCCGCAACAACAAAACCTGATGTCAACGTCGGGTCAGGGAGGTCAGCTAAATGGCCGTTTCCCGATCGAACAAACTTGTTGAGATCCCGGAAACGGGGAAGCGCTAACGCGGACATTGAAAAACAATTCCGATCGTTCTACAGAGAAGGAAAAATCGATCCTTCGAGGAAATCAAGGTAAATGAAAAAAGAAAAAAAAAAAAATGCGCACATCAGTGTTCTCATGCGTTTTCTCATTTGTAGGATCGACGAAAATCATAATTCGAAAATAATGATCCAGTGTAAGAATGTGTAGTGACATTTAGTGTTAATTTTTAATAATGCGATTTATATTAACTGAATGATAAATAAATAAACGTATTTGTAAAATAAATTATCGTGTACAATTCGATTGAACGAGAAATAAGTCAACGACTATAGTGTACTATAGTACCCACGACATCGAGGGCTCACGACGAAAATCGCAATGGTAAGTTAGAAATTCGTCGGTGCTCTCTCGGCTCTCGATACATCGGAGTTATATGCGCGTAAATTATAATGGCACACGCGGAAAAGCGTTTTACTTGAGTATCCATATGTTCGCGCGACATGGACGCACGGGCATTGCGCCGTTCTTTTTTACCCTCACCACATTGCATTCATCGTCGGGGTGGGGGAGCCTGCGGGTCACGTGACTGACGCGACCGAGTTGGTACGCGTCCGAAGGTTTCACTCTCCCTCCATGAGACTCGTAAAGAAGACGTACCTAATTTTCATCTGTATCAAACGAGCGGCGAAGATGAGTTACTAGTCGGGACCCGGCTTGCACACGCAAGTGTGCCGAAAACAACTAATAATCATGGAGTAAGTCAAACAATTTAATATCTGTTGCGATTAGTGAACGTTGACACACCGGTTGTTCAAATAAAATTTATTCGCGTATACACTGCACATTCCTTCGCGTCGCCATTTTGTGAGACCCTACAACACCCGTGACGTATCGTGATTCATTATCAATGCACGCGAACCGTATAATAACGTGTTTCGAAAATTTCGTTCAAACTTTTCAATGCTTATCTGCCGCTCATTTTCGTTGGTCCCTCGAGACAGTGACGTCACGTCCACTACGATCAAACGACGATCACACTTCGATCGTGACGTCATCGCGATTGCGTCATACAAAGGGCGATTAGCGAACGAAATGATGAACGACAAATTAATAATCATTAGTTGCATTTTTTTAAACCATTAATCGACGACTGATACCGTGTTTCGAAGAATTTACGAAAATTTCGCAACGATTTCGCAACTTGTCGCAATCGACGCTTTACGCGAGCATATGTTTTTTTTTACCGCTATGCCAACACGAGTTTCTCGAGAACTTATCGATTTTCCCCGAAATCCGCGCCTTTCAAACGCACATTTTTAATCGTTTCGACGACGTTTTTTTTTGTCGGCTTTCTTTGTAAGACTAAAAAAAAAACTACTGAACATTCGCGGCTCGATCGTCATTACCAGCGTAAAGCGTTTATCGATTCCGTAATCGAGATATATGTTTTTTATCATAAGCAAAGGGTCACGCGGGTTAACGCGGAAATACTTTAAACGTTCTCATCCCGTTTTACCGACGCGCTACGAAATAAAAATACGAAAATAATGTTGTTTGACATTGTCAATGTTTATAAACAATGTTATTCGTTTATAATTCACAGGGCCACAATGGCGCTCATTGCGAGTTACGTCCGTGCGACGACACAAATTTCTTTTCAACAATCACTAATACAACATTGCCAAACTCACAACGACCATGTCATCGAGTCACGAATCGTGGGTTTGGAAGGCAGAGCCGGAATCCCCTAGTGGGAATTCGGTGGGGGAAGTGGAGGAGGACGATTGGCTATATACCGATGATAAATCAACATCACTGAACACCAGCGTTAGCGAACCCGAATTATACGATGAACATCCATCTCGGGCGCAAGTGGCGACGAAACTACTGGAGGAGTTGGACGAATGGATAAAAGAAGGTAAAAAAAAAAAAAAAAAAAAAAAAAAAATGCGCGATCTATTTTTTTTAAATTCACAGTTTCTTTCGATCGCAACGCGAAAGTTGCAACGAATTATATAATACTAAACAATTATCGCAAAAAATCGATATGCAGTGCGACGAAACAAAACAAAAAAAAAACACATGCAATTCAAATACGCCGCGTATATCGGAGTAGAAAGCGTCACGAGTAAAAACAAAAAGCTTCGCGGACACGAGCGCGAGGCGCGCGGAGCACCGTTCTCTTTGAAAAAAATAATCTCGTTCCTCAGAGAACTCAAACGGGGGATACAAGTCCCTCCCTACTCTCGCGACGATATACATATATATATATATATACGTATCGACTGTTGAGTCTCTCGATCTGGGACACCGATGATTATTGTGAAAATCGAGTAAAAACAAAATCCGTACGCGTCTCCACCCGATCGCAACTTTGTAGCGGGAGGGGGGCCCACGGCAACAAGCATCCGATTCCTCGAGAGAGCCGATAGGAAACCCGTAGCTTTCGAGTCGCCGCGTATATGTGGGCAACTTGCGTCTTTTTTTTAGCGAGAAAAAAAAAGAAGAGTGGGACAAACTGGTTAACCTCTAGAAGCCGAGTCCGGGAACTGGAGTCCGAGAAGGAGAGCGAAGAGCGACGGGGTAAAGAAGAGAGGAGGGGGAGGGGAGGGGAACGGAGGAGAGGAGAGGAAAGCAAAGAGGGACGAGAGGGGAACGAGGTGATGTCGGCGGGTAAGAGGGTGCGAAGAGGAGGGAAAGTCCAAAGATAAGTTCAAGTCGGTCTTTAGTGGTGTACGGGTCAACCACACAATTCCACATGAGGCGCACACATCGAAACGCGATGTTAACTGTTGCCGTTTTCTCCCCTTCTCCCGATATATCCGACATCGGTTTTAGCTCCTTGTCTCTCCGTTTCCACCAGTCTCACTTCGCTTGTCAGCGGTAGAGAGTGATATTTTGTACTCGAGACGGGCGTCACGTGCAGCGAACGCGATCGTTCAAGTTTCGCTAACATACGCGCGCGCGAAAATCCATATGCAAAGATAAATTCCGTCGACGGTGAAAACGTGGATAAAGCGGTGTTTCACCTCTCGGGGTACCCGAAGCTAAATAATTTGTGCGCGTAATCGAAAAGTATAAAAAAATAGCCGCGTGGTAACTACGAGGCGACGAGGCGCTCCGTTTCACGACAGCAACGTGTCTCCTGCGCGAGATACGAATATTTTTTTTTTTTTTTTTTTTATTATTATCCAAACACTCACATCGCGAAACTCGTGATTCTTCGTTTTTAATCGATATTCCCGCGAAAGAAAAAACTCTCGATAAAAGACTACATGGCAAAGTGGATTACGCGTAATCCATTAAAAAAATAATAATAAATTCGTGATACTGGCATCGTTAAAGGTATCGCGAGTGATCGATCCTGCCGCTCGATGTTGGAGTGTACTAATGTTTTACAGTAGTATGCAGTTCGCGTACCGTTACACGTGGAACCGCGAAATAATCGTAAACTCGCAAAAACTTGTGAAAAGACGTTGATTAAGTGGAAAAATACGAGACGAACGGTTCGAAGGAATATATTTAGCGGCTCTTTTCGCTGACCTTGTACCACTGTCGCTCGTGAAAGATAAGACGAAACGCGGGACCAAACTCTACCAACGTTCCGCGATCCACAGCCACTGCACAATTTTATTCCATTCCTCATCGATCCCCTACTCGTCACGATCTCTATACCGCTTACGAACTCCGGTTAAATTGATCGATTATGGCTGCTTTATGTTATGGCGGTATGTTTAACTGTCTTCCTATTTCTAACGTTTGCATTACGTCTTTGTAGGAGAGAATATTTGTCGACGACGCAGCTGTTAAAACCCCCGATCGGCTATTATTGAAGAATATACGTTTCACTGGGGGATATCTAAACGCTATGATAATTCAACGATAATGCGTAGTTTCGGTGAACGATTATACCGACGCACGGTACGGATTCATCAACTATTTATATGTTTTCCGTACATACGCTTCAAATCTCTGGCGCATTGACCCCCCGAGACGTACGAGTATAACATCGAGTGCAATACGCTCGTTGTATATATATATATATATATATATGTATATATATATAGCGCTATTGGTTCGAAAATAGCGATATCACGAGATTGTCAATAACGACCTTAAAATCTTGTGGCGCTATTTTGACTGTATTTCGTTGAGAGATCACTGGCGAACCGGCGAAATAGATCCGAATTGAGAGAAGGGGAGAGGAATCGTTTAACGATCGTGGCGCGCGGCGTTCATGCGTGACAAAAATCGAACGGCTCTCTCGGCCAACATTGCCTCCGACCGGTCTCAGCCGTAATCGGCTATCCATTCTCTATAGCATATTATATTCACGTGTTTCTAAGGCATCTATCTGTTGCCGTTGATTATTACTCGAGACTCGATCTTTCGAAACCTCGAAAGACACTGTGGTATGCGTGAGAATTTGAACTTTCGTATCCGTAAATAAACACATTTTCACGCGATTCGCTGTTAAAAGCTCGAAGAACCAATGAAAAATGGAAAAATACATTGTTGGAAGATTTATCGTAAAAGTTGACGGTACTGCCGCCAATGTAAATATTCACGTGATATCGAGTATCTCCTTTGCTGTTCTTATTTACGTAGAAACGGTTTCTTTCTGTCGCAAAGATTCGTGCTTTGTGACGCGGATTAAAATATTGTAAATGTGGGAGTTGATCGAACGGTAGCGCGCGGTATCAACGATACGAACGCTCGTTGGGAGAAACTTCTTTTCGCCGACGATTCCAATGCGTTGCGCGATATAATTATGTAGGCTAAAAGATACTCTCGTTAATGTTGCACAACTCATGGGGTTACGATCTCACGATATGCGTCGATCGATAGACGGAAAGCCGCATTAGAGAGTTCCGATTATGTTGCTCGTTGCAACACATTGGGTCCTCGTCTTTGTTTTCGTATCAGCGTTTGCCTTGCAGTCTTAATTTACTCTCCGAAACTTTGGCTCTACGAAAATATATCACTTTCCGTTAGGAATTATAATTATTGTTAGTTATTTTTTTTTTTTTATTTTTTTACACTCGAATCTTTGTTTATGAACGTTAAAATTAACTGCATCGAGCCGCCCTCTCGAAACTCTCGAAACTTGTTGCTCATACCTCTTTGCAAAAACCGATAAGTGTTACGACACTTGGAACTAATCGATGGGTCATAAATTTCAGCTGGTAACTTTATAAACGATACAAACTTGTGCGCGAATCGATTAGGACACCAAGTTAAGGTTATCAACTATTCAGTCGACCAAAGCCGCGCGTTTGAAATAAAATAATTTCTATTCTGGAGCAAACAACATTTTTATTTCGTTTTTTTTTTTTCTTTTTTTTTTCTTTTTCTCAATGCATTTGTCGTTTCTTTGTTGGCCTCGTTGAGATTAGCTTCCTTCGATCGCCGCGGTTTTAATCTATTGGCTATACATCGAGTGATAAGCGATTACGTAAATTATCTCCTTTCCGTCGGACTTGCAACTTGCTGCTGATCCATCGATTAATTTTGCATAAATAATATCTCGTTTTCCACAGCCGTTATTTATAAATATGTAAAAATATCCGTTTGTCCACCTTCTCAAAAGCTGTGCAAATCCGTTTCAATCGATAGGCCAACAGTTGTGTACTTGAAAACGTGTGTTACAGCTTCAAACGCGCATTTCTTGTTTTCCTCGTTGTTACTCAGGAATGTCCATGAGATTATTCTCAGTCGGACACTCCTAGTAGAACTGTTGTCGTTTTCAGACTGTGCAATCGTTACCCGCGAAGGTGGCCGATCGATCGGCTCGTATACACGAGTTTTCTAGGCTGCGAACAATTTTTACGATCTACGATGATCGTTCCGCCTTCGACGTTCAGAATAATTAT
Source organism: Buathra laborator (assembly GCA_934046635.1). Taxonomy (NCBI): domain Eukaryota; kingdom Metazoa; phylum Arthropoda; class Insecta; order Hymenoptera; family Ichneumonidae; genus Buathra; species Buathra laborator. Next base: position 12,951,090 of record OW203900.1, read on the forward strand.
CAATTCATTATCTCTCCGCATTGCGCAATTTTTTTTTTTTTTTCCTTTTTTTTTTTTTTTCATTTATTATTGTTCAGCATAATTACTCTTATGCGACAAGTTCGCATTGGCAGATCGAATAATTAATCGTTCTCGTTTCTCTCGTTGTTTGCAGAGCCGTTTTCCGATTGGCTTGAGGAAAAAATCGAGTTACCGATTTTCGAAGAACTACCGGCACCCGAATGCGGCCAGAATAAGCCGGTCGTGTATCCCGGCGTTGTGAAGACTCATGTGCAGCAGGAAACAACCCAAACGTTGCTACAAGAATTCGAAAGCGTTCTCGGGGACGTGGAAGCATGTCATCAGATTTATCCACCTGTTAATTCAGCGCTTACGCCACCGCAGTCCCCGCCGCCCAATAAACTCGGTATTCTCGATACCCAACTTCTCGTTACTCTTCAACCGGTACTGCAGAACACGCTTTACCCTTCTCAACGAGCCGTACAACAGCCGATCGTCGTAGCTGAGGAAAACAACAGATCGTCCTCTTACTTCGGTCAGATATCCGGCGAGTGGAACGCAGAGGATGTCTCTCTGGTGCCGCTGAGGGACGTCGCGAAGGAATTGGCAGCAGTCGATGAATTCGTACGTTCCTGCGCCGAGGATATCGCACCCGCCAGTCCGTGTACGAGTTCCAACGGCAGTTATCTATCCTCCGAAGATTCGTCTTGCCACGACGATCCCGACTGGACCGGCGAATCGAGCGGCAGCGGTGCTTCTTACACCAAACATCAGAATTCGCGTTCGACGAAAAATCGTCACAAGCCGTATTCGCGACCAACCGTCGAGGATAAGAAAGTGCGAAAGAAGGAGCAAAATAAGAACGCGGCGACGCGTTACAGGCAGAAGAAGAAACAGGAGATCAAGGAGATAATCGGCGAGGAACAGGAACTTGTCGATTACAACGATAAATTGAAGGATCAAGTTAAGGAACTCAATCGCGAGATTGGCTATCTTAAGGGTCTCATGCGGGATTTGGTGAAAGCCAAAGGTCTCATGAAATAATAATTCTCAGAGTCTCGAAATTATTTCACGCCTCTCGGCTAACGCGGGTTTTTAAAAATACACGTTTTTTTTTTTCGTTTTAACGGACGCGTGTATATCTACGATTTTTTTTTTTTTTTTTTTTCCTTTTGTTGTTTTTTCTCTCGTTTTTTAATATCCTGTATCGTCCTGCTGCAGTGCGCGCGGTGTTGCGTCGTCAATTGAGAATGCAAAAGACTATCGTCGGTATGTGTACTATTGTGTACAAAAATCCCCAACATCTCCTCTCCCCCTCCCTTCCCCCTTTGTTGAGCCTAAAACATCAATTTTTACGAACGCCGTCGCGATCCGATAACCGGAGACACTCGGCGTGCAGCCCTATGAAACTCACCAGTGGAAATCTGCTGCATCGCTGAAACTCCGTTCCGATCGGATCGCGACGCGTACATTGTCAGCGAGTCTCCTCATTCCAAAATTATTTTAAAACGTTAACAAATTTGTAATATTTTCGTAAAACAACGGTACAATTTATGATTAACGAAAATAAAGGATTTATTGAGTTGACCGAAAATCGATTGTGTTTCGATGTATTTGGTGATTTTTTTTTTTTTTTCACCTTTTCAACTTTTCGGAGTAACGACAGGTGGGTTTTCCGATACCGAGAAAATTATGATTTTCGTTGATTGATTTTTTGATATTTTGATTTATTCTTTAAATTAAAAAAAATTGATAGTCGTATCAATATTGTATCGTAATAGATATAATTTTTGTATTCTGGCGTTTCGATTTCATTACAACTAACCTTAAAAATATGAATTTTCGCCAAAGTCCTGCAACAATAAAGACATCGGGTCTCCCAAATCCACGTGCGGCGTTGGAAATGCAGAAATATCCGCGGTATTCTAAGATGGAAAGAAAAAAAATGATCGGAATTCGGATTCTTCACAGCCGCGCCCGGTGTTGGAGTTATCGTCATCGATTTTCTCGATCGTTGTGATCCGATGACGTCAAAAACAAGATGGCCGTCAGAGGGGCCTTGCAGCTTCAGTCGTCGCGAATACTCGCTCCGTATTACGAGTGCGAATTACATGCTTCCCCACTTTTGCTCAATCCGTTCGTGTCTTTCTCACTCGTACTCTCCCTCTCTCGAGATGCTCGGTCTGTGCACAGGTAGAGAGTTCTATGCTAGGTGGACGCGTATAGTGTATCACGGGCACCTTTCGCTTCGGCACGAGCGTTTACCCGCGGTAGTATGCCAGTATCGCGCGTCACGGGAAGAGACTGGCGTCTTTTGCTGCCTCCATGTCACCTCGGAGGAGGCTTCATCGTAAACGATCCCCCAATATCGCGAACCGCGCGACTTTGTTAAACGATTATCAACGATGAAGCTTCGTTGTTGACATTTTTTTTTTCTGCCGAATCGTCGAATAAAAACTACGAAAGTGTCTAACCGTGAGGTACATACAAGTTTGTTTTCATAACCCAATCGCGTAACGAAACTAGTTTCGTTATAGGGCCCTTTCTTCCGTTCGCCTCTCTCGCCATCCGTACACAGTTCGTAAAACGTCTAGGATAGTACAGTTACTCGAATGTAGTCCGAGAAACCCTTTGTTCGCTTCACGTTCATTTATACACGTATATTATACGTTTGTGTTAAATAAAAAATGCAGAAACGTCATCCGGCAACAATGTGCCAATATTATTGTTCGATAATTAACTCACGAAAGTAACTGTAGACACGAACCGTTCGCGTAATTATATAACAAACTTACGCGTAGACACGTTACGCGGCTTTGCACCTCGAAGTTGTTACGAAATTTCGAAGAAACTTGCTAGATTTTCCATTTTCGAGTGTAACGGAGGTACCGATACAGCGAAACGTGTTTTTTTCTTCGAAAGGATTTCTGCCCGACGATTCCAAAGTCCTGCGCAATGATCTCGCGTCTATTTTGAGAACTCGTCTCATGTCGCGTCAATACGATAATTACCGAAAACGTTTTACGAGTTTCGCTGGTTATTAAAAATCATCGTTACTATCGATGATCGAAAATATCATCGAACATCCATATTCGATTGAAATTTTTTTACCCTTCCGTCCGCCAGTTTGCTCACTGCTTATGGCTAACAGGCATTGAGGTCTCTACGCGCGAGGTGGAGGCGAACGCCGCGCATTCCCGACTCACATTTATTTTCGCGGCCTTGACCCGGAATAAAATTGATATTCTGTCTTCAGCACAATAGTACTCGCGGAATCGTAGAATTAACGTTGGAAAATAATACAGTCAATTGTTACGCCGTCTTCAAATACATTCTAACGTAAACGCATTGCAACTTACCAGTTTGTTTACGCATTTTGACTTTCGAGGATGACTCAACACGAGAGAAAGTGTTTCGAACAAATAAAGAGTGGTAATACGAGTTTGCGGGGGTTGCTGATACCTGTATACTTACCGCACTCTGTAAATTGGATAAGTTTCGTTGTAAAACGAAAAAAAAAAAGCACATGTCAACGAACTTTATAAGATCGAAACAAATTTTCGTAATTTTTTTTTATTTTTATTTTTTTTTTTACACACGATGTATGAAAAAGGGAACGACGTTTTTCCGCGGGTGTGTCTCCTTGGCCTTGCGCCCACGCGTTTCCCGCGCACCGCTCTGCCATTGCGAGATTTGTATTGCCTTTTCAGGTTGACGAAGGTAAAGAAAAAAAAAAAAAAAAAAAAGCACATACACCCAAACACAGGCACGCAGCCAGCAGATGTACGAAAGGCATCACGACGATAGAAAAAACGAAACTTGGGACCCCCATCGCAGTCGGAGTTAATAATGCGTCACCATAGCGGGTACTTGGTGCCCAACAGTGGTGATGCGCATCGCAGTTACTCAACCGACGGTGAGGAGAGTCATCACGCACCTTCCGTGCGAACGGTCTCGGAATATGCGATCGCCCACAAGCACAGCACAGTGGTAAAATCGTATTTTAAATTTGCATTAATCACAACGATAAAAGATCGAAATCGTATATCGCGAACGCGAGAATAAGTTATGTTCGATAAATAACTGATAAATGGCTATCCGCTTGCAGATGAAACCGGTCGCGCCGAGCAGAAAGAATCACAGACCAAAATACGAAAACGTAAGCGAGAAAAGATTACACGTAGTTAGCAGAAATGGTCACGGCTCGGATTTGTCGAGAGACTCACCGCAGAGTATTCATCACCATGGAAAACTATCGCGGCACGATAGTCCCTACAATGGGTCGGATATATACGTAACCGATGCCGCTTACCGAACAACTTCCGAAATAAGGTTTTTCCCGAAACTTTGAACAATTTTTTTTTTTTTTTTTTTTTTTTTTTTTTTTCGATTATTTACGAAAATTTAACGATATATCGATTTATTTATTCAACAGTCGAGGATCGCGTCACAGTCCCGCGCCGAGTTCGAGAGTCGCGGAAAGAGCGCCGAGTAATTACAGCGGTTCCGCGCGTTCCGGACACTCGACTGTGAAGACTCACACCTCGAGACACGGTGGTGTCGTCGTGGAAACTATGTCGACACCCAATCCTTTGTGTCCCAATACCAAGGGAATGTGTTGTCTCATGTTACTTCTCAATTTGGGACTTATTCTCGTTACTCTCGGTTTCGTAATAGTTTTTCAATTTTTTCAACCGCTCGTCGTTTGGTAAGAAAATTTCGATTGTTATCGATGATTTATCGATTTCGTATTTCATCTTCGAAGTTTATTAATTTTTTTTTTGTTTTTTTTGTTTTTTTTTCAGGATTCTCGGTATAGTTTTTCTCATCTTTGGATTCATGACACTCATAGGAAGTTTGATTTACTGTGTACACGTATTCCGAAACGCGAAGCATCCGCACGACGTTAATCCGGAAGATTTTTATTGGACGCGCTATTGGCAGGGACACGCGGGTTCGGCACCGGAAATTCATTACAAAGCCGAAGGAAAGTATCCGGACGACGCGGGGAGCGATCGTTTCAGCAAATACTCGACGAATTATTCCGACCGACACGGTCATCGATACTAAAGACATTTTACACAATAATAATTCAGATGTTCGTGTTTAACGCGATATATGCGACAAATTTACTACTTTAACGACGATATCGAGGTGCTAAATACGAATTCACCGTCGAACTTTACCGAATCTTTCGGGAACAACGACCGTAAGCAAAGCCGCGAAAATACGCAAAGACGAATGTATTTTTCTCGACATTCTCTTTGTAACTAATAGACTGCTCCGATGTGCCGTAACAAATAGTGTTAACGTTAATATTCTCAGTTTTTCTCCTTCTTCTTTTTTTTTTTTTTTTTTTTTTTTTTTTTAATTCCGATTTCGGTGGTTAATTTCTTTACCGCAATCCGCATTTATACACAATGCACAACGCGCCCAGTTATTTTAATGTACAAGTTGTTACCAACAGTGTTATGCTAATAAATTAAAACGAAAAGATATTCGTATGAAAATATATATATATTTTTTTTATTATCAAGAATTAAGTAGAGAGTATCGTTTGTGTTTGTTGCGCGAAAAACGGCCTCTCGTCATCAATTGGCACCAATAAATTAGCTTATGACCGATAATTGACACGATAGTTTGTTACGGCGGTTTAAATAATATACGTAGGAAAATGTCGTTTCTTACCCTCTTTTTGAAGACGCGTAGGTGTTATGTACACAAAGACTAGAAAATCAGACGACGTTTGTACCGGAAATTCCACTGACCGTCGGCACTGAACTATCGCTCCATTCCGGAGTTTGGTAAGTCGCCACTGGACTCGGTAGATGAGAGGCGAATTTACTTTGGCGCCTAATGTGTTGAAACATCATCTCGAATTCTTCTTTTATAATAGCCGGATCACCGGAACTGCGATCGGTACCGTGTCGTTTCGCGCCGTCAGCGCGTTGTTTCTTGTCGCCGCTGGACGACTTACGGATATTCGACTTTGGACAATGTTCATCGGTGTCTTTTTCGATATGATGGATTGAATCTCTCGCTTCTCTATCGCCGAGATTCGGCGCGCTGTGGAATTCTTCGATTTTTCGATCACCGCTCGTAGGCCGTTCGGTTTTTTTATCTAATGAATAAAAATACAGCATTTTTAATACATTAATATTGCAATTGCGTTGGAGTCCCGCGAAATATTTACCCGAACAAGCGGCGATTTTCGACTCATCGCACTTTCGTTGACTAACAGAAATCGTGTGCGACGTATCGCCGCCGGGAAGACTGATGAACTCCAATTGTGTTTTTTCGCGGATTCTCTCGACTTCCGTGTCGTTGAATAGATCATTGAAACACGTGGATTGCAATTGACTGGTGGATGAGGGCTTTTTCATAGGGACACTTGTATCCGACAAATGTTCGACTGCCGATAACGAGATTTCTGAGAGATTCACACGGGGCGCGGGAACGAGAGAATTATTGGAAGAAGATGTCGGAGAGGAACAAGCGGCACCGCCGTGGATTAACGACAGTTGTTGGCTATTCGCATCCTTGGCACGTTCTCCCGCCTCCCGTATGTGAACCAACTGCTCCGCGATATGATTTTGCAGAGCTCTGCAAGAAGAATTAATGATTATCCGATGAAAATTGTATTAAAAATCGAAAATTTTGATCCGTTGTACTCACTTCAGAGCCGATTGAAGCTCCGCGAGTCGCGTATCCTTGTACGACGACAGAGTCATAAGCTTCTCGTTTTGTACCTTAAGATACTGTCCCTCCATGTAGTTTTGTTGCGCGACATCGATTTGTTCGTCTCGCTCGCGTCTCAGATCGTTTATTAACTTTTGTAAAACTTGCATTCCCTTATTTTTCTCGTTCAATTCAACGCTCATTTGCTTAACTCGGTTTTCCAAACTTCTTTCGCGTTGTTGCGACTCGCCGAGTGTTAAATTCAAACGTTCGACCATATTTTCCAAATTTCTTCTGCGCTGCTGCGCCTCGTCCAGTGCCACAGCTTGTTTATCGACTTGTCTAATTGTAACGATAGAAAAAAAATTATTTAAGATTAATAAGCACCGCGATACGCGAGTCGATTTTAAAGATCGAAGCAACTTACTGCCGAAGCATCGTGCATCTCGCTTCGAGTTTTTTACTCGTCGCCGTCAGACTCGCTGTACCGGCCTCCAACTTTGCGAATGCTTCCAAATCCTACATTAATACATTATTAATAACATTTTTGTTAACAATTTAAATTGTATGAAAATCGTCGATTTGCGCGATTCGCAATTATCAGACTCACCGCTGGCGCGGGCTTTCCGAGTTCTCTGGGTATTCTGAAGAGCGCCTGTTCCATCTCCGTGAGAATTTCGCTCGATCTCTCGTCCCTCACCAGACCTTCCATCTCCTTCATCAGAAAGTCAAGCGTACGCACGGGATTAAATTCGCTAAATTTGTCGTTCGTGTCGAAACCGCACTGAACGCCTCTATCGAAAACCTCCACTGACTCCATGCTGCTAGCTATCGTCGTCGCTGAAGGAACCGCCGAATTCGGCGCGACTCTCAGATACTCCGAAGACTTCGTCGCCGCTTGTTTCACGGGGATTTCGTCCAATATAATGTTTTCTTTCTGCAACGACGATGTGGGGACACGCAGAACTTATTAAGAAGCTTCGATAGTCAGTTTCACCGAAATGTTTTTATGTATTACGGATAACCAATGTGTTTTTTTTGCAATGTATCATTATCGCGAGTAATGGAAAAGTACGAACGCAATTTGACTATCGATTTTTACATGAGATATTCTTTAAATAACGCTATAAAAAATTCGATGATCTATCGTTATTAATAATCAAATATTCCGAACAATTCACGAAATAATTTTAATGTGAAAAAAAAAATGTATATATAAAAAAAAAATTGTATTTTTATAAAATGAAAAATCCGTAAATAAAACTAATATATCATTTCATATCTTATTATATATGTTTCCTCATAATGCAATGCATATGCATATCTTAAACGTGACCTCTTCACTCCCCTTATGTTACTTGGATATCAGCGGTCGATAACCCGTAATACTTACAGGAATGTATTTCGGAGACTTGTGAGTTTCGACGATTCCCTTTGAATCTTTGCGTACTGAATTGGCGTGTCTGGAATTTTTGGAAGACTGCATTTGTCCCGCAAGCTGCTGCAATCCCTGTTTCAGCGCCGGATTCGGTTCTCTCAAAGTTCTACTCCAACTGTTTGAACGACTGTCCGCGTTGGCTGCCAACTGTTTTTTTTCATCGGCAGCTTTGACGCCGCTGGAGCCGCTGCTCACCATTATGGAATTTCGTTTGTGGCCTTTGGTTTTGACGGTAACTATAGTAGTGCCGTGATTATCCAGAAGAAGATCAAGAGACGACGGTTTAGTTCTCTGAAATACGATTAGCAATAATTTTTTTATCCTTCGATCAATTTGGGTGTTTCGATAATTTTTTTTTCACGTACCTTATTATTCGTGGATTGCACTTGTTGCTTGTTACGACTTTCAGAGGCGTCCTTTTTAGGTCTTCCGCTCACGGAATTCAATGCCGCATTTGTATTGCTGTTCATTATGCTGTGAAAGTGAATTTACATCTGTTCCGTTTAAAATTTTCATTCAATATTAATATTTGCGACGATACGAAAGTGAGATTGTGACAAGGTAAACATTCCGTTGTGTCGGGGGCAGCAGGTTAGAGTGCGATTGAGGGGAGAGATTGAATTCGCGATACAATCGGGACTTCCGGCAAGTGAGATGATATTTCTGCGATTATATTGCTCGATACTATGTGGGAAAATTATATGTATATACATATCGTACCGTCGGGTAAACAGTAGAAATCCGGCATATTCCGCTTCGTTATTGTACTAGAAACGTTAAATCAAACGCGAACGAAATGTATACATATCGAAGAAAATAAACGTAACGTTCACTGTTTTTATACAAAAATTTTGTATCGTATAGCTGTTACATTTAATTCACCGAATTGACTGTTGCGATAACTATATTTGCGATTAAAATAACGCTTTGATTTATCATTTTTGCGTTAAACGGTTGGGAAAAACAAAAAGAATGAGACAAAACATAGAATTCAGAGATTCAAAGATATCGGGAGTCTTGCGGGATAAATACAGAGCCGCAGCGGCGCTGTACTACAATTCTCACGATAAATTCATCGCTACCGCATACACGTATTGAAACAGATTATGGTCAACCGTTCGATTTGAATTAATGCTCGTTGAAACGTGTGTTGTTCTTCCTCGCGCTCTGTCAAGTTCGTTCATCATATTTTTCTTCATAATTATCAACAATTATCAGCGTTGAACAGTGACATAAATCCGATTAAGATGAGGAAGAGCTCGACGAGCCGAAGATCCTCCTCGAATCCCGTGAGGATTTCGATATTCTCCAGCGAAGACAAAAGCGGCGCCCGCTCCGACGCGAGAAGAACACAAATGACAAAATCAAAAGAACAATCACAGGTCGACGGCTCGCAGATACCGAGACCCCGTATAAGATCGACGTCGTGCGATCGCTCGAGCATTCGACGATCGAACTTGAAAGCACCCGGCAAGTCATAACAACATAACGTCAATACAATTCCAGATCGCGCGCGCGATGTGTTTATTTATTTTTATTAATTCATGCTTATTATAATATTCACAATTCCCACAAAGCAAATAACATACTCACCACAAAACAAAAAAAATCGAAAATCTTTTCACAAAGCATATTTTCGTATTTTTATTTTATTTCATATTTTCTCCAGGAAAAACGCCGCTTCGCCAGCAACAATTGTCAAATGTACGCGTGTCGACTGCGACAACGCCACTTCGCTCTCAAATAACACCCAGAGACCGTCTGCATGCTGATCTTCCAACGGGAACTCGTCATAGATCTCCGTCGGCGGAACGCGCCAGTGGCTTCGCAGCAAAAGGTCCGAGAAAAGATACGCGTCCTCTCGGCGATAAATCGTTTCAAGCGGCAATGCTATCAAAGATAGATACATATTTCTACAATATTCAGCAGTCTTCGATGCTCAATCCGAATGGCAGTCTGAAACCCATTACGTTGAAGATTTTTGTCGAGACGACCAGTTGCCTCGTCAATCTTCTCGACATCAAGCATCACCTGACCATTGGCAATTACATGGAGGAACTTCCAAAAATCGCCAAAAAGCTTCATTATCCCGGAGTACTTACAAAATCGTGGCTAAAAACCGCGAATACCATGCATTCTTGGCCCCAAGTACTCGGTTGGCTTAGTTGGCTAGTCGAGGTATGCGAAGCGAAAGATATCGCGGCCGCGACTTTCCAAGTCGAGAGATTACCGTTCCTCGATACGAACGGTGGCGCCGAGATGAACAGAAACAATTTTTTGGCAATGATACGTTGTTACGCCGTTTGGAACGCAACGAAATTGGACGAAGAAGCCGCGATGATCGAGGAACACGTGAAAAGTATCAACAACCAACACGGGGACATCGCGAAATCGTTGGAAGAGGCGAAACAGAACGTTGAGACCGAAGAGGCGCGGATACAAGGGGTCGAACAACAACTCGCAGATATCGACGAGGAAGTTAACGGCTTGAGAGAGTATCTCGATACGCTAAAAAGCGACGAATGCAAAGAAAACGATTGTATTAATACGATGGAGAATTCTATAGAAAAAGGAATACAAGAAACGGAACGTCTTAACAACGACGTGAAAGCTTTGGAGGAACAAATCGCGAGAGAGAGCGCGCAGCAAGACGAACTCAATATTCTCGTCGAGAATCAACCGATGTCGATCAAAGAACGCGATGGTATAATGCAGAAATGTTCCGAAATAAAGAATTCTATTCATCAGTTCGATAATCACATGAAGGATATCGAAAAGGAATTATACGCGATGGATCTTAAATTTTCGGCATCGAATGCGAAATTGTATAAAGCTATTTTAGCGTATAATAAAGATATTATAATGCATCTCGGCTGCGATACGGCCGCCGATTTGGAGGAACTCAAGATGCCGGAAACTAATATGCTTAGTTCCGATTTTCTCGATCTTTTGCGAACGAAAGAAGCGGCGATGTTAAATCTAAAGGAGGATATAACGAAGCAACTCAGTCAGACAAAGTCGATAATCGAAATGAGTAAATGCGAATTGGAGACATTGAATGAGAATCTCAAAGCACTGAGAGAAGAGAACAAAGATCACGTCGCGAAAATGGATGAACAGAAAATCTGTATTCAGGAGATTCAACGTCGAGCGAAAAACAACGAAGATAATTTGAAGAAACAAATGAAAACTATAAGGAGCGATATAATACAATTGGAACAATCGATGCCTGACATCGAATCTGCGACTAACGAATTAGTCGAAGCGCAGGATAAATTCGAAGCCATTAAGCGACGAGCCGAAGCCACGGAGAAAAAGGCCGAAAGATTCTTTGAACAATTTTATAAGACACTTTCGAATCATCGAAAGGAAATCGTGGATCTTTTGAAAAAACTTCCGTAAAATTCGAGTAATTTTAGGATCTATTAGAATTTAAGTTTAAAAAAAAAATTTTATCGTTACTAAGTATTACCGCGTTACTGAAAAAAAAAAAAAAAAAAAAAATTTGTAAAAAATTCAGTGCACTACTGTTGAAAGTTTTTACGCATAAACTGATATATTACATCGAATATACAATTGTGGTGAAAAATTACTGCTGGCATATTAAAAACCGTATATACTTTTAATAATTTGTGTTTTAAATTTACTGTAAAAATGCTTTAAGACCAATAATTTTTTTATTTTTGCAAAAGTAAATTAATTTTTCAATGCTATCGTATTGTTTATACATAAAAAATTCAAGTAGCAGTGTATTAAATTTTTTTTTTTTACGATGGGGTCTTTTCACAGTAACGCCATCTTGGTACTCCGATATATTACGAAATCATTTCGTTACGTGCCGCTCTCCGTGCGTTCTCCACGCGACTCCATGGACGCCGGTTTCGTCAGCTGTTCTCTTTAACACTTCGATAATTTTTTTTTTATCGAGTTGTAGAGCTCATGGTAATGCTAAGGTTAAGATGTACAGTTTACGATTTTTTCAAAGTAACAGCGCTAAAGCGCGTTCGCTAATTCAGCCGCAGATACGATCGTATTTGTCGCAAACATTTCTGTCATTGAAATCAACGGCAACACGCGCATCGCGTCTGGCATGCGATGTACAAATTTTCACAGCGTCGAAGATACGTCCGTCTACTTTAAGGTAACAACAAAAAAATCATTATGTAACACGTCGGGCGCGTGAGTGAATAATCTCTTTGCAATTTATAATAAAAACGATTTTTTCAATATATTATTCGACGTGAAGTACGATAAATTTATTTTCCCTTCGTTCAGAACGCGTGTTTTTGAGAAAAATGCGCAGATACTTGCGAAAGAAAACTCGAGATGTTTCGGGACTACGAGACTTTTGCAAATCGATCATTGGCACGTGAATACCGAAGTGATCAACAATGTCTATCTCTATAAATACGAGAGACCATTATTTTTCAACATTATGACCATAACTGCGGTTTTGCAATTTTTCGTCTGGTCGGCTGTCTCGTATTCCATATACAAGTACCTTCCCGATCGCAATCCGAATGAGACTTCGATAACCCAATATGCATCCGATAACTGGCTTTACATTGGATTTGTCGTTATACCGATTATAGCAGGTAATTCGCAGTTTATTAAAAATCAAGGGCTCTCGCTTCACGGCAATCGTAAACTTCCGCGATGTTTTTTTGTTTTTTTTTTTGTACATTGTAGCGGTCGGAGGTTCATTGTTGTTGTGGACGTTCATCTCGAGATCGATCAGATATATAATCTTAAACAAAGGAGGAAAAACTGTTACCTTGATAACGTATCATCCGTTGGATAAAAAAATAATAACAGTTCCCCTGAACTACGTATGTAAATTTCACGTTTATCAAGAGCACAATGGCGCCGTCGACAATAACGCGAGTTTTTTCGACACTAATTTATAAATTTGTTCACAGCTCCACTGCAAACAGTCCAGAAAAGAGATGTTGCATTACATGCCCATTAAAATGGTCGGACGTCGGTTCTTCTATATCCTCGACAAGGGTGGGGAATTCATCAATCCTACGTTATTCGATTATACCGTTGGCGCGAACTGATCGTAGTTTTGTATCCGAACAATAAAAAAACTCTTTTTTTTTTTCGAAACTACTTGACATTCCGTCAATCTGTGTTTTATTTTAGCCCCAAATAAACGCCGAAGGATAAATAATTTATTTAAACAAATCGAAGAGGCAGAGATGCGTACATTTTATTCGATATTATTCTTTCGTCAATAAGCTCGAAAAATTAAATCGTGTTCTCAGTGAGACAGCGAATTGATGGATGCACTGGGTCCTCGAGTCATGAAAAAATAAAAATAATAACAACAACAAAAAATCACAATAAAGGAGAAATGAAATTTGTAGTTAATGACACAATAAGTGGATATGATACATTTAATTGCATTCGATATTTATTCAATAGTTATGCGATATCAATTAGATCTCTTATCGAGTTGACAGACGAGACAAATCGGAGATAAATATATCGAAATAACGGAAACAAGCATACTATGCATTTAAAATCGAGCGGATTGTGGTGATCGAGTTTTTGAGACATTCGCGTATAAAAAAAAAAAAAAAAAAAAAAAAAAACAACAACATTACGATTGCAACGATAATCGCAAAATCGATCGATCGATGCAATTTTAACGGATAACATCAAACGCAGTTATTGTGCAGTGGGCTTGCAAATCATCGTATCCCCGGTTTGCTCGTCCGTTCTGAGACGGTTATAGTAAAAGTGAAGTGATAGCGATAGAGATTGGGATAGAGAAAGATAGAGAAGAAAGAGAGAGTTAAGACACTTGGAAGTCAGAAGGCCCAGGCTTCTCGCTCAATGGACCTGCTCGCCGACGACTTTGATTTTGCTTCTTATATTCATCTTCAATTATACTTAAACAAAAATTTGTTTAATGCTTCACATTATTTTTTTTTTTTTTCGTTTTTTTTTTTTTTTTTTTTCAATTATGTACAATATTTTTCTTTATCATAATTTAGTAGCTGAAATAAACATATAATAACGCAGAAATCCTATTTAAATAATCGTCTTCTCGTAGCTAAGAATAGTTTTGCATTATAACGATGAAACTATGCAATAAGAACATGTAAAAACTTTCAATTGTGATCCATTGTTTTTTTTTTCCTTGTTTTTTTTTTTTTTTTTAGTTTTTTCTTTTTTTTTTAATCCTTCTTTTCCTCAAGTTTTGCTATCGTTAACTATGCTATAGTAGACTGCGATAATTAATCGTAATAATTATTTATATAAAGTAGGAAATATTTTTGAGTATTTGTCTCCCGTTTAGTAATGTTGAGTCCGTGATGCGCGTGTCGCCGCGGTCACTCAATGTTCGTTTCACTTTATTCCGGAGACTTAATAATTCCGTTCCACTGTTTGTGGTTTACTTCAATTTTTGCCGAAAAAAAAAAAAAAAAAAAAAAAAAAAAAAAAAAAAGACGGAAAACCTCAACAAGGTTCGTAACGGCATTTTTTTTTTTTTTTTTTTTTTCACGTTATGTATGTTATGTACAAATTACAGATTGCTCACACGCGCAACATCCACGGATTTGGTACAATGCCACATTCACTTCACTGCATTTTTGTTTTTGTTTTTGTTTGTTTTTTTTTTTTTTTTTTTTTTTTTTTTTAATTCGATATAATTCTTCACCATTCCCCTACGAATAAGGCACCTTCGACAAATTACCCAGTTATATGCTACGACGATCTAGCAGTCCCAATCTTCAGTCAAAACCACAAAGTCTGCACCAGTGATAGTTATTAACTTGTAATTGTCATTTGAGGCGTAGTTATAGAGCTGTTATCGCGTACACTTTAAACGAAAAATTAATATATACATATCGAATCCTATGTACGACATTGGGAATAAGTTTTCCCATTCTGACGTCATATTCCCAGTCTACACTTCGCGTTCATTTTGTTCATTTTTTAACTTTTATTTACGTGTCTTCGATCCCCGAACGGTTGATATATCTCACAGTGTTTCATTATAATTCTTACAAAAACGGAGGATCATCGGCAAAAATGATATTCTTTCACCAAATTATCTAAACTGCCCGTTAAAAATGTCTGAATCGGTTTTTTTTTTTTTTTTAGCAATTTGAAAAATCATTTGTGCTTTTGGAATGCTACGACGTGTATTTCGAGTTTATGGAAGAAATACTATTTCGCAACAAATAATCCGTTTTCTCGTGTCTCAATTTTCTTTTACGACGCGACGACGAAAAAAAAAAAAAAAACAAAAAAAAAAGGAGAAAGATTTTCCATAGTCAAATTTTAGACGGCCCCACGCCTCCCCTAATATCTATCGGGTGGTAAAGCGGATTATATTGTTGATTATTAAAGTGTTCCATTCGCGAAGTACTGATAACGATCGTATAGCTTTGTGGACCACGAATGTATGCTGCCCTCGACGAGGTCATCGACGTGCTGACGAAGTTGATCCTCCGTTAGCGTTAAATGGAATCGATTTTTCAACCCCTGTACCGTGGCGGCTCCACCGATGCGGAAACACGGTAATTGCGAACCTGCGGAACACATAACAAATTCATTAGATTAATATTGCAACGATATATATCGATTAATCACCGAAACCCCTCAAGATTTTTGAATCCCATGTATATTACCTGATAACATAATCTCCACGAGATTAACTACTTTGTCCATATGTTTGCGTGCGGCGACCAATCCTTGAAGTATCAGACTCTTGAATTCGTGAAACATCGGCGACTGATTGCCGCCCATAACTTCAACGAATTCAGGCGTAAGTTTGAAAGGACTCGTCTCGAATCCAAGATTTCGCGGTGAGGTCGACAGTATAAACCCGAAATCGATGTGTATCAAATGTCCGTCGCTGTGCAAAAGTATATTGCCGTTGTGACGATCCTTCACTTGTATCAAATAACTGACGAGACAGTAAGCCGCGCAACTCTGGACAAAATTTTTCCGCGCTATCGCGAACCCATCTGTGTTGGTGCTGCCGAATTCGCGTTCGAAGTATTGAAGCAACGTGAGTTGACAATGTTTTTTAACTTGGTGAAGCGACACGGTGTTTAAAATCGGCTCGATGAGGCCGCTGTCGTTCGAGAGACAGAGAATTCTGCAAAAAAAATCAAAGAGCCATAAGTTTTTCATTTCCTTCCAAAAAAAAAATCGCAAAAAAAAAAACCAATCGATCGATGAGTCGAAAAAAAAAAGTAAAAAAACGCACTTGTAGGGTCGAACCCACAGCGGGACATTCTCTTCCTGCCATATCTTCTGTAACATCGAGAGAAGTTGCGAAGCGAGAAGCTCTTGTCGGAGATCATCGCCGCACTTGACGATAACCGCTAACAATCGCCACGAAGCAAGATGACCGTACGGACTCGACGCTCTTATGCGTCTCTGTTTCAATTCCCACGGTTCCTTCAGTACTGCCGCCGACGGATCCTCGGGGTCGTGATTGAAGGTGGTGCTCGGCGTTGCCGCCATTTCGCTCAAACGCCTCTTTATGTCTCCCGGTATAAAGATCGGCTCGCGGCTGTCCGACGAATCCTGACTTAGCTGCGATATCGTATCTCTATCCATAGGTTTTCTCAACTGAAGATACTGAAATTGCGAAAATAAGAAACAAAAACCGGTTATTGACGCCCTTTCCTCGAATATCTTCGACAAAAATCTTCATACCTGTTGCGTGATTTCATCGTCCTCTTGGCTCCAGCAATCGGCCGGATCGTCGTCCGGATAATTGAAAGCGTTATCGAAACCCCGACCGGCAAACGAATTGATAGTTCGCACGGGTGTGTGTCGCGTAGGATTGGTTCCCGGCTGAGATTCTGTTGTCGCTGAACCGGTCTCTTCGGACGTTGTGGATTGCTCGCCTCCCGTTAGATTCTCCTCTGATTTTGTGTGTCTCAAGGAACTTCCCATTATTTTAGTCGGTACCGGCGAAGTGTAAAGATCCTCGACTTCCAATACTTCGACGTACATGATATACGGTGCCTGCCGAACGATAAATATTATTTATTCCCCTTCCATATGATTTGTTTTTTTTTCGCTTTAAACAGTTGTGAACCATTTGTCAAACGGTTTCGATTTGTTAACTTACCTTATCTTTACTATTGAGGACTGCTGCGTATTGCGGTGGGACTCTTACGATATGATGGGGTACTGTACTGTGCAAAGGTAGCCATACCCTCGCCGGGAGATTCAAGTTAAGTGTATTTAGCTCCGCAACTAGTTGAACAGTTTTACTCTCCTTTGTAGGAATAGTACCGAGCAATTTGCCAATTGATATCAGCGCTTGAATAAACTCGAGCTCCGGAGCTAACCGGGGGGCCTGTCGACATCGAGCATTAAACCGTTAAAGCGCATATATACGGTATAATAATAGAATAGAATACGGGGTACGGATAGATCGAGCGGAATTCTCGTTCTTTCAAATGTATCATAATTTACAATATACTTTTAGACTCACGTTACAGAAGCAGTCAGTCTTCTGTCCTCGTAAGTCATTAACGACGCCTTGGCAGGAATCAAAACAGGTACATCCGTTGTCGAACGCTCGACCGGAACTCAGGTCCCCAAGGCTTACTTTATTTATTATACCTTTAGTCAAAAATTTGGATCATTATTATCAAGAAACGCGGTAGCGTCTCGACGCTAATTAGTGTACTTAAGGGATCATTCTGGTGTAAAATTTTCAAGAAATCTTTTTCACTCGGTATACACGGTTTACAGTCTCAAAAGAAGAGATTTCAAGCTGTGCGTCTCAAATTTTTACACATTTTTCACGCCATTCTTTGTATTGCTATGGAAACTTTTTTTTTTAAACTTCATATTTTTTTTAACGAAAAATTGTCGGAAAAAATGTTAAATTCGATACTTTTTTTGAAATCTCACAATTTTGGCGATTTTGATCGAAAAAAAAAAATCTTTCATAACGCGATAGCGGATTAATAAATCTTTTTTGAAATTTTGTTTTAGACAATATTTACGATTAGAGAAGAGTACACCGTCGGGAGACAATTTTTTTTTACCAATGATTTTCAACCGTTCAAAAAAAATTAAAATAAAATAAAAATTAGCTATCTTTTGGCTCGTCGCACTAAAATGATCTCTTAATGAAAAAAACCCGTGCATTATGTATAGATTACAGTGGTTTCGTGAGTTTAGTAAGCTGAATCGATACAACAGAATAATAAATTTAGTGATTCTTACCGGAATGGCTGCGACGCAAAGTTTGAAACAGTCCCGTAGCATCGGACTGCGATCTTTGGTGAGTCTTTTTATTGGGAGATGTCACGGATTGAGCGGGAGGCAGGGGAGGCGGTAGTGGGACTTGAAGTCCGAGAAGCCTTTGCTTTCGCATCGCTTCATTTCCCTTCGGCCTGTAATTTTTGTTTTTTTTTTTTTAACATTTTTTATCACATTGTCAGAAGTCGAAAGTTTCACTGTCGCGGTAATCGGAAGGTGAAAAAAATGTGGTAACTTACCTAAGCTCGTCGGAGAGTATGAGGTTCTTGAGCTTTGTACCGTGTGACTTCTTTTTCGATGGCAAATGAGCGTCGGAACTGTAAGCGTCTAATAACCAGGCGCACTTCAAGGAGAAATCTGCTGACCCCCTACATCTGCATCTCCAGAGAGAAAACGATTTATTAAGGAGCGTATCTCACATCGATGCGTTCCGGAAAGACGCTTGAAGAATATTGTTAATAATAGTACATCCGGAAACGATGGAAAATGGTTTTTACCCACCTATGGACGAGATACGGATATAGTACTTCCGTGACATCGTGTAGCTGTATATACATCAAAACCAGCTGTGGCAAATAGAAATCCACATCATTATCTGGAAAACTAAACATCTTGTTGCCTGCGAACAATCGTAAATTTACGAAAGTAGAACACATTAGAATTTATCGCTTAGTTATTTAGATAATAAAAAATGTGTATTAACCGGTTAACCGGACGAATTAGCGATATTAATTCGACTTACCAAGGTAACTCTGGACGCCGGGTTCCTTGGAATTAAATAGATAGGAGATCGCCATCGACATATCGAAAACTTGACTCTCGAATAACCTAAGTAGACAACCCTCCGTGGGTTTTGGCTGTGCGGTTTCCTGTCTTCGAATTTCCGGCAATTTTTTGTTAACCGCTTCGTCATCGAGTTGTCCGGTACCACAGCACAGTGTCATTGCGGCGCCAGCGAGTTCACGTTGTACCGCAACTTCCAACGAACTCGGATAACCGTCGTCAATGTCATTGCGATGAATCGGTTGATTATCGCGCATTTGATTGATCGGACATTCGCCATTCTGGAGTTTTTTCGTCGGCGAAAAATCCCCGTTCGGCAATTCTTTAGGGATTATTATATTGACCGTTAATTCGCCGTGCGGATAATCGCCGTTATCGGGATCCTTCGATTCCGAGGGATCACCGAGAACTGTGTCTATCGGCGAAACGGAAACAACACTCTCGTCACCATCGACCGCGTCGACGCTATCCATATCGCCGGCTTGCGACAACGACGAATCCAAACTCTCGCGACTGTGCAAATGTTCTACACTCGATTCGCGGGTCGTTGCATTAGCGGCATCACTCGAGCCGCTATCGGAACCGCACAATATTCCCGAATCGTCAGAACCGAGACTCGCGAGATCCTCGCGTTCGCGACTACGACCCTTTATAGACGGCACTGTTTGCGTCGCTGGGGCGGGTATCGTTTCGCATTCCGGACTCGGCGTTACGTCCACTTCGGGGATTCGTTGAAGTGCCGAATCGAGACTCCGATTTCTGTGGTGAAGCGTTAACGTCGTAACGGTGGCTTGCGGCACCGGTGGTAGCAGGATACCCATTGACCTGAAAAATCATCGATAACGTAATTTTTCAACTTTTTCAACATCAAAATACCAAATACATCGCGAATTTCTAAAATAAAAAAAATATTTCCAACAATTGCAAATACATCGCGCGTTGGTATATCAACTATAAAAAAAAACCGTTATAACGATAATAATAACGTTTTTTTTTTTATTTCCGGAATTTTCAATTCCTCGGTAAGTAACAAGCAAAGACACTTAAAACAGATAAGAGAATCGTGACGATGGAGACGCGATTAACATCTCTCGCTGCTTCTTTGATTACATTGTCGCTTCGTGTACTCGTATTTTATACGCGAGATACATATACGGAACATTTCTCTTTGGCCCACAAAACTATCGTGTGTGTCATACAGTTCGAGATAATAGGCATTTGGTTATGAAGAATTTACACAAAATACCATTGCGCGGACGTTTGCCGTTCCGATTACGAGGAGAACGTTAGTTATACACGAAACGAACGATACTTCGGAGAGAAAAAAAAATAATATAATTGAACGACAATATCGTCGTGTACGGCGCGCTAACCTAAAGTCCAAACTATGATTTCGTTGATGAGTGGTCAGTCTATTACGTCCGTTGATTGATGGGTTTGGTCTGCCATGGACAAGAGGAACATTGCAGCTTGATGATTTGTGCCTTTTGATGTTTGTTACGCTCTCCTGGTGATTTTGTCCACCAGTAGGCACTGTCACGGCTACTACTTCGCTCATATTAATGTTGAACGAGCACCGGCTCTGCTAACAGTCATCTGCCGCTCATGGTGGCGGAACCTATGTTCGGGATGGAGGGAAAAAATTAATAAATAACTATTTACAATTACGAATGCCTCGGCGTTAAAATCATCGAATTAACGCGATTAATGCGGTCGACTGCGTGACCTCGTCGATCAGAACGATTTCTCACGTTTACGAAGATATTGAATTATTTTTACGTATTACATGTTTCATCGTTTTTATCACTTATCGTACGTGCAAAAACATGCAAATTTTATTTATTATCATACATATGTTAAAAGAAAAAAAAAAATCACCAATTCTCAATCGAATAAACAAACTTCGTGCCACGTTAGTAGTTTTGGTGAATATTACGAAGTATGTTTCTTCGAGCGATTAGTAGGATAATACACGAAGGTACACATGCGCGGCGTTCGTGAATTATGAAAATAATTGAGAAAACCGGAAGTGTAAGATTAATCGGTCAAAGTGTTTGGAAATGACCGGCATACTGATCGATAACTCTCAAGGTAGATCGATGCATTATCGCTGAAAACAAAAGTCGCGATTTCTTGACGCGTATACGAATTTTGCAATGTCTGGAAATGCCTCGATGTTTTTTTTGGTGTAAACGACTTTTTTTCGTAAAGTCTATTCGATATTTTCGATTATACGCTTTTGGTACGTTTTTTTTTATTCGTATCGTTATCGAAAAAGAATCGATACGATTGCGCATCGAAGATATTACGATTTAACCACGAAAATGACATTGCGATGACATTTTTTAGACGTTTCCAGAGCTGGGCGTGTACCCGGTCCGGAAGCCCACAATAATCTAACCTTTACTGTCATTGCGTAAAAAATCCTCAGCTACATTTCCGTATGTTTCACCTTGTTGCAAGGACTGTCACTCGTGACGCCCGATATATTTGTGAAAAACCGACGAAAGAAGAAAAACAATTCGTGACCACAGAACGAGGGAAGGGATACATCCGCGGGTACTCCGAGAATTGTCAAGTTCCGGCGCGCATAGGTAAAAAAAACGAAGCTGTCAAACCGCTGCCGGGCGACGGGGACTTGCCTCACTCCGCCCGGTTGTAAACATTTTTCCGGGCACTGCGGTATTTCCGACTACTTTCTTTTTCAACGAGGGGAACGTTCACGGGCCGCGAAAGGGTTCTTTTTTTTTTTTTTTTTTTTTTTTTTTTTTTTTTTTTTTTTTTCGGAGTATTCGACGATTTCGAGTCGTAAGACAGATGGTCGAAGAGCTTCGCGCGGGGTCAATGAAATATACAACGGGTGCCTTCTCCTCGTCGTATATATGCACACAAAATCGAAATTGCTACGGTGGGACACTCGAGAGGCGTTTGTAGCGTCGTCGTAGTACGAAAGAGCGCGTGAAAGTTGGCGGAGAGTAGAGACCGCTGAGAGGAGGATGTCGAGTTGGAATCTAGGCTACTCGTCGAAGGCATTCCGCTTCTCTTCGTAGCCGCAGATACTACGAGGTTCTTTTTCGTTGATTATCGTTACGCATTGGCTAGAAGATAACTTCGTTCGCGGTCTCCGCTCGTTTCGGTGTGCGCGGCGTAAAATCGCCGCATTATTGCGATTAGAATCAAAACAGGAAAAAAAAAAAAAAAGGTAATCGAGTCTATCGGACGGACTTCCCATGGAAAATATGGGTGTGCCGCGCGCGTACTGTTGACAATCGGATTCTCCATCCCGTTAAGCGCCCCTCTATGGTGAAGCGCGCGGGAGCAGAGCCCCGGCTCGTTGTACCCGCGGCGTACCGCGGGGGCATATGCAAAATCGATCTTGCGATCCTCCCACAAGCTACTACTGGCCCCTGAGAAACCGCGACGAGCATAGACAGTAGATACGCGTCTGACCAATAAATACACGCGAAAAAACGACCGACAGATAGATAGGCGCCACGATAAATAAATAAAAAATGCGAGATATTCTATTTATGACATATATTTATGGTATTATTTACTCACCACACGTCGACGACGTTTAGTTTCCGATCAGGAGAGCATTGTAATCCAAATTACGATTTTGAGCCGAAAGCTCGGGTAGCCGCGTCACGATGTTTTCACGGTAACGTTATAAACACACACGCACACACGATAGAATTAATTGATTCGATACACAAGCAGCACGGTACGAGAGATGCCTGCCTACTTCCAATGGCTGGCTGTGGCTGTCACCGCCTCTGTCGCGCGTTATCACGCTGAGTCGTCGTGTTGCTGCTGCTGCTTTCCGTATCCCGGTTCTACGAGCCACGAGTCCAATATGGACAAAAGCTTCATAATATCACCCAAGCGTCGCTTCGCGCACGAGAGTTAAATAATTGCACTACACTAAAAATCCGAACCGAGAGAATGCTTTTATTTTTTTTAACAAGGGACAATACAACTGTATGGCCGCCGCGAGCGATGAAACGTGAGGCGTCCAAAAGGGTATCCTTTCGGTGTGTCTCCTCGGCACTGCGACGTCTCGTGCCAACGAGAAAGACGACCCTGGCGAATGGTCGTGCCTCGACTGTTTGTTGCACGGCGTACCGACTGCTTGGCTCGGCTCAAGCTTGCCAACGCACGAACACCTCCACTTTGACTCGGCAGTAGTGTGACGCGGAACGCCAGAGCCCTCGGCGTCGGGACGGCTTCTACTCTCTACTATATAGTCCAGTACTGTAGCGAGCACTGTAGTAACACTTTAATGTTCTCGTTTTACGATAGTATACTCTCACAATGACGCTACGTATAATAATAAATAATGCCGAGCGTTCTTTCCGATGATTTTCTCGTGTTCAGTCAATGAATGACTTTTATTCTTTCGGCTTTCGTACGTTCGATAATCGTTTCGGAATCGATCGCGAAAGTAGTGAAAATCAATAATTCGCTTTATAAATGAATATTGACGTTCGTGGATATGCAGGTACGATACGTAAGTAATATTTTTTGCTGACAAATCGTAATACGAGAACGATAGATAACGCTGGAATGCGAAATCAAGTCGTAGCACGTAAACGAGTTTTTTTTTCACACGTGTATTACGTACAACGATTACGGCCGGTGGTCCACAGCCGAACGGTTGCGACGCTACTACGCACAACTACAACCGTTGCGACTCGTACTTTGATTCGTGTTGTATACAATACTTGTATATACTATGCAACTGCATCGGCATTGTACGGACACCGAGCGGTGGCCGCGCAAGTTTGCAAGGGATTTCTTCAGTTGGCAATAGTTTGCCTGCTGGGGTATAGAGAGACGGGTGGGAAAGGTCGTAGTTAGAGTCGCGTCGAGTGCGGCTGCACCAAAACGCGCACGGCATAATATCTCTTGCAGACGGCGGTGATCGGCCGATCGTCCATTACATACCCTGCACTTCCACCTGTCCTTTCTGCTGAGAATTAATATATAGGTATACCTACACACGAGCCAATTATCGCGATTTAATTATTCCGAAGCGAGAAGGTAAATGCAACATGCATAGCAGGTAGAAAATTCAGAGCCTTCTTTGTTAACGAGATCGATGATTATATGTATTACACGCGCAACAATGTAACACGCAATCGAAAAACGAAATTTCAGTTTCGATCGCGTCATAGCCGATCAACGCGCGATCTCGTAGACTGAAATTCACGCATCTGCCGTTCTAAAACATCGATAAATTTTGCAAACGGTGTACGTACTCGCGAAATAGTGCGATCAAATTCGATCAAAATTCGTTGTTATTCTCGCGAACTGTGTTTGGCAACACAGCCACGATGCTCTCTATTCGTGTTGTTAAAAGGAAGCATTATGTTCTATAATTAAACGCTATTCAGTATGTGTTATCCTACGCGATGACGAAGACGCGTAAACTCGTGTCTCGGGTATTCCGAGACTGGACTGTGACTCGATGCACCCGGTGATAACTACATATCGCACAGATACGACACGATGTTGTGACACGCGGCTTGAAATGTATTTCCAATTACAATAAACGACAACTCAACGCGATTCCGAGATGTACCTTCGTATTTAAAAATGAAAAAATTCGTCGCGTTTTTCATCGCTCTGTAGATAAAAAAAAAATAAAAAAAAAATCCCGAACACTTTCAATAAAAGAGGTTATGCACATTTTTTATTCATCGTTTCGTATCTATCGCAACATCGTTCGTATGTTCTATATATAATTTCACCGCTGATCATGAATTAACAACCCATTTTACTCCGTCGGTAATCCCGTCGAAAATATTATTTTTGACTATTATCGGCATCAAGATATTCTCGATCGTGCGAAACTAAACTCGCTGACGTTGCATTAGTATATACAACCGGAAAATAATGTACGTTAGTGCACACGTGTAGCACGTAATAAAATATACCGCTAACGGCCATATTGCAAACATAACGTTAATGACTCCCGATTATTACGCGGTATTTTTACGATCTAAAATCGATAAAAATCCGTGGTAAGTACGAGAGGATAAAACAGGTTCAAGTAATTTAACAAAATTTGCTATCCGCGCATACCGTTCGCGTCAGAGAGGAACGGGTGAGTATCAGCGAAGAATCCTGTTTGCTCACCCTCGGGTTCTCCCACACCTATCATTATTGTCGCGCTTCTTCCACCCTATTATTCTAATGCATCGTTGCATAGAGAATAATACATACGAAACTCGCGGCGTATACACAGAAATATATTCATAAAAGCTCGTGGATGTCGGCTTTTATAGCGTGGGCTCAAGATTCCCCGGGAGCGAAAATTCTCGTACTCACAGCACGCGAGAGAGAAGAGTGCACCGGTCTCATCGGCGAAGAACACTGCGCCAGAGACGCGTCCGTCGATGCTTCCTGTAATTTTATACGCTTTCTACCTGTTCACCTATACACTGTACATTATCCGCTGTACAAACGCTTATACATACAAAGCTATATATATATATATACATTTTTTGTATATGCATTATTTATTATATGCATTGTGTTATGCACAAGTGGCGAACACTTTGCCTTTATATATATATATATATATATATATATACATTTTTTGTATATGCATTATATATATAAGATATATATATATATATATATATATATATAAAGACGCTTTATATATATATAAAGGCAAAGTGTTCGCCACTTGTTACCTACCTGACTATAGTTCGTGAATCTCGACCACTATTTGGCACTATTCTCTTCGTTATAGAAATTCTGTTAGCAGAAATGCGAAAATAAGCCCCTTCCGTCCCCTCGGCGTTTTGTGTTCGGCGGGTCTCGTTTGAGAATGAAAATAGCCCGCGGAAGGTTTTGCACCTCGGTCACCCGCACAAAAGCTTCGGCTCAGGAAGTAGCTGAGCTCTGTGCGTCCGCGAGTGATCGTAAAATCGTGCGCTCGAGGCAACGGAATACGTAAAGTCTCTGTTGTCGTTTTTTTTTTTTTTTTTTTTTTTTTTTTTTTTTTTTTTTTTTCGGAGCATTCGGTCTCTAAAGCGCGATCTTCCCGTGCCGCGCGCACGTACGCGATAACGAGATTATAAGGACGTCCTTATCGCAACCAATCGATTGTACAGCCGAAAGCAGCATTCTCTCGAATCCGATGCTACACGCGCGCAATCATATATACGATTGTAAGAATGTGGTATTTGCTGTATACAGAACCCACACAACGCGCCAGAGGCCGCCGAATCTTTCACGACTCGCAATTTCCTGTGGCTGAAGTACTTACGAGTTTCGACTTCGTGTCTCGGCCGCTCGGCATATTACGCGATTGGAACTTCCTTTTCGTTATAACATCGCCTCGAGTACCTCAGTTACATAGATTAAGAAATCGCGGATAGCCGGTATCCGATGCCTGGTATCCTACGCGAATGTAAGCGATACTATCGTTGATCGTGAAACAAAGTATCGTAGATTTTCTTACCTCTACCGTGCGCCACTGTCTGTAACCATTTCCCATGAAAAAAAATATACGCGAAAAATACATTAGAAATATATGAAATTCGTAATTTTTATATAATTTATCGATTAAATATTATTATTATACAAATAAAACGAAAAATAATAATAATCATAATTATTATTAATATATTTTTTTCTAATATAAAATATAACATTTTTCATCGATTATATATCGATATATATCGCGATGTATTTTTTTCCATGTGGGATAACGCGAACTGTTTTATCGCCGAGTCAAAGACTCGAATTTCGATCAGCAAATCGATTTGCGTTTTCTTCAAAACGTTAGCGAACAAACGGGACAACAACGACGATTGTTACGGATGATTCATTCATTTGTTTCATGCAACAACAGTCATTTAGTGACGTCGCGCGATCGTATCATCGATCGGTATGCGTAACTGTTCCGATTGTTATACAGAGCTTCGCGACTCCGCGTAACAGCGATGACGAATATATTTTTTATTTTTTTATTTTTCTTCTTCCCTCTGTCTTTCTTTCTCGCTAAACGGCTGAGACTGCACGTCACACCGAAGCCGCTTCCAGCGGAACGTGTTACAAGCTATTATATTGGTATCCCTCGCTTCTTCATGGGTTGTGGGTGCGCAGCAAAAATACTTGCGGGTCTTCTCCGAGGAACGCGTTTAGTCAGCTCCTCGTCTCCCCCTTTCTGTCGCGCTGCGTGTATAGCTTTGCTATAACTTTTATATATATGTATTCGATTACCAACCGGTACGACGGAGTCATTAGCGAATGGTCGATGAATTTTTCCGCGAAAATTTGCCACACGCTACGGCGTTAACCGAGAAAGAAAATCCGACGGGACTTACAACGAGAGTCAAGTATCCGCCGACAACGACGAAGAACCCGGAAATTACGCGTCGATGTTCAGCACGTAACGGGCACTTCGCGCACTCACTCTCGGAACTAAATATATATATATATGTATAATAAAACATTTTATTAAAAAACGTGTTGTTATTTTTATTTATTTTTCGTATTTATCGTGAAAAAAAAAAATAATGATGATAATACATATAAATACATATATCGGAAGGGCAGGAAGTGGCGCTCGCGATTTTCAGGACGAGAAAAACGAGGCGAGCTGTTGACAGATACGTTGTACCACTGTCACGTGTAGCTGTTTTAGTTTAGCACGCCGGGTAAACGTGACATCCGCGTTGGATCACACGAACGCCACGACGAGAGTTTCTCGCTCTGTGGTTCCGTGGATTTTATACGCAACGCGCCTATTCCTCGAATAGCATCCTATTCTTCGACGCTCCCGAGACAGAGACCTCGACCTACTCAACTTACCATAACCTCTATTGACAATAACTCCAAAGAATCTCGGAGTTCGGAATAATTTTAAAATAATGTATATATCTATCGAAGTAAACCTAACCAAGCGTCGCGCGAGGCCTCGTGCATTATTGTGTTCACGGACAACACGACGGACACTCGTTGCGATATATAACCAAAGGACGATGAACCGTTTGCACGCGCTGCGTCGCGTAGCTGCTAGACGAACCGACAAGCGAAACACAAGTTGCTATTCTTTCAATACAGAGACGAGTCTGTGATTGCTTTGCGTTCGCCACAGCTTGACCTCTCCCCGCCCGTTGAGCGCAACAAGGACAGGCGTTCCGGATAACGGTTGCAGGTGCATACTTCGGCTAATAACGGGTTAAAGTTCTCTCCCCGTTCCTTTTTCCCCCTTTTACCTGCTCTTCCTCTCCGTAATCCTCGTATATTATGTTTTTTTTTCGATAAGCATCTGTATCTTGCATCGCCGAAAACCCCGTCGATAATTGGTTATCGGCGCGAAAAAAAAAAAAAAAACGCGATATACGGAGCAAAAAGTCATCGGAGATAAAAATGCGTCGTTTTTTCATGAAATTCTGTACCCGTAAATTGAATTTGACCTCATCATCGACCCTTCGTAAAAATGATTTTTTTTTAATTTATAGAAAGATTTTTTTTTTTTTTTTTTTAAGTTTTGTTTTCAAAGTTTCTTTTACGCATAGCGTCTCTACAACGACCTTGCAAATGTTTGAAACGAACGTGCGACGTTCTCCATTCACCGGCCTCGGATTGACCCAAAAGTAGAAACCCGGCAACTAGTCGCTTATGCCTACAGCACCGGTTGTATCTGGTATATAGCGATTGTGAGATCATTATAATATTCATATTATGGACGGATAAAAAGCGAGGCGTGAATTATAAACGATATTGGTAATTCGAGGGCCGTAGTCGACGATAGGAAAGGAGAATTGAAAGTACCGCGTATATGTTAATCTTCAATGACTTTTTCTAGAGTACATCGTATTTTTTTTTTTTTTTTTTTTTTTTTTTTTTACGCGATTGTAGACAAAATACATTTCGGTGAAATTGACCACCTAACCTCCTTAACATACCCCAAGGTATGCCCCCGAAACTAACGAATCCGCGGGATGTACGAATAAATGTTTGCGCGAACGTTGGGATCGTGTCGACAGACGACGTCACTCTTAATCGTTCGTTCTTCCTGCCGGAACCGGGCGAGTATACCGGCGTTAACGGACGGACGTAAATACGATAGACGAAAAAAAAAGAGTCCCACGGGAGAATGGAAGTTATAAGCAGAGGTCCCTGTCAGGGAGATCGCCTCTCGCTATCTTACTCGTTCGTACGCGCGCTCCCGATGCAAGCATCGCGCGTATATATGCTCTCATCTCGAGCTTTATAGTCCGGACGCACATGTGGTGAGAACCCGAACCGCTCCGGATCGTCGTCCTCGTCGTCACACACGAGTTATAATAGTTCCTATTTTTGGCTGTGTTAGAAAGGAGGGAGTTATAACTCCGGTGTGAACGTCGGAGTATCAGAGATGGATGGGGCGTTCTATACCGCTCTCTATTTCCCGACGTACCGAAGGGCGAAGGATGCAGATGTTCTTTTCACGTCCGAAAGCGCTGCGTTAAGCGCACGCGGGAACAAAATCATTCGGATGCAAAAACAAAACGTTTCCCCCGGCGTTTCCCTTCCGTTAACTGAGATTTTTGTAAAACTTAACGAAAATACGAGTCACATGAAAAAAAAAAAAAAAAAAAATCGATAAATATATTTTGTCCGAAAAAAACTCCGAAAATACAAATATATTTTGGAATGGTCACCAAATTAATTAGAGCATTAAATATATAATCACCGTACGATATATTATTATCATTACATGCATTATTGTTATTTATTATTATTATTATTATTATTATTATATCCGAAATACTCTTTTTCCATGTCGAGAAATTTGTTTGATGGAACGTTCATTATTCGTATATATATATATATATATATAATGTATCCTCCATATTTGGATACACAAAGAAAACGAAAAAAAAAATAGTTACAACACAAAGCTACACGTTATTAAAGTGACCGAGCGTCGATGAAGAGGAAACGAGGATAACAAAAAAAAAAACAAATGGGAACGGATAACGTCGAGAACGGAAGAGTCCGGTAGATTCGCGGCCTTGTGCGACGTCGTGACGCCCCCGCAGATAATATGCGGGTGACGGTTCTCTAACGGTGTTTAACAGGGAAGGGGCATCAACAATTGTCAATGGTCGTTGTTGTTTTCGCGCAGTTCTATCGTATAATCGTCTGCTTGCAACTTGGAGTATTATTAATAGTTTCATTCGCCTCCTCTCGACTGCTCTCCGCGACGATATGCATTCGACCGTTTCGCGATGTTTTTCGTTGCTCCGAAAATGATATTAGCATTTTATTCGGCTTTTGGCCTCTCGTAAGATTTTTGGTTATCCTTTGACGGAAAAAGTTTCGTCGATCGATGAATCCGGTCGGAGACCCTTACAGCTTACGCGATGCATAGTCCAAACGATGCGTCAGCACATCGCGGCTCAGTCATTCGTGGGTGTGGGCGCACTTAGCCGAATGTCATGGGGGCCTCGCGAGAATGAGGGGAAAAAGGGAAAGAGAAAACGCGCCATCGCAGTGTTAAATATATATATATATATAGGCTGTGTAATCAACGTATACTTCGTCCTTTATAGGGATAGATATAGCGATGAGTTCGTGAATGCGTTCGAAGCCGTTATAGTTGTCGAAGGGAGGTACGTATGTATATACAACGTTGGTCTATCGCGTGCCGGTACTATTCATTCTCATTTATCAGAGGATATACCCATATATAGTTGTGCCTCTACGACTATAGCGCTATTATATCAGATCTTACTGCTGGGTAGACTCGCGATAGTCATTCGAGAGATATCGTCGTAATTTTCCAAACGGTATATCTGCAGTTGTGCCTCCTAACGCCGCAGTTATTTCGATTGATTCATTGGAATTTATATTATTTCTGTTTTGCGTCCACGTTTAACCTTCGTACCCCATTGGTTTTTCCGGTATCTATTTCGAGACTGCAGATGCAACGCTTCGGTCGCGACGCGTAAGGAAATCGTTGAAGAATATTCGTTATTTTATTCGAAGGTCACGGAGTCTCCGTCATTCGGCACAATATCAACACAAAAGCTTCGCTTCGACCCCCCCGCGGAGGTACGAAAAAAGAAACATCGCCGCAGGCACTACGCTTTCATAATTTCTCGGATCTCCGGTTCCCCATTGTACCTGCCGCTACGTACCAAATGCATTGTGCGCTCTCGGTTTACAAATTTTACTCATTCGATTAACAGTAGCTGCACCGTAATGCACGCCGGAACGACCTTCCAAATAATTAATACGAAGGACAACATTTTTTTTTTTGATAACGCCGTACGTCGACGATGATTAATTCGTGATTTTTTCGTTTTTACTCGCGACGTTATCTCGAGGATTACGCGAACGGCGCTGGGATCGCGAAAAAAAAGATCGATACGCTGATAATCGTTTGAAAACAAATATCGAATAGCATTAAGACGAAGGACGATAATGAAAGAACGCTTTTGTTATTACGTTTTTACTCGGAACTATTATGAAGACGCATTCCTAGTTTGTAGGTTATGTAGGTAGTTTGGCGCCGGTGACATGTCGATGGCGCATTATAACTTATATATCGTTGAGTCTGATCGCCGGCTTTATGAACGGCGAAGAATACTGTGCGAACGAAAAGATTTTTCAAACGCGCGGAAGACTCTCGGGGCAAATCGTCTCGTCAGATTTCCCTTGAAACCCCCGCGCACGCGGGGGCATCGGCGTCGAACCGCGAGAGATGCGCCTTTCGCACAGTAATTTTCCATCCACACGGCTTGGTGGGCCGGGGCGTTGCGGCGAAGTGAATTCCGCGTCGATAATAAACGGTAATCTCGACGAAGAGGCGCGAGAGACTCCATCGTACTCTCTCGAGATCCGTGGTGAACCCCCTCCCCCTCTGTTTCTGCGTTATATTCGCCCGATAATATGCGCACCTTTCGTGAGACACATCGCGATTCGATAATTATCTGCATCTGGCTTTCCGGAGCTTCGAAATAAGCGACCGAATTATACAGTGTATATACCCCATTTGCGTGCGTACAATATAAAATTCCACGCGTGTTTACACGCAACACACGCGACTCAAGCGATTTACGAAATTCCAACGAAAGATTAAGCGCAAACATAAACGTAAATTTCGTGTTTTCGATACCTAAAAATTCCTTTTCACGCTCTCGCGGTTCCTCAGTTGTACATCGCGGTACTTCGAGTCAGTTGAGTAACACGTTGCCCTCGAGATCTCGAATATGCGCTCGTAAAAAAAAAACGGAGCGGTACAACTCATTTTTAAATTTTGTGTTCAAGTTTCGTCGGAGGTAAATCTCAACGCGTAAAAAAATCGATCTCATCGTATTATTAATTTAAATCTCAATATTCTACTCCGTATTTTTTTATCGTTGCATTTACTACGCTATGTAAAAGGGTTCATCCCGTCAGCTCACGAAATAAATTTAAAAACATATTTGTATCACGAGAAACGTCTCACATGACACGGATGCGTCTGCTCTTGAAGTTTCCCGATGCCGAGACGCCTCGAGTGTTCGGAACGCATGGGAAACGAAATACCGAGTATCGAAAAAACGAGAAAGAAATTTTGTGACAGCCGACAAGCGTCGGCGACAATATATGCTCTATGCAGTCGGCGGAACGTTATGCAGGCGAAAGGTTATGTTATATGTTATAAGCATCGCGTAAAACTCGATCGATCTTTATTCGCAAAAGACAAAAAAAGTATCGATAGCTCCGGCAAAGTTATTAGTCGTAAAAATGTGGTAATTGTTTTTGAGGTTATATCACGACGAATGGAGTAACAACGATTATTCGAGTTGAACGAGTAAATCCTCGAAATAATCGATGATACAACACGCATTTTATTTGCGTATAGTATCCAATTCGACTGCGTGATAATGAATAAATACATCGAATAGTTGACAAGAAATAAAGAGACGTCAGTGGTTGCGCGGAGCTTCTCGACACACTTTGACACACAAGTTGCGAGTTGTTACCGTGTGGCGAACGCGCGCAAGTGAGAGGACTCGAGGGAGGATATCGAATTTCGTCGGTCGCCTCTCGCATTATCGTGAAACACGAAACCTATACCCTAACGCTATACGAACTAATGAACGATACGGTGACCGGACGCGGTGTGCGTTCCGTCGACCAAGAAGAATAACTATAACGCGGCTTAGTGAGAATCGGAACTCTGCATTGACCAACAAATATCATATAAAGAGATAGGAGTGGCTTATCGACGATACGAAAATGAGCGAAAACATTAGAGAAACGATAAACACGATCGCGCCGACACTTGTGTCCTCTCCGTACAAACAATACTCGCGACGAGCGTTGCCCGCGGCGTGAACCCATTAAATGAAAAAAAAACACGAAATTAGAACGCAATAATATTTGTATTTTAACGTCTTATCGCACCTTTGATTTTTACTCTCAAAACACACTGTCGTTTCGACGCTGTCGTAAAAAAATAACGAATTAGAATTTCGTCGAACCGTATTTTCGCGCGTTACGTCATTTGTCTCGGATTTTCAAACGAGCGAAGGTCTCATTTATTTTTCTCACAAGAAACACACACACACGCATTATTATTCCTTTCCTCCGCGATGTATTCTCGTAAAAACATTCTCCGCGGCAGAAATCGTCCGAACGAGTCACCTGGCGAGATGCGAACTTTATATACCTGTTCCGCGATCTTCAACGGCGCGTACTCAGAAATGTGATTTCACAGCTCTACTATTATCGAGCCGTCACTGTGATATTTGTCCCATACGAAGTCGTCATGTGTAAATTCAAAGAGTGACGTCAAGTTTTGCATGAGGTATATATCGCCCGCGTAAAAGAGAGCAAAACGGTTATAGTCTACGCGAATACTTTCTTAACCGTAGCAGACACGGGTTTCGTGAGACAACGCATCGATGACTCACGCCGGTATCGAGAGTCGCGCCGACTAGAGACTCACGAGCGTTCATGCGAGAAAATTCAATCTTTCACCGAGTCGGCGTGTTCTCTATCCGTTGATGAAATTAAATGAACGAATGGAGCAAAGATATGAGAATTGAAGGAAGAAGAGCGCGAAGATAAAATACGCGTTAATTAACGTGTTACATCAGTTCTACAACCGGCTACACAAATTATACGGTATAAATGCCTTCGTCGACGTTAAACTTCGGAGAGTAAAGGAGGGGGGGGGGGGGGGAGGCGGGGAGCGAAAGAGTTGCATACTTGTTGTCTCTAAGCAACTCGTCGGGATCCCAGAGCGAGGAACGCTCTTTCTCAATGAATTAATGCGGACCGCACTCTCTACGTGTTCGTACAATGGAACGCCCGCTGCATAGTGCAAGAGAGTGATACGACGAGCTTAAAGGCTCCGACAGTAATAGAGTATATAAATACTGCAGCGCCGTGCCAGGGAATTAGATTAATCGAGAGAACACGGCTGCAGTCCCAATTTCTTCTGAATACGGGCTCTTTGAAAAATAAAGTAAACAAAAATCCTCGAAGTAATGCAGCAGACTTTCTACGGTTTCTCCATAGTCACGACGTAATTTATGAGATATTAATACAATAAAAGTTAACTCTCAGTATCAACGGGTAGAGGTCCCTTTAATCCGAAGTATAGAAACGATTAAATGACTAACGAGCAGTTAATTGGGAGGTTATTAAGAATATCTATAGCACAGCAATGCGCGAACATTGTGATTTCATAACGTCGGCGTGGCTTCGTAAATTAATATATATAAAAAAATTCGTAATATAAATTTATATATATATTCACATATATCATTTTTATTTGTATACATTTTTTGTCATAATAAATTATTACATGAAATCTGTTTATTCGTGTCTTCTTTTTTTTCTGTTTCGATCGAGAGATTTGTTGGTTATGTTTGGACTTTGGCGGTCGAGTTGTACACCAATTTTATTGGTCTCCACTCGTGAGTAACAAAAAGCTACTGTCACAGATATGATTTCTCAAACGCGACGATACTATACGCAATCGCGCTTACGGTCGCGCGTTGTCGATATCAAACGGAAAGAACGCTTCCGCTCTGTAGTATACGTGCTCTTCAGTGGCTATTCTTCGGCATGTTCTCCGCCATTGATATTGGCAGCAGGTCTGATTCTTCCTAACGGCATCCATTCATTCAACACAACTCTATTCGTCGATGATACTCAACTTCTCGTGTTTCTCCCGTCTCACTGATGCCGAGAAGAGCGAACTAATCAACCCGGAAATGACACAATCGTGAACCGCAGATAGTCGAGAGTCCCGACGTACTGCGCGAGTGAGTCATCTCCCGCCGCATCGCCTCTTCCGAGACCGAGAGATCGCGATGAAGAAGCGAAACAACGAGGGAACAAGAATGCAGCGGAGGGAGAAAAGGGCTCTGATATCATTCACCATTCATCCGCCGCGATGTCACGGTATCATCGATGACGAAGAGAACTAAGTCACTCGCGGTGATATTCGTGTCGTAAATCCCGTGACGGCATGGATAACGCGAGAGGACATCGAAAGATGTCATGAGAAAGTTTAATGATTTTTTTTATCTCCCGATAACGATAGGAAAAAAAGTGCAAATAGATTTCGAGACCAGTTAATGCTTAATGGAAAAAAAATCATCGAAATATACGAGTATTTAGTTAATTTTTGATAAGCTATCGATATATGAATATAAAATAGATAATATGGCGTTACAAACTTGTAGATAAATAAATACGAATGTGGTATAAATTTATTAATAAATAATGGAAAAAATCGTCACTTCCGGAAAAAAACCGTTAATTTACATGAAACCACGAGGTGTGTAATTGGTATCTATTTTTCAAAGACAATTATTTGTCGTGTTTATTACGATAAAAAAATTGCATTTATCTTTTTAATATTTATATTTCCCACCGTTCGTAACCATCTATGATGCTGAAAAGATTCTTTCGGAGGCAAGTCCGGTGCTGCATTTGCATAACATATGAAATAACACGCTTACAACCCTCGTACCCAATCCCCGGCATCCTAAGTCCGAAGACGCATGAGAGAGCTCTCGCGCACGATACCGGGATTAATTCAAACGGACGTGACGTCATGGGACGACGCACCCGCGGGACCGCAAGCTGGTCTCTTGCCTCTCGTGTATTTACCGCGTGCACGCAGCCCGAAGAAGTTTCTCACCGGACGACGCGATATCCTACTACTACCACAACTAACGCATGAACTCCGGTCTCGTTGCAGCAGGCAGACGAGAAGCGAAGTTGAGTCAACGCGTTACCACTCGTTGTGATGCTCTCTCTTTTTATCTTTCCCTTCTTTCGCATCTTTTTCTTCTCGTACGTAATAGCGTGCGTGTATCTCGAGGACTCGAGACGTCTCGAGGTTATTCGCTCGGCGAAAAACGATACGCAGCGATTCTCCGATATCTTCGTTGAAATATAAAAAGCTCGAGACGTTGTTGCGATCTGTCGATCGTCGCCATATATATTTTTTTTTTTAAGTGCACCTCCGCGTATTATTTATAA
Organism: Buathra laborator; assembly: GCA_934046635.1. Classification (NCBI taxonomy): domain Eukaryota; kingdom Metazoa; phylum Arthropoda; class Insecta; order Hymenoptera; family Ichneumonidae; genus Buathra; species Buathra laborator. The sequence goes on from OW203900.1 coordinate 12,987,751, forward strand.
AAAGACTCAACCGTCTCGCTCTGCGTCTGCGGCACAACGTGAATTCTTTTTCTCGTCAACATATATATTGCCCCCGCGAGGATGGATGCTCTCGAGAGCACTTTGAACTTGACTCGCGTGTTTGCCCCAGAAATCGAGTGGCACGGAGTTTTCTCTTTCTCTATATGTATACTATACATATGCATATTACTTTCGGATCTTTCATAGTTTCTCTCCCTTTCCGAATCGTATCTCTCGCGGACTCTTGTCGCACTAATCGACCGCGAGGAGAATCCTCGTAGTGGCGACGCCGCGCTGTATATGTCACGAAGAAATATTAATAGCGCGTTCACTAGACGAGCCAACCGTGACGATTTCACGAAAGATATATATATATATAGTGCGTATACGTAAGGGCGGTAGTAATACATAGCTCTGTTGTCTATTAGTACGTATCAATCTACACGGTAAGTATTTCGCCTGAACGATGATTTGCACGTGGTGGAAACGGGGCGGACCTCAACGCGGGTTTGGGAACGCTATTTCGGCGGTCATCGTCATCGTTAAATCGTCGCAGGGACCAGCAGCAAGTGGTCAACTCTGCTTTGCTATACATAGTTGTATACATATACTATCGCGAGTTACCTTGGCACAGTTTCTCGAGCGAATCGAGAGCTTTTTCCACGTCGTTGCAGCCCCCGTTCCGATTTGTTCGCAATAAGTCGAAAATTAATGAATTAATGAATCATTTCAAATAAAAATATCAATTTATTTATTATATTGTAACATCGCATTATCTATTTAATATTTACGCAAATTATTCTTTACTTATGAGATTTTAACTGAGTGTTCGTATATTTTGAGGTTAATTTTTTTTCCCGTAACAAATATGAGAACCCGTAAACCTGTCATTATCGGGAGATAAAACGAATCGTACAATATATCTCGAAACTTTCTCACGGCATCTTTCCATGTCATCAAATTTCCGAAATTCTCGTTGGGGTTCGTGAATTTTGGCGAATCGTGAACTATCTGTCGTGCATATAATTTATGCGAGTGAAATTAAAAAATTCGAAAGTCGAATGGCGTCGAGAATAATGATGTGGGTCGACAGTACTACCTGTTCGCACGAGACTGGACCCGATCGCAGATCCAAGTTGGATTAACTATCGCAGTTTACAAACTTTTTGGCACGCATTATTCTCCGCTGCCTTACTCTTCGTAATAATGCCCGAAAATCAAATTCTCTCTCGTGCTGTACCGACAGGTATTGCATTATTTCGGACGAACATTTTGCCAACAATTTCGCAAAGCTTCAACGGTGAGTGGCGGGGGGACGGGGGGGGGGGGGGGGGTGTAAGCATCGTCGACGTTAAGAGTATAGTATACAAAAGGTAGATGAATCTGTGTCGAGCGATGACGCAGAGACAGAGCGCACGGTTTAATGCTCAAACGAAAAGGTGCTAAATCATCGAGCCGGCAAACGAACTTATCGCTATAATCGCAAAGCGTGTACTATTGTTTCAACGTGGTGCGCGCGATGACGCGCGTGTTTCGCGTGCGTCTGACGTCTTTGTCGTGGCACACATCGTCTTGTCAACGATCCACGGACAGACGCACGCGGTTAGTCAACGGAGAAGATGCAGCACGATTTTCACGATATTACTAATCCCCGTTCCGTCTGGTGTAAAAAATAAAAACATCAACGCGTGGAAATGACACTCGGAGAAATCGCGATAGCAATGGCAGCCATTAAAATATAACTACAAGATGGCGGTCAATGTAACGATCTTTTTATTTATTATTTTTTTTTACGATTTATTTCTATCAGTTATTGCTGCGATGTTTTCGTTGCCTATATTCGTCGATTTAACTTCGATCCTCTTCTCCGGCACTTTGTATCGGAAGTATCGTATTTTGTACGTTTGTCTCCGGTACCCGGATAAGTCGAACATTATAGTGGAATCGACTTGACTCCCACATACACACACGAGCAGCTCAGCGAATTCGTCTCGATGTTGCTGCTTGACTTTCGTGTATTATATAGGCTCCTCGTCGCGGCTCTATATTCATACGATGCAATACACTATGTATACCGTCGTCAGAGACACTACTCGAAGAGCTACCGAGAGCGAGGAAGCAACGCGGGGTCGACAACCCGGCGTTGTGCAGCGCTCACCATGCACACGAAGCCCTATGCAACGGCTATGGAGGCCTCTCTCGTAGGCCTATCTTTCTCACTCGATTTGTACTCGTTAAGCTCCGCGAGACAAGAATCTCCTACGAACGCTCTCGCTTCGATCACGATAAAAGTTTCCTCCGGAGAAAATCGGGTTAAAGGTCGAGCGACGCCAAGGGCCTTTCCGTTCTTCGGAGCTTTAATGCGCGTTATCTTACGGATATTTAATGCGCCTCTTGAGAATGTTGTTTGTAACATATAGATCGAGGAAAAAAAAAAAAAAAAAAAAAAGAGAGCGGTCCACTGTGCGGCGCTTCTCGACGCACAGCTAATTCGAGAGTATGACTAATAATTGTGAGATTCTCTTCGCCCGTTGAAGAGAGAACACGTCCGTCTTTTCGGTGCTGGAGAACCTTAATGGTTCACGAAAGCGTAATATAATCAGGAAACTCATGTCGACATTATAACGAAATTGATTCTCCTACGTGAAATTAGAATGGGTATGATTCAGATGATCGGAGAGGCAAACACGAAGGCTGAACTTGGATCGAATTACTTTTCTTTTTTTTTCTTTCTCTCTCTTTCTTCATCTGACATTCATTCAATTCGCTTCCACCAGTCGCGGTTACTCCGCGGCCTTGCCGCACCTACGTCGGGCAAAGAATATAACTATTCTTTTTTTTTCTTTTTCTCTCTCTTTTAAATCGCGGAAGCCCCGTAAAGCCAGCGACGCAAAAGCTTAAACCTTACGTTATACCGTGTCTCGTAAATCCCATACAGATTTCTCTACCGAACCGAACGAAACGCATATCACCTTTATGCCCTTGCGACTTCTATAATCTCGTGACAATACAATTACGCGCCTTAAGGGTCATATACCAGCGTACGAGATTTTCGGATATTCGAGGATAAAACATCGCGAGCTTCGGAAAAAAAATTTTTTTCAGCACGTGCCTACTATATACACACGTGTCGACAGCTACGCTATTCCACAGGGAAGAACGGGGCAAAATGGGAACCCGGGGTAAAAAATGGTCACACGGGGCAAAATGGGCAAAAAAAACAGAAATGCGTGTAATTGAAAAAAAAGTTAAATAAAATTGGAAAAAAATAATTTGGCTAAAATAAAAAAATAAAAAAATGTATAATTTTTTTTTTTACTTTTTTCTCGATCTAATATTTGCCGAAAATTTTATGAAAATTTCAACATTTTCTTTTTCAATTTTTTTTACATTTCACGACAATAAAAAAAAAGAATTCTCAGCAATTTTCCCGTTTTGCCGCCGCTGCATCACGCGTCCGCTGTGCCCCGCCGTGCCGTACGTTTTCGGCTCTCGTGGGGTCTCTCGCTCTCGTTTTCGGCTTATCTACAATAACATAACGGGGAAGTTTTGGGTCGGGTTTACCTAACGTGCCACAGCAAAACGAAATGGTTGGGTATTCGAGTGAAACCGGGAAAGGCATTGCTCCACCCTTGGGGCGCACCGCACCCTTCGCCGGGGTACACAGCACAGGGAGTCATCGAGACACAACGTTGCAGCTTGCATGCCGCTGCCTCTCGATCGGAAAGGCTAAAATGTGTTGGGTGCGCCCGCGCCTAAAGCCTCGTCGACGAATTTACCGAATACGGCTCACGACTTCCGTTTTATCCCTTCGCCCATATATATCTATATATAGAATGCACTTACAGTGGCTGCACCCCAATGCCCTCGTCTGCAACAGTAAAACCGATATAGAATACGCGATTTTTCCGGTAAGAGTTTATATTCCTCCGGTTTCGTATAGACGATGCTGAACCCGATTGACCTTAATACCATTTGAAAGCACTCGCATATATCCCTCTCGTATCGCGCATTAATCCGAATATATATCTGTTGGATAAACTTTTTTTTTCGAGAAACAAATTGTTGACACAGTTGTTACAGCTTATCGAGTTGAAAATTGGTGAGTATCGTTTTTTTTTTTTTTTTTTTTTTTTTAACGGAGCGGAAGTTATGTTTTGGAGATTTTTTATTTTTTTTTTCGAGATTTTCATGAAAACATATGCACGATGTTCTAAAACGACGTAAAAGTTTTAAAAATTTCGAAATTTCGATAAAAAATTGCTATTAATTCCTACAAAAACATATCGCGTTTCCGAATCGAATAAATTGGAAACGCTATGGTGTCAGATACGACACGGAGAAATTTCTACATTAATTCAGTTGTACGAGAGGATATAAAACTTGTAAAACTTTTATAGGTTATAAAAAATGAATAATTTATCATTTAATTCTCGAGTTATAACGCACTTTTCATTGCAACAAATTATCGGAGTTGTTCGGTTCGCATCCACGGTTAACTATTCGGTCGGCCAATAAAAATTATTATATTCTCTACCGCATAGGAGATCGTATCATTATAATAATAGTTGGTGCACCGGGAATGTGTACTTTCGCACATTGCCGCTGAAACGGAGATACCTCATGCGAGACGTAAGCGCATATAGGTACACAAAGTTTTCATTTCCTTTTCGCGTTACTCTTTGCGAGAGGAACGCGAGATATAGTCGCACTTGCATCGCAATACGTACTCAACGAGAGTCAAACGCGTTGAAATAAGCTTATAGTATTATTGATATTCCGCGCGTTACGCTTGTTGAACGAAGAATTCCGTGCGAATTCCTACGCTGACGAAGTGAACATGCCGATGCAAACAAAGAGAGGCTTATCCCGATAAATATCTTTTTGCTCCGTTCAGACGAGGTACGAGGGTAACGACGTTTCGAGCTCCGGACGGGGGATATCTATCTGCGAAGTAGTAAAACTCGGAAACTGTCGTTTGGGACTTTGGAGGATATATAGTTCGTGAAAGAAAGATCGATGAAATAAAATATATATGTCCGAAATATCGTAAAACTTACGGAAAACACGAAAAATGCTCGATAAGTACTCGTATACCAATGAGGTGCAATAACATTTATCGAATGAAGAATAATTCTCAATGTTATTGCGTTTTATTGCAACGGTATAAACAGTCTAATGATTTTAATGCGCGATAATACAAGACGATAGCGATCGGCGAATTGGTTCGCCCGTTGTAATAATAGCAACAAACCTGTTACACGCTCTCACAATATCGCATTATTGCCTCGTGTAAGACTCTAGTAGAAACCGTTAGTGTCGAGAGCTCTCGCCTGTAGATTCACGCCCACCCGCGTCCGCCTTCGCAAAAGGCGTAGGTATATTAACACTTGCATATCAGTCTGTATTGCTGCGAAACTTCGGTCTTTTTTTTATTTTTATTTATTTTTTTTTTCGAGAGAGCGGCCACACCACACCAGCGGTATATTCATTATAATCGTCGTTATTCTCTTTGATATTTCGTCCCTCGCATTCTTCGCGAGGTCATTAATTGCGCCATATGGCTTGGTAAAGGCGCCCGCACGCGTTAAAAAACGATATATTTAACCGTATAGTTCATCTATCTATGTCTATTAGTGAAAAACGCGGCGCCCCGACAGTCGAAATTCCAGAAATTGATAAGAGTACCATTGGCATTGCGGTTCCTAACCTTCAACCCCATTTATGTTTCATCGCCGATTTTAGCGGAATGATCGCCACGGAATACAAAATATGAATCATTTATTATCGAATTCGTAACTCAGTAGAACATAATAATACGATGTGTCTTAATAATCGTTGTTTTTTTTTTTTTTAGTGATCAACGTACATTATCTCGATGAAAAAAAAAATCTCAGTGCGTTTTTCTCAAAACTCTAATTTGTGATTGCGAATTAAATCTAAAGAAATAAAAAATAAATTAAATCAATTTTTCGAGTATTACGCGAACAACCGCATTAATATTTTTCCTCCATTTTGATTTCCCCGATGACTGCTCGAAAAACACGATATCAAAATGGCGACAATTCGATTTTGTGCAGTTTTTTCCCAAAGAATACGATAAACACCCAGAATTTCCCGTAATTCTATCTACAAGCAGTGATATCGCTTTTTAAAAATCCCCAAAATCGCAATACGTCGGAAAACGCGTTTTGGAGCAAAATCTTTCGCGCGGCATTTCGATATGTATTATATTCAAAAACCTGATGCCGAATGCAAAAAAAAAAATCGACGATTACGATTTTCACAGCGCTCTCGTGCGAAGCACGTCGATCTTTCCGCAGTAATATTAAACGCTACTTATGAAACGAAACAGCTGCAAGCGCGACAGTAACTCCTGTCTTTCTGATTTCAACTTCGTTGCAATTCAAGATCCTTCATTCCTTCCCGAACTCCTCTTTCTTTTGCCAACTACCGATGTGGCGAGAATAAACGATCGGCGAGTTGGCATGTGTTCCGCAAAGGGATCTCGATATCGATATCGCGCACCAGGAGATTTCATTACTGTCCCCTTCCGCATACTACCAGATAGAACTCTACAATTCCTATCTTTTTTTTTTCTGTGTCCCTCCCGTGCCGAGGCTTCGCGTCTCCGGGTACGTGCGGAGAGTTAGTCGATATCGTTTACGAGAAAGATAAAGTTCGCGGTTCAACGAGAATTGAAGCTGAACATCAGCCAGTTGCAGACGGGTTCGTTAACATTTTTATAGAATTCTCGTTCGGTGACGCCTGCCACTGACTATCGCTTCAGTTTCCCCGCTCGCTTTTCGACGTCATTCTCTCGTTAATTATCGAGATATTAAATCGAAAATTTTATAGCGCATCACGGAAATGAGCGAAGCGCATGCCGCGCGGATAGATAGTTTCAGCAAAACTTCGCGGATACCTACAGATGTTTTATGAAGGTATGCAGGGTCGTCGAGTTCAAGGCTCGAAGTTAAACGTCTACTCGTAGTGGCGTCAGGTGGGAGCCGGAAGTGTAAATACCAAACGAGAGGCGCGAGAGAGAAAAAAAAAGTGAGAGGATCGCGTTCTAGTCTGGTGATCGCGCGTTTGCAGGTTCCGAGTGCACAGCACAAGGGCGTGGAAACGCGTTTTGCAGGGCGTACATGTAACCTCCGCGTTCACAAGCAATAATATTACCTACGGAATAATATCCCATTTCTATGGCAAATGAAATTGCGTAGATCGCGCAGCGATGATAAAATTGTAGCTTGTCGATGTTTTTTCTAACCTCCAAATACCTGGGATACTCTCATCTGTCAAATGTCTCGTTGAATCACGATGAGTACCGCCATTTTTTTCTACGCGTAAGTAATTCAAGACGCGGTTATGTACGAAAAAATTAAAAAATCGCACAATGACAAATGACTCGGGAGTTCTGCGAATACTTCGTAAGTAATGCCATTATGCCGCCACGATACTGCGACGATTCGTCTCATCGAATGCATATCCCGGAGAATCGTAATTTTCGCGTTCCGAGAAAACGTTTTGAAAGTTTCGGAAGCAAACGGCGCACGTGTACACGAAAGAGACGCTTGTGGTACCGAATAGCGCAGTCGTTCGGACATTTGTTTTCGAGCGTTCGAAACAAAGACTCCGCCAATTCTTTCGCTCTCTCGCCTGTTGTATATGCGTGTGTGGCGAATGAGTTTGTGAAACGACAGGCTCCACGGCCAGCTGTGTATTATTTCTAACGTTGCATCACTGCGGGTCCTTTCACTCCTTTTATACAGCGCCGTGTGTCGCGGGCTATGATATCGGCGTGTTACGAATCCTACGAATCGCGTATCGGTTCTTTCACGCATAACATTGCATCCGCTCCGCGAACTCGAGAGAGAAACAGAATTTCTTCTTTTTTTTTTTTACGGACGTATCTTGCACCTGTATCTCCGCGATGTATTTAACTCGCGGGCAGTGTGACGAACCGACTTCGCGAACTCTCACGTAACGAAACACTATTGAGATACCTGCATATTTTAGAGACGCAAAAGTGAGCCTCGTTCCCGTATTTTTTTTTGACAACGTAAAATTTCAAGAACGTGACTCGATGTCAGATAGCATAGAGAGGGAATAACGAGGTTCAATTCAACGAGGTCACATCGATCTGCTTCGATGTAATTAGCAAGCATCGACCTTGTCATTCCGGGCAAATCGTGTGAATCGACCCACGCGCTACGAGTGAATAATTTTTTTTTTTTTTTTTTTTTTTTACGACCGGAACTTTATTTCGATCTATCCGATTCTGAAAAAAACGCAAGAAAACAGCCGCAGTCGATTAGAGATCGAACTTTTGCGGGTATTTTCAGTGACAATACTTACGCGGTATTTACCCATTCGTCACGTCATTATCCCGCGTCGAAATTTATACTGCGACTGGCAGGATACACTCGCATGATAATCGTCAAATGTTTTGACTCGAATCGCGAGTGTCGCCCGACGTTTACTGATAAAATATATGAGCTCCCGGTTGACGAGTGGGAAAATCTCTAATACCGCGTCACCGCATCTCCCTCCGAATCTCCTTTGCACGTCCGTCCTTTCCGTAAAAACGATAACTCACGCTTCGTTGCGAATCAGAAAGCAAAGATTTCCACGTAAAGCAAAGAAAAGACGAAAAGAAAAAAAAAAAAAAAAGCAGAAAAAAAAAATTGTGAAAATCGACTGCGAAAGCGAGTCACGCGCCGTTCGTTTCCTCGTAAGTACATACGGCACTGTCTTCGTGTGACTTTGTACACACGGATCGACACACTAATTCACGAGTAACTACGAGAATTGCCTAAGGCCGGTTATCTCCTTATCTCCGTACGTTCGTTGCGTCGATAGCAAAGATTCTTATCAATTAATTATTGCGGTTAACAAGTAACTCGCGTATCTTTATTAAACTGCAAACTCAGCGATTCCGCACAATCCAACAATTGTGCGTAAATCGCATCGAGTTAAATGTTTTTTCACGATAATGCCGATGAGAGAAAATAAGTATCTCTGGATGCGCTACGCATATTTTTAAACTTCTATAACAGTACACATTAATATAAGAAACTCGATAACTTCTTTATTGCAAAAACATCGTAAAATTTTTTTTTTTTTTTTTTTCAAAGTTTCATTGCAGTAAAATTTTTGTATAATAAATTTTATAGAAGTTATACGTTTTTTAACGATATCTGAAACGAAGTATTTCTTGTAATCCGCGATAGTCTCGAAACGGAATCATCGAATTCATCTGTTGCAGAGTTACGTGCGATTCGCGGTATAATTATGAATATCGACGATGAACAATGCGTTTTTTTTTTTTTTTTTGTGACGCGAACGGCGCGGTGAGACGGGGAAAGAAAGAGTTTACAACGTTGTGGGCGAAAGGCTACACGCGCTCTCGCATCCTCGGCTACGAATGGTGGTACCACGCGGTACCGCGCTACCGTACGTGTACCGTGTATTATCATTGCGTAACGCCTGCATAGCTTCGCTCACGATAGCCTTGAGAATGTGTTTGCGGTGAAAAAGTATGCAAAAGTATAGAATCGCCAGCGTCTTCTAGCGCCGTTCCGCAGTCACGATTATTTCACGTTGTTGGATTGTAATAACTCCGTCGTGTTGGAGAGGCCAGTTGCGTGCATCCCGACGTTGTTTCTGAGCGCCACGTTAATTATCGTCCTTTTCTCGAGGGGGGAAGTCCCAACGTTGCGATCGAAACACGAAAACAAGTAGAAGGGGAAAACCCGTCAATCGCATTGAAATCCATGCAAACGCCGCGTTTATCCTCGTCGTTTCCAATCGAAGCAAATCGAATGTAATATCAAAAGAGAAAAATCGTCTCGACGCAACTCTTAAAACTCGCAATCGCACGAACGCTATTCGCGTATAGAAAAAAAAAAAAAAAAAAAAAACAAATCCATGCAAACGCCGAGTTTATCCTCGTCGTTTCCAATCGAAGCAAATCGAATGTAATATCAAAAGAGAAAAATCGTCTCGACGCAACTCTTAAAACTCGCAATCGCACAAACGCTATTTGCGTATAGAAAAAAAAAAAAAAAAAAATCCATGCAAACGCCGCGTTTATCCTCGTCGTTTTCAATCGAAGCAAATCGTATGTAATATCAAAAGAAAAAAATCGTCTCGACGCAACTCTTAAAACTCGCAATCGCACGAACGCTATTTGCGTATAGAAAAAAAAAAAAAAAAAAATTCAACTGGATGGTCAACTATCGTCGTCGACGATATTGCATCGCAAAAACCGCATCAATTCGCGATATTAAAGACGCAGGGAGTCCGTTGCATCGATCACTCTCGATGAAGGATAATCGAATAATCGCCGCGCGTTCCAGAATGCGTTCTTACGTAATCCCAAGCGACACATAGGCATTCGCCGAGATATTTACGACTTTTATCGTCGGATTCGTGAATTTGCTGTTATAATTCGTTAAATTTCCTTAGTATTTAGAATGAATAGATATTTGAGAATTTATGAACGATTTATAAGAAATTCCTTCTTCCGATCGTTATCCCCATTCGTCTTCTTTTGTACAACGATTGGTATAAATTATTTTGTAAACGTAAATTTATGTATTGTACGTTTTTTCCTCGTAATCATCGCTTCTTACCGCCGCCCTTCTTTCCTTTGCCCTTTTTACGACCGCTTCGATTCTGTTTCTTCTCCATAAGTTTACGCGCCTTGAGCACTTGTTCGGGTCTCTTAAGCTCTGCCTTCGCCTTCACCTTTTCCTTGAGCTTTTGATTGTGACGTCCCCAATGGGTGTTCGGTATCGTACGCACTATAATAAAAGAAAAGAATCAATTAAAACCCAATAATAGCTCTCTACGATCGTAGAAATGGTCGGTATTCACGGATTTTCGCGAAATCGTAAGAATACACTAAATGTTTATGAATCGATGGGCAATTCGCTATTTTTAGCTCATATTTCGGCGGAACAACGAATTCCGCAACAATTCACAAGTGAATCCCGCAAATTCCCGCGACGATAGGTCTACGATGCTTAGTAAATTTTATTAACTGCACACGACATTACGAAACATTCCTCGCGTGTCATTCGTTACGTTATGAACACAAGAAACATTCGTGTCGCGGCCTATGAGTTGGTCAATTATTGTAGTCGGTCTGTGTACCGGTAGAATTTTTATCGTATCGTCTCGCCGCAAGGCCGCGAGATGTTTATTTTTTTTCTTTTTTCACAGCCGATGTTCAGCTGAATTGTCGTTCGCCAATTACCGATAGTTTCCTCTTTGAAGCTCTACATCGATAACCGGTTTCATTAATATTGATATCATCGTATCCGGGATGCAAAATTATCCGTTTAGAAATCCGTGCATTTTCCGTGTTTCTCAATCGCGTGAATTACGAACAATAATAAAAAAAGGTCGTTGTACTCGCAGCTGAAATAACATCGATTGATTATCGGGGATATATCGATATCGATACATATATATATGATTTTTTGTTGTGTTTTGTTGTATGCAATACTTCGCTTTACCGAACATCGAGCGAATTGTCTATTCGTCCCGAGGCTCCCGCTTGTCTTCGCGGCACCCGACGGGGGCGCATTCTCGAGAGATGAATGATCAATGGACCAGTCGCAGAAAAACTGTAAAGTCATTTATGCATTTCGCGAAAGGGTCATAACGGAGATGCGTTTATATCTGTCGATAAGAGCTGAGAATGCCGGCGAAAAAATATGATTCGAGTCTTCGTAATGAGAGACGTCCTTATTAACGAGTTACTCGATTATAATGAGAACTCTGTGCATCCGATGAGTAATGTCCATCAGTCGGAATTTCTACGGTGAAAGATATCCGTAGGCCTCTGCGAGATGCGCGGAGAGTTACATTACTCGATGACAAACCAACCGGTCGTCGCGTGCCGTACTATAAAACCGATAGGCAAAGTCGTGGCGAATAAACGTCTCGCAGACACCGCGCAAAACAGCGGGCAAAATAAATCAGTCCGATGTTTGACTGATCAATGAGATGCTTCCGGTATTTAACTTAGCGGTCGATTGAAGACCGCTTGACGGCAATTCGTACCGAAAGTCCCGTCGAGATAAAAATATCCGTTTGTCCTTATTACGCGATAACAACCAATTAGCGAAGTTGTCTCGAGCGCAATCACTCCGTTGTGTCGTCGCCGTTCGCAAATACCTACTCTCACGCGGTAGAAGAACACATTAAGTCCGATTTCGGCAATATTTCAATTATGTATTCGGTAACTTACGCTTTTGTGCGGCGGGCCGTTGATCCTCGTCATCGTCGTCGTTCGCGTCGCCCACTTTGCTCTTCTCCTTCCACTGCGTATAACGATTCGTCTTGTAGGTCGCGGGAATCCACGCACCGGATTCCGTACGGATTTTTCCCGCCTTTGAGTTCTGTGACAATGCGACAATCATTAATGCGGACGTTCGACACAAATAAACTATTGCTTAACGGATCGAACAATAAATAGACATACATTGTTAACGGTGACTATCTTTTTCTTCTTGCGATCCCATTTCTTGATCTGCGATTGCTGACGTCGGGAATCTTCGTTGTCCGCCGTTAGATCCATCTGTACCCTTTCGGCCTCCGTGGTGAAGTTATTTACCGCGAGTCTGTAAAAAAAAATAGAGTATTGAGAAAAATAAAATAAATAGCTATGTATTTTTACTGATTTTTTTCGTTAGGAATTTCGTACCCATCTTCCGTGTGTTTGTCGGGTGCGGCATACGGTATGTAAAACTCATCGTCACGTTTGTTAATTTTCTTAAGCTTTTTCGACGGTTTATAGAGATCGTCGATCCTTCGTTTCTTCGGTACGACAACTTGACTAAAAGTTGAATTTATATCCGCATCACTACTGGACGCCAAAGTCGATTCGGTTGTTTTGATTTTCGCAGCGTCGGCCGCCCTGTCGTTTCTCTCGGCTATTTTTCTCTTGAAATTCGTGATGCTTTCTTTATGCAACGCTCTCGTCGCTTTCATAACTTTGTAATCGACGGAAGAGGGTTTTGCGCCGATTTCGAAAATAGTCTGAAACGGCAAATAAATGTTTCATTGGCTGATGCGCGATTAAAGATATTGGTGAATTATTTTGTCGCTATTCGACTTACGCCTTGCGGTCGGTAGTTTTTCATTTGCGTTAACAAGTTAGCGGCTGCTGGCGCGACATCGCGATATTCGGGAATAACTCCGGCTTCGGAGATTCGTAATTCTTTCGTTCGTTTTACGCTCTCCACCGAAGCACCGGGTCGCGAACGAATGTATTGCTGATAACCGTTGCTACAGACTTGTTGCATGTTTCGCTGTCGAGAGTAATAGAGAAAATTAAGACGGATAGTCAAAATTGCGATGTAATTTCACGGGTGTTACGATACTCACTAAATCAGCGCTCGTGTCGTGCCAACATATCAGCTCCGCGAGTTCCTGTTCCACCATCGACTGTGGCATTTTACCAATCGATCCTTTCGGTGCGCTTTCCGTTGCGGACGCTGGAACTATGGTTAACGGCGTTCCGAGGAAAAGATGCAGATCCACGAGATACGCGTATTCGTCCGGCGCGACTATGTTGTACGCGGTACCAGTTCTGCCGGCTCTGGCGCAACGACCTGCGAATAAAAAATGTTTCTCCGTAAACAATCGATCGAAATAACTCGTTGACATCGAGTATCTCTCGTATTTGATAACTCACCGACTCTGTGAACGAATAACTTGCATTTCGCCGGGAAATTGTAATTTATAACGTTGTCGAGATGAGGAATATCGATTCCTCGCGCTGCGACGTCCGTTACTACCAATACTCTCGCTTTGCCCGATTGAAATTTCGCCGCGTTTATCTTACGCGCCGAGGCATCCAAATTCGAATATATGAAAGTATTGCTTATGTTTGCTAAATCCAATATCTGTGAAATATATTCGGATTAAATGATTGATATTTGTTTAAGAGGAAAGATAATTGTGCTGAAAGCAACTCACCATATGAATGTAATCCACGTGATGCATCGTTGCCGCGAAAACAACAGTTTGCGAATCCGGTTTAATAACGTGTTTCAGAAGCGATAATAAAACCGCTGGTTTTTCCTCCGGACGACACGTTATAAACGTGAGAGTTAATTCTTCGGGAAGTTTGCTTTCCACGTCCAATCGCACGAGAACGGGATCCGCGAGACCGGCTTTTGCAAACTCCACCAATACTTTCGGCAACGTCGCTGAGAACAGCAGCGTCTGACGCGACTCCGGGAGTCTGTTTGTTATCTCGTGGATTTGCTCTCCCCAACCCATTTCGAATAATCTGTAACGAGAACACGGATATGTGGATCATTAATAATTTGTATAGAATTACTGAATTTTTATCGAAAAAAAAAAATCATTAATTTTCTAACAAATAATTTTGTTTTTAAAGAGAATTCCGAAATAAAGAAAATAAAAAAAATCGACAATAAATAAAACCAAACGAAATTCAAAAAAATTGATTTATGAATTTTTTTCGTTAATACGGAGCAAAAAAACGTACCTATCAGCTTCGTCATAAACTATGTACTGTATACTGTTCAGATTTAAATCCATTTCTACGCATAAATGAAGAAAACGTCCCGGTGTTGCGACTATTATGTCCGGATTGCCGTGAACGGCGCCAAATTGATTATCCATGCTGTCTCCTCCCAATATAACGGCAGATTTTAGACCCGTGTATTTTCCGATTTCCTTGATGAACCTCTGAGTTTGAAGCGCCAATTCGCGAGTCGGCGATAGAATGAGAGCTCTGGCGCCATTTTTGGATTGTCTCGTCTTAAGCTTTTCGAATAGTGGGATGAGAAAACAGGCGGTTTTACCACTGCCGGTACGCGCCATCGCTACTATGTCGCGTCCTTCCAAAGCCAAAGGTATCATCTGCAGAAAAGTAAAAATCAAAATGAAATACTTTCTTGTATCGTCAAATATGGCTGTTTGCAATTCACAGCAATGCAACTGGACGTACCTTGCGTTGTATAGGCGTAGGCACTTTGTATCCGCGTTTCAGAACCCCTTTCAGCACAGGAAAACTCAGTGCCATCGCTTGAAAACCCCCGGAGCTTTTCTTGGCACCTTTTTTCTTGGCGTTTTTAATGTCATCGTCGTCATCGTCCTCGAAATCCTCGGGATTCGCGAAGCCGACTAACTCCGTATCGGTCATTCTGGTGTGTAGAAAAAAACACGATTTTTGTGGTTAGATTCGTCGAGTAATCGATTTCGATGTTGTAACACTTTTATTAGTCGAGACTCACTTGTTAATTGTTGGATTCAACCGTTTAACGATACGATTGAAGAACACCGTTTTCTATAGTTACAGTTTTATCAAAAAATGAGTTATCCAAAACACTTCGATGCATCCGCGCACGTGGATGTCAAAATCCGAAAGAGAACGCGGAACGAGGCATCAGCTGTGAGACAAATCGACAAATCGTATCGAGAGAGAATAACAACACAGCGCTCCTATATTTCCGTGGATAATTCTGAAACTAACGGCCAATAATTAGAGAAGTGACAATATGGCCGCGTTCTTGATTACAGCATGTATAAAACAAAGGTGATTATTTAACGTATAATACGACAATTTCTCGATGATTATTTCGAAAAGCGATAATCCGACAGTCTCCGAGCGTTAATACATAGCCTGTGAAAATTCACAAACGACAATCGATGTCTTCACGTCGATGATTAACCTAACTTTTCGACGCGCTCGTTCGATTGTTGAACGAATATTAACGAACCCTATTGTTTATTTTGTTTTTACTTGAATACAGAAGAGTCTTAAGTGGCATCATGAGAATCGAACAGTGTCCCGTTGTGAGAACGAGCGCCTGCAGCGACGTTTGCATACAGTGTCGTTGCTATCATGTTACTCCGGTGTATTTTAAAAAACGAAAAACAGCAGAAGAAAGGGTAACTGATAACCGTCATCAATAACATCGATAACATTGCCGTTTTAACAAAAGAAAAAACATAATTTCATTACAGAAAGCAAGAGTTCTCATATCTTTTGCTCCAAAGCCAGAAGCCAGACCTCAGGTCGTCGATGTTTGGCGCAACATGACGGTAGCTGAATTGGCGACTTCGGCAGACAGACCGATAAATCATATCCTCGAAGCAATTTCTTACGTAGATCCGGCGTATTACAATAAGAACAGTGTTATCGATAATCGCAATGTTCTATACGAAACGATCAGAAAAATAGGTGCCAAATTCAGAGTGATACCCAACCCAACGAATGCAATTGACGCGGAGAAGGAGTACGATGCCGTGAAACGGTAATTTAATTTTTTTTCATCGTAAAAATTATTTCATATGGAAGCAATTGGTTCATCTGAGAATTTTCCGTTTTTTTAGTCCGCCTCCCGATCCGTCAGTATCAGTCAAACGGCATCCGGTCGTAACGGTGATGGGACACGTGGATCACGGAAAAACGACGCTACTCGATTCTCTCAGAAACACATCGGTCGTCGAATCGGAATTCGGCGGCATAACTCAGCACATAGGAGCGTTTAACGGTATTCACGAAGTTTATCCGATCCTCCGTATCACCAATTAATCCAATTAATCTTTTACGATATAAAAAAAAAACTCGAAAATCATTTAATTCATACAGTAACGTTACCCAGTGGCGAGACGATGACCTTTCTCGATACGCCGGGTCACGCGGCTTTCACATCGATGCGCGAACGCGGAGCAAACGCCACAGATATAATAATTCTCGTCGTAGCCGCTGACGACGGTGTTATGGAACAAACTATCGAGAGCATCCGAATGGCCAAAGAAGCGAACGTTCCTATAATAGTAGCGATAAATAAGATCGACAAACCTGCTGCCGATATTGTAGGTAAACGTTGTTACGCGTATAGAAAAAAAAAAAAAAAAAAATTTGACAATTTTTATACAAAGCATAAAAAGGTTTTTTCGTTTGCAGGAAAGAACTCATTCGATGTTGGCTCAGCAAGGAATTCAGGTAGAGGCGCTCGGGGGTGATGTCCAAAGCGTCAATATATCGGCTTTGCACGGTACTAATTTGACGGAACTTGTGGAAACGGTAGCGACGCAAGCAGAATTGATGAGTCTAACGGGAGATCCAAAAGGTTTGGTCGAAGGTGTGGTGATCGAGGCGACGACGGATCCCGGACGCGGAAAGTTAGCGACTGTTCTCGTACAACGCGGTACCTTGCGAAAGGGTGCGGTTCTCGGTGAGATTTCGGACGATTATAAAAAAAATTGAACGGCCGCTCGGCTTTTCGTTATTCTCATTAACGAATCTAATTGTTCTGTCGTTTCAGTGAGCGGATTAGCGTGGGCGAAGGTGCGATCGATGTTCGATCACGCGGGACAACCGCTGACGGAAACGAGACTCTCGGAAGCGGCGCAGATAATCGGATGGCGCGAGTTGCCAAACGCTGGCGATGAAATTCTCGAAGTCGAGTCCGAGCGCAGAGCTCATATAGTTATCCGATTCAGGGAGAGCAAACATGCGGAAACCGTGGCTCTCCAACAAGCGAAAATAATCGAGAAAAAACAAGAGACGTATCAAGCGGTCCGTTCTACGAAATTCGATATATCCTCACGAGGAAAATGTTCGTTAACTTCTTTTTTTTTTTTCATATATTTTTTTTTTTTCTGGTTTCTGTAGGAGTATAAGGCGCGTTTGGAGAAAAATCGAACCATCGGAAGATACAAACCGAGAGAAAAGGGCCCCCGACCCAAGGAAACTGAGATAGACGACGGAGTGCCGAAATTCAACGTCGTGCTAAAGGCCGATGTCGCTGGATCAATAGAAGCCATTCTGGACGTATTCGACACGTACACCGACGATAATCGATGCCGTTTCAACGTTGTGCACTACGGCGTTGGTCCACCGACAGAGACCGAAATCGATTTGGCGAAAGCTTTCGATGGTAAAATCATAAAATACTAAAATTTTAGTCTTCGATGTATTTTCGAATGTTAAGGTAATTTTTTTTTTTTTTTTTTTTTCTCAGCAATTATATATTGTTTCAACGTTCCGGTGCCACCGGCCGTTAAAAAAGTTGCCGATAGCGACGAAGTAATCATTCAACCGCACAAAATAATTTACAAACTTGTCGACGACGTCAAAGAGAAAATCAGCAAGAAACTTCCGCTCGTAACAGCGGAAGAGATAATAGGTGAGAAATTCACTTTGAAAAATCCATGTGAATCAAAGATTTAACGATTTTTATAATCTACTGACTTTGTTTTTTTTTTTTTTTTACATTTTAAGGCAAAGCTAACGTTCTGCAGTTATTCGTCGTCACGGAAGGAAAGAAAAAGTGGAACGTCGCCGGCTGTCGATGCACCGAAGGAAAATTAAAGAAATCCGCGTTGTTCCGATTGGAACGAAACAACGAAATCATTTACGAAGGTCCGTTGAATAATTTTTCGTTTATCTTTGATGTAAAATCGATCGCTTAAAGTTTTCATTCGGAATTTCAGGAAAACTCGCGTCTATGAGGCATTTAAAGAACGAAGTCGACAGCATAAAAAATAACGTGGAGTGCGGTCTGCGATTCGAGGATCCGAAGGTTTCTCTGGAACCAGGAGACGTCCTCGTGTGCTATAGAACTTACGAAACCGAAGCTAAAACCGACTGGGATCCGGGTTTCTAAATTCAAGCGACGAATTTATCATAGAAATAAAAACGATACCAACAAACGATTGGCCTGACGGTGATAGAAAAATTACTGTACATAAATTAACATATACTTCATCGATGTCGATAATCCTATTTTATCGATGGTAAATATCTGTTTGAGAGAAAAAAAAAAAAAAAATGATTATGAGGATCGAAGAATGAATTAAAGGTTCAAGCGATTTTAAGTACAAATTGATTTAATTATTGCTCGAGACTCCATACTGATTCCTCGCGCGCGTAACTTTTCCGCGGCATTTTGCGAGGGAGGCGAACAGAGCAGGAACAAGGGCTTCCGGTGTCGCGATCTCCGTGAATCCGGATTTCTCGTTAATCGTTTTGCCGGACGCGAGTAGGAGGTCGTCGGACGGTTAAGTTTGCGGAATCGATTAATACGATAGCCGTCTTTGTGGGGGGAGAACACTGCCGAGAATCACATCGGGAATATGCGGTTTCCGCATCCCGTTGTGAATCTCGCGGCAAAAGTTATAGCTGCACGGTGTCGGTCGCGATTGCACGCCGTTAAATGCATATTATATATACTTTCGTCCAATCGATGATCGGCACGAAATTCATTCGCCGATCTATTTTTTTTTCCCTTCACACACGTGTATTGTTGTTTTTCTTTTTTTAATCCTATTCAGTCTATCGCAATCGTTTGATTTCAAAAGATCAACGGGCATCCGCTACATTGGCAACGCAGAGGAATAATAATACTTGAATCTGCATAAAGCTTGAAAATCGCGTTTCAATTACTTCATTTCGGCTTCTCTTTTCCTTTTCTTCGTTTTTTTTTCCGTTTTTTTCTTTTTTTTTCTTTTTTTTTTTTTTTTTAGACGAATGGCGTTTGCCGACGGGCGGACGCTCGTCGATCCGTGCAGCTTCTACTCTCATCGTTACTCTTCCTTAGCAAATATAATCGTGCGGCACGGAATCCCGATAAGTTACAATCGTTATGAAGCGTACGTTTCGCGAAACCGACGCTGCAGATGATGATAAGCGGTGAGGACGCCGCGCTTCTTCTTCTGCAAACGGCACAAAGCCGGTTCCTGACCAGCGGCAGCTGCTATTTTAGTTTCGAGCGGCTCGATCGTCGCATCCTTATCCGGATGAACGAAGAACGCGATCGAGTGCCGTCCGCGTCCGTAATGCTCGGGTACAACGATCCGATGTTTAAGGGCCGGTAGCTGCTGACCGGTCCAATTGGCGAGTATATCGCCGGTTTTTATGAGTATCGCGCCGGGCAAATGTCCGACACGACCCCAACGTCCGCTGAGCGTTTGGACCTCCAAACCACTTTCGCAATCCTGCGAAAAAAATTTAAAAAAAAAAAAATTCGTAAGTCAAAGTTTATTTAATTCTTTCAAATTTTATTCGAGAAATAAAAGCGAATGAAACAAAACACCTTGCGATATCAAACAAACGTATGTTGCATTACTTAATCCGTTAATAATCGCAAGTGTTTCACGGTCACGCGAGATACTCCGCGTGTGTCGCAGCATTGTCACCCGATAAGTCATCAACGCGACTGCGTTTGTCTCTGCCGCTGCTAAACTCAACTTAACAGACCCCCGTCGAGTCTAAAGGCGCTTTGTGCTGTTGGCTCATCGATGACGATATCCGGACGGTTTTTTTCCTTTCGTTAATTATGCTCCGTTTTTTTTTTTTTCTTTTTTTTTTTTTTACAGAGAGAGAGCGACGGATCGATGGAAATTACCTGAGCGAGAAGAGTGAACGTCCCGTAATCGCAACGAGCCCCGTAACGCATGAAACCGGACTCCGGAGTACCGGATGGAGGATAGTAGAGAAGACGAAGGGCCGTGTCGTTGTCGTCTTTCAGCATCTTCGCGTGTTTAGTCAACATGAATTCCGACGGTTGTTCCAACCCGACAGAGAGAGCCTACGCATCGTGATTTCTTTCTTATAGAAAAATTTGTCTCTGTCTTCTAAAAGGGCGGAAAAAAAAAAAAAAAAACGAAAGAGTGGGAAGTCGAGGAACAGACGTACGGTGAGTAGCATAGCTGAGAGTTGCTTCATGTCCCTCGCGAGTTCTTGAACCGATGTGCGAAAACCGGGAACATCCTCCTCGGGCAAAGCTCCGTCGTTTCCGGTTACGATGAACGCGTGTCTCGCTTCTTTATCGATCGGTATAGAAAATCTGCCGAAAAAAAGAAGAAAAAAATCGTAATTTTTATTCGCTATTCTCGAGGGAATTTGTTATTAACGAAATGTTTATTTTATTTTGGCAGAAAGACGAATTGTGCCAATGATACTCACTCTTCCATTTCCGGCTTAACGTATCCGTGATTGGAGGGTGCGACGCTCTCATATTTGGCACGCGAATCCTCTGGCAAGTCGCAGAAAGCATCCAACGCTCTGTACACAGCCTTCATCTGTAACATCGAGAAAATATTACTGGCGCAAACGTTGAGAGATAATTTACTCGCTGTCTATCAAACTGATGTCCGAAAAAAAAAAAAAAAAAAAAAAAAAAAAAAAAAATGGCTGCGAAAGTAAATCGTCGACAACGCGATTACTCGCCAAGAAAACTGAGAAAAACGAGGAACGAAGCTAAAAACTTACGATCGAAACGATAATCGATATAAAATCCGGAAGCGATAATATCGAAATCGGTTTTTGCGGATTAAGAATATTTTCTCGATCTCCGTACTCCGAAATCGAAATTTTAGTTTACGCCGTTAAGAATTCGGGGTAAAGCAATAAGAATCTCACCTCGCGATCGCTTCCTCTTTATTTTTTTTCTCTATAATCGTAGATTTGCTTCGAGGAAAACAAAACCTACTTTCCGGGTCGTCCCTCGCGCGCGATCTCGCATCTGGATAAACAATTTTCGATTTGCTTGTTTGCGGTCGCGGGGTGAATCGTCGTCCGTGGCGCGTGGAATATACTCTCCGGAGAAAAGTTCCCTCGTCACGAGTAACGAGTCTCAACGCGGAGACGATAAAAACGTCGTTTTGCGTCAAAGGTGCATTTCTGCGAAGTATTACAGCCGATTGGTTCGAAATCTCTCGACAGTGCAATTGCCACGTATATGTATACGAATAGCAAACATTTCTCGTTTTCCGTTTGCGAATGAAATATTTATCGGTTATTTTGATTATTAAAATCGTGCTTTGTCTTCATTTTTCATTTGCGACGGCAACGTGTCGTATTAATCTTCGCGAAAGAAAGAAACCCGACGCTCGGTGGAATGAGGACAACCGTGTTGCGGATATCGAAACCGTCTCAGGCGCTACGGCTTCGGAATATCGCAAACGAAATCACAGTCAATGAACGCCCGAGACAAAGCGCTTATACTTAAGAGACACCGAGAAGAAACCGAAAGATTATGTCATTCTTGGTATCCCACATGTGTCGGGGATCGGGTTCTCCTCTACACGATAAATTCACGTGATTTCAACGCCGCGAGGCTTTTTAATCTTTTTCACCTTTCGGTACGAAGTTTAAAAAAATTTTTTTCCTCTACTCATAGTCGTTATACGGCTATCGAATTCGTATTAAACTACACGTATGAGAGTTGCATTACCTACGTAAACATACCGCGTGCATTTATGTTTCTGTGTATAAGTGGTGGAAAAAAAAAAAAAAAGATCGCGGGAAACTTGCATTTACCGACTACACGAGTACCGCGTAACGTCGTACGCGCGGGATACGAATGCGATATCTCGGAATCGCTCAGTCACGCAGTCCCCACTCCGATTATCCGGTCGCGCGATTAACTGCAACTATTAGGTGCGACTGGCGAGTTTTCTAATGTCTCGAAATAAAAAATTAAAAAAAAAAAAAAATTGGAGACACTGAAAAAATTATTAGTTCAGAGAATTAATAGTTAATCGGGAAAACAAATTTTCCGAAAAAAGTAGTTATCCCAACAAATTTTTAGTTTTCGTAATGAATCATTTTTTTTTTTTTTTTTCGTGCGTTTATAAATTTTGATAAATCGAAACCGCAGTGCGTTGAGACAATTTTTTTCATTTAATTCGCAATCCTCTCGCGGCGAATTTATAGCTGCGATTGCGGTGCGCGAAGAGATTGACGAGTTCGCACCATGTGCGGCAGGCAATTTCGCGCACGTGTTTTGTCGCTCCTGCGTGACAATCCGTAGTCAGCATTTTTCGCGAACTCTGAATACTCTGCTCGGCAATCTCGAGATTAGCAAACTTTAACTTGTTAACGACACGCGCTTCGCGTCTGCGCACCGTGTTGAAACCGGATAATGACGAGCCGAAAGGGACTTTCGCATTATCTTCGGGGAATTGTGTAACTCGAAAGTTTCGATCGAAAAAAAAAAAAAAAAAAAAAAAAAAAAAAAAAAAAAATGTTCGATCGATCGAATGAGAAATTAGTCGAAATCGATTTTTCATACAATCGATAAATCCGAAAAAGATTATGTATATGTGATATTATCTTAATGATTATGACGCGAAGCGAGGAGAACTTTCGCTCCGACAGACGGTGTTCTCATTGCGGAAGGTCAGAGCCGGTAAAATCGCTTCGGGGCTCCTTTCGCCCCGACAATCATTCGACAATAGCCGAACGCGATACGAACTCTCGAGGTGAAACTTTGAAATAAAAATTATCGGGTTTCCCCCGCTCTCGCGAAGCAGCGATATTTTTTTATAACGCGCGTTATACAACGAAAGCAATTCAATTTGCGTTATCTCGCGAATTTGTAAATGAACGATGTGTTGCCGCACAGTCCGCTGATTTCTCAATCGATGCGAAATGACGCGAGTATCCCGGTAGGAGAGATCGATTTGTATTATCGCGTTAGAGACGACAAGGCCGCGCGGTATATACGACGCTTTATCGGAAGGCCCTTGAAAACGGTCGGTGATCGGTCAATAAGTTGTTTGAAACTCAACGAAATTTTTTTCGGATCTTTTTTTGCTTCGCTTCATCATCGTTATGAGTCGATGTATTACGACTTCCAGCTTCGTTGACGCCGTTTTTAGTTTTTATTCGTATTTTCGTTATTTTGCAGTAAATACGTCTTTACGGAGGCGCTTTTTTTTTTTTTTTTTTTTTTTTTTTTTTTTTTTTTTTTTTTTTTTTTTTTTTTTTTTGTTACCTTGCAATCAGGGATGCCATGGTTCACGAGCAACGCCAATCCCTTCTCGGAGAGAGCCCGCACGAGCTTCGAGGCGACCTGCTTTACCACTCCCTTCTGCGGGCATCGTTCGGTGCCTGAAATGGAAAAAAAAAAGAGAGCTGAAGGAGGTCGGTTCACTTCTACAGGTTGATTCAGAAATGAAACGCTTTTACGTATTTTATTAGAGACAAAAATTCATCGCGCTGTTCGTCGGAAACATCGATCGCGCTGAAGACGGTTAAAAAAACGCGGAAAAATATATCGCATTACATTTTCCGGGATTTTTCGATTCCAAACGAAAAAATCGCAAAAACGGCCTTTACGCCATTTTTTTATGATTTTTATTGCTCTGTTTTTTATATCGAAACGAAATCACCGTTTCTTTTCAACAAGAAAAAATATCTTCGATTATGATTTCCGAAATATTTTTCGGAGTATTTCGGTTTCTCGTGAAAAAAAATCGCAAAGATTATCCGTATCACGGTTTTTCGATGTTTTTTATTTCACCAAAAAATGTTTTTCTAACATTTTTCGGGTTTTGTATTTTTTTCAATGAAACATAATGGGGACTTTGGTTCGCGCGTCACTTGTATCAAAGTATCGAAAATCGCAATTTTATCCCCCATAATCAGTATCGCTACAAAATCTTTTTCATTTGACAATGAATCCCTATATACGATGTATGTTTTTCCCCCACTGAAGACGAATCTGTAACGGATTTTACTCTGAGTTCAATATTCAATACGGAAACGGATACCGGAAGAAAAAAAAAGTTGTTTCGCGATTACACATCGCAGTGAGTCATAAAACACAATAGTGCTTTATATATTACAGCTGCTGAAAGAGTGCAGGAGATCTCAACCTCAAAATGATATACGACTGTTTTGCGTTACGTCTCCGAAACCGTTAAATTTCGTGTTCGCAGAGTATCGCTGTACGAGTTTTGTATCGTATAGAACAACAGTAGTAAATTTATATTTGACGTCGAGCGTCGTTGAGCTTTGCGCGCGTTCGTGCTTCAAGTATGAATAAACGTGTCGACTTTAAGACATAAACTAGCAGAGCCACGAAAAAAAAAAAAAAAAAAAAAAAAAAAAAAAAAAAACTGCTTTTGCCGTTAGCGAGTTATACGTCTCGTGCGTTCGATGGGAGGTACACGTGTCGCGTTCGTACCTCGAATATCTTTATGTGGAAGCGAAACGATATGCGAGTGTTAGCGAGAGAAACTCGATTGCGGAAGCGCGATTTATATCTCGGTATCCGAATTGCGGCTGTAGAAACCATGTATGCGCATGCGCATGCGCATTTTTTTCTCATTTCGTGTACAGTACTTTCTGTTATATTTGCTATTCCTCATAACCTTTACGATCGGTGTTGCGAATTTTAGGTTTAACCCGTCGTATCCTGGTACGACGAATTTTACAGCTCATCGGGATAATCCTAAAGATTCTTTACGGTGTATAAAAAAGATCGCAGACTAAACGACGTTTTTTTTTTTTTTTTCTTATCTGTTTCGTCTCTTCTACGCGCGTGGCAACTTTTCTATACGCGAGCGTGAAATCTTGTATCTTCAGATTTCGGCCTCCGCGGTATTGTAAAACATCGAGGTGCGACCTCGGTAAAAAATTCTCTCGACCTCGCTATTCGCGAACCTCAGACTCGGCACTTTCGTGATGTATATACTTAACTGTACACACACGTGCGCGCGCACACGCAAAAAAAAACTCTATTGTACACACAATTGGCTTGTATTCCCGAGCGTCGAGAATAACGAACGCTTCGAAGCTTTGCATACAAAGCGACGAAGCTTCGAGCGATGATTCACGTGACGTCTCGAGGGGAGGGTCGGACCTTCGAACGATTTCCTCGATCCAAAGTCGATCTAAGCCAATCTCTGCTACTCGTCCTCGCGCACTCTCTGGCAATACGAGGGATACGACGTTCGTAGACGAAGTGCTCTGATCTGCCGCGACTGCTCTTCGTCACTTCGTGTGTATAAACTATTACGCGCGAGAAACCCGCGCCTCACGATGAGTTCAACTCGGATTCACGCGAATGAAGTTCGTTGACGCAAAAGCCAAATTTATATTTAGTTCTCTAACGAATGAATGGAGAGTTCTATTGCTATTTCTATATATCGAATTGAGTCATCTATAACGACGCTGAGTAATTGACGGCGGCAAAGTAGGTATCTAATACACGAATACGGCAAAGCGAACGCATATAGTTTTAGTCGGCTACACGGAGTCTCGAAAATTCTGTAACGTTCGGCAAATTTTCTTCGCTCTACTTGGGCTCTTTGAAGCCAACGAATTAAACGAAAAAAAAAAAAAAAAAAAAAAAAAATGGACGTTGACGCAAAAGCCAAATTTATATTTAGTCGCTGTCGGTCGAATGAAAGGATTTCTATATACTCTATCGTAATAACGTCGCTAATTACCGTGGCCCCTTGATACGACGTTAAACGACAGGAATATTATATGACTCACTGTGGGATCGAATGATCTCCAACGCGAAGAGTAATAACTGCCAGCAAAGACTTTGGTTGGTGAATTCATAGAGTATATACTTTAAAAAAATCAATTGCTGAATAATAATTCGCTTGCTGACTGAAAAAAAAAAAAAATCGATCTGTTTTATCTTACGAAACATCGAAAAATGCCGAAAAAAAATGTAATTAATAATCGATTCGATAATGAATTCAAATTCATACGAAATTACATGTTCCAACTTCACCGTTTTAATTGCATACGGAAATCGAAGAATTACGATGATATTCAATGATTGAATGATATTTTTTTCTAATTCTACGAATTTCAATAGCGGAAAATATTGCAATTCTTAGAATTTCATATGCGATTGTAACAGTAAAAATAGAACATAAAAATCTTATGTGATCGAATTAATTCTCGAAACGATTAAAAATTACATTTTTTTTTTTTTTTTTTCGATGATTCGTTAGTCGCCGAGTGGCCAAAGTATCACGCAAGTTGCGGGCGGATAGCGGCGACCGCCCGCGGTAAGTGACGAAGCGAGAACCGAGGGATAGTCCACCGGAAAGCGACTCGTTCGCAAGCTGATATTGTATCGCTCCGTTCTCCTCGTAGCGTATATTGCGGCTGGCGCTCGGTGACGCACGTCAAGCAGGAGGCGGTTACCATACATGTGTATCTTACCAATACGTACATAACGCGATTGAACCGCGTGTGCGTCTCGAAACGCTCGAATCGGCGAGAACCCGAATAATTCGACGGTATACGCGTTTATACACAAGCTGTTCCGACACACATAAGTTGACTTGTATTATACTTCGATACGTAGAAAAACGTTCGAATGTATGTTACGCGGAGTCTCGCGAAACTGCGGCTCTACGATGGATTCTTATCGCTAACGGTTTTTCGCACACGTTTTGCTGATTGTTCGAAGAAAGAAAAAAGTATTTTAACTCGCGGGTTATAGTCTGAAAGTCCTTACAATCGCCACAATCTCAACGGAAACTATACGCGTACCGACATTTCGTAAAAATCGATCATTTTTATCGGGACAACGAATCAAAATTTATAAGTCGTCAAATATTTACGTGGAACAAATATAAATGTGCGGAATATTATTTACAGCCGCAATACTATACTTCCTGTATTAATTATTTTTATCATACCGACGTCGATTCTTTACCTCTCAATGCAATTATTCGTCTTTGCGTATATTTAATAACAATAATATCGTATTTCTCAAAATGGCACCTTTAAAATTAAACGGTAAGGGGTTCTCAATTTTTTTTTAGGTTATTCGTATCATCGCTCTATAGTATTTTGTCGTTTTTTATTTACTTCTTACATGCAGTTACGACGGTGCGAATTAAAGTGATTTATAGGTTAGGTGTAAATCGTACAAACATCGAGGGTTCATTTTTCGGCTTCGGGATAGTAAAGTGCATAAAAATTTCGTCGATATTTGAATAATATACGAAATAATGTGTACCCCGACATTAAATATATTCTCGAAAAAAAAAAAAACCTGCGGAAATACTTAAGCAACGCTGACGCGCTACATATCTCCATGAGGTATCGGTACGATGTTTGCGACAACCTGTGGGGCAATAATTCTGTCGTCGATGAATTACGAATTCACGCGATATATATCACTTTCCCAGAAGGCCGATTGATTTATTACCGACGGCTTTGTTTTCTCGGGTGCAATATTCCATCGCGTCTGATGCCAAAACGGAAAAAAAGACTAATCGATGCGCCGGATGTTTACCCCATTTAATTCGTAAGTATGTATCGTTGCGCGCGCGGGTGGTACACACGGCAACGGTAAGAAACGCAGCGTGGCATCGAGTGAGGAAACATTATTGGTTTTATCGGTAAATTTTATCTCGAACGAAGGTATAACGCTCGCGCGTCTTTTCCCCGTACCCTCTCGAGACCGCCCTCTCCTTATCTTTACTCTCTTGCAGAGTACAACAGATACTTCGCTCACATGTTTTAACGAACTCTCGTGCGCTCTGACGACGAAACAAAAAGAAATAACAATAAGAACAACGCAACCAACCGCGTTGCAAATCGAGATAAGCCGATAATTGTGAACTCGAGAGACCGAGAGGGAGTCTAAGTCACGAGTCTCCGCGAGCGGTACACGTGATATCGTTAAATACGAGACTTGGCTACAGACTCGCAGGAGTCACGCGCCTGTTTTTTTTTTTTTTTTTTTTTTTTTTTCATGTATTCACCTGTACCATCATCATACGTCATCGTTTGTTTCCTTTAAAGCAACGAATCGCCTTAATGGCATATGTAAGAAAAAAAAAACCCGAGCGATGCGTGTCACACAAATCTCAGCTCGTTGATGTTAGACACTCGTTAACGAATTCATGTCGATCTATTTTCATTATTATTATAACGCGGATGATCGAATAGATAATGCACCGGTCTGCATATCGAATCGATAGATTTGATTGACATTTTTTTTTTTACGATGTCGGAGACATTCGTCAGTTTGAGACGCATGCGCGATATCGAAATATATTAAAATACAATGTTAATGGCTTCCATTATAATTCCCATTAAAATTCAATTTTAATGAATTTTCAATAAAAATAAATTTTTATGAGTTTTCAATAAATTTCCATTTTTATGAATTTTCGATGTAATTCCGTTTTAATAAATTTTCAATAAAATTCCATTTTAATGAATTTCGATCTCTGGGGGAGCGATACGCGGAGAATATGAAAAATTTGGGCGGAAATTCGATCGTAATGAAAATTATATCTCGTCGTGAGTACCGTCTGGACGCACTTTCGTTCGCGAACAGGGCGAGTATCGGGAGTTTAATTTACAGCGTGTAGAAAGTCCGCGGCAGGGTACGAAAGGGAGTGACGCTGCGCAGCTGTGTTAGAAGTTGTTGTCGATCGGTATAACTATGTATGTACCGTAGTGACATTTACAAGCGCAGGTACTCGGGACATATAATAACGGGCAACGAGGGCCACCGGTAGACAGGAATTTTGCAACTGCTTCGGCCCACGCGCGCGTGCAGCGTGCAGTTACTATGATAGTAATACAAGACTGCTGATACCTATGGAACGATTCGCAGTGATACCCACGCGTCTCCTTTCAACTTCGCGACTTTTACATTTTTAGCTCTAAACTCGAGACGTATCCTTTCTCTGCACGGGAAGAAATCGTATAAAATGAAATCGTCAAATTCCGCGAAAGACGAAAGGTATGAAAAAAAAAAAAAAAAAAAAATGGCGGTGCAATCGCGTCGGGGATTCCCCGTTATTATGAAAACTTCGAAAGGCCTCGAGATATATGCTTCGATTATGTGAAATATCGATACTCGGAACGCTCCGCCGTTGTCGCTACCTGACGCGAGTCTCGAAGAAAACAGATAGCGGAAAAGCACCGATTAGCAGTGGGTATGGAATGTTTCCCCAGTATGGAACTGCGGTTGTCGTGTACGCGATAGTCGACCCGCATTTTTTTTTTTTTTTTTTTTTTTTTTTTTTTTTTTTTTTTTTTTTTTTTTTTTACGCGAACCTATCTATGATACAATTGAAACTGTGCGAAGTACTGTACTGTAATGGAGGAGCTGTGTGTGCTACTGGTTTCACTGTGTAAGTTTCGTAGGCTCTTTGTCACGCGCCTCCAGACGGAATACCTAAACTGAATTCTTCTTTCGCTTTCGTAATTCCTTGTAAAGGCGCAATAGGGGAGAGAGGGCCCTTGGCGTGCCTTTCCGATCTCGTCGTGTATATAACACATGTGTCGTAAACAATTCGTCCCCCGGATAACCCTAATTAACCCTAATTACCAAGAATACCGCGGGGCGACGTGTTGGATTATGCATAAAGCTCCGTTCTATGTCTATTAGCGCTAATACGATAGAATGTTGGTGACGATAAAACTCCCACGATGTTTTTTTTTTTTTTTTTTTTTTTTTTTTTTTTTTTAAACCAACGATACATTTCTATAGATACGATAAAAATATTTTCTAAAATATAAAATATTTATTTCGTTATTTTCAACTATAGATTTGGTAACTACAAATCGACTCTTTTCTCAGTGTGGACCATCGATAAAATGGCGGCGGGTATTATCTCGAGATTATGACAATATAAAAATAAAACTGAGACTGCGAAAATTTGAATATCGACGAGTGATCTTTTTTTTTTTTTTTTTCGTTTTTTTATCAGTACTTTTTTTTAAATACCGTTCTGTATCCGTTATACGCAGAAAGTCGTTCGAGATAAAAAAAAAAAAAGATCGATCGATGAAGAAGATCTATACATCGGAGCGATTATAAGACGATAAATCGTTCGCGAACTGTCGACAGGCGAATATATATTATTGCAATAAGAAAGAGCGCGAACCACAGAGAGCGCGATGCGCGGTGTTGTCTCAACGCGCAATAAATTGTAATTCGATAGGATTATTCGAGAAGCTCTTCTGGACGACAGCGCGGGAGAGATCGGTAGTATTATCGTATCGATATCGTATTCGCGGTAACGTTAAGTTATCTTTCAAGGAATAGAGAAACTGCTTATTTATCGTCGTTATGCATCGCGCAAAATGCAATTCCCCGCCGGTATACCTACAGGTGATAAATGAGAAGAGTTGTAAAAGAAAAAAAAATAAAAAATAAAAAATAAAAAATAATTCTATGCCGCACGCGGATTGATTTACCGTTCATCTAAGAATTTTTTTTTCTCGATTCTCCTATGTAATCGAGACACGAGGTGACGCGGATAACTAACGTTCAACGAGTTTCAAATCGTAGGCGGTGCGCGAAAGTGCTACACCAGGTACCGGCAGTCACGTGAAAAACTTCCTTTGGCATCGTTTTCTAACTTTCGCTCCGAACGTCTGGTGTGAATTTCTCGGCGGAGGGTTTCGCGGATATATACTCAATGGAATTTTTCGCCTATATATCGATTCGTTGAGTCGATACAATTTTTTTCAATCGAAAATAAAAATTCATTGTCGAGTTTCGATACATTTTTTGCCGAAACCCCAATCGCAGGGGCGACGGGGGCGCGTCGAACCGCATGTTGAAAAAAAATTATTCGAACGAATAATTAATTGGAAAAACTACTTTCGAAAAAAAAAAAAAAAAAAAAGTGGCGTGCCAAATTATTATTATTTTTTTCAACGAATTATTGATTTTTCGAATTAATACATTTTTTCAGTGCGCATAGTAATTTTTTTATTTTTTATTTCGCGCTTCGAAAATGGCGCGGTATGTACTTCCGTCTCATATACTCACAGCGTGAAATCAACAATTTTTTACGCGATCCGACTATCTCCGGACTTTTTTGGATTTTTCAGTTTTTTTTTTTTTTATATTCAATTTTTTTCGTTTTATACATTTTTTTCCATTGCCAGAGCTTCCGTCGGCAAAGCTTTCGGAGACTTCGATGCTTGACTAAGAGCGTAGCTTCTCGTGCCGCTCCCTCATTTAGCCGCGAATTTCCCAATCGAATTATTCGCGCGCGTATATACATATATATGTATATATATATTCAATAAAAGGTGAAAGAGCTCAGGAGACACCGAGCGATATAGCTGTACCGCGACGTTAAGCTCATCCCGGAAGCAAAGAATGCGAATAACGAACGCAATACAGAATGTCGCCAGAGTTCGATGCACTTGCTTCGTAGTTTGAGTTCTCGTCGTCTGTGTCGTCGTGTGACACGCTTCGTCATTCCCCTCGCGATTCGGCTTAAACTTTAGCGAAGAAATAACGATAATTCAATTTCAAGCGGATTCTCGCGCCGTTATGATGAGTTTTCGTTTGGTCAGTAGTAATACGCGATAGAAGAATAACGCAAAGCAATGAGTAATAGAGTATATAGTATAATAATCGCGATAGACACAGATAGGTGTTCGCACACGAGAGGAAAGGAGTGACGCCATGTAGGAGCACGCGGCAGGCGGCTGATCAGCCATTCTCTCTCCTCTTTTTTTTCGTTTCGCCTCGTCCTGTGTCTTTTCTCTCTGTCGCGCGGTTCCAATGCGCGGAGAACGTTCGTGTTTTTTTTTTTTTTTTTTTTCCAGGGACGACAATTCACTCGAGTGTCGCGAATTTCTCGAATAAAACATTGCAACGGTATGCGCGAATTACAGAAAAAAAAACAAAATGACGAACGAACACTACGAGCTTCGTAACGGGACGCAATCGATGAATCGTTTTTTCCAACTTTCCTTTCGATATTTCTCGAAAGATATATCGAAAAAAACGTTCGTAAAAAACCCACAAATATTTTCGGAATGCAAGTCATCGCTTGGACCGGTCGTTCTCGACCTTTTCGAAAAAAAAAACCGGAAAGTTGGTAAAAAAAATTGGTAATAATAATAATAATAGCCATTATTATAACTCGTTGCAATTTTTTTTGCAACTTTTATCTTAATACCGAAAATCACTGTTGTCGCTAAGAAAATCGCCATTGCTAAAAAAAAAAAAAAAAAAAAAAAACCTCATGTTTGCCGTTCACGAGAAAAAAAAAAAAGATCGAAATGCAAAACTAGTAAATGGCTCATTGTTTTTTGTTCTCGAAGATTTGAACACGCGGACGCGGATCTTCGTGGTAATATATTAATTGTTTGTCGGAATTTTTTTTCGCATTATGCTTATCCGGATGTATAATCGACATTCTAATATCTATACAAGGCAAAGGTGAAGGCTTTGGTTACATATTCGTATTAGGTAAGACCTTGAAAAAAGCATCAACAGCGAAGTATGCCGCGATCGTACTACAATAATTAGTCGATGTTTGCGGTGAGTTATAATTCCGTATATAAACGTGCGTAGGCTATAGATCGCGTATGGTAAAGTATAATCGCTCGCAATAACGTACAATGTAACGATGACGTCGCCTACAGAAGAGAATTAAAGAATAATGTTCATCACCGCGATGATATCGGTCACGAAAAACATCGCGAATACAGAAATCGTGTTATATGTTACAAGGGAAATGCATAATATACGCTAAAAATGTCGTCGTTCGTAGATATATGCGTTGTGCACTGCATACGCAAACAGTGTGCGCAGCGGCGCATCGCGCGCGTTCTACGTAAAACGGAAGTGCAACGGATAAAACTCGGTAACTTGGCACGTCGTATTTTTGCGGCCCGACGTCGAGATTGAACATTCGCTTTGTCGAATGACGGTTGAGTTTCAAAAACTTTCCAAGCCGATTTCGGCTTCGCGAAGTTTCTGACTAAGTAACTAACCTATGAATCGTGGACTCGGGGGGCGAGTGACGCTGATGTTCAGACAGTTTCGAGTCGCAATATCGGGATTCGCGAAAACAAAAAAATGTGCACAACATACGCGCTTAACAAGTCAACAGATGGATATTATCGCGAAACGGACTTTCGCGGTGCAAAAAGTCCGGAAGGCTAAACCACGAGTTGCCTAATAAAGAATAAAAACAATGCTCTTCGTGTGTATTCGCGTTACGGATTGGTGCGCATGCGCAGTACGCTAACGAGTGTTACACGCGACAAACAAACGATGAAACGTAACGATACTTCGCAAAAGCCAACGAATAATAATAAAAACATAACAAATAGAGGTCGAACGTCGCTCGAGTGTGTTAGTTGTCCGGAATATTGCAAGTTCGGTGAAGTGGACGACGACGGCGAGGGCACTTCGAGATACGACGCGAGTGAGTGCGCGAGAGGTCCCGGCGCTGTGCTCTTTGTGACAAACTAAAAGCGTATATATATCGAGGGGGTTACAAGTATAGGCCGGTCTCCGATGTGAAACCCTTTGGTCGTTGGCGCGATGCCCGGTGCAAACGGAGCAACTCGCCGAGAGATGAAGAAAGAGAGAACGCGGAGCTTCGGTGAGCACTGCGCGCGAGCACTCTGAGACTCTTTTCGAGATGTCTAGACGCAACCGAATCGTTTATAAATCCTATAAGTATATGTGAGAAGCTTCCACGCGAGATTCTCATCGTTTCGCGAGAGACACACTCAGCCGCGTCTTGGTTCGCGCGTAGCTATTCCGATCTCGCAAGGAGAATCTCGCGACGTTGTTGTGTGCGTTCTATGGCCCGCGCGCGAATCTTTCGCCGTTACACGGCGGTCCAAAGACGTTTGGAAACCAAGACGACAATTCGGAACACTTGGCGCGCTCTTTGCTCGGAGCGTACTATGCGTTTTAAATATTTCGCTCTACTATCGCGACACGGCCCCCGACGATCTTGCAGTAGTGTTTTATTTCGCTCGACTGATGTGTGTGTGTGTCAACGAGGACACGCGCCGCCGTGTCACAGTTGGAGAAAAACTCGACTCGTCAAACTCGCATGCTGCGTTATATTATACATATATACATATTACTATTATAATAAAAATAATAATACGTAGCATTTTCCTTTATCATTGTGCGTTTAATTATTTGTTTTTTTTCTTTTCATTCGATTCACTTATTTCGTAATTATGTAAATACATCGATAAATACAATATTTAAAAAATTTGAAAATTTTATTATTAAATACGTAACTATATAAAATAAAAATGAGGAAATAAATAATTAAATGCAAAATTATTATTATTATTATTATTTGTTATTGCAATACATATACACGATGATACAAGAAAAATCGTAGGTACGGTATACTTTTAGCCGACGCACTGACCCCACGCTATATTATTTCGTTATAATAGTATAATAATACTATAACACGTACGACAAAGTCATAGTCCACTGTTAGGCTCGTCCTCACGCGCAATTTAATCGGCACGCTCTCTTTTATGTAGGTACGCGCGCGACTGTTACTCATAACGTATGAATAAGCGTCCTGAATCTAATATCACGATGAGACAAACTCGTGATACTGTAGCAACGAATCGTTTTAAGACCCTCCGTGGTGCACTCAATACTCTCGTACGATAATATATATACGAATAATAATTCCTATGTATTTATTACGTGTTCGCGATGGAGTTTCTCGCGTTATGTTGCACAGCAATTTTCCGCATATATATACATTCGTTGCTTTCGATTTTAGCGATAATACGCTAATTACGTATTACGACGATGCATGAGAGAAATTCGTTTCCCGAAGCGGTACCGCGTGTCGAAAAAACATCGATTCATCATCTGCTGCAGTAATAACCAAAAAATTGCAAAAAATATTTAATCGGATTAATTAGTACTCATAAAAAAATCTCAAAAATTCGTAATGCAAAAAAAGTAATATGTATCATTTTCAGAACTATAATACGAAAAAAATGATGAAAAAAAACGAAAATCATTCGATTTTAATAGTTCGTACGATAATTCCGCGATGTATTGCTACGCGTCCATAAAAAGTCAGATGAGATGATCGTTCGAGATTTTTGCAAATATTTCGAGGTGATTCAGCTCTCGAGGCCTCAATTCTTCTCGTCGAACTATTTCGCCGACAATGCTTTACGTATTATAGTTACGAGAAAGTTTTTTCGAGGCTGAATAGTTAATGATTCTCGTTTTTCTACTCCGGCGATCCCCTGCGAAACTGGTTTCGCGAGTTAATTCACGAGAATTCGAAATTGTTGCATCGATTTGTTTGTTTCGAGGTTATGGATCCCCCGTATCTACGAAACTCTCGTGTACCGTCGATGAAACGATAAATGCAACAAAACTCGCAACTGAAAAACCCTGTAGAACGAGAGAAACACATCGGTGCGGAGTCTGAGACTCGCGCGGGGCGGGGAGGGGTTGCGGAGAGGCCCTTTGTGAGAGAGAGGGGCTCTGACCTCAACAGTGCCTCGTTGAGGGGAGAGACCCACGGAGATGAGGGTCGCGGGGAAAGGAGAGGAGTCTTCTCTCCGTCGGTCTGCCGGGCCCCGTATAACTTCGGTTGCCAGGCAACGCGCGGCGAAACGTTTCTCTTTCTCTCCTATCTATATCTATCTTTCTATCTTTCGTTCTATATCTATTCTTTGCCGCCCGACTATCCTTCTCCGGGTCGTCGCCTTTCCCATCGCAAAATTTTCTCCGCCGCGTGAGCGCTCGCGTTCGTCAAAACTATTTCCCACGCGTTGTGCACGAGAAAAAAAAAAAAAAAAAATCTTCGTGAGAAATTGTCATTTTTCACCCCGTCAAAGCGAAAAAAAAAAAAAAAAAAAAAAAAAAAAACGTAAAAAACGGAACTGAAGACGAGTGCGTGGGCGGTGAAGAGAGCACAGGGCTAAAATAGAAAGAGACCGTATAGCCTAATTCGTCGAGGTTTCCAGGTCCCTTCCTCTCTCGTCGCATCTCGTGCGGTTTAAATTTTCACAGTTTTCGGAGGTCGCTGCTCCGTTTACGAATACAGCCGATCTTTCACGAAGTCATTTCAGCTTCGCGTGCTCTCTCTCTCTCTCCAGTTATTCTCGATGAAGGCAATTCACGAAAGCGCGAGAGGGATGGGAAAACTCGAGAGTGAACGCGCGAAGAATTCCGCGACAATCTCTCTCGTCTATCTCGATTTTCTAGAGCACTGACGCAAATCACACGATTCGCGATGCAAACTTCCTGATTTTCGTGTTTTTTTTTTTTTTTCGTCTCCAACCGACGTAGAATTATTCGAATTATTATTTTGTTGAGAGAATATTTGGAACGCGCGATATTCACGATCGGTATTACTGTGCGTTATAGTACTGTATGCTATAGTATAAACGGGAGACGAGGGACGCGGGAGTCGCGTGGGGTCGATCGATCAATCGAATAATTCGCCCAATAGACCGGCGACGCGAGACTCCAATCGAGCGCGATGCTCTTTCTCCTCTAAACTCCCTTTCATCATCGATCTCCGCAGCTGTATAATTCCGTCGTGAAAAAAAAAAAAAAAAAAAAAAAAAAAAAAAATCGACTTAATATTTTTCCCGATCGATAAAAAAGAAAAAAAAACTTAAAACGCCTCGTCGATAATATACGGTAAACCCAACTTTTGCTATACGCGTATGTGTAACTACTACGGTATAACGGTCCTCCGCGGCGACCGCAAGCTTCGCTCGATGCTTCGAACACGAATTACATTAGTCCGCGATACACGCGCGAATACGAAATCGCGAATCGTAAGAATTATCGCGTCCCAAAGATATACATACAAATTACAATAATCCACGGAACATACGCCTACGTGCGATTCATCGAAGTATAGGTATAGCGCGCACGTCTACAACGTCCTGTGTACCAAGGACGCTGCGAGAAACCTCTTTCGTCACGAGTTTTGCCTTCGCGCGTAAATTGGCGGTGGTATTAGAACGCGCGCGGTTAGCTTCAAAGTGCAACCCCGAGAGACAATTACGTTTTCGCGTTGACGAGTTTTGTAATAGCTGACGAGCAACGAGAGCGACGAGGGGAAAGGGGGGCGACGAACGCATGAATACGGGCGATCGAGGCTTCTGGCCCGATTGCCAACGCAGACACATATCGATGGCCGCATTCGATCGTCGTCCTCCTCCTTCTTTCTAATCAACGGTACAGCGCTATTCAAGGATCGCGAGAGGAGGCTACGCGGTCGCTATGCAATTTGTATAGTTCGCATCGTAATAATAGATCGATATTCGCGAAGATTCATATCGCCGATAACCGTCGAATATTCGAATTTTCAAATATTATAATTTACTTATAGTACACGAGGAAAAATAATAAAAAATAAAAAAAAAAAGAATAATAATAATAATAATAATAATAATAAAGCCGCTTACCCATGTGCGCGAGATCGATGATAGGTATCTCGCATTTGCTGAGGAGAGTCTCGCAGTTCTTGTTCACGGTTGACGGTGCGCTTGTGCAACTCATCTTTTATCTTTGTTTGTAGATAGCGGAGAGATCGTAAAGTGAAAAAATATATATATGTATTCTCGAGCCCGTGGCACAAGTGGGGAATCCTCTCTCTCGCGCGACGACGAAAAACGAAAAAAAAAAATAGTTAATGAGAAACGAGCGAGAAGAGAAAATCGAACGAAGTAGTACGTGAGAGAAGACTTCTTCGGTCGATGAAGCTCCCGGGACGGGTCGATGCGCCTTCGCCTCGCACACCGCAAACAGACTCCCTCGATTTCTTCTTCTTCCCCTTGTGTCTACTGTTGTCTCCCTTCAACCGCGGGTTGTTCTCCTTCTATCACACGCCGGTCTTTTCGTCTCAGTTGGCCGATCGCCTCTTGCACTCTATTTCTCACTCGCGGTTCTTCTATTTTTTTTCCACCTCCCCTCCGTTTGCTCCCTTTTCCTCGCGATGTTTTTCGATCTTTTGCAACCCCCGTCGCGCGCGATGTATGGAAAAATATTTCTCGGTTTTTCCACGAACCCGAAGAGTCAGATCTCACCGGATATCCTGTGATGATTCTCGCGATACAAACTCTCGAAAACTCCTTTCTTTTTTCTTTTTTTGCTTTCACCGATTCGTCAATTGCACGACACGAACTTTTTATTTATCACCAACTGCAAACCAACGAGCTTCACTAGAATATCCAGGAAAATATCATACTAACGTCACTCGCGATCGAACTGTCGAAAAACTGCTTTTTCTTGCTACGTCAAAAAAAAATTCAACTCCCGAACCCGCGTAGACCGTAACTATTCACTGTGCCGAGAGACGCTCACCGAAACCACGTGCGCGCGTGAACCCGATGGGATTTTTTGATATTTTTTATTTTTTATCGAAATAAAAAAAGTAACGGTCGGAGCCGAATGTCGAATATCGTTAAGTAACTATGCACGGCTAACCCCCTAACGGTAGCCGTAAGAAAAGAGTTTATTGTGGGGCTGATGGTGCGGCAGGTAGACGTGTACGTGACTGTGGACTGGTGGGCACATGCTATGCTCTCGTCGGAGTGGCGAACTAACAAGAACTGAACGGCTGTACGAGAGTGCGCGCGGTTTCCCCGAGTGGCGGCGTCGAACGAGCGACGAGAAAGGACTGGCGCGCTCGGCTACACTCTATGCCTCTGTGGCTGTGCGCGTCGTGCGTGACTACGGGCGCCTACGGGGACGCCCAACATCGGGGGGCACTCAAAATGAGACACCGCGCGCTCCTCTCTCGGGTGCTTGACGTCCCGATGCGCCTCCGCTACAATCGAGACACGGACTCACCGACAATTCACGAACTTTACCGTAAATCACCGAAGATCGACGAATCGTCTTTGCTCGCGATCGCAAGTTAAGTAACTATATATTTGAAAATATTTTACGCTTCTCACGGGGGATTGACATCGATCGAAACTATATGCGCAACAAAAAGATTTCATTTCTCTTTTGCTTTCGTGACAGAAAAGATAACCTATATGTGTCGATATAAACAACGTATCCTACGAAGGATTAAACTCGATTTAGTGGAGAATATGATAAATTAATCAGTGAATGAGTTCGGCAATCGAGTATTAATGACGTGTGACGATAATTAGCCAACGTTAGGGGGATAAATGTCGGCGAGAAAGTTATCGGAATGACTAATCGGTAGATCGGCATATTAATCAGTATGCAAGGTACTGAAATAGAAACTATTTATGCAGAGTGCCCCAAGAATCGGATTTCCGGGTCGCGGTAACGGGTACTATTTACAACATGACGATATTCCGATGATATATTTATTTCGACGCGGTGTCGCGAAGCTCCAATATCGCGACGTTCTCCGCGATAAACATGCAAATTTACGGGTAACGACGAAAATGAATTGGCGATAAGTTGCCTGGTTACCGTGTCTCCCGGTGCGTTAGAACTTTCGATTATTTGCGCGCGCACTTTTCTCGACTTTTTCGAACGTAACGCGCGACATTGCACAAATAACACAATGGTCAGGTTTTACATTTAATTCGACGAAAATGAAACGCAATATACAAATTAAAAGTAGAAAAACAAGAAACGTCTATAATCTTGGAGATTCCATGCACTTCTTATCGCGTCACAAACAAATAAGAAATCAATCGAACTGCAGCAGTAGATTATTGATACAGATGTATATCGATTCTGCGTGTGTGTATATATATATACAATATATTAAACAAACGAAAATTGTTATGAAAGATATTTCGGTTAAACGATTAAAACATCGAGCGGACTTCCTGTTAGCTTTCCGGTGGCGATTCTGCACCTCTCGCAACGTGAAACGTACTGACTTATCCAAGATGCTTACCGATGAATTTCAAAAGGAAGATTGGCGCTCTCGTTCGTGTTTAAGCGATTCTCCCCCACCATTATCGTCGGACGCGAGTTTTACTCGATGCAGAGAACGTCTCTCGTTGTACTTACCGCCGATTCCTGATAATATGGAATCACCTCCGATCGAATCTCAGTTGCAATTAACGTTTTGCAATGGAAACATGACTTTGTAATAAGTCAACGACGAAGCGGGATAATGTTTGTCGCGTGAACAGTCGGATCACCTCTAGCGTTCGAGATAAAAATAGATGGGCGAACGTCTTTTTTTTTTCTCGTATTGTATTACGACTAGTCGCGAAAAATAATGGTTTCCGCTTCGACAATGTTGTTTTTTTATCCAGCAGCAATTTTGTTCTCATTTCCGAGACGTACCGTGAGGTTTTCTTCGGAAGCCTGCGCGAGGGGTGAACACGTGCCGCCCACGCAATCACACGTTAGTCGCGCATGCGCAAAGCCGTATCATTATACCAGTCCACGAAAACAATTCAATCCGAAGCCGTCGAAAGGCATTTCGCGAGTAATCAATTTTCGTTGCGTTCATTCGCGAAGGATATTTCTCGCATCTCCGTCATCGTATCCTCTTGATTATCGGCTTTTTCCTCGGAACTCGGTGCTCCACGTGAACACTCGGTTTGATCCTCGCCGCCCCGTCCCTCATTGGGTTACCGAAAGAAACTCCGGAACTCGGCGCGTCCTCCGGGCAATCCGAAAAACCGGAAACCACCGCACCGCTTCCTCTACTCTCGTTTGCTTCACCGCGAGTCTTCTTCCCACTTCCGGCTGAACGTTTCCCCATTTTTACGAAATTTTCGGAATTCTTTTTTGATACTTTTCTGGTTTTCGATCTCAACGTGTACTTTTTATTCTTTGCGAAACTATATTCTTCCGAACTGAACACAGAACGAAAAAAATTATTTATTTTTATAATAATAATTTATTTCCGTTTGCTGCGTCAGGAGTTAAATATTTTTATTACCCGACTTGCGAAGAAGACTCGACAAGCGGACACGACGAGCCGTTTGATAATTCCGTAGAAAAATATTCCGAAGTAAATTCGGTAGTTCGCGATCTATTGGCTATTCTACCGACGAAGAATGCGAGAAGCGCTTGTGTAAGTACAAGCATCGTAGTCATCGTGTAGGCAACGAAAACAATTTTGACGAGAGCTTTGCTCAGAATTTCCGCGCAACCTTCGTCATTGACGGTCTCGACGTCGTTTTCGTTCATCTGAGAATGAACGCAGCTTCGTAGTACACGAAGATTGCAACAGCTGAACGGAACACCGCGGTCCCTGTAAATCTCGTCGGACAATCTCGTCTGTCTCGACATATCTTCTCTGGAAGCGTAGTCGACCAGCTGGCAGCGAGACGAATAACAAAATGGCGCACCGGAGGGGGTCAGGTATCGGGAGAAACGAAAGAATAATACACTCGAGTAAAGCTTTTGTATCACCTGCCAGTCGAAAAGAAACCAATCGGAATAAGATGTGTGACCGCAACACTGCAGAACGAATTGTATGTGATCGACGGCATGTTTATACGATGCAGTGGTAACGTAGAGATGCATCGATGTATTGAAGACACTGGCGATTGCGCGTTGTCGGACGCTAACGCAATAGCCGATCGAAGCCATCGTCGCAATGTTGAGAATTACGCAGACCGTTATTATCACAAGCAGATACGTGAAAATCTTTCGCGATTTCGGGAAAAACTTGCGGGTTTGTCGTCTGTTTGAATTTTTAGCGCGTAAATGTATTATTTTGGGTCTAAAAAGTCCGATGGCAGTAGACGAGAATAAAGTAGAAAATTTAACCTCCAATTCGACAAAATGTCACTCGATAACATAAAAAAGCATAAAATTAGCAGAAACCGTGAAAGAAAAAGGTTTTTTAACGGTTTATAGCGATAATTGATAGTTTGATAGAATTCGCTTTGGACGATTTATAATTTACTTGCGGATCGTGTAGACCGCAGCGAGAGCGCAAGGAAATCCGAGCGTTATGTCGACGAATGTGAGAACTACGGGTCTATATCCCCCGGCGAAACGAATGACTTGCCACTCGACGAAGAGTTCGAGTGCCAAAAGAAAGAATCGTTTGGCTTCGAAAATCGCCAGACTTACGGCAACTCCATATCCGAGTCTCAGTTCCCAACCGCAGTTACAAACGATTCTTTTCCTTTTATCGTAGACGAGGCTTCTCGATCTTAATCGTGCCTCGCAACTTCGACTCCTCGATCTCGGCATCCGCGAAGGAATACTTCGCGGGGATATTCCAACACCTCGATTACCTTAACGGCTCTTCGGGATGCTGTCTCATCGGCACCAAAGGTGAGTCTTCACCTGTTTATCGATAAACATTTAACTAATTTCATCGACGCGATCGCGAGATTTTTCAAAATAGTAACCGCCAAAAAAGTTCATTTTTTCGAATTAAAAAAATTATTTTTCGCTTTATTTCGTACTTTTCGAAGCAGAAATACAATTTTTTCGAATTATTACGGAACGATGAAAATCGTGAAAAAAATACGAAAAAAGCAAAAAAAAATTATTAAAGATTCAATGTTTTTGGAAGATCTTTTGGACAGCAGATTTTCGTATAATTTTTCGCGCTAAACACGAATCGTAATCCAACTTTAGCGTTAAGTTACGATCGACATTGTTGGTTTGCCAAAAACAGTTATTTTTTACGGAATAACGAGGTTTTTAATTTAAAAAAAAAAAAAAAAAAAAACGATACTAAACCTGCCGCGATGATATTTACTAAGAACTGCGTCTTGGCAAAGTTCGAAATGGCACCCGGGTCGCGTTGACGATCATTCATAACCGGAAATGAAAAAATACTCCGCTTAATGGCAGTGCAATTAGCCGGAGCGGCTTCGCCAACGTAATTAAGGTCCCCTGAGTAAATGGAACAATTTGCGTGTCTGCGTGCGAGTGTTCCGCTCGTAGTACATTGATATACTAATGCATTGCAGCGCAATACAACACGAACACGTGAATAAAGACGCATTCCTCGAAGAAAACAACGACTAATCCGTAGAATAACGTTCGAGAGACCCGAATAAACTGTGCGCTCCACTTGGAGATTTTATTTTTTATTTTTTTTTATTACACGCGGAAAAAGGATCGCAATAAACGAAGAATTGTACCGCATGGAAAAAACACGTGTTATTGACGTGCAATTACGTTAATTCGCCGGGATATTAATCAATGTCGTTTTATCTGTTGCCGCGTCGAGAGAAACCCTTACGAAACGCGATTGCGCTCCGATTGGTTAAGAAGTGCGGCTTCGCGATGAGATATCTTTACGACGAAAGGACCGACGGAAAGACTCGTTTAAAAATAGACAATTGAAAAAAAAATAAAAATACTTACCGCGGAAGCCATTGCGCATCGGTTAACTTCGCTTTCGCGGTCGTTCACGCGAAAACGACCACTCTATCGACAAAAAAAAACGTATAATCATTGACGTTCGCGGCTTCCTTGAGAAAGTGACATTTCAACTATCCACGGGGAGCGTTGGGGTCTCGAAATTTCGATTCGTCATTGTTTCGTTGGATAACTATCGAACGAAATCGATTTTTTTTTTTTTTTTTTCAAATCAACAAATCACTTTATTCTTATTTTTTAAAACCTTAAATTACATAATAATAATAAGATTCCTGTAAAATACGCTCCAAAAATAAGTGAGATCGGTGTTAAAGTACCGCAAAAATAAAATTTACACGCGTTTCATCGTTTACCGTCGCAATATCGATAACGATTTTTTAAATTTACTCAATCAATGAGAAAAATCGAATATTTCG
This sequence comes from Buathra laborator, assembly GCA_934046635.1. Classification (NCBI taxonomy): domain Eukaryota; kingdom Metazoa; phylum Arthropoda; class Insecta; order Hymenoptera; family Ichneumonidae; genus Buathra; species Buathra laborator. Next base: position 13,032,002 of record OW203900.1, read on the forward strand.
AAAGGATGTCTCGTACCGTAAGACAAAACGTAAAAAATAAATTTATAATGTCTCTGGTAACGTAACGTTCGTTGCACTTTGCCAAAGTAGTCGCAACAATATCGCAAATTATAATAAACAATATATTAATTTATCTATCATTCAAATAAAAATATGACTACACTTTTGTGTGTCTTAACAGTCGATATCATTACGTTTTAAAATGATTTCTTGCATTGGAAATTCGTGTATAAAATTACTAGTGCATTTTTCTATTTACACGCGTCGGTGGATCATCTCTTCGCTGATGTGTTTTTTTTTTTTTCATTCAGTCGAAATGATACTTATAAATATTAACGGAAGATTCGCTTTTGCCGAACAGCCAATAGGCTAAAAACGGAAATTTCTCAGTTAAGTAGACAGCACTTTTCATTTGGCCGTTAAAAAACGCACGAAAAAGGAAAGACCACGGATAGGAAGCGGCGATCAGATATCGATGAACGAAGATCTGGAGATTCAGAACGCATCTACTGTATCTCGGCATTTTGCTGGTGTCTGAAAAAAATAATAGATAAAATATAAACGCGTTATCCGGTGAGAAAAAATAATAATAGATAAAACATAAATCCGTAATTCAGCGAGAAAAAAAATAATAGATAAAACATAAATCCGTAATTCAGTGAGAAAAAAAATAATGGATAAAACATAAATCCGTAATTGAGTGAGAAAAAAAATAATGGATAAAACATAAATCCGTAATTGAGTGAGAAAAAAAAATAATAGATAAAACATAAATCCGTAATTCAGTGAGAAAAAAAATAATGGATAAAACATAAATCCGTAATTCAGTGAGAAAAAAAATGATAGGTAAAACATAAATCTGTAATTCATTGAGAAAAAAAATAATAGATAAAACATAAATCCGTAATTCAGTGAGAAAAAAAATAATGGATAAAACATAAATCCGTAATTCAGTGAGAAAAAAAATGATAGGTAAAACATAAATCCGTAATTCAGTGAGAAAAAAAATAATGGATAAAACATAAATCCGTAATTCAGTGAGAAAAAAAAATAATAGATAAATCAAAACTGAGTAATACGGTGAGGAAAAAAATCCTAAATGAATAATAAACGAGTTATCCAGCGAGAGAGAAATAACAAATAAAACATAAAAGAGTAAATCCAATGAGAAAAAAAAGAATGCGCGATGCATCGGCTGATTTATTTTTATAATCCCGCTGCACGTACCGATGACGATGGAATGATTATTATTGGGTACAGCCGATGTGGCAAGATCGAGGGTGAACGCGGTGAACGCGTCGTTGTCGATAAACGGATTCACCGGCCACAGCCCCTCGAGAAGTATACGGCCCATATCCTCGAAGTCTTTGTATTTGTTGGCAAGATGAGGCAAAAAGATATCTTCCAGTAACCTTCGGCAAAGCGCTCGTGTCTCCTCGACGCTACCGCTGCACAGATTAAATCTGAAACATACGTACGAAACGGATAAATACATATATATCTTTTTTTTTTCTTCGTATTTCGGCATTTTCTCGTTGTTCGCACCGAGAAAAAAAATCGATAGATATTTTTGTTCAACGAACAATTTTTTTTTTTTTTTTTTTCGTAAATCGGCGGTCAAACGTATTTGTTTCGCCGATTTAGTCGCTTTCAACGATTCCACCGATTTTTTTTCTCGTATTTCGGCATTTTCTCATTGTTCGCACCGAGAAAAAAAAATCGATCGATATTTTTTTTTACGATTTTTTTTTTTTTTTTTTTTTCGTAAATCGGCAGTGAAGCGATTCCACCGATTTTTATTTCTCATTGCGAGAAAAAAAATGTGATAACGAACCTCTCCTCGACACCGAGCATTCTTCCGATAACACGCCAAAAATGCACGAGTCCCTCCATTTCCGCTTCCGTGGTTACAATTCCAAGGCGTTTGTCGCATAGCAGAGTGAATCCCATGAATCCAAATTGCGTTAACGCCATGTCGAGCTGCGATATCCTACCGATACCCGCCTCCAAACTTCGACGCGACGCTACGCAGTGCTTTCTTCGCACATTCTTCAGTGACTCGAAGAATCTGTTGAAAAGATCGAACGTTTGATTATTTTTCGAATGTATCGTTATTTACATCGAAAAAAATGAATTTTTGCGGATAATATTATATTCTTAGCTGCAAAAAAAAAAATATTTCTCACATTTACGCAATTTAAAAAAAAAAAAAATTTATATTCTTGCGTGCAAATTTTTTTTTTTTTTTTTTTTCACGTTCCGTTCATTTAATTTGCATATTATTCGATTGCCTCCGTCTTCTCGTTTATTAATCGATCGATTAATCGATCCATTCTATTAGTTACGACAAATTATCCACCAGATGCACCGCGCGCGGCTCGAGAATTATTTCTTTGAGGCAATTTCACTATTCTCGGAGACTCGATAAATTTCTCGCGATATAGGAGTTTTATAAACAACAATATTTTTCCTGATCGTCGGGTATATATACACCGACCGGTGGTGATAAAATTGGATACGTTGCGAGATTTATGATCATTCCTCGTTCACGAGTGCAATATCTCCGTAGCGTCGATGCCAATGAACCGCAGCCGGGCGAATTTGTTCTTATTGCCGCGAATCTCTCCCTCCGCGCTATTTTGAGAGACTTAACCAGAAAAACACGTCTTTGATGTGCAAAAAAATGTCGAAAAAAAAAAATCGTAAAAAAGCGATTTTTTTTTTTTTTTTTTTTTTTTTCGTTAATATTTTTGCGAAATGTTTAACTTACTCGATTCGTTGATTCGGCGAGCTGTCGTACCACACGCAAGTGTGCAGTATCGTTGAGGCGTATCGGCGAAACGCCGCACACGGTGTACCGCTCTGCTTCGTGAATTTTAGGATCGCGAGTATCGACGGTACTGCCAGTAGCGTTAGGAGACCCGCAAGTTTGCTTATCATCATCGCGAACATATTTTTTTCGAAGACTCGCTGCCCGAGACGAAATTTGGTTGCATCGTAGTATTCGGGAAGTTTCGGCTCCGTGGAGTCCGAACTGTCGGCCGATATGTTGTACGCCTCGTTGAGTAATAGTCGAAGTTTTTTTTCGGTAACATCATCGATTGCTGGAACAAAATTATTTCGAAATACCAATAAAAAAATCGTTTCGTTTCGATTAACGAGAAGATCGCGCGCATTGATGACACGATGTAACGACCGATCGTTTACCCGATAGTCGATGTCCCTGACACGATGCAAAAGTCTACAGCACGGGACTCTGGTAGCCTCTCACCAATCCTCGTTTTTTTTTTTTTTTTTTTTTTATTACAGTGTTTCACTCCATAGCGTAAAAAATTATTAGTTTCGAGAACTAACGATTGAGTGGGAGTAATTATAGTTACAGTTATCCTTGGTGCCCACGGATAACTGAACACCGATAGATACTCCAAAATCAATCGTAACATCATTTTATTTCAATAACAAAAAAAAAAATTCAAGAGGCAATTTTCTAAAAAAGGTTCTTTATTTTTTGTTTTTTTTTTTACATTTAAAAATAAAAAATTTATTTTTGATAAAGTTTTCAACAGTCCGATATTTTTGGGTTTTTTTTTCACTTAATTTTGGAATTCTTACTATTGTTTCGTTTTTCCGAGAAATCAATTCTCTGTCTTTTTTTATTATCGATTTGATACATCGGAATTCTCTCAGATTGAGAGAAAAACATTTAGACGCGGATAATCCGATCCCCGGTTGGATCGCTTCCGGTTACCTGACGTTTTATTGTATTTGGAAGGTCTTGAAAAAAAAAAAAATAGATAAACATTTTTTTTCGTGTACATCGCAGAATTCAACGTATACGAATCCCACGCCAACTTTGTACAGTTCCGTGTTCATCGTGATTCGATTAATATATTATCGTGCATCAACGCGCGCAGCGCCGTTCGGTGCTCCGTCGTCGAATTGTTTTGTATTCCGTCCCACCAAAATCGGGTACATCTGTGATTCGTACGAGTTTCGAATTAACAAATCATCCGTCTGCGGGACATTTTATACAGTCGCAGAAGTTTCTATACACCTTTCTTGTTTCCATGTACAGTCATATGTACGCGCTGACGAATTTCTTCACCGGTATCGCGGGTGCAATCAATTGTACACGATGTTACATCGCTAACAAGGCGTGTGCGCGCGTACCTGAACGATTCCCGAATGTCTGATCGACTCGCGAGACTTCCGGGGCCAGCGCTCTCGAAGTACGCGTGTTACGCGATGTTTGTTACTCGAATTATTTGATTATTTTAAATTTGACGAAAAAGTCAAGTTAGAAATAAAAAGAAAATGGATTTCTTCATCGGATGCAGCGCTATATCATCACGAATGCATGTGCGTGAAGCATCAATCATGGATCACGCTATGTGCACCCGAGCGCATATACCGAAAGTAAGTCGAGGCCGCGCGTAGTTTCTACTGTATACAGAAGAGGTTATATGGATATACTATACTCGCGCTTTCATTAGCGACCGGCAAACTCGACAATCACCGCGCACCACGAGCGTATAGTTTTTATTCGATCGAAATATCGATAATGCCAAATTACATCGCGGAGTATCTTATTAACCTGTCAAAAAGCGCTGATAAACAAAATGGCGGACGACAAAGAATGTTCGGAATCGGGAAAGCGGTAAGTATCGTGTTTTCTGTTTCGAAATTATCATTATTATTTTTGATTCCTCGACCTTTTTAAACAGAGATAACTCGATCTTTCGAATAATAACATCGCGGAAAAAAAAATTAGGTTGATTCTTCGCGTTATGCAGATTCGGGTCGACACGGCTTCGTTGCGCGATTATACACGCATTCGAGTCCCCTTCGCGCCTACATGCTAATTTACGGTCGCTAAATGAACCTCGAATACCATAAATCTTTTAAAACGTTTAAATATCGCGTTGTTGAATCGTTCAAATATTCACCGGTCGAAAAATTATTCCTTTTAGCGAGATAAAAGCGCGGTAATGGCTCCTGTGGTATACAAAGAGTATAATGATTAACGTATCTCGATTCTTACCTTCGCTCGTCTGTGGATTCGGCTGTCCAAGGTCACTGGGAATAATCCCAGTTTTGTTCCATCTCTCGCGACTCTCCATTACGCTGTTTGCATTCGCCGGCCGAATAAATTCACCGAAAACGTCGAAGTTTTTGTTTATCCCCACGGAACTCGTTGGCGGTTAAAGATTTACCCCGATCACTGGTCACTCACTCGCGGCAAAGTCCTCGACGAATTGGCGACATTCGAGACGCGAGGGTGCCTGATATAAGTGCGGCGCTCGCATGCAAGACGAACAACGGGAGGATCTTCGCTCTCATGGAGAAAAACTGTTTGTCACGCGATTAAATTAACGAGAGACGTGAATTAACGAAAACGATTTGACGAGAAAAAAAAGAAAAAAAAAAAAAACGAATTGATAATGAACGAAGGGAACGCAATGAGAAATATCGAGGAAGAGCGCTCGCGAAACACCGTGGCGCTCTGCACCTACAACGATAGCTTTCTTCTCACTCGACAACCTGGTGAACAGGGACCCGTGGGACTGGTAAACCCGCGGCGCGGTAGCGCGTTCTTTTCTCTCTCCTCCCTGTCGTCGTCGTCGTGGCCTGCGAGAGACTCGCGGTCGTAGGAAGGGCGCTCAGTCCCACGGCGCGATACGTTAAGCAACAACAATCTCCGGAGAAAGGTTTTCAACGTATCTCCTCTACTCGGCTCCCTTCCACTCGTTCGAAACTCGTTTTCGTCGCATTTTTCGATCTATCGGTACATTTCTACCATTCGAATCTCCGATTCTCTCAAAAATTAAAAATTCATCGATTTCATCTCTTTTCCCGCGGATTCGGCTGCGGCAGAGTCGATGTTGCGAAATAATGTTTTTTTTTCGTGCGTCGGAGAGAAATTTACTTCGAGACCGGTAAAGGTCGTGCGATCTTCATTAATAAATTATAATTGCAAATGACGATTTTTTATGTATTGTTTTTATAAATTTTGTGTAAATCACGAGTTAAAAAAAATTGGATTTCTGTAACGGATGCATCGGCTGTACAATAAATACCAGTTGCGTGTGTGTTGAGCGTCAAACGTGAAACGCGCCGTGTGCACCCGAGCGTAAAAGCCTCGACGTCGAAGGGAGGTTAACGATAAATTACAAAAATTCGTCACCTATCACGAGAAATTCGTTCGACTAGCGGCATAGTCGTAGTTTCTATTTGCCTTACGAAGAATCCGGCGTTAGAATGATTTACTTTCTCCGGAAAGGTTTTTCGATCGATAATTGGCATGAGAAATGAATATTAATTCTCTCCGCCATCTGGTAAAATTTCATTGTCACCGTCCGTCCGTACTGTGCGCCGCAGTCGGGAACTCGAATGCGCGAGAATTTAATTCACTCTTTCGCGATATGTGTGTATTTTTTTTTTCTTTTTTCGACGTCTCATAAGCCCGCGAAGATGACGATGATCGATTCTCGACTAATCCCGAGTACGATCGGCCGAAAACACTGCTTCTCTCTCCGCGTTGGCAGTTGAGGCGAAAGTGGCGTCGCATTCGTCTACGGCGCGAAAGCCTTCTTCGCGTTCTCGAGTCTATTTGCTCGTTGAATAAAATGTCCCGGAGGCGACGCGGGCTCTCTTCTTCGTCGCGCTCCGTAATATTTTTCGACTATTATTCGTCGTGTCACCGCGTGGCTGAGCGAAGGTGAAAGTGCGACGGTGAGAGCTCCGCAATTCAACGCGACAAACGCGATGCTTCTGTACGCGCGTTCCCCCCCTCCATCTGTATTAAATATGCCGCGTCACGAACCAACTTTTGTTACGTCCGCATCTTCGACAATTCTCGCCCCAATTAACGGGGTACATCGATCGTCGAATGTTTTAACAATAAAAAACATCGAATATTCAACATACCTGCGATAAAACATCGTCTCGAACGGCGAAAAAATGATTACGAAAACAAAAACGAAAAGCAAAAAAAAAAAGAACGTGTATTGTATAGAATAAGAATAATTCATTACAATATTCATGGTACATTAATGATACAATAATGAATCATAATATCGTTTATAATATATATATTGTCTAAAATAACATGAATACTGCGGATACATGTATTTATGTATTAACGGGTAGTGACGTGGGGTCACGTGGGCGCCGATGGGGGTGTTCTTTCGTTGACGAGTGGCCGCGAGCCAAGTCATGTTAAAAATAAATGCGCCGGCAGACTCTGTTGCTAATTATTGATTTCTTTTTTTCGTTTTTTTCGTTTTTTTTTTTTTTTTTTTTTTTTTTGGTCAAGACACGTGTCGTAATTCCTGTATTTTTTAAATGGTTTTTATTAATTGCGTTCGTTAAACACAATTACGATAATCTCGGCTACAGCGCGGCCTGGTCCCCTTCTAGTACGGTGCGCTTCAAATGTTAATCGATATCTACGGGTACGTATGCTATGTATGATTAGAAGGAATACCAAGAACACGTAATCTGTCGTATCCGTTTGCGAACGGATAAACCGTAAGCAAGAACAAAATTGGTTTAAAGCCGCTGAAACTTCCCGACAGTAAGAAAGATGTTCGATATGGAACTCGGCAAGAACGATGGGTCTAAAAATTCTAATTGTAATAGGTATCTGAACTCGATCATCCTATTAGGCTAATTCGGGCAGATTTTTTTTTTTTTTTCATTTTTTTTTTTTTTTTTTTTTTTTCGAAAATTTTGTTTCGCACAACGCGCTCTCTGAACTCCGTGGCAATATCGAGCTTTCGTTTCAAGCACCTTGCGATCTTTTTAATGCAACGACTCCCTCGCAGGTTGGTTTTTTTTTTTTTTTTTTTCGTTTTTTTTTTTTTTTTTTTTTTTTTTTCACTTTTGTAAATAGTCTAATCGGCGAAAACATCGGCAATATTCGCACAACTTGTTTGACAAAAAAACGTTGTCATGCAGTATAAGCCGTGACGCATCAATATTTCGCGTTTTTTTGTTTTTTTTTTGTATTTTTTTTTTTTTTTTTTTTTTGGTGTTGATACATAATGCGTTAAGCCGTGACGAATGTATCTTGGAAGCATTTGTTTAACAGGGATACACATGACTAACTCCCCTCTTCTTGCGAGGAGATGCCGTTTCGAGAGTTTCGCGACTTATTCACATTTTAATATCCGGTCGCGCGCACCTCGAGTCACCGAAATTGGCTACGCAATCGCGAACGTAAGCCGATAAGATAATAGGGTTCCCTTAAAAGTAATATAAAAAAAAAAGCTCTTCGAACTCTTTTTTTACCGTTGCCACTCGCGATCGCGTCCCGCTGTCTCTCTCCCATCGGTATATCAAGATTACAAGTTTGTTTGTTCGTTTAGCTACAGCCTCTCGAGAATGTCTCCCCGGGTACTTACTTCGTACAGTATTTTGGGGTTTCGTAATCGTTTTCACAGCCTGGCTGTACGCTCGCTAAAAATCTTGTATCGTTTTCTTATTTTTCATCCGCAACACTTTTTCTTTTTTTTTTTTTTTATTTTTTTTTTTATTTTTATTTTTTTTTTTATCACTGATAAAAATCTGCTGCCCCCGTCGTCGTCGGTACGAAGCACTGCGACGTATTGCGTTTCCTGTTTCTTATCTCGCGATTTGATAAATACAATCTTAACGAGCGGTGGAAGAGTCTGGAAGCGAATAACGTATCGATCGCCGATAGATTATCATCTCAAATCCCATTCGCCTATTACGATTTTATTATTTCACTTTTCTTTTAAATCGCCGATGTAAAATTCAATGTTATTTCTTATCGCGAATCCCATCCATTCCCTTCGTTTCATTCATATATCTATCTATGTACATCTCTTTCGAATCGTCCAGCTCTCCGAACTTAACAACTAAATGGCTTCTTACGATAAATGCTTAAAGCTATCACGACAAAACGGTACCAACTTCCCCGGCGGCACGGCAATCCTTGATAGTTAATTTCGACATATCGCTCGTTACGTCTTCCTGCGACGTTGTCGCTTCGGGTTTTCTCAGTATCGTATATACCTGCAATACATCGTCGCTATTGTCTTTTCCATTTTGCGTCTTAACTTGTCCGTTGGATCTTTTTTTTATGGCTATTTCCTCGGCGTTACCACCGCCCGCGAGGATCTTCAATGTGTTCTTAAGACTCGTCGTTGTCTTCGAGAGTCGCGTTTGGTCCGTTCGTTGTTTATCGCCGTTGCCGTTTCTTTCGGCTTCCGGTATCAGCAATTTTTTCAACCGATCCTCGACGTCGGTAATCTTTCGATCCTTCGTCGTCGAATCCTGACGCGACTTAACATCGCCGTTCAGCGGGCGCTGCTCTCCACCGCGAAACTGCATATCCCGTTTTCCGAAAGCTGCGGGTCTCGCGTCTAATTTTATCTTCAAATTCTTGTCTTTCGCGCGTTTCTGATCGATTTCGGCGCGCATTTGAACGGCAAATTTATCGAAGGCCTCTTCGTAGCGTCTTTTCGCTTCCGAAGTATTGTCGATCACTGTATTCGTGTTATCGACGATCATATTATCGGTATCCGTACGCGAGACTTCATTTTTGTCGACTGTTTGCCCCAAATTCTTCGGGAAGCCTATCGTCGATGGTTTTTTAGCGTTTTGCTCGCGAGACCAGGAAGTATTAGCTGATATTTTCAATGGAAGATTCGCGGAAGAATTCGCCGGAGGATTAACCGAAGGATTCGCGTTGAGAGGCGTCATTACCGCGAAATGGGGCTGTTGAAGCGTTGAAATGTGCGCTTCCGATGATTCGAGATTCGTCGTTACCTGAACCGGCGGCGATGTCGGAGGCGGCGGAGCGATTATCGGCTCTCTGCGTCTCCGATCGTTTCTCAAATCCCAGGGACAAGCGTCGAAGATTATCGGCATATTAGGCGGCGGACGATTTTGCGCGTCGTAATAATTCGCCGGTGAGTTATGTTCCATTTGAAATTGAGGCGATTGAGGCTGCGGCAGGGAGGGCATTCGATGAACTCTCTCGTAAAATTTGTTATAATGAATCGGTTGTTCGGGTCTTATGAGAGTCATGGGACTGGGAGGGTGCGGCGGACAATTAATAACGGCGTTTGGATGAATATTCGGCGGAAACGGAGGTCCCATCGGTCGTTGTAATTGGGGATATTGATAAGCCGGATAACTGAGACAATTCTGTTGGGGAACTTGAGGATTCGGCGTTACGATCGGATCTCGAAATATGTAACGATCGACGCGCCCGTCGTTTCCGTGATACTGCTGCGCAACCGGACCGCTCTGATACATTCGATCCTTCATCGTTATCATTATATTCTGCGTTTGGCGCCTGTAACTCATCTCGTAACTCTCGCATTTCTCGTTACTCTCCGGTACGTAGTAACCGCTCGGCTGATACTGCGGCGGCAACTGCACGTGTTCTTCTTGCGGATGCGACAGCGCTTGTTGCTGTTGTTGTTGTTGTTGTTGTTGTTGTTGTTGTTGTTGCGCCGGATGCTGATGCTGCTGAGACATCGGATGCGGCCGTTGCTGTTGCTCCTGATACTGCGCGTACTGTGGCACCGGTCTTCTCAATTCGTCACTTCCCGTTACTTGCTGAGCTTTTGCCCGTTCGCTCTGAACTATCATCCATATCTCTTTCAATTCTCCCGTTATATCGCGATCGCGGAGAACTGTGTAGAGACGATTAAATACAACTCCTTCGTTCATTTTCTCCACGAAGTCCAGGAGTATGTCTATCAGCCAGGAACGTTCCTGCAACGATAGATGAATAATAAATAAACGAGTTTTCGGGAAAAATTGATAGAAAATTTTGAAGAAATAGTTATGAAATTTTGAAAAAATTGATATAAAATTTTGAAAAAAATTACGAAGAAAAATATACGTGAAATTTCAAAAAAATTTCGGAAAATTTGTGAAAAATATACGTAAAATTTGGGACAATGCAAGACTGCAGAATCTTACTTTGAGATTTCTTGCATTTTTGCCGTGAAGTTTGAGAATTTCGGGATTCGCCATTACGGCGAATACCGCTACCTTCTTCTTCTCTGTGCGCGGCGGACAAACTTTCATTCCACCGTACAACGGAACGCCTTCCGAAGACATACCGGACGCAACTTTTTCCCATGAAAGTACATTCACGTAACAAGGGTCCGCGCATCCCTGTGAAATAGAGGAAATTTTTTTATAGCTGCCGTTCATTGGCTTCGATGTTTCCAGAGGCATAGAAAAATGTTTACCTACCTTCAGCGAATCTCTTATACACATGTGCGGCTGCGGCGGATTCTTGAAGAATCTAGCGCCCATGCGTTTCGTTCTCACTGCGGTGCCTTCGGTCATCGTAAAACTGAAAAATTATAATAGGGAAAAAAAGTTGATGATAGACGAACACGAGACGACGTTTGAACAAAGAATTGAGAGGATGAGAAAATCTTAATAAGAAATTCGTTACACTATCGACGAAACGAATATTCCTCGATCGCACAAGTAACGACAATGTCAACAACGCCGAAACGGTATTTAAAATTCCGAGGAGCGTTCTTTCCGAGCGTCTCCACGAACTCTCGCCATCGGCGAGCGTCAACATAACCTCGAAAGATTCATTCGCGAACGGATAGGTTCCTCGTGTGTCGCGCGATGAATCGAACGCTTAAGACATCGTAGATAATATCAAAGAGCACGAACATGCCGAGGAGTATTTCATTAACGAGAAACTCACCATCGACGGTGCCACGAGCATGAAAAAAAAAACACTCAGGCGCGCGCAGACCCGACACGACAGATATCAGGGACCAGCGATGGGAAAAAAAAATTCGTCAGGACATGTCGCCCCCGTCCGTGGGAAGGTCCTTTTGTTTATTATTTTTCTCGGATTCGAGACTCGAAGTGACTCGAAGCGGATCTTTTCGGATCCGCACTCTGTTGGCGATACAACGATATTTTACTCGACGAGTTGTCGTCACACACGCGGCGCTTTTTCTGACCCTCGTGTGATATTGTACCGTCGATTAAATTCGGTCGATTGCTACATTGTCGACAGCGGTTTTACGGAACTCTGCAGAAATTACGAAAATTTTTTCCCCTTAATTTTAATTACAACTTGCGCGTGAATATTCCTTTGCCGCTGCATTAATCGTAAAATTATTCTGCATCAAAAAATTCTCTGATACAGTTCCAATAAATCTGCTCCGATTTTTCCTTTTGACGTGGTAAACCCACACATGTCGTCTATATATTAAATACATTTAAGACACTATATTGTATACTGGTTGTGCAAAAAATTATTTGACGATTTCGCAAGTGTGCCGCACCTATACGCGTTGTAATTATCTAGTTTTTTTTTCCTTTTTATTCAGCATTAGCGTCAAGAAGTTATCGCGCTTCTCTCGATTTATTCCGAGTAAATACAGATGTGTACGTTGACTGATGACTATAATAACTAATAATGAGTGTTTGCCATTTATTTCACTTCAGTAGCATTGGACACTTGTTAAAAAAAAACCCATCTCCCGAATAACGTATAAGAAGCAATATGATAGCGATATAATATTCGAAGCCCCGAGGCAGCAAGCGTGATCCTTTTAATAGCGGACGGAGAGGGTTTCTCGAAATTTTGAAGACGTACGTACTCAAGGCCTACCACCGGCCTACCGGCTGATTCAATGGGGCGACGTATATATTGTACGCCCCACTCTCACCCATTTTACTAATTGTCATCGAAATTCTCGAATTCAATAATAATTATATTAATAATCTCGAGAGAATAAGACGACGACGCCAATGTTCCTTGAGACGGCAGCATCTTTTCTATCGTTCGTCGAAACTCGATTAATCGATATCGAACAATTCTCCGCCCAGCATTTCCGCGTTAGGGACGAGATACACGAATTCACGGAAGATGATCTTTACGAAGAGCGATCTTTACGCGATAAACCACACTCGCGCATCAGAACAAGTTATATTAAGTGCAGAACACACAACAAACTATTCATCGACAACCGTCTCGAGGACGTTAATTAGCCGAGTGATTTCTAAGAAGTGGTGGGAGATACCCGTTGACCCTGGCTTTGGTTACGCTGTCAGTGCTCCCTCGCTGTCAGTCGCGGCTAGTGTCTTCAACAGCTCGGTTCGACAAGATCAAAAGGGGCGCTGTCGTCCGAAGCAACGCACATACATCTGGGGCTGTCTCCCAGATTAAGCGGTGTCTTTCAATACACAAAGTCGTAAATAAAAAACGACCGTAAAAATGACAAAGATCACAATCGGTTGCGTTCTACTGCAATCTTTGCTGCTGATGAATGCAGTCAATGCACGTAAGTAATCAAAGTTACATATTTTTTTGTCATTGCAAATGTTATTTCCTTCACGGAAGAAAATAAATATTTTTATCGATTCGTCATTACGCGCAGTCAAAGTCGTCATTTGTCGGTTTTTTTTTCTCACGTACATCAAAACTCGCCGGGTAGCATTCCTCATGTGGTTCTTCGGTTGACGCGGAAAACTAATATTCATTTTAATACTGCAAACACGAGATACTAATAAATGTGGAGGAAATATCAAAATATCCATTCTCGCTACCCGTGAATACTAATGAGACGATTTTATATTCAATTACTTCGCGATTAATAAAAAAGTTGTGCGAAATTTTTCGAAATCGCGGAAATACAAAAACTGTCGTTCGAAATTAAATAGATATTTGCGAAAAATTGTAAAAACCGTAAATACAGTCAACTCGTACGTTAAAGGAAATGCATTGCGCGGGTTCCGGTACAATCGAAGGAGAGAGTGAGTGAAAAAAAGTAATTCCGGAATGTCCATAATCGCGAATCAAGTCTTCCTATTGACGCGAGAAATTCATGCAGTGGCGTGAATGATCGCGAATGTAATTCCCGATGAGTAATAATAATAGCGCGGGGAAAACTAATATTTTTTTCACGGTCCGCGCCAATGTACACTCAGCCGTAAGCCTACATTTTCCTTGTATTGTGAAAAAAATTCAAATAAAAAATAAATTACCGAGATAATACATAGAATACCCAACGTAGCGTAATCAACTAATTACAGTATTGGTAAAACCGGACATATCGAATCATTCCAAAAAACATACTTCCATTGCACTTCGTGACCCGATAACACACTGTTGTGGTAACTTACTGTTATCGCATTGCGACACGATATTAACAATGATAATATTTATGAATTTGCTTCCGGTCGATAATTCAAAAATATAAAAATTTCCTAATATTCAAAATAAACAAAAAATACCGGCATCTAAGAATCAAACAGTCGTAACGCCCGTCTTAGCGATATTACACGATGTTTTTTCACAAATTTCGATTTGGAGGAAATATTCCTTATAACTTCGTTACAGTATCGGGAGCACTCGGCTCATTTCGTAAAATATATGATTTACGACTTTTTTTTTTTATTTTTCATCGTCAATATTAAGTTTTTCCTTATAGACGATTGTAGTGTATTCATTCAAATAAAAAAGTTACGATCTTTTTATTGTCGGTCGCCAATACGAAGATTTTCCTTATAGCTGATTACAGCGCGGGGAGCGTACAACTCGTTTTCTTTTTTTTTTTTTTTTTTTTTCTCAAAATGATTAGATTCGACGGAATCCTTGGCCTGAAATCGTTATTAATATTATTATGACTAACATTAACCGTTGCATGCCGAAACATCAAATAAACGAAGAAAACATCGCAGTATTTTTTCCAGAGGGGGATTTCTATCCTCCGCGACAAAACACTGGAGATTGCAGAACACCGACCGGTGCAACGGGTATTTGTCTTTCGATTCTCGGCTGTAAGCCTCTGTTGGATATGTTGACTACCCGACCGTTGCCTTCTGCTTCGGCCGAATTTTTACGGCGTTCGCAATGCGGTTTCGTCGGTCCGAACGAACCTAAAGTTTGCTGTCCGAACGCAAATACCAATCCCGTTAACCCCAACAACGGAAACGATGGTCGCGATTCTACGAACGGAAATATAAATCTCCGCAACAATCCGCTACTGTCCGCGAATTGCGGTTTGGATCTATCGCTCCGAATTGTCGGCGGTGAAATCACAGACCTCGACGAATTTCCTTGGATGACTCTTCTCGAATACAGCAAACGTAAGTTTATCGTAATATAATACGCGAATTATTCGATTCCAATAGGAAAAAAAATTTCTATAATCGTCGATGAAATTTCAATATTTTCAGCGACCGGATTGACAACAGCCTGCGGTGGAGTTCTGATAAGTCGTCGTTACGTAATGACCGCCGCGCATTGTGTCAAAGGCAAAGATCTCCCGAAAACTTGGACGCTGACCGGCGTCCGTCTCGGAGAATACGATACATCGACCGATCGCGATTGCGTTCCGGATAGCGAAACTACACAAAAATGCGCCGATCCCCCCGTAACTATCGGTATCGAGGAGCAAATAACTCACGAGCAGTACAGACCCAACGCGAGAGATCAACGCAACGACATCGCTCTGTTGAGACTTTCGCGCGATGTACAATTCACGAATTACATTCAACCAATTTGCCTGCCGACCAACGCGACTTTCGCCCAAAAATTGTTCGTCGCCGGTTGGGGAAAAACCGAAACAAAGAGCGAATCGAATGTTAAGCTGAAACTCGGATTGTCGCTCGCCGATCCCGACGCGTGCACTCAGAGGTACAGAAACGCCGGAGTTAATCTCGGCGCGGGTCAGGTATGCGCCGGCGGTCTGAGGGGTAAGGATTCCTGCAGAGGCGACTCCGGTGGACCATTGATGCAAGTCGAGAGAACGAGTACCGGCGCTGGAAGATGGATTGCCGTTGGTATTGTTTCGTTCGGACCATCGCCTTGCGGAATGCAGGGATGGCCCGGTGTTTACACAAAGGTAATCGACTACGTGCCGTGGGCTCTCAGCAAAATGCGACCTTAGGCACCATATATCTTTGACGAACTCTTATATTCAACGAAACGCTCGATCTCCGCAACGATACATTAATACATTAACGCCGCGCAAAAAAAAACACACATATATATATGTGATCAAAGATTTTACGAAGCTTCGGCACACATATAAGTGATGCAAAATGACGTACAACGCCGCGAGAATACTGCTGTTACAGTTGAGTCAACGAAAGATAATTCGACTCTTGAGGAGAGACCGTTGGTACAATAAAAATTCTCTCTCTCATTCTTTTTTTATTCAGTGAAAAATGTAAAGTAATGTTTACTTATGATAATATGACGATTCTTTGTCGAAGATGCGAAGTTTTGTAATAATCGAAAGGAATTATTCGAGTGGGAAGTTCTCGTCGATGTTGCGAACTTTTTTTTTTTTTCTTTTTTGTTTTTTTTTTTCGCAACTCGCCGCGATAAAATCTCTGCTCGAATCATCCTTCGAGGCGATGATCAATAAATTGTTAATGTTACGTTACAATTTTTTTTCTTTCCGCATGTAATTTGAATAAAAAATTCATCGAAATAAAAAAAAAGAAGATATGTTGAATGCGATGTCGTAAACGAGGAAATCCACTCGTTTCGACTATTCCTTGTTTGCCGATGCTTTCCCTTTCCTTCCACACGGGAAAATCTTTGAAATTAATTGTATTTGCATTCTAATTTTAATATGCAGATTTTTTATGCGCGATGCGACTTGAGCGTTCGGAAGAATCATTCATTTCATTTCAAGAGAATTTATCGTGCAGATTTAATTTCAGACGAGGAAAACGGCGAGTCGAAAACTCAACTAGATTTGGAGGCCCGTAAGATTTTTAATGATTTTGGAATCCGAAAAATTTCGAACGATACTTATTTTTAAACATCATAAAAAAAATTAAAAAATCACGTTGATTACCCTTCACGTATCGTTAAAATTTGTAGTATGAAATTTTTTTTTTTTATTGAGAAAAAAAAATTGTTCGAAGTTGTCGTCAAAAGTTCGTGAAATTTTTTAAAAGAATTTAGACTCCGCCACATTTTCCTCGATAACGAATTACCGACTAAGATGATTTGAAAAGATTCATTGAAATTTATGGGGCCGAATATTTATTCTCGTCGAAAAATAATGATTCACGAGTTCAGTTGACCTTCGAGTCCCCGTCGGATTGTTTCGTAAACGTGGACTCCGGAAAATTTAATACGATAATCATCGTTAAGTACTCCGTAGATTATCCGAATTTATGGTTTTGAAAATGTAATATATAGTCGAATAATGACGATCGAAAAGTTCAGTGGACCTTCAAAGTCCCGTTGTCTCGTAATTTTTGGCCATAAAAAATGTTGTTTTTGACAAATTTCGACGAAACATTGTGGTTGATCTCGAGGATACGGAAAGATAAATATCGAGTTAAAATCGCTGGGGTCCGAGTGTAGAAAAAAAACCCCACGTGACTTTGAAGGTCATAACTATTGAACTATCGGCGCTCCCTCTTTAAGCTGTCAAAACTATTGCGCACTACAAATTTCACAAAAACATCGAGAACGATCTACGGGATGCTTAAAAATAATTATTGCGCGAAATATACCGAAACGCAAGTTCATAAAAATCCTACGGAGCTCTCAAAGTCATCGAAGCTCTTGACCCGTTTTTTTTTTTTTTCACGTACATAAGGTTGTGCATACGACGGAATAATCGCTCGAAATTTAATGCATGATTTCCCGAACACTCGACTATTATTTTAAATCATAGTAACACGAAAATTAATCGTATATGCGATGACGTTATGGAGAATGACGTAATATTATAGTCCGTTATCACATCGCGGCTCTCCGGGTCATCGTCTGTCCGTCGAGTATCGCAACTGATTAGAGAGTTCAGAGTAACAGAGAGAAAATACTCAGTATGCGCCATTTGCCAGATAAATACATCTCTTCGCGTGCGAAGGTTAAAATGCACACGTTTTACTTAATCATCCGTATATATCAGCGATATGCAACGCACTGATACGTACGATAATTTAAAAAAGTTAACCAAAAAAAAAAAATATTTATATATGCTCTGCAAAGGTCAACGACCGATGGAAATAGGCAAAGCAATCAAATTGCCCGTGGGGAATGGGAAAAATTATACACGACCGGTAAGTGACGACAAAACATCAGGTACGCGGGGGACTGGGCTTCCCCAGGCGCGTGTCCTTCGTCAACAGCTTAAACTCTGACGTCACATGTTGCCAGAATCAATTTTTCTATCGGGCGCGTAAACGATTCTCTACGTCATATCCAGATTGATATGACGTGAAATAAAAAATAACAAGAACCATTGGGCACCTCCCACCGTGAAATGGATATACGCGATTGTAGGTTATTATTTATCGATCTCTCATGGGAACGCGTCAATTCGATCGCCCGGGAAATTGTGAAATGTGAACGGTGTACAGATCTCGTACCGATATTCCAAGAGTTCGTATGACGTATGAGGAAAGTCTAACACACGTCGGAAAAATGCATTCTCTCGGGCGAGAGTCACGATACAGTCCCATCCGTCAAGGCTGTAGCAGTACAGATGGCAGCAGACAGTCTCCCGTCGTGCGTGCCCTGTCCGGTTTTGTAGTAGGATCCTCGTCATCGCGCGCGACCGGTCTCCGAGCGACAGTACATTTTTATCCGATCCGAGAGACGCGGCTCATCTCTTCGTGCGTGAACCACGCGACGGGTAACACTAGCGAGGATAACTTGTTTTCGCAAATCTGCTACGCGAGTCTATAGTAATGGAAACATAAGAAAAAAACTTCCCAACACGGCTTTGATTAACCGGTAAAACTTCTAAACAACTAAAATATATATCGATCGTTCTAAGTTTAGAACACATCCATTACGAGTTATCGAAGTTTACAACAATGAGTGTCTGTAAAAATCGAATTGACAATATTCGACTTTTCAAGCTTTTCGGAACAGTTATTATTCTATTGTTCTTCGTTACCGCATCTTCAGCGCGTAAGTACTATATACTACGAAATTTTAATACAACGTCACTACTAACCGCGGGATATGTCAGTTTAACATGTATGTATGAAAAAGAAAAAGTCACGTTAATCCAAACATCGTGTATTCGATTAATCGAACTGCGACGCGGTTTACATTTCTATCAGAGCTTTATTACGTGACGGAACGTTTTTTTTTGTTCTCGCAATTCATTATCAACAAGCCTCGGCGGTAACTGCTGCGGGGCACGTGGCGAGCTAACAATGTTTCGGTTTTTCGTACGCGGTTCACCGCGGCGGGAGAAATAGATAAGCCGTATAGCTATAGAATTTTTTTTGTGTAGATTAAATATCTAATTTCCGACAACTTGTTTCGAACGATGAAATATACTTTTTTTTTAACCAAATGTCGCATAAAACAGTCGAAACCTATTATGCTAAATGAACTAACGAACACAACTGTAATCGAGTTTCGACAAGAGGTATAGGAAAACCCGGCATGTATATATAGGGACAGCCGCGAAAAAAAATGAATAAATGTTAATTTAAAGGTAACTTGTTCCGGTTGAGGCGCAAACTCGCCGACATCGTCGCTATTTATTGCCGAAACGATAATGTCGCCTTCTCGTACCTTCATTTGTATATCGCTGATGGATTGAGCAATAATTTACGATTGAAAGTATGATTAACCCGTGTGATACGCTCGTAAATTATATAATGGCGCAGACGTGACGCGAGTGATTCTACCAATAAAAGTATTTCGTATTAAAAACAGGCGATTTTGGGAGTAAAGTGGAAAATATTCCGAGCTCATCAGATTCTTTCGTATTTCCTGCTCCAGAATGGGGTTGTACGACGCCTTTGGGACGACGGGGTACGTGCATTAACCTAAAAAATTGTCCGGCGCTCGTAAACATTTTGAAACGACCACCGGTGTCGAATGCTGATTTGGACTTATTAAGACGATCGCAGTGCGACTATGAAGGCAAATGGCCGAAAGTCTGTTGCGAAAATTCGGTAAAATAAATCACAATAAATAAATCGATTTATATCGAATGCGTGTGAACGATCACAATAGGGGGTAAAATTGTTATTTTAGGGACAGGACGGCGGCGTTGCGTTGCCAACTCCATCTGTCCCAACGGAAGTTCCCACAAGAACTCCGGCTACCGAGCCTCCGCCCGTACCGGATGTGACGAGACACCCGAATTTACGACTACTCAATCACGACCTCTGCGGCCCGATAACACAGGGAAAAATTTTTAACGGTGACAAAACCGGTGTCTTCGACTATCCTTGGATGGCGCTGATCGCATACGAAACCGGAAAGGGCAAAGAGTTCCGTTGCGGTGGTTCGATCATCAATAAGAGATATATTCTCACGGCGGCCCATTGCGTTCGGGAGTTACCATCCGGTATGTTGACCGATAAAGGAACAATCTTAATGTTATTCCATTTTTCCCTATACACACCGTTTCGCGTCTGTGACTTGTTTATAATTTTTTTTTTTTTCTTTTTTTTTTTTTTTTTTTTTTTTTTCGCTACAAAGGACTTGTCTTGAGCGGCGTACGCGTGGGTGATCACGATATCGGGAAGGAACGCGATTGCGATAAGGACGAAAATGGTTTGGAAGTCGTATGCGCCGAGAGATATCAGGATTTTGGTATCGAAAACTATCAGTATTATCCCAACTATACGAAAGCAACTTGGCAGGACGACATAGCTATCATTCGAGTGGACAGTGAAATTGACTTTCGACCGGCCAGCGTTCGACCAATTTGCATGCCGATCGGCAGGGCGGCGACGCATTCCCAGAAGAAGGTAAGATATCGCGAAATTACAAGTTTCATGAACGGAATTCCCGCGATTCTGAAAATTCAAATGTTCCTTCATTTTTCTTATTCCCGAAAAATACTGGAATGTCCGTCGCGGATTCTTGAAAAAAAAAAAAAAAAAAAATTCCCAGAAATTTCGAATTTTTGATACTTTCCTTGTTCTCCAATCTCCGAGTCTTCGTGTCATATACTTGCGACGTATTAATATTTAAAATGAAAAAATGACTAACGAAATTCCATATATTTTTTTAATATTTTCAAATTTCTCTGATTATCCCGAAAACGTTTTTCTTTAAATTGCAGCGACTTTTGGTACGAAAAAACAGTTCGTTCCGAAGTCGCAGCAAGAATGCGAAATCCATTTGATTCATCGACCGGAGTCTCGAAGCGCGTATATCGCGAAAACGTCCCGAAAATTTCTTTCTATTTTTTTCACGACCTTTTTTCTCGATACCATGAATCTTCATATATATGCGCTAAATTCTCAAATTTTATTTTCTTCGTAAAAAAAAAAATAGGTAACAGTTACTGGATGGGGAGCAACCGAAATGGGTCAGCGAAGCAACGATCTTCTGCGGGTATTAATCACTCCGGTGCCGAACGATCGTTGCAAAAACATTTACAAGCGAAAAACCCGAATTTGGCACAAGCAGATGTGCGCCGGTGGACACAACGGTATGGATTCTTGTCTCGGGGACAGCGGCGGCCCTCTACAAGCGCCGACGATATACACCGTCAACGGCAGTACGCAGAACGTTAGATACGTGCAATTTGGAATCGTAAGCTTTGGTCTCACGACTTGCGGTGTCGAAGGATTTCCCGGTGTCTACACGCGCGTCGCCTACTATCTCGATTGGGTTCTATCCAGTATGAGGGATTAATTGATCTCTCGCGATCCATAATTGATTCGACGAACAACCATTTTCTACTTAACGGCACTCCACACGTCGCAATAGACATATAACTGTATGCTAAACACAAATATTGTGATAGGTGCGATTTCATTTCAATATTATAACATGACATACATATAATTATACATTTTTTATCCAATATATATATATATATATATATATATGAACGTGCAATGATTTTGATGATTAGCGTGCGAATATGCAAATGAATCCTTAGTTTCGTGAGCTATCGTTCCCGTGGCTCGCCGATTCTCTATCGTCGCTCTGACGACTGCGATCGCTCGGGTATCTCTCCTTTTCCCCTTCGCGATCCTCGATCAGCTCGGCGGTCTCGTTTATTGAGACTCTCAGAGGTCCCCTATCGGTTTTTTTCTTCGCTGTTGAACACTCCGATTTGCCGGTCGATCTTTCCGATTTTCTTGAACTCGAAGATTTGTAGGAACGACTCGCAGACGCGCGAGTACCGGAACTCGTGCTCGTCAACGACCCGGAATCGGGTCTCGAAGCGCTAATTGGACTCCCGTCGGATTCCAAACTCATCGAACTTTGGCGTTTCGCTTTTCTCTTCTTTTTCTTTGGTTTGTAGACGCATTTGGAGGGCTGAAGCTGTCGGATTGCCTGGAAGCTTTGCGAATGACGTTCGAAAAGTGTTGGAATTTGGGTGACGCGATTAAGCATCATCTCCATCTCGAGACGATGACGTTCCGCCTGTTCTCTCGCCTCGTCGCGCCGCATACACGTACGGAAATCCAAATCTCTCTCGTGCTCCAACCTTCGCGGAGATAATTACAGGCGAAAAAACGTTTTTTTTTTTAAGATGCAATTGTATAGCGATGAAAAATTCTACGGTTTTCTGCTACATACGTTTCCTCGTACCTTGCAGACTGTCTCAGCGCTCTCCACGCAGGTTTACGGCTTATCAGCGCTGCTCTCAACTTTATCATACGCTCGCGATGCTCCTCTTCCATTCGCTCACGTATTTCGCGCTCCAATTTGTCTCTATTTAAAAACAGAAGAAATATGCAAATTTAATTTGCATATCGCTTCCTTAGTTCGTTTTTTAACATCGTTTTTAAAGCAGAAATTTTCACGATATAGAGGTCCACATTTATCGAACCGAAAACAAAAATTCGATTTTTTTTTTTTTTCCCGAAATTCATGAATATACATTTGTGTCATGAAAATTAAAAAATTCTGTGAGAAGCAAAAGATAAATTTTTTTTTTCGTTTTTTCATATTTCGCGGCGATCGTCGATTTTTAAAAATGCGCTCACCGGGAGGCTTGACATCGTAGAATAGCCGCGAGATTATTTCCACGCGTCGAAATTTCGGTCATTGCTGATCTCGATCTCTCGGAAGTCATTGGTGTAGCGCTGCAAATTTCGGATGTATCCAAATGAGAATATTGCTTTTGCTCATTGGTAAAACTTCGCGTCTGCATGCCGGCTGATTTAACGCGTTCTCGTCGCTCCATGGAGGGTGGAAGAGACGCGGATTTCAGTAGTTCAGCGGCTCTAACTTTTTTTTGGAGATGTCTGAAAGAATTGATAAGAAAAAAGCGTCCGAAACGAGTTTACGAACGTCGGAAAGTCACTTCGGAGAATTATCATTAATTATCCACCTGTAGTACTCGTCTTCCAGCATACGATCGTATACTTCGGTACCGAATAGATTCCTCGGGACTGGTTTTGCCTTGAATCGCGCTGTGGAGCGAACATTCTTCGTGCAAAGTTCTGGACTCGAACGCGTTATAGCTTTACCCGCTCTTAATTCGCATTCGAGTCGAAAAGGCTTCACTTGGGACATTAGACTCCAAGCGCTTTCCTCGCGGATAATCCGACTTCTGCGAAACGTGACGGAAAGAAATGAAGGAATTAGCATTAAAAAACGATAATGATGATGATGTCCGTGGAACGATAAAACGAAACTAGTATATTCAGACCGTTCTTCCTTAGCGGCGACTAATTTATCGTATAATGGAATTCTCGAAGTTAGAGGAATCGGTCGAACTCTTCTTTTCTTCGTGATAATGGTATTATTTTTGTCGACTTCCCGCAATGAACGATTTTGCATTTCGGCAGCGGACATGTATTTTTCAGCTTCGTCTCTGAACGCAAACAACGATGGAATAAATTTGAATGATCGTTTTTTTTTTTTTTTTTTTTTTTTTTTTTTTTTAATCGTTTATTAGTCGTTTGTACCTCAGCGCAAAACGAAAGGGTTTCGGTAAGGTAGGTTGCCATCGTTTCGGACTATTCGGCGGTAGACTACGCGTTTCTGCGCTATTCTCCGAATCGCTGTCCACACTTTCGATACTCTTGGACTCACTCCACGTGCTCCAACTTTTGCCAGCCGAATGAATTTCTCTATTGCGCATTGTTTTCGTTGCCTTGTCCTTGCATCTGAAAATATCATGAATACGCGCGCTAATGCCAATGAGAAAAGAGAGTTTATTTCGAGTTAACGAAAGTGCGATTAGATATGGTGAAAAAAAAAAGTTGGTTTTTTTTTTTTTTTTTTAACAAATATCAGTCGCACCGCGTAATATTCAATTGCGGCAAATAAAATTAAACAATATTTGTTAATAATTAATAAATCGTTTTTGGCTCAACTAACTTTTGGTAACAATAAAAAATGAAAAAAAATGTCCATTTTATTTATTTATTTGTGCGTTTATTCGTTCTTTTTTTACAATTTTTAACTATAAATAAACTCTTTTCTCAGTATACAGATGATAATAAAGCTTTTATCGTAAATGTATATCTTCGTACCGATATGTAAGCAGATCTTGATCTTCGGCGAGCCCGGCGAAGGTACCAGTCGAGAAGAGAAGAGGACTATCGGTCCTCGAGCCCTCCAAACTGCATTTCTTCCCTCTTAGTTTCAAATCGGTTTCCGGTATCCACGGTTTGCTGTTCGATTTATTGGAATCGATTTCTTGCGTCGTCGTCGCCGGACGCGAATCTATTGTGCTCGTGCGATCGTCCTTTTCCTCCTGATCGAGACAATTTTTAAGATTCTTCAACAACAATCGTTGCTTTCGCTTCAGATAGTCGAGTTTTCTTTTGAATTGTTCGTTCGACAAATGATGCACGTCGTCGTAATCGGGTATACTATCGATGAAACCGAGAAGATTTTCCATAGAGCCATCGGGACTAATATCTTCGATTTCGCGGGTCGTGTCTCCACCCGCGAAGTTAATTCTACGAGATTTTTCGGAAGATCCTTGTTTTTGGATCCTCTCGATTCGCGGACGTTCGTAGAGCGGTGTTGGCTGTCTGCTGTAAGGGTCCACCGGCACTTTTACGCAGGAATTTATAAATGACGAGCCCTGATGCTCCGTCATGACCTTGTTAATTTTTTATTTTAAAAACACCCCGAAGAAAACCGCACGAACCGTTGGTACTTCGTTTGTTATTTTTTTTTGTTATCTGTGGTTATCTGTTGAAGCGAATGGTCGTTCACCAGGTGAGCGACCATAGCAGATCGATCGCTACCTCATCGGTGTACGAATCACCATGGTGATCTTAAAGGAAGTACCAAGAGGTCCTCGGTTCCCAGAACAAACCGTGTATTTCCTATTGCATATTTATGGTAATATTTATCGTTTCAGCGAATACTCTTATTATTATTTCATTCGCAAACTGCACAGTGACATCATCGTATAATTGCGATATATACGTCACGCAGCTTAACGTTATCATCGCTTCCGCGTTTGTATGTGTATCGGCCTGGTGCGTCTGACCAGTGCCTACCGTAACCACTCGTTGGTACATCCCTGCCGTCAGAAACCTCTCACCGATGCACGTAAATAGTTAAGGATATTTCTGAGGAATGTAAGGAGGAAGGATATAACCAACGGCGACGCTTGTTAATAGATCAATAACCTTACGAGGAAGTTTTATTCAATCTTCTGGGCTTATTGCGATAATAACGCGTTAGTAATGAGCGATGCATAAAATGCGATTATAAACGCTCAATCAACGTCTATACTTTTGAATTATTTATTATATTATAATTATGCGAAAAACAATTGGAATCCAATAAAAACTTTACTGTCGTGTAATACACAATAATCGTTTAATTATACGATCAGACCGGTTCGTTACAGGGTTGAATTTCAGGTACAATGCAGCGGGATCTCCCACTCTTCTCTATTCATCCAATCGTCGGCTTTCCATTCCGGTGGAGAGCGCGCGAAAGATATTCTACCATCGTGCGGTTGGAAAAAAAAAATGTTGTATATTAACAGGATATACGTAACGATAGCCTGGCTTATCAGTTCAAATTGACGGACCCTAGTTGTATCGTGGCATTGTCAATTCAATGTCATACAGATGACGGTGCCCTCTTCATGTACGGAAAAAAAAAGAAAAAAAACCTTGCCAATCACATCGTTCGACGTGGTACGGCGTCGAGTTCGTTGAGGAAACTGAATCAGCGCTCACCACGTGAAATGTCCCTAAAGGTTGGACGACGTCAAACAGCTGATTCAAGTATAACTGCACACATTTTCCGTACGAGTGTCAATTCAACGGTGAATATAACATACAATTAGTCATACAATCGAACGCGAATTTGTTTCTAACGTTAATTGCGATGATACGGGTTTATTAGACGCAAACAAACGCGAAATGAAGCAACGAGCAATGCGAGAACGAGCCGCGTAACACGTTAACGTACGTGTCGATCGTATAAAATATTTTTGTCGGAGTGCATCGAGAAAAAGCGATATAACGTACGTGACAATAACAATCGAATCATTGAACCGATAAAACGCCGATATCGCGAGTGCCACGAAGAGGATTTCGCGTGTGTGTCAGTGAATGTTTTGTGATGTGCAAACAAAAATAATATATAAAATAATCAATGAAAGATGAGGCCAATACAGAGCATCGGGCTCCTATTACTTCTCGCGTCGATCGTTCTGTCGACCACAGAGGTAGAGACGATAGAGGAAAAAGATGGTACAACAAAAGAGGATGATTCCCAGGATAGCAACAAAATGACCGACGAGACTACCGACGAAACGATACTCGACGATCTCAAACACCTGTTTAAACAGCTGCGTCAACTCAAGATGCTTCAGGACTCGATGCTGAAGTTAGTACCGGCAGACGAAACATTCGCCGACGAAAAGTCCTTCAAGGATCGCAAAGGCGATACGCAAAACAAAGTCAAGGAGGCATTGGCGAAGGAGTCGCTGTCGCAGCGACGAGCGGAGACCAGTAAGACAGAAGCACAGTTGGCGCGGATAATAGTAGCCGCCAAAGCTGCAGGTTTAGAACCTTTTTCACAGCTTACGTCGGAAGATTTTCCGATGCACTGGGACAGCGATGCTTTGGAAGAGGAAGAACCGGAGATTCCGTTGGGGGAAGAGCCGCAAGAGCCTTTGAATCCGCAAGAACAGGAAGGCGAGTCTTAAATTTCTAAAAATTACTCGTCGTGCGATAAAAAATATTTTTTTTCAATTATTTATTTATTTTACAGGATATACCCTTTTACAAAATTTTTTATCATTTTTTATCATAAAATTGCTAATTTTTCGATTTTTAATAATTTTTTTTTTTTTCAGCCGAAGATTTGTTTAAAAAAGCACAGAATCTCCTAAACGCGACGAGAACCAACAAAGTCGAGGCTTACAAACTTCTAACGGCTTCCGCTACGCTGGGACACCGAGAAGCGCGATCAATGCTCGCGTGGGCGCAATTGCTGGGAACTCAGACGGGTTACTCGTCATCCTTGTCCTCAATGCAGGATATACCTGCAGCTTTGCAAACGTTTAAGGAACTCGCGGATACGGGTTTACCGTCGGCGCACATGGGAATGGGTTTTCTTTACGCGATGGGTCTCGGGGGTGTTAACGCGTCGCAAGCGAAGGCTCTGCTTCACTACACGGTCGCGGCGCTCGGCGGGGATACGAGAGCGGAAATGGCGTTGGGTTATCGCTACTGGGCCGGCGTGTCGACGACGGCGATGTGCGAAAGAGCGCTCGATTTTTATCGTCGCGTGGCGAACAAAGTTGCCGAACAAGTATCGCTCAGCGGCGGTCCAGTGGTTCAACGAGTTCGGCTCCTCGACGAACAGGAGAATCCCGAATACAATTCCGGTATTCTCGACGAGGATCTCATAGAATATTATCAATTATTGGCGCAACGCGGCGACATACAGGCGCAAGTGGGACTCGGACAATTGCATTATCAAGGGGGTCGCGGAGTTCCGCTCGATCATCAAAAAGCACTCGACTATTTCCAACACGCTGCCGATGCGGGAAATCCCATAGCTATGGCGTTCCTGGGAAAAGTAAAAAGCGATGTTTCTCAATGCCGTTGCTTGACAATTAATGTACATACAAAGATTCATTTAATTAATTCCACGAATTATTCGCAGATATATCTGGAAGGCAGCGATATCGTTCAACAGGACAACGAAACGGCGTACAAATACTTCATGAAAGCGGCGCGATTGGGTAATCCCGTTGGTCAGAGCGGTTTGGGATTAATGTATCTTTATGGCCGCGGAGTCGAACGAGACACCGCGAAGGCTCTTCGATACTTTAGTCAAGCCGCCGATCAAGGATGGGTCGACGGCCAATTGCAATTAGGAAATATGTATATCAGTACGTATATCGAAAATAATAATCGCCCACATTCCCGCGATATATACTAAAATTAGAAACTCATTGTATCTTCCGTATTTTAAATTCTTTTTCTCCGAAAATAGGTGGAACCGGCGTACGACGAGATTACAAACTCGCAAACAAGTATTTCAATCTCGCGAGTCAATCGGGTCACGTCCTCGCGTATTATAATTTGGCACAGATGCACGCAACGGGGACGGGAATGATGCGGAGTTGTCCGACGGCCGTTGAATTATTGAAGAATGTTGCGGAGCGCGGAAAATGGACCGATCAACTTATGGCAGCGCACACCGATTATCGAGAGGGTCGCATCGATCAGGCGTTTGTAACTTACGCTCTTCTCGCTGAAATGGGATACGAAGTTGCGCAGAGCAATGCGGCGTTTATTCTCGATCGGGGAGAAACAACTATCCTCTCTCAGGAAGAGGGTCTCGTCACGGCATTGGCGCTGTGGGCTCGTGCTGCCGCTCAGGGATACTCAGCTGCTCAGGTACCCTAATTTATTCCAATTTATTCCAATTCGTCACTTTCAATTTTTTTTTTTCTATTTTTATTTTTTATTTTTCTTTTTTTGTTTTTTATTATTATATTTTATCAATCGATATGATAGTAACGATATTTTCGTACTCTGAAAACAGGTAAAACTCGGCGATGCGCATTATTACGGTAGAGGAACTCGTGTCGACTACAAGGCGGCAGCGCGACAGTACCGTTTGGCCTCCGATCAGCAACACAACGCACAGGCGATGTTTAATCTCGGATACATGCACGAGCGCGGTTTGGGGTTAACGAAGGATCGTCATTTGGCTAAACGATGCTACGATCTCGCCGCCGAGGCGAGTCCCGACGCCCGGATCCCCGTCGCTCTCGCACTCGTTAAATTATCGCTGCTCTTCGGTGTCGATTACCTTCACGAATTCAGTGTAATCGAACATCTCGGCAAATGGGATCCGAATATTGTACAGAATTGGGATTTTTATCTGATCGGAATTTTAACCGGTCTTTTGAGTCTCGTGATATACTTCCGTCGACCGCAGCCACCGCCCCCGCGGCCGGGTTTCAATATTCCACCCGTAAACTAGAGATTTTATGTTTTTCGTTTTTTTTTTTTCTTTTTTTCTTTTTTTTTTTTTCATTCGAACGGCGCGCGGGACGGAGCTCAGAGTTGGAATCGTTGGGATATCGCAGCGAAAGCGAATTATCATTCTGCAATACTTTCGAATTATGTGAAATGTTTTTTTTTTTTCTTTCTCTCGTTTATTGTGTTTTTTTTAATAATACAAAATTTGCGAATTCCTATCGCTTCTCGACTCAACGCGTTATCGATTCCTGGTGATGGTAATCTTCGAATTCAAGGACACTGTTACACATAGACACGCAACATACACACCGTATGGCTTCGATAGCCTATCGGCACAATGGGATTTTTGTTATTTAATTTTTTTCACAATTTTATCGAATGGGTCACGTGTTTCGATACCGCTAAGCATTATTCACTTCCTGAGCTCAAGTCCCTCGAATATATTACGTCGAGACGCGGTTCGCGGCGTCGCGGAAATTTCTACGATCGACGGCGACAATAGCGCGACGTAAAAAGTCCGACAACCAAATACCTGTTAATGACTGAAAGTTTGTATTATTATGCGATGAAATGCACCGTTATAAAAATACAAAATGATATGATGATAACGGACGGAACGGGTCAAACGAGAATGTGATTTGTAACACAAACTTTGAAGACACCAACTAAGTATGAATGACTAAAGACTCTAAGTGTTGACAACTCGGTGCAATATAACATTCGTCGTGATTATTGTTTATATCAGCACCCGGGTGGTCGCGGTGCGTCATTGTAATGTAAAATAAAGATGAGATATTTCTAACTTTTTTCACGAGAGTTTTTTTTTCAGTTTTTCGTCATTTTGGAGCGCAGAGCGTTGCTATAGGAACAAATCTCTTATCGAACCCAACAACATCGCGAGGGAGTATTTACGATCGCGTAGTATGCGGTAAACATTTCGAAAAAAACGAAAATGCTTCTCACAATAGTTTACGATACGCGTAGAAAAATTACGAAATCATTTACCTGAAAAAATATAATTAATGCCGATAGACGCGATAATATAGTAAAGTAGTCGATGAAACAATCGTAAAATGCCTAAAAAGAAGAAAAAAGGTGCGGATAAGGAGAAAAAGACGAGGAAAAAACCCGTCCTTAACGAACGCGAAACAGTGTCTTACGAACAACAAATTCTCGACAATAACAGGCAATTGGCGAGGTAAGTGCGTAGAAAAAATGTATCGTTGGATAGTTATGTTTTTATTGATTGTTTTTAATCGTATTATTCGCAGGTTACGTTCCCGCAATGAATATCTGGAAGGTGAGGTTGAAGTACTGAAGGCAAAGTTAAATCAGCTGGAAGACGATCGTTCCGATGTTGTGGCGCATTTGAAACGAATATTGCAACAGAAGACCGAGGAATCTCGTGAATTAAGCGATCGATTATTGGCGATGGAAGAGTTACGAAAAGACGAACAGATTGCTTACAAGAAGAAGGAAGACGCGATGGAACAGGAATATCATACGATGGAAACTAATCTGAGCGCTGAAGTGAAATTAGCCGGTAAAACTTTTTGAAACTTTAATCGAAGATTACGATGGATTTTTTATAAATCTTTAAAAAAAAAATTAAAAAATTCTTTCACCGTTTTTACTGATTCTCGAGATTTACAGCCGGAAAGCTTAACGCCCTCGAGGATTGGAGATTAGCGCGTATCGATTTAATGAGAAAATTCGAAATTCAAGAAGAACAAATGGCAGAACAAGAAAAGCGTCACGAAAAGACTCTTTACGAAGCAGAAAAGTCACTGATCATCGGAAAGGCGAAGTAATTGATATATCTGCCCGCAGAATATCCCCAAAGCTCTTCAATCCTCGAGATTTATCTGTAAATCATTTTTTATCGGTAGGATGCAAAAGGAGATGGAAAATCGTTTGAACGATTTAGCGCAAAGTTTTCGCGAGGCGACAAACACTCGTATCGCCGACGCGACGCATCGAGCAGTAAGAGAAAACGTCGCGCTGAATTTGGAATTAGACGCGATGTACAAAGTTTGCAGAGAATTGGACGGAAAGATGCGGGAATACAAGGAAAAGGAGCGGAACCTTCGGCTTCACGCTTCTCTCTTTCAATCGGAAGCGCAAATGGCACTTAACAAATTACTGGAGCAAAATCGTTTCATCGACAATCTCGCCGAGGAGCACTTTAACATGAGTCTGGAAAACGGAAAGATATGTCGCGAGGAATCCAACGCAGCGACGAAGGAACAAGTGATTCAGAATTACAGAGAAAAGTCCGTCGAGGCGCAGCGAAAAGCTCGGATTCTCGAGCAAAACATCGAACAAACGAAGAAGAATACGGAAGTTATGTTAAAGGAAATACAGGAAAATTGTCGCGAAGTCAAACGCCTCAGCGATGTATTGGATGCTGCGAAACGATACATCGCGAAAATATCTCAGGTAATTTCGACGCGTAACTAAATCCATTAATAATTATTATCCAACAGCGAAATTAATTTTTTTTCTACTCATTATTTTGCATTTTTAAGGAAAGAGTTTCGGTGGAAGCTGTCTGCACCTCTTGTTACAACGATTTCGAAGATAAACTTTACGTTTTAATGGATATCTTGAAAGAACAGCGACTCGGTACGGTTTCCGGCGCCGAGGATTCTTCGCAGATAGAAGACGAATATACGGATAAATCGTGCCGCTCGGTGGCGGATTATTCGTCTGTAAGAGTTATGCAAACGGGTTATGAACACGAAGCGGAGTTAGCGAAAGATCCAACGGTACGAGAATCCGCGGTGATAGAGTCCGAAGAATCATCGCCGGTTCCGTGTGCACCACTGAGCGCGTTGACCGATTCGCAAAGTTCCGACGTTACTTCTGCCAAAGAAACGACAGAAACGCCTCGATCTACGGATTCCGAAGATTGAAGCGAACGAACTTACCGCGTGAAATTGTTCACGTAATATTCTTGAAACATATGAAATCATAATGTAGCCTCGCAGCAAAAAAAAAAAAAATTAAAAAAAATCATTCCATGACGTATTTCGCGATCATTGATCTTTGATAAAAAAAAAAAATTACGATGGTGGATCTCGAGGGGAAGGATCGGGGGAATATATCTCTTCCTCCTCGTCTACAATCCCCCGATATATACGATCCAAATTTTGTGGACGACGAACATGTGGTTCCGATCATTAATATGCAAAAGGCATTTTACGATATGCGAATCAGACACACGGAAAAACGTATCCAGCGGTATTCTTCTTATCTTTTATTAGTTTTACCGCTGTTAATCGTTCTCCCGGTTATTTATAAGTTTCGCGCTTCAGACTCGAGAATCGAAACGACGAACTTTTGGAAACGCGCGAGGAGACGGAAGCGGCGATCGACGGCGTTGATGTTGAGACCGGAGATCGCATTGCTTACTTGAAAAAACAGATATTCTCGGAAACGGAGAAAATTGAAGAAACCACACGGAGAATCGACGCTGTTGCGAAGATGAGAGAAGAAGCGAATGAAATTCACGCGAAAAACGTCGATGCGGCTAATGAAAAATACGAGAAGACGCGAGCGGCTCTGACTTCGTCGATTAAAGCTCTGAGTACTATTACAATTCTTTGATTCGCGAATTAAAAAAATCGCATTTTACTCGATATATTTCGAATGATTCAGACGCCAAGATTAACACATTGGAGGACTATAAACAAATTCGTACGGCTCTTCGCGAGAAATTGATATTCCGCGACGAGACGATGAAACGAAACGACGAGGAAGTAACGCAAAGACGCGAGGCGATAGATCGAAAATTTAAGATCGATAGAGAGAAGTTTGCAAATTTATCATCTGCTTTTTTATTATTTAATTTTTAATAATCTAAAGAGACATTTTTTTTTCTATCGCAGACTTAAAAACGAAATGTATAGTCGTCTACTCGCACTCGCGGGGACATTTCAAATCGAAATTTCGAATGCCATAACGATACCGGTGCACAGATTACTCCGCGAGAATGTATTTATGAAAAACGAATTGATGCAAATAGCGAACGAAACTTTGAGTAGAAACGAAGTTTGCACGACATTGAGGTAAATTTTTTGAATATCGTAAATCGAAAGTTCCTTACGTAACTTTTTTTTATTTTTATTTTAAAGATCGATGAGAACCGTTCATCGTAATGCGATGTTAGTCGACGAACGCGATAAAACGAAACATCTGATAACCGTGAAAATACAACGATGTTTAATCGATTCTCTTAAAAAAATGCATTCCGCAATGAAAAAACGTTTAGAGAAACTCAATACGCCCCAAGAATTTGCGCAAGAAAAGTACGATAGACTTGCTGAATCGGTTAGAAATGAATTGATGGCTTTTGAAACGCGAACGAGAAAGTTAGAAGTCGTTCTTCATCGCGAGAGTGTTAAACTCGATAGCGTTAAGTATCGCAAAAATCAGACGGAGACGCGACGAAATAAATACGAAGAGATAATCTACGATGTAAAATACGCCGTGTCCTGCGCCCTTAAGGTATAATTTTTACTAAATTTATCGAATAACTGTCGATTAATTAATTAATAATAATGATTATTATTGGAGAGATATTTTTTTCGAAAGATTACAGAGACGGGAGAAGATATACTTAACATGAGTGAAATTCAACTGATCGCTCATCTGCTCAATCTTATCGACAGAGGACAATCGCAGCTTCGATGTCTCGTAACTGAATCGTACGTTTTCATTGCAAAATTTGATACACTATAATCGGAAAACGAAGAATATCAGAGAAATCCTATCGATTATAAATTTTGCGCTTTAAGATCCGAAACTATTCCGCGTCCGGACGACGTTTACGCTAAAGGAGATTTAGGCTTCGAACCGGAATATGTTGATTTGGAGGATACGAGAGCGCCGATGAAAATCGAAAAATCAATTACTCCCGAAACGGAGAGCATCGATAGTACCGCTGTATCGAATGTGCCGAATGTTCCGATTATCGCCTCCCTACAGGTTTATTATTTTATATTTTACGGTTATTACGAATATAAGTTTTTCCATTGTACGACGACTATCGATCCGAGAGAAACACATTATTATACAGCGCGACGATAATGCATTTGAAGAAATAAAAAGTCAAACGAGCGTCAGTAGCGACGAGAGTAGCGCGTCTTCTCTCGCGAGTCCAATCGATGAAAGTAAAAAAGAATCGATCGATGATCGCGAGAATATTTCCGAAGCCGCCGACGCGCAAGAGGACGAAGAAATAATTATTCAAAACGACGAAGAATTGAACTCCGAAAGAGCCGAAACGTTTGAGGATAAGGAGATAATTATTGAAAACGAAGAACAATTGAACTCCGAATCGGATCATAACGCCGATGGTTAATCTTCCGACGCGGCGTTGTAAAACATTTTTCAATACTCTTATTGCGTAAATGAGAGATATTTCGATTGATATATGTAATTGAAATTCGGTATAACAATTATACAAATACATAGATTCTTATCTATGTTGTTCCGGTTATTATTTGAATGTACTTTCCCATCCCATTTTGTGATCCGCTTTCTCGAATCTCTTCACCTTCGCCTTGTTGTGTTTTCTGTAAAAAAAAAAAAAAAAAAAAACAATTAATAACGTTAAGATATGTAGAATTGTTGGATAAACATTAACATGATATCGTCGAGATTCTTACAGGA
Organism: Buathra laborator; assembly: GCA_934046635.1. Lineage (NCBI taxonomy): Eukaryota > Metazoa > Arthropoda > Insecta > Hymenoptera > Ichneumonidae > Buathra > Buathra laborator. The sequence goes on from OW203900.1 coordinate 13,067,054, forward strand.
CTGGCGTTGCCGGGGCGAGAATATTTCTCTGCTGCATCGATTTATAACGATCCTTCAGCAAACTGCCTGTGGGGTCGGTGTTTCGCAGATTTCCCGTTAATTCCTCTCCAAGTTTGAATGCCGGTTCCAGAGGTTCGAATTTCAGACTATTCAATGTTTTCGGCTCCAGTGCTTTCCTCTCTTTGACTTTTTGTCGCAATTTCCTCAGCATATCTACCTTCTCATCTTTCTTTGCCAAGTGATTTTTCAATGCTTTAAGCTTATAGATATCGGAAACTTTTTTTTTCTCTACTTTCGCGTGTTTTATCTTCAAAGCTAAACGTCTCTGTTCCTTCTGTTTTCTCCTCTGTACCAATGTTTTTTTCGCGTTTTTAACCGGCGGATTTACCGATTTTACCGTTGTATCGTCTTCGCCTTGCGCTACCTTTTTATCGGCATTATTTTTGCTCGGTTTTAGCGGCAAACCTTCCGACGACTCTCTCAGCCAATCCTTATCTTTTTGTTCCACCGATACTTTTTTGAACATTTTGGTTGTTACTCTGTTCAAATGGGCCTCTTCTTTCATCAATTTCATTTCTTGCTCCGCAATGCCGCGCAACAGATCCTGATGATCCTCATAGGCGGGATTGTAGGAGGTACCGGGATGCGGAAGATCAACGGCGGGTAGTAACGATGTTTTTTTCAAAACGGCTGCCGGAACCCTCTTTTTTTTAATTCCTCTGTTCGCCAATGTATGTCTTACCGTATCGGACGTCAACCACTGGCTGTCTACTTCCGGCAATATTTTTTTTTCTTGATCCCAAATATCGACGTCGTATTCTCCCCTTTTGGGTCTCACGGATCTCCTTGCCGCTGCGATCGCTTTATCCTTAATAGCATTTTTTTCTTTGAGCTTCAAACGACCTGATAGTATTCTGTCATTTTCCAATCGCTTGGTAATAGGATTTTTTCGCTCTTCCGGAGTCTTTACACGATTCCTTACGGAGATTGGATCGGGAACAGCGGTGTGAGGCTTCAACGACGCGTAACATCGCGGCTCGGCGTTTCTAAGCGCCAATCTACGCTCCCTCTTGTTCTTGACAGCCTCACTGATGTCCTCGGGCTTCGAATCGACGACGAATAAATCCGTGTCGCTTCGCTCCGCAAATGGTACACCAAGACGCTCCTCGAGCCTCGAACTCTCGAGGAATGAATCCACGTCTTTGGTGTCGACATGCTTCCTCCACGATCTTTTGGTTTTCTTCGAAACTTTACGCTTCTTCTTGGCACTCTCGATCATACTGTCGCGTTTTGAATTAACGATATCGTTTTTTAATTGTTTTTTAGCGACGCGAACGAGTTACTATGACTGATTGTAACCGAATTTTCACGATTGTCGAACAATTTGGGAGATATAGAGAAATTAATCGTAAATATTTTAAGTTGTATTGTGTACTGTTTACTTCGAATCGACAATCCCACGTTGTCGGTTACAATTGTCGAGGTTATGTTTGTCACATGGATCATGGATGCGAACGTCACGCCCCTACAGTCACGATGCGCAACGAAAGAAATGTGGGGATGTGCGTACTTTTGTACCGGCCCCCGGTTTCACGAGCACCGAACAACCGGCCCGCCAAATAACTTTCAAACTTCAGTCGAAATGCAGCGATGTACGATACAGGTGCATGTGCTCGATCGTCGCGTATGTTTATACAGTTGTTCGTGAAATATCGTGATAAATAACTCGGGACTCGTTTCTCATAAAGAAATTATCTTTGAACGGATTGATAGTGCGTTGGTTGCGGAACATTCGGAGTGTTCGAGTTATATATGTTATATGTGAAACGGCGTCAAAGATTGCCGGGGCCGGCGCGGCCCCGTGGCACGTGTTGACGGCGCTCACTGGACTTTCCTATGTACGGTAAGAAACTGAATATCTACAAACTTTTAATGCTATTATGTTTTTCGTTTACATCATTAACTACCTTTATTATTATCCCATATATATCGCGTACAAAAAGTTGTGCGTAATTATTTTTTATCAGCCGCGTAAACAACGCCGATCTGCCGGCGTATTTCGTCCTCGATTTCGGCAATGAGCAATGAATCCGAATGCGAGACTTTTTGACTTTCCTTTTTATTCGCTTTTATACACGCGCGTACTTCCGCGGCTTCGTATCTCAATCCCGCGCTGTTTATGTAATTAAACTTGAGTCGTGCATCTGGCAAAGGTGCTTCAAATGTTCCCGATGGCAGTTCAACTTTTGTAGGGCACCAAAAATTTGGTACTCTTATGATTCCCTTCGTTCCTATGATTATTCCTTCGTTAGCCAAATTGGCTGTTGCATTTGTCGCTATCGTTGCCACGCGCCCATTTTTGTACAAAAGTGACGCTGACATTGTGATGTCTACGCCTTCGTCATTGAGATGACCAGCTGCTGCGATACTTGTCGGCTTTTCTCCGCCAAACGCAAAACTTGCAAATTGGATTGTGTAAACTCCGAGATCCAGTATCGTACCACCGCCCAACTCTTTAGTACTAAAAAATTTCCAAAAAAAAAAAAAAAAAATTGACGGTTGCATCTTGAAAAAAAAAATTGACGGAATGACATTGATACTTACATCAATCTGTCAACTTGCATTAAATCGAATCCAAATGACGCAATCACATGCCTAACTTCTCCGATAGCACCGCTTTCAATTTCTTTCTTGACGGCGTCATACACCGGGAAGCAGCGGCTCCAAATTGCTTCCATCACGAATAATCCTCTCTTCTTTGATTCTGTTAGCAATTCTGTTGTTTCCCTTTTATTCATTGTTAGGGGTTTTTCGCAAAGTACGTGTTTTCCATTTTCGAGCATTAATTTCGCGATCTCGAGATGCTGGGGATGCAGCGCTCCGATGTACACAACCTCTGTAAAATAAATGCAGTGGTGTTTATTAATTTTTTTTTATAAATCGCGTACTGCATAGCAATTAACGTTCGTCTTACCAACTTCCGAATCTTGCGCCATATCCTTATAGGAACCGTAAGCTTTGTCGACATTGTGCAGTTTGGCAAACGCTTGAGCTCTCGATAGATCGCGAGCAGCGACCGCAACAACTTTGTGCTCTTTAACCGGTAGCGTACTTAACGCAGTTGTAAAGTCGTGGGAAATCTTCCCGACACTCGCGATACCCCAACGTGTAGCCATCTAAATCGCGTCAATAACGAATAACGAAGATTAATCGGTAGACGGAAAGTACGAGCGATTCGTCCGTATCTTGACCTTCGATGTTTCTCCGCAGACGGAACACTCGAGACTACAATGAAACTGCTGATCTGCACCGTTACGATGAAACCGCTAGTAGTCAACAAGTTCCAGATAACGTTATAAACCACTTATCATCGCGTAACTTTTATAAAAAAGCAAAAAATACGACTATCTGCAGTTTGCAGTGTCAAATGCCAATCGCCGATAACTTCGAGGATTTTTATTCAGATACTCGTAGTCATCGAATAACGCGACGAACGGTTATGTTACTGCAATTGCGTATGAAATAACAAATAATATTTAAAGAAAAACGCTTAATGCTCCGAAATTAATTACTTCGATTGTTGCAATCGCTGCATCGCGCGCATTCTGCATTACCATATGTAGCGAAGAAGGGGTTCGTTCTTTGAAATATTGATACAGTGTAATTGATAGTTAACGATTTTTTTTTTTTTTTTTTTGTAAATTCGGATACAGCAGGGTTAGAGATCCAGGTATGAATAGCACGTGATAAATTTATCATTCATCATCGGCCGCTTAGGACTTCGATTGATCATAATTGATATTATTATTATCTTTATCAATGTTAGTCGATACGAGATATTGAGTTCGTATCGCCACGCGTTGGGTATGGAACAAGTTGTTTTATAAACAACATTGAATAATCCGAAGACTTTTTTTTTTTTTTTTTTTGAGGTTTCAGAATAAATGTATATATACACCAGGTGGATATTTCTAATATTCTGTGCGATATAACGTGAAATCTCGCCATTATACACACACTTTGGTTGTAATAATAGTAATAGTAATATTAATAATAATAGTAATGTACAAGTCTCGACGTTAATAGCATCTCATACTATTGTGTTTTTTTTTTTTTTTTTTTTTTTTTTTTTTTTTTTTTTTTTTTCATATTAAAAGTTTGAAAGGATAAGTTGTGCCGAGGTCTCTATCCGTCTGTACGTATTTCTTGAACATTGATATAGACTTTTTGAATCAATGTTGATTGCCATCCTATATTATACACTTATAGTCGATGCAACGCCCCCCACGGAGCGTTTCTCGGCACTCAAGTACATAGTTCCAATCGATTTTATTCCATCGCTCAATCTCATATATTTGTTTGTTTGTTTTTTTTTTTGCTTGCTTTGTTCTTTTTTTTTCTTTTTTTCTCACCTATCCCCATAATCTATACAACACGTTATTCGATATTCAAGATAACAACAGCCAAACTTGGAATAAATTACATGGAAAAACATAATTTTTTGGCCCATAGCTTGGAACGCGTTCGTATAAATGCTCCAATAGCGTTTCATTTATTAATATTCGAATTGCTTTGGATTTTTCATTTTTTTTTTTTTTTTTTTATGCAAAATACTCTTCCATCTTAGGTATTTGTCTGTAAAAGATAACAATCACAAAGCATAGCCGGTATTGTTATTAGCGATTGTTTACACAGAATGGCAAATAATGCTTCTCTTAATTTATTATTATTTGTGTTTTTTTTTTTTTTTTTTTTCATTTCTTTTCTTTTCATTGACCTATCGAAGTAGTATCGTTTTTTTTTTTTTTTTTTTTTTGATAATCTAAGATACACGTGATATCTTTTTAGTCGCGCGTATGTATTTCTTTTTACATCGTTCTCACCTTGGAGGCGGTACATGTAACATTATTAGAGTTATTATGTTTTTTTTTTTTTTGCAACGATTGAACGCACGACCAGTAGTTGACAGATAACGAAAACTGATGATTTTTTTTTTTTTTTCTTTTTTTTTTGTCACAAAATTATACAGTGACCCTTAATTGTAAGAACTTTTGCTTCCTCGGAAGTGTACACGTGTCTCTTCGAAGAGATTTTGTTTATTTTAGTATTTTTTTTTTTTTGGTTTTTGTTTTTTTTTTTTTTTTATTTTTTCATTTATGTTATATCGTATTCGTATATTTATATTACCTACAGTTTGCTTATGTAGGTAGGAGAATGTAGGGGGTTCCGAAACATACAGTAGACTTGATCGATATGCATCATTGATTCTCCCTGTGAAGGACAATCAGGAAGCCAACTCATGTTCGGCGTCCAACATTAAATCTTATCGTTTCATCTTAACTCTCTTTTTTTTTTTTTTAGTTTTGTTTGGTTTTTTTGTGTAATTTTTTTTTTTTTTTTTTTTTTTTTTTTAATCTCGATTTCATTTTCATTACTTTTCCATACGTCTCTCCTCGTAATCCACATTAAGAAAGGCCGTTTCGTGGAAGACACAGTAAAAAATGGTCTTTTAATGAAAAAATGCATTTAACGGAGAAAAAAAAGAAAAACGGAAAATAATAATTACGGAAACGCGTTTTATACATGAACGATCAACGTTGTTTTTCTCATTCATAACATCATAGATACGATCATTCGGGTCATCCACGTTCTCTCTATCTTTTTTTTTTTATTTTTTTTATTTTTGTTTTGTCTCTCTTGGAACATTTTATAACGATTTATCATCGAGTACAGTCTGGAATCTCGATAACGCGCGTTTAGAGTTTTGCATACGTTGCGAGAACGTTGCTCCGCTGAGTGGCCATTTTTTTTTTTTTTTTTTTTTTTTTTTTTTTTTTTTTTTACGATTAACGATTTAAATGACTCGTCGTCGTAACAATGTTTTTGCAACGAATTCTACCCCCTCACGGATCGACAATCCCACCGTTAAACAGACATACTCTCTTCACAAGTCGCAATTACAACGCGTGCCAACAGTGATATGCAATACTAAGAGCGCTGTTCAACGATAAACTGTAAATCATATCGCGGTTCTTGAGGCTCGGCTTCATCATGTATATTATATAATATATATTTATATATATGTATTAATATACAAAGAAGGGAAAGGAAATATCGCGATTTTATTAAATAACGCGAGCGTCTTATTATCGGCCACTATTATATCTCTCAACTATCCAAAAACTACACTCCGATCTTTAGAACCGTTCGGTGTGATTTATAAGAAAAACTTCGAAAAAAAAAAAAAAAAAAAAAAAAAAAAAACGATTAATATAAAACGTAAAGGTAAACGTTGTCCAGTAAAAAAATCGTCGCTTCAAAAAGCGAAGCCACGGAATTGTTCGCCTGAACTCTATAATATCCTCCTTCTAACCCCTGCGTGTGCATTCTTTCCATCGTCATTGCGCGTTTTGGATGATATGCCGGTAAATATCGTACGGATATGTGCCGTTTTCCAGTTTTTATCGTTATTTGTTTTTTTTTTTTGTAATTTTTCGTAAAATCCTCATGCAACGCGCATTTTTTATTTCCATCGATATATTGCGCCCTTTGGATGATATGCCGATAAATATCGTACGGATATGTGGAGTTTGCCAATTTTTTTTTTTTTTTTTTATTATTGTTTTTTTGTTCTTTGCTTTTAATCCGTAAAACTCTCGAGCCAAATTCCGCCAGTCGCCCAGAGGCCAAACACCGGACACGAGGATTAAGCCGCCCGTGCCATCCCGGCCTCCCAGCAACGGGGCAGCTGCAGCAGCGGGATAATTCTAACAATTCTTATTCATTATTAAAAATTTGCGTTATTGCGTTATACGGCTCTATTGCACCGTTGGACAATTCAACATCTCTCACCAATGATGGATTTATATTAATCGTTTGACGGAAAATTTAAAAACTTCTTTCCGTGGTGACAAGTAAGATATTCATATATAATATAGTATTTGTTTACCACTTTACGATTCGCGGATGTCGAGGTTTGCCGGTTTATTTTAAATTATTTCTCTTTTTTTTTTTTTTTCTTTTTTTTGTTTTTTTTTTTTTTGTTAATTTAAAATTAACGCATATCAAGTCACGTGAATTGCACCGTTACGATTGATACTAACAGGAGAACGAGAGATACCGCGATGCGGTGTGAAGCACCGCAAAATTTTATTTCCATCTCTTCGGGATGATAGTTGGTGCACTTTGGTGGCCGGCGACGATACAGGCGTTCTCTTCGTGCGGTGCATGCACCCGGCTCCGAAATAGCTTCGATCGGCTCGATGCTCAATTGTTTGCTGCCGCACGGACATAGCGTATCGACCACTAATAATATTAAATTCGTGTGCTGAATCTTCTGTACGCTGAACGGTCTGAAATTTTTTGCGCGAAATACTAACGGTTAGTATCAAATTAATGATTAACGATACAAAACAAAAAACAATAAAAAAATAAAACGATAAAAAAAAAAATTAAAAAAAAAATTAATTACGAAAACTAACAATTAGTTGGAAAACGACTTTTGACGAAAAAATATCAGTTGTACGAATTAACTATCAGTTTTCAGTTAACAACTATTTCGGACAATTGCGCGAAAAAAAAGAATTGTAGCAACAAATTATTTTCGCCATTTTTTTTTTTTTTTTTTTTTTTTTTTTTTTTTTGGTATTAGTTATCTACGACTTACCTCTCGCAGCGTGTTACGTGACAATTGGTCAATTTTCCTTTAAGCGGATTGCTCTGGCCGCTCGTGTTGAGCCTTTCGGGTTGCAGTATGTAGAGATCCGTCTTTTTCTCGCAGGAACGTAATTTGTGAAGTGGATATTGCGTCGATGTTGCGTGTGTCGCTGGCGGCGAAGCTGGAGCCGGTGCCACAGCAGGAAACGATGGAAATGCGTTAGTTCCGGGTGTAGGATCTTCGGTCATTCCGGGTGAATACGGTTCGTAAGGATTCGCTTCCTCGTCTGTAAAAACGACATCGTTCGTAGGGATGAATTCGATGAAAATGGCAACGAATTGCTTTCCGGATATTTTTCAAACTTCCGATCAGATAAAATCGCGAAAAAAATAATAATAATAATTACCTGTATGGTCGAGATTTTCGGCCCACGTACCGACGGGATTCCACAACTCTTGAACCCCCAGTCGCATTACGTTACTCCATAGAAAACCGAGAAAACTCGTAAAAACCTTTACCAGCGATCCGGATATAATTCTCGGAGCGGAAGACAAATAGGATTCTTGAGGCAAACAAACGCCCTGATAGTCCACGACGGTGACTTTCCTGAATTATATACAATTAATTGTTAACCATTGAATCGATTGAATCGATTTTTTCCGTTATCGTTAACTCCTCGCGTACGCGCGGCGTAAATATACTTTCGGCATTTTTTACCATTTTTTTAGTCATTACCTTCAAATAGTCTGTTTAACTATATAATATCGCTGAAAAATTCTGAAAAAAATTGGAGAGTTGTCCGGAAGGGTCGTCTTTTTGAGGTTCAAAAAGTGATTTTTTACGAATTTTCGTAGTATTGCTGTGAGCGAAAGAAATGAGCGTTGTACGCGGCCGGGCGGCCGATTTCTCGTACGCGAAGAGTTATCGGTGTCGTTATCGTGTTCCACTTGGAGTTTTACCTGTATATTTTATCCTGTACCAAGGAATCCATTATCGTTCCGTCAATTTCGCCGAAAAATTTGCCAGTGTGATCGTGGCGTTCGCTTATTATTACGAAACCGCTGTTGTCGAGAATGTAACAGTCGAGTTCTTCCGATGCACAGTTCTTTTTGCATCCGGTACACTATTAAAAAAAATCGGATGGACTCGTCAGTTAATTACGAAAAAATTATGAAGAATATATTCAGTAAATAAATATTCACGAATATCCGTTGTTTATCATCGATACCGATTAACATCGATATCGATGTATAAAAGTAGAAAACTACGCGACAAAAAATTAACAACAATCATACCGTAGACGTGATATTCATAAAGTGCGATGCCAATGACGAGTGTTGAAATTGTAAGCCCACAACTGCGGCCGGTGCTTTGTGGGTACTTTTGTCCTCGTAAAATATAGCGTGAGTCGCGGTTACCAACGGCTCCGAGAGATCGGCTATCGAATTGAAAAAAAAAAAAAAAAAAATTCATGGTACATCGATCGATCGAAATTACGAATTCTGAAAAAAAATCCATTTTTTTTTCTTCACATACCCGCGTTGAATGGCACGCTGAATACAAAACTCTCAGGTTCGACGGCGTGTTGTTCGGCTGCTCTTTTGTACCACGACGTGTCCATTGCTCTTTTGTTCATGTCGGCGAAATTCCTGATTTCAATGACAAAACTTCATTATGCAGATGAAGATCGGTCGATAATGCTTGTCTGAGCTAAGCTCATCGGACAGCGGGCTATTCCGGCAAACGCGATCTTTTTTTTTTTTTTTTTCACTCGAGTATTTTTCTTCGATTTTTTTTTTTTTTTTTTTTACTCGAGTATTTTTCTTCGATATATTTTTTTTTATTTTTTTTTTTTTTCACTCGAGTATTTTTCTTCGGCTATTCATCACTCTCGCGCGTATCGTCGATTAATCTCGGTCGGTAGTATTAACATCTTAAATACGTTATATATTTATTAATTCATGAAGTTGAAATTTACGGTTCGTCGTCGGTATCCTTATTGTCGTCATGGTCGTGCCATCGTAAAAGGCCACTCCTCGTAGCAATGAAACTCCTGGCGACCCCGAATCTACCTTTTCCTTGGCTGCAAATTTAAGGTATTTCAGGTTAGCGTTTCACAAATACATCGACGATATATCCTCGACAAAATTTTATTGTAATGTACCTTTTCGATTATAGCGTTTACGTACACATGTATCTAAGATATTGTATATTTCACGCCGTTGTATAGATATATATTATATTTTATAAATGAATAAGGAGTGAACACGTGTACCGTCGACGTGCCGGAACCTCACGCGTTTTCGTGAGACAATACTTGAATAATAATCGCATTGATTCAAGGAAAAGTAATTATCTGCGACCGCAGAACGCTTTTTTTTTTTTTTTCTTTTTTTTTTCGTGTATTTGTTGTATTTTTTTTTTTTTTTTGCGATTGCGGCAAATGATCGAAAACGTTTAAAAAAACTATCGATCACTTGTCTCGTCACCGCGTATACCTAAAGAATAATACGCTCACATTCAAGGAGATGTGTTTTTGTGTCTGACGTGGAGACACAATTTTGTGCGTCTGTCTGAATATACACGAGATACTGCAATGAGATTAACCATAGGGTGGGCCACGAAAGGATGACGATCTTTTTCTTTTTTTTTTTTAACAGTAGTTGCAGATAAATGACTCTCTCTCGTTACACGAGTCAATGAGTGTTGAAACAAAAATATATTACGTTATTCATCTGTATGAGAGAAAATAAAAACAAAAAACCCTTTTGGATCCATTCAACAGATTACTCGCATGCTGGTTATCACTGCGTTATTGGAGGGGACGGGTGGGACGGGCGGAGGATTTTGATGCTACGTGGGAAAAAAAAACAATTTAACAACGAGGTATTACAGGGTTATAAAAAAGCTACCGTTGCCACGGTTTTGGTGCCAACATCGCGCGTTATCTTTGGAGGCTCATGGCGTAATGTTATTTCGAGAATATACAGCGGTTTGAAATGTGAGACCGTAGATATACGAGTACCTGAAAAATGTGCGGGTGAATTAATCGAGTCACCATCCATCGTGTTCTCCAATTTCACGATGAGGAAAATAAAAACTAACGAAACGATAGATAAAATGAAGACGAATTTTGCTGTATCGAAATCTATCAACACTCTTCCGATCTCCTCTGTGGACTTTAGTTATCTTAATCGGTATTCGATGAACAGAGCGTTCGGATTCGATCGTTGCTTCGATCATTTTTACGAAAGGTGTATCGTTTTTTTTGCAGCGAAAAGTTACATTCGAAAAATATTTTGAATGCTTTCCCATAGCATGATAATGTAAGAAAAATTAACCGTGTAGAAAATGCTGAGACCATTAATTTTGCATAATAATAATAATATCAAAAAGTTATTAATAGAATTAAAAAAAAATGATTATCGAATTAATTTGTAACCTAACTTTTTCTTTGGCAGAAATTGGTTCGTTAATTTTTCTAAATACGTATACATTTTTTGAATTTTTTTCTAATTTTCGATTTTTTTTTGTTATGGATTAATAATCACGAAATTTGGAGATGCGTTTTTGCAAAGGGTTTAGAAAATTAGACTCAATAAGGTTCCGGGTAATCGATCGAAAATTTTCCGAAAATAGAAAAAAATTATACGAATTCAGAAAAGTTAACGAATCAATTTCTGCTAAAAAAAAATCGGGATGATTTGTTGAATAATTTTTTTCCAACTGATTTGTCAATAACTTTATGAAATTGTTATTATGGACAATCAATATTTTTAGGATCTTCTCTATGGTTGAAATTTTTCAGATTTTTATCCGTTTGGGAAATATTTGAAATTTACTGTAAATCTCACTTTCGCCTCGGAATGTGGCGATACACCTTGATAAAAATTTCTTGGAGGGGTAGAATAATAGACTGAAAAAAATGATTAATTGGGAGAAATAATCGTTAATTGGAATTATTTTTTTGAAAAAAAAAAAAAGTTTTACTTATTAACTATTAGTTGACTCGACTAATATTAATTTTTCCAAATAATCATTAGTTCTCCCAACTAATCGATACTTTTCCCATCTCTTATTATTATTTTTACCGTCTATAATCATTAGTTCCTCCGACTAGTCATTTATTTCAGTGAAAATAATAATTATTCGACGAATCAAATTAATTGTGTCGGGAGGGGGTCCTCTATCGCACAGGCGATCATTGCCACCCCGTTGCGCAGGAGACACAAAGACCCTTAGACCCCCGAATGTCGTGATCGCGTGACTTACGTCTATGACACGAGAATCTAAACTGACCTCTCAGCTGAATAGTAACGCAGTTTTTTTTCTCTGCTTGGCGCGCTGCGCATACAACAAAGGTGGTCGCAAAATGGTTTATTACTTCGAATAAATCGTAAAAATTTTTCGGGAAATTTCGGAAAACATGTAAATAAAGTATATTGATTCACTATACATACTAAATTACAAGCAGGTGTAATAAAAATGAGAAAAAAAAAAAAAAAAAAGTACGAGGGTCGACTTGTTTCGCACCCCATTGGGAATAAGGGGATTGGGTTACTTCGGGTATTTCGTGCAAATCGGGGTCTCGGGGTGGCGGATGAAAAATGAAATCGTATCTAAAGTTATAAACAGGGTAAACGAATTATTCGAATAACATATTTAATAATCATGCCTTTGATAAATTTACAAAAAGCCGTGCTTTCCGATGTTATCAACAGCTTTGATGAGTGTGCATCGACGGAGAATGAACGAACGGGGCTTAGAGATTATCGAGACTCGTTCGCAACCGTTGAATAATTCATTAATGATATATCACCGGAACTTTATAATCCGCAGTCCTCGTTGCCTTTGCTTTTTTTTTTTTTTTTTTTTCGAGATACGCGTTCGCATGCTTTCGTTTTCGTCAGTGTTACGATAGCAACAACAGCAGCTGGTCGGCGAGTCACCGCCGTATAAGGGTTAATTATTCATTTATATCCAGAAGCTTTGGGTCTATTCAATTAAAAGAACAATGGACTTACACAGATCGAGAGAAAGAGTCGTCGTTTTGTCTCCAAGTTGGAAAAGCCCTGAAGATCAGCTGTTAGAGTTACAGTTCACCCACCGAGTATTTAATATTTGTTCTCACCCGCTATATATTCCAGATACTCGTACGTTTTTGGGTATCGTTCATATGGATGATCACTCCTAGAAATAACATTACATCCGTATGTGTCGAGGATCCTAAAGGCGTGTTTGTTTTTTTTTTTTTTTTTTTTTTCTCATATTTTTTTGCCTCGCGAAGCCCGAAATCTTCGGGTTACCCGGGGGGCGATACCGGTCATTGACCCGAGGCCGTTGCTTACCCGAGTACCCGAGTATTTCGAGGGCCCGCATTTTTTTCTCGTGGAAAGGGTCTCTCGAATGCGATGCGAGCAATTAAGGCTTCGCGATTCGCAATTTTTTTTTTTTTTTTTTTTTTTTCGAAACGATCCTTTCCAGTAATTTGGTAATAATTGGTGCGCATAAACAAGACCCACATACTAAGAATAAGATAAAAATTACAACATATCTGCAAAAACCATATATATATGTATGTCAACGTCCGAGGGCTGGGGTTTTACATATTTAAAATGCCTGCAACAATTGAAGACAAAAAAAAAAAGAAAAAAAAAAAAAAAAACCGTCAACGTTTCATGGCCGTGGAGGAGCTTAAATGTTACGCTTAATATTACGGTTGTACACGTCAGCCAATTCATGCCTCGATTTAAAAAAAGCTTTTGAATTTCGATTATTATTTTTTTATTTTTTTTTTGGGAAAAGGAAACACGTCGTGTTTGCACGTTTGGCTCTCGATATTTCGTATGTACCGAGAAAAACAAAAAAAAAAAAAATGGAAAAAAAAAATACGAGACTTGCCTGCGATCAACTCTCGTGAGATATATCTTTTCACTTGGCAATTGAGAGGCAAGACTTTCGTGTCGATAATATTTGTAATGGGGAAGAAAAAAAAAAAAAAAAAAAAAAAATTGAAAAAAAAAAATTCGGTGGCGGAAAAATTGTATATCGATTCACGATTCTCTGCCAGATCGACAGAATATTTACCGTGCAAAACTGCGTGAGTGAGGATTAAACATATATTTGTGCATAATAGATTACCTGTGCAGTAGAGCCATCAGTATGGCAATGGGGCTGGCGGTGGAGACACACAATAATAAAATGTAATAAAAATATGCAAGAAAGTATAAATATTCATAAAAATGAAAAAGTATAGGTGTCGATAACAGGTGCAGGTGTGTTTCGTTAAAAGCAATTACGATCTTTCAATATCGTCCTTTTACTCGTAACAATATACCGTTCGCTCCTTTTTTATGTGTGTTTTCTTTTTTTTTTTGGATTTTTTTTTTTTTTTTTTTTTTTTTTTTTCACCGCATTTGGATCTCACCCCATCCATATTGCCGCGATGTGTTCACTTGGTTACAACACGCTGCGATTATTCAGAGTCGGGGATAAATTCTCTCTTCTCTTATTATCGCAGACGATATCGCTTCGGCAGCCGCGTGTATCGTTACGCCGGAGGTGTAATGGAGTCTCATTTTGTTCGTAGTACACGACGATGTACAACGAGATCTATATACAAAACGATTACTCTCACGGAACGATATATGTATATTGGAATCGGGGCATTTTGATTTTATGTATTATTTTCCTCGTTTTTTTTTTCTTATATATATGTTTGTATATATATAGAATTTTTTTTTTTTTTTTTTTTTTTCAATTTAAATCGATGCCCCCGATTAATCAAAGATCGATAAGTAGTATTGTGCTTTTTTTTCTGTGCATTACTGGTGCTCGGGTCAACAAGTATCAATGGCAGAACATGCGTTAGCGTATCCTTCCTGCAATCGATGGACTTACCTCTGATTCTCTTCCTTGTGCACCGCACTACTGTCTCTATTATTAAATTCGTTTGTAATTATAGCGTCCAATACAAGTGACTGCACCAATCTTTTGTCACCTGAAATGATAAAATGATAACGAACGTTAATGATTTTATCAATGAGTTTAAGGACGTTGTATCGTTACATTCCGAGCGAAAAGCGAGATTCGGAGAGAATTTTAAAGACTTTCCGACGGTATAAGAATCTGCAAAAATCAATTTTTCGTAATGATAATTCCAAAAAGTTTTTTTAGCGAAAGTTCGTTCGTTCATTTTTCTGAATACACATGAATTTGTTTAGAATTCTTCCTAATTTTCGAAAATTCCGTTTTCCAAAATTCGTATTCAAAATGATGATCCATAAACGAAAAAAAAAAAAATGTGGAAAATTAGCAAAAATTCGAAAAAAAATCCGAACGAATCGGTGAAAATTTATTATTTAACTAAATTAATAATCACTCTTTCGAATTATCGTTATGCAAAAGAAATCTTCTCAAAACCTTCTATATGGTCGATTTTTTAAATATTTTTATCCCATTCCAATGTATATTAAAAATTCGCTCGAAATTTTACATTTACAGACCTCTAACTGTAACGATACACCGGTCTTAAATACGAAATTGTCGATCGAAATATAATGAAATACAGTGCAATCCCCGTATTCTTAACTCGGCGGGACCGGATGCATTCGCTATTCTGTATTTCCCCTACAGTCCCCACTCCCAGTCAATTGCTGCCGATAGGGGTAACGAGGGGTATACGCGTCCGTAGATACAAAGCCACGGCGCGAGTCTGCGCGTGCGCAGTTGACATTCTTTGCTAACATTGGGGCGCGCGGACTCCGGGGAAATACAGTTAAGCGAAATCGTTGCCATGGTAACGAGTTGAAATGAGGGAGCGATTGAGTTAAGTGAAGTTAAGAAAAGAGGGGTTGTATTATACAGCACAACCCCTCTTTTCTTAACTCGAGGGACCGGACGCGTTCGCTATTCTGTATTTCCCCTACAGTCCCCACTTCCAGTCAATTACTGCCGATAGGGGTAACGAGGGGTATAAAATGGATATCCCAGTCATCGTCAGTGTACCAGTAATCATCAATGTTTGCTTTCACTCTATCAAAGTATATATTCAAAGCATACGATTGACGATTACTGGTACCCTGACGATACCGGGGACATCCACCTTACAGCGGAAATACAGTTAAGCGAAATCGTTGCCATGGTAACGAGTTGAAATAAGGGAGCGATTGAGTTAAGTGAAATTAAGAAAAGAGGGGTTGTATTATACAGCACAACCCCTCTTTTCTTAACTCGAAGGACCGGACGCATTCGCTATTCTGTATTTCCCCTACAGTCCCCACTTCCAGTCAATTGCTGCCGATAGGGGTAACGAGGGGTATAAGATGGATATCCCAGTCATCGTCAGTGAACCAGTAATCATCAATGTTTGCTTTGACTTTATCAAAGTATATATTCAAAGCATACGATTGACGATTACCGATACACTAACGATACCGGGGACATCCACCTTACAGCGGAAATACAGTTAAGCGAAATCGTTGCCATGGTAACGAGTTGAAATAAGGGACCGTTTGAGTTAAGAGGATTTAAGAATACGGGGGTTGTAACTTACAGCACAACCCCTGTTTTCGTAACTCGAGGGACCGGATGCATTCGCTATTCTGTATTTCCTCTACAGTCCCCACTTCCAGTCAATTACTGCCGATAGGGGTAACGAGGGGTATAAGATGGATATCCCAGTCATCGTCAGTGTACCAGTAATCATCAATGTTTGCTTTGACTGTATCAAAGTATATATTCAAAGCATACGATTGACGATTACTGGTACCCTGACGATACCTGGGACATCCACCTTACAGCGGAAATACAGTTAAGCGAAATCATGGTAACGAGTTGAAATAACGAAGTGATTGAGTTACGTAAAGTTAGGAAAGGAGGGGTTGTATTATACAGCACAACCCCTGTTTTCGTAACTCGAGGGACCGGATGCATTCGCTATTCTGTATTTCCCTTACAATCCCCACTCCCAGTCAATTGCTGCCGATAGGGGTAACGAGGGGTATAAGATGGATATCCCAGTCATCGTCAGTGGACCAGTAATCATCAATGTTTGCTTTGACTTTATCAAAGAATATATTCAAAGCATACGATTGACGATTACCGATACACTGACGATACCGGGGACATCCACCTTACAGCGGAAATACAGTTAAGCGAAATCATGGTAACGAGTTGAAATAACGAAGTGATTGAGTTACGTGAAGTTAGGAAAGGAGGGGTTGTATTATACAGCACAACCCCTCTTTTCTTAACTCGAGGGACCGGACGCTTTCGCTATTCTGTATTTCCCCTACAGTCCCCACTTCCAGTCAATTGCTGCCGATAGGGGTAACGAGGGGTATAAGATGGATATCCCAGTCATCGTCAGTGTACCAGTAATCATCAATGTTTGCTTTGACTTTATCAAAGAATATATTCAAAGCATACGATTGACGATTACCGATACACTAACTATACCGGGGACATCCACCTTACAGTGGAAATACAGTTAAGCGAAATCGTTGCCATGCTAACGAGTTGAAATAAGGGAGCGATTGAGTTAAAAGGATTTAAGAATACGGGGGTTGTAATTGTAATGTAAGATACGTACAGTAATACGCATCTTTGTCCGGCTTGCTCGCTTGTTTATCGTGCGAACTGGGACTCTTAGGTCTGGACGACATCCACTTCCAGCCCGGCATACGACTACGAGTCAAGAAGTGGAGTATACGTTCCTCTGGCGTGGCGAATTGCCTATCGGATGACGAACTGTACTCGCAGTACACCCAATCGGGATGTACCTTCCAATTAGTACCATTGAAATAATCGGTAACTGAAAGTTTATCAATTAATTAGGATTCCGAGTCGATTAACACCCTTAATGCGAATAGAAGACATGCGTATAGAAGTTATGCGTTCCATAATCGTACCGTTTACGATCGCCAACTTTATTTCCAGTTCGCCAGTCACTTCCAACATGCCGTAACCTTCTGGCAGTGCAAGTCCCAGAGAGAACGGAGTCCCTTCGATAGGTTTATAAAAATAATTGTGCCGCCTTATCGTGACCCTCTTCTGCAATTTTTTCAAATTTATTTAATCGTAATAATCTCTTAAATTTTTATAAATAGTCATTAATTACGATAAATTAGGAATTTTTAACACTTACCATGTCATCGTAATGTATCTTGACTGCGAAACTCGTCTCTCCAACTTTTTGCTCAATCATGTCGCGTCTCAGCTGTAACGAGGCAAACATTTGTTGATTACACTGAATCGGTAGGCTCCGTTTTTCTTATTTAATAATGTTGTTAGTAATGCCGTTCTTACTTCAAGAAGGAGAGAATTATTCAACGAATGCGAGGGTCCATCGAATTCGGCTAATTCCACTTCCGACAAGTCGACACTCGTGTATTTCGGTTTCAGAGTTTCCGAGTACTGCAAAGAATTTTTTTTTTTTTTAACCCGCGAACTATTATATCCCCGAAATCTTTTAGCATCGATATTAAAATACTTACGTTCGGACTTCCCGGCTGTAAAAAAAAAAAAATACGCGATGTAATGCAAAATTCGTGTTATTAGCTATTTCGCTATTCGCGCGTTTAGCAACGATACGTTTATACAAATTTGAACTCACAAGTGGACGCAAGTCAGGATGATACAAAACTCGGCCGTTGTTATCGACTATGAAAGAGTAGCCGTTAGCTCCGAGCTATAAATATAAAAAATTAAAGAAAATGTGTTAAAAAGCGACGAAACTTATTAGTAAAAACGGTAAAATATCAATCAGCTTACTTTGTAGGACGGCACGAGTTTCTGAACTTCTTCGATGGGAACGTCGGTGCCGACGATACCCAGAAGATTAGCCGTTTTCACCTGAAGCATTTAAACGCCATTAATAAAGGATTGCGAATAATTACTCGTCTACGCTACATATCTATAATTACGTATTTTCCAAATGTCTTACCGTGTGATTGCGACGATCTAAAATTGGAGCCGTAACCGATGTCATCAGTTGCCCGCGACCCTCTTCGCCAAATTTACTACTCTGTTAATGAATAATCGTTCGATTCAACTCGCCGTTTCGTGTGTTAAAAATAGAAAAAATATTCAATTGAATATCGAAGGCTATCGTTGAAATACCTGTCCCCCGACGTACGCCGGCGTCCAATGAATCGGATGATCGTGTTGATACAATACCATGGGTCGCGCCAATACCTTCACGTATTCCAAAACTTTGTTCTTCACGTCTTCCATCGACGTTATCCTCGCGTAAAAACCTGCAGCGACAGCGAAAAAATAATAAAGCGCCACGTTGCGCACCCTATCGTATACGCTATCGTCGTCCGAAGACACGAACTTTTCTCGTCTTTAATCGATTTTTTTCTTCTTATCGTCTTTCTTTTTTTTTTTTTGTTACTCACCTTTATTTTCGCAAGCTGTTTCCTTCAGTTCCGGACTTTTGTCGCCGCCTACCAAGTAGGTGAAAATTCTCACAGGCATATGCGGCCAATTGAAACGTTTAATGAGTTCTTTCGACGGGGATTCGGTATTAGAAGTAATCAACATAATCGCCTGATTGCACTGCGCTCCTTGGATAGTCTTGTTATACTTGTTTAGGATTTCAAAAGCTGTGCCAATAGCGGCGGACACGTTTGACGTGATTTCCGGTTGTATTGTGTATAATGCATTTTTCAATTCTTTAATATTCTCCGGCGACGCCTGAACGAGACTATCCTTGAAACATTGAACTATTTCTTCGGCGTTCTCGCCGTAACGATAAACGTTCACGTAATCGTTCGGTCCGAGAGTATCGAGTATCGATTTCGTCGTCGCTATCGCGAGATTACGAACTTTCTTCGACGCAAAACTTGCGCTCTCGATTACAATTGCGAGATCTTTGGGGCTCGTTGCGCCACCGACGAACCAATCGAGCATTCGGAAGTCGAAGACCTCGGGATTGTCTTCGGATGATTTGTGCGGAGATTCGTTGCTCGTTGGTGGCCACGCGGTTGCTGTAACGAATTATTCATTAGGATAGTTTCATAACTGAAAATATTAGGTTTAAGGGGGAGTTATAGGTAAATTTAACTACCGGGAAAACGTCGCAAGAAACCGGAAGTAGCCCCGTAGTATTGCCAAGAGAGAGTCGGATCGCTCTCGTAATTATTTACGAAAATAGGATCCAAATGATCGCTCCACTGCAGCCCGACTGATACCTCACCGTCTGTACAGACATTTTTAAAAAAATTTTAAAAAAATTAAGTAACGCAAAAAAATGTTAATTTTTTTTTTTAATTTTCGCGTATCGATCGCATCAACGCACCGCTATCCTGAACCCCAGCGGGCAATAAAATAGCCGAAAGATTAACGTTTACGGGTAAACGATCGAAGTGACGATTCGGTACTAGGAACATTTTTCGTGCGCCTTCAGCGACTTTGCCGTCCTCGGTGAAGACGTTAAGGTGATGCGATGAGTAGTATCTCGGCGAAGTGTTTGAATCCTTTGGCGGTGAGACTGACGCCTGTTCGGCGCTTTCCACGAGTCTCTGTGTTAATCGACAAACATTTCTACATCGTTAGCCAAAAAAAAAATGCATTCCTACGATTATTATCGATGTATTTGATCGTTGATTGGTTGCTATTCGCGAGAAATTTCGATGGCGTCAATGACCCAAAAAGACATTATTCCAAACGAAATAAGATTTGGAAACTGTTATTATTAATAATTAAATGTTATTATTAATAATAAATAAACATTTATCTCAGTGTATATAAGACGATAGACCTACGGATTCGTGAGTCAAAACATCGCGAGAAACAAGCGGACTCACCATAACAGCGTTTTTCTTGAAATCCATCATATTCTTCACTTCCTTAGCCATTTCTTGGACCAGCATAAGGCCGTCCTTTTTCACGACTGTAGCGTCGCATCTATGATATTTCTATGACAACAATCGAGAGAAATCGATGAAACTAACAGATAGGCTTATCGATATCGTTATGAATTATTGTAGAATTTTAAGTTAATAACTCGATCGTGAAATGATCGACGAGCTCTATACTCTATAGTATCGGGTCGTTCCTCAAATCTCTCCTGGCCCTCCCCTCGCACGAGGGTGATAAGAGAGCCAAGGCGAGAGAAGAGGCGGAACCCCAAGGCATCATTTTCTCACCCTCTGTATGTCGCTCATCTTGGTCGCCTGTCTCCCGAACTCCCAAACATCCACGCCGAACTTGAGCGCCCAGTTTCTCACCCTGGAAAACGATCGTCGTGCTTGAGCGAGTTATCGAGAACGAGAGAGAGAAAAGGAGAGAGAGAGCGAGAGAAATAGAGAAGGAGAAAGAGAGAGACACGGGGGAGTAGCGCGCCTGCTCGCTCGACCCCGCGTCCGTCCGTGAAAACCGGTCGCGAATCACCGCCCGTTCCCGGCGTCAATAACTACTACGCGCTATATGCATCCCCCGTACTATACTACAACGGCTGCTACTACTACCACTACCACTACGGCCACTACTACTAGCGCTACTGCTGCTGCTGCTACTACTACTGCCGATCGCGGGCGACTGTCTCCCGACGACGGACGAGTAATTAACAACCGCGACGGTGATGTTTAACGAGTGAGTGGGACAGTACCAACACCGTCGCGGGTTTACCCTGTTTAATGCACGCAAGCTTTTGGCCAGCCGCGCCGCGTCAGCGGCAGCTTTATCCAAACACGCGACGCAAAACACCATTAAAGCATAACGCGTAATCGCAATTGAGCGTTAGAATTGTTCGAGGAATCCTTTTGTACAAATATATATTCGAATTGCATTACATTTGCGTAGCAGTTATATCCCTCGTAGCGATAACATTGGGAACGTTAGCCGCAGGATTTTAATCCATCCCTACATCACAGTGAAACACCCTTTATTCTGTCTCCGGGGCGCACGCAAATCCCCAGGAGGTGCGCACGTTCCGCGCGCTTGTTTAAGAATCCCTCAATCCCTGTTACAACTTCCGCTGTATTATATGACTCGTAATTTATGGATTTATAGCTATATATATCCTATATACACAGTAATTCAACTGGTTTTCGCTGCTCGATTAGCCTTTACTTGCATCGCTCGCTAATTCGCGATGTATTCGATTATCGAAATCGACGATTCGGTAGATCGGTACTATATCTCGAAATTACATATGTCGTCGGGGTTTTCATTATAAATACGATAATAATGATAATAATTCTGCTCAAGTCGTAATCGCTGTAGTTATTTCAACCCCCTCGTCGCTCGGCTCTCGGGAAAATTTGCCTAAAATGCTCACCCCCGTCCTCGGGGTCATCTCTCGTCTCGAAATACGCGATAAAAAATCTTAACATTAATAAACTTTGATGATCCTGCGTTTGGGGTGAATTTGCAGGAATGTTCTCTCGCGTGTTCACGCAGATGTAGGGGATACGTATACAACTCTCTGGCCGCACACGACATTATACGCGCCAGTTGCGTGTGAATGATGTACGAGGCTACGCGTACATATAGCGCCGGTGTATATCTGTCGCGTCTGCGATTCGTACGTTCATATCCATATATAGGGTTATGTCTATATGCGTTTATATGCATATATATGTATATATACACATACATGTGAACTTCTGTTCGCGTATACGTAATCGGATTATCCCATTCGCAAACTTTACCGCCGTGACTGCCAGCCGGATCTACCGTGACTACGGCGATATCGCGTGCACATGCACCCCCCGAGAGACCGAGAGCAATTATCGTGCGGTTCGTCATCCGCATGTCTTTCTCCCTTCTCTCTCGTGTTCTCTATATGTTTGATTTACAATTTAAACATTTCTGTTTATCGTAAGTATCTTATCGTTAACCTATAAATTATCACTTTGTATAAATACATCGCGACAAAATTTTTTTTTTTTTTTTTTTTTATCGGGATTCGAGATTTGCGCGATTTAGTGATAACGGTTAATGCATGTTAAGTATAAGCCGATATAGACGTCTCTATGACTCTCTAGTCGTCCACAAACCGTGTACCTGCATGCATACACGTGCGTACCAAAGCAATTACATCAGGCGGAAGATGATCGAACGGGCGCACCCTTCGAATGGACCAACGAACGAGGACACAAACGAGGTACAGTCCAATCTTCCTATTGGACCCCGAGACCGACCCCTTTGATCCTACTGCGTACTATATCTGCTCTATCTATCTATCTATCTATCTATCTACCATCCATCTATCTATCCAAAGGCGACGTCGCGACTAGCACGCCTCTCGCTACAGCGAAGATTTCTTATCGGAATCTCCGCGACGCGTTATCCTTTCAACCTTTCGCGCAATAAAATAAAAAGACCTTTTGGCTTTTCGTGATTAATTTTTTTGCGCTTTTTTTTTTTAACACGACGATTTTACAATTAAAAAAAAAAAAAAACGTATAAAACTATATAACTATATATATACCTATATAGGAGAGGTTACATTTTTTATTAATATATATATATATATATATATATATATACGATATATGAAATACTTACTCGATGTGAGGGATGTCCTCCTCTTGCTGCTGACTCCTGCCGACACTGAGCAAAAACAAAATGCCGAAGCACAGCGTTCTGCCCACGAATCGATGCATCTCTCGTCCTTTCATCATCGTTTTAATTATTAACTCGTATACTCGATATTATCCACGAGTTGTACACGCGTATTATCCGCAACCTTCGCTCTCCTTCGTCGTATCAATCTACCGACCCTTCACGTCCACGTGCACTTTCTCCGAGCGTTTAAAAAACGATGCTATCCGATATACTTGCAAAGCTTTTTTTTTTTTTTTTTTTTATTTCCCTCCCTTTTTATTTTTTTTTCGATTTTTTGGATTTTCGTTGAGCGATTTTTATCGTGCGATAGGTTATTCGACGAACTACATAATTCGCCTGTGTCTTCGACGATACTGGTGGCTTCTTTCACTCGCGTAACCCACCAAGTAGGGGGGGGGGGGGGCAACTTTTGTAAGGTTTTAATATTATTTTATTATCGTGTCACGAATTGATCTTTATGCTCCTAAGAATGAATATATATATATATATATATGTATATTTTTTTTTAATATATATATATATAGTACGAATATTAAATATGTTGACTACATAAATATATTGTCGGTGTATATAGGTTGTGTATATATGTATCTCGAGGTATATATGTATAGTAACGGTGGAATTATTACTTAGGTTATCGGAGGTTAATCGGCTTATTTCATAACTCGTTGATCGCGTTAGGCCCGCTTCCCTCTCTCGCGCGCACTCACAATGCCGAAACCTTCTCCCGTTATATATATATAATATAAGATGAAGGAGAAGACGAACCGAAGAGGCGGAGGAAGACTGCTAGAGAGATCCTCTTACGTCGTCGCGAAACGCACCCTCCGCACACACGTATACACACGCGCGCACACACACTCACGAAAACACGATTGGTATGCAACGACGAGATTTTTCTTCACTTAGATCTTCGGCTATAACTAACGGCGACGATATTTTTATTTAATTTTTTTCTTTCGATCGAATTTTTTGTCGTTGACGATTTTCCCAAAATTTTTTTTTTTTTTTTTATTTTATTTTTTTTATCAAGGTATCGTCATTTCGCGAATACTCTCGTCGTCGTCTTGACGAAACATTTTTTTTTTCTTCTTTTTTTTCCTCCTCTCTCGAAGCTCTTTTCCGTTCCGCAATTGAATCTCCGGAGAGTTGCGCCGAAGCTCCGGGGGGGCTCTCCCCGCAAAGGACCGCGCGGACGATGGCTCAACGATTTCTCGACCAGGTTGACGGGGTGACCGCGAAAAAATCCATAGACGCCGTTTGGCAGAGCTTGAGGAAACGGGGTGTTGCGGGCTGTTACAGCAACACGTTGATCTTTCCACGACTACACTCGACGTTTTCACTTCACCTCGGAAATCATTGACGCGATAATTATTCGTTCGCTCGCACACGAAGTTTTTCGATTATTCTTAATACATCGATGATTATCTGTCGAACGGTCACGGGAAACTCGTAACATTGCATCAACGATCGAATTATTTAACTGAACTTAGCCGTGTCTCACTGTCCCGCGTTTCTCCTCCCCTCTTTATCCAAATTTTATTTAGATGTATATATATATATATATATATTCACATGTATATATATGTATTTCGATATATATATGTGTACACCACAGGTGTATATATCCTTTTTTTTACCCGGACGAAAACTCGAGAATCTGCACGCGTTTTATACACGTACGCTTTTCCGTGTGTCCGAATCGTAAACGCGATGTGTGTAGTAAGCGGACGGGGGCCGTAGAGATCGTGGCGGCGACGTAGATGGTTGTACGCGAGGGAACACAACGCGTCGTCGTTGAGGTCCTCGCGAATACGCCGATGCTTGTGCGACAACGATGACGAAAGGCAACCCCGGATTTTGTGAGCGCCCCTCCCAAGCAGCGACCGAGCAGAATCAGAGAGGCGGCGGTAGGTATACGCGAGCAGAAGAACGCGTACCGCGGAATAGCACACTGTCCTGTTCCTCGGCGGTGCGAGGATATACTCACTATCTCTCACCCCTTTTCCTCTCTCACGTCTATCTTTCTCTCTCTCGCAGGTTTCCGCGTCTTCCCTCTTCGATTATTATGTTAGATATATATATATATATGCATAAAGATATACATATATATATACGTCACGCGTTTTCTCGCACTATGAGAATATCTCTTCGTTTTCCAACTCGTCTATATATCCGAATTTATTTTTTATTTTTTCGATGTTATATTACCTACGAATGCGAATGCACGGGGGCGTCGCAAATATCTTCTTATTGTCGTGTAACAGCGGACGATTCCGCGACTCTCCGGTACTCGGTCAGTCAGTTGCACTAAATATACACTCGCGACAATCGCGCGAGGATTTGCCTGGAAAAACGAGGAAACGAACAACGCCGCGCGCGCGTTCACTCTCCCGCTTGTGTCTCGTGATTGCTTTTTTATTTATTTATTTATTTTTTTATTATTTTTTTTTATTTTTTTTTTCGTATGTTCTCTCTTCGTTTGCTGGCCCCTCCGTTGAAAAAAAAAATGAAACGCGCGGGTTCTCTCGCGATGTTCCTGTCGCGACACTCTTTTGCAAACGCTATTCCCCGAGTCAAATACGCGGGGCCCACCGGTGTGAGAGCGAGAGGAATCGGGCGGGGACAAGAGAGAGTAGTGAGAGCGAGACCAGGCGACGAGAAAATATAAGCATTGCGGGAGCTCCGGAGGGGAGGGGGGGGGGGGGCCTCTAGCCGATCGCGTAGCCTTCAGCGCGCCCGCGCATTACTCTTACTACGTCTACAAGCTGCGAACGCTGAGAGCGAGGGAACCTTCCGACGACCGAAGGGAGACCGCGAGCTCGACTCGTAACGTCGCCAGGGATAGTTTGATAAAGGCGAGCGAGCGAGTACGAGAAAGTTTGGGAGGATAGCTACGAGCTTTTCCGAGTATAACGGGCGGCGGGGGGAGGAGGGAGGGGGGGGGGGGAAGCGCGCGCCCGCGCATACATACTCCCTGCATTGGACGACGGTTCGGGAGGGGGGGGAGGCATAGGGACAGGAGAGGCAAACGATGGTGGTGGATCGCACCGGGTACGCCGAGAACGGAGAACACGCCGCGCTCGCCCGCGGCAAAGCTCCGCTCGCTAGACCGGCGTTTTCCCTTTTGCCCTCTCCGTCTATTCGCGTTCGTTAGAACCGTCCGCTCTCACATCGAACGCCGGCGCCGGAGGGACGATATGTACCTCTCTCACTCGCCCGCGAGAAGAGAGAGAGGAGAGCTACGTATAGAATCCCGGCTGCACGCCGCGCGCGCGCGCGCGCCCGTTTACTCCGCGCAAGCCCGGCATCATTGATTTAACGCACGTCTATACCTTACGTAAAGGTAGACATTTCTCGGTGGCGTGAGGCCTCTGGCGCACACACAAACGAAACGGGACGGCTTGGGTAGTCCAACTCTCCCCCACCCCCTTCTCTTGATTCTCCGTGCACGAAAACACCCTTCCTCTCCTCCAGTCGACTCGACTCGAGTCTCTCCCCGTCTCTTACTACAGAAAAAGCGAAAAAAAAAAATGCAAAAAAAAAATCGAAAAAAAAAAAAAAACAAAAAAAAAAAATAGAGCTTTTGCGTATTTTGTACGCACGTCGACACGGCGGTGCTTTTTCCCGGAAAGCGCCTCGTACCATAATATACTAATCTGTACTCATCCTGGATTCGCGAAATCTAAAAAAAACTCTTCATGTTTTTCGTTATTATTTCGAGGAGATTACGAGACATATATCGAACGGAGTTTTGTGTCATTACGAAAGACATTTTTCGACGAAGAAATTCAGCGACGCCTTATTTGTTTCGCGATTGTATTTTTTTTTTTTTTTTTTCGTTTCCCTCAAAGGAGACGCGAGACGTTTGCCAGTCGCGCCTGGCTTTTTCGCGTTCGATCGAAAACCCATGTATGACATCCCCCTTCCCTCCCAACACCCCCCCCCCCCCCACCCTCCTCCCTCTTTCGCACGCGTATATGCGCATGCAGAATGTAGAATTGTGCAACCACTCAATGATGATACTCTCACGGAGTTGTGTGGGAGTGTGGAGTTGGCATGTTTATGTGTTGAAGAGGGGAGACACAGACGACACGGTTAAAGAGGGCATGTATAGTGACCTTGTAGTAACCCTGATCCTGGTGATTACCCGTTTCTGGATTCATCCGGATTCGATTGTAAATACGATTTCTCGCTGCTTGCTTCCGATTTATGCTTTAATCGTGTACCTCGATGTAAATCTGATAAAAAGACATCGTAAGTTTCGTAACGTATTAATTACTGCGATCTCACGACGCATGTCTCCGCGGAAATATTTTCCATTGAAACAGAATTAAATACGATCGTTTGATGATATGACAAATAAAAAAAAACTTCGAAATAATTCGCGAGTTCTCGTGGTCGATGATATTCTAACGCATTAATATCAAACGAAATAATTGTAACGGTGAACTAGACGTGTACCCACAGCCCGTTAACGGACGGTCCACGCAGCGGGCGTGTAGAACAAGAATCGTTCGTTTAATGCCAAACGTTTTTTTTTTTTTTTTAATTCATGGAGTTGACGTTGGGGTATCGCCGATCAATTGACCAATTTGCTCGCCGCGCGATTCATTTGTGCAGCGAGCGAACGCGTATTATTCCGTTTTATGCTGTACTCTCCCTTTCCCGTTCCCTTTCGAAATGTATATGTCTCCGCTTGGCTAATGTTTTCTCTGCCCTCTGTGTTACTCGGCCGCTTGAAACTCGATGAAATTCTGTGGTTTTACGCGAAAACGCCGGCGCTATAAACGCGGCTGGAAAATCTCGCTTGGTTTATCAGTGTCGTATCTCGTTAAGTTTCGCAAATAACGCACATCGTAGCGAACGACGAGCCGCGGTAGTTTATCGGGTTCTCATCGGGTTATTACATACACATCAGCGGTACATAGAACAAAGCAAACAGATCGATCGCACGGGCGTTACAGCGTTCAAATTAATCTTTATTGTACAAGTCGTAATGATAATAATAATAATAATAATAATAATAATAATAATATTATACAAGCACATAAATTTGTCGTATTTTCGTGTGATCGGGTTGGTATCGGAAGAAAAAAAAGGAAACATGGCAGTTATTTATTCTTTTTCGTTTACAACTACAATAATTAGTTGATTATTAGTATCTATCGTAGTTATGCATCGTTCGATGCAATTGTTCGCTGGCCCTTCGCACGCCTATCGTTACCGCCCGGAGTACGCGGGCTTTGAGCTCTATACAAAAGTAAAAGTTAACTCGTTCAGTTTACATGGTCTCTGTAGGTTAAAATTACGATTCCTTGGCAATCTGTCAAACGCATCATCATAATCAGTTCACACGTGTATAAAAGTATAGGTTCGTCCTATGCAAGTTTTTTTTTTTTTTTTTTTTTTTTTTTTCGGATCGGGAGCGCGCGTATACGCTTTGTACGGAGTTACACCGTTAATGGTCGTAGTGGTCGTCGGGTAACGCTCTCCAAATTGGAATGGAGAAAAAAAAAAAAAAAAAAAAAAAATAGTTGATCGATTCCGAAAATGATAGCCATCGCTCGCGCCGCGCGAATGTTACGGGGTCGTGTTGATTTTTATCGGTAAAATGGAAATATACAAACGTTACATTTGGTTTTAATGGATCGATATTATCGTCCATCTGACGTTCGTGGAAGACTCGACTCGGCGATAAATCATCGGGACATAATATAGGATTCACTCTGTCGTCTATAGTTCCGGCAAATGGACTTTCGGAAAAACGGGGAAAGGTTCCGTAATACACCGAGAGTGGTAGACGTGTACCCATTATTTTCTACTCTTCGCGCACGAATTTCGTTATTTCGTGGGTTATGTACATCTGACAAATGGAAAGATGGCGATTAACCTATTACCTTCCCCTTCTCCCCGCCCGTGTCTATTGGCGCTGCGGCCATTGATATACAAGTCGTATTTTCATAAATATTTATTTTTTTTTTCTTCTTATTGTTATATATATTCATATAAAGTTCGTTATTGCTGACACATCGAGAAGACCAATTTAAGATAATGCCACTCGTTGCAATACGATGAAAGAGGAAAGATGTAATGGGGGACAGCATCGAGAAGAGTGCTACGTAACAGAAGGATCGTTCGACATGAAGAATGAGAGACACATTTCATATATGTAATAAAACGTTGTTTTGTTATGTTCTTTTTTTCTTTATCGGCATATCGAATGTTTCCGACTCATTTTTTTTTTTTTTTTTTATGCGTTACAATGTTTCTCGATATTCTATATTGTCACGAAACGAATAAAGAATACACTAATAAATCGGACGATGAATCGATTGGTACTGTCAATCAGTACGTTGTTTTTATGGGTTAATTCTCCGAATAAAATTTCCGGAATTGTTGGAAATTGATGATTCGAATCTCATAAGTAGTTATCTAATACATGATACACTATGGAATGCAGTTTAATTGTCACTCTGATAAATCTGTTACGAAAAAAAAAAAAAAAAAAAAAAAAAACAAAAAAAAAACACGAATGCCACCATTTGATTTTTCGGCATTATTTCAACGAGTAGCGCCATAACCGCGCGCGTTCTAACGCCCCTCGACCGATCGTATAAATTATTCAATCGAAAAAAAAATAATATAATAATAATAAAAAAATATTCCGCGTTTAACTAATTGAAAACACGTGTCGGCGCCACCCGGATGCAAGAACGTCGGCAACGCACGGCGTCGCCTTGACACGAGTTATTCAATTTCATATAGAATATTTTTTTTTCCACGCTATTAACTGAACGCCCACTGAAAAAAAATTGTCGGGCGGACGTTAGCGCTACAAGTTTGATTACTATATAAGTTTCACGCTATCTATAGAAAACATTTGTGTCGTTTTAAAAACTAATCTTTAATCTGTTTTTTTTTTTTCCTTTTTTTTTTTTTCCTTAAAAATTGTAATGGCAGAACGTTTCTGTTGCGTTCGATACATTTGTCGGGTATTTCAAGTTTTTTTTTTTTTTTTTTTTTTTTTTTTTTTTAATCTTAGCGAATAAATAAGCCCATAGTATGGTAATTTCATTGCTCTTAAACATGTAAATGCTACCTTATCAAAAATCTTATGAACTGTGGAACGAATAATTTTATACATCACGTTACGTTGGTAGTTGAACAATGGGGTACACGCTCACCGGATGTGGTATATTTTTTTTTTTTTTTGTATTAAACTTTGCAACACTTGAACATCGGAATATCGTTCGTGTTTTTGTCAATGCGTATTTTATCGATACACATCGTAAATGAACTTCGCTAAAACCGATGGCCGCGCGAGGTACGATCGTTTGATTTAAAGTTTCGAGAAAAAAAAAAAAAAAAAAAGAAATGTATGAAATGAACCTTTAGCTCGCAAATCCCTGTACAAGTATGCGAACCGCAGTCGAACGGATGTTACGCAAGAAACTTACTTTCTACTCTACAATAAAAGCTTATTGTTCCATAAACTTTGAAAAACGAATATCTAGTAACAGATTTTACAGGTTCCTTTTTTTTTTTTTTTTTTTTTTTTTGTTTTTTGGTACCTCGCTTATTAATAACATGGGTCCTGCTGTGCAACGAAAGTTTTTTAAGTCAATATCTCGACTCGTTAATCCGTTCCCCGTCTGATTGTTGCTTAACGGCCGATTTCGCGTTACCTTAATCTCCCCGCTGTTATACATTATTTACCAGAACGCCGTTGGAATTCAATGTACATTAACATTTTTTTCTTTTTTTCTTTTTCACCCGACGTTCATTAATTTGCGCACGACTGACGTGTTTTTTTTGTTTTTTTCCTTTTTTTTTTATACCGTCATATCTACTTTTGCGGTGTTGGCGGCAGAGCTTTTTTTTTTTTTTTTTTTTTCTTTTTTTTTTTTAACTTAGTTGGCAATAAGATAAAATCACAAGGCAGGCGTGTACTTGCTGTATGAAAAACCGTGTGAATATGACTAACTAATCGTTCATAACTTGTGATTACTAGTCAGCCACGTGAGACCCTCGTACAGCCCGTCTCCCGTTGTAGCGCACGACGGTTGAACGTACCAATTTCTGTCTCGTATTCTCGTCAGTCCTAACTTTTCTTGTATTTCATGTGGTTTCATGGCTGGAAAAGAAAAATATATATATATAATAAACAAAAAATCCGAAAAAAAAAAAAAAAAAAAGATCGCGAAAATTCGCGATCTTTTTTTTTTTTTTTTTCGCAAATCTCAATATTCCAGGCATTTGCCTCCTTACCGTCAGGAAGATCTTGTTTGTTCGCAAATATTAGAATAATTGCATCGCGCATTTCTCTGTCGTTGATGATTCTGTGGAGTTCCTGACGCGCTTCATCAATTCTATCCCTATCCGCGCAGTCGACTACAAAAATAAGTCCTTGCGTTCCCGTGTAGTAGTGACGCCAGAGCGGGCGTATTTTATCTTGTCCGCCCACATCCTAGAAGAAATCATTTATTTCTTATCAAAACGACTCATTTTATACGCCAACCAAACGATAATTCAGCTCCGAATCATTTTTGGAGTAAATTCATTTTTCCGATTTTTTTTTTTTTTTTTTTTTTACTCACCCATACATTGAATTTTACATTCTTATATGTAACAGTCTCTACATTAAATCCTACAGTGGGTATAGTTGTGACGGACTGTCCCAGTTTCAGTTTATACAGAATGGCTGATAAATAGCGTTAAGAAATTTTTATATCGTATTCATATGTATATATATATCTAAAAATAAAATTTAAAAAAAATAAAATATAAATTAAAAAAAAAAAAATCGATTTAATTTTCCGTATTTTTGAAAATAATTTGTAAATAATTTTTCGGAGTTCTAAATTTTCGATTTATTATCAAATTTATTGTAAATGAGAAATAAGTGAGATAAATAAACAAACAAATATATATCTGTTGCTTATTTTAAAAAACAATTCTGTCGCAACGTCGTAAAGGATACTTGTCTTCCCAGCTGCGTCTAAACCCAGCATAAGGATGCGCATCTCCTTATTGCCGAAGATCTTCGACAAAAGTTTGCCCATCTTGCTGGTACTCTTCCTATGTACACGGTATCTGAATTGAATAAAATTCATAAACTCCAATACTCGCCGAGCATAAACTTTGCGTCTGTTTTATACTTCGCAGTGTCGCGTACCGATGCACAGAAAAATTGGCAAACTATTTTTTTTTTACATATGTATATATATATGTTGTTGTATATTTGAAATGGTGTTTAGACTGTTGTTTTGTAACATTGGGGATAGCGAAACGTCGAGAGACGAGAGGATGCAAAGTTATGGAGTTTAAAACAGAATTACGGTAGCGGCGGAATGATAAATTGTACGAAAGATCGCGAAAAATTTAGACACATGCGTTTGACAGTGTTTTTACTGTGCAAATAATAATGTACAGTTATGAATTCGGGCGAAACGGGTATTGAAACACTGTGATTAATAAATGTCAATTTTTTCTGCTGACAGCGTATAAAATCTCGTGATCGGAAAAAATCGAATGACAATATATTTATTGCGTATGAATTAATCGAGGCGGGTATGTGATATTTTTCAAAACATCGGGGACTCGAGAGGGCGAAAAGAATAAGAAATAAAATAGTTCGAAAACGAGGATTTCGACGATCGCGAATAAAGGTTAAGGTCGTCGATGCGAGATAATGCGTCTAATCGGGCGTAGTTTCAGCTTCGATAGCTCGGTGCAGCCCACGTAGCGAAACGGGGAAGGATGTGCGGACAGATAGGTCGATTGATGAAGCGAAATTCCCGTTAATTAATTGGAAACGAGGACATTTCCTGAATGGAGTATGGTAACAGTACTTCAAGACAAACCCGCCAACAGTCATGCATAACCTTCGTACAAAACGGGCGCACGAACGATGAGAAAAATGTTTTTTGTTATTGCTGTAAAAGCTCGTAATAACCGTTGATAACGTATCACAAGCGTTTTTCACTCACCAAAAAGCATCTACACCGAAAGAATAATTTATCATCAACAAACGGGCACATCACAACACATATTCCCGTTCATAATCGTGTCTGGGCTGCAAGTTATGTAGCGAGCAACTGCGCCCTTTTGCACTGCTGCCAACTCCCCTGCGTTTCGTACGGACTCTCAACTGCCACTGCTTACGCGAGCGTGAAGTAAAAAAAAAAAAAAAATTGATATATAAAATAATATAAAACGCGATGCGAATACGCGAGATGACGTGTGTGCGTGTCAGACACGCACGCTAAAGACAGAATTAGGAATGCGCTGGCTTCTCGTGTCTCTCGGAGATCTCACCGATCGCTTCTCCTCTCTCGACAGGTGACCAATAAGATGGCGATGAATTTTAAACGGAACAACGACCGGCTTCGACTTCAAATTTTTCTACATATCTTGATGTTATCCTTCGTTTATATATATATATATAGTATTGTATATACAGAAATTCTTAATAATCATCTAATACTTATGACAATATAGTTTGACATAGTGGAATTAATATTCACAAATTAAAAACAATATCGTCGTGGATTACCAGGATATATGTATAGTATAACGTAATAATGGATAATAAATCCTTCTACATTGTTTCACTAACGCTGTACAATTATCTGTTGTTCTTTTTTTTTCTGTAATTTTTGTTTTTTAATTGTTCTACCGGTTAATTACGACGTTAGGTGAAAGACGACGAATAGCGATTCACGGACATTAGACAGGAAAATCTATTACGATCATATGGGACCTCTACCAAAAAAAATGAATCGTTAATTGGTATATTGCAATAAAGTTTCGTCGAAATTAGCTGCAATTGTACAAAAGTAAATATAATGCGTTTGAGAAATGAAGCGATCCACCAGAATGCCAGAGAAGATTATGTCGCGTAAAAAAAAAAAAAAAAAAAAATTAATCGCGTTCCATCGACATGCCAATAATACGAAAGAGTGTAAAAATACGCGGCAACGATTACATTCGAGAATCAGCGCTCGACATCGATCGCGCAAATCGATTCGCCTCTATACGAGTTAACAATTAAATTACTACAGTTCAACGCGCGAACAATTGATCCGACCGTACGGAACATAACGGAGCAGAATTTCAAATACGTTCAATGCATTACCAACGAAAAATGTTCATTCGAAGAAACGTTATCGCGAGTGACGGCATTTTTTTCTGGCGAATCGGCGATTTGCGTCTATTAAAACAATCGATCGTTCGCGTTATCGACGACTTTGCTGGAAATAATTAATACAATAAAACCCGTTAAGCATGTATAATAAAAGCTGTTGTTCGCAATCGAATAATGATTTTCGGGTTCAGCATTACGGAAAAAAATTAAAAAAAAAAAAAAAACAAAATTTGCAATCGCCAAACCCGGCGATCTTATAATATCACGAATAATATCGATTCTTTCATAGATCATTCGCACGGAGGGGGAGCTTTGTGAAACGTTTGCAAGTGACGAGGAGATTGACAAAGATTGCACCTAACGTAAACGAATCTCTAGTATCATCTTTGGCCGATAGCGAGTTCGGCGAGGTGCGAGGATCGCGATAAAGTTTAACAGTCAATGGCGGTGGAGGATTGATAAATTTCTCGTTGAACACAGACGAGTTAATAAAATATGACTGTTAAACTTTACTCCGATTATTTACGCTCCTTGGATGGATCATCGTGAAAAAAAAAGAAAAAAAATGTTACGCCGAAATATCAGTTCAGTTAAATAGAACAGAATTCGGATCTTCGTTATCGAGTTGTTTAACGTGTCTCAGCACATCTTTCTTGGTGATGACACCGAGCAGTCGTCTGGAAAACAATAATACACGGAGTAAGTTACGCGCTGCAATTCCGTAAAAAAAAAAAAAAAAAACAAAAATCCAACAAAGTAAAGAAATTCTCACCCGTTGTGTGTGACGAGTGTCTGTCGAAGGCCCAATTTTCTGAACATATCGACGACAGTTTCCATCGGAGTCTGATCCGTGATGGTGATGGGCGCCATATCGAGGATTTTCTTCAATTTCAACGGCGCAGGTATATGAACTTGAAGATTATTACCGCTGGTAAATATAACAAGCGATTGTCTCGTGATGCCTTCCATCATGCGTTTCGAATTGGCAATCGCGAGATTGAGATCCCGTCGCAAAACGAAGCCAACGAGATACTGCGATTCTTTGGACACTATAACCGGAAATCCATTGTGTTCGGTTTCTTTTAGCAGATTTTCAACGTCCTCCACCGTCATGGAGTCCTGCGTAAGGACGTGGAGAGCTTCGTTGCGTCTGAAAAATAGTTTCGTAACTTTTAGACTCGAGCGGCGAACATAAAATGCGGTAAATTTTCGCGGTATTTCGAAAACATACTTTGGCTGCATAACATCGGCGGCAAGAGTCGTGTGTTGAAATTCTTCTTTGCTATCCAAAAACGGATATCCGTTTAGACCAATATGCGCATCGTATATCCCCTGTTTTCCAAGTGCATCGCCAACCCATTTGCTCGCCATAGCAGCGGCCATCAGTGGAACAATGTATCTCACGCCGCCGGTCAGTTCAAACATAATAACAACTAGAGACACCGTCATTCTGGTGACTCCGCCTAATACCGCAGCCGCCCCAACCATCGCGTATAATCCCGGAGTTATGCAATCCACGCCCGTCGAGCATTCCTCGCTGAACATCCAAATATGCGGATAATTGTAGGCTAACGTTTCCATTCCTATACCCACTATGCGACCGACTATCGCTCCGAGGCATAGAGACGGTATAAACAAACCGCACGGTACTTTCATACCGAACGTAAATATCGTCATAATCAGCTTTAATATAAGTGTGAGAACGAGTAACCAAACGGCGTTGTAAACTCCGGGCTCCGCGGAGACGGTTTCTATTCCTCCGCTAATCGTCGTGAAGTTACGATTGTATTTGCTGCGGATAAACAAAGAATTTATACATTTTTTATCGATTCGTTAATCGATAGACACGTAATAAAAATACGCGATTTTTTTTTTTTTTTTTTTTTTTTTCGGATTTTCTACTGACCACAACATATCCGCATTCGAAACTCCGCATTGGCTGAACAACAAGTAAATAAGTTGACTTGTACTCATTCTCGTGTATGGATTCGGATAGGCGATGATCGCTGTTACGACGGTTACTACCAAAACTTCCGTAACCGGGTATTGCCCGAGTTTCGATGTTTTGCGATATCGGCACCAATACAAATTTGCTTTGATGAACAGAGTTGCGATCACTCCCTGTAGAGACGAAAATGGCATTAAAAATAATTGGTAAATTAGTAAAATCGATTTTTTAGATCCGAAAGGGATGTTTTTTTTTTCGAACGAATTGGCGTTTACTTACTCCGATAATACCGAGCATAACGAACGGTATTAACTCGAAGAATATCCACGGTTTGTTGTATTCCACGTAGAATAATACTGAATGCTCGTTACCGAATGGATTTATCGAACGCAAAACGAACGCAGCTATCAAGGCACAGAAAAAGGATCGCCACAGGGTTTTCAACGGGAAGTAATAACTGACCTGAAAAAAAAATTGCGCATCAATAAGGTTTACGGTTTATAATGTTTCTCGCGACGAATGATTATTAATCTGCTGATTATTATCGTACCTCTTCCAAACTGAAGAGAACACCACCGATCGGCGCACCGAAAGCCACGGAAACACCGGCCGCCGCGGCTGCCGATAAAATTTCTCGTTTCTTCGCCTCATTTCTACCGTATTTCGGAAATAAATACGAAAATATGTTTCCGATGCAGCAAGCTATGTGGACCATCGGACCCTCTTTTCCCAAACTGAGTCCCGCCGATACGGAGAGTATCAGACCCACGGATTTGATTATCAGCGTCCATTTTCCCAAATATCCGCGAATAATGAATCCGCTTAGTATCGTTTTTATCTAATAATTATTTATATTCATGTGTAATTAGTTAGTTTTTCGTTGAATTCAATATTTCGGATGGTAAAGTCGAATATACTGTTTGTGGAAAAAATTTAAATACCTCGGGAATACCGGAACCGCAGGCGTACGGGGCGAACATTCTCACCAATGAGGCGGATAGCGATGCGAACAAAAGGGCCCATGCGATGTAAAACATGTATGAAATTATATACGGCCCTACGCCGTCTTTCGATTGATTGAATACCTCGGGCCACGGTAACCACTGAAAAAAAAAAAAAAAAAAAAGATCGAAACTTTGCAGCGAACTGATTTTTGAGATTTTCGATCTTTCGCTTGTTTTCGTCGAGAATATTTACTTGCGAGCAGTTTCCACCGTCGAAAGTAGTTTCGTTGTAACTCCAACAGCACTGTTCCTTGTTAAGCCAAAATGCTTCGGGACATATGCCGAATTTTAGATCAGTCATCCAGGAAGCACCGATGTCTATTATACCCGCCGCGACACCGGTGAAAAGACCGACCAATAAAACGCACAGCCATCCCGACCACGCGTCGTGCGCTCCTTTTACCAAATCCCAAATGGAATCGTGTTTCTTCTTTATGATGTAACGATGTCGCATGCGATCGCGCGCTATGTCGCGTTGCCAATCGATCGTATGGAAATCTTCGTACTGACCGATCCCCGGGATATCGTCCGAATCGGCAGAAACTGTAACAACAACAAGTTAACAACATTTAAAAAAATCAACTAAGTTCCGTTGATCCATTTGATGAATTGATTTTCATTTTTCAAACGATCGCCACTCACAGTGCGAAGTCGCATCGTCGAGGCGAACGCTGCGCTCCAGATAGGCATTGTTCCCCGGATGATGAGGATCCGATTGATTATTTGCATCCAACATGTCTTCGTCGCTGCTATGACTTCCTCCTCGACTTAGAGCGCTCGTTCGCAATCGCGCATCACCGTTGGTACCGGAATCTACGCCGTTGGTTGTCTAAAAATTCCAATTCACGAGTCTTTCTTCATTTTTTTTTTACGAACGATCGATCGCACGGATCGTCAAACTCATTTTGGTTGCATTTTTTTAGTATTTACGTGTATTTAATTATAATTAAATACGCGGTGGACTATCGCCGCATAAGCGATTGCACATTCGATAACAGGTTTTTTTTTTTTTTATGGCGGTTTCTTTCGGAGCATTCGTATTCGTTCGTGAAAATTATTAGTGAGAGATACATAGGTTTGGATTTTTTTTTTTTTTTTTTTCACTATGCAACTGGAGACAGAGCGTGCAGAGGATCCATATCAAGGAAAAAGCCGTTTTCTTTTTACAGTATAATTGGCTCGTCGTTACAACATGCCGCGACGTTTCGTAATCGGGATTTTTGCCGAACGCTAATAAACATCTAATGTTAACTTTCCATGGTGTCCAGTAAAAGGTTCGCAAGAAAATTAAGGATATTTCTACGATTTTTCCAGGAGATGTTCGGGATACTCGGATAATTTCATCTGTTTGATGAAATTATGAATTAATAATACGTATTTTTCTTTACGATCATTAATACGAAACATATCATTGAATCAGTGAACATCAAAGAAATAGCGGCTGGAGAACCGAAATAGGATCAAAGGTTTTTAAAAATATACAGGAAAATATTAAAAAAAGATAAATAAGTTGAAATTTATGGGAAAAAAAAAGGAAAAAAAATTCAAGAAGAAATTTTAAGATATTTCGGGACTTTTTTCGGACGAGAAAATTTCAGATATTTCCAGGACTTTCGGGATTTCCCGGACAACTGGACACCATGTTTTCATTTCACTAATAGATAAATTATTTATTATTATTATTTTTTTTACCCGTGGCTCCTGTAATAACCGCTGGTTGCCGGTGGTTGCACCACTCGAGCGGTCGCTAGTACTCTTTAATTCGATATACGTGTTGTTAGCTTTTGGAAGGACTCGCTGTGTTAACTACGCCAAAGTGTATTATTCCAGTGTTTTTTTTTTTGCTCTTTTTTGTTTGTTTTTTTTTTTGTTTTAAACAAACGCACGTGATAAATCCCTGACGTTCTTTATTGGTATATATGTACCACAACCAAGTTGATTCCTCGAGGTTCACGTAGTCACGTAGAGTTTAACGGCACCTTCTCAAGAACGTACCTCTGAAAAGGGGTATTACATGAATCTGCTATACAGTGAAAAATTTCGATTTACCGTTTTTTCTAGCGTTTCTAACTAAATTGTGCGCAAAAAACAACAAAAAAATTCAAAAGGTGTGCAACAAAATTCGTCGCGTCCAAAACTCGTTTGCGCCTAAGTCAGTGCAAAAATTCGAAAAACTCATTTTTTTCTAGTTTTTCTAGCTATTTTGTGCGGGAAAAATTAAGAAAAATAAAAAAAACACATTAAAAGTGAGGAAAAAAAATCCGTCGCGCGGGTATCGTCCAACAGCGTGAAAGCGAAAGGATCGGAGCAAAAGCCATCTACAGAGCGTGAAAATAGTATTGAAAACTTTACACGTTTTGTTTAACTGTGTGTAGTGCCTACCTGCGCATCTACGGAGTTATAAGTTGTAGGTACAGCAGAATGAACGGCGGCGGACGACGCTGACGACGAAGTACCTTTCAGTGGAAACTTCTCCATGTCTTCATGTCGATCTATCGCCACACATACACACGAAGAATTTTTAGTAATTTGAAAAATTTTGACGAAAAACACGCCTCGATGAAAACGGAAGGAATTTTTTTTTTTAAGATTTAAAAAAAAAACCCGA
This sequence comes from Buathra laborator, assembly GCA_934046635.1. Classification (NCBI taxonomy): domain Eukaryota; kingdom Metazoa; phylum Arthropoda; class Insecta; order Hymenoptera; family Ichneumonidae; genus Buathra; species Buathra laborator. The sequence continues at coordinate 13,106,999 of OW203900.1, forward strand.
TGAGGCGGTTACTATTTGTAAGTAAAAAAAAAAAAAAAAAAAATTGTTTCAAAAGCTCGATACGTATCTCCGACACTAGAGAGACTGAGAAAATAGAATAATCTATGAGGTCGAGTTATCGAGACGCCAGTTAGCCAACTGTCCGCTCGTTGTTCTACAGATGCGCATTGCTTTGTCAGCGTTTGAAAGAGACATACGCATAATCCTATCTGGATTGTCGTACGTAACTACGGAATAAAATACTTCTTGAACGGACCTTCTGCACGTATTGGACAAGTAGATATATATGTTAATGTGCCTTATGGCGCTAATAGATTTATGCTAATGCACCGCATGACGATTAATAAAAAATTCGAGGGTTCGCTTTGCGTCTGGCGTTGAATATCTAACTGACGTTTGTGGTATACGTACGCGAGTAGTACTTTGAGAATCGTGTTATCCAATCGTGTGTCATATTTAACGAAAATATACATTAAACGATGCTACACGACACCTGGACAGAGTTATGCACCGAAATTTTCGGTGCTCTCCGCTCGAACGTCTCATCAGGTTAGTCATTTATCATCGAGATTGATCTTAATTTGTCGACGGTCATGCGTAATACCGCGACAATAAAAAAAAACACGCACACACACAGAGCCGAACACCAAAAGTTTCCGGGGTTATTCGATCGCGAATATTGACAACTTACCATCTCCAACGCGTAAAATTCCTGATAATCCTCGATGCCAACTGGATACATTCGCGCGACGTTAAAAAATCAACGTTTCGTTCAGACGATCAGCCACATCGTTAAATTTTTGCCTTTCGGGGGCCCACCTCGATAATTCGTCGATTTGTTCCCAACAATCTGGAAAGAATGTTTTGCTGATCTTGCGAATAATTGTTTCCTGCCAAAATGAGACAGTCGCACAACTGTATGCCTCCTTCACTCCTTCACTAGTTGGTCATGTGATCGGGCGTCGGTATAACAATATTCGAGTGTATGTACCTTATATTCACAAACACATTCGAAGGTATCCCTTTCGACTTGGTGGGCGGATTGCATGAAAGTGCGCATACGCGTTTCTCGCTTCTGACAGGTGCATCGTCGCTCGTATTCATTCATGAAAACACCGCCTTTTTCCTTTACGTCGAAGCCACAAGAGCCGTAAATTCATGAATGGTCTCGTCCCCATAGGCTTATTCATACGGTTTCGGAGAACGAGCAATTAATAGGGCCTTTGACTATAATCTGGTTTGGAAATAGTGACGACACGGAAATTAACTCATGTTTATTCGAACTTCATCTTCAGACATAAATAGATTAGAATAAAGAGAAGAACAACAAGTCGTGTTTAGTGAACATGATTCTGCTATTGGTATAGAAGCGTAATATACATTGTTGACGAAATAATGAAGCTACGTGTTGAAAACAACACGACAAAACGCGGCATTTGTTATTCGCGCAAACCGACATTGTAACAATTTGCTACAAAAATATAAACGGCTCCTCCGTTATTACATATTTTTGTATTTCGACATATATTCGAGAAATTTATCATTTCATTCGTATCCTTATCCGAATTTCCTTTCTATCGTATTAGCTCGCGATAACCAAAGATTCGCGTATCGCAATTCGATAGTGAAAGCGTCTTATATCGAAATTTAACTTGTCCTCGTTGTTTTATTGATAACCTCTTATCAAGGATAGACCCCCGTAAGCTTACATATTTAATCGCTACTGACGTAAGCGGCCTGCCAATGAGATGCAATCACGAGAGCCGGTGTTTATCGGTTTCATGAAATATATCGAGGATGATTAGAAGCTTTAGAAAAAATACAAGAAACATTGCATAATCGATGTACCAATTTCATATCGCTCAATAATTGTACTATGAATATTCCATTCGCGGTTAGGTATACGGCCTGTGCATAGCCTGCATCATATTTCTCGCTGCGCGATAGTGTAACATTAGACTCATAGGTTAAAAACTGATAGGAAACGTACAAATAATATTCGGGCGCAGTAAAGATCGTACGATAAGTTTATTTGCGGTGATAACGGTTCTACGGGGGGATAGAGGCTTTCAAAACCAAACCTCTATTACTAACATTCTTATTCAATCAGTAGAACCGCAGGACCGGTGTCGATCGTCACGTGGTTGTCTCCACCAGTTTTCTTCTACAGTACAAATTCCAAAGTCGAACCGTCTGTTAGCTTTTCGGTACGGGATTGATGACGTTCCAAGTGTTAAGCACAGAGTCAGTACGTTCACTCTCCGGTATACATTAGTGCACGCGAGTTAGTGACCTCGAGAAGTCGAATGAAAACAAGAAAAAAACGAACATTAATTTTGTAACGGTACGACAGTGGTGGGGACGTCGCGCTGTCAAGCCAACAAGGTGGTAACAGCGTACGGGCGCGAGAGAGAAAGAACGAACAGTAAAACGGAGTGGGAGATTGTGAAAGAGCTCGAGACTAGCGAGCGAGAAAGGAGCGAAACGAGGATAGAGTTATATTGCACTTGAGAAAAGGACAGCGAGACCGGGTAACCGGCAAAGTAGGTTGCCATGTCCGTCCTGCACCATTGTCTGTCCAAGACGAACACGAATTTGATTAAAGCCGCCGCCGCTCGCCTCCACTACTTCGACTACGCGACATCGTCCACCTCGAACGCCCGATTATCGTCGTCGATCCGCTCCGCGAGTCACACGTTATCGAGACACTCAATTGTTAGGACATTCAGCTTCTCTTCTGTAGCTATGGCGAAAATCAAGGTAAGCGGGTGAAAGTCCGATATCTCCGTACAACTTTCATCATGGACGTCGTCGACTTACTCGAGTTTTTTACGTGTCGTTTTTTTTGGTTTTTTTGTTTATTATTATTTATTCAATACAACTTCACGCGGTTTTCATTGCGATAATATTATCGTAAATCCTACAATTTTGTTGCGATCGAAATTTTAAACAGGTTTCTTTCGATCGGTACAATGTTCGAGTTTTATTGCCGCTCGTTCGGACATTACGATTCATGAGATTCCGTGAATACTTATATCCTACAAGTAGATACGAACTGCTATGTCATGTTTTAAACGAATAACTTTCTCAATGTCACGACCTCGTCTCCGTACCTGTGCATTTCCATTTTTTCCTCGTCTCTACATTATATTTTTGCATCTCGTATATCGCGCGATCGCGATTATCGAAATATAAAAATTCGCGGCAATAAGGCCTCTTATCATTATTGTATCGATAAGAACTGACGATTGAAGTGTTTGCAGTAGTTATGCATGAAGCAACAGGAAAACAGGGGGGGGGGGATGATGAACGACATGCGAAAACACGACTACCAGCTAACTTGCTATTGGACAATTTTCCACCAATTGCCATATTTTTTTTTTAACAATTATTATTGATTTTTTTCAGGCGGGACCCGTTGTCGACATTCTCGGAGATGAAATGACCCGAATTATTTGGGATTCCATCAAAGAAAAGTTAATTCTTCCGTATTTGGATATCGAGTTGCATACTTACGATTTGGGAATCGAACATCGCGACAAAACCGCCGACAAAGTAACCGTCGATTGCGCGGAGGCGATAAAACGCTACAATGTCGGAATAAAATGCGCAACCATTACCCCCGACGAAAATAGAGTCGAAGAGTTCAAATTAAAACAGATGTGGAAGAGTCCCAATGGAACGATAAGAAATATTCTCGGCGGTACGGTATTCCGCGAGGCGATTATTTGCAAGAATATTCCGCGTTTGGTTACGGGATGGAATACACCGATAATAATCGGCAGACACGCGCACGCCGATCAGTACAAAGCTACCGATTTCGTCGTTCCGGGAGCCGGAAAACTCGAAATAATGTGGACCGGCGAAGACGGCAAAAAAATTCAACATACCGTTTATGAATTTAAGGGCGCGGGAGTCGCGCAAGCGCAGTTCAACACGGACGAGAGTATTCGCGCATTTGCTCACAGTTCCTTCCAATACGCTCTCGGAAGGAAATATCCATTGTATCTATCGACGAAAAACACTATTCTCAAGAAATACGACGGTAGATTCAAAGATATATTCCAGGAAATTTACGATGCGGAATACAAGTCGAAGTACGAAGCGGCGAAAATTTGGTACGAACATCGATTGATCGACGATATGGTCGCGTATGCGATGAAATCGAACGGCGGATTCGTCTGGGCGTGTAAAAACTACGATGGCGATGTTCAATCGGATTCCGTAGCTCAGGGTTACGGTTCTTTGGGTCTCATGACATCGGTGCTTCTGTGCCCCGACGGGCGCACTGTGGAGGCCGAAGCCGCTCACGGCACGGTGACTCGTCATTATCGTCAATATCAACAAGGAAAGGAAACGTCGACGAACCCAATCGCGTCGATCTTCGCGTGGACTCGGGGACTTCTTCATCGCGCGAAACTCGACGATAACGCGGCTTTGAAAAAATTCGCGGAAACACTGGAGAAAGTATGCATCGATACTATCGAAGCGGGTTTCATGACGAAGGATCTCGCAATATGCATCAAAGGAATGGACAAAGTTACGAGAAGCGATTATCTCGAGACCTTCGAATTTATGGACAAACTTGCTGAAAACTTGAAAAAGGAACTACAAGTTTGACTGGATAATCTTTCCCGCAAGAGATTGCGATCGAAATACTGACGAAATTCAGTTTTTATACGATGTTTATTCCAACACACGAGACTGACGATTTTTTTTCTTTCGCGTGCATATGGGCGATACGTAATCGAAGAAATGCATTATATTAGTTACTAGTCGGTCACAAAAATTTTCTGGAACTTTTGCAATGTTTTACTATTATAGAGATAACAATTTGTAAACATTTTAATAAAGAAAGTACGTGACGTGTCGTGAAGCTGTATACAAGAAGAATATATTGTCGTTGAAATTTAATTATTAGTCAATTTTATTCAGCATCCCAAGGAGAACGTCGTAATAAATATTAATCAGATTTTTTTTTCGAAATAATATGCATCGTATGTAAAAAAAAAACCAATAGTAGCGATAGAAATAACTTCGATAGATCGAAAAACTGAAGGGGAATAAAATTGCGGATTCGAAGCAACGATCCGATAATATCCGAAAATGTATTTAAAGCTGAAAATATGCAAAAAACTGGTGCACCCGATGATGAAACAATTTTTTTTTTCGGTTGAGAATTTTCATTTCGAATATTAAATTCGACGTAAAATAAGTGGCGGGAAAAAAAAATTCTTGGGTACCGATGAAAACCGACTGTACATAGACGGGTTTTTCATTCACTATCCTTTATATGCACGAGGCGTACACGAGAATGCATGGATTTCAGGTATATATTGCATTACATACAGTTATACGAATTAGGAAATAAGATCGTATCGGGTCGTCGGTGTCCCCGATAAATCCGACAGTACGCAGAAGGTGCGCACACGTTTCATTCCAATTGTGGAGTTGTGTGTATATCGGGGGCTTCGTTTACAGAGGTATATACGGAGAGGAGAAAAACACAAAATCCTACTGGGAATCGGAGTATGTGATTCTCGAGACTCGTGTTGCTTCTGCGTAAAGGGTCGAAGCGTTCAGTGCAAGGAGGGTCGTCGGCGCACGCGGCACGCGGATGTATCGGAATTTCACTCTCGTTCCCCGCTCGGTCACCTCCCCTTAGTCATCCAAAAACGTCATACAATTCTACTCTCCGATCATAATAGTAAACACATTGTACAATATTATAAAAACACATCGTGCGTTTCTGTGATAAATACGAAATTTCGTGAGAGGGCATAGAACGAGAGAGTAATTTGACCGAAAACAAAAAGTACCCAAGAATTTTTTCGCTCTCGCTGAATTCATCGTATAATGCATCAAACTCCTCGGAAAAGTTCGACGAGTTATTCAGGGTCAGTTGTACGGGGTACGATGATAAAATTTCGTAACTAATAATATCGCGTTTTTCATACAAAAATTGATATATATATAAACGGAAAGAAAAAATCGTTAAAACGAAGGTGAAATACGATTGAAAGTGAAGCAACTCGGTGATGTCGACACTGCTCGCATCGAGCACGCTCTACGACGCGACGACGACGACGACGAGAAGGGGTGATTCGAATAATCGAAACTTGTCGACCGCGACAGGAAATGTCTTACAGTGATGGCGGACGTTCGGTACGAAAGTCCGGCTCCAAGTCGCCGAAAAAATTGCGCGTAACAAAGACGGAAAACAGTGACAAAGCAACGACGACGATAAGTTACGGTCATCGTTACGCTGACAGTCCACAACCATCCGTACACAAGCGTAATCTATACGTCGTATCGTTTCCATTGATACTTCTTTTTAACGTTTTACGAACGCTACTCTATCAGCTGTTCGTCGTATTCAAGTATATTTACGCGTCAACGTCACATCTGATACGGCGTAGACAAGCTGCCAGAAGCACTTGTCAGCTTGAAATCGTCGTTGGACGTGAAAACGAAGACGGTCTTTTGGGTGTTTCGAGTGTACGAACTGACGTACCTGAAATGTCACAGATTACGAGAAGACCCGCTGGACCGGGACCTGGTGATCCACTTCTAGCCAAACAAAAACATCATCATCGACGGGCCTTTGAATTTATCAGCAAAGCCCTCAAAATCGACGAAGAAAATGAAGGTAAAATATGGATTTATTCTCATTGTTTTCCGTTATTGTTTTTATCACATATCGTCGTATTTTGGAAAAAATAAACAACTTTTTGTTTATCATTCTTACTGTTTTTTTTCGTTTCCAAATGTAAGGTTAGTGGATAAAAAATTGTTCTGATTCAGCATTATTATTTCATTAAATTCAGGACACAAAGAAATGGCAATCGAATTATACAAGAAAGGAATCGGCGAGTTGGAGAAAGGCGTCGCGGTTGAGTGCAATGGCGGCAGAGGCGAAGTTTGGGAACGAGCGCAACGACTTCACGACAAGATGCGGACTAATTTGGTAATGGCAAAGGATCGACTGGATTTTCTAGGTAAATATTTTCTGTTCCACTAAAAAAAAAAAAAAAAAAAAAAAAAAAAAAAAAATGCTCACGGAGGATATCGCTGTCTCCTTTGCCTGCGAGAGCTGCGGCTGTTGGCTGGCAGGACGGGGCGCTTTGGCCAATTTTCAGTTATAAATATCAATGTTTTGTCAAGTGTGCAACTATTCGCCCTATTTGTCCACTCGGCATGTCACTGTGCTATATATATATATATACGTCTTTCGCTGAATTAATCGGTGTATATTTATTTTTGTGTAAAATTAAAAAAAAAAAAAAAATTTTGGGAAGGCAGTTGTCGTTGTTTTACCTTCAGAACATATCGTAGCTCTTTAGTCTGAATAGACAAAATCTTCTGCATCTGCGATATATTCTTGAATTTAGATGATCATTGATGTTCTTTCAGTGATTATATATTTGTCAACACTTTTTTGGGGATTTTTCGATCTTTTAGATACTTTAAAAAAAAATTTTTTTTTTGGTGTTCAGTGAAAAAAATACATTGGATTGTGTTTTCTAAAACACTTTTTTGATAATCATTGATGGGAACAAAAAAGTGATTTTTTTTTCGTCATTTAAAAACGGTAAAAAAAATGTTACTGCAACTTCTCCAAGCGCTTTTTTTTCCGTGATACGCAACAAACAGCTCGACTATCCCGAAAATCTCTCGAAAACCAAACAGCATTGGGAGTATCGGAATATTTTTTTTTGAAAACAAGAAAAATTGTGTTCAAAATTTGTCAGATAGATAAAATGTTGTGACTCGTCGTTTAAAAGTAACATCCGATGTATATTTTTCCGATAGCGCAATACTTGAATACGGAATTTCGTATGGAAAATTAAAAAATTAAAAGTAATTTATTTATTTATTTATTTATTGACGGGATAATACCCTTTGAAAAAATTTCGAGTGAATTTGTCGAATTAATATTGCAATGTGATCCTTTAGATTTCATCTGTACATAAATCTCTGTATTATACACGTATTGTACAAATATAAAAAAAAAAAAAAAAAAATTGTAGAGCCGATAGATAAATTGCGATAAAATTTTGTTTGTTCAGTCGAAATGCCTATTGCAAGCATGGCAGAGAATGGTTTATTACTTTTTGTAGCGAGTGTTTGTGAGCTGAAAAAATTGGATATAACCGACGACAGTCGAGGATCTAATGGAAGGTGCACGGCGACTGGGCATTCTGGAAATGGTCTGAAGTACAGACGCAACGCTCAAATCGCACGGTCGACACAATCGTTAACGAACGATGGCAGACACACTGATAATGCACAAACAATCAATGCGTCGCACAATACGTATACACAGATACCAAAGCCGACGACGAGATCGCGGTCACCGAAAACGTGCTATGCCCGGGTACCCGAAGGTATCGTGTAAACCGTTCCGTTACTTTATTTTACGCATTTACGTTATTTTTCTCGTATCCTTCCAATCATTTTTATTCTCCATCTTAAAAGTGTCGCATGGCTATCATAATAAATAGATTATCGGAAAACGCGTTGATGTCGATAGTATCATCTAAATTTCTAATTGCTTATCATAAATCGTGTATACGACAGAAAAAAAATTCAAACACCAAAAACCCGAAAAAAAAAAAAAAAAAAAATAGATCGAGAAAAAAAAATGTAAAAAAAAAAAGATTTTTAACAATGAAAACGTGAATTACGCGCAAAATTAAATATGAATTTAGAAAAGAGTAAAATAATTTCAAGTAACTAGAAAATTAGATTTCGCTTCGATACGCTTTTAGAAATAAACCAATTCTCGTCCGCATGTATTAGCCGCTTGGCATGGCAATTCGATAGAAATCCATCGTCTCAATTCCGTTGTGTAAATAGATAGCAAAGAAATTTAGGAGGTTTTTCGAGTGCCATCATTAAACAGAGTTACTTGACCCACCAGATGTTTCTATTACTGTAGCGTCCGGAAGAAAGCTGAACGTTCCCGGGAAGCGCGTGGCGGGTTCTGTGATGAGTAAAAGCCAAACATTGCCGCGGAGTATGGGACGATCGACGCCGACACTTCCATGTCACAGGACGACGCCGATAAAACCTTCGGGAACGCCGCCTTCCATAAAGCGACAATTATCAGTACCGGGAAACGGTTCACCGATTCGTCGACCGGGAACTCCGAGCGGTACGCACAGTAATCGCGGCACTCCGACGAGAAAAGTACCGATTCTCAAAGGCGTCGATCCGAAACTCGCGCAAGTTATCCTCGACGAGATACTCGAGGGTAGCGCGGCGGTTCAATGGGAAGATATCGCAGGACAAGAGGTAAAAACACCGTAAACAATAAAAAAAAAAAATTAAAAAATTTCATTTACTAGTTATCCGATAAGATACGAATTATAAACTCTCGTTTTCCCCTTAAATTTCAGATTGCAAAACAAGCGCTGCAAGAAATGGTTATTTTACCGTCTTTGCGGCCGGAACTCTTCACGGGATTGCGTACACCCGCACGAGGATTGCTTTTATTCGGACCGCCGGGTAACGGAAAAACGCTGTTAGCTCGCGCCGTGGCTACTCAGTGCAATGCAACATTTTTCTCGATATCCGCCGCAAGTTTGACTTCCAAATACGTAGGAGAGGGTGAAAAATTGGTTCGCGCATTGTTTGCATTGGCGCGCGAGCTCCAGCCTTCCGTTATTTTCGTCGACGAGGTTGATTCGTTGTTAAGCGAACGACGGGACAACGAACACGAAGCGTCGAGGTAAATGAAAAAAAAAAAAGAAAAAAAAAAATAACACTCCGTATAGAATAACTAACAAAAGTTCGAATTCACGACGCAATTAAGTAAATAATGCATTTTTACCCCAATAGACGATTGAAAACCGAATTTCTGGTCGAATTCGATGGTTTGCCGTGCAATCCGGAGGAAAGAGTGTTGGTAATGGCTGCGACGAATCGTCCCCAAGAATTGGACGAAGCTGCGCTGAGAAGATTTACGAAAAGAGTTTACGTTACTCTACCGGATGTGCGGACGAGAGCAATGCTTCTCACGAGACTTTTGGGAAAACACAACGATCCATTAACGACGGAGGAGTTGGAAGAGTGCGCGACACTGACGGAAGGTTACTCCGGAAGCGATTTAACGGGATTAGCGAAGGACGCGGCACTCGGACCCATTAGGGGTGCGTAATCCTCAAAAATTTAATTTTTTTACGTTTTATTTTCATATTAATTATATTAATCAAATAATCTAATGGGGTTTCTAATTTTTTTTTTTTTTTTCCTCGAATGCAGAGCTCAATCCCGAACAAGTGAAGGCTCTCGACTTGAATTTGGTGCGAAACATTAAAATGCAAGATTTCTTGGATTCGTTGAAGAGAGTTCGTCGTTCGGTATCCCCGGCGAGTTTGGCGGCATACGAGAAGTGGAGTCTCGAGTACGGCGACGTGAGTCTTTGATTCAGATAGTGCCCGCGAAACGGGCTTCGCGCTTTGTTAATCTCGGTAAATCGGGTACTTATCGTTTAAGTACCAAAGCGATTAATACCGAAACCACAAACAAAATTGTTTATTTGCATCTCGTGTCGTATTAATTCAGTTTACGAACGGGAAGTTTCGTAAAATTTTAAGCGACAGAGAGTACATTAATCGGAAGGGCGCGAGAGTGAAGAGGAAAATTAAAATCGCGCGTCTTGCGACCGTCGATCGTCGTTGCGTATTATAAAATCGCTCACTGTGGATATCGCCGAGCTGCGTCTCTCGGATGAGAGGGTAACAAAAAAAAAAATCGGAAAATTATAAAATAACAGAAAATCACTACGGCTTTTACTACGTTTTGCAAGCACTTCAAGATTACAAAAAAAAAAAACAAAAAATCACGAAAAAAAAAAAAAAAATTAAACAGGAAGTACACTCCACATACACACACATCTACAAATGCAACAACGCACGTCCAAGGAGATAATAAGTAACAAAAAAAATTAATCGCGTACTTTATCCGTAGTTTAACGATAATCCATGTACAAAAAAAAAAAAAACGAAAAACCTCCAATATCAAATCGTATTTAATTCTGCATGTGTGATTTCGTGTGAATGGAAACGCAGAGACGGGATAAAATGATTTGCGAAAGACGTGAATAAAAAATGAAAAAAATAGGCCTTGTCGAGAGAGTCGAACGGAAAACCCCGGGGGGTTTTTAACGTTTTCGTTAATGATATTTCAGAATGATTAATCGAATTTTTTTTTTCGAGGAATCGATTGTTGTTAAGATACACAACAAATTATTGAGATTGGAATCGATCGATACACGGCGTATAGCGAACCCTCAACGACAACGAAATGCACGCACGTGAAATACCCGTTAAGGACACAACCCCTTCCCCTTTATTCCAAAAATAGTTTGTAAGTAAGGAAAAAAAAAAAACGAAAAAAAAGTTGCGTTTCATCGCGGTTAAGTATTTATTTCGATGTGAAAGTTATTGTGATAACCGATTGCGATGAAACTCGGCGTAGTTTTTCTCAAAGGTCTCGTAATCGTTACAGTTCGGTTTTTTTTTTTTCTTTTTTGGCTTTAATTTTCTCTTCGATGCGCATAGTAGTGCACAATCGAGCTGTGAGAAGGAAGCGCTTCAATCGTATTTGCGGGATTAATGCATTTTTTTTTGTTAATTAGCGATTTTACGCTTCGAAGTATCGTACATTCGTGCCATTCGCGTATTCCTTCGAATGTTACAAAAAAATTCTCGGGTTTCTGTTATTCAGACGATTGTCTTAATTTTCAAAGCGTTTTTTTTTTTTTTTTTTACACATTGGTGTGTAAAATCGAAAAACTTTGTATTTTGTGTGTTTTTTTTTTTAATTTCGCACCCCGAACGATGTGATTGTTGCTAAGACTAAAAACGTACGTTAAATCTAATTGATTACATAAGGCACTCGGAAAATTCGATGGCGCGCACTTTTCGACGATAATGTGCGAATATTTGTATGAAAAAAATTTGCATCGTCGAATGACGACGAGAGAAAAAAAAGTCTATGTTATAAATATGAATCGAGCAGTCGATTTTTGCTGCTGCGTTAAGGGAGAAGAAAGAAAAAATGAGTACAAACGCGAATCGGTTAAGAAGAGTCATTTCTCTCTTTTTTTTTTCCGCTCGAACTCGCTAATTAGCCGCGCGCGCCTCTTTACGTTATAAATTAAAAAAATAATTCATAAACTCATTGTTTCGTCTTTGTCCGCCGTTGTTTACGTATACGTAACGAAATTTTACTAGACAATTGCATCTATGGATGTTTAGATGTAAGAATATATGACGAGATTTATGTTTTTTTTTTGTTTTTTTTTTTTTTTTCGTTAATTTTTCTCGTAAAACCATTAATATCCATTTTTTGTTGTTCTCATTTTTTATTTTCACCATTTCGTATCCGATTCGGACATATATAATCCATGAGCTCAAAAAAACGATAAGAAAAAAAAAAAATAATTAAATAAATAAATGAAATATCTTTGCTAATTCGATGTTCATCGTCGATCACGCGATTTCTCTCCTATTTCCAATTTTTGCGCTGTGGAGAACAGAAATTAATCGTTTAACAACGCGGGGGGATACGTTAATCGCGATCTTCCAGCCTTCCGATTGCGAAACAGCTCAGCCTTGAACCGGTTATTTTGCTACTTTTATAACTCATAGCAATAAGGTCACAATAAGAACTGTAACTTTAAAACGATAATTGTACCCTCTTATCGGTATTATCGAAAGTGTTGTCGCGAACAAAAATCGCGCATATTGTCGCGCAGTTGTTTTTTTTTTTTTTTTGCTGTTTACCAATGAAAGATTCTTTTTTACAAATACAACAAAAAAAAAAAAAAAAAGGAAATCGTTCGACGCACCAAATGTTAATTTATCCCATCGATGTAAATCAGAGTTGGTCATCGTTCAAACTTAACGTTGAAAAAAATCTGTTTTTTTTTTTTTTTTTTTTTTTTTTTTTTTTTTTTTTTTTTTTTTTAATTCGTTGTTATTTTTTTTTTGTTATCCGTGGTATACGAACGATATATCTTGGAGTCGTACAATCCTTCGTTGTAATGATCTCATACCAAAAACCATTGTCGATACACACCGATTTTTGTCACATAGAACGGAATAAAGAATATAATACGAGAAAAATTTTCGTAATAATTGTTGCAATTACTAGACGCGTTACGTCGATTGCTGAAACAAATGAAAAAAATATAAACCAATTGCCCAACTCTGATGTAAATACATGCTATCCGCGTCGGCTTGTGATTTCGCGCGTTGGCATTGCTACCGAATTTTCAATGCGCAATAACTTCTACGGATAGATAAATTATTCTTAGACAGAATTCTTCGGTAGTTTGTAAAATCGATTAAGATATTAATTAATTGATTGATTAATTAATTAATTAATTAATTAACGCCAGTAAAACGTTTCTGCCTTTGACTTCCAATGCGTAGCGCATAGATATAGTTTTCGCGATGTAAGTAGACGAAATATTAATTACTCATCTACGACACACACTTCCATATGAATCATAAATCTCGACTAACGAAAGTCGACGACGAAAAAGAAACTTTTATAATTGACATAGTTGGACCTCATTCGATATTTGTATATTTTACGTTGCATCGTTGCATTGTTATAAGTAATACAACTCCTCTATCTATAGCGAACCAAAAGTAAATTTGCACGAGAGAAATTGCGTATATCACATGCAGCAGATGCACACGAGTGCTGTAGCTCACTGGGTAGATACGAATCTCGTTTATCGATACCGCTGAATCATTGTGGTGAGCAAAAAAAAAAAAGAAAAAGGAAACAAGTAATTACGAACGACGGATGCATTCCGAACAAAAAAAAAAGTGATTATTGTACAATATTAATGGCTGAATAAAGTTGAATTCCATTGGAAACCACGACATGTTTATGCTGTTTTTTTTTTTTTTTTTTTTTTTTTTTTTTTTTTTTTTTTTCTTCACTCAGTCCGATAACATAAAAAACGTTACCGAATTTTGTCCGACGAATTCCATTTATTACAAATGTAAATTTCACGCATTTGATTGCTATTATTCTAATTATACAAAAATAGACGGGAGCCATCGAATCATCGATAATAAATTATACAACGGCTCAAACTTTATTAACGCTTCGCGGCGCCCGGCGAGACAACGTGTTATTTGTTTGTTTTTTTTTTTTTTTTTTTTTTATGTGTGAAATAAAAAAAGTGGGCTTCGACGGGTCAAGTTTGAGATGGTGGCAATGTATTTTAAATATTTATTCCTTTTTTTTCATTCAAAGGACAATTTGTTTGTGTTTTTTTTTTATTTTTATTTTTATTATTATAAGATAACATTATCCTATGCATTGTCGAGGGGGTTTCTCACCCTGCGGTACCTAAATTACTCTTTATATAACATTCTTTACTTTATGTCTTCCATCGCTTCACTGATTAGTTATCCATAATCAAAATTCTTATACGTTCGCTTATTTCGCGTCACTGTTCCATACCTCAACCTATTTTTTTTTTTGTTTTTTTTTTTTCTTTTCTTTCTGTATGTCTTTGCTATGTGCAATTGTCGTGTCTTCGTTTCATTATTACTTTTATTTTTTTACCTCCAGTTGCGACCCCAGGTAAGTCGTTATTTTATTAATTTTTTTTTTTTCTTTCTTTTTGCGGTATGGAGGGCGGGGAGGAGGGGGTCTCTTTGAAACGTTCTATCGTCGGTGGTTGCGTTGCGGCTGATACTCATTCGCACATAAATTCGCATCAATCATCTATCGCACCGCAAATATTTTTTTTTTTTTTTCTTTTAAATCCATTAATAGTATTATTCATGCTAACGTAACGAATCATTCCGTTGCTCGCACTACATCCGGTTTAGCCTATGGGAATCGGAAGTGAAAAAAAAAAAAGAAAATTGAAGAAATGCTTTTTTTCGGAATGGTTATTGGGCTCTGAATATCAAAAAAACACCCAAATAATTAATTATTGAAACTCCCGAGAGCTCGTCGAGAAAAAAAAAACGGGGAAAAAAAAAAAAAAAAAAAAATTAAATAAATATTAATTCTAAGTGCAAACCGCACGACGACAGATGCACGTTTTCCTCGATGCCCCCCGTTTAGCGTAATTCCACGATAACGCAATTTCGTGTTATACATTTATTGGAAGACACGAATGGATAGAGACACATCATCACCCTTTCCCTATGTATCATTAAAGTCCCAAGCGAACGAAAGAAGAAAAATAAAGAAAAAGAAAACGCGAGAAATCACGATTAGCAGAATTGTCACGCGACGGTGAACGTTTCCGCATTGAAAAAATTTACAAATAACTCGTCGTCCGATGGGAAAGATTACCTTTTCTTTTTTTTCTCGGGGATAAAGGGATGAAACGAAACAAAGATGAAAAAAAAAAAAAAAGTTCTGCACAACGGCAAAAATACATTCGGAGTTATTACTTTCGTTTCTTAATGATTAGGCGTCCAATTCTGGCGATGGGTTGTGATCGTTCGGTGGAAGAATGGATCCGGCAGATTCCAAGCTTACATCATATTTTTTTTTTTTGTTTATTCTAAACATCAACGCTTTTTCGTTTCTGTTTTTCGTTTTTATCCGATATAATATTTTCATCAAAACGCGAACGGGTGTCGATGGAAATTCATTTGGAGCAAAAGAAACAAAAAAAGAGCCCCCAACACCGTCGTTCGATTGTCGACAACTCGGTACGGCGGAAATGGGGGACAGAGGGGTAAAAAAAAAACTAATTTTTCGCCAAAACCACCGACGATAGGCGTTTATACGCCCCTTATGCACGACTCGACGATTTGTCAGCTCTGTTTTTCGATTTCCGGCTCTATAAACGTATCGCGTCCTTTGCGCGTTTATATCGCGACACGTTTCGTTAACAGTCGGTACGATCGTCACGCGGCTTTCGAGGATTTTTGCCTCTCGGTGTCGCATAAAAAAAAAACCAAAGCTTTGTTGAAAAAAGTAAAGAAATGATTATCGCTTAAAAGAAAAAAAAGTCCAACTACGAGTTCGCAATGATCGCGCGAAATTAGAGTCGTGCATCGTGGGACACGACCGACGCAGGAGCGGCTAAAGGGCCTCTCCCTCCCCATAAGAATCGAACATTATTGTGTGACACGCGTCGTTTTTTTTTTTTTTTTTTTTTTTCCTAATAATCGGCTTTAAAATCCGTATTACGAATCCTGAAATGTGTCATTCTATTCGTCGTGAACGCAACGACAGGAACGATACCAAACATTATCGCGAAACGATGGACAATCCTATATTCAAAGACGTTAAACGAGGAAAAAAATTGTTTTAGCGTTTAGCAAAGGCCCCGGAAGTATCCTCATTTTCGTCTGTTGATCGGAACTTACAAAAAAAAACAAAAAAAAAAAAAACAAAAAAATTCGATACTGAAAAAAAAAAATATATATCTTCAGCCCGCGAACTTCTCGAGACACTGATTCCTTTCTCTTGTTTACTTATTTTTTTCTTTTTTTTTTTGTTTTGTTTTGTATCCTCAATTTTTGATAACGTTCGCACGGTTCGGCGTTTTGTTGGAGGTAAAGAATACGAGCGATTTAGATATGCAGAGTGTGTGTTCGGAACAACGTAACGTTAGGACAGATGTTTTGTTTCTCTTCAAAAAAAATTATTTTTTTTTTTTTCATTTTTTTTTTCTTTTTTTTTTCTTTTCGATATTCTGTTGAATGTTGCGTGTAATTGTTGTATTGGTATATGTGAGAATGTGTTATTGTTTTCTTCACTTCGTTATTGTTGTGTATATATATATATATCGATCGCAGCGCAGATGTGTTCGCTGAAACGTTGTTATAAGTCGAGAGAACGATTTCGAAGTAACTTCCTGTCGTATGTTCCGTATGTAAATTCTCCGCTTTTTCGTTTTCTCTCGCGTGTTGTTGTTGTTGTTGTCATTATTATTTTTGTTTTTTTTTTTTTTTCTTATTTTTTTTTTTTCGTTTGTTTGTTTGTTTTTATCAGTTTCATTGCGTAGGATACTGCGGCATGGTGTAAGTTACCATTGCCGGTTGCTGACCGGGCTGAAGGGGTGCCGTTGCTGTTGGTGGTGCAGCCGACGCTTGTCCCGGTTGCCATGTACCTGCGGCCGGTGCTTGCATTCTCATGCTATTCATGTACTGCGCCTGTTGCTGACCGTAGTACTGCCCGTAGTACTGAGCCGGTTGCAAAAACTGACTCTGCATCTGGGGATATCCCTGAGGATACCAATAGCCCGCCATTTGTTGACCGTATCCGTAGGGATATTGTCCCGCGCCGGCAGTCACCTGTTGACGAAACAATTTTCAATTTTTATCAAACACGTTCGGGCGCTTCAAAGTTTTAGGGCAGTTACACCGGTCAATGATCATTAATATTATTATTATTATTAACATTTTTACGAATCGCAAATTCAAATGTGTGCGGCAAGGAAATTAGTATCCGAGATTTACGATCTTTTTCGGCAGAAATGAAAAAAGACACAAATTAGTGTGCAATGTAACTCCTCGCGTACGGAGGACCTTATTATACGAATTTGCCGACCGCTCGTTATCTTCAATTTCCTCGTTTAATTGCGAAAAATTGCGAAATTTTTTTGAAAAAAAATTGTAAAATAACGTTGAATTGTTGGGTTTTTAATGGTTTGATGAGATTTGTTTTAGGGTTTTGCGTTTTGGTGTTACGAGGATATGAAATTAGTGATCTACTTGGCCGGTAAATAGTCTTCCGTACGTGAGGCGTTTTTTATAATAATTCACCAGTGCCTTTACCCTGTGATGATTCTCGCGGAACATTGTCCGCGAGTTATTGGAAATAAATTTGTGAATGACGATTCGTACAAGTTCCTTCAATACCTGCTGAGCCTGCTGATTAGCATTGGGCCCTACGCTGTTTGGATCACCGTTTTCCTTTCCCCAAAAGCATTTCACGACGCTACCGTTGATGTCCGTATTATGCGTTGCCTCGATAGCGTGCGTAGCGGCCTCCTTAGTTGTAAATTTGATGAATGCATAACCCTTGTCCTTGAAAACCCGGATATCTTGGATTGTACCGAACGGTGAGAATGTTTTTGTTATCAGGTCGTCCGTTATGCCGTTTGTGAAGCCGCCGCAGTAGACGGTACAGTTTGTCGGGCTGCTTTGGTTGTATACCTATTTTTTTTTGTTTTTTTTTTCGAAATTTATAATTATCAATTACAATTTCACTTATAACACGAAAAATTAAAAAAAAATTATTTTTAATGGTCGAAAGTCGAACAAAATCGGACAATTTTTTGTCACGATAATTTCTGTTCTTTTTTTTTTTACATTATGTAATTTTCGGAGTTGCGGTAATTGTAAAAATTGAACAGAATGCAGAGGTTTGTCAACGTGTAAAAAAAAATTCAATTGATAAAAAATTCCAAAGGAAATACGAATTTTATTAGAAAAACGACGGGACTTCTTATTTTTCTTATTTTATTATATTGTTCTGTAATTTAGCCGAATTTTGAAATATATAATATGATTAATAAATTTTGTGTTCCAAAACGAAGCAACAGGTTAAAAATTTTGACAAAATTAAATTATTTTACATATTTATGAGTTTATCTCTTTCCGTTGCGATTAATTGACTTCAATTGGCTCCTTATAAATCTTACAAGACATACAAATTGTTTCTTTTCAAAGATTTACGCGGAGAATTGTACAGAAAATTTAACGTATTGAAATCTCTTTTTGCAGCGTAATACAGCGACGCGTATTTAAATTTTTATCGTTAAATTGATTTTTGTATTTTTTTCGATTTATTTTCACATCTGAATAGTCCTATTAAAAATCTTTGACGCGAGTTACGAATTTCATACGAGTCGATCGCACATCGCTAAAATCAGTTGTATCGACTAAATTCTCCGCTTTGAAGAGTTTATATTGAAAGAATTGGAAATTCTCAAAGTCGAGTGAAGATGTACGAGAAATATAAAAAAAATAAAAGGAATATCGTTAAAAATGTGTTTATACCTCGTCGTAGTTAGGTTTGCTATTGTTGGAGTGTCTCGGCCTCTCAGACCTTGGCGGCGGCGGTTTTCTGGTGGACCAATTTGTCCTAATGCTACGCGATCCAAGCCATTGTCCATTCATGGAATTTATCGCAGCTTCGGCTTCAGATTTTTTGACAAAGGACACGAAGGCGTAACCTTTGCTCTTGTTAGTCTGAGCATCGCGTACGATCCTACAATTGCTTATTTCGCCAAAAGGTGCAAATGCCTCTTTCAACGTGTCGGTATCAATTTCGGGAGACAAGTCACCGACAAATATGTGATGATGATTGCTCGTGTCGAGTTTGGGTTGGTTACCGGGGCTCGTGGCCCAGTTAACCTTCATCTCCCTATCCAGAAAGGATCTCTTGTTCATGGCGGCCAGTGCCGTAGCCGCGCACTGATGATTTGTAAATTCGACAAAAGCATACGGATCGTTGCCGGGCTCGCGTATTATCTTCGAGCCCTTTACAGCTCCAATTTGTGAAAATAGCGCGCACAAAAGTTCGTCCGACACCGAAGCGTCTAGATTTCCCACGTAAAGCGTACGGGGATGGCTTTCCTCGCTCATGCTCGTCTCTGCTTCCCTTCACGAACCAGCTACCCTCACTTTTACTTCCCACACCTTTATCCTACTACGGTATAATTTACAAATCACAACTCCGTTTCTTACTTCGTGCATTTACCTCGTGCCGAGCATCAGATTATAATTACGTTATTTATTCGCGTTTTATTTTGCAAAAAATTAAACACGACAAAATGTTTTAACGTGAAGCTGTTACACCCAGCCTCTACGTCATACTAACATAAAATGGCCGCTTGGGCCTCTGTGTGTTGCTCTCTCTGTCGCTCTCTTTTTCCCTCTCGCTCACACATGCCACTTTCCACTCGATCGTGCGCGCGCGAATTTGTAACGTTCGCCAACCGGCTAACTCTCCCCCTCGGTCGCAACACCGACAGAAAACTATTATAAAAAAAACGAATCCTTTTTTTTTAGCAATCAATCAAAGTTCCGTTTACAACCGATGGTTATTAGCCGGATGGAATGATATAGAACCAATGAATGATGGTTTGGTTATTGTAAAAATGTTAATTACAGAACACGTGGCTACTGTTTCATCGGTTGGGTTTCGTAACAGGTAGCGCGAAAATGTTGCGGGATCACATCATTGCGGGGAAAGGAACCCTCGCTATTGGAGAGAATAAATACGCGTGTCGCAAATGCGTCATGTTCCGTGGATGATTATTCCAAATGTTCAAGACTTTCTAAAACCGGTAGTAAACCATTGTGTGTTGAATAACAAATGACGTCAGTGAGTCATGATTTTCATTGATATCTCGTTCCTATTAGAGAAATTGTCCAGGGCAAGGGGGCAGGGGGCTCGGTTGATAAGCGTAAATCTCGCGATTGGTGCGTTCAAATGGATTTGCTAACGATTTCTCGCTTCGAGAATCGAATGCGGACGGGGGCCGCGTTGCAACTCGTTAGGCAATCTACTTTACAAAAAAAAATTACTATAATCGTATAATCAGCAAGGAGGAAATACCACAATAAAAGAAAGTATTTATCGGTCGAAACAAGTAGAAAATAGAAAACATACAGCGGCCGATGAATAAGTGAATTCTTTGAGTTTCGATCGTAGATTATCTTGTTGTATAATCTCCGCAATCGCATTCAGCGAGTAAATCATTCCGGACTAAATTCCAACGATATCACTGGAAAACATTGACCGACCTTTCATTTAATTCTTTCGTCTTTTACAAGTTAAAGTGTGCCTCCACGATTTTGGCAGTCGGTAATGCAAATTCCTTGTTTCATCAATCGTATAACTTCATCCCTCTTCCCCCGCCCCCGCGCGAACCAGCTGCTGCGACCCCGCCGTCTGCATTCGGTTGTATTCGGTTTTCGAAGACTTTGACAGCCACCCACAATATGTTTATCGCGAGGTTACATTATCGTTCCGACAAATACGAAACAAATGACGTTTACTTCGAGCGACTGATCGTTTTAACGCCATTATAAGCCGTACACGACGCTGATACTTGTTGCTGCATTTTTTTTTATCCTCCGAAGATCGGAATCACGAGCCTCGGAGATGATCGCTCCGGAATGACCTTTAGACAAATCAAAGGTAAGCATCGCTTATCATTCCGCGATGAAACCTCCGCAATCGGCCAATCGATGCTAATTTTTTCAGATGTAACTTGACGAAAAAAAAAAAAGAAATTTATCAAAAGTGACAAACGTTATCGCCAATGGCTGAGACGATGGAGCGAGTCATACCCACCAGCCGATGGAACAAAATCCTATTGTTCATGAGTTTGGCATGTGCCGCATTCTGTTTAATCCTCGAACGATGCGCCGGTCTAACTTCGTTGCCTATATATGTACCCATACTATGGGCAGTAATCGTCACCGTTATTTCAACGTGGTTAAGTTTTTTCTTACTACAGAAAACCCTGAAGGCCAGCGCTCCGTTTTGCATAAATCCCGTCACCCCGTGGATCCAAAAAAAATTGGAGTCATACATCACACAAAACATCGGCAGCAATGGAACGTCAGAAAAATGTAATATTCCCGCCGCAGCAGTCATTGACGATGGTAAACAAATTTTGAAAACTGACGACGAATCCAAAGAAAAGTCGATAAAAAATCCTAAAAGCGCAAAAAATGTTTCGACTGAATCACAAAAAATCGGAGGAACTAAAACGCCTCACCGTGGCATTGATACCGACAAAATTTTGAAGGAAATAGATAGCAAATTCATTGCTATTTGGTATGACGATCTGAGTGACGATAAAGCATTCAAAAAGGAGGCAAACGAGTTGCTTGGTAAATTATTGAGGAGAATTTCCGTTGAGATTAATTCGATCGACGAGATGCGACTCGCGCACAAGTTGGCCGATGTTTTTCTGCTTCATCTCAAGGAATATCGTCGGGCGTTGCGTCGCGTTGAGAAGGGAACCGTCGGGGATATCGAAGAAGCGTATCGATGCACGCATCCGGGAGCGCGGAGCGCTTCAACGCTCGAGCACACGATTCATCGTCTCTGTACCGTACTCGCCGGTGAATTCTTGCAATGGGAATTAACGAGTTCGTTGCCTTGTAAATTGTTACTTTCCGTTATCGCGAAGAGGCTTCTGCTTACCGTACAAACTATCGGATGTCCCCGGTGGATATTCGAAAATTGGATTGCTATGCTGCGCTCGTCGGCGGAGGAGGAAAAAGAACGCGTCACGGAAGGCGTCGACAAGAACGTGAGAGTCAACGATAAAATCCATTAACGTATTTTTTTTTTTTTTTTTACGCATCTTAATTGACGCGATTTCTGTGCGATGAGAAAAAAAAATAAAAATTTTGTTGTATCACAGAGTTTATTAAAGTAAATTTTTTTTTTCAGGGTATAGTATCGAAGGCACTGGGAGAGGGCATAGAATCGGCAACAGCAGCCGTGGTACCTCGTCCTTTGCCAATATCGACGGACGAGGAAAAACCAAAGGACGCTAATAAAACATTGGAAAACGAGGATTCAAAGTCGCGATCGCAGTCGCGAAAAGCTTCTCTGAGTCTCGACGGTCTCACGCCCATCGCCCATAGAGGTTTGTGGGCCGACGTTAACGTCTCGCAAGTCGACGACGAAGGCGATGAGGATAGAATATCACCGATTTACGAAGAACCCACGGATTTCGCGACGACAATCGCCAGACTCCGAAATTTACTTCAACAGAAATCCACGGCTACAACACCGCTGTATGCGCCTTATTATTGCTCTTCGTGACGAATGTTTTATTACGGTACGTTGTTTTATTATACAATTTTTTTTTTTTACTAGACAAGCCGAAGAAAAATCGTACGTTGTGTACGAAGGCAATCAATTCACAAATTTGGCAATTCCTTGGACCGAATTTTGCACCGCTCCCGATGGATCGCAGCAGCTTCTCTACTGCATACAATTCGACGATGTTGAACAACACGGCGTCGATACGTTCGAAACTACAACGGCAACAGTCCGAAGACAATACTCCGACTTTGCTACGCTTCACGCTAATTTAGAAGAGGTAATAAAATTATTTTAAATATCGTTATCGGTTTGGTTCGGTGTTTCAGAATTTTTTTTTTAAGACGAATCCGAATGGTACCGTATTGAGGTATCGCGGCGGCGATGTTTTGCAAATTCGAAAGATCGAAATGTAAAATTTCGAGAGCCGTAAAGTGAGAGCTGTAATGAGTTTTTTTTCTTCTGCAGGTACCTTCCTTCAGTGCGATAATGTCGGAGATTCATTTGCCGGAGGGCGGCGGTCGCACGGATATGGAGAATTATCTAAGAACGGTGTGCACTCGACTCTCCGCGGATTCGACGCCGCAACTTCGGCATTTTTTGAGACCCAGCAGCGGCGCCGGCAAAAAGGCCGATGCCGTTGCGCCGCGACTCGATAGATTTCTCGCTAAAACCGTTACCGGAGTTTTTAATACATTACGAACGGTCGTTCCCGGTTTCGAAATGGAACAGGAGGAAGAAATTCAGCCTCTACCTACTTTGATGCCGTTGGCGGACATTCCTTGGCGATTTGTCGAAAATACAAAAGCCGTAAGATTTTTTGTAATATCGAAAAAAAACTCCGAGACTTGCCATTTAGAGTTTCGGATATCAGAGATTTTTACATTTTTCTTTCTTATTATCGAAAAAAATCGAATTTTCTTGCAGAAAAGTTTGGCATTCGAATTGCAACAATTAGTTGCCGAAAGGATCGATTATTGCTCCGTGGATACGGCTTACGAAGCAGTCGATTCGGTGGAGGGAAGCGGCGACTCCGAGATGCTTGCGCTTTGGTGGGAAACTGTAAACGCTCCATACGATGGTCCGTATCGTCTTATCATTACGAAAAATTCCTCCATTTCACTGTATTTTAATATCAAATATTAATCCTTCAGAGGAACTCGAAGAACTCGATTGTCGCTTAAGTATGACGTGCGCCTCGATAGATTTGCTTTGCGAAATTCTCGCGGGAATTGGCAGTAACAATACTATGCAGCAGGAAGCCGTTGTCCGATGGTCCAAATTGTTTTTTGGAAACATCACGGAACCTCTGATTCAAGTAGGAAATACAAGAATTTCGTCAATCTATTTTAATCCGTATTTTAGATTTTTATATATTATATATATATATATCTTTTTTCAGTATCTCGTCTCGCGCGTTTCTTTGTATCTGAGCGATTTATCGTTATCTTCCAACGTGCAAATCGATAATTCCGACGAGCCGATCGGAAGCGTAAAGGAAAAATTGTCGCTTTTGCTGGAGGCGAAAGTTGCCAACGAGGTGAAACGCGCCTTCGGCGAGGACGACACCCGTGATATCATTAAGTTTCTTCTCAGCTCTTTCGAACACAAAAAAATTAATCTCGATCTGAGTCTTCAGATAATCGATATATTGGCCTCGGAACTGTTGGCCTCGTGTAGACTTAACCACGCGAACCGAACGCCGCTGAATGAAAATTAACGGCGCGAGAGACGTTCGGGTCGGGAGTCGTGACTTACTACCAGCATATCTTACACACATACTTTGCCTCGCGATTGATCTTTACATGTTGTATTGCGTTAAATCTATGAATTCTAAGCGCGCCTCGGCATTATCACGAAGCAAGTAAAGAAAAAAAAAAGCTATCAGCTAAATTGGTATCTCCGAGATACGATCGTTAACAGGCAAAATCTGCGTACCTGAATGTACAGTACAATGTGATGTTAAAACTTGGACTCGTACGATCGCGAGTATCCACGGGCATTAGATGCTCCGATTTTTTTTTCTTTTTTCTTCATTTCTCCCTTTTCGGATCGTTGGACTCGAAATTTTCCGCGTTACATGTTGCATTTTTCGTCGAGTAGCCATAGCTGTTTTATCAGCCGATAATCATTTATTATTATAATTCTATTAGTTTTTGTACAAAAAAAAAACACGAAAAATATTGTTATGTTCGTTTATGAGTTTATCCACGACAAACTAGTGCATTGCATAGATGCTTTGTTGTAATCCAAAGATAATATAAAAGTATATATATGAAATAATGATTATTGAGCGGAGAGTGAAAATTCATTGATATATCCTTTTTATAATCCAAAATTTATCGAGTTTATCATAGATTAACGGGTATACATTATATTATAGCTTAATTATCCTTGGATTCTACGTCTCCCTGAGCCTTCTGTTTCTCCAATTGCGCTCTGAAAAAAAAAAAACGGAAGTTGAAAAAAAAATGACATTCTCTTGAATCGCTCGCGCGAAAGATGGAATGGTGGTTCGTACCTCAGCTGTTGATTAAAATCATCCTCGACGTCGTCGTCGTCCCAATTGTCTTCCCAGACGCTGATATCCTCGTTATCCTCGTCCTTCGCTGTCCAATCTTCGGAATAATGAATCAGCAGATTTTGAGGTTATGGCCTTTCGAAGTTCGCGGAGAAACAGTATTTTTTTCGCAAATAAATTTGGACGTACCTTCGGTAGGAAATTCTTCGAACTCGTCGTCCTCCTCGAGGAGTCCCAAGTCGACTTTCGACTTATCGGTCTTTGTGTCCGTCATATTGTGAGAGTTTTTATTTGTTTCGCGATAACGAAATAAAGTGACAACGAATTAGCTTCGATGACAAACAGTGTTTAGGTTATGTTATCGTGTGCAAACGCTTTTGAAAAAAAAAGAAGCTACTGAAAGGCAATTCTCATCATCGGCGTAAAGATCGCGAGTGTGTTGTCGCGCGCCCCCACCCCGGCCCCCACCGTGCTTCGTGAGCAACGTCGCTCGTTAAGTGTTTGCATAATACGCCACACAAAACACAGCTGGTCATCGAAGCTCTCTCGCGCAGCACGCAGAATAAATATGAAAAAATAAATTGACAAAAAATATATCAACTTGTATTTATTTTCGAAGTGATGTGAAAAAAAATTAAAAACGTTATATCAGTTAAACGAATCGCGCGAAACAAAGAAAAAACGAAATCGTTAATTTTACATTTTATACAAAAAAAAAAGTTCGTGAAATCTGCAGGTAATAATCACAGTGCTATCGCGTTTAAAAGCAATTGATTGACCTTTGTGATGGTGCAGCTGTGTTATAAAGCGATAAATCCAGTGACTGGTCGAACGATTCCTTCATTGTTCGTTTTATCAATCGGCAGGTGCATGGAATACGCAAAGTTCGACGGATTTAAAGCCCGAATAAGAGACGAGAAAGATGCAACCCCAATTGGGAACAGTTACACCGCGAAAATTGCCAGTTTTCGTGTTTCCGCAAAATATCACGTTTTTCCTGGACGATCAATCGACGCACAAACAAGTCTTGACGCTTTATAATCCTTACGATTTCCCCGTGAAATTCAAAGGTAATAAAAAATATCGAAATCAAAATATCAACAAAATTTTACGATCCCCTTTTTCTTTTTTCGATCTTTTTTGCGATATTTCAGTACTATGTACAGCTCCAAATAAGTACAAAGTAGTGGATCCGGAAGGCACTATAAAATCGAGATGTTGCGTCGACATAGTGGTGAGGCACACGGCGCTCATGATAGCCAATTGCAATATGACTGATAAATTCAGAATACAGATGCAGGAACATCCAACCAAACAGGTATTTTCGTCTCTAAAAATTGATAATACGGAGCGCAAAATCTTGCAATCGGTGTTTTTCCTTTTTTTTTTTTAATTCTGCTCCATTTTAAGGCGATAGGAAAGAGAGACGTCGAAGCGAGACTTCTGAATGGAACCGGCGACAGCGCTGGAAGGGGTACTCCTGATCCTGAAATGTTTCAACAGCTTCCTACGAACGAAAGCAGACAACAACAATCCTACGCTCTTTTAGCCCAAAATAGATCAATTGACAGTAAGTCGACAAATTTCACGAGTGAAATCGCGTTAAATTTATCATCGAAAATTATCGCCTCCAAAATGCTCTCAGTAACGATAAATTCGAAATCTGAAATTTCTAGAAAATCTTTTTTTTTTTTTCTCTGTTTTATTTTTGCGATTGCAGAAATGGCCTCGAAGATATTAAGTAAAAGTACCGATTCGCGGTGTTTTTCGTATCGAGAAGATTGCGTGGATAAAAATATGAAAATATTGCGAGAATCGGAGTACCGAAGTGCCCGATACGTTATTGCGGATAAAGGTTAATAAGTTAGTATTTGGGCATTTAGTTTCGTTCACTTTTTACATTGTACGTTTTTTTTTTTTTTTTTTTTTTTTTTTTTCCTATTGAAAATAAGAGCCGCGATCTTCCGTCCGTAGATTTCATGTTTGTGCAGTCAAATTTAATTCGTTGATGGATTTCCCGTTTATCCCGTGTATAGTTTTTTTTTCGATGTATAGAACACCGACGCGCGTGAAATAACATACGCGAGAGCAATGATTCGACAATTTTTCGCCGTATAATTCGTCGTATAAATTCATTATCGCGTGATTTTTATTTTCCAGGAGGAACTAATTACGTGGCACTTATAGCGGGTATTGTCTGCATAATTGGATTACTTCTACCTACCGAAGGTGATCAGAGTCACAAAATACCGGATTATCTTCACCTCTCGATAAATTTCAAGCTTATATTTTCGTTCGTCTTAGGTAGGTATCTGTTTCTCGGATAATCCGATTAAGAAGGGTTTATCATTAAATTTTCAGCTGAAAGATTCGGCGAGAATTTCGAATACTTCGCAATGTGATAAAAATCAGAAAAAATCCACCATCTCGAAGGTTCTAAGAACATTCATTTCACATAATAATAATAATATAAAAACGTTATTAACAACTTGAAAAAAAAATTATTTGTAAAATCATCGAACTTTTTTTTAGCAGAAGTTTATTCATTGATTTCCCTGAATACATTCGAATTTTTTTAAAATTCGAAATTTCGAAATTTCAATTACAAAAAATTCTACAAATTTTTATTATTATTATAATATGTGTATTCAGCTCATTAACAGATCAATTACCGCCAAAAAAAAAAATTAGTTTGCCAAGATGATTGGTTGAACAAATTTTTAAAATGAATAAATCAATAACATTCTTCCATTAATATTATGAAAAATCAAAGCTTTCAGTTCCTTCTATATGATTGAATTTTTTCAGATTTTTATCGCATTAGAAAGTGTTTCGCCATTCTCTCGGGAATCTCACTTTCGGCTGAAAATTTAACGATAAACCTTCCGTAAGCGATACACCGTTATCGATTAAAATAATTATTCCGGTGTTATTGATTTTTTTTTAGGTATGGTTACGATAATTGTCCTGAGGTTGTAATTGTCAGCCTGGCGGTACGCATAGAACGAATGGATTTATTCAATAATTAGAGGTACGGGTCGAATGCACAACTTACGCAAGATTATTCGAAAATCCTCATATTTTCTGTTTGTTTTGCCTGTCCATCACGTTATATTCCTGATGCTAGTCGGTATAAACCTTAAGCTCGTATAAATTACGCGCTCAGATAAGCACTGATATATGAAATACCATCCCAATCTTTATATTTACAGAATCCGAAAAAAAAAAAAAAAAAAACAAAAACAAAACTATCGATATATATATATATATCTTTCTCTTTTTACATATTAATATTATTATACAGTATTTTTTATCGATAAAATATCATGCTTTTTATGTCCGATCGAGAAATCTTACCGTGAACTTTTTGTACATATGTATTGGCGGGGCTTTGTGACACGGGTATGTCTGTGAGGGTTTTTTTTTCGTTTGTATTACATGTATGATGAAATTTGTACTATATATTAATTAAAAAAAAAAAAATGATGGGTCATTTAATAAGCATATGGTATATTGGTGGTATGGCGAGAATGCTTCCATTTTTTCTTTTTTTTTTTTTTTATCGTATGAAACTCCGAGCTTCGCTTTTTATTACCCTTTTTATTAACCGAGATGGAAATGGCCATAAGTTCACAAGGAAGCGGATTTACACACATTTTTTTGACGAATGCGCCGCTTCCCGTTTTTTTTTTTTTTTTTTTTTTTTTAAATTTTTTTTTATGGCGTTATACGTTTGCGTCGCGAATTAATTCGCCGCGTGCAATTCAAGGTCAAGAGATCAATATCCTCGGGATTTGCCGTAGAGAATGTAAATAAAATCACATTTGCGACTTTTTCTTTTCATTTTTTTTTTTTTTTTTTTTCTTTAAGAGATGATAAAAGGTAACGTCACCTTCTGTACAAAAAGATTAAGTATCTCAACGTTGTAACATACGTTAGATCGATCGAAACGTTTGATGCTCTTGCGAGTGATTTTAATACCTGGAAAGTCGTCTCGCGATTGATTCGAGGCGCGAGGCTCAACGCGGTCCGTCCGCGAAAGCCGATTTTACTCGTCTTGACCCTTTGGCGCTAAGTATTTCAAAGCGTCGTTGTGCGTCTTGTACTTCATTCGGGCATCGGCCGGAATATTCAATACTCGCTTAAGCGTATCCCTGATTCTCGCTCTCGTCGCTATATCCTCACACTTTCTGTTCCAAACGTAAAGTTTATCCTCCTTTGATAAAAAAAAAAAACAAAAAAAAAAACGTTTACTCATTTATATTAATGTTTAATTAAATTTCAAAAAATATTAAATATCTCAAAGTAATACGTCACAACGAGATTTCGATAAATACCCCAAATTTTACAGATACAACAACGCCGCATATCTCCTCGCCAACCATGAATTGCTCCCCTAACAGAGCCAACAGTAGATTCTCCCAACAACGATCTATCAGACCTTTTCGTAACTTTAGTTGGAACCTTCCACCAAGACGATTATTGATATCCTGGCGAAAAAAAAAAAAAAAAAAAATCGGTTAAAAAATTTTCGAAAAAAAATCGGTAAAAATTTTTTTTCGTATTTAAAAAAAAAAAAAAAAATTTGGGATGCTGAAACTTACTTCCCACATGGGTTTGATACCATTTTTGAACAAATGAAAGTCAGAATTTGATCCGAGTTCCGAAGGCCTTAATAGATGACTGTAAAGCGACCAGAACTGTTCGACGCTCGCAAACCTACCGACGAGCCTTAAATTCTGCGCGTAACCAGAATCTGTTATTTTTCCTATAGGATTTCTTGTGTACCACAGCGCATAGCCAAATTGTAACGGATGCTCATTTGGACCAATTTCAATTGGTGGCTGAAAAAAATTAATAAACATATAAAATCTCCAAAAAAATGGAGATTTTGCGTAGCGTTGGGTTAATATCACGAAAAAAAAATGTATTTACCAGTCTGAGCTTTGCGGTTGGATCACACAAGTCTATTTCCTCGCTGCTGTCTTCGTTTGTTTTCAATCTACAAATTATTCATAGCGATCTGAGTTTATCCTCATTGTTGTAAATTCCATTTTGTTACATTAACACAGTAAAAAACCGGAAGACGGTGCATTTTTCGCGAGGCAACACGTTACCAGTGTCAACACACGCGGCAGTGCGTTGGCAGACTCCGTTTTTCGTAACTGTTCGATCGTTAATATCGTCATCGTTCTTTTTTTATGGATAAATAAACAAATGCCGAGCAACATATGCGAATTGGACGGCACGTTTTATCGAGCAACAACAATTGACACACCGGACATGTCAATAAGCGACCGTACTGGAGATCCAACCTCGACGGTTAAAAAAAACGAAGTATTCGATACATTTTTATAAAATAGACCGGCGTACGTATGCGTTGACACTTACGTATCGAATTTCTCAGCCATATCTCAACAAAATTCGTGATATAAATATATGAAGTATATTAATAAAATACTATAAACTTTGTCGTTTCACGAGTGGAAATAAAAATACAAAAGTCCTCCTCGCTACACGATAAATCTTCTCTCTGCGCGCACGCCGTCTGTTTTCCTTCGGTCATCCGGCGAATTCACCATTTCCACCATTTGCTCCTCTTTTATATATTAATCTAGAGACTATTCCTGTTTACGATGTTGGCGCTTGACGCGCGACATTTTCCGAACGATACGAACGATAGGGAACGTTCGAACCGGATGTACCGATCTCAGCTGTTTTCGTATCGTCAAAGTTGTTTATTACTCCCAACTAACAATAACTAAACAAATGGTGACAATCAATGGGTAGGATTTAAAACGAAATGTAATTCACAAGAAAATACATACTTTTTCGTAAGAGGCAAGTTTATTATCAAATTTATTTATATCCCAACCTCTCGCGAAAACAAAAAAAAATTATTTATCGTCTGTTTCCACTGTGTTGCTCATCGAAAAATGATGTTCCAATCTCTTCATTATCTCTTGTCGTTGATACATTACTTCTTTGTGACAGAGCGTCGAGAAAGCCATTGGGCACTCGTACTGCACGTTTTCAACGCATTTGGCATCTTTGCCTACGCTGTGAAATCTGAACTCCGAAAGCGAATTGACTGCAAAAAAAACGCGTAATCGATACTAATTTCGTTTTTGAAATTTCGGATATTAGTAGCAAAACTTACCGCAGCCAAAACTTGAGAAAAAACATGTTATGTGCTCCGAACTTATTAAAAATCCCTCGCCGTCGGGTCTGATAGAGTAGTGGCCATGCGCTGTATTCTGAATAGCGGGTAAATGACTCAAATGTTCCGTATACTGAACGGAATACTTCCAATGATCAAGATTGCCACTTTCAGCTATAACATTGAAGTCCTCTCTGCAATAATTTTAATTCTTAATCTCCGTCTCAAAATTCACAGAATTTCAATAATTACGAAAAATCGCTTGCATCGTAGGATTGAGTTTTTTCATGTTACTGAAGTCCGCAACAAACTCCCAAATGGCTTCGGGTTTTGAATTTTTTATCGTTGCTTCGAAAGTCACATGATGAACTCTCTTGTGAATGAAAAGCGCGTAAAGTCCAATCAACCCTACAAAAAGGTATAAACAATTTCGGGATTTCCATTTCAGTGGATTCACAAACATATCTGCAAAAAAAAAAAGAAATTTTAAATAAACTTTAAAAAATGATAAATTAGAATGAATTTATTATTAATAAATATAAATATTGAAAAAAAAAAAGATCGATATTTTACATTTATAAATATCGATATAAATATTAATTATTTCGTTAATTATTATATCGTATTTTACCTGATTGCGATTATAGGTATTTAAAGCGACAAACTACCGATTACCGCGGAATCGAAACGATATTTCTCGTTTTACGAAGTACGAACGCGTTGCTGGGGAATGTATCTCTCGGCTTCGTCGGCTCCGAATGTTGATATCTCGAGAGACTTCCGTCGCGTCTCTCGTCATCTCCTCCTCTCCCCGTTATTCGGTTCGGTCCATAGTAACGCGTGTGTACACGTGAATCCCCGTCGTGGTATTAGTGATGATGATGAAGACGCGATAGCATTTGGTTCCCGTATTCTCGTCTTTCTTACCCGGCATCTGTTTCGTTCATTCCGTAGCGGGAGCCGCTAAAAGCTCGTGTTTGGAATAACTAAACTGCGATACTTTTAAATTCAGCGATAAACACACGGAATTCAGTAAGAAACTTCGTCTCATTTATTTTTCATCGCGGTACATCGATACCGCGGGTACAAGAGAGAAATTGTGAATTAATGTTATAAAATAAATAACAAAGCACTGTACACGAGGTTTATAATACGGTTAACTTGTACATCGTACATGAAAGACGATAGAAAACGTCTCCATATTGGTTTCATGTTTAAAGGCAACGTGTGGCGTCGATATCATGAATTTAACATCGCAACGGCTCGCGATACTACGTATAATACATATCTACATAGATATAAGTGAGCCGCGATGACGAAAACAAAAAAAAAAAAAAACGACGCTCGATCGAGAATTGGGATAACTACACTCCATTATAAAAATTCTAGTGGATACTACTATGATACAAGTCGCAGCAGCATCGGCACAATCGCCAATTCGAGTCGCGCGTACAAATACTCGAATAGAAAGCGTATTTTTATTATCGTTGCGAAGAACGTCGTTTCTTCAACTTTCCATTTGCGAAGCAGTCGGATCGCTCGTATCGAAATTTTTTACACTCTTCGATTCTAACGTTTTTGCATCCTTTAGCATTGTTTTGGCGTGCGACGGCAGTAATTTTCGAAGGTCCTTGTCGAGAGACACGGCGTTGAAATTCAGAAATCTAACAACGCCGTTCTGATAGGCAACGCAAAGCCATAAATAGCTCCAAGCGTTCGGATTCCACGATACCTATGTAAAAAAAAATATATAAAAATAGAAAAAAAATATTAATTAATCATTCGAAATTTAATAGTATGCGATAAAAAAATTGACGATGTTTATTGATATAACTCACTCGATTCGCAGAAGCGAATGGATATTGTTCGACGTTCACCGTCTTCAATTTATCCGAAAACGGGTTCCTCGATCGACTATGCCGATTGTGATGATGCGCTCGCTGTGAATGTAACATTTATTTGTTATATCATTATATAAATAAAAATAAATTAATTGGTAAAACACAAAATAATATAAAACGAAAATTTTAAAGCCGCAATTTTTTTTTTTTTTCGATACATTGTAATCGCGATACTCACATTTAATTTGTCACGAAAAATCAATCCATAACGATCCTTGCATCCGTCGTAAGTTTCTGGCATATAGTCGTACGTTTTTGGTGGTTTTTTTCGCTTCGTTCCGGATTTTTCACTCTCAAAGTCAACTACTTCTACGGTCGACGCCAACTTTATAGAAAATTTATATTATTCATATAACACAATTAGTTGGTAATAAATTTATAAAATTATTAAATTATTATTAAATAAGTAAATTTATAAAATTTATTTTATATTAAAAAAATCGTATATTCCGCGTACCCATCGCTTTTTGTACGAAAGTCTCTCCATGTCTTTGTAAGTCCACATATGATTGGGAAACATTACGACAACTTCACCGGCCAAACTTCCGTGACCCACGCTGTTCCCGAAGTCCGACGTTGTGACGCTCTGATTAATTTAAAAAAGAATAAAATAAAATCCGACGTTAAGTTCGTTGTATGATTTGCAAAATTTACGTGTCTCTTACGTATGTCGGGGAATTTGTTGGCAATAACGGAAAAATCTTTGTTCCCGGCTCCCGCAACGCGAGAAGATAAGTGTGAGCGTAAGTCAGTCTAAAAAAAACAATAATTGTTGACTATCCGTGTGGAATTGTAGATTTTTCGTAAAAAAAAAAAAAAAAAAAATTGATGATCGATTATACGTACACATCGTCGTATGCCGTGGCGTAAGCCGGCCAATGCGTGAACCACGAGCCATCGACGGTAATACCCCTTTTTAATTCCGTTATAGGAAAACTCGTGTCCTCCAAGTCCCAAAGTTTCGTCGTTCTGTCGTAACTCGATGTAACGAAGAATCTTCTGCCGCCGTAAGGAATCAATTGGACCGCTAAAAATAGAATAAAATAATTTTTTACGCCTGTTTTTCAATGTTTTACAGTAATCTTCACAGTATAATTAAATTAATTAACATCAACTAACCACTGATCGCGTGTCCGTGAGCGTAGAGATGATGAAAAGCGTCGATAAAAGTAGTTTCTCCTCTTGTTGTGACGAACATAGGATTCTTGGATCCGATATCCCACATGGCGACATGACCGTTCGAGAAACCGGCAATTATCGTACTGAAATACCCGAATTTCGCATTTACAAATTTAATAAATGATTTGATTTTTTTATTTTTTTTTTACCTGATTTCGCATTTTGAAATTTGGTTTGATTTGATTTTTTTCGCATTTAAAAAAATTTTTGTTTTTTTGATTCCGCATTTTGAAATTTTATTTGAATTTTTTTTTTTTTTATGGAAAAAATAAATAAAAAAGCTGATTATTTTGCGTTTTCAAAGTAATCGTGAAAAACCTACTCGTGTCCGAGTTCCTTGCACCAGTTTAGTTTCGTACATTGCCAATTCTGTTCTTTCTGATGGTACATACGAGCGTTGATCGTCAGTGTAAGGATTGGTTTTGTCTCGTAAATCGGTAATTGCGACTCTTCGTGGTTCTTCGAGAGTTCGAGTTCTTCGGGGAATGGCAAAGAAAAAACGTGTACGCAACCGTCCGAACACGCGGCGGCTAAAAGTCCCATTCGTTTTTTTCTCGTCGTGTTCTCTTTCGACTCAAACAAAATCGGATCTTCGTAGCATCCGGAAGGACACCATTCCATACACCAGATGGTACCTTTGTCGTGAATTACGCCATAGGATAGTACTGGAGCAGTGGGTTTCGCGGATTTGCTGTAATTTTTTCGAGAAATAAATCGTTACTTATCCACAGTTATCCGAACTTTGATTCAATTGATAAGTATTTTTATTACCTGTGATCCAAGGGACCCAAATTCCATATTTGGATGACGTTGTTTCCCGCGTACGATTTACCAACTTCGTAGGTACTTTCCATTGTAGAATGCGTACTAATCGCGACGAATTGTTCGGCCGATCGATTGTACATTGGCGCCGGAATCGGTAGCCACGCTATCGCCCACACGGGACCACCGGCGAAAAATGTTGGAATTCCTGTTATCGTTTCGCATTGCGATTAGTTAACATATAGAGTTACCAAAGAATTTGCCTATGAAGCATCAAATGTTATTGCTTTACCTGAGATAACAGTTCCCTCGAAGCGCTCCCATTGTCCCCAATGCGCCGGTTTTCCGTTCCGAGCTTCCGACAGTCTTACTTTCATCGATATCGACAACTCCGGCAGATATTCGAGACTCTCTTTGCGCTCCAAAAGCCGCATATGATTCGGAGATAATTCTTCGAACAATCGTAGGCGATAGTTCTTGCATTCGCTGAAGCGGAGAAAACCAAAAAAATTGTCGATTATTGTCAAAGATTCGTCATGTTTTTGATATTAAAAGGACAGTGGACGGGATACTAACAATTCCATAGTCCATCGAAGTGCCGGAGGGTACGTAAAGGGCCATCGAGAATCCACCTTCACCTCCTCATCCAGGAATTTCACATTGTACTCTTGATATTCTGAGGAACAATAGAGAATTTCCAATTAAAAGAGTTATTTGCTTTTTTTGTTTTTTTTTTTGTTTTTTTTTTTTATAATAAATTCGGCACTCGTAATTGAAACTCACGATATCTATCGTCTTTTTTGTACGCAATTGGCTTGTTGTCGGATAATTCGGAATCCGTGTCGGCGTCACTCGCAGGATTGGAATTCTCAAAATCGGAATCTGCAATTTCTCGCGATCTGCCTATCGGATGCTCCGCCTCTACGTGTTTCAACGCTTCTTCTTCGGTTTGCGATGAAAATAAGCAAAGCTTGCAGACCCAATTCTACGAGTGAAGAAGCGGTACGTATTTTTATCAGAATATTTTCGTATTTTGTAAAAAAAAAAAGAAAGATAAACTATTGAGTTATTACGCACCGAGCGGGGAGCGAAAGAACATTCTGTGTGATGTTTGCATATCTCTTCGAAAGAATTCGTCTCGAATGCACATCCTTGATGACGACACGGAGCTTTTCCGCTTTTCGCTATACTACTCTTCCACATGCCTTTGAAACGACTCGGTGCGTTTCCGGAACTTCGAGGTTTCTCTATCAATTCCACCTGTGGATACATCAATTATTATATTTTTCATAATCGAAAGTCTTTGCGATCGTATGGAACTCCTAAAAAATTACCATTTCTTCTTTGGTTCGTTGTTTTTTCGCCGCGGGTTCGTCGTCTTTTACCAGATTGGTAAATTCCGATATCTTCGTCGCCGCTCTGCAATGATCGTCGGGAAAATTAAAAATTACAATGAGTTCAAACTTTCATTTTCATGGAATAAATAGAATGTACGGGAAATTTTACTTCTCGGCAGCCTTTCGTTTTCCTCGGGTAGAAGACGGAGCCGCGGCAACGGGTTCATCTTTCTTCTTCTTTTCTTTCGCTGTTTTGTCGTCTTGCCGATGAGTTCTTTCGTGCATTTCCAACGACGATGGCATCATTACGTGATCGCAAATCGGACAAGTAACCATCAACGATTGTCGCTCCTGCAATACGTAGAATGCAACAAAGTTACAATTCCAATATCGCAACGATATTAGAAAAAAAGAGAAAGAAAATTAAGAAAAAATTAACAAACATCGTCAGTTTTTCCACAAAATTGTAGATGCGATATGAATCCATTGACACTGCGCTTTCCATCTCCGCACGTCTCACACGTGAGTTGAGTCCTCTTTTTCTTCTTCAAAACTGCCGCCAGTAAGCTTCGCAACTGCTTTAAGTTGTTATCCCAATCCTTAAATAAATATAACTTCGATAACTATTTATTTATTTTGAAATATTGAGCTAAGAATTCAATAAGCAGAAAACTCGTCAATAGCGGGGAGAAATATCGTGAAAACCGGAGTATTTATTGCATTCTACGGCAACAAATAGCCAAATTAGGAAAATTTAAAGATTTCTGTTTCTCGACTTGTTACGGAGTGATAAAAAAACGCAAAAAAAAATCTACGAAAGAATAGCACTGTATTATATTTAAATTATATCAAACGGCTCCAAAAAATGTATTTTTGCATACGGATTGCAAAATGTGCAATTTTTTTTTTTTTTCTACGCGACAAAAAAAAATGTACGAATACAGCGATTGAATCGTCAAAATATTTTATCGGAAATGCAAGATATTTTGCATATCAATTTTAATTGTCGGAAAAACAGACTCACCGGTACCGGTTCACCGGTTAACCATCCCATGTTATTGTGTTTCGACAAATTATGTTTAGTCCAATTTTTCTTTTCCATTCGTTCGTTACATTTGCCGCATTCGGCATCACCGGCATTTGGAGTTTCTACCTGAAACAATGAATATCGTAATATCCTTCAAAGATAAATATGCGAATGCGTCGATGAATTACTAAGTTAACTAACTGTTTCTGCGATCGCTGTCTCCTGTTGTGAGTTATCGATGTTTACGGTCTCTTCAGGTTTTGTTTTTTCTTTACCCGACGACGATGCTCTCGGCACGTATTCCGTGTCCAACTCCACACGATTTCTTCCTCTGCCTCGCTGTCGTCCTCTGCTCGGCCCGTGAGTTATGACGCTCGATGGTCGTCCCCTTCGGCGCGTTTTAACTTCATTATCCTCGGCATCGTCTTCGCTACCATCGCTCAATCCTTTGCCGTCCGTAACATCGTTGTTTCTCAGCGCGCGTCTTCTTCGCCGCGGAGTATTTTCCACGGAACTTTCATCGATTGCGATATCCGCGGTTTCCATTGAAATCTCCGTCGGGGGACCCATTGGGGATTCCGGTAAATTTACGGATTTTCGCGATCGTCCTCTTCGGGAATACGGCTTCACGGGCAGTGGGCTTTCTATCGTTGTATCTAAAGCCGTTGGGGTGGATATTGCGTCATCCACTTTAATTGCATCAGCCGTAGAAGTTTTATTAATTGAAATATCGGTTACAAGTTCCGTATCATCAATACAGAGACTCGTATCGTTTATTAATGTAACTTCAGTGTTATCATTGTTCTCCCGATGGATCGCGGAATGTTCCTGTATTTCGATATTAAGTAATTCTTTGTCGACTTGTGTCGAAACCGGAGATGCGGATAAACCTCCCGTATTGTCTCCGATATTTGTTGGGCTGTTCGATGAATCGTCAGCGTTTGTGAAATCATCGACCTCCATGTAGCAACTTGTATCGTTTATCAATGAAATTTCAGGATTGTCGGCGCCGTCGGAATCATTCGTAGAGTCGATTTCCATTTTGGTATTGAATAATTCTGAACAAACTTGCGTTTCAAGCGGAGATGCGGGGACTGCGGTTTCAATAGATTCTATTTTATCTGCAGACAATTGTGAATAGAGATGCAATGAATTTTCGTCTTTTTTTATCGATTCATTCGGCTTTGCGTCGCTAAATTCTATGCTTTTAGCCGAAGAATTTGGTAAAGCGAATTGAGAGACATGAACTTCTTGTTCTTTGTCCGGAGATCTCGGCAAAGTTATCTTGGAGCGGCTGATCTTTTCGTTTTCGTTCAGAGATCTCGATGAAGCGAAACCAGATATGCTGACTTCTTTTTTATCTACGGAACTTGGAGAAGCGAATTGGGTGATCGTAGATCGTTGTTTTTTGTTTAAAGATTCCGATGAATCGAAACGGGAGTTACTGAGGACTTCCTTTTTTTCTGGAGTTCTCGGTAAAGCGAATTGAGGCACTCGGACTTTTTCTTTTTTGCTTGGAGAACTTAAGGTATCTGATATTGTTTCGATCTTTACTGCGTTATCTGGAGAGCTTCGTGAATCGAATAGAGAAATGCTTCTGACTTCTTCTTTTTTGCTTGGAGAACTTAAGGTATCCGATATTGTTTCGATTTTTACTGTGTTATCTGGAGAGCTTCGTGAATCAAATAGGGAAATGCTGACTTCTTCTTTTTTGTTCATAGACTGTAATGGATCCGACTGTGAGCTGTTGGCTTCTTCATTTTTCTTCGGAGACTTTAAAGGATCCGATTTTGAACTGTTCGCTTCTTGTTGCTTCTCTAAAGACTTCAATGGATCCGATTTTGAACTGTTCGCTTCTTGTTGCTTCTCTAAAGACTTCAATGGATTCGACTTTAAACTGTTAGCTTTTCGTTTTTTCTTCAGAGACTTTAATGGATCCGATTTTAAAGTGTTCGCTTCTTCTTGTTGCTTTAGAGACTTTAATGGATCTGATTTTGAACTGTTGGCTTCTTGTTGTTTCTCTAAAGACTTCAATGGATCCGATTTTGAACTGTTCGCTTCTTGTTGCTTCTCTAAAGACTTCAATGGTTCCGACTTTAAACTGTTGGCTTTTCGTTTTTTCTGCAGAGACTTTAATGGATCCGATTTTGGACTGTTCGTTTCTTCTTGTTTCTTT
The DNA here is from genome assembly GCA_934046635.1 of Buathra laborator. Taxonomy (NCBI): domain Eukaryota; kingdom Metazoa; phylum Arthropoda; class Insecta; order Hymenoptera; family Ichneumonidae; genus Buathra; species Buathra laborator. Next base: position 13,146,871 of record OW203900.1, read on the forward strand.
GGAGACTTTAATGGATCCGATTTTGAACTGTTCGCTTCTTGTTGCTTCTCTGAAGACTTCAATGGATCCGATTTTGAACTGTTCGCTTTTTGTTTTTTCTCCGGAGACTTCAATGGATCCGATTTTGAACTTTTCGCTTCTTCTTGTTTCTCCAGAGACTTTAATGTATCCGAATCTGAGCTGTTGGCTGTTTCTCGCTTCTTCAGAAACTTTAATATACTCGAATCTGAGCTGTTGGCTTTTTTTTGTTTTTTCTCCAGAGACTTCAATGGATCCGACTTTAAACAGTTCGCTTCTTCTTGTTTCTTCGGAGACTTTAATGTATCCGAATCTGAGCTGTTGGCTGTTTCTCGCTTCTTCAGAAACTTTAATATACCCGAATGTGCGCTGTTAGAATCTTTTCGTTTTTTTTCCAGAGACTTCAATGGATCCGACATTAAAGTGTTCGCTTCTTCTTGTTTCTCCAGAGACTTTAGTGTATCCGAATCGGAGCTGTTGGCTTCTTCTTCTTTCACCAGAAACTTCAATGGATCCGACTTTGTAGCGCTAATTTCTTGTTTCTTCTCCAGCGGCCTTAAAGGATCCGACTTTACGCTATTGGCTGTTTTTTTTGCATGTCGAGATCTTGATGAATGTTGTTGTAATAGAGTTGCGTTTTCATTTTTATCTAAAGTTTCTAACAAAACTGTTTTTGAAGTACAGACTTTTTCTCTGTTGACCAAATATCTTCGTGAACCCGACTCGCTGCCGTTAGACTCACTTTTCTCATTTTGGGAGTTCACCTTAGAAATCTCCGAGCCGCCGGTCATTTTATTTCCATCTGCAGACATCCGTCGATCCGATTTTGAACCTCTAATGATTTTTTCTTTATCCAACGGTTCGGAGAGATTCGACGTTAAGCCATCGCTTTCTTTTTTATTATCGAGTGATTCCCGTGAAGTTGATTTTGAAACTTTCGCTTCATGTTTCTTATCAGAAGATTTCATTGCACTCTTCTTTGGGTTGACTTCCGTTGTTTGCTCCAAAGATCTCGTTGCATCCGATTTCGGGATTGCGAATTTGTCTATTTTGGATGTGGAGTTCGATGTTTCCGCTGCTACCGGAAGAGATTTTTCGTGACCGTCTCTCGTGGTAACGGTACTCTGAACAATATATACATTTTTGTTCGATTCCGATTTTTTTTCTTGAGAAACCGATATTTCGACCGTTTGCTTCAACGCCGTTTCTGCTTCTCGTAACCTTTCAGAAGTATCTGTAGAGAGACTCTCTTCCGATTTTAACTTTTCCTCCGCGGGAGCAGACATTTCGATCCCTTTCTTCAACGTTTTTTCCGTTTCTTGGACAACGCTGCCGGCTATATCTGTCGAAAGACTGGATTTCATTTTCGGTTTTTCCTCTTCGGAAGCTGATATCTCCATCTCTTTCTCCAGTGGTGTTTCTGCTACCAGAGATCCCGAGTCAGTCGTTGATTTTCCTATCAAATACGACGTTTCGTAAGCTTTGTGAAATTTCTTTTTGCCAACGGAAGTCGGGGATTTAGGTACGAGAAACCCATCTTCCCGTAGAGGAAGAGTATTTCTTGACTCGGAATTTGGCGGCTTGAAATCCGCAACCTCAACGTCCTTCTTCGGCGGTGTCGTCTCTTTCGCTCCTAAAATGTCATTCGCCGTTGTTGCTTTCGGCGTCCGTTTCTCGGGAGATTTGTCTGTTGACTTTCTGCGAACGGTAGTCGGTGGTTCCGGTACGGCGAAGCAATTTTCCGAAGATGATTGACTCTCTGCATCGTTCGAATTTTCGGGCTTTGAAACTTTTTCCTTTACTGCTTTCTTCTCCGCGGTTTCCGCGAGGCCCGTTGCTTCAGATTTTTCTTTTTGATTCCCCTTTCCGCTTTCTTTTTTCTTACTCTTCGTCACCGGCGAAGACGCAGACGAGTCGGAGTTAACGGATGATCTCCGCGATCGTGTTTTTTCTATTTTTTCGTCTTTATTCGCTCTTCCATGAGTCAACGCATTCTCCGTGAGAACGAAATCGTCAAATTTCTTTGGCTTTGCAACGCGTTTCGATGTTCTTACGCCGGGCGTAGATGTCTCCGATTTATTAGTCGTTTCTATCGTTTTTTTATCACACGATTCTCGTCTCTCGCTGGTCGGCAAATTTCCAGCATTACTTTTTCGCCTGACGTTCTTAGCTTTGGGAGGCGTAATGTCAATGGATACAGTTTCCTCCGATTCATTTTTTGTTTCTGTATTGTTTTTCTCATTGGATTCTCGCGTCTCGATACTCGGCAAATTAGCGGCATTACTTTTTCGCCGGACGTTCTTAGTTTTGGGAGGCGTACGGCCAACAGACGCAGTTTTTTCCGATTTATTTTTCGATTCCGCGGTTTTTTGATCATTGGATTCTCGCGTCTCGCTAATCGGTAATTTAGCGGCATTACTTTTCCGTCTAACGCTCTTAGTTTTGGGAGGCGTAGGGGCAATGGGCAATTTACCTTTGCTGCTCTGTACAGCTTTTTCTTTCCCATCGCCGTTCAGTCTTTTCTCCGCTTTTGTGGAACTTGCAACCAACGATTTTGAAGTTTCACCAAAATCGTTCAATTTTTCCACGGATGCAGAATCTCTCCTCGGTTTTTTAATTACAGCTGCGTTTCCCGCATTGTTCTCCAACGGCTTACCAATCGTTACAACGTTTTTGTTACCTTCCTTTGGCTGTGCGTTCGCTTGAATTCCTTGCAAAGTCGGCAAATTTAATTTTATCGTTTTAGTCGAATCGCAAGAAGCTATTCTGGTAGTCGTGTAGCCGGACAATCCAAGATTTTGCAATATTTCTGGCGTCAAAATAAATATTTTTGAAACTCCGGTGGATTTCCCAGATGCAGATGCAGACGACGTTTCTGCAGCTGGTGTTACGTCCGTCTTTTCCCCGACAGAGTCGTTTTCACACATCGTTGTGAACAATATGACTGAAAATAAGAAAAACAGTTTTTATCTAAACCTTGTTGTTGTTGCGTCACGTTTTTGAATGGAAAAAACATATATCAGTTTCAACTCTGCGAATAATTCGTTTAAATACCTTAAAATTTTTTATTTTTTTTCGTCTATTTACGACTAGAATATGGCTGTTGCAATGGTTGTTAAATCTTTGGCAAGTAAATGGTAAACGAAACGACGCGTTTATCCACGCGTAAGGGTTGATAAAATAAATTTCATTGTAGGACGGGAATCGAACGTGGTCCTCGTGATAACGAGTCGGGCGACAAACCACGGTTGCCAAAAAGAACTTTCGAATTTCCGTCAAACGAATTCAAAAGATTCGACGAAATTTCGGCGATAATCGTGACAGGCGTTTTGCGCTGTTATTTCAAAGCTCTCGTGCATATTGTTATAATATTTGTAATATGTTAATAACTGAAACGTGTTTTTTCGTACCTGAAGACGATAGTTGAAAAATCAGGTTATGTCTTATTCGTACAGGTCGCCGTGTACTCGCGTGGTTCTTCTAAACTCCTATCACAGAATCGCGACGTTAAATATCAAATTGTCAAATAATTGTTAACAGCGTATCACTACAATATTGTCGAGACGAAGAAAAAAAAAGAATTAACGTTTGTAAAATGTCTACAAGGCGTCGCGAACTCATGACACGCGAAAGTCCTCGAACCAACTCCGGCACACGAGCTCATAGGTTTCGCATGTGCATTCGGCCATTTTTATATGATTTTTTTTGTATAGCACATACATATATACATACAGTATAAGTTGCCGAAAGTGTTTCAAGTGCAACGGTCCTTTGGGCGCTTGCGTCGATGGCAAATACTTCGTGAATGTTACGTCATCCCCCCCCTCCACTAAGAAAATAATCGCCGATTACCACGTGCTCGCGGGATCCGAGGAGTGGGGGAAACAGGGTTTTCAATGAATTCGTCGTCAATAAAGTAAATCAGAATTTCGAACGTAGATGTTTTTTATTATTTGTCAAAGTTCGTGTATATAAACCTAAACCATTCGCCTGAGAAGTTCGTTGATCTTGTCCTCGCGATTACCGAAGTCACCACCCTCGACGTAGTGGTTGGTCTTCTTGCGCCATCCGCCGTTCGGGGTGTTTAGCTGTTGATGCGAAATAGGAAAAGCGTTAATAATCAATAACCGACGGATATAATCGCGATTTATTGTATATTGAAACGAAAATTCACTGTTTAAGCTTTAATCGGAGCCTCGCAACACATAATCGCTTAGCAGTCGAAAAACTCGTATTAATCTTTGACATAGTAGGAGGCGATAGGCTGCGATAGAGTTTCTATCACCATGCCTATGTCAATGCTTATAGAAATTTCGGGTATCATAAATTATCAGCGAAATATTTACCTTGAATGGCCAGAGGAAGTTGCTGGCGTACTTGAACTTAGGGCCGACGGTGAAGAGTTCGTGAATCAAATCCTCTGTACAGATGATTCCCGAGCGGCCTGAAAGAACAAATTATTTCGATTGTATGAATAACGCGATCTTCGTCTATTCGATACGACTCTCTGTAATTACGATTGTTTTACAAATCAACCGCCAATTGCTTGAAATCGACGACTAAACAATTTTTTTTTACTAATGCGTTTTTTTTTTTCGATCAGATCGAAAAAATATCGTTTATCGAAATTCGACGCGATATCGAACACTCACCGAGTTTTCTCTCGACGATCGTGTTGCTCGTAATTGGAATACGTTGACGATCGATCTTGGCGAATCCGCGTTTGTAGATCAATTCGCGGATCGACTTGAGGTTCGGATATCCCCAAGTGATATACGGCTCGACAATACGCAGCATGTTGATGGTAGCTTTGTTCAATTTAACGAAAACTCCATTGTTGATTTGCTTCAGTCTGAAGAGCTGAAGAATCTTACGCGGTTTCGGGGCGATTTGGTTCACACTGTAATAAAAAAAATTGCATAAATCGATAATCCTTAATAATAGCGTATTAAACCTTTTATTTTGTAAATAAAAAAAAAATTGTTTAAAATTTTTTTTTTTTTTTTTGCGAAAAACACGATTCTTACCCACGAATACGGATGACAAAAGCGAGACGCGCCTCTCCAGGAATGTAGTAGTTACCACGGTTCTTGGCTTGTCGCTTCAATCTTATTTCATCGCGTTCCTTTGTTCTGTACTCCTTGACGTACTGCTCAGCGCGTTTGAAGATTTCTTTCCTCTTCTTGTAGTGATTGGCGCGTTGCTGTGATATAAAAAAAAAAAAAAATATTATTATTATTATTTTTTCATTATTGACGATACTTTAGAATGTTTGGGAAATAATTGTATTTATTAACGAGTCGATTCTATGCGATACGTAAAAATTTTATCGTCAGTCGTCATTAAAAAAATTTGTAAAATTTATAGCTATTGAAATATCGTGAATTTTTAATTTTTTCGATTTCAGTTTTTTTCGTTGAGAAAATAGATAAAATCCGTGCGATACATACCTTGATGGATACCTGAAGCCTCGCAGCTTTGGCGGTTTCACGGCGCTTCCTCCTCTTGAGTACCGACTCTGGTACAGCCGGCAATTTCTTGGCAGGCGCAGCTTCCTTTTTTTTCCTGAATAAACCACAAAGTAATGATCAACATAATGAAAATAGTATTGTTGTTGTTGTCACATTGAAAGTACGATGGTACACTGACGAATTTAAGGTTAGAGTAATCAAAATGCATTCGAAGACACTTAACAAATGGAGGGTTATTTATCGAAATAAATAGTATAAATTTTACGGCCCGCACTCGTCGCAACGTCGACGATGAGTTTAAGAATATTGTCAAAAACGCGTGTATGAGGGTTCTATCATGTGAGCGGCAGGCAGTCGAAAACCGATGACACTTTTCACCCTAATTTCGGAGTACGAACCAAAAACTATATATCGAAAATTATTCATCGCGTATCGTTTGATTGTTAAATTGCGTTGAGAATGCAACTATTAGTAATATCAACGAGATGTTTCACGATTTCCTTTAATCAACGAATTTTACTCACGCGTCCGCCATTCTTGCGATTGGTAAAGAAGTTCCGAGACTCGGCTCATGCGCCACCTCGACGGATGTGGATGCGCGAAGTTGTCGCTTTGTTCGCGAAGAAACAGTAGTGCCAATCGATCTGAGGGGCGCGGGAATTTTTTGAAAACTGAACAATATTACAAATTCTTATTTAATTATCACTGCTCGAGTAATTCGTGAATTTTTTCTTTGTAGTGTTTATTATTTACTTTGAACATTTGAGAAATTATGTTTAATAACATTTAATTATAAAATTTTAGTTTTTTGTTGCGTCTGCACGAAACCGCTTTGGCGCTTTGTTGCCGTTCGACTTAGTCCTCGTGTTGTTGCGACTCGAGGCACGCGGTCGTTCGACAACTGTCCGTTTTTCAACCTATAATTTATTTTTCAAGAGCATTCTCGATACAATGACCGAAAGTGATGACGACGAGCCCCAATTGTGTAATTCGACGTTAGCGGCACTCCAGGAATTTTACAAAGAACGAGAAGAACGTGAGAATCAGCTGAAAAAAATAATCAACGAGCAGAATGGAGCAGCGACAGACGTCACTTTCGACGAGGACTGGGTACTTAAGTTGGCCAACGTGCAATCGATTTTTCGCGGCGATCCTAATTCAAAAAAAAATACTTGTGAATTCTGCGATCGTGAAACAAAGTCAAATTTGTTTATTATTGCAGCAATTGAGTCAATTTTGGTATGACGACAAAACCGTCGACGCCTTCGTCAAAGGTGCTATTCAATCAACGGAAGTTGATGCTAAAATCGCTCTGGTATCCTGTCCAACTCTTTACAGAAGTCTGAAAAAGGAAGCCGGCGATCGCACAGGTAAATATTTCGATAAATACAAAATTATCAAACATGATGCCAAACTTTGCAATCGTGTAGACAATAATTTTGCCGGCAGTGACTCTCTTTGAATACGATCAGCGTTTTGCGGCATTCGGCGAGGACTACGTGTTTTACGATTACAAATCACCCCTATGCATTCCAAGAGACATGTCCAGTGGTTTCGACTTAGTGATCGCCGACCCGCCGTTTCTCTCGGAAGAATGTTTGACAAAAACGTCGGTGACTGTAAAGTTTTTGTCCAAAAAGAATATTGTTATATGCACAGGTATACATCGCGCTTAATTATTTAATTATATTACGCGTCAAATATTCGTAATCATGTTTCTTATCGATAAAAAAAAATACCACAGGTGCAGTGATGGCTGATCTCGTCGGACGACTGCTGGACGCTAAAAAATGCGAATTCATGCCTCACCACAAGAACAATTTGGCCAACGAGTTTTGGTGCTATTCTAATTTTCAATTCGACAAAGCTTTGCAATAAAAACCGAAAAAGTAACGTGTAATTATTGTTATTATTGATTTTTGCCTTTCGACTAAGCGAGTAACTAATTAGCGAAAGGCAACCCGCTCCCCCTTCCCCTTTCCCCTCTTTCGCCTCGTCAAGGTCTTTCATTTGGGAGGATTCGCGAAATCAATGTTTAAATAGAGGAACAGTGTGAAATGGAACGGAAAAATAGTTGCGAATATGTACGATAATGCGCAGCTGATGATAAAAGTTCCTAGATTCACACACGAGAGACGGCCAGTGGACCCCCCCTCGGTTCAGTTGCGATAAAAGAAGGCACGCGATGGGAAGCGTAAATATTTACATCTTTTGAGCGTTCCGTAGGGGTAAATTTTTGTTTGTTACGATGATCGACGGAAACATATCAATGGAGGAGGACACCGAGCTGCGGGATCTCGTTGTGCAGACACTCGAGAATAATGGCGTTCTCGCAAAACTTCGGGTACGCTGGGACAATAAACATATTACCGAGAAAAACATGCAACTTTTTTTTTAGGTTATGCAAGGACGTGCGTGTGTCGGTCATACGAAACAATTTTTTTCTTTTCTTTCATTTTTACGAAACTCGCTTCTCCCTCGTTGATTATCTATTTTTGATACGATCTTTTTATTATTTTTCGAATTCGCAGGCCGAGCTGAGGGCGAGCGTCTTTCTGGCGCTCGAGGAACAGGAAGCTGTAGTGGTGAGTTAAATATACGATTTCCAATAAAATAAAAAAAAAATTTACTTCCTGTTTACCACCCATTATACGCGCGTGATTTTTGCACATTTTAAGTTTTTTTGTACCATTCTTTAGTTTTTGATGATATAAAACACACGTAATTATATATTAATGTTTTTATTTTCAGAATCCAGAGCCGTTGCTCAACGAAACGGTGAAACAGTACCTGGCAAATTCTGATGGAAAATTGTTATTTTCGTTAGTTAGGGAGTTCCTAGAATACTTTGGATTGGATTATACCATATCGGTTTACGATTCAGAGACATATTTTGGAAAGGAGTATAACTACGCGGGAAGAAACAAATTGTGCGAAAAATTGGGAATCGACACCACCGAGCCGTTGCTGAGCGAAATTCTCAAAAACGGCATTAACGGTGCTTTCGATAGTATGCGAAAGGTTTGGAGATTAAATTTAATGTTTAATTTTCGATTCCTCGAAAAAAAAAAAAAAAAAAAAAAAAAATTTCGATTTAATTCACTGTTTTTTATTTACTTTATTTTTATTATTTCAGAGCGACGCGGCTGACGGAAGACTCAACAAAACGAACGAAACATCGACGCACTTTTCTAACTCGACTTTCGAAGTTTCGGTACCGAAAATCGTGCATAAGGAGTCAACATCGTTCTCGAACGATAACGATTCCTCCGAAAAAGCGGAAAGTATCACGGATACGTGTCCGGAATTACCGATAAACGTGACGATAACAGACAAAAAAACGTCGGTAAAGACGTATCCGAATGCTTTGATCGACACCTCGAGCTGCGAATCGCAGAGCAAATTACTTAGGGATAAAGCCGATAATCACGATAGCGAAAGGGATACCGAAATGCGCGAAGGCACGGCGAACAACAACGTGAAAACAAGCAGATTAACGTGTAATCCGAACAATCAAAATATCACGACGAACAGTACGAGTCAAGATACTAAAATAGACAACGAAACAAATTTGGTGAACAAAAGCGAGCAATTGATCAAATTCGACGAGAGTATCACCTGCGAAATGAAGATAAATCAAAACGAAGACGCGACGACGAAGCAAAATAGTACCGATTTGCAGACAACGAATAACGCGCAGAACATCAAGCGCACCGATGCCGAAAACAATTTCGCGAAGACTGTGTACTTCGAGGAGATAATAGTCGACGGTAACAAACAAAAAGTCGGTACCGTACACAAGAGCGAATCGCTACTCGGTGAATTGCCGCCGTTAGCGCCGAAGAGCAATTCTATATTCGGCGATTTGCCACCGTTGAATGGGAAAAAACCTAATATAAACGATTTAAAAGAATTAATGGACATTGGTCTCGGTGAGCAAATCGGATTTTTACGAAAAAATTCGTCGCTGCGTTAAGATCGTTTTTTTTTTTTTTTTTTCATAATTTTATGATTTTTTTTTTTTTTCAGTCGGCGACGGTGCGGACAATTACGAAGAAGACTTTGTATCGTCGGCGTCCGGCAGCGCGAACGAGCAGAGTCCCGCCAAAGAGCCGGACATTGGATCCCCGGAGCGTATATCCGCGAAACTACAGAAAAAGACAAAACAGCAGGAAAAGAGTCATAGCGCGCGAACCGACGACGTAAGCGAGGAGATCGATGAAATCGAAGAGGTATTTAGCAACGCGTCTTGCGTAAGTGATCAATTGAATATCTGAAAAAAAAAAAAGAAAAAAACGAAAAATATCGTTGAAGTATCCCTCGTCTTCGTGTGGTAATTTTGTCACAAAAGATCGCGAAGTAATTTTACTGCTCGAATATACCAACGGGGATAACGGTATAACGAATTTTGCTATTGGTATTACTGCAGACTATAACGAGGCGGTGTAACTTTTAAATTAATTTAATCACTTAGACGTTTACGATGTAAGCGTAGAGCGGAAGTTGAATTATCTCCTAAATCTGGTGGACGATTATCCTATTAGGACATTTTATTGTTCAATGTCTATACTGCTGATTAACAAGTACCGCTATTACAAATTCGCGATTTCGATAATACCGATCGTCGCGAGCGGTTCAATGTCCTTCGGGGAGGACACCCTGACACACTGCCAGATGTGGGGCTCAATATTTTTAAGATGCGCTGCAAAATTACGTAGAAGGAAAAATCGTTCTGAACGGCATTCGTATATCAAACGCCGGGTTTTCAAAATATTTTGTAACAGAACACAATGAAAATTCTAAAAAAAAAAAAAGAAAGAAAAATGAAACAACAAAAAACCAAATATTTTTCTACATTTCGTAGTGTAAGAGAAAAAAAATTGTCTGTAATCAATTCTTGTAACGGTATAATTTAGCGTGTTAGTCACTTGAAAAATTCCAATATTCCATTTGCCTTGTTAATGAGAAACTTTACAATTACGATTTTTCCGCATTAATTTACATTGGGAATACGCGCGAAAAAAAAAAAAAAAAATTATCATTTAATTTCACTGCTTATCCGGACAATATTCCTCCTGCGTTATTCTGCGGTAAATGCGCTTAGTATTACTACTCGTATGTAATAATCACAATGGGAAGAATGAGGACAAAAAAACGAAAAAAAAAAAAAAAAAAAAAAAAAAATTAAAAACATTTTCAAGGGGTAGACGACGATAATGACGACGAATAATGAGGACTTTTATGTAACTAAACGTTACGATTCGGTCCCGAAATTTCGCTGATCGCTGTTATTTTTCGTTCGTCTTTGTAGAGATAAATATATAATATCACAAAACACACGACATACACACAAAAACACGTACACACGTACACGCCGTGCACATAATATTACGACTGAACATTGTGCATTACCTCATTCAACTAAAGTTAACTCGAACGGTTAATCCTTAGTGGATAAAACCGGTAAATCATCCGTCTGAACAAAGTGGATTGCCTAAAAAGATCCATAAAAAAATTATTTTCTCGACTATAAATGGTGCTACAATGTTTGAAAAAACTAAAATTATTTACGAGAGTTAAAGTTATTACCCGAGTAAAATTAGGTGCTCATATATTTTCTTGGATAAACGCGTTATCGCAAGATGATTTATGAACTAAAGAAAAAAACAAACGGAAAAAGAAAAAAATAAAAACACGTAGAATATGACTTGAATTTTTGGGCAATCCAGTATACAATGTGAAATATTGATAAAATGTTGATAAAAAAAAATTACGAGCAAAAGAAAAGGAAAAAAAAAAAAAATGAAAAAAAAAAAAAAAATAATGAAACACTACGCCCCCGTATAAGATGCAATAATTCCAAGTACAACCGAAGGTGGATCAAAAAACTGGATGCATGACAAATCAAAATCCTTTTGTAAACAATGTGTAATCGTTGTTCGTATTTACAAAAGAATTTTTATTAACCAGTAGAGAGAAAAAAAAAAACAATGTGTAAGATTTGCAGACGATAAGACGTCGAAGCCGATTGAATTATCGTGATTTATCCTAAGCGATAAATCCTATAGGTATGCCGCGCGTTTCTCGGTAATTTTTACGAACTTCAAACTACGAAGTTTCGACCGAGCAAACGTCTTAAATAATAATATTAATAATAATAAGACACAAGAAAAAGATACAATGAACGGAAGAGAAAAAAACAAAAATACGAAAAAAAAGAAAAAAATAAGCAAGCAAACAAACAAACAGGTGTGTTCCTGGCCAATCAGCGTGGTTACAGTATATTATCCGTACAGGACGATGTATGATCGAATTAACAAATTCAATACTGCAGTCAAACATTCCCACATTTCGTAGAGAGTAGGAAACAGACACATTCCATGCTTAAGATATTGTTTAATTGGCTAGCAATAGCAAACGCGTACAATACTAGTATTTTTCATTGTAGTTTATAAGAAAAATACTGTAAGAAAACATTAACTTGCGCGATTAATCGCGAGACTGTTTTTTTTTTTTTTTCGATTTTACCGATCAATCCATTTTTTTTATATTTTTTTTTTTTTTCGTTTTTTCCCCGATATATCGAAGGGACGTAGAAATAGAAATATCTGATTCTTTACCCGACTAATTGCTTTTGCGCTTCAATCAATGTGTAACACGATAATTTTCGTGTTGTTGATAAAGAAAAAAAGAAGAAAAAAAGATCGCGTCTAAAGTTACGCGTCAGCGACGAAGAGCCATCGTTATTTTTTTGTACAACTGGCGGATCGGCAGAAACTGAACAGATCAAAGTATTAAATGAAAACTATCCCACGGTACAATAATCCGTTATCCGATAAAGAAGCACAGATAATCAATTTGTAACCACGTTGAAAAATTGGTAGCTATATCGTGCCTTTTAGCGTGTATGAACAGTTAATATTTAATTATAAAACAAAAAAACAAAAAAACAATGCAAATAAATACTGTGGAATTGTGGGTTTTCATAAAACAATCTCTGTTACTTATTTATGATTTTTTTCGTCTTATCATTCTTTTTTTTTTAATCGTCTACGATGTAATTATATTCATGTATATGTTATTTATTTTATAAAGAATTTACTCTTTTGCACTACAATTTGTCATTACCAATTTTCCGCGCAATCGCGTGATGTCCGTTTACTTTCTTTTTTTTTTTTCTTCTGTACAGTTTGATTTGAATAATAAATATTATGTATTAGGATTTTTTCACGTCTCGGAACCGTTAACTTTGTTAGTGTTATAACTTTCGTGAATTATCATTACTTTTTTTTTTTTTTTACATTACACAATCTATGCACCCATCTCTACAATAGTACGTTTAATAGACGAAAAAATAACAAATTCACTTTGTAAACTGCAATTAAAAAGGAAAACTCGTGTTGCGCATATTATATAAAACACAAAATAAAACATTGAGTTTAACTCTGTAAAAAAGAAAAAAAAAAGGTACGTCAGGAATAGAGAGTTAAAGTGTGAATAGTCGCCATTCAGCACGTCTCTCGCTATGCAACTAATAATACTATACATTTAATGAAAATTTATCAGTGTCCACGCCACGACTACTAATGCGTATTGTACAGAGTCCATCTGTGAGAAATCCTAATGCAGCCTGACTTTGGACTCTATAGTACTCAACGTTGCTGTTCCTATTGTGTAACTTGTAAAAAAAAAAAAAAAAAAAAAAAAAATGACACAAAATAATGATTGTAATAATTGTATTCAACATTCCAAATACAACAATGTATTTACAGATACGTATGATTATTGACGCATTACTTCAGCAGGTTGGTAGCGACTCGTCGTCTGTACAAGGGAACAGTAACTTTTTTTTTTTTTTTTTTTTAAGACTGAATACAATTAAAACATAACATCTTTCCAAAGTAGCGACGAATGTGATATAACTGTAACTTAAATGCAAGTGAACACATCGTTGCGAATTATTCGAATTTTTCTGAGAGTCTAAGTAAATTGTAAATAGTACATTGGTACAACAAAAAAAAAACAATTTATTCGTTTTAGGCGCCAATAATAATCTATTTACATTCTGTTGCGTTCTCTCTGTATTCTATCGCTGTAAGCCTTTGTTACAACATTGAACGCATCCATGTAACGATCCATACACATAGCCACGCATTTCTGTAAGAAAAAATTTGTCTGCTTAGTAACGCGCAATGGAAGGGAAAAAGAAAATCACGAGAACGAGATTGAAATTATTTTTTTTTTTTCGAGGTTAGGTTTTTTTATTGCAATAATCGTTTACCTGTTCGGAGCTGTCCAGCGACGTGCCGGGCCTCGTGACACATTTTTTGAAGCACTTTTCCGTCATTTTCTGAAAAATCAATTATTGATAAACTGTCATTTATTCGTAACGGAGCGAGAACGTGTCGAAAAAATTATGCAATTTTACCGTGAGCAATTCTTGCGCGTTGGCCAACGCAATTTCTTGCCTGACTTGCTGCATAAGTTCATCCCTGTCGACCCCCGACAAAGCTCCTGCTTGTATAGAATCCATTGTTTTTTATTCACTCGAAATCAATTTATATATGATGATTTACGAATTGAAATTCTTCGATCAATTTAAGACACTCGTGAAGTGTACGGGAACGAGCGATCCTCGCCGGCGCGAGCGATGAAATCAACCGAGAGGTTACAGAGCGAAGTTAGTAGATACAAAAAGAATTACTTCGATCTTCGACGTTCGATAGCTCGAAGTACACCGGCGCCGCCGTACTACTTCTAATGTCGCACGACAATTTTATATGTCATACATAATAGAATGTAATAGTAGGTGTGAAGAGAAAACAACATAAAACAAAATTGTGTAAAGCGCGTTTACAACTTGTAGCAAGTTTTAAGATGCACTCTACTTGTTGTTCGCATGTTCCAATGATAATACGGAGAAGCAAGTTTAAAACAATTCGTTCGCGTTGATTTTACGAATAACGTTGCCTTATCGTACAATAGTTTATTAACCAATACGTGTCAGTGTCAAGAAGTAAAATTCGCTCAACCGGATACAAAGTGTAAATTGTTCTTGGAGGTTAGTGCATCGAAAGACGAGGGAACACACGGATTTACAAATATTATCGCCGACAGTGTGTTGTTTCTCACTAGTCAAGCGAAAAACAAATCGTTCTATTTTTTCTATTCAACACCCAACGGAGTTTTCAAACATCGTATCTTAAGTGTGTCGAAGGTCAATCGTTCGATGGTCCCGTCTGTCTACGTAATTCATCGCGTAGTGACACCCCCTCGCAAATAAGTGCCTTAGTGTTCGCCGAGCTAAATAAATCCTCGTCTTTTACTCGATACAGTCCTTTGCTCGATCCGTAACGCGCGTAACGTGATATACAGAAACGTAGTAGTTGTGTTTTAGTATTCCGCAAAGCGCGAAGTGTCCGCCGCTCGAGTTGTGTTACGGGAAGACTCTTGTTGATTTCGATACGTTGTGTGTGTGTGTGTGTAGACGCGGGATACGGTGCTTGTTCTTCCTTCGTTATCTATGTTCCCGCGATTTTTCTGTACTTTCCTCGACGGAGAATCCTCTGATAATAACACTCCGTAAGTTGAAGCTAATCTCAAGGTTAATAACGTTTTTATATCCGAAGAAACTTATAACTGGTTATTACGGGATTTAATATACATACAGTCGATTTTTCATGGCGGTTACGTCAGTGGGCAATAACAACAAAGAATCTATTGTCGTATATTGTTTTTCTTTCAAAATCATGAATTTCGACTATAATAAACGAAAATTCGATCTGTTTCAGACATTGGTTAAGACTTTGAGTCAAAAAACCCAACTATTTAACCATTTACGTTTTTATTACGATAAATCGCCGTATCATCGAAAAAAAAAAAAAAAAATCCGAAAATTGTCCACCTGCGCTACGTAAGTTTTTACAATTCTATCTAAATAAATCTACTAACAGAATTTTTCGCTCAAATCGCCACGTTACAAGGATTTTTTATTCGCTTAAAAATACGTATTCTTCATATTTTTTGTATTGTAGATCAGCCGATGTCAATTTAGTGACGAGTCTCGAACGTTCGTTATCAAAAAGCAAGAAAAACTTGTCAAATGGTCGTTAGAAAATGTCGGGATTGTGACTCTCGCCTATCGGAGAGCGGAGACAAAACCATTTGTACAATTGCACATCGTAGTCTGATGCGAGGAAATTCAAACGGAGTGCGATGAGTGGTGGCGGAGGAGTTTTTAGAGGAAGAGGTTTCGGATCGCACAGCCACCATCGTCAGGGTCCCAATGGACCAGGAATCTCAGTTTCCAGACCCAACGGGTCTGGCGGTCGACCCGGGAGTTCCGTAGGCTCTAGAAATGAGAACTCCGGTTCAAGAATCAACTTATCGGGAGTTAGTAGACCCGGCGATCACGCGCCCCGTTCCATAGGTTCAAATATCCGACCAGACGGACCAAATGCCCGATTGGGCGGTTCGAATTTTCGCGGAGGCACGGGAACGCCTCACGGTCCTCGTCCGAATTTTAATTCGGCTCGACGACCGCCGAGACATCCGCTTCGATCGTCCGACAATTGGGTTCCCCGCGGGGGATCGTCGCATTACGCAAATTGGCGGGGTGGACGACCGCCGCGATTCACCGGATCGCCGAGACCGTTCTATCGCGGCAGAGGAAACAATTTCAATCCTTACAGATTTCCGTATATGGGCAATAATAACATGGGTTCGGTAGCGATCGATTTTCCGCCGATATCGGATCCGAAACCCGCGATACCTCATTTGGGCTCCGAAGAGGAACGTTTGCAAAAGATAACCGAAGCCGCTGACGAGTTGAAGCGGAAATTATCGGCGGGACCCAACGATACGGATGTATGGTACAACGATAACGAGGACGATGCGGTGATGGACTCGGCGACGGAGGAATACGAATCCAGAATCGCTAACAGAGGTATACCAGAGCTGAAACACGATCCGCCGGAGTTAAACTTGACGCTCAACGATCTTCGCGATATCGGGAGAGTCGATCACGATCGTGCGAACGAACAGACGAAAACGAGCGTTGAAAACGCATCGAACTCGCCGTACGAGGACACCGAAGTGGAGATTTTAGATTACAATCCCGTTGGAACGATGATAGAAATTGATTTATGGTCGGACGATAATTATATGGAACTCGACGATGACGAACCCTCGAGCAGTCGATCGAACGAACAGGTAAATACGGCGACGGGGGCGGCGGGGTCGATGGAGACGACGGAAACGTCGGGGAATACGGTTCCAAATGCGATTCAAGATAAGACTGCGATGCGCGATACACATGATACCGATCTTACCGATGATATCGATGGGAAAACGCCGCATGCTGGCATCGGGAATGCATCGGGAGAACGTGAAGCGGAGAATGAGAAACCGAAAGATTGCGAGATCGAGAGACTCGAGGAGAAACGCGATGGGATTCGAGTGAAGATTGAGAAAATGACTGAAACTCCCAACGAGATTATTGGAGATATACCTGCTGAGAATACTTTAATATTGCATGAGAATTCGATAATTGAGACGCAAGAAGATAATATCAATAGATCGCTCAACGATAATGTATATTGCACGCAGACTGAGCAACGAAATAAAAAAGAAGTAATTCACGATAAAAACGTCGAAGATGTGCGAACAAAATTAAAATATGTAAATACAAATGAGACATTAGGACCTTCAAGCGAAAAATTCATTTCAATGGCAAAAGAGAGTCAAGTGGAGAAAATAAATAAAGTTCGAGACGATTTGAAAAGCGCGGTACCGAGAACCGGAGTTACCGACGCGTTGTTCAACGAAAAAAAAAGTACAAAAGTATTTATGGACGTTACGGGATCGAAAAATTATAGTAGCGCCCTTAATGAGGTATCAGACAAATCTGAGACGGCAATTGTTGCGAAAAAAACAAAAGCATCGCCAGAACAGACGAGCAATGAAAATCGCGAAGATACGACAAAATCTGTCTCCGGCGTTGATATTGAGACTGAGATTCGGAAAGACGATACACCGCTGGAAAATCCACAGGAAGCGTCGACCGAGTCGCGCCGCCAAAATACGCGTTCGCTTTCCAGCGATAACGACAAAAGCAAAACACAGCAGCAGCAGCCGCAGGATGAGATAACCAATAAGTCTCGCAGCGCGTCAATCAGCGACGGTACACAATTGCGCAAAGGAATAACAGCCGATGCTAGAAACGAGGGAAATAGAGAAGAATCGAAGAAAGAAATAAAAGACAACGATATCAGAAAGCGAAACGAGCAGTTCGTCGAGGCGAGTAGCCGATCGGAGAAATTATCGTATAAAACGAACGCCAATAGTAAGACTGAAGCCCGAGAGAAGACTGAAATACCGCGAAAAGTCGATATTACGAGGGACTCTCAAGCCGACAAAAAAAACTTCGATAAATCCAAAATCGAGAGTTCGTCGAGTGGCGATAAAATTTTTTACGACGATAACAAATCGTCGACAACGGATAATAAAATTTGCGAGAGAAGAAAACTCGTGAGAAAAATGCCCGAAGGTTCAGCGGGTCCGAGAAATCGTAAAACAACGCTTGCCGAATCGATCGCAAAGCTGCAGCGAAGTATGGCAACGATGGATTACGATTCGCCAGTTGTTTTCGATCGCAGAGGACCACCGTCGACGAGGCCTTTTCCGAAGAAACATTATCGAATTCCTGCGCCAATTATTCAAGAAACTGCGATAAATCAACAACCTCCGGTAGCCTTCGATCCGCGTCTCTCGTCGATGGAACGTACGGCTTTGTTAGCTTCGGGAGCACTCGCTCCCACCTCCATTCCTATCGCTCAAGACTTCGGCATGAATCAGGTTTACCCTCCGTGTGCGATGCCGAATTTTGTGCCGACCGTTGCACCGATGAATTACGGTGCACCACCGATGATCGGTGGACCGGTCGAGGCGCCGATTTGCCTTCCGGATCCGTATGCTCCGCTGTTAGCAATGACCAGTATGCCGACGACGATTCCGCTACCCGCTGAGGCTACGATGATGTTGCAACCACCTCTGCCGATCGAACCGCCACCACCTCCACCTCCACTCGTTAAATCGAATCTCGATATGGTCGACGAACTCGAAGATATGCAGGAAGCTATGGAATTCGCGAAAAGATTCATGAATATGGGGGACGTTGGCGATACCGGCGGCGATTCCGAGGATTCGGATTTTTTTCATATGCCGACTTTTCCAAATTTACCGCCTGTCGAATTACCGCCTTTGCCGCCGCCGGAAATTCCACCGCTATCCGCGATACCGCCGCCATTGGATGTTCCGCCACCGCCGATAATATCCGAAAATATGATTTCCTCCACTCGTCGATCAGTATTAAACGAAAGTTGCAAAAAGGTCACAAGTCTTGTAAAACAGGAACCGATCGCCTACGAGGCTGAGACGATCCCCGATGAATCGCGAAGTATCGCGAACCCCGCAGCCGAAGTACCGTGGAAACAACAGCACGAGTACCGTCCCACCGCGGACGAGGGACGATCGAAAAACGATCTATCGACACTCTCGATCGACTCTGCGATCCTTGCGACGACGAGACAAAATACGCGCGTGACGAACGGTCACGAAAATCGAGAGACGACAACGCGAACCGATGGAAAATCGTCGAGTATCAACGGTTCTTTTTTTTCGCACACCAAAAAACCCGACGAAACCCCGACGAATCGCAGTCGATCGCGTTCCCCGAGTCCCTCGAAGCGCGAAAAAAATTCTAAGGACGAAGAGTCGCGTTCGACTCCAACGTACAAAGAGAAGACCGAGCAATCGTCACGCCGAGGGATCAAAGATTCGTCCGCGAAAAAAACAACGGATAACCCGAGAACTCCGGAGTCCTCGTGGAAAAATCGGGTCATCGGTAGATTCTTGAAAATGAGTAAAAACGACATATGCAATATGCTGAACAACACGAGTCTCCGAAAATTCGATATAGCGATGAAGCATCTCGTGAAGGAGAGAAGATCGTCGCTCTCGTTAGGGATGAGAAACAACGAAGAGGAGAAAATGAAAGGCGCCGACGTTTCCTACGATCGAGAAGAATTTATGGATCAATTAAGCGCAATGCTCGATCCAAGCGCTACCGTCGATGTTTGCAATTTACCAACGCAATTTATACACCATCTCAGCGAAGTTTTGCAATTGGATTCTATATCGGATTTCGAAGTCGCATTGACGCCAACGGATACAACAGAAATTGTCTCTTCAATGACGCCAGTTGCACCGTCGCCGTCTATAAGTCGTGTGCCACGTGCGCCTAATGTTAACGCCAAAGAGATCGATGACCGTAGGCCGGCGAAAAGGGGGAGGGATAAGAAGGCAACGACTACGTGCGATAGCGCGATAGAAGCAGCGAGTATTACGACAACCACCGCGACACCGTCGCCAATATCGTCGACGACAGTAGCGCGGAAGCTTTCGACGCGAACGTGCGACGATACCGTTGAAACGAGATGCGCGAAAAATGTGGAAAACATTGTCCCGGAAACGAATACCAATCGCGTAACAGCGTTATCCGGAGGGCGACGTCGTCGGTCGCAACCGACGGGCGCCGAAACTCAGGACACGATGACGGTGAACAATGGTTCCGTAAGTCGAAACGAAACGAATTCCCTGAATATGGCGGATCTCGATGATATTTTTTCCGCCGGTATCGTTAGAGAGAGAAACAAATTGTCGAGTATTGTCGTAAAGGCGACTAACGAAACACGAACGGCCGATTTTCATCTTCCGTTGAATACCGGAAACAATGAGGTCGCGAAAGATTCGACTATAGATAGGGTCGAGCGAGCGGCGGTGGAACTTGATAAAATATTTACAGCCGGTATAGCGAGGTTCAAATTACCATCGATCAAAGCAGCCGCGAGCGCGTCTAGAGCCGCGGAAGCGAACGACGACGATGACGACGACGAGGACGGGAATTGGAATCGCGATGAAAGAAAATCAAATTTAGATTCCAGTCGTACGAGGAGAAGATCGATTTCCCGTTTTGGAATGAAGAACGACAAGTGGAGCAAAAGAAAAGCTTACGAGGATCGCGATGCGTATCGAAATTTAACGAAGGAGGAGTGGGAAGCGAAATACGGCGAATCCTCGTACACTTCGTACGAACAGGAATATCGCGCAATCGTTGCAACGAAAGACCGTAAAAACGACTACGAGTTCACAACGGAAAGCGAAGATAACACCGGCGTAAAATCCCGTCTGGGCAATGAAATTCCTCCGGATAGCAGTACTTACGAGGCGTGGAGCGACACCGATATCGCTGCTCGTTTCCGTAACGCCAACGATTCTACGAATTACGATATTAACGATTACCACAGAAGCAGCGACGACAACGGCTCGTCCTCGAGTTCGATGAGCACATCGAGCGAATCGAGCGATGATGAAACGGAAGCGGAATCGGTACACAAATTGTTGAGAGAAATAAAAGCGAAGGAAAAGATCGCGAAGACGAAAAGTCTCAACGAGGAAATAAGAGACGAAGTAGCAGCGGAAATCGAGAAGAAACGTCGGGAACGTGAGAAACTTCGTAAATCTCGTCACAAATCGCGTCCGAAGAAAAGTCATCGGCGTAAAAGAGATCGAAAAGAGAGGGTTAAGGAGAGGAAGAAGAAGGAACGAAAAAAACGAAAACACAGGTCACGAAGAAGCGGATCGGACTCCAGGGAAAGCAGCGATGGCGATTATACGGATGAGGAGTACACATCGTCCGCTTCGCGCGGTCGAAAATCTTTTAGACTCCTAACGGAGAACGAGATTAAGAAGGAAATCGTTGTTAAGGATGAACCCGAGGAAGTCATGTCGCCGACACATTATCAAAGGCGATCTAAGAGTTCATTGGCGATAAGATTGCAGGACGAAGCGCGACCTCCGTCGAGATCGTCCGCTTCGTCGTTACCCGCTGTCGCGGTAACGTCGAATACCGTGCCGTCTCCCGCGACGACTCAACCAAAGACCAAAGCGCAGCTTAAGCAAATGCCAGCTGCGGGAAGGAAAGTCGTAGCGGCGACGGTGGTGTCGAATGAAATCGGCAAAACTCAAGAAATCCCGGCGAATGAAGCGAAAGAAAATGCTACCAAAGTCGTCGCCGCGACTCCGCTGATTGACGCAATTCCTCCGATTATCAGCGAACCAGCAAAATCCCCGGTAGCGTTGGGCACAACTTCGTCCGTTTCTTCGATACAAATTCAACAAATCTCCATCCCGACCGACGAAATATCCTCGAGTGCAAAATCCAACTCCAAAAAACTTGACATCAAAGCCTATAAAGAACGCAACCGTTTGCGGCAGATTCGCGAGACTGAGAAACTTCGGCAAACGACCGAAAATCCGAGTACACTGACGCGGGATCTTCTCAATGTATCGCTCGTCCGTAAGAATGTTGCGGAGACAACGGAAGATGCTGTTGACTCGATGAAACGGGAGAAACATTCTACGATCGATGGAGTCGAACAATCAAAAAGTACGCTAATTGCGACTACGACGAGTAATCCTACGATTTTTCCTCAATCGTCAAGTATTTCGGGAAAAATTTGTGCGACGAGTCCTTCGACAATTGTTTCTACGACGACGAGTCCTCTGAAAACTGTTTCCACGACGATGAGTCCTCCGACAATTGTTTCCACGACGACGAGTACTCCGACAATTGTTTCCACGACGATGAGTCCTCCGACAATTGTTTCCACGACGACGAGTACTCCGACAATCGTTTCTGCGACGACGAGTCCTCCGACAATTGTTTCTTCGACGAGTCCTTCGGCGATCGTTTCTACGACGACGAGTCCTCCAACAATTGCCTCTCAACTGCCGTCGCCTCGAAAAATGATTTCTGCGGCGAATCCTATGCCTATAAATTCAACAGCAGAGGCAACAAACGTCTCAACTTTCGCATGCAGTGGATCGCAACTTGTTGCGAGTAAAAATGTTCCACCGAGAAAGTTAATACGCAGAAGAAGCGTAACGTCAGCTCCGAAGATATCTGCGGAGTCAACAACAGCCGAATCTCGAGCGGAGGCTGGAAAATTCGCTCACATAAAATCGGAGGGCCGTAAAGAAATGAAACTTCGTGAAAAAATAAAGAACCACCGACCGCGACCATCCGTCGAGGGTCTCGAGTCTACGATACCGCCGGCGAAACCAGCGCGAGTGAGAAAACGCAGCAGCGTCTCCAGCGAAACTACCGACGAAGGTACTGCGAGTTCGTCGGAAAAAACTGCAGAAAAACCCGCGACGCTTATCTCGCAAAAAGCTGAAGAAGAACCGGTTGCAGGAACACCGATAAAAATTGGAAAAGAGGAGTCCACAGTTCCCGCGGAGAAAATTACGGAAGACGAAGCCACTGTTCCCTCGGAAAAAATTGCAGAAGACGAAGCCACAGTTCCCTCGGAAAAAATTACAGTAGACGAAGCCATAGTTTCCGCGGAAAAAAGTAAAGCAGAACAGGCGGCAGATTCTGCGGAAAAAATGACAGAAGATATAATCGTTCCCGTGGAAAAACACACAGAAGATCAGGCGATAGTTTCCCCGGAAAAAAGTGCAAAAGAAACGGTAGTAATTCCCGCGGAAAAACGCTCAGAAGAACAGACGATAATTCCCTCGGAAAAACATACAGAAAAAACCATAACAGTTGGAACGACAAAACGCACAGGAGAATCTATGGCAGTTGTTTCGGAAAATTCTATGGAAGAACCCGTAGTAATTAAGACGAAACAATCGACGGAAGAACCGGTGGTATTTGATTCGGAAAAAACTGCAGCAGAAACCGCTTCAGGTTTCACCGAAACCATTGCAAAAGAATGTACTGAAGTTCCCTCGGAAATTCTACAGAAATCTACAGAAGAATCGGTGAAACTTTGCGACGCAATCGAATTTAATTCGAAACAATGTGATTTCTTCAAAACGGGAATGAGAAGCGATGCATTGCCGGACATTGTACCGCAAGATTATTTCGTAACGATGCATATCCCAAAGAAACTCGAAGAAGTCGTCGATTCGCAAACCGAAATCGAAACTTTTGACTCGCCGATCACGGATTTGCCAGAGTGGCCATTGGAATCAACGATTTCGTCGAATCCCAACGTACAACTTAACGACTCCAACGACGATCCGCCTTTCAGGGGTTTCGCCAAAGATTCGATTATACTTAACGATAGAATATTAACAGAAGCTGAAGGAAATATCACGGAATTGAACGATCCCGACGCGTCGGCAGACGGAGTGATGAATTTGGACGATGTAACGAGTACCGGAGTGTCTCTCGACGCGCCGATGTCCTACGGGGACGATGAATTCGTCGAAGACGGCGTTGAAATTGAGACGAGTCTCCTGGGATTTCCCGTCGCGAACGACATAACCGACGTACCGGAAACGATTGCTCTCGGTACCGATAACGATATCATCGAACGCGAAGATAAATCGATCGAAGAATCGTCTCGGGAATCTGCGGAACTACTCTCTCGAGTAACTCCAACGCTAAACGATTCTCCATTACCGAATGATTTTCTCATCTCAAACGTTCAGAGTCAAGAATCGGTACCATCAGCGATACTTGTAACGGAACCTATTCGAGACGAACCGAGTGAATCACCTGATTTATCGCTGAAAGATAAGATTGACGAGGAGCACTCAAGAGAAAACAAAAGTTTGCCTCGGGACGACGCCGCAAAGGTCAGCGCGTCGCACGCGCCGGAAAACAAAGAACTCTCAGACACTACCGTTTCGGAACCTACGCTACTCGGTGCGGAAATGGGCTCCCGGCAGAGTACCTGTAATGCAGGTGAAAAAGAGATTTATCATCAGATGGAGAAAATCAAAAGCATTTCGGAGTATCGAGAAAATCAACCGGCCAAATCGATCATTTCTGAAGAAAGAAACGGTGAAACGTTTCCGATGGCGATGAATAGTTCATCGAGAAACAATACGCCGGTGGATCGCGCGCTAACGCAGTCCCAACGCGACCAATCGAACGATGTCGTCGACGAGACGAACAAAGAAACAACAGAGAGAATTCGTACCGTTGATGAAACACGCGTCGGCGATGCGAAGAGCAAAGAATCCAATCGCGGAAATTCCAAATCCGCAACGAAGGATCATAATCACAGCAGAAATAAGAAAAAATCGAGTCGGCATCACCTTCACGGGACAAAATCCGAGAAGAAAAGTGCGATAACCGAAAAGATGGTCGAGGAAGCGATATCCGCGAATATCGTGAAAGTCGTACCTAATAAACTATCGTCGAGAGAATGGGTTCTCGCGAGAATGATGGAGATTGACGTTGAAATTCACAAGTTAATGAATGAAAAAATGACTCTGTACACAATGCTTCAGAGCGGTGAATTTACAGCGAAGGATAACCGCGACATGGTATCGGATATCAAAACAAACGTTGAGGCTAAACTTCCGAGTGAAAAGGAAGAAGCAGCGATACCCGATACCGCCCCATCGACGACCGTATCAGCGTCTCATTCGGCGCGTAATCTCGAGAAAGCAGTTCTCATTACACCGACGAGAGTTCACGATACGAAAAAAATTAATTCCGAGAACGACGAAAAATCGAAGAGACGAAAAAAGAGTCCGCAGCGTGAGATAAAAAATCGCGGCAAAGAGAGCGGCGAAACGATTGTAAATCGTAGACAACGACAAAATTCGGAGACAAAGAGTCATTCGAGAAGAACGACGAGCGAAGAACCATCGAATCACGAATCCGCGTCGAGTAATTCCCGTGAGAAGAGCAGTTCGCCAACGGAACTCGACGACGCGGATGAGAATCGTCGCAGGCGTAAGACAAAGGTATTGGACTCGTCAAAGCGGCAGACGGCGCGACGGGCTCACGAGCACTCGAGCAAAGAGGACGTCAGAGAGGCGTCACGCGAGAGTACAGATAGATCGGGAAAATCGGCGAAACGCGATAACAGCCCGAAGCGCGAAAAAACAAAGAAGAAAATCAACAAAACTCAACAGGAGCCGAAAAAGATCGAAGAATCGACGAAGATACGGAAAATTGAGGAGAAATCTAACGCTGATGGATCGAAGCAAACCGAGAAAATCGGTTCGGTGATATATTCGGACGAAAGTACATGGGATTCGCTGGATCCGGACGCGATACAGAGCGACGAACAACGCGGAAAGAAAGACGGAACAACGGGAAGTTGCACGGGTTTGGCGCTTCTAGAAGAAACGTTTAAGCGCGAAATCGCACAAACTAAAAAGGGAAAAACTGTGGAAAAACGGAAAAATAAAAAACAAGAATTACGACGCGTTATTCTCGACGCATCTACATTTTTAACGGCCGAAGCGGAGATGGCATCGAGCGATATGCAGGATCGTAAAAATACCCGGAAGAAGGGAACCGCTGCTTCATCGGGGATCAAAGGAAAGTCTCTCACTGCCGGCACGTCGAACGAAAATCCTGAAAAAGTCTGGGAGCACATGGCGTCCGTAATCGATGCCGTTGCCGCTGATCGCGTTGAACAACTTTACTCGCGGCATTCCAGTCCGATATCTAATGATTCTACACCCACGACTAGCACTTCCGGTCGAAGCGTCGAATCGGACTTGGTGCGCGAAAGAAGTCCATCGATTTCGTTTACGGAGTCAATGGGTTCGGAAAAATCGGATTTTATGAAAAAAGCTAAAAGCGATGTATCGAAAATGTCTCACAAACGAGAAACGGATTCGAAGGAATCTGATAACGAGGAAACGGAAGAATCCACGAAATCCAAAGTATCAACAAAATCGAAAACGATTGAAAAAAATTATCTCTCCGAGTTCAAAGAATCGGAGACCAGCGAAACTACATCCGCAAGCGAAAGATCATCACCAGTCGAGTATCCGAAAAAATCGCTGGATGTCGATACTTCTTCCGGTGATAATACATCGAAAACACCGGATGCCGATATGTCCACGAAAACGACTGCGAAGACGAGACCGGAAGTCAACATCGAGAAAGAAGAAAACGTAAAAATATCGACGAACGCCGATAGATTCACAAAGAAAAACGAATCAAAAGCGAGTAAAGAAAAAGAAACTGAAAGTCGGGTCGCCGAGACTTCGCGATCCCCTTCGCCGGAGTTACCATCGACTGTTCCATCGCGAATCAAATTCCACGAGACGAAGTTTCGATCGAAAGAAAAGCATAAGTACGAGAGTTCGAGTGTAAAAACAGAATCGACGAACGAAGTTTCACCGGAAGATAACGAATTCGTTCACTCATCGAGGGAAACCGACGACGAACGCGCGCGAAGTCACAGTCGTAGCGAACGTCCGTTTAAAAGACGAAGCATTACGCCGCGCGATAAGGAAAGGGAGAGGAGAGAGAAAAATTCGTCGAGAACCGAAGACAACAACGATCGCGATGACAAATCGTCCGGTCGCCCGAAATCGGCAACGAAACGTCGCCAACGCGAAAAATCGGTATCGTCGAGTCACAGAATCTCAAGACATTCGGAGGATCGAAGCAAACGATCGCGCAGCAAGAAACGCGAGAGAGAAAGATCGCATTCTCGCGGAGGCTCGTCGCACGATAGTGAATCGTCGCGAAAGAGATTACATCATTCGCACAGATCGTCGAGTCCGAAGGTACAATCGACGCTAACCGATGAACAATCGCGTCGTCGGGGACGCAAACGAAAACGCCGACCTGAAATGTCTATCGAAGAAATGATGAATTGTAAAGTTCAATTGATCGACTGCAAGTACACGTATCTCAGTCCGGAAATGCGTCCGCGAGTACTGAAGAAATTCGGTATTTCGAGGATAAATCCATACGTTCCGCCAACTCTGGTGGCCGAAAGTTCGCCACCGCTTGCGGTCACCAGAGCCGATACACCGCCGCCGCCGACTCTGATAAAAGTCGAAACGGTTGAAGAGATCATTGAGGAACCACCGTCGCCGAAGGAAATTCATAATAACGAGGAAACGAATGATCGTCGCGACGTCGATCACGTGAATGACGATGACGAAGCGGAAGACGAGGACGGCGCCGACGAGACTATTCACATCGTAAAGGTCGTGGAAAACATGCAAAATTCGGTGATCAGCGATCAGGAAGAAGACGTCGACGTACCGGAAATAATCGACGATACGTCGTGTCCGACCGATACTATACCTCCCGATGTGATAGCCGTGGAGGACGAGACAACCGATGAAATCGAACCGAAAACCGATACGACCGACGAGATCGTCGTAATTGACGAAAAAATTACGAGGAACGAAAAAACAATTGATAAACAACAAAAATCGACGGTTTCGGAGGTTCAAGAAGATATCACTCACGAAACTAAAAGAACCCGATATACCGTTCACAAAGGTCCCATTCTGGATATTAAGGTAAAAGCAACTCCTCCGAAGAAAAATCTAAAAACTCCGATACTACGATTGTTGAGAATTCGTTTGCCGAATAATGTACCAAAGTTAAAGCCGTGTAAATTGTAAGATATTGCAGCATTAGCAGCATAGCGTACGATACGAAACTTGAATAATTCACAAGAGTCATATATTTTTGTTTTTTATTACGTCATTATAATTTTTTTTTAATCACCGCATTGTTCATTTTTTTTAATAGTGAAGAGTTATCGTACCACTAGCTGCGTAGCGTGTCGCGGAAAAATCGGACACTAATTTTCTTTTCATACGGTATTATTTGTTTGTAATTTTCACATTCCGATTATATTATTCGGTAATTATTTGTTTGTAATTTTCACATTCCGAATATTTTATTCGGTAATTATTTGTTTATAATTTTCACATACCGATGATACTGTTATTTTCGTTACAGAGATTCGAGCGTTAAAAACCCATGAATGATAAAATTGTATTCTCGAAATAACGAGCGCTAAATCGTTAATAAAATCGATCCCATTGTTCTATTTTTTTTATAGATATATATATATATATAAAATACATACGAAAAAGCGGCTTTCTTTTTTTGGTGTTTTTATTATGTGAGGAACAAATTTTAGGTGCTGGATGATTCGTTTCTCGCTGCTAGCGAGGACGGTGCCATTTATAGATACAGTCAAACGTCGAACGGTATATTGAACATTTACAAGGGCCACGAGGCCGCTGTTACCTGTATCTATGTTCTCGAGGTCTCTGCCAACCATTGGAATCTCTACTCCGGCTCTCTGGACGGAACTTTTCGATGTTACGATATAACGGTAACTCTTTCTTCTAAAACCGAAAAAAAAAAAAAAAAAAAAAAAAAAAAAAAAAAAAAAAAAAAACGCAAAATTTTTTCCTTTGCACCCGAAAAAAAAAAAAAAAATACGAACACTCGCAAAATTTTTTCCTTTGCACCCGAAAAAAAAAAAAAAAAAAAAAAATACGAACACTCGCGAAATTTTTTCCTTTGCACGCTATTTTTCCTCTCGTCGGCGCCCTTTCTCGCTTTTTTACTTCCTCTCGAAAACAGCCCTTGTCACGGCATGGGACGTTTTTTCCAGACTGGTGCGCAAGAACGTCCACCAGCCGATGTCGGAAGTCCGGTACAATGTATGGATCAGGCGTGGGGTGTTATCTTTGTCGGTACAAAATCCGGACACATATCTCGTTACAATATTAAGGTCTTTATGTCTTTACGATTGTCGTTCCCGAAGTACAGTAACGAAAGTTGCTGCGAAAGTTCCCGGTGAAAATTCGTTTGGCATTGATATATATTTCCAGTCGGGAAGTATCAAAGGCGACAGACTGGAATTTTCGGACAAATCGGTTTTGGCGTTGAAAGCGTCGTCCGAAGGTCCGCGAAGGGTTCTCATCGTTGCATCGCGCAATCAGCCGATAACGATACGTGACGCTTTGACCGGATTGTTTCTCAGGACTATATGCGGATACAAGAGTCACACGGTTTACAGTTTGATGAGAGAAAAAAATCTCGTCTACTGCGGCACAAGCAGCACTTCCATTCCAGTATTCGATTTTACTGTGGGTACAAATTATTTCTCGCGTAATCTCGGAAGAGCCGAAGCTTTCTATCATTTTTTCCTTTTTATTGGGTCTTTGAATTCGATTTTTTATTGCGTTCTTTCAGAACGGCGAACAAGTGACGCAATACAATGCCGGCGTTGGTATCGTATGTATGCGTCTCTATCGGCAAATTCTCTTCGCCGGTTGTTACGACGGCAACATTTACGTATTCGATACGAAGGTAAAGAATAATTTAGTTTTATCGTCGCTAATCGCTATTCGCGATTTTTAAAAAATGATCGCAGAAGTACAGAATTCATTTTTTTTTCGTCTTAGGAGGCGAAACTGATAGTCAGCATTCCTGGACCTGGAAATATGTTACTCAGCATGGAAGTTGTCGGCGACGAGGTAAATCTGCGTTTCCGTATAAAAAATATAAAAAATAATAAACTATTTTTAATATTTTTTAACTATTTTTTCGAAATTATTTTTTGTAGGAAACGTTCGAAATTAATGCGGTGTGCTTTTTTTTTTTTACAGATCATAGCTGGAAGCAAAGATCGGCAACTACACTCGTGGCGAATGCCGAGACAAGTTCGCGCCTTATTAGCCGAGAGGACGTAACGACGGGATCTCAACTCGATGACTGAATAACAAAACAGAAATGTGAAGAAAAAAAAAAAAAAAAAAAAAAAAAAAACAGAGTTCTAGTCAACACGTCGGAAACGAATAATTATTTTTCACTCGTCCGTCGATCACAGTTATATAACTCTTGTAAAAAAAAAAAAAAAAAAAAAAAAAAAAAAAATCGGAACAAAACCAAAATGAACAAAACGGAAAAGCACCAATAAGTCAGACGTGTAATATAGTCTATAAATATGCACATAATTTGCGTAGATAGAAAATGTACAAAAGTTACGAGAAAAAAAAAAAAAAAAAAAAAAAAGTATCGAAATGTTTAGAGTGCCGAAGCAAAGTGCACTTGTATTGAATGTATCGGATTTTTCTATGTACAGTTTTAATTTGTATTTCTAGTGCGTCCCCGTGTTAGCGACGTAGAAGATTTAACGAAAAAGTATTTTTCAGTTTTTTCTTACGAATCCTCGTCGAGTAGCAATCGTCGCTATCGGCCAAATGTATCTCGATGTTTTAAGGAATTAATTAAGGAAACAAAGTGCCCCACAATCCCGGTCTAGTTAATTCGACTAGTGCCAATAAACTCGAGGAGTCTATTACTCGAGAAACTTTTACGATTATATATTTAAAAACTAATGGTAGATACTCGATGTTTTTGTTATCAAAATGACACGATTTTTTTAATAGTTATATCGGTATCACGTAATAAAGAAAATTGTTCTCTTTCAGTGTGGAATTTTAATATTTAATGATTAATTCTCGTAAAAAAAAAAAAAAAAAAAAAAAAAACCAATTACATGGCAACGACGAGAACGAAGTTTGATCGATATCCGTAACTCGTGGATAGCGCAATAATGCGGCAAAACAGTAACACTTATTTCTCGATTGTCGTAGGCGCGATGTGTCTGTGTTTGGGACCCGCGAAATCCGGGAAAACGCTTCTGATGAAAAGACTCCGAGGAGGAGACGATATCGACGATGCCAGTCATACCGTCCCGACGAACGGCATTAATTTATTTACAATAAAAAGCGGCGACGGTCGTTTCGATATGATAGTTCGAGAGATCGGGGGCAGTATGGCGCCAATATGGAAGCATTATTTCGACAGGGTACGTTGGCGATAAAAAAAAAAAAAAAAAAAATCGAAACGATAAAAACGAAATAAGAATCTCTCAATTTCTTTCTCAGGTACATAAGATCGTCTACGTCGTTGACGCGAGTAATCTTTGTCAAATAAGCGCCGCCGGTGTGTTACTATACTCATTGCTCGTCGAGCCGAGACTCGAGAACGCAAAGATCGCTCTGGTACTCGGAAAAATGGATTTATCTTATCGTCAGATGCGAAACGAGGCGTTGCTGATGCTTCATTTTGCCCGTTTGCAACGGGAGGTGAAACAAAAGATAGAAGTGATCGAGGCGAGCGGTATGACCGGTCAGGGAGTCGAGGAAATACGCTCGTGGCTTTTCGATCCGGAAACGTTGAGAAGAACTGCCGCTCCGCCGGACACTCTTCCCGCTTCTGTCGCAACGAAAAAAAGCTGAAATCATTTTTCGCTCCAAAACCCGATAATTTTTTGTTGTTTCAAAGATTAATAAAAATAAAAAAAAAAGCGAAGAAAATAAGTTTGAAAGATTCAAAGTGTTTAATATTATTTTATCTTACAGTGCAACTTTGATGGATACAAAGCTGTCGACGGGTGTACCGAGTCCTCGAGGATGTTAAACAGTACGAACCGCGGGTATTATTTTTATTTCTTTTTTCTTTCTTTCTCTCCGAGGACTATAATTTTTTTCTTAAAACACAATCGATCTTAAAACATCCGCATGTCTCGCGCATTATCGCAGTCGCTTTTAGTAATTTGTCTCTCACTCGTTCGATCGTTCGTTTTGTATCGTTTTTACAAGAATTCGCGCGCGCGTATGCGTACGCTGTGCTCGTGGAGCACTTCGAAAAATTGCCGTTCGTCATACGCGGCTTAAATAATTCGACGAACCACGTGGCCACAAGAAACCTGTCTTGTCGTTCCATTTCGTGTTTTTAATCGCGCGATTTTCAATGTATCCTCGTGAGATCTTCAACTATTTTTACCAAATCGTCCACCGTCGCGTCTTTCTTCATGCCGCTTCCGTCGTCGATCTGCAACATTTTTTTTTTTTTTTTTTTCATTTTTAGATATTACTAATGTAAATTTTTGTTGGTATATCGAGAACGCGTTTGAACGATACTCACCGCGAGACCAGTCGCTACTTCAGCCATTTTTTCGTGATTTAGATCGAGAAAACTTTCGATAAGATCGCCGTCGATGAAACCTTCGCACTGTTCGATCTTTAGTTCGGTGTTGAAACTTCGCCAAAAATTGTGTTCAATTTTTCCGACGCTTTTGATCACTGAGGTCAACCGATCCTCGAGTTGTCGTAGAAATTCGTAAAAACCGGCGGGTATCTGAGTTACGAGACCAATCGCGCCGCCGACGGTACCGAACAGTACGCAACCGTTCGTCGGTGTACTCGACTCCCCGAGATGCTGCATAACCAGCGATCCGTGACGAAAAACGTTCACCATGTCTCCGAGATGAAATTGTCCGACTTCTTGCATCTGTTGCCTCTCCTCTTCCGACGTTGCGGCGCTATTAGTAAAAAAAAATAAAAATTACAATACTTAACTAATAAAAATGAGTCGCATATAGATAAGCAAATGCACAACATTAACATCTTCGGCTATTAATCCTCTCAATTACTTTAACCAGTAACAGAAAATCTGCAAATCACTACAGCAAAATATCATAAAAGAAAAAAAATTATTATCGCCAAAAAAATATTTTTATCGTTAATAAAAATAATAATATTAATATATCGCGCATTCCGAAATTTTAATTTTATTTATCTTTAATAAATATTTAATTTTTGTTTCGATACTTTTTTTTAGCATAAGGCGAATTTTATTATATAGTTTTGGCCAATTATTTTTTTTTGCCCAAAAAGTTTGTTGATATATTCGGTTTTTCGGCAATATATCGCGCATTCCGAAATTTACAAAAATGTGAAATATCGGATTCCCAATTATTAAATTTAAACATTTTGAAAGTTTTTTTAAAATATGTATATCACTGACCTATCTTTTTGGCAAACGAAGAGATTGAAGCAATTTTCAGCTCCGAGAAAAGTGTCGTCGTCGAGAATCTCGATGGCAGTCATCCAATTTGGATTGTAATCTCTCGCGATTTCCTCGAAACTACCTTCCATCGTTTTGTACTGTAGAAGCGTAAGGGATCTCATGAGATCCCCAACGAGAACGAAGTCCCCTTTTGTTTTGAGAAACAGCGCGATAATGTTGTTGAAGTGACTGCATTCGAGTCGAAGTTCCTTTTCCGCGGTCCATTCGAAGAGTCGCACAGTGCTGTTAATACTCGCGAGTAATTTGCCGTTAAATTCGACGAGCGAATAACAAGAGCCTTTGATTTCTTTTTCGGCGACTTGCGTTAATTTTCCATCGCTCCAGTAGAACAACAATATTCTTCCCGCTTTGGGTTCCGATTCATCGGGATTAACAAGCGCCGTGCCGACGATAAAGTACGACGTGGGATCCTCGCCGAGTTTCGTCGAAATCAACGAGAGCGCGTATTCGTTTGGCATCAGCGTGTGCGCGTGAAGAACTTCGAATGTGTGCTGATCGATGATCAATAGATTGTGAACTTCGATTTCTTGACCAACGTCGCTAGCTGCGGTGTGTCCGGGTTTGTTGTGTGATGCTATATGACTACTAGTAGACGTGGACGCCGCTTGAGTCGAAGCCGATTGTCTGACGACGCTGACGCCGCTGTTCTCTTGAAGATCGACTCTCATCGTTATAACTCCAAATGTCTGAGAACTTTCCTGATAAGTTATTCGCCGCGGTGATTCCCCGAGAGGTACGGTGCGTATGTGTAATTTTTGTATCTCATCAATGGTGCCGATCGTCACAGTGCTATCGGTCGCGAGAGCCAAACTATCGGCGTAAGATTCGGCGTTCAAAGAGCACATGTGATTAACTTCTTTCAAATTAACGTTACTGAATACGAGTTTATGATTCGACGAATAAATAACTGTCGGTCGATCGGAACAGGCGAATACATTTGTCGTCGACAGAGATCTGAAGGTACGCAGAACGGTCGGTTGGGTACCGAGTGTTACCTTCTTTTTGTCGGATAGAAGACCGCTGTCCTTTTGTAGACTGAAGTAATACATACTTCCGTCGCCGAGAGCGCATAAAAGATACGTATTACCTTCGAAACAAGTCATTAATATCGATCGCGGTATTATCTCGCCGCCCAACAATTCTTTGTTTATTTCCTCGAGCGCCGGTAGCGTAAGAATCCTTATGGATATATCGGTCCACAGACCAACCGCGACGATGTGCGCCTCGCTATAGCCGTCCAATGGCGATATATCCAAACATGCGACTTCGTGCTGCAGAGTTGCGCTTCCCTTCGGAACTATGCGATCGCCAACGATTTCCATGTAAAACAAATCGTTTCCGGTTGCGCAAAGTACTTGTCTACCGTTGCATGCTACAACGCTTATAGTTCTCTTGTTTTCGGGTTCCCATTTCGATACAACGCTTTTACTTTCGTTCGATATTAATCGCGCGGAACTCGGCGTTATTTGGATGAAGAGATCGTCGCTAACATTTCCGGTGTGAAAGGTTTGCTCGTCGGCGACGAAACCCGCGATATCAGTTTCCTCGACCTCTTCGCCGTTAAGCGTTAGTATACGCGTTTGTCCGACGAACGAGAGAACAAGCGTATTATCGTAAGTACCGCCTCCACCTACTCTGAGAGCCCACATTCCTTTTATTCCCGGCAAATCTATACTCGCGTGTTCCTGTATACCTATGCCGTTTCTTATTATTCTCAAGGAACCTTCTTTAAAGGCACCGGAACACGTAACCATCTGCCCCTGTCCTTGGCGTTCGAGATCGACAACAGCCATATCGACGATCGGCGCAAGATTCGTGAAAATCTCCATCGGCACGCAATACGATCCGTGTTCGTCGGCTTTTGTTATCAGCTTTATTAATTGCGAATCCCCCAAACGACTACCGATGAATATAACACCGTTGTCGAGATACGTTATGCACTCGGGAATGCTGACTTCACCGAGTAATTCGACTTTTAAATCTTTTATACCACTCGTCCCGTCGCCTTTTTTCTCGTTCTCGAGAAATAGCATAAACAAGTGACCCGCCATATCTCCGAGAAGATATCGCAAACCCTGAGCATCGACTTTCGCGTAACACGTTATTGTGCTCTGCTTTATTATCGGCGGTACAACGGCTACGTAAGTCGTACCGTCGTGATACAGGATACTTTCCTGACCGATTATAATCGCGCCGCATATCGGCGACGGTACCGGTATTACCATCATTGCTTCGCGCTCAACGTTATCCTGTTTCCAAAGCGTTTTTACAAATTCTTTGTCTCTCAATGATATCTCGTGAGTTTTCACGTGACGCCCGTTTATATCTTGATGAATTATAATTAATGTTGGATTGGCGCAACCGTGAAGAAAATTCACGTCTTGTACCTGTTGCTCATCCATGCGTATTGACGAGGCTTTTAACTCCGGATTGTCCTTGTCGAGGGGTATTATCTTGAATAAACCATCGTAAAGCCTCAAACCTATCACCCGAGCTTTCGGATCTATCACCGCTTTGATTCCCGTCTCCGACGGCTTTCCGATGCGATCAGCAACATTGCCATGCGCCTTTGTTATTATCTCGATTTCTTCGCCGTTGCCGGAACACTCGAGAATCATGGCATTGTAACGCGTTGTGAGCAAAAAGAGAAGATCTTTTTTTTCGTGCTGAAAAAAAAAAAAAAAAAAAAAAAATGGAGTGCAGGTGAAATCTGAGTTAAAAAAAATTCGGGAAAAAATAATTGTTGGTGAATGCAAAATAATCGATGTATATCTTACCGGTGGCCGAAAAAATTTGACGACCGCTATTTTTCCGTAAATGCCAACTTCCTTGAGCGGCCTTAGGCCTTCCGGCGTCACGAGATAAATTTCCAATCTCGTGTTCTTTGCCAATATTAGATTCAAGTCCGTCGGTGACGTAAAATTGCCTAAAACAATCAGGGACGAGGTTGTTGCGAAAATATGCTTGCCAATAGACGGTGAATCGCTGTTTTGCAAGCACCGTGTAATTTAGGTTAAACGTCGCGACTTCGTAACTGTCGGGGATATTTGGATTATTATTTACTTACCGGTTACACATGCCGTTACCGCTGTGGGCTTGTGAGCCGTCACGACGTAGTGATGAGCCATGGTTTTCATCCTACGGATATTTGCTTATCCGGCTTTTTCGGCGAATTAGTCTTTTCTTTAATATTCCGATTACAAATATCTCTCTTTTCTTCTTTGGTTACGAAGTACACATCGAGGGAACACAAAATACAAACGCACGCAACACTGATCTTTACACACGCGCTGTGCGCTGGACGACTCTGGGGGCGCGCGCTGAAAAGAGTGGGGAGAATGCGCTCACATGTCTACGGCGCATCGGAGCACTAGCTTTTCAAAAATTCAAGGATATTAGACAAAATACATACTTGTGTTACTTTGACGAACGATTTTTTTAACAATACGAAAATACGTGGAACTCTCGAAGAGATTTTCTGTGAACAGAGAAAAAAACCTCCTGCTGTGACGCAATATAATTGCTTTCGGCTACTTACACTGGATACAGAGATGAATTGCAGGAAGAGGTCTTAAATGAAATTGAAATTGCGTGATTTTAGTGATATTGCTTCGTTTGCTGATGGATTCATGTACATTTTTTTATTTCGCCATAATCTATGCATGACGAGTCAGACTCAGTATCGCACGAAAGATTCTGTTACTGTCGTCTAAATTCTCGGTTGACCTTGAAATATTCTAACGATACTCTTGGCGTATCCGAAGCTATTAGGTCGCACCGAAATGAGTCGGGATAGTTCCGGTTCATTGTCAAATGATTATATCGATATAGTTCTGTCGAATTGCGCGCCATAATTCGTATAATAGGCCGTTCGTATAAAAAAAAAATCGTAGTTCGGGTAGTGGACGGTTCAGATAGTTGAGATTCAATTGCATTACGTAACAGAATTTTCATAAGGGGTCATAGGGTTAGATTAAGAGTTTTTAACGGCATTATAGAAAAAAATGAATTCAAAGTTATTCGATAGTAAATTGTGGGGCAGTATCTTGCATCACTATATTTTCAATGCCAAGCGAAATATAACGTAGCGAGAAAGTTATAGAAGACGTTCGCATTCGAGGTCTTTTAAAATTTGACGTTTTTTTTATTGACCCTGGTTCGCCTTCGGCGAGCCCAGCCGGTTTCTCCAGCGGGACTTTCAAGCCCCCGGGTTATCAACGGGATTTCCAGACTCGATGTTCCACCATGAGGCCCCTCTATAAACGCTTCGGGTCTCATTCGTAATTTTCTACTCTTCGCGTTGCCCATTTTTTCAACGGCGAAGTTCGTAATATCGCAGTAACAGCGACACGGTGACGTCGGATTATTTTGCGGAGTGATAAATCATTGATATTCCGTACAGAAATTTTCTAAACTGTGATACACGAAAATTGTTCGTTACATTTGTTGTTCCTGCGATCTCAGTTACATTTCAAGATAAAAATGGGTCGCTGCGTATATATATGTATAGTGTTGACGCTCGCGTATCAAGGATTAGCGCGAAATATAGATTCTCCGTATAACACCGAAATTTCGCAGTCCCGCGAGAACTTCGCTCTCGTAAGTTCGAAATCGTAACATTTCTTTTTATACATCGATAATTTTTTTCTTTTTTTCGATCTAAAGCTTCCCACATACCCACCGAGCGCTCCCCCACCAACATGTCCGGAGAATATGCTTCCGTATCGAAATATCGAAGACGATGGCTGGGAATGTCGTTGTCGGCGGACATTCTTGGACTTTCCGCCGAATAATACGTGTTACCAGATCTACCGACAGGGACCTTGCCAACCGGGTTATTACGTTTATCCCCCGGAAAATGAAGTCGCGCCGCGATGTCGTGAGAATCCATGTCTGATCGACGGATTGGTACCATTCAATGGAACGTGTTACCCTCTCGGATCTCGTGCCGGGTGTTTGCTTGGGGATCTAACATTCGACGTGACGACGTTAAGAATTCAGTGTCGTTTGGGGTCCGTGGGGTATCGAGCGTCAATCATCGACGGACCTTCGATACACGGTCCGTCCCCATGTCCGCCCGGCACTCGGCAAGTATCGGCCGGTGGCGGTTGTAAAGCTCCGTTATAAATGACGAAATTTTTATTCGTGATTGGAGTAATTTTAATTCCATTACGAAGCTAATTTCGATAATATGTATTTACAAAAAACAAGTATATAGATTTATACATTATATATGTTCTATATGTATATTAAGCGTTTAAAATAATTCGCTAAGCACAGCACATGAAGTGTATGTATATCGGTTACGTTATTACAGTTACATAGTTGTGCCCATCCAAGTTTTTCGCTCCATAACATCGTAACTTTTTGTATAAACTTTATCATTCGGAACTCGAATCGAGAAAAATATGAAATATACATCAAATACTCAAACCCGATGAAACGTAGAAAATATATCGGGAATAAAAGAACAATTTACTTTCACTTAAAAAAAAAAAAAAAAAAATCGCGCATAACGAAACGATCGTTAATTTCCGCTCCTTTAATATGTACGTTTTGCACGTGAAAATTCGAGGAGCTCACCGCTTACCGTTCACATGCTTCGAACGACGCGTTGTATTCCCTTCGCTGACGAAAATACATTGTTTTTACTTAATACTGCAGCAGATTTGCAATAATTTGTTGCTTGTGTTTGTTTTTTTTTTTTTTTCTGTGGCACACAATGTAAACTGAAAATTAATACGAAATAATGAATTTGTTGATCGACAAGAAAAAATATTATTCGAGAAATAGAGAATAATACGAATTTTTTTACCTTTGAATAAAAGTGTTTTTGTATTATCGGAATAAATATCATCGACGAAATATCGGCGATTTAACTTGTTTCTGGCTGTTGATTGGTACTCGCGGCTTCTATCAATCTCTGTCTTTCCGTGTACATGGAAACTTTCATATTCTCAAGCTGATGATATCTCAATACTTTGAGAACAGCGAAAACTGAAAGTCCGACCCAAATTGAGAGACTGCTCCACGCGCCGAATTGCGCCGCTCCGAGTTCAATGTTAAAACCCGACGTGTCGATATTATCAGCTTTATCAATGTCGTTTCCGGCTGCCAATTCGCAAGATGGAAATCTCTTCGTCATGCATTGACACCAAGTCATAAAACCCAACGTTATGATTATAGCTGCGATAAGCGTCATGGTAGCCAGAAAAATCGAACTGACGACATCCATGAAAGCCGAGAGAAAAGAACTGTCCTCTCCTCTATACATGAGCATAGAAAGACGGTAGATCTGAACGACAGCCGTCAAGAACAATACTAAGCCAACGAATATCGTGTAATTGCAGTACGCCTGCGACGCCCAGTTAACGACGAATTGGCCATCCGTTTCCTGCCAGACTCCCGTCGAAAACAATAAACAGTGACCGCTGCAAGAGATAATGATAATATTAATAATTCCGTTTTTTATTTCGCGAGTTTGAATCACCGATTGTGAGTCACGAGTAGACAAATAAAAAAAAAACGGGCTACAATAACATCGCGATAAGATAGAAACGTGGAATAATTTTGGTGGATCATATTACCGAAATTCATCTTGATGCAGACTCATCGGCACAACGATGCACAACGATAAAATAAGCGCGACGACATATCCCGCGATTTGACTTAGCAGCAGAACATTCGTCAGAGCCATGATTACGATTTCTTTTTGTGACTAAGAAATGTTAGGTTACGACGAATATTTATCGAGACACACGAGAAACACGACTAATCGTGTGCCTCGGACGGCTTTATGAGGACCCTACGAATGTCGCACTTCCGCGATAATTTCCGAGACACGAATGTTCATGCAGTTGTCACAATTATTCGAACAAGAGCACGGAAATTGACGATTTCGACGCAATAAAAATTTCTTCGTCTGTCACTGACACTTGTCGTCTTTGCCTGTACGCACTTTGCGTTTTATGTACGACACAATAGTGACGTATGAATGGACAAGCGGTATTATTGTGTGTGGAAGCACCGACTCTGACAGGCGCAGTGTCGGGCCGTTCCGCTCATTATTACTGACCAGCTGGGAAGAATGACGAAGGAGTGGGGATGCGCACGCGTCGATTGCACATCGAAGCGCCTTGATTTGTAAACATTCTCGAATGTCGCACAACAAGTGTGCATGTAATTTTCATTTTCTGATAATCAAATTCGTATCAATGTGGGCTTTGCGCTCCGAAATGTATCGTAAATACAGGCATTAGCGTTTCGTTTCATCGCGTAGTATGTATACGTTGGGATGGGATGGGATATTCTGTCAAAACGGAACTACGTACGCTACGTACTACTTTAACAACGGATCCTTGGATTTGTGACGACCTTACGTTACACTCGCGAATGTGCGAAAATAATAAATGGAATATGAAGATAAACAGTCTGACATTATTATTTATTTATCACTTCATATACTTAATCATATACTCCAAATACTCCATATAATTACGGTTATTTAACCGGATATTTATCTCGCGGGTTAGTTATGTGTTCGCGATGTTCGCATGATCGCGATTCTCCGAGAATTCGAAGACTCCCCCCTCTCCGAATTTCGTACTTGCGCTCGTGGAGAAAAAAAAACCCCTTAAGAAAACAGTATGGACGCTCGTTCAATAGTTTGTTAAGATATATTTGCACAGTCGAACAGCAGCAAAGAATTATTATCCACAATGTAGAACATAAGCAGTTAATATTGACATTTAATGTCTAGATTCGTCGAAAAGTATACTTTAAGTCCTTCCCCATTTTTCGATAATTTACATAGAACGTTATATTTAACCTACTTGCGAAACAAAGTTTTTCTCCGATAAATTCTGTTTTTATTATTTTTTTTCGAACAATAATATTGACATTACGGCAAAATGTCACATATTGAAACGTGTAGAGATCGTCAAGAGAACGAATTAGAAGTCCTCAAGGTACGTTTTATAAACGATAAGCATTTATCTTTTTCGTAAAAATGATTTCCCTTTTTTTTTTAATCGCGTGTGTAGTCGATATTCGGAGACGAATTGAAAGATTTGCGTAAAAACAAGCAAAAAAGGAAGTGGCAATCTCTCGATATTCTTGTGACGCTTATGCCTCAACAAGGTATGTCAGGACCGGCGCAAGTTTACGCTCAGATAGATCTCCACATATTATGCGGAGACAAGTATCCCGAAGAGTAAGTATTCCACAATTTCATACATTAAGAAACAATCGATAATAACAATAACCCATTTTTTAAAAATGAATTAAAATCCACTATCTCATAATTTTGTTCAAATTTTTAACGTTTATTTACCAATTTATTACTTCACTATGCAATACAAAAAGCTGTTAAAAAAATTAATTTCGCTGAATCTGCATTACTTGAGTTGTTGCCGAAGGTGCGCTAACATCCGTTTTTTGTTATTTAGCGTTCCCACCATTAAATTTCAAAACAGTAGAGGATTGTCCAATGAACAAATAGCGGTGCTGATATCGGAAACGGAACGCCTGGCGGATCAATTGAAAGGCGAAGTAATGATCTTTGAACTTGCGCAACACGTTCAAAAGTTTCTTCATGAACACAACAAACCGGGTTACAGTAGTTTTTACGAGGAAATGGTATCAAGACATCGAGAACAATTGCAGTGCGAAATGGAGAAGAAGCAACTCATCGAAGACAAGGAGAGACAAGTATGATGCAATTTTTAACAAATTTTTCAACTTCCGATCGAAATTATGCAACAAGTATACCAAATTACCAATTTTTCTTCATTTAATAATACTTACGATTTAATAATTATAATATAATTTTTTTTTTTTTTTTTCGATCGATATTTTTACAAGTAGTAAATAAAGAACGCGATTTTTTAATTGGTCGATTCCACGAATATATGATTGAAGATGATTACTAATAAATTATCACGATAACAAATCAATAAATTTAATAATACTGTTAACTCAGCATGAAATTATGAATATATATCTATGTATTTATATTTCGTTTTTCTGAACAATTATTGTTTTTTTTATTCGTATCTACGGATCATTGCGTTCGCTTGCGTTTCGAAGATCGTAGGTGTTATTCCCGTAAAGTTCATAATAATACTTACGATTTAATAACACTGTTGCCGTTCTCGCGTAAGAATAAAATACAAATTGATTTTTTTTTGTTTTATCAACGATTAACCGCGAGAGTAGCTTTGTCACGGATCGAAAAATTTTGTTTTCAGGTACTACAAGACGAAATTCAAAAACGACAAGAGGCTTTAAAAGCGGAATTGCGCGATCGCCGTGACATGGTTCGGTTGTCAAAGGAGGCGCGTACATTATCGCAATCCATACCGTCGTCGCCTCACGAACGCGTGAGAACGTATTCCCGACGACGATGCATCAGTACCTCCGAGAGTTCCGACGGCTCTCTGTGCGAACATCGCGGCACTAAACTCCTGCATTTCGACAACAGCAGAGGCGAGAGACAAGTTCATCGTGGCAAATGTCTCGGTCACAGCGCCAAAGGATCGATCGTTTACGCCGGCGTCGATATGACAACCGGCGAGTTATTAGCCGTTACGGAATGGTCCTTGAAATGTGGCACTACCGGCGAAAGTTTGGAAGGCGAAACGACCGATCTGCAACACTCGATGAAACAGATCGGTAGCATAGAACAGGAACTCAATCATCTCCACAAACTTCATCATCCGAATATCGTTCACTATCTCAACATGAAGTATCTACAGAACAAAGACAATATAGTGATTTACATACTACAAGAATTCGTCGTACGTATTACTTTTTTTTTTTATTCTCGTGAATCGGCAATATCGACGATATAGCGATCTCGATGAATTTTTTTCCAATTTTTTTTTTTTTCTATCCGCGGAATTTTCAGGTGGGAACGACGTGCACATTTTTCCTGTCCGAAAATATTCCGGTTGCCGTGGATATGCTGAGACATCTCGCGTCCGGTGTGCTTTGCGCATTGCAATATCTTCACGATAACAACATCGTTCATCGTGATTTACGCGACACAAGTATACATATCGATCGAACCGGAATCGTCAAAGTATCCGATTATTCTCTCGACAAACGTTTGTCGGATATATATCGTTCGAGTTGTTTGGCAAAAGCGGAACACGACTTTCCGACTATTCAAGGAAGAGGCGGAAAAAAAGCCGATATTTATAGATTCGGTATATTACTCGTTTCTCTGTTCAGAGGCGCTTTGGTATCGGAAAACGATACCGGTTGGGATGCAAATATGCAGGTAAAAAAAAATCTCTCATTTATCGAACGCCTCATGTTGACTCGTTGAAAAAAAAAAGGTAAAAAAATAATTTAAAAATTTCAGGCGGATTTGAGAGATTTCGTCGCGAAATGTTTGAATAGCAACGAGCGATCGCGATGGTCGGCTGAGCAATTGCAACAACACTGTTTCATTCGTACGCCGATCGATCGCGGAATATCACCGCCGCGTGACGATCGTAACAAAGAACAGGACAGTTCCGAACCCGAGGAACCGGCGTCCGATATACATTTTCATCTTCCCGCGTTGGGCGGACAATCGAGAATTCAAAACGAATTCGAGATTCTCAAGTGGTTGGGAAAGGGTGCGTTTGGCGATGTATTCAAAGTCCGTAACAAATTGGACGGCGGTGTTTACGCGATAAAGCGTATAGAGTTAAATCCGAAAAATCGTCAATTGAATAGAAAAATAACGCGCGAAGTGAAGCTGCTTTCGAGATTGAATCACGAGAACGTTGTGCGTTATTACAATTCATGGATCGAAAGCGCCACGTTGGACGATCCCGCGAGACACAGTAATTACACACCGGCGGCAACACCCTCGACGAAGACGCAACGCTTCGAAAATGTTCATGTAAATACCAAATCAAAAAAACATTTTATCTTTTCGCGATTAAATAATAAATTTCATAATTTGAAAAATAGAAAAAAAAATAAAATAAAAAATAAAGAAAAATATAAATGAAAAGACGCGATATAATTGAGAAACGCGCGAGTAGCTTCATCGTAACGAGTCAACTTTCAGCGTTTGGATACCGAAGATATAGAGAGATTGGCGCCGCCTATTCACGACGTCGAATGGAACGTTTCGTACGAATCTAAAGCGAGTGCTGCTCAGTCAGCCGATAGCGAAGAGGACTCCAGTGACGAAAGCTCCAGCGGATCGGACAGCGACGAGGATTGGGCTTTTCTGTAAGATTCGACTCTCTTATCGCTAATCGAATCATTTCTCAATACTCCATCGACATTCATTGATCGAAATAATTATTGATTGGAAAAATCGCCGAGAGTTCCTTTACCGATCGCATTACAGATTGCATGTATTTCACAGTAAAAAAAATCTTAAATTTTATTAAATATCACTTAACATTAACGGAAATTAATGGAATTAAGTTAAGAAAATTCGGAAAAATTCTGCAATTAGTATTTTTACAATTTTTTGTTTTCGTTTACATTTAAATTGAATTTCGTTTTATTTTCAATCAGTTATGTTCGATCGGTTTTTTTGCG
This sequence comes from Buathra laborator, assembly GCA_934046635.1. Lineage (NCBI taxonomy): Eukaryota > Metazoa > Arthropoda > Insecta > Hymenoptera > Ichneumonidae > Buathra > Buathra laborator. The sequence continues at coordinate 13,191,667 of OW203900.1, forward strand.
AATCGATGTATTTTACTTATCATTGTAGAAAAGTAATGACGTGATAAGTTCCAGAATGCGAACGAGAATAGACTCATCGGATAGCGTGGAATTCGAAAAGGACGGTACGTCCCAAACTTCGGACTCGGGACAGGAGTCGCGTGAGATTGCGGAGAAGAATAACGTTGAGAAAAAGGAAAGCTCGTCGGTAAATGAAATACAGTTTATGTATATTCAGATGGAATTTTGCGAAAAAAGTACACTGAGAACGGCGATAGACAATGGATTATACGAGGATGAGGAACGCGTATGGCGATTATTTCGCGAGATGGTTGAAGGAATCGCTCACATACATCAACAGGGAATGATTCATCGCGATCTCAAACCCGTTAACATATTTTTGGATAGTAACGATCACGTGAAGATCGGCGATTTCGGACTCGCGACAACGAATATACTTTCGTCGTTGGCGCACACCGCGGACATCGAGAAGGAAACGCATTTAACGGACAAAGGTAGAATTTCGTTGCTTTTTCTTTGCTGCCATTCGAAAAAAAAAAACAAATTGAAAGTCAAATTTATTTAATATAAATTAAATGGTTTTTTCAGGAACGAGTTTCGATATGGAAGACGTGGGATCATTGACCGGACAAGTTGGTACCGCGCTTTACGTCGCTCCGGAGCTCAGTACCAAAGCGGCCAAAGCTATTTACAATCAGAAAGTAGATATTTACAGTCTCGGAATTATACTCTTCGAGATGTGTTACAAACCTCTGACAACCGGCATGGAAAGGGTTAAAGTTCTGTTGAATTTACGGTCGAAAGAAATTCTTCTTCCTTCCGAGATTACGGAAGTCGAGATGCCTCATCAAGTGCATCTTTTGAGGTGATCAATTACGATATATATATACGATATATATTTTCATTTGTCAAAACGAGTATCAAAAGTGTGTTTCATGCGCTACAGAACGTTTTTCATGTGATAAAAAAGAAGAAAGAAAAAAAAATTACAAGAAAAAAAGAAGACGAATTCGTGATCAGCGGGAAAAATATAGCGAATATTACAATTAAAATGACAATTAATCAAATTTTATTATGATGACTGACTAATTTTAGAAAAGCAACGATTTTTCGTATTTTCCAAAAATACGAAACGCGAACCGCAAAAATTTGTCGGCAATACAAATAAAGTATATCTAATTTTTTTTCTGTCCCTCTAAACAGGTGGTTGCTGAATCACGACCCGAGTCAGCGTCCAACTTCTCAAGAACTATTAGCCTCGGAATACTTGCCACCGCCACAGTTGGAAGAAGCAGAACTTCAGGAGATGGTGCGCCACACTCTGTCGAACAGTCAGAGCAAAGCTTACAAATACCTCGTCGCCTGTTGTTTCGGACAGCAAGTAACACCCGCCGAAGACATTACGTACGATATGAATTTGCCGTCGAGAGGAATAGCGAATTCTTTATCGGCAAAGGGACAATTTCTTCAAGAAAAGGTTAAAGCAAAAGTCGTCGAAGTGTTCCGCCGACACGGCGGTGTGAATCTCGCAACGCCTCTTCTAATGCCGAAATCGAATCAATTTTACAATCTCACCGATTCGTGCGTCAAGTTGATGACACGAACCGGAAGCGTTGTGTCGATACCGCACGATCTTCGAGCGCCTTTCGCGCGTTACGTCGCATGGAATAATATTACAAATTTTCGAAGATATTCCATCGAACGCGTGTATCGTGAAAAAAAGGTAAGAAAGAGACGATATACGGTAACAAAAAAAAAGAAACTCTGTATTTCGTAATCATTTTTCCGATGCATGCGTCGTCGCGTCTTTAAAATATCAAAGCTTCGAATTGCATATTCTTATAGCTTTTTTTTTTACATTTTTTGATTAATAATGTGCGCCAATTAACTTAAATATAAAAAAAAAAAAAGAAAAATAACGAATTCATAATCATGCCATCGCAGGTTCACGGATTCCATCCCCGCGAATTGTACGAGTGCGCGTTTGACATCATAAGCCCAACGGCGAACAATCTTATGATGGAAGCAGAACTGATATGTATTGCTTGGGAGATATTCAGTGAAATTCCAGAATTGCGAGACAGAAATTTCACCGTACGTCTCAATCACACGTCGCTATTGCAAGCTGTTCTCATGTACTGCGGCATCGAGCGAGAGAAGTATCAGGACATATATTCGATACTTTGCGACGCTAGAGATGGAAAATTCTCAAAGTTTCAAGTGCAAACGCATCTCATAAGTTTGTGTCTCACTGATCAAGCGATGGAAACGCTATTCAATCTTTTCGAAACGGAGAGTTCGGTGGCGAAGATTGCGAGCGTTTTGCGGACCATTACGAGACGAAAGGGCGACGCTGCAGCGTTGGCAAAAGAAGGATTAAGGGAAATGGAAATTGTAATCGCTAATGCCGAAGCTTTGGGCGTCAAAGTGAGTCGCTTCGCTGTATATTTATTAAAAATTCTACATAACGCTGAAATATCGAGAAAAAAAAAGCGATATTTTTTCATTAACATTTGAATCTTTTGTGGAATTTTTTTTGAGAACAAAAAAACGCTTATTCCGCGTTATTGACGATTTACACAGTTGTAAAAGTATACAAAGGCAAATAACACGCAAAAATGATTATCTTATTGTTTTGTTTTTCTTGTTTCCAGTGGCCGATAACAGTCGTCCCGCTTTTGGTGCACAATACGCAACAGCACAGTGGCGTTACGTATCAAATATCTTGCGAATCGAAGCGTCGAAGAAGACGCGGCGGTCAGGAAGTGATTGCGGCGGGAGGCCGTTACGACAACATGCTGATGTCCTTTCGTCAAGTTCTCGAGCGCACGGGATTAGCGAGCAAAGAAGTAAAGCAGTACGGAGTCGGGATAAGCATATCGCTCGATAAATTGGTCGGTGCCGTTGAGGAGGGAACGACGGAAAATTTGGAAGGAAAATTCGGGATCGACGTGGCGATCTGTTGCGTCGACGGTCTGCCGAAACGTGAGAGAGAAATGGCCGATGTTCTTCGCGAATTATGGACACTCGGTCTCCGAGTGACGTCGTTGGATCTATCGACGACGGAGGAGGTATCGGAGTATTGTCGTGAAAACTCTATAACTCACATAGTTATGCTGAAATGCGGCGAAAACGGTAGTCTCCGCGTGCAATCGTGGGAACGCGATAGATTTCAGGAGCGGAAGATAAACGTCGTCGAAATATTGGATTATCTTCAGAGACAAACGGAAAATTCTTTACCGATACTAAACAGATCGGAGAGCAAAGTTAGCGCCAACAACGAAACTGCCTCGTCGTCCAACAATCCCGTTAACGTTAATATCAATTTTGTACTTTCCGAACGCGATAAAATATCGGGCAGTACAAGAAGAAGCATGAAGAACACAATGCTCACGCAAATGACGCCATTCTTGCAAAGAATGTCGTACAAAGTTCCTATCGAAGTATTCGCGGTTTATCTCGAAATGACCGTTGTTCGGACGATGATAAGCTTCTTGGAGATCGACGAGAAGGGTCAAGAATTTCAGAAAAGCATTCAATTAGTAATAGACAAGTGAGTAAACGGCTTTGTCGTTAAAAAAAAAAAAAAAAAAAAAAAAAAAAAAAAAGTTCGAGATAAGATCGAAACTTATTAAATTTTTATTTCTTTTTCTATGTTAAAAGGCATCCACGACATAAAAAATACATCAAAGAGATCTGCGAAGAGATGAGCGAAGTAAGAAACGACAAACAACGCCCTGTACTGGTTATTTACAGTCTTGTGGACAGCCGGTACATGATAATAATGTAGAATGATTTATACCTTAATGTACAAAAAACGAAAATCACTGCAAAGAATCATATACACGTATATATTTTTCACTCAACCGGACGTGTACCACGATTATTCATCTCCATCCTTGAATTTTTTTTTGAAGAACGAAAAAAAAAAGAAGACAAAGCTAATTGCAACGGTATATAGTACACAATCCCCGTGGTCCGGTGAATTCTTGATTGCGTGGGTGGCTCGCCGCCTTTACCTGATTACTCCTCTCCCCCCCCCCCCCCTTCCTCCGGGGGCCTCCGGCCCCAATAGTTTACCACACGGTAGAACCTGTTCCGTTATTTTTTAACTCCAGACGAGTTTTCCACAACGAGAACTCTCGACTTTCGTATTCAAATTAATCGTCGAAAGCTCTCTTCGGAAAGATAATAAAAAGAAAACGTAATTTCCTGCTCTCTTCGTGATATCGTTTGAATCAATGATCGAAGATTTTTTAAAAATAAAAAGTGCATCGCGCGTACCTTTCATTCGTTCACGATTCTCTTTTAATCGGTTGAATTTTTATACGATCGACACTGAGGCGTAGCGCGCATAAACACTTCTCTCCCTCTCCACCCCCGCGCTGTATCATTTTCTCCAAGAGAGTTCTCCACAGTACCGACAGCAAGTGCCTACACTTGCCGATGACGGACGCATGCGCCTTCTCGCGGTCGTAACAGTTGAAGGATTTAATGTGTTTTTTTCTTTTCTTTTTTTTTTTCATTGCCGCAAAATCGTACCAGAGGCTCATACGCTGTTGGGTGGTTGGGTCCTCTCGTCAGTAGTCGTTCGGCCGCGTCGCGAGCGTGAAACGAACGAAGTGTACCGCGATGATTGTCGTGTGCGCTCGGATATACGGTCCCCGCGAGCCGACGATGTGCAGACTGTGTTGCGAAGTTAATAAAACGCGGCCACACGCCGCGTAACGAGGAATTTAAAAGCGGCCGAGGGAGATAAATATTTAAATCATAAATAATAATATATTCTGTACATCGAGGCAGTCATCGCTAAGTTAAAAACGCAGGGAGGACTCGTGTTAGTGGGATTCGAGAGTCCATGAGCTTTGATAACTCACAGACATGGCTTCGGTGAAGGTGGCCGTCAGGGTCCGGCCCTTTAACAAAAGGTGCGTGTTCGATGTCTTTCCCCTTCTGTCGTAATCGTCTTTCTTTACATTATTATCTTTTCTTTCTTCAATCGACTGCGTGTTCTCTTTCGTTCTCTCTCGTACTCTTATCAATGTGACGTAGTGTGTCCCGCCTGGTGTCAGACAGTGTTTCTTGCCTCCCACCTGTCGTTTATGCATATGCATAGCTCGCGCAATAGAAGACCCTCCTCTCCCTCCATCAGCAATTTTAGATGCATTTTCCTTCGCTACGAGCCTAGAGGCCGAGCAACCTGTGAATAGCCGATAGGGTTTGACTCATCGAAACACTCGATACGGCTCGATATATACAATGTTCGCTTGCCCACGCGCGGTAAAAACAAAAATAAGATCGAAAGAGAAACGATTGATGTTTTTGTACTGTTATTAGGTATTATTATTATTATTATTATTATCACGAACGATATTTCGGCGTGTGCGCTGCAATTTTTTTGTTTTTTTTTTCGTTTCGTCTTTTGTAGCAGCGAGCAGTCTTTGAGCGCAATGTCATCGTATTAAATAAATATTTAACACGTAACGAGTTTTATCTATTTTTTTTTTCTTTGTTTTTTCGTTCTTTTCAGGGAACTCGCCATGAATGCTAAACTGATTGTTCAGATGGACGGCAAGAGGACAAGAATATGCAATAGCAAGGTAAAATATAGCTTTGTATATTTATATACATATATATATATTTTTGTCGGTGGTGAACGGTATATTCGTATCTATGTGGTATACATCTCGAGTGAGATAGAGAGCGAGAACATTACGAGGCATGGTGTGGCGGGGGAGGGGGACAGATGGAGCCTTCGGTAAGGAGAGAAGGAAGTTGCCACTCGGGGGGCAAACTCGTTACTGGGCCAGAAGCAACGGAATTTTCATGATTTCCAATCGAGCGTAACGCCTTCGTTGCCGCTGTTCGGTCTCTCGATGTTCCGGGAATTACGATAAATGTTCGTTCATAATGCTTCAATGATTTTACCGTGTTTCGTTGATCGGTGCCCTACAAAATATTACATTGTTTTCCTCTCGTCCGCAAACAGAGTACAAACCGTGAAAGATTTTTGTAAAACGCGCGCTCCTTGAAAGATACGATATGCGATCTTATTATACGAGGGAACAAAAAAAAAAAATATGATCACCGAGCAAAACGAATTTATGCAGTTTCTGTACAATGTTCGTAACTCGTTTTTATTAATAATGCATTTGTTTTTTTTTTTTTTTCCTTTTTCCCCAATTGCAATCGAAAGTACGAAATAATGATAACATATCATTTTTATAATCCATTCACTCGTCTTACCAGAAACATCGAAGTATTTTCACCATTCCGCAATTCCGCGTATTTTCTAATAACTTTCTATAAAACGGAAAAACAATAACTGACAAAACAACAAATTTTGCGTTTTATTGACGTGAGAAAGTATTAATATACAGTAAAATTTCTCGTACAGTGTGTAATTAAAATCATCAAAATTGTATTTATTTATTTATTTTTTTCTTCGTATATACATCGCGAACTATAAAATATCAACGGTATAACGCGATTTCTGTAATTGCGCGAATTATCTAATTACTTTCTACAAAACAGAAAAACAATCGCTGATAAAACGTATAGCACGACTAACTTCACGCGATGCACCTGCGTGGAAACATCGATATACGCAGTAAAATTTCTCGTAAAGTGTGTAATTAAAATCATCAAAATTGTATTTATCTTTTTTTTTCGTGTCTTTAACGCGAACTATAAAATATCGATGTTTCACCGAGAAAATCAAAGGGTAAAGTTTTTTCTATTGATAATTTCGCACGAGATACTTTACTGTACTAACTATATACGCATATCATATATATTATTGTACCGTTGCACTCTTGTGCAACGGAGTGACCCCAGAACGACACAGAATCTCATCTGTGTCCCATCTGCGCGGGAGAAAGTGCCAATCAAACACCTCGATCTATCGGGAGGGTTGGGGAGAGGGGGTCGGGGGGCGCGCAGGGTGAAGAAACAGTTCGGTCCACTCGAACGGACATCGATTATAGCTTTAACGAAAGTCTGCCAAACCGTAATTAAGAGCAACGCGTGTCCGAAGTCTCTCGCAAGTAACGCACACAGTCGCGTTGCGCTGTGCGAGACGAAGAACCGTTACCGTAGTTCACGTGCGACTGCGGCTCTTATATTATTAACAAACTCCTTTCCTCGCCGAACTCGACTCGCGCCGACAATTTTTATATATTTTTCTGCCCGCTATTAGTTTCACATATTCAACAGGCGCGTCGTCACATTCGTAGATCGATTATTTTTAACGTTCCCGCATCGCCACGATACACGAGCGTAAAGCGTGTAAATGCGCGATATACGCAATAACGATATTGAATATAGAGATTTTCTCGCGTTAGCCGTTCGCTAGAGTTTCCATTGAACTTTGATACTCGCAACACGCGCAACTCGCGATATTACGATACCAAACGGACCGCAGTAGACACGGACCAATTTTCAATGACCTATTGCTCCATTTTTCATTTTACTTCCGACTCATTTCCGCATTTTTTTTTTTATTTCAGACACCCGGTGGCTGCAGAGACATCGATAGAGAAAAATACAAGGACTTCACCTTCGATCATTCCTACTGGTCCTTCGACTCCGCTGATGAAACTTATGCATCTCAGGAGGAGGTGCGATCCCTTTTTTTTTTTTTTTTTTCAATTTTTTTTTCATTCCACAAAATTTTTAATAGAAAACAATGAATCCTTTGTAAGTCACATCGATCGAAATCCTGACGACATTACGAGGAGCGCAGTCGCGATAAATTGATTCTATGGACAAAACCGGAAAATGGTGATATTGCGGTGCCTTTAAAAGAATTAATTGCAATAGTCCAATCGCCGTTGTCGCGTAAACATTACAATAGCTTTTAATAGCAAACGATATACATAAATACCGTAGCGGCAAATCGATGGAACTCGTCTTTTGGCGGAGGGCAGTAAACTCGTTTGATAATAGAATACGGCGGACTATTTCGCTCGCGAATCCCATCTCCGATGACCCATGGATATCGATAAATACGTCACGCGCGACGGCACGTAACGCGACGTTTATAACGTTTCACGGTGTTACGTGCTGTTCGCCAAGCGACGAGTTTCACTATAAAGGGTACTGTCGCGTTTCCGCACGCATGCATCAAACACTCACACGATAAATACGCGTTGTATGCCGCGTCACGGAAACACCGTAATAATATATCCAACGTACAACTCGGTGTCTCCGCCGCGTCACTCTCATTCGCGCCGTTTAAGGATCCCCGTTCACCCAACATCCCATTCCTGGTTTCAGGTCTTCTATGATCTCGGGACGGACGTAATAGAAAGTGCCTTCGCCGGCTACAATGCCTGCGTATTTGCTTACGGCCAAACTGGATCCGGCAAGACCTTCACCATGATGGGCTCACCGGTCAGTCTCCATAAAAAAATAATTTTATTTATTTTTTTTTCACATTTTTAACAGAAACAAAAATCATTTTGTTGAAAAAAAAAAAAAGATTATTTTATTTTTTGTAAATTGAAATGCATATAATTTTTTTTTTTTTCGAGTTAAAACTTATTACAACATTGTTGACTTAGTGGCTGATTATAATAATTTTAAAAAAGACCGTAAAAAGAGATTTAATTAAAGAAATAAAAACAATTTTATTTTTTATAAGCTGAAATGCATTAAAAAAAATTTAGTAGTGGTATTTATGCCATTTCAATTTAAGTACAAGGAGATTAAATTGAAGAAATACATCGAGACGAAAATGCTCATGAATACGTCGCTTTTCTAAAAAAAAAAAAAAAGGACCGTAAAAAAAGATTAAAGTAAAGAAATAAAGACAATTTTATTTTTTACAAGTCGAAATGCATATAAAAAAATGTTTGGTAGCAATATTTATTCTGTTTTGAGTTAAGTACTATGATATTAAATCGAAGAAATACATCGAGACGAAAAATACTCATAAATACATCGCTTTCTAAAAAAAAAAAAAAAAAAATTAATATAGATATGTTATAACGAAAAGAATTTTGAGAGGACGGAAACTAACGATTGAATGTCCTCCCGCAGGAAGCTCAAGGCCTCATCCCCCGAATCTGCAAAACGCTATTTGCGCGTATGGCAGCGGGAAAGGAGAGCGGTGCATCGTATAGGACCGAAGTTTCATTCCTTGAAATTCACAACGAGAGAGTTCGCGATTTGCTGAGGCCGGATCAGACGCAATCTCATTCCCTCAAAGTACGGGAGCATCCAAAGCGCGGTCCCTACGTTCAGGATCTCTCAAATCATCTCGTCTACGATTACTCCGACATCCAGGTGCGTCGACGTATCGTGAGCTCATTACACGAGAGGCCACTAAAATGTTTCCCGGAACTCGCAACGCTTTCTTTCACCCGTATTTTCTTGCTTCGCGCGAATGAAACCCAACAATCCTTATTTATATGTGTTTTTTTTTCGGTAAAAATTTCCAGGAATGTATGGTGAGGGGCAACACGCACAGGACGACTGCGAGCACAAATATGAACGACGTTAGCAGCCGGAGTCACGCGATATTTACGATTACCTTCGTTCAGGCGGGATTTTCCGAAGGTAACATGCCTTCGGAGACGGTTTCTAAGGTGCATCTTGTTGATTTGGCCGGAAGGTAATTAGCGACGCCGAGTTTTTAACGTTCCCATCCTCCCGATCCCCTTAATTTTCGTAAATACGTTTTTTAAACGAATTTCATTAATTGTTTCGTTATAATTTAATTTCCAGTGAAAGAGCAAATGCAACTGGCGCTACGGGACAGAGACTGAAGGAAGGTGCGCACATAAACAAATCTCTCGTAACATTGGGTTCTGTGATATCGGCGTTAGCGGAGGTGAGCTCAGCGAGTGGCGATTCGAACTGTTCGAGAAAAAGCGTTTTCATCCCGTATCGCGACAGTGTCTTAACGTGGCTACTGAAAGATTCGTTGGGTGGTAATTCTAAGACGATAATGATCGCGGCGATAAGTCCGGCCGATTGCAACTATGGCGAGACATTAAGTACTCTTAGATACGCAAACAGAGCGAAGAATATAATAAATAAGCCAACGATAAACGAAGACCCGAACGTCAAGCTGATCAGAGAATTGAGAGAAGAAATAATGAAGTTAAAATCGTTGATTGGCAAAGATATGGTAAGTATATTTTTATTAAACTGGTTTTTCCGTATATTTTTTTTTTTTTTTTCGTTATATCCGCCCGAACGGCTGGTTTGCCTCATCGGTCGCTGACGCACATCGTTCGTCGCGAATTCTATTTTTTTTTCCATCGTATTTCATTCTAAGCGCGTAAACTTCGGTGTTTAATTTCGCAGAGTGTCGAGAGGCCACCGCAGCAAAAGGTGCTTCTCGCGCAGATACACGAGAAACAAGAGCAGGAAAAGGTGCTGACCGAGGAGTGGGCGGAGAAGTGGCGTGAGACACAGCAGATACTACAAGAGCAGAGAGCTCTTGGATTGCGAAAGAGCGGTGTGGGCGTTGTGTTGGATTCCGAAATGCCGCATCTCGTCGGTATAGACGACGATCTTCTTAGCACCGGTGTGACGCTTTACCATTTAAAAGAGGGAAGAACTTTGGTGGGTACGGAGGATGCACCGTCGATGCAGGACATCGTGTTGACGGGGGTCGACGTTGAGTCGGAACACTGCGTCGTCGAACTCGTCGCCGGTGTTGCGACGCTTCATCCGTTGTCGCCACACTGCTGGATCAATACGGCGCAAGTCGACAAACCCACGAGACTATCGCAGGGTTGTCTCATACTTCTCGGCCGCAACAACATGTTTCGTTACAACGATCCCGCCGAAGCGGCAAAGATGAGAAAAGAGGGCGGTATCGGCAATAATGGAAACTTACAGTCGACCGTTGTTAATCTCTCGAGGCTATCGCTGCTCAGCTGGAGCGTTTCGGATTTGCACGCATCTTCGTCGAGCGACAACCTGTTGAATTCAAGCGAAGATCTTCGCGCTATTGAGGAATTGGAACAACAAAAAGCCGCTTTGATTAAGGAAAAAGAAGACTTCAAGGTAATTTGTGAGAAATCTATGAATTTCTTATCTTATCTCTCGAGATAATTAAACGGAACAATTAAACGCTTCTGCTGTTATGTAATATTCGTTATTATCGAGAATAATCATTATTGAGCCGTAAATTGTCTTTTTTTTTTCTTTTGCGCTTTAACGCAGAGAGAACAAGAAGAACGCGAGGAAAGATGGACCGCTAGACGCGAAGCTCTCGAAGGTGCGCAACGCGAATTGGAACGCGAATGGGGAGCTCAGTGGCGCGAATGGGCCGAAGCTATTGCCGCACTGGAATCGCGACAACGCGAATTACGGAGCCGAAGACGCGTTCTCGAACAAGAACGACGGGACGAGATGACACAAGTAAGTGAACCGGATCCGCCGTCTCCGGATTTAGCAGTAATCTCGGTCAAGTATCAGTTTTACCTCATCCTCGTCGCACTCGGTGTTCTCATCTGTTTGTCCGGCAACATTATCATCTACTCTCACGTATGTCCGCTGGACATGTGACGCAAAAGAAAATATATTATAATGGATGAACAACGAATAAACGACGATATACGTTTCCTCGGCTCTCGTTCGCTTCGACACGCATCGAGATACCGCGAGAGCGGGAAGAAAACGTTAAATGTGCAATTTTTTTTTTTATTTTCTTATTTTTAATTTTTTGTTTTATAATTAATTTCACGCGAGATTAGCAACTCCCCGGCTGGACTTGGGAGACTCGACTGACCACTGACGCAACTATCGCAATGTGTATTTTAACAAAAAAAAAAAAAAAGAGCCTAAAGTTTTTAAATAGATTGACACGAAAAGAAATAACAGCGAGTAAAGTATAAAATCGTGAAAGCAAGTTGGTGCTTCAAGCGTCGGCTTGAATTTTTTTTTGTAATTAGCTTGTATTAGATAAAAGAAATTAATCTTCTTTTTTGTTTTTTTTTTTTTTAATTTATTTTTTTTAATCACGGTGCCTGGATAGAGACTATCCGTTCGACGGTGATATTTATTATCTCGCAATAACATTTGTTGCCGGACGAACGAGAAAATTGTCCCATGGAATGTTATACATAATTTTACGTAGAAAATTGATACAGATGTATAAAGTGATAAAAAGAAAAGAAAAAAAAAAAAAAAAAATATACAGAGTGGTGAGAACATTGTACATAGATGGAAGATATAAAAAAGAAAGAGACGCGAAGATTGGTCTATAGGATGTCTATGGGTTTGTTATGCGACAAAAACAAAACTAAGCAAACAGAAAAAAAAAAAAAAAAAAAAAAAAAACGAAAACGAAAACGATACAAAGTGTTGTTATATTCTATTGTTGATTAATAAATTTTTCTTACAAACATTGGCGTTGGATCTTCCACGATACGATTATAAACATAACTCACACGTACTTGTGCACTATCGCTAAATCGCTCATTTATGCGTTTCGTTTTATACACTCTTAATAATCGCGATTATCGCACTTGTAAATATTTTCATCGTCGAGAAGCAACAAAAAAAAAAAAAAAAAATTCCTTTGTAATTTTACTTTTTTCGATCTCTTTTGTTTTTTTACGATATTCACTTGATTAACGTTTCCATTATAACAAACCCACATCGTCATTGGTTATCGCGCCCGAGTCGTAGGTATACCCGGAATTGGGAATGTTAAAAAAAAAAAAAAAAATCATTGATCAGAATTAATGACGGTGCTGGTGCAGGTAAGAGGATATATCGTCCGTCGTTGTCGGAGAAAGAAAAAATGCTGATGAACCATGCTGCATGCTTTGTGTTGAGAACCTTCGATACTTCGTAATAATTTTTTTTCCATTTTTTTTTTCAATCCATTATTCGTTCGTATCGTAACAGTAATGTACGCAATGTTCATGAAAAACTGTATCGTAAGTTGCGTAATCTTAGACTGTTATCAATCCATCGGGAGTTCGATCATTTTTTATTCGTTTTCATACTTTCTGTTTTTATATTTCCTTCGTATATTGTTTCGTAAAAAAAAAAAAAGAAAAAAAAAATATTCGTTTTTATCGTTTATCATTTACCGATTATTTTTTGTTAACGCATCGGTGTGTATGTGTGGCTAGGTAGAAAGTTTGTGTAGGGAAGTCGCCTCTCTGCGCACCAATCTACAGTCCAAACATCGACAGTTCCAAGAGTTCATGAACAATCACGATCGTTACCAGAGACGACGTCACCCGTGGGATAAGGTAAGACAGAGACTTTGCATAAGTAAAGGACCGAGATTAACATTATTTTTCTTCTTATGGTCAAATATATCGACGATATATCGATTCTTTTGGTAATTTCGACGTTTGGCGATTTCCTCAATCGGAATAATAAAAAAAAAAAAAAAGAAATCGACTCTGTAAGAGTGTAAATATACATTTTCCATTTGCAGACCGACGAGGGTGCGGGAAGTGACGGTAGTCTTCCGGAGTCGTGGTCGAGTCTCAACGACGAAAAATCTGTCGACGCGATGAAGGAACTCGTCAATCATCACGTAAGAACAAACGCTTTACTGCACTTCGCGATTTAAAGAGTCGTTTCTTTGATTAAACTGTTTTTTTTTTTTTTTTTTTTTTTTCGTTCGTTATCTCGGAACAGAAGAAGGAATTGGCCGCTCTGGAAACCGAATTGCAGAGCAAAGTCAGATCCTTGAACGAGCATCAGAGTAAAGTCGACAGAATGGAAGAAGAGCTGTTGGTGATGGCTGAGAAGCAGAAGCAAATGTTATCGTTGGAGGTGAGAATCACAAAAGTTTGTTTCCTCCGATTTGTTCGGAATGAAAAAATAAATGAAAAATAACTGAAACTAAAACTAAAACTCTCATTTATAGTTCGAAGGACAAGAGATAACGGAAAATAAATTGCTACTTGCTAAGCGAACGCAGGAGCAGCTGCAAGAAATTCTGCGGCGAAAGCAGAGTTTATCGTTGAATCTGAAGCGCGCTTTACCCGCTTCGCCGGGGGGAAGATCGACGAGTAGCGATGAAATGGTTTCGAGTTGCGACTTGAAATCCTTCCAAGATGCGTGCAATAGAAAATTGAAGATCGCTTCCGCGCTTTGTCTTCTTCCGCAAGATCTTCCGAGTTCCGTGGAAACCGTTGAGACATTTCACACAGCAGCCGCCGACTCGCCGGAGTTGCGTTCGCTGTTTCCGGAAACTTCGGCGTTTCTTGCGCGTCGTAAATCGGAAATAGTGGAAGGAGTGGCCAAAGAAAAATTACTGGACGATGAGAAGCGCGACGCGGAGATGTGCATCGAGTGTGAGATCGACGAGAAGCCAAGAAAAATGATTGAATATTCCACGGAATTGCCGAAGATGCATTCCGGCAATGGGAGACTTTTGGAGTCACCGATAGACGAACAGTGTCGCGATTCCAATTGCGATGGCGACTCGGAAAACGGCGGTAAATCGGATTCCGGTGCGCCATCGCAGTCGGGTTCGATGCGCAACAGGGCGGAGTCGCAGGAGACTCTCGCCGTCGATGAAGAATCTCTACTCCGCGATAATCAAATGATGAAAAGACTGAATCAGCGAATCGCCAGACAACGAATGCACGTTATGAGATGTCTGGAGGCTAATACACCATCTAAAGACGATCTGAATCGACAAATATCGATACTGCAAGATCTACAAAAACAGCAAATCGAATTGGAAGTCTCACTGTTGGAAAAGGAGAAGAATTCTCTGCGCGATCAGGTGGATCAGAGGAGAGTTAATACGGCTATTGATTATTCGGAATCCGAGTCCGGAGATGCGGGACACTGGAGTTCCGGAGCTTCGGGAAATAATACATCGACTGTGCCTAATCCCTCTACCGCGAGGCCTCCGATGACTTCGAGGGGAACTCTGAGCGATCCGGACGAGGAAGTCATCAAAAGTCGCCCTGTCGTCTCGAGAAGTTCGCCGAATCGCGGCTATTCGTCGGTTTATCTCACCGTGAGTTTCGCCGGTTTTCCATCATTCCGCATCTGTATACTTTTTTTTATGGATTCATTTTTTGTCCCATCGAATTTGGAATTCATTCAGCTGATGGATGATCCGTATGTTTTATTGTACTCTTTATTTAACGCGTTCTTTTCTTTTCTATTTAATTTCGCAGAGTCTCAATCGAGGAGATCGTCTCGGCAGTCCGTATTCTCTGTCTATTACGAGATCTCTGCCGTCTTTGATAGGGAGCGACGGCAATTGCGAAAACGTTATCAACATGATAATCAGCGTGCCGTCGTACGTTATACGAGGCGCCGGTACCTCGAGTCACTACGAGTACGAAGTGAGGGTTGTAGCGCAAGACGATAGTTGGACCCTTTTACGACGGTATCGACGATTCCGCGAACTATACAATTCAATGCGACAAAAATACGGCAGTAAGGTGAGAGCACTGAAAAAAAAACTGTTAGCTATACGCACATTAAAAAATGAGAATGGCAATCGACCGGAAATATTCGTTTCAGAAGTTACGATGAATGCTAAAATTCGATATCTCGAAATTCTTCAAAGTGTCGGAATCGCCTTTTTCCACTTCATTGAAAACAACTTTTTTTTTTTTAAACTTCGAAAGGCTGTATTTCGGCGTTCAGATTATTGGAAAAGAGAATAAAAATCGATGTTACAGTTAAAATGACGAAATTTTTCGAAAAGTTTACGGCAAATCGCGAATATTTTTTCATTTTTTTTTGTTTGTTACAACTTTCAGTGGAAAACTGCGATTTTGATTTTCGAAGTAACGTAAAAAAAAACGTAATTTTTTTGGAACGACGAGTTTATCGGACCAAAGTGCGGCTATGCTGTTGGTTTAGTTGAATTTAATCGAAATACCTGAGTAAATCGTTTCATACATTTCAGGTGGCAGCGATACGTTTTCCGCCCCGTCAAGTATTTCCCCGATACGAGATCGTCGCTCGTCAACGAAGGAAACGTCTCGAGGAGTATCTACGATCGCTGCTCCAAGTTTGTTCGGAACTTTCGAGTTGCGAGCCGCTATACAAATATCACGGTAATTTGGGAAACATCGACAAGCAATCACTTCTAGAATTCAGTTCTTTCTTCCGACGGGGAACCTTCGAGAGCAGCAAATACGGGACCAGCTAAGGAAAGCTTCACCGTCCACGTTGGTGGTTTTTCATACTTCTTGTTTTATTTTTTTTCCGAAGTTCAGCGTCCGCCGTGGGGGTCGCAGACACTTTCTATAAAACGGTCTAATAGTTTAAGTTATTGCGAAAGTGCGAAAGTTGCTTAATTTGTGTTATTTAATTATTTATTGACGAAGATTTTTGTTTCGTTCGTTAACTTTATGGTAAATGTGCCGCAGACGAACGGTGAGATATACAGAGTCGGGCACATCGCTTAAATAGGCATCCAGCGTGGACTTTCCGGGTCCTGAATAACTTCGAAGTTATCGCGGGAACACGCGTTGCGTTCCCATTTCAAGAGCTCGAAATAAGTTCTCGCAAAGAGTCGCGTATATCAACATTTCTGCATAATCGCTTTGACGAATATCAGTATTCAAATAAAATCATTACGCACTAAGAATTAAAAAAAAAAGAAAAGAGTAAAAATTAGAAGAAAAAACAAACAAACAAAAAAAATAAAAAATTTATTTTCGATGAAAATATGAAAAATCACGAAGTTGAGAATTATAATTTGAAAACGATGGATCTGAGATGAAAATGCGAATTGACGATGATAGCCGAGTTAATTTTTCGTGGGCAATCGAAACGTTATTATAGCTTTTCAACACGCATATTGACTGAGTATCGACCTATTCGGTGATACATACTTCCTAATTATTTAATTAATTCGTTATATTACGGATATCGCGTTAACGACGCGTCAAACGCGGAGAATAATATTACCAATATATATATATATCGCTGTTATGCATCGCTTTACCGTGACAATGAAATTCTATCGATAATAAAACCCGCGGAACAGCTCTCTCATGTTGAAAGAAATCTTCTAACGATATATCGCACAGAATTGTTTTTTCCACAATTGTTATTTCGTTCATTTCGCGTGTTAATAATTCGGGGATCGAATGAAATTACACGAAATCCCCGTAAGAATCGGCTAAACTATATCGTCTTCTAATTAGTATACTGTAATATGATCGCAAGAAAAAAAAAAGAAGAAAAAAAAAAGGAGAAAAAAAAAAAAAAAAGTTGCGAAAGCCGGTAAACGGCGAGTTACGCGCGATCGTTATTTTTCCCCAATGGCTGTGCAAAAACGGATTCTTAGGAACCTCTGATGTTTAGCGATCCCAGCGTATAAATATATATATATTATTAACGGCGCTAAGAGAGCATCGCTACTGTACATTTAGCAAAGTATATATATATATATATACACACATTATATAAATTATACATACGACTATATTCTGACGTACGTTACCTCATGTTCCATATCCAACTTCCAAGATGCTCACCAATAAGCTTTTTTACACCTGACGTCTCTGTACATATTAAACGAATACAATAAAGATGTATCGTAGCCTAGAAGATTAAAAAATAATAATAATCAGTAATCCCTAATTTTCGGCGAGAAAATCAAGAAGACATTTATTGTACATCAATTTTTTTTTAATTCGCTTAAATAGAGGTAAGAATATCATGATAGCTATTATCCTACGGATATCAGTTTTTTTTTTCTACATCACATTCATTCTTAATCACCATTTATAAAAAAAATAATGGCTCTGCGGCTCATTTCGTTTGGCTTTGTACAAACGGACTTTTCTCATTATCGCGTCTCCGATGCGTTGAGCACTCCGAAGAAATTCACGCACTTACGATAACTCCGAGTGCGAGGCGTGTGATGTAAAAAAAAATCTAACAGAACACGAAATAGTTTTTCTCGCGTGAAAAAAATTTGTGACTAAAGTATTTCGCGATTTCGACTTGTGTAATTTTCTCCGTGACGGCGCTTCCGGTGAACTACCGAAATTTTTTAACCGGAGGCGACGAAGTTTTTTTTTTTTTTTTTTTTTTATAGAAGGAAATTACGATGCAACGAAATTAATGTCAGTCGGCTGAAAAAATTGATCGAAATGTTATCGCATAAACCGGAAGTGCCGATAGTTCGAACTTCATATTCGAAAAACAATGTTTTCAGTAGAAAATCTTGTGCTGTACAAGAAAAATATGGTCGTCGATATTAAAGTTTTATCGATCTCCGAAATTATTCGAATAATCTACGCGATAATTAATTATAGAATCAATCGTATGCGCGAAAAATTGATTCACAATAGGTCGTTATAATCTAAACGTTTTTTTAATGAGCGTAATGTGTCATGAATAATGCCGAGGATCGCGGAAAGCTCTCGCATGACGCCGGTGATAATAAATTATAGAAGACAGTAGAAGTTACAGTTTCGATTAGTGTTGTTAGAAATTAAAACTATATGAATACTTGTTCGCTGGCGAGACTATCAGCGAATGGTGCGACTATTACCCGAGTCGCGAAATAGAATATAAGTCCAAATGTTATGGAGATCGGTAGAGCGGGCAGTGCTTTCTTGAAGATCGCCAGTAACAGTAACGTGAGACACAATCCCTGTAAAAAAAAAAAAAAGGAAAAAAAAAATTTCACATCAATATCTCAAATTGTTTAGCGATCTATTCGATAAATTCGATTAACACCTCACGTACGGGAGACTTTTCACCGGCAAAATAGAACGTCAATTTCGTTTGCGCGTAACAACAATCCGCAAAAGCGTAAAACAAATCGAAACCATCGAAAAAACAGTTCCACGATATATTACAATTTTTTTTCAGAACTTTTCCGCATTTTTTTCCATCGTACGTGAGGAGTTAAGAAAAAATGTGATAAAATTTATATCGCAAACGCACAATGAGTATAGCTACGAAACAGGCGAGTGTCGTATTCCAATCGCCGAAACTCGATGCCTTTCCAACGAGTACACTGTAGAAAACGAAATCGCCGAGACCCAATTTCACACCGCGTTCTTCCTCAGCCATCATAGCCTGAGACGTTCCGGTGACTGAGCGTTGAGGTTGCTGAGTCGAGGAACTTTCATTATGCGTTCTCGTTTCCGACGCTCCCGGAGCGTTTTCTCGAACTTGTTGAGCTCTTCGGGTGCCTCGATCGGCTGTACGAAAAAAAGAGTAACGCTTCGTTCAATACGCTATTCAAAGAACGTTAATTACGATAATCGTTTTTTTTTTTTTTTTTTTTTACCGTGAGTCTCGACCCATTCACTGGTGAAACCGCTCTCTTCGGCGTCCCCGGAGGAGGAATTGTTCTGATTCTGGGTTTGCGCTCGAGCGGGCGAAGCGACTTCGTCGCCGGCTGCTGTGTCTCCGCTCGCCATCGTCGCTGCGCCAACATATCCGGCGTATGTTACCGTGAAACTGTACAATATCGTTGACGAGTAAATGAGAGCCGGAAATATCGGTTCATTTCTTTCTTGTGCCGTTTCAACGAGAATCCTCAATGGTCCCTTCGGCGTCAATACGGCTATCAAATCTGCGTGTTACGATGAAGAAAAAAAATTAATGATTGATACGATATTTGTGCGCCGAGTGGATTGTTAATTAATCAATGGAACACCGCGCACCCCAAATACTGATCACCGCCAAGACGACCCATGCCGTCCACTCAGGCAGATATTTTATAAATACGAGTGCCATGAGAGCCGCGATAAATATGAGATACGCTTGTTGAAGTGGCAACGGTCCTTGCCAATGGATACAAATCATCCCGACAACGCCGAAATTCCACAGTCCTATAGCTAACGTTATCAAATCCATTGGAATGTTGTAAGCCTTCAATACTTCTCTGAAAGAACAATCAAAATTAATAACTCTCAACAGCATCGTTAACTTTACAACAACAGTTAACTTAAAAAAAAAATTCTTTTGCGAAAAGCCGAAACTAATCACATTTCTTCGCTCAAAATGCCGTCCATTAAATCGATAATCTACAAGGTGCAGAATCGATTTGAATTCTTTGCATTTTTCACCGATAGATTATTCAAGAAAATGAAAAAATAATACTTTTAAAATTATACGAAAAAAAAAAAAAAATTCAAACGTAACAAACTCTTTGAGAAAACGATCTCCACGCAGTTGAAAATTTTATCAAAGATTCATTTTTTTTTACGTTTCAATACGATTCAGAAGAAAGCCGAATGGACCAGAAAATCGATTATCATCTCGGCGATTCATAGGTCGATTATTAGTTAACGGTTTACTCACTCGCAATACAATATTGAGAAGAGGAATAGCAACATTAAAGAGCTTATTATCAGCCAAGCGTGGATGACTTTGTAAAATCTGTATTTGTACAGAACAATGAGAACGACAGTCATACACACAATGACCCCCATGAGAATTAATGAATTGGCAATTGCCTGCCAAGCTTTGGTACTGTTGTCATCGCTCTCTTCGTGAAATGGCGTGTAAACCCTGCAAATTAAATATTGTTAGCGGACGTTAGGGGGATAAAAAGGATCGATGTAAGATAAAAATGATAGCGAAACTTGCAGATATACGCCTTTAGTTGTGTAAAAAGTTATCGAACTGATGGTAGCTACGACGACCAACATGCATAGCGAAACGGGAACAAATAGTTTTATGACGTGCGCAGCTCCATATTTGAGTTCTTCTTCTTCGTCATCCTGCGGATAAGGCTCTCCAGGCTCTCCTTGGCCTCTGGAACCTCCTTGACTCCTTCTTGCCACATTGACGGAATTTGACGATTGCGGAGCTTCGATTCTTACCTCAGGAACGCCGTCAACCTGTGATTGGTCCAAATGTCAACAAAAACAAATCGAAAATCGGAAAAATATCGTTGTTTGGTTCGCGATTTTACCTCCTCATTGTTCGAAATCCTGGAGCGACGTTTAAAACGCGCACCCGTGGCACCGACGCCGTCAGCTCGTGTCTCAGCGACGTGGCCGTCCATAAGGCCGGTGTATTCGTCCGCCGAATCGTAATTGGATTCAGACATTCATGAATTTTCGCCCAATTTCACAAACTTTGGTTTTTTTTAACGCGCGTAACGAGATATTAGTGTTGATAATACTTCGAACGAGGTTAGCTGTCAATCGCTCGATGTTGCGTTATCTTCGTGTTTTACTTCACCAAAAAATCGTCGCTGCTTCTTTTATCATCTATCCTAAACTGCCATTGTTGATTCCGCGATCGAATCGTTGGAAATTTTGATCGATCGAACCCTCGTTAATTAAGCGTATTATCGCGAATATTTTTTGGAGCAAATCTCGGAAAGGTTATGTGAGTAATGCAATGACTTCATGATAAAACAACCCTGCCGTCTGGTGGTCGTAACGGGGGGAGCGACCGGAGCGACTGAAAAGCAGACACAACAGCATGAAGACCAGTCTTCATGGGGGTACACGTCACAACTACGATACGAAGGATGTTCTACGATTTGTAAAAAATTCGTATAGATAAAATCGTGTTGTTTGAATTTAATTCGAATATGGAGACGTTGTATCATCAAACGAACAAATTGGTTCAAGAAACGCAACATTTATTCACGCAGCTGGAACGAAAATTGCCTAACCTCGACCTCGGCGCAGTGGAGAATGATATAGAGTCGAAAATTTATATGATAAACAGGTAATTACTCCGAAAAAAAAAAACGGAAATTATAACTTTAAACATCTGTTACAAATTTTTTTTTTTTCTCGTCAAATAGCAATTGCGAACGGCTTGACGTATTGTGTCTAAAGGGTCCCATATATCAGCGTCAAAATGCAAAGATGCGAGTCGACCAGTTGAAGTACGACAGTCGTCATTTGGCAGCGGCTTTGAATTCTTGGAGAAATCAACAATTTCGGAAAAAACAAGAAGAGGCGGAACGTGAGGCACTCCTGTCGCAACAATTTACCCCCAATGATCACGTCGATATTCTCATCGATCACAGCGTTCAGCACAACAATAGTTTGAGAAACGCGTCGCAGGGCATCGACAATCTTCTGCAACATGGATCCGGAATATTGGATGGCCTTAGATCACAGAGAATGACGCTGAAAGGAGCCCACAAACGTCTCATAGACATCGGAAATACATTGGGACTTTCAAACACAACTATGAGGCTTATAGAGCACAGGGCACGACAAGACGGCTTTATACTTGTCGCCGGAATGGTTATTACATGTCTTGTCATAGTTCTCGTTGTCGTTTATTTGACTTAGAAAATTGCATTCCGAAATTCTACAATTTGTACATATTAGCGATTAATTAAAAATCATTTATTACGAAAAAAAACGGAAAACGTCGTTGAAATATTATTGCGAGTTTCGAAAATTTTCTTATACCTTAAACAATGTTTCGTTATATTTTTGTTAATGCCTTTTCCAGCAATACGGAAAATTAATTCGTTTGGGAAGCAAAATATTGTTTTTTTTACGATGAAATTTAGTTTGATACTTGCAAATGCAAAATGAATTGGAATAACGTGCCTTGTCTTTGATTAGCCGGCATAGGAAAACATTCCAGAATTCGACAATATGTATGAAAATGCTCCGAAAAATTTGCAAAAATTGACGGAAAGGGGAACGCGGAAATTCACGGAAAAAGAGGATTCGATGAAATATCGGTCCGAGGAAAAGACAAACACTGTCTGTACTTAGACTGCTCCGAAATATAAAAATGCTTCGGAAAATTTGCAAAAATTCACGAAACGCGTGATGTGCCTTTTCGAATAATCGACGTGTACTGCAGGTAGGATTATCTGATTTACTATAGATACAGCCATTGAGAAATAAACATATGCGAAGAAACATAGGTCGTCGTAATTGATTCGTACCATTTTCGCGCGGCTCTGAAAATTCGTTATTCCGTAGTCATCGACCCACACAACGAATGATTTATAATATGGATGCTACAGTGACGTACGTGAACTACGGAGTATTCGTAATAACGTGAAAATAAAATGCGTCTTTTCGATCGTTCGAAAATTATGCAAATTTCGTTATTATTTAGAGATAAACATTTGTTCGACTCGAAATGAGTGTATGAATGGGTTTGTTAATTAACAATGCCACACAAATCCAAGGGTTCCGGGATAAAATTTAATGAGCGAAGATTTATTTTTATTACGAAATAAATAGACTGAATTGCTATAAAAATCTCCGAAAAAAAAAACTTCCTAAATCGAAGTAACATTTTTCGAGTGATAAGTAATAATTCACAATGTTCGTGAAGATTGATCGCCGACAGATCATCATCGTTAACGATTTTGAATTTTTGTTTCGCCGCTCGTTAAATTCGTAGAAGCATTACCGTGTTATGATTGTTATGCCTTGAAAGCTGGATTCTCCCTCTCCTCCGTCTTCCGTATTAACAGAGAGGGGACGCGGTTAGAGAGTTGAAACTTCTGGCGTCCCTTCCACTGGCCTTTCGGTACCCCGGCCCCGAGTACACATTTTTTAAAAGCATCATTCTTCAGCTTGCTACGATCGCGTCTAGTCGACTTTCCGATTATCTCCGTAGGTTTATCCATTCACGAGAGGGTTGACACTTGGCGCAGGAATATTCAACGATCGAGTGTTTCGGTGGCCCTGGATGGGTTTGAATTCAGTCCACGTTTTTATTTCCTATTCGTGACTAGATCCACACTCATCCATGGAGACTGGAACCGTTAACACACACGTCGATACAATACTTCAAACAAAAACTATTCGCGCGTATCCAGAGAATGTACATTAAGACATCGACGTCGGTACGACAGAAGAGCGACGAAAATTTGAATTTTCACGTTCAACATGTTCCCGCAAGGTAAAAATATTGGTATTCTCTATTCATAAAATGTGTAAACTTCGTTATTATTAAATTTGTAAAAAAAAAATCGTAAAAAAAAATAATAATAAAAATCATAAAAATCGAACGTTTTTTGTCGATACACGATAAATTTTGTACTATGCGCATTTTTATATTATTGACGATACGTAAAATTTTGAATCTCTCGAATGAATGGACAAACGAAGAACGTTCGCTTGGCGTCGCATCCGTAAATAAATCGTAAAACCCTCGAGTCCCAAGCCAATGGCTTCAAGATTCCTTTCAGTTTTCTTTGTGTGTGGAACACCTGCCGTAATTCCCCTCCAAGTTCTTCCTCTCCTTCTTGGCTCCGCTGCCCGCCCTTTGCCTCTTACCATCCGTACGGTCGTCCTTCCTGAATAACGGTAAAAACCCCCCCGAAGCATACGAAGCCCGTTCCCTATTCTGTGCTACGAGGCTGAATCCGGCTGAAGTCCAGGTACACAGGGTCCCCTGGCCTTTCGTAAATTCTACCCTCTTTATATTATTCCGATGCGTATCCGACGCGAGGGTCTTTCGGTACCCCAGGTGCCGCCCTGAATCGTCCAGATTTTTTTTCATCGGTTTTACCGAACGTCTTGAAAATCTTTGTGAAAAAAAAAAATTCGAATACTAAAAAAGCCCTTTGCGGTTTTTTTTGTCGAGAAATTCTCGTGACAAGATTTTGCAGAATTTGATTTTTTAAAAGATCGTAAGCGCATGAGTTACGGGATTGAAATTTATCACGTAAATAGAGCATTAAATTTCCTCCGTTTGCGATGATTTTTCGTCACGAGCCGTGTAGCAATAACATTTTTATAACTTTCTTTGAACATTTCGGGAATAATGGGGTCATTTTTAAACGATCAAACTCCGTGATAGATCGTTGATCGCTGCCGAGCAAAATGTATCCCCCGTCGATATTGCCAATTTACGAGTTTCGTAAATTTTCTATTCATAAAAGTGACAAAAAGAAAATAACGATTGCAAATTGAATTTGTAGATTATTTCCTTATTCGCTACCATACCTCGTAAATCTTTGTCGATAAGGAAGTCAAAAAATGAATAAAAATTCCTCGTAATGCGGCAATTATTTCGAAGCGCGTAAAGAAGATTCCTCTATTCCACGATTTCTTCTTCTACGAAAGATTAGAGTAACAAAAGGGGATTTTTTTTTTTACAATAACGTTTGAGCAAATATTTATTTTTTCTCAATATTTTTTTCTTATGTTCAATAAAACTTCACTGAAATACATGAATAAATGATAATAAATTCAATTTCAACACCTCAGCCGATATGTCCCGATAGTCGTTATTGCGACAGACATTTTACGAGCGTAAAATTTTACTTTTTACTCAAAGCTAAAGGCGATATGAAATACCCGCCCTATGGGCGCTCAGTCGATAATAAAAACTGTAGCACAATTTTTTTTCCAAGATGCGCAATTTTTAGCGTCAAATATAAATAGAATGCCATTGAGTCTATGAATTTTAGACATGAGATCTTTAGCACCCCGAAAAAAATTACAACAACTTTATTACCGACCGCAGTCACTTCACGTGACCTTAAAATACATTCGATAGACTGGTAATTAGCAAAGCTATATATTACACAAATTTCGATTCATGATTTTCCGTATATTTTCCTCGCAATAATTTCGTCCAAATGTTCATTCCAAAGTTATACATCAACGAGAAACCGCGAAATAAAATAAGGGTGCGATATTCGCGATATTCCTCGTCGATAAATTTCTGTCGTACAGATTTTCAATTGACTCACTGCATCATCATCGACTCACTCACGAAAAACGAAGAGTTTATTTGGTATTAATTAGATGCATTTGTGCCGTGGAAAAGCACTTTCTTAAATGAAGAAAAAACGAAAAAAAAAAAAAAAAATAATAACGTGATCCGCGTCGAGATACACGATAGATAATCACGACGATTGTCAAGTCGTTAATTTTGAATTAATTGACTATATGTATCAAGTACTTTGAGACTCCAAATTCAATTGAGCTAATCGCGCTCTTCCCTCTTCTTCGTTTTCCGAATCGCACGATGATTCGGGATTCGAATTGATTTCCTCCAGAGCTCTTCTTATCTGAGCTCTCAATTGACCCGCCGCCTTTCTCACTGTTGCGTGATTCTGTTTTATTTGTTTTGCGCAACCGAGCAATCCGTTCCACGCGGCAACGTTCGTCTGTCCGAGATAAAGTTCTTTCCACAATTGTATACTGACCGGCGCTACACTCGGCCAGATAACACCTGGATGCGGTTCGTACAGAGGATTCAAAAGGTTTTCCAAAATTTCCGGTTGATTCATATACGACCAGAGACTGTATGTTCTTTCGGAGAGCTTCAACTGCGCCCTCTCCGCTTCGGAATCGCCTGAAATATCAAAAACGTAACTCTCTTAGATTTCGAAAAGCCCATTATTACGATTCATTAAAAATAATCTATTATACTGATTTATTATACTTTCAGTCAATTTATGCCGATTTATATTACTGTCAATATCGATCTCTAATAAATAACGTATCATTTTATTTTATTTAAAATTTAATTTCAATGAAATCAATTAATTTTTAATTTAATTTATTTTATTTTATTATCTGTTTTTTTTTTTAATTAAAATTTGATTAACCCCTCGCGTACGAAGGACGAAAATACACGTCGGAATTTTTCGATCTATCGTTACCTTCAATTGCCCCGTTTAACTATAAAAAATTGCGAAAAAATTCTGAAAGAAATTGTAAAATAACGTTGAACTGTTGGTTTTTCGATGGTCCAAAGAGATTTGTTTTTCGTTTTTGTTTATTGTTGTTACGAGCAAATGAAATTAGCGATCTACTTGGCCAGCGAAAAGTCTCCCGTACGCGAGGGGTTAAATATTCGAGTAATAAATATAAAAAATAACGGATTCGAAAGGGAGACGTTGAAACTTACCGAGGAACGTTCCGTAGTCGCAGGAATAAGCGTATTTAAAAAGCTTCACGAGTAATTCCGCTGTATACTCGAAGCTGTATTGGAATTGATAATGCAATTGGTACAGACAATCGAGAAAGAGAAGAAAAGTCGGCGCATGTGGGGGATTCTGTGAATGTGAGGGATGGTAAGGACCGTGTCGAGTCCTACTGAAGAACGGATGTCCGGCTTGCAGCCACTCGCGTTCTATCAGCGCTTGAAGACCTCGAACCGTTCGGCAATCGGGATTTAGAATCGTTTGCGTAAGACTCGTCACCACGAGCGTCGAATCCCGTCCGGTGCCACCTGCGCAGAGTATCAAACTTTGTAAAATTAATAATTCAAATAATTGTTATTTGTCGAAGAAAAAAAAATTCTATTAATCGAACAGAAATTACGAGCGGCGATTAATAATCTCGTTTCGGACGTTTCGAAGACTTACAAAGGGTTTGGTGGGCATATAACTCCACATTACTGTTATATTCTCAAAATCGCAGATGGAAACTGACAATTTGAATTTTATGTAATTCGCGTAAAAATTGAGTATTTTAGTTGAAATTTTTTTGTGAGAAACAAACGCCGTGATTTTGTTTATCCGGATTCGATTCTCGCTGATTCAAGTTATTACAGAGGATCTGTATTTACGCGGATCGACTCACCGTGTACCAGAACCGCTGCCGATTCTTGATGAAGACACTGCGCTGCGACGCAGGCAGCGTTCAGAGCGCTTTGAACGGCGGTTAGCCATCCGCTGCTGTCGAGTCTCGATAACCATTGACCAGTCGAACAATTTGTGTCGTTGCAAGCATCGGTGAGTTTATAAAGACTGTCGGCAAGTTCGGAAAGTCGCGGCACACTTTTGTAAACTTTTCGCCACTGTGGATACGCCGCGTCAATTTCCGTACCGCCGCCCCTCGCGCGGGCACTCTGCGCTTGATTCGCCGATCTTGTGTCGACGATGTATCTGATAAATGATAAAATATTCATAAATTACCCGAATACTGATTAGTTTTGCAGATAAACGATATTAATAAACAAACCCACGACGTCCGGCGCCCAAAACTGCATTTAGAAGTCTCTCGTCTTCTTTACATCGTTTTCCTGTTGCACCGCAGAGTGGCTGACCACTCCGAAATAAAATACTCTGAAAATAATTGTAATACATTTTATTAATGTATGTTGATACGGAAAAATATGGATATCGTATTAAATTCGGTGAAAATAAAGAAAAAAAAAAAACGAGATGAATACATACACCTCCTTCGTGTCTGTAACACAGAACGGGAAATCTACCGCCGTCCCGAAAATTAGCCGACAGCAATATAACAGTATCGTCGATGTGACGAGGTACGATTATCGCCGAAGGATACGAATTGCAAACGCTGTAGTCGCGATTCAGATGACTAATTCGCCATTCATCTCCGTGAGATGCCAATAAACGCGACCATTCGGATACCGGCGTATAAGCGGACCATCCGTCCTCTATCTGGGCTTTGGTATTATTGACGCTTTTTGGTCTGAAAGAAAAGGGATACTGCGACAATTGATCTGCAAACAGATGAAATATCTTTATCAAAGATTTTTCTCCTTTATTTTCTTAATCGTTAGAAATTCTACTGAATTTAGACTAAAGATCGCGTCATTTACCGTGAATCAATAATTAGAAACGCATCCAAGAAGAAGATAATTACTCTTAATTATTACTCTTAAGTATTAATATGCACTGATTTTTTGCAGGGAATTTTTATAGCATTTTTTTAATGATGAAACCACAGTAAGTCGATTTTAATGCTTAATCTGTGACTTAAATCAAAGTGGCAATTTTTTTTTCTTCATTGCCTCAGTTGACTAAATATCAAGTAAAATAAGTTTTTCAATAAATCAAACCAATTGAAATATGCAATTTTTAGATCTTTTTCACAATTTTTTTTTCTTTTTTATAAAAAATTCATTGGTTTTGGAAATTCAATTTTTTTTTACCAATCGTTTTTTTCAAATTTCAACAACAATCGTTTTATCGTTCTATCAATGAAAAATAAAGCAGAATTTGATTATTATAGGGGTAAACATTTTTTTTTTTTTTTTGCAAAATATCATTTAATAAAATAATAATAATTATATTATTATTTTATATTGTAAAGGGGTCAAAATACTTGGGACAACGATTCTTACCTAAAGATGATAATTTTTCCAGAGTCGCAGCGAGACTGATAACTTCGTCGGTATTGTTTATGTCGAGTTGAAGAATCCTAAAGTCTTTCAGCTTTAATGTTATACTGCCACCGGGACTTTGGCTATTCATTTTTCTCTCGATAACGTCGATGTTTCGATAGAGCAACTGATCGAAAAAATCGTATGATAAAATTGTTTGTTCATGTGGAGAAAATCATGCAAACAAATGGATTCTTACCCAGAGTTCTTTTCGCACATCCTGACTGGACGATAGAAGCAGATGATGAACACTGAGCAATAATGTACCCTCCAAGGATTGTTCCCGACTTTTATCGTCGCGCTTTTGCGTCAACAAAACATTTTCGAGTTTCGGTACTGTTATATATTCCATTGTCGCACGACAATTCGCGGCGTTTACCAATAATTTTACGTGTGTATTGTTTAGCGTAAGACAAACGTGTCAACAATTTGACAGATCGACATAACCTTCCATGAACGGTTTATTTTTAACTACACCGACGATGCGAACGAACTTATTTCGCCGTTTGTCAATTGATTTTTAATGTTATTAACGATTACGAGCGATAGGCAACATCGAGGATTAATGTTGAAACCTTTATTTCAATTGTAACTCGTTTATCGTATGGATACAATCTCTCAGGTGGGAAGATACAACTGTCATATACTCTTGCAGACTCTTTTTTTTTGTGCTGGACATGCGCACTGGGAAAAAAAAATATAAATGCGCTCCACAATGCTAATTGGCTGATTGTCATGGCATAAGAGTGAATAATACGTTTTTAATTATATTTTCTTTTATTCTTTTTGTAACTATAATATAATAATTGACATCGCTAAAATATAGTAAGTAGTCAGGTTTGTCTATTGTTTAATATGACTTGTGTGACGCCCGCGGTCAACAGTAGGCGTTCCGCAAGTTGGAAACAACCAGTAAGAACACAGTACCGATTATTAGTTACCAATTGAAATGCAATAACAATGGTAGAGGAGACCACAGTAGTGTGTGTAGAGAGTAGAGACCTTGCACCCTTACATCATCCCATGTGATCTGGAATTGCAAGATGGCGGACAGATAAATACAAATTTTTTCTATTCTCTTTAGTTATACGGAATTTGTATAAAAAAACTTCAAAAGGTTAACCGGTCATGCGGTGAAACAGTCGCATTACTGCGCTATACAATTTTTATTATATAATTATAAATAATATCAAGTTTCACTAAACAGTGTTGAACAATAGTGTTCAGTAGAGACCGGTGAAGAACTCAGTATTTACATACAGAACTTGTAAACAGAATTAATATTCGTGAATACAATTGTGCTGTAACGTCATGTGCGGCAGTTCGATTTGTTCGATAAAACATTTATTGAACTCTCACGACGACTGATAATAAATATAAATCGCGGTTGATGACAATAACAGATTGTTGTATTTATCTCGACGCCAATCTCTGGTGTGTTTTGCCATCTGCAACTTTTATTTATCGCGAAACCTCGTGACCAATTAAGATAAATCGTCCATTTACTTGATAAAAGTGTAAATAATTTCTAAGTTTCTTGAATTTTCTTCATTGTTGCAACGAATTGTGCATTGAGAAGATGGATACTGAGAAAAATATATTGAGAGGTCCAGAATCCTTCGTAACTCTGCCAGCTGATCTATCGTTGGGACAATTTTTATTGGATCGTCTTCCTACTTACGGAGACAGAGTTGTTTTGGTAAATATTAATTTTTTTGTCTTATCGCTATGATGGAAACTGCGCATCATCTATGCATCACGTTTGAGACGTATTTATTGCATTCTGAAATTTATTATTTTTACTCGTTTATTTTTTAAAAAGATCTGAAATTAATATTAATTTATTACATCCAATAAATATCCATAAAAATTGTTTGGTTGACATAACTGTTGCAGTGCAGTCTTAAGAAAAAAATTGATTTATCGTTTTATTATGCATGCGACTGCTAAGATGTTAAGACATAGCGTCTTTGATTTGATTAAATATCGATAAAAGTTAAACAAATGAAATTATTTCAATGATCAAAGTAAATCACGAAATGTGTGAAAATATTTATTTTATTTAACATATTCTAAATTTCGAAAAAATGTTAATGGTATATTTTTTAATACGAATTTTTTTTTTTTTATTTTTTTGTTTTACTTTTGATGGTATTTGTTGAGACACAAATACAGTTTTTACTGTCATTGCTGAACTTCGACACTTGAAAAAGCAACTCGTAAATTTCAAGTCATTGTTATCTAATCGCGGATATAATTACTGCATTGGCGCATTCATTTGTGTTAAATATTCACGTCTCATCGTAGCACACTATCGAAAATGATTATATAACGCTACTGTTAAAATTTAACGAGGCGTTATGCAAAATTACATTTCAAAATTCTATACAGAATTTTTTATTTTTCAAGAATAGTTGCCATATGGCCGTTAATTTCAATTAATTCTCGTTAATTTTTTTAACAATTAAAAAAAATAAATTACATTTTTTTTTACGATCTTTTTAACCGATTTATAAAATAAAAAAATGTTCTCTATGCAAGAAAAGTACTTTTCTTAATCTCTGTTGCAAAATGTACGATGGATTCTACAATTTTCTATTTATCTTTTCACAGATCGACAGTGAAACGGATAAGGAACTAACGTTCGCGCAACTTCTCGACGACAGTCGTCGATTGGCCGTCTACTTGAGTAATAATGGAGTGAAGAAAGACGACAAGATCGCTGTTTGCAGCGAGAACAGTCTGAATTTTATTATCCCCATATGTTCGTCATTATATTTGGGAGCGGCGAGTTGTCCGCTGAATCCGGGATACACCCGCAGGGAGTTTATTCACGCGCTGAATATCTCGAGACCCATTTACATATTCGTATCGGAATCGGGACTCGAAAAGTTGAATGAAATTGCAAAAGAATTGCCGTGGTCGCCGAAACTTGTATCGATGGGATTATCGACGATCGAAAATGTTCCGCGAATGTGCGATTTAATATCGTCGACGATATTGGCGAATCCCGAGACGTACGAAGCATGCAAAGTAAACGCAAGCGATCACTTGGTCGCCGTAATGTGTTCGAGCGGAACAACGGGACTTCCAAAGGGTGTAATGTTAACGGACAAGAATTTCCTCACGATAACATGTACTCTCATCGAAATGGCATCGCAAAATTTATCATCAAACACCATATCTCTCGGTCTGTTGCCGTATTTTCACGCCTACGCCTTCGTAATGTTGGTAAATCAAATTCTACTCGGCGTACCGGCGGTCGTATTGTCGCGTTTCGATCCCGAAATATTTTTATCGACAATCGAGAAGCATAAAATCCGTAACTTGTTTCTCGTACCGCCGCTGATGGTGTTTTTGGCGAAAAGTCCGCTCGTCGACAGATACGATCTCTCCAGCGTCAACAGAATATGGTAATAATAATGTTTACTTTTATATATCGAAATTATACTCATCGATATACCTATCGGAATGTTCTTTAAGCGATTTTGTAAAACAGGTGTGGAGCGGCTCCGTTATCTCCGAAAATTGAACAGCTCGTCTATGAGAGACTGAATAATCCGATCATAAAACAAGGATACGGATTGACCGAAACTACTTTAAGCGTCGTGAGAAACGCAACAGTCTCCAAACCCGGAAGCATTGGATCATTATCTCCCAACACGTTCGGTAATTCGCGAATTATTTTTTAGCAATGAAATTTTCATTTATTTGTAAAAATAAAAAAAATTAATAGAAAAATCGTTTAATTCGCAGGAAAAGTGATAGCGGTGGACGGGGATGGATCGCAGGAGCCTCTGGGACCTCGTCAGGAGGGCGAGTTATGCTTCAAAGGCGATCAAATAATGAAAGGCTACTGCGGCGATGAAAAATCGACAAAAGCGACAATCGACGCGGACGGCTGGTTGCATACCGGCGACATTGGTTATTACGACGAAGACGGGTTTTTCTATATCGTTGATCGATTAAAAGAACTCATAAAGTACAAAGGTTTCCAAGTGCCACCAGCGGAGCTCGAGGCGCTATTGCTTACGCATCCGGAAATCGACGATGCGGCGGTGTTGGGACTTCCCGACGAAATGTCCGGTGAATTGCCGTTGGCTTTCGTCGTCAGGCAACCGGAATCGAGAGTAACAGAGAACGATATAAAGGAATACGTCAATGGTAAGACGTTTCGTTGCGAAAAATCGGTAACCAATGCTGCAGAAAAAATTACGACGCCAATATTTTTTCAGCTCGCGTTTCCAGTCAAAAACGGCTGAGAGGAGGTGTGAGATTCGTCGAGTCGATACCAAAAACAGCGTCGGGAAAGATATTACGACGAGTGCTGCGCGAAAAGCTCAAATCGAAGCTTTAACGAGACGGTAGGTATGATAACAATGGCGACAAATTTTTACGCTATTAAATAAATGGTATCGTACTGATCAATGATCGATACGAGTAGATCAATGCCGGGGAACAAAGGTGAATACTACAATATTTTTATCATTGAATTTATTGGCGAATCGTTGGATTCGAATAAAAATAGTTCTATTACAAACGACGAGGTTTTTTCGACGTTTGCGAATAATTCCATTTTTTTTTTTTTTTTTTTTTTTTTTTTTTTAATCAGACTCTATACACTGAACGAACCATATCCCCGATTTCTTGAGCACTTTTTCTACACTCCACTGCGTTTTTATGCCCATATTATGTTAATTCAGTAAAAAAAAAAAAAATAGTATAAGAACTATTGGAATTGTTGCTTAATTTCGTCGGGAATGCGCGATATATACCACGGATGTATCTGACCGGGTGCCGTCGCC
Organism: Buathra laborator; assembly: GCA_934046635.1. Lineage (NCBI taxonomy): Eukaryota > Metazoa > Arthropoda > Insecta > Hymenoptera > Ichneumonidae > Buathra > Buathra laborator. Next base: position 13,225,458 of record OW203900.1, read on the forward strand.
AACACGCCTCTCGTGTTCGGATGAGACGTTTTAGCGTTATACGGATATCGCTCGCCGAAGAGATCTGTTAATTTTCCGCCGACGGCGTGTAGTATAGCTTCCGGTGCGCAGGTATCCCATCTCTTGCATCCGGGGCTCGCGAATACGTAAGCGTGAGCTTTGCCTTCCAACAAAAGTATTACCTGAAAAAAAAAAAAAAAAAAAAAAAAAAAAAAAAAAAACGTTAATCGATTAATTGATTCCAAAAATTTTTCGTAAAAAAAATGATAACGTGTCGGGAGATTAACCTTGTGACCGGCCCCTCCGACACGAAGTATCTCATCGGGTTCCATAGCGTCCAGAGCCGCTTGAACCGTTTTGTTCGAATGCGACCTGTAGAATGAAAAATTGTAATTACGCCGATTCTCATTATTTTTCAATTTTTTTGCGAGAAAAAATATCGCATACCGCGTGGTGGTGATTATCCTCTTTCCTTCCGCCGGGGGAATCGTCTTGAAACCACCGGTACCGACGCCTTCGATACCCCACAAAGTTCGTCCAACAATACTATCCTTTTCGTCGCGATAATAGGGTTGATGAATAACACCCCCGACTGCCCGATCTCCCACTGCAACTCCCACCAAAACGGTCACGTGCTCCACGAGCCCCTGCGTGTACTCCGAGGTACCTGAATGACGAATTAATTTTTGAAAACAATTTTTTTTCCGAAAGTTTTAAAAAAGTCGTTCCGTGGGATGAAACTAACCGTCGAGGGGATCAACCCAAATGCAAACGTCTTTGGGTTCCACGTTCTCGAGATGTTGAGGCAATTTGACTTTCAGGACATCCTGATCCATGTCCTTAATTATCCATTCCTTCGGAACTTCGCAACTCGATGTTCCTTCCTCGCCGATAATCGTGACTCCGGGATATTGACGAGTCAACGATTCTATAATACACGTTTGTGCCGAACGATCGGCTTCCGTTTGCAAGTCGTTTTTACCCTTTTCGACGATATTTAACTCCCCTTTGCTTAACACATCGCGTATTATCTTTCCCGCGTGAGCACTCGCCGCTACGGACGATGCCACTAAACGCGTTAGCAGAGGTGGACACTGCGCCATTTTATCTCAATTCTTTTTCCACTTAAGGATTAATTAAAGATAATATCGGCGGATATAGCTGATTATCGAAGATTCGGAGTATCTGAAATGGAAATGCACAACTGTTGTTCTCAGATCGTTATTGGGGACTAAACAGATACAGAAAAATTACGACTGAAAATCCGGCTTTGCAGAACCGATACAAGGATAAATGACAAAAAGTATCGAAAGGGAAACCTTAGCATCAAGGTTTCCCGGGGCTTGGAGCTAAGTATCAGTTTTATGTAACATTGGGCCTCGCGATTTTTTTTATTACTTATCGTATTCAAGGCAACGGTTGAACGAATCGATCCTGAAAAAGCATAATAGCAATTTTAACGACGCGCGTGAATAATTTATACGAAAAAACATCTAAAGTAATTCTAGTTTACGAAAAAAATAAAATAAACAAGTAAATAAAATAAATAAAATAAAATCATTTATGTTAACGAAAATATAGTCGATTATTAGTCATTACTCGCGTAAGCGTATCAACCATACATATTCTTCAAAATCATTGCTTATCAAAATGAGAGTGTGGCGATAGGTGAAAAACTTTCCTATCTACATTCCGATTGAGTGATAAAACGAAATCCAGTCGTTACTTAGGTAACGAATTATGAATTGTAATTTTTTTCTAATAGGAAAATTATGACACTAAAAAATTACGTTTCAAATGATTGTCGTGACTATGTGTGTCACAGTGATACAATAATAGTTCGAAGGTGTCGTGCACTAATGTTTACGTTACCAATTTATTGGGTCCGTGAAGCTGCCGGAGTTGTGTCAACTCGACGACTATCACGAGTTTTCTGGAGGGCAAAACCGATCGACTCCATGCGAACAGCTGTTTTATCCGTCTTCGATTATTGACATATCGCGTAGTTACGAATTTTCACAAAACGAGGACGCTTCGCGCCAAAATAAAAGTTCGTGCGCATGCCCGACAATGTCAACCGGCTCATTCGTGTATCTTCGCTCAAACTCGATTTTTTTTGTTATTTCTGCATGGTTTGAGTTAACATTCGGCCGTTTAACCCTCCTGTCAATTTACGCGAAAACACCCCACGAGTTATCGAAAGTTCGTTGAGTAGTGTTCAATAACAACGATCTTTTTTTGCGTTTCAACAATAAAGTTACGCGTGAAAATATGTTCGATCGATCGAGACTGTCGATGCTCGACAAGCCTTTCTCTATTTCCACAAAACACATCGCGTAACCTGCAACGCGTTAAACTTTCGAAACAGTTTTTTTTTCTCGTTTTATCACTAAAACAAAAATCACAACGATGAGTTCGAGCAAAATAAAGAGCTTGAAGCTCCAACGAAACAGTCAACACAACGAATCTTCCGTCAAGGTGCAAGCGCAAGGTAGGTAAAAAAAACAATGAAACAACTCTTATCGAATTATTCGGTCGTTTCGATCGTTAGTCGCGAAATAATACGAGTTTCTTATTCGTCAAAATTTTGCCATTTAGGCAGTTCGCACACAGAGAGAATCGAAAATTCGGAAGATCAGCGCGAATCCCTGACGCCGATTCACAGTACGCCAAAGAGATCTTTGGACAGTACAATTGCCACGCAGGATCATTCGACTCTCGAGTATCGCGTAAGTCCCATTCTATTGCCATGTACTCAGGACGCTGGCAATGAAGTAGCCTGGGATTGGCAGAGTCCGTTGACCAAATCATCGATGAGAAAATGCAGAAAAGACGGAGAGACAGTCGGCACGCCGAAGCGAACGACGACATTACAAAAAAAACGAAGTTCCAATTCCCCGATTCTCTACAAGCCTCTGAAACGACAATTGATGAAAAATGATCCGCAGCAGGAAAGTATAGATAAATTTACAGCCGAATTAAGGGCGCTATCTGAGCAGATAAAAACGGCGCCAAAGGAAACGAAAAATTTGTCCCCTCGTCTCGACAAAGAAAACACGAATGATGACGAATTGTTGATACAAATCGACATCTCGAATTTTGATGGGGAAACTAAATTTGAATTGACGACCAGCGATGATAATACATCGCGCAACGTCATTGTCGTAAAAACAAGTTTGGACGATTTTTTTGACGACTCCATTGACGATTCTATGGTTAAATGTAGTCAAGAGGTTGAAGAAAAATTGCGTCTCGAATCGGGTGGCGAAGGATCGTCAAAAGTTAATTCCACCAATAGCAATGGAGCGAAAGATTTTTCTTGGCATCAACAATCGTACGGGAGTTTCGCCGCGGGAAATAATAAATCCGACGACGCGACCGGAAGTTTGGCAAAACTACTCGCAAAATCGAAGAATTCGTCAAATGTTCGCGGACTCTCAACGGCGACGCACGAGTTGAAAAAATCCGGTGCTGCATCGGCGACGATGACTGCGGGTTCGAGTTCCGCATCGACTTATTCGAGAAACAACGCGAAATCGTCATCGAGCGCAGCGACTAAGAGTTCGAGTTCGTTAACGGCGATGTCTTCGAGCGCTACGAGTAAATCCAATTTTTCGTCGGTAAAAACTTCGAACTCAGCGACAGCGATATCTACGAGCGCAACGAGTAAATCCAATTTTTCGTTAATAAAAACTTCGAACTCAGCGACAGCGATATCTACGAGCGCCACGAGTAAATCCAATTTATCGTCGATAAAAACTTCGAACTCAGCGACAGCGATGTCTACGAACGCTACCAGTAAATCGAATATCTCCTCCGCGAAGAGTTCGAGTTTCTCAACGAGAGAACCGACGAAACCGAACATCCCAACAACGACGGCTACGAGTTCAACTTCAAGGTCAGCGTGTTTCAACAACAACGCGAAAGAATCGTCGAAACAATCGAGCGACATCGGTGGCTCGTTGCTCGACGATATTTTCGAAATTCCAGACGATTCGTTCGACGATTTTCTCGCCGTTTGCTTCGACGACGTCGATGCGCCCGCAGGGAGCACAGCGTCGTCGCGGAAGGAACCGGAAAACAATCAATCGTCGAATCGTTACGGAAGAAACTACGAGGATCCGGGAGTATCCACCGGGAATCTGCGAAAAGGTGAAGTATCGACATCGCGGAAGGGAGCGTTGCTGCCGCCGTTTAAGACTTCGGGGAGCAACAGCGTCATTAGCGGTAATTCCAGCGTTAGTAACGATAATTTCAAGGCGTCGGCGTCTCGCGCGAGTGCGACGGCGCCGCAGTCGGAATCATCGACGGGTACAAGTCAAACGAGAAAATTCTTCAAATCGAAGAGTCACTCGACATCGAGTTTCGATAATATATTCGTAAACGGTAACACGTCGTCCGTAAGTACACAACAGAAGAAGAATGAACAAGAAAATAAAAGTCAGAATAATGCATGGCGGGCCGCGAACGGCAACGCGGGTAATACTGTGATGTACAATGTTAACAGAAACGGACCAAAAGAAGACGATAGTATTAGATATAATAAAACTAACGGTATTGTGAGACAAGAAGGAAGAGACGTTGCGACCGGTTCGCAAACGGCGCAAATTTGTACACCGGAGGAGATCGAGAGAAAGCGTTTGGAGGCGAAGATGAAACTCGAAGCGAAGAGAAAATTGATGGCGCGTTCAACGTCGGCCGGTGCGTTGTCCGGCGGCACGTTGAAGAGGCCAATCAAGAGGTGAGAAGATAAAAATAACATATTTTACCGTATTGTTGGAAAATATGTTTCTCTTTGCTTTACGTCGGCAACGATATGATTCGCGGCGATGAAGATACCAATGAACTACGAAAAACCGGTGCATTATCGTATTTTTTTTTTTTTTTTTCGATCGGTGAACGAAAGACGCGAATGACGAAATGACTGATTTTTGTATTCAAATTTGTTTTTTTTTTTTTTTTTTAATTCAAATACTAATTGCGTCACAATGAAGGAAGAGGCGACGTGATCTTCGCACGATTATCAACGTTTTCGAGATCCATCTTCGGTGTTTATCATATATTATATTATTCTGTTGATATGTTTAATTAAACGTTTATTCGATTGCTAGGAAAACCCTAAACGGGGCGATCGATCTGTAATTCAATTGTGTTTTTTTGTTTTTTTTTTGTTTGTTGTTTTATGTTTTCTTCTTTGCCTATTATTTAGTCCTATCATTGATCCTGAGAAAACGAAAATTCGACGGATTTTGCGTGAAGAAGTAGCGGCGAGAAGTAGATAGTGAAGGAAATCGCCGGCTGACCACTTCCCGCTGTTTCCACTAGTCGCTCATCGCCGCAGCGCCGTGTCGAGACGCTAAACCGAGTGGAGAAAAGTGGAACGAGCGCGTAGTCGGTCAGACGTAACGCGTGGCGCGATGCCAACGTGGATATTCGTTGTTCTACTTGATGTATGGCCGACCAAACGCGATTCGTTTCACTGCCGGTAAACGAAGAAAATTGTGTGGCGGAAGCGTCAAGCTGACACTGCCCGACGCTATGCTTTATCGCATTGCGCGCTTTGCGCCTCGATTAACAACCGAACACTTCGTTCGGAAGAAATTTCACATTCACGGGGGGGTCGCAGGGTGTTATATCGGCAAAAATATTAATCTCCCGCGACGGAAAGAAAAATTCGATTCTACAGAACGGATATATGTTTTTTTTTTTTTTTCAAATTCGTTTAAAAGCTTTTTCGAGAGCGTTTTTGTTTTACCGATGGAAAATCAATGCCGATTTATTTTTTGTTAAATTCAACCCCTTTGAAACGCTTTCGGCATCATTGTCGCGGTATTTCATCGTAATGGAGTTTCGCAATCAACGGGAACTACACTATCGCCCCCGGGAATGCTGTTATTCAGAACAGAATAAATTATCAATTCGACGAATTATTATTCGAATCAATGATTTTTTCATTTCGAATTTGTTACGGAAATTGGATTTTTCGAAATGGGAGATTTTTTTTTTTTTTTTTTTTCGCCGATAGATAATTTTAATGTGGCAAAAAAATGAATTTTGATATACTTTTTTTAATGTATCGATATAACGAAAATTTACGCTTTCGAAGTTAAGAAACGCAATTCATCAGGAGTCACCTTGGCCTTTGCCGCTTCTTCGAGTTTCTCGAGTTTTAATTTTTATCATCGTACCGACCGTCTTCCGGCCGGTGGGGTTTTCTCGCTGATTCCCTATGAAACTATTTACGTCTCAATAAAAACGAATCCGACGATCCTATAATTCCATCGCAACGATAAAACTCGTAAACGTTATAACGGTGAATGTTATTACCATCGCGAAGTATAGAACACGAGAGAAATCCTCTTCCTCCGTCTCGATTGCGAGATTCAGCTTTCGTTGTACAGCGAACGATAAAAAAAAAAAAAACGATAGTTCGACGGATCTATACAGAGACTCCGTTAACTAAAGCAAATACGTGACTCGTTGGTAAAATCGGATTTCTCGAAATGATATAAAAATATATTCGCGCGTAGCGAATTCCGAAATAAATAATAAAGAAAATAATTATACAAAAATATTTTTTTTTATCCGTAATATCCAGAAAAAAAAAAAAAAGTTTTAATATTGAGAAAAAAATATTCCTATTCTCGTCGAATAGTCGTTTGAATCGACTCGGTATAAACTTTACCGTGTTACTTCATCTTTTTTTTTTCTATACTAAAGTATACTTTACAAATTTCATCACGTTTTGCCTTCGTAATTTTGCAAATGAATTCCTGTGCGGTGGTATACTCTTCGCGCCATTCCTCGTTTTTTTTTTTTTTTTTTTTTTTTTTTTTTTTTTAATCCTTCTTCCCGCGCAGTTCCATCGTCATATGGCAAAGGAGTTTTCACTACCAGAATCGTATGCTAAAACTTCGTGGAAAGGGACGAGCGGACGTTCTTTATTATACGCGGTTCGGCTCTTTGCATAATTCTATGTGGTTTTTACATCGCAATGCCATGCTATCCAATGCTTCTCGTGCTCTCGGCGTAAGGTCGAGCGAATTCGCGTGTTGTTGATACGAGAGAAAACCGACCTCGGGACTCGCTAAACGACTGGAGAATATATAGAATATATATGAAGATATAACATCAGAAAAACGAAAATTGACTTCGTCTTTCGGTACCATATGGTCCGCGTATTGGAATAAAGTTATATATATGTATATAGAATAGATGAAAGCTTTTGTACCTTTTCCTATTTTTTTTTTATTTTTTTTTTTTTCATTTTTCGTTACATTCGAATCGATAGGTATACGGAAATACATTTTTCTTTTTCTTTATATTTATCGAGAAATGCATACCGAATGACGAGGGTAACGATATATAAAATATATTAATTATTACAAATTAGTTATCTGGATATCTATTTAACTATTTATAAGAGTTAACGTCGTGACGGACAATTTAATTGATTGAATTGCGCGAATTAATAAAGATTTCGATTTATGCGCGATTATTAATGATCGCTTTTCCATTCGATGCACTAATGCCCCCGGAGGCTGTATGAAAACTTTCCCCGACTGTGGTATCCGTTTTGCAGCTTTTCTATTTCGTTACGAAGAATATTGTTGTGATAAAAATAGAATAATACGCGTTGAAAAAAAAAAAAAAACGTGAGATCGTTCGCGGAAGAGTGAGCGGCGATCATTTTGCACATGTCGAGGCAAGAAGCGATTCTACGGCGCTTACGCTAAGCGGCAAACCTACGCTGGTCCATGAATCATGAAAAAGCACTTTCGGACGTTGGAAACGTTCGATACAAGAATAACGTATTTTGCATAAGTCTCCCACGTTATAACTGATCAGAAACATTATTTTACGCTTCACGTGGCGACAAGATTATACGAATTGACGTACAATGCCAAAAATAAATTGCATTGATTAATTAAAGAAATAAAAAAAAAAAAAAATCTTAACTATGTAATTCGTAAATTAAATGCCGTAAAACTGTAAAATTTTATAAATATCGCAAACATCGCGATTTTTTTTTTTTAAGAAATATATTTTATAACATATATACAATATTTTTTATATATTATATATTATACATATATGACAAATAAATTTGAATAACTTCCCGAGAAGTAAATATACGATTCGAAACGACGGACAGGAAACCTAAATCGTTCACCTTGATCGACAGGATCTCAATATTTCATTATAATCGTAATATTTCATGCAAATCGACGGTGATGAGAAAAAAAAATCACGGTAAGTTAAAAAAAAAAACAACAGAAAAACTATGAATTTCCTGAAACGATGATAAAGAATCGTGAAACGAATGAAATCAGCGTCAGCCTTTGCGTTCGTGAGGCCAATAATAATACGAATCAAATTCCTAATTACATTGATCATTCCTCCAACGAATTCAATTATCCCCGCGCCAAAATCAGTCGAATGTCAATTAAGCCCGCGGAAGGTTCAGCGCGCTGTAACATGGCCTCTAACCAAAGCAAAATAACGAAAGAACGAAAAAAAAAAAAAAAAAGCTACACGAAATACATAAAATCTACGTTGAGAAGAGACAAGAGTGAAAGCGAGCATAAAGAGCTACGAAGCAGCCGGCTGCGGTAATCGGCGCACGCCGCGTTAGTATATATGTACAACATCGCCAGGTTCGCATGCGCACCGGCCTTTCCTAACCCCTCTTTACCTCACCCTTCGCGCGAATCAATATGGCTCACGTGACGTCACAGGGAGGGCAGGGGGGGGGGGGGGCGGGGGAGGAGGATTTCACGTTCGAGTTTGTTCGGCCTCTATGTCGTTTCTAAAAGCCAAGAAGATAACTGTCGATAGGGTCGAAACATAAATAAAAAGAACACGAAAGAAATCGACATGAAAACGAATAAAAAATACGATTATTTGCGATAAAAACAAAAGATTGAAGAATAGAACGCCGCGGTACGCGAGATCGGTCATTGCCGCCGGAAGGAAAGAAGTCAGAACGAGTGTAAAGATACGAGTTTCGTCGAGTCACACAGCCATATTATATACGCATACACATATTTACTAGTAGAAATACGTAAGATAGTTTTACTTGGTAGTGGAATTTGTTCGCGTTGGTGGTGGAGGAAGCTGTGTTACGGCGTCGACGTCGGTGTCAGTACAGGCGGTGGTTGGGTCGTTTCGTAGCGTAGGCAGGGAGGGGGGAAGAACAGAGGGATTGGGCAGTTTTGCCGCGTCGTTTCTTGCCAGAAGCGACAAGACACCAGTTCACGTTGACTGCTATGGTCGTGCAGGCCGAACGTACATTTCTTCCTCCACTTGTTCTTCCATTCGCGTCGACGTCGACAACGACGACGACGACGACGACGACGACAGTGAGGGGAAGGATGAACGGGAGAATCGAGGGTGGCACGCGAGGGCGCAACCGATCAGCCGGGGACTGGCAGGCTTATCCGCAACTGCTCCAGTCACCCAACAGTAGTCGGTTTCGGACGAGCATGGGGACAACACGTGTCAACGTTAACGGTTTGCCGGAAAACTCACATAACTCAACCATTAACGCCTCGTGCAACGACGATATTACGAAAAACGTTAAGTATTTCGTACGCGAGAATTCGAAGAATAATAACAATAGTCGAAAATTCGATAAATACGAAAACGTGGAAACGAGGAAGACGAGTTTACATGTCGAAGAGCCGTGGAAACGAATCGCTATGCAACAACGGACAACGATCTACACCGTCGGTGTTATCGTTGCGTTTATGATCATTCTCGGTGGACACATAAACGGCGCCGAGGCTAAGCCGGAAATCTTCACCAATGCGTTTCTCGTGAAGATGAAGAATCCGGCGGAGAGGCTTGTCGCTGATCGCGTGGCCATCCGAAACGGCTTTGTCAATCTCGGACCGGTGAGTTTAAAATCATTTTTTTTTATAACTCTGAATCAGTACCAAAAAATTTGTCGATGTTTTTTTTTTTTTAATCTTGGGATTATTTACGAGAAACTTTGTTTTTTTCCAAAAAAAAAAATGTTTTTTTTGTTTACACGCCGATGATTTTGAGAGAAACGATGTTTTTTCGTAACTGACGGAAGATTTTTATTGTTGAATAGTTTCCTCGGGAAAAAAGTTGTTTTTTTAAATATATAATATCTTGTACGGTAGGATTGTGTTTTTTTTATTTCGTTTCGATAGTACAGCACCGCGTCTCGCCGTAATAGTTTTATTATTTACATGTACATCGATCGTTTGTATCTCTACGATCCTTACGATTACCTGAAAGTATTGTGACTTTTAATCCCAACAATAAAACGGTTAATATATTTGTAGGGCTCAGTGGCTATTTCTTTTTTTTAGATTTTCTATCGTAACTTTCGATTCTTATCAAATTTGGAATCATTCAAATTTTTTTTATTTATTTACGAAGCTGTTGCATATGTCCGCGTCGCGTTCAAAAAAATTAACGAAATATATTTCGTTACAACTGTAATGAGTTATTAAATCGGCTGATGAAAAATCTATTATTGTTGTATTTCTCAAAATAGAAAAAAAAAAAAAAAAAAAAAAAAAAAAAAAAAGACGATGACAATTTTCTAATTCGAGCGAAATGATTGTCACAATGTTTGCCGTCCTATTGAAATGTGTAGTCGAACAATAAAGCTACGAGCATCGATCGACGACAGCTGTCGTTTGTAACGCACACGCGAAATAGTTATGCAACGCGCGTTTCTCGCGGGCAGACGATACACAGAAATACAGTTATTCGAAATACATACCCGTCTCAACGGGGCGAATACAACGCCGCTATCAACGACCTGATTACTCTGGTTATCCGGTCACGGACCTGCGGCTCACGTTGTTGCCGCCCCGAGCGCAGAATCGTATACAACTACAACGCTATACCTCATTGTTATAGTTTATCTCCGCTAATAACGTTTTACAATTGTTGTGTAACTCCGCGCATTTGATGTTTCCCTTCGTAATCGAGTTTTGCAATCAACGAGAATTATTCGCTAACCTCCCCAAGCAAACTTCACCATCGAGTTGAACAAAATTCGTTCGGTCGATTATTCTCCATGAGAATGAGTTTTTTCACGAAACATTTACATCGAAAACCGCAAATGAGGGATCAGACATTGTAAGGCTCGATCGTGAATAGCTATTCGTAAAATGAATTATCATTCGGTTTAAATGAAAAAATAATAATTATTTCCCAAAAAAAAAAACATTAATTGAATTATTTTTGCCCGTAACGGCGATTACTCTAATAATTTTTCGATCGTTTGAATTCAAATTTTCGCAATTTTTTCGATAATAAATAATAATAATAATTTTTCGATTTTTTTTTCGGATTCTGTAATTTTTTTTTTTTTTTTCATTTATTATTATTTTTATTCTGTAATCCCTTCGTTTTCGAGTGAAAATCGTCGGGAAAAGCTATTTTCCGTAATACTCTGAATAAAGCGTTTCCCGTGAATTTCATTGTGCGGAGCTTTATTTTCTCGCTTGGAAAAATTTATCGTCGATCTTCGCGTAATATTATGAGCAATTTTCACGCGACCCGTACGTGCTGGTCGTCTCGTAGCAGAGTAGCTAATTCTATGCCGTCGCGAGAATAAGAGAAGTGAGAAAACCAGGGAAGGGGGGGGGGGGGGGAGGGGTGACGAGGAAAATTGTCGCGGACGATGAGAACCCAGTAGAGTTGGCGGGTTGCCGCTTTTTCTCCTTTCGTTCTCTTCATCTCCTTGCCTCGTCTTTAGCTTCCGCTCTTTCTTCCTGCCTCATCGTCACCACGGCTCGTCGCCGGGGATAATTGAAAAATCGTACGAAAAAAAAAGGAAAAATCACGTTTACCCAGCGTCCCGTTAAATAATTGACTTTTTGCACTGCTTTCGCGAAGATTCTTTGTAATGGACGGTAGTCACGTTATCTGATTAATTTTCGAATTCCACGAAATTTCGCTGTGACGCGTTTACGAAAAAAAAAAGAAGAAAAATCGTAAATAAATTTGAAAAATGCAAAAAAATGGCGTCGTCGTAATTTTGTTTAAGATAGTAACGCTGAAGCTTCCTAAAAGCGCTATAAACCTTTTGGCTGCTGCTTCAACGAACCCTCGATATGGCAAAACTCATCTCGACGAACGACGCAACACTAAACTCCGAAGTACACAATAGAACTTTCCTTACTTCGACATTAATCAGAAAAATTTCTCTTTCTTTTCACTCGTCTGCGTAAGATGAAAATTAAATTTTTTAGGTTCAACGGGGATTTTTTTTTCCTCCCCTTTGCGTCATCCCTTAAGCAGTTTTCCTTAATAATTCGGTACAGTTAAAGTGCTAAAAATATGTCCCGATCCAACTTTTGCGTATACGCACCGTTTTAATCCGCGTGAACGATTATTCTCCACTGTTAAAAACTCTAAATTACTTTTGGATAAACGTTTTACGTATTCACGTAACGTACCATTTTTCGTAGTTATTGATATTCTTGCAATAGCGAAAGTATGCATTCCATTGCAGTATTGAGCCCTTTAACGTTGAAATTAAAAGTTTCAGAAATATGTAAAAATAATTACATTCCAATATCGTTTTATTTTTATTTTATGGAGATCGCGATTTAAATCTTCGATGTATTTTCCGTATGAAATTTTTTTTTTAATATATATTAAATTCGCATTTCTATATAACTAATATATTAATCGTATAATTTATTATATATTAAAAGATATATATTCTAAAACGTATCTCTAGTATACCATTTTTCATCGAAAATATATCAAATATACAATAAACATGTTTTGCGATATACTTTTTTTGATGTCGGTAATCCCGCGATGTTTTTTTTTTTTTTTTTTTTTTAATTTATTTTTTTTTTTTTTCGCGAAAAAATTCAGTTATTGCCTGTAAACAAATATTATTCTAAAGTAGTAGCTAAACAAAATATATAAATAGGTACACATAATAGTCGGAGCAATCAAATTTTCTTTACCTCCGTGTGCTGCTCTCCCACGCGGTCTCTTTAGATATTCATTAGATCCTTTCGAAGTTGTGAAAAGGCACACGAAGCGAAGCCCGCCGAAGGCTGAGTCTGAAGTTGTAGCTGAGAAGTTGTAAGGCACCTTCCGCGCTTGAAAACATTTTTCACACGGCAAATTGCGTTCTGACTGCTTTCGTTGAGCTTTTGCTCGCTCAACGGCGAGGTGCCTTTTTCTCATGAAGCGCGTTACCGAGGAAGAGACATGACGTTCGGTTATTAGATTCAGGGAATAAGGTGCGCGAAGGCATGGCGTAGTGCAAGTAGGTAGTTTCTGGATGTATATACAGTATACGACCAGATAAGTTGGATTCTCGGGAACCAATCCAATTAGGAACGACCAGATAAGTTGGATCCCCTACTACTCGTCCCCAAGCAGCAATCGACTGTCCTTTCCCTTAGAAAATTGTTCTTTTCCCGTATGGCGGGGATGTTTTTGCCCGTAGATACGAAATGGAAGCGATATCACTCGGAAAAATTGCGCGCAATTTCTCGCTGCTGGTAGCGATTAAAGGAAAACTATAAGTTCTTAGTTCGCGTAACTATTTTGATAATTCCATCGTATAAAAAATTGAATATAAAAAAGTTCAGTAAATAATAATAATTAGCGCGTTATACGAGTTATTTTTTTCTCTCAGTCGGATAGTAATCATTGTTCGTCTTCTCTGACGACTCATTTGGATGCAACTTATCTTGTCGCGCGATAATTTCGCAGTAGTAGTTCGTCGTTCCTGCGTCGTCTAGTCGCCTCTCTATGTCACTTTTTCTCATCACTCTTTTTTTTTTTTTTTTTCTATTTCTTCACCCTCTGCCCTATTTGTCATCACTGAGTCGACAGAGCTTCCGACACTTTTCTCATATTTTATTTGTCTCGGGAATGGAATTTTCTCATTCGCGAAAAAACGAATCGATGCAACTCCCTCACGCTGTGCAGTGACCCCGCGTTCGTTTATTACGAAGAAAAGATATTACGAAGAAATATATAACAGAAAAATGCCTGTTGTTCTTAGTTTCTCATCAGTATCGAGAAGTTTCAACAACATTTTTATCGCTCTCTGGATAATCGTACAGTTCTCTCGTTTCGTTTCCCATAAACGATTCAGCGCGCGTGCGCGAGTGCAATGGCTAAGAAAAATGAACTGCCGAAAGAAAATAAACGAGTGCCGCGAGTGCGCGTGATAAATTTACGTACTTTAAAAAGCTCACTTCGTCGGGACATTAAATTTCGAACGCGTATTCGCACGACTGCATATCGCTTCTCGCGTATTATCGAATAAAGGTTATTATACCGTCCCGCGTAATCGAGTGAATATCGCTTCAATATCGACGATAATAATTGACGAAATATTTGCCGTGGAGTCGAATGAGCTGTTGAATTATTGGATATTGGACGGTTGAGGGATTATGCAGGTACTCGACTTTTGACGCGATGACGTTTTCGATGGCCGACGTAGAGAGCGCGCGGACTATAGAACAGACGATAAAAAAAAAAAGAAAAATGAAGGCGAATCACATTTTAAGCTGCGCGATAAGGGTAAACGTGCCGAGTATTATTTTATCGGCGACGAGGATAACGTTAGAACGCGATGGCGGTGAAGCACGGCAATCAGATTTTCCTGATAATGACTCACCATGACGCGCGCGGCATGAGGTATAAAGTGTGGGATGAGTTAAACCACTGCTGGGATATTTCGTTCTCTCTGGGAATAGCCATAAATCACCACGAAATTACTGTTTAATAACGTGAAGAGAGAGAAGAGTTTGGCTGGATAAACGAGCCGTCCACTCGGTGGTTTAATCGATGTGTAAAATCACTGAATACAAACGTAATAGTGACCGGTATGTGTCGGTTCCGCTGTTTCGTAGCGAAATATACTGCTCTTCATCATTTTCCGTAATCCGTAAAACTCCGCGTGATCGATAAATACAAAAAATTTCTCTCGATTTTTTTTTTTTCGCGGCTTTATCTTCTGAAGAGAGTATATTAGAAATGTATTAAAAGTGTACGAAAGTATATTAATCATATAATTTTCAAAGGATTTCCAAAAATACGTAAGAAATTAAAAAATTATTTTTATCAAATTTTTATACGTTATTCACACGTTTTTTTACGAAAAAGTTTTTTATGAAAAAGTTACGAAAACACGTTGTTAAATCATTTTGAAGAGGAAGAAGAGATAAATGTATTTTTATCGTCGTACCGTTTCAACAATGAAGAATTTTATCGCCATTGTTTGAAGTTATTCAGAATTGTTAAACTCGTCAAAACAAAGGAGCAGTTAATCGCGTTTAAAAATTTAAGCGGTGATGAATTATGCAAGTAAGTACGCTGTATGGCGCGCACCACTCCTGTGGCTCACGTCGAGAATCTGGGCGCAGATACGAGATTTTTTGGCACGTTATCAAAGTCCCGAAGTGGCATACAGCCACAATTCCGGTGCGCCTCGCGTACCACCCGGCGGAGGGCAAAGCGAGATTTCGAGGGGAGTGCAAAAAGAAATTTATTCGACGTAAAAGGAATTGTAAAAACTCCGTTAGATATGCGAAACTCATAAACGATTGCGGCGATCCACAATTAATCGAGAGGAAAATCGGAGCAATAGGCTACGATTTAGATCTTTCAATATAATGGTAATTGCAAGAAAATTGGAAACTTTAAATGGGAATTGTGCAATTTTCACCAATTTGCAATAGCAATTTTAACTAATTTAGAGCTCATAGCCTCTTCGAATTTTTTTAAATAAAAAATAACCTCAATTGGCACCAAAATTAATTTAAAAAAATTACCAAAAGTGCCATTTTTTCGAAACTGTGTCGGGTCAACACGATTATCCGCACGCAATAAGTTATATTGTAAGGTACATAATTAGCGTGAAAATGCGAGTGATACACGGGAAAACAAGAGCGGTTTGCGACCGATTTACCCCAAAATAAATTATTTTTGATCCTCGGTTGCCGTTAGATGCAATCGAGCGAACGGTAGATGGTTTCCGTCATCAGTTAGCGGATATCCGGCATACAGCAGTAATTAATTCGTCGCATGACGCGGAAACTGGATTACAGTAATCATTGGAGGAAATCGATTTTACGGATTAATCGTTAAGTCGACAGTCTACCCTCGCGATATTTGTATATCGCTTAGCGCGACCCCCGTTCGTTTTCGCATTAAAGACCCCGTGTTTTGCTGTGTCATCGAAGAAAAAAAAAAAAAAAAAAAACCGGAAGGTAAAAAAGATCGCTTTCGTGAAATTTCACGTTTTATTCTCTCTTCAATCTCATTTTCGCGCTATTAGTCGACGCCTACGATGCTTTTATACGCAATGCACCGCAGTCGTGAACTCTGATGCGTGGGTGAAAATGTGTATAATAAAACGACACGGTGGATGCGATTGCGCTCGTGGTACAGAGAAATAAACGCAAGTATGCGTTATTTATATCGCAAGCGCGTTGAAAAAAAAGGATATGAGAAATAATGCAAAAACAACGCGAGAGAGGTAATCGACCTCGATGTTTCCGTGCTTAGCAACTGACGCTAATGGCCCGCATGTTTTTCGTAACACCTGCCAACGTGCCCCAGTATTTACCCCGCTAACGAGATTTAACTACTTGTATAACGGTTATATATCGGAGTCTCTCCAATATTGTATATTCTACGCGAGCAGACAGACAACGAGATTGTTAGGACATCATTTCTAATTTAACGGCAACACCGACAACCTTTGTGTTACGTAGATCGACGAGAATTCGTGGACTCGTTTTATCAGAATCGATAATTCTTTTTATAGCGGAGATATATAATACGCGTAATTTTAACCCTTTGGAAAATCGCGTACGTGGGAAGATATTTATGACGCTAAACCGTGATTTCGGGATTATTTCGTAGAAAAATCAAAACTTTTTTGTTTTTATATTTTGTTTTGCATTTTGTTTTCTGGATTATGATTTTTCGGCATACAGTCAGTAATCGCGAGCGATGGAATAATTGCATTATATTATGACCGGTAAAGGCGAATCGCTTAATGTTTAATTTCGAAAACTTTGTCCCGTTTTTTGAGAAAAGCTTAAAACAGTTTTTCGTAATTGTGAATTTGAGATAAAAAGACCGAACGGGAAATACTTGTAAAAATTCATAGAAAAATAGTATTATTCTCATTAATTTTTTAGAATCGGCAGCTGAAATAATTCGCGAAATCGACGAATTTTTTAAATTCATTTTAACAATATTTGAATTTGATTTTTAATAACGAAAGATCGATATACAGTTAATGGACTTTTTTTAAATGAAAAAATATATCGAAAAATACGTCGATATGTTATGAACGCATCCGATACGATAGATGATGCGTGAAATCGGTATCGGCACAGTATACGTATCCGCTGCGGACCGACACGAGGGGAAATAACTCCAAATGGAATTGCACAAGGGTCAGTGTGTTACGCAGTCTTCGCGGGAATGCGTGGGTTGGAGGGTATCGCGGAATAAACAGAAGTGTATCCATGTTATGACGTCAAAAAACATGGATCAGAGTTATGGAGCCTTAGGGTGGATGATGATCGACGAGAGACGGATATATAGCGAATTGTGTACTAACCGATGTTCTGTGGTGTTTATCTGCCACATCCGGTCAATAACCGGAGTCATATATAGAAGTATTTCCAGCGTTGACTTCGAAAAATCATCAAAATTTAATAGATTTCATCCTTCAAAGAGCTTTTAAACTTCTGACGACTTCAATTAAAAAAAAATCGATATTTCCAAAATATGAAATTCAGTATACATAGATAAAAATGATGTCCCGGGATCCCGCAAACCCAAAAAGTTGCAAAATTTCCTTGAATTTATCTGTTCTGAAACAGTTTCGAAAATATCCGTAAATTTTTTACGAACCTTTTCCTGGATACCATATTTAACAAAATTTATGTTTAAAAGAGTTTCAAAAGTTCCGGTCAGTTCGATGAAGAAAAAAAATTAATATTTAAGAAACATGAAATTTAGTATGGAAAAAGTTTACGATTTTCCGTCGTGCAAAGAAAAAAAAACC
Organism: Buathra laborator; assembly: GCA_934046635.1. Lineage (NCBI taxonomy): Eukaryota > Metazoa > Arthropoda > Insecta > Hymenoptera > Ichneumonidae > Buathra > Buathra laborator. The sequence continues at coordinate 13,243,519 of OW203900.1, forward strand.
AGAAAATCGACTTAGAAATTTTTTGAAAATGGAGCAATGGAGTCGAAATTCTTTTTATCGATGTATTTTTCGCACGTAATGGAAATTTTAAATATCCCTTTTATATATTCCACGTGCAGTACTTAATTTCGCTGTACTTAAGTATGAGTGCGTTGGATATACATCGAGGAAGCAACTGTATTATGTGCGATACACTCTTCGCTGCGACGTATAATCCGTGGATAGGTTGGCTGAGCGACGAGCGGAGATTAAGGGTTGTTTGGTATGCGAGAGAATGACCGAGGGGCTCTATCCGTCTTGGGGTTGCGAGCGTCAAGCGTACACTGGTTACCGGTTCTTCAGGGTCTCCTGCGCTCGGAACTCCCTTGACGAGGTCGAGAGACATTTCGACGAGGGGCTCAACTAGGGACCAGTGGATTAAGTAAATTCCAAGTAAAACGTTCGAGAAGACTCTTTAGAAGTTACGCACGAATGTCGAAGTATCGTTTAATTATGGACGTCTCGTTATACGCTTTTCTTTTTTTTTTTTCCCGACGATTCCGAGCTGAAAATACCTTATGAAAAGCTTTTTTTTCACGATGGTAACTGACTAATCTATCATTGACGACTCGACGTTTGAAAAATAGATTAGCCCACCTACGCCCACTTTCTTTCTGTTATTCCCCATTCGTGTCACTCATCATTTGCGCCGCGTGTTCGCCTAACGGAAGGATAGAACTGCGTCTCTTTTGTCTTTTACCAAACGCGTGTATCGACGAATGGCACTCAGTCTATTATTATTATTTTTATTATTAATATTATTATTATTATAGTCTCTGAATCCTCGAGAACATTCGTTATACATCGTTCACGTGAACTTTAGACCAGAAACCACGAGTATTTTTACGATATATGAAATACAATATGCAATTTTTAATATTCACTCATTAAGATTGAAGGGTACAATGAAAGTTAAAGAATATTTAATGGTCTACAATTTCGACCGTTTTTCATCTCGTTTCTCAAATTTCAACGAGTTTCCACGGTAGCGAGTTTCATGAATATAACCTCTGCTGCGATTCGCGAGCGAAACGAATGAGAGTCGAATTGCTGGAACGCTGCGAGGCTCGAGGGATTCGAATGCGATATCTCGGACTGTAATTAAAAATAGCGGGAAGAGTTCCAGTTCCAGACAACCGTATGGTTATTACAATATTTAAAGCTATACGTTTTATCTTGCGTCGAAAAAAAAAAATTGTTAAAGTATGAGAAGTCCAAAATACGATCTATTCGCGGGATATTTTCCGCGTGCGTTTTGCCTTTGGGAATTTCAGTACTTATTTGCCATAGTTCCGACCTTCGCTAATCCGTAAATGCGCTTCGCTAACCTTATAGTTCAAACGTACAGCGGAATTCGTTGCATAAAGCATACAAGTCCGATGCTGTTTCCGCCTTTGACGCACATGAAACAAATAAAATGAATGGATGAACGTAAAATCTCGTATCTCGCGAAACGCTGCCGCGAAGGTAATCTTCGAGATTTCATTTACAATTTTTCGTTTCTTTTTTTTTTTTTTTTTTTTTTACGAAGGCAGAATCGTAATACCTATTATTAACACCTGTTACGTTTGTTTCTATTGTCGTCATCGATCTTCTCGTAAACCAGGAAAATGGCGCGATTTATAGTTATCGGGGGTTGAATCAGTTACGATGAAAACACTGCCAATATGCATTTTTAATCAGACACCGTTCTACCGAAGATATTAATAGAATTTTCCCAGTTCGATATTATCGATTCCGTCTCGATGAATACGTTTCGCAACTTTGTACGAACGGGCGTATTGCGTATATGCGCAATAAAATTGTTTCGATGTTTCGATTTCCGATTATTTATGTTTCTATAAAATTGATGAAATTTATTCAACGAGTTCGACGGGTTTGAAATCATTTCTCCGAAAATACATTTCTCTATGTATCATTATATCGTAATATATTAATATATTTCACATTTTTTTTGTATATTAATATATATTGTATATTATATCACAATATATTAATATATTCTTCCCACGCGTTTCATTAGTAAGTTTATCAACAGAATATGCAACAGAATATTCACTCGTCATATTCCCACTCCAAAATTATAATTAGACCAATTAGTCGGCCCGACTTCATGAGCGATCATTGTGCATAATACCGATGCGTAATATATTAAAGGTCACGGTGTTTATGTTCCGGAGAATGGCGGAAAAGCTTTATTACTATGGAAATTTGCGAAGTACACAATTTTCCTCGAGATATTCGTCATTTAGCAATACAGCGTTTTTTTTTTTTTTTTTCTTTTTTTACGTACATTTTTCATAAAAACCCTCGAGATCGGTTCTTCGCGGGTGGATACTTTTTTTTTTTTTCACCGTTGTACTTATCGTACGATATTAAGTATACGATAGCGGTTTTGCGGCTCCGAAACTCGGATTCTCGAACCCGTTTTTCTTGGCCACAAGTGCCGAGTTAACTGATGCAATATCAGCGGCGTACCGTTGTTGTATTGCCGTTAACGTTAGATTATACGGACTATATATATCGATATCGTTTGCCACATACGGGTATAAGCGTACAGTATTTTTCGAGATAAAATGCGGCTATGAACCTTTTTCGGATAACGATCATGCCGAAACCCGGGGAGAGCTATAACGTTTCCGTGAACAACGATTTGCGATCGAAGCCGATTTTATGTCACAGATTACTGTTAAGATTGCGTACAGCTTCACTGTACGCATGTGCGTTTCGATACGAATATACGCGCTCTCGTGTGAACGAAAGAGCGGTGGGTACTGTACTGCGGGGGCAGTTTTTTCGATTAGCTTTCTATCGCTATCCCGACCGACCGCTCAAACAAGCGAAGCCTATAACGCCCATACAGGTTTTTCCATGTCAAAGCTTTCGCGTGTCCGACCCTTCACGGGGGCCATTTTGCCGTTGTGCCGAAATGCTCGTCCGCATATTCATTAGGCGGCAGGCAACGCTGGCAGCGCTCCTATGAAGAGAATCGATGAAGAGCCAAGCAATAAAAGCGTCCCTTGTCCTTTTATACACGAACGCAATTGAAAGCTTTGACCTGTTCTCTTCGTAGACGCGAACGATAAGTACGCGATAACGCTTCCCCGGCGTTGCCCCAGCATCGTGCCATTTTTGGCCGAATTACATTTTTCATCAACTCGATGCGAATATTTTATTTACTGTTGCGAATAAACAAGTAAATGAATTTTTGTACATAAAAAATTCATTTTACCTACGAGAATAAAATTGCTTCATTAAAAGTATATTTTATCCTCCGTCACACGAACTTTTCAGACCTTCCGTCTGCAAACTGCGGATTTAACGTCTTCGTTAGGTTTTCGAAGTATTTCGAAAGATTAAAAAAAAAAAAAATTTCTCGAGGTTTAATTTCCAGGGATTTGGTACATAATCCATAATAGTCGGTTAAGTCAAATATTGAAAATATTAATTAATAAAAATTGAAACTGTAAACAAATTTAAAATTTTTTATTTCGACCGTATCTTCAAATTTCTGGCTTCGTGATGGACGATTAATCTTGTAAGAAAGGTATATATTTTTTTTCGCAAGATTTCAGTTTTTTAGTACACAATTACGGGCAGATTTTCACGTATAGAAGGCAAAAACTTAGACAAGATGCTTTTTCGTGGTACAGACGAGAGTAATGGAAATTAATGAGGCAGCTGTGTGGAAATGTTGAGTTTCAGGACCCTTTTTTTTGACATAAAGGTCATTCGACAATAGTCTGTCGCGCGTCTATCCCCGACAGCGTATTCGAGAGATCGTACGGTCGTGACGTGGCGATGTAAAACGTTGATGAGTTATTCTCGGCGTCTACAATAGCGGGTTTTACTTTTGTGTCGAAAAGGATTCCCACAGCGAATGATAAGGCAACTCGGTTTTGCCGTCCTTGTCGTCGACTCGCACACCATTGTTACGCGAAATGTCCAGATATTTGAAGGCCGTTACGTGTATCGTAACGGTGAACACTTACGATACATTGTCAAATATTCGTATATGTATTTTCTATACATAACATTTTGAAAATGGATGATAAGTATTTTAAGATTTTATTATTAGCAGTAAAAAATAATTATACAATTTCAATTAGTAGTTTCTCAGCGCACGTGCACCGTTAACTACGTTTGCAAAATGAATTAAAAAAATTATGGATAACGAAATGCTTATAACGTTTTTTTTTCACTTCAAAAAAATAAAATTAACATTGCAAAAAAGAAATTTGTAAATATTTCGTTATTCATTTCTTTGTATATCAATTTATCGAACGTTGTTAACGGTGTATAAACAGAAAATTCTTTGAAGGAAAAAAAAAAAGGAAAAAAAAAAATGTTGTATAAGAATTTCAAAATTTTGTTTTTTATAATTTTTTAAAAGTAGCGTATTGGGTATTTTTTCACTCGCATCAGCATTAATCGCCTTAATCATTTTAAAATAATATACCAGTGACTCGTCTATAACCCAAGAAATTTCGAGATGAAACATAAATTTGTCCGAACACCAGGTGTTTCACTTGCGTTTTATGTGTGCATAGATCCGAGAGAATTTCCCTACCAGAAGCGGTGCTTCGTTCTACGGTAGTCGAAGATTTTCCAGCAAATTAATTTCATAGACGATCCTATGATAGATCGCAGGTAAACGTGAAGTTAACCGCATCATTTTCCTTCATTATTTTAACCGCTGGCATAAGTATCAGAAGTTACGATAGGCTGAAGTTTACATTAAAGAAGATCAATATCGTTCTTTTTTTAAATTTGTTTTAAAGGGATTCTCGTTCACAGGGGAAATGTTCGTAAATAATTAAGCGTTATAAGAGAAATTTAAGGGGTTCCAAGATCAGTTTACAAGTAATTAACATTCTGTTGCGCGATCTATGAAAAAAAAAAAAAAAAATCAATTACCATCGTAGAATATCGGAAGTGCCGCTATTGTTAGCGAGTCTCTAGTAGGTTTTTGCGTAGGTTTCCGCGTGTATACAGTACAAACGCGCGCACATACGGATCGCCAGACCGTGAGAGCAGAAGGTGGCTTCGTCATTCTTTGTCATCCAGCGGATTGGTATTCGCGTGTTATCAGCCCCGGGCCAGGAATCGCGTGGCTGATGTACACATACCCCTTCTCTCGTCCCTTTTATTCCTCTTTTTCCTCTACCTGATCGATGCGTATCCGTTGTATACACCCACGCGACTGTTCCTGACGGCATATTAAGTTTCTCTTGGTGATTCCCTTCCATGATCCTTGCAAAAATATGTCTGCTTCATCCATATATAGCTGTTATTCAATATTGAATGTATTACATTTATGCAATAGACCGATGCATAGTCATTCGCAGGATGATTAGCTTCTGTTCTGTTCGGAAATTCATGTATCCGCGGGGGACTTATCGCAGAAGTCGCGTTTCATCATATTGCTTCTTCGCAGCCGCGTACTTGGATTGATGTTGTATGCGTTCATTTACTTTCCTTCCGTTATTCTTACTGCATCGATGTTTTATACGATAGAAAAAAAAAAAAAATTAAGTAGAAAAAGATCGTAAAATTCTCGAAAACGATGAATTGGTTGTTACTTCGTTTACATATCGCCAAATTATTTCCCGTATTTAGATTTGTTTGCACCAAAGAAAATTACGTGAATTCGTGAACTTTTTAACCTCAAAATCCGATTCAATCCGATGAACGATCCGATTGAACTCATTTCGATTACCGATCCGATTCCGATCGTTTTTTCGAAGGGGTCTCGCAGAATGTTAGAAGACGAAGGACGTTGGGGTGTATGTAACCCTAACTTTGTCGTCTTGGAATTCGTATTAGGGGACCGAAGATCACGAATGTAATTTTACTACTGAGCGGAGTACGCAATTCGTTCGATTTCTATCGATTTCCGTTTACCGATTTTCGGTATTTTCCATTAGTGTTGAAATAGAATTTATTTGAATGAATTTAAAAGACGAAGAACGTCGGCGTGTTTGCAAAGCCTAATTTTTGCGTTTCGAAACTCGATATTGGGAATTCCGGATCACCAATGTCGTGTTATTATCGAGAGCAACAGGCATCCCTACTGCAAATTTATTTCTCGAAGTATCGCGCGTTTTTTCAATCGGAATCTCATTTTTCTCAACATAACTCCATTGCTATTCTTCGGATAAAGTAGTATTACAATCTAAGAAGCTTCGAGCGATCGGATCATTTTGGGTTATGGAATTGAGACGAAACTTTTCTTATTTTCACGTTAAAGGTTTTGGGCAGTCAGACGGAATATCACTTCGTTCACAGAGCGTTGCCTCACGCAAGAAGCAAGCGATCGGTTCCTCACACCAGAAGACTCAAAATTGATCCTTTGGTAAGTCTTTTAAACGCATAGACTACATTCAGACATTTTTTCTAAATATCAATTTTCAACGTAACTTAAAAATAAATGCATTAATTGAATGAAAAAAAAAAAAAGTTGTAAACTGTCGAATTTCCGACGAAATTACATACATAAATATTTTATTTCACACGTGAGTCATTATTTTCGACATTCTTCAATTTTTAATCGTCTTTCAACGCTGCCGGTCCGATTGACGTTGGGAGTGACAAATGAGTTTGCAGTATATTGCGTTCATACAGTCATTAGCTTTCCATTAACAGGCAGAGAGTTTGAGGGGTAACAGTAATCGATTTCGAATTCTCCACCCCTTTAGGGTTTACGAATTTTTTCGTCTATCCCCTGAAATACGAGCTCTGCACACGCGGCTTTCATTGAAGTTTGATATACAGTCGTAATAATGGACACTTTTAAAAATAACTCTAAATGTAATGCACCCAGAAATTTCGAATTTATTAAAATGCCAAATTAATCCCCTGAAATACGAGCTCTGCATACGCGGTTTTCATTGAAGTTTGATATACAGTCGTAATAATGGACGCTTTTAAAAATAACTCCGAATATAATGCACCCAGAAGTTTCGAATTTATCAGAATCCTAAATTAATCGTAAGCAAAAGTTTTCTGTACTATAATTTTATAAATTATGAAATTAAATCGATAAATTGATTGAAAATCATAAATTTTGTGATAAAAATCATTTAAGTTATTGAAATTGTGGCGCACATTTACTTGAAACTTAATAGTCGCGTTATATGCATAAAAATCGCCAATATCACTTCTAAAAAGTGATAATTAATAACTAATAAATTGAAATAAATAATTTCTGATAATAATTTGTTTCACTGTTGGTGTTTTTTTACGTGAAAGGTGCACACAGCCGTGCAGCAGACAGGTTTCAAGAGGGTTAAACGAGGCTACAGGCCTCTCAGCGTTGATGAATTGATACCCCTCTACGAGACGAAGAGTTCCGGAAGTAAGGATCCCACGGATCCTTACTTTCAGTTTCAGTGGTACTTGAAAAATACGGGACAGAACGGTGGAAAACCAAAGCTCGACTTGAACGTCGAGGCTGCGTGGGCTCAGGGTGTCACGGGGAAGAACGTCACTACGGCCATTATGGACGACGGTGAGTCAACGCATTGAATTGTTATACGTAAATGGAATGAAATCCTCCAATGGTGGACCACAATGCCGCGACAGTAAATGTCCACATTAAGGGATGTTTTTTTTTTTTTTTTTTTTTTTACTTCGTCGTTATTGGATTCTTATTCTTACGATGTAAAAACAATACGAAATAAATAAATATACTATAATATATTTTAATATAAATTCCTAAATCATAAAAATATAACTGTACGTAAAAACTTGAATTATCGAAATATACGCGTTGATAATTTGAAAAAAGCGGTTTTCACACGAAAATATAATTTTTTATGCAACATCGAAAATAAAATCGAAAATCTATAGTTTCATCGTCAAAATTCGAATCGTACGAAAAGCGCATGACACGTAATTGAAATCGTACGATACGTAAAAGAAAAAAAAAAAAAACGGCTATTGATTCGCTAATGGAACGTCCTTAATCCGTCAATCCGACGGATCAAGCGCCGACGTGATAGTTTGAGTGTTCGCGAGATATTCAGTCGCATAACTTCGTCGGAGAATAACGGCTCGTGTGTGTTCAGGATAAATTAATTTGAAAGCACGCGCGCGTCGAATGAAAACTTAAATCAAATACGAGCGTCTGGATGAATTGACGATTCGAATCGTTCTGCTGGCAAAACTGCGTCGCAGATAGTTTATCATTGTGAAATTATGTCCGCTCACGATTATCCCATATATCTGTTGCGTCATAACGCTGTAATGAAACGAGCCGCGTGTACTTAACGCCTATTACTACAGTTGCATCCCTACGACAAATTTGCTACGGAGCTAATGTCGGAAGCAATTACCGGAGAGTTCATCATTTATGAAAACGCGATAGCGAATCATTTGCGTGGGTGCGGACGCCGTCACAACAATTATACGCGACAAAGCGGCTTCAATTTATTCTCATTGTTGTGCGCACATAGAAAAACTCTGCAACGACGTTATATAAATATAAAGATTTGAAAAAAAAAAAAAAAAAAAAAAAAAAAAAAAAAAAATCGCGAGTCTGCGGATAACATGAAATTCAATGTAAACGCGGCGGTTAGCTTTGAGATTTCCCGAGAACCATAACGGCATTTTTTCGATCAAATTTACATTTTATATCGTGTGGGATACGCCCTTCCGTTTCTCTGTTAGTCGATATCACGAGTCGAGTTTCACTTTGACGCCAGACACGTCGTTATACTCTGCGTAGGGAGAGCGAACGAACGTGTATGTCTCTCGGGGCGCTCCGATGTTCTCTTCGATATCTCGGGCACTGAGTACGTCATCGCGCGTCTATCTCCCGACGCCTCGGATGCGTCGAGAGTTTTTTTTTTTTTTTTTTTCAAATCCAATACCGTATAAAAAAAGAAATATCTCGACAATTTCAATGAATACACTGAGAAAAATGATGCGTTGGAAAAATAAACGATTCATTGAGTGCACCGATAGTTAGTCGATATCGTTTTTTTTTTTTTTTTTTTTTTTTTAAGCATTTGTTTTGATTTCACTATTAGTTTTCTCAACTTATCATTTTTATTAGTGTTGCATTTTACGATTAACAGCGATTTATATTTCTGTATTAATGTTACAGGTGTTGACTACATGCATCCGGATCTCAAGTACAATTACGTAAGTTTCGTTTAAGACGATATAAATACGAAAAATCATATTGATTCCATACACGGTAACGAAAAATTGTGATTTAATAGAAATATAGTGATTCGATGATTCCGAAAGATCTCATAGTATCGAAACTTTTTTTTACTCGCGACACAAATTTTTTTCTGCACTCGAAAAAAACAAAGAAAATTGAGAGGATCTCTTTCGCTGCTTCCTAATGCTGCGGTTTTTCACGTTGGAACATGCGATATGCATGCTTCTCGCTTGTCGGATTATCCTCGAGGGTTTTTCATTTATTCAAAGATCTCTTGTTGGCACTGCAGCGCGGTACTCGATTACACGTTCCGTACGCAACGCGCCGGGGATCTTTTCGCTTCTGGAAAAGCTACTCTTCCGCGGCACGTTGCCATTTTCTTCCGTTTTTTTTTTTTTTTTTCCTTTTTTGCTCCCCGAGAAATACTCTCACAACGATCGTACAAGTGCCCGTTAGCCATCGCGTTACCTATCCCTCCCCATTGGCATTAGCATAATAGGAAACGCGATGATATTCAAATCGCGAATAACCGTGAGCCTCTCGAGCGCGAAACGATAACGCGAGGCGAGCAGCGCGCGTGTCCGCGCTGCTGTGTTGCTTATGTGAGGAGGCAGACGATGACGTGTAGGTTACGAACCCAAAGGATCCCGGGGACCCACTTGATCAACGAGCCGTGTAGCTCGACGAGTGGACGCGTCGTTAAACGATCAACTTTCCGGGGACGAGACCTTTCAAATTTGCGATCATCGTCGGTACGATGCATCGAGACTATTTCTCGTGTTCTACACGCGTTATGGCCACAAATACGAAATCATTTTTCGCTATGGTAATTGCGCGTGAAGCGAATCTTATCGACGTTTCGTAAAATTCGACAAATCGCGAGAAATTCATTATACCAAATATTTTATCGTAATAGTATAGTTTTTCATTCCAAAGTATATATTCTGTTGCCTTTTGCAAATTATTCCTTAAAATTGGTTGAGTTTTATTTTCGTAGAAATAAAAGCAGAAGACAAGAATCAAATTTGGAAACCAACTATACTTCGCGATTTTTTCATGTGTTCGATTGGCTTCACTTTTTCGTGGTTATCTCATCGATTTGGTAACAATTTTGGAAATTCTAGAAATTTTCTTCAATTTTTTGACAATCTTTTACCGGTCGCCATATGCAATTATTATCGCTGTTACTCCGGTGAGGATGTTCGATTCTCATGAAATCCGTTAGACTTTTCTCTCTTTTTAAAATCTGCGCTTTGGTTATCACCGGTTATTTATTTAAAATCGCAGGTTTCCAGCATTGGTAGTCGAGTTTTCTTTCACTGCTTTCGTGAATTCTCTTGGAATTCTACAGAACCGTTCAATCGGTTGTCCCTTTCGGATCGCAAGCGTCTTCTCTGAGAGCAGATCTTCCTGCAGGTCACCAATACGTTTCTCTATCCCGATAATCTTTTCTGTTTCTAACGCTTTCTGAATCTCCCTGCAAAACCGAATGGGTTTCCGATACTTATTTTTCGCTTTCCATAACCTACCGATAGCCTACCGGTAACTTGATTTCAATTTTTCCCCATTGATACGAACGTATATTCATTTTTATCCATTTTTGCGACCGATCTATGCAGATTTTCAAACTCGCGTTTCCCGAAACTCGAAATTTCTTTAATAAATGTTGTAACCTATGACCTTATCTTACACGACGAAAGTTTTAAAGCTTCGAGTTAATCTCGAAATGAAATTAACTCGCTGATCATTGCTATGATCGATGATAACGAAAAAAAAAAAAAAAAAAACATCGTGCAACGAAGTCTATTGTTTTCATCGTACCCTCTGTTGGTTTTTCGTCAGTTTTTTCAATTCATTTTTTTTTTTTTTCTTTTTCGTTTAACACAACAATACAATGTGCTTTATCGCCCGTTGGCCAGAGACTTTCGTTACGACGTTTAATACTTTAATTTTATCGCGATCGAACGCTGGGGGCCGGTGGCGCGGGGAGGGGTCGGGAGTAGTGGGTTTAGAGAGAATGTTTAACGAGGATCGAAGCCGAGAGAGGGACAGAAGCTAAACTGTGGGTTGTGCGAAAGACTTGACGGCGTTGAGGCGAAAGAGAGGAAACAAATTCAGGGTCGGTGGTTCCTCCGGGGTGATGAAGATTAATGAGCGACGCGACGGAAACTTATTACCCTAAGCTCGACGAAGCCGCGCGGTACCCGAGCTTTGCATAGTTCACTGGAGAAAATCACGCCTACCTATATTCTCTTCCCGTCCCCTCCCCTTTCCGTGCGTTTCGAATTCTCATCCTCGAAATTTTGTGGGCGTTAAAATTAATAGGGAGGATCGCCTTATGTAGGTCGCCCCGTGCGCCTCGGATAAAGCGTTGACACGGTAGCAAAGTTTTAGCCTCATTCTCGCCCCCGTCTAAGGAATTTCAGCGGACGATTTGAATTTATTAATCGCGTACGATGAAAATTTTTCGGCACCAATCCGCGATGTTTTTTTTTTTTTTTTTTTTTTTTTTTTTTTCGTTTATCGTTCCGTTTATCCGATTTCGTTCGCAAAAGTACGAAATTATATAGACGAAACACAAAGCCAAGATTTGCGGCGTATTTCACGAGAGCGAACCTGAAATTAATTAATCCTTCACAAGTCGCGAATCGCTCGAAACTGTATACGAAAATGAGACTACGATGAGGTGACTGCGAGGTAAAGCACTCTTACCGCGTAAAGCTCGAGGACTTAGGTATTACTTACAAAGAGTTAATTTTCTCGAGATTTCATCCCTTAGTTGGGTCGTCAACTTTTCAACTTTTCGAATTTCACCCTCAGTGCAAAATGAACAAATAGCATAGAAATTCCGTCACACTGAAGAACTTCATTTTCACGGGCGGTTGAACCTTTCGATCTTTTCGATGTTAACATCTCCCCGGCAACATTTCCTCGGGAGTCTGTTAGATGAAACTCTTCAGGGTCGGTGGGGAATCTTCTATTATAGATGAATTGGAAACCGGAGAAGCTACAATCTCAATTTCACGCGAAGCGAAGGTACTCGGGATCGTCATCGTCGTGTGTCAGTCGGTAGTGTAAGGACCGGGTAAGAGACCCATCGATTCCGGAGTCTTCCATGTCTCCCATAGCGCTATATACGAAGAGTATATACCGTATATGTATATCTATAGCGTATAACAAGATATAACGTAACAAGAGAGGCGAACCGTGAGGGGAAAAATATGCGGACGGCGACGTAACTTTGCACGGAAATAATAACACGAGAGGAAGAGAAGAAGGGCGGAGGGTTGGAGGCGTGTGGGAGAGAAGGGTGGCATCGAGAGGGACCCCATCGGCTCTTCGACCTGCTAGTCGACGTCGACGTAAAAGGTTCGCCGTACTCTCGAGACGTTAATGGGCTTTCAGTTGACACGTACGCGATAGGACGTCATTGGTCCAAGAAGTTCCGATTTTTTTCCTCATCTCGAATGAAAATAACCGTTGACCCTTCGGGCGAATCTTCGCTTCTTTCCGAACTGTTTTTTTTTTTTTTTTTTTTTTTTTTAATCACACTGTCTTTTTCCCTTTTATTCGCTTATACTTCACTAATTTCTGGTGCCGCGTTTAATTCCCCCGTTTATCACGAGACTCGTTAATTGTCCAACGTCGTTGCCACGAAAGCCTTTCGCGAAAGTCCACAGCCTTTAACCCCCTCGAATTTTAATTGCTTCTCGCTATTTCTTCGGATTGCTTTTAAGATTATGTTGATTTAATTTTCGTTGCAGAACGCGAGGGCTTCCTACGATTTTAGCAGCAACGATCCTTATCCCTATCCGAGATACACCGACGATTGGTTCAACAGGTGAGTCGATAGTTTTTAATCGCAAATCGTGAAATTTCGAGGAAACGACAATTAATCGAATTCATTTGTGTTTTTTCGCTGTATATTTAATGAAAATTCATATTGAGTTCTCGGCGACATTTTTAAATTAATGGTCGTTTTAAGAATCTTTTGGAAATTTTTCAAAAAAATCGTAAAAATTTAAAAAATTTTAATCATAAAATAATTTTTTTTCAAAATAATTAAAAAAAAAACAATCAATTAATGAATTCATTTATTTAAATCATATTATAAAAAATTCTGCATCGTCAGAATGTCGAAACATATATTTTTATATCCTTTTCGTTTCGACGTAATATGCTATTTTCTGCATTCAAGTGTTTCGTGTATAGTAAGCGACGCGTCAAAGGTTTAGCGTTGCCGTAAATATTGAATTCTAGCGATGTCTATGCAGTTCACAAACATGTTAATTATATATAGTCTGATAAATACGATTAAATACGAAGTCGAGACACGTACGCGTCTCTAGAATGCCGCCGTCGGAGGTACTCGTTAGTCGTCACGGATTGCCGTGAAGACGCGGATCCTCAAGCGATTTCAATCGCTACATATATACAAAGTAGACGGGGGCTATGGGTTGCGCGACACTCAAGGAGATTCCGTAATCACTGCGGATTACGGAATCGCTAATCGATTGTTAATTTGGAACGATTAGCAAGTGATTCGTTTACAGTCTCATCGTCTCAAACAGTGAAGTTTATCCCACAATTTCGTAACCCAGTAAAAGTCATCTGTCCCCTCAATTTCTTTCCTCGCAAAGATAATTCTTTCCCTCTTAATTCCTCTCATTCGTCACTGACTCGTTGAGCGTTAAACACAGAAAAAAAGGCGGCTAAACGAGTAAATAGGGGATTTAAAAGGCACTAAAGCAGAGAGAACGACAAATCTTTATCTCACAAACTAATCGCTCGCTGGAACGCGAAGAAATTTTTCCATCGAATGAAATGGTTTGGAGTATTTCTTTCTTTTCTTTCCACTTTTACCTCATTGTCGGGGAAAGACTCGTCCAGAATTTTAAAGGATCATTAGTCGCTTTCCGTTTTCCGCGAAATGAAGAAAAAATAAAATAAAATTTTGCAGCCGCGATTCCAGCGAAAGCACGCAGTTTATTGTAACGACGTTGAGTCCGACTATCGGCGGATCTGTGGGCGTTATCCTTCATGCAGTAGAAACTTCAACGACTTTTGCAAACATTTTTTCAACAATCCTATGGCCTTTGCATTCGTTGCGAAAATTAATAGTCGTAACATTTTATCGAATTTATAATAATAATAATTATATTATATCGTTCAAAATGTTAACTTTTTTATATATCAATTTTTCGTGCTTCGGAGAGGAAGAAGTGTTGTTGATTTCCTACGTTTATCGTGATCACCTTCGTGTCTGAACATCGCTGACCTTATCTACTCGAGAGCTTCGAGTCTCGTAGATATTTCTCTCGCGTTATCCACAACGTATCGCTCGCGTTAACGCGATAATCGTACGATAACTCTCACTGAGTTCGCGAACCTTTCAAAAGATTCGATTCACGTTGGGATCACTTACTCCGACCGCTCTATTTCCGCGGTCGATATGTCTCTATCGCGATAACTCACTGTTCCTTCTAATATACGCATTATTGTTGCGTCCACGTGAGATATTTTATTCTCGAACGCCCACGGGAATCCGCGCCTTTTGCTATCATTGATCTTCTCGTTGTTTTCCGTAAAAGCTTCGCGAACCCGCGCTGCGTCGATTGTGCGTTATACAGAATCGAATGTTCTATCCAAACTTTACGGCGAAAATTTCTCGACGATGGTACACGATATTGCTTCCTTCCATGTATTGGATTCGTGAATTATCTTATATAGATACGAAACCCGTGCCGTCCAATACGCCAAATAGAAAAACCCTTCGAAATGACTGTATTCCCGAACAGATGTTTCTAATAGAATACACGTTCGCGACGACACATGTTTAGTTTCGAAAGCTGCTGCCACGCTTCTCGGAGCTTCTCGCAATATCTCGGAATTCGAAGGAAATAATAATAATAAAAAAAAAAAAAAAAACGAAGAAAAGGTTGAAATTCGTATAAAAGAAAAACCCATTCCTCTCGACCGTACGAACGACGTTGTTTCGAAGATATTTCATTGTCACCGGGAAGTACTTCTCGAATGGGATGACCTCCGTTGCGGAGGCTCTCCGAGACAAGTCGCCTGTCCTGCAGCGCCTTTTCTCACAGAAGCGCTTTAAGCCGACGGCGTGAAGAACGCAAAATAAGCTCTGCAGCTTTTTATCGTTTTTCCATTCCGATCTTTTATTTCCCCGATTACTTCGTAATTAATACTTTTTCCCTTTCATTCTCATTATCCTTTTAATATCTCTATTCTTTTTTTTTTTTTTTACGTTTTTCCCATTATTTTTGGTACTTATTACGCTTATTATCTTTTAGTATCTCTGCTCCGCGTGCACCGAGATACCGGGTATTCATTTTGTGAATATCTGTACTCATTTTCTATGTTATTGCTATCGATAACGTTATTGCTATATGCCTTTCGGGTCTTTACGGGATTTATTCGAGGATAGAATAAATATTTTTATTTTATTCTTTTTTCTTCGCGTGTTACGTTGCCATAGCAACGACGGCAGATATATATCCCACCTGTGAGAAATTAGACCCCACGGTTACCGTCGTTTTCTTGACTTTTTTTTTTCTTCTTCTTCTTCCACCCTCTTTAATGGAACGCTTCGATGCGCGCGATGGCTTCGTCGGGAGTTTTTTTTTACGACACACCCGGCTTACGGAATGACAACGATAAAACGACTGACCTCTTACGGTGTTCTTTTCTTCAACTTTGAGAGATAGAATTTTAATGCGAACCTCTAAACTTTAAGATCCTACTGTTCGCACACATACATACACACCGTTGTCGTTCCCATGTACCGCGCGTGACCCCTTAGTGTTTCGAAGTCAACCCGCGTTTCCGCTGCCTGAAAAATCTCATTTCGCTCGCGGCAAGACACGAAAAAAAGATGCCATCCCGGAGGGTTGCGCAATGGGAGGAACGGTGCAAAACAAAAGAGCGAACGGGAGACAAAAAAAATTAAAGTGGGTCGACAAGAAAAAAATGTACGACTTTATGAAGGGTTGTAGCGTTCGATCTCTGGGATCTCGTAATCAAATCTTTTCGCAATCGACTACGCGTGGAATTAAATAAAAATGAATGCACTGAAAGGAATGATTATTTGAGTGGACAATTAGTTGAGAGAACTAATAGTTCGTTGGCGCAAGAATTTGTTTTTTAAAAGTCTTTGTCCCGATTGACTTTTTTTATTTTTCTTAAGTAATTATTATTCAAAGTGTAATATTACGATTTTTCTTGCAATCGCGGAATTTTTTTTTTTTTCACACGTTTATCGTGAACGGAGGATAAAATGCGCGGGGGACTGATTGCTCGTAAAATGTCGACGGCACGGTAAAGACATAATTTTCGTTAACATATTTTCCTCGGCTTCCGGAAAACGGAACGGCCGCCTGCGTGCGATCGCTCTTGGGGGTCAAAACGTTCTTTTTTTTATCTTTATCTCCGGTTAACTCGATCCTCGGCGGCTTCGTGAATGACTTCGTATAAGTATCTCAAATATCCCGCGGGGTACATTAAACGAGGGATCGCAGTATGACGCTCAATTTTCGTGTCTCGTCAAATAGCGTGAAAGAGTGTTCGCTACTAACCAAATGCTCTTTCCCCGAGCAGCGAAAATTGCTTCAGACTCGCGAAATGTGTAAATCGAGTAGATGTCGATCTTTACTCGTCTTATTACTGAAGAATTTATTGCCTCGCTAACTGCACGACAGACCGATTTTATTCTCAGATTCGTCGCGAAATCTCGTCTCGCATTCCCGATCGACTGGAATTTTATTCTTCAAATTTCAACAATTATTTCGATAAAAAAATTATCGTCCATTTTTTTTTTTTTTTTTTTTTCCAATACACATGTAATTTAAATACATATATTTGATATATTTTTCTTTTCAACTTTTCGATTTTTTAATGAAATTTCTGATTTCTCGAAATTATAACTACTTTTTCGTGGAAACAAAATTAAATTATTTCAATTAATTTGTTTGATCAAATAGTCCTTCGGACATCGTCATTAAATTCTTCATCGCGGTTTGAAGGTCTCGCGGAACGAGATATTTGACTATCGGGAGAATAAAGTGCCGATAGAAACGATGGGCGATGTTACTATATAAATTGCGCTATTCGACGATTTCTACTTTCTCTCGGTATATATCACAGCGGCATATCGCTCTTATCGCTTCTCGTAACGTTTCTCCTTTATGTCCGCTCGTTTCGCGTATACCGAGTAGAGACGAAAGGAGCGCGACGAGGATGGGAGCAAACAGAAAGTCCCGGAATTATGAGAAAGCGAGAGCATCGACGAGCGAAGCTTATCCGGGCGTTGGATCGTTCCATAAACTGAGGGTGGAGGGTTGGTGCTGCGGACGACGGGTGGCGTCGGTACCGGGAGTGTCGGGCGTTCTGAGATTATTACACTCGGACACGTGACACCAACACCAATAAAGCGTGTGATATACGACTTCAGGGGAGGGGAAGTGGGGGATGTTCGCACGAGAGGGGTTCCCTCGTTGGCTATCGCTATGATTAACCCAACGGTCGCTTCCGGTTTCGGCTTTGACCCGCGCGAAGTAGAACGTCGGGTCGATCAGTGGATGAAGAATGTACAGATCAGACAGCCAACGGATGCGGAATGGTATCATTTCGCGATTAGCCATCTCGTTAGGTGCCGAGGATATGTTCTCGGGGATTCAAGAGATTGCAAATTGCTCTCAGATCGATAGCGCAATATTGGAATGCTTATTTTCCATCCATCACACGTTGCTTCGTGCAAAGAAAAATTATTTTTTTTTTTAATGGATTAAAAAAAAAATGACGATAAACAATAATAAAAAAAAAGATACCGTAATAATTTTTAATTAATAAAGTATATATAAATAATGCATCTTTCATCAGACTTGTAAATCGAAAAACAAATTTAAAAAAATTAAATTACATGTTACGCGGTTTTACACTTTTTCGAGATGAAAAAATTTAATTGCGAAACAAGAAAAACAAGTTGATCGAGGAAATTAATAAAAATTATTTAATTGTATTTTCGAGATAAAATTTTCGATTTCGCAAGAATAATAAATTCAATGAAATTTCTTGAGTTCGATGAAACAGCTTACCGGGGGGTACAGCAGAACTCGTACCTTTGAAAATCTTCGATAGTTGCGATATAATTACTTTGATCCTTTTGCTTTCGACCTTTTGTCCGGATACGTCGTTAATCCGACGTACGACAAAATAATCAGCTCATGTTTCGATCCCACTTTGTCAGCTTTGTCCCGTTTAACGAATGTATTGCACCGTACAACGGGGTCACGATAGCGATGGCAACTGACGAGTTTGTATAGAGTTACACGTGTGCCGCGCATTAACCGCGCGGGATATAATGCTCGTCGTTCATTGCAGTCGACTGCCTTTTCGGTATTAACTTCGTTATAACGATAACTCAAGTTTTCCGTCCGCGCGCTCGGATTCCTTCGTTTTTTATTATTAAGCCTTAAGCATCGCAGCTTTATTCTCGCAACGGAGGCTTCTTGGAAAAATCTATTATCAATAATCGATACTATGCCAAAGCCGGTGAAAAATTCTTAATACTTTAAACCGAAGTACCATGTATTGGATACTTCAATACGCGAAATAAACTCGTAATGTATTTGACGAGCACCGCTGGGAGTTCGATAAAACCGATTTAAAATTGTATTTCGCTGTAAAACGAATCATTTCAGTTGCAATTTCATTTCCATCTCTATCCCGCGTACAATGTTCGACTTCGAGTTATTTTTTTTTACATAGTAATGAGATTTCCGATTGAATAAATCGATCTAATAAAAACGCAACTGGTATTAGAGATGTATTCGTAAAAAATAATAAAACGGACGCCCGATGAATTATTAACATTTTTTATTTCCGCTACAATGTTTTTTAACCTTTCGAAGAATTTAATATCGTAACTCCGACGAAGAATTTTCATACGATGCACCGACGCGTATGTTAACCGCACGAAACGAACATTATTTCTATTTCATCGCGAAGTGGTTACAGTCCGCGGGATGAGTAATGCAAAAAAAAAAACTGAAGAATATTTCCACACGAGTTGAATACGCCGCGAGCTTTTTTTTTTTTTTTTTCTTTTCATAAAATTTCTCTTTATACAGAAGTTTTCTCGAATTATTCTAACGTATCGCGATGTAAATCGAGTATTCATACCTCCAGAAACGCCGGTTTCCTGAGTCTCTCTATCCGCGCTATCGCCTAACTATATGCGCGATTTGCTCGAGTTGTTCTTTTCGCAGGAGCGCACAAACGCGAATAGCGAATGAATAATGCCGCGCGCAGCGGTTCCCGTACACCGAGTCTTGGTGAATCGATTTGCAACGCGTAGAGAAGTTCGTAACAGGTACAACGCGTAACTATAGATGTTAGAAGAGAGATGTGTCTCTCAGGCGAAGCGTGTGTACGTCACTTCCACGAGAGTTTGGGGTCGAAAGAGAAAAATAGAAGAATAAAGGAAAGATGTTGCCTCTTCAGTCTCTAAAGCCATTGTACACTGTGTGTACAATATTATACTTCTTTCACATCTCCGCACGTACACGGGACAGCATCCCTCTGTTACGTGTGTCCCGATGTAAGAAATAGCCGCAAAGTTTCCCACGAGAAATTCTCGCCTGTCCGCATCTATCTTCTGTTCTCAACGTTCTGACGTCAGTATCGCTTGTACCTGACAAGCTTCTTTCTTCTCTATCCGCTTTGCCAACTGTATCCTCTCATTTCGCTTCTACCGTCATTTCCACACTGTTCCACCGATGACCTCTTTCATCGTGGATTTCGCAAAGGCTCTGTGTTTCCCCCCCAATAAATAATAATAATAATAATAATAATAACACAATAACAAAAAAAAAAAAACAATAATAATAATCATAGCTTTCCGATTTTTTTAAGAGTTTCCGACATTTTAGTTCCTTAACAATTAAGTGAAATGGTGATGCAGAGGTATTATATTGCTGAGGATTTTAATAGGAAATTAAGTCTCTAATGGAAAGCGTTACTTTCATAATTAATCTTCGATGTTATGAAAAAAGGATTACTGGAGAACAAGACGAAGATAGATGTATATATGTTATACTCGGAAAGAGATTAGCTTTTCTAAGCTTCGGTATAATCTTCTCTTCTCAAAGCGAGTATACGAAATCTTGTTTTCTCAGCGATATATTATAAATATTTAAAAAATTGAATATCGATCGCTTGCGGAACTCATTTTCGCATGATTCGGAATGCGCGCTACCGTCGTCAATTATTCTTTAAATATTTATACATGTTACCCGGGTAGTTGGCGATAAATATTTATCGACCATCGAAGGATCGTTCGTAAACATAAGCTATGAGATTGTTTTTTTTTTTTTTTTTTTTTTCGTATAATTGTGAAATATCGATGTGCAGAATTTCGAAAGGTTAAATTTTGAATAATTTATCGGGAACATCGGCGAAGATTTTGTCGCGATAAATTAACGAAAGTTCGATAAATTCGTTGAAATACGATATGAATTATTGAGTTTTCATCTGAATACATCGTTTTGCGTAGTCACGGCACGAGATGCGCCGGCGAAGTTGCCGCAGCCAGAGATAACGGAGTTTGCGGTGTCGGCGTAGCGTACGACTCGAAAATTGCTGGTATAAGAATGCTGGATCAGCCGTACATGACGGATCTCATAGAGGCTAACAGCATGGGACACGAACCCGATCTCATCGATATATACAGCGCATCCTGGGGACCTACCGACGACGGAAAGACCGTCGACGGTCCGAGAAACGCCACGATGCGGGCCATCGTTCGCGGTGTAAACGAGGTAATTAAATAACAATTAATTTTTTTCTCAAGTTCATTATTTTCATCGAAACTGCAAGTACTTCTCACTGCCAATCGGTAAATTTATCTCATCACTTACGCTATCCATGGTGCGATGTACGGAGTCCAGTGATCCTGGAATACCCTTAAATTTAATTATTTGTCCTCTAATTTTTTTTTCTTTTTTCGTTTCCCTTAAATTACGATTCCCCATTTTTTTTTGTTTATCACTATCGCAGCTTTCCATCAATTACTCATAATGAATTCTATGACTCGGAATATCAGTCGAGTAATTTGCAAGTAGTGATGAGTTTCGTAATCTCGAATACGTTTTTTTTTTTTTTTTTTTTTTTTATTTTTCATTATTATCGAAGATCGTAGAAAGTTCTATATTTTTTATTGTCACAAAGGCGATATTTGTTTGAAACGCCCTTTTCATAGCGGCATCTTTTGTATCGGAGGCTCGACGCGGCTGACTATACGTAGCCGTTACTACTGCGCCGTCGAGTGTTCGAACAATGGCTCTCGGGTATAACGTTGGGGGTCTCGGAGCGCGAAGCTCTAGGTAAGCATTCGCAAACAGGCAAATGAGCTCATTACGCCACGAGGGAGTTACAAACCAGAGAGGGAAGAGAGAGGTAGAGAGAAGGCCGGTAAACTTTGCCGTAGGTACTCTGAATTCAGAGACGAGCCGAAGTTACACAGCAATGCTTATTGTTTTTCCAACCACCGCGCAGAGGCACAGTCCGCGTTTCTCGCAGTCCGGCGTTCGCAGGTGACCTTTTCACTGCGGGTTGATAACTGCGTTGAATAGGCGAGAGTAGCCGTAATATTCATATACTATAGATATCAACTACGCGCTGTATGTGTTACCTATGTATACGTTATCGTTCTCTCGCGCAGCTGCGTATCGTTCTCTCGCTAAAAGTTGTTGAAGCCCGTTGATTTCTCACGAGAACGTAACAACCCGGATGTAACGCCGGCGGCCGAAGTAAAAGGGAAAGGGACCAGTAGAAACAAAGGGAAGTTTGACGATAAACAAGAAAAGGCAAAACTTTAATTGGCTCGACTGTTGACTGTAACCTTTTTTTTTTCTCCAACTCGTTTCGCTAAACTTTGGCTTCAAACTACGAAGAAACTTTTCATACTTCGCCCGCTTTTTTCGGTTTCTCTTCCAGAGCTTTTTTTGTTTCTTTTGCCGTTATCTTTCCACATGCTGTTGCGCGATCTTTTTTTTTTTTAATAGCCTTTTCGCGATGTTGGAAAATCTTTCGAAGTATTTTGGAATATCGGCAGCATTTTTTTTTTTTGTGTTTTGGATTGGTATTGGATTTGGTATTTTACATAGGAAAACAATTGGGTTATTGCGGGGAGAATTTTAATTTTTTTATCGAACGAAAAAGTTTGAAAATTGAGTCGCAAGGGAGGTAACGGACGAGTAGACACCATCCACGGGGTTCGTCGATCGCCGCACTCGACGACGAGGGGCTTCGCAGTCGCATGGAGAAGATGTCCGGCGCCTGCGAGTTCTATCGGGATGATGCCGCGCGTATACTTGGAAATGTAAATCCGCCCACGCGTCTCGGAAAACCTTCGACAACGCGTACGGGGGGGGGGGGGTTTCACGTGCGTCACGCCCGCGCGCGTCTCGACGGTACTTAGCCTTCGAGATTACGCTCTCTCATCTCTGCTACAACGTGCAAACTGTCGCGTATTCGTCCGACAAGTTTCGCGGTTTATAATATAATCCGAAGATAAGGGAGGAGAGGGGTTTGTGACGTCTTGTCAAAAGCAATTTCGCACCTCCGAAGCAGCAGTGTACGGGGGCGCGTAATACTCCGAGACAATTCGGACGACTCGCTTCGGTCCATCGCGCGGCTTTGATTAGTATCGACAAATTATTTATTATGCAATGCAATGTTGAAAATTCCCATAAATAAAATAAAGATAAAGACAAAGAGCGATACGAAAAGCCGGAAAACATTTTTTTTTTTATTATATCACTTATCAGATAAAAAAAAAAAAAAAATTGATTAAACATCGAAATATCGATTGTTGGGACGCGGAAGAGGTATCCTTCATTGTTTCACACGTTACATCGCGTCTACGGTACTTTCTGTGTTTTTAACAGTCGAAATTATATTAATTATTTATATTATTCATATTTTTTATTCGTTTTATTTATATTATATTTTATTTATCCGATTTTAATCGAAACAGTCGGCGGGACCGGGGAAAGTGAAAACACACGCAATAAAAGGACTCTATGGAGTTAAAACGCATACTATGGTCATTTTTTGGAGTTCCATAGACTTTGCGTGAAATTTACGATTTTTTATTGCGTGTATTTCAATGTGCTCCGTGTTACGTTTCGTTCCGATTTTCCCGACCGTATTTCGTCATATTAAACGTACGATATATGTTTTCTGTTTCGTTTACAGGGACGCAAAGGTCTCGGAAACATTTACGTTTGGGCCTCCGGCGACGGTGGCGAGGAGGACGATTGCAATTGCGATGGTTACGCGGCGAGTATGTGGACCGTCAGTATAAACAGTGCGATAAACGACGGGCAGAACGCTCATTACGACGAGAGTTGCTCGAGTACCTTGGCGTCGACGTTCAGCAACGGCGCGAAGGATCCCAATACCGGTGTGGTGCGTAAAAAAAATTACAAAATTACTTTTAACTTGTGATATTTTAATTGCCACGAGAAACTTATGAGTTATCATTGCTATTCCTTTTCTGGACTATTAACGAGATATTTTCTAAGCTCCGCTATCGTAAGAAACTATTTTTCATCGTTATATATATGTCCTTCTTAACGTCTCTCATCCTAAGTTTCCTCTCTCATCGTTCGACGTCTTATTGCCGTAAAAAAAAAAAAAAAAAAAAAGATCGCGAAGAAGAAGTGTTCTTCTTCTTTGCGATCTTTTTTTTTCTTCTTTTATTCACTTTAGCGAGCGTCAGACAACTTCGTGTCTTTCTTGTTTTCCCCATTTTCCGTGGTACTCGAGACTAGTAAAAGTGGATTAGCCGTTGATGCTGCTCACCGAGCGGAGACGGAGCGATAGTGTACTCGAGAGAAACGAAGCAGCGAGTGCTTTGGACGCTCAGACGAAGGAAAGACCGCCTTTTTTTTTTTCTCTACTTGTAACTTGATTTTCCGAACCCACGTACTCCCGTCGCGCTGGCCAAGGTAACCCAGCGTCGCACAAAAACGTTCGCATCGAACCCCCCGACACACACACACGCGATATATAACGCTATACTTGCGACGCAACAAACCCCTAATGAAAGAGTCAAGAGTTAGACTGGCTATTCGAACTCCAATCCGTCGAGTTTCCCTTCTTCAGGTTATCAATTATTCGTGACCGATCCACGCGGGACTTGCCCTTTGATACAATCTCCAACGGCGACATCGAACTCTCCGACCCTTTTGTCGCTCCAAAATTGACCTTCGTACCTATTACGCGACACGCGCGAAATCTGACGCTCGACGTCGACACATTTTACGAATTTCACCTATTGACGTCATCACCCACACGCAATCCTCGGAAATACATCGACTGTATAAAAAATACATTTTCGCTTGACGGGTAACGAAAAAAAAAAAAAAAAAAAAAAAAAAAACGAAAACCAACGAAAAAAATTCATTCCATCAAAAAACAAAACTCCATCATTTCAATTGGCTGTTGTTTGCAATTCGACATCGCCAACACCCACTTTCGTTTCAAACTCATTTCGATATCTCGCATCGTTTCTCGGCGACCAAAAAAACCAAAAAAAAAAAAAAAGCAATATACAACGTAAACTCGATACTCGATATCGATGGACGATTTGTTATTCGTTTTCATCAATTAACGAGATATGCACGGATTTTTTTTTTTTTTTTTTTTTTTTTACCGTTTAAACGAGATATGGGCGAAACTTTCGTTATCGCGCGCTCGCCGTTGTATAACTTTCGTTATTTCGTTAAACGTTTGTCAATTGTTGGACAACGATACGTTGTTAAATACAACTCTCGGACGGTATACAAAAGCTTTTCCGAAATTCGTGTCTCTTATAGTGAAATTTAACGCCCGACTGAGTTTTTCGAGAAATTTATGCAATTCTCTTGGCAATTATTTCGTCGTTCGTTCGCGCAGAAGACTCAATTCAGATTCCATTAGGAACGTTAACGTTTCTCGTGGATAATTAAAATTCACCGAAGCGCATCCTTTCCCGAGATGAAAATCAAAGTTCTCGTAGTTAGTCGTGTTATGCGTGTGCATTACATTGACTGCATTGCGTTGCATAGCCTCTACCAATGCACAATATGCCGTCTCTTCTGCATATTTTACTGCATTCCAAAGTTCTTACTTGAGTTGTGATTGAAAAAATGAGAAATTTCCCATATTATAATTATTGAAATTCACCGTCGTATTTAGCCATTCGCCATATACCTGTTTCACTTGATATTCGATCCATAAGTAGATACGGTGAATCTTTTCTCAGTGTTCTAACGAAACAAATAATTTTTTTCGCAAACATTAGGATTCTTCGTATCCATTTACTGCGAAATTACGCGATTTATTCTTTAAACTGTTGATAACGATTAATCCAAATCTTTACCAACTAATATACGTCTATTAACTCTTTAAAGGATCGTTAGTACGTTTCTATCTCTTTAAAGTGCCGTATCTCGCGAGCGATGCGATAAAACGTTACAAAATGTATACAATTTCTGTATATAATGCCGATGAATTCTTGAAAATTTATAAAAATTGTTGTTTCCCAATGTAACACGATATTTTTTTCTTGAAAAAGGCGTTTTCAAGTCCGACGATCCGCTTCGGGAGTTTAGCATTACTTAGAAATCTCACTGAGACGCGTAGGTTTCGAATAATTCTGATTCTTAGAAAGTTCCGAGTAAATCTTCCGAGAAACAGGAAAAATGAGAAGAGAAACCTCTACCGGTGTAATATATATCGACTGTTACGAGCACCGGAGGCGCATATACACGTAGAGGATAAAAGGATAATAATACCGAAGGTCAGTTGGCACTGCGAGTCCCGTAGTCAAGGCGCCGTACTCGGCGACACCCCCGCGGATAAGAGAACTCGATCCGAGGATTGTCTTACGCGTACGCATTAATTTCTCTGCCGCTCCGATGGAACGAGAGAAAATTGAACGACCAACGCGGTTTCTCGGGGAGAGCGAAATTCAACGACGAGGGAAGATTGAAAATTAAATGGACAAAATTACGAAAGCAATTTGGCAACGAGGTATTAATATCAAAGGACTGTACGGGAAGGAGTGCTTAACCCGCTTTCGTCTCGAAGCTTTCGAAAATTACGTGTTACTTGTTCGAGCGGTTAATACCATTTTTTTTCTTCATTTCCGTTTCTTCGTACTCTACGCTCCGCTTTTTACGGCTCTTTCTCTTCATATACATCCAAAGAACATTATTCTCTCGTCCGTCTTCACGGGTCGAGCGCACGATTCGCGTCTTCGGCGAAAGGAAAAACCTCGTAAGGTTTACGACGAATGGGCTTTCCTCGGTCCTTCGGGACGACGCAAGGGACAGAGGTGCAATCGAAAGATCGATAAGGTCGTTCCCCAGTGTCCTCGAACGTGCGAACTTTTTCTCTCCCTCGCTTCTCGCTCACCTACATTCGCCTCCCTCACCTACGAATCTCGCCAAAGGGAAAACGCCCCAACCACCGACTCGATCATATAAATTGTACTTTGAATAAATTCCCCGGTTGCCAAAGGGAGGAGAGAAGAGCGTTGATGAAATAAGAGAAATTCGGTTAAACTTTCGTCGATGAAAGAGTACTTACGACGTGAGAGAGGGCTTCCCGACGACGGAATGGTCGCGGCAACAAATTCTCGAGTTTCGGAAAATGCGAAGAGCAATGCGATTGTTAAATTTTATCGCTCAATAGAAGTTCCGAAAAATCGAGACTACGCCGTTCGCCCGTTTCTCCGCACTCACCAAATTGGATTCCTATACGATGCGACTAAATTTTATTGCTTCGAGTTTATCGACCTCTCGAAATACCTAATGAATGTTTAAATACACAATGGTCGACGTGTTTCTTTTTTTTCGCGGATTTATTTGATCCGAAACAGTGAATAGGTGATATATATATATATATAATCGCTCGTCGAGGCAAATTTTTTTTTTTTTTTTTCGTAACACAACGCAACGCAAAGTTTCTTAATTAAATGTCGTCCGGTATAAAAATAAAAGATTGTTTGCTCTGCCGAAAAGGGGTTGGCGAACTATTTTCTTTCGGTGCGGACCTCGACTCCTGTGGGAGTCACCGGTTACGTTCGAGTGGTCGTTGAAGATAAACCGGGAGTTTTACGGCTGTCGAAGTATCTTGGGGAAGAGAAAGGAAATAAAAAAAAAACTGTGGATAGAATGGGTTTTCAAGAGATTCTCAAACGGCGAACCACCATAAAGTATCGATTAAGGGTATCTTCTGCGCCAAACTCTACACACCATCCTGGCAATTGTCTTCTTTTCTATTCTGATTCGTTTCTTTTTTTTTTCGCGTTTCTCTTCTTCTCTTTGTAGCGTTGTACCATCTTTCGGTTTTTTCCCGCTTTTCCTCTTTCTTCGGGTTTTTTTTTTTTTTTTTTTTTTTTTTTCTTTAACATTCTTCTTTGTACGGAATTGTCTCAGACCACTTCGATTTTATGTCCATAAAACGCCGAATGGTGTCTTCAGGATTGGCTATCCGAAGTTTCTTTCGCATCGTAAAGCTCTCGATTTCTCGTTCTTCGCGTTATCGCTGTGGGGGAGAGCAGCAACGGAATCGATATATCTCGTTTCGGGAGCGTTCCACAGCTGTAATCTCGCTGCTGCATTACCCCGTGGAATGGAAATTGATACCACAGCGTCGCGACGGCGTTCTATGATACACGATACGGACTGTGAGGTGACGCGCAATCGCGGCTTCTTTTTTTCTCTTTCGATTATTCGCGAGTTATTGAAGTCGATTTATTTTTATTTCGTCAGTAACTTTTTTTTTTTTGGTCGGAGCAAAAAATATTTTCGAATGCAAGAAACTTTTTGATTGGGAATAAATAATTTTTTTTTACAACGCTGTTTCTGCGCCTCGAAATCGTCAAAGCAATTTTCGCATTTTTTTTAATACGTTATTCAATCGTCTTAAAGTCGATTTAATTTTAATTTATAAATAAGAATACGATAAAAAAAAGAGTCTCAACGATATTCATAACATTCCGCCACAGATTTAAGGACTGTGATTTAAATTCGCCGTCTCGTTGTTTCGTCCTTCGCTCGTCGTTTGTCGCACCGTGGCGTTTCGATTTGGCGAGGTCACGGAGCAACATATACTCTTGGGAAATGTATATACGTAGCGACCGCGGTGATAGGTCTTGGAATTTCCCCAACTCGTACACCGCGAAACAAAGTAATTTATCTTGCTAAAGCCGCAGATTGCGTTGCGCACTCCTGCCGTTGAAATAGCTGATGTTATTCGATGCGAAACGAAAGATTCTGTACCAAAAATCTGCGAGAATACTTCGATATCCAAAAAATTCCATATTTCGAAAACTAATAAAAAGTTTTTAACATGAAATTAACTTAACTATGAAAAAAAGTGATGCTGCAAAAAAATCGTTCATTTCAAACCTTTTTTTTTTATATATAGTATATTAAGGTTTACAAATCGAAAAAAAAAAAAAAAAAAAACTTAATTATCCCCGTAATAATGGTTTTTCAGTAACGACATTTTATTTATTTATTTTTTAATTTTTTTTTGTGTTTCAGGCGACAACGGATCTTTACGGAAAGTGTACGACAACCCACAGCGGTACTTCGGCGGCCGCTCCGGAAGCAGCCGGCGTGTTTGCTCTCGCATTGGAGGCCAAGTGAGTCGGGCAAATACTGTATACACGCCACTTTTCATTTCCTTCCTCGTCGTGTAACTTTTATTCCTGAAAGCTTAGATCCCCCTCTCTGCTCTCTCTCTCTCTCTCTTTCCCTGAAGTAGCAACGAAGGTAATTTTGGACCCCGTAAGGAAAATAAAAACTCTTGAGGTAACGAGCCCACGGAGAAAACAGACGCGATGAAGTTCGCGGTCGCGTGGGCGCTTTCGTTGCGTAACGAGATCCCGTCGAAACGCACACATAGCCGCGGGATGTTTTTTCTTGCCGACCGCGTAAAGAGTACGAGAAACCTTCGGCGACTTGCGGGGGATGAAGAAAAAAGAAAAAAAAAAAAAAAAAAAAAGCAATAGAAAAAAAAAGCACAATCAGCCACTTACCGAAATGGAGGGGTGAAATCGTTTAACGGTTGCTAAAGGTCCAAACGCAACAACACTCCATCAATTTCGTGCACACGTCGAGTTTTGTTTGTCTTCCTCCTCCCTTATAGCATTCACTTTATATGAATGTTTTTTGCAATTCATTCCTCGAAAAACGAGAAACTTCGATTTTTCTTTGCTTCCGAGAGTATCAATTTGTTAGATTCGCCTTTGAACATTGATGCAGTAACTCTTACCTATCAGATTGCGATTTTTCGGCTTTACGATCCCCGAGATTCCGTACTAATTTGCCGAAGAAAAAGAACCGGAAAACCATTTGATACGTTCCTTTCCTACGAGGGAATGTTGAAGCAAAAGTTTCATTGATGTTCATTGATTCCGAATGTTATCCGGGGATCTGCGAAAAATTTTAAGGATTGATTACTAATTTTTATTCTATCTTTTCGCTTCAGTCCGCAATTGACTTGGCGAGATATTCAGCACTTGACGGTACTAACGTCAAAGAGAAATTCTCTCTTTGATGCCAAGGGACGCTTTCACTGGACGATGAACGGAGTCGGTTTGGAATTCAATCATCTGTTCGGTTACGGCGTTCTTGACGCCGGTGCGATGGTCGCTTTGGCCAAAAAATGGAAGTCCGTGCCGCCGAGATATCACTGTGAGGCCGGATCCGTTTTGACTACTCAGTAAGTTCCTGTAATCACATTTTTTTTTAAATTGATTTTTACGGAAACTGAAAAATTGCGTTTTCATTTTAATTTTTCCTTTTTTTTTTACTCGTGAAACTGATTTCTCGTTTGTCTTTCAGAGAGGTTCCCAGCGACCGATCGATCCTCCTAAAGATCAAAACCGACGCGTGCGCCGGTACCGAGTATGCGGTCAATTATCTCGAACACGTTCAAGCGGTTATTTCCGTAAACGCATCCAGAAGAGGCGATCTTGAGCTCTTCTTGACTTCGCCGATGGGAACGCGGTAAAGAAAATTTCAATAAATAACGCGCGTGTCTACGGTGCTGAGAGTTGAAGCTATGCAAGGCAAAGGAAAGCTAAACAGCGATCTTTCTGTCTTTATACGCGTTAAACTGATTCACATGCGCATGAAATGCAGCAAAAACATTTACAAATGCATCTAAATTGATAAAAATACATCGCTTTGATTCGTCGAATTTTTATAAAAAAAAAGTCTTCATTTCGGAGATTAATTTCCTTCAAATTCTACGATATGATATTATCAACGGATGAAGAACAATTTACTATTATTTATCTTTCGATTTTCAGATCAATGATACTGAGTCGTCGTGTCCACGACGACGACCATCGCGATGGTTTTACAAAGTGGCCATTCATGACGACCCACACTTGGGGAGAATATCCGCAAGGCACTTGGTTACTCGAGGTATGCAATCGAAGGAAACGTTATTAAAAAAAAAAAAAAAAGTTCTCTATTATTACTTTCTTATTAACTCTTTTCGTCGTTCTTCAACGTTGAAAAGATATTCTCATAATCTTATTATTCTTTTTCTTAATGAATTGCAGGTGAGTTTCAATTCGCAAACACCTCAACACGGTTGGATAAAAGAGTGGACCTTAATGCTTCACGGTACCAAAGAGCCTCCTTACACGGGTCTCCCAGCGGCGGATCCTCATTCGAAGCTCGCAATCGTGAAGAAAGCACACGAGGAGCGCACAAGCGCAATGTAAAACGTGCGCTATACAATATTCAACGGAGTAGACGCTAAAGAAAGCAGAGAAAGAGGG
Source organism: Buathra laborator (assembly GCA_934046635.1). Lineage (NCBI taxonomy): Eukaryota > Metazoa > Arthropoda > Insecta > Hymenoptera > Ichneumonidae > Buathra > Buathra laborator. The sequence goes on from OW203900.1 coordinate 13,274,604, forward strand.
AAAGAGAGAAGAAACAAAAGAAATAAAAAAGAAAAGAAAAGAAAAGAAAAGTATAAGAAAAACGAAGAAAAAAAAACCGCAAAAGAAAAAAAAAAAAAAGAAAAAAGTAAAGTGAAACGCTGAGCCACCGGACCGAGAGTAGTTCCCGCGGCTGAATCGCTCCCAAACACAATTAACACGGGACTCATAACCGTGGAATGATTAATCGCGATTCTCCAAAAAACTTCAGGCCTTTTAGTTATTTTTACCGCAACCCCCAGACTCGTCGGTATACCCGCGAGACATGCCGATGAGGTTAAAATCCCGTCGAGACACTTCGCGCTCTCCTTCGTAGAACTCGATCCAATGAATAATGAAAAAAAAAAAAATGAAAAAAAAAAAAAAACGAAAAAAATTGTAACCTCACGATTTTTCGTTAACGTCACAAAAAAACTTCGAAATATTGCTTAACCGATTCATCAATCATCGGGGATAAATATTTCGATGAGTTGAAATATATATATATTTTTTTTTTCTTTTTTTTTTTCGAGATTTCGATCATATCGCGATCGTCGCACAAGAAGCTTCGGAGAGAAGTTCGTATCGCAGAAACCGTAGCGGAGTATTATTCGAGAAAAATGGAAGAGGGAGTAAATCTGTAAATTTATCATAAGCTGGCAGAGGATCCGGTTCTACGACGAGGGGGAGGGAAATAAGAAAAAAAAAGTCCTTTCGAGGCTCAGGACGCACTCTCGGGAGTCCCAGAGGCTCGTGGAAACGTCTCTGGCAAGCGGTCGTTTCCACGTGTTTCTGTCAGACACCGCACATCAGTCCCACAAGAAAGCACTATTTTCTCGAGACTCGAGAGACAAATAAATCGAAGCTTCCGACAAAGCCGCGACGGCTGTAGCTCCGAATCTATATCATTGGTATTGTTTACTTTTTTTTTCTCACATTTTAGTTTTTATATAAAAAAAAAAACAAAAAAAATACTTTACTCTTGTATGAGAAGAAAAAAAAAACACTGTAAACGCTCTTGTCCTTCGATGTCTAATAGTCCAATGTAATCGCACCAGCAGATTTATAGTGTGATGATGATGATGATGATGATGATGACGACGATGACGATGATAACGATGATGATAATGATATCGGTCTTCTACTCCGAACGATCAATTGAGGATGTATGGCTCTCGATAACTTCTCGATAACAGAAATGCCTAACTTTCCCGTTTCATTGCGCAAAATTAATTTAGGCAACAAAAAAAAAAAATATATATATATATATATATATAACACAAACATTAATAATATTATTTTTACTTTTATCAAAATATTCGAAAGTTTTTTTTTTTTGCAAGAAAAACTATTCTTTCGATTTCAGTAGTTTTGTTTCGAAATTTTCGTAAGTCAATACTCGCGGCGATCGATGGCACAAATTTTGCATTCGTTTAATTGCAGTTTCGAGTATTGAAAATAGCGGAATTGATTGGAATCCGTTTTGTCGCGACGGGCTATACATCCTTAACTCAAATCGATCGTTTCTTCGTTGTTCAGTTAATTCCAAGATAACGGCGAAATCTACACTGCGAGAGGGTTGGTTTACTAGTTGAGATTTCGTCTCAACGAGTTCTCGAATATCAGAGAGTTCGTACCGTGCGAAGGCAACGGTCATCGTGACCCCGGAATCGATACGTACGGTTATCGACGAATTTACCAATCGAGTCGGAAGTTTCGAGAAATTTTTTTAAAAACTTCGTACGACAAAACGAATTCTATTTAAAAGTCAGCAGAGCGAAAGAAACGATGAAGATATGAGATGAAACTATCGTCGAGATACGTTTGTGCTCCGCGTATATACAAAAGGAAATTGAATGCGCGAACAAATATCCTCCGGGGCACGTCGCCGTTGTCGCTGTCGCGCTATTTCTTGGGAACAAAAGAATGCGAAAGAAAAAAAAATGCGGAAGGTTAATGAAAAAAAAAAGAAAAAAAAAAAAAAACATAACAAGGGATGTGATATGTCACTCGCGACTCGACGAGGTCGTCCGGCGATCGGACCATTTACATTGAATTTATGATTGGACGACACCGTCGAGAATGTCGAGTCGAGTCTCGAACGATAAATATATTAAACAAAACAAAAAAACCAAAAAAAAATATCGATTGGATGAAATGCAGCGAGAAAAAGCCGAAACTTCCATATTTATAAACGAAAAAGAAAAAAAAAAATACCATATTTCTAATTTTTTTTTTTCGACTGCTAAGTATATTTTTTTACGTTTGTTGTTAGTTATTAATTTATTGTAGAATTCACGGACACGTGCGATTTTTTTTTTTTATTTCTATTTAAATTTTTTTTTTGTTATTCTTAAAGTTTGAATTGAGCGAATCTCGTGAATTGTTGTATGTAAATGAAAAACGTATTGATTCGGAAACGGTTAAAATATGCGTGCGTACCACTGGCGATTATCAGTATTAGGACAAAACTCGTATGATTCTCTCCTTGTGATTATAATTGTGAATGAAAAAAAAAAAAAAAAAAAAAACCAAAAAAAAAAACTAAAAAAAAAAAAAATCGTCGCTATATCGTTAACGCTAATATATTTATTATTACATAAATTAACGGTTAAACTATATTACGAATATTATTAAATCTGTCTCTATCACTATTATTGTCGATTTGATCATTGGTCACACCGTCAAGCGTCATCGTAATTTTAACGGTAAGTAGGAGAACGTCGGGAAGGCCACTTCGACAAGTGGGATCGCGTGTTGTACTGCGTTTCTACCACAAAATAACATATTTTGAGAAAAAAAAAGAAACTAAACACCAATTACGAAAAAAAAAAAAAAAAAAAAAAAAAAAAAAAAATGCAATGGAAATATAAATTGCGTAAAATCGTAACATCGCACAGAAGTTGGACTCCCAATTTCGACGTTGCCTTCCAAGCGGAGAAACATAATTGCACGAAGCAACCATTAGTTATCATGACGGACAGTACTAAAAAAAAAAAAAAAAAAAAAAAAACAAAGCTACATATATATATATACAACATATATGTATATATATATTTATTGGGGACTAATCTGTTCAGGTTATAAAAACGGGGCAAGTAAAAGTTTCTAGACTCGTCTAATCGAAGCGATTAAAAAAGATAAATGGAGTAGCCGAAAAAAAATTATATATATGACGAAAAAAAAAAAAAAAAATCATTAATGACGGTGAAAAGAGCGTTTGCCATTGTCGTTGAGATTCTATACGTACGCACGTGGGCACAGGGTTCGTACTAAAGAAACAATTTTAAAAACTCGACAAGCAAAAACTAGTCGCGTCTCCTAATTAACATGATTTATCCGGGGGTACGAGGGAGGGGAGGGGGGGGATCAGGAAAAAAAAATCAACAGAGACAATTTAGTGTAGATATTCTAGAGGCGTAGTTATCGAGCGTTCGAGGTTACGTATATTCATATATTAATATATAAATACCAAAATACCCATATAGTTGAAGTGAAAAAAATTTAATCGATCTTATTCTGTACGATGTACGTGGGTGAATAAAATCTTTATTTTTTGGCCTGCATCGTTTTTATATGGTGTACCTATGATATTTCGAAAACATATATTTTTCACGATCTTTTTTTCGTATTTCAATAATTGTTATATCTCCTTAATCGGTGTGTACAGACCCCAAATTTGTTGTTTTTTTCGCCCGAAATGCGAGAAATTCATAAACGGCAAATTTTCGCGATGTTCCATTGCGATGAAAATTGCAAAAAGAAGCGACCAATCGATGATTTTAAAACGGTAAAATATGCATCGATGCATAATTAATATAATACGAATAAATAATATAATATTAAAATATTATATCATTGTTATTATTATTATTATTATTATTATTATATTAATATGTTTGCATAATTTTTGCACAAAAATATCGGGCGAACGTGAATCGGGCTGAAGATGGACGTCACCATTTTTTTTTTTTTTTTTTACGCACCGATATGAAATTTAATCGAAATGCTTATTCGTACGGAGATTCGGTGTTTTTATTCATTTGCAAAAGTCTCCATAGTGATGGTCCCTATGGTACTGAGGTAAACTTTTTGGTACATATAAGTCACTTTGACATACCGAACACGATATGTTTTGTGTATTATGTACGAAATTTTTATTTACCAAAAACGGCCGCGTAATTTTGACGCGTTGTACGGATATCTTCCGAGACTCATACTTCTTTCTTTCGTAAAGCTCGTCCTGTGGGGATACACGAGTGAAAAAAGAGAAAGAATCGTGGAGAAAGTATCCCCGAGGGGTTTGCCCAACGAAAATGGATTACTGGCACGGCGAGAGCTTTATTGCGTTTTTTTTTTTATTTTTTATTATTATTATTATTATATCCTTCACATGACTGGCCGGAAGCATGACGTGAGAACATAGAAAAGGCGAAAGCTCGTCGGACACGTGGAAAAATTCTCGGTGGAAGCTTTTCAAAAATAAAAAAAAATCGAAAGTAAAGAATGGACGGTTAGGCGGATGAGTGAAAGAGCCTCTGCCTTCACAAAAGAAACGGACAAAAGGACGAGCGGAGTGGCAGAGTGCAGCCGGTATGAAGCAGCGTTTGGCCTGTGATAAATCTTCGGATGGTTAAGTGGCTTTTCCTAGCAATAGAATCACAAAGAATTGATACAACGCCTTTTTTAATTTATTTTTGCACCCTGATCGATGCGATATTTACACGAATCATTCAAACCTTTCGATATTCTGACTCGAAAAATACCCGAAAATGAAGTCTGCGATAATAAAAAAAATTAAAAACTTCACCTAAATGGCTATTCATTTAAAGTTATTCTTTTATTCGTGTCTATTAAAAAAAAAAAAACGATTCGATGAAATCGTAATTAAAAGTCCAATAAAATCCAATAGATCGACCGTATGCATCGAAACTGTAACCAGGAATAATTTATCCATTTAAAAAAAATTCCCTCCGAATTCTATATCGAAAAAAGAGTTCCATTTAAATAAAAACCTAATAAATAAATAATTCAAACGAATTCGGATTCAATAAATAATTCGATAAATTTAAACAATATTTTTTCACTCGAAAATACACTAAAATAAAATCTGCGATAATTAAAAAAAAAAACTTCGTGTCTACATTATTACTTATTCCAAAGTTATTTTTCCACCAGTAGAAACGTTATGATTGAATTTATAGTTAAAAATCGAATAAAATCCAATAATAGATCGGGTGCCTCGAAACTTTAACGAGAGGCAATATAACTATTTTTAAAAACTAACCCTTCGGATTATATCGAGAAAAGTGTTTCATATAAAAAAATCCAATAAAGCGTACGAGTACTTTCGCGTTTCGCGAGTACTTTCAAACGTTCAGTATTTTACGATCGGACATGAAAATTAGTATCAGTCTCCATTTGTACAAAGTAAATTCTCATTATCATACTTCGGCCGTTTGGAGGCGCGAGCGACGGAGAGGGATCTATGCTAACACTTTGGTAATTCGTGTGACGCAAGCGAGAATTCTCGGACGTTAACCGGAACGGGCAGAAGTGCCTCGCGGTATCGTTCCCCGACGACAGATTACTATCGATCTGAGTTAGAAACGGCAACGAGCACCGTGTATAGTGGGGCTTTCGGCTCCTCATGCACCGACCAATTTGCATAATTGCGACGACGTTACGGCAGGGGTTGCACCTACGAAATTCACGGACTGCTTAAACCGTCACAGGAACCCCGTAACGACTCTCCGCAAATGTCGAGACATTTCTCTTGTTCGCCAATTCCATGTCTTATCTATTTCGCGCAACGATATTTCACCGAACCGTAACACATTTATCGAGACACGGGAGATGGGGGGGGGGGGGGGGGGGGTGCGTTTACTTTGCCCTTTAACTGCAGTTCGTTTCAACGAGAAATTCCATCGATCGTATTTCGCGGCGTCTAACATTTATCGCATTAAATTAACAAAAAATCAAACGACTTTAATAATCGCGTATTTTTTAGCTATTTTATCGGTAAAGAATAAAACTGATTTTTATTTAATTAATAATAATGATGCATAATATAATATAATAATAATAATTATTATTGTTATTTTATTATTAAATATTAATGTATTTTATTTTTTCAAATTTATTTTCTATTATTAAAAATATATTATACGGTCTGACTATACGAAGATATTACTGAGCCGTATAGTCGACGCGTCCATCAACGGGAATTGGATCGAGAGCGATCGATGTGCTTTGATCGAAGTTGAAGCGATTCGTATTATAGGACATTTATAATACGATGATTTGGTTGGTGAGGATTTCATTAATTCGTTCTGTGGACGTAGAAACATGAATAGCACGAAAATACACCGATACACGTGTAATACGTGCACCAGTTGGAACGATATACCTACGTGATACGACGTTTATATCCCCCCGAAAGCCGAAATCGATAAGCGCCTCGCGGTGGTACACGATCCATCGGATTTCGCCCGAAACGGAAATGGATATTGCCGACTGATTAATGCAGCACGATTCGTACCAGTATTGCCCTCCCGCACGTACCGTGGCTCAGCATATCTAAACTTCCTCTCCACCAATTCCACACGTTCTCGTGTGTGCATTCCCTTAAATTTTCCATTTTTATCGTCATCCCACTCGACCGGTACAACGACGGAAATTGACAAATATGGAAGATCCGACGTGGTCTCGCAGATCCAATTATAAACCTCGACGAATGTGCCAAAAATTCTATAACCCGACCGATGGGTAACTGATGGGTAGATGCTGTTGACTTTACGAAAAAAAAAAAAAAAAAAAAAAAAAAAACCTCAATTCTGCAAAACGATTTTTTGCCTTCGAAAAACATCGACACGCGGCGAATTGCGATTTCGGAAGATAAGAGAAAATTAACACCGACAGCAAACATAAAATAATTGACGAAAAAAAACGATACTTGTTATAATAATAATAATAATTCTTTTCGAAGTAACGAATTTGACTCGAGAAGAATAGCGTATATTTCGCGATTAAAATAAGATACGCGACGATAGTTTAAAAAAAAACGAAGGAAGGGATGAAGACTATCGATATTTCGTGGGAGAATTTTCGTGGTGGTCAAGGCGTCCTTGAATCTATTAACGTCGACGCTTTAAATACACTCGTTTCGCCAGCTGGTAGTGTAGAGGTGCGCATAGTACGGGCGAAGGTGGAAAGGGGGCCTCTGGAGTGGAAGTGCATCGGTGTTTCCCGTTTTGTGGTCGAGGAAACGTTTGAATGTCGAGAGCTTGCGCGCTGTACAAGGGCGAAGTTGGAGGCGACGCGAAGGGGGTTAGTGCGGGAGGAGGAGGAGGAGGAGGAGGAGGGAGGGGTGCTTTGGCAGGGAGAGTAGGAGAGCCCCTGCGTCGAGGGAAAGCGAGATGGAGAAGGGTGAGAAGAGAGAGGCGTCGCGGTGGTTGAATCCAGTCCAACAGTCCGCGTGTTACCCCCGGACGTGGTGGTGGTACAGGGACGATTCTCTCCTTGGCTTCCGGTCCCCATTTCGCCCGGCATATTATTCAAGTCTCCGTCTTTATCACGACTACATCGTTACCCCATTTCTCGCGATAAATCGGTCAATGCGTTAAAAAAAAAATCGTCAGTGAACGTTAAATCGTCCTATAAGAATTATTTCGCGACCAATAAAATTACCAAAAAAAAAAAAAACAGAGTTTAAAGTATCTCGATGTTCGCGTAATCTTGTTGCCATTCGCTGCAGAATCAAGCAGTGTGGATTTCTTAGCTATCAACGTGACCTCCCGATGACGTTAAAAAATCGTATAATTCATTTTTCGTCGCGAGTTTAATTGATAAAATCGTAAAAAAAAAAAAAAAAAAAAAAAATAGAATATCGTCGACTCAGTGAGGACTGAAGTGAGGATATGTGTACATATATCTTCTCGTCGAGTTTTAACTTCGAAAAACACGCAGGTAATGGGATTTTGTAATTGTAATGGAATATTCGCGATGTATTTTCGAAATGTTATTATTATCGTTAGCGGAGGATATTGTGTAAGAAATATAATATTCTCGCGGCAGAGCCCACTTTCCCCGGTTAGCTTTCCTGTGCCGTGCAGGATATGCGCGCATTGAAAATTCCCTTTGGCTTATTCGCGCGGGAGCGGGAAACCGAAGATGCGAAAGCTACCGCACCGGGTTCACCTAAGCTCTCGGAGGGCTCGCGAATTATGTGTGTACTCCCACCTGTTTACATTTCATTTTGCTCTACGCGAAACCCGGGGACGGTGAGTGACGCGAATGAGCTTATGCGGTGTCCCCGCGTAAGTGCACACAGTCGTAGCATCTTCCTAAATATTTTACCAGTATCCCTCACCTCGGCAGTTTATTATCGCGCTATTTATTAATAGAAAATAAAAAATGCAAAAAAAATTACGCAAGATCGCTGGTATTTGACGATTATAATTTTTATTTTCGTCATTAATAAAACAAATTTATTATATTTTTCTGTCGCGTCTTGTAATAAAATTTCATAAAATGCAATTATACGATTAATCATTTTTATCGTTAATGGAACGAAATGTACTCTTTGCTTTTGTCACGTCTCGAGAAAAAGCGGTTATCGGGTTAATAAAAAAAAAAAAAAAAAAATTCGATAAAATGCAATTATACGATTAATCATTTTTATTTTTATCATTAATGGAACGAAATTTACTCTTTGCTTTTCTCACGTCTCGAGAAACAGTGATTATCGGCTTAATAAAATTTTTTTAAAAATTCGATAAAATAAAATTTTCCGATCTATAATTTTTATTCTTTTCATTAATGAAACGCAGTTTACTCTTTGTTTTTATCGCGTCTCGAGAAACTGTGGTTATCTAATTGAGAAAAAAAAATTAATTGAGAAAAATAAAATTCAACACCGCCGGGGAATTCTATTCCCCGGCACGGAATTGCAACGTTGCAAGGTCAAGTGTGTCAAGTAGCCCCGATCTTCGTTGTTGGACTACGTGTACACATTTTCCGCGGTTACAACACAATAGCGTAACGGTAGCGGACACTGCTGAATCATGAATTGTATTCGAATTCGGATAATTAGCGATTAACGTAATCGCAAGGAAAGTTCGGTCCGATTTAGCACGTGAATCCGCCGTTTCGCCAGTGAATTACGTTATAACTAACAAACACCGCCATAGGAAATCGTTGGAAACTTCCGGCCCTTAATTATTAGCAGTTATTGTTCACCACCGAGAGTATTATGCGGCGCTTTGTCCGGTGAATCAATAAAAAGCAATTATCAATAATGTTCCGCGATTGATTTCGCGATTCGTTCAATATACGTGACATATCAATTTTTCACAATTTTGTAATTTTTTTTATTCAAAATCATTTTTTTTTTCAATTTAAATAAACAATCATTCCGAATTCGAATACTATCCATTTTTCAAGACTACCATTCCGATTATCAAAAATTTCGCTCATTTAATGAATAATAATAAAATTTTTTAAAAATACATAAAAAAAAAAAATTCTGTTCTACAACTGTGAAACATTAACAATATTTCAGCCCTTCGTCAAGAATAATAAAGCATCCAAACATTGCAGGTCAATTGTAATCCCGATTTGTCGAGTTGCCAAAACCGAAGACGAAACAAAACCGCAGTAGAGAGCGAAAGAAAGGAAAGAAGAAAACCGTCCCGGCATCCCTTCTCGAAGTCAGTGTTAGAGAAAAATTGCCAGTGCTAAAGATTTTTCGAGTGATCGGAAAAAAAAAAAAAAAAAGTTCGTTTCGTATAAACGAGATGTCGAAGTGTAGCCTGTGGTGTCTCGGTGAGAACGAGCGTCGAGCGGCCTGACTGCGCGAAATCGTTCGCAACGGTTCTGTGATTGGCACGAAGCTCGGGGAACCCCGGCAAATGTGGCTCTGTGCACGGTGAGCCAGGGATACGGGGGCCGGGGGGCCCGCGGTGGCGGGGCCAGTAGCAGCGGGCCAAGCGCCCGGGGCGAGAGGGCCCGTAGTCGCGGCGAGTCAATCGTGAGACTACCGCTGAGTCCGCGAACGCTGTGCGCCCCGGGGCCCGTGGCGGGGCCCCACGGCGGGGCCCATGGCCAGCAACAGGGCCCACAGGGTCATCAACAGGCCCGCGATCATGCAGCGACACCATTGACGAGCGGTAGCAATCCGGGCCTCGAGGATGCGCCCGGATCGGCCGACGAGCCTATGGTACACGTGGAAAGGCCCCAGCAGGCGGGTACCTGGATATGCTGCGTGCCATGCTATTGGTTGCGACGCAGCAAAGCTGTTCACAAAGCTTTGCTAACCTTCGCAATGCTACTAGTCACCAGTTTGCTCGTCACCAGTCCCGTTCTTTTTCTCATCACTACTTTGCCTGAGGGCGATCAGCCACGTGATTGCGCACCCCTGGTAAGTCGCGATGTTTTGGAGTAATTTAAAGTTTTTTTCATATTTTGACGATTTAGGCGGAAATTTAAACAAATTGTGGTTAGGGTAATGGTAAAAAATATGAAATGGTTCGATTTTCATGGATTTGTCGTGTTAATGGGAGGATATGTATTTATACAAAGTCATCGATATTTAAATGTCGATATATTTTTTTCGGGAATTCTTCTGAAATTTAATTTACTGGTATTTTAATTTTTTATGCATAAAGTGGTATGTTAAGCTTAATGTACCATTAGAGATATTTAATTTTTAATAATTCCCTTTAATTTTTCGATAAAAGTACTTGAAATCCGATAATTTACTTTAAATTCGGTATAAAAAAAAAATATAATTTTTCATCGCTAATGTACATTAAATGTAATATACCATTTTATGGATGAAAAATTTCGGTGACCGATACATTAAATTTACGATTTTTTTTCTACAATGTAAAATTCAGATATTGATTTTGGATTATTTACACCATCGATACGTTTGTCGTGTTAATCATTATTTGTTCTTTAGATTATTTATTTTTTACGGAGAGCATATTGATTAGTAACCGATGCCAGAAAAACGGTTTAAATATTGAAATGAAGTCGACGTTATCTAATATTTAGATCCATTAACCCGTTAATCTCATTGACCCTTTTGCAAGCGAAAAACTACACATACATCGAAGCTCTTGTTTTCCGAGTTAAATTGCTCTAAATTAATTATAAATCGACACACAACGAAACTCACGATAAATAAACATAAAAAATGGACTATGCGATGATATTTTTTTTTTGTGAATATATCGTTTATACTTTTTACTGATTCCGTCTATACGTACGATTCGTGATCGATAATATTAAGATATTTCGTATTAATAAAAAAAAAAAAAAAAAAAATTCATTCGGAAACTTCAATTTGTTATCATGCATCGCATTGCAACATTCTATAAATATAATATAAGGAAACCGCTTGTTCAATCAAAGAAATTGATATCATTGAGTCACGCGAGGCAATCACGAGCAATCTGGAGTATCGTGTCTGTAGTGACCGCGCGGATATCTTTTTCATCTGCGAAAAAAAAAAAAAAAAAAAGTATCGTCCATTCGTCCGTTCGAAATTCTTTTTGCGAGGCGATGGGAATGGAGGAAGAAAAAAAACGTAATTAAATCTCACCGTGGGAGCTTTGATAACGCGAATAGCGTGCGCATCTCGAACGTGCGGTTCTTCACGAGCCACTGAATTTTTATCGGCTATAAAAACGACGAAGAGGTGGAGGACTTGCAGATGAAAAAAAAAAAAAAAAAAAAAAAAAAACAACACTATACTATTTCATACCAGTGACCGAGAGGCTGTCGCGGCTGTTCTCCAACGTGTTTTTTTTTTCTTTTCAATGTTTGTAACTTTACTGCACGATGGGCGAAGGCGGAAGGTCGCGATACTAACCGAGTTATGTCCGTAGGCCTCAGCCGTGTCGCGAATGTGTCGCTGAACAATAAGTTCGCAGTTGTAACGCAAACTCCGCAACGAAATCGAACGCCCGCCAAACAGGCTTTTCCCACAGTTATTAGTACGCCTTGCATCATATACTATGTACGCTGCACACGATAGTCTATACGAAAAGCATCGAGCTTTGAGGTGAAATAAACTCAATTATCCGACGAAAGCTCCGACGAAAGCTTTTTTAATAAAATATGTAGGCTGTGCACCCCTCCGGTCACGCGACATTCGTACAATACATCGATCGACCAACAAAATTGCGAACATTATTATTTATTTAAAATATCAAATTTATCGATGCGAATTTATCTCGTAAATTAATTATTTCGCTTTTCGGAAACAGTATTCTGTTTGTTGGAAAACTTCGTTGTATTTTTTTGCCCAAAAAAAAAAAAAGAAACACGTAATAGTGCACTTAAAAAATTGCCGGTAACCCAATTAATTTATTTTTTACCAAAATATACAGGTATAATATAATATTTATAACAAAATATACAGTAATGCATAGTTATCGATGCGGATTTATGTCGTAAATGAATTATTTCGCGATTAGAGAACAGCATTCTGTTTATTAAAAAACTCGATTGTATTTTCTAACCTAAAAACGCGTCTAAAAATTGCTCGTAAGCCTTTCGATGTATTTTTTTCCCTAAAATAAACATTTTTTCGCCGAAACTAAACCATTTGCGAGATTAACGATACGCAATTGCAACGTCGTTTTAATCAGACATTTATTTGACGAGTTAAAAGCTCAAAAACTTCGCGCGCAATATCATCGTAACCCTGCAGCGCTGCAACGGAGGGTTACAGAGTGCAATATTTCATGCCGCCTATATATAGCTGAATAAATAGTTAATTAACCCTGTAAGGGTTGGCGGTGTAACCGTATGGCCGCATCTGGTCTCCGCAAGAGTACGTGCCGCCAGGGGTGCTCCGTAATATTAAATTAAAGGGTTAATAACGCACAAACGGATATTCATAGAATTTCGTCGAATCTGTTCGTCGCGAATAAAAAAGTATCAGACGAATAAAATAATAAAGAAGCGCAAAGGTTTGATATCCGCGTTAATGCGAAATTCATGGCTAAGAAAGCAGTAATCGCGTCACTTTGCATTACGACAGCGGAGATCTCGATTGCTTTTCAATCCTACGACAACGATAAAAACGTAATCCTCCCGTTTTTTTTTTTTTTTTTCTTTTCTTTTCTTTTTCTTTTTTTTTTAATCTTTCTTCGCTCTTTCCACCTGACTTTTCTCGTTCTTCGTCTGTGCGCTGACGTAGCGGTCTTTCGTTTGCACTTGTTGCTCGTCAGAGCAGCAAGTGCTTGCAGCTCGCGCGCGGTGAGCACTACTGTTCTGGAGTGGCCGATCGCACAGTGGTTTTGCGAGCACTTCCGGTACACGGAAGCGGCGAAGCTCGGCTATGAAAGGGGCGAGAGAACCGCGGGGAAAGCTTGATTCCGATATACGTAACTATATGTACCATTGCGCACCGATAAGCATGTTTGTTGGCTGATATATCGAGTCTCGGGGGGGATCGTGAAAATCGAACGGTCGAGAATGTCGGTACGAATGGCCTTCGTCCAGAGCCGAAGCCATATCCCCAAGGTAAGGTTTCGATGGCAAATGTCAGCCTTACCTCCGGTCAGGCTTTCCGTGGACAACCTTCGCCTTACTCCCGACATTGCCCATCCATAACATGTATACCAATATATCGAATGCGACACTTATATCGATTGTGTTTAACGCACACAACTGTTAGGCACTGTGATTGCTGTTACGTAAGAATTAATAGCTTCGCGATATAACGGGATAAAGGGCTATTACTTGGGTATTTCAGATAATAATAATAATAATTGTTATTATCATTATTATTATTGTAAATGCAAAAATGTAATGTTAAATGTAATTATTATTATTATAATGCATAAATTATTATTATTATTATAAATGTCGGACTGGTATTCGCTTCGCGCGTAAATACCGGTCCGACTTGGGGATAAACGGTAAATCCGGATATAAAGTCGGGAATATAATGAATTCGGAAATATATTATTATTATTATTATTATTAGTAGTAGTAGTCGTTGTAATTGTACTATTGTAAGGGAGAAATTTCGCAAAACTCTTTGTTCGTCGACGTCGCGTATGCACTCGTGCAATCGTACGAACGGCGAACTTCGTCAAACGGGCAAAAGTTTTGACTTGAAAGCTTTGAATTGGGATGTACGCGTGTAGTAGAATAATGTCGGTAAAAGTAGATTTATGTTGATGGAAGTACAGAGGCTTGTGAAACAAGACGAAATAGTCAAAAGCGGAATATTCATTGCGAATTATCATCGGCGTGCCGTGAAGTTGAATTGCATAAACTTTTATAAATATAGAAGAAAAATTTTAATTTACCATTTACCATTTCCTAACTTTAATTTTAAGTTCCGGATTACTCAGTAATTTAACAAAAAGGCACAAATTTTAATCGATAGTCACGAACGAAGGTTAATAGAAAATGCATCGACGCGTACAAAAAAAATATCAAGATCGGTCACCTGAAAAAAAAATCTGCAAATATTGCCTATTTGTACGTTTCCAAGTGTCAATCGGAGCGCGAATAAAGCGACGGAAATGAGCCCCGCGGAGATTGCAATGTTCCGATAAATACTCGTCACTCACGAAAAATCGCGAGCGCAAGTTCAATATTTATTCTGAATCCATAGAATAGTACGATATATAGTAGATTCGTCGGTTTTTGTTACTGTGTATCGATCTTTCGGTATTTTCACAACAATGGCTTTCAAATAATTGTTTGCCCGTATTTCCGTGTTGATACTTCGATAGAATTCATACAAATTTACGGAATTATCGACTCGTTGTTGGTTTTTTTTTTTTTTTCGATTTTATCGCACATTGAGAGTTAACACGATTGTTTATTTCGCGTAGAAACAGTGAAATAGATTTTCATATTTAGTACAAGTTATGGGGTTAGGGGCTCTACCGGAGTTTGCAATAAGTCAGCGCGTTTCATTGTTTCAACGTGGTTATGACCGTCTAACGGTAGCGATAACCTTGGTGTATCCCGTATGTATAGCTATAGTTAGTATGCTGGCGTGTACACAATTGTTAACGCGAACCACGTGCAGGTACGTACCATCCAGTTCTATATGTGTCGGTACCCCGCGTACCAGGCCTCCGTGAGACATACAATCGAGTGGACAGTAGGGTGACTCCGTCGGCTGGAAGTTGGTAAGTCACCGTCCCTCTTCCTCTTCACCGAACGCTACTCTGTGCCGTAGCCGCTTCTGTAGCTCGCCAACTTCCACCGCTCGGCAGACTATTTGTTGCCTGGATCTGGCGGTTCTCCGTTAGAACAAACGACGAGTTCACCCGAGTACCGAATGAACGGCTTAACAGCCAAGCTATACAGTACAGTTTGCGATCTGTTCGGTTTACCGTCGAGCCCCGAGATTCCGTGGAAGATTGCCACGGACAATGTGAGCGATTTATCACATTGGAAACGTCGTTGAGAAAGATCGTTAAATAAAATAAGACTGCAACACGAAACGTATAGAAACGTGTGACGGAGATCTCAGATAGAGTTCCTTCCATTCGCGTACGTAACTCAATTTCGTTTCTTTTGTGCCAAAGTAGATCCCGGACGAACGAAACTTTCTCTTGATTCTTCTATTGATACTACACGACAAAGTACTATGTTGGCGTATCGCATTATTTCTCGTACACATACAGACTGATGTTTTTTTTCTATCACATTTCGAACACTGTCTCGAGATATTATTCCGACGAAATTCGTTGCGACGTCATCCCCACCGCACCTCGCGGAAAAAAAAACACGAATATTTCGATATATATCGAAATTGCGAAGGACCGACCATTGTTCGGAAATCGTACCGTTTAGTTGATGCGATTGGCTTAACGAGAGATAATGTAAAAACGCGCGTAAATAGCAAGCAGTAGGACAAAAGTAACCTAAAAAAACACCGATAAAACGAAATCCGTTGTTGATAAACTTGTAAAATAGTTTAACAAATTCGCAATTTGTTAATGGAACCGAACGATAGGGAATAAGTGCAATTTACGAAGTTTCCTGATGTAATTGTCATCCCCGATGGTGTTATTTTATGATGCAACACCGGCGCAAGTAACTTTAACAACCTTTCATCACGCTTGACAGCCGTACAGTTCGGATTACTTTTGTTTTTTTTTCGAAAATCGTTATCTCGTCTACCTGACGAAACGGTTTGAATAACATCGACGTTGTTTTTTTTTCAAGTACTTGTCTCGCGATCGCGAATATTGAAGCTTGAGAACCATTTTTTTTTAACGGTTTCTTCGACTTTTTTCGTGAATTCGATTGAGTGACATATCACCGTACAATCGAAACTCTTTATCGATCGTCTTAAATAGGATATATTGAAATGCTTTTATATTGAATTTCAGGACGAACCTTGCATAAGAGAACGCGATGGAACGGAAGGTGTGTGCGAGTCGAAACCCTGTCAGGAGGCCTCCAAGAGGATGTTGGCATCGATGAAAACCGGCGTCGATCCTTGCAATGATTTTTATCAGTTCGCCTGCGGCAATTTTCGTGATCGAGAGCCGTACCAGCCGAGCTCCAGTTTTTCCATGCTTCAGAGTCAAGTCGATCGTGAAATTGAAAGTGAGTAAATACCATCCATCGTTTTCAGAATTAACGATTTATTTCACATTTTCAACGAACATAATTGCCGACAGTGGGGCCAATAATAAAAACGTAAAGAAAAAAACGAAAAAAAAATTCTAAAATTAAAATAATTAAAAAAACAATAATAGCAATTTTAATTAAAATTTTTATTGTTTATTTTCCATTATATAAAAAAAAAAAAAAACATATCGTCAGTTGAAAAAAATTGATAAAATTTTAATTATTGGATTTATCCAATCGTTATCAGTATTTATATTTCGATAGTAATAATTTTTGCAAAGAAATGGACTGAAAGTCGGTTCTGCAGAAAAATTAATCAAAACTTATGTGCAAATTTAATCACTTTGGCATGTGTCCTGTATAATTCTAATCGATAATCCCCGGTTATAATTTTATCTACGATCGTTCGAGTTCGAGAAATGAAGTTTCTTTTTTACGAGTTCGACTTCGAGACTTTTCCGTACTCTCGTTAATTCTCCCCGTTAATCTCGAGTAACTGTAACACAGCGAACCGGGTCTTTTGAGTAAAAACTCGAAAAAACCTTTCACGGTAACGAGAGTTTCATTTTCACTGCTACACTCATCTTCGTAGTATTTCTCACTCATTATTTCTTCCATTTCGTTATTCCGAATATCTTTCTCCGCTTCATCTTTCGCTCGACAAAGAATCCATTAACTTCCGCGGGGGTAGTGAAAATATTTTGTGAATTTTTCCGCGCGTACGCGCGCCAAATCTCGTAGGTAAAGTTCTCTCAAAGCTCGAAGGTTGCTGAGACGTTCCCTTGAGAAAATCCACTAGCGAAACGGTGCGGAAGCTCGATCCTCGTTAATTACTCGAGTTTTCGTTAGCAGTTTGACAATTTCGTCGGAAAGTTTGCCGACCAGTGCGCGACACGTGGTCTATCACTATCACTCGTGAATAATAGTAATACTCACCGTAAACTCGCGAAAACCTGCGTCCGACGATCGATCATCCGTTCCTCTGGTAGTTTATCAACAGTTTGTCTTCAGCTCTCCTCAGAGTAATAATTTTCATCTTGTCGAAACTAAACATTTAACAAAGTGCCGAAGGACGTTAAAGAAATTATAGCTCCACCCGGGAAGTAAAAGCTCCGGGGGCGCAACCGTCGATCAATTCATCTTAAATGGATATCGCGGAAGTCGTGGATTTCCAACAACGGGTTATAACTTTATAACTATAATAACAGTAGCGATCAGCCACCTGGTGCGCGTAACGGAGTCGGTAAACCTTGAAAATACACGGAAAGTGAGGCGAAGTGTGGCTTTTATTCACTATGGGGAATTAAAATTCAATATCGAATTTCCTTTCGAAGCGAGAAAAATAATTTTTTTTTATTAATGCCGATGGAACATTAATCCAAAAATCACCTTGAAATTTCGAAAAAAAAAACAACAAAAATCGCAGTAGATAATTCATTGATTCTTCGTCCCCTAAATCACGAAAGAAAACTTGCAATGCGTATAACATAATTCACAATAAGAGAAACACTGCTACCAGCACGCGGTCCGTTGCCGTATGTACTTCTTGTCATCAAAACGATAAGAGTTCCTCGTGGGACTCGTATGTGTGATAGATATACGCTTAGCAACGGCTTCCGACATGAATCTTATCAAAAGCACAGTGTGTACACGTACCGCGCCATGTGGTACAATCCACTGGAATTAACTAGTCCCCTGCGTAACGAAGACACGACGACATGCCACTCGGTTGTCGAAGCTCTGTAGTTCCATGTAATTTAACAGAAACCGCAGCTTACTCGGTAAGGGATCGCAATTAGCTCTTGCGATTCCATCCAAACATTTTCGGTATTTAATTTTTTTTATACACGCATTTTTGACAAACTTCCATTTTCAAACAATTTTTCATTACAATAGCATTTTTTCTACACATTATTCAGCGTTTATCGCAGTAGATACTAATTCTAGAAAACCAAATTCCGATCTTCTCGTGAATTTGCAATTTTTGGAAATTACAAGAAAAATTGTCGCAGTTATCGGAGTCAAAAGGATTAACGACGAAATAGTCGTTGTAAAATATAAAATAGTCGTAAATAAAAAAGATTCGACTAAACGGAATAAATTCGTAGACACGAAGTCGGTGAACTTGAAAGCTTGAAGCCGAAAGTTTCTTTTCGCGTTTGTTCCGACGCGGACACGAAGACGCAAGAAAAATGACGAAGATTGAGAGGCGTAGTCAGTGCAAACGACGAGAATGCGGGACAAGCGTCGTGAAAGCCGCGGGAAAGTATACGTCAGGATACGAGGAAAAAAGTAAGAAGAAACGTAGGGAAAGCGAGAGACACGAAAGAAGACTTCAGGGAAGAAGTTGAAGAATGAGAGCGTCCGCAGCTCATCTCGCTTACCGAAACGCTTGCGAAAGCGTATCTTCCTTTTGGCGGTGAGCTTTTCCGTTGCCTCGGCTGCTGGCATGAGTTCGAAAGCTATATCGTTGTTATCTCTCTCGCGCGGGAGAGAGAAGAACGAAGGAAGAGACTCGCGACGGTGGCACCGAATGAGCCCAGAAAGTTGGCGCCGGTTAGAACTTAGTTTTTTTTTTTTATTTTTTTTTTTTTTCGTCTGGAAAAGAGAGTCGGAGGAGTCGGCCGCGGGGAAGAGTACGAACACAGGGAGGCGGGGAAGACGGAGAATCTTTCGGGAAATGGACATCCCTTTCACGAGGGAGTGTCGCGGCCCCCACTGAAGGAATTCAATCCGTCGCATGTGGGCGACACCACGAAAGTACTTTCGCCCTTCTTTCGCGACGAGAAACTCAGTCGTTTGTCTCTTCGATTCTTTTATTACCGCTTTTACGGGGTTCCCAGCGCCTTTTTTTTTTCTTCTTTTTTTTTTTGTTATGTTCGACGAATCGTTTCCGGTTTCGATGGGAAAAAATCAATTGAATTGTCAATCAATTCAACTAATCTTTAGTTAACGCGCTACAAGAATTTTTTATTTGCGATGTTTTAGGGAAAAAAAATGTATCATGAGATGAACAACAAGGAAAAAAAAAAGAATGCCGGATACCCGAACTGTACAAATGGCTTTTTTGAAAGCTCTTCGATCGCGAGGAGTCGAAGTGGCCGAGTAAAAGATAGCGGAGTCCCAAAGTTTTGAGGATCGACTTTACTTTGCACTCGAATGCGCTACGAGACTGTTGTAGAGGATCCCCCATCGAGTGAAACCCGCGAGGAACTACAAGAAGAACGTAAAGAGACTTTCTCTCTCTTACGGTTTGGAGATATGTGAGAGAAGAAAATAGAAAGTGGACGATAGAGTTTTCGTTGAAATAAGTTGAAAAGCAGATTCGTCTTCCGTGTTACTTCCTCGCATACTGCAGCCAATACACAAGACACATGTGGTGCTTTTAGGGAGAAAATAAAGAAACGTCGAAGTTCTTCGCGAAGCTATTTACGTATTCAGATCTTCAAGAATCGCGAGATAAAAAAAAATAACTGGAATTTCTTCAAATTCCATCGAATGTCCGATTAATCCGATTTTTTTTTTCGTGAAAAATCATTTTTTCGCTCGCATTCGGTATTTTTATTCAATTTTTCGTACGAAATATAGAAACGAAGTTGAATCTCGTCTCTGTCACGTTGTCTATCAAAGATGAATTTTCGATAAACATTCCTTTATCGATATAAGATTTTATCGTCTTTCTCCTCGACGAGGAAAAGAGCTTAAGCTCAGAATTTAGAAGTACCTCTGTATAGTAATAATATCAGAACGTTTCGTTGGAAACCCGACGTGTACGAAAGTGCAACGAATCGACGTACACGCCATAGCCTTCCGTCGTTAGTGATGGAAAGGGCGGAGGGAGGAAAGAAATCGTCTGGAAAGCGTCACGGCAATGGGGAAGCGTTCGGAAGCCTTAGACTCTGCTATTAGAGACGATAGCGAGAACTCCGGGTTTACGTAACAAGAAAAAAAAAAAAAAAAAAGGTTACACGAACGAGCGAAGCTTTAATCGCAAACTTGATTAATCCTCGACGGTTGATCATTCGACGGGTCAAGTTCTTTGGTTCGACGCGTCGCGCGCACCCCGAAGAACGCGCTATACGATAAATAGTAATCATCAATGAAATATCCTCTTTTATCGGATTAATCGTTTCCAATAAACTTTTTCGTCATCGTTTTTGCAACGAACGGTCAACATGTACGATACGAAAGATACGAAAGGTTGAAGACGAAAAGTTTTTGATTTTATAAGGTACGACAAGATATTTTCCATAGTTTCCCAACTGTAGTCAGCAACGGGGATAGTGGAGAGAGTCGCCGTTGAAAGTTTGACCGAAACTTCGCCTACAATAGGAAGCGAAGGTCGCTATCGCGTTCGCTTTCGCGAGTCGTAAAACACGCTGAATTAGCGGACGAACCGACGAACGAACTACGCAACCTTCGCGAAAACTACAATTAATTTTTTCTTTTTTTTTAACCTTCAAAGTAACTGCAGCGTTACTGAAAATGTTTTGCGGGGAGGTATAACGATAATTGCGAAGGTCGAAACTCCATGTTTCGTACTTATAAACACGTAGTTTTCAACACCTAATACCACGTCAGCGAGTATATGTGTTACTTAATTTTACGGGTAAAAACTCGTGCGGAAAATGCGAAACTTTTCGAACCGGTAGTTTCGTGTTGCGCGTCTGTTTATGACGCAAAATAAGGCCAAGTCGAGGTTCCGATTCCCGGTGCAATTGTTGATACGACTGCCGGGATGTGTGAACAATTGCAATTTTTTTAACTGTTTCATTCTTTTCTCTCTATTTTTTTTTTTTTTTTTAATAACATTTGAGATGCAAAGATTGCACTACAATTTTTTATAATTATTATTCACGACACATTTCGGTAATTTAATTGTATTCGATGCCATAGTGGTGAGAAACGGAGCGTTGGAGCGTTAGATTCGAAACGAGCGGTACGGACACATCTCCGCGTACATTGGTATGCATTCTTTTTCACCTGAAACTTCGTCTCATAAATACGAAACATTGCCGTTCTCGATGGTCAAGGAAAACATAAATTTTAAGATTTTCACGGAAACATTTATTCCCGAGCGCGTCGCGGTGTACACATCGCGAGAAGCGAACGAAAGTACTCGACGGAATTTTTCACGATTTCTCATTCCGTTTCATGCTGCGACTCTATAGATACACTTTCCACGTGTACCACGGCTTTTCCTTATGCCGCTTGAAAATATATTTCTTTCTTTTTTTCCTTCGCTCTCTCAACTCCGTCTCAACTAACTCTTTCCTCTCTACGGCATTTTTTTCCTTCTTCTCGCTTACTTTTTACGCCATAGTGAGACCGAAAAACCGCGAGAGACTCGCGAAAGCGCACTCTTCTCTGTATCGTTTCTTTCACTATTTTTTTATTTTATTTTTTTTTTATCGTAAGTTTTTTTTACCTCTGCTTTGCACCCACGCAGTGATCATGTCTCAACCGCCGCAGCCACTTACGCCCGGAATTTTCGCATATAGTACACAAGGATAAAAGAGTCGAGAAGGAGCGTAGCGTCCGCGGAGTTGCGAGAAACGAAAGAGCTAATGAGGAAAAGTTAAACGAGAAAAGATGCGCTCCGCAGTTCTGCGATAACATAGAACGTTATTCTCGGGATGTAATAACGATAATAATAATTTTTTTTTTTTTTTTTTTTTTTTTTTTTCGAGTACATAATAATAACATAGTTGAGGTTATTTATCCGTGGAGCGTATAGCGTTCTCGGGATATCCTGTTGTTAAATATATCCGTGATATCTATAAGGTCGCAAGCAAACTGAACGATTTCTATTGTGAGAATAGAATAGAGATGTGGAACGTGAACTTTCTCTTACGCTTATAGTCCACAGCCACTGAGCCGATACGCCTGGTGGCCTCCAGGCAGACGAGCTTTCATCGTGCCAGCGAACTTCAATAAAGATAGTTATTATTCACCGATGACCTGATGCTCCAGTTGTTCGCACTTCGACTAATTGCTTTGCGCGTAATAATAGATCGTCGTCGATATATATATATATAGTTCGCATCTATTAAAAACAACGTTGGTGCGACACACAGTAGCGTTGGCGACTCAAACCCATTCGCGTAATCCTACGCATGTAATTTCCATTCAACGCGTGCGATCTATCGGGTTGTTGAGCTTAAAGAGTCACTTTTTAACAATGAGTAATCCAATAATTAACTCATTAGCAAAGTTCATCAATTATCTCTAAAGATTCAACGAGTAATTCCGTCGAGTAATTTCGAGTCGTTAATTATTACGAGTCTCATTAATTATAACGAATTTTCCGATGTCATCGATATTTCGTAAATACGCGTCATTGATTCGGTAAACAGAAGAATCAAAAAATACATTTAAAACATTTTTATCGTTATTTTTTTAGAAGAGTACTTTTTATATCGGTATTTTTTTAGAAAAGTAAAAAATTTATTTCTCGGAAAATGAACTTTAGATTGTGATGATGGATGACGATATTAGCTGAAAGGTGATTTTTTTTGTTGGTTATTATTTTTTTTTCTTTTTTTTTTTTTTTTTAGAAATTATTTTTACCTTCAAACGAGTTACGCCGGTTCGGTATCGATTTCTCATCAGTTCGTAAAATGGAGCTGTATGATTTATCTCGAAATCTCGATTCCTTTTGGTATTTTTTCGTGTGTACACATGTCTATGTATGTTTCTGTATGTTTTGGACGCACGTTGGACGGTGACATTTGTCACATCGTTATAACAGAACGTCGAGAGTCTCGATTTATCGTGCTGAAGCTTACGTTATGACACGTGTATAGCCCCCTCTGTGAGAATCGATAACCGAGGAAAGCGAGAAAGCGAGAGAGAGAGAGACAGAGAGGGAGAGAGGGAGAGAGAGAGAGAGAGAGAGAGAGAGAGAGAGAGAGAGAGTCGCAGCGAGTCCTTAATCCACGTCGAAGTTTACTCGGTTCGAGTTGCCCGAATAGCTAATACAGGCCGCTGCTATACCCACTGTACTAGCAGCAGGTCGATGTGCGCTTACATCGTTGGTAAGCGTCTCTTCACCCCTATCGGAGGGTCGAACGTATTCTACATACTGTACGCAGTATACGCGGATACGTTCTACTCGTGTACAACACGGTATAAATACATCGAGGACTTTTGTACCGCTGAAATCGTCGTACGATCGCCGATCGGTAGAAATGTACAGTGAAATTATTTATCGTTTCGATTTTATGCAAAACGCTATTTCATCATTGACGATAACATTTTTTCGACAACAGGTTGTAGTTTCCGTTATCAAATAATGGTATTTCATTATAGTGTTTATAGTGTTCTCTTCATCGTCTCTCGCGGCATTTTCGTGACAAAAGCGCCGTCAATAGGTTGTCGAAGTTATAGATGTATTTTCAAAAGTATCGTAAGGTATGTTCGCCTTTGAGGACAAATTTGCGTCACGATGTTTCCACACAACGATCGGTGAATTTTTTGGTAAAATAATGTAACTGTTTCCGTAAAATTCGGATGGTTTTTTTTTTTACTGTGTCTCTGTTTCGTCATAATTTCGAAGTCGAATCCGAGACGACTCTGTGTCTCTCTTTCATTTCCGAATTTCGAAATTTCTGTGTTTCGTAGTCTTTCGAAAGGATTTTATTGTTATTGGTATCGAAGATATCGATATCACTAAATAATCGATCCTTACTGAGTTTAGTGAAAAATCCAAACCGTATTACCGCGATTTCTTACAGTGGGAAGAATAAGGTGCGGAAAGAGTGGCTTTACGCAAACCTTCTTCTCGTCTCGTTGTTTTTTTTTTTTTTTTCTTCGTGTCGATGGGTATCAGATAACAGTGCAGTAGATGAAGATAAAGAGGATCTACGGCGCGAGGAGTATACGTACGTACGACGATCAATCAGACGGTGTCGCCGAAGCAACGAAAGTACAGCTACCAGCAATTTGTAGTTTGGCTTACCGGGTATCTCGTGTCTCTCGTTTGTCGTTTAAACTCTCTTCGCCACGAGAGACGGATAGTATCGATTCCTAATTTATAGTCGGTTTTGCTCATCGCGGTCCCACCATTAGCCCAGTTTGCTATGTACCTTGGTATACGCGATCGTTCTCCGTGCAGCCGAATTTTCGTTTCTCGAACAAATTCAACGTTAAAGATCTTTGACGTCGCGAAAGGTATACACGCCGCTCGACCGAGCGATGGTTATCGCGAGTGATACATCGATAGTCGCAGAGTGCATTGGTCGTTGCGAAACGTCTGTCAAGTGTCGGTCGTCAAAGTTCGCGTCAATCAATCGATGCGGACGGAGAGTGTTTGATTGAAACAAAATTAAACGGAACTCCCATCCATCCACGGGATGTAGCCGCCGGTCTAATGGACTTTTAAACAGATCGATCGATCGTTTCGTTATCGTCGACGTCTCTCTTGGTTTTTCACTCACAATCGCGACACGATCATTATTCCTTGTCAGCGATGGATACTCTCACGATTTTTGCATGTTATTATCTATTTCGAGATTTTTTTACCACATTTTTTTCCATTTTTCAAAATACTCTTTCGCTTGTCGTGTTTACAAAAAAATTATAGTTGTATTTGTCTGAATTTTTTAAAATATGTATTACAGTTTTTTTTAAATTTTATATTTATTATAATTTAATTTGAAATAATTCAAATATATTTAATTTATTTTGGAATAATTCAATAATTTTTTTTATTTGATTTTTAATTCATTGGGACACGTAAATGTTGTAGAATATCTCGTGAAAAATATATTTGCAGTTTAATTCGCTTAATAAGAACATTGATCTTCAATTTTATTCGATAAAACGCGAGGAGTTCGAAGGGGTGATAAAAAATCTCTACCGTCTCCAGGGATATTACGATATTATGGTCACTCCGAGTTTTCATTCCGCCAATTAAGTATTTTTAAATGCAATCCTCCATTTTATTGCAATTGACCGATAGAAATCGAGAGTTTCGGCAATTTTTGGAACGGAAAAAAAGTGACTCCTTTGATATTACGAAAGCGGTCGAGATGTTTCGTTGAATTGGGACGAAAGAGCACAAGACGAGAGTCAGATAGTCGCGGCGGAAGGACGAAACGCGCGGACATCGATTCCCGATTTATAGCACCGGAAAGATTTACTCATCGCTGCTCCCATTAGCCCACTTTAGTTGTGAAGTGGTACGCGATTACCATGGCGCGGGATTCTACCAAAACGTATTCGTGCCTTCGATTTATATGATTCATGAAAACTTCGTGTCGTTTCCCGCGCCTATCGAACTAAAATGAAAAAAATTCCGATTAAAAGATAAATGCAACAAAAAAAAAAAAAAAATTAAATTAAGAAACGAAGATAAAATAACTAATAGTTATTCGCATATTATATTATAGTCAGAAGATTTATTCGTCATTAAGTATGGAAATCTCTCGACTATAATATGCGAATAATTAGTCGGGAATTAAAAAAAAAAAAAAAAATTGATTATTTTTTTACGAAGAAACGGACAAATTTCGATAAGACATTTTTCCTCGTTTCGGAGAATATCGAATAGTAAGACACGCAAAGTTACATGTATGCGATAAAACGCATAACTCCGATATAATTCTGACAACTAATTGTTAGTTTCCCCAAGTGCGTTGTAGTTTTACGACTACTTTTTTAAGAGTTACCGGCTGATTTTGTCATCCCGTTAATCCCCCGAAGTAAAAACAACCCGAGCAATCGCACGAGAATCACTTTCCGAACACTCAATTGTATCGCCGGAGAGTGCGCCTCAAAATAGTTTCGCGAACGGTCAAATATAGTCTTCGGAGGATTAAACTTCTCGACGAGAAAAGTGGAGCTTTCGCGTGCGGTGAGCTCTGCGTCCGGGAATTTTTAAAAATAGAATCGATCGATAGAGTGAAAGAAAAAAAAAAATAGAAAGAAAGTAACCGAGGAAATCGAGCAAAGAGAGGTAAAATCGTAGCGCAGAATGAGAAGAAATAGTAGTTGAAGAGAATCCGGATTTGGCTTAAAGGAAAGGAAGGAGAACAGCTCCGGCTGTGAGTCGAAAAATAGGAAGATTTCTGAGTCCCTCGGAGTCTAAAGTGGGAAAAACAGACAGTTCGAGGACTCGCGTGTAATCCCGAGAGCGCGAAATAGAAAATCCATTCGTTTTCTTCATCGAAATATAATGCCGAAGCTAATAAGCAGAACAGACCCTCTTCGTTGATCAGAGAAGCGGAAATGGCTGCGAATTCGTTAAACGTTCAGAATCGTTCGAAACAGCCGATTTTTATATGAAGAAATTTGTATTTTTATGGCGCACGCATAAAACTGTACGTGAATTTATTCATATCCATGTTTATCCCGCGAGCATATGGACGCCAACAACACTTCGGCGTTGTTGGATATACAATATATTATGGAAATTCGGTATATAGACTCGTCTGCATATGAACACAAAGAGCTTCGGCTATAGGAGGTTTCAGGGGTAAATATGTACATCGTATATACATATATTGGGGAGAGGATAAGTTACGGCGGATGGATACGAGAAAATTTCGTATTCCGTTTGCTATACCCAATTCCCCACCTACTTCTTCATCCATTTTACTCTTTCGCTCGTGTAGTTTCTCTCCAGTTTCGGATTCTCCGTACGACAAAGTCGATCATTCTCCGGCTTCCAGTGTCGCGCGAGCGAACGGTACATATAGAAACGTTAAAAGGTTCCCGTGGTATAGAAGTACATGTAGACTCGATGAAGTGTCCCAAAGGTTACCTTTCATGCCGAACTGATCTTCATTCCTGCGGTGTGCGGTCCATCAGACTCTGCGCTGTATCCTTCAACGAACAAAACGGTGATAAACGGGTAATACTCGTGATGGACTTCCTGCGGAAAGTTCAATGCTACAGCGAGATGATCAAAGGCACCAAAGGCATTGAATACAGTTAAGGATTTATGGGGTTAAAGTTAAGGAAAAAGTAATTGAAAGAATTCTTGCAAACTTCGATCCGAAGAAACGCGGCACCGAAGCCGACGAGAAATCATTATATATTTTTTTCATAACTACGATGTCGTAAGCGGCTTTTCGCTCGTTTTGCAGAATCGGAACTTTGACAACGAATACATCGAGAAAAGTGCGCGGCTGGTTTTTGGCAATAAATATTCTTGTCGATGGAAGGGAGAAAGAAAGAAAGTAAGATAGTGTCGAGAAAGTGAAAGAAGTTTCGACTGCCGCGCGAGTAGAAATTGAATTCCGGGTCTAAAGAGAGAGGGATCGGCGCGCAGAAACCCGTGGAAAGGTTCGGGTCGCGCGATAAGAACCCGAACCGAAGAATGCGAAAGGCCAATGGCAACTTATTCGGTCTCATCGTGTTTCCGGTCACGAACCGTTGTTCCTTCCGGTCTTAAATTTCTTCCAGATATATGGAGTACCCAATGGGAATAATACGACGCGATTCAGCTATGTAAAAAAGTTTCTTTATTTGAAATGTATAACTGTAAGTTTTTTTTAATTCAAATGTATAACTGTATTTCAAACGAACAGCACGAAGAACATTGTATTAAGAAAAAGAATCTCAGAAAAATTGCTCATTAGCTCTCCACGCGCGGAGTCCGTGAGAACAAAAGAAGTTAAAGCGGTGTGCTGTGGACCAAAAGTTTCCACGTGAAGGGTTAATACTTTGAAGCGCGACGATCCGGTAAAAATTTGTAAAAATGATTTGAACGGAAATTGACACCAAAAGATCTTACGGTTCGATGAATTTAGATTCAGAGTCCAAATCTTCAAATTCTGAATGATTCACAAGTTTTTAAAACAGATTTATCGAGTAGTTTCCCCATTTACCGTCGCGATTCGAAGAATTACATGATCAGTGATTCTTCTATATGGCAATGAATAGCAAAAACACTAAAATGAAATGTTAAAAAAAAAAAAAAAAAAAAATGGTATTGTTGAACAGCATTTGGATATTTCGTATAATCAGAGGACCAATGATGCTGCGCGTAAATATGTGATTTTTTCAGGGACACTATTACATTTAGTACTTCGATTAGCCGAATTGCAATCGAATTCTCACGCATAGCGTCACTTAGTCAAATCTCTATACGAAATTTACAGATTTTCGGTAAAATTAATTTTTTTTATTCTGTAGGAAAATCCGACAGTAATCTTAATACCTCTATTAATAACCATCCGTTTCCCTTGCGCCCCTAATATTACAATCAACCCGCATTTGCATATAGTAACTAACATCGAAAAAACTTTATTCCATTTCCGTTTTCAATTTCAGGGATGCTGGCGAACGAAACCGGTAAGATGACCGGTGTATTTGAGAAACTCGGCCTCTTCCACGAGAGTTGCCTTCGTTTCAAGGACAGAGAAGTCGATTTCGCACCCGGTAAGCTGAAATATCGCTTTCGCAATACCTTCCCCTGCGTCTCCTTTCCTCCATTCTTTCCCACTGAAATCCCTGCAGCAATGATAACAACATGCATCAGTACCTTCATATTACCTCGCCGTCCGCAACTCATCATCATTGAAATACCACTGGGAAGCAGTCGCAAACGGGTAGTTTCCCTATTTCGCTGTTTCGCAGCAAAACACACAAAAGCGCAGTTGTGTTAGTGAACCGTCTATAGGTATAGAACATTTTCCCATGTGAGAACACAGCAACACAGTGGCGCACTTAGTAGCGCCAGCGTCGAAACCGGCGTCGTCGAGGAGAAGGGAGGGATTCGCGAGGGGAGGGATAGTGATATATCGATGTTCGCGAATATTACACCGGCAGTGACGTAGGTCGTCTCGTGTGCGGACAGAAAGACCCTCCCCTCCTTCCTCCCCGAGTGTGCGAAAGCGAGAGATAGAGAAGGATGGATATACAGGCGTCGATCGATCGAACGGGACTAATACACGTCGATATATTCAGATTTACGACGATATAGACGATGCAGCAACCCCGGGCGGTCGTTTCTCGTGTATCCACATCCCCGCGGTAAAAAAAATACAGCAAAGAAAAAAATGGATAAATAAAATAAGAAAAAAAAAAAAAAAAAGAAAACTTCGCGGATACGATATAAGAGCGCTTTACGCGACGAGACTGCGAGAAGCATGACGATGAGACACGCGAGAGGGATAGACAAAGAAAACGGAAGAAAAACAAAAAGAACAACGCCGCCGACGGCGAAAAAAGGTAGCGGTCGTCTCCCGCGTTGGTGGCGGTAACCACGACGGGAGCAACGGTGAAAAACAGACGGTTCTGGATGGAGTCTCTACTCACGCCAAATCCGCCATCGCGCAACCAACCGCCACCCCCTACTACCCCCCTTTTACCGGTATATTTTCAGCCGCATAACCTCGACATTATTCCGTTCGCGGGGTGCTAACGAGGCTGTTTTTAGCGAGTCCCGGACGCTCGACTCACTCCTGTGTGATACGCGGACCGAGCGCCCGAGAACGATCCCGCGAGCCTTGCAACTTTCCGCAAACCGCGAATATAGCAAATGGGTATCGGTGTATACGAAAATGCTTGTGGCACTATGCTATATACACACGACCCCCGTTATATATCCAGGATATTCGCCTATGTGTACGCTTTTCATCGCCGCAATACCCGGTTAAGCGATTCCCTCTCGTCAACCCTCTCGCAATTCTCAGTTCATGTCGCAGTCGACAATGCAGATACGTGCATATTGTACGAGTTATGCGGGCAATATGGGTCACTGGATAATACAAGACATTCGCGAACACAAACAATCGACAAATAAAATCGATAGTGGACTGAGGAATGTTAAAAAAAAAAACAAAAAAAAAAAAATCTGCGAATTTGAGTTTCGAGAAATGTGTCGATAAAAATAGAATTGTTTTGCCTCGTCGAGTATTTGAGAAAAAAAAAAAAAAAAAAATACATTGAAACATCGAAATAGTCGGTCGAAATTAATCTGATTTTTTTTATTTACGTTTATCGGTATAATCCATTAGATAAAAATACCGAAAGGAAGTAATTGGAATTTATAAATTCTCGAAATATTTAACGTAATATTATACATTTTTTAATGATTTTTTTTTGTTTTTTTTTTCGACTCGTAGATGTTTTTAGTATCGTATAATATGTAGGTTATCGTATTTTTGTGGGTATATATTGTTTTCTCATCATCCCATAGCCGAGTGAAAAGTACACGGTACGTAATGTATGTACACATTTATACGAGTCACGCGGATGAGGGTGAAAAGAAGATGGGAAAAAGAGAGCACCGACTCAATGCATGAAAACCAACTTGGATTTCATTCATATATGCAGGCGGTCCATATGTTTCTTCGCATTTGATTTTCGTCTCTTCCACCCCCCACCCCCTCCCTTCCTTGTTGGCCTCTCGTATTCTTTTACGCTTCTTTTTCGAGATCATAGCACGCTATCGTATCCTATAGCAAACCTAACCGCCTGACTTTTCCGTCCGCACTATCATCCTTTCTTTTTTTTTTTTTTTTAAGTTTCATCTATGTCCTCTCTTTGTTTTATCACTGCGGCAAAAGTGTACATAGGGCACGTAGTGTTTACAGTATATACGTATGGGGATAGACATGAGGGTGTAGCACTGGTATACATATACCTTAAAACCTGCTGCCGGTCAGCAACGACGATAGGATCGATTATTCATGAGATAAAATCCCCGGAGCACCTGCCGATCCACGAGGCTTATTCACGAACCTCGTGGAATCTGCAACGGTGAACAGACGGTTTCTGCGAGAACTCCGCACGTGACAACGTTGGCCGACAGTTTAATTGACCATATAGCAACTGGTGATCCACTGATGAAGGTATAGATATAGCATTTCAGAGATTGATGGATCGAAGTACGGGGAACGATTAAACCCTTTGCGGTTTACTCAGCGTTAGTTCACTTGGGGATTTACCGTTTCCCATTCGTATTTATGTATATAAGCAAATGGAAAAAGTAAAAATATATACATATATATACTTTGGAAAGACAAACAATGAATACCGATGAATATGACGGCGGAGTGTAGAGAATATTTACTGTTTATCGATCACAAACTCTCCAAATCCTACGGAAATGAGACTGAAAATGCAAAGTAGTTTTAGCCGCTACTACAAGAAAATAATACATGGAAAATAGTTTCCTCGGTTTTCTTTTACTTCTTGGGACTGAAAAATCAGTATAATAAGTATAATATGAAAATCAGTAATCATATGTTACAACAGAAATAAAAAAAACTCAAACTTTCAACAATTTGCCGTAAGTCTCATTAAAAAATTGTATTTTCCATAATTTCTACTATATCGATATTGCGCATTTTTTTTAGATTTTGACGTTTCCGTTTCTCCATAGATAACTTTAAAAAAATTTAGTTTCTGACTCAGTTTCGTAATGATAAAGACATCGGGTCTCCCAGGCGAGTGGCGTTAAAGACGCGCAAACATTTGTGTGGTATTTTAGGGTTAAAAAAAGAAAAGTAAAATGAAAATATTGTTGTAGCATTTCCTTTTACTTGATAAGTTTTTGCCTGCGTATTGCGATACGGCGAACGAAAATACGTTTGCTTGTCTCGCGTAGCTGAGAAAAAGTCCTAAATAGAACGAATTTTTCCGGAGAACAATGGCCCGCAGCGAGGTTAATATTTGACAAAGCGCGTAGCCTCGCTAGAGCTATAATTTGATACCGTTGCATTGTCGCGTCTATTAAAATTTTAATTTGCGACAGAATTGGAAAGAGTCTCGTGGCATCAAGCGGGAAAAATCCCCGTGAGAGAGAGTGAGAACTGTATTACTGGTTTTATTGGCCGGCGAGTGAAGAGATGCGAAAGGTTTCGCGCCAACGATTTTTTGGCGCGACTACCGTCGATCGTTAATATCACATGAAATTCAGAATAATAGAGTCATCGTTAAGGTCGTTCAGCGAGAATCTTTTGGAAGCAGCAATAGGAAGACTCCTGCGAGTAGTTTCGGTATATTCGGATTTTTCTGACTTCGTAAAAAAAAAAAAAGAAAAAAAAAGACAAATCTCTACGAATTGATAATGTAAGTCAAAGCATTTCGAAAGGTTTCAGCGTCGTTTCGATTGACCTATAAAACTTTGAAAAGCACCGTAACCGCGCTGTGAGTAACAGTTTGCATCCTTTCCGTGTCGATTCCAATGAAGTGCCGACGCGCCTGATGACGATGCAACTGTTCTTTATGTTCCCTCGTCGTCGCTATTGTTTACTAAACTCGAGCAAAGCTTCGATTTTTGTTTGTACTGTTTTATTGGCTTAACAAAGGGACGCGAAAGGGTGTTCGCGGGCCAACGATTTTCTGGCGCGCCTGGTGTCGAACGCCAATATCACAACGGAGTCGGAATAATAGAGTTATCGTCAACGTCGTAGTCGTTCAACGAAAATTCTGTGGAAGCAGAATTGGCAAAGGCAACCCGACTATAGTTGCGAACATTCGAGCTTTCGAACTCCGCAAAAAAATGTCGATAGATTTGATAATTAGTCAAAGGGCTTCGGGGCATCGGAATTATTTCGATTGACCTACAAAACTTTAAGTACCCGTAACCATAGCTAATACCTCGGAGAATTTGCCGTTCTTCGATTTCGGAATTCTCACTTCAATGATTTTCGACGAGCTTTTGTCTTTCGCGGCATAATTAGATGATTGGAACGGTGAACGATTTTTCACCGGTATTTCGGACGACGATCCTTCGGGATCCTTGTGGATATACGCGTTTGCATCGATTCGCCGAGCGATTCCAGTCGCGTGGAACAAGTAGAAAAAAAAAGCTGCGAGAAAGTGGAAATCCACGAGAGAGCGAAAGGGTCGGAAGGGAACGATTTCAAAGCGACTCGGACTGGTGGCACGAGATGCTATAACAAAAGCTTGTTGAAAAGAAGCGGAAGTCAGCGAGGAACGAGCCATCGCTTCGCTTCGTCCACTGTGTAACAGGGAACAGAGGGGACGGCGAACGATCAAAGAACAATATGCGAGAACCAGCGGCGGAAGAGCATAAAAAACGTCGTGAATTCCTCGCGCGAGTACCGACGCAATGATTATATCATGTAGACGACGAGCGAGAAACACTCGAGTCTCTGACGAATCTTGGAAAATTACATTCCCACCGAAGAGTGTACAGAATATAGAAACTACGAGATGGAAGCATTCGGCAAGAAACATACTTTCGTATATTTCATGTAATCTTCAAATTCCTTTCGCTATCGGCATAATTTCCAAGCATTCTTCTCATCCATCGCTGCACAATTAGTACTTACGATATAATACATGAAAAAAAAAAAAAAAAAACCCAAAACGAGTCGAACTTTTGTTTAACGATTTTTCTTAAAAAATTCTTATAAATGACTTTTTTATTTCTAATTCTGCTTTCCATCATTCCATCGAAAAAAAAAAAAAAAAAACCTAAAATGAGTCGAACTTTATTTTTTTACATTTTTTCTTTAAAAATAGTTATAAGTAACTTTTTTATTTCTAATTCTGCTTTCCATCATTTTTTAGTAATTTCGACCATAAAACCGCAGTTGCGTTTTTTTTATATCGTGTTTTTCATGTGCACTCAATAAAAAATACAATCTTTCGAAATCGCGGATACACGTATCGCAACCTCGCGGCGAACCCCGAAGATTCACGACAGTTCGCTGACAAGACTAAAAATAGGACTCTCGCGTTGTGGCGGCGATGGTGGTAATGGCGCGGCGCGGTGGGTGGAAGGCCTCTGCCCGTATGCCGTCCTATAACGTTCTGTGTCGACTCGTATATACGATATCCACGTACATTCAATATCTATCGATGGTACATACATATTTTATATATATATATATATGTATGTTAATATATATACAATATACATGTAGTGCAGCAGCATATGTGTATATATAGGTATACTCTGCGCTGAGGGAAACCGATAAAGCTCGATAACACCGTGAACGGAATTGGAATCAGAGGGCGCGGGATATATGGATAAGGGGTTGCGGAAGGGGTAGTTTTGCAGGGGGGAGGCGGCAAAATTGTAAAGATGGAAATCCACTGGGTACACTGCTATTTTGTCCATTTCCTCGCTTCAATCTTCTCGGGATTCTCCACTCGTAAGATCAATAATCCTTTTTCCCTGTAATATAATGCACAATAATCGAATTCCTGCCCCGAACCCACCAATATCGAAGACCTCTTTGTTCCGTCGTAACGCTTTACATCCATACGGCGCGCGTAATAAATATGAAAGAGCCACGTGAGGTTCCCCCTTCGATGTACTCTTGGGTTCGAATAAATACAAATAAATCTGTGGTCCGCGGCGAGAGGATGGAGGCAGAGCGGAGGAAGACTACTAGTAAATATAAATTTCTCTATGCACTCGAGGTCTTTCGTGACGCGCGGGTATTATATTTTCACGGTGCTAAAAATGGAAAAATAAATAAAGAGTCTGGAGAATCGAAGAGATGATGACGCCGATAGATAAATTCGGACGAATTTATTGGCTTGAATTGCGACGACGAGAGGGCTGCACGAGGTTACCGCTTCGCTTGCTTTTGCCTGATGTGGAAAAAGAATATCGAGACTGCTGGAGCCTTCCAAAGAAACTCCTTTCGCTGTGTCTCTCTTTCTGCGCATCGTCGGACGCACGCGGCAGGGGACGTTTCATTATTCACGATGTCTGTACGATCTCTGTCTCTCTCTCTCTCTCTTTCTCTGGCTACGCTATTCCGCTGCCGATGTTGCGCCGCGCACCAGTTCGCGTGCAACGAAACTCCGTTGCGGAAATTATATTCCGCACTACATACCCCGCTTCGCTCTACTTTCGTCATACGAAGCGACGCCGTGTCGATTTTGATGAACGCGTCGACGCGCTTCATGTCGATGCAATCATTCCAACCCTTGTCGCTGTTGTTCTTACGAAACTTTGGCGATGCTGCGAATTTTTAATGGTGAAAATTATCGGTAACAGCGCACATGCGGAAAAAAAATTATATCTATGATTTTTTCAATTTCTACAATTTTTTATATATCGTGCATTCATTTTTCATCGTAACTGTGCATTACATTTAATGTAACCATTTATGCATAAAAACTTTGTGTACCGCGGTATTAAACTCCCAGCAATTTTCTTTCGTGTTGTAATTTTATCGCAAACAGACAAGTTGCATCGAAATAAACAGCAAATTTTTTCCCGTTATTTCCACGAATGCGAATCGATTCGTATTATGCTGGTTATACATATTTCACTGTTACAATCTTTTTTTTTCCGTTTGAAAAACGAAAACAATACGAAGCTTTGATCTTTGCCGCGCTATCCGGCAATAGTAGCAATTCGATATACCCGCATAGTTCGATACGGCTTTTCAGCATGTTTACCGTTCGCTGGGAGTTTGCAGCCGCCAAAGTCGAGCGGTTTCTTTATCTGTGTAAGAAGTATCGGAATCTACGGAAATTCGCAGATCATAGAATACACCTTTCGTCATACGTTGTGGTGAATTTCCGAATCGTTTTTTTCTCAATGATACTTCTGCATCGATATACCAAGATTTCGATTTCGATGCAACGTCAGAATCACATGAAAACCCATATCGCAACCCCCGGAACAGCAGCAGTATAGCGTTTCGTATGGAAAAATCATGAAAACAACTTTACACCGCTGCACTCCGGAAGCGCACCAAGTCGATTTGTTTCCATCATTTTTCTA
Source organism: Buathra laborator (assembly GCA_934046635.1). Classification (NCBI taxonomy): domain Eukaryota; kingdom Metazoa; phylum Arthropoda; class Insecta; order Hymenoptera; family Ichneumonidae; genus Buathra; species Buathra laborator. The sequence continues at coordinate 13,310,902 of OW203900.1, forward strand.
CCGATAACCTAAACCGAGAAAAAAATCGGTTGCATCGACGAAATCGGCACTTACGAATAGCAAAACAAATGTTCGGTTCATTAAACAAAATAATTATCATATAATAAGGATAAAAATAATTAATTTCATTAACAGGTATTGTTTTCAATGAACGATATATTTGATTCGCCACCCGTAAATGCCGATTTAATCGGTTCAACCGATTTTTTTTCTCTTATCTGAAAACTTCCAATCTGTTTACTTACCGGTAGGCGAAATATCGAAATTCGATCAATTCGTGCGAATTTAACGTAAGTCTATCGAAAGCCCGAACGGAGCATTCTATTGCTGCGATTGGTGAAATTCTCCAAAGCAATGAAATCAAACGTCGAGGCAACCTTCGCAGACGACTCCTGAATTAGTATTGTGCCGACCGGTAGTGTGCCGTTGTCGGCGAAGTGGGTATCGAGCGATCGATTTTTCCGTATGCATAAATTAGTACTTTCCTCCAACTCGCGATGTGGCCAAAGACGCGAACTCGGAGCTGGAAAACCACCCCCGGTCGTTGGTACGCTCTCGGCTGTCCTCCTTTTAACGGCCGGTGACACATATACGTACCGTACGTACGTACGTACGTAACAGAGCCAGAAGCACTCACCGCCATTTCGACTTTTACTGCCGCGACCTACACACCGCACACAACGCTGCTATATAAATTTCATCGTAAAGATCGTTTCACCTTCTCATACCCGCGCGTTCACGCGGCCTCTAAATCTTCCTGTTCTTTTCTTCACAACGCTCTGTACAGCGATCGTATTTACATTGATTTTCAATTTGCGTTAAAAACACTAATTTTAACCCGTTGCATAGGCGCCTGCGATTTTTTTTCTTCTTCGCAGCCGTAAACGGGGATGCGAATGTTTAGAGTAAATTACTTTTTTCACCCATTCGCGAAGTTTTTTTCAGAAACTACACTTCGCAAATCTGTGATTTTTTTTTTTTAGGATTTCATAAAATATTTTATTAATATCCGAACTTTTTTACATGAAAATCAAAATGCACAACATTTTTTTAGTAGTATACAATTTTTCGACGATATTGAAGGAAAAAAAAAAGTTGCTTTCGCGTAATTTTTGAAGCACATAATTGTTCACTATTTAATATTCTATCCGCGAACGAACGCGAGAGCGCCATCTGAGTCGCAACTATTTGTGCCGACTGTTTGTGTATGCAAATTGGATAAAACTATCGGACACACAAATTGGACAATGATAAAACGCAATCCGAAGTACAACTGCGCCAATGTTATTACGGGAAATTCAACCAGTCGAAAATTTAATTCCGAACAATTAAAATCTTCCCGTTACCTTGGAATTCATTAAAATGCTATGATTATTTCCACCGACATGCAAAACTCTGTGGTTATAACGTTTCTTCGATTTTTTTCGCATCTAAATGTACGAAGTTTTTGGTTAACATTTGTCGTAAAAAATTCACTACGATGCGAAATGAAAGGGATATAACTACAATGACGTGCGTAGGTGTACAATGAGTCCATTGTACAGAGATTCTACCGACTGTATAAGAATAGTTGAACTATATACCATTGTAACAACCCCCTTAACGCCCCTATAACCGCTACTGCTTACACGATAATAAAGGAATTTTCGTTTCGACTTTATGTATATTGTACTGTTGCGGTTACCGCGAGCGTTCAGAGACCGAGAGACATGGAATTGTGAATTGGTTTCTTTCACCCTGTTTTCCGATATTCAGTCGCTTTCGAACTCCACTTTAGCCCATTGTTGTACTTACAGCTTGTAGTTAATGCGATTCTACAACAAGCTTGTCGTCCGTTCTGAAACGCAATTGTACATCTTTTCACCTCATCGCGGTCTACTCGATCGAAACGGCACTTCTTTCTATCGAATCTTTTCCCCATTATCATTCAGACTTTCGGAATACTTTTTGTATCTCGGGAGGAACCTCCGAGCCGCGCGATGTTCGAACAAAAGCTCTCTGCTCGCGGAACTTGCGAACAATCGGACACACCGTGGCGAGCGATAACGGAAAGCGTAATAGTTTCGTGGTGCAACGTTTATCGATTCGCTGGTCGTTGGAAATCGTCGCAATCTTGACTTTGAACGGTCGCGGTACTATTTTTCTTCTAAGATTGGCAACTGTCTGCTGTAACATTACAGATCTTTATAGAACTCACGTAAATTGCTTCAATGAATTTCATTGGGGTCCAAGAAAGGAGTGGAGAAAGAGTGAGCGTCCAATTTATCGCGATTGTCTAAATAGAATAGCAGTAGGAGATTTCCTTGTTTATTCTCACGTTTCTAGCTGAGTTACGGTAAATTGCACAATTATTCGCGACCGTTTGAGTCTTGAAACTTCGGAACGTTTCAGGACTTCTTATTCTCACGAGGATTAACTGCTACGAGTTTCTCGTACTCGGGGATAGTCCCCGAGTATTCAAAAAGACATAAATACATAATTAAGAACATCTAATTTGATGGTTTCCAGTGGTCCTGGAAAACCTGGAATGTTCTCACATTTTTTTATGATACCCGACTTTTTTTTTTTTTCTTTTTTTTCGGCTCTTTCGGACTTTTAATCAGTAGTCCTATGTCGCACGCTGAGTGAATCACATGCTTCGTATTAATGTTTAAAAATAAAAACATATTATTACTTCATAATTACCTCCATTTTTACCTTTTTTAAAGTCCCTAATTATCCCGAACATGTCCTGGAAAAATCCTAGAAACATCGTGCAATTTTTTGCGGATCTTTCACTGGAAACCATGAATAATGCATAAAGAAAAAGTACTTAAATCACATTTTTCTGTGACTTATCGATCTAAGTGCATTATTATTGATTGAAAAGATCTCATTGAATGGAAAACAAAATCGATAATAAGCTATCGAAAAAAAGAAAAGAAATTAATAATACGCTCATTGTATAATATACCCGAAAGCGAACGAAAGACGTACCGAATCGATTGATCCTCGACTGCGGTTGAACAGCCGCGACAGGCAATCGTCGGTAAAAGTACAAAAAAGGACATAGCAGGCCGGCGGCCGGGGGGGGGGGGGGTAACGATTGACGAGCTGCTACGCGGCTGCTTGTCGATCGATTGCAGGTTTGCTAAGCGATCTCATTGCACCCTTCACCCTCGACGATTTGCATGTTGTGACACTCGCGATCTCCGTCGACACCCTGCAGCCATCGCTTCGCCGGAGGGGTTTACACCCTTCAGCAGCGAATGAGAAAACCCGCAACCATGAAACATCGCTATTTTTCACCGGCTTTCGCCTACAGCCGATTGTTCAATCGAACCTTTTTCACCTGTGATTTATTCACATCCGTAAATAAATTTTACTCCGTTCCAACAATTCGAGGAAAAATGCTATTTCAATTGAGGGATGTTCGATGAAAGACACACGATTAACCCCGTTCTGGCGCCACCGGACTTAGCCTCCGAAATGGATAACGAAGCAATCGAGCAGTCTGCACGACCACACGAAGCAGCAGCTCTCGTTTCTTTTGCATCCCTTCCTTCGCTTCTCTTCCATTTCACCCCCCCCCCCCCCCCCCCCCCCCCCCCCCCCCCCCCCCCCCCCGTTCACCTATTTCGCGCACGTTTGGCTATACTATAACCCACCGACACCGTCCCGCCATCTCCCAACGGGGGAAAACCGAGCCACCGGAAACGACACTGTAAATTACCGGCATCGCGGTGGTTTCGGGAGTACTACAAATATAGCAAGTAACCAGCGGCAACGAGCGCACAAGCAACAACTCGAACTTAAACTATTAGCGCGAGATTTACAGGAACCGAGAAATGAGAATCTCTCCCGGTCTCTCTTTCTCTCTATCTCTCTCTCTTCCTCTGTGGCTCTTGAAAGTCTCGACGAGGAAGTCGCAACGGGATGCAATCTGCAATCGTTGTAGTCTTGCAACGACTCACGCGTGAGAGACCGGATATTTAATTAGTCCCATACGGTAATTTTACCTTCGAATATTATTTTCGCGTCATTTGCGCAACGCATAAAATTTTCTCGTTTTGCACGATCTTTTTTTTCTCTTCTCGAATATTTGGAACGATAAAATTTATTGCATCTATTCAATCGTTAATCGATGACTTATCTCGAATCTCATTATCGGCAAATCAATCGGGCAAACGTAACTTCGTTAAGTTTCGTTCCTTTCATCGCTGCTTTTCCGCGCGGCTAATAATCGCATTGAGTTATTTTCCGCCCCGCGCGAAAATAGCATAATCGCGTGCGATGCGAGATTCTTAACGAGGCATTTCGAGAGTCAAACGATCGACGGGTCCCGACGAACAAAAGTGACGGATAATAATTACCCCTTCAGGGGGTAAAATAATAGAAAGACAAACGCGAGCATTTGGTAATAACAGAGAACACGAGAAAACGTTCGCGTGACCACAGAGGTCCGACCCACTTTTCTCGCAATTTTTTTTTTTTTTTTTTTTTTACGAAAGAAATGAGAGCGGAGAGCAAACGAAGTCTCGAAGCTCGAAGAGAACTTGTCCATTCTTGCGAGAAGGTCGGAAGCTTTCGTGTTAAATCATAGCCGAGCGCACGCTTAGCGATAATTCACCCGGATAAATGAATTCTGAAAATGCGGCAAACATCGTGCAGCGCGATAAATAAAAGTCTTATGATCGCTGTGGTTCATTATTTACTGAACAACAAAAGTCAAAGACAGTTGAGACAATGGCGAGTACACTGAAAAAAAAAAGTTCATTTGTAGTTAAGAAATGTATCGATCTATAAAGTGCAATAAATATTTAGTTATTCTTAACAAATATCAGTTGTGTCAAGTAATAAATTATAAAAAAATTGATGAATTTAATGCACTCGGAAACAAAAAAATTGACAATCACTATACCGGTATTGGAAATCATTTTTTACGGTGCCATTCTACTGCTTAACTGAAATTTGGGAACAATAAGTATGCATTTACCGCGCTGTAGCTAACTATACATTTCTTAACTGCATATTAACTCTTTTCGAAGTGTAGTTAACGTCGATGGTAATTAACATCGTATGGTTAACGATCGCGGTACACGTTGTGTATACAGCTGTGTTCTACAAGGAGAGCTTTCGCGTTAACCTTGAGACTTCTGACGTTGAGCGCGAAAGCTCGCGGGGGCCGGAAAGCTTACAACTACGTAGTTACGGTTTGCGTACGTAATAGTTCTAATCGTGAATGCTTGCGGGGCGGGAAGAGGGGTGGGCTATTGAATTTCTTCAAGGATCCAACTGATTGCTCGGCGATTCAAGGCCGCAAAAACCAAAGAGATCTTAACGAGATGATTAATTTACGAATGTTTCACAGTTGAATGAAATTGTTGAGGCAAACGTGAGATCCGTAGGATGTTGATAAATGACGCTTGAAAGTTTGTAATTATTTATTTTACGTTACCCTGTTTCGCGACATTAATTTTATCCCGAAACGAATTCTTAGACACGCTGCAGACATCGTATCAAAAAAAGATCTGCATACACGCGGTCGTGAAAAAATACGAAAAAAAATGAGCGTCTCGAAAGTGTGTCAAGGTCGGCGTTGTTAAGTGGTGTCAGATGAAGGGATAGGAAAATGGCAAAGAAAGTGGAGTACTTCCGTGACTGCGAAAGACCGGGGGTACAGGGGTTCGACACGATCTCCAGTGGTTTTCCCAGTTCTCTTGGTACTCGCGTCTGTGCGCCCGTGCATCGACAGGGAACTACGCCGACTATTAGGATCATTAGAAAATCGATTGCCCTACCTGGGTAAAGAGCAACGACGAGAGGAAAGCAAGTAAAAGAGGCCAAAGCTGCCTGGCAAGAGAAAAAGAAAAAATGAAAAAAAAAATAAAAATAGGATGGTGCAATTTTCGAACGCTAGCCACGTACTTGGGTCGGTCGACCAACGAGAGCGCTTACGATAATTTCCATGGCTATAAAAATGTTGTACTACGCTTATAAATGTGCGATAAGCACTTCTACTAAGCCTCCTCCCCCCCTCCCCGCCCCTCGAATATAAAACTTTCGGAAAGTATATAACAGAGGTACGATGTGTGTGTGTGTAATGAATTGTGGGACATGAAATAAATCTCGAGAATAAAATGATCGTTACTATTAGGGTTTAGCGAGGCAAAGTGGTCATTTTTAAAAAAATTCTCACGGGATTTCTTATCATAAAAACGAAAAACTCGTTTCGGCTTAAAAAAGTACCATTGCAAACGAAGGACACGAAGATCGAGGGATATGAATTAATTTCGATTTTTTTTTTAATAGTAAAAACCGTTTTGCCACACATTCACCGAAGTCTAAACGTTCCCATTCGGATATACCTAACAAAACGGCATAGTAGTGTAGATATTATCGTCATACGTTGAGATGCATGCGTGACAAACGAGAAGCGACATGTAACACGGATCGCACTGAGTAGGAATGCCTGACTGGCCGATAGAACGCAAAAGCGCTTCATCTCTATGTCAAGCATTCGTGGAATACGTTGGTATTCCCGAGACATATGGCTGGAATTATTCTCACAGTTCAGAGCATTCGATGTACCATACGCACACAGAAGCAAATATACCGTTGGTATGGTGAAATAAATGTTTAATGATTGTTAACAAATATTAGTTGACTCAATTAATAATTAATTGGGCCAAATGAAGCTTAATAACAAATCTTATTTGGCTAACTGGAGATTAGGCAATAATAATAATAATTTATTTGACCATATTGAACTTTACATTTGTTAATTGCAAATTAACTTTCTTCTCAGTGTAATCTCCAAATTTATTATGCCACATATCGAAATTCGAAACAGCAACAATTCGATCGCAAAAGAGTCAGTAAACGAGCGAACTCCGCGACATTACATGTTACGGATAAACTCGATTCCTGATACCCATTTGCACATTATCATTCCCAGTCTTTTATCGGGAAGCTCTTCGAGAAATGCTGTTTATTCGATGTGGCGAAAAGTCAAGCATTCGCGAAACGCTCACTGGTATTTATTTCTATTGGAAATCGAACACCATTGGTTACGACGTGTTCGTTGTTTCTGCTATCATTGCAGTCTCTTGTATCGAACCGTAAAATAAATGTTTGCAGTGCAAAATGCTTCTGTGTTCTCGCTGAGGCTCTCGCGAAGTTTGCTACCGCACTCGCGATTGCTACACTGCGGTTGTATATGCACGACTATTGTACATTAGGATTGGCGGTTTGCGCATTTCACTCGCGTCCCGCAGAATGTTGGGTATGTAGATACGAACCACGGCAAGAAGGAAAGTTAATGGCAAATTGCGTCGGAATCTCTCGACGTCCAGGTGTGGGGGGGATACTTAAGAAGCAGCTTGCGACCTTCCCGTTAGTCTGGTTACTTCCGGAAATAATACTTAGGAAAACCGTACGACCCGTGGAGTTTCCAAGTGCAATTAGCAATTACCCGGTTTCCGGTTTGGAACGAATCTCGTCTTCCCGGTGATGTCTGAAGCTTTCGTGATGTTGAAGCCTCGAAGGTCGAAAATTAGCAATACTGCGTGTTCGAAGAATTGGGGAAATTTATTTCGCTATTTGAACATTTTTTGAACAACAAAAAAAAATGTTTTAATCCATTGATTGATAATTAATCCTTTTTTTTCAATGAAAAAAACAAATTATTAATTTCTCTCATCAAAAAATCCATTTCGCACTGATTCCCTATTTTTTTTCCCAAACTCACGGCGTTCACATCCTTTTTCTACTTTGTATTTACCGTTTCCTCATTTGCACAGCCTTTTCAGCTCATCCACGCTTCATTCGCCTATATTCACGACTGGAGATTATTTACACGAAACCGCTTAAATGGGTTGTTTAAACTGGCTTTTCATTTCAGTGTACGGCCTCCTCGAGAAACTCGGCGGCTATTTGCCCCCGCAGAGTCTCGAACCCGCGGACATAACTCCTTTGGTTTTGGCTCTACTCGAAGTTACCGGAGCGCCTCTCTTCGATCTGTATCTCGACGTCGACCTCTACAATCGATCGAGGACCTCAGTTTTTTTGGATCTGCCGTCAAAGTATCAAGCGGACACCTTTTTCACCGAAAAACAGGTATACCTATTTAACATTCATATCCGACCGTCCTATCTCTTTGTATACGATTTTTATCATGAAACTACCTACCATTTCCATTTTATTCGCATTTCTATTCTAATTTTACTTAAAAGCAATTTGTAAGAAACCATAAATCCGTGCGTCTCGTAAAAATGCTATATGTATTGTAACAATCGATATACAGTCCAAACTCCGTATTCTTAACTCGACGGGACCGGATCCGTTCCCTTTTCTGAATTTCCCCTATCGTCCCTTCTCCCGGTCAGTTGCTGCGAATAGGGGTAATGAGGGGCATACGCGTCCGTAGGTACGAATCCACCTTCTACCTGCTGCGCGTGCGCAGTTTACATCTTACGAAATAAGCTCCCCTTGGAGTGGGGCAAACGGACTCAGGAGAAATACAGTTAAGGGAATTCGTTATCATGGTAACAAGTTAAAATAAAGGATCGGTAAGTTAAGGGGAGTTAAGAATACGGAGCTTGGCCTGTATTCATACAGAATAACAATTATATGGTAAGGGAGTTCGTAGAGCTGTTACTAGTTCTGTGAGGCATGCTAAGCATGCCTCATCCGGACCATAGATGAAACTTCGATCCTTCGAAGACTGCCTTACCTCTGGGATAGTGGTGAGCCCTCCTTGGTGGGCCCTCATCCTTGTTGGGCCCTCAATAGTCTCTTTATACCCCTAATATAACCCCTAAGTGATGGAGTTGCCGTCGGATATCGCCTCGCTGTTCCTAGACGGTTGAATTTAATGTTGCTTTCAAATTCACAAACAAAATTCCCCGTACTTTCTTCATCTCCGCTTTATTCTTATTAGTTTCAACGCTTAACCTTTCCCCATCGTCCCAGGAATCCCTAACCGACCCTCGCCAACCCCTTTTTCAGTTTGCTTCATGACTCGAGTGAAATGCCCGTTCTGGACACTCTCGGTATACTCGCAAGAAAATCTTCGCGTTCTTCCTCGCTTCATGCACAAGCAGTGCCAGTGTCAAGACCTCTCGTGGTAACGAGACAGGGGGTCGGGGGCAGGGGTTGGGGGGTGAAAGAGGTACTTCGTTCGAGCGTCGCTCCGTTCCTCGCACTCCAAGCAAACTTGTTTGTAAATAAAACCTCCTCCTTGAAAAACCCTCGGAATTTTTTCCTCTTTTTTCTTTTCTAGCTGAGTGAAATTCTTTCCGGAAGCTTAGAGGCGACACGGAATCGTTTGTTTGTTTGGGGGATGAATACGAGAGTAGGTAGACACTGCTATTGCACCACGTACTCCATAGGTAAAGTTTAGTTGAGTCTGGAAAGGGCGTATACGTGTAAAAGACCAGACGTTCTTTGCCCAACGACCACGAATATAAATTGGATAGCGAATAAATTTGAGGGTCAATCGGTGAGGGTAACTTTAATTAGACCGGGAGGGGGGGGGGGGGTGGTGGTTTGGTTTTACCTTCCGGATCGTCTTCCACAACCTCACTAGTCACAGACTGTAATTATCGCGAATGGTTGCTACGGGCAACGAGATTCCTTCCGTTAAGCAATTAATTGGAGTGGAAGAAAAACGATCTTTCGCGCTTCTCGGTCGTATATCAGATCGCTCTGTATATATGCGTCTATTTGTAAACACACAGATTCGAGACGGTAAATTGAGAAAACAAACAAACTAACGAACAAAACGAATTTGTAGATCGAGAGAAAAAATACTTCGAACTCTTTTCTATATGTTGGAGTATAAAAAAAATACTCTTTTCAGGAATACGAAGTTCTCTCGTTGATACGATCTTTCGTTTCATTTCGTTCATTCATTTTTGTAAAAGCTTCGCGTATATTTAACTTAACGTCGCCTGATCGCATTCATTTATCGTATTGAATGCAATAACGCAGGTAGAATTAGGGAAAATGTATATATTTTTACTGTTGGAAGTATAATATAGATACCGGTGGAAAACCGGATCGCGGAAGGGAGTTTCGTTGGTGCGCGGCTTTGTGCTTCGAGCTCTTTTCTCTGCCTCATCCCTCACGAAAATTCGAGTCCATTATATTCCCCCCAATGCGTTACATATACATATACGCGAAACTCGAGGCACCGCTCGGTACTCTCACGGTTCTCACGTGTTGCAAAATCCACTGCGCCGTTGCTGTACCCCCCTTTTTTTTGCCACATCTCACTCAACTCGTAAAGTACGTCAGCGGATAGACGAAAGCTTAGCACGGAAAAAAAGAAAAAAAAATTGGAACAGATAAAGCAGTTAAAAAAAAAAAAAGGAAAGAAAAAAAAACACGTGTTCGAGGCGTATAACATCGTATTCCCCACAGACGCACTCGATATGATCTCTGCGTCGTGTCTTCGTTACCTCACGACGAGATAATAATTCAGAATAAGAAAAAAAAAATTACCATAATGCGTTGAAAGAGCCTTTTGGAGCGAACAAGGATGATGTAAGATTTACAATCGTCGAGCTTCAGGGCTCTCCGGTCCCCGCAGGGCGGAAGTTCAAAGGGCCATTTCACTCTGTATCTTCACCGCGGATCCAAATTAGTCTTCACGTCAAGTTTCCCCCCCGTCTTTCAGCGTCGCGCGAGTACAACTTAACGTCGAGTTTAATTAATTAAAATTTCATTATAATTAAAAAAAAAAAAAAAAAAAAAAAAAAACGTTATTAAACTTCTCGTCTGACGATGAAACAGCCGGGATACTTTAATGAATACATTTTTTTTAATGCATCTCGCACACCGAAGTAACTGATTCGTGTGAATGGTTTATTTGAATTTCCGTTGAATTACCTCAGCGCTCTTAGCGTGCGCGCGTGTACGTCTTTATGTTGCTGCACCTTTACGGATGCAACTATATAGATATACGAATGTGCGTATAAGATCCGGAGAAACGAGTTCACGAAATTATTCGGTGAAGCGCGTCTCGGGAGGGAAAAGTAGAATGGAGAAAGAAGAAGTAGCCCTTCAAGCGGGAAGATGTGCGCGCGCACACGTACACGTATAAGATGTTACACAACTCTGGAATTACCCGTTTCAAGACGTTTTTTCACTGAGCTTTTCCTTGCACTACGCCGAAATGACCCTACGAGAAGACACGAGGGACCCACGAGAGATTGTTAAATAGTTGAAACATGACAAAGAACAGCCTTTTCCACTCGGCCTCGACCTCCGCTGAACTGCCGAAATAGAATAATTTTTCGACCGTTACTTTTCTCTTTATGCGGTTCAAGATATATCCAGCAACCACAATACCCATTCCCGCTTTTGCAGTCTTTTTGCAGTTACGACGTTCTCGCGAAAGCAACGAATGAAACGCGAAACGCGAAACGAGAACGCGAATGAAAACGCGAATTTTGGTATCTCGAGGGATAAATCAGTTGCGATCGCGCCGGTGATTATGATTTTTTTTCTTTAAGATATAAACGATATATAATTACGAAAAAAAAAATCACACATCCGAACCAATCATTTTTTTTTTTCGTGACTGTCGGTCTTCATAATTGAACATCACGAGTATCGTAATAATTAATTACGACGTCTAAAAGCGACAAGAATTGATTTTTCGTAAGTAGTAATTCCGATTTCTGATCAGACAATTGATTTATTTTATCAATAGTAATCTCGCCGATAGCATTTTTTTCCGGGCTTTTTATTAGCAATAATATCCTGGATATAACTTGAAATTCAATTTTTTTTATCGGCAAGTCGTAACAACGAGAATCGGCGAATCTTGAATCTTGCGATGTTCATATGTGGATTTTTTTTCTTTTTTTCCACTTCAGTGTCGAGACTGTGCCGTTTCTCTGTATACTCATGCATGCGACTAAACTTTAACCCTTTGGCGGAGAACCTCGTCGCAGGGAAAAAGACGCATTCATTGTTCTTTTTTTTTTGGGTAACGCGTCAGCCTTATATTGTCGTACAATTTCATTTCGGTACGGTTTCGGACATTGTGACAAGAAAAAAAGAAATTAACTACGGCAATTGATCGAAGAAACGTGACCGTGTGTTTGCCGGTGCGAAGAGGATTGGTTGGTATGGACGGTCCTTTTACACGTACGTTCCACGTAGTCTCGAAAGACAAGTGTGCAGATCGTTTCGTTATACGTAAGTAGAAAACCTTCGAGACTGTTCCGTGCAGCAGTGGCTGTGGAAGAACGAGACATAGTCCAGAAAGAACACCGCGGAGCCAAGAATTCGGTGCCGTCAGGGAATTTCGTCCAAGTAGCGAGTCTCTCTCTTCGCGTCTTCGTACGTTCTCTGGCCTAAGGCCAAAATCCCCTTTCGCGACACGACAAGGATCCTTCTAATTTCCTGATCCTCCGTTGCAGCTCCTCTATTACTTCTCTCTTTTTTGGTCCTCGCCATTTCGACGGCCTTGGGATTTCAGCACGCGAGCACGAGAAACGGAGTTTTTACACGAAAAATGTTCGCTCCCGTTGTTCGTATTCCATTCTCGCCTTTTATCCGAATCTTCTAATTACTGAGAAAGTGGGACAATGTGTGTGACGATGTTCTTTTATTTTTCTTCCTCACAGAGGAATCTTTGTTATCACAAAAAAAAAAAAAAAAAAAAATAGATTTCGAGATTTTCGTGTCGGAACACTAAAAATCGTCTAAAACGTCGAGAAATGTAGTTCAGGGAAAAATGTATGTTTGCGTGTGCGTATGATCTGATTTTGTTAGTACTCCAGCGTCTGTAGTTCCCGAGCTATCGAGCAGAAATTTAAACTACAAGTAGACCGCAAGATCACTAATATTTGGGATTAAATTTGAATTAATCGAATGTTAAACATTAAAAAAAAAAAAAAAATTGTTTGCGTTCGAATACATTGCTTCCTCACGATTTTCCACCTTCCACGGCGCTTCTTCCATTTTTCCAAAAATATACCGTATCATTCCGCGAAAAATCGTCGCGATAAAACGAAAGGTTTTATATAAATTATCGTAATCTGCTTATAACGTCTAATAGCGATTATCCAAATCTATGTTATTCACGAGATTTGTAACACATATATTCCCCGCGCTGCAGCACGCGACGATCGTCTCTAAATCCCCGTAATAATGCTTATTTCTCACGCTGCTTACACTCGTTTTCTTCGGCAGAATTATTAATCTGATTGATCGTTATCTCAGAGAATTTGAAATTACGTGTACTTTCTTTTGCTCGGGCGTCACTCACGCTTTCTTTATTCTATTTGTCCGATTTATCGAACCGCGTATACAGTCGAATTTCCGACAAATGCACATATTTGAATCGCATCGATTGGTCTCCCGGCTTTCAGGACACTTCGAGTGTTGTATATCAGAAAGTTACATTGCTTCCGAATTCGAATTTATCCGGAGCCAACAAACCCCGTGGAACGTGTCAAGAATATACGCCCTTCGCTCGAGTGTCATTTCAGCTCGTGGCGTTCTCACGTTGACTCGCGAGAAGTTTGCCTGTACGGTGTTATAACCGCTGTATAAGTATAACGTAACATCGTTGCCCCCGCAAGCGCCGGAAAGCGGTAAGTCGAGTAGAGTGTTTCGCTTCGCGTGCGCCTGCATTGCGAAATCCGTGTCATTACAGCGTACGTACGTAGGCGCGCTATTATTTATCGGTCGCGCATGTGAACCACTACGAAATTACTCGACTGTACGATCCCGTTACTAGTATGTAGTACGGTCGAGTACTCCACGAGAACGAAGGGGATCGAGAGGGAGGGGTTTCGCACTACATACATAAATTTTCAACAGCATACATACGAATGTATACACGTTAACTTACGTAACGTGACCCGATAGTTGGCACGCTTTCGCTTTGTTTGCCAAAGCCCGGCAAACTTTTGCCTTACCGTTCGGGATACTTTCTTCCTTTTTCTTTTTTTTTTTTTTTTAATTTTCATTCCCTTCCTGAGCGTCGCTTTTGGGGAGAGAGAGAGAATAAAAAAAATATAACCGCTCTGTAAACATGGGGAAGAAGTTCTTAAACTTGTTTCACGGGCTGTTTGCATTTCGTTGTGCGAAAGCCTTTGAGATCGTAACCGGGGGATATATTCTTTTTTTCTTCCATTAGAAACACGAAACGTATTAGATGTATAAATTTGCGATTGCAGGAGGACGGGCCACGATGGCGAGACGGGTTTCCGAAAGCCGAGGGAAAGAGGAAAAGATCGAATCCAGCGGAAAGCAGGGCCTACACGTTGATAAAGGTAATTATCCGCACTGATGCAAGTTGAATTTTAAAAAATTACGAGGGATTTTTAACGATTTCTTTGTCTATAAAATGAATTGATACGTTAAGTATCTTCGGCGCTGTGGCGAGAAGTTCTCTAAGGCGTAAATAGAGCATTCGAAGCACGTCTGACCAATAAGCCCCGGTAACTACTGCGACGATCGAAGGGGTCTCACCCGCTAATCTTGTCCGACCATTATTGAGTCTTTTCACTGAATCCCTTCGCTTCGTCGAAACGATTGAGCTGTGTACGCGCGAAGCTTTTTTCCCTTCTTGCACTTGGATGCGGAATCCCGTTTTTCACGATATGTAGAGATCGAAAACTGCCCTCACGACACGCCGCAACAGTCGGTTGCCAAATCCCTCTATTTTTCTACGATCCTTTTCTGCACGGCAAGTACGGCGTGAAGTACGGTAAATTGGGACACAATTTTATTCGCATTAACATTTCATGCGAGAAATTGAATCATTGATCTGACTTAATCCTTTCATTGGCCGTATCTATTGTTTGCGCACAATAACAAATAAATCGCTCGCGTCAATTGGAATTTATACTTCCGATTTTGTACAGAGCGGGAATCATCGATATTCGTTGAGTTCTATCAATTTTTCGTACGGCTAAAATATCGATACGCATTTTAACGTGACGTTAAAAGCGACGCTATGATCGTAATATATTCGCGATATTATTCAATTTTGAAGTTGAATACGTTTAAATTATGAATAAAAGGATTAATGCGGCGGGATACAAATTTTCATTGTAGCGAATCCCCAGAAACTCAGTACCGCGGTTTCTACAAAATCCGACGAAAATTTCGATAACCGCGATTTTCACCGCGAAACCTGACTGCGGTATAGTTCTTCAGCTTCGGTCCGGTAGTTTCGTACAGCGGAGTCTTTTGTCTAAACGTATGAATAAATTAAACGCTGATAAACTCCACGAAATGGATTATTCACATAGTTTCAGTCGCTTGTTTAGTCGCTGGAAACAGTTGCGGTAATTTGAATAACTTATAAAATGAAGTATAACTTCAATAATAAAATTTAGGAAGTCGAAGAGTGTCCTTCATGGAAAGAAATTAGTTTTCAAAATATAACTGTGATATATTTTACAATATATTTCTGCAAATATATTTCACAACTCGATAACAAATTAATATATTTGGCGATATATAGTATACCGATTGATATATTAATGGTATAAAAATACCGAATTTCATATATTGCTGATATATTTCGTGAATATCCTTTTTTCCATTTGGGGTAATATAGCGTTCGGCGATGTTCTTCATAACTCCTATAAACGATCCTTCGGATCAGCCAGCCAGTTATTTCGGTCTGACTATTATCGACTCTCTCTACTGAATCCCGCGCGGCTTCGCTGGGGCTATTCGTTTAAGTACGAGCGAAACGTTTCCGTCTTCCCTCTCTTCTCACTGCTAGAATCGTTTTTTCGTACACATATGCACAACCAAAAACGGCCTCCACGGTGGCTCTCCCGGCAGCCGCTGCCAAATCCCGCTATTTTTCATCGCGACCCCAGGGTTAGTCTCGTACGGGGTCCACTAACGGGAACAGTCGCGGTTGGTGGGTTTTCGCAACGCGGTATGCGAGAAACGAGGATATCCAAGGGAGCAAAAAAGAAAACAAAAGAATCTAAAAAGGGTGGAAAAGACACGACACGGTTGCTCGGCTTTCGTACATATAAACAGACCGCCATAAATCCGCACCACCCGGAGCCACTAATAAACTCCGATTTTCTCTTCCTTTTATACTCCCCCCTCTCGCGCAGAAAGTCATCTCACTCTTTCTGCCGCGTCGCGTTTCTCATGCGGTTTACAAACGCCTTAACAGCCGCGTTTGAAATTTCTCCGCAACTCCCGCAATCCCTGTGGCGCAGTAAAATGAGAAGAAACGAAGAGTGGAAGGATGAAGAAAAAAAGAAAAAAAAAAAAAAAAAACGATAAGACAAACACCGCTGAGGAGGATAATAAATAACGATGATTGAAGAAACGAACACGCGACGGGGGAGAAAGTGCTCTCACCAGCGAAGACCGCAATTATTTTTATCAGATTAAGAGATTACACGGACGGTACTTAATTAGGATCTACGACTTGGCTACACGTTCGTTTCGGCATTTTCGTACTTTATATATACGAATTAAAAAAAATCTTATTGCTTGTATAAAAATCGTTTGTGTTTCGTGTCCGCATTATTGACTAATTAACTGATTTTAATCGCTTGTCGCGTGATTGCGTTCAGAAAGCGCGTGTTTTACATTTACATGTTTAAAATAAATAGTAAACACAACCTTATGATTTCGCTCACGCGATATCAGTACCTTCTGTTCTCAGATCGTATCTTCAACATTCGCAAAACTGTTTTAACGTAACTTAATCAAATTTTTGTTCGATAAAATCGTTGCGATTCGAAATAATCGAACTGATTTTGTAACTCCATGATATTTTTTGTTTAAATCGGCAGCACGGTATATCGAAGATAAGTGCATTTCCGGCTTTTTTCCCGTTTCTTTTTTACTGAACATCCGATTTCATCCATATGCTCGGACTTTGCGCGTGAAAGCTGTTGCGACGATATCACTATCCATATCCGCGATATCCCAACGGGCAAGTGATCGTAAGGATTTTCAGGATGTTCCAGTGACAAACCCTCACAGCTGAGCCAATAATAATCCACTGCTGGTCCCTTTGGATCGATAGCCAACCGATCTCACTCTCGCTTCGGCGTACCTTCGCGCGCTTTATACGATTTCCGTATATAGGTAATTCGTGGATCGCGAATGCACCTGTGTGTGAGAGGGAAGCGAACGGAATAGACTAAAGAGATGGTGTGTGAGTGCGTATGTGTGTAGATCGAGTGCTGCGGGAGCTCTCTCAGTGTCCGGGTTAACCCGGGCACATCGTAGCCATAAATTTCGTGCCCGTTTCGCTTGGAATTTGCATTCGGCGGCCGCGGCGTCGGCCCGGCACACCGTCACCACTGCCGAAACGCGACGGCAGTAACGGAGCGACGCGGGCTCTCGCACCCATCCGACGAAACGACGTCGCTCGCGTTCTTGACCCACTTGTCAGCCGGCTGTCGCGCTTCCAGCGGGAACTTCCGCCGTTACCGTTCTCTATACTCTTCGGATCGGAATTGAAATTACCCGGCAAAGTACCGCGATCATTCGACTTTAACGCAGCATCCATGCCTGTCTTCGTCGTCGTCGTTTCCAACATCTTTCTCGCGCTCTACCAGACACTTTCCGGTGGTTGACGATCCTCGTCGATCGACGCGAAGGTTCGTAACGCGCCGGGAACCTCTGTGCCAAAGGGGGGCGTTGAATGAAAAATCACGGTCGTTGGATGCGGTCGGATTTCCGGTGCGCTTTCTATCCAGACGACGGGACGCCTTGACGATGTCGTAGATGTCGAATTCGACGGCGTGTACTACTCGGAAAATCTGCTGGATTTACAGATATATATCCGACAGCTAATCCCGCTGACTTCTTGTCTTTGTTCACTCCGGAAATAGCCGGGGGGTTGAATGAGGTCGTGTCGTGGAGTTTCATTTTTTTTTTTTTTTTTTTTTCAAATAAATGGTTACGCAGAACTATACAAAGGATGGATGAAATTAAGAACGGTGTATCGTCACATTCATAGCCATAGTGAGACAGAAATATCGACTATATTGAAGGCGCTAAAAACATTAATTTTCCATAATAATTATACCAAAAATGTATTAACAATTTAGTTAAAAAAAAATTGAAACCCAAATTTTGCTTTAGCACCTTCTGTATAGTCGATTTTCTTTCGGTTTTTATCCTATTGGGATAAAACGATAAACGATACACCCTCCTTGAAGGTACAAAGAGAATCAATTAGAATCTCAACTTGTGTATAATTTTAATTACGAAACAAATTCTAATCAAAATATACCATTAAAAAAATCCCTTTACATTACATTTGCCCCTCTATGCTCGATATACCGGTTAGATTTTTTTTTAAATGTAATGTCGTTCGCATATAGTTATTTCCCACTGGGTTACGCGTCCGCGCTGCAGTTGGCGAGCGCGCGTGCATCGCAGCGGGGAATTTACGACGAAGGTACTTTATTTCATCGTTGATAGAGTCGATAATTCATTCAGGAGGACGCTCCACGGGATTTACTATATGTACTCGTGAATCAACGGCCGTTGGACGCGGGAAAATTGACGCTGATACTGACGCCAGTGGCTCGGAACGCGAGTCCGGCAGCCGCGGAGTGTTAGATTCGTGTTACAAACGCTCGAGCGCCGAACGCGAGCTCGCGATGTTTAACGAGCTCGTGCGGCGGCTCCCCGTACAATCGCGACTTTTACGACGCGTAATCGCTTTCGCGTGGAACTAATTAGCTTTGCCCGTGAACTAACGGAGAATAGGGGGTAGAGGTGCGCCCACGAGCACTTGTGGTTAACGTGGTAACGTCACCGATAGGCATCTGCATGTGGACCAACTAACGTTTCTACAGAGTCCAGTATAATGACGGCGCCCTCGACTCATGGGCTTTGCGCCAAAGGGTAACTATAAATGTTCTGTGTAACGCGTTTTCAGCACAAACTACCGTACTTTCGCGAATAGGAAAAACCCCAATCTCGCTTTTGCTCTCCGAAAAAAAAAATAGATAAAAAAAACAACATTTATTTCCCTCGTTTGAAATACGACCCGCACTTCAACTATATTCGCGGTTATTTGTCGACTGTGAAAGCATACATTTTATCTGACGGAATATAATGAAAATATGGTGTTAGCAAATAGTAGGATCCTTGATAAATCCGTGTATTTTATTATAGCAGTCCGAATGTATTAGATTTTATAGATAGAGCAAATTTGTTTGTGCGAAATGCAGCCACGAAGAGCACAAATTTAAGAGAAAAACATTCAGAAAAAAAAAGTCTGTCGTGCGATGAGGAATCACTGTTAAATATCGTTCTGAAGACTCATCGTTGGTGTAAAAGTGTTCTTCGATGCATGACTGACCGTTCCATTTGACCGATGCGACCAATCGTGACGGACGACTCTGATTGGACGAAGCAATCATCCGGAACGTTGTCCGGCCGTATATAAGGGGGTAATTTTGACGGAAGTGCATCATTCGGTGACTTTCCGAGTAAACGGCGACATCATGGACTCTTTTGCCAATCTGATGAACGCTTTTGGAGTATCGCAGTGTGGCGTTGACATCGTTGCTACACTCCCTATCGAAATAGCCGAATTGATTCTGCGAAAATTAGATCCTCGTTCTCTGCTGAACGTTGCCAGAGTATCCAGAAAGTGGATGAATGTCTGCAAGAGTTCTTCTCGTTTGAGGAAAACCGCAAGACAATATCTACGAAAGCAAAAACGACGCATGATTCACGACGACTTGGCTTTGGTTAAGCAGAGCAAAACGCAAATTCTCTCGAAAACTTCGAGAATGCAGACCGACTTCCCTCAGAGAAGTTCTCGGCAAGGAATCGCTTCTACTCCGGTCTTCGGAATTGCTGGAATCATCAAATCGAACACTCCGAACAGTCGTTCTAAAGACAAGAAGCCGGATTCCCGTGCTTCTCTAATGACGACGAGAAGTTCTTTGAAACTTCGATAGACTAGAAATAAGTATTACGATAGTCAGTTGATGGCTTCTGCGCGGAAACTATATTGTTTCCTCGACATTTGATTTACGAAAAATTTTGTAAAAAAATGTTTGTTTTTGATAAACTAGAAATAAGTATTATAATCAACTAATAAGCATATCAGACACACATACAATCGTGTAGAGTACGGTGATGCGGTAGAAAAACTGATATTCGCTTTCTGATTAATTATCTATATGGTACGCAGATTTTGCCGCGAAATTTATGTACCATATAAGACAATCTGTGTGGCGTCTTTTATTTTGACGAAAGATTTACCGGTCGACCATAAATGAACAGACATACATAAAATCGTGTAGAGTGCGGCGATACGGTAGAAAAAATTATATTCGCTTTCTGACTAATTATCTATATGGTACACAGATTCTGCCGAAATTATATACCATATAAACCATTTATGTACCTACTTGATAGGTTATAATAATTACCTATCAAGCATTAGGATAGTTAGTTAAGATTTTGACTATTTCTGTGAAGATGCTACATGACTGAGCTTTTTCTAGCAGAACCTCTTCTTCTATTACTGATTCGGTTTGTTTGACTTTGATTTAAGAAAAATGAATTAAATATATTTATTTACGTATTTTCATTGCATCATTTGTGTGGTCGTTTTTTTTAATCCAAAATCTCACCTTCTAAAACTCACTTTTATTATTTTATTATTTTCCATGATACAATTTCATTTTGCTTATTTAATAATCGTAGATCACTTTACACATATACAGTACATAAATTATTATTACTTTTACTTTGAACTTTACAGATTGCATTTTCCAGCATTTATATGCCGCGCTTAAATATCACAGTTTTATTTATGCGCGGCGTGTGAGGCTGTCACTTGTTTGTGAGACTTTTTTTGTTTCTGCCTGTTGATCCTGTCGACCTTCTCCTGTTTTTTTAAACAATCCTTGCATCCCTGCATATTATAAATATCACATAATTATATCACTATAACTATATTTCTGTGCAATTTTAAGACTGTCTTTTGACGCTCTTACCTCAAGAATCCAATCAAATCCGAAACCAAACTTCAATTTCAGTGCCGCTCCACACGTATAATGTACGACATGTCGACACGGAATTTCGTACCCATTGTCGATATTAACAGGTCCGCGGCAGTGACAGCAGGAACCTAATAACTTCATGCTGTATCGACAGAAATATTTACGGATTTTCAGTCACTATACGTACGATTGCGGCTATCGCTGCCTCGTCGAAACTTCAGTCAATTTACCGTTTATTTTTGTTAATTAACGAAAAAATTATTCTGCGATTTTCCGATAGTAGAAACTTACATATCGATATTTTGCTCACAGTTTTCATACTTTACTTGTAAGCTTTGCTTCGCGAGAAAATGTCGTGAATACGCGGAACACACGAACGCAGTCGCTCCTAATATCATCCCCGCACCAATCACAGCAGCATGCAGCCACATTTTCGCAATGCTTCCAAATAAATAACAATTTCACACAAAAAGTAAAAGATAGATAAGTAGAACGTGAAACTCGTATTCTAGCAGTCAATTTTTATCGCGCGAACGTTGTCATGGATCGTTGTAAACATCGATTCACCGAATGTAAACAAAATAATCAGAAGCCGCGATCTTGTTTACAGTATCGTAAACACTGTAAGAAGTACGAAACCTCTATGTAGCCGTCGACCAAAGAGTACCGCGTTAATACAGTGAAATTCTACCGGAGAACACTATCCTTGCGCCACTAACGACCCGAAACTGTGATTAATTTCACCACACACTCGGTTGGTCACTTAGTATTCTGGAATTCAATGGTAACTCTCTTATTTTGCACAATTTGCGAAATTCTACGCGTTACGGAATTTCGCCAACAATTTATGTATTACCACTTCATTCCAATTAACATTTCAACGCAAATGAGTTTTTTTTTTTTTTTCAAGAACGCATTTAACATTCCGTTTCGGAATTAACAGCATATTCACGAAATGCGAAAAAAAAAAAAAAAAAAAAATTCATTCAGAAACGCGAAGATATTGTTCGGAAAATATATAAAGACACAAAAGAGTTGAATATCGAAAGTGCAAAGCTCAGCAAATGGTTATTTAGTCATTGCACTCGAATTCGTTTCGCCGGATCTTCGGTATGAAAATTACATCCCCTGCTGCTGCTGCCACTGGCGTTGGCAAAGTTTGCATAGACACGAAACTCTGTTCAATAATCCTCGTTTATGCTGAAAGCATTTGTACTATAGTCATGTTGGGAAGGTCCGTATCTGGGTCAATCTCACCGATCGGAAGTGCTCCAAATTCGAAACTGTGATGCTATGTAATAGAAAAGAGGACTCTGGGGAGGTAAAACTTAGATATAATGTAAATTGAATACTGCGTACAGCTCTGGAGGGACTTTGCCCAGTAGGGAGGGAGGATACGTAAAGCAGTGCTTGCGCGTCGGCGGCTCGCACTTATTTTATATTGCATCTCGAAAAAAATTATTTTTATTTAAAAAAAAAAAAAATGTTTTCATGTTGAAAAAAAAAGTTTTCATTAACGACGATGTCAATTGATGCAACTCTCGGCAAAAGTTACCAGCAGCAAGCAGCTACCTGCCGCGGAAATTTAATGTACAGAATTTTCTATACGCCGCATGAAACTGTCTTCTTTAGGCTTTTTTTTTTTCATTTCCGTGAAAAAATTACAACCCGAAAAGAGATATTGAATTTGTTGAGCTCCGGTTGATTTTCGCGCATATCGGGGATAAAAATCCCGGGTGAATTTTATTCGGTCGTTCTCGTTAATCAGGGAGCCGAAGCTTCGAATCGGGGAGTAGAGCAGAGTCAGAGACGACTATGAAGCCGCGAGTGAATCGACTCCGAGGCGTGAAACGAAGTGAGTTACCGACGAGCACCCGACAACGAACTTTTCTTCACAAAACTTTTCATCTCTCTGCTCTCTCCTCCTTTCTACCCTCCATTCGCTCGCTCTTTCACGCTTATTTCTTTTATCACTTTTAACTTTCACGTTTTCGTTGCTCTCCCGTCACTACTACTACAGTTCAACTCTGTCTCTCGTCTGTTCGCTTCATTCACTTGTTTCATTTGTGAGTGGCGTGCCGATCTTTTCAACGATATTACAGAAACGTCCCTTCGTCTCGTTCCCGTCTTTCATTTCCTGCTTCTGTGAGACCAAAAAGTTTCGTCAATTTTTCACGGTGCCATAAAAGTTGCATGGAGATTAAATTTCAATCGAGCGAAATGCGCACTCGCGATTGGCCCTCGCGAGATGGATTAAAAACGTGAATTTTTGTGATAGTTCCGGAATGAAGAAGGGCGGTCGTGTGGTATCGGATCGGTGTATACTTTCTATCGATCCCACAGCGTCCTTGTTTACGTCGTCTTGCCCCGTTGCTCTGGGTAATTTTTCATTTTTATAACCCCTCCTTCTCCCCTCTTTCGCGAAGGGTATATATGTTATACCTATATGTTTGCGCCCAGTTTCAAATTATTAAATCGAACTCCGGGGCTCCGCGCTGTTTCCTCCGGGTTTCCTCGCGCTGTACTTCATATATCCGGTGACATGCCGATACGACTTTTTTTCTCGCCTTTCAATCCACGAATAACCGGAAGTTGGAACGTGTCACGGCGAACGTATACGCCGAGGGGAACAAGCGAAAATTTCAAGACTGAGATTGAAGCGATTTTCTTTGGATATTTATATGTATCGCCTCTGTATATGTATATCCAGAATCTGTATTTTTCGATCTATTGGTGAAACTGACTAAAATTTTTTGCGGGGCTGTGGATGGATACAAACAAAGTCAGTTTCATCGTGTGAACTCGGTATACGGTGGTTCAATAAAGCGTACCATACATCTACGTGTATATATACGTGTATTGGAGAAAATATCAAAACTATACTCCCCCCCCAACGATAACAGTGAACGTTACGCGCCTTATTGAACGTTCTGGCGTCGTCTGGGTTGCGCCGGGAACAAAACTGTCGATGCCTAGATATTCAGTAAGACTCACAGTTCATCGGAGCGAATGAAGATGTTCGGAAATTCCTTTCCAATAAAGCAGAGGAACGAAATTTCCATTGTGAATAAAGATACAGATTGCCCATTCCTTCGGAATAATGCGAAATAAAAACGCAATCATTGAATCAAACTTCCTTCAATAAGCTTAAATAAAATCCGATACGTGTGAAAATAAAATTTGTAAAAATGAGTATTACCATTATAATTTATCGAGAAATTTATGATCGATTTGACGGTTGAGTGGAGAGAAAATAAATATTCCGAACAAATAAAACAAATGGCCGAATATCGATGAGTTTTTATGGTTTCAGAATATTCCGAAGTGATATACTGATTGTCGTTGAAAATTTTGATAAGCGGAATAATGTTATTTGGCGGCCTAACAATATTCTCGTTGACCCAATAAATCGTTTTTCATGATTATTGATGGAATTATCGAATGAAACTTCCTTCAATAAAAATAAAATGAAATCCGATCTGTATGAATATGAAATTTATAAAAATTGGACTTACGATGAAAATTTATTAATGTTTAACTAAAAATATATTTATTAAATATTATTAATTAAAAATATATTTATTAAATATATATTAATAAAAAATATATATTTAGTGGCTTAACTCACCTTATTTCGTGATCCGCGCGAAACCTTCGAGAAGTTGAATGATTACGATTTTTCTTAATCCTCCGTCAGTACGCATACTTTTCAGACCTTCCGTCTGCACACTGGGGATTTAATGTCTTCGTTAAGTTTTCAAAGTATTCGGAACTCTCAAATATTTTTTTTAATCCGAGACTTTTTCGAAGTGTTTATTATCCCAAAAGTTAAGTTAAATTTTAAAAAAAAATTTGTTAATAAAAATCGTAATTTGCGGACAATTTTTTTTTTTTTTTTCGTGTGCCGACGGAGGGTTCATGCAACCTTCTCAATGCACATACTAAACGATGGATCCGTATACTGTATTCAGAGTATTGATATAGAATTCGCGACGCGTGCATTGCGTCACAGAAAACGTTCAAAGCGCCGTAAATTTGATTTTACGAGACTCTTCGTGACGTCCAGTAACCTGTTTCTTTTATCTATAACGATCTCTCCTCCCCGCCGTTTCCCCACTTATTATTCATTGCCGCGTCGCGTTGTTTCTAGCGGTTCGAACTCTTCCGTGAATCATTGTCCTTCGGCTTACGCTACCGTAAGCTCTATACAGTACCGACCCTCTCCAAAGTTTGTTGAGAAGCTGAGCTCTGTTCGCGAATGTCTCTTATCGTTATATCAAGATGAAGCCGAAACAACAATAAACAGACATCTCGAGTTCGAGGAGCGTATTCGAGAGGATTCAAGTGACTCCTCGACACACGATCTATGAAATGAAATAGTCTCGCGAAATTTTCGTTATCGTTCGACTGCACAACAGACCGAATCAACAGATTCTGTTCAAACATTTAGCATTATCTGACGAAAAATAACGTATTTTTAATTACGAGAGTTAAAGGTTTTTCGTTCATTAATTTTAGATGGTCGGAAATTTAATAGTCGTACGATGCGAAAAGTGATCACTACACTGTAAAAAAACGGTCAATTTAATCACTGATACTAAAAAATTTGATGCATAAACTGATGGGTACATTACAATCAATGAACAATGTGGCGATGAAAAAATGATCTCTACGGTTTTTGATGTATTGTACCGTAATGTTTCGTTATAATTGTACATAACATTTTATGTGTCCGTTTATATATAAAATTCGGTACCAAAAAAAAAAAAAAAAAAAAATTCCGCAAATTTTCATCACAATGTAGCCGCTGTCTCTCAGCGCTTTTGATTATTTTCATGCAACGAAAAGAGCGATCGGTCTAAAGTCACAAACTTCGCATTCGAATTCTTCATTGCTGCGGTCGTACGATTTTTTTTATTCTTCTGATTTCTTCAGGCGTAACTTTAAAATGGTTATTAATCGTTCTACGGAATTTCAAATGTCACATTAAATAGGAAAACATAGGGTCGCGTTGGAGAACACTGAACCAAGTGGTGAGTCTATCCCCAGAGGTCTACAGTTACGTCCTCAAGCAACAATAACGTCTCTACGTGTCTTCTCATTTCGCGCGCCCCTTCTTGTGTGCGGCGGCACGTACTCGTAATATTGTGCATATATATATATATATGTATAATATATACACAACGTATGCACGGAGTGAACATATGCTGACGTATTTCCGAGACTTGTAAGCCGTAATTTTCCCTGTAAAACGTGTTCACCCAGACGCTCCGTTTTCGCAATTTTCCGAAATTGAAAACTTGAAGATTCATATTCAGTCAGTTCGATCCCTCGTCTTTATGTAAATTTATTCAAATTTTTGAAAAAAAAAAAAAAAAAAACATCGTTTTTGCAACAAAAAAAAAAGTAATTCTTTATTCGAGTTTCATAGCAGTAGTGTTGCATAAAAAATTTACCGTTGATTTCGACGCCGTGTTTATCGATCTCGCGAACCGTCGAAAACGCTAAAAGCAGTTTTTTGCATCTGTTTAATCCGCTGTTTAATTGAGTCGGATCATTACCGTGGTAGAACATTGAGCGACGAGCGCATTGTTGTTGGCCAAACGTAGTTCTGTGACGGAGGGGAATGGTACGACATATCGGAGGGAATGAGTGAAACACGTCCGAACCTTCGATGCTATATATCGCGCAGAACATTGGAATAACTCCGTAACACCCATTAGTTCGCTGAATACGAATAATTCATTAATCCACTGTCCAAACAACCGTATAGCTTCAACGCTGTGCTAATTGAACGGGTACAACGGCTGTACGCCCGATATCGCTATTCTACTATTATTGATGCAATTGCCCTCAATCCTCTCTTTTCCATCGTCGCACCTCTTGATTATTTCATTTTTCTCGTTAAACTCGTTATCGACTCATTGCCTTCGTCGTGGCAACGCGCTCGACCGAGTCGTGTTACGTTGGAAGCTTCGACGATGTTACGCGCCTCAGGCAAATAATGGATTTACCTCGATCCTTGATTACGAGGGTTACCTCTGGTGACGCGACACCCCCTCCTCTCCCTGATATCCAACAACTAACGCGTGTTCCCTCTCTCATCTGGTGCCGTTACGTTCACAAGCGTGAAGCCCAATTTTGGGGGATTTCGGGAAGGCAAACCCATCGCGAACACATCGCATGCCTCGAGTCGTCGTTGACGTCGTTTGCGCGGTACGTCAACACCGCGTTAATTAGTACGGTGGTAGTTAAGGGGTCGTGGTGAACTATAGATGAATATATACATATACGGTGTATGGAATTCCCGAGCACCGGTATAACAGCGCCTCGTTAGGAATTTCACTGAGCCCAATCGCTTTCGTCGCGAAAGCTAATTAATCGATCCAACAGTTATCGACGCAGTCTGCAACGGGTAGTTTCGCTATATGAAAAAAAAAAAGAAAAAAAAATCTTCGTAAAGCTATCGATGACGGTATAATTATCGGTTCGTTTCAAAAAAGGGGAGAGGGGGGAGGGAACAAAGTGAAAACGCTAAAATTGAATTAAAAGGTTCGTATAAATGCGATTAAAACTATGCATTTGCGTGACATAAATATAATGGGTTTGTAAAATGTTTAATTAGCGTACAACGAAGCGAACGTTTTCGCGCGACTGCAATGGAAATTCTAATTAAGCACCGAGAAGATGTAGGCGGATAAATTTGGTCAATGAAGCCTTTTTAAGCTATTTATTGAGTACAGATGCGGAATCGCATAGATTACGACTTGCGTCGTTAATACATCGAGAATTTCAATGCACATTTTTAATTATCAGCAGACATCGTTTGGCGTAGAAACGATAAATTTGTAATTACCAGCGTTACAAAACTACAATTAAGAGACGATTAATTCGTTATTATAAGCTTGCAATTCGAAATTATCGGTAATCGATGAAAATTGCAATAGTTTGTACTATTTTTCTTCGTATTCAGGACAAATATGCTCTGTCGTGCTTGACGCGAGAGCAGCGCCCATAACCCGAGTTATCTGCATAAATTCAGCTCGGAATACTCGTAAACATAAAAATATTAAAGAGCTTCCGGCAATTTGTTATTTTCCGCAGCACGCATTTTTTTATTGGCCTATGCGTGCTGCTGGTCGTAAAAGAAAGCAGTTCTCGAAACGGCCGGATGCGTTTCATCCACGTAAATGGCTTCATCCACGTTGACGAGGTTAATTCTTTTTTTTTTTTTTTTTTTCGTATACTTCACAAAATCAATGGCAATATTTATCACTGGATATGTCATCATCGATGAGAAATAGCGACGCGGTACTATGATACGGGGGCCGAGTGAATCGGAGTTGCGGAATAATTCCGATCGATTTTCACGATTCCCCGAACCGCGTCTACGAGTGGCCCGTGGGATACTCGAAGTATCCTCCAGTCTACCGTAGACCGGGATCCTCTCGACCATAAAACAGTCGCGAGACCCCTCTGCCACGACGGATATT
Source organism: Buathra laborator (assembly GCA_934046635.1). NCBI lineage: Eukaryota > Metazoa > Arthropoda > Insecta > Hymenoptera > Ichneumonidae > Buathra > Buathra laborator. The sequence goes on from OW203900.1 coordinate 13,339,373, forward strand.
GCTTTAGTTACCATACCTTTGACCTTCGTGCGACGCCGCGACGAGAAAACGCGAAAGAGAAAGAAAGGGAAGGTACAGGGGACGCGATAGAAAGCCTTTTTCGAGCGTTTCCGCGATCCGCCTCCACAGGCTTTTCCTCACTCCTATGCTCCGTTATTCTATTCATTTTCCTACGCCTACAGTTACGTCTTAACTGTACCGTATATATTTCGATTTTATTCCCCTCTTTCGCCTTTTTGCTACGCTATAAAGAGAACGATAAGGAAAAAGAGACTGGAAAAAGAAATTTGATTGATTGATCGTACGGCTTGAAAATATTTCCGTTGTTCTATTTTTAAGATTTTTTTTTTCTCTATTTTGAATCTTTTTATAGGCTCGTGGGCGTTTTATGGTCCATTTTATGGTCGAGCAGAGATAAAAATAAATCTTTCATCCAAATAAAAGAAATAATTGAATATGGATGCTGTGGATCGTAAATATTCAAATAACTGAACGTCGTTGAAGATTTTGATACGCCGAGAGAAATTATTAGACGACCTAACGAAATTCTTGTTTGTCCAAATCGCGTGAAAAAAAATATATGCATATGTAAAATTAAATTAAATTATAACAGTAAATCGACTACCATTTTTAATATATCATGATATATTTTTTATCAAAGTTATGCATCTAATTTGATGTACCAGTTTAGCCGATAAAACTCGCGCTACCGGATCATTAAATTTTCAGCGATTTTTTTTTTTTTTTTACTGTGTCGATATTTTTTGGGATATACTTTTTTCGATAAGGGGACAACTATATCGTTTATTACGATTAGATGACGCGACAAAATTTTTGTTGAGTCAACTAATAATTTTTCATATTATGTTGCTTTTCCTTTCGGTAAATCTTGGGACGAAACTTTCGCACCAAATGTATTTTATTTGACGTCAAGCGCGACGTCGCGCACAGCGATCGAGCACGCGGCGTACCGGAAATCGTCCTCCGAAAGCTCATGGAGTCCCGCGTGATTTTCTCGCACTCGAGATTTGGAGTGGAAAAAGCGCGAGAGATTCGAGAGTGAATGAGGAGCACAGAGGGGGGAAGGGGGAGGGAGAACGGCGCCTCCGAGGTCGAAGCGTGCAATTTAATTTATTTAGCGAAAATGGGAAAAAGAACGGATATGGAACTCGGCGACTAATAGACTGCAGCGATGAAAAGCGCGGAGATTGGTGAAGCTTAAGATACTTACTATATACTTCGGGTGAATGGGTCCAGACGAAACGGTGAAGGTAGACAAGGGAATAGCTTTGCTTTATGGAGTCATCAATTTTCAATTTTCTTCAAATTTATCGGTCAATGGATCATCGCTGCAATATCGCAAAGGTAATATGAGTTAATTTCCGTCGCTTATTTTCTTGAGGTTCGCAATAATGCGGTAAAAAAGTAATTTTACGATATACTTGAGATTTTTTAAAATGAAATTCTTCGAGATTTTCATCGAAAGACTCATTCGAGCGAAAAGTCACATTTCTTTTTTAATACATCGTGCAAAAAAATGATATACGATCGAAACTGTACTTTCATTGAAGTGAGAAATTATCGCGATGGCTTATCCGTTTTTCCCCGTCATAAAACGGGAACGCGGCCTTGTAGAGCAGATTAAAAAAAATTGATTCCAAAAAAGAATGAGAGTAAAACTTCGTTGCTTCTCGCACGCTTTTTTCCCTCCTCCTTGCGGTCCATCGAAACGCGAATAGAGTATCGGTGCAATGTGGTGAAAGGGGAAAAGAGATGAAAAGCTCGAACCGCGGTAGCGAAGGTAACGAAAGAGGGTTGCAAAAACAAAGACGGTTCCGTTCTCGAGTTAACGGAATATCGATGGAAAAAGTTACGCGATTTGATTCCGTTAATTGCAATAGCTGTGTGGAAGTTCCGAAGCTGATTCCAAAGGAATAAAAAGATTGATGAATCGGTGGCAAAAGCGTGACCCGCATTAATTTCTAAAGGATTCTTTGGAAATCTGTGAAGCGTTGGATATTAATTACTCGTACCGAGCGGCGTTGTCAATCTAAATATTGATGTACCTTTAAAGGCTCAGGTATACGCTGTACCCTTTTATGTGTGGTATTTCTTTGTCACGATAGTAGACGCTTATAAATGTTAATATTATATAATTTTTTTTTTTTAATATATTTCAAATCGTTTTAATAACAATAATTTTTTTTTTATCGAATCAAATAATCGATTTTATACATTTTCCGCGAATGAGATGAAAATATTGTCATTGCCAGAGACGTTTTCTCCCGTCGCAAGAATTGATCTCCAATGCATCAGTGTTTTATTTACGAAACAAGATAAATATTTATTTTTGCCAAAAAAAAAAAAAAACATCGATTTTCCAATAAGAGATTGCATCGGCGATCTAAACACGGAGAATAATGGGTTTCTGTAACTCAATTACGACGAGAGAGTTACGAGAAACTCGAACAAATTTCATTTTCTCGATATCACATTCAACATTTCCGTATCAAGATTGCAATCCGTGTTATCGTAACCAACCAATCGTCGACGGATGGCCGTGTGGCCGTCAGTCTGCGATGTGTGTGAAGTGAATTCGTAGGGTTGACAATTGGGTCGAGTTATTTTTGCGGGAATCGTGTTATAGTAGAATGCGACAACGAGAGGTGAGAGTCATAGTTAGTGACACCGCTTCTGGTTTAGAGATGGTTGGCTGACGAAGAACGTGCATCGGGATAGTTATACTCTGTTTTCTATACATATATATATACATATATAGATGTCTTCTATCTGGTTGATTAACGCTAATGACCGACGGTAACGAGTCCGCGACGCTCTCGTCGGATATTCGTCGGTTGCAACGACGAGAACGACACTCTCTCTTATTCGCACACGTCCGCTCCCTATATTTCGTCCATATCGATTATCTCACTGTCGGTACAGAATGCCGTTCGCGTACGAGAACTCCCGAGAAGAACCAACAAAAACCTCTCTTCATAATTCAATTTCCCTTCGTTGTCGAGATTTCCACCGGGCAACGGGGTCCTCGCGTGACGCAAAGCAATTACAAAACCCGCACGATTTTCCGTCCATATATTAATTAGCAGATTTTGTTAATCCCCGTTGTGTGTAAATCCGTCGGAGCTTTTCACCCGAGCGAAAACTCGTTGCGGTTGAGGATTACAAAAAAAAAAAAAAAAAAAATTTAATTACACTGGAAAAAATGATTATATAGTTCGGGACAACAAGGATTTTGCTGCGTGTGCGACAAAATTAGCTAATGCAGCAAAATTCTTGTTGCCTCAACGGCTAATTTTTTCTCGGTGTATGATGACGGAAAAATGATGGAGCTTTTGATACACGCGCTTGTTTGCGAAAGAAAAAAAAATTCGTTTTAGCGCGACCACGTGTACGACGGATAACGGGGTTCCGCGAGGAAACACGTGAATAGATAGAGGAAAAGTACTTTTTATATATATATGTATATCCATAGGATACACGTCTATATACGCGAAGAAGAAAACGTTTTTCAAAGTTTCGCCGTTGCAAGAACTATACCGATACACCGTGTACGCTCGCTTCTGCGAACCACCACCGAGAAAACTCTCGTCGTATACTTACGGAGGCTGCGAGAGCGTATCGCAGATCGTATTACCTGAAAGTGCTCGAGGTGAACGGCTGAGTATGGCCCCTCGAGTCGACGAAGCTCCCCCCAAAGACGAAGAAAAGTTGAAGACGCCGGGGCCAGACACTACCCCGAGGTAATTCCCTTGTGTCGCGTCACCAAACTTTCCTCGTCCCTTTCAGCTGCACGGAAAATTTCATCCGTTAACCCGTTCCGCGCGTAAGCCGGAAAATCGTTCAACATCGTGAATTTTATGACGTCGTATTGTATTCACAAGTACTCGCCGACGGAATCTATGCTATTTCAATAATGTACAACTTTTTTTTTTTTTTTTTTTTTTTTTTTTTTTTCAGAATGCGAGGGAGGAGCAGAGATCGCGGAGGATACAAAAAATCATTCAAGGCCTCTTGCCGAAGGACATGGAAACGAGACAAAGAAACTCGGAGGCCGATCAGTTACTGCAATTTTGTTTAGCGCTCAGCAAGGTATTTCTATTAATTTCTTTTTTTTTTTTTTTTATTAATCAATTGTATTAATTATATCAAGAAGAGTGTGAAATTAGAGAAAATTCTTTAAAAATTTATATATATTCAGAAAAATTAGCGAATCAACTTCTGCTTAAGAAAAAGTTGTCGGATGATTCGTTGAACAATTTTTTTGTTTTTTTTTTTAATAATTATTATTCCTTCGGGAAGTATTCTAAATTGTCTCGGAATCTCACTTTTAGCAATTTATTCCTTCGAACAGTGATCCCGCAAAGTAGAGATTGTTTTTTGCTCATCTTTATCATCTTTTGGCAATTAGAATCCGAATTAGCGGGTCAAGTAAATTGAGAAAATTCGCTTCGTGTTCCAACACTTTTAATTTTGCGCTTCGCAGTCTTCGTTTATGTATGCGAAGTTACGAAGAGTATACATGCGCTATGAAGAAATATTCACGATATTCCTCATTTCACGTTGCATGTGTAGTCACCGGAAAAAGCTTTGTAAAAAAAAAAAAAAAAATGAGGCCAAGGACTGTATAACGTTTTACATCGTTAGAGGTTCGGTGTCTGCATATACATGTAAATGAACCCTTCGAAGGCACAGTAAAGCTTACTGAGTATCTCGCGAAAGTACACAGCAAATGGGCTGAAAATGGGCAAAAAAAAAACATAAAAAACGTCACGTGCACAGCGCAAAGTCCTTCAGCGAGAATCGCAACTATACCTGCTATTCAAATTTTTTTGTCTCGGCAATCCGTTTGATACGCAACTCGGTTTTTACCGAAAAGTCTTAATTTCGACTTAATGAGTTTTCGTTGCTTTCGAAGAAATTTAAAAAAATATCGTAATTAATCCGGGAAACTCGAGTAGCAGTTAAAAAACAGAACCATTATCTTTTTTTACATTTTTCACTCACCAAATGCTTATTCCCGGAAACAGCCGAAAATTGGGGTCCATTTGGAAAAATGAAACTCCCGAAATTTGAGATCGAAATTGCCTCAGCGACCGAATTTAAGCAAAAAAAAAACATTGCCCTGTCGTTATAATTCATTAATAATCGTTATCTCGATAGTTCAATGATATGAGAGCAAAGAAAACATCTTTTACTATTTTTGGATGATAATTTATTCCGTAGTAATTGAGTCTTTGCATACAGATTTATCCGAGACACAAAGATCTTTACAATTGGGTAGACGTGGATCAGAGGGTCTACGTGCCTTACAACTTAACCCATCTGCAAGAAAGCTTCGGTTATGTAAGTTTTCGTTAATTTAATCGGCAATTTTAATCGTCGTTATCGAAAAGAACGTTAAGGAACGTTAAGGAAAAGAACAAACGACGAGTTATTCGAATGTTGCGATCCTCGGTTAGATAAGGTGGGGGACGCTGCTGAATGGAACGATGGGCACCACGACAGCGGAAATCTATCGTCGTGACTTCGTTCGTTCTGGTTACGCCAAAGAGGATCGTCTGGTTTACGTCTACGTGACGGCGCCGCGATATTTTCGTTCTCTCGGTAGACTACTTAATCGTTTTTCCAAACGGTGAGTAATATCTGACCTATTTTTCTGATCCTCAACCGCATTCTTCCTTTTCGTTGTACTTCGACGTGTAACCACCGGGATATCCGAACTATGTGTATAAACCCTTTCTTCGAATTGTAAAGAAGGACTTTTCAGGTTCAAATTTCCACCGATTCCGTAGCTACCGAAGGGCTTTCAAAGGTTCCGGCGTATTTACTCGATTGCTTCCTACTTTCGCATTCGTGGATAAAAATACATTTTCACGGTCACGAAGTGACTGCAATGCAAACAAAGCAAACTTCTCCTGCTTCGAATTACTGACGATGTAATCTTCCTTATTTCTCCTTAAAACAATATATGGCTATTTTTTTTTTTTTTTTTTTTTTTTTTTTTTTAATATCCACATTGGATTTTTCTTTGGATTACATTCCCCATTCCTCCCAAAAAGTCCTCAAAAAGTACAGAGCGTCCTGAATTCGGCGTTAATGAGAATTACAAAAATGGTTTTCCGAAAGCATTACAAATGTAACTTTGTGGTCTCATGAAGAATCATTTCCCCGGAAAGCGATCCTGAAAATGGAAGCTCCGCGGGAGGTTTCACCTTTTTTTCCAAGAGGCCTCATTACTTTTTTCGATAGAGAAAAATTTCCTTAGTAACGATTACTTTCTTTTTTCTCCGAGTCACGAAAAGTCTTTAAAAATCGTTGGTCACTGTCGATGACAAGAAATTTTTGTTTTTCCCCCAATTTTTTCCTTTCCGTTCGTTCCAAAAATACTTATTTCGAAACAACTGTAATTCAGATCGGAATCTGATTGAAGGCCAATGATGTTTATTTTTTTTTTTTCCGCATTGCGCGAAAGATTTTCCTCCGATGATAGATCTTTAATTGATCTTTTGGCTGTTTCGTCGAGAATTTCGACTGCTGAATGTTGACGGAACTTTCGGTAGGGATGTGTAATTGAATGGGATCTATGGTTTCGTCTATTACTTTCGAGACATTAAACCCGAGCTGCTGATGTTAAACTTGGCCCCCGATTCGCGGGAGAACTGCCGCTGTATCCGGATGACTTAATCGATCGCATTGCAGGGCTTCATTGAGCTCATGCCAGACGTTCGCACACAGAGAAACGTACATTCGCTGCGGCGCATATTACGCAAAGGCATTATCCGCAGTCCGTTAACTGACTCTGTTGTCCATACAATGTCCGAAACTATCGTTTGTTTCATCCCTATGCAGCATCTGTCCAAACGAATTTCCATTCAATGGACGCGACAATCGAGAAAGAACTCTCGAAACAACGTAAAATATTTCGATATCCAATTGCGTAAACATACTTCAGCGTATGACACAGCAAATCACTTGTAGTATTTCGCCACTCGACGAGGCATCGATATAAAAAAAATTCTCTCCGCAACATATTTCCGCTATTTTTGCTCCCGTTGAACACAGAAATCGTTTTTATGCATTAAAAAACTTTCAGTCGCGAAATAAAAAAAAAACTATTTGTATTTGCAGTGTAAGCAATTGGTGGATCGCAATATCGAACTTTTTCATAGTCGCGGAAGATTTATCTTTCGAGGGAATTTCCGGATGTGACAAAATCTTTCGGGTGATCTGGTAACTTCCTCGACGAGTCATAAAAATAACTTTAGATTTATGTTATAAGTTATATTTTGTTTGTTTGTCGGACTATTAATCTTTAATGGATTCAGTTATTTTTTTTTTTTAGTCTTTCGTATCTTTCGGTGCGACAAAGTCTGATGAGATTTTTTTTTTTTTTTTTTTTTTTTTTAGACGAGTAATATTCATAAAACGTACCATATTCGCGCCCAGCGGAAGAGTTGCCATGGAGCGAATAATAAAAACAATAAAGGATAACGAAATGAAAAGCCCGAGGCCTGTGTGGTGCAGTCATCACAGTCGGTGAGGGAGACAGATGCGAATCGATACATTGTTTTACGGTGCGTTGTCAGATCCCGAGTTCAATTTCGTTCGGAAAAACGTTTCGCGTGCTCTCTTTCTGTGTACCTCCGTCATGAACGTTCGTATACAGAGCCAATAAACGCTCTGTACAGATGAGGCAAACGACTCGTCTGTTTCCCCTCACCTTCCTTCCCTTATTTTCATCCGCTGCATTAACCTGTATACCTATATTCATCCATACGCTTGAAATTGATGTCAACTCATCAGCGATCGGACATTTTTTCATTATAAAACGACCGATCGATATTAACCCTTCGAAACTCATTTAACGGATAATCATTTTTTTTTTAATGTCTCGAAATAACTAGTCGTCCGCTTGAATCGACGAACTCTCGTCTATGTTATCCGGAGGCATAACATTTTTTTTTTTTTTCAAAATAGACGATTTATTATACGCGTGTTGTTGTTTTCTGCCCGAAAAACGATGAATTTAAATTGAATGCATAGCAAATAACTTTTTTTTCAAACGTTTCATTTTAAGTCATTTGATCTCTCAATTGATAGATAAACGATTAATAAGCGGTTTCTTTGATAGAATCGTAAAATTTCTGACCTATGGCCACATAATTATTTATTTATTTTTAATTTGAGTTTTTTTTTCAATTTTGTCTTTAATTACCATCGTCGTCGACCTCAGCTGCTATTTATAACTCGTGATACAGTAAAAAGTTCAGCGCGATCGAAAAAAAAAAACGAATATCGGATATGTTGATTATTTTTTAATTAATCTTCCGTTTCCTTAATTCATTCGCTATGAATATTGTTCTTTCATCTCGATAATCAATCGATTCCTTGGAATTAATGTGAAGAACATAGCGCGATATCGTAATTTCGCGAAATTACCGGAAATTTCAGCTGTGGAAGTTTTCGGATTTTTTTCAGCGCTAACCGCTGCCGTTGCCTCTCCTTTAATTCTCCTCAATTGTGAGAATAGTTCTCGAGGACTCTTACGGAAAAAAAAAGGCCGGAACATTGCCCCCTTTGCCTGTGTAAAGTCGAAAAAGTATAGAGTACAGCGAGCAATTTAGAAAGGATTGCGCGTAATGTCTCTTGCGTCACAAAGCGTCGTTCTGGTTGTGGTGCTAAAATCGTCACCCAGACATTCGCGACGTGCATCAGCAGCACGCTGGAGTAATTATTTCACTGTGCGGATAATGCGAAAACGAAAGAACGGTCTTTAACGGGCGAAAAGTACCATTTGACGCGTTGATAATATTAGATATGCTTTGCGAGTCCCCTTTGCGTCTTTCCGGTGAAAGAGATTTAGAGGATAGAGAAGCGAGAGATGCCCTCGAGTAACTAAACGAACGCCTCGTGTTCGAGAAACTCGCGAACGTAGCGGGCCGGTGATTTCAAAGAGACCAAAGGACCTTCTCACCCCATCCCACCCGTCGTTCGTAATTTTCTACCAGTTTCGCAAGCTTTCTACATACGCGAGTTCTCCAAAATCAGCGATTTAAACGAACAGATTGAAATACCGTGTTACGAAAAAAAAAAAAAAAATTATCAAAAAAAAGGTTCCATATTATTGCAATTTAAATATTTGCAAGAAACGTCGAACTCCCAAACGCCTAAATAAAATTTTGTTATTTAAAAAAAATTGGAAAAAAGTTCGATCCAAAGTTTTCTGCTTTTATCCAATTTTTAAAAATGATTAGCTACACCAATTAATATACAATTAAATACGATAACTTTACATATAATTGCATATAATCATATATAATCTTTTTTTCTTCCCGAAATTGAATATTCATAAACTACAAATCAGTACTCATCGAAGTATTTATTAATTTCCGACAATGTTCCGAAAAGTTCACGCGCCCGATTGAATTTCTTCGTAAGAATCACTATCCAGTGCGGTATCCAGTTATTTCGTAATACTCTCTCCAAATTGCATATAATAAACAAGAATTATACTGAACCATTAAAAATTTCGCAAAGGGTCTCTTTCGCGAGGTTCTCTTACAAAAGTATTATCCGCGTCGTGAATTCTACGCCTCTTTTCGCCCCCCGAGGAGGCGGCGCGACGGAAATAATGGCCCGCGCGCCTATATCTTCATGCCGGCGAATGAGGCTTTTATGTAATATATATCTATACACTATCATCTCTCTCCTTATCCGTCGGATGCCGAAACTTGGAGTATTCGCTCGTGCAAACATAGAGAATTTCAAGAAGCCGAGCGTTGGGATACCAGACGGTTCGAGCGTTTCGCGAGAGACCGCGTTGCGAGGCTCCGCAGCAGTCAGAGTTCAGCCTGCGGCTCGATCCTCTGACCGTTCCGCAGCTGCTGCTGGTTCGCTGCTACTCGCTCTCTCCTCTCTCCGCATCGGAATAATAGCGCAAGGAACGGGTAGTATGCAGTTCAAGGCCTCGGCTACCGTCCTCTATTATCACTGAGCCGACGAGACGCCTATCGGATGGTTTGCTACCCACCCGTCGGTCGGGATTGCTGGTGGAGTTTCCACGACATCCCAACGTACGAATATCCCTCTGGCTAATTAACGCTGCACGTACCGGGGTCAAGCGATCCTTGCAAAAGGATCATCCTGCCTCGCGAAATCAATCCAACATTTCCGACTGTATCCCTGAAATAGACGAAGTGAGTGGTTAGTTGCAACGCATTCCGAATTATAGTCGAAAATCGTCCGAAAAAGTGAATTACTCTCATAGAATATTAATCTAATTTGTAGAGTTAATTCTTTACAAAGCCTCAAGAAAAACTTCGACACTTAACGTCTTCGCGAAGAAAAGTAATTAAAAAAAAAAAATTAATTTACGCAAGTTTCCGAATTCGAAACTGCAGAGGTGTTTCAAAGTGCTTTCAAGTATTCCATATAAAATTGTTCATTAAAATCCATTGAGTTTTTTTTAACGATAAAAGATAACGCGGAATGACTCCATCGTCTCAGAAAATACAGAATTTTCTGGATTTTCATACAAAAACGTGTTTCTCGTTCAATAAGAATTTTTTTTCTCCGATTTCTTTGACGATGCAGTTAAAACGCAATCAGACTTTTATTTATTTTTTTCTTTCGAATAATCGTACCGGAAAATAAAAGAGAATGAAAAAGCAAAGAAGAGCCCAAAGGCAGCGTTTTCTATACTATCGCTCGTCTCTCCTAAACTTTCTTTCGTAATAATTCTCCAACGTTTCGGTTAACACGAGAAGGACAGATAATTTGTGTGGACATTTCAGTTTAGTTGGATCTCTGACCACCACTCGGGAAGATTACGGGTTTTAATTCTGGATGCTCCGACGTGTACAAACACCCCGGCGGGCTAATGAGCACCCAGTTTGGTGCTCGCGAGATGCTGCCCTCGGGTCGACGTGTTTTAGAAATTTTTCAAATCGGATACAGCGATGTATGTTCCCTCGTAATAGGCGAAACATCGTTCATTGTGTATTATGGACGGAGTTTATCTATCGGTTTATCGCACAGATTTACGCGATAATAGTTTACTCGGGACTGACGCTAACGCACGTTGAATAGTTGCCGTAATACGGTTTCATCACAGTGCAGTTAACGAACCCCGACCGACCGCTATAATTGAGGTGTATCCTCGCTCCGTTTTGAATCATAGCGCCGTAATCGTACGTATATTAATGACGTCTATTCGATACCCATAGTTAAATGAAAATTGAATAATCGATAACAGGTACAGCGGAGCAATCAGGAGACCAAATGATCGTTAATTGACGCATTGAATAATATCAAAATGCTTCTATAACATCGCATTATAATTGAATATGTATTCGCATACATGTTATCAATTACAATTACTTATTTAAAGGGTTATTCACAACGGCTTGTTGCTGCTTTACGCGGTGGATACGTTGCACGACATCGTCAACGTTACTGCGAGCGATAATTGGAACGAGTCGTGCAGCAAATTGACGAAAGATGTATTCGGCGAGATCGTCGGCGCTCTATACGTTCAACAGTACCGGCCGAACTATCTCGACACTCTCACCAGCAGGGTGAGTCGAAATGGATAGCCGCATCCATTTATGACGATCTTTAGTCCAATGGTAACCACGACGTTCAAAGGAATAAAACAAAATATAATTAAATTAAAAAAAAAAAAAAACAACGCGGTGTTCGAGTTAAATTAATACTTGCAAATAAATTTAAATGTTCTAAAGAAAAAAAAATTACGATAAATGGTACTGTGATTATAGCAAAAGAGATTTTGGCGAATTATTCAGTTATTAAAGTCTATGAGTTATCAGTGATTTTGATGATTGATGACTTTCAACGATTTCGTCACATTTGTTTTTCGTGTTTTCCGCAGTTAATTCAGTAAAATTATAAGTGTTTTACTGTCGTTTTTATTTTTTTTTAATGACGATTAATTTATTATTTTATTTAAAGCTTTTTGAAAAATTCATACTATATGTCCTCCGGTTGTTCGCGAGATAAACACCTTTTTTATATCGAGAGACTTTATAGAGCGTATTATCGATTTCTACAGGTCAGTATACTCTTCGAGAGGGTTAAAGAGACACTGGCAGAGCGAATGCTCGTCATGTCTTGGCTCGACGACGACACGAGAGCTCAAGCGCTTCTTAAGCTCAATGCCTTACGAGGAAAGTTCGACGTTTGGCATGGTTTCCACAACGAGAGCCTACTGGCGCGAGAAATGTCTGAGGTCAGTCGATGTTTAGACAAACTTCACCCGCGACGATTCGCAGTCCATCCACAATCCGTTCATTTTCCATCGTAAATGGAAATTTCATTCTTTTCTCTGTGTTCATTAGGTTACGATAGATCCCGATGATTTCTTCGCGAACGTTATTCGAAGATTTCGACAAACGCGCAATCCGAATGGACAGCTGTTGAGAAGAAATATGAGTGATAGGTAAATACTTTCTTACATTTTCCAGAATATTCCAAAATAAAAAAAATTATTAATTACGATTCTCACATTACAAACGAAACCTTTTAATCGCAGATGGCGCAATCCGTACGCGGTGAACGCTTATTACGAGGCTTCGACGAATTCGATCGGTGAGTATCGACAGCGTTTTTAAAGGATGATAAACAGAGTTTTGATGCGAAAATATCTTTAGCGAAGTTTCCGGATGCAGTGTCCTCGATAAATGTTACGGTACTTCTGAAAATTAAAAAAAAATGCAGTGCCCTTAAAAAACGCTGTCGCTCTTCGGCGCCAATTTAGAAAATCAAAATGCGTTTGGCTTCTCAGAGAAATTAAAAATATCGAGTCTATAAATTACGACAGAATAAAATTGAAGATTTATTTACATCATTTTTATATTTTTTTTATAAATACAAAAATTTTATAAATAGATGTACGGAAATTTCTTTTTTAAATGTGTAATCTATTTGTAACGTTTCAAAAGTCATACCGTTGGCTATGATGACCGCGTGGTCGTGGTCCTGGGACGGTGGACCATCTTACGCTGTTCATGCAACACTCGGTTCGGTTATCGCTCACGAGATTTTGCACGCATTCGATCTCCACCATCGTCGACTTCCAATCGATCCGGACATCGTTAACGATCAGTGGCTGTGGATAACCCCCGAGGCGTGGAGCAGATTAGAGGCCAAAATCGAGTGCGTCGCGAGACTATACGCGAAACGTTTCTGGCGAAAGGTCAAGTTTTTCGGCAACTACGTCGACGTTCAGGTGAGATAATTTTTTTTTAAATAATTTATCATTTTTTTTAATGAAATTTAATGTTAATCTTTTTTTTGTTTTTTTTTTTTTCTTACAGTTTGACTGGAACGTTACGAGGAACGAAAATGTGGCCGATATCGGGGCTTTGCAGATTTCTCATCAGACATGGCAAACCCTCTCCAATGGAAAAGATCGAACTCTGCCGGGCCTCGAGGCCCTTCGTCCAAGTCAACTTTTTTTCTTAAGCGCCGCCCAGGTGAGCATCGATACGATGCGAAAAAAAAATACCTTTGACTGTAATATATCGATTTTTTTTTTTTTTTTTTTTTTTTCAGACTTATTGTTCTAACATGACTGCCGAGGCCTACATCCTCTCCGTCGAGCTCGACTATCACACACCTTATCCAGAGAGGCAAGTGGCGATTTAATAAAAATTTAATAATAATAATTACTTTGAAATAATAATAATAATAATAATAATAATATTTGTTTCAGGGTCAACGTCGTTATGATGAACTCGCCGGCCTTCGCTGAGGCCTTTCGTTGTCCCACCGGTGCGCGGATGAATCCATCCAATAAATGCAGCACCTGGTGAGGGTCCACACGAGGTCGGGACCACTTTGCGAAAAACAATTCTGCTGGCTAATTCGACAACTGCTCGACGGCTGTCCGTAGACTTGGCGCAATGTGCGCCACGTCTTGTTCTATTTTTTTTTTTTTTTTTTTTTTTAGACGATCCGCAAAGTATCGATGGAATTTTAGAATTTGGAAGCGTCGAGCGGTTCGGCATTTTTGGCAAATTTGATCGGGTAATTATACAGGAGCATTGAGACTGTAGTTTGCGACTAATGATTCTCAAGCATCGATAACATTTCTATTTTTTTTTTTTTTGCTTTTTTCTCAGGTATAAAAAGTGGTGCACGACAGATGAGGAGTCGATGGAATCGAATACGAAAAAAAAAAAAAAAAAAAAAAAAAACTATGTTTCCTACGCTGGGGATCCCGCGGATCCTGAAACGAATGGATCGTGCGCCGGACGTGCGACGAGATGTCACGATAGGTCCACGATAAGCTTGTTATAGTGTTTTCAGAGTCTAACGATCGCGATGAGATTAAATTCGACGATAGTCGAGCTCGTTGTTCAAAAAAACAAAAGAAAAAAATTGAAGAAACAAAACAAAACAAAAAAAAACGAAAAAATTAATAAAAACAAAAAAATAAGTGAACGCGCCGTTGATTGTTTGAACCCTTAAAGACGCTTCGAATAAATTTTAGAAAATATATTCTGTATAGTGAAAAAAAAAAGAAAAAAAAACGCGAGAGTGCGGGGGGGGGGGGGGGGATGGGGAAGTACGAAGAAAGAGCGCAAGATAGGACCGGAGAGCAATAAACACATTTAAATCACAAAAACAAAAAAAAAAACGTAAATACATTCAAACAAATTTTTAGGCAGCTTTGATCGTTAATTTCGCAAAATCTTAGAATGTAATTTTCTTGTTTCGCGAAGAAGTAGCAAAAAAAAAAGTAAAACATGAATGGACAATTGCAATAATAACGATTCCGGACAATGATATTCAATCGAATACAGTGTTTTAGAAAAAAAAAAAAAAAGTTTTTTTTTTTTCATTTTTATTTTTCCGAAAATCGTTGTTTCGTAGTATTTAGTGTTGAAAGCAAGAATCGCGAACTGTGATAATTCTTCGGCAATTGCGCAATTCGAAGGGTCCGTCCCCAGCATCGTCACGTTGACGTTTGAACGATTAAAAAAAAAAATTGGCGCTCGAAAATAAATTCGGAATAAAAATTCGAAATTTTCAAAATTTTTGCGAGTGGGACGGATCCGTCTTAATCGAATCGAAAGCATAAAGTAGATAATATCGTTTAAACACCGTTGTAAATGTACACCGCTGATGACTCTTATTGCAAAAATAAATATGGTTTATACAAAAATGAAAAAAAAACAAAAAAAAAACCTTTTTTTCCTCTTAATCCTTTATTCCTCGTTGTCAGGTGAAAGAAAAGTTTTAGTCTAATCGTTTTCATAAGTTCACACTAAATGAGAATAAAGATAACTGAAGATACTTTTTTTTCCGCGATAACCAGTAGGAGACTTTTATGACTTTTAATAGTCTCAAAGTTTTAAACTTGCAACATACGCGGGTGAAGCATACTTCACGATGATAAGGTAGATTCCTTTTCTCTCCAATGGCTCGCGGGCTTTTTATCGCGGTAGTAAAATGCCCTTAAGCAATTGTTTATTTTCTGAATGTTGCGAATAGTAAATATGTGAAAAAGAATGTTGAACAGTATTTACTTGAAAATATCGCATTTTTCAAAATCCATAACGATCGGAAATGTTATGTGAACACTACTTACATTTCTATAGTTTTCTCCCATCCAATCTCGGCGCAAAGAAAAAAAACAAAAAACAGATGAGTATCGTCTCGGTGTGTTTGTGACGTGCGCCTCATGGAGGTATTGGATAATTGTGCATTCTGAACGCGTTTATCTCGAATTCTGCGTGACAGTTTCGCGGGTGTTGGTATTTCCGGATAAAAGGGATCGCCGAAAAGGATTCTCGAAACTTTTGAAGATCTAGGAAATTACGCGATTTGTCTATCGGTCGAGGAGTCGAGAAGCGCCAGAGATTCAGAGGTGTCACATTTGAATCACCGAAGTAAAAAAATTTACGTAACATTTTTATATTAAAAAAAAATCATCTTTACTTCGTCGAGATCCGTATGCGCGTGTTTCTGACGGTGTCGCACAATCCTGCGTCGCTCGGGAACATTTATCGCCCGAAATGATTCGAACTGCTGGCCACGATCTGTCAGATGACTTAACATGTCACCGAACTGCCGCTGCCGCACTCACGTCCTTTGGATAACGTTGCAGGTAAACGTTTTGTCAAAACCTCGTGTCTACCGAATCATAACCAACGACAGTTCAGTTCACTCGCGATTCGAATAAATGTCGATCAGCTGCTGGTGTTCGCGTATCCCGGTCCCCGTGCAGCAATGGCAATCGCGAGATACACCCCCTACGTGTCCGAGTTCGAGTACGCGTCGCGTTTTCACCCATCGAAAAATCCTGACTGTCCGACTTCCGGTTGGGCCGATAATTCAGGGAGTAATCTTGGCTCTCGGAGGTATCGACGATCGCCGGAAGAAGGCGCACCGGTTGGGCAAGAGCCGTCCATCGAGGTACGAGCGATTCTCGTTCGTTGTCCGAAAACCGCAGAAGAGACGTGAGTTTAAAAAAATCGATTAAAACCCTATTAATCTCTTTTATCGCGGAAAATCGAAGTTTTCCAATTCTCAAAAACATAATCCGATGAATTTCGTTTCATTCAAATTCCAAACTGAAACGAGATGTTTATCTACGTAATCAGAGACGACATTATGATCAATCGGAACGTCTACAACATAACGGCCGGCAGAAGCCAAGATATTCTCGATTTTCATGGCTTCGACAGGGACGAGCCGGCGCATCCCTCGGAAGTCCGCGACTGCCGACGGAAGATCATTATTACGATGAAATTTAATAACATCGGCAGGGTATTCAAAAAATCTATAAATTCGCCGAATAGCTCATCCCCTGATGAGAGGTTATCGACGCTACAACATGTCGCTTTAAAAAAATTTCCGAAATTTTATATTTTTTAGACGAAAACTCGGGAAGAATTCGTCGTCATTGATCACGTGTTGGATCCTGTAACGATGCATAAAGCTCGTCTTTTAAATCCATTCGTAGTTAAGGTTCGACAGGAACCTGTTTTACAACTTTACGGCCTCAAGTTTCAAGGGGTAAGTCTCGACAGCGAATAACACAAACAGTAGCAATAGCCAACGTCTATTAAGTGTGCGATGGATATTTTATGAATTCCATTTAAATCGTCAAAAAAGTGGTAAAAAAAATTATTTCAACGAGACGATAAAGAAGAATTTCCACAATGCTATTCCTCCAATTTTTTTTTTAAAGTTCTTTGTGATCGGCACTCGGTAAGCAAATTTGAGTCGATTCCAAAAGTATTCTCAGCAAGGCAAGCAAATGCTCGCAGTACCTACCGCAGAGCTGACGCTGGTATGCCAACCATCTGGTGGACAATTAAAAAAAAAAAATTTACGTTCGTCAAATTTGTATGAATTTAAAAAAAAACTTTTTTTTTTTTTTTTTTTAAACCCTCTATGAAGCTTCTGTTGTTTAGTGATGAATTCGGGAATCGTAAACTCGTGTTATCGCGTTTATTTCGCCCAAAACAGGTGGTCAATGCAGAGGCCAGAGAAGAAGTGATAAACAAGAAACTATCGAATTACACGGGATGCGACGATGTTTCGGATAATCCTACGTGCGGTCAAATGTTATTCGAAGGAAAACCGATTCCATACAGTCAAGTTAGAGTTTCGGATTAATTTAATTTTCCGTATCATGAAATAGCGCCTATGCGTGCAGTTATTGACTTTCGTACCCGACGATCCGCGGTCTACAAAAACCATCGTATCCGATACAATGAAATATAAACTCGTAAAACGCTCCGTTTGCTCGGCTGTTTCGGAGATCGATCACTGCAATTTTTTCCGTATATAATCTCATAAAAACTTTTATCTCAAACTCCGTATTCAGGGTTTTTGTTGCTCCTGCGATCCGGAATTGAATGTTCAGCGACAAACTTCGATTATCAACGAGTCCGTCGCATCATCGTTTTCGAGTTTTTTCTCAAAAAGCAGAGAAAAATCGATCAAACCGTACAAAAGTCCTCGCAGCGTGGGAGGGAACTTACGCGATAATTTTTTCGATTCGGATTCAGAAAACGAGGAAAATCTCGAGACGCCGAAGAACGAAGAGTTGCGGAGAGAAGATACACGACGGTCGAGCTACCAATCCCTCGTAAACTCGAGCAACGCGAAGTTCGATCGCGATATGAAGCTCAACGAGGACAAGAATTCGACGATCGATGGCTCGTACGACGACGAACGATATTTGATTAATTTGAAAAAGATTAAGAAGAAAAACCGTGAGCGACCGAAATGGAATCGGTTTCTTGACGACGCAGACGATAAAAATATAATCGTGCCGCAGATCGCTCTCGTCCCTCCCGGATCCTCGAGGCGAAGATCAAATTCCTCGGGGTCTATCAACAGAGATCGCGAAATGTCGTCAATCGCGAGCGAAAAAAGCTTCGAAAAAGTTCGAAAGAACGACAACGCGATATCCCAATTGCGTTCCTATGGCAAAGAAACGATTCCGAATCATCAGCCAATGACGAATCGTTATCCGTCGTCGTATCAGAACCTCAGAAGCCTCAATCTCGCTGCTGAATTAACAAAACTAGAAGAAGATTACAAAAATATCCGTTTATCGAGTATAATGAGAGCCGAGGAACGAAATAACGAAGCGAAAGCTAAGTTGCAAGTTGATACTTCGATGAGAAATAATACCGAAAGAAAACCGAACAACGATCACGCGAAAAACTTCATCGGATTGGGCAACAAGACGATGACGAAGAATTACGGACGAGAATCGACTCTCAGCATTGACATAAAGTTCGCTATAAAACCCAAAGAAAAAGCAATAATACATCTACCGATTTCCGTTCTTAAATCCACGAGTACTTATTTCCGGAAACCGTTACCGACGACGTCTTCATCATTTCTGGAAAAGGAGACACCCGCTGTATTGCGACAAAAAATAATAACGGATCGGATTTATCCTTCGAAGGGATTTTCGAACGTTTCTCGCGTCGATTTTCACGTGACGGAGTTCACTACTTCTTTGAGCAAAAAATTCGAAAGCGACGTTGCCGATCTGCTCGCCAATGCCGTAATGTCGGAAAACGATGAAAACTCCTCGTTCAACGCTCAAACAAGTAACGACGGTCTCGCAATACTCGAAGATACGTATAACGCGACAAGTTACGAAAATTCGACTACCGAAAGCCGCTATCCCTTCGTGGTAACTGAGGAGAATTTACAGAACGCCGACAACCATGAAAATAGCTTTGACAACCCTTCCAACGAAGTGGAAAGTCCCTCCGACTCGACATCGAGTTTTTCGAGCGGAAATCTTTCGGTGGACGATGCAATTCTGTTGAGTGGTTCGTTGAAAAATCAGTTAGCGAATTGGTTCTCACACGACGAACGGAATAACTTTGAATTGGAAAGTTCGAGGAAGAAGTTGAATGAGTACGTCGACGAAGATGGTGAAGTTCGACACGGTGGAGAAGTCGGAGACCCGAAGAATGTACCAACGGCAGGCGACAATCTCGCTAAGGGAGATATACGATATAAGAATCGAGCGACAACCACTGTCCGCAATCGACGACCAGTCGAGGTTCACTTGGTCCCCGAACAAGGATACGATTCAATTTTGAACAAAGAAACCGAAGAAATTACTGAAGAAAGGAGGCAACGGGATGAAAAAGCTTTGCGCAAAGATTATTTCGATTACTCGATTCCCGAAGAGATGAATTTCGTGGCGAGGAAAAAGTCATGGAATCGAAACGCTCTGAGATCGCATCGGTCGGTCGACGAAGACGAATCTCTTTTCGTCAAAAACAACGATCGACAGCGAAATATTGATCAGCAAATCGAAAACGAATTTGAAGAGATATCAGACGCTCTCAGAGATGCGGCCGATGGTTCGAAAGTTTTGCGAGAGAAACCGAAAAGCGAGGCGACCTTTGAAGGAGATAATTCTGTAGTGCGAAAATTTGCTATGATGTTCGACAAAATTCCGAAGCCAACGCGGGACAATCGGTTGGCGATTCACGGGACAACGGCACTGGCAGACGATCGTGAAGTTCATACTGAAATATTGAAACACACCGAAGCATTCGTCGAACCTGTATCTCAAATTATGTTAACGACGGAGCACCAAATAATCGTCGATCGATTCAAGATTAGCAATGATTTGCAAGAGATCCCAATCGATCATGAAAAATCGCTGCAAGAACCTCCATTGCACGATTCGGACGCAAAGATTATGCCCTCAAAATTGCGCGGCAGGAAACAAGAATCTTCAGCAACAGCGCCTCCAAAATCGACAATAATCACAGTAAAAAATGAACCGATCACTGAGCAAATTTCCGAAATCTTTCAAACTACGGATCAGCGAATAATCATAGATCGATTAAAATTCGTTAATAATTTCAAAGAGATTGCGGATGAAAAACCACTCCGTAAAGTGGTATCGAATAATCCAAACTTCGCGGATGTTTCCCCGATTATTGATAACGTCGACCGCAAAAAAGATTTTCAATCCGCAAAATCAGACGAAGTTGCGGCAATAAACAGAGGTCCTTCGTTCCGAAGTCCGCTATCGCCTGTTTTGATGATCGCGAACTTGAAGAAAGAATTGCGTAAAGAAGCGGAACATTATTCTTCGATATCGACAGTTCCAAGCGCAGCGAGACGTTCGAACTTCGAAGAATTTCGTAAGCACGCCGAAGCCGTCGACGCTGTGCGCGAAGTCAATACGGCACTGACACCGGCTGAGAAAGTCGAAGATTTGATAACAGACGAGGAAACTCTTCCGCCGGACGAAGAAACGAAATATACTACCGACTCTATGTCGAAAACTGCATACTTTCGAACTTCGTCTATCGAGTCGAGTACAATCAATGAATCTATTTTCCCTGAACTTGCAATACAGAGCTTCGACGCAAAGTTTACCAATAATAATCGCGCCGTGCCGCTCCGTAGAGCTAAAAAGATATTGATACTTCTGGAAGATTCTTCGTCGTCCTCTACCGCGCGCTCTGCGCGTTGGGAAAATAAAAAGAACTATAAAAAGCGGCTTCATCGACGTCGCGATCGAAGGAATAATCATCACAAAAAGCGTTCGATCAAAAGCAAACGAAATATTGTCGATACCGCAACGGTTATGTCTATCGTAAGAGGAAGAAGCGAAAACGAAGACGACGAGCATCCGTGGTACGATACGTCCACAGCGTCCAAAGCAACAAATACGAAGGATCGGCGCAACGAATTAACAACGCGTCCAGCTACGAACGCAACTTTAGCCGATATTTCACTGCAAAATCGTAAAAAAAGGTTTAACATCGAAACGCCGTCTGATTCGAAAGATATTCGAGAAAATGATCAGCGCGCAACCGAAGTTACGAACGAATCGATGAGGACATCTACGGCAAGACAATTTCATCTATCGATCACCAGAATCCCTGAAAGCGATTACCGTGCGAACGTTGCGGGTTTAAGAATCGAGGAGATTCCAAAAAAAAATAAGGAACAATCTGTTTCGATGTTGAATTCTGAAGAAGCGAATATCTCGTCGATTAATGGACCAGAAAAACTCGGGGAGGTCGATGAGATGCCGATATTTCGTGATACCAAAAATCTCAATGCGGAGAGACGAGTAATCGGAGAAATAAAAACCGAAACAAACGGGAGATCTAAAAGAAATTCGCACAACTTGTTCGCAGGGAAGTTGTTTAATAGCGAACCCTCCGAAGATACTGAGAGGAGATCGAAAGAGGGCGGTAGAAGCAATAAAAGAAATTATCCGATGGATTCATACGAAAATGAACCGATGCCTCAAATATTTTACGATTACGAAGATAGCGAAGCTTCGAGTGACGCTGATAGAGGAAACGACAAGAGTAACAGAATTCTCGATAGTTTCGTTCCCGAAGATCTTCCACTGGTTAACCAGGAAAAATATCACCGCGAAGCCAATAACAGTGACGATTTCAGGGTAAAATCCTCGTTGGCAGTCTCGATGAATTCGAATGGACGGTCGATCGTCAAACGTAGATATTCAACATCACGAAATGATCGTCTGGATGGCCGATCGGACGAAGAAATTGTCCCGAAGAACGCCGATCTCTTTCGCAAAGACTTTTCGACGGAATCTTCCGCGTCATTAGGCGTCAAAGGGCGCAGTCAAGGAAGTTGCACGGTTAATCAGTTTAGTATAGAACCATCGGACGGTTGGAAAGAAAAGATGGAACTGTTGAAGCTGAAAAAACACGCTGACGTTCTGAAGGAATACTTGAATTGGCGCCAAGACGTTGCATCGCCGGAGTCTCAAGGAATTCCCGGATACACGACGAGGATCAGCCTGACAAACGCGAGAGATGGACAAACCAGCGATTTCTTTACGACCGACAATTCTCGCGCATCGAATGAGACTACTACCGCGCAAAGTACGGTATCGAAGTATTCTACGATTACCGAAGAGTTTACGAATACCGGAGAACAAAGTACAGATATCAATAAACCCGCAATTACGACCGATGAACATTCCCTTACGAATATAACGACGAACTCTGATACTTTCGAAACCTCAGTAATTCTGCGATCTACTAATCCCTCGGGAAATTGCTCCGTTGATGCATTAACGACGACAATCAAAGTACAAACGTTTACGAACTGTTTGGACAATAAAACCGAAGAAAACGACGATGGCGAAGCATCGACTGGAAGAATCCTACCACCCTGCGGTCACCAAAATGAATTCCTGACTACTTGCCATATGGAACAGCAGAGCGTAACGCTATCCCCTGTAACTCCCCATAGATCGTCCAACGTTATGAGAGGTCATGGAAAGCAATTATCCGACGTTGACGAAGATCTCATAATCATTTCGGTAATTGAAAAAAATCGGCTCAAGAATAAGAATCAATTTGGTGCAACGAAACACGTTGAAGATTCGTCGAGAATCCATCGGATTCACGACAATGTTGTATCACCTCTGATTTCTCGACATCATCGACGTCGCCACAAATTTAAGAACAATAAGATTCCAGTTGTTGGTAAATCCGACAACATTCGATACAATCGTCGAACGGGAAGACAATTGATGTCTTTCGGCGACTCGGATGAGAGTAATAACGATGAAGAGTATCCGACATACGAAAAGAGCGATGAAAAGTATGAAGTGAATTTGTCAAACGACGAGGATACCTTCAATGGTGAGGAAGTTGATAGCGAAATGTGGAATGAAAAATGGAATCGGATGATCGATAAGATAATACATGAGAATTCTACCAGTTCCTGGAAATCGACGAACTCGAGTAGGTTGTTGATGAAGAAAACTCCGGGCGACGAACGATCGGCGATGCAACAATTGCGTATTAAAAACGCTGATAAGTACATCAGACAAATTGCTAAAAACATCGTTCACAACACCAATATACATGAGACGAAGCACAACGAAGGTAAATTCGTCGATAAGGCGGAAGCGCGTCGTCATAAAGAATCGTTCCGTCGTCATCGTCCATCGAGAAGCCGGGAATTCTTGCGAAGAAAACTGCAGAGTCACCCGATAGCGCGAAGAAAAGTTGTCAGAGATTCGGTGAGCGGCGAAGACTTTGGAAACTATGAGGACAAACGTTCTGCTTTGAGAGTTCTATCAAAGACGGATGATTTGTACGGCGATAAAAGGGACCTTTCGGCTCAGCGTTTGTATCCAGAGCCTCGCAATGCAGACGCGAATGCCGGTAACTCTAAAGAAGTATCGGAAGAAGACAAAGGTAGAGACTTTGCAATTTCATTGAGCGGCAAGATTCACGTCGAGGGTGGAACGAACGGTCAGCCAATGTCTATCAGTTTCGACACATCTCCGGAGATTCAAAACAGCAACGAAACAACGAATACCAGTTTAAGCGGAACCACAAAGTTGGACAATATAACAAAGAGCGATGACGAAACTGCGCCGAGTACGAACTTCCTATCGAGTCTCTTCAACATCGCTTCGGTTCCCAAGGATCTCTCGCATCATTCGTCGGAGGAGAACAAAAGCGTCAACGGGAATTCGTCGATTCGTCAATCAGTGCGCGACACCGATGAGGAAAAATTAAGATCCCCTCGAGAAAGTCATCGTTCAAAATATCGTAAATTGTCAAGAAAACATTCCAAGAACAGAAAATCCAGAGCTGTGGATGAAGAAAATTTCCAAAGATTTGACAAATATCGTCGTGATAGATCCTACGATCTCGAGGATTCGCAATATTTGAATAACATTGACGAGGAAAGCGAATCAGACGATTATCCAGAATCATCGATCAACGATTATTATTCTGATGCCGATGCGTACGATGATGCGCCGGTAGAATCGGCTCAACGAAGATCTCCGAACGCTGGAAACTCTTGTCCCAAAATAGACACCGCTCCAACCCTCGCTGATCACATGCCGAACGGGCCGGAGGTCAGAGTGATTAAGATAATTCCTCTCAACGCGCCGAAGTCGAGTAGGATGACTGCTTCGCAGATGCCGAAAATGAAAGACGACCTGCCAGGGATGACTGTTAAACCGGGAAAAATTAAACCAGTCGCGCTGCCGTGGATAGAAAACGACGACGAGAACGAGGCGAATCCTATGCGCGACACCATTGATGAAAACAACTTTCCTAAATCTCCGGATTCCTGTTTGTCGCAGTCCGAGGCATCTGATGGAAATCCAAAAAACGCAAATGACGTCAATGCATCTTCTATTGATCGACAAATTCCTACCAACAATCCGGTTAACCTAAAGGTTATCGGACTCATCAGTATGAAACAACCTTCGAGCAGTTCAAACGGCAAATCGAATCTTCATTCCGAATCTAATTACGAGATCGTGCCGCTGGTACACGTGAAAATTGAACAGCAGTCGGGCAACAGAGATGTTCCATCTCAACCAATGGAAGAACGGTGTCCAGACATCGATATGACCAATTCGTTGGCTGATCCTCATCGTGATCAGTCACCGTGTTCGCAATTTAATAACGAAGGATCCAACAAACAGAGGGAAGATAACACACACCGGCCGGAGATGTCGACTTTGAAAATGGAGAATGACGAGGAATTGCGAGAACCCATTGAAATTGGACGTTGTCGGGATTCCAATCGAAAGGATACTGAGATTCTTGGAGATTATTCGAGCGATGATAAACCCTATCGGACTTTGCCAACGGAAGTTCTAAGCCCTTGTGCCGGAAATCAAGAAATGACGACCACTTCGAAAACAAAACTTCATCGAGTTTCGTCATTTCGATCGAATTCAAGGAAGAAAATTCGACTGAAGAATATGTTGGCAATTATGGAATTCATGAAGAAGATAAAGGAGATAATGAGTGGAGAAGAGGCGCCAGAGCTCTCGGGCGGCAATAATAAGGACATTGTGATTAAACTGGAAAGAGTCGTTGTTCTGCCGAATAATGGATCCGACGGAATTCGGAAAAAAATTGAAACGCCGGAAGAGTCAACCGATCGTGTCGTGATGATTGGCGAAGGCGTGCGGCACAAACCTTCGATGAATGGGGTGTATTTTGACACGAACGATTCCTCGAACATCGACAATAACTTCAATGAAATGGATTTCGGGAACAAATCTATGAAAACCAATATGAAAAGTGCTGAGAAAAATCGCGACAAAAGCTTTTTATTCGACGGGGAAAATGGCGATCTTCGCGGGGTGAACCATTCGGATGCCAATGATACGTATCGAGGAAATGATAGTGTAGATGAACGTCCGAAGGAAGAAGAAGGCTCCGCGGACGATCACAACCATAAAATTCAACTCATCGAGAGGCTAAAAAATGCTCAGAACGTCGTCGACGGGAATAACAACGAAGACAATTTGTTGGCTGAAGCGAGCGGTGAAAATGTATCGAATCCTTTCGCCAATCCAAGCGATTCTGATTCAAGCGGTAAAGTTGATTTGCAGAATTCCGAGAAAAAAATCAACGATCGTTTTCGAAATCCGCAAAATCAGGAAAGGAACGAACATTTTCAAGGCGATGTGAACGAAGTGGCGACGAACGAACGAAAAGCAGAAGACAACGATTTTCCGACGATTCCTAAAACGAAACGTCATCAATCATTGATCCATCAAATGAGATACGATAGTCGGAACGAGAGAGACGCGAAAGGACAGATGTATCGAAGACGATCATTACCAACCAGTCGAGAGATATCTCGTTTAACAAACGAAAAGTTCGAAAGATATGCAGCGGCTAAGGGTATTCCGAAGGAAAAGCGAACGAAGAAAAAGAAAAAAAAGAAGAGGAGACGCAAGAAAAAAAGGAAAAAGAAGAAGAAAAAGGGAAAGAGTCACAGAGAAGCGGCAGTCAAAGGGAGAGCTTGGTGGCCGTTCGGAAGACAATTAATGAGCGTATCGGAGGAACGAGAAGTCATTTTAGACTCGAACTTCGACCGTAACAAAGTTGAACCAGTCGAGACTAAGAGATACGGAAATCGTCGGGTCTCGTTGCCGTTCGACGCTCGTAGACGGCGCACAGTTCATCGTGCCAAGTATCCGCACGAAAGGAATAAGAAAAAACGACGGAAGCATAAAAAGCGAAAGAAAAAAAAGAAGACGAAAAAGACGAGAGGAAAGGATAAGAAAAAATTGGGATTCAGAAGCAAAAGACAGATTAAACCCGGTGGCACTCAGGTTCGCGGCGAACAGGACTGCATGGATCGTCGTCATCCTTCCGATGTGAATCCCGCGAAATATCTCGAATCTGCGCATTGCCTGCGTTTCAGCGACTTGTGGCAAGAATCAGATTTTTATTTTTCTCATTCTTGAGGCCGCAGAACATTGTTTTTCATAGATGTTTATTTTTATTTAATTATCTTACCGACGTTTGTTTTTATCACCGCAAACCATTGTGCTGAAGACTTTTGTTAATAATACGTTTTTTTTTCACGTATCGTAGGTACTCCGTGTACGAGTTGGAAAGTCCGATAATGGAGCACACGGTGTATCTTCAGCTTTTCGAGAAGCACAGCCTGGCGGACGGCACGACTCATTGGGACGATCTCACACAGGGTACGATGGTCAGAATGGGTACTTTTACGAGGCATCAGAGAGACAGCAAACCAACGATAGCATTCACGTACAGCGGTGCGAAAATAGAGAGCCAAAAGAGAGCTCTTAATTTGGATCCCGCGAACCAAAGGCTGCTGGTACCGTCGCCCGTAGCGATAAAAAAATCTTCTCGCCATCACGATGCCAAGAGTACGATTTTTTTTTCCCCCTTAACTCCGAATCTTTTGACGAAAGGTCACCTTTTATCTAAAAAACAACGTGACGGATGTTTTCAATGGATTTTTTTTCTGTACCTTCAATGAAAAGACTTTATCAACAAATTTTTTGCGACATTTCGTTACGATTTTCGACGTGAAGGTATAATCGATCGAAAAAATATAGTTGAATACTTCCAGTTTTTTCAACGATTTATAAAAATTCAGTGCGAAATTGTATTTTCAATCACCATTTTGTTTTTTTTTTTTTTTTTTTTCATATCCGTGCAAATAGGTGGTTTGGGAGAGTATCTCGTAGTTCAATCTTCCGCGATAAGTAAAGACGGCAACGATTGCGACAAAGCCGGCGTAGGATTTGCGGCGTTCGCGAAACAAGAAGATCGTTGCGGCAGAGCGAAGGGTAGTTGTTTGAAAAATCAGCCTCTGGCGTATTGGAGACACGACACGGTAAACTTCGTTCTCAAAGAATATCGAATAGAGATACAAATATACATAGTAATATCCACGTGGAGTAACGCGCCGTCAGTGGCACGTATCGTAAATGTATATTCAATAGCGAATATCGATGCAACGTTGCGCAGGAGGCACGAGAGTCAGGAAGACCGGGTTGTTACTTCTTGAGTAACTTTGCTACCGTACCAACGAATCCCATCAAATACAACGTGAGCGGAAGTGGAAGTCGCGAGTATCTTAGCCTCGAGTACCACTCGGCTCACGTGTCGGCGATCGATATCGAAGTTCGAACCGACTACAATGCCATTATCAGAGTTGGGTGAGTTATATAAGCTGCACATGACGCGTGGCGCATGTCGCAAACATTAAGAAGGGAAAATAGGTCACCGAGAAACCCCCTAAATAACGAAAACCTAAAACTGTATTATCCGTCGAGTTTTACCAAAAATCGAAATCCCGAAACCTTTGGGTACCAAAGTTGTTAAACAAAAATTAATAAATCGTAACATCTTCAAAATATTTTGAAAAATCGATGTAGAATTTGCAGAATACGGGTTGATGAAAGATTATTTTTGCCACCGAGAGATGAGCTCTTCCTACGATGATCCTAATTTTCCCATTTTCGCGCGAATTTATCGCGCATACAGAGTACAGTATCGTAGGTAATATGCTGAAGAACTCGTTCTCTAGTCTCACGAGTACCCGTAGTCTCCGGGATGTACTCGACAAAGTGTTCCCTTCTGTCTTTCGCAGTCCCGTCAACCGTTTCCGTAGATTCGCTAAGTTTCTACCGGAAGCAAGTAGAATATTTCGCTCGTGAACACGTGCACTCAATTTTGCAGATCTTCCGGTCGAGTAACTGAGGTTTACGTGGACAGTACGGCGGTGGAACACACCGTAGTTACTGTGGTGATAAGCAACATGGGTCTCGCATCGTCGCCGTACCAGCCGAGGATTACCGATTGTCCCGCGGGACTTCCAGTATCGTGGAGTAAAGCCAAAGGAATTATGCAAGTGGTACCGCCTCAGCATGATCAACGCGTAACTTTGGACCTTTATGGACAATTATTGATCAACGGTTTTCACTGTTCCGGTAAAAAAATTACGTGGTTTTGAATTTTTAATCGATAATCGATATATTTCGATCGTTTAGTTGATCTAAAGTGACTATTAATTGTTTAAATACAAAAAATTGATATTTTTCATGCGCTGTTAGTAGTCATGTTGATGAAAACCGCGAGAATACGTTTGGTGAATGAAAAAATAAATGAGAATAAAAAAAATCTCATTTTTTTTTTTTTTTTTTTTTTATAGTCGAGGTGGTCAATCATCGAGGCGAACTTGTCGCGATGCGAAGGATAAGAGTACAGAAAATGGATCGATGCTTCTGCGTATGGCACTGTCTATGCGCGTGTATCGGCAGTGTAAGCGGAATGGGATGTCAACCGATGTCGCCGGAGCACTATCACGCCGCGGGCTTTCAGGGACCCGTTCCTGTCGTCACGACTGAAACGTCGATTCTCATGAATGCCGTCAAAGATGTTCTCATGCTTAGTGCACTTCTCGTATTGCTTCTGTTGCTTCTCGGTAATATTGCTTTCGTAAATTAAAAAGTATTTAACCGAAAAAAAAAAGATATATATGATTGCTGAATAGTTGATCGATTTATCGAAGAAACGTCGCGTTAATCCATTTTTTTTTGTTATGGATGATAGAAATTTTCTGACTCAACGACAACCATTCTTTTTTTTATCGTTTCAGGAATTCTGAAATGGTTCGTAGGGATGTTTGCCCCGGCGGTGGGTAGATGGGGTCTCGACAGCCTCCTCGACGGTAGTAGAATCGAGAAATATCTCGAACCGGAACTGAAGTGCCGATGCGTGGTGACTGACGAGAACGGAGCTCCGGTGCATCCGGACACAGGTCAACGTACCGTTAGGATTTGCAGCAGGTGCCGAACCTTTTTTTTTTTTTTTTTCTGTTTTCCGATTGGGATGTTTTCCGTTTTTATTCGGCCAATTGCCCCAACTTCTGCGATCAATGGATAAAATATTATAAATTATCGTAATGCAAAATACGGAAGCTAATTAATTTTTTTAGACGATTAATTTTTGTTTCTCTGTATTACAGAAAACTCGAGTTTATCCTGAATTTGATATTCTTCCTGACGTATCCGATAGCGATGTGTTGCAGCTATTTTAGAAAATCGTTGAACGAATCGAGACAACGCAATTGTTGTCCGGATGAATCGAAGGTACAGTTATTGATAAATATCGATTTTTGGAGAAATTAGTTGATTCATAAAAGCGACGAAAATTTGTCTCCAGATGTGTCTGATAAACGAGAAAGGAAGCTGTCCGAAGATGATATGCGTCAATACATACGGCGACAGTAGAAACACGAAACTCGAAGCCGAAGACACGAGATACGTGATGAACGAGTTGAAAAAATCGCAGGAATCATTGGGGAATCCAAAGAGAACGAAGGTAGGACTTCGCGTACGAAAACGTGAATCTTGATGAACTCGACGAAACATTGCATGACTCCCCGGGGATTGGCTTCACGAAGATGCCAAAGCGCTCTCACAATCGCTAGCAAAATTGGGATATTTTGTCTGTGTGCTGAACGACTGAACAAAAGTGACTCATCAGTCGTTATCGAGTAGATAATTAAGTGAATGTTGAAGGAAAAAAAAAAAAAAAAAAACAACAACGGAACATCGTTATAATAAACATTACCATTAGACGTGTGCAGCAGCGATTAAAGCAAAAGCACATTTGTTTAGCATAAATAAATTTGTATGCAGACAGAATATGCCTTTTTCTTTAATCCGTAAGTTGAGTTCGCAAAAAAAAAAAAAAAAAAAAAAAAAATTCGAATAAAAAAAATTAGATTGAGAATACCTTTCGTATTCTCTTGCAGAAGAACGACAACCACGCAAATCATGCGGATAAAAATGTATCGAAAAAATCGTTGCGCAAAAGTAAGTCAACGACATGAAAGAAGTAAATCAGAGCGGAGAAAGTAGGGATGGGTTGCGTGCGTAACGATAAATTTCCTTCGCGAACAGACAAAAGCGTTTCGGACGTTAGGGCGCGGAGATTCGTCGACGATTTGTTGAAGAGGAGAATGGTATTTCGTAATCTAACGGTACCGATCGGTGGACTTTCGATACCGGCGGGTATATCTTACAGTCTACGCGGTTACTTTTTGAACGCCGAAGACGGTGGATACAGATTCATAACTCCGTGTCCCTTCAAACAGGTCAGTCAGTCGTAAAAGATTATTGGTGTTCGTTGGCTTCGAAATTCCAACGGCTCATTGAATGAAATTAAATGAAACAAAAAGTTTACCTACAAAAACGATGATTCGAATTTCCGTATCTATTCGACATAATTTTCTTGAATTATCCTCCGATAAAATCATTGAATTTCAATCGTCGCGCTATGAACACCGCGAAACATTGTAAAAAAAAAAAGAAAAAAAAAAAAAAAAACTCCATCCATTTTGATCGAAATCATTAAATTTTCCAACCGCAGCATTGGCTGATTGTGAACAACGAGAAGAAAGCCTCGAAGCCACCGGAGATTTATCCGAGTAATCATTTCATGCGATCGTACGGAACAGCTCGCGATGTCTACGAGAGCAACGAACTGTCGTTGACTCCTCGGGGTGTATGCGTAAACGTTCAATACCTCGAGGACGGTTAGTCCTTTTTTTTCCCCGTCGACTTATCCCTTCGGCTATACAAGCGTAAAGTTCCTCGAAAGAGCTTTGGGACCGAAGTCACAAAACATTCGCGAAGCGATAAACTCGAATGCAAAAACGCGAAAACAAAACGTTCGGAACTTTGAACACTTTATCTCTATCTATACTCAGGACGCGCGGAGGCATATGATATTAATATGTTCGCGTATCGCCGGAAGTCCGCTGACCCCGTAATTCCACGAATAGATATTCATTATAACCTCCCGTAGCTGCAGGCAAAACTTCACAACTTTAATAGAGTACTTATATTTTTTTTATTACACTTATATATAAATATACACGTCGATGAAGCGGATACATCGTTCGACTCTCAGCTTATCGGATATACATGAGATATAACTCTATCGTCTCGTCTAGCAAATATTTACTATTTACTATACATATATATGTATTTTTCTTATATATATCTCTATACACAATATTCAAATATAGATATTGTTGTCTATTATCTATCGCGCGGTGATATAGCTACGATATGAATCGTGTCGCACACACCTGCCGAGCAGAGAGATACGTAGGTGAATGAGTTACGCGAGCGTTGTTACCGCAGCTGAATTGTACGCCGGGGCAATGTGGTTATCGTATCACGAGGTATCGAGGAGAAAGGACCTTTCACCGGTACGCTTACCTATGGGTTCTCTAGTGTCGTTGGCTTGTCGATTGTGAGAGGTGTTTGTTCGCGGCACGCTGACCTCGGTACCCGTGCTATCGAGAACCCGGAGAAACGACGGTAATAACATAGATACCCAAACGCCTAGTCGTTCGGAAAAACCAAAAAAAAAATTTTATACCTTCGATCGCCCGATTTTTCGGTTACGCGTGATGAGATAATTAATTTAAAAAAATATAAGAAGGCGTAAAAAAATTCGCAATTTTTCTACGCGCGCGAAATAATTTTCTCAATTAAAATAACATCGCGATGATAAAAGTTTTTTGATATGAAAAATTATCGCGGTACAACGAAACCGAATGATATTTGTTTTTGTACTTCGCGTCTTGAGATTCTCGAGAGGGAGAGTTGCCAAAGTTTTTACCAACAGTTAGCGAAGAGCGTCGCGTACCAAATATTTACGCGATCGCGTGCCGCGGAGATTACGAGGGTACGGCTCGCGTCAAGGGCTCAATGGGTATAATACCGTAGCGATGCGAGAAAAGCCAACGCCCTTAAAGCAAAGACCGACGATAGTTGGATGGTTTTTGAGTAAAAAAACAAACCGGTAGAACACGCGTTTGCTTGGTACGCTAAGCCAACGGACGCACAGCCACAGAGTCCCTTCGAGTACCCGTGTGGACTCTGGCGGATGTTGTTACTTGGTGAAAAAAAAAAAAAAAAAATGGGGTTCCCTTTTCAGTCGAAACGAGACGAGAGACCCTTATAAGAAGTTAAAATAAGAAAACAGCGGTTCTTGTCTATCGTCATTCTTAGTTCATCGTTCGATCTTTTTTTTTTTTTTTCAAATACGTTCGGAGAATCGCGGGTACTATAAAGATTCCTTAAAAAAAAAAAAAAAAAAAAAATCAGCGGAAATTCCGCGTTTTTATATCGAACTTTTAGTGAAAAAAAAAAAAAAAAAAAAACATGCTCTTCGCCGGTGAAATTTTCGTACATCGCAGACATTGCGTTCAGTCATAAAGTATCCAAGAATTGTACAACCCGAGGGACGTTTTCGTTTCCGCAACCAATAACCGAGTGGCTGAGAGTATCGCCGGGTAAAAGCCCCGACGGGAGTCTAAGTCACGTCCGAATGATAAATACCGTTGAGATACAACGCAATGGCGTGAACCTATCGTTGCACGTAGTGAAGTGCACCCAAGAACATCCGTATAACGTGCATATAGGTAGCTATCAGCTAAGCTAACTATGGGAAAGCCGTATCGCCAGGATGAGTCCGTAGCTCGTCGAGATCTCTCGCGAAACTCCTCGCGAATGAGCCGCCAGGAGTTGCAAGAGCTGTACGCGGAGTTTAAAGCAGACGGGGGAACGTCGCTACGGTATCACATACAACTGAAAGCGATATGTATAGATATATATATTATGTATCTACGTATCTACCTATACGACCGTAGGATCGAACGAAGCGGATGTACGCGTATGCAATGCACTATCGTCGAAGCCTTCGTCGTCGCGGCGAGAGAAACACATCTGGTGTCGAACGGCGGGGGTGGTAAAGGGTTCTATGTGTAGATTCTCAACTATCGCTTTCTCTCCCTCTCTCTCTCTCTCTCTCTCTCTCTCCCTGCGTTCAGCTTCGCATAGCTCGGGTGCACAATGGTGATTAAGGGAACAAAAGCTGCGTACCGTGAATATCCGTGGCGTTGCGAGCCATTGCTACCCAACTCCTCACTCCGTCCATTGTATATTGGGACCCGCGCTTAAACGCGGCGAAGGGGATCGTTCGCAGAATACCCGGTATATCGTCGTGACACAATGAGACGCAAATACTTTCACAGCGGACGGCGAACCGCGAGAGCAGAGAGATCCAAAAGCACGCGGGAAGGCATCGGGAGGTATATACGTATGCTAAATCGCGCGATCCCGTGTTTGCCGCAGCTTCGTAATTCCGCAAATCCGAGAGAATCGAGAAAATTTGACCGCTTGAGGTTCCGCGACTCCAGTAACTTATTTAGGGAACCGACAACGCGGATAACAGGGATGCGAAACGTTTCCGCGAAATATATCATCGTCAGGAATGGGATTAGAGTTTATTTTATTTGTGATTGAAGTTATACACAGTTCGTTTGAGTATTTCGGTTTTTAATGAGATTTTAATGACGACACGGTGTTTTCGAACGAATGGTTAATTCGATTGGAATTTATTATTGCTGCAGTCGGACTGAAGAGTGGAGATTTAGGATGTAATATATGAGATCCCGTAATTAACTTTATCCGATAGATTTTCTATGTATGTATTTTTTTTTTTTTTTTTTTTTTCAATCCTCATGTCCTTTTTTCTCTATAAAAACTAAACTTTTTTTCTTTTTTTCTATGACTTCGTTTTTGCGTTATCGGAGAATTTTGAGTTTCAGGTAACTTTGTTTTTTTTTTCATTTTTTTTTTTTTTTCAATAATCATCGCTTTCGATCGAAAGCAGATAAGGCGGTGAGTACAAACGATGTTAGTGGAATGAAAAAAAAAAAAATGATATTGCGATTTCTATAATTTTTCGATTTCCGTAACAAAAGTGCGTTTTTTTTTTTTTTTTGAGTTCTGCTCGATCGTAATTTACTTATATTCATCGGATCGATCAGTAACTCCTGAGATATCGCATTCAAAGAAGAATAGCAAAAACGGACTATAGCAATTGATGAAAAAACCGTTTTATCTATCCGCCATACTGGTTATTTAATCAGCACGATGATCTTAGATGGATCGCGCGCGGTTAGTTCTGTACTCTGCAACTATCTCTCGCGTTCTTAATTGCCTCACACAGTACACGGTTATCTATCGCGTACGACGATAACCCGGGTACCTAATTCCGGTGGATCACTTCCTGCCCTCTATATACCGCTTGATTACCGTTATACCAAAGGGGTCGCGTGATAAAGATTTTTTTTTTTTTTTTCTTCTTCTTCCTCTTTCTTTTCTCGTATGTCTCATCGCGTCAGCGCGTCTTCTCCGTTCGGCGATATAACGTCGGGTGTTGGTAAAGCTTCGCTTTCACGGTAGAGAATGGCGTTCGGTCGTTTCATTTTCTCATCCACAAGCGTCCCATCGACACTATCACGTGGAAGCTTCCTTCTGCTTCTTCTATACCGCTATGCTGCAGGCGAAGAGAGATCGAGTTCTTGATTACCCCCTACTACCCCACTACCCCTCCCCTTCACCACTATCCGAGAGCTCTTCGGGCGAAGCTATCTCGGAATCGTGTCGTTCGTCGGTAAGTGGATAAACTCCTTCGTTCGCGCGCCTCGAATCATTATTATTTGCTCCTCGATCGTATATTCACGCCGGCTGAGTATCGAGAACGTGTACGAAATTCTTAAGAAGCAAATTGCTCGTTGTGTTGTATCAACGCGATAAGAAAACTAATGGGAGTACATTTAGTACGTCTAATATCCCCGGTTTGCTGGTCCTTTGTGAAAAAAACTCGCGACAAGGTTGCGCCAACCTTTTTTTTTTCGTCTGATCGGGTAAAAAAAAAAAAAAATAATGGAACCGTATAGAATTATAGTTAGTTGCGATCGAAAACAAAAATAAAAAAGATACTTTAAAGGGCCGACGCCGTTGGTCGTAAAAAAAAAAAAAAAAATCGACGTCTTTTATGTAATTTCTATAATGATACATAATTTTTTTTTTTTTTTTTAGCTTTCTATCGAACGATAAAAATCGTTGATAAGTTGAATGAAAACGCGTTTTTTATCGTTTTCTTTCGCTATAAGATTTCTATCGTAACTATGAAAGCTCGTCGGTTACATGAGAAATAACATCGACTCGTAGTCGCGCCGAGAGTCGCATCGAACGATTTGAAATTACCTGGAGGCGTGGTTTGTCGTAGAAGAGCACAGACAGCGGGTTCTCTCATAAAGGCCCCTGTGAAAAAGATTTTTCGAGTGGGAAAACTGGTTACGGAACATCGAGCCATTCACTCCATCCGAGACACGTCTTTATATTTATTACATATCCGTTCCATAAATTTATTTTCGCTGTCGTTAAATTGATTGAAATATATAATTAACAATGGCATAAAATTCGACAAAGGTGAATCGGGAGAAAAAAATAATCAACGGTAAGTTAAATGTTGAGAAATTTTTTTATTTTTTTTGCACTGTTTATTGAGGACTTTTGGTTGTGATATTTAATTGAATATTTGCATATAATTTACCGAACACGACGACAAAATTAAAACTAAAATAAACGTCTCCGAGAAGTCGGACTCGCGGATTTCTTTGAACGACTCATTCGCCGTCTGTTGGTCTCCAGTCTCTCTTCCCGTCCTGACGCGGATTTTTTATTTTT
Organism: Buathra laborator; assembly: GCA_934046635.1. Classification (NCBI taxonomy): domain Eukaryota; kingdom Metazoa; phylum Arthropoda; class Insecta; order Hymenoptera; family Ichneumonidae; genus Buathra; species Buathra laborator. Next base: position 13,375,797 of record OW203900.1, read on the forward strand.
TTTCCTCTCTATTTATTTCGCTTCTATGTGACTGTGCATCGCTGGGCTGCTGCACCTCGACGTGCCGTTCCCGCAATTTCTGAGGTCTGAAGCTACGCTCTACCTATATATCTCGTTTGGTCTCGTAGTACCTTTGCGTTTTACACGATGAAAAAAAAAAAAAAAAAAAAAAAAAAAGAAAACGAACGGAAATAAAAAGAAAAAAATTGTAATGAAGATAAAAAGAAGGAAGGACATGCGGCGTACGTGTGGAAGGGGATAAAAGCAGTCGTGCGTAGGCTGAAAAGCCGGTGGCTCCAGTCTTTTCATCCGCACAAGAATCAGGAGCTCGTATACGCGTAAAAACTATGGGAATTGTGCTGATCATCTAAATGAAATTTCGTTCATTCATAATTTCTCAAAAAATTATTTTTCTAAATTATTTTACGAACTCACAGGATGAATTAACCTGTTATCTGAAATAACCTCTGCGTCAATAGTCTTACATTAAAAAAATAAGAATAATTATACTAATAATAATTATTATTGAAAATTATATTTTTTTTAAATTCTTTCACGAAATAATTTTTATGCGATTTAATCGAAAACGATAAAAAACAAAAATTGAAAAATAATATTATATGGAGTATAATTTGTAATATGTAATCGCGACGATGTATAAAACATATTTTCGAAAAATCATTTCGCACGTGAATTATACACGTTGTACACAAATTTTGATGTATGGTACATATAGAAAAAGATTTATCTCGTTTATTCTCGTTGAGTGTCAAGTAAAAATGGCTCGTTAGCCGAGTATCATAAATATTCATCGTTTGCATCAGCGATATATATGGTTTTTTTTCGTCGACTAAAAACATCGTAACGTTGTAAATGGTGTAACGAAATTGCATATTCCTGATAAAACGTCTCGGAACTTCGTAATTACCAGCTGATCCGCATTAACCCCATGTGCCGTACGATCAACGAGAAATGGCATCGGGCGTGTTGGAGCTTCCGCTGGTTCGTAAAACACGCGTTGCTACCCTCTTCGAGTTCTTCCTATTTCTATAGGATACACGGGGTGACTAATACGTGCGCTGACGTGAAATAAAAGAACGACGGAGTGAGATGGAAGAAAATTTTAAAAAGAGGGGCTTCAACGAGACCACACGAACGTGTGTACGGCTCTCGAGTCACACGCGTTGAATAGTTGCGCCCGTTATCGCTATAGGTATATATATTTTCACAGAAAATAAAATACACGCGTATAACATTCCGTGTGTATATTCCTAAAGCGAGATGTATATGTGGTGCACGTATGGAGAAGCCCCGACGACTCTGCGGTAAACGCCTCGACGAAACGAGTATACGTATCACGGATCAGTCGTACTTTTGCGCGTTAACGAGCAAGATATATATATTTGCGGATCGTGAACGAAGCGTTTCGACTCTCCTTCTCTCCCCGGGGAAAAAAAAAATCGGCGAGCATAAAGCAGGTTGCTGTCAGTGTCTGACCGCGGTAACGTGTCGTACGAACGAAATATACGAATTATTAAAACTTAAATAAAATGGCGTCGAAATAAAGCAGCGATAGGTGCAGAGAGGATAATGTAGGATGGACGGTGTATTGGGAATATATATATACATGTATTTACGTAAAAGATAACTGACAGGTAGCCAATGCGAAATTGATATTTGCTACCGTAGCGCTGCTTCGCATACTGTACACCTACCTACTTGACTGGAACTGCGCAATATTTATAAATTCCTATACTGTATACATATATATGTATGTGTAACGAAGCTTTCATTTACACTGCCACGCAAACAGAAGGTGTATCATCATTCGCGACCGCGAGTTCGTGGTTATAGAATATAATATCCATACACGGATACTCAATTACAAGGGTATTCACGCATGTGCGATGTTCCACGGTCAATTACGCGGAATCACGAACAACGATCGAGTTTATCGAACAAAGCAAATTTTACGATGATTTACGATAGAAAATCTTCTGAAAATTGTAAACGCGAGTAACTCATCGAAAATTTGATACTCGCGGTAATAAAACGTGTGAAAAATCATTAATTACATTTGACTGGATACATTCTTTCGAAAATAAGAGTCAGTCAGGAGGTAACTGCGTTGTGTAGAAAAATGCACAGTCGAAGGTTAGAGTCGCGTGGCGGTAAACACGGATTCACTGACACACGAGGGCACGCGCGAACGGTGCCCACGTGGGGTCCAGAGCGTTGCGGTTGTGGCCCGTTCCGTTGGGGCCTCAGACCAGTACGAGTGAAGAGAGGCCTGCGCGCAGTCGCCGGCCGCGTCTCCCCATCGAGAGGCTTCAGTTTCTCGGAGGGCCCCGACGTACTCGGACCGCGTCCCCGCGTCTAAGCCCAACGAATTTTCTATACTCTCCGGTAGAGTCGAGAAGTCGGAAAGAACTCGTGTACAGTAAATATACCAGTGAGCTGCTGAACAGCATAGCCTCGGCGTGTGTTATTATTATACAGTAAAGAGTAGCGTTCTCCGACACGACTGACGGCATTCTATCTCGTTTTCTTCGTCTCGGTAACGTCCGTTCTCGTTCATTCGTATTTCTCGGTTTATTCGTCGAATACAGATTCATCTTCGTTCCAATACGCGAATCCCATTGCATCCTCTTCGTATTGTCATCGTTGATTTATTTATATTTTTTGACCTCCGATAATTTTTTTTTTCGTGCGCAACCGCCGCGAGTCGCGTGCACCGGGACCCCGAACGGTCTCACAGTCCGCGATTTCTCGGGAATCTCGTCATTTAGTTTACACAGACGTATATCTATATACTGTACCGCCGATTAACCGTTCCAACATCGAGAAACGCATCATTCGCGGCAGTTCATGTTACTCGTGCTGCTCCCTTTACCGTGGCATTGATACACGCGCTATCCGGATTCACCAGCTCGCTGTGTACATGTTGTGTACTGCTATAAAGCTTCATTTCACTCCCGCGACCGCGTACACATCTACGTAGCAGCGAAGTTCGACATGAGAAGAACCGAAACGAAGCCCAGTGCTCACAGCAGAGTTTTTCGTTTCTCCGCTGAGCTATTTTAGTTTTTTTTTTTGGATTGCAGTGTCTTTGTGATTAATAAAGTGAAAATTTCGTCGATCTTTTGTTGTTATCGAATAAAAAAAAAAATGTTTCGTTGTTTTTGTACGTTTTAGAACGTATCGAAAAAATTGATATTGTGGATTACGTAATTTTGACGTCCGATCGTGTTTCAACGGTTTTTCTAACAGTGAGTGTCGACGAAAATAACGATTAATGACGATCTCTCGGGTCCGCCACGATCGCTAGAGTAGCTTGGCCAACGAGTCAACGCTCTAATACCACGAGGGCGATTATTTCTAATATACTACCAGTTCACGAGATAGTAGTGGCGCGCGTACACAAACGCTCCGAATCGGAGATAGTTCGAGCGTTCAACACCGGACAAATCGTATTACGGGATGCGAATTGGTCGTTGCTCCGTTTTCTCAACGATTCAAGCGAAGTGCGCGTAATACCAGTTATTGTTGAACTGTCAACGTGTTTCAAAACATCGAATGTGTGAAGTTTTTTTTTGTTTCAATTGTGCGGAAGTAAAAGAAAAATCGTGATTATTGCCATTGGATTAATAACATTGGATTTGGACATTCAACATTCCGAAGTAACGAATAGAAAAAAAAGGTAATCTTATTTTTACGATTATTTTCCGCGCGTCGATATATCGAGATAATTTAACGTTTCGATTGTTCTTTGTATCTGTCAACCAATCATCCGAATTCGTAATTGAATCGTCGGGGGGGAAATGTAAAATTGATCGGGCGAAAATTTGCAGATAAATTGTTAAATAGCAATTTTCCAAAAGTCTGTAACAATGCTAATTACTTTACTAATTGATTGCATTGTTTAAACGAAGTTGAAACATTTCTGTTGATATTAATCGAAACGTTTTTGACGGTTATAAAATAAGTATTAACATTATTATCCAACAATCAAATTGCCCGACAATACAGATTCGTTTATTATTACATTTTCGTATTGTTACTGCAATTATTCCGCTTCATTTGTCATTCCGCGGCATAAATTTTATTGTTCCGTAATCGATCGGAGTTACGAAAAGAATTCAAAGCCTTTGTGCGCACGATAATTCATAATGCTTTTGTTCGAATCGCGTAAATCTAAGTATTTCTCGAATAACAACCGATTGACTCATCCAACAAGCTGTATTTACTGCGCGACAGGTGAGGCGATGAAACATGCAAGAAGTTACGATTCGTTTCGAGACGATGACGCGACACGCCTTTGAGACTCGAGACACTTTTTTTTTATCGACTTTTATCCGATATACAGAAGATAGACAAGAAAACGAGGCGCATGTCGAGCCGAATATAGACAGTGATAGAAAAAAAATTCGTGTCCCTCGAAATCGAAAAAAAAAAAAAAAAAAAAAAAAAAAGAAATCGTGAGACACCGACGCCCCATTCGCATTGGCGTCTCTCATATCGCCGTCACACTTCTTTATCGGCGTTGATTATGGACGCATATAGACACCCCATTGAAATGCTCTTGGACGCTTCGATGCACCAGACAGCTTCCTGTTATCCCATCTCTTTGATAATTCTCAATAAATCCGCACAGAATTAAAAAGCGAACCGATGAAAATTTTTCGTTTTTTTTTCATCGTCTACTTTCGACTGACTATCCGATAAAAATATTCGTTTAATTATATTCGCGCAATGTTATTATCGATAATTTCGATGTTTTTTCGATGTTTATATACCTATTTACACGAAAATATTAAAAACGAAAATATTTGAAAAACTAAAAATATATTAATATTTAATTATTAACGAAACAATATTAAAAAAAATTTGTTATTTTGCAAAAGTCATAGTAGACGGTTTATATCGAGAAAATCGGATACTCAGTACTATAAATATATCGCACGAGGTACCGAGGAATGTGAAAATGCGTTTGAATGCAGTCGGCATCCATGCGCTCATGCAATTGAAATTAGTCATTCTTCAGACAAACGTATTATACAGTAGTGGCGGATAGGCATTTACGTCTCGAATGGCAATCGTTTCCGTGTATTACTCGCATATCGAATGTCGTTTTTTTTTTTTTTTTTTTTCTTTTCATCATCGCAACTCGGCGAGTTATCGCACAATTGTAATCTGGACAGACAAATTATGATACCACTGCGTTCATTATTCTCTACAACTCTCGACTCCGCGTGTCGATGACGCTGGAAGTTCGTGATCCCTATTTTATTCGAGACGAAAGAGAACGAGCAACAGCGCTGCGAAGCATGAATAAAGGGAGTAAAAAAAAGTATGATGCAGCTGTGCGATGACGGGGACGAGAGAGGAACTGTTGCTCGGGTTCCAATAGTCCCTCTCTCTGTATCTTTACGCGTATGAATGCACTTGCTATACACGCGATCGCGGTTGGCATTCACTGTGTGGTCGAACAATTTACGTGTTTTTTTTTTTTTTTTTTCGTAAATAACAAATTTTTGGCTTCTATAAGTCAATGAATTGGAGAATATTGATGAGGCTACTTGACGCGCCCGACCATGCAAACAGCAGGGATGGGCGGCTATTGACTAAAAATTCAAATTTGAATGCTTCTTTGCATTCGATAAACCATTTAAATTGAAATGTTCTTTTTCTTTTTTTTTTTTTTTTTTTTTTTTTTTTTTTTTTTTTTTTCGCTGCGGAAAGTCATTCAAATATATTCTATTTAACTTCCGACTGAAAAGGAGAAGCGTTATTGTGTTTGACTTAGAAACGGAATTATCGGTCCTCCAATAGATGAATTTTCACGACATTTTCACGGGAAATTGAACGAACGCTCGATTGCCTTCGATATAACGTAATTTCGCGTATTCGCATTTTGTTCGACTGCCATATTTTTGAATATTGTTACGTTGCTTTTTTATGCCTAAAATTGTAGCTTTTTGTTCGACGGAAGTGTTCGGATGTAATTTTCAATTGCGGATTGTAATGCGAAATTGGATAGAAATTTGCATATTTTCGATCGTCGATAAGGAAGAAGCATAATACGTCATAATAACAATAGCCGTGAATAATAAATTTAAAAAAATATAAAATGCTCAACATTTCAATTTTCCTTACATTATTCCGACATCTATTCATTATTCTCTGGAGGAATTCACGTAAACAATCATTTAACTCGTTTATCGAATAAATAACAAAATAATACATTTTTTAATAATAATACAAAATTTTAAACAATAAAATAATTATTCATTATTCATTTTACACATCAATTTAAACATTTTGTTAATAATAATAAAAAAAATTCAATAATATAATTTCGTAATAAATTAAAATAAATTGCGGCGCTTTTTCGAACGATGTATTTTGCTAAAATCGAGAAAGAGATACAAACCGACTGAAATCCCAAAGTGGAGAACAATATTCTCCGGAAAGCGAAATAGAGACGTGACATAGATGCGCGAATCTGTAACGAGCATATCGCGTTTCCACCGGAGTCACCGGATCAAAGGGAAAAAGAGAGTCACGGAAAAAGCAAAGCGGTTTCGCATAGAGGTCGTTCAGCGCTTCGATATATCGAAGTACCTCTTCTTATGCTCGATCACGTAATCTACGTGATCCCGCAGTTTTGTTTACGAACCGGTAATGCGTTGTGAATGAACGATTTTTCATCCATCCGTAACGTTTCCGAGTCGACGAATCTTATTGGTTTCGAATTCAACAGACTCCGCGATCTTATTACAATTAAAGGATTATTTCTTTTTAATTCCTATCTAAAACATCGATTAAGAATCGCGTAAAGTGCGTTAAAGTGCCGGAAGATTTTTCATCGATAAGAAAAAAATAAATAAAAATAATAATAATAATAAAAACTAAGAAAAGTATCGAATATCACGGGACCTCTTAATTGACTCCGAGAAAGAAAGAACGCGATATTGTGAAAGAGTAAAGGAAACAGAGAGAGTTGATCGGCTATTAATAATTCACTGAGAGCGGGTAATTAATTTCTCGTTTATGTGCACTGCAGGGGTCGGGAAGGTATAGTACACCGTTTCGAGTAAAGTGTTGGGTAATGAGCTCTCCTCTCCGCCCCCTTAACCCCCTCCACTCCACTTTTGATGAATGAGTTCGAAATACCAGCGAGATGAGAGAAAGCTTTTTATTTTTTTTTATTATTATTATTATTTTATTTATTTTTTTCATTTTCTTTGCCTCAATTTTTCTCAACTTCCCCTCTTACTAAAAGGATTGTCTAGACACCGATTCGTTTACTGCGTAGTATATCTCTCTTGTCACACACGTTATTTATTCGAAAGTATCTTTTCGCTACCCGATTCTTTTTGTATTTCTTGTACGCACCTTTTTTTTTTGTTTTTTTTTTTTTTTTTTTTGCGTCGATCTTTACATCTCGCGTAGATCGTTATCTCCCATTTCGCCACAAACGCGTTTCAGTTCTTTTCATCTTTCACGGTTTCTTCGTCGCTTCGTCTTCTCAATTTCAAGGCCGGGGTTCGTGACAGCCATCATTCTCGCGTGTAGCGAGAACACGCAACGACGCAGGTGCGCGAATGCCGAGTGAAAATTAATGAAGGTACCGGGATGACAGTGGCAGTCGAGAGGCAACGCGTATCGTATTACCGACACTTCGAGGGCTACACGCGGGCCTTCTGGTCGATGAAGGGTTCAAACGCAATGCGAAATTCTGTACTGTTTCCTCATTTTACGTTGGTTATTTCAACATCGTACGAAGTCCAGGGCGCTCCGAATAATTATTCTTTCCGAGGAAATTGGTATAAATTGGAAAAATGTTTTTTTTTTTTTTTTTTTTCTGCTACCGATGCTTTGCAGAGTGCGAATTGTACGTATGGACCAAAAATCGACACTCGTTGTACAAAATTGCGGGTTTATAATTCCTTTTACTCCAATCGCGACTCGTTTTCTCGGATTTAATTTTTTTTTTTTTTTTTTTTTTTTTTTTTCGTTCCTCCGATCGCGTCTCTCGTAGCAGTGATAACATGATTACGAGTCTAATTTGGGTATAATAAGGAAAAGAACGTACAGAGGAAAGACGTAATGAAAAAGATTGAGCAGAGAGCCACCACGCGGCCGCCAGAGGGGCCACATGTGCAACGGGCCCGTGAACCCCTCGGCCCCACGCCGAGTTTTCTGACCAAAGAGCAAAAAGGATCCGCCTTCGCTTTGCCAACGCCGAGAATAAAGTTAAGGCATAGTATACGAGTGCAGTGGTCTCGCTGCTGCTGGTCATGCCTCGTGTATCCCGTGGGACACGAACGGACATAGTCCCTCGCGAAAGCAACATGGCGGTTTTTTTTTTTTTTTTTTTTTTTTTTTTCGTAGAAAATGCCGAGCGAGTTGACTCATAATTTCTATTTTGTGGCATAAGATGAATCGTCCATTCAATGGACGAAATTGTATTCACGGAAAAAAGTCGTTTGCACGACGACCTAACCTACCGGATTATTTTTTATATCAAAACTCCATTATTCTAAATACTCCTATAACTCGTATCGTAACCCCATTCGCAATTATTTTTATAGAAAAAAAATGAAAAAAAAAAAAAAAATCCACGAGTCTAAAGTCAGAACGACAATAAATCGATGGAATCCGCGGGGAAAGGAGATTCCCATCGAACATTGGAACTCTACGTCGGCTGAAATTTTTATGTTGCGAATTCGCTGAACTCTTCGAGAATTCTCGAGATAAGAGGTTATATATTCCTTTACCGGAGTTATATAGAAAATGTACATCTATAAGTAGTTCCATAAAAGCGCTTTCGTAAAATCTCTCTGACTTTGAGAATTGAAAATTACAAAGGTTAAAGCAGAGTTTTTCGTGAGTTACACATATCTATTGGTAGCGGTATATTTTCCGTAAGGGTTTCGGGAAAAACTTTTTGTAAACTACTTTTGCCGAATTGCGGTCACAAGGAGATCGTCTGTGTTTCCTTCTCGCGCGTCGCAAACAAGACACGGAGGCCACCGCTCTTACGTACGCGAAGAAAACTCGAAAACACGGTGGCGAAGTCGGCGAAGATAGGATACATGGAAACTATGTTATCTCGTGTAGAGTTTGTATCCCTATACAGTTGCCACGCGAGTAGTGAGAGATCGGGAGCGAGTGAGAAATTGACGAAAAAAAAAAAAAAAAAAAAAGTAAAATACATTTTGAGTGTTTCAAGAGACTTTAGAGACTTTTCACAGAAACAAAAAAAGTTATACGCGAGTTTGCGAGTCGAGTGTACCTTTTCCCTCGTAAGATGTCTTTCGGGAAGTCTCTTGTTCCCGACACGGCCCTGAGATGACTCTCTCTCTCTCTCTTTCTCTCTCTTTCTCTCTGTTCCGCTCTATCCTTCTGTCTCACCCTCTTGCATTCCTCGAAGCAGATCCGTTCTCGGAAGTCTCCGAAAGTCCGCTGTTACCCCAATGTTCTCTTTCTCTCGCCACCGCGATCTTCTCTTTCGACGAACGTAACGATGAGATATTTATAGAGACGTCGATCATCGATTTCTGTTACGTTCGATGAATACTGATATACGATAAGGCAAAAAATTAATTATCGATTTTTATAATGGCGTAATATCATGTAACCCTTACGGGATAAAAAAGCAACATATATATAGTTATTTTTCCTTGCAATTTCATTAAATAAATGTAAAGGACCTTCCAAGCAAAATATTGAGATATAACAATGAAATTCTCATTTAAAATTCCATTCAGCATACTGCGGATTCGAAGGCACAGTGGAATATGAAATTTTAATAATTTATTTACAACTTTATATTTTTATCAGTAAATATTTATAATATTTGACTCAAAATTATTGATAAAAAAAAATTTAAGTTCGAAATATTTTGAAAACCTGAAAAATACATGTGCTGACGGAGACTTAAAAAAAATCGAAAAATTTCAAATTACTTAACGTAATGTAATTTTCCTGTCGAATGGAGTCCCATGCAATGGTTAAGAACCAATCGTCGAGACTTTTTTTTTTTATTTCGTTCACAATTTTTTTAACGTGCTTCGTTCGTTTATCTGCGCTTTACGAAATTACAAAGAAATCGAACGGAAACGAGACTACCTACCAATCGGATTATGTATATAGCAGAGTAGAGAGAACGCAGAAGTCCGGCCGTTGGATCAATTGACGAGTTAAGAGGCTCAAGTAGCGATTCCCGTCACCTACACGTCGAATCTCTTACGAACTCGTGCCGTAAAGTATTATTATATCGACGACGATGACGACGACGACGACAACGCCGACAGCGACACAAATGAGCTTTCGTTCCGATTATTTTACGTTTCCACGTATTAAAACGCTTCTCGCTGTTACACGCGCGTTCTATTGCTGAATGGATCCGTGCCACGGTCGGGGGGTTCGCCCACGTTGTATTGATGGAAACTATAACACATACCGATCGTTGTATCGAAGTATTTCCGAAGTGGAGTAGTGTCGACGGTGTCGCGTTTCAGGTTTCTCGAGTCTCTGAGTTTTTGCAAATTCGTCGTCAACTAGTTGCACTTCTAAACCGATAACATTTATGCCTCAATATTATTAACGTAAATAAGGGCAATGGAGACTTTTCGTATTTCGATAGAAAGCAAAAAAAAAAAATGAAAAAAAAAAAAAAAAATTTTAGAACGATGATGAAAAAATTTTAATTATAAAAATACATCGTTACATAATTTGTTATTCAAATATTTGTCTTTTGCTATTTCGGCAATTTCAGAACTGTTTTGGAAATAATTTATAAAAAAAAATAAAAAAATTCCAGCAATAAGTAAAAATAATTTTTTTTTTTTTTTAATAATTTGCAAATTTTAAATTTAATATTTATCGCACTACATCATGCGAAGGCATGAAAAATAGATCTTTGATGAGGTGTTGTGATTTTATATTCGCGGAATTTTCAACTTTTTATACGAATTATAGTTGAATACAAAAAAAAAAAGTAATCTCGCAGGTGTGCAGGAAGACACAATACGTTCGCATTTCCGGCCTATTCTGATATCGCGCTGCATTTGCGAAGATCCCGAGAAGCATTCTCTGTGTTGCCGCTGCATGCTGCGTACAAAGCCGGATGGGTATATAAGAGATACCCGCCGGGAGGGTTTGAAAATACGAACGAAACAAAAAAGATACGAAGCGAAGTGGTATCGCAGCGACCAGCATATACGGGCAATTTATATTATCGCGCCTGAAGGAGTCGCCGGTGGCCCGGAAGCGGGTAGTATGCGTTGCACACCCTCATCTTGTCTTGTAGAAAATCCCACTGTACAGCGGACGGAGGCTGCGATCCTTCGGGAGCTCGAGAATCATAATGCATATTCCCAACCACCGCTATTATGTTCCATTGGATTCTCAATTACAGCAGCGGTGACGACTGTAATAATCCCGCGTAGTTTTTTATGCTTTTATATCGCAAATAGAATCGATTGGATCTTTAGCTACTCGATAAAGCAGCAGTTTTTATATGTTTTACTTCATGCTTCGTGATAATAAAATTAATAATAATGCGGGAGGTAAAAACTATGTCAGTTCGATTTTTTTTCTCGGAAGACAAAGATTAAAATTCAAATTGTACTTATTAAGAGTGCGGATCCCTTTCGGTATTTAGTTTCACGCAGAAATATTAACTTGTGCATTAAAAAAAATCATAAAAAAAAAAATTTTTAAGTTCTTAATTTTTTTAAATAAAATAATCGAAATAATAAGAGTTATGGAATAGTAATGACCTTAAAATCTGTTCGTCTTCATCAATTTTTTGGCGATCCATTTCTAATCATAATAATTCTATATAATAGAAGAGTAAATCACGCCTCAGAGATGTTATACAAACTGAGAATTGATGTGACTTTTTTATTTGATTTCTTTACGATAATTATCATTAGAGCGATTCAATTTATTCGCATAGCCTTAGCCCCTTTGCATCGGTAAATGAAAACACTTTATCTCAGTTTCTCCCGGAGGGGCAATAAATATATGCAGATTCAAGTCGTTCGGCGAGCAATGTGATGTTTTCATTCATGCGGCGTTTATAATAAAGTCGAGTGTTCTGCCTCTCGCGCTCGATGCTAAAAAGAAGATGCGTAGGAACGAAGGATTGCAAATGCGAGAGAGCGGCGACTTAGCGAGGAGGTGGAGAAAAGGAGAATCTATCGTTCCGAGATGCAAATCTTTTCTCTCCGTCGCGACCCACGCGCGAATTACATTGTGTACCCACTTGTGTGTGTTCACTCGTCAACGAATACCTACAACGTGTTTAACGCGGTCGTGGAACCGTTTATGCACTCGCGAGTAACACATTTTTTTTTTTTTTTTTTTTTTTCACGTTGTTACATTATTTGTACAATGTAAATATTCTCGTCGTCAATCGCAAACCGATTTGACTTGGTATCTTCAATGGAAGTGTTTCGCAAGTATATTGCGAATAAAAAAGTTTTTATTAAATGCATTGTCTCAGCTAAAAGTAAACAACACGTACGGAGATCTCTGAAAAATCGATAATTTTATCGGGACATCGTACGAAGATTTATAAGCATCTAATATTCATGTGGTACTAATAAAAATATAAGGAAGACAATTTACCGCCGTAAAATTGCTTATATTCAATTTTTTTTTGTCGACGAGAATAAACTATTTACTAAAACTCTCCGCGCTACTCGACAAGACATCGTTCGTTTCTCCCTCCACGCAATTATTCATTTTCGCGTACGTTTAATATTAATAATATCGCGCTTTCCAAGAGTACATCTTTGAAAATTGACGGTAAATGATTCTCAAATTTTATCAGCGTATTCGCAAAATCCTTCTCTAGCGTACTTTCGTCTTTTATTTACTTCGTAAATACAGTTTTGACGGTACGATTTAAAACGAATGGCGACGTTGAGATTAATATTTTGATTTTGGTGAAAGCGATTTAAATATTGCAGATCCTTCTATAATATATTAAATATAATGTGCGCGGTATGTTTGAATACATAAAAAAAAAAAAAATTGGTACGCAAAGTACTATTTACTCCGTGAAATCAATTTTTCGCACAATCTACGAGGGTGCAGTTGAGTTTATTTAAATTTAACACCGCGGAATTCGTTATCGCAAGTACACGATCTCATCTGCAAGTTTAATGCATATCTATATATACTTTCCTCGATTAAAAAAGAGTCTTAACCTTGAATTGAATCGGTAATAATAACCTACGCAGCCCATTCATTAATTTCGCTCGTATGAACGATCAACAGGATAAGAGAACGAGTTTTGTCATTTCATACACGAGAATACACTTTGTAAGTACCGTCCGCAAGATTAACAATCTCACTTGACACGCCCGTCGAGCTGAAAGAAACTCTCCCGAGCGGCAAAAGCACTCGATTTGAATACCTACACTCCCGGCAATCTTTCGCGACTTCGCGAAGATTCGCGTGTGCGAAAACTATATCGTTGTCGCCGCGTAGTGTTGCTAAGGCACGCGTCCGGCATCTCCTCGCGCTGCGAGAGATTCTAAAAGTGGAATTTCGAGGCGGGAGATGTCGTTTGAAGTGAGGGAACGTGAGAGACAAGAGAGAAACGGAGGGAGCGAATGATTCGACGTTGTATAAAGAGAAACCCGCGTGGGAATTCGTTCGCGGGTCAGCCTCGAGGTCTTCTCGTAAGTCTCCTCCTAAGCGTCGTCGTCTTAATTCAATTTCGTTCAATTCACAACACGAGTTATTATTTCTCGCGAGTCAAGCGTTCTTACACGCTAATGCTCGTTTCGTTACGATTGAGATGCTATTGAGAGGTCAGATAGATGAATACAAGGAGTACAGAGCCTCGTAGTCATGTGTGATTGTGAAGAGTTCAGTGCAACACGTTATGCATTCATGTGCAACGCATCGAGAATTGCAATCTAAGATGATTTATCGTGTTGGAATAAAGGACCGTGTCATTGTATAGCAGCCGTAGTCAGTAAACCAGTTTTTTTAATCCTATTTTAAGGCTGTCAAGCGAAGTGGTCCATTCGTGAAACTTTTCTGAAGTAACGAATTTTTTAATGAGCTCATCGAGGCATTAAAAAAATTGTATTACGCACTCGAAAAACACATTCTGTTGAAATTTTTTTTTTTTTTTTTTCGTTTTTTGTTTGGGTTTAGTTAACACACTGCGTTTCAAGGAGTTAATGGCTGCACTTGAAACTCCATTGTTTCAGTATTTATTTCTCGTGCGACAAACGCAGTTGAATAAACACCGCACGCAAACAGTTGGGAAAATCGGGGAGATATGTTAGTTTACCGGATGGAGAAAACTGCATAGCAAAGATCGAAAAAAAAATAAAAAAAATAAAAATAAACAACGCATTGCAGTATCAATTTCCACTCGCATTACGGAAGTTTTCTCGATTAAATTTCTCCCATTAAATAGTAATCAGGCGCAGCGACACTGAAGTTTAATTACATTTTGTTGCAAATAGACCCGATATATATTTCACAATTTAATTCGTTGCAAAACTCTACTGATTGGTTTTTGACATCGGGTTCGCTAATAATAATTAAAGATAACAACGAGGATAACAATGAAACATTATCATGAAACCACAAAATATATCATCATCGACATTAGGACGTCGTGTTACTTACTTCCGGTCCGCACGCGGCGGACAACGAAATCGTATTCTACCGGTGGCGCTGAAGTGATTTGGTAAATTCTCTCTGTCGTTAAAAATAAAAATACCGAACCGTAAAAGGCACCGCGGCAATAAAACCGACCTATCGAATTCCGAGCAGGCGAACACAGTATTGTTTCACCATTCGACTCACGAACGCACGTGGTAACTATCGGCTCGTGTGCGTATCAGACGCACGAAAAAAAAAATAAATTCGAATCAATTCACGACGAGTGTCTCGTTTCGCTTACGGACCGGAAGTCGTTCTCCGGACGAGACGGAAAAACGTGGCGACGACGTGCCCGTGTGTTCGATGATCCGGAAATACTGGGTGACTTTGAGACCCCCTCTCCTTCCCCCCGAAAAGGTCGCGTTAAAGTATGAAGTTATTGTTCCAAAACATAAAAAAAAAATGCTGCGAAAAGTAGTTAAAAATGAGTCTTAAAAAATTATCAAAAATCGAATTTCAACTTCAAAAAATTGCAATCCGTAGTTATATCATAATTATGATTGTATAATTGATTTTTGTTAATTTTTTAAAAGTTTACTTAAAGGATTTGGCGATTCATTTAAAAAATTTTTTTTTTTTGGAAATTCGATCAATTTTTTGCAATTTTAAAATGAATAATTATTTCCTTCTCATTTCGGTGCGCTATTGCGGCGATAATCACATGAATTACGCAAAAAAAACGGTAACTTTGATCTTCTTTACCATTCTTCTGTTTCAGACGGATAAGTTCGTTGCAGCGTGTCGATAGAGAGTGAATTCAAAACAAAATGTGACCGGTTGAGCAATAGCGATATTCCGAAAATGATGAGCGAAGAGATAACTCTGAAGGATTTATCCTCTTCGGGAAACAGTGGGATTCCATACGCGGACGAGAATGTCACATCGGTTGTGGTCAACGCGCCACCGCGACTGGGGCGTTCGAGAATATTCGCCAAAGAAGAATTGATGTACGCAACAAATCACAATCCCCAGCAGAATCAGCCGAAGCAACACCATCAACAATTTCCATCGAATTCCAATCCCAATTTTCGTGGTCCTTTGCCAAAAGTTTCGATATCCCGAATAACGAATTCACCGATCAAATCATCGATGCAAGAGCGTTCGGAAAATCCTCAACGCCGATCTAAGCAAACAGTACCACGAAGAGTCCCGTGTAAAGATGCCGTCGATAACGACGACGACAATCCGCTTCAGCGTTACGAAAACGCTTTGTTGCGATATCGCAAACCAAATCCCGGAGGTCTCGGAGGTCTTCGAAAGGATCGCCGGGAGGCGCAGAATTTCAGTAACAATGGTTACTCCAGCAGCGACTCCGAGGGCGCGATAGCCCGTTACAACAAGTCGAAGAGCACGAGTTCGATAGACACACAGTCGGTGAATAATATCCTTGACGAGTACGAGGATCTCGATTGCGGAAGGTCATCGGACCTCAGTGACTCCGGTAGCATCAGCGTGACTAACTTCGAGGCCGTTATGGATCAACGAAAGCGACAACAACAGCAGCATCAGCATCAGCAACAGTACGACAAAGTTGAAAGATCGAATCGCACGGGTACCGACGAGGAGATTGGCGCGGAAGGCGAAGGCCAGCAGCAGCAGCAGCAGCAGCAGGAGGAGCAACAGCAGCCAGAGAAGCATCACGATCAACGTGCGAGGAATCAAGTCGAGAGGACCGACACGGTATTCAAGGTGAACCAGCAGACCCAGGTGCGCCAGCGATCGCGAGATCGGCAAACTTCCGCCAGAGAAACTTGCAGTAAGTTAAATTCAAGCAGCGATGAGCCCTCAAGATCGAGAAACGACGCGTCTACGGCAACGACGAGCGATAATCGCATCCCAATCAAGCAACCACCGGAAGTTCTATTGCGCAAAGGTGAGGTCCAGAAGCGCGTCGACGAATGGCTGAATCAAACGCAAAGTCAAAACTTCGCGGCGTCGAATGCGAAACGCGAGTCGAGTAGAATCGTCGCGTTGGTAAGATCGAGTAGCAGCGCTGAGCCTAAGAATGCGCGTCGTAGTCGTAACGACGGTCGTTCGCGATCGACCGATGAGAACAGCGGTGAAAGATTGAACGGTACGGCAAGTTACGACGATATAAATCGCACTGAGGCTGCAAGAACGGAGCGCAAAGTCGACAGAGGAAAGAACATCCCTCCGAACAATACTCGCGGAACTTACAAAGATTATCTCGCAGTTAGAAATCGCACGAGACATCCAACGGATTATGGATTCGTTCAGAGTGCCGGTAGGACTACCGAAACGTCGATCGGCGCTTCGAGGATTCCTCAGAGAGGTCACACGAGTGCGAATCTGAACGCTCGAAGGCGCCAAGTCGTCGATGAGAACGTTGAGGAATACGGCGCGGCTTCGAGCGCATCGGCAGCTTCGACACCCACGAAACAGGAAAAGCATTCGTCTCGCAGCGCGAGAATCACCGCTGTTGAGACGAGAATCGCCGCGGGATTCGCTAAGACGAAACCGGAGCAGTTATCGAGTAACTGTGCAGCAGTTGGAACGGCATCGACGCCGATCTACGCGAACGGAAGATCGACATCGTTCAAACGCGCGCGTAGTCACGATCGGAATACCGGGATCGCTGCTATTCGTGGTACTGGTGTACCGGTTAAGGAAGATCAGCCGTCCGGCAACACGAGAATGAGAGGTGGTCAGCAGCACCAGCAGCCGCAGTTCGTATCGAAGGGCCAACTTGCTAGCGGCGTGGACCAGACGCAGCAACAGGCCATCGCGGCGACCTCGCCAAATAAGGTCGGAGAAAGTAGGCGCCTGTTGGTTGCCGGTCGCCAGTCGCGAGTACGCGACGATCCGATCGAAGGTGTCTGTAGTAAATCGTCCGAACAAACGCTGCTGCAGCTCCGCGTCGAGACGAATGAGAAGGAAGAGGATAATACGGTTATCCAACGAAACGAAGAATCAACGAAATTCATCGTAAATCGCAATCCCACTTACGATGCGAAGGACACAGACGAAGAAACGAACAGAATGATTGACAATTCCATCGATAATCCGATTCAAGGTTCGGCGCTTCGTGGTACCGAAGAATCGAGAACACCGCGAACGTCCAGAATGCCGCGCGATATTTCGAACGGCGCGGAACAGTCGAGAAGACCTCCGGCTCCACCGCGAAGGGATCAGAGTCGTCGCGACAAGACGGAGCAGACAACAAGTAACGATCAACAAGCTACCGATCGCTTGTGCTCCAGTTTCCGGCCGAACAAACGAATGTATTCGGCTCTTCGTCAGCTGAATGAACAGAACTCTTTCACGGGAACGCGCGTTACCGATAATCACGGAGAGTCCTCCGACCCGAAGCCGATATCTCACTACGCATCGCCAAAGAGGATCGAGAAGATTTACGAAAAATCGACGCTGCAGACTCGGGTCATTCATTCCAATGACTTGGAATCGTTGCTGAAGCCTATTGGTCGAAGTTCGGCGTACGGTGAAGCTTCGGAAAACGATACGACGCGTAATAAGGATTTATTGACGATTTGCGACGGTAATGATACGGAAAATGGCGTGACGATCGCTCGTGAGGTAACAGAGTTTATCGAGGAAAAACATACGAGTCCGAGAAACTCGAGGTATCCGGAAATCGGCTTGGATCAGTGTCTCATTATGCAACAACGAAGTCCGAACGCGAAAATCGGCAACAAAGATGTTTCCACGGAAAGGAGAGATCTGCCGGTTTTACGAACGAAAAACACGTGGGATCGCGACGAAGTTATCGTCAACGAAATACCTAAGACTTTCGGAACTTTTCAACCGGGTAATATGATTCAAAGTCATGGTAACGCGAACGAGAAAATCGATAAGAAAATCGGCCGCAGAGAGAGCGAAGATATCGACGAGGCTGTGGTGATCGACGCGTGTGACGAACCGACTTATCAGGAACTCGATCTCGTCCCGACGATAAATGTATCGATCGGTAACAGTTACGAGGCACGAAGTACTCTTCGATTGGACAGAACTTCCGGTTGCAACACGAGAGATTCGGATAATCGCAAAAACGATAATATACATTG
This sequence comes from Buathra laborator, assembly GCA_934046635.1. NCBI lineage: Eukaryota > Metazoa > Arthropoda > Insecta > Hymenoptera > Ichneumonidae > Buathra > Buathra laborator. The sequence continues at coordinate 13,394,549 of OW203900.1, forward strand.
CGATCTTCTTGTCGGCGATGAGAAATCGCAAATATTCAATGCTAAGTGCGATGTTACGACGAGCGAACATTCCGGCGCATCAAATTATCCGGGAAATAGCGTCGATCCTAAATTGTCCGGTTGCGACGAGAAAAAATCATTTTTACGCGAAAACACTGTCGACGAACGCGGCGCCGTTGTGAACGAAGTACTCGTGAAAAATCTTCGCTTTCAACAAGACGTACCGAAGAATGATGTGACCCTTCGGCAATGCGGACCTATTATGGCCTCGAAACCGTTCAACTTTAACAGCGTACTGAGCGACGATTACGAGAAAATTCAGGCCGGCGATTGCGGAACTAAACACTCGGAAGAAACGAAAATTTATGTGACCAAAGAAGAAATGGAGAGACAAAAGATGATGGATTTGCTGAGACGCGGCGACTACGAAGCAGTGCAATTGGTGAGTAAAATATATTTATTCTTATATATTTTTACAAAAAAAAAAAAAAAAAAATTCGAAGCGATGAAAAATTCAGATGCGATGTTCCTTAGATCGTTGGAAAGATAAACGGTGTCCAGTGGTCCTAAAAATCCCGTTAATTTCTTCGATAGTCCTTATTTTTTTTTATTGATTTTTTCTCGTAAATTTCGACTCCCTTTCCTTCTCTCAATATTCTCTTGTATATTTTTGAAAAACTTCGACTCTATTTCGGCCTTCTAGCCGCTGATCCTATGATGCACACTGAGTCAATTATATGCTTCGTATTAATGTCTAAAAAGAAAAATCGTTGCCGGTGTCTGCGTGTCTTTGAGGCGTTAGTTTTCCGAAAGAGAGCAGACAAACACGCGAATGCGAAAGAGCGCGAAAGATTTACTCGTATTGCGGGAAAAGGGAGTGTTTGAGGAAAAGCGAAAAAAAAAAAAAAAAAAAAACCAAAAGGTCGGTATACGCGGTCTTAGGACAGTCAAGCAACGAGGGGCCGGGCGCGGGGAACGAGTTAAAGTAGAGACGAAAGAGGAAAAGTATATAGTGTTTCGTTGCCGGGAGTACAGGGCGCAATGTATAGGAGACAACGATTTATGATTCGGTCGGTCTTGTTGGGAACCGAGCATTAGGTATGCTGTTCGTAGTACGCTTTAACGCGCAAGAAAAGACGCAATAAATCGTAGCACGCGCCTCTAAGTACCTGCGTCTCGAGGGCTCCTACGCGTCGCGCACGAAAACTCGAGACTCTCTTTTGCCGCGCGTGTATGTATGTGTCGCGATCCTCTAGTAATCTCTCTTTGACTATAAGATCTTTCTATTTATATACATTCCTTCTCCTGTTGTTCAACGATCCTTGAGGACGTTATCTCGAGGACGGCCATCTTATCCCGTAATTTCAAAGGCTTATTGGCATAACTTTCTTTGAAGACTTTCCTGCAATATCTCCACAGATCGGTTGGTAAAACTGCATCCGCCTTTGAATCACCTTTAAAAAAATTGATTATCCGTATCATCTTTCGATCGTCAACAGCGACACTCCCGTTCACGTTTTTTTGTACAAAGAAATAAATTTTAAAAAAATTTGAAAAATTTGAAAAATTCTCATTTTTAAAAGAAGTGTAATAAACGACTTTTATTACCAAAAAAGTGAAATAACAAAAAATTATACAAATATTATATAGTCGGGAGTTTCCAACACTCAGTGACGAAGAAATCTCGTAAATATCATATGCGAAAACGATTCATCTGCGTTTAAATTAATTTATCGATTTTTTTTGTCCTCTTATTGAGACCATATCATCGCATAGTTACACCCTAAGTAGTTGAATCGACAAAAAAAAAAAAAAAAAAAACGACATGCCCCAAAGACGTTCGAGTTCGTAATAAAATCATCCCCGGTTCTCAGGCTCTCGTAAGTTCCCCATCAACCATCTTGCGATCAATCAAATCCACAAGATCCGGGGTGAGAGAAAAAAAAGAGGAAGAAGAACCAGGAGATACTAGAACTGTGCCAAAACATTTACGATCTCGTCTGCCCATCTCCCTTTCGGAATCGCTCGTAAAGAATGCGAAGGATGATCGGTTGTGCACGTGCCGAAGCTCCCGGGGGCCCCTCTCGTCCTGTATAGATCCTCTGATTCTCCGGCTTTTTTTTTGTTCCTCTCGTTCGTGCATTAGATTTTTACGACAGGGGTTTTCCAGGGCATCTCTCGTTTTCCAACAGAGTGTCCCTGAGCGCATGGTTTGCGTAGAGTACATGGCTCAGCGCTGTTTCGACATAGTTGGATCTATCGATCTATGGGATCGTAGGAATTCCGGTTGTCGCGAGAGCTTCGCCGCGTTGTAACACCGGGGGTTTGGTTTATCCTATTCCTGCACTGGATCTACCTTACGCGTAGATTCTACAGCGATATCGCTATAACGAAGGGATGGGAAGGGGTCGAATAGAAGTGTTGGTATGTTGCACTGTCGCCCAGCGTGTCCTCGTTGAATCGCGTCCAGGGCTCATAAATTTCTATGATCGAAGAGAACAGAGGCTCTCGGAGGACACGCGCCGTTTGGTCCTCTGGAGCATGCAGTACGCGTTTGACCCTCCCGACACCGGTCATCGAATCAGCCACATGGACATCGGGAACCCTTCCCTGCGCTACAATTTGGTACCCTGAGGTCTACAGCCTATCGGGCCGTCTTGTCCATGTACCTTGGTATCCGCTTATCCTATGCAAACATAATTGCGTGTATACGTATATGCGGCTTTTCGCGTGGCTGCTCGTGACGTTTACCTATAGCACTTAATTCACGTTGGTATTCCTCTATATATCTGCACTAACCATGCGTACAGACGGTGCGACTGACCGTGCATCTGGTACACAGGTGACTCGCAACTCAACCGTTGCTTCCCGGTTAACATTTCTATCATTTACAGATCCTCGGCAGCCTAATTCTCAATGAAAAGCTTATGATTTATCATCTTCAATGCTTTGATCTTTTATTCATTTAATGCTTTACAAACGCGCAAAGCTCACGGAGAAGACGATAGAAAAACCCCATCAACTTTTATCTTTTTCTATTTTTTTTTTTTCTTTTTTTTTTTTGCTATATCTGTTCGGGGGTTTGCGGGTTGGTGAAGCTTGATGTTGATTTGGTTTTAGTTAAAAGTACTTGTCGGTCGTTTGTAGAAGAAATATTGTCGGGATTATGTATCGGCGAGACGCTTTGCCAAGTAAGTATAGTCGAATAAATACACGTCACGATTAATCCAAGCGAACGCAGGTCTCGCGCAACTTGGCAATGGCAAACATTCGTAAGTTCACGGGTATGACATACATCGCTATATACGTATATGCGGCTGCGAACATGTACACTGCGCGCATCAGGTACGAAAGCGTGCGGCACGCTGTGCGAACACCGGCGTATGTATTTACTCTTTGCTCACTCTACCTCAGTCGTTTCCTCCCTTTTCTCACGGTTAGAAGCTGTAAACTGTATATGCGGTTTATAGGGTGCCGCAAAACTCGCGAGTTAAAATAAATGGAGGCGTTCCAGGGGTCGGAGCTTTAATACTGTTTCGGACAAAGAAATCCGTTTTATCTTTATCCCATTGGAAAATAAAATCGTTTAATAAAAAAAATAAAAAATAATTTGAAAAGTTTTATTGATTCAGTCGATGAAAAATGCTGTTAAAAATCTCTAATCATTGATTGAATGAATTAATTTAATGAATTGTTGAAAAAAAAAATAAAAATTTCTGGATGAAAAAAATGTCGATGGAAAAAAATTAAACTCACTGTCCAACTTTTCATTGTGTAGTGAATTTGATTTTTTTTTAATCGAAAATATTGTAAATTCATATATAAAAAAAATTCGAATAAGACATTTTTTTTATTCACTGAATCATGAATAAATTTTTTTTTTTTTGGTTTGAAACCTTAACGCGTTCCTCCGCCAGTCATTTATTGTGAAAACGTGACTACGGAAATAAAAAACGGAATTTCTATTACGAACAACGATTCTTAAAGTGAATCACCGGCTCCTCGTGTGAATCGCATAAATTTTATATTATTTTATAGGCGATAGTTACGCTTCTATTGCATTTTTCCTACGTGTACGACGCAACAGTCTCGTTGCATCTTTACGTGAAGCATTAATCCAACAATCATTAGTTTTGATTTCAATTCAGCAATTGTGAGGAGTCCTGTATATACATATAGTTTCCCAACATGTTAGTCAGAGAGCGCATGTTCCTCGGCATTTATTATCATATGTACGAGAAATTCCGTGAATTAATGCGCCGCAACGTTAATCGTAACTCGCGCCCGCTCCACGATCCTCGAGGTACGTAATATTCCCACTGCTGCTGTTACTACACCGCACATCTACGCTCGAAGCTCCGGCAAGCGCTTCGCGCGAATGCCGCGACACTCGCCTGCGAAGCTTGGGAAAATCAGAAATTATTAACGCACATCGTGTAAACCCCCTTTCCCCACTCTCTCAAGCGTGTTTCCAAGTATTTCATAATAAATTTTCGCGGTTTTAAAGCTCTATCCTAAGGGATATAGAGCACAAGCTATATGCACAATGGGTATATAGACAGAGTGCGCTTGAAGGACTCTGTGCCCCAGCAGAGCGCGGATACAGCGAGCTGTGTGCTTGACTTGGGGTAAATTCGCGGGGTGAAATATGTCACGTTCCACTGGCCTTATATCAGAAATCCTGTTATACCTGTGCTCTCAATAGTTTTTTCTATATATTGCAACGAATATGTCGATGAATTTCTCCGAGAAACACACAGAAAAAAAAGATCGATTTAATCGACGAAATCGGCGTTGCGGTATATTCGGTTTATTAATCGAAATACTTGTCCTTACAAGACGAAAAAAAGTCTACTTAACCGACAGTTAGTACGATTAACTTAGGTATTTAAGAAAAAAAAAATACTTTACTTCACTGCGGTATGAAAAGTGAGGTTTTCCGCGCGCGAAACGCGGCGATGACCGGGAATATCTCGTTCGACAGTCGACAAACGAACGGATGATCGATGTGGATAATCGATCGTCATGACGCAGATTGGAATTCCCGAGAAAAAAAATCGGAGAGAAAACGATGATAGAAAAATATGTGTCCCAAAACCAAATGGCGTCTTCTGTATTTGCTCGGCTGCTGCAATATGTATAGATATGATTGTTTGTGGGAGTGTCATGCATAACTGCGGTTTTGCGCAGTAGGGCGACCGGAGACGCGCTTATTGTCACCAAGGGTCGAGCAGACGTCACGTAACGCGTCACGGTCCTACGACTTCGCACAAAGAGAATCGCGTATATCAAGGTACGAAGAGGGTAACAGCAAACCCTCTTGAAGCGCATCGACCCTCATTCGCGCGCGTTGTTCCTCATATCTATACACATACCGCTTCTCTCCCTCTGTGCTCACGGCGACGTCATTGGACACGTATTGTTCACATAATCACGAAAACAGAGATAGAATTTGACGCTATCACCGATGAAACTATGCGATTGGACTTCATGTAACAATGAAGTAAAAAAAAACGATCGGTTATCGTGTTTTTCTTGGTTTCGTACGCCATCAATGAAATTTTTTGCCATGTGATATTTTACGCAGCGATATAGTTTTCTGTTTTTTAATTAACACGGAACCCTACGAAAAAAGAGCGTAACACAGTTCTTCTTCCGATGAACAGTGTCGAAAAGAGTCAACCGCGTTTAATCTGAAACGAGGGTTTCGGTCAGTTGTCCGTCCGCTCGTAGCCTCCGAAAATCGTTACAACACGAAATAATTCTGCAGACTGGAAGAAAATTTCTGCCAAAGTATAGTGAATGCTCGGTACATTCAGAACATTCGAAAAATTCGTAATAAAAAATAATAATAATAATGATTAAAAAAATGTCGCGTTCATTAATTACAATTTGCTCGTCGCAACGTCGACCTTCTATCGTTGACAATGGAATTCTCACTGAAATAAGCGGTTCCTTTTTTTCACATGTCGTTCTATCGTGGGAACGTGCAGCTGGTACTACTCATTTTTTTCGTCTTGTCACCCGACACATTACATTCCTGAGTTAACGATATTAAAAAGCGGTATTGTCAATGTTCCCGTAAACGGGTACGTGAAATAAAACAAAGTGGACGGTTATCGCCGAAATGAGACCGCAGCGTGACACAAGAGGGAGGAGGAGAGCCCCTAAGGTGCGAAAGCGGGCATTCCTTTGATGGAGGACTTCTTTGATGATGTGAAAAGGGCTGGTAGTTTGGACCCGAAGGGTTGAAATCAAGGGGATCGTTATAACCATAACGTGGGCTTAAGGCGATAAAAGATGAAAGTTATTGTCACCCCTTTCATTAAATCTTTCGGACTTTAATGAGCGACTTTAATTCAACTATCTGGTGGGGCGATTAACAAAAATGCTCTGATGGGTTCTAAAGACCTTCATTTAATTTTTTTTTTTTTTTTTTTCGAATTTTAAACAATTATACGTGAATATGACAGAAAATTTATATTACTTTATTATTAGTGCCGATAGTGCAGTTTTTACCGACAGCAAATTTCATTGCGTCTGTACATCGGTCTGCATGATTTATGTGCTTTATGCTCGAATATTTATTATAAAAAAAAAAAAAAAAAAGTGTTACATTCGTTGTACGTGTGATTGGCAGTGGTCCGGTTTTTTCTATACCTATAGGTATATATTTTATCGCCCAGACTTATTGCGACAGGGCTCACGTTGATTGAAACTATTGCGCGATCGTATGGGGAAGGGTATTGCCAGAGCATACAACACGCGCTGAATCGCAATTGAAATCGAATTCCTCGGGGTCTCTCGAAGCGTCCTCTCCCCTCCCCTTTCCCCTTACTGACCCCTTTCCCTCCTGCGAATCGTTTCGTTCGAGAATTTAATGGCTATCAATGCGCGAGGGGTTCGTCGATGGAGATTTGAACCCACAGCAGTTTCGAGCTCTCAGATCGTATAAATAGTGTTGAATAGCAATTGCAAGATTAGTATTCGCGAGGTCACTGGTGGCTAAAGAACAAAATGAAAAGAGCAAAGAACGAAGGCACAGAAGCATTGAAGAGAATGTCGACAAATTGTCCGATCTTTAGCCTCCCTATTCGCTTCATTTTCACCCAAACCTAAATGGCTTCTCGCGAGAAAGCGGCAAGAGCTATCTATATCGAACTTCCTCTAACGAACTGCACTAAAGTACTTTTCAACGAGCAAAGAATCGTAGCAAGGAAAGAAGTGGTGAAAGTAAAAAAAATAAAAAAAATAAAAGAATGAAAAGGGATTCGCGTTCCAACGAGGAGATTCGCCGATAAGAAACTAATTAAAAATTCGCTCCAAGCCGAGAGCCATTAAGACTAAATTTTACATGAAAAAAAAAAAAAAAAAGGAACATTTGTAAAAAGCTTGTTATCGTTATACAATAGTATTACTTTGGCCCTTATACGTTATCTTTTAGCCCCCAGTCATCCGATGTCGTCGCGCTACCACATCGCCCACCCCATCGAAAATCTCTCGACTGTGTCTATCCGAAATTCTCTTTTTCACCCTGACCTAACCTCGAAAAGTTTTTGTCGTTTAATCACGGTCTGTTAGTCAGCAGTTTGCTCCGTCTCGATCTGATATGGAAGATGAAACGAGACAAATCCGTGCAAATCGCGGCGTCTTGTAGTACGCATCGAAGTTTTGGCGACTGTTTGAAAAAATTCGTAGAACGAAACGTATTCAATACAGAATTGATAGAAAAAAAAAAAAATTCGATTTGAAAGTGTATCGAAAGGAACATTCGCTATAACCTGTAACCTAACCTATAGCGATCGTTTTTTTTTTCTTGTCTTCAATAACTGAGTTCTCGAATTCCGCAAATTCGTCGTCTATCCGCCGTAAAGCGCGTTTTCTTTTATTTGCAGCTGCGTTGCAGATGGTTGTTTTTTTTTTTTTTTTTCTAGCCGAATATTCTCTCTTCATCTGAAAATCTCGGGATTCATCAGTGCTGTTTGCAGCTGGCGATATAGCTTTTTATAAAAGAACGCATCGAAATTACTAATACAGCTGAAATGTATCTTTTATCATAAAAGAAGGCATTCAAAATTTTTATTTCAATAAATATTAAATTTAATTGATAATCTGAATATTATTCGTAATTTTATTTTTGGAGCACTGGTGCTGCGTTCGGAAAAAAAAAAACACCCGTCTCTGCGTAGCTGCGAATAAAAGAACACGAAGATTTATCTGACATGTATCCGACGTTATCACGGATGTAGAAAAGTGATCGCACATAGTGAAAACTGAATTCGAGAACTCAGCGAATATCTCCGTCTATCACGGTCAACATGTAGTATATAACCTTAAATTCGCGGCGTAATGTGCCTTTAATTGTTTATTATTGGTTATTTCTTCCCAATAACAAATAAATTCGGATCTTTCTTTTTCTAACCTAAAAATTACGAAAACGCATAATTATTATAAAAATGGAAAAACTCCCAACGGAAAGATAAGCGTAATAATGAAATTGTATCAACAAAAAAAAAATCGAAATAAGAAATGATTATTCTCATTTTATATTCGGCTGACTTATTCTTCATTGAGCGTTGCAATTTCCTTATTACACTTATTTTGCAGTCGGAATTTTTTACATTTTTGTAAACATTTTTTCATCACTTACATTCCACAATCAGAATAGCGCTCGAGGCAACGAGCGTTCGATTTCACGGTCCCCAATATCTCGAAACTTTGTAACCTGTGCCTTAGCCGCACGTCGGGTCCTCGGTACCCGCATACATTGCCGCACTCTTTCCGTTTGCGCAAGCCGCTCAAGCCGACAAGAGGTCGCGGCGAATAGCGGAAGTTCGCAGCCCGTACGAGAGAGGATATTACATGCCCTCGGGGATGTTTCACTGCTGATCCTACTGCTTTACTTAGTCGTGTCGGTCGCTGCAGGAACTATCAATGTTAGAGACAAAGGAGGGATCGTGAAAACGAATGAGATACCGTGTGACATTATGCATACTTTACGGAGTTTAGTTTGAGGATATTACACATTCTATTTGGGCAAAAACGCTCAACGTTATATCTAAGTGTATTGGTCCTTTAACTCTCTTCAGCAAAAAAAAAATTCATTACATCGTTCGTGCGTATCGAAAAAAAAAAAAAAAAAAAAAAAAAAAGATCGATTTTATTTCAGAAAAAGATTTTCGTACGAAATATATCGATATAAAAGTAAAATTCTACCGATAACATTATACTTTCGATAATAAGCGATCTTTGCATAATTTTCATAATAAAATGTTTCGTTCTTAACTATCATCATCGCATCGTATCAGAAATGATTCACTGGTTTCCAGGTACCATGTACTCGGTATATACAGATTAACTACATACCGGCATATACAGCGAATATTCAGCTGCAATGCAGACACGCGACTAGAAATTAATAATAACAATATATCGGTTGTATCGAGATAGCAGTGAATTCATAGCGTTCGGATTAGAGGAGGTAAGAGACGCAAGGAGATTATTGATAATAACGCCGTAGTTTAATGCCAATGACAGACGGGCGGATGAAACTGCCGTCTCTCGTACTACAGTGACGCTTGCGAGTTTATTATAGCGATTATATTCGATTATCTATACAACGTTGGATTATGACGAAATCCGCGGTAAGAGGATCTCGCAGAAACGCGATATAATGGCAGACGATAAATTCAATTAATGACGAAGTCGTTGAACGTTGATGTTCTTGAATAATCGATTCGAATCTACTTGGACGTTACGCGCGTTCTTCACGTACGTTAATGAGAAGATCGAATATCGATGGTCGATTACTTATTATCAACGACAACCCACGAAAAACTTTTGATATCGTCAACTTAATCGTCGTATCGTAGTGAAAGGGCGAAGCAAGCTTCGCGAGTGCATTCCGTGTTCCGCCGCTAAGGTTTAACGTGGTGAATGCACACGCCCTATATAGAGTGAACCAGGAATTCACGAACAGCAAGGTTGCTTCGAGCTTTTCACTTCGTCGATCAAGGGGCTCGCTGTAGCGCGAAGCTGCTCCTCCAGACGACAAGGGATTGCCACCCCTGGATGGGTTCAATGTTTCTTCTCTTTCGATCACCGTCTCCCACCCCCCGCAACCCCCGACCTTCAGACTTACCGATTTAAAAAAAACTACTATCGTCTTTCTCGCCGTCTATCTTTTTTTTTGTGCGAACGTCAAACGTTAGATGCTCACGATGTATATCGGAAATCAGTTTCTTGTTTCGATGAAACGCTCGCGGTTTCGATCGGTCGTAGTTGATCTTTTCAAATATATAAAAAAATTTTTTTACGATCATCGGAGTATTTTAAACGATTCGTGCCGTATGTATGGCAGAACTTCTTACGATTAAAAAAATAAAATGGCGGTGGTAGTAACGGAGTCACGGTGATTAAGCTTTTTACTGCCGACTGTAATATATAACTGTAATATATAATATATATATCTCAGTATAGTGTTCATTTTTTTGCTATTTCATCCGGTATTTTATCGACTCGGAGTCACAACAAAGCTGTGCCGGATACGCGTCTCGAAGTGCATTGCGCGAAAGGGCCTCGCAAGCCAAATCGGATAAAACGAGAAAGGATATGAGAATGAAATTGCCAGTGCACGAGAGAACCCTATGTTGTCGGAAGCGAAAAAGCGTAGAATTCAGTGTGTATACGAAAAACTTACACCCGGTTTATGCTCTCGTCTATGAACCTTTGAAGTATCGTCGCATTATACTTACATATACATTATTCTCTCACAGTGCGAATCTCATACGCGATGTTTTATAATCATTTTTTTTTTAAAGCAAAGTATAAAGAATAATTTCGGGTATAAAAAAAATCTCGACACGATAATAATACAGTTGAAGTGATAATCGAAAATAATTTATAGTCAAATCGACTCTGATGATTTGTTCGATTATCTCCCGCTCCCCATTTTCCGAAATAATTCGTTCGCATTTCTACGCATTCGATGTATTTAACAAAAAAAATATCGCGCTTTGTGATCCGCAATGAACAACGAAACTGCATCAAAGCATTGTGGTAATCAAAAATTTCGTTGGACCCGTCGGAATTTTTGGTAATACAGTCCACAGGGCATTCGAATCGAGATGCATGTATAACGAGCACAAAGGAGGACTGCGCATGGCATGCAAGTGCCTTCGGTACAACGAATACTCGTGACTGCGCGGGCTTTTCTGCAAACCTTTTGTGGTTTTATTTGTCAAAAGGGTACTTCTGTATTTCGGTGACCGAAAGAGGGTTGGGAATGGTGGATTGTCACACGAGAGCGCGAATATGTTCGGTGGAGTTAAGCTCAACCGGTGTGCTTCGCTCGCCTGTTGATGGAATTACGTTATAACAGAAAAAGCATCGGGTACACGCGGCGCTGCATGTAGGTACTCCACGTTTGAGTATAGTTAACACGAAGCTTTTTTTTTGTTGCGCTTCTATGGACACGTGACACGTCTTCATTTCTCATTTGCGTAACGAGTTTGACGAGCTTTCTGTTCGTACTTTTTGTCCGACGTACTCAGACTAGTTAATAAAAAAAAATAAAAAAAAAGTACACTAATGAATGCGGACTGAGGAAAAATGGGTTAAGTCGATCGAAGCATTTTTTTTTTTTACGATAAAAAAAAACTTCGCGACATCGGCGCCATATTTTTCAATGGGATTTAAAACGACGAGAAAAAGTTCTCACGATAAAAACTATCGCGTCACAGCCGATTACGAAATTACCGAATAGACAATAGTTTCGTAATCGTGTGAAAAAAAAAAAATCTTGAAAAATGATCTGCCAAATATTTTTAAATTGATTATGCATCGTGTGGATTAAAGTTTTGGCCTTAAGATGCAAAAGTCACTGTGCAATATATAATACAAGCGGTAAGAGTGAAATTCTATGCGTGCGAAACTATAGCGAGAGAATTTTATCGGCCAAGTTTCTCGAGAGAGATAGCGAGAGAAACTCGGATCATCTCAAGTGAGATAGCGTAATATGCCGCAACGATACTTCCCCATCTCTGTACGATGTTCGAGAGTGAAGGAGATATCCCGCTTTCGCTCATATCCCGACTCCACGCGCTGGAGGAACCGCTGCAGTCGCCGCGGGCTCGTCGTTGACTCTTTTTTTTTTTCTTGTTTTATCGCGCGACCACGACGAAACCGCGTGAAAAGAAAAAAGAAGCTGAAGCTGTAGGGTGCTGAAAAAAAAAAAAAAAAAAGAGAAAGTGAGGGTGAAGCGTGGGAAAAATAAAATATAAGCGATGCAGGCCGGGTACATGGAACCTCATAAAGGAACCGCGCCGGCCATGGAAAATTGGAAAAGTTCATGCGGCAGCGAGACGAGGAGGGAATGTCTTTCTGGTCGGGATTTCTCACTTCTTGTGCCGCAGCATCCTTTGCCTTTTCTTATCTCCCTATTTGCCTATGTGCACTCCGATGAAGACACCCACTTGTCGTTGTCGGTATATACTTTGATGTCTCCGTCGAGTTCTCTTTCGTATTCCACACTTCGCTCAAATAATTTTCTCAAGTGGGCATAGCTATTTCGAAATTCTTGCAACTAAATGAATTCATTAGCCGAAGTGGGTAATTGCGATGCGCATATTATTGTTAATATTTATTATTATTATTCCACCCGCTCCACGATTGGAGGCGCTGTTACTAAAATTGGGAGCTTCACTTTGGAAAAGTTTCAAAAAATTTAATTTTTTTTTTCTGCGTTCTATGGGGTTATTAACTTTATCACGAGTGCCATTTGAGACACTGTATTACTATCAATCTTCGTCCGTTTGTATCCTTCTAATTTCTGCAAGAGATCGCACACCGCACGACCACTAAAGTCTGATCTCTCGGTCGAGTACCTCCTTCAAGCGCATAGACTGGATTACCTTAATCTTCCTCATACGTGAAACAAGACCGCTACGGAGCCTTTAGACGAGACAGACTAAGCAACAGTATCAGTATCAGTCCCCCGGCGGCGTCTCAAGACTTAGGGATGAGTGAAGTTCGCCAGTTTCACTCGACGACGTGGCCTTTGCTCTTTTGCTCTTCACTCTGCTTGTCACCGCTCGCGGTCTCTCGTCCATCGCGTTGTCATCCCCGCACAACGGGCTTTTCAAACCGTGCTTACCGAACAACCCGTGCGGATATCTATTAATCTTCATTCTTCGTCATAAACCGTTGAAATAAAAGGGCCGCACTTCCGACCGACCTCTCCACCCTCTCTTTCCCTCCCCGCTGCGCACTTTGCCATCGCGAGTCAGAGAAAAGCTCAACCAAGCAGTGAAACAATCCATGTTTCATAGTTTGCGTCACGAGACATTAACGCGATATACACTTCTACCGCAGTATGTGAAACTTGACCATTAAAAAAAAACTTAAGTGCCCTTGTAATTACCGCAATTATAAGTCGCTGAATGAGCTCGTGGCATCTCCCTGCGACTCAACACTGGCAGAGGGGACTCGTAAAAATACGGCAGACAACTGATATCCAGTGGTTTAATTCTCCTGTACCTGCTGCGCGTTATTATATATATCTAACAGCGAGAGACGGTCCACTGCAGCATCTCATCATGTAATAACCGGAAAAGAAAAAAAAAAAAAAAATTTAATGAAACATTACGAACTGCAGTAGACGACTGAACCAAGGATTTTACTGGATGATATCGTCGTGGAAAAAAAGTACGCGAAAGGCTAGTTGCACTTTTAGAAATTGGAACGGCACACGGAAGGAAAGGGTGGGGGGGGGGGCGGGGGTTGGCAGAGGAAAGACGAGAGACGCTGCGGCACGGCGACAGACGAGAATTTATGCTCGAGCATCTGGCGTCGGCTTAATAAAGCGAAAAAGATAGAAAAAAAAAGAAAAAAAAAAAATGAGAGAGTAACAGAGTGTAAAATAGTGAGGAGTCACAGTACACGGCCTCGAGCGACTTGAGACGTGAACTTAATTAGGGAGTGACTGTGTCGGGCAGCACGTTGAAGCTTCTTTGCTCGACACCCGTAGTTCACCTGGCTGGTGGCGAACCCACCTCGCCAAGCGGTAATTCACGTCTGTACAAAGTCAGTGCATCAACGGAAATATTGCACCGTACCGACGGCAAGGTACACTCGAGCCCTTCCGGTTTAACGACGCTCACTCGTTGACGCAACGCCTTAAAAAAAAAAAAAAAAAAAAAAAAAAAAAAAAAAAAAAAAAAAGAAAGAAAGAAATTAAACCGTACAACATCACCGAGGTACCTATGTCGGGGGCTTACGAGTTGGAAAAGCTCGAGGACTCTTACGCCGTCTCGAATCGGCTTCGTGCAGTCGGAGCCAAGAATATGAGTGGCGAAATCTCGATGACCGTTGCTCGTGGCATACGAGAGAAAAAAAAATATAAGGAGGGAACTTGCGGTCGTTTTCGTTTACCTTTCACTTTGGGACTTGAATTTCATGGCCCATTCAACGTTAATCTTTAACACCTGAGTTGCGATCTTTTCGATCAATTGCTTTACACGTTTGATTTTATCCGCTTCGGCTCCACCGATTATCCGAATAGATTTTTTAACACATTTGCAGTTTAGCCGACCCGAGTGATATAAAAACTGATCATTTTGGCTTTCGGCGCAATCGAAATTCCGCGGATATTCCCAAAACCTAATCCTTCCTCACTGACGTTTCAAACGCAATTTTCGTTCGTCACCACTGATTTTTCTACGAACTTCCGATGCCAGAAACGCAATGATAAAAAAATACGCGTATTTTTTAAAATTCAATTCGTCAACTCTTCGATAACTTCACAAATGAAAGGATAATATTTTTCAGCTATTTTTTCATTTATTTTTGTTATCAAATGCTAGAACTCGTTTATTTGCCGCTGAATTGATAAATGGCGTATTGGTAAATTGGTACAGACGTACTAACGGAGAGAGCAGTCAGATATCAAGGGGTTGTTGGGGAGGGAGCGAGGAACGGTTTACCCCTCCGACGCCACCTCTTGCCTCAGTGTTGAGGTAACAATTTAGGTAATGCAAGGGTAGTGCGTGCATCGTAGCATCGATGTATACTAAAGATGATGTACTCGGTATACGTAACTACCGTTTCGCTGTCTGTTAGTCTGCTTCAGAACTCTGGAATATGGAGCTTCTGTTCCACAGATGCATAGGCAACTCAGTACATTAATCACGGCTATTGCATTACAATTATTACGATACTATCGCGACAATCTCAACAAAAATAATATTCGTACGTAAATCTCTTAAAGATCGATAACTTTATCGGGACAAAATATAAATATTTAAAAAGCATCTAATATTTACGCGGTATTGATAAAAAATGTAAGGATGAATATTATTCACCGCGGCAAAACTTTTTATATTAATTATTTTTCACATCCCAGAGAAACGAAACTTTTTGCTAACATCGTCCGCGTTTAACATCAATAATATAGTGATTTTCAAGTTTACATGTTTAAAATAGCGCGGTTACGAAAACAGAGTAAAATTGGACTGAAAAGAAAGCGAATTTACATTCTGCAGGTGTTTGAATAGTATATTAAATAATGTGCGCCTCCGGTCTGAATACATTCTTAAAAAAACAAATCTGTGGTCGTATTCCCTTAAAGCATCGATAGTACCACCGTTGCTGAAGATTGCTACAGCATATAATTAAATCAGTATAACCTTTGTATTTTTTTCGGAAACGCTGTATTTTCGATGAAAACAAAAATCAACATACCTATCTTTTTAGAGACTTCGAACAGATCAATTGTACCGCAAACAACTATCGTAGAACAGTGCTATGCTCTATGGAGCTTCAAAGTATGCGAGGAGAGTTAAATCCAAACCGCGTGCGAATGCAAACTCCGTAGTTTGACCGAACCGCAATTAAATTGTTGCCACTACAGTGGTGTGTTTCTATATAACCGATAGTTCCTCCAACGCAAACTGTGCAACAGACCGCTCAGTACACGAAGTCTCAGCATTCTCGTGAGGTTGAAAGAAAAACTGCGTAATCTCGACACCGTATCGTTGTACTCAAAGCACATTGTCCTCATCTCTATTCCAGTATCTCCGTAATCTCCGTTATAACATCCGCTTGAACGGCAGCGTAGTCAAGATTTCAACTAAGTTTCTTTGCTTTCACGTAGACGCTTTGCTTCTGCGGAGTTTCTCACTGCAATTGCAGCGAAGTCGTTGCCGTGGCACGGATCGTTTTACTCCAAAGGAGCTTTTAATCTCGCGAAAACGCGCGTAGAACCCGAATCTGTGTTTTCTCTTCAACAGAGATTTCATGCAGCTTTGGCAATTACCAAATAAACACTTTCGCTTCGTTTTTCAAGTGCAAAAACTTCGGAAAATCGAGAGGTTACGAAAAAAAAAAAAAAAATTGGGGGAAAAAAAAAACAAAATAAATGTATGTCGGATCAGGCGGAGGCACAGCACAGTGATCCAGCGCGAGAACGAAGAATTTTTCGCGGTCGATTCTTCGGCGACGTTTTGTTCATCGGTCGGTGAAAGCTCTGTTTCTCGGGGTTTGAGTTCACTCGTCCCTAGTGAATGGAACGATGGAGCGAGAGAATTCGTGCGCGGAGATGAGACGAGGCGTTCGCGGCCTCGGGATAAATCTCGAGCG
Organism: Buathra laborator; assembly: GCA_934046635.1. NCBI lineage: Eukaryota > Metazoa > Arthropoda > Insecta > Hymenoptera > Ichneumonidae > Buathra > Buathra laborator. The sequence goes on from OW203900.1 coordinate 13,411,184, forward strand.
ATTCCCGTGGGATCTAACAGACGCCAGTTGATGGCGAGTGTGGGAAGAGGACGTTGAGGAACGTTGAAATGGGGATCGAGTAAACGTGCTGTGTGTCTACGGTGGGGGAGGGTACTGAAGACCGAGTCTAGACGAAGTCAGACAGCATATATATATCTACCAGTCCCGCGTGTGAGTGTTGAACATTTACCAGGGAAACGGAGCGAGATAGCCAAACCCGCACCGGCACTCGATGACTATAATACCGCATTCACATTTTTCTTCGTCTCCCGTGAGGCACACTACTACTTCGTATACACTCCCGCGCGTACTCTCACTTATTTCTTACTTTCTTTCTTTATGTCCTATCGAAACGCGCGTCACAGCGGAGACAGAAAATAGAATGTAACCCACAGATCGCGGTGAAGCGAAGAAAAAGAGCGCCGAGTGCGTTTTACTACACGAGATCGAAGGGGCAAACTTGACACGGCGTTTGGCGAATCGCGAAAAAAGTAAATTGATCCGCTTCCGATGGAAATCGCCTTTATTCGTGAAAAACGAAATCGAAATAAAAGAAAATTTCTGTATCTATCGGTTTTCGGAGTGGGCGTCGTCAGAAAAATTATGATAATGCGATTCGCTGAATAATGATAAGTTTACGGCACCTGCTTTTTTGTGTTCTGGGAATTGCGTTAATAATAAAAGAATTAATCATCAGTGGGATCCCCGACCATTAAATCGCCATTTTTCGATATTTTTATAATAACTATTTGATTTTTGTGTTAATTGATATATAACGGATATTAGTTTCGTCACTTCCGTCGTTGGTAAAAAAAAATTGTATACCGATAAAGCGGCTAACGTAATAATACAAATTTGCGTTATTTTCGAGTGCGAGAAGTAAAAAAAAATTGGACCCAAAACGCTCGAACTGTTGAAGTATTTTTTATTTAAATTACATAAAGCTTTTTTTTTATTTGAGCCCTTCGTACCTTCACTGTTTTTCAACAGCTATATTGCGGCAAACAATTAGTCGATTTATTTCTCAAGCGGATCGTAAAGTTTGGTTTTTCGGCGGCTAGAGATACAGAGAAAAAAGCTACGGATGTTATACACGTATATATCCGATACACTAACGCGAACTAACAGTACGAACAAATCGTGGCGGAGAAACTCCGGGTGGTAAAACAGGAGAGTAGATATAGCTTTGCGGAAGGGAGGATAAGGGTGGTTCGTGATGCACCGGTCGAACTCTGTGCTCCCATTGCTTCGTTTACGAGCTTTACGATGCACGTGCGCGGACGGTCGTTCGGGGCACAGTTACCAAAGTCCCACCAACCTATCTTTCGCACTACAGTTACTGTAACATTCCATACCGGTGGTTATTCGCAAAACCATCGTGTGGTCTCCTTGTATATTTCTCGAATATTATCCGTCAGAATCCTCGAAAACTAGAAAAACTTTAGTTACACGCGAGATATATTAGCTTTTCAATAATTCGATGGAATCGTCAACTTCCATAGATCGCCTTCCTTTCTGCGTTCCTCAAAAATCTAAACACAGTTGCCAATTTTTTTTTCATCGACAACAATTTATTATGCAGAGTAAATTTTATAAATTCTTTTTCTTTGAAATTTGAGCAAAAAAATTTGATACTTTCATCAACGTAACATTGTTTCCACAAGTTTTTTTCGGAACTAAAAAAAAAAAAAGAAACATAAAAAGGAACAAGGAAGCTCTCCAAACTTCGCTACAATCTCTGCATAATGTAGTTAGCGGACGAAACTTTTGTAAACTGTGAATCACCGACTCCTATATTCCCCTTACCGGGGTACTAAGAGAGTAACGGATGAGCCAAAGCGTTCGGAATATCTAGTTTCGGCGAGTTATAACGCACACACCAAGTGTGGAACTTCGTATACGCGGATAACTCCTTACTCCGCTGTACTTGGGATGTCTTCCTCTCTCCTGCGTATCGTGAAACAGCAATTATTGTCCTTAGTTATCGCGCTGTCGGGTGAAAACGTCATCTCCTGTGGAACATTTCGAGTTGTCGTCAGTAGTATTGTCGTTGGTAGGTAATGCCAAGCGGAGAAGTGGAAGTAGGTGCGCTCCTCATTGTCACTGCGTCACTGCAACTAGTTGGCCGGCTTGCGATTTAACCCCGAAACACGGAATGTCGAATGGAGATACTGCATACATTGTCGACACCCGAGAAAATGGTTCTCTCCGTGTCTGAGTTACACATTCAGCATGACACACGTACGTTTCACGCGCACGAGATCTCGTGCCCACTGCTCGTTGGATAGTGGGTACGCATGCCGGGGTATAACTGTAGATGCGAATGAGCGTAGAGGATGACATGCATAGGAGTAAATACTAACACACATTCCGACACACATCTCATTCGCACATCCTGTAAGACACAGCGAGCTTTCGAGGATTCGTGATCTATGCGAACCGTTGTGCAAACGAGGGAATGGATCGTAACCGCGCGCCGATTTGCGTGCATCCGAATGCACGCTGACGATGTTCGATCGATAAGCAGTTACATTTCGAGACTAAAATCACAAGGACAGTGTTTATTTGTCGTAAACATGTAAACATTGCCATCGGTGGCCTTTGGTTATCGGCAAGTTGACACTGATACCGATACCGATATCGATAAGGAAAAATCGGTATCGAAGTATCGGCAGGAAAAATCGGTATCGAAATATCGGCGAGAAAAATCGAAATTCTATAGCGATGAAAATAAATCGTCAAAGATACACGATACTTTGGCCGTTTTTAGATTTTTCTCTCCGGAAAATAACCGCGAGAGTTCTCGGAACACGTCGGCGACGCATAAAGAGTGACACAGAACTTTTGAAGACTCATGAATAGCCGACGCGTGCGACTCGTTGCTACGGGATAGCGAATGTAGGCAGGTGTAGGCACGAGGGAAGAACAGTTCTCTCGTTATTACTGGGTCACGCGTGAGCTTGACACGGTGTCAAAGGTACGGAGCAGCGTTGAGAATGTTGAGGGAAATGAGAATAAAAAAAAATAGAAGAGATGAAAAGAGCAAACAAACAGAAAAAGCGAAACTCTTTCATTGTTCTCGTCGGATAGTGAAACTCGGTCGTGAATTCATGATTCGCGTGTGCGAAGAAACGGATTCGTGTCAAATAAAAAAAATTAATATTAGCTCACTGGGGCAATTTTTACTTACTTTCTACACAATTATTATTATTATTATTATTATTATTATTATTGTTATTATTTTATTATTATTTTATTACTTTTTTTTTATTCGCTTGCAGGTATGTAACATGGATTCTTCACATTACTACAGTAATGCAATTCAGTTCGATCGTTCGCGTCCGGTATGTACAATTTTCAGCGAATGTTCTAATTGATCAGAAAAAAATTTGCAAAATTTTATCATTTCATTCTGCGCACTTAATACGAATCGTTTCCCGAAAGCTTTCAAGATTCTCAGAAGTCTTGATGCTCGCGCGAATATGAAAAAGTCACTTTTCATTTTCTCTCTTTCACTTCTATATTTGTTCGTCTCATGTAGAAATTCATGGATTTCGTCTAGTCGTAGTATTCGTAGGATTTATTTTTATCTCCCAAGTGAAATGAAAAAGCTCAAGGGAGCTTCGAAGCGCGGACGCATTGCTTCCTATGGAGTAAAAAAAAAAAAAAAAAAGAAAAGCGGAGCTCGTAGAAGCGCGACCGGCGTCTTCTTGGGAGTAGTATAACAATGGATATCGTTGAAGGGCTTCTCTTCTCCACTCGCTGCTACTGCCGGTGCTACTATGCCATGACAGGTAAGTGGGCACCGGCGCCTCGTAGTTTCCATTTATACGGTACTTCAAGTCTGAAAGCTCTCGTCTTCTCTCATCTCACTCACGTCTTGAACCATCTTTTTAGTTTTTTTTTTTTTTTTTTCTTGTTTTTTTTTTTCCCACTTTTTTCAACTTCCTTTTTGCGCCAAAAGTATCTACACTTTGGAACTCGTTCGACAGACGCATAACGCCTCTTCTATTCTTGGTCGCGCTTATCAAACACGCAGTATAGTTTGCGAAGCTATTCGTCGACGATATGTTCGTCACATGTATCGCTATGTTGGATCGTTTTTTTTTCTTTGGCAGATCGATAAAAATTTACAAAGCAGTAAAAAAAGGAGATGCGGAATCAACGAGAAACGATTGGATAGTATAAATCTGTTCCTTTCTACTTTGTTAATTTTTATAGGGCCTTCGATACAATACAGTCGATGAGTAGCGTAAAAAAATTGTAGTTAAAAGAAATGATGGCTATTTATCGTTGTATTCGAATGTTTATTCCCTTATCAGTAGCATTTTTCCTACGTAAACATTTCAATGGATTGAATCGTCGTTTCAATTTTCATATCACTTCTGCAATCATTACTGATAACAGTAGAATTCTCGTACAGCGCGCAACTATTTCATTTGCGCAATGTATGGATATTTTATTTGATATCTCCGGAATATTTTCAATTTTCGAGGGATACTAAAATTTTTGATAAAAACAAGAGGTGGTTGAACCGTAATAAAGTTTTACTGGATCTCCTGAGTTTTTTTTTTCGCTCTCTTACCGGATCTCGACGGTTCTACTCTTTTATTTTTCCGTCTTTCGCTTGTCTCCGCCTACGTCAGTCGCCACGTTTTATCCATTTATCATAGACTATCGTCCCAGGGGAGGCCTTTTCCCTTTTCCTTCTGTCCCCGAGTCACCTCGCGGAACCGAGAAAGCAAAAGAGGGGACGAAGACGAAGAGAAAGATGGAAAAAAAGAATGCTGCAGAGAAAAAGCGTCTTGACTCGCTTCCTCTCTCGCGGCGTTGGAATTTGATTTGCATTCTTTTCAGGCGCATTCGATAAGGCACGTTTCGCAAGTTCTGATTGGTGGTACGCTCTCAGCTGTAGGGCGCTTCGCAAGCCGTTTCCTCGAGGATTTTAGCCATCCTAAGAGATCGATGATCAATTTAGCTTTCGTTTTGACACTCTCTTCGAGGTGTCGGGGAGAACAATAATACAGATAAATTAAGCTCTTCCCCCCGCGTATACATACAAAATCATTTATCTTTCACTAATTTCAATTTATTAATGCAATTTTATTCGACAAGACAACGTGTCCCAAGTTTTTAATTTCCGGTTCAGAAAATTCACTCGCCATTCGCAGCCCTAACTGGCAGCATCATTTCCGGCTTGCAAAATCCGACAATTGCGTGAACATCGTTTGCGCATCAATCAGAAATAATCGTCTGATCGGATCGATAATTACCTTTAACAAATGATACAAAAGTCGAATAATATCACGCTACCGATTTGTAAATACTGAATGTGCGCTAAAAGTTGAGACAATGAATTTATTCGATAAAAAAAAAAAATGTATCCACTTTTCGCTAGAATTTTTTTTTTTTTTACTCGTGTTATAATTAAAATTATCGCTAGACAAGCAATACTTGCAGATCTCGTATTTTGGTTGTTAAGAAAAAATGATAGCGAGAAGTTAAACAGACATGAAGAGTTGGATGATAAAGGGTAGTAGCAAAATGAAAAGTATGTGGACACGAAGGTATTACGGTCGAAAATTCCATCTCCGTGCCTCGGGTTGCCAAGGATTCGCAGATTTTTTTCTGCTGCAAACCGAACGTGGAAACCGCGCAGGAAACGTTATAATACGCTTCGCAGGATACATTTAATTAGAGTAAATTGTAATGGAACAAAAACCCGAACAAAGAAAGAATTGGATATGGGCTCGTTGGACGAGTTAAAGAAGGATAGAAAAAAGAAAAAAAAAAAAAAAGCCGTAGGACATCGAAGAGAGAGCTCTTTAACGAAAAAAGAGTATCGCACTGGTACATTTTCATTCTTTTCTCACGTTGCTCGATTTTTTTTTATTTTGTCCTCTCACCCTCGAGATCTAACAATAAGGTTGAAGCCCGTAGCCCGCTCCACTTTCACGTTCTCTACTTTTCGTGTTCTCTTCTTTTTCGCTTTCTACTCTTTCGACGGGGTGGCGACGCGGAACCCAAGGACTTCGAGTGCCTGCTTCGAATAATCGAAACACACCCGCGCCCACCGGAGCTTCGATTCTTTCTTCGCCATCTCTCCTTCGAGTGACGTGACGTCGTTTCTTTATTTTTCGCCCTTACATAGCGTTGGAATAAGTATCTTCGTTTGACTGGATAAGGAATGGTTTCTCGACCCTTAGCCCCTTAACATCCCGTTAAGCTTTCAAAGAGTTCGAATCTTCCAGGATTCCAGGTATCTGCCATCATATCAGAAGATGATGTTCTCGGAGTTAGACATACTCTTCCGAGAGCGTTCTCCCCAAACCCGAGCCCTCCGGTCAATATAAAAAATAGTAATCAATTTTTTTTCTCGAATTCTGACACGTATACGATCGACCGAAAAAAGTCTCATCGAAAGCGAATATCGCCCATATCATCCTCGATGAAACTTTTCGTTTGATCGTATATTTCAACCCCCGCAAATATCAAGTTGATTAAACATTTTATCAAACACATCGCGCTTTCACACGCCTACGAGGATAGCTATGTCTGGACGACCAAATAGGACGATAATGATTCGAAAAATGACCCCAATGATAGATAGATCGTACGCGGGGTAAACCGATTTTTACAGCGTCGTTCGTATAAGAAATCAGATTGAATGATGACTCGACGACAGGCTCCGATGACCCGAGGAAATCCGGAGATCGTGTACAGCTGTGGCGTGTGTGTTGGTTAGTTTGCGTGTCGCGTGTATGTCGCATGAGGCACGTGCACAAGTGGCAAATCGAACCGGGGTACTCTCGAGAATGGGGAATCAATTGAATCGTCGTCTAGTCTGTGCTTGGATCGTGCATCAAGACCTGCCAACATCCAAGCACTGCAGGCTTCCCGAACCCACAGCGGCGATTCTACCCGGGAGTTTGCAGGAGCGAAGCCAGCAGGGACGGGCGGGGTTTAGGGAGCCCATAGCTCAAATCGAGTGGCTTCTAACGCCACAACCGTGTCCACGAGAGTTGGCCGAGCTCTCTGCTCCCTGCGTTGCTGAAAACCCCCTCCACTCACCCCCTATATACCTCTGAATTATAATAGTGTTATATACGTATGTGAGGATTATGCATATGGATGACAAGCCATACTATATTATCTATTATCTGTCGTCTGGGGAACGCCCTTTATCGCTGTATACGGGGATGAACATTGGTAGATACTCTTGTGACGTGTCATCATGCAAATTCGAGATTTGTCATCGTGTTCCTCTAATCGCGAACGAACGAGATTGTATCGATCGTTACCTCTGTACCAGCCGTCGTTACAAATTGCAACGAGGCATTCGTCAATGGGAAACAGTGTCGGTTCAATCTATCGGTAGCGCGGAAACACGATTTCCTATCAATCGATGAAAAGGGATATTTGGAAAAAAAAAAAAAAAAAAAATTGGTACTTCTGTGTACTTCTGCGTGTAATCACGTAAATTGTATGTGAAAACACTTTTAGTGGTTTTAGCTTTTAGATCGGTATTTTATTTTATTTTATTACGTAGTACGGGCCGTATACCATTTGTTGCATTTTAGTTTATTGGCACGTAATCAAAACTCTCGAGACTTTGATTGCTCCAAGTACCGCCAGAGGGGCCATAAAGTTTTTGTGGAGACTTTGCATTTTTTTACATCAATTTTCGGAAGTGCTGCAGCGCTTTTTTAGGACACTTTGCCTTTTGTCACAGAATTTCCAGAAGGGCGTCACGCTTTTACAGGGCTCTTTGCATGTACTTTAAAATGAATTCCCAGAGGAGCCGTAACATTTTTTCAGGACATTTTGCATCCAGCAGTCTCGCTAAAGATGTTTACAAAAAACTGAATAAAGTTTTCGCACGAATTATCATTGTTTCATCGATACGATTAGCAAATATTAGTAACTCAACGGGATAATGGTATGAAAGGATTAAAAGTCATAATTAATAATGTCCGTAAACTCCCTCAGGCGAATGCATCATGAACAATAACAAAAGTTGAGTACAAAACACGATAATACATGCAACTAAGTCATCATTGAATTATTCCCGATTTGCGGCTTACTTCGCTTTTGCCTCTGAGTATAGCAGAGTCTTATCGAAAGCTGCTAAACTCTGATCCCAGTTTACATCAAAGTCACAAACATCGACAGGATTCAAGAAAAAATCGGGCCAAATCACAGAAAAACAAAAATCACAGAATTACCCAAAAGATCGGCAACGTCTAAGTCGAGATTCGGCGATATAAATACACATCGAGTTACCCTAATACTGACTGAATTTCTTCATGACACCCTTAATCTTCAAAAAATCGAAAAATTCCCAAGATCTACGATCTATTTATGATTCCCCAAGAGAGCGTAGAAGATTGACAGAGATTCAACAGCGTCTATTGAGACCGCAGCGGATCGGGACTAAGTCTGATACAAGATTAAGCTCCGGCATGTGTCCGCGACTAATTCTGTTACAATAGGGCGGTGGGGTATGTGTAGCCGGACGTAATAGCCGCACACCAAGGCGTACCCCGATGAGCGAGCCTCGACTCTCAGACGTTTAAGCCAGAGACGAGGAATGGTTTAACGTGAATAGCATGTATATCCCGACTGGCGAAGGTACCTCTGATGTCGTAGTCGCGACGACATCGTGCGCTTATACATACAACGTATACATGAACCATCGGAGGTTGCAAATGCATGCACACGTACCACGAGTAGTGTGTTCTCTCGTAAGCCAGCTGAACCAACACAGGACCATTTCACCCGACAGGATAGTCCGCTTGCTTGCGAAGCTTCTCCCGTTGTCGGCATCGGCGAAGGACCGGTACAGTGGGACAAATCTACAGGACTACAGGACAACCCAAACGGTAGACGCAACGCAGCAGTGAATGGTAATGGTGTGCCGGTGTTTCCAGCGTGCGCGCGGACTTCGGCGTCGCTCTTTGCGGGGCTCCGACACGCTTGCGTCGCCTTCGCAAGCCCCGTTGCTCGGGGCAACCGGGCGATGGGGGATGAATCTCGCGACGCCCGACGGCTCGGTTCTCCAGTCGCGGGTGGGGCTGTTGGTCTCAGTGCGCTCCACGACGCCGAACTGACCACGTACAACATAACATCCCTATCTCGACCCATCCCCGTCTCTCGCCGGTACACCGAAGTTCCTTGCTATCATTTAAAAATCAACGAAACAGATCGCCGAACCGGTTTCGAGAAGCGGAAAATTAAATAAATAAAAATTCAAGAACCCCCGTTGCGCCACTGTTTTGACAACGTTTCAAAGGTTCATTCGTTGTAATGCCACGCGACACCCGGCGAAAAACATCCCGGTAATTCCGCCGGTTTAACTCTCGACGTTTTTTTCCCCCAAATTCGTCGGGAATACTAAAGCAGAACGATAAAAGTAAAACAAGAATAAAAACTTTGGAAACTGTTTGTACGAACTGTTTTTCTATTTCGACTGCCTGATGAAACGGAATAATTTGTGTGTTTAAAAAGTTTCACGGTAAATCAACGTGTTCGTTGTTAAGGAAATACAATAATAGACACTTTTAAGGAGAGAAAAGGGGAGGTGGAGAAATAGTTTTGAAGAATTATTGCAGAGTAGCGCATGACGAGAGATACAGAAGTTATTAAAGTAATATAGGAAGAGATGCTGACTGACTGCGAGTGCCGGTGCTGAGAAAGCCTTTGTCGTCATTGTCTTCGTCGTCGAGACGTGTCTGGAAAAGGACCTGCCGGTCGACGAACTCTCCTCCCGCGTACACCCTGTTCTGCACAACAAATATATACACGTCTCTGATAAAGTGGGATTCACTCCGTGCAGTCGAGTTTTTTTTTTTTTTTTGTTTCTTTCTACTTTTCTTCGCACTCGCGTTAGCGTACCGTTTGTACGCGGGCTGTTAAAAAAATTTAAAAAAAAGCTAAAGGTTACAAAAAGTGCCGGAAGGTTGATTAAACCGTAAAAATTAATTCATTTGCACGGTGCGGGTGAAATGACTCGGTGTGCGTCTACACGGATGAACTAACGAAGTTTTCAAGAACGCAGCAAGGAAAATTAATTGGCGCTCCGTTTTATATTCATTAAAATACGGCTTCGTATAATGTGGTGAACTGTGCAACGACTCTGTGTTTTGAGAAACTGAAAGGGGAACGAAAAAAAAAAAAAAAATCATCTATCGCAACGTATCTTCTTTTATTCGTAGTGCGACGACGTTTGGAAGCTTTAAGTATGTAGAGATTCGCGAATCTCCGATGTGTATAGAAAAAAAAAAAAAATTCGTAAGTAGGTGAAAAAAATTAGTTTGTAAGTCGAGAATAATTGTTGCAGGATTTCGGCTACTGTAATCAGTTTTGGCATCTGATTTGACGCGAAAAACGTGAAAATAGGAAAATTAACCAAAAAACATCGAAGGAAAAATTTGATATTCATATATACTTTTCGGTAGTTTTCTAGTATTGTTCAACTACTGTTTCCTTTAATCCTGGCGATGATAACACGATAGTTGAAAACTCATTTCAAGGATATAAAGGAACAGAATGAGATTAGACTATTATGAGATTAAAATTCCTCCTCTCGACGCCAACTCGGTCAACGCTGCTTCCCGAGATGTTTTTTTTTTGGTGTTGTTGTTGTTTTTTTTTTTTTCGTCTAAAGCGTCTTTTGCTTTTTGTACGTCTCGCTTACCACTCTCGTTTATACCAGCTGTTAATTACACTTCCGCGTAGTTATCAACTTATCACCTTTGAAAACTTTGTTGACTCTGTGTCGTTCCTTATCACTATATGTGGTTGTGACTCCGAAAACTTTGACGATATCCACGTGGATATCCACTGGAGCAGTACTCATCGTTTATTCTTAGCAACTAATGCAGTTTGTTATTTTTGCAACCATTCTGAAATTATAAAAATAAAAAGTTCAATAGCGACAACGAAAAAGCATCGAAGCATTTTTCGAACTCAATTAACGTGTAGTCAGCTGAAGAGTTACTTGGTATGGAACAGAAATACTCTGCCGCTTTGCACCGGAATTAAATTCAATTTGGTTTAATCCTTTTTTATTTTTTTCCTCGAAATTGGATGAACACTTATGACTTTTCACGTCTTCTTAATTTCATGTGAGATGTTTTAGAATAGAGTTTAAAAAGTCATGGTACAGTGTCTCCTCCGTCGTGTAGCGAAAGTAATTTATGCGAGCGGCCGCAGAGTTCCTTCGCGAAGGGGAAAAACTTCACTCGGGTAGCAGAAAGAAAATTTTCGAGATGCCGAGACACACGTAGCATTCACGAGAACGTACAAAGTATAACGCCGCGAGAGGAACGAGTAAAAGTCTCGCGGGCGTGGCTTTTCCGGGTGTCACAAGACACAAAGAACTACCGGAACATGTTGGTGCACATGCGAGTGTGTTTCTTCTCTTGTGGACACGCGGGAGACGGTGAACCCGCGCGTACCTCTCGTAGAAAAGTTTCTTCGTGACCTGACGGCTCGAGGAATAAGAGAGAACCCCTCGCTGCAACTCCGGGCGGCACTACGGCTGTAAAAGTGCTTGAGGGGTGGAGAAACGAAAGCATCAGAAATACGTGCGAAACTCGAGCCACTTATTTCCTCGCAACGTCGCGGTTATAAGCGATTCCCATTCTCGCTGTGCTAAGGTCTAACCCCGTTCTCGTACAGTACTTGTTTTTTTTTTCATCCCCTCTCGTTGCATCGTGTTATTGCGGTACAACACCGGCGTGATTGCTCTTTGAGTTATTCGAAAGTCCTAATTTCATTTCTTACACACGAACATTTTATTTCCGAAAACACAATAAATTTTCGTAGAGACTTCCAACCGCAGCAAAATTTGCTGTTTGCCGTATAGATGCAAAATATACCATTAATATTGAATATCCAATTTTTTTTCTTTTTTTTTTTAACAGTGATGAATTAGAAGAATTTTTTTTTTTTTTTAAATAATGCGATTAACATTTTTTTTTTTTCGACAAGAATACGAATATTTATGACGACTGTGTTTTTGGATGCAGAAAAGAAAAAAAAATTACTTTTTTTTTTTCGAATTTTTTACCCCTCCGTTTTGTTATGAATATAGCGAATTCGCGTTTGCGTGAGAAGCAAATAAGCGAATAAGTAGTCTCACATTTTATTTTATGTTTTAATATCAAATGAAAAACCGGGGAAAACGCAGGAGCGCCAATTCGTATCGTATTATTAATATCAACCGAAGTTAATGGCAAATTATGCGAGGAAATCAGTGAGACAGATATCGGATATTTGATCGCGGATGCTGCACGATAAATATAAATAAATAAATATTCTCTCGCATAGTCCGCTATTTTTTTTTCTTCGTCGATTAAAAAATCGTGGAAAAAGCTGAACGTCAATTAATCGTATAATTAGTACCTATCAACCCGTTATACTATGATTGGTATAATTAAGTGGGATGAAAAATGAGTGAACGAGATATAATATCGGATATTTGATCATCAATAGTATATAATGCGAGATACATTAAGCTGCAGAAATTGATGAACGATTTTATATCGATAATTGTACCGTTTATTAACGATCGACTGTGTTTACCTAATACACATCGAATCCAACGACCCGAGAAACTCTATTCGCTCGTTTACTCGTGTAAAAAAATTGCAATCCTTTAGTTTCCTCATGCAAACAAAATTATTTGCCTTCGTTAATATCGACCATTCGCTATCGTTAGTTCGTCACTTCAAATAGAAATTTGTCAAAAGTTCTACGAACATTAGTCACATTTGATCCGACCGATACGAGCCCTACATGCGAAGAATTCCACGAGGTATTGCGAAATTTAAGAATTATTCTCGTTAAGCTTATTGGCTTCTCGAATTTGAAATCTGATGAGATTTTCTTAGAATTTCGAATGGACTTCAAATTTAATTTTTAAAAAACTTCCCGGGGCGGTAATACGTTAAACATCGATTGTTTCTGTATGCAATGCTTGCGTTTAAAATTACTGCACTTTCGAAGCCGACGTCTACGAAAGACGAGACGACAAAATATACATTAGAAAGCTAACTATTTTGCTTCAACGAGACGACTGTTGCAAAATGAAAATTGATTGTGGAGGCAGTGGGCGACGACGTGTGCGATGCTGTGGAAATTTTCAGACGATCGGCGAGGGTGCGAGGGGTATATAGACGGAATAGTACGTTGTGCGAATAGTTGATGCTGGTCGCGTGTCTGATGGGGGAGAAGGCAGGGAGATCGAAGACAAAGCTTCGGCAGACATAGTAGCTCTCGCCAGTTTCTCTTGGTAAATATTGACTGTCGTTCTCTCCCGTCGAGAGCCTATTGAATTAACAATTCCATTAAGGTCTCTCGTGAAAATTCATGGTACGACCTCTGTGCCTCATGGCTCCTTCCGTCAGTTGGATTACGCGACGTTCAACGTCGGACATCGTAGTTTCCTCGTCTGTTAACGTTATACTGTTATTTCTGCAGTTATTTCTGCTGCTATTTCTGCCATTAGCAGATAAGCTCCATTCCGTCTGAAACTTTCTATTATGCGTTTCGGTTTAAACTTTCGACGCCGGCGTTCATCTACGATCCTAATTAGCTACTAATCTAATGAAAATGCTTCCGAAAACATAAGTTTGATTTTGCTTTTACATAATTGGTTCTTTATTTGCTCCGAAGAACTTTTTCAATTTTGCGCAACCATCGAAAACATATCTGTCGAATTTCAGTGATGTATTTCTCACCCGAACATGTCGATAAAATCGGAAATACAAGAAAAAAAAAAAAAAAAAAAAAAACGCGCCATTGTACGCAAGTCTGCAATTGGGATTCAGCGAACGATAAAAAATAATGTCGATACACGGATAGATCGAGATTTTCGCGGAGGGAACGAGCGCGAAAGGTTTACCTTCAATTACCGTATCCCTTCGTTCCTCACCAGTGATTAATATCGCTGACCCGCTGGGGTTGCGAAATCGAATTGGTTACGGCTTTTAGACACGTTCCCCGGGGTCACGTTAACGATCCTCTACCAGTCAGGTATACGTGCTTCATACACATTCCAACACCGACATATCTACTTATATAGATATCTGTAGGAAAAAAGAAGAAAAAGAAACATCGAGACTTCTGGAAAAACGCATTTGTCCAGAACCTCTTAAAAGATTAGCGTGTTGTTGTTGAGTGGTTTCGGAAATCCTGGAATTCCTAGAAATGGACGTGAATTTTTTTGTCCCGAAAAATTTCTCAAATTTTTTCGCTGATTCTTCATTTTTTTTGTCTTAAATTTCGACTTTTTCATGTCCCTATGTATATTTTTTTAAATCTTTGCCTCTATTTCTATCATCGAGCTGTTAGTTCTGCGATGCATACAGAGTCGATTATATACTTTGTATTAATGTATCAAAAAAGAAATATAGTTTAGTACTTTTCTTAAATATCCCTAATGATCTCGAAAATATCCTAGAAAAGTCATTAAATTTTGCGCGAACCATTTGCTCGGCACCATAATTAGGCACTACCAGTTAATCGCCAAAAAAAATGTATCCAAATATTGATGAAGTTTGAGAATCGTCCGTGTGTAGCACGTCATTCGGTATAATATAACGTCAGCAGCTTCGTTGCTCCATACGGTGTACAGTGTGAAAGGGTTATCTGGACGCACGGCACGTGCGTAAACAGAATTCAATAGTAGAACAGCCATAGGGTGCCAATAGTGTGACTGTTACACATACAAAGTTTCGCGGTACGTACGGAAGATAACTATGCATAGAGGAGGTGAACAGGTGCACCAGCGTCAACGCACACCAATTTCCATTGGCAAAACCACGCGGCTCGTTGAGAAGCACGAAGCGCCGTATGCGAAATTCTGTGTTGCGTGTACAGTGCGTGTATAAACGGAGGGGAAACATATGCTACCAACACCCCTCGACAAATACACCGTTCGTGTGAATAGTAGCGATGCTTGCACTGCAGATAGAATGGATGTCGCGTCGAGACTACGACGCTGTTGTATATTAGCAATTTAGTGAATTCGGATAGATATGCAGATACGGGAGATTCGATGTGAAAAGTCTGGCCGTTGACTCTTCTTCTTGTAATCAAGAAATCCTGCAATTTGATTAAAAAAAAAATAAAAAAAACCCAAATTAACAAGATTCGCGTAAAATGACGTCATTTAATGATCGAACGGTCTGACGAACTTACATATTCATTATCGTTATTATCGAACTACAGTCCAAGCTCCGTATTCTTAACTCGACGGGACCGGACCCGTTCCCTTTTCTGTATTTCCCCTATCGTCCCTACTTCCGGTCAGTTGTTACGAATAGGGGTAACGAGAGGTATACGCGTCCGTAGGTGCGAAGCCACCTTGTACCTGCTGCGCGTGCGCAGTTTACATTTTACGAAATAGGCTCCCCTTGGAGTGGGGCAAACGGACTCAGGGGAAATACAGTTAAGGGAACTCGTTGTCATGGTAACGAGTTAAAATATAGGATCGGTTAAGTTAAGGAGAGTTAAGAATACGGAGCTTAGACTGTATTTAAAAATTCGGCGATTAAGCAGAACTCGTCTGATTTGATTTTTTTTGTGTACTGAAGATCTGCAAGTGCTCAGTTCGCAAATGAATATGCAAATTCGCTGTTTGAACTCTCGTATTATGGTCGGTCATTATAATTATTTTATTGGATTTTTTTAACGCGATTCAGAGGTTAAAACAATAAATAAAAAATTTTGATTAAAGACATTTGGTATGCGCCGTACAAATTACACACGTGATTTCTGTATCGGAATATAATCAGTGTGTAAACACACGGTGCATGTGTGTAATCTGACGGTAGGTCTAATAAATGTACGGATTATGGTTGAAGCACACAGGTTCGCTCCCCTTTACCTCGATATAGAACCTCGAGCCCCATTACGACCGTTTTCCGAGCCGAGAATCGTGTGCGTCTGGCGAATCAACCCCGGGCTGCCGTCTGGAGCCGCAAAGCACATTCGTTATGCCCCATTCGAGAGCTCGTAGTCGATTCCGTGCTTCGTGGTTAGAGCTTCGCAGCGGTTAACGGCAGGTTGTAGCGAAACAGCCTTGAAATTAATTCACTTCGTATACTTACGTGGTTACCTTCAAAGCCGATGGATGTCGGTATCGTGGTTTTCGATTGACGTTGATGAGCCTTGGAATATCACTGTCCCGATCTTTCACAGCACTTTCCTTTGCACACACTTAACATTCGCTTCCATATTTTATCCAACAGAACTCCGAACGCAAGTTTACTGCACCGCTAATTTTTTGTTATATTTACAATCAATTAAAACTTCGTAACTGGCCGCGTACTGCAGAATTTGAAAAACTCGAAGAAGTTTAAATAAAAAAAAAAAGTTTGATTGCCGCTCGTTGAAATACGGAAAAAACTTTACTACGAGAGGAAAACACTAACGACCCTTATGTACAGTGAATTCACCATGTATGAAAATATTAAACAAAAAAAATTATAATATTCCACTTGCAAAACGATTTATTTGTAAAATAATGTCGAATTTTCGATTATTTTTATAACTGATCAAAAAACATCGATATTGACGTCAGAGAAACGGAAAAAAACTTTGTAGCAATAATTTATTTGATAGGGAAATAATGAGCTGACGTATAATTTCTCATCGTCTATCGACGCTTCTATAAAGTCTTCGTAAGGTTTCGTTGTTTCAAAGTTTGCGACTCTAATAGCGTGTGTATCGTTGCTTCCGCTTTCTTGTCAACATTATCGAAGCTCGTCGAAGTAAGTTTTTCCCGTACATCGAGATCATTTAGATATTGACGACAAGAGCAACGATAAAGCTTAAAGGCGTTCGATAACTCACGTAGAAACCCTCCAGTAATGTATTAGCTTACCGAAAGACCGGATGGCGTGTCCCCTCTATACCGCTTCTGGTTTTGACAGGAAATTAAAAGTTTTCCGCGCAACGCAGCTCTACTCTGCACATGCACACCCCATAGGTACACTGGGAAGATCGTATATACAAACCCATTGTCAGGACCGCGCAATCGCCGGTGAAATAGAAGGTCTATTTAGATTGGAGACGGGATAGTAGTCGGATATCGACTGCCCGAGACAATCGCCCGCGAGTTTATGAAGGAGAATATAGTGGACAAACTTTTTCTCGTCTCGAACTGAAACCCTCCCACTGGTTGAGAATTTCACACCGAAGTGAATTCAGTTTCGCAACCCCCTCGGCTCCGTTTTTTTACGAAGAAAAACTTTGGTTCTTATATATATCGACGGTAATCAAACGGTCGAACTTATAAGAATTTGCGATTCAACTAAAACAATCGCTCGATCGATCTATCGACGATTTTTTAAAATTGATCCCATTGACCGAAATAATCAGCTAAATGCATGATTAACTCCGCTTTGGGGATTAAGTTTTGAATTTTGTTCTATAGTTAAAAATAATAATAATAAAAATCGATTATAAAATTTTTTGTGTTTCATAAAAATCTCGAAAGTGAAGAAAAAGTTGAAGATACATATTTAATATACTTAAACACGTTAACGAATTTTTCTAAGACTCCTTCTCACTTAAACCTGTTGCGTGCGATTCGTTTTTATTCCTATGTATCGAGAATATTAATATATACGGCTGAGTATCGATTTCACAACGTTGCGTTAAATACTATTGGATAAGTTGTGGTGCGCTTCATTTTTCTTTAAAGATCGTATCGCTCGTATTTATACGGTGAATAAAGACCGCCACCACTCGCGATAAATAGGGAGTACGTATTTCTTTCGATAAATCGCTCGATCGTGGGTCCGCGTGAAACGACAAACTTTCGACTGGCTTTTCTCTCTTTCTTGTTGAGCGCAAAATAAACTATCGACGATATATTGTGCGACTCTTAGCATTCTCGTTCTCTTTACTTTCCAAAGAGTCGAAGAAATATCGTTGGTCGCAAACGTTGCCGACGAAGGTTTTGTGCCGAATAAAAAAATCCGTTCACGTTGAACCGATCGTAGTATCGATAGCGAACCTCTGATATATGTGCCTCCTAATGGTTCGATCGTGCTGCGCCACGCGAATCGGTAAACTTTTCGATCTATGCTCGCCTCGCTGCTGTGTCTTCGTTTCTCCGTCTATCGGTCCGCATCGAAAATAAAGTGAAGCAGTGCATCCACCTGCTCCGGCGGAATCGTATTTGGTGCAAAAAAGAAAAAGTCGTTACTGTATCGGACTCTGCGCATCCCAACTAAGTACCGTATGGATAGATCGTGCGTTCGAAGCTCGAGGTGAACTTTTTAAACTCTTCGCATTTTATACTTCGCGATTATTCCCGGGATCTCAGCTGCGGGGTTGGGATTCAATGGAAGCAAAAAAAGCTCCAACAATTTACGACTTTAGCTGCTCTGAATATTCGAGGATAAGAGAACAAAGCGCAGAAAAGCTTGCAGTGTTGATTCAGTTAATTCATTGTTATTTTTTTTTTTTCTATCGGAATATCTTCGCGCATCCCAGGGTCACGTGAGGTTAACTCGAGATTGACCCAAGACTCGTACAACGTCGTAAAATCATTGTTAATTCGGGAAAAAGGTACTCAATCAATCGCATTGAAGGCGAAGAGTACACTTCTATAGAGTGCGGTGCCCTCGAGGCATCGTGTTTTAGGTACGGGGGACTAAGAAGAATGAGGGTGAGTGGAAAACGGCGGGGTTAAGGTGAAATAGTAGCGGGGAAAAGACGAAAGAAAGAAGAGGAGAAAAAAAGAGAAGTTCAACGGCGAGTAGTATAGCCGCCAGGAGGAACGAAGAGAATACGTAGTTCCCCTTTACCGTAGTCTCTTTCGCATACGTATCTTAGTATTATCTCACTTTATCGTTCGTATGCAAGGAGCTTTTCGTATGCACTATGGATGCCCTCTTGGCCGCTGCCGATTCTTCTTACCTTTTCTCTCGTTTTCATCCTCCAACTCCTCTTCCGCCTTCTCTACTTTCTCTTCTTCTTTTGCTTCTTCCATTCCCCACCGACACAGTTCGAATAAAAGTGGCGAACGCAGACCATGTGCCCCGAAGCTATTTCAACGTAATGCGGGGTCAGGTGCCATTCTATCCTATAAACGTAATCGCAATTCAGGAAAAAACACAGACGGACGGGTTAATCCGGCTAAGACGGCTGGTAAAATTATGCTAGAAAAATGTTCTTCTTTAAATAGGAACGGTCTTTAATGTACCGGATTTCCGTATGGATCCGGCAAATACATCTGCGACAAGATCTTCATTTATTTTTGCAAAAATCCACATCAAGACGAACAGTAAATTCGGATCTTTACATTTTTCGTTTAATATAAATAGAGGGTTAATCTCTGAATTTTCATTTGATTGAAGATAGTTACATTTTTTTCGATCTTTCGATCTTTAATGATGATGAACAGAAGATGAATAAACATTTTTATTGATAAAAAGAATTCTCTTTTCTCGAAGTATTTTGCTCATTAGGAATATTATGAATAGAATTTATTATTATTATTATTATTATCAGAAATTAGAGATCAAAATGACTTCAAAATGATTAAAAGACGATAGGGTTGAATGATTCTTTTTAAAATAGTTTCCTTCTATGGAGACACTTTGCTCGCAGCCATTGCTCTCTCTGTATTCTATACTAATAGATAAATGCCTCGAAGAAATCCATAAGTACTAAGTATCTTCGGAACGTCCTGTCTTCCTTTCTGCCCGTTTTGCCTCTTTATCTCATTGCTCGACCGGCCTGCGCCTCTCGACTTTCTTCAAGAAATTCAATTAGAACGAAGATTAGCCGACGCGCAAAACTTTCCTTCGGATTTTGCCTCCAACGATTTTACCGACCAATCGCGTATTCGCTTTCGCTGCATTCTCTTTTCTGACTCTTCACCACCACCGCGAGAATCGCCATTTTCTCTCGTTTGCCGTCAAATCATCGCAAATTGTCTCTTCCGTTCTCCACCTCTTCATAAACTCAAGCGAATCCCCTTATTACTCGGTATATCTAAAGCGAAGGACCACGAGACTCCCCCCTCCCCTGGATAATAATCTGAGACTGTTAACGAGGCTACGAAGCCACAGGACTGAATTATATCGCCCTCGTCGAGCGATAAAAAAAGGGAAAGATGTTAGAGAAAAAGAAAGAAAAAAAAAAGGGATTCGTAGTAAATCCTATGTAGTAATCCTACGTACTATATTCACTGTGCGAAACTTATTTAACCCTCAGGTTTCCCCTTTTTTCCATGTAGAGAAGTTGCTGAGTGCCTAACACTATACATACTTTCTTCGCTTCGAGTTTCTCTCATCTTCACACCTTTTTTTTCCTAATTTCT
The DNA here is from genome assembly GCA_934046635.1 of Buathra laborator. NCBI lineage: Eukaryota > Metazoa > Arthropoda > Insecta > Hymenoptera > Ichneumonidae > Buathra > Buathra laborator. The sequence goes on from OW203900.1 coordinate 13,431,531, forward strand.
TTCTTCATAACTTCCAAACCGATGCATCGAAGGACAAAGAGAAACAGGAAACTTCATTGCCGGCGGTACTTCAAAATTTCGAAATGTGTGTCGCCGACATTTCTCATAAATCCAATTTCCACCGGACGTTTAATGACACAATTGAGTTACATAATTCTTGTATTAATTTCGTATACTTTTGGGTATATCGGTAACTAAATTAAAGCTTAACTTCCCTCATTTTAATCTCTCATTTATTTCACTCGTTTGCGACCCTTTGTATTTAAAAATTTTATTTCATTTCCCCGCGAACCCTTTGGGGGGTTCGACTATACGGATTAAACGATAAATCTTAATATACTCCTTTCTCGTTGAGGCTTTCTACTGCATTCTTAAACTCAAAGGCTCACTTGGGCGCTGTAGGCATATACTTTATCGTCAGAACTGAAGATTCATTTTTTTTTTTTTTTTTTTTTTTTTTTTTTTTTTTTACCCAAAGAAGTGTTTTCTCAACTCTGTACTCCGCTGAACGGAAGCACACATGTGCTTCCTGTATGTATGATATAATGAAAAAGTAGGGTCGTTCCCGGCGCTGCCTCTCGTCGGCGAGGTAAAAGTGGCGAGACTCAGACTCTGATATGTGACCGAGGCATGCCGCAGACTTTCCACGACGCTTCTCCGTTGTACCCTATGGTCGCAAGGCGAGTTATACTTTACGGAAAAACTCGCCGCTGGAAAAGCTTCCATTCGTCTCGGGGGTGTGCTACTACCGAAGTGGACACACTTTATTCGAAATATTGTCCATTATTCTCTGCCATACAAGTCCGCACACACGTACAATACGTGTGTATATACTATATATATACATATGCATTGAAGATACAGATATTCTCGGTACACAGTACACTGTTATTTATCACAATTTATACGAAAATATTTTCTGTGAACACAACGCGTTTAAACTATTTTCCGTACAAAAATACGATATTATACTAAAAAAAAAAAAAAAAAAAAAATAACATCGCCGACGGGTTAGCTGGCGACATTTTGATAAAATACGATCGCGTAAACGAAACTTTTTATTCAACAACAATTTAGCGAAAGTTTGATACAGACGTAGTTTTCAGAATTCCTTTGTAATATGGCGGTGACGTAGACTTCGTCACGTTCGTCCCATTGCACGATAAAACTCGTAGAGGCTTTCAACGATAATCAAATTGAAAATACGAATTGATTTTCTCGCGATCTCGTTGTCAGTGGCTTTTCCGTACACTCTTTCGTCTAAAATGATTTTTTTTTCACCTCTTTTTTTCCACATTCTTTCGTACGAAGGAATCTTGTGCTCTTTTTAGATTTCCTTTGAAATTACAATATTCGTTCTTTGAATAGTTGAATAGTCATTGTTGTTTTTTGTTTCGATGTCAATGATTAAATTTTCTCAAATTACATCGCCATGTTGTTTCCCATATCGCATTGACTATTTAAATAGAACAGAGTTGACGTTTTTTTATTCTCTTATTTGTCCTGCGATACTTATCGCGAGACATATCTTTGTATCTTTTGTCAGCATCTTCTATGTTCTCGAAATGTTTCGTACTAAAAAAAAAAAAAAAAAAAAAAAAAAAAAGCCAAATCTCTCGCCTCTTTCAGTCACTGTGCATTCGCGTTACGGAACCACACCACCCCTTTCCCATCTGTTCGTCGTATGATTTCACTTTATACAATCTCCAGTGTTTGCAGTCATACATACGTTCAATAGATATATCTATAGTGTATATTTCCGTGTAGATATAAAAGAGCTTTTGGAGAGGACGATTGTGTACCGAATTCGATCTGTGTCAACGGCGTGCCACATATATTGGCCGACTTTTGTCGTTTCCACTGAACGTTGATGTTCATGTATACAGATATATATCGTATATATAAACGTATGCGAGATGAAAATCGATTTTTCTCTCAGTTTTCTTTGGAGTCGGATATGTCGAATGCCCTCTCTGAGGCGCTGTTGGGAAAGTACTGTTGCCACTGGTCCGATAGTTGTTGAGGAACAGCGTGTGCAATACACGTTGGGATACACGGAAAACTTCAGCGGGCCGATAGACGCAAAGGGGAGGGAGTGATGGTTGGTTGCGTCGACCGGAACGCGAAAGGGGTTCGCTGGAGACTCACAGCAGCAGAGCAACAGCGGCGCACACCGATGGTGGTTTGCTAGCATGCATGCATAATACCAGATATCCGAGACCTCGTGTACGCGTACACGAGGTACTGTACACAAAACGATGAAAAATTCCACAACATATTTTTCAACCTTTTCGTGAAAATAGATACGGCAGTTGGGTGTATGTATATATCTCCAGAGGGGAAAAGTGCAGCATGAAAAAAAAAAAAAAAGCTGCAAGAGAGAAAGAACGAGAGGGACAAGAGCCCAGCATACTGTACAACAAATTCTACATGCCGTCGGGGATTCATTAAAATAGGATTTTCCCTCGACATCGAACCGAACGGCTTGAATTTCTATTCGTTGGCTCTGTATATATTGTTAATTATAATTACGACTGATGCAGTGACCGGTATAATTAAAATCCAAATCTCCCGGTGAGAAGATCATTTCTATATGTTGTTCGCAAGTAGATTCAACGTCCAAATCACTCGCATCATAGCCATTCGTCATAGAGATCCATATTAAAATAGTTCCGATATTGCCGCCGTGGCATGCGCTCGAAGCATTATTTACATCAATGATTGGGTCGAACAATGTTAATCCCTTGAGCGACATTGATGCCATTTGCCGCGCCATTCCATATGCTTCAAGTCGATCGCTTCGGTTGCGGAATCAATCAGCCGAAATCATTGGTATCCGTTAATTCTACTGGGCATTGATGATTTTACAGGTTTCCGTAAATGATCCTTTCGCAAAAAAGTGCCTTTTGTGGATTAAGAGATAGAAATGGTAATTCGGTACTTAATAATTCATTTTCGATACCGAAGACATTGAAATACTAAAAAAATGATTGACTGAGCAAAATATTAGATGATATGGGAAAAAAAAAAATTCCAATGCAAAAATCAACAATAGACAAAAGTTTCTTTCGATGACTTGGAAGTATCAAAAGTACTCAGCTAACTGTTTTGAATTGATTAGGTATTCATTTTTTTTTAATTAACATACTCGAGTTTAAAAAAGTACCATCCACGGACGATATTTGTGGATAAGGCGCTAAAAAACAAGTGCCGGAAATTACGAAGAGTGAGAGACAGGTTTTTTTTTTTTTTTTTTTTTTTTTTTTTTTTCATTTTCCCGCCGGTATTTCCCTAGCCACCCTCCCTTCGACACCCTCTTCAAACTCCAGGGCTACGGAGCTCGTGAACGTTGGCATAGACGGCATCAACATCGTCACTACGCAACGGCAGCGGCGAGTGGAAAGCGTGAAAAAGAAAAAAAGAAAAACAAAATAGAAGTACGTTCCGAGGAACGAGCGCAGGGAGGGCAGTTTATTTTTTTATTCCCCGACGCGTGAAAAGGGGTTGAGATCGGAGAGTGACGAGCACAGGGAGCGAGAACCAGCAGTACGGCGAGTCGTTTTTCACCGAGTGAATCAGACGTATTTTCTTTTGCGCAGAATTTTTCTTTTTTTTTTTCGATTTTTTTTTTTTTTTTCGAGAATACGAATGGTACTTCAGAGTTCTTGGGTTCTAAGAATTGGATCGATCTTATAGGCCCTTCGCTCTCTCGAAATGAAAGCATGACTGACCCTATCGCCGTTGAATAGTAATTGAGACGAGAAGATTGAAAGCTCGGAAAGGCTTGACCGAGAAAGCTCCCGGCAGCTTATTAGTCACCACTTGACTTTTTGAGGTCAGGGAAGAGAAGAAAAAGAGCACAAGACGATGTAAAGTACGATGCGCAGCAGCGGTCATTAGGCATTTCTGCATTGAAACTTTAATTCACAAGCGCCAGCATTTCGCTATTACGAGAATCGCGCGATCTTGCGTATTTGACGAGCAAATCGTTTTCGTAAACCAAATTCGAATTTTCGGAAAGGCGTACGCATTCATGAGTAGGTATAATAATACAGAAAGTTGATTGTATAAACTCGGCACTGCTAAATCGATTAATCCATAGAACTCCGTCTCACGGTACACGCCATTCGTCGTTTCGGTTCTCTCAGCGTTTGATTCCCCCAAATCTATCTGGCGCTCGAAACTCTCTCGGGAGGGGAAGGGCATAGACGATTCGTTCAAAGTTTCACCAACTTAGGGTGCGCGGTGGCATTTACCGAGTATACACAGTGGATACGTGAACAGAAGAGAAAACCCGTATATAGAGTAACTCAGAACGGGGTGGAGAGTTTCCACTGAAGGGGGTTAAGAGACGAACGAGAAACCTGTACTCGTTGCCGGTTTCGTGGAGTCTTTAGTTGCGCGAACGATAAAGTTCTTCTCATGGTATAGAAATTCCTTCGGCAGAGAGGAAACTTTGACTTGGATTTAAATACCAACCAAACGAATCGTCGAAACCATTTCCTATGCCTTAGTTTTCGCGAATTTCATGGCAGTAGACACGAAATGGAAATTTTTGAAGTGAAAAAAAAAAAAAAAAAAATGGCAAAGGGTGGCGCGTTAGGGTAATTAATGAACAAACAAACCCGTCGTGCATAAAGTGGTTATGTACATCCATGCATGATGTAGTCAAAAACGAAGGTTGAAGCGCGTTCTAATGAGTTGCTTCGTTTTTTTTTCTTCTTTATCCGGCTAATTAGAATCATAGCTGTGCATGCAGATTTTTTTTAGTTCCTCAGTGTAGCGTTTGTGGCAAAAAGGTCTTTAGCACGCTGTGGCTAAGGTGGCACCACCTCAACTAAAGGTATACACGTACGTAGATCTCTTAACGATCGATACTTTCATCAAGACAACGTACAAAGATTTATAAACCATTAAATACCGTCATGATCTATAGAAACTCAATTAAGTAGATCCGTAATTACGTAATATTGAGAGCTTCGACAATGAACTAAAAAAATGAGAACACGAGGAAGGATCCAGCATCGGATCGGAGCCGATTATTAGGACCGAAGTGTAAAGAGGAAGGTAATCGATCCCGAAGGAGTATTCAATGCCGAAGCTCTCAACATTACGTTAACTATACGCGACCCCAATGAAAATAACAATAGTTAAAGAATCTATGCGTCACTACAGTAGCGGCAGAAGGTGGCACGAAGCTTCGGAGAAATGCCCATTATCCGGTAGCAGAAGCTTTGCCGAGGAAGCTTCGATCCAGCCGTCTTGCTTCGAAATCCCATCGAAAAGTTCGGACGGTCTTCGTTCGTTTCCCCCTAACTAGCTGGATTCTTTTTCCTATCCCCATCGGCGAATATATAGTCTCTCGTCTGAGCTCACCGGCGAGGTCTTCACATCCTTTCCTTCCTCGTGCCGTTCAACGAAACGAAGAAAACGAAGCTGACGCTGGCCGCGCTTGTGGGCCAAAAGTTTTCGAAATCACCCCCAGCATCCCCCGCACAGGTCAGCGTCGGGCACGTGGATTACACAGGGTGGTAACATCGTTTCCGAACTTTCTTCCATCGTAGCTCACCGTCCTGACCCGAGATCTTGTTACAGAACAAACAGCGCACTAATCTCGAGAAAATCATTTGTGCCAAGTTTTCGCAATCGCTTTACACACAATGTTTGCTTTTTATGGCGATAATATATCATATACAACTTTCCAGGCACGAGTATTAGAAAAAAAAAATCCAACAGGTTCGGAAAATTTTGACCAGACTTTTCACGGGGCTCTCGACAGCTTCGAAACAATGAGAAACGTAAAAGAAAAAAAAAAAAAAAAAAAAAAAGATCGACGCGGACACAAACTAACGGGCGTTGTAGCAAAACCAACTGAGGCGTGGTCATTGTTTTTGTGATCCCATATTCATCGTATATTATTTTTTAACTGCTTACAAACAATGTTGAACAGTTTTGAAACTCATTTATGCGCCGCGCTGAATATTTTAATCGAATAGCACAAAATTCAGCATGACCGTTCTTTTTGTACGAAGCTATGGATAGTTTCGTAACAATGGAAAAAAAGACACCAAAAAAAAAATAGCACGCTGATGAAAAACAACGCCGAGTGCCGCTTAGAGATCGCCCTCCCAATGCCAAAGGTTAAGAAAAATGCAAGAGGGAGTCGAGAGAAAGCTGTTGCAAAAAAAGTTTGCGCGTAAGAAAGGCTTTCAATTTTTTTTTTTCGTTCTCCTCTCTTCAACCCACTCTGCCGCGAGCGAAATAAGGGCGAAGACACGAATATAGCTAACACGTAGTGGAAGCGGTGCCCAGGGGTGGTGAAACTTTTTTTTTCCTGGGGTCGTCCCAAGGACGATCGCGCGAGGCTTAGCCTAATCCTGGGGATCGCTCGAGCTATGGTAACACTCGCTGGAAAACGAGCGAAGCAAGAAATAGTAAAGAAGGATCTTCGCTTTGGCTACATTTGAGTCTGAAGTAAAGAGCCAAAAGTAAAAAGCAAAAAGCTCGCGGCAACGTCAATGATTCTCCGCCAGCGCTTGTTCCCTTTCGGCGATGTTTTTTTTTTTTTAGATGAAAGACAAGAAGCCAAATGCGAGACCTTCAAATATTTGCTCTCTTCAACGGCTGCGATTTTTCGGTAAAAAATTATTTTCAACAGTTCATTGAACGAAAAAAAACGTAATTTCATATCAAAAAGACGCATTAGATTTTATTTATCAGTGCTCCGTCTTTGTACTTTTTCGGATTTTTTTATTAGAGGGCCTCGCGTACAATTGAACGTTTGTCACGTTCGCCAATTGTTCTCTCGTCCAGTCATCCAATTTTTCTTCATCCATTCGCGTTTCCAGCGTCAGTCCGAAACAGGCCTCGCATCCTTCAGTTCTCGCGTCAAACGCAAACGCACGGTTTGTAAAACCCTTTTTATTCGTCCCTTTAACTCGTACATACGTGTGCCCCTTTTGACAGTTCGTAAATTAAATTCCTGCCTCGTCCGACACGCTTTTATCGGTACATCGTTAGATTGGGAAAACGAGAACTTTATTGCAGACCCTGCATGTCCGTGTGCATCAAATTTATCGAGGAATTACGATCACATGTCTACGGAAGACACAGAGAGATTAAAAGAAGTCCCGGTATAAAAATCGACATGTCGAATCTAAAAATCAACATGATGCACATCCACAGTATAATGATATCGCTGCCAATACTAGCGAAATGTCTGCACAAACTATTGCCATTTACCTTCGAGAAGATGCCGATACTTATCGATATCCTTTCCATTGATTCTTATCGATATCCACTCGAATTTAAATTTTTCAACGAGCGATTCGTGTTATATAAGTTCTCAAAACGTGTTGGCAACATTGTACCGCAAGAATTAATGACCGCCCTATTACACTGTGAGCAGGAGGCGTCCATCAATCGGTTTTAATGAAGCCGACATGCTTCGAGATGGATTGCCATCGGGATCGATTATTGCGCTATAGCCGCGGCTCTATCGTATAGTAATAGCTCTTCGAAATGGCAATCACCGGTTGAACAAGAGTGGAGCAGAGATTCGCGTGAGAGTTTGGTAGGGGACAATGTACATAGATATATAGTCGCGTACAATTACCAAGGGGGTTGAGACTGAGGGCTCTAAACGCGGTAAATGTGTCGAACGGAAAATTCTATTTTGCGGCGAGTGAAAGGGAAATAGGGACCGTTAATCCGTAGAATTGAGGGTGGTTTCTCCATTTTACACGTAGATATACTTCATAGCTTTGTTAGAACACATAGAGAACATAGAGAAAACCGGGGATAAGTCGAAACGCAGGCAGTAAAAAGAAATCGAAGATTTTACGCAGAGCCTATGGCACCCAAAGGAAAAACTCCCCATAATATGCACTTTGATTCCATAGATCGCCATACTGGATGAAATCTTCGGTTTTTCTTTTACTTCCTGTGTTCCAAGTAGACCCGGTCTTCCCTACACAAGTATACATAGGTTTTTCCATGGCGCCTCCACCATTATTGTCTCTCTGGTCCACTTCTCTGGATTTTCCCTTATTTTTCGTTCGGGATTTGAAATTCCAAATCTGGGAATGTAACCTCGCCACGAGCGCACCGGTCCGAAATCAACGAAGCGTGGAAATCCAACGAGAACCGGTGTAACATTTCGTGAGGGTGAGTTTGCCATGTGTTAAGAGGTGGAAAGCGATTCCTGGCAAGTGGCACGCAGTATCCACTGATTCCAATTCTCTCGAGAATGGTCAATGGATATAACCATACCCTTGGCTCTCCGCTCACTCGATTCTCGTCGATTTCCAACCCGAGGGACACGGCTATACCATTCCCACGACTGCTGCTACAACTACCCTCCTTCGTACCCTTATTCTCCGTCCTTATCTTTCATGGACAAGGGATGGATTCCACCACGGAAACATACCGGAAACGACCTATCTCGCGCGTGTCTTTGATTTCAACCCGTGATTTCACCTATCTTGTTTTCCTCACCAGTGGACACAGCTTCTCCGAATCGTACGAGAACTTCTTCTTTTCTTTCATTATTCGGGTTAACGCTCCCCTATGTTCTACAAGAAAACAGGTGTCGTCCCTCATCAATCGCCTCCCGGATGCGGACATCCCGGGGAATCGCATTTTTAAAATTTTCTATCATATTTTCGATTTCTTCATATTCAATTATGGAATATGGAACAATTCAATAATATATGTATTTATAAAAATTTATAGAAATTCCAGCGGAAAATTTAAATTTAACTGATAACTCAATCTTCTTAATGACTTCTGAACGGTTAACTCTCTCGACTGCATAGCTATGCGTCTTTTCCCCCCACCAACGATGAAATCCACGCATTCGTTCGTAAGTTTTGCGCGGGTTTTTCTTACGAGAAGTCCAACTACAGGTGTGGTCTTTGCTTTCTTAACACTAACACTCCCGATGTTCAGCATTGCCTCGAATCTTGTAATTCATTAAAGTCTATTAGCTCCGCCACTTGTCGTTTACGAGACAAAAATGAAATTGTCGAAGAGTTATTATTATTCATTTGTTCCCTATCAACCTATACGTTAGCCATCAAGAAAACAGGAGTCGCGCCGTCACAGAACTTTAGGTTACAAATAATGTTTTGCGCGACAGATGTTGCGTTCCTTACTTCATGCTTCTCGCTGATTTTTACTCTTGACTCTGCGCCGGCAATCTGGTACTGGCGTTGTAAGAGAAGTAATCGAGGTCTTGCGAATGCCCGAGGCGCATCAGAGGGAAGATGAAAACCAGTTTTTAGTCCCTCGAGCAACCGCGACCGACGCGGGATGACCGAAGTGTACCGACAACCGCGAGGCGGCCGTGATCGCGAACCGCAGCCGTGTATATTGTATATATATCATTACACTATACACTGTACCGCGTACTATTGGTACTAATACTATCATTACAGTTACTACCACAACGGCAGAAAGCGATGATCATTAGCGCGAAGGTATAAGGCAGAAGCTACGGCGAGTAGTTGACGCCGTGGCGTTCGACGTCGTTAGGCCTCCGATCGTTCCCTCGTTATCTTTACCCAAGTAATCCTCAGTTGCTTGTGTTGATGCTGAAAGTGCTGCTGGAACCTGCGATGCCTACGACGTTGCAGCATCGCACTCTGCAAATGCTACAGCGGTAGCAAGAGCAGCAGCTGCGCTCTACGAAAGTATAAGAAAAACGTTGAGGTTGAAACATCGAAGGCGCGAGAGAAGCAAGTCGTACGGCGGGGTATCTCTAGTTTCAGGGTTCAACGACGGAGAAGCAATGGCATTAGCTTTGCTCGTAGCACAGTGATAAGCTTCCGAAGTAATAGTAACGGCGGCAGTGACCGTCAGCTGGTCGAATAGCGTCTGTAGAGACGTGTGTACAGTTCGGAAACTGTTGCGGAAAAGTGGATAAAAAGAAGGATAGAAAGACATTGAAAAAGTTTATTTCAGATCCTTCGGTTTGTATCCCCGTTCCCTCCCATGGGAAAAGGACTGCGCACAGTGGATTCTCGAATATTTCTCTCCCTGTGCGCCAAGTGCTGTTTAGGGCTTTGAGAAAATTTAATACACAGTAAAACCCATAAGTATGTGCGCTGAATTGTAAAAAGAAACGTTTATCGCAGTTTTTGCATTGGAGAAATGCAAAAAGTAATTAATGTTACACAAAAAAAAAAAAAAAAACGCAAAACGCAATTAGATTAAAAAAATTGAAAAACTAATTTTCATTACAATTTAATCATTTGAATTCCCATTGTTGCATAAAGCAACTTGAAATAACCACGGAATTCTGAACAGTTTAATGTAATTGCAAAAAGTTGGTATACGCTTGAATCTGTTGAGATAATTAAAAAAGTTATAAAAATGTATCTCACGGCAATTGACGGAAGAAATTATCTTCAAGTGAAATTGAACTAAAAGAAAGGCATCCTGGCGAACGGAAAACACGCCTTTCTCGATCTACATACACGTTCCTCCACTCTATGCGTCTCTTCGAGTCGCGGCTGTTGCTGCCGATTCTCTTGAGTCCGCAAATCACCGGATGCAATTCCCCGGCTGGAGACGCAATTTTCCTTGCGTTTAATTCTCGAGCGTTGGAACGGTAACGAGTCACGATACAACGACTGGGAAGGATTAGTTGTGAGATCACCGAAGTGGGAGAGAAAGCTAATGGCGACGGTGGAGAACGATAGAGGAGAATTGGAAGACCAGCAGTCCGATTTAGCACGCGGATGTATCCTCATCGACACGACTCCTCTTCATTGATAAATCGTTCTTGATTTCGCATCCCATTAAAGCCAAAGAGGTTTCTGCTGTCTCGAGTATATAGACGCATAGCTCATCGCATTAGCTCCCCTTCTTTTCCCGGACTGTAGACGACGCCATTTTTTTCACTTCTTTTATTTAATCACCGGTATTCAAGTAATTGTTTAATCTTTATCACGCTTTCGAAAACTTCTGCGAATTTCTCTTGAACAAAAAAAAAAAAAACCATTTAAATCTCCGCAAATCCACTTACAGTCATCAACTGTTTCCCTCGTTCGGATTTTTTTCGAAATTACGCCATATTCGCCTATAAATTTCAGTATCGTTATTCAAATTTCAGATCGTTTCGATTGTTATTAAAAAAAAAGTTTAATATTTCCTACAAAGCTATCGGACATAAAAAAATATTTTATTCGTCACCGAATAATAAAAGTCATGGCGAAACGGTTGAAGATTTATCAGCACATTCCCATGCGAAACTAATAAACAGGTCTGATCCGAATGCGACAATTGTTATGATTATAATTGAATAGTATCCTCGTAGTAGCCAATTCACGGAGATAATCCTGCAACGATTTTCGTTTGTCGATTCCATTCGATATATCGAGGACACACCTCGCCGCCACGTCCCAAGATACGCATAAGCTATAATGCGCGTGTATTCCCGGCGAAAACGGTACACTAACGCGTTTCATTATTGCTACGAGAGTAATTCGAGGGACGTGTTGCCGTATTGTGTTTATAATAGTAGTACACCAGTTGTTGTTTGGTAGTTGCGTTGCCAAAGTATGCCCCGGGTAACCGATACTAACGATCTTCAGTACTAACGCGTTACGAGCTCTCGATTCATGCGACGCAGCGGTGGTAAGTACCGGGTTATTCTCAATGTGTGTACACACAGCCAGCCCCGCGGAGAATCGAGTTTATCCGGTGAGTGGGTACGTCGTTAAAGTTGCCGGCTGCTTCCCGATACTGCGCGGTATACACAGAACTCGCAACTATAGATATCCAAGGGAAGAGCATCGTAGTATCGGGTGGGAAGTTCTGTAACGGCAAGACGACAGAAATTGGCGATAAGGTCGAACAATCGATGTGTCGGCAAAAGAAAGGAAAAAAATTAAAAAAGAAAAGTGACCCACTGAAATGTGTATCACGGTACCTTGTTACACAGTTCGAACCCAATAGTTTATAGGTTCGAATTGCCTACGTGAAGGAAAGTGGGCAAATGATGACCACTTAAGGGAACTTTACGATTTTCGTTAGAAAGCGAAGTTACGATGAAAATTTTTATTTTTTATCTAAAAAAAACCGGTTAAATCTATAAATCGCTTCCAAAACTCTTCTAAATCTGATAAAAAGACGAAATTAGATTTGGAAGATTTGATTTGAGATTTGTGATAAGATAAATGAATACTTGTGTTGATATCGCTGCTAATAAAAAAAAGACACTCACTATTAGTTTCAGACGATATATAGAGATTAGACTTTTTTTTTATTAGATTTAATTATTAAGGTAACGGAACCGGTATCTCGTGTTCGATGATCCGTATGAAAGGCTTCTGGAGCATTTATCGTACCCGATACTAATAATTAGCCGCCTAGAAAAGTAGGTTATGCGCGCTAAGCAAAACGCACATTCAAAGTTCACGTTTCCGTCTTTGCGGAGATTCTGATAGTGTTGGCAAACTGTCGAAAATCTCGTATGAGCTCTGGAAGGGAATCGGTAAATAAACTTCTAAAGATCTTTGGGCGGGTCGTGCTAATGTCGCGCCGGAACGGAAGAGAGAAGCATTTGAAGTCATGAGACCGCATGAGACGAGTATAGAAGAAAATGAGAACGGGGCGAAGCTGTACCATGATCTACTTAGTGTCGTAGTACCAGAGTCCTCCGGGCAGACACGTAGTTTTGCGGTGTACGCGATGAGTATGTAAGCAGAGAGATAGAGGGACGAAGAGAGAGGAAGGAAGGGAAGAGTTCTCTCTATCTTTCCAGAGTACACCGCTGGCTAACCAAGCGTGATCGTTAAAACTTTAATTGGCTTTCGGTAAATTAGTAATCGTTAGACGCTAATTACCCAGTTCGTGGTACAAATTACAAGGATAACTCTATCGTATTATCACGGGGGATGCGGAAGAATTTTGAGACGGAAAAAAAAAAATTTCTCGATGATTCTTAATTTCATATTCGAGATTTTTTCTCTTTTTTTTTTTTCGCAAACAGTTTATTTTCTGCCGTGTCGCTTCGCGTACAGTTTCGATGTGTATATGTTAAGTAGAAGTCTTCCACCTGCGAATAAATTGATTTTCCAATTCGCTTACGTATCCCGCAACTCGAAATCCGTCGAAGCGTATACCCTACCGCTCGGGATAACAAAATCCGCACGAAAAGCAAAAAAAAAAATAACCGAAAAACGTACGAGAGAACAGAAGTCAGAAACGGGGATGGGATACATAAAATTCACGATTATTGCCGTAAACGTTCATAAATTATTTATATCTCGTTGTATACTTGGCGTTCAAACGCAGCTGTATACCGGATCCTCTATTTTCATATGGAAAATCGGAAACCCCTCCGGGGAGAGGTTGCAGAATCGTCGAGGCGTAGCATCTCTCCTAAAACCAACAGAGATCATTGTACAGGCCGACGTAAAATACGAAAGGTGAAATGAAAATCATTTTTTTAATGATAAAAAAATAAAGCGAGCAGTGTAGTCACATTTTTTGAATTTCATTTCATGACTCATTATTACGAAAAAAAAAAAAAAAAAATCATCAAAATTCGTTTAGTTTTAACGAATACAATTCCATTCGAATTTTTAATGGGCGGAACGAAGTTTTTAATGTTTAAGGTCCACGCGTTTCGTCAAACCATTAATTTTAATTCGCAATTCTGTTAGAATTATTATAACTTTTTTTTCGTGCACGAAGTACCCTTGCGAAGTTCAAAGTTCGCGTGCACTGGAACGCTCTGTACGCTGTAAAAATTTTGTTCTCCACGAGTCACGTCAATTTTTATTCAGTCGACTCGACGATTGCGCCCAGAGAACAATAATTTTTAGGTTTTCCGTTTCCCTTATCCCGTCGCTTCTGCTACTGGCACACGTGAACATATTTGGAAACGTAGCTGGGAAAATCCTAACAGAGGAACGGACTGTGCGCCATTGCCAAAAGCTTTTCTCTTTCTCTTCGCCCTGTGCGCTAACGCGGCTCTCGCCCTTCGCGTCTGCAGTTCGCTGGACCATATAGACACATATAAAAGCTCCGAAAGGTTATATACCCCAAACGCGGTTCTGACACTGCTACTGGTTCCGCTCGCTTACCGCTTCACTCGGATCCTCGTCTTTATCGTTGGATTACGCGAGATGCAGATGGCTCCGCCGCAAACACGGGGCGAATTCGGCCTCCAGTTGGATTTTCTCGATTATTTATTACCTACCGTAGTCTATTCCGCATGGAAAGTGCAATCCCATTCGCACCGATGGTCCACCATTCGTCCTGTCGTCTAGTCGCCCTTTCTGTTCGCTTCGTCGTACTCTATATTAACGATATACCTTCTATCGTTATGTTCTTCCCATTACATCGGATTCGAGTGGTCTTATCCGATCGTACCGATGTAACGGAGAATTGTATTTAAGTGTATATATATATCTTACGAAGTCTACACTCGTATAGGCTTTGCAAAACCGATGATCATCGTTAAATAAACGATTGAGTTAACCGCTAATCTTTTTAACGTTTAGGCATTTATTTATCTCCAAGAAATGAAAACATTTTTCCGTTTATACTTTTTTCCACAGTTAAACGTATCCATGGTGTTCCGTGGTGAAGTGGACACCCGGACGATCCTGGAAATTTCCCAAAATTTTTTCATTGGTCCTTAATTTTTTTTTTTCGTGATTTTTTGATCAATTTTCGTTTTTTTCATACCTTTGGTTATATTCTGCACATTTTTGAAAATCGTTGTTTGTATTTCGGATTTCGAGCCGCTAGTCCTGTGGGTTAACTATATGCTTCTTATTAATATCCAAACAGAGAAATACATATTATTAATTCGAAATTTTATATAATTTTGTTTTTCTCGAATATATGTAAGGAAATATCTACCTGTAAATATTTATTTCATATCTAATACACAGTCGAAAAATTAATATTAAAGAATGTAATATTTTCCACGAGGGTTCGAAAAATGATGCGTGAACATTTTTATTTTTCTTTATTTTTTCCGGACAAAAGTTTTTAGAGATCTCTTCAGCAGATCATTGACTCCGTTTGCGCATAAATCATCTCACGCTCACCGATTCCTTCGCTAAAATGTATTTCCCTCTTTTACCGTCAACGTAGAAAAATCGTCAGCGTTGTCGCGCAGACAGCGGGAATGTAATAGTCGATCGAAGCGTTCGTTGAAGGCGATTCGCCATTCACGCGATGTGAGGCATTTCTACCGGCATAGTAAAAGTCACACACTGCATATACCGCTCGCGGGGGAGGCGCACACGTGCACCTCGGTAAAACGAAGGCCCCCTCCCCCCTTCACCGGCGACGTAATATACTGTACGTACAACGACTGATTTATCGGCTGCTGGTCTCTCGTACGTTTATACATATAAATTTTCGTTGGTTATCTATCTCGCTTTTCGTTTCACACTCCAATCGTTGACTTTCTCACTCCCACTTGCGCTCGCGTTATTGATTCAATTTATTATACCCGGGGTACACGCGGTTCATCGCGGACCACCATGCTTGCCCCCCCCCCCCCCCTCCCCCCCGACACCCATCGTTCCCTCAGACATACACGGAACACTCACCATTTTCCCTTCGATTTTTTGGATTCACCCGATTATTTATATCGGCCACAATTTATTCGGCGTCGACGTCGAGACACAACCGATGACGTATATGCATCCCGCATCGGCAGCTAGAATCGCGAACGAGAAAGATAAATGAATTTAAAAAAAATGTATGCCGCTCACAGCATTACGCATTCATGATGAAATTTTTATAAATTTTTTTTTTCAAGTATTCACCAATTCATCGGGTACAATGCCCGAATAATATGAAATTTTCCGCGTATGGCTTATCATTAATTATTCCCCGTCTATTATTTATCAATTATTATACGATAGTAGTAAAAAATCTAATTAGCATAACGCACGGGAACATTAAATGTGATGGCTTCCGTTTGGTAATCGGGGATCGAATACTCCGGCTTTAAATAATTAAGCTTTTAGGCTCGAAAAATGAAACTGGAACTCGGAACGAAACATTAAATATTAACGCATTTAACACTAACAAAAAAAAAATATCGAGACTACTCGATCGTGTTTGCCGTTCGAATCGGAATAAAGTTTTTGCATTATATAGATTGATCAACACTTTTCGAGGGCACTGAAATTTTTATAAAAGTCCAATCCGTTTTATATACTGCGACATTGCGTACCGAGCTGCGCGTGTGTATTCGATGTTTTTGGCGTCAACTACTTTTCCGAACACCATATCCGGAGCAAATTTTCACTGCAGCAGTGCAGTTCGGAAATTTAATAAATGATCACATCGCTAGAGAGAGGTGATTGTGTCGAAGTTTGACGTCCGTTGAAAAAGAATTTTTAAAAGAATTTGAAAAGAATACATCGGCTATTATTTCATTCGCGAAAAGCAGTAGCGCGCGACTGCGTAATTCATTTTTTAATTCATTTTTGTCAAGTATCACATACAACGGAACTTCGCGATAAACACGTCGAATTGATGCGGATATATTCGTGGTGAATAATTCCCAATCAACGATTCGCACGAAATCGTTCCGTTCGATGAATATTTTGCAGCTATGACAACAATAATCCGCAATTTCGTACATTACACGGCCATCGTAGTATCCGATATTTTTATCCGACCGAAATTCAAACAGTGAAGAAGCGAAAAAAAAAAGCATAAATCCACTTTTGCATTTTCGGGATCGATTTTTTCACGATTTTTTGTTTCTCTTTCATTCGTTATGTATCCGTAGACCACCCGCATTTTCGTACCTATTTTATTTCAAGCTGTCGCACGCGTACACGGATAACGGTGTTACATAGAAGAGATTTTATCGTTTCTAGCGAAACGAGAGAGAAAATCGTTGAAACTCTAGAGAATTTTGTCAATATCGGTGGCGCGAGCTTCGGCGGTTTTTCTCGTTTTCCGAAACAAGCTGAAGTTACAACATGTGCAACTACCGTACCATACCCAGCAATTTCGTCGTTCGCTCGCGTCACGCTTAGCCTCCTATATTGGTGGACGTAAAAAAAAAAAAAGGAAAATCGGCTCTCGACAGCGATTTCTCGAGCGACTGCGATACGTGCTATAAAGCCCATGGGTAACGTAGATTCCAGTTAGTACAGTATCTCGTGTAAGCGCGGATAGGAACGACGATGGAAAGGGTGGGAAAGGGCGGGAAAGGGCGGGAAAGGGAGGGAAAGGGTCCGGAGGGTGGTTCGTGCTTTACGAGTAGTTTCGAAGCTCCGCTCAGAGTCGGAACAGCGACTCAGCTTCGCCGAGCACTTTGCCTATTCCTCTGAATCTGGGTAACGCGAAAACCATAACTTCCGATTTTGTCCGTTAGCGCCTCTCTCCTCCGAAGCAATCGGAAAGCCGTTACACACTTGTATCTTCGTCTCGTGTTGTACTACAAAATTGTAGTCTCGATATCTTTCGCCAAATCGTTCAATCTATACTACGGTAATTTTTTTTTTTTTTTTATAAAAAAAAGTCGACTGATCAACGAAATCTAACTTTCTAGTAAAAAAAAAAAGTTATTATTTGTTTCGGGTACAAAATATTTTTTTAATGATTTTTTAGTCTCGACAAATCCATATTTATAATGTTCGCAACGAATAACGTCGCACAGAAAAAAAATGTCGGAACTTCGCGTCTATTCAAAAAATGTATACGTACACGAGTACAATTTCGTAAAAGATACATTACGTTTATATTCGCGCAGGATGAATGCAGGTAGAATCTCGTCGATGTATAACCGGTCGACCGGAATTCCGACGTGACATCCCTACATATATGTATATGTATACATATATACACACATACTATATCAGAGTGGAGTATTCCGGTTCTATAGTCATTGTTGCGACGATACATGCAATTAAAGCGATTTAAAAGTGATTCGATCGCTTCCATTTGGCACTGGAGAAGCCTGCGACTCGGGAGCGTTTGATGGTGCGGGAAATAGCGCATGGAGACGGATATATAGAGAATATAATGGGTGCGAGAGAGCTGCACCGGAAAGCCACCCTGACAGGTTGAAAACCGTCCAACATCCGCACACAGGACAAATTGAAACGAGCGTTTTCCACGGATGCACAGTTTAACTGCAAGGTGTAAATTGAAGAGTGCTCCGCGCGTTCCTGGTGCTCGACGCTTGCCTCGGCGCACGAGTCAGCGGGCTTTCATTGAGATCCATAGGGACGGGGGATGGTTGAAGAGCCACGGTAAAGTCGACGCTATATGGTCGTTCGTGTAGTACCGAATGATTTCCAACGGTGCGCGAATCCAAAGTGATCCAAAATGGAGCAATCTGTCGAAACGAATCAGTTTTTCCGATGCTTTTCAGTTCACCCCGCCAATACCCGGAAACTATTCGGGATTTGAAAGTCGGAAAAAAAAAAAAAAAAAAAAAAAAACAAAAATGAAATGAAATAAAATCGGTGAAACCGATCGAACGTGTACAAGGACTTTCGTTCGATGTTCATTCAAATAAACTTGAAATTTTCGGGTACAACGAGCATTCTCTTCGCGTGTGTTTGGGAATTAGTCACACGGGATATATACGAAAAAAAAAAAAGCTCAACGAATCGTTGAACAGAGCTTTTCGTATAAATTTCAATTAACATCAGGAGAGCACTACCATTTCCGACAGAAGTGTTCGACCGACTGAAATTGTTCTGTTTCAACTAACAAGCAATTGAATAGAAACAAATCGGATGAAAAAGAATGAAAAAATACGTGTGTCAAATTGACTCGCGAAAGTATAAAATAATTCGTTCGAAATCATTTAACCTCTTTATTTATTTCGCTAATTCACTGATTTTTTCGAAAATCTTTCATTTTTACGTTCGTTACTTTTTTCTTTATGTACGTCGATCGAGACGTCGATGGTATAAAAGCAAAAAACAACATTGATATTGAAACCTCCGTGAAACGAGTCATCAGTTTTTCGCATCGTTTCTCGTTATCGCGTTTCCCGTGCTTTTAACGCGTACGAAGGGCATTGTCGTATTTCAGCAACACGGGAAGGACGTTGGCGGGAGATGGGGCTGATGAAAGCCGTGTAAAAAAAATCCGATAACGAAAATACCCAGGTATTGTGCACAGGGACTATGTGGGTCATCCTCTATCGCATCCGACATAAATTTCGACGTTTAATTACTACGCTCCAGCGGCTTCTGCGAATGTTTTCATACTCTACAGAGTGTACCGGTATATGACAGGAAAATGTGGAAAACGAGGAAAAAAAAAAAAAATGTATCTATAAATACAAATTTGTATGCTATGCATTAAACATAAATCCTCATTTATCTCCTCTTTTATTCCTTTTACCATATTTTCGCGAATTATAAAAGCTCAATGCTAAATAACGTGCAGTCATTGGCAATTGGAGATACATAAGAAATTAAGGTAATACCTCCGCGTTTATTTATTTTTTCAAACAATATATTTCCAAACTTGGGGTGTAAATTATTTAATATACCATTCAAACATACGTTTCAGTAGCAAAAACCATTAGAGTATAAGTACTTTTAGGTTAAATTGTGGCGGTAGTATTACCCTGAATCACAATCATGCGATCGTAAATTATTATTCATAACCTCCTTATAAATTATTTCTGATATTAAAAATATAACGATGGAGCATTATAGTCTCGAAACTATTGTGAACGACGTCGTGTCTCGACGTCGTGTGCTCGTATGCACCGCGTAGCGTCGTCTCACCTCTTTATGTCCTTTTATATACTTTTGTCATTCCTCCCACTTTTCATCCCTCGCCACCCTTCCTCACCTCGTCTCGACTATACGAAAATGCAGAAGCTGGTTGAACCAGCATCACCGGCGAGATTCTCTCTTCTCTCCGCGATGTATTCATGGACGCGCATTAAATGGAAATCATGGTTTTACGCCTTCGCTCGAGTAGAACGCGACGACGGCGAGGGTGTGTATCGTGTTCTCTGTGAGGTACACTTGGTTACCTTTACCATCGTATACCAGAAGCGAGAAAGCCCCCCCGATGCGCGGAAGCGAAATTCTCGACCGATCTCGCCGCATGCCCGCGCTTCACTTATAAACCCGCGAACGTTTTATAAATATTTAACAGGCGTTGGTTTATCGTACGTAACCCGACGCAGGTAACACTCGAGCACTGGTAAGGAGCACCAGGGGGGGATGTGATACACGACGGATACATATACATAGTATATATGTATATATTATATCCATATACACCAATATGACTATAAGAAAAATTCAGGGGTTGCAACACACCTTGCAGGCGCCTTTATAGATGCAACCGAGGCGCGCCTCGTGGCTGTCGAATCAACGGCAGAAGGGTTATACTGTCAAATAAGATCAACTCGATACAGCGTGAAGCTCTTTCCATTTTTTTATGAGAGAATTTATATGATTCTTTCGATCCTTTGACTACGGAGATTTATTCGCCAATTTCGGAATAACGTTCCTCACAAAACTAAAATTCCTTTGCAAAAAATGCAAATGAAAAAAAAATTTTTGTTTGAAGTCAGAACGCCAAGTTGTATGGAATTCCGTTGATATTCGCATCGTTCTCCGCTTTGTTCTCGAAAAAGAGTTTTCTCGATACGAGGAATTGAATAGAAATACGAAACTGTTGAATCGCTATCGCAAATAATATACTTATTTCCATGATACAGATTTATTTTTTTTATTTTTATTTTTTTTTGATAACAGATTTTTGCACAAAGAGTCGAGATAAATAAAGAAAAACAAATTCGTAACAATATGCGTCGTGTATCGAAATGGGGGCTACAATGAAATTGAATATTTCATCCGTATCTATATATTCGTCGATTTGACAGTAACGTGTTGTTTTATACTCGAACACGTCGACATTATTTGCATCAAAAAGGTGGTGAATTTAATACGCGTCCGAACAACCGGAAAGTTCGTGAAAGCGTATCCCGCTGTCTAACCATCTCGGTTAACTCGGTTGCGTAACAGACGCGACTGCGAACGGATTGAAAAGAAAAAAAAAAAATGTTGCAATGGCGGGTAGATTTGTGCGGAGTACCGGTCGATTGGGTTGTAAAATGGTGCGCGAGACAATAACATTTTCGAAATTTCTCGTGTACGAACCGAGAGGGAAAAAAGAATGGTTATACGAACCCAACTTTCGAGACCTCAAACTCGCGCTTGACGCACGCGAGACCAATAGAGAAACGATATATCGATTTCGCAGCCGCGCTTCATCCACCCCTATGTCTTCCTCGGTGCACGCTGCAAACTGCATTTCATTCGCGTTACTCTTCATTAATGTCAAACCCTTTTTTTTTCGTCATGTACAAAGCGGTACGTGACATGCGAATGCAATAGCAAGAAGAGCGAACGACGCGGCGCAACTAACGTAGCAGGGGCAGTATGCAGCCTCGAAGTAGAGGAGCTCGCAATTTCCGCTACGCTAGACGTGAAAATTCGTCACTCGTATTTTTGTTTACCGGGCAATTCGCAGACCGTTCGAGTGTTGAGGCTGTCGCGGCCGGTGAAAGGTTCAACATAAAGATTGCAAGTTGTAGTCGAGCGAATACGTTTCTTTCGGAAGATTTATCGAAACGTTTTGTCGGCGCAACGAACAGTAACGCAGAGTTCGATATTACTCCTCGCTGCATCCAGAAAATAAATTTAAGGGTATCTTTTACACTATGTTTTCAATACCCCGAGTTTTCCTTCATTACAAAACCGAATGACGACAATTAATTGCATATACTGCTTCCTTAAAAAATTGTCACCTTAATTCCTCACGTATGGGCGACGTAAATATACTTTAGGCATTTTTTATCAACACCATAAAAACTATACAAAATCGTGAAAAAATGTGTAGAATAACCTTCAAGTATTGCTATTTTCATGATTCAAAGAGCAACTTGTTACGCAATTGCATGATTTTTTTTTTGATGAACAGAAACCACCATTTTACGTGGCGGGCAAAAAGTCTCCCGTTCACGAGGGCCTAAATCCTCTTCGAATTTGATAAGTTTTGTTCTTCATAAGAACGTAGAAACACCGAATAGCCGAATTCGTAAATCCTGCAACAATTTCTCGGCAACAAATTATACGCGTCTGTTATCTCCATGTCGTATGCTTATTCCTCAAACCTAACAGATGTAACACAACAAGATTCGGACGTCGCGATGAACGAGAAAAAATAATTCTGGGATTACTTCCTGAAGCGCAGGAAACGAAGTCACAGCATTTTACCACGAAACCGCATAGTACATCAGTGACGTCATCGTCACGAGGGTGTGTCGGGTTGTGAGTTAAAGTGCATCCAGCGTCGCGGATATAGTGAGCTGTGAGTTGTGTCAGAATCAAGTGGCCCTTGTGTCGCATGAACAGCGAAAATAATTTTTTTTTTCGTAAAAAGTGCGTCACCCGAGATTGGGGAGCGTTCTAAAGAGATCGGGGGTTCCAGGGGTGGGATGACGGGTCGGCCGGACGGCGACCTTAAAGTTGAATACCGTCGGTTCCCATAAAAATCGTAATACGCTGAACACCCAAAACGAAAAATAGTTATAATTCGAAGCGAGGTGCTCGGAGACGGGAGGATTGGGGGTAGGCGCGAGGTGTCGCGACCCCCGAGCGAGCAGCAGGTTCGGAGGTCGCGATAAGCGAGCCTCAAAGCCTCACGATAGGTTGCCTGCAAAGTGCCGGTTCCAGGGGGTTGGCGGAGGGGTCCGGGGGCTCGGGCAGCACTAGCATGTGCTGCGTCCTCCAGGGTGCGGACAGAGTGTGTCCCTCCACAACGGGAGGGAAGCACAGCAGCAGCGGGGCCGGCAACGGGTCGAGGGGTGCCTCGACCCCTGTTACCAGCGCCCAAGATCTACCCCTTGAGTCACTCTGGGCCGCCGGTCTCGACGACGGCATGGGCTTTCCTCAGAGATGCTCTTATGCGAATCATCGTACGCTGCCGAACAATGCAAGCAGTAACCAGACACACAATGCCAATCCTGAGGAACTCTGGCGGGATAGGAATCTCAGTTACAGGTAGAGTCTTCCTTGCGAAAGAAATAACGAGGCACGTTGCGGGGTTTAGTTTGGATTTATTTTTTATAATAATAAAAAATAAAAAATATGATGTATTATTATTATTATCGAAATAATATATTAATATGTATATTCTGTTATGATTTTTTCATTACCAATCGGATAGCCGAAAATACGATACACGATGATCTTAAATGCCGTTAGTATTGAATTTTCGTCACGAAAAATTTCGACGATTTTCCCGATGATTCTAGCGATTTTGCGCTTAATTTCCTAGTGACCTAAATATTTCTATAGTCTAATAAATTCATTACAAAGAGAATAAAAATGGTACATACAACTGTATGATCACATTCGTCACATAGTTTAACTTTGCTGAACACAAACACGTATCGTGCCTCGACATCGTATTTTCGCTGAAAGTCCGATGCTTCCACGCGTACAAATTAATACATTGGACGCACATTCGCGTGTCGGGTATTTGATGTTTGTTCCACGAAGCAGAACTCCCACAACGTCGACGGGTATCGGTTCGTCGATAAACGACGAGATATGGACATCGGCGAACGATCGAAAATTTTTCCGTACATCGACGACGTCAACGGGAATTGGTTCGTCGTTGAATCTCCAGGACAACAATCGTTCGTTGGAATCGCGGGACGACGATTTTTATCCTACCGACGTTGACGAAACGAAAGACGGGTACAGAAAGTATTATCCAACGACGCCGACGACCTCGGGCCTCGGCTCGTCGTCGGAGCGTCAATCGGTCGAAACACAGAGATCAGGCGATTTGCCTGATCATCTATGGGCCGCCGCAATGGAAGACGGCTTCTCCAGATTCAACGCTATGAAGTCGTTGCAAACGATAACCCGTCAGCCACGTCCGAATCACGATTGGGTCAAAACCGAGAGAATCTCGAGGTTCACGAAACATCGCACGATCAGCCAATCACCGCAGAGGGAACAAGAAATATGGACATCGAGACTGAACGAGATCAACGTGTCGGGTTACGCGACCCAAAGGATACCGCAGCATCGATGTCATCATCAAACCAGAAGAAGCTTCTCCACATCGATAGTCGCCGATCTCGCTGGTACACCGAACACCGGGTCACAGCAGAGCCTCGGCAGCGGTGAATTTCTGGTGAGTCAACATAAAAAAAAAAAAAAAAAAAAAAAAAAAAAAATTAAACGTCTTTCATAGTACAGAATGAAATAATCATTTCCATTCTCATACATTTCGCCTTAATTTGCGTGCAGATTAAAAAAAAAAAAATAAAAATAAAAATAAAAAAAAAAAAAAAAACGTTTACGTTCGATACTGCCGCACTATCAACATGAAATGTACCATAAAGTTTCACGACAAAGTGACTACAAAAAAAAAAAAACCTACCCATGTGTAAACATTGAACAGCGCGTTACGCAACCCGGGGATTTAGCTCCCCGTAAAAAAAGCGAAAATGAAGCCGAAATTTGTCGAACGTATTTTCGAATGCACGTACACTCGCTACGGTTCAGCGCTTGGGTACGCGCGTGCACACGTAAAGCTTCGTGCCGGAGGGCAAGGAATCGCGTACTAAATTTGCCATAGTCGAAAACGCGAGCAATTTCATCGGGGAATGTCGAGTTCGGGCCAACAGCCAGTTACCTATCACGTTCGGTACATGGATCGACGGGGAAAAGGTGGAGGGGGGAGGGGGTGTATCCCCACTCACGGGTATTCCTAGTTGCAGCTATATACATGTGTAACATAGCTGTAGATATACGACCCGCGAAGCCCTTATTCGCCGGACCAACGAGAGGATTTCCCTCGGTGATTATGTAGTTTCACGTCTACGTTCACACAGACCGTAGTTGGTTTCCGGGAGGCAAGTGTGGACTTTCGGGTTCGCTTCTCTGTATTCTCCTTATTCGCATCTCTGGTCCCTCGCGAACGGTGAGTGATAAAGGCATAGTTTCCAACGTAGTTTCCCATCCAGACGATGGTAAATTAATCGTTGACGGTTGCTATGATACTCCCGGAACAGTCTTCATATAATAACAGGACGCCGTTGCATAGTTGACATGTACTTAGTAATTCAGTAATAACAATTATATATGAGCGCTCGTGCGTTAGCGACCGAACTCGTTACGGAGTTCAAACAAAATGGCTTCGATGTTAAATGCGGAAGTCCATTCACGGAATCGTTGAAATTTGAAAAAATATATAATAATAATAATAATAATAATAATAATATTTTTTAAAAGTGAATAAAATGAATGAATATACGAAAATTAATAATCATATATTGCGAGACTTTTTTAAAACTGGTAATTACTTTGCAAGATGGAGTTACAAGAAATGCTATTTTAGAAAAATCGGTAAATGGCTTTCTGCACTTTTTCAGTACGTAATCGGGGAAAAATAACAATAATCGAGTAATAAATGACAGAGTGACCGCATTGAAAAGCGAATAGTAATCAGAGGGTCGAGAGGTAAACAAATGTTAACAGATTTCCAACCTTTTGCGAGTACAAAGGGAAAAGCCATTAACTGATTGGATAATGGACCCGACGTCGAACTCTAAACTAAGTTTCGTTTAGTCTGCTTTCATTATACACTTTATACCAATACACGGGTACTCGCGGAGTTGACGAAATTCAATACTTCGCCGTGTTCCGTAAACTCTCGAATGGGAATAACAGAATGATCAGTCCGTCTCTAGTCGACAATTCGTAGCACTGGTAATGTTATGAGGCAAAATTTCACATTGGTTTGTGTCAAATACACTACCGTCGCTTCTGCTGACAGAACAATAACCGGAAAAATGGGGATTGGGTAAAAAAAAAGAGTAGAGAAGAAGAGGAAAATGATTCCATAATACAACAGAATGCCTGATGCATTGATTATTATTGAAGAACTCTCCTCTTCTTTTCTTCTGCAACATTTACCGTGTCGATATTAGATCCCAACAAACATCTTTCGTCCATTCTGGCGTTTCGATTTCAATACAATTTAAACTCAAAAGTATCGATTTTCGGCAAAGTATCGCAACGATGAAGACGGATCTCCCAGACAAACCGTTGCTATTAAAGAAGGTTAAAAATATCGCGGGGTTCCAGAATTAAAAGAAATTTTTGGTACCGAGTTTCCATACATTAACCTCCACTTTAAACCATTTAATGGCAAGGAAATTTCGAGTCTTCGACTTCACTGCAATAACTCCCAATGAAAGAAATAACGACCTCATTGTCCGCTCCCCGATACTGAAGAACTTAAATAACAAACGTTCTTTAATCATCATCCCTCCGGTGCATGATAATCGCGCATCTGTGGACGACGCATCGTCTAATTTAGCAGCCGCTCGTTAGTAGCGGACGAATTTCGCGTTGTACCTCCGGGCGAACGTTCAGGCGACGCGAACTTAATTAGTTTATCAAGCCTCAACCTACCGTACGTAACAGAGCCACCGGAATGACCCTGTGGAGTTCCCTTAACGCGAGGGGATGAACGACGCGTTATAGTATTTATAGAACTAAGCCGACCTATTAGATAATCAGAAGAAGATAAGGCGTAACATCAAACTATCAAACAACGTCCAACTAGGGCAACGTTGCATTGCCGATTCATCCCCTCCAATGCCAATCAACATTTTCATCCCGATTGTCAGCTGTCGAACGAGGAAGCTTCGTCACGGATCGTCGATAACGTCGTGTGCCCATCAACGCTACTCGTTTGCCCTGTCGGAAGTCTGAAAATTTTCACTACAACCCCCCCCCCCCCCCCCCCCACCGTTCCCCGGGGTGTGTGCTACCAATACAATTTCCGTACACTCCTCTCGCGTTCATAGTCGCCGCAAAACCGGAAATGTATCCTGACTGCGGAACGTTCGTGTGATTACCTACCCGCGACGATCACTCTATAACCGGCGAACTAAATCCCGTGAATCCCATTGACGATGAATCATCAGCGCGCGATCAACACGCAAAGCCCTGTCCAATTTTCACGTCGTCACTGATTCGCTGCGATCGGATACGCATTAACCATTGATCGTTATTTCGCCTATTCAACGTAACTTTTCACGTTTTTTTGATTGACTTCCAATTTGCTGCTACATATTGATTTGGCAGACGAAAAAAAAAAAAATATTAATAAAAAAATAGCTTTCTATCAAAAATAGCCTCGCGGACTTTCGACGGGAGTGAATAAATGTTACAGTGGTCATACGCTCCAATTGGAATTGGAAAATTTATACAAAACGCATGGTTTCCAGCGGAATGGGGACATTTTTGTTTGGTATCGTCAATGAAAAAACAAAATTGTCAATCAGGGACGCGAGTATTTTCGAAACGATCGGCAATATCGAAATTCTCGTTGGAGTGGACATTGATATAGCGTTTGATGTAGTCAGAGAGGAGTCTCGATATCTGTGTGCTTTCGCATTATATCATCCCCATCCGTTCCCATGAGAATCAACGCCATCGGGATGCAGAATTCCCGTGTTCCCAGAGGCTTCTCTTCCTCTCTTCTGCCGACCAAACGCCAGATTGCGCTGAACTGCCGCACAGAAGTCATGAGATTGTCTTTGTTCTTGTGGCGGTGGCGCAGTGCTACCAAAGGAACGGACGGTTATCCGGGGACACAAGTTCCCCGATTAGTTGGATCTTCTCGTCTATGGCCTCATCCGCGGCTCTACTGCACCTGCCCCCTCTATGATTTTCGTAATTGAACAAATTCGTAGAGATATGCTTTCGTGCGCGTATTTCGCTGGAGACCAGCGATTAGCCACGCAAAGGAAATAAAATCAATTGGTAGAAACACGGAACAGCATCCATTTATGTTTCTATGCCCAACATTGAACTTTTTACCGACGTTTTCTGTTTTTGACTTTAGTTTTTTAAAACCCATTTTTCGAATGCGAAATGACGATCATTAACTTCCCGGTCGTGAATTAGTCACATTTTTACACAACATATGCCATTTATCACGAAAACAGTAATTTTAGGAACCCTTAGAATTTTAGATGACCGTTATGAGACGGTCATTTGACACCCCTATAACGGTCGAAATAAGCCGTTATCTGAGCTCAGAGCATCCCTCGGGATATTAAAAAAAAATTATGCGAAAATATCTGCGAGGGGTGTTTTACCCGATAATATCGAGAATCCGTGAGAACATCAGACGGAAACTTCATTGCTACGAACGGACATCACGTACGTAATCGTCGTTCAAAGTCCGCTTTGTTTGTCTGAGACGAGAGAACCCGGAAAAACTATCGAGATCGGTGATATTCTCCGATCGCATGGGAACGCGAACGATCGGTTTCCCTGCGCGTGTGTACCGAAGCGAGGGTGAGAAAAATAAAGCGAGAGCAACCAGGGAACGATGGGGGAGGGGGATGCTGCAGAGTGAAAGTCACTCGCTCGTCGAATTTCCCGTGAGGACATTACCTACCCGGTTTCATTGACGCCCGTAGGGACGACGACGACGATCTCCGCTCTCGCTAGTATTTTCGAATATCCTTTTTCTCGTTCTCTCTTTCCCTCCGGCCTCCTCCAACTCTTCTCGTTCTCTATATACTCTATGCTCGTCCGAGCGGATCTCTGGATTTCCTATCTGACCAATTCGACATGCCACTGTAGCACGATAAAATTGGGGGGAAAAAAGAGCAGGAAAAACAACGAAATTGTCCCGATTCTTTCCTCGCCGAGGGAAATGAACTCACCGGACGCGGTACAATCGTAATTTTTTTTTTTTTTTTTTTTTTCGATACAAAATCGTCGTAATTTTGTTCGGAATTTTTTTAATAATTTATGGAGACAACATTTTAAAAACTAATTGATGGTACACTGGAAAATAGAGAGTTTACCCAAACTATAAACAATAAAAGTTCAAAAAGTTTTAGTAGCGACATCACCGCCGCGACCGTCAACTGTACATTGTAATCACAATCTCATACACACGAGTGTACAGAAAGTTCCGCGACTCGCACACGCATATGCAAACAAAGTGTTTCAGAAGTTTTTAATTTCATTTATTTGTCGTCGCTTTTCGCGAGCGTAATAAAAAAAACTCTCTCACACCACGTTTAATATAAATTGCGGCGGTCGGTTTCGTTGTGAGCTCTTCAATCACTCGCGGTCTGCGCGCGGTTGGCGCCCCCGCTGACTGTGACCCCGAGAGCTCCCAGAAACCGGCAAAATGAGTTCCCAGTAGCAGAGGTAACGGCAAACAGAAGCTGGGGATCCACAGGCGTCCGGCGCAACGATTATTTCGCACTTCGTTACCGCCGCCTTCCGAAGCAACAATGAAGAAAAAAAGAACGAAAGACTCGAACCGCAAACGAAAAAGTTCGCGGGACATAAAAAAAAAAAATAAAAATAACGATTAACGGGAAAACGAAAACGAACAAATAAATATAGAAATTAAAAGAAGAGAAATAGGTAGAAAAAAAAATGCAGAGTAGAATGCGCAATATATAGTACCGCTGAAAAGAGAACGGCACAACACTTATGCGGCCGGTACAGCGGATCGCCTTCGCTGGTGGCCTCCGCTCATTACACGAAAAGCCGAAAATGCAGGAAAGCTCTCCGAGGCGCTGGGCATTCGGCTGTGTCTCGTGATAAATGGATTTTAATCAAACGCGTTCCACCTGCCACGGATCTCGGAGATCCGAAATCGCTGACCGCGTGTTATACGGCCATTGCGCTTCGTGGACGCAATCGCGCATCAACGATCTGGTCAATTAGAACGGAGATGGGCCTCACGATTGGATTTTAACCGAATATGGCGACGATGGCTGTGACTAATTTTGACGGATCTTCGAAAATTTCCGCTATTGGTCAGACTTTGAAGTATACATTCGATGATGCGGAAGGACCGCGTTGCGGGCATAAGGACTGGAAGTACAGATTTTCAAGTGATTAATTGAATTTTAATCGAATCCAATTGAGTTTAAAGAGAAACGCAGAGAAAGAGAATCCCATGAAATTGGATAGCATCTGCGCAAATAAGTTATGATAAAATTTCGTTGAGACGAAAACTTTTATTTTATTGATCTGTCGCAAGGAAATAAATGCATAAAATATTAACCGGAACTTTTGTCATTTTAGTGTTTTCATCTAAATAAATAAACAATAATAACAACAAAAACATCGCGATCATTCGTTTACTTCGATAAGCATAATCTTTTTTTTTAAATGTTTTTTGTTTTGATTTTTGCAAATTTCTATTGCGTCGTTTCGTATTTCATTCAGTAGATTTCCTCGCTGACACACACGTCATAGGCAGGGATGAGCGATGATGCGGTACACGACAGCTCTCGATTCGTCAAAGTCCATTGTAGTGTATTGTAAATGCGAGCTGATGACGTGTACCAGAAATGATTTTCGCGATTCAAATAATTTATAAATTTTATATTAAAATAAACATTTTTTTATTTACATTACAATAATTTCATCGAAAAAAAAAAAAAAAAAAAAAAAAAAAAAACTTCCCGATGTCTACAAGACGATAAATATTCCGACCCGGTGCGGCAATTCACCCTCAACCTTTATGCACCGTCGTAGTTACGTTATATACGTGATGTCGGCTCTTAAACACCTCGGTATACGCGTTGCATTCGTGACGAAGATCCCAAGAGGGGAGAGTGCCTTCTCAGCAGCGCAGTAAAGTAATTAAAGAGGGAAGGCAGCCACGTCTCATGTTCGCCTCCCTTCGTTTTGCTCGACGCTGAGGTATATGAGCCCTTCAAAGGGAGAACAAGAATGCTTCTTCATGGCAAACGAAGTTAGCCGGCAGTCGCCCGATGACGACATTCGCGCAACGTCTTTCGGCTTTCGTTTATATAACAAGGGAGTGAGAAATGCCGAAAGTAATGGTAGTACACACAGAAATCCGGAGAATCAGGAGAAGTAGCCCCCCCCCCCCTTCTTCCCTCCCAAAACGCTCAACACGACGAAACTTTTCGCTGGCGAAAGGCGCTCGGCGTCAGCCAACTGGTCCTGAATTAAATTTATCCTCTCGCAGGAGTCGAGAAACTCGCCGAATAAAAAGTTTCGCTAAATTCGCTCAATAACTTTGATTGATTAATTATTATAGCATACCTGCTAATTCAATCTCTTGCGAAGTTTTGCGCGGAAAAAGCTTAATTAGAATGCAATATTATGGGGTATACTTCGCAGGGAAGTATAAGTACAATCCCTTGATAATGACTTTCGGGAGCAAAGAAAACTTAACTGACAAACTTGTAAACATCCTCTCGGAGATCTTATTGCTCGTTACTAGTGGAATTCAACATTTTGTAAGTGTACACCGCGTCCGTGTGATATATCAGTTTCCATTGACCAACGAATGAATTTTACCGATTCGCGGTGTAACGCTTTTACGATCGTTGGACAATCAAACTGCAGCGCTGATCAATTACGATTGATGCAACAATGATATTTATCGCCGCTCATCGTTATAACGAAAGGGCTTTCGGAAAATGAACGAATATCGACGAGTTTTGCTGCGACGATAAAGTTTATTGTACAATAGATCGAAGTGGATTCGTGTATAACACGGAAAGTATCCCGACTATCTGCCGACAGATCCATCAGCGGAATAACGTTACGCGACGAATTTATCCCCGACAGAGAAACATTTCGTTGAATTTATTATTTCGTCACTGACGATTTTAGACGATGATTATTGTCATGAGATGAATTTGCTTTTGTCATTTCCGGAATTTATTTACGTTCAGTTTTTATTTATTTTTTTGTTTTTTCGTTTGTTTCAGGTAAGGAAAAGCATATTTTTCTCGTATATCGTAACGTAGTTTCGTCACTGGATATTCAATGGGACATCCACTCGCCATTCGCACGTATTTATTTATTTATTTACACATTTATTTAATTGCAATAATAATATATCGATTTTGAATGTTCACTTTTTCATCGTCAAATATCACCGGAAATGCATTTATGATTTTAAAATTCGCAAAAAAAAAAAAAAACGAAAACTGCAAATATATTTTCGTATTCTGTAACGTTAATTCGTGTCGCGTAATGTCGTGCGGTTTCGATAACTTAGTTGGGTGTACGTAATACGGGTCCATTCAAAACGTTTGAACGGATCGTAGAGAAACAGTAGAAAAAGTCCGAAAAATAGGGAGAGGCGAAGGAATTTTCAAGTTTTTTTAAGAAACAGACGCGTGACACGTGTCGAGCACCTGGAGCGCAAAATCTCGTACAGTATATGCCAAACAAGATTGGCGGCTCCGGGTGCGCCTGCGACATCGGGGAAAACCTTCACCCTACGATTCGAATATCGGGGAAGCGATCAACCCTCGTAGCTCGACCCTTCCACCACTCTCTGAAAAGCAAATAAAAGCGATAAAAAAACACCCATACGCACTCACGCGCATCGAAGAAACTCGGAAGCGTGAGTGATACGTGACGCACACGAGACAAAGATCTGAAAGAAAAACAACGTTTTTTTTCCATCCTTAGCGATCCCGGGCATTCGGCAAAGCGAAAATAACCAAAATTCCGCCCTATCGCTACGGTATTCTTACGTGAAATTAAAAGATTTATGAAAAACTTCGCCCTCGTTGCACAAACGTTAAAATAGTCGACATGAAATGAATAATTTCTCGCAAACCTAACTATACGGGTAGCGTTTTCGACTTATAATTCTTTTTTTTTTTTTTATAACAAAATTATGGTTACAATACGACTTCGTGACTTTTTTTATTCGCGATGATGTTTTTTTTTTTTTTTTGATATTACGAAGAATATCGTTGATATTAAAAAATAAAATATGGCGAAGAAACTGCCGAATGAAATTGGCAACTTAATAGAAATTGGCGCGAAAATAATAACACATTCGAATGAACTTGTAGAATTTTCACATAGTATTAAATTCGGAGGTTGGTACGCGAATAAGTTGGATCCTCTCTCGTGTATGGAATATATAGATTGAAGCGTATGGGATGTACGATATTTCCGGAATTAATTTCCATACCGTGGGCCTCCCAACGCAGTACATTTCTCGTTATACTGCCGAAGGTCGAAAGGAAAATACGGAAGGCATTAGTATAATTAGAGTCGAAAGGACGGTTCTGAATAACGCGAACGAGCGGAGAACCGAATAAGTTGTATATATACGTATCCGCCCTCGTAGATACAGTTTGCTAGTGTATATTATACGGATCCGGTAAATTTTCGTCGACAAATATTTGGTCGAACGTTTCGCCAATGTAATTACAGAATTTATCGTATTGCTGTTTTGATCAATTTACCGCTATGCAATTTTTCTAAAAGGCAATACGCAGAATCTACAAATCTGAAAATTATACAATATAATAATAATAATGAACTGTGACTGCGGTAATATTCACAAACTGTTGATTTTAAACGAAACTTGTGCTTCTCGAAGTATTTTTTGCCATTAATTCAGCGTAAATTTGTTTTTTTTTTTTTTTTTTTTTTTTTTTTTTTACGCCTTTACGAGGAAAAAACGACAGAATTATGAGAAGAAGCTGAACCTTATTTGTTTTTCCAAGAAAAAAAAAAAAAAAAAAAAAAGATAAAGAAAATGAAAACGTTAGCACAGCCACGCGAGTGGTTGCGAAACTGATGTTGCAGTCGCTGGAAGCTCGTGTTTCCTACAGGAGACGTATATCCACGTGTAAGCCGCAGTTTCGCGTGCCGCCTCGGTGCATCCTACGTAATCGTATCTCGCGATTACCTTGGGGACCCAATTTCGCCGGTAGAGCTCCGTGAAACTTTACGACCCGAAGAGATGGACGGCAAGCCAACTCGCGCGGTGCACAACGCTTGTGAGGGCTTCTTCGTTGCACCGGCAAAGCACGGTGTGCAGGATACCCTCCGCCACTATTCCCAACGACGATGGCACACTACCAAATGAAGAATATTTTTTCGCGAACGTGACGTCGGGCGCCGAAATGGGAACGAAGTCATATACGCTGTCGTCGAGGTGAAAAGGGGCCAAACAACTCTTCATCGGCCGAAGCCGAAGACGAACGAGAAAAATGAGCTGAGCTCGAAGGTGGCGATGCGATGCTCTCCTGCGCTATGTTCAGTTTTACCTTCGCGTTTCCTTCCCTTCCGCTCCCATCCTTTCTTAATCCCGATCTTCGCTCGACGAAACTCTCGTAATACTTTTCTTATTCGTCTCTCTCTGCTTTACGTTTCTTTTTTCTTTTTTTTTGCAAACGGGAAAAGTCCGCGGAGTTTTTATCGCGACTATCGTCCTCACGCGGGGGAAGGTTTGTAAAAAAAAAGATTCGGTTTTACTTTTGACAGAGAGTGATACGCTTCGCTCGAAGAAACTTTATTTCCGATCGTCTATCCTTGCGATAAAAGATGCGATTCTTCCGCTCGACTTGTAAGAGTATCGTTTACGTAGTTCGTATAATAGCGGAGACCGGGGCTACTTGAAACACCGGTAGTAAAAAAAAAAGTCGAAGATTTCACCCCGTGAATACCGCACTCTGTGAAATTAGAGTGTAAGTAATTCCTTCGGGTGCCGTAGACACCGGATGAAATCTTCGATCTTTTTTTTACAGCGTGTGTTTCAACTTACCCCGGTCTCTCATACGCACAGTAAAGTAAAAAACGGGATAAGCTACTTGTGGTTTTATCGCTTACGATCTTTTTTTTTTTTTTTTTCGTCGACTTTTACCATCGAATTTCTGTAACTATGAAATGGCAAAAGATACGATAAAACAAGATATAAAAAAAGAAATGAATAAGTAAGATATGCACTTAAATTTATTGTGAATACGTTTGAGGATCGAAAGGCTTTCAGAGATCGTAAATTCGTGTCTTTTGCCTTTGACTCCGTAAGAAATTTGTATCGAAACGATCAAAAACCCTTCGGACGAAATGGACAGCAGAAAAATTTCTTACTCGCCGATAACTCGATTGGTCGAAAGCGCCGAGAGAAGAAGAGCGAAGGGAAAGCGTTAGGGGAAAAATTTCATAGTCGTCGTCCGAGAAATTTCATGTGGGGAAAGTTTAGGGTTTTTTGATCGACGATAGACCTCTCCGCGGTGTCCTGTCGACAGGGGGTCAATCGCGAATCTCCGGAGATTTCCGCAAGTCTTTTCCCGAGCGAAAGGACGAAAGTTAAGTGAAAAGATTTTATTACGCAGAGAGCTTTTTTTTCACGATTCGCCAATCCCGATATTTACATTTTTTTTTTTTTGCAATGTTAATACTTTTTTCGAGTTATTTTCGATATACCTGTCGTTACTGACGTCAAAGATATCATATTACGACAGAAAGTTGGTATTTTCGTTTGTGAAATTTGCGCGATATATATTCCGTTATAATATTGCGGCGTCGTATATAGTACATCGGCCACAATGCATCTCGGGAATGTACGTTGGCAAAATTCTATGTTCCTTTGTACCGGATTGTAATATCTATGCTGGAATTTTCCCAGAATTAAAATTCGGACGAGAGATCGATAAAGAACGCGAGAGATTGAAGTTGTTTTTGTTGCAGTATACAAATAATAAAAAGCTATTAGCTATTGATCGCTTAAAGTCGGAGGGATTTAAATTTCGCGTGACGTGTTGAGACCTTCAAAAGCTTAGTAACGTTCAGATAAATATTTTAGGGTTTATATGAGCCGATTACAGGATTTATAATATTCGCAGCGCCGCAGTACCATTATCGAAAAAAAATTGAAAAATTACCGAAAAGATCGAATTTTCGATGTATTACGATACCAACTGCTCGTATGAGTATATCGATTGCGTGTTCGTATAAAAACCAAAAAAAAGGGGTGGAATTAGAATTTACGCGATCGGTAACATAAGTCCTTTGGCGGATTCATAATGTTCGCAACGTCGCAGTGCTATTATCGAAAAAAACATTAAAAAATTACCGAAAAGCTCGAATTTTCGATGTTTTACGATATCAACTGCTCGTATGCGTGCATCGATTGCGCGTCCGTATAAAAACCCAAAAAAAAAAAGGGGTGGAATTAGAATTTACGCGACCGGTGACATAAGTCCCTTGGCGACAAATTTAATCAAATAAATTACGTAGCGTGAGCAGCGAAGCGTCATGCCTATGGAAACGAGATGAAAAGACAGAGGGTAAAGTCCCTTTTCCCGTGGCGAAGTGCAACCCATACACAGTACGCGTCTACCGGGAGGGTAAACTTCTCGCGAAAAGCAAGAAAACTTTTAGCGATGCAAATGTAATTAGCGGACTTTCGCGCTTTGGCTTTCGTGAGCTGTGCACCTCGACTTTCTCCGGTGAACGCAGTACGTATACACGAAGCCGGTAAGCTGCAGACACGAAACGAAACTACGAGACCCCAGAGCCTATATATATGTGGTCACTGGACTTTTCTCCATTCCTCCGAACGAGCAAACAGCCATACAGCTGAGCTGCGCGGTCGGCTACTCGCTGAGGATCAAAGCTTCGTTGGTTGTTACAGACTGCAGACGGCGGGGAATGCAGATACTGAGTTTCGTTCGAATTATCCACACTGAGAAGAGATTTAACTTGTATTTAAAAAAATTAAGTTGAACATCGCGAAATAAATATTTAGTTATTGTTAACAAATTTTGGTTATAACCAATAAGATTTGTTAAATATTAACAAACCTTCATTTACCTTAAATTATTATTAACTCAGCTAAACTTTGTAAACAATAACTAAAATTTCATGTTATATACATTTTTTCCCATTTTTACTAAATATTTATTATTATTATTATTTAATTTTTTTTTTTATTACGAATTAAATTTTTTCTCGGGGAAAAAAAAATCAGATACCTAATTCATGTGAGATAATCACCTCAAAAACGCATTTAAATTAATTTGCCGATAATAATAATATTTAGTGATTAATAAATTCGAAAAAGTGGGGCGTTGAATTATCAAGCATATTGTAGGTGTGCACAGCACGATGCACAACCGTTATACATGGCTACATATAAATGTGCAACTCGCGAAAGACGCGCCGCGTCGCAGACTACAGTTGATATTCTTGGCTTACGATTCTAAAACGAAGTTGCACGCGGCTGTTGCTCCGCACCGAGCACCAGTCACGGTTATATCCGCACAGCTATTCCTGCGTTTTTATACGATTTTTTTTTTACTTTTCTCATCCTCTCGCGTATACAGGGTGAACGACAAACTTTTGA
Source organism: Buathra laborator (assembly GCA_934046635.1). Classification (NCBI taxonomy): domain Eukaryota; kingdom Metazoa; phylum Arthropoda; class Insecta; order Hymenoptera; family Ichneumonidae; genus Buathra; species Buathra laborator. Next base: position 13,468,734 of record OW203900.1, read on the forward strand.
CTGTTCAATAAATACTTAAAAACTTGAAACGTTAAATTTTTTTTTTTTAATTCTGACGTTGCGAAATGACGAAGCGAAAAATAAAAATACATCTTCAGACGTAGAAGATGTCGGGTCACGTGATTTTTTAAGTTCGAAGAAAAATCCGATTTGTTTAGTTATGAATAATTTTTTTTTGACGAAAGTTTATTTTGTAAGCGATTTTGGAACGCCTTGTATGAGTTAAAAACAGATGTGCGTCTGTGAGGGTACAGTAAGTTACAACTTGGCGCTCCTCGCTGTAGCAGCTGAAAGACGAGGCGCGTCTCGTTTCTTCCGTTGTCTAGTAGGCTGTGTACCACACAGCGTTTCGTCGCGAGTCTCTCGCGTGGGTAGAGAGTCTTTCTCTCTTACCTCTCCGCGCAACCTACGTATGAAACGAATTGCGGAGCAGCCGGCGAATCGCGACTATCCGACGATAGTCCGGCGTGTCCAGCGTCGCCGGGTCGTTCACCAGTTCGTCGAGCGTTCGCGAACGATACGAGAGCCGTTTCTCTCGCGTTGTCTTACCTTTCACACGGGTACTCGCGATAATAATAATTGTTCCACATTATCGAAATTTTTTTTTTGGTTTTTCTTTTATTGAAAAATATAAATAATTGTGTCGGGACATTGTGGATGATAACGAATATCGAGGATAACGAGCTGATTTATTCTTCTTCGATAAGTTATTAACGAGGTTAGGATGCTTTTTGATATAAACTTATGCAGTCGACAAAAAAAACTTCGCAAGCGTTCACGAAGCGTTAAGACCGTTAACTATCTTTCGATAATCGATAAGATTACGAATGGGGCTTCGAACTTGAGAAATTTCAATGGTACTTATAGAAAAAGTGCTCTGAAAAAAAAAAGTTTTTTTGGAATAATTGATCGTTAGTTGAAAAAACGAAGAATAATCCATCGGTACATCCAATTTTTTTTTATTACAAACTGATTGTCCCAACGAATTATTGATTCTTCCAACACTGAGAAAATTAATCAGTTAAAACTAATAATTAAAACGAAAACTCATAATTTTTTTCCGTGTGTATAAACTGTGTAGCAGTAAAATTAAATCGATTTTTCGATTTTCCAAAGAACTCTACAAGAAGTTGCGAAAATAAAAATATGATTTAATATCGGACGTTTCGTTTTATAGCGCTCCGTAACATTTTTATAATCGAAACATTTTTAACACATTTATTTTTCGCGAAGATTAAAATTTATTGGTACTGAAATTTTGTCCGCAATGCAAGGTCCATCGTAGTGCACCAGAACCACGTTGTGTGTTATAACTCGAAGCAGATAGTTTTATTCGATAAAATTTTATAAAAATTGGGGTTTCGTATCACGTACTATACTTCTATAGTATATAGTATACAATACTTTAACATTGGAAGTGTAGAGGTCGGCGAGAAGTTATCCCCGATAACTCTGAGGGGAGTGTAGCCCTCCTCCCCACTCCTACGAGCGCGTGGGTAGCGTTGGCTTATACGTTTCTGCTAGTCGACGATTCGTCTCTTTCTCTCTTACGCTCTTTCTGTTTCTTTCTTTGGATCCTCTCGATCCTCACCACCAGACTTCGGGTTTTGCCTCATTTTCGTCACGTCGCACGTTCGCCCGATCGGACGGGTCATCGTTTCGAGATTTATCGTTCTGCCTCGATCGCTCGTACGCGCGACAATCTCATCCTATCCCGAGGACCGACCGCTCGTGTCTCGAATATTGGAACAGTGGAAACCTGCGCTCTCTGGGTTACTGTTGCTACTGTCGGTTTGCAGTAGCTGGTATCCGCTCGTCCCAGTTTCATTCTCATCCCCCTCTTCCCCCCCACGGTCGCTGATCCTACATAACTATACGCTTCCATTTCTACTGCACTTTTTCATGGTTTTCCTCTTTTGTCGTATCCTTCGCCTCGCGCTACTTCCATTCGATATGTACGTCGAAGCTGTTCTTATTTTTCATTTAATCGTGATCCCCCGTAAATCACCGCAACTGTCATACGATTTTTTTTTTTTTTTTTTTTTCGATGTTTTGTTCAACAATTTTTATACGCAGAAAAATAAAAAAATAACGAGGGGCAGCTAATTGGGCTTCTAGAAAAACGTCAATTTTTTTTTTTTTTTTTCGAAGTGAAACGAGTACTTTTTTAAAGAGATATATCCGTTGATCAAGTATTTCCCTCGAATTTTTTTATTTTTTAAAAATTAATTATTAGAATTTTTTTTTTTTTTTTTTCGTAAAATTTCGTTATATTTTCTCTAATCAGTGTGACCTGTATTACCCCGTTAATGCATAAGCACATAGCGCTAATCCCAACGGTACGGTGACATATCGGTGTGGGATGGCAGATATATCGCCGAGAGTAGGATTCGACCGTAGCATTTATCTTCTCTTCACGCCGTACGACTCGCACGAGATTATAATTAACCATTAACAATAAAGCACGAAGCGTTAGAGATTGGATGTTTTCACCGTTGTATGCTCACCGTGTATAAATGCAGCGTATAAATACGGGTCAAAACGGCTGTTCACGCTCTCGTGATTTTCTCGCTTGGCGCTGAGGACGTATCTCCCCCTCCGCCACTCCCTTCCCGCGGATGTTCCCGCGGACTCGCGATCGCCAATCTCGCGATAACCGAAGCCAACGATTATCGCGAGATCGCGTTTCCGGTATCTGTCGACACTTTGCAGTTGGAATAAACGCGCATTCGTTGCGCGAAACAATAAAAATAAATTTCGTTAATTTTCGTTTTTTTTTTTCTCCGCGATCGTTATTTGTTATTCAGTGTGTTTTGTTTCCGATAATCTTTTCAACCTCACGGGCAGTTATGGTATTATTCTCTTAACGCTTTTGAAATTTCATGCTATATAATTGGCGTATCGTGATTACTTTTCGCCTCAATAGATTGGTTGCAAATGCAGCCACTGTTCAGTAATGAAAATGCCACCGTTTCCACGCTGAAAAAGATGATGAGTTGGAAAAACGAATGTTCAGCGGGGGAATTACTTTTTTTGAGCAAAAAATGAATTCTTTGAATGCACTGCGAATTATTTTTTTTTTGTACACTCGTTGCATCGTCACTGATTATTAATCATTTTTTTCGCATACGAAATGCGCGAAGATTTCTCTCTCGCGTTGGTCTGTTTCTTCAGTGGTCACCGTTTTTCGCACATTTCTATTCGCGAACGGTGTGTGACATGAAACTGAAAAGTCCGCGGAAAAGGATGCAACACGATGCAACACGAAATCATGACAACGTGAAAACGCAGTAAAAGAACTCTTAATTTCGCTTCAGTTATGTACCGTCTACGGATGTGCATGACGTGTTTCTCCCGTCATTCGAGAATTTTGGTGTTACGCGCGCGGGTACATAACACCCGCTAACGGCTAATTGGATGCGTCTCTTGGCTCCACAGTTTCTAGACGACAGTTCGCGCGTTGGGTCTGTTGCGCGGGAAACGAGTTTCGCGAACTCCGGTAACTCGTAATTTCCGAAACAATCTCACGACCTCCTTCTTCTATGATGTTCTGCAGAGACTCGACGAACCCCCCTCGCAGCTCAAGAGATTCCGTTTCCATCGTTCCTCATCTCGTTTTCAACGTCGAGCATTTCGTCTGTCTTTGTGATTGAGGCTCACAGTACGCTGTAGAATAGTAACACAGAGTCTCTTTCAATGAACTCATTTTGTATTATTTCTTGCTCCGTTCTCTTCTCGTCTTCTTTGAAGATTTCTGGATGCGTCGTACCTGTAATCATCGCGGAGCTTCCGCATCGGATGTCGTCGCAGACTCCTTGGTTCGCCCCCCAAGAAAGTCTTGTTAACTTAACGAGTTGAATATCATCTTTCGTGAAGTAAAGAATCGATTTTACGAGATTTTACCGCATGTCTGTTACCAATCAAACCTTCGAGTGGAATAACGCAATAGTTACGATGGTAATTTTCTTTTTATGGTTCCTTTTACGTAGAGAAAAGTCGGCAGATACCGGCCAATTGAACTGTTTGCTCAATCGGTAATAATTTCGCAAAATTTCGCTTTGGAACGAAACGAATACAGTTTCCATTCAGATGGTCGGTATTCATCGCCTACTCTCCCCAATTTCTTTGGGTGAAGAAAAAATGTGGAATTTAGTGTTTTCCCGTTTTAGATCCAATTTTGGATAACTAAGTGACATCGTGCATAGGGATGAAAAGAAAGTTAATGAGTATACTGTGTCCGAGAGTCACTCTGCAGAATGCAACCTTACTGTTTCGACATTCAACCTATAGGTGGCTCTTGATTCTCTCTTTCCGTTCTTTGTTCTCCATAAAGGGTGAGCAATTTGAAGCCGGTGGTGTGCATGTGGAATGCGGTAGAGGGTAGAGAAACAGAGGGTAGATAGAGAAGAACGCAAAGTTACAGAGGGTCTGAAACTCGAAGTTGCGGAGAAAAATTCTCCACAAGCCTTTTCGTCGTCGCCGATTACCCTTTCGCATCCTTTCGGTCCCTTCGGATACCTCAAACTCTCTCGCATACATCCCTTCATTGCTTTCATTTTTTCCCCTCTTCACTGAAGCATCTCTCCTCTGTTTCCGAGGCTTGTGTACAAAGCACGGTGATTTTTTTTTGCCCTGCAACCTTTGTTCGCCTTCACCTCTGAGCTCTCCTCAAGTCGGAGAGCCCATTCTCCACATCGAAGACGAAAATATCCTCAAAGTAGTCAGTCACTCTTGGATACCAATAAGAGGATTTAACGGTATTTCCGAAAGACGCTAAAAGTAAAAAGGTTCACCTTTTCAGTGCAGGACGATGAAAATCCACTACGAAGACGAATGTAATACGAAATTGATTGCAGAAACAAATTTCTATTTCATACGACATCCTCGACTCGATGAAAGGATGTAGTTGGTTTGAGGGCGCAGGGAGATAGAGGGGAGATACAAAAAGAGCGAAGGGACAATTTGGCGGAAGGTCCAATTAGGGTGCGTGGAATGTCGTCGTCGTCCCGATAAAACATGTAAACCTTCCTCTGGGGCTTCGTGCCTAAAGGGAGGAACTCGAGAATCTCCAAAAAGCTATTAAGAAGTCTGTACTGTACGCATGTGTACCAATTAATTCAATTAGTACGCAGAGTGGACTCCTGCCAGATCGTTAAGACTGAGCTGTGTTTGTGCACCGGGTTTCCCTCGGTGTGTACATAGATAGGGGGTTAAACTTTTGATACGAAAACGTAGGGACGTCATCCTTTCTTCTGGTAGACCCTTCAGCTGCTTTTATCTTCGCCCATTCATATACAGTCGACCTGCTTAATTTTTAACTGAGGCAAAAGATACGCTACTCTCGCTACTCGTTTCGTTGAACTTAACAAGAATTCAAGCGTTGTAACGCAAACTCGGTAATGACTCGGAGTGATTAAATAAAAAAAAAAAAAAAAAGTATTCCACCAAAGCGCGATAAAACTTCGAATAACTGTAAAGTAATGTATACGAAATCTTGGATAGGCGGAGCAGGTGCGTAGTCCCTCGAGCTCCAGCAACGCTGGATGCTGTGGTGAAGGACCAGCGAAGTAAAGAGAGGTCGCGAAAATGGACGGTGAAACGACCGACAATTAGCGATCGTTAAAGTTTTACCGGGCAATCGACTTGCCTGAGAACGCGCGGACTCTCGGCTTCACCGGACAAAGGTACTTCACGATTTTTCGTGGAAGTCCGAGAGTACGAACGTTCCTCGTGTTTCGTGCCGTTCATTCGGACACGAATATCCCTATACTGGTATCGCAGGCGTACAGTTTTGCGTCAGCCTCACAGTTATTGGTCACAGTTCACTTATTGGATAATAGGGACTACAGAAATTATATAAATAAATAAATAAATAAATAAAATAATAGGTAATGTTCAATAAATTGCATATCCGTATTACAACATACATTTGTAAGTCATAGAGGTTATGTTCTCACGTAAGATAGGAAAAGGTCCATATCTGCCGATAACTGTCGTTTCCGTCGGAAACACTGACCGATCACTGTGCAGTTTAAGGAACAGTAAATTCGTTTTTTATCGCGCAGTTCTTAATTGAGACGAAGTTTAAATTCCATTTGCCGTCCCGGAGCCCGGAGTTCATCGTACAGTTTCAGTACTTATGCTGCCATTGGGTAACCCGGATCTGTGCTGTAAGGATGACTGCGTATTGTACCATTTTTTTTTATCATTCGCCGTCCTTTGTCTCGTTGCAATTCGAAAACCAGCGACAACCCAAGACTCCGCGCCTCCGGAGGGCTCTCGGCGTATTTCGTTACATAATCGTTCGCGAAGTACGGTATCGAGTTGCTCGTCGGGATCGGGTCCACTGAGTCGAAAAAATCGACGGTGTTTCGTAAACAGTAAAAAAAACTTTACGGAGTTAAATATATATATTTTCTTCAGTATATTCCGGGTAAATTTATTGATTTATTTCACACTATACGCGAGTAATATTGTAACGATAGTAATGAAAAAAAAAAAAAAAACAGTTTTCCGCATCAAAGAATAAAATCATAAAAATGTAATTTTTTTTTCTTGACGATAGTTTAGAATTTTTGCGAAAATAGGAAAGTTAATTCATTACCGACTGCGAAATCTCACATATCTTTAACATTTCATAGCACAGTACATCTCATTTTTTCCGATAGTTACCAATCTTTTTTTTTCGACACAATATCTTTTATCTTTGCTCCAAAAATGAGTTTCATGTCGGATATAACGAACAGCCTATTCTAAAGAATTAAATCATAAATGAACCGCGCATTGGACGACCGAACCAAAGCCCAATAATAAGCGTATATCTGTATCTGCGACATTGAAAAATCTGTAATTGCCCGCGTACCTTCTTTTTTTTTTCTCAGCGACAATATGAGATTATATTTGCCAATGGAGCAGCGAAAGCATATAGAAATTCCGTGTACAATGACGATAATACTTCGAGTATCCGAGATATTTGAATGAACCCATGTACTCCCGGTACATTCACGTAATTCGAGCTCTTCGGGGAAACTCTTTAATTTAATTCGCGGATACGAGCTCCCGGAATTGGGTTATACGTTGCTGTGAATGCTACACGCGTGACAGAGCAATGACTGAACGCTTTAAAGCGGTTCCTAGACGCCCGTAGAAACGGAACAAAGAACGGCAAAAATGTGAAGGGCGATTCTCTCGCGATCCGGAGTTTCAGCTAAATTTCTTTCGTAAAGAAAAAAAAAAATCATAGAACATTTATATTATCACATCGTTTGCATACTTCGCTTCTAACGAGAAAATAACAATATTTTTAAACTTTTTTTTCGTTATCCAGTGAGTTGAATTGCCTGAGTCTTGAAGTGGTATTTTTCTTTCTCGAACCATTTATTTTTTTCATTTCGGTTCTTTTTCATTTTCGAGAGTAATCTTGGATCTACTTTACGAGGATAATTTCGTAGTAAAGCCCGCAGAGTTCTGTCGTTGAAGCTGTCGCGCGTAGGGGATTCGCCTGGGTTCGCGAAGCTCGTCTTTCGACTATAAGACGAGAGAGTCACGGACTCTCGGTGTTTCTCGACGTAATTAGAATCATAAAGCCCGAAGCATCAACGGGCACAGGACATTCTTCGCGTGACGTCGACGCGGAGAGAGAACGTAATATACAGGATTTTAAGAGGTGCATCATAAACTTCGGAACGTTGAAGAAGACGAGACAAAAGCGCACGGAAATAGTGCAGAATACCTTTTTGTTTCATGCGATGTACGGAGAAACGAACTTTACCCGTGTCGTTGATCTGCCATTACGCGATGTTATCGGCGAATAATACGAAACTGTTTAATTGAAAATGATTATAATAAGATTGCGAGAGATTAATTAAGAGGCTTAAATATTGAATATTCAATAAATCAACGCGCCGAGAACTTAATGGATTAAGTAACTACTCCGTCAGCGCACTGGGGATTTGAAGAAAAAATAAAAAGGTTTAAAATTTGTCTACAAATTTCAATTGTTATAATAATATTGATATAATAATAATAATAATCATTATTATTAATTTAATTTTCAATTTTTTTATTTAATAAATATATCTATCTATTTCCCTTTTTTACCGATTTTTATATTTAACTATGAGATTGAATGCAAATGTGTGCTGACGGAGGTTTAGCGAAATATCAATAAAAAAAGAAAGAAAATAAAAAGAAATACATGATATTATTAAATTCCAATTAACTTGTACTTTTGTGGATTAATATGTCGCGAATTGCTGAAAAGTTTCTCATAAAAATTTGTCCGCGTCTCGCGTTTGTTCAGTAATAATGCCGCAGAATAAATTTTATTGCGGCGATTGTGAAAATCGTCTGCCCGATTTGACGAACGACGTGTGTCGTTTGTTATCGTACAAAAACTTGAACGTTTGCGCGAATAAGTTCCGGGAATTGGATGGCGACGAATGGATTTGGGACGAGAAGAAGACGAAGGAAATAGAAAAGCAGCCGAAGCTCATTTGCGCGGAATATACGGAAAAGGTAGGAGATATCATCAGAAAACGGTTGGAGGGATGAGATTATCACGAATAAATGTAAAGTCAAATTAACCTATACGTACATTATGTGTACTTACCGGCTTTTAACAGCCTTCAGATATAAACTGACATTTACGGAGTACGCGTGCTGCGAGAGTTATAAATAATAATGAAGAGGCAAGAAGTACTGACGGAGCTGCTGAGCACTCGAGATAAGATGCAGCCATCGAGTCGAAGACCATCTGACGAGACGAACGTTAAACTCGAGAGATTCGGTTGGCTTGCCGAGTATTTTATGGTCCTTTTTATATGTTTTGAATTTTATATATTTTTTTTATACTATTTATATTATTCGCGACGACTCCTTCGAAGAGTAACAAAAGAAATCGACTATAAATACGCGATGATTCAGCTTTACAAGCGTTGCGTAAAATTATCGAAATTTTATCTCCTCCTAAAGTCACAAACACCGAGCTTAGCGTTGATTTTTCGTCCTCCTTTCTTTTTTCGTTGTCCCCGATTGGCGAGATACAATGCCTATCCGCCCGTGAGATCCGATTTTCGTAAAGGGATATCGAAGAATCTCGTATATCGCTTAGTACCAGTAAAGGGATTTACCGGGGTATCCGAGACGTCGAGGGTTATATCTTGAGAATTTGCAACGAAATAAGAGACCTTTCGATAAAAAAAAAAAAAAAAAAAAAAAATTCACGATTACAAGAAATCGTAGATTGTCGTACATCTCAATCTCGAGCAAAATTCACAAGGGTCTTGTGACGAATGTTTGAGATCTAAAGTTAATTAAAGGTTCAAATTTGTTGAAATTTTCGGTGATTCATTTGATAATCCAATATTTCGTACGGGAAGTTGAAATATTACACAAAATTACACTGTCGCGAAAGATATTTCTCGGAGTTCATTAATTTCTACGAAATTCCGAATTCGGTTTATATATAATTTTTTAAATTATTATTCGAAGCGCCAAAGTTAGGGAATAATACAGTTGCGACGTGAGTTAACGAGGAACGAAGGGATGCAAAAGGAAATTGCTTTAAACCGGCTACTATAATTATCGTCGAAACCTTTAGTCTGGCAACGTTCGAGGGGTTGGAAGAGAGAGCTCCGTGGACGTTGTATTGCCCGCGTAGTATGTTGGAGTCCTGAGGATAGAAATAGAAGGGTACAAAACCGACGGTTCCTGGTGAGGATGTATAGAGAAGCGAGTGCCAGGGAGCGAACGTAAATCAGAGCGCAAGCGAGAACCGTAGGGAGGGTTGCAAGGACGTCTGGTAGCTTTGAACGGGCGTCGTGGCATGTGAATTATTTTGTTAATTTTCTCGTTGCGAAGAGACGCGAGAGGGAAAAGGAAGCGACCCTTCGTCGGGCTTTAAACGTACGCGATGGGGGCGCGTTGGGTATACAGCTTCCCACCTCCTCCCGTTATAAAGAAAGGAAAGAAAACTGTGAATCGCGAATCGTATGCGAGAGAGCTTCGGCGGAGGGATAGGTTGTTCGCCACCCTCTTCGCCAGCAAGGACCGAGGACTCGAACGCTTTACGATCGCGAACCCGGCAGCCAGAAGCAGTATATATATATATCACCCTCACCCTCTACATCGGCAACAGGCTTTCGCCTATACTTAGTATATACTCGGTACAGCACCAGTCGCGCACACCCTTATCCACCGTTATACGATTTTCAAGCTCGAGTTCACTGAAGATTTGCGTCGCGAGTGTCTCGGTCTCTGTAAAGAATTCACCTAACGACGGAGTTAGGTGTGGCTTATCCGATTGAAACGAAGTTCGTTAGAAACTAACGCTGGGGATGGCAGACAACGAGGGGTAGTTTCGGAAACAAATTAATCGCGAACGTTATTTTCCCCGGACAAAGAACTACGCGGTAATATTTTAGTAGAGTGTCTGCAGGAACTGTAAACTAAATACATAATTGATTTTAGTAATCTGTTAATCCCAAAAAAAAAAAAATCAAGAAAAAGACTATCAGAATAATACGAATACAGAAAGATCTGAATGTCATACATCAATCAATATTAATTTGAAACCAATATTAATTAATAAATTGAGCAGTAAATCAGCCGATGGCATTGTCACGTTACTACATTGATAAATCACTGATTACGCAGTGAATATTGATATCATTGCACATTCATCGCGAAAAAACGCAACAGCAAAGTGCATCGAGAGACGCAAGACAAACGGCTACGTGACTCATACTTGTGATATCGATACCTCGAATGCACAAGCCGTAGAATGACCGTGGAACGTTGTATAGGGTTACCCTTTAGGTACACTGGAGCTATTGAATACCTGTTAGCATTATTCACTCTGTGGGTCCCTCCTATAGTGTGTCAATGGTTTTCGATGCGGTGGAAACGGAAGGGGGAGCAGCTCTCCCGGTACGAACATATATGGGATTGCAGTGCAGCGCAGTCTAAGCTCTATCACTGCATCGCCGACGCTGTTATTGTGTACCGACGGTAATAATATTGACGTACGAACGGACAAACGTCGGCTACTGGTCCACTCGCGTAACTGGTTATACAATATTCACCCGCGTAAACTACACTCCCATTGCCATTTGCAGTTCAAACAGTCGATATCACTAATGTTTATACATAGTAGATGAGACATTCGCGAGTGAATACCGCGTCAGTCCCGAGCAAAGATTCTCCAACTTGCCAAAGCCAAATGCCGCGCATTCGATAGCAATTCGATAATTGCATTCAGTTGTTTTCGAAATATCGATAATTTTCTTGCATCACGAGGATAAAATGAAAAAGCCCTTTCGTGACGTTTAATTATGTTCGTCACCCTCCCTGGAGGAATGGCGTACCGGTACATCGGACTTAGTAATATATACAACAAAGTAGCAGTGTATTTCATCTCGTGTCGCCTTCAATTTCATTTCGTCTCTTTTTCATCCGTTAATTCGACTGATTGAGCAATTTGCCGAGTCTTTGTTAGCACGTGCGCGGCAACCGAGTAGAGGAATTTCGCCTCGGCTTTTCCTCGGTGTCGGGAGCGTCGCAATTTGACTTTGTCTCCGAGGGAGAACCCGAGCAATAAACGACTCCTGGGACACCCGCGGAGGAGCTTCGTCTAGCTGGCAGAAGCAGCTACAGCTCTTCCACGCTATCGTCGTGTCTTGTAGTTGAGACTTCCGAGGCGACGATCTTCATTCTTGCTGCATGCGATAAACAACCGTCGAGTATCTGACGGTTTTTTTTTTTTTTTTTTTTTATTGAATTGTTCACGTCGTAAAATATTCTTGAAAGAATTTTTTTCGATGTAAATTTCGAGATTTTTTCGTGAAAAAATCGAGTTTTTTAGTTAAAAATAATAGAATATATATTAAAAAAAACGGAGGAAACTATAGATAACCAAAAATGGAAGACATTATCTAAATGGAAGCAGTGCTGTAGTCGGATTATGCAGTCTCGGTAACTGCAGTTACTGTCGTTGACGCGGGTGAACGAAACAAACTGGTGGAGACGTGGATCATGTAACAGACCAAGTCGGTTCACCTCGGCATATAATTTCTCTGGTATACTGCACACATACCGTGCAGATGCCCCCCTTACATTGCTATGGCAACCAGACTCGGTTATTTCAAATTACATATTGCGGTCCTCTGCCTACACTCGGCAATGACATTACTGAGTCTCTTTGTGATAAACCGCCCGGATTTTCGGAACCGGGACATTACTCTTGACTTTTTTTTTCAAAGATTTCTTTCGCATTATGTCCGTATCTCTGCTCAGCTTTCACGAAACGACGACGTACTCGTGATTATTACATCCCGCGTCTTTCGAACTTTTTTTCAATCTCATTCAACTTCCGTCAAAAGCCGAATTATGTTAGGTTAGCTGGTATTCCCCTTATTCCGCCGTACACCCTTCTCGGTTTCACGCCCACCCCCCTCCCCCTCCTAACATTCCTTACCCGCACTCAGCTAATCTACCTAACCTTTCCTGTGCGTCCGCAACCGACTTAGCTACACTACCGCATTCGGCGGGGACACGAGAAAACTGCGGAAAACCCGTGCCGATACAGGCGGCCATATTCTACTGATTCTTCGATATTTTTTAGCACCTTTGTGAAGGGTAGAGAACACCAAAGTCTAGACTCGAATTATTTTTTCTTTTACTTATTTCTCTAATACACGAATTACCTGTCCGGATCAATCGTATTAATCGAATCGCTCAATTTCTGAACGTCCAATAAACCGTCCGAACCATTGTCTGCTGACGATAGACAGCTCTCCGGTATCGCCAGAGTGCAGGAACTTCAATTCTATTTTCAAGTGGAATTAAATTCTCTTTTACAACCCGCCGTATATCCCTTCGCGATGTCCAACTTACTTTACTTCCGCTCCCATTTTCTTGAAGAAAAATCTTGTTCAGCCGTCTAGTCGAAAGCTCGTAAATACACCGAGGAGCCGAGGCAACAGAGTAGAGTCCAATGTATATACACACGCTTTCGATGCTTCCTGCAAAAATCCTTCGACGCTTATTCCCGCCTTTATCTATCTCTGGCACGCTGTGCGTGTTTTGTTCCTTATTTCTTCCCCCCGGAAACCCCGTCTATATCTTTCGCTGTTGTCAATTTCTCTTTTTATCAACTGCGTTACGACTTTCATCCATTTGCCGTTAAGGTTAGTTCTACAATTCTCCGTTAGCTACCATGTTCCACAGGAAAATCCTTTTCGGTACCGCAAAAAACGCACATCCAACGGGGCGCAAAGTGGAACGCACCCTTTTCCAATAATTCGTCGAGTCAAATTATTTCCATCCCTTTTTGCGTTGGAGAATTATAATGGTGTAGAATGTAGAGTCATTCGAGAAGGAATGAAATTTTTGAGAGAATAATTCTCTATCAAAGAGACCAATGGTGTTCCGATGCCGGAAAACGTGGCGGGGCAAATTTTACGCGCGAGAACTGAATTGGTTCGTGCTGACAGGAGAATAATTGATCTAACGCTGTGCGGTTGAAAGCGCGGCTGGCAGAATATGTTCGAGTGCGCTTCGTTCCCTATGTCGATATGTATATATATATATATATACAAACCTTATACCGAGTGCATACATATCGTAGTAGTAGTAACCCGCAAACGGAAAGCTCGATGAACTTGCGGTGAACCGCGCTTATATTCACAGCAGTCGTCGCGGCCGAGAATTCCCGGACGAGAGCTGCACGCTTGCTAGTCGTTTCGTCGGAAAATCGGTGCTGCTACAGCGTTATTCTATCGTCGCTTCAACTGTCGGTGTTGTTGCATTTAGCGGCTCTATTTGCGTGCCGCAAATATGCCGCTGTTCCTCGTGTAGCTGACGAACGAGTGTAGTGCATTGCGAGGAACCTATACTCCGTCATAAAGCACTTTTGTAACTTATGCCTTTGACAAAAGTTTTCGTTGCTCCGCACTTCGCACTTCCTGCAAGTATCATCTGCAACGCAGCTATACGGACGCCGAAGGATATTATGCAAATTATTTCTGCGTCGCGGTTTTACTATCAAAGACCGTCGCTGGGTCGTACTCACCCCTTTCCGCTCGAAACTACGGGATAAAAATGAAAAAAAAAAGAAAGCCCAGCTGAGCTTACGTATGAATATTCATACGTTTTTCTCCCGCGCGAACAGTACGTTTGTCCCTTATCCCCCGGTACCCATCTCTTGCGATTTATAGTTCAGGAGACTTTGCACTCTCGGTGACGGTGCATTTATTAAAGTTAATAAAAATTTCACCCGATGTACGATTCCGGCCGATTGCACTTTATACTGAAAAAAAAATCGTGGGTTCTGTATTTTCGCTCGTTTTTTATCACGTAATCGTTCCGCATCTGCAACAGTTTTGATCCGTTCAATCAAATTAAGATGCTATGAAACACCTTTTCGCGCCCTCACCTCGCGTTCACTTGATAACAAAAACTGTAATGAATGCAATATCGAAATTATAGACGTTTGTGGAAAAATAAAATCCTCTTTTCCCGCATTTACCTATTCCGCGGAGAAACGCAGCTATTATTCTTCTTGAATCTCTACGCGTTTGAAATAGTATTCATTACAGTTTTTGTCGCCGAACGTGGTATTTCACATAACCTTAAAAACCAACGGTGGTCAACAGACCGCCACGTTAATAAAAAAAAAACCTTAAAAACTTTCCACCCTTCAGCAACGTGTTTTCGTTTCATTTCTATCGAAAAACGTATGGTAGGGGATGCGTTAGGGCAGCTATAAAGGCCCCAATGATGCGCAGCTGCTCCGGTCGCTTGAGATGCAATCGATGTCCGAGTGTACGCAACCCAACTTTCTTAATTCTTCGAACTGATACCAAGCCTTTTCAGCTATCTTCGGAGCACAGGGTGGCTAATCGAATCCCAGTGTTTTCAACTTCCACTTCCGGCACCTTCTCCTCCCTCTCTCGCCTTTCTGGCGGAATATTCTCTTTGAAACTCGCTGTCAGCAGGTTTAACAGCAGTTATTAAAGCGATTCGAAAAGCAGTCCCGGCTGTTATCTCGAATCGCCCATCGGAATTTCAATATTCAATATTAATATTTAAAATTCATATTCGTTGTATGCTCAACGCAATCTAATAACGTCCCGAACGTCCGGTACAACATTAAAGCTCATTCGGTCGTCCCTACCAGTCGAAATGTTTCGATTTTTTTTTTTTTTTTTTTTTTTATCATTAATTTTGGATATAATCGCGTAGAAAATTCATGACGATTGAAACTTCCCTAATACGATTATTTTCGTGTCGATGTTGTTAATTGATTTATACATCGAGGGAACATCGTAATGCATGATTTCAAGGCCATCCAAGTGGCCACAAAGGCGAAACCGAGCTGATGGGTTAAAGCGGGTAGAGTCAGCAATTTGCGAGCGTTTACGCGTAAACCCCGGGGCTTCTCTCAGTCAAGTTTTCAGCAAGAGGAGGAACGACGGTATACGGGAACGTAATACTCGAGTTTCTAATCGAGTTAGGGTTGACTTGCCGACCGTGCCACTACCTATCTCGAGAACTCAAAGCGTCGTCGTGACAAGGATTCCGGGTCTTTGGCGCATGCATGCATTTACCTCGATAACTTATACGATATACGGGTTATTAATTCATCGGAAATAAGAAGAGCTACGAACTTCTACTGTTGTTAATTGAGTTATAGATATCGCCGATTTTTCGTGTTCCAAATTGTTGATATAAAACAATAAAGCAATGAATGTACATTCGCTTTGTGGAAATTCTGAATTTTCGAGAAAAATACAGATCGTGAAAACACTGTTACAAAACTTTACTGATAGTGCATATCGGTGATAGGATTCGCGATATACTTTAAACTTTCGCGTCTTCGCGTTAATCTCGTAGTCACGGAGTTTTCGCTTTACACTCCGTTCCGAAGTTGACACTTCCGTTCCGGAAGCGTATATGTACCGGCAACAGCAGCATGCAGCTTTGCCATCTCTCGCGTTCTCTTACACTTCTTACAACCACAAGAGGCGTCGTGCATTACGAAAAGCTCGAGCGCACGTACCCTGGCGCTCGGGGGGTTATACTGCGGTAGTGTTCAAGATTTAGCCAAGAGCTTTCTCCTCGGGTGCCGCTAAGAGACTCAGATCAAAGCCACGAGTTGGCTGACACGCCGCTCGCAAAGAGGGATGACGGTAGAAACTCTGACGTTATACCTGATGCCTGTCTCTTCGGTGAGAGATACGCGCAAGTAGGAAGTATGGAAACCAGACGAAAGGCTTGATAACACGAGAGGCCGTCATGCATTCTTCTTTTTTTTTACTAACTACTTGTCGAGCGTCTTGCTTTCCTCTCGCGCGTTTCTCGCCCGCAGTAACACCCCAATGAACTTCTCGCGATTCTTGACGTCTAAGTCCGACCGGAAATTGTCGTAAAACGCGATTGAAATAAATACCGATACTAATAAAAATAGTAAGAATCTTTACTTTTATTTAATGCTGAAGAACCGAAATACGTTTGGAAGGCTTCCCAATGACGTGATTTTTTTTTTCCCCATAGAAAAGAGTCTCGTGTCTCCGAAATGTTAATGCATCGTCTATAAATGTGTATCATGATATATAAAAATTTTGTCAAAATCTATGAGATTTCTTGAAGACATTTTTCTTCATATAACTCGAAGTGTTACCGAATAATTTGCTCGTTCATTGGTCCCGGAACAAGAGCCGGACGGTCCTGGCAGGCGTGTGTAACAAGATGGATGTAAGAATTCTGGGGGGAGGAAAGCTCGGCTAGCGCTATATTTTTTGTTCTTGTCTATAACGTTGCGCCATACCTACCCCAAGAAAAAGGGGAAGAGGGAGGCGGACGCCAAGGAGCGTTGGGACACGCGCGAGAGTGAGCGAAGGCAAGGAAAGATCCGAGACGTAGGGAACAACGTTCGTGGGTCGAGACCCGTTTCGCAAGCCATTTATTTCATCCCCGACGTTGAAGAATGCGCTTTCTTTCAGGCCGTTGCGACCCGCGCACGGGTCGATGTCCCGCCGATGCGCACGCCGAACGTACCTAATACGCGCGCGGTTCTTGTTGTAGTATTGGCCGTCCAACATATCGAACACTCAAGCCATCCACTTCCGTCTCACTTCGTCTACTCTTGGAATTCTTGTACCGGATCGCCAAATTGCGAATCGCGATCGGATACGAATCGTCGATTCGTCTTACCGGCTGCACATTGCAAAAACTTTTCCAAATAAATCGCGCGCGCAAAAACGAAAAAAAAAAAAAATATCGTTTAACTCGAGTCACTTCAATTTTATTCGAGTTAATGTATTGAAAAGAAAGCTATTTTTTTTATTTATAGGCAATCATTTTTACGATGTATACATCGAATGCAAATTCAACGGTTGCACGTCCAGATAGTCGATGTAAAAATTTTAACCCCCTCCTCTCTTTTTCCCCTTTAACCCTCTCTGTAACTCGGTCAATGAAGTCCTCCGCTGAGTTCTCGAAAATCTGATTTCAAACATAAGTATTCTCCAACGTTGTTTAAGTATTTTTTTTCCATTATGGATCTTACCCTTTAGTGGTATTACGCATTTGCTGAATAATTGAGGTAAATAAACAAGCCGCGACGGTATTTCCATACAGAATTTATAGAACCTGTAACCGTGAACTGTTAAACGAATCAGCGTTGCGGCATTACTCGACGAATTTTATACTAATTCGATCATTACGCTGATGCTCGCAGCACTCACAGAATTTCAAAGTTTATGCCAGCGGTAACATCGAGCGCATGCGGTACCAACCCCACTTCCCGCCCACCCCTCCTTCACTCCTCCAGGGATATCGCGAAATACTCGAGCCATCTTCCTGATTACCCAATTACAGAGGGGCTTCTAACGGTGCGAAAGACTCGGTCTGTAGCCGAAGAGCAACCCACTACGTCGCTGGAACATGTAGCCTTGCAGGGCCATAGGTCGAGCAAACCAGGGATGCGATACTAGAGTCACGGAAACGCGGTCAGGGAAAACGGATTGCCTGCTCTTCCGTGTGCAGAAACGAATTTCGTTGCTGGCCATTTCTGTGGCCAACATAAAGTTATATCCAGCGTGTTAAGGGGTATTTACTTCCGCCTTTCGCGCTTTCGCATTGTTGTGCATCCATACGCGGCAAATGTACCTACGAAATGGGGAGAAAATACGACTTACGACTGTATCACTGTCTATATTGTTTGTTGTTGCTTTATAAAGCCCAAACGCCCGGGAGCGTGGACCGGCGGGAAACCGTTACGGGAAATCCCGGCGAGTGGTGTGTGTGTGCGGCAAAGTGGTAAAGAGGATGGGGATATTCGTCGCTTCGCCACAGAGCCACGATTTATCGGCTAATCCCGTATTTATTGGACACGAAGCTAATTACTCGTTCGTGGTGACCACGAACCAGCGGATGTTGGGACACACGCCTGTGCCGCATCACCTCTATACTTAAACGTCACTGACTAAAACTACACTTTGGTGTATAGATATGTATGCTGAATACATTCATATACACGTCTATATGTAGTGTATATATGTATATATAGAGATGTATATATACACATGTGGCATCTATACGGTTTGGGTATACAAAGTACTGTATAGCGTAGGATGCTGTATTAGCGCGACTGCCTACGAAGAGGTATCCGGAGCTTAATTGGAAACGGATTAAATTAACTTCCCGTCGCAATGCTGATGGGAACTTTAGCGTTAACGGGAATCACCGCGGGCGGGCGAACACCCAGTGTAAGAGACCCCTATCCTGCTGACGTCGTTTCGACGTTCGTATATATATCGGAATACCCCTCGTTAGAGATCCTTGCCATTCGATAGAGAAGACACTCTTGAATTGCCTTCGAACTCTCGGTGGTCTCTGCTACAAACCGATTTACATGCCAATGTCGATCGGCCCATGAGATTCGACTAATTTTGTAACACTGGTTCGCGAATGGTCATCTAATAACTCCTTTCCAATTATATCGGTAAAAAAAGAGGTTTTACGTGTGCATTTCAATATTTTTTCCGTCACTTTGTTAATTAATTATCAACTACAAGTGCTCGTGAAATATTAGCAACAACCATTGTAAAATCAGGTCAGTTGTTCTAATTACGCGCGCATTGTTACGAGAAGCGAGCATATGAAAGGAGAACAATCAAACCTGAGATTCTTCGAAGCGTGTCGCGAAGAAAAAAAAAATGGCAATAAGAGAAATAAAATGAGTAATTCCAAGAAATTATCGCACAGCATCACCACCGTCGCAAAGTTCTGTTTGACTCAGCAGCCCTGACCTACCGCACGCGCTATTTATCTTACCCTCGGGTCAGTCCGCTGGCGTTTTCCGGCGTATAATAATTATTCGTCAGTTTTCCCACGAGAAGGTAGTCGAGTTTCGACAAAGCTTACTCCAGTTTTCTGTGAAACAATACTCCAGTTTCTTAACGATAAATTAATTGAAGAAAAAAAGAAAATGCTCCTTTATCATTTTATGAACTAAGTACTCATTTATTATTTCGTTTTCGCTGAACGAGCTTTGGCATTTTTTTTTTTTTTTTTTAATTAATATCTTGAATACGACTACGTTGCATTTATGAAATTCCATTCATTTTCCTGGATGCCGCAATCGATGAATATCTTTTATTCCTCGTCGAGGGCGTTGCATTTTTCGTACAAAGACGATCGCGTACCGGTGTTAAATTATATTTCTAAATTAAAGTGTCACTCGACCCACTTAAGAAAATGGAATGCACCGCTCGAATCTAGTCGCGTGCACTTAGGATTTAATTACATCGGACGGCCCTACGGTGAACAGAATAACGAGTGATAGAAGATGCGGAGTGAGGGTGGGAGGGGCGGAGGGTGTCTGAGAAGCGAATAAAATTATGTAGACCGGAAGTTCGAAGGCCTCACGAAGATGCAGTCAGGCGACGATGATGGGACAGAGAGAGCGGACCGTCGGGATCGGGCAAAGTGGATCGAGTAGATGAGAAAACCTCTCATTCTCACCGTGTCCGATCTCCGGGGATGAAATGTAGAGCACACCTGTGTGAAAATTGTCGAGTTCGCGGATCCGAGAGGAATCTCCATTGTTGGAGAAAATCGTCTCGAGATACGCCATCGGACATTTGTTATTCGAGGACTAATCTTGATAAGTGTTCCCGTGGGGTATAGTGTGAAATATATCCTGAAAATCCAACAAGTTCTGCTACTTTTCGATGATCAAAGCGTCGGCTTGTTTTACTTCGATCAGTGAGTTTATTCGCTCTTTTGGCTCCGAACGATAATATAAAGTAAACTGCAGTTCCAAGCGGAACAACTCGATAACAAAACGAATCACTTTCACGAGTTATTCGGTTGCCAGAGTTAGATTTTCCCGTTAGGGTAACATCTCCACAGGTTTGATTTTTTACGAATGCCTTCAAACTTGGAGTGCACATCATTCAATATACTATTCAAACAAATCCGAAGTTTAAATTCGTCCCGAAGCCGGAATATTACTAAATAGTATGCTTTACATTTTCATTGGATTCATATCAATTCGATTTTGTAATGATGAAATTATTGATCAAACATCGCTTCAAAAACTACTAATACTTTCTTCTTAAAAGCGCCGGTAGTATAATATTGTTTTTCAAGGGAAAAAAATTGTTTTCGAGGGGAACAGTAAAACAATCGAGAGAATCGTTGAACTGTTAGGATCGAAGAAGAAGGTTTGGCGAATATGGAAAAGAATGGTGGAAAAAGGCGGAGACAGGGTTTCCATTCGGTATTTAATCAATCGGTGGTCGGTGGTCACAGCCGGCGTTCATCCCGAGCAAAACGACGGGTGAAAAGTGTACGGCGATTGAAACCCGTCGCCCCGACAACGACGAGTAACAGTAGCAGAATATCCGCGTCCCGTATAGCCTGCCGATCTCTTGTTTTCTTCCCATTGCGTCGTGGTCGTTTTTTATCTTTATTTCGCTGCATTCCGTGCTTTTCTCTCAGCCGCTTTCTCACTTTTCCACCCGTCTGTCTATCTCTCCGATTCACGGATATCTCGAAATCTCCGAGACGCCAATCTTTTCCTTCACGACGCTAAGACCCGCGACCATCAGTCGGTTCGGAACACCGGAGGGGAAATACGTAAACCTCGCTAAGCTTACATCTTGCTCTCTCCCGCTCCTTCGTATCTATTCCGAGAAATCCTTTTATTTCATAACCTTTATCCGGTGCAAGTTCTTCCGGATCTAAGGAATACCGGTTCCTTTATATCTCCGGACGTACAAAAGCTGAATTAAATGAATCTTTTAAGGCGGAATATATATATATATATATTGATCTTTTTTTGTTTGACGTCTTTCCGGTACAGTCTTCATTTATATTTTTCAGCTCGCAATTCGCTTCGCTTCTTTACGAATGATTTTTGTTTTTATTTCGTGTTACAGGAGTTGGAGCGAAGTTATACGCTCTCGACGCCGGGCGGTGGTAGTCCCGTATGCTGTCCGCCGTGCAGTCCACCTCCGGCACCAGCGGCTTACATATCCAGCGTCAGAGCTTCATCGCGGAGACTTGCAACAGGAAATGGACTCGGAGGTCCCACCTCGCCCGACCGGGATCCCCTGGGAAAACTACTCAGGTATACGAGCAAATGAAGACACGTTTCCGTACGAAGCTCCGCGAATTACGAGTCACTCTCGGACGGCCATTTTTTTTTGTTCCTCTTCAGATTTTTCTCAGTAAAAGATTAACGGTATCGTCTATTTTTTGTTATTTTCCTCAATATTGAATATCAACTCTCTCTCGAGTCTTCCTGTTGAATAGATGGAAAAGCGACTATAAATTGGTACGCCATGGAAACTATGTTTCCTGTCTGAAATTCAAGAAGGGCATCTTTTATGCTGAGACATTACTTATGTATATTTTACACTGAAACGATCACTGATCGCAGATCTTATGTGGAAAACGGTTAAATCTCGATAAAGCAAAGGTAGTAAAATTCAACTTAAACTAAATTACGCCCTTCAAATTCTGAAGACACCCTTCATTAGCCCATGAAACTCCAGACTCCAGATTCTCGTCTGTAGAATCATCAATCTGCGCGACATTGATGCCGTCATATCTATCTTCCATATCTACCAGTGCTATATAAACGTCTTCAACATGTAAAGTACAAGCAATGAACATCCCGAAAAATGATTCATTGAGAAAACGAATAGTTAGTTGGAAAAATGAATAGTCAATCAGAAAAACTAATAGTTAGAAGATATACTATTTTTTTTTTATCAAGTAATTGTTCCATTAATTCTTAGTTTTGCGAACTTACAATTTTTTTTTCCAATGGATATATTCCGATCCAATTGTACACTTAAAGAGGCACATTAATTACCTTTATCCTCGATTTCTGCGTGTATTTAAAAAAAAACAAAGTACCCAACTAGTGATCGTGATAATTTCGCTCCAAATTCGATGTAACGTTTAGATCTTCAGAAATCTGCACTTGTCGTAAAAAAGTAGTATACTCCATCTTTGCTCGTCCTTTTTTCGCGTTTTGTGGCGTCGAAGGGACGCTGACGAGCTTTTCACTACCCCCCGAAAATCCTTAAACTTCGCGTAAGTTGAACACATGTCGCTGTGCCATTTTTCACAGATACTTGAAGACTTTCTACAGAGAACTGGGAACAAGAGATCCGCGACATTTGCCACCATGGGCGTCACCTTTGCCTCTAGGAACCCTGTGTCCGGCGCATTTTCAACCGCACTTGCAATTGGTACACAAAAGCGAACAGGAGCACCGGTTGGAGAACATCAAGATCGATCAGATCTTCGCGCCGGTTCGGGTATGTAAATTCAAAGTATTTATCATTCTCAATCACCGTCATCGTAAATACAGCTTATCCAACGAATAAACATGAGAATGGCACGGGGTTTTTTCCCCCGAGTAAGTCTCGAATGAAACAAATATAAAACAACGAATCTGACGGACATTACTTTCGACTTAAAAAGACGCGAATAAAAGAAAATAATGATAAAAGAGAAGAACGCTTGAAGAACGTCACACAAGAATCTACGAGATCCATAAGAGCCCTGCGTTACATGTACCCGACACAAATCACGAAACAATCTCCGACATATTTATTGCCGCTGGAAACCGTTGGATTTTATCCGAAGCTAGAAATATACAGTTACCCGTATGCGCAATAAAAATGTAGGGTCGCGGACTGTAAGAGTCAGAGGTCGAAAGAAGGGATGATTCCGCTGCGCGACTCGACGACGAGAATTTAAAGAGCAAAGCCGACTCTTCCTTATCTGTTTTACCTCTACAGCGTCCGCGACCCTCGTCTCTTCATGTAGAAACAAGCGAACCGCGCCAAGACGAAAAAAACTGGGAAATAAGTATATACGACGAACAAATTTGGCGAGCAACGAAGGGATCTAATATCGCGAAGAGTCTTGTCGTGTTGCATTAAAATCACTTCAGCAATGAAAAACTGTTTTTGGATAGAAGATTATTAGCTGTGCATCTGGAATTTTTTTTACAAGACCAGTGCAATATTTATAAAATTGCCGAAACGAATAGAACGGAACGTTTGTAAAATTTAATAACAGTACGCATTACTGGCAATAACTATCGACAAACAGACAAAAACCGATTAAGTGTCGAAATTGCATCGAATTTTGAAATAATTAGTCCTTATCTAGCAAGTAATTAGTAATTCATCGAAATTATAACAAAGTTATAAACAATTAGTTGCTATTTCGGCCATTAAACCCCAAAGAATGTCGACGAGTGACCGGCAGTGCCCACCGACCATTATTTCCCAATTCTCCTCTAAAGTATGAATCTCTCGACTGGTAGTAATCTCACGGGTTAAGAATAATTATGCAAAGAACTTCGTAGAACTGCTGATGGAAGTTCGTAGCTTTTATACCAACGCCGTCCCGAAGTATGTGTCATGCAAGTCTCATTGGCCATAAATATCTGGATAACCAGAAGCGTTATCAGCCACATAGTCTGCAACAGCAATCTTATTTCCTTGTTCATCACCTCATCGTCGCCGGAACTTCATGAAACTTAATAACTGCAAATTTACCAATTCTCCAAACTTCGATGAAACTTCCCTACCAATGTATGCGTGTACCCTTC
The DNA here is from genome assembly GCA_934046635.1 of Buathra laborator. NCBI lineage: Eukaryota > Metazoa > Arthropoda > Insecta > Hymenoptera > Ichneumonidae > Buathra > Buathra laborator. The sequence continues at coordinate 13,492,882 of OW203900.1, forward strand.
GCAACGCAAAATGGCACTTGATGTATCAACTCAAGTCTCGGGAAACTATGGATTATCGTTCTTGATAATCTGTTCCAAAATGAGGCATAAACTCGAGCCTTTGATACTAACTTTGGTACCCATTTTCGTATTCGTAACACCACGGATCGTCAAAAGTGATCTTACATAAAAGCCATTTGCGTGTTACAGTTGAGCGATGGAACAATATCGGAAGCCCCAAGGCGAGTGGCAGTGGAAGGTGGTCCAGGAAGCGGAAGAACGACCCTCTGTCTGCGTTTGCTGCATCACTGGGCGACCCAAGGTGACGGACCAGCTTTAGCGTTTATGGTGCCTCTCCGAGAATTGCGGGGTGGTCCACTATTGAACTATCTGGCGAGAGAACTCTTCCCAAGAACATCGGCTCTCGGCGATGCGGTTACTCAGGTCTGGCGAACCCTTCACCTAATGGAAGACCGAGTTTTGTTCGTTCTCGACGGCTACGACGAGTGTCTCGGCGGTAGAGCATCACTAGGCGATGCGGCTGATCTACTAGAAGGTCGTCTGTTTCCCGACGCGAGAATTTTGGTAACTTGTTCCCCAACCAACTCGTCGACACTGTCGCCGCTCGTTCAACGAAGAATACATCTCGCCGGATTGGAATGGTCGCACGTCGAGAGGCTATGCGTTGCATATTTCATTCACAACGATCTCGCCGAGAGAGCCTGCGAATTTCTAGAGGCCCTCAACGTACAAACAATACCGGTTAAGCAATTGGTTCAACATCCACTCGGTTGGGTTATGCTATGCGCTCTGTATCAGGACTCCGGTAGTTTGCCAACGGAGACCAGTTCGCTTGTTCAGGCAGCCATCAAGTGTATCGTACGAAGAAGTCTTGATAGACCGGTGCCGCATGACGAGGAGATACCGGGTCACTGCCGAAAGAGACTCGAGGACTTTGGCAAGTTATCGTTGGCGGCACTGAGAGAAGGAAGATGTTGCTACACCGAAGCTGAGCTAAGATCTCGCGGTGGTGGAATCGAGGTGACCAGATTGGGCTTTCTATCCCGTGGCTTAACCTTCGGACAGAGAAGAAAAGCCGATCTGTACACACCGATTCACATGTCGGTGGCTGAATTTCTTGCGGCCTATTACCTTACTTCCGTTGCTCAGTACGCGAACATTCTAAGGCGAGAACTTGAGGGTTTGCCGTCCGGCATAATTGGACATCTCGCTGGCTTGTTGGGTCCTAAAACTCATTTGATTCTGAATCAATTGTGCCCTTTGGAAGTTCCACCAAGAATGGTATTCTCGTTGCTCAAGGCAGCCGGTGCATCGGACGGCAACATTGCTGCGGTATGTAGACTCGTCGGGGCCGGTCCGGGCTTTGGACCGGCGCCGAACGACAGGCCACCCGCTCCCCTCGTACAAACATCACCCCTCGAACTTGAGGGATGGACCAGAATTCTCGAGAGTTCCGCCTGCACCCTTGAAGCTCTGGAAATTGTCTTCCAAGTTGAACGAGGATCCGATCCGTGTTATCTCAACGAATTCTTCGAAGCATTGGCCGGAAACGAAAGTGTCAAACTCGTCAGAATAACATCGCTTCTGGGACAAGAGTTTCCCGCTGACGAGGCCCAACGACTCGCCGGACATCTCAAATGTGTTCTCAGTAAAAAGCGACTCAACGACTTTGAACTCGTCATCACTTGCCTCGAGGAATCTGCTCACGATAGGTAAGTAATCTTTTTATATTGCTTGGATCGCTATATCGAAAAAGATCGTTATTAGAGAACTTCTTTTTTCTGTTTTTTCTTTTTTAATATGTCGCGAAAGGCGTACATTTTCTTTACTTTCAGTTTTTATTGAAAATGTCTTTAACATTTGAAAAGTTACGAAGAATCGCGACCCAGAATCCAAGCACGTGATCGTACGATGGTATTGAAAAATCTCTGTATCCGTTGTGCGGAGAGCGCCGATCGAAAACAATTTCGCTTTTACCGTTTTTCTCGTCGATCATACCGCAATATACACTTTTCAAAGCACACACTTACTTCGAGAGAAAAATCTTGGGGTGGTGGTGCTATATGCCGGCGAAGGAACGAGTTGGAATAAAGCGAATAGGGGTGAACATTGTGCCGGTAAGAAATCCCGAAACGATTTCGCGGAAGCGTCGATATGCCGTTGGACGACCAAGTTATTGCGTCTCGCCGTCCCCGATTTCTCGTACATACATATCTCACTCCTCGACTCATATATGAAAAGGCGGAAAGAAGGACCGAAAGGATATTTGCGAGATCCCGGAGGGACTACGACGGGGGCAGTTATATTTGGGTCGGGATAAGGTCTCCTTGAATGCTCCAGTTCCTTTCATACTGTATCCCCCTCCGACAATTCTCGAAACTCATCTTTCCCAACCTACATAACGCTCGTATAAAGGCACAAAAAGGTAGTCGACTTTTTTTTTTATTTCGGAATGCGATAACGAGAGAAAAATTGTTTTCATTCGTCATAAAGAAAGTCAACGTAATTATTTTCAGTTGATTCATATCGACATATTTACATTACCCAAACGAAATGGAACCATCCGATTTTGTTGAGGTGTAAAAAAATGGTAAAAACAACCCTCACGATTTTCAGCCCTTATTATTATAAAGCGTTGTATAAATAATCCTATAAAATCATTTTGGGATTCGTTTATTTTGTAAACAGAAGGGAGTAAACTTCGAATTTCCGTGACTCAGCTATAACCACTTTTTAATAACAGTCGAAATTGAAATAACCTTTTGATGCAACGAACCTTCGGAGTTGAGCGTAAACGCTCCTCACTGGAATGAAGAACTTTTTTTTTTCCGCGCGATTTTTGCATCAATGGATTCAGTTCCGCGCGATCGAATATCGGCATATTTGGAATTGATTGAGACGGTAAAATTGGATGTAACTGTGACGTTTTGGGAAATTCATATTTTACGTAGAATCGGATGACAAAGGGATGAAAAGGAACTGTTCGCCCAACGGTACAAATTTATAGAGAGATGGTATCATTTTTAATTGTAAATGAGATCCGCGCCATGCCTATGCGGTATGTTAGTGTTCCTTCAGAATGGCGCGCGAGGCCTGGAAAATATCTCCGCTTTGCCACCGGTCCTATTAGCGTTAAATGTAAATTAAAAAGTTTTCGTTCGCGCGACCCCCGGAATAAAAACCAGACGCCAGCAGACACGCGCCACACTTCGTTGTCGGTGTCTCTGCAAACCGGGTACATGAGCTTCTAATGGAAAGAGCCGAGTGGCGGCGCTGTTACTGTATATAACACACTGAAACAAGCGCGGAGATACTTTAACCGGATCTGTGCGCGCAATACAATTACCGCGGCAATGTTCCACGTCGAGACTTCAACCACTTAGGGTGCAACAATCTCTGGTGCATGTCACCCGTATCCTCTCTATGTCTGCAACGTATTATATTTCGCCCCATAATTGTTAAAAATTCGATTTTTAACATTTCCTTCGTTACCTTCGTTACGACGAAGGGTGGCTATTTTTATAACGAGAAAAAAACCTCTGCAAATCGACTCTTATTGCATCTACGCGTTTGAGGGTAATAACCAATTTAATGCGGAATTAAAAAAAAAATTATGCATCGCGAATTTAGGGATGAAATTGAAAAGATAAAAAAAATAAAAAATTCTACATGGCGCCCAATGAAAAGTCCGTAAAAATTTAAAAGCCAAAAATTCGATTTTTAACATTTCCTTCGTTACCTTCGTTACGACGAAGGGTGGCTATTTTCATAACGAGAAAAAAACCTCTGCAAATCGACTCTTATTGCATCTACGCGTTTGAGGATAATAACCAATTAAATGCGAAATTAAAAAAAAAAAATTGGTGCATCGCGAATTTAGGGATGAAATTGAAAAAAAAAAAAATCAACATGGTGCCCAATGAAAAGTCCGTAAAAAATGAAAAGCCATTTGAAAATAGCAAAAAAAAATGAAATTATGGTTTCGTATTATGGTTTTTTCTTTAAAGACCTTAATACGAACCGTATAATTGACTACTCGGTGCGCATCACAGTTCTAGCGACTGGAAGGTCGAGAGTCGAACATTTTTCAGAGTATGGAATTGAAAAAATCGAAATTTAAGGGAAAAAAACAGAAAAAGCCATTTCCAGGGCTTTTCCTGGTCGCCATATTTAAATCAATGAAAATACTTTTATCGATAGTACGTCTGATATCGCGATGTTATTATTAACAAAAGTCAATCACTTCCGTAAAGCTGATTGCCCGGAAGGCATTAACGATGTCGAATAAAAAAAAAAAAAAAATGTTCGATTGACCGAAAAAATGCGCCGTTCCATCTGTCCATCTGTATTTTTTTCCTCCATGCAAGCGTCACATTTTCCGCGAGCATCAAAGGTGAATAAAAGAAGCGTAAACCGGGAACGCAAATATAGCTTTGCCAGACGTGAAAACTTTTAACCACTCTGTCGTTTGCGACCCTCGTCAGTCCCCCCCCCCCCCTCCCCCGTTCCGCTGCCCTTTGCAGCACGATAAGCTTAACGTAGACGTTGTTTTATTCGTGAACGTAAAAGCGCACGTTGAAACCAATGTCGAAAGTTCTCCTGACCGCAGCGTTTCGCAACGACACGTATATTTGCCCCGTCGAAACCCCCGGAGCGATTGCTCGTTGCGCGGTATCGAAAATCCAGCCAACGATTTACCGAAACGTTTCTCCTGTTTGCGATTGACAGGAATTCGTGAAGAAGGAAATCCGCGTATTGGGGTCATTGGCATAGTGGGGGAATTGGAAATCCACTGGACTTCCATGAAGCTCCGTTCAATACCGATATCGTCGCTCCCAGTCATCGAAGCTCGTTGCGGAAATCGTCTATTATTTTACCGTGTACCGTTCGTACACGCGTATGATGGACACTCTCGCGTACAGACATTCTCCCGTATTGCGTATGGTGCGCTCGTTTACGTTATAGAATACCGGTTCAGTTCACTCACACGTTCGTTACCCTTATCGCTAAAGCACCCCTTGTATTCTCAACAACAATTCACCCGGAGGGGAGGGGTGAGGTCGGGAGGGCAAGCGACGCCAGGGGAGTGTACATTAACGCGTCACGTGGAAATAATAGGAGCAAACAATACGTAAAATATAGTACATGCCTCGAGTTAAATACCGATGAATCGAACGAGCTTAACGTCATCTATTAGAGGCGATAAATTTCCCAAAATGAATTATTAATCAAAATTCAACAGATTCCGTTTATCCGTACTTAAGGACGAATAACAAAGCGGTCGATTTGGAACTTTCATAATTGACGCATAAACGTTATTATAAACAATTCCGTTGAAACGCTCGTTAGAAAAAGGCTTATCGCGGATTATTGAATTTTGAAAATATAATTTCATTCAACAACGTCATATCGAATGCTTGTTACATATACGGCAAAGTTATACATTTATTATCAATGCTTCGCCAAATGGTTAATGAACCGCGAGTTTGCATCGCAAAGAGGCGCATTTATGTACAATAATTCCGCTGCGTTACGATAATATCCCGCGCGGGCGGTGCCCGTGGTGTTGGCTTTTAATAAACCTATTATATTACTACAGTATCCGTTGCGTTTGTGGAGTCACTTCGCATTGTCGGGTCACGAGCATTAATGCGGCAAACACCAACGAGAACTGTGAGGTACTTATATTGCCTCGCGTTTGTATGTTAAAACGTCATTTTGATGAATGAATTTCGTTGAAACATGAAAATTCGTTCGTATTTAATCGGATTGAAATTTGTGATGAAAATTTATTTTATCTCTGATCTTCGTGAAAATAACAAAAAAAATTGGCGTAAAATAAAAAAAAAGGTCACAAATTTTTTTTTTTTTTTTTTTTTTCGTGATATATCCGTCGCGCTATGTTTTCGGTCGCTTTAGATCGTCGCAATTCATTCGTTGTCAAAAACAGAAACGTTCGCACAACGGTAAGGCGTCAGCTATAGTTGGCGGCTGGGGGTGTTCTGTGGGATAGCATTGTAAGGGTGGTGCAAAGACCTACCAGTCTTGATATTCCGTGCGCGAAATCGTTGTCGATGTCCCCAAGTACTCCCGCCACGTATACACGTACGCACACTTACCGCGGTACACTATTACGGCTCCACACCCTGACGAAAAAGCCGTAACAATGAACTGGTAGCGTATAGCACGACGACTATGTATATACAGCGTGTACCGTGTTCCCCGGTGCGGCAAGACGGCGAAAAGAAAGAAGAAGAAACAAAAAAAAGAATACATATATATATATAAAATAAAATGAAGGGTTTGGATGTAAGGGTGGGCGGAAAATGTGCAGCTGCGACCGAACGGTCGCTGTGGTTCCCTCGCGTACACCCTTTTCAACGACTTTCTTCATAATATTCTTACCGAGTTATCGGCCACCCGAGAGCTTTTCACTGGACCTTCGTCCTTAAAAAAAAGTAATAGAACACGAAAATACAATCCGATCTGAATAAAATGAAGTATACGTACCATGAAGTGAAAATCTAAAGCTTCGGTTCATATGCCTTTCTGTGGTTTCCCACCGGAAAAATGGGCTTAAAAATCAAATTAAATTGATTTTTTGTTGTCAATTGTAAATCGAACACAAGTCGGAAAAAGAGTAAAATACGAATTATGTAACTTTTTTTCGGCACTCCATTTTACTTGTTAATCGTGACAGAGCATTAGACGATTGAGCAGTATACAGCAATTGCTAAATACATCGCGTACAGTTCCGATACAGGAGTGATACAGGTCCTTGGCAAGTAGAAACAAACGTAACGAATCCTCGAGAGTTGCCGCGAATGCTGTGTCGGTTTTCGTTGTATTGGTAGTAATAAGTAAAACCCTTGGCGTTTGATCTCACACCCCCAATATTCCTATCGCGGCGTTCAACCGTTGCTTTTACATTCTGCCGCTGTTAAGCACTCAAATTCTCGCGAAACTTGGTAAGAAAGTACGAAATGAAGCTGTGATATATATCTATGATATATACACGTATATATCGAAGATAGACGTTGGAGTTTTTCGGGGGTGGGATAGAGAATATCAAACTACCACCATTTGCCTCGGGCGATGGTAAAAGCTCACTGCCGTTGGTTCTGAAGAGCAAGGATTGCGAGAGCTTCGCAGAGAAATCCACGAGAAAACGGGGGGGATGGAAGGGGGAGGAGAAGAAACAAGCAGCTAAGTGTAAGAAGAAAATGAGAAAACTAGAAAGCGTCGAGGGAGGCAAAGGGACTGAAAGCATTGTATATTGGCTCATTGTTGCTTCTCGCGTCAGGCGCTTTTCTTCGGCTATCTTCTGCCTTTTTGTTTCGCGCTACTTCTCTCATCTGTACTTCTTCCTCCTTTTCTTCGTCCACTTCAGTCGTGAAACGCTCGGTGAGTGTCCCTTCAGTGTAGATGCCCGGAGGCATCTTTTGGCATCTGCACCTTTGTTTTTCACCGACGAGCTTTAAATCCGTGAGGTTTCAACGTCGTGACGCGCAAGCAGTCTCTGTCTCGAAAGTAAAACGATCGATGAATCGCGACGCTCGCAAGCCGTCGATGCTGACGAAACTGTATAGATAACAACGCTCCGGGAAAGGAAATAGGGGATGAAAAAGATTTGGGAGCAGAAACGAAGATCGAAGTATCTGGACGATTCTTTTTTTTTTTTTTCGTCCGAACGGAGATTTATAGTTATCTATAGTATAGTATAGTGTCTATGATGGTTTCTGTGGTTTCACTATAAGTTCCTGGAGAAAGTCCAGCGGCGTTATGTTGGGATTATATCTCGAAGTATATTCGGAAGATATTCCATCGAAGCCTCGAGGAGGCTTTCGTGAAACGCGCTTATGCATCCGTGGACCATTGTCCGTCGAGGATCCTCGATATCGGAAGGAAAATCCGGAGTACGTTTATTCTTGCACTTCAACAATACTCGACGACTGTACAATCGGAATCTCGAGTGAACATTATTCTCGTCAAGGACATCGTCATGTGCTTCTTATGAATGTCACTATAACTTGCGTATCGATTAATCGTTATAGTAGTCGGACAGAAATCGTTCTTCTTCACAAATTGCAAACCTTTGTCAGTCGAATATCGAAGAAGAAATGAAAAAAACAGTACTGAACATTAGAAACCAATTGAATTTTGCAAAAGAAAAGGGAATTTACTTCGTATTCTATACGAGGAAATGTAAGGATTTTCCGGGTGCAAAAAAATCCTTATGGACCAAAGAATTTATTTATTTATGGGCGGTTTTCCATTTGTTGCTTCGTTGCATCACAGATATCCGCCAATTTTACTTTTTTCTTCGAATCACCATTTTTCGATGTATCGAGTGAAACACTCGCGTAACAAGTGCCCATACAAGCGAATCGTTATCTCGTCGTATGTTTAAGGTATTAACGAAAATTTAAGTTGCGCACATCAAACAATTGTGTTACGATATCGCAATCCTGTGATTCCCGACAAAATGCCGACGTACCTGCGCTACGAAGCAGCTGTTTCTCTTGCGTTTGCTCAGCGGCGCTCGCGCCGTATACCACCTGGCGGACCTCCTCGCTAGACGCTCCTCGAAATAATAGCGAATACATATACACCGTAACATAATGTACAGCATAGGTAAAGGTACGATGCTTCGCACATACCTATTTTCATAGCTCGTGTACATTCTGCGCCGCATAAATATAAAACAGGAAAGAGAGCGAGTAGTTTCTTATAACTATACCTCGGTTACGCATAGCGGCGAAACTGGAAACTGGAAGGAAGTACCGCCGCTATGAAAAGCTCTCCAGGAGTCTCGGTTATCCAGTAGTAATATATCCGCGCATGAAACTCGAACTAAGACCGGACCGATGTATAGATATGAAAACTGTTGTACAACAATTTCTATCCCCGTACACCCGACGAAAATTCAACGAATATTCACCGAGCGAAAAAATATCGTCGGAAAACACCGAGGGGTGGGATCGCCGGGAGGTTAAAAATTCCACACAATACGCCCGAATTATTACAATGAGAATAAGTTCGTCCGAATGTAACCAGAGCTTTTCTATTATATACACTCTGATGCTTTCCTCCCGATCGTTATCGTCGCCCGAACTCGTACTTCACGAACTGTGAAAACTTATTACTCAACTTTTCTTCGCATCTTCCCTCTTATGAACTTCTTACTCGAACTTTGCAAACCTCCAAAGAGTTTTCGAAGGGAAGATTTACAAGCAGGAAAACTTTAACTTCTCTGAGCGTTTCGCTGCATTCCCTTGACTCCGTACTAAACGTACAAACTTCACTAAGGTGTGTTGCACTCACTTACATTCTTTCTTGGAATTGGCGCAACTTGTTCATTAATTATCAGAACTGCAGTCAATTTATTATTAAACTTCTTATCGATTTTTTTCTTATTTTTTCGACGACCGGCTTTTCTTCGTACGTAAGGCAAACGTCGTACTTTGCGGCGGAAAAATCAATATATTTGTAATCAATTAAATACATATATTATTGATTTATTTTATTTTTTTATAAAATTTTATGTTTTAGTTTTAAGTATAAAAATAAATAAATTAATGATACATTTTTTAATAAATTTTTCCTAAATTTATTTCGCGATTTTTATAATGAATTTAAGGCTTTTGCTCTTTAATTATCGGAACTGCAGTCAATTTATTATCAAACTTCGTATCGATTTTTTCTTATTTTTTCGACGACCGGCTTTTCTTCGTACGTAAGGCAAACGTCGTACTTTGCGGCGGAAAAATCAATATATTTGTAATCAATTAAATACATATATTATTGATTTATTTTTTTTTTTAATAAAATTTTATGTTTTAGTTTTAAGTATAAAAATAAATAAATTAATGATACATTTTTTAATAAATTTTTCCTAAATTTATTTCGCGATTTTTATAATGAATTTAAGGCTTTTGCTCTTTAATTATCGGAACTGCAGTCAATTTATTATCAAACTTCGTATCGATTTTTTCTTATTTTTTCGACGACCGGCTTTTCTTCGTACATAAGGCAAACATCGTACTTTGCGGCGGAAAAATCAATATATTTGGAAACAAATAAATACATATATTATTGATTTATTTATTTTTTTCTATAAAATGTTATGTTTTAATTTTAAGTATAAAAATAAATAAATGAATGATACATTTTTTAATAAATTTTTCCGAAATTTATTTCGCGATTTTTATAATGAATTTAACGCTTTTCCGGTGATTTTGGGTGTAAATCTACCGATTTTTAATGAATGATTACAGATTGGAATGCGTGGTAAACGCACTGTGCCGTGGACTCGGTCACGCATCGAATAACTTGGCTCGTCTCGTTCTCGACATGAATCTCTCGGGTGACCAAGTGTCCAGGGTGTGCGAAGCCCTTCGCGATTGCGTCCAAGTGCAGGCACTCCACTTGCCCCATTTGAGTTGCGGTTGCGAAGGCTTGGCATCGGTCGCTGAACTTCTGAAGGAGAGGCCGCTGCTCGCTCTGAATCTCGCCGGAAGTTGGGGCGCCAAGAACGAGGATCCATCGAGCTCCGGAATCAGTATGGGTAAACCTTTTCTACTTACATCACTTCATCATACCGTTTGGTCAATTGCTCCTTTTTTTTTTTTTGTTTTTCGGCCTTTTTTCTCATATCCAATTATCGATAATCGATAATCGCTTTCCACAATTCGCGCGGTTTTATTCCCGAACTTTTTTCGTGGCCTCTTATGACTTTTCGCGAAACAGATTAAAAGCATTCGAAGAGCAGAGCTCCGATACGCAAAAATCATCGATAGTTAACTCAATAGATTTATATTGCGCGATCGATTAAAATAGAAAAAACAAACGGAAAAATAGCGCATGAAAATATCGTAGAGTGAGATACTCGAGAGTCCATAAGACGATTCAACGCTAAAAGTACTTCGTAAAAGATGCGATAAAGACGTTGGAAGTGAAAGAGAAAGAAAAGAAAGAAGAACGTTCCCAGCAGGTTGTGCTTCGGATTAATCGCATCTTGTATCCTTGCCTCGCCGTCACTTCCCCTTTCCACTTCGCTCGCCGTACTCACTCTCGGCGAGTTTCCGGGGTCTCGTGGAATATCGTCTCAGTTGGGCTTTCGCAAGAATCCGAGACAAAGTGAGACATATATAATAAAAAACAACGAAAATAAAGAAGAGAAAGGAAAACAAAGAGAAACGAAGGAGAGATAAGTATCTTCCAGAAGCTAGAAAACTCACCTTCCGTCGTCGGGAGAGTTAAGAATGTTGGCTACTTCCATTTCCGGGATTGTCGAGTCGCGGTTACAAGCGAACGAACTGGGACACCGTCGTTGAAACGACCGTAGAGACATCATGAATTCTTGAAATACTTCGAGGCGTCCAACGAAAATGAACGGAAAATTTGTATCGACAAATTCGCTTCTTTAAATGCATTGTTCGTTCCCCAATCGCATTATAAGCGAACAGGAGACTTATTTCGCGTACGAAAACGAAAAAAAAAAAAATTCAAAAATTTACAAAAAAATTTTTTTTTCAAAGTCTATTAAAAAAATATATTACAAATATATGAAAATCGGCGATTTTTCGACTACAATATATTAAAAAAATGTCTTTAAAATAAATTAAAAAAAAACGAAAATATAAATGAAATATACAGCGTATATCGTCGCTATATTTCGCGATATATTTTTTTTTCCATGTCGGAGCGTGAAAAATGGAACATTCCATTAAAATACTACTCGATAGACATTCGCGTTTAAGACGAAGAGCGATTCTTCGGTATTAATTTCTTCGTTTTCTGTTTTTATTGCCCGTACCATCCGGCAGAATCCCTCAAATTCCCTTAGATAAACGAGACTTTGCAAAACTCATTCGGCTCCACCGAATCCTCCGCACACGTACTGTGTAATGCGGCAATAGCTGACTTTACGGCGGTTCTCAAGATAGCGGAAGCTCGGGGGCGCGGGGGCTTCGGTAGTAGAAACATCTTCGGTCTCGTAGTTGTTTTGTTGTTGTTGTTTCGTCGGCGAGAGTCTCGACGTCTAAGAGGCAATTACAGACACCTGAGCCTTCTGTAGCCTCGACCCGTATATACATCCGCAGCCAATTCGTACTGTACGATTCTTCGACTGGCCTCCTCCCCCGCAAGTATACCTCTTAAACTGTTCGTCTCACTCCTCCCCACACACTTCAAATTGTTCGAAACTCCATCTTTATCGCCTGTACTCGAGTGCCGTCGTATATACCGTCTTATCGGCTTGAAATCCTACCGCAACTTCGGGTTACCCACGAACTTACCTTCGAGACTCGACGATTGAGATTGAATCGATTGGTCTGGTCGCGAACGTTCTCCGAGAACTTGCAGTACTCGACTCTCTCAACCGGTAGCGAGAAGCCCGGCTCTCCCCTTAGTAAATTATTTCCCGATGGAAGGTAAGAACGTCTTAAACCTCTGACCTACCGGACCGGTCACGCCGAGATTTTCAATCTCGTCTGTAATTCCCGTGATTCATTATTTTTATAAAGTCTCGAAATTGCTGCATGTGTACCATTCGTCTATAATCGCGATCTATAAAAAAAATCGTTCACTATACGAAGAAAAAAAAAAAAAAAAAAAAACGAGTATCGAAAGTTTCCGTTGTTTCGATTGTTTGTCGAGTTTGCGCGAAGCATTGCCGTGACGAAATAAATCGACATCCCGCCGCGTAGAACAAAGACTTTGGTGGATAAAAGAAAAATGTTTTGAGAATCTATTGCTTCAATTGTCTGTGATGATACGCACTGAAAACGTAGTTTCGCATGGAATTTGTAGGGTTTGCAACACGAGAGAGTAATCAAAATCTCGTTTCGTATTTCGAGAATCCACTCGCAAATTTGAACAATTGAAGTACTTTGAACGTTCGTTCGTGTACTCAACTCATTTCGCGAGTGTATGTCGCCTTCGACCTTAAACACGACACTGATGGAGGGCCGCGATATGAGAATCTCGAGAAGCATTGGCAAAGCGAAACGGCGAAACGCGACGACGACAATGAAATTCACATCTCGTCTAATACCTACTAGATATTCGCAGTACTTCGGCGTTACAATTCGAATATACGTCGCGCACACTGCCAGTCCCTTCGTCTCATTGTCTAATTTAATGCTTACGCGTAAATGCAAATTAAATTAATTGAATTAATTTCACGCGGCAATGGTATTCAATTAAATAACAATAAGGAGTCTACCGGCGTAAGGCGTTCTTCGGGAAGAACTGTACGAAAAACAGGTAAATTCACAACGAGACAAATCACTAAACGATGCGATGAAGACAAACGTATATTTACGGAGATGCGGAAAAAGCATTGAGATCATAGGCAATAATAATAATAATAATAACAATACTTGGAGAATTTTTATCACAGAATCTTTACGCTCGAGGCGTTTTTCGCTATAAACGCTGTTAACAGACGTAAATCGAAAAAAAACTTTAAGACGAGTTAAGCTCGTTGTTTCGAGCATAAAATGAGATCAACTCGATAAGAATAAGAGCACTTTAATCGAAACTAAACTGCGAGTACATAAACATCATTATTTCCCTCGATCTTGAAACGAGGTAAACCCCTCTTGAGTGCGAGAGAGATAGCGCGATCGGCGCTTCCAGCGGAGTGAGAGAGAGATGCACTCGGAAACGTGTTTCACATCACGCGAATACTGTTGTGAGAGACGTAGATAACGGTCGACGAAGGGCTCGAGACAAAGGTCGAAGAATCACTCTACGAAATACAGGGCTGATTAAACCTTTCCTTTTAGCAAAGGGCCTTTTAACCTACAAAAACAGCTTTGGCTCTTTCGTGTCTAAACAGTTTCGAGTTTTTTTTAATCTAACTTTCGATCAAAGAAAAATATATTCGCGTACTATTTTTGGGTAAAAGAAAAGGCTTTTTTAATGAATTCGCAAACGTTTTAATTTGTATTTTAGATTTTTTTTCGATTTTTCAATACCCGATAACGATGATACATTTTTTTTTTTTTTTCTCGAATTCGAAGCGTACGGTGTTCGTTATAATTTTTGGGTGTCTTTCGAATCCCTGCCGTAATAATTATTAACTCAGCAGCGCCCTAAAAAAAGAGCAAAATTCGAGAAATAATTATGCACCTTTATTTCAAATATAACGGATGAAAATATTTTTGGTTCGCGAATTCGTCGATATTCCTGGCATCGGACATCGTTCCGCAGATCGTTTTCGCGATGTCTATAGTACTGCTGTACACACGAAATAATATATCTATGTATAGTATAGTATTTCTCCATCTCTCGCGGTCTTCGCTTTCACGTCGAACACACCAATCTCTTCGGGTACTCGGTCTTCTGTGCTCAATACCGCGAGCCTCGTATCCCAGTCGTATTACTACCCCTCTAGCGAACCGTAGTACCCCTACTTTCGCCTCTTTTTCTATACAGCCATACGGCGTACAACCATAATAAATTCACCTCGTACCCAGTCTGATCGCCAAGGTATACTACTACTGCTCGGGGCGCTTCCTTCATTCAACCCGAATCGATCTTTCTTTCTCTACCGATACCGCGCCCAGCAATAATGAGGCCGCAGCGGCAATAAGAAACGACCAATAAATATATTACATCCCTCGTTCACGATTATCCCCCAACGTGTATTTCCAAATCGAACTTTTCATCGCGTGTTCTTCAGCAACGAAAAAAAAAAAATCTAAACCGTATTATCGTAGTTTTTCGTAATTAAAAAAAAAACTCATCAGCCATAAATTAATTTCCCGATAATTACACAAGTAAATAAAAAAAAAATAAAAACTAACGAAAATTTATTGTAGTCGCGAAGTTTTTTTGTAAAAAACTAAAATTTTCTCAAAAAAAGCAATTTGATGTAAATAATTCGTAAAAAATATAAAGAATCTGAAAAAAACAACAGACATGTATAGTTTCACGATTGACGACGTTCGTAAGATATTAATATGGATATTAGGACAATGATACATCGCATACCGTCAAATTGTCACACCCTTTCCCGGGGCAAATACGCATTAATACAAGTAAATTATGTAAAGTGTGCACACGACCGTCTCCACGACGTTTCTCGGTGTACACATGGGCTGTAGTACAAGTGTATAGCCGTGAATCCCAAATTCTGCAGCTTCATCTCGTTGCTACCGTATATGCATAGTATACGTGTGCCGGTGGTATGCTATCCGCGATGCCGTATCCTGCAGGGAGAAGCGAACGAAGCAGAGCAGGTATCGCCGCAATGCACGAGCCTTCGTCTCCGAACGAGCGGAAACGCTACCCCTCCTATGCAGAAATTCAAACGACCGAGTGCTGTCGTCTCACCGAGTGCATCCTACACGCCCTCCCCCCCCCCCCCTTCCTTCCCACTTCCTCTCCCGTAAACTCGGATGTGTCGTTCACCCGAATTTGCGACTCGGAGCTGCCGAATTAACACGCCACAGGGATCGCATCATAAACGTGAATTTACCATTAATTATGTAACGTATACAACTCGATATGCGACTTTTCATAGATTTTTTTTTTTAATTTTTACAGAAACTTTAAATGGGAATATAATATTAAAACTTCGAAAAATCGACTGTATATCGATTGCCCGCTCATTAATCTGCTCGCTGTTTAATTTTTTTTTATTTACGATACATCGAAATATCATTTTTTTGGCGTATAATTTTTGCAAAAATATTTTTATAAAAATCAAATTAATAATTGATTTAATTTTTATAAAACTTTGTTTTTCATCGATTTTATTTTGATACCATTGTGTGTGTAAGTATTTCTCTGATTTTATTTTATATTATTACCCATACGATTCGACGAATGTGCTTCGATTATCAACAAGATGAAGAGCAGCGTGCATCGAACAGCTTCGGTTTCGTGAGGCAAAAATATTTTCTCGATCACGGAGCAACAGTGGGATACGCGCAAAAGTTCGGAGGGGAATAAAATAAATAGCGAAATAGCGTAAATAGAGGTCGAGAGAGAAGACGGTAGGAAGTATTTTATCGCCAAGTCGAGAGCGCGGTTCGTCTCGTCGTAAACGCATCTCTTGCAAGGGAGCAGAGGTCGTCCAATTCAACCGGTCGGGTCTTCGGGTCGGACGACCTCGCGAATGTTCAACCACGTAATACGTCGGTGGTGACTCGAACGCCCCACCGGCATCAGGAGCAAAAGCACTCATCCCCTTCGTATCTTCTCGCCCTTCTTGCCCCGTCGTACCAACGTCGGGGAAGTTATTATCTTCCGGTTCCGCCAACGCGAACATCAAGTACATCGAGTCTCCTTCCTCTTCATACCCGCCGCCACTCTCTTACCGCACCCCGTCCCGCCCTCTCTTTCTCGTCATAAATTATATCCACTTCTCGTTTGCCGAAGAGCGAACATATTCGTTCAAAACGCTTTCTGACGTTATATCGCAAACGCATTTGCCTATCGAAGAATCATGTTAAATTTTTGAATATTCATCAGGAATACGAAATATGGAAATAAGAAAGAACGGAGTATAAAAAGAAAAAAAAAAATCTCACAAACCATCATCTTCCAGAATCCAAAGTATAATAACAAAAAAACGACTATAGTACATTATCTTCTTATTTTTCTACGGTTCCGCATATTCGTCGTCAGCTTTATTTTTATTTTTTCTCGTTATCATTCCGATGGAAATCGAATATATAAATCGAACGGTATGCCGTGTAAACAGCTATGAAAAATACCTGTGTAACAATACAAATATGGAAACAGATACACAAAATAACTCGATTATCCTACGTGGAGAAAAGTATATGCGAAAAATATATTAGAAATTTACGGAACTAACAATTTTTATATAATTAATATATCCGTAATATATATCATTTATATCGATGAAAATACATCGGATATATCATAGATACGTTGATATGCTTTTTTCCGAGTGGGAAAAACCGAATTACGACAAATCGATATATTTTAATATCGAAATGGTGGATTTACGATAATTCATCATAATCGATCGATGTCCCGTTTTTAACATTTTTTTTTATTAATTCTTTTTTTGCGTCACAGGTTCGGGTTCCGGATCCGGAAGTAGCGGTTGCGCCTCCAGTACCTTAGGAACTTTGCCGCTGAACCGTTGCTACTCGTCGTTACCTCGCGGCGCTCTCGCCGCCTACGGAAGTATGACGAGACCTGCAACCCTCCCGCGATTGCCTTTGGGTCTCGGACTCGGGCCTAATACCGGAAACGGCACTGGACCACTACCAACGAACGATCGCGATCGCGACAGTAACGGCAGCAGCAAGAGAAACAGCGACAGCGTTCTGTGTCATCGATTACCTCTCATGCATCCGTTGCCTACTTGCGATGTCACCAGTCACCAGGGCACAGGATTTCACGAGATTTTCAACGCAATAAGGTTCGTCAAAGTCATTTCTACGCGGAAT
Source organism: Buathra laborator (assembly GCA_934046635.1). Lineage (NCBI taxonomy): Eukaryota > Metazoa > Arthropoda > Insecta > Hymenoptera > Ichneumonidae > Buathra > Buathra laborator. The sequence continues at coordinate 13,510,323 of OW203900.1, forward strand.
TAATCCAAATTCATCTCTCATATTTCTCTTGCATCGAAATGAAAAAATTCCATTTTTACGAAGAACTTCGTAATTTTTTTTTTCATTTTTTTAAACACAACTTTCCGCGTATTTTACAAAAATTTCGTCAGTTCGGTCAATTACTCCGGTGGAAATAAAAGTTACTTTAGGTTTTTTATGTGTTTCTGATGCGCAACCCAATGGTTAATAGTTGAAACGAAAGAAATTAATATGTGAAATTCGTCCGACGAAGCGGAACTCGAGTTCAAAAAACGTTGAAATTTTTTGACAGTCCATTAGTAGAATGTAAAAAATAAAAAAATAAATGTGCGGTAGAGAAACCACGGAAAACGTTATTGCATACGGCCAACTAAAGTCTCGTTACGACTGAAAATAAATACAAAAAGATATATTAAATATCGGACGTAACACGGCCGCGGCACGTCCGGCTCCGAGGATATATTTCCGTTTTCGTATACCGCGCATTCACATGCAAGTGTACCGGCAGTATATATAGACAGCCGGATATTACTACGGCCCAAGCTTGGATTTTTAATTAAAAGTAAGCGTTCACGTACTCCGAGTAACCGTATTTTTGTCCCCACGAGCAGAAAGTCCGAATGAGATTCGTGCAAATTAGAAAACGTTGGAAAAAGATTTTATAAAAGATATCGCGCAAAAATGCCCGCAGTAAATGTTCAGACGGAAGTGAACAACCGAATAACGGTGTTTAAAAAAAATTTCATTACGTTGAAGAGACATCGCGTCGTACTTAGTTGCGTCGGTAAATCCCGTTGGGACTTCGCGAAGTCCTACACCGGCGAGAGAACATTTTTTGAAGAATATTCCGAAGCACTTTTGGCGACTGACAAATTAGAAAAATTACGTTTATTCCGAGAAATAGTTGAAGAAAGTAATGAAGAAAGTAAAAAAAAGAAAGTCGGATATTCTTTATAGGAATCTCCGTGTAATGCGGTGCAATCAAAAGAAGAATCTGATATCTGTAAGGAGTCGTATGTCGAAAGTATCGCAAAGTAAATTAGCATTAACGAAAAGGTTGAAAATAAATTGGACTCAAGAAATCATTGCCTACAAACAAAAGTCGAAGATGCGGAAAAAAGCGATCTTCAGATTTCTGAAACGTTTGCGTATTTCGACGTTTCCAGTTGGATGCTGCGGTCGCAATCGCGCGCGTGATTCGCAAACGAAATGTAGGATCCGAAGATGTCTCGACACATGGTATTCGCACGAAGGTTTAAGTATGGCGAATGCCGGAGACCGTAAACGACGAAACAATGGTTGGCCGCTACTGGAAAGCGGGGTAAACCACAAGTGAGCGAAACCACCCCTATTGTCGTGAAACCGTTGGCAGAACCGGTTCGACGCGTTTCCTCGATAAAACTCAACCGTGCGAGAGTTTCGCTCTCGTAAAGACATTCATAAAGGGGGTGTATGCCATTTCTTTCTTTTTTAGTTTCAGCGGCCAAAGGTCCGCGCGAAGCTTTGTCGCGCGAATCGAGAACGAGTAGCCATTTCACAGCCTGGTAAAAATTTTAAAGAGTTTCCTCGGGTCCTGACGAGTCTTTCTTTTCCAACGAATTATCAGAACCCAATGAAATTCTCCAAAAATTCGAGTAGCGTAACGTAAAGAAAAATGCGAATCAAAAAAAAAAGAGGGAAGAAATAACCCTGAAAAATATTTACGATTAACCTAAAAGTGGGAATAGAAAAAAAACAATCGATAGCTTACAATGCCGGCGAAGCGGAGCATCGAAGCTTTTCGGCAAAAAGCTCAAACTAATCGAAAAGATCATTAATGACGATAGAGTAAGTTTCGCCAATTCGACTTCATCGCTTCTCGTTCATTCGCTGCTGATTGTCCAGCAAGTTCGACCCTTTGGTGGCGCCTGAAGTTTACTTCTCCGCATGTTAATCTCTACTTTATTCTAATCTCGAGAACGTTCCTCGCACGATTACTCCCCTCCACTCTTACCTTCGCTTCGCGCAATAGAGATTCTGCGAGATTCAGCGAGAAAACTATATATACATCCGCGTTGAAAGTTAATATCGCGGAACTTCCGGATTGTATAATTTCCCAACGTTGCGCGTACTATGCAAAGTATGCGTAGATATAGTTACTGTAGATAGATATTAGCTAAATATTCCAAAGTTTTTGTGTATCAGGATAATGTAGTGCTGTATATCTTCTTATTACCTCCCGGGACTTCGCAACGACGTCGCCAACTTGTGCTTTTCTTCTCAGATTTAGACGAAAACAATTTTAGGATCTCAGAGTTTCGACTCCGATCGACGCTCGTCTTGGGAAGAATTTTTTTCTTTCGCGACTCGGAATTTACGCTCATTTTTCTTCTATCTCGACGACCTTAGATATTAATTTCTACTTGCGAATATTCAGTCTTTCGTTCTATAGGATACACTTCAGCAGTTCAGCGCAACGGTATATTGTTTATCGAGGAAAATTTTCTTCATCTACAAATAATGAAGAAATAAGTTTACAAAACAATTTCTCAATAGTTTCTTACGCGAAATTTTTTTTTTTTTTTTTTACGGCAAAAATATGAGAACATTCACCACAGTCGTTCTATCGAAGATAAAATGATAAGAGCAGAAAAATATTTCACTACCGATCCGTTATCGGAGTTTATCAATTGGTAATTCACATTTTGCTGATTAAGATAAATCCTCTCTATCCAACAGCGAGGAAAGTATATGTCGGTAGATTTTTTACTTTCGGTTTGTATTTCTTTTTTTTTTTTTTCGCGTTTCATGCCGTATACGGTGCATCGAATCGCTACCGTCTGAACTCAGTCATCGGCGGCGCAATAAGTTTTCCTTCTCGTTTTCGTATCGGCGAGTCGGAGTGGCCAGTGACGCGGATTCTCGTTCATCATCGGTCCTCGACGAACAACTTTCCAGACTCCGAGGCCACGTTTAATGCCCTCTACTCCGCGGACTCCCTTTGTCCCGGATGACAACGATTTTCCTTCACCGTCAAACCCATATATCCCGTTCTCCGATGTCGCCTTGACTTTCTTTCTGTCCCTTTTTGCTGCCCCCCGTGATATATACAGAGTACGATAGATGAGAGAGTCTCAAGGGGCCACGAGGAGTCCTCGGTCTGCAGTGAAAAAGTTAATCCCCGCAACGTCTCGCAGTCTCGCTTCGCATTGTACGCTTTTTTTTCGTCCGCAAACCAAACGACAAGTCTCTTATAACTGTTGCAATAAAAATAAATGGCAAAAAGATTTTTTTTTTCTTCTTCCATCACAAGCGTTCCCCACGCGACATTTCTGCTCGTATATCATATTGTTTGTCTTCACGACGAATCTTTTTTGCTCCAAATATCGTTTAGGAATTGTCGATTTATTTTTCTTACATACCGCGATTACAAGCTCCGCGCTTTTTCGTCGATTCGTTTTGTACAGTTGCCTCTATAAAATATTTATTTTATTCACGAGATATATTCTCGTAAATACGAAATATATCGATGTGTTATTTCAAATTTTTAATTCAATAAATAAATATCTCTTCGAGACTCACTAATTTTCAATATTTCTGACAAACATTCGTAGACATTTTTAAAAAAATTTTGTTTACAGTTTTTACTGAATAAACACAATAATATAAATAATTTTTCCTGTTCCGTTCTGTAAATAGTTTTTCGAGTTTTTTATCGTTTTTTACGGAAAATATAGTTATTACAGAAAAGGACACTTACAGGGAAGAGAATTTTTTTTTTTACAGGGATTTTTTTTTAATTTTGCAATTTTTTTTTTTTTGCAAAAAATTGTTAAACTTAAGAAATGTTTTTTTATTTTTCGTCGAAAATTTACCGAAAACTCGGAAAAAGCTGCACACCACTACTCGATCGATGAGCTGAACGTTTAATATTTTGCCCACAGGGAGCCGAACTGCAAGCTGAGGTCCTTAAACGTCTCGAAGTGTCTGCAGGGTGGTCTTGACGCGGGTTGTCTGGGTGAGACGATCCGACGTGCTCGATACTTGGACGCTCTCAGAGCTTCCGGTGCTTCGAGACCCGCCGACGTGATGCCTCTCGTATTGGCGCTAACGGAGGCTCCGTGTCTACAGCTTCTCGATCTCGCGAGTCCACGTTTAGCTCTCGACGATCACCCTTCGCGGTTACTTTGTCACGCATTGGCGAGAAACTGTACTCTTCGTCTGCTTAGCCTCGAGGGATGGACCTTTAGGATAGAGGTGAGTTTATCTGAATTCTTCTTCCCCACGAAACTAATAAAAAGTAACGGTCATCAAAATTCACGATTCTAACATTCATTAGACAACTCGTAGTGAATAATAATTACATCGTTTCACTATTCAAAAATGTTCCGGTTGTTTCATCAAAAGATGGAAATTATTTAGTTGTTCATCATCCGGCAAACAGGTCCACTGCGACTAATCGGATTTGCGAGCGCAACCTCTCCGCGCGAGATAACTAAACAAAGCTTTGCCATAAGCGCAGCAAAGTGCTTTCGTATACTCAGGTACATCAGGTTTGCGAGAACCGCTTATGACTTGATGTACTTTTGTTTTTTTTTTTTTTCTCTTCAAAGTTTCCCGTTTGGTTTGCACAATGAAGCTGATCAGCTTTATTATTTCAATGCCTTGTATAATATGTACATACCGACGACTTGGTAAGCATCGAGAGAAATGAGTTCTGTTGTTATATTCATTTTCCGAGGATTACGAAGGATATTAATCAGAAATGCTGTGATGAGTGACCAGAGAAACGAATGGAATAATATAGAAATTGCAGCAAACAGTAAGATGCTAAAAAAAAAAAGCAGAAATTCATATTCTCCGAGTGGTGCACTGAAAAAAAATGATTAGTTGGAAGAATACATTTCTTGGAAAAACTAATAGTTAGTTGGGATAACGAATTTTTATGAAAAAAATTGGTTGTGCCGACTAACTAATAATTCTCGAAACCAGTAATTTTTTTCAGTGGACAGCGTAAGAAAAAAGAAAATGGAATTGTCGTGAATCGATATGAGGCGAATCTCCCGATTTTCCAGCGAAGTTACACTCGGATTTCGGCAGACCGGAGAACACACGAAGTTGAATATAGTATATGTAGATTTGAGGCAATATTGTCGAGAATCGGGTAACTTCGTTCGCGCCGATTGTTACTATGAAGCTATATAAGTTGGCTACAGCCGGTGGTGTTATTCGGTACAGTACGTGTGTACAGCGAAGTCGGGAATTGTGGCGAAATGCAGAGTGAGAGAGGAGAGGGTGAGGATAGAAATCGAGACCAGTGGCAGGCGCACCGGTGCGATTCACAACCCGAGTGAACTGAATTCCAACTAACCGTCTCGATAACAATGAACAACCGGCCGCGAGAGATGAAAGTTTGGGAATTTCCTTTCACTATTTCTGCCCGACTAGTAGCGTTACCGGATGACGATTCGGCGCTCGTCGTCAGTGTTCCGGTTTCTCAACATTCTGCATAAAAATGCTCCGTTGCCGTGTCGATAGTTATTGTGAGCAATTTATGTTTCGATGCTGTAGTCACTGTTCAACTCAATATCTCTGTAGAAGCGATACTCAAACTATCGAAATTAAGAAAAAAAAATGATCGCATTGTATTCTATGACAAAAATTGAACAAACATTTCCTTTAACAATTTTTAATTCTACGCGTAGACTCGGAGGTACGAGCCGATAAAACTCCCGACGAATCAGGGCGCTCGGGGACTCGTGGCGCCATCTGTCGCCTTCCGTTCATTGGTTGAAATCTTCAAATGCCCGTAACTCGTTAGCCATGCAGTAAAAAAAGTTTTACCAGAGGGAAAGTTAACTCCATTTCAAACGTACAACAAGATCGGTACATTTTTTTGATCGAATTCATTTTTTTTTTTCATTAAAATTTAAAGGAAATTTCATGCAAAAAATACATGGAGCACATTAAGAATGTCACGTTTTCGAGTCTCGACGATTACGTATCGAAATTAATTTGCATACAGGTTGCTTCTTCCCGATTCTGGGGTCAATTTAAATCGCGCAGTGCAACCAGCAATACGCCAACAGACAATGTAGCCGCGGGAGATCGGGTTGACGTCCCGGGTGTTGGCTATTTCACTGTCTGTTAGACGAGTGGCTTAATGTTGCACGCGGGAGGAATGGTAGAACAGAGTTTCGCAGGATATAGCAGCAATTCCAGAGTGGTACGCAGAGTATAGTCAACACAGGTCGAGGCTCGAGGGTAAATGTGTGCAGGAGGTGGAGACCGGGGGAGTTATAGGAGACTTTGGCAGTAGCAGAATCGAGTCTCTCCCATTACCATCGTCCGGCAGCGGGAGTCTCTCCGCCGATTGGTGGGTTATAACAGTAGAATCGAGTAGAGTTTGGCAACCCCTCGAGACGAAAGCGTAGAAATGAACCACCGCGGTACAGTGCCGGCACTCGATTTAGAGGAGTGTGCGGCACCGAATCAACGCAGGGGGATGGCTTTCGCGAATAGTACCCAGAAGCTTCGAAGCGTTGGAATAAGTTCGACGCCACATGCGGTGTACATTCCGCACTATGGACGGTGGTGAAAACCAAGTTAAGTTACGAATGTTGTCCGTCGAGACAGATGATGCGGCTACCGGCGGCGGAATTCTGAATTCGCTATGAACCCTCGCCGCGGCGGTATCCGACCCCAACCGGGGCGAAGGACTATTATTTGCATTTGAATTCCATTATATGAGGATAACTGGCAAAGGGAGGGGGAGGTATTCGCCACGCGGGTGTTTGAAAAAGATATGGATGAGATAAAAGGTAGAAGGAGACAAAGGGAAGAAACAAACGCTTTTATTTTCACAGACCAAGTTCTCCCATTACCGCAATCTACATTCTCGGCTCGAAAACCCTCTCTCCACCGCCACCCTTCGCATATATACCTCTCGGCGGCTACGGTCCACACGACTTGGCAACGTGCCATTATCATCTCGTGATACGCACAGTGCTATATTAGCGCCTAAGAGAAAACGGAAGGATAGAAAGAGTGAAGAAAAAAAAAAAGGAATTGTGAATGCGAGATAATAAGTGGCAGACGCAATGAAAGGTGTTTTATAGATTAAAAAAAAAAGACGAAAGCAAATGAGATAATTAATATAACATATAATTAATTAGAATGTTTTCCTAATGATATTACGGATATATTTTACAGTGAAATCAGAATAATGAAAAAAATTGATAAAAACGAACAAAAATTTAATTATAACATACGATTATTTTAAAATATCTGCCTAACGATGGGAAATCACGAACTATCGATTTTACAGAAAAAATCGGGAAAATTAAAAAAAAAAACGATGTTATTTCCATTTGAATCGCAGATATTTTATTCTGTAAAATTTCGATTTCTAAAATTTCTAGACTACCCACATGCTTACCTCGACGATTTTATCCACGCGTCGCTGACGTCCTGCTGGATGTAATATAGACCACCCGAGCGTCGTTTGTGAATCAATTGAAAGCCATCCTTCGTTCTCGAGAGCATAGAACTGAGAAATTGACTGTGTCCGAGGGAAGATAACGGTCGGAAGCGCGTCGACCGCATTGGCTTCCGGAATCGATCACAGCCACTCGACCATTCAATCGGTTTGGTCTCCGCCCGTACAGCGGGGAAAACCTATTTCGAAAATTATTCAAATCCAAACGAGCGTAACCGGCGACCAATTCCCCGAGGCGAAAGGTCCGCTTGTAGAATAGAGGAAAAGACACTGGCGGCGGGTGTATGCGATGGACCGTACGTGCGAACGCGACGTACGCCTCGCGGAACGACGTTTTACGACCCCTTGGAATTCGTTTCTTGGTCAGTTACTCGAATAGCAGTTACTCGATCTGCATATAAATACGCGGCGGTACGTGATCGCGAATCTATTTCAGTCACTTCCGTCTTTCGATGTTATAGTACATCGAAGAGATTTCACTTTTTCTGTACGCAGTACTTAACACTCTACGTAGAGAATAAAATGATATAAAAAAAATTCTATAAGATATTCGAAATAAATTTCAAAATTGAATATCTCTTAGATTCATAGGTCCCCGTTGAATTATTAACATATCGTCTGTATTCGCGGAGATTCGACAAAAATCTGATTCGAAATATCGGATTCTTGGAAGTGTTTTTATTTTTTTTCTCTTCGGCTCTACCAATCAAAATAATGCAATTAATATTCTCCTCTGAATATCTACAAGTTGCAAGAAATTTCGGAGGTTAAAGCGGCAGCAGCAGTTAAGCCGCAAGTGGCAAAAACTGAAACTATAGTCAATGCTATTTTTCGGAATCTCCGAAGCCTCCAGAAGTATCGTATCGTAGTTTTAAAAATCGGATCGAATTTACGATTTTTCTCTTTGCGTGTCACCCTTTCAAGACGCTTTTCACTTCCGTATATCCTATTACCGTCTATCGCATGTCGTGTATCAAGTTTACGACGCCATTGCGCACCGAGGAGCGAAGAATAAAGTAACGCAAGAATCGGGATGCTGTGAAGCATATCAGACGAGTTTTCCCCATTCCACTCTCGGGGACCATACATACCCTCTCGTGTGTCGACTCATCGACCGGGGCGAAGGGAGAACCGAAAGCTCGTCTGAAAAATAGTCTGCTAAAGGTCGATGTCGTCGGGCCATACGAAGTACACGGGGGTAAGAAAGATGATCCCACGGGAGAGCGTATACAGTCGCTCTTCGCATCGTACGGCGTCGCTAAGACAAACAATTTTCCTCGCGCTTCACCTCTGTGGCGCAAGCATCCAACTCCGTAAATTACATTGTACAACGAAGAGAACGAACTGCTTCTCAGTTTCGAGAGAAAAGCCGAAAGAAAAAGCCGCTGCTCCGTCCTTTCTTCGCTGCTTTTTTTTCCTTCGCTTCTTTTCTTCGCATTCTTTTCTATCTTCGCTCTTTCGTTCTTCTCGCGGGTTCGTCCTTATGGCTCGTTTCGCTTCGCGAATTCGAGTGAACCAGTGACACGAACGCGCAACGAAGAGTTTGAGTTTTTCTTCAAGTTTTCAGCAACGCTGCAGAGAAAAGCTCCGCTAGGTTCGCGCGAGGATTTACGTAGCCCTCGAGGTGGTACAACTTTTATTCTAGTTTTCCAGAAGCGGAACCGTATGAAGGTAACAAGAAAAAAGAAAAAAAAAAAAAAAGAAAAGGCAACCAACACTCGGAAAAGTTCTTCGGGGTTTCGCGAATGGAGAGGAGTATGGAACGAGCAATACAATTATTGGAACAATCCAAAGCTTTCGCAGTCAAAAATTCATTTTTTTCAGCTGCGCAACAGCTTTCGTAATAATGGAGTTTCGCGATACAACGAGATCGGGAGTACACCTCCTGTTTTTTATAATGACGGCACGGCGGTCGAGAAATTTTTGTCCAAACGAACGGACTACCGATGAACGTTATTACTTTTTCTTTTTTTTTTCGTTTTTTTCCGATGGGCAAACGGGTCCGGTCGAGCGGAATGAATGAACGCAGCTTCGTCGATTGGTAAACCCGCAGCTTTTCCATGTTTGCTCCGTGTGGATATAAAATAATCGGCACACTGCCGTACTATATACATCATCGCGCTAACTATTACGTTACACTGCGGAGTTAATCCCTCAATAGAGTTAAGTGATTTTTACCGTATGTCCTTCTCATTGTTACGCGGTATAGAATTTTTTATGGAGGGATATATGGAAAAATTCGTTCGCGAGGACGACATTGAAAAATCCATTTGCCTTTCAGAAACTTATTAAAGGGCTTCAAAAATATACACTATTATGATAAAAGTTACGATAGCTTTCGTCCCTTACGGGATTATTCGTCGTTAGCCCGTTATCGCTCTTTCGAAACACAGAAAGTATAGCGGAACCTACGAATTTTTAGTCGCGCTTCGTTAAACGCGGAGCCTCGATGCACACGAAGCTTTTAATTTTTTTTTTTTTAACTACAAAGGAACTCGAACTTTTGTAGTATTTTCGTGCTAAACGAAGAGGAATGGAATTCATTAGAAATTTTATTAATACTACTGAATAAAATGCTGAATAGTAAATAAAAAAAAATTTTCTTCGAAAAATTTTAAAATTCGTTGCATTTTTCTTACTGTTCGTTGCAATACAATTTATTTATTTATTTATTTAAAAAAAAAGATTGTTATTGTTACAATTACAATTATTATTATTTTTATTTTTATATTAATATAAAAATTCGAGAAATTTTTTTATTAAAATATCTCATCGAAAGTTTTTCGCGGGAAATTTGCATCGAATTAACGATGAAAATATTCTCTACCCTGTGTACAACGAGGAGTAATCGTCTGACAAAATTCTTGTCCTCATAGCGTAAGCTCTCCTCCGTGCTGTCGTTAACGTTTCCACGCACACGCTCGACCGCTTCCGATTTACGCCCGGAAGACGCGTACATATATATTGCTATAAGCATCAAGCAACCACTTCGACGATGGAGCTCGGGGTTGTCACGACGAAGCTTAGTTTTCCATTAAACCTTCCATCCGGGAGCATCTCGATGTCGTAAGTTTGCTTTTCGCGAAGGCGCAACCCTCGCGCGGATAAACCCAACGTTATTGCAAGCCATGCGAAATTTTGTACGTATCCCCGACGCCCTCTCGATGCCACCGTCATCGTCGACCTTTGCCTCTCGAATCGCAACTATCTCCTCTGTGTACCTAAGTATCTACTTGAAACTTTCGTCTAATCAGGTGGAAGTAGTTTTTTCAAAAAAATAAAAAATAACGCTTTATCTCTTCCGCAACCGGAGGCTATTTAGTTCAGCGTCGAACTGAAGGAGACATTACGCATGAAAGCCGTTGGCGGGAAAATTCGAATTACTATCGTATTTTCCTTCTATATTCGAGAACACGAAAATGAAAAAGCAACAAAACGGATAAATTGAAGATGAAAATTATTTTTAAAATTCACTTTAATAAACCTGAATAACTACGATAATACGGTTATTTATATTAGTAAAAGTTCGTCTACCTAATTTTAGACAAACTTAATAAATCTTTTTTTTTTAATTCCATTATTAATATTCTCGTTACATCGAAAAACAGCTTTTGGCTCAACAGCCTTATACTAACTTTTAGTTCGAATAATAATTTTTAACAATTTTTTTTGGCATCGAATTTTTATTTGAATTTTTTTTTTTTTTTTTTTTTTTAGTGATCCAATTTCGATAAGGAACCATTAAATTGTTTACGTTTCCCGGAGAAACGATATTAAACGATAGTCGATTGTTCACGAGTGCTTTCTACTGTGTGATTAATTGACCGATATGACTTTGTTACCGTTCACAGGAGTCCGAGAGTTTAGCGGTATTCTCGGAATTGTTAATGTGCACAAGTGTCCGTGAGCTCAGTCTGTCCAATGCTCGTCTGCATCTTGCCGTTCACGAGGGTCCACTCTCGCGATTGGGTCGACGAGACGACGCCGGTGCTGAGCTTCTAAGGGCCGCTCCACCGCCCGCTTGTCCAACTATCGTATTCCTCCGACTGGCGGGTTTTCAAGTAAGTATTCCACGAATATCCTTATCTGAATATCTCTCTAAATAGTTTCCTCCTGTTAAGTGGTCCTATCAATCAGTCCTTCAGTGCTGCCGAACCTCCAATTCTCTCCCACTATTCAATCAAAACATTACAATAAAGTAATAAAAACTCGCGATCTTTTTTTTTTTTTTTCATTTTTTCCATTGCAAAGATTTTTCAGACGATTCGAATTCACATCTCTTTTTTTCACCAAACATTTATTTTTCATTTTGTGAAATATTTGTTAGTTATCGTAATAAAAAAAATAAAAACTCGCGATCTTTTTTTTTTTAATTTTTTTCATTGCAAAGATATTTCAGACCATTGGAATTCCCATCTCTTTTTTTCGCCAAACATTTATTTTTCATTTTTTTTTTATTGTGAAATATTTGTTAAGTATCGTAATTAAAAAAATAAAAACCCGCGATATTTTTTTTTTTCATTTTTTTTGCATAGATTTTTCAGGCGATTCGAATTCACAATATATTTTTTTAATTTTTTTCATTTTACATTTTTTTGATAAATTTATTTCTGATATTATATTACGATGTACCGAGCTATTTTACGCATAACAAACATTATGTTTGTTAGAGGCTTAGTTTCCAATTAATTAACCAATTTGTTGCTTTAATAGCTGATTCGGTTGGTCAGTCGTTCGGATATAAAATTAGAGGAGTTTCGCGTTGCCGCGGAAGCGGAGGATTTAGCCACACGGAGCTTTGGCGTCGTGCCATTATAATCCACTGACCGATTTCGATAATAATAATAATAATAACGAACACGCGGGTTGTATACAGGATAACCGATACAAAAGCCATCCTAATTAGACGTTCATGTACCGTCGTGGGATTCTCAAGAATTGGGGCGGAATAGATATAATCCGCGAGGCACCGCTGTATCGCTATTAAGTTTATCCCCAATTCCATGCAATGCACCTATACGCGCGTTTACTGGATGTACGCTTGCAGCGATGTTTGTTAATACCTATCGGGCTGCAGGCATTCACGGCATCGTATTCAGACGCGCGTATCCTAACTACGCTGCTCCGCCGTTCGTACGATATGTAATACGAACCCTTCTGATATCGGGTTCTGCGTTCGACTATTCAACCGATGTCTCTTTCACCGATTCGACGCCGCGGGTAGAGCTTTCGGTTTCTCCGCGTTTCACCGCATTTGAATTAATTCGTATATCGAGGTCGCATATCCCACAGGAGACATCTACAATTTTTCACGGCTATTTTTTACAAAAATTTCATTGTATCTTCGTCGAGATTAAAAAATATCGAATATCGGAAAATTACCTTCAACGTTCCTGCGTTCGCAATTTGTGAAGAATAAAACTGATAGCTGCAATTATGGAAATTTCAGATTTCTCATTTTTTTTTCTCTGATATTAACTTCGATACTGCAATTCTAATTTATCGATTATTTCTTTGCTAAAAGATATTATAATTCAGAGATAAATTAATTTTTTAATTATTTTTTTATGTTTTCGTAGAAAGTTTTAGTATTTGTGTAGTTATTTTAAAACAAATGGTGTATCGCTGGTAACGACTGTCGATCTTTTTTTTCTGATTCTTAGCTTTGCTGAGCTATTTTACAGACATTTTTATTTATTGAAACTATTTTCGTCTTTTTGTCTGACAAATTTTTATGTATTCGTCGATATTATTATAGTCAATCGAGTAATACTTTTGCGGCGTTTCTATGTAATCCACAAGTCTTGTTAGACGCGGAATCTGGTGCTTCGCATACACTCCGGATAATCCGCGGATACTTGCGGAGCAGTAGATCCCCTCGAGGGAAATCAACCGAATATAAATCGGACCGACGCCTCGTCCTTCGCTTTCCAAGAATTTTCTATCGCGTATAATACTTATATTATTGGATATAATATAATTACAAATATACTATTTACATTATTCGTAATATTTCCTTAAATTTTCATAAAATTCGTCGTTAGTATTTCATTATTTCGATAAACGTAATACTCGTTAAAAAAAAAGATAATTATTAACAATCGATTTGTTTTTCAAGGTGACGGTGAACGACAGACCGGCACTCCGTGGACCACTTTTGCTGCCGTTCCTCGCCGGTTTCACCGCTCTCAGCGAACTCGATATATCTCTCGACAAATCCGAAATCGGTGGTAGTAGCAGTTCCCTATTATTCATCGACGACAAGATTCTTCAACACTTTTTCGTTTGTCTATCGTCGAATTTCAAGAGTTTGCAATCATTACGAATAAACTTTTGGCGCATAAGTCTCGAGGACAGCGAACGAACGATGCGACACATATCGAAGAATCTTAAACTCTGCAATTTAAGCTTTTTAAAAGCAAACGGTCTAATAGTAACCGATAGCGCGAAAAAAGTTCAAATGGAACATCTGTTTCTCCAAACGATACTCGCTAATCTACAGAATCTCACCTGGTTGTGCCTCGACGGTGTTAAACTTACGGATACTCAAGCGTCGAGTGTCGGTAAGTGTATAAGAGATCGTTATCCCGGCACTAGTCTCGAGATAAGCGCGAAGGATATTCACGTTAAATCGATAAAAGCTCTCGTCGCGGCGGTGGAGGACGGCGGAAGAGCTGAAGTCGTTTACACCGGTGGTTCGAGTTGTCGTCTGAAAATCACGAAAATTCAAAAGAATAGCAAAGGAAAAAAGAAATGAATTCGTTCACGAAATTGTCTACAAGCGATTATGACGATCGTATCGTGAGAAAATTTGACGAAATAAAAATTGCATTCTTCGACTGAGAATTCGTAATTCTCGATTCTCGAAAAAAAAAAAAAAAAACTTACGCGTAGAGTGACGAAAAACCGATTCAATTTTTTTTTTCTTCGATTTTTGTTACTCTCGATTGTCCGATGAAAAAAAATAAATAAATAAAACAACGGATATTGAGATTATATCGAGAATCCTAAATAGGAAAAGAAAAATATGATTCCTGAAAAACAAAATACATATGCGAAATTGAGATTATCGATCGACGATTGTACTATTAATTAATCGCATTATCTCACAATGTGACGAAGACACATAACCGAATAATACTCGAAGAGGCTGTTGCAAATAATAAGTACGTATTGTTGTTAGATCGGATTGTAATATAACGATTAAATGAAAAAAAAGAGAGTAATATATGAATATTATTATTATTATATTGAGATTAACACGGATAATCCAAAAGATTATGAAAAAAAAAAAAAAAAAAAGTGAGTAACAAAATGGCTTTACCTGTGGCGTTGTTGGACAGTTGAAAATTTTATGCTAAAACACAGTTCAGCGGTTAGCGTGAACATCGCAAGATTGCAATGGAAGCCATCGGATCGTTTCGAAAAAAAAAAAAAAAAATCCAAATGGAAAAATTTTAAAAATTCAAAGAAAGTAGCGAGACGTTTTAACGCGCGTTACGGAAAAAACGTGCCGGAGATCTTATTATTGTATAAAGAAATAATGTTATGGAGTACCTTTTAAAATCGACTGCCAAACGAATACGTATAGACAATAGGATTTTCGTTTGTTTTATTTGTTTTTTAGTGCTGCGCAACGGATGTTAAACGAATTCGTCGTTTCGTAAAATAAGTCGGTTTAAGAATATTTCTAATACGCATATTTACGATGGATTTTCCAGTCGTTGGATAACGATCAGCGAATCGCTTCGTATCGACAAAGTTACCTGCGTTGTGACTTTGAGGAAATGAGAGAAAAAAGGAAACTTGAAAGTCAACGATATCGGAAAAAATTGTACGTTTTCTACTATCCACTATCCTACTTCTATCTACGAATCTACTAATTAATGCAATTTTCGAAAAATAACGATAATCCAATCACACTGTTCGTAAAAAAAAAAAAAAGAAAAAAAAAATCTGTAATCCTTGAATTTTTCCTGTCACTGTGAATCACGATGTTCTTGAGATAAGATAATATAAAATAAGTTAGGAAAATGCATCTCGAAATCGAGCGGATTAGAAGAAAAAAAGAGAAAGAGAGAGA
Organism: Buathra laborator; assembly: GCA_934046635.1. Classification (NCBI taxonomy): domain Eukaryota; kingdom Metazoa; phylum Arthropoda; class Insecta; order Hymenoptera; family Ichneumonidae; genus Buathra; species Buathra laborator. The sequence goes on from OW203900.1 coordinate 13,525,883, forward strand.
TATTTGAACCGTTTATATCGATCTCCCGTCGCGAGCTGTTAAAATGACCAACGATTGGAATATCCACCGTATCGCTTGATAATCGAGTTTCATCGATATCGCACGTTCGTCCAACTTCGTTTATTCTAACGTAAAATCGTAATAAACTAATCGTGCGAGCAATGAAAACTAAAAAAAAAAAAGATGCGCCTATGAAATTTTTCGTGATAATTTGCGATCGGTAATGTAGTGAAAGTTTAGCTGCGTCATCGATCAAAATTAACAACAACGTATTAGATATATTGAACGATTGGGAGTTTACGTACGAACGCGTTTTCGATTTACGGGTGTCCGTCGAATTTTTTTATATTTGATAGTCTGCTATGTAAATAATATAGAGTCGATTTAATAATCGTAATCAAACGAAGAAAAAAAAAGAAAAAAAAAATGATTGCAGAATAAACAAACAATTGCGATTTGTTATATATATATACATACATATATATATACGCAAATTCTATGTGCGAAGGGAGAATCAATGTTTATGAAAAATTTAGGAAACGAAAAAAAAAAAAAAGACTAATACGCGCAACTCAATCTACACACGGGACTCGAAAAATTACACTAATGCGCGACGGTGTCGTCCCGAGTGCTTTTACCATAAAATATTTATGTATTTATATGTGTGCACATATCCTCGAAATAAATGTAATATGTGTTTAATTCGAATGATTTCATGCGTTTTCCAAACCTTAAACCATTTCCTTTTTTTTTTCGATAAATCGCATTTACGAAGATATTGGATCGGTTTGTTAAGTAACTACTGCGGTTTTCGGCACAAAAATTAACAACGATTAGTAAAAATTGAACCAAAATATCAATAAATGCCGTAAACCTCGCGATTATAAGTTCATCTGTTTATTATTATGTACACACTTCGTATTATTCACGACGTTAATCGCACATTCGCTCTTTTTTTTTTTTTTTTTTTTTTTTCATATACATATTTCATCAAATATAATAAGAAATCTTCATAAAACATAACATTGTCGTACGATTCCGGACACACACTATATATTTATCGCGCTATTACAAAAATCCGACGCAAACCTCTCTAAACGCCGTACGCTACAATGTCGGGTGTCAATGTAATAATTGCAGTTATATTTATCTTTTTGTTTTTTTCGGTAAAGTCAGCCACGCGTCAAAATTCATTTCGTCGTCGTTATAGTTACTCTGTAGCGTTTACAGGTAGTATTTCGTTTTTTCTTTTTTTTTTCATTTTTTTTTTTCTTATTAATGACTATCGGCAAACCACCTTTGGCCTCGTAATTGCGATCGTAACTCCTTGGACATCGAGAATCTTTTTACAGACAATTATCGATTATTCCGAGTCGCGCATGGAATGTTTACAATTACTAAACATCTAAATATTATGGCCAACGCTTCTCGCATTATACACGCCGGGGAACATCTTTCGCGCGAAACATATTTTATCTTCCGTATTATCACGACCATCCGGTAAGATTTTACGCGTACGATATAAAAAAAAAATGTTTCGAACATTTATTCGTCCATCACCTGCTTACGTAGAAAATATCGTTACGCTACGCGCGCAGGCGATTAACCTGCGACGATAAATTACGGCCTAAATCGTTGAAATTGCTAGTAGTAGTACTTCGGCTATCAATAAATTCGAGCGGATCGTTTGAGGATTTTTTTCGGATAAAGAGCAGAAAAAATTGATTACTCGACCCTTAAATCCCTTTTCTTTAATAAAGAACCAATTTTCAATAGCTGTCGTAAGCGAATATGTATAAATGCATTGATGGAATTTTCTTCTCCTTCGCGAAAAAAAGAAAATTCGAAATATTCGAATCGGCAACTCTACTCGCGTCGTTAATCATTTTTAATTAAACTATTTCTAAATAAATGGATTGGTAATAGTTTACAAAAGCTTAGCATATCGGAATGCGACGAAGCATCCCGAACTTTTCTCCTAAGTTTGGCAGACTAAAGGATCGATAAAAGAGATGAAAAAAAAAAAAAAGGAAAAACAATAATCAAGCATTTTGCTGGAGACGGAAGCGAACTTTTTAAGGGCAAATTACACAAAGTTTACTTACAATTCATGCTACCAGATTATACTCATTTGGAGTTTAATTCGCGTGTAAAAAAGTAAAAATATTTAACAAACTTTCGCTGCGGCGCAGTAGACATTATTTTTTTTATAACGTGGATATGACAATCACCACTATTTCTTCATTATTCCTCCGATCGGACTTTTTTTCACAGTAAAACTCAACGTAAGCAATCGAAATTATTATTATTCGATCGTTTGCAAATTAGCGAAACTGCAAACTTCACTATCAATGAAGATACGGAAGAAATCCTATTTTTTGAAAATCAAACCAATTTTTTTTTTTTTTTGGCAACGGATCTTTTTTGCTCAATTTGCAAACGATCATAAAAAAAATCGAAAGGACTCCGTGACTAAGAAAAAAAAAGTTCGATCGAAGGGCGACGGTCGATTTTTTTACATTTCCACGAGCCAAATACGATTTGACTGTTAAATATCGTTTATTTAGGCGCATCGACGAACCATATACGAGAGAAATATCTTTAAATTACACTAATAAATACTATTGGCTATAAAAAAAAAAAAAACTGCTTTCAGAATTTCGTATCCACGACGAAATAGTGTTTGCAATTTTTCGGAAAAATTCTTTTACACCCTCAGCTTCGTACCCGTTGATTTAATTCGATTAAACATTTGTTTTTTTTTTTTCTTTTCTTTTCTTTCCTCAAACAATTTGCAACTCAAGTCTGTAATTGTTGCCGTTATTAACGACACAGCCGCATAGTTTCAAGAGGGCGATAAAGTTTCGTATTGTAGCGATATTACGCGCTTCTCTGTGACAAGCACCACAAATCGTTATACCACCGTTGAACATAAGTTTATCGGAACAGTTTGGATCGTTATCGTATTTCGTGCATCACATGGGTGCGTAATCGAGTTGTACGGTCAATTGTTTAACACCGGCAGCTTGGAATATCATCTGCGTGTGTGCAACAACGTATTTCGGATCTACAGTTCTGGCGACTTCGAGTTTTAAAGTACCGACGTAATTATCCGAACACAAAGTCCAAAAGTGTGGCTCTTGGACACTGTAGACACCGGCGAGTTGCGTAACTTTGTTGTAACACTGTGTCAACGCGTGATCCAGAGCTTCGGGCTGACGTTGCATAAGTACGACGACCGATTGTTTTATCATCGGTAAAACGTTTATTATTATTAATACGGCTATCACCATCGAGCATATTGGATCGGCAATCATCCATCCGAACATTTGCATAAGTACCGCCGATATAATAACGCCGACGGAACCGAGCGTATCGGACAATATGTGAAGATATACCCCCCGCATTATTTGAGAATTTGAATTCGAACTCATCGCATTGTCGATCTCGATGTCGTGATGATCGTGACTGTGGCCGTGATTATGATTGTGCGAATGTTCGTGGCCACCGCCGCCGCCGCCCCCGTGGGAATGTCCGTGTCCACCACCACCCCCGTGACTGTGTCCGTGTCCGTGTTGGAATGCGTAAATTCCGACCAAATTAACGAGTAATCCGAGAACGGAAACCACGAAAAGCCTCTCGTGTTTTACTTCCGGTGGCTCGATCGCTCGTTCAACCGCTTCCGACATTATGAAGAATGCGATGAAAAGGAGAAACAAACCATTAACGAAACCCGAAAGGATTTCGGCTCTAACGTAACCGTACGAGTAACGCTCGTTTGCTCTCCATTTCGTTATCACCGACGCGGCTAAACTCGCGAGCAATCCGGTACAGTCAAAGAACATGTGAAAACTATCGGAAATCAACCCGAGACTGTTGGTCAACATTCCGTACGTCAATTCCACAAAGGCAAACGACAGATTTAGCAGTAGAAATAGAAATAAATTTCTCGTTCTCTCGTCCGAAAATATCAGACGCTTCCAGTTGAGAATCTTCTCTTTCAGTCTGCTACCCATGCTTCGGGTATCTCTATGCATCAGCGGAAGCATCTTGACGATTTTTTGCGGATTTACTTCGCTGAATGTGTAAGTGAGAGATCTGTAATAAAATAATTGTATTAATAAAGGTGTATTTATTTTTATTTGCGATCTTTTTTGCAAAATTGGGAAATTCAATAAATTAAAAAAAAAAAAAAGAAAAAAAAATTATATACCGGTGCAAACATTTTGTTTATTGCAAAAAAAAAAGATTTCGACATTCAAACGCTTAGTTACTGCTTCTATAACTACGGATTGTTGGGGATAAAATACAAAATGATTTAATATGTTGACGACGGCTCTGTACATTTACGATTCGAGTTTTGATGAAATATAACGGCTGCTGTTTTGTATATTTGTATGCATATTTTGAAACAGATGTTGCCCATTGAATTTTTTTTTTTTTTCTGTAAATCTATGGCGGTAGAAATTTCTTAGATAATAATAAAAAATGGTAACTTTCTGTAGTATTCAACGACTAGATTAGCAATGCAAGAGGTATATATGGAATTAAAAGAATATCAAGAAACAAACTACCAAAATGAAGCAATTTTTGCTTTGAAAAAAAATATGAGTGGTATGGAGGGATATTCATAAAACGTGATAACAATAATAAACGTACTTCGGGATAAATAAACGGTTTAATGAGTGTGACAAGCTGCCTTATGGAACGAAAACTCACGTGTTGTTTATGCAAATGTTCTTATCAGAGTTGTTTGTGATAAAAATAACGAGATCAAGGAGAAAAGAGTCGAAGTGTCGGAATGATCGAACAACACGCATACGGTGGTCCGATCGCTCGTACATTGAACGACGTGAAATTTTTCGTTCTAAGTCAAAACTCTATGACACGTCTACCGATGTATGAAAGGTTAAGAGTAAAAAAAATGTTGTGAAAACTTACCGTATGTTTATCGATCCGAGTTGTTCGGACGGAAGAAAAAAAATCAAAGCGTTTGGCGTGTTAAGGTTTTGTTTAAATTAAATACATGTTTCGTAATTATCAAAGATTTGCGATACCCGGCCGCGAATATGCTTGATGAAGCGCCATGTTGAACACGCTTGAGCCACTCCTGTCAAAATGACAACTCAGCAACGATTGTTCGCGAGTCGCGATAATAATAAAAATTTATGACGAAAAAATTATTCACAGAGATTGAAATGATTTTTGGCAGGATTTTTTCATCGATACGGCGACAAAGTTACGAGACGGAAAGAAACTTTTTTGACTCGCGTAGTGACAGCGGGTAGCGCTGCAGCAGCGAAAATCCACGATGGCGCATCGAACACTTCCCTTGTCTTTCCGAGTCGTCAGCCATCATGGTAAGTGGATCGTGTCCAGTGATTCTCCGATATATTTCATCCGCAAACGTTGCAAACGCATTAAATAAATGAGAAATAATGTGTCAATCGACGAGTGAAATATCTGATAAATCGACGCGTGATTAGTGCTTCGACCTAAATATTCTAATTTTTTTATTATTCGATCGGCAATTTCGTTCGCTCTCGAGCACATGGCGTTAGCAAACAAACCTGCCAATTCCGCAATCATTTTTATCGTTCATCAACGATCAAGAGATGTTTTTCATGAAATTTAATACAATTTTACGTTAGAGCAGCATTTTTACGAGCGTCGATATAATCGGCTATTGTCGGCTCGCCTTCAAATTTGTCATACCGTTATGTTCAATGCTTAACCTCCTACATATAGTTTGGATCATCGAAAAAATTATCTGAACTTTACGTGTCGTAAATTAACTAAGCTAAACGATTGTCGTGGATGCAAAGGCATCGATTTTTTTGTACTCTCAAATGTATTTTCTGACGAAAGATTAAAAACTCGAAAAAGCAAAATTTCTATGGAGTTACCGCACGACGATATTTCGCAAAGATTTTTTTGGAGCAGCGAATGATGCAAAAACTCTTGCAAGACAAAATCGTGGTTGCAAAAACACTGATTTAATGAGGCTGACAAAACTTTTTTTCATCAACAATCGCCCACAGTTGCGAAAAATCAAATTTTTAAACTCTAATCTTTTTCATTTTAGCCGCCGAAAAAGGACACAAAGGGGTCTTCCAAACAGCCCCAGAAGACCCAGAAGAAGAAGGAGGGAGGGTCCGGCGGCAAAGCCAAAAAGAAGGTACGTGCGACAAGAAAAAAAAAACAAATTACAATATAATCCAAAAGCTTTCGTCTCGCCGCTTCCTACCGATATTCGATTACCCAAGCCGCTCATTAGAGAACGAAGAAACTATTTCATTATTTGCTTTTTGTTTCAACTCTTGTATTAAAAAATTTTCGAATGATTTTTTTAATAAAAAAAAAAAAAAAAATTGAATAAAAATACATTTTCAGAAATTATAAATAATTAGATAAGAAAAGAAAATATCGATTTTTCGTGGAAAACGGCAAAACGAAATTTACGTTTTGAGAAATGTACAATCGAAACTTTAATGATGTAATCTTTTTGCCTGATGAACTATGAGGGTTCAAAACTGATTTAATGAGACTGATAAAGTTTATTCAAAACTTTTAGATTTCCTCGCATGATAACTTTTGAATTTTTACTAAAATAATTTTTTTTTTGTTGTTTATTCTTGCAGAAGTGGTCCAAAGGAAAAGTTCGTGACAAGTTGAACAACCAGGTGCTCTTCGACAAGGGTACTTACGACAAACTTCTCAAAGAAGTCCCTCAGTACAAGCTGATTACCCCGTCGATCGTCAGCGAAAGGCTGAAGATTCGCGGATCTTTGGCGAGGCGAGCATTGATTGAACTCCAACAGAAAGGACTCATCAAGCAGGTCGTTCAGCACCACGCGCAACTCATCTACACGCGTACCACGAAGGGCGACGATCCTGCCGCGTAAAGCGACTCATTTCACCATGTGTACTTTGGTTTAATTAAAAAAAAATTATAAAATCACAAAAAAAAAAGACGCGTTATGATTTATTTACGCGAAAAACATCGGCGGCGGCGGCGGCGGCGGTCTTTAGTGATTTTTCAAAATTAATCGAAGAATCCTATAATAATAAAATTTCTTTATTACGAAAAAGTATTCGTTCGCAATTCGGAAAAATAATGAATTAGCATTATAATTCCAATAGTCTACTATTTTTTTTTTTTTTTTTCAGTAAAAAAAAATGTTATTTTTGAAACGAAAAAAAACGAACCAACGTGACTTGCGACGAAAGTCGTGGCCCGTGGCAACCAGTTCCCGATATTCTTTTGTTCGATATGACACAAAAAATCTCCTAGTGCACCGTTCAACCGTCGACTCTGTCATTAATCTCTCGTTTCCGTCAAAATTAATCTTCAAAAGACGATACGCATCTACCGTGGGGATAGCGGCGGGTGGAGCCGCGCGCTCGCTTGATGCTTCCAATAAAACCGGAAATACGCGGCAGACGTCCCGAGAGCCGTCGTTGTGTTCGTCGCCTGGGTATGTTTAGGTACGTTACGAAATTCGAAGCTATGTTTCCTCGATCCGAATAACTTGGGAATGTAATTTTAAAAAATGTTATACTGTTTGCGTAAAAAAAAAAAATCTGAGAATATTCTTTCTTTCCTATAATTACAGTCGTTTAATCCGGCGAATTTTTCTACCTATTTTTCCTTTCCGTCTCAGGTACGAGTTTAACTTGATGCCGAAAATTCTAGTGCAATTCTTAACGTCAATGACGGTCGGGAACATTGTCGAGGGATCTACGTACATTTTTTATAATCAATTTTGACCGATCGCGCGAAAAAAAAAATCAAATAACGACCACCTTTCGTCGACTTTCACGCGTCGAGGAGTTAAAGAAACGGTACTACAAGTAATTCCTCGTGATGCTTCAATGAAGAGATTCTGGAATGGCCACGAAACTGAGCCCCCGAAATTCGGAGGTGAACGCTCTTGAACAGCGCGGTTACATTATTGGAAAAAAAATTGGACAGGTGATAATCGATTTAATTCGATTAAATCGAATTTTAAAAAACCATTGAATCCGTACAATTTTTATTCTTCCGTTTTGAATACGGATAATCGATTTTCTCAGGGATCGTACGCTACCGTACATCTCGCCGAATATGTCGACGGCACGAGTCCAAAGAAAATGCGTCTCGCGTGCAAAATCTTCGACAAAGGAGAGGCTCCGGTGGACTGTTTAGAAAAATTCTTTCCTCGCGAACTCGAAATTCTTACAAAGATCGAAAATCCTCATATTATTCAGGTTATTTATCTCTTAGCGGAAAACAATTATCGAGTTAATACGAATTACCGCCGTCGGTAACGAAAACTGTACAAATGCAATTTCGAAACCATAAACATTTGAGAAAAATAAAAATTTTCTTTCCCCGCGTCTATCTATTCAATAGGAAAACACAATTCTTACTTTTCTCAGAAGTTTATCGTTTCGAAATGGCATCCATTACAGTTTTCGTTACCGACTGAGTTTTTTCGCATTATCTTACGATCTTTTCTTCTTGAAATAAGATTTTTATCAAAAGCTTTTACCAAAGATTTCAATTTCTTTGCCGTCTATGCGGTTTCTCAGGTTCACAGTATACTGCAGCGTGGTCCGCGAGTCTTTATCTTCATGCGTTGCGCGGACAACGGCGATCTATTGGATTTCGTGAAGCGAAACGGTCCGACACCGGAGCAACAGGCGAAGCTCTGGTTTCGCCAAATGGCTTCGGGTCTTCATTATCTACACGGCAAAAACATAGCTCATCGCGATCTGAAATGCGAAAATATTTTACTGTCGCGAAAGTTCAATGTCAAACTGGCGGACTTTGGTTTCGCGAGATTTTGCGTCGACGATCAGGGACGCCGAGTTCTGAGTCAAACTTATTGCGGTTCGGCGGCTTACGCCGCGCCGGAAGTTGTTTCCGGTACTCCTTACAATCCAAAACTCGCGGATGTTTGGTCACTCGGAATAATTCTCTTTATTATGCTGAACGAGAGAATGCCTTTCAATGACGAAAATCTTCGGCAATTGCTGAAGGATCAGTTGTCGAAGAATTGGGTGTATCGCACGCGAGTTCAAGAGACTATATCGGCGTTAGCTAAAAGCATAATACGGCATATTCTCGAACCGGATATTACGCTTAGACTGACGTTAGATCGCGTTCTCAGTCACGAATGGGTCCGCACGAGAAAAGACAAATCCGCAAATATTTCCGGCCGACTCGTTCATTCGGCGCCGCCGATACATCCGCAGGTAAAATTATAAAAATCGATCGAAAAAAAAAAAAAAAAAATTACGTAAAATCGATAGAAAATCGAAAAAAAAATCGAAGTAAAATCGATCTAAAATTGAAAAAAAAAAAAATCCGATCCCACGTCGTCAATGCCTCATTCGCGCTTAATGAGAACTTTTTGCGTCGTGAATTAGATTAATCATAGTGGCGGTGGATCCAGCGGCGCGGGAACCGGAAATCCTTCTCCGGCACCAAGAATGGGTCTTTCAGCGTTCAAGGGCTCCGGAAATGCCGGTCACACCGGAAATGGAAAAGTTTCGGATACCTCGAGAAAGGAATCGTCACCTCACCCATCGGTCCCTATTGAGTGATCCGCAGAGCAACGAACCGATATTTATCATTCGATTACCGCGCGACAACGTCAATCCCTCTCGCAATAACCGACCCGATATTCGATCATCGCACGAAACTAGTCAATACAAAAATTCATAGTATTTTCTAAAGAAAAACCATTATTACTATTTTTCGACATACTATACATAAAAATAAAGATTTATTGATCTACGAGGCAAGTGATTTTTTTTTTCTTCGATCTTTTCTGACGAAAATGTAAAATAATCGAAATTCGTGATTACATTAATAATAATTAAGTTTATTGTACATCTATAGCCTATTAATATACAAAACTATAATTTTTGGTTACATATACATTACACATATGTATAATAACGTTATGATGTGCAGATATTACATAATATAACGATACAGGTAAATATATATTTTTTATATATATATACTATATATATAGTTTTACATTAAAAAGTAACAAATAATTTACACGATTTCATTAGATCGATCGGTCAAAGTCATTCACGAACGGTTTAGCACCCTTGTGATGTTGAAAATAATTATTGAACCGTTCGCAATTGACTTGGTAGCCGCGGTCGCGATAATTCCATTCGATATTGCGCGGTACAGTGGGATTCGCTGGGATTTCAACACGATTTCTACTTAACCAATTTTTTTTTTCTTCGTTTAATTTGTGTTCTTAAAAAATATAAGCGCTACAAGGTGAAACGCGTTCCGTTGACGCGAATACGAATAGTCGTATTCAACTGCAAAGAACGAGAATCTCGGAGAAAAATCTTCGGAACGTTTCTATGCTCTGTGCGTATTTTTTTTTTTTTTTTTTTCCAAGATACTCGGAACAATATTCTCAATTGCAGTGTTAGAAAAATTAAATGTCTTGTATCCACTGATTAAATACTAATAACGCGATAATCGACGAAACGCGTTTGATTGCCGCGTTTTTTTTTTTTTCCTTTTTTTTTTTTTTCTCTTGTTATACTTTCTATTTCCGTTCTGATTAAACTACGTACCACAACTCGTAAATAGACTGGCGCACTAACATTATTTACGGCTGAATTACGGGTCTCTGGATATTTTGCACACGATTTACTGGCAAATGCGAACTAATTAATTTCGGCTAAAATTCACGAAATCTCGCGATAACGCTTGTCGAGCGAATCGCAATCGTTGTTAAAACAAAACAAAAAAAAAATGCATTTCGAACGAAGTCCGTGGAGAATCCGTGATTAAGCGTTAAAATGATTCTCTTTAAAACGACGTAAGGCATCGTTGCGGCGATCGATATTACACCCATCCGCCAGTCAATTTATGGAACATCTCTTCGTTCAATGTCTGATTCGCTTCTTTCGAGCGCATCGACAAAAATATGTAACCGCCGATGAATTCGTGAACAACTTTGCAATCGGCCGATTGACACTCGAAAATTATATTTTCTTCTTCGAATTGCACCATCATGTGCTTTACTTCCCAGTTTACGTTCCACGCCTGCGATACAAAATAAAAACGATCGATTATTGTTCGCAATCAAAATCCGATGAATTCTTCATTTTTTAAAAGTAATTTTCGATTTTTTTTTTAGTTCATTATGAAACGAATTTTCAGTTTTTCTAAATCGGTACTTTTGTAATAACGTCTGTAAATTATTTTAAAAAAGTTTACCTTCATCGTGTTGTATCTCCACGTCTTCAAGTGATCGCCACTGCTGAGTTCCATTCGCATGAGTCTGTTGTTCGCTATGCCGAGTAATTCGTCTTTATTTTTTCCCGTGAATCTGACGACGAATAATGATATACCGTATTCCGGTAACGATTGCCACGCTTTTACGTAATTCAGCTTCGCCTCGATCAGCGGAAGATCCTTGACGTTCGCGTGGGCCTCCAAAATCCTCTGTACCAGCTGATAAAAAAAAATAAAAGTAAAATACATTCAATCGTTTTTCCAATATTTTCTCCGAGATAATTTAACGAGCGTAACGAGAGTTACGAGTTAATCGGTTTAAACGAATTTATTCTTCATTTTTTCTACCTTTCCCTTCAGTTTCTTCGCGAATCTCGGTGCTACGTAATCCTCGGGAGTAATATCGAGAGAACTTGGATTGATCGCCGGTGCCTGTGACGGCCTCTGCAGCTGCAAAAACGCCTGTATACTGTTAACTTCGCTTTCGTACGATGAATCAGCGAGTGAACGACCCTTAGCGGCGAGTCTGCAGGCGGCCATCCATTTCGCGTATTGTTGTTCCTAAAACAAGTTTAAGAAAAACGTTAACTTTATACTATAGAAATCAAAGCGATGGAATGAAAAAAAAAGAAAATAAAAAAAATTAAATTTAAAAAAAAATGAATTTTAAATTAAATACATTTTTTTTTTAATCAAAATTTTTTAATTTCATTTTAATAATAAAATGAAAACAAAAAAAATTGAACTAAACAATTTTTTAAATATAATAATTAAATAAAAAAATAATAATAAAATTTCCAAAAAAAAAAAAAGTAAGAAAAGGTACTAACGGTATCGCATCTGATCCACATTTCGGTCATTCCATCAGCGCTGGGGACTTCGAGTCTAATACCGTATCGCCCCTGTGCGAGATTAACGTCCGGTGTGACCTCACAGCCGCGAAGATTTATTATGTAAGCCGGCGATTCCGAGCTGTTTGTCTCCTCTCGAGTTTTGTAAAGTCTCAACTGAAGATCGCGACAAGTGAACCAGTAATGTTTAAAGGCTTTGAGAGTGAAACGTTTGGGTTTAAAGAAGCGGAGATAGTCGCAAAGCTCGGGAACTTGAGTGATGTCGCTCGGTCCATTGCTGATGTTGCTGCCCTCGAGAGATACCTGGAGATCCGTCAAAGCCGCGTCTATGTCGTCTTCAATCGGCGAATTGGCGCCGTTGGTCTCGTAACTCGGTTGCGGAACACTCGCCTGAAGGTTTACTTGTACCTGCGATGTGAAAACAATCGATTTAGTACACGCAATTTTTTTTTTTCTTTCGATTTACCAGCGATTCATATCGGACAAAATATAGAATACCAATATATCTTCAATATTGAAGTATAGCATTTTTTTTTTTTTTTTCATGCAATTCTGTAGATTATTGTTCTATGGAACCCGTGAGCGACGGCGGTGAAGCAATTTGCATGAAAAATTGATAACCGAGTAATTGACTGGAAGGATTTTCATACTCATTTCTTCCCCTAAGTCTCGAGTCTCTGACCGTCTGCTATCGATCCTCGTTTCGCTCGGACACGCAACTACTATACAATGTATATGTCTACCAGACATATATGTTTTTATGCACGAAAAACATAGAGTACGAGGTCACCGACGTGGGCCGCGAGTTCGTGGGAAGAGCCGCATCGTCTACTCGCGCGATAGATTCAACGGGTGTATGTGAAAAAAATAAATAAAAAAAAGATCGCGGAGGTGGACGATCGCGTAAATACGTTTGAATTCGCTGCGGATGGACTCGGGATACGTTTTTGCGTGCCAAACTTGGTTCGCGTGGGGAAAGTTAGAATCGCTATTTAACGTCGATACGCAACCTACGCAATCATACGCGAGACTTATAATTCTGTTCTCGTGTGGGTATATTTCAGTTGCGGTACTCGTCATAAAGAACCTGTTATTTCTGCACGATTCTTGCGAAATCATTCAACGAGAATATTGAACAGTGAGAATTTTGCAAGAAAAATTTTGTTTATTCAAAAAACTCGTATTCCGCCTTTCAATGATCAGTGGAATGATTTCACTCCGAATACAATTTTTTTACGAATGAACAAAAAAAAAATTATTAATATTAATTAATATTATTTATTTATTTCATTTAAAAAAATTTTTTTTACCGTTTCACGGAGATCGATATTTTGTATTATTTTTATAATAATTAAATATATCAATTTTTTCCGCATTTATTTTTTTTACTGAGATGCGTTTCTTTTTTAAAATTACGAAGATTTATAAAAAATCGTCAAACCTGAAGAGCGGCGAACATTAGCATTTCTTCCTCAGTGCAGTCGATCTCTTCAGCGAGCAATTGCCATTTTGCCTGTTCATAGATCATATTTATCCTCACGGAATCGGTTTTCGGATTGAGATCGTAGAACGAGTAAAATTTGAATTTCAGCCTTAGAGTGTCGAATTCCCGTATTCCCTGTTCCATTATCGATAGGGAAGAATCGAGCCATGCGACGTTCATTCTCGCGCGTTCTATAAGACTCTTTGGCCTGACGAGCTTCGCGCGAACGTCCGGCGATATCGATGTTGGACTCTGCGCAAGCGATTCCGTAAGGCCGCCGTTTAGCGCCTCAAGGCTCATGGTACTGTTGTTCGCATTGAAGGAACCTGTGCTACCGAAACCCGACGAATTGTTGTTTCTCTTCCATGTACCGGTTTGCTGATGATTATCAAAAAAAAAGAAAAAAAATAAAGAACAAAAATTAAACATACATTTACGTGGAAAACAATTTGCAATTAGTTATTATTGCAACTATCAGCAAAAACACATTAATATTGGAAAACCTACCAATGAGTTATTAACAAAATTATCATTTATTTTTAATCATTTAGCCGTCCAATGCATTTTTTTTCCATTAATTAGTTTAATTTTCGCGAAGTCGTTACTCTCATACGAAAGTAATTAAAATATCAATATTTTTTCGTATTTCATCGTCAACTCGGTTTTTCCAACATTGTCGTATTTTTTTTTATTTGTTTTTTTTTTTTTTTTTTCATATTTTACACGAATTTATTACGGACTATAATGGGGGAAACTCACCGAAACTGGTGAACTGATTGGCGTGCTGTGATTTCTGTTGTTTGGCGTAACGGGAGCACACATGAAGGGACTACTCTGATCCAGACTTCCGTTCGAACCTCTGGGACTTTGACTCACCGGGATAAATGTGTTCGTATCTGCAGGTACATTCCAATGTCCGTTCTTCTGATTCTCGATCTTTTTCTTTGCCGGTAAATCTTTCAGATTGTATTTCAAATGATTCGGCTCCAGAGGTTTGCAGAATGACAATTCTTCGGGGTGTCTTATTCCTGAGAAAGAAAAAAAAAAAAAAAAAAAAGAAAGAAAAAATGAATTCTAAGATTTCTTTGTGTATAAAGCAAATTCTCGGCGATCGTTGTAAGTATTTAACTATAGACGACACTCTTTAATTACGAAGTATAATTACAGAACGGGTCTCAGCCGTCGGTCGACCGACGAAAGAATTTGTCGCTATGCGACTATCGCTTCGGCTAATTGCGTCCATGAGATTTTTTTTAGTCGTATCCGACAGAACGTCCCGGCGAGTGATGACCCCTCCGATAGCCCTTCCCATGTCATCATATACTCGCGAATATATGTATATATACTTTCCTCGTGTATATATATCTATAATGTTTACTGTAGAATTTTATCACGATAGCTAGTTGCGTGTCTTTCCACCCCCGACGCGCTATAACGTGTTCTCTTTAAACGGCGGAGTAATTAAGAAAAAGCCATTGGTGTTGACACGCGACAATGTCATTTTTTTGACTTAACGTTTTATAAATTCATAGAAAAAAAGGGATATATTTGAGGGTTGAAATTCTTTGTTAACTAAATTATCGAGATGAACAATTTTTTTTTACGCTATATAAATTTAATTTTGCGCGCAAACGATCGGAATATTTTTTATAAGAATTTTTTTTTCGTTTTTTAATATATTATTATAATTATAATCTATTATAATATAATTATTAATAATTATATTATTAAATATCATAATTTTTCACGACGCATGTGGCGCACAAAAAAAAGGATTAGCGTAATTTAAAAATTACGGGTAATAAAGTGCTATACGCCGTCCGTAATTTAAAAAATTATTATTATGTGCTCATTAACCCACTTTCTTAATTAAACAGTGCGGACTGTGCCTCGTATGCAAGTGTCACGGATCACGAGATGACCTTCGCGTGACCAACGTGCGGGCAATTGCTCATCTTTTCACTCGTACGACCGATATTGCGAATTTAACATATTTCCGCGATCGCAGGATTAATATTAATGATGAGCTCATTAGAGTACAAAATACACGCGAGGGTCACTCGATAAAAAAATTTTTTTAAAAAATCATGAAATTCGAAACTTAGAGACGATACGATAAGTTGGGAATAAAAACTTACCGAGTTCTTTGCAGAGATTGATAACCGCATTGAAAGTCTTAACGGAAAAGTCAACCCGGCAGTCGAGACAACGCATGTCGGGCAGCTGAACCCGCAGAGTTTTGTGCATCGGTGTGAAATGTAGAAGCGCATCGGCAGCGACTCCGTACTGATCGAGAGTACTTCTGGTTCTTGTTAGCCAGTGATTTCTCGCGGGCCACCAAAGTGCATGATCCGACCAATCCATTGCGATGTCTGTAACGAGAATACATCGAAACATTAATATTACATAGAATCACAAAATCATTAAAAAAAAAATCTTCACCATCAAAGAATCTTCGACGTTCCAAAAAAAACATCGTAATTTTTTTCGGAAGGCATTGTATTAAAAAAAAAAAAAGAAAAAAAAAATATAGAAAAATAGAAATATTACGAAAACATAGCAATAAATAAATATCGGACACTAAATCGAAACTTTTTGCGAATCTCAGAGTCTATTGATGCGGCTACAGAAAAAGTGAATCTTCTGTCGATAAAAAAAATGTTTAGTCTCCAAACTGTGAAGACTGTTTTTTTCGAATGATTTGCAGCATCTCTTACATCCTATTACCAGAGTCACCGTTCACCATAGTGTTAAAGACCGTTTCTAGAAGCCGGAAGGATCATCGACCTCGAGTCTCTCAACTACGAGTCCAGAAGGAAGTGAAGTCTAATCGATGTGCAACTGCACAATAGCGGCCTCCATTATGTTCGTACGATTTACGCTCGACGTTTAATGAGGTACGCGAGCAACTGGATCACCGGATACATTCTTAGAGGATCTTTGCTCTTTGCTCGCTGTTGCAGAACGATGAAACCTTTTTTCCAGCCAAGTGATACCGAAATTATTGCGCCCTCTTTGCTCTTGTGGGATGAACAGCGGAAGCAATGAAAGAGGGAAGAGGTTTGAACAATTGCGCGGTCGTCTATAATATACCCACAATCACCGCGCAAGAATCATCGGAAGCTGCGAAGAACGAACGACAGAGAGTTGCGTACACGCAACGTTGACTCTAACTACGATCATTAACGTGCCAACGTCCGATTTAACAGGAAGAACCGTGAAAAGTACGTCCAACTTCCTTCGGAGACAAATCCAAACGAAATCCTCGTTCTTCGACGGTTCATTTTTCCGTCACATCTTCTCGTTATTTTTTTTTCGCTTTTGTTACACTATATTTCTCACACCCAACGGCTCCCTTTTCTTTTTTCGTCTCAGTTCCCTATGTCACTGCCGCGGAGGCGTATCCGGGACATGTGTGCCGCCAATGCTCCATAACTGCGTATACTAATACCAAAGTGTACCGTTGCGTACGTCTTATAACGCCGGCTATGGGATTTCGATGTTTCCGTGGATCACATCTGTTTCGTTCGACGACATGTACCCGAGCTAATGTACACTTCTATAACGCAATCGGTATATAGGCGTCAGTGAGAATTTCAGAATACACAAATATTAATAGGATCCGTCTGCGTTATGCCGCCCCGAAAAGCCATGCGAGTTATACGACTACCGTGGAAATAGACTGAATAAACACGAAAAATAGTTCGATGTATCGAAAAATTAAGCTACAAAATGATATCCCGAAAAAATTGAGTCGAGTAAATTTTTTTTTTTCATTGTCAACAATAATTAATTAAAATCATCGAAAGGCATTTTAATTACTTTTGAATTAAGTTTTGTCCGATTTTTACGTAATCGCGATGTTTTTTAAATAAGACGCTATATGCTGCAAGAAGTATACTAACGAAATACTGGATATACAGGTCATATACTCAATATATTCATTATATACTCAATTTTATGTACAAATTATTTAAAATCTATACATAACTTTGCTGAGTGGCTATAACTTTGTTAACTGCAAACGAACTCTTTGCTTCGCGTGTAACGCGTAATATTTCGCGAATGTATCCGTTTCGCGATATCTGCTGCTATAATCGTTAATCAATGAGAGTGTCGCATAAACAAGTTTCAATGCTTTGAAAGACCGTTTCGAATGATCGTTACATCGCGTTCTCGGGGTGCGGGGGAGGGGAGTGATAATTCGAGAGCGGACCCTCGGGAAGCGTTTGGTATACGATCCTCCCTTCGTACGCGCACGCACTTCATCCATATGTCTACGGAGAGTTCATACTTTCCGCGTATATATAAAAACGTCGTGTACATAGTGTCGTCTGGTATATAAATGACCAAAGTATACATGTATCTCGTGTGCGGTGAGGATACAGCCGTTCGTACGTTGCATTTGTATAGAACATCGCGAGTGTTATTGCATTCGTCTTGCCTCTGTTTCCCCCTTTTTACGTTCATTCTTTCCTTGCGAACTAACAGCTACCAAGACACTTCTGTTTCTTTCTTCTTTTCTTACCCGCCTATTTCTTTGCTTCTTCGGAGGAACGGGGCGAAACAACCCTTACGACAAGGGGTGTCGGGTTGCCCAAGGGTTTCTTTTCTCCCCTGCAGCGTCACCTTCGTCTATATATCTCGCGTGTATATGCACATCGTAAATCCGGGGAAAAACCAGTTAGCTCGTCGTTTGTTCGTGAAGAAACGGTCGTGATTGAGGAAACCGAAAAAAAAAATTTAGGGTGAACCAAAGAGAAAAAGAGGACGATGGTATCCGTAAAATCGACACTACTGTCGCCGCATCCTGCGACGAAAAACCTGCCGAGAGTTGGAGAAACATTTTCACAGCTGTTCACTCGACATGCGGTGAATCTTTGAAAATTTACTGGTGTTCCCCACTTCCGACGCGGTAATTTTAATGACTCTTAGACGAAACCCCGAAGAACGCCCCACAGAAATGCCGGCAGCGATGAATTATACTGGACTTACAAGGGACCATTCAGACCATTTAACGACTGTGTATATCGCCCGATCCTAGATAACATGTGTTCAGCAATTTTACTGACGCGATGTTTGCCACAATTGTAATGGGGAGAGGCGCGGAATTAAATGGAATTTTATTGAATTCGTCGGAATAACAGCGGGGTTTCTGTTGATTGATATGGAATTCGCGCAAATTCATTTCCCGGATCAGACAATTAAGATTCGAATGAATAGATATAAATAGGAGAGGAGTGGCAAAAATTAATTTTCTTTTTTTTGTCTATAAGTTCGCGATGTTTTTTTCGTGAAGCGAAGTTATAAAATTTATTAGATTTAAATTTGTATTTTTTTCACCTTACGGCTCCGAATTCCTCGAAATATCGGTGCGATTTTTTAAGATATATTTTTATCCTAAAACGGACTAAGAGATTAAGCAGAGAAACACCAATGTCTGGCGAGTTCGTCTGTCTAATCTCTTCGAGAGTTTATCCCGGTGAAACTAAACCCCATAGGACCATATCTCGGGTGTATCACAGTATAATTTACTTCCACTTCGTGTTTCAGTGAGCTTCTCGAATGTGACTATGTTTACAGGATTCCACGGAGAGACTAAAGAGTCGAGAGTCGGTATATATTCGGCGCGTGCTCTCGAGTGCACGAAATAACGGAAGTCAGTTAACACGTGTTTTCCATCGTGCCTCACGTATTTCCACTCCATATAGGGGGTTTAAGGGGGTGCATTGAGCTCGTCGATAGATTGGGTTATACCGGAAGTCCTCAAAGCTCTCGAATAATACTATAATACCTTATCCTGCAAGACGAAGTTTTTTCGATCTTTATTACGAAACATCGCCCACCAAATCACTATATATACGTTTTTTTCGTTCAATTCGCATTCGTTGTGCTATTATGCATGTTATTTTCTCCCCTTAAATTATGCGATCGTAAAAAAATGATTGGGATCTCACGAAGGAATTTACTTTCACACGCAATAATCTTTCGATGAACGAGAGAAGATAAGGAACGTAACTACATCCATTTGGATTCCGAATACGATACGCAACACTCGTTTGCATGAACTTAGAAGATTCTCGTACGGTAAGTATAACAGACAGTGTTATTATGTTGAATATCCTCTTCGCCTACCTACAGTTATACTTTAGTTCGCGTGCCAACGCGATATTTTGTGCTGCGGAATGAGATGAAAGCATTCAGATGCACGAAACCCTACCAACCCCCTCCCCCCTCCCCTCCCCCCGGGTGGTCTGCAGCTGCAATCTATAAATACTGTAATTGCGAGGAGTTTGGAGACCCTCGGGGATTCGTACTCTGCTACCGCACAGAAACTCCGATTGCCTTCCTCTCGCCCTCTCGTCTTCTGCAACGGTTAATGACGCAAACTTCTATTTGCACGAACGAACCTTACGAACGTTATACGATAACTGCCACGACACGACAGTGAAAAGTATTCCGCGCATGACAACGGGTCGTGCGTTGAATTGCGTTTCACGTGTGCGCAAGGCAACGATGGCACGCTGACATACTACCCGTAAATAGTTGTCGTCGATGCTTACATATCGTATTCATCATCGCTAAACAGACGCAGCAACGTACCGACAGGAAGTTTATCTTTCTTGTGCGCGAGAGGAGAGGAAAAATAAGAATATCGAGTTTTCGTGACGGTAAAAAATGAGTGGTGTAAATCGGTAAAAAATTTACGACGATTCTTTGCTCGAGTTACAACGAACCGGAAATAACTACATTTTTTTTCGTATTTTTATTTTATTTATTTATTATCGTATTTATATTTATTTATTTACTAGAAATTCGTGAAAAATGTACTGAGGATTTTTTCTCGAGTTATAATGAACCGGAAATAATTTTTTTTTTTTTTCATGCATTTTTTATGCCTTTTCGTACGGAAACACATATGAAGCATCGAAAAAAAAAAATTGATCGACTCGATTAATAATGAGGGCGGACGCTCGCATGGAGTCAATCACCATGAAAAAATATACCTTTTTTTTCGTTGATTTCGTCGATTTATTTTTTTTTAATGAATTTCGAAAAAGGGGTATAAAAAATAATCGAATCCAATTTGACTGATATAATAGTATATTTTTCAAAGTTCCATTTCTCGTATTCTCGACGTAAGACTATAGAATTCGATGGCAATGACCGCAAACAGCGATACCAAGCGAAGTGCGCAAACTATTTATAAATCCCCGACACGACTTTGCGGTCCAGAAGATCGGGCAAATGTTTTTCGCCAGAAGCGTCTCACCGGTATAGACGTATATGTAATCTGCTTATGTGGGAAGATTCTTCGAAAACATATTTGTTCGATTTCGCTGCGATTGGATACGATTTCTGCGATGTATATACCGTCGTAAAACCAAAATTTCAACTTTTTTTTTTTTTTTTTTTTTCCAAAAGAACGATCGCCACGAGAAACTTCGAATCTCCTACATTCGTACTCGCGATTACGATGTATGTATTTTCGAGCGGTCAGGAAGCCGACGATAACGGGGAACCGCGGCATTTCCTGATCGGCGAAGCGTCGTCTATTTTCGTTCGTGCGAAAACTTTTACCACTACAGATATAGATAATATTGCGCTGCATGGCAGAGTGAAACAGCAACGAGGTTCTCATCGTTCGTTACGAGGAGTGCAATAAAATAAAATAAAGTAAATACGCGATTGAGCCAATGGAATGCAAAGCCGAGTACTCTGATGCTAGAAGTTCAAAGAGATAAACTTGAGGCGATGATCTAAACTAGTCGTCATCGTCGAAATGAGAGACGAGAAATTAATAACGGGTTAAATTTGTACACGGAATAGGATGGAACTGGGTCGCGGCTTCTTACACTTGCGGGACGCCGGAGCGCCTCGTGTGTCGTTTCAATTGCGGACGCGGGTTATCGAGTAGTCTAGTCGACGTTGCCGGTAATGCGTACGCGTACAATTAATAAAGCCGTTGGTCGAATAACAAGTTGTTTGAGAGAACGAGACGAGCCTCCAAAACGCCTTCGACGAGTTCAATAGCCATAATCGGCAGAGGTGAAGGAACCGAATCGACGCCGCATTTGAAAGTGCCGAAGAACTAATTAAAAATCATTGTTTTTTCAATACTTTGTTTTACGTTAAAAAAAAGTATATATAAACTTTTTAAATCGATGTGCGCGAAGGATTTCATATTCCTTTCTGCGTAATTTATGAAATAATTAAATTAATTAAATTAATTTAAAAAAATAATAATAATATATTTTATTTTCTCATTTATTAATTTTTTTTATATTTCGAAAAATAGATCGAATTTACGTGAAAAGAAATGCGAGTAATGACGTCGATGATAAATTTCTCGATATCGTTGACTTTAGTGATAAAAACTCAATTTTCCCGGAAATGATAAATAATTTCGCCGGATATTTCGAAATGAAAGAATTCGAAAAAGAAAAAGTTCTTCAAGACGTTCCGAAAGTCGTAAACGGAGGTTCTCGGACGGAATGCTGGTTTGTGTATATCACAGTTATACGGGAAACTCCGACAGGATGAATTCCTGGATCCGGTTGACGCGCACCGAGTATATCGAGACTCACAACGAATTTAGAGTTGCGTGTATAACACCCCTCCCGGTAGTTTATACGCGTTTACGTTCTGCTTTCTGCTTTTCTCCGTAAAATCGTAGTTCGGAAGAGCAGAACCTCCGCAGCACGTGCTTTAACCCTTTCGTACTCTGTCTTCGTATAAACGTTGCGATGACGATCGTTTCCCCTTTCTGTTATGGTATATTCAGCGTGAAAGAGGCATTGAGCGTGGCGCATATATAAGAATCTGATGAAAGAACAAAACGGACGAGGCACGTGGCCCGGAAACAACCCCTCTATCGTGATCCTCGGCTTGGAGTGTCGACACGACACGACTGACGATAACTTTGTGAAATACAATATAATAAGCGCGTAATGACAATGACGCTAATAAGAATAGCGGACGATGAAAGGGATTGTGCGAAAATGACTGTGTGCGCAGCATGGGTAGAGCCCCCATATATATGCGCGCGAATAGGGAAAAAGATTAACCAAACAATAAACGTGTGCGTCAGCCTCCCATGGGGGTGGGCATTCACCCCGTTTTTTTTTCTTTCATTATTTTTTCACCACCATTTCTTAAACATGGAGTCATTGACGAGCTCTTCATGTGGTCCACGTGGGTGTTGGAGATCGAGAAAAAAAAAATTACCCCAATCACTGTCCGATTTTGGATATTTGCATCGACCATTCTATCTTTAAGGTACCGCTACAGGTTTGTTTTTTTATAGAATCTGTTCAAATTTTGTGGGGATATTATTGAGTGTACTATTCAAACACCTGTAAAATTTAAATTTGATTTATCATCACGAAGTCGAAATATTAACACCTAAAGTCGGCATGATGGCACGTGGGCTGTGAACGAAACATGGATGGTACGTTTAAAATTCTACCGTAAAAACTGCTTTTGAGAAGTTAATGAAAAATGAAAATACGTCGAGTTTAGTTGAGATTGTCGTGGTATTACCTTAAGGCTTTCTCTGGGGTAAAAAATATGAAAAAAAGGTATTAAATAAAAAGAAAACGGATTCGAAACTCCGAAAATAGCGAGGCACTGTGGTCGTCATTCGCTTTGGTTTATGATTAATAGACGAATCTCTGCAATTTTTGGTATCAAGTGAAAACCTGTAGGTTCTTAACATTCTTAAGTACCTAAGTCTACAAAGAGGCGCGTGCGTAGTTACGTAAACATAAATCACGATAAACACTCTAAAAAGAAATTTGTTCTGTAGTTCAGTCGCAGCTAAGGGAGTTGCGGATAAAGAATTCCCTTTTTTTTCACAACAACCTCCCCTCGTTGTTAGTATGTACATTGGGGGTGCGTATGGCTCTTCGGGTATTGTTGCGGCACCCTCGTGGCTTCGCGAAGTCGGTTCACAAAGCCGCGAAGAGTGCACGCGGCACTGAAAGAGGGAAAAGCCGAGGGGAATCCTGCGATACAGAAAGACTGCACAAGAGACGAAGCTTTGCCTCTTGCGTGCAATACATACACTCCCCGGCAATTAAGTCGCGCGAAATTTCAAACCGCATCACGAAACGCGAAATCAAAGGGAAATTTAAAATTATTTATAGCTATACCTATAATATATCGACGTAGGTAAAAGTTCGGATTGGGCGAAGGGCGCGCGCTTTTTTTTTCGATGGTGAATAGGTCTAACGAAGCGACAGTCACCCTCCTGGAAAGTGGTGGACCTATGAACTTTTTTTTTTCAGAAGTGCATCGAACAATAGTTTGCGCAATATTAGAGGATCAATTGCCATATCCGGCAATAGAAGCTGTAAAGCTGCTAATAAGGGTCGCGGAATGACTTTTAAAAGGTTTAAATGGTCTCTCAATTTTTTTCCATTTTTCAGCCTTATCAACATTATTTTCGCAATTTTTTTCGTATTTTCGTGATTATATTTGATTTTTTTTTCGGATTTTCGTGATTATATTTTTACAAAAAGCGTTTAATGAAAATAATAAAAATATAAATAAATAAATAAATATGATTATTATCCCACGAATATATCAGCGTTCACCCGTCTCAGTCAGCACGGGATGAACCCTGCGACCTGCAAAGGGGTCTAAATAATATTGTCGCATCGGTCAGTGTGCTACGTGCATCGAAACGCGTCGTTGATGCTTGGGTGGCCTCTTAATTGGTCTGAAATTCCCCTGACTCAGGGTCCAGCGTCTTTAACTAAACGTTTAATAAATTCTTACGATTTCTCACCAGCAATCTAAAGACAAGTGGTATCTATAACTCAACCCTTCATCACCGACATTCCCCTATTTATTGCATCCCCATCATTAACATTTACTATTCATTAAAAGGCAAAATATCGTATAATTGCGAAACGACATAATAAAAAAAAAAAAAATGAATGCACAGTTGCGAAACGAGTTCGAAAAACTGGTATCCGTAAAATATGTAAGCGCCATAGAGGATTGGAAAATCTTATACAGGTCGCGTCATCACCCACGCGGTTAATCGGGCGTCGAGCAGTAAAGGTATAACGCGTTGCGTTAATGAATTTTCGCCCCACGTACACCCACGCGAGTGCGTGACGTCGAGAAGCTCGCGGACAAGACACACTCTGCTGTCGTGCCATTGCTGTAACGACGTAGCGGCACGCACGGCTATATATATATCGGTGTCGCGAGATCGTCTTCACACATATGTACACATGTGGACGACGATACCTGTATGGACTTCCTTCGTACGAGTGAATGAATATGTATGCTGAATTTAATTATCGCGTCAAGGACGTAACTGTTTCCGTTGCGATGGAGGTAGACGCTTCGAAACCCTTTTTTTTTACTTCATTTTTTATAATGTTACGAACGCTGATACTCGGCGCTCGCTGTGATGAACACGCGGACACAAAATATACGTATAAATTTATTCCGATACCGGGGCAGGTAAAGGTACTGGCGTTAGCACGAGACGCGTGCAACAGGTGGCTACAATCTTGTTAAATACTATAATTACATCGTATTATTAAATTGTGGGGGAGTTGGCGAGGAAAAATTGAAGATAAATGACGATTTGCAGTCGACAGACATACGGGTGCATATATTATATGTTATTATTGGATATTATGTGTTTCGTCTATAAAAATGTTGATTACGATGTAACGTTAAATTCGAAAAAAAAAAAAAAAAAAAAAATGTATATATTTTGCAGATTTTTTTTGGCGAATATTCCTTCGACATTTTAATACGATTTGAGGTGCAAAAGGGACGGGGAAAAGGAATACGAGCGAAGCTCAAGTGGGTGCAGGATAAAAGGCGAAGGACGACGACTCCTCGTGTGTATATATATGTGATATATGCTTTCAAATTCTATCGAGAGATTGTCGCGCGGCCCGGAGAGCTCGGCAGCGATTTCCAGAGTTTTGCATCGAAGCGTGTATAACGTGGGCGAAAATGTAATATACCAACCATTATGCTAAAGCGTTGTGGAGTTTAGTGAGATTTAGGTCACACCGAAACACTCCCTTCGACATCGTTTCACATTCTGTCGGAAACGAAAAATCGATAGCTCGCTATCCGCTCCGTAGATAGCGAGATAAGGGATTTCGATGAATTGATTTTATTAATTCGATAGAATTACAAGTTTTAAATCCATTCATTAAATTTTACAATTAAGATGAATCAATAATTATAAATCATTAATAATGCGATCGAAAATATATTTTCTTGTATTGATTTACCAAATTGCTTCGTTTTAATTTTTTTTTTTTTCGATTATACAAGAATTTTTTTTTTTAGTTAATAAAAATATTGCTATGCATCCGGTCGATCGAAAGATAATCAATTTGTACCGACTGTCCGAAACATTGCCAGTTGGATATATGATCCCCGAAAGTTTATCGAGATAACGAATGCCACTGGAATACTACACGCTTAAGCGAAAGGCCGTATCGATTTCCTCGGCCTTTTATGTACAACGCATGCGGGTATGACGAACGAATTGAAATCATTCGATTGTCCAGATCCATATATGTAGGTACCCTTCCGCGTACAAAGCCCCGATGACCGTTGCCTAAACGAATAGAACGGCGACCCAATGCCCCGAACCCCGATGACGTTGTCTCATTGTCTCGAATCGTCTCTCTAATTGCGAACTGATTTATAGCGTCCTAAATTAACTGTCCCACATCTCCACTGATCTCTCACGACACTAAAATTTGCTTACACTTCGAATTATTTTTTTTTTATCTATTATTAAGAACGTCTTATATCGAAATTCAACGAAAATCGTATTCGGGATGCGCGAAATATATTTTCCCGAGAATAATTATTATTTACTTTTCGCTTTTTTTTATTTATATTATATTATTTATATTATATATTATATTATAAATTTGCTTATCCTTACGAATTATTATTAGTATTTTTTTTTTATCTATTATTAAGAACGTCTTATATCGAAATTCACCGAAAAACGTATTCAGGATGCGCGAAATATATTTTTCCAAGAAAAATTATTATTTACCTTTAGCGTTTTATTCTCGTGACGCTTGTCTTTCGCCGATTTCACCCACGAGTTACGATTTAAGGGGCGAAAGTTCGGAAAGTCCGCGTTAAATCGTTAGACTTGTTCGACGGTACTTGGCGCGATGGGACGATGTCGTCGACGGAAAGTATCGATACATGACAACACGAGACGGCATTTCTTCCACGACGCCTACGCCCGGGGATTCATGAAAGGTTGCAGGAAATGCCTTTTACATAATCCCTCCGTATAGCAACGACATATACATCGATACGGTACGCTGAAGTGTCACATCGCTTTGAATTTAATCCTCCAACAACCCCCATGTCTGGATTTTCATCGTTTCGTACGCACAAACAGAAACATAAAGTTTCTCGTTTAATGAAACGACTCGGAGTGATATACCTTGAACGTTCGGGGTATAAAATTCGATTGGTTGTGTAATTCGAGAGACAATTCTCGTGAATATTTCGCACCCCCCGGAGCGGCAGTGTAATCTCTATGATAAAATAACTGTATATAAAAAAATGATACATATTTATATCAATAAAATAATTAAAAAATATATTATATTATACAAATATAACATTTATATATTTTTTGTATTATAATATTAACCAATGATATTTATTGGTTTTCGGAGTACCAATGTTCCGCGTGACCACAAATCCAAAAATTTTCGACGTCGAATAAAAAAAATGTATAAATAATCTCCATGCATCTCCGTTGATAAGATGAATAACCATTTTTATCGAATTTTGTCTCAATTTCACTATTTTTTTTCCAAATTACTAGTAATTTTGCTTGGAATTCATTTTCTCGATTATTGTACCACAATAAAGTTATTTTCAAGGCTACGAAAGCGTGTTGCACACCCGGCAAACCGTTTTCCTTCGAACAACAGTCTTCTAATATAGCCGTCGAAAAGATCGATCGTCCGCTGCAGATGGACGCCAACAGTTTCTCGATATTTAGAACAGCTGAGAAGTTATTTTCCGAAAATCCCCAGTCATCAATCTTCTCGTATGCTGTATATACGTCGATATGCGCATATGAAAGGAAACGATGATAGGCTATTTGATCGTTGCTTTCGTAGCTGTTAGCCTTCACAAAGGGGAAAATCCTTTCGACCCCCACGAACCCTGAGAGCTGCCTGTTGTTCCAATTTTTTTTTTTTTTTTTTTTTTTTTTTTTCGTTACCTTGGCATGTGACCCCATTATACCCGTAGCAATTAGGGTAGGTCCTGCGCCTCCCGTCGTGGACTCGACAAGGGTGAGTGCTTGGCATGCTGAAAGGGCGACCCAGTTATGTCCGGTAGTTTCCTGTTCAACCCGCATCCTCGACAGGATATACTTCGTTGACATCTTCCTTCCCGCCGCTCCCTCATCCCTCAATTACCAGTTATAATTTTTCTACAACCCTCTACCTCCGGGCTTTATATTTTTTTTTATTTTCCTTTTATATTAATAATAATAACGTCCAATTCTAAGGATCGATGCTCGTCAGGATTCAAAAAACGTGTTATGATAATCACGCAACACGAAAAGACAGCAGTGTCTTCGCGATCGGCGCTAAGAAATTCCGTCGATCGTGACATATTGCACGATGTGAAAGGCGTCGAGACGTCGAGGATGTACAACGTTTTAAAATCATATTGTGTTGACATTTAACACGATTTCGATGACGGTATGAATAAACGAGTGCCCATCATTTCTTAACGTATTGATCCTTCGTATTTCGTCAATAGTATCGTACCGATTTAGTCCCTTTAAATTTAAAAAATTACTATTCCGAACGATCGTAGTATTGGATTTAAAAAATCGATTTAATGATTGCGAAAGTTGGGTTTTTTGAATTACGCGCCGTTTTCGCGGAATAAAAATCGTTTGTAAAAATCGTTATGTGGTCATTGATGTTTCGGTTGCAAAAAATTGGTGTCGAGGTACGAATTCAATCAACCGCAGGGGCACAGAAGTTGTTTTTGCGCCTCCCCCGCGAGAAAACTGGGTCGCAGTTAAGGTATTTATAGATAATGTCTGGAACAAGGGGAGGCCATAAGACGAGAGGAGAAATAGAAGGCTGGCAAGGCGCGGTCTCGTATACGCGATCACGGATATTATTGGATCGTCTTCGTTAATGGCCCGTCGTCAACTCGACCATCACGGCCCACGTTGACCATGTCGCGTAGATTAATTTTCATGTCCCTTGCGTCATTTTTTCAACGAAATCACGTGATTTAATTAAGAAAAATGATTTTTAACCAATCCATTGATTTTTTTAACGCGATTAATTAATTCGAGAAATCGCAGATATCGAATTCGATTTTTTCTTAAAATTAATTAATTTTTTTATTACGTTTCTTATTGATTTTTAAAATTAATTAATTTCATAGAAAAAGTCATTGATTTCGATTTTTTTCGAACGATGAAAGACAATAGGAGCGACGAATTCGCGAAGCGTGAAAGGGAGGGTTCCAGTTAGAGGGTATATTCGCCCCTCAACGCTCTTGCAGAAGGCAATACATGTTTACGTCTCACGGATGTCGCGTTCGTTCGACAAAATCGATTTTACCCCCTCCAGTTGAGTTCATTTTCGCTTCGACAGTTCGTCGCTCCTCTACACACCCACATAGTCGCACACAGTGAACACACAGCGATTACTCGCGTTTTTCACCGACGAATGAGCGCGAAAGTGAAACGAACGATGTAATTGCGTCGAAGGGTTCCGACACAATTGACCGTATATCGAGATGGGTGGAGCGCACAGTCAACTGTGTGCATTACGAACGAAATGATAATGAAAAAAAAAAAAAAAAAGAAATAATGAATGAGAGAAAAGAATAAAGAGGAAGTGGGCGACGAGGAAAGAAACGAGAAGAGAGCAATTAGTCACTGGTACACTACACGGGAAATGTACTCCGTAATAATGAGGCACTACCATGCATCAGTAGAACAGACGCCGAGACAATTTCCGGGACGTACAGTTCCGCGGTAGTAAGTACTTCCCGCTTTTATTTGTCTCTTCGCATTTCTTTTTTTTTTTTTTTTTCACTTGACATTCGTCTGTTTCTGCAACTTCCTCGTTGATTGATGCGAAACGAGAAAAACATTAATTATCTCATTAAAATATTTGCGCGTTGAGAATTACACTTTTTACATTATCATAATAATAATGAATATTCAAAAAAATGATTTTTAAATATTTAAAATATATCGTCGTACAATCGTTCCATTTACCAGCGTAAGCGATGCAATATGACGATTTTCGTGACGCAAAGTTACGCGGCAGCGAGTTTAGCATTTTTTTTTTTTTTATTATACAAGGTCCGCGCTTTCTAATTGAAAAAAAAACAATTGTATAAAAACGGGAAAGCGTAGTAAGCATAAAAAATTACACTAAACGTTCAGCTGCGTAGCAATATAATAATAAAGGGTATATAAAGTGAATAATTCGCTGCGGTCTCGTAAACTTTTTTCTCCCGCACACGTCTCTAAGTTTATGACATTCATTTCGACTTCATTGCCGCAATGGATCGACGCGAAGCTCTTGAAACTTGGAAACTATACGAATGATGTGTGTACTTATTATTATACGCGACTCACAACGCGTCGCACACGTGCTGTAATATACACTCGTCGCTGACGCGTGACAACATGATATTCTCGTGTAATTCATGAACTCGTGAGTACAAGTGCATCCGTTCGTAATGTTACGCGACATTGAGAATTTCAATGAAATCGTCATACCGATCGAATCGATGATCATTGGCGATTGCATAATACGTGACTTTCGCGACATTGTCGTACGAATGATGGAATTCATTAGTTTCAAAATTCCAATGAAATCGTCGTGCCGATCAAATTGATGATCATTGGCGATTACGTAATCCGTGGAATTCGCGATATTGTCGTACGAATGATAGAATTAATTTGTTTGAAAATTCCAATTTTTTTTTCGAAATATTTTGAAAAAAAAAAAAAATTCTGCATGAATTTTCGGAATTATTCGAGACAGCAGTTAAATCCCAGACGGACAAAACTCGTTACGAATCGCGAATATGGTGCCTCATCGTCGTTAAAGTCGTCAGCTATTATTACTATTTTGCTCTGGTGGACGTCGGTCATTCCGAAATTCATTCTCGTGAAGCGCGGATTATGTGGAAATTAATGTAGCGCTTGATGCACATGAATGTCGATATCGTAGAATGCGTTCTGTCGCGAGGGAGCGAAGGAGAATTTTTTTTTTTTTACGCTTTCCTCGTAGCGATTGCTGCAGTCATACAGGAAGCCGCAGCGTCCTGGCGACGGCTTGTCGTTCGAGTTTCATCGTTCCGCGAATGGCATAACAGTGGAATGCAATCGCAGCTATCTTTGAGGAAATTTCCGGGTGTATTGTTCGCGACTCGAACGTATATATTTATTTTAATTTTTGTTTTATAGATAGTGAAAGATATTTTTAACGGATATCTATAATTATGTATACAGCCGACTGAATGCAAGTTGATAATATTTTTTTTTTGCAGTTACCGATCACTGACGGGCATTAAATTCATTTAATTCGGGTTATCGTCTCGTTATTACATATTTTTCGACACATACATACCGACCGCGTACAGTAAAGCTGATTGACTTAATGGCTTCTTTATTAAAGAATTCAGAACAGCTACGTACCTGAAAACAGAAATGAATTCACGTTTTTTTTTTTTTTTTTTTTACGGTTATTAAATTTAATATTAATATAATTCATTTTTAAAAAAATTAATTTAAGTAATTATTTAAATAAAAATTATTATTATTACTAACAGATTTTTTTTTTTTTTTTCGATTGTTATATTGTGTTTTAAACTCGAGTTTTGGTCTTTGAAGTAAAGCATTTATTCCTGAGTTGTTCATTATTGACTTTTCAGCTGATCCAACGGAATGCGGACATTCCCTCGATGCATATACTATATCTACTTGTCGTCTAGACTACCGAAGTCTTGTCCTCCACGCTGCAGCAGCACCCTTCAGTGGAGAATACTCGATCAACTCCCCAAAAAAAAAATGACTTGGAGAACTTCCCTTCCTCCCTAATACTCTCGCGGCTCTTATGTATATCCTTATGTACATACATAGTGCACACAGTCGTCAAGAAAGAAAAAAGACTTCCGAAAGTACACATGTAAACACGGCTACCGCTATAGGTATATATACAACGAACGCTTTATTTCATCCCCTATAGTAATGACTTCGGCGATCGGACTGATGCTTATCCTTTATCGTCTTACCAAAGACACGCATCGACGAACCGGAAAGGAACGAAGAACGCATTCACCGAATAGTACGGTCATTGGCCTCGTAAACTATAACCCGGAAATCGAAAATTTCGCACTTTCTTTTAAATTTTTTGGTTAATTGATGAAATTTTAATGATTTTCTTCGTAAAAAAAAAAAAAAGGTAAATTAGATGAAATTAAACAAAATTAATTAAAATAAAAAAATTATGTCGAATAATTTGGTATTTTCAGCGGCGTTTTGAGAAATATTAAAAATTTCAAGACACGCCGCGATTTATTTGGGTTTTCATTGTTCAACGTATTTATATTGGAGTTTATTTGCTTCTGAGTGGCCGAACTTTAATGCGATGCCAATGTCTGTATTCCTTTCCCTGTACGGTCTTCGACCCCTCGACAGAGAAAAATTGTTTGCGTACGACTGTTATAAATAGCTGGCGAGCCGCCACACCGATTACTTCCGCAACGAAGTTATTGGCAAATGGGAATCTTGGAAATAGTCCGAGAGAACGAACGGAAGAGGAGAAGTAAAGCTTCGAGGGGGCGTAAAGATCGATGAATTCGGGATAAACTCCGGTGTCATGCATTCAGATAAATATATTAATTCTTCGGTTGACGTCATTCCGCGCATTCAACGATTTTCCTTTTTTTTTATTTTCATTTTTATTACTTTCACGCGGATCCGTTACGAGCATTTATTTTTTTTTCGCTGAGACGGCATAAAAGTCTTTACGACGGTATTCGTAAGCGTGAGCTCATGCACTTTTTTGTCGTTTCGACCAATGACACCGACGACGGCCCGGCGAGCGAGAGTTTTACACGCCCGCAAAGGTCCGACGACGAAACTTATAGCCAACGCTATCATTTCTACTTATTATTGTTATGATTGTTTTTTTTACGACCAATGTAGCGCTGCAATGTGCAACAGTCGTGTATTTCAGCGGAGGAAGAAAAACAGGTTGGGATCAATGCGCCGCCGCGAGACGTTTCCAGCAACACGAGTTTTATTCCCGATCTGACAACTAATATACTTTCTCGTAATTTTTTTTTTTTTTTTTTAATACGTGTGTTAAAAAACTTCCGACAAAGTTTCCGATTGTCGAGAAACGACTCCGAAATACCTTTGAATGATGTATATCGAAAGAGAAACGAGAGCAACGGACATGAATCGAGTAAAAGATATTTTCTTCGTCGGGACGTTATCAAGCGGCAGTGCCGCTGCACCCCCGGCGAAAGCGTGTTTGCGAATATCATCAACTTCCGCTGACGTTACACCGGGGGAAACGAGAAAGAGAGCCGGAGAGAGGGGCTCTCTCTCCCGCTTCGCCAGCCTCGATGGATGCTCACTTCCGGCGGAGAAACTCGCCGTCGTGGCGCCTCACGATCATCAGTCTTTTCGAGGTCTGATTAGTCTTTGCGACGGAAATTGATGCCGATTTATCAACGTAATCAATTTGCGATGTAAGCGCTAAAAAAAACATAAAACATTTAACTTGATACACGCAATCGAGTATTTGCATGAATCAAGAAATGTTTATCTTTCGATGTATGGATTCTACGTGAAAAAATTGATATTTTTTTCATCGTCGATATCTCGGGTTTGTTATCGATCGGAGGGCAATATAAAAACGTCGTATATACGGGGGTATCGTGTATCGTTTCATACAGTAATGGAAGTGGAAAGGATGTAAATACGCATTAATAAATGCCGGTCAATTAAACAATCCGCGTTCGCATTCAAACGACACGTGGAGGTCGGAGGCCGAATGAATGAACTCCTTTATTCATCGGGAGCCACGCGCTCTTCTTGCCGTTGCTTCTCCCCGTCTTTGGCTTATGCGTACGCGTCACACACGTACTACGCATACTATGACGGACATCGTACGTAAGTGACATACATATAGTAAGCATAGTACATGACTCTCTTGTAGCCCTCGGGCCGAGTTCTCGAGTGGCACATCTCAGCTCGAGTACCACGACGAGAGAGTGGCGTACCCACGCGAGCAAAAGAAGGGTTTTTCTCTCGGGTTTTCTTGGCGTAGTAGGTACTCCTCGTACCCTGTCGAGTGTATCAGCTTCTGCATCGCGGAAAGCTACACTCTCCCAGCGCTGTCACTTAATTTTGTTTTCGACAATAAAAAAAAAAAGATAAAAGAACAGCAAAAATAAAACAAGCAAAACGCTGTATTTTATCTTCGTGAGTCTTGAATGCTTTCACATTACAGAGAAAGCAGAACTCTCATTCGTAATATCTCTTTATTGTTGAATATTTCAAGAATAATTAATTCGACGGGACTAATTAAGAAAACTCCTTAATTCGAATGAAAATTCGAATTTTTTCGAATTCAAAAATATATTGCATATGTGGGATTTTTTTTCATTTTTTTAAAATATATCGATAAATTTCGATATCGATATATCGATATTTTTTTTTTAAGAGTTAATTCATTTTTTAAAAAATATATATCGATAAATTTTTGAAATTTTTTTTGAATACTTTTTGGAGCGATAAAATGGAACTTCCAACAATTCGAATGACGCGGTAGACGGATGATAAGGCTAAAATTATCCACCGCGAATATATGAATGGACTATAGGAGAACAGAGACTATTATTGTACTTCTTAGGCATGCGATCGTTTGTTTCTGTCATAACAGTAATTCGTAATAGATAATGTAATGACTGCAGTGTACAGTACTCCGCGTAAAATCGCAGAAAGGGAGATCGCGTGGGCGAAACCGATCGAGTATCTGCCCGTTATCTCTCGTTTGTCGAAGGTATATATTTATAAAATACAACGCGTGTACCCTTTTTTTTATTTTACTATATTATTATTATTGTTGTTGTTATTGTACGCATAGGTTATTATTATTCGTTGGTTTATCCGCGTCAGAAATTGACGTGGAACAGTCGACCAGTTGCTCCGTACGGAAACTTTACTGCATTTATCGTCAACCTCAGCGCGACAGTATAAGACCCGTGTAGGCTTTGAAAATTGTTATTTACGGCAGTCAATGCACAGTGCATTGCGAAGTTTGCGCAACTAAACAGTCACAATGCTGTGTAGCTGTAGATTGCGATGTATGAGAAACGGTATGAAATTCCGAGTGATAGATTTATCGCTCCATTGGCCGTTTCTTGTTTGGAAAAATTGCTTTCATTGTCGGGCATTTATTATTGTCTGATAATAGTGCGTATATAGAGTAAATTATCGTAGGCACGTGGCAAAGGCCTTCGTAGTCCTTGGAACAGATTTTTTTTTATAACCATGAAATATACGCTGTGTTATTGGAAAGTATATATACACATTAAGTTACAAAAAAAAAAAAAAAAAAAAATCGATCGATGAGTTTTGGAGTTAAAAAAAATGTTTGGATTTTTAACGAAAAAAAAAAAAAATTTGTTTGAAAGGATTATTGATGAAACTATGAAGAAAGTTCGTGTAATAGAGCGCTATAATTAATTACATTTAGAAGGAATAATTTATTCGATGTATTATACCGTTGATAATAATACCGGTGCGACCGGCGTCGACGAGGATGTCGGGACGACATAGTAAATCCTCGGAACACCATGAATGGACACGGAGGCGTCGAGTGAATGGAGGGACGCAGCTATAGAGTCTGATATTCGCCTACGCGAGTGATATCCCCTCTTTGCTTTCGCATGCATTGAGATCCTTCCCGACGATTGCGAGCCTTTGAGCTCTAATAACCGCCATTCGATTATTAGATATTTATCAAATGTTTTCCATAACAAAAATATATACGCGTATATTATATCACTCAGGTTATCAACGAAATTGATTATATCGCGATGGTACGTCGTGAAAGAAAAGTGTTTAAATTATTATTGCTGATTTTATACGAAGGTGTTTTGCAGAAAAACGCAAAATTCTGTAGATCGCGATGATTATTTCGCTGCGTCATTTTGACAACAAAAAAAATCTTGAAAAATACAGAAATAACAAGACGCGACAAATATTGACCAATTTTTATCGACTTCATGCTGAGTCTCTCGTGTGTGCATTCCGAGAGGCGCAGCGTGCGACAACTTAACAAGTAAACGAACAGCAGGTAGCTACGCGAGTTCCCTGCATCGGTTTAAGGCGAAAAGGGAGATAAAAGATTTTTATTTACTGTGCATACGGTGCCAAGAGAGATAATTACAACGGATGATGCGCGTTCGTTTAATTACTCGGAATATATTTATATTTCGGTATATATATATACTTTTGTATATTACTTCAGTCTTTTAATACTTGCAATAGCGCGGTATTCCATTGCATTTATAATGCTATATATATAATTACACTGTAAAAAAAAAAAATGGAAATTTAATATACGCGAAAATAAAAAAAATGGCACCTATCGTACATTAATCGGAAATTAAAATACCATAACCTGTAAATTTACAAAAAAAATCTTAAAATTAAAAAAGATAATTATAATAAAATTACGAAAATTGTCATTATATTGCGAAAAGCTGTTTGAGATTCCAACATACATTTGTTTCAAATGTATTACACGATTCGTGCATAAAAACTTCTTATATACCGGTATTGGAAGAAACCTTTTTCCGTGTATATTGTTATTCTGCAATAATTGAAAACAACTTGTAGTACAAGATGCTTCGCAAATGTCTCAATACGAATGACGACAGTAATAGTTTCAGCGGTATTCAATGGCGAACGATACAACTCTGCCGACATGCGTATTCATCGATTATACATAAATCGATCGCTGAGAACCGAAAGATCGTATTCCGCACGATTTACCGTGTAAAACGTTGCGCGATGCAACTTTCTGTTTCTAACCAATAGATATCCACCTATCTTTACGACAATATTTATCTACTCTTCCGAGTTCGATGTTTCGTTATTTAGTATTCGCGGCACGATATCTAACGAATAAAACGCACTCGTCGAGAGATCGGCGCGATAGCGAACAACGGGGTGTATCGGTATGCGCGCAGATTTTCTCGGCACTTTGCCAATTGCATGAATATTGCACGCGTGTAAAATCCCCATGTAAAAGGGAGAAAAAAGAGAAGAAACGAACGAACGTTAGATAGAGAGACGGAGGTATATGTTTCCGTAAGCGTAATGCGATCTATGGATACTTTCTGCTATCCCACGGGACAAGATATCGTTACACGACGCTGCACTCAGGAGGATTAAAGTTTGTATGGAACATCGAAACTTTATTGGCTCTTCTGTTTCGCGGTGTATATATAGTCGGATGGAAAACAAACCTCTTCGCGTGTCTTTCGCGACTCGATCGAGAGGTGTCTTCGCGTTTGTATGAACTCTGATGGAACAAACTCAACGGGGAGTGCCCGCCGACCACCACCGAGATGTATATGTCGAGTAAAGTATGTAATATCGATGATTCGGAGCCACGAAGGTGTATCAATTGTATAGAAGCATAAATTATACGTTCTTCCGACGTCAAGCGAACGTTACATATATAGAATTGTAGCAAAACTTTGGGGGATCGCGTGACGATACTCTTTCACGGATAAAGAATCGAACACATCGCTTGCTGTAGCAAAGCTCTGCAGGATTGCGTGACGAAACATTGTCGTGGATGGAGAATCGAACACATCGATTTCTTGCATCTCCAATCATTTGTTTTTCTCGTTTAACGAGACAATGCTGACATACGATATAAAAAAAGTATATGCAAAACATATATTAGAAATATATTACACATTTTTTATTTATTTATTTATTTTTTCTTTTTTTTACTTTTATTTCATATTTTTTTTATAGTGAAATACTTTTTTTTCATGTCGGATAATCGTTGGATAATTCATAAGAAATCTCGAACTCCGTTATCGATAAATTTAATTCGATTTTTTTTTTAATGTTGCAAACACCGCGCGATTTTTACGCGCGATTTTTCAAAAATATTTCATTAAACGAAATAATCCTCATAAAAAGCCAAACTTCTGAGGCAAAGCGAAAAATATTCGATAAGCGAACGAAAGATCGTTCACGAAACGATGTCAAGAACGCGACTTAGGTCACCGCGCGCTGCGGCAGAGCTCGTTTGCGTTTTCATCCTCTTACTCCTCCGCAGTTCGCTTCGTGAAGGTCGCATGTGGTTCATTCTCGTTCCATTTCGGCTTGAAATAAAATAAATCGCGCACCCACACACGAGAGCCTTGCAGCATCGAAGCTGCGCAGGTGATATCAGTTACAGCCGCGAGGATTAGTACAATTGTACATAAGCTAAACATGGCAAATCGTTTCTCACAGATTTACCGCTGGAGACGAGATGCTGCGGAGATCGAAACACCAATACCATTGTAAATACAATAAATTTTCAATGAGTATGCGCGTTGGCCACAGCATCGTTGTTCGACAGAGTAGGTGTCGTAACGGACGATCGGTTCGCTTATACCGACTTCGTCCATAATGTCAGTAATGCATTGGCTACCTTCTCGTCCATCTATGGGAGGTGATGCTTGGTAGCCGTGGCCGATGTAAGAACGATCCTCGCCGAGGCCATTTCGCGCAACGATCGTTACGGCACACGTGCTGCTTCTCGAGACTCAAACTATCAACCTGCCGGCCGTGTTGTCGAGTCTCGATCGCCAAGCGTATTCAAATCGAATGGAAAGATATAAGCGCAACCGCTATACATACAATACCGTGTATACTGAACCCATGTAAGCACCTCGATACTCGTGCCGTAATTTGTTTCTCGACTTTACGAGGCTCTCAGAGGGTACAGTTTAATCTTTCGATGAAATTCTCGATAGTCACATTCTTCAGGAACACAGAGAAAATTAAGTATTCTTGATAAAAAAAAAAATTAAAATTAAAATTTCCCAGTTATTATCAAATTATTCAATTTAGTAAGCGATATTTACAAAAAAAAAAAAAAAAACGAGAGCTCCGTTTCACGATCTTTTTTTTTAATTCATACAGTTTTCGATAAACATTTTTGTAAAAAAAAAAAAATTGGAATAAAGTCAAATTTATATTTTATCATTGACTGAATGAAAAAAAAGAGACAAATCGATTTATTCAATGATCTTTTTTTTTTTATGAGACATATTTAATCTGTGGTCCCATGTGACGAACGTGCGAAACATTGAAGCGACTCGCGACGAGTGTTGTTAAATGATGTTTGCGTATGCGCGAACTTTTGACGAGACAAGCTAATGGGTGATCTCCCGACCCTACTGTCGAGCAAAACCCTATAGGATACGACGCAGATGAGCGAACGACTTGTGAGAGTCGCGAAAAAGAATGACGAATCTCCTCTGTTCGTTGTGCTGAGAAGATAACTACGTATGGAGACCAGAAGGAGTTTCACTATCTGACTCTCTCGCTCGGTGTGTTTGGTCCCACGAAGAAGCGCATCAGTGCACCCGGAGAACGGGTTAACGATTTCGCTCCCAGGAAAGGTCAGTTACCCGCGCGACGAAGACGACAAAGTCGAGTGTCTCGTTGCGAAACTGCGTTCTACAAACTAACACTGCATCGACAGTTTTCAGGATGCAAAAGCAAGTCGCTGACATGGAAATTTCGTAACGCTATTGCTATTCGGCACATCTCGATAGCAGAGATCGTACGTGAGTTAACGGCAGTTTTTCTCCGACCGTTTGCTTTTTGTTTTCATTGTATAGTGGAGTCGATGTATCGGCAGTTATTCCGGATACATTCATGTAACTTTCTGGTAATTTTTTTTTTTTCGAATTTGTTGTAAAAAATCAGTTTTTTCGCTACCGGGGAATTTAGTTTTAACATTTACGGGAATGGTCGCATTTTTTGAGTATTTCGTTAAATTGGAAATATAATGGTGTTTACTATATAATAATCTTTAATTGGATTTTTTTTTTTTTTTTTCGGATTGTTAAGATGTTACATTCATGCAACTTAAAGGGGTTAAATGAGAATCATAAGCGCAGCACTGAAGACTTTTTACGGAAACTCTCTTTGAATACGCTGCTTTCTATAATTGTGGAACTTGTTTCCGCTCAAAAAAGCGTCGTATTTCCGGGAATGAGCAAAGAGCTATTTTCCTCGTTCGAGAGTTCTTTATCCAAAGGTTTGTACAGAAATCTCGCTGCCGTTCTTGCTGGAGCCCTCGCGAAGAGAGGAGAATAAGCGACGTCAGAGAAGCGAAGAATAAGAGAGAGAGAGAGAGAGAGAAAGATTTTGTCGCTGACGTCACACGCTATGTTTAAACTCGACTCTCAACGGCCCACACTGCGGAACGAGTCTCAGCTTCTTTCTCACTTTCACTGCAGCTTGGGAC
Source organism: Buathra laborator (assembly GCA_934046635.1). Lineage (NCBI taxonomy): Eukaryota > Metazoa > Arthropoda > Insecta > Hymenoptera > Ichneumonidae > Buathra > Buathra laborator. The sequence continues at coordinate 13,566,089 of OW203900.1, forward strand.
GATGAAACAAGAGGAGGAAGCAACCAACAGCGAGAAAAATACAAGGAAAACGGCAGATTGTTATACCAGAACGAGTAACACAAAGATAGTTTCTCAATGGAAGCGACGGAAGCTATCATCAGCACTAAAAGAAAATCGATAATTTTCACATCGTTTCCTCGTGATACACTTCCGGCTTTTTTCAATTGAAAATCAATGTGTTACGAAACTTCGCGGAAAAAAAAATCATAATGGTACATTTTGTAAATAAATAAAAAATAATGACAAAACTTGAGAAAAATCACTCGAAAAATTACGAAATTTGGCTCCAATTTTTTTTTTAGCTCACTTCGAGAGGAAGTTTTTTTTTTCAATAAAAAATTGGCGTGCAGCGAAATTTCATGAATTAAAAAAATATATGATAATCAGAGAAAAAATCAATGAAAAATTAGATAATTACAAATTATTGGATTACGTAATTTCGTCATTTTTTTTTCTTTTATTGTGGGTACAGCTTAAAAATTTGCGTATGCAAGCGCGTCGACGTAAATGTGCGCGAGAGATCAGAAGCGGATGCCAGTGCGCTGCGCTGCACCGGGTCCTACAACGGGAGAGCGCACAATGTACCATTGTCTCATTCGTTCTCTCTTTCTTTCACTTCCTCGATTTCGCTTCGCTCTTTCGTTTCTGCTCCGTTCTTCTCCCTACTTTCGACGCTTTTATTCGCCACTCCGGTTATATTCGCTCTCCTGTGCGTTTGTGTTCTCATGAATTGTGTGCACAGCTACACTTATGCAAAGTTTGTACACAGCGCGATACGGCAGTGCACTACATACGATGTTCTTCTTTGTACAAAACGATAGAACACGAGAATGCAACGAGTGGACACACACTGCGAGTTGGAAATCGCGTGACTGTACACATCCGACGCATCCTGCCGCTACTGTGCAACGATGCGCGTGAATCACGCGCCAAACTCTAACGTGTCATATTTTACTTCGGACTTCGAGAAAGATATGCAGAAAAAAGAATAAAGAACAAACCGTAGTAAACTTAAATACGTGAGTCATCGTTCCCCCCGATCTTTCAGAAATTCAATAGCCCGAAAGATCCAAATTGATCCGACAGAATTTTTTTTTCATGACAAAAAAAAAACATTCAACTGCTATAAATGGCATTTTTTTTCGCATTATCACCACTCGCCGCGAATATTTTTGTAATTATATCCGCGTGAATCACGAAGAAGCGTGTATCATATTTAAACGGACTTTGCGATGTAAAGAAATGACTGAAAAGTTTTCGCTCATCGAAACGTTATTCATGTGTGAATCAGGGCGCTAATAGAATTGATCGACTTTTGTCCTCATTTAATTTTAATAAATTACCGCTATCACGTTGGCGTCGCAATTTTTTGCCAATTGCGTACGTCGTGAATTATAGTTTCCGGTTTGCAATTAGATGAAATATTGCACAATTTTCGATAATTCGAATAACCCGATTGCTCAACCGTGGAGATTGTGAGATGCAAGTTTTTCCAGCGTGACGTTGCGTCATCGCGATATATCGAACGGCGAGTCGTGTGTGCGAAACTCGGGGTTACCGAGGTAATTACCAATCGATGAGATAACTAACGCCCCGTGTGCATAATATCGCATCCACAAAGCGGACTTAACTCTTCGTCTGTATTCTATGCAAAACTGTAGTCAAATGATCGTAGAAATTCTGCGTACAATTCGCGTCTATGCAATACGTAATGTGTAATTTTAGTTGCACTTATATTTTGCCTGCGGCAGTAGTCCATAATGGCGATGGTACGCAAACAGTATCTTGGAGAGTAGTGAACATTATTTGTATTATTTCATCACTTTTTTACGCGTAGCAGCTAAAAATAACTATGCAGAAAGTATTTCACGTCATTTTTCTTTATTTCGTATACATGGGTATAAAAAAAAATTTGATAATAAAATCAAATGAATTGATGGACACATCAATAATAATTGAATTTTAATTAATAATATACTACTTACTATATTATTATAAAATTCCAAAAAATACCATTATTATTGTATCATATAAAATTTCGATATTAAAAAAAAAAATCTCAAAAAATAATAATAATATAGTAAGTAATATATGATTCATTCAAATTCCGAATTTCCGCGCGTATCATCTATTATTGATGTGTCCATCAATTAATTTGATTTTATTATTGCGTTTTTTTTATACTTTTAATTTTATTATTTTTATGTATATTATAATCGTTATCGATTTCTCTAAGTATCCGTAAGTCTTTATTTCAACTAAACTATACAAGCGAATTTAACTTTTTTTATCGCCGAGGCAAATCTTGGTTCGGTCTAACGGTCAGATATGCTTGGTGAGGAAAAATCTGAGTAAAACTCGAATACTAACTGAGGAACGAACAGAGAGAGCATAGAGAATCAAAGTACATAACACAGCGAAACTCTATTTAACGCTGTCGACGTTAGCATGTTCTGATTTTTTGCCGGTTACTCGTTTTCCGTTGAGTTACTTCTATTACTCGGGTTTTATAGTATAGTCCCATAATCTTACATCTATATCGATAATGCGCTCCAATTATACGATCGACAGAGTCGGACTGTTTATATTTACTCACGAGTTACGCTCGATGCATTTGCAACGTGTAATGTGGCATTTATGATTTCGCGTGACGAGATTTTTTAAAAAATCGTATTTCCTGCGCATTTGTAGATTTTAATTCTGCAATTGCGAGATCGACTCCGAGAAATGATCAATTTATATTCGCAAGATATTGATAAAACGAAACATTGAAGTGTTTCGATCAATTTTCATAAAGACGAATGGACCTTTTTATTGAAATTCTATGTTATCTTTGATATGTCGGATTTTCGAAAAATTGTATCGAATGCAATCGAATTATTGGGGTCAAATTACACTCGAATAATCTATTGACAATTATTCCATCGGAAAAACCCAAACTCTGCGCGCAGAAAGCCTATGCAGACCCGTAGTGATGATCCAAATGACGATCGTCCATATCATATTATTATTATTTATTATTCCCAGATATGCACGCCGTTTCCTATTTGTCGCGAATTTACATACAAATACGATGTATGTCGATATCGATAACTTAATGTCGTAAAGCCATATCGACCGCCAATAGCCTTAATCTCTATATATATGCCCTTCTGCTCTTAAACCGTCGATGTAACGATAAACGTTCTCAGAAGCCTAATACTCGAGTAAATCATTGCCAATGCAAAATACCGATTCAGCACGACTGGAGCGTTGCATTCGTTCGCATCGTGCGCATCGAGGGCATCAAATGCGCATCAAGAAACGTATGCAGAGATGACCGCAAAACGCGTTCCATCCGTCGATTACGCGTGTCTCCAAAGCGTTGCGAAATACGCAAACGAGAACACGTCGTATTCCGTCGAGATGAGTAGAATGTCAGGAAATTTATATTAGCGGCAAAGGGGTTGTCGTAACGACTTCGTTGTCGCAGGTCCGCCAGAGAGCGAACGTCGTGATTTCGAGAGCGACGTTCATGCGGTCTCTCGTCTCGTTATGAGGAACATAACCTCAGCGCGCAACGCAGTTTGCCTATCGTGTATGCAACTGTTATTACACGATATAGTGTGCAGTTCGTTCGTTTAGAGTTTCGAATAACCGAGACACACGCATACTTTTACACGTTTATGTTGGTAAGCAATGCAACGAGAGGCTGAAAACATCATTTATGATCGTTCCATTATAATGCCGCTGGCAATGGTCACCAATGTGAGTTATTGGATTCCCGCTTCAAGGTTTTTGCACGAACGATCAACCTCGCGATCCGCATACGCAAAACACGACTTTGATGCGTTAACGAGTGATTTTTTTTTTTTTTTTTTTAGCGACTTGTAACAATGGCGGAGCTCTATGATTATTAATTAGGATTGCCGATGAGATCGCGTCTATGAATGATCGGTTAAGGCGCCACGAAATAGAGATCATTTTTGAATTTTTTTTTTTACATATTTTCCAATTTTGGAGATAAATAATCGGTAGTTTATTGATGTTATTAAACGGAAACGGAGAAAAAAATGATCGGTAATTCCTGTTGTTGAATTGACGATTTCTTTCGTTACTATAATAATTATTATTACGTTTAATCAACCGAATATTTATTTCGCCACCGATTTAATCGATTTTTTTTCTGTGTTAAAATAATGAAACTAAAACGGTCCGTAAAATAATATCTGACTTTTGAGTGCGTGTAGTTGATTGCAGCGCTCGAATGTTCCGAGCCAATCACTGCATCGTTTGTCGTGCTGTACAATAGGAGGGAACGATTTATGGGATGTCGCTAGTTATTTAATAAAATCACAAGTACTCCTGTCCAATAGACTTTTCGCACGTACAGCTCGCATATCTTTACAGCTCTATCGTCATTAACCGATTTATCTCGTCTATCTGAATATAGAAGGATGTAACATTCAATAAAAATGGCGCACATGTATACCATATATACATATATATTTAAATATATCATTTGATATATAGAGATCACGAAGGTCAGTCAAATAAATTACTCCAATTTATCAACCCGTCGAGTATTGTTTAATTTTTAAACGCCGACATTTACACCTTTATTATTTTATTTTTTTAATAAATTTGATATTAAAAAGAAGACGTTACACGTTATAAAATATGTAAAAAATGAATTTAGAAAAAAAAACGACGTAAAAATCGACGAAAACGAATTATTTTTGCATCTCACTGCAAACTCGTCGGTAAGCGCGGTCGCGTTTTTTTTTTTTTTTTTTTTTTTTTTTTTTCAATAAAAATACGAGAACCAATGGTGAAAGTTGTCTTTATATAGACATGCGAACACGAGTCGTTTAGTTTGTCAAGATGCGAGAAGCACAGGTTCTCCACATAGTGCACGAGGTTATATATGACATTCTCCTGACTGCCGCGAGAGAGAATCTCGTCAACGAGTCGCGTGTAGGTACGTGACACGGAAGCCCGCGAGAACTGAAAACAACTCGACTTTTCTACCCACGCCGATAATAATGTTTCGCGTTCCATCGGTCGTCCGCACCCTGTCAGCATCGTCAGTGGGCCGCGCCAAACCCATAAACAGATTTTGATTAATTCAATTCTCGTATGAAATATACGATTAATTAATGTCCTCCCCCCTCCCCTTCCCGAGCCTCCGCGGAATATCGAAACTCCTGGACAGGTGATTTTGTAACTGCTAAATTATATCGACGGCGCGTAACCAGCTAAACTGAGTGTCAACGATCAATTATTTATTTGTAAAAAAAACTCCGATCGATCGCAATCAACAAATCGATATCTCTGTAATTAAGTCCGAGAATCCGCTAGCAGTGAAAATTAATTGAAGAAATATCAAAAAATATATTTGCGATGTATTTTTAAAATAAAAACAATTTTTTTTTAAATTTTATATATTCCATGAATATTTAAAAGTAATGCGACGTATTATTTTAATTTTCATTGTATTTTTTTTATTCCATGTATGTTGCATTTCCGTAAAAAAAAAGTACGGCGACTTTTCTCAAAATTTGTAGATTCGACACGAAAACTCCGGGAAGCTTTTAAGATCAGTCTGAAATGTCACGTGAAACCATTCGCGAACCATCATATCGCTGATGGGATTTGAAATTTCTGCTCGTCTCTCATTATCATCACCATCGTCGCGTATGGATCAGCGCGACTCTTCTGGCTGTACGTCTCTTTCAATATTATCCCCGGATTACCGCGGTAACGGAGTTAACGTCGAATGCTTACACGCATCAGTGAGTCCCCATTACGCTTAATCGGTTCGGACGTAATGAGATAGCTGGACCGAGAGCGCACACGGGGGGACATCGCGTCGTCGCGCGATCGGCCGGCTGGAGAGAGCACCTGCCGCGAAGTATCGATTATCGATCGACTATTCGATGTTCACTTAGCTGAAGATTATTTACTGCTAATCCTATCCATTACAGTAAAAGTGGTGAATATGCAATAACGTTTTCCGCATAGTTTTCTCACGTCAAATCGAACCGTCGGGATCAACACTTATATTTTCACTGGAGACGGAATATCGGATAAAAATGTCGTTGGACTCGATCTCCGAATGATAATAACTAAAATTTGGCACGACTGTCGCGTTGATCTAAAATCGAATCTCTCAAAAATCCATACGAAATATATTTGGCCACTGATCCAATGGAATATTTTTATCGTAAGAAAGAAAACGCAACGATGCATTTTTAAGTTTTTTTTTATATAGAAAAAAAAGTATATAGCATTATTATGGGGATTTCAAGCGGAAAAAATTACCAGGAGAATTGCCAAAAAAAAAGTTAAGTTGGATAGACGATTTTGAAACGATTTTCGTATGAAAGGAATCTTAAGTATTTATAAGATAGTTTAGGGAACGCGGCGGTGAGAAAAATCCACGTGCCCTCAGGAAAATAGTACCTGCGACCTCGTCGCAGTGAATATCGCCCTTCTCAGAAAAATGTTTTGTGGATACCTTTGGGTACCTTCCTTCCTCTACCTGTCGTGAAAGCCGAAGGGTCGGGACGAGGGATACGCTGGAGGAGGAGTGATATTCAAGAGTGGGTATTGCATTGTCGTCGCGAAGCCTATACAACCGCTTCTCAGGTCTAATAGACCGAGGAGAAGTGAGGTTCGTCGTACTTTTCGTCACACATCGAGGAACCTGCGACGGAACTTCGCTCCGAAAGGCTACTCGGTCACGTAAAGTTATAATCGGCCTACAAAAGCCGTCTGGTCGGTCCATCGGATCAAAGTCGACGAAAAAGTAAAAAAAAAAAAAAAAATGCACAAAAAATCTTTTCATTGCGAGTAATTTCTCATTACTAATGATGCAACTCGTGAAAAAGCATTTTTTTTTTTCGATTAAAAAAAAACTCGTAAAATAAATGCTTCGATCTATTTATCGTCGTGTTTTCTAAATTTCGTTGGTTTTTTACGATTTTTAGCAATGTATTACACCATCTTAGATCACGAAAATAAATTTCAAGGATCACGCGATCGTTAATTAACCGTAAAGAATTTCACCTATAACTATATAAGAAACCGTTGTTCTTCATCGAAAGATTAAAGGGTTGATGCCGCTGCATCGTGTTTCCTCGATGCATCGCGTGTGCAAAGGGTACTGAATTCAAGTGTTTACGATCTCTCGGTACGAGAACCGCGATGTTGGATACGTTAACTCTTCAACTGCAATGATCCCTAAGTAAGTTTTGATGGTAAAATAAAACGTTGATGATGAGGCGAACGTTTCTTAAGAGGAATTACGATAACAGTTCTAATCGTTCGACTCTGATACGCTATGCGGAGGGTGCATCGACGGATACACTGTATCTACTTAGTAACTAATACAGACGCTTCAGTCGCGATCGATAAGGGGTGCGGGCGGATCGACTCTAATTTTAACTCCGTAGATTAACAACAGCGCCGACTGGCGACGAACGAAATCGGGAGTAAACGAGAACCAACGAGAACGATGACTACTACTACTACTACTACTACTGCTCCGCTGGTCCAGGTACGCCGACGAGTATATTTTTGGATATTCTCTGATGCTGCTGCTGCTGCTGCTGGTTTTCCTTCTGCATAGACGTGCGTCGCTTTGCTGATGATTAAAGCAGAACGGTTTCGCTCGATCTTTGTACGCCGGGGCGCGGAACCAGACAGCCTTTTCGTCGGGATAAAATTGGAGGCGTAATATAGACTGATTGAGCGTATCGCCAGCCGTACTGCAACGCATCGGGGACAAGGGGTTCGACGAAACTAGAGCGGCTGTACGATTATCCTGCGTCTAGTTTATTCACGATACTTAACGCGGCAATATATCGTCGTTTTTTTTTTTTTTTTTTTCGTTCTAAACGAAAATTTTTTTTGCACTTATTATTATTATTAAAATTAATCTGAAAAATCGATAGTTTTTTTTTTACCGCGAAATATTTGGTATTAACATTTTTTTTTTTATTTATTGTTCGAAATAAAAATTGAACAATCGCATTGAAGCTGAAAACTTAGTGAGAGGAAACAGAGATTTTTTTCTGGAAAAAATGAGATCACGCGTTCGACATAGGTGCGTCAGGAAAAAGGAGGAAGTCAAACTTCCTCTGACGAGTGCCACAAGTAAACGTCATCGGATGCTAAGTCATGAGAAAATCCAAAGATTCGGAGAGAATGTGCAGTACGGCATAATCGTTTCGTCGTATTTCGCTGTGATGGTTTTATTCGCGGCGAACGTGAAACGAAAATTAACAGGTTGCCGATGTTGCAAATTATAATTGACCTTCGCGTACGCTCGGTCGTCGGGGCGTGTACCTCGCGACTACGCGGTCATTGTGGGGAGTGACGAACCCATCGTACACGTCTAATCGACCGTACAGCCTAATTAACTCTCGTGGTATATGAGTTGCGTTGAACTTAAACTCATTATCGACGCCGTGAATACGCGAGAGAATCGACCGGACGTGAGTGCAAAACTCTACGAAGAAAGTTTGTCCAGAACTCGTCAATAATTACGAAAAAATTAATACGAAAAATTCGAAATATCGAGGAAAACATTTATTTTTTATTTTTTAGCAAAACTGAAACTACGCCGTGGATATTAATGTCCTTTTCGCGTTTGCAATGAACCAATTTATGTTTCCAAACGAATGAGCAATAATTCGGAGAATTTTTTTTTTTTTTTTTTTTTTTTTTTTTTCATACTCCCTCCAGCAATTTCAAGCAAAGGCTGACGAGTTTCTCGATATAATTCCGTGTGTACCGCATGGTGACCATATACGTCCCGTGTCCTTGGCGCAGTTTAACCGCGTAATGAAGTCACTCCGTCAAGGTTTCGGCCAAACTTTTCACTCTCCTCTCGTCGTTCATTCTCGCGGCTATTACTCGCCTATCTTATTCGTCGTCGTATGTTCATAATATCGTATTCTTCTTTGCTGTACCACTGCTGCTTCACGCAGGAGTCGGTGAGCTCATCATTCGAGACAGTAAATTCTCGTTGCCCCGTGGGAGACGTTGACTGTGCGCTCGATTTACTCTGGTGCCGCCTGCGGTTCACCAGACGCGAGTATTTCCGATACACACTCGCATACATAACCTCGAAAAATTCGAACGACTTAACCGCGGTGCGTACGAATTTAGAATCGATTTTTTCGACATTAGTTTTTATTATTATAGTCAAAGATTTAAATTTACGAAAAAAATCGATCATTATTCATTTATTACCTAATCGTACGAGAATTCTCGATGTATTGTAATATTTGCTTATTGATTAAATAACCACTTTATCAATAATTTTAAAAAATACGAAAAAAAAAAAAAAAAAATTGCATTTCGGTGAAAATAATTTACCAGAACTAAACGCAGAGGGATCGGAAGTATAGGGGCGATTAAACGAGAATTGCTTAACGAAGTTATCAGAGAACGGTGCTGCGTTAATAATGCTATATGGTTCTCCCCGTTTTCGTATCGAATATCGAAAGTTGCCAGGCGCTTTAATCGTTTTATCAATGATTCCAAGGCGTCGAGAGGCATGTTTATCGACCCCGATAACGGTGAGTTCGAGTCGCTATGTGCGTATTATATACACATATAAAATACGATACAATATGGAGTCGTTGTTAGTTCTCAAGTCTATCGATATCAGTTTCATTCATGCGTAGACCCTCCGCTCGCACCACAAACGACATGCGCACACGTTGCGTTAAACGAATTCTTATCGCTTTCGTTACCAAAAAGAAGTGTAAAAAAAAAAAACGGAACGAGAGCGTTCGGCGATAAAAAAAAAATTGCTTTCGTCGATTTTTCGATATATGCGACTTCACCAGTCTAACGGAATGCGCTGAGCGCAAAGTTTATCGATACCGACATACATAACACAATCGTTCGGCATTTAATCGAAGGATTATCTGGGAATAAAGACGCGTTTTTGGGAACAATATTATTCGTACAGCCATCGCAAGCATTCCTAACGTGAATCAACGGCTGTGCGAACGATGAGTCAGTCTTTTAATTAAGCTGCCGCTTTATTTTGTCGTCACGATTTTTTTCTTAATTTTTTTGCGTAAGTAACTACGCGACTTTCTTGTTCCCTCCCGCGCACTATTTCGCACTTTTTACTTTGGAGGTTTGCCAATGCGTAGTCGGGGTAAACGAGAGACCGGCTGCCCGAAAGTAAGTACAGGCCGCACCCTTCTAACGTAATAACGAAGGTCCCTTCTCTCATCCTAACAGTTTTTTTTGCTCAGTCTCGACATCCATTGGCGTGGCAAATGGATTTTTATTCACGAAAGTTTCGTACACCACTTAGCGTCGTTTTGCCGAATAAACTGCTGACTTTTAGCGAGAAAAAGTATACTTTCGCAGAATTACGATGACTGAATCGCTAATTGGCAAATTAATTGGAGTAACAAGCGATTTTTTTTTATCCCATGCGGAAATGACGATGAAAAAAAATTGGAACCAATCAGAAACTACATATTCAATAATCAATTTTTCATAATTTACGAAGTCTTTTTTTATTCCAATAAAAATGCATAAGCGAACGTAGCTGAGTCACAGAAACGAGAATTTCATGAGAAATCGAGGCAAGTGGCGTGTGAGAGGAGCAACGAGAGAGGGTAAGTTGAAATTATTCGTCTGAAAGTAAAGAGTTCGATCGTATTTCGCGAGCAGCGCAAAGACGCAGTAAAGCTGACGATCTTATTGGCGTCTCGATCGTAGTAAACCGGTCAATTTCAACGTACCGAGCGTCTGCAGTACGTATATAGCTTTCCAGTCATCGAGCAACTGAGGGCTGAAAAAAACGTTGCACACAGCCCGCACTCGACGTATATGTAACTCGAGACTGTTGTGAGTGCATCGCGCGCGCGAGTGTACACCCGGAGATCCCGCACGGCGCAACACACCACGAAATCGAACTCTTTCGTGAGTCACTGTGTAAAAGTGTGCGCCGAAAGGTTCCAACGAAAAATCGTCTCAAATTTCTACGAGAGACCCCTCGTCTCACGATCATTTATTATTAATACTCACATTATATAGAGTAGCCATTCAAATTAAAACGAAAATTCTAAGTAGCGATCCTTGAATGTAAAACTCATCGAAAGACTGAACCGTTATACGAGAGTTTTTAAATTGCACTTAAGATTAACCGATTCGAAATAAAAATCTCGGAAAAATTACGAACGAACAAAACTATGTCTTCCATACATTTTTTCCCTATATATTTAATGACGAAAAAAAAAAATTTAATAATTAATTATTATTATTATTTTTTTATAATCCATAAAAAAAAACATATCGTAAGATATATATATATTTTTTTTTATAAAAAATGCATCAAAAATATATTCGATATATCGAGACTATAATCATCGATATATTTTCTGCATTTTGTGAATGTAAATTTGCATCTCGCAAGGGTTATATCAAAGCTGATGCCCATGGATCTTGAAAGACCGTTTGGAATCCGTAGGGAACTGCAACGGCTAATCCGTTCGGTATTTTACCACTTCGGCAGCAGCGAACGTGCTGCGAGACCCGTAAGAATCGTGTCGCGGACTCTTAGCAGGGAATAATCTCCGTAATCTCCTTCCGAGAAGGGAGGCAACACGCAGGTATTAAGAATCGAGAGGGTGTGCGCGGAAGATATACTATTTCTACTACCGGTGTAGTGGGACCGTCGCTACGGCACATATTATCCACTGGACGCATTTGTTGTGTGTATAGGAAATGGGTATAGAAATTACGAAGGATATATCTATAGTAATATCACAATCAAGCAGTGGAACTGCGATGCGCAGAGTCTGAGCCCCGAGGCTCCGAGCGCCGGACAAATAGGATTATCCGAGAGGATTCCACGCGAACATCGTATTAACTACATCGTTCGAAGGATATAAGCGAACTGCAGCGATCCTCCTTTTTCGCGGTACTTTCTCCGATAATCCCAGCTGCAGTGGTGCATCGATCTCGGGGAGGCGCGTGCACCGAGTTGCATTGCTTTTCTGTACAGAGATCGCGAGAAAGTTGGGATTCTTCGGCGGCGTCGTGCCTTCTGCTGGCATTGCGCTCTCTGACTTTTAGTTATCGATATCGAAAGAACAGATCGTGATAGTCGTAAACAATCTATTAACGTTCTGCATTCAAATTTTTACTAAAATTGACCGAAAAATAAGATTTCGGAGTAAAATGTACGAAATTTAAAAATATTCATAAATTAACAAATTAAATGAATGCAAACATTTTTTTTATATAAAAAACCGGAGAATAACCATTAATAAAATATATTTAAAAAATTGATAACGATATGAGATGAAATTGCTTGAAGCATTTTTACAACTATAAATTGTCATTTTTATCACCAAAATACGATATAAAGTGAAAAAAAAATTAATTTAAATGGAAAATGATGGAAGAAATGTGGATCATCGCGCGAACGAGAGAAAAATAAATAGGCTACGGAGCCTCCGGCTGAATTGCGACGCGATGAAAAATGTGCAACAAACGAGATCCGGCAGCGGTGAAGAAAAGAGAAAGAGGAGAACAACACTGCAACATCGAAAAGATCTCGGATACGCGACCCGGTATTCGCGAGTTCTCGAGACTCGATCGCGAGAACGAGAGAATCTCCTCTTCTCCTTCTCCGTCTCGGTATTTCCAGGCTGAGCGAACCTCGGCTTCGGTATCATTCTTGTAAAAGAGCTCCGGCAAAAGAGGCGCAACGGCCCCGGACTTGGCTCTCGCGGAGTACCGTAACTGCGACCTTGCCTCGCGTACGGAGAGAAATCGCGGGGACACACAGAGAGAGAGAGAGAAATCCAGAAGAAGGGAACTAAACTTGTGTGGCCGCAACTACACGTTACGATTGATTCCTATAATTTAATTTAATCTCATGTCTAATCGTCATCTCATCGAGTACAGACTAATCGTGTGAATCAGTCATTACTCATTATATAATACCCGCGTCTAATCTAAGTACACGCGGATGAGCAATTTTTCAAATATTTTGTATCGTCTCACTTTCCTCCAATTTATAAAAAAAAAAAAATTATTTTAATAACAGTCTACGTAATCGATTTATAATGGAAAAAAAAAAAAAAAAAAATTTCGGAGTAAAAAAAATTGGATTTTTTTTCTCATGTTCATCACATCTAATGGAACGATTAATCAACAAATTACCTTAGTTCGTTGTCGCACGCGAAGTAATCGTCATTCGGTAGCTTCCAAGGATTTCTCGTAAGGCAAGTTCAGCGTATCGTAGCATACGATTCGTTCGTTGGTGAACACGCGTGCAGTTTAACTCCAGTCACAGCATAGACAGCGACTTGGAAGCGTTATATATAGATATAGTGGTGAGGCTCCGGATAAAATTACGGTCTCTATAGTAATTCGAGGCTTTGTAAGCCGAGGATACAATTCGAGTGGAGTACGGGATACGTGAGACTGTTAGATGAGATTTCGAATTCGCAAAACGGTTTGCCGCGGCTACGGATGACGGCGAAGACGATAGTTGGAAGTTGAGAAATAGAAGACTATAAAAGAGCCGGTCGATTCGCTCGGTGAACGGACGCGGCACTTAAGTATTCTAAAGTATAAACCTTACTGTACAGTGTTACTAAATCGCTCATGTATTTTATAGCTTTTCTCGACCGACACCGCACTTTGCAGCCGCTTATGCACCTTATGCTTCGAAGGCGAAAGCCCCTTTAGTCCCCTTCCCCCCTTTTTACTATCGCGTTGTAAATGAGTACTATAAAATGTTTTCACCTGCGACTAGACTGTGGAACTTGACTTCGACAATCGTTGGGGACAAAACAAAATGTATTGTGATTGCGAAGTGTTTTTGATTTTCATGGACAAAGCGTATATTTCGATCGGTATTGAACTTTAACCATTCCGTCACATCGGTTTCAATGAAAAGTCAGAATTTCGAGACGATTTTTTTTTTAATACAGTAAATGTTCACATCAATTAGCGATTGCATCGTAACATCCCGTCGAAAAGATCGAAAAGATCGAAAAGATCGAAAAGATTCCATTCTTTTGATAATATCGGCGACCGAAAACAAATCCGAAGGTTATGTGCGATTCCATGATATATGTGACTTCTGATTTGACTTCGGGTTATTAACTTCTGATTTTTATCATTCGATATGTCGTCTGACTCTCGTTGCGTTGAGTTAATTGAATTAAAAAATGTAAAAAAAAAAAATTACGTAATTCTATTCGTATAACTAAATTTATTTAAAAATCAAGTAAACTTCAATTAATTCGATCGAAAAAGCAAAATTATTTAGCAGCGATCTTTTTTTTAGCAAATTTAAAAAAAACCGAAATCAATTTTTTTTTAAACGGATAATCGCCGTATGATACAAAAGTCGAGTGGGAGATGATGATGTATCGTCTCTTTCACTCGTTCGAATGAGAAGAGTCCTCTCGACAAGCGACAGAGGGAAAGACCCACACATACGTACATACAGACAGAGAGGTTGTGCGCTTCGCGGAAGCAACGTAACAAGAATGCAGTCTTGTCATCGAGTTGCTGACGTACGGTACATTGGACTAAGCGAGAAGCACACAGCGACCAACTCTTTCTATTCGTCGTTGTCGTTGTAACCGCGAGCTCTCTTCGCCGATCTCTTCTTCCCGCGAGTTCTCTCACCGCGCGATCGTTATATACTCTACTATCCGACTCTCATAATACATCGAAGGAAAAGAGTTTGTGATGCTCCACTCGACGGGAGACACACACGTGTCCCGCTTCGCGAACTTAGCAATTTTATGCGCGCGCGTACACCTCGGCGCAGCGCGACAACCAGCAACTCACGTTTGTCTAGTGCACTGGAGTGCATCACACATATTTTTCTCCTTCGACAGCATCGCAGCGCCAACACAACCGACAGAAAATTCCGTGGCGCGTGCTAATAGCCATGATAAATCCCTTTATTCTTTTATTTAATTTTTACTATGTCTTTCTATTCCTTTCATATCTACACTGCGGTACGTTACGGTACGTGGTACGAATATCTTAAATAAATCGCATTTTTTTTTTTTTTTTTTTTCTTTAAGTTACTCATCAGTTCATTACTCATTACAGCGACATTACGTCCCGTCATCGTTAATCTTAATTACCATAATGAGTAACGGGTTTAATGTCGCAATTGATAAACGTTATTAAAGATTTTGTACCGTACAAAGAACTCGAGTAATTGAAGTGTATACCATCGTTGCAATCGTTAAAGTCACATCGTTCCTAAAGTTAAAGTTACACAGAATCCTAAATTTTTTTTTTTTTATTAAATTTTTTTTTTTTTGCCTTTGAAAAAATGTGTTTATGTAAAAATAACATCGCGCTTCAAGGTGGTTAAGAACATTTTATTCGAACTTTTAAACAAGTATGAGATCACTGATGGAAAAAAAACCCGTTATTTATATTTTCGCACGCGCCTCAAGATACTATGAATTTTTTTCTGTGATAAAGCTTTGGTATTAGATGACGCAGTTTTAGCTGTAGCTACTCACGAACTCGTGTTGTACGTGTCATGAAGCTTCTCAGTTACTCATTAGGATTATTACTCATTGCACATAGCGACAGAGTTATAATCAGTGGTCAGCGGGGGGACCAGCGCGGCGTGGACTCTCTAATCACGAACCGCAGATAAATCATAGTTATGAAAGTATATATATATATCATACGGTTGCTATAATATCTTCGGAAGGGCGTATATCATTTGTGTTTATATATCCATCGTTGTCGATCCATATGGCATCGCTTCGATACGTATACACCATTATCTATTGCGTCCAATTTTTTTTTTTTTTTTTTTTTTTCACGATCGCCTCGATCTTTCGTTTATACATAAGTCGGGAGATCATTTTTAGGAGCCGCGATTTATCGAACACGCGTCTCGATGACTCATCTGCGTCCAAAGAATGGCGAAACGTTTATTTAGCCGGACGATACTAACAACGAGAGAAACGTTGAGGAATCTTCCATTTGTATATATTTGATTACGAAACGGGTATTCGTATATCCGTTCCGTTGCAAACGAAACGCGGAGCGAAACGGCTCTGCGATCGCACGCTTTTCGGTTATTATTCGGTGGTGTCGTGTACGAGTTGCGCAACATGTTTGCGCTTACAGGACACGAGAGAGGGAAGGGAAACTCTTGGAGTTTATTGGGTCAGTAATATAAGACTAACTTCATCTCGACCCCCCGCCCCTCCTCCCCCTCCCCATCTCTTTCCACATTTAGTTCGCATTCCGTGCACATCTGCCGAAATAAAATGAGAAAACGCCCGTCTCTCCGGTCCGATGCACGGGGCTTTCAATTTTCGGAGTTAATTGACTCGAATTGATTCTGATAAAATATTTGTTCAATGACTTTGTCTTTTTTTTAAAGTTGAAAATCTCACGGAATATCAAGAATTGAAATATCGCGAAGGAGTTGTATATTATGAGGGATCGCTATCCACACAACAATTCTCTTCGTTACTTTAAGAGATGAAAAATCAGACGCATCGTATAAAATCTTAGAAATTTTTTAAATTATTTAATTTGAAGAAAATAATAGATTTCTCGTGGATTGGCGATAGTTTTAGGAATAAATGAAGATATTTCATATCCGTGTTCCATTTTTTTTTAATGTTTTTAATATTTATAAATTGTGTTTAATATTACGAAGGAGTGCATCTCCGCCCACATCGATCATCTTCATTACCATACAATGCAATCTCTCTCTCTCTCTTTGCGATCGCGGGGGTGTCCGGTAATTCAGACAATAATGCATTTATATTGATCCTAAATGTACCATTTACGAGGCACGGCTACGTCCGGTCGATGCTGTATCATCGCTTCAGAACTTTCGTCATTGTTTCCGGTTCGGCTATCTAAATTGCGAATATATTTATATGTATATTATCGTGGCGGTACGCAATCATCGTCGATGCAGAGAAAATGATAAATCGCTCAAACGACGCGGAAATGCAGAAAAGCATAACGCATACATTTTTTTTTTTTTTTTTTTTTTTCAAATTTCTCCCGTACGACTGCGAACAGATTAATATTCTTTTTTTCGCTTCCGAAAGTCGTTTAGCTTCCATCATAAAATCTTCTACGTGCTTCAAACAAAGTGTCGGGATTTTCTATGAGCCGTTCGAATGTTTTTTTTTTTTTTTTTTTTTTTTTTTTTTCTTTCGGTTTCTTAGTCCCGACTATCCCACGGGAACGGCTCGGTGCATCTTATATTTACACAAGTCTTTATCGTCGATGGTACCGAGAATAGGTGGGCACCTGCGGCGCGATGACCTGCAGTGAAGGAAACGAACGGAGCGAAGGACCACACCGAAGGTACCGAGGGATAATACCGAATATTATATATCCCTCTTCTCGGTGCGCGACCACGAAACTCTGCGGTCGTTGCAACAGGCACTCCGCGTTTCATGCTCGCGAGTTATCCACAACTAAACGAACGACTGAGCGGTTAGCAGTTTATGAAAAATCGCCTAAAATGTTTTTCATATTATTGCTGTTTTTAGCGCCATCTACAATTTTTAATATTTTTTTATTTTACTTTATTCTAATGATTTTTTTTTTTTTTTACGAGAGTTATATTATTTAATTATTGACGCGTTTTCTACGGAGAGTTGGTTAAGGTATTCTTAGTTTCGTACGCGAAGATCTTTCTTTTACGATTGAGAAACGGAGTGTATGTTCACCACTATATATAGTGCGTAAATAGATATAGGCGCGTAGAGGTTCGAGTCTTAAAACTCCGAACCAAGTCTCTCGAGGGTGTCGGACGACGGATTTAAAGTTTCCGCCGAGTGGGCAGCGCGCGAATGTTTGTTCTCCACTCGAGACGCACACGAGAGTTGGGAAGCTTCGCCGTGGGCGATTGTACAAGAGGCGCTGGCCACTCCGGACTTTACTCACCGGAGCACCGACCATAGCGAAAGACAAGAGTTGTATCCGAGATACACGAAACGCAGGTAAGTAAGGAAAAGAGATTGCGAGAGGGAAAGATACGAAATTCAAAGAACAATACTGAAATAAAAGACGAGAGAGAAAAACAAATATCTTAATAAAACAATATAACAATAGCATTTCATATCGAACTAAAAATCATACAACGAGAGATAAATAAAAGACGTGACGCTGTATAACGAGATAATAATTCTTCGAAAATATCAAAAAATCCATAGATATTTTTCAATTATTCATCGATTATCTTTCGATATAATGCGAAATTTTTAAAAATTACGAAAAAAAAAAAAAAAATTTTATTAATCGCGATTAAAGTTTTTTTTATTATAAAATGTATTGTATCGATCTAATAACGGGTCTGATAATTTTTTTTTTATTACTGTTTATTTTTTAGAATATTTTTCTTTTATCGACTCCGAAAACGTAATTAAAATACAGAAATAATGGGGCACCGCTGCCGCCCCCATGAAGACGAACCTAAATAAACGAAAGGGAATAAGGAGCAAAGAAAAATAAAAATCACGGTCTGCCCGTAGTCTAGTCATGTTCAGGATTTCGTGTTCTTGTCCTACGGGACATCGAGGGTCGTCTGAGAAACGACGAGAATCGAGACGCCGCGCGAAGAATGCGGAGAAGCCGAAAGTTTCGTCTCGTCCTCTGCCCCCTTCCGCGACGGAAGGGGGACGAAAAGGGACGAGATTCCTGGGGTTTCTCGAGCACCCCGTGGCTCTTCTCGCTATATCCCATCGCATGTACGAAGTAAGCTGCACCGGGCTGTGCCTTTTGATTTTAAACTCCGGGAGGAAAAGGCGTCGAGCCAAAATAAACTTGACGATGGTAGAGGCGGCATATTCGTCTCGTAAGATTGTACGAGAATCTTACACACGCGCATTTTCGTTTATTATATCCACTGCCAACGTTTTACAAGTGAATATAACGAGTTCACGCTGGCAGAAGCGTTGCCCTCGCATTTTTTTTTTTTTTTTTTTTTTTTTTCGGAGCGATAATCCACGTAATATTTCGACGAAAATATACATTAGTATATATGCTGACGATGTCTCGTATAAAATCGTGGAATACTATGATATTCACAACTCGGATTATTTTACGAGTTATGAAACGATATTAAAAAAAAAAACTCGAAAAATGTGAAAAACTCGATTTTTTTTTTTCGATTGCTAAAAAAATAGTTTTGAATGTGCAAAAAAATGTGTTATCTATAATATCTGATAGGACGCTGAACGGTACGGAGTTGCAGAAGGGGTTTTTGCTGCTCCTTGATATTGCAGACGAGAGCCGAGAGATAGAAGTTCGTTAGAAACAAAGTGGATAACTCCGAACGACCTAACCGGCAAAACAGACTAAAGAGAGTCCGCAGCGAAATGAAGATTGGACGGTTAACTACCGTCTGACGAAGAGTCGGAGCCGTTTAATTTTAAACTATTATCGCAATTGTCAGGAAATAGAACGCAGCGGCGTGGAGAAAGAGAGGGTAAGAAGATCACAACGACTGCCATTTGGTGCACCAAAACGTTTCGATTCGGACGAAATTTATCGTTATTATCCGATATAATGATAGAGAGGTCGATAGTTTTCTATGAATGCGTGCGGTTTGGATACTGTTAAATTTCACGGTCGATTTATACCGCAATTGGTACAATATTTGGACCATTTGCTTGTTGGTGACCCGTTGCAGACCATCGCAACTGGACAGCTGCTCCGAGGTCGTTTCCTATCGTCAGCTCGTCCCATTCATATCCGCCCCCACGTCCTGCTGTTCTTCCATCGACGCCGTCTCGTGTACATTGGTGAAGAGACACGAAACTGTCGGAAGGCTGATGATAGATCGCGCGATCGGCACAAACGAGAGGGAGACTCGTCAATCGATAGAAATCGGTTCGTACTTTTCATGTACGCATTTGTGTTCGCAAATTAATTTTTATATTGTTGAATTCTTATAAAAACGAAAGTCTTTTCGAAGTGGAAAAATTGAAAAAAAAAAAAGTCCAAAATTCCAAAATTGAATTTTGGAAAAATAAAATAACTGCCGATACAGACGTGTATTAAATTCCATGAAAATGCAAAACAAAACTTGTTAACTTTTTATTGTACTTTTTTAATGTACAAAAAATCGAAAATCGAAGTAATCGGTAAAAAATTTAAGTAAAAATTGATAAAAATTATTATAATGAATTATGTTCGGCAAAATCGATGTTTTTTTTTATTTTAGATTTATGTTGAAAATTTATAAAAAATATTTAGACGGAAATTATAAATCGTTTATGGATAGCGTATGAATTTAACGATATTTCATTGGGTACTTTAAAAGGTACGATGAGTAGAAGTTGTTTCAGAGAAATCTGCAGGCGCTAAAAAGGGTTAAGGAACGACCATTTTTTTGCATGTCTACAGAATTACATTTGTTGTATTGTAATGTGCCAATGACTGCGCAATCGCGCTATACACGAAGTACTCGTTTGATGCCGATCGCCGGACGAATTATCGTCCATTGGTTCGTTTCGCCAGCAACGAGTTCTTCGTTCGCTGCTGTTGCCGGTTACGAACCTCCCGGCCATTTAACTCCGGCATACCGGGTGTCTCCGTAAAAATCTAACTACACGTCCTACGTAACTTGTCAGATCGTTCGAATCGCTCTGTTAGAGGAATTCCCGATTTTACGACACGATATCGAAGTCACGGAAACAAGCATTAGATATATCGGTGTGTCACGGTTATTTATCAGCGACGAAAGTTGTACGAACAAAGAAAATCGGTCACCAAAGATAGATCGATGCACCAAATTTATTGCCGATACCATTGGGGCAGTTGACTGTTTTTTCGCCGACTGTCTCTCGAATTTATGTTTGTTTAGTAGCATTGAAAAAAAAAAAAACGATTTTGTTTTCCTTTCAACTTTTAAAGTAAATAATTTAAAAAAAAGACCTTCGATCGTTTAACTCGAAAACATCGACGACGATTGAAATTTTTTTTGTCAACACCGCTTCTACGATTCTCGGAAATAACGCTCGTCGTAATAATTAATTCGCGTCGTAAACATTTTAAGATGCAAATAAGGCTAAAATTGTCGTTTCTTTTCCGCGTTTGGTAGATACTAAGGTCTTTCATTTTATGGCGTAAGTTCTTTGGTTGTATAGCTCGACCGCGCGAGTTACGTTATTCTTCATTCTTAGCATATAAAAGAAGTATATCTCGCGAGGGCCTTACAGACCACCATCGCCACCTCCTCAATGTCCTCGTCGGGGATGGCGAAACTAGTTCGGCCATCCAGTTTTTCCACTCTCGTGAGCTTCGCCAAGCTGCATCGTGCCACCAACAGCAGCAGCAGCAGCGACTACCTAACAGCGGTAGAACAGCATCTCTTTCGTTTATCGCGTTACCGGCGACACACGCGAATCCGGCAACTTGTTGCTGCCTACCGCTGTGAATGCCTACGATAATACTTCAGCGGTTCTGATGCTAATCATAGTACACTGTATAAATGCCTACATCCAGTATAACAACAACGACTTATTTTCGAAATGCCGATATGAAAACCAATAAAATACTTTCAATTATTTGGCGGTTGTTATTTATACGAAAATTAATCGTCGCATGTGAATTATTTTTTTGAATTATTTTCAGACGTTCGATGTTTTTTTTCGTCAAACGAAAATCGAAAAAACCTATTATTATCGTCAACGAAGTATTATTTGTTACTAACGAAATTTTTTAATCGAAAAGTCTCGTAAATAATATCGATAGATTTTTTAAGGTTAAAAAGACACGACATTTTTCGGAATACGAAATCGACGAGAATTTGGGGTATTTTGTTTGAGTAAATGGTTTGCGTCGCGTCTGATTTAATAATGGTACATGCAAAATAGTCAAAGTGAAACTCACCGAGATCTTCGACGAGACGAAGCATGACACCGCCGATGTGAAGCTCTCCCTTGACCCGAAGACTCCTTTCGACCTGAAGGTCCGTAACGTAAACGCGCAGCACCCAACTGCCGTCCACCTCGTGACCGTCCGAATACATCTTCAATGTTTTTTTCGTTTATTCACACACCGTAAACGACAAACTTTTGGATAAACAGTTGCCGAACGTTTTCACGTTGTCAAATTTATTCACTGTACGATAATGATTCGGAGCGATGAAAACAAAAAAACTATTATAGATCCTCGCGCACTTGTCACAGAATCAATCCTTCGTTCGGTATCCTCACATCCGATGCACCGATATATCTTCAGCGTACAGAAATCATCGTTGTATCGCCCCGTTCGCACTTTCACTCGTAGTTTTATCCACGTTTATTATTGAAGATCAATTCAGAGTTATAAATGCAGTTGTAATAGTCACGGTATAGCGTTGTTCTTACGAAGCGAAAATTCTCGCGTGTCACCACTAATGAATTGATTAATATGCAACGAAACGGTGTGTTGCTCGGGAGTTTGGACACTTGTCGACGTAAGAGTACTCCGGCGAATTCCAGCGAGTTAGTAAGGCCGTTCGTAATACGGACCGCGTAGTAACCACTGACGGTTTACGAATATAGACTAAGAAACTCCGCTCGCACGCTCGCTTATCTCGTCGGTTAAACTCAACGCGACACACGATGCTCGCGATTGCGCCGATGACGCGATTATTATAAAAATAAAAAGTAGCAGAAGGGAAACAAAAAATAACACGAGCGACGTACGAATGAGGTTTGCCGATACAACGCGCAACCAGCGAGGTGGAGGAAATAAAACACTTGGTTCACGTGGCGGATCGGAGGCGCTCGGATCGTATTGTACGATCACTGGCAAAGCCGGTACTGGCTGCTTGTCTCGCTATGCGGTATACTGCTAGGTTCTCCGCTCGGCTAACTTCCCCAACGCTCTTTTACCGAGAATAGAACCATTTACAAGCGACGCGCGCTCGCTTGCGGACGGAATGCGCGCGCACACCGATATTCCCTCCACAACGAAGGAGAATAAGTCGTACGATCGTCGTCGTCGTCGGTGCTTCTCGGCTTGGTTAGAACTTTACCGCCACCCTCGCCTCTTCTCAAACCGTGATACCGACCGTATCGTTCTGGTCCATCGTACAGACGCCCCGCGCGTTTGCTCGCTGTGCCAGTTTAGCCGGCACGTTGCGACTTATAAGTTGCAACTCGTACTATACTATGGTCGCACTTATTCATCGCCGTATTCGGTGACGCTGGACCATCGTATCTTAACGAAAGATCAAAGCGACGAATAAAAAAAAAACAGAAAATATACCTATACTATCAAAATGCTAAGTTTTAACATTAAAACAATTTATTCAATGTGACGATTTAAATGTTAATTAAATTAACTTTGGTCCGTTGTTATTATATTTATTGCATTTCTGACAAACGTAGAGATAATATCATGATTTGAATGCGTTTTACTTTATAAACAGGAGATTTGCTAATGTTTCAACTGCAGGGCCAACGCGCACGATTTATCACGCATCTGACATTTTTTTGTGCCCCCAGCGGCGCGCCGTGGTTGACATTGTGCATTTGAGTAGAAAACTATCTTAACAGCTGTTGGTATATTTTTCGCTCTCTCTGGGGGTATATTCGAATACCCAGTAAGTACTGTATTCTCCGATGATAAAAACAGAAACTAGCATACCACTGGAGCCATCAGGAGCGATATAGCGAGATGAAGGATAAGAAGAGAGCAGAAAGACAATAATAATAAGATATTTTCAATGGCTGCTTGTGCAGGTGTCATATACCGGTGCGACAAATAATATAAACATAACCTGAGGGAAAATCAAATTATCGTCGGATCAAAACATTGCGGCTTTTTTGAAATCAACGAATTGCGGCTTTGCGCCATAAAATCATCTAATTTCATGTGGTCCAACGGAGTTCACCATGAATTCGATCAAAAACTTTATGGACGTTTTCGATCGAAAGCGGGTGGACAAAGCTTGGACGGAAATGACTTTGATTCTCAAGGAAAGCGATCAATATTTTCGAAACATTCCCAAGAGCGAACGAGGTATGTCAACGCGTTATAATAAACTTTTTTTTTTCGTAAACGATAAACAGCGCTCTTTCTAACGGCTTATTATCGTGTTATTGCTCAGGACGAGTGTTAAGCATTCTTTTCGACGAGCGAAGGGGTTTACTGGTTTTTCTCAGAGGCGCGATTGATCAACCCGAAGTAAAGAAAGCTATGGAAAGTCCCATAATTCAGGCCTTTCATCTATTGGCGTTTCTCATCGAACAATTTACGGATGTTTACGATCCGTATATAAAAGCAACTCAGGTATATGTCGTAACGAGAATAAAAAAAATGCAATCAACGGCTATTTTGACGTAGTCAACTTTTGTAAATCATTACCATTATTTTCAGGCTGTTTGCAAACTCGCCGTTACCGTAAAAATCGCATATCATGTGAAATCGGCGGCGACAAAAACTTTCGTGGAACTTATAAAAACCTTTAAAACTTCCGACTTACAATTTGATACGTATATTGGCGAATGGGTGAAAAAGCTTCAATTCTACAATCACGCAGGTAGGAATAGAAAACAAAAAAAATCGTATCATTAATCCGCAAACTGAGACGTCAATAGACAGTTTTGAGAAAAAAATTTATTTTTGAAATTTTGTCTGCGTCTTTTGCAAAACCGAGTAAATTCGAAAATATATGTATATATTTATTTTTTTTTTCATATTATTTTTCGAAATTTTTAATATATTGTTTTTTTTGCTAAATACGTCATGGTAACCAGTGGTCCTGAAAATCCTGGCAATATCTTTGAATTTTTTTTTTTTCGATGGAAAAGTTCTGGAATATCTTTAAATTTCTTTATTGGTTCTTCAATTTGTTTTCCCCTTAAATTTTCACTTTTTCGTATAGTTTTTATGTTTTACGTATTTTTGGAAATCTATCATTTTTCCTCGGCCGCTAGTCCTGTGATGCATACTGAGGCAATTATATGCTTTGTATTAATGTCTTAAAAGAGAATTGTATTGCATTATTATTTCATCATTGCATCTATTCCATACTTTTCTTAAATGACTGTGAAATATCGGTGAAATATCTCACCGATGTTTATCTGCGCTCGAGTCTTCGAAAGGCTACACGTTAATTTTTCTTATTTTTCAGAAAGACGTCTTCTCTTTCAAATCATATCGCAGATTGCTCGACACTTTCCTCAAACAGTGTCGCTCGCTCGTTACGCAAACAAAATTCGTAATCAGCTGAACGCCGACATCGTGCAGACGGTAAAGGATCTCAAAGCTTTGCCGCTCGCGTCGAAATTGTAACTCGTTCGTTATTTCTTTTACACGCACAGTACGAAGCGTTGGACACCAAAAACGTGTACGGTCTGCCGATGCAGATAGAATCGCTGAAGAATTTTTTGCACAACTTTCCACCGACAAACGAGGACTCCGTTGGAACTAAAGCGATATATCGAAGTCTGAAAAAGCTTAGCGATCCGAAGGGACAAGATTCGAGCGATAAAATCGTGTCGGCCGTTATGGATTTGTTTTCCGAGCACTTGAGTCTCTTCGGCGAATACGTTTACGCGGATTACGAGTATTGGCACATTCTGTTCAGATCTTCCGTCAACAAGGGACTGTCCGGCGATGTCGCGATAAATGCGTTAAAAATATATTATGAAACTATGGGAACGGTTATCGGCCGAAAAAAGTCTGAAAATGATAAAAAAGCTTTTCTCGTATGTATTTCCTGTGCGATCAATTTTTTTTTTTTTTTTCACATATTCGTCGACAAGCCACATTCGCTTCTTGGTAAACATTTGACTTTGTTGCTATTGTAGTACTTGAGGGACTCCTTCGTGAAGAGTCTATCGGACGGAAGACTCTCATCTGCCGAATTACGACTGACCGTTTACGGATTCAGTCAGATAATCGAACCGTGCAAAAATTATTTTGCCGAAGCCGGCGTAGAGGAAATGTTCTCGCTGATCGCGCATCGCACTATACCTCTGTTCGCACGGTAGTGGCATTGATTTTCGCTTTGTTCGCTGTTTCCCAATCGACGAGAACATTTTTTCGCGAATTTCTACGAATGTTCGACTTGTTAACGGGGATTTCGGGCAAAAATATACTTCTAATACGTTTAAAAACACAAGGAGTATAATAACCCGCGGTAAAAGCTCCTCATTCAGCGCGCATCTCGTACGCAAACGATTCCATCTATTTTTCCTTTCGGCCATAAAAAATACATTTTTTTCACGCATCGTTAACCAAAAATAAATAGAAGTGTTCTATCGATTGTAAAACATCTCAACATTTTATTTTATTTTTTTCGTATTCACAAAATCGAATAATATTGTTTCTTCTCACTATGCAGTGAGGACGACGAAACGGCGCGTTTCGAAGAAATAGCCGACTATCAAGAGGCGCTATCGAGAATAATTCGGTACTTATCGAACGTGTCGATCGATCAAATCCGGGCGCTGACCACTCTCTGCTCAATTCTAATAAAACGTTTTCCCGAATTATCGATCGCCGATCAACAGAGCGCCACTTCATCGCTCAATAGGACAATCGTCAACGTACGTTACACGAAGGAAAATCTTTATCAAGACTTCATCTCTCACATAAGTACGTCTGCGATACAATTTATTAATTGTTGTTGTTGTGATTGCAATGCGGGATTTCCGGCGAAATATCCATAGCTAATAATTTGATTAATGAAATGATAAATTCTCTTTCCCATCGTCAGTATACGACGGCGTCGTCTGGAGCTGTTCCCACATGCTGCTCATCGACGCCGAGCACCAGCGTGACGTCGAAGACTCTCCGAAAGGTCCAATAACTTACAAAGACTCTCCGAACCCTCCAATAACATACAAAAACTATGTTCCCCTGTGGCAAGGACTCCTTAATCCCGCGAACTATGCGTCGACAAATCAAAACAGCGACACTTGTGCGGCGGCGCTGCAGCGCGTCGTCGACGAAATAATATCGACGTGCATCGCTCTAATGAAGACGCTAAATTTGAACGTAAAAACAAAGGAGAACAACGTATTTTCCGACGTCAATGTATCGCAAACAGTCGAAAACGAATCCGATTTTCGTATATTTCTCAATCTCGTCGATCTCTACGTAGAGATATTACCAAACATCGAGAATTATCTTTGGTCGAATAATCTTCAAAAATATCTCTACGAGATAATTAAAAATTCGTATAAAAATCCGCTTATCTCGGGTTTTTATAAACTCGTAAACGCGGTACTGATGGCTTCGGGAGCCTTTCAGTCCGCCGATTCGCAAAGTACAAACGGCGAATGTTATGATCTCGTGTTGCAATACTTGTGGAATACTCTCGACGCATTGACGCAATATCCTCAAGAGTTGCAAATTTCGTGTTTGCAACTGGTCCTCAGTGTACCGGAGAGCTTTGTGCGGCGTATCGTTGATCGCGCGGTATCGGCATTCAAAATTTCGTTTACTCTCGGATTGACGAACTACGAAGTCGCGACGATGGCGCTGAACGCTCTCGAGCGTTGGACCAAAACTCTCGGTAGCGATTGTCCTAAAGACTTCGTCGGGGAACTGGTGCCGTGTTTGGAACTTTATTTGCAGAGCGAAGAGAGTTCGATGCATTTGCTTCAAGACATCGAGGAAACTAAGCGCATCGCGAAGAAAGTAACTCTCGTCGACGACGAACAGACCGTCGAAGCTTTTCAAAAACGAATACTTATGTTCTTTGGATCACTGGACAACGATGTTATGCACGAGTTTATACATCGAAAATCATTGAACACCGGAGCAACTTGGAGCAAAAAGGATTTGTTGAAGTATCGTATGCCATTTCCGGATATGGATTTGGATATAAATTTCGATTCAATGCTACCGAGAATAATCGAATTGGCGCTCAGCTCAGGCGATCGAAAAACTCGCGTAGTCGCGAGCGAAGTACTTCACACGATCGTCGCGTTTATGCTCGGCGAGACGGTACACTATTTGTTCTCCGATACGAATCGATTCAGTTCTCTCTACGAAACTCTGTGCCCAGCGCTGCTGCGACTCGCCTGCGACTCCGACGACGTCATAATGCAACTCTATCACCCACTCATGATGCAGATAACGCACTGGTTGAGCTCTCATCTGATGCTGAACACCGAGGCGACCGTTTATCTCGTCGATTCTCTTTTCGACGGACTTAGCGACGAGACGAATTCGTCGTTACGCGACGCTTCGGGTATATATTTAGCCGAATTCGTTCGTTGGTCGATAAAACAATCGACCGACAAGAGTTTGGCGCGTTGTCCGACAAACATAAATCTCATTGTTCAGAGAATAATGAATTTCGCGCTCGATCCCTCCTCGAGAAAGCGCGTCGCCGCGGCGATAGCTTTCAATCATCTCTACAAGATTTTGCGGGAAAACGAGGAAATCGTTAATATCTTTTGGTTCGATATACTGCACGCATTCGTCAAGAGTCTCGATGGTTGCAAAGATACGAGAATTCACGACGCGATAAGACACGTGGAGAGAGTACTCATCGAAATAGCGCACATATTCAACGAAGCGAACCCCCGACGTCGACGACCACCGGGATTCGGCGGCGTGCGCCTCCGAGACGCCGCTGGATGGATTCTCACGCAATGCGGATCGCTGGATCGTAATTGCAGAAAAATAAGCTTCGATCTCTTTACGCGCGTTTCGCTGAGTGTCGAAGGTTACGGCAGTGCGAAAAGCGTTCTATCGAGTTGCCTGGAAATCGACGGATTGCGAGTCCTCAACGATATCGTCGTCGGAGATTTAAACAACAAATTTCAAGCGGCTTCCGTCGAAAATTTAGAAATGTTTCTACGAACATTGGATCTCTATGTTTGGTTCATTCGCGAAAAATTGATCGACAACGAGATTCTCTTTTCGGACATTAATCCCAAAAGAAAAGTCGTATTTGATTGCATGAAAAATTTCGTCACCAGTGTTCTCTCGATAGCTGGCGATGCGATGGAAAATCACGTTTCCCTTCGCCTCCGAGAATTCGTGAGACTCAAAACTTTGCGATGCGAAATTATTACGACTCTTTACGATTTTATTCCCGTACTTTTGGAAGTTAAAAAATCTAACGATCATTACGTTCCCAACGAGATATTCGACGAGGCATTCTTCTCACTCGTGTCGGTTTGTCTCATCGATCCAAGAAAAGTCGGTTTCGATTCAAGCAATTTGCAGATTACCGAGGAACTCCCCGGAAAACTGGAAGCTCTGCTGAACAGCGTCGTCAACGGTTTACCGGAAAGCCTCGTCGACTCAATGAAAAATGTCTTTGCGAAGGATATAAATGAATTTTCCGACAAATTGTTTCGAATGGACGAAATAATACAAAACGAAACGCTCGTTAGCGAGAAGTCCGTCAGAGGATTGATACTTCTCCACAAGTGCCGTATCCTGAAACCGTGCGCCGGATGCGCCGAGATAACGTCAAACGCGGACGCGAAGATAACGAAAATTTTCGATGTTCTCGCGACCGATGATCTGGAGAATGCCGTATGTTTTTATCCGACAACCGGGGTAAAGAATTATCTTCAACGTCTCGTCGAATTGCTGCTGACGGAGTACGACACCGATACGATAAAAACGGTAGTAAAGCTTCTCATGAATGGCGCTGAATTGCACAGATCCGATTTAACGATCGTTACTCACGGAGAATACTTTCTCAGTGTCTTCAAAGACGTCGTTGTTGAGGGTTGTCTTCGGGATTTGGAGAAAACTTTGAATCTATTGATTAATTCGATACAAGAAAATCCCGACAATGTTCTTCGTATAATCGAGTCGCTGATGCTGTATATGCAGCGCAACAGAAACGATTATCGAGATACGATTGAAAAATCGGTGGATTTAGTTTTGGAAAAATTTTCGATCCTCGAGAGAGCCGTCAATAATCTCGAACATCGAAGAAACGTTTTTTTGAATATTTACGCCGTAGTCGTGAGACTGAAGCGATCACAATTGGATGTTCTTCCGCGAAGCGGTGAGATTTATCGTTGGATCCTTCACGAGCTCGTCGCTTGCAACAGATTCAAATACAAAATTCGTCTTTTGAGAGATTTCTTGATATGTCTTACCAACGAGAATTCCGACGACAATACCGAACTCATGGTGATACTTTACAATCTCAAGAACGATCGTACGATCATAGAAAATCCTGACGATTCGACATCAATGTCGACCGCGTCGCCGGAAACGATCGATTGTTTTCAAACTTTGCTGAAACTATTGCCAGCGACGAAGTCCTCAATTGTGTTCGATGCTGTTATGAACTTTGCGATGGGCGCAGGAACACTATTATGCGAAGACAAAGTAACGGAATATCTGAAGCTGTATTACGCCAGTATTTCGCCGTCGAACGTTCTAAAGTCGTTAGAATTGTCGTATAAACGTTTCATGAACACGTCGAACACGAAAGATCGTTGCGATGTTCTCAAGTACTTTTTATTGCCGTCTTTCGACGATTGCGGTATTCAAACGATGGAAAATTTCTTCGAGCGAAATATGAAGGAAATTTACACAACGATAATGCAAAAAGCAACGGAAAATTTGAGTGATCGTCAGCAGCTGTTCGTCTCGAAGATCGGTTGTTACAATCTCGTGGAGATAATGTTCGCGAATCTTCCGCGCGATCGTATAGACTGTCCGGAGAGTCCGATAACGATCAGTACGATCGGCTCGCCTTCCGGTAAAAAATTTACGCAGCGTATCTTTCAGAGCATTCTGCCAGTGCGACAACTACGCGCGATCGACGGTGACAATCGTGAAATCGTTCGACTCGTTCACTGCGCGGCTTACAATTGTTGCATAGCGATCGTCAGCATCACGCGAGACGAGAAATTTTATCTCGCTGCGTTCGGCGAAAATCGCGAGAAGAAACAACTCATATGGGAAAATATCGTTGATACAAATAGAAAATACGAGTTGCGACAGACTTCGAAAGAATATCCTAAGGAGCGAAAGAAACTCGTCAACATAAGAAAATCGGCGAAAGAGAAGAAGAATGTCGACGATCGTTATTCCTACATAAAGAGTTACGATCTCGCGACGTCGACGCTGAGCGAAAATATATGCGCTTACGATCTGAACGCCGTTAATTTGATGCCGCGATCCGAGATGCGTCATCGGGACGAAAACATGTCGTTGACTTTGGAAATCGACGATCTCAACGATCACGAATGCATGGCGCCGGTATGCGCGCTTCTGATTCATATGCTTAACAACGAGATATCGGTTCCCAAAATCGGACAAAATGCGGAAAAGCTTCCCCAATGGATGTCCTCGTTTCGTCGATCGATGTCCTCGGAACACGCGAATGTTCGATTGTTCACCTTGAAAATCGTACTTAATACACAAGCAGTTTTCAAGCCTTACGCCGGTCACTTTCTCGAGCCGATAATCACGACGATCTATCAGTCTCTGAAAGACGGTCCGTTGAATTACGTGATAACCGACGGTCTCGTGATGCTAGTAGACTGGCAAACGGACGCCATTCCGAATTCGGACAATTGCAAGAAATTGGCGCAATTGTTGGTAACTTTACTCGTTGAAAAGGGAACAGCCGCGCCGACGAAACACATCGTTAGCTACAACATGAGTATATTAGAGATGATCGTCGACGCTTGGCACGAGTGTCTATCCATTCCCGCAGGTTTAACCCATCGAATGTCGCAAATGGATCCCATAGCGGTGCGTCTCGTGCTGATATTTCTGACGAACAAAATGCCGGAAAAGATCGCGACGCGAGAGGATGTTTGGAATTATCTGGAAAAATCGATGCAGCATTGGAAAGATCGAGAAGAACCGGTTTTGCAGACTTACGAAGCTGTAGGATTGATGCTAAAGTATTCGGAAGCCATGGAAAATTTTGACGACAGAAAGAACACAATCGTCGAAACTGCCCGACGAGTTTTTCGCGATATGCAGACATCGAATCCCGGAAGATTGGTGAAATGCATCGACGCACTCTGCAAAGCGTATCCCAATGTTACGGAAGAATTTTATCAGTTCGTCTCGTCGAGTCGTTTGAGAGTCGAAAACACAAACGTGGCGAAGTGTCTTCAAGTTTTCTCGCTGATTATACCGAAATTGAGCGAAGATGACATCGCGAAAGAGTTGAATTACATGCAATTTAACAGTTTATTGGAGAATAAGGTATTGTCCTGCGAAAAGAAATGTCTGGAGATAGCGAAACAACTCGTACCGCTGCTGGGATCCTCGAGATTGTTACCACTTATAGAATTAGTCGCGACTTACGCGGAGCACGAAATTCTCGAGTACAGAAGCATCTGTTACGAGGTCTTCACGACGCTGTATAAAAAATATTCGTCGGATAGTAAGAACGATCCTGCGGTCCGAGAGATGATGGACGCGAGCAAAAGAATTCTTCTCTCGGGTCTCTTAGATCCGGCGGAATCGATACAACAAACGGCAATAGAATTTTGGACGGATGTAACGGACGTGAGGAACAAATGTTCCGAACGTTTAATCGATATTCTCGACACCTACACTTCGGGCGTCGAGAAGAATTATCTTCAAATAATGACGCTGTTGCTTCTCGAGTTGACGAAAAAATCGGCGGACTATGAGAAAAAAATGTTTAAACCCCTCCATCACTGTAGTTATCACGAACACGCAATATCGGTATCCTGGAAATCGCGGAATTTCGAATCGCGAATTCCTCTCTTTGCACCATCGCTCGCCAGTCGTATGAGTCAACGATTGACACAATACAGTTACTCGATGGGACATTCATCGTCGTCGTATGACGGAATTTCGCAAGAAAATTACATGTTACGCGCGACCAACGCGCCGCAATTCGAGGCGACGTTCCTCGGCGAGGCTTCGATGGCCGGAAGAAGCGCCGTAGGTCCGGCGGAAGATGGAATATTCGCGATTCCCAAAGTTCCGGAACCATCGAGAAACAAAGTATCGCGAAGATTCTTAGCCGATTGGTCGGAGGCCAACAATTCGTCGAGGAAAAAACAAGCGGCGTCGACGTTTGCAGAACAGGAATATCGACGAGAAAATTTGTCGAGACGGCGAAGCAGCGTGAAGTTATATCGAAAGTATCGAATCGGTGATTTTCCGGATATAGAGATAAGTCACGCAACCGTCTTGGGACCGATGCAGCAACTTGTTAAGAAAGATCCGATGATCTGCAAAAATTTGATAGTATCGTTGTTACGTTCGTTGATCGACAGGATCTCAGGTACCAATGAAACTGAATCTTACTGCGCGGTGTTGTCGGAGAAATTAACGAGAATTTTGACGAAACGACGAAGAAACGGCGCCGTAATACCGGCGATCTTCGAGATAATGTTCAACGTTCGCGAACTCGAATTTCCGTGGGAAATAGTGACGGAAGTCGCGCGCACCGACGGCCTCTACGCTCAGGGAGCTCTGTTAACCGAACGTAGTTTGCTACAGGAGATCGACGACACCGAACCACCGACGAAAAGGCCGCGAGTCGAGAATCCTGAAAATCAGAATAAAAATATCGATCGATGGATCGAATTAGCCGGTCTCTACGAATCCATGGATGAGGTCGACGTTGTTTTAAGTATTTTTAAGGGGGAAATGTTCAGCGAAGAGCTTCACCTCGCGTCCGCCGCGCGAGCGGCCGCCGAGTGGGAAAGAGCAGAGATTTCTTACGGAAAAGCTTACGAATCGGAGAGCGGAGATAAAATAAAACGCCACTGTCTTCGAGGAACTTTCGAGTGTTTGAGTCGTCTGACGAAATGGAAGAAATTGGATAACGTAATCGAGACGAAAGTAAAGCCGAATTACGAGACGTTATTGGACGTCGACAACGCCGATGCCGAGTGGATCGCGCCGTGGATATTTCGCGCCAATACTCATAGAATTTTGGACGCTCAAGGAAGCGACAAGTTCGTCAATTCCCTCCAATCTTATCTTCAAAATGCCGTCAAGTGTCAGAGATTAAAGGAATTATTTGGCGAAGAAACGGCCGTCGTAATCGTGAAAGAAAGACCCGAAGTTTCGCGGGATTTTCTCAACGGAAGTTGCGAAAAAATTCGTGAAAATTGGATACAGCTGAGTCCTCTCGCGGTTCCGCTGAGATCGCGAGCCGTCGTTAAGTTACGAGGTATTCACGATATAGATAGTTATCTTAAGACTATCGAGAGTCCCGATGTACTGGAAAGTACTCGATCGTTGCTGAATTATTGGGAGAACAGCGTTCCTTCCATTCGCGACGATTTGCTCTCTTGGGACGATCACTTGTCATACCGATCGTACTTCTCCTCGAATTTAACGAAAAATCTCGACTCCGAGAGTCAAGAAGGTCTCGAAGCAGCGAGCAAACTTTGCTCTATCAGAGTTCAACAGATGTTGAAACTCGTGGAGTGCGCGATAAATCAGCGGAATCGACACGTCGCTAAGAAGTATCTTCTTCGGGCGGAAAAAGAATTGGACGATTGCGAACAATCGATCGTCGATAATTTCGAATTGAACGCCGTAAGATTCAAATTTTTGAACGCTGAGATGATGAATGAGACTGACGGGCGTTTGAAACAATACGTTTCGTGTTGGAAAAAATCTCACGAGCTTCTCAACAGCGAATATCTCAGCGAATCGTCGGAAGTCGCGCTGAGAGAAATAATAAGCACAATGGCCACATCGTTGGGTCGTATAGCGACGAATCGTCCGGAATTTTTCAACTCTCTAACACAGCAAACGAGTATAATTCGTGATATCTTCACGGAACGTATAGATTTCGACAACGTAACGGAATCGTTGAATTTTTACAGTTTCACGAATTTGAAGAAATGCTGTACGATCGCCGATGAAATGGGCGAATGCCATCTTCGACTCGGGAAATATTGTTACGAAAATATGTTTGAAAATGGTGCGGATACGGAATTATCCCGTGAATTCGTAGGCGCAACGTTGAGAGCGATGGTCTGCGGTTCCGATGAGGCAACTCACTATTTTCCGTGTTTGCTGAAGGAAGAATTTTTGGCCAACGAGGAAACTCAACGGATATTTCGTAACGAAACCGCGAGAGTCGAAACTTGGCGTTTTCTCATATGGCAAACCCAACTTTTGTCGCATTTGGGAAGTTCCGTGGGAATTTTCGTAATGCCGATTATCAAAAGAATGATAGAGACGTATCCGAACGCTTTGGTATATTCGTTGCGTTTGACTTTGGATACGAAACCACATCTTCGCAATGATCCATCGATTCTGGAGCTCACCGATCTTTTGGCTGACAAAAAAGAGTTCAACAGATTTCTCGAAGCCATGCAGTACGTTGTGCAGCCGGAGCTCTACTTGGATTATCATCTGAAAGAGTTGTTGCGAAATTTGTCGCGCGGCAGAGCAACGGTCGTCGACGATTTGATGAAAAAAGTATATCCATCAACGATCGGCGATCAAAATTGCCCGATGCAAGGTGAAATTTACCGTAAAACTATCGCGGCGTACAAACAAGAGATCGAGAAAATGTCGGAAATGCCCGATGAAGAGATAGGACCGCGTGTCGGCGTTCTAATGAATCGTCTGAAACATTCCCTCAATAAACGCGGAGATAGAAACGAACTAAAGTCCTACAGTCCGTGGTTACGGGACTTTGTGGGTCGCGAGATCGAAGTACCGGGACAATACACCGGTGAGAGAAAACCGATGCCGCGTTATCACGCAAAAATCGTAAAAATCGAGCCGATCGTCAAAGTAATGAAATCCCAACGTCGACCAATAAGAATAACGATCGTCGCGAACGACGCGAAAAATTATCGTTTCCTTGTGAAATTCGGCGAGGATCTGCGATTGGATCAACGAGTCGAACAAATTTTCGACGTGATGAACAAAACTTTTAAATCCGATGTCGCGTGTTCCCAGCGACGATTGTCGCTCGATACTTATCAAGTTTTTCCGCTCTCCGGTTCGTTGGGATTCATACAATGGATCGATGGCACGAGAACACTTATGGATTACATAAATTTTTCTCTCGACGACAAGAAGAAAAGTTGTCTTTGTCAAGCGGAGAAAGACTACAAGGAATGGATCGCAAACGCTGCCCCCGGAAGAGGGGAATCCACGCAGTACAGAGAAGCGCTGAAGTATAAGGCCGACGAGGTAAAAGCGAAAATGAATGATCTTGGAAACAAAATCGATTGGGATGTTTTGAGAAAAACTTTTGTACTCGTGAGCCCATCGATGGAGAGTTTCATGTCGTTGCGACAAAATTTTACGACTAGTTACGCGTCGATGTGCGTCGCACAGTGGATACTTGGAATAGGCGATCGTCATCTTGGAAACACACTGATCTCCGTTGAATCCGGACGAAGTCTCGGCATCGATTTTGGTTCGGCTTTCGGCGGTGGTATAGATCAGTCGGTACCGGAGCTCATGCCTTTCCGATTGACTCCGCAAATACGAGGATTACTCAAACCATTCAATGAATACGATTTGATGGGAGCGACGATGATTCATGTTCTCAGAGCTCTGAGAAACGGTAAGGGACCGCTTCTCGCGTGTTTAAACGTCGTTGCGTACGAACAACTCAATTGGGAGGATCACGTAAACAAATTGTCGGAAGATACGCAGAGCGAAGCTGTCGGTGAGTTGGACGATAATTTTTCGAGATAATAAAAATAAAGTTTAAAAAATCGTCATTTCCAATGAATTAATGACTTTTTTTGTTTTTATGGGGATTCGAATTGATTAATTGTGCGGTTAATATTTTTCAGATATCAAATGGTTACCGGCGAAAAAAGTGAGCATCGTGTCCAAAAAATTGGAGGGCGCGAAACCGTCGACCGTTACATTGGAACAATTGGCGGATCGGCACTCTGACAAAGAGTATTATTTCCGGTACACGGCGATTGTAAACGGTACCGATTCCGATGAAAAGTCAAAAAGAGCGTTTATGAAGGAAGATAATTTATCGCCGGAGGAACAGGTAATGTTTGGAAAGCTCTTTACATACTGGAGAATAAAATTTAAACAATCGGTATGAGTTAATGTTTGATTTTACAGGTTCAATGTTTGATAGAACAAGCAACTGATCCGAATGTATTTGGACGCGCGTATGCAGGATGGACACCTTGGCTATGAATATCGACGCATAATGATATACTTATAGTTTTCCTATTCTTATAATTTTATACGTATCGTTGTAAAATCAATTTTTATTCAAATATATTTTTTGAATGAATATCGTTCGTTTTTTCGAAAAATTATATTGTTCACGCTGAAAAAGATCGATATTCTTTGACGATCGATAAGTCCAAAATTATAGGGGTAAAATATAGGATAAAAATGACCGTCAATTCTTCCAAATCAAAAAATATTAGAAAATCGTTTTTTCGAATTGTTTTTCAATTTGAAATTTTTTTAAAACGTTTTTCATCGTTTTTTTTTAACACTAAAGCGGGCGTAATGTTTGCATCTTTGGATGCGTCCCTGTCGGACCAATATAAAAACATTCTAAACAGAAGGCAAATATCCCAACTGCTCATCGCTACTAAATGCGTACCTAACTGATCGATGATGATATTGAAACATTTTCTTTCCCCTACTGCGCGGCTCACGTGATCAACTGTGTCACTAAATTTTTCATTAAATTCTCATGATTTCACGATTTATTGTTATTGTTTTAAGTAGGTCAGTAGTTGGGACATTCACCGTTGCCCGCGACTGTACTGCCACACGAAACGAAGAAACCAACAGAGAATCATAACCTCGAAAAAAAAAAAAACCTTCCGGCGGTTCAATATATCACATCGTTTCGAACAAATCACAAAACAACAATGAATAACATCGATTAATACACGAAAATATAAATTAAAGAAAATCTTAACTTTAATAATGAATAGAATGCGAGTACGCAGTAGTTTGTTGCACGATGTTAATCGCGTTGTTTACGCGATTACAGGCGGCGTTCGTTCACGACGTTGTTCCAATGTAAACAACACGAAAAATCGTTTTTTCCGAAGTAACGTCGAACCGTCGTTGATTATTTCATCGACGAATTACGCAAGTGACATATCGTCGCGAATTTTGTCGGATAAAAATGTTGTATCGTCGCGTAACAATAAAATGCGCGTATTCGGTGAATCGCGGAGTAGCGGAAACTATGGATTTATTAAACGATCGAATTTCATTCTCACAACGCCTTGTCGCAATGCGATTAATATTTCTTGTAATGTACGCCAGTTTTCCGATTTATCCGCACTAAATGGCGAGTTACCAACTCTCCGTTTAACAGGAGTCTGGAAAACTTTGTCAGAAAGTGCGCTTGTAGAATTTACGCAGGACTCGCTGGTCTGGTTACACACAGCGACGGGTCTACCCTGGTGGGCGACAATAGTTTTGACGACTTGGAGTATCAGAGCGGCCGTAACTCTGCCGCTGGCATTGTATCAACATTACATAATTGCAAAAGAACAGAATTTGAAATTTGAAATGGATGATATCGTTAAGCAGTTGAAAAAGGAAACTAACTATGCAGTCGATGCACATCAATGGACGGAAACGTACGCCAGAGCAATGTACAATCGTTCGGTGAGCGTCCGTCGCAATTTTTCATTGATTTTCAATGTTACAGTCATATAATGGAAATTTCTATTTTTCAGCTGAAAAAAGAATGGCAAAAACTGATCGAACGAGACAATTGTCATCCAGCGAAAGGAAGCATTCTTGTCATCGTTCAGATACCAATGTGGATTACGCTGTCCGCTGCTCTAAGGAATATGTGTTACATGTTACCCTATCGTAATGAAAGTGAGCATTTTTTTTCGCGCGATTATTATCAAAGAGATAGAAATCCAATTTAAAGTTTAGAAAAAATGGTAAAAATTCGCGTCTATAATCATAATTTGTTTTTCAAATATAGAAGAATTCACGAATTTTCATTATTACGTACTATCGCGAAGATTATTCATTTAAAATTCGCGACTGTGAGTCCAATTTATTGCGAGCGTATAGAAGAATTCATGAATTTTGACGATTACGTTAATTACCATTATTTTAAATTCAAAATTGGCGACGATGAGCGCAATTAGTTTTGAAGGTATAGAAGAACGCATGGATTTCCACTACGATATTCTGTTACAATTATTATTAATGAAAATATCGTGTTTATCTGTTTACCTAATCTGTTTGACGAGTATAAAAGAGTATATGAATAATTTTAATTATAATGAATTATTACGTTCATTTTAATTTATAAACAGAAGAAAATATCTTCCGTAGGCGCGTACGCGACTTATCTTGAGCTATCGACCGGTGGATTCGGCTGGATAACGAATCTCGCTGACATCGATCATTTTTTCGTAATTCCGATAACACTTGGATTAATGAATTTGATGATAACAGAGGTAATTATTCTCTTGCATTAAAAATTACGATTAAAAAAATCGAATACAACGTGTTATATCTATTGTGTAATTCCCGTTACAGATGCACGTGATGATGAGAGTCAAACAGCCGACAAGAATCCAAAGGTACATAACGAATTTTTTCCGAACCGTATCTCTTGCTATGATACCTTTGGCTTCGTTCGTTCCCGCGGTAAAATTATAGTTTCTATTATAAATTCCATTCAATTTTTTCTCGAAATTTCGCTCATTTCTACGATTATTTTTACTGCAGGGATTGAGTCTCTATTGGGCGAGCAGCAGCGCGTTCGGCATTCTTCAAAATTTCATTTTAATGTCACCGCGGGTTCGAGAATTCGTCAGAATACCCCCAACGGAAAGCGACATCGACAAGCCTTACAGACACTTGTACACCCATTTTAGGAAACGAATTGGTTTCAAGGACATCGCTGTACCAAAGAAATCAGAAAAATTGTAAAGACTCGTTATTTCCGGGTTATTGCAAAGGTATGTTATTTTCACAGCTGCACGAGTTTAAAATCTTAAAATAATATATCATGGATCGTCGGCGGACAGTCGAGAGTTGAAGAAACATTCGTGCGTTATAAATAAATAAAATGTTTACTCCAAAAAGTATTTATCATCGATACCGCAATTATTTATCGAAATGTGTGAAATTGTCGGGCGATAAAAATTGAGCGCAACGCCAATGAGTTTTTGTGAGCAATTTATGCCGCATGTTGTTTGGATCTATGGAAATGAGTGATTCATAGGACCGGAAAACGAATCTTTAATGAGACCTTCGTATTCAACGTCCGGAGACACGAAATCCATTGACTCACCTTTGACTACAATCTGAATAGTTAAAGACGCGGTATTTACCGGCTAATGCCGTCATAATATTGACTAATGAATGTCTGCGCGCCTCCGATCCCAATATTTGCACGTAAAACGTTTTTATACGTATAGCAGTTGCAAAAACAGGTTGAATGAGTTTTTGACGGGCAGCTGTGCCTCGTGCTGAAGATCGGTGAAATGGACGGAATTTCCCCCGCCGAAGGCGAAAGGCGAATGCGCGCGGGCTGAGGCCACCTGTATATAAAAGCTTTTTGCTAGAAAATAGTCTCATCAGACTACAGATTTCAGTTGTTCGCAATGGCGTTCCATATAAACGCAAAGCTATCCTTCATTTTCTTGTGTATTTCCGTATACGTTTTTTATACGTGTGAAGGATATCCGACCGAAGAATCTCCTTCCGCATCGGAAGTATATAGTGTGCATTTAGATACTCCAAAAACTGCAACTGATAGTCCTGTAGTGTCAGCGATAGACCTTAATAATGTAAGTAAAATTTCGTGTAAAGTTTAATTTATTTTTATTTAAAAAAATGGGAATTTGAAAACCCGTGCGGTTTTTTAATTACGCCTCTTGGAGTTTCACCGTTCAATCATAAAAAAAATGAAAATGTTTCACTTCAATTTTTGTGATATATATATTTTGTAGAAGTTCTGCCATCGAACAATATTCCTATAGGTTAGTTCGGTTTTTTCACGATATAAACCGTAATAAAGTATCTAAAAGTAGTTTAAAGCTCTTGAAAGTAATACCGATGGGATTAAGTGACTCTATTGAAAAATTTGTAAAAATGCGAAATCATTCATCCGTTCCGTTCGTTTTTGGAAATCTGTTGGGATAAAGATATTTTTGTCGTCTTCGCTGAGTGCTGAACGCACCGTACCCTTCGGGCCCCTCATCGCCCCTTCTTCTCGCCTCGTATTCAACTTAACGGGTTTTTTCTTTTTGCACGGGAAACGAAGAGTGTAAAGTAAAGAGCCAAAAAAAAACGTAATGTCGTTCCCTTTAATTGAAGAATTGAATTACAATTATGCATAATAATTATTTATTACCACTTAACTACTACTGTTTTATTATTAAACTTATTAATAATTCGCAATTTGTATGATTACAGGAAATAACTCGCGAGGCAATTCCGGGGTCGTGTACTCAATTCACATTTTGTTTAAAAGGCAAATGCAAAGTTATGGAATGTTCGCAAACCTGGAAAATATATTTGTTCGATCCGATAACCAAGACGTGTGTCGCCCCCAACAGTTTGGAGGGAATTCGACTTCAATCGACTTGCGGACCTTCGGGTGTTTATATATAAAAATTTAGTCAAATATCGTATTTACCAATTAAATTTCTCAATGAAAAATTAATGAAAAATTGAGTCATCACTTAAATCCGTCGTTTTTGTATTTTTCTATACCTGCGTCGGGTTTCCGACCTTCGATCGTTTCGTTTTAAATTACTTTGAAGAATTTCTTGATTAGTAATTTCTATTAAAAGTTTTTATACAATTCAATTGCGTTGTTTTTTTTTTTCGTATGTTTCGTAAATCATAGAAATAGATAATCAAAAAGTAACGCGACATTGATACTCTTGAATTTCTTGATTAGTGATTTCTATTAAAAGTTTTAATACAATGCAATTGCGTTATTTTTTTCTGAATGTTCGGTAAATCATAGAAATAGAAAATCAAAAATTAACTCGACATTGATACTCAGCGTTCGAAGATACCGAGTCGATTGACCTCTGACCGCCGTTCGGAGGGATAATCTCGTGGTATTTCCCGGCGGTTAAAGCAACTGACCAATGTGTTTTCTCGCGTCTATATATCGCTTTCTGCACACGAAACATTAGTGAGACAAACATTAAACAAAAAAACAACAACAAAAAATACAAGTATACTACGAATTGCCATTTAGTCAGGCGATCGTCTCTATATGCTACAAATCGCGGAGATGGAATTCGCCGAAATGGGATATGTAAAAGATAATGAGAATCGTATAAAAGCTTTGCGAAAGAGTTAAAACCGTTCAAAGTGGAGTTTGCAGTGATACGCAATGAAGTTCCATCTAAACGCGAAACTATGTCTCATCTTTCTGTACGGTTGCGCATTCGTTTGTCAAACGTATGCGGCGTATATAGTTGAAAAAATTCCTTACGCATCCGAAGAGAATAATTTCCTCGCGGATAATGCAAAAACGGCGACAACTGAGGAACCCGCGGTACAGATGGATACAACACTGGATGCCGATGCCGTTCCGGAAGTAAATAATTTTGATGAAGTCAGTCAACATACGGCTACAGCTGAGAAACATGAAGAATACACGATTAGTCCACCTCCGTCCGCAGGGGATGAAACAACTTTGAATATTGGTACTCCGCGAGATACGCCACCAGTGGTAACGGATGCACCCAAAGTTGACGTAAGTAGAATTCTGCGTGTACCGGTGAACTCGTTTTTTTTCCTACG
Source organism: Buathra laborator (assembly GCA_934046635.1). Lineage (NCBI taxonomy): Eukaryota > Metazoa > Arthropoda > Insecta > Hymenoptera > Ichneumonidae > Buathra > Buathra laborator. The sequence continues at coordinate 13,608,779 of OW203900.1, forward strand.
CGGAAATTGACGAACGAAAGGGGTAAAAATAAAAATAAATAAAAGTGATGATTATAATAATAATTTTTTTTGTGTGATTGTAGAAAGTAACTCTTGAGTCGCTTCACGGATCCTGTACGAGATTCAGAATATGCATAAACGATGTTTGCAGCATTGGAAATTGTAACGACTATAGTTGGGAGCGAATGATATTTAACCCGATAACCAAACGTTGCAGCCGCCACTATGATTCAGGAATGAATTTTTTCGCCTATCATCGTTGCCAACGGCGTCTTTATTGGTCGCGCGATCTTTTTGATTAATCGCGAATTTTTACGTAAGTCCGAGTAATTAGAATTGTGAGAATAACAGTTCGTCGATTAAAAACGGTTAAGTTATTAGGCGCCACAATTCTTATTGTCGTTACGTAAATTAATTTTTGGGTAAATAAATTCTTCGGAAGATATGAAAACATTTTCGATACATGCGAAATATTTTATTCGTACGTAACATTTATAGTGTACAATTTCAACGCGAAGTTACGGTAATATTTTATACGTCGTCCTTTTTGATTATCTGAATGACTCATAGAATTTGAAGAAAAACTAACGCGATATATATGTATATATGCAGCGTCTGGAGATACCGAATCAATGAACCTTTGACCGCCGCGCGAATGGAGAAATTTGTATATTTCGAAAGTAATAAAACAATATTAAAACAATGGATGTTTACGCGTCACTGTGTTATTGTTTATATGTAAATAATGTGTGGAGGCAATGATTTTTAGATGTTGATGAAAAAAAAGTTCTCAAAACGTCGAATTCTATCGGAAATAGGGAGAAAATCGCGTTTGAAGTTTTGGATTCTTCCCGACCAGGTAACGGCATCAATAAACGCTTCGGCCATTCGCCGGTCACCCTATTTTGTGTATTTCTTCCCGTACGACACGATAAGCCACTCATTTTCATTGTATAACAATCGGAAAATTAAAATATTGCCGTTTTTCTGAAAAGTAGTTTTGAAAATTAAAAAAATCCTCGAAATCCGGATTTTTAGGTTGTAGGAGGTTCGCTCTTGTCTCTGCACGAAATTTAACACGAAATTGAGAATATTCCGCGAAATTACCTCATCGAAAAATATAATTAAATTTACGGATTGTCGTTTTTGGAGGTCATTTGAAAACGCGGGACACATCGTCGTCTGCTTGTCTACTCATTTCGCAATTAGTCATCGACGAAATGATGGGTACGGCTGTCAAAGTTTTTGGCTGTAGTTTACCATAACGATATATCTCGTTCTTTGGATCAAATCGTGTCAACAGCTTAAAGTTTAATGTACACGCGTGTCGCGATGTTGTCCGGCAACTTTCGGCGCTCTTACGGAAGGATAATACGGACCTTGAGCCAAATTTGTCACTGAATACCAAATACGAAACTTCGGATACAGAACCAATTTCCGAAGGCACGAGGTAACTTGGAGATAAATTGACGAGAGTACAAGAATACTTACGATTTTTGGAAGGACACTTATCGTTGAACGGTCAGGGAGAGGTGAGGGATCGCAGGGGTTTCGCCGAAACAACGCCAGGAGCGTACATTCCGGCAAAGGTACATTGAGAGTAAGAAAGGGGATGTTTCAGCAGCCGGAGTCTCGCAAAGCTCCGTCGATCAGTCAGATTTCACGCCGTCGATACGATCGAAACTACCGATATACGCAACGGGACTTGTAGTGAACTTATAGATTTCTACATATGTATTTTTGCAACCGATACAATATTTTTGTTTGTTATTAATAGTGAGGCGTGAAGTATGAAGTGAACATGAAAAGCTCGAGGGGATGTTTCAGCAGTCGGAGTCTTGAAAAGCACCGTCGGTAAGTCAGATTTCCAGCGAGCCGCGATGTATGAATAAACTATTTGTTGCATTGCAACTACGACTCAATTTTGGCTAAAAACGTTGGAAAAACATTGAATTTGCTTTTAAAATCCTTTCGCCGCGTTTTTTTATCACTTTTATATTGTCAGCCTTTATGCTTTTTCAATAATGGTCCATCAATAAAACGGGTAAAACGAGATGCAAAACACGCAAAAATGGTGGAAAAATGTTCGCGAATTCGAATAAAAATCGATTTGCATAAAAAATTAACTGTAATCGAAAAATATTAAATAAATGAAAATTAGTTGCTTAGACACTTTTATTGCGGTATATTACATGAATTAATTATACTATACATTATTATTTATTATACTATATATATAATATATCACGAAGAGTAATTACATTTGGTATCTCCTTATTGTTCGCAAAAATCGCGATTAATCCATAACAATCGGTTATCCTTTTATCTCATTGAAATCTTAGAGATTTACGTACTAATACAACCTGACTTTACGAATAACTTGGGAGACACGCCTCGAAAAGATACAGATACACCCACAGTCCTAATTACAATATGTTACATCGTTCGGGATTTTTAGAAATTTGTTTTTTTTTTTTTTTTTCAATTTAGTAATCGCCTCGTATCCCGAAACAATAAATTTTCGGCAATTGTTCGAATGGAAATTACATATCCATATAATATTTAATAATCCCTGGAGCAATGATGGATTCGTTGCTCGTTCATTAGATTTTTTTTTGTTTTTCTCGCGAACTCTCGTTTTAGTGAAATTTCACGGATCTTATCACGTAACATTGATTTCCTCGTCCTCCGTGCAATCGTCTTGTCCGTTTGGACTCGCGAGAGGACTCGCGTCGCTGAGATCCATATTCGGTTTGTCACCGACCGCGTCACTGAGATCCGGATGGGGGTTGTTTTTGTTCGGCAGTGTTTGCTCCCGGGAACCACCGTTTGCCAATAACTGTCGTTCCTTATTGTTCCGCCATTTCATTCGACGATTTTGAAACCATATTTTTACCTACAATAGAAAAAGAAAAACAACATATATATAATGAATATTCGATAATTACCATTTTATGGAATTGTAATTTTATCGATAAATACTCTAATGCATTATATCAATTATCTCGAAAAATATATTCGTCGAACGCGAACACAACATCGGGGAGAAAAATAAAAATTCATCGAACTCCATTCTTCATCGTGTGCGTCACTTTCGTAAGCGTTCTTTATTTTTATCGCTAAAAGAAAGCCGATAGAGTTCCCGATGAAATTCACTCCGTGGCTAGAGGAGGGGTTGCCGACGATATCGAGAGAAATGACGGGGAGTTAAACGGGGATTACAGTTCGCTAAACGTTCCGTCGGGTATACTACGCGACGGGGGTTTATTTCAATCGCCAGGGGAAGAGGTGGTTTCGAAGGCACTTTCGTCTTACCGTCGTCTCTCGCACCCTCTCGATCCAATCGGATCGTTCCGGGTCCCGCCCTATCGCCAATCGTTGCTCCGGACCGCAGTAGAAACAGCCGAGTTGTGCTTCTCGCTTTCTCTCACTGAGAATTCAATCGAATTTTCTCGATCGTTTCTCTGTCTCGCCGCCGTTTATCGAGTCGCCGGGCGCGTTTCCACCCCTTAAGTCGGGAATACTCTGGGCATTCGGTAGAGTCCGCAAAGATAGCACTCCTATTTCCACAACGTTAAAGAGCGTATGCATTACCCTACCCCTGTCTGAGAACTCACACACGATGAGATCCACCGGCTTTGCCGTTCAACGGGCAAACGTCAAATGCACAGATTTCCCTCCATTTGTAGTCGCGACCCCTCTGCCTCGCGATCACCCTATACTCAGACGAGCCGAATACCCGAACACGCATGGTCTAGTAACCATTACCCGAGCATATGTACGGCGACCGCACGTGTATCAGCATGTAAATTCCGGTACGCATTTCCTCGGTTCAACATATCCATAACAGTCCGATCAAAATATGTGTAAACGTTACACGAAAAACCATAAAATCGCGAACAGTTTCAAATGAGTTCACAAATATGGACGTTATTAACGCATGTTAAACATAAATAGCGATCTAATGTAATGAAATCTGTTTTTTTCACGATCACTAGAAATCCATATATCCAGTGACGATCACATTGTAGATCATTAAGGGATCATCTCAGTGTGACGCGCATAAAAATTACTGATATGCATGCATTTTTTTTTTTCGATTAATAAAAGTCGCTAATAAGTTCGATTTTTTTTGGTTAATAACCACACTTTGGTTAATAAAACACTCGAGATGAACAGAAAAAAAAATGTATATCGGTTATTTTTATGTTTTTTACGATGGTTGTGGACGGTACAAAATTATGCTTATAAAAATTGGCGTTCGAATCGAATCGATCGAGAATTGCAAAAAGATTATTAATCAGAATGGAAAACTGAAACTCATGAAAATCAGAATGGAAGATATAGAGGATTTTTTTTTAATGAAGATTGATAAAATGGCGCCGATTTCAAAATTAAGGGTTGTATTGAGTTTTTTTACAGTTTTTCGTTCAAAAAAATGTGAAGTTAAAAAAAAAAAAGCTTTCATTGCGCCCTAAGAAATGGCGTGAAGAAACATTGAAAAACCCCTCGAAGATATTAACGCACGTATAGATGATATATTTTTGTGCCCGAAATGAATCGCTATGTATACTGCGCATAACAATGATATGAAAGTTTCTCACAATATCTGTTTTATGCAATCATAGAAATTACATCTCAACATACTTGTCCAACTTTTTTACAGCACTTAACCTGTAATCGAATCTTCGCTCACGCTGACGGCAAAACCAAGAATGCAAAAGATCGAAGGTAGTCATTGAGATCGCGTATTTATTTTCGACATAAATTTCAAATTTCTTTTCAATTATTCACTATTTTCATTTCAATTTTACGTATCGAATACGCCGCGTGGACATAAATCGTAGCGTATAGTGTAAACTAGTTGTGTATTTAGATCGCTTGTACGCTAACATGTTTACATATGCTTTCGTGACTGCCGGTTGAGTGTGTTGTCGGTATTGTTGAGTATACATAGCTATATATATTGCGGTACAGAGTACGTCAACAGCCGCATATAGTGAATTTATCCCACCCTCAAGGTCGCCTCCGGTATATACCTCCCCGTCGGTGGTAGTGCCGGCAGCAGCCGCGAAAAGTTGACCCTAACAGCGGCAACCCCGTTGCGGATTGATTTTATATATCGCCGGTGCTGCTTTCCGAATTTTCATTTGGATACCGGAGGCGTGTGCAGTTGACACCTCGACTCACTACCGTCGGGTCTTTCGCTCTTTCTCTGTCGCCCTCTCTTTTTCTCTCTCACTTACTCGTTTATATATCACAGTATATATGCATGACGCCCTCATCCTTTCGCCCGCAACGTGGAAGGTGTCAAATTTTAACCGACAACCAATCGAAGGGTGGGTGTTGCCGCAATTTTTTTTTTTTGGTTTTTTTTTTTTTTTCAAGAATAAAGAGCAAATTGCCAACGAGCAGAAATATTTTTTTGTGGATCCTCTTGTGCCGAAAGTTGCAAATTCTTTTGTTATTCAATAATGAAAGTAATTGTTTAGCATTTGCATAATAAAATTAGCGATCGACCTTAATTTTCCGAAAACTTTTCAACGCCGTTGTAACGTTTCTTCGTTACCGGTAATCGAATTTGTTTCGTTGTCGAATAATTAAATGTAAATTCTCGATCGACAAAGTCGTCGAGGAGCGAACATTTGGCTCGGCTATCGACTTCGTTTCTTCGCCTCGTCCTTTCTTCGTTTCTATAGTACGAACGTGTAACACGCGCGAGCCAAGAGCGGGGTGATTGATTGTCCCGTCAGCGGCAGGCGCAGAAAGCACCCGAGAGGACCAACAGAAAGTAACAAAGCCTCGTAGTCTCATACGGACGATCGAGGTAAGGATTTCGTTTGTCGTGCAATACACACACGAAAGCCTCCCGATGGCCGAGCGTAGTATATCGCACTGCGATTTCTATACTTAACACGCTTGTCGACAAAGTTGAATTGACGCGTACACTACGCAATGGGGGTTGCGTTGAAAATTGTCGGGCGGTACGTTCTTTGATTTCCTCTTTTGTTACCAAAAATGTGGTCAACAAATTTTTTTTATCAGAGTTTCGAAAAAGCTTTTCGCTGAGCGTATGCTGAGGCTCTTTCCTCTCAGTCGGGTCTTAAACCGGCGAAACGATTTGTTCGAATTCATCATATTTTACTCGAAGAAATTTACTTATATCAAGAAATGTATATACCGACCGCAGATAACCATTGTTTTTGTATAAAAAAGTATAATTCTCGTGCTATTCAACGTGATCATCATTAGCCCCTTATCAAGGGTCTGCCTAATCAAATGTGTCAGTAGAGCAGTTGGAATGTCAAACCGCAAAGCTTAATCCCCATCTAATTCAGTCGTTCAAATAGTCCTCGAGAATTTCTCAATAGTTCCAATCGTCTCCTACTCGTCTTGAATACATGATAGGTATAGTATATCATATATAGTTACGAAATGGTTGCAAGGAACCCAACCGCATGGATCGCGTGGATTAGGCATAATGACATTTGAAACGCGTTATAGAGTAAGCGCGAGTGGGTAATCGTTAAACGATTGGCTGCAGCCTCGGCACCCTCGTTCTATCCACAGTCGATCCTCATTCCCCTAACGGGATTGCTTGGCGTGGCACCACCAACGACGTCGGTTCGACGACGCCGACGCCGCTCCAGCCACCTCCAAGCGTCGTACGCCGTTTAACTCATCCTCCCACGGCTCGTCGCCGGCAAAGCTAACCCCCCGGTTCCATCGCGCGCGTAGGAAGCTGCCGCGATGCCCACGACGAGAGAGCAAACCTCTCTCGGTGTTTGCCGTGTGCTTCTCTCGCACGTTCGGGTCTCGACGTGGTGCCGCCATCTGGCGCCGTTTAATAAAAGACGATCGATTATGACGTCGGCCTCAGAACTACCCCTCCGAAGAGGAGAAAGAGACGGGCTGCGGGAGTGCGGCTGAAACGGCGAATGGAGGGTAGCAGCTACCAGCCGGAGCTAAACCGACCTTCGGAGAACCCGCCAGATATGTATTTTACACGTACGATATTACACACTATCTCCTTCTGTGATTTAGGGGATGATGATATGGAAAAAACCGATTCTCATATGTTATCGCAGTTTCGGCGATTGCTTGCTTCTCCGAAACTACGAGATGTGGGATTGTAAGTCTAACTTACTTGTTAATTAATCATTTGTCTCACTTTTCATTCATATTTAAAAGATGAAAAATATATATTCCTACATTTATTTCGAAAAATAATTGTTCAGAGAATCGAATTTTAATAAAACTTCGAATCAAAGCTCGAAGTACAAAGTTTGATCGGATATCTCGTCTCGTGATTTAGGGGTTTATAATCTCGTGTTGCAAAAATGCAACAAACCAATTTTCAGCTCTTCGGAGATTTGTTGTGCTATCGGGGGGGTGGCTTCGGCTTGATATTATTAGCCATCTCCGTTGGTTTAATAAAAGACGATCGATTATGACGTCAAGTTCAGAAGCTACCCCTTGGCGTTGGGGGAAGAGGGGGCGGGGGGTGTATACTAGAGAGCTCGCCGTGAGGAGTATTAACTGAGAAGCGAAGGCTGCGAGTGAAATGGAGTTGGAGGGTCCGACGTTATACCATTCTACAAATATATATATATGTACACACACATATATATATATATATATATAATATATAGGCAAAGGCCGGAAAGAGCTTCGAGCAGTTCGCTACGCGATCAAACTTTTAAAAAAACTTCTCGCAAAGCTTTTTCTCGCATCCCTGATACCGCAGCGTGCGAGAATTCCGCGTATCTGATACGAAGGGGATGAAAAGTCTCTGATATTCTCATGTTAATACTTCACCGGTGGGCAAAAAAAAAGGGGGGCCGATGGGTGACATATTCTCATATATTTATCGGCTATAACCATAGAAAGTCCCCGAAATCGGAGGACGGTGGGTTATATTGATATCGGCGAATATAAAGATGAAGAAAAGGGCGAGAAGACGCCACGTCGCCGAATGCTCTACGAGCCCTCGAGATGAATCTCGCGTGCCAGCTTTTCGGGCCGCGAAAAGGCATCGTAATTCTTTCCGCGACTTTTGAAATATGTTTTGGGATTCTTATCCATTCGCACTAGCAAATTATTCTCGAAAAAAACGTCTAAAATTGCAAAATGTCGTTTTGTTTTTAATCTTTTTCACTCGTATTCTTTGTTGCAAGCAGTAGGAATGTATTAAAACAAATGGTTTTTAGAGCCGATAATTAGAATTTTAATGTTTTCTTCGACAAGTATAATGAATTTTAACGGAAATTATGCGACAGAATATTACCCATAAAAAATCAGTGCGAATATCGACTCTTTATCATGTCACGAAAGTACGAGGTTTCGTTTTGAAACATCGCGATATGTCTCGATTCTTCGAGACTTTCACTGATGGACCGCAAAAAACTCGAAGAATAAATAGCGAGAAGAGAAGATAAGATTCTCAAGACTCGAAATACTCTCACCCTCGCGCGGCAACAGCACCAGTGATTAAAGTTTATCCACAAAGGAGAAGTCTGTAGTATGCATACTGCTAAAGCTCAACGCTCTCTGTCTCCCTCGTCGGCTAGAGAGCCGAGTATTGTATATTCATGGTTTCTTAGCTACCGCCTTTGGAGGCGAACACAGCACGCGGGACTTGCGTCTCTCAAAGTAAAATCCATAATGCATGAAGGTCCGCATGAAGTGGAGAGAGAAAGAGACAACCGCGGTGTGGGGGCTGAAGCTATGGTGCCTCAAGACTTTGGAGTGTTGGTACGTTGGCCGAAGCTGCAAGATATTGCCGCGACGTTATATTCATGTTATGCCCTGCAAGAGGCAGCCTTTGTTTTTAATATCTACAACGCTTGGATTATAATGCCGCGAAGTTTCGACGCGTCATGTTATTTCATAATTTTTTGGTAAAGTATCATCTTTTTTTTTTTTTTTTTTTTTTTTTAATGATACTTTACCAAAAAATTATGAATTATGAATGACTTTTAACCTTTAGGTTAAAAGTTATTGGAATAATGTAATACATCGATGAGCTGAGAGTAGCGAAAATAAGAAGAAGAAAAAAGAGAACATTTGTTGCAACGACAAGTGGGCGGTTAAAGTAGTGTATAGTATCGATGTGCGGTCGAGCGATTTCTTGAAAGGCAATACGATGAGTAAACTCCGGGAATATCGTCGGCTAATGGCTACAAATTGATTTGACTGATGGAATCCCGGAAATTCTATCCTCCAACATATACATACAGGCGGCAAACGTATGCGAAACACAAACCTATATAATGGGCGATCTGTCTAACGTGTGTCAGATTCAGGTCCGTGGGAAATACGGGGTCTGTCGTTCAACCTCCTCCTCCCCCCTCAGATTGACCAACCGACCAGTCATCTCGTTTCTTCCTCTCATATACTCATAGATGCATATAGATTTCGCGTTTTTGGGATAGAATTCTATGTTATAACGCGAACCTAAACAAATATTCTCTATATTTGAGCTCTGATTCGTTCCGAAATTCAATCCGAAGAATCATATTAACCAATTTATGTCCCGATGGATCTCTCGTAAAACATCGAGAATGTGATACTGTATCGGATTAATGTAATGTTTTTTTAATTTTTTTATTTCTGTTGATTATCCGATAATTGCATATTATTTTGATGCAATTTTCAAGCTATTTATAACCAGCATAACCTTAATTGCGTCTCGTTTAACGCGCGAGGTAAATTAAAATTGTTACGAACATTTTGCCTATTGTAGTCGCGCGGCGGTGCGCGGTATATCTATATACCGAATAAAATAGTGGCAGCACTTTGTTCGCAAGTCGGTATTAAATGGGCTGTCAGTTCCAACTTGCGAGATCCGTTAGTCGAGTGAAAGAGGGAAAATGCTCGTTCGCGATATATACAGCAACCCTTATAATTCGAGAAAACCGCACGATTCCGAAGAGTGAGTGGATATCGCAGTGAACTCGACACGAAGGACGTTCGTTCTTTAGCAACGATCTTCGAGATAAAGAAATGAAAGGAGAGTTCTTCTTCAGTTAATTTGATGGTCGAATTATTCTCTTCAAAACGATGGGTATTACGAAGAATGTTAAGTAAAACGTTTAAGAAATGTCTCTTGTTAATCATCGAAAGCCGTTTTGTTTCGTCTTTCATTATTTCAATTTTAACTTCGATGTATTTGGTTTACATTTGCGTGAAACAATTTTTAACAGTTTGTCTCATAGTGAATAATTAAAGCCGTTTAACGGATTCCACGAAATCGATAGACCGGTCCAATTAATCATGTAATAATAATTAGTGCAATTTGGATTGACGGAAATGGTTTAATAATGGGGTAACGACTATAACGTATTGTAGGGATTATATTATACGTTTGGATAGTTTCCAAGCGAAACGGTGCGCATCATGGAAGCGATATGCCGTTCATTTTAAATGAATCACTGTTGCGACTTCATAAATATTACGAATTGTGTAACGAAGTTCTCTCGAGAAACAGAAGAAAAAAGAAAAACAAAAAAATAAGAAACGAAGTATAACTTCGAGCCGCGGATGCGAGAGTTTTCGGAAATCTTCTTCGTCGCGATCTCAACGTAGCGGCGTCGCGCAGTTTGTACTTCTTAATTTTTTTTTCTCTTCTTCACAGAGACGCGAGGAGAACGATTAAGGCGGCACGGCGTGATGCTGACAACCTGCCATGCGGCAGGAAGGGAATCCGGCGTGCGACGTCGACTCGGATTATTAAAGAGATAAGAAACCCCCCGGAGGCAGTCGGAGAATCTCTTTATTTCCTTGGTATTCAATTCCGCCGGACCTATAGTGCCACTCTACTTCTGTACCAATCCCGTAATTGAAAACCATCCGCTTTCTGATCTCAAGATCTTGACGATTAATCGCGAGATTCGAGGGTTTTAAAAATATACGGAAAAAAATATGCTTTTAAAATATATCAAAAATTTTTGAAATTCGGCGTTTTTATACTATATAATTAATATAGTAACCGTATAAATTGTTTCATATTTGGTGACATATATTTGCAAAAATATATTCGTAATGTACGATTTTCGGGGACAATATATTCGATATATCATAGATATATTTAACGATATACTTTTTTCCCCGCGTTGCGATGGTTTTTCAAATATTGAAGTTTACCTAACTTTTCATTCATAATCTGAACTGTATATCTTGTGATTTAAATATTTATTCGCAATATTGATAATTGATGCTTCAATTTATATTGCCTCGTAAAAAAAAAGCTCATTCCATCTTCTACTATAGATGTATATTATGGTGAAACAAGATTGCGCGTAGTCATAGCGGTTATTAAAACTTTTTTAATCGTTAACTCGTGAAAAATGACGATATAGCCGAGGAACGTGCGTTTAAAAATATACGGAGAGTATCCTGAGCCCTTAATAATAATAAATTCGCATCGTCGGTTTACGACGGTAAATAGCGCACCGCGCGAAAGACAGCATCAGAGTTGAGCCGTCAGAAACGGCGAGGGAATCTCGTTGAAAAGGGGTTCTCGCTGCTCGCTGCGCGGCATCGCTCGGCGCTACAAAATACACGGAGCCGGTCTCGCGTCCACCCACCTTCACTAATTACTTTAGTTATATCCCTCCTCGCGAAACTCATCTGTCGTTCTCTCTCTCGTAAACTACCCATCTACAAGAAGTCGCGAACTTTGTGAATAAATAAACGGCATCTCATAAGCATTCGATCCTATATTTTGGGTCATCGGAAATGTTGCCGAAATTATGACGAAAATAAATTTAAACTTTGTCGCGTTATTGTTTTTTTTAAGCCTTTGATAATCGATGGAAAAATGTTAATGTGTCGGAATGGATTTTTTTTACCCTTTTAAAAATTATCGAAATCATTGTTGTCGATCCGTTTGTTCTCTGACTGATTGCCGTTTTACGAGAAACAAATCGCACGAAATTCTACAAATTTATCAATAAAAGGAATTTCTCTTAGAGATCTGATAATTATGGGCGAACAAATGACAAACATTTATCATTTATTGTTGAAGGGTTAAGTATAGTTTGCTGAGACACACTAAATTTCTAACTAAATAGAATTAAACGAAATTTCATTTTCTACTTATTTATTTAGTACCGATGTGTCGGACATATTTCGACATTAAGTTACGGACTCGGATAGACCGAAGCGTCAACGTCGCGCATAAAAATCGAATGAAAATATTTCACCCCGAGAAATATGTATTTTCGAAGTTTGGGTTCGAAGAGCAAAGTGTAACGCGGAGGTGTGTATAGTGTATCCGATGATATTTTCGAATAGTTCCGCGCGTTGGTGCACACTTTGCGGCTGATCGCCGTGTCGATAGCAGCGCATAATAATATGCACATGTTACCCCGATGATACGTGACACTTCGCTTCCGGTAGCACTGTGCAGTCGCGGTAAACCGCGCGGCGTTGCTGCGCAAATCGACATCGTTGTTTCCGCCGTTTTTTCGCAAATTTATACATTCTTTTTTCGTATATCAGTTCATACGAAAAAAAAAAAAAAAAAAATGAAACAAAATCGTAATGTCGGCGGAAAAAAAAAGGAATTCTATGAGCAATTTTGCTTAACTGGTCTCTGGATTTTATCTAATTGAATCTCTTGCTATACGGTGGAACTCGGCAATTACCTCGAGACGATTTTTCCCAACGATTTTCCTCAACGTTTGCGCTGCGCGTTGGAGCGAATAAGGGATGATGATGGTTCCCCGAGGGGGTGGAAGGGGTCTAGTCGAGATTTGACATCCGGTGTACCGGCTGCGCTGGTCCCGGATCGCGCTATCGAGAGAGCCATCATCGGACAATAATCGCTTTTATGGGTGTTCGTGTGGCGAACCGTGTGATATTAGCTGCTGCGCCAGTGTGGCAAAATCCACCCGCCATAGCAGCTTGTGCTTCTCCGGCAACCTCCGCACTTCGTTTCACTCTTTCTTCTCCTCCCAAAGCTCTTTCCGCCTCTCTCTTCATCCCGCGAAACCCGGATCGCAGGCTATACTCGAGAAAATCCATCCGCCTCGAGTAATAACGTTATAGAAAAACTTTCCGTCTGCCTCGTCGACCTCCGCCGTCTACAGTACCTTCATCCTCTCCTCCCCCTCTTTCTCCACCTCTCTTTCTTCTTAAACTTCGTTAAAAGCTGCCTTCCACCTTTTCCACTCGTCTCCACCCTCCCGTATTTTTTATATCTCATTCAAAGTCAATGAAAGCCCACGGGAACAATAAATTTTCTCTTACACATTTTTTCAAGATAAAAAATTCGTAGCACGTCCGATCGTCAAATATCGTCATATCCCACAGTGAAAAAATTCTACTCTTCAGAATTCCGCGGGAATATTTGTACTTTATATTCGATAAAAGGAGAAAAAAAAAAAGATTATAGGGTGCAAGCGAGTCGACGAACGCGTCAACTTGTTATTTTTCCGAATTTTTCACGATTTTCTCGAACGAAAAGATCGCGAGAATCGCGTATATATGTGATACGACACTTTTTGGAAGATCCGGACATAACTTTGATTATTCGAAGCGGAAGGAAAAATATAATATTTTTCGTATGCTGAATCTCGAAGTGGCAGTGCGAGAGATTCTCAAGATCAAGAGACGGGAAGGAAGAGTACGAAGAAGAGGAGTTGGAAGGCGAGGATGAGAACGACGCCATAGACGCGAGTCCTTACGCCTCCTCGTAAAACCACCGTGAGGACTCGATGCAGAGAAAGGGATGTGAGCTCGCGATCCGGTTCTTCTTCGAACTATATGTATATCGAGAGTCCCTCGTCCAATGGCGGCCGAGGCATGGCGCTCGAGGTGTGAATTATACATGAGAATACCTCGGATACCCCGCCGTCCTCTGGGCGCGTTTCCCCCAACTCGTACCCTCAACCGTAGCGCGCGCGTACTCTCTGTTCAACCCCCCGTTACCAGCTTACCATACCTATACATATTTGTTCTATTTTACTATATCTATAGAGAGCCACAGTCATCCCTTATATTCACTCGATCTTACACCCTCACACCCTCAAGACACCAGCAGCAACGACCATACTTGCTACGAGCGGCCAGACGTTAACCGAGAGATCGCCCGTTATCTGTATATATATACTGACTCCTTGCATAGCACATCCTGCACTTCCGGTTAAGCTATTCGCGCAGTGTAACGTGTAAAACCATTTGGTTATACAGTTTCTTCGAAAGCTATCATCTCTGCTCTGCAGCTTAAATTTATAAGAGAATAATGCTTCGTTTACACGCAACGTTTCGAAGTAAAGTGAAAAAAGTCGAAAAGCTCTCGATGTTTTTTGCTTTTTTTTTTTATAGATTATTGTACAACAACTTCTTCAATAAAGGCTTTGGAACACATCCAGAAAATAACTTTATCGGAGTAAAGTGAAAAAAGTCGAAAAGCTCTCGATGTTTTTTGCATTTTTTTTTATAGATTACTGTACAACAACTTCTTCAACAAAGGCTTTGGAACACATCGAGAAAATAACTTTATCGGATGTTAAAAAAAAATTCGATATCTTTGAACTATTTTATTCATATTACAAACACCTGAAATGACTTGCGAACGAACTGTTGAAATTCTATATCTTTTAAGCGGCAGAATGAAATATTGACAAATAGTACGATATCCTCGGAGAATTTTATGTTTTTTTATGATTTGAAAATCTTTTTTAATGTGAAATACCTGTTGGGATTATTTTGATTTGATTGTCACGTCGCTTTAACGATATTTCAAACGCGACGATAGACTTTTTGTTGGGATCTATGCGGCTGTACAACGCTCGCAGGAGGGATGGCGTATCGAGTCATCGAGTCGTAAGCTCATGAAATCAAATGAAACTATCGCAGTGCCATTTTCTGGTCCGTTTAGTTTCATTAGACTCGCTGTACTCGGTGAGGTGCGCAATTTCCAGCAACGAGAACAGCTGAAAATAGCAGAGAATCAAGAGAACTCTCTAGCTGGCGCAGCATTTCCTCCGACCCGATACAACAATTCGGGGGATGCGTGTTGCAACTAATGAACTGGCATTGCCCGATTAACCCGAACCCGTAGGTATTATGTGACGACTGTATGTACCAACGACTGTATGCGTTGTATAGCACCTGTGCACACTACGGTTACCCGCGGAATATCATCAAACCTCTCCACGCGTGAATATTCCTCTAATAGCACACGAGAGCAACACTAATATCCTTCCATTCTGTTTCCAGGAAACGATCGTTGTTCCGTTATAGTTTCGCAAATCGGAACTTCTCACGATTGACACTAACAATTAGGGGAATTAAAATTGTTCAACGATGTGGTGCATCGCAAAAAAAATGAACAATTCGCGAGTTATCAGGCAAATTTCCGATTTTTTTTTTTTTTTTTTTTTCGCTCCGCGTAAGATTAATCGGAAATGAAGAAACGTAAAATCAACGTGATATTTTTTTAACGGATTTGATTTGATTTAAAAAAAAATCATATTTTCTTACCTGCGAATCTTTGAGACCGAGTTTGTCCGCCAGTTTCTTGCGATCGGGTTTGCTGATGTATTTCTGCGATTGAAATCTTTTCTCGAGACCGCGTCTCTGCAGATCCGAGAATACGGCTCTTCGCATCATCCCCTTGCGGGGTCGACCTCGGGCGCTACCGGCCCACGGAAAGCCTGCGGCTGCCATACCGGCGAGTTCGCCGATTCCCCCTGGTAAACCACCGGGAAACGTCGCTCCGCCGCCCTGTGCACCTGGATGGTGACCCCCACCACCGAGACTCGCCACTGTTGTTTCAACACATTAAAAAACAACGATTCAAATAACCCGATCGTACGAATTTATTTTATTTTATTGTTTTACATTGAATTTTACACAAAATCAATGCGCCTTTTAACGGGCATTTTTATCGTTATTTTTATTAATATCGAGCAGATATTTGAATAAGAAATATTTTCCAATCGAATCAGTTGCCGATGGTATCGCCGATAATTTTCAGATGGTTAGATAGACATAGACGCGTTATAGTGCGGGATATCTGATGGCGCGGATGACCGATATTATTGCCAAGCCGAGCATAACGATATTATCCGATCGTCTATATATATATAAATACAACAATGTAGTTATATATATACGATGATATTTCCCACGCACTTGTTGCATGCGTGCATAGATACACATTCTGTACGGATCTCTCTCTCTCTCTGCCTCTCTGCGGGTGTTAAAGT
The DNA here is from genome assembly GCA_934046635.1 of Buathra laborator. Lineage (NCBI taxonomy): Eukaryota > Metazoa > Arthropoda > Insecta > Hymenoptera > Ichneumonidae > Buathra > Buathra laborator. The sequence goes on from OW203900.1 coordinate 13,624,999, forward strand.
GTGCGTGCGGTGCACCGACGGGTTGCATCGCCACCGTTCTCTCGCTCTCCCGTCTATACATAATACGCGGTGGCAGAGAGTCACAGCGGTGTGCTTTCACTGCACTTCATATGCACTCCATGTCCCCGTACCATAACGCTGTGGATATGCAGTGCACTGAGAGAGAGACCTACCCAACCTATAACAAGATATCCGATAGCGCGGCGGGTGTGTCGCCGCGAATTCACTCCGTCGTGTACACACACTACTGTGTACACAAGCGTGTTATTTGCCCCAAGTACATACAACCCTAAACCCCCTGCGTGTACGAGCTTTTCAACGGATAAAAATCGTTGTACGTACAACTTCCATAAAAAATAAAAAAAATAAAATAAAAAAAAAATAAAAGTACACACGAACAATACACAGAGTGAGCGAAACGAGTCGCCGGAAATTGCGATCTGCATATGTATAGTATAGCATAAAAGCAGCAATGTCATAGACGAGTGAGACGAGAGACTCGATGACGCGGAAAAAAAAAAAAAAAAAAAAAAAAATCGACGATTGTCATGTTTTGTAGATTGAATTTTTTTATTACGATCAAGTATGTTCGTCTGCAACGGATATATAATAGAGTTGTCGGAGAGCCCGCGGGAACGAAATTATATTTCTGTCGAATGCAATTTGAGCCGATAGATTGAGTTTAAAGTGGACGATCGCTATGTAGTTATAAGTCATTAACTCACCGGTTATGTAAGGTGATCTGCATGCCAATAGTTGCAACGTATTCGCGGAGAAATGATGCTGCGGCGGTGGAGGATGCGGATGATACGCTGGCCTTGCAATCGGTTTTGCTATCACGTAAGCTCCGGCGTTTTGTGGAAGATTGTGGGGAAAACCGGGCACTGCGCCGGGCGGTAAACCTTGATAAAAATGTTCTGCAAAACGGCAAATGCAATGTCGATGCAGTTGATTGATACATGAGGTTTGGTGGGATTATGTTTTCGGCATACATTTGCAAAGTACGAAAATTCTTATTGAATACCGATTGCTGTAATTAAAATGATTATCAAAATCTATAAAAAAAAAATGTAAAAAATCGTGAAATTCAGAGACTAAACGAGGATTATAACAGTGGAATAAACGGATCGGAGAATATTCCGAGGTATCAACCGTTCTCGCGGGATATTTGATTCGACTGAACACCTCGGCATTCTCCGAACCCTCTTCAGGAACTCGAAAGCTTCTGGTAAATCCAAACGTCTGAACTCCCGCGCCGGGTCTGTAATACGCTTCGACGCGTCTGCGGATAAACCCGGATAAACCGAGGAAACATCCTTAAGCTGTACAGGATAGGAATCATCTTCGTGTTATTTTGTACTCGCGGCAGATTCAACGTGTAGAATTAATTTCGATAGAAATTGCTGTGCGATAAATTGATTCCGCGAGGAATGTAACACTTCGATATTGTCGATAATTCGGAGATGAATTTGGTCCCTTGAATCGTAAACGCATTTTGCCCCTACGAGCCTACAATATTTCATGTTATTCCTATGAAAGCGGATACGGGGCACAATATACGCGAAAGGACAAGCGGTATTAAACGAAACGTGTTGCCGTCATAAAACATACCGGTACGATCATCATTGGACCCATTACTTTATTACAGTTTCCTAACTGCACTCGTATCTCCACTTTATCGTTTATAAACGTTCAACCTACACGTACCCCTCTGTCTCTCGATCTCTCCTGTTATTTCTCTTTCGAATTCCGACGTCTATGATTTACAGAGTAAAATACAATCAAGCGGCAAGTGCGATTGCCCGCTTGTTCTGCAGTGTTGCAGCGGTATTCTATGCAGTATAAGTAAATCCAAAACTGAGGCTTCGATAAAATGAAAACCCAAAAAAATGCGATCGCGAGATGAAATCAGAGTTTTTAAAAATCGACGTTTCAAAAAAAAAATCTTTTCCAAAAATGAAACTACGCATTCATGCGACATACGATTCGGGAAAACATGCGATAGTTAGTTTTTTACCCCCGAGTCGCATTCCCAGTCGTACGATATTTATGGTCGACGAACAGTGACGATTTTTTACGTCGGAAACGCCCAGAACTGCAGTCACAGGGTGAATTGTAGATACAGTAGGATTTGCGTTACATCCCTCGATCTGTTGACGCAGTATATCATACGTACATTATGTATCGAAAAGATATGGGCTTCTAATACTTCGATATAACGAGCTAACGAGACCGCGGGTTCTCGCCAAGGCGGGGCCGGTCCCGGGGCCTACTTTGCACATTTTTTTTTTACATTTCATAACCAACCCCTCGCCTGCCACGCCCCGTTGGCCACGTCGGAGCATATAAGGTGAGCGAAGAAAAAAAAATAACATAACAGCATGAGATACAAGAGTGACGTGTTTGGAAAATAATAAAATAATGGAGAGCATGGAGAGAGCAGTGGGTTTACGCGAGAGAAGGGATGCAAGAGAGAAACAAATCCCTGGAGAACACAATAGGCCTATAGGAGAAGTTCTATTGTATTCCGGTACCCCATAAAATACTCATCGCCTTTTATCGTTGTTTTCGTAACCAACCCGTATGACAGAGAGAGTGAAACAGAGAGCGAGGAGCGTCTGACAGTAACGACAAATAGGGCATCTAATAACGGCTTAGGATCTAACGGAAACATTGAATGGAAATAGTTTTTTTTTCCTCCACGTGGCTTTCTAGCAGGCAAACGCCAAAGACTCACCCGAATTCACGCGGTATTAAAAATCGTACCTCAATCACTTTTATTCGCTCTTTCGCTCTCGTGCGTGTTGTTACAGTTGCCAGGCTTTTCAGAACTCCTCTTCGCTATGCTCGACTGATGCCTCGATAGTCTTTTATTTTTCGAACGATGAGAGATCGAAGAACTGTCTAAGCTACTGCAACCCTGCGGGGACGTAGTTATTCTTACCGATTAAGAATTGATGCATTATTAACTAGATACGTAGTATAGAGTACCATTCGTCCTTACGGTGAAATTGACTGACTTATTACAGGGTGAAGATTTTTATTGCTGCTCGTTTCGTTTTTTATGTTCGTTGAATTGTTATTCCTATGGATTTTTCCTATCTGCATCACTAGTGTTCTTCAAACGATGGGAAAAAAATCTTCTAAATTCAAATAATTATTTTTTTAATAATAAATAATCGAGATATTTATTACGTATCAAATTTGGAGGGGAAAATAAATAATACCTCGTATTCACCCCGTTTTGGCTTATTTTCTCGTCACTTTTCGTAGAAAAATTAGAAATTGCATTGAATGAACGGTTATTGGAAATTTTGCATACGTATTTGATCATCAAATTCATTAAAATCGACCTTAAGTTTTTATTTATCAATATTGCTAATTGTTTCGCAGAGTTTTTCAGTAGACATTGTAGTCAAGTAGGCGAATTTCATCGCGAGAAACGACTCTAACTGTACGCAGCTACAGGTTTTGCTCTCAAAAAGAAGAACATGCAGATGCTGAAGACGCCACAAGGGTACGCGATTCACCCTGAGGGTGCAAAACCCTCGAGAGATGAGCAGCCAACTTGCATGATGTTTACATTGCCCAGCATTTCCTTAATCCTTCATCATGAAAAAAAACCTACAAAAGTACCTCTCGTGATATTTTTTTTATCGTTTCTTCATACTATTCCGATGAGGAGCAGATAAATCCACGCGAGCGAACAAGCGCAATGTTATTTAATAGCTTGAATATACATATCGAACGGAATTAATTAATCGAAAATTTTCGATGAACGCGTATACCTATTACGGCTCGGCAATCACATTAGAGGGTTCTCTCATCGAGTACAGCTCTATCTCTCTGTGGCATTCAATTCCTCGTCGAGCGCATCGATCAGCCGACAATGAACTGATAATTATTATCCTACATACCTCGCTCTCGCTTACCTACCATTCGTCTATACGTTGAATGAATTACAATATTGTCTGAGCAATAACCTTCCGGCGACACATCGATAAATCGTTTCTATGGCAGTAGCAGCAAAAATTCGTATCGAAAATATATCGAAAATTTTTAGCAAATTTTTTATTAAATTTTTTCGACACAGCCGACAAAACAAAAAGTTTAAATAATATGTTAACTCCTTTCTACAAAAATTAACATCCATTTATCATTTTTTTTCTTTTTTTTTTCACTGTACTATTGTTCGCACGTATGCAGATGACAATCAGAGTGAGCCGAACATCATGTCAAATCCAACATAACACTTCCCTCTTCGCTCCCTTGTTAAAAAATACGCGCTAGTGTTTGAACAAAAAAAAACGAAAGAACAAGGAAAATAAAACGAAACAAAAAAAAATCAAGCGGGAATATCGAGTCGAGTGGGAAAATTCATTTTATCGCGGAGGGAGGAGGGGGGGGGGGTAGGTTTGCAGCTCACGGGAAAAGAGGAGATTGGAAATACTGGACCGTGGCGGTGATGCATCTCTATGCGTGCTGGTGAACAAATGTGAAATAAACACATATATATTCACTAGTGAGTAACGCGCATGCAGTCCCGACAGCCCGGTCAGTGCGTGGTCCACGCTCGTCGATGAATTTCGAATTTGTTGCCAATCACTTTTTCGTGCAATTATTTCACAACATCTCGACATGACGTATAAACGCGTCGGGAGGATGAGAGTGAGAGGGTGGAGGGGTTGTGGATGGACGATGAATTCGCTCCGAATTGCGTATACAAATGCAAGAGAGACCGGGATGTATACGAAGCTCTAGGGTCGGTGGTGTTGGAGTTCGGACGGCTGGCATTCGCCACGGTCCCGGGAATCAGCGGGGCTGAGGGGGGAGACGGCAAGGATTGGCGTGGATATAACGGAGGGATGCTGTAACACATGCACATGGCACGGTCAATGCATCCAGCAACACTATATATATCCGACAAATGCATGAAACCCCCTTCCCCCATCGAATTGAACGGTAGCGCCATCTACTTCGATACACGCGCGTGTGAATGTATCGTCTATGTGCACATGTACCGGACACATAGGCATTTATTACTGTATATAGATTAACCAACAAATCTCCGGGCGCTCTGCGGCCACCTCGCACTCTCTCTCTCTCTCTCTCTCTTTCGATTCCGCCAATGTTAAATGCAACATATTCGTACTCTTCGCTAATTTTACCTCGATGCACGGAGGGGTAGTATATAGTTTGCACAGTACGCGCTCGGGAGACAAATTTATCGTGGGAGCGCATATGAACCCTTTATCAACTCGTGTCAATCATGCATATGCGGAAAGAGAGAAAACTGGAGGGATAAAAATTGAGAGTATTTGTTTGTTGGAATAAAAAATCAGCAAAGTGTTTTTTTTTAATGAAATAATTGATGAACAATGTTTGGTGCCATCGAGACACATCCAAATTAAAAAATAAGGGATTCGATGGTATAATGGCGGAGGAGTGATAGTCGCGCGTAGTTTATTCTCGAGAGGATAACTATGTTGGTAAAGTTTCACGCAAGAAAAGTCTGTACGCGACGGTAAATTGGTTTCGATGGTCAATAGAGAGATCGTAAACGGCTCGCGGTGGCAGTGGCAAAGTATAGGGAAGAATATAGAAGTGGAGTCCGAAAAAGGAATATGAGGGATGCGAGGGGGAGGGGGGCCTCGGGAGAGGCGAGAGGGTGCTCCATACGTCATTGGATTCTGCCGCTTGTCTAATATTATAGGCACCAATCGTAAGGGCTTAATATTGGGGTGAAGCTAAGTGGCGGACCAGCTGACGCCGTGCTTCGTCGTACTACGATGTGCCTGTGGACCCGGTGCTCTGCTCTGGCGCGCTTGAATTTCTCCACCCCGCACGCACGCTGCGCGACTCGTCTTGAGGGTGTGCGGATGAGATTTAGGGAGCGCGAGCGTCGAGCAGCAGAAGTCTGCCACCGACACTGATTTGTAGTGAGCTTTGTTTCAACTCTAAAAGCCTTCAACCACTACCAGCATGAATCGCAGACGCTTACGAAGCTCTGTCCTCGACTCCTCTTCAGCGCTGTAATACGATCCTACGGCTATCGTAATACCAACGACTATACAATAATCTGCGATTCTACATCCCTTGATTTTAGTCGAGGAGCAATAACATTCTACTCGATTATACTCATTGGGGGTAGAAAAACACCTGCGAATAATACCATAAAAGATTCTGTTCTTTTTTGTTTTCCCAGGAAAAAAATTACTACTGAAATGTCTCTGATTTTTTTTCCAACATATTTAGTTCGCTATATCTTTCAATAATCTAAGCGCCATAAAGAGCTTTTGTAAATTATTCAAACTCGTCATTGTCGTCACTAGTTGTTGGATAAGAAAGATTCAAAGTTCAGTTGATATCAATGATTTATGTCCTCAACGATAACGGATGTTCTATTCTCGAACAAAGGACATTATCTACTTATTTCAGTGGCGAAAAAATAAGATACACACGCGATGATTCATCGAAACATAGCGCAAAGTATTCATTTCGAAGATATTGAAGGAGGAACCGCATATGTCTTATTGTTTTTAACGATAAAAGTCAAATAAGATATGATTACCAGTGTTTCGTCGAATGGTGTGATCAACGGCTAGTATCCTTCTGACGCCGAATTTAAGTTCAGGTTTCTCTTTCTCCTGGATCTTTCGATTATTACATTCTCCCATTCCGTTGCATTGTTCCTCGCCGCAGGTGCACGTCTCTTCACCGGTTATTCTGTTGTCCTCGTTCTTCATAACGTGGATCTTCATCGGTCGCACGTTGTGCTGATGCTGATGTGTCTCCTCGCTCGTCGGATTGTTTTGAGGGATACCTCTGCTAGGGCCGAAATCGGAAAATCTACCGTCCATCGGATTGGGAATCCAACAGTTCGAAGTTCGCATCTCAGCGTTGACGCACGCGATCAACTCGGATCGTTCGACATCCGGCGCCGTGCCGGCTTCCTGATCACCGCCGGAAACCTGATCGAGTTCGTCCAGCGAGTTCGCTGAATCAGCCGCCGAATTCGAACGATTGTCCAATCTTTCGATTGGCCTCACCAGGGCGACTCTGTTCTCCACCATGTTGTGCCTCTTGAACCGCTTTGTGTCAAGATAAATATCTCCGCTCGACGAACGTTTCAGATGCAAACGTTCATCGAACGGCGCTGAACTGTCTTCGCGAGGATCACCGGAATGTCTTCCTCCGGTATGATTCGTCATCGTCTGTTGACTGTAACTGTCGCCGCCGATAACCATTTGCACACCACCGGCGGTACTTTCGACCGATGCTCTTCCCGAATTCTCGAAATCCTGCGGCAACTGATGCTGTCTCTGATCACCGTTGCCTGATTCAGCGTTCGTGATCATCATCAGCCCCCTTTCGAATCTAAGATACTCGGCGGCTTTCTCGCGCTGACATGCCACAAAGCTCGCTGCCAGATTGAACGTCAGACTGAAATCCGTACCCGGCGGTGCTTTGCTCTGTAGTAAATTTTCCATTAGAAAATTCGATGCCTCTCTCTGCATCGCCGCCGACGAAGGAACCATAACGATGCACTTTAGTTTTTTATCCGCAAAGCCAAGACATACGAATGTGTCACTGCGAAAGACGTTCCTCCGGTGGTGATTTTCGACACGTGGTCACGTTTGCGCGAAGTTTTGAATCAGATATTAATTTGCCTGAGCACTCGAAACTATGAAATTTATGTTAATTGATCCATAAGTGAAACACCGCTTTGTCATCATTCATTGACAGATTTTTTTACCAAAAATAAAAAGATCGCCAACGTTTTTTTTTTAACTTTTGCACTATATTTTCAGTCCGGCAAAATCCTACATATCTTCATTGATTGTTATCACTGTTTTTTTCTTCTGTTTTTTTTTTTTTTCAATATCGCAACACTGTTACTTAACAAATAAGTAATTATCTTCTTCTAATCACTGTACAAATTCACCGATCACTGATCGAACACACGCGTTTCGACAAGCCATGTCCTCGTGACCGTCAACCGGCGTTTCCAGGCAGTTTTCGTCCTCGTTTATCCGTCCTGACAAACGGACCGCGCGGAGTTGAACGTGAGTTTTCGACGGTGCGATACCAACTAAACGTGAGGCTCGACTCGCAGCAGCCCACGCGGTACAGATTAAACGGAGAGACAGTGCGGAATCGAGAGAGCATAGGGATGAAAATCGGTAGGTCGAGAGAGGGTAGTTGTAGAGAGCTCGTAATACCCGTGAGCATGCACAACCCTCGAATGCGAAAGCCTACACAAAAGCATATAGTAGTTGGGTTATACCGCTGGCCGTTCAAGAGAGTTCCTCGCGAGCCGCCCCGTGTACGAAAACCAAACCCCCTTGAAAGGGGCTGCCGTTCCTATTCCCCTCCCCGTGCAGTCACCCGGCTACCGTCGTGCCTTCCACCCCCTCCACACTCCTCTATCGTTTCTAGGTGAGATAATGCAGACTATAAGCCGAACAATTCGGGGTTTGGCTGGCTCTATCGCTATCGCGGTAATGCCGTAATAAAATCATACTCTACGGCGGCAAACGGGACGCTCTCAAACCTTTCCCCTCCTCCCTTAAACCGATGGAAACGGATAGACGGAGCGGGCAAGAGAAAGGAAAAGGCAAGTGCGAGCGCGACAAGAGAAATGTAAGCGAAGAGAGTGAGATCGCAATTTCGCGGAGAAACAAGGTGGAGAGAAAATTCAGTAGATTTCGCGTCTGGCGAGAGAGACGGGCAGAGGTTTGAATTAAGGGTGGCGAAGGAAAAGAAAAGAAGAAGTGAGAACAGCCGGATGCTGAGAGGTACGTTAGCTACGTGGACCCGGTATGCCGGGATCCAGGCTCCACCGCTTTACCGTGGAGGGGTTATAACACAGAGTGTCTGGGGCTTGGAGCAGAGCTGAGCAGCAGAAGAGGGAGAAAAAAGCCCACGAGATTCGCATTCCTTTGGTCTCAACGATTGGATTTTATTTGACGAAGCCACCCCTGCGCCGGCCAATCCACGAGCTACCAGCCAGTGAATGGGCCACGCCCATCACTGACTGCTTCAACCCCTCGACACAAAACTGTGGTAGGGGTGTTGTACGCTATATCCAGTTCTACTCGGAGATATTATATACATAGATATAGATATACATGTAGACGTAATACATCCACGCCGGCTTTCAACACCCTTATCAACTTTATTATCTCCAACCCGAAAATCCTATAGTGTATGTAATACGAGGGCAGTTTAGCCGGTTTGGGTAGATAAACTCCCGTCACATTTTCTTCGCCACTGATTTTCGTACGTTTGTATTGCATTACGCTATCACGATATACAGTGCGTTGTTAAACTAGAAGTGGATAATTGTGTATCATATGGCGCATACGGAAGTTGTGACAGTAATGATCCACGGGCCGATGCTAACTGATGTCGTTGCGTCTATCACTGATGTAATGATGTTTAATTGGCACAGATTTACTCACCGTATTTACGAATCATAGACCAACATTATTGTCTCGCTATTTAATCTATGCGGAGAGATGACTCTGTCACTCGGTTCTCCATTCATTTATGTTCCGCTAATGCATAATTACTATACAGGAAACTATATGAACCATTTGTGAACATTCAATTTACAATTCGGAAAGTCATGATATTCATGAATGAGATTTTGCCGTTTTAAATGTTGAGATGTTTGCAAAAGCTGAAATTTGGCAGCTGTTGAGCTCTTTATGCACTCGATAATGAATGTTATGAATATCGATTAGGTGTTTGAGAGTCCATGAGGCTTGTCATTATATTTTTTATTAAAACACAGCGGAGTGAAAAATAATTGCCGATTTATGTTCCAGTTAGAATTTTATTATACGATCGATCATTTTGGTCGTCGAAATTTTTGAATATTCGAGAATTCATCAAAGTATCCGAATTAATTGAAATCCAACGAGTCTAAACGAATATAGAGCGTCCATTTTGTTATTAGTTTTAGATTTTTCGACTATTAATATTTTTCAACATCGTCATCATTTCCAACGTGTAAAGCACGAATGGGAGTGGTAGAGATATCGGCAGCTCGTGCGGAAGGTGACATACACGCGTCCACTTCCGTCGGAAATGTTCCAAGAGATAATTAAATTAATGGCGTTCGGACGAGCGGGACGAGAGAGCGTTTCGCTCGGTTATAGCCATTCGTATATATGCATAGGTGCAGTAGTACAATGTTCATATAGATGGGATTAGAATCCTGCATAGTGGAACAGGACTGTATTATTGCCATTAGCGAATAGTAATTTCGACAAAGGAAAATAGATTACTCCTACGACTTCTCGCCACAGCTTACGAAATTGCGAATGGCGAGAAAAAAAATAAATAAAAAATGATAACTAGCTATTCTACAGATTGATTGCGATTATCAAGAACATCATACAACGAGAAAATTCGTACTGCAACGACGCCATTGAGAATAACAGCGAGATTATGATATGCTGAGTATATAGTATATTTCGATATTGAAGTGTTATTACCGGTTTAATATAATTGATATAGAAATCCATTGCTCTAGTAGAGCTTGTCGTAGGATGGTTGGGGGGTCGATAGGAATGAGAAACAAGAGAGTAGGAGAGAAGAAGGCGAGACTCTTGCCTCGGCATAGTATAACGGGGGTGGTTTTCGTATACTACGAGTCTCGGTTTAAGTGGAGTTGGCTCGTCTATTAAGGGGGTAGTTCCACCACTTTTTCTTGCCGGATCTCTCTTCCTTCTCTTCCCTCCACTTGGCTCGTCGTCTAGGTATGTAGTAATGTCACATATACAAATAAAGAAGCACATCTATCTATACGGTACCGATATACGGATAGATATAACTATACAGCGATAGGGTGGAAGGGTAGTAATAGCGTCGGGCGCGCGCGTGGAGGGTAGTACTATAGCCGGTGAGCTCGAGGTACGAAGCTAACAGCCAACGGGGGAGCGTTTCGCGAGCCACCCCTGTTATCCGTTTCCCCCTCGCGAGGGTGAGGGGAGGAACTCGCGACCACGCCCACCTTTAGAATCACCAACCTCGTCGACGTCACGACTTATCACCCTCTCGCTGCTGCTGCTCCTGCTGCTGGCAAGGCCGGTGCTACCACCGAAGTGAGGAAAGAGTGCCCTGCGCGAGAAAGAGAGAATCGAGAGGGTGAAAAGCTCTCGCTCCCGTTAGCTCGTGCGATTCCAGCTTTCAGGAATGGAATAAAAAAAAATAAAAAAAAAGACTGGGCGAAAAACGCGAGAGAGGATGGAAGCAGGGAGAAGAAAAATAATGAAATGAACATCGGTGCACGCGAACTGCTGCTGCTGCTGCTCGTGCTCCGCTGGGATAAATCGGGAATTATTATAAGAGGTACGAGACGACGATGCGGAGCTGCTCTCCGCACTGAGCCTCTGGCGATTGCTCTCTACAATTCTCTCTTCGTTATATATATATGCCTTTCTCTCACTCTATGGTTGCTTTTAAAGCTTATAGAAATTTACGACAAACCTGGAGTGAGTGAGGAAATGAGGAACGAAGGAAAGAAAAAAAAAAAAAAAAAAAACGTTGCAGAGAATTATAGTCGAGAAAACGATTCCTTTTATCAAACCACTCGGAATTATAATTATTCATTTCTCTTTGGAAGCATAATATGATAATTTCTGTATATTGGATATACATATATATGGTGTGATTTATGGAAACTCGCGATTGCACATGAGAGTTTCACGAAGGGGACAAAAAATTGTCACTGCGTTAGGGTAATTTAGATACAAATGGTACATCCGTCTCCACTCCTAGAAATGATGTCAATTCGTGTCAAATTATTATTTTATGCGGTTTTTATAATAGTAAAAAAAAAAAGATTTTAAGGCGTTTCGTTACAGTTGAGGAAAAAAAATGGTCAATTTGGTGGAAAACAGATAGTAGTGAAAAAAAAAATGTTGGAATCTGAGGGCCGACGAGGGATGAAACGAGGAGTGGGCACGGGCTGCGGGACAATATAATAATATTATACTGATAGGGAGGCAGTTATAAGCACATGACGCTCTCTCGCCTTACAGTTTACTATATCTCCACTGTGCTCCCCAAAAGCAAACGCTCGCTGGATCGTTTGTATACTGCGCGCCACTGCTGCTCTGTGTATCTGACTGTAGAGAATCTCGATTCACCCCAAACTTGGGGTACGACGCGTATATGCGAGAGTCGCTTCACTGCCATATTTATCCTCTACTTCACGTAATACTCGTACGACTTTGAAAGCATCGAGTCAAGCGTGAAATTGACTTTATTAGTCTCCTTTTTTTCGACCCCCCGCACATTTATGGTATTCCATTAAATACATATAGTGCGGTAATATTCCTATTACATCGTCAGATCAAAATCATCTGCGTTTGCAATAGCAATTAATTAGAATTGCATTACGGATTCAGACGATAATTCATTTTTTTTTTAACTTTAATGGATATGATTGAGGAGAAACGATCGAAATTTAGCATCCCTTACTTTTCCGTCGTGTTGCTTAATTGGCTGATGTTCTCGTATCGATACATCGATCATATCGTAGTGTAAAGATCTAAATTATATTTAACCTGCGCACGAAGTACATTAGTATCGAGAATTACAAGAAATCGTGTTAAACGAGCTGTGTGTGTCTCAATAGCGAGAAAAAGACGTATCGAGCGAGTAAGTCGTATTGTTTGTAGGGGTTGAGATACTGTTTCGCTGTCGTTGCTGCTGGTATATAAATTGTCACCTCGCTGTCGCACGTACAGACTCTAGAAAACAGGGCCTTGCAGTATCCGTGAGAGGTACGAGGCATATAGCGCAAGATTGCTTTGTTTCGGGGATAAAGAACGTGGAAAAGTGAGAAAGTCCGCACAAGTGCCAAGGGAACCGAGAGGGGCGATAATAACAACCGGAGGTCCGATATATTAGAGAAAGTGAGAACGCGAACAAGGCATACACAGTACGGTAAAAATACTCTAAGAGCGAAATCCGATATCTCGCTTGAGAGACGACCTTTTTTTTTCTCATCTTTACGAAGCTTTTTTTTTTTATACCAACAACATTTTTATCCTCAACGCCATTCATTGGTATTTCTATAATTTTTTCGATTAAATTTTTTTTTTTTAATTCTTAACTTTTTAAATGCTTTTAATTTATATATTTCTCAATTATTCATTAATTAGAAAAAAATGTTTTATTTTATTGATTTTTTTTTTTTTTTATTCGAATGATCAATTCTATTCGATCAATAAGATTGCATCGAAATGGTTACAATTTCGACTTTTCGCATTCCACACGGAATTATTTTAATTATTATTGAATTATTTTCATACGTTCGAATAACATGAATCCTATCCACCAACCTCTCGTTTCGTGCATTCCGTCAAGTTTGATGCCAATTCCATTAACGCAGAGTTTGCCAAACATGCTATATACTGTTTCCGCAATCGGAATAATATCTAATAACAATGCACAGAATTTCGACAATCACGTTGCGAGTGGCATATATAACGATACCGTTAATTTAATCTCAATGCTATTATATTGCCGTACCTATAGTTTGCATAGAATATGCCTGTACTTGATACCGCACGCTCCGAGAGCTTTGGTTATACAGGATATATACTCTGTACACCGTACAGCCGAGATACGCGCAACGGCGGATGTAATCTCACGGGTGCGATATACAATTAACTCGCGGGCGTTGTGAACGAGAGAGAGAGAGAGAGAGAGAGAAGGAGAGGGAGAACTTGCAGCGGAGTAGCAAATACGAGAGCTTCTCACGCTTGCTGCTTCTGCTAGTAGATTACGGGGTTAGCGCGACGCGAGCTCCGACACCACGGGTCCTTTCCAGTTTCCGCACTCTCGCTGCGGGGTGTGCCTTCCGTGACACTTGAATCTAACAGCACTGGCACAACCCTATGCGATCTCTCTCTCCACCTCTCAGAAACCTGGCGAGAGCACGCGGGGGTGCCATGGTGAACAGAGAACATGGAGAAACGGCAAAGAGAAGGAGATAGAAATGGTAGGCTAATGGGATATTTAGGGTCAGGTGCGACGGAGAACGGGAGAGTCGAAGGGTCCGTGTTAATTAATATCACGTCACACGCGTTGCCTCGCTAAAATCTGTCTCCGCATTCTACCCTCTGTATCAAAATATTGCTCTCTTTCTCTCTATGCTATTATCTTTCTCTCGCTTTACTCTGACCGTCGTTTGTAGCCTGTGTTCGTTCCGTTATACTTTCACGCTTCGCACGCCACACGCTTTCGCACTGACCACTCGCGCTCTTTCAAGCATTTTCGTGCGCAATGAAAATTTTTCCCGATTTTTCCTTTCTGCAGTTTTACAAGTATTTTTTACAATGCTCCCTGCAGCATCGAAGTTATCAGACATAATTTGAAAGAGAAAAATTGCAATATGTAGTGTCATTTTTTTTTTACGTTTCGTCATTTTATAAAATTTTTTTTTCTGCAGTCTGAGTGAAACGCAAAAATAAAAACGATTTTTTTTCGTGCGAAAGACGTTTTTGGGGAAAATTAATTAATTTTGTATTTGAAGTTTATACAGTGCATCAGTGCCAATTAATTTTTATAATTGAATTCATACACAACCAATAAAACGGTTTATTTTATATATAGACGAAACGTCTTCAAGCCATAACGCTATCGGCTTAATTTGCTTGACAATGCTTGAGGTATATTATTATACAAGAGAGTTTTGGTACAGAAGTTAGCGAGAAGTTTCCGGCTGAACTGATCGCCCACAGGTCGATCCCTCGGGAGCTTTCCACGGGAGCGTCAGCGGCGATATAGGAACGGCATAATCTCCGGAAGGGAGATGCCGCGGGTCCGGTAGTCTAATTCTCAAGTGTCGAGAAGGCCTGTCAAAAGGACTGTGCCTCGCTGCCCGTAGCATCCCCCCCGTTATAACAGTGGAGAGATATCACGAAATTTTCGGAAGGGTCGACGATTCACTCCCCGATTTCGCCCTTTCTCTGCGGTCCGTTCCGTGCCGACCTCCCGGCGAGCTGACGCTTTGATCATTTGTTTCGCGTCGGGTCATAACCGGCTTTCGCAACGATGAAACCCGTGACAGCCGCCAGCAAAAGCTTTTCCAAGGGGTAGCCGACACCTCGGCGCTGGCCTACCGCTCCCCCTCCTCCCCTATCGCTCTGTGTTGTCCTTCCAATATCCGATTCTCGCCTCTCTCACCACTGCTCATTCGATCTCATATCGTTCTCATTACGCACTTTACAGATTGAATTTTATGACACGAACGTTCACATTCCTTTAAAGGGACCACCCTTAACATTCGCTTAAATGGGTTATAAAAATATATTTTTATCAAAATAATATAATCAATTATATCGCCCATTTCTCTCAATTCATATTATTCTCTATTTTACGAAAAATGTAATTAAAATCTGTAAAATATTGATGATCATAATCCAGATGTTGAAAAAATGAAGAGATAATCTTCTATATTATACCCTTCGAACGTAAAAATAAATCGACTTACAAAAACCGATGACGATTCCGCAATAACATACAATACATTCGGTACATCCATTGCGTCGTTGTATTTTTCTACGATATTACAAGAAATCTCGTTTCTGACAATATGTTTGCGCCGAGCCGGGATTTCATGTCAAAAGCACAAGTTTTGTGAACCGTGACGAACTTATAAAAGAAATATCATAATACTGTATATATGACGTATGTGCTAATATCATAGAAATGAGAAAGACCGACGGAAAAGAGAGAAATCGGTATAATATCGTCGAAAGTAGAGCCCCTATCCGACGGTATATATATGTGCGCAGGTGGGGGACGCTTGTCTAATTTGTATTGCTAGAGCCGCGGCGATAGCGAGATATTAGAGGCAGTTATCGCAGCGTATTGCTCCTAATCGTTTTCCCCCCTCTGCTCGCGTTTCGTTTCTGTGCTGATGGTAGCGAAGCCAATGGCGAGGGTGAACAGACTCACGTGAAAGCAGGACGAAGGATGAAGACAGACGAACGCGGTGGAAGGAAGACGAAAAGCGTCGAACAATAAGGGATGGTGCGAGATAGAGACGGGATGAACGTAGCGAACGAACGTTGGAGTGAAATAACGAGGATAGAACGAGTCGGTGATAAGTAAAAGGAACGGGAGGGAAGGAGAGAGCGAACTATGGTTATAGAGGTGTGTGGACCGTGCGGAGGATCGAGCGAAAGAGCGAAAGAGAGACAAAGCTACAGGGATAGATCGAGGGACAAGGAAGCGAATAGATTCGGCGTGAACCAGAAGAGAGAACGCCGGTCCAGGGAAGTCTGCGTGCACTGGTGTTTTTGACAGGCCGATGAATTGAATAATCGCAAGTCGAGTCGAGAGGGTCCGCCAAATCTCAGTCCACGATACACCGTTCGTATAACCGTACAAACGCGGAGAGATCAGCTATATGTATATAGACGATATATATGTCGATTTTCGCGTATGATATATATTATGCGCGATATATCTCTATGCGGATAGATTTACTGAGTACGTATATAGTATATATAGATATTCAGGATGTATACATATGTATGAATTGGTTGATATTTCTGCAACAGAAATTGAAAGCGCGGACGTCGATATTCACATTTTTTCCCCAAATGAATTATCAAAATGTTATCTATATAGAAATTTATCAAAAGTGACACGTCGGAAAATATCGTTTATCGCGATGACAAATTTTTTTTTTCTTTTACAAGTAACAAAAAAAATTTCAAAAATTGTGAAAATTATTTGTTCGGATGATTCATTAGGCGCCGGAAGTGAAGCCAATTTGATTAATAACATTTATTTGGATAAAGAAATTCTTATATGGCGATTTAAAAAAAAAGCGGCAAAAAAAATACTACTTTTGGGTTTTAAATTTTTTATGAATATTTCATGAAGAGAGATTTCACGGGATTTTTACGATTGATCTGCGAGTGGCGCCTGCTTACATCCTTAATTCATTAATTTGTTTGAGCTGATGCCGCATATCGAAATTACGCGGTCCGACAGTTCGTAATCCCCGAGCGCCGTTCGGTCGCGTGCGACTCTCGCGGCTTTACTCCACACGCGTGTGCGTTTATCCGAATCCCCCCGGAACTTCTGTTGCAAACGTTCCCAGCGGGATACCCGTCGTCATCGGGCGACAACGAGCATTCAGTGGCAAACGAGATTCTATCTACTATAAAACATGACGTTACGCAAGGTCTCGATTTCTTATGAGGCACGCGTCTGTACTCTTCACCCCTGTAAGGCAAATGGGACAGTCATTGGTTCCCTGCAGTATATATATTTCACATGGAATATATTTAACAGAAAAAAAACATGAGTATCCCAATAATCGGTGATTGGTCTGAAATTGATAATCATTCTGCCCTTTAACATCTCATGAATCACGAGATATCTGAAGTCTCTCGAACAAGAAAATATTTGCCAGTCAGCCGAATTTCGAGAGGGTGAGAAAATTCGCGCGATTCATCTTTCGACGAATAATAGACACTGCAGTTGGCAGGGAAAAAACATGTAACTAATATTAGTAGAACATTCAAAAAACTGCTTCTTTTTCCCCAAAATTTGATCGTCTAAAAGTACAAATGGTACTTTTTAACATTAAGATTAAAATTTCTAACTGAATGAAAATGAGTGAAATTTCTTACAAAAATGTAGTGGAATAATTGAAGATTGATCAATTCTCGTATTTTATTTCGTGTTTCCATGTATTACGTACAGATGAAATGTTAGTTCGAACTCTTATCCGCTTTACAAGAAAGCCAACAACTATAAAGTCGCGGCACGAGAGGCAAAGCAAGGGATGGAGAAGCGTAGCAGTGCTTTTCCATTTCGCACAATCGGGTCCGGGTAATACGTTGCGAAGTGGCTATACTAGAGACTAAGTCGGTGGACGGTTTCAGTTTAGCCTTCGCATGCTGAAGCTCCAAGCTCTCTTGCATTCTGTGCTCTCAAACCGAGAGCACAGCAGAGAAAGAGAGAGAGCGAGAGAGGTTCGCGTAGTACGCCGCAGGAATGAGAAAGGGTGAGCCTCATAGCCAGAGCAGCGGCTGCGCCCAGTTTGCCCCGGTGCGTTTGACGTTGATACCGCGATAAGATGAAAGAGAGCCTTGCGCTGGCTTGGCTCACTCGAGAGAAGCTTATATCCGACCTATAGACTCGCGAACGCGAACCCCCGCGCGAGTTCGCAGCCTATGTGTATTGTTGCCGCACGTCTGAGCGTAACGTTTCTACCGCCCATTCTCATATATGCCGATACACACGTAATGCTCGACGATCTAAATTCGCCTCCGGGACTTTTGCCGTCTAACATTTCCGATAGCTGAATCCGGTAGACGATATCGACTCGAGTACACATTGCAGTTGCATTTGCCAAAGGTAGATAGGTTACCTCTCTATATAGGTACGAGAGGCTGGATATGAAGCATCTGCACATATATATTCTGCGTTTCACAAAGGCGCGTTCTTGATACAGAACTGATAACGTTTCTATAATGATAACATCCAATACTGGAATAATAGGAGTCGAATAAAGAAAAATTCGTTTATTTACGCCAATGATATCATTTTATTTTATGAGCAAAAGGATAGAACGGGCGGATGAACGGATACTGCCAGCGGGGAAATTTTTTTTTTTTATACAAATTCAATGTATTTTAATTAAACAAATTAATCACGATATGAATTTATGTATTAGATGCAAATTCATTGATATCATTTTTAAATTAATGCTTTTGAAATTCGGTTAAGGCGTCTGAAGGATATAAATTCTCTTTCGCATATTATGGTGTATTTTTCGAAAAATCAACTAAAAACGCGATATTCATAACGCAATGAACGAGAAACATCGACTAGTGCGACAAGCATTCGATACGCCGAGAACATTGCAACGTAATCGTAATATACGTTCTCGAATATTAAAAAAAATATAATTTCAGTACTTAGGGTCGAGACGCTAACGTGTCTTTTGAAAATACGCTTCACCTTTTTGCACAACTGTTAACGCGAGAACTGTTAACGTTCACGAACAACGAATTCGCCTCTTCAAAATTGCATGAACCGTTAGATTAGACCGATTAGGTTAGACCGATATTCGAAATTATCCGAAATTGATATCTAAAAATTAGCCGAAACTATTAATACTCTGTGCAGATCACGAAAGCACAGTGCCGAATACCCTCGATAAACAATTTCCATTTATAAATAATAAATTATGAAACGCGAGAATTGGAGAAAATCTCTCACGAAAATCATTACTGAATCGAGCGAAACTGAAGCAAAAGGAGTGTAATAAATAAATTGTATTATTAAAAAAGAGTGAAATAACAAAAAATTATTCGCATATCATAGTCGGGAGATTTATTCGTAATTCGGTGCGAGAATCTCCGGACTATAATATGCGAATAATTTTTTGTTATTTGACTTTTTATTGACTATACAATTTATTTATTACACTCCTCTTACAGGTGGAAGTTTTTAAAAGTTTTGTTGCATTTTTTTAAATTTTATCCTTTATAAAAATAAGATTCAAATGCAGCGCTACATATTCGTTTGGGGTGCAGAAATTGTACTCAAAATCAGCCTTTTTGCTAAGAGATTTCATCGGCCGTCTTTTCTGTCGGGCATCTCAGCACTTCGCGTCAATTTCTACCGAATAGCAATAGCAATAATAATAGAAATTTCTAACAAAACTATATCGAGAACTTGTCGAATAAACATCAATGTCATCGGGATCTTTAATCGTTAGCGAAGGCTATTTGCGAGAAAAAAGCAGATGAACAAAAAGAATATCATTAAAAATAACGGTCGCATATATTTTCATGATGCTGTTTCCAAAAAACACGTCACAATATACAGATATTTTAACTACAGACGGACTTTAACTGCAGAAGCGAAAAAAAAAAAAAAAAAAAAAACCGATCCGAACTGTTCTGCCGATGACGAACCGATAATTGTTTTCTGCGGTTCACCAGCGTTGATTTTTCGATGTAACTATGACACACGCCTCTCGTTTCAATTCTCCAAACGAAAAAAAAAAAACGTAGATATGTAGTAAAAACCCCAATGTAAAAACCCTATGTATATGTCTATATACGATCGTTGTTATTTTAAACTGCTGTTATGGAAAATTCCGTGTTTTCTTGCGCGTCAATCACGATCACTATCAGAGCCCGGAGCGGAAATTTTTATATATGTACATCCCAACCGTTTCTCACCAAGCTGGATTTCTCGTTCCAATCAATTTTATTTTTATTTATATATTTTTTTATTTTGTTCAATTCAATATTCCATAGGTTTGTATAACAAGAGGAGGTATACAAACATTCAGCATTCGAACCTCCGCCAATGCTGCGGTTCGTTACACACCGATGTAATTGGAGTTCGCTATAACGGGACCGTTGGTCTGTTGAGGACACGACGAATGCCGAGTTGGAATTTCCAGAATTCACAACCTCCGGCGGGGGAGAGAATTTGCTGTATTCAATGCTGAGCTTTCGACGGGCAATTTACCTATTTTTTACGTTTCCTGATTGGCTGTTGGCAACGATTTGCGGTGCAACGCATACACATACATACACACAGCCTTCGCGTACAGCAGCGTTTAGTTCGTTTGCTTCTTTCGTTTTTTCCGTTCCCTCGCTCGTTCGGGTAGACGAGTGGGCGGTTCGTTTATTCAAGCCGTGCAGATGCCGCTGGAAAAATGCAGGCTTTCAACAATCCTCCCACGCAATCCACCAACCACCCATTTCCACCGGTAGGAGAACGGTAGCGGAGGGGTACACCAGGGGGCTGAATCGAGCAACCCCCTTGGCAGAACGGGAACTACCTATATAGTAAGGTACATCTACTCGTTTCCAGCTAACAGATATATCTCTCTCTCTCCCTGTACTATGGACTTATTCAGCCTGTGGCTGACGAGTGCCGGCTACGCATTTTCTCGAAAACAAACATTGCAGGAATGCATTTTGAATATCCCTGCAAAAACTTTGACTACATCAAGATGAAACCCTTACAACGATCGCGCGATCTTCGTAACCACTTGTTACAATAAGCAAAAGAAAACGAATGCAGGTTCTGTAGATTTGGAAGGACATGTAACAGTTGATATCACAGAAACTCAGTTGAAGACTTGAAATACGCGCTGTCTCATTACACGTAAGAGGGGGATAGTTTTTGCAGCATCACGCAGTAGAATAGGAAGGAGGAACAGTCATGGGAAGCTCTCAACAGGCGATTCAGCTCGTTTCTGCTATCTGTCTTCGCTTAGGTAGGTAATGGATCGTTGTATATAGCGTAGATAGGTACGTCGGTCGTCGTTCTCGACGTTGTCGTCGTTGGCAATCAGAAACACTCGTCGGTCGTGTCACTGGCAGCACGCATCAGCCACCAACGAGGGACACACACACTGTACCATTGGGTCGCGTGCCACCAATCGCCCTTTCCCGCACACCCCGTATAACGTACAATCACATCGTGCTATACAGTACACTAAACAGCATAGAGGATCCCGTGAGAGGTATTAGATGCATGTAAGTGCGGCCGCTTACGCACCCATTCGAGATTGGAATACAGCCGTAGGGCCATTACATCGACGAGTCGTGTAAGTGCCCTTTGCTTTCCTATTCCATTTGCTAACCATCACTACCGCTACGTCGCCAGTTTCTTTCGTAGATTGATTTCATTGCATGCTACACTGAATTCTGAAGCTTCAAACGCCGCACTTGAGATTTCGTTCAAACGATAAGACATCGGATCAGATACGGAAAACGGATCAAAGGAACGGTAAAATCTGAAAGGTGGTAATCGAATATCGAATCTATTTATTTTGCTTTAACGATGAAACTTTAATTGAAATTGAAGGCACTTTTATTTACTACAGGCTTCGATTAATATTTAATCAAAAAAACTGATTCGTTTAATTCAATTTCATCGAAGATTTAGTGTTGAAAAAATTTAAAAATCCACGGATGCGTCTCGTTTTTGCAATAACGCATTTTTCGTCTCAAAAGAGTTGGTAAAAGTATTACTACCCTTCAGGCAAGCAATACCAGTTTCACCGCAGCGTAAAGTACCTCTAGATAATTTACACACCTTAATTACATCGGAGAGTAAAACTTACGACTGGCAGAGAAAATTTTATTCGAGAACTGGTTGTACAGCAATCGTATAATACAATTTAGTCGTCAACAAGTTGTGTGCGGGAACGATAAAAACTTTCCGCGACATTAGACATCTTGTCTGTATTTAGCCGTTTGGTGTGTTTCCCGATGTTGGTGCTGCGGGGCTCTCCGTTACCTGTGCTCCCGAAAGAACGGGCGCGCTACAGGGGTTGCTGCGACGGAGAAACGAGAAGCCCAGCGTTATGCAAATCGCGAGTGAGCGAGATAAAGAAAGGCCTCGTGCAAAAGTTCGACGATTTAAATAGCCCCTCGCATTCCTACTGTCGACGACCGACAATGGTGTCGTGCATCGTTTTTAATTACGGAATTATACGCCCCGGACAAGGGCTGTTTATTCGACTGGTTACGTTGACGCTGTATCGGGAAGGAGTGACGAGTGGTGGTTGTACAGTCGGAGAGCCCCGAAGCGACAAAAAAACATCCCGGGACTTTAATCGTTCAATCGAGTGAATCGAACGGAAAGATCTCGATCGAAATAACAAAAGAGCTGCGTTTGCCTCTTCGCAGGCCACTCTTTATTTCGCTTCAGTAAAATAAGATACGTACAATGCCTCGGATAATTAATGTTTCGAGAGAGAATACGAGAACGAGATATCGTTGTATAATTGCTCGTTAATAATAAAAGGACATCACATCTGCCGGACAACATAATATCCCACCCAGCCAACAGCGTAACCAACGGGAATATCAGGACGCGCATGCATAATCCAAACTTTCTTTTTATTTTTGCCCTAATAAGGATTTCTGCAAGCTGATTCAGTAGAAGTTAACGGTGTTAAGGTCTCATAGTTAAAAATTACATGCGTTATCTTTACAGCGGACATTCCGTTTAAGCTAACGATGCTTTTTTCTCTTAATTTTTTTGCCCTGTTTCACCACGAATATCGGGTTATATCCATAACAGGACTATGGTTTCGAGTGGAAATGCGTCCTGATGGGGCTCTCGATTGCATGTGTATAAACGTCGAGATGCTGGATACGCCGTCCCGATATACACGAAGAAACATACTCTGTATACTTTTGTATGGATAGATACATTTAGCAACGACCCTGGAGCAGAGCAGCAGAGCTGTATCTCGGTACGAGCTGCTGCTGCTACCGCTGCTACTGGTTGGTTCCATTTGTGTCAGGGTATCGAGGTGTCAATAGCAGCTGCTATGCTACACACAAGAGCCTCGCCTGATGCTGCCCACCTCCTCTACTAACCCCTCTTCGATCGTATTCACCTCATACTTCTTCACCACCCTTATCTACGACTCACGAACCCCCATGGCTCGACGTCCACCGCGCATACTACTTGTACGTTCAAAGAACTCACACGGCTCCTCAAGAAGAAAATGTAAATAGCTTTACCACGCAAATAAATCAACGACTTGTACATTCAAAGTCTTGACCTGTGCGGAAATACGAACTGTTGCAACAATTTAAGTTATTGGATACACTGACTTTTCGTACGTATAACTTATCATAATTATCGATTAGCAAATGCTTCGATACAATTTCCGTAACTAATCGATGAATTAATCTTCCGAAATTTGATCATCGAATTTGCGGAATGTTATTTAAAAAAAAACTTCAGACGTTCGTGTTGAGGAAAAATAAATAAAATACTTAACCGCACGAATAAATCAACGACTCGTGCATTCAAAGCTATCAAGTACAGAAAAACAATCATCCATAAAATCGCCTTTTCTCCCTTCGGGATTAACCTATTATGTATGTTTTTTTCAAACACATCGACTGCTAACGTTGAAGAGTCATGACGGGAGCAATTTTACTTATAGAAAATTCGTTTTATTTTCGTAATAACAACGCCGGTGTTAGGCAAGACGAAGAGTTATGTATACAGAGGGTGAAAATACATCGTCATTGGTAACTTCGTGAAAAATGTTTCAGTCCTCATACTCATTGCCTCATTGCCTCTTCCATTTTATCCGATCCATAAACGTAAACGTAACATAGCGTATTTCGTAGTAAAAAGAAATCTTTTTTAATAACGAATTCTGCTATGGAGTGTTCTGTAGCTCGTGGGTTCTTTGAGCCCAAAAGTAAATGAGTATAGTTACATGTAAGTAGTGTGGGGGGCTGAAGGCTCGCAAGGTATGCGGAGGTTGAAACGTGGCGGAGTGGCGATGGTGCGGAGGCGCCCTGCTGTTTTTAAGCGTCGGTGACTAATTGGTGATGTCGTGGCCAGGCGTTGAGACACACCCCTCTTTCCATCCCTCGTACCCTCGGCGCTCGCTCGCCTCTCGGTTCTTCTAACCTTTCATCCCCCTCTACCGTGTGCCGGTTTCGTTCGACTAGTCTCTCGCACTTCGTTCATCTCATGTTCGCCCGCAAATTTTCCATTGGACTGTCTGCGTCTCACCTCTTTGCACCAATCTGGGATACACCACCCCTTATTCTCATTCTCCGCTTCTTCTTCTTCTTCTTCTTCGCCTACGGGGGTTATCACTATGTATACATGGTCCATGTACCATTTCTCTAAGGTACATTGTACATAGTATACATGTAGGTGATATCATCGACCAAATCTCAACCCCTTTCATGTGCAAAGACTGAAAGGGTGAGACGACCACGGAGACGCGGGATACTCGAGGCTTGTGGGTACTCGCTGGAGAAAACGCTTCGTTAAAGGCGTTAGTTAACACTTACCGGCAATAATGTGATATACGATTTTGAACTGCCTGCAGCTTTCGCTCGATATAAGCTCGGAGAAGCGAGAAACCGCGAAATTAATGTGTTACGCGAGATCGAAAAAGCGCTATATTATTTATGTTGATCGTTAAAAAAAAATTTATTAAACCGTTCGAGTTGAATAGAAATTCCTGAAGGTCTAGAAAGCGATTTTTTTTAATCGGTTAGGGGTTTAATAATTTTTTTCTTTCCTTTTTACGAGAATATTAATTAGTTCATTGCCAATTTTATCGGTGCGTCTGGCATTTGATGTATAAAAAAAGGGCAATGAGAAGAGAAAAAAAAGATGGATAATGGATAATGGAGAATTGCTAAGCTGTAGGCAGTGATATGATCGAACAGCCACGTGAAAATTCCATAAATCAATCGGTTTTTAGTGTGTACCGCAGGAGGTTACTAGTCCGATCATTACTCAGTGGTGCAACAAAGAATATTATAAAGCCACACGCATCAGCTTCACTGTGTCAACGATATAAGGGTTCGAATATACATGCCAGTTGCACTTATGCGTTTTTTCTTTTCTTGTATACAACCGACTACCTAATAATGGGAGTGATCGTAGGTTTCCGACAATACGACAGTTCGATCGTTTTTACCCCATTTCGGAAAAAAAATTCTCTACCCCTATTCGTTGTGCGGTGCAAAAAAAAATACGGAACGGGGGAGAGAACGAAAAAAAATCGTAAAACGAGACAGAGGTCGGTGGCACGTTGACGCTTTCGATCCCCGATGGCTCGACGGGCCGTTTCCCCGTTTCGCCAAAACGGCTGAATTATGCCGCCCACTTGGCACTTTTTTTCCGTCTTTTCCCCAATTTTTTTTTTTCCCATCCCTTTTCCTCGCACGCACGGACGCACGGGACTCTCACGGACGTGTGCCAGAAGCACCTTTTTCCTGAAAAACTTTTCAATGAAAGATCGCGCGCGAACGCACGGCTGTCAGGACACTGGCGAGACAGAGAGATTCAACGAGGGAGATGAAAGAGGCATTGTCGAATGGGTACGTGTGTTTCGGGGGAGGGAACTCATCAGTCATCGAAACCTACGGTCCGGCAACAATGATATCTCACGACACACAACGTGGAAGGCGCGTAATGGCGTAATCACGAGTATGAGGCATCGACGAGAACGACAGTTTCTCCAGTCGATGGACAATGCGAACAACCGAGAATTCGACAATTTTATTATGACGCATTGCCTCATACGTTCGAAATGTCATCGAATTACAGATGTGATTATATGTGACGAGGGTGTGACGATAGAATATTATTACTTCGAAGTGATGGGGCCATACGAAGCAACGTGTAAATTATTAGTTTTTTGTCGGCAGTCATTTACGTACATAGGCTGACGATATATCGATAATAGATACTATCAGTTTTGATAGTTTATTTCAAAATATACCGCATTTAGATAGCGTATCTACAAATTTATTGATAATCTCTGTATTTAAATGATGTTAAATACAAAATGAGAAAGCGATGTGCAAATCTAATTTACATAATTTTTTTTATAGCGCCGTTTAATTCCATACATTCCCGAAAAAACCAATACGAAAAATCGGGTAGTAATAATTTCTTTGTGTAGAAGTTTTTAGCCCGACACCCGAACATTGTAAAATTAATCATTGTAACAATTTTTTTTAAACAAATTGAAAATCGTTTAAAATCCTAACGATTGTGCGGATCTCAACAGAAAATAAAATCGGCCAATAATCATTGATCCTTCAACGATCCTCGTAAATTTCAACTCGATAACTAAAAACGTTCGGAAGTAATAGAGGTTCAAAATTTCCGAAACGGCACACGCGCACATATCCAGACATTTTTTTCTAAACGTGATTTTCCGACCCCTTAGAACATTCTAAACACATTACCGTCGAAATCGCTAAATCAATTTTTTTCATAAAAATAATGCGTCCCTTATGAGGAAAGAAAACAAAGTATTAATTTTTGCAGCTTGTGGTAGCAGTCTCCGTATTAGTGACGAGGAAGAGAACGAAAAAAATAAGGGTATGTGAATTGATGCAGAGAAGAGCACCTTTTAGTTTTTTAGTGAGAATTCGATACACCTCCGGGACTGCATATAAAACTTTTTTTTAATGCTCATAAATCCCCCTCTTCGAATCTCGACGCTATACAGGATATAAGTATAATCCCCCGCGTTGCGTTTAACCGCATTTTGTGCCCTTAGGCATGCGAGACGGGCGGTCGAGCAGGCGAACGCGCGCGCGTTAGTCCGGGGTTACTAAAAGGCACACTCCGATATTTGACGAAGCTGTGCAAATATGAACTAACGGTGGATGTGTACGTATCCGCGTTGAACGACGAGAGCAAAGGGCGAACACGACAAACAGTGAGATAGTTCTTGCGGCCCCGTAGCATCCTCCCTGTGTGGAAAAAGCTTGTGTACCTATATGTATCCCTGTTGGCAAACATTTTAACGGGATTAGAGAACACTTACGGGGGCTAATCTACCCAAACAGACCAAAAGAATCTGACCATTTCCTATATGTTTTTTTTTTCTCTATTCTCCGGTAAACTACACGAGAGTATTACGATTTCTCAACATTGAGTAGCTGTCGTAAAGCTGTCCGCTCCTCTATACAAACCATTAATAATAGTATTACGTATCTCATGTTTATCTGAAACATTTTTTTTTTTACGGCTGAACCGACTAATATTTTCTCTACTGCTTGCCTAACTTCGATCTAATTTTGTTTTCCGTCGATTGTCAGCTTATCCGAAGTTTGTTATTTATCGTCGAAGGCGTCGCTGAACATTGAATTTCTCACGTTATTCGACGAGGAAAATAACGAGGAAAACGTATAACAATCGAAAAAGAAATCTTCGGAGTTGAGTTTGTTTTTTATTTAAGACTAAATAATAAAAAAAGTCGTTCCCCCTCGTCTAATATGTTCTAATAATACCGTATGCGGTCTGTTTGACTCTATGTGTTTTTTTTTCTTCATCGGGAACGGCAACACAGTACCCATATGTATTTCATTATGCATTCAAAATACCATCCACGTGTTCATCGAGCGTTTAGCCAATGTACTATATGTATGCATGCATGCGCTTCGGCGAAGAAGGGTCCATGGATATGCTATATACATATGCGCTGTTGCGCTGTTTGCTCGCGATTGATGCAACGTACACGATGAATTCGGGGTTTGATTTCACATGCCTTTGTTGGATCATCCTCGCGTTTCTGCCAGTGAGAGGCGAGTCAGCGAGCCAATCGCAGAACTGCCTGTCATTTCATTACGATTTTGATCCATCGTTGCGTGGCAACCGTCGAAACAGTGCCCTCGACTAATAAAATGTATTCATTCACGAATTTGTTTATTCGTTAATCATTTTATTTAATTCCAACCTAACGCTGCCTTTGCCATGTAAATGGTGAATTCAGTTTGCATAAACGCGATAAACTAATTACTTTAGTTTATTTTTATTTTCGCGCTCTACGATTTCTTATAAATCGTTAATTAGCGAAATCGTTGGGAGACGCAACGGTGTGCGATGTATAGCGATGAATTTAAAGCGCCTTAATAGATTATTATATATTTCCACCGGCAGGTACCTCGACGCTCACTCCCTTTTTTCGAATATTCTCCGTTAGCAGCCTCTCTATCTATCCGTTCTCTACCTCTTCACGTTTGCCCGTTCGTTTATATCGCTCGCCGTACAATACATACATGAACGCCCGATGCAGCTACAGAGAACCATTAATCACGAACATAAGCAAGCGACTAATTGTTGGGTTTAAGGGAGAGAGAGAGAGAGAGAGCGGGACAAGCGAGAAGTAGAGAAGGGTCAACCAGCGATCGAGGTAAAGAGGGTCGGTGCTTCGATGTGTATCGTTTCGAGGCGCGCATACGCACCCCTTCGCTCGAGAACCATCCGACGATGATGGGTAACTGCTGTGACTTCCCGGAGTGCGCCACGCAGAGGATTCTCGACACATATATCTGTCGTATAATAAACGGAATCACGCTGTGCAATGCGGAAAATTTGTCGGCGAATTGTCTGTATTCTTCAACGGAAAAAAATGACTCGTCAGTTTCGCGATCGTTAAACGATTTTCGTGTATCGTGTATATTGCAAGATCGATGATTGTTTCGCAATTCATCGTACTAAACACATGGGAATTCATCCCGATCTACACGAGGATAATGGAGGTTAAAAAATACGAAAATTCGATGAATTTTTTTCTCTATTCTATTCACTGTTTTTTGAGTTTATGAATGACTTCGACGAAATTCTATGATTCTATGATTCTATGATTCTATTCTGGGATTGTGAAGCATTTTTTCTGCCATCGGGTATTGTTTTTAGGGAAAAACAATTGCGTTGACGAGTAATAAAGATCGCGACGGTTATTTCCAAAAATTCTTTTGCTTATGAAAAATCGGATGTTTGGATTAAAAATTTTAATCACCTCGCGATCGAGGTGTGTCGAAGCCAGCGAATGCTCCCCGATGACTTTCAAGCTCACCGTCAATTCATAAACTCATCTGCTATGTATAATTCCCCTTCGCACCGGCCGTATATATAGAGTTGAACCTTTGACGACTGGTATTCCCATAAAATTGGCGAATTATTCCATCGCGTGAACGACGACAATGGGAGAGACGGGGAAAAAAAAAAAACGAGTGAACCAAAAGAGCGGTATCGACAATCCACGATGGGACAATGAAGTCCCTTCGACGTCGGTGGCGTAAAAACGGCATAAAGGTGTTTTCTATGCAGAGACCGAGGCGCGGTGGCGGGTAAACGCACGAATTTCCGGGATCGTCGACGCACCACTATCTCTGTCGATAATCCATCATCGCACGCTTAGTTCCGTTTTCCCGGAGGCTCTTCGTTGCACCGCCCGGCAACCGAGTCGATCCGTCATCCGATTTCGTCTCGTTTTGCGTCAACGCCGTCCGGCAACAGGACCTTTCGCTATATCTCTGCTCGTTCGATCCTCCGGTAACGCAATCCCCAAATTATCATTGCGTCGCACCGAAGGATCAACCGTGTCGGTTCTCTTGTACTCCTGAGGCATCCTATGAGATCTTTTAATCACGCGACTTCACTCTGAATCATCATTGCGATACAGAAAGGATCGACCGTGTCGAGATCGCTTTTGCTTGTCGACTAATGCAATTATGAGAGTAAAAAAGATATCCTAATCGATCAAACTTTGTGTTGAATTTCTCGAGCGGCAAACACATCGAGTAGAAATAGTTACTTATTATGTATTGCGCGATAGAACGATAATTTGGGTCTAAAGGAAAATCTTAAACTTATTTTTACCGATTCTAGTGATTTCTTTTCGGATATCTTTAAGATTCTTCATCACAGAACGAATGATGAAAAATAAAGTGTACAATTATCGATCGGTAAATATTAAATAGCATTGTATTATTCTCCTAATTATAACATCGCGCTATAGAACTGAATAACAACTTCTTTAATTCCTTTGATTTATCGTACAACTATCATTATTGTCATAAGTCTCAACTGTCTTCTTTCCTTTTTATCTTTTCCCGTCTTCACGTCTCCCATATCAGCGCTTTTGCTGCTAACAATCGGCTAATATCGAAAAGAACCTAAAGGATCGTTATCGTCTTCCGTGTGTAGCAACTGCAGCAGTTACATCCGCAGATCTATTTGTCATTACAGGGAAGTAAATCGATCGAGGAAAGACGCTGCGTAGTCACGTTTTCTCTCGTACAATGGGCCGATTTTTCCGGAGACGCTAACGATACCGATTCGTTCGACTTCGCGGCGTATCGTGATTCAGAGTCGACGAAATTTCATAGTTATTGTATCCGTCGTCGCAAAACGTTGCAAGGAAGCGATGCGTGTGTCGTCTCTCACGAAAAATAGTACGTTGAGAGTGTCTTGTTGGTAAAAATCGTCGCGTGCGAGTGCAGCTGGCATCGCAACCTTTGGCTAATAGCCTATGCAGAAGTCTACGCAAGAGGCTGTTGCGCGCGGAGGTGCGGCAACGACGATCGCTCAACATCATGAGACAGATATTCCATTGCAAAAATATCGGTCTACAAAACCCAATGATTTCGATTTTTATCCCCGAAGACATGCGACTAATAGTTTCCAATGTCACCCCAGAAAATCAGTTTCCGCCGTGTAATTTTTGCATCTTTAGATCCGACAGAGTTAACGACATTGAGTACAAAATCTGACGAGTGCAACTAACCATTATCTCGAAAAAAAATTTTAAATCCACCATTTTTTATATCTGGAACTTTGACAAAAAAAAAAAAGAAATGGAACACCTAAAAGTAGCGATATACGCGAGAAAAAATAAAATGTTTATTATCGTGCCAAATTGTCATCAGAATTAAAGTTTCACGCCTCCGCTCGCAGCTCGCGTGACGAATTGCGAGAAAAAATAAATCGAAAAAGAGAAAAATGTTTTTAAAGTCCGGAGACCACAAAATTTTTCAGCTCGTCGAATCGGCGTCGAGCGCGTTGCTCTAGTATGCGGTGAAACGACCTCCGCCTCCCCCACCCTCGAAGTTCGCACCCCGACGAACACGTATCCCATCGCGTACAGCACCGGTCGCGCGTCCTGCGATGCCGCAAAAGTTCGCGCTTAATATTATTAAATCGGAGGACAATGGTGAACCCTGTGGCACGCGGCGTTTAAACGATTTTAATAAAATTTCACGGAAGATTTTTTTAATAATATGATAATAATGCGAAATGAAAGAAAATACTGCTCTCAAGGGATTATCATTCGGTCACGCGGAGTTGAACTCCGATCTCTCACCCTTTTATTTTTTTGCTCGCTCCACCCTTCGCGTCTCTCTCGTCGTCGTTTTATTGTCTTTTCATTCAATTCTCTTTCTCTCTGTCCCCATCCTCGTTATAAACCCGACGATCTATATAACATATTATTAGGCTTATTATATCTACAACTTTTCCCCATCTGTCTGGCGTCGATTCTCCCTCTCAACCCCACAAGATCTTTCCCACCTTTCATTCCACTTTCATTTCATTATTCGCCGGTATAAAACTTCGGAAGAGACGAAGGGACTTTCGTCTTCTAATTGTTTTTTCTTTTTTCCAATAAAAACGGCAATAATACGGAGAAAATCGGACGCAAAATTGAACTTTTCGTTCTTTCTTTAAATTTACACTTAACACACATCGGAACATATTAGATTATAGTGGTGCGCATTTTGCTATTGTCGAATACGAGAGAAACGGAGCCCGTGGAACACGGTAACTATTACGTATGCTTAAAGAATAGAAAACGCTTTACGCTCCGTAAAGCACCGTCCATAAGAGAAGATCGAGAAGCAGGGCGACCCCAACACACAATATGCTCAACAATGGCTAACGGAGCATAGTTAGCGTTGATTCAGGGTGTCAACCAGTTTAACTGCGACGTTTGGGTGGTCTCAGTTTTTTCCCCGCAGTTTTATATACGATCAACTTTTCCCTCGAGGGTTCTTGATGCTTGAATGCAGCCAAAGGGTTGTCACTTTCACTGTGTATCAGCGTGCAAACGTTTACAAGAACACTATAAGAAAATGCATTGTATCCTCAACGATACGAAAGCGCAAAACTTCGTAACCAAAATACGATAGAAAACCCTTAAATTTTTTTTTTTTTATTCACGAAGATGTTGAATTATCATTTTATTAATAGTGAAGCAACGTGATAGAAGAATAGATAAAAATATCCAGTTATTACGAGAGTGTTACGAGGTTTATGAAAAATGATCATCGAGTGGCGTGAGTGCCGTCGTAGCGCACTGTCATCACAATCCATGTATCGAAAACTATTATTTATTCCCCGACGCATATTGTGCCTTCGAAGGGTGTGACTGTTGCGAGAGAAAAAAGAAAAAAATAAAAAAAACGCATCGGATGCCACGATTATTGTCATTAACGCGCGGAAAGTCAGAGGGGGCATCCTGGATGTCGAAGGTTTGCTGGTGTTTCGGGCGCACGTACACGGAAAAGCATCGAACGCAGTCTGCCCAATCGAGGATAGGTGAAGTATCAATCTCTTGTCGGGAATAGAGGATATATATTTTTCAAAAAAAATTTCAACCCGCACACACGCACCCCGTTGAATATAATGCTCCAATAGTTAATGCGAAACCATTAGTCAAACCTCCGGGTCCCCGGGGCTTAACGTGAACACGAAAGAGAAATTCTCGATTTTAAATCGGTACATTCATCATGCAAGCAGACGCATATGACACCATTCTGATTTTATTTCTATTTTCCCCACTCTGGCAACTCTCTCTACGCGACTCGTTTCTATATACAAAACCGTTCCACTTGGTTCGCTGTTTCTCTATGTCGCAACCCTTTTTCCATACAACGAAATTTTCTTCTACATCCCGTAACAAAAATGTAACGTGTGTGTATATTTCTCTACAGCGAACGTTTCGCGGCTCGTACGGTGATTACACGGCGAACTATTGGGGTAAAACTCGACGAGAATGTACAGCGTTTGCGTTATGTACAACGAACGAAAGCACTCGTAAATACGGATTACATGTGCAGAATCCGCGAAACGTTACGACGGAGATTTTCGTCGCGTCGACAGCATTAATTGCACGCGCGTTTCAACGCGACAGTGACGAAATGCTTTATTAAAGAAACCGGAAAATAAAAGAACATGTATTTTTTTTTACGAGCAAATAATCAATATTCAACAAACTATGCGATGTAAAAAAAAAAATATCATTTTTTACGATAAACGATTTATTGAATATCGTAAATACGATTCGTACGTATAACGATAATTCGATGATTTGTGTTACGGGGTTTCTAAACCGCCAAATATCGGGAACAGTGGTGCACTTACGTACCTAATCTAAAAGCCATACTTGTCCCATAAACTACATACCCATTCATACGTTATATAGGTGGAGTTTGCGCTATCAGAGAATCGTTAAAAAGAAAAATATACCGAGGGAAAAGTACACACGCGGACCTTTGGGTTATAGCTACCGCTTGGATGGGGTATCGAGGGTAGCGCTCGTAAATTTCGTTCTCGAATTGAACCCTCTACCGTTTATTTCACCTCTTCGATAATATGGACACGATATTATGACGTTGCAGGTATCTAACTGTAGAAATGGCATTTTCGAGAGCAGGTATATGCTGTATACATAACGTAATGGCGTACGTGCGTTAGCTGCGAAAGCGTTAATCCTTTACCTCGTGTATCAAGAGCTGCATAACAGCGTTCGCGGGTTGTTTAAACTCGTTGGGATAACACGTATGTCAGTGTGCATAACGAGACGGGAAAGGATCAAACGGAAAAGCTATCCTTGCCAGAAACAGGGGCTTTGTAGTATCTAATCTAACAGTCACTCAATTACGTGCACCGAATTAATTAGCTGAGCTCATCGAGCAGCTCATCCGCGATGAAGTATGCTTCATACATTGTCAAATGTTAAAACAAACATTTGAAAATGATAAATAAAAATTTGTTTATGAAATCATCAATTTTTATATCGTAACGGAAGGGTAGATACACCGGTTGTGATCACTGTGCCGTCTATCGCGATTTTTATTACAAATTGTTGGCAAATCATTGTTTGTCGACATTTCGATGTTAATACTTTTTAATTATTCATAAAAATGTATAGAATTGTCAAGCCGACGTCATTCTAATTAAATTTTCTTCGGGGTTTTGTCCTTTCGAACATTATACGAATAAAATGAGATAAATTCGTGTCGTCTATCGCGATAAAAGGTTATAAAAAAATTGAAAAAAAAAAAAAAAATTTAAGGTGAGAAAAAAAGGGTTACATGGTATCGCCCCTTTTTAAATATCAAACACTTCCGCTCTTCGGGTTATTCGACAACAGCACGAAGCGACCCCCGTAAAATCTTGCAAGTGCCCCTCGAGGGCTCCGAAGACCCGAAGCATCGAGCTTATCCGAGCGCTTTGATTTATTTATCGAATCATAAATTACCGCGCCAACAATACCGAGGCATCGTGCAATACGCGGAAGCGTCAATAGTTCCCTTCATCTCTGATTTCGCATGTGTTCAACATTTTGCTATGACTACTGCCGCCGATCCTCGGCAAAGTTCAGTGTCCACGATTGCAGAACACCCCGAGTATCCTGTATACATGTATATAACTCTCGAGTGCGGATTCTGTAACAGAGGGACTGCCAAACCGTACGCGTGTTTGCATTGCGTGGTCAACCGGAAACGCGATTTATACGATGCAAATTAAATGTTCCTCGACGTGAATGCCGCGCCGGTGCCGGTAGCCGTTACGTTGGGATTCGGAACCCAAAAATGATATTCTCACTGATGTATATGTTTACACAGTTACTCGATCGAGGATACCGTACTTTCACCTTCACGAATAAAATATTTTTTTTTCGCAATTTATCGGAAATTTCGTGTTTGCAATGTGAATTAATATAGATTCTCGTCGAGTCGATATTAAATGGGAACGAATAATAATTAAGCGTCATCCCTCCGCTCCATAATCGATTTTTATCTGATGTTCTTTTTTCGGTAATCGAAGCATAAATTACGGATATTTGGGTTGCTAAATGTTAAACGGATGATGAAGAAAAAAATAGATGAATTTCCCGGGAGACAAGTTGGCGGCAGCTGTATACAACGATTTGTCACACACTCCGTATGCAACGAGATCAACGAGACGAGGACTGCTCGATTGCCTTTTCGCCTACGTCCACCAAATTTGCATCTTTCTCCATTGTATCAAGTGATTATCCTCGTTAATCTGCATCGAATACTCGCGACGATTCGTTTCGGCTCATTAAGGTCTTCGAGGTTTATTGTGCCCAACGAAGTTTGCTTCGAACTAATGCGATGCTGCTATACGCACCCCTTTCTCGTACCCTGAACACTGAATGAAATGGGGTCAGACAGACCCGCTGCTCTTAGGGGTAACTTTGCCAGCCAATGATTTTTCACGGTGTCGTCCGAACGCGTCTTCACGGTGATTACGCGAAGAATAGCCAACCACCGCCTATAATTTTTGGGATATTCGATCTGTGCGCATCAACTTATGCTACGGATTTTTGACTCCCCAATAAATCACACGTAACCTTCGTCCATAGTGTCTTTTTTTCAATAATTGTTTAATTCAATGCCAAAGAGTCACATTTTTAAGGTATACTATCTGTTTTTATTAGTCATTTTATTCGTTTATTAAACAATCAATAAATATCGAACATCGATGATTCTCGGCTATAGCGCGAAGTTTTTTTTTTTTTTTCGAAAAGCGTGCAGCAATTTCTGCGGCGCGGTAAAGGACAGCTTGATAAATAATTTTATTCAACTGCGCTACCTGCGCGATCGATCACAGCAAGAATTTCGGATGCCATAAACAAGCTATTAATATAATTTCTTATAAAACGTTACGAGACCGATCGTCGTAGTAGAATTTTTTATCCCGACTCTGTTGTTGTGTTGTGACAGTATCGAAGGGGTGTTTTGGGGTCTGGCATTTGTATGTCAGACGCCATCCCCTCGTTCGCTCTGTATCCTACATGCGTTATTACAAAGGTAATGCCGTGTAAAACGAGAGCAGCGACGAAGGCCAAGGGACTCGAATGTCGACGGGCGAACAGCGCGGACAAATGAGGGTTATTAATTTCGAACTCTCCAACGACTTCGAAGTGACTTCTATCGTTTCACGAGATTTTTTTTCCCCCCCAAAACATTTCTCAGTGTAAATTTCGTACGGTAATTTTTCATCGAATATACAATAACACTTCGAGTCCGAAGGAAGCTATCGTCACAAATCGCATTTGGTAAAAAATAAAAACTCATCCAAACGACAAAAAAATCGTCACCACAAAGCATCATTGGAATAATTCGAAAACTGATCTGTTTTCGATCGTTTAATAGACTCTCAAGCCGTATACGAGAATTGATATTCGCGAGAGTAGAGGAAAAAAATAAAAATAAAAAAAAAAACACAAAAAAGTTCTACTGGCGAAAAGCCCACAGGAGTGAATGAACAATTTAAGGATTCAATTAATCCACCGAATTTGGTATAAAGTGTGCGGGAGCAGTGGGAGTACGGGGGCAGCGAGTAATAGTGTACACGTTGAGGAAAAAGAATTACGGAGTCGAGGGTCGTGGATTATTGTTCTCGTTGGCGGTGTAGTGTAGTAAGCCCCCGTAGGGGGTGAGTTCTGCAATACCAGCATAGCAGCAGCAGCAGCAGCAGCCGCCGTCGAGCCGGGCGCTCACTCGAGAAAGGGAGACGAAAAGAGAGCCGGGGCCACGCGGGAGAGAACAGATTTATATTTGAAATTAGATTAAGCTTCTGCGCTTGAAAGCTATATAAACGCCCCCTCCACCGTCGTAGCTGCCGGTTGCCTCTCTCGTATATACACAGTACTGTACGTATACCGTTCAACGTTTCTCTCGGTGCAATTCCGCACGAGGAGCGACTCGATAAACCAGCAACTACTCGCCTTCACTCTTTCCTACTCTATCCACCGTTATTTCTCTCCCCTTCTCTCCTTTCATCTCTTTCGTATACACGCCGCGTCTCTATTTTGTTCAATCTCCGACTCGCTCGTTTACCACGTCGTCGACTCAGTCAAATCGACCCGAGATTTCTTCTCTTTTCCACGATTTTTCACGAAACTCTCGAAGAAACTTAACCGAATCTGTTGTTCAGAGAATTCTTCAATTGGTACAATTATGGATAATGTTGTTTAATCTCATTAAATAGCTCAGCATAAAATAAACTTATTACAGTTGTTTACCAACTCCAAAACTTTTTATTCTCCATTTTTTATAATTATTTTAATAACGAAAACATTAATACGCGTTATAAATGATAATTTAAGAAATCTGTATTATCGACGAAGAAGCAATAGCGTAGTTTATATGAAGCAAGTCAGCTTCATCGTAAGTTTTTCGCATAGAAACGAGCGAGAAGAGAGATTCGATAAACGAACCCTTTATCCTCTCTCTCCCTCTCTCTCTCTTTCAATTTTTTTTCCATTCTCTTTCGCCGATAGCGCGGGGAGCGCACATTCGAACCGAGTCGTCTCTATCCACTTCCGGTATGTGTATAGATACATAAATGTGTAAGTGGTAGAGACGGAGAGATAGATAGAGAGAGAGAGAGGGAGTAGCGGGGCTTGTGAAAGACTCGATAAAACGGAGGGATCAGGGGAGAGGGAGGATTTTCCTCTACCCTCCGCGTTTCTCCTCTCAATCTTCCTACTTGCATCTCTTTTACTCGCGTCCCTTGAGCTTTCCACGTTCTCACTCGCGCGTTTCAACCCTCTCGCGATCCAGATTGCCCCTCGGCGTATTCGCCGCGTCGTACCCTTCCCTCTCTTCGACTCGGCCAGCATATTTTCTCCACTTCGTCTATCTCGTTCTTTTTATTTCGCTACCCCCGACTCTCGCGGGCTGTCTATGCGCTCACCAACGTATATTCCCATACGTTTTCGCACTCCTTTCAACCACCCCGTTAACGCCAGACCAGCGGCCTACACCCTTTCGTACATCGGCCGAAGTACGCGCTTGTGAGCGAAAGTGCGCACGAGCCGAGTACACCTGCGAATGGCCATCGGTGTGGATAAATAATAAAAGAAGCGGAGAATAGCGGCGGAGGGACGAACGAAAAAAAAAAAAAAAAAAGGGAGAGAGAGTTCGACGCTCATATAGCGGAGGGTACATACTCTCGCGTAGAGACTCCATAGGATATGCATGAAAAATCAAAGTCCCGATGTTGGTGCACAAAGAGCGGTACACGAGCGATAGAGTGCGATACGCATAGCGTGCACGTTATCCTGCAGGAAGAGAAGTTGGCAGCCCGATAGGGAGAAATGACGAACGATAAAGGGCGGTTTTCGACCAAAGGTCGGTGGTGCATATGGAAATGTTAGTTATTTCCACGCGAGATCGAGGCACAGAGAGACGAGCGATTCGGGAAGAGATTTTCACAATTTCGCAGCATATCGCTATGCGAAAGTCAAACACTGCGACGATTTTTTTGAAGAATGTTTCTTTTATTGATAAATTGCGATACAGTAATTGCCGTATATAATTGCATTGATTTATAGTAATATATAAAATTACAACGGATCTTTATGCGAAAAAGTGGCAATACCCGTCTTGTCGTTGGAGAACGAAATCGTCGAATTTGGGGAGAAGAGCTTATAATTTACATCGGTGTTTGTAATACACCCGCATATCCGTAGCCTTGAGGACCAAAATTGCGCACATAGCATTCTGGATAACGATAAAAAAAAAAGTTAATAAGAAATGTTGAAATGCAATGCATTATGTTATCAAAGATTCACAGTACTAACGCTTGCAATAGATTTCGCCGCAATTCTCGTGATAAGTCAACGTCTCGAGTGGTTTACGACAGCAAAAGCAGCTGAAGCATATGTTATGATAAGGCACACCAGACGCGATCTGTCGGGAATTGAAACATCAGATGTCAATTGAATTATTCATCGATTTCAAAGTGATTTGATTGAATCCAAGAAGACGCGTTAACCTGCATCTCTGCCTGATAAACTTTGCGTCCGCATCTCTGGCAATCCTGTCCACCGCCGAGGCATTCGCAACCATTGGTCTGTTTGGGTAAACAGCAAGAACCACCGAGAAATCCGGTATCCTGTTGCTGACATGAGGACAATTGTGTACATCCTCCACCGCCAGCGGATCGAGCACCGGGACTCGCGGACCTGTGCACACATGACGAATGCCATGATTAAAGCGACGGAGCACAGTTGCGATTCTCTCTTACCGGCAGCAACTCGAGCCGCCGCCATTGCCCGACGCGCCACCGGGACTTCCGGGTAATGCTGGACTTCGGCAACACGGAGGGGGTGGTGGGCATCTTCTAGGCGGCATGCAAGGCGATCCGCCGCCTCTCGGTTGCGGCTGACACGGTGGAATCGTACACGGTCTCAGTGGCAAACACGTTTGTCCGG
Organism: Buathra laborator; assembly: GCA_934046635.1. Classification (NCBI taxonomy): domain Eukaryota; kingdom Metazoa; phylum Arthropoda; class Insecta; order Hymenoptera; family Ichneumonidae; genus Buathra; species Buathra laborator. The sequence goes on from OW203900.1 coordinate 13,664,858, forward strand.
GTTTGCCGCAACCGCCCCTACATCCGCTTCCGCAGCATCCACCGCCGCCGCAACTCTGCGCATCCCCGGTACAAGGAGCGTTGCAACGAGCAATTCTGCGACGAACCGGTCGGCAACCTGCAGGTGGGCAACAACCCTTTCTGCCGGAACACGGAGGAGAACAAGCTGAGGCGCTGCAGGACGACAGTGTCGAGGGATCCGACGAACAAGGATCAGGGGGTCGTGGTGGACAAGTCTCGCGTCCTGTTGGACGATATCCGCATGGATCTTTCGAGGCGCAAGCGCCTTCGTTGTTTCCATCGTAGCCGGCGCCGCAACATCCACCGATTCTTAACGAATGACCTGGCGATGCAACGCTTCCGGTACCGCAACAACCCCCGGAATTTCCAACGCCGCATCCACTTCGCGCGCGACCGCTGCAACCGCAGGCTCCTTCGACCGTTGATCCTCTGTCGCCTTGGTATCTCTTGCCGCAAGGACTTTCACTTGGATAATGAAGCGTCACATTTGCTCTTGCGCCACCGCCACTGCAGCAGCAACCGGATCCGCTGCTACCGCCACCGCAACCGCCTCGCATTCTTTCATCTTCGCAACTCTCGTATTCCGAACGACAGTCGCAAGTATCGATAGCGTTGTCGGTGTTACTTCCGTTGGGAGAACCCGAAATGAGTTCATTATCTTCAGTGGGATTGTTTTCTTGCTGGTATGCCGAATGCTCGAAGCTTATTATATCCACGTTGGTGCGATTTTCGTCAACAACATTCTGCATCGCTGGATAACCGGCCGCCGTATCCTCGGAGTGGGATTCTTTCCGCGTTTGAAAGGAAACCCTTCTCCGAGGTGGCGGCGTGTAATGAGGCGGTAGCGGTGGATACGAAGATTTAGGTCTTGAAGAATCAATGATGATGGAAGGGTTCGCGATTGGTTTTAGAATCGATGGTTTACGTTGGGATTGGAGGGCAAATGATGATAGACTTCTGCCACACTGACTGGAAACACCTAAGTTACGACTTTGTTGAAGTCTTTTAAGAACTCCGTATTATTGATGTTTTGGGAGATGCAGATATAGTTACTTCAACTTTAAAAAAAAATTGAATCAAAGTGAAAAAAATAGCTGAATGTTGCTTCGATCCTTAGGGTTTCGTATGGATATTTCATAGTCGTTTTTCAAACACTGAACTTGAATAATAACGATTTCAAGGCTAAAGCTATTTCAAGAGATTTGATTTAGAATTGGTGGTCTGAATGCTGCAAAAAAGATACCCTCTCACCTCAAATAATTGCGATAATTCTGAACGAAGTTTTTTCCCTGGCAATTCCTTATAATCTTCTCGTGTTCCTGCGTTTCTGGCACTCTTTCCGAACTCTGCGATTCCTGACAGTGATAACGATGACACTGTTTTGTATATTGATGATGCGCGTAATTCGCGCGACAAGGACTACCCGGTCTTCTGTGAGCGGAACAAGTATTTAGGATACCAACGGCTCCAGCGGATGTAGGAGTACTCGACGGTCGAACGAGGGGTTGCTGAGCCGAGGATGAACGGCTAACTACGCTATGGGGATGCGATAGAATAATTGTCTAATTAGACAAAATGGTTAACGAAGCTGCGAAAATAATGTAATTCGTTAGAATTTAATTTTTCGTCGATTCGTTGGGTAGTTTTTCGATATAAATGGCGTTTTAGTGCAAAATGCTATCGATCTTTATAGATCAATCTACGAAGAGCGAAATATGATTCTATCAAAATTAGGTCTTCATATGCGTTTATAGTTTCGGTCGATACCTTTGAGAAGCCGACTGCTGTCTATTGTACCAAGCAGTGGCGGCAGTTGGACTGGAGGATTGATTGCATATAGTATATACGGAACTCTGAGCTCCGAGCTTAAAGCTCTCGTTTTCCAAGCAGTGTCTTCCGCCCGCTGTTTCCAAAACAGGATTTTCTTCGGGAAGTTCTTCCTCCTCACCGCCGCCGCCGCGCAATCTTTGCTTCTCAGATTGCGATAGCGACGAGTCTCGAATTTCGGAATTCTGATTTTGTTCGTCGATAAGTGGGGATTCTTCGTTGCAGTAGCAACAGCAACAACAGTCGGACAAAGATTCGCAGGGTGACAATACCGGGAGATCTCTCGTATCGGTCGGTGGAAAAATATGATTGACCGGCAGTGGTGACGCGGTACGAACGGAAGTTATCGAGAACAGTCGGTTGTAACAATTTCGACAGAACAATTCACCCGAATGAGTCGCTACGGTCCAACTGTCGAGCAACTTTCGGCAATTACCTTGAGAAAATTTATTAATCATAGAAAACAAATCGTGTTTTGCGATAAACAAAATTTCTGTTATTTACGATCGTATTATGAGATTTAATAATTCATTCGATTTACTAACGGCATGAGAAACAAAAATTGTGCCAAACTTTTCCGAGGGCTAATTTCTCCTCGGCGAAGTAAACCTCGCGAAGGCAACGCGGGCAAACTCCGGGCATTTATCAAATTTGACGTTGACAACTTCGTGATAACTCCGTCGGCTCGGTAAACCGACAATTTAATTTATACTGATCAATGCTTCTGAAAGGATGCGGATAAAATGATTTCTAAAAATTCGTTGGTCCGAATGCGTGGATTCCTAACCCCCGACAAGGAAAGTCGACATTCGGTTTCATTAGATGAGATTTATTGCCGCTGACGAATAGTTACGTTTCACTCAATAAAAGATGTGATTTTTAAATACGGTATTGAAATACTGGCGATATAACTTACAATACTGCAAGATACAGAATTAGCATCTTATGAAGTATATGAAACGAAACTTTTTGAATGAAATTTTAAAAACGCGATAACCCGCGAGGACGACGAAAAAAAAAAAACGAATTACGCTGTTTGACATCTGCTGAAATAGTGGTATTGTCATTTCAGTGATATCAATGCCACGTGAACGCAGTATACACGATAGATGACGCAGCAAGAATTTTTGTTCGAATCAAATCGAATTTTCGCGCCGACAGTAAAGAGATTGGAAATTAATTTCAATTGATTCGAATCATCAGATCATTCCGAAAAAAAAATTCGTAATTTCGCAATTTAATATTCTTTTGACGACTATCGTTAAAAAAAAGAACAAAATTATTGGTGATTATTATTACGAAAAAAACAGAGGTGTTTCCAGTTAATTCATTGTGTAGAAAATTTGCAAATCCCTACAAATCGTATTAAAGAAAAAGAAAACGTTGTTGAATTTAATTGTTTCTGATTTCCTACACACCTAATTAGATATTGAAATATCGATCGGACCAATATTCTCGAATAATCTACAATGGCAAAGAGTTGAAACGTACTTTACGATAATAAAGTAAAACCTTAATAGATGAAATTTAAAAAAAAAGCGTAGAATAACGTGAAAGATAATTCCGGTAGAAGTTAGAAAAAATTCTTATTAAAAAAAATATTATTATGAATTAATTTACAGATTCGATTCCATATTCGAATTGACGAATATTCAAAGGGTTTTTCTCAACAGGATTCACGTTTTGAAGGGACGAATAATATTTTTTAAATTCGCTTCGATACTGCTGAGTAACGTCGCGAATAGTTTTATTGCCGATGTAAATTTAGCAACCAATATTCATAATCTTTTTGTCGCAAAAATTATTGTAAACTGCGAAATCTAAGGGTCATCGACCTTCAAATTTATCACGATTTATCACGAACTCTAATAAAAATAACACAAAACTCTATAGCAGTTATGGAGAAACCCACGATTTTTTTTTTGTAAATAGTATAAAGTTTTGTTCTATTTTGTCGAAATCTAAAAAATCGTCGATTCGGAACATTATTTCTGCAACACGATTGAGAGCTGAAGGGACTCTGAGAATTGATTTACTCACTTTTTTATTCTGCGGAAGGTCGTCGTCTGGAACTGAGATTGCGTCGGCGGTCGATAAAATAACGGATCGCAATGATTTCGCCATAACCGTTTGTTGAAAACTGCTTTAGTTCCGTAAGTATTGTCTCTATGTATATATCCTCCGAATCCGTCATTCATTTTTGTATATATTGCGATATCTAAGAATGCAAAGAAAAACTGCAAATGATTAAATTCATAATTTTCGAGTCTTACTTCCGGTTTGTACAATTTTAGCGCGTTACGTGTAATCCGCATTTACGGTAATGTCGATAACAACGCAATTCATAATATCGCGCAATACATCGCGAATAATCGAGAAAATACATAATGTAATTCGCAAGAGAACAGTAGGCGTAAAAATATGAATGCAAAATATTGATTTCTGTATTATCGAACGGCTGCATAATTTGTTCACAGTATAATCGCAGTTTTTCACTTTATCAGCAGTCGGTTTTTTTTAACTCGAGAATTCGGGCCAAAATTATAAAATAAAAATGTATACGCGCTTACGTCGTGACATTTGTAAATTACTCGACATATCATTGCCAAATAGGCTGACGATAAAAAATTAAGAAAACAACATGTATTTCATTGTCGACAACACGGCCGCGTGGCGCGTGTTCGTGTCGTTTCCTTTGTAACGGAATTCGCGATTAATTACCTTACAAGGGGCCGGGTTTTCATTTTAACCGGTTCTGGTTTGCTTCTTAAATATATGGGAGCACATTTTTTACGCGGGATACGTTTTATTCAGACATAGCGATAGGAAGAAAACTACGGACTTGAAAGCGCTGCATGCCGGCGTCCAAGATGTCGGACGAGTGACGGTCCCCGGTGCCCCGGTCGCGCGATACATGACATGCGCAGAGGAGCTCTGCGCACACCCATTCTATTGCCTCCAGGAATCGGCAGCGCTTTACTAATTTTTTGCCAGACTCTCGAATTTAATTCAATGTTTTCCAAATTCAATAGATAAAGTTTCATAATCATACCATAAATATATGATCCATTACATGATAAACTAGAATATTGTTTATATTTATGTAAACCAGCTATCAATCCACAATGTATAACATATTATAAACGAATCAATCAATTATCCGATCTTCTCCACACAAATTCTCCCTCCATGCGACACGTAAACTGCGGCCGTTCGCACAAAAGTTTTTAGTTCGTGTACGGAACACCGTGCGAGAGACAAATGCGTCAAGAGCTATAATTATCCCATTTACATTCGCGATAAGATAACTCTATCCAGCAATATTAAATCTTTTTCAAACCCGAACTATAACTAAATTAACGTTATACGATTGCCAACAAATCTGTCGTCGATAACCGGAAGTAAAATTTCGATGGATGAGGGTATACACAACGAATGAAGACGGCCCTGAGTGAGCGAGTATTAAATGGTATGGAAACTGTGCGGGGACGACATTCGGCGCAAACGTCAGGTGACAGCTCAAGTTTGGGGCATTTAAGCCTTCTTCGCGAAGAAGAGGTTAAGGATTGCTCTAGCGACGGGGTAGAAATGGCAGCGATCAAGGGTTTGGGGCGAGACATCCCCTACCTGAGGCAACAGTTCGCCGCTCTCCTCGGAAACACGAGCACAAGTGTAAAGTTCATATGCGTCGTCGTACTATTCTCGTACTGTCTATCCTACATGGAGCAGGCGGTACTCACGCTCAGCGTCACACCAGGTTACTTGCTGCCTCCAGCCTTCTGGATATGGACGGCATTCACATTTTGCTTTCTCGAAATACACTTTTGGGAAGTATGCGTCGATGCCGTGACGGTTGGACTTTGCGGCAAACTCATCGAACCTCTCTGGGGTGCCATGGAGATGATGACCTTCTTTGCCGTCGTTAATTTCGGTGTCGCCGTACTGTCGACGTTATTTTATCTATTTCTTTACATGTGCACCAGCGACACGGATTTATTGTTCGACATTCACATCCATGGATTGACGGGTTACATTGCAGGTAACGTCAAATATTTTATTAAACAGAGTTCTCAATAGACGCAAAGAAAGTTTGAGAGGTCTCTTCAAAAATTTTTTGTTATCAATTTTCGTTTATTTCGATCGATAATTCCGCCGAATATGACGAAAAAAAAATCGTAAAAAAAAAATAAAAATTCGACTACGCGACGCATTGACGTTTTAATGTTTCGTCTTTTTTCAGGCGTTAGCGTCGCCGTCAAACAGATAATGCCGGATCATATCATAGTAAAAACTCCGTTGGGAAAGATTACGAACAGAAATATTCCAATGTTAGTTTGGGTGATGAGTTTGCTGCTGTGGGTCATTGGATTACTGGAGGGTACGCACCCCACGATGTTTCTCAGTGGCGTTATTATCTCTTGGATATACTTGAGGTTTTATCAGAGGCATAACAATGGCACCAGAGGCGATATGGCTGATAATTTTACATTTGCGAGGTAAGAAAACTATGCAGCAAAAAATTCCTAACTTTGGCGATAAATTGACGATAAATCGTAAATTCTATCTTTTCAACGGCATTTTTTATTCAATTTCGAAAAATTTTAAAAAAATCGATTCATTGGATTACTGACTATTTATTATCATTATTATTATGATTTTATGATTATTTATTTTAATAAATAAAGTAAATTCAATAACTTAGAGAAATATCAATTTTTATTCAAGTTATAATAATAATAATAATTGTTGTTTCAGCTTCTTTCCAAACGTTTTACAACCCCCGATAGCGGTGGTGAGTAATACCGTTCACGGATTTTTCGTTCGCATAGGAGTTTGCAAGAAGATCGTGCGACGCTTTGATATGTCGAACGCGCCACCGGGTCTAGTTATCAATTTGCCGGGTATAGATCCTCAAGACAGCGAGAGACGCCGGCAAATAGCGCTGAAGGCTTTAAGCGAGAGACTGAGCAAAGATCATGCAAAACCGTGGCAACACGACAGAAGTAAGAAACACTCACCAATACCTCCCGCTGTTTCGATACCAATTCCCGAATCGAGTAATCCGAAACCGCTCGCCTCACCACTCATCCCTCAGATGAATGTAAACATTCACAGTCATCCGTCCACCAGTACGTGATTATTATCAACGAACTAAAATAAAAGAAAAACCAACAAAAAAGGAAAACAAAAAAATCGATCATTAGGTTCACGTAACGAAATGTTAAGAAGCTTCTGAAGAAAAATGTTCCTCGTCAAACGAGATTCATTCATGGCGATTCGCAGTAATACGACTTCGAGACTGTTATCTTTTTTTTTTTTTTCGTAAAAACTCAAAAACAAATCCGCTTTCGAAATAATTACAAATACGAATAAATTTAATTCGGCATTTGCGATTATATGCATCGTTTTCTTATTATCACGCGATTCGTTAGATAGAAATTCATCGGATGTTAATCTTTGGAAGACTCTTAATTAATTATTGTTAGATTCATTTTTTTTACCTGTGACACACGTTGTTTTGTTGGTAGAGAAAATTTAAGGTCCCGGATTATTGTAAAAGGATTGCCGTCGAGTAATTTATCATTGGACGAGTACGATGCGAGATACAACGATATCTTGTATTCATTTATCGTTCCTGGCAACCTGCAGTCCCGAATTTAAATACCGTTTCCATAGATTTTTTTTTTTCGTCGATACTACGAAATTTTTGTGAAAAAGAAAAAAAAATTGTAGGACAGCACTTGGTGGACAATGATTTTTTTTTTCGCACAGGAAAGTGTGTTTTCCCGAAAATGTATATCGAGACGATTGGTAATAGGGAGGGTAGGCGTGTTGAAATCGATGATTTTATTCTAAGCGATACACAGCATTGTTCAATGTAAACAACTCCTTCGCACGTTTATTCCTAAGTGAATAATTGATCAGCGATTGGCGATGTAAATAACAATTTCCTCACTCGTATTAACTGTTTCTCCTCTCCAATGAGTAGATCATCGTCCTTTTGCAGCGAAAGCCGTACTGTATATATATAAAAGAAAAGAAAAAAAAAAAAAAAAAACAACTGCCTCGTCTTCCAACATGGATAGCACAGCCGATTAATATTGTGAGGTAAAACCAGTGGACGCGTAGATAAATTATATACTTATAAACAAAAATACACGTATGGCCCGCGTGCGGATGAGTTGCAGGTACATTGAAGCGTGTGGTTAAAAAAGAAATTGTGCAAAAGGGAACAAGGTATCGAACACTTGGAGAAAAAAAAAAGAAAAAAAAAAAAAAACGCGAAGTGTAGAAAAAAATGAGATGTAAGTGTGATGGATTGAATTTAAAGAATATTTTTATGTGTAATATAAAAGATAAATATTTGAATGTTCAAAGCGAATAAAAATCTTGGCCCGTACTTACGACAACGCTTCTGCAAAAAAAAAGGGGAGAAAAAAAAACTACTCGAGAGAAGTTTTTTTTTTTTTTTTTTTTAATGTCAATTATCGATTGGCAGTATATCGAAGAATGATGAAAAAAGAAAAAAAAAAAAAGCGTTGAAAAAGTTTCAGGCAAAGATAGCATGTGTGAATAAATGGACATTTAGTTGATAAAACTCACCCCGAGGATCTAATGTAATAATTAATTATTACAATATATTTAAGTGTTATATACATGTGATTACTTTTGTACATACCTTACAAACTGTTACTGTCTGTACAATACTAAATTCTATAATCTATCATTTTAATTATCCTCTCATTTGCAAAAATTTCACTCATTCACAGATTTGTATTCGTATTTCAAGCGACATTCCTCTCTGCACGTATACATATACATATTAATATTATTCAGAATCCATCCGATTCGAAAAAAAAAAAAAAAAAAAAAAAAGAAAAAAAAAAAACACCAATTTTATCTCGTAAAATCCACGAAGAGATTGTTTTGTTTTTTGGCATTTGGTCAGTTTGTATGCGAAAATAAAGTTACGAATTACTATTTCGCATTTGTTAATTATGATTTCATATATCAAAGTTATACGGGTAAATAAATGAGTGAAATAATGTGTTTAAAAAAAGAAAACATATTTATTGCTGTACAACCGGCCGTAGAGCAGCCTTCGCCGCTATTGGTTGTACTTTGGTTCGTTGAAAAATATATATATAAAAAAAAAGAAACGAAAAAAAAAAAAAAAAAAAAAACGAAACACTCACGCAACACCGAGACAATCGTGTCACACGGATGCATTTTACAAGTTTTGATATTTCGATGTCTGATGGCAAGTAAAAAAAAAAAATCCGAATAACTCGCGCACAGCGGATAGTCGATTCACGTTATTGTCTATCGCGTCGTTAATGAAATTCGCTTATTTCGTCTGGAAAAACGTTAAAAATTTTAGTTTTTTTTTTTTTCAATGAATAATCGTAAATACAAAATTGCGTAAAACAGCCCAATGTCGAAAGGCTTAATTATTGTTCTCAAAATTATATAATTCTAATTGTAACAGCGTAATAAATACGCTTATTGGCGGTCGTTTATCGGTCCTCAATCTCCTCAAATGAAAAAGAAAAAAAAAAAGAAAATTTCGCTAAATTCATTAGCGAACTGCGCTCTTGTTGATGTTATCCTCTTTTAAACAACATTTCTTTTACCTTTCGGCAACACTTTACCAGACGCATTATGTGTGACGAAAAAAAAAAAGAAAAAAAAAAAAAAAACGACTAGCGACACGATACGTGTTCATCAGTGTGTACCCGCTGTTCACAAAACTTCCAGTCCAGGTACCTCAATGATTGACTTCGATAGAGCAATAAATCTCATCTGTAAAATTGTTGCTGATGTTGAGACCACTGTGTTTGAGGCGGAGGTGGTTGTTGCTGTTGTTGCTGTTGTTGTTGTTGCTGTGGCGGACGATACTGAGTTTCTTGCATGTAAGAACTAGGAGACGGCCTAATGGAGGACGGTGCCGACGAGACGTACTGCTGCTGAGGTGGAGGCGGTGCGTACGGTACTTGTCCCGGATGTTGCGTTTGCGCGTAATAATTTTGCGTCTGGGATACCGGTGGCGGTACGCTGTAACCGCCGTAATTGACTTGCGGCGGTGGTGGTGGATAGTAATGATGATTTTGTTGCGAATGAATATCGTGCGCGGTTATCGTCGTATCCTGTATCGGCACTGTTATCAAATTTGTTCGCATCGGCGGATTGTTCGATTGGGACGTCGACGAATTTTGGGAATAATTTTGTATCGACATCATTTGTTGCGGTCTGTGCTGTTGCCGATGTTCCGACGGCGATTGATTCACCATAGAATTTACTCGCGGATCGTTTCCCATTATCGGCTGTACCATGTGCGCGGCGATTTGTTTCATACGACTGCCCTGCATCGAGACCGACGAGACTTTCGATAGTTGAGTCTCCATGTCGGGTTTCGAGTGCGCGTACTGCGATTGATCCACCTGCATACCTTGAACCGGTGCCGGAGGTGCCGATACGTGACGATGATTTATGTGAGCCTATAAAACCGAAAAAAAAAAACATTATTACAAAATCTTCGGAGATTAGGAGACGATTGGGGAGAAAAATAATTGTTTTTACGAACTTGTAAGTCACGTTGACTAAGATAAGTTCTTCTACAGCCGGCATTGCCGTATCTCGTACCGCCGTGCGTACACATGAAAACCGTTCCCAAACCTGTCTGCTCGACTCGCGATACTTTTTCCATGCAACGAGGACAAACCTTGTCCTCTCTCTTTGCGCATGATAAACAGAACACGTGCTTACAGGGGATCTGAAAGACACAATGATAATGTTAAATATACTATCACTAAAACTGATAAAAAAAAAAGTTTGACACTTTTAAAAAATAAGAGCATAAAAATTAAAAAATTTAATAATTTAAGTTTTTTTTTCGATTTCATAAAATTTTTTTTTTTTAATACGTAGAAATAATTTTTTTTTTTTAAGTGTCGGAGTCTGTTTGACCATAAAATTCTTCAAAAATATCATAGATTAATGAGATAATTTATATTTTGGAAAAAAATTTGTACCATTCGTCCGTAAATAAGTATCGGCTTGAGACACTTGTCGCAACAGTGTATCATGGGATTGAGAACTTTTTCGCCGATGAGATTCACCCGGTGGTCCCATCGGAGGCGTAACATAGGCTCAGGGGGTCCACGGTTGATAGTAGTAAACGTTGGTGCCTCCAACTGCGATATATCGGCTTCGAGATCAAATTGTTGCTCCGGCGGTGGTTGTTGCGGCGGTTGTTGTTGAGGTTGTTGTTCGGGTTCAGGTTCCCCTGTGTCCATCGGCGTCTCCTCTGGTGGTTGAGGAACATCTTCTTCATCGCTTTCTATTATCTATAAATGAAAAAAAAACCGAAAAAAAGAGAATAATCGGCTTGTAAAGAGGCCGAGAGGTTAGAAAAGCCGAATTGTTTACGCTGCTACCTTGACTGCTTTTTTGGATCTTCCTCTCGCGCGACCTCGACCCCGACCCCGTGCTCTTCCTCTCGCTCTGCCTCTCATTCTCTTTCCACCATCTTCCTCCATCACTGAGAAAAGAAACAAAAAACCCGTATCTTCAACAATTATTCGACGCTAAAACACAACGTAACAATTGCACAAAACTTTTTTTCCCGGCAGTTAAGGTTATGTTTATTCGGTATACTGTAAACGAAATGTGAGAACAAACTTTCGGAGAACATTTAACAAATTATTAGACCTTCGCGAACTTTCACTTATTAATTAGAATTTATACACTTTTACTCACAATTATAAGATACAATTGGAACGAATAAATATCAGCAATATTTGCGAGTGATTTGTTCGTAGAGTGTTCAACACAGTGTTGATTTGGTTCGCGAGAGCAACGAACCAATCACACACGTACGGTACATCGTTTCGTTGCCACGACAACTTCGGGCGCGTTTCGAATATTAACTGTGAGAGGAGCGAGGTGCCAAAAAGAAAATTCGAGATTCGAGAGAAAGCATCGTTGGGGAAGAGCACAGTGGCCGGGGGTGGATTTGCGCGGAATAACTTCTGCGCATAGTCATGCAGCGCGCAAACAGCGCAGCTGTTGCATGCAGTGATTTACACCAATTTTTACGTTATATCAAGTACTTCGCCATCTTGAATGCCGGTAGACAACAATTCAACGAAAATCAGCTCATTATTTTTCTTGTTACTCGTGATTAAAACTGTCAATCGGTTAAACACTTTACTGTCACTTGTTCCCGAAGGGCCCTGAAACATTATATATATAAAATCCATGATTGTCGTTGGGTAATTCATTGAATTTTTATGCCAAAAAAAAACACGCGGTACATGGGTAACCGACCCGTATATGTCGCGTTATAAATATATTTATCATTCTGTGCGTATTTATTAACAATATCGCGTAAAAGGCATCGGTGTGTGGATTTTAAACATCGAATTTTATATTTATTTCATTTTTATATAGTCATTTCGAAAGTTTGGTTAGAAAATCACGAAACAATAGTCAACAAACCCGGCAAATCGATCGCGTTGTTTTCAATTCGTTGATTGTATCCGTTGCACTAACAACATAAATTTCGTTACAACATTCATAGGAAGTCATGGAGATTCGATGGACTGAAATAAAGAACGAGAGGGCAAAGAACTGGACGAGATGCGATGGCTGAAATTATTTCGTACGATGAAAAAAATATGATTTATTCATTCGCAAGTACAGATTATGCTGCATTGGTCTCCTCAAGATTCCTATCCTCCAATACCAATGCAGCTCTCTTGCATTCTTCATTGGTAAGCATCGTCATAATTACATTAAAATTCTATTGCGTCAATTGCAAAAAATTTACTTATACAATTCTTAATATCACTGACAAATCTGCGAAGGCACTTTTTTCACTCAAATTCTTTGCATGAGATTTTTTCTTTTCATGATTTTTTGTTTTGTGACACTATTGCCGTATATAACGTCTACGATATTGAAATTGTTCGGCACGTTCATTCATACGATTCTTCTTATACACATAAACGAAATATATTGCAAATCCACAATATACTGGATATGTTACCATTACTTCAACAATTCTTTCGATCAGAGAAAAAACAATCTGCAACAAGTCTAAAAAAAAAAAAAAAAAAAAAATTAATGAACGCATATTGAGCAAAAAGTAATTTCAAAGTTTTAAATGTTGAGGTAACAAAATAGTCTTACGATCCAATAAAATCAGTAGTGCAGAACCGCCTCCTTTGCTGAACTGAATGGCATCATGGTATCTTTTGCATTCCACTAGAATCAAATTGAATTTTTGTTGTCGAAACAATAGGGCCAATTATAATTTGGGAGTTTTGCGGAGCTTATTACTCACGGGAATAGTTCATCGCCTTCATTTCGTTCGTCGATTGCGTTGTTGTAGATTGACATTGTATCCGCAGCAACTCTATGTTTACTTCCTTCGGAGATAAAAAAAAAAAAACATTTGAATTGAGCGATTATTCAAATTAATGATACTGAAATCTAAGATCGTTTCTTACCTGCAACGCTTTCCAACATATTATCAAGAGGATTACAGTCAATATAACTTGACTTACGATAAAAAGAGGCCCCCGAAGGTCATACTTTGCGTACTTCAACAGCCAAAATATGATATACAAATATAATACGCCGACGATAATGAAAATTTCGTTTATCTGTAATCACAAAGAAAGAAACATTCGATTATCGCATTAAGAAAACATAAAAACTATTTGTCGTTTTTCACTTACATAAGTAATAATGAAGTTATGTAATATTGGGACTTTGTACGCTAAATCGAATTCGGCGACTGTTATCACTTTATTTAAAATCGGAACCACTTCGCGGAGTGTCGATTTTCCGAGTGTAAAGTTCACGAGAGCTTCGAGCTCCGATTCCGTAGCTTCCAATTCGACGAGACCCCAAAACAACGAGCCTTTCGACTGTAAATAATTTTAATCTCATTATCACAATTATATTTTCACCTTTGCGATGAAACTTATTTCTTATAAATGCAAGTGACGATTACCCTCATACGTGTTCTGGATAGTAACATTTTAACGATTTTTCGTGAGAGTTCTTCGTCGGAGTTGTCATTCTTCGTCATTGGGAATTCGCGAAGCATTTTCTTACAAGTATTATTTTCATCTTCAGCTCTGTCTTCGGAACTGAGAAAATTATTAAGAAAAAACAAAATAATAATTTTGCTGTCGTTAGAAAATCTTTGATAAATCCTTAGGCATTCCAGTACATGCCGGTGATTCTACTACAGTTGTTACAACGCATTTTACGATAAATTTTTAGCAGAAACTGTACATTTGGCTTCAGAAATTTTAGCGATGATAAAAACACAGTTACGAACGGATTTTTCTGCTCTTTGGGTACTCCGGGGTCCGATGTCTGCGGCATATATTTTTCGTAATGAGAAGATGCCGTGTCCGCGATTTTACTATCACCGGATCTGTAAATAATGCATTTGTTTACTCAGTTATAGCTGAATGGAGTAAAAAAAATAATGATGATTCCGTTGCATGCAGTATCGGCTGATCTATGTTATTTCCTTACCGAACATCCGACGATATTTCCCTGAAAACGTCATGTTTGGCATTGCAACCGATCACCGTACATAATCCCACGAATATTAAAAATAATTTTCTGATTCCGAACATCTCTGAACAATTTTTTTCAGCTCACTGAATAACATGAGTTACAATACGGAGACTAATCTCACTTCGCGAGTCCACATCTATGCGTAGTATTTGCGGGAATGCCCGGCTTCCGTCGCGCCGTTTTCAACATTATCAGCAAAAAAGAGTTTATCGAACGTACACTGCTGACATAAACGATTTCCATCGCTCGCCAATTACCGTCGACTATCAGCGGACAATTGTACGTTGTAAGTAAAGTCTTTGTGGCGAAATTGCGCGGTTATGGGGATCTCTTCGAACTCAATCGGTATGAAACTCAAATCTCAATCCTTTCGCTTCCAACTGGACATTTTTTTCCTGGCGGTAAGATGCACAGGAGAAATCCTATTTTCTTAGCACGCCGGATCCGGACACTTTCGCTTTTCTGTATTTTATCTACAGTCCGTTCTCTCGGTTAGGTACTGTAAGTAGGAGCAACGAGAGGTATACGCGTCCGTAGTTACTGAGGGGATTTATTCCGAAATTCTATTCAATAACTAGCAGAACTGCACTGGCGTTTCAAAATTCGCAAGCAACTCAGCCGGTCATTTTCCATCGTTGAGATCGCAGTGCCGCGATTGCAACTTTCAGTAAGCTGCTGATCTGGTAGTCATTTCGGAAGATACCGTGAGGCACGGGGTGTTTTCTGGAATTCCTTTCTGGCAGTTCTGGCAATTATTTTCTAGCAACTGGCAGTACTGCACTGGCGTTCCAAAATCTTTCAATCCCTACGCCTCCAATTCTCGAATTGTTCCAATTTCTCTAATTTCGGAATGTACCCACGACGTGAGTCTGCGCGTGCGCCGCGCTTGCAGTGGGATTAACGGATTATTTGTCAAGGGAATTTAATCGACGAGTATATTATTTGTTTTCCGACTTTGCTAAAATAACTTCATTTCATGATCGCTGATTTTTAACCAATTATTCGTACGCATGCGTAATCCAATTTGGTTTCATTATTCTCTATGGAGGAAAGCGGGCAATTCCTGGACAGCGGGAGTAATGGAAACCGCACGCATTTGCACGCGGGTATTTTACATTGAATAAAAATTCGAATTTTTTTGCATTCTTGTTGCAAGTATCGAATGACGTTATTTTTTAGCGGAATGAAGAAAAATAATGGTATGATACACGGGAGGGAGAGAAATTTAAAAAATCACGCATCTCGCTATCTCGTAGAATAATATACTATTTTTTCGTTGTCAAATTACAATAATTTATACTATATAACGGAGTAGAAAAATAGCGGAGTAGCAAAAAGGTATTTGATTGTTGAAGAAACTGGAGAAGGGGTTTGCAGAGATTTTTATTCAGTAGATTTGTATTTCAATGCAAAGACCCAAAACAATAAATTTAATTATCATTTATGCCTTTTGTAAGCCTTTTAGAGGTTTTTATCACGTTGTTTAGAATCGGAGCGATTTCGCGGAGCGTCGATATTCCGAAGCCAAAGTCTTTGAGGGCTTCGAACTCCGATGGTGTTGCTTCCAATTTTACGCGACCCGAAATCATTGAGCCATTTGACTGGAAATAATTTTAATAACATTATTACAATCATATTATCACTTTAGCGATGGAACTTATTTCTTGCAAACGCGAGTAACAATTACCCGCATATGCGTTCTGGACAGTAACATGTTTACGATTCTTCGCGAGAGTGCTTCTTCGGAGATATCATCCTTCGTTTCTGTGTATTTGTAGAACTTTTTCCCAGAATAATTATTTGTATCTTCAGCTTTTCTTCTGTCTTTGAGACTATAAAAATGGTTAAGAAAGAAAAATCATTTTAAAGTCGTTAGAAAATGTTGGCAAATCCTTAAGCATTCCATTACATGCCGGAAACTCTACTACAATCGTTACTAGACGTTTTCCGATAAGTTTAGCAGCACTTGTATGTTTTTCTCGAGACATTTTGTCGATAATAAAAAAAACTGTTACGAACGGTTCGTCGTGCTCTTCCGGTACGATGGGCTTCGATAGCATCAGCGTATATTCGTTAAAATAGGACGATAGAGTGTCCGCAATTTTGCTACTCCCGGATCTGCAAATAATCCATATATTTACTGAGTTAGAAATAGATTTACGATTACAAATCTATTAAATATTCGATTAGATGGTTTTTTCCAATATTTTATTTGTCGGCCACAACTGTAAATACGTTTTCGTGACATGCTTTGCGAACTCATATCGGTGAATAATTCTTACCGAATATACGAATAGGTTTTGTCGTATGCGTCGCTTATATCGGCCGCCGTTTTCGTCTGCGAATATTCGTCGTAATAGGAAAATGCCGCGTCCGCGATTTTGCTACCACCGGATCTGTAAATAATGCATTTATTTACTTAATTATAAATGGATTTATAATGAGATATTTATCGAACATTCGTTTGAATTATTTTTTCCCATACAATTTTATTTATCGTCTGCAGTTCTAAAATCACCAATCTATTTACCGTCCCATTTCGAACTATTAAAGAAAATAAGAAAAGTAATCACGCTTTCGTCACATGCTTTGCGAACTCATATCGGTGAATAATTCTTACAGAATATACGAATAGGTTTTGTCGTATGCGTCGCTTATATCGGCAGCTGTTTTCGTCTGCGAATATTCGTCGTAATAGGAAGATGCCGTGTCGGCGATTTTGCTACCACCGGATCTGTAAATAATGCATTTACTTACTTATAAATGGATTTATAATGAGATATTTATCGAACATTCGTTTGAATTATTTTTTCCCATACAATTTTATTTATCGTCTGCAGTTCTAAAATCACCAATCTATTTACCGTCCCATTTCGAACTATTAAAGAAAATAAGAAAAGTAAACACGCTTTCGTCACATGCTTTGCGAACTCATATCGGTGAATAATTCTTACCGAATATACGAATAGGTTTTGTCGTATGCGTCGCTTATATCGGCCGCTGTTTTCGTCTGCGAATATTCGTCGTAATAGGAAGATGCCGCGTCCGCGATTTTGCTACTACCGGATCTGTAAATAATTTGTTTACTCCGTTATAAGTGGATTTAGTAAAAAAAAAAGAAGTAATGATGTTTCCGTTACATGCTTTGCCAGCTGAGGCGGGACACTGAGTTGACATATGTATTATATATATATATATATATATATGCAGACATGCATGCATGTCCTCAACTTAGAAACCCGCCTCCCGATTTATGTTTTTTCCTTACCGAACATACGAAGATATTTGACTGAAATAGTCATATTGCGCATCGCAACCTATCACCGTACACAATCCCACGAATATGAGAAATACTTTTCTGTTTCTGAACATCTCGGAATGATGCGTTAAAATACTTGTTTCACCTCACTGAATAGCGTACAATACAGGGAATGATTGCACTTTTAACGCGTCCACATTTACAGGTGGTATTTACGGGAATACCTGACTTCCGTCGGCTCATTGTCAACATTTCCAGTAAAATAGATTTTATTGAACGGAAACAGCCGAAATATACGATTTCCATCGGTCGAACGTTGTCGCCGACTATCATCGAACTATCGCAGGTAGAATTGAGTCTCTGGCGCAAAATTACGCAGGTATAGGAACCTCTGCGAGCTCAACCGGTATGAAATCCACACCTCAACCCATTCGCTTTCAGTTGGACATTTTTTGCTCATTGATAAAATTTAATTGAAAGTACGCATGTGCATAGAGATCGTTGTGGATAGAGTATACCATCAGTCACTATCCGATCTCTTGCGTAGTTTACTTTGTCCATTGTTGGAAGTTCTTGGAGATTTAATGATGCAAAAGTTGCGCTACAGAACACTTTGATCGTTGCGTTGAGTCCGTGAAATTTCCGGCTTCGATATCTGAGAATCTGCTGAACAAATTTAGTTGTAATGAGGCGCTTTCGAAAGATTGACTCCAAATTATATTATTTTTGCAATATAATTTAATTTAATTAATTGTTATAATAATAAATTATTACTGTTATAATAATTGTTATTATAACAATTAATAAATTATTAAATTATTATATAAGTTATAGAAATAAATTGATTAATTGATTAAATTAATTAAATTATTTAATTTCATTTTTTATTTATTTAATTTTGATTGACTCTTTTGAGTCAATTGATCCGATCCGATGTACTTCGAGACGCTACCGCGCGTCTTGATATTTTTCTCAATGAAACAGACTTTTATACGAAAAAAAAATAAAAAATTAATTGTTATGTACCAAACAAATAGCAGAACAATACAGCTAATCCATCAGTTACCACAATTTATCATATATACTATATTACAGTTTGTTTTTCTAGAAAACAATATAATTCCACCAACAAATGATTTCACTAAAAAATAAAATGCATTACATTGTTTTGAAAATGTATTAATGAAATAAAATTTGAAGGATACAAATAAATAACGAATGGAAGAAATATAAGAAAACACGAAGAGATCGATTACATTCGCGTGTACCGTGTATCCAAAATTTGTTTATTATCATACAAGTAGAATTTTACGCAACATCAGTCTTTGGTTACAAATCACATTCTCCATCAGTTATTTAGGTCCCACTAATTCATCATCGGTAAGCATCTTGAAACTTAAAATGCGCGCGTTTCTGATCACAAATACGAACGTTACGCATAAGCATAAGGCGAATGTCTCAATCATCGCCACTGTATACGGTAATCGTCGATAATCAAAGCACACGATCGATGATTACTGCTACACTGACGATGACTCGTACATCAACTTTAGCTGATTTCTAAGTCTTATCCTAGGTATCTTCCGCCTCTCTCTCTGACGAGTCTTCTAAAGTGTTCCACAAACACAGCCCCTTCGCGTTCGTAACTCGACTCAAGTACATTCCTCATTACTTTTATCATCCATCGTTCGTCATTGTTGAGACTTCGTCTCGGTAACATACGCTCGACATTCCTCGAGCAGTGATAATAACAGCAGAACACCGCTAAAATCGACGAAATAAATGCAATCAACGAAAATCCTTTTAAAGCGGCAATTGGCTGTATCACCCAAACGTCTATCCACGGCATATAATCTATTAAACAAAAATGGTCTATTGAAGTCCACAAGTAACAAGATAAACGTAAATTCTACTGTGTGTACAATACAATGCCTACCGGTCCACAGTTTACGAAGTATTGAACCAATTGTGTTCATTACGGTAATGACTCCCCAAGTTATTCTATCAATCGTACGGAAAAACGCCAATTGGAACGTAACGTCTGCCGGATGATCCTTCATTATCGGCTCATAATGATTGTTGCAATCTTCGAATGATATAAAATTAAATCTTTGAAAATAAGCCGATTGGGTTAACTATCGTAATCGTATTATCGCAGATCTGAGATACTCACTGGAAGTGAACAATGCCATAATCTTATCTCTCCAACCCATTTTATTAGGTTGACATTGTAGTGGTATTACTTCGATATTTTCTCCCTTAAAAATAAAAAATTCCACAATTATGTGTGCATTGAGCGAAAATTCTAATTTGCACCGAAATGTTCGATGAATTTATACCTGTAAAAGTTCCCACCACGTTACGAAGAAAGTCACGATGAGCTCAACTTGAATAGCGTTAGAAAATATCACCCAAAAGTCGCAGGTGATGCTTCGCAATCGTCGAAACAAATGCAACATTATTAAGATAGCCATAGCAACGTCTTTCTGCAAAACAAAAAAAATAAAATAAACAAATCAAAATATCTGTATTTTGAAAAGATATTTTTATATTTTAATCGCACAATTCGTAGAAATTAAACATTACGATGATCCATAAATTGTTCCATAATGTGAATCGATAGACTCCGTCCACTTCGGCAGATTTTATCACATTGTTTAAAATTGGACCAACTTCTCGGATCGGCAGTATTCCGAGAGCACAATTCTTGAGAGCTTCGAGTTCCAGTGCCGTAGCTTCCCATTCCATATGCCCGCGAATCAGCGAATCTCCTTCCTGCTAATATTCGCATAGTTACAATAATCTTTTAAAAATCGTGATAATAGTGTTTAAATTATATTTTACCAGTAGATTTGTTTGAGACAATATCATATCAATGATTCTGACGATTCTTCGTGACGATATATAATCGGGAGAATCAGTCGCCGTTGTTCTGCATTCGTTGAACTTTATCTCACATGAATTTTCATCTTCATTGGCGCTGTAAGATTTATATTTTTAAAAATACGATTATAGGAACTTGGAAAAAAAATTAGACAAATCGCTAGTAGTCTTGATATAAGTATAGCCATCACGGTAAAGTTTAGTCGGGGACTCCTGATGGCGATAAAAAAAAAAAGACAAACATTTCGTCGTATCCTTCGTTGAAGTAGGGCACCAATATTTTCTGCGTAGTTCCGTCATAATAGAAAGAAAGTGTATTCACAATTTCGTTACTTCTCTGCCTGTAAATAATCTAATTAATTATACAGTTACAAATGGATCTTAAATTATACATTTTTTTATTTTTATTTATCGTCGCAACGACATCAAAAGACATTAGCGACTATATAAATTTCTTGAATATTGGATCAGATTTCAATTTATTCGAAAACGAAAAAAAAAAAAAAAATTATGTGAATTATTGTACATTATTATGATTTCTTACCAAACATAGGAAGATATTTTGCTGCAGTAGTTACAATTCGTATAAACTTTGTAAAATCCGATAATATACACGAATAGGAGACATAATTTCTTAAATGCGAACATCTCTGAATGATGCCGGAAGCCCCGTTGTTCACCTGACTGAATAAGTTTCAACACTGATAGATAGTATTCCCGCAGTCTGCATGCCAACATTTACAAGTACTATCTCCGGGAATGCCCGGCATCTTTCCCCTTGTTTTCCACATTACTAGAGATACGACATTACCGTTAATGAACAGCTGAGACATTACGGGGTTTGCATTGGTGGACAAGACGATTCCACGTCGAGTAATCGTTCGTCGCGAAATTACGCGAGAGAAGGAATCTCCGTGCGCTCAGTCGGTATGAAGTTAGATGATCAACCCTTCCGTTTTTATTTGAACGTTTCTTTCTAAAGGGTTGCATGTTACTGCAATGATATATATGTCTACAGAGATTGTCCTGTAGATAGTGTATCATCAGCCGCTATCTGACTCTGCATAATTTATTTTGCCCGCAGTTGCGAATTCGCGCGCATTCGCTACGCAGTTCGATAAATTAATCGTTTTTTTTTTTTTCTAAAAAGAAATTATATGTATTATTGTCAATGAATACCGGAATAATTCACGGGAACAATAAGTTATGATAATTTAACGATTATATGTGTACATTAGAAATTTTTTTAACAGTGACGAATATAATTTCGGGAACTTGTTGCTTTAGTCATTTGAATAGAAATTGCATTTGAATAAGAATCGCGTTTCATTGCACAGTTTACGGTAATTCGTTGATATATACAGAAACAACGAATAATGCAGGTGTCGGTGTGTTTGTGGATAATTGGTCGCAGTTAAGCGCGAAATGCGTTAATGGACTATATACAAAATATTGGAAAATTCGTTCGGCGGTATAACGATGTTTTAGTAATAGAGCCGTTGGGTATCAAAAGATTATGAATAACTAATGCAAATCCTAATAAATAACTAATGGAAATTCTAATAAATAAATAATGCAAATATCATCTACACCGTTGATAATCAGTTATTAAAATCATGTAGATATATTCCATATGATATATAGGATGTTTGACACAAATCGATTTTCCTTCATTCCATCACAATTTCGACAATGCTGAGCTCGTCGAACAACTTTCAGCTCCGGCCGGCTGAACATAATATAAACCGGAAATTACAATCGCTTCGTTCAATACTCCGACACTCGGACGGTCATTACGATTCCGATGATACTCGCGAAAATTCGCGAACAGTTCATCCGACGCTATCGAATTGTCACGAGTTACCTGCTCCCACCTTTGCTATTCACCGCTCGCCTCGGTTCGCCGGGAAAATCATACAATGCTATTTTTACTCGTATTTTTATCCCTCTTTCGTCGATCGCGCGACGATATGTGTTTTATCAATTCAACTCGCGGACCTCACATGGTTTTTGCGATTGCGTAAGAACGGGAATAAGACACGCGAGGCGTCGCAGTCGACCATAAGTAATTATAAACGAAGATCAACGCTGAACGGACCAATAATTACCCTTGACACCCTTACAAGTCTTCCGCCTGCCTGCAATTTCCTTCATTCTTCTCTAATTGGTAAAATTTTACGCGCACAGTTAACGAGAATATACGATAAGGTAGTTTGGTGTAATAGACGTAATAGACGTCAGACAGATTTTTTTTATGTGGTACATGATTTTCGGCAGATTCTGCGTACCAAATAGAAAAATTTTCAAAAAGCGAAAAAGCTGTTCATCGTAATGGAACGGTAAATAATTTACCAAAATAATCGACTCCAGACAGATTTTTTTATATGGTACATGATTTTCGGTAGATTAGGGTAGAAGTGGGATAGACGCGGCGGCGCGGCGACGCGAGGGGCGGGTAGTGTGCGAACAGATGCGCCGTACGAGAGAAAAAGAGACGCAAATAGCAAACACCCCTTTTTCTCGTGATATCTCAAAAACGGTACGGTGGATTGTGTTAATCTTTAACTATTCGCTTTATCATGACGTCGTTTTTGCATCGATATATTTTGCTCGAAGCCTATTGCAAATGTTGGCAAATGTTTTTATCGCAAACTCGTGTCATTCGTTGAAAAAACCGCGTTGCGTAATGTTAAAGTAATTAAATTTAAATATTTCGAAAACGAAACGGTGGATTATTTTTTTTCTTCGGCATAATTGATTCACGAGAGATATTTGTTGATATAAAAAATGGAAAAATATATTTATTGCAAAAGTTATTCACCACCGAACGATCATCAGAAATTTTCGATCGAATACCATTTTTTTCTTCGTAAGGTTGATACTGCGTTAAAAGATCAATAAGCTATTTCCTTTGTAGTTGATTTCGATTGAGGGCGGCATCGACGAATCCGAAAATCGAAATCTCTCGTGGCCCCTCGTTTGGGACGAAAATGACGCTTTTTTTTTTCTCGTCACTTTATTCCTCCTGTTTTTATTGCTGTCGATTGATCGCTGCCAGATTTTGTTTGCTCGTGCGAAAATGATGATCATGAAGCTGTGCACATTGATTGAACCGCGTGTCGTGTTTACTCCCGCAAGACAACGAAAAAAAATAACCTGAATTGACGGATTTATGGTGTTTTTTTTTTTTTCGGAGTTCGGAGAGGGTAACTTTTGGATTCTCGTTGAACTGTGACGAGGGCCTACCTATCCCCTCCGTGACTCTCGTCGGGGGATAACCACCCTACTCGAATATGTATGACGCCGACTTGCCCAACGATGCCAGAGAGGTGAGATCGTGTTCTACCTATATTGACTCTGCGGAGCAAGAGGCTTCCAACATTTCCTTCGTAGTACGTGTCTATAGGTGACTCGTATATATATGTACGCGTATACACGACTCGACGAGCTTTTGTTCTCTACATTTTTGTGTATCCGCGTGCCCTTTAGATGAGATGCTTTTCAAAAAGCGCTAAACGAAACCATTTTTCCGACACCAATAACACATTATTTCGTGAATTTTACTTTTTTTTTATTTCTTAACTCCCGAGCAACGAGAAGCTATTTACGGAATAGTAAATCGATTTTAACGTCCGGTTAAACCCGAATCGGTATGTAACGGAAGGAAGTTGTAAAATTGTAAGATCTATCGACGGTGTTACCCTTTTAGCCGATAAAACGAGAGTCGTGCAACATTTTGCTCCAATTTTGATCCAAAAGCTTACCGCCTTAAATTCAACTTGACACAATGCCGCGGAATTCCGCGCACGTACGTTCGGCATAAAGTTTCATAACAGACACTCCTCCATCCTTCGCGAAATCTCGAATCGCGAACGTTACGCGTCTAAGGAAGTCGCAACTACAGAATAAGTTGATAGCAGAAGCAGAAGTCGTACAGCAACGAACGATTCTGACGTTTCATTTAATTCTTTAACAAATCTTCAACAATTTATCTCGAACTCGGCTTGAAAAATGAACATTCGCGTCGTCGGGATTCAGGAGTAACGGTAGTAGCAATGAAAAAAAAAAAAAAAAATTGAATGATTTCTCATTGATCGATAAAAGATCAGAATTAATTCGTGAAGTGTCCGATTGGTATTCTCGATGGGGTAACGTTTCATCGTATACGCCAGTTTCAATCTTCTCGAGCAGCGTATGCATCGGATCGAAGGGAGGAAGGGAACCCTTGCTATACGAAAGTAATTAGTCTCGTGAAGCAGCCACTCCGACCCACTTGTTCCGTGATCGAGTTTGATCTCGTAGAGGCCCCGTCGTCGGCAGTCCAGCGTTGGCGAATCCTGATACTTTCTAATTGAAAATCCTGCGGAGTTTCAATAAAACAAAAAGTAAAAAAAAAAATTAAAAATCTTTAAATCATCGGTCGATTTCGGCTCATGCTGAACAGTAGTATAAAATTGGAGAAAAATCGAATCTATATAAATTTGTTTGAAAAGGATATTTTTAAACTTTGCTTACATGCGTCCCGTTTCAACTACGAATATACAATGCAAGAACTTAGTTTCGCATATGGTATTCCATTGCAAACTGCAGCGACAATAAGCCACTGAAGATATGCGGTACTTATCTCGAAGGTGCCGCGTAGCTTATCGTTGCAATTTCTTCTGATTATTCGCAAAACGGAGTACGTAGAGCAAAGTTTAACTAATCCTACAAAATTTTATTAGCCACCGCATTCTCGTTAGCTGCGTGAAGTATAAAGTTTCCTCGACAAACACAATAATCATAGCGGCAGTAGCGAAAGAGCTCGAGGCTTGTGTGCATTACCAACGCTTACTCGTCTCTACTCCGCGATGTTTGCTGTTTGCCGTTGTAGTCGTGTAAACGACTACACGATTTTCTCTCGAGAGCTTTTCTTCGCACACGTGTCTATGCACGTCGCGACAGAGACGGTCTCAATCAACTGTTGAGGCTTACAGATGCGCGGAGCTCGTCATCCCTCCGCCCCTTTGTACTCATAATCTCGGTGATGGCACAATGTTTACCGGCGACAAGGTAGTGAACAGCCAACGAGGATCAACCGCAGGTGACGAATAACCTAATAACGCATCGCTGCTGCCGCGGCGCTATCGATTCTGTGAGGTTTAAAAAAATGATCCCTCCGTTTTTTCAAAAAACTCGTCGAGCTTTTTTTTAAACACGAATTTCCAAATAGTTTTATTCAGTTATACTCTCGTATAAGTTTCGATTGATCTTCGTACATAAAAACCAAATTTCCGATTGATTGGTTCATCAATAGCCGATTGAGTTCTATGGACCCAAATTTACGAAAATCGGCACCTCAATTTCTCCGATGACGTAAGGAAATACTGCGAACCTCCCGAAGTCCATACTGAGAAAATATATTGATATTTACATAAAAAAAAAAAAAAATTCACAATCGTCTTTACTCGTCAGTACCATCTTCAGGCGTTTGTCTTGTTTCGCGAATAGCTACGAACATGCGCAGCGCTAGGTAAAGAAAAAGTTTAAAAAAACGCCTTCGCGGTTAAGAAGAATGTGTGTTCACATACGACGGGATAAGAACAAAAAGCATCGTTTCAGAATGGCATAGTTGACTCGACCGAAGAAACTTCTCCTCGGCGAGATGAACCGCCCGTGTGGCAGAGCAAAGAGAGCCTCGAGTGCCCCTACTAGTACAGCGTATATCTACCGGGATAGCGGTTGTAATATACTACACGAATCTCAAAGTTTCCACAACGGTTCTCGACTTTCGTGTGCAACGGAGTCGCACACTCGCGCACAACTTGCGCCCCCTCCCCCTTCCCTCGATAAACCTTGGGCTCCGCTTAAAATCACAAAGAGGCCGAAGAAAACGGGAACGTTGTACGAGAAAGATGCGGTAGTTTTACAATCCACACGACTAAGTTTGCCGGAAAGAAAAAAAAAAAAAAAAAACAGTGTTGACGGTATCTTTCGCGAAGATATTAGAGAGAGGAGAGCCGGTGGGCGTTTATTCGCTGAGGGATGATGAATATGCGACGAGAATGAGCGCCGCGAAAGAAATAACTACACTGGCTTATCGCATAGAAATTTCTGGAACCATAAACAGAAATATTCTCGTAGATATAAAAATTCGTTGAAATCTACCAAAACTCGTATTTTAATCATTTAAATTCGCAGTGATGAACTTGAATAAATAAGGCGCCGGAGGCTTTTCTTCTTCTCCGCAGAGCCAAATCTCGGTGCATTTTGTCGTCAAATTAACGCGAAAAACCTTGTCGAACGAATGATTTCGGTTTATTCTTAGTATTTTTTCATTAATTTCGAGACAAAAACGATACCCTTGTTGGCTGATTGGGGTGCGGAATTTCGTTGGTATTTAAGATGCAAATGTTTGAAAAAATTCATGAAAAAAATGATAATTCTTTCTGTGACACACGTACTCGGGATTCGGGGTTCTGAAGTTTCACACGAGAGCACAATATGCACTAAGTTGTCATATGCAGACGTGTCTGATGCCGTTGACGAAGGTAACGTGAACAGTGCGGGAGAAACTGAAGATCCACTCCGTACGTGTGTGCGGATATATTTCTGGATGAATTTCGTATACCCGAAGGCTTCCTTCGTGAGAAGTTGCGCCTGCGGTGCAGCGACGGTGGTGACTACCGCGAGAAAGGCGATCCCCGTACGGCATGAATATATAGTTTATTCGCAATGCAATTGTGTGGGAGCGGTGGCGGTTGGGAGTTTGGGAGTTGAAACGGTGTGCGCGCGCGATGCCGTACAATATACGTATGGATCGGTTGTAGTGGTAACCGGCAGTCGGTGCGAATCCGCTATAGAATCTTCGACCATAGATACTATAGAAACGGCATATACAGACCAACGCGACCAGGTGGTGAGCCGCGAGGTTGCCGTAAGGGGTGGTTTTCTGCTGTTGCTACGTTTCGTACGCGAAGTGTAAGTCGCGCAGTTATTGTCCGCTTAAGACAACACGTTAGGCCAATGGTTTTTCTTTCATAACTGTATAGTGCGGAGAGTTTGTGAAAACGTAATGTATGTAAGGGTTGTATCTTTAAGATGATACATTGAAATCATATAGTCATTTCATCGATGTATTACAGAATTTTTCATAATTTTTTTTTTCTGATTTTGACTCAATTTCATAGGCAACTCGTTTAATCCTAATGTCGGGGTGAATCATCCCTAATATCGGGTCTAATGTTTTACGATCGCTGCAATGCTAAAAAAATTGATGTTCTATTCCGGTTTTTTTTCACCGAGAATGAACGGCTCAATGATTTAGGAAGCAAATCCGAGAAATATCATTTTAGTAGTATATCTTTCGAGGGCACATTTCAGTATTTCTTTTTCGTCGCATTTATACCGTATCTTTTAAACGACTCGCTGAAACATTGCCAAATTGGTTCTATATGCTCCCCGGGATGCTTCGCACTTCCGTTTCGCAACAATAAAGAAAATTCCAAGCTGTGCTTCAAGGTGGTGCGATTTTTCATTACTCCGAAGCGACGATACGCGCTGAGAAGTCACTTCTTCGGATTAACATCCTCGTATATCTTGTTCCCGGTTCTGTTTCTCAAAGCCAATGACTAACGAGTGACCAACAAACTGTACCAGTCGACTGATTGTACGTGTGTCGTTGTAGAGAAGATAACTATAGGTCACGTAGTTGCTTTTCGCGCGGGAGGGGAGAGCGGGGGTACCGTAGAGCGCAGGTGTGCGCCGCTGGCCCGGCCGCTGCCGTCCGACGGCCTGCCTTGTGTACTTCAGCAGGGGATAGAACGCCGGTGCGGGCACGTCGGGTGGCGACGCGAATCACTGGGAACGGGACGCGGCGGGGGGCGCGACGGCGGGGGAGGAAGTCCGAAAGAGCAAGAGAGACAACGATACAGAGTGCGCCAAAGGGTTGTGTGGGGTACGCGGAAAGGCGAAGAGAGTAGGAGTAACGGAGGAAGAGGTGGAGGCGGAGGGTTGGCTGGCGGAAAGCGTCAGGGGTGGGATGAAGAAGGACCGTAGGAAGGGGACGGTGCGTCACAAGCTGCAGTGAGCCCGGCAGTGAGGCGAAACGTTGAGCTCCGCGCGGGAGTCTCGTGCGCCCGATTCCTTCGGGCAACCCTCGGTCGACACGCGACTTAACCCTACCTGCCCGCCTACGGCCCCCAAGTGAGCACTTATAACACGAAGCGATCTATGATTTATTAAAACAATCAAATTCATCATCATCATCATTTTTTTTTTTTTTCATTTTTTAAAATTTCTTCATAATAATAAAAATCCTAACTAATTACAATAAATAGTCCATCAAAACGGAAAAAAAAACAAATACATAATAATAAAAAAAAACGAATATACCGGTGTGCATGGTGCGCCGAAAATTGAATGAGAAACGAAATTTCAATTGCGACCGATTTTATTTATCAATTTCCTCGTCATGTTTTTTTTTTTTTTTTTTTTTTCGTGGGAATAACGATGGGTAGTTTTTTTTTTTTTTTTTTTTTTAAGGGAAAAGATTAGCGTAGGTTATCGTGAAAGCTCGACGTTTGGCAATCAACAGTAGGCGGTGTACACAATACAGAGGGAAAATCCTTTGAATACGACTCTTAGTTTTTTCCGACGTTATGTAGTGAACGAATGGGAAAAAAACCGCGGTGTTTCATCGCCAAACACAATTGCTCTTCTGCATAGGAATATATAATATAGATAGTTGAAAATGTATATCTATATACGGTAAAGAGACGAAACACTGCGGTACGCTGTCACGACGATGCATCGAGGATAGCGTGCTAGTGGTGGATTTGCTTCGGGCGCAAGGTGGTTCAATATATATATGTATTCATGTATATTTCGTTCATGTGTTAGTCGCTATTCTCTGCTCGCGTGTCAAAGTTACTTGGATGATCCACAACGATCCGTATACACGAGAGAATCGATAGCACAACCGATACTTCCATATATGCAATTTTTTTTTTTTTCCGTTTTTTTTTTTTTTCTTTCCCCTTCATTTCGTACTGCATGAATGTATCAGTGTCTCTCGTCGTTGGATATATTGCGATCGTAAGGTAATCGCTACAGATAGACTCGAGGATATCGCAAGCGCGCGCGCGACACGGATTTAACTCGCACATCGGAGTTATTCGCGTTTTGTTTGGCAAAGTTTTTATTAATCGAAAGGTCACCGCGAGCCGAGGCCTACCGCGAGAATAGACGCTTTGTTTCGTTCGGTATAAACGCGCATTCCGTCTTTATACAACGATTTCTTACTCCGCGTACTATTGTTGGATATACATACGATGCGTTAACTCGGGCTTTTCGTAGCTTCGTTCGCGTTACGCCGAAACAACGCTCAGCGAACTCGGGAGCTTTGATGTTTCGCCTCGAGTGCTCTTTCGTGTGCGTAAACGATATCAGAGAGACGAGAACGACTGCAGTGCTGAGCTTCGAAAAAACAATGAATTAAATGAGAAAAAAAATAATTAAAAAACGCTTTCACGGAGGACAAAGGAGTCTGGAAGAAAAACCGCAGGTGGTAAAGAACCAACGTTACACGCGTCAGAGATGTGCGGGAAAATGGTGTGGGAGGGGAGAGCCTTCGGACTGCGGATGCGGCTTTTCTCTCTCGTGTGTGCGAGTCAGCTGGGTTCGCGATCTCCTGCGTCGGCAATGCGGCGAGACGAGCAAACACGTTTCTCTGCGGTTTTCTAGACTCCTTTATCATCCTTTGTTCTCACCGCCTCATTGGGCTTTTCCTTCAACGCTCTCTGGGCGATCTATTTTTTTTTTTTTTTCCACCGAATTTTTTTTTTTTTTTTAATAACTTTTTTTATATTTCGTGATAAAAGTGCAATACTCCGATTTTCAGCTTTTGATGGAATTTTAATCGTTGAATATATATTTTCCGGTTGATTCGATTCCTCTTGCAGTTTCATTGATTGAACGAACTTTCGACAAATTGATATCATTTGGCGCTATAGAGTTAATTGGAAAAAAAAAAATTAATTTTAACGCGAACTCGGTGGGAGACGAGCCGGAAAATTGATTTTTTTTCCATTTTTTTCCACGAGTCACAGCGCCAATTTAACGAAAATTTTCATTTGAAATAATCGCGTGTATATGGTTCGGCGCTTGTATTCGCTTGGCGTCTATAGACCGGCTGGTATACTCAAGCAGCTTTAGTCTCAATACCTTTTTTTTTTTTTCTTTTTCCTCGACTACGATACTAAATCGTCGCTTATCCGAGCGTAGAGTTTTGTTCTAATACACGAGGTGGGAGGACAGGGCTCGCTACCTGGCGGTGTGTGTTACTTTGCGTGTCGTTCGCAGACGAATGTGCAAACAAAGAAATTTACGTGACGTTTTCAATAGTACTTTCCCGTACTTTCGCACGTGTTTTTGTTCGCACAGTCGAAGACAGGAAAGGAAAAAATAAAAAGACTGTACACCGGAAGCATAATGTAAATATAGAGAATAGGCGAAAGAGGAAATTGAGTAAATAAATCGATAGCGGGAAAACGTTACGAAAATAATCGCGAAAGTTTGAATTGCGTTAAACAGAAACAAGAACAACGATTTAAATATATTTGTAACGCAGCTAATAATAAAAATAAAATAAAATAAAAATAAAAAAAGAGATCGAATAGATTCGTAAAGTATTTTATAAACACAAGTGACAAACTTTCGCGGGGATTTCAGTTTGGCTGGAAGGCGAGAGAGAACGGGGAATAAAGAAAAAAGAAAAAGTGAACGTCGCCGGGTAATAAAGAGGGTGCGAGATGCTAACGAAGGGTCGTCGGCCAACCCGCGTAATGTGCTCGACGAGCCGCGAGAATTGCGTGTCCGGACGCAATATCTGAGGTTACCGATCGCCCACCTCCCGTACGACTAACTGTGGTGACTGTGTAACCCCAACCAGAGTACCGCCAGAGTACATACGCGTGTTGTGTGCTCTCGCGACTCGTTCTCTCGTTCTCTTCTCTTTACATTTCCTTTCTCGTTGAAACTGATTGTTCGCGCGAAATAAACATCGGCATGAAGAAGAAAAACAATGAGAAGCTTATCAACGAAAAAACATCGTCGCTTTGACGACACGGTGGATGAGACCTAAACGCCAAAAATCATCTACGACTACGAAATATATAAATCATACGATGGATTAAAAGTGAATCAGTGCTCGTCGATCTTCCGTTATTCGTCAAGGTGCACATTTTTTTTACACTCAATGTTTCTTAATGAAATAATAATATTTTTAAATTCGTTCTTTCGAGAATCAAAGATCAGAAAAGCGATCGATATTTTTTTTTGATTATCAAATTCCAATTTTTTGATAATTAAAAATCATTTTTATCCGTGAAAATTGAAGGAAAAATACGAAGTTTGTAGATTTTTCGAAATCGCGGCAAATTTTCACCGATTCATCGCAATGTCGGGACACTGTTGATTTATGCAAAATTTTACTGTACCTATCTACTATGTTTGTTTTACCAATGATTGTCGATTTCTATAAACAAGCGAGAATTTCAATCGGCCGCATTCAACTGGTTATTTTCTTCTTTTTTTTTTTTTTTTTTTTCATTGATACCTTTCGCCGGTAGGACATGGCAAATACTTGGCAATCGACGTCGGCATGTGCGACGGCCTATACAGTCCGGTGAACATTTGATAACGGAGTTCTCATTCTAGTGGACGGGGCCTCGCTATACTCCCTTTTTCATTCGCTTAGTCCCTCTCACTTTGTCGCACGCTTCGTTCGTGTTTGTCTCTGGTTTTCTATTGCCTCCCACCATTGGCCGAATCTCTCATTCAATCTGAAATACGTGGAATCGCGAAGCACATAAACCTCACAGCCGATATGCGCTATTCTCTCCGTTGTTTTTTTTTCTCCGTTCGCTTTAATGTCGCATCTCGAGGTACCATAACGCTTTATATAGTTTTATTATTTCGTCTTGTCGAAGTATATCGGTGTGTACCATAAAAAAATATCCGGTCAAAATAGAATTAACGATTTGCGTTCGTGCGGCCGAAAAAAATTCGAACGCTACTATAGTAACGTTGAAGATCGACGCGAACAGATTTTTTTTTTCTCGATAAACTTGCGCATAGACGGTAATTGCTTTATTCTTTATCTCAGAATACTTGAATTTCGCAATGTATATCCGCAATGCACGGAAGACCAAAGGAGAGAGAAATAGCGTAGCAACGAACGTTTATACGCTAATGGACGCTCGCGCGCGCGTGCGACAATCTAATTAGTTTTCTGGCAGAATAGCGTTATTTTTCTCTCAAGTAGATTCGGAGGGAGAAAAGAAATGAAATACATAGGTGAAAAGAGTGCGGCAACGGTAGCATTATGGTATACAACAGAAACCGGGCAAAAGCCGTACTGTGGCATCAGCCGCAATGCGTTAACTCGGCTCGTCCTTTTTTTCCTTTCCATCGCGAGAAGGAACACTCCCTGCTGTGCCTCCCTCTCTCTTTTTCGCCACCCTCCCCTCGGGTTCGCTTCAACGGAATCCGCAGCGCCGAGAGAAACTTTAACCGGTCGATTTTTAACGTAGCGAAGGGGATCCTCGTGTTCTATAACACAAGTCTCTCTCCTTCCTCCTCCTGCAAACCCGGCGCGGCTAGTCGTACCGTCACGAAAAAAAATTCTCGTGCCACGATACACCAAGGGACTCGTTTACTTCCGTGCACGCGGGTGAGGAATATATCGAGGCACTGCAGGCATTAACTTTGGTTATAAATGATACCGACGCGAAACTTGCTTTTTATCCTTTGTACCCTTATATCATCTTTCCTGTACACGAGATTTTCTTTAAAAATCAAGAGCCTTTTCTTTTTACTCAAGAAATTTCGAGATATCGCGAATTTTCTGGGTATAAGGTAAACATTTCAACATTCAAGTGTACCATTGCAAAGTTCAAAGCCACGAGAAATAATGTTTTCGTTAGCGAAACGATAATTACAGTTTCCCATAATCCAGCGAGCGCCGTGCGACTTTCTGTTGAATTAATGATCAGTACCTTTAATTAAAGACGCGGATAAGCGTGAGTGTATCAGCGAAAGCGTTTGTAACTTTTTATTTTCCATGTTATGAAAACTTAACTCAAAGATCTCGAAGGCTTTTGCGGTCGCGACGCAAAAGTTGCCTCGTCAAGAAATCTTTAAACTCGACGATATAACAACATACAATCTTCGTCAGTGACGAAAAAAATAGCGCAAACCTTTCTGGACTTTCGAAAAATATCCGCACGAGCTTACGAGACCCGCAGCATTACCTCCTCTTCATCCCTTCCTTTCGCTGCGCTTCTTATTTCCTTCACAGCACACGAGGGCACTCACTCTCCGACGAACGTGCCCTCTTCTCTAAAGCGAACCCGACTATGCCAAGGCTCTCCGTAGACGTTCCGAAGCTTTTCCTTTTTCCATCCGTTTGCCGTGGCTCCGCCGGTTCTAAACTTTCGGCCGCCCTATTCGTTCATACATTCCGTTCTCTCTTCGTTACTCGTTTATTCCGTTGCTTCGCCATTTCTCGCTTGCGCTTCCTCACAGGCATGCAATCATGCGAAATTGGAGGCAGAGATTCGTCTGAAAAATTCACGATACCGTGGGTTACTTCAATCCGTTGGGACGTCGACGAATCTTCCACCGGTTTCGTTTAAAAAAAAAAAAATATAAAAAAAAAAGGCAAAAAAGAAACAAAAGAATAAAACCCAACGAGATAAAACGCCAAAAAATGGGTAAAGATCGTGTCAATACTCGCGCATACTATGTAACAACAATGATTTTCCCGCTATCTCAACGCTGCTATCTTATTCTACAAAAACCATAATCCGCGTTTACGTGTCTTCGCGAATCTCGAAAGCTACGAATTTATTTTTGAATGTCATAAGAATAGCAACAAAATAAAAATAAAAACTCTCGTAAATGGTACGATGTAACATAACATAAAAAAATCATTGTTCACAGACGCGAACGAGAGTACGAAGGTCCCCGGGAACGCGTACCGGAGGCCATAAGGATCGCCGATACGACTTGAGAGTAAATAAAAGAAGAAGAAGAAAAAGTAAGGCGAGTGATAACAAGATAAAAGAAAAACTCGTACAGTGAAATAGGTGCAGTGAGGAAGAGAAATAAAGGTCCCATTGGTGGATCGAGGTGCAGTGCGCGAAAGATAAGAGTAAAGGGTAAGAAAAAAGAAAATCTTGAATAAAGAAATAAGGAAAGGAAGCAAGAAAGGTGAGAGTTGCGAGAGTGAACAGAAGGGTTAAAGGATAAGAGGGTAAAGTGAGCGAGAAGAAGAAAGAAGAAGGTGAAAGGCAGAGAGGGAGAGCTTAACGTCGACGAGTTAGATAGAATAGATGGTGGAGGTGCTCGAGTGGCGGCCTTGGGAGCCTACGGGGCCGTGCAGGGCACCTCGCACCTCCCCAAGCCTCCCGGCCAGTGATCGGCTGCGTTTGCTGCTGATCATCGCCGATATAAAAAATAATAACTTGGCCTCCTCGTCCGTTGAGGGGCCTTGCGTTTTTACCGCAAGGATAAAGCGGGTGCCCCGACGGGGCCCCTTTGAAGAGAGCGAGGCTGGCGAGCGCAATGTGGCAAAGCGGGGGTATGGGCGCCCATGCGGCCAACAACCCATGGATGAAATTAATGGGAATCGTTCACAAGGAACGGAGACATCACGACTCGGGCGGAGGTACGACCGGAGGTGGACAGGGCTCAGCCGCTGCGGGGAGCAACGATCGGGCGCTCAATCAGTAAGTTCAATGGTCCATTTCTCATTTTTTTTTCTTAATGATCGGTTTTTGATCTCTAAATCGACGTTCCTGTTTAACGGATTTAATTATTAAGAAACCCGAAGCTTATTTTCTTTGCAGATGGTAACGTTGTTCGAAAGAGGAGATACATTTTTAATTCTTGATGAGGATAGATGAGAAGGAAAACACTTACGTATTTCCAGCCTACTGGACGTTCATTCCCATGGGCTTTGGAAAACTCGCATGTAATTGCTAATACGTTTCGAGTGAATATTTTACTTCGGGGTGTATATACATCCCGAGGGAATGGGGGGGTTGCGGCCCGAAATATTCTAATTGCCCCTTTGATCTGAAATATTCTAAGTCCTTCTTTGACCCGAAATATTCTAAGTCCCCTTTAGACGGTCTTAGTTCTGTAAGTTGCGACGGCGATACCGAATTTGTATAATGCCGATAGAAGAAAAGCGAGTAAGAAGTTGCCGATGATATGCGGTTAATGAGATTTGTAGCGGAACGCGAAAAAATTGTATTTTCGTCTTTCGTCGCGATGTCGAATCGTCTCGAGACAAAGAATAGGGAAGTCAAAGACGAGGAAACGCGAAAAATTGCAAAACCCATCGAAAACGCAGTGACTACCGATGGACCATCAATGACTCGTCTCTCGACGCCGCTGCATCGTCGGCTCAGCAGAGTGTCGAGTACTTCGATGTCCTCGACGCCGGGTTTGCGAGGTATTCTCGTTAACGGTGAAACGCGTATCGGCTATTGTGTGACGTCCCGACGACATTCACAAAATTTCGCAAGGCAGCGTCGTCGATGGGTTTTTTCGCAAATTAAAGACAATTCTGGAAAAACGCAAAATCGATGTCCCAATATCGGTGAAACTGACGAAAAACGATATCGATGGATGCCGATTCGAGTATTTCACAGAGCGAGAAGAAAGCGACTCTGGGATCGCTTTGTAACTCGATGTCGGGACTATCGACGTCGCGCCACTGAAATAACAACAGCGCTGAGACGAGAAAAATTTATAAAAAATTCAGGAATTCAGAAAAATTCAAAATACTTGGCATACCTTTTTTTTTATTTTTTGGGAAATGGAGGACCGTTTGTGAAGGGTTAAGGGCCGTTCAACTCTAACGAAGAAAAAGCGATTGGAGATCACCGCGACGAATTTGGCGCTACCGTTATCTCGCTACTGCCAATTTTTATCTTTTATCTTCGCAAATTCTCTACCGCACATACGTGACCGCATAGAGCAACGAAGCCGATTGAATTTATCGTTTTCGTTGGCAGTACGCCTAGAGAATAGGGAACGAGGAGAGTTTGGTGATCCGGCGAACGAACGAGAGAGTCTCGAGAAGCTCTAAATCACGACCTCAACGGTGGGTAGTAGTAGGGAAACTGTCGACACGACGCCGAAGCTCTCGCGTCCTCCATAGATACTGCATTCACCCGTAAACGCTGAATTCACCCCGATTCGCGATGCAGTACCTCCACCTTACCTCTCTCTCTCTCTCTTCGCGTGTATCTCATCGCGCGAGAATGCATAAATTCACATGGATGACATTTTCGAGAGTCGCTGAATATCGAAGAGATTTCGTTGCCGCTTGCGCGCTGTCTTTGAGTTCCGCGAAATTTGAATCCGACATAGAGATTAGAGAGATCGACGGAGAAAGTGAGAAAGTCTATCAATCTTCAAAGAAATTGTTTGTTCTCGCGACCTTATGATTTTTCGAGATCATTCGAGTGAAGGGACGTTTTTACATATGTATATACACTTTCATTACCTCGAGGGCTCTCCATCAATCTTCTGTTGCATTATTTTTTTTTTTCCTCGATACCGACTCCGTTCTTCATCGACTCGAAATTGTTTGTACTGCATAAAGAATCTATCGGTTTTGCGAGACCCGTGTGTACACACTTTTGTTACGCGGTCTTCTTGCACTCCGACAAAGCCTCGAGTTTCTTCCCTCTGCCGTTTTCGCCCTCGAGTTACTTTACCGAGTTCGACGAAACTCTGTTAGCTTCCCAGCTATTGTTTGGCCCCCAACGCTCCAGGGCGCTTCTCCGTGGAATAACACCGGCCGCGTTCTCTTGGCATCAGATATTGGTTGTTAAAAACAAAATTCGCCCCGTACCACGCCGCCGTTTCGTTCTATTGGCTCACAGATATCGAGATCTGTTTCGAGTTAAAAAAGAAAAACACACAACCAAGAAACAGCGTAGCGCTTGGGATTCGTTACATTCGTTTCTACGTATCCAGAGGGCGCAATTGTTCGCAAATTGCAATCTCGGAAGTATCGGTCAGAAACAAATTGAAACAATGAACAACATTTTTCCGTGAGGTCGTCGAGCTTTCGAAACTTCTAATTGCGCAGTTTGAACTCTGATGGAAAACGATGCGACAAAAGAAAATATGGTACTTGTGGAATTAAAAAAAACTGCAAAATCTTCGCAGTTTCGATTGTAAGAAATGCTTGAACTTTGTTACGTTGAATGTCGCGATACGGCTCAACGGGCATAGAGTATCAGCAGCAGGCTACTGTCAAACTCAATCCTTCATACCATCCGGAACGACTCTATATCGCTATAAAGTATACCGAGTATAATATACATGTAGAGATTGTCAGCCCTCCCCCCGCGTGCTCCGGTGGTCGTGAACTCGGCATACTCGTCCATGTCACATTTTCACGCTTCAACGAGCATCGTCGCTCGTGCTGCGCTGCCCCGAGGCGAAGCGGAGGGCATCCCTGTCCAACGGTTCGAAGCGAGTAGAAGCCGAGAGCCAAATCTACCGTAAAGTATCCGCTCACCTCGGATAACGAGGAAGCACCGACCATCCGGTATCAAAGTTATCGTCGTAAACGCGAATTCGAGTAGTGAAAAAGATAGTTCGACGAGGATGTCGAGAGGCCGGAAGTTGGCTTCAAAATTGACGGAGTGAAACAACAAACTTAGGAGGATGAAAATTTTCTATAGCTTCAGCGTAGTCGAGTACCGGTATCCACTGTGTAACTGAGTAATCTGACGCTGTAGATATTAAGATTTTCGATACGCTATACAGGATATGATCGACGTTACCATCTCTGAGTGTAGAGGATATTCGAGAATAGATAGTAAAAAAAATAGAGGGTAATCTTTGGAATGAAAAATGAATACATTTTTTCCTTTGATTATAATGTTTTTTATATGAATAGCTAATTAGTTAAGAGTTAATGTTTACTTTGCAATATTTATCTACGGGGAAAGTTACACCCCCTCTTGAAACTTTTGGAAGGATAATACCAATTTTAAAAAATCCGATGTAGAGCGCACACTTTGCCTACTTATACTCCGCTGCACGGAGGAAGGTGTATACGGGGTTCGCATTTTGGGATCCCTATTTCTCCGGTTCTTTTATTCGCGATAAAACGTAAAGTAAGAAATCGTGGTCTCCGAAGCTTATACGTACCGTCATTCCAGGAGAGACATTTCGAGGGATCGTAGCCAATATATTTTTTCCTTCGAGATACC
This sequence comes from Buathra laborator, assembly GCA_934046635.1. Lineage (NCBI taxonomy): Eukaryota > Metazoa > Arthropoda > Insecta > Hymenoptera > Ichneumonidae > Buathra > Buathra laborator. The sequence goes on from OW203900.1 coordinate 13,703,737, forward strand.
GCGCGCCAGAAGAGAAAAGAGGAAAGCTACGGTAGAGAACGAATGACGGAGAAGACAAAGGGGGACAAGGGCCCATCAATTTTTCGACTGAAACTGGACAGGGGTCGTCGCATCCTAGTCGTAACATTACTCTCTTGCTGTTCCTTCTCATGTCGTTTCCACTACCCGTAGAGCTTTCCTGCAGAAGAGCATCATTTGCTCGGAAGTAATGCTACGCCATCGAACTTCTTCCGGTTGCGATGTTGTTGGGGGAAACGAAAATAGAGCAACTTAGGATATTGAAGGACAGAGTTAAGCTTTCGTTGCAGAAAGGATTAAGGGGCCAACGAAAAAATCGAAGAATAAAAATGTACGCATCGACATTCAAGGTTCAGAATGGCGCAATTCCAACATTTTTGGCATCGTTCGCCCTTTAAAATGCGACACCACGATTCGAAGCATATCAGCTGGAATTGATGGACCAAACGATTTATTTTCGTTCTTTTACCATCGAATAAACCATTTAATTAAAATCTTCTAAAAATCGATCGAATAGCGTTCTTGTCAACGGTATAACATGACTCTTCATTTTTTTCTCGTTTCGGTGGCTCGTCGACATTCATAGTCGAGCGTTGCGGAACACTCTACTGACCTATTTAATTAGGTATGCGACATTCTCAACCGGATATCTATATACCGTTACAAGATATAGAAGCACCTTGAACCGGCTATGGTATGCCAAAGATATGTTGAATACAATTGGGACCGCGTGTCCCAAACATTAGCAACCCAAGAGAGTTTCAATCCTCTCTAATCCCGAATATCTATTTATAGGATCCCGTTGAATGACTACATAATTGGTTGTGCACTGCATCATCGACCTGTTCTGTATATAACGATATAGGTAACGTTTGCGCTATATATCGATGCGCTTTTGACTGACGCCTCATGATGCCCTCAACCCTCCCTTCAAATCGCTCGTGGGTAGGTAGGCGTTTCATACCTTCGACACCGCAGTGTGCAGTGCATGCATGCGTGCGCTCCCTCCTCCCCTGTAAGCCCTACACGCTCGATGGAATCGAATTGCGGAATATCTTCGCGTTCACTGTACACTGAACGTATTACATCCACCAAAATGTCACATACGTAAATATCTTCGTACATTTATCGCACTACAATCACTCCAAACGTGAATTTCCGTTGTAATGAGGTTGTCGACGAAATGACAAATTTGCAGCCCCCAGTCGCAAGTCGATAACCTTACCGCAAGAAATTTCAGCGTATCTTCGTAAAACTCTCAAACTAATCCTCGCCCTTTCCTCCCTTTCTTCATCACGCCGTTAAGTAGCCAAATTTCGGGCTTTAACACCCTATTTGCTGCGTTGCAACCCTAAGATTGTATACACCATTACCGTTGGACGATATCGACGAGTATACTGCTGCAACCCTCTCTGTCATCATCATCCCTACTCTCCCTCCTTTTACCAACAGTCTCTGCATGGATAATTGTGTACAAACTACGTACATATCTACCTGTCGATGGGCTCGTTACCCGGAGCCCTCTTCCCTCTATACATACCGCGTAAACATATTCTCGCGTGTGTCCCTGACGCCCGCTACTCGACGTGACGGTCATGCGCGACCCCTCGGCGCTACGACACATATACTAAAACCCGGAGACCCCCCCGAAGCTCACACCAAGAATACGGATGAGGGGTGATATCGATTCTCAATTATAACGCCGGATAGAAGAGATGCGAAAGATTGTACAGCTTTCGTCTCTGCATTTTCGCTCTGTGGTTATACGTTGACGTGTACGCGGTGAACTACCTGTTTCCATTCGCGGGATAGAAAAAAAATTAGAATTTCGATTCATTTGTAGAACGCTGTCGAGTGCGCAAAGACCATTCGCTTGAATTCATGTTACGCGCGGATTGCACCGATTCCAATTAAATTCTTTCGCGGATCTGCGCAATTTTGTTTACAATTTTGTTGAAAACTTTATCGCTTTATAGGTGTAATTAACGAAGTGTTGCCATATTAATTAACGATGCATAATACACTGTAACTGGAGGTCATTAACTACGGATGCGATTCATTAATTATGGTGGTTAAAGTCCCGATACTCAGGTTAGTTTACGATTTCAATCGCAGCGTACAGGATGAAGAGAAATTATAATTTTTTTTTTTTGTTTTTTGTTTTTCGTCCGATAAAAACAATGAAATAAAATTGACACCAGAGCTTAACTTACAATGACCGATCAGCCGGAAATTTTATCGTACTCGCGTTTCACACTTTGCGATAAAATATCGTCGGATTATAGCTTTCGCCGGGTGTCCTATACGTTTTGATAAAACTGTTTAATCGGAACAAATCGAACGGCACAGATCCACGCGCACATCCGCGCGTACAGATGCATTAGGTAAATTACGTTACGCAAGAGCAACTGCAACAACGAGTTTGCATCGAGTTAATTACACTGCGGGAATATAACGCGGATTTCGCGGGTTAATGGATCCTCGCATTGTCATATATTATTTATTCTCCGCATTAAACGTTAGGGTTCGCGAGAGTGCGCGAGCCGTTGCGCGTTAATGCAACAAATTGGATGCTACATAGTTGTTCAGAAGGGCAAACGGGATTACGCGATACTAATCGTTCCGTCGTCATTTTCATAATTGAACGAATTAAATTTGGGTATTCGCGCATTTTTTTTACGTCATCGGGAGTATCGATGCTGAAAAGATATGATAGTTGGGAGAAATAATAGTCATACGGTACAACTCTGTTTTACGAAAAAAAAAAAAAAAAAAAAAAAAAAAAAAAAAAAAAAAATGGTTCTATTAAATGATTATTAGTTCTCTTAGCTGGTTATTCGTTCTTCCAACGAATAATTTTTTTCACTACAGAAATATTGAGCATAGATCGCGCGGCTCTTCTTTTCTCTCAAATCGATACATTGCCGGATAATAGATCGAAGCGTGATATCGAACTCGAAACAACGGCGTCGCGGGTGTCTGATTTTCTTTCAAATTCGCTAAACCTATCTTACGAGTTTGGCACTACGGCCCGAACGTGGCTAAGGAGGCAAGCAACAGAATTCAAGTGGAAATCGTCGCTGGATAAACGCCAAAGCACGAGGTGAAATACTAGTTGTACGACAACAGTTTCAACGTACCTATTACGATTCACTTGAACAAACCCGCGACTCCCACCCGAGTCATAGACGAGATTGATATATCATTTTTTTTTTTTTTTTTTTCGCGTCCGTCGTGTCGCCCCGGAGGCTATTCTTCACGTTTACATTGCGTTACACGGATATTTTTCCCCTCGACGAAGGATACGTATGTTCGTGTTATCGCCTCATTAAAACGGCATTCCTATTACAAACTCGAAACAAATATTTATGTCGTTAAATTGTCGAATATTACATAGCTTCGTCGCTCCTTTGTTACGTTTATAAAATAATAATTGCTGCTTTCTCTTTGTCGCGAGTTGTCGAGGAAATACGCGGCAGTGTGCATACACGCGAACTATATTCCGGCATGCGAACTCAGGGGGCTTAGAGGCACCGTTGTTGAAGAGTTTTTATGTAGGAACAACGAGAACGGGAGGGAGAAAACACCCTTCTTGAAGTTGCAGCTTCAACGAGAAAGCGTTTTTTGGTGCGTTAAAGAACGACGAGAAAGTGGGGGAGAAAACACCTTGTAGAGAGTAACATTGAAGTTGCGCCGAGCGTTTAAGTATATTCATCTAGAAAAAAATCGTCTCTTAACAATTTTTTTTTTTTTTTTTTTTTTTTTTTTTTACCCTAAATCGTTGACCTTATTACGAAGCTCTCGTAAGCTTGGAAACGCTTAAAACAGCGTTGGTAAAGGTGGCATTCTCTCGGTGTAGGGAAGCGGGATGTCGCGTAACGTAGAATTTAACTGGTTTACGTCGAGAGAAAATGTGGAAGGCTTTTGGTTGCCCGAGGCGCGAGAAGACAAAAGGATATTCTCGCTCTCGACGACAGTGCGGTCTCCGTAATCGCGGCGCGGATGTCATGAACTTTTACCTCATGATTGGCCAATATTCTCTCACATAGCTGACTCACTCTCTCTCCTACTTTACTGTTTAAAGTTCGGTAGAGCATATCTTCGATTATATCGAAAAAGTCTACTTTATTCCGAACGATAATCATTAACCGAAAGCTTGATGGGGATTTCCACTGTGAAGGTTCTTCGGCTCATCGGGACCGCGATTCATCGGAATTTATCGAAACTTATCGCTTTCCAATATCTCTCGTAAACGCCTTCCGGTCCAACGAATCGTACTGTTATATCCTACGGTTATTTCGATCGAATTACCACGAGGCCACCGTATCGGGTGTCCGAAAAATGATTTAGATTCAAAGATAAATCTCGATCGCTCTATGTGTACGTAACAAAAAGTAAATGATGTACGATATTTCCACATTTTTCTCGAATTTCCGAACAATTGCTTCGGATTAAAATACAACGGAGTTTCCGATAAAAAAAAAATTGAAAAAAAAAAAAAAATCTCTAAATTTTTTTTTTGTTTATTTGATTGTATTTTTTGGTTCCTATCGTCAAATTTATATATATAGCACCATGAAAGTGTATCGAATGGAATATAGAAATGTACGTCGATATTGCCAGAATAGTAACAGAGGGCATAGAATGGCTGGTGCAGACGATTCGAGGTATAGTAATTTCGTACCGACGATATTCCAATCGCGAACGGAGTCGCCGAAGCGAGATTCCACGTGGAAGCAGCCGGTACCGCAGGCGAGTGTGAGAATCTTTCCGCGATATCAGAATATATATTTTATTTTTCCTCAACCGTCGACTGTGCATATTTTGCGAATGGAGAAAAAGGAAAAGAAAGAAAAAAAAAAAAAAAAAAGTTAAAAATGTCCTTTTCCACAACGAAACGTATTACGATTCGGCAACTCAACCGACAGGCGGCGAGGGGAAAAGTATTGCCTCCGCTCCCTTCACGCTCTGCCACAACACTCACCAAAGTAAATACTCCCGTCGCGTATTCTTTTACGGCCACTGATATTGTCTACGACGATAAAAGTCCTCGCTTACCGCATAGCGCTTCGCTCTTTCTTTCGCGACTCTTTGTGAATGCACACTACTTTTTTGTTCCGTTGGGCGGTACCTATCCAGCGTTAGGAAAATCCCAAGTGATTACACTTTTTACTTCGGGACTCGAGATATGTACTCTCTCTCTGTATAATTGTCGGCGACCGGAACTTGCTGTGTTTTATTTGCATTATCCGAGCTCCAGTTTTTTTTCCTCGGGGAAATGTGACATTAAAAATATAGAGTGGCAATTGAACTTTTGCGAAATCTTGTCGCAGAAACTGTTGACGAGTCATAAAAAAAAAGGTATACAATTTCAATCATTTTAACGAGTTGAAAATAATTTGAAATTATTTATTCGCGCAATAACGAGTCGTCATCGCGAAATAATAGCTTTTCTTCCGTTCGTGCCGTGGAGCAGTATAAATGATCATCTCGTAAATAGAAGGCGATTCGAAACGACAAATTATTGAAAGCATTCGCGATAAATTCGAGGGTCGTCCACAGAGCTTTTGCTCGCACGTACTTGATCCTAGCTAGTTGGATAGGCATGATCCATGGTCGCAGCTGTGCTGCGCGCTTTATCAGACCGCCTCCCGCCCTCGAACACGATAGCAACTGCACCCAAGAGGATTTTCCCCCATTCACGAGAGAGTCCACATACCATGAATAGTGATCAAGGCGCGCTGAGAAAAGAGAAGCCTCCAAGGACATCGCCAAACTTGTGATCTACGGATGCATTCTCTATTCAGTGACTTCATCGAAATATTAGTTGAAGCGCCAATTTTTCTTGAAAATATTTACTTTACACTGAGAAAAACAAATTGGTTAAACTGACAAAATCGGCGCTATGTCTCACGATCGCAAGTGCCGATTTTGTCGGTTTAACCGATTTTTTTTTCTCAGTGTACAGTAAATATTTTCAAGAAAAATTGGCGCTTCGATTAATATTTCCATGAAAAAAAAAACAAACGACAAAATCGACAAATCGGTTAAACCGATAAAATCGGCGCTATGTTTCGCGGCCGCAAGCGCTGATTTTGTCGGTTTAACGGATTTTTTTTTCTCGGTGTAACAATTTTTTTAAAAAAGTTCGCGTGGCTTGGCGAGAAAAAAAATGTCGCAACGTTAAGTCTCTCCTCAAATCGATGGAAAAATCGAACATTTTCGGCGAATTTCGAAAACATCAAACTGTGCGAAATGATTGATAAATGTACATCGATAATGGTTCGATAACACCTGACTCTCGATTTTCGCACAGCCGGCCAGTTTAACGGTCAGTCGATTATGACTTCGGATATTATCGCTGTATCGGGGTCAACATAGCCACACTGACGGAACGCTCTCTTCATGATACACTACACGCACATAAAATACATACATATATACATATATACAGACGATAGAGTAAATCTGTCGATGCAGTTTGACCTCTTCAATCTAAAGCGTCTCTAATTAACCCACTCGACTGAAATGCTAACTAAAATAAATATCGTTTGCGATGAACGATATAGAGGTCAGAAATGGAGGCTACGGCAGCTGTTGGCTCTTCGTTCATTTCTATATAATACTTCTGTACTGCGATCTCTGCAAAATTACGAATTTACGGCTGAAGACTACGTGCTTTGCATTGTATAACGTTAAAAAAAAAAAAAAAAAAAAAAACAAAAACAAATAAATAGAGAACAGTTGTTACTACCAGAAATGCATCTCTTCCACAGTACGAAAACAATAGCTGTTAAAAGTTTCAAGCGAGCATCGACTTTACGACTTTTTGCCGGAATCGAAAATAAAACCGTTTATATTTGGCGAAACATAAACTCGCGAGGAGACGTATCACGGCTTGATCAATATTTTCCTTCGAATTTCGAAGCAAAGCTTCGCATCCGAGCGCGTGGAACGGTTGTTCGAGTTCAGGGATTTTGCGGTAATAGCGTTAAGTAGAAAAGGGTTGGGTCCTCGAGACACGGTTGCACCTCTTCTTCCGACAACGCTCTCTCTTCGGAAACGATAACGGAATTGGCATTGTCGGTGTAGGAGTTGATTGAATGGCGGAAAACGCGACGAGAGGGCAAAAAAAAGACTAAAAAAAAACCGCTGAGACCATCCTCTCTGCAATTCTTATCAACGTTTCCTCTCGAATCAGCATTATTCTCTCCTCCTGGAACCTTTCGTTAAAAATAAAAGCTTTATCGACGCTATATACGTGAGGCAATGTCTCTTTTCACATTTATCTCGCTTCAGAGTTTCGACACTCTCCGTCAAGAGTTTGAGAACGTCTCGCAGCATATAGACTTGTACTACTTTCGAATACTTTCGAACAGTTCAAAAGAGTCGGAAAACTTTCTGTCAGCTCGATGACACAGTCGACCGTATATGATCCTAAGCATTGCAAAGAAGATATTGATTTATTTTCACGATGTGGAAACGTCACTGCAATTTCAATCGGCTCTCAGTCGACTTTTCGATGCCGAAATGTAATCTGTAGAATTGTGTCTTGAGAAGGGAGGCATATCGTTACATTTCCAGGTAATAATGAGATTTCGAGAAAATTAAAAATATTTTTCAATGCAATGAAAATATGTGATTATTATTCATAAGTATTCAGAAATACTAACGTTTCCATTTCTGGTAAGAAAAAGTTCGCTTACCGGAAGATTTGTTAAACTATTTCCGTTGTAACTAATTTTTTAATAACTTTTTTGGAATCATTATTATGGAAAATCAATGCTCTTCGCATCTTCATTACAGAGAAGGATATACTAGAAATAACTATGTCATCCGGTAAAATTCGACGGTGGCGCCACCTACGACGAAAATACTCGATATTATGAGAATTTTTACCACATTTATGGGGATTTTTACCATATTTTATGGTAATTAAATTATATCATATCCTTCTCTCCGTGTAGATACACGAAATTCGAAGTTAATGCCGGGCGAGTATCGAAGGTCGTGTTATTCCTGCTCATGCGGAGGCAGATTAGCTCCCGTCGAGCATATTCTTCGTGGTTATATTGCTAGATAACTCGATTGTGCGTTCGCGAACCGTTGGTACTGCAGCAACGGTGTACATTGTGGGATTTACGCTGTTGCGAACACGGCATTGCGGAGACACAAGCGCGAAACCGCGTTCGTGTGTTTGTCCGCAGCCTACGTCGAGAGAGAACCAACTCGCTCTTGTTCTGTGAGTATTTCCGATATCGTCGGCGTTGCATTCGCAACAGTACCGCTGCAAATCGTGCGAAATCCCCGAATTATCCTCCAATTGCGGATATTCTTCTCTCGGCTTCCGCAGTGTCCCTCGCATCGCAATCTATCGCGAACAAAAATGATCGCGGCTCTTGAGTAGTGAACTTCAGTTTTTATTTTAATTTTAATTGTTTTTCCTCCATTGCGAGATCTCACTCACTATTATCGGTTTTTCAATTGCATGAAAAATGTATCCTTCGCTCTGTTGGAGAGAAGCGAAAATATCGGTGAACTGTCTCACATGATTTATTGAAAGAATGCCCACGAGAGATATAAGTATCTGAAGGATAATACGAATATTTAATAACTTTATTTTTTTTCGTGATTCTGACGACCAGTGCAGTTAAAATATTTTTAGAATCACGACGTACACATTTACGCGAGTCAAGCTTCGTGCTTCAATGAACGAACTTCGATTTCCGTCTCAACTACGAAAAAGATTCTTCTTTCCGATCTCAGAAACTAAATTATGTACTCCGAAGCATTGCTGCGGAAGTAAAATGTATTTTTACATACGAAGAAAGATCCATTGGTTCCAATCGGAAGAAGATATTTCAGATTTCATTTTTGCTCCGAAAGTTCGTCCTCCGAAGATTGTTCCAAGAGACGGGAAAATGTCGGAAATTGAAGTACATTCACCGATAACCGAAGCTTGACGGTTGAAAATCCGTAGAAAAATATTCAACTACCTAAAAATAGTCGAAATATGTTGTGATAAAAAAAAAAAAAAAAAAGAATGCATTTGCGATGAAATATTTTTCGCAATGATAGACATCGAATTACGAAAATGTGTGTTCTCTCCTCCTACCTATCTACGAATATGCGGGAGGGTAGCGAGTGGCTCATTCTCGGATCAACTACGAGAACGCCTGCATGCCTGAGATCCCAGAATCCAAACGAGATACGAATTCGAGCGGCAATGCCCTTCGCGTGCTGACCGAGATACACACGAAGGCACGAAATAGGATATTCTCTGGACCGATGAGCTTCGCTTGATGCCTCCGCTCGAACAGTAATGGTCCTCGCGTGGTTTCTCTAACTATAGCACACGAGGATTCGTGAAGATCGGAGCAATTGGATTCCGCACGGATCGCATAGTCCGTACATTACCGCTTCCTTGATGTGTTTCTTGTCTACTGGGGTTCCCCGGCTTTCTTTAGGGTTTCTCGTGCGTTCAATGTCTTTTTCTTCTTCTCGACGTCGAAATTTTTTTTTTTTTTTTTTTCAATTTTAATTGTTCGGACTCCGCAGACCGGAGGGTGAAAGACTCTTTTTTACGCCTTGCATTTAAAATAAATCGTTCAACTAACATGAGGAATTCCGGGGTCACGTCAAGTTATTCCGAAAACCCTCCCAAGCTGTGTCCTTTCGCGTATTATATACACACACACATCCGGTTCCACGTTTGCTCTCTAACCCGTCATCCTCCGGCGATATCCTCCGGTAATTCCAAGCGGGACGCGTTGCACATGCAAATTCCACGATCTCGGTATATAGCACTGTCTATATATATCTGTGTGTTCAACGGTTTGTTCCCGCAAGACATGTTGATCAAAGTGACAAGCGCGCGTTAGCTGGGCTGGCAGTATATACAAGGGGTAGAAAGGGGTAGCAACACGGGTTTTCATTGAATTCTGCAAATGACGACTTGCCGAGTGTAGGATATTCATCCAATGCTGTGGAACAGTTGCGTTTGAAATAGTCCTAAATTCCGTAACATGAAGACTCAAGCTTCAAATTAGCGTCGAAATGTTTGAATGTTGTCGGATATTTAACAAACCCTTTTTTTCGATCATTAAAGATCGTCATAGAAAATTTTATGAAATTTTCAATTTTCTTCTGTATCGTTTGAGAGATCGCGGAGAGTTTTTCGTCGCGAATTTAATCATTAGATTCATGCAAGTGGTTCGCGAAACGTGCATTTGATACGAAACTCAAGACGAAGGTTTAGTAACAGAATTTTTTCATTAAAAAAAAAAAAAAAAAAAAAAACAGCCGGAAGAGACGAGAACGCGAGGCGCGAAAGAAAATACTGCTGAGACGATTCGAGAAGGTTATTCTTTCGTTTCGTTCATTCGTGAATTTCTTTCGCATTCGACTCGTATAGCGCTGCGAGACGAAAAGGGCTCCCGGCTTTCTTATGTCTTCTAGCTTACCGTACGTATTCTTCTCGTGGAATTGAATTTCATAGCTCAAGTCTCAAGCGACAAGAACTATAAAAAGAGTGGCCGGTGACAGGTGGTACTGAAACTGTAAGAGAACCACTCCTTCGCTCTCACGCGCCAAAGTCGGACGGTTATCGTGTAAACGGTACTTTTTCCACGATTGGACACCGTACAACTATTTCTTTTAGGTTCTACTTGGCTGGATATACCGCCGCTCTCGTATGATCGTTAAAAAATATACATTCTTTTTTCGCCACATAGAGCAGTTGTAGAAAACTGTTCCGAGTTTCAACCACTTCAACGTGATTGACATCGTAAACTCGTCCTCTATACGCGAAAAAGCTATGCAACAAAGTTCACTACGCGAGCTGAGAACGCAGTTGGCAAATAAAAATAACACTGAAACAAGAATATGATAGTCAACATTTATAAATGTATCTTATTGTAGTCAAATAATTTGAAGAATGTCTCGAAGAAAAAAGAAAAACGTTACTAATACGATGCTAAAACATCTAAGGAAAGAAAATTAGTTGGATGCTTAAAGTACACGAAATGAATGTACAATTATGATGAAAAATTAATGTGCTGTATACGAAAAGCCGTACAAATCCTTTATTTCAATTTTACTATAAAAGTACTTTGAATTCAAGAATTCAATTAAATATCGTAGTAATAAATTTAGTAGTACACAAATTTTTTAATCAACATTCTTATCATATTTTCCAGTGCCAGTACACGAAATTTGCAATTTTTTTTATAGTTTGTTTCTCGTAAGACATTAGTAAGTATCATACCATTAAAAATAGCGCGATAATAAAAGTTTAGTCTCAATACTGACATTTCTATGACATTTTGCTATGCGAACCGAGTCAACGAGCTGTGGCAACACAACAGAATATTCTCCGTATACCACGACGCGCAGGTAATATCGTCTGCTATCAGTTCTCTCTGTGCAGAAACGACGGAGAGATTCGCGTTTTCGTGCAAAGGTTCAAGGAAATAATCGTTCCTTATATACCACAGCAACAGCGAACCTGATCCCATTAAGTCGCTGAGAACAAAGCGTCTTGCATCGCTATGGCAAACCTCTTGGAGATTAAGTAGCTCTCCGCAGGCATCCACTGTGTTTAGCTCGTTCCCCTTCCGTTTACCTTAACCGAGAGAGGATTTTGGATGTTTTGTCTTTCTCGGTATTCCGACGACGAAATCGTCTTGTCGAATGCAAGAGGCTTGCAAAATTTCTCGAAATGAGCAATAGACCTCCGCATTTCCCGCTGTGAAACACGATACAGGTTTGGTTGCAGCGCTGAGTAAACGATGGTGTGGAGCTTCTATCGTAGTTGTTTGTTTGTCGAGGAGCCTTGTATAGCCTGGGAAAACGAATAGTCTGCGAAAACTGGGCGCAGAGTACACACGTTTGAGTGCTCCTGACTGCCGTTCTTTGAATTTTTAACTCTCGCCGCTGGGGTTCTATACATATATTCTGATGTTGAAAGTGTGTCATCGATTCAATGGTTGATGCATCTTAATAGTGAAGTATTTTTGCATACAAATACTGAGGGATTATCCATTATAATCGTCAATGTATTCGATACAATTTTTCTTATTTTTTATTTCGCGACACAATTAATAAAAATTCCTTCCGGTTTTGGAATGAAATTTCAACAGTTGATATACCGATTCTCTGTCTTCAACATTTACGACATTTCGTCGTAAATTATCCCTAACTTGACTATTGACGCCTCTCTGTACGTACGTTTCAATGGCTTTAGTGAACCGAATTCTGAAGCTGCGATAAATTTCATTTCGCGTCTTTCCCCCGTCCGCTTGGAGCGATGTGGGAAAAACCGATGTGCCGCAGTTTCCTAAGAAGCAGGGAAGCGTCCATGTTCACGGTTTTGTTCCGATGCGGTTTTCTCTATCGGCAAGAACGCGGAGGAGCTCTTTGCAGAACGTTCGAGTGCTGCTTGGTGCGACTACGAGGCTTTTACTACTTCCTCTGCCATGATCTTTCCTTCTCACTTTCTCTCATTGCCATTGGGGTGCTTCTAACTTTCTCACTCGTTTGTTCCTCGTTCGTTCCTCTACTCGCAGCGATCGCCCTCTCCGGCTTCGGGCTGCAGCACCAACGCTATACAGAGCAAACGTTCGCCGATTCACGGCAATGCGGCACTCCTATCTATGTTTAATAGTCGTCTGCATAGGCGCGTGTTACCCATCTACGCGACCTATACGTCTACTTAAAATGTGTTTACACTATTATGCGGTTCTAATAGCGTCGGACACGAATATCCCGTTAACCTGAGAGCTTTTCAAATTCCTACGTATTCAATCGTACATATACCTCGAAGCTATTTTCATTTTTTCGCATTGTTTTGTTTTGTTTTTTTTTCGTACCTCGCCGATATATTTCAAGAAAACGCTTAGAAGTTCGCAATTTCGTATTTTTATTTTGCTTCCTTTTCTTTTATATTCTTCCTCCATTTTCTCGCAAATCCGAGAGAAACTTGTGAGCCCGCGGCGGTTTTCCGTGGTCGGGAAAGAGTTTGTTTCGCGAGGAAACTTGTTTCACCCTTAATGATGAAAATATAAAAAGATCGGTAACACGCGTAGTTTCCTATAATCTGCTATATGAAAAATGTTTTTCATCGTCAATATATTTGTCGTCGAATAGTCAAACAAATTGAATAAACTCTCGTTATACGTTTAATCTGCTATAAGATTTTTTGCTTTTTTTTTTTTATTTTTTTTTTCACGAAACTTTTTTTCGTAAATACATTAAATTCAAATTGCATTTTTAGCGCGTATAAATTCCACTGTTGTATTGTTAACGTACCGTGCGTTAAGTCGATTTGGTCGTTTAATGGAAGTCGTTGGTGTATATGCAAAGTCTATCACAGCGCTTGCTTGCGTATGTGTGCGTATATATATGTATGTGAGGTTCAGGGTTCGGTACATTTTGTCGTTTTATCGATCACCCCTTTGTTACCCTCGAACGTTACTAGATATAAATATACCGCCGCGTCGTGTTTTTAATTACGGTATAAATATAGACAGATAGGAGTTTACGGTCGAATTCATGAATGTACGGTACCCGAGCCAAACTTGCAGACCCCTGATATGCCCCTACGTATCTCGGTATACCGACGGCGGCAACTCTCTTTATTCGCAAAATCTATCTATATAATCCATAAAACATTTCGTCTTTCATAATTTCCGCGAATAATGAACATTTTGTTCTCCGAATTTATCGAGTCTCCGCTGAGGCTTATTGGCTTCTCGATGGAAACTAAAACGCTTTCGCTATTACATTGTCGAGACTCCTTTTGTTCCACGGAGAAGCGATATCGCGCGGATCATTTATCCGAAGAGTTACAATTCCGGCAAATTCCGACGAACGTGTAAGTCTCGGACAGGAGGAGCGGGAGAACCATAGGAATTCAATTAGGCGTCTCTTACATCGATTAATCAGCCTTAACTCGGTAAAGTCGACTGCTTTATCCGCAACCACGAGACCGAGACGGCGGAGGGTGGAAAAGATAGGGTTGGGTTCGGTCGAGCATAGCTGATGCAGAAGCCGTGGCAGCAGGCGGTAGGGGTTGGCGAGCTGACGACGACGGCGACGACGCCACGGGCATTCGAAAGGGGTTCGTATTATAATGTGCCACATGTTGCTGCCAACTTCTACTCGGCCAACTCACGTTCTCGCTTGGCATTTTTCCCTGTACCATCACTCCTGACATCCACGGTTTTACTTCCTTCAGTGGCAAAGATTAAGGGTTTTCTTATACGAGAATCGAATCTAACGATTCACCCGAAAACGATGGAGATAAGAACTCCATCGGAGTCCATCGAAAACGCCATTCACGCTGATTGATTGGAAATGAGAACGAAGAAACTTTTTTTTGAGATCAGTTTCGATCTATTTGTACAATTAAATACATAATTCATCGAGCCAAATGAGCCGAAGCGACTAATGTGAGTAGTTACGCGAGGGATGCGCAGCGAAGGTAATGTCGATTAATTTAACGACAGGGGGATACAGGGGCGCGTCATCGATGGTATGGTGTAATAAGTGGCAATCAATGTTTGCCACATTATCGGTGCCGATGGTGTGTAAATCATTGATGTTTCGATGCATCGGATTGCACGGAGTAATTCCAATCGGCTTTACTCTCGAGGATTTCGAACACGAAACTTTTCGACAGTTCGATACCGTGCGGAAGTGACCGCGACCGCAGTGGGCACGTAGTTCGGTGAATGGGGACCATCCGTGCTTTTGCGGTGACGTCAAACTGATCGTTCGATCCCGGAGTACATACCGACGACATGGTTTATTGGTACATACAATTATGCGGCTGCGTGTATGACTACCGCTCACAATTGTCAACAAAATTTATTCCGATCATATCATCGTCGCGTGAAAACATTCAGTAGTGTTGCGAATTCGAAGGAAACTATCAAAAAAATTGGGAGAGACTGTTCGGTGAAATCAAGTCGTAAGATTTACGATGATCGTTCGATAAAGCCGCATTATTCAGTGCGAACGAAAATCGAAATTGCGATAACGTCGAAAGCCAATTGCAGAATTGCCGCCGATTGCAAAATTGTTTGAACGATCATTTATCAGAATGGGTCGAGTGTTCCGGAATTCTCGAGGCGCGCATATATTCAGATATCCTGTACTTTTTCCGCAAGCAGCACTCTCGGCACCTTCGTTCCGGATCCGCTGGCCGCTACTCGCGGGAAAATTTTAAACTTTTCTATGCATTGTTCCGAGTTCCGCGATCATACAAGTGGCTATCGGGGGAGGAAGCCCCGCTGTTGTAACAAACTTTCGGACACGGAAGGCAAATGTATTTTTCAGATCTGTTCAACAAAAGTTTGTCGGCACCTCGGATCACTGTGTTAAGATTGAAAAATGCATAACTCCCAGCGGTGTTGAAACTTTTCCGACTCCTGATGATTGAATCAATGCTATCATAAATCTTTATCTATTTCCTCGCGCGTGGGAAGTAGATAACGGAAATGAGCTTTTGTTACAAATTCGTAACATCGGCGGGAAATGTCGAGTGCGAACTGTGTTCGAATGAACTGCGATATTCTTACAAACCTAAAAAAAAAAAAAAAAAAAAAAAAAAAAAGTATTTTTTTGATGATTATTTAAGGAGTCTCCGCGAATTCACAGATAGGGTTAACCGCCGGATCAACGGTGCCTTAGGCTCGTTCGCCAGTGTCTCAACGGTGGCATGATGTTGACAAACGATAAATGCTGAACTAGTATCGGAAGCCCACGCCACCCGAATACTAAATTCACGGTACGCATGCGCTATTTATCTACCGCTGAGGTACTGATGACGTGGTCTACTTGCTGTACTATCCGATACGTGAAACAAATGCAATATATACAATGAATTAAATACCGACAACGGTGGATGCGCGGTCGGCGCGCAGCCCCGGTGATGACCCAAGTAAAGCAGCTTTGTTTGCGGACAGTACTTGGATGGGTGACCGGTTAGCCGTGCGCTGGCTAACACATTAGTTATTGGGTGTTAAAAACATTAGTTTTGCACAATAATAATGCCAAAAAGTTGTTAACGAAGTCCGAAAAAAAATTGTCCAACGAATAATCCGACAACCTAATTTTTGTTGACATTTTTATATATTTTTGTTACGACTGATTTGTTTGTAATTTTTTGTTTCACGACTAATTCCTCCAAAAATACAAATTAGCGTATTTTTTAACAAATTGTTAATAATTTTGTAATTGACGACTCATCCAATGGTTTGTTTTTTTTTTTTTTTCAAAAAAATTCAATTTTTTTAAACTATCTTGCCGTTATATTCTTGCGGTTTTCCGTCGGCAACCTCACCATGTTTAATCGTCAGTAATCGAATCGACTGCGTATGTCGCCTACGATCTTGGTCACTAAATTTAGCGCTTACGAGCTCTACATTTTACCGTTAAAACAAATCTATCGCCCACGCGAAAGAAAACGCAAACACATTTGCATTTATAACGCTCGATTTATTTTCTATGAACCCAACGTTTCGCGCTGTTCGAGCATTAAAATTCATACCCAACGCTCTTCATACCCAACGTTCGCACATATTCGAGACCGGAAATGCACGGTTCACGTACATTTCGCATAGCTGTCCCCATGACAATTGAAGAAATCCTCGGGATCCTCAGTCCCGTCATTTTGAGGTCGAGCGCAAGACGCTTTATCCTCTTCGCTTTTCCTCTTCGTATCTACACATCTCTCACTTTTTCATCCCTCTATAGAAGAAACTTGCATTATATAGATATAATGGAAGTGTACGTATGCTATTTCTATTCGGTGGATTTTATTCGATGAAGTCGTCGTCGTCGTCGAGCCAAATTTAACGTTCCGGAAAGAGCGCTCAGCGCGCGGAAGGTGAGCGTGTTAACGTTTTTTGCCCTCTCGAATATAACGTACGTGAGTAGCGTCGAGCTGAACGGAGGTAAAAGGATAGATGGGTCGGAGGGCATCGGGTGAACGAGGCTAGAGTGCGATAAAGCCATACGGCAAAAAGAAGAAAAAAAAAAGAAAAAAAAAAAAGGCGAAAGAACGAGAGAGACGAACGTTTCGTACGTCGTTGGTGAACGAGGGAGATGGAATCGACGGTAGAGAAAACCGAGATAGAGTGGAGAAGTTAAAAGAGCGACAGTAGAGTGAAAAGAGCGAGACTTGGGAGGTTCCAGCGCTCGCAGTATAAAATGTTTGGTCGGTGGGCGGGAAATTAACTCGTTCGTTAGCTGTATACGTTACGTATATACAGAAAGCAGCATAGCATAGGATAGGGAGAGATATAGGCCGGTGGGGAAATTCGTTTTCGCGTATGTGTGCCGAACGTGTACGCACGGTTGGACGCGGTCATCGCAGCTTTACAGCCGGACCAACTCGGGTGCGAATCTCCACGGATATACATACAGTATACTATACATATATATGCATATATGTTTATACATACACTGAAAGCCGAGTGTATAGACTGAGAGCGAAGGTTTGTGTACTCTTCCGTACAGGTCCGTCGTCGAGTCTCTCATCTATGTAGTTCCCTACCATCGGTGGGCGTGTGTTGAAACTCTGCCAATTTTGAGTCTGCCGAGAGAGAGATAACTCTGCGAAAACGCTTGTCGGCTCAACACCGCGCTCGCGCCAAACCGCATCTCATAAATTCTCGAATCTCAGTACGCGCATCATACTTATCTATAGGCCTTTTTTTGCCACGGAAATCTCTTTTTTTCACCCCTTTCTCAACTTTAAGACATTATTAAGGCGTAGATGAAGATGATTCAGGGATATGGGGTTTTTTTAATGAGTCCCTAAAGTTTCGTTATCTTTATTCCGATTATTAAGCTAATATGCGACATTATGGGACAAAAGATTATTGATGTTTTCTGTTGATTACGGTGTAACTATTGATTGCGCGAATTTTCAAGATATCTTTCATAAATTCGATGAAAATTTAATTAAATACGGATTTGCATGTGATTCCAATGAGAATCAATGCTTGTAGGAAGGTCGACAGGAGGATTAATAATAACAAGTTTGTTCCATGTATAAAATCTATTTGTGATTATTGATCAATTCATATATGTAATCAAATTATTTCGTTCTGTTGATTGTTTCGATGTATTATCTTTGGTTAAATAATGTCTGTTCCACAGCTGTTACCTCTCGCGAGGTATTGAATGCTGAATACTCGCGGTAGTTTTCTAACAAAAGGTTCACTTTGCTCGACGGCGAATCGATTCTTAGACACATTACACATTCACGTATTTATCAAAATTTGCGTCAATTATTCGCTCGAATACCGCAGCCGCAAATCGTTATATTTACATTTGTCGCAATAGATACGCGATTTGTATGGGAAATTGAAACGTCCGAGCTTTCGGTCCATTGTAGTCGGTGGAAAGGACGACGCCATTGTCGGCGAGTACCAAGAGTTTCCACTGTTAGACCGCTCGTTCGTAGGATATCCGGTTCGCAGAGTCACCCTGGAGAAAGGATTAGTCCCGTTGAACGGAGAAGACTAAACGATGTTCCGAGCAGACGGTAAACAGTTTGAGGAACGTAATTGCTTTAACCCTCTAAATCGGCATCAACATTTTCCTGACTGTTAAAATCTCCACCGCGAAGCCTTCCATTAAAATATATTATCGTCTTTTTCTAATTTACCAAGTATCCAATTATTCGGCTTCGTTAAATGTCTTGTTCTCGTCATTAGTGAAAAATTCATTATATAATAATTTAAGTACCTCGAGGACATTCGGAATTCATTAAAAAATTGCTTTTTTTAAATATTCGTCTTCAAAGTTCTCCGAGTTCTACTTCGTACTTCGCTTGGAAGCTCTTTTTTTTTTTTCTAAAGGAATATCCACTTACCCTCCGGTAAATAGCAGGACTATTTTAATTCACGATGGTTCGGCACGGTTTTTCATCCCTGTCCCCAGAGCCTCCTCCGTCGGTCGTACGCTAGGAATCTCCTCTCGGGGTCCAAAACTTTTGTCGAACATTAATTAACCTTAGAGTTAGGCAGGCAGGGGGGGGGGGGGGGGGGGGTTAGGGGGTTAGGTAGGCAGTCGCTTCAATCCTAATTTAATCTTTCATGTGTTCTGCCTGAAATAAATAAAAGATTTGTTTTCAATTACGGTAAAGTAATTACGTTGGCACGGTGGAGTGATTTTCTTTCGCCACCCAGTTGGAATTTTGCCCAAAAAGGATCTACCAGAAAAGAGAGAAAAAAAAAAAAAAAAAGAAACAAAACAGTAGCTGAGAGCTCGTTAATCTAGCGAGCTACCCGTTTATTCTCCCGTTCGATATCCAACCCAACATTCGTCGTTTGCGATATAAGTATAATAATAACACCCTTGATAATACGACCATTATTCACGCGAACGGGGATTGCCAACTCCAGTAACAAACATAACGTATAATTATTACCCTCAACATACGGAAGTGAAATATCCTTTAGGGAGGGAATTGACAATTATATACTACTCTAGTTGCTGCGATAGCGGCTACGCGTATATCGATCCGCCATTGCCTGTGCTGATGACCTGAAATCTGAAAATCCCGTGTCCCGGGAATTGATTTCTTAAATCCGTTGCCTCTTCAATTTCATTGGCTTTGATTGACGTATATAACCCATAAATGCGGAAATAGTTTAAGTATTGGCGCTTGAATTACAGAAATGCGGCATTACACTTTATTGAAGGGAATTTAGTTCGATAAAACGCTCTACAGTTTTGTAATAATGTATTGATATCTCGATGCAAGGGCACTGCAGCTGTTCATAACCATAGATGATAAGGCACTTGAGAGGTTAGACGTCAACGATATAATCTATCCAGATCGTCGATGTAAAGAAAATACCTGCCCTCGAACGTGTGTTCCATAAGGTCACTTGTTGCCAGCAGGCAGGCAAGCAAGCCAGACATCAGAGCGCCAGGGCACAGTTCCACCGACAACCTGTTAGGGCAATGTCACGGCACACATTCAAATATTGATCTACATTATACACACATTTCTCACGGATTTGCCTTTCGAATAAACTTACAGGATTTCATATCTTTGTCGTCAATCTTCATAACGCGTTAAAACAAAAGCAGTTACGGCAACTTTAGTTCTTCTTTGTTGTCGTTGTTCTTTTGTTGTCCTAAATTGTACCGAAAATGATCGTGCAATGCACGACAGAGGTGTCAGTTGCCTCGAAACGTCATCATGTGGAAGCACACCGCGAAAAAAAAAAGGAATCGGGAGCGACCCAGTTATAGAAAAAACAAAAAGAATACCTTGTATGCCTGCGAAACAAACAGGAGAGGCCTGTAGCAATCGTTGCTTTTGCTGCTTACTGTTGAGGGATAGAGGGAAAAATAGCGCAGCTTTCAGGGAGTCGGTAGCTCGAGTCTCCGCTCAACCTGCACCTACTCCTTGAAATGTACGAATAATGTAGCGGAGGGGTTGCATCTATTTAGACGAGTACGAGAAACGGCGACGACAACGACAACGACGACGAGGTTGTTATGTTTCTCATGGCCACGTGCACTAACACTTACGCACGTGGAAACTCGTCGTTATGTGTATGTTGGAAACGGTAAGTAGGTCGTTACCACGCTTGCTACGAAATACAATGAGAGGGGTAGTACTTGGAGCGGACATAGGTCTTCTCTCATCGTTGTAGCTTCAACTCCCCCACTGGCTATGTACAACATATATTATGTACTCCTGGTGTGCAGGTAGAGATTGTGGAAAATGTGGACGGTAGGTGAGAGACGACGCTATAACAATATAGTTGCGGGTACGAGAGAGGTGTTCTCCCGAAATGCATCGCGGCTAATTGCGGCTTTCAGCAGCGTGTCGTGCAGTATAGGCCTCTCTACCGCGAACAATCTCGGCGCGCAAACGTTATTCCTTGTCTAATTCGACCAAACTGATTTGATAAAACGCGGTTTAGATCTTCGTAACACAACGGGAAGATAATCTTCGCATGAATTTTCGTTGGAATTTTTAATCTTCCAACACTAATGAATTGAATTTACAGACTTTTTTGAAAACTAAAAATCCCTTTAACGTACAATTTAATTTAATTATACAGTGAATTCTGATACTCGTGCCGAGAAAAATGGAGTTTATGCTCAACGAACGTTATAGAGCTGAAATTGAAATTAATTAAGAAAAAAAAAAAGTTTGATGTACACCTTTAAGAGAATTTCGACTGTAGGCGATAACTATATAGGTGTGACACACAAATGTTTGGTGAGCCGGAAATTCATCACTACTAATTATGGACTTTACCGAGGGCGTTCACGATTACAACCCCAGAGGCAATTTCGCTGACCTACACAAACACTCATTATTTCTTATCCATCGCAGCGTTAACTGATTGACCTATAGCTCCAACCTTCCGTGATTCCTCCGTAGGGACTCATGAGAAGAAGCTTTTAAAGCTTCTCTAAAGCTCAAAATCTCAAGGATTCCGGATCTCTTTACGATTCATGGATCGTTGCCATTATGGCTTAACCGCACATATAGTATAGTTCCGGCTGAGTTAGTAGGCGCCCGTCCGCGCTGTGCCACAGGCCCCTTCGTCTAGTACTCTAGGCTTTGGTATGGGAGCTTTCAAGGATACCCACGCAATAGTCATGCGTCAACGTGATTTATTTTACGAGGATGATGTTCATTCGTGCGAAATCATATGGCTGCTAACCCGATATTAATAGATATTCGATACAAATGTATACCGACTTTTGTACTTTCGAGTCACAAAAGATGTTAAACACAAGTGAACACCTCCGTCCGAACACCGAACACCTTCGATTGAACATCAGATTATGATTATTCAATCGTCCAGACGGTATTTATCTTTGAAATCAAATGATTTTTAAAAGATTTCATCGAAAACGATAAAACATCGCAATTTAAGTTTCTCAAAGAAGCGCAACATTGGGAATAAAAATCGCGTGGAGCAAAACGCGACATAAAATCGGATTTTATTTGCCCGGAAGAAATTGATCTGTTTGATAAATTCGAACGATTCGTCGCGAGCTGCATACACGTCGTAGATGAACTTCGCGACGAGTCGATCTGTCGTCGCAACGAGGAGGGGTTGAGGCGTAAAATGGGAAGGTGCTTACACTCCAATCGTATCGTAAAATGTGTACGTGACACACGTAAATACATATATCGTGGGTTCGACATAGCAAAATGTGAAAGCTTTGCCGCATTTAGCACATTATCTCTGAATAAAGATACGTGACAACCGTAAAATCTCGATAAGTCGGTTTCGATAGTTTGCGCTCGGAATGGCAATTATTTGATCGTAGTGATAAAACCCATTAAACAGTGATATCGTTCCATTATTTACTCCGAATCTCATGGAATCTCCAGACGGCATTTTGTATTCCCAGAACGTGCAACGATGCTATTTAATGCTTGTTCGGCTTATAATCGACCCGGGCGTCCTGTGTAATTTTCACTGAGTTATTTAACCGCGTTTAGTCGGCGCAGCACTATGGTGCGCATGTGTGTGTGTCACTAAGGATTCCCCGGAGGACAACTTATCGTTGGTTTGTGTGGAGCACTGGGGGTTCAGCGCAACACCCTCGCAATCACTACTTACTGCGTGTACGTCGTCGCTAACGTCGACATCGACGTGCGGAGAATTGTCACAAGCCGAGAGCGGCAATGGTATCGCATCAGTCTATTTGCCATTAACACGCATCCAAGACACGAACGATGGATCTGCGCTAAAAGCAAATCCAGAGGGGATGAACATTACCCAGAGAGAGAGTTGTGTTTAGCTTTGGATGGGTTTGCTGCTGATGGTCAAAGTCATTTGCGAGGATTACAACGCGTAGTCGAGGAGATCCTTGACCTCTCGCGACCTTACACCTTCGGTTGGATAAGATACGGTTACTGCCATTATCGCAACGTCGTCGGTACTAGAAATGTCGTATAGTTCACATACGCATCTATACATTATTGGTGTATATCCGTTGATTCATAAAGGGAGTGTATATAGGTTTGTTCGCTCTCTATACCCAAACCGGTTGCCTATGTGTCTTAGAATCCTATTAAGCACAAGTCCCATTAATCAAGCGCCTTGTGAGATATGGTGCTTGCAGCAAACTCGACGTGAGATTCGGAAACATCACTGGTGCTGTCAGGGTGCCTTGGAGCGACTTCCTCCTCCTTAGAAGCGTTGCGTGTAGATTATCGCTGAAATAGTGTTCGTTGGTAATACGACTCGCTTGCGGAATTACATGTATTGTTCCGTTAAAACAATTAAATTTTATTTCTAATTAACTAAATATTTCACTGAAGCTTCGATGTCTTTTTGAATGAAATTATTTCAGTGATGTTGAAATTGCTTGAAGAGTAAATTAATTGATTCTAAAATCAGTGACGATGCATTGGAAATCAACACGAAATATCAATTAATTATTTTTAAAAAATGACCGTAACTGTTGATATAATATTTCTCTGAAAATAACGCGAGTAACAGTTACTGCAGATCTGCTGATTTTAATTTCGCTGATCAATTGCATTTATTGGAACAATTTGAAATTTATTGCAAGTTGTGATAGCGTCAGGTTTACAGATCTTGGGTATTGGAACGGTTCGTAATAAAGATGCTTTGACTAGAGATTCCTGTTATGAAGGGTACCCATTTTTTCTTATCGGTTCCATTAATCCTCTGGGATGATGATAATCTATCAGAATTCCACTGGAAAGTATATCCAATGCGAGATGGCGCTGAATTCTATGTAAAACACAAATATCGCCTCTGTTTTTGTATGTACGTCGTTATTTTTAACGACGAACGAAATTCCCGCGAGATCAACGGAATGGCAAATGCGGCACAGACGATCCGAGAGACGGAGAATATTGACGCGCGCAAGGAATTTATTTATGTGGAAAAGCGTAACGTTTTTTTCCGAACTTCTGGGGTAATTGCCGAACCAATATGATATCCGAATGGCAGCAGCTGGTTTATCACGTACCTACCACAATGACAGTCTGCAGGGAATCGCCAGGCACGTTCCTCTTGTTCAAACATGGAGATTTTTCTTTCACTTCTTCCTAACCCTCTGCTGATAAAACGTGCGCGTGTAGTTGTAAAAAAAAACGAAAGAAAGCAAACGTATCACGATCCAACGAACGAATGAGCGAACGAAGCGGACAGCGGACACAGTATAGGCGCAGATAGCCTGTGAAAAACTCGCTCAATCGGAAAATCTACATTGCATGCTCTAACGAACGAGAACGGTGAAAAAAGAAAGAAAAAATATATGAAAAGTATCAACTCCGACACTCTCGATTAAGATACCCGATCATCCGGCTCGTTAATATTTTATATTAACATTCTACTTTCCGCTAGTGACGGAAACTTTATTTCGCATTCCATCTCGTTGACACGAAAATATATCTAAACCCATTTTCTGATCTATCCGTTACATTTCAACGTACGATGCGTCTTGAATTTTATTGCATCATCCATCAAACTTCGAACTTCCGGTATGGATCGTTAAAAAAGTTTCCGAAACTTCGAACTCTGTTTTTTTTTTTTTTTTTTTTTTTTTATCTCAACGTGGTACAGATGTTAATATAACTTCTTATCTCTATTAAACTTTATCCAGTGTAATCGATAACGGCCCTAATTAGTCGGTCAATTAATTCCTTCGCTTCGCAACTTCTCGGTAGTTTAAGTAGTTGAATTTTAATATTTTCTGCAATGCAACGCGCTCATACCATACGAGCGTTCGCGATGGTTCGAGTGGCATCTCCAGGGAGAAAATCAGTTTTTTTTTTTTTTTTCTATTTTAATATTATTCGAGGGATTGCCGTAGTTTCAGGCATTCTAGCTTTTCTCCCCTTTCAATGGACTTAGAGTTTCGTGTTGGAAAACAGCATTGTTCCATCCCTACGGAACTCTCTCGCTGCTGCTGCTGCTGTTGCCCCGACGCCACTAACTCCGAGAACTTTTTAAAACATGAATCCCTGAGAGGTCTGCGAGAATGTTGCGCGAGAAGGTGGACAATTATTGATTCGCCACACGTGTGCTCTCGCAGTGCTATCCTGTTATTTATTATTATCAAGAGACGCAGTAGCATCTCGACGCCAAGTACTTAAAATTTTTTTTTTTTTTTTTACGTGCCGTGACGCTACCGTGTATACAAACGCCGATATGCCGGAAGTGTACAGTAAAGTGAAACTTTCGACCGATAAATATCAAAAATGTTTTATGTGAAATCAAATTCTTTAATGTTTCGTTTCGAAGTACGGCTATCGCTTGCCGTGTTTCGGCAATCGCTATCGTTTCGTTGGAAGTTCGTTCGCTGCAATAACAACGCTGCGATAAAAAATATTATCTTTTCAAACAGAAGTGAAATTTCCAAAAACATAAAAAAAAAAAAAAAAATTGCTGTAAAAAATTGACGTTCCAGTGTTTGCAAGCGTCCGAATAAACCACTAGCATTGGATCGCCAATTTTTTACAGCAATTTTTTTGCAGTAAAAAAACAATAGTTTTTGTCATATAGAATCATTTTTCTTCTGTTACACTTGGCCTATAAAATTGTGTTGATTTTTTAAAAATAATTTTTGCCAACAGAATTTTTAATTACTTTGCGTACCTTTTTTTTTTTTTTTTTTTGAAAAAAATATTTTGGTAAATTATTATATACGAAGAAACACGCGCAAATCAACTTTCAGCGTGTCGTAGTATCGAATTTCCGACGAATAAGAATAAAATCATTCTACCATATAGATATACCGTACGTTCGGTTGTGTTCCGGAATTCGCGAAAACTTGTAAGAGTTATTGAACATAAATTTTCACGCTCGTTGGAAGTTATGGCGCATATCTCAAAAACTTCAGTTCTACCGAACTAACAAAAATTATCGTTTGACCTCTGACACATAAATAGTTTACGAAGACTTTTGGGTGTCTATCTTGGTACAATTTCAAACTTTACACAAGATAGAGCCATTAATCAAAAAAACAAAATTGGCGTTTACTAGGACACGGAATATAACAGTTCAGCAAAGGAACATTTTAATTTCCACGTTAGTGAAAAAAACAGTTTGATAATGCGATCAATTTACAATTGAAAAATAAGAAACAACGTTAGTTTTGTCGAGTATGCTATCAGCTACCATACAACAATAGATCCGACTTTCGTTCTAAAACACGCTGTACATTGGCTATTCGTTAAACCGTAGAAGGAAACAATCATGATATTAAGTTCCGAAAGCGATAAATCTTTCCTTTATGATCCCTCGAGCAAAGTAGCGAAACATAGAGTGTGGGGCTCAGTCTTTGAAAATATCATTACGGAAATTGGAATAAAGCTTGCCGAGCTTAAAGCGACGGGTTCCGATAATTGGATGAACCGCTCTGGCTTCGAGGTGCAAATATCGACGGTCGGCACCTCGGTGTCAAGTATTACCTAACCGTGATTTCCACGGTTGGTTTTACGGTCAGACGGTTGTACAACCCCTCTTCCGAGTTCTCTCGTGCCGTTCTCCAGCAAGCAGCAAGCCTTCGGAACTCTCCTAGTTTCGTCCGTCACTTCCTTCCGCCAAAGATCTCTTATCTCTCTTTAACTCCACCAAACTCCTCAATTTCCTTCGATGCTCTCTCCTTCCTTAGCCTCCCTCTCTTCCATGCCACTCCCACCCTTAGTTTGTCGTACTTTCCGGACACTCAACGACTTATCTCGAGATTCTGGCAATGGTCCAGCTGAAATCGTAATTGGAGTTGGTCACATTTGGTGACGGGTGTGCGGTGGAATTATGGCAATTGTCCATTTGACACGTCTCTCCCTACGATGATTCAATCTCTCGACATTCTCTACTGTCTATCGCCTCGTATGATAACACTGTCGATCGTCTTTATGACTCTACTAGGCGGTCGTTGTGGTTTGGATGTTTCGCGCTTTCGCAAGAATATTTAGCTCCAACTTTGTAGAAGAAGCAAAAATGGACGGATGGATGGATAAATGGATGATCCTTAAAATGGACTTAGAATAATCAAGGACCACCGATAACCGGGAATATTGCTAATTGGGGAGGTAGTTAATCGCGCCGGAACCGACAAACAGACAGACAGGCAAACAACTTTTCGAAACGTATATAAGAAAATAAAGACAATTGGTATGATTTCCGATAAACCAAAGTAGATATCAAATTCATTGCCAGAAAGCCATAAAATTGTTATCATTTTTTTCAATGGATGCATTCTTAAAAATTATTTATTTAATTAAAGGAAATCAATAATTTCGACAAGTACAATAGCACACGGCGCTCATTATTTTACCGGATCGACGCGAGTTTGACGAGGGTTTACTTTTTTTCTTCCAATACGACGCCTCATTAGTCGCATCATGTTTGACCCTTATCATCGTAACAACAAAAGAATTGACGATAAACGGAACTTGCCGGAATGATTTACGAGCCATGACGACGTATTACGTCCCTTTCAGTTTCCTCTGTAACGCGTGTACAGTGAGAGCTCTATGTTTCTCTCGGTTTCCTGCTATGAACAAAATTCCAACCTCGTATTTCACATTCAGTAAGCGTAACCGCTGCTTCGAATGGTCGGGGAAAAGGCGGTCTCGTTTACTCGCGCTAATGGTGCGAGGCGTGCACAAGGCATCTGTGAAAGTAAGAACCCTTGTCTGGGAATACGCTTGAGGCTCCTATGGCGCGATGTGTACACCGATACGTAAATTTGTATTCCAAACAGAATTCTCGTATTGTCGTGAAATATATTTTAAGAAAGAATAAAAAATCTGTGCCAGCATTGCTCGTTCGTGCCAAAGTGGTCATTTACAAGTGTGCGTACGTTCAAAGGCGCGCATACAATATATTAACGGCAAGCAGAGTCGGCGAATGTAGCCTTTGACAGCGGTTATAAACTTGTCCGAGCGTCGAGTGAAATTCTTATAAGATAGTAGCAGCGTAGCTGTCCACTATCGAGTTTGCGGGTTTATGAAAACCGTGGAACGGATTTTCTCTCCGACGGTACTTTGGTGAGAAGCTTTATAAGTCTCTTTTGAAACTCCACCACGGCTCCCCAAGGAAATTCAAGCAGTTGGTTCGCGAACGTGAGGAGAATTTTGTTGCAACCAGTTAATAAAGAGAAATTCGAAAGCAATTAATCAGTTATATCAAACGGACAATTCAACGGATCGGAAGATCTCGTTAAATTTGTGGAAAGACAAATGGCTTCCCTTATGACTGTAAGCCTTTGTAGTTGTACGAAAATTTTTAAGCCGCTTGAGGGGCTTAGAAAGTTCAGCAGAAACACAGGTAGTTTTAGTAACAGAGGAAAAAAAAAAGCATCGGCGAAACAGACAACTCTAAACGCGGTATCGCGAGACACATAGGGTAAGAAGTACACAGAGTGAAAACGGGACCGGCGTTTATTGACGTTTTTATCAGCGTTCTCCTCTTCTGTGGAGAGTCATTCAGTAACTCTTTTATGAATGACGCGATGATACAATGGAGCTGTACTTGGAATGTCGCTGCGGCATCTCGATCGCTTTACTTGCGTCTATACAAAAATCGAGCTGTTTTCCACCCCGTATTACACTCACTACACAACAGCACTTACCTTTCACGATTACTTCGCTGATTCGTCATCGAAGAAATCGATAGTCGAGATGAATAATTGGCGATCGAAGTTAATATGAATTTCCTAACATTATATACATCTTTCTTTATACACCCATTATATACATACGAATGCAATTAATATGCAAATGGAAATTCGTCTGATTGTATTGGCTGTGGAACTTTCTCCCTTCAATTATAACACACAATAGACGCTATTGAAAATAACCGATATCACTGCAAGAGATCTGGAATATCGTAAGAAGAAATCATTCAACGTTTCTCTATAGAGACCATCAGAAAATCGTCACTCATCGGGAATTCCTTTTCTATAACAGATTTAATCTCAGAGAAATGTAATTGAGTGATAAATCCCTCTATTTTACCCGTATATCACGAACGAATTTTCACTAATTTGAAATACGGTCGACAATGAAGAATATGCAGAAATGCTACTGAAATGGAATAGACAGACGAGCGAAAAACGTAAATGTGACGAGAAAATATAGATCTGTGATTGAAAAGAACTTTGCGTTTTAGTTTGATGAGCGCATCTCAGCTGTATAGAGAACGATTTTTTATCAGTATCAGTTGATAGAAAGGAAGAAACTGATTTGCATGAAGGAAAAAAATGAATATAAACACACATTGCGCGTAAAGCTCGCAGTGCTTCTCCAATGATTTTCCGTTCTGCGAAAGATGAGACACATCTCGTACATTCGTTATGCACTTCTTCGCTTGTAAATCCTATACTCCAACCCATTGAATACTTTAATCCCCTTTGCCTTTCAACATAATATATCGAAAGTAGTTTGCCCGTGAAAAAGAAATT
Source organism: Buathra laborator (assembly GCA_934046635.1). Taxonomy (NCBI): domain Eukaryota; kingdom Metazoa; phylum Arthropoda; class Insecta; order Hymenoptera; family Ichneumonidae; genus Buathra; species Buathra laborator. The sequence goes on from OW203900.1 coordinate 13,733,206, forward strand.
AAAAAGTTCATGCTGTTCTACTATTCATAGTATCCGGTAGGACTTGTTTTCCAAGTCGGAAACTCGCGAAAGCAACTATTTCAACGTTGTGTAAACCGATTAGCGTGTATACACGTTGATAATGCGAAGTTTAGCGAAAGCACTCGGCTTTAAAAAGAATGCTATGCCATGCGAAAGATAAAGCACGAAGTTTAATCCATGAATTTTGGTGACTAAAATCGATCAACAGTTCGTTGTTATCCGCGTACCCGCGCTATACAACAGTTCAGACTTTTAAAAAAATCGATTTTGTTCCTATTATAAAAAAAAATCCGATAAAAAGCAATGAAAAATCAGAAAATATTCAGATGAAAAAGCGATTTACGTTTTTTATTCGTATTTTTTTGGTGCATTAGCCCAGTGTACGTTAGCGTAATACTTTTTCTTTGGTGAAAGGAGGGTTAATAAAAGCTGACAGAAAGCCGGTCGAGTCGCAGTGACTGTGAGCCTCGCGACACAGCCCCTTCTAAAGTCGGGGTCGGTCGGCTCAACGTCGGGGACAAAGTAAACAATACCGTTAGAAGGGGGTGTGGTGCCATCTATACCACACTCGTTGACCGAGCGTAGGCAAGAGCTGCTTGCCCGTCGAGTACGAGAGGAAGCTTTTATTTTCATCGGCCTCGGTGAGCTTTCGACGCGTTGTGGCTTCGGCGTCTCTCGTGAGCAGCGGCGTTGACGAGAAAGAGCGACGGAAAGAGAGGAGTTTCTCGTCCTCGTGCCGCGCGACTAAGCCCCCGCGAGAGTCAAGTCGTGAGCCTTGTGTCGGCTAGCGAACGAGTCTCCACAAACGACGAGGGGGAGTAGCGAGAGGCTTATTCTCTTCCCTTAACTCGACGCCGTGATTATACGGACAGTCGTTAGATCAGACACATCCAACCCATCGTCAACGTAATTTGTTATCCACGAATAATCATACTTACGCGAACTTCTCGACAAATTTTGATTAAAACTTTCACGTGAATCTCGTGGGGGGGAGGGGGAGAGCAACACGCGTATCGCGTAATTTCGAGTAAATTAAAAGTTAGTCGGCTCTCGAAATTCCCGTAGCGGCGTTATAATTGAGAAGTTTCCGTACGAAAAATAGTTGGCATCTCGTACGTAGTCGTGACTCTCGTTTATGGTTTAGCTGTCCTCCGGGCTATTTGTCGGGTGCAAATGGGACACGAAGATCGATGCGCGACAACCGGAATTGCTGGCAACCCTCTGATCTCAGTGAATTTCTCTCTTCCCGAATCGTCCGGGTCAAGGCTATTACGCCATTTGTTTTCTTCGGTCGGTCGAAAGTCGAAATAACGCGGGTCACAATTTTTTTTTTCACCGGGTAAAAATGATGGAGTTTCGCGATGTAATACCGCTTTATTTCCGGACGAATAGCAGCGTAATCGCGTACGTTATAATGTTAGCAATTGAAATAACACCTCGGTCTCGTTTCCAACGCAAGCGAAATATCATTGGAATGAAAGAATAGCTCCTCCAATGTGTGTTCTTTCGCGAAGTCCCGACCACCCCTCTCTTTATCTCTTCCGGCTGTACATACATACGCCCTCCGTACGTGTATCGTTTCGAGGGAATTTGCATAATACGAGAGAAAAATAAGAAGGTGAACTCATTCGAGTACACGGGATAGAAACAGTGCCGGGCACGCTGAGAATATATATAATATTATTCCGAGCATATCGACTTTGTACATACGTAATAGACCCGTATGAATTCTATAGGTACTATTTTTATACGCCATCGTTGAACTTTTACGAATGACGATTTTATAACACGATCTCGTAATTCAAAGATATTCGTATTCGAAGCGCAAACGTTTTTCTCGATAACTCTGTGTCTTCACAGTCCGTACGTTTGTAGACATAAAAACGTTGTCTTCGACGGTAAAGTTAATATCCCAAAGGGATATATCCGTAATCTGGGTCATCATTGTAACGGAGCGCGGAAATTGTAGTTGACACACATAAGCGACGGTAATTTCGTCATTTTCGTCACACTTTCGATATTAATTTTCGCGGTAAACCAAACCGTTGACGAACACGGGATACATTCGAGATTCGTTTCGTGTCGAATTAATTAGAGTAATGAGAGCGGACTCGGTGGATTAAAGTGCGAACATTAATTATGAGAGTAGTTAAAGCGGCAATAGCTTTTATACTCCCGATATTTAAAAATGATTTACGAAAATAAAGTCCGAATTTGAAAAAAAAAAAAAAAAAAAATTAATATTAACTCCGTTACATCGCGAGGCGTGATTTTGTGACACGAGTTCGAATCTCGTTCGAACTTTTCAATCAGGAAACTCGTCGAGATACGCTGATTTCGAGCGTCAAGGCCACGCGAGTTTATTTTTTTTTTGGTATCTTGCATTGCACGAGAATTCCGGCAAATCGATTTCTCGTTCTCATATAATACCCACGCGGTATAGTACTGAAATACGCGAATGCATATTGGTGAGCTTAAGAAAGTAAGCTCGGGAAATCTCTCCGTCCTTCGGAGGATCTCACAGGAGAAGGAGTCTCACTTCGGCTTGAGAGTACCGGAAGATGCCGGTTGGATTATAGTGAAAACTTTGATCCATATTAATAACGAGGAAAGTTTTGCGGAGCGAAGCGGGAAGGGAAAACGTTCAGCTGGATGCCCCGAGACCGTCTTGGTGCGGGATGTTCAGTGCGTTTTCGCTAACGGAATTAAAGTCTTGAGCGCAGTTTTGATGTTCCGGTGAATTTCAAAACGGGAACTTACGCGCGGCGATGTGTGAATCGAAAATTATGAGAGCGCCGCATGTGCAAATTGAACTGTTTCCGATTTTCTTTACGACAAATATTGAAAGTTTGCCGACAACCGAGCCATCTAAGGGCAACAACGAGAGATAGAGACAAAGTTTTGGCGACAAGTTTTCTTTGGACTTTGTGCTCAACGCTATTTCATTTGAAAATAATGATCGTTAGTCCTTTTTGTCCCCCTCACCTCATTGTTACCCTTTCAGCGGAGCGGTCGGGCAAAAGTTAAGAACTCGAGACCGCGAAAGTTGGAAAATATCTCGGGCGGTGTCTCGGGAAATGTGACGATGAAATAAAAGATATATATATATATATAGAACATCTCGATGGCCACTTGATTCTTGGATCTCTTATAAAGCGACTATTCCAACATTTTCTCGCTGCATATGAACGAAGATTCTCATCCACTTCCGCCGCTTTATAATTCTGATCAGTGACTTTGCATTTTCGAAAAAAGAAAAAAAAGAAAAAAATAATGGATAAAATTGTTTCGTGAAGATTAGATTAGGATATCCGTAGGTTGAATTTACGACGAGACAGAATATTGAACGTGACTCAGATATAGATTGACGGAAAAACCGCGGACCTCAATTTTCAGAGTGTCACTTTGAAAGGCCAATTTGTCGGCAACTGTGAGAACATCGCCACCTATAGTATACATATATATATATGCATGTATATATCCCGGTCGCATCAAGCTTCGGACCGTTGCTTTCCATACGAAATTCAATAGACTCTCTGGCGTTCGAAAACCCAATTTTTCCGTTTCCGTCGGAGTTTAACGTCATACCGTTCGAAAGCGATTGCAAAAAAAAAAAAACGAAAAAAAAAAAAAAAACAATATCATTCTGCAATAAAAAAAATACGAACATTGGTTCGTATATTGTAGGAAGCAGATATATAATGTTTTCATCGGTATTATTGGCGCTCAAAATGTGCATCGAATTTTTATCTCAATAAAAAAAAAAATCAAAATCAAAAACTACACGTGCAACGTAAACAATTAAAACATAGAAATGTTTAAGTCTATTTTGACACCGCTGTCGAAAATATGGATTGAGGTCATATTATACAAGCGTTGAGTGTATCGTACAAGAGTGAGCTTTGGTACATTTCGGAAAAAAGAGGAAATGAAAATTTAATTGGACATTTCCACGGCGTCACGTTCGGGCGAGCGGGGCAAGCGAGCGAGTGGCATCGAGACACATTATTCCAACTGCGAGGGGTGCCATCTGGTGCACCTGGCCTCACATGCGGCTGCATACATACACCGTTGAGGGGAATTGCCGGTAGTCTTTCGTAGTGGAGAGGGGATGAGCGGTGGCGCTGTAGCCGGGGTGCGTGCGCTATTCGAGGGGTAGAGGGATCGCGTGGAAGCACGTACAAGCTGCACGAGCTTTCGTAAGCGCTCATCAAACGCGGAGCAGCAGGCTTTCGCGATGCCGGCTGCTCAGCGAAATTCAATAGCCAGGCTCTGTGAAACGTTGGATCCCAATACCGCAGAGTTACACACAGACTCTGTGTCCACTTTGTCTGATCTATTACCGACCTAACTACTGATCCATTACCAGCAAAAGCTTTTAGCCTTTTCAGCGAAAAGGCCTCGTTGCCTATATTGAATCTCGGGACAAATGAAGCAAACGATCCTCAAATAGTCGAAATTTCAATGATTCCATCGACGAACGTATTTATAGCTTGAAGTCGATACAATATTCCGATATTTGGTACACGAATATTCTTGCGGTATCCAGCAATAGCACGTGGCGACCATTTGGCCTGCGTTGGCCTCGCACGGCACGCTGTACTCACCTCTGACCGGCGGTACATACCAAGAGTTTCTGAGCTCGACAAGTGGAGGCGCGCAGTGGTGGCCCCGTGTACCAAAGCCGGTCGCCGTCGTCGCCGTCGTTGTCCCCTTTTCGTGCCCCACCAAAATCTGCTTCCATCCCGCGCACGAGCTCCACCAACCACGTCCGTGACGTCAAGACGCATTGCGACATACCCTCCTGCTCGCCGGTACCGTGTACTTCTGCTCTTGCTGGTGCTGCTGATGTTGTTGCTGCTGCTGCTGCTGCTGTTGGTGTTCTGACTTGTTCTTCCCCCCAAGAGCTCGACGTCACTGGCAGAACCTGCTTCACCAGCATCTATACGAATTTCATTCCCGACACCATCCTCCTTACATCAACCTCATTGAATTCACTACCGATTCTGTTGGCGCAACCATACGAATTCAGCTACTCACTATAGGGTTCCACTCGCAGTCAGGGCATCCCGGCAATAAACGCAAATACGCTGAAACGTACAAATAAAGAAAGTGTGCTCACCTATGTGAACACAGTACATAGACTCGCAGACCGACGAGGAGATAGAGAGAATGAGTTGGTCCACCACTTGTTCAGTGGAGTAGCGTACCACGACTCGGAAAATGTTGACCCCACGAAAATATGTATGAGGTACCAAGAGCACAAAGAGCTCTTGGGTCTTCTTCGCTTCTCTCTCTCCCTGGAAACAGTGGGACATCAACGTTTTTTTTTTCTCGGTCTATTTCCCATTCGTTGAAAGTACTGAAGCGTACTTGGTCTTTGTCGACGAGGGTGGAACCAAGTTATTCAGGAATTACACATCGTTGAACTAGAAATATTGCGGTAGGTCTGGGTTCTTATCGCTCTTTGTTCCACTGCTGAAATGTATTGATTGCATAATTGATGAAACAGGAAGCACGTTTGAGGGATCTATAGAATTCAAATGTAGTGTTACTTAAAGATGACGCGATATCTTAGTTGCGAAAGCCAAGTTTTTTTTTTTTTTTACATTTACAACCCTCTTCGTGTGGCAAATGGAACGGCAGATGAGTCAGGCTGGTGCTATATTTTTGAGCCGAGAAGAGAATTGCGAAATTCCAAGGGATAATGAATGCAAACTACGTAATTGGGATTAACCGTGACAACTTCCAACTGTCCGGAGTGATAGCACTTCCACACCACGATGCCGTAGTAATTTCGCGTCTCTGTGTACGATGAGAAACCGTACATACCGGTATGTTATATCTATGGAGGAGTGCATGGTGGAGGTAAGGGCACTCGGAGAGTCGTCCTCGAATTACCATCAATTACCATCAGACACTAATAAGATGAGCTTTCTTGGGTAATCGTGTGAAGAGGAGGTTTCTCATCCTGCCTTTTTCCACTGCTTTTTGCTTCGTTTTTTTTTTTTTCCGACAAGACAAAGAGTGCCACTCGCGTTGATCTTCAGACAATGGCGGATCTTCTCCGTCAGCATAGCCGAGAGGTGGTTGGTGCATGTTAAGCTTTCCTCGTAGAACGGAAAGCGGAAATGAAAGTTTATCCGGGCGAAAGGGGTGCACAATTCAATTTCATTCCTTCTCTTTTTTTTTTTTTTTTTTTTTTTTTTTTTCAAAGGTATTTTCCGTATAACGTTGATTGGACCGATTCGCAGATTTATTTCTGCGGTATTGACATCCGCGTATTGAACCGAATATGAAATATCGTTCGGTATAATAACGTAACTCCTTTCTTTTATTGCTTGGCGAATGAGTCTTGGACGTTTGCCCGTTTTCCCGGCTTTCCGTACGTCGAGCAATACATGAAATTTTAACGAAAGCCGAGAAAAAGATTCACCCCAATGATTCTGTTTTCTCCTCACCGGGAACTTGAAACTTTTTCTTCGAGATAGCCTCGGGTCTAACAAGGCGCATCTTCCATCTGTAATTCGAGGAGCTACTCGAAATTCGGGTGGAGTCATTGATCTAACGATATCTTCTACCTTTCTGGGTTTCATTTCGTTTTTATTGTTTTTTCATGGCGAAATTTTACCGGTTTTAGTAGAACGGTTTGAACTGATGGGGCGTGTATCGGTCACGTGAGCTCTTCCTTAACTATCTAAGGGTCTCCTTCGATCGTAAAAAAAAAAAAAAAAAAAAAAAAAAAAAGCCGAAGGCACGTTTTTCCACGGGAATTCTTGGTGATTGGTTTCGCTGGGCACATGAAATTCGTGAGTGCTTCACGAGGCATTTCGCTCGCGCGTGAAAGTTTTAAAGGTCGCGGTAGCATGGCTCGACGACTTTATCCATCGAGTCTCGGTAATTCAGAATATACCTCTTTGATGCCGCGCATTTTTCGCTAACTGTATCAAACAAAGTGCCGACTGCTTTATCAGCGAGCTAAGCACTACTTTCCTTTCCGGAAGTATTAATCCGTAACTCTGGTACAAAATTGCGGTTGCGTTAGTTATAGTGATTTAGTGTTAGCGATAACTATAATGATTCGACGATAAGCCGAAAGAAAATCGATGACCAATTGCGTGTGTTTGTTTTTGTGTGTTTCAGGTAAGTGTGATCAGGATAGTTCAACCCAAAATATAAGGGCGAAATACCGTTATTTGGTAAGTCATACAAATGTTTATTTCGATGATTAGCTCGAAGCTTTAGATGTTAGCTGTTTGAGAATAGGTGAGTAGGAAATGTTACAATTGCCAGTGCTCTTGCGTATACACCGCAGAATTAACGCGTACAATAGGAGAGACTCCAGAGCTCAGGTAGATCAAGGCACGAGAATAGTTCAGCCCCGTTGCTTCTGTTTAACAAAGCTTACAGAGGACTACCATAAATTCCGTGTTGATCCTCTGGAGTGGACCTCGCGGAAGGCACTCAGACTGCTCAATACAATCCAACAGTATCGTATTACAATTACCCTTACGTAGTGTGATGCTGTAATGGTTTTCGACTCGAAACTGGAACAACTGATACTGTCGAATCTTGAGTGATCGCAGTTTGATAGGTTCTCGTAATAAGTACTCCATCTCGATTATGATCGATTGTTCAACCGCGGAAAACCGATATTCTTTCACGCGTCACACATAACGCACAAACTTGGCAACCAGTTTATCATTGGCGAATCTCCAGATATCAGGCGAACTGAAAAACATTACTGTTCTATTGAAACTTCTGACGTATTTGATTCCATTTTCTCGATTTAACGAATAAGGATCACACTATATTGTTGTTATGTATAAAGACATTTTTTTTATATATTCTGATATATACTTTATTTCTTTGGGAACAGAAATTTTTCGTTGCAAAACGCAGTATAACGACCCGATAAAACGGTTTTGAAACTCAATTAAATATTCTTTTGTAGGTACAGCGAAACTTTTTTTTAACTTCAAATTCCCGTTAGAAGTGAAAAAAAAATCTTTTTTTTTCGATTTCAGCGTTAAATACATTGTCGAATGTACGGTTGTAGGCCACTAATAGATTGAAATAATGATATAGTTTCATCAGTGACGCCAACTGGAGTTATCAGTGCAGCTTAATCGATAGAATTATATGACCGTTGGCTGCATTGGATGTGCGCCAAAGAATATTAAACGGGTCTAAAGTGACTCCAGGGAAGGTTGGGAATCCGCAGCACTCAGGCCGCACCTTTCACTTCCTTTGTAGTTGCCGTTTATCAAGATGAAGTAATTAACTCAATTACAGTCTTCTGTTCTTCAATATATAGAATAAAGTTTCAGTAATATGATAATCCACCACGTCTAACTATTATTGCGGGGAGATTGAAACAATTATTAACCCTTTCACGACATTTTGCTCTCAAGTAATACATCGCCACGAAATTGCTAAAAAAAGTCTGTTTTTTTTTTTTTTTTTTACCTTAAAAGGAAAGAGAAACGATTGCTTCAATGCATTAGGAAACGCGCAATCACCCCTTCGCTTCGATCCACGTGGCTTCTCGAGAATTCCCAAATTTCACTGTAGTAGCGAACGATCTTTTCTGGTATTCTAAAATCGTTTTTATCGCGAATAAAGGAGTATCCTCCATAGCGATATTTCAAGGAACCTACCGCAGTGTTATACGAATAGCCCGAACAGGAAACGCCATGAATAACCTATCGATTCTCTGCCAATAGAACTTTGTGAGAATAATCTCGAGCGTTAGCGCCCGTACTGTGTGAAATAATCTGCCGGCAATTCGGTATCTTTAAATATCGAAAATCGATCCGTTCCACTGAGTTTTCTCTCATCCTCTACACTCGACTCTATAGCTCTCGCGAAGAGCAACGGGAAAAAAAAAGTTTAGCGCATCGCGAGAGTTTGTTCTTTTTATTAGACCAGAACTCGCTTGCAAGAAGGACAGCAGCCGGTGGCTCTTGCGCATTGTCCTATATTCAGTCGTAAAACTCAACGAAGCCAGAGAGACACAACACTACGACGATTTTTCAAACAAAGAGTCAACGACGAGAGGCAGAAATAACAGAGAGAATTCGTGTTACTCTCGAGCGTTTCTCGATGTTTACTCGGATCGCCAATGTGACACTAGAGCGCCAAAGTATCCACGTGCAAACACACAAGACCAATAACGCTATTTTCTCGTACAACGACCAGAGCGCTTTACGGTTCATCCCAATCGTCCGCAGTTCCGGCTATTCTGTCGCTCTTTTTAACCCGACAATTTTTAACACCGTGTAAAAAAATAACATATCTTTCTCGCGACTCAGGGTGATGAAAAAAGTTAAAATTGGTCCGCGAACAGCTTGCGACTCGCGTGTTTCTTCGATAAATGCTTTTATGCAGAAAATTAACTTACTATATTTGCAAAGCTGTTGAATTGGTCGCGTTGCAACGGATAATCGGGAAAACGAAAGAACGCGCCGAGAATGAAGGCATTCGATGCAATGGCTTCCATTTAACAGCCTCAATGGCTCGTTCGCGTGGGCAACCTGTCCCCATCGTCGAACGACCGACAGTGTCAGTCTCACTTCACTGTATTCCCAGGCCAGCTATTACCTCGCTGTATCCAAAATACACTCTCTCCCCCCGTTAACCGTGAGCCGAAATAATTCACGAGGCTGGTATGCCGACTGTGCCGATGCGCCCACTACTAGCGACGTTTCTTCTATGAATTGATCTCTTTCCTCTTCGAACAAATCGATCACTCCGGAGTGCCTCGTTAGTTTGTTAAAAGCGGCATAATAGACTGGCATTACGAAACGAAAAAAATAAAATATGTCTTTTTTTTTTTTTCGAAGCCACAGGGTCATTCGAAAAATTGAGGCGTCTCCGCTAAAAATGTTGTAGAACTATGCATATAGATAAAACATATTACAACATCTGGTCTCGTGGCGTTAGACGCGAGCAGACGACTTCGTGGGCAGTTGTTGTCGTTTTAGTTCGTTTCAGTCGAAAATTGCGACGTTCGCGACTGAACCGCGTACGCATTCTCGCGTTTGCTCTCCTCTCTCGTTCACTGATCTGCATTTATTTTCGTTAAAACTCTATTCGCGTGCATCAAAGTAGCAACCGACATCGAGTATCTCCGCGGGTCCATATTTCATCCAAGACGCTTACGCGGCTCCGTCCCCTTTTTTTCTTTCTTTCACGCGATGAATTATACGCGATAAAGAGACTTTTCATTTACAAACTTGTAAATGCGACAGTGCTGGAGTGTCTTTTATTTTTCCGCTTCGTTTTCATTGCCGAAACTGTCTCTCGGTTGAAAAAAAAAATAAATAAAAATAAATAAACTTGTGTATAGACGTCATTAACTCGCGGAAAACATCCAATTATAAATAACCTCGAGAAAAATGTGTGTTGAGTAAAAAACGGCGTAAAACATAATCATATTTTCATGTATTCGTCGATTTTTTGTTTCACGCGTTATTTTTTTTTTTCTACTGTACTTTGCATCGAGAATGTGTTACTCGAGAGTGTGTAGTATATTTTAACATCGCGATGCGTGGGTGTCAGTGTCGAACAGCGTTGCGGAATCTCAAACAATGTCTAGCCGTAGCGGAGAATGAGCTTTGAAATAGCTTCGGTCGTGTTATTCGTCGCTAGCAACGGTATAGCGGTAATTTAGCAAACGCACATTGGATATTTATGATTTACGCCGGTGAACTCGAGCAACGCTACTGTTCAGTATGCATGCGGGAATGAGAAGCGCGTTTGTCGGGGCTAAGAGATCGGTACCCTCCGGCGGAAGCATCCGAAGGTACGAGCAGGTAATGAATAAATTGTGAACTGAAAACTTCGCAGCTAATAATGTGTTACTCGACGAAACTAACATTTTTCAGCAATTTTTTTTCAACAGACGAAGGAAAAAATAAACAAATAAAAATCATGAAGTATTTTACAAAATAACACGGTACACGAATAGATTTCTTATTCGATACGATAAGATAAAATTTATCTAGTTGAAACGGAGTCACGAATCAAATGATCTTAACAGTGTTTTTTTTTTAGAAAAAAGTTTAACTGATTTATGGTATTAAATTCTTGTTATCAGCGTTATTTATGATTTTATCCTTCCGAAGCTTGTCTTATCGCCGAGAAAGCTTTAGTAATATACGTATATATATATATATACGTGGATTAAAAGCAATTGTATTCTCGTGGGGGTTGGTAAACTGTGCCATCTAGCGCCATGCCGTTGGAATCTTCCGAAGCTTCGAGCTTTTAGGGTAGAGCTCGGGTGAACGAGGGTAGAATAGATACCACCAATTCCAAGGATTCTCTAGAGTTTGCAGCGTGTTTCAAGCTTCTCGCTGCAACCCCCGAGAGATAACAGTGCTCCGGGTTCGCGAATCTTCGGCTGGTAACCGAAAGATATAGCACTCCCGACGCAACTACTTTCCGAGTGTAGATAATATGCGCTTCACACAGGTGCATACCTGTGACCGGACTGCAGACAATATCCGGAGGATATAGCAGCTGCGGATAAACCCGGTTAACCCATACATTGCAGTCATCTACTGCGAATAATCTTTCGCGATACGCGTTTCCTACTTATCTACAATCAAATCGAATAAATCGACGTATTGATACGACCGATAAACAGTCGACTATAATTGCCCGCTGTACGAAAAACGAAAAAAAAAAAAAAAAAAATTCCACAAACTTCCTGTCGCTAATCACATCCACTTTTCTCTCCAACTACGTCATTTATGATTATCAGAAAATCATATAGGTCGTATAATATAGCGCAGCAGGAGGGTGTGTCGGTTTTTATTTTTTATATCGATCTTCTGCTCCGCGGCGCAGTGTCTCAACCCCGCAACATTGTTGCTATGTTTCAACTACCCAAAGCTTGTTATACGATCTTCTACATTGTTCCATTGTTCTACGCGCAACTATGAAAGTTTCACTCTCGTCATTAGTGCGTACATCGCAGTCGAGCATTAAAACAAAAGATTTATCGTCGTTTCATAAATTAGTCAATCGCCGAGTAATCCGATTTGTCGCTATGAATTATCACCTCCGCTCGTGCATATTATACCTGGTCTGCTGTAACGAGAAGGAGGTGGAGAAGGGTGCATTTCCGTTTACCAGACCCCCGAGTATATATGTAATATACAATGTCTACATAAACGTTCTTTCTTTGTTTCTGAAAATTGCCCAGAAGGCAGTTTTATCGACTTTGCCTTAGCGTTGTCGTATAAATACCGATTTCAATTGTTCCGTCTAACTTTACGACAACGGTGGAGGGTTATAAAAAAAAAAAATTCGTCAATACTCGACGAAAAAAAAAAAAAAAAAAAAAGTCGATGTGATTTTCACGGAATGTTCGAACCCACCGACCTCAGTTCCACAAGCTTTACATGCTTAATCTTGCGCTTTATCCTCGTTTTATATAGCGTCGAAACAACGAGATTCGCGTATGGATTTGCCGAATAATTACACGGCAAACTCACGTTCAATTGTCGCCGCGAATACCTATGTTATGATTATTTCGGTAGAACGCGCGAATTCGAAAATAGAGGTGGATGGCTGGGTTTGCGTTGAACATACATAGAGAAGGACTAACAGTGGTAACAGGGGAGAGGCTTGTTAGAGTTCCACATATCGTTGACCTGGGTCATGAGTTCGAATATTGCCTGCAGGTAATCGCGCGGGATTGTACAGTGTGCGTTGCGAGTTGGCGGACGGGAACGCGAATGAGAACGCGTACATATAATGCATGCATGCGTGTTTCTCTGTGTTACACTAAATTAGCAGGGTACGTACACATTTCTAATTCATTTTCTATGACGCGAGGGTTCTCTCGCGTATTCCCTTGTGTTTTCCTACCCTGTGCACCGACAATCGATGGACACACTTAATTATCTGATCGCGAATGTTAGTTTGTTAAAAAAAAAATCGGGAAGGTGTTGCCAAGAAAAAAGATTTAAAAAATACACATAAACCACATAGATATAATTTATTTTCATTAGTTAACTATTGATGTAAAGTCGGTAATTAATCAAACAGTATGTAAATCTTCCTATTAGTTACCCGTAACGTAAGGAATGTTATGAGTCTGACAACGTAAAGGGTTTTACTACTTCGTACTGTAGATGAATCTGTTATTGATCACCAATGTATCCTTTGCCCGCTGTAAGGAAACGATAGCAACGAATGTAAAGCATAATAATGAGTGATGGATGTTAAACTCGCCTCTTTACCGTAACATTGGTTTGAAGAAAATAGTGCAACGTCAACAGTATATATGGTAATAACAAAAGTATCGGTGATAGCTGTACGTCATCTTGTCGGTGTATGACCTCGGCTAACACAGTAGTACTCCGTTCCGCATTTCTTTGTTCATTTTTATTGATACAGCAACTCTATATCTCACTCGCCCTTCGTCAATATCTATGCAGATAGTTGAAGTCAGTCAGTGGGTCGACACGGCTGCGGAATATGTACCAAGTTGGCTAGGGTCGCCGACTGAACACACACACTGGCGTCGCCGCCTGACTGCCGTCCGCCCTCCCATTCTTAGCCTGCTTTGCATCGTGCACGCCATCGTGTACGAACACAACGAATAGTTAACGTTAACAGGTAACGCCCCAAGCTCGTTGCGCACATGGCAATACGGACTCTCGAGGTTGTGTACGGCTACTATAGAGTACCGGGAGACCAGCCACGGAAGAGAACCGGATCACGACACGAATACACGCGAGGAAAAGCCTCGAGCGAGAGAGAGAATAGACCTAAGGCAAGAGCGACGAGAAAGGGGGTCGGGCAAGAGGGGCTTTGGAAAAGAGAGCAAGCTAGAGAGAGCAAACCCGTTGGTACTCGAGGGTGGTTGCGTAGAGGAGAAAGGAAGAAAGAAAATCGAGAGGCCAGGAGGTACCGGTAGCCTAGGCTTGGGTTAACTCTGTACCCCAACAGGGAGGCCAACCGAGGGAATCGCAAGCAGCAAAGAACCCGCCTACCGGTTTGCCATAAGTCGGGGGGGATGTACTCAGTTCCCTCAGTCAGTCATTCCTACGCCGTCATCCGATTCACGTCAGCAGACACATTTCTCCAACAACGAAAAAGTAAACTTCTCGCATCAATTTGTTTCGAAGCTTCAGTATTCGTAACGGAGACCTTGGGCAACTTTCTATCCGCGATCTACCCTAACGTGCACCGATTACCAAACTCGCGACCCACAACCCACCGGCTTATTGACAAGACGACATCTGTAGGATCTTTCCGGAATCGTCAGTGATATCTCGGCGTGTCCAGGAGATATTATCTCGCGCGGTCGGTTCGCAGAAACGGAAACGACCTACTGACGAATACGACCTGCTTCTGCTCTTTCACCAATATCAACGAAGTCTAAATTTGCAGGACTTCGAAACTCACGTCTGGATTTAACAAATTTCAACTACGCCAACCGAGGAATAAAGGATATTACGGATTGGGAAGATACACGACGGAGGGAAACCCATAAGATATAGTAAAAAAAAAAAAAAATTATAAAAGAAAAGTATTTCCAAGCATTTGTTTTTCATCAATGATTCATGATCGATGGGGTGTCGTAGTGTGGTGTGGAAGTTTTAGAAAGCATGTATGTTACTCTCGTAACTGGTTAAATGAGGGCTGAATGAGGTATCCATTGTGTTACACTGTTCTTCAAACTTTTGTTCTGCGGCTTTACCGATGACGGGGGTTCCGCGTGTTCGCGTGGTAGATCGCGAATTCTGAGACCTTGAAACGTTTTAACATTCGCCGGTGGAAACTCGGATTTTATGCGGCTTTAAATACGCATTCGACACGCAAATGCGGTTATTAATTTTTTTTTTTTTTTTTCGTGTTCGCGATATGTATCCAAAGAGTAACGACAAGACATTTTAGTGCGGTATTCAATAAAAGGTGTCATGTGCGCGCGGTTTTGTACGATTTCGTACGACGAAATTTTACTATTATCATCAATTTCAAAAAATTGCCTATCGCTTATTTTTGCAAATTTCATTTTAAGTAAAATTGTTCATCGCTGATAATAAAACGGGTTTCCGATCGTCGAGAGAAAAAGGTTAAAGATCCACGAAAAAAAAAAAAAAAAATGTTTGTCGGGGTAGCGAGTGAGTTATCGAGATACGCGATCGTGTCGAAGCTTTTATATGCAGGTTGGAAAATTAGCGTCTATTGAAATCAGGCCATTCGGTAGAGAAATGTAGATCATACACGCGGGGTGAGTATAGTATCCTAATCGGGGTTAGCGTGCCGACTAGGCGACACTGTGCTTTCATATACGGTCTGGGCGTATCGACCAGCCGGCCGGCGGGCTACCGAGCACAGCGCCCTTTTGCACAAACTTCACTATCGCCACCGTACGGAAAATCTCGGAACTCGATGAAATTCCATCTCCTTCTCTCGGCAAATCGCGACATTGGTAGTGAGAGAGGGATTGTTTCTCGTGGGGTTGGATAGTTGAAAGCGCGAATCGGCGCGGCTGCTAAAGTGGGATGCAAGTAGTGAGACAAGGTTTGGGGCAACGTGTGCGCGCCGAATCTGTCGCCGAGCACGTTGTTGCGCTTATCCTCGTGAAATATAAACTTTGCGGCTATGATGAGGGCGTCGGAGGGTTTTAGCGAAAATCACGTGAGACAGTGGGTACGGCGGGGAGGTGACTAATTGAACGGAAATAGGCCGGTAAGCTCAGGTGTGTCAGGGTGTGTTCGTATGTGGAAAATTCAATAGTGTATAGCATGAGTGTCATGAGAAGAGAAAGCGGAAGCGTGTAGAAGGATTGCATGTGTGTAGGTAGAGAAAAAAAGAAAAAAACGAAACAAGTGAAAACCCGGAATTATATACGGTGGATGAATGCTCGATGTATCGGTCTGGAAAAACCTTCGTAAAAGATAGAGGAATATAGATGAAGTGATAGTGAGAGATGGATAAGCTTACGAAGGTTGCAAGCTGAAGGGGTGTAAGAAGGATGTGTGACGTTCAAGGGTGCAGTAGCAGCGTGCGAGAAATCCAAGGTGAGAATGCATGCTTGGGTGTGAACGGATAGCCGGTACGAGAGGAAGTTTCGTTGAAGTGTTGTCCACGTTCGTATAGTGATTGGTCCTCGTCGTTTTGACGTGTTACCGGGGAGTAGCCTCGCTATGTCAGTAAGCTTCGTAGTGTTGATGCGAAGGGAATTTGGTCGATTTGGTAAAGATAGAACTTTTGGTGAATTGATCAGATAGGACAGAAGTGGAGTCAACGGGCGTCAATCATCGAGTTGAATGGGTGGGCCAGGCGCCGAGCGGGCTACGAGGCACAAGCTGAACGCGGTGCCACACCACGTCGGTCACGGGGAACACGTCCTCGTTATCGGCGAGCCACCCGCTGCCGCTTGCCGCTGTTACCAGCCTAACAATCATCATTCACCACCTGGGACTATAATTCTACCTTCGCCACCGCCGCTCGGCATACTTCACATACATAACAGCCCATTCAACGAGACGTACAATCTCGACAGTATAAACAACAATAACAACAATAATAACAACAACAACAATAACATCACCAATCACAATAATACCAACAGCAACGGTAATCACGCTAAGGTCATCGCCGCTGACGGAAGCGCCAAGACGACTGCTATGTCATCACCACCGAAGCATCGTCGGGGCTTCGACCCCAACGACTCGTCTAACAACGACTTCCGCCGCTATCGTCGCGTCAAGACGCGACAGCGGTGAGTCCGAATGATACGCTAAATGATCAACCAAAAACTCGTCAAAGAGCACTTTTCATACACTTCGGAATTTCTCTTTGACGAGTTCATTCATTCTCTGTGTTTCAAACACGCGCACACGTGATTACACTTTGGCGGGAATGGCTTGGAAACGAGTTCATGGCTTCGCGGTTGCTATTTTTCTATATTTTACGGAGAGCAGGAGTTGTATTAGAGTTCAATGTCAATAAAAAAAAAAAGATCGAGAATTCAAAATCATCAGATTTGGAGCTGTTTTTGCGGTCCTTAAAATCAAACTGATTTAGACGAATCGAAGACTCTGAACTTCTGTTCCCGATTCCAGTACCGCAAAAAAAAAAAAAATACAACAAAAAAAAAGAAACGATAATTTTATTAGATACACGAGGCTTTACTCATTGGCGAATGCACAAATGTTCACAGAGGCTTTGTATGTTCCCACCGTGACCTTCGAGGCTGGGCACACAGACCTCCCTGACCTCTGTACCCGACACATCCAAGAGCACAGGCACGTCCAATACACGCTTGCGATGTTTGATGTTGGACCGCTTGACCGGTTTGTCTGCCGGTACCAACTGCCCGATGAAGTCACTGCGATGTTTAAACAAATAATAATAATAATAAAAAAAATAACAATATGAATGAATAAAAAAAAAAGAAATAATATTGCGTCACTGCTTCAAACCCCTTTTCCTCTCGATGTCCACCGATGTGCACTATAGCTCAACGCTTACTACGAATGATCGAGCTTCTCCGAGTATGCGACCATCAGCCTCTCAAGTCATCGATACCTGATGTTCTTTTTTATAATTTCTCTTTTCTTTACATTATTATGTGCGTTTGAAAATTCGATCTTCGATGTCTCGCCGAAGTGCTGATCGAATTTGCTTGGAATGAAATTGGATTTTGCATTTTTAAATACTTCGAATAATATCTTAATGTGTCATTTTTTTCTAACAGACAATACATAAATATGATGAAAAATAATCCCGTTATTCTAGATTCGGAAAGATACAACGAGAATGAATCGATGCCGATTACGATTTTCTCGAATTTTATTATGATTTTTTTAAAAATCGATTTATCCGAAAATCGATTATTATACGACTGCTACAACGACGATTTTTTATGCAGCGTCTATAATTCGCAAGGGTATTTTTCCTGACTAAGATTGCATTAAAGAGACACGATGCCTTGAGCTACTGACCGCGAATCTAGACGGAAGTATAGAATTCTAGGAACGCTCGCGGTATACAATCGTATCCGCTGTTAACGCGAGTCAAGTTGCAAATCAAACGAACTGGGACGGCTTGCTTCCGGAATTGCCCGTGAATTACACGCTTCCGGGAGTATGCAAACGTCGATCGAAATATAGCCTACGAGAGAATAGAGAAATTTAATTAACGTTCAGCGAATTGGAATAAAGGGTTTGGTTGGGCAGAGTTAGAGTTTCATTGGAAGTGAGTGAGTTTCAGATATTAATAATCTCTCCGTTGTTCGAACAATTTTGCATTGATCGGTTCGGAGAAAAAAATAATCAACGTTTGAGCGTTTCGGGGAAATTGTCTATGTGGATCCGAAATATCCGATTTAGGACGATTTTTCTCGTTGAGAAAGCAAATGAGGGTTTGAAAATTGAATTTTTTGTTTCCTTGAAGTCGAAGCTGAAACGATTGTGGAGAAAATTCGAAACATTACCCTCGTTTCCAGCAAGAAAAATCTTCCGTCAATTTATTTAACCAAATCCAATAATCGCGATCCCGGATAGTGAACATCGATACTTCTTTTGTACGATCCAACGCTACAAGGGTAGAGTACCGGGGTTGATTAAATTCTGTTCCAAACCGCATCGAACGTGGGTTGAAGTGACAATGGAAAGCTCTGCTCGTCGCTCACGACCTGGAAATGGACGTTAAATGGAACTCTCCTTCCGCTTTGTGTCTATCAGCGACGCTCTCTGCTCCTCCGTATTGTAAAAGATGGATTTGGCCACAAATTTGCATAGGTATGGAGCCGCCGGCAGAAGCCCTTTCACTCGCTCGTTGGCATCACTTTGTCGCGAATGCATTTTATTATCCATAAAACTCCTGTTGCCATATTTTCATGCAAATTTGTCGAAGTTTAAAAAAACCAAAAAATCGGCAACACGTCGGCAACATTGCGAAATAAAAAAAAATCGATGTTTTATTTTCTCTCTGTCGGTCGCAGCGCGTTGTACGATCGATATTCAATACAGGAAAAATGTATCATCAACATGACTATCTTTAATCTATATGACCCTCGATTTTATTTCCCATTGTCATTCGTTCGCGAATCACCCGTATCTTTCTCATATCTTCAAATGCACGAACGTCGGGACCTAAATTAAATCCCGAAGGGATGGTGCAGGTGCTCTCTTCTCCACCTTAGTACTGGAGTTGCTCACTCGAGTGGAATTAATTGTCAATGCGAATGAAATTAGATATTCCATTTGAAACGCTGTAACTCCATTAGCACATCCTGCCGTTGGTTTGCTGAAAGGAAGTCGTTTTATATAGCTCTGGACACTTGGCAGCCTCTTCGGCCGCCGTTCAAGTAGTCGGAAAAGATCAGACGAGAATTTTTATTTTTTTTCATAAAGCAAAAGTTTGAAGATTAATAATAGGTTACGGGAATATTTTCATTTTTATAGCAGAGCATTAAACATCAATAGAATCGAACAGACGCCGCTGTTACTTTCTCGTTGCTCTCTTAATTTCCAAAAAAAATCATCTAAATATAAATAAACCAAAAGTGAATCTTTATATCGTATGATCAACGGCTATGCAATAAAAAAAAATTGTTTCGATGTTTCGTGAAGCCGTTTATCAGTTACAGCATGAGCTTCAAAAAGTTAAACTTATCAGCAGATCCTCTTATGTCTAAAATAGAATAAATCTACTTGGTTTTTAAAACGACTCAATATATGCGGTATGTGGACATAGCGTATGGGCAGCAAGGAGAACTAGTTGTGGTATTGCACAATCATATTTCTTACAAGCTTATTCCAACCCTCTCGAAGGGGACCCCTTCTTTCAACACGATGTACCTTCTCATTGGTTACGAGCTTTGGGAAACCCGTCAAGTTCCTTAGCGTTGTAAACGTACACATTGCCTCTCGGCGGCCAGTAACGTATTGTTCAAACATCGGTACCCCTGTACAAACTTTATCACCGTACAGTTTCCATAGAGGTTAGAGCTTTATGTGTATTCGCATTGTTTCAGGTTATTAATCAAAAGTTAACAAGTCCCATTTGCCCATAGGATTAAATTTGATTCGCGCTCTCCGCGCTTGTAATTCGTTGCGAAATTTCGTCGTCGCGTTGCATGTTATTGAGATTCTTTTTATTCACGTTGTCGGAGTTATAAGTTATAAATACCGAACTACATTATTCAACATTTAAATCGTCGCGTGCTTCAAATTCATCAAATTTTTATACGTAATCCATCGGTTTTGTTGGAATTATTCGACAACACTCCTCGCATAAATATCGGTTTGAAAAGATTTTGCTTGCGATATACATCGACGATAAAGTTATGGTCCCGAACGCCCTTAAACCGTCACGCTACTGACTATCCAATGTTATTAGTCGCGCGTGTATGGCACAAAACGTTGACACTGGTCAGTTGGCCGATGACAAGGTCTCGATATCAGTTAGGAAGTCTCGTGAGTAAAGGTGTTTAGACAGCCTTACTGGAACGATGTGGACGTTTTCGATCAGTGTAATCGTTTGTGATCGCGAGATATATTTGTGAATAAGTGATATGGGTTTTGGTGGTACATTTTTGGATTCAGTGATTCTATTTATAGCCGTAAACGTAGCACTCAAGTTTCTCGGTCTTTGCGATATTTGCATACCGTACGCCATCCTTCTCACTATCGTCTTCATTACCTACGTTTTCATGTAAGTTTTGGAAAAACAACAAAAATATTTAGTTTAAAACAGAAATCTGCGATCGCTTCTTTGCAGCGCACAGAAATGTTCAACTTTCATGAGAATCGAGCGTTTTTTTTTTTTTTTCTTTCTTTCAGCAAACTGTCTATCAGCCGTTTTATTAGTAATCGATTTGCCAGGTTGGTTGGTTTATGTAGCTTTGGTTGTGTACAATTCGGCACGCTATATCTAAAATACAAGGAAAAACCGATATGTCAGAGGTTTGGAATGGATCCTGAAGCGTATCGCTAAGGTCAAATCTCCCGGTGACCTGCATCACGTGAACTTTTCTGCAACCTTTTAATCTCATATATTATTCGACGCTTTTCTAATCAATTATTTTCCCTGACACGAGACCCGATCGCAGATTTCACTTTATTTTTTTATCAGCGATATTACGATTAGTTATGTCTTTTCTATTTCATACGTAGACCCCTCGGGCCCTAGAGCTACGTCTACGTCTATAATTGCTTCTACGCACTTCTAGTAATTAATAATCGAAAAATTAGTAAGGACTCATTAACAAAAAAAAAAAAAGAAAAAGAGAGACCTGTTTCGTTGAATAATGAATAGTTGGGCCAATGATATCGTAAAGGAGTAAAAAATATCGTATGATATCAGTAATAAGGCGCCAACTCGACAATAGTTAGATTGCGTACCAATGGATGAATAACGCACTTCAGAAATGAATATACATACTTTTTCCGTGTGCGATTGTAGATGTTGAAGAACAGACTTATCAAGAGAAGATCTTTGTGAATGTTGGACTGTTTTCGTATTGATTTTTCTTTGATAAAAAACTATAATCGATATTTTCTAAAATTCGATAGTTGAATGCTTAACTAACGATTAGCGTTGTTTAAGGATTAATACGTTTTACGTGGTAATAACGTACGCTTGATTTTAGACAGAAGGTATGTAGCCGGACGGAGGTCGGGAGCTGCTGAGCGCAACACGCCAAATTTGTGGGATAAGTGGCTCACGATTAATTGTAATGACGTAGTTGATAGTGGCCTGAGGGTGATGTACGTATAATCCGTGTCGCCTGGAGGTCGCGGCACAGTATCAAATTTCTCGACTCAAGTTATATATAATCCACGTTACGCGATCAAATTCAATATTTCCCGATGAACTCAATTTCCGAGTTTCGAACTCTTCGGGAGTGAAACAAAAAAATATATATATACTTTGTACGCGGCTATCGATGAGGAAAGGCTCTTAAAACTATAAGCGTGTCGGGATAATTGAGTACAACGTGTATAAAGTCTTCAGGGTGTATCAAACTTTTTCCGACCTTCCTTCTGTTTTATCTCATAGAAAAAGGGAAAGTTTCTCGATACTTGAGAGATTTTTCTTTTAGCTTCTTTTCCTACCTTCGAAAACAGTTTTCACTTCAACGTTTGAATAATCCTTGATACGCGAGCGTGAGTGACGTGACCTTCTGGCGATAGATCCGTAGATGAGAGTGTGTTTGTCCTACAAAAGAAATCGAAGTTTAAAACGTTTTAACGTGGTGTTGCTTGGCAGCTCCTAATCCGGCGGAGTGAAGAAGGGCTGGAGAGGATGTTGAAGTGGATCACCAAATTATACATAGCATGGGTGATCCTTCCGGGACAGGGTGGTCACTGTCCATACCAGAGACGAAAAAAGCGGTGATGCCTTACAGTCCCACAGACTTTACAGCAATTATACATTCTGTTCTCCCATTATAGTATTAGGCTAGTTGCTTACTCATTATCATTAAGACATTCCCGTCTGCATAAAATACATTCGGGATCAATCTTTAAAAAAAAAAAAAAAAAAAGGTTCAGAAGCCAAAAGTAGACGAATCACTGAATCATTGATCCAGCGGTCTTAACTCGTGGGAGGTGCGACTGTACGAAGATCAATAACACAGGTGGTGAAATGCACGAGAAATGTTTTATCTTAAAGTAGAAGAAAAGAAGGAAAAGAAAAAGCAACAAACTATAAACACGATGAGAAGATTTTTCTATTTTGATACTTCAATCCTCACATTGATCTTATTCTTCGCGGGTCCTTCGGATACTCTATGAAAGAGGTAACAAGAGATTTGCGGGGGAGATTAAAGGGAGTGGATTGGTTTCGAGATGGTGGATGAACCGATGCCAAGAAGTTGAGAGCGTTATTGGAGGTCGAAGGGCGTCGTTCGTACATTTAACCCATACGTTCGGAGTGTTCGGCTCGAGTATCCAGTGAAAATATACATTAGCTACTCGAGGTAAAGCGTTTTCGAAGGCTTATTTTGAAACTAACGTAGGGGTGTAACTCCCCTACAGGCAAGTTGGTAAAGTAGTAGCCTGATGGTACAAAGTTTGATTCCGAAGAGAGCCAAAGAATGTAGCGCTCTCGCGGGTGAACCAACGAGCCCCCAGCCCCCTTTTAGTTTCGCGGAAGTCATACCAGATGGCGCGAGAAGACAATGTGTACCGCTAAACAAAACTCACCCTCTCCCTCCCCCACCCTCCCCGCTACCCTCCACGGTGGCAGAGATTCTCAACCTTGCCAGCCTTGACCTCGGTTCGTGACGTTAACAGCTGCACTGACGCAAAGCATACCTTGTAATGGGGTTACGTACCGACTGCATAGAGTATAAAAATGAAAAATGTTTCTTCATTAATTATAAAAAATGGCAGATCGATGAACACTTTAATCAAATATACCAAACTGACGTAAAAAAAATGAATTACTGTTTATTTATAGCATTTTCTAACAAAGAATAAACTTGTAGCGAATGGTACCGTTTGTTATGATAATGATATCAAAGAATAACCGAAGGAAAGGTCGGAGATTAAACATTAGTGGTGGCGCACGTTCGTCAGCTCATCAACTTCTTCCCGAAGTAGGTCGTGACGTGAGGATCTCGATGATCGTAAAACTGGGCCATTCTATGCTACCCGAGCACATATGTCTGAGAGTCACTGCATGCTTGGCCAGGATGCCAGGACACGGATTCTATACTGCCGTGCGCTATTCTATGTTACGTGCGCGCGGTGATGCACATCCTGCGTTGCGGTTGTCACTCCGAGTACAACTACCTATGGGTCGTATACTCTGCGATGCACAACTCTCGAAACTTCGAACGAACCTCTCAACCGTACTAATAGTTACATATGACTGAAACTGACTCGCAGATTCTTCGCTTTCTCGCGAATTCAATTAAATTTTCATGGTTATGTCAATCTTTTTTTTTTTTTTTTTTTTCTTGTCGAATAATTCAACAGGACACGCATATAGCAAGTCGAAAAATACTCGAAATCGTTAAAATATAACTGAAATAGCAGAGTTTCTCGTTACGTAATCGCTTAATGACTCTGTGACTAATTTAGGTCAACGGAAAAAGAGAAAAATTATGAGCACAAAAACAATAGTGGTGATACGATAAAAAGTACCCTTTGAATAATCACTTGACAATGTTTGCGAGCAGTGAATCAAAAAAATGCATAATATTTTATTTTTATTACGAGATAAAGTGATAAAAACATTGGATGAACAAATTCATAGTTGGCTGTCGTCTTTGATATTCAGCACTATCCGTGTAATCAGACACTGGATCGTGTGTCTCTTAGTTCTCGATGAGCTGCCCATCTTATTGGTAATGGCTATGAATTCACTTGGGCTAATCGATCCCCCTTCCTTAAGCCTGAAACAGGGGAAGCATATACCACGATTTGCATAGTACACGATGCCGTTAGTATACGTCACAATAAAGTTATATTCTACGAGGCTGCATAGTCAATGGAGATCACCCTGATACCGATGGATAGGAATAGTATTTTTTTTTTATTTTCGTCTTCTCTCCGCCGTGTATCAAACCCTTGGGCAATATCGAACTTGGATTGGAGTTTGCACCGTCTGGCTAACTTTGGTGAGAGAATATCGATGTAGGCTATCTCTGCGGTGTCGCTTGAGCGCGGCTAGTCGTTGAGACAGTGCAGAATTCACGACACGTTCAGCAGTCCTCCGGCTGCTGCTGCCGTTTCCTGGTAATTCGCGCGATGCCTCGAAATATATCCTTTACTTGCTACCAGCATACCTCGTCCTCTGGCCTCCTCGTCCTTCTTCAATTTCCCTCGTCAAAGCGACCCAGAAATTTCGGCTATGCCGCAATGGAAACCTTTCGCGATAGGCCTTTCCATCTTCACGCTTACTGCTCGAATGCCCTCATTCACCCCCGTTGCTTTCCCCCCCGAAATCTGGCTTTGTGTCGTTTATTTCGATTTTCGGCATTTCGAATTGACTGCCCTGTCGGGTGGGCATTGCGACGATGAGAGACGAGTCAAAGTTTCCGCGAGCTGATAAAATCGGACCGCAAGCGCGCGGCTCACCCTATCAGCCGCTCTGGACCCAGTCGGCCCGACCGGATAAGGGCAATTTTCCCCACCTCCGTATCCTCTTCAGACACGTGATTTACGAAACAACTTTTCTCCACGCTATCCATTCGAGTCCAACACGTTATGGATACAGCCCCTTTCTTCGCTTTTTTATCTCTTCTTCTTTGTAAACTAATACACCATGATACACGAATGCATTTGCAAGAATTATGATGGCGGATATTGCAACCTTGGCGGTATTTTATTGCAGGATGTAAGCAAACGTGTAGCAACGATTTGAAGGAAATTGTTTACGATTTCATCGAATTATTTATCGCTGAATAAAAATGGCTATTAGATTTTTTGAAACTAATTAACTTCGTAATAACAATAATGTTTTGATTGTTGCGATTTTTTTCCTGGAAAATGGTAATTTTGAAAAATATGTAATGTGACTTTAAGGTAATTTGAAAATATAATTTATCAAATGGCCGCAATTAATGCAGTCGAATTAGCGAAAACAAGCGCCGATTAAATTATCACTGTGAATAAACAAGGAGTATGATATTTGTATGCAAATTCATGATTGAATCAGGATGTGCGCCTCACACAGGTAAAATTTCTCATCCCAACGTTGATGTTTCATTCGTGTCAGAAGGTTGCGCTCCTTGAATGATATATACGAAGCTATCACCATTTTGTGAGACATGCAGGTAACTTCGTTATACATCGCGAATATGGTACAATATCATGAACGCCAGCGGCGACACAGTCGAGCAGCTGTCTTTCCGAGAACCCTCTCTGTTAAAATATACCATATAACACGTTCTTGCGTCGTTCTCACAAAGGATCCAAGCGAAAATATTTACAATCAGCTTCACTTACTCGCGACGTAGCTGTACACACAGTTGAATTGTCTTTATTCAATTAAATTAGCATCAAGGTAATCTCTCAACGTATTTACGGAGCGAACAAAAAAAAAGAAAAAAAAAAAAAGAAAGAATACAACGCGAGAACTAGAGAACGAAATACGAGTTGCCATTGGTGGCGAGACTTTCGACCTCAATTCGTAATTATTTTCGTTACCGAGGCGTACTTCGTCACTCAGTTTCCTAATGATAATGAATAAATGCGCGGAGTTTGCACTTAGTTGGTCTCAACAAGACAATGTATAATGTGTATTGAACGAAGAGCCACGCGTTGGGAGGGACGAGAGTAATACAGTGACGGTGTCACTGGTGGTAGATGCAAGTAGTAAGCTTCCGCGAAGCTCAGACATTCCACTTGGCTCGACGGCAGTCCGTCGACGTGGGGGCCGAGGATCGCTTAAATGAAATTGGATTTTAACGGTGATTTACGAACCCCGAGCGATACTTAACGCTCGAGGATTTAAACAAGGAGTATACCCTAAGTAAGTTAGGTAGTCGAGCTGAAAATAGCCGGTATTTCTTGATAGACTATCCAAGCCTTGGCGATCTCCGATCCGCATTGTAAGGCTTCTTACCGCACTGCCTTATACTCTCGATCGAACCTCTTAATAATCGCACTTGCTATAGTCCGTGTCGTTCGTGTTGTATCTGCAGTTACTAAAAAACTGTCGCGATCGAAGAACATAGAAATTTATAATCTCTACAATTTCTGTCTTATCTATAATCTTTTTAATGATTTCTCTAAGAAAAATGCTATTTTATTTTACTTACAATGATATCTGCATAAATACATTTATACATTTTATCATCAAATATCTAAAGAAAGGTCTATAACAACGATACGAATATCGCAATGAAAGTTCTTTAATAAATATTTGAAAATTGCAATTTACGATCGTATCTCTTCCACTGAACGTTCAGCAGCCTAAACGAGATGAAATATCATCGATTTTATAGAATTTCACGATTTTATAGAGTCCTCGGACAACGTTGACACAAATCTGCCCGTACTGTGCAATCGGCGACAGATCGGACATTCGATTTCGAAATCTCATCGAATATCCCGTGTCCATCGTATTGCCAGTGTCGAACAAATGCAACAATGAGAACGTTACATTATTGTCCTTCGTCGAACGATATTGATGCTATTGTATCCTGTTCGCTTCGGTCGTTATATACCCAATGCGAATCAATAAATCGATATCAAATGATTTCATTCCGCTTGGAAACCGCCAGCAACCATGAGCATCCCAAGACGGGACGGTCTTCGGAGTAATTACATCGCAACTTCGGTATGCCAGCTTCCAATTGATTTGGGATTATATCTCCCGATACGCGATAGACACGAGGACCATAATTGTTCATGAAACTATTCTCTATAACTGACAAATTAAGCATTAGAGCTCCGCTCGGGTGCTTTGATAACAACTTTTTTTTTTCCGTGTCTTCCTTAAAACGAAATCAAAGTTGAGTACGGAAAATAGGTTTTGTTCCAATTTCGTCTTCTTTCGCGAATATGCACACCGGGCACATTATCTCAATCCGTCTATCCTACTTTCTTCGTAACTCTCATTCGCTTCTACGGCGCTCTTGGCCTCTTAAAAAGTTGCCACGATTTCGCCAGTTCAGCTAAGGATATTAGCTCTCGACAGAAATTCATAGCCGGTTACGGAGAGGGTGCAGTTTTTGGGTCATGGTCGTGGAAGCCAGGAAGGGCGGCGGCAATGGTTGCTGCAGCTATAGCGGCAGTTGTGAGCTCCACGTATCCATATATATATGTACATTCTATCCACCGACAGACAGTAGTTTACTGGTATCTGTCTTCTCTGTGCTTCTATACTCCGCCTCGTTGATTCCACGCGATGTTCGGGAATGACTGAGCTCTCTACCCTCTCGTACCTTGTACCCACCTATCCTTAGCACTTTGGAACGCCTCGGATCCGTCCTGTATGACTCTCACCTGGCAAACGCACTCGTACCACTGACACCCCGGTACTCTAAACTCTATGCATTAGCAGTATACGTGCGTTCGAGTCACTGCTATTAACTCGGCAACCTCAAACCTCTCGGTACCCCTCGCGACTCTCGTTGCTGAGCTTTCGCGAGCAATTCCCTTCCCTCTTTGCCCCATTATCATCGATCTCAACCGCGATATTACTCGCCCTCAACACTATCCGCGTACTTTCCAGCATAATCGTTTCTTATTTCTAAACGATGAAAAAAAAAGGCTTTTCACGTTTTATTTTATGATTTTTATTCTTTGAAGCTGCTATTCTCGAGCTTAGAGTTCTATATTTAAACTACTATTCGAGAAATATTTGTAAAAAATCGTTTTTTCCCCTAATTTTGTTGATTTTAAGCTTTACATCAATCAGCAGCTATGAGACTTTTTTTTCGTTGGTTGCTATCGTTATAAATTACCGTAATACTATTTTTCCTACGATGCCCTCTTCTCTACGCTTTGGGACCACTTACACTGCAAAGCCATGTTTTGTTGTCTGTACATAATACCTGCAGAAACCTCTAAACCCCATTTATCTTTGTCCTGTTTCGCTAAGAATTCCTTTCAAAAACCGAACCCAACGTTTCCGAGTATTCATTCTTAAGATGACTAAGAGTCTCCGGGTTAACGTCGCATATCTTGCATATTTCTTCTTATTATCTCGATGCTGGAATCCATTTGCTCTTTTACCAGTTTCCTCTTTAAAACTTTTACGTATTTTCTCTTTTCTCGTGATAGTTTCACGATTTCTTCGCTCGTGGCGCCATGTATTGTTCCTTGTCTCGGTGCTTTTTTAGAATTGCATTCGAACTTTCGGTTGTTCCGATGCGTCATACAAGTCTTTCGGGGACAAGACGAACCGTAAATATCTATATCTATATGAGTAAATGGCCCGCGAAAACTGCGGGAGAAACAATAGCGTCAGTCGTAGTTACCGAGGTTGGATGGAAGAACACGTAATTAGGCCATCGTTATCTCTCTCTGGCACGGCCACCGGCGCTGTGGTCGTCACGCTAAGCGCCATTGATAGTGGATTTGGGACTGGCAAGCGCATGCATGGACAGGCCATTTCTAGCATATCCAAGCTCTCTTGTTTCTGGACGAGAAAACGCCGATTCCATCTCTGCAACCCCTCTCTGCCTATACAGCTATCGTTATTTCCCTCTATCCCCCTTTCAATCCTCTCTTCGCTCGTCACGGCCGTGTTTTTTTTTTTTTTTTTATATCGTTGACACCCGATTTCGTGCGAATTCCGCCAGTGAATTCAACTGCACTCTTTCGAGTATTGAAAAAAAAAAAATCGGAATAATACTAGTTTGGCTGTTTTTTACTGCACTCTATCGGCTGTTTGTCGAAAAACTTTTTTTTTTTTTTCCGTGTACTTTTCACCTATTTATCCACCGAAATATCATGGGTTATATCGAAAAATATCATCTCGATATGAGATAGATTGGGAACGCGATTATTTGAAGTGAGCGAAGCTGACATAAAATCCAATAAAATTCGTTCTGCCACTGTCCAATTAAAATATAAACTGTCGGAGCTCTCGGACTACGGTCAAAGGAGGTATATCGATCAGGAAATCGAAACACTTGATTGTTTCGGTGACAGGAAATTGAAGGAGACGTGTATAGTTAGGTCGGAAGTTCGTGGCCTATATATGTTTTATTATTGTTTCAACGAAATTACTATTGGTATACCAATTTATATTTTAATGAATAAGAAAGATGGTCTGTGGTTGATGATAGTGGGCATATATAAAAATTCTTTTCATTAAAACTATTCTTTCGTGTAGCGCATTGAGAACCAATAAATTCATCAATTCGACGAATGAATCGTTGAAACGAAAAACACCGATCCATCGCTGTGACGTAATAAGCATCGATTTTATTCTTTGTAGAACATCACTGAAAATATCTTTGTTGTCGCGATTTCGAGGTCTTTCGGAGTGTAAACAAAAAGAAATACTTATGATGTCACGATAATTCGAAAATAGCTTCGTACGGTTTGGAGAAGCCAGATAGTTGTCGAATCAATGTCTCGTCCCAATTAAGTGGACTTTTTACCGTGTTGGCAAACAACAGAACACACGCGGTGTTTACACTTGAGAAATAAGGAAGGAGGCTCTTCGGTTATTTTGGCTCCGATGCAACTTTGAATCACATCGACTGTTTGTTTCGAATTGATGGGTCGATGTGACAACAGGTAGTGATCGTGATGTATGATAGTGGAACGGTAGGGGTTACTGGAATAGCTTGCGGTTCAACCGATGGACTACGAATCCCTTTTTCGAATGAGTCCTCTACGCGTGTCCCATTGATTAAAATAGTACAACAGGGTTATCGCTTTTATCTCCACGCACACCTGTGTACACGTGTGCGAGAAGTGTCCACGCGTATGAAGCTTTTCGTGTTGATGCGCTCCAATGGGCCATCTACGTCTCTCTCGCTTTTGCCGGCAACCGATTCATGAAGGGATACATCAGCTCTCTCAGCTTTCTATGCATGAACGCGGTTGTTCACACGGTTGCTTATTGTACGCTGCGCGACAGTGAGGGAGCATATTGTCCGAAGGATCAGGTACCCGAGTCACGACAAAAAGGACGAACCGAGCGTAAATCGTTCGCGATTCGTATCGCACAGAATGTCGCGGAATTAATCATTTTTTTAATTACTAAAGGTATGTTTATTGGGTATCAGTATTTTTTTTTCCTAAACGAAAAAATAAATTATTTCGTTTGTAACTGTAATCTACAAAATAAGTAATGTTATGAGAAATCAATGGGAAATAAATGCGCGCACATCGCTGTTCTATAACACGATCGTTTCTTACAAAAGCGTCGTCTCCGCTTTTCCATGTTTGAAAATTGAAATGATTTATCTGAAAATAAAAAAAAACGTAAAGCAGATAGTACGCGACAGTGAAAAATGCACGTGGTCTACGAAGATCCGGCTTGAAATATGATAGACGAGGAATAGTCATTTTTACAATTTAAATAACTCTCGAGAATTTTACTATCGCATAAATCTTTATCGCGTATCTCTAGAATCGGATTTTCGTTCGTGAGTTATGAGAGATAATAAGGATCATGCGTGAGGGAATATTGAATCTTTATTTTATTTCCCAAAAACTTCGACCCCGATTTTCGATAGAATTTCAGCCGTTGACCGCAATGGATTTCTTCATTTTATCTCTATGCTCCTCGGTAGTCACGAGCAACGGATCCACCGAGGAACCATAGATTGGAACAAATGGCTCTACGATCCCCGCTGTGTTGTTCCTTGACAATCCTGCAGGGTTCCTTTCCGCTTCTTCTTTCGACTACAGCAATACATATATATATATATATATGTACGCCACTGACAAAAACGAGATTCGCCTTTGTCGGGAGGGAGAGGTAACGGAGAGTAGAGTACCAAGCTTTCAGACAACCCCGTGGCGATTTTATTTTTGGCAAGCTTACAAGCCGCATGTAAGTTAGTACTTTCGGTAGCGGTTTGCGGCGACGTCACTCGTGCTCGCGGCCCCTAGAAATTGGCTGCCCGGAATAAACAAACAGTATTAAGATGACGGATACATCCCGACTCCATTTTTGTTTTACGTTTTTTTTTTTTTTTTTCGCCTTTCATTTCAACATTTTGGCGAGAGAAGTAAACCAAAGCGAGAATTGAGGTCTAAACCGAGTAATAGTTCTTAAGTTTACATGTCATTAAAGAGAATTCACCGTGAATTCGAAAGTTCCGAATTGTGTGCAATTCTTATTTTTCACCAGAATAAAAAAGTTGAGTTTTTTGTAACATCGCCGTTTTGCAAAAACCAATGTCCCCAATTTTTATAGGTCTATAGGGAGCGTAAAAGAAGTTAAATCGACAGGCGTATCGTTGGTAGAGGGATATTGCATCCTATTCCCAAGTCTCGAATACAATGCAAATGCGCTTTTCTTTCATGGTAATGCTTAGCATTCTATTGTCGTCGGTTGTGCCCAAGCGGTTTTCTACTGTCGACGTTCAGATGCCAGGCGTCCGGTACGTGTCTCGCATTGACGTATAGTAACAGTGAACATATAAACGAACGTATAGCATAAGCCGCCAGTAGGTCGACACTGATAGTAAGTCAGGGAGATCGAAGAAATTGATTTGATCGCCGAGTGAAAATTCATCGTTTATTAGAAATTCGATGAGTGACCGAAGTGAAGGAGGGCGACGAAGAGCTCGAGGTTGCAGGGAGGAATCTCTCTGTAACCCAGGAGCAGGGTCGAGGAAAGCTATACTTGGACTTTAAAGGGTCCCGAAGTGTTCGAGGATATAGTCACGGTAGCAGCACCAGTAGCACACCAGCAAGCGACCCAGGAATAGGCATATACTACTATGTGTAGTAAGGGTGGGCGGGTTGAGGAAGTGTGAGAGCAGCGAGTTGCGTGGAGTTGAGTAAGGGTAGGGCCATGGCTTGTCGGGGGTGGATATCGACTGGAGAGTGGAGAGACGGCAACCCCACGCGGCTGATAGCGGGGTTCCTCGTTCGCTCACTCTCGCTCCCACTCTCATCCACTGCGCGTCATCTTCCTCTCTCTCGTCCGCCCTAACTCGCTGTAACCCTCTCGCATACCGTCTCTCTTCGTCTCCCAAGCTTTTACTTCTCTGATCTCTTTCCCTCTATCTATTTCTTTCCTTGTTGCGCCACCGTTCATCCTCGTTCGAAACTCTCTCTCCCTCACCTCATCCAACTCACTCTTGCTCTCCCCGCGTTATATATCATTCGCTTCTCTCTCTCCTTCTGTCGTTTTCGCCCAACCCCCTTGCTCCGCAAACCCCTTCCGTATTCCCGCGGTGCCGAAGCTTTCGCAAGCTCGGCTCCCTCTCCCCCACTCTGAGTCACTGGCGCGGTGAGCTTTTCCCGCGCGAGTGGCGCCATCCCGAAACTGTACGGCGACGCCTGGCATCGAGGCGCCGCTATTCTCTACTACCTACCAACCAACCATCCCAGGTCCAACCTACCCGACACAAACCTATTTAGCCTAGAGGGGCCTCCTAGCCGCTCACTACCGCGAGCTTTCCGTTATCGCCGGTGTTGTAACGGTGTAACGGGGTGCGCGGGCTCCTCTCTCAACTATCGTAATCAGCCCACCTTCTGCATATATATCTGTCTGTACCGTTGTCGTCGCCGTCGTCGTCGTCGTCGTCGTCATCGTCGTTATAGACCGTGTCAGTGGTGGTTTCTGAAGCTTGACTCGCTTCTTCCTCATCACGTTCCGCGGATACATACACACACCTCTATCCAGCAATCTTCTTTTTTTTTCCTCCTCAGTCTCGTGCACACTTTTCGTTTCCTTCCTTCTTACTATCTTCACAATCCAACACCCTATAACCAGTGTGTGTCTTCCTCGTGTCACCACTTATCCATCTATTTTTTTTTTTCGTTCCTTTCTCCGCAACCCCCTCGGTTAACTCTCCGTCCCCACCTCTGTGTCGTCTCGTTCGCCGATTCACTCAAACCTCCTCGCTGACTCACTGACTCGGTTTTTTTCTTCACCCTCCAACCCCCGTTCGTCCTCCGCGGCGTTCGGTGCATGCACACTGGAACCTCGTCGTGTATCGTTGTGAGCATCAGGCAGCACCATCAGCAGCTGGATGGCTTGAGTGTATACGTGTCTATGTGCGAGCGTGTCTGTGTTACATATATACATATATAAAATCATATGTGTGACGAAAATCGTGGTACTGTGTGGGAGCGTGCGTACGGGACGTAAAGCTACCGGAGAATCCTCCCAGAAGCAGTCGTGTTACCGCCGAAATCAACGCCAGGTCGTTCACGGGCCTCGGAACTCGGGAGTAAAAAGAAAACGACAGAGAGAAAGAGAGAGAGAGAAAGAGGGAGACAAGACGGACACACGTTTCACGAGACACACACGGGTTTAACGATAGTCTGCGTGCTCGTTTCCTCGTTTCATCGGCCGTTCATTCGTTCCGTTAAACTCTGCCCGTTCTCTATCCTCTCTCGTCGACCACTCGAGTGATTTCTCGGTCAGCTGGTTTTAGCAGTCGTCGTCGTCGTCGTCGTGTAGCCGCGCGCGTTACCGTCTTGTATATACTACATATATGTATATGTATATATATACATAACATTCGTAAAACTGTGCTGGCGCGTTAACGCGGCCACCACACCACGCAATTCACCACGGGGTTGACGAGAACGGGCTGTCCGCTGTCCAGCGGCCGAAAAAACGGCAGCGGCAGCGACAGCACCATCAACGCGACTACCAACGTCATCGTTGTTCTCGTTGACACGAAGAAAAACATCGATTCTTCAAACGGTACCAACAATAGCGTCACCAGTTGTAACGAACACGAGAACAACAACAGCAACGACGACGACGACAAGCATCAACGTCAGCATTATCATATCTGCCAACGTAAACAAAAGGATCTGCTATCCTTGGGATCGTCATAATCGAAAATGTCGAGAATCGATCGTGGATGATGACAGTGACAGTGTGGTGACCCGGTTAACCGTACGCCACGGTGGGTGACAGTAAGTGTACGGTACCCAGGGTCGATCAACGAATTCAACAACAGCAAAATACAGCAACGCTCTTCCTTCTTCTTCTTCTTCTTCTTCATCATCTTCTTCTTCTTCTTCTTCTACTTCTTCTTCTATACTTCGACCTCTATTCTCTATTTATCTTTCATTCTCTCATTCTGTCGCTCATTCACTCTTCCTGTCCCATTCATTGTTCGGTGCTGCCACACGAAACGCTGTCTGGTGGTGTATAGCCCGCTGGTTGCTGTTGACGGTGTGACCCTCCCGCCTATATCTCACACTTGTCCCTTCAGTTCCGTTTTCTCGTTCAGCCGCGGTTTGGGGGATTAATGCCGAGAAGGAAGGAAGCAGTAGGAGCCGCGTACTCGGCCAGGGCTAAGCGTGGCCCGAGGTAGCAGCAGCCCCACGGTTCGTGTTTCCTCGTTGCCTGGTCGAGTCCAGCCTGCAGTCAAGCCAGTCCACACGGCTCAACACAGCCCGTTCTCTACTACACGTCCAGGACACAATTACCGTCTCTACTGTCCTCATTCACTCCGTCCTCCAGCAACAATTTTTTTCTTTCGAGGGACAAATAAAAACCAAAAAAAAAAAAAAAATCCTCGAACGATCGAGCTTTACTCCAGGCAATACGAAATTATAAACAAACCAAAGCACCCAAAAAGTTACGGTATAACGCGACTGGTTAAACGCTGGTTACGTATACGTAAACACAAGCTTCCCGGTGGTCGTCTTCGTCTTCTCAATTCCGAATTGGCATTGTTCTTCCATCGTATGTTTCCCGTCTCGTTAATTGTTATTCGTCGCCGGTGACGAATAAGAGAAAAAACCGTCCATCGTGTGCCAAGAGCGTGTTGTTATAAATAAAAGATCCGAAGGAGTTTCGAGGAAAAAAAGAAAAAAGGGATAGAAGGTGCGAAGAGCGAGTGATTGAGAGTGAGAAAAAATAAAGGTGAAGGAAAGTGAGAGGATACAAGTGGCGTGAGGTGAGGGATAGCGCCAAGCGCGTTTTTTTGACAGTAAAGCGAGAGCGAAGCACCAAGAGCAGCCGCCCCCATGCAACATGCAGATGATCCTGGTTGCCGGCGGGTGAGTCCACATCGTTCATCGTCATCCTCGCTACTTCTCTCTACGGCTCGCAAATGCTATTCCCGCGAGTTTCTCCTGTACGAGTAATAATAATAATTATAATAATAATAACAATAAGAGCCCCGCAACGCGTTTGATGTGCATCCTTCGCTGACAGTCGCTGCATCTGTGTGAATGTGGATACATATAGATGTGGGTGGGCGTGCGTTTGTATGCGTGCGAGTGTTTTGCTCTATGCTCGTGCCGTAACTACTTGCTGTGGTTGTAAAGCTTTGCGTCTGTTCGATGTGCGTGAGCTGAGCTCGTATTGCTATTGTGAATTTGTCTGCGTGAAAGAATGATACGTACGCTCACTCTCTCTCGAGATATAGCACGAGACCCAAGCCTCCGCTTCCCTCACGCATCTGCCAAGGTCTGTTGCAAAAGCTATGCCAAACTATTGTGTACCTACTGCGTGTCATCGACATACATAATTGTAGGCATACATCCTCGGAGACTGCTCTCCACATTTCGACGATTAATTGCGGTGCATTCGAAGCACTCGTATTCACCTTCGACATTATTTTACACCGTTAATTATGCATTTCCGGTATGAAAAAAAAAGCAACCGGAAGTCAAAAGGCCTACCAAGTGATTTGTGGGATTTTTTTTTTTTTTTCCTCCGAAATTCGACTTGTGTATTAAATTCATTATTGTGATATGTTTTATGTGAAAATTAATTTATCAAGTTCAAGTGCGTTTGACTGGAAAAAAAAATAAAAATAACAATACATTGGATACCGTGTGTGTGTAGGGCGAGCAACGCCACGTGCATGATGCCGACACGCTTCCTGTATGTTCCCCACATGCAGCTACACACATTGGTACAGTGTCCATTCGAGTGACCCGGTCACACGTTTTGCCTGCAGGCTAACGTTTTCTGGCATCCTCTCATTTTATCCCTCTTTTACTATATCTGCATTCTGTATGCACCTATTTTCGATTTTTTTCTCTCCCTTTTTTTGATATCCCTCTGTATGTACGGATAGTAACCAACAAAAGCTCGATGTATAGTTGATGTATACATATATATACGTACATATCGATGTCTCTGATGCGCGAATACTCCAATTCGCTGCTTCCATCCAATGCCATATCATTTTATCTAGCAATGGGAGCTGAAGAAGCGATTTTTCTTTTTTTTTTTTATTTAAAATTTTTTTTTTTAAATTGCTCTTGCAACTGTCAGGGTGCTCTGTAACGTGTTATAGGATTCGGGGGGATTATTGCGTGAATGGTCGTGTTCCTTGTCGGTGATACTCTCTACGAGGCTCAACCCGGACGTGTCATTATGTACCTTGTGGTTCTTCGATTGAACTATAACGACTCTATTACCGGTTATGAAATTTTAGTGCCAAGACAGTCGACAGATGAACGAGTGTTCATGGCCCTCTGGAATTAATTTAGTGTAAGTCAAAGTTAAAAAAACAATTGTTTTATTGTTCAAACGAAAAAGAAAATGTCGATATATCGGTAAGTGATGAAAAAAACCAATCGTAAATGTTGATCTCGTGCTGTACATCGAAAGTAGAATAGACCATCAGACGTTCTATACATTTTTCACGATAAGTTTAAAAAATTAAGGATAAAAAAACAATAAATTTTTATCAATGATGAATTTACGAATATTACGATAGTTATACATTTTTTTTTATTAATTAAAAAAAAAATCTAATATAACGCCGTAAGTAAAGGTGCGTGACCTGAGTTTCTTCGTTACTTTACGATGCTCTCGTGACCCAGAGCTGCGTATATTCACCACACGTGCGTTATCTCTTCGAGAAGTTTTTGTTCGAGGGGACCGCATGTGTCGCCCTGTCGCATGTTGTTATATATACATTGTTCACGATCGTGAGCATCGGCTCGACCTTGTAGATTGACAAGCTACAGGGGTTTCAAAGCCCCTCTCCGCTCGTCATCGATGGCTTAATGCTGCATCGACACCTTCGAGGGCTTTTTTTTTTCTTCACGATTCCTACATAAGTACGAACGAAAGAGAGAAAAAAAAATTGTCTACGTACGTACGCGCAACCATCTTCCCTTCCATCCACTTCCCTCTCACTGTTTCTTACCCTCTCGCTGACCTCCCAGCTGTCACCTTACGTTGAGGAAGGCTCAGTGTCGAGAATTGATTTTTCTCTCCCCTTATACACCTTGCGCGCACATATTCGCGTTACGAGACCTTAACCTCGCGCTAAAAACGACCCCCACCCCCCGAATATGCATTATCTTTTATATCTTTTTTACAGGTTTATCGTTTATTATTATTTTTATTATTATTTTTATTATTACTATAAAATGCTTCAGGAGATAATATCAACATTCCGCTGCCAAAAATCATTTAGTATCACGTGTCCACGTTGTTACCATCTCGCATAATAACAAACTCTCAGATTCATCCGCGAAACTCATCCCCTGCGAAACAAGAGTCTCGGTTAACGTTAAATTATCGTATAAATTCATTAAGTAATCGATAAATGCGACGTAAAAAGGAATAAAATTGTCGAGCCAGAGAGAGAGCAGAGAGCAGAGGCCGTGAGAGGATAATTAAAAAATTGCCGGAGAAGTTATCGATGGCTCGTAGCCGACGAACGCCACGCGAGCGTCGTCGACGGGGTTGGGATCTATTGATTACGTAATCGCGCCCGGTGAACCGCCCACTCTCACTCTATCTCTCCTCACTCTCCTCGGTCTCTCTCTCTCTCTTTCTCTCTCTCTTCCTCTCATGGACACCCTCTTTCGTGTGATCGCCGCCGATGGAAATGCGGAAGCGGATCCTGACGGACTAACGAGGCTCCAATGTTTTCGCACGTACAACGAAAATTCCATAGGATTCTCCTCTCCTCTTCTCGTTTCTCGTTCCCATAGTCGTTTATGACTACGTCGCTTTAATCGTCGCGTAAAATGTAAAATCGTTTCGCCCACTTCTCTACCATTTCCGGTCGAAAATTTCCAAAATGAGAAAATGCGAAACAGAAAAAAAAAAAAAAAAGTTTTACATGCTTGAATTGGCAGAAGCACTCGTGTGTCGATACATTTGATCGTCTCTAATAGACAAACAAAAAAGAAAAAAAAAAAAACCGACAACCCTCCGCGATCGAAATTGGCGAAAGAAATCGAGATATATATATATATATATTTATAAGAAAAACAAAAAGAAACCGAAGCGAATAAAAGGAACAATATGGCAAGAACTGTTTCTCGATATTGCGAGAGATGAAACGGTCTCCTTTTTCCGTTTGGGTAACACCCGCGCGTTTACAGGCCCAGCCAGTCGCGCCCAGTTCTCTTGCCCGCCTTCCAAAGCATTATATTCGAGTGCTTATACTACAATGGTGACTATAGGAGCCGCTCATTGTTCTCGCAAACTACCGATTGTGGAAGCGCGTCAACTCGTTTTTTTTTTTTTCCTTTTTTTTCTCTTCTTTTTCGTGTTTCTGTTGGATTCGTCGGAGCGCCCTACTGTCCGCTCCGCGCGAATATATGTACCGTGGAAGCCTGTGGAGAACGGTGCATTGTACAACATGCTCCATCAACTAAAGCATTCGCGGCCACTCTCGCGTAATTGGAAGGGGTTAGAGCTCTCGGGGTGTATGTAGTTTCATATAGTTGTCGCAAGTGTTCGGGAGACGCGGATAGCCTCTTCGTTCATATCGTTGTACTATATAGTTTAAACTATATATAGTTACCATGTACAATATATATATGGATATATATGTATATAATGCATTATATGCTCCATGTAGTACACGTAACACCGCGCAATCGAACCTAACGAGTTTGTTTTCTCCCCCTCCCACCCCTTCGGACTTAAACGTCGCATCGATAAATCTCCTCGCCCACTGAGAATCGATTCTCCTAAGTGTGTATGCATCCATCCAATATTTCGTTCGACAACGATACGAAAAAACGATCTTGTTTGCCCGTACTATCTTCACGTAACCCCGCTTTCCGAGTTTGCAAAAGTAAACACGACACGAAAGTACGCAAGTAATTTAAAAACAAAAATGTCGCTTTATGGTAACTCGAGTTTTCGATTATTTCGATATTTTTCTGGACCACAGATTCTCGCGTCAATGCGTCTGATATGATCTTGAAGACGCCCTCGATTCTCAAATTCCGTGTGACATTGACAAGGCCGCGTCTAAATACGTTAACCACGAGTTTTCGTTCTATTTATAGATAAACACACCGACTTGTCTCGTTCGAGATGAAATAACGTTGGGAAATAGATGTCTGTACAGAATCGTGGATTCGAGATTAAAGTTCTACCGCCACTGTCACAGTAATTCATACGATGTTGGTCGATAAATCTCTTTCCTCCCAAAAGGTATCCTCGCCTTCTCGAAAAAGAGAGAAAGAGCTGCTAATGCGTTCATGGAAATGCACATTGGTTTTTGTCACGTGATATTGTTTTTGTCAAAATCTCTTACAAACATCGTGAATTAAAATCGAAATTACAGCTTCGAATACTATATGGATGACAGTCCAACATCGATAATTGTCCAAATAACGAAATTTTCATTCGAATAATGATGTCATCATTCTATGATATTAATTGTAATTGTAACTGATGTCCAATCACAGGGGTCGGGAGGGTCGAACGCGTTTCATTTATCGAATGTTTGAAATATTAAACTAATCAGTAAATTATTCATCAATTACTTTTAATCCGAGTAATTACTAACGTTATCACGGCTTTCCATGTGAATCCACCGCGTGGACGTTGAGCTCAGTTAATCAGAAATATTCGTTTGTGTTACGAAATTTATTTCACACTAATTGTTCCGTAATATTCGAATGAAATTTGAAGGAATTCATTGAAAATTCATCGGCGACGATTTGCCCGTTGTACAACGCGGTAGATTTTCGACGATGAAAGCCAATCATCGTCTCGACGTTCACATATTACTCCATGTTCTATCGGAGACAGGTACCGAAAGCTTAGTTAGTACCCGATTACCGTGGAACGCGGCGACCACTATGTGCCGTTGCCGAGTTTCTGCCACGAGAATGTGCTATAGTCAGCCGATGCTGTACAGTCTGCAGCACAGCAGCATTATACTATATCGTGCGCACGTGTTATCAGGTAGAATGCAGAGAAAGGGTGGGCTTTAGGGTACAGATACGTATAGACTCGTACAATGCTCGTATACGGTGAGAGAGTCTCAGTCTCACCCCTGTAGCGGCGCACACCTTGAATCGGCGATCAACATGAATTACACTAAAGCGCCGATGTATTCGGTAAGGTAAAGCTGGAACGGTAGCAGTTCGAAGCACTGCCATGCAAATCAGTAGCGATTGGATTACTAGACAAACGTTATCGCATCTACCCTCTCAGATTTTATTTATTTCGAGTTGATTGTGTGCATCAAGTGTTGCGAGGCGACGATGGGCGCGGAATAAACGATCTTTCAGAGACATCTCTACTCGGTAACTTTGTTTGTTTCTCTGCGTTTCATGTTAAAGTATATCGTGCACAACCGTTAATGTGTGTTGTACACGTTGGCAGGTGAGATACAGCGCGCTGGGAATCCATTGCTGGGCGCTCCCAAAGCAAATTAAATTATCATGTCGTATTAAAATTTCCTCATTTGCATCAGAGTGAACGTTGTAATTCCACGTGGAATTTCAACACCCTCCCGTTGGAAAATTTAATTTCGATAAAATTAAGGCAAAAGAGGTGAGAGAACGGCATTCGTGGAGAGCCTTCAGACATTAGGCAGAAATGACCATTGGCATAGAAGCTGCCGGCTCGTTGGGCAATAGATGCGACGATGGTGCAAGCTATTCCTGGAATTTCCAACAGTTTCTTAATGTCGCCTAATCGCCCGGAGGATTAGATACGTGGAACATTTAAATCAAGCGACTCTTAATCCGCATAACCCAATTTATTCTCCTTCTGTGATATCAAAAATTAATTCACAAAATTATGATCTGTTAACGGGCCTTTTTTTTTCGCAAAAAAATGTCGGGACCTATCGTAAGAGAGGCGCAGAGGCGCAGAGTGCTGGCCAATGCCTCAATTGTTTTATTATTTAACCGCTAAACGAGAGACAAAGGAACGTCTGGTCGGCTGCTGGAACAGCACCTATAACGAGTGACGCACGAGACGACTACGACGATATCCACACGTGCTTCCTTCGATTTATTTTCGTCGTGATCACTCTAAAATAGAGGGAGAGAGAGAGAGGGAACGTCTCGAGTCGTGCAACTCTACTCCCACGTCTGTATCCGCTATACACGTTACGAAAAATATCTGAGAGTAACTCCTTTGACGTTTAATTTATCTATTTACGTTGACGAATAGGAGAATTAAAGAAAAAATTAACTGGAGGCAAATATCAGCAAGAGAAGCCGCCGTGGCACCGAGATTGTCGTTTTAACTCTCGGTCACGGAACTTCAGGATTTTTTACGTAACGTCAACGCACTTCGGGGTTAAAAGGCTTCTCAGGAAAACACGCTTCTTCGTTCTCTGAACGTTATTTATCTTTATCTTACTCTTTCCAGGCAGTTTCTTATCTTTAGGATTTTCTTCTTTATCTTGGTCCACTTCTTCAATGATATCGCTGGTGAAAAATTTCTTTTTCGAGACTTAATTAAATGTTGAAAAATTGGATTTTTCAGCATTCAAATTTCACTCCATTTCATTCGATAAAAGAATCATCTAAAAAACCAATAATTCCATTTTTCGCGAGTGGATATGAACGATTATTTAAAAATATTTTTCAGTTCTATCGTCGCTCGTAAATTGCAGGATTTCCTTTAATCGAATTGATGCCCTTCAGAATGCGTACACGAATGTAACTTCACTGCTTGTGCGCGCGCGTTGGTGTGCTATACAGTCAGTTTATTTGGTGAGGCCACAGTTGACTCTTCAAGCTCTTTGTTGGCAAGAAAAGCCACCAACCAATTCATCTGGGATTAAATAGAGTACGAGGGCTCGACGACGACAATGAGTACGTGCAGAGGCTTTGGCATTTAACCAAAGGATTCTCCATTTGATTGTACCTTTTGAACTCACTATACCGAAAATAAGTTCTTTGCATGAATACTTTACACATGTATTTACCCTTCGAACTCCTTCATTTCTATCGAAGTTTTCGTCCGAAAAGTGGACAATCGTTAACTAAATCTCCAGAGTTTCCAAAGTCAATAAAGACATCAATGTTTCGAAGTAAACAATCGAAGTTTTTGTCGGGAAAGTCATAAAATCTCCATCATTGGTTAAATCTCCAGAGTTTTTGGAGTTATCTAAACATCAATGATTCACATAGAATATTCACCCTCTTTGCACACATCGCGCAGACACGACCTCGCCGACCCTTTCAATTCGCGATTACAGTCGGTAAATATCTCTAAGTGATATGACTTTCCGTCAGAACTCTAATTTATTGTTTTAGAAGTGAAACAATGAATAAAATATGTGAATAAAAATTCTAAAGCTAAATAGTTGCTGTACAAAATCCAGCTGGTGCGGCACATATCTCCCGTCTAATATTGGTCTATGAATAGGTCATATAATCGCGAATCGATGCATGTCACTCGGATCTGTCTTCAACACGAGTCGAATGTTCCGT
The DNA here is from genome assembly GCA_934046635.1 of Buathra laborator. Lineage (NCBI taxonomy): Eukaryota > Metazoa > Arthropoda > Insecta > Hymenoptera > Ichneumonidae > Buathra > Buathra laborator. The sequence continues at coordinate 13,776,456 of OW203900.1, forward strand.
GAATGCTTTAGCGGGGATCCTATACCCCGGAGCGTCGAAAACATTGGGTGTGCAGAGAGGATGTTGACGGAGGGTACACTACGTATCAACCTGTTTCTCGCACTCCCACACGTTTTCCCGTCACTCTTCGACCTCTTTTGCCTCCTGTCTTCGATACACGGAGTATAAATTTATTCGATTTCCTCTTTGGCCAGCGTAGCTCTCTGCGACCAGTCGCGATGTTCTCGCTTCAGCCGTTTAACTGCCATATGGCCTTGCGGCGTTCCAGCACATGCCGCGTTCTCTCTCTGTCTCGTTCTCTCTCTCTCTCAAGTTACACGATATAACCGGAGAAGAAGATCCTGGCCTGTTGCCCGCACAGCATCACCACATTTTCCTCAACGCAGCGGCCTGAATTCTCACGATAAGAAGCTATACATATATGCGTTCTATAGGTACACTCCACCCATTCGCTAGCTCTGGCTCTCTCTTCGCTCACTCCTGACCAATGTCTTCTGGTTCCTCCAGCCACTCGCTTCCCGGCTTCTGTCGTTTCGCGTTTGCGACCTGAAATAGTTTTGTAGTAAAACGCTCGTGACGATGAGGTGTCGACTTCGCTTGAATCTCACGGGATTTTACCACCTTCTCCACTTGGCGAATCTTGCGGTATCTCCTTTGACTTTTCAACAGTCGCTACCGGGCGACTATCGCATTCGTTGGGTTCTGCGGAACACATTTTTCCGCGACATCCAATTTTCTTGCTCTTGTTTGTTAGTTACATTCATCTTCTTTGTCGATTTTCTGTCGTCTATGAGATCGAAAAATGCATGACATCATCCCTTCAATTTTGCCTTTTATCGTTGCCGATTCTGATTCTGATGATATTGAATTTTAGGAGTTAGTTGGTTCGATGGATTGTATTTTCATCGGAGTTTCAATTATAACTGAATACACGCATCGATGAATAGTAATCTCGTGTAACATGCTAATTCAAGCTGTCGCAGCAGCAGGCCGTTCGATGATAAGTCAGTATGTGTTTGTTCATCAATTCACTGTGTGGCTAAACTTTAGTGTGCTATAGCCGAAAGGGGTCGTCGTGTGTCCGTAGAGGGAAGGTAACGTTGGCACACGCACCCTTGACCCTACAACGACATTAATCATTCGGTGAGTGTTGTGCACGAGTCTCTCCTCATGTTACTGACTCTGGTCGGAAGTAAATCCGCGATTATACACTGCAGACCCCACGTACATTAGTGCGGTAAGGGATGATCTAAGCTACGCGATGCGGCTGAGGAGACCTATACTCTCCTCGAATCTCTGCAAAGGACCTCAGGTGGCTGTTCGTGTGTGTATATGGGAGTGCCAACTACTCGCAGCCCTCCGTTATCACACTGTACAGCGGCACATAATACAATCCTTGTTTATTGGCAGATTTGGCACTCGTTATAGGAGATTTCATTTTCCGTGCCAAGTCTGTAATCGTTTTCATTTGGATTATCTTTATTTTCTTCCCTTGATGTATAACGGCGATTTATATCTACAATTTTTTTTATTTGAAGCGTTTACGTTTTGGCACAAGTTTTATATCGGGAAAAAAAAAATCATGTTAAAAAAATCATAAAATATTGATGAGACTTGTCGGTTTATCCATATTAAGTGTTTTTACATTGGAACCTTTAATAGCGTCGAAAACGAAAAAAAAAAAAATAGTTTTGTCGAACTCGAGTTTAGGCTGAAACTGATATTGAATTCGTGTTCACGGAAAATATCTTAAAATAAGTGAACTAAATATTCCTTTGTCATGTTTTTTCACGTTTTTCATCACTCTGTAATGACCAAAAACGACGGTTCCAGAACCCCATAAAATACTCTGATGTGTATATTTTTTTCCGGAGAACACGACATCTATCCGATTTTTGCGACAATTGATGAGAAAGCGAAGATATGTTTGTTTGAAAATACTGAAAATCGCTACTTTTCGCAAATTTCTCTATAAAATTTCCGTAAAACAAATTTTCGTCATACGTTTTTTCGGGATTATGTCTAATGTATTTTTCCCGCTGATCATTCATCCATCGATTAGTTCGCGTCAATATTTGATACGGAAATTCACGTCAGAAGTTTTTAAAAATATTATTTTCGGCCCATACCAGCCGTTCAATGTTCATTAATATTCATTAGTGGCAATAGAATTTTAATTCGATCACAGCTGCCGCCAGAAAAAATGTTCCATCTTTTTTTAAAGCGATCAGAATCCGATTTGTAATTAAAGGGGTCAGTAACGGAAATTTAATTCACCTTTCTCTTCGACAAACGTTATTATACAAACCACGTTGTTATCGCAAACGAGTTCTTCACATCGTCAGTTCATTCCTCAATCGCAACCGTAACGAAAAACATTACTTCACGCCACGGCAAATAAAAAATGCAAGTGCCCACAGAGTCCTGAGCAAATAAGATTCAAGGCTTCGCTTCTAGCGTAAGTGGTCGGAGTTCCGTGTGTAGTCAGGCTTCAGGCAAATCCTTAAAAGCTTCGAAAAATCCAAAGCATGTCGAAGGTCCGATATTCTCGGATCCTCTTTTGGCCTTCGGCAAAAGTGCGCTGCATAAATATCGTCGATCGCACAACGATAGGATCGTGCAATATCGTTAAATCCGGGGATTCGACGAAGTCGAGGGAGGTATTGAGAGAGAGAGATAGAGAAAGGGAGAGAGAGAGAGAGAGTGGTCTGGCGGAACGGTATAGGTGAGCCACGTCGAGCGTAGCTCGGCGTTTCGGTATACACCGATAGGGACGGATCGAGGGACAAAACGGCGGATTACAAGCAGTGGTTTCGTATATGTTGATAGAGGGGAGGAAGTGATAGGGATAGAGAGTATGTAGTTGGCATACCAGTGCGGCTACGAGACGGTTGGGTTTCGATCGATATCTATCTATCGCAACAGGGTCAGCTTCCCGATGCCGCCCTAAGGCATCCAACTGCGATCTATATAAGGGATACAGGTGGGCCAATGACTGTATTTATTCTCTCTGACTCACGCGGCCGCCGACTGTACCGTTTATTCTATTATTCATCAATGTCCCTCTCTTCAATTGAAATGTTGGTCTTCTGCAACGCTCTTCTTCGCATAGAAGTGCAGACGAACGAATTCAGGGCGCTCAACGAAGAGTGCCCGCCAAAGCCCCGACGTTTGAATCGTAGATTTAATCCACCTTCGCTGCAGATCTTTCCTTGAGAGCCCTTTGCTTCGAAGATTTTGTCACTCAACATTTGTCTCCACGGCAATAGCGTCGGTTGCTAAGCGAAATGTCTGGGAACCTTCGATAGAGGTAAAGCTATGTTAGTGCTTTACTGAAGTCGGTTTTGGTGTTTGCGGTTTTGCCCGGTCATCGTTGGCCGACAGAACAGAATGGGACAAGTCGAGAGTCGGGGGCCGTTCTCGCAAAGCAAGACGATTTTCACAGGCGCCCATACACAACGCGCGTTCAACTGTTGAGCCTCAATTAGGAAGCAATTCAAGCTACCTGAGCGAAACAGAGAGAGAGAGAGAGAGAGGGATATAGACGCCGTGGCGCGTTGAACCAAAAGCTTTTTTTTCTCTCTCTCTCTCAAACCGACACACCCACAAACACATACATACAAAGTAGATTAAGTAGCGAGTATACGACTCAACCCCCTCTGTTCTGGAGTGAGAGAAAGGCCTCTCTCTCTATATATTTACCTCCCGGCGATCTCAGCGGTTTTACCCTTCGCTCCCAAGCGAACGATCCTCTCTCTCTCTCGTCTAAGCACTTTAACTCCACAGTCCACTTAGCCGGGGAAGTGAATGGATGGCAAATTACGAGGGAGGGGAAAAATAACGAAACGAAGACTATGAGGGAAGCTTAAGAAAAGTACGATAAGCCTAATGCTATGTTTATCCGTTTATTCAACATACTGGAAATGGTAACTTTTTTTTTTCTTTTTTTTTTTTTCTTGAAATAAGAATTCGTTTGTAAGTAAAACTATACGTCCTGTGAAATCCGATGAACTTATGGATACTCTTTATGAAAGCATTAGACGGAAAATAAGTAAGACGATTTTTCTAGAGGCTTTTTATTGGATATTAAACGACTTGACGACCTTAATGTGAATACAAAAAGCTTTGCTCTGCGCTTGAAGTGAGATAAGAACTCAGGAAAAATTACGTCAACATCTAATCGGATAAGGCAATGGGTTTGTTTCACGAACTCAACATTACTTCCGAAAAACTACGCGATACAATCGCAAACCGACTATGTTCCGTTGAAATGGCCGGTTTATCGATGCTACCGTGAAAAATATTTACACTGCAGGAAATTATAACAATTTTCGTTTTATTCCCACGTAAATTTGATCGCGAGGCACGCGATCTACAAGACGATAATGCAAATTCTAACAAATCAAATTTCTCATCTACACAATTCACATCTACACTGAGAAAAAGATTTATCTACAGTTAACAAATATATAGTTGTATCGAAGGGATGGAATGTTTAGTTATTGTTCTCAAATATCGGCTCAACTACTTTGCTTTGACTCAACAGAGATTTGGTAACACTAAACTAAATATTAATGTCGCCATATCCAACAATACATTTGCGAACTATAAGTAAACTCTCTTTTCAATTTACGCGCGTGACGACATCCGAATTAATATTGCATTCTCGTTGACGCCGAAATTAATCAGTTCGACGATAAAGAGACAAAGGGAAAAGTACCTCGCGAAAAGAAATTCGTGAGTGAAGAAAAGTGGGTCAGACATTACTGATGTAAAATCGATGAGTTAAACGCGGCTAATTTGTTCCAGAATCGCGGATGTTTCGTTGATTGAATTACAATTGCCAGTAGCTGCTGCACCACGCCGTAGAGTACAAGACGTGATGGAGTGTTTTAATGTAATTTACGTTTATGCGAAAGGATTGAATTAATTTTTCGAATTTAATAACGCGAAAAGGTCATTTGTTATTTCATTTCGTCGAATATGGGGAGAGAGAGGAGCAATGTGGCGACGAGGGTTTGTCGGGGTTAAAGGAGAAAATTCTCGAATATCGAATTTCGTAGCAGATACGCAACTTTATCCGCGCGGCTGGGCGACACCGTCACGCCGGGTAACCCTTGCTTTCGACCGAAAAAGGAGCAGAGAGCACAGAGAGAGTTTGACGGTTGTCGGTGATTATGCTGAGATGCGGAGAAGCCGAGAGAAATCTCGCTGCTCGGGATGTTACTCGGGTTGTAGAGTCTGAGGGTAGAAAACGAGGCCACGCTGTAGCACAACGGTGGGATATACGTTTCTAATTTATTAATACAACCCCCTCGGTGCGCTGCAGTCGAGGCTGTGGTTGTCGTTTCTACTGTCACCAATACGGAATACAATATTGTCAAGTTCAACCAAATGCCGAGTAGACAAACCATCAAACTCAGTCATGGTGTCTCGTAAGGGTTTGAAATACTGCAATTGAATATTCAATATCGACGAAAATAGATTAATTAAATGGACCTCTACGACCCCTTTACGCGTCGTTCAAGCATTCATGCAAATTCACATGAGGCACACAATACGATAAAGCATACGGTTTGATATACTAATCAATCATTCAACTTCGTTCAAGTGCATGTTACGGAAGGCTTTCTTGAATATACAAAAAAATCATTACAGAGGGCCCACTAAAAAATATGTCGTCTCTAATTATTTTTATCGGTCTGAAAATAATAGGGAGAAAATTAACTTCATTATGGCAACAAAAAAAATGAATTCCTGTCGTTTTTTTTTTTTTTTTTTTTTTTTTTTTTTAATGAATGCTGAAATCGTTAATATCTATTTTTATTCTATATTTTTTTTATATATATAATTAATATATAATTAACAATAAGTCGTTAAAAAAAAAAGGTATGGCGAAAAAAAAAATGGCAGCTATAACAAGCAGAACAGGAACGTTGGCGACATACAACAATGAATAACTCATGAATGGCATAGAGTCCGCACGACGCTGGCTGGTTTTGAACTTTAATGTAATAGTATCACGCAGACAGTCGAGGCGCAGTGCGAGAATTTCGACGCGCTCGGAGCTCTCAGAGAGCAGCGAAAACTGCGGATGTAGGCGCATAGAGGCGGAGAGCTGCAAGGTGTCGCCGGTTTGCTCGCTGGTATTTTCTTCCACCGCTCTTACTCTCGTTCTTCTTCCTTCCTTTATCCGTCTCTCGCTGTCGCGTTTCAGGCTTTTTTTTTTACTTTTTTTTTCTTCCGCTCACGACCCAGCGACCACCCATCTCCTTGTATAATTACCGTACATGCAATCTGCTCTGCTCTGTGTGTACGTGGAGACTTTTTTTTTCTTCAAATACCCACACATGTAACTAACATTTCCACGTGTACTTCAGAGCGTTGGAGGAGTATCCAACCGGATCTCAATTTAACAACGATGAAGAAGACGAAGAAACAAAAGACAAACAGCCGTTCCTTGGGTACTTGATATCGTAAATGTAACCCTTTTTTGGCGCCCATTCCCTTCCTCGTTTAATTGAGATTTATTTGAGTGGATGAGGTATTTTCTTTTCTTTTTCTGAATCTCTCTCACTTTTCGCAATCATTTTGTTAATTGCTCGGCACATACGGGCGTTTTTTTTTTTTTTTTTTTTTTTTTTTTTTTTCGAGCGCAGTCTCTGTAATAGTTGTAATTAATTGCCGCAACAACCCAATTTGCCACCATACTCCTCGGCACACCGACGATTTTTTTTTTTTTTTGTACATTAGTTTCACCAAGTTGATAAATGTTAGCACTCGAGTAGAGGAACCACATTCTCCACAAATAAGGATGATTTTTCAATGAGGGAAGCGCAAGTGTAAATCTTACCGTGGAGCTTACGACCGTCGTTTTCTCCACAACCAAACTTTTAATCGAAGACCATCAAACTCCCGCCCGTTGAAGCGGGTTTATAACTGGCATCAATTTTCAACGTAAAGATCATTTTCTACGGTAAAACTTGATACTTTGTTGATAACTCAACTTGAACTTTTTTATCTACCATTTTTTTTTGCGTTTATGCTTCTCGCCTAAGATGTATTTCTTACGATAACGCGCCTCTCCCGAATATTACTCACACCCATCGTGCGAATTTTATTTTATTTTTTTTTGTTGTTTTTTTTACGGATTTTTTCGATCGGGATATAAAATGCAGGATATTGAGTAGACCCTGGGGAAGTGTCGCCGCGACGGGTCTTCGGGAAATGGATATAACGAGAGACGGGAGCAAAAATCCCCCGATATGGCGAACCATGAAGCCAATATAGGTACACGCGATACTTTCTCCCGATCCTAACTTGCCACGCATGGACTATCTTCATTCCGTCAGCGAAATCGATCTTTAATTTTTTTTTCCCCCTTTTTGTTTATCCCCGGTATGAAAAGTACCGGATGAAGTTCCCGAAGGACGTACGTGTGCGTCAGGCTATCGTTGCTTCGTGTTCTCGAGCATTTGCAGATATTTCGAACTCGCGATTCCCGACATAACGAATCCGTTGTCCCTCGAGAGAACGTGTACTCGATATAGGAATAAAACGAAACATTATCGGCGACAACGTCGAGGTTACGAAAAAAAATAAATAAAAATCAAATCCAGAGGCTAAAAAATGAAATTTATCCAATTTTTGTACTGCTTAGTCAAAAAAATTGAGTGTGCAATGAATCGCTAGTCGTGAAATACGAAACGAGTAGTAGTTTCTGGAAATTAAAGTAAGTGAATGATTCGAGAGAAATACAGTATTAAGTGACTTTCGTCTCAAGATTGCGGAACAATTAATTTCTAGTTACCATTTTTTTCATTTGCGTTTTAAGCTCGAAATAGCGAGAAAAAAAACTCTGTTCTGCCCTACAATGGTCGTTGTAAAAATAAAAAAAAAATAAAAACGATCCATTACGCGGAACTATGAGTAAAGAAAAATTCAATAACAGAAGCCTACAGTGTTGAATCGTTGGGGCGTTGCAAAATAGATTGCTATGGTGTGTTCTCGGTATACCTGGTAACATGACGATCTAATTATCGCTTGAGTCATTGGGACTTTAATTAAATAACCACTATATTTCGAGGCTCCATGGCAAGCGCCAAAATCTCTCTCTCACCTACCATCAACTTTTTCAACTATGAGGTTTCGGAGTTATTTCCAGCTGTTAGCTCGCGGCTGTTCTACCGAGCGTAAGTCTGCGCATGACCCAGACCTACCCCACTGCAGTTTTACACGAGAAATCGAACTGCTCAACGACGAGAAGAATAAAAACGCCGTAGGGACTCTCTTGAGGCGGTAGAAGAGAATATAGGCTGTTGGACGAGCGTCGAAAGAGTGGGGATAGGCAAGTGAATTGAAAAGAAAAGAAAAGAAAAAAAAAAAAAAACGATGAAAAAAAAAAAAAAGACGGAGGCTATAACCTGGCGAAGTCTGCCAAGACTGTGGTATACCTATGAACGATTCAAATTAAATTTATAAAACGTTCTTGGCACATCGTACTGCCCTTCTCTTCGCTATCTCTACGAACGTTTTTTGCCTCTTCACTCTCGCCACCCCATCCGTCCGTCCGTCCGTTTCACATTATCGCACACCGACTCCGATAGTGCAGAGTCCGATGTTCGCGCTTTGTACGTACGACAAGAAGAGAGGTGAGAAACGTTGGCTGACATGCCAAGTAGAATATTCGCAAACGTAAAACTTTCGAGGTTCTCTCCTACCTTACAACCAATGCATCGTACCGTAGAAAAAAAATTTTCCACGTGTACTCTTGACAAAAGTTTAAACTTCTCGATGTTTGTCGCCCTCTCCTTCCCTAGTGTACGAACAAAGTTTTCTTCGACACTTGAAGAAAAAAAAGCATACATCGTGAATTACACAGCGATATCGTCGAAACTTTTTTCTCACGAAGTATACACGATATTCACCGAAAATTTCTATCTCATGCATATTTGTTGATATAGTCGCAGAATTATTATTTAATAGAGTTGCAAAAAGCCTCGAAATTAATTGGTAAATTGTTAGTTAAATAATCCATGATCCATGGATCATGGATCATTATAAGGATCCATGATGACTTATAAAAAAATCCATCCCTTTTTTATCGCTCGCAGATTTAATAGGTAGCCGTGTAGATAAACAGAAAAATATTGTTGCAGCCAACATAACGTCAGCGTTGAACTAACTTTTCGTATTTATCTTTTTCACTCTTGTTTGACATGACAAATACGCGTTTAAAAGAAGGTACCGCGTTCGCTGAATACTTCTGTACTCGACGCCACCGCGACTACTAGTTAGTAGTGGTAAAAGCAGCAGCAGCAGTCGTAGAGCGAGCAACGAAAAATATCGCTCGTATTTCGCCGAACCGACCATATGCTGCTTCAATTTTACGCTCGATCCAATACCAGAATTGTCGGTGGATAACCGAAAAATAGAGATATCGCGAGAACCGGAGAAAACCTCTGCCCACATACCTCCGTCGAAAGTATGTAACTCTGCACACCACAGCATTCCCTTTCCATTAGAAATTGTTCGTGCGGTTACAATATAGTCGTTGCCGTAATTTCCATCCCACTGATTTTTTTTTTACTTCTGATCACATACGATATTCGAAAGAAAAAAAAAAAAAAAAAAAAAATGGTTAAAAAGATTTGTCGCTTCAATTTGATACGATTTCCTCGCGTCATAGATAAAAATATGGAGGATTGATCGATCGAATGAAAATTTGCTCTCTCGCGTGGCGTAAGACGTTCGAATATATAACGTCTGAGCCGCAGTCTTACCCTATTACTTCCGGTACGTCGGTCGTACTGTGCTGAAATTATCGTGCGGGCATTTATTACGGTGAATCGGTGTGTGAGGGTGAGAGTAACTCACACACAAACACAGTTAAACACATATATATATATACACAATGACTCGGTAGTGAGGTCGAGAGGCCTCTAAGCGCACGGTCGACACCGACAACCAGTGACCCGAGCCTAACATCTTCCGATAAAATTTTCCACCCCCGAGATTCCTCGTTGGCTCTCTCGTGAGAGGTCTTAGTGCTTACGTGGTTGGGATGCGCCACGGCCACAGTCTACCGCTGTGCGGTACTTGCCGCTTTTGCTGCCCAAGTGGATCTCGCGTGTCACGACAAGACACGTGAACATGGAGGGCTCATGAGTATCAGGTACGGAAAGAGTGGCTCCGAATCGCCTTGAAACGCCCCGCCTCTCCCCTCGACAGGCTTCGTACTTGAAGATGCCATTCTTCCACGCCATTCCACTTACTAATTGATTACTTTTTACAAGAAATAAGGGAAAAAAAAGGGTTACGAATAAAAATTTAATCGAATTTTAAATAAAAAATAAAAATGAGAAAAACGCTTTACTCGTTGAAGGTTCGAAAATTTTAAGATTACATTACCCATTTGGATGCTTCATTTTGCTTCCACTTGAAAAATTGATGAGTTGGCAGAACTAACGATTAGTTAACCCAACTGCACAAAAAACGGTTTATTTATAGTTACCAAATGCAGAAGATACGGCCGAAAATATATTTCGTTATTACGAGACAAATAAGATTTGGTAACTATTAAAAATGGTTATTAAGCCTCATTTTGCGAGTTAAATTTAATTTAATTAAAATTATGAGTTTTATCAACTCATTATTTTTTTGATTGTCGACATCCAATTGATAAGATTCACATTCGATAAAATAAGATTCTAGGAAACCGTTACCGAAGGACTAATAAAATATTATTATTATTATTATTTTTATTAAGCGTGACACAGAGTTTCTTCGATCGAAGCGACCGGCTCTTTTGGTTGCACCGGTTGCAGCTCACGTAGACAGAAGGATCTTATCAATATCATAGTATAGATATACATTTTTTATTCATCGAATAATTTGGGGCCGGTGTCGCTTCTGTTACGATGCCGAAAATATCACGACCGTATATATCGATTACATTAGATCGAAGTCAAGGGGACAAACACGTAGATAAAGCACAGCCGGCTGTATTTACACGTTTGCGACACGTGGACCCGAAATCCGATGAGAATAACGAATTATTAGTGAAAATTCGTAATCCGATCTTCCGATTGAACGCCTCGAGAGTTACGGCGCTTCGAAGTGTAGCGCAACGTGCGCCGCTATCATACAGCTGGTTGGTCCAACTGACTGGACCACTGGTAACATCAGTTCGCCCGAGTATTCAAGCAGGTCGTCCGCTAGACCGAGAATCCAATGGTACCGTCGCGCCCATTATGCGATCGTGCATAAATAACGGGTATTGTCAAGCTTACTCTTGTCGCAGTTGAGCGGCTCTCTGTATCGCGAGAGTCGTGCGTGGGATACAGAGTGGGCAACAACGTTAACGCGGGCTTCAGAGAAAGAACCTGATGGATAAATGAGAATTCGAGGCCGAGTGGAATGCAAAGAGAATGAGAAATAGAGATGGTGTTGCAACCTGCAATCTACTCTATTACAGTCCGTACTACAAATGACCTCAGGAATAACAGTGGAAATTCTATTCTACTGTCAACTCTATTCGTATCTCGGAGAATTTAAGCCGACAGAATTGCTTAACCTTTAACAAACATACGAAAGTTTATTTTTTTTTTTTTTATTTTTTGAAAATCTTTCCGAGAAACTTAAATTTGACGATTTTTGAGGCTTGAGACTCATACATGGAAAATCGAAAATGTATTAAAGACACGTGAATATGGGTGACTTCCTTGCCTCCCAGTCTATCAAATGGTCCGGAAGGCCGTTGAAACAATAAAATTTTACTTGATTTAAATAAATTTTGTTGAATCAACGAGATACGACTATACGAGTGGAATAGCGCGAAGGAAATAGAAGTTTCGAGCTCCGAATCTCCGTGTTTTAACACCCGACAACCCTTGTCACAGGCAAACCCTTTTACGACACCGATTCTAGTAGAAAATAAAAAAAACAGTTTTGGGGAGTTTTATACCTCGTGCAGGTTCTGAGTTTGTGTTTTGTGACACACTGTACAGCGGAGTGTATGTGTGCGATGTGTACGCGTTGTACCCCCTCATTCGAGTGGAGTTGGCCATCCAGCAGTAGACTGCTTGTCGTCGTTGGTGGAGTGGCGGGTTCGAGCCATACGTTTGTCCAACGGTTACACACATACATGCGGTATATCCAACGGGGTAAAGAAAGAATATCGAGCCGTCGTTGCGACGATGGGGAAGGAGGAATGGAAGTGGTTAAAAGAGAAGGAGAGAGAGGAAAACGCGAAGCGGTGGGTAAGCGCGCCACGCCGCCTCGTCGCGCCGTTCCAGCAGTGCCTAGAATGTGTGTATATATAACGTAATACACGGCGAGTCGGAGAGTAAAGGGGGTGGAAAAGTGGTGGGTATGGGGGTGAAAGGATGGCACGCGCCCCCAGCAGCCAAGGCCTCCTCGAGCAGCAGAGAGCCCACGCTGCCTCTGCACGGCCGGTCGGGCGGTCGCGCGCGGTCGGACGCTCGTTCGTTCTCGCAAGCTCACTGAAAAGCTCGCCGGCTCGTTCACTTACTCTCTTGTGCCGGCTATCGTCAGCTCGCTGCTGCTGCTGCTGCTGCTACTGCAGCCAGCTTCTTCTTCTTCTTCTACTCGCACTTTCCTCTCGAGAGCAGCGTCAAGCGGTGTGGAAAAGCTTCCAACGACTACGTCGACAACGCACGACGCCGACGTTAACTGAGCCTCGAGATCACTTAATCTATCTGCTATCTTACTCTGCGTTATATTCTTCAAACTCTTTTTATCACGAGATACGAAATTCTCTCGATATCTTTCTCATTATTCAACTAACGACTTTGACTCTATGTTATTAATTATCCACTATGACACCGATAACGAACGATTTAATACTCGAACTCGACGATTCATTGCCGCGAGTGCAGTTACACACTCATTCGTTAATGCAATTATGACTTAATTATATTTTGCCGGTTCGTTATATTCGACGTGAAGTGCCCCCACCACGCCTACGGTAGGGCAAAACGGTGACACCTTCATTATTACTGTACTCAACTTCTACACATTGTGTGCGGAGTGTCCGTGTGTGCTGTTCACTACGACGATGCATTGAGAGAGGGTGAGCATCGGAGAAAATACACAGTACGGCTTAATTAATCGATAATTGTGACAATCGTCGGGACTGCATTCGATGTTTTTGTGTAACCTAATTAATTCACAATCTTGAAACTAACAATTATTATTTCATGTGATTTTTTTTTTTTTTTTCTTCTTTTTCTCGACTTAATAAACCATTTTTTTTTCGGTGTATCCTCGTTATTTTTGTGGTGCAACGAAAAATTTAACGATAATTTGAAGTGTATGAAATTCCCGCGATTTTATTTTTGTGTGCAAAAAAAAAATTACAATGCTCGACTAAATTTAATTACATTAACGCGAGTGTGAGACGTAAAATTTTGGTCAAACAGAACCATTGAAATCTGCGGTTATTAAATTTGTCAGTGCAACGTAAATATTGTGAGTTTTTACGAATGGATAAAATATTTTTCGAAACCGGAAACAGCTGTGACTCGAGTGGCGGGGAAAAAGATTTAAAAAATGGAAAAATTGACGGTCCGAGAGACTGTTGTACTTCGTATAACGTAGCGCATCCGTGTCTAGTAGGTTTCGCACGTACCGAATAACCGATATTCACTCGCGATATCCACTGCAACCGGGAGTCGCTAATACACCTCATAAATATCTCGTACAGTTCCGACTCTCGGGCCCCATACGCTTCCCAGTCTCTTTCAACTATGCTGCCTGCCTGCCTCGCGTTCCTTTGAGTTTCGGGAAATCCCCGAAGGTATTACCTCGAGAGTCATGCGATATTCTTCCTCTTGGAATGGCCCCGGCAACCAGGCCTATCTAAAGTATCCCTCGTGTATTCTGCCGACTTCTTCCAACTTCCTTCTCATGTTCTTTTTTTTCTCCCTCTTTCAATTTTTTTTTTATCGTCTTGTTCGCGTAACAGCCGTTTTTCGGAGTTGCCGAAGTAAACTCGTGAAAACTACCCTTCTTGTGCAAAAAACTCGAGAACTACGAGATTGGTAAATCGTGGGCGGTTCGAGTGGAAAAGGATTATCCGCTAAAAAAAATTGTTTTTAATCAGCTTTACTAGCCCCGCGACGGTGGAAACTTTTTCAAATTTGTTTTTCATGCTTATTTCTCTATAATAATCTTTAATATCCTTCAAATTTTTTGAAAAATAATAAAAAAAAAAAGAGATGCGTTACACAGAGAAGAAGATTTTGCGTAAAAGTTAAACCAAATGAAACGTATAGTTTGGCGGTAAATTCACGAGAATAATTTTACTTCCGGCTCGGATATGCGAAACGGATATCTGCTACACGGAATTCTCATATTTTCGTCCGGTAAAGTCGCGTTTTAGGAAGCTAATCAAAGCCCGTGCAGTCATCCGGTGCATCGGCGAATCCCAAATTTCGCGAAACGGAATACTACGGAAATAATTTTCGAAAAGTTAAATCGATTATTCTAAAGGTCGTAGAATCGTTTTTTCGGCGCTAATCAAGTGGATTTTTACCGGATACAGTCAAATATTAAATATCCGATCATTTTGTATGTTTTTTTTTTATCAGCGCGTAGTCGATCCCCTTAATACATAGCCGACTACGCGGATACACTGTACAGGTCTGGTTAGCTGCAATGTCGATCGAAGCTGGCATGCAGGCTTACGTATGAAAAGCCCCCTCGGGTAGCACGATAGTTGGTCATTTGATCATAGATTTACGAAACGCCAGGGAAGCTTTCAACGATTTACATCATTACGGCGCCAATTTCTTATCCGCGTTTTTTTTCTCACCCTTTTTTTTTTTTTTTCGCTGAATAACACTTCGATAAATTCGAGCGCAATAGAATTAACTATTTTATATTTGCCGTAGTTGACTTTTCTCGGAAACGTTTCCTTCGATAGTCTCGTGACTCTAACGAACGTTACCAGCACCACCAACGTAGCGCTATACAGCAATTTTCGTGCTATAGTAATCGTGCGATACAAGTCTATCATTCTATCGGTAGTATGTGTTGCACTGACGTTGCATTTGCTGTTTATACCGTGGAAGAGAGAGAGAGAGAGAGAGAGAGAGAGAGGGGCAGCAGGAGAGCGTGAGTAGTATAGTTCGAACGGTTAGAGGCGTGTCGATCGAAGTTAGCGCACAAGCTTACGTGGAAATTGCGGTTAAGCTGCAAAATTCTACGGCTGAACGACATTCTATGTAGACGACGAGGGCTCACACACGATAGGATAGTATAATACCGCGCAACGGCTCGAGTCTTGCACCCCTGCCGACTATATCTACATGAGACTGCGTCCTGTTCCGTTATTTCGACGTATACCGTGCATGGATTAGTGCTCGATGTGCGCACGTGCTAAAAAGTGGTCAAGCTTGCCAGGTCTCGGTCACTGCTTTGTTCGTTGAACATGCGAAACGGGAGACACACGCGGTTTGGTCTCCACTCGCGATTCTCTCTGTGCGACGATGCGCGTTTACGATTTCTATTACACGCTCTCCCTGTCTCTTTCGGGGTATTCGGCAATACGTGTGCAACGGTGATCCAACAAAGGCCGCGAGCGCGTGCTAATCCTATCAATGAATAGATATAGCGGGAGTCGACGAAAATCGACAAAAGCCCTAAAAGCACATGAATCACATTTCTTTGCCCGGAAATAATGTAATATCAATTTCGAGGTGTTTTGTTGCCGTTTCTTTGTGTGGGTTCGACGGGAAATTGATTTGTCATTGATATCGAGATGAAAGTTTTTCAAATTTAAATCGTCAAGTTCCATTTTTTTTTTCCTATTTTTTATACGAACGAAGAAGCAAATGTGTTTTAAAATGGCATAAAGTTTATTGTTGCCTTCGTTCATATCTTTGAAATTGCGAACTCTTATGTCTCGTATGACAATCTTTTTTTTTTTTCCACGTGGCACAATCTTATTGGAAGTTCCAGTAAGTGTTTGTTCTACTTTCACGTTTACTTTGCTTATCGCGTGCGGATTCGAGGTTAAAATACATATGTTTTTTTTTTTTTTTTTTTTTTTTTTTTTTTTACATTACTGAAAATGAGAGAAACTCGCGGTAGTGATAATAGACTGCGTCAAAAGTGAACCTGCAATCACTTAACGTACTCGAGATTCGTGGAATTCGCGAGCCATCGCACTAAATAAAGAGCTTTGTCTACTTCGGGTCTCCCGCTATATCATATATCGATCGTCTGTTCGGAAAACCGTAAATCCGCAAGAGCTCATCCGTACTATTTGGTTGTCGATAAAATTAGATGATCGAGAATACGCAAGGGGCGTCGCTAACCGCTGCGGCGAGATGTTCCGGTGGTTCGGCGAAACGCGGCAATTAATCTGTGGGTTATAGAGACACTTTAGCGTTGCGCACGGAAGCTCGGTCTCGAAAATCCTCGAAGCCAAAGTGACGCTGTTTCCGCATAACGATCAGTGACACGATATTTCATCAGATATTTTAATCCCATCATCGATTCAAATAGTGCGCGACGTTGAAAACAATGAAAAAAAAATTATTCAAGTTCCTAAATTGGAAAACTTCGAGAATGTTTAGTGCCAGAAGTTGTTTGAGAGAAACAGGTGTTCTCGTGGAGTGCAATGAGATTCCGGGTGGTTACGTGTATTCTACGACTACTAGAATTTTGCTGCATAAATAGAAGGAGAGAAAGAGAGAGAGGGCGAGAGTAACTTCGCTCTGCGAACTATGACTCTCTAGTGAATTCGGTTCAAGGTATGGCCGCAGTAGCGGGCATTTATGGATTTTCAGACGACCGTCACAGCAGGTTCTCCGAACATCGGCATCATGCGTGAGTTTTCAAACAATTGCGAACATTTTTTATTTTTTTTTTCAAATTTATCACGAAAAATAAAATAGTCCGCGTTCGGAAATACCTATCATTCTCAAAATTACGTAATTAGAAATGTAATTATATGAACGAAGCACGGGACCTTGAGATCCTCAAAGTCTCATCGAAGTTTCCGACCGGAATATGATTTAGATTAATCCCCGGAGAAACGCGAATGCATCTGCTACGATACAATCTATCGAACTTTGCAATACGACAAACTGTTGAAATTAAAGTCGAAGGAAAATTGATTTCTTCCAATCTGCAAAAGAACAATAGAATTATTTTTTAATAAATGTTAAATTGTTGATATAGCAAAAAATTTGCCAAAACATTTCCCAACCCTGCAAAAAAAATCGTAGGGTGAAAAAACACAATTGTAGTGTCCTAAAAGGAGTTGAAAAGCATCAATTTTATGTACAATTTGGATTAAAAAAATTACACTAAAGTATGAGTATTTTTTATTCATATTGAACATTAAACAATGTTTGGGGCGTAAATGGAATCTGAATTGCCGAGTCTCTTGATGAAAAAATGCCCCGAGTATGTCACTGGTCGTGACACGTGTTCTTATTAAATATCGTGTCGCAGCAGTGATTGCTTTGATATATACACTCGGAGAATAAAAATAGGTTTGTCTGCTCTCATATCACTTTGAGTGCAGACGATATTTCTCCAATGGTTGGAATTCGCGAAGCTTGTGAAGCTACACGTTCTTCAACGAGTCTGCCAACAAGTGTACAAACTACTAGTAGTACGAATGAAATGAGAAAAATTTGTGCGATACTGCGGTTATAACTGTATCATTGTAGGCAATCCATTGCTCCTCTGTTTTTTAAACTCTTATAGCGCATTCCTCATATGCGATTAAAAAGTTTTATCGTCATTGTTAAGTAAAAGACAAGCGAAACGCTAGACAATGAAAAAAAAAAACAAACAAACAAAGAAACGAGTCGGCAACGTATACCCATTCAGTAGCTTTTCAGACCTCATATTAACGTGAATAAACTTCGCGGCGAAATAATAACATATTTTCCGATATTTCCGTACGATTTTTAATAATCGAGCAATTATTATATACACCTATTATCTCTGTATAATGCAATGAGATATCAAGATCGTCACGTAAAACTGGCTATCATCACATGGCATTGAATGCGCCGCGGCATACGTACGCTGAATTTTAAGGAGACGCGAAACATCGAGTCAAGTCGAATGAAAAAGTTGGAACGAAGAATTCACAGTTTAATTTCTGACCTCGACATCCATTTATTAGTGGATATACATATACGAGTGTACTGCAAAGTTCGTACGCTTTTTATGAGATTCGTTTTCGCCTTTGCGAAAAGTAGCAGAAAAAAAAAACATTTACGATCTATCATAATTCGACACATGTAATGACAAAATCTTGGTCTGCGATCTACATAACTATGTCCAGAGATCAATCGAACAACAAAGTAATTTAAAATAGTCGCCAACATGCACGTCCGCGAGGTTACCGTCTAGTTACGAGGTTTCACAACCGAGTGTCTCATTATTTATTTATAAAGGGACACGCTCATCGTTCGTACCGCCGAGTCATGCATTAACTCGTATCTTTGAACGAAATCGTCGAATGGGCAAAAAAAGAAAACCTTCTATATGCAATTGTTAATTTTTATGTGCATATTTCGGTGCGCTGCATCAGTCTATCGATCACGGAGTGTTCGGTCAACCCAATTAATTTCTGAAATATATGATACTTTCGACAAACTGAACGAAAGTCTCAGACGAGCGGACAATATCAGCTCTTTCGGTTTTCAAACCGACGGGCTTTGTATGCAAAAAGAAAAATGCTATAGATTCATTCACGTAAATAATGTTCAAGTGGCGATAATTATATCGTTGTTAAAATAAAAAGTTTGATACGCTTTGGTTACGAAGATAACATTTTAATACATTTATCTCATAAATAATAATCAATTGACTATAATTACTTTGTCATTATCAAAATAGAAGATTCTTGGTGAATGAGAGTACACATCTTCCGGTCAATAACGCTTTTCTAATTCGACGAGATTTCTGCAAAAGAATTTTTACCGCAAAAATCAATGAAGCTTGCGATGTGTGTATAAAAAAAAAAAAAAAAATGAAAGCACATTATAGAAACATCGACGCCACTCTCGGCTTGGAAATATTATGCTTGTTCTGTATCGATGACAAAGTGGATGCACCGAGCTTTTCTCCTACCCTCGCCATTACAATAGAGGGAAAAATATTCACGAAGCTTGTACAGCAATCTCGCGAAAAAAGTTTCAGGCAATGCAATCTTTATTCAAATTTGTATATTTATATGTAATTGCCTCATACAAATTTCATGCAACATCGCGCGGTTACAAAAAAAAAAAAGAAAAAAAAAAAAAAAGAACATTTTTCACTGCAGAGTTCGGGTTTTTCCTCGGGAGCCCGAAGCATATACTTGCAATTTCAATTTTTCAGCGTCAATAAGTCTCTCAACGACCCTCGGCGATATCTTCAGTTTTTTTCGAATTTGCCAAATTTACGGTATTGAAGGAAAAATCGATTCTGGCCAATGACAGCGCGGTCGGTTATCGCGAAATAGAACTATACTACACGTATTATACAACAGACAGTTCGTATATCTATAAATTCCTTTGTGCCCATTTGATGCCGTGTGGCAATGATTTTTTGGATTTTCTGGAAGGAGATCAGTCTCGTGAATCGTGGAAACCAATGCGAGATTAGGAGCAATCGTGAATGTGCAGTATTGTACCGCAGTTTTGAATGCCAACGGCAAGGTATTCCACGCTCGTTTAATTGATTTCCGATATCGGAGCTCTGTTGGTATCGGTTGCTGATACCGACCCCGGTTGCCGCCGGACCGTCCTTCGGAACCGTTGTGGCACGGGAACTATGTGTCCTCACAATGAACTATCGATGCAGCAGAGAAGCATACTGCTGCTGCTGGTTATCATACGGTAATAGAACCCTATTCATAGGAATCATGTTCATTATTTGACACCGATTGGATATCTGGTGCGAGAGGTGTTTCGTCGACAACGTCGGCACAAAGAAATGCGGACAGCAGTTATAACGGCGACGTTAGTCATTCGGCTATAA
Organism: Buathra laborator; assembly: GCA_934046635.1. Lineage (NCBI taxonomy): Eukaryota > Metazoa > Arthropoda > Insecta > Hymenoptera > Ichneumonidae > Buathra > Buathra laborator. The sequence continues at coordinate 13,796,472 of OW203900.1, forward strand.
CATTATAATCATAAGTTGCATACGTTTCGGAAAATTGGCGATTGTTATGCTTCGCAGCCTTTGAAATACCATAACAGGGCTACACGTACAATTTAGTCAATTAACGAGAAACCAATACGCCTTTCGTTTAGGAAAGACGAAACGCGCGATAACTAATTTTAATTAATTTTACAACGGAAACGCAAGTGTACTATCGATCTTCCACTGCTTTTCCAAGTTTCACTTGTTATCGCGACGAACGAAACATCGACGATGCTCTTTCGAGGTCAAACGATTTTTATTATGTAGAATGTTGAATACTTTTTCGCGGTATGATGTACCGTTATTAAGGGGAGGATTATAGCGATTTTTGCCTTTTTCTCAATAAGGTACAAACGTTGCTTTCGCTGTGCTCCAGCGATTTTTGCACTTTGTTAACCCGTTGATTGCGCACTCATCTTGGCACGACTCTCAATTTTTTTTTCTACCAGTATGTCCTCAACTGTTGAACTAACAAGTCTGTGGATCCAATTAATAATTGTTGAGGACTTTCATACAACAATGTTTAAGTTGGAGATCGAAAAATTACATTTTCTTCGCGTAGAGCTTCGATCTGTTTTCTCTTTTCCATTGCGGCGCATTTGTTCTCGTAGAACTTGGATGCATACTGGTATTTTGAATTAGAAATTTGAATATATCTTATGATAAAGTTAACATATCGCCACCCCTTAAACTTGATATCTACGGGGGGAGGCGGGAGGGAGGGGGGTGGGGGTGGAAACGAGTTCGGTGTGAGTTTTGGGAAGAAGAACGCGCGGATGAGTAATACAACGTTTCTTGGCATGGTATCCAGAAACTTTGGTTATCGCCATCCCCGACACCAATGTGTCTCTTCACTCTGACGTATATTCTCCACGGGATAAGTCGTTAATGCGTCTGGAAGAGATTTAGGCGAAACCAAAACGATTCGAAACTGGGCTAAGTCTGCGATGCGAAACTTACTCGTAAAATTGTATTTCCTGCTACGAAACCGTAATTGCTTATAGCACCGCGTCAAATTTGATTTATGTTTCATTTGCAACGTTAGTTATTATGATGCAATCGATGAAAATCGTAAATTATTTTAGCGCGATGTATTGAACATACATTCTCGATGTTTTTTTTTTTTCTTAATTTTAATTCAAAGTTAACCAAAGCGCAACTGGGACACGGCGAAACCATAACTGCCACCAGAACCATACAAAATAACTGCACACGCGAGAGATACACGGAATGGGATACATTATCGCCGCGAATCTGTGTCGTGTTACGGAGCCGTAATAGGTTTTCTTCTATCGCGGAGGCATTCCGATGATGCGAATGGCACGATGCCACACATAAACGCGAACATAGATACGCGAACAGAGCCAATAATACTTTTTCGACGTTTATGTACACGCGTATCGCATAAAGGAAAGCATAAATAGTTTCGACGTGCCAATTTTAACTCTGATGTATCGACATTCGCGGCAGTTGAAGGAACTGAAAAACATATTTAAGGGTATAATAAAATATTTTCATGAAATCCATGCAGGGAACAGAGAGAGAGAGAGAGAGAGAGAGAGAGGGACATAGAAAGACTTTACGCTCATATATACAGTGAACAAAGTAAGGTCATCGCCGAGCCGTTGCCTCGTGGAAACCTTTGAAAACTTTTTTTTCCTCTGTTTTTTTATGAAACGAAGAGTTTCCTCGTTTTCTACTACTGTCATAGATAATATATACTCATTCTACTTCAACGCGCTCGCGGATTTCTCGTCCTGATGCTCCGTTATCCACGTAGCAATGTAACATATGGTTAACCACAGCCGAAGGCGCCAGCAAACACAATTTAGCACGATTTCGGTGTAGATATGTATTACAATACAGGAAGGTAATATACATATCCATACGGTCGTACATAGCGTACGTATTATGCAAGCAGATGCTAGGAGACAAACGCTCGTCGGAGAATCGTGGACCACACGTTTCAAATTACCTCTGCAATTTGTTTAGTCAACTTAAACTACAGGACCCAATGTCCCGAGCCGAGGATATTTCACGCTTTCCTCATTATTTATTCAGGTCCTCGTAATTCGATAATTGCCGACCGTATTACTCGGGAAACAACATTCTCGGTGGAGTTCGGATAATTAAGAAAACACGACAACTTCAGTAACTGTCGAGCTGCCCAACGGCGGTTCGGTGTGCCATTTAAATAATGACAACCGAATGTTCGGAATAAAGTACAGAAAAAATCCATAAATTAGTTTCTTGTCTCGTCTACAAAAATAATATGAGTGTTTACAGTTGACTTTTTTATTCGTCAAAAACAACACTTAAGGTACTATAATTTTTTTTTTTAATCTCTTTGCATCAATATGGAATGCTTCGAATGTGAAAAGTCTTCAAAAGTTCGCGTTTCACAGTTAAATAACGTGAAGTGTGCACCACTTTGTTCAACACTTGCAGGCCGTTCTGTTCGATCCTAAATTCATTAAAAAAAATCGATGAAACGACGGATTTCCCTCGAATTCCTTCATGAAAATGAAAGCAATTGCATGTCACATGCTCTCTTATGAAAAAAAAAAAAAAAAATCTTCATTCATAAAATAGCGCGAAAATAGTTTCACAGAACGAAATCACCCCGTAAATTCGCTGAAAGCATTTTCCACTCTAACTCTGGCTGAAAGCTTCGCGAAATCAATACCATCTTCAAAATATATCTATCGTGTATTTGAACCGTTACCGCTTAGTATCCGTAATATCGTGTACTATATTCACTATATGACGGAATTTTGCCAATGCCACAACAGGGTGGTAGAGGGGAGGGGGAGGGGGGGATTGGGAGATTTCTCTACCTCTCTGTCGCACGCAGCCGGTGGTATTAGGGCGATAATATTTCCCAATAAATAATAACGCGAGTACGCGCGACAAGGAGGGGTTGGGGTTAGCGCGTGTAACCTACATGGCGATATAGACTGTCGCAGCGGGAGTGGCTGTTGCCGATGACGGGACACCGTACTGGCCTGTGCACTGACTGTACATAGTCAGATGTCAGCGTGTATGCAGCTGCAAACGAGGGCGTAGCTTTGCAATTTGCCACTGTAGTACGCACATGACGCGCGGGATTACGAATCGCCACCATCGGCAACGGGGTGGAACACAGAAGGGTATATTCCGCGGCATTATCCATCCACTGGGTAGTGTGTATGTGTGCCATAGCGAATGTCCAGCGGGGTCTCGAGCTGAAGACTTCGCTGACTCGGGTGACTGACTAGGAAAAAATCGACCCACGACATTTTCCGCGAACTCTGCTTAAAGCCCTCGAGCCCCGTTTTTTTTTTACCTCACATCCCTTTTTTTCTACTTCCTCCTTCATTTTCTCGACAGTTTAATGGCAATCCCAGTCGTTTGGTACATTCCTGCATCGCTTTTTTTTGTTCATTTTTCGCCATTTTTTTTTTCTTTTTTTTTTTTCTTGTTTTCCTCTATCCCTTTTGTCTGCACAGTGAATCTGTCATAATAGAGAAAGAGAGAAAGAGAATAATAAGAGACGAGAGTCAGAGCTCGCTGCTCGATTGAATCGAGGAACAAAAGTAGAGATCCAGTCCGAGAGCTGTCCGGATCGATGTCGCCACTGCGGAAAGCGCGGTGACGTCCCCTTTTCATTCTCGGAAAGACGGAATTTACGATGTAACTCGAGGACACGCGGACGCTTTCTCGTAATTTATACACACGAGTACACGTATATATATGTTGGACCCAACTGCGACCTTTCAATTTGTAATTTCACGAAAGCTAATAGAGGAAATGGTCGCAGTTGCCGAGGGAGGATCTCGAAGTTTACCAGAGAAGAAGCTCTCGAGGTGCAATATCGATGTGGACGAAACCATGAAGTTTGAGAAGAAGCGATCGAGTTTCAAGTAGCGCAGCATTGAGTATCTACGATTATCGAGCATCAAATTCTCGGGATGTATATCCGGTTATTAAATTAGTCGATGAATTTTCACGAATTGGGCATTACGGAGGTATCGATCGGGCTTATCATATCGATATATATCTGCATTATTTTCTCGGAAGTTCCTTTAAATTATTGGCAATTAGACAACGAACGTTGCGCTTTTGATCGGAAGTTTAGTTATTCCCTTAAAATATGAATTATCGAACAGGAGTTCGCGAACTTTTTCAAACCCTTCAATCACGAGGAGACACTCGATTATGACGTCCTTATTGGTCATACGATGCTCTGAATAAAAAAAAAATCATTTTACCTCGAAAACTGGTGGATTGATTGCGAATTCCGGGAAAAAAACTTCAAGGCACTTGTCGACGCTTAGCCTTCGCTCGCTCCTCAAAGAAACTCATCGCGGCGACTGTTAATTGGAAAGTGAAGGAGTTTTCGACGAGCAACGAGGTGCCAATTAAATTGTTTTCTTTTTTGTGCTCTGTCGGTGTTAAAATTTTCCAATTGATATATACGGAGCATTCGAAGGAGTCTATATATTTGTATTTTATATCAATTAGTTTCGCTCCATTTTAATGATCGTTCATTTTTTGAAAAAAAAAAAAAAAAAAACACAATTATTCAGAGCGATTCATTTATTGACCTCGTGTCGACGAGTTGTTCAATAAACTAATCAAAATTTCGAAACATTGCAACAAAAAGTTACGAAGGTGGATATTTTATGTTATTATTGATACAGAGAATAATTTTATCGATTGATTCATTTCAAGTGACGCATATTAAAATATAAATGAGCACTTTTCATTCTAACGTGTAGTGAAAAATTGCTTTCTCTATTTGAACTCGTAGAATAGACGCTACTTTATTGCGTGTCGTCTCTCATTCGATTGACATTAAAATATTTGTCATTCCATAATGAGATTCGTGGTTGATGAAGCCAGAAATAAGGGGAATCGAGTCTCTCTCTCTCTCACAGAGTGTATTCGAGACCATTAAACGACTGAACCGTGAATTATTGCCCTCCGAATAGCGCAAGAGTCGGATCGAAGGCTCGGTACGAACCGTTGCTTCATTCCGGATTTAGCGCGGAACGAAGCCGATCCGAAAGCCGTGAGGGATTTGAAGTGTTGCGAACTCACCGAGAGAGCCAATATTTCACCATTGAGTCAGATGAATAATATTTTTGCCCCAATCTTCGAGTGCAGAACCCCGTCTTCTTCTTGAAGTATCTATAGACGATACACGAAAAAAAAAAAAAAAAAAACCGAAAAAGCAATATTTTATCGAATTTTTTTTATTAATGAATAGAAGTGATCCGTTTTCCAATAAGTAAAAATCATACAAACCTTTTTGACTGACGCTTTTTTTTCAATTTTTTTTTTTTTTTTGCGATTTCCGACCCCAACGTTGCAGTAGCCATTTGCTGTTTTGCGTTACCCATTATTTCGTCACACGTTGTCTTCATCTCGTTGAATAAGAAACCATCGTACTCTTTGATGTGTCTCATCTTTTTCTGAGATTCTCTCTTCATTAAATAGGTAATGAGAGCGTAGCGTAATCGGAGTGCTTGAACCTTAGAGACTATAAATATAACATTGTATATTCCATAGACGTTGCGCAGCAGCAGCATCCACTATATTTCGCAGTCGAGACGTAAAATTAATTTGCACTTTTAATGCAGCCCAACCCTTGTTGGACACTCGATCAGCGTTACGTGGCCGTAAATTCTTGCGCACGTGTCGACATTTGAATTCTCTATGCGCGCTCTGTTGTACTTCTTTCGCTTCTATTTTTCTGCTGGTATATAGCTTGAGTTTAATGGCATTTAACGTTAAATACACGTCAACCATAAAAGTGACCGATTTTTGCGTTTCTACAGTACTTAAATATGGCGACAAAACGTCGGCTCCGACTTTCATTGCTTCTATTATTAACTCAAATAAAGTTTCGACTCTCGTACACGAAAAATTTATTAATGTTTCGTCGTTGTTGCTTTTCAAAATTGCTACAGAAATGAAACCTCACGCGTTCGAATTCGTTGCTGAATAAAATAAGCTACACAAATTCATGACGATAGGCGTTGCGAATACCACCGTAAAGCGTGAATAGTCACACCGTTGATTCGTTCAAACACGTCCAACGTGTATGCAGTGTAATGCCAGATGGCATTGAGGGTAATGGTTGAATTTATTGTCATGAATAAAGGCGCACGTTTTGAGGTTCCGGGTAGAGCGAGCGTAGCCAGTGTGTCTAATGGACGTGTGCATGTCACGACACAGGAAGTAGTAGTGGAGGGGCTACGGTCAGACGACCGGTGTGTATTTGGTGCAGTGACGTCGATAACCGTCGTCGAGCATAGCACGCTAACGCCATCTCGCCAAATCTCATTGAAACATTGCGAGGGCGGTACTCCGTGGAGCTTGAAAAGCTCAACGCGCTCTACCGGAAGGTAACATTCCGTGAGTTTCTGCAAACCCGGAGTGTGTTACCTCCGAAAAGGGACGTTTTGCTCCGTTGGAAAATCGATCACAAATATGCATTCCACTTTCGGAGACAGAGTTCGCTGTCTGACGTCGTCCAATTTTTTTTGTAACCCGACATTTCCGTTCTTACGTTCAGGACGAAGGTTTCGTAATTCCACACGCGATAAACTCGTATTCAATTTTTTTTAACACAAAACTCTATTTGTTTCGATACAATCGCGTAAAACCAAATTATGCCGAATTTTGACGAATTTGATCCATTAAACGAACTATAGTAAGGTAGAGGGATATTCCGATGAATCACTGTCTTTTACATATATATATATATATACGAATAACGATATATTTTGGCTGCACAGCCAGTCTAAACATTAACAAACTCTAAGATAGTGTGCAGAACACCGTCTGACGAGTATCGGGCTGCGACTACTTTCTAAGAAGCCCTGACGCACGAGATGCGACTACTTGCGACAAGTATTCTCGATACTAACGGCGAGGGCTTTCTCTCGCTTAAATACACGGCTGTGCAAACAAAGTTTGTACTATAATCGTCGAGTGTTTGGTCAGTTCGCTCCTCTATCTCTCTCGGTACTTTCTACGTTTATTTGATTAAGTCTATCATAAGGCGTTATTGTTGGAGAGAGAACAAGCAAACGCGGAATAACGAAACGCCGAGAGAGAAATAGGCAAGAGGGGTGGCATTGCCCAGGGTGTAAAGTGCTATTAATATACGAGGAAACGTTAAATATAGACGAAAAAAAAACCACTTCGGCTGATGATCGATGGATCAATTTATTATTCGAGTTGAAACATGTGGCAGGGTCTCGATTGCCCGTGGCGAATAAGAGCAGTGTCAATCTTTACGATTCGATGCGGACGATTTCCGGTTAAAGCCCGAGGCGTGCGCCACCTCAATCGTAGAAACTCTCTCGCTCTTCCGACAGAGTAGTGTGCAAATGTTCCCTTGTGCCAACATCACGCTGTCGGAATAGTCCATCGTTGAACTCTCTCTTGTCTGTGTTCTCTTCCCGTTCGTTTGACGTCACACGCTGATCGTTAGCACGATGCGGCGAGGACAGGGCGAGCGACGAAAGGGAGGGGAGGATAGAGGCGAAGAGCAACGCGAGCCGCCTCTCGACGAGCCTCGGTGGCAGTGACCGAATTATTATAAATAATCTCCCTCTGTGTTTACCGTTGTGAAGTGGCTTATGTCTACTACTTCGTTCGATGCCAAAATAAAACTTTTCTGCGCCCTTTCCTTTTTTATCATCCATCGATTCGTGTTCTACTGTTTTTCTTATCTAATATGTACGAAGCATCGATGTTTAAGATTTAATCTCGTTCGGCATTTGGAACGTTAAATATTTCGAAGGTTTCGTCGGGCAACAATCATAGTTACTGTTGTTTTTTATCGGAGAATGGAGCAATAATATCGTTGAGTAAAATACGTTGAATAATCGAAAAAAAAAAAAAAAAAACTCCAGACATTCGATCGAAAGAAAGAAATCCGTAATATCTGCTTTGTTTAAATTGAACTCTCGTTAAAATTTAAATTCATTTGGAATTCATTTTCACTGATCTAAAGATCGTATTTGTAGGAAATTGGGTAGATTGGTGGATATCGATTGGACCTTGCATTCCATATACTTTTTTATCACATTTCCTCTCAATACTTCGATGTTTTTTTTTTTTCTTTTTTTTTTTTTTTTTTCATCCGCTCCAGTTCGGAGAGGGTTCGCTCAAGGCCAACGGTGCCAGTGGCCCGAATAAAGTTGCCATGGGGTTTGTAACGGTGGTTTTCCGCCAGAGAGCGTTCTGGTTATTTCATTGATGTACGAGAGATGGCCGCATTCACGGGAAGCGTTTGCCACCCCATCGAAGCGCTTCTATGCGGAGAAGCAGCGGCAACGGCAGCGAGGTGACCTACATTGGGTCGCCTAGCCACGGCTGTAACTTGCTCTGCTCCACCTTCGTACCTCGAAGCCGGTGAATGGACCCCCGACATGACGCACACACCATAGCGCACACGAGCGTTTTTTCGCGTGAACCAACGACTCCCCCTATCCCCATCCTCCTTTCTCCTCTACCTTCATTCTCGCAACCGAGGCTACCGCAGTCGTTCGTTCGTTCGTTCGTTCTCTCGAATCCGCACAACGCCGTTGCACACTCATCCCCGCGCACATGCTCTTCGCACCATTGGAAATTCTCGTCTCGACGATAAGCCCATATTGAGTCGAGAAAACAAATACGGCAAATCGGTCGAACGAGACGATTATCACTCGTCAACATACATTTTTTTCACCGCATCTATTTTTCACGATTATTCTGAAGCTCCCGAGATAGAAACAGTTTTGACGATTACATTTTTTTTTTTTTAATCTAATTGACTTTATTATCAATCGTTTCGATGACGTTTAAGTCAATAAATCGAATCGAATTTCTCAAGACTCGGAAATATCGAAAATAAAAAAAATGATAATTACGTTCTCGTGATTTCGTCATAGTGTCATAATTTCTTCGACAACGGGGCGTAATTTCATTGAGGACGATTGAATCGTACTTGTCAACCAGAATCGAAGCGAACACAGATAGAGGGAGAGAGATGAAAAGCGAGTCCGCGGGTACGGTCTATCGAGTTTGCAAATGGGTCAGTCGATGCTGATTGATCGCATAGACACCGACAACCACCGCAAGATGTTGCCTCGTCGGGTTCTGCTATGGGATAGATGGAGAGGCTATTATTCGAAGGGGATTCGCGTGAGAGCGAGACGAATTGACGCTACGGTTAAACTGTCGAAGCGATAATTGATCGGCAGAAACTGTGCTACGGTTCGTCAATGAATTCTCAGTCCCTCCCCCCCCCCCCTTTTTCTCTATCAAGAATCCATAGTTTAACTTACGTCAGCGCTGTTTTCTCAGTTGAAACTTCAGTTACATTGGAAAATTGCTCGACGATATCGACAGCTCTAAAAAGTTTCAAGATTTCGTAAGATACTTGTTAACCAAACGGCAAAAGAAAATTAATTTTTTTTCTTATCGAGAACCATTGTTATTCCGAAAAAGAATAGATATAAAACATGTGGAGTGAACGACAGGATAAGATAGACAGTCAGAACCGTTGGGATAGCGATGTTTTTTAAGCGAAAAACAAAGTAATTTAATTTTCTTTTATGTTTTAAGTTGATAGACTGTAAGTTTTTAAATATACCGTCTATAAAAAAAAGCATAAAAAAATGATTCGTCTATGAAAAAAAAGTCGCGATCGTAATTGCCCTGACTGTCGTAGTTATCCATGTTAACCGTAAATAATTAGAATTAAAATTGCTTAGAAACATTTGAGGTTAGATGTCCCGAATTGAAAGTTGTAATCACGCGCCTCGTCTGGTATGTTCGAAATTCGTGCTTTGATGTACGATTGCCCCAAATGCGCGCGAACCCTTCAATCTCCACAATACACAGGTAGCACAGAGAACCATCGTGAACGAGGAGTGGGGGTAGCAACGAAAGCGGAGTTTGCTATTCAGAACACGTGGGTTTAACTATAGTTAATTGCATTCGCGGTGGAATCGATTGAAACCACTGCAATATTGCACAGTTGAATAGAAAATAAAAAAATATCATCAATTAGAACGCCGAATGGTATTGCGCAGTCAGAGTTCTGAGGCGGTGTGTGGGTTATATAGTCCGTCGATTGCGTGCGCGAAGTTATCGGTGGAGCTGTTGAGCCCCCGCGTGTAGGCGTGGCGCGACATCAGCGTCGATGTGTTTTAAGAGGACTCGAGGCCCTTTGGCCTTTAATCTTCGTTCGGCCCGAATGTTGTCACTTCTAGGCTCTCTCTCTCCCGTCAAGAATCCCGTCACCACCCCGTCGGGTTTAAGATCAATCATCGAGTAGGAAACATATCCACCGAGACATCCCCCAACCATCCGTCCACTTCCCTTAAGCCCCGCGGCGCATTGTCTTCGCTAAAAGAGTTTTCGAAGCCAAGCACTTCTCGTCGGAGATGCTTTGTCGCCTGTGGCTTAACGCCGCTCGCTTCGGCTCGAGTGTTGTGCCTTCCGGGCTTCGGAGAGATCGGGGTACATTGACCTTTAGTCGAACATCGATTGCCCAAGAAAATCTATTTTTCCTCCATTTATTTTCGTAGCTCACGGAAAAAATAGAATTAACGAGAATTTTATTCAATTGTTATGCAGAAAGAACATAAAAATTGATCGTAAAATTCCCATCGGCACTGGTTTGCACTCAAGATATCAAGATGCACATGTTCCCTGTGTTAAAATTCTTTAGGTTAACGTTATGTAAAGAAAAAAAAAAAAACAGGGTGGGACACAACCTTGGGGATGGAAATCGTCCAAAGTATTATTTCGAATGGCCGGATAGCTGCAGACGGGAGAGAAACGCTTTGTTGGCTTACTTCCACGTCGCGTTGCGGACTGAATTCTGGTGGCCCAAATTCACCGATATTTATTGGACTACACACAGGCGCTCGAACTTCGATCGTATTATTTGTGAAAGACACGAAGATAGAAAGAAAGATAAGAACTCCCTCCCTCTTACGTTACTCGAGACTCTCGTGCCCCACTGACGGATGTTTTCTTAAAAAATCCCTTACCGATTACGCTGCAATTCGTTCAATCGTAGATTTCCGGCATTATGAATTTTTAATAAACGATAGTCAGAGAATATAAAAAGTAATTTTCTTTCTTGTTCCCAAAGACTTTCCGCCCCGTCGGCCGTGCAGCTATTTTATTTTCAATTAAATCGCCAGATCTTCCCGTCGGCGATCCCTCAAGTCGACATCATTCTTGCCGAGGAAAGTAAAAAAGAAAAAAAGTGCTTACTGCGGGAAAACCTCTAAAACCTTCCTACCGTCACTGTGAAACTCCAATATATCGTTCTTCCTCTTCCGATGATGTAATTTATTTGACGATATTGCCATATCCCCCTCCGCACTTTTATCGGTTTAATACGTCGCGGGGCTATCCACCCGGCTGTGTCCCTTCTGCATCCCCCCTCCGTCCCACCCCTCCGCGCCTATTGTGCTTTTCTTATCAGAAATCACGTCTACCGGAATTTTTCGTTGTATATAGTATACGACCGTCTCGTAAAAGCCCGGCCGTGGAAACTTATCGCGGTGTATTGGTTGCTCGACGAGGCTCGTATTATCGTATGGCCGTTCCTCTCCTACCCCCGTGGCCTTAATAATCGATTTCGATTGGTGCCCATAGTCCCGTAGTCAAACCGAGCGGATACTCAATAGGATACTCATGTACCCTCCGGTATATACGACCGACCGCCCCTCGCTATGAATAGGGTCAACTCTCCGCAACGAGGCACCCATTTCAATTGAAATTTCTCCGATACCAACATATAATCCCCCCTTTCTCGCTTTCGTATAATCCAACGACCCTAATTATACACACAATCGCCTACAAACATAAATACATTTCATTCACATTCTATTTTACCAATAATATCGGAGAAAAAGAAAAATGTTTCTCTCGAGTGGAAAGTAGAGTACGACAGTGGGTGAGCATCAAACAATGAGGCCTATCGCTATGTGTCCCACAGCGTGGAAATACAGGTAGTCTGTTGACGAGGGTGTACAACGGAGAAATGTTAGCCATATAGTAGTCGGGCGTCTGACCGCGTGGCCCGTGACCACTGGCGATGTCGATATCGCCAGTGGTTGCACGGATCGTGGCGACTATGAAAGGAGATAGAGGCATAGGTGGTATGGCTCCCTTCTACCGAGCACACGCCATGCCATAGCATAACCGTATCCACTGGCGCAGGAGAACGCGCAAGCTTTACACGCCGTTTCTGTCCTACAAACTGCTGCTGCTGCTGCTACAGTGCCAGTCTGCACTACTCAAAACTCCGGTGGCGCGCGCCTACCTACCCTACCTGGCTGTAGATCCGCACCGCTATGAGTGATGCAAGAACCGGTACAGAACGCTTCCGACATGCGCGGCGCGCGTGCAGCTACGAAATGCGTTCACAGACCTTGAAGCTTACAGGGGTGCTTGTGTGACGCGCCGGAAATTCTTGTGGTGGCCCTCACAGGATCAGCTGACTTAATCTGCGATATGGCTGAGACGGAGTGAATTGCGATTAGAGTAGGTGCTTGGATTACGATAGACGGATAGACGCAATGATAGCGATATGGAAGACTAGCGTGCCTCTCCATCCTACGTCTGTCTCGTACGTCCATAAATAGTTACACCGGTTGTACCTGTATCAAGCCCGGGATAGATAGAAAATCTTAAGTAGAGATGGATAGGTAGAAGGTAATGTACGCAAGAAGATAGCGAGGTAGCGAGCGGTAGACATTTGCAGGTAAAGAGCGGAGGAGTGAGTGGCGCTGTAAAGAGTAGAACCACTCATACACACACACACACACACCCACGTCTACATACACATATAGACAGTTGAGGTAAAAGAAAGAGTGAGGGCAAGTGATGCCCGTAGCGTGGGAGGTCTCGGTATAGCGGGCCAGGATCAGTCGCGGGGAGTGGTGGAGGTACACGGGTGCTTCGAGTCAAGCTGGATGGGTGGGTGAGGAGCCGTGGAGAGAGGGGTGTATTGATTGCGCGTCGTTTGCGAAGGAGAGACCGAGAGAGAAATTGGTGCGCGCGAGAGAGAGAAAGATGAGCATCAGCGCCACGGCCTTGTCTCTTCGTCCACCCTGCGCACTGGCACCCTCTTCTCTCCCTCACCTTCCACTTTTCTCTCCTGCCCTATCTATCTCGCTCGACGTTGAGTCTGGCTTTGCCTTCTCTGTGTATCTCTCGCTCTCTTGGTCTTCCTCCCTCGTTCTCCGGTGTTCTGGCCCTTCTGTTGTTCCCCGAGTCTCTTCTCGCTTGGCCAGCCCCGACGTATACCTACACCCGTATTCTCGCCCCTGCTCGTCGGGATCAATGCCGTCACTGCATGCACTGACTCCGGGGGGGCAGCATACCGATGTGTGTTCCCATTGTGTTGCGCTTATTCGCCAGGTATATTCGCAACAGTAGCACACAGGTGTACACACGGCTACTTTTTTTTTTTTCATCCGGGCGTACCGGCCCGGTGATTATCACCGTTGATGCCGAGAACAAGAGAGAATCGTTGGAGTAGAGCAAAGAAGGGAGTCGGGAGTCGGGATAGAGGTAGAGCTCCACATGTACCGCCTGAATTCCTTGGTTCCTTTATAATATTACTCAGAAAAGGGATTACTACCCCGTTGAATCATGCATTCCTCTTTTTATTATTGTACTAATCAGCGATGTAGGTTCAGTGCTGACGGTACCGCACGTTATTTTCAAGATTCTGGTAGAGACTCGCCGCATCTTCAACCTTTCCTTCTCACGCCTCCACCTCCATCTTCAAACGAATCCTCGATTTTAGCAAAGTCCCCCCCCTCCCCGCAATCCTCGGAGCCACCAGTTCTCTTCATCCCCGTCGTTTGCCGAGGTAGAAGACTCGGTGGTACTCGGTACTCGGATATTGTCGCAGGAGCCGAGGTGAGAGCGAGAGAGGGAGAAAGTTACCCACCGGTGTGCTGGCGCATGGCCGAATACCCACGAAAATTCACGACCTCGTGTGCAACTTCGCTCCGAGTCATGCTTGTAGACCAGCTTCCCGAGGCCCTGCGTCTTCAACCGCATTGACACTCGAGCGCGGGCGCAACGCCCGTGTCCTCTCTCGCTCTCTGCGACGAAAATTCTTAGTAACGTTACTGCGGATGTTGAATACACACACACACACACACCTTTGTAACGTAATTGCTTTTCTGCGGTCCTAACGTGTAAGAGAAACCGCAGGGGGTGATCGTTATCCTGCAATGGACCCGGATACGTTTTCCACCTCTCTTATAGCCGGAAGTAACATCTTAAATTTATCTAATTTGACTTCAAATTGCTCTCCAGTTGTTTTACAAGATTTGTGAAAATTTTCATCCCTTATTCACCAAACAGCATAGTATTTCGAAAAAATGGCCAATCAACGAAAAATTTGATTGTTTAGGATTACACGTATTGGTTATTCAGGATATTCGTACCAATTAAAATCCATACGGCAAATGCCTGCTCACTATTGCTATCGTAATGTCTTACATAACAAGGACCTCGAGAGTATCGAGGGGATTGCCGGCTTATGAAACGTCGTCGAGGTCGTCAGGACCGGCAAAACAGAAGCATAACATCCTGGCTGCCTACCTTTCGAAAGACCAAATCGAAGCGAAGCATTCGACAATCGTCGCTCAACGATGACTGGAAATGAAAAATAAATATTGCATTTCCAATATTCGTATAGCGCATCGAGAAAAAAATCCATTTTTGTCATGTGACAAAAAACCATGTGCGCTGTTGCATAACGTAAAACCTGAAAAAAAAAAAAAAAAAAAAAAAACATCCCAGGGCCCGACCCATCGAGTGTCACGTCATTGGGCGCCGACGATAACCGAAGCGGGCTCGTCGCTCGTCGAGCTTTCACGATGTGTTGCTTCGCCTCTCGGGCCAAGCGGCGGCGGTGGCGTGGTGTACGTCGACGAGGGGTGGGGGATTGCCCACGAGAGCTTTTCCCGTGTGTACGATTTGGTATTGGTGATGTACGTACACACAAAAGTCTCGGATGGCGAGTAAGGCACAAGTGAGCTTGCGACGAGAAAAGGAAAAGGATGACAGTCGGTCGCGAATGAGAGAGAGAGCAAAAGAAGCGAGAAGACACATGGTGGGTATAGTCGAAACCAGTAGATGGGAGAGAAAGATAAAAAAGAAAACAGGCGGGGGAGGTAAAGCTTTGAAAGCGACAGAGAACGAAAGATGGATATATATATATACAGGCGTCGAAGAGTAATAAGAGCGAGGTAGAGTTTGCTAGTAGAAACGGCCAGTGGGCAGACGAGGGAGGACGGTGAGAGGAGGGGAACGAGAGGGGGGTGTAGCGCGTGCAAAAGCGAAAGGCCGACAGAGAGGTAGCGCGCTCGGGTTTTCGAGTGAGACGAGAGAGAGAGAGAGAGAGAGAGAGCAGAGCTGGCGGCTGTGTGTAGGAACGTTGGAAATAAGAGAGAAAGACAGATAGACAGATATATAGAGAGAGAGAAGGGATGTAGCGACGCAGCAGCGACGCGAAAGCAGGTGGGGGGCGCGCGCAGCTCAGGCCTGACAGGCAAGGCAGGCAGGCACGCAGGCGGCCAGCGCACCGCTACCGCAGCCTTGCAAGCTCTCTCCCGAAGAAGCTTAGAGCTTACACCTCGTCGCTGTGTGTTCTCGGCGGTGTGTGTCGTCGTCGTCGTCGTGTGTTAAATAAAGAGGGCAAGAGCAACATACCGGGGCTCTCTCGGCTATCAAACTGTTGACTACTGACTCTCATTCGACGTTGTTGTTTCCCTGTGTGTTTCCCATCTCGTTCATTATCGAGATAGAGTGAACGACACGATCGTGCGTGTGCGCGTCAAACGTATCCCGGACGGTGAGAGTCACACAGGAACGTAGACGAAGAATAGAAGCCATAAGAGAAACTGTTGAGATCAGGGTAACCGTGAAACGGCGATAAAAAAAAAAGTAAAAGGAAAAAACGAAAAAAGAGGCGAAGAAGTGTAAGATAAGTGGAAGTGGGGAAAAGAAGAGCTCGACTCTGTACGCGTGAAGAATAAGAATGAACGAGGAGGCTTCATACTTTTATCGTCGTGAGACCCAGGAGTAAAGAAAAAAAAAAAAAAAAACAGAAAACGAAGCTCGAGTACAGAAACACTACGGTGAGAAACGAAGCGAGAGAAGTGCGCGAGCAACGTGTCGGGATAAAGCGAGATAACGAAAGAGGGGGTAGGCGAGCAGGGGGGCGGAGAAAAAAAGGAGTGAAGAGAGCGAGAGGAAGGATAGATAGGATAGATCGTAGGATCGGAGTGAGATAGGTGCTACCACCGTTCCGGTAGCTCCTGCTGCTGCTGCTGGCGCTACTGGTGCTGCTGCCACCGCTGCTGGTACCGAGACTAGACGGCGGTTGTGTTTTGTGTTTCCTCTTCTTATCCTCGAGGATCTTCTTTCCGACGACTCAAACTATTGCTCGATTAATACGAAAGTGGTGATTTTTCAACGCTTGACAGTGATAACTCGCTTCGAGGAACATTCGGAATATCGGATACAATAGAAAATAAAAACGGAGAAAAAAAAACAGAGACATAACAGATTGGACAAGAGATCGTAGTGATCAGGGGAAAAGGTTGGCTGTGAGCAGACATCAGCAAACTGAGATCGAGTGAGCCGCTTGGGCCGTTCGGGATTTTCATTGCGAAACCGTGAATTTGTGGATAAAAGAAACGAATACGAAGCAGATATATTGCCTGTGGAAGAAGAAGAGGCGGTGAGAGACAGAGAGAGAGAGAGGGGAGAGTTGGAAGTGGAAAGAGAGAAGAGGGAGTGAGAGAAAGCTCTCTAGCGATGGACACTCCTAGGCCGTGGGTGTCGGCGTGTCGTCGGTTCGTGCAGCAGCGGTACAGTGGGTGCTAGTGGTAGTAGCGAGAAGAGAACGGACACATAGACAGACAGAATCAGATACATAACTCGAGAGAGTGAACTGGTGGCAGAGAGCGCGCGCGAGGCGCGTCCTCGCGAACCTGAAAAGCTTCAACTGGCATCGGCGACAGTTGCGTGCACACGGGGTGTGTACGCTTCGACGTTATAAAGCTCGTTTATTTTATTTTTTTCTCACTACTTCCCACACTTTTGTGTCTGAAAGCTCGTGGTGTCGATGAGTGTTGTCGATTGTATGGACAAGAGAGGGGAGGAACATTTTTCGAGTCATCGAACGATACGTAATAGAGCGTGGAGAAACGTGTAGAAAGCTCTCAAACGGCGTAGTATATAAACGCCAGACTCTACGTGTATCCACGGGTAGAGCGCGATCCATAATTCGCGTACGCTACCCTCGAGGATGCAATGCTCCGTTCTTTGCCGGGACACGAAGGAGAACGCGACACTCTCGCGTTTGCTACGCTACACGCAACGCAGTTGAAAATAATAAAAAAAAAAAAATGAAAAATACACGCATGGTGTGTTTTGCGTTGCATTGAGCTTTTAAGGGCGGAGACGCAACAACGGAACTTGGAGAAAAAAAAGATATATAAAAAAACACACACACACGCAAAGAGAAAGGAAGAGATTATTTATAAAAATGAATACGAGAAAAATAAGATGCATGGGAAAACAAGTGCGATGACCGGTTTGATCTTTTTTTTTCTCCATAGCTACGTAGTGCTGCCCGTTACGGTTTACTATATCGTAGTATAAAGAGCCCAAAGCATTCGGCTCGGTCTCGTATATTACAAACGTGAAAGGTTCGCGCTCGCGCGGCTACTCCTGCGCGTCTGACTATATCGTTCATACTGTCTACTCGTTGAATACACTTTGGTCCTTCGGAGGACGATGAGGACTCTTGTTTCGTGATCTGCACTTAGAGACTTTTTCTTCGTTTTATTTTTTTATTATTTTTTTTTTTTCTAGTATTTATTATATGTATAAAAATATCTCACAGAGATCTATGTAATAGAATATATTTGCACCTGTTATACGTGAGAATAAAAAAAAGTGTTGATGGTGATGTCTCGTACTAGTGGTGGTAGCAGATTATAGTGATTTCGATCGTGAAGATAATACGAAAAAAAATAAAAGTGCGAAGGAAAATTAGTTCGTGGCTCATGTCGTCTTTAAGCTGTGCGTTAACGTTGCCCGCGTCGTCGTTGTCGTCGTTGTCATCATTGTCGTTAATAGAAAGTTCCTGCCGTGATTTACCGACGTAGGGCCGGGAAGAAGCAGCCATTTTGGTGGCTGTGGGCTGCTGCGGGTGTCAGCGCGGGATTGCAGAGGCTTGCGGGGGAGCGGCGCTCGGGGGCATGGGGCTCGGGAGGGGGAGCCGCCCCCTCTCGTAACCGCCGCGAAGCGCCAAGATTTCCCGCATCGAGTTCATCGAGAAATGGGGGCTGACCCCTGTCCTCAAACCGAGGCAGGACCTACGCCCCCACCGGAATGGTGCGGAGGAAGGCGACACGAGGTATACACAAAACATCCCTCATACACTACAGTCTTGAGTACAACCATTCAATAACGAATCGAAACGATGTTTGTTAAGATTGATAACATTTTTTAAACTACGAAACGTTAAATCTAATAATTATTTTTTTATTTTTTAATTCTAAATCGAAGATATAATGAGGGTTTTCAAATTCGGGAAAATCGGCGGTGTTTGATATGGATTTTTTTCTTTTTTTTTTAACGCAAGTTTAAATAATTTTTTTTTATCGCCGATACTCGCCGATGCACGAGGGTAGTCGAACGCGAGCTAATCCGACAGTCGTTCAGATAGTCCAGGGCTGTCCGGCCAACTGATACGTATGTACATACCGGTAACATGCCTCTTGGCAAATGTCTTCTTGGCTCGAGGCCTACTGTTTCGAGGAACTTTTTATTCTTTCATCCCTGAAAGAAACCTACCCTCTTTCGCTCTCTATCGTGCGTCAACGATACACACACAGAGAGCTCGAATGGTGACGGCGTCGAGGTGAGATACCGCTCGCGAGCTTACCGTGCGATTTCGCGTAAAGCATTACGAGAAGGAGGATGAAAGACAAGGAGGGGAGTGCCGGGTACGTCGATATAACTACATATACTATTCAATTCAATCTTTTTCCACTGTGAAATAACGTGCGGTTTTATTCATTGAAAGACAATCTTTATCTACTTAAAAGAAAAAACTTCTGAAATTGAAGCTATTCTTGCAGGTGAAATTTTGTGATTCGAAGTTTTTTTTTTTTTTTTTTTTTCAAGTGTTAACAATCGCATAACATCTTCGATCGCGAGAAAATAATTTATCGTATTCATCGATAGTTAGGGCTGTTTAATTTTTTTTAAATGCAATTATCCTTCTCTTGTGTAAAATATATTCATTCGAATGGGAGATATGGCGGACGCCAATGGCTCAGGTACACACCTGGTGGTGTTCGTTGGATGCTGCAACGCGCCACGAATAAGCCCGATCGGATACGCCCGAAACCACGAACTTCCTCTTCCACTGTGCACATCTCCCCTCTCTGCGTTTTACCCCGCTATATCACGTTTCTCGAAACGTGCCGGTGCGTCCCCGGTCATCAATCGATTTTCGGGATATATCGAATTATTTCCGGCAGTATCAATGTATCCCATTTATCTTGAAGCCCTCCTAAATCATTTTTTTCCAACTGCACAATCTCGCGGATCACACAAATAGCTCGATTGCAGCATCATCCTCGAGAAACACTGAGGTGTACTCTAATAAATTGATCTCGTCGGTCCTGTGGGAATAATGGAGATTTTTCTCTCCTTTTCAAGAGCTAAAATCGTCGGGGATACTTATTACATGTGCACGTGGCAATAATTATCATTCGAGTGTCGTGTACGTACGATTGTGCGGGTGAATGTGTGCGTTTATGTGTGCGGGTACGCAGAGATCGAAGAGTATATTTCTCAAATGCACATTCCGATCGTGACGAACAAGTTTGAATCTCGTGGGAGTCTGTTGATGTGTACGAACGTGAATATATACCCTGACAGCGTTCAATTATAGAACTCGAATATTCATTCCTCAGGCATAATCTCTCGTCGAGACAGCGTTTGTAAAAATAGCACCGTTTAATTTCGACCCTTTTTTTTTTTTTTTTTCATCGACTCGTATCGCGATATCAAGAAAACTTTCCGCGTTTCCGCGTGGGAGTTTCAATTGGAGCAATGAAACGCTGCACATAGAGACGTATGATATACGTTTCGCGTGATGCACGTATGTAGCCGCCAGGTGTACTTCAATCCTACCGTCGAATCAATATTTATATCGAACGAAGCGAAAGATAGCCAGTCGAAGTGAAAAAGCGAGAGCAACCGCTGCTTCAACGTGTACCGTTAAAATTTACGTTAGGCATCCCCGACGCGTATCCTCGTATATATGCCGAAATCCACTAAAATGTGCTTCATACGTGCGCTCGTGTGGGAACCACTAGAGGCGCTTAGTTAAATATAGTAGCGGGTACAAGATTTCGAACATTACACACTTTATGGCAAAGGCCATTACCATTAAACGTTGTAAAGCGTTTCCTCGAGAGTTTCACGCGAATTCGTTACCGGTACAAGTTTTAATAAAAATAACAACGGCCGGACACACACGTGCTGTGTGCTCGACGGCCACGAGGACGTCTGACGTAACGGACAATTAGTCAGGTTAATTGACGCGGGAATGACGACAGTCAATTGCAGAAATAGAATTGGGACGACAGTGAAAGAATTGAGTGGTAACGCCCGGCTCGAGTCAGACACCAGTGAAAGACGAAAAAAAAAAAACCCCGAGAAAAAAAATACACAGACGAAAGCTTCGAGGAACCGGCTAGGAAACTAATAAAGTGAATACGTGCAATTAGGAGAAGCTCTCGAGGCACGAAAGCAAAGTAGGCACGTGTAATCTGCACGAACGTTGATTTAGATAATGTGTGTATGGGCGAAGGGATTTGCTGTATTTGTGAATATCAGTGTTCGCTGTGTATATCATTGTACATGGATTAAGTTTGAGTGGCTATATATGTGTGTGTGTGTGCTGCAGGGCATCAGTGGCTACTCCGTGTGCTCACCTATTTCATATCGCATTGCGGATCGGCATTGCGACAAATTCCTGATGCCAAAGGTGATTATCGTAAGTCGAAGACGCGTCATGTATGGGCATTTCACGAAGGATAATAATCAATTTGCAGATACGTTGAAATTATTACGCGTAAAAAAAAATAAAAAAACTTCGCGCGAGTCCGCACTCGTATACGCTAGGGTTGCATTTCGAGTAACTTCGTGCTTTTTTCGCCAAGTTTTGTATTATTTAAACGTCCCTATTTCCGGAAGTGGTGGAGTGCAGAGTGTACGTCACGTTGCCGGTGCTTCTAGTGCTTTTGCTACGGTTGGTTGAACGACGAGAAACATACACGGGGCGGCCGGGCGGCGCGCTGCAGTGCGGCAAAGTCGGAGCACAAACCGTGGCAGTAGTAACGGCAGTACACGTCAGGCCCACTTTCCATTCGCTCCAGTAGAGTCTCCGCTTGTTTGGGTCATGCATAAATAAAACTTGAACACGAAGAATAAAAGAAGACGGATGGGATGGGAATCGTGAAAAAAAAAAAAAGCATCGCGAAAATATGCTAAATCGAGATCATTGCAGATAGAGTCTCGTACCCCGCGAAATAATTGAGTTGCGTTAATCACAGATAGAATATTCGTCGAGTCGCGCGTCTCGGGCGACACAGATTTTTTTCGAGTATCAGCGACGTAGGGATGGAACAAGGTCGCCCATAAATAAAGAACCGGAAGTAGAAGTTTTTTTTTCTTTAGCCCTCACACCAAAATTTTTTTCAAAGATTCTTCGAAAGTATAATTTGAGTCGAGCTTCTTCTTCCTCTAAGTTTTTTTTTATTTTCAAATCCAAACTCTATACAGCGAACGAGGCTTTTAACTCTGTATGCGGTCCTCGAGTTTGAACGCTAAAGTAGCCGTTTGATGCTGGTAATAAAAAAAAAAGAAGAAAATGAGCCCGAAGAGTGGCCGGGAATACCTTATAGAGAGATGGTGAGATACAGGATGACAGAAGAAGGCCACGTGACGTACATGCAAGTCATATAAGAGAAGGATGAAAGAAACGTGAGAGAGAAGACGCGACGAGATAGGGTGCCGAGGGTGCAGGATAGGAGGAAAGGTGGAAGTGGTTGGTCAGAGGAGCGAGAAAGATAGAAAGAGGGTGAGAAGGGCAGTAGGACAGCAGCGCGTCTCGCGGTAGAAACCGAACGAGCGAGGTAGCGAAACTACGACGAGGGGGTTGCGGGCGATCATGGCATGTAGCCAATGCCGTAGTGCCGCAGTTCCCTAGGTACTCGCTCTGCAGCTTTTCTATTTTTTATTATATCTGTATTTTATCGGGGCTCCCGAAATTCCCAGTGAAACAATCTTTTTGTATACATATATATATAGATATTCATCCGCAGATATTATACAAAATATATTTCTTGCTCGGAATTTATTGATTTTCAATCGAGCGCATTGGGTATCGATTCAAAGGCTGTTTCATTCAGTCTGCGCCTGAATAGCTTTGACAGTTAAAGTTACGTTTCCTTCCACGTTTAATACTTCCCTTCAGAAATCTCGTTTTTTCTTTTTTTTTTTCATTAAGTTGGAGTATGTGAAAGTCTGTTTTTTTCTTTTTTTTTTCGCTTATACGAATTCTCGTGACGTGTAAAGTACAGAAATCAGTTGAGCCTTGGCACATGTGAGGCAGCTGAATACACTTCCGGAATGCTCTCGCAGTATGCGCCAAACTAACGTAGAGGGTTGTTGACTAAGGGTGGGTCGTACTGGGTCGCTCACCCTTCCCGCGAACGTTCTCTTTTCACCCTCGCTTTCTGACAAACACACACACATACTGTTTCACCTTCTTCACTGTCGAGTTTCTAGAATTTCGGACAACACGGGAGGTGAATCTTTTTTTTTTTTTTTTTTTTTCACTCCTTTGTATTATCCGGGATTTTTGTTGTGAGACAGAAGAATCGCTACACGAATCTGCCGTACAAGAATGTTAGAAAACAGAAATTCTTCAGTACTCCGTACTGTCGGTATTCTACGAGTGCTAAAGAAAATTCCTATAAAAAAGTAATGAACTGAAATGCAACGTGCATGATTGCGAGAAACGGCGTTTTCAAATGTAACGAAAAAAAAAAAAATTATTCTGAACCGTGCAAAAGTTGATTAAAGTCCCGGCTCGCCACGCAAGTGCTGCTTTCATAACGATATTGACAGATCGAGTTGCGAGGCTCAGAACGACGAGACTCCTGTATACAGTCGAGTCACAGGCGTGTTACTTTTTTTTCTCTCCCGGTTCTGCTGCCTCGTTCTCGTATTGACTGACGTTTTGACGCCCGACGTGTGCAGTACCTCTCGTTTCAGCTTAATTAACCGTCTGGACATTGAGTCCGGATAAAGCTGAGTAGAATATTTATTAATTCATTGATTCTAACACGAAACTCGGAACGGCAATCACAATAATTCTCCCGTATTTCTAAAAGACTGTTGTATCATTGAAAATCTAATAAAATCCGGGAAACTATTCGCTGTCAAGTTTCAACTTATTCGTAAGAAACGCCGCCTAAAATTACGAAGCTCGGGACTTTTCGCGACATTATAAACCAAATCCGAGTCGAATCGGACTTTTTTTTTTCATGTCATAAATTCAACGACAAATCATAAAATTCTTGTGACGCTCTAATCGCGTTCTATTTTCTGTATTCCACCAAATATTAGGGAACACTAACAAACCACTTTGCGATTCGATAAGTCGATACGAGGGAGGCACTGTTGACCCAGAAACATAAATTACAATCGTAAATAGCAATGATTCATTCTTTCGTTTCCCACAAAGAGAATGAAACAAAACAAAAACCTTGTAGAGCCCCAAAAAAAAAAAAATGTCGGAAACAATGCGATGCTTCAGCTTTAACTTATTAGGAACAAGTAGTGGCCCTCAAGATTAGGGTGATGGTTTGGAGTAGGTTCACCGTGTGTAAAACTCGCGCGTCAGGGGGTCTTTTTTTTTTTTTTCTTTCTCCATCGTCATTAATTCTACCGGAGGCCAGCAAGTTTCGTAAGTAGAGGTCCGCCCGGCATCGTCATTCCTCCCTAATCCTCCGGACGTACATCGATGCTAATGAACCGTCTCGCCTCTCGATACGTCTATACCCGATACGACGTTTGGATGAGGGTTGAGGGTGGAACAGGAGTAGTAGTACAAGAAGCAAGGCGGTAAGGGGGTAAGGAAAATGGTAGATCGAAAGCGTCAGGGAGAGTGTGCAAGAGGAAGATGCGGATGGCCCACTCGCATTAAACGCCTCGTTGAGAAGCGACGGGAGGGCCGTACACTGCGGATTCTCTTTTCCCTTCTTTGTTCGGTTGGTAAGTAGACGCCGGTTAAATGGAAAACGGGAGAGAGAAAGTCGAATAGATAGAGAGATAGAGAGTGAGTTGAAGTGACGATGAGGGCGAGAGTGTAAGGGGGTAAGAGGGCCCTTTTGAGTGGAGCCATAGATAGCTCAGCCCGGCTGACTCGAGTCGGGTACAACGATGAGTGGAAGAAGGTCGGTCAGGCGCGGTTGCCGAGGAGAGCAAGTACAACCCTAGGCATCAACCCAACCAGCCACTGGATAGGTGAAAGAGGAGACTCCCCGCAACGGAGGGCACTAGACCCGTTGACGAGGCTCTGAATTAGTGATGAACTCGAAACACCCCCGTATAGACGCCTACCAGTAGTTTGACGCCGGGTATATACGCTTCCAAGACACGAAGTAAAGTCCTCTCTCTATGTCGCCTAGACTCGGAAGGAGTTGAAGTAGCACCGGTGGGACCTCGCCTTACCGAATTTACAAGCCACAAACGTTTCCTCACAGAAATGTGAAGGTAGAGAGAGAGAGCTGCATTGAAGACGCAGTGCCATATTCCACTGCGACCATCATAGCCGAACGATCAAATACACGTACATAACTCACCCTCGCTGACTTATACAACCGTGAAAACTTATTCCTCGTGAAATAGAGGTCGTTCAAGCTTCGAACGTACTTGCCCCACTATACAAAACTCATACATATATTCGTACGGTCTATGCCGCTCTTCTCTATCCTCCAGACTGTAGGAATAAGTATGCGACTTGAACCGGATATTAGGATATCACGAGAGCATTGTTTGATATTCCATTTTATTGAACGGGGCTTCGTGTAGGAATTTAGAACGGTGCCAGGTCCCTACACATCCAACTTTTTGGCATCCGCTCGATAAATTAGGCAGGGAAATTAGGAGAAAGCCCGTGATACACTTCTCAATGTCAGGCGATATCCAACGGAGCTCACCGCTTCAACTTATCCGCTTGTTCGATTGTACCATACGTGAATCTATACCCATCCTATATGCAGTTTCAACTGTAGAGAGAAAACTTTTTCTCTCAATTTCAATTCAATTTCATGGATGGTCAAGCGAATCTAGCGAAACTTTTGAAGCTTTGACGTTGCGATTGTTATTTGTAGCACTGTAATGCGGGGTGGTTATGCGGTCAGAGGGAGAGAGTAGCAGACACGAGGTCGGCTCGAGTACAAGTCATAAAGATCTTATAGCTTTTTCTCCACAATTTGTTTTGGCAGCTGGCAAACATCGTACGGAGAATCGAGAGTGGATTTATAACCTCGATGAATGGTTTTACGAGACGGTCGCATACCGTTACAACATAGCGTAAACCTGCGTCCGTGGATTTAGTTTATACACTATATTAACAGCCAGTCGAGGAGGGAAGGTGGGGCAAGTTTTGTCGTGGCTCATTAAAGAGTTCGTGAAACATATCGCCCACGAGAGTTTGTGCATTTAATCGCAGCTTGTATTTTCAAACCGACGGTACCTTACGAGCTCCGCTCACTCGGCTTTTGATCACGCTAACGTTATTACCACTTAATGTTGTACAGCTTGCGAGAACCTCAATGGCCCGCGAAACGCGACGGTACAGAGAGAAACCGCCTCACGGTTGCAAACTAAACGCTTGAAACATATTTACACGTAAATTGGCAGTCGGAAAATAAGTCATCTGCGACTCCGGATGGCTTATTAGTTTTGTCAAAATTTCCGTTTCCACTCTTCATCGATTCCGCGTAACGTAGTTTATTCGGAAAATAATAAAAATTAGGAATTGTTTTAAATAATTTTTTTATTAAATCGATCGTTGTGCAGTAATGATAGCGTTCGGATAACGTGCGACACGCAGTCGTGTCGAACTTAATTCAAACTCTAAAATATATTTTATGACCGCGGAAACAGCTGCGCTGCGAAAATTAACTAAAATCAGACACCCTAATAATCTTCTACACAATATTTCAATTATCCTTTTATACGAAGCCTCAAGCGTTACCCCGATTTTCGAACGCAATGAACAACTTAGGAGGTCATTCGCCTCGCGCACCTAGAGATCATTTCGGCGCTATGCCACACTCGGCAATCCGGTACAACCGCATCGCACAAATTCCCGACACACGCAATATTCGAAATTCTAGTCGCGCTACTCAATTCACATGAAGCATAAAATAGAAACTTTCCTATGGTTTCTCAGGTTTTATCCACTTTTAAAATTTAGTTTAAGATACGCATATTGTTCGTCATTCTCTTTCTTTGCCGGTAAATAACATATGTAGACGAGCACTCAAAAGAGGCGCCAGCTGAAGGGCTCCGGTCGATGGCCCATTGGTCAGAGGTTACAAAACGTTGTAAGAGCGATCATAGCATTATGTAATAACTGTACGAAGTGAAGACCAATGAAATTCTTGTACTACTACTGTATTTTACGAAACGTAAGTCAAAAGAACAGAAAAATCCAGAGATAAACATTTGACATCGAAAAGTAGTTTTTTTTTTTCTCACTTTAATGAGTAACGAACACACTGCCGGTTACATTCAAAGCTCAGTGGGTCAATTGGTTCGCCGGAGTTTTCTGTTTGTGTGGTTTATAAAGGAAGAAAAGAACATTTTCAACACTCGAGTAGCCCGAAGTCTGTGAGCGGAGGAGGGGGGGGATTACTCAAGAAAACTCAAAGTGTACGATGAGAATAGCGGTAGAGAGCGGTGTCGGCGAGTGTGCGAGAGCGTTGGCAATCTTTTCCGTTTGTTATACACCACTCTTAAATGCTTCTCTCCATGTTGCCAACTGAGCCTCAGGGGAACCGAAGGGAAGTCCGATAAAATTCGTGCATTTTTCTCGCTTCACTTCCAATGCGCTAAATGTGCAAGTGGTCCGCTCTCGTTTATCTTCAAAGGCATCGGTCTCGTCAAAGGAAAACGTTCAATCTTCGAACCAGACGCTGCAATAACTTTCAATAACGTTATTAAATAGCCGGCAACATTTTCGTATAATATCGCGGTAGACGCGGTAGAATTCGAAGGTCCAATTATGACTTTTCCGTATCAAAGGAATAATTCAAGGGACTCTTGCGATGCCAGAAGTCATCTCCGGCCGTCGAAACTTCGGGGTTTCCCCGGTCTGGAGAGCAGATGCGGTTTTTTAAATATTAACTTTACAATCCGCATGTGAAGACAATCAAACTGAAAGGTTCGTGCGGTCTTGAGATGAAAATAATGATCTCAAGTAGGCAGACGAATCTAATAACGAAATAGAAGTAACGACGGAAGGCTCCAAAGAGCGCATTTTATAGTGTCCACTGTACGGTCCAAAGCGATTCTTGAACTATTTAAATGTAACTATTGTATTGCCGCGGGAATACTTTTCGCTAACGAAGCTAATTGCCGTCCAGGGTTTCTAATAATCATTACAGTCCCATCTGTAAACGATACTGTTATTAGAGACGCTATGAGCTCATTTCCGGCAATGGGAGACTTTAGAATTGCCCAGCTGCGGTCCTCAATTTTGTTATTGTCGCGGAACAATATATATTCCGTTGGATACTTCAATTATGCAATTAGTTGCTATCGGCGATCAGCACTAAAACCTGTAGTTGACGTACGTAAGGAATGTGTTTAAATTTTATTATTTTACAACCAACTCGTTGAATCGGTATGAAAATTAAAAAAAAATAAAAGGGAATTTCAAATTTCCGCCCATCATATTTTCCGGCAGAATCATCGTCGTGATCGAACCCCACTGTAGTCGACGTTACGTGCGCTGACCATGCGCGCTCTCGCATCTCTCCGATAGGGAGTATCGACAGCCGATGACAGGTTGAATTTCCTCACGCATTTTTACACTCGCCTCGAATCATTGCCGTGTCACGGATGGTATTTCAAACGTGCTTCATTTTTTATTTTTATTTTTTGGAACCGATAATAGTGTCGATGCTAAAAGCATCTATATCGACGTCCTGTTGATCTATTTAAGGGAATTTATTACAGCTTCTCATTATAATTTTGTGATAGAAATTCATGATTGATGACTTTGTTAACAGAGTAAAAATTACTCTTCGCCGTTATTCATGTTTTACAATTTTTATTAACCGATATTATCGCTTATTTTAGCAAGCAATTTTAAGACGTTTAAACTTCTTCGCGTACAACGGACTTTTAAAGAATGACTACGAAACTGATAACAATTTGTTTTGTAAAAAAAAAATATTATGTTCGGACGAGAAATCGTGATGCTTTATTTTTCTTTATTTTCGTTCGTTGTTTATACGATATATCACTAACATTTTTCTTTATTTTTTTTATTTGAGTTACAATGCTTCGTACGTATCATTAACGAAACATAAATGACCCGGCAGTAGTTTGCGGTCGACTCGATCTACCGGCGAGAAACGAGTTGGGCTGACCACGCGGGCGCACGTGACTTCCGAAATACAGATTTCCTATCAGAAAACTAAGCTGCGTAAGTTATTTTCGGTAAAAGCTTTAAGCTATTTTCGGCGTCATTGCGGATACGCAGAACGCGTTGGCAGTCGAATATACGAGGACTGTAGAAACAAACTGCGATTCTCGCATTTCTTTATGCTCTGTCGAAAATTCAAGCCACTCTCGAGATACTCAGACGAAACTTTAAATTATTTTTATTTCAAACTGTATCAACCGAGTTTTTCGAATTTTTCGCCGGAAAGGTTGCAGTTGAGTAAGAAAACATATTATTGCATTCTCGTCGAAATTCCATTGGTAATTTTCGAACGAGAATTGTTGACGGTAAAATCGACTTTATACGATAATAAACTCCCTAACAAATTGCTAACCCATTATATAAAACATTGTGCAACATGACATAACCTTTTAAACGCCATTTTATATGCGAAATTTTCTATGCGCATTCATGTTTGTCGCATTTGATGCATCGTCACATGCGGCGAGGTTCACACCTGTCGTCGATACAAATGTTGAATCCCCGGGGAAGTCTCATCGTTGTTAACAGCATTTCCAGAGTTCTATCGATCTTTCATGGTACAAAAAACTTTATCGAAGTTATCAACGCGTTATAATTATCAGAGTGCCATACATTTAATGGCTAGTTAACTCTTTGGAAAGTGGGTCAGAGTGCCTGCTGGTATCACGTTAAAAGTTGAACCGCTTCTGGCGAATGTCGTGAACGTGCTTACGCTGATGTTATATATATGCTGATGCGGACGGCGGTATATTTTCATGTGTTAGCTACATCGGTTATTTCGATGAAACATTAACCATAAACGACGAAAATCGTCACAAATACATTTAAATATATTTTTTATGTATATAGCATTTTTTTTTTTTTTTTAATTTCATATGAATTAAAAATGTCGTCGTGTTTTACAGATCGCTGCCGAAGCTCAGCAGCCAGGACGAGGAAGGGCCAAACACTCACACCCAATACACAGGCGTCACACACTTCGAGCCGATACCACACGATCATGGTTTCTGTGGAAGAGTCACCATCAACGTAAGATTGTCTTTTAAAAAAACAGAAAAATCTCATTCACGACTACACTCATTAATAGTTAGATATATATTAGTCAACAATTAAAAAAAAAAGCTTGAGTAGAGTTACCAGTTTTCGTAGGTCGAGTAGATGAGATTAGTTTAGTCAGATTAAAAGTAATGAACCTAATGATAAAAATTTATTGAAAAGCCAAAAGCTAATTCGCAAGTATTCCTGCCAATGTAACAACTAACTCTCCGTTCGAGATACTTTAAAGTAGTCACGTATTATTCTAATTCAATCGAAATTACACATACGACAAAGACGCATCGTATTGATACTCTCAAAGGCTTAATCCTTTATTTATTCTTTTATTCAACGGGCAACACCAAGAGTTATTTGGCACGGGAGCCTATCGAGGATCGCGTGACGAATTCCAAACGAAACTTTTGCCCGTACGTCAACCGGCGGAAGTTTAAATATTATTGACCGGATAGGGCCGCTTTTTTTTTTTTTTTCTCTCTCCTCAAGTATTATTGCAGAGTGGAAAAACTTTGCGATGGAAGAAGTTTTATCTGCTGGAAGCGGTAGCGGTAAGCTCGAGCGAAATATGTTTTTTATATACAAAATAGAAAGATGTAGAGACTCGATAGAGTTTTTATAAAAAAAAAAACAAAAAATATATACATATATGCAAAATATTTTGCAGAAATCTGTAAAAAGGAACTTTTTTTTTTTTTTTTTTTTCGAACGGTGAACTTGATTATATTTAGAATATACGATATCTTGTCTGTCGGAACTTGGAACTTCGACGGTACAAGATTATCCGAAGACACAGGGAGAGAGAGAAGTGACCTAGACACATCATTTGGCCGGTGTCCAAGTTCATCTTGGAATCTGGAGTGGAATATAGTTGCAAGGTCGTATCGTGCGAAAGGGGATTATCCGTCCTCAGCCGAGGCACGACCGCATTGCGCCAATTACAGTGGCCGGTTGATGATGTTGTCTTGTTTCCTTCTTTATCTTCTTCAACTTCTTCTTCTTCTTCTTCTTTTTTTTTTTGTAATTATTTTTTTTCTTATTATTCCTCGTTTCGTCTCCACCCTTATTCTCTCTTGGAAGCCCTCCCCCAGACCCAGGATATTCGAATTAGGCCGCGCGGAAGACAGTAATTTACATTAACCAAGTTTGACTACTTAATACCTCGAGCACCTAATTGGCCCAAGTGGATCGATCTAATTCCGAAAATCTCTGTGCAGATTTACCGCCAAGCATAGTTGTGTATCGCCAGAGGCTTTCACAGAATCTGCTACCGTGATGCAGTTAGCGTAAGATCGTCTAATATGAAATCGTTTTAAACGTTTTAACAATGTGTGTCCGAAGAACCATTGATCACGCAAAATCGGAGCGACATTGCGCTGTTAACGATTACATGCTATTGCTGTTGAGATAAAATTAAGTGGCGTTTCCATGAGATACAAATGAGCATTGATACTGATTACGCGACGATCATGTGCGCATTTTTATTTCTATCGTCTGATTCTTGATGGCAATTGGATGAAATCGTTAAAACGAATTTAGAACTCCCTGATTTGATGGATTAAGGATTATACTGATGAATATCTTCAGAACTTTGGAGATACTTTGTTCTTCGATTTAAAAGAGTTTCGTATTCTTTGATCTTAATTTCTAGACGAACTCGCGCTGAATCCGTGATACAACGGTGGATGTAATCTAATGTTATCAATGTCGTTTTGCAGGTGAGCGGGTTACGGTTTGAGACACAGCTGCGTACGTTGAACCAGTTTCCGGACACGCTACTCGGCGATCCGGCAAGGCGGATTCGATACTTCGATCCGTTACGCAACGAATATTTCTTCGATAGGAATCGGCCCTCCTTCGATGCGATACTTTACTATTATCAGAGCGGTGGCCGGCTCCGTCGTCCCGTCAACGTACCGCTTGATGTCTTCTCTGAGGAGATCAAGTTTTACGAGTTGGGGGAGCTGGCCACCAACAAGTTCAGGTAAACGGTCTTTACCTGGCTAACGTTGTGTGGTCATTTGTCGTCTTCTTTTTTTTAACTTTTTTTTTTTTTTAACTCGATGTTGTTCGTCAATCTGTTGTCACTACATTGAGAGTATCCGCATCTAAATGCGTGTTGAAACGCGAGTGTCCGTGGAATCGAACGAGGATAGGTAAGAATATTTGTAAAGCAGTATTTGAATTTTCTATTCAGGGAGGACGAAGGATTTATCAAGGAGGAAGAAAAACCGCTGCCATCGCATGAGCTCCAAAGGAAAGTGTGGCTACTATTCGAGTATCCGGAGAGTTCGCAAGGCGCGAGAGTCGTCGCGATCATCTCCGTATTCGTGATCCTACTCTCAATCGTGATATTCTGTCTGGAGACTCTGCCCGAGTTCAAGCATTACAAAGTGTTCAACACTACGACGAACGGCACGAAGATAGAAGAGGATGAAGTGCCGGATATAACGGACCCGTTCTTCCTAATAGAGACTATTTGTATCATCTGGTTCACGTTCGAGTTATCGGTGCGCTTCCTCGCCTGCCCAAATAAGCTAAATTTCTTCCGTGACCTTATGAACTTCATCGACATCATCGCGATCATTCCGTACTTCATCACATTAGGCACGGTGATTGCCGGAAAGGATAATCAACTAGACCTGCCGAAGGCTCCGGTCAGCCCGCAGGACAAGAGCACTAACCAGGCAATGTCCCTCGCGATACTAAGGGTCATCAGACTGGTCAGGGTGTTCCGAATATTTAAGTTGTCCAGGCACAGTAAAGGCCTCCAAATACTTGGACGAACTTTAAAGGCCTCCATGCGAGAGCTCGGCCTGCTCATCTTTTTCCTCTTCATCGGTAAGTCTTTTACTTCTTCTCGAACACTAATCACTTCACTCTTCGTTCGGGTACGTCTACGTAAATGTTTCGTAAACGCGTATTTTTATTAATTATTTATTATTCTGTCTATGCACCGCCGCGAGTGCTTTTTTCTTTGTAATGAAAAAAAAAAAAACAAAAAATTATAATAATGTTATCCACGCTTTTTATCGCGATGAAAGAAAGAAAAAAAAAAAAAAAAAGAGATAAATTGATTTTATTGTTTTTCGATTGCGAATATTTGAATTGTTCACTTACGGTGTTGCGATTGTTGCCGCGTCAATTGGCTTGCGTTTTATATTGGTTTTTTTTTTCTTCTTAATTGCCGTAAAATTTGCTTGAATCGGTAAACGTATTTGTTAATCCATTGAAATAACGTTTAATTTTTTTTTATTTTCCATCGGCTTTTTTTGCAATAAATTTGATATATTAAGGAGAGAAAATTGATTTTTTAAAAACGAGAACACCTCCCTTGACGAAGTTCTTGACCAGTGCCAACTCCTTCATATACAATCGACGACGATGAATTATTCTCTCTGATTATTATTCGAAACAATCGTGTTGAGGACATTATTGTGTGTTTTTTTTTTTTTTTTTTTCTTCTTTTTTTTCGTGGAAACGAGAAATATCGTTGCGAAAAAAATTGTCTGTTAAGCGATTCGATTTTGAATGATTGTCGGAGAGACACCACGGAATTGGCATTGGTTTACGTTGGTATTCGAGGAAGAGAGGTCATGATATCAAAAAGGGCAGCCGGTGAAGATAGAGAGAGATAGGCGCCGAAAGATTAAAATCTTTCTGTAATTGATGCGGAAAGTCACAACGTCCGTCTCCACACGTTAACCAGACAATTAAAAACCGAAGGGCATTGCACACATCTTAACTATCTCCTTGCTAAATGCATGCGAGCCGGTGAGCGTGGTTAATACGTGTCAATTGAATGATCCATGGTAACTGGTTAAAATATGGAGTCGGTAAAAAGAAAAAAAAGAAAAGAAAAAGCCAAAAAAAGGAAATATGAGACTTGGTCTGGTATATGTTATTGTATAGGCAATTTTTGCTTCTTTCCACCTGCATTGAGGGATTCATATTCGATCGATGAATTTCTATTGTTCACAGAAACTTGCACGTCTGCCTATATGTCCTGTGTAAAACATCCAAACCTTCAGCCTAAATATCTCGAAAACGGTGTGGTAAAGCATCGATTTTTACGTCATTTATCAATGTAGAATCTTATTAATGATATAGATATTAAAATAGCCAGCCGAACAAATTATTGGGTTAAGGTAAAATGGCACAATGCCCGGTAACTACCTTAACAACATCGAGAAAATTATTTTAAAAATCGAATTAGCGGTAAAAAGAATCAAAACAAATGCCAGATTAACCCTCTAATGTGAAGCTAATAGTTATTAGAACATAGTCGGGGAGGCATATAGACTATACAACGGGGGTGAAACAAATTCAGGTATATCTGATTCTCAAAAGACCCCTTTTGAGATCACTGAGAACTATTTCATAGCTTTTGGCACTTTCGTTCACTCTTTTGTTACTACTAATTTGTATCGAAGCTTAATTTTGAATTCATTAGTAGTTATCGCTCGATAGTGTCTATTCGTCAGGACGTCGATACGGTGAGGTAATAAGCTCATCACGATAGACGGTTAATCTGCGCCGAATATATTTCAAACAACCGAACAAATGCTACGAATTATTGTGACGAAAGTTATTATATTCGGTAGAAGAGGCATTGAGTCATCGAGGCTATTGGAATCGGCCGATCGGATATTGTCCGTTTAAGCCGAAAAAGGTTAAAACAACAACAACAAAAGTGTCCATTGTGGCAAAGATAGTAGTGGCGAGGTCGTGTTTCAGGGGTTATCCTGTTCAGCTCGGTGGTCTACTTCGCGGAGGCCGGATCGCAGGAGAGCTTCTTCAAGTCTATACCGGACGCGTTCTGGTGGGCGGTGGTCACAATGACGACCGTGGGCTACGGGGACATGAGGTACAATCCAAGAAATGATATGTCTGAACGCGTTTTTTCCGTTGTCTTGCAGGTGTGGTGCTATTCTCATCGGCGGTTTACTTCGCGGAGGCCGGCTCCGAGAATTCGTTCTTCAAGTCCATTCCGGACGCGTTCTGGTGGGCCGTTGTCACGATGACGACCGTGGGCTATGGTGACATGACGTATGATGTACTCACTTTCATTAACATTTTAGTTAATGCCACAGTATGCTCCTATTGAGTTGTTCGTTTGTATGGTTCACTAAATGGTTGGTTGGATTAACTACTCTATTACTCGCATCACGACCTCAGATCAGACTTATTGATTGATTATTTATCTTTTTTTTTCTGCTCCGCCAATATTGTTTTCATTCTTTTTTTTATTTATAACAGCGCGATCTTTGACAACTTTTGATCGTTTTAGTTTGAGTTTTGGTTTTCTTTTTTTTTTTACTTACTTCGCATTTATTGAGAAATCCGCGGCTGGCGCAGTACCGAATTATGGGTAATGAAATGAAAAAAAAAAAAAAATGCTTTCTACGAGCTTTCAAAATGCAATCGACATTAGTGACCACTGCGTTTGGAATAAATTTTGCGTTCTTAATGTTACGATATTATCGGCGACGGTAAGTTTGTCAAAGGGTAGCATAGTTTGCGGCAATGTTAGCGCCTTTTTTTTTTAAAACGAAAATCAGCTTATCCGATTTTCTTGTGCAATGGCTTGTTTCGTTTATCGAAAGACGCTCTATGAATTTAATGGCAACATATTGTTTTTGTTTTTTTTTTTTTTCTTTTAATAATGTTAGTTGCTTCAACATAGACGTTATTTTAGAAAGAAAAGCATTGAAGGTAAATAGTTGAATGTCTTTACCGACTGAGAAAATTGATGAAAAAATTATTCACTCGTATTGTAGAATCGTCTTTCAAAGTGAACAATTATCCATCATAGATTCAAATCGGGTAATATGCCGTAAAATTAACGAAAAAAATGCATGAAATCAATAGATTTTCGGAAATTGAACACGAATTATGCTACCCTTTGATGAAATGCATCGCTATCAATGTTTTCTGCATTAAGGACACATGTTATTTTTTCGTCACAAACGCGGAAGCGTCAGCCCCATTGCGTGGTATTAGTATACAGACGTATTCGGCACGTACGACCGAATACGAATCTCACGCAACAAAGTTACGTCGAACGAATCTGTTGAAATTTGACGAAATAAATTCCAAAACGAATTATATTGCTCGTGCGTTTAGCAGATTTTTTTTCTGACTCGAGTCACATGCAAATCGCTTAAAGTCATATTGTGCCGAATACGACTTTAAACGAATTTCGTGTTTCTAAGGGTTAATGTCAATTAACTTTTGAAAGCTTCGACAAAATCATTTTTCTTTTTTTAATTCTCGTCACTCATTTCATCACACTGCGACACTCGATTCAATTTGGCAGTTTTCACAAACGTTTTTCGTTAATAAAAAAAAAAAAAATTGCATTGAGCTCCACGCTAGAAATTTCCTGCCAACATTGTAGAACAATTTGCGAACCAATTATGATTTTTATGACACGTCGCTATCATTCTACTGACTACCGCTTCGACCTTTTTCTTGTTAGGATCAATTTACTTATCAATTCTTTTTTTTTTTTTTTCTATCTTTATTATTCTCATTATTATGATTATTATTATTATTATTATTATAGATGACCCATACGTTCATTCACCATGCGAACATTGTTGCGCGTCGGGCATCCCTTAAAGTGCAACGTTTCGTAATGAGCCCTTTTTTTCCATTATCGATGAAAAAATTATCAAAATTGTTTTCCATATTTGATTCACTACTTTACGATACGGAGACAAAATTTTACATATATTCTCAAACTATCCAATTGATCTTAAAATCAATACGAGTTTTAACAATTTTTGTTTTAAATTACGACGATTTTTTGCATACGAACAAAATTTGTTATACTGTGGAAAAAAAAAAATAATTATTTTTTTTGTAGAGACATGACATTTTTTGGGGGAACGAAGCGGTTCACTTTTATTAGCTGCCCGACCAAAAAAAAAAAAAAAAAAAAGTTTACGTTTCATTCGGGGAAAATTCTTTGTTCCTCGCGTTTGCGACGAAACGTTTCGAGGAGTAATTGTTTAATTTGGACTGTAAGTGCCTCGCGATAAATATTTGCACAAGTGTCGACACCTAATGTGGTGGACACGATTTTTATCAAAAAAAAAACACGTCATAAAGCCAAGCTCCACGAGGACGAGATTCGTCGTTACGGCGCATCCAAACGATTTGACTCGTAATACCGTTTATGGTTAATTCGAGAAAAACCAAACAAAAAAAAAAAAATACGTCCAACGTCATTGTTACGACGATATAGAAACTTAGTGTGGTGATCGGGATATCGAAGACCGAACGAAATAAATAAAAATAATAATAAAATCTTTGAAATTTCATCGAAACGCTGTTATTTGCGTTAACGAAAATTCCTTTTTATTAAAATACAAAAAAAAAAAACAAAACGAAAATGCAATTTTTAAAAATTCTACCGACTTCGATATTTCTTCTTCAACACACGAGTTTTCGGGCCTCGAATTCTCGAGCTATCGGTGAATTAAAACTATTTTAAAAAAATAATAAATGAATTAGTAGAGCGACGAGGACAAAATGTATATTATTGTCCCAGAAGTTGCGCACGTGATTGATCGAAAACGAGACAGCAGGCGGTTGTTTATTAAAACAATAATGAATTAATAACAATATAATCCGCAATCCGTATGTCTCGATCTAACAAAGAATTTTCCGAGGTACCGCTTTAGAGTGCCAGAGTGGACACAGCCTCACCACTTTAATGCATGCGCCTCAAGTTCGATAACCCGGAATGCTGAGAGAGGGCATGCTATTTGAATATTATCACTGTTTTCATGTTACACACGAATATATAACATAAAAAAAAAATTAGAAAAAAAGATACAAAAAAAAAAACAAAAAAAAAGAAAAAAAAAAAAAAATTGATCAGTGGTGGGCGGACCGAGGGCTTCCGTCCGTATTCGACCAACACCCACAAGGAATGTTCCATGCAACCACGTTTACCATTAACTACTATTACTACTGCTACCACTACTACTACTAAACTACTTACTTACACGAGTTACGATATCATTTTGTTCGCCTAAAAAAAAGCCTACAAAAGCGATAATAAAAAGAAAAAAAAAACAAAAATGATGCCAAACGCGTAGCTGAATGATTTGAGTGCCGATCGAATCATCAATCGTGGATTAGCATATTTATATCCGCTACAGAAACATTGTTATAGATTAATACGAAAGTAAGATGAAAGAAAAAAAAAAAAGAAAAAAAAGAAAACACGTTTAATTTGCAGTCGCACGTATATAAGTAACGCAGAATTCGCACTTGACGCGATTTTTTCGTGACGAAGTTAGAGGCAGCACCGTTTACGATTGTGTGTCGTAAGATGTAAAACCAAAAATGTAAAAAAAAAAAAAAAGAAAACTCGGTGAACGAACGAAGGTGACATTGGTTAGTAGTTAATTACGATGAAAAATTGTAACAATTGTTTCCATTGACAAAATGGTTGGAAAGTATGACGTGTAGTAGATACTGGGACTGCCTCCGACGACGCGAGGATGTCGAATCCGATGGATCATCACGATAAATCGAGCAGAGACCAAGCCTGTTTTTTGCGAGTCTCGAGTCAGCCAGCCTATATATTGTTACATAGAAATTAGTTTAAAAAAAAAAAAAACAAAAAAAAAAAAAAAAAAATTAGCAAACAATTAGTCAGCTCACGAATTAGCCGAAAGCAGCTATTATTAAACACTAGTAATATATGTGTAATAAATCGCAGATGAGCCTCCCGCAAGTAGAGCGACACTCGACACGGCACACAAAAATAGACACCACACCTCGCACAAAAAAAAAAAAAAAAAAAAAAAAAAAAGAAAAAAAATTTTTAAAATGCGTTAAACATTTTTATTACTGAATGTGTCGAAATGTTTTCGTGTGTTTCAGGCCCGTGGGAGTCTGGGGAAAGATCGTTGGTTCGCTTTGCGCGATTGCTGGTGTGCTGACGATCGCCCTACCCGTACCAGTTATCGTCTCCAACTTCAATTACTTCTATCACCGTGAGACTGACCAGGAAGAGATGCAGTCGCAGAACTTCAATCACGTTACCAGCTGCCCGTATCTCCCTGGCACTATAGGTACGTTACCAACAAAAAAAACTGATTTTTCGCCAGTAAATGTTGACCTGTTGAAGATGCTATCGAATTTTCTTCCGATAGATAAAACTTAACGAACTATTAAATATATCAATGAAGGCATTTATAGTGTTCATTCGCTAAAGATATTTCCAGAGCTTAAATGAGGTTATGTATCGAAGTTTTGAATTAATGAGAAGATATAAAAAAATTCATTACTGCATACTTTTTTTTGCGAGGAAGTGAGAAAAAGTTCACTTCGACACTTACAAAGCTCCGCGAAATGGGTTGAAAACGATTTGGCTTTGGAAGGCGAGAAGCGTCGAGAAATGCCACTCGGCTAAGGTCGCGATTTGGTCGGCTCCTTCGGTGCTATTGTTGCCTTAGAGTCCGAGCGGCAATTCTCGCAGCGGGTGAT
This sequence comes from Buathra laborator, assembly GCA_934046635.1. NCBI lineage: Eukaryota > Metazoa > Arthropoda > Insecta > Hymenoptera > Ichneumonidae > Buathra > Buathra laborator. Next base: position 13,835,908 of record OW203900.1, read on the forward strand.
TAATGCTAAGTCGGGGGTCGTAAGCTTAGCGCGTGGCTTGTTATCATTTCTTTATCATCGCACGGCATAGGTACATTTAACGGTTTATCGCGACACGCGAATCGGTTAAAACAACCGTGAATACGAAACGAACGTGACATGAGGAATGTCTGTGATTACAGAGAAGGAAAATACAAACGGGCGGGTCTTCGAATAAACTCGCGAGTGTTCGAAGCGTTTGTGAAAACAATTGAGTCGTTAAAGCAACGAAGAAAATCAAAAACAAAAGAAAATAAATCAATCATTAATATTGAATCTTTGACCCCTTCGAATGATAATTGTCGATAAAGACGACGCGTAAAAAAATTGCTATTGTGAGGCCATTCCGATGCTGCGGTGGCGGCACATTGAGATGACACGAAAGAGCTTTGCGTTCGATAATCCTTTTACTTACGAAGCCACAGGAGACAAGGTGCTACTTGATTCGTCACCTTGTACCCGTATCGTGTTACAAACGCGTCTCCCAACCCGTATTTCTTACAACTCTTCTCTTACACAATCTTTCTCTCTCTCTCGCCTTGCCGTTGCTTGTAGCATTACACTGTGACGAGTATATTTAATGGCTGTAAGTGGATCAACGAAGGTTTCAGCGAGTTCTGAAGTCAAGTAGAAACAGAGAAAGATATCTTTGCACGAGTTACCAAAGAATTAAACTCTGAGTGATATTAACTCCTTACTGATCAACCCGGTCGGTAAGGATGTAAAAAGCGAACTTATATCTACTGAATGTACGTTTTTTATCCTATCGAAAGAATGGTGTTGCGAAAAAGATCCTGTAAGACGTTCACTCATCCAACGCTTATTTCATTCAAAGCTTTCGATTTCCGCGAAAAAAAAAATCCCGGAAACGGAAAGAAAATCAATTTTTAGCTATCAACTCTCTCAGAATTTATTTAAAAGATTTTAATGAATGCGAAGGTGGAAAAAAAATGTATATGTCGATAGGAACCAATGAATAACATTCAATTTACATGAAGCCGAATTTTGATCAAAAGTCTTCAGGTACCAACGGACAGTATGATTAATGCGAAAAAATGCGTAAATTTCAGCAGATCCCCGTAATAGAATCCCATAGTTGCATAGAGTAGATCGTGATGGGGATAAAATGGAAAATTTTAATAAATATATCTGTAACAGGTCAACACATGAAGAAGAGCTCACTATCGGAGTCATCGTCAGACATAGTTGAGCTCGGGGAGGGTATACTGTTGACCCAACAAGAGGTTACTAAAAAGCCCAACAGCAATCCCCGTCACAACAACAACATCAACCCGGCCAGCGTGAGCATTGAGACTGACGTCTGACTACTAGGTGAGGACTCCACAATTAATCATTTTCAATCGAAATTGCAATAGTTGCGACGGCTATCAATCTCATTAACAGAACTAACTGACGACTTGTTCGACAATGAATTTCGCATCAGTCAAAACAGCAATCAAACGCGTTTCGCTTATCGAATAAATAATTAACTCGGATGACGATCGAACGTCAATAATGATTGATTTAGACGCTTTAGTATAGTTTAATTACATTAGTGTGATTTTAAAAACGATTGCATAAAGTACTCGAAAAGTCACTTATGATTGCTATGAACTCAAATTTGATTAAATGCCGATATAGAAGCTGAAGGTTGAAGCTGTTTCGAAGTCTATCACTTTCGATGTTTTTTTTTTCTATAGAACCAATTGGTCTAAAGAAATTTTATAGTTTTTGAGTCATTGAAATTAATTCTTAAGACGGGAGATACCTTGAGGCGAAAAAAAAAATTGGCGATTTTCATGATTTTTTTTGCAATGGAAATATTTCTTCGACATTTTCGAAATTTTGGGGTTTTTTTGGGATTACTTTTGACTATTACACCGTAATTAAAAAAAATATAATCTTTCAAAATGGCGGTGGTATTTTACGGGATTCTGTACGCGTTGCGGCGGATGTCTTCAGATACACTGAGACATGTAGCGTCGGCTCGATGAATCCGAAAAAAAGCCAACAAAGATTTTTCATTCATAAACTTTTATATGCAGAACATGAATCGAGAAAAAATGGGATATGTTGAAAATTGATGAAATTATACGCTTTGAAACAAAAAGGTTGAAATTTCGAAAAAAAAAAAAATTCCATATTTTGCAATAAAAAAAGACTTTTTTTTACCAAATTTTATAAGTGAAAATTCAATGATTCTAATGACTTAACGGCTAATCTGAGATTCCTGCGGCATAAAATACGCCTTCGGATTATTCGAAAAGTTAATTCTCCTGAATTTTCTACTCTCTTGCAAAATATCCGATTTTTTTTAAGCCGATAAAGGTATCTCCCCATTTAAAGTGAACAATAGTAACGAAAATTGGAAAAGAAAAACTGTAACATTGAATTTGAAATTGCAGTAAAGGAGACGGTGGCAGCGTGGCGGCCAGTGCTGGGCATATTGTTGAAGAGCATCAGCAGCGGTTACCTGCGTTATTATCTTGCGTAGGTGTCCTGCTCCGCATTTTGCAAGCTTCAAAAAAGCAATGAACAACAAAAAAACCGATCCAACAACGGAACTAGAGTACGGCGGCAGCTTCGCGTAACTAAAAGAAGAGGATATAAGAAGAAAAAAAAGAAGAAGAATAAAAGAAAAAGAAAAAAAAAAGAAAAAAGAAATCCCGTCTGTCCGTCAGCGTGTGCGAGGGGTCCGCACTCGTGCCCCGTTGCGCCAACGAATACGAAATAGTAGGGGTAAATAAAAAAAAATAAGCGCGACAGACTCGACTATACGAGTCCAAGAAGGAAATTATCGAATTTCGAAGGCAAACCAAAAATGTCGACGAAGCAGAAGGAACAAAACGAAAAAAAAAAAAAGGGAAAAAAAAAAAAAACACAATACGTTTCGCGCAACGTCGCGATTCATTTTTCGTACGAAGAGTGGACTCTTTTTGGTACTCTGCGCGCACCCCGGACATAGGGAATCTATGAGTACATACGAGTATACAAAAAGATATATAAATGCCGCTACTCGCGCCCCACACCACCGACTCCAGTGTTCAAATCGCATCTCCGTAGCGCCGTTCTCCCGTCGACGAAACAGTGAGAGTGAGAGCGCGTCTGTGTGTGTGTGAGAGAGAGAGAAAGAGAATTAAAAAAAAAAGAGAGTATATAAAACGAACAAACAAAAAAAAAAAACAAATAACCAAAGTACCGAAAAGTACAGAACAGAGAATGGGAGAAGGGAGAGGAAGGAAGGCTCGAGAGGTAACAAAAAAAAAAGGTGAATGTCAGGAAGGGTGGAGGGGGAGCTCCGGCGGGCCGCGGGGATCATACCAGATAATACTAATTATTGTAACTAATAATTAATCGATTACGTAAGACGATACGAGAGAGTTAACGAAAACTAAAAAAAAAAAAACAATGCCAGAGAAGGGAGGGTAAAAAAAAAGTAAAATAACTTTCGCGGTGAGCGGTCGATAAGAAAATTGTAAGAAATCGAAAAAAAAAAAAAAAAAAGACTACATAGGATCACGGGCGGCGTCTTTTGCGGCGGTGAACAACATAAACAAAGAAAACAACAGACAAAAAGAAAAAAAAAAACGATCAAACCGATAAGCAAAGAAGACGAAACAATGAGGAGGAGAGATAAAAAAAAAAGTGAGCGGATGAAGAGCAGAAAAAAAAGTTTTTTAAACGAGTCGTTTTTACGAAGATATAGACGCCATCCGGCGCGTCTTAAATGTCGCATTAAGTCGTACATGTATATGAATATATGTATATATACATATATGAAGTAACCGCACGTGCGCGTACGTGTGAGTGTATATAATTGCGAATATTGTGCGGATAGGTACGCGCACGTTCGGAAACGAAAAAAAAAAATAAGAAAAAAAAAAACGCGGCCGCTCCTGAGTGGGGGGCTTGAGGATTATACTGATAAATGCTAAATTATTATTTATTACTATAATATAAAACGAGAATGAGAAAAGAGAGGAAAAAAAAATAACGAACAAACAAAAAGAAAAAAAAAACAAAACAAAACAAAGATCGTAGTCTCGCGCACTTTCGACATAGAAACAAAAAAAAATTAAAACGAAATCGAAGTAGTTAATTTCGGCATCGAGAAAGCACAGCCGTCTTAACGTGTGTACGCTAGTGAGGGGAGTAGTGCTCGACGTCGGCACGAAAGCGGCACGTCGATCCGACCCCCCGCCGTAACCACCCCGGTAACCGACTTTTACCCTCCCGCGCGGTTCATTTGCATCGGTATTTCGAAAACTCAGTGAGGTGAGAGAATTGTTAGTCGAAAGCAACGCGAAGTACGCACGTACACGCGGTACACAAACTCATTTCGGAATCTACGGATTTAAAAAAAAAAAAAAGAGAACAGGAAACACTGAGACGGAAAGAAAAAAAGATTAGAATGCGGATGGGGAATGTGATACTTTAAACCTTTGATCGTTACTGGGAAAAAAGTGTTTGTAATTTGTTTAATTTGTCTTATCAGTAACAGGAGTTCTCTAAGATTGTAATATTTTCCGGAACTGAAAAAAACACTCAAATTTATTTGGATTCGAGAATTTTTTTTGTGCAGAGAGAATTATTCGGAAATTCGAGATTTTTTTTTTTCCATTGACTGTGAAAAGGTTTGAATAACGAGAATATTGGAAGCGTAAGAGACAAAACAAAAAGAAAAAAACGTTTTCGAAGTCATTTGGTCGCTATCGCGTGTACGGGCGGCGTAAACCGTCCCATCTCCTCCATCCCCGCATCCCGGTGTCCCCTCGCGTTCGTACATCTCACGGTTTTTTTTTGTCCATCGAAAAAAAAAAGAAAAAAAAGAAACGAAAAAAAGACAAAACGGTAATCGGGGTAAAGTGAGGGGAGGGATCGATTCAGACGCGAGTTTCGAGAAAAAAAAAAAATGTTGCCACTGCGGAACACGTAATTCGTCCAAAGAACTCCCCGTGATATTTCAAGTATACATTGAATACTATAATTATAATTCAAACGAAGAAAAGAAAAAAAAAAACGTAATAAAACTAAACAAAGCTCTCGCGTTTCTTATTTCATAGGGCAAAGTACGTTTTTTGGGATAAACCGATTGGAAAAGTTACGACTAATATTGTACGCTTTGCGAAACATAATTTTTTATGATAACATTTGGCCGGCTAACTGATTGCGCCGAATTGTCCATTCGTCGTCGTTAATGTTCAGACTCAAGTTTAAAGTTGGTACAGGGGGTCGTTTTTTTTTCTTGCACATCGAAGCTTGCAGAGTCGATTCGAAGCTTTGAGTATTCTTCGACGAGGAGTCTGGCTGTCTCGTCTTTACGCGCGATTATCGAACGGATTGAATCGAGTAAAAGATCGAAAAAAAAAGAAAAAAAAACAAACGGAAGAACAATATCGAAGTCGAGAGGTGAAGAGTAACGGGACTGACGGAAAATCTTCGCTGTAATCGTCGAAAAAAAAAAAGAAATCCCAGTAAAAATACTAATCGACATCGACGACGAACAATCGAAGTTTCGTCGATGTCGATTAGTATTTTTTGCCGATTGTGCAAAATGATTTTTCGTAAAGTTTCGCCGACGCAAGGGTTCACAGGGATGCCTGGAATTGAAACGCGACGCGCAGCCAATCCTTCCTGCCGATTCCATGTACCAGCTAACGTCTAATTTTACTAAAAAAAAAAAAAATAAAACGTAAAGAAACAAAAAAAAAAAAAACCAAAGGAAAACAACTAAATAACTCTTATTAACCAGTAATAGTAACTCTATCGTACGTTACTTATTGTACGTGTACAGTATGCTTTTTTCCTTCCAGCTCTGCTGGTGACTGCCTCCCCTTACCTTAGGCACACGCAACAACCCTGAGATAAAAAAAATACCAACACAATTACACAAAAACACACACATCGCAAACATACTCAACGATACATTACGCATACAGTACCCTCGATTATGGATTAACCACCGATGAATTGAAAAAAAAAAAAAAAAAAAAAAACGTGAAAACAAAAAAAAAAAAATAACATTATAAATGTCCCTCCATTGACCGCCGCTTGGTTAAGAGGTCTAAAGGCTCGTGTTGTTTGTGGAATAATTTAAACGCCAATTCCCGAGATTACGTATCCGATATGTAAAAGTTGACGAGATATCTAAAGCGAACGGGAGAGTGGATAAAGTAAAAAAAAATAAAAAAATTATCGCTAGTTCAGTAGTCTTAATGTAATCATAGCGTTGAAATATTTAATTTTATCATCGATCGTCGATGAACATTTTTTTAAGATATACTTTACGATCGTATAGGAAAATTTATTTTCATTGTAAATAGTTTAGTGAATTTCTAGTCAACGGTTGTAATATGAATTTTCTTTTTTTTGTAATTTTTTTTTTTCGTTCCGTTTGTATCGAAGATGATCGGCGTGAGCGTTGAATCGGCGAAATCGGTATTACGAGATTACATACTCGGATTTAGAGTGTAGTTTTAAAATGATTGGACAAAGTGGCGGTGTCCGAGAGAAGTTTTCCGAATGAAAACGGAGAATAGAGAAAGAATTAGAAGATAATTAGGTGGGAGTTCGATTTTTTTTGGGGTATCGGCATGAATTTAGGAAATTTACACCAAGTGATGAGCGAAAGTGATTGACCGATATATCTTAGAGCCATCCTACCGTCCCTTTTATCTCGCGCCCCTCACATGTAACGACAAATCCGCTGCTCAGCCTCGAGACGAGTAAAACTTATTTATAACAAGAAAAGAAAGAAAAAAAAAGGAAGAAACAAGTCTGGAAAAAACAGAGTGTCGCGAATGAACTCCTAGGTGTACGTTAGATCGCCTTAGGTGTCGACCTGCATCGTAGCCTTAGATAGGCTAGAAGATTTATTAGAAGATTCGGACGTAAAGAAAACGAAGAAAAAGAAAACAAATAACAAAAATAAACCTTAAGAAACGATCATAAAGGACTATTATTGGCATTAACCATTGATCCTTGCGGTTGCTATCGTTCTCGTTAATTACTATTATTATTGTCATTATTATTGTTATCGATTGTAGTTTATTTTTCAATCAAAATGATCACATTAAACGATTAAGGATTACAATACGTTATCGATGATTATAAACGACAAAAACAAAAAAATACAAAGAAAACCAATGAAGCAAAGGGCTTTAAAATATTAATCGAAAGAACGATACGCGAGATAAATCTTTTTCCGATATTGAAGAAACGAAAGATAAATCTAATTTAAACGAAAAAAAAAATTCGTAGGAGCCGTCGATAGTGCTCAGCTAAGTCGGAGATTAAAAGTAAGTCGCACATTAAACATTTCGATCGTGAAAATAATTTGTAACACGAGACAAAACGTGACGATTAAATCGATGGGTTGAATGAGAGATACCGTTGCGTGTGTTTTTGGCAGCTCGTTCATAAAAAAATTTTTACAATTACTCCTGATTGCCATTTACACCCGCGTCTAAGATAGTTTTATTCGGTAAACCGGTAGTTAGATAAAAAAAAAAAAAAAAAGAAAAAAAGAAAGGAAGACATAAGATTGAGAGACAGTTGTCAGTTAGATAGTGTAGTAAACTACTGCACAATATAATTATTTGTTTTGCTGACGATCGTAACTTCATTCGACAAATCGAAAGGCACAAACAAAAAAACGTATCGGAACCAAAACGACGATAATACACATACGGAGACACACAGACACACAAAAGCTCTCACTCCACGCTAAAAAAAAAAAGAAAAAAAAAAAAACGAAAACAAAAAAAAAATTAAAGACGAAGCCTGACATTGCGATAAAGTTAAAAGAGTACGTGACGAGAAGGGTGGTTACTTGCTTGTTAATCTTAGAAGTGCGTTCGAACGAAGGACATTCATCTTTTTAATAGTTAAAAAAAAAAAGCAGCAACAACAAAATCAAGAAACAAATGAAACGAGTTAATTTAATTAACGACATTAGAGAAACTGATAATAACGAGAGAAGAAAAAATAAAAAGAAAAGACACACACAAGGAGATTTAAGTTACACGCTTCTAATTACGATACTTGAATCTCTCGCCTCGCTGATTTAGTGAGAAGAATTAAATAAACAAAAAAAAAAAATGCGTCAACTACCAGCATAGCTAATTGAGAACAAAAAAAAAACGTCATATTCTATAAATAACAAAAAAAAAAATGATAAATTTACTACTACTACCGCTACTACTCTACTACTACTACTAACTACTATTACTACTACTACTACTGCTACTACTACTACTGTAACTTACTAAAAAAAAAAAAAAAAAAAAACCTATGGTAAATTATAAATACCAAAAACTACTCTGCTAGACAGTGTAGCTGTTAGTGTACACAAGAGGAAAAAAAAATGAAATAATAATAGCGAGGTAGCGAGGTTCGGACGCTACCCTTAATTATCGTGTTTAAATACATCAAAGAAAATTCAAATTTGCCATGGGTTTGCGAGGGAAATCAGCTGTATCTAACGAAATGAAGCGTATCTGCTATAGACGTAGAAACACCGTTCATTGTCTCTTTTATTTACCTTCTTATTTCGTAGATCTTTTAGTAACATTAACTTTTTTTTTTCGTTTCTTCGTTATTATAGTCCCGATGCACGAAAGACATTATTATTGCAGGCAATTGTCATGGTGCACTTTACAATTTTTATCAAACGTCACGCGTTGGTCACGGTGAATAACAGTCTATTACGCGAACGATGAAAGAATACAAAAAAAAAAAAAATTGTAAAACCGAATAACTGCGAGGCGTTATCGATCAGCTTGACGAGTCCAAACACTATAATTGTTAATTTGTGAAGCAAAAAAAAAAAAAAAAAAAAACAAACGAAGAAAATAATTTTATTATCGAATTTTTGGCTCGACGAGTAATTAAGTAATAAAGATTTATTCGTTCCGAAATATCGGGATCAATGCAATTCGTCCGTCGATGATTTTTCGTCCTTCAAGACTGTTGGTTCGAATCGATAACGCGACTGCAGAATTCACTGAAACTCGTTGAAAAAAAAATAAAAATAAAAATAAATAACACAAAATCCGATTACGAAGTCTCGTGAAGAATAAAAATGGTTTTTGTTCTTTGAAAAAAAAAAAAACAAAAAAAAAAAGAAAGAAAAATAATAAAAATAAAAAAGAAACAAAAGACGCTACAAATACACTGCTCGACGGATCCCCACTGAATCATTGGACTTCCATACTTTTACTGTATTATTGACATAAAAATCCCAGATACGCGAACGCCCACATCCGTTTGTCCGATATATATATGTAATTAATATATGTATAGTTTCGTACACACTGGAGCAGGCAAATTTACTCGACACACACATACACACACACGCGCGCAAACACAAACATATATAACAACACGCGAACACGTTTACAATAAAGAATACTCTTCGCCTTCGACTATGGGAACGATTAGCGGACGATATACCGATTGGAGATTGAGATGATCGAATGTAAACGAAAAAATAATCTCGAACTCCAGTGTAAAAAAAAAAAAAAGTACTGCGATCGAAAAAAAAAAAAAAAACCATTTCAGACGAAAAGAAAATTGATTAATCTCAGCCTCTCTCCACTTGGTGTATCGACACGCGCGTGCGCGTGAATTTTCTCGCGAGAAAATTCAACGACGGACGGTTGTTGGGGGAAAAAAGATGTCGAAACCAAAGAAAAAAAAAAAAAAAAAAAAAAACCGACACGAAGAATACAAGTGAGAGAGGAAAAGAGTGGAGAGAAAGAGAGAGAGAGAGAGAAGGAAACCAGTATGCATTCCGGAATATAAAATAATTTTGCTACGACGCGAAAGCTGCTGTTATAAGTAGAGAAGAATTAAAAAAAAAAAAAAAGAAAAACAAATCTGTTTCTAACGTACTAATTACCAACAAATATTACCGTCGAGACCTATGATGGATTAGGCTAATCAGGCTGACGTAGGGAATACGAGATATAAAAGCAAAAAAAAAAAAAAAAAAAACGTAAAAAAAAAATTGTGCCGGTGCTCTTGCACATCCCTTATTGCGATGCGTGACCGTATTTTTATCAGTTCGTTTCAACTATGTAAGCCACCGTCTGCCTGGGGTATAGCGAAAGTATCGTAAAGATTATAAAAAAAAAAAAAATATTTCGAGTGAACTATAATTATTATCCGAGTAAAACACACAACACATACAAAGATTTCTTACACTATAATAATGAATCGCTTTTTATCAATCGAGTCTGTCGCCACGCGCTCGCTGTAACGTGGAGTAATAAAACGTTTTCTCGCTCGTGAAATAATAATAAACGGATGACTGGAGTTTAAATAAAAAACATCAGTCGTAGAGCAATATTCGGCTGTAAAAATGCGAATCGGTAATAGGGGATGTTACAATCGCACCCTCACGAGACACGAGGGGTATGTAATTGATTGACATTAAACAACGTGTATGCGACCGCTCGTGGATCGAGCTGACCGCTTTCAAGTGATATATTTAGATATTACGATCGACATTAACATTGAATTAATGTAATTATATAAAAACGAAGTGAGGAAGGAAACAGACAAACAAAATACGAGAAAAAAAAAATAAAAAAAAAATGAGAGAAAGAGAGAGGGAGAGAAGAAGAACAACAACAATTAACGTTTGTTATTATTGAAGTTTTCAATACGTTGAGCCATTGAATGATAAGTATTACTTATAAATTATAAGTAAAAAAAAAAAATGAAGTAAATATAGATAAATGTATGTGTATATAATTACGACGATAACGTACGTCGATGGTGAAGATTGATAAACGTTAAATACCGCTCACACTGAATAAAAGAAATTTAAAAAAGAAAAAAAGAAAAAAAAATCATTCATTACGAGAGTAAAAGGGAACTACTGTTACTATGTACATGAATGACTTTGACTACAACTAAGCTACTCAGTAGGCTTAACGATGACGAAGTGAGAAGATGAGAAAAAAAAAAAAAAAAAATCCAACAACAGAAACCAAAAAACATTAAAAGTGAATTTGTATGAAGGGCTGCACGCGGCTGTGGTTCTACCGCGCTAATCCAGCCAATCGGAATCCGTTTCATTAATTAATTAATTAATTAATCGAGGAACTTATTTATATAGTGTTGAGCACTGTTTTAAGTGCTTTTCATTTTTTGGCTGTGTGAAGCTTCAAACTAAATAAAAACAAAAACGAAAAAAACAAAAAAAACAAAAACCAAACAACCAAAAAAACAAATAATATTATATTATATTGGCTTTGCATAATCATTCTCAAAATTTCTCCGAGATAACGTCGTAATTAGGTAACGGTAATTAGATAATCGAGTAATCGAGAGAAAGAAAAACAAAAAAAAGAAAATAAAAAAATAAACCACTACGAAATAGTCGCGAGAGGAGTGCAACAAAGTGAGAGTGAAAGAGAGAGTAAGAGAGGGAGCGATTGAGAGAAAGTGAGATCAGCGTCTCAGTGACTCCTACAATACATTATATGATTCCGCATCTCCGTTTGTACGCATTTTAGACAACTTCAAAATACCTACTATTATAAAGAATAATAAAGAGGAAGAAAAAAAAAAAAAAAAAAAAAAAAAAGGAAACTCATAACGGTACTATAGCTCAGAAAAACATCCTGCCGAGTTGCCCCGGGTTATGCTAAGCGCCACCTGGTCCGTATTATATAAATAATTAAAGAAATGAAATAAAAGAAAAAGAAAAAAAACCAAAAAACAACAAAAAAATAAAAAATAACAAGAAATCTACATTAAGCATCGCGCTCATCATAGTGAATGGGAAATACGATTAATAAACATAGCTCTATTTTTTCGCCCGAAACAAATAATCTATATGTAAAAAGGCTAATTTTTTAAGAACATCAATGCTCTACACACAGACTTCTTCTTCATCCTCCGGTGGCAATGAAAAATAATGCTTTGTAAATACCTGATTATCCATATTTGAATACTACTCTAAACGCGGGCAAACCACCCAAATCCTCAACCACCTTCACCCCCCCACCGGACGATCGAGTCGTTGACGATTTTAACAAAATTTATATTCTGCCGAATTTCCAAATATAAACAAACAAACAAACAACAAAAAAATAACAAAATAAACTACAATAAACAATCCCCCGAATCGAATAACAATTGCCTCCAACTTGGTCTTACGACTGCGAAGTATATTAACGTTATAACGATCCGATCGATTCATCAAACTCCGCGATAAGTTTTAATACGAAATTTCGAAGATCGTAAAAAAAAATAAGAAAAATAAATAAAAAATAACATTGATAACTACACGATAACATCGTTCCATTATCTCGAGCCTGGTCTTCCTATCCGGACTTCCTCCGAATTCGAAAATTGTCGATTCAGGCGGGAAATTGTAAAGCAAAAACAGCAAAAAAAAAAGAAATGACAAAGGCCTTGCATTAGTGACGTGTTTGCTGCTTCCTGTTTACGACGCGGCCCTCTTCAAGACATTAATTAAAAACTCTATAAAAAAAATTCGAGCTTTGTGAAAAAAAATCATCTTATTGTAAAAAAAAAAAAAGAAAAAAAAAAATCTGCTGAATACAATCTCGACACTTCGCGCAATCAAATGTAAAAGTCTCCATAAAAATGTATTTCTTTAAAAAAAAAAAAAAAAAAAAAAAACCGGCTACACCTTATGTCTCGATAAGTGTCTTATTCACGTGGGTCAAGCGTCACTATGGGCTGTCAGAAAGCAAAAAAAAATAAATAAAAAATAAAACCAGAGCATAAAGAGTAATGGAGAAAAGTGGGAAAGAAAGAAACTGAAATTTCGTTACACGTTCGTCAACGCAAGTCATAACAATAAAACGTGTTTAAAAAAAGAAAAAAGAAAAAAAAAAAAAAACAACGTCGGTCGAGTCGAACGAGATCGATCAACGTGGAGAAAAGGTTTCCTTCGTAAGCCGGGTACCAAGGCACTCAGGGCAACGATATATCGATGAATTTATTTATACGATGATATAGGTTATTTGGTTGTAACGTCGAAGAAAAAAATAAAATAAAATAAAAATAATGCAAATTCGTGCATATTTTATGCGAGACATAGCGTTTAAAGTACATTATAATGAAGAAAAAAAAGACAGCAGATAAAATAAAAATAAATATACCTAAAAAAAAAAGGAAAAAAAAAAAAACGAGGATAACATAACTACTAGTTACGAAGTTCATATAGGTAATTATTTCCCCGTCATGAGTACCTCGTACGTGGGCATGTCCTGTCAGTATTCGAAAATAGAAAAATAATATTGATAAGTGGAATAAAAAAAAAGAAAAAAAAAAAAAAAATCGTTTGCCGACACGAGAGTCACGCCGACGTCGAAATTTCAAGCTGTACACATAAAAAATAGAGCATAGTGAGAAAGAAAAAGTGAGCGCGAGCGTAGAAGACAATTTTCATCGTATGAGACAGATCAAGCATCAAATAATTTATCTATCGCATATATCGGCTACTGGTGGGAGTTCGTTGCAAAAAACCTTTGATTATCTTAATATGTTGGACGCTGTTTAGAATGTCCGCTTTTTTCGAGGCTGAAGAATGTAAACTCCGAAATATCCCTTTTTATTATATTGTATTAGTCTTCGTCCGGCTTAGTGCCGATTCATTATTATTATATACAATAATGGGGAAAAAAAGTGAGATTTAACAGGGTGGGGGGGAGGATTCCGATCGACTAGCGAAAATAAGCGAATGGAATTCACGATTAAATAAAAAAAAACAAAAAAGAAAGAAAAAAAAAAGTTTACAAATCCATCTATCAGTATCGATTGGGAAGTGAAGTTCACGATCGATATGCTGGTTAAACGAAGTTCATTCCGCTTTAGTTTCGAGGCTAATGACGCTGTAAATATTTAATAAAAATTTAAAAAATAAAAATAAATAAAGGATAACAGAGCTGTTGGGACATACCCTCGTGTTAGGTTTAAAAACGCGTAATTGCATATAGTTAACGACTAAAAACGCTCTAATGTAGTAAATGGGAGCCCGTTTGACGTTGAAAGTAAACAAAACAAAACAAAAAAAAAAGAAAAAACAAAAAAAAGAGCGCAAGAAACAAGCGAGAGAACGACAAAAGAGAGAAAGTGTGTGCATGTCGAATACGCGAACGTATGATACGATGTATAGCTGCTGAGAGTTTTAAGGCGGCATCGAGCATTTCCAATAATACCAACACCAATAATACTCCTAAAAAAGAAAAATGATGAAAAAAAAATTAAAGGTAAAATAAATTGACTATATGTTATTAAAAAAGAAAATGAATTAATAATTAATAATAATTGCATACATATGAGACATGCATATTTATCATTTAACTAAAAAAAGAGAAAGAAAAAAAAAACACCACTAATTCGGAGAGAAGGAAAAAAAAAATGAAAAACTACTATCTATTATTATTGATGATATCAGTTAAAGTCATTACTAATTATTGATTAGCTATACCTTAAGGCAGTCGTATGGTAATCATATAGTCTATTCGTTAATGTTTCAGATATTTTATTAAATGTTGATATAATGTATGACGACATTCCTTGTTTGTGGCAAAAAAAAAAAAAAACTACGTCCCCCCCCCCCCCCCCCCGCATAGATAGCCTTTACCAAGCGCTCCACCTGTCTAAGCTGATAAACGTAACTGATTAATTAATCGATCGGTCAATAATTCATAATTGTATACTTCAACGGTTCCCTATAAATGAAAAAAAAAAAAAAAAAAAAACATTAACAAACATACAAAAAAAAAATAACAAAAAAAACGCCTTCGTACAATCGAAGTGGCAATCCGCGCCAAGTTTGCGCCAAACACTTTCGTGGTCGAACAGATTTTATTATATTATTATACATCGCCGTTACGCTTGTCAACGACTATTGAAGGACATAAAAAAAAAAAATAACATATTTGTACAGAAATGGGGAGGATTATAACAATTTGTCAAATCGAACTGACCGAAACGACCACTCCGAACCGCCTCGGTTATTGCGATAATAATTTTTAATCATTCTCATTGTAAAACACGGACATATATTGTGCGAATACACGATATTTATTAAGCGAATTTATGTCGAACGTTTATCTGGTTTTAATTTTTTTCCGTTTTTCTCCTTATCATTTAATTTTTATTGTTTCTCATATTTAAATTTTTATTTTTTTTTTCCACTAATACTGTTCTATCCTCGGTGTATTTTTGCTGGCGAGCAGATATATATTTCGGTATTTACTAATTGTCTGACGGGTTAATCGACATCGTATGGATATTATTCGGAAGCATGAATGTCACATATTCGTTCATTTATTGTTTATTGTATATACATATTTTTTAACGAAAAAAAAAAAAAAAAAAAAAAAAAAAAAAAACCACCATTAAAGACAAAGCCAATCTGACGTGAAGAGCCCACTCGCTCGATGTGTATGAAATGATAAAAAAAAAAAAAATTAAATCCGTTAATATACATATTATACATATATACGTGAAGACTAATTGTACCGGACGCGAAGACCTCGTGCGCAGGCTGCAATGTGCGTATCTTTCACAATTTTTCAAGGTCAATTCCAATCGGGCATCGTAAATCGAATCTCACACAATACGAGGACAATATGTAATAGGTACTCTAACAACGTAACGCGAGCAATATTGTCAAAAAAAAAAAAAATGGGTTTCAATAACAAAAAAAAAAATAATAATTTTCGTTAATCGTCACAACATTGCACAAAAAAAGCAATTGTATCGTGTCAAAGTTTTCGAAGCGCCAGCGATACCGCGTTTCGTTCGCGTCGATTAACTACTGGAAAATTAAATTGGAAGCTGAGACACGAGAGTATAACAGAGAGAGAGAGAAAGATAAACGAAAGAAAAAAAAAAAAAAAACTTCTAAAGAAATAAGTTCTTCTGCAATCACAAAAAAAAACAATGAATAAACGAGCAAAAAAAAATAAGAAACGGAAAAAAAAAAACAATTGCTGCATCAGCATTAATGATTTGTAATGTTTTATAAATAAATTGGCATATCAATTTTTCAATCGTGGACTTCACGTGGATGGAAATTCTCATTCTCATCGATAACGCTCTGCTGGTTTGGAGCTGTAGTCATATCGTTAGTGTATAAGTCTGTATGTGACGATGTTAATTATTGTAATATAAAATTAATAAGTAGGAGCGTATCGAACTGTTTGTCTGGTATTACTGGACAATGCTTCAATAGATTTTTTATAACAACGGTTTGTTCGAATTTCCTTTATCGTGTATAACTTCAGTCTCGTTTGTTTGCAACGAACTTATTACTTGACGCAATCGCACCACGACGAAATAACTTTATCCTAATTTTTTCTCACCTATATAATGCGAAGTGTTTTGGGCCCTTCCGTCCAATACGCCATGTACCACTGTCATTATTCATTTAATTTTGCAACTTACGTACAATAAAATTGTTATTGCTGAAATTATAAGTGTAAAGGTGTATGATCTGTATTTTTCGAACCTTCGATCGTCACGGAAGGGAGGTGGGGGAGGAGGAAAAAAATGGTATCACGTAGAAAGAGCGTATTTTCATTTTTTTTTAATTATTATTTTTACAAGAAATTTTTTTTTAATTAAATTTTTCCATTTTTTTTATTTTTTGGTTTTCGACAAATTCGTAGAAAAAATAACTGCAGGATAACATTTATCTTCGTTTTTTTTTGGTCTGCTTGCTTTCGATCGACGCGGGCTCCAGCGATACGAAGATAATCTTTTTACGATCAAATGAGTAAAGTTAAATTATCGTCCAAAGGGTGAATATTGATATAATAAATGAGTCGTCAGATTTTTCAATGGCATTGTACTTTATTAACCACATTCTCTATAACAACGATTCCCTATCTGCGAATAACCGGTTTACGATTATAGACCCTCATTAACATAGTTCGCTTCGATGTTTTAATCCTTTACTTTAATGACAAATAGACGAAACACAGCGGAATTTTATTGTAACGATTATCGGTCACTTTCTCGCTACGTTGGCTAACTGTTCCCGAATCTTTGTAAGATCGTCGACAAGGGTATTTAAAGTCGCCGGCGGAAGATCCATAGTGATGTTTCTTCGTTTAGGCTCCTCGCCGTCGATCGACGGGGGTTCCTCGATCTGAAAAAAAAAAAAAAAAAAAAAAAAAAAAAAAACTTATCTTCGTCGGTGAAACATAATTTCAATCGGAAAATCATAAAAATTTACCGAAGTACTCCGATATTTATTGCACCTTTGCACCCTGTGATCCATCGAAATTTTCTTAAATCCCGTAAATTCTATCCCTTATTCTGGGATTTTACTAAAACCTTTTATTGCCCCCTTTTTTTTACCCCAATAAATATGTCGGCATTGTGACGAATTCTTCAAAGTCACAGAGGGATCGAATGGGTTGTATACCTGAACGGTCCCTCTGAGTCTTCACCATTGGAAGGGGAAGGGGAAGGGGAACCCTAGTATCACGGCAACCGGGCAGCGAGCCGTGAAAGCCTCTCATTAATTCTGTAATAGTATATAAGTGAAGAGTCGATATCATACAGTAGTCAGTCACGGTGAATTCCCGATCATCATGTCGTCTCTTTGTGCTCCAAAAATATCGGAAGTATTGCAAATTTTATCGGAACAACCGGACGCTTTCGACAATTGTGAAAATGCTTGTGCGGTGATACGTTCGAGAGAGAAACGAGCGAACAGCAAACAGATATTTACGGACGCTGTGAATTATTGTATGCTGCTTCTGAGTAAAACCGATCGATTAACGAATAATCGAAGCGAAGTACTCTCCGACGACGCAACGCTAATGGGACACGAAATGTTCGAGAGAATAATAAGCGTCGACGTGCAGATGGACGTCGAAACGGAAGATGAGAGTTTATCGAACGATCTCCAACAACGAAAAATAAAAATCGAACCGCAGGATTATTTCGACGGGTTCAGTAATATTCGCATTCACGCCTATTCGCTCGCGACTGAAGAAACAACATCTATGACGTCACCTCCATCGTCTCCGTCATACGAGAGACCAGTGAAAAAAATCGAAAATTCGTCAACACTTTCGACCGATCGACCGTCACGTTTGGATCGCACGTTTATCGGAACACCGCGGGGAAAAACGATCAAAGATTTTTTTTCTCCGTCTAACAGTTTGGCATCGAAAATTTACACGAATGACTTTGACGACAAACAATTGCCTCCTTCGCCCGTGTCGCTTACCGGCAACGACGATACTGGCGATATTTCGGAGCAACAAAAATCCCGACGGGGACCCCGTTTGCAGAGACCCGGTGTTCCGTTGGAGACAAAAATGAAAATTGTTGCTCTCGCGAAAGCTCATCCTAAGTGGAATCTAAAGAAATTGCAAGAGAAAGGTTCGTTGGTATTGCGGAATATGGATCAGTTGAAACAATGGGAAAGACAAATCAACAACGGTGGAACAGTACGCGACAAATATTGCAAAATACACGCGAAAACCTACGAGCGGTTCGCCGAGGCGCGCGCCAAGTCGCAACGCGTCACCGCGGAAATTTTACGAAAATGGGCGGTCCAAGTTGCGCGAGAATTGTACGGGATGAGCTTGAAATTCGACGCCAGTCATCATTGGTTCTTAAATTTCAAGAAAGCGTACGGCTTACGACACGATAACACTGTCAACGCATATGTCAAGAGAGACGAGACGATAGCGAATCAGACGATGGAGGAACTTCGATCTCTCAACAAAAGCCAAAAAGTCCAAAAGGAAAATAGAAATTTAAATAGATCGCAGTGAAAATAGTGTAAGAATTTTCGAACGAAATTCGAAAATATTTTTTGTATAATTGTAGCGTGACACGCAAAAATTCGTTGTTAAATGACTTATTGACGACTTGATTGGGTATTTTTGTCTTTTTTTTTTTTTTTTTTCATAAATCACGTCGAAGACTCGCGATTAAAAAATGTGGAAATCTTCAATTCAGTGCCATAATAAAAGTTGCAAATTGTAACAATGTATTTTATGTACATATTTAGCATGATAGCTCGACGTTATTAATAAATAATTCATTATTATGTTCGACTACTGTGTCGAATCATTCAGTCGATCCGTTTCCTTTAATTCCTTTGTGTCATTCAAAACATACGAATTATCGTGCTTCGGGTATATCTATTGAATTTTTTTTCACTCCCGTAACACGACAACACGACTCATACCACTGCCTTCTATACTTCGATATCTCGAGAGACTTCGTCAATGTTTTTTTTATGGAGTAATAAAGATACATAAACACGAAAATATCCGACATTACATTGGAAAAATATCGTAAATTTTTTTTAATAACGCGAATTTTGATTATTTGAAATGTATTCGTAACCTTACCGTCATTCGAAGAAAACAAGTTGACGACTTGGTGTCTACTGTTGTGAACGGTGAAGTTAAATTCTCATTGATCTGACAAGAAGTTTCAATCAGTCTCGCTGGTCGCAAGCCACTCATAATTAATTATTTTTAAATAATTAAAAAACGTGATAAACTATCGTACGGAATGTATTTGTTTTGACATCTAACAAAAGCCGCTTTTGAGGTTAGAGTATCGGAGAATTGACAATAAGATAAGTTGCCTGTTGTGCATACGCCGCAATGATAAATCAGGTATAAAAAAGCACTATATTATTATGGGAATCTAGTTATGACGACTGGTAAAAGTTTCGTAGAAAAAAATCGATCATGAAATCTGACAAAATAATGTCGAAAAAATGACACAGTACTACATTTTTGAAAGTCAAAAATAAAATTACTTCGACTTTTTTACTGTTAAAATATTGTAAGGATTGTATCCTCGATGCAATGTTGTATTAATAATGAATAAAAAAACTTTATTTTCGATTTTATTTCCTGTGTGTGAAACAACATCAAGAGCTCTACGCAATTGCTATCAGTTAAAAAAAAAAAAGATTAGACTCTTATTTTTGCCGATTCAACGATAGTTTATCGGGATTTCGGCTCTTGAAAACAGTTAATATAATGTCGACTGCATATATCGACCGTCGGTAAAGCAGCAATATTAGTCGTAAAAATTCGGAGGCGGATCAGTCAGAACTCTTCCGAAATCTGTTTATCCTGAAATATGCCGACGAAATGAACAATGTTTAGCGCCAGATGGCGCTAGTTGCATGCTTCGCCACCCCGAAAAATTCTGCAACCCTTCTCACGCTCTATATCACACGAAATTTCCAACAGTTCGATCATTTCTCAATCTCAAATCTTCCTTCGACAGTTTTTGCCAAGTTATTCATTGGAACATTGATTTTCCGCGGTTTTATCGTGTTCGTCGATTAACTGATCTCGTATACGCATATGGTGCACAGGGTTGCCGCCAGTGATGACGCAAACAGATTAGCATAAGGCCCAAGACACAACGGCGTCTATAAGCAAATCACCCAATCACGAGTGTTCCTATAGACTGTCCTGTACTGACCCGCGATTGTTTGATTCAGCTGAAATGCATATATGCGTTATGCAAATTCATCGTGATGGGTTATTGTTCTCCGGGTCCCGGGAAGTCGGCACAGCAATCGAATTCCATCCCGCAGAGAGAGAGTCTCGCAAATTCGATTTCCGACCGGACGAGGACAATTTCGCAATGGCTTTGGAAAAACAAGAGGGCAGAATACACGCAATTCTCTCGAAAGCCTCGCGTCCGTGTATTCCAAATAAAAATGGAATAAGACTCGAGTATTTGCATGAATTACCACATTGTTTAAAGCGAATGAAAAAAAAAAAAAAAAAAAAAAAAAAATCGTAAAACCCGCGTCTATAGTACCGAAATTTCAATAGAAATTTGTTGAATTTGCAATCAGTGCAGAATCGGAGAAATTACATCAGAGTCAATACATAAGTGTATTGGCATTTGTCACGATCAGTTCGCGATGTAATTTAGGTGGTAGCGGACACGGTGGTCAGTCGAAGAGACCGCATATGTCAAGTTGGGAACGCGCCAAACAGTAAACCGTACGCGCATTTAAAGGGCCATTCGCGGTATAATGAGCGCTTACCTCGATAATTTAACGTCCCTATTATTTCGACGACAGAATTGTCACGAAGTTTCGTACATCCGTTCTCAACGTGTTTCCTAATGATCGAAAAAAATGTAAACTATGAGGTATGAAATACGAAGTGCTGAATCAATTTATGGGCATTTTTTTTTATCAGTGCGTTTTGTTGTACGAAAGAAGTAGGCGAAGAAAATGGTTCATTACTTTTCTTGAAGTAGCTGAACGAGGATTTGCGGTCGGGATATACGATAATACCTTCGCTATAGTTGGACCGAGCTGTCTGGAACATCTGCATTATTAATATTGATGGCTAGCAGCCAAGTCTCAACTTGGAAAACAATGCGAACGGGACCCACCCAGGAGACGTACAAACTTTGGTTCTCTCGGTATACATAATGGTACTCAGTCAATCAAATCAGACTGGTTGTAGAGCATTGTAGGCTTGCGCATGGTATGTTATAAGCATAATATAGTGGTGCAACGATAGGCACATCAGTGTGCTAAATCCCAAAGCTCATTGCGCCCGAATGCGCGGCAGCGCTCTCGCGTCAATTAGTTTAACGAAGCATATTATCGCGAGATGCGTCGCAAAACGCGTGTTAATGAGGATATCTCTCGAACGTTTTTTCTTAACCTTGTAAAACATGGAAAAGTCTTCATTTTTTTAAAGCCACGAAGGAGGGTTAACGCTTCGTTAGCGCATTATATATCGCGCAACTGAGTTTAAGTACAAATTTCGATTTCCTATAGTGCTAATGGCCCTTCATTAAAGTTACGTATCGAATGTACCTATTAAACAGTATACCATCATTTAACTTAATAGTTTTCGTTGTAAGTTAATTGATAACAAAAATATAAAAAATACAAAGGGTTAAAGATTTTACGGAAGCGATGTTTTATGGAATGAATTGTCGGCGTCGATTGTACTTCTGTATCTACAGAGAATTGCTGTTCGTATAAATTAAAAAATACGAATCGGCAAAGCAGGTTTTTCGTGATTTATTAAAATCTTCAAATTCCTCAAATTTTTATAATGTACAAAAATTAAAAAAAATTCTCTTGAATCTTTGGTTTTTAATTTTTTTTTTTTTTTTCATTGCATGATATCCGAGTTTCTTTTACGTCCGAATGTGTTCTGTTTTTCGGATCAAACTCGGTAAAAATGTAATTTACAAGACGAAATAATCTGAAGAAGCATATATTCTCGGGTTGCATACCGTGCGGTACAACCGCAAATCCAACTACTTAATCACAAAGATTAGGAATCATCGCCGAAGGCTTGCAACATAATTAATGCGTGTTTGCTAGCATGAGCGCGTTTTCGCGGTCGTGTTCACAACGTTGAACTTGTGTAATAATTCATTTCCCACCTCATTCCAAAGTTGCGCATGAATAAACGCGCTCGCGGTTTCTCCTCTGTGTTCGCTTTACTCCGCACTTGCATTATTTCCCGTTGTGTTGCTTCATGCGTCAACCCTCTCAAGGATATATTTCGAACAAGAGAGAGGAGGAGGAGGGAGAGTGGGGAAGTACGAGGATAACGAAATATTCGGGATCCGTAGGTAGGTACGCACTGTTTGACGAAGTGAGGTGTTTCGTAGAGAACTCACGTCCCTTGTATTACGCGGTACTGTACACATCTGGCTATTGTGTATATTTCACTCGCAGCGAAAATAATTTTTTTTTTTTTCTACATTATTTATTCACTATTGTTATACCGAGGGAACGCAGTTTCGCGTAATTTAACCGACTTTCGTTCGCTATAAACATAGAAAGATAATATAAGAGATGCATTGTGCTACGGTAAAATTTATCTTCCCGTGCAAACCTTTATCGAGTCGGTAATTCATGTTATTCATAGGCCACGAGAGCCCTCGGGGCGAGTAAGAAAGTCTTGTCCAACCCGGTAAATAGGATCGGCTCCGGGCGATATGTGATCTTCTTTTTATTTTTATATTTTTTTTTCTTACACAAAACTTTTCCGCAGAGCATAACAGCGCGCCGAACTTACAGACATCGCGCTTTCGGCCGGCAGCGAAAAACATACGCCACGTTGCAGAAACAAATGCATTAGTTGCTGTATAGAAGAACAGGGTGAGAGTGCGCGGGAAGAAAGGAAAACGAGAAGAAGGGGGAGAAAAGAGAGTAAATCCTTCTTCGTGGCAAGACATTGAATTACGGCTTCGTACGGGCGAAGCAGTACAAGAGTTCTTACGGAGGAGGACGCAGAGGACGAGGACAAGAATACGAAGAATACGAAGAAGAAGAAGAAGTAGTGGAAGTAGTAGCAGCATAAAAGAGTAGAAACCAGAAAAGTATAGAAACTGAAGTAAAGGAAAGAGAGAAAGAAAGAAAGGCGCTCAGCGAGGGACAAGAGGATGTACTGCGAGGGCAAAGCGTTGAAGTACGTACCGTTCCGTGAATGGATGCATCTTTCATCTCACGCACCTACGAATGCACGTGTCGAAAGAGATGCAACGAAAAAGTATACACACGGTAGGAAAAACGACGGGAAATCGTTGTAAACGTCGATGTAACGTTTATTCGTGTTTATTTTTATTGTTTATGGATATTTTATTTTTTCGTATTTCACCCTTTGCGTAAACATAATTTATGTTGTTTTCTCGAGTTCCACATTGAAATACGGGTAAATAATGTTGTACATAAGGTATATATCGTCGCAGAGTCAATAGACCGGAAGAAAAATGCTTCGGGACAACATAGAAGTGCAGTGTTCGGCGAAGGATAACGGGTCAATATGTAATGAAATAGCACCATTTTTTTTTTTTTTTTTTTTTTTTTTTTTAAGTTCGGTGAATCAAACACTGGACTCTGAACGAACGGAAGGCTCGAGAATCCCCTGAGTGTGGTTTTGATATCGAAGGGAGTTGATTCTCTGGAAAGCTGAGGTTTCCACTCGGATGCAGGTGTATACCTACGTTCTCGATAGCAAAGTATAGTGTATAAAGGTGAACCTAGCAGCGCTCCGATATACCCGAGGGAGTCGTCGATGTACGAAGGATAAAAAAAAAACTTATATAGGTATAGCTGAACTACAATGGGAGCGAAAGTGGAGTTTCGGAGTATAAGACGCGCGATGGGAAATGTAATCTGATAGAGCGGATCTTTAGACAAAAATCACGAGTCCATTTGTCGATTGTATTTAAAATAACATCGAGGCAACGGTCCTCAATATAATGTTGAAAATATACCCATTAAAACCCTCAATAAGCCATACAATTGGCAATCTAACGATATTTCGCTTCGAAACGTTTTCCGAAGTACGTATAAAAGTTTTTTTTTGAACGTTTGGTTAATTAAATACGGTTAATTTTTGCGTAGAATTTCATACGCGTTTCTCCCTTTGAGCGATTCTAATTATCGTATTGCGACCGAGTATATAGTTCGACCGATAAAACTCACGAATTCAAATAGCCGGAGGTCACAGCGGAGCAACGCGCGTTACGCAGGAGAACGGTAACGAATGTAGACGACGTAATTCATATTAATTTTTTGCATTGTTGAAGAACCAACTGCACAGAAACAACGAGAGTAACAATAGCGATGGGAATGCTTCGCTGTAAGAATGAGAGATGAAATGTCGGACAATTGTCTTCTTTCGCTTATTAAGAAAACTGCATTTCTCGAGAGGGTACGGGCGTCGCCGGGAGCGTAAATCCCGAGAGGGCCGATTAAATTTCTTTCTTCATCCCGTTGTACGACGAGAATCATGGTTCGCTCGAGTTATCTGCGATGCAACCCCCGCCCCGTGTTGCATCGCATTTTTCCATCCGTTGCGCGATGCGACACCGGAGATTCCGGGTCGCGATATAAACGTGAATGTAACAACGTGGATTTTCCAAGACCGTTCGAGAAACGCTCGACCGCACCCTTGGCTCTGCTTTAAAAATTATCCCGGTAGACTCTTAAATACAAAAGTTTCGCGTAGGAACCTTTTGCGGGACAAAACGAGATCAAAGGGACGAGGGAGAGAACATACTCGAGACGTTGCGCCGGAGACTCGAACGGAGACGAACGAAGAAAAAGAAAACCACGTTTTTGAAATCTCTTTAGTACCGAGTAAAACACTACGGGGGGATGAAGGAAAGAGGGAAGAAGGGAGGGGGGGGGGGGGGAGGTTTTGAGAGGCAAAATAAAAAGTTTAACGTACGTCGCGGGATAAAAGAGAAGTAAATGGGGCAGTACCCGGGGGTTGCATCGAGGGTTGATGTTTTGGAAGGCGATCACAACGACGTCTCGGTACGTCAAGTACACGTCGATATCCGGAAAGTAGTGTTAGTGGACGGTACTATTACAGTGGTGTATATAAACGAATGCCCGAGAGCATAAAAATCGCCGAGTGGCCAGACACGTGTAAAGACCAGCGGTGAGGAAAAAGAGCATTGAGAGAAAATGGCAGAAGGTACGCGGAACGGAGAAAACGATGTGCGGAAGGGAGACGAAAGAAGGATGACGGCGAAAGTGGTGAAGCGTTTTATAACGTCGACAGACTCGTAAACGCGTCTGGTGCTCGATAACGATAGAGCGAGAAGTACGAACGAAAAGATCGATATAAGAGTGAAAAGAAGAAGACGAAAAAAAAAAAAAAACGAATGTATATGTATACATAGCAATCGAGTCCAACGGCGGCGCAATAAAATGCATACACATACGAAGCTGTTTACCTTGCATTCGTGATAGAAAGTTTCGACTGTACGCTCGGGGAAATTCATAATGTGTTAAGGAAAGGTACAACGTTAGTTTTGACGCTTTCGTTGTATGTTGAGTGCAGAACGAATTTCGTGCCACTCGACGAGTCCGCGCAGTCGAGAGATTGAGATGAAGGACGCACAACGGCGAGACAAGGAGAAATTCCTGTTTCCCTACGAAATACGATTGCGACGAAACATCGCCCGGAAATGCTATAATACGAAATTACAGTAGTTATAACAAACTACCGCGCGATAGACGCACACAGCTTGTTGGGTTATAACTTTCGTAATTACACGAAATATATACATCGCGAGACTAACTATGAAAATGCAATAGTTTCATGTCGATAATAAGGGATCACTGGTAAACCATACGGCGATATACAGACCGGTGTGATATAAATATATATATATATAACATTTAGCTGCATTCGAAAATCCTCTCTCTGCGCGTATTGGCGCTCGAGGTACTTAGCAAATTAGTATCTCGATTCTCCGGTTATTCCGAATATACAATTTCACGCAGTTCCTGTCGGGTTTTCGGTGCACGCAGACGCACTTCATTAAGGTCAGAATTTATCAGGTTTTGATGTTCAATTGCGGGTTCAACATTCATTACGAAGAAAATTGGTAATTCTCATTTTATAATTGAATCGATTGAGGTCAATATTTCCAATTGTTGAGTTTTGAATAACGTCACGTCCGGTTTAAAAATGTCAGCTTCCCACACTACATTTTTCGAAAAATCGTTAAACAAATTACGAATTTTTTTCAATATTCATTCTAACATTTCCGTAGAGTGAAAAAATGAAATACCTAATGCAGAAGTTGCGTCACAAAAAATGTTCATTTCTTTGCGGACTTTTTTTTTTTAACCATTCGTCTGACGTCACTTTCGACTTAAACATTTAAGTTTTTCAGCGAAAATGACATCGCAATGGAAATTACGATTTTTTACGACGTTTCCGAAATTTTCTTTGCGACGTCATTCCATGTAAAAACCTAAGATTTTCGAAAAGAAAATATCGTCGCAAAAAATGTTAAACATTTTTCATCGGAAGTCATGTTAAATTAATTTACCATTTGACGGATATTGCGATATTGTATTTGTGAGATTAAAAAAAAATTTGGGAGCCTTTCGATAATTTTTTATTCCCATTAACAAGAGTCGGAATATTACCAGAGGCCAAAAATTCCGAGATGGCCAACAAATGTACCGCGTGTACAACATGCATTTCAGAATTGAGTTTCCTTGCCATTTAAATGAAAACAATATCAACGTGTCATAAGTCATACGTACGTGCATTGCAATGTTTCAATTCCCCTCGTGTACTCCAATTTCCATTACTGCAAAGAGAGAGAAAGAGAGAGAGAGAAAGAGGAACCGAGTAAAATAGAGAACGGGAAAACGACGCGCAATTTATTATCGTTACCTTTGCATCCGACAAACGAATGTGACGGGATATTCCACGGTTATGTACGCACGTATACCGACGTTCCCTAGTGAATTTCTCGACTTTCTTTTATAAACCAATACATTCCAAAGGTGTCTATCCCGATACGTGACACCGATAAATTTACATGCACACGCAATACTTCGCGTACGAGAAAATAAGCTACAATTTTCATCGAACTTGCGTTACGAAAAAAAAACGAGAAATTCATCCTGAGGATGGATTAGAGTTTTATGAAATTCCGAAGTGCACATGTACCTACTTTGAAATGAAAGTAGAAGATGCGAACTGCGGGTCATCCAAGTCTTTTTACGAGCCCCCAACCGAGAGAGCGACGGAGAGAGAGAAAACGAGCCGGAAATAGAACCTTCGGAGTGTACACTTTCGATGCATTGCGTCGAAGATCCGATTCCCCCGTCTCGCAATTTCGTACCAACTCCACCATGAATTATTTAATGGAGAGCACAGCAAGCTTCTTCTTGCTCTTCCACTCCTACTCGTTTATGATTCTTCGCGGCTATATCGCATCGATTTCATCGGAGTTCCAACCATCTTTTTGCTCATGTATGAACGATATCGTGTACGTATATAATGATTCGGAACGAATTTCAAACATCGTTTTCGAATTAATTGAAAATATTACTCCGATAAAAATTTTTAAAACGTATGTAATTCAAATAAATTAATTTTTAAAAAATAAATAACTTCAACCGATGTCGATAATAATTATTTTTCAAATTATCTCGTGACCCGTTATTTTTCATCTTATAACCACATTCTGTTTTTTAATCTTCACATACATCGCGAAATTAATCTCAGAATGCCGAATTGCTTGGTTTGCAACATTGGAGATACGCCCCTTGGGCCATTCGTGTTGCGCACGAGACACTTCTACGTGTGTATTACGTTCGGATGATCCTCGAAGCCATCACAGCATCGCGGAGTGGTTCCTCTCGCTAGAATCTCGCTGTCCCTACTTGAACATTAACGAGTAGAAATCACCGACTCGAATGTCGCGTAGTGCGACGCGTATACATACACCGAAACTGTGAGTCGGTGATGATTCGCAAAGCTGTGCAGCTACAACGTTGCAAACTGGTGCTTTCCTACGTATTCGAATAGTACACACTAGAACCGTTTCAAACTCGCCGAGATTTGATCTCGTTACGAATTTTAAGCCAGCAGTCGCAATTACGAGATCCCGACTGTGTCTCTGTCTCTCTATACGTAATCTCTTGACTCCTCTGCGGCATAATGAAGCGAGTTTCGCCTTCAGCTTAATACAAAATGGTAACGGCGGGTAGCAAAAAAATAAACGATTGCTTAAAATACCATACGAATTATGTCCTCCGATAAATTTGTACTCAAATGCAAAATTAAAGCGAAGAAAAAAAAAATTGAAAAAAAAGCGAAGGAAAAATTGAATTTTTTTTCTTGTTTCGTAATTATAAAAATAAAGCTGTGGTAAAAAAAAAAATTCTATTGGGTTACCGACTGCGTAATTTAGGAAGCGATTAAAAATTCAGGAGTCCTACCGAACTCTGTCGAACTACGTCGCGAAAATAGAATTTGGTTAGTTAAAGCTTAAAGCGTTTCAGGCCCATGATACAGTATAGAATAGGGTATCGGAAACCGAGAAGACAGCTACTCCGGTTGTTGCATATTCGATGATTTACCGTCGGGAACTCAAAGATAAACAAGGTGTAACTGAGTGGCGCGAGGGAAGAAAACGTGGTTGGGTATAGCGATAGAGAGACTAACCTTCGTAACGCGTTCCTCGCTCGGCGCGATCCCAGTTTCGTTGTGCCGAGGGAACGACGCAGGGGGTGGCAAGTTTGGGAGGCAAGAGCCGAGAGAAACACAAAATGAAGCTGAACAATGGAAGTCACGTAGTCTCGGGCAGAAGCCAAAGTCTGACTCAACCGGGGGGGAGGCGTTCGCCGTTCACCCAGCAGCCACTGTTTCCCGTCGAACGTCGTTACTCTAATCAATTATTGCGAAGCTTCGCTACGGCTCTCCGTTCTACGAACCCCTCGCCCGCATTCCCCCGGAGAGTTTCCTCTCCCCATCCCCCTTCCTCTCACAATCCTTACAACCCTTATATTACGCTTCAACGACTCTCTAATTTGCCTCGGCGCCATTTCCGCTATTCAATTCTTTCCTTCAACTCGCGGCAAATGAATCTCTTGCGGTACGATTCGAAAAAGGGGATGAAAAAAAAAAAAAAAATACGCTAAAGGTACTTCAATTGCAATAAAATATTTCATTGAATCCCCGATTTATTAGCTATTCTTCGGGTCTTTATACAATGTTCTCTTTTATCTCCGTGCATTCAAATTACGTATTAAGGAGCACCCATTTCTTATATCATTTAAATCGTTTCGCAAGCAGCTTTTCGAGGGCTTTTTAATCGTACTGTAGTTTCAGTAATGAGAACAGTGCTGCGGGTAACACTTGCACAGGGATGAGCGGTTTGTTCATGAAATTCGCGCAATATTTCACGTTCAAAGTTGAATTGGTATTATGTCAGCCGATAAACTTTATTGTGCTCTTGTAGAACCGACGAGTCGGATGAGCTCGAGGAGAGGGTGATGTATGCTTAATGTGTAACCGCAGTTATATATGTATAAGAGAGACGAGATAACCGATTAATTTGCAAATTCAATCGTGTCTTGTGGCAAACTCGGCGAAGCGAGTGTCAGATGTAACTTCGTAAATGGCTCGGGAATATTCTTTTGATATTCATAAGACGGGTCTCGTAGAAGTTTAATCCTAAGTTGATATAAAAGTGTTAGAGACGTCGAGAGGTCGATGAAAATGACACTTTTAGTCGTCGTTGCCGCGGAGCTCTTATTTTTCGTAGCCACTTATCGATCCTCGTCGATGTCGGAATACCCGAAGAATTTACAAGTACCTTTACGTCAATTTTATTCGCGACGTTCACCAAGGACGATGAAAATTCTAACGTTTTATTTTCAACGTGAAACGGCGATATGTTTTATGGAGACAATTTTTCACCCTCAAGTTTAGCGAGACAATTTACCGCGGCGTCCAACACAAAGAGCGAACAAAATGCCTTCATGTGCCTTCCTCGCGTAATGCCCGGGCAACAGTCGATACACAATTCATTCGGCGTCTCTGTGCCTTTATACTTTCCACCGCTGACATTTTCAAATGCGCATTTCCACGGTCTGATTCGAATACTCAGTTATGCGACCCTTAGCCTCACCAGAATCAACAATGTCGCTGAAGCTGAAGTCTCCCACTTTGGTTCTACAGACTTCGGCTCGCGCTTTCTCTCGAGGGAAGAATCCGGCGAGGAGCATCGCTGTAGCTAGCATAGAAGCAGGTCTACCGTTGGGGTGCTCGTCAAACCCCTCTCTCACGGAGTTGTATGCATAATTTCAGCGAACCTAACAATTTTCCCGACGGTACCGTGAACGGGATAATTCGGGTGGTTCGTGAGTTACTGGAAGGATCAGGGTGTCTTCTGGTTTGTATAATTCAACCGAAACCGGCAAACTATCAATTTAAAGATCGTTGAATATATTGCAATATAAACCGGAAGTAAACCCCAACCGACGACGAAAAAAAAAAAAAAAAAAAAAAAAAAAAAAAAAACAATGTCTTAAAAATGTATTGCTTAAGATGTGGAAACCGACAAGATACATATGATTATCCTGATTTGATCGTAGCTTTTGTATCATTGAATCACGACTCCTATTGGGCTTTACCTCTCTCGTACCGTGAACAATGTGGGAAATCGGACATTTATCTGAAGAGACCCCGAAAACGCTTCGTTGATTTTCAATTGTTTCCCTTCTCCGTTCTCTGTAGTCTCCTCGGTAGGTTTGTGCGGAGGATGGAAGCACTTGACGAGAATCTCTGCAGCTAGCGGATAGCGCAGTAGGTAATGGTAAAAGACAAGCTGGAATTCGCGAACGGCTGATCCGTAAGCCGTAAAGGACCACAGAAGCTCTGCCCAGTCGTAAGATAGTTTTCTGGTAAAACGCGACATACTGCGCAGGCCGCGGGGACACGGAGTTCCTACGATAGTGACCCCTGTAATGGCTCGCCTATCTGTCCGAATACGTTCTTCGTATATAGCTAAGGCCTCTCTTACTCTCTCTCTTTCTCTCAGTCAGTGTTCTCTACCTATTCTCTTCTATCCGCCATATAAACCCCTTTCACCCTTCGCTCTTTCGAATCCCGGAAAAGCTATTGCTTCCTCGTAGTGGAGGTTCGACCAATGCCAGCGCGTATGACCCAACTCC
The DNA here is from genome assembly GCA_934046635.1 of Buathra laborator. Classification (NCBI taxonomy): domain Eukaryota; kingdom Metazoa; phylum Arthropoda; class Insecta; order Hymenoptera; family Ichneumonidae; genus Buathra; species Buathra laborator. The sequence goes on from OW203900.1 coordinate 13,867,421, forward strand.
CGAACCCTGTCGCACTATCCCGAGAGCGAATAAAGTTTACCGCAGCTATACTCTGCACGGATAGTTCGACGACGTTGCATACTTTATCGCACCTACCGACTCTACGATGTGTCGTAAAAATACGCTCAATCGCTATCAAAAAAAAAGTACCCCCCGGTGAACATACCTGGTGTGACTCTTATTTTTGCGAATTGATTTCAATTTTTTTTTTATCTTCGATCACCAACCAGATGTTCAAATACGGCTGAGCATTTGAAGCGCTATTTTCGTGAGATTCGCGATCCGAATAAAACAACTCGACGCGTGTCAAACGCGAATTTGTCGGATTTTCTACGCGTTGTCGATATGACCGGAAATGTTCCTATTCCGTCGTTAACGTTAAAAAATCACGCATATTTCGGAACTTCTCTATTTGCCATTGAACAACACTGCGAAAATTGAATATTTTTGGAGTTTATAGTGAAATTGATTATTCAGGGTGAATGCAGCGCGTGTTTGTCGAAACTTTGTGCCCACGAAGGAAAACAGAATGGAAATTAAAGGCTCTAGAAGTTTGGTACACCGGTCTCGTGTTTTAGGACTAAAATCTATCAACTTTCGCGCGTTAGTTAGTTAACAATATTCCGTTAGATATCAATATTATTGTTTTTACTAAACATACAAATTTATTTGCATCGCTGAGGTCCGGAATTACGCGGAAACGCAAACGCGGTTATGTTGTCGGTATTGTATTATTAAAAACAAACGAATGCGAGAAGAATGTTAACTATATGAGCGAAAAAACACCCCAAGCTATAATATTCGTGGCGAAAGCACGTCGTTCGAATATGGTGGCGTTTGATGGCATAACCCTCGGGGGGGATTTGTCGAGTAATATTAACTCGAATACGTTATCGCGCGTGTATTAAATTTTACATTCATGTATTTTGAATGTGCGCCGTCAAAATCGGAGGGGTAGCGTTCGGAATGCGCAAAGTGAATCGCAGCGTAAGAAATTGATGATGTTTATAGTTGGCCGATAACACGGCCTGTATTGGTTAACTTCGAAACGTTTTGTAGATGGAAAATCGAATTGGAGCTTTCGAAGCAAATCGCGTATAACGTGTGAGGTCAACTCATTCATATAATGAAATGTTTATCGCAACCGATTTACTATTGTAACGCACTCAATGGTACATTTGCTTCTGGGATATAATACGCCAGTTGTGTACTGGCTTCGGGGGATGGAGTTTTAATGAGAGCAATATTTGTCTGTGTCGCCGGGCAATGGAGTTTCGGGTAAATAGAATATCGCGAATTTGAGAGGGGAAAGAGCGAGGTCCACGAGCGGATAAAGTCCTTTATTCATTTTAACACAGATAGAGTGCGCGATTTAGGATAGCCGGTACAATCGAGGAATGTATGCATGAAGTGTGCCGTGAGTGCACACCGGTCGATGGAACTGGAAGGGGGGGAAAACCAACGTTCGACTCATTCACGTCGCTTCCACCGGCGCTTTCGAAGCTTCCAGGTAATACGCGGATCGAAGCTTTTGCACACAAATTTTACGGCCATATATCCGATTCCCAATTTAGATATAACTGCGGAACATGACTGTAAAAAGTCATGGGGACGTCCGGAGTCAAAATTAATTTTTCGTATTGAAACAACGAGGAGAGAAAAAATCGCTACTAACTTTACGCAGCTGTGTCGAATCTGTTCGAACGTTCGAAAACGCGGAGACGTAATTGCGTGCGATACAATACGCAGTTTAACGAACGCAATGACAAATAATGGAATCGCGATATATCGATCGATGACTTTTTATATAACGTCAATCAGAATGGACCAACTGTTCTCTCGATCAATGTTTCCTCGTACCAGAGTCATGCTGAATTTTTTATTTTTTTTTTTCGTACGGAAGACGATTTCGAGGATTAAAATTTTTTGATCTCGAATGCGGAGAATGAAAAAATTGGATCTGTAGATAAGAGTTAAACGAACTTTTATCATTTTGGCACATTCCATTACGACGTCGTGTTTCAAAAAATCTTTTTAATTTCTTCAAAAGCTATGGGGTGATGTGTTAATTCAGCGCGACAACCCGAGCGCGACTAATGTCTTCAATAATTCCTCAAAGGGTTATTCTTCACGGGTTCTCGCTCCCGACGTTCTTACGAGCGCTTGAAGGCGTCCGCCGTCGTCGTCTGTTTCGAGTAGGAATAGCGGAGTGGTTGGAAGAGGGTGAGAGAGACACCTGGAATTATCTCGGTCGAGAGTACTCAGATTAAGCAATTCAGTGTCACTCCCCGGTGTATTGGCTTATCGCGGCTGAGCCGCCGCGACCGCGAAGAGAAGTAAAGCCACTGCAGATTCGTGATAAGCTGCGCAACTAAATTCGTGCTATATATACTCTTCCTCCACACACAACTACCCTCTACGACAACTCGCTTCTAGATCTCCGAACGCTTTTTCTTTTTATTGTTAATCAAAAATAAAAGCCGACGATGAAATTCGAGAAAACTGAAATTTCGAGAATTGGAAAATGTTGAGAAAGTCATTTCTTTAGTTCGCGATTATTATATCTTCGATTATGGTACACTCCATTGCAGGCGACAGAACATCGAAACAACAATCGTTTTTGAGTTCACTGTGAACATCAGAACATAAGGTGCGGAGTGGAGTTCCATTTGGAGTGGAAGTGTTTGCAAACCGTTCCCTTACCGCGATCTCACTATTATCTCCTTTCTCTATGCCCATTATATCTTCCCTCAAACGTGGAAAGGGAAGAAGCTTTGATCACTACTCGACAAATACTGGTATTGACACTGGCCGCAGAGGAGAACGGGCAACTCGCCGCAGACTAGGCGAATTCACCTTTATTGAAGGAAACGATATCCTGTATGTGAAAGATACGACGCAATGATTCTTCGTTTTTTTTTTTTTTTTTTTTTTTTTTTATTTACAGATTTTACCGTAAGATTTTAATCTTGTGTATTAAATCTTCGCAAGAAAAAAAAAAAAAAAAATCCTCGTCGACTTTTTTCAATTTCATTTCCGCAAAATTTGATAATTTGGTACTCGGTACGTAATGAAGAATTGCGCATACAGTGCTGAAGAAACGATCGAAACAAAAGCGATGAAAAACGGAAGTGAAACGCATTTAAATAGGCAATTATTTTCAATTTCGCATCAGCGCAAACCGGGCATTGCTCCGCAACGATAGACAGAAACTTCGTGAGAGATTTCGATGTACAGGGAGAGTTAGTTGAGAAACGAGTGGAAAGAGTGTAGAAGAAGAAAAAAACGATGTACCCTGTGCTGTCGTTGGTAGTCGGTGATGCCAGGAATACGACTCCCGACCTATCATAGTTATATTTCAAGTTTCACTCCTATTGGACACACGAGTCCATCGATTTCGCAGATACAACGAAACTGAAGTCATTCCGTATGAAAGTTCGTAAAGTTTACGCGTTATTGTTTTGATCGGAAAATCTAACAACATGCTATTAATAAACGCTAATCCATCTCGTTTGCTACCGGACGAGAACCCCTAAATATTCGTAAAACTGTCATAGGATGCTGCTGCTGCTGCTGCCGCTGCTGCTACTGCGATGTGGACACAGGCGCGCAGCAGCGCGAGATGTTGCCACGGCTTTCTGTTTGTGGTAATGCGATATCCGGATATAACGTATCGCTAAACATAATACGATGCACGGATGGTAATATTGATTTATGATAATCCAGGGTGCGTAAAGTGGGTGGGATACCAACTGGAATAGTGAAAGCCTCAGGGGCCGCTATTGCACAACACCGCGGCACTACTCCAGCGCTACTACTACTCTCCTATATGAGCTAAAATGGGACTTAATGAAAACCCCTAGCCAAAGTTTCGACGATGCTTCTATCACGATGCAGTGCACTCCAAATCCACACTCGCCATATACATCTCTTGCTTCCTATATCGATTAGCAGAACCAGCCAATCATCTGGTATATCGTTTGTAATTTCGTTAATCAGCAACCAGATTAAGTGGCTTACGGGTATATTGTATAGTTGAACGCGCATCCACCATGTATTTGCTATGCGGTCGAGTGCCATTTTTGCAAATGTACGATGTAATTTTGCCGGCAGCTACCAAAACGTGATTACGACTGATGAGCAAACATCGGACACGTTCCATCCAATGCCGACAGATATAGTAACCTCATTGCTTCAGGTGGTGCATCATTTTATGTTCTTTCGAATAGGAGAAAAGGTTTTTGAAAACGTGGGCACATTTTTTTTTTATCCACGAAACGTTACAAAAACAACAGAGAAAATGATTATTCCCTGTTATTTAACGTCTCTCTTTCCTCAAGGGATGTTCCACCGCTCTATACCGCAAAAACTACATACAACTTGGTGTTTCTTTGCGGCAGCGGGAGTTGGACCAACACGCATCACACATCGAGCGAACATCCAATCCCCCTCGGCGAATGGTGGTTATAGATAAAGTTTACCGTTGTGACCGGTATACGAGGTACACGATGGATACTTTGTCGCTTGACGGCGTTTCCCGCTATCGTGACGAATGTACCGAACGGTGATACCGAAAGTGCCACTGAACTTCGGTATCGAATGACATTTCTAGAATTGATTTTTTACTTGCCGTTTTTTTTTTTTTTTTTTTTTTAATTTCCATTTACTGCACTCACTGGGGATTGTGCATCAGAGAGGGTAGAGCGCAAGATTTTGGGAACGCGGGTCACGCAGGACGCGTTCGTGACGTTGTATACGTTTAGCTATAATGGAAATCCATCTCGTATTGCATACCAGATCTTTATCACATGGGAGCAGTAAATCGATTTTGTGTCATCCACAAAGGTATTCTCCGATCCAACAGTGACGTTTTAATCTTTCGGTGCACACGTGCGCTACGTAATTCGTAATTTTAGTGAGCTACGTGAGTATTCAATCGTATATATAATGACGATGGATAATTTTCTACAAATGGAATATATTTGTCACGGACTTAGCGTTGACAACGAATTTGTACATTTTTTATGATCGAAGTAAGCCGGAGACTGTGGGTATTCAGGTCAGTATGAGTTTCACATGCAAAATGTATCCTTAATGGGACATATCAATTCGCTGCGACGTGAACGTTCCAGAAAAGGGTTTGATAACACCGAAGTTGAATGACCTTATAAAGGCGGATAGAACGAACGACATAAAAGGAAGCGTCAGTTGCCGTTGCCTCAGTTGGATGTACGGATGTAAAATCTTCGGAGAGAATGGATACGAGAGACAGTTGAGACACGCTGTCTCATGAAACATCGCAATCTTGGCACCGGCGACTGATGGGAGGAGCTGGAATAGCTTTTTTCCAGAATGAGAGGAAAAAACAGCTCGTAAGTTTGTGATGGAGCCGCACGTACGTTCTACGCATCATACACTCGACGCTCCTAAAGGCGGCGAAGCGATGTTCGTTCGGGGAAAATCACGCTCGACGCAAGAGAAAAGTAATTGTTTGAGGAAACAAGAACCGAAGGGAAAAGCCCCACGCCGTTCAGTCCGAATTGAATTGTTTTCGCCCGTTGCTCTTAGCCTCGGATCCTCGAATCTACCTTTCGATCAATCTATTCCGACGTTTATGTATCCAGACGCATCATGAACTCCGCCGACGTCGGAGTCCCGACGGCGGGTATTTCCGGAATTGGAGGTGAAGGTTGCATGAAGGTCGGAAAAAGCTCGGTCAGCAGGAAGATATGTTTAGATTCGTGTTGGCAATTAAATTGATAGCACTGCGCCGTCGTGGGAATGTCGTCCTGCAGAGATACATCGCTAGTTTGGTACTCTACATAAGACGCGCTCTGGAAGATGAATATTTAACAATCCATCTAAGTCTTCATCGGAACCATCCCAATAATCGACCTAATTGCACCCACAAGAACCCGCGCGCAACATGTCGTCATTGAATAACTTCGCAAAAGTGAAACTTTCAACTTGGACGCAGAATTGTTATTACTGCCTAAAAGCTGACATCAAAAACGTTCAAAGTAGTCCTCAATGTTGGTAAATAAAGAAATGTAATGTGCCTGTTTACGGAATGGCATCTTAAAGCTCTCGTGAGCACAACGGTTTAGCTAGCCGCGTGCTCGTCTTTAATCAACGGCACAGTTTGGTCGGACATTGAGGCTGCGAAAACGAGCAATGTACGATATAACGGCAGGTTGTACAGCGACGTCTGGTCATCAACCACGGCATTACTATACTATAACAAGGAACACAGTGAAGCCGATATATATATATATGGGTAGACAAGGGGATGCTGCCAACCACCTTCGCGATGTCTATACTAAGCGGCAAGACCATCAGCGAATAGGTACTTTAAGGTACGACCCGGTCCGATGGCGGAAGTGAGAAGGACGGAAAGATGCGGTGGACTGCGAAGGGGTAGGGAATTGAGCTTAGCCCAGTCAACCATATTGCCTGCAGGGGAATGTATAACGATTTTAACGTCTGCGCTAACGATCGTTTAAACGAAGTTCGCCCTTAATTATCTCCGTGGCTGGGCATCACTCTGCCATATTGATGCGCAACCGAGGGGATGCCCACTTACCTTTCCGCTTCACTATCTATATAGGGTGGAGGTATAGATATAGAACCTTCGTAGTTGTATGATGGCTCAACTGTAGCGCTGATCCGCTACCGGTTGTATTTCATTATATAAGCGGCTTTTATTGATTGACGCGCATTCTGCATCGTACACATTTGTATGATGGCTAACACCGCACCTGCTATTGATTGGTCGTAGCGCATACAGTGAAGTTCTCTGGACACGCTGTTATTGTGAGTAACAGTCCATCTCGCATCGAGCGAGGTATCGCACTCTCGGATTTGACATGCGTCCGGTATCTTCATCATTTGACTCTATAACCTCGCGTGATCCCTAATCCGCTACCTAACCTCTCATTTCCTGAATTTTGTTCGTTTTTCAGGGTAACATTCAGCAAATCGTATTAACATTCATCGTTTTTCTGAATAGTAAAAAATCGCTCTGACAGAACATTTTTGTATAAAATCTCCGACAAATTGCTCGTGCCGGCTGACCGTTTGACGAGCAGTAATTGTTAATGAAGATAAACTCAGCCTGGAAATGCTACCCGAATGCTTTCCTTTTCATTCTTTTCACATAAATCTACGGGTTTTATTTAATCGCTAATTGAAAGAACGGTCAACTGGCATGGAAGTTGTACAGAAGGGACAGAGGGATAAAGAGAAGAGGGGAGATGGGATTCGTTTGGAGAAGGGGATAACGTTGCAAATACGTCAAAGACGAAACGGTCTCTCTGTACTTGGTGAATTCAACTCAACCCTATTGCGAGCAGAGGCAACAGAGAAGTTGAAAGAGAGAAAGGGAAACTCAGTATTTCGTCTTTCCAATTCGTTGCCTTCTGAAACCCTCATCACGGGCTGTGCTGAGACCTCGACGGGAAAGGCCTGTATGGAGCCCGCGGACTTTCAGCTCAGCTTCTGCTTCTGGGACTCTGGGGGTTACCCGAATTATTTCATTACTCATTTCGAACCAAAGCTACGCTGTTGCGACGCGTTGTCACGGCTTCGTCCGCCTACCACTACTACTGTACGCGCGTGTTCCCTTAAGTCTCCACAAGAGTTTTAGCGTCACGGAATCAAATAGAATATTATTCAGTTCAACGGGGGAGTGCGCCGGACGGGAATAGTAGAATGAATTTCAACATTACACGCTCTTTGCCTCTTAGTCACTGTCATATCTCCACGAAAGCGGATCTGGGATACTTGAATATTATTTCTCCACCCGTCAATCATCCGACTGCGGCGGCGAGAACAAGCAACAAAACTCTATCAATAATACGCAAGTTCTGCCGGATGTTGTATTTCTATTCTAACTTTGGATATTGAATTTAATTAATGTTGTTTCACTGCGGATTTTTAAATTTGATGCAATGCAAATACGACAACCGATATCCCAACAGATTAAATGTATTTATGAAACTCTGGTTTCCGCTTATTGAATGACACGATGTTTTTTATAAATAGAATTATTAATTATGGAATTGGGGTTTACGTTATTTTTAAGGTCTTTCTGCCCTCACTAATTGTATAATCACTATCCCTTTACTTTTCTTATTACCACTTCATTTGTTAGTTATATGCCATCGAACAAAACATCTTGGAGACGATACTTATAGTTTTACCATGTAAGTCGGTAAACTAAGCGCTTGCGGGGCGGAAAAAATGGCCCACAATCAGAATACAGTGGAACCCCTCTTTTCTTAACTTCACTTAACTGGACCGCCCGCTTATTTTAATTCGTTACCATGGCAACAATTTCGCTTAACTATATTTCCCCTGAGTCCGCTAGACCCACTATGAGCGCTGCGCATGCGCAGACTCACGCCGCGGCTTTGTATCTACGAATGCGTATATCCCTCGTTACCCCTACCGGCAGCAATTGACCGGCAGTGGGGACTATACGGGAAGTACAGAATAGCGAATGCGTCCGGTCCCGTCAAGTTAAGAAAAAAGGGGTTGTGCTTTATACATAAATGCGCTTTTATGAATGCATTGGTTTGCAACGTTCGAAAATGTATGCAACGTGACAACATACAAAAAATTTATTTGACAACGGAAATGTACGCTGACTATCGAAATATGTCACCCAGATAAGCTGTCTTATCATCAAATTAATAATTTATTTACTGGTCGGTTAGTTCAGCAAAAAACTTGACATTTAAAACTTTCCGTGCATATCTCGCATCTTTTAAAAGGTCACATATTCTGGACATATTCTGTACTCCTTATCTATTATTGTTAAATGCTTTCGTATGCTTTCGTATATGACACAGTTATGTAAAAAAAATATATATATAAATTATATAACTTGCAGCAAAAAATTTTATATCTTGTATATATCTCAGTATATACTTCATTTTCATGATGGCACTTGAATGGACATTTTTCGAAACGCTGAAAATTTACACATACGATATCGCCATTGTAAATGTGCAAATATAACGATGTATTTTACATTTTACATATCGATGTATGACGCTGGTAACTCTAAAGTGGATCTCAATTTTGTCAAAATGTCAACAAACTCGTTGTATCCAACAGAAACCACAGAAAACAAGTTTTTGAAGAGAGACAAGAGGGCTTTATTTTTACCGCGCGATTTAATTCCAATAAAATACATCGTGCGTCATTGATGATATTTGACCGCAGTGCGTAACTACACGTTATGTTCATAAATGTATGATAAAATAAAAAAAACATTTTAATTTGCACAAAAGCGGAAAAGCAAGAGCACAAGCGCGTCAATGCGGCTGCGTTTCTCTTCGCAATCTCCGAGATGCTTCAAGGCTTTCCTTACACTTCTTTTCACTGCAGTAAGTTAAATTAAAAGCGCATCCCTGCTTGCGAACATAAAAATTCAATACGCTCTTGTGGCTTCATTATTCCTTTCTGCTCGCTCGTGGAGGTCATAAGCAAGTTTAACAAGAGAACTCGGTGCTTCTATCACTGCATTCATCGTCGAAGCTCGTTTCACCGAAGCTCCTTCAAAGCGAGTACGAGATGCGCAGCGCGAATATAGCGTTGACTCGAGAAAGCCTTCAACTATGGAATACGGACATTTCCACGTGTGAACTGAGCTCGTTAAGAAATTAAAGTCAAAAATCTTTCTCAGACGGCTAACAAGAATCTCTTCAACAACATACAAATTTTCCGCAAATTAAGGACAGTTTTTTTTTTTTTTTTTTTTTTTTTTTTCCGTAAAGCAACGGACCTCTGATCTTCGAACGATGTAATTTCGCGTCACCGCATCGGGAGCATCAAAAACCGATAACGTTAAACGTGAAAAAAAAAAAAAAAAAAAATGTATAAAAATAAAATCGTGTTACAAGAGGCAAATTTTTGTTGTGACACGAATAAAGAGTATGCCCCACGGTGTATGATGAAAGAGTAGGTGAGGTCTGGTGTGCGGTCGCGTTTGTAGTTCAACCATTCGCCAGCCACATTTTTAACTTCCGCGCAAAACGTATCGAGTGCACCTGACGCAAGTGGGTCAGTACGGCGGTATATAGCTGCCCTATCCCGGCTAGTTTTCCCCGTAAAATATTCAACGAGCTTCGGGCGCCACCGCACGCTGAGGGAGGCGATTATGAAATTTGGGGGAACGAAAGAGGGTAAAATCACACAACGACCCAAGCACAGTGGCATTAACGACGGCAACCGCAAGGGTTGGTATTAAAAAAGAAAAGAAAAAAAAAAGTACAAAACTGTAAAAGAAGATGATTACGTGTATTATTTACGGTCGACGCGTTCCATCGTCTACAGAGAATACGAAATACAACGAATTTCTCGCAAATGAATATTCTTCGCGCTTCGTCTGTATCGTTTTTCGTACAATTGCTCGGCGTTGAATTACCGAGAGGAACTCGGTGTACATTTGTTTTAAAGAAATTAAAATACGCGACGGTACGAAGTGCTAGACGAAGGAGATGTAATCCTCACGAGAATCCACGAGCTGCTGAAATGTTTTCAACTGAAGAATCGGCCGAGAGCGTGAAATCGCAGCAGCGAGTTTCGCCTCGACGCTTCTAGTCGGAGAGTTACGATAGCCGAGAATACCGATACAACTTCGACAAATAAGCTCGGCGATAAGGGAATTACACAGCGGGAGTCGGTCATAAAGAAAACGAGGCGAAATGCGTACAACCAACGGAGGCTTCGCTACACCTTCTCGCAATGCTATATTCATCTTGTTCCATCTTTCCCGTGGGATGTTGAAGGTACTACGAAGCTAACCTACGACTACCAGCGAGATATCTCCATAGTCGCTCCTCACACTTTTATTATTTCGCTCACAACAGGCACGATGAGCGCGGAGCTTATCACATCTCCGTGATGACGATAATAACAACAATAATCTCGTGTCGCTTGACATTTAACAATAAGACGCTTTTATTTCATATTTTCATTCTCATTAAACAGATATATCAAAATGGCACTCGGTAATTCTTCTGCGCTACCGTGTCTCGAGATAGTTGATAAATGAATTTTTTTTTTCGATTTCCGGTATATCGAATGTTTCTTTTATGATTATTTCACTCATAGGATGAAATCGAACATTTTTTTTTGCTCTCAAAAAAAAAAATGGCGTCCCTCGATATCAATTCAATTGTAAAAGTCTAATTTTGAATCGAATCCCCATTTCGATGAAATTCAATCTCACAAATTTAAAATCGAGTTGCAGGTTAATTATGTTTAATTAAAAAAAAAATCGAAATTTTTTTAGATTACCTTCGCAATGACCGCAAAATTAATCGACAGAATTATTTTGACTGCGTGAAATTTTCGTTAGCGGTGAACAAGAGTAACGATGGATAATTTGTGAAAGCCATAGAGTTAATAATGGCATAGGATATTTCGTGCCAAAACCGTATGATAAATCACGACAATGCTTTAATCCGTCTACTCCGTCATCGGCAGAGCTTTCGGTGAGAAGGGTCGCCGTTCGTTGTGAGCGGTTTGGGCGCCGCCTATAACCCATCGTACTTTATATTCACCCTATTTTATTTGCTCGCGCCATTAGCAATCAATGAATGTTGGCTCAACTCTAGTCGCGCATTTGTTCGCATCTACGGTATACATAAAGTACAGTGTACCGGCGGAGATCTCTGCTTGGAAAACACGTAATAGCGTCAGTAGGCGTGCGCCTATAGAGTACGAACCTATCCCAACGCGATTCCATTGGATGGCGCGATGGTATACGTGCGTTAATTGTAACATTGTTCATCGACGAATAGTTTCGGTACGACGCACAATCGCAAAAGCGTGAACGTGTCCATTGTTTCACTTCATTTCCATTCATACGTAGCAATAATATAATAATAATAATCATTGATTAAAGCGATTTCCGAGGTACCTACGCGCACATTGCAGTCAGGTCTATTGACACGAAACGTACCGATTGTTGATGGCGTGATACCCTTCCGAACGGAAAGCCATCGTCGATAAAATCGAAACTTTTATCATTCGGATCAATTGATCAACCTGTTGAACCGCGTCATGTGCGCCAAAAAAAAAAAAATTCACACCGAAACCTCACCCATCGTCATTATACGAAAAAAAAAAAAAAAAAAAAAAAAAAAAAAAAAAAAAAATGAGTCTATCATTTTTCATACTATTATGTAGTGGACTTGTCAGAATACCGCGAGAATATCAGGTTACATAATAATACCATACCAGGAGATGGGCTCTGATAGAACGGGGGTGCAGGGGGAGGGAGAGTCGAAATTCTGTTTAGTTAGCACCAACAGAGACCGTGCGATTCATCATCGTTTTGGCCAGTTGGTACTGGCCGGTGTGTTGCGGTAACCGACCCTTCATCACGTGACCAACGGAGTATGATGCTGATCGACGTAACAAAACGATTCGGTTCATCGATTCCGTGCGGTGCCGCGACCGATGTGGCCCCGCGGACTCCTCTCATCAATCGACGCTACGGACTTCTTTTTCTCTCGAACCATATCAACGAGGGGCGTATAGCGCAGAGAGGCAGACGAACGAGCAGCAAGCACAAGCGATCAGCGTAGCGTAGAACTACACTTGTAGTAGTAGTAGTAGTAGTAGTAGTAGTAGTAGTGGTAGTAGGTATATACTATGTTATACGCAGGAAAAGGTACATGAGCAAAACGGCGGAGGCAATCGGGAAACAATGAACCACGAGCTTTTTCCCTTTGGGGGAGTTTTGTAGCAGTTATATACATCGAATGGGGGATCTGGTATTACGTACAGTCTTTGCCTGTTTGCGCGCTTACAGTTCAGTGTGCAGCAGAGAAAAAGGATTTCAACGTGCATTCGAGAAATTCTCTCGTCTATAGAAGAAGGGAGGGGGGGGGGGGGTAAAGTCGCGAAACTATATAGCAGTTGTTCGTAGGTCTAGAAGCAACGGCGCCGATCGCGCTGGAAAACAGTACAACCGTAAAATACACCGACGAGGAAGAAAATGGTTCGAGAGGTAAAACGACTGGAATGACGACAAGGAGCAAAGGATGAAAACGAGGATCTCATGTACGTAATAGTATCCTACTCGGCTCCGTCGACATGGTCAAGGACATCCGTTTCCAGACGGGAATGGTGAAGTATACTTGGCTAAGTTACCGCCTCACGTGATGTCACGCTGAGGACATTTTTTATGTTGTTTCAAACAGTTTTTTATCGTTCGATGTTTCGGGATTATATTGATGAGAAGGAGGACAGCATTGTAAACAAGAAAGTCTGAACAAACATGAAAAAAAAAAGATACTGCGAGCGAAAAAGTGTAAGATATCTACGTCCAGAAAACTGAGTGGTTATGGAAAGAAAATTCGCGTGAAATCAGAAAAGTGTTGCGAAGAATTAAACGAATTTACGTTCCGCAAATGAAGAGCCGAATGCAAATTACAAGTTCGTTAAAATCGTCAAAGGTTTCGTCAAATATTGATCCGATGCCGCAAACTTTTACGATGGTGCAGTCTATCGAAGATTCCATCACGTCGATATTGCATTCCGACGTTGCAAGCTTCGGTTTCATTTACAAAGATAATTCGTATCCGAAACTTTGGATAGAACATTTCCAATTATTAAGGGAGTACCGGATGCCGTGATGTTTTTCCCGAGAAGACACCCCATGTGCCGTGACAAAAGCTTTACTGATACTGCGAAATTTGATTAATTGATATTGGCGCAGATGAAGTTATATTGCCAGCGATAAAACCTCAGAAACCTCAAAAATTTAGTACGGATTATCTTTTTCCAATGAGCAAATTTGATACAAAAAATTTCAAATTATATCCGATGAAAAATCGATCCTCTCGCCAACATCTCGTAATTTCTTCGAATCTCAGATTATCTATTTCTCGCCGTTTCGTTCTCTCTCGCGCAGTTTATCGTCGTCGCGGATGTGAGCATCGATCGTGAGAATCGTATTCGTGTCTTCCGTGGCACGAGGATAGCATTCTTGGAGGGATAGAAAACATCAGCGGCTACAGTGGGACCTGAAAGACGATGGGTGCCGGATCGAGAGGAAATTGAAACGTACCGAGGTTGGTAGATCGTTGTATATTGGATTGCAAATAATACGGAGAGGAACCGATTCGTGGAGGAACTCACGTTTCTTCGTTTTCCTACTGACGTGTACGCTGTATACGCGTGTATGCATACCGTGAACGGTAAGCTCTTGTATAGTAGCGTTGCGAAACTGGTATACCGTTACAACAGTGTCGTAGTTTAAGCGTCGCCGCCGCCGCGACGACTTGGTTTTACCCGTAGTAAGACGTCGGACGATGGAGAGTGAATCTCGTATCCTATCGGCATCGGTGTATACTACCGTGAACTACATACATCGACGACACACGCATGCGAACAACACTGAAATGTCTTGGTAAATGTTGGCAACCCGAGACCGATCGTTCGCTGAACTGATTTTCTCACAGACACAGTTTCAACGTAAATTCTCACTATCCAATGAATTGAACTTTCCTCTTTCCGCTTTGCCGTAAGCAATCGCGATCTCGTGGAAACGTTTTCTCCCGATTTCCGTCAACGGACACGATCGTCACTCTCGCCGATGTAGCTCTCCCGCGATTACACGAAACGAAACTCATGCATCTGCATTACGATGCAATTCAAGCTGTGAGAGTGAAGTTTAACTGCCGCAATTTATCTTCAACGTTGATTAATATACTGGCAGATCATTTGCGCCAAGTTTCGAGAGGTTGATTAAAATCTCTTCGCTGAGCTTTACGAGCAAAGTGCGAGGATGATACTGGTAGGTTGCGTCGGGAGAACGCGTATTTGCAAACGTCCTTTTAGCTTATAGATCCCGCCGGAAGCTTGGGAGCTTCTCTCGCTCTCTTTCGAGGAAAGATGCACCACCGCCGCTTTTGGGACATCCCTTTTCAATTAGCAACGCTCCGAGTATACGTACACGTGGTGAGTACTTTATTAAAATCATACCTGATATATATACGTATTATGTGGTGCTAACAATCTCCATGCCGGTGAAGCCACAGATGAGAGAACGACGAGGCTTCATAATAGCGTGTAGTAAGTTATAGATATACATATATATAACCACACGTATTATATACGAAAAGCACGAGTCTATTGCTCGGGTAATGTGGCGGTAGATACGCCAGAGTATTAACAATGGCACGAAGCGAGTCTTAACGTTCGTGACTGATGCATTCTTTATTGCTCATCACCCGCAAGGGAAATCAGTGCGGAATACGAAATTCCGTTTACCAAGAGACACGATTCGTTACACACCTGCTGTTCAGCCTCTGATTTTAAACCCATCGCGACACGTTCTACTTATTGTTCTTGAAATATTATCCGTATCCGGAGACAATTGAATGTCGAGCATTATTCACGCAATATCAATTATCGAGACACCGTACTTTCTCGATAATTTTTCTTATACCTTCGAGAGAAAAATTGATGTAATCACTTCGATTAATCAGTCAGTCATAATTATAGGTGTTTTGTTTTAGCAGCCGATTGAAAAAGAGAAGTGTTAGTCGTTCGATATTGTTGTAAAGTTAACCGTTCAGTTTTCGTAGCGGAAACGCCTGTTGAATTCTTGCATTCGTGTTCACCGCAATGGAGACCTTCTTCGCAATTTGTCATTTCTTTTTTTGGAAATCAACAATTTTTCAGGATTTTTTTTTTTTTTTTTTTTGGAATCGTAACTTTTTTTTATTGTTCCAATGCTATTATGCTGTATATGCTATATATGCTATATGTTGTTATGCTATTGTTCGGGATTAATGTGTGCTGTTGAGGCCATCGATTGGTTCACTTGTAGAAGTCAATATGCACGTACAATCGCATCTCTACACTTGGAAGTTTATTGTAGAATGAATCGCGGACGATCGATCAGTTATCCAGCGATGCGAAGAATAGAGTAGCGGACAAAATACTTCGTTACCTTCGAGACTGGTGACTATTCTTTGAACTTTATTTTTACACGCTTCGTCGAGGCAGCAAGCGAATGAGAGAGGGAAGTCTCCATTATACCGTACTACGTACAATAGGTTAGGTAAGACCCGTTTTATCGAATTTCAGCCACAGCACGTAGAAAACCTTACCGGATTTTTCTACCTCGTTCTTTCTATATAGTATAGTATATATCCTCGTCTGTCCTCTCGCCGACATTAGTTCTCTTCGATTTTTCTATCTACCATCGTTTCTCGTACTTCTCTCGTCTTTAATACCCCCCGATGTGCCAGTAAGCATAGACTCAGCACTTCGACTATATCCTCTGTGTTCGACTGTACCTAACCCCCTCCACCACCGTCTTTCATCCTTCGCGAATGTTTTTCCACCAACGAATTGGTTATCGACGAATCAAACGTGAGCTCACGTCGGCTTACGTAAGGCTATTCATCGCGTCGGACACGAGGATTCGGTGAATGTTCAAACACAAGAACGGGAAAAGAAGATGGATGAGAGATGTGCCCGATGGTGAGTATAGCGAAACTACTGGGATACTCGTTGATTCCCGAGTTAGGGTCGTGCTACCGGCCGCGTTTTTTTTTTTTTTTTTTTTTTTTTTTTTTTCGGATCACACGTGAATATAGGGACATATATCCTCGATAGCTTTTTCTGTTGGAGAAAAACGAATTGCCGAGACTCTGACGCGTTATTAATGCGAGGAATTTTTTTTTTTTTAGTAATAAATATCATCGATGCCACAAAAGTACATACATCGATCACGAAATTATCGAAGTGCGGCCCATATATGCTGTTTTACGAAAAATTCAGCAATAATTTCATCAACATTGATGGCTAATAATGAGCATTTCGAATTAACGCGATATTCTCGGCACAATTTCGAAATTGCATCTATTCTCATCGATAGGATCGAGAGTATCGTCGACGATATACAATTGGAACAAATGAAATTTCGGTCGAAATCGCGGTTACTGGTACGCGCATTCCCAGTTGGATCTCTGCACACAATGGGTACAATGGATGCAACGAACTTTCCACGACGTTTCGCGAAAATTGTAATAGACTTTTCGAACGCTCTGTGGAAATCGACCGAACGGGTTACTGACGGAGGCAAAACGAACGGAGTTCCGAATTGACGTTAGACGTCAACGATACTTCATAAAAGCTTTTACGGGTGTTGTATTATTGACAGTTTTCGCTGTCGTATCGCAATCATGAATTCATCAGTTCATTATGTGTAAATAATCGATGTGCAACACGATATTAAGTTTTGACAAATGAGATCCACCGGCAATCACACGATATCTGCATTACCTTTCCAAAATCGTAATATATGTATAGTGGAATTATGATTTATTGCGCCATTTTATTTGTAAAAAAAAACTATATGGCATCCTATTTTAATATAAAATTTTTTTACAAAAATTGAAAAACTCCCGACCGAAAAAAAGAATGAAATAATAATTAATTATTCATATGTCATAGTCGTGCAATTTTTTTTCATTGAATATGGAAACCTCCCGACTATAACATGTGAATAATTAATTGTTATTTCACTCTTTTTTTCAGTCGCAAGTTTTTCTGTAATTATTGTAATTTTTTTTTCATTCTTCCTTTTTAAAGAAAACAAATTTTAACTAAAACCTACACTTCCGTGAATTTGAAGTTATATCGCACAGAGATCGAGCGCCTTGCGAGGAGTCGAAAAAATATATCGCAGAAAATGGCGCCCAATCTTCGATATATCTAAAGGACTATTCCCCAAAATGCTTTTTTCTCTACGAATATTCAACAAATAAAAATTCTCCATTGCAAACGACATTAATCGTATGTTATAGAATCGCTGTATCAAATTCTGTTAAGTAATTTTTAGTCGTTTTCGTTTCGAGAACGAAATCGCTCGTCAGTCGGGGAGTTAAAAAGCAATTTTACGATTACTTTTTTTTTTATATCGCGATTACAATCTCACAAACATTTGTTTTCTTGAATACATAACTCTTTCGTGAAAATCGACAGAAACGTATCGCGATATTACTTCCCTATATAAATGTTCAATATTCGTTTGTTGTTAACATATTATTGTAAATTCACGGCATACCGAACAGGGGTCGGACCGCAATGTTATCACGTACGCGACCTCGTTACGCGTAGGCAAACACGCTCCGCGGTTATTCGATAATTATAATTGAACGGAGGAAACGAAATATTCTCTCGTAAAAACGAGTAACAAGCAAAAAAAAAAGGAAAAAAAAAAAAAAACATTATTATACCTTACATCCTCATGCGTGCTATTGAAACCGTTCGCTCGAATTTCATGGTTTGCTCTGTACCTTATACCAATCTGTGCACACGCTGCGCCCGCAGCAAACTTGTACACACATACTATATATTATCGAACTGGCATCCTCGTTAGATAGATATACGAGAGCCCGGCAATGCTCTGCACAAATTCACCGAGCGGAGGCAGAGCGTTACTACAATTTAGCAGACATCGGTCCTCTGCTTTGTCTTGTAACTTCGTGCCAATTAAGGGGACTACATAACACGTAGTGCAAGTGGCCACGACGCAAAACACGAGAGTGAACTTCCTCGACGAATTTAGCGTGTACCTAATATAATACAAGAGATAGAGTTCGCGTAACGCATATTCTACGATGTTGTACAGTTCTCTCAGTGGTTTCTATTATACGGGAAGATATTTGTTTAGGATAAAACACCGTAAACTCGATACAGTTCGGAGTTGCGAACAGCTTTCGAATAATGAGATTGTCTTTAATCTGTTTAGTTTGATATTTACGATTTGTCGCGATTCCGAATAAACTATTATTATTATAATTTTTTTTTTTTTTTTTTTTTTTTTTTTCGAAAAAGAAGGATAACTCGATATAGTGATTTTCTAGAAAGTGGCATATTTCAAGATTTTATTTCTTTCCACTGTTGAGAGTAACAGCGTGTAGGCGCACGAAGAATAGTTATACGTACTGAATTATTAAACTTTTGGCCTCGAGAAAACGTTTCTTCTTCGTGCACTCTAAACATTGGCGTTCTCCTTGGTCTTTCCTTTCTCTCTCTCTCTTCTCTTTCTGTTTCTCTCTTTTTCTCTGCTTTTCATGAATCCTCGTGAACGCGTAACGAACTGCCGCTTCTCAAACTACGTTCTTCTTCAGCTTGTGCTTTTGCTACTGTTCGCCCTCCGACAATATTTCCATGAATCTTGAAAAATGCTCGGGCGCACGCGAGAAACAGAGAGGGAGAGAGAAAGATAGTAACTGCCAGCAATGCGCCTCGGATATTTTAATTTAAGTTGGCTCCGAGTCCAGAAGTAGCGAGAATAAAGTCCGCGGGATGAATTACAATTTGCTGCTGCCACTGCTGAAACTATGGGCGCGCGCTTACGCCGCGGCTGCACCAACCCTCGAGATAAGTATACCTTTAGGCAGAAGATTCTTCGCTCCGTTACGATCCACCGGATGTTCCATTCTATTAGCCCCGAGGATTCGATATCAACGAGAACTTTTTAATCGAGTATTAATGAGACTCGAGAAAGTGTTTTTCGTCCCGAGGAAAACTCGGGGATCAACGGTAACAGTGTACTCACTCTCTTTTCAATCTCTTCGAGAGCAAACGAGAATTCGATAAAAAGTGAATGCGGAAACAAGAGCTCTTTTATTTTTATTTTATCGAGTTTTTTAAAATGTAGCGTCAAACTATCATTTACCCTGAAATCGATCGAATCAAAGGCTTACTGTGCGCAAACGAAACAAAAGACGATCGAACTATCAACGCTTACGTTCAATTGTCTTTATTTTTCGGATTCGTCTTTGTCGCTAAACTCGTCCTTTTCGAGTAAATCTGTTAAAAAAATTCCAACAGAATTTATTTATTTCGAAAAAAAAAAAAATATTAAGAATTCTTACACGAGTCCAATTAGAGAAACAATGAGCTTCTGTGACGCACAAAATGAGAGGTTATTTTACCACTCCTTAAGACATTTTTTTGCAACGTAAGCATTTTTCTCACAATAACGTCAATGGAAGCTGCAAAAAAAATAGCGACATTGTTCCCGAGCCAATGAAACTACATGGAGAGAAGGATCTGATAAAAATTACCAAAAAAGTTGAAAAAATTACTATAGTGCCTTGTAACGCAGCGCTACAGCGCCACCTATGGCAGAAAGTACGAAACTCATAAGAATTTTTCCTATAACTATGAGGACTTTTCGTCATAACTTCTGGTAAAAATTGTTATAAGTTTCGCACTTTCTGCCATAGGTGGCGCTGTAGCACCGCATTACTAGACACCATAGTAACTTTTTCCAGACGCCATGGTAATGTTTATCAGATTCTTCGCTCCGTGTACCCAATGCGATCTTGTGGTCCTCGTCTATGTCTGCCTGTTGTGCGCAAATCTTAGCATTGTAAATTGAATGTACAATAATGAAAATATCCCGCGGTAAAAGATAAATTTGTTATTCTCGAGAGGCAATAAAACTTGTCGGTTAGGGGATGAATATTCGCACTTTGGTAGTTGCGGCAAAGCGTTGCAAAGAGATTGAACGTTGGGGATGAATACGTTAACGAGTCAATGCACGCATCTGTGAACATACGAGCCGAAACATCGAGGAAAGTCCTTTGATTATGTTCTAATTAATTGTAGGCACGTGGTAGAGCGCGGTATTGGAACGGATGCGGGTCGGAGCCGCGAGTGCCTGTGGCTTGTCTTTATTATTCCAGATTGTTGGACGCGTCGAGTGGCGGATTTGTGCCGAGATTGATTTATCCGGTGGGTGTTGGAGGTCGAGAGAGCCGGGGACCGCCGGGTGGTGAACGGCGATTAGAATAATTTGTGCCCGCTGCGGGCGCGTAACTCTCTATATGTATATCGACCCTCAACCCTCTCCGTGCGTATACTCTCGCTGTATGGAGTGTTCTCTCGCGTCTGTGTTATATCGAGAGTTAAACGTTCGCGCAGTCGCGTACGATGATTATGTCACACTACGTCAACAGAAACTCTATCCAGCATGAAGATATAACTATCCAAACGCAATTCATATACTAACCGTGTTATATATAGTTTCCGCGTGAATTTAGGATTATCGTAACGCTGTTTTGCTTGTATAGTGTAAATTCTCGACTCAACATATCAGCGAAATCATTGCTTCACGCTATCGTCATGATCCATTGCGTACACGCGAATATAATACACATCCTGCCAGTCTACATAGTTTCAATCGTATCTGCGCGCCATATGTATCATCGTAATTTGCGGTCATTTTGCAGCGGATTATTACATCATTTGATTGATGCTTCAACGTCGACGCAATGCGGACAATACTTTTATTTATACTTCTTATTGTACTTCGACGAGTTGGGCGAACTAATAATTAGTCGGGAGTGCTAATTGTTGGTTGGTACTTGCAACCCATTTTATCGCGTAAAATGTAAATTATTAAAATTCGGGATTTTCCCAAATTACGAGTAAATTTTTTTTTTTTTTACCAAAAGTTGTATTTTGTCGTGTAGTTGAACATTCATGCGGCGGAGGTAAGAAAATAAAAAAAAAACGTGTTAAAAATAAAAAAAATTGATAAATTTCAACACAAAACAAACTTATCGCACATGCGTTTGCAACTTTCGCTGCAGCCGTGAAAGGCACCTCTCGCAAGCGCAGCCATCATCCGGATCTACCTTTGCGCACTCAACTTAATTAATATTTCAACGCTAATGTTAATTACAAGAGCTAACGGTGTTTAGTATATTCGTTGGGAAATATATACGCCTGTAATAAAATTTGTCGAGAGCAACGATGACGAGGAATGAAAGAGTTTCCTCATGGTATTCTGCAAATACTCATTTCTCTTTAATTGTTTCGCCGCGGCTTTTTAACTGAGGATTCATCCCTGAATCGTACACGAGATTTTCCTTTTCGCAATGTCAGTGGTACCAGTGCATCGTGTCATTTTCCGAGTTAGCATAGCAACGTCGTCGCTCACGGTGACTTACAGAAATTGAAAGTAGCTGAAAGCGACGTTCCAACGCATATTTAGCGCAAAGGAATTTACATTTGGCACCGCAATGAATAACCCTTTCGACTCCATTCGACAAATTTGCTTTGCGGTTTCTCCCGGTTAAAATTTTTCGCTACCATCGCCGTTGGCATTAAAATTTTTTTTTTTTCCAAACATTGAAACTCCGGAAGGTATAAAAATTGGTTCATTTCCATCGTAAAGTAAACTAATGTGTAAAGTACGAAACACACGAAAGTTTCCAAAGTACATATCGTTGAATGCGTTACGTCTGTACGCTTTATTTTTTACGTGAGAAACGTTGATAGCGAGAGGGAGAGAAACGAAACGCGCGCGCCAAGAGCTCAACGGTGCAACGGTGCAGTTTAAAGAAAAACTCTCGGTGCCTTGTACACACTGTGCGGAAGCCGGTGCGACGTTTCACGTTGTTCAGCGAGCCGTGGGTTCACGCTCTGGCTCCCTCGACGAAACGAACATGACTTAAGCGGTCGAGTAGCAACGGAAGCTGTAGAAATGGAACGAGAGAAGCGAGAGATACGAGAGGAGATTCTCGTGTGAATAGAGTTTCCTGGAGATGTGCGACTGGGTGTGTGTGTATATATGTATTAGTATGTCTGTGACACAAACGACTCTGACGCTACACTGAGAACGGTATCACGTAAATGTAACAGGATAGGAAAGGTGAGGGGGTAGCAAGAACGACGGCATTGAAGGGACACGACGGCAGAGAGTGCAACGAGTGAGAAACCACCGGGCGTTATGCACAATGCCCTTACCTCGATGTTGACCATTCTATTTCGGGAAATACATAGTACACGTTCATTACGATTTACGGAAAATGGTATTACGAACCGAATAAAATGTAATTATATGGAACCTTAAATCAACATCGTAATAATTACTACCGTATCGTAATATTTTTAATCGTTAAATTTTTTTTTCACCCCGGTATTTCTTGGTAGAATTTTTATTATCGATCTGCGAAAAGCGGCAAACCCCCCGGAAAAACCCCGTGATGGCCTTATTTATTTGATCGTTTCTTCCCGATTTGCGTTTCGTGTTTCGTTTGAGGGATTAAAAAATTGTAAACGCACATTGGGATCGAATAAAACGGGGTAACCGTGTACGATATGCGTACGCTACCAGCATAAAATCGATCCAATTGGCTAATTGACCGGGGAAAGGGTATTTGTAATACCCAGATTTTGTGAGTCGTGCGGCTGTGTCAGCCGCACATGGGCAAAATCGACAGCGGGGAGCGGTCATCGGCGGGGTATCCGTACTTTCATCACGTCGTGCCGAATCGGTTCGGTCGGCAAACCATTCGACGAGCCACCCAACAACGCGATGTTGTTATCGTTGAGCACTTTGCTGATTCCCATTCGGTGTTAACGATCCGTTTGGGGGACGTCTATAAATCAACGGGTTCCGCGCAGAGAGAGAGAGAGAGAGAGAGAACAAGAGAATACGAGAGATCGGGAGCAAGCTGGACACACCGTTTCGTCCCGCTGTTGCTCTCTCCGAACACTATGCGTATACGTAATACATAACTGGGTACATAGTATACACAATACATATGCCAAGTGCACCAGAGCTCACGACAATTAAAAATACTCGATTTTCGAAACGCGATACACTACCCCCCACCCCCCTTGCGCGTCAGAACTTATTCTCGATTGGTTTCAACGGCTGTACATCGATGCTATAAATCGCTGATTAGTCACATGGGGTTAATCCGTTGGAAATATATAACGGCAGATCCAATTTTCATCGATAAATTACTCTGTTCGGACCAAAGGAAATGATGAAAAAAAAAAAAGAAAAAAAATCGGTTTGACGAATGTTTTGGAAAATTTGCCTATTGGGTTTCATGGATATCGATACCGATCCACGATTTGCCTGGTTAACCGGGAGGGTTATTAGGGCCCTCTTGGTTCTCCTCGATATAACTAACTGTAGTTAACCGTAGGGTTTAGTTAATCGAACGGGAGAAGGGGAAGGGGGAGGTCTATAATTATCTTGTAGTTATCGTGTAGACTGGCGCTCGCCCAACTGTGCTGATTGCAATCAAGTGGATGATTATACTCCGCTTCTCATCCATCGACGAGTGGCCCGCGCGTCCTGATGCCAGAGGCTCCTCTCCGATAGTCTCTGGCCTCTTCTCTACCCTCTACGGATACCAAGTCTTCCTCAATCCTCAATGCTATATATAGACATCGCCTCTGAGGAGTCCGGACAAGCGAAGAACCACCGTTTCGTCTTGCTAAAGGTCTCTTTCGACGACGCCGAAGCTTCCGGCTATCGGGTTCAAGGGGACTCTATAGCTTTGTATTAAGGTGATATCGAGGAGTTTCGTATCGCAATCGAGACAGTATATGGCAGCTGCACTGTGATCGGTAAGGTAGGTACCTCATCAGAGCGGTAATTAGCTTCGTTTGGATTTATCGATACAGCTGATAACAACGATCTTTCATCGTCAGATTTCCATTTTTCGTCACTCTATCGAACTATTGTGGAAATATATTTTTATGAAAAATATTAACCGAAGAGTAGATATATCGTAAATTCTTTGATGAATGAAAGTCCATCAGCGCTTCCTGGTAATTCTGCGAACGACGCTTCATACACAGCAGCTACGGGTTATGCATGCGTAGTTACTTTTTTTTTGTTCAATCTCTGCTATCTTTTTTTTTTCTCGAGGTCACATCGGTTAAGCTGCGTTCAATTCATTGTCATCCCGGTGATTGTTTTTTTTTTTTTTCCCAATCGCAGCATTTTTAGTGGTTCCGATTTCGCGGCGGTGCCATACAAAAGCTCGATCGCGATGAACCACAGCAAGAGAGATAAAATTCTCTACTGCCATTGACCCGTAACCATCGCTCGGAAATTCGCTCGAAATGCGTAGGAAACTTGATTGCTCTGTGGCGTACCGAAATTCTCACGCAGTCTTTGTTTCAGCGAGGGTTCGATTATCGCTAATCGGCTTCCCGTTTACATACGAAATTTATTTGGAGCAAAAAATAATATTACGCACTTTCGGGTCGTAAAAGTGACAATGGAGATCGACATGGAAATAATTCTATGAAAATACGATTGAAAAAAAAATGAAAAAAAAAAAAAAAAAAATGTAAACAAACATTCTAACAAATTTTCAATCGCATTTTGATAGCGAATAAATTCACTTGAAATTGGACCATTTCTCGTCACAATTTCAAATAAAAGGGTCCGATTCTTAACCGGTTCCCGTAACTTCAAATCGATTTACGGATGACCCAACGACGCAATTGCATCTGTAGCCGAAAATATGTCTATAGATTCGAAGAGCGCAGGTAGAGTTAACAGTACAGAGTTAGGTGCAAACAAATTCGCTTCGATACCGAGCCGCAATTTAGTTCGTGAAACAGTGCATGTATAACGTCGATATATGTAAAAACAATATATCGCACCCCCCATATACTGTGTGTACAAGTTATACATAGGTATTGCGAACGTACAAACTGGGAGGCGGAGTTCGATCGAAAGCTTGGAATCGAAAATTTTTCACGTGACAATACGTACCTTTACTGTATATTGTATATGTACCCCTTTTCCCACTGCACTGTACAATATGCAATACAGGCACGTAGCGTTCGCGATTTAACTACCGCGTCGATTTAACTACCCCTCGCCGACATAAACCATTCAACGGCGTTGCTTTTTCACCGACGACATATTGCCCACCGCTTAGTCTACTCCATTCCAACTATACTTCCTCTCTCACTCCCTCTCTCTGCTCTCCCCAAGCTCGTTGTTACGATCGAAAATTAAACGAAATAAAATAAATAAAAAGAAAAAAAAAAAAAGAAAAACGAAATAAAAAGACACGGTGAATGGAGCGAGGGTCACGAAGTGCGAGAAGCGGCAGGCCATCAATCGTCCAGTTGATTGTTGCATACAACCCCCTGCTATGTTTTCACGAAACTCTATAAAAACCGTAACTGTCGCTCCGCTCTGTGCTATTTTAGAGATCGTATACGAAGAGTTGAAAAAAAAAAAAAGTGCAATAATTTGCGAGCCGCAGCGATGCGGTTACGGAGGAAAAGTTGTGGTTTGAACGTAACGAGACGGCCGATTCGGGACGATCATCGCGATTCTCGCGATGGCCTGCAAGCTCGCGGAAACGACTTCTCTTCTCCGTGGGGTTGTGCTTTGGGCAACTCGCCAAATACTAACGGTACCGAGTGCATGTCCGACGTACAGAAACGAGATGTACTGTATATATATCTAGTGATACTTCCATAATACTACCCTCACGGATAGATCGCGGAAAGCTATATAGTGCGACACACGTACAGAGGGTGAAAGAATGTTCGGACGGTGGTCCGAGTCGGAAAGGCAAAGCCGGGAGTCCGTTACTCCCGCCGGAACCTCAGACACGAATATCAGGGGTTAGTTCAGCCGCCTTCTCGCGAGGAGGATGAGGTAAACGGGTTATAGAAGGGTTGCGCACAATCTCCTCCTTCGTCTCATTCCACCGAGCGAAGCTTCGGCAAACGGGTTAAATTGTCTGGAGTCGAGAGTGCGTTCCGCTCGAGGTAAGATACAAATACTAGTAACAATGAAATTCCACGAGCTTGCGAATTGCACTGACCGAGAGAAGGAACTCAAACCCGAGTCCACTGCGGTCAATTCTAAGTAATAAATTTAATCTATTGGACACAACATGTGTATAGACTTTCTGTCGACACCAGTTTAAAAAATGAAGAAAAACATGGGTACAATCGACTTTTCATTAAAGTCACGATGGTTCGCTGAGTTCACGCCTCAAAGTTTCGCGACAGCATTACATTTTTTTCTGATAACATTCTATCCGGATACAAAGATCCAACCCTGCAAGTTCGACACCAACTCCCTTATTTTCCAACTCGAAACTTGGATAGATGAGTTTTTATATAAAAAAAAATAAAAAAACTACGACAAAACAAACAAGAACAACAACTTCGCGTAAACCACTCGTTCATACCAGCGAGACTTCATTTTCTCCTTTCAACTGCATGAGTCGAACGGGATTTTTTCTTTTTTTCTTTTCGAGGAAAAGAGAAGAACTAGCGATATTGAGGAACGAAGCAATCTTTGCGAACTTCATGTCTTACGATCCAAACCTTTTTACATAGATTTTGAGAATTTCGCCGATGAAATATAACCCTGCAGAGGTCGGTTTTTGCTCGGGTTTCGGAAACCCATTCGAGATTCCTCTACGGCAATTCTTTCGTCTTTCTTGCGAACGAACGAATCGGAGGAATTTTTTTTATCCGACGCGAATTCTCTATTTATCTGTTTATATACTTGGGTAGATGGATAAAGCATGTATTTTACTCAAACGGCGTTGCCCCGTCGACCGATGAATTCATTCGTGTCACGCTTTCCCCGTTCCATCGTTTTTTTTTTTTTTTTTTTTTTTTTTTTTTATCGAGGAAGAAGAAAAAAAATCGTTCTACCGTCGATTATAACGCTCGATCGACCGTCGGCCGAGGCTTTTCTTATTTACTCGCCCGATAACGACGCGCTTTTTTTCACAACGATTTCCTTCGCAATTACGACCGGGCGGGGTGTCGAAGTATCGTTGGAAGTCGGGCGTAAGATTCTAACGACGATCCGAACCATGATTTTCGCTCGAGAATTTTGCGATTCAAGAATCACCGACGAGACTCAAGCGTTTATGAGAGCGAGTCGAGTGCGCAGCTGCGTATATATATATATATGTATTCAAATCACATACATCAGCTGAAGCACTTTTCTGTGGATACCGTAAGTGGTCGCCACGGTATTTCGAAAAATCACCGCAGCGAGTACTCAACCGAAGTCAGACATAAACTCGAAATATTATGAGATATATAGAGCGAAGGAGCCGATGGAGAAAATGTCCTTTTCAAAAATTGAAAGGACGATAGCGGTCGACCGACAGTCTCCCCTGTGGTCCGCGTCAGCCACGCCGCTTGACCACGAATATTCGAAATCAAATTACCAAGCGAAGGGCTGCATACAAATTCATCCATTCATGTCAATGTGATTTGAAGCGAAAGATCGATTTTTTTATCGTAAACTTATCCTCATTACAGATTCAATTGTAAAAAAAAAAAAAAAAAAAAAAAAAAAAAAAAACTCGGATTTATTTTCTTCAAATTCGCAACACAGGTTCCTAAGCGTACCCTTCGATATCTTTGTTTATTCAATATTAACCCTCGTCAGTACCAATATATTTCAGATTTTCCGCCTTCACACTGGAGATTTGATAACTCGATTAGGTTTTCAAAGAATCCTCAACTTTCGACATTTTTTTTTTAATCGCGTATACTTTTCAAGTTGGCAATACATAGTTCAGTAATTGGTTAAATCAAACATTAAAATATTTATTAACAAGAATTAAAACTTGTAGACAAATTTCTTTAAATTTCAATATCGTCTGTGCCTTCCAATCCCCAGTGCGTTGACGGTGCGTAAAAAAAAAGCTTATACACAAATGTATTACCTTCGGGAGTTATTGGATAGAAGAGAAGTCAAAGATGCAGAGAACTTCGTTATGTGGGTTGCAAAGCATCGGTATAAACCGTAAACAGCATGGAATGTGCGAATCAGAAGATATGGAGAATTTATCGACTGGCAAGCTGTCGGTAGATCGCTCCCGGCTTGAAATGGATGGGCGGTAATTGAAAACGAAGCAAGATACATCGCTTCCGAAGCTGAGGCACTTCGATGCGCGAGAACGAGAGGAAGAGAGAGCGAGAGAAACAGACAGAGAAACACTGTGCGAATGCCCTCGACGCGTATATGGATTGTCTATGGTATACTCGTTCGCGGTATCCGTGAACTGATTGGATTCTCCTGATAGAAAATCGTACTTTCGCCCGCCGCCTGGCAAGACGCCTATATACCATTGTGCAAAACAGTGGTACCAGTCTGCTGTTATCGAACTTACGCTCAACTCTAAAAATAATTGAAACTCGTAATACTTTTGGGCTTATCGATTTTTTTTTCTTCTTCATTTCATGCTATATCAAGCCGTTGCATCGGAAAGCAATCAATAACAGTTGTAAATAGATCTGTCTGCAGGCAAAAAAAAAAATAAATAGAATAGAAAGAGAATTGTGCAAAACAGTACACCGATCTTCTCTCATCCATCTCAGGTTTAGTTAAATCTGATTTAATCTCGTAATACTTTGGGGCTTATCGGTTTTTCTTGTTTTTATTTTAAACGGTTTACTAGTATCCACAATTCCGAATTAAGGGAGAAAAATCGCAAACAGACCTGTCGATAGGCAGAACATCAATCGAACGATTTTCTGATTTTTTCGATTTTTCGAGATTCTACAGGAAATAGTTGTAACAAGAATGTTGTCTATCAAGATTTTGGGTCCAATTAATACGGCATCAAAATTTCATAAAACTATTATCCGATATAGTAGTACCAACGAGCTATATCAGGGTTGCCTTTACGTGGCAACAAGCCGCAGGGAATATTGCTCTGCATCGCGTGTGTACAGTTTGAAATGTACGTGCCCTTTGGAAAGCAGATAATGGAAGTGGTAGCGTTATAGTGGCGAGGATGGAAGTAGCATAGAGTCTCAGCGTTGCATCAGAAGCGCAGCTAGAAGCGCGTTCGCGCTTGGCTAGACCCCACCCAAACCTCATTAGCACGCTCATGCCTTACAGTCGATCGGGATATCTAGGGATGGTTGCGCTAAGGGTGGTAGCAACCTCCATGCAAAACAGTGTTACACTTTGAAGGAAACTACTATGGATACAGAGAGCGCGAAAGGGAGAGAGAGAGAGAGAGAGAGAGAGGAAGAGAGGCACATAGAGTTACCAATAGCTTCAGAAATTTGGGAGAGTATTAGGTAGAGCCACCGTAGCTGATTGTAAGCAGACCGAAGGGATCATTTATTAAGCTCTGCGCACGGTAAGCCTAACTTCCGGTTCACGCACGCCTTCGTAAGTTCCGTAACGTGTTACATTTGCCCCAAAAGTTATCCGCGTAACGTGGAAACAGGGTAATTTACGATACTTTTCCTAATCGACGAAAGAAGAAAACGTGCGATGTCACCGCCGAAGATCTTTGCGAAAAAAAAAAAAAAAATGAACTTGGAATTCTTCCAGAGGGTTGTTCTACTCGAACAGTAGAAACGTTAATGAAAAAAAAAAGCCCTCTGACGAAGATGAATCACTTTCGAAGTTCGGGTGGCTTAAACAAGAACATTTTTAGCTCCTTGGCTTCGGATATCGTCGAAAAGGCCAAACACCTTAGATCTCGGATGTTACTTTTTTTTTTTTTTTTCGTGTGTCCGTTACAACACGAGTAATATCTACTGCGACATTGTGAACACTCTGAAACCCACAGGGTCGGGGACCCTTTACGGGATACTGGCCTCGGACCGGTGACCCTTCCCGATATAGTCAACCCACCGCTATTTTCGTTCAAGCAGAAGAACGTTAAGCGAGCAGGAGGATTTTCTGCTATGCGCCGAACCCCATTAGCGAGAGCTCGAGGCTTCATAGCGGTCGGCCGTTTCCCGATCGAAGCTTCACTCCTGGTGGTAGTGGTGGTGGAAGCTCGCGTTACTCTACCGGGAAATTGCCGTTGATGCACCTATCTCACTTTTCCACAGCATCTCTGTCGAGTACCTCTCGCACTATCGATAGAACGCCGCTCCGGATAGAGAGTGTGGGAGAGCGAGAGCGGCATCCTTCGTGCCTCCGGACATGCAAGCGCATAGATTCCACAGAGGAAATCTACTATCGAAGGCATTTCATCGGGAATATGCGTGCCTCCGGTATGAGAGATTGTTCGTAGGCGTCTTAATCGCATTTTATATTCGACTAAACATTTATTATCGCGAAAATCTATATAAATAATTCATTATTCAGTAGATCTGCATAGTTAGAACATTGTTACGATAAATTTCATATAGCAATTGATTAAAAAAATGTCAATAAAGTTTTTACATGGAAACTTCATCGAAGTGGTAGCATCGACGTGTTTTCAAAATGTTTACGAATAATTAGAGGAAAAAAACATGTAATTTTTTGTTTTTCTTGCGCGGAATTCTCTATGAATATTTAGCTTACACACTTTCCCGACCCACACAATAGCCTCCGATTATGTCGATACACGTTGAAAAATGGATTTTTTAAAAATCGTTGAGAGAGAATTTAAGCTGACAATTGAAGTAGATACCGACATAAGTGGATTTATCTTCCAATTTTTCATTCTTAGCTGAAATAATTGGCTGTTACTACCGAGGAGATTAAAAGTCAGAATTTCGTTTTACTCGCGAACCGGACGAGAGCAACTTAGCGTACGGCGTTGAAGAACGACACGATACGAGGTGATGGCGCGAGAGGGGATAGTGGAAGAGATGACGTTATCGCTTCTCATCCATCTTATTCTTTGGCTTATCAGCACCTCATTTCTACATCAAACGATCGCTATCTTATAATGGATCGTAGGTACCCTCTTCGAGGATGGATTCGCGTCACGGATAAACGAATTCATTTGGGGACAACTGCACAAATTTGCATATCAGAACACGCGCCGATTCTCTGTCGCTCTTACGACTACGGTAGAAGGTCCCCGAAGGGTTTCTGTGGAAAAGCAGCTACGAGAGGTAACCCCACACTGAGTAACCCCTCGAGGGTAGGCGAATGTCCTACTCTAGCGCATGGTCTTCGCTACCATGGGGCTTATACACACGTAGATATATATATACATGTATGTGATACTATATGCATATGCCATCAGGAGTTCGACCGAGAGATTCGTACCCTCGTGGGGTTGTGTATGTCGCAGCGTCTTGATCAAAAATTCAGAAGGGTAACTGCACACCGTACCCATTGATGGCCAAGCCGCATGAGTGCTCGTTGATAAAGTCGAGAGGGGAAAAAAAAAAAAAAAAAAAAAAAAAAAACCAAACTTGAAAATTGAGACATCGAATCGCGTGACCCAGATTCTCATATAGATACTCCATTTGTATTTGTGATAAGCTAATAAGATCCCATAATACATAATGACTTTGAACGCAGCGTAAATAAATTATTAATAAACAAGACTATCTATTCTTGTTTTTGGAGAACGGAAAATATTTTTTTTCTGACGCTACGCGAGACATATAAAATTAAGGGGGCTAAAGATATCTTTAGCGATTATATAATTGACCGATTTCGATGAAATTTGGTTCGATGGAACCCTTACAAAAGATGGCGCAGAAAATTTTAACTTCACCATTTTTAATGATTAAAAAAAATACGGCGTAATAGCCGAAAGTCTCATAAAAAAATACCCAAAGTTTTGATAATGTTGACGAAATCTTCCCTTTTAAAAAAAATCACAAGCATCAGTAATTTTTTTCATCGTCTAAGGGTATCGACCGCCATAAAGGTAAACCTGCGAGCCGGAAGTCTTTCGCGACCAGATGATAGAGTTTTGCAATAAATTGACTATTTTAACAGGAAATGTTGACGGTCCTTTATGATTTTACTCGGCTATCGCATAATACTGTACTCACTGCGGTCACGTAAGAAGCGTTGGTTTATTCAAGTTTGCGCAGGATGTCGAGGTGAAACGATGAGGTACTACGCATGAATCACTGTAAACAACATCTGGAACACCTAATAAGCTCTGATGAACTCTGGTGTGTCTTACGAGGAGCTCATTTTACTAGCGCTCGGCACTCTCCCGAAGTCGAGTGAAGCGCCTCGAGCGTTATTTTAGGGTAGGATATCAAGTACCCTCGTTACTCTGTCGTCAAATATTTTCCGACGACTTTATTGCAGTTACTTTGACGACAAAAAAAATATAACAACGCGACGTTAATAACGCGTTTAATAAGACGGAAATTCTGATATTTTAATAAGTTTCGCAAGTGCAGATTTCGCGGATAAAATGGAACTTTGACATAATTTCCGCGGTTGTTGTGACAATCGATAGTAACTTTTATCAGCGTTGTAATATTTATTCTATGTATTCTATGTAGTTAAATAATATTTGGCTGTTTCCGGTGCTCTTGCTGCGGATATCTTGGATAGTTTAAACTCGGCAGCACGGATCGAAGACGAACGAGGTGGATAAGGGGCGGGGAAGGGAGAAGAAGAGAAGGAAGAGGATGAGGGGTAACCGAGAGACATATTACTCCTTTCCGTACCGTTAACAACGCTGCCGTCAGCACGAAGAGCAAACGAAGCAGTTTCCTCTACGGTGAACGCGAGAGCGACCAAGTTCGCCGAGGCCGAGGTTCGTCGAGGGAAACTCTCGCGAGCGCGCGCGGCGATGTCGGAATTTGTTACGTCGCAATTTTCGTTTTTTTTTTCCTCTATCTTTTGCTCTCTCTCGATCTACGTGCGGTATATATATGTATTTGATACCGCTACGTGGATAATTTATCATGGTATAGTCAACGAACACGAGAGGTTTCGAGATATAGGGGATGAAACTATGAAACTTAAATTTAGTCTCTTCTGCGCAAAGATTCTCGATAATTTCGAGTCCACAAAAAAAAATTGAGGTATTTTTTTTATACTTCAAGCAATAGAAAGTGCGGAAGAATATACGGAATAAGAAAAATATATATACAAAATGCGCAAAGCTTTTTGTGCTATTTTTTTCGCGCGAGGAAGGAATAAAGTTGGTATTGTCAACGCTCCCGCGCAAAGATTCTAATGAGCAATTAAAAATACCTTCTGTTAAACTTTTTTTTTTTTCGTCGACGAAGTGATGAAAAGCTCTTTGCTCCTTCCAGTGTTCATAGTAATGGCATTGGTATAATTAAAAAATATTATTCGCTGCACTTTGACCAATCGTCACCTGAGCTCGTAGTTTAATTAGGAAGTTCTGTCTGTAAAAGTTTGCGTCTCGAGGACTTCGTGGAGTTCTTGAGAATATCCTAAATCTATATGTATATAGTCCCCAACTTACGGCTATTCGTAGAGTCTTTCTATATATACGTTATACATATATATCGGACAAAAGTTCTTATTTTTTTGTCCAAACAAAAGCCGAGAAAAATAGGGGGATCGTGAACGCGCGAAGATCTCTCGGTCGGACTTTCTCCCGGTGACGACTAAAAGTTTCGCGAGCGAGCGAAAAGTCGAGCTACATCCCTGCAGGACAGAGGGGCGGGGGTTGGGCGGCTGAGGATTTGGGATTTAAGTTTTCCGAAGCAGAACTACAGTAGGTACCGAGCAGACGCGGCTCGCGAATAACGTGGGTGTAATACTCGAAGCACCGTTACGCTGGCGCATGCTGTGTTGAAAGACAGCAATAGCCGAGAAAGAAATAGAGAGAAAAAAAAAAAAAAAAAAAAAAAAAAAACGAGGAAGGTATCGCTTTACCAGCAACGTGTATACGCCTTGCAACCCTTATCCCCCATCGGTTACGTGTGTGTTTGTTCTATTCGAAACAAGCGCGAAAGAGTGGAGAACGAAACCAAGTAGCTCCGCTAATTTTGTTTTCGCGGAGCTTCAAGCCCCCTACGGCGAGTGGCCAACAACCACCACCGTTGGCTATACAGTGGGGGCTCTGCGGTTTTTTTCCTTAACAGGGTCGTACGTCAAGCCCCCGGGGTAAGTGCCCGAGACACTGTTTGTACCGTTCCGTAATAGGATAAAAATACAAACATCGCGAGGAAAGCTGAGAGGTGAAAGGAATTAAAAAAAAGCGAAAGTAGAAATGTAGTGATAACCAAAAAAAAAAAGATAAAACAAAAAAAAAGAACGGTAGTGGGTAGCAACGAAGAGAAATACGAGATATAACAAATATGAGGGAAAATTATTGTGCGCAAAACTTTGTCGTTCGTAGTTTAAATTTAGCAGGCTGAACCTTGCGAACTCAAACAAAATTACTCATTTATTCATTACGCGACACTTTGGAAATTCAATTTGAAACGACCCTTTTTCACCCGCCTCCGCCGGTGCTGCCTGAAACCCTTCTACCATTCGCGTTTCACGATTATTCTATCAAGTTCTGTAGCGAACGAACGACTACCACGCGGTCGAGTTTATTGGTTTAATTATATAATTGAGCGACGTTTATTCAATTTTCGATAATATTATACGAGATGAAACTATATTTGTTAGCTTTCGGCTGAGGCCCGTGAGGCATGCAAGCTGCACAATTCATGGGTTTTTTTCTTCGACGATCTAAAGCGTTTGGGAACTAAAGGCGAAGCCATAAACTCCGGCGTTTGTTGCGGAAGTAGTGGGCGTACGGGAGTTAAACAGGGGCTGTGTATTTCGTGCTTTTAATTTATTAATGCGATACGCGAAGAAGGAATGCAGCGAAATTGCCAGCGTAAAGGAAGATACTGTGTTGGTCTGTTAGGGAAAAATAAAGCGATGCGCCCTAAAGGCGTAAAGTCGTTATTATAAATATACATTTTTTTTTTTTTTTTTTCAAATTTCTTTCGATAAAAAATTTTCTCGAATTTATCAAATTTTCATGAAATAATATATTTCGAAAAAAGAAAAAAAAAAAAGTTGCAAAATTGCACGTGAAAACTTGCCGATTATTCGTTCTATACGGCGAAACTTCCATTCGTCATTCTTCTCTCGGGATCGAAGAAATTTCGCTGACACGGTACGATACCCGCTTGCATGATTCGCGTGCCTCATGCACGGCCAGCATTTCGCCTGATTTTGGGGTCAGGCAAATCCTCGAACGAACTCGGGAGCAGCCTTTCCCCTGCACGATTTTGCACACGCGCGATTTGTATCCCACGTATGAAATTCCCTCTATTCCACCGTCAAATACGATTCGGCAATTTTCGACACGCTATGCATCCTCGTATCGCCTCGTTACAAGTAAAATTTCTTTGGCGCTCTTACTGTAAAATCCTACAATTTTCTCGTCACTCGTTGAGTTCATTGCATTAATCACACTTTGCGATGGCGTGAGGACTAATTCTTCGATATATCAAAGCTCGAGCAGTTCAAAGGGTTCGAAGCTCCCCACGAAAACATAGAACGCCAATCGTTACACAAAAGAGATTTAGGAGACTCATCAGTCGACGTCTAATTTATTTTATCGTCGTTCGATCGATTTTTAGTCAAGTTGATTTTTCAAATTTCGAGCTTCTCGAATGTATAGAGATATAACAGAGATTTGGACGATTCATTAGTCAACAAAAGTCAAATTTAATTTATCGTCGATCGATCCATTTTTATTCAAGTTAATTTTATTTTTATTTTTTTTTCAAATTTCTTCGTTTCTCATTCTTCGAACTCATTGGATGTTAAAAGAAAAAAAAAGGGTAGAGGCACTTAAGATTTCGTTAAAAATTTAAGTGGCCTCGACTGCTCTCGTCTTTATGTTACGACGATGAGAGCGTCGAGAACCCGGAGGGTGTGAGGGCGAGAGACTGGCGCAAGCCCTATACTTTGTGCCATGGGAAGGGCAAGTAGACACGTTTAATGGAGGGTGTTAGCGTGGAGAAGGGTAGCAGAGAAACCCGGATGAACGGAGAGAGGATGGAGGACGAGTATCAAACACACGGAAACATCTATACGTGTATAAGCAAATATAAGTATGCGGGCCTAAGAGTGTGCGTTAGCGTGTATGTGAAGTAGTAGTTGAGACGAACGTTCTTTAGTCACCTCCTAGTCGGTGGAGGCCAAGTCGTTACGAGAATCCAGCGATATTTTTGAGTTAGTAATAACGATAGGGTACGACGGTTACTATAGGCACGTGAATTCCTGTGCTTCGCTGAGAAAAGTCCGATGGCAGGAGAGATATAACACAGACGAAAGTATGCGTATATACGTATAGTCTAAGGAGGGTTCCTCGACTCCTCTTCGAAGTCTTCACCACTGGTGAAAAGTTCATACCAGCGGGGGGGACCTTAAATTTGATTATTTTACCCTTTCCAATATCCCAGCTGCGTTTAGCACGAATGACGAAGCTGAGTAATAACCCCATAAAAATTTCACCTCCCCTCGTTAGCCGTAATGTCGAAACGACGTAGACGCTAAATTATTCGACAGCGTCCCGATGGGGAAAAATGTTTCGAATTTTTAGCCACTCGGGATGAGCCTCTATTTGTCCGACAAATTGTTAACTTCAATTTTT
This sequence comes from Buathra laborator, assembly GCA_934046635.1. NCBI lineage: Eukaryota > Metazoa > Arthropoda > Insecta > Hymenoptera > Ichneumonidae > Buathra > Buathra laborator. The sequence continues at coordinate 13,904,542 of OW203900.1, forward strand.
ATATTTAATTTCTCTTTATTCTTTTTTTTTTTTATTTTTTTAATAAGAATTCTCATAACTATCCGCAGTCAATTTCTTTTTCTTCTTTCGTCTCAATGCCAACAAAGCTTGGATTTTTATAGCGCAATATAATCCAAGCGAAAATCGTCTGGTTCTCCGAGCTTTCGGATGCTCCTCTCTCTGAAAGATTATACCAAGAGCCGAGGGATAGCTGGGAAAAAGGTATGCGTAGAGTTACCAAAGGATTTCATACATTTGAAGTGCTATCACGTAAAGCTCAAGTTTGCGCGTTTAAGCCCGGCAAGTGATCCGAAGCTACTAATCTCCCGAGTATTTCGTTGAAAGCTCGAGACCACGCCCTTCAGAGAGTTTCAGCTCTACTTTTATATATATATCTCTTTTTTTTTTGTTACCCGCCAAAGCTCCTGGATCACATCTTGTTTTCTCAGTTTGTTTAGATCCTCTTGTCGCGCATACTAAGCAAAATAAACACGCGCACGCGCACGAAAACAGGTAAAAGATATACGCAGATCACGCGTAATATCTTGCTGAGGATCTTCGATAATAATGATGCAAAGCAACAATTTACCGTTAAATTTCGTACATCGTAAATTTCTAACCGCTTAGAGGGTATAAAAAGAAAAATTGTAAAATTCATCTTATGGATACCTTCATTCCCACCGAAAGAGCGTGAATAATCTGTTTTCCCCACTTGACAAGTAACGCATCGTCAAAGAAACCCTCGTCTTACCACCTACTATACGCTAAAGCACCGGCATCCTCGACCGCCAAAAGCCTTCGATAAATATGGCCACTCTTTATCGTTGGAGCCTTTCGAAAGATAAACATACTTTATGCGAAACAAGGAAGCTCATGAGCTTCCGCTGGAATACATCACCGTAAATGCGTGTTATATACAACGCGGAGCGTTGTATATTATACATAGATATAACCTGTATATGCCTTAAAATCTATACCCCTATTATTATACGCCATGCCGCATTTCCTGTGAGAGATCGGAGTTTACCGACGTTTATGGCATCGATACCTTTACTCCACATTCTCTTTCCCGATGGAAACTATGATTTACACTATGAATAAAGAAATGCAGGTGGTTGGAACAATCTTCCGATTATCCAGTATCCGGTACCTTCGCCTAACCAGTTTGGGAGCTGGAAACTTGCATTTTCCGCCTCCGAACTGATTCAAACAGGTTTGAACTTCATTTCGCGTCATTGCCTCAAATGGCGACTGAATGCCGTTGATGAAAAAAAGAGCCTAACGTTTTATAAGTAAAGTGCGTTTGTTTGATGCTGTATAATGTGCATTGTCAACGTCCTGCGCCGGATATGGAATTAGAATTTGAGGTTAAACAAGCCTAACGGAATCAGAGAAACAATGTCCATAAGAGGTTCTCGTCATTCGTGGGGATACGAAGGGACCCCATCTCGCTGTGCGCGTTTCGGGACCATTTAATCCAGATTAACTCTTGTCCTACATACATCGGGTTCGGTTGAGCCTATCACGTGGCTTCGTGCTCGTTGACCGGATTACCAAACATTCTGGTTGCTATCAAAAGTCACTGGTCCATAGTTAGTTCTCTGTTCAGAATTGTGCTTATTGCTGTTCGGGACAGATGAATTAAAAAAAATAATGAACTTATTCCCGGGGGATGAAAAAAAATCATAAAAAGCTTCCAGTCCCGGCAACGTTTTTTTTTTACTTTTTATTATATTCATTAAAATCAAAAATGGCTTTCAACGTCCTCACTTTGTTTCACGTAAAAAATGATTATGTTTCGAACGAAATTTCAAACTGTTTTGGATAACCTGCAGGGTTGATGCCTCGCAGCAACCAGCGGCGGCCCATATCCGCAGTGCGTACAGGTGTGCCAAGGGGCGTGCTAGTGAGGCTACGCCACTCTTTGAAGAGCTTTTGCTGCGATGCTATACAGTAGCCTGCGTTATAGTATAGGGGCGCGATGTGAATGCATAGTTTGTATACACGGTCACGGGGTCCGCTCACGTTTTATAAAATCCGTGCGGGTTTGTCCCGGACAACAACGTGTCCCAGGACCCCCGAAGCTGCATAAACTTTTCCGCAGAGCTTGCGGATGGTTAGACTCTCTCCGAGGGCTACAAACGGCCGATGCAGACCACCCGCACGCTCCGGGTAATTTCCTCTTGCTGACCGACCCAACAACGACAATGTTCATGACTAACATACATGTTCCCAGCCTTAACCTAAGCTTGTTTCCCTTTGTGGGTCTTTCGACCACCGGGAATAGAAGGAAGCACGTCATATCGCAGCTTCAGCGACAGTAATGCGCTGCTATAAAGTTGCCATACACTGCGTAATACCAAAACCACGTGCGATACATATTTGTCTATTAGTATTCTCGTTTAATTTAACAATAATACCATTTCCTTTCATACGGTTTGCAAGTCATTTAATAATATAGAAAAATGAATACACGTAATAATACTTAATAAATTATAAATTATACAAAAATTGCATCGTAGAAACCGTGCGCATTGCTTCCTCATTTTTTAATATATTTTAAAAAGGTTCTTTTATGAAAAAGTATGGTTAGAAAGTTTGGCTTCCGGATCGAGAAAGCTTCGTGAAAGGTGAAAAATAATGAGGACGTAATCCCAGGTAATGATGAGGTATATAAGGTAATCTGTAAAATTCTATTTTGCAACTTTGTTTATAATCGGCGTTTATTCGAAATTTGCTTTTATTTCATTTAGTTGCGATTTTAAATATCCTGATATGAAAAGCTGAAAAATATTTTTTTTTGCGACAACAAAGCTTCCTTGAGAAAGCAAAAAAATTAATTAAATTAATAATACGTTATCATATGTAAAAACATCGGGTTAAAAAAATGTTGAGATGAAGATATAAAATAACGGTAAATAATATTCACAAATGAATGGGCGACTTGTTTTTCTTTTCTGTAAATGGTCGCAAGTAATAAATTTTAAACGTCTTTTCACTCGGGTTATAGGCAATTTTTTTGCGATGTTTTAATGTTTTTAAAGTTTAAGACTAAAGTTGGGTAAAGGGGAAAGATCTGCAACCGAAAGATACTCGTGCGCTCTGAACTACGATCTTCAGTTGTCGGAGTGTAAATTCACTTCTCGCAGCCGGTTGCGCGCTAAGATAGTAAGCGCACGTTCGTGATTATTAGATACGCTGCTAAATGTTTAATATCCCACTAATAATGCATACAGAAAAATGGCTACGAAAACTCGAGTAAGATAACTATATTTACACTAAAATAAATTATTCCACTGTCGACAGATTTAGCAAATGGTGTTTTACGGAAAAAAAATGCTATGATCGCATTTTAATTCAGTTGTATTTGTTTTTCGTAATTAGATGCATATAGGAACGAAAACGGCGAAATGTCCGAAGATGTTAAATATTCGAAAAATATTCGAAAAATCATGTATACCGGATGTTTCAATGAAAATTCTGCAATTAATATCCGCGATTTCGCGAAATTCGAGAACTCGAAAACTCGACGAATTTATTACCTAACGAAAGCCATTGTCAGATTCGATAACCCGCAAGAATATGAAAATACACGGAGTGAAAAATATGGGAATTATCTCTATACTTGCGTTGGAATTTAACTATATTTCGTAATGTAGCCGATTTTTCTCATACCTGTCGCAATGCGCTATAAAAAATCTATCGTATATAACCACAAGTATCAAAAAAATCGCAAAATGCCCGAATATATTTAAATTGTCACACAATTATAGAGATTATTCCAATAAATTTCTCTCCGTGTGAAATCTCTGCAAGTATCAATAATTTTCCGAATTATCAATCGTCAAATTGCAAAAACGAACTTTTTGGTTAAATGCAAATTCAATAGCCTTATATTTACGTTTCGAATTTTCCTCCCCGTTAAATAATGCGCGTTAAAATCTGTTCTCTCTGAATATTTTATAGTACATGAAGAATATCGTCAGGTAGTCTAATTCACAAGAAAAATCGTATTTTATCACATGAATATGTTTTTAAATAATGAAAAGAGGATGTTTCCATTTTTTTTATTTAAGTTAATTACTCCGCTAATGGTTAATCAGCTAATGTCCAAGTGGTTCCCTAATGGAAATGGGAAACTAACGTTTTCCTACAAATTTCTCTGTTCCCTTCGAATCTTTGTTAATAGTAAGTCCATTCATAGCTTGTGCAACGACTGTATACAAACCCTACGCTAGCAGATAAAAGACGAGGAAGTTGGATGACCGATTGCTTGTGTGCGACCATCCTGCTTATCCCGAATTCCGTGAAACTCAGCTGAATCCCACAGCTCCTTTTGCCCGCACAAGGACCAAGGACCCTCGTGCAGATTAGTATCGATCGGTACCTCAATGCCGCATGGGAATTTTGCTACGAGTTGCGGTTATATCGGTTTGGGGGGCCACGTGACCGCGAACCGCGATCGCGAGGGTCCCTGGACCGCCGACGCCCCTTCGACCCGACGAACCGGCGAATCAATGCCCGAACCCCTAAACTCCGAACCCTCGCAGAGATGTATACCGGGATTTACACAATATACCGCGCTAACTTAGTGAAGTTGATCATCTTAGTACAGTTTCTGCTACGGAAATTCCGAACAGAAATTATACCACATCGGTCTGCATGGAGCGATGTTAGTATCATACCTAATGAAACAGCTACTACCGGAAACACACAATACTGTACACGATGATTAAACATCTAATCGTAATATTTACTCTCTACCTGCTATTATGTTTACTTAGGGAAAGTTTGAGGTATCTATTGACACGATAATATAGACGCAGGAAATATAATATTTGAATAAATGATATTTTTCATTTACCTATGAGAATAGATAAGGTAATTTGAAATCATTACGATAGTTGTGAAATGGATGCGATACAAATTGCATTGAATAACCTCCATTTTTTTTACCAAAAAAAAATAAAAATAGAACACTAAACATTTATTTTCATTTTGAATAATTTCCACACGTTACGATTGAATCGAAAATAATTGCTAAATTAATTTATATTTCAAAAAGTTTTTTCAAACAAAGAAAAATGGTACGCCAATTGCGCGTGCGTCGACCTTTATGCGCACGTCGTTAAAAAAAGTGACTTTCTACGCACTGAACTTAGCCGTGAAAAGTCGAACTTTTCGCGACGGCAGTCCATAAACGTTTTTTTTAAGTATTTGGCTTCAAAACGCTGCCGCATCTCGTGATATATTTTCTATTGCGAGTTTTTCCATTGTGACATTTCCGTACATCGTATTTGTATCGATAGGTAACCGCTACAGAATTTATTCACCGCGATTACGCATCACAAGATCTTCCGTTTTCCCCGTGTGCCCCTTATACGTTGAGGATAAAGTGCATCACGATCCCCTTTCAACTTTTTCACGAGATTTTCAAACCGTGCAGTAGTAGAAAAAGAAATTCCTCGGGTGGCAACCAGATGCGAGGGTAATACGGACAAAAGCGCCTTTCACGTTATCAGTACCGTGGCAGGTGCATAGAGCCACTGGGCGTTCGAGCCGCGAGCTTATCGGACATCCTCTTATAGCCTGCGGCTCGTACACTCACCTTCTCGTTTCCTCTCGTTTCACCACTAGAACTCAGCTAGTCTGCGTATACAAGAGCTTTTATTTCTTTCTTTTAATCTTTTTCTCATTTTTTTTTTTTTCTTTTTTTTCCATTTGCCTTTTCGCAACGAGTGTATACACGACGGCCAGTGTGGCGAGCAATCCCCGAGGTAAAAATCTGCTGAACTCGGCGCGCTTGATACCCGGGTCACTATTATATCGAGAGCAGTAGCTTGAATTATACAGATGCTGCCAGGTAATCAACGAGTTCAGTGGACCTAAAAATCACCTATTTCTATACATAAATCCTTCCATAAACGAAAAAAAAAAAAAATAGAAATAAAATCATAACAAAACAGCGTTCCTATAAACGTTCCAATAAGCCCCTTGGTACTGTCGGATAATTGATAAAGCAGCGAACTGCCGTTTTTTTCCAAAACGGCATTCTTATTAATAGGTTATTCAATAATGATTCTCCGCACGCGCTATTGATAATTGTAAGCAATCGCTATTTCTGAATCTACGAGAGTTTCATGCTTTGCGCTCGAGTAAATAATGCAAGCGAATTGGGTAACGATTCCAAGCGCTTTACAAGTGATAATAATGACCAGCAGTATATAATATTTGGGGCTATTCGGCGGATATTACAACTCCGGCCGTTTATAGAGAGCACACGAGACGCCGAGAGTTCGGGAGTATCGCGGTGGTTGTAAGTTAAATTCTAAACGGAATCGAAATACCATAGCGTACAGGGAGTACACGCGAAGCGGGGGTTGTGGGCGGAAGTAGTGGGTGGAACGTACGTCGCGCAGGAGGATGAGGCGAGAAGGGGGTTGGAAGGCGAAGAACACAACCACCAATAAATTGCGGCAATCAGTGGTGCTGTCGGCTGTCCTAGTATATCTTACTCGGGAGGGCTAACGCGAGCATCGAGCGAAGCTTACTTCCAGTGAAAACGCTTGGACGGCATGCGGCACTCTCTCTCTCTCTCTCGTCGCATCCCCCTCTCGTCTTCGTCGTCGTCGTCGTCGTCGTCGTGGTGGTGTCTCGTAGTCGTCGTTGCCCAACCGAATGCAACATCCAATGCACGTAACTGCCTCCCAACACCGTTAGCAACCCTCCCACGAATTTCCCGTTGTTTTTCAACGCCACCCGACACCACCAACCCCTTCGCTCTCCCTTTTTTTTTATTTACAGTTCAACTCTGATACGGCAATGGAAAGTACGATGCTCCCGGGTAAATTCAACTTCCCGAAGTTTCGCGTTAAGGAAATTAAGAGAAAGAGGGACGAGGATAATCCTCAACTGACCGGGAGAATTACAATTATATTATTAAGTCGCGAGCCCTGAAAGCATTTAATCCTTACGGGTTTAAATAGAATACGTGGAACGGAGAACACATTATGAACCAAGACAATGAGTTTTTCGTACTCGTGAAAATAGGATAGTTACCTGTATTTGGAATCGATTAATCCGGAATTAAATTACTGCTACTCGCTTGTCTTCGCTTATTGTCCTATTTGGGTCACTATTGCAGTATTAATGCCATTAATTTCGTAATATGCAACTCGGGTTATTCGCAATTTATTGTGACCTTTTTTAAAAATTTTAGATGTATTTTTTTTTTTTTTTATTTATCGCTTATCTACGATATGACGCGATTTTTTTTTTTTTCTATTTAATCATTAAAAAAATGTTCAATGTACAGATATGACAATAAAATAAGTATCGATTGAAGAGTATCGTATTGAAATACTGTCGCATTGTCGCTTCATACAAAAGAAGTAAAAGAACTGAAGCAAAAGCATGGAAGAAGCATTTTCCTAACCACATCCAACCTTTCACGGTTTCGTCGATCTTCTCATCTCGACACGCTTTACTCTCAGACAGCATCTACACGATTCGTTCAACGGTATGTCCGGATTCTACACTCTAGACTACCGGTATGCCACGATTCCCTAATAGGATTCTAGACGAGCAGATGCCCGAGGATTAAGACCCCTCTTGCCATCGCGGATAGACTGGATCTCTCTCACTTCATCTGCATGAACCGCGAGGAATCATCCCTTCCCGTTCTCCTCCCCCTCGTCGATCCTACAACCGAGCGTCGGCTCAAACCATTCCACGACCTCGCGCCTTAATCATTCTTCGTAACTCTTCACTCACCCGAATCGATAACAACCTTCGTAGCGAACAGTGTAAAAGACGTTCACAGTTTAACAGACGCAACTATATATATATAACATTAGCATACTACTTGAAAGAAAAAAAAATGTACGCCTCCTCGAGTCCTGAGTTTGATTTTCACGAAAGTCTTATCCAAGTTACCGATTCTCGTTAACGAGGCCTCGACAGCGCATGGTCTTGTCACTGACCGAAAATAAATGATGAAATATACATTTTATTTAATGACTTTTTTTTTTTCTCGATTTTTTAATTAACAAGAGAGAGGGAGCATGGAAATAAATGATATTCCGCAGAATTCGTTTATTTTTAATTGACATCTTTTTTCGCAATAACGCTCGCGCGTGTGCGTGTGTGTGTTTGTCAAACGTGTATTTTTGTTCATTGGGTTTTGTATAATTTCCACGCTATCGGGCGATTGATAATGAGATTTTGCAAACAACGAGACGACGGACGCGCGCGCGCGTTTGCAGCCCCCCCGAGGACGGTAAATATATATCGCGGTAAAATTCGATATTCGACGCGGCAAAAGCGCATTCTTGGCGTATGTATATGTTTCCATAATGATTGGGGGGCCGCAGGATCACGTGTGCGTCAGAGTTTGATTATTAATAGGGAGTTCGGAGATTCTCGTTTGCGCGAATATAAAATGTGAAAAAAATTGTTAGCCCGTAACTCCCGCGGGAACGCCTGTTTTATGCAGTCGTTCGATTGACGATTGGTTGAAATTAATTTTTCATAAATTTCCACGCAATCAACGACTCTCGAAAATAAGCTCTGGGGACTTCGACGTCCCTTTAACAAACGACCGCGGCAATGTCGTATAGATTTTTATTTTCTCGTTATTTAAAAATTCAACGACGAACATCGAACTACAAACCGATAGAACAATTTTTTTTTTTTTTTTTTCGTCAATTTACGCTGAAAATTCATTGAACGGTCGATAAATACGTGAGGGTTGCGTTTTTTAGTCGACGCCAATTTTCGCTTCTTTGGCCTCCTTTTTGGAGTCCGGAGTACGTGAGGCTCTCTCGAGCGTCCTCTCCGGCCATCTTGATTTCGTAAAGTTTGATGAAACCACGTTAAGTGGTTTTAATTACCCCGAAGAAACTTGGACAGTGCCGTGAAAGTTTTCTCCACGTCACTCAGGTGAGGAGGGAGGAGAGAGGGGTCGAGAGAGGTATACATATATACATATAAGCTGCAGCGACGAGACGAAAAAGGGGTAAGAAGGTCGCGATGCTATATAACGGCGGAGAAGGCATCAGACGCCGGAATTTGCTACCCCCCCTCTCACTTCCGCTCGACGGACTGCTTGCTACGTCGAGGATCACACTTATATATACTCGTCTACCCCATCGACCCTCTCCTTCGACGATTCTCGTAATTAAAGAAACTTTATAAATTTGGCCTCGTTAAGGCTCTCTATCCGTGCGCGAATACGTATATATGTATACAACTGAGTATATTCGATGTACGCTGATGAAAATTCGTTCGAGAATCTCCAACGACTTCATCGGCCTCAGGAAGCGCAACTTTGAAAAAATAAAAAAAAAATCTTCCAATGATATTCGACGAAATTCTGCGCGTCTTCAGTGTGAAACAATGATTAACAAGTCGAATTACGAAATTGATAATTCTTTAAGTATCTATCATTTACGAATTATCGATTTTTTTTCATTTCCGCAACTACGGTGACAATCGAAGCTGAAGAGCTTTTTTTTAATTTGCATCTATTAATTTAAAAATCGCCGTGAAATTAACTATACTAACCTACAATACCGCTGTTATTTAACTACTGCTGCTAACGGAAGTTCGGTTATTTTACGCAACTCATTGCTTTCTGCAACTCTTTTACGGGATTTTTTTTTAATTAAAAAATAAGAGAAAGTGATCCCTTCCGATAATTCAAAATTGGGATTGGTGAGTTTTTTTTTCCGCCTCGCGGCTTCGTGAAAATGCGTTATAAATGGTATATGTGTTCACCCGGTACGAAAAAAAATTCAGCCGGTTCGCCGATTCACAGTCCCCGCAAATCCAAGCAAAGCGCTCTTCACTCGGCTTGTGACGTTTTTGCAAAATTTTTCAAGCGCGCCGTACGTCGGGCGTTACGCGAATTCGCAATATCTGTGGATTTTGTATCGGTATTTTCAACAAGGATTCCCGACGAGTACGATGCCAGGCATCGCTGCACATCGGTTGGTCGTACATGGGATTATATTCTACGCGTGCATAGCGCAATGAAAAAAAATATAAATATCGTAACAAAGTATTATAACGCTGGTATACAGACGACCGTATGCGTGGTCACCACCGAAGCGTTAAATCGATGTTATATACATACAATTTTTTTTTTTTATATTTATTCGTGAACATTGTACGAGAGAAAATATCAGCTGCTACCAGGAATGAACTTTGCGAAACAAAATACGATCTGCTCAACGTTGTGTTACGACAAAAGCCCAATGATATTCATGCAACGAGTCGTACCGTAAAAATAACGTATTGAAAATAAACCGTGTATACTCGTGAAAAAATTTTTTTTAAATAAAAGAGAAAATAAAAAAATAGATTTCATTCATAGGGATCGCAAACAGTTCCGAAACTATAACAATTTCCACCGATATGTTGAATTCGTTGAACCATAGAAGTAGCAATTTCAAAATCGAGAAATTCTTTGTTTTACGGCATTACTGAACAGCGGGGGTTATAAACAATTTTTAAAAATAAAAATTCAAGTAATAACCGCTATCTGATAAATTTATAAGACTAAATCGCGATAAAAATAACAACATTCAATGTCCACCACGGTGTACGGGTTTAAATGAATCGGAAGTAGTTACGCGTTAACCAGAAGAGGGAAAAGCGTTGTACGGGTGCTGCCGCCCGTATCCCGCGATAATTAAAATGTGTAGTTTCGTTGGAAGAGCGAAAAAACCCTTTTTTTTTACCAGACAGTCGAGCGACGAGAGAGAAAGAAAATCAGAACACCACGATACGGTGAAGTGGATACGCTGCCGTGCATTGCGTACTGTATTATAGTACCGCTTTTAGTATAGTGCACTATATCGTCTATATCGCGTGGGTTGGTATACCGTGAGGAAATGGGGAAATGGGAAAATGCAACGTACGGCCTTCGGATACAGTATCAATTCCGCGCACTCCGCACGTTCCAATACTTGGTCTCGTCATTACTCACAGTGGCAGTGTTTACTTAGCGTCACTGAAAGGACCTTCTCGATATATATATTTTTAGTCGAGAAAAGCTTTTTCGCCCCCTAGTAACAGCAGTATCAGCAATGGAACAGTGCGTAGAGAGTGGCGGAGGGTGCATCGCCCTCAAACTCGCCTATTTATCTGGCATGAACGGTCCGAGGGCAGAGAGACGCCTGGACAATGGAGAACGAAACTCCCAGACACTGTAATGGCGGTAAGAGATTGCTGAAAGAGCGAGTGGAACCCTCCGTCTTGTTTTTTTTTTTTTTTTTTTCGCGAAGAAGGGGGAGATACACGATACCATAGTCGAAGCAATGTGGTTTCGACTGAAGTTTATTGAGAGCAGAGAAGAAGAAAGACATTGAGCTCATCGCTAAGAATCATTATCGATCAAGTGATACAAACCGCCGTAAGTCTGTGAACCATGAAACACTGAACTCTTGTATGATGGCTATCGTTTAGATGGAACTACATATCTCGCTACAACAGTGTCACTCGCTTTCAGTGTGAAATATTACGAAAGAAACAATGAAAAAACAACAGTAATAGAGTTCAAAAAGATTCAGCAACCTGACCTCAACGATATTAATAATATCCACCATATCGTCTGTATCCACGTCGGATCTTCAAAGACTTCTGACACCAATGTAACGATCGAGCGAATAAATAACGCGCGTATTTGGTTTTCGGACGGATATTATTATATTACGGCTAATTGTACCGATCGCGAAATGATGACTCGTAGCATGACGATCGATCGCGTATCGATCGTCCATTCGCTCGTCTATTGCCAAACCAAACGAATGATCATCTAATTAATCTCTATTAATCCCTCTACTATGAAAAACTCGACGTCGGACATTTTGGATTAAAAAAATATCTATGGATTCGCATCTAATATTCGTGGAATTGATATTATCGTTTCCGCACCACTGTACAGTAGATACGGCGGTAGATATACGGCTTTTTTTTTTTTCGTACGATTTTTTTAACGCTTGAACCCTAAATTCCCATAGTACACTAAACATCTTCATGCATTACGATAAATCGGATCTAAAACTGAACATTTTCGCTAAATTGAACGCAAGTTCCATCCCCATTAGGATTCATAGGCTTTGCAACTTGTGAATTAATTTAATAATCATTGACCATTCGCGTAATAACTGGCGGCGCCTGTGAGGGGTGTCGGTGAGGGGCCTCCGTGAGGGATGCTGTGACGATGTGACAAACAAACGCTCATTTTCTCAAAATATAAATAAGATAATCATTCAATAAATTTTGGTGCAAAAGGGTCAATTACCATTACTTTCGAAACGATTAACCGAGCAGACAAAACGAACGATTAATTCAGAGACGATTGTGTTTCGAACGGTTGAGCTTTCGGAGGTTCCTAACGGAGGTCACGGGCAAAGCTCGCTCACTAATGTTTCAAAGTAGCTGTGGGAGGGGAGATGGAAACCACGAGGTAATAGCTAACTTGGCACCGCACTCAACCCATAAACTCTACCCATTAGATGGGGGTTTCCCGTGGGACCCGTGAAGTCTTATTACTCGGTGAGAAAGGCCAGACGCTGATGGGTCGCGAAAGATAATCCTTGACCTCGTATAAAATCACGCTTGTCGCCAAGACGAAAAGTCCCGGGGAATTGTAATCGTCTGCGGCTGACGTCTCGTATTCGTAACGAAAAGAGTTTTTGAAACTTTTACGCTCAATGCCTTTCGCGACTGGCTAATCGTCCTTTTTTCCGGCAACCAACGAGAGCTCATCAACGGTCTCGTCTTATAGCAGACTGAAATATCGCGGAGGGCTGAAAGAGGGTACGGAGCCACCGCTGTTTGTGTAGGGTTCACGCTACTTCGTTAAATGAAGAGATACGACTGCGCGAAGATGTCGGGATTGAAAGTTGTTACCCGAAGTACCCAGCATGCTATAAGCACGTAGAGAGTATAAAGAATGATTTACCTTTGATGCTCGTGAACAAGAGACTCTTCGTTTCGAAGTACTTTTCGACTCTCTTCTAATATTTATTACTCGTTATTATTATCTTCCAATTTATATTCATTTCCGAAGAGATCGTTTATCAAATCATTTTTTATCCCGGAAATCGTTTATTTGTTTCGCCAGATTGCGTCGCTGCTTTTATTAGAGGTACAAAGAGGCTCTTGAGGGCCCATCGCTACCCGGACGATAAGGCAATTGTCGAGGGATCGAAGTCTCGTATATGGTGAGAGGAATTCTCGGCAAAAACAGAGGTAGTAACAGCTTTCTGAATTCCTTTACCTTGAAATCCGTATCCTCGAATATAACGATCGTAAAAATGGAAACATTTTGCGCGACGCACAGTCGTGCGGTTTCTTACGCATGCGATGTTTCGATACCACGAAACTTATTTCTATCGCGTCTTCATAATTGCGGGCAAATAAATGGCGTTCACTTAAGTGTTAGCGAATTAAAAGGCAATTGAATTTATGTTTATACTGTTGAATCTCGTTGATCAAATCTGTAACTATTGTTCTTTTCCGTCATTGAAATTCAGTACAGTAAGAAAGGCGTACGTGTTACGCGCGAAAATGGTTGCAGCAGTGTGGAGTCGACGAGACAGCAGGAGAATCGTGGATAAAGTCTAACGGATGCCGGGAGTAGATTCGGAGGATTCGCGTCCGTTGTGAATGCTTCCCAACGAGTGTGGTAAACCGCTCGGCGGGCAATGTGACGAACTTCTACTGCCCCCCGCCTCTCACCTCAGAAGCTCCGCAACCCCGCAGCGAAGGTTACCGCAAGCTTGCGTTAGTATTCGGAGAGAAGTAATTTCCTTGAAATTCTAACCGGCGCTCCTTTTCTCTCTGTCTCGCCTCGTGGCCGAGCTACTTTTTCGACCGCACTGCACACCGAACAATTATTCTATCCGCATTGTATACCCATTCCTGCTTGTCGCGAAAAACAAAAAACTCCACTATTTCGCAGCAGCTTTCGCACGCTTTTTCGGTTCAACGTTTACACGGTTATTCGATTGTTCTCGTTGTAAAAAAAAGTCCGCCATTCAGAATGAATGATTTATGGAATAAATTAAACGAAACGAAAACACACAAATCTAAATTCGTAATCATTGGAGAGCAACGATGTGAAACGAAGAAAATTAATAATTCAAATAAAAATTCTCGATCAATAAAAGAAAAGAATGTTAATGAAATAACTTTGCGAAGAAAATAAGCGAACAATGAGGGATGAGTGAAAAAATATATTGTTGTTCATCTACTTCCGATGTCGTATCGCGCCGGATGATTGGACGTGTCGCAGCTACGAAATTGTTTCCTATCGCTACATATTCTATGAGGATAGAAAATTTGGGTCATTGCGAGCGTTGGGTAGATAGGAAAAGCCGAAGGACCGACGGGGGGAGAGGGGGGAGGGTTTTGAAAATTGGAAGGAATGATTCTTCGGTGAAATCTCGCGGTAGATAGTGCCGTCGGCATGCACTCGGCCTGATTAACATTGCTTCGCTCTGGCTGAGCGCGCGTGGAACGACGTGGCTGAGGGGTTGAGGGAGAAACGAAGTACCATGGGACGTCCTCGTTGTCGAAGGAGTAAGAGGATGAGATCTGCAGGACTCTACAGAGCTTTTGGAAACTGTGCTTCCGATGAGACTCGACAACGACAACGGGCTGCCGTCGCGTTATCGTCGAGTAGATAAAGAAGGTAAGTGGCCAAGTGGAAACTTTGGTTGCACCTGTAACTTATGCTAGAAAAGCGTCTGAATGCTAATACGGCACATGCAATCGTCACACGCATTACGAAGATCCTTCGCAGACAAATGATCGATCTGCTCATCGAAGAATAAAGACGAATCCTAACCATGTCCTGTTTTCTCAATCGCGTTCAATACATTTGAATCAGAAACAATAATCATTGTTTTCAGTTTGGACGACGGAAAAACTATTGTAGTAACTTCCGGCTTTGTTGGGCCGGAAGTCGCATGGATAATTTCCATCTCTGCGAAGCTGAAGAACGAGAGTTAAAACGGCAGGCAGCACGATGAAGACGGGAACGACGAAAGGGGTGAATGCGCACAACGGAAGATTGGAATGGAAAAGGAGTAGTAGAGGAGTAGTAGGAAACAGAAGGAGACAAGGAAGCGTGACAACGAGCACTCGTCCCTTCACCTGAAGTGTCTTCTCTATCAGCAACGACGGCGAACTCTCCATGTTAGGTAGGCACACCGTACTCTGCACTTCTGTTCTCCACCTCTGCCACTCTCTACTCTGCTCTGTATACCTACAATCTGGAAGTAGAGTGGCTCATCTCTCTCATCACCTCTAGTAGCGACTATTCTCACGGGTGCCCTTGACACGAAGAGTTGTACACACGATTTCTCGAACATCTGTTTCGTCCCGTTCCATCCCACGAGAACGTTGCGCTCGAGCAACCGTACCGACAGTTTGTACACCGAATTGAATTAGACACTCGCCGTTATTCTCATCTTGGCGCGCAAAACTTCGAATCAAGTTTCTCAAACTCTCTGGCATTGATGGGTAACGAGGGAATTGAAGAATAATTGGCTTTCGCCGCTTTATTCGAACCGTTGATTGGAAAGGTTGCTCGCGATTCAACGCGAAATAATCGAACTACAGCTGCGCTATTGTTCGCTGTACAGTTTTTACCGTTTAATTGAATTATCAAATTTCGATCCTTTAAAAAGATAGCGTAACAATTATTTTTATGATCATTGAACGATAATGAACGTTGGGAAGTGCTCTTGACTATCATCACTGACCATTTTATCGAGAAAACTTTTGGCGAAGCTGATGCAATTTTGATTATATGTACTGAATGCCTTTGGCTGCTGTTTTCCAACAGTTTGGCAATCGTGCGATGCACTCAGCGGCGAATGGAGTACGAGAACGTTGAGAGATATAGGTAAACCAATGGGAGGGTGCGAGGTTTCTGCATAAATGCAGTAGGCACGTCCCGAATGTTGCGAAAGCTTAACTTCGCGCGCTGCGAGGGTAGTTTCTCCCGGACACTTGGGTACCGTAAATGAACCCGAATGTCCGGCCTGAAACTGCACACAGACGAGGGGCCGAGATAACACGCAAC
The DNA here is from genome assembly GCA_934046635.1 of Buathra laborator. NCBI lineage: Eukaryota > Metazoa > Arthropoda > Insecta > Hymenoptera > Ichneumonidae > Buathra > Buathra laborator. The sequence goes on from OW203900.1 coordinate 13,920,644, forward strand.
TGCACACGTCCGCCCGATACGGACTTTTATTAAACGCCATTTCTCCTCTAGCATTTCCCATTGCGCTTCGGCGAAACAGTATGAAAGAATAAAAGTTCGCTTGGCATTGACTCGTCGTTAATCGTGAAATAATGAAGCAAGTTGGGCAATTTAATTTCGGGGGTACGAACATTTCTTTTTCAATGCAAACTTTGACCCCAGCAATCTTGCGCGTCCATTCCTATTCAATCCCTAACAATTCTTCGTCTCCGTGCGATCCTTTCGATTTTTTTTTCTTTTTTTTTTTCTTTTCAATATAAAAATATCTCTGATGCGAACATATTCGAGGTTATATTTCGGCAGAACTTTCGGCAATGTGTTCTTTTTTTTTTTTTTTTTATTTCTTCTTTTCTGCTTCTTCCGTAACGGTACGAATGATATCGAGCAGATGTCACACGTTTCCGATGTAAAATAAAAGTGAAAGGTAGTTTGAAACTTTTCGATGAGAGTGAAGGCAATTTTCAATACGGATTTTTCTTCCAGCGTCTGTTCTCCGAATAGCTGAATACCGAGAAAGGGAAAGAAAGAAAGAGACACTGCGGAAGATCGAAGGGTTCGTAATATTTCTGATTAGTATCATTCCCATCCCCCGATCCCGGAGACACTTGTATTTGCCGGAACCTTCGGTAGACTTGACTCAGCGGCCTTCTTGTAAAAAAGGAAAAAGGAGCAAAGATGAAAAAGAAAAAAAGGCGAGAGCTCTCCGCCACCTTCTCGTCAACCGACGAATATTTGAGAGGGAGCTAACCGCAAGGGGTAGAGACGGAAACTCGCGCTCTCGTCATGATCCACATAACCCATCGAAGGCACCGAATATGTAAAAGATCTTCGGGATTTAATTTGAATATAAAAGTGGAATCCGTGTATCTCCACCGGCAACTGGATTCCAGCTGATTTATGCATTCTTCACGAGACGGTGGCCTCATGCATTTTGCAGCGAAGAAACCCGGTACCCCCCCGGTGCACACCTATCCATAGCCAGAGAGCACCGTTGGACTTTCTTACTGTACGAAACGCTGCGACAGCAGAACCAGAAGCATCAATATCGTGATTCGACGAGCCGAGAGGAGATTTCGATTTTTCTTCAGCAGCAATGGCAAACAGACGCGGTATCGTCGCCGGACAAATAAAAGGCTGCTGATGCTACAAGCTGATGCTTTTTTTATGAATCAACCATTGCAACAGAGCGGCTTCAGAATTTCTATGGTCAGTAGACTTTCCAGAAGGTTTTTTCGCGTGTAAAAGCCGTGTCGCATCTACGCGAACACGGATTTTACCCTCAGGCGACGATACTCTCATTCATGTATTCTTCAGAAAGAACCACTTCAATCCCATTGCTGACGCAATACTGTTTGAACTACAGAAATTCTACGACACGTCGCCAACACGCACGATGGGGTATAAAAATCCACAAACAGCGATATTCGATGGCTTCGTCTTTACAGCTTTTTTTTGTTTTTTTCTTTTTTTTTTTTCTGTATCACGAACAGAGTCCGTAGTTCTCCTACGTGGATTACGCGTATGCTGGCTTTGCAATTGCCGCGCGCTAACCCCTCCCGTCGCTTCGAAACTTTATCTTCTCCGGTACCACCGCTAATAAAATTCAATGAAAACGAGGCTTTAGCGCAAACGTACACCGTATTACCTGTGGCTCTAGCGAAATTCCGTGGGCGATTCCGAACGTAGCAAGAGGATCATCGTGTTTCCGTGTAAATACTTGTAATTTAATAGACTTCATTGAATCGAAATGAAAGTTTAACGAAAGGTTTTTGAAAGAGAATCTATTTTTTACGGAAATTCACCTGCATGATGGTTTTTTTTTTTTTTTTTTTTTTTTATTTCACAGAAAAACTTGAATAATTCATCCTTTCATCATAATTCCCGTTGGTCCATTTATCTGACAAATTTAAACGCCAGGGTCTCGATTTACCTGATCAATTTCGTAGCTTCGAATTTCTGATTTTTACGTAAATTAAAAAATATAAATTCTGATCTCATCAACGATATCGCGTATCAGATAATGGCACCAGATTCACGGATATTATTCATCCGACGGCGATCTGTGACTACAATAACGCCGGGAGCGCAAATCTTGTTTTACGAATAATTTCGTAGTGCGAAATAATTGAATTGCGCGACGATGAGAGGGGAGGTTACACGGCAAACGTAGAGGGGAGTTGTTCATGGAGAAGGGAACAGGGGGGACACACGCTTACGGCATGTGTTGCACAGAATGTATATTGAAAACAAATAACCCTTCAAACTCGGGACCGTTTCCTACGTATGGTATTTCGGTGAAAAGCCCATTAGCAAGTGCCGTTGTGTTACCCGGAGAATGTTATGCAGACTTGTGCAAACTCAGGATCCAATTACCGAAGGATAATAGGATGGGATAATGATTTGGATTTCGCGGACCGGGTGGGATTCTCTATATCCGCGGACTATGCTGGTGCTGCTGAATCTGACGGCTTTATAACGTTCCGACCCACGCGCATCGGGTCCATTTTTTTCGCAATTTCTTTTTTTTTTTTTTTTTATATGTAATTTAATTTTCACGATCTATATATACGCGAGAGAAATTAATTAAGATGCGGAATGCGCTTAATTACGAAACAAGAGAAACTTCGAATAGCGGAATTCCAAAGAACGCCCTGTTAATCTATCGAAACCCTCAATGCTAATTCTGTAATGGAATCGGAGATAAGTGTTTTGGGAGCAAAGTTTGCGTATGGAAATTGTCGAACTTGATAAATAATAAACTGTATCTATCACACCGAGAAAAATGGATATTACATAACGACATCGGGATATTACGTGTAGAAATTGCGACTAATTGATGCTTTGCGTTAATATATGATTGCAATAGAAACTTTTCACATAGTACATGGGATACCTGTATAAATACGAACGATTTGCACTCAATGCACTTTTTTTTAATGCCACTGTGGCATTTAACGGGTTGAGAATAGAAAAAGACTTACGTTAAGATCGGTAGAATTGGCTATTGGAGATCCCCTTCTTAGGGTTACTTTTCCGCGGCGATGTTTCGCTTTTCTCGGCAAATCTTGCGGGAAAGAGACGCGAAAGACTCCCCACCCCCCTCCCCTGTTCGACGGGTTCGTATACTACGTCTTGAACTGCTCCGCCGCGTGGCACTGGCACCCGGGGCCACCAGAGAATCTAAGTACATAATTCATGAGAATATTTGAATAGTGTTTTACACTGCTTACCACTTGTACTTCCAGGTACTTTAACACTAAGTTTCTCAGACGCGTAAGTAGGTACTAATGCTCTTACCGCTAATGCATTTGCACCATTGTTTTGGACTGGCAGTAGGATAGGACGAGAACGCGATGGCGAACGGGAGACCACGGGGAGGGAATGAGTTATGCCGCATGAATTACATCGACCTCAATACCGGTATATATATACATATATACATGTATCAAATGTAACGTCGAATTAAAGCTCTTCGTAAAGTTGAAAATTCCAATGTTCAGAAACCCGAAAAAAAAAAAAAAAAAAAATGATCTAACTAAATCAAAATATCATTGTTGTCGTGCGTACCGGCGGCAAAAAAAATCACTGTAGTGGAACATTTGTGTCGCGCGTCGCTGACGCTTTTTTTATATTTCAACTTACTCAACGTTAATCAAATTTGTGTATTACGGGGTTGTGGGTGAAAAAAAATAAAAAGAAAAAATTAAAAATACAAAGGAAACGGTTCACCGATGTAACTTTGTTGCATTAATTTCGTGGTTTCGTGGTTTCACCACATAGCGCTCACGAAAAGCCGTGTGATAAATTTCGCGAGCGGTATAGATTCATTATCATAATTGCAATTAAAAGTTGTTAAATTTGAATATCAATCGTGGCAGGAAGTGGTGTTCGGTGACGTTATATACTGTAGATATATATTAACGTTACCTTTACATCACAACTGTACATAGACCCGTTCGCTTTTACTCCCCCGCGCGGTACTCATCCGGGGGCTTCATGAAAATGCAACGGTCGCCTCTCTTCTACCTCATCTGAATATCATAACACCACGCTGATATAATTGTTTTTATATACCCTCTGGCCGTGCGGCTCGGACGATTTTGCTGCTTTACGCTTCGCGACCCAAAACTTTCGGATCAAGAATTTCAGTTTTTTTTTTTTTTTTTTTTTTTTTTTTTTTTTTTATACTCAGAACTTCTTACGACGCTTTTCTTTGGCTCTTCGTTGTATAAACTACGAACATCCTGTACTGCATTATCCTAACGAAAAAACACAGATTGTTTTTTTTTTTTTTTTTTTTTTCGTGCAACTCGATGTCTTTTTCGCTTATTACGGTTGGCTTCGTTCGCACCATTGTTGATGAGTTCATCATCCGGTACCAAGATATGGTATGAGAGAATTTGCATTAACGGCTACCCCGGCATAATTCTTTCAGTACATAAAGGAATCATATTCATTTTACTTTTTTTTTTTTCCGTGACTTCATTTGATCCTCTTTTTTTTTTTTTCATCTTTTTTCCTTCGCGTCTCCGCGGCTGTGGCTGACTGTGTCATAAACTCCGAGTTTCGCAATGGAATCTCGTTGTTCTCATAAACCCCGTCACACATCACCCAAAAGGAGAGAAAGAGGAAACGGGAAGAGGTTGTGGGAACAGTCGCGCCGAGGGGGGGGCGGTGGCCTAATCCAGGAGTGGGTCGAGTGGGCTTTCCGGAAATCCGCCATTCCTCGTCGCCACCGGACCAGCTCTCTCTCTCTCTTTCTCTATCTCGCTCTCTTTCTCCCCTCTCTTCGTCACGCTCTACTGCTCTCCTTCTCCCGTTCTCTCTATACTTCTATCTTTGCGCGCTCGTTCGTTCGCCATGGCTTGGCGAACGAGTAGTCGTTAGATTATTCCACGGCGACTAGATGTGGAGGGGGTATACACGGAGGAGAGGGAGAGAGGAAGATTTTCACGAAATTGCGGAACTAATATTTTTCTCCAGACGAGTCAGAGTCCGGCGTCGGTGAAGACGACGTTCCTTAAGTCAATTGTACAGACGCTGCTTAACGCAAATGAAATGTAAACGAGGAAACGACGCGGAGCAACGGAAGAGCCGAGCACATCGGCGACAGCCATTTGCATGCTTCAACGAACTTGTCGTTAAATCTTTGTCTCTGATGAATCAACGAACGAGCTGCCGGGTCGACCATTCTCGAAAATGAGCAAAAAAAAAACAGCTTTTGTCTCTCGAAGAGGCAAGAAACAGGATAAAAAACAATCAAAAAAACTGTGTAAAACTTCGCGAAGTATGAAAAATCGTGAGAAAGTAATATTCAAATCACGCGCAAAGCATTTTTTTTTTTTTTTCTGGAGACTACTTCGGTATTAAAAAATGCAGACGAAGTTGCAAGAAAGCTGTTTAGCAGTTTGGAGATGCAGTGGAAATTTCGTAGGATCACGAGAGTCGAATCCCGAGGGGGTTACGTGATGATTCAACGTTGAGTGATAGGTGTGTCGACGTCGTTGTCAAGTTGTTTGTCAAATTTGAACACAACGACTATAGTCAGTTATCAACGCCCTTAAGTACCTTGATAAATCGATCTGCGTGCGTGAAGCTCGTCTGAGACTTGTGCCCTTGTCGGCTGCATGCTGTGGTTCGAGACTATGTCTGAAATTCGCTCGACTAATACCCTTTACTGCCGTAACCATGACGTGAGAAGCGCAAGACATCGCCGCTACGGCAGTAACTTGAACAGTTTGCACATCCGCGGTAGCATTGTACTAAGGGATCAACGGAAGCCCTTCGGGACCGGAAGATAACCATCTCGAAGTCTCATTAACAATGAGATTAATGCCTTCAACTGTGCGTATCGCGCGTACCGTGTTATCGTATGTATATGATATATGTATACATACGATGTATACTGCATATTACGGAAAGCAGAACGTACTATAATGTTACGCAGTCGCTTCCTACGAGTGATTACATTATAAATAAATGTATGTTTCTCCGTAGTGGATAATTGAAATCTCTGATAACGAGCTTCCGACACGATAAAGAGTTGCAACGTACACGCTAAAGGTATATCCGTTGAATACGTTCTGAATTTCAAGAGTAATGTAAGATTCTTCGGCTTTTTTATTTGTTTGCCTTTTTTTCACTCTTTCCCGTAACTGTATACGTTCCCAAGAGAATCGTCCGGATTATCCCTCCGCCGGCGGCGGAAAATGGGAGAGACGAACGATTTTTATTTATGTTTTTCGGTTCTACCGTACGATTTTCTATCTCAACATCGTCCCATTCGAAACCCGAATCTTTCGCAACATCCGTTACCGATATACGGGATCTCAGTACGAAACCTCACGCAGTAACGCTGATGCTATAACCAACCAACAGCTTGGTTTTGTTCCATTTACATTTTCATTTTTCATGACCACTTTCGTGTGCGAACGGTTACAGGTGTTATATAAATTTCAGGTCAACAGCAGAGCTCTACGAAGGTAGGAAAGAAGGTAGAGAGAGTTTTGGACAGACGAAAACCTCGCCAGCGGCATGATTGAGATGAAAAGCGTGCGCGCGCGACCTTTCGTAAAAACAAGTGGAGGCAAGTGGGGGTTTGCGTAGAATTTGAATTCGTACGCGAACGAGGCACGGAGATCTCGAGCGAAATATATAGTGTAGCATTTGCCGGATAACCCCAAGCAACAGGGGCACGTATGCGAAAGGAATGTTCAGACGTATGTCTTGAGCGAAAAATTCTACCGATACCCGGCTGCTGGTAAACCCCTCTTCGCGAAATAGAATTTAAATTATTAGCACGAAACGCTGTTGGGTTGCGCCCTGTCCTGTCCCTGACTTGCCAATGTAGCGTATACCGGATAAAAATTTGAACGGATAACGGTAAATTATTTTAGAAGAAAAACAAATGACGAGAAAAGCTGAAAATTTGGTTCGCGAACTATAATTCGATATTAGAAGATCGTATCTTTACACTGAAAAATCTTGTAAGTTGGAAGAATTGATAGTTATAGTTGGGAAAACTAATGCTTAAGGGGAAAATTGGGTTTTCCTACTATCAGCTTTCTCGATCTCGACATTGGTAGAAATTTGACCAATTCGCGTTCGAAAAACTGACAAATCATCTCTACTTTTCATATCGCGACAACTTGGCATTGATTCAAACCGTTCGGAATGCAATCAATGCAATGATTTTATCGAATCTTCGCGGAATCTGTACAAACTCGCGGCAAATGACGTTGACTGCCGAATAATGCATTGAAAGTTATTCATTATTGGTTGTGTTCACCACCGCGAACAATGACGCGCTTATCGTGCTATCGGATTCCGAAGTGGACGTAATTATAGCGCAGCGCGGTGTCGTTCACGATTCGAAATTTGCGGGAGGCGGAGAAGAACAGGACAGCTTCGGTGGATTTTGGTAAACGCTGAAATCGTACTATTCGCACAAATCCTGTCGAGATTTGCTGAGCAAAACGAATTAACAGCGATCGGCCGACCAAATTTACATTATCGAAATTTCGAAATGACTATTATGACTGACGGCAAAATTTGAATATCTGTTTTTTTTAATATATAATAAAGCAAATTGAATTCAGTGATGATAAAAAAAAACAAATCAGTATTGTCACGATTTCCGTTTGTTTTTTTTTTATTATCGCGTTACGGAAATGTGTTTCCGGCGCGTTGTAAAACAGCTCTCCGTTCGCGCGGTGGTAATCAATAACTGATTTTAATTGGATCACTTACGAGGCTAATTTCTAAATGAATAGAGAATAAAAATGCCAGAGTTCGCGAACCCTCTCCGCTCGTTGCGCGAAAGTAGCGCAAACACTTTGCCGTTATTCGATATACCAACGAGTTCTGTTCTCCTCTTTTCCTCTCGTTCCCGAGACGACTTTAGTCGAGGTGTGCGAACGCCTCTCGTAGTACCTACTATACGTGTCCGCTTTCAACTCTCTAGAACTTGGCGAGGAATGTAATTTATGGCATTTCATATTGTCGCGACCATTTCTAACGTTGGGTGGCACACTCAGTGCTCGGTAGAGGACGCGAAACTACGACGACTATGCGCAACGTGCACATACCTACTTCGCTGGAATTGTCTGCAACCTGCGGAACTAATACTGAAGATAATTTGTCAGGTTTTCCCTGTAATGCGTCATTGTCCTATTAGATCCGAAGTGGATGATATGCTTGGAGCCTTCGAGTGCTCAACGAGACTTGTTAATGACACTGAAGACATCGTACGAGAGATTAGTATAAAAAAAATCAATTTACATCGAATTCATTGCTCATAAGTCATAAGAAAATACCCAGAACTCTCCTAGAAACGATTGTCGCACATGTAAGATTCATTGAAGTTCTGCTTTACCGACCTAATTATTATTTTTGACTCCTGATTGCCCACCGAGCAAAAGAAGGGAGTTATATGTTTCGCTGTGAAGACGTAACTTTACGTGTTTTCTTGGTATCCGATGTTCTCGAAAACGACTAAAAATGGCTTAACAAAATTTGGCACATCGTTCATTTGTATCGCGATCTCGCGGCCATTATTACTTCGTCCGTCTCACGCCAGAGGGCCAAAAGATCGATCGAATAATCAAATCGTTGCCCCGTATGATGCGATTCTCATTCAAATAATTATTCGCATATTATAATTGGGAAATTCCCATTCGTCCGACTATAATATGCGAATAATTATTTGGTATTTGACTCTTTTTTGTTATTACATTTTTTTTTTCAGTCGGGAGTTTAAAAAATGTTTGTATCGTCATTTTTTAAGGTATTTTCACAAATGTTACTTCTGATCGGCTAATATTTTTTTTATATCGCTGAATACAGTCTGAAAACAACTTTTGTGGATTGCTTTTGAGAAGAATTACGAAGTCTACAATTATATTCGGCATATTTCGATTTTTTGCACTAAACAAGTGATTAAGTAATTTAATAAAGAATTCTGATCGTTGCCCGCAGTCTTAACTTTATTTTATCGATAATCAAAATGTTTCATTTTAGTGTTTATAGTAATTATTTAATAGTAAATTTAAACAATACGTGCCGACGAAAGAACAGTTTGTCGTGTTGCCGTACGGAAAGCCAACGGTAACGTATCCCACCGCAAACAAGTCTCGAGTATTAAAAATTTCTGTATAACTTTTTTGTGTCACAACGACGTGTCTCTCAGTCTGCGGCGAGCGTGATACAGAACTCTGAAAACCCCCGGAGACGCAAGGAGCATACAGCCTTACAAAAGCTTCCGACGCCATTAGCGCAGCACGAGACTCCGTGCATCATCTTCACTTCCTTCGTTACCTCGCATTTCTTTTGGCTATAGTGAGTTTCTGTCGCTGGATTCTATTATGTTTCTCTCGCGCAGCGTGTAAATTATATAGGTGGCCTGAGTATTTCTTTCCACAAGTTTCGTCTTCTTCTCGCGGTTTTATCATATTTTTTTATTTTTTTTTTCCGTGAAATTTGATTATACCAAAGTTCGCGCAAACTTAAGATATTGGAAGATTTTTTTTTTTTACGTCTTGAAACCGGATAAACCGCGTTGTTTTTACCTTCAGAGGATTTTCATCAAAGTATCCTAATCACGTGAAAAACGGCTTAATCCCGTTTTTTTTTATACGAACGATATATAACTTTTTTCAATGGTTCTATTTCTTACACGCATTAGTCTTTCATACCTGCAATGCGACGATGTCTCAACAAAAAAAAAAAAGAAATTTCAACCGTACCGCCGGCTGTGCGAAGCTTAAACGAATGGAACGACCGAAAAAGCCGAGAATCCAATAACAACCGGAGTTAACTTCCTCTAACGTTATAGGTGCCCAACCAGAAATTCCCCGTGCAGTTTTTGCTATATGTGTATCTGGTTTTCTATGCAGAAACGTTCATTGTCGAAGCGAAACTGAATTCGTAAAAATATAGTAAAAGTAAAATAGAACTTTCGCTCTCTCTCTGTACATCGGAACAACGGCGAAAAAAATTCTCTCTCGATTTTGTTTTTGTCGAATGTCCACTCGATGGATTGTTATTAATTGCCTAAAACGTCAATCTGAAAACTACGGGCGAACTCGGGACCTCGTGTTCCGAAACGCCGACTATTTCTCCGCGGGCCGTGTCGCTGTTCAAACAGACCAACCGATGCAAATTTTTACGAAAACGAATTTTATCGACGAGATTCGACCGAATCGACGAGGTCTTATTAGATCAAATTTTTTTTTATTTTTTCTTTTTTTTTTTCATCGTCAAACAAATCGATGAAACATTTTTCTACGAATATCTGCGAGATAATCGACTTTGCAATTTTACAGAAGTTTTTTTAGATTTTACTTTTCTTTTTTTTTTTTTTTCAAGACGTCTATGCAGATTCGTCGTCGCGATGATCCGTCACGAGTCTTTCTCAATTTTACTTCGCAGAATATTAGGTAAATTTGATGAGCTTATTGGTCGGTTATTTACATTGTATTAACAATCTTGTCACCTCTCGCGAGTTCTATCGAAGAGCGGACTTTCCTTTGGGTTAAGCGAAGGTTCTTTTGTCCGATCAAATTTGTTCGGGAAAATTGGATCCATCGATGCGGCGTCGGCTGGCGAGGAGTTGGTGGTCTTTTTCACCCCCCTTTACCTTCCCCGCCATCCAGCGGTCGACGCCATTCTGGTGTCCTTTCCCGTACCCCCATTCTGTTCGAGTCGGGAAACTCCCGCCCATTGCTCTCCACCGGTACTTAATCAACGGAGAGCAGAGACTAATTATCTCGAACCAGTGTATTCGACACTTCGAAGGGAATGTCCCGAGCTTTCTGTTAGATAACTATTATCCCGAACCTGAATTATTTTCGACCCTCCAACGAACAACCGGGAGTGTTTGACTTCGAATTAAAGGTATTAACAAAAGGAAGAATTCAGCTTTAAGATTTATTTTTTATATATCTCTAAGTCTAATTTTTTTTTCCTTTTTTTTGTAGTTGCCGTCGATGTTTTTAAAATTCGTACTCTACTCAAGAAGAAAAAGCGTATTATTACTTTTTACCGATGATTTTACGAACTTTATGAATTTTTTTCTCATATCTTCAACTCTCTGTTTAGAATCGAACGATATTAGAAAAAAGAATCTATTCCGTAATATTCCGAAGTATTAATTTCTAAAGTGATTCGAAACTGCTAATTTCATAAGACTCAAACGATCGCAGTGGTTTCTAGCGGTTTCACGAATGCTTCGAGCATTTCAATGTCTTGGCTCCATCCACGCTTCGCAGCCACCGCCGACGTAGAATCACCCGGCCATAACAGTAAGGCTGAACGTGACCACTCTGATCGTTGTAACTCTCATCAGCTAATCCACATTATATGCGACGAGGGTGAACGTGATCTCGGCGATTCTGCTGAAAAGCTCTCAACCGAGTTTTAGTCGATGACAGCAAGAGAAAACGTGACCTGTGGAATCATCTCAGGAGCGTAGGTAACCCGTTTTCGTATCTCGTTTTATCTTAACATTCTTGCGTTATCGAAAACCGCCTGAAATCGTCAAGAATTGGCCATTCGAATGAATAATTTTGTTTTCTACCGTTTTTTACCAAATTTCGTTTAAGAACGGCAAAAAAAATATTGCCGACAAATAATTATTTTCGATGTTTTTTTGTAGAATATTTTTTGATTAAAATGAATAATCCCTCCGTGCGATAAAATCGTTTCATATAGTATCCATTGAAAATAATAAAACCAAAATCTTTTCGTTGACTGCGAATACCTATGTTAATCGTTAGATGAAACGGTAATTGTAATTAAATATCAAAATTAAACAAAAATGTCGAAAAACAAATAAAAAGCAAAAATATTTACAAAAAGTTTAATATTTAGAATTTAATGAAAAAATCTTTCAATAAGTAAAATTAATTTAGTCGAATCTCAGTGTGGAATAGTCAAATAAAATAATCATTATGAATATTAAAAAAAAAAATTATTTAATAATTATCAGCGTCTCAGAAATATGTTTTTCTCGTATTGGAGGTAACGCTATCCTATGCTGAAGGCCTCCGTCACCAGACAAAAAAAAGCATCAAATTGCGAGACTTTACATTAAACGCATATTCTACCTATTAGACGAATTTATGGTACAGCGTTAGTTGATATCGTTGAAAAAAAAATCTATTGTGAATAATAATGGAATTTTTTCGAAAGTTCTACGATATCTGTTTTTCTTATGTTGGATATACAAAAGTGTTCATCACAGGCAAATCGGGTGAAACTATTGGGAAATTTTGTATCTTGCGAGAACTTCGCATTCAACATTCAAATACTTGACGTAGCGTACGACTGATAATTTATTTATATCAATTGAAGAGCTGAAAATGTTTCATCGAGGAGCGCATGTGGATTGTTGCGTAACCTTTTGGGAAATCTGTTGACATACCTTTTTTCTGCAAGTAGAAAAGCTGTTACTCTCATTAGCGCTGTATTATCTACAGCTATACGATTGGATCCCGTGGAAACGTCGCATTTCGCGTTTTCGACTTCTACGTAACCTAAAAAGTAAATTTTTCGAAGCGATTATTGTTTACGATCGAATGAAAAATTTATGACAAATGATATATCGATGTCACGGATTCATACGATAATTCATAATCACTGGATTTGTCAACGAGATACAACGCAGTTGGCGAATTTCCGTGTGACGCGTTTACGAATCGACTGAACATCTCAAGCGATTTGATGCTACTAATAAACTGGGGAATATCGCACGGACCGTGATCGCACGTGTACCGTACACAGTGTACGTCGCCGCCGGCGGCTTTCACTGCTCAGCTATTCGCTGATTGGTCGAAAAAAAGTCTGCGATTTCGTCGGGGATTCTCGCTATAAATTGAGGAATAGTGAAAAGACACGATTTGAATTCGCGTCGCATAATCCTCGCGCTCATATAAATCTTATAGATTTCTGTCGTATCGACGAATTGCGAAGGCGCAATTCATCACACACGTCAATCAAGCGCGCCGAACATCCCGATTGACTGGATGTGGCACATTCACGCGTAATAACAGCCGTCTTTTTGCCCCGCGGACAGTCCGGAGTTAAAAATACATCGAACATTTTCAATAACCCCGGGATATTAAAGACACGTTTCGTGCTTTGTCGAAATCAATGATAGTCTCGGTGCTGAAAATCTCGACACGCACTACGATTTAATGACTTCGTTTAATAACCAGAACGGGTGTTATAATTATGTAACGCGGAATAAAATAGGGGATACAATATTTTACAAATAATAACTGTTTGTTACATGTTTTAATTCATCTCGATTGTACATGAAAGTTTTTACATAGTTCATGAATATCCGAACGACTTAGAACAAGTTCGAGCGCTTAGAACTTCGAACGTGTGGAATCTTCGGATGTGACGTCACGCAGTTACATCCCATGCGTCAAACCAGCGTTAAAAATGTAGAGAATACGAATTTCTGTGAAATGACTTGGAACTATTGATTGAGAATAACTCAGGAAGGTGTCTTCGAACCGATGAGTCAATACTGTGATCGGTATTTTTAATGTGTATGGAAAAAATGATTGAAATGATTGAAAATGAACATTCAAATCTCGTAAGGTGTCACGTGACAGAAAAACGTCAACCGTCACATCGTATTATAATACGATGCCTTTGTTGACATTTAACGTTAAAAAAACCTTTTGCCTTGAATAGTTTCGAGAATCTTTCAAATCGACTGACTCATGTGAAATGGTATTAATTTAGTTGAGTTAAAAAGTCAACAGAAAATCAATTATATAATTAATGTTGATGTATCGCAATCTGCGATAGAGTGTTCGATTTGCAAGTATACAAGAAATATGATTACCTGATTGGACGAGCGTAAATCAGTGCCATATTGACTTCGGTATTTGACTTCACCGATACCGCTCGCAACGTGCACTTTTCTCACGCCGACGAATACTCTAATTCACAATACAAGTACAATTGCCATATTAATTTCGCAACTTGATTCGATAAATTCAACATCTCTCGTCAACAATCGTACTGTCGACAGGGTTCCTGCGAAAGAAAAGTTCGTCCCGACCTAACCTCATTTCTCTCGTGATTGAAAGAGCTCAACAAACGCTATCAGCGTTCAGAATTCTGTTCATCGACACTTCGGGGATTCACCATCCGGAACGAGACTGTTTCTCAGAAGTATCACGAATATTAATTCTCTTAATTCCGTTCGAAAAAATCTCTAAAAATGTGAGTAAACTTCGTTCTGTATCACGAAATTATCGCGGAACTTTATATTCGCTGCAAACATTTTTTTTTTCCGCGACAATTTCTTCAAGACAAATATCTTAAGATGGACTGCGTATCATATCGGTGAGAAAAAAAAATGACATCGTAGAGTCCAACATACATACTTTACGATGAAATCTGCCAAAGGTGCCAAAGATTAGAATTTTATCGATCACCGGAATATATTAAAAAAAAACTTGGAACACTGTATCCAGAGTGATCTCTCTTTATTAAAATTATGGATAGCGATGTAACCGCAACTGTACGAGAAGAAGAAGACGAAAGCGAAAATTCTCTCGATGACCCGCAGCATCCAAAAAAGACTGAAGAATCTGCGCAAAAACGTATCACACGAAGTTCAGTGAAAAATAATAACATATCTATCGTGGAAACATCAGAAACTAATGCGGCTTTCAAATACAACGATGCAGCAAATAAAAAAAAACGAGAAGCGGAACTAAAAACTTTGTATTCGTGCAAAGATTGTTATGTCCCGTTGCCACGAGTACACGTTCCAAAATGCAGTAAACACCGGAGCCGCGTTCGACAGAGAGCGACCGGGTCTTCCGATCTCTCAGAGATCAGACCAAACCGATCTGAACGCGTTACTGCACCGTCGAAACGTTGGCCATGTACCGTGTGTCACGAAAACTTTGGCACCGAAGCCAGTCGAAAAATCCACGTAGATTTGTATCACACCGTAATTCTGTCGGTTTTTTGCAACAGAAAATTTACAACGGAACGAGTGATGATTCGTCATTACGGCGTACATCACTTGCAGTACATTGAAAACAAGGCTTACTGTGTTTGCGGCATGAAACTCGATGAAAAGTCAGCGATTCATCGACATTTTTATCCGCACACCACAGAAGTCGTAGACACCGAAAAATTACCTGCGGCGAACAACAATGCCTGCAAACCTTTACCGCCAAAGTTCGATTGCAAACAGTGCGGAGCAAAATTTTGGTTGAAAACCTGTTTGAAATATCATCAGAGTGCGAAGTGCGTAACTTCGACAACCAAGAAGCGACGTGTTATTTGTAAGGTGTGCGATACAAAATTCTTCAAAGCGCAACTACTTGAGAAGCACAAAGCATACTACGCTCGTCCAGGAACCCATCAGTGTACAACATGCAAAACCGCTTTCCAAGGACCCCGACTATTGAGTTATCACCTTAGGTCTGCTCACAAGTTGTATCCTCCGAAAACGTATCCGTTTCGTTGCAGCGTTTGCAATCAAGGCTTCAGGAAACAGACTTCCGAACACATTCACCGAAAGCATTTTCATTCGGAGGCAACAGTCGAGAAAGAGTCAAGACACGTCGAGCTCGACAACGTATCTATAACCGATTCGGATGAGTCCGACGACGAGACGGCGATAAAATGCAACGTTTGCGATCTCGAATTTTCCAGCGGCAAACGCTTCATAAATCATTTAGTTTATTACTCTAATAGCGAAATAATAGAGTGCAACATCTGTCTCGAGGAGTTCGAGGGTCAATATAAGGCTCATCGGCACAACAAACTCGTGCATTATTCGAGTAATTCGCAAAATGCTTTGACGCATCATTGCACGATTTGTCGAGACGTTTTCATGTGGAAGACACAGTTGCAATCTCATCTGTGTCACGTACACGGCATCGCGCCGATAGAGACAGAATTCATCGTGAACAATCCAAACGCGGAGAGAAACAACGGCCAGAAAAATGGTTACCGAAATGTAATCGATACCTGCAAGATTTGCGACATGAGTTTTCCGTCACCGGTCCTTTTGGCGGCTCATGAAATCGAGAATATGAACGATGGCGAATTAGTGTGTAATCAATGTTTGAGAAGATGCCGCACCGCATCGATACTTCTTGATCATCTCTCGCTAAATCACTCGAGTATCACGATCCAAGACGGTGTAAAGTGTCGTCGCTGCAACGAGAATTTTCAAACGCCATCGGCTTGGGTCTCACACGTGAAACATTTTCACTTTACTGAAGAGCCTTCGGAATTTTATTTCGAGAAGAATGCTGAGTCGACAGAAAATGCTGAGGGCAGTTTAAAATTCGAGTTTACCGTTCCTACAAATCATTCAATAACCAGCGGAATGACGAGTTATCGAATCAAAACTTCGCTCGATGAAAACGCCGTCATACGAAAATCCATAAAACTCGAAGAGCCCGATGCGGAGGCCGATTCGACGACCGATTGTTCGGATAACCGAGAACCCAATGAATTCGTCAATGAGAACCCCTGGACGTGCGCGATCTGCGTAGAGAGCTTTCGCGGACCTGCCGAGCTTGCGAGACACGCTGCACTCTACTCGGATAACGGTCACTACATGTGCGAACTTTGCGGTCGAAGATTTGCCTGGTTGAGCATCTATCAGGATCACAAAAAGAAACATTATGAGGACGAAACCGACGAATTCTTCTGTTCCACGTGCTACGAGGGATTCGAGACGTTGCAGTGCAGGATTTCGCATGAGACTCATCTGCATAAAAAATCACCGGAGGAACATCAAACTGAAGACAAAAAAATCATTCACGCTAAGCCGTCGAACTCTCCGAATACTCCCCGATCATCGATTCGTCCAAAACTTCCCTCGATCGTATCTTTCTATCAATCCGACTCGACAAACGAGTCACAATCAATTTCGCGCGACAAAGAAGACAAACGCAGCGATTCGTCATGTCGGCACACGGAAATCTTTGAGGACGAATTGTCGATGACTTACCAGTGTCCCGATTGCCAAGAAGAATATTCGACGCTCGAGCGAATGCACGAACATCTGACGATTGTGCACAACATGAAACAAGATCCAGTCGAAGAATTGTCCGCCGACAGAAACACATTCACAGGTTCTATAAATTGCGAAATTTGCCATATGAAATTTCTCAATAGAAATCTCTTAAGCGTCCATCAAAAAACAATTCACGCGGTGCAATTGATTGAACGTAAGAAAGTCGTATCTTCCGCCCCTCAGAAGAGTTCCGTCAGAAAACTTCCAACGAAAAGACTTCACAGCTTTGACAACGATCACACTTACACTGTGAAGAAGAAATTAATAACAGTGAGGACGCTTGTTAAAAGCAAATTTGCGCCTTTGAAACCAAATACTGCAGGCAGTGCGTCAATCAAATCTGATTATCCGTCGAGCATTACTTCGCCGAAATGTGTGAATACAGGGATAGTAATACCGAAAGTCCAAGTTTCGTCGATGATAGCGAAACGGGAGCACTCCAGCGCTACGCGGAACAATATTCAACCCGAAGACGCTAATCAATGTCGATGCATCCTTTGCGATATCGTCTTCAGAAACATTACGGCGCTTCGATCGCACGAGGTGAAGGTTCATTGTTTGGCAATTAACAAAAATCATCGGAACGACATTTCGACGAGGGAAGATATTTCCGACTCTTCGGAGTGTACCATGCAGCAGCTGAATCGTCTCGTTGGTAAATTGCCGATACCATCACAGAATCTAAACGGTGCAACGATCACCGTTGACTTCGAGAGTATTACGATACCCGTGACAACGTTTGAATTCAATATTTCCGAATCGGAGAGCGAGAAAAACATCGAATCATCAAAATCAGTCGATCAGAAGTTGGGATGTATTATCGATAACTTGCCGCCCGGTAATTATAAAGTCTCCGAATTGAAAGTTCTACCGTTCGCCAAGACCGACAAAAAGTTGTGAAAGCCACAAGAAGACGAAACGGAAGAAGACACAGAGCCTCCGGCAAAGAAACTTAAAACAGTGATTGATCCTGTAGTTTATCGTCAACTTTGCGAACAACATAACTGAGTGCCGTCTGAATTTACAGCGACTGATACATCGACGAACACTCTCACGTCACAACTACGTTTCCTGTACAGCGAGTAAAGAAAACTGATAATACATCACAAGGTATCTTTTTTTTCTATTTATTTTACATAATGTTAAAAACTCGATATTTGGAATACTATCGCAATGATAGTTCTTTTTGATAGTCAACTTTTTTCTTTTTTTGTTTGCTTAATATTCCAGTTAACGTGTACATTTGTATGTATACCTTTACGTCCGAGTAAACTGGACCCGCATTCTTTTCTCATACTATTTTAAGATTAATTTGATTAACTAGATATTTGTGATACTGTACGAGAATCTGAGCTCCGCGTCTACATTTGTAGTGATTTTAACCCGCAATGGAAAACTACAAAGATACTATACAATCGAATAAGTTAGTCTTAAGTTTAGTTTTATTTTCATTGGTGATGACAATAGTCCTTCGGCGCAACACTGAAAAATAAAACTATTGTAAATACAGCAAGAACAGCATTGAAAAAAAAAATGAAAAATGCAATTTAAATCGATATGAAAATCCTGTCCTAACATCTTACTCTTCGGGCGAAGAAGCGAGTTCGAGAAGTCACGCGATTACGAGACGATAAAAGTTCCGCAATTAATCACCGACTTCAGAGATAAGTCGTCCACTTGTTACTATCTTCAAGAAGAAGTTATTATAATACTTATATAGCGACGTGGAATAATGGAATTTCTTCCCTGCGTCCCGCTCTTTCGAGAACAGAGACTAGAAGCCTCTCTCCCGAAATAACGGAAACATTATGCGACGTAGTTTTCTAGATGGTTTATTTAACTTGGTCGACTGAAACTCGAGATTGTACAAATGTTTCTGCATCCACCGTTCCTCATTACTCGGAACACTTGTATTCGAAGGGCCATGTAAGGTCGAGAGCTTGTGACGCTTTGTGAAGCTCGTTAAAACTTTTTTACCGCTACAATAATTCACCAATTTATCTATCATTGAAAAGCCACATTTCTCGGGGGGCTTTGAGTTTTTGTTACTTCACGAGAGTTGCAACTAAGTGGCGGTCTATTGCACTTCGGGGGGTAGAAATAAATATGAACGGGACAACAACGAAATGATGAAAAAGTGTAAGGATCGTGAAAAAGAAAAAGAACAATTGCCTTTTCCGGCGTGGGCAACGAGCCATTTGAGTGACCAATAGAATTTGCTACTTCAACCCCGCGGTAGCTTCAAGCGGTTTCTGTAGCACAAATCCCTAACCCCGCTATGGTACCCGAGCAAAAGACTTTTATTGCGCCACATTGCCCCACTCGACATGGATTTTCACTATGGTTTCTCTCCTGCCGTCCTGCATTTTACCGTTACGACTTTCGACATCGTAAAGTTTCGCTTAATGGTATTAAGAGGTGGTCCCGTGATATTGTTGCGAGAAAAGCGTCTTCACGGTTACTTCGACGATGGATTGATGTACCAAGATTCCTCGAACTTGCGAAATCGACTTTCTACCAAGTAATTCACAATGCAAATTGAGTCCTTCCCTCGTCGATCTCGCCTCTCGACACGGTCTTTGCAATGTAATTTCAAGCTTACTTTAGTCACGGTTCTATCAACGGTGGTAAAGTGGGCTCAAGTGACACGACGGTTCCCATTCCCGACGAGGTTGCGATAACATTATTTTATTTTTATCTCGCCATAGCGATACGGCGCCACAACGTTTTCACGCATTTTCGAAATACAGTTAAAGCTTTAGCAACTACCGCGGAGAGATGAGACTTTAATTAAACACATTCCGACGTGATAGACACAATAAGCGGAGCTGTACATGGAGTTACGTTGATTCGTATGAAGGAGATACAGCGATGGTTTATTGTTCGGCAATAGGGAAGAGGAGTGTGGGGATTACTCAGCCGGAAATGCAGGATGTTGGCACACACAAGGGATGGGGGAGCGTCTGTACAAAGGTAACGTAGTACGAGAATGAACGGCGTTTGGTCTCGGGACGACTGGGTACACAACTAACTGGTCGACCGTAGGAGAGAACTGAAGGATCAAACTATACGGCGAAGCTTCAGGATCTCCATTACAAACACGGTTCGTCCTTGTCAGCCAATATCCTGGGCCACTAACGGGTTTCGAAGCTAAAGTTGGAAGCCCGTGTTCCTCAGGATCACCATATACTATCGCCACGCGCAAACGATACTCTCACGTTGCCGCCCCGGAAATCGAATCTAAAATTGAATGCTCTCGGACAGGCATACCTCGGTTTGCCTTTGTACAATCTTGAATTCTCTTGCGTTGCCGAATCGTACGAAACCATTACGATGGGAAAGCTTTGGTGTACCGAAGCATCCACGATATTCTACACTATTCGGTCTTAAGCCCGAAATTCTTTCGGCAAATGCAGTCCAAAAGGATCAGTACGCTGATTACCCCCATTTCGAAAAAACCTTCGAAGAAAAAGAGAGAAAGAGGAGAGAATAAAACATTTTCTCGCGTAATCCGAAAATTCTCGGGGTCTGGAAAGCTCGAGTGATTTTTTTAAATCCGAACCACGTTAAGCTTCGACGACAATGAATATCACACATGCAAATGTGGAATACGAAGCTACGATTCGTTGATTTTCTGTTTTGCAGTAAATATTCAACATCCGTTCGATAATAGGGAACATTTCTTCGGGTTGAATTAATCGGGAGAAGATCGATACGAAGAGGATGCAAGTTAAAAGAGCATTGAGAGCTTAGGAAAGATCTAACGGTTCGGTAGCACATTTACAAGGAAAGATTGATCCCGTGGAAGGTTTCTCTCGAGGTATCTAGGTCGTCGGAGCGTCAGTGTGCGGCGAAAGAGGGAGAGTGATGCGGATGGGCAAGAGAACGTCTCTGAGAGAGATTGAAAAAAAAAAGGAACGAAGAAAAAAAAGGTATGGTCGAGTGAAGAGAATCCCGCGATCTTGAGATCTTCCGTTGCCTCTCTCACAGGGAAAGCTTAGTTTCTACCCTTCTGCGTGAAGTAGTATCGTCCGTTGGGCTTTCAAGCTCAACTCTCACCCACCGATACTCGAGAGTGTACCACCATCGAACCAATCGCGTACCACCTCGGGTTGGCGGACTTGACCACACGCGATTTCTCGTACAGATTCCATCCTTTCAACCTTTTGCGAACGATCCACGGAGTTTCCGCAAGTATTCGAGTGGTGCTCTCCGCCTTCCCTCTCCCAACCCTTGCGAGTGTGTTCGGCCGACTGCCAGACATACGAAAGCACGAGATGGAATCGACGGGCCGCTACACACAGTTCTGTTTTACTTTTTTTTTTTTTCTGCAGATTCGATACGATGTTGCCAGCAACATGGTAGCTCATGTACCGAGCGAATGGTTCCGAATGTCAGTACGAAAACTCATGTCTGGCGTCGACCCAGCAAAACAAATCAATCCCGACAATACATTCCCAAACGCCACGACCCACCCCTAAAAACTCTGACTTCCGATCTCTCGTATCGAGTTAACAATACGCGATGTCATAGAACCTTAATATCAAGTTTATCTTCAATCGATTTTCCTGCCACCGGAAGTTATTCTATGGCCTCTAGAAATTGGCAAAACAAATTGTTAGTTCATAAGAACATTTTTTTGGGTTCTGAAGTATCGCGTGTTTATTTTTTTTTTTTAGACTTTTTTTTTTGGCAATACTTCGCGGAGGTCTGTAAATTTTATCGAATAAAAATTAAAGATTTCGGTTATTCCCCCGATAAAAGTCACCTTCAATCAGAATAAGTAAAAAGAAAAACTATTGCGAGAGATTGAATCATCTGGACCCTCGAAACTGCAAATCCTCGAAGGTCTTTTTTATGCTGTCTGCCGAAGGTTTTTTTTTCCTCTCAGTATACAGCTGGAATGAGGAGTACTTTTTTCTTTCTATCGTTCGTTCTCCACGCTTAAACTTCATCTCACGAGGGCTCCCGCGAAACAAACAACCGACCCGGGGCTTTGGACTTCTTGTGGCAAAGTCTCGCAGAACCTATATATATATGTATGTAGCATACGATCTCTCGTCAATGCCTTAGGACACCTTCCACTTCGTATACACGTATATCGCTGTACATAGTCGATACTTTTCTTGTTGACTTTCCGTCGGGGCCAACGCCGTCAGACCGCCTCGTTTATTTTTTATTCACTTATTGGCTGACCTGCAAATAAGAGGGACAAAGGTGATTGGTCGATCGATAAAAAAAAAATAAAAAAAAAAATTCGCCATCACGAAATCCTTCGCTTTACGGAATTTTTCAATCCTCGATGCATTTTTAGCGTAGCCTCGAGACCAGCTTTATTGAAATTTCATAACGTCACCTATTTTCGTATCCAGAATCGACAAGCGAAATGTCATTCTCAGTCGAACATTGCTTGAATGATTTAAAACAAAATTGTGCCGTACTATTTTTACGAATCAGAATGTTCGAATTTTCCGCAGACGGATTTGTGACGAGTAACAAAAAAAAATGAGTTCAAGAGAACTTTGAGCTCTAATTCCTACGTGGATGTGACAGTGTAAAGCCGAATTCGAAGGGCTATTCGAATATATATATCCTCTGTACAATGGAAAGTCCGAAATTCGTACGAAGGGTGGAAAGCGAAACGGCCAAGTTCGCTGGACGTATGCCCCGAGCGAACGATCCTGATGGACGATGTCGCGGACAATGTAACGTGCCGGCGTACAGCCATCACAACCGCAGACGCGGACTGAATCGCACGGAATTGCACTGGACGGTAAACACCTATGTGAAATGAGAAACACCGACAAAGAGAATAAAGAGAAAACAGACGGAGATGTATCAAGAGGCTTCCTAAAAGTTGCTAAATTAAAACTTTTCAATATGGCGCTACTTTAGTCGTATGAAACTTTCGTAAAAAAAAAAGAAAAAAAAAAAAAAAAAAACCATACAAAAAAAAATGAAAGCCGAAAAAAAGGTCGGCATCATCTATACGGTAAGCACTGAGCAACATGCACGCGCGGTTTTTTAACTTATCTCTGAATATAAGTATCTTCTATGTATATGCTACCTGTGTCCCCAAAACTAATGAAACGTCTGGTACATTAAACGAAAATATATGGCTATATACGCTTATGTACTCATGTAAATAACTTACACAGACATACATACAAGGGTTATACATACGTATAAAAATATTGTATGTATGGTTATATACGCGTATGTATGTATCTCCATTATAGCTTGCTACCCTACTCTCGTGCCGGTTGATATATGCGCTAAATTTATGCATTCTAATATCGTCTAGTAGTAAAATTTTTTTTTTCCCACCCCCACGTCTTTCACCTCTTATTTTTATTCAACTTCTCCGCGGCAAACGGCACTCCGTTTTATTCTCTTTCTCATTCACGGCATCCCCATCCCCGCACCGTGAAACATAACCAACGCTCCCGTAAACCGTATCGCAATATACCCGCGATATGCATCTTACGCTACGCCGAGATCGTACAGAACTTTTACAATTTTAAATGCAAGATGTTAAAATTTCGTAGTATTCATCCCAATTTCGAGCGCAAAACTCAACGACCTTAATTAGCGACACTCCTATGAAGCGCTATAACTTCTTCTTTACAGTCGACAAAAAAAAATTGTAGTTTCTTAAGAAATCCTCGCGAAAGGTCGAACTTTCGAAGTTCAAATTTTCCCAGATTGCGACTGAGAATACCACCCGAATAAATATGCGCGCGTAATCCTGAATGACAATATTACGAGTGTCATATAAATTAATTAATATCGGTCTATGCGAAAGAATGGCTATAGCGGCAGTGAAAAAAAAAAAAACTTTGTACAAATACGGAGCGAACGAAGGGGGTAGAGTTTTACGAGAGTATAGCGCCCAGAGAAGCGTACATGAAGAACAGTCGTGAGCCTTTCTCTTGGTTTGCCAACGTCACGACTATTTGTTCTCACTAGCTAGTCGCTGACTTTTACGTTACTCCAACGAGTACTAACTCGATATATAGAGCCATAGAGGAAAGAGCGAGCCTGGGGTGAGCTAATATCGTCATCTCCCGAGACGCGCGCGGGCACATCGCCCGACTTCAGCGAATGTCGGGTGGCCAAAGATAAACGAATTCCCGACGAACTTCACCGAAGTTTATCTTTGATACTATCCCTGTGTTCAACGTTTGTTCGAGCCTTTCTACTCAACGGAATTTTCTCCTTTACTCTCATTGTCTGTGTCTCTTTATATA
Organism: Buathra laborator; assembly: GCA_934046635.1. NCBI lineage: Eukaryota > Metazoa > Arthropoda > Insecta > Hymenoptera > Ichneumonidae > Buathra > Buathra laborator. The sequence goes on from OW203900.1 coordinate 13,945,004, forward strand.
TATGTTTTCTTTGCTATGCTGCTTCTCCTATTCTACAGCCTCTATTTGGTTCATTTAAACGACCTGAATGTTACAGCATTTGTCATTCCATTCCAAATAATACTCGCTATCTTTCTTATTTCCCCGTGGGTATTCGAAGTTTCTTCGTGTATAAGTTCCGCCGGAGTAGCATGGCTTTCGAGAATGTCGTTATAGGACTCAATACTACAGTTTGTGTATCTTTCTCCCCTTCGGAACCTTTTGGAAAATCCGTCCACATTGCCCCGCCAGTCGTTCGAGACCCTCGTATGATCATCCCCCTTTACAGGCGTGATCCCCTCTCCCGGTTTGAACTCACGATCGATTCCATCGACCGGATAAGTAAGCTCTTACCATGCGCAAAAAACCACAAACTCGAATTCCAAATCCTCTCTCTCGCCAAGAAAGAATTGACGATCGCGTTAAGGAAAGCCTCCTTCCGCCATTTCGTAACCCATTTTCTCCGAGCTATCTGAATAAATAGAAACGTATCGCCAAACCTGCCCCGTCTGTGTGTTGTTCGATGTTATTCGATACTTGTGCGAAACTGTCGGCGACACAACTGTACCCGAGTTTTGTCGCACTGGGAGGATAATAAAGTGTGAAAATGTATCTCGCAACTTGACTGTGACGAAGGACATCGTCGTTCGCCGACGGCACTTGACCCCTCCCACTTTCCTCCCCCTTCCGCTCGTGAAACGCTGCTCCATTGTCCTGAGGTACTTTCCACATCCATTTGCATGTCGTTCCCGATCTTCACTCATCCATTGCTTCAACTCTTTAACGGGCGAAATATCAGGGGTGCTTCGAAACAAATGAAACTTGGCAAAGCTACTTTGGAGGATATAACTGGACGGCGTCGCGTCGAAAAATGAATAAAAGTCTTTTTTCTTCTTTTTTCGTTGAAAATTGAAATACTGCATGAAATTATAAAATTGTTCCGGCGATATCAGAACTCCCAAAATTCCTATGTGAAACACCCTTTTTGTTTCTTCATTGTATTTTCTACAAATGCAAAATTCCGAATTTAAGAATAATGCAAATATTTTTATGTAAATCGTAATTTTGTTTTGTATTTTCTTGAAGATGAAACATTGCGGCAATCAATTTGCTAATTCTTCTGTCTTCAAGAATCCTAAATCATGAAATGGTTGAATCTATGTTTTGTCTTTGAAAGTCTCGAACTTCCGTAAATATTGTTGTTTACCTCGAAATGTGTGAATTACTCGATTGGTAATGCGACATATCATAGTATTGTATTGGCATCGTAAATGCCTTGAGCGGCGGGGAGGATGGGGGTTATGCTCTTGAAGCTGTCCAGCGAGGGGTTGGGGGGCATGTCGAGCTTTCCTCCGACGTCTTTCGCGAACTTGGAAAGAAAGTACGATTTATAAATGCTACACGATGCAGCTGAACACCGGATATATACCGTCTCCTCTATTGTGATAAATCGTCCTCACGTTATCGAGGTATTGGCTTCGATCCCCAACCGCGTATTTTTCATGCTTAAGCTTTCTTTTCGTTCGCGGGTGGGTGTGGGGGCTATGGCAGAATATACGAGTTTTCTCTCCGAGTTCTTCCTTTCGTGTTTTGCTGCTTCTGTACCGTTATAACCGCTGTGGTCCTTCCACTTCAGAGTTTGGCGTCTTGAAGGGCACGTAAAAAATTGAAAGAGATCCATCACCCAACAATCGTTGAGCATTTTTATTTCGGAAGTTTTTTTTTTTTAAATCGAATTTTTTTTCTCGTTCCCGCACGTGGTAACTGTGCTGATAAAAAAAAAAAAAAAAAAAAGGAAACATTATTTATGCGAATGAAGTGCCGATAGAAGTAGTGATTTTAATGGGTGCGTTTTTTCTCTACCATTATCGCGATATTTATGACGAAACTCCGAATAACAAGGAGGTGCTTGTATATCAAAGAGTTTCATGCAGACACACACAAACATTCACTCACTCTCGTGGAACCCGGTTCGCCTGGTTCACGGAAGCACGTGTTGAAATTTATTCTCACCTCGGTGTAAGGCGCGGGTTTCTACTCCTTCATACTTAAAGGGATTTACTACCTCAAGATACCTCCAGATTATGCATAGGCTGAACAAACGATGCTTAGGGAGAAACAAGAAGCCCAACGAAGAAGCAGCTCTTCCTCACCCTCTATCCGTATTCCTAAAAGTAACGCAAGCAACAGCAAAGCAGTTAACGAATAGAATATGTACGAGATTCGCTTCCCCTTTCCGCCCATCAAAATATCACTCAAACGTAGAAACTACATTATGTCGAAATATAGGGTCAACTAATCGTCGTTTTGTTGGGGAGAGTTGATGGAAGTTTCGACACATGCTGTGAGAGCATCAGAAGCGGAAACGCACACACCCTAACGGTATTTAGCGTGGACCATTAGCTTGCGAAACTGGATTAGGCGGCACACGCCCATCGACCATTCTCGGTTCACGATGCGGAGTTAAACTTGCGGATAGTCGGAAAACGGAAAGCTTTCTTTTTTTGTCTGCTATATTTCTCTCTGTCGCGCGAACTCGGGTGAACCAACGCGCCATTGACCCTATCATCTATCCGAGGCGAAAACGAGCTTTTCGAGGGGCGAAAAAAAAACTTGCCGCGACGAAAATCTCATGAAAAACACATCGTTCCTCTTCCGGGAGCAAAGAACCGGAATAAAAGAAGCGAACAACAAATCTATGTGTTACTTCCGAAGAGACTAAACGCAATGATTTCGGTATATCTTTCCTCCATCAGTTTGATCGAATTTCATCAATGGCTCAACATATGTTACGCGGATTTATGATTAATTTGAAATTTTTTATTGTTTTTTATTGCAATCAATCGACGTTCAATGAAAAAAGAAAAAAAAAAAAAACTTGCATAGAATTCATCCGACTAGTATTCATTTTTATTCCATTCAATCGATACAGTGTTGGTCATCGGAATGAAAAAAATAATGAAAATACATTCGATCCACGATAAAAGCTTAGCATTTCATGACGCCCGACTGCCTGAGCCTCGACGCAGTGTACTCTCACCGTACTCTCCGCCAATTTAGTGGTCGGCTTCATGAAAGCCGATTACGTCTATTTAATCCCCGTAAGATTAACGACTGACTCGATTACGAATTCACAAAAGCTGATAACCGACTCTGTGCCGCGAGTGGTGAGAGAACCGCCGGGGAATATATGGGACATAGGAGAAATCCAGAATTCACTTGCTACCAGGGTTATCCTCAACCTGATATATTTTCCATCGAGATTATACTCCCCCGAAGGTTTTCATCGAAATAACCGATTTCGATTCAACAATGAATTTCAAGAATTATTATTATCATTATGTTGCAGAAACGTGCGGAGAAAATTCAATCGAAAACTGTGCGATCAGCGAGTTTTATATACTAATTCGACTTATCGAAATGGTATCTCCGATACCTTTGTCACTTCTTTCTTCTATGCATATATATGCATATATGTGTGTGTGAGTCTCCAAATATATATCCCGATACATACATATCTCTCTATATATATAAAAACATTTCGCCGCTGTCGCCGCCGCCGCCGTCGTGTACAAGAATCGAGACCCCCGCCGCCTCGAACCCGCTCGCTCGACCCCTCCCCTGCCACTCCGCCCCCCGCCCCGCGAGAAAAATATTCTAAGTCCCCCTTAGAGGGACTTAGAACATTTTCGGTCAAAGGGGGGGGGGGGGGGGGGGGAGCGTGGAATGGGAAGGCCAGAATATTCTAAGTCCCTCTAAGGGGGTTTCGAAGGAGGCAGCCGCGGTGGTCGGCGGCGGAGAAAGAAGCAAAAATATTCCCCAAATGGACCTTAACTCAAAATATTCTACAATTGACGAGCGAGCGTGCGTGGCGCGCGAGCCCAGGGAAACATTAGTATATATATATATTACGGATAAGCTCGGCTTAACTTTAACGTTTCTGGATGCCCTGCCAACCAATCACCGCGTGTTAACGAGATCGATAGTAAATGTTGCATAATCCGTTACCGAAAGCACAAAGAACGCACAGCCGGGATGGGAATACAAAAAAAAAAAAAAAAAAAAAACGTGAGTTCCTAGAAAAAAAAAGGTTACCTTGCGTTGTAATGCGAGCTGTAGATTCAGCGCGGCTTAAAAGATTCGCCCTCGTCACGCAGGTTTATCCACTCTCAGCATACCGAGTAAATAGCAGTAGAGAAGTAAACGCGACCGAACAGCGTTAATAGATGACAACAGCGTTTGTTTCATGTATTTGCAAATTGTAGTTAGTTTTGTGTAAATATCGTCATCGTGATATATCAGCAAATGTTTCATTATGTCTAACATAATGAAACAAACCAATACACACATTACTTTGGTTTGGTAAAGTTGATTCAGGATATAATGGAAATTCATCAGACGCAGACCCTGCCATTCAGAACGTTATATACGTAGATGTAGTGCGATCGTCAAAGGGTATTGTTTGCCATTGGTGATTGAACATTCGATACTGATTCATAATAGTATGCCGCGCGAATGGCTTTGTGTATTGTGTAGATATTAGTTCCATTGAAGTGAACTTGTGGATTTCCGTGTACTTTAATCACTTGCGGACGAACTACTGGAGATGCCGGGTTGATTATGAACAACTGGTCACAATACCGCCAACGCTGCAACGGGTATGTTCCGTTGTCCGCTGAATCAATGTGAAGAGTTTCTCTGGTGTACGCCATGATCCGTTCGAAATTTACGAGATTACGGTTTGTTCCTTCGATCGTTGATAATGTCAAAGGGAATTTCAACAATACGGTTTCTCTGAGTGGTACTAAAAGGATTCGACGGAGAACTCGACGTCGGATCTGCTTAATGTAACTATAGAACGCACGTAACACGAGAAGGATAAATCGTCATTGGTGGTTTATCCGCTCAGATTACAATTCCCGCAGACCGAATGGTTAATAAACCATGAAATATTAATAATTCCATCGATTTAATGAGATCTTATCATTCATCAAATCCCTTGATTCCGCAGGATCGCTTCATTTTCGCAGCGAAATGAATGAATTTATAAAAAAAAACAAAGATAATTAAGCATCTTAGCCGGCGAGGGGCAAACGAGAAGCGTTGTTTGCGCGACCTTCGTCAAAAGATAATTAAATCGGATGTCGCTTTCTCCGGCTGAACAATGCGAAAGTTAGATACAAAGTACGTCTCGTTGCGCGGACGAAATCTTGGAGCGAGTCAATCTTGTTTAGCTACGATGATCTGCCGCTTCTGGTTAGTACATCCTTTTGGGTCACATCCATACAGTAGTTGTGGATTGCAAGGCAGTCGGTCTCCCGGGCCCGACTACCGGAAATTATGCGCTGCGAAAGCATCTCGACTTTGCGAAACAGGTTTGGCCCCACAACGACAGAAGGTCGAATGATATTTCGAAAGTTAGAGGATGCGGAATCTACGAGATAGGGAATGGTGGAGTAAGAAGACGGCTTGTCCCATGAGAACCTGGAATGTCATAACGGTGCTAGCATGCGTTCGATAATTCAATAAGACTTGAGGGCGAAGGGAAGTAAAAGGGAACTCAGCGAAGCTCCAGGTCGTTTCGAGATGCGGTGGTTTGACCCACTTTCCAAACTCTCTTTCCTCTCCCCCCCACTATCCTTTGGGCAACGCGAAACGTTATTAATTAGGCAAATAAGTACGCGATCATGCAGTTAACTAAGCCTTCGGCAACTCGTTACGAGTGTTAGAAGCGGCTGGAGCTTAGCACCCGGTCCGTTATCCCGTTGGTGATTAACTTTGATTACGTTCACGTTAACCTTGAATCCATCTAAAAGCCTCGAGAACATCAACGGTATATAAGCTGCTTTCCCAACACGTCGCAAGTCACAAACAGTACTCGAGATGTTAACTAACGTGCGAAAACATCGTAGGCGTCTCAATGCCGCGGATTCGACAATCAGCAACTTGCTCGACGGTACTCTAAATTGTGTTCTTGAAATGGATGGTAAATCAATGGAATATTGGACATTGACGATAATTGTGTCTTCATTAGCACCCCTTTACTATTTATTGGACAATTTCAGTACAGTTGGATATGTTACAAATCAATGGCAGCGGAAAAGTTCTCCCATTCAGCTCTCAACTTCTCCCATTGCTCCAAACGTGCGTTTCCGTGCGCTTTGACGGAATTGACTAAAGATAAAAGTTCTCTCCGGATACATCACTATCGCGCATAACTTTAACTTCTGTAGAAACTTAAGCCGAGGTCCCGTCCTCGACTCTGTGCACGTTGATAAATCGATGAAGCATCAACTCGACGAGAAAGCATCCGAAGCTAACGATCCAACCGAGCATCAGTAAGGAAAAGCTACACCAACCAAATCCCGGTTGAAACAATCCAATCGAGTTGGAAGCAGCCTTCCGTCTGGTACTATCGATGTACCGACGTCTCCAGTAATGTACCAAACCACTCGCGAAGATGCGTTCCCAGATCTTTTGAATCTCGAAGATCCAAGCGCTGCCGGGTCTCACCTCGGCGAGTTGATTCACTTGCATCAAGTGATCCTCAATGGCGAAAGCGTTCAGAAAAGCCGGATGAGCCTCCATCAAGTCAAAATTCGCTATAACCGATGTGTCGTTCATGAGACCAGTTTTCATCAAATTGGGATAAAAATTTGACCATATCTCGGCGTCACTGGCTATCCGACACTTGGTGCACAGCATTCCGAAGGCTTTTTCATGGAGGTGACAAACTCCTCGTCGCGTAGTCGGGCTACACATCACGTCCAATCGCGAATGAGCCAAATCCGACAGAGTTCGAATCTTCTGCTCGAAAATCGGTATGCTGATGTCTGTCGTCAAACAACCGAGATACCATTGAACAAGGACGTAGGTCGGTAATAGCCAGAACCAGAAGAAAACTTTCATCCAACTACCCTGCTTCGTTATGTCACCAACCCCGACACTGAGCAGTGATCCAAACGTCTTCAATAGGACGTTACCGCTGTCGGTTCCTTTCGCAAATCTGGACAAAAGCACCAGTAGGCTTAAGATAATCGCAATGATCAACCAAATCGTTCTGTCGACTGACTTCAGGAGATCGTTCCACATTCTCTCCTTCTTTATTCGCGGAACAATGAAAGATACGCGGACAATACCGATGGAGAATCTGTAGTCCGTCGCCGGTGTACTTGCTCGCGGTATCATGTCGATCACGAGATTCAAGTCTCTGTCGTAAATATGATTTATCATATCATCGTATCTCACCGACCAAACATATTTCGTCGTAAAGTTCATCGATACCGCGATAAGGTTCATAAAGTCACCGACAACACCACCCGGTGAATCTTCCATTCTCTCAACGTACGGAAGGATCGGCGGTTGTACCATAACGGACAGTTCGCAACCGCCGAGATCGTTCAGGCGAGGATAAAGGCCAGTTCCGTAAACGTGAAACTTGCCCTTCCGATACTGGCCCACCTGTGGACCGTCCAAAGTTTCTAAAGCGACAATGTTACACGCCCTATCACACCGACAACTACTCGCCACCAAGTATACCCTCGTATTACTGATATTACTTATTACTTCGCTAAGTGAACTTGTCCCGAACTATAACGTTAACGTTGCGAATACATGCAAAATCGAGTTTGATCGTAAAGGTTTTGCATGCCAAAGAATAATTAATATATCCGAGCCAAAGGTGCCGCACCAAGAAAGTTTCGGCACCATCCAAAATTGAACGTACCTCCGTTAATTTAGTTCGAAGACAGTTGCCCCGCGAGTAACCGGGAATTCCAATGATCCTTATGTCTCTGGTATCGGAATCGGTAACGATAAAGATAATATTTCGCGGTACTCCACTGGTCCATACTTCTTCAGTGATTGTCGAAAGATTATTGATAGGATCGTTACAGCGAAAAGTTACGCATATCACGCATCTGTGATGATGAATCTTTCGATAAAGAACGCCGAGAACTTGAAGAAGCAGATCCACGCTGTTCACAACTGCTAAGCAGTTTTTTTCGGGAATGATCTGATTGGTGATCAATCGATTGGGGTTCGATATGACGATTGGCATCGGTGGTCTCATATCGAAGAGATTTCTCATCATGAACGTTGTCACGCTGTCCGACTCTTCGCCCGTGTAGAATCTCAGATTTCCACTTGGTTCACCTCGTAATTTCTCGAGTGTCTCGATAGTACACAGAACATAGTCGTCGTTTGTACGTTGCCGGTGGTCCCAAGGGACCTGACGGAATTGCCGAGTCACCTCGATCCCAAGAAGCAATACGGCGAGAACGAGGTATCCCATCTCTCTGTAGTTTCCGCTCGATTCTCGTATGTATTCCTTCCTCTCTCAGTTCATCCGTTTCATTTTCTCCATTCGGCCCGATCGCTCGAGCCACTCGACGGATACTAACATCGTACGCCACCGAACTCTCTCGCGAAATAAATAGCGAGAATCCAACGGATAAGAGAGCATTTGCAATTTTTCCACTCTCGCAAATCGCGCATCATCAATTCGTCGTTCAACTCCGAAGCCAACTTATCCCGGGGCAATTACTTTCGTTCCATTATTCAGAATAAATCCATCAGACTCATTGATTTCTATTTATAGACGTCGACTTTCCGTATGTTGCAAGTACATTAATAATATATCGTTCTGCGATGATTTGCGAGATTATGGAATAAAATAAGAATAATAAAAAAGAGAGAAAGTTGATGGCGATAAGCAAATGAGTGGATGTCAGTCATTGTTTTTCTGGAATTAATATTATTATCCGCAACGGTGTAGTTTATATCATAATGGATAAATTAAAAAAAAAAATGTTCTCATTGAATGTCGGGGGTTTCGATTTAATTTTAATTGTGTTGTCAAACGGGGAAGCATATCGAGTTATTAATACCGGAAATCCGTAGCATTTTTGTACTGCCCTATAATATCGTATTATTCATACGCCTCTCTGTATGCTCATTGTTCGCTTTTCACCATTGATATTTTCGCATTTCAATAACGCAATTTCACGACTATACACAACAAACATATTATAATGACCTGAGGCAGTTTCCCGTGATTCCGAGTTTTTAATTATGTCGATACTGAACAGGAACCTCCGGGGGGAGAATCATATAACGCGGAAAATCTATTGACTTTCATTGGTATACACACGTGAACGGAAACATGTAGTAGTAAAAGATATACGGTACAGTAAATATATCCAAATCATCGAGGCGTCAAAATATATATCGATACTTGCCGCATTGATGTACCGGAGTTCTTGTACTCTTGTTCTCTCCTCTGCGTCTATGTGCATTGAGTTGCGTACTTAAATTCACCCGCTCGGCTTGTGGCATCAACGCGATATATATTCCCATCTCGTTATACCGAGCGCGCGCTATCACGCCCACTCGTCGATTCCTAATGGCAGAGCACGAGAATGCGTGTCTGTATCACTGATGCCACCAGAGATATTCGATATCGCAGAAGAAGTCGTACACTAACCGGAAATGGGTACATATATCTACCGCACGAAGAGCAATAAAAATGGATTCTCCGCATTCGCGGAAGAGCCCTATATATAGTTATGTGACTATTGATGAGCGTGAAACGCTTCGCGGTATAAGCCAAACGAGAAACACCAATGCGTTCGCTGAGCATTCAGGCGGCATATAGACAACGCAAGTCGAGTATACAATTAGTGTGTTCTACGAATCTATGATGTAGTTTATAGGCGTATATACTATTGAAACCGGGGGCGGGGAGGAGAGGGGGCGGGCGGCAGGGTGTCTAACACACCGAGAGATAGAGACATCGCGTTGTTGAACAGAAACGCGTACGAGAAATATGATGATGTCATTATTACATGGCCCCGAGGCAGAAACGGATGAAGTGCAGAGGCATAAGGCATCGCGCCTTCCCCGTTCCACTCCCCTACGCTCCGCGCAAACCCTCCCTTATCTGTTTCCACGAGCTTTCGGGGTCCGAGAGCTTTCGACATTGCTTGTACGTCGCGACGTACACGCTTCGCCGCATAGAATCGAATATGTAGGTACATCGTGTCGAAGAGGGGGATACCGTAAGGGTTTACCCTACCCACAGGGGTTGGAACGCGAACGAGGGAACTGGATCATTATTGCTCGAACCGGTGTGTACCTCGACATGGTTTCCCAGTTTTCCCGGTACATCGACAACCAGGGGGAGGGGGAAGGAGGGGGGTGGATTCTCTCTCTACTTAACGATGGTCGAGCAACCGCAGGATTAGATTCTGTCTCTATGGCTTACGAACTCTATGCTCTGTTATGTATCTAACGCTGTTATTATTCCAATGTTGAACGGCAATACGACGTGACGTCGATGAACTATTGACCCCGCGTGTGTTTCAATGAAATGGGGTCGCGAGAGTAATGCGGCCTCAGTATATTGAAAATTCTTCTTGGTTCTCTGTACTTTTTGAACTTTAAAACGTATGCACGCCTTCATCGTTGCAATCTTTGGCTATATTTTTGTCATCGTGAACTTCTTTTTTGATTGCGGGTACAGATAGTAAATGCACTGATAGAAACTATACGGTTGAATAAACGAAATTTTTTCGTGTCGAATGAAATGTGTTTGTTTCATGGCGTATCCATGAACCATTTACTAGGCCGGCAGACAAGCGAGATGTTTCAAATTTGAATTAAAAAGGTATCTTTTTTACGGGTATACTTTTTCGGAGCCGGAAGGGTTTAAAAAAAGACCGTTTCTTTTTTCGAGAGGTCGTTGCGGGTTTCGCGGAACACTCATAAAAGGGTAGACGAAGGGCTTCTTCGTGGTCGTATATACGAGAGGAGTTAACCCTCGAGGCGTCAATCTTCTGGTTCGTCCCGTCGTTTATCCTCAGGGCTGCGCTGAGAGAAGCGCTCGCTTTTCCTTCGCCGTTTAACATTTTTTTCCCTCTTCCTCTTCTTCGTTTTCAACCCCCTCGAGCGTCAGACTCGTCCGGCTAAACACGCCGAGCAGCAGCAGCATCAGCAGTCAGAGTGACTTCTCTTAACCATTCGCAGCCCGGCCGCGTTCGTAATCCTCGTCGTCGTCAACCTCGGAACATTCGTTGGATGCCATTGCCAACCCCTTTTACTCACGGATCGATCAACGTCCCTGTGGCCTCTCATCGCCTCTTCTTCTCTTCACCACCTCACCCTTTCTCCACCACCGGGCTGATTTCCACGTTGCCAATTTGACAAGAATATTGAAGCGAATTTAATTTCACATTCCCGTAGCCGATGAGATCGAAACTTTAGTATCAGAATCCAATCTCCTTGTGTCGTAAGCTTCTTATTGGTTCACCGAAGTGAGGTGCGGGAGGAACGGGGTTGGTTTCTCGACGATTCGCCGAGGGAGAAGGAGAAACCGAGACGAAGGGTAGAAAGAAAAAAAGAGCGAAGAATGAGAGATACGTTGTAGATCCGGCGGAGTGAAAGGGATGAAGTGAAAGAGGAAAAAGCGATAAAGTCGAACGTGGAGTAAACAGAGATAGGGAAGGCGAAAAGCGTAGAGGAAAAAGAAAGTAGACAGAGGGGTGAAGAAGAACGATGAGTATTGGGGGTGGAGGGTAGGGGGTAGAGGGTGGGGGTGGAAAAAGCATGGAAAAGGAGTTGAGCGTGGCGTGCGGCGTAGCTGTTGTAAAGCAGCACAGCAGCACCAGCAGCAAGCAATGTATAGTACCAACAAGGAACGAGAGGGTAGAATCATCCCTCCATGACGAGTTGGTCTTCTCTGGCCGTGCTTATCTCGTCTCATCCATCTTGCTCGCGCGCCTCTTTATCAGTCCATCCTCGTAGAGGCGTGGGCATCGCACGGCTAGAGTTTGTTGTGTCTGTGTGTATATATGTGTCTATGGCAAGGTGCATACATACACAGATTGTATAACATCGACATAGCAGAAATACATGTATAGCCCGTTGTATAGCAAGAGGCATCGCAGCGCGGTACGAAACGATATAAGGTAACCTCTGCTGCCTCTCCTTGCCGTACTCGGGGGATACGCTGCGCCGTATCCTACCTGTATTAATAAGCTCTTCTATATATCGTGTAGGTATTAACCCTCTTCTAAAAGGATTTTCAGAAGCGGACTACAGCGATCTACAAGACGAACGAAGATAATTCAATTACGCGTATATGAAAATCCTAATACCATGTTGTAAATATCGGCAATTAACTATCGTATAAATAGGTCGATAGCCTTTTTGTTTATTAAAAAGAACAAATAACGCTTTTGTTATCAGATTTTTATATTTGTCAACTCATGAAGTGCGTCGATCGAACGTATCTGTCGAACACGTCGAAAGTGTTCGTACAACGAAACGCGGATATTGGATAGAAGAAAGGGGTTTTAAAAAAGTGCATTCGCGCTTAAGCGATGTCACCGATACGAAATTCATCGACAATGAAACGCGTCACATACTTCTAATCTCTTAGGCGACAGAAAAGCAGAAATGATAACACCCGGATACAGAATAAAAGCGCATACCATCCCGCAATGTGTGCAACGCGCGAAGATAGGAGTTGAAATAATAAAAAAAAAAGTAAATGAAAAAAACAGAACGAGGGAGGGATACGAAAAAAGCAGGGAAAGAACGACGGCGAACAAACGACACAAATAAATGGATCACCCGACAAATGCCCCGAATCATAAGCACCGGCACGAGCAGTCTCTCTCGCGTTTGTGGGGGAGACGACGACGATGACGAGGTTGACGCTATCCTGTCATCCAGCTGTCTCGGAACGGCGGGATATTTCATTTTATTCTATCCGCTTCCTCTTTATTCCGTCATCGCTTCCTTCGCCGATGTTATATCCCTCGGGGAGGAAAGCCTCGATCGATAGATATATAGGTATATATATGTGGATATATAGATATAGTATATTGGTGAGTCCGGTGAATCTCGCATTCAGATCAGCTTCAATTAAATATGAATAAAGAAAGATTGCAGTGATTGAGAGTTGGAGTGGCATATCGGTAAGGGTTGGTTCCGGAAATATTGAAACCGCAGACTCTCGGACGTACACGAGAGTAAGGAGGGAGAGAGAAAAAAAAGCACGAGGGATAACAACTCGAAGAGATGGAGAATCGCCGATTCCAGTCTCGCCTCCCGCTTTCCTCATTCTTTAGCAGCAACGACGAGAGAGAGTAAAAAAAAAGGGGTGAGAGAATGAAGGAGATCCGTGGAAGACCGAAGCAGAGAAAGAATCACGGCTCGAGCGCTCGGTGCGCAAACCGGGAATACTACGGATTGGAACGAACTGAAGGAGAAAAAACACTCTCGGACAAAAGATTGTATGGAGTGCGGTGAAAACAATTAAGGAATAAGATGGAATGTTCCGGTAGAACGGAGGTGGAGGGGAGAGTTCCTTTGTACTATTGAGGACTTCTTTCTGTATTGCTTCGGTTCTATGTGGAAACAGCACCGATGTACATTAAACCCGTACAGTCGACTCTCATCGACTCTTAGTGTCACGGATAGAACGAAGGATCTCTTTGTTCTTTCGTCTATTGCTTGCAGATGGCGTGTACCGCAACGAACAGAGATTCTGACCATTTCGGACTCGTTTGGGTAGCTTCGATTACGCGTATGCGCATCTTCGACCGACTAAGAGTAGACAAACTTGCTTTTGCGTGGATATCGAGGTATGTAGCATTCACGATCGACTAGGCGAAAGTCCCTGACAACTTCAAACCAGTTTGGACAGATTCTTCCACTTTTTCGTATGTTTCACCGGCTAGAAATGGAGAAACTTTCTTCCCGATAAATTGAAAAGCGTTTCGCTTTAAATCCGGTCGATTAGGTGAACATGAAATGCACCGATGAACCAAGAATACTCGCATACAACACGGTTAATGTATAGTTAGCGTAAGGGGGATTAAGACCAAGGTACACACTTACGACGTACGAATAGCGCGAACCGACGTTCATGTATGATCACATTCTCCCTGGTGGTCATCATTCGCATTGTCGCGGAATCATTGATTGAACTCTCGAACATATTATGCGAGGTTCACGTGCATCGGATCGAAGCTTTAGCGAGAAACTGACGAGACAATCGTCCTCTGTCCCTCACTGTCCCATATAACAGTCGACAATGACACTATCCACTGACCGCTGTATAGCGGTACATATGCTGCATATACTATACGAAGCTGCAGGTGCCTATATCTATAGAAATGGAGGTATTTCACCACGCGTGAGAAATAGTGTACAGCTAGTGGATGCACTATTACTGCTCTAATATGCCGGTGTAACTCTCGTATACCTACATACACGTAACAACGTATATCTACGTATAGGCGGACGAATGTGCGAGTTGAGAGCTCGCAGTATCGGGGACGGAACCGAACGACCGAGCGGAGTGCAGTCGTTAACGACTCATGTGCGGCACGAAGAAAAGCTAACATTGATAATGACCGAACATGCGCTTCATCCAACCAGGACATCGAACCTCGAAGCGTTCGGATTTCGAATAAACATCGCTCTCGAATACGGAAAGCTCTCTGCTGTGTGAGATATTTCGAGCTTAAAACAACATCAAATATACAATAAAAATACGAAATTTCACGTTTTTTTTTTTTAATTTTTCATTTCTATATCATTGGTCCCATTCCAATAATTGCTCGTATTTCAAAGTTCTACAAATGATTTTATACATTGCCTTTGTACGATTGAAATTTGAAGGGACAATGAGCGAAGTAAGATTCGTGAGGTCGATAATATAGAAACATTTGAGAATGGAATCGAATAGGAGTCTCGTTTCGGACTCTATAATTAAACTAAATGGAAGAAAGTCGGATCTATTATTATCGAATTTCGCAGTAAATGAGATAAGTTCGAAGAGGCAGAAATAGAGAAAGATCGACGTAAGAAGAAGAGGCACGCGCTATGGCGCTTGCGCGCGCGCAAACTACGGACTGCGCTCGATTGTTGAACAAAGTTTTAGGAAAAGTTTTCGACGATATCCGAGATATGATCGGTATAAGGTTTGTCGTGAAACGAGCCCCACTCTGGCTGTGGATAGATCGAGAAGAAAGAGAGAAGAAAATCTTCCCTCGCGTTCGTACGCTTCCGGGATACTTGCCAATCGATACGTCCCATCGGAATATACGTCTGCGAATGGCAAATTTATGAGTCACCCCACTCGAGTCTTCTCTATGCGAAGAGTGGGAGTCACGAATCTTCTCGAATCGAAAACGGCCTCTGCACGAACAAGCAAACTTCCGTTCTCGCCCTCGCAGTTTTCTTTGCACTTTTCTTTTTTCTATCTATAACTGTATATCTATCTCGAAGGATTTGCTGGTTTTTCCAATTCATTCTCTGTTATACCTCTGGTGTTATCACCCTCGCGCGTTATTTTCGATGGTAATATATAAAATCAATAATAATCGATTGTTAATTTTGCTATTTATAGGAAAACATTGCTATTATTTTTTCATAAAATTTTACTTTGTAAATGAAAGGCAATTAATTTCATTTTTTTATCTCTGCGCCAAAAAAAAAAAGGTACTTATGGCCCCACAATCCGAACCAAACTTCGAAAGTAAACCTTTTTTTGACAGACGGACTATTACGAAGTTATTTCCATTATGAGTAAAATGGAATATTGAAACCGAGCAATTTTGCTTTAACATGATTGATTCTTGTTAGAATCGAGCAATAGCTGTTCCGGACACATCGAAGATGTGAGAGCTTTATTCGTGCGCAAACGTGCGTAAGTCCACCAAGTCAGCAGCAATCCTCGGGTGTTCTACATGCTTCCGATCCCAGTTCTCGGGGAATATAAATAGGAAAAAATCTCTCGTACTATTTTCTCCGCGAGTACGATAGTCACGAAAACAAAGAGTTCCTCGTCGAAAAATGCCGTAGATACACAGAGGAATGAGAAAGAAGAAAATGCAGAAAACCCACAGCGAAAGAGGGCGAACGAAAGATAGAGAGGTGGAGCAAAAGGGAAGAGTAAGTAGGAAAGAGGGGCATCCCGAAGTTCTCGTACTTCCACGAGACAAAGATTTACGAGGTACCCCTCTCTATTCCCTTTCCATTCTTCCGAAGCCCCTCGTGCCCTATCCCTTTTCCTCGTATATACTTTTTCTCCAATCTCTCTCATTCGCTCTCTCGCTGACTGTCCCCACTCGCCTGGATCCCGACGGCTTCTCCCAGCATCTAGAACACCCGCGCGAGCGCACGCTAGAGAGCCTCAAACTTTGTCAAATAAATTAAAAGCCACCTCTCACGGTCCGTGGAAGAAGAAGAGAAGAGAAGATGAAGAGAGACGACGCGGGTGTGGTGCTGCCACCCCCCGCGGGTGGCACAACCATTCCGTGTGCCATCCCTTGGACCATATCCGTTTTCTTTCCGTATTATCCGTAGAAAAAGAGAAAGTAGACGAAACGAAGGAAAGAAAGAGAGGATGGAAGTGAGCCGCGCGAGAAGGAAGACCGGCGACTACACCAACGGAATAGTAATATCTGCCTGTCCTCTATTGCCCGCGCTTTTCTACTCTTCTCTTCTCTGCCAACTTGCCGTATATCCCATCTCGACCATCGTCCTCATCCTCTCTCTCATCTCTCACTCTCTCGCCTCTAACTCTTCTACTACTTCGAGTTTTCTCTCCGCTGTTCACTTCTATCCTTTTACCCGAGTCCTATTCGTCTCGCGCTCTCTCTCCGTCTCTCATACTCGTTTCCCCTCGCTTATGTCTCTCCGCCACTCTCAACCGCGTCTCTTTTTTCTTCTCTATCTGTCATTTCTTTAGCGCTTCCTTTCTGTCTTGGTCGGCTGGCTGGCCTCGACTCTCCGTCCTTGGATGGCCCACACACCTTCAACCCCCATCTCGTCACGTTCTTTCAGTCTCGCTATCCTTACCACGGGGAGAATCTCCGCGAGAGCTTTCCGCGAAGGCCGAATCCAACGCCACCATATTTTTCGACAAGTGAGTTCGTATTTCAAATCACATCGCGTATTGCCCAAACGGTTACTTCGAGACTTTCGCCTCTATCGTACTCGCGCGTCTGGGAGACCGGGCGCCCGAAATCGGCCTTATATAGACGAGCCGATTTCGCTTTTCTTAAACCATCGCCTCGCCTCTATCCACGGATATCTTCAAGGTAATCGGTGGGATAGAAATTGGATATTTCCACGATCGTCGAAATCGACGAAGCTTACCGCGAGACAAAAGCTTTCCGTGTATCTTTTCAAACGATATTTCGAGACTCTACGGCGAAAAAATATTGGTAGCGAGATATGATTTATGGAATTTTGAATATAGTTAGGAAAAACCGCGAATATCGTCGTCACGGTTTCAGCCGGTGCAGAAATATTGGAATATGCTTGGGATGTTACAATCGGAGAGCCTTCGTGGACGCGCGCAAGTAGTAGAAGCATTATTTGGTCGGACGGAACACGTCACACACGGCGTACTATACCACACGCTATACTACGTATACCGCCGTATACTCCTATCCTACACGGCACGTACACTCGCACGGTATTAAGAGTAGATTGGTTCACTGAATTCAGTTCTATAGAATCCTCGCTAAGCCGATTACCTTCGACGTTTGATAATCTTGTAAATCCGTCTAGAGATTTTCTTTTTTCAGTCGCTAGCTTACCCCGTTTAAATGCCACAACACGCGATATCCATCGGACCGTCTCCTATCTTTGGAAAATTTTTGCACACCGTATATATTTTTTGTGACGTAGTTTTTTATTTTTATCAACACATATTTTTTCACATTAAATTCTTTACTGTATTCGAATAATTATGGAGAATTTTTTTTTTTTTTTTTGCGAAACTTTTTTTTTAATACCCCTGCGATGCTATACGTACTATTCGGAACGATGAGAGAATTTTTTGCTTTCGATATAAATATTAAAAACTGCTATAAATAAAGCAATTCGTCAACCGATCGGTACCCCGAAACTGGCGATCACGAGCTTTGAGAGAAACGTAACTCCTTGTCGATAACAGCGTGTATGTCGGATCTTTGTTGTCATACACAAGGTCTCTGTGTTCACAAAGCTACATTGCGGCAGAAATCTCAGCCCCTCTGGCCAAAGCGAATATATATAGCATATATTGGTTTATTGGGTCACAAACAGCACGTGTTTCTTGAAATTCGACAGTCTGCTTCGGTTTATAAAGTTCAAAGGTGTGATAAACTGCGGTAGTAACGTTAAAGAAGCAACAAGAAAAAATGTGCCGTAGCGAGTTTAAAAAAAATTAAAAACTCGGTATGTATTGAAGTTTCAGCACCGATATGGTTTCGTACAAAGTTCGCGGATAGTTTGTGAACGCTTTAATCGTTCATCGTTTCATTGTAGATAGAATGAAAATCGAAGCGTTTATCGAGCACAGCAGGCGCGCGAGAGTGGACGTTGACTACGATATTGGTAAACTCCGAGGGATAAACGTAACCTCGTTTGGTTGGACACTTTTTCCCCTTTTTTTTTCGATCTTTTTTAATAGTTTGCACACGCATGCATCGCTTCGGCGTCTACTACAAGAGAGAGCGACCAATAAATGATCGGGTAGTCGTGAATGAACACTTTCCATTAAAAAGTATTTCATAAAAAAAAATCCATTCACTGGATATGTCGTTTGCTTCGCTGTTCATTCATTCATAACGTCAAGGCACTAGTATCAGCAGTAATTGAATGCGCTACACGAAGTGAGAGAAATAAATTAAGGTAACATTTTTTTTGTATTTTTTCGAATGTCGAGGCTTTAACTTCAATACCCAGTCACGTAGAATTTTTGACCTACAAAAATCGAGCGAACGCGTATTCGCGAAGATATTCGTTGGGCAATCCAGTAAATCCAATGGTTATTTATTGCACGATCGAACGTAACGAATTGTCCGATCGCCCGGTATACACGTACATAAACTATTGTTAGCAACGATAGTGGAGACTGTGCAAAATCCACCGGGAGGTTACGTTGCATTATCGAACTATATACTACACGTGAATGGTGCAAAGATAGCAAGATCTACAACGAGCGCGAAGTAAGAAACGATCGTGACTATTCCGCGCGAAGGCGAAGAGCAACCCGCATAATACAGCAGTAAAACAAGTAAACAGGTTTTCTAAAATTGATTTTCACTTCGAATCCTCGGCAAAATAGGATCAAAAAGTCTACCAATCTCGCTGACGTCGAGGTTGAAAAAAGAATTGAAGTTTTTATTAATAGTCTTCTCGGTTTTATTTTTGCAAGGAAATTACACTTGTAAATGCAATTTTTCAGAATTTCTTTTCATCACTTCGCGCTAATATTCGATTTTTTTTCAAGATTACTTTTACTGGCAAACTTCGCGTAAAATGTTTTTAATAATTTAATACTTTATTTCGAAGCAAAATTGCAAGCTACGGTGCTCACAGATCGTGTCCCTGTTAATCGTATTTACAAAAATAAAAAAATGTATTTTTTCGATGTACTTTTTTTACAATTCTACGTAACGCATTGTTAATCGAGACGCAATAAATTGCCACTAGACGCGCGTACATCAACAAGAGAAAAGTCCAATTACAGAAGCTAAACTTTCGATCGAATGTGTTTTCGTAGCGTATAGTAATTTTTCCCATTATTAACAAACTGCGATTGAAACTTTTTATCGGGGGAAATATAATGAGGTTGAACACGCTGGTGACTCGTTTCGAAACAGCCGCTGACTCGTTTTCAACTGAGAATTGGCTGAAGGGTGAAAGTTGGATGCTGGTTACAAGCCGCGCGCGCTGCCTCGTGGGCGCCGTGAAGCGTCTCTCTGCATGGTAGCCGTGGGAACGCAAGCCTCCGCAACAATTTGCAATTCATACCCTTTCGCTCGAGTCGCGGATACGTTCTATGTGCGAGCTTCGCGAGCTCGAGCTTCCTGGACCGCTTTATGTACTTTGTTTGTCTCTCTGGAGGCTACGCAAATGCTTGTTGCCCGGCGTACAAGAGAGCCTGAAGGCATGCATGGCTTGCTCGCGGTGCGCTTGTTCAACAGCCAACGCATACCTGTTTATTGCCCTACGTACAACAATATCCACTCCTCTAGCTATGAATATCGTTAACAATCGATTATAACGCGGGGTAATTCTATTCGCGACTACTTCACACTGCCGTACATTCTGCTATAGCTTCCTACGCTAAAACAATGTATATATTACCAAGCCAAATATAATCGAAAATAAAACACGTACGTTCCAGCATTCAGTGAAGTGCATATTCCAAAAAATATTTTAAAAAAATCAAGTATCTCCATAATTTTATCTTATGAATATTGTATTTTTATAAGAAATGGTATCACGATAACTAGCAGACGATGTTCGAGAGTCACGAGATAACGAGAGCAGAAGAAAAACATGGAGGATTAAAAAAGAGTAGAAAAGATCATGCGAGTACGACGGCGTGCATACCACGCTAGTGTAAAAGGTGGAAAAAAGGCAAAATTACGAAAGTAGAGGGGTGGAAGAAAAAAAAACGAGGGAGAGGAGTGAAGGCACAGCTTCTTCTCTATTTTCTTTTTCTTGCTCCTTTTTTTTTTTTTCTTCTTTTTTTTTTCGAGAAAAAGAGGCAAAGTGAGGCTGATGGGGCACCGGCAACGTAATAAGGGAAGGAAAGAGGGAAGAAAGAGAAGCTCGCGGACTATCCAGTGCTCTGGGTAATTACGCCGGATGGCCAATCCGTAGGAAAGGGAAGAGGCTACAAGCGATCCGATCGACCGTAAACGAGCGCGGGAATAGACGGGCAATTATTTTTCGTAGCAGACCGGAAGTAAAAACCATGCCTTCGTGGTTTCACGATAATTTTCGTCCATTGCATAGCATCGCGTAGATAAATATATAGGGATATGTTATATAGGATAAAAATTGTGAATATTGACTATCGCTTTTGCATGGGATTTCCATATTCCTAAAATCCCAGTACCGTATATACCACACATTTAATCAATATAAAGCACCGCTAGCTATATAACGCACGCATTTGCAATTTATAAATATTAATATGGAAAACGAAGAAACGACTATTTCACAATTGTAAATTCATATCAAGCGCCGTCGGGAGATATATTTATATAATATGCGCGATGTTGACAAAGAGGATAATATCTCAGAGAAAATTCTGCAATAATATACTCGTTTATATTTATTTGCTGTAGAATGCAATTAAATTAGTTTAACGTAGAGATTCGTAAGCGTTCGTTATGCATATACACACACATAAATCGTCTCTTTTTATTTTACAGAAACATATGTTCGTTCTTTTCCAAACGGTTTTTACCTGAATGTCGACGTTCCCAACGATTCTCGTTTACACGAGTTTGCAGCTTGATTTTTTTTTGTTTTATAGACGATGTTCTACATGCCATGAAATTTTACCGAGAATCGGTAAACACTCGCGAATGCATATTACAATTTTTTGCAGTAATACGAGAGTTTCCAGCGCAACGTTTAATTTTTTTATTCGTTTGCCGAAGCTTCAGTGATAAATAGTTCGCGAAGTTTTTACACGAATTTCCGTTTATACACCGAGGATACAATTTTTTTTTCCGTCATTGACGACTCGCGAAAGTTTGAGGTATAGTGTCGTAATAAAACGTCTGAGTGAGTTGTGTCATGCGTACAGAGGGTAGAAAATAAATATAAGGGAGTGTATAGCCTCGGGAAAGCAGAGAGGTCCCGGAAAAGGATATAGCCGATAGCTCGGGGGGTTTCGTTTCGACGGATTCGTCGAATGGTAGAAAAACCTGAGGCACATCGAGAAAGACAGCCTTCGGCACTTTGGCGTCCAATTGACGAGCGCTCGATGGGTGCGTCGGGCCAAACCCCAATGGATCGCAGTCTCAACGGACCTCTGCTACTTCTTCTTCTTCTTCTTCTTGTTCTCTCTCGCCTTTTATTGTTTCTCTCGGGGCTCCAGACAGCAGCATGCCAGAGACTAGAATGTTTTCCGGGATACGGTCAGGTCGCTCGCCTGCGGCCACGCATTCTGTGCGGTCGTAGGATCGTACAGAACGTGCCGCAAAGAACCTTTTTCGAGAAACTCAAGATAGATCGAAAGTAGAGAGAAAAATAAATGAAAGCGAGCAAGAAACTAGAGAGGATTGAAAGTAATGTAACTCAGCCATTTATCGGAACGAGGAGAAAATAGTTGAAAGAAACATTTTACTCCATACTTTTTTTTTTCATAGATACCAAACGAAAAACGCTTTCATGAAAAAAAAAAAATTCCAAGGGTATTTTTGTCGTCTTATTCGGTCGGCGATTGTTACACAAGGCTGGAGCTGAAAGCTGCGGATGAACGAATTTCAGTCTCGCCACGCAGAAAAAAAACATGTTTTTGGAAATTACCAATGTCCCGTTTGACCTCAGCTAATAATTGGGGGTGACCCTGACTAGTTGAAACACGGGGCAAGTAGAGTGGCATGCGGTAAAAAAATCGTAGATTTCTCCCAGCTATCATAGCAGTCTTTGAAATCAGCGTACTATCTGCACATACACAGGGTTATGTGTACGTAATTAATGAAAAAAAAAAAAAAAATTATATTAATATTTTTTAGTAAATACTTATGGTGAATATATACGATGGTAATTAATTACAGTAAATATATATTATCTTATATATTTTTTGAAAAACTGTTTGTTTGATTATTTGCTCGTCCAATCCTCACAGACACCCCTCTCAGAGACCCCTCACAGACGCCCCACACGAACACCACACGCTGAGACACCCCTCACAGACACCCGTCGCGCTGATTGCTGTTTTGCTTCCGTGATTGTTGCGCGCCGACAGTTGTTGTGTGCGGTCAGTGAATGGTCAATGATTATTAATTCAATTCGCTAGTTGATTAAGTCTACTGGAGATACAACTAACGTTCGATTAAATGGAAATTCAAGTCTTTGGTCCGTCTTATCGGAATGCATGAAAATGATTATAGCTGTTCAACGTGAATTGAAAATTCAAGTGATAGAATAATCGGCGAAAGAATAATAGTGGTGTGCAAACGATAATATCAATTCAATGAATATCAGATGCATACATGGAGAGAAGGATCTACTAGTAATTACTATGTCATCTGGTGAAATTCGATGGTGGCGCCACCTACGACGAAAATATTCGATATTATGAGAATTTTTACCACATTTATGGGGATTTTTACCATATTCTGTGGTAAAAATTCGTATAGTTGTCGTAATTTTCAAAAGGTGGCGTCATTGACTCCGCACTATCAGAAATTTACGATATTTTTTACTAGATATATGGTAAATTGTATCGCATTCTTCTCTCCGTGTATCTATAAATCTATAAAAAAATACGAGCGCGCGAGCAACTATAACCTCTTACTGTTAAATAATCCCTAAAAAAATAAATAAATCCTTAGTATGCATCACCTTGTTCTGTGTTCCGACCCGAGTTCTCCTACTACCGAATCCATTTTCAGGGTGAAAAAATACATAGGCGTAGGTGATCCGAATTTTTTTCCGAAGCTTTCAATTTTAACGCTAAAAATTGTAAACCTTTTTCATATTTTGCAATGGCACTCTAACAGTTTACATAAACGTTTTGATGACGTCGGCAAGTAACGTATCTCACGTATTTCATTCCGCAGAATATAATGAACACCGTGGTTTTTTCAATATTCAATTGCGCAGCGTTTCGTAATCTTATTAAAATACGAAAAATTGTAATTCGATCGTAAATCGATTGCGATAACTTGATTTTTCCATTCATCGTTCCACTATATCCGATGTATTTTTCCCCGGTGACCACAAATCTGTTATTCAATTTCGTTACAAAAAAACATTGTTTCTCGGGCTCTGGTGTGTTCAAGACGTGAGCCGAATGTTATTACAACGTTTTAGAAGCAACGATAATTAAAAGTCATCTTATCCTAAGGGAGTCAACATACCCGCTACGCTACTGTAGCACACGGAGTATGCTTTCGTTCGAGTATTATATATATATGTATATATTACTCTCGTGAATTAAGTGCGACTAATTGTCAGACTAATTGCGAGGCTGCTTGCGCAACCCTGTGAGTCAACGACCGTTGCCGTACCAGTGCAGCATAGAGGTATATAGTCGTGTGATGTGGTCTCGAGTTCGTCGGTGCTAAATATACTTACTCATACCTGGATAGAAGGTGAGTAGAGTTCACCTCTCCGTGATGTACCTCTCGCTACTTGCTTGTTAGCTGTAAATATGTATACCCGTCAGACGAAAGGCTTCATCTATTCGGGAATATTCGTTGAAGCTGACTTACTCAACGTCGTCGGTGTTTGTAATTGTCGCAATCTCGTCCCAACTTCGTCGCGTGTATACGATAAATCTTCGCCTTGTATAGACGAAAATTATGCAATACGAGAACGACGGTAGAGTTACGCGCTTCGGTAATCATAATTTGCATCATTCCTCAAAAACATTGCGAATTCGTGTAAATTATACAAATCTATGAAGATTATTCACATTTTTCGAACGACGATATTTTTTCATGCGTGAAAAACGTGTCATTTTATCGTGGCCTTGTTTCGGCGAGACGCGAAACATCTTCCGACGTTTTTATGGCTCCCCACCCCCTCCCCCGCCCTCCCATATACCCAATGCGAGACAGCTATTCCGTGCGTGAGAACAAAATTCGCATACTTTTGTGCACAACAAACATAAACTGTATGTATATACATATTTTGAATGGTACACTAAAGTTTTGCGCACTATAAATAGAGGCGAGTGGTACACGGCGAAGATGCGAGGAATATACGCCTCTGAATGAATACGAAAGAAAGTCGAATACGTTCTGTTTGTTGTTTGCCATCCAAAAATTCGTAGGTCCACGCGGCCGGAGCCAAAGGGTTTCGAAAAAGTGGCGAGCGTAAATATCCGTTTGTATATATGTATATCTCTTCAGCGAGAAAAATTCCCCGAGGAGCTTTTCGCGTTCTCATGCCGCGGCGCTTCTCACATTCGAGTGGAGAAGTCGCGGATAGAAAAATTTTTGTCCATCGACGCGATGCCATTGAACGACGAACCGACGCTCGCGGTACGGTCTGTACTTATTCGGTTTCGTTCGATATCGGTTCTCGAGAACGAACCACAGGCGTTGCTGCCTCCTCGATGCTGTATGCAGTACTCCAGCTTCCGTCGAAACTACTTAACTTGGCATTATTTCGCAAAGCCCGCGTCTCACTTCGTCTCTCATTCTATCGGATATCGAATCAAATACCTCCATTCTCGACGAATACTCATTATCGCGATTACAACATTCGAACAGACATACGAATTGCACGTTTCGACAAAACTTTTCAAACAATTGTGAATATGAATGAACGAAGAATACAAAAAATCAAAGATAAAAGAGATATCTTTTTTAACGAGATTCGTAAAGTGCATAGATTTAAAATCGAGATAATCGATAATTAAATAATGAAATTTTTATTTCGTATAAATGAATTATAGAATATGACATCGTTAATTGATCGATGCTGGGCTTGTAGTTTATTTACGAACTTTGAATACAAAATGAAGGATAGGTGATGGATTATGGTACATAATTCATCTAATGAGTTAATCAATTAATTATTCATCGATAACTTTATTCGTTATAAATATTTTCTCGTCGATGAATATGATAAATCGTATTAGTAATTGCAACGTGGATATCCTTCACTTTTTCCGATGTTGCTGAAAAAACAGTGGAATTCCGATAGTTCTATACCCAATCAAGTTTATTTGATCTTTTTTAATGAAACTCGAATCGTGACTCAACGACGAATGAGACGAGGATCGTGTATAAAGAAAAAAATCAAAAGGAGATGAGGAAAGGCGAACGAAGCCAATACTTTGCTCCTCCGACAATCCCATGTAACACGACGAAGTAAATTGCACACTTTCGTATATCGTGGAACGAAAGTATTGCGTGTCACGTAGCCGTTAGATTTTCTGATAAAAACCGAAGGAGGTTATCGCTCATGCGTTTTATACATATATATACATGCGCCGAGTTAATTTTCATCGTCGGAGTCTCGCGATCGCATAGTCGCCCCCGGGGTGGTTCGAGTGCTATAATACTGCTATTCTTAAACTTCTCGAACGCGTATTTGAGAAAAGGGGTCACACGAGAAAAAGCGTGATTACAGTGAGCGGGAAAATATATGAACCGCATAATTGGCAACGGTTATACGACGACGTTTAACTTCATACTCGCACGCTAATTAAACCATCAAGAGTGCAAGCGAACTATGATATTATAAAAGAGGTCGAATCTTACGATTCGTACGATTCGATTTTTCGAAAAAAAAAAAAAAAAATTTAACAATTTTTATGCGTAAAAATATTAAAAAACATTTTCGAAACTCGAATGATTTATAATGGGAAAATATATCGATACTAACCTTATCTCTTCGAAATACGAAATGCAGCATAAAGCTTCGAAATATGGAATAGCAGAAATCGGAGTTACTTGGAACAGATGACAAGATGAAACAGAGGTTAAAAAAAAAATCAGAAATTTCAGTAATTGAAAATAGCAGTTTTTAATTTTTTTTTTAAATGTGTATAGTTTTTGTTCTCCAATATTTAAAAATTAGTTAAAAGTTCCCTAACCTTCCCGAAGTTATATTCCTCAACGATACTTGTTCGCATTCCATCAACAAAATGCCATTTCATTCACGTATCGAAATATGAGGTGTATTTGCAGTCCCTGCGGAGCGCAAGCACCGGTTATCGTAAGATTGATCCGTTCGTCAACGACATAGCTTAATCGCGACGGGGGGGAGGATGGAGTGATATAGACCGGAGAACAACCCTCCAGTGTAATCGATAGACTAGATGGAAACAGTAGCTGCAGTAGTCAGCCAGTAACATCGGCGATGCAATTAACGTTGTCGATGGATATCCGACGTTATACCATTGTACTTTAGGGTGATTCGATATCATATTGAGGGTAGATGAATGGTGTATAATGTTACAAGTATCACATCCTACGCTTGTACAAGATGAGAAGGGAGACAAGTGAGAGCAGTATACGCGGGAGGATCATCGGGTTTTGATATGCCTGCCGATATTGTCGGCGTATATCGCACGTAAAATAGGCTTGCGAGAGTACGGAACGCGTACCACGTGTCATGCGAAGCGGCAAAGCGTAGTCTTATACCTTCTGAAATACATGGTTGCGTTTACATGCGGCGAGCTAACGCAGGTACATAATATATAGTATACTTTACAGTAGCTTGTGCCTAACTATACATCGATGCTTCGGTATATGGTATATATATACCTACGAGGCCTTTACCCCGCTGTATCTTCGAGTCTGCCGTCGTGTTCGACGCGAAGAATGACTAACTGCCTGGGCGTCTCGCCGTGTATAATACCACGTTGAATATAGAACAATGTACTCGATCGAATTTTCGTACACGCTAGCAGCAGCGTCTATATAGCGTAGTGAATACGTTAAGTGTGGCTTTTGCCACCTTTCGACCTGTGCGAAGGAAGGAAGTGAAGGTAGAAGGGGAAAAACGCGAGCGAAGTAACCGATAACGAAACGCCGCATGGCAACAACGCCATCAAAATTCCACAGTCGCAATTAACTCCGTCTGTGATTATCGCACTGATTGGTTGCCACACCGTCGCTTTTGCATCTATCTATAGATCGTCGAACCCGGAGAACGTAATATTGATCGTTCGGCGTGAAATTTTCTATCGAAAATCCTCATCGTATACCCGTTTCGAAATGCACATCCATTCCCACATTATCACTGTCTATACTCGCTTTCATCCCTTGCGTTATCGAAAATTCTAATTGCCAAGTATATTAGTGCTCTCTCTCTCTCTCTCTCTCTCTCTCTCTCTCTCTCTCTCCCTCCCTCTCTCTGCAGTGAATAGCTCGCTGAGGCATTTGCTTTCAATTTAATTCAACGTGTGTATTCTCTGTTCTCGTTACTAATACCGCTGTGTATATACATATATGTGTATATTTCCGTCGCAATCGATCCTCACAATTGGCTGGAATATCGAGTATTTCCAATCAGTTGAGTAATATAGAATAGGCAAACGGCAATAAAGGATAACATTCCATATCGGGGCAAAGAACGGAATAGTGTGTTACATTAAACTCTATATTTCGTTTGAATTTTCCAACGGAATTACGCTGCGAAGAAGAGCCGCACGCGATAGAGCTCTCGCAGTAAAAGCTTACCACCGAATCAACTAAAATGCTCGCCCCCGGTAGCGGCATGATTAGACCGCGGATTTCTGGATATCGTCCCAACGAAATCGTACCTATCGACCCACGACGATTTCAAAGCTATAGAGAGGATTGCACTATTCGCCAAGGAGAGGAGGGGGGGGGGGGGGGAGGGGATACGGTTATAATTGTCACGGGGAGTTGGGTACTCGAAAGCTCGAAGCCTCGCGATTCGACGGCGAACTGCGGTTCTAGCGTCATTAAATTTACAGTGTAATCCTATTGATCGCCACTCTCCTCGAACTTTGGCGGTTAACCGCCGTCTTCATGTGTTAACGTTATGAAATAATAAAATTTATTTCCCGAGTTTGAAATTCATATTACTTAAATTTATTCGAACGTATTAATTTCCATGATAAAATTTACTTAGTGTGTTGTCTCATCGATTAATCTTGAGATAACGAGATAAGGGTGACTGACATTAACGTTGCTGTCGTTGATCGCTATGTACAAAGTTTAAAAAAAAAACTGCACTCGACGATGAAATTTTCATGCGGTAATGCATATTTTTGTTTTTATTATTATTAATTAAAAATCTTTGTGCAAAATAACGTTCGATTTACTTCAGTGTATTTTTTTTTTTTTTTTTTTTTCAATTATAAAACTACTTATAGCAAATGTACGGCATTAGACACTTTCAGTCTTATATACATATGTAGTCCAGCGGAAGGAGTATTCGTTACGTTTCTTTCCCGTCGTGTTTCAACGTTCTCGGATAGTACCTCGAGAGCTACGTGAAGGGTTTAGCTGACAGCACGCCAGGGAGCTGCTTCAAGTTCTCCGTCGGTCCCAGAATCCCACGAGTACCTCGCGTGTACAGCTCCGGCGCAAACCCCCGAACCACTTCCTTCCCCACCTTCGACCTCTTACCCTCATTTTCTATCCTGCATACGACATTTCTCTCTTCGTCTGTATCCCCTCTCAGACCGTTCTCTATATCCTTTCTTCCTCAGCGAACTTCCAAGTTTGTCGCGATAGTTTGACAAAATGCAGATTGCCTCCGTTCCTTGGCTCCGTAGCGTGGATTTACTCTTTTTCTACCAACCTTCGCCCTTCCCCCTTCTTTTTTCCCGTTCTATCTTATTCTCTCCGTCCATTTTTGTTTTTTTTTTTTTTTTTTTTCGATTATATTCCTCATCCTCATTTTATTTCCCGTTTTCTCACACCTGATGTGCGCCGCGGATCTCTTCTCTCGCTTTCGTTCATCTCTACTTTTCGTCTTACATCGCACACGATCCCGTTAGCGCAGCATCGCGATGTTCGGCCTCTTCCTCTGGTACAGACCTGCATCCGGTTCACTCTTGGGAGTTCAAGCTTTTTTTTTTGCCCAGCATCCGGGGTTATCCGTGTAGCGGAACAGAGACGGAGAGCTCTGGACAGAAAGAGATTTTTGCGTCCGTGAGAGTTTTCCCGTGTGTGTGTGTGTGTGTGTCTTCCGGGAGTGAGAAACGAGTGGGACAAGGTGATGGAAAGGGTTACGTTGCCAGGATAATGGATGAACAGGGAGGGGGAGCAGGCAAAGAGTAAGAGAGCTGGGATGACGCGGGGGATTGGGGACGGGGACGGGAAATTGGGGAGGGGGGAGCGGTAACCGAAGTGGAGATAGTGCAGTCAAGAAAGAGGTTGGGGTCGGGAAGAAGGAAAAGTAAGTATCGCGTAGAACGTTGATGCCGCACCAAGAGAGAAGACAAACTGCCGTGAACGACGAAAGACGCGGCTACAGCATCTTTCGTGCGCGGGCAACCACTCACCGCTTTGCATAAATAGTAAATGACTAAATGGAGGCAGAAGAGGCAGCTACGAAGACAAAAAGGATGGTGAGAATGGTGAGTGAAGGCCGCGCGAGGCCGCTATCTCATAGTTTCACCTTTACCTTCCAGATTTAAAGGGTACAACGTGAGATACCCTGGAGGGAGAGTTGAAGACAGAGATACCGAAAGCTTCTATGAGAAGCAAGAGAGGCGTTAGAAGGCAGGGTTAGCGACTATGTTTCGATTTAACGCTACCGGTGCAATGAGGAAACCTACAACCTTCTTCCACGAATCGCGGGTCCAAAGTGCCTCAGTCGGGTCTTCATGACAAGGACTTTATCGCGGCTTTGCAACGCCTTCGCTATTGCTTCTGGCGCTACTGCGCTTGGGGACGTTCTTGTTTCGGTTCTTCAGCTTCAGAACGACCAGTCTCCAGGCCGGATTTACTTCGACGAAATTTATCGATCTCGTTGCCCAGTAAATGGAAGATAATTTAACGAAGTACCGACCTCAAGGGAAGGAGAGGGTGAACGAGAATATGGAAGGGAAAGCTGAAGCAAAAGAGAGATGAAAAAAACGACCTGGATTTTAGGCCTTTAGGGAAAAGCCTTTTAGATAATTGGGTACTCTTGATACTGGACTTCGAATGCCAGGTTCTTGAGGTTTTCTCCTTGCTGTTGCCCCGCCAGCATGAGAACGAGAGAGCGAGCTGCAACTCGAGTTTCGGAATTTTCGGAAATTAGAGCACCGCTTCTAATAACATCTGATACTTGCAGGTTTCGAGATTCTGAATTAGAACCCGAGACTTCAATGAGAACTAGGCTGCCATGCTCTGTGAGAGTCTTACCAACAATCTTGATTCCTCTTTACGTTCTCATTTGCTCGATTCTACCTTCGTATACTGCAAGCATCTCATGCTAGTTTGTTACCACTTGGGATATTCACTTGTACGAGATCAAAGCATTATGCAAGACTTGGAACAGACTGAGGAAAGTTCTAATGAAAAAAAAAAAAAAAAAAAAAAAAAAATCAATTTTTGTTCTTTTCATTCGATTCCAACGATCCTCCAATAATTCGGCATCGTGGTAAAAATGATTTTATATTTTCGCGAAATACGATAATACGATAAGATTCCGAGCGGAAAGACCAAACTTGCATAACGAAGCTGCAAGCTATTGTGGATTCGTGTTACAAAGCTACTCATCAATGACATGTAGAGTTGCTTGGTGAAGCTGTTTCGAAACAAGGTAAAAGTTAACGAACCGAAGCAGACGTTGAGGCTAACCTTGGTTGGGGAAAATAATAAGCGCTGAATGCCGTCGCGACTCCGGAAGTCGAACTGTCTCGAAGAATTCTCTGGTGGAAAGTTGGAGAGCGGCATACATAGGTGCTTCTGCTTTTCCTCCTGCCTGCTGGTCCAGATAGAGGCCGTCTTCCGACGACGATATTCTACCCTACAACGGGCACCCTCCACCTCTCTTCCTACCTTATTTCGCCTTTCGCCCACTTCTCGTTAATAGTAAATTACTTAATGAAAGCTTCGCGCAAGCTAAGCGGTATAGTGCGAGAAGGAGAGTGGGGTGTTTTACTTTCGTCCTACATTCTCCGGGGTGCTGTGGGGCCAACGTTCCATCAACTACGCGGAGAGTACTGCCAGATGGTACAACCTCTGGGCCCAAGAGAATTTTATCCACTAGTAGTAGAAGCCCAGACGTTGAACTCTCGGCTCAAAAAGCTTTCACGTTATGACCCTCGAGATTATACACATTTGATGGTGTTTCGATATCCATCAGCGCGCTAAAACGTCCGTTACATTAGTAACAGGTCGGAACTCTGAGAACATTTCATTCGTATAATTTCCTTCCCTTATGAAAACTTTTTCAAGAATCTTCGTTTCCGTCCGATGTTGTACAAGATTTTCAATAAAAATAACTTTCGTCTGGTTGAAATTCGATTAATGAAACAATGTCTTCATTCTTTCGTCGAATTGGTCACATTGAATGTGATGGAGAAATTTTAGTCAACGAGTTTGAAAAATTTCTGGATATATGCAAAGTATTTAGACGCTACTAAAACGCTGTTTAAACGCGCTAAAACGTCCGTTACATTAGTAACAGGTCGGAACTCTGAGAACATTTCATTCGTATAATTTCCTTCCCTTATGAAATCTTTTTCAAGAATCTTCGTTTCCGTCCGATGTTGTACAAGATTTTCAATAGAAATAACTTTCGTCTGGTTGAGATTCGATTAATGAAACAATGTCTTCATTCTTTCGTCGAATTGGTCACATTGAATGGCATAGAGACATTTTAGTCAACGGGCTTGAAAAATTTCTGGATTTATGCAAAGTATTTAGTCGCTGCTGAATTAGGCGTTACCGGGTAGGCGTTGATGAGGGAGTGGTATATACGATTGTAGGAGGAAACTGTCGTTGACGCGGTGGATGTCATTCTCAATCCAGGTCACGCGTCCAGGAAGCCAGGATAAGGGCATCACCGAGCCGGAAAATGGCACGTCTATATGAAGGATTCTCGAGAAAGTTGAACGACGACTTTACTCCCTCGACTCTATCTCTGCGCTAACCCCACCATTCTCTTTTCTCACCACTTCGCTTTAATGGTAAATGACTTAATGGAGCCTTTCCGGCAAGTAGACGACCCCGACAACGGCGACGTCGACGGCACTGGGTCTATCTAGTTTTAGTTTCTCTTTTTTTTTTTCTTTATCGCGACTTCCGGTTGGAAATTCGACTCAAAGGTCATAGACTCAACCGCTGGAAAACTTTTTTTTTTTTGTTCCTTATCTGTCGCCGTTCTGGATCCGCAGGCGCCTCGAAATGTCCTGTTCAATCATTGCAAGAGATGTTGTAAAAGTGATTTTATACTCGATCAAACTAACCGACTTGCGGTAACCGTTGGCGTTTCTCTATTCTTTCGAATTTCATCCGATTGTTCAATTTTATCAAAGCAATTTGAGGACAACGACGATCGGTGGATTGAGAGCTTCAATTGAATTCAATGATTCGCGACTCGTAACATTACAGTAACCGCGGTTTTAGCGACCAAACATTGCACAATGGCACGGCGTAGACCATTGAGTTTCAGCGGGTAAGATAGTCGCGATGGGCAAAAGGGTCAACAAGGCAGCAAATAAGAAGATTATCGTCGTGATCCTCATCGTTTGAAGACGAGTTCTCTCTGGAGAACGGAGGGCCCTGACTACTTCGAGAATCTGAACTTCTCCCGAACTTCGGAACGCGCTACTTCTCTCGCGCTATGCTCGAGTCGTTTCATATATCGAGTTAGAAACAACTGAGCGCGGTTTAGAACGCGCTGACGCGGCGAACGAAGTGGAAAAAGCCCATTTACTTTTTGCTGAGCGAAGTTTAATGACGTTGAGCTACGCGGTCACGACTGGAACGACGCGCATACTATATTTGAACGAACCAGCAAAAGAAGCATCGATGGAAATTGTTGTTTCCCCGTCGAAGTCGGTTAGACGTTGAACGACAAAAACTTAAACGCTAAACAACGCGAGCTTTTGCTGATTATTGAGAGGTGAAAAAAAAAACTTGCTGAAGTCATCGTCTAAGATAGTTGAATGATTAAAAAAAAAAACAGAATGAAAAAACTTGTTTTACCGCAGGGACACTTCTTAAAGTGAAAATTTGATTATTATTCGTTCGGCACTCCGGTTGATCGCGAAATACTCGTTCGATATATAAAAAAAATTGAAAGTTTAAAAGTAATCAAGTAGTTATCGTATAGTATGTTAAAAAAAGCAATGCACGCACTTTTCTACCTCCAGTTAAACAGATTATAGTCTTTTATATTGGCAGTTTAGTGAGCTGAAACTTTTTTTTTTTCATCGAAACTCAACGACTCTTTCTTCTTCTTTCTCTTCTGTCGCAACTTTTTTTTCTTCTTGTTCTTTGTTTTTCTCTTCTTCACTTCGTGTTTTTTTTTTCTTTTTTCTCTCCGCGTCGCCTGCTTTTGCTCGTTTATGGGTAGTATAACAGGTAGGAAAAGCGTAGAGAAGCTCAGTGTCCGAGAAACGCCGAGCGCGACGTCGCCTTTAAGCCGTCGACGGGCTTTAATCGAAATGAAAAATTTCACAGGGCCTTAAAGGTTTCCGCGGCTTCCGCTTTTTCCTTTCCACCCTCCTTCCCCATCGCGTATAGAGGTTTTACACCGTTCATACGTACGTAACAACGTTGACGGTGAGTTTCGCGTCGCGTCGCCGCGATAAATAAGGAGAGGATTATTGTCCGCTCGGTGCTTCGGGGGTCGCAATGGCGCTTGTTGCAATGGGCTGTCGTATAGTGGTGCCAGACTGTAAGGGAGCGAGAGCCCTCGAAGAGGAATGAGAGATCGTGGGAACGCGAGTAAGATAGCGAGTCTCCTACTGCAACGGTACTACGGCGAAAGCTTCGAAAGCTTCGAAACTCTTGGGTTTCGAGGCGATATAACCTTCGATAAACGCGTTTCTCAAGACATAACTCCGTACTATTCGTCGTCGTTGTCGACGCCTGTATATCCTCCCTCGTTCTCCGTCGTTGTCTTCGCTTCCGAGCGACTGCTCAGATTCTTCCCCGTTGCTGTCCCTCGGTACTCTCGGCAAATGACGTAGTGTAAAGCCCATATAGCACCGAACTTCGCTTTCAACAGTGTAGTCTCCCCAATATAGTATGTTATTGTAACCGCGGGAACGAAGCAATCTCGTTATAATCGCTTTCTCGGGCCGACAATATATTCTTACCTCGAAGATACTCTGCGACGCTTTTGCCACGCGCGCGTGTCGGCCTCGTGGTCCAACAATTTTCCAATAATTACAATCGCCGAAGTTGCTCTACAGTAAGTTTTTCTGATTAACGCTTCGCGATATATCGCGCGCCGTGCGAAGTTCTCGTTTAATTTATCAAAACCGGTTCGCGACAAAACGCGATAGCATAAATAATGAACTCGATAGTAATTAGCAAGTTTTAAGGATCCTCGATACTTCGCTTATTTCCACGCTTTTTTTTTCTACGTAACTACATTATGTATCATGGATTAAAAAAGTTTTTTAAATGATCAAAGTCCGTGTTATACTTAATTTATTAATACATCGCGGATAAGTGTTGAAAAAGTTTGCTCATTTACGGGACATGAGAAAACGATCGAAAAAGTGTGCGCTACTGTTTTTTTTTTTTTTTTTTTTTTTTTTTTTTTTTTATATACGCGGTACAATATTCTGGGATTTTCACGATTTTTTTTTCATGCGATATATGGAAATGTTTCCTATGTAGGTGGATGAAGTAGACATGTAATATCCGACACGGTGAGCACACTCTCAGTCCGTCTACCGACGCAGTTGCTGTAGCGTGCCTTTCTCGAGAAATCGAGATAAGGACTACGCTGGGATTGCGTTTGAGAAAGCTCCCGCACGAGGGTTGAAAGCAGCCCGGGGAATATACTTATACACGAAGTAAGACAACGATTCCCAAGCGTCGAATGCGGAAACACGGAGCTCTTTGAGATTCGACTCCTGTAGGGATACTTCTACAGTGGTATGAGTTGCGGTTGGCGGCGGGACGAGACCGGATGTAAGAATTGCAAAGCCCCCGGGGAAGCGCTCGTCTCGTCACGGTGACACACTTTCCTTTCCAGTCTCTCTCCACCCTCTCTATCGCTATCCGCATGTAGTATGTATATTGTTTATTATTCATTTTATACTCGTTGCGGCCTCGAAAAACAAAGAAACCCGAAATACTCAACGAACACAGCATAAAGCTTTATTTTTTAGTTCCATTTCCGTGAAACCCGCATATACTTTGGACCAAATGTACGGTATAAAAAAAAATAATGTTTGGCGCATTTTTCACCCCGAAGATTGAAGCGAAAAGTAATTAACATTGATGACGCGAAGCATTTCAAAGGAAGTCAACATACTCCCATAGTTGCGCGGGGGTGGGAGTGGAATTTAGTATGAACCGGGTAAAGGGTTGGGTTATCAGACAGAGTATGTAGTCACGCTGCTGCTATTGCTGTTCCGGATACTGGGCTTGAATGAAGATCCAACCACAGATAAGGTTTCGCCTCTAGATGGGTTTCGGCTATGCCTATGCAAAACAGGCACTTCAGTGCTTCAGTCCCGAGAATCACGTTTCGTACCGTGGCAATGGGTTAAGCCCAAGGATAGAGTATGTAAACACGCGTGGAAGGGATGGGGGATGGGCGTTTTGGTCCAAAGTTCGGTTAATCGCAAGCACCGAGGCTTCTGGACACTAATGTCTCTTCCCTTCCGTTCTCATCTCTCGACAATTTCATCCCTCTCGCTCGTTGGTGTTCCTCTGATCTGACTTCGCCGGACGTATTTTCCTGTTGGCAGAGGACCCCGTTACCAGAGGGGAGATCTGTAGTATCGAAGCTATATCAATCTCAACGACCCGCTGACGTTTATCTTATTTAATCCCACCCCTGGTTCGTATGTATTTGAAATCCCACTCCCTCTCTCTCTCTATATGCACGAGTGAACCCGAGTAGCCGCTCCAGTGAAACGAGAAACACGGCTCTTCGCGTTTATGTTGCTCGACGAACAGTTTGCGTTTGTCGCGACGTTTATACACTTTTTCACTTAGGCAAGCTTCACGCTTTTTCGTTCGATGTTATACACCTACTTCTCATCCTCCATGCTTGCTGTCTGTACCGTATTTCACCCCGTTTACTCCAAATGTTCGCTTCATTTCTACATTTACCCGAACTCTCGCGAGAAATTCTGGCGTTAGCAGACGCTAATTGCTAAACGCCTGATGATTGACCGATATTCTCGGCGTCTTTGATCAAAAGCAAAACCCAAACTCCAGATATGAATACGATACTATTCGATTTTTTAACGTATCAACGCCGCCAAAAGACCTTCATATAACTATAAGTAAAGAATCGAATTCCGGTATCTCAAGCATTCGAATGATTTCGTCGAATCAGCACTGTCGAGGAAAATAAATTGCTGATGTACCTGGGGAAGCTGCTAGATCAGTATTGATAGTTCGAAGGGTTGAGGGGGGAGAGGATTGACAAAGGAGCCCGTTGAAGGAGGCCTGGTACTCTGGGCGCACACATCGTGTAAGAATAGCAGCGCATGTCCGTGACCGAATAGCCCGAGCAGTTTATACACAGCGGTAGAAGAAAAATCGGAAAAAGAAGGACGACGAATGCTTGAGTCGGTGTCGTGCAACGTCCATGCAAAGCAGCGAGGGAAAGAAGAAGCGAGCGAAGTGAACGGACAGGCCGAAGGAGTAACTGCAACATTTGTCGACTCGGACGAGTGGCATGGGAAATCCAGTAGCAACGGAAAGGAGAGGTCATTGAAGGAGAAGAGATGAAAAAAAAAAAGAAAAAAAAAAGAAACGCGTTGGGTAAAGCGAGAGAAACGTACGAAAGAGAGTAAAAATCACGTTCCTGGCTATGGGCTCGTCTGCCCCGTGCGAAAGAGGGTTATCTAAACATTGGAATAGGATAAAGTTGGAGGTGAAGAGGGCTTGCGAAAGGTTGACGTCGTTCCCTCGGAACGTCCAAACCCCCCCCCCCCCCCCCCCTCCTCGCAGCGACGTCCTTTACCGTTCCTCGTCTCCCGCGCATTGCCAGACGAGTTCCAGCGAACGTAATCCCGGCTTGTGCTCTCCTGTGCACGTAAGCGACTATACCTTCGACCCGACGACCCACATCGTACGGTTACCCGTGACAACCCTTTCTCATTGGGCGAGTGGAAGTTTGCGGAACCACTTCGCGCACCGCACCGACATAGCAGCAGCAACTCCCATCTCGCGCTTACACTAGACCCATCGCTCGCCGCTACCCCCGCGGTTGGTGATGCCGAACGAATTGCTGAATATCTATAGTGTGTGTTCCTATAGCTTCGTGTTCCAACACCCTGCCGGCTTCTATGTATACTTTCCTCCGCTACTTTTCACCGGAGCGAAAGTGTTTTCGTTCGCGGTTACAATATCGTTAATCCCTGACCGCAAAACAATCAGAGGACTAAACTCGTAGAGGTGTTCGTGTAGTATCGGATTCAACAAAGTGGCTTTGAACTGATTATCCCGAAAAAGACGACTCAAAGGAATTTACCTTATTTCGATATTTTAATGTATTTTCACTTGTTAAATACTCGATAAAATTCCGAAGTTGAGCTTTAGAAATGAAAGGAATACTTTATCTCGTGGAAAATTCGTATATCCGAAGCAACCGACAATTGCCTCGTCATGGTTTGCCGCGGACCTGGAAAGCCTTGAAAACCGGGAAAAGTCAGGGGATTTGTTGAGATGTTGAAAAGTCACGGAAAAGTCATAACATTTTTTTGAAATTCAATACAAATTCAATACAAAGACAAAAAAAAAACCCTCTGTTTACAATAACTTGTAGAACAGTTTCGTATGCATGTGCTAACGGCGTTTAGAGTAATGACTCGAATGCCCTCTTTTTGGCACTAATATCACAAAGTACTATTTCATCATTCTTTCATCAACCTTCGATGTTGTTGCTGAAAATTGTGGGTTATAAATATTTGTTTAAATCTGAATACATTTCATCTTCTCGAAATATCGGTGATTTAATGAAAAATAACAAAAGGAGTAATTCTCCATAAAAAATTCCCGAAATGTTGAAACTTCGTGAATCTCTTACAATGACGATATCTGATCAGTAGACATTTTTTGAGAATTTTTGGAAATTTCTTATTTTTTGAGTGGCTGAATTGGTATGGAATGCCTGATTTATGACTACGTCGTGATGCTATTTTCGTTGGAAACTTTTAAAATTATCAACTGAGTTTAATAAATCAATAATTATTATGTATTTATTTTAACATTTTTAAGTTTTTTGCATTAACCTTCTCTACACTAATTAATATACTGGAAAAATGTATTTTTTGGTCTGGAAAATCGGGAAAAGTCAGAGACCTCCAGTTGTAGACTTTCATGGCAATTATGGTTGTTCTCTTTAATTCTCGCGGTCAAATATCGTACAGTTACGCGTCACTTTGCAACGATGAAACTTCTAGAAACCGACGAGTAATTCGTACTCTCCACGGCGACCGCGAACAGTTTCTGCAATGATGACGACTATGACGATAGTTCGGTTCTGTGCAATTAGATAGTTCAATTATGCAATTCAGGCTTTTGACCAGACGAACTGAATTACCAGTAGCAGATGCATATATAGAGTCGAATTGAGATCCGTATAAGCCGTCGGGCACTTGCCATCACCGCGAGCGCACTTCAATCGTGTTTCCGCGATGGACAAGCCGAATATCCCGGCGAAAAGGGCCTTCGGCTATTCGCCGATCGACAACAACTGTCTAAATAACTTGAAGCAGATGGAGAACAATCGGGAAATACTCGTTGCATCCTACTGTTGTATGGTAACTCAGTCTATCCGACCTGTTCTTCCAGTTTCAGCTGCCGATCGTGTTCATCGTTGTCGTCTCGTACTACGAGTATACCGAGTTCGGTCCAATACGACATATATACTCGACAACGATTTGCCCGGAAGCGTTTACCACCCCTCCGTCCTGTCTACATCGGATCTCCCGCACCAGGGAGATACTAACTTGATCGTAGTTCCCAAATTGTCGTTCCAAGTTTAACCCTCGAGCTAACGACGAAAATATTCCCTCCAGCGGATTACGACGTTGTGGTCATTCGTGACGCATATCACGTTCGGATCTTCCGCCAAGTTTAAGTCAGTGACGAAAAGAAAAAAAAAAAATCACCATGAAAGTAATTTGTTTCGCGGGAATGTAAAAATTTCTCACGTATTAACAAGAAAAAACAGATTTTCAATTTTTCTTTCAAAGCCATCATCGGAATTCAAAGTGGAGCGTAAAAATAAAAATTTCCGAACATTATTGAATTTTAAACGACAAATAAAAAATCATTTTTTTTTTTTTTCGAAGTAGTGGCTTTATTCAATAACAATTTGAGGCGATGAATAATGAATTAAATTTCGTGAGTATTTTTTTGAACGATGCTAAAAGTATGTAATTACATCGAACCGTAGTTTATGAAGCCTCAGGCTTTAAGCTGTGATGGCCATCGTGCGTTAATTATAGGAAAACTAATTATCAACGTTTCGAGCAGACCGGTTCAATTTCGCGGGTTGTGATGCTTCTACCGGGAGAGTTTAGGAGTGAAGGGGGGGAGGGGAGGAATGGTACTCTCGAACACAACTACTGCCGGTGGCTCATGGCGTTATCGATCACTCGACGAGGCAAAGGGTGTCGGAATCAATGTGCGGGAGAGGAATGCAATAGCTCATGCTGGTTCACCGCTGGTACGTCTATACACATGCAAACGAGCATCTCGAAACTGCTAATAATCTCTCGCTACCGGCCTTCTCGAGCCGCGATGGACCATCTAATCCGACAATTTTGAGATTCACAGCCGTCGAGAGTAAAGGGTTTGCGAACTTTGTGTTCCATTTCAGGATGCTCATCGGCATTATTCGCGTGAACATACCTATGCCAACGTATCAATGTATCAATGTTCAATGTGATGCAAAGCCTGAGGCCGATTGTTGCATAAAAATAAAAAAAATCGCTCACAATAAAAACATTCTCGTGAGCCGAAAGCTATGGGTCTGAAGAACTCTGTGTGGAAAAACATTCGTCAAAAAGAACAATTTTCCAAAATATATATAGATACCTAAGGGTTGATTAGATAGCGACTTATAGCGATGCTTTTACATGGTGATGTATATTCATTAAGCTGCAGTAGAGAAAATAAAAAAAAAAATAGCATTGTAAAAAAATTGTTCGTAGAGAATAAAACAACTTTCAGGTAACGAGGTAAAAAGTGTTCGTACTTCAGACAAACTTTTTTATCCATAAACGTCCACAAACTTTTTATCGTTAATATTACGAAAAAATATTAGTAAAGTATAAAAAAAAAGTTTAAAAAATGGAGAAAAAAGATGTTCTAGACATGTGTGACCATGAAATGTTTGTGCCTTTTTAATTGTCAAACAGAGGACTAAAGTCAAGCGTAACTTTTAAAGGGTGAAACCTTCAACAACCTGACTATGTAGTAAGTGTTACACTGCACGTCTATTTCAGACTTCAGAATCCAGTAGCCTGACAATTTTCCGATAAAAATGAGGCTGTAATAAATTGCTCCATTACCCGAGTTATCGAATTACCGTTATACTCGATATACGCGCTTTATTGTAAAAGAAAAATAACCCTATTTTCTCGTGCGGTTCGAGGTGAAAAACTAAAAAAACGCGGATGGTTAGCAAGTTACGAGTTAACGAGCATCTGTGTGTGATGCGACAAGGTAGCCCGGGGGTGAACAGTCATACTACCCGTATATAGTACTTTTTTTACGTGTGAAGTTACAAACGCGAAGGATTCATTCGCCAGCGCGGCAGTAACTATGCGCAATAAAGTTAACGAAGAACTAGACGTGAGCTATGGAAAAAGAGTGACGTGCGCCGCTACTGGGAAAAACGGGATAAAATTACGTGGATGCTTTACACCATAGCGGGTATGTGGGACAGTGTGAACGAACCAACAGCTGTCTACTATGTATGTTCGTATTCTCAGACGACGAACCTCCGCATGAGGATACTTTCAAATTTTTTTTGACTGAATAACATCAAGTGTCTCCTTCACTCGAGCGTACGGACTTATTTCTTTTCGTCTTTGAAGTCTCGTGGTAAAAAAAAAAATGGCACGTCGTACCAATGGCAGTGTGAATTCATTCCGTGTGAAACTCGCAATTATAAAGAGAAAAGAAATTCTATGCCGGTAGACATTGTAGAGGAACAAAAGGACGAAGGGGATGAAGAATGTCTTTTCAATTTTTTTTGGTATTTAACCGAATGTTTAATTTCTTGTAAAAATTTAAGTTTTCTCTGTAATATCAAATGTTATATCGATGTGTATTTGAACTTAGGGGTGAAAATTATTTCCGGTGAATGTCAGTAACGATATATATCTATAAGTGTAAACTTACGGCGTCATCACATCAAGGATTCACAGCGATTCCTGTAGGATTATCTCTGGTGGTCGGTGGCTGCGGTCCCCTTGTTAGTTCCTGCGGGTAGATTTCCGAACGAGGATGCACGGTTGGCTGAATAGTCGAGAGGTATCCTCGTCGTATCTCACTCTCTGGACCTCCGAGGTAATCAGCACAGGTGCTTCTCTCAAGTATCGCATACGAGATCAGATTTCCTGCTACCTCTATGCGTTCATACCTACGTACGTACTTACAATTCCATACACGAAATTCTCCTTCCGAATCTCAGGTGAATAGCGCGTTCATTGGAAAAGCAACGTATTCAGTTGTGTTTACTTCACGCAAATGACGTTTAATTGTAGTTAATTACTGGTAATAATAACCCCAACATTATTGAGTCTTTGAAGTACAAATAAAGACGTAATCGTCTTGTCAAGAGGGATTAACAGAAAAAAAATGTTTTCTACCGGTAAAAAATAAAAGAATATTAAAAAAAAAATTCAATATCATGTCGGCCGGAGCTCTGCACTTCGTGACTCTACATTTTGCTACTTGGTTGCTACATTTTAATGCATATTTTTGCCGGTAATATTAACCTTGTAGAGCAATATTCTCAGCGGATCAGAACCGGGAGCAACGTGTAACCCAGAAGATGCTCTACAGCACGGATCTCGTAAATTTGACAATTTCATCCGACAGTTTTGCGCATTCGCGTTTTTTTTTTTTTTTTTTCTTCTAAGATAAGACGAAAGAAACAATCCCTTTCGGGAAGATCCGAAAAGGGCGAAGGTTAGTGGCCGTTGTAGTCGGGAGGTAAATATTTCCCGGGTTAATCCACTCGTAGAACGGAAAATTTTATTTTTGGCTGACTGCACTTTAAATGGCTGACCGTATATCTGGCGAGACTACTCGCTTAGCCTGGCCGCCACAAGGTTTCCCTATTTGCCCCCCCCCCCCGCCCTTCCCACCCCCACTGGCAACATATCCCCGAGCTGTACATAGACCATCCTCTGCGGTATATATGACCACTTGAAAATTCGTATTTCGAAATCGTGACTCCTACCTCTCTTATTTCACCAAGTAGAGTACCGGAAATTTCTCGATTCTTCTCGCATAAACGAACACGAAACTCGCTCGGCGGACAATTACCTCGACTATAGTATATACGTTATTCCTGAGGTATGTAACGCGAGCGTTTAAACTTTTAACATCTAAAAGTGGAAACCCCGAAACGATAATACAAGAACTCGAAGTTAGTCGGCTTCTACGAAAGAAATATAAGAGCCTCAACTCTTTTTCAATGAGGTTACCATCAGAGAAGAAAACTTCACAAGTACTTCCGTATTTTTCCGTTTATCGTATCATTACGCGTCTTTATTTTTTTAACTATGAAATGCATTGCTGTTCCGAGCATTTTTTTTTTTTTGTATTTTTAATTCTTCACAAAGAATATAAATGCTGTTTGATTGTGTGACAAAAGAAGGGATCCGGTAACCCGAGAATCTTTATCCTCAGTCTTTTTATTTGTCAGTTGACCTGCTTGGTCTCCAGATGGGACTCTCTCAGTCGACGCGTCTACGACGGCAAGACAAAGCATTTCCCGATTCCTTCAGTAATCATAATTAGCGACTGTTTTATATTGTTTTAACGGGTGGGGAGGAGGCCGGGGGAAGGCGAGAGGAAGAATACCAGTACTCGGAGAGAGAAAAGACAAATGAATGCTCGACTAATGAGTCAACTTTTCACTGTAAAAAATGTGAATGAAAGAGACCTGCCGTCAGGTAAGTTTAACCGTTCGTTTCACGTGCTGCGAAAGGACAAAGACGATTCACCAGCTACGAATTAAATACAATGAAGCTGTAAGCGCGGCAGTTAGACCGGATAAAATGTTCGCTTAAAATGAGAGTAAACGAAAGAGCGCCACTGATCAACAACGTTTTTTGATCATTCATTCATCTTTGATGGATCAGATATTTATCCCACAATCGATCCTACCAATCGATATCGAAACCAATTGCCGAGAATTGACGACAGACAATTTGATAATATTCGCTTACGACGATGGGACTTTGAAGTTTCACGTTAACAGATGCAAAAAAAGGGGTGTTTCTCAAAAGCATATTCGAATTCTCTGTAAAGAAATATCTTTGATCGTCTGCATGAGTTGCATAGTCGTGATCTCCATTTTCAAAGTCTACGCTTCCGGAACCCTATTACGCCTCGCGCTGCCTTTGTTCTCCAATTTAGTCACTGACCCGCGAAGGAATCAGATTCCATTATTGAACACAGCGAGAAAATTCGTCCTTCGTGCAACGGACTTCAAAGCCGAAGACTACGGACAGTTCTGCTGACACGTAGTCGTTCGGTTCATTTCAACAAAATTTAACGAATTTATGCAAAAATAAAAACGCTGAAGATACATCATTCTTTCAG
The DNA here is from genome assembly GCA_934046635.1 of Buathra laborator. Classification (NCBI taxonomy): domain Eukaryota; kingdom Metazoa; phylum Arthropoda; class Insecta; order Hymenoptera; family Ichneumonidae; genus Buathra; species Buathra laborator. Next base: position 13,989,433 of record OW203900.1, read on the forward strand.
TCAAGTATACTTCACAATTTATGGTAATTTGTTCGTAGATTGAGAAGAGATCGATGGCGATGTTTTCTTTAAAATTGATTTTTTATCTTCTCAAACGCCCCTTCATGCTTCATCGTCTCCGTTAAAAGGTTTTCTTTTTGTAATTTCGAGACATCCGAATTTTGTCCAGTTGAACGAAAATAAGCTTTGAAAACCACGTAGTTGTTTTTATTTTTTTTTTATTTCCGGGTCCTTTCGGGTACGATAAACGAAGTAGAGTGGAGTGAAGAGTTAATAGGGAAGAAGAAAAGCGAAACCAAGAGAAAATACTAAGCGGATAGGGCGCTCGAGCGTGGCGAACATTAATGCGGAATCATGTCCACGGCGAGAGGGAGGGGGAAGGGGGGGGATGTTATATTGACCCCATTCGAGTGGTTGCAAGGCTGGCTGGATGGCTAGCTGTGTTTGGTCGTCCACATTGTTCTGGAGCCCGGCGGGCTCTTTCTCTATCGTCGAGCGACCCGCCACCGGGCTGTAAAATAGAATAAAATGAAACCCGTTCTCTCCCACGAAAGCTCGCGCCGAAGTTAATTACCAGCGCAGAGCCGGAACGAAAAATTGCAAGGTAAAAGGGAGAACCGAGCGGTCAACTGGGTCGAAAAAAAAAGAGAGGGACAAGCGCAGAAGCGAACATTTTTGTCAAGGCTGGACAAACTTTATCAAAAACTATTTATCTTTTACACGGCAATTTTTTCAGCTACCGTTTAATCCAGTCTATACATAAAAAAAATTTAAAAAAAATTCAACATTTTCAGCAACATCGTAAAAAATGCATACACATCTTCATTATCATTATAAAGGTCCCGCGATGTATTGTTTAGTTGATAATTATAAAAAGTAATGCATACATAATTTTTTTCGCTTTACTGTAGAAAATTTGGGGGTTGTAAGTTGCGACGGTGACAAAAAGCAAACCCTCGAAAGCGAATGAGAGTAAAACGTTGTTGCGTCAACTAGCCTCGGTTTTGTTTCATCGGGAGCAAAGAAAGCCCGCTATTTACGTATCGAGACAGAATCGCGGACCAATTTATCGGGTGGGATGTCGGGAATGGCTGATGTAAACGCCACACCTGGGCCTGAAGTGTCGTATCGATCAGGTCTCGCTACCCGACGCGGTCGCCACCGCCGCCAACGCTGCGCCGGTTCTCCCCGTCGCCGCAGCTGACCTACCCAAACTGTCGACACCCTTCTCGTCGATCAGATTGACAGGGCAAAAAATTGAACACTCTCTTCCTCTCTCGTGGCGGGGAGGGAGGGAGGGAGGGGGAGGGGGGGAGGGCTTTTCTGCTCTTCTGCTCCATAGTCTCTCTTCCCTTCCTGACTCTCCCAACTGGCTGCCCGACCTCTTTGTCATCCTTCGTTCGCCTTTTTAAAACTTTTCAACCCCTATTTTTACTCATCAACGATTCTCCGTTTCCCCTCTCGGCTTTTACCGACAAACGAATTGAACGATCGCGATATTCTTAACCAACATTTTTCATCCGACGTTTCTACTGAATTTGTTTTTTCTATCTCATTTCGCGGCTCTGCGACGCAAAAAGGGTCTCCCTTTTTGCCAGATATAAAAAATTGCGCCGCGTAATTCCAAAACGCTTTTCGAAGTGTTTCGAGTTTCGAAAGAACAGCAGCTCCGTTCTGTTTTTCGAATTCTTACTTCCTATTCACGGCGACATTCACAGTGAAATTCGCAGCGGAACGTGACAATGGAACTGTAGTCAACCATTTCTATTTCAGAATTTTTGCGCCCACGCCGGAAGTCCGTTGTTAAATTCCACAGCAGAATGACAGAATACCTGAGATATTCCTTGTCTTGAATTCTTCATTGGATTTAAAATCATTTTTTTTTTTTTTTCATTCGTTTTTACGTTCTTTGACAGGGCGAAAGTTTTCCGTTCCGTAGATGGCAAACAGCTTATCCTATAAGGACTTTGAGACGTGGCATTTTTCAATATTTCACAAATATAACATGTCGAGTAGGCAATCGAAACTCGCTTGATGCACATGATCGCGACCAGTCAAAGGCACGCAACTGTACGCTCGCGTCAGTGCGCTCTTCGGAGTTGAGTGACTTGCGAATTATTCGATACCTCACGCGCATCGTAAATCACCGAGCAATGGCAAGGATTATCATACAGAACACGCGATAAGGGGACCGAGAGTGGAAACTAAGCTTGAAGCAAGCCGTTTATATCGTTAAGGCACGCGCCCAAGTTGCCTCGTAGCTTCTCCTCGTGAACTGCCGAGACGGGGTTAAGACTACCGTTATACTTGAACGACCCTGAGGACTGTAGAGTCCCAACAGTCCCGAAGATCAAAGTTCGATGATCTACGACAGTCGTTGAAAGATCCGGAGGTTCAAATACTATCATATCGTTTATAGTAAAATTTGCATGAACACACGAATTGTTTTCATTCAAGTTTTCATTCATGAGCATTAATTTGAGCGAAAAAAATAAACTTCTGTGATACTGAGACGAAACATATTTTATAATCCGACAAAATGTATGAACTTAAAAAAAAAATGATTTTCGTAAAAAAATACGATAAACGAATACTAGTATGATAATTATTTTTACACACAAACAAAGCATTCGTGTTAACGAAAAAATGAATATTCCGTGATACCAAGAGAAAAAAATATTAAATTATTCGACAAAATGTATGGATTTTTTTCGAAATTTTCTATAATGAGAAAATGCGATAAATTTAACTTTATGTAATTCTGCGTACTAACGGATTTGCTTTTATTTGGATACTCTCCGGAGCGTAAGTAAGAACGCTTCTGCTCATTCGGGTTCGTACAACGAAGTTTCTTGTCATCAATAGCCGCGGACAAAGTTTCGCGGTGGTTGGGTGCCCCATTCCCCAGAAATTGTTCGCGTAAACGTTGAACGCGTGTACAGAGACGGATTGTATTAATACCGCAATGGTTATATACACTATAGAAATGTGTAGGTAGTAAACTTGCGGCTTTTCAACACGCTAATCTCGTCTTGGTGAGGGCGGCACGTTTTTGCGCCCGGAAAGAGCAGTAGTCGGGTCTGCCAGCTGTGCCAATTTTACTTGGCGCCACGAATATGTATCCGTATACATATTGAGTCGTGGATGAAAATTAACTTGCAATTACGCTGTGCACTATACCGTTATCGCTTTATCTTATTCACGTGACAGATTGCGAAAGATCGTTTTAATAATAGACCTTGATAACCGAATGCGAACCTTGTAAAACTTGAGATTGATAAATCGTAGTTCGGCAAGTGGGTGAGAGAAAAAAAAAAAAAAGAGGAAAGAGGATTGGGTATTGAGGTGTGTATATCTGTATCGGAACAAGAGAGGAAGCGTCGGCGAAAGTGGCGCCACTCGACGGAAACAAAGCCTCGAGTACACTTGAAATTCAATCCCGGGTCTGCGTAAAAAGGTAAGGGTTGAACTCGGCGATCCGACGAGCGAAGAGAGAACGAGGAATTGTGCCTGAACTGTGGGATGCTTCGCGTATAGTATCTACGGTAAACTCGTTGGTCGAGCTTGCAACCCAAACTTTTTTATACCCTTCCTATTTTCCTCGACCCCCTCCCCCTCCACTTACCTTCCTGGCGAAAGTAATTTCGTTACCTGATCGTTATCGTCGAGAGAGTGATAGCACTCCGCGTAATTCCATATAAACGATCATTAGACCTTTTATGTACGTAAAACGTCTCTCCGAACTTTTTTTCGATGCTAGAAAAAAATTTCACTTTTCGCGTTATACACTGTTGTCTGGAAAAAATAATAAATAAGTTTGTCAATTCGCAAATGGGGCCATTTGTGAATGTATTTATTTATAATGTGACTATAAATAAAGAAAAAAACCCCTTCGAGAGAATTTAAAAACTGTTGACAATGTGCAAGTATTTTTTTTTCCTTTTTTTATGGGAAGTTTGTATCGTTAAATTGACGAAACTTGACAAAGTTCCTTTCTCGCGACGATCCTATCGCATGAATAAATGAAAGGATAGGAGACATCAAAGTATAAAACGATCTGACTTGTAGATGTCACTCCGAAAGTGGCTATTAAAAAAGAAATCAATAACTGATCAAAGTTATCGCGCTGTGATCCAAGATAGAAAGGCTCCGATCTCTTTCCCTGACATGCATCCATTTCTTCTCTCGTTATCCTTCCCGGCAACGTTCAGCCATCGCCGTTAGTACTCGAGAGATTCGAGAGAAGCCGATGGGGTTGGTTGATGGGAGGGTGGCTAGTAGTAAAGGGATGAAAAGACGAGGGTTTGCGCGGGGATTGAGGAAGAATGGAGGGGAACGGGGGGCTATCGTAATGGAGATCCTCTTGACTCGCCCACCTGAGGGGTTCGCAATAATCGTTATTCGTCGACGGTATTAAAACCTTCGGGAAACGCAGCGGCTATAACGACTGTGTTAAACGATACTAGCCCGTCGGTTCACGTGTGTACTTTATCTACACGTACAAGTAGACAGCAAATATACATAAAGATTGAAGCAACAGTAGAGTCCCTTGCGAGTTGGCAGAACCGAAGTTCTCCGAAGGAGTGACCCTTCTCTTACGATCGTCCATGCAAGAAACCCTACAATCGTCAGCTTTTAGTAATGCATTGCGATTTCAATCACATATGAAGAGACTAATAGACCCGTTGTTATTATAAACCGATTTAAAGTACCATTCATCAATTTTACTGAATAAAGTGAAACTTTCAAGATTGAACCGTCTTATGCCTTTTCTACTGTACATGTATAAGCTTCTCGAAATCACCCCTCGCAAATCCCGTTGTTGCTGGCGGTGCTACTACGACTGGTTTACCCGGCTTCTGCTCCTCTGGCTTTAGCTTCGTAGGTACACAAACGCCGAGGCGTTTAACGCGCGACCGAAGCTGGTCATAATGGTGACTATAGATCGGTTGGTTGCACGTGTACGTTCGATGTTACCGGCAACATCCATAGTACACCAAAACAGTTTGAGGGTTGGATGAACCAACCGAGCAACACACAGACCATCTCGTATCCCCCGAGATACCAAGAGTAACTATAGGAACCAACCACGATCTCCTGGCCTCTCTGGCTTGACGGCTTGCTGTTTCCGCAAGCAATGTAAGTGTGTTGCCGGACAAGTCGCCGCTCGGCCTTATGCACTTGGTAGCCTGAACTGTCCGGCGCGTGGCTTGTACCTTCAAGGTATTATCGGAGGGGTGTTTCTATCCCTTCTGCTATATCTATGCATCTGCACTCGCAACGGTGGTCAGGATGAGGGCTAAAGTCGAATACGGGTATATAAACCCGGTTGGTAACTGTGTTTCGTATGTGTTATAGTCACGTATTGCAGAAATGGAGTCTGGGCAATGATAGCGTGACTACTTCGCAATTGCCACAACGCAGGCCAGTCACTACTCTACCAAACTAAATATACCGGAAACTCTGTGGTAACCCGGTAAATTCATCGACCTACATATCGGTCGCGCGTTGCACGGGGTGAAAAGGGGAGATTGAAGATTGAAGCCATAATGGAAAAGGGTTTAGAATTCGTGTTGAGGTGAACGGAAGGATAGCGCAGAAATAGATCCAAGAGGTAGAAGAGACGATTGGAAAGCAACGGGTAGAAGGAAATTAACGCATTCGTTACCAACAACGGTAATCGACTATTCCCTATGACCTTATCTCTCTTCCGATTTGGCCACAAATTGTGCTTCGGTCTGATGCGATAGAGAAGAGAGAATTGTTCGTCTATCGTTTGCGATGGAAATACCTCGCCGCTAATACCTCCCGGCGATGCGCTTCCTCCGTACAACCACGATAGGTACCCACTCGGTATTTGCCACTGTAAACGTATGTATCACTATTACTGGACTCGCGAGCGTACATCTATCGATGCAACCTTCCCAAATGCGTTGAACTGAATACCTTTGAGGATCGAGTGCTGTGTTTCGTCGATATGATAACGTTTGTAGGGTTAAATTACACTGAAAACACGCGATGGCGATTAAATCGGGTTTTTAATGCGTTTATTTGTGGTTCATTGGCTATGTTATACATGAAAAACGTTTCGGAAATATCGCGATATGATAGGATTACAGATCGAATAACGCATGAATGGATATTTCTGATGTTATGATTTTTGTTTTTGCTTTTCGAATAATCGAATGAATTATTTTTTTGAGGGGTTCTTTTCCGCCGGGTCATGTTCAATGGTTGTAACGTGTTGTAAAAACGTGATATTCAATGCTTTTGTTCACAATTCTTTCATAGGAAAATATTGGTGTTGGAAAAATAAGGGTAACATTTTCGATATTTAATGAATGATTAATAGTTTGGGCGCTTGAAAAATTTTGGGACATCGGAAATGATTTATCGGGGGTTGAAGAGGAACACATATATATATATATATATCTGAAAATACTTTAGAGATACGCTGGGAATAAGACAGAAGGCATATAAAAAGATCTGGCGAAAGTAGAAAGAATCGCTCTGGGAGAGACAAAAGGTGGGCACGGGTTCAAATAATTTTTCTTATCCGACAATCCCGGTTTGAACTGAAATATTCCTGGCCGTAGAATATCGCAATGGATCACTCTTATTACCGCCACGAATAATATAGTACTCGTTTCGGTACCCGCTACTACTATTACTACACGGGTCCGTGAGTTTCAGCCACGAATGGGTTCCACGTCAACGCTTCCAGGTCGTTCCCCGAATTTCCGTTTGACCGCTTTTAGCGGGTTAGATTCTCTCGGTTGGTCCCTTCGCCGAATCGACGACTACATACGAGAATCTCGGAAGACACCGGCCGTAAAAGCTTATACGACGTTATATCGAGGTCGCGATCTTTTACTTTTAATGCTCAATTTTAGAAGCGAACTGGTTCACGTGTAATTTTTCGGTCATCAACCGTTATTACCATTCTTGCTATTCTCGCATATTTTTCGTGTTTATGAAACATTTCGCGCGTATTTAAAATCGAATTATTATTTTATACAGAAAATACATTTCCTTCTGTTTTTTCTTATAGTCATTTGGAAGGCAATTAGTTGCAAGAAAAATAAAATCGAGGATCATTAATTTTATTTACGAAAAATATAAAATGAATTCGGTAATGCGAGAAATTTGAATTTGTCTTCAGCTTAATTTCCATACATATAATATCACTCGAGAAATTTGCCAATGCCGGGAGTTCGGAGAACGAAATGTCGGGCGGCGACGACTATATTTGCTTGGATGGCGCATGAGGTGATACGGTAGCGAGAGAGAGAGAGAAGTGAGTCGTCGCGCGTAAATCGACCACGAGAGCGGTCTGATCACTCCGCGTGAAATTGTCCGAATGTCCTAATTTCCCTCGGGAATGAAAACGTGGCTACCTGACCGAAATTTGCACACGCGGTAAGGTGCGGTGGATCGCGCGGCTACTCACCCCGATCCCCCTATACACTCCCCCATTGCACCTCTTGAATCTCACGGTGTGAAAGTTCTGATGTACGGGTACGTGACTGCGCCACCACTAATCGGAATGACCCCGACTCTCGACAACTTCCGGCGACGACTATGTACCGATTCTCTATGTATGGATACTTAATATGTTAGAGATTTTGCTCGAGCGAACAAGTGCTCGCGTAGCGAGTTTAGGTTATCAAATGCATATGTATTAAAAAATTCTCCGATTGCAATTTTGATGGGACACGAGATTTGCAAATCGTAGAGAAATCAATGTGGTTAAGAAAAAAATTACGTAAAACCAATGGTAAAATGGGATCGTCAAAATAATAGTTAAAAATGTGAATCAGCAGAAAAGATTTGAGTAATCAATTTTTTGCCCTGAATCGCTATAACAACTATTAATATTAGTTACGAATAGTTCGAAGACATCAGTTTTTTTAAATCACTTCATTCATTATGGTGTTCAGTGGTATAGGAAGATTAGTTGTTTCATAATATAAGTATAACAAACGTGAGAATATACTCCTGAAATCATTGGCCTCTTATCGCCCGTAAAGGAAGGGATGGAAAAGAATAAGAAGATACGAGTATAAGATGAAAGGAATTCCTCTCGACAACTGAGGAAACTTCCCTCAGAAACGTTAGCCAACCTGGCGAACGAGCAATAAGAATCATTCACGGAAATAAGAGAGACTGCGCTTCATCGCTTGAGACTTCATAGTATACGAGGAGACCGTGCGCCGTATATAGTGGGTATATTGTGACGGTGTTCCATAGCTGCACTCTTTTATTAGATGACCAATGGTGAAGGTTAAACGCACGAATGAAAGGAAGAAAAGATGAAAAGAATGATTATATTTTGAAGCGCGCGTAATAGAGGTCTCGAAGCTTTAAAATTAGAACATTTTTTTTCTGACTTCCGTTTTTGTATATTAAGGTGTATTGCATATCTTTGAAATTGAAATATTCTATTAATATGGTATTCATATTTATCGTGGATAATTATCGTGAAACGCGAAACGCGTTACAATTAACCCGAGAAAGACGCGGTCTTTCCTTAATTTTCTGTATGCTTCCATTCAAAAAACACATTAAACCGTTTAATACTCCTTTCAATGCATACAATAGATCTTTTTTCGTTTTATAAAATGTTGAATACATTTATTTTAAAAATCTGTATGAAAAAAGAGTGTTCGTTCGGAGAAGAAACTTATACAGCGTTATTTCTTTTTTACGATCGAATAACATAACTTTGGTGAATTCTACAGTGCATATAAAATATTTGCGAATGAGAAGCCTCGGAGAGGAGAATGAACGAGTTATTGTTGAATACACAGATAGGTGTTTGGTCCACTAAGCTGGAGGAGAGTCACAACAGGCTTTCGCGATCGTCGACAGTCTGGTCGTATCACCCGCTCTGTGCCCGAAGTTATAGCTTATGCTAGATGGGCCACCGTTGAATATGGGTTATATAGAACGTAATACATAGCGTACGTAGAAGTAGGTACCATTGGCTATGTACTATAGTATACATATATATGTATAGGTGCAGCAACCACGAGAAAAGAGGCGCAATGCCTTTGACCCGCTTATGTTTTACGACCTCGTTTTATCACCGAAGACACGTGAAATATTTTCCATTATAATATTATCCGTCTCATATATTTCTTCAGTACCGCTTGCCGTTCGCACGTATTCGGGAAAAACCAAACTTATCACGGCGCAATGGCGCAAAAATATAATTTTTTTTTATCAACGCAATTTCACCAAAAGACATGGAGAGCAATGATTTTTATTTTTAACAGAGCTTGCGGTAGGTATAAATAAAAAAAATAAAAAAAAAAAAATGTCTGGCGTTACAACGACTCGGATTGTTTCGCGAGATGAGAATCACTTTTAAAACCGACAAAGTAGTGGTTTTTCGACTTTTCACCATCCCCGCTACGGAAATCGTGAAATACGCTCGCGGAGTTAAAAAAAAAAAGTAGTCAATCGGACCTACTCGTGATCGGAATAGCTCTACACGTCCATCTAAAAAGGCTCCCCAGTGATTTGAAATCACTATTCGACCGTTGATTGCTAGAGCGTCTGATAATTTAAATCAATTTTCCGGCATCGTCAGATCCTTCATCGTTTTAGCAGTACAGGACCGCTTTCGAGATTTTCAACCCCATCGATATGTATATATATATATACTAGAGGTTCCCTGGACTCGCACGCTACGCGCGCTCGCAAGTCATCAATTGTTTTATAGACAACGGTGCTGATATTCTAAAAAAGTCTTACCGCCGTGGGGAGCGAAAATATATTCTAAATCCCTCTGAAGAAAATGAAAAAAATAAGTCTCTCTAAATGGAAAGAAGTCCCTCTAAACGGAAATTAATTATTCATGTGAAATCGTACGACTATGACGTGTGAATAATTAACTGTTATTTCACTTTTTTTCCGTCGGGAGTTTTTTAATTTTTGTACATTTTTTTTCTTCTTATTTTGTTTCGTTCATCGCACATCGGAAATTAATTCCTTTGACGGCGACTTTGCTTTCTTTTGGTCAGCGAAATCGCGAGGCATTTATAACGAAAGTAAGCAACAACTAAAGGTGAAGGGTTGACGGCTTCAAAAGGTTCAGCTTCGGGGACATAGTCAATGAAATCACCCTTCGCTCGAGGCGTCGGGCGATCGATTTAGGTCTCTATATGCACAAACGACTAGCAAACTATGTTGAACGAGTATCTGCACACGAAGGTACGTATCATTCTCTACAGTATAGCGTGTTCGGTTTTTAATTACGCGCTCGATGCGTGAAAGCTATCACTCGAAGAGTAAAACATTAATTTTTTTTTGTACAATAAAGTTTTCCTATAACTCCGGAATTTTTTTACAAACGAATTAAGGGAAATGAATATTTGATGCAGAAAAGCACTCTCGCGCGTCCAATCGTTGGTTAAGCGACCGCAGACGAGATCTAAATAACAGTCGAGTAAGTCTCGCGTTAATTTCAAGTTTCCATCCAAGTTTCGCCATTCGAGTTAAGGGTTCGCTTTTCGCATTTCACGTTCCCTTTCATCTTCCTCTCTCGTTTTATCTATCTTTGTCTTTTCTCTTCTTCACTCTCTTTCGCCCCATCTCTCTCGTTTCATCACCGTAGATCGCTCTCGACCGTTTCTCGAGTCATTTTCTCTCGTGTACCAACCCCCTTCCCACCCCTGTATGTACGAAAAATTCACCGACGTGCTTTTTCGCTCGCTCGCTACCGTCAGAACGCTTAATCGCTGCCACGAGATAACAATGAAGCGAAACTTTCTATTTTCAAACGATGTATTTTACATTTTATTTTTATTTTTTCGGCCCGAACGCTTTTTAGGGATGTATGTATGTATATACCACACTATATAGTACAGTCTACTTAAGACGTTTCTCTAGCTGCTGGCGTCGCAAAACGACTTTTGAAAAACTTCTCTCACTTCGCAACTTTAATTTCTAAAGTCGAAAAAAAAAGAAAAGATGTGCCATTGATCGTTCGCACAATGGTGTAGGAGAGCTTTGGAGCCGAGGGAGTCGAGACAATTCTCGGTAGCACCGAGGGAAAGAAATTCGGATGACATGGGACGAGGGGGAAGGTATACTTTCCGACGAGTTTAATTAAGAAAATTTCACAAACTGGAATAATCGACGCGGCTGCGTTGGCGTGAGGCGAGAGCAACGATGACTCTCTGTTCCCAAACGTTCAGCGTTTTTTTTTTTTTTAATTTTTATTCTTCATAATCGAATAAAACATTCTCGTCCCTTTTATTATAATCAATTTTTACCGACGAAGTAATATTATTCACTGTGTACTCTGCTAATGGCTGGCCGACACGTGAATATTCATACGGGAACGTATGATAACGATAACGAGGCACTTTGGGTTTACATTTGCATCGGGATATTACACGCGAATTGCTACAACCGGCGGTCAACAAACCTGAATACATTTTTTATACAATGAAAAAAAAAGAAATATTTTTAAAAAGTCGTCGAAGTATAAATTCTAGCGGCACGAACTTCATGCACGATTATGGATAATGTTTCGTGCGCTGCAAAGCTGCGATGCGTGAAATGAGAAAACAAAAAAAAAAGACCATGCCAACTCGTATTTTCTCTCAAGTTATGACGCTATAGATATTAAAAAAAAAAAGAAAAAAAAATTCTTATAAAAATTCCCTCACTTTCAAAAATGACTTATAAAATAAATGTTTCTTCTCAATGAAAAGTCATTAAATTCCATCAATTAAACTTCAACGATCGATGACATCGATCAATACTATCAGTGCGCCACGCGAAGCCATGATTACAAAATAACAAGATGGAAATGATAAATATCCACATGGTATCGAGTCTCGTATTATTATCTCTGTATATCGCATATGTCTATCGCGACGATATTACGTTGAAATTTCACCCTCCAGCGATAAATTATCTTCGCCAAGTAGGAGTGTCAAGTTCTTGTGTCTATCCGGTGAGATTTCGCATGGTACCCACGAATTTCGAAGTAAACCAGCTAACTGCAAGATAGGAGAGAACCGCGAAGGGGCACAGTGGCAGGCAACGGATTATTTGTAAATTAATTTCGACAAGAGACAAGCGATTGAGAGAACGTAAGCAGTAAACAGTTCGTCCAGCTTGCAGAGGGCCTTGCGGTCGCGCGGTTAGGGAAACCTGCGCTCAAATGGGTGTGGGGGTGTGGATGAGATACGTAGCCGCACAATTCTCGCCACCGATCCGTTACGGAGTATATATGTGTGTATATGTTGCGCCGAGAAAGGGGGTAAGTGGCCGTGTATAGAGAATTCCAAACGATCAAGTTTCCAAGTTTCGAAATCGTCCGAGAAATTGAACCAGTGGCCAGGCAGTTAAATTACGTGTAACTCGAGACAACAGTGACACGAGTGTCGGCCGCACACCCAAATGGATGAAGGGTGCCAAGGGAACAATATCGTGTCCCTGTGGATATAGTACAGTCAAGATGCGCGCCCCTTGCACGTTCCCTTTAAGCATGAATCCTCATGTTGCCAACAGTTGTTTTACTCAGACGAGGACCCAGAAATTACGACAATACTGTTTTCTTCCGATAAGAAAATAGAAATCCCCGCATAAGTAGAAACGGAAGGTATTAATAGCACTTAAGTAGAATAGGTGCGGTAGGGTAACAAGTGGTGTTTAGAATTTGTGAACTATTTATAGTCGTATTATCGGGAAGTCTGACGGTACTGTAGTATTATTGTTGTATGTATAGCAAAAGATTCTATGTACTGATAAACCACATACCTATGTACGCGTACGTATGTCTGTGTATCACTCTACAAAACTACTTGCGAATCGACTAGCGGTACGCTTCTCTCGCGATACGAATTTTCATGAAAAGTCGTAACTTCCGGAGAAATTGAGGGGGAAAGGAAAGTGTGACTCGTGAGGATAGGAAGTATAAGTGAAAAAAAAGAGGGCAGCAGGCACCCTCCGTCGATGTTCCTTGTTCAGCTCTGCGAAGGGGGTGAGAATTACGCTTAACAGCAACCCGTCCCTCATTCTCGCGCCACTGAACGATTCCTCGCTGCTGGAATATCGAACACCGCCGCCTTTGCAGCAGCATTACCCACCCGCTCGACACACTTTTCGATCATTTCAAAAGTCGCAAGTCCCTTCTCCCCTCTTTCATTTAGCTTTCTTTTTTTTTCTCCCGTATCACGCTGAAGAATACAAAATTCTTTGGCAGACGGCGTACTACGAATTACCACGATGTTTTGCGTCCAAATTGATATCGAAGTAATTTACGAATAATTTCAGAAAAACCTGTTATTGATTTTATTCTCGACTCCGTTAAGTGTGATTAATTGTTATTGATTAATCGATTAAATTAAGTAATGGACAAAGCAATATGAGACTCTCTGATGTAACGTATAGCGAATATAATAACTGCTTGAGCGAAACTGACTCGTCCCCTCTTTAAACTTCGATGTTAGCTCTACACTCCGTCCACAATTCAATTATAAACTATATCAAAGCCATTATCGCGCTTGGTGGAAAATTCATTTGGCCGGCATTCGCGTGGGTTGAACGATGTTGCCAGTAAGAAACTGGCAACGTTTTAATGACTTCGAATGATTGTATTAATTACCGAGGTCCATTAATTAAATAGTTATACGTATAGATGGGGTTTGGGGAGGGAAAGTAAAGCTCGGGGAGTGGATCAGAGCGATAAAGTGAGATCGAACTACCGAGAGGGCAACGTTCTTACCATGTTGCGGGATAGCGGACAAAACTCATGGGGATCGTCGCCGGGAAGGGAGAGCGGGAAGAAGGGGGTGGAGAGGTGGGCTTCGCGTCCGCGAACGCCGGCACCGAGTAGGTGTTACTCCAGGCTTATCGGAAAACCACCCGTGGGAAATATCGATTATCGTTATACCGTGCGAGTTGCCCTCCGGCGGGCGTTACCGGCCATTCCAGTCACACCGCACTCACTCAGATAATATACTATGCTGTGATATTATATACATATATGTTTTATATGTCTGTACATTTAACGCGCATTATGTCGGTACTAAACTCTCACGTACCCTTATCATTCAACTTGATAACTCTCCGTCGTTATTCGTACCTTATTCCCGGCGAGCACGTGATGGCACTCGTAAGCTTTTGTAGTCACGACGGAAAACTTATTTTTTCGCATTAATAAAAAAAAAAACGATACAAATGCTCGCGAAATATCGAAAGAATTTTTTTTTTGCGGGATTGAAAAAATATGGTTTTTTTTTACGAAGTTTCAAACTGACTTTTGATGTGCAATGATAAAAACATATATATACCGGAAGAGTCGCTTAGTTAATCAGTTCTTTCAAAAATCACCGCTGAATATATGCCTACAGGGCGCGTATATTCAGAAGCCATTAATACCCGATCGGTACGTGCGCGGATTATGATTGACTGACCAAACCGAATAGCTGGAGGATCAGATGTTCCGATAGGATTTGGTTGCACACACGCGATCGTTCGATACATTATTCTACTACACATGTGTATCTTTAGAAGATGGGAATTAATGAATAAATTAGTTGTGAGCAATCAAGACGATAAAAGACCCGAAAATCATATAGTAAAACTGAAGGCTTTCGATCGCGGAGCAGTTAACCACGCTGTGGAACGCGGTAGATTAACAGCGATAGACTCGCCCCCAATGACCATTGGATACTCGGTTCGCAACCCTTCGAACGTCGGGAATTCTCGTGAGAGTAAAATCAAAAACTTTGTATCTTTACTCGCGATTCGACCGGACAAAGTTATTCGAATAAAGAAGAATTAATTGACAAATCTCTTCGCTGTAGATGAGATAAACACGAAAATCCGAGACGAGAACATACTAATCACGATTGAAGTTTAATGAAGTAAATATGAATGAAAATGATGCATTTTGGGTCGCAGGACGAGTGTCGTGGCGTGAGTGGTCGCACGAAGAGGAAGAGACCTCGGGCAATGGACGCGAGATACGTCGTCTCCGTGCGAAAGGGGTGTAGCAAAGGGGGGAATTGAGGTTGTGAGAAGTAATTCGAAATATTCATGAGGGTGGGGATCCCTCGCGATACACTTCATCATACATACAATGAATTTTGTATCAAGCAAGTGCAGAGGAACGCAAGGTGCCCGACTCATCGAGGCTTGCGAGAGCCAACGACGCGAAACGAGCGACGTATACAGACGTATATATAGTAATAACGAACGACGATAAAAAGAGAAACACGAGTTACGAAACGATACGAAAATATCATGTTCATTCGACGTTCACTTGTCGTTTAGTCGAGATTGGTTACATAAATCTACACCCGATGTTGTAGACTTCGGTGTATTTTTTTTATTTTTTTTTTTTAAGAATTAACGCGGTGTCAGGGGATTGCGCGTGTGATGAAGCGACCAAGAATTGCAGAGACATGGGAAACAGAAGTAAAGGAAGAGATATAGTTATGAGAATTGTTGAAAAAAAATGTCCCGGTCTGCGGGTCGGTGGAAGCCATTAAGGCAATCGAGCAACGCGTAAGCCGTAGTAGAAGAAATCCTCGGGGACCTGACCCATGACTCGTAAGAAATTGTCCCAAAAATACGATGTAGAGAAACTGAAACGGGGATACAGAACTCTACGAAACTTGTCACGTACTGATGGAACTATTCTACTTGCGATGAATACATTCGAGATTATTATGACTAATTTTTACAAGTCCCGAGCTGACTGCTCGCAACGTATTAAGGTAGTTATTGCGCGATAACGATTTTCTTACAAAATCAATGAAACTTTGCCTATTTCTTATTCAATGCTCTGAAAAAACATGTAAACATTTTGGAAATTATTGACCATCCGGAACTCGAGGAAATAAATTTCGAAAAATATGTCCGTATACACGGCGATACCTATCTGTTGTGAACATTTGATTACTTTTTCAATCGCAGTAAATTATTCGTTCTAACTATTTCAATAGTTTTTTTTTGTACAGAAGTTAGATGTTTGATGATACATCTCGAAAAATTTCGAAGCGATTCACCATCCGGTTCCGGAGTTAAAAAATCCTAAAGATCGTTTCATGCCGTTTTTAACGCTGGTACTACGCGCAGTCGCAGTCGGAATCCCTCACCGCGCGACCCGTGTCGCCTATCCCCTCCAGTCGAAATTTTCCCCCCGCGCGATATCTACCTTAATTACATCGCACTGATTCGATGGTATATCAAAAATTATTATTTTTAGTAGCTGCAAAACTTGATTGCTTATAAAAAACCTCATAAATTACTCTATCCTATTATAGTGCCGGAAGTAAAAAAGTATTGTAATAAAATTAATAACAATGTTCAACAATCAATAATAGTAATCGCGCGTGAGGTCTCGTCGCGTACCATCAATAAATTAATCGACCCACTACACCCGAAATTATTTCTACTATTTTATCTATAAATATCCCGGCAGTACATTGCGCCTGCGGCGTGACTGTTACAAAGTAGAGGTCGCCGACTTACCTTTTTTCTGATATTGGAACACGACAAAGTTGAATACATGGTTTTTCATTTCGTTCAATTGGGTTCGTCTGAGGCGTACACAGAAGCTTGCGAAACTCCTGTTCTCTATAGTACGCGGCAACAGCGAAGCACGTCTGACTCTGACGTCCGATTGATCGCAAACTATCGATAGGAACCCCGCGACTAACCCGATCGGGATTATTGATTTCTTTTCCATTTTTTATTTTATTTTCTCTATTTTTATCTTCAACGAACACACTTACCGGCCCATCCGGTCGGCACACTATCGCATCATAAAATATCGAGACATTTCTCAAGCGCACTTTGCTACAAGATCGAGTTTGAAATTCTAACGACCGAATGATGCCACTATGATAACTCGGGAAATTGCATTCGGTTGCTACGCCAATTCATATAGAGTCGTACATTATTTTTCATTCAGTGATCGATACTATCGATTAAGATATACTTTATAAATGTCGATGAATCTTTGCAGCATTGAATTTCTCGTATTTTCCGTGCGTATTGTGGAATAAATATATATATTTTAATGATCTTCAATAATACAGTTCATTCGGACGAAACGACGCATGCGCCGGAACTATAATTTTTTACTTCGTTAATACGAAAAGGTTAAGCATTCTATAGAATATTCGAGGGTTCGTCGTCGTTTTCGACTATCTCTCGACTGCCTTAATCATTTTCTCATAATCTCACATAAATTATATTCATCCGTGAAAAGCGAAATTTCGTCTCTTCCTTGACTTCGGAGACACAACCCCATTCTATCTCTCTTTATCCTTTAGATTTTCGCATTCGCTTCGTCCTTTTCTCTTCTTTCGTTGCGCTTACAGTCAGTCTACGTGCCATCCGGCTTTTCCGACTCCTCTCGTCTGCGGGGCTGTTGAAGCTATACTGCAGCTTGACAGCCGGCGGCAGAAGCACGGAAATTCTAATTGCAGGTTTTCCACGTCTTGGCCATCCACATTGCGTTTACTCACTGTCGTCTGCCGTCCGAAATCAAAGCTGTTTTCACTGTTTTTTTCCCCTCTCTTTCATCCTTTCGCCATCTAACAGCACACAATATCACTCGGCATTATGCACAACGATATTTCGTTGGCTTCGTTATTCTCGTCATTTTGCACCAAAATTACTTGAGAAATTCCAGCAATTATTTTTGGCACACGAATTATAAACGTATTGTAAACATCGAAATTATGAAAATATACGGTCTTTTAATTTGTTTCTAATCGTTTTCTGGTCTAAAAAGCAAAAAAAAAAAATCAAAATCGAGTCTGTAACATGGGTATCGAATAGATTTACTGCCTACAATTATTGTCATGCAATGTTTCATCAATCAATAAAATTCTTGAATGAAAAAATAGAAAATATTTGAACGGGACATTTTTGTTGGTAACACTGATTAATGTATATATGTACAGTATAGCATGGAAAATCCTTCATGACCACAATAGCCCGGTAACGTCGTTTGTCGAGAATATCGTTGATTCTTTGGATTACCAGTGTTTGTCGAGAGGGAGTGAAATAAAGCAACAGTGCCTCCTCAATGCCCCGAACGAGAGTAACAGCGACGTAGGATATGTAACGGGGGGCGTTATACAAAAGAAACAACAAGAAAAGAAAACCCGAGGGGTTATAGAAGTTTGTGTGAGCAAAGCACAGTCCAGATTCAGCAGGGGGTGAACAGCAGCCGTGCCTTCGCCCCGCGGTGGCCTCGGAAACGTCACGTTAAACTTCCGTTGTAGCGAGAAACGCGCGCCAGACAGCTGCTAAAGTGAGTGAGAGAAGGAAACGTGCGAATTGGGATTTCTGCGTAAGCGACGTTCCTTCATTGCATTACCGTCGCCCTCGCCGATCGCCGGTTCTGCATCAACAAAACATACTGTTGGCCGCACGAGAGTGTTGCCCGTCGTTTTGCGATGTTGAAGGTTGAAATAGAATTGGGTACAACGTGGAGAATCGAGAAGAGAGCTCCTCGGAGGGTTCGGATTTTCTTGCCAAACCTTCTTGCCAGAGGGCCGCCCAATCTTGTCGTCAAGAGCGCGCGTGGCTGCCGCTACGTAACACCAAGAAATAGAAAGATTGTACCTTTCGAAACCTACATCACGGATTTGCCCGTCGTCGACTCTGTGTCTCTCACCGAAATGCGTGAGAAGAAAAGAAAAAAAGAAAAAAAAAAAAAAGAAACCCTCTGGAAGTAAGAGCAGTCTGCCAAAAGCGGTGTAGCGACGAGGCACAGTGAGCTGAGCAACCGAATGCCAGCCCTTTCGTCGAGTCTCCGTGACGAATGATGCGTTCTCCCTTCGGGTGTTTCTCCGAAAATTGGATCCAAACCCAAAAATACTTTTACCTTTTCAGACTATAGAATAGTGCGAGACACACATCGATCAACGGTTCCTATACGGACGAGTTCTCTACGGCAATATTTCACAGAATAAATCGATTAGCTAATTTTTTTGAATAAAAATGTATCGATTAATCGGCGATTTTATGAATTTTATATTGCATATGGTTTTATTTTTTTTTATTTTTTTTTTTCGCACTATTTCTCACTGTCACTCTTGCAATATCAGTCAGGAATGGGCCGCCGAGCGTTGATACAAAATCGATTGGATTTCCCATTGAATACGTAAAAGAGCAATCCCGGCTGATAAAATTCAAAAAAAAAGTTTGATAAACGAAGATGGAACAGAGAGAAATCGATTCGATGGCGGGTCGCGGGTGGTGCTGTGGTGGTAGTTTTCACTGTCATTCGGATTAATTCACTACCACTGCTACTATCGTTCGACTCTCGTACCGATTCCTTTGTCCTCAAAGGATTAACATAGAGGGAGAATGAAAGAGAGAAAATGATAGACACAGAAAGTGAGATAGATAAAGGATGAAAGAGGGCACGGTGAGCGCAAGGGGTTAAAGGGAATTGAATCCGGTCCTATCCAACCAATCCTAATTCAACATTTGTCTCTAACCGTTCTCTCATCATCTCCTTTCATCGAGCATTGTTCCTATATATAAAGTGGAATGAACATTCACTTCAAACAGTAACAGGATCACCCGGAAGACAGTGTAACATTGGAATTGCAACTTCAGCGATGTTTTTTTTTTTTTTTTTTATCGCGTCAAAAATCGCCGTTTTTGTTCGTTTCCCCCGACATTTCAAAAATGTAAAAGCAAACAAACTATCCGAAAAAGATGAAAAAACGAACGAAAATCGATATCGCTGTAATATTAATCTCGTCAAACAAACCGAATGGCCCGGAACCAAAAAAAAAAAAAAATTCCAATTTTTTCGTTTATTGCTAACACACTTTGTTCAATTTTTACACACGATTTCCTTTGCCCAACAAACGATCGTATGTGAGCATTCACAGCAGCCGGACTATGCTTCAGCGTTCAAAGTACAAAGTGAACGCGAACAACAACAGAGCATCACGTCGAGTCTGTACAGCGAAAAGCATCGAGGCAACACGCTTTGTCTGCTCAACGTGGATAAAATCGGCTTCGTTCGCAAAAACGCATCGGTGAGAGTCTCCTCGCACGTAAAAAAAAAAAAAATACACGCGTGTATCCGGTACGATGAAGCTGATCTGATCTATAAAATATCATTTTTCACGTGGCGCGTACGTGTGTGCACTTTCGCCGCTTGTCACGCTATGCAAAAATACGAGTGGAACAACGATTGTGACGAGGAAAACGTCCATTCGCAAAAAGTATGTTCCGAGGGGGAAAAAAGCGTTTCGATTGCTCGCCGCAGTTACGCAGAGGAACCACTTGGCTTTTTTACACTCAGACGAGGTTTCAGCTATGCAGCATTTTATTCGACAATTTTCCAGTGTCGAACTTCGTGGGCGAATAGACCCGGGAGAGTCGTCTAATGCTCGCGATGATCGAAGAACCGCATCGTTTCAGAGCGGTGATGGCGGTGAGCGTACAGAAGCATCTATGTGGTTGAGCGGAAACCAGTGGGAAGAAGAAACATAGATATAGAATCGAGAAGACTATCCACCTGCTGTATAGCATTAAATGTATGCGCTTTACGTCGAACGGCCATCAATTTTGATGTGAGCTTAGATCCAATCGAACTATCTCTATGCGTCCGCGAACGACTTCCCCGGCGACTCTTTTCCCTATCGTCCCGTAATATCCGCAAAGGGATATTCGTGGTTTTTGCGAGTGTTAACCGATCGGCATCCTATACCGGAAGGGAGCATATCGCACCTCATCTTTTTATACACTACGGATTTTCTACGTTTCCCCGAAAGGTCTCTCTCGACTCGAAAAGCTGTTCCTTTCGACTGACTGCAAAACGTTTGGCAGGCTGTCTATTCCACGCTACACGTATCACAAATATTGATGGAAGTGCAGTAGTCGTATAATGCTAAAGCGCATCGAATTTAACGGGATTTTTTAATCAACGAGGGCATCGACGTGTATGCATCTCGAACGACTTCTCTCTATACGTTCTTTGCAATATCCGGAGGGATTCTTCGGAACTCGTGTATGATACTCGACGTAATATATTTTGAGAGGCTGTGGTCGATGTATACAATATTTATTTTCTTGCTGCGGCTTTGGAACGTCTTTTTTTTTATTTCTTTGAATTTTGGGCGAAAAATCGGAGTCGTTTCAATCGGAGTCCTCTTCGGAAACTCTAAGAGAGGGATACTTAAGGAGATCTGCGGGACCTCACGATACATGATTTAGAAACAGACAGGCGAACCGTCCTCTCCAAAAATATACAAAAATTCAAACGAAAAGTAAACAATCCGAAAGCCTTTAACCTCCAAAATGCATGTCACGAAAAGACAACGCATTATAAAAACAAGAAAACATAAAAAAAAACGATCAAAGAAAATACGAAGAGGGAACTTTAAAAAATCTGAAGACGACTCTAATTGGGGTCCAAAATATTAAAAGTCACATTCTTCGCCACATTCTTCGCGCTCCATCTGCTTCTCTAACTTATTGGAGAATCGGAAAAAAAAGTAAAATTTAAGGTACGCTAAATCGACAGTGATGAATTCATGAAATTTCAAGTTAGTCTCAACGCGTGTGAGAAGCTGTTTACAATGCTATCAATTTGAAATTAAAAAATTTTAAATAATAAAAATGTTTGATGACAAAATATTTGTATTTTCGAAAATATTGAAATATTGAATTTAAAATTTATCTCGAGATTTCACGTTAATAAAATTGCCTTCGAAAATCGGTAGAAATCGAAAAATTTGTGCCGAATATTGAAGAAAAACAAAGTATATCAACGCACTAGAAAAAAAAATTAATCAACACTGCATCGCTGTCGTTGTATCGAGGGGGTTGAATCAATTGACCCGAGGGGGTTGAATCAATTGACACATAGAAATTCTCGTGACCCAAATAGACACAACTAGGCGTCTCTAATATACACAGCTGCGTACAAAGTATCTATGCTTCCTGAACGGTTTAGCGAATATCGCTTAGAATATCTTGGAGGTCTCCTACTGATATTCGCAGCAAGTCTCGGAACACTCGGGTTTCGTATAGCGCGGTGCTGTAGAGTGCCGAAAGGGGTAACACACCCCGCAGAGCAATCAAGAGCGGTATGCAAGCCGCGTAGCGAAAGTGGATTTCGGCTCTTTGTATACTCTGAGTAGTCGCGAAACGAAAGAGGAAGGAAGGCGGAGGGAGAAGGGGATGAATTTTGGGACCACCGCGAACCTTCCCGTGTTGCCCCCGCCAGACTTGTATGCCAAAGTTCTCCAGAACGTGCCAAACGAAACGCTGAAGCTCACGTTGGCTTTCACCACTGCGAAAAGCTTCGCCCGAATGCGAATCTTTTATTCTACGTCTGAAAAATCCTAATCCTCAGCACGCACTGTTCTACACCAACGGCAATATTCACTCTGTTTCTTAACCCTATTTTCCGAAAAATGTTTCATTGTTGCTTAACCATCCTGTTGTTTTAACGGGACTGCACTGTTATTATAGAACTGACGAGAGTTCATGCAGGTTGAAATTCCAGCAGCTTTTCAAACACTCCGCTTTGATTGAAAATGATTCTATTGTTCCCTACATTTCGCAATGTTTATTGTCCCTCTTTTCGAAAACAGATTCCGAGAAGCGAATATGTTGCGAATTTATATGCTATAACTTTCACAAATGTAAGAGATACGGCTTCAGTAGATTGGATATACTCCGTTATACGCTCGTAGTAAACCACCATTGCGGTATCATGATGTATCTTAATTTGTTCGAAGCTATGACAGCAATTAAATGGAAAATACGCTCCTGTTATACGAGAATTCCCGAACATGCGTAGTCCCGAAACGGCTATTTGTTTGGTTACCGCAAAAGAGCCCTTGCTGGTTCGTCGGTTTGTGTTAAACACACTATAAGGAATTATAGCACACGTTCTACGATAAGACTGAGTGAATCGAGAGGATACATTTAAAAGTTATGGGTAATTTCATCTTTGTAGGGATAACGATGAATTACTCACGGGTGGCTTCCGTTATTGTACGGAAAATATAAATATCCGGTGTTAAAAAAACTCGGTTTCGAACGCAAACTTTCAATATGTTGTATATTCATTGACGAGTTCACCGAGTTTAATAAAATTTCGCCCTGCGGCGTTTGGTACGATTGCGTAACGCAATCACGTTTATTATCCAACTCTCAGAGCCCCCGCGTTATTCATATACGTATGCCTATATATCAGTGTATATCATGTCCGGATATATACAGAACAAACGCCCGTCAGGCGGTATAGATTACGCTTTGACCGGAGTATTTTGCTGCCTGGTTGGTGCGATTTGATATTATTCAATATACCGCTGAAAGGACGTATATCGTTTTTGTGTACAATCCGGCGCCATAATTACGACGCGCCCATCGCCTCCGATATCGATAGACAAATGAAATTAATATAATCAGACTTGGCAAACAAGAGCTGTGATTCTACACATTCTACACCTGTTTATGAACATAAATAACGTTTATATTACACAGTGTGTATGTGTTAATTTCATGGAAGCACGCGCTTGATATTTTGATTTTTTTGCTAATCGAATCAATTACGGAGAGAAGGATCTGATACAATTTACCATATATCTGTTTAAAAATATCGTAAATTTCTGGTAGTGTGGAGTCACTATGTAAGACTGTGGGGACTCAATGACGCCACTTGTCGAAAATGACGAGAACAGTATGAATTTCTACCATAGAATATAGTTAAAATTCCCATAAATGTGGTAAAAATTCTGATAATATGCAGCATTTTCGTGATAAGTGGCGCCACAGTCGATTTTCATCAGGTGACATAGTAATTTCCAGAAGATCCCTTCTCTCCGGGAATAAAAAGTAATTTTACAAAAATTTAAAAATTCCCGAATGAAAAAGGAGAGTACGATGAAGAAATTGTGCCAACGAAAAATAATTGAATAATTAATAATTATTCTCATATTATTTATAACCAGGAGATTTATACGTTACTGAGTATGAGAACCTCCCAAATATATTATGCGAAAAATAATTTTTTCTTTTCTGATTTTTTCTGAAAAAACGTCGTTTTATAGTTTCATTTCGACATTGTCAAGTGCATAATTTTTTTAAGTCTTTATCTGTGCAGAATCGCATTTAATTGTAATAAAACATAAAAATGGACGCAGATTGTGATAAAAAGAAACTCTGTGCCAAATTTTGTCAAGTCATTTTTAGTATTTTCGGAGAACGTCGAATACCAAGGAAATACGGAAAATTATATTTTCACAGTGAAAAGCATATAACACGCGTTTCTTTGCCTTACGAGCAGTGGAGCCCCTTTTTACATACCTGTAATGCGTTGGCAAAAGTGAAACTTTGTAGAAAACTATGCGTAAATGGCACTTGTAGCGTTGTTGCACACTTTTTTAACACTCTAATTACTTTTTCGTGGCGCTACAGGCATACAAAGGGTGAGTTTTTGTGCTTTCGTTACAAAAAGCCATACGTGACGCGCGCGCAACAAAACGAACACACAACGAAGTTGAAGTTAACAGCACTCATCTTCAACTCGTACAACAGACAGCACTTCCCTTTGGCTCGTGCTACTGCGGTACTCGCTTTCGGCTCGTATAGGAAACTTCAGATCCTTTGTCAAGAGTCCGCTTTTCAGGACTTGGATGACAAAGTACTATTATTAAATGTGTAACGTTTGCTTGACATTTTATATGATTGATAAATGAATCAATTGCTTTCCTCTGTAGTGCTAAAATTTTAACCTTTTTCATTATTAACAAAATGTTTATATTTTTAAATGCAGTATCGTCGTGTCGATTATTTATACAGGTCTGTTGTACATTTTATTGATATTAGAAACTATTGAAATTCCATGGAAAGTGTGAGTATTTGGCGCGATTTGTGTATTCAGGTGCTCTACAAAGAGCTCTTCCATCTAACCGTCACATTATACTGCAATAACATTGTTAAAGCGAGATGAGCGCTTGAAGAGAGAGGGAGAGAGAGAGAGAGAGAAGAGTGGAAGGCGGGCAACAACACCGACGTCATATACATATCGTCCGTGAATCTTTTGTCTCAGCAGAGCTCGCCAAACGCATCACTTAAAATTTGCTTACTCAAGCGGCTATTGTATACAAAGGTTTGTACATATATATACAGTATATGTATATATATACACATTGTTTGCCTATAATCAAAAGAAACTTTCTACTCAGTGTGACCCATTAAAAGAAAAATTGAAAAAATATTAAATGAAAAAAAAAAAAACTTCGAGCTTTTATTCTGCGCGTTTTACAGTACTGTTTAAAAAAAAAAGCAAACAAAAATCGTACAATTTTACAATCGAAAATTGTAGTTGCTCTCGACGAAGAATTTATCGTCGTTGTAGCAACAGATTCGGATAAAATATCGTTCGCAGCAGGTTGAAGTGGATATAAAACTTTGAAGAGTTCGGTGGAAATCTGTACCGGATTTTTATATAGCTATATCGTGTTGTTCGCGATATATACTGTGCGATAAATCAGTGCTCGATGGTAACCGAGCGCGAATAAAAATAGCCGATAAATCATGAATTACCGCGAGAATGTACGCATCTCTCTAATGTACGGGGCACAACGTTCAAAAGTCAATCAAACCTCGGGCAACCGGAGAATGAACCGTCGTGCAGCTTCAACAGCAGTTTTTCATTCTCGAGTGCACTACGACAAGCGCATCGATATTGGTTTCTCACTCATCCTCTGTGACTCTATCTCTCTCATTGCACTCTCGAGACGGTTTATCTTCGTCCGTGAATTTCCTCGACTTATTTAACGTCGGATTTGTTGATAAATCAACAAATATAATATTACTCTCGTTTATTACATTCGTCGAAATATTTTCGTGACTAAAACTTTTGCGACAATCGCTCATCTTTATTTTCCTACAATTTTAAATTAATTTAAATCAAATAACATGTACTTCATGCGCATAACTGATGTCTAGTAAAATACAATCTCGTCAAGTTGCGTTGCCAGGGAAATTGAAAATTTTGTAAAATTAATTTAAATTATCTTGGCATCGATGCTGAAAATGCGAGGATGCGCTATAAACGCTCCATTTTACGCTCGTAGTTTTCCTCTCCACTCGCCGTGACCTCGCCGTGAGCTTTTCGCCATGCGCGCTTATATCGCCGCCAACTGTTCATTACACGTCCAATAATCCTTCAACTCCGACGTTAATCTTCGTTCCTCATTGTCGAATGAACGGATCTCGCTGCTGTGCTTCAACCGTCTCTTATACTCGCTCGTGCATAGTCAGCTTCTTCAAACGCGACCCTTTACTTTTAAATCCGTCTCTATTTTCTGCATCGTAAATCCCTGTCTCGATGGGTATTCTATAGCGTAAATTTCGAGTATTACGATCTTTGCCAGATAGCGCGAAATTAAAAACAGAGGTCGGACGCTGTATGCAGATAATTCGAAGATAAATTATTGATCAATATAGAAATGAGAGATTTAGGAAAACAAAAAACTAATAAACCACAAAAATTGGCGCGGTGTACGAAATTCGAGATATTTCTCTAAATTAATTATTTGTTGCAGTAATAATAGAAATATCTCGCGCGATCCGATAAGTATTGTTCATCGACATAACTCTATAGAGGTATAATACCGTGTATCGAAATATCGCTCGATTATTCAAGATAGCTAACATAATATCGATAACTTAGTCGCCCGCATCGTTCCAATAGCTTTGCGATAAGAACCCGGCCACGATATTATTATGACATTATACAAATATAATACTGCGCATTATATATATATTATATACTATAGCTAATACATCGTATAGATTTTATTCACGATTTTTCTCGTTTCTCGATTCTCGGATAATCCGCGTGCATATCTATTCGCGTAATAAGCCGAAAAGGAGGGGATCGTCCGTCTATTCTGAAATTCTCTTCTTTTTCTTCTCGATATCAGCGCATCGTTTCTCGTGTAATAAAAATGATACGACGAAGCGCGAGCAATTTTTTTCTCCTTTTTCTCTCCCCTCATTTCTTCGTCACTCTTTTCCCATCGTTTTGTCGTGTTCGAAACGAGAGAAAGATAAAGAGGGATCCAGTTCTTCTCGTCTATTTGGCCCTTTCTCGTCGCCGCGGCTGCCACCCCCGCCTATATATAGAAAACCCTCCCGCGATCTCATCTGTTCTCCGGCAATCCGGCTCGCTTCGCGTCTGCACGGGACACACGAACTGCGACGGCATTTAGTGTAGAAAATTTATTAGCCTCCCCCCTCCCTCCCCTCCCTCCCTCTCCTCTGCTTGAATTCGCGCCTCTCACTCCCGCGAAAGCCTCGAATCGACGAACAAAAGCTCACATTTAACGAGGAATCCATAGCTACGGATTCGTTGGGATTTTCTCTGTGCCGATTTAACGCTCGACGTAGGTACCCCAAAAATAAAGGCATTTTTTGTCAACTAACGCTGATAAAGGCTCGAAAGCAAAAGCGCACAGCGGAAATTCCAAAAGCGTTCTCGTTCAATGTACCGAATAGGGTCAGTCAAACAACCTTTATATCTGCACGCTTTGTCATACGTCGTGTTACAGCGTACATCGCGTATGGAAATCTGACGATAGAATACTATAGTTTGAGGTCAGCGAATGGCAAGTTTTTCGGTGGCAAGTGTTTCGCTCTGGAAGAGCGATACTGGATACCTGGTTAGGATAACTTACCCGTTTCTTGATTCTTTAGATCCTCGTGTAAGAAACCGTAAAACCGTGTCCCTCGCAAAATGAATTATATGTTATTAGAATCGTAATATTTGTATAGGATAACAATTATAAGGTAAGGGAGTTCGTAGAGCTGTTGCTAGTTCTATGTCTTTGCCTCATTAATTCTCCAGATGAGGCATTTCTGCCTCATCTGGACCACACATGAGCCCTCAATCCCTCGACGACTGCCTTATCGCCGGGGTAGTGGTGGGCCCTCGTTGGTGGGACCTCAAGAGCCTCTTTGTACCCCTAATATAAGCAATGGCGTAGTCGGCATCGAGTGTTATTTCGCTGTAGTTAAGCGGTTGAATTTAATGTTGCTTTCACTCGAAAAAATACACTAGGCATGTCCTGGAAAGGCTCTGGCTGGAAAATCTGAGTTAAAATGACTTCACTTGCGACGTCTCGCAGTTAAGTTCGATTGACCTCTCCCTAACCTCCTGGTTAACGCAGCAACTAACGAAATTCGTAATTTCTTTTAAGGCGTTTTTGCTAACACCTCGCCACGATGTGTTTAGCGTAACTTGTCGAAGACGAAGTTAACATCAATCGAGAAAAATAATGACGTGCTTAAAAAAATGTCGGCAAATGTTTCGTAGAGATGATGGGCATTTTGGGCGAAATTAAAGTTATGACGATGTTATCGTCGACCAGAAAGTTAACTACAATCAATAGGTTATTCAAATAACCTGATCGACCAATAATAGGTTATTTAAACAACCGGAAGCCAGAAGCTGGAAGCCAGAAGCCAGAAGCCAGAAGCCTGGCTAGATGAATGAAATTTGCTTGCATCTAGACAGCGGCGTGTTTAAATTTCTACACGGGATACGAAACGAATGCATTTTCGGCATATGCATGAGTAAAAACAATAGCAGCGCTTCAATTCCAATGTTAAAATTTCGAAAATGTTGTAGTTTTCCGAGCAAACGAACTGTGCATTCATTCAGAACCATTGCGAATTCATTAGCAACAGTTTGAATCAAACTCGCGCGTAGAAAACGAAGCGATACCATAGATCCCAATGTGAAAAATGGAAGCAACGAATTGCAAAAAAAAAAAAGAACGCTTGCACCGTAACCGTGCGATGACGTCGACGTGAGTAATCGTTCACCAACCGCTGAAGCTCACTGCACCGAGAGCAAATGGTGGAACAATGCTTTCCAACCCTTCCACCAAACGAGAGAGAGCAAAGAGTTGGACATTAATTCCACTGGCAAGAACAGAGTCTGACCTTATAGTTCAGCCCCAGATCTCTCTCTTTACCTTCAAACTATATTGTGGCCGAATATTGGAAACCACTGGGTTACCAAAAAAAAAAAACCCTTTCGGAAACTTGATTCCCAGTATGTTACACAAGACTATCGGCGCTCTGTCCGGTTTGCTGTAACTACTTTATTTCCGTCAGAGATTCGGTGAAAAAAAGGTGGGAACAAGTCTCGTTATTAAGGGAAACTAGAAGCGGAATGAAGTTATGAAGTATAAAGAACGTCCAGCATACGTTTTACGTTCGGGGGAAATATCGCGAAGAAGAAATATGCCGTGTCTCGTCGTATGAGAAAGTGTTTATATCGTGTTTGCGTTGAAAAGGTTCTCGCGCTTCGATAACATAAATCGTGACAAATAATACATTCCCCGACGGACATCTGTGGAATATGTCGTCTTGCGGGAATCCAATGCCGTTGATACTTTAACAGTACGAATGTCCAGACGTAGACAAGAGCCAAAATAAGCAAACAGAAGTACCGAGCGCAAGAGATACGGAACAATCTAACTTCGTGTGACGCCATCCGATTCGCATGAGATTCAAACCCATCCCACCCCCAACCAATGCCGTCCTCACTACTGTCTCGCTTGTCCTTCGATCTCGATACCTCTTCTTTTCATGTGGCCCCCAGACGCCCCGACAGCACAGGTGGAAACTCTAAACTCGTTCGATCCCATCGTTCCGAAACGACGTTAGAAAAACATTATTCGACACCGACAGATGGGCTATCCGTTGAACCAATTTCGCGGTGAGTCTAATGCGAAGATGATATATGATTCTCGAGCTTTAACTGTCGTTATCGAAGCGTCTCACGTTATTTATAACCAATCTTTTCCAGTCCTTGAAGGCGAAATATAATAAAAGCGTCTGCTTTTTTGAAATAACAAAAAATTAGATAATTCTCGAAAAATATTAACCCAAATTAATCTTCTGCGTATGTTAAAAAAATTTCGAATTTTTTTTTTCGTCTGTTTTGGTGATTCACTGAAAAAAATGTTAATTTGTAGTTAATAAACCAATTGAGTCAAGTAATTGTCGAGTTGAGTAATTGACTCTTTTTTAATTGTGGAAAATAACGCTCGATAACATTTGTTGATAGTTAACAAATATCTTTTGACTTCATTTGATAGTAATAACTAAATATTTTATTGGCTGTAACCAATTTGAATTTCATTAACTATAAATAAACTTTTTTCTCAGCGTACAGTTGTTTAACGACGTAGCATATGTATTGCAAAGTGTTGATATAATTGTGTAATACTTCGATGATCGTTAGAACAATTCGTTGCAAATGATTCGGGATGAAAAGCCCGGGAGGAAGTAAGAATGGTTCGGTTGGGATGGTCATTTCCGAGGTAAAGTGCGAAGTGTTAGTCCCGTTACCCGAGAGACTGCTAACGAGTTGTCCCTCCGCTGCAAAGCGTAGACGTTTCAAGATGCTTCCGGAACGGAAGAGCTCTCGCTAACTTCGGTACGACCGAGACGACCGTCGACGACGGCGATATTCAATTCCCGAAGATCGATAGGGAGGCAAAAGCATCCTCCGCTCTCTCTATATATCTCTCGCTCTCACTTTTACGACAACGAGAGGACTCCGAGGTTCGCTTGCTGGCTCCGTTAGCTCTCGGATAGCTTCTCGCTAGCGCGCGGGGCAGTTTATTCGTGCGCTCACTACGAACGCGTTCTACTAGTCTATTGCTTTCTTACTCTCTCTCACGTTGAAACTTTCGGTCTACCGTACTTCTGTCGACTTCCAGAGGGATACCGCAGCTTCCACCGCTGCCAGAAGAAAAGCTTTTGCCTGGTTGGTGCGACAGACGCCTTCCCTTACCCGGGACTTTCCGCCAAGTTTTAATGACGATCCGTGCGCCCTTAATTTATAATGTACCTACGCCTTTCAACGGCTGATTCGCGCGTTGGCTCGAGGCGCGAATACTGCTAACCGATGGCTGGACCATCTCGGTAGCGCGAGACATAAATTCAAAAGCTTTTCAATACAAGCCAAAAAACGGGGGTACGGCGAGACCCTTGCGAAAATTTCATATCTTTGTTCTCGATCAACCGACCGAAATGCAACGTAATATTGTGTATTCCTCGAGCCACGAAACTTGGTACTCTCGCGAAAGTTCCAAAAGTTGAGATACTCCGTCGAGATAATAGATCCGACTTATTCGAGATCTTGCAGAAGACGAGAGAAAACTCCGTAAATTGCGTGTATAAAACGCACCCAGAGAGGCTGTGAAATTTCGTAAATATAAAAAATGTTTAAAAACTTACGAAAAATAAACTGAAAGAACGAGAATATTTTTTTGCACAACACTTGGAAAAATAAATGACGTAACCTCGGGCGATTATATGAAATATCAAGCTTGAGAAGAGCGTATAAAGGCGTATAAAGAGTGATGATACCCCAGTGTAAGGTATAGGAGTTTAACAGAGATCGTTTCGCGCATCAGAGCGATGGTTCAACTGTCTGGTAAAACCCGAAGGAGGCCTGTATATGGTCCACGACGGAGAGCAAGATGTGTAGTAACGGCCGACTTACGGCATATCGCGACAGTATTCATTTTATGAGTCGTTCGTAACGTTCTCGAAGGATAAACGTAGGAAAGTGTACGTAGATAAACGCAATGGCATACCTCGATGGGAGAACGTAGGGACGAAATTACTCGTACTTATAAGCTCGCGAAACTACCCAGAAGTAAAGCAAAACCATAAACAACAGGGCGTCCCAAAATTTATTGACGAAAAAAAAAATTCAGAGTCGCATTGACGATTCGGAAAATAAAGTGATTCCGTATACATAGCCATACATAATCTGTATTACGATCTTAATATACGAGAAATATTTTCATATAATTTTTTCGTAAAAAGGGTTACAAAGGGTTCTCGCATGGAGGATCATAGTAGGCTCGGCAAAAAAAAAACTTTTCGGCAGTCAGGAATGCTTTATGATTTTGTGGAGAATTTCCGTAGCATAACGATAGCTGAAGCTCGATGTCTGCTTGGAAAGACGACGCCTCGAGGAAGCGTCCGTATCAAGGATGAAAGCCGAAAAACTTCGATCGAGCTGACACTGCGAACTGTGTTTGGCGGCAGCAGTAGTAGCAGCAGATTTCGTACACGTCGAGAGTAACCTAAAGGGTGAAAAAGCGAGATAGCAAACGGAGGAATGAGAGAAGCACGCGACGCAAAAGAACGGGGGGAGAGAGAGAGAGAGAAAGCGAGAGAGACTGGAGAGCTCCCTGCTTTTGGTTCTCCCGTTTCGCTTTGCGCTCCCTCGCGCCGTGCTTTTCCACTGCAACCCTCCCTGTTTACACGCTTGCACTCACTGTCGACCTCGCATCCGATCCAATCGATTCACCGCATTTTCTAGCTCGCTCTTGTGCTTCTTCCATCCCACCGTTTTCTATCTCGACTGCTATATATATTTTCACCATTTTCGCTCTTTCTCTCCCTCCCCGCTCGGTGTCTGGCTTCATACTCGCCGTTTCCACTTGCCGCACAGGCAGCTACGGCCACACTTCTCGTTCGCGTTCAACACACTCGCTCTCCGTTTTTATTCAACGAAGTTCACGTATGTGCGTCTTTCTCACGACGAATCAAACTTTTCCAGCAAAAATTCAACGACTCCAAGAACGAAGCGCGGGTATACGAACGAATCGTGCAGTATGCACCGCACTAGACTTTCCCCGCGCGTTTCGCTTCGGTAGATTCCACATATTTTCTTATACACGAGAGAGAGAGAGAAACAGAGAGAGAGAGAGAGAGAGCTCTCAAGATTGGAATCTCGAACACTTGCGGCAGCGGGGAGGAGTACAGAGCTTTTCTAGATACTGGGATGAAAGGGGGAAATATGGCGAAAAGATGTATAAGCGTGAGGACATATGTGCAAAGAACTCGAGTGTACTTTCGCGTTTTTACTTTACGAATGGAGAGGAGGAACTCCTCATAATTTAAGTCGTCAAGACCGGGTGGAGTGCTCATATATTTTTATTTACCCTTTAGATCCTCCACTTCGACGAATGCATGTCTCCTGAAAGCTCGAAAAATTTGTGTGCACATTCGTAACTATCGATGCATCGTGATAAATTTTCAAACGCGTTCGAAATTTGAACAATTTATTCATACAGATTTCGAATGATCGATCGATCAACGATCATCCTCAGGGCAACAAATGACAAGTAGTATAAAATATATGCGCTAACGACGAGTCTCTAATTGGTGTGAAAAATAACACGAGATTATAGATTTCTCGTAAGGTAAACAATTGGCCCATCGAGACCGTCATATGAGGCGCGGAAGCAGGTGTTTCGATTGTACCAATAACATTTACACAGTCGTCGACGAGTTCACGGTGGAGGTTGCTACGCAACTATCGATAGTTTCGTCTCTCTACTTCGCATTTACTAATTACGAAGGATACCAGATAACGATGAATTTAATTGGCGTGAAGTCGCGAAAAATAATCGATCTATAACGAAAAAGAATAAAGGATACAGTTATATTGAAGGGTAAAAACGAATGTGTGAGAGAGAAACAGAGCGAGAGAGAGAGAGGGAGAGGCCAGGTGGCATTGTGTACCGACAGCGTTAGATACGTAGGAAAGGCAAACACGCCTCGTCGATTGGTTAAAATTGGAGTCCCGCCTGGTCGACAAGTGCAACGAGAGTATCGTGAGGGCAAGAATTGGGGGGAGGAATACCGGCTGCTGCGCCACTGGACCAATTTACTTCGAACCTTTTCCGTACAAACGTTCTATATTGCTCGACGATACAGAATTTCTCTCGCTCGATGCCTCTGTACTACCTATCTCGCGCTCTCGTTACATAGAGTGAGTATGGGTAGCGGTGGAAGGGATGGTCGCGATGTTGCACTGGCTCTCTCGCATTATCCATTATATATATTCCCGTACTCCCGATGTAGTCTCTCGAGGGTAATCCCCCGCGATAAGCCATACGAAACTGCGGGCGCGAGAGGGAACGAACGTCCCGACAGAATCCACGCGGTTTATCCGACCCCGAGAGTTTGTTTGCGATTAGGTCGAACTTTTCGGTACGAAACTAACCGTCCGCGACATACTATGGGAATCCCCCGTTAACTTTAACTGTATGTCGTACATATACGGTGATATCGTATGAATGTCACGTTTAAAAAAAAACAAATGAATAAAAAAAAAAAAAAAAATCAACGAAGATACGGAGTGAAATGGCTCGTGATTATGGATGAATGAAATTTAAGCTGTTACGCATCGTCAAGTTGCACATTTTTTTTAATGATTACTTCGTTTACTTTTCAACTTATATTTTTCAATGTAATGCGTCAAAATTGATAATACGAGTCTCGTAATAACAGTATATATAGTATACAAAGTTTGACACTTTTCGCTTGACGAAATATTGTGTTTGAAGTCCATATTCATTTTTACGAGATACATTTTTTGAAAAAAAAAAAACCGGCCATTTTTTAATATTCTTCACCAAGGGCGCGTTACAATTAAAATCGAGTCAGCTGGTACACACGACACAATCAGCATGAAATATGTGAATGTGTACAGCGGGAACACGTAATTGGGTGTTATGAACTTGTGGGTTGGTGAACGCGTTGGCTTTCAGTCAAAGCTCGTTCGCTCGTACGTTCTCATTCCAACGGAATTCTTTTATGACGAATTCATTAGTAATCAGACCGTTGGCGTCGAGAGTAATTACGAACGACGAGTCAGGGAAACGTTGGGAAAACGAGTACACATTAGATAGGTATACGGGATACTCTATACATACAGCGTATGTTCACTGCAGTTGTAAGGGCGGATAGAGGGCGGTAGGTGTAAAAAAAACAAAATCTAAGTGCCCGCCTCGAATGCGCCAAACGAAGCTACTTTGGGTCTGAGGGTTGTGAGGCGCGTACCACCCTCGCTTTTCCCGTTCTCCACCGTCGTCGGCTAGCCGGCAGTTACACCGAAAGCTCGGAAAAATCAATATGTCTCGCATTTCCACCGAGAGTGTTTGATAAAGCCGTGAAATGTTGCAATATCCGTCGTGTAATACTGTGTAAACACGCGACAAAAATCTCTTTAAAAAAAAACCCGATATTATAAAAATGTTCGTGCCGATTTAATTGGAAAGAAAAATTGTATCGAACATCCATAATTTAATTCGCGTTCCGATCGATTGAGATAGATTAATTTCGCGCTATTATACGGCGAAAAGAAATCGGTCGTGTTTTTTCTTTTTTTTTTTTCATACCGGATAATAGATTCCCGACTGTCCTTAATCACTTCCGGCGCAATTTTATCTTCATTATTTGGAAAAGTGCTGTCCGACGTCGGCAGCTCGAGCGCATAGAAGAAAAGGATTCTGGAGCTTTCCCCGTTTGACCCGACCTCGATTCTTTCATAATAGATTGAGATGAAAAAAAAATCTACAAAGCGCGCGGGAGGAAGTGCCAGGGAACGGGGAGATCTCGTCTTATCCATATTTGACCATTTTTTCCGGTAGCGAGATGGAAAAAATTCTTCGTTTCATTCGCAATTATCTGTTCGTGACTTTTCCTCAATTCCGTCTCGGAGTTTCGCCATTCATTTTTTTTTCTTTTTCTTTCACTTTCTCTCGTTCGCTGCAACGAGCCAGTAGAGAACACGTGTATATTCCTCCTGTGCTCGACGCTAAGGATACCGAGCCGCAATGACGTAGGACTGTAGTTTCCGCCGAAACGGCCCCGATACATTAATGTTTCAGGAAATGGAACTGCGGCGGAACGTTTCGCTCTCGTACCAGAAGCTACTGGATAAATGTATATATATATACATATATACATAGACAATGGTTTAAAGACGGTGGAGGTCTGCAAACCCCGAGTATTCTCTTGCCTCCCCCGCGAGGTTCTCTCCAACTTTCGAAATCGAATTATTCCCGCCGTAAATCCGTAGCCAAATGGTCCAGTCTCTCGAAAGATATCCCGAGGGTCTGGCGAATAACGGTGGGGGAGAAATGAAAGCAAATAGTGGAAAAGGGATAAAATGCGAGTGTAGAGTCTGTACTGCATGTAGCAGAAGGGGAGACGTCGATTTTCTTTTTACCCTCCCCGGTCCTGAATCAATCTTTGCCTGAATTATTTAATTGGATCTATTTATTACAATCCGAAAGTCGACGATTTTATATATTTACCGTATGAACTTTTTCAATTTTCACTTCGAGTTCAATATCGGGATTGCTGTTGTTACGAATGAATGTGTATATAATATTGAGAAAAACAGCATTCGGAGAAATACGTGGCAAAAGGTTTTTTTTTTAATTTTTTTTACGGTTTTATATTTCATTAACTCGATGTGGGGGAAGCCGCTGAATATCGAGAATGAACAAAGTTCGGAGTCGACGAGCGGCTGGTTATGTGTGGAAGCTTCGGCTTTCCGGAGAGACTTTCGAGTCCCTCTAGTCGAGAGTGCGGACCACGGTGTTTGCCGATGCTCAACGCGGCGCGCACACCGATGTGTTGTTAATGTCGTGTAACGAGTAAGTTAATGGGCGGGTAGTGTTGAGTATGAATTTCACGGGAAATTCGAGACTAAGGTAGAAGAGCTTCGTTACAGTTGCCGATAATTTCTCCATACCTTCCCTCCGCTCTACATTCTATTCCCTATTTCGCTCAACGATCCGTTTCATTCGTTAAAATCTTGTTACTCCGAAAACTATGTTACAAGTTTGAAAATTTTACTTTATTAATTAAATTAAACCCTTAATGACGAGTAGAGACTTGGGGTCTTAGAGGTATGAAATAGTTTTAGCGTACAATTATTTTATATAAATTTCGAGAACCGAATTTCCGACGAAGAATTTTCGTCTTAGACGAGATTCCGCGGACTACGATAATAACCAAATGTGAGAGACGCGATTATGAAGATTAAAAGAAACTTAATTAAAAATTCACGGCGAAGATCGAGCCTTAGCAATATTTCATCCCCTTGCAGTAGCAAAATATAATGAGGGCGAAAAAATTATTTTTTTTTATTTCGAACACAGTCGACCAATTAAAATATCCAAGCTTCTCGTGTAAAGAACATTTTCAACATGCCGCATTGTATGACGAAAGAGAGAGAGAGCGAGAGAGAGAGTTTCGTTTGCACTTACCCCGTAAAGTGAACTGGAAGGAAAAAAGGACTGTGGGAGAGACCGTCATGGCATGAAAGGGAAAGATATCGCCTTGACCCGTTCTTCGTTCTACCGTATGGACCGTAACTACCTGAATACCTGCAACACGTGAAGAGAAAAAAAAAAAGAAGTTGCATATGCGATAAGGAAGTTAAAGAACGCCCCAACAATCGAGTCAAGTACGCCATTACGCTGAATGCTCGCATTGTTGGAAGTAGACGAGCGCGTGGCGTACCTGCGTTTTACTATAGACGTATATACATGTATATACCGGTAGTGTGTAACTGAGCCAACAATTCGGCAGCGGCAGGGTTGAGTACCCTACCCGGATAACAGTAGCAAGCCGCTATTTCCATGACTAAGCTATAACAACTCCAGTGCCATTGCAGGACGGTATATTACATTACACACATTTTTACCGGGTTGCATTATCCGCGCAGTGTGAATAACAACGGATCGTAAGCACAGTGGACGTTACTCCGTTAATGACGTAATACGCAAAAAAAAACGGAAAAAAAAATAATAATAATACGAAATCATAAAGAGTTTAGTATCAATATGATTAACCAATGAATGACTAACGAATAATTTGGGTAATTCATTAAATCTCCGTTCACACTGAGCCTTTTTGATCCAAATGACGATTGAGTCGCGAGGACAACGATCCAATTAAACTTCCTGTTTCGTTTTGCTATAATTGGATAGTGCAATATTTCATTCTAATTACAGTGTCAATTATGTCGTCGGTGATTATTTCACAGCGGGATGAGATGCGATTCGTCAAAGGCGTAACTTTGCGTTTTCACCGAATGCACCGCCTACAGAATAGATTTTTTTTTTTTTAGTTAATAATTATTCTTGGATTGCCTGATGACCGTACGAAACGAAGGCTCGTAATTTGTTTTGCTAATGAGAGCCGCGGAAAGTAACAAAGCGACGATGGTTTATCATATTCAAACTCTCGTACAATAAAAAAAATATATATTTGGAACAAAATTATACGAAAATAATGAGAGACTTGGTTTATCGGGGGATTTTTTTTCCCAGGCGAATATCTACTTCACCTCGTTACGCGTTGAAACAATTTTTCCGAAGCTTGTAAAATATGTCGGGCGGCATTGTCCTAAAATCCAACCCTCGAGCGGTAGTGGCGGCAGTAGATTCGGTGGCTCTTGGTCGGACCCGACACTAACGCTCTGTACGGGGGTACAATGTTCCGCTCCGGGGCTTGTAAAAGGTGGCCACCCAACACACATTTTATTACCACAGCGGGTAGACCTTTACCATTGTAATGTAAATAGCAAGCGATCGTATCTTCGCCTGGACGATTCTCCGTTGTGAGAGAGTGCAATATAGGAGGATAGAATGTCCGAGACTATGAGAAAAAGAACAAGCGAGCCTAAAGCTCAGAACCACCAACGAACGACTAGGAACGTCGTGTAAATCGTAAAGAATACAAGTTCAACTCTTATCGGTAAGAATAGCGTGGTATACTCTTATTTCACTATTTTCCTTGCCGTTCGCCCGCGGATATCGCATCGAGAAAAGAACAAATTTCGCTTTTGCTTCCTGAAGCGGAGCACCCGAACGAAAAGGCTTACAGGCAAAGTAAAGCAATCTACTAGCAAATAATTACCTGCAGTCTGTGAACTGTATATTTTTTTTTTTTCTGTTCTTTCGAGAACGCATGTAATGTCTGCAAAGAACAGTCAAAGATTGCATCCTCCAACGCTGATAGCCACGTAGTGAGAGCTTACAAACATCAAAAGAGCGAAGCTGCTGTACGGAGCTCAGTTGCTCGAGAAGTCAAAAGCGCGCGCCGTAGCAGTACCTTCAATACAGAAAAACAGCGCATGGCTATTCGTGGCGAGATAAATAGAACTGGTTGACGAAATAAGCGGTTTTCTGAAAAAGTACTTGAAGTCGAAAAAGCTTAATACCACTGGAAGGTTTAATGCGCATTTCATTTCGTGGAAGACTGCCTCTAATTAATGAGGGATAATGAGTGTGGGCTTTCGAGGGAAGTGGCACAATTCGTCGGTTTGTGAATATTGAGAGACGTGGAAAAATGACGAAAACAATCGGGTACAAGGACCACGCGATCGTTGGAAAGAAAAAAAGAAAACAAAGAGAGGTCACGGCTAATTCGGAGTTTATGAGACACAAAAGATTGAGTTTTTATTCGATTTATTGTGAAATAATCGATATCTAAGCGGTTAAATAAAAAACAAAAATTTTCATTTCAAAATGAAATACGAAAAATTAAAACAATGACATTCATATTTTCGCGTTCTTTAGAAATTTTTTCGAATTTTTCGATCACCCGATAGTTGAACTGTCGCGGAATGACGAATACACTATATCGGTAAACCGAAAAATGAAATAAAAAACATGTTTATTTATCGAGAAAATATAAAATAAATAGCACCGAACGTGTAAAACGATCGACAAATAACCATTCGAATCTAAAACCGATATAGGTGTTGCGAGTCCTATGAGGCATTGACGATGGTTTCGAGTGTAGAAAAATAAAAATTCACTGGTCACTGATTCGTTATACGACAAACATACCGGAATTCTCTCACGGTATTAACAATCGATACGCAATTTCGGCTACATTTCGCAGGGGTGAGAGAGAGAAAGAGAGAGACGATTTTGCCCGACAAAATATGAGAATCGGCGTTGCGAACCGAGCGATACAGGGGTGAGCGAGAAGGACACAGACGGCGGTTCGTCGCCAGACAGGAAGGAACAGATATTCGATTGCAAAATTGCGAATGCATATTTTGCATATATATCCAATTCGGGTACGAATACCGAAGCTTTCGACTTACGGACGAATGAATTTTACCACGTGGCCACTGCCATCGAGGTAAACGAGGTTTTCCGTAATAACAGAGCAAAGCAATGAAAAAAATAAAAATAAAGAAAAAAAATAAAAATGTTGCAATAAATTAATGAATTCAAACGAGCGATCGATTGGTTGAGTTATAATCATTGAGTAATCAGTGTACACTGGCTAAACCTCCCGGACAGTTTTCTCATCCCCCATGTGCTCGCCAACGGGCTTTTTCTTATCGAGAATTATTCTTTTATCGATTATGCAAAATCGTCGAGACCCTCATGGGGTGTGGCGACTGTAGGGACTGCGGGCAGCGTGGGTGATTCCACATCGATGTATTTCGATATTGCTTTCGTATCGAAGGGTCTGCCTCTCTCTCCCTCCCCATAGCGCTCACTCTCTCGTCCGATACGACTTTGCATTCTGGCAAGCGCGCGTCACGTCAATCAGAAACGAATTAATCGAATCCGATCGATCTTTCGGCGGTGGCTCGACGAGAGTGCCGGCGATATCCAGTACGCGAACATCAGTATACCATCGGGTTCGCGCCATGTTCACGCGTGATGTAACCATGCAAATACTCTCGGGGTCGGCCAACCCCTAACGATTTCCATTCGATATATATGTCCCTCTTGCTTGCTCTCTCTTGAACCCTCGAAATGACGTTACCGTACCCGCTGCTCGACTAGGCTACGTGTATTTGTTTGCGAGGCCTGAATCGGTGCTCGGATCCGGCGACCCAGAGGCAACCATAAACGTACGTCGAGTGTAGTAGGCTGTCTACTAGGTAACTACATGAATGTATATAGTATTGTCTATGTTTATGTATGTATACCCTCTACTAGTGTACTGGTCACCATGCATGGTTATTCATACGGCATACATATACATTAGACAAAATATATACGATATTGAGATGCACGCGATAAACCTAAAGATAAGGCTATTCGCAATCCCTGGATTTTCAGTGATCCAAAATATTAGGTATATGTTATTATGCGGTTATTTGTTACTGCAATCGTACACATGGGTTCTGGTGACGCAATAAACATAGCGAATGTGTTATCGATCGGTAAGGTAGGATGCAGAAGCAATAAAGTTCTATAGTGTCGATATAAGGATACAAGGCTAATAATACCGATGAAATTATTGTCAATTAAAGTTTTTTGCAGATCAAACAATCGTAATCTACTGTCTTGCATAATAATTCATTATTAATAATAATAGTAATTCAAGCCGTAATAGCGTACGAATTTATCGACAGAGTTTTGGAGGAAAATACGGCCGGTAAATTCTGTTTCCATTGCCTAAATGCCTCTTGAGCCGTTAATTACGTATATTTTTGTTTGACTCAGTCGGCGTGCACTTATTTGGACTCTCGGTGTCTGGTCCGGCTTCGGGCCGTATGCGTCCCTAATACTTGTAAGAATGTTTTCACTCGTA
The DNA here is from genome assembly GCA_934046635.1 of Buathra laborator. NCBI lineage: Eukaryota > Metazoa > Arthropoda > Insecta > Hymenoptera > Ichneumonidae > Buathra > Buathra laborator. The sequence goes on from OW203900.1 coordinate 14,030,881, forward strand.
CGTGTGCAGCGAAACGTGTGTTGGCAGGGGACGAGCGTGAGAAACGATCGTACGACTAGCGATGCTCGAAACGTCGAAAAACCGCGAGAGTACACCGGTCAGGCGTAGCCAAGCGCATCCGAACTTTCGGTCCAAGCGAGAGGGTAATCGGATTCGGAGGCGACCGGTCCAGGCACTGACCACTCGGATTAGGTTGACTCTTTGGCCTCTATCCTCTTTTTACCTCTCTGCTCTCGTAACGTATTTCGAACGGCCCGAGAGTTCTCGCTCTCTCACATTTTATCTCACGTGTATACACCCACGCCGTGCATCGTCCGCATCCTTCTCGACATTGTACGTACGCTCACGTCGAACTTGTGGACCAATATATATGTATTTGTATATATCCCATCTACGTAACATTCCTCTAATGCTCTTCCACGTTCAGTCTGAACGGCACATTGCTCGCTCACGGGTTTTTCCTGTTGGTATTTGCCAACGTTCGTGTGCACCGCTATGGCCTGGTAATTTTCGTTTCAAATGCCGAACGAGAGAGGCTAACAAACGAACTTAATCCAGAAATGGGGGTGGGAAGGTCGAGGTGCGGCTTCGCTAGTCGGACAGCTCACTACCGCTTCCAACGATACCAGACACCGTATCTATGCGATGTATATATCTATCCATCTGGTACCTTCGACCAATGGTCGTTAGTTTACCCAACCAGCAGATTTTTCTCCTATATTCTATCTGTTACGTCGTGAAGCCTGCTATTGTAAAATTTGAGCAATGCGTTCGCAAAACTTTATACAACTTTTGGATGGTTACTTCATTAGATAGCGTTACCTTTGGAAGCTAATAAAATGAACTCTCGAAGAGCATTGCATGATTGACTTGCTTCTCGTTTATCGAACAAACTTCTAGAAAAAGAATGCTACGAGGTTACAAGTATTCAAAGGAAGCATATTGAGTTACTATAAAGACATCAGATACTGCCGGACAAAATCGTTTATCAAATTTTGCTCCAGTTTCGTGACAGCGGTTTTCTCTTTTGAATTACTAGCGCAGAATTACATTTTCGTTGCTGTACAGTTAATTCGCAAAAGCTTTCGCTACGATAGCTCTTCGTTCGGAGAAAATCAGTGTGGTACACAGGCTCTCGCGCTCGTCGTAAGTTTTGTATTCGCGTCATTGCCTTCTGGTCCCCGCGACAATACGAATGGTACAAGTTACCGCGATAAAAACGGTACGAGGTACACCGAGGGGCGCTGGGGGTAGTTTCGGGAGAGACTTTTGGATGTCGGGAGCTCAACGCTTTCGTTCCGCCAATGGACCACAGCCCACACTGTACCCCTGTTACCCCTGTTACAAGGGAATGCTGTAGTCCGTATGTAGCAGAGAAGTCTCGAACGGACACACATGGGGGAGCGCCGAAAACGTGCGGGAAACCATCGGAAATCAATAAACGCAATCTGCTCGCTTACGGACCACGGCCACCTATATGCCATAACGTTTGGCAATGGTTCGCGTGGTCGAGGGAGAGTGAGTTCCGAGATGAAAGAGAGGGTGAGATAGAGAGCGTATGACGAAACGAAAGAGAGGCAGCACGGGCGACCTCCAGTGTGACTGACATGCCGTTATGCGAATTTCCTTGTTGACAGATCCCCGAGAGTTTCGTGACCTTAGCGCTCTGCCAAAGCTGCTACGTTCTGCTACGGTGCTACATTGCAGCTGATGGGTGTGCACCCGGTGCCAGCGGGGAGAACACTGCATCCACAGACAGGTCTAAAATTTGCGTCGCACGGTATCTACACACATACGTGTAGCTTGAGTACACATACCAATCGATCGATATTATGGAAATCCAAATTCAATGGCCCGGCACCGTTGTCGCCGTCGTCGTCCGCACACACATCCCGGACCTATGCTATAACGGATTGGCAAGACGAAGCTACGATAATCGCTCGTATTATTGCACCGCGCATATTCGATCTGTCGATTTGAATTGCTGTTGTGGATTAAACTGGTATCAAACGTACGTTACACGATGGTACATTAATCCTTTTCACACTCGAAGTCGGTAATCACACGAAAGTGACGAATTTATCGTATAGAAATATTCATTAGTTTCAATAATTCATACGACACCAGAGAAATTTCAGCTCAAATTTCATTAAATTAAAATTATAACTACAGCGCAGTTTCGAACGAAATTAACAGAAGTAAAAATCTATACATTTGAAATTTCCGACGATCTCTCTACCTGTATTATGCACTCGCTGTAAAACCTTCGGTACTGAAGATCAATATTATATTTTTTAATATTACACATACATCGATATTTTAAATTAAATTAAATTTGAAAGAAAAACGTATTTTCGTTATTTATTCTGTATCAGTTCGCTCGCGGAATCGAAGAATTTCCTTAAAAAATGAACGAATCCGTTAATCCGATAGTTTTGAGAGTTATATAGCATTGAGAGCTTTTTGACGATAAACTCGAGTTTCTTTGCATCAGCCTATCCATGCCATTCCTCTTTTTCGTGAAGAATATCGCATTTCCGATATCTACGGTATAATACAGTACTGTATAGCAGCACCAAAGCCAGATCGTCGTCGACGTGCAAGCGAGTGTTCGCACGCTTCGCACATGACGATCGGGGGAGGCGAATCCAAGAATAACGTAGCAGAGAGTATAGGAGTGTATATAGTATCGAGGAGGAGAGAACGTGGCGCATATAGTGAAACGTGGGAAGGGACCAAGCGTCGAGAGTGAGTGATCCTGGTGAATACGAGAAAACGATAAGGTATAACGAGAGAGGAATGGTATTCGCTCTATATCGGTGTGCTGCTGCTGCTGCTGCTGCTACTGCTACTGCGGGATCTCTCGATTCTCGAAAGCGAATCGTGCGCGCATCGTGCACGCGATAGCCAAGGCAGATCTCTATCTATCTCTCTCGATATTTCACCTCTCTTTTCTTCAATCCCCCTTCATCCTCGCCAAGCGTCGCTTTCTCACTCTGGACGTACGAGAGATCCTTCAGACCGAACGTGACACGTTGATAGCTACTCGGCGTTGAGGCTCACTCTCACTATTCCTTCTTGTGGCCTCCCCCGTCGTAGGGGATGAAAAAGAAAGAAGAATGAACCGAGCGTGGAAACCCTCAGCGATATACGACCGCTACGCGCAACTGTAGAAGCACACAGGATGCCTTGCACCCTACGCGATCTCGTTTCTCGTACGCCTTTGGTTTTTTCTTTTCGTACAATATTTATTCCTCTCTCGTAAGGCGCAAAGTATAACAAATAAAAACCGAAACAAGCGTAAAAGTATCGTATTAAAAAAAAAAAAAAATTGCATTAAAATTCTTATGAGAATAAAGGTTTTGCGAGTTGGAAAGAGGAATATCATTTTTAGCAATAATTTTGAGCAATTTAAAGGGTCGTTCTGCTAATTTTACGGACAAAGGCTGAGGGTGGGAACTGAGTTTGATCCTTGAATTTCCTTACTTAAATTTATTCGATACTCTGCGCCATTCGGAACGTAAGGTTTTTTATGTCTTCGACTACTGGCTGCATGTTTATCTACTCCATTTTTCTTCTTCCATTCTGTATATATATATTTTTTTTTACTGTACTCGAAAGTATACGCATACATACTTTTCATAGAACATTCTCCATTGCCGTATCCAGTGGTTTCATATAAATGTACATATGCATCCACGTGTTTGATACGTATGTGTATTTTATAACTTTTTCGCTATCCCACGGCTTTTGGCCGCACTTCGCTGAACCTTTTCTCACTCCGTTATATTTTCACGTTTGTCGGGCAATGCGAACGGCGTATCGCGAATTGCAGAACTTACGCTTACCCTCGTTTCAGACCGCATTGGCGGCAAAAAGTCAGCGGGAGTATAAAAACGAGAGAAAGAAAGGATGAGGAGAAGAAGAAGCCAGAAGCCAAACTCGACTAGTCTTGCATTATAGCACCGTGGAACTGCGAGAGGGATAAGGAGCGAGAAGGAAACTATACACAGAGCGCAAAAGTTTTCATGAGGATTATAGGAGAACAACGAGAAAGAGGCAAGTAGGGTGAGAGAGACTCGATGGTTTGCGGTAGCGATGTAAATAAAGCCGCCACCGCCACTGCTACCCCTTAGGCAACGAGCGACTTATATAACTCAAACTTCACGGAAGAATATAGGAATATGGGTCGACGGGATACGTGGCTATGCGAGAGCTCGTGCTTCTCTTATCCCGCAACGTCCCGTCGTTCTACCAACTTGCCACTGCTGTTGCTGCTGCATCACTTTTCACAGCACGGAGTGCGCAACTCAATTAGCTACCAAGAAGGATAATCGTTACTGAGGTCTTTTGCCTGCGGCTCTTACCGGGACCTTCTTTCTCGAAGAAGACAATTTTTTTTATTCCGAATTTTTTATTTTTTTTTTTACAAAATTGCATTTCCAATTGGATAAGTTTCAATATTGCTTCTTGGTGAAGTTTTTTTTATTTAATAGAGTACGTTGGCAACAATTTGCAAACAAAAAAGTCTATTGCAATTGTTGACTATTATTAAAAATTAATATTCGATCAGTTAAGATGGTTTGTCGATACGATTAGTAGATCTTTAATATAATGTAATGATTATTGTATTTCCTTTAAGTTCCAAATTCAAGGAAAACGGTGTTATTACTCCCGCAATGAAAGCAAACGGAAAATAATTGGTTTGTATAAATACGAGAAAAATACATTATTGTTGTATTTGCACAAATGTTTTGTTACATATATTCTCACAATAGCTGCCACGAGTTAACATGGAGATACAAGAAAAGATTAACAAAACTCCGCCAACCGTCATTATTTCACCGGTTATATTTTTTTTCGTATCTTTTTACATTTCCGAAAAAAATATCAATAATCGACCTACATAGCCAGTTTGCATGAATATCATTTTCACGAAAATGTGTAAATGCCGAGAAAGAAAAAGCAGCGAGTATTACGGTAGCTTCGACCTCCCTTCGTCAGTTTTTCGCGAAAAGCGCTGGAGAAGGGTGAAACGGAAGGCGAGGTCGGGAGAGGAGTGAACGTGCGTGGAAAGCCGATACGGGGGAATCCCCGCGCGCGGCGTTCCTCTCTACTCTCAGCGCGTTCGCCAACGGCATATTCCAGCAGCCCTTTTCCCGGCGCGCCCTTTCTGCCTCTGACTCTCGGTATATATACCGAGAAATAATAGAGGCATTTCGTGGACCACTTCATTTGCTATTCTATTACTGAACTATTTCTATCTTGGTGAGAGTAGCAAACGGTATATAGGAGGCGGGAGAGCATCCTTGCTTCTGTCGCTGAGCGTCTGCCTCTGATGCCGAGAAACGTGAGAGAAACCGTCGCGATCTTAGAAGGACAGCGAATGCCACTCGTTCTCTCTCCACTCAAAGCTTCTCTGTATATAGCAACTTATTTCAGGAATGCGCAATTCAATGAAATAAAAATCTGCGATACACGACGGCGTGGCGACGCTTCTGAGCATTTAAAAAGTAACGACGGGGAGCAAAATAAAAATTTCTTTCAGTTCAACTAATCTAACAGCCGAATAGGAAAAATGTCGAGTAAAATCGTCGTGATATTTACAATTACGAATCATAACCAAGTGCCGGGTGTGTCCATGAAATTTACGCATGAAAGACCCCTCGAAAGTTTCGTCGTAAAAAACGGACGACAAGACTCGTTAATCCATTGGGGATGAATGCACCGAAGCGCCGGTTATGTTTTAGTTTTTATTTTTTGCGCGTTCAATAGTCGCATCATCGAGAAAACTGGGAACCGGAACGATTGAAAAGAAACGAAGTAAATAATGAATAACGCGGCAAAAACGTGCGAGTCAGACATTCTCGCACCGCATACATTGTACATGATGATATGGGAACGAATATATATTTTCCAGCGTTCGCAACAATCGCGCACAGCACATTCGCCTGTACCTTCTGACGCATCCGTTCCCGAGGTGGGATAAATTTCGCTTGTTTTTTTTTCTTTTTTTTTTTTGCTGTTTCCGCGGAACAAGCATTCTGGGATTAACCGTGTCATCCAGCATTCGACGATGCATTGTAACTTTCAACATTTTTTTTTTTCACTTTTGCTACGTCTCTTCGTCGCTTCGTTCTCCACCACAATAGCGTGTATATCGCAAAAGATTATACGTCTACTCCAATATTTGTTTTTTTTTTTTTTTTTCTTTTTTTCTTACGAATCTTATATCTATTATCGATAAAATATTTCCGCGTAAAATTTAATCAGTAACTCTCAAGCGACGGAGAATACTCGCTTCCGGTGTGGCAGAGCAAGTGATGCGGTTGTTATTAATAAACCCCGAAATCGCGAAGTTCAACTCCATCGGCCGGAAATGATCCACGAATAATCCGGAAACGAGAACGAGATTTCCGGGCGTTCCACTTTTCGCAATACCAAGCCGATATTTTCGGTCGTACTATCAGTAGAACACTGTAATAATCAAGTAATCAATGAACTTGACGAGATTACCTAAATATTTCCGGACAAGCGACGCAATGTCCGAATTATACGACCGACGGTTTCACTGACTTCGTCTAACAGTAATTATCGTCGATTTTCGGAGCTCGAGAATTTCGGAGTATTTGACAATATGTATTGACTTCATTGCGTTAAGGCGAAGGGTCCTTCAAATACCATTTACAATTAACAAATTAGACAAAAAAAGCTACGAAAACGCGTCTATTTTTCGTATCCAAGAGAGCATCTCGAATTCTCGTCCAGTCAAAGTGTTGCGAAACATACAACATAATTAATCATATTTCGATCTGCGGATTGATTCCCTTGAGGGTCCGCAATAAACAAATAATTCCATTTAATGCGTTCATATGTATTCCCCAGTTGTTTAATGAACTTAACTATTTTTTTAACTAAAGGGAAATTATATTTCTCCGTAATCCTATAAAACACTATCGGATGTTGCAAGTCGATATAAATTCGATAATTATCAGGGATATAGTAAACTCTATGGAGATAAGGTCTTCTCGTAACTCCTTTCAGCAAATACGATCCATTCATGTGAAGCTATCGGTGCCGAGATAAACTTTCCATATACATATATATATATATATGTATATCTCTGGTTACTATATCTTTGGCGCTCTTCGACCCCCCGCTCGGCCATCAAGAGCATTCGGAGGCAATATCTGTCGGCGAAGTTTTCAGGAAGTGGTGAAAGTGGGATACGACGGAGGGTTCCCTTTTTTCCAAACCTCCCCCCGACTCACACCACTCAGTCCGCGTCCTGTGCACGCGAGGCACCAACCGTAGCCTTATTCTACTTCACGTACGTTTCTTCATTTTTTTTCCTTCCTTCTCTCTTCTCCTCTTCCACTTTTCTTCCTCTCAAACACGCGGAGGGAGTCTTATTTAACGAGAATGGAGGTATCCGGGTCGTGTGAATTGGCTACGTTTCAAGCCTCCCAAGCAGTCTCGCAATTCTACCCTTCTCTTTCCCTCTATATATACTCCCGAAAGGTGGAGAAAGCTCTCGCGAACTCTCGAGCTTCGCGGATTCAACCGGCAGCCAAAGCCTTTAGTTCTCTCTATCGTGAAGTGGGTCATTTTTGGTACTTCAACATTCTCGAAGAATCTCCTCCGTGCACCTTTGCTATAACTATCATATTAAATTAATCCTTTTAAGGGCCCCAAGATCGACGTAGCCAATTTCACGAGAACCGGGGGTGTCCACATGAAATTACATGAAATTATAATTTCTTAAAATTTCTCGACTACCGAGGGCGCAATGTTGGGTAAAGAAGATAAAAAAAAAAAACACGCGAATAGACTTGAAAATTAATTATGATCACGTTAACAATGTTTATTGCCGAAATAATTGGAAAAAATGTGTGCATAACGCGGAAAAGTTTATTTTTACAAACATTTAATTGTTTGGATGGTGGTAATCACTTTTTGGATCGTCCAGGCGGAGCATAACTATCTCAAGATGCCCCGGGGGAGGGGAGGGAGAGTCTGCGTCTATAACATGCAAATTAGCCAGCGTGCACGTTGTAATGAATTGTAAACCTCGTTGGATCGCGCTATAATACTATGTGCCGCGAGTAATTAGACGACGAAGGTGGTGCGCGCACCGCGTGCTCTAGAGATGCTGCAAAGCTCCACAGTGTACTCTCTCTCGCCTCTGTTTCTGCAGCAACATCGGCACCAGTGGCGGTGTAAACTGATAACGTTATCTCGCTGCGTCCACTTACGAATGTGGTTTCTCAAGATTCGCTTCAGACCCGGGAACGCTTACAATTTTGCATCAACCAAACGTTGAATTTGACTTAACTTACCAATTAACACCCTTGTGAAAGACACGACGAAATTACATGCGATTCTTTGCGTTTACACAAATTTCACGATTGTTTCAAACTGTTTTCCGCTTCAAACAACTAATTTTGCAAAAAAGGAGATAATTAACGAATAAACTGTTAATTAATAAATACGATAAAATATATTAATTGACACACAAATTACGAAGATCTTTCATCAAACATCTCAATTTGCGATGAAGAATCAACTGTGCCGTGAGGTCTCACCATTTTCGATGAATCGTTGTTATTATTATTGTCACGAAATTTATAAAGTCGTAAGTCCGATATCGCGCAGTTTCCTGACGCGACACTGTCGTTCGATTGAATCGCGAAACTCTCCCTACTTTTGTCGGGTCCTTCGCGGACTGTACTCGAAACAAGTAAGTCTGATATTATAATCGATAAATACGAGAGGGTGAGGCGCTGTCTGGAGCTCAGCCAAGAATAACACAGAGGTACGGCGTCTCGGCACACGCCTAGAGGTTGTCGAGTTCCCTGCTGCATCTTCGTTTCGCTTTCATCTCAGTCCTCTCAGTCATAATCCTTCTCTCCCTGTAGATGAACTCTACTGGTCCATCCCAGCTTTCTCCCAGCTATCTCTATCGTTCTCCGACTCGCCCTTAACTTCCTTCGACAAAACAAACTTCGAGTGCCACCCGACGAACTCAAAATACTCTCCGTCGCCCTCTCACCCTCTCACCCTCTCAGTCACCTTCATCCTCCAACCTTCTCACCTTCTGTGCGGCAATCACCCTTATATACGATATACAGTGGGTATAATGTATATGTATTGTTAGCCACTACCACTGTGGCCGATTTATCTTCAATCTCCGGTAGATACTCGTCAACTTCTCTCCACGCTATCCTTCCATCTTCGCCCCACCATCCACCCTCATCTCTTAATTATCGAACACGAAACTGTCGGATAATTGGTCTCGAGAGACCGGATAACAATCTCATTCTTCCTCGGAATCTTTTTCTTTGTTTTTATTATTATCATCAGGAAAAAACGAGATATTAATGAGTGGCGCGATCAAAATTTTGTAGTGAAATTCAAAAAAAAAAAAATCGCCTTTAGATCCTTTCATTTTTCTATCTATTTTTCTTTGCATCCTTCGAATCTTTCTTTTAACATTTTTTTTCGTATATGCGATAAAAATATTTCGTCGTAGAAAATTGAAAGGAAAACTCTGTTCGCTTAGGGTAACTTTCTCTCCTCTTGTATAGATATAGTATAGGTACAGAGAGTGTCTGCTATATTATAGTGCGGAGCTATCATAGCTCTCTCATGTACGGTACTACTGTATCAGGAGTTTATGCACACCGTTGAACTTTGCCAGGTTTATAGGTAGGGCACTCGACAGTTTCACTATTTACACACGCGAGTGTGCGCACCTGAGAAAAGCGTTGACAAACTTTCGGGGGTCTGAATGATCGACGATCACGAGAGGCAAAACTTTGTCAATTCACTTTTCACTGTCGATAAATTTGCACTTTCGGCGATACTGCCCTGAGGGAAGCGGTGGCACGGTATTTGTTTTTTCTTGCAACCTCCATCGCCACCCCCCATAGCGCTTTTAACTTCGACGTGACACGCTTCGGTTGTACACTCGATACGGTGAGATATATATGTATGTACGTGTTTGTAAAACATAAAATACGAAATTCTAGTGCGATACCAGGTGCGATGTTATACCCGGTGAAGTTTGCCGTCAATGATCATCAATCGCGCGATGTTTAATACTATGGAAAATTAAATTGTCCGACACACGTATAGCATCGATCGTTTCGTCTCGAAGATCGATTTATCCGAACAAAAGCCGAGCTGCGCTTTGAAATTATCATTTTGACGACCCATTGTCAAGAGTGACGATGCGATCAGGTGCACTAGACGCACACGAATTTACAATTTGACGTGAAAATATACGTTTCTCTGTGTTCCGAATCGGAGCTTTCAATCTATTGATCATTCCCATCGATACTATTGCTGACAACGGCAAATTTCATATTCTCTGCTTTCCCAGATGAACTATCGGGCAAAGCGGTAAAAAGTCTCAACTAATAACCATTTTTCGACGAATTGCGAGCTGTTAATTCGCACGGTAAATCGCTCTTCTGTGTACAACTTAAATAGGTTGTTGCGTATGTTTTACTATGGCTTTTCACTTCTAGTTAACGACGTGATAGACTTTGAAAAAAAAAATAAAACGTAAGTTAAGAACGTTGAAGTTATGAATTATTCAGTGGCTTAGCTGGAAAATCACTTGATAAATTTGTAAAATACAATTATTTATATTGCAGAAACGAGGCGCGTACCCCGAGAGTTTAGTCGTGCAAAGTAGATACCACGAGCGGGACGAACGGCGTTGAAAAATAAAATGAAGTAAGTACAAACGATGAAAAGAAAGAAAAGCGGTGGAAAGCAATAGCGAAAAAAAAAAAAAAGGTCGAGAAGGATGAAAATCCAAACGGTTCCCCAGACTCAGCTTGTTTAGCTCGAGAGGAACAGAGAGGGAAAGAGAGGAGGGGTGGGACCGAGATTGGGAGGGAACAAGAGAGCTCGACATAGAGAGAATACCGTACACTGTGCCGATCTCATTAATTCCGGTATTCCGCGAGCTCCGAGCGAGAAAATTAATGAGATTGTTCTTGCTACCCCTCGGCGCACACCGGGTGCACCAACTGCCGCTCGCATAGCAACTCCATTGCTATATACCTGCCGGCATACTACAACAGTACCCCGCTCTATACGTACTGTGCTTTCGCCACTCGTGTGTCACGATGCGTCTCGGATTTGCAAAAGGACTCGAAACTTGTCTACTTGTCTGCCTCTTCGCCGTATTACTTTATGCGTAATACGATGAGCATTTGGCGATGCATCTAATTCCATACAAATTGTCTGTTAGCGGAGGAGAGAGGATCTCCAACAATTCGAGATGAATTCGTTCGAGAAATATTCTTCATCGTACAATTATAATAGCGATATCCACTTTACCCCCTCTCTGCGTAACACGGAATTCATCTTTTTGTATTTGCGCACGAAACTCCGTTCTGACTTTAGCATAGTATTGTTTCGCGAATACTCTCGCTGAAGCGGAATGAGAAAGCAAAAGAATAATCCACAGGCGGTGAAAATTGAATTAATAAAATCAGCTGGCACTGCTTTTCACATAACTACGATGTGAAAAATGTTCGTAATACATTTTCTTTTTTTTTCGCTTCACCGAAGATATTGAACTTCACAAGGGCTCTGCGATTTTTTTCACTACTTTGTTCATCTGCGATTCGGTTGAATATTGACGATCGGCAAATTTGAAATACCGAATTATAAATCTGTATGACAAGTGGATTAAAGAAGATCAAGCGAAAGCTACTAAAACATTTATTTTTGGAATGAACGTTTTTTTACAGTCTCATCCCTATGTAACCCCCATTTACATCGTTAATATTCGGTGGTATTGGCTTGTCACTCGTCATTCTCACGATAAGCTGAATACAGCTGAATCAGAAGAGAGCTTAGTTTTCTTCGTCATCTAAACTCTCGACAAAAAAAAAGAGAAAAAACCCCTTATTCGTTGTTTGTAGTCGTTCTCGTTCAACGTCGTGTTATACCAGAGACACACAATCCCATTCGTCACGCAGTGCCGAACGACAATTTTTTATGGCTCCCACGCGAGAACTTTACTCCCGCGGGAAAGCCTTGTCTGTGTTTGCTACTTTACCGCTTTACCGTCTTTTCGCTCTTCTCTCGTTTTCTCTCTTTTTACCTTCACGGTCTTGGTCGATGGTCTGACCGAGATAGACCATTGGCTCTGAACTTCGCGACGAGCCGCACGCCCTACTTTTGGTTCTCGTGGTGATCAACCGTGTTGTCTTTTGCATTTATCCGCGTGAGAGTTTAATTACGTCTCACCAATCCTTCCACTCCACGTACGTTTTTTCAAACAAACCTTTCGCTCATCATTGTGGCTCCACAATCAACTTGGATCAAATCTTGTCGTACTAATGTTAACTTATTTCTCTTTAAACTACTTGGCGTCAAAACGCTACCGCGTCTCCTGATCTGGCAAATTTTAGGTTATTTGCAATCGCAGACATTTCCAGTAACATTCTAACTATCGTATCTTTGTTTTTTTTTTTTTTTTTTTTCGATTCAGGATTAATCTTGGAATAAAAAAAAATGAAAGAAAAGGTCGAAGGTACAGACATGAGATTTTATCTACACCAAAAGGTTGAGCACGAACTCCCGTCGACCTACCTAAATCTATATGTAGGAGGATTTCCCGGAAGACCAATTATTTGGAAATATTTCGCGAGCCACCCTTCGTAATTTTTTTTTTTTTTTTCATCTTCCTTCTTCTCATTGTTCAACCCAATTCCTATCCCTTGTCGCTCTTTCTTGACGCGAACAAAATGACCGAGTGAAGGTGAATGCCGTGTCGAGTGACTGGTCGTAAGATGAAGAGACACCGCGAGGCGTTGTATGTCCGTATCTTCGTTTTCTACCCTCTCAAAGTCGAAAGGACATTGTCCAGGATTTCACTGTATCTCCCGAGCGTTGGGGGATTCGTGAACGAAGCGAGACTCGTCGATGCTGTTACGTTGGTTCGGCCATCAAGCATTGTATTTCTTTTTCTTTCGGGGGCGGAGAGAGGTAGAGATTCCCGCGAGGGACTGCGCTGTCTCGCGGTCCCGTTGGAATTGGAGTTCGGACAAACAAGGGGATAGGAGGACCAAGCATAGCGAGACAGACAGAGAAAGGGAGGCAAAGCAGTGAAGCCAGAGAGCTGTGTGCGAGAAGCGAAATGGAAATAGCCTCTTCACTCAGTTCCGTGTCCCCGTTGAGATTTCCTTGCTGCTTTCCTTTCTATATCTATATATCTATATATATATATAACAACAAACTACTCGTCCTGGTATGCTAGGATTTGGCGGAGATGTAGTCTACTGGATCACGTCCTCGAGTCGTTCCTACGAGCCCGCGGGGCAATCAGAGACCCGGTCGTCCTTTCGCACCACCCCAAGCTCTTGATACTCCATTCCGGTCATCTAGCAAAAGCTTCTACCGATTTTACCCATTTCGAATTCTACTACTATTCACCAATTCATGTTGACCTCACACTTCAATTCTGTCGCCGTCCAGCGTTTCCATGACTCACAGTTAAACCCTATATACACTGTCGTAAAACTTTTTCGTAATCGTAAAACTTTTCCACATTCGCCTACAAGAGATTCTCATATTTTTTCGTTTTTTTTTTTTTTTTTCGTTCGTCACGAATCCGAATAGCCTATTTACGAGAATTACATTTTTTTCACTAGATAAACTAAATAAAATTTGAGTTTATCCGACAGTGCAAAATTTGTGTTTCTATTTTTCGCTATTTCAATATCTATCCCAGAATTTGCAGTATTTGTAGGAAACATTCAACATCCGTATGCTTCACTTTAGAGAGAGGACGGTAGCTATTGACCCGCCACATGGCACATATGTACCTTAACACAAATAAATATGTACACTGTGTATATGCGATATATATATACCCCGAAACGATGGGGGATGGAACGAATTTTCCTTGACCCTTGCTGAGCGACCGTATCGGAGGACCGTCGTCATTTTGTTCTCGTCACAGCACAGCACGTCCCCGGGGCGATCTTTTGGCTCGTACACGACGGGCCGCAGCTTTCACGCGGTCTGACTCTTGCGAGTCTTACCTACTCCGACTGGGAAAGCTCTCGAATATAGGTAGTAGTAAAGCCGTACGTAGTAAACTATGCCCCCCGTACGATATACGCCCGAAAGGGCGCACGATCATCACCGTCGCACCCTCGCGAAAAAAAAAAAAAAAAAAAGAAACACACACACCCCTCGGCATTTTCTTTCGCCGACGTCGATCCGCCTACTCGGGGTCACGTGTGAACATTGAGAGAAAAATTCACCCTTCGCGTATTCAAGATAGTGACGTCAACGTCCACTATACAGCGAGAGCACCACTCCTTTCATCATAGAGATTGAACGAAGGGTCGAAGGAAAATGCACCTGAGCCCGCTGGGCTTTTCTACATAATAGGCGGAAGGGAGGAGAGAATGAAAGAAGGAAGAGAGCATTTTATAGCGCATACGCTTCACTGTTCTCACCAACTGTCCGATGCAATATGGATCACGTCCTCTGTCGAGGAGGCAAAGCCCTACGACCTAAATATCAGTGATGACTTTAGAAATCCAAGTACAACGAGAATATCCCTTCGCTCGACGTTATATAGACACAACCGATGGTGAAGTTTGCAGTCGAGACTCCACGATGAATAATAATCCGTGAAAGTTTCGTGCAAATTTATCCAATGTCGGTACATTGTACAGGTACATCGTATAGTCAACGGAGCTCAGTGACATAGTACGTGTCGCTTAATTCTCAACTGAAAAAGTCAATTTAAAAAAAAAAAAAAAAAAAAAAAAAAAAAAAAAAAAAAAAAAAAAAACAACGTCGACGAAACCTTTACTTTTGCACATCGGTTCGTAATTTGAATTTGGAACGTTTTTGAGGTCTCAAAATTCTTTTCTCAAAGCTTAAATAGATATTACTTTGCAAGAAAAATTTTATTTTGAATAAATAAGTTGGAAATCTGTTGATGATCGATAGTTCAACGCCAAACCTAACTCTACTCGCAGTTGCTACTTACAGTCATAGATTGGATGTATTGAGATGAATTTATGAAGCTGATAACAGGAGTCGACCAATACTATTATCTGTGGTAAAGCATTGTACCGAATAATGCGTATTAGGAGAACAGTCTACTGAGACCATAATGAGTTGGACGATGCGTATTGTACACATGTTACGAGGACGAGAACATCTATAATGAATCCTCTTATATAAGGTAAGCCGGACAGTCCGTGAATATCAAAGCTCCTCTAGTCGATGAGAATCGCATAACGCAAATGTAACGCTACTTAAATTATACCATTATTATTTACACTTCATTACCATTATTTTACCATTATTACACACTGATTTTGTATCAAATCTAAGGATCAGAAAAAAAAATGCTGAATTACATATTTCGATGTATTTTTTTGCGCCGATCACAATACCAACAGTTTCGATTATTGGTAATTCGACCGAAAGCAATTTTTCCCTTTCCTCGGTTTCCTCGAGACGCAGTCAAGCAAATAATTTCAGTCAAAATTCACGTAATAAATATATCATTCTTGGCGGTTCCTGACAAATGGCACCGCGAAAATCGGAACAACGAGAGAGCCGCAGATTGATAGAATCGCCATTGCGAGAGTTGGATTTTGGATTATACAATAACTCTCTTGCTTTCCTTCAGTCAACCTTGATCTCACTTGCCATAGGCGCTGTATCCATTCGCACTATCTATACTCGATGTGTATTGCAATCGATCATTCGGCAATAGTGATACAGCGCGTTACGAATCACCGGATGCGAGATTCCCGCTTGGATTCCGTGACAAGAGGAGATCCGCCGTGACGGAGAGATCTGTTCGCTATGCCTTGCATCTGTGGTTATTTGCTGCAGCCGTATACATACGTTGCATCTGCGTTCTATACCAACGTTGTTCTCTTGCCATCGTATAAACTACATTGCCACGCGGATACAAGCGACGCCCTTGTTAATATACCAACATTCCCAGGTTGCGAACAGTGTCTCACGGGTGCACGGGGATCTGCGGGCGTCAAACATCCAAGAGGATCTGACGCGAAACTGACGCTCTGACGAGCGTTCCACACTGGCAGACACTGTGACAACGTGCTAACAACGAACGATGAGATTCACGGAACTCTATGTGAGAGCGACACACACTAATTTGATACGCGGTTCGTTGCGTAGGAGAAGCTTCGCGCGGTACCAACGAGAATATTCGCCGACGGGGGATCTCTCCAACGAGTGACACGAATGCGCAAAGACATTCTTGAAAGAGTGAAAATTAACTTCCAATTTGTCAACGTTGAAGAACATATTGTGATGGTAACGTAGAACATGATACGTTACAACATCGAAAAATTCGATCGACATGCGTTTTTTAGGCGCTCACTATAACAATAGGCAGAGAGTGCGTATTAAAATGACCTTTGAACCCTCTTCCGGCAGCTTTTAATGGGAAAACTGCGCACTGCATGAAACTAAAAAAAAAGTGCATTTCGAGTGAAGCGCAATGCCTCCAAATATTTTTTTTAGCCTACGATTTTTTTATTTTAATTCATCAATAATTTTTTTTTTATATCTTTCAAACTCTTTAAATGAGAATATATCACTCCGTAGTTGATTACAATTTGTTATCATTTGGGATTAAAAAAATTAATTTTCGTGTGTATTTTCGTATGAAATATATTATAAATTAATATTGCTGGTCCGATACCAGAAAAGCGTGTAATGGATATTATACGCCCCGGATATGGCTTTGCGGTATTATATTATCGATATATATCCACACGATTTTACTGAATATCTCGAAATATCAATCGCGATAAGCGCAGTAGGCAGCAACAAAAAGAAAAAGATAGACCAGAGTTTTAATATCCGTTTCAAATTAAATGGAGAGTAGTCACGGATGCATGCACGCGTGATCGATATAGTGTAGCGAATATAGCGCATAAGATTAATTTCGAATTGTACTCTCGCGTGTACCATATTGCCGGAAGTTTCGAAAAACTGCGAAACGGAACAGTGAATACGAAGGAAAATGATCGAATCAGTGTATCGGCGACTGGATGCGAGTGGTTTGAACAATTATGCAAGAGCTGCCAGAGCTCTTGACCACCGAAGCAAAATCGTTCCCACTTGGATCATCGCAGTGGCAATAGTTCAATTAATTAACTCGCTTATGCTACGTCGGTTTATCGGAACCGAAAGGATCTCTCGCGTTCACCTCGTCTCGGTACAGTAGGATATCGCTACAGTTTCGTGATTTATACGCACAGTTATATACAAAGAAGAGTGCAGAAGATACAAATGCATGCAACTAGATAAACGGAAACCATTCTGACGAAAAATAATCTAAAAAAAATGGCAGCTCGTTAGCCTTTTAACTGTCTCACGGTTAGATAAATGGGATCAATTTTTTTTCTCTCATATAATTGCCCAACTGCGTAGCTGGTATATTCTCGTGAATCTCCGGTAAGTGACTCACTCGTGATAAATTCATTCCAGAGAAGCTAAATTAGCTTCCACACACACAACCCAAAAGCTCTTTGCACTCTTTATACGCGTGGATTTGTTTTATCATCGGCTTCATTCGCGTCGTTGCATTTTTCGATTGTATCGGTTATTTTTTTTTATTATTACTATTTTTTATCATACGATATATTAATGAGATTTTAATTGATATCGCGTGGAAGAAAGGAATGAGGCGCGAATGAGATAACGTCGTAAGCTCCGAGAATTGAGTGTCATGAGGGAGCATTTCTTAAGCTGTGTGGCCTCAGGCACTCGAGGACATTCCGTACAGCCAATCGATGTAATAAACGTCACATTGTTCGCCACAAGATTGACCGGAACAATTACGAACGTCGGGCGTTACTCCTACTTTCTCTTCGCTTCCTCTCGCGTACGTCGAGGCCGCAGCTCTCCTCTCGCTGCTTCTGTTGCACTGTTAAGGTAGGTATGCTACTGTAATACTACCAGTGGGACTACTGCGCCAACGCGATACATCACTGCCACGAGAAAACGCGGATAGCCTCGGCCGTCCCCGTTTCTACCGTCAAATTTCGGTCGGTTTGATTAATGGATTTAAATCTGTCGTTTATTATATACCAACTTTGATGGGCCAACGCCATTTATGCGAGTATCTTCTCCTCTTAATTTCACTCATTTTTTTTTTTTTTCACCCCTTTATTCTAAAATTTAACACGAAAAATGTTTCGGATCCTTTTGTCCGGGCAATTAGAGCGAAGAAAAAAGAAACGCTCGCGCACAAT
Source organism: Buathra laborator (assembly GCA_934046635.1). Taxonomy (NCBI): domain Eukaryota; kingdom Metazoa; phylum Arthropoda; class Insecta; order Hymenoptera; family Ichneumonidae; genus Buathra; species Buathra laborator. The sequence continues at coordinate 14,049,177 of OW203900.1, forward strand.
AAGTTAATTAAAACTCATAAACTTCATCAAGATTAATTTTTATAATTAACACAGCGAATAAAAATCGTTAAGTTTGAACGTCAAATTTATGCGGATAATTCCTCTTCGTATAATCCTTTCATTGAAAATTTTTTATCTGCTCTTTTCGAATATCGATAATTATAATCGATGGAATTGAGTGAAATTTTTAATACTTTGTCGACATTTTTTTTTTTTTTTTTTCGAATTTTATGATACATATTTGTAAAGTACAGTAACGGTTATGACTTCACTGCTGTTGAGTAATTAAACATTTTATCTGACATCTCGTAATAACCTTCGATTGCAAATGATTACCAATTGTGTATCGAGGAAAAGCCTTAACTACCGAGAGAATTGAGGATCGAAATAATCACATGCGCACGATCGGTGCTTCTAAAGTAAAGCCGCTTGGATAGATCGTCGATGCTTGATTCAGTGAAGACCGCAGTAGCTCGTAGCTCCGTACACTTTGTCGGCTCACTACCAAATATCGAGGATGTAGAATTACGCTCGATACAATGCGCGAAGCTTCGACGTATATCCTCTATCATCCGAGTAATCTACTTCGCCCGCATCTATTAAACAATTCAGTCTGCCGGATCGAACGGATTAAATTTACATAATACACCTCCGAGGGTTTCCCCGGGTGTGCGGGCATATATAAAGAGAAGTACGATAAGAATAAAAATAAGAAACGACGAATTCAACGTAAATAAAAGAGAACGAATAAGAAATTGGTCTCGACGAGTCTTGAAAGACGGGGTCTTTCGCGAGAAAGACTCTACTCATCTATACCATTCCCTATAGAACTCCGACAGTACTATTCCCCGCTTTTACCCTTTCGCCCCAGTTTTTTTTTTTCCTTTCTGTTCATCTCTTTCACCTCTTTTTTCATCTATTTGCCTGTCTACTTTTCTCTCGCGCTATCCCTCGACCGCTTTTCCTTTTCATTTATCTCCTCCCATCCTTACCGCTTGCCGGTCTCGTCTCCCACCTCGTTTCTTTGACACGTTTCTCGCAACCTTTCCTTGCAGAGTTCTCAATTTACCTCATCGCTTTAACTCCTCGCATCAAACGTCAACAGAGACAGACAAACCAAAGAGAAAACATTTAACGCGGAAAACTTAATTCGCGGCTCTTACGATCGAGTAACTTTTACTTCACGGATTAAAGGATAAGACGAGATGGAAAAGGGTTTCCGCACCCGAGACAGCGCGTAATACAAGGGTAATTTCTGATCTCGTGGAGATGTATTTTACCATCTCATTTTGTTGCCGATTTCGTTATGTTTAATTACCGAAGAGAACCAAAAACACGAAATAAAAAAAAAAATTTAATTCAAATTTACTCGAACAACCTGCGGAAATTTTAACGAATGTAATTATACTTTTCAAAAAGCGAAACTATTATGAATTTAATTAACGTGTATTCGTTGGATGTTCAAAAAAAAAAAATGGAAAACAATATTTTACTGATGTTTATTAAATGTAAAAATAATACGCAAAAAATTGATAACGCAACGACTCGGAACTCGGAACGATGATCCGGGTGCTCCAATTATTACTGGAGCATCGATTTCATGATCGGCATTTCGAACGGACGGGGATTCTCAAGAGGTTAGTACACTCGAGATTCTGAAGGTAAAGGAAAGGATGGATTCATTAGAGTATCAGAGGAACGAGAGAGGAAAATGTAATCATCGATTTCGCTTTACTTCAGTACTTTGATTTTGCGATCGTTGTGGTACGCTATTGACAATGAGACTCTATATAGTTTGCTCGACACTCGATCGCGGTACAGTCGCACGTAAGGGACTCCGCTGAAACAATAATTAAAATCCTATCGCGGAAATTGGCTTCTAGCCGCACGAGCGCTTCCACGTTGTCCCTGTTGCCAGGTATCGAGTTCTTTCTATCCGTTCGCTTGTTGTTTTTTTGTCTTTCCTTTTTTTTTTATTCGACTCACTTTCGCCGCATTTTTCTCGCTCTTGCACGAGACCGGCTTGTCCGGGAAAAATAAAAAGTGAGTAAAATGAATTGCTTTAATTAAATGGGAAAGCCACCAAGCTTCCAGCTTCCCCTCACGCGCGCTCAATCTCTGCCACCCCCCCCCCCCCCCCCCCCCCCCCCCCCCAGCCCCGGTCCTTCTTTCTCGTTCTCGCTCTGTCTCACTCTCGATTTCTCTCACTCTTTTCAAAAATTGGTTTTACGCTTGGTGAAGCGCTAACGGGTTTGATAGCATTCTCCAGCAGAAAATCGTTCGGGGACCAAAATTATTTTTATCGAGATACGAAAAATCTTCGTTATAACACAAATTTCATCGATACAATATTAATCTGTGGTATTTGAATTTCTGATTATACGACACGATAAACAAACGAACGATGAATACAAACAATATCGGCGTACAATTTATTGGAATTATATCGACGGCTCAATGCTATCCGAAAGTATTGGTTTGGTATGTAAATAAATATATTTGACTCTCAGGTTATTTTTAGCCATCGAGCCCCTTGGGGATTCCAAGTAACACATTTTTTTTAAATCAATTCCCGATAGTTTAGAAACTTTGATAAAAATGTCTAACAGTATTGTAATTACGACGAATTAAATTGTAATGAGCTGATGAAATTTTTCACAAAAATTGCGTATTGTTCACCACATACATAATAGAGAAGAAAATAATATCCGTATATCCTGTACTACTCTGTATAATTGAAGCTTTTTTTTCGCATTTATCCTCATTAAACTACCGGAAAATAATACATTGCAGTGTGTGCTGCAAAGATGAAAAAATACCATTGAAACTCCGACGAGTCTTCGCTTTGCCTTTACCGAACTATCGTATCGAGAACAATTCCAACTAGAAAACGTTAAGGATCATCATTTCTAGGAAAAATCGAAAAAAAAATGATACCTCGCAATAGAATATCAGACGTATATGACGTGAGTTCTGCACTGAAGCGTCTTCCGGTAATTTTCCACCGACAAAGAGACGCACTGAAAATATCTTACTTCACTAACAGTCTTTCTCTCGCATACATAAATACACATACATGCAGAAAAAAAAATTCGAGAGTAGTTCTACAAGGACACAAAAAAAAGAGCGCAATACATAGAATTCCGGACGTGGAGCTGACGAGTGAGTGTCGAGTAAAAGGAAAAGCCTTTTCTCTTTTCCCGCCGTATCGTTCCACGTCTCCCGTTTCTGCGCCGTAACGATATGACATTATTGCGCGATCAGTGTCGCAAATGTGGAGAATGTAAGGCGAGGACAGGGAGAGACGAGAACACGACCCTTAATACATGTGAGTATGTGTGCACATGAAGCGACGAAAAAAAATGCAAAAAAATACGGAAATAAATGAGTACGACAAGGAACGAACAGGATGCAAGTAAGGGATGTATATATATATTTATATATATATAGTATAGGGTATAAAAAGAGAAGAGCGAAAATAAAGGGAACTCGAAGATTCACGTAAATGTGCCGCAGAGGAAAAAGAGCTCTGGGAATCATGTATACATGTACATGTATACATGAACTATATATTATCTATACTATGTAGCATGTAAAGTATGTATGGGCATAGTATGTAAAGGAGGTTATGTACGAACCAGTGTATCCTCGGGTAGAGTCTCGATGTTCTTACGCTTACCCGGTCTCATTCTTCTTTATCATTGTCTGTCTGGTGACTCGGTCGCGGAGGACCTGTGCTCGAGAGACCGTGCCGGAGGGTTCAACCAGGGCGAAAGAGCGAAGGGAGGAAAGGGGTAGAGGCAAAGTAAAGTAAGGAGGGTAAGAGAGCAAGGTAAAACCCTTTAAAGTTCTTACAATGCTACGTCGTTTGTGAGCCGATTGTGCGCATTTAAAATAAAATACGCCAGAGGGAGATAGACACGGGGTGAAAGAGAGGACGAACGCGAAAGATATGAAAAAAGTAAAAAAAAAAAAAAATGAAGTAGGAGAGATATAAAGAGTTAGGAGAGCTTGGTGACCGCGAAGGTTTATATAGCTTTCTCTTCTTCCCAGAGGTTCAATAATATCTTCAGCCGACAGTTACTTAAGATACGCCACCCTCGCTCGTTCTTTTCAACTCGGCAGCTCTCCCGGACAATTATATAGTTTCAACCAGTTTCCGTGCTCATCCGTGCGCGCCTATATCCTTCCCGCAAGGAAATCTTCCCTGGGTTCTCGCCCTCTTTTTCATCTTTTTTTTTTACCCTTTCGATAAAAACTTGTTTCCAACTCGATCGACCCATTTGTCGTCCTTGGACTCTCGCACTTCCTCTGCCCACCCCGATGAGAAAAGAAATATGAGAACCGTAATGGGAATTTTTGATAGAATGAGTAATAGTTTGAGATATATAACGTCGAGAGAATTCGCGAGTGCGAGAGTGTAGAATTTTGTAGAACAAAAGAGAACGTTGACTATGAGTTTAGGACGAGAAAGCGGAGGGGGATAAATGTGACAGAGTCGGGGAAGAAATGCCAGAGCGTAGAGTCAGTCGCGAGACAAAGAGAATGTTAATTCGAGGTGTTATTCGTTGAACTAACACGTGAAACGGAAGTCTCCTCGACTGTACGGAGAAGAGTTGAAGGTTTGAGGGTGCGAAGCGGGAGGTGTGCCTCGAGGAAATTAAGGGGTGAAGTGTGGCGTCGGGAAAGCGTTAAATACGTACCACCTTCGCAGAGCCAACCGGCATCTTCTCTTCGAGTCGGGTAACTCCCGAAGGGGAGGGGGGTGTAAAGAGCTAATCGAGAAGTTAAACAAACCCAATCCCTTTCCAAGGATTCGCGGCGGCACCCCCACGACGAAAAGTTTGATGGACTACTTACACCTCTCTCCTACGGGTGAGTATAACTAGAGGATGTCAATGTCATTTTCTGTGAACTCTGAATTATTATGTAACTTCACGAAATTCAATTCCCAGCTTCAAAAACAAGAAACTCTTCAAAGTACCTTAACGATCGAGTGAGAATATTACAGTAATATCAATGGTAGAAACTCTTCGCATAAAACAAAAAAAATTGATGATTAAAATAAAAATGAAAGAGCAAATGTTATCTTTATTTCATTATTGAAATAATGAACAGAATGTGATAATAATTTATCAATGACAATATGTACTCACAGAAGAAAAGGAAACCAACGAATCAACACGAAAATGAATAGCAACTAATTTTACCGGATAATTAATATATCTGTAAATATAACGAACAGAGTTTACCAGGAAATTGTAGGATGCGCGGTAAACGTTGAAAATCGTGTTCGCTTGACTTCCTGTTCGCGCCATGACGACGTTGTGTAACCAGTCTAAACAGAAATCCTACATCCGTTTCCTGCAATATCCGCGGACGGCATTCCGCACCTTTGCCACACTATCTCTCGTCTGCCATTTCACTGAGCATTCTATCTCACTGGTCAAATAGTCCAAGTTTACTCCAAGTCGTTCGATCCGAATTGCGCCGGTTATTAGTCTATTTAGAAGTTGAAAGTAATATTTAACTGCAAAAATCTCTTTTAATCTGTTGTTCGCCGAAAAGAGAGTTTACCGATTTTCATCAAATATCGTAAAAATGTATTATTCAATGTCTTGAATTTTGTAAAATTTTTCTCGATACCCTATCGGAGAATATGAAAGATCCGTTGTAAAGGATCATTGCTTTGACAGGAACTGTATACGTGTCTACGAAAGTATACATAGTGCAAAGGGGAGGAGAGGCGGAGGAGGTCGTTCATGGAAGCTTTCATCTGTCCTTTTATCGATCCTACAGGGTCGCTCTTGTCTGCGACAGTAATTCACCTATTCTGCTTCATATCCGCAGAAATATCGTTGGCGAATGTCACTGACATATTCAACATGCTCACCGACACATCTGATATCAGCGCAGCGTGAGATACGTGTTCGTACACACAGAAAAGTGAGATCAGTGACTTGGGGGTGACTAGAAAGAGGAATAGTGGTGAGGAGGACCAACGGAGGAGAGTTCACCGGAGCGGCACACGTAGGTGAGGTCCAGGTGTAGGTATACTCATGGATGCTGCTGGATTCCTCTTTGCCTCTCCCTTTTTCACTGTGCAATTCCTGGTTTCGCTCGCACAGCACTCTCGCACCTACTCTTTCGCGAGGGCATTTCTATGCTGGGACACCAGGTTCTATCTGTCGTCGCTTTACCCTCCATCTCACTCTTTCATCTCTCTACTTCGAATACCTAACCATTCCTCTCAACCGCGTTCTCTTTTGGCGTGCAGCAGCAGCAGCGGCAGCGGCAGCACCACCGAAGCACGTTTAGCAGTCACTCACCTCATTTCCTAGAATCGCGAGAGCGCAATAGGCATTTACTTCCCGTACAGTCGTTTTCAACCGGAGCTTGCTTTCAAACCCCCCACCCCCTTGTCGTCGTCGTCGCGACGAGTTCGCGAGTTTCTAACCCGCATGAATCCCCGCCCTCCTACACCAGTCAGAGCCGTCGTCGTCGTGTCTGCGTTTCTCTCGCGGTTTCCTTCTCTCACCCACCCTTCGACGATCTCATCCCATTTCATCTTGCCGCGTTCTTACTCTCCAGCTTTCCGGATCGGCGCTACTGCAGACCAATTTCCGGGTTCGAAACCGACGGTCGCATCTCTCTGCTCCAGCACCGCGCTACGATTCGTACCACGCTTCGTCCTACCTATTTCCCTCTTCCACTTTCTCTCGTTATGCTCTCCATCTCTTCGCGTATATAGTCGAACGAGGAGGAAGGGAAGAGGGTGTACCCCCCATCGTTCTCGCGGTAAGTTTTCGTCGCTTCGACTGAATGCTCGACATCGCTCAACCCGACACCATCCCATCCCTTCCAACGTATATTCCGCTTCTGTGCAGACGATGCCAGGGCGTTCGATGTAAGGATGGACGAGCTTCACAGACAGAATACCATCCACGAACAACCGAGCGAATCCTCTCTGTCGATGCTTATTCACCGAAACCACCTTGCCTTATCGATAGAACTTCCGAGGATCTCGTTACGATCATTCCAACGACTAGGGACGACGACTCGTATCCGTCGGAACGTCGACGGATTCGTTCTATATAACCTCCCCTTCGACGTATAGATAACCGCAGATCCTAACCGCTATCGTTCAAATTCCGTGAATGCTGTTCTTAATATTAATCGAGATGCTTCGGAATTGATAGCTCATCAAAATAGATTCCTTCGTCGAATTCCTTCATTTCGCAGTCGAGCTGATTACTTTTACGAAATTTAAAAAAAAAACGATAATACGAGTAAAGGACCCTTTAGTTTTAAAGCGCGTGAATAGAAATTAATATATTAAATAGAAAAAAAAAATTATATTTCTATGTAAAATAATTATTATCCGAGGAATTGAGGACTTTATGAACAAAGTTCATTGAAAGTCTTTGATAAAATAATAATAACAACTACGCAAACGAAAACGCGTTTAAAATGGAAAGCTATTCGCCGTTTATTCGCGCTTTATCCTTACTGTCTTTGTGTGATTAATATTAAATCCCCTTCTTTGCTAATTAATATTTTAATTTGCAACACACCGGTGTAACCCGAGCGGGAAAGAACGGTCGGGTCTCGGATTTAATGAGAGGAAATATGTATAATAAGAGGGTTGGTCTGCAGCGACAGTATAAAGGGTAAAATTAAGAACCCGCTAGTTGAATTAAATTTGGCGTCTGGGGAATGGGACTTTCGTAGCATGAAAGTAGTGCAACAGGAAAAATCGCTCTCACCTTATTCGTATAGTACACTCTTAATTCTTGTGAGTGCATTCGATATTTCACCAGTGATAGTGGATTGCCACCGATGATCTTTTATTCATTCTCATTCTCTCCATCACCCGTGAGGGAGTTAAGGTGCATTAAGAAAACGTAAGGAACATGCATTCGGAGGCATTCGGTGAATAATGAACAAAAATTTGACAAAAACATTTTGTTTTTATCTTCTAACAATGTATTTCATTTACTTGCGTGATACAATATAATATTTTCACCCTTTTTTTATATCTACATCCTTAAAAAAGAATATACTCGCTTATGCTTACGATTACATTATCCGTTAATCTGTATTCACTATCTGCATTTTTTTTTTCTTTTTTTTTTCATTTATTACCTCTGATATTACAATATATTAGAGTGTGTCTGTGTGTTTTATTTTTCTTCCTCTTTATCTCTGTTTGTATATACTTCCTGATTGCAAACCAAAAGTTCTCCCGTGCAATTATTTTATTTTTTCGTTTCGTCTCTTATCGTACCATTCATTCGTGTCGTTGCGGGGATAATTCATTGTAACTTCGTATTCGGACCAACTCACTATTGTGAATTTACCGAGGGTCCACGTATGGTATAAATAAGTTTTTTTTTTTTTTTCGAGCGGCTATCGCCTCTTCTTTAGATTATAGGATTAAGACCGTTATTAAGTACGAGCTAATATTGCTACCAATGGGTGACTCACTCCAGGATTTTCTTCATTGTTTTTTGTTGTTGTTTTCGGTTTTTTTTTTTTTTTTTTTTTTTTTTTACAGTAGAACCCCAATTAAGCAGAATCACATTAAACGGGAAGCGGATTAACCGTGCGTCTTCCGAGTTTTTTTTTTCGCGCGCGAAGAAAGTTCAAAAAACAAACCAAAGTCACCGGTTACTTAAAAACACACGATTAACTTACGCAACGTTAAAAAAAAAACAAAAAGCTTCAATCACTAGTTTACACTGTTCATCAATTAAGTGAAAGTTGTACCAAATTATATTGGTAACTCGTTAAAATAAAATTATATGCCCTTTTGCCGTTTAGATCGGATTAACCGCGATTTCGATTATCCAGAGGTTCTTCCGTCCCGAACACTCCGGTTAATCGGGGTTCTACTGTATGTGTCTTTCAGTGTATACAAATAAAACAATTGAGCAGCACGACGCCGATTTTGTTTATTTTTTTATTTTTTTTGGCTTTGTTCCATTTAAGTTTTCATTAAGTTTCCACAAATTGGCGAAACCATAGAATAGTCTTAATAGCCTCGTAAAATGTAAAGTAAACAGGCTTTGTTTTCTCAAGCCGATTAAGTTCATGAAGAAATTAATTAAAATTCGCTCTTTGTAGGAAACATATTCGAGTTGTTCTCAAGCTGCTTTTAAAGGATGTGAAATTACTTTTTTTTTTTTTACTTCACAAGGTAAATTTCCATGGAAAAGTCTCGCATCACGTTTACCCTGAAAAAGCGCAGGGATATTTTCAAGAAAGCTTGCGTGTTTCTTTTTGCCGTCCATACGTTTTTGCATTATTAAACACCTTTGATAATATCACATCAAAGCTTTGACATTGGCATAGCAAAGGTGGGGGAATATTTTGGGTCCGCTATACGTAGACGAGAAGGCCAGTGAAACGTGAAAGTGCGACATAAGCTGTATATATGAATAAAGTTTGAGCGTTCTGTGAGCGGTATATGCGAAAGTTAAAGACATAGTAACGGCGAGTCAACCCTATATACGACACTCTCCAAAGGTTTCCGATCGATTGCCAATTTGCCAGTTGCTCTCTCGACTTTCCCCATCTATCGCCCGCGACTTTGTCAGTAAGCCGCGGTATCGAGAATCGAGAGAGCTTTCCTTCAACTTCAATTTCGTTCGGTACCGGTATAGCGAAAAAAGATCGTAATAAACCTTTCGTGAGTAAAGGAGAAAAAAAAGCACATACAGTTCGACGCAGCTTACGGCAACGATGAAAAAGCCGCGCGGACTTCCACCGCGAAGTTGATAATGAAAGAAAGAGGTTCTTGCAACTCCCTGGCAAGGCTCACGCGCCCCCAGCGTGACCACAATTTCGAATGTTCGACGCTCGCCCCTTCGAACGGTGTATACCTCGCTCCTCGAGTCCCACCCCCTAAAACTTTCCGGATCAAAGTTATCCGACGGACGAAAGTAATAGCGTTACCCGAAGCGTTCGAGAGTTGAAATTGTTATATATACAGCAACGTCGTCGTGGCCTACACTGTACGAAACTGTTACAACACACTTTAAACTTCAAAGACTCGATACATAAATCATTTGAATTGTATATGCATATAATGTAAAGGGGATGAAATTCTTTTAAAAAATGTATTAGAAGTATATTACAAAATTCGATTTTTCATTGAATCTTTTTTCCCTATCGGTACAAAGTGTTGTTTAATCTTTGGCAATAAAAAATGGGGAAACTACTATCACCACCGATTCGTTATATTAGAATTCGTAACTCAATTCGGAATCTACAACTCCGCCGGCAGTTTTAACGATATCGTTGTTTTTCAAGTTCAAGGGTTATCGGAGAAAGTTTCGCGGGTCGTTTCGGACTCTCGAGATCGAAAGTAATGAGGTTTCCGTCAGAATGGTTCGAGGGCCTGTGAATTGTTGTTTCCTGCATATAGAACAGTTTTATTCCCGCCTACTCTCGCTCTGCCGCGTCCTCTATAATCTCCTCAATTTTCGTTTGATTATTTTTTTTTTTTTTTTTCTTTTCGAATTTAACTTCGTAAGTAGAAAAAGCCAATGTCGGTCGATTTCGAAGAGGTTATTTGAACTTCGCGTCTCTGTGCGCTTTCGGAGGATACGCGTTACAAGATCGTTCGCCGGCTCGATGCTCGATGAGCGCCGTAAGATAACGGTGTCGTCTCCGGGAAAAAGTGAAAGATTCACTAGAAAAAATTCGATCTCATCTTATCGGTACGACGAGAAGAAAGATAGCGCTCTTTCTCTCGCTTTCCTATCGACTTCCACGGGCGAACGTTATGAACGTCATCAGGTGGTACGATGCGAGTTGACAGCTTCAAGTTTTCTCGCGGGGTATTGGCAAAAGCGACACGCGCTTTCCTCGACACGGAGGGGAACACGGCGGCCGCCCCGCCGCCACCTCAGAAACTAATCATCGAGACGAGATATGACTTCGATTGAACGGCAACTGCGCCACCGAACGTTCAATCGTGTAACCCTGCCGTCGATAGTTCGGAAACTCATTTTACGCTAATACATACATGACTTCAACACGTACACTCCAATAGCCGTCGAAAGCTATTATACATACGTACACTTCGAGTTCCAGTAGTTTCAATCTAATTTAACTCTGACATGCATCAACTGTGGCCTTCAACAGTGAACACGATTTGCGTTTAGAATTATCGATTAAAATGTTACAATTTTTCGGGAAACGAATCTCTGCGCGTCGAGAGCCGAAAGTGGTTGCATTCATGTATTTAGTTTATTCGCTTAATCAAGCAATTTTTAGTATTAAAAGTGTAAAATCGATGTTGCGAAAACAACGTTTTTATACACATTTTGATGCTAAGAAAATTCGAATAATTTCGACGTAAAATAAAAAATTTTGCGAAAAAGTATTTTGCTGCGCAAGAAATGTTACATCTCGTCGAGTGATATTCAGTAAAAAGATTTTTCCCGATTTTCAGCAATCCTCTGATCCCTTTCCGCGTGACGTGCGAAAAGGTGAAAAAAGAAAAAAAAAAAAAAGGTCGTCATCAAGCAGCAGTTTCCGTGACGTCCCGAGTGAAGTTTCCGGCGGTTGCTGAGACTGCTGGCGCTGATATCGAGGTTAGACGACGGAAAGTGCACGAGAGGAAGTAAATCCACCGAGAGGACGAGACATCCGTCGCACGCGTTTGTATCACGGCGGAGGTAGAACGGAAGAATTGAAGGGAGGATGAAGAGAAGCGAAGTAAAACGAAGTGGAGGTACGATGGGTAACGTGCGCGCTGTCGTCTGATAGCGAAGCGGCAACTTTTCCCGGACTTATCGTCAGTTCAATCCGAAAACTCGAACGAACAATTCTTGTGAATATAGTCATATAACCGAAGGCGCTTGAGAGTTTGCCGGAGCAAGAAACGAATGGGGAGTAAGGGGAAAGGTACTGTGTGGAAATAGGGAAGTACGAAAGGCTCGGCAGCGACGACGAATTCGTGCACCGAGAAGAGTGAGACTCTGGCGAGAGAGGAAGCCTCTGCATCCGGAATAAGTGGTCGGATTCGAATGCGCGCAAAGTTTTACACGGGATTTACCGTTCTCTACGATTCTCTACCATTCCCCACGACACCCTCTGCCCTCCGGCCCTTCCACACCCCCCTCAATCTTCTGTACGTTCACATTTCCGCGGAGGGTGGCAAGAAATTTTCCGAATTCCAACCGCGAGAAACTCGGGTGTCATACTCGAAGATAAAACGTGATCAGACTTTGCAATATACTTTGTATTATACTGTGTACTCTCTCACTCTCTTGTGTTTCGCTCTCTCCACAGTTATAACGTAAAGTACATAGATTAAAGTATAACTTATCCGCAAAATGTTGAAGCTACTCGTTGATTTTTAATGGGGACCTATCTTTTTTTTCACTGTCATCTCCTTCGTTGTTCACAACTGAAAATTTTGTCATTGTTTCCAGGTGAACAACAAAAAAAAATGTATATTGAATATGCGTTCCTTTTTTCATCCCCTGAATAACCACAATGCGGAACACAATGGTGTATTGAACACAAATAGGTTCGCGTCGTGCCACTCAATTTTCCTGTTATCTTTAATTATCATTAAAAAAAACGATCGTCGATGTAATTTTTTGTTTGTTTGTCTTAAAAGATATACGATGAAGTAACGTAAATAAAAAAAATAGATGTAAAAGGAAAAATGTGTTTGTGTGGACGTGTGTTAGTAGTGTTTGGGATGAGAGAAAGAGATAAAACGAGGCGTAGGACGGAGTGCAGTAACCGATGCCCCCTCGCCATCTTGGTACCACTTGGCACGGGTCCAAATGAATGTCGGATGAGAGCATAGGTATTACATGCACAATACCCGCCACCGGCGCACCTTCGTCGAGTCTCTCCACGTTAACTGATGCTGTCATCGTACGAACGCGACCCCCCCTTATACCCTGTAAAACACGGTGAAACTTATGTCTAGATAAAATCTACAAACATTATTATCGTACCCTCACTGTTTTTTTTACCACCCCTATCTCTCTTTCTCCCTTTGTAACTATAGATCGTGACTTTTAACTCTTTTCACCCCCCCAACGGCTTGATACAGATTTGTTTTTTTTTGTTTTCTTCTTTTTTTCTTCAATTATTTTAATCTCCTTTTATCTATTGCGTTAGTATTCTTCTAGTGAGCCATATCAACACACATACACACATATACACACACACACACACGCGCGCACACCACAATCGCCCGCAATTTCTCGCAATTCACTAGGCGGCGAGACACAGGTAAAAAACACTTTCTTTAATCTCGTCTCTAATTACTGGGAGTTCAATGTCAGTACCATTTTATTCATTCGCTGAATATATATTAATTAAAACTTCGAGTGGACGATGTTCATCCAATTGTTTTCACGATTAAAACTGTATAATTCACTTTTAATTCACTTTTTTTGTTCGTGATGATTTTTTTTCGTGACACGGTCGACACGCACACATACACACATCTTCGATTAGCGACGTTTTAATACGAGCGCTTAGTTTCACTTTGGTAATGTTGAAAATTATCGATAGTCCATTTTTTCACCTAAAAATTCTTCGAGTATCTAAACAAGATTACATTTATATTATCTCCCTGTCTGTCTTTGTCTCTCCCTCTCTTTATCTCTCGCGTACTCGCGGACAGAACGTTTCACATAATTCTTTCATTAATAGAATTAAACATTTTTCAGAGTTCATCCTCACGATACGCAATCTAAAAAATTTTTCTTGCGAATTACGAATCTTACGATTGCGAAACTAATTAGAATCTTCGATGATGACACGCTGATTCGTTGACGAAAATTTATCATTTCAATAAATAAAGATAAATCGCGTAATTAATGGAGCACAAGAGACGCCATTACGCGAATTTAATTTTTCACATTCATACTTGAAGCTTTGAAAAATGTATTATAATACAGCATCAAACTACCCTCGATTTTGTCCATTTTAACTTTACACAATTCTTCGAATTCTCATACAATTTTCAATCTCGATTCGCGCATAAAAAACCATTTCCGTCCTCGTGATCCTGAGAAACGAATCTATCGTATCTCATTACAATCTTTGCCCGGAAAAATATACCATTAAAGACGTTTGCGTCGTGAGATAAAGAGAGAGAAAGAAAAAGTTCGTTTGTCCGAATATTCGTTCGAGTGGCGTAATGTTCTATGTGTTTACAACTAATCCATTATTGAGCACTGTTTGCAATCGGATCAATCGGTGAAATTGTCGAATGTTCAAAATAGGTAGTACAGTAGTTTGTCGTTAGATTCTCGTTGCCCGAGAGAGCAATGATAAGTTATATATCGTCATCGTTCCAGGTCAGTCGCAGCATCCAAAGGGTAGATTCGCGTAGTACTCCGCATTGCCCTCTGTGTGCTGGCTGACTGGTTGGCTTGTTACGGTTGGCCAGTTCCTCGTCCTTCGGTTCAGCGCGGCTGGTCCGTTCGATCGTAAATGGCACGGTGCACTGCATCGTCCGAATGGTCCGTACCGGTTCAATCGATGACGGGGGTCTGTTCCACTTGTCTTCCGCCTATAGGATACGAAGAGAGACCCTCCCGGTCTCGTATATCTGCTCTTCGCCTATCGGCCCGATGCGAAGCGCATAAAGCACTATGTTCTTCCCCTCGGGAATAGACATCAGAAACGTACGTAGAAACCGTCAACGAACCGGTACACCAGCGCGTTTCCTGTTCCGTCTGTTCGGCTTCCCGGTTTTCCCCGATGACGTCTGTGCCGAGGACGTTCTCTTATCACCGCGAAACTCGTTGAATGATCGGACACTCGCCGTTTCATGACCCAGACGTAGTATTCACCTCACACACGACTGTGTTATTGTTTCCCTCGCAGGACAATGTAATGCCTGGTGGCTGTCAAGGATGCGCACCAATGCCGGCAGAAGCCTCGATGAAATGTGAGAGAATCACACGGCATGTGCTCATTAATGTGCTAACCCCTGGTAGCCCATTCCGCTTGTCTGCGAAGCAGTCGTCGTTGTTTCATATGAGTGTTCGGTAATCACACGCACTGCGAGAACCATTCTCCGGCGAGATTGGAGGTGATGATCACCCACGCTTTTATCGTCACGTTTTTTTTTACCTTTCTTGCATCACAGGACAATAAGAGTCTCGTGCGCGAATGTCACAGGTCTTCATTGTCTTCTTTTCTCGTTGGTTTTTGGTTCCGTATCCTTCGGCATCAGGTATACTTCTATTTATACTAAGAAAAGTATGTTGTTGTATACATTTCTCGCGCTAAATGAAAGATATTTAGTGTTTTGTAGATTCCACGAAGTCCGAATTAGCGCCCACTTACTTGATTAAGTAATCATTTTCATATGATCTTCGAGATGAAATTGTTTTATTTTCATCAATCACGAAGAATCGTTTCAGCGGGGCTTCGGACGTCGTTCCTCTCAGACATCCATTGCATCGCCCACGTAACCCTCGTCAGGACTCTCCGGATGATCCGGTGGTCGAGCACCCTCCGCTCTTGCGGCTACTGCTGCCGCAGCTTCACGCGCAGTCTTACTCATCAGTGATCTCGGCGAAAGCGGTGTTGGCTCACCCCGATATGCAGCCGGTGGTGACGGAATGAACGGAACGTCCGGCAATGCAGGTGGCGACAACGGCGAGACCGGCAGTTGAATCGGTTGTACGGGCGGTGGTGGTTTAATGATCGGTTGATGAACCGGATAAGGATAACCCTCGGCCGTGTATCTTGTGTCGCTTCGAGGCAATACCGACTCGTAAGCTGTCGAGCGAGCTAGAAACTCGGCTTCGCGGGTATAACGAGCCGGAGGCGCAGCCGCCGAACCCTCGGGAATTCTCTGCCTCAGACGCGGCAAAGTGCTCGAACTGTTGAACGGTATCTTCGGTAGGCCAAAGTTCAGAGGATAACCGTCTTGATCGAGATAACTTAGCTGAGATAGACTCGGACGTGGATCAGGCTGCATCTGGTACCTGTTACTTTCGTACTCAAGTACCTGTGGTTGTTGCTGTTGATGCTGATGGAGATGACGCTGCTGTTGCTGCTGTTGCTGTTGCTGCTGTTCGCCCATCAGAGGAACTCCCAACTGATGCTGATGATAGAGACCATAAGACTCCGCCGCGACTGTTGCCGCGCTACTGCTGCTCTCGGTAACTTCGTTTATCAAATCCGGTTCCGTAAGATATTTCGGCAAAGCGCTTCGATAACCGTGCTGTTCCATTGTATCGCGACGCTCCAGCGAAGCCGTTCTTCCGATTATATCTCGTTCGGTGTACATAACTTGCTGCTGATGATCGAAACTCAAACTTCCACCGCCAACGACACCGACACCAATGCTTACGCTGTTACCACCGTTACCACCGTTCTTCCGAGGCAACGTTGCACAACCGTCCTTTGATATCGGACTAACGACCTTACTCTGCGATACCAGTGATTTTGCATTTCTCTTCCGATCTCTTCGTCGCTTCGTACAGAACACAACACTTCCGATTACACAACCGAGAGCCAGAAGTGTACCGATCAATGCTCCTGCCGCCACAGCCGCCACGTATCCGGTTCCCGGATGATCGAATGGTGGCTCCGGTGTACTTTTCTCTTGGAAACGAACCCTCAACGATAGATTCGATTCCACCGAACCCGCTGTGTTCTCTGCTACGCAGCTGTACGTACCCTCGTCACTTTTCTCAATACTATAGACGTACAGTACGCTGGTGCTGTTCTTCTGGTCACGTTCTTTGTGAATATATCTGCAATCAGAGGAGCAATCAATTAGAATTGCATCAAATCTTCTCAAAGGTAAGAAATAAAAGAAGTATGAAAAATTAGGGTCTAAAAGGACAATCCGTGTCGGGGAAAAATTTGACGGTGCAGCAAGGAATCGATAGGACTTCGCGTTGGTTATGATAACAAGCTGATAACTTGCTTGGTTTTAAATTACGAAAAAAAAAAACCAATTCCAAAGTTCCAAGTGGACGTAGTTATGAATGTTATGATAGAAAACAATGTGTTGATTTCACTGGGCGCTTTTGTTTCATTCTTTGTCGAAAGTCGTTTGAGAATAGAAGAGACAGTCTTTTAGAACGTTTTTCGATATTAACGAAATGTTGTTACAGCATAGATATACATATAGCTACCCGGTCGGATGATTAATGGGTCGGTTAAGTTTGCGATGGAAAAGTTTTCCTCTAGAAGGGACCTCGGCTAAAAGAAGCGCGAGCCAAGTGTTATTCTCCCATTCCGGTAGTGGGGTGGTAGTCGTAAAAGGAAAAAAACAAAAAAAAAAAACCATCCCGCAAAAACTGAGAGAAAGTAGAATGGCGTAGGAAGGGTCTTCGAACCGAGAGAACCCGCGGTGGTTTTTCTGGAAACGTTCTAATGGTTGGGTCGACGGCGAGTTCTCTCGGACTCTGCGGCCCTGCTGAGCCAGCGGAACATATCCCCATTCTTTTGCCACCCGGGCTCTACCACGAGCTGCAGCATCCCGGGAATCCCTAGGAAACCCTCAACGATAAAAAAAAAAGAAAAAAAAAACTTAATGTTTCTCTTTGTCGGTGGTTGCGAGAGGGAAGAAACGACGAGTCGGCAGCCTAATCCACCCGACTTCCCCAAGATTTCGATGTCCTCTTTCTTACTTTGAGGCTGACGGATAAAATGCAACGTAATGGCCAACCGTAAAACGAAATCCCTCGAACGAAAAATCTTTCTCTCCTGTTTGCCCAATGAAAATTCGACCCGCAGAAAAGAATGAGGCGGAAACATCGGCGATAAGAATCATACATTTTTCCAAGCGACGATAATACGGAGTTAAGTGAAAATTTACCTGACATACGTTGACGTCGATGCGGCGAAGGAGTCGTTCTCACTCTGCGTCTTGCACAACTCTCCGTTGAACCACCAAGTGACCTTCGCCATAGGTACCGCATAAACGTCGCATCTCAGTGTAACGTTTGCTCCCTCGTCGACGTCGATGCGTTCCTTCAGGCTGACTTCCGGCAGACACGCTAGATCGTTGAGTTTAACAGCTTTGATGTGTCGTCCCTGAAGTCTCGTTGGTGCTTTGCACATAGGATCAGACTCTTGTGGCGCTGCCGGTGCCGATTGCGTGAGCCACGCTTGCAAAGGTCGCAGTCTGCAGTCGCAGAGCCACGGATTGTTGTGCAACGTAAGACCGTGAAGATTACCCCCCAAGGGTAGCGTCATGTCGGGGACGAATTTCAACAAGTTGCCATCTAGTCGTAGCCACTCGAGTGAATGAAGACCATTGAAGGCACCCTGCTCGATGATCTCCAATTGGCATTGACTCAATTCGAGATTCGTCAGCTGCGCGAGTGGAAGAAATGCTTCGTGACGAATCTCACGAATGGGATTGCCATTTAGCATGAGCCTCATGAGACTTGGACACGAGGGAAAGGTGTCCGATGGCACGTCCTTGATGAGGTTATCGGCAAGATCGAGATCCACGAGACCCGAGAGACCATCCAAAGCTCCCAAATCTACTTGACTGATGTGCGACTTGCTGAGATAGAGCTTCTGAAGATTGGTCAATCCCAATGCTTGAAAACACTGGGGAGGCAGATGAACCAAGTGGTTGCTCGACAGATCGAGAACTTGGGTCTCCTCCCGCGCTCCCTGGGGAAGCCCTATGAGGCTAAGGTTCGCACACTCGACCCATTCTTTGCCACTTTTCCACTTGCATGAGCAACGATCAGGACAGGCATCGACGAATCTCACCAATGTCACCCATCCCAACAGAGTGCCTAAAAGCGCACCTCTCCACCACCACGCCCATGCACTCGAACTCGACATTGTCACACTTTCGTCTTATCATCGAACGGAACGACGATTATTATTACGATTTTTTTTTTTTTTTTTTTTTTTCACACAATTTTATTCATTATTAATCATGTCACGATAAGGAAGAAAACATGCTTTTTTTTTGTTTATACACTTCCGTGAGCACCGATGTTTTCTTTTTTAGTATTGAATTTCGTTGGATTAGAATTCGACTTTCTTTCCCGCAGTTTCGAACCACAACCCCACTTCCATCGCGCCCTGTAGATGCCGTTTGCAAGCACTCCCTCCCTTACAGCGGTTCCCGACGCTGATGGATTCAACCACTATTCGCGATGTTACCACTATTCGCGATGTTACCACTAGCAACAACTCTCTGTGACGTTTTCTCACCTCTCACCGCACCAGAATCCAGTTCATCTTATTCCTTCCGCGACTCGACACTCTTACCACGTACATCGCGTAGCCATCGAGTGAATTGATTTCCTGCTGGGCCATCGAGACTCATACCCCGTACAGCCTCCATCTACTGCATTCGAAAATCTGGAAAAATAGAAAACGACGATTTTTATACGTGACGCGACTGGCGACATAAAAGCGTTTTTTCGCGTTCCAGAACGTTTTGAAAATCCGCCAAAAAAGAAAAAAAAAAAAAAATTATTTTGGCGAGCATTTTCTTGGAAAGTCTGAAGGCGAGAGTAAAGTCGCCGACAGAATTGTGATCGGGAGTGTTCCGATCCACTTTGCGAAAAGCCATGTTATTTTTCAATTTTTTGTTTTCAGACGACATTTGCATTTCGATGAAGTATCTGGAAAACTAGAGTGTCTATTGCATTATACGAAAAAAAAAATCGCGCGATGAAGTACTTGGCGAAGTCTCCAAAGTGTTTTGTCGAATCACGCAATGGAAAACGTTTAAAAAAATTAAATAAATGGTAACCATTTAATTTCTCGATTTAAAATTGAAGGGTTCAAAAAAATATTCTGCATAATATACTTCCGTTCATTTTCATCATATTGATCGTAAGTTTATTTATGGCAAAATTGAAATTCTACCATTTTGACATGATATTTCAAAAATCAGTCGATCGTCATTTTTTTTTATCCACAAATTCAGCAGAATATTGTAACCAATAAATGCGCAGATAGAACAATTATATATTCTCACGTAGATAAATGCATTGAGTTCTACACAGTTTCTTATAAATCGCATGGCGTACGAGGATTTTTCTCAAATGTGGTTGTCTCAATGTGGCTGTAACTCGTATTATATCCCACAAGTACTATAACATATATAGCCATTCCTAGACTTGATTTTATTCGGAAATAGGGAGGTCAAAAACCTGATACCCCGGTGCGCCATTATATAGCATTCGCTCGATGGAATCTCCGAAATAATTGGCTTCCAAAGCGGTCAATAATTCAACGAATGAGAACTCTCACTGTATCCGGAAAGTTTCGGTGTTCATTCCGTGGATATGGTTGCGTCCTATCTATACGAGGGTAGATGGAGGAGTGGAGGAAAAACGAACGAAGAAGCCGCAACCGTGTTCCAAAGCCAAGCACATCTCGTACGAAAAGCACCGCGGAGCTTCGACCGAGCGAGCCACGAAATCTTACGACTATACGATAAAGTTAAAGCACCTCGGTGTGCACCAGGGGATGAACGCGCGCGCACCCCGCGCGCGGCCAAACCTCCGTCTCAGCCTTTACCTAAAACCTTCCCTCATCCCCCTCCGCCTTTACGTCTGTTATAGTCTCGCAAGATAGTCGCTAAGCTATATATCTTTACAGTCAGCTAGAAGCAAATCAGTCGAACAGAAATAAGGCATGGATAGTAGGGATGGAGATAGAAGTTAGCAACTTTGCGGGGTAGTTGTATAGCCGAGAGAATGTTTCTCCGCAGTTGCATACGGAGCCGCGCGCTATATTTATCTCTCCTTCTACTTTCGAGTTAGAAATTCTCTATCTTTCGCGCTTCATTGCCGCGGCGTATTTCCCAAGCCAATTATTTGTGTACGAATGAAAATTGAAAATCTTTGCTTCAGTTATAAATCTCGAGAAATCGCGGGAAACAAATGCGCCGCGGAATCTTCGAACGAATCTTGCGGCGAGGCGAGAATGTAAAAAAAAACATGAATATTTCACGCTCAGTTGAAACAGGATTAATTGCCCTCCTTTTCGCAGACAGGAAGTAAAAAAAACTAACTAAAAACTCGTTGTGGAAGCTTGTTACGTTGTAAAACAACGCTTGTTCGTTTACGCCGGCTATGACATAGTGCCGTAGCTTTAATTCAAGCTCTTTCGCCGGGCAATGTTTTTTTTTTTTTCCTTTTCACGTGCCCACTCGCGATGCTCAATGAATTTTAAAGTAGCCTCCGCTCATACGTGCATCTCACGAGGTGAATACACTCGTGCATTTCGTTTTCTGCGAACGCTAAATGCAATGGCGCGAGAGCCTGTAGCGTATCTTTTTTTTCCTTTTTTTTCTGTTTTTGCTGAAGCCTCTGGGCGATCCCGGCGCTTTTTCGTGAAATTATTTACGCGGCTAAAGTTGGCACTCAACGCGAGATATTCCTTCAAATCCACTCGCTTATTCTACAGTCTGATAATACTTATGAAACCGCCTCAACGAATGGCGCAAAATTTTAAACTTTTAGCCTTTCAAAATGTTCCAAAGTACGACGATGAGAATGTATGTAAATATCGAATACACGTAACAAACGTACGCGAAGAAACGTATCGTTTTAAAGAATTTATCACCGCGCGCGCCTTGCAATTCGCGGAAAACTTGTCCAACGTACGATTATCGAGACCAGAAGTGAACGGTGGATAAAAGCGTTGCGTACTATGGACGAAAATTACGTAGTGTGAAGTTCCGATCGAGTCTATAAAAGTTACACCGAAGGCGGATATTCCTGCTACGTGACTTGAGTTCGAATCGTCAGTTGAGCTTCTCGCTTCTCCAGCGATGCACTGAAGAAGGACATTTTTAACTCTTTTCGCCGACTATGAGGCGAAGATACAGTGATTGGCACTTTAAGAAACGGCCATCCCTTACCACAGTTTTGTTTCTTTTTTTCCACCAAATTTCATAAGCCAATCACGGATGGATAACCAAAGACGAGAACTGCACATCGAATTGTTCAATCATAAGCCAATTGTTTTTTTTTTTTTAGTTCCTCACAATTGATGTAATTTTAAAAGGAAATACGAGACGAATATCGTTTCGAGGTATTCGAAGATAAAAGTTTCGTTTATGCTGTCTATGTATGAGAAAATGAAGAGTTTCTGCGGTATCGGGGAAAAAACAATCCAATCGAATAAATCGAATAAACGAGAAAGAGCTGATTTACGTGTATTGCGCACAGGGTATTTTTCTTGTTCTCCTAAGGATGCTACGTAGTCAGATAACTTGTCGCGAAGTGTCTCGATGAGGATCGATCCTCGTTGAGCGCCCCTCCGTAACCAAGAAATCCGTCGTGGGATTACGGTAATTCATTACAGAGATTATTCCCTCGACGGGGCTTTGCCGCTCGAACAACTCTCTCACTAGTTCGTCTACGAAAAAACTTCAACATTCGCTCCCCTCCCCCTGTCCCGCCCACCAATCCGCTCATCGTTCGTCACTTAACTTCACCCATCCGTAATTTACCTCCGTACCACAAAACCCAACGGGGGAAAAATATTATAACGATCCCCCGAAGGTAAAGTAAATAACGTGTTGTTGACGCTTTAATTAAACTACGTCACCGATTTAGCGATGCGAATGAAACAGAGCAAATTGAGAGTATAGAAAAGTAAGCCAATTAGCGACGACGGATGCGTAATTAAATGGAACAAGTGACCGAAATATTGAAGGGTGTATCAGTCATAACTAACGAAGGTTTAACTTTAATACTTTTTTAAACCCCTTTTGCTACTACCCTCGTTCTCATTTGTTTAACTCCCGACTGCCCTTCGGGCAAACAACGGGAGTTATGTTCTCCGAAACGAAAGAAAATGTCTTAACAAAATTTAGCACACCTTTTTTTCGTTCCGCGGACTGTGTCTTTTTTCTTCAGGTTTTATTGTGATCAAATGCGATTCGGCAAAGAGAAAGCCGTTGCAAAATAATGCGCTCGAATATATCGAAATTTCGTCGATATACGCCGCCATTATTGCTGTGCTTTCTCGCGCCGAATATCCTGTAAATGAATGAATAAACACGCGCGACGACGAATACAAGTCACGAATAGGCTGTGAAATTTACTATCATTCGTTTACGTGTGGATCAATACAGTTTTTTTTTATGTATTACGTAGTGAAAAGTTCGACGACTTTTTTCCTTACTATGTGCATTTTTTTTAATTCGAATTGTTCGAACATAACCCGACTTTTCTTCTGAAATGATTTTTTTGTCTTCTATATTAATTTATTAAAATGTGTTTTTTTCAGTGGTTAACTTCATTGCTGCAAAATTAATGCAGCGCTTTCATCGCTGTAGATTTTTAACGCAGCGAGTCCATCGCTGAGAAATTAACACAGCGACTTCATCGCTGAAAAATTAAAGCAGCAACTTCTTCGCTGAGAAATTAACACAGCGGCTTCTTCGCTGAAAAATTAACGCAGCGACTTCATTGCTGCAAATTGAAAGCAGCAACTTCATCGCTGCAAATTTAACACAGTAATTTAATAAAAAGAAAAAAAAAATCCCGACTGAAAAAAGAGTGAAATAACAATTAATTATTGGCATATTATAGTCGAGAGATTCCCACACTCAACAACGAATAAATCTCCCGACAATAATGTGCGAATAATTATTGGTTATTTCACTTTTTTTCAGTCGACAGTTTTTTTTAATTATTATAAAATAATTTTTTGATAATTTACCTCGAATAAGTTTTAAAGTGGCGAAAAAATATCATCGCGGAAAGCAGGTACCGTATATTTTACAGCGAAAAATCAGAAAATTACACGAGAAAAAATGCAGAAAATAAATTAAAAATTATGCGGAGACAATGTTGACTCTTTTTGAAGATTTTTTTTTTTCGCCCGGCGGTAGGTAATGCATATGATCCATGCGAATGTAGGTGGTAGAACCTCTATTGCACGTACGAAGGCGGTGAGAGGGTGCTAGAGAGGTAAAGGATGAAGCCCGCGAGTGCCCGGAATGGCGTGAATTATTGGAAAGGGTGGGAAAACGTACGGGCAGCAAGCGTGCTGCGCACGATATGGTTACCCAGCATCACAGCGGCTCGACAGGGGCTACCATCCAGGAAGGGGGGCGAGAGGAGAAGAGCTCGTTATACGGGAAACGTTGAAGCCCTATTTTTCGTTGTCCAATCAGTTACCACCGGGGATACACTTCATCAAATTAAGTTTTCTACGGGAATATAAAAAAGCTCGTATAGCAGGATCTCTCGGAAGCCGAAGCGCGTAGACTGTTTTATCGTTGCAAACCCTTTTTTTCATTCCCGTTCATTCTCCATTGCTGTTACTTCTCTTCTCTCCACTGGGTTTTCTTCCAGCTCGTTCGACTAGCTGGATCTTACTCTTTTTTTCGTACACTCTACAGTCTCTACTCATCGATCCACGTGCACCCGGAGAACGGACTAAATCGAGGGGGTTGCTCTCTCGCTTCATTCTCTCACTCCACCAAACTCTTTTTCAACTTTTTCTCTTTCGGCTCTCACTCTCCTTTCTCTCTACAAACCCCTTGGTTATATTCGACGAATCTCCGAGACTCACAGAGATTTCGAACGAGCAACATCGAGGACGCCCGCCTCAGTCTCTCGTTCTATCCCGCGCTCTATCTCTTTTGCCCGCCTAGGAAGACTATCTGCAACGGGTCGCGAACCTGGAAGCCCTCGTCGACGACAGCGGCCTCGGCCTTTTGAAAGAAACGAGCTTTTCACCGATTGCCCATTTTCTTTTTTTCTTCATTCTCTTTTGCTTCTCTCATACTGTTCCCGCTGCGCTGTCTTTTTTTTTTCTTTCTTTTTTCTTTTGAATTGAATCGAAATTACGAGAGCAGTACAGAGATAAATTAATGACGAAGCCTCGCTACACTCGTTTCAATACTAAGAGAATACTTCAGTAATATCGTCGTATTCAATTTTTTTCCTGAGTTGTTATTTTGTTTTGTAGTATTTAATAGACCTTTTGTGAAGTACATGGGGCGAAAAAGGGATATATTACGTGGTTATCAAATATAGCCACTTTATGGTCCTTTTTTCTACAGAAACATAATACAACTGTATCGCCAACTTCGACCTTATAAAGACGAATTCAACATTAAAGTCCCTAAGTGTCCCAAAAAAAAAACGGCTCTCTACTTTCACTGTATCTTCGAAATCACCGACGGCTCTTTAGTATTCGGCACGACAGGCCAAATTTTTTTTCCCCGAGTTAACGATCTACTTTTACCAGAGGCCGAAAAAAAAAAACTGTCTGCGAACATTCCTACTATGAGAAGCGAATTTCTTGAATGAGTTCCACAGATGGCAAAAGAGATCTCCGTGTCGAAGATCTTCGTCTATTGGCCATTTATTTCGCGTTCAATCTACACAACTGTAGTCGCCTGCTTTTAAAGCATCCCTTCTCGATCAATTACTTCTACGCTCACGCACGTCACGGCCGAGGAAATTTTGAGAAAACGCTGTAGCCGTGGAGTAATAGAGGCCGCGAGAGATGGGAGGAGGAATGGAGTGAGTCCGCCAATTTCTCGGCGTAATTCGCTCCGTCGGACCATAAAATTGCCGAACGCCACCATTGATTAGTCAAGTGGAGAGCTGACCTTGCGCGCGAGGCGAACCGACCCCTTCTTCCCCTCCCAATAAGCTCAGCGCACCAGGCAGGACTTCAGCCTGACGACGAGCTTTGCGGCATGATTCTCCACCCTCTAACACTTTATAATTCTATGTCTCACCTAAACTTTATATACTGTGTTCATGTACTGTAAAGTACAATATATAGCTAACACCGAGCGCCACCCTTGTCACCCTTACCCTACATTCAAGGAAGAACGGGGCAAAACGGTACAGTCGAGAAATGAAAGCGTTGCAGTAAACTGTGAACTGAACTGTGAGGTACCCAAGGAACGTTAATAAGTAATTTCTGTGTACCGGAGAATAAAGTGTGATTTGGAAACGCCGTTTTGCTTTTGCGAAGGGTTTCGAAGTGCAATGAAGTAAATCATTGCCAATAAAGCGATCGTCCCAAAAACAAATTCAGAATTTATAGAAATCGCATTAAATTCGTGTAAAATTTACGAGACTTGTTTTCAATCGTATCATTTCGAAATTGCGTGTAATAACACGCTGAAAAACCATTAATCCTTTGGAGACGCGTCACGCGCTGAACGTTTCATGACTCTCGTGACGTGGATGGGTATTAAAATTGGTGTTATTGAAAATGATATTCAAATATTTGAAAATGTTGCGTCAACATGTAATGTCATGTTTTTTCATGTTGTGTGCTATCAATACTCTAATTTATCTCATAACAATATTTTAATCATTCATTTTTTTTTTTTTTTTAATATAATATTTTTGAAAAGGTATATTTGAAAAGTTACGCACTATGTTTAAAGAGTTAATAAGCGCAGTAAAAAAAATTGCATAAATGCAGTTGGATTGTTTTTGTTCGAAATATCGATTATGCTGTTCCATATTCACACCCCGTCCCGTATACCTCGTTGTTTCTATATTATACGTAATCGCCAAAGCGTGCTAATACATAAGCCAATGTATTTCGCAAAGCGGAAAGTCACGACGCCAAAGTTTCATCCGTGGCTAAAATTTAAAGCGGTATCAGCCGTCGAGGCGCACGACGGGGTTGTCGGAGGGTTGAAAATGAGAAGAGAGAGGGTAAGGAGTTATAGTGAAGAAAAAAGGCGAAAAGACAGAGACGAAACGATGGGGGGGTCGACTGTAGAAGGGGGGGGGGGGGGGGTTGGTCCAAGAGGGTTGCGTCAACCGTCGAAGATTATCACGCGGCCGACGGTAAACAAGTCGTGCGTTGTAAAGATAGGGGTTACGAACGCCTGCTTGGCTCCTCTCTTCGTGGCTCGCCGCCTTGAGAAATCGTTTTTTTCTTCGGTTTTTTTTCTTTCTCTCTATTCTTCAAGGATATACTTACTTCCTGGGAATTTCAGAGAGCCTCGAGTATTCGTTCACGCGGAGCCTAAATTCGCCTCGTTCCTCTTACTCCCTGTCCCTTGTCTCAGCATTATATTCCCCTCTCGCTTCACGTCCCGGTGACGAATATCTCGCGCGAATTGGGCAAACGTGCGTTTCTACTCGGGCCATATATCTGCCGGATCGTTCCCACGCCTCCTAAACGCGTCGCATTCGACAATTTCCATTTTCGGTCTACAAACGACATTCGTCCTCGTCACCTTTATACATATATATGAGTCGGAACGAAATATAGCGAGAGGGCCTCGGAACCCTTCGTGGTTCTCCCGAAAAATCATTGGGGAATGTCATTTTCTTTGCTCGAGAAAAAATAGGAGCAAGAAAAAGACGTGAAAAAAGTGAAGCAAGGATTTTCCGTTTGATACTCGGGATGAGACGCAATGTATATAGTACACTTTATAGGGGAGGTCTCCGATAGAAGTCCAATTTAAAGCATCACGAATTTTAATCAAATGGAGACTATAGCCAGAGCAGCAGCAACGGGAAGAGAAGCTTCTCCGTTCGTACCCGCCAATTGCTCAGAGACCATTTACCTCGCGGGCACAATCCCGATAATTGAATAATCTTTTCCTCCGGGCGGACTCACCGAAAGGGACGTTGTGAGAGGGAGTGAGATCGTCGAAAGTCCTCTTAATGAATTTATTCGCACAGTAAGAACAACATTAATTCCTTTTCATGCGATTTCTATAGTTCGGGGGTGGAGAAAAAAAAAACGAGATATAAAAGAAGATACGCCACGGTGTATCGCAGCTCTCGGCAGAGGCGAAAAAAGAAAAGCGGCAAGTTACAGCGAAGCGAACTGTCGATAAGAGAGTGGGATTCAGGATGGCTCCGGCTTAATTCGACGTTAATACGGTACCACCGTGCGAAGTGGAGAAGTCGGACTGAATGATGCATTAGCGTTTTTTTCTTCTTTTCGACGGATTTCCGACTCTCCCCTCCTGTTTCTGTATATATAGATTAAACTATATTTACGTCCAGTATCCATTCGCGTATTCCTCCCTGACGCCTGTTTTTAAAATAGTTTCGGTAACTTCCAATCCACGAAAAAACATTCGAACCCCACAAAATCCGAAATATCCGATAAACTATTGTTTTACTTCCTTCGAAAAAAAAAAAAAAAAAAACAAACGAAATAGCATCGATTCGAAACCGGTATCGATGTTTTACCATATAAACCTCTCTTTACGATCTTACATACGATCGATCGGTGCGCCAACGGTCGTTCTAATGAACCTCGTCAAACGTATCTCTATATATTTATCGATGTATACGCTGTACATTGCTAGTCGACTGCAGCACACAAAATCGTTAAAGGGTTCTAAAATAAAGTCTATAAATAAAGTCGCCGAAACGGTATAGATAAGTCCGCGAAATCGGTACTCGCCGGCTTTAACGCACGTCAGTGATCATGC
Organism: Buathra laborator; assembly: GCA_934046635.1. Classification (NCBI taxonomy): domain Eukaryota; kingdom Metazoa; phylum Arthropoda; class Insecta; order Hymenoptera; family Ichneumonidae; genus Buathra; species Buathra laborator. Next base: position 14,077,576 of record OW203900.1, read on the forward strand.
GAGGATTGAGGTCGAAACTACCCACAGTGCCGTCTTACGCTCGAGTGTAAATAGTGCAATATCAACGATATAAAGTCGCTATCTCGCCGCTATAAGCGCAACGGTGCTTTTCGTCTCCTTACGACCCGGACGAGTTCGACATGTATAAACGTACGAATGTACGTCATCTTATCGTACAGATTGTATATATATATATCCTCTATCACGGTGCATTATACAACCGAAAATATAAATCTATATATACAATATTGTAGCATAGCGAATGACTCTCGGCACGGTGAACATTAATATATTCAAATACATAAAGCGGCGCGGAAGCTCGAGAAATACGTCATCCGAATGCAGTATCACCATTTTCTCTTATGTGTCCGGGTGACGCTCAATTGTAATAATAATAATAATAATAATAATAATACATAATGTATCATCCCGCGGTGCTACAAATAGCACTGAAGACTCGCGGGCTACTCGTATATTTCGTCTTTTTTTTTTTTTTTTTTTTTATCTTCGCTTCGGAGGATTTTCACCTGCCAAGGTAAACGACAGATACAAGTACACTCGCAGCATATATATGCGACTTTGACACAACAACTTGCAATGGCTATAACTATACAGAGGTCAGAGTCAATACAACATCCACACACAGTGCAGGGCGTGCAGCTTGAGTGTACAGAAAGTACCCAAGTGTGTACACAGCGTTCGACACGTGACTATTCTTTTTAGCCGCATTCGGAGCTCTGCATTGCAGGCATACCTCTATAATGGCGATATGATACAGCTTTTTATATAAGTCGGGGCGTCGGCTGCGATGTGCCCGGGACCCCGTGGCGGGGATCTGCCATCCTGGCGCCACTACCACTACCACTACTACTTTTCTCTCAACAGCCAGACTCTCCCTCCCCTTCCTACCCTTCTCGCCAACGCTATATCTACGTTATAACTCGCTATTTTTACGATACAAACTTCCATCCTGCCGCTCCACTTCTTCTATCACATAGTACGTCTCTCGCTGTTATATGATCAATATACAACGGTATAAGTTCCGTGTACAGACGCAAGTTCATCCATTTGTAGAAAAATCTTCGCCGAGCGTGAAAAGCCCATGTAAATACTGTTTATTAATAACTCCGCAGTGAATCACAGATTTTATATCTGCGAAGTTTTGTCGCGTGGAAGCTTTTTGATGATACGAATGGGGTTGACATCAAATATCATCCATGGTGTTTCGACAGCAATAAAATGATCCTGAAGGCAAGCCAAAGGAACTTTCAATCATTCCTTTTTTTTTTATCTATTTTTAATAAAAAATAATAAAGCGTTTCGGTCAAAAGTCATATCTCTTTCACAACGATTTTTTAAGCAATTCTTCTTTCGTTTCTCAATTGTTAATTCCGCCGGTTTTATCACTGTTTGCTGTTTGCTGTTTGCTTGGTGCGATTTATTGATTTTTTTTTCTTTTTTTTTCAACTGTCGGAAAAATTCAATACGATTTCTTTGATCTCACGAGAACAGACGAAATCTTTGCAATCTCGCAGGAGCCGAGGCATGCAGATAGAGACGAAGTTGGTCTGTGCTGTCGGCTGCTGTGCAAAATGCGCATTCCCGCAGTGTGCTCAGCAGCACGAGGATTCGACGATGGCTATCCAGCGGCGGGTTCCCGCGACAAACATTCACCCCGTGTGCTATAACTATTTCAATACGCCGTGTATGCACCCCGACAAGAAAACGTGTATACGTGTGCGCGCGGGTGTGCGTATGCGTGCAACCGGTACCGTGTTACTGAAAATTTCACGAGACCCGTCACATGCGAACATTGATAGAACTACCCTCGATCGGCTGGTTGCACACAAGTGCGCACGTGTGCCGGTACTTCGTACTTGTATCCGCGAATTCAAGCGACGATTCTCGACGCAAACCTACTTGGATTCTATTGCTCTCGTTGCACAGCGCGGGAAGCGTCTCGTGATTCGATTTCTATGGATTGCCACCCGATTTCTATTGATACACTTCGAAAGTATTCAACGACTTTTATCGATCGCAACAACGCGGGTATGTCGAAAAAGATCGTCGAAAGAATCGCAAGATTGTTTGCCGGTAGTCAATGTTTTCCAAGCTGTTTGTACATCGTCGTTGTGTACCATCGATAAATAAAACTCAAAGAGCGACGAGGGATGAACAGGGGAAAAAAAAAAAAAAAAGCTGTTTCGAATAATCACGAGTCCGAAAAAAGACTCGCGTCACGTCGATTTCTATATTTGCTTCTGCTATATATATTTAGCCTCATGTTAAATGCATCGGATGGAATATGAAATCGAAGATCGATGATTGACTCGAGATGGGATGACAAACTGATCGCGTATTTCCCCTTCGACGGTGGTTCCGTTAACGAGAGCAACGGAAAAGCGGAGAGAGAGAGAGAGGAGTGTTAGACTGCAAAGCGCAAAGAACCAGGAGGATGGAAAAAAGCTGGCTGGCGGGGATGATATTATGGTATTACGTGGGATTTTCTCGCGAAAGTCTCGAAGGATGACAAATGGCTTGTGACCCCCGTAAGACAGCTTCGCTCGATGTAAGAGGGGTCAGAATGAAAGAATGAAGAGTTTACGAAAGCTTGACGCTTTTGTGCGGTTCCACAATGACACACACACACACACACACATAGCTTCCATCTTGTTTTACCCGTGTTGTTTGCACGACAGAAACTCTCGAAAAGATTGATGTGTTCTGTGTACACATACATATACACATTTACAATAGAATGGTATAACTATGGTTACTATATACGTACGGCATCTCGATTCGCGAAATACCGGTACAACACGTTTTTCTTTTCTCCGAAGGATCACTTGACCCACTGTATGCCCGATGGGCAAAGAAAACTGAGACAGTGAGGGGGAAGGGGAGGTTTACTCGATGTAGAAGAGTAAAGAGAACGACGAAGAGAGGCGACGAAACAGGATAGAGTCCTGTCGTAGTAGAAGTGCCTCTCGGTGCAACTTGCCGGACGTGACTGTCTCCCGCAGCAGTTCATTCTTCCTCTGCGATTCTACGCGATACAAACTCCATTCCGGTCTTGTATCCAGCTAATATCCGGTTACACAGACGTACCGTCGGGGTACAACAAGATGAAAAGAGAGAGGATAAGGAAGTGAGAAAAAGTCAACTGATGGAAACTCAAGTACGTGTACACAATGGCGTATTAACGGAAGGGAAGAATATCGCTTAATTCGAAGCCACAGACGGTCCTTCCGTTTGGTGTTTATATATAATTGTTGGCAGAGATGAAGAGACACTTTTAATTTAGAAACTTCTCGAAAGTTTACGACAAAACCGTGTAACTCTGTAAGCTGCGAAAGTTCGTTGAAAATTCAAGCGTTCCGGCGTATCACTATATATACCTTAACCTTAGCTTCGTATAGTTTCAAACTTTACGAGGATCGGATAATTATGTAATGCTACAATATTAAACTTTGCGATGTAGTTTGATGAAAGTCTATAAAAGGAATGACGTTTAGTATTTTAGAATCTTATTACCGCTACACGGCTACGCATCACTGATGAAAGTGGAGTAATTTCTGACTGTATGCGCTGAGAAATTGCGTTGATTATCTTAAGGTTATCGTCTGTTAGATCAAACGTCTCTCATCAAATGAGAGGTATATATGCATAACGTTGCATACGATAGGACGATAATAGGAAGGATCAAATAGAAGGAGAGAGAGACACTGATAAGTGTTCCGTCACCGATCACGCGATCGAAGATCAATGCGCCGCGATGTGTCCATCATGATTGTCAACGACTGGACGAGAGAAATGCAGGCATCCGATAGTACCTCATCTCCTATGTGTTTATAGAGCTGTCCAGCGTATCGTGTACAGGGCGTATATAGCCTATTATCACGATCAGTTCACACACCGGACAGAGAGGAGAGAATATGTACGAAGACGTTGGCGCCCGGGGTGCACTCCGCGATGAGGCAAAGCCGCGATCGATAGCGGGTAGAGAAGCGAGAAACCTGATGTGTAGGTGGGATACTATGCTTCGAGATAATCCAACGGATGTGAATCGTATCGGTAGCGAACAGCAGCAACATCGACTAGAAACGTTCAGTTCTCTCGGCCTTTACCAACACGACGGTCACGTACCGCTAAACTTGAAGCTTTATCATCCAAATCCCTCGACTCGTCCACCTCGTAAAATAGGATAGATAATATACGCTATAGCGTAGCGTATGATACATTTACCATATATACATAGGTATATATTTATAATCCCATATTGTACACCAACGTGATCTCAAAATATAATATACGCGTCGATTTGTTACTTTGATTTGTATTAAATCGGACAAATCGATCAATTGGATAGAAACTGATGAAATATTATAATATCGTATTCCACAATCCTTCCATTTCGTGGGGATATACGTAATTTCGACGCTAATTAAACTTTTCTCGGTCGTAAATGATTTTTTTAATTTTCTTTTTTTTTTTTTTTTCTTTTTTTTTTCGTAAGAATATTAAAAAATTTGGCCGAACAAGCTGCTGAAAGTTGGATTCTACGTGTCTGGAGTAGCGGCGCGCGTGTGTTTAACATATGCATAGGCGAATACACATACATTCTCTCGTTGGAAAATTCTCTCACGTAGTACCTCGCGCGTAACAGGGCCTTAATGGCATTCCACGAAATGAGAATTTCATCTCTGTCTCACGGAAGCGCGAGAGACTTTTGCAAATGGCGTTAGGAGGAAAAGAGTGCGGCATGGCGGAGAGAACGGAGGATGAGGAGGGGGAGAGGAATAAGAGCTTTGGGGAGGAAAAGCGTGTATACTGGCAAGAAGGACTTCCTGAACAGGAATAGGGAGGCTACGAAAAGGGAGGACGGTTGAAGGAACAGACGAAAGAGAAACTCCGAGACGGCCACGAGGATTTAAAGTGCTTTGGATAATAGTATACGTATAACTGTTTTTTTCTTTTCATTTTTTTTTTTATTTTCGCGAGAGAAAGATGGGGCGCTCGTAGGCACGATGACACTTTTCTTGCCGCCCTCTCCGTTCGCGTTTTATATTATTCACGGAAATGCGTTCGCCTGCGAAAGGCAGCAGTTCGTCTACAGTGATTCTTTATTCACGAACGAAAAAAAAAAAAAAAAAAAAAAAAAAATACGATAAAAAACGAAAAACGGGAGTTGAGTGAAAAGTTGGCGCTTATTTCCGATATGAATTTCCTTGTCACTCGGGTTATATATTCATATATGTGTCTACCGAAGTGACAAGACGACTATCTTGACTTGCCAGTTGTGCCGGAGATGAATATTCTTTGGAATACGGCTAACGTATGGAAAAATGGGCAGCTCACGAGATTAATATATGTCATAGTCGCGAAGTTGGATGTATCATACAGAGAATATATATATATCGGATGATATGCTATATACTATATTGGAAGTTTAGCAGGAAGAGGTTTAACGGGTATACATGAATAAAAATTCAGAGAAAAGCAATATCGAGAAGCGCAGTTGCGAAGATAAAATTCTCGCTATACTGCGGGGCTTCGCTCGATTACATTTTCATTCTACGCGAACAAATCCCGCAAAAGTGGGCAAATGTTGTTGCCACGAAGAGATTCGATCGTCGCAAGATTTATAATTTAAAAAAAAATATATGTATGTGAAATGTATTTAAAAAAAAAAAAAAAAAAAAAAAAACCTGAAAGTTTATCGTGAGTCTTTGTTTTTGTCGAAGACTCTGATTGAATCTCTAGTTTTTTATATTTTTTACAGGGCTCATTGACCGCAATCCTATTATTACAAACGTTCTGGTCGTCGACTCTCGAATTCGAAGTTTTTGAAAGGCATTGGGGGATGAAAACATCAATCGTGCGATGATGAAAACAATTCGCGGAGTAAATTCAATCAGTTCTTTAGATCGAAGTAGAAAAAACGGAGATGTGTCTCGAGAAAGATGAAAGTATTCCTACGAGACACCGCGAGGCGGTTCATCGTCGTTGAGCGCAAACGCTCGATGTTTCCTCGCGTGATTGATAAAACCGTCTTATTGTTTCGATGCTGCGCTCTGACAATGTGACGTATATAACATGAATTCCGAGTTGAGAACGAGGCAACGTAGGATTACGGAGTTATGGCCCGACTTTCGAGTGATTGAGCTTCGGTATACCGCACGCTTGGGGTTTACCGGGGGGCAGACGTCAAGGAGACGACGACGACGGCGAGCGATGGCAACGAGGTATTCTCTCGTAATATTCACCAAACAGCCACCGCGTCAAGAAGCCGAGTGATGTATATCACGGTTTGTAAGGACGAAGACGCGTCAAGAAACATCGGAGAGATTATTCGACCCTCTCGAATCCATTGAAACTGCAGGGGGTTGAAGAAGCTTCTCGCGCACCTTCCATCAGCCCAACGAGCTTCGCGAGCTCCATCTTCTCGCGCTAAACGAGAGATCCCGGAAGTTACCCAAAACCACTTGGTCCCGTAGACGTATATCTAATAGCTTAATCCACACGACATTGTATCGTATGCTGTACTCCCGAACAATAACGCAAAATGAAGTTTATCGAATGAAAAATTCGCTCGTTGCAATTACACGGAATTTATTTTTCCGAATAATTGATTCCCCGAAAGTGTACAATGGGAATGGTAACGTAACATTTTTCGACCTTTATTACCAAAAATATCAACTTCAATCGTGAATGAGTTGGAATTCAAGCGAATTATTTTTCATTATTGAGGAAATTAAAATACTGATAAAAGTGGGTTAATAAAGTTTAATTATAAAAAAAAAAACAATAATTTACAGAGCCATTCGAAAATTATTCGAAGCATTTGCGCTATGAATGAAAGACGCGACATTCCGACATTATCGGTTTTAACTAAGTGTGTGCGAAGCGGAAAAAAAAAAAAAAAAAAAAAAATTCAATGATATACACACTTTGCTCGATCGAGTGAAAATATCGCGAATTCGGTACGTAAAACGTTGAAATTAATGGTTGACTGGTGAGCTATCGATCGTTTTTCGTTTCTCTGCACCGTCGTAATTTGGCATAGAACGGTCGGAAAGCTGTCCCTGTTGGGGCAAATGTCAGACTCCATCGTACTGGTTAACGCGCGTCATCTCTCTCGACCCGTAGAACCGCATAGCGCGACTGAATTTCCAGGATACGTGTTTAGCCATTCCCGACGTGACAGTCGGGGTAGCTGAGGACAAAGTCTCCTCGACGTTGCTACGGTATTCTCGCCTGACACCTGACATATCTCAACGTCCACGGATCTTGGTGATGACATTTCAACGGAATTAATGTCCAGACCACCTGTATTCTCGTATTCGGGTTGCATATTTTTTTTTTTTCCAACGTCGCGGAACATTACGTATTAATAGAAGCCAAACACGAGGTCAGTGAACTGTTCTCGTTTTCATCGTCAATTAATTTCGAAAGAATCCTCGTCGGCGGAAAAATGAATAAAATGAATAATTATAATAATTTTTTTTGGTCCGATTATTAAAGAGTTAATAAATGAACAAAGTTCGAGATAATGTAGTTATAAATTAAATTTGAATTCGGTCGAAAGTTTCGAAGGTAATTTCGTTCTCGCGTATGTACTGCATACATATATAGTATGTCAGGTAGTAACACGAGAGGTGTAAAAAGCTCGTAGCAGCTTTCGAAGCACAGAAAGGGGGAGTTGAGAGCGAGAGAACACGTAGATACATAGAAAGTAGAAAATTTATCACTCTGCCCGAGAGAGACAGAGACAAAGAGCAGGAATCGGTGAGGGAAACGCAGGTCGAGCACACGTGGTGCATCAACCCGCATCGTGGCCAAACGAGAATTTATGTCCTCCCTGTGGAATATAAGCATTTTATCGATACGCTCTATCTCCCTTCTTCGTGCCATCGTTCTCTTTCCACATGTGCATTCGGTTTATACCTTTCGTCTCTCCTTTCGATTCAACAAATATTTTTCTGTCGCAACATACGAGAATTGTAGTTCAAACGTTTTTTTTTTAAATCAACCTAAAGCGCTTGAATAAATATCACGTGTAAAAGAATTCGATCGTTTATCGAAAAAAAAAAAAAATCATATTTAACGAAGGTATTGCATCGAACAACTTACAGACATTTATTGTCTCAAAAAAAAAAAAAAAAAAAAGCAGCTCTTGTCAACCTCTCGCCTTCTCATAAAGAAGGCACCGATTTTTCTAAGAGATTCTCGTCAATGTTAAAACAGGGGTTAACGCGCTGGCTGGTATACACACAAAACCGGAAGACTTATAGCCACAAAACTGTGAAGCGAGGCTTGAATGTTTGAGATATCTAACCATGAAAAAAAAAGCCCGGAAGCTAAAATAAACGAGACGCGAAGTAAAAGCTCGACCGTCACACACATGCGGTTTTTTTTCGCCCGACCTGCGGTACCCTCGCAGCCTCAGGGAAGACGAGGCATCATCTCGAAGACTCACCCTCTCCCGCGCTATTCGAAAAGGGGTTGCTATGCCATAGTGCAAGCCTCTCGGAGTCTAGACTCCGTGCTGCGTGTGAGAGCGTCTCACGTCTCTCTGACATCTATTCATGTATGCGGACAATACAGAGAACGATGAGGAACAGAGAACGATAGACTTCGGCGGCCTACACGACAAGTCCTCTGTGGGTGTTTGGTGCACAGACTTGAAATATAGTATAACCGTAGCTGACATAAGAGGGACGTAAGAAAAACGAAAGGTTTCGCATCAGGCGGAGGTCGAGATTAGAGTCAGAAGGGGCGGTAAAGCTTTGTGCGGTAGATTGGCTCGTGTCTACGGAATCTCGTCTGATAGCATCGGCCCCTCCACCACTTCCTTCACCCGCAACCCGAACACTAAGAGCGAAACATAGCGAGTCCTCTCTTGAATCTCCGTCGACGTCTCGACCGTACCGTGTCTGTAGCTTACCTATACCGTTGTTATATTACTGTACACACCAAAGTGTACTGAAGTAGTAGTAGCGGCGAGAGTAGAGCTTTTAGTCTACGATATACCTACTACGTGGATCATCTCGTCGCAGCTATTCACCGTCTGTCATCCACTTCAACTCATCCATCGAAGCTTTCGCACGTACGTATTTCACGTCTACGTGCGCGGCATCTTCTCCACCGGCTTGAGAAGGGAATTGCGTATTTTTCTTTCGCGAAGCTTGTACCGCGTTTTTTTTTTTTTTTTTTCATCTCTTTTTCTTATTTCAGTTTCTCAGCAGCATATTTAGGTGTAATGAAAAAGTATTGGAATCCAGTAAGTAAGGAATGATGGATTGCAATCGAAATACGAATTTTTTTATTCTAGAAAACTGTATATGTAACCGTCTCACAAAATCGAACCATTTATTTGAATTTTTTTTTTTTTTTTAACGTTTTTTCAAGTATTATCCGCGCGATCACGAGCTTCGTAAAAATTTTGAAAAATCACCGCATTTGTTACTATATGTATCGAACTATTGGTTATTTTTCTTTTTGCATACACGATCAACCAACGAACCATGTAAATAGAGATGCAGAACGAAATATGATGTGATTTATCTTACGGTTTCGCAATAACGTTACTGTCGCCGTTTGTCCCGGAAATTGGGCTTTTTCACCGAGATATTCGATCATGCAAAAGACGTCCCCGAGTGAACTATATGCAAAATTTAAAAGACCGCGCCGGTTCCAAGGATCTCGAGTGTCGATCAAAGATGCAAACCGATAGTATGTACTAATGCGCTTTCCTTTCGATTTGCGGAAGCTTTCACGCTGATTGAAATTGTACGAAATGCGGAGAATTGTATAAAGAAACCCGAACTGAATTATACACTTGCTCTTCGCCACGATCATTGCACTATGAGCGAAAGAACAGACAGTCGATCTCGTCGAGTTGCGATTGCGAATCACTCATTAAACTTTCCAAAGCGTACAGAAATCCTTTCTCCCATCTGCGTTAGTTTACTTGTGGAAAAAAGGAACTCCCTCTCTCCCTCTCGCTCTCTCTCTCTCTCTCTCTCTCTCTCTCTGCCTCATTCCCGAGACAAAATTTCTTGGCGATCAAACGAAGCTTTCGCTCTCTCAGTCTCTTTAGGGACGCTGCTCTCGGGGAAAAGCATTGACGAGAAAATACGAACGTAAGACGTATATAAGGGTGAGCGAAGGAGCGCCATGGTATTCCCGTGTTTCAACTAGAAATTGCGCTTTCGCATTGAGTATCGTCGAACGTAAAATTCATCTTTGACGATTCGTTCGTTTCAGAACTTCGATTGCTTCGCCAGTTTCGTCGAACGCAGCTGCTTCGAGGAGAAGCAGCTTCTCTCTCCGGGTCTCACATTTTCGTTCAATAGCTTTGCCGCCCGGGTATGAGATATATACCTTCGAGAGCATCGCGTCGTACCCACTTTATCATATCTCATCTCTCGCCCGTTGCCCAAGACACTCAGTGTGTAGTTTCACGAATGAGAGAACTTCTCTCGAGTGCGCAAGTGCGGAAATAAAAAAGTTATATGGAAAAATCTAAGGGATGAAAAATTCGAGGATGTACTCCTTCTTTCGAGTAAAGCGAATTCTTCGTCTCTAACTGCGGCTTTGGGTGCGAAGGGGGAGAAGAAACGACGAGAAAATGCGAAATGAATAAACATGCGGCTGGCGTAGTACAATCGCGAGGGAGAAGGATGAAGCCTCGAAAGAAGAATAAGAGGGTGTGGTACGATCTGTGAGGAAATAGGGATGGGAAAAAAAAAAGAAGTATTAAAGTGAAGAGCCGCTACAGGCTTCCGTCGGCTCTTCATAGAAACTCTCACAATTCTTCTCATCCCCGACACGGCTTGTAGGAGAAAAAAAAACCTCAGAATTCTTGACTATCCATCCTCCGTATTTTTTTTCTCTCCTTTCATTGTCGCCGATAAAAAAAAATAATATTTATTCGAATGAACTAACGCGCCAGACGACGCTTCGCACGTTATTGACTATTCGCACAAAGAAATTCTCGTACGTTTTCCATCCCTCTGCGGCGTATATGATTTCAATAAACAATTCATTGACAAATATTTACCAAAAGCATCAACGCTATGATTTAATTGGCTCGAGTATTTCGATCGATTGCACGAGAACTCGACGAGATATCTATCGGGGCGAACATTATCATAATTATACAAAGTTGCGTTATAATGATATCGAAAATTGTCAAGTGGCCGTTCAAACAATGATTATTACTCTGCACGCGTACTTTACTCATTATAATAATGAAATAATTATAATTGAATTTTCGTTATTAAATCACGAAAAATCTTTAATCAGTTAATTGTATTATTCACTTCTCTCGCATTGTCGGTGTTTTTTTTTTTTTTTTCAACTGAAGTTCGCGAATTTTCACCGAAATATTTGCCCCTCGAGTGTATGCAGCGGTCAAGTTACTATCGTCCTTTTTTCCGGGAATAACGAGAACTTGTATGTGGTATTTCTACCTGCCTGAGAAAATGGAAACGCTTTGCGGAAACGCGCTATAGAGATGAGAAAATTAAATTCACGAACCGCTGCACACCGTGTACGGCGCTGACAAACGGTTAAATTTCGTGTAATTAGGTAAACGGTACTGAACAACTGAGGGTTCACATGAACGTGTTTAATTTTCATTTCATTAACTTTCAACAGAATAAAATCTCGAAAGACTGAAAAAAAAAAAAAAAAAAAAAAATGAAATTGAACTTTCGTACGTACGTGACGTTGTACTTGGGATTCGAGGGGCTCAATAGCGTTTTCCTCTATATTCAGCAGACTCGCGACTGGAGTGGTCGAAGCCCGCGGTAAACATTGGACTTCGTCAACAGTCGAGCTGATCTCAGGCAAAAGTGGAAGCTTCGGAGAGGGTCTCTGCTGGGAGCCAGTTTATCGTCCACTGTCTAGCACTTTGCCGAAGTTTCGCCAAAACCAGCGAAGCTTGGATTCGAAGTGCAACGGACGAGAATGATAATGGTGTCGGGGAGTTCGGTTTCTCTCCGAAAGCCCCCGTCCCCTCGACGAGAGACCATGATAGATTGTGCAATTTTCGATTTTCGGGAATATCCATTTTTTTTTGTCAACTATACGACTATCGGCAAATTTATATCCAGTTTCACGTGAAAACTCGTCTCGAAAGCAATAAAAAATATCAGTCCAATGCGCGGAAATTCGCGTATATCGATAGCTTTATCGATTTTCGATAATCGATAATCTTCGATGATTTTAATATGTATTGTGACGCAGTTTTTTTGCCACATCACAAAAATAATTCAATAAATAATTTTCAGTCCGGTACGGAACTTTTAGCAGCTTTCTGAGTTACGACGGAACCCCTCAACGATCCAATAGGGAAAACGATAGCATTAGTGACCATTTTCTTTTACAAATTTCTGTTGATTTATTTTATTTGTCGGAGCGAACAACGCCCTTCCGTTTTTTTTTTTTTTTTTTCGGTATTTTGTATTTCGCGCTATTCACAACTTCTGTGATGACTAATTTGATTTATTGACCAACTTTTAGTATTTTCTTTAATGACGACATTTATTATTTGATTTTTCAAAATTTATTATTTAACGATGGCGCTTGTTTCTCCGTGATAGTTGCGCCTGTAACGAAGACAAGAATATTCGCGAGATGGACATTTTTTCCTTATCTTTTTGTGATCGAAAATTGTGAGAATTTTATTCAGGGAACTTTTCTTTGGGTACCAATATCGCCAATGCAATAACAGCAATAATTATTGACTTCCTAGCCGAGCATTTCCCGATGTTTATCTCCCGAAATAAATTTGTCGAAAAAAAAAACCCCTTCGATCTATAATTACAGCGATATGTTTTATGATTTTCCGCCCCGAATAAAGATTTCATGTATTTATGATTAGTCAGTATTCTTGTCGTATGACACAAAACGATTACTCTCTCTCTATCAGAAATCGTAAATTCAGAGGGCAATTTTAGTGGGAATCTGGAACTGAAGACTATGTACTTGTAATTTCAATGATCTTACAATCGCCGCTAGTTGTCCCGACATCGGAAGAGGGAATCTCGAGTACACTAGAACCGGAGCATTGGTCGCATCTAGCGGCACGACTGCCAACAGCAGTATCAGCGACTGCTGGCTCTGCAGCATCAACTTGCTGTGGCCTACTTTACAAGAACCTTCGAAGTTCGTATGCCTTAGCTATATTCTCAGACGCTTTCGCCTGCTCTTCGTCGCTCATAGCTTAACTGATATACCCATCTATAAATAATGTATACATATATATTCTTTAGAGTTGTCCTTTTCTGAACACTTCTTTAGCAACTAAATACATAATCTATTGGATTTTCATACCGCTCCCCGCCCCCTCCCGCCCCCTCCCAACTCCACCCCTTCTTCCCTTCGCAGAAATCCACAGCCGTCGCTCCGGGCGGCTGTGGATCGCTCTATAAATTTGTATGCGCGAAATATGCGAACCTTCTATATCGATACTCAATATTATTATATACCTAATAGTATTTCACGCGAGCGTTATATAATAATAAAATATTTGCACGCGAGAGAAATGCGTACTAAGATTTTACCGACTTTATTGTGTAACAGTATAATATTGTCTTATATCGTAGATGAAGCCGTTTTCGAAGCACCACGCGATGCGTTTGTTTTCTTGTAAAAGTGAGAAAATCGCGGAACTAAAGGGTGAAAAAATATATCGGAGTCTGACGTTCGCGCATATATTTTTTTAATACATCACGAGAATTGGTTGGAATAACGTAATATTCATATGTTTGTACAGACTGCGTCGCATATATGCATATATATGCATATATATGCATATATTTTCATCTACGCAGGTAGATGAGAAACATAAGGGCGCATCTACAGGAGTAGATGAGAAACAGAAAGACTTATGCCACAACGTTTCACATGTAAAGTGCTATGCACTACCGCCCTTCTGCTCCTCATCTACAGCCGTGTGGTGGCGCGCTAATCGCTCATCGCTTCTCCCGAATCCGAAAAATATTAAAAAATACTTAGCGTACGTTTTTTTACTTTTTTGGAAAAAAAGTAGTTTCGGAAAGATATCGATATACTGTCTCACCGTTTTTTTTTAAGAGGTTTTTCAGAAACTCTGAAGGTCTCTGAAGGTCTCTTACAGTGGGAGACGCGCGTGAGCAATGAGTATTGGTAACAGTGCAGAGAGGATGGATCGTCGGACTGAACGGAGACATAAGAATATAGCGATTGTATACGAGAAAACGGGAGGCTTATCCATCGCCGTACACAGGTGTGAGAATCATTCTCTATTTTCAACTGTCCCCTCTTTATATCTCTGTATGATCTCCGTGAGATTGCTATACGTCTGTATCTGCGTCTCTATGTGTCGGCGAAGGATCGGTGATATTGCCTCTTCCGGGCCTCCTTCGTTCGTTCGCTTTACCACTCGAGAGCATTGAGGATGGACTTGGCACGATGAAATATGTTTCCTCTCCTAGTAGCTCACTCGTCTCGCTTCGAACAGCTAGACGTCGAAACGTACGCTGAACAGCAGCACCCCCGCAACTTTGCCGAGCGGTGCACGAACTCGCACACCCGGATAGACACTTATACACAGAGAAAATCCGCAGAGTCTGAATGTGACCGCTGCACGACTATCCCCGCTATACGCTATAATAGTGGAATTCAGTCCACCCCCGTTCTCGAAGTTCCAACGAGTCCGGCAGGACTCGTAGAACTTTGTTCGCGTATAGCGCGGCACAATACACGGGTATAGTGCCCCATAGTTATAGTACAGTATAGTTTAGTTCAGACCGAGTCGGTACGACACCCGGAACTCGAGAATTGCCTCGTCGCTTATTCATCCCCACTGGACAGGGAACTGTTGAAATAAAAAAAAAAAAAAAAAAAAAAGAAACGTTGGAAACGAGCCTCTCGTTGAGCCACGTTTGCGCTATGATGTTTTACAACTGGGAGAAGGTGGAGCGAAATAGACGAAACCTTCGACACGATAAAATTATAATTTTCAATAAATTTTATCAATTTTTTTTTTTCTCCCTCTGCCACCACTTTCGGAAAAATGTATTATTTTGGCACTCAGTTATTTAATCCGCCGCGGCATCGAAGTAGATTCAGATTATTGAAAAAATTCCAATTTCTATCATTTTTACAGAATTAATGAAAAATTCACAGCGAATTAACGAACGGATTTTTTTAAATGGAAATATTTGGATTAACGAGAAAAAATTGTCATAGTATTATTCCACCTCTGGCCTCGCCGCGCGCACAGGTATATTTTCGGATCGATGATACGTGAGAGGTGTTTGTCATTCGAACATAAAAGCGATTTTAAAAAATTCGTTTTTTTTGTTTTTGTTTGTTTTTTTATTATTTTTATCTTCTCCTGGCAGGATAAATCCGTACCCATTCCAAACATGCACCCTGCTGGGGTGCGGATATCATAGGAAAAATGTCAGTGGCAGTTAAAGCTCTACAGTGTCGGCTACGGTCTTTTATCCCGTCACGCGGTCGGACGTGACGTCAGCGTTAACCGGCGTTTTTTTACGACGAGACGACGAGAAGTATCGAAATAAAATGCTGCAACCCTCTGGACGGCGCGCAATGTCGTCCCGATATCCGAGAGCGAGCCATTGATATGAAGTGAAAATAAAAATTGTGTGAAGTCGCTTCGCGCACGTTTTTCCTATATGCTATATAGTTATATATGTATTAAAAGAACGTGCCGCTAGTGCTTTACACTGTTTGCTTTTTTCGCGACAGTATTCCAACATTTTTCTTTTTCCTCACATGTGTTGCTCTTTCCGACGAATACGATTTTTTTTTTTTTTGTAATTATTTCTGTCTTTCCAACTTTCGTGACGAGTAATTAAAAAATGTAAATTCTCAGGAAATACGAGTCGAGGCGTTGACAACCGTACTACAGTTGTGAGTGAAGATTTTCAGTGGCAAATATATCCGACATATCGTTACAAGAACCCGCGATTAGGGTAAATCTCTATTAGATTTATTGCACGCGAAAATACATCGAGGCTTCTAATTATCAGGTAATTTGCCGGAACCGTTCAACGGGCCGCTAATCCAATCGGCTAATGATAATGACCAGAGTATCAGCGCGTACAGCAATGATTTTGCACTGTACGCAACTACGTACGTTGAAAAGCTTCACCGATGCACATTATGAAAGCTTCGCGAACGTAAACTCGTGTTTCACGTTAGTACGGTGACCAGTGGTCCGTTAGATATCGTCATAATATAACGCAAATATCTCAATCACGCTCTCGGCGCTCGAATTTCTCTGGACGTTATTAATATCAACTACGAGATATTGCGCAATTAAAAGAATAATACAATCTAAACTCGGAAACATCCACCGTAGCGACCGCGGACGAGCGGTATTTGCGTTGCGCACGCGGGAGGCTCTCGTCGCGGTGAATTTTCTGGTTGCAGTAAAATTTTTGGTCGTTGAGCGTAATGCCAACGCCCTGGAGGTCTGACCAATGAAAATTCATGAATTCAACGAAGAACTCGTATACCAAGCACACTGTGTAGATTCTTCCCTTCAACCCCCGTCGCCCCTCTCAAAAAAGCCATCTATTTCCGTGATTCACGAACGTTGCGTGCACTGGCACGGTACCCGAGCGCGTTAGAATAGTTTTCGGCAAACCCTCCGCCCCGTCGCCACAACTATGTTCATGAATTTTTATAAGTTACTTTCCGGAAGAGCTTCGCGCAGCACGCGATATAGCGCGGTCTTACAGAGAGCTGCTGTGAAATAGGAAATTCAAAAAGTCACGATTGTCGTGACTGAAATCGGTTTCCTCGGAAAAAAAAAAAAAAAAAAAAAATGCGACAAAAATCATAATCGAAATAAATTGATCGAAAAAAATCGTGACCACTTCGACGATAATTTATGCAATCGTCGACTTTTCAAAAATTCTGTGACTTTATTACAGTGGATTCCGTACGTGTTGTATTATTCTCTTACGAAGTTAATTCGAATTTCGCGCGGTTCATCACGCGATAGTATAATATTATTCATAGAAGAGCTTTAGGTACTCTTTTTCTCGGTTACATAAATTTGAGATAGAAACTCGAGAGAGTCACGCTGAAAAAAGAGTCTCTTAAACATTCCTTCGTATAGGACAAATGAGTTTTCGTCGGTAAGGTAGATATTCCGAGGACAGCGAAGTAAAAGGTATGCGTATTCGAGTTAAACGTCGAAAAATATTACCCCAGATCAAGGGAGTCAAAGGAAGGGATGAGAGTACCTATTACCGTGGCTTTCACGGTGCAATGGAATAGCTATCAAAAACTGTCGAGAATGTAGTTTATACACAAACGTTTCCTCACCATTCTACCGCGTAATACCCCGGATACTTTGTCTCCATTCCATTATGTTAAAAGTATATATACGTAATTTCTCGGGAGGTGAATTGCGATCGCGGCGGAAAAACAGTAGGAAAAACGAGAGTTGAGAAATAATGTCCTGTCTCGAAAGAAAATGGGGAAAAAAAAAAAAAAAACGCCGAGAGAAAGAAAAGTACACGATAGAGAGAGAACGATAACGGGAAAAATCGAGATCTTTGAGAAAATTCTACCATTCTCCGAGGCTCTACCCGTACGCCGTGAGGAGAGAGAAGAGCAAAGAAAAGAACAGAGTCGGGCCATTAACGACTGACTTACGACATTTCGCGTGACAAATGTGATCCCCGATGTATCGACCTGTGCGAAGGTTGCTAACACTCCCCTTCCCTTAACTCTTAAGAGGGGTCGTTCTGACTGCCCCTTTCGCTTGTGTGTAAGGTATACCGTTCGGGGTACCATTCCCAAGCCAAAAGCTTCAGCGATATATCGACGGCGTTGTGCGAGCCAACGGGGAGAGTGGGTAGCAGAAAAGAGAATGGAAATCTTGAAGGAAGAAGCACCCACACAGAGGAATAAGAAGAAAAGTATCGACCAGAAGAATCTTCGACAAAACTGATGAGATTAAAGTAGCAGTGAAAGTTATATATATATGTATATAAGTACGTATTTATGTTAGCCGAGCCGACCGGGAAGCATATCGAGAAATCCGTGAAAGCTCCCGACGAAGATGGCGAGTAAGACGAGCTTTGTTGGCCCGCACTCCGTTCCGGAAGCTTTGGAACGTTCCGAGAAG
This sequence comes from Buathra laborator, assembly GCA_934046635.1. Taxonomy (NCBI): domain Eukaryota; kingdom Metazoa; phylum Arthropoda; class Insecta; order Hymenoptera; family Ichneumonidae; genus Buathra; species Buathra laborator. The sequence goes on from OW203900.1 coordinate 14,095,742, forward strand.
CAACGAACTCGAGAGAGTTTGGTCCTCAGCTCGGGGACTCCCGTAAAAGAAAGAATCGACGGTAACGGATAGTATACGGAGAAGAAAGAAAAGCGCGAAGAGGAAGTGGGCGGAGGAGGGGGTTGCGGGTGGGAGAAGAACGAGATGACAGGAAGTGAAAAGATGGCGAAGGAATAAGACGCGACTGAGAACTCAAGGAAACGAGGAGATGGCTTTTAATATCGTAATGGAAAGACGTGGACTACGACTAAATCAAATAGTACAGCGGTTGTTCACCATTACAAAGCGAAGATCCTCGAGATAGAGACGGTTATTCAACTTTTGACCGCAGTTTTCATCGTTAAGTCTCAGTTCCTCGGAGTTAATACTCAGGACTTCCGATCTTTGCCGTTTATAACCGAAGTTTTTCATGATTTTTTTTTTTTTTTTTTTTTTTTCATCGAGTAATTCAAACTTTGACGAAAAGCGATTTGCATATTAGGTACAATTTTATTTCGGGTTGAAGTAGAAGAGAATTAATAAGTCTTTTGTGAAAGTGCTGAATCTGATGAAAATTGGTGTCACACATATACGTATAGTACGCGAAACTATGAAGACAATGGGAGCGGTACCATCAACTACGCAGACAGTAAAACCGATTCAATTTGTAGACAGCCGCAGCAGGAGTTCAACGTGGTCGTTTCGAACTAAATTTGAATAATCGCTGTGCAATTATTGGTGTTAAATTAGTAGGAGAACTACTGTCTCTCGTCTCTGATTTGGTGCTTCCAATCAGCAGATGACCGACACCGGCTCGTCGGTGCCCCCTTTGCTAGGAAACCAATTCCATCATCGTAAAATCAGTATCGCTAAATCAATAGGGAATATATGTTTACGTTGTCGTAAACAGTTTAGAAGAATCGAATAATAAAAAAGCAGATTAATTTTATAAAAACGCATAAATTAAAAAAATTTGTTTTAACGAGAATTAGAAGATAAATCACTTTAGATTAGAGAAAAGGTTAACGCAAGGGAATAATATGTTCAAGAATTTGAGAAAAGTAAATGCTGCCCTCAAAAGCATCATACAGGGGTGGAAAAAAAAAAGTCAGACCGTAAATAGAATACGCCGGTTGACTTCAAAGAAAAGCCAATGGCAGAGGTTCGCGGTAACGAAGCTCGTAGCCCAGGGTACGGCTTGCGTTGGAATAAAATTGTGAGTTAAGTCTCGTCGTTGCTCGGGGACACAATTACTATGCACACAGTAGAACACTGACGAGACAGCGAGGCGATGCAAGAACGACAACGTCGGGGGTGGTTCGTCGAGTTAGCGTTATCGAGGACCCTGTCTCTCGCTCTCTACTTCGTGGCGGAATTTTCACCGGGCTGCGTTACACGCAGCAGAATTATAGTATGATAAAGCTGTTCTTCCAGCACGGTTTTCAGACTTCCGTATCCTCCCCCTTTAGATAATCATAACCGCATTATATCCGCTTTACGTACATCCTTCGTTTCCTCGCTTCAAACCTTTTAACTCCGTCACGAATACGCGCAAAGGCCGATGGTCTCTCGCTGTTCCGCGTGTCGGCCAAAGCAAATTTTCGTGATTCCAACGACACGGTTACGAGAGCACCGGTAATTTCCGTCGAGAAACATCGTACCTCAAAAGAATATGAAGAAAAAAAACCCTCACAATTCACAAACGAGCCGTGAAAGAGTCATTAAACCTCTTGCGGGGGCTTAAATAGTTGATAATTAAATGAGCAGTTGGTGCTATTAAGCTATCGCGTAATTGGAGAATAATTAGATATTAATTTACTGGCACTTAACCATATTCTGTGAGAACTCACAGCAATTTGTAATACGAACATGTAATTAATATTGATTAATGCGAAATAAAAAATAAAGAGTTAAATGACGTTATCGCTTGAATAATTAAAGCTGATGTGCTCGTAATTTCAGCGTATACGCGAGAGAGAAGGAAAAAAAAATTAAACGTCGATAATGTTTTTCGCGTTGAATAATAAACCCCGTGTTCCTTTCCGTCTCGTTGACTCTTTGGGGTTCGCGGTAACGAGACTGTCGACGGAGCCGCTCTCTCCGCAGCGTTTCTATAACTCGGCATTTTTATACCCGATTCTTCATAGTTCGCGACTTTTTTTCGATATTTTTTTTTTCCTGTTTTTTTTTTTTTTTTTAGATTCCTACAGAGATTTTTTTCCCGTGAAAGCCGTGCTCTGTGTGTCTATGCAAAACCGCAGAGAAGAAAGAGTCTCCTCTAGCAGGGGGTGGAGAAAAAGGAGGAGGAGAATCGTCGATTGAACCCGGTGCACCAGCATAGCGCGTTCACTGACGCGCGGTTGCCGATAATTTCTCTCGACTACGTCACCGTTACCCTCCCCCTCGGGTCTCCTTTCCCTTCAACCCTTCGAAATTTATTCCTTTTTTCCTCCCTCGGTTCGCTTTATTTTTTTTTTTCGTAGCTACGGTGACGAATTTTTTTATTCCAACCTTTTGCGCACAGCCGACGCGGTAGAGAAACGTTGCTGAGCACAAAAAGAAAAAAAAAAAGATCGCCAAAGGGATAGAGGAACAGAGGCGGCGAGCACAAGAGAAAGGGTGTCGCGACACTCGTGCTTGTAGAAGAGAACGGGGCATTAGGGGTCATGTAAGGTTAAACACGAATATTTCTGCCAGAAACTATACCTTTTTCATGAAATGAATTAAAATTAATCGTAATATTTTTTTAACAACATGCCTTGTTAAGGGTAAAAATTAACATTGGAAGATGAAAAAAAAAAAATTAAACGGCTCAAGTTTCGTGACCTCGGAATGCAATTTCAGAAAACCTAAGCCTTTTCTTAACAAAATAATAAATAAAACAATAGATCGTATCTATTTTTCGACTACAATGTCGAGTAAATGGAAACACTTCATTACTTCATTAAATTGCCAGAAAAAAACATATAACTAATTTTGGGGGTAAAACGGTTAATGCAACTCTTGTAATAAGCGCGATCCGCATTACCTTGTAACCCGCTTTACCTCATTCTCTTCTATCTTTTCGGCGCAGTCCCACGCGAAATGCAAAGCGTCTCTTTTCCTTTCCCTCGACTATCCACTACTACGACTAGACTTCGTACGTCTGCGCTAAAAAGAGTGTCTACCAACGGCAGACAGAATTTAGCCGGTGCCACCAGCGTCGCCTTTCCTTTTCCGTTTCTTCGCTTCAGCCTTTATCCTCCTCGACTATACACTGTACTTTGCCATATTACATATACACTGTACGTACTATACAGTGCATAGATATACACTGTATATACCTGTTTCTCGCCCTTCCTTCGTTTTCTCCACATCTACCCTTTCGCCAACGCCAGACATACATTATTCATGACTTTGTCAACGGGACTGGCTGCGATATTTTTACAATATTATACTTTGAAAACTACGAGGGAGTGACGAGGGTAAAAACGAGAGGAAGGCGGATAGAAGAGAGAGGACTGTGTGTCAGTCTTCTCGCACACAACCAATGCACCCGATTCCGGCCTGCTGTTTCCACAACCCTATCCCACTGTGCCGCACGAAAACTCTTTTTCTATCTTTCTCCCTCAGCCCCGGAAGTCACTCGAGGGCGCCGCAACGTGAAATTTGAATTCGAGTTCAGCGCTGCGATGGGCTCGGGTTTTGTGTTATCTCGTCTTTTTTTTTTCTTCTTTTTTTTTTCAGTTGAGCGAGTTACGCGAGTCTCAAGTGTCGGCGAGAGACACACTCCGAAAAATATGTGAAATGCCCTTCGTATTAGACCACTGAATGCGAAAGTAGCGTCCATACGATATGCAATTTTGAAAAACAAATTTAATTTTTTACTCGTAGCTGCGTTAATGCTAAAACATGGTACGTTTTTTTTTTTCATGAAACTTGAAGAAGAAAGAAAATTAAAAATTTTGACAAAATCTCGTTGTTACAATTTCAACATTTTTTTTTTTTTTTTTCGAGGCTTTGGATTTTACCGTTTTAAAATAAAATTTGAATTTCATCGTAAAATAACTCAGTCATTTCCTACTCCCGATCATCGTCCGTTATCGTTATCCTCTTTGCGAAAGTGTATATTGAAGTATAAGAGATACAGTTTCGTATTGAAGTTTCGGAACATTCGGAAAAGTATATTCTTCGACAAGCCGTGCGGAGCGGCTGGAGAATTGCCAGAGATTTCCTATGTGGGCTGCTGAATTGCCCTACAGTTCCAGGGGTGCAGAAGAGAGGCTATTGGCTGGGAATTCGACGCTCGACTATTCGCGCTTTGACCTCATACCAGCTGTGCCTCGTTTTCTCCAACAGCTCCCGTGACCCCGGCGAAATATGTCATCACCTCGCGCCAGTAATTCTAAGTGCTTCGATCAGATTTCAATGATTACCCCGGCAACCCATATTTCCACCTGCCAAACGTTACGTATACGCAAATTTCGATTATTCACGAAGCATTTATCCCGAATATTGAAATTTCTTCGTTGCTCTTTGATTGAAAAGTCACTCGCGCGGCCTTTTTGTTTTTACCGTTGCTTTCGGGAAAAACTCAATATCAAAAAAAAAATTCATAACAACTTTTGATTTCAAAAACCGTACATCCACTGACCTTTTTTTTTTTTTTTTTTTTCGATCTCCCGAATTCCTTTGCGGGTCGTCATTCTTTTTGGAATACGGCCAAAGGTATTTTCGACGTATACGATCCTCTGTGTAGTAACAACACACGGAGAGAAAGTATATAACGCATAAAGGACGAAAAGCTCGGGAATCGTTGGTGAAAGAGTAAAAAAAAAAAAAGAAAAAAAAAGAACGGGTATCACGTCCCGTGCAGGAGATGCGGAAATTTTTTTTTCCGTCTATGGTTGCTCTTTGGGACGCCAGTACCACAGATTTACTACATATATAGTCTCCAACTACTATACACAGCTGTGTGTATACTACATCCCTCTGCGTTATTGCTAAAACTTTGAGTAATATCGCGTTTTATGCCACCGTAATGCAGAACGACGGTTTTCCACAGCCTGAGCATTCGTAATCTCCCGGAAGGTTTCGTTGGAATTTACCAGTTTCATCGAAGCAGACGAAATTACGGGAATGCTTTTCGTATAAAGGAGTCATTAACAGATTTGGTGTAGGGCCTTGGATTTTGTGTTGAATGGTAATCGAGAATCCGGCGGTAAAATGGAACGGCGATAGACACAGAGAGATAAAAAAAAAAGTATGAAAAAAAAAAAAAAAAAAAAAAAAGGGTAACTCGGATCACGATGTGAAAGAGGCAGAGACCGAAGAGCGGATAGATGAATATGGCTCTGGAACGATTGGCTCTGCTCTGTGCATGAATGCTACAGTGTGTAACGTCATAGTACCGAGCGTTTCGTACTCACAGGAATTTGCGAGTTATGCCCTAACTACTGGCCAAGCCTCTGCCTAGTTGAAGCTCGTTCGTCCATTAATCCATTGTCTCTTTCGTCCAATACCCACCTACCGTCTCTTCTATACCCCTTTTTTGGCCTCTCACACATTTATTCATCGACCTGGACCTCGCACCCTCCCCTCCCCCCGCCTCCCACCTTCCCCAGAGGCTTCGCAGTTTTATCCACGGCAAATCCATAAGCCTGATTACATTTCCATAGGCATTGGGTTTCGTTTTTCCTTTTTTTTTTTTATTTCATCCTTCTATACCGCGAGCATCAATCGCACCGGTTGCCCCAATATCACGCACGACAAGACTTGCTCTTTTTTTATATTCTGTATATAGAATGCAAACTGCAGCGCGACCCACGCGCAGGAAAGGTACGAAGAGTTCGGAGTGAAATAGTGAGAGTGAAACCGAGCGTAAGGGAGAAAAGATATAAAGTGAAAGAGATGCCGTTGCGTATTGGACGCGAATCGGCTCTGATGGTACCCCGGTGCGCGGGGGCGCTATTGGCAATTCATGGATTGCAGAGCTATGTTGAGTCTCTTGCACTACTCTATCTATTGACCGTAACGTGCTTTTTATGCGACTGACATGCTGGGGAAATGTTCACAAAGACACGGTTTCCGTTGATAATTATTGGTATGAACCTCCCGTTCGTAATGCTCACCCCCCTTCAGAGGTTAATTAATGATGCCGGAAAATCTCTTTCAATATTCATGCACATTTCCATCCGTCGCTACTGATATGCCGATTGCTGATTACTCGCTTCAAACAGCATCGAAAATCAGGGATACAGTTTGTGTCGTAAATTTTGTTATTATTCATAACTGAGGGAATAATTAAAATAAATCACGTTTGTGAGTCAAATTTTGACCTCATACGCAAATAATTGTATAATACGAAAAATTATAAAATTGGGATCACGTCTTGTGCTCAAAATTTTATTACGTTAATTTGGATGACACATCATATTTTATCGATGTGATAAATTTTTAATTAATTTTGCAGATTTTATATATTTGTACAAATCGGAAGTGATTTTTCTTTGAATTATCTTGATGATAGAGGCGTATACCTTGCCGATAGCGTTACAAGGGTTTTCATCCCTTTTACGGGAGGGTTATATGTATGTAGGGCAACAAGTTAAAAGAAGATATTTCGTTCGTTCCCCGTTGGTTCTCGAGAGTCAGGAGGGTTGGGCACTGTGTACGTTTTATGTGATTTTTATACGGATAGTGAGTTGGCAGGGCGGTCTACGGGAACTCTCTCTACTTTACTTGGACTCTTAAAAACGGTCCTTACGACTGGGCGTACCATAAGGTGCCCTGTCAGTGCCACACTCTTACGAGAAAAGCTAGCATCTTGGACTCCTCTCGCGCTCGTAGACACGAGCACGACTTCCCACCAATACGACCATACGGCGGCAGAACCCAAGAAGTTTCTCACCAAAGTATTTAATACCTCCGTAGCATTCGTGTAAGATACGTGCGGACTCGACGGAAAACGTTAAGGCCGTACGATCTTAACTCACACGTACGTTGCAATAAGACTTTCGTCCCGGAACTGTTAAAGTATACGCGCGTTACTTCGGTAACGCGAATGGCTCTCACACGTACGAAATCGAATTTTCGCAACGCACACTCTTAAAACTGAAGGTGGAAAACCATTCTCTATTCGCTGGTTCTACAAAAGCAGCTTTTCGAAGCATTGACGTTCGATCGTGAATCACATAAATGCATTTTCTTCTTATTTGAATGGCTGATTAAACGACATTGAAGCTCGTCACGCGAAATTCTATCGATACGAAATCGAATAAAAAATCGTTTTTTTTTTTTTTTTTTTTTTTTTTTTCGCAATTACGAATGCTTTCATGACTTTCAGACCAAAACTACATCAGACTCATGTTTGTTGCAAAAAAATACATGGAAATATATGTTTTGAAGTATTTTTCAAAACGCTTCCATTTTCACGTAAGAAATTTCGAAAATCGCAAGAATTGTTATTATAATATTTTTTTTTTTTAACCCGTTTTCAAACTCATACAGTTCATCTTATCTCGTGGATATTTATTCGTGAATTACAATAAGTGAAATACAAAAAAATATTGTTTCCAATAATTATAATTTTTAGAACGCAAAAAAAAAACAAATTACTCTGATTTTTTATTAAAATGAAAAAGAAAAAAACCTGTTATCAAAATCGGAAAGTTCACTTCAGAATTCTTTCGTATGTCGATAATACGTAGCGCCCCTCCTATCCTATCACCGCCCTCCCCCCTCCTCGCCTCTCCTAAGTGCCGCTATTGCACAAGTGTTTTCTATGTTCGAAACAATCGCAATTAGCACGCTAATACCCTGAAACGCAGAACTACCCCTTTCATGCATACGCATGAGAAAGAACCCAAGAGAGCTTTTTAACAGTGGAAAAAAAAAGCACAGAAGCGTTTTTTATACCATAATTAATAATTTCAGAGCGCTTCGCTGATTAGCCGGAATCCTCGAGGCAATAATGCTGTCGTGGTTAACGATCGCAGACGGTGCAGAGGGAGGTTGTTGGAGTATTTGTTAGTCGACAGGGATGGCGTCGGCAACTAGGCGGGGGTATTGCGAGTAGCGCGCGAAGCGTTGGACGCAGTCACTGCAGCGTCGCGCGGCAAGGTACACATAAACGTTACGTGGCTTCTCTCGCAGCGGAGATACTATATAACGTATTTCTGCCAGTATCTGTACACACGGAAGATACGATAAGCTCAGCAGTAACAGAGAGTGGGCCCTACTGGGGAAGCAATGCCTGGTAAACTGACGAAGCGAACGGACCGAGCCGCGTCGCGTTGAGCGCAAACACAAATGCAAACGGGGTCGAGCCACCAGCCCAGTTCACGTCCAGATCCTATCCTATCAGCTTATTAAGTTGCTACAGACTAGCAGACTGCTTTGGGAGGTACTCCTCTACCACCCCGCGGCAGCAGCAGCCACGTACTATAATTTCCTCGGGTTATATTGTAGTTTAGAGGGCACTAAACCCTCGAAGCTCTCGCGAGTGGATAAGTAAGAGGTTGGTTCAGGATGCTTCCAGCGAAACTCTAGATTACATCCATACACAAGTGGCCCAAAGCGTTGGTACACATAGAATTTCGGTATGGAATACTATATACATTATGTCTCAAAATTGTAGAGCTTTATTCGGGACTCAAAGCTAAATAAACTTTGTCTCCGTGTAAACTTCGTACGCGCGCATAGCTTTCTAATTAGGTACAGTTGAAGTTTTAAGCCAATGGCTACAAAGCGATTTCGCAAAATTGGAAGGTTAAAAAAAAATTATAGGGCTTTATTCACCGTTGAAAACTGAATAAACTTTTCCTTTGGACAAACTATGTACCGTCCATAGCTTGCCAGTTACGACAAGGTGAAGTTTTCGGCCAATGGAGTCGCTTCACAGATGGCGCTTGTGCGCTCGCACCCTTCCGTTGGCTGAAAAACTTCAACTGCTCGTATCTTCGTAAGTTTGCACTTTGGAAACATTCTCCAAAGGGAATGTTCCTTCAGTTTTGAGCCCTGAAATAGTATCGTGCCGCTTTTACACGCGAAATTTGGCACAGACAGAGCCACATGCAGAGTGTAATGCAGGTATAGAGAATGACACATCGTGCGTAAACAGCTATGTTAACACGCAATATTCACCGCTGGATAAATGCCAAGCGGGGGCTTGTGCCACAGCCGCTCGAGATAATGAATACGCGATAGCCGCGACAAAGTTTCCTGATAATTATGAACACGAGGGTAATATTTAATGAACGCATTACGAAAGCCTCGATATAATGAACGTTGGTGGATCGTATCTTTCACCCGATACATCGAACGCCTAATGAAATCGATCGAAACTCGGGAAAACTATTGAGCGATAAACGTGACAACGAACGAAAATTCAACGGAAGGGCTTTTTTTTATTTTGAACATCGAAACTCGAATGCTACCGGACCGATATCCGACGGGCGACGAACCGAGCTGCTCTCGTTTTGACGCCGGACCCGAACGCTTTCACCGCCCCTCGATTCAATTGGTTCGTGACCCTTTTACTCCACACCAAAACTGATTGTCGGTGCAATGGGCAGAGGGAGAAGGGGTGGAGGGTGTCGACCAGGTAGAGGGCTCGTTCTCCTGACCGGAGGCTTCGTTAAGCGTTATGATTGTCCGTGTGAAACGAACGCGAACCTTTGGAACGTAAAGAAAAGAACAAAAAAAAAAGGAGCATACCGAGGGATCTTTTTTTAAGCTCCGCGAAGAAAGAAAGGAAATTGATTGAAAGTGATTCCACGATTCGCGTTATTCGATTACTGTTCAACGTGCAACGAAAGCAATTGAGAGACACAGCCCTTTTCTCTCCAATCGGTAAAATGCAATTATCCTCTTACGGCGAAATTGATGATAAGAAAAAAAGAAAAAGAACGAACGAAAAAAGCACGTGGTGGCGCAGTTTTACGTGAATGAGAAAAAATTCAACTTCGATAATCGTTGCGGAAACTTTATTTCGTTTTTTTTTTTTTTTTTTTTTTTTTACTTTTGAAAATATTCGATCGAACTATAGTCGGCGCCTTTTTTTATTTTCTTCTGGTGGAGAAACCAATAATTGAACGAACGTAAGTAATGGAGAAATTTCAATTGGCGCGCGTGTGCTACTGACCGACTTTTATTCTGTTTCCTATTCCTGACACGATGGAATCATATAAATATACAGCTTGAGGATTCGAGAAATTGGTTTGTGAATTGAACGTGACTCACCTTCAAGAAGCTCACTTCGTCATCTGGTATCCATAATAATTTCTTCGCACACCGCGTTCACAGCCAATAGGAGTGTTTCGTTTTTGTCTGAAATGAAAAAAAAAGAGGAAAATTGCAATGATTAAATAACGCACACAGTTCTTCGGTTCCCCTGCGAGGCTCTTGTCGAGGGGAAAACACGCAATTCCATCGATCACAGTCCGCAGGTAATTGCGCAAGGAAACGCGCAAAATGAAGCAAACTAGTTGCCGAGTCGGGTGGGAGGCAAGTGGGGGAGCGGGTGGAGGAAAGAGCGCGTACTCTATCCCGAAATAACGAGCGCCTTAAATTTCGCCTCTACACCCGGAGCTCCGCCCAGTTTGCTAATTAACGGCTTTAAAACAGCACATAACCGGATACGGACAATATATTTCTACGAACGTGATCGCAAGTACGACATTTATTTAGTTTATTTATTTAAACGTGAAACATCGCGGAGTATCGATAATATGCAATTTGCTTTAACGCGTCGATCACAAATTTATCCGCTAGCGTGTTGGTATAATTAGAAAATTTATCGATATTATGCCGGGCGCTCGACCGGGAGCGTTCAAACTCGATAGGAATATAAAATTCCATAGGCGTTTATGAGATATGCCAGTGAAGCTTCATTTACGGCTATTTAATGCAACACTTTCCGTGCGCTTTTTAATCATTCTTTTACGCCTACAAATTAGTCCGATGGGAAGGGTTTTTTTTAGTTTTCTTTCATTGTCATACGACTAATTAGTTAAAAAAAAATGGTCGATAATGAAAAACAGATTTTTCTAATGTACAGATAATGCTACGAAATATTTTTCAATTAAAAAAAAAACAATCAATCGCAGCCGATTTGGCATAGTCGATGCAGCCAATTTCCGTTCGCTTTGCAAACTACTGACCCGTAAAGTACTGTGCGGCCTCTGCAGAGAGCAAATCAAAGAGAATCCGAGGCTCGTCGTTGGCCTCGTCGAATAATTTATTACACGATCGGATCGTTTACCATGACTGCGCGCGCGCGGCCTCATTACCCCGAAATAGAAAAAAAGACAATGTGAAGAACTCCCCCGCCTTCTTCTCTCCACATTTCCCTCGTGATTTTCGACGCTAATTACGAGTACTCTATACACAGCTATTGCCGACTAAGACGGAAACAGTTTCAGCTCCAATAAACTCCACGAGAAAATGACGTCCCATCAATAATCGACCTCTCGTAATTCGCTGTTTGCGTCGTCACGAAACGATAATTAAGGGATTAAATTGCTTATTATAAATATGTCTCGTTAAACCAAACATCTAATTATAAAAGAAAAAAAGAAATGATTCTATAACAAATAAAAGTTAAATTGTAAATGTCCGCATGGAGGAGGAAAATAGGCAGAACCAGTCGTTGTACGCTATATTAAACGTTGGAATTTCAAAAGAGTTGCATAAAAATATTCTCGTGTCTGTAGTGGGGCTTGCGATACGTTAATTCGCTGCTCGGAATCGTCGGTCCGTGAATTTGTCGCGTCGACGAACGCTCGGACGCTTTCCTACCCGTTGATGATTAACGCATTTCTCTCTCTCGGTCTCTCCGCCGCACAATCTCTCTATCTATCTTGTGCAGAACGACGAGAATTGCGGCCACTCGCTCTAGTTCCCTGATATACATCGTTTTTTTTTTTTTTTGTTTTTCTTCGTATTTTTATTTGTTTTTTTTTTCGTATCTGGTATTTATTTTATTTTTATGTTTTTTTCTCTTCATTCAACGAAACCGCGGAGCGTGGAACCGCCTCCTCCACGGTACGATCGTAGCATCAGATCGTAGCATCAGCAGCTGAGGTATATAGCGAAGCAGGGACGCGTGTTGGCGCGATAAAAGAGCTTCAGCGGTGCCGGAACGAAGCAGAGTACAGACACCGAAGCTGTGCGCCTGTTAGTTCGGCTCGAGGCCCGTCGAGAGCAATATACCGAAACGCTGATAGGACCGGTGCAGTTGAAAAAAAAATAAAGAAAAAAGAGAAGAACGGCTCGTTCGCTCTCCTCCGTACCTTTTTCACTCTCTACAAACCTCACGGTATCTCCGAGACAATCTCTTCCGGAAAAAATCGTAGCCTACGTTCCCCGCAACACGAGAGCAAAGTGAAAAAGTGTTTGATTCCCGCAATGCTCGCACGCTGAGCCCACATTCAAGTATTTAGATGAAAGAAGCAACGCGAAATACCTTCATGAGCAACCATAGCGCTAGTTGTTTTTTTTTTTTTTTTTTTAGAGTTTATAAATAATCAGAGCGAATTTAAAATTAATTCGTGAACTTTAACTTCAATAAAAAAATAAATACCATTATATATTTTTCTTCGCGTACCATAATGATAAAAAAAAAATTTAATTACGTTGAATAAAAATTATTCGGGCGGAAATAATATGGAATAATATATTTTTGTTTTTATTATAAGGGCGGAATATTGGAATAATGAATAAAAGAGAATTGACGATCACTTCGATGAAATGGTAAGTGATGCATGAAATGACAATTAGAATACAACTTAACAAATATTATGCACAGATATAGAATGGCTAAATAGGGTATATAAAGGGACAGAATTTGAAAGCCAACATGCGAATCGTATAATCGTTCGTAAAGAGGAACAGGGGATTTGCATAGATTATTTAAGACTGAATACATAACAGGAAGAGCGAAGGTACTTACACAGAGAAAGGGATATTACACGAGCTCTCTTATTCGGTGTTTCCGTCGAGCGAAGCAAAGCGCACGCCGAGAGGGTGAATGAAGGCTTTTATTCATTTGATGGCCAGGGAATTCCAGGCGGAAGGTAAATCTCGCAGTCTCGCAGTATAAAATACACACACGTATACACACATGGCGCAGAAATTTCTCCGGTATAGAAATAAACGTACCGAGTTGCTCGTTGAAACGCGTAACACTAATTGTGTAATGTATGAAGTGACTACAGGATCGCATTGTTGTTACATTCCGGACTCAGAATGTGTCCAACAAACAAAACCGATCTTTTCGGATTACGTTAATCAGCTTCGGGAAAACAATTAAATGATTAAAATCTGTACATGAAGTTTACATGTTCGTTATGAAATATAATTTCATACATAATTAATTTTAAATGGCACTGAAATGGAAGTCACAAATGATTTTAATCCGCAGTGGAAATTAAATGAGTCACGAAACGGACACAAACGCATCGACAAACTTCGCATTTGATTAATACTTGCAGAAATTTTTACGTTACGTAATAAATAAATATAATATTCATTTTTAGTGTTGATTTCGTTAACGGAAATGTGTTATTTTTATTCTGTAGTGATGAACTGTTAACTTTTTTTATCAGTGTAGTACATTCGAAACTAAAATGCCCGTGAAGAATTGTTGAATTTTTTTTTTTTTTTTTTTTTTTTTTTTTTCAATGTCTGTTTGTACTTCGTCACGCAACGAAAATATTGAAGTAGTACTCAAATTTCAAACTTTACTAGACGAATCACTTTTTTTTTTCTCGCGGTGAATGGAAAAATGCCTTTGGCCACGTAACCGCGCATTTTTCACATTTTACTTCAGGGACAACGAGTTATTATTAATTGCACAACTTTTTTTTCCACCGGAACGTACATCCATGAATGTTGTTTGAACTATTCTCGTTTATTCTTTATTTTTATACGTTTTTTTTTCTTCTGCCAACATACCGGCAGCAGTTACAACGTACATAGTTTCCCAGTGCGTTGGCCAGCGGGGAAAAGCACGGAAACAACTGCCTGCGAACTCCTCGCCGAAGCAGCACGCGAGAACGTTATATATTTCGAGTTTTACGAGAGTCTCGAAAAGAAGTCTTCCGTCTGAGCGGACAGTAACCACCGACTAATGGTGTTGCGAAAGTAGGTACGTAGCTATCAGGCGACGGTCAGACAAGTTGTAAGAGAGTTCTTTTTTTTTTTTCTTTTTTCTTTTACGAATCTGTTTTACAGCGTAAAACAAAACAATGCCGACCTATTCGAAGTTTCATAAACGCAGTTTTTATCGTTGAAAAAAAAAGTCCTCGATAAAGTAAAATGTTAAAAAGCAATTTCAGCGATTCGAAACGAGTCGTTTAGCAACGATAAGGTTGTTGACTGCTTACCGTATCTACATATTTACGATCGATTGTTAAATTAAAATGATTTTTAGCCTTTTGAGGTTAGAAACTTCAGTTTCGCAGTAACTGCATGGAAATTCTCGAGAATCCATTTTTATTTGATATTTTTAAAAAAAATTTCAAAAGCGAACGTGAGATTCAGTGCGAAAAGCTCGGGTAGAAGAACGATTAAGTACGCGGTCCGCGGAGGTCGTTAACCCGTATAAAGTGGGATCGTGCCGAGAGTACGTAATTCACGGGAGGAATACTGCAAAGACTTGCTTCTCCAATTCATCCCTCTCTCCCTCTCTCTCTCTCTCTTTCGACGGCCAGTAGTTTCATTCGACGGGAATGCCGATGCGAAGAATTGGCCACTTTGAATTACTCGCGATCCTCGTGAAGCACGTAAACGCTTTGACGGCTTGTAGAATTCATGTGAGCTCATCGGACGCGAAGTTCCGACGTTGCAAATAAAAAAAATAAAAGATTCTTTGAAATCCGATTTCAAAGTATGCTTCGTTTCGTTGGAAGTTCTCATTTGAAGCTTAATTGAAAGTATCCTCGAGTCTCGAGGCATTGCGCACTATCATATTTTACTTACGTATTCGTTTGTAACATTATTCAAAAAAAAAAAAAAAAAAAAATAGTAATGAAACACGAAAGCATAACGAGTATTACAAGTAGAGCTTTCCGCCATAAATATAAAAATATCAGTTCCGCCACAGGCTGACGAGAATCCTTTTTTTTAACATATATATGTATTTGTTTTTTTTTTTTTCGTCTTCTTTATTCATCACGTTTCATTCGAGATATACTACAATCCACGGAGAAACGACGGCAAAACAACTTTTCCTCAACGACCACATGGACCGGGAGTTTATGTTTTATACATGTATTCCGACGGACGTAGCAGAGAGAGGACGAAGAAAGGGATAGAGGGTGAAACACACTCTTCGTCGGTACACCGGTGAACCAGCTAGCAGATTCAGAGAGAACTTTTTCCGACTTTGCCACAGAGCCATCAATCACCCGCTGGCAGCAAATTCAGGGTTTTTTTTTTTTTTTTTTCTGTCTTCTCTCTTTCTCACTCTCGCCTCTCTCCAGTCATGTCCAGTCCATAGCTCTGCGGAAATTCGGTTTCCGGAGAGAATCCTCTCTCGATTGCTACGAAACGCGATCACCCCGGTAAAAAGGAAGTGAACGATTTTCTGCCACTGGCTACGGTGAATCGACGGGCCACCGATTGGCTGATGGGGAAAAAATGTAGAAAAAAAAATATATTAACCGAATATCTCGTCCATTCGTTCACACATGAGCTGTGCTATGAGTACCGGTGGTATATGTCGAGACGGAAGCGTCGCGGAACGACGGAGCTAATTTGCACGGCGCATTGAAGGTTCGGACATTTTTAAAAAATGTGTGTGCGTTTGTGTAAAAGCGCGTAATTAATTTGAAGTTTGAAGGTGAAACTTCAACATTATTTGATCTTAACTTCGCTACATTTCTGAAGTTTCGCTTTGTACGAAAAATTTCTCCTCGACTCTAATTGCTGATAAACCCAACTGACCTCCAATTATGTAAATATTTGCTCCCCAAAGCTCCCAGAAGTTTTTACCAATATTCAAGGAGGTTATTTCAATATTGAAGTTTACACGATAAAATTTGCACAATTTGCAATAACGCTTCGACTCAACTTCGTTAAACATCTAATGCTACTTGCTGCACAGTGAAAAAAAAATCGGTTGCTTTAAGACATTAATTGTCACAGTATTTTTCTTTCAGCAAATGAAATATTTGTTTCGCGACCCGCAAACGCCGATTTTATCGATTCAACCGATTTTTTTTCTCAGTGATTTCTCATCGTCATGAATTCCTCACAAACGCGATTATCTCTTTTATCGCGTTAATATTTGTTTCTCGATGGTACGATTTCATCCATTCGCTCATCGAACCGATTTCAATATCGAATTCTACGCGTGCCGTAAATGTCGCCGCGCAATAGAAGATAATGAAATTAATGTCATATCTGTTCATTACACGAGAGTGTTGCCAACAATGTGTTCAATTGTCATTTCAGAAATGCTTGGAAAATTTTGAATTACCCGATTTGATGGCGCAAATTTGCACCGGATGCATTGCGCACGACTCGAGAGTGAATTGAGCCGACAGACCGAAGGTAGTTTCGAGTGCCTGGGACGTCAAGCGGTTTTCATCGTAGTCCTTTGGGGAATTTCCTGCTACAGCTGCTGCTGTTCCTATCGATACCTACTGAAATACCAATGACGATGCAACTCAAAGCCAACAAGCAGGCTTTTCAATTTACCGATTCACTCAGTCGCATAGCCTGCTGTAAGCATGAATCGCAGTTACTCGCGTGTAACACGTAACTCGACGAATCGAACGTACTGTATTTGGAGCAAACTGGGATTGCAATTTACCGATGAATCGTTCCATCAACCGAGAGTTTCATCAAAAGTTTAATGTACCTACGGATATGGAGTTTACCTTGATTAAATCCTGATAAACGATAAGCCACCGAGAAATGGAATTTTCCTTAATTTTATTTCTTATTTATTTTTATTTTTTGCCGGATATATAATTAATAAATAAAGGTAAAATATTTGTAATTTTACAGATAAGCCGAATTTATTGAATTTATTTGCAATCTGTTTTTAAATCCCATTTCTTCCGACAAAATTAGGAAAAAAGTAATCAAAAAGACGGCTTGATGAGGCAATAATAAACAATAATCATTGATTGAATTTAATATGATTCTTATTGATTCATTCATTTGAATGTTAATTTCTATTTGTCAGAATAATAGGTACGTACTTGCAAAGGAATTGGTCAGAAATTCAGCGAGGTTAATGAATAATTCACAATCGAAAGAACGTTTATACAGCATTCCGACACGATGGGTACTCTACTTGTACGTAGTGCGTCCAGTCGATTCTCATGTAAATGAGGGTCCGGTAATTGCGAGCGGATACCGCGAGAGAGAGTGGTCGGAGTGAATTCGATCGGATGCTATTGCACACGTTCTGCGCTGTTCTCTCTTTACGAAATCAAAGCCTGCACTTCTCTCACTTCGAAGAGCTCCCGAGAGTCTGCTTCTCTCTGCTCTTCATCATATTGCATGGCTTACCTCGCCATGCAACCATCAGCAAGCACTGAGTCGCTACCGAGAATTCAACTTAATTACAGGGATTCAAAGCCCTGAACGGTGTTCGGTGATCAACGATCAAAATATCCCGTCGTTGGAATCATAATATCAATGTAATATTCGATAAAATGAACATTCCGCGTAGAATATCGATTAAGCAACGCGCTACGGAAAAATTGTGTCGGAACAGAAATTTGGAGAAATGTTTTTTTTTTTTTTTTTTTTTTTTTTAATGAGGGCAAATCTGATCTCGAATTTGAGGTTAGGACGAAAAAATATGTAGAATAATGTGGTTCAAGACATTATTTCGAAACTCGCAAATTTTTATCAAAAAATAATGGCAAGGATACCCCTCCCCCCCCCCCCCCCCGGCCTACCCCTGTATCATTTTTTTTCACGCTTTTAATCACTGTAACCTGAACTGCGGTTTCGCAACTACTCGGTGTACCGTAACTTGTATATTTGTTCGTGTAGAACACAATACACTAAAAATTTTCCGATATTTTCCCGAAACGCAAACATTTCCGTGTTGTTAAACACAATCGTACCATCGTGCAGAATAAATCGGAAAGCAAATTTTTTTCACTCGTCGTTCCGATACGATATCAGATGTGTTTTTTTTTCCGCCGTTGATCACGAATGCGCCACTCAATGTCCTTACTTTGTTCAATATTTAGCATCAAATTGAAAATTGATGTAATTAACCTTCTTTCAGCTTTATACATTTAAGCAATTGTCGACAAGCAGATTCTATATTCCGGTCGTCGAACTGTGCAAATTCTAAACTGACGGATATCATTGCACGAGAGAGTGACCCGAGACGAGGTCACTTTAACGAGGCTTCGCGTGGATCGCCCGAGCATACGGCCATCCATGATGGATTTCGTAATTACATGCCGGAAGCTCAACTGCGGATGTTGGCTGGTGACCTGAACGCGATAGCCATGCTGTAACCATGACCGCAGGAATTATCCAGTACACATTCCGAGAGACACGCTTGATGGCCAAGTGGCGATAAGGTAAATGGCCCAGTATCTGACACCTTTAGAGTGGAAGTCCCGGTTTTCTAATGCTTACGCATGCGTTACTTTGTCAAATCGTGAATAGGATTCATCTATTACGTAGATTACGTTATTGAAATATAATGATGATACAATGACTTGAGAGGCAAATTGCAAATACTTCTCGATGTTAGAAAAATCAGAAAAAAATCAAGAATATTGAAGGTACTGAAAAGATTGATTTTGCATAATAACAATTCAGAAATGTTATCAACAAATTACGGAAATAAAGAATTGAGCAACAATTTACCGGGCAACCTAACTTTTTTTTAATGAAAATGATTCGTTCATTTTTCTGAATACGTTTGAATTTTTTCAGATTTTTAAATTCACTTTGAATTTTTTTTTATATGGAAAATGCGTGTAGAAAGTCGCAAAGTTCAAAGTGAATTTAAAAATCTGAAAAAATTCATACGTATTCTGAAGAATTAACGAATCATTTTCATTAAAAAAAAAAGTTAGGTTGCGGAGTAATTTGTTGCAAAATTTTTTATTTCAGTAATTTGTCAATAACATTTCGGAATTATTATTATGCAAAATCAATATTTTCAGCACCTTCAATATGCTTGATCTTTTTTAGATTTTTATACCATCGAGAAGTATTTGAAATTCCCCCAACTTATGCGAAGTGAAGATTATATGCAAGGAGTACCATAAATAAACGTTCTCCAATTCGCCTGTAATTTTTTTTGGTATCTGACTAAAAGATGATTTATTACAAACATAAATACACCACACATGTCGGAAGTTGGGGCGTTTACTTTTGATTAATTTGGAAAAGCCAGATACCACCTTTTTATCATTTTTACGTTGAATTTAAAACGAAAGAATTTACCGAGGACATTATATCTAAAATGAACAAAAACGAACACGAGATTCAAAATACCGTTTTGCTACATAGATAAAACGCGCGCAACGGGAACGCTTCTTAAAATCAGTTCAACGTTCCAACGACATTCCGAATTAGAATAATACGTAAAATAAAAACGGAATATTCCAACGTCGCGAAGCGAATCGAATAAAAACCCAAGTTTCCCGACCGAGCCTTGTTTCCGACAGAAGCGGTGCGTTGATCGTTATACGGTTTCGCTTTCCTGAAGAAGATTTCAAAGTTTCAACGGGTATTGCGGTGAAAGGAGACAAGAGCTCTCAGGACTCTCGTTTCCAAGATATTGTTACTTCAACTCGTGAACGGAATATGTATATCCGGATAAAATTTTGTACGTTACCCTGGAACCGAGAGAGTAGGTAACTACTGGAATGCTCCAGGCGGACAGTAGGGGAGAAGTGGTAAAGAGAAGAGCGCCGCAGCGGTAGTAAATGTTCAGAATGGTGGTAGACGCGAGGGAACAAGTTGTGGACGGAATACTTGGGCGGCTTTGTTTCGTACTCGCGCGGAAAGTTTTCACTATTGTTAGATAATCCTGTGGGCTCTTAGGCAGTCAGTCGTGCGAGAAAATTATTATTTCACTCGAGGTTGATAACCACATCGAGGTTGTGTGTACAGCGAGAGTTAACGCATAAACAAGAACCGCTTTCGGTCAAACAATAGCGACGATTTTACGATCGTTTCATGGAGGAAAATTTAATTTTGAATACAATTTCATTATTGTTAATTGAATTTGTAGTATACAACAACCGCTTTGGGGTACTGGGAAAAATTCTGAACTTTAGAACGTCGTTTCCTATATGACTGAAAAAAAAAAAAAAAAAAAAAAAAAGTTTCTCCTCATCATATTACCATAATTATCGTTAGGTCGGAACTCAGCGGGCCTGCTGCTCGTAACTACTCGAGTTAACAACTGGTACTCGTATCAAGAGTGGTGAATTTATCCGCGCTCAGGTCTAGCAGAGCTCAACTACCTCCTGGGTATTTATTGCCGCTCGATTAGAGGTCTTTTTCGATCGTCGTTTTCCCGCGGGTTTCATTTTTTCTACAAAAGACCTTTGAACCCGACCCTCAGATAGTCTTTGCAGGGATAAAGAGTGCCGCGATCGTCGTAGCAATGATAGAAGAAACCTCACGGAACACTATCGCCGTGCCAAGGAAAAACGGATAAACATCATAATTATTGTTTGGCGGACTACATTTGACTTGAAAAGACGAGAAAGGTTTGCCAATTTCAACGTTTCTTCGAACGATGAGAAATGTAAAGAATTTCCGCGACCAAAGAAAAACTTTACAAAACATTTGATTATAACAAAATATCGGGATTTTTTATGGTGCAGAACTCCGTATATATAGGGTCTGACCATATCGTGTCTATTACTACTGCTGCGCATTTACAACTTATTTCTAGATCAATAGATATATCGAGTTGTCAGTCGAACGTGAAAAAAAAGTATCGTAATCAATAGTTAAGAATCGGAGTAATTGATCTCCTTGTCCGTGCCACGAAATTCTTTTTATGGTCAAATAAGGTCATCTGTCGATGTCTGTCAGGCAAAATGCATCCGTCATACAATACCAGAGGCGAACATTGAAATGTGAAACTACAAAATGCTTCGCGCAACCCAGATCTCTACTGTGTCTGACCAATCGCGGGCACCACTACTGGCGTTTGTGTTGTGTAGTGTATCCATCCACGAAGTCCGATTCCGATCCAGCGCAACGGCTAGAGTACTTGACCAAGTCGATTACGTCGTTTGAATCGAACATGTAGGTCGACTGTACCCGAAGGTACTTCCGTACTCGTTTTTGCCTCTCCCGGCATTCCTGTATTTGATCCGATTTAATGACGCTTACGCGAAGCGCGCACTCGTAGCGTTGGCACAAGCATTCGCGGGTGCTTTGTGTGTACAATTGAAGGTAAAGCGACGTTGCATCGAAACAGTTCTACCTCTCAAGCAACGAGGGAGTTCGGATTGAAAGGCAGGTACTCTGATACTATACATCGCTGGATCGGGAAATTTCGTGTTGTGAAACGTAACCGGGAGGACACGGATGCTAAAATGTACGAAATTTTCACACGAGAGAAGAGGTCTACGGTCACCGACTCGGATAACTACTACTAATTTGATGCGGATAAACGACGTTACAGTCCGACAATGATAGGGCAATAGGACATTGTGGTTCGCACGTACGTTGGCCACAGGGTGAGTATCTCTAATTTGGAAGGGCGAATTGTCGGGCAGTTGCCGAAACGTTTCAGAGACCAGCAGAGAGTCGCGTTAACGCGAGGCATGCCTGACGGCTCTCGTCTTCCCCTGTCTGTCCTTTCCACGTTTGGCCTCGTATAACCTCTGATCCTCCCTCTGTTCCGCCAACAAAAAAAAACCTGCCTACTCCCAAACTGACCAGTATTGAATTGAATTTAAAAAAAATACCACTACGCGAACGAAAACGCGTGAAACAGAGTCGGACAGACTGACGGGAAGTTGAAAAAAAAAAAAAAAAAAACCAGTATCGGGAAAGCAAGAACGAGCTGCGATAATAAATTT
Source organism: Buathra laborator (assembly GCA_934046635.1). Taxonomy (NCBI): domain Eukaryota; kingdom Metazoa; phylum Arthropoda; class Insecta; order Hymenoptera; family Ichneumonidae; genus Buathra; species Buathra laborator. Next base: position 14,117,746 of record OW203900.1, read on the forward strand.
CTGTTAATAAAACTCATTCGACAGCGAGTTGGAGCGCTTGCCGGCAATTTGCAAGTGAACGCGGACCCGAGCAATTTCCGGTTCCGTTCGGAAAGGTCGCTGACAGCAATTCGATATTTTCCAAGCCAAACTCTCGCGTAGCCCACTCTCGAGAGCTCGAGCTCTCGTTGATCAACGACAACGAACACACCGACGATAATCGATTTTTACTGAAATGCGAAAACGTTTACTTCGTCGTGGCGAATCGAAAAACCAAAAAAAAATACGCTAAAAAAAGAATTACAAGTCGCGATCGAAGTATTTTGCAATTATTCTGATCATTTATCAGTAGATGGTCGCAATACAATATAGCGCTGGATATGCGCTTTATTCGCTATGATTTCAATGCGAGTTGTAATTATCAGTGACAGCAGAGTAGGTATTAAGACAGAACCTCATAGCGAACCTCGAAAGCTTCCGAGATTGCCGTCAACGTTGAAAGCCACGCTGATTATACAACGGCCCAAATCCATGCATCAAAATTGCAAATTCCTGAACGTTGAGCTCACACAACGTCGGAATAGCCCGGACTTCGCAGGGAAATTGGGCGCAGATGTTGGAAGTTCCTTGCTCTATGCGTGCGCACATGCATTCTCCGAGCGAAACAGAGGAATGCGAGGGATTCCTTTTGATCGGGTAACAACACACCAGTCATTGCCCACCTCATAGTAAACAGCCCATGGTATTGTGCAAGAGTTGTATGCCAGTATCTCAACCCTGAGCTCATCAGTAACCTATATCCCATCCCAACCCGGTTGGCCACCTTCTGCGTCATCACCGATACGCATTACCCAGAACAGTCATGATTCCTAAAATGGAACTAATTGCAACTGGTCGTAATTCGTTTAAACCTGTCCTGCAATCCCCAATCCTCCCTAAGCGTTGCTGCGCGCTCGTGGGCGAGCAGTGCAGACTTTGTTACAATCTTAATGCGCCTGATATCGATTCCCGTCCACCTGAAAGCTTCCTGAGTCTTCTTTTCTATGATCTCTGGATCAGTGAATATAAATCACATCCTACATTATGAATTAAGACCCAAAACCAAGCGACAGAACCGAAAACAAACGAACAACTACAGCCACTCGCGGAGAAGAGCAATAAACTCACCCCAAGAGAAATCCAATTATGGGAATTAGCAACAGCCGTTATGGTTTATGTAAGAACGGTCAAGGAATGTCGAGTTAAATTGTAGGAACTTCGACTGTACTCGCATATGAAGCTATGTAACTTGCGCGCTAGCGCTTATGCTCTCGCAATTTCACCTCTGCGCATTGTGAGCGACGAGCCACATACACATTTAGGCTGACGTTGGCACGCCTTGTCACCACGTCGGCAAAAGGGTTGAGCGTTTCTCTGGCTACCTCATCTACCTCAACCTCGTTCCGTCCTTCGCTCCTGTCGCTATCATTGCGCGCCCTATTTCTCGCTCTCCCCGAGTCTCCTCCCATGAACTGGACGAAATGTACGCGGAAAGCTTGGCCTATCCCTCGCATGCATTTCGCACTATCCGTATACATTCGGTACACAACGGAGAATTTTGCTCATGTACATATGTAAGTAGGACGACCACATGCAGTATCCTCGACTATATCGTGTGTATGTATGGTAGATAATACGTTTAGGTGCGAAGGAGTGTAGAATGAGACTTTGGTTAATGTGTGCATGTAGATGCCATGCATGGTCGCTATTGCATGCCCATACCAGCGTATGCACGGGGCAGGGAAGGGGGTTTTATATGGAGAACGGTAAACGTGTATGTAGGAATAGTTGTCGCGTAACAGTGGATAGACTTAATGTGGACCAACAGCGCAGTATTATAAGCTCTCTCGTATGCGGGGTCTCCAACGATAATACACGGATGGTAAGGTATACATATCCACGGAACGTATATATCAGAAAGCCTGACTATGTCTGTACCGCTAACGTATCTCGACATAACTGCCTTATACAACGAGCAGTTGTTGGTACGTATATTTATGATATTTATGGTTAATCCAAGTAGTTTCTCCTGCGCTTGCCTTTTGTTCTCACACACATATGTATATTCGGGCGTGAAACATACGTGTATGAACAACGCTGGGTGAACACGGTTCGGCCAGTGCTCAACGGACAAGGGCATCCATGAATGTGAGTGCATGAGACAGTAAAGCACAATAAAGCACAGGATATGACAGACATTGCGGTAGTATTGCGATGGCCTACTATGTGTGCCTACTATGTATGGATGTGTTGCGCGTCGACTAGAGGAGAATAGTTAGGTGATTCTTGGTGGTCCGCGGCGCCGTTGTGGATGCTGCAGCAAGGATCGATCCAGGCAGAAGCTACGACGCGTCGTTCTCCATCCCTTGACAAGCGACTCCTCTATCTCGTGAAACCACCACAAGCATCCGACCGCCTACCCTCTACGACGCTTTCGCGAAAATCCAGCGCCCTGACGACGACGAGCTTTCATCCTCAGCACCCTCAATTCGGTATGCCACTCGCAAACGAAACTCAAACCTTCTGGATCTTCTTACTGAATACGACCGTATATTTTCGTACAGAGCCAAAGTATGCTACGGTTTACTTTGGCATATCTTCCGTATGCTTTTGCGGGACAAATAAGTCGACCACCTCCCCGGTTGTGACAAGATCCCCTGCGCATCCGGAAGGGCGACGAGGGGTTTTTATCTCCCACTTCTCTACGTCCTTCCCGACCCTTTCCAAGAGATTTTTAATGCTCTTTAAAACGCATATAAGATGGGCTAAAATGAGATATGAAGGGTTCTACATTTTTTATTTTTCCCCTTCAGCTTATTTCACGAATCGTCAATCATTTTTACGAACCCGTCGCTGAGATACGATATGATTCCGTTGGATGTTGAATGGTAATAGTATGACGAGAATTTTAAGATCAATATTTGAAACGAGATTTATTAACAAATATAATGTTTTATGCTTCTTGTATAAAAAGTTTTGCAATAATTTCGTCATTAAATTATAGCGCGAAATCAAGAGCCGCATAGTGGAGGAAAAAATTGTTATTTTCTTCGTAAATCACACTGTTTTTTGTAATTCATTTCTATTCGTGAATTTTGCGGATCATTTTTTTTTTTAATTTAACGATACTATGTGTACTTTATGTCGATGTTAATTGATTTTCTGAGTTTCCATATATTATCAATCTTACGATTCAATTGTATAGATGCAATATGCCGACGCTTTACGGTGATATTCGGACCGCAAACTATTGAGAATAGTAAATGCCCACCGTGATTGGTGAATAGATGTTTGCTGGTTCCCGTATGGCAGTATAGCGGTACTTAATGATACAGCAATGTACCAATAAACCAGAAATTGAATGGAGAAATGGGGTTCGTCGAGTCGAAGAGATTGTGAGCCCAGTGAGGGTGCTAGAGGAAGATACGATGGCATAGGAAACCTATCAAGGAAGGAAGCAGCGGTTTGTGGAATGAGAGAATACGGGAGAGGTGATGTATTACTTGAAACAGCTCGCTTGGTTACACGGCAGGCAATCCTACAAGAACCGCATCTTCTGCCGCGAACTTTCAATGAATCTGATTGGTTCAGTGCAGAATTAACTACCATAATGGCTCGGGGAAGCCGGTCAATTTCAACAAAAACTGACGATATACTCGTAGAAGATACGGACCGATACCTAAGACCCGGAAGCACGGAACATCCAAGAAATGAACGTTACAAGTGTTGTCCACATACCAGCGAATGGCAGGCTATGTGGGAAATCCAATTTGATAGAAGGGATACCCAAGGGTGGCCAATAACTGTTGTCTATTCGGGTAGCAAACTAATCGATACATCGTTAACTGCGTCTCGTGGCTCACCCGTATCGTCCGGATTCCCGAAGATTGAATACGAAGCCCACCGCATACCTTCGTATTAATGAAAGAAAATAATTTGTTTTGATGAAACGCGAGGCTCGTGTTCGGGTAATAACGGAATTTGTTCGGAAAACGTTAAGCTCGAAATATTTACAATCTGTTTGAAAAATTGATTTGCCAAGTTGCAATTGAAATGAAATGAAAACATTGAAGGGACAGGGAGAAATGTAATTTTCATGGTAACTGCAGAATCGTGTCTCCGGCTTTGGAATACAACGGTAGGAAAAGGTACCAGCAGTAATAATGTACGATAATACCCCACGAACGGGGATTATCGTCTGAAGGATTACCGCGGGGAACTCTTATCGCTATATACATATACATATATACGTATATATGGCAAAGCATATCACCGGTAGGTACAGCAGACAACGGGGGAAACAGGAGGAAATTAATAAGGGGACAAGTGCGCATATGCCGTGGTCTACACGTAAGGATTCGAGATTGAATGTCACATGCGGTCCCCACATCCCCAGTGTCGTACATCCATTATGGATTTGTCCCTCTAACAGCCAGTGAGCTTAGCCGGTGATCGATGGACTTCGAAAATCGATAAATCGAAACGTCACGTGCGCGAGGGGACGAATCGAGCGAGTCATGGGCTCGAGGGGAAAAAAGAAGAAGGGAAAAGGCACACGTCTGCATACATGATTTAACAACGTTAAAATGAAAAAAATAAAATAAAATATTGCCCGAAAGATTACACGGAGACCCTTAGAAACTCCGAACAAACAATGTGACTTTCATAGAAATTCCATTATTTTCCCAATGACATGAAATACGATCTGACGTTATTAATATTAAAACGCGAGATGTATGTGACAAGATTTTTCTTTCTTTTCACCAGAAGCTCTTCGTATTAAAACACAATAGTGAGGAAACTTATGAGAAACAATTTGAGTAACAGCCTTTCAGAATTTTTTTTTTCCTTCCACTCTTCGCTCTGTATTTTCGTCCGGTTTTTCCAGAGACATTGCTTTGATTACGCGCCCCCTGAGACAGAGAATTTCTATGCGAGAAAGACGAGCATAAAAAAAAATGACGACGGACAAGTTTTAAACTTTAATGGAAGAATAGCTGAGAGTTTCGAGAGACTCAACTCAGTCGTGGTGAAAAATGCATAAATGCAACTATTTTGCGAGTTACTGTCGTTTGCGAAAAATTGTTTTTTATCGAAATACTAAACGAATTTGCGTCGTAAAGTATGTTGACTAAAAACTCGAACGTTAAAGTGCGCAAAAATGCAGATGTAAGCGAAAGCAAACAATAATAATAATAACAATAATAAAAGATCGATCTTTTTTTTTTTCGATTGAAATATATTAAGCGCGAAATTGATATGCAGCGAATTCGAGGAAAGTATATTCTCTTCGATTCTCGCCGATTGTATACCATTTATCGCTCATACACGCGGAACAATAGTTTCATTGGTTTATTCAGCAGAATGTATATAGTCGGTGAAATATATAAAGGTCGGTGGGCCAATTTCACTGGGATTGATACACTTTTGTGCGTTCCGATATTGAAAACTCGGCAATGCTCACTCCGCCATACATTCGAACGGGAGTAATAACGAAATTCCGCGTACCGCTGATCGATGTTTTGACTTCGATGTAGCTGAATGCTACAGTGTAACGCACAAGCAAAACTATAATCGGTCTAACGCGCCCTCGATGCTAAACCCCTCGTACAACCGTTCGACAAACGGAAGTGTATCGAGTTCAACGAATTGCATGTCAAATCCTATTTGAATAAAAGGTTATCCGAACAAATTGAACCTATAATCTTCTCTAATTTGATGGGCTATTTTGAAAGCAGCGTTCGATACTTTTTTTATTGCGGGATAGTTGATCCTTTCATGAGCTATAGATAGAGCTGCGAAAATACGCTGTACTCCGGCGCATTTAATATTTGAGTATCAAATTTTCGGACGCGCGTTTTCTCGTCGATTTTTTTTTTTTCACCATGCATTTCACGTTTATACGCTCGCATTTCGTATTGACGAGTGTCCTACATACGTCGACAGCAAACTCGTCGATGCCGCGAATAAAATATTCGAAAAAACGAAAGGATCGAAAGATAAACAGAATGTGGAAAAAGGGGGAAAAAAAAAATTGGACCGACTGATTCAAATAAAGTTTCGCATGTCGTAAATACGCAAATACAATTTTGTTGGATACAATCGAGCGGTAACGGTGAACATTGTAAAATTTCGTTTGGTCCATAGCAACTACTGTTTCGTTATTTTGAGTATTGATTGGTATTTTTATTTTGTGTGCCACATTTTTGTGCACCATATACATGTATCTCGGGTTGCAGCGTTTTATATTGGAGTGCTTCGCTGGAATAGTTTGATTGCTTAAATTAACGAAAGTCCCGAAAGCCCGGAAGCTCTTCGCCAACGAATGTACTTACGCGATATAATAGTAAAAACAATGAGAGGACGCTAAACTGTTTTTTACAGTGCTAAAAATATTTCCCAAAACACCAAATGCGACGAAAAGCCGCTTTGAAAAAAAAAAAAAAAAAAAAAAAAAAATCACTGCATTAAGTTATTAGCATCTTTAGAACGTCGTATCAAAGAATCGTCTTCTTTTCAAAGAATCAATCAATGTTATAATTACTGCATGCAGTAACTCTCTATCCTCCAATGATATTACTGATGAATACGTACTATGCGATCGTTACTGTCTTTGCTTTGAGTATAAGAATTAATGCAAAATAGTAATAAACAGAATCGGAGATAACCTCCAAATTCCACGATTTTTCGAACGGATACGAACCAAATAAAAAAAAAGGGTAAAAAAAAGTCTGCATGCTTTTCCAAAAAGAATTTTATATTCTTATCCGCTTTTTTATTTACTCCATCGCGGGACTGAAACCTGTATTTTGAATTTTAACATCTTTATCACCCGGAAACTCTGCCCTATCGATTCTCGATGGACGATATACGGTACCAAACAGAGTAATATGAATAATAAAATCTGTTCCAAATTTTGTGCAAAATCTGCGAAAAACGCGTGGCGTAATATTAGATCGGATTCGAGGTTGAAAACGAGTCTTTATCTGTTCCCGCGGCTTTGATACCACTGAAACATCGCTATACGCTCAAGGATTCCACCTCAGCGAGTTTCACAAACGGGAGCCCGGCGCATTTCTCGTCGTTATAGATGCAGTGCACACGGTAAGACGCGATTAAACGCAAAGATCCGACGAGTCAGCACCGTCCGGATAGCTCATTGCCTCGGATTTTCCCGAAAATTCCATGTTCTACTCCTACGAAACGTTACGAGAGTCGCGCACTATTATCCTCCCAACTGCACTCGTCATCACTGCTGTCTACTCATGCGTTCTCCTTGCCACTAATAATCCGCTAATGCACCAAGCATCAGAGAGTGCATCAAGCGCAACTTTTGCATACAGTAGTTGATCACACATATACACATCTTCTGTGATATTTCTAATGGTATAATCAGCATGGAAACTCAAATAATTATCTCTCTGTATAAATCGCTACTGCATACAAATTCATGAATATTTCTCTCGAATACGAAATGAGGTAATATTTGTAATGGAGAAGAAGAAATAAAAAGCGCTGAAAGTTGCAGCATCCTTTTTGAACGGCAATTCTTGATGAATAAGAGAATAAACAAGAGGCGAACATCAGAAAACAATAATTTCAACGGTAGCAGTATGCTGTACAGAGCCGGGAGTGGGGCAATAGCGAGCGAAGAATCAGAACAAAGGAACTTGGAAAAGTGAACGGTCGATCAAGACGTGCATTAGCGGTTGTGAAAGGGGGATAGGCACATTTCCGGTAAAATGGAAAACCCGCGCGAGTTCGGATGATAGCGGTTGCGAAACAAGAGAAGAAATCTCGTGCAGCATCATACTGCGCGTCTCTGCGGCCTCGAGATTTTCACGTAAATATCGCGTTCGTAAGTAGGCCGAGTCTCCGGGCTCAATGGAGCTTTCGATACAGAAACCAACCGAGGAGGAGAAAGAGGAGTGGAGCATTTTAGTACAACGATAGATGAGATACGTAAGTGAAAAGGATCCGAAGAGTGAGGAAACGGAAGGTGAGTAGGAGAAGTCGGCGAGTGTGGTTACGAACCGAGAGGGTAGGAGGATGTGAAAAACGAAGCGTGAGAGGGGTGGGGGAGGGGTAAGGTAACTCTGCAATGTTCCACAACTCGACCGTGCTACGCTGTAGAAAACAATGGATACCACGGAGCATAGCCGCCGTTACTCAACGCTGAAGCTTGCAACGAGGATCCGTAGCAGCATGCTATTAAACGCTTAAATGGCTTCCCCCATCTACCCTGATTGTGCGGACGCTCCACGGCAAGGGGCAGTGGCTTAACCCGCATCCTGAAAGTCACAAGCATATAGCGCCGTCTGTGCCTTGTATCGCTGCAGCATTTTCGCTCTACTGACTAAGCCATCAACCCTCCTATCCCTTACTCCCGCCCAACCACCCACTAAATCTCGCGCCCTCCCTTCCTGAATCTGCACCCTTCCTTTTTGAAAATATATATCTAGTTTCGCGTATCTAAACCAACGTTTCTGTCTCAGGATCAAATCCCAAACTCGGATTTCGTACGAAAAACGTATCGACAAAAGAAAGACAAGAAAACAAGTCTACTGGAAATCTCTTCTGAAATCAAATCCATGAAGATTATGTATGCCTTGAATCTTAATATCAATACTTTTTCTTGTAATCAAATGGAAATGGATTATCGAACTGCGTGAAACTGGATTGACTCAGTATCCTGCAGAATATCATCGACGTTATAGCGTTATCCTTTGACTGAATTTAATCAAATATTTGGATGGAACAAAGGACATTCGAATGCAAATATGCATTTGCGTGATTGAAGCTCTGGTGATACAAGGGGTAAAGCATAGATAGGCTTACCGACGGATACACGACGAGAGGGAACGCGCATATACGTTTGTGAAGTGGGTTATGCACATCGCTCTCGCTGTACTGCATATGGCGAGACGAAATTCTGGTATTTCGCATGTATCAATTGTGTAGAGAGTGGGAAATGCGTTCATACGATTTGCGAAGAGGGGAAAGATTTTAGGAGAAGAGGATGAGGGAGGCGAACGGTTATTTGTCCGATGCGTCGATTATACAGGTCGCTTTCTGCAAGCCAACGGTTTGATGCCGTACGCTGTATATACATGACTATCAGTGTAACGTGAACGTAAAGAGAGAGAGAGAGAGAGAGAATGAACTGCTCAAGCGTGGAATTGGTCCACGAGTGTAGTCCACATCAGCTCGTCTCTTCCGTCGAAGTATGAGCGGCTTACAGTGTATATAGTGCAGAACACATCGCATCATGCTGATGCACTGCAAAGGCAACCCTCCCCCTCCCTCCCTGCCATCCTGCGCCCTGCTGCCGCAATACATGCAACCCGTTCTATGAGTTACAGAGCTCTATTACGACAACTACTACTACTACGGTGACAATTTCTCGACCTCTCATCAACGACCAAATACCATCGACCAAAGTCAATCTTGCCGCATTCAACGGGCCGTACTCAGGATTCGCTGATGTCAGACTCAACACATTTCCAGTCTTAGCTGATTCGAAACGGGTGCGAGATGTACTGTCGTTAGGTGAGAATTCGATCGGTAATCACCCGTCCAAAGGATTCAATCACGTACATCGTGTATAATTTCACTAAACGCAAGTAGATTTACCTTAACGCAACTCGAGGGTATTAAGATCGATTGACGATAACGTATGATCCATTTTGGATATGACGATAAAAATGGAATTTTTCCATATAAGTACGATAAATCGGAAGTGAATGTATAGTTTGTTCTTTTAATTGAGATATCTGTTAATTTTAATGTTTTTTAAGGTTTACTTTGTTGAGAAAATATTGACAAAGGTTCGTTGGTATACAATTAATTTATGAATTCTAATTATTTCGAAAGTCAACTAATTATTGATGTTACTATTGTTATTTGAGGATTTGCGCACAAATTACACGTTGTATCGTATCATTTGTTACGTAAAAAGATGTTTTTGTAGGTTACGCGATATCGGTACAAAAGTAATCGATCAATTTTGCTATTTTCATTAAAATTCACCATAAGTATTATGTCCGATCGATTTTTCTCCGTTGTTTCGTTATCTGGCATTGCGATATACACCGGCAGTTGAAAAACGTTTGCAACATTAGAAATGTACTCGTTGAGACTCCTAATGGGCTTCGGTACGTCGATAATCCTTTCTCCTCGAGGTTACGCCGCGATATATCAGGAAATGGAGAATATACTGTGCGCGCAATAGCTGTGGGCTACGATCGAGAAACGAATCTTCGAGAAGAGATCGTTGGATACGAGTACCACTCTCACCCACTCCCTTGTGTGTTACCTACCCGTCGCTTCGATCCCCTTAAACTCGGATATAAGATAGGATATCCCCCGCATGGATAGGACTCGCCGACAGAAACGGCAACGATGCCGCGAGGACTGCCGCACTGTCGTGCAATGTGTTACGAGCAACGAGGAGGAAGAGAGACGAGCAAAAGGTTCGCGGTTGCCGAAGCGCTCGCCTGTCGAACCGGAAGTAAATGGGAAACTTCGGTTTCTGCACGAGACACGCGATAGACTCGAGCAGTCTACTGACTTTGGGTTATGACCGATTTTCGGGAGCACAGAAAAATCGTCGATGACACACAATGCATGATAAATTGAAAATGCGAATTCTTGTCCGTAAAGAAACTTATAAATATCGTATATTATAGCCATTTTTTTTTTTTTACAATAGATCGCGGAATAAAAAAAAATGATATACGATAAAAAAGTTCGGTTTTTTTTTATCTGACGCTTTAAAAAAGATTTATTCGCTCGTTGACGCAAAATGGGGAATATTTCTTTCCAAATGTAAATAATAGCTCCGAAGATTTACAATGCGAAATGGTATGAAATAGGTATGTTTTATCGATTCGCATGCCAGGTGCGATATGTCTGTTATTTTCTCGTATCTATGGGCGGGTGCTGGGGCTGTTACTTCGCTGGGACTTTGTACCACCTGTCGTGCTACTTTGTACCAGGTGAAGTAACGTACGCAGCCACGATAGAGGGCGAAAAATAATAATAGTAATACAAAAAAAAAAAAAAAGGAAGAAAACGCGAGAAAAGTGTAACAAACAGCAACCACCCACCGAGACACACAAAACACGGGAGTTTCGTATTGATTATTCTCAACGGTCTACTGCGAACGAGCGGACTTATCTCACTCTCTCTCGCACTTCCCGGCGAAATAACCTGAGTTCGTGGTACGAAAAAAAAAGTTGAGCGCGAAACTCGAGAGAAGAAAGATCCGAGAAACGAAAGAGTTCCAGCGCGATAGGAACGCCGCTTCGCATGCCGAGAGAAAGAGGGAACCTTTGAAATTACTTCTTAGAGACAAGGCGAAGCTCTCACCGAAACTCCCGTCGGTCTCTCATTGAGAAAGATTATTATACGCAGTCAAGTGGCAATATAGAAGAACGATTAAAAAGTGTGCGCATAAAAAAGAAAAGCTTGAAAACTGCAATAAACGATATACTTTACATAGCAATATAGGGGGAGAGAAAGAAAAAAAAAGAAAAAAAAAATTGCACGCGTATATAATACGGATAGTATCCATAGTTCACCATTAAACTTCAGTGCCTCGTTCGAGTTTCAAAACTTTTCACCTCGTAAAAATAATTGTTTCTTTATTGCAATTTTTATAATTTTTCTTTTTAATTTTTTTCCCCGTAACTATAATAACGGGATTAATTACTCGTTGCGTATCGTTGACGATGAGAGATTTTAAATGGAAAACGAAATCAACGAAATTACCGGTGAAAATTTTTAAGCGCGTTTATCGCTGTTTTATTGGACGTTTATTGTTTCAACGTAAAATCGATGTCTGTTACGCGGCACTGGACCGTCACCCGGGGGAGAATGGAGAAATGGCAGTCACTATAGGCAATTTCGGACACTCACAATTACTCACGTTTTGCGAACTGAAATCGCAATGAATATGTAATTAATTAGTTTCGATCTATTAAATAATTATTAATTCATCGAAATCGCAATGAATTTAGAAATTATTAGCTGCTATTTTAACCGGTAGAACCTAAAAAATGTCTAGTGACCGACATTGCCCACTGACCATTATTCGCCCCTTCTTCGCCCCCATTTTCGACTTTTCGTATCGGAAAGCCTTCAACTTCTCGTAATATCTGAACTCAATTATGCTAATTCTCGACATCGTAACCATGCAGTCGGTTGGCGAGCGAAAAAAGAAAAAAAATTCAAACAACGGAACCTAAATGAATTACGTCGTACGATATCGAGGTGAACACTGCACATTGTGTTTCGCGTATAACACCGCTGAACTCCGTTTTTTTTTTTTTTTTTTTTTTTTTTTTTAATAATCTTCTATTTGTTTTTCTTTCTGTTTATATATCATTGCATCCGCCGTCCAGCGAGTACTCGACTGTCTCGGCTGAACGAGACTATAAACTGCCGCGGAGAGAGAGAAAGGCGAGTGCGCCTGTACGCCGCGCGGCAGAACGCACACATGGCTAATTGCTTCGCCACTTCACGCGTATGTATCACACCGGGTGGTTGAAGAGGTCCCGTACCACTCGAATGCGTACCATCACATACGCTTTCGAATACCTACACGCGATCCGTATGTAGCCACGCGAACGATACAGAGATCGAATATTTGACTACCGACAGACCGGAACACCGGTAGAGGGGCCATTGCCTCTATCCAACTCGTCGACGCGTATTACTTCCGCTCCGAAAGGTTTGCAGATATTTCGTTACGCTATAAATTGCCATTTAATTAACGAAAAAAAATAAAATAAAATAATAATAAAAAAAAATTTATTTCGTCGCTAACTATCGATTTTTTATTTATTCTTTATTACAGGAGTCGTCCTTACGGTTCTTTGCTTTCAGTCTTTTTTTTTTTTTTTCTATAAATAAACAGAACGAAAAAGGTATTTTCTGGCGATGTAGTGAAGGGATGACTGGGGGCACAGAATCGCGCAGGCAAATTTACAGACGTAAATAAAATATTTAATGCCGCGAATGGGATAGTCATTTTTTTAACGATTGTTTCCACAACGACGAATTGTAAAAGTCTGATGAAACCGAAGTGCCGGTATCTATGTGTAGTTAAACAGAGAATGGAACGGGGAATGGGGGCGTGGAAACATCGTATGGTGGTTTTCAGTACGAGTGCCGCATGGGTAATACAGTGGGACAGGCATGACGAGCAGAAGCGGCGCAATGTGCGGTACTGATGGGGTGTTACGCGTTACGAGAGGCCCCCGCCGCCCGTAACGCTGCTCATTTTTGCAACCCGCACATTTAATAATGCGCAATTGCCACATCTGTCGGAAGTAGGCATCCACCCTATACGATACATTTTGTCTATATAGCGGGCCAATGGGTAAACAAAGGGACGCAGATGTTTCGTTCGATATCTGTCGCTCACTTTTCACTCAAAACCAACAATGATAAATTGATACGACGTAACAAATCATTTTACGATAAACAGAATATTAAAAAAATACTTGCAATATTTTCTATCGAAAAATTCATCCCGGTAATTAGAATTTAAGTCCCAAAAAATCGTAAGAACAAATTACTTTAAAAAAAAAAAAAAAAAAAAAAAAAAAAAAAAAAAAAAACACATTTAATTGGCGCAATTGGTTAATGTATCTACACTGTTACAGTCGTTTCGACAGTATCTCGGAGTGTCATGAATCTTTCGCCTATCGCATCCCCGACAAATTCGAGAGTAGTATACATATATATACTATCGTTAAGGTATATATACAGTATGTACAACCAGATACATGTATATATATACGTATATATATGTCTCTCTATACGATAAACGACTTGGACTACGACTGAGTAACAAGGTACCGGGAGGAAGGCGAACCGTTTGAATTCTACCCGAACTCCCTTAACTGAAATTGCACTTCCACGTGGACAGAGAGAGCCTTTATTCGGTCGACCGCAGTGAGTCCGGCCAGAAAGCAATCTGTCTTCACAGACGGGACTGCAGGCGCGGCGAAGGCTCAAACTATCTTTCTCTCTCATTCTCTCTTTCTCTTTCGATCTTTCGCGAATCTCTCTCCGCTACAGACGAAATAAGATGAACTTAACAAGAGTGAGGAAGACAGGTAATCCCTTCGATAGAACATCGGGAACAAGACGCGACGAATGGTCCACCGAGAGAAAGAAAATCCCTATCTATAGTACGCACATCTATATAGTATATATATATATCTAAACGTGTCCCCTCGATAGCTATGGATAGTTTTACTCCGAAAATTCTCCTCTACGCTCAGTCAATCCTTTTCACCGATTATCCTTCTCCAAACCAAACGTTCGAAATGTTTAACGACCGTATGAAAATACGCGTCGAATCGATGGGAATGCCGTTCGGCAATGTTCCAGAACGCATCGACACTCCGGGGGGTGGAAACCGATATAAAATTGATAACTGTTATTATTAAACTTTCGCCAGGCTTACGAGACTCGGGAAAAACAGTCGAGAATCAATGTTCGGAAACCACATATCGCTCGTCAGAGAGACGATTTTATTCCAGGTATTTTAATCAACCCCTCTCTTTCGTGTGGCTTCGTTTATAAATGTTATGGCGAAATTCGATGCGAAATATAATATTTTTGCTCATAATATTATTCGTATTCGTATTGGAATTATTCCAATTGGAAAACGAAATCTACACGGAGAAACATTTCAACAAAATTGAGGATAAAATGTAATTGGATAATTTACGATATCACGACGGCGGTGAAATTTTTTCGTAGCTTTAAAATTTCATTGAACGCTCCAAATGAATTATAAGGGGCAATAATGGGCGTTTTCGTATTTTGTTTCGTCAATAAAATCGGAAAGGCGCGGGTTTCTATGTTTACGCGGCAACGGATACGCTCCATATGATTTAACGAGACAGCTATGGTCAGCGGAGTGCGGATGAAGCAGTGTTATGTCCGGAACAGTAGTGCGTTTCCGGTCTGTCGCGGCGCTTATTTTTAATGAGTATCCGCAACCGTGCGCGCGGTACCGTCGAAAGAGAGTAACTAAATATCCGGCTATTTATTTCTAAGTGCTTCTCTCTTTAAATTAATACTTTTTTTACATAAAATTAAAAAATTCTATGATTATAGCAGATTTTTTATTAATATCAATAATTTTATTTGGTCAAAACAAAATTTTTTTCGAAGGGCATAAATAAAAAATGAACGAAGACATAAGCATAACGAAACGGATCAGGTTTCGTACAGATCGATACGACACATCGGGGATTCCCAATAAAATTGCAAACTCCCGAAAATACGTAAAATAATTCATACCACGATCGAAATTTCACATTATACCACACATAACTGAATTCCGGTTTGTCCCAATTTTATTCTCACGGTTCGATCGTTCCGCCGGTCTCCGTGCCGCCCGCCCCCACCGACAATCGCGCTTTCCCTCACGCGTGCGCTCAGACCTCTGTACGGTTATTCATGCGAATTTCGACCGCTGTCAATGTAAATTGTGAAATGCAATAAAGTTTCGCGTTATCGGCATTATTAATGTTACATATTCATGCAACGAAGAATTTATTTGCATAGTTAATGCAACTCAATCGTAATGATATTTGCTACTCTCGCGCATCGATAGATCGAAAAATTATAAATCAACTTTATAAACTAAGCATTTGTCAATAGCTGCTACGGAAATTCGCGTGTTAATTTTCGTCTCAACAATTTCGACCTCTGTAACAAGCGGAACTAAAGGTTTTTTTTTTTTTTTTTTTTTTTTTTGGGTATTCATTTTCATATTATACGCGAATTCACGATTTTGGCAAAGTTATAAATTGTACAGATTCGGGTCGTACGTGAGAGAAGGGATCTACGTTCTTGAGGCATGTTTTCAGGAATGCTTTAGTCCCAAAGCCACAGGTACGGAACAGGGAGAGCGCCGCCCACGGTAGGATGAGGACAACAACGAGAGAGAATTCGTAGCTATTGCCTGCATACATCCGCGCTGCCGTTGCTTTTCGCAAGCCTTTGCACAGAGATAAAAGCTTTGGCAGCCAACGATTCCCGGCAGTGTAACGAGAAATTCGCTTGCAAAGAGAGGGAGAGAGAGTGCAAGCGAACTGAACAGCGTTTCAATATGCATTCGCGAAATTCCTCCAACGTCGCTACGTTATCACGAAAAAATATTTAATATTTTTCTCACTCCCTGTTTCGTCACTTCTTTTTTTTTTTAATTCGGCGTTCATTCGTATTGAAAGCAAAAAATAATTATTATTACATTTATTTTCAACAGCTCAGCCATCGGACTGTTACGCGAATGAAATAATCGAGTAAAAGCTTTTTTTTTTTTTTTCACATGAAATTTCAGTTTTATTTTGAGAGAAATTTAATACAAAGATCGTCGAAGAAATGAGCAGTGTAAGAAAAAAATTTAGTATAGCGACGCCGAGTCTTCGTGGAGTGGATTTTGTCATCGGTTCGGAGGATTGGTTTACGTTCGTCGATCAGAGCGGAAGCTTTCGCCATTTGACTGTACGTAGAGCTTTCCGAACCATCGAGAGCCCCAAATTCGTGACCGTCTCTCGATGCCGCTTGGGAAGAAGAATCTAAACCCTCTCCCTCTCTCGTTGCACGTGTCAGTGGAAAACGAGTCGGTCAGTCGAAGAACCCCTCGATTGATGCCCACACCAGTGCTATACGCGAGCGCGCAGTGAGCCACGAGCAGAAACGAAATGGAATGGAAACGTTGTAACCCGATGCTCGCCGGTCATGATTTACCAAGAGTACACACCCGCTTTACCGTCGGGAGTTGTGGGACGAATCAAGAATTCACGGAGCTTCGACCAACGTGATTCTATCTCCGGGATTGGCGGAGTTCGATTTTGTTCACCTCGCGTTTCTCCGAAATTCTCTCTCTATTTTTCTCTCACTCTCGCGGGTGAAATGTAAAAATCGATGAACGGAGGTCCGAGAATGGAAAACGAGGAGAGTGAGTTATCGTGAAAGAGAACGAAAGGAAAAGGATATGTATATATATACAAACACGATGGAGAAAAGCGAAGAACGATGGGAGGGCGTGGAAAAGCGCTGAACCGCGGAAGGAAAAAAAAAAAAATATATATATATATATATATGCGAAATTTAAGAGAGAGAATTTGAAAAGAGCAATGATTCTAGAAATTGTTCGAACTCCGAGGCAAAGTCCCATTGATCTTTAAACATCGAAGGTCTGACGCAACTTTGGCGAAAGGATTTTTTTATTTAGGATTTCCGTTTACGCAATACGAGAATTTTTTTAATCCGTTCGCCAACGAACCCTCGAAGGAGTTGTAGAATTTTTTTCGTCGTATATGCAACATGCAACGGAATACATTCGGATGATATGTGAAAGAATATGAATCGAACATAAATTTCCGAGAAAATATAAGAGAGCTAAATAAATAAAAAAAATCAATATCGTCGATACAAGCGAATAATGCAAAAATGTGGATGGAGTAAAAATCATTCGATCTTTCATAGAAAAATGTCGTCTGAATTCTACAACAAAAGGTCCCCAGCGGCGAGTCGGAGAATAGTCACGGAATTTTTACAATATCGGAAAATACTGATATTTTAAAAGGATTATCCGGAGTTTTCTCTCTTTTAAGATTAACTGTGGTAAAAAAAAATACATGATTTTTCGATCGTCCCGGATTCCACATAACAGAATAATAACCTTTCCAACGATATAAAACTCCGACTGCTGTAATCCGATAAGCTTCGTGAAATCCTATAAAGTTTTCATTCCGCGAAGAGAGTTCTTTAAGATTTAACTTCCATTATCGTATCACTCGAAATATCTCCGTTAGCTTTTTGCCTGTAAGGTTTATCACATTTTTCGTATATAAGAGAGAAAAAAGAAATAAAATAAAAATGTTTTTATTCGATATTTTCGATATTTTTCTTTCGTCTCGAACGAACCGCGACGAAAACACAGTGTGCTTCGATTTATCGATCGAAAACTGATGATAATGCGATTGAGAGGGGGATACGGAGAATAGGATTTCTCTCGTGTTGCGAATCGACGAGAAATTTTCACAAATATTTCGTATCACTGCTCCTGTGGGAGTGATGACAGTGTATATGGGGACAGCGCATATAGGGGACGTCGAAACACGCACGAGGCAAGTACCCTTCGTTCGCCGTTCTATACGAGCGAATCGATACGACAGAGAGAGAGAGAGCATCGGTAATGTAATCAGGGGGACAGAAGCTACGCGCCGAGGGGATGTGTAACGCTCGTAAAGTGACGTCGAGGGAGAAACGAGACACGACTGGGGAATACTGCACAATGTACGCTGAATATAGACTCGTAAAAGTTGAAAAAAAAAAAAAGAAAAAAAATTCCCACGTATCGGTCAAATCTTTTCGCGAAACTATCGACACTTCACCAAAGTATATATTACATATTTCATATCGTTTCATAACAATTTTAACAACGAAAAATGTATTAATATACTAATATTCCATTTAATAAAATAAAAATGGCCGTTCGAAATATTATTTTTTAAATTTCGATAGAAAATTACTGACGTCGATAGCATAAAAATCTCATTTCCCGAAAATCCTCGGAAAAAAGAAATAACCTTATTATCGATGTTTACATTTTTTTTTTTCTTATTATTATCGAAGCCAATTTATTTTATCGGCAATTCGTCGACTTTGAAAGCACAAAATACAATGGAGTACGCGAACAAAGTGCCTATTATGAAAATGTTAATTAGATAGGCATTGTGTGTAATGTGAAAAGATTGCGATTTAAACTGCGCCGACATTGACGCGAGCAGAGGGTTTTCCCGTTATACTAATGACGTCGAATAAATTGGAAATCCCGAAGCCCCCGTAATACGAATGTAATTATGTACACAATAAATATTCAGTGTGCACCTACGAAATTATGATAGTCAGGACGCTACGTATGGGTGCGTTAAGTATCGTAAAGTCGAAAACGATACGACGAAGCTGATCGGATTGCCACGGTAGACTCCCCCCGACCCCTAGACGTATCGGCTGTCGTACGATTCTGCCATTTTATCGTTCCGATTCTCGTAAAAAGTGTTCAAATCCACATTTATTGCCCGTCCTGTTATCGGGCCGCACGGAAAAAAAAGTATCCCGAACGAGAAATATATCGTTTGATTTATCTGCCACCTAACCCCCTTCCCGCCCCTCCGTCTCCCGTATCTCTCTCTCTCTCTCCCGCTTTCGCTTTATGTTTTGCGAAACGTCACGCCGAAACGCAAGGTATCGCTCGTACAATTATTTATAGCTTTCGTTAAAAGAACGACGGAAAAAAAAAAAAAAAAAAAAAAAAAAAAAAAAAAAAAAAAACTCATACACAGGGAGAGCTCTCGGTTTTCGCGTGTCCCCGATTTCCTTTTTTTAATCTTTTTTTTTGGTTGTTGTGTTTTTTGGATTCTCTCTTTTGCGCAGATTCGTTCCAACGTTATAACAGTGTACCATAGTCACCTTTGTTTTTTTTTTCTTTTTTTTTATGCTACCCCCACCCCCGCCGATTGTCAACGTTAAATCACAACAGGCGAATGTCACTTTCTCGATATACTACTAGTATTTTTGAACGAGTCGTACAATCCTGTAGCCATCGAATATATCCGCGTCAGTCGGATCAATGCTCCGACGGTTTGTTCCACCGCGTTCATTTTTCGTCTCCACTCAAGTTATATTTACGTAGTTCGAAAAAAATAATATCAGTCCGAATAAAGTTCGTTGGTTAATGATAAAAAAATAACAATCGTCAAATTTCGTCGATGAATATCAATTTCCGAAGGCGACAAATGCATAATAAAAAATTCAATTGTTTTCAACAAATTTCAATTACATCGCGAAATTAAATGTTCTTTTTCTTTTTTTTTTTTTTTCATTGGACGTTCTACGAGGTTTCAACGATTTCATATACGTTTTTCAATCCATTTGCATACACATCCATTCGGCGTTAATTCAACTCAACATAGAGTTCTCGAAGCGAGTTACATTATAATACCACGCGCGGTAAAATTGTTCGTGACACGTGAAATAGCGTCGTCGTGTCGGCAAACGACCTGTGACACATTCGCGACGCAACTTTCTCGCATCCGGCTAATTTTACAAACTTTTACAAAACTTCTCCGAGTCCCATAACTGCAGTTATTCGTAGTATTCGCGGTTTGTTTTTCTCAACAAAGCGCACACGACACGAAGGGTAGTAATGATATAAGTTATATCGGTAACGCTTTTGTTCCTCGTTATGCCAATCGTCGAACAACGCTTGTCAAAGTTTCTCGAAGTATTTTTTTTTATTTTTTCTATTTTTTTCTTCAAGCTTTGCGTCAAAAGCGGAAGTGGATAAAGAGAACTATGGGTAGGAAGTGAAAAACACGAACAATGGGAAGCGTCGTACGCACGAACGTTTCCCGCTTGGAGGACAGCGCAGCGTGTGTGTCGGATGGCGCGGTGCGGTTACGT
Organism: Buathra laborator; assembly: GCA_934046635.1. NCBI lineage: Eukaryota > Metazoa > Arthropoda > Insecta > Hymenoptera > Ichneumonidae > Buathra > Buathra laborator. Next base: position 14,138,266 of record OW203900.1, read on the forward strand.
CGGTTACGTGTCACTCGTAAATCGTCGAATGAAAAGTGAGAAAGACGGCGAACGTATCGCGGATGCTCTTCGGACCAGTGACTCGCGAATTCTCGGGGACTATACGCCACACATTTTCATTTCGATCTTTCGGAGTAATCTTCCGTCTTTCTCGGGATCGTCGATTCTTCGACGAAGGAAATGAAGTCGCGAATCGAGAGCCACTCGGCTGTCCAAACTCCGACGAATCCGGTCGATAGGACGAAAACGGTACGGACGCGAGGGTAGCATCGTTGCTGTCTCTCCACCAACTACCCCCCCCCCCCCCGCCCCCTCCCTCTCCGCGCCTCCCGAACGAACCGCACGAAACGTTTTCCGCGGTGACGCGGACAGTTAATTCGACCCCTGGTGGAACCCCCGAGTGCACTTCGATGTCGAGCAGATTATCAACTTGAAACCACCGCAACTTCATCACTCTGTACGGTAATACCCACTGTACGCGATGGGATCGCGGTATTATGGATATATATACCTTCTATTGTATAAGTAAAGACCTATCTCCGCGCTTGAAACTCGCTGTCGCATCTCATTTTGTATTCTCTCGCGTTGTTAAAAAGTTTTTGACGAAAATTCAAATACCACGTAACGAACGAAAAATCGTAAATAAAATTAAAGATAAGTAAACTATATGCAATTTAACATTTAAGATAGAGAGCAATTATTTTCCGAAAACATTTTTTCGGATTTTTTTTTTTTTTTTTTTTTTTAAGGTTCGACTCGTGGCGAATTTTTAATGTCAAGAGAAATATGAATTTTTATATGGAGAATTCGCAATAATGGCGCTTGCAGCGTTTTGCCGTCGTGCAGATCGTAAAAAATAAACGATATATTGCTATAGGTGTATGTCGTTGCGTAAACTCGTTTCAAATATATTAATAACGTATACACGCGAAGAAGACGAAGTATCGTGAAAATTTTACGCTGCAACGAAACAGCGAAATGTCATAAAGGCGAATCATTGTACAGTCAAAGTTTCGAAAGTCAGGATATACGAGCGTTGAGTTTCTTCGTAAACTTTCGATACTTATAAAGTCGGTATTATAAATCATTTTCAACGAATTAACGCTTCGTTGATCACTGGGATATAATTGCTACACTTCGCGAAGCTTTGCCATTATAACTGATATCGAAGCACTCAACGCGTTCTCGTTAATGGTACGTTTACAATTTTAATTTCACTTTTATCAGTTATTACCGTAAATGGAGTACAATTAAAGATGTTTTATCACTACTCTCGATAAATCGACTAAAAAAAAAATCGAATGTTCACTTCGATTATATCGAACACACGATCGTTATGTCCGCGAGAATCGCGAGGTTCGTTCAGCGGTGAGGGAAAAAAATGTTCCGAAACTGTTTGTTAAATTGGAGCGAAGAAAAAAAAATACGCAAAGAATGACCTAATTTGGTTATCAGAGTTTCAACCCGACGTAAATCAGTGGTTAAATTTTGGGATTCGACAAAAACGAGAAAGCGAAAAAAATTAAAGGAGTGCAGTGAGTGGGCAACTGGCTAACCGCAAGGATGCGATGTCGCTGTTAACGAGGTTTGAAGGGGCCATTTAAACACTGCAGTTAATTTACGCCCCGTGGGGCACGTCCTTACGTCGATCCAATTACTCCTCTCTCACCGTCGTCGACATCCACTAGGAACGCATCCCCTCTGCCTTCCTCCTACTCTCTCCCTCTCTCTCTCTCTTTCTCGCGACCCTCGTACAGTCCGCTAACTCGTGTACGGCACGTAAAGTAACAACAAAACTTCTCTAACTCGTGTGGTTTTGTTGGGGACACGGATAAAAATAAAATCTCGGCAACGGTGTGTAGTGCAAGTCGTCGCGATCTATTCGAGTGGACGAGTGGCATCGGACGCAATAATAAATCCGATAACCTCAGCGAATCGATACACGACGTTTTTTCGATGAAATGTTTACGAAAAAATGTATATCAAGAAAAAATAATCGATAAAGCATTGAACTCCGAAATCAATCGATCGCCACTTCAAACGTATATATCGCGAGGAAAAGCGCACGAATACGCGAAATACGCGAAAAATAATAACTTACGATTCATGAATTCTTGCGTATGAAAAAAGTAACCTCAAAAAAAAACATCGTTGTTCGTCGTTGAAAATCATTTTTTTTTCGTGAATAATGAAATATGTATAATAATCGATTGATTCTGGTTTTTTAATCTCGTCGGAATCTCTAACGAAGCACGTAACACTTTTTAACACGTTAAAAAAAAATCACGGGAGTAGTCAGTACTTAGCGAAGGGTTATCGCGATAAGTGAATAATTCGCGAGTACCAAAGCAGCGCCGATAATATAAAAGCGTGTTGTACGAAACTACACGATCGGATAACAAGAGCCGCGGAGGGCCTCTAATCCTTTAATCACTCGAGCATCGAATGCACACGTAAGCGAATCGATGTAACAGCCGACGTGACTGTATGTACAGCTGATCTATCTGTCCGCGCGAGCATCACCGTTACCCGATGACCATTCGTGTCCGATTATTGTTTTTACACCGCGTCGGAAATGCTACTATAGTCTATAAGCCACGTATCGATGTGTACGTCGGTGTGTAATACCGATCGATTTTTCACACCAATACTCTATGATAAACGGGTCGTCGACTGTTGTCATTCATGTTTCATGTTACGGGGCAGAAATTTCTGTGTCACAACGTTTAAAATATAAATAAGTATGAATTATTTGTTACCTCGTTCGAAGTAATCCTCGTTAAAAAAAAACTGCTTCGGACTTCCACGATCACCATCGCCGGAAATAATCCTTCGTTAAAGTCCCCTTTTTTATTTCTCGTTCTTCGTCAATAATTATCTTCGCATAAATATCACTCACACTTTAGCACAATGAAGCCACAATACTTGATGAAACAGCGTAAAAAACTAATTCGCAAAAGAAAAAAGTGTTCAACAAAAAATAAATGATCGCGAACACATCGATGAGTCGTGTCAGCGAAAATATTTTTTTTTCATAGAAACGTAAAATTATTATCGCGAACGTCCTATCTCGATGTCATTATTCGTAAACGGACAAACACTGGAAAACTTTGTAAACCATTTCGCGATCGATCGATCAATTACGATCGTAACATTTTCCACGTGCGATCAATTATAATCTCGTATAAAACCGACCTAACCCCATACGCCGGACGTTGCGGGCCGCATCGGGACTGAACGAGATCGGGATCTCTCATTCGTTCGGTTTTCTTGTTTTTATTTGTTTATTTACATTGTGTTTTGTTAAACGATCGTGAACAATGCGTAAACGTCAGTCACACACGCGTAAAAGATTTAATGAAAATAAAAATAAACCTTTAATGCACACGCTGTGACGAAAAATTGTTTTAACTCGCGGCTAAAACTCTCATCCGGGAGGTTATACGGCAAAGCCCCCGTAGCCGGCGTTCGCGAGTGGACTGGCGCCCGAAACCACCACCCTTACGTCGAGACCCCCCACTCAGCGGCATCCCTCTCTACTCGGTCACTACCCGCACACGCTGCAACGTCGCGCCCGCTCACGGTGTTCGACCCTTTCTCCCTCGCACTTACGGGTGTATACTAACGTTATATGTACGAAAACGAGACTCTCTTCAACCCCGCGCGCAAGTGCCCGCGACTTCCACACGGCGCCACCCGGCGCCTGCCGTGCCGCCGCGGACACCGTCTAACAATCGGCGCATGCGTCCGCCCTAGATTTCGTCTCGCCTCCTGATTTTTTCGTAATAAAAACGTTTGTCTTGCCGAGTAGCTTGGCGCACATATCTCAACACCCGTGAGAGCTCCACCTCGCGCACACCGCGTAAGTATATATACACATATATATACGTAACTATACTTCGCTAACCTTCCAACATTCGTGATACTATTGCGAGATATGCTGCATATATATAGATGTATATATATGTAATACAACGGTTCTCTTTCGCTCGCGCACACGCGAAGCTTTACACGTTTCTCTCCCTTCATCCTATCCGTATTCATGTTTTCCATGAGATCCTTTGCTGTTCCTCCCTTTAACTCTCGGGCTTTCGCGCTTCCTCGAGTTGGTCTGTCTGGCAGTACAGAGAAGAGGCACCGCGAATTCGCGGTGTCGTGGGACGTATAGTATAATTTAACCTCGGGGTTTGCCGGTACGCCAGGGTTACGTTACAATACGTATGCACGTACGTAGAACGTACCAATGTTAAAGGAGCTTTCACGCTGAAACTTGTTCTTGTATATGTATATATGCACCGATGTAGTTGAAATCGCACGCTGCTATGCACAGTCGGCGTGTACGATACTCTTGTACGAATGCAATACAGTGGCGTCCCGTGTTATCCAACCCTTAAACGGCACGCATGACTTGTGCCGCTACGATAGAATATGTATACCACCACTGCGAATACATGCAATCGTAGTATCGTAAGGTACACCGTGCTGTATATATCCGTGGCAAGAATTTGCACGAAGTAAACAGATAGTGCGTATGGGCTCTTCGATGTCAAACGGACAATTATATTTTCCGCATTCCGAAAACTCGAAAGATTATAAATCGCTGTACGCAATTCAAATTAATTGTAATATTCACTTTTGCGTCACAATTTCCATGTGACATAAATCAAAGAATGCAAACTTTATAAATAAAAAAAAGTAAAAATAACCTAAAAAAAAAGGTTTTCGGCAAAACTTTGAAAATTGGGCATCCATTTTTTTTAGTATCTTGACGACTCAATATTACTTGGCAGTTGTTTTTTTTTCAATTCCAATATGTTTTGAAAATCGTAAATAATACGAAAAAAAATTGTAAGGCATTAAATAATAATTTTTTTTCGTTTATACGAAGCGCTCGTTTTGCTTTCCACGGGCTTTCGTAGTTTTTCGAAAGCGATTTTCGCCAATTCTCTTCGTAAAATAAAACATCGCGGCCGGAGTTTTTTGCGAAAGAAAACATTGACGATTTTTGTAAATAACGCTACGAAAGCGTTACCGTTCTGACATGAATTGTCCCGTAGGTATATATGTATCTATGCAACACCGCTGGTACACTATTCGTACAAACGTACGAGAGCGGGAGGCCAGGACCGTCGAGATCCATGAATTACCAAGGCAAATACGAATAGATTTGTAGGATTGTCGCCGGATTAAATGTCAACGGTACCGTCGGTGGTTAAGCGATGGAAAATTCATGCTGCAAATGAATAGAGCAACTGCCACGCCCACGCAACAAAATCACGTGTATATCACGCGTGTCTCTGTGTGCGCGTATAAGTTTTGACATTAAGACGTCGCGGTAGATAGGTAGAGGAATGAAAAAAGGTCGCTAAGTAAAATCCGTCGCGCGGGGGTCTCGTCGAGAGCCGCGGAAAGCGAGAGACGTCGTAAGTGAGTAAGTGGAAGGGATACGAGATGATAGACGGTACTTCTTGGATAACGTGATTTCTCGAGGATACACCACCGGGAATGGAGGGAACGCGCGGGAGAACGAAGTAATATTATAGGGTCTCTCGCTGAAACCCGCGCCGAGCTTCACGAGTGCTATTCCTCTCTGAATCAGTCGAAATTGGGTATTAGCCGACGTACAGCATAACTATAACTATATAGAACTAACGCGGCTCCACAATACATACATATATATGTATGTGTGCGTTACCCCGAGAGTTTGTCGAGGCTGTTGGCTTGACAATCAAAATATTCTACAGGATGATTTGAGAATTTTTATTAAACGTCTCCGTGGATCAGTGAAATTGAATTTGTCGCGAGAAGGCAACGACGGTCACGTCAATGGAACCCGCATGTTTCCGAACGACAAAAGTTCGAGGAAATAAATTGTAAAGCGTGAGAAATTCGTTGATTCTTTAGACATTTGGATTTTTTAAATTTATGATTATTCGTTTATTTTTTTTCATTCACATTATTTATTATATTCGTTATTATAATGATTAATATGATAACGGATCGATAATATCTGGTATATGCGTTTTTTTTTTTTTTTTTTGCTTATTTATTATTGTAACTTTGCTGGAAATTTTGCGAACCCCGCAAAAATATCATACTGGGAGGTAAATAAATGTATTTTTAACATTAATTGGACGAGGGAATTGTTGATTTTTTAACTATCGAAGATTGTATCAAATTGTTCTATTATCGTATCGAATAGAACGTATCAAACGTTTTCTATGTTTCGTAAGTTTTATCGCGAATTCATTTCTTTTCATTGGCTAATTAATTAATTTATTTAACTTGGCTGCGCGAATCAGTGAAAATATGTTGCAGTTACGTTTGTGAATAATTTACCGTTTTATTATCGTAAGGCTTCGGTAAACCGGACACTAACCTTAGATTATCAAACGTTTACTTATCGTTAATGAATATTTTGGAGTTTATTATACAATATCTATTCTTTTTCATTCGCGTTTTCCTCGGAAACGGATTTATCCGATTCTCGGTTACCCGTCTGAGATTCCGTTAGCGATTGTTCGGATTTTCGGCTATTTGTCTGCGATTCCGTTTCGGATTTTTCCGAATTTTGCGTCTCCGTTTCGGAATTTGATGCTTCCGTTTTCGTTTCATTCTGACCGTTCTGCTCGTCCGTCACGGATTGGAGAACGTCGGCTTTTAAAAGGTGAACCAATTCGCTCGCCGTCAGCGCCTGTAATAAAATGAACACAATAAATAATCAATTTTTTTTTTTTTTTTCAAAATCAATCATTCAGACGATGATTAATGATCCATTATATGAAAAAAAAAAAAAAAAAAAAAAAACAAAACATTATTGACCTGCAAGTGAGGAGCAATATGACGAATCACAGGATTTGCCGCAAGCATAGCTTCCTCTTCCGATTCGAAACGTTGGCCATTCGTTACCAAGCGAGCGATGCAATCCTCCTTGACGTTCGATAGCGAATTAATAAGATCCTTCTTTGACGTTCCGCCCTTAACGTTCTTCAGTCGAGAATCTAACAAATAATCGATTTAATTAATGATTCGCTGATAAACAACACTCTGGAATATCTTATCGTCGAACGATAAAGTCGTCGCATGTCTTATCGATAATCAATCGATCTCTTGCGGCACGATTTACCAAACAATAATAATTTTGCATAATCTCGATGATTCGATGGATCAAATTCACATTTTAATCGCATCTTATCGCATTCTTGCGAAATTTTTCGATCTTTTTTTTTATAAATCGTGATTTTTTTTTTCTTTTTTCGAAAAATTTCGTCGAAATGAAAAATACGAACCGTTTGCCAAGAATTGAACGGTGAAAAGCGTATTTCGTGTTATATCGATATAAAACTCGTGTAATGACAAAAAAAACTCACAGAGTCTCGCCAAATACTGTTCGGAGTCGGATAGCCTAGAAGAATCGAATTGTTCGTTGACGAAAGAATCTTCGAATCTCGCATCCTCGTTCCCGTTGGTCTCGCAGTCGTTCGTCACTTGTGTCCCGTTGCTCCACGGATCGGCTACCGATGTCTTCATTATCGAAAACTTGTCGAAAGCAAAGTTTTCTATCGGATATCTCAATGTTTTCCTCGCGAAAGCGTCAAACTTGTAATGACGTTTGACGTCTACGAATTTCACGACGTTTGCGCGATGCGCGCAGATTCGAAGAAGCTGTTTCGTGAGGTTATTTCGACATCTCGATCGGTAAAGCAGCGAGAAAACGTGAAATTTCTTTCTCGATGTAACGAAAGCGTAGCGGACGCAATTCGAATCGATAAAACGTCGAGGATTAGGATTGTTTTTTTTTGTCGATGAAAAAAATACATTCATATATAAAAATACCATTGGCTTTATTACATTATATTTTAAGCGCATGATAATACTATTTTTTATTCTTACAACATTGTCGTCAGTCTAAAAAAAAAAAAAAAAATATTTCGATCCTAATTCACGTGAATTTTTTTTTCGTTTCCGATTGAAAAGAAAACATGAATGATATACCCGACGTCTGTTGAGCTATTGTTACCGCATTTATTCTCCGAACGCGACGCTAAAACGACGATTCACGTTCGCGATAAAAAATAATATCCATAGTACAGTTAATATGTACATCAATTATCGATGGTACTAAGAATAATAATAATGATAATAATACTAAGGAAGAATGTACAGTAACGTTACGAATATACGTTACGAATTAATATCTTGCGTATTCGTGTTAACACTACAAAAAAGAGTGTATATTGCTCACCTACGATGACGAGATTAATATCTCTTATCGCCAGGATAAATTCATCGTCGCTCTGATTATCTCTCGAGCTAATTGTCTAATTTCGCAAAGATTTAAAAAAAAATTTCGACATCAACGTTTTACAGCCAAAAAAGTGCGTAAAATCACTTGTCTTTGTCGCAAGTTTCATCGTTCCATTCGATAATTTATCTAAATTTTGTGTTAAAAAATAATATATATTTGTTCAACGAGTGCATCACGACGAAGACTCGTTAAACTCGAAGGAAAGCGCAGCATCGCGGGGAGCGCAAATAAAAATGTTTACGAATTCGATTATCTGATTGCATGTAAATTCGATCGTCGACACTACGATAAACGTGTAGAATACCTCTCGCGCGTTTAATAAACGTTGATGAAACAACCAAACAAAACAAAATCACAACCGGCGAGTAGGTAATAGTAAACTAATGATAAAAAAAAAAAAAAAATAGACGATTAAAGTTTACGAATAAATTACGCCTGTAATTAGGCATCAGGAATATAGAGAGTGGTCTTCTATCCAACCAGCAGAATCTCTTTTTTTTTCTTTCGTCGTCTAATTACGCACCGTTATTACGCCGTTTTCCAATTCACTTAACGATCCAATACGACAATCTATAATCAATATTATCATCCATAAGCACACAGCGATTGCACTGCCGCGTTTATCGCGATATCTCTCCAATACCTCGTGATGTTTCGCATGATTGTGAAAAAATCGTTGAAAACGATCGTGTAAATCATTGAAAAATGAGATCGTTACATCGGTTAAATTACCAAACGATATCTATCGCATCATTTGTTACCTTTACCAGAAGGCAAATACAAAAAAAAAATTCGTCTAATGTTGCATCTCCAATTACGTCGATGACTGGCAAGAAATTTGACCTTTTCGAATTTCGATATTTTTCATCGTTCATTGGAATCGGCGCGAGTTTCGTTTTTGTATCGTAATGTTATTATTATTATTATTTTTTTTTTTTTTTTCGTTTTTTTACCGGTGTCGAAGTGAAGTTAATTTCTTCGTTTCGCAATATCTCGAAAACGCGACGAGACTCTGTGGGCAATAGCCACGAATGATCACAGTGAAAAAAATGTAGAGAGCCAATAATGCTCGTCGTGGAAACAAAATTACGCGTCGATCGTTGACGTTCTCTCCCAACAGCAAAGCCATCGTCGCCAAAGTGGCGGCGGTTTTCTGCGTCTCGAAAGAAAATCCGAACCGCCGCGTCTTGTGCTCAAAGCGCTAACTATGGCCTGATCGAAGGCTTCCTTGAGATCGTGTTGCGTTAAGGCCGACGTTTCCACGTAACTAACCGCTCCTAGTCGTTGAGCTAATTGATGACCTTGAGCTGTAGTTATCGGCGTCTGGCCATACCTCGCCAATTGCAGCATTAATCGAACATCCGAGCGTAGATCACTCTTCGTTCCCACCTGCGATCGAAAATTATCGTAAGACAAACGCGATCCAAATTTGTATCGAAAATATCGTTACATTTTCAATTTTTTACAGCAATTTTTTTGCCTATAAAATTTTGTTAATTTTTTTTTAAATATAATTTTCGCCAAAAGATTTTTTAAGTACTTCGCGTAACTTTTTTTTTTTTTTTTTTTGAGAAAAATATTTTGGTAAATTTCACTTCTTTTTGAAAAGATAATATTTTTTTTATCGCCGCGTTGTTATTGCAACGACTATACATCGATGATCCCGGCATCGAGTTACAAAGCGATCCGAGAGGCGCTTTTTTCTTCTCGCACCCCGAAGTACTCGAATCGACATCCATCGATATCGTTTTTTCGCTATTATCGTTACATTTTCGTAAATTGAATTTTCGCGGGATACTTACCAGTATAATCGGAGCGTTTGGACAATACTTCCGTACTTCGTCGACCCATCTCGACGCTACGCTGTGATAGGACGACGGACACACGACGCTAAAGCAAACCAAGAAAACATCGGTTTCCGGATAACAAAGGGATCTGAGAGGATCGAAGTCGTCCTGTCCGGCGGTATCGCAAAGCTGTACGTTCAACGGAAGTCCGTCCACGTTGACGACAACTGGAAAATGAAAATGAAATTAAAAAAAAAAAAAAAAAAAAAAAAAAAAAAAACAGATTTTTCATTACTATTCCATCGTAAAATCTTCGTATATAAACCGTTGGCGAGAAAAAAAATTGACACAGATCCGATAATGGTGTCAATAGACAAGGACTCGTTTGCGGGACAAAAGCCTATTTATAAATAGGCTGCAGAGATAAAGACGGGAGGGCCTTCACCCAATAAATCAATAAATGGCACCGACGGTGTTGAATAAAAAAAAGAAATCTCGTAAACTCGGTCACGCGGTTTCTCGTCTGTAAATCGATCGGCGCATCATCGCAGCATCAACGCATCTCGGGTAAAAGTTTTTAAATAAAATTTCAAAAAAGATCGATTTTTTTTTTTTTTTTTTCGTAAATATTGAAATTTTGTCGAATTACTGTTACACGACGGATTCTAAGTTATTTCTAAAACCAGAGTCCAAAACCCTTGTGGGTAAGAGGATCCTCGGTTCTTTCACGAATTAGTGGAGGCTTCGGTGATCCTGGCCTTTTTATATTCATTCGGGAGCATCGGTTGAGAGAGAGTGAGAGAGAGAGAGAGAGAGAGAGAGGGAGAGACAGCCCTCGGCTCGCGCGCCGGTGATGCGTCGTAGAGTCTCACCTGTTGCCCCTGTCCGTCTGCTCTCCGCGATACAGTCAGTTTCAAAAATCTGTCGCTGCATTTACTCCCTCGCAGCAAATATTCGTGAATCACAGGGAAAACGTACCATTTATATCGATGATTCACACGAAAGCGAAACGATATATATTACGAGAGAGCCGCACGCGTTTCTATAATAAACTCTCGTAAGCTCGTTCTAGTTTCGCAACATTCACGAAAATATGTGTTTCGTATTGACGCTCTATCGTTTAGCTGGGGTATCGTATGCAAATATTTACAAATATTCGTCTATATAACGAAAAATGCCGAAACGCGTAGGTAGGTAAGCGAGGATCGTTATAATATTCGTTGCGCGTGTCTTTGACGAGTTCGCCTTTGTTATTTTTGCACGGACTGTACGTGTACGTTGCTGCGTTTCCATCAACGGAGAATGACCATATATATATATAACTAAAACACGCACACGTAGTTTCGTTCTCGAGAAAAACAAAAAATTCCTAATACGTAACTAGTGTCGTAGAAAATTGCTCTTTATTTGCCAGAATAATTATCCTACGTACATATATATGTATACTGACCGTTGTAATTGTCGAATGCCGTTGGTACGTATTCACCGGGAAAGCCATTGGTGGAGTAAGACACGACTAGACTCGTTTTTCCAACAGCACCGTCACCCGCCAATACAACTTTAATTCTACGCAACGATGCACCGTGATCACTACCGTTTGTCGATGTATTTTGCAAATTTTGTCTACCGCCCGTTGTCGCTCTCTTGACCTGCATCTGCATCATCTGTCCATTTTTTAGCAGAGGTTTCGTCCAATTCGAGTGCGAAGACGGCGGCATCGTCTCGTTTTTTGCTTTGACACGACCACGACCTTTCATATAAAGAGTTCACAACAAGGCACGCGAATATCTAGTATCACTCTCGTGTCAATTTTTTTTTTTAATCCCCCGAGATATATGTAATGCGGATTATATATCTAAGCTCTCCCTTCTTCTCGTCTTTGGTACGATTTTTTTTTCGACGAACGTAAAAACAAGTTTGCAACAAGGTATAACTAGCGTAGGGTGCATCAAACGAATAAAAAGTGCACCGACGAGAATATACAGTCACTCACACGCACACCTTTGTCGAACGAGATTTTTTTGCAGTCTACGCGTTTTTTCACAGTCACAGAGCGTGGGGATTGTCCAGGAGCACTTTATCCAGTCTGGAACAGCTGTTTATCACCGAATCTCGTCATCCTACGTTTCTTTTTTTTTCGTGTACGTCTATTCTACGAGATCGAAACTTTATCAATGAAAAACCTGCGCGCGATAACTGGCAATATCGAGATGTAGCGCGTCTCGTATCGTGAACAACTCTCACGGAGAGAGCCTGTTGCCTTCGCGAAACAGCGGAAAACAATGATGAATCCCGGAGAAAAACGAGTCGAGAGGGACGAGACTTGTTCACCTGCCGCGACGCGGAGCCACCTGTTACGCGAGACGAACTCGCAAACGGCATCGGGACGCCTCGTTGTCTGGTCCGACTTCGTCCGGCTGCTTCTGTGTATTGCGCCGATGCTCCGTAGGTACTTCAATACATTGGGCAGATGTTGACCTGCTGTGTAGCGTTACAACGACATTTGCATTATTTTCAACCCTTTGACTTCTTCGTCGTATTGTCACGATGTGTTTCACCCTTTTGGCGTTTATGAGGTTCTATGAATATGTAGATGTATGTTGGTAAATAATTAACTTCTTATATTAACGAATGCAGTAAATGGGCCAATTTCTCGTACGATATGAGTCATACAGTATTTTCAATTATGAAATAATATAAAGTATAGTTAACAATAAACAGAATCCATTAAACAAATTGGAGTTTTCTTATCCAATCGAATGTATTACTGATACTTAATATTCCTTAAGCCACACATATCGTCGCTTATCGACATTACTCTTCGATAACAGAAAGAACGGGATGCAGTGTTTATTTATCATCGGTTACAATAACAAAGATATTGATCGTCTCAGTAGCTTTTCTGTTCGTCTCACATTACTTTGCGATACGAAACCGAAGTACGCGAATAATAAATGTGTCTATCGAAAGCACGTGCGTAACATTAGATGAACAATGTACTGCACTATGACGCATGCGGTAATTGACCTGCCGAGAGACACGCATCTGATTAGAAGGTCGCGTCGGGACGTCCTTGTCATCATCGCGACACTGCTCGAGGTTAGTGCTCCCTGCCCGTCGCAAAAATGACACGAACCGCCTGCGTGACCTCTCGAAAGTTTGTCACTTTTACAAACTGTTACGAAAAGATTTCTCACACGTGTTTCACGTGTTCTCTCACTCGCCGAGAATCTCTCGCACGTGTAAATGCGCGTTCAAAAGGTCACGTGTCACGTTGAACGGCCTTGTCTCCCGCGGGCTTGACACGATTCGGGGTCAAAAACACTCGTTAATAACCGAACAAGCTACATCCGTCTCAAAAGAAAGCGAGGATATTCTTCAGTCACTCAGAGAACGGCGATAAAGTTTTTCGAACTCAATGCAGCTCTGTTTTGACACGTGACAATCATGACTCTCTATCGTCATGCTTCCAGCAAGTGAAAGAATCTCCCTTGTCGCGGGACAAAGACACTTCGCCCTGTGTGGGTTTGCGTACGAGAAAGAACACTGACCGGTCGGGTTTTGTGCATCAAAGTTTCTCTACGCCTCGGCCAAGTTATTTCTCGTGCTCTCTGACCCCCGATCGAAAGTGATCAGTGGTAAAAAAAAAAAGGTCAATCTTATCCCTCATTCGTCGATAGAACGCTAACGAGCTACATGCGACTCTATAACCTCAAACCGATAACGTACAACAGTGAATTGTAATTAAGATCCTATTTGCTTCGCGACGATCCAGTTCATGTGAAAATATGTCAGTCTACAGAATTCCTGCGCCGAGGCATCTTCTCAGGTTCGTTCCGCAACGTTTAACAACGACAATCTCAAGAATGTGTTAAACTTTCATATAACCTTTTCGTAAATTTCATACAACACGCTTTTTATTCAGCATTTCGTCTGCTATGCTGGGAAAATTGCCAAAAAAAATTACGCGCGACATGAAATTGAGGGGTTACATCACTAAAACGGAAAACAGTGGCAAAACAACGACGACGTGGTTCAATTACTTTAGACAGCGATGGGAATGGAGTCTGCCGCTGGGCGTAGGAGTTACGCTGCTCGGCGCATTGCAGTGGCGACATTTAAGAAAACATCCTTATCCCGCGGACAGCGACGCTGTGAAAGGGCCCGTCGGGGATTTAATGGTGAGTTCCTTTTTTGACGAAATTAAAAAAAAAAAAAAAAAAATTATATGAATTTTACTTATTTCTTCCGATGCTTGCAGGTCGACTGTTACTGCTGCCTGCCGCTGAGAATAACAAGCAGATTATTCGGCTGGTTTGCCAGTATAGAACTTCCCATCGGCATCAGACCCGCCCTCTACAATCTTTACGCCCGATCTTTTCACGCCAATTTACAAGAGATCAACGACGATCTTACGACGTTTCCTAGTTTAGTGGATTTCTTTGTTAGACCACTAAAAGTAGACGCCAGACCCATAGATCCGTATACCACCATCGTGAGTGACGAATTATCCTAAAATTTAAGTCAATTTATTTTTCCAAAGGATTGAAAAGCAAAAAAAAACAAATGAGAGAAGACAATGGGTAAATAACTGAAATGCAGGTTTCTCCCTCAGACGGCAGAGTGCTTCATTTTGGTCCCGTAACTTCCTGCAGAGTTGAACAAGTCAAAGGTATGACTTACAATCTCCGTCACTTCCTAGGCGATGTTCATCCGGAGGATAAACCTGCTGTACGGATTCCGATGAAAAATTGCGACGATTACGTCTCGTCACTGTTGAAAAATCCCGAAAATCGTCTCTATCAACTGACCGTTTATTTAGCGCCGGGAGACTATCATCGTTTTCACAGCCCTACCGATTGGCGAATCAAATTCCGTAGGCATTTTCAAGGTGCGCAAAAAAATTCGGGATTTTTGTGATAAATAATTATTATCAAGAAATCAACAATATATTATTGATAATCACTTTATTTTTGTCGATCGTTCGTTGCAGGTAAATTGCTCAGCGTAAATCCGAGGATAGCGAGTTGGTTGCCGGATCTCTTCGCGATGAACGAACGCGTCGTTTACGTAGGCGAGTGGACCGGCGGTTACATGGCGTACGCGGCGGTTGGCGCGACTAACGTCGGTTCGATAAGAGTTTATTGCGATCGGGATTTGTCAACGAATCAGAAAAAATGGCCCGCCGGCAAGATCTGGGAAGACGCGAATCTCGATTGCACGACGATGAGAAAAGGCGAGTTGTTCGGTGAATTTCGCATGGGATCGACGATAGTTTTGCTGTTCGAAGCTCCGAAAGACTTTGCGTTCACGTTACAACCGGGACAATCCATTAAGGTAGGTCAGGCGCTGACCGAGAGTACTCTTGCGACGCGCGAACGTAGCAAATTGAATGAAGGAATAATGCACGCGATTAGTGTCATCAAAGCAACGAATGCGCGAACACAGACGCAAATGTGAATAATCAACGAAAACGTACAGAACTATTAGATCCAATTATTGCGACTCCGTACATCTGGAAAATGTACATAGAAATTACCTTTTTTTTTGCGAAAACAATGATTTTTCGTTCTTAAATGAACGTCGCCTTCGTCGGTGTTGAAAAAAAAAAAAAAAAAAAAAAACCCGCCGTGAGAATAATGATACAGAGACGAAAGTGTTGATTATTGTCGCATTGATGAACGACGATGTATTAATTTTCTGTAAATACAAAAAACTGCCTCATCGAAGAAAAAATATAAATAGCTTTTTACGCTAATCCCGCAACGATATACGTAATCTAAAGTCAAAGTTTAGCGCGTTGATACTGACCTCCAAGAATTTTTTCTCTTTTTTTTTTTTTTCGTGTTAAAACTCAACAAGAAGATTTTTCGTAGTTTTTTTCTATCGTAGTTTTTATGGGGTGAGAGAATGTAAAATATACTCGACCTTTCGTATCTAAATCTTCTTCAAGCTTTTTATTTTTATTTTAAATTTAATTCGAAGAACGAAAGGTCGTAATTCAAGGAAACAATTATCAGGGATTTTTCTCATTAACGAGATAATCCGATACGGAGAATCGGAAGTTCTCCGGCGCTTATCGCATCGGAAATGTCCATAATACATAGGGAAGCATCCGCTTCTTTGTTTTCTCGATGTACACTACTCATTTCCGGATCTATAATACATGTTTCGCTCGAAAAGGTCAGAAACGTGAAAGGAAAAACTGCACGTGTCAACTTTGAACTGTTTAGCGGAGGAAAGTACAACAATTTTTTAAATAAATTACGAGCGCAACAGTGTGTACAGTTGTTGTCGATAAACATAGCTATCGCTTGAGTGTTCCGACAAAGCGCGATGCGCGTGTTACGAACTAATTATTATTCTGCAAAGAGCTCGAGACGATTAATTGCATGCCTCGACCTCGAAGGAGTTCGAGTTTCCAATGAAATTACTCAATTTAATACAAAGCTTAAGACTCTGTAAATCACGTTGGATTATTATACTTCTCGAGGTTAATGATAGCAAATTAACAGGTCACCGAGATACGCGAAATGGGAAACCCTCCGGTATCACACCGCGTCGGGTCACAATTATCGTCTAACTTCCACCTACAGTATTAAATTAAAGTAGGAAACTTTATCTCGCTACATTCGCGTACGCGTTACCATAGGATCGATCGATGACTCGTCGTGACTTTCGTGACGAGTCGGAGAACGAGAAGAAATTGTAGAAAAAAAGGCCTTAGCTTCGCACGAGTTGTTAAACGAGTGTAACAATCGGAAACGAAATACTTTTTTTTTTTTTCTTTTCAGGTAAACGAAATACTTTTTTTTTAAGTAAACTAAATCTTTCTGCTGCGCGGTAAATATACATCGATGATATCTCGTGTTAAGTCGATCTGTAAGTTGTGTTTAAAGCCATAGTAGTCGTAAACCTCGCCGGAGGTTGTATCGCCAATGACATTCGATCTTTTTGTATCAGCAGTGAACATCGATTTTGAAAGAACCAACGAATTGTTTGACCCCCTTTTTTTCTCTCTCTCCCAGCCGACCGCACTATCGAACTTCCAATTACGTTAGCGTCGATTTTTCGTTAGTTCTTTTTTTATCTTTAAAGTTGCGGCAAAAGTACGCGACAGCGCGTGGCAGAGGGTGTAATTCGAAACGCTACCGGTGTGTATATACTTTCGAGAGTTTGCTTTTCGTCGAGGGTTACCCGCTTGAGAGTCGCGTGTTAGAATTCCACTCGTTAACAGATTTATTTAGACTCGAACGATCCACTGCCGAGTACTTTGGGGTTTGTAGCGGCTGTGTAACGAATTTTGAAGCTCTACTTCGAAAAAAATTGATATAAAAAATGAGGGAAAAAAATAATGAAAGGAAAGATTATTAATTTTTCGCTTTTTATTATCCCTTTGAGTACTGCGGACTAATTTTGCAATAGTTTCTCGAACTTTTTACAAGTTACACTTTATCGGGGGTTGTTGAGGATTAATTTACTTTTTGAATAATCGAATTTCCGCCTTTGAGAATTGCCCGCAGAATCGGCTACTGCCGCATACAAAAATTACAATTACCCGACAGTGCATGCAGTGGATTATTGCGCATTCGCTATTAGGACCTCTCGCTGGCTTTCGTTGCAAGCATTAGCCTACTTCGAAGCGTCTATACTTACCGCTGCGCAGAACAGAACATGCGATTGTGAGTTTCGACCGATACACGCAAATTCAAAGCAGCGTTTGAAACTTTAATGCCACTCCTCGCTGTATGTACGATAAACGTAGCGAGAGCTATCGGCGATCGACATACCGCATACGGGGAAAACAACGTTTCGACGAGTTCGGCGTCAAAGCGATTCGTGATATTGGAATCGATTCGAAAGATAGGCACGTGTGTCCGGTCAGCCGAAAGTTTCAAGCGTCAATCCCGCGATTAGTAGAATTCAATCTGTGTGACTGCGAGGCAACGTTTTTTTTTTTTTTTTTTTTTTTTTTTTTTTTTCAAACGTCAGCGAATAAATACCGCTAACGTGAATGTTGTTTTCTCCCATTTATTAAGCAAATAAACGTTTGTTTTTCTCTTCGTCACACGCACACTACAATCGTATCTCTTACGATCGTATAGTTGATTTTTTTAAATAGCACGCTGACAGTTCAACGAATTTTTAACGTGCAGAAAAAATAAACGAAACTATCCTTTCAATTATGAAATTGGAACCTTAAGGACGGTGTATCGCTGTACATTTTCAGTCAAAAGTGAGATTCGGAGGGAATTTCGAAGACTTCCCGATGAAATGAAAATCTGAAAAATAATCAACTATACATAAAGTATTAATAACAGTAATTTTGCATAATAATAATGCCGAAAAGGTATTAAATTAGTTAAAAAAAAAAAAATTTCATCGATTCTTTTTCTCTTATTCAATTTTTTTTCTTTTTGTATTCTTTTATGTACTCAAATTTGTAAATTCAATTCAATTCAAATCTTCTGTAAAAAAAATGTACGAATCAACTTTCGCTAAAAAAAAAAAAATTAGTTTTCGAGATGTTTCGTTGAACAATTTTTTTAAAACTTATTTCTTAATAACTGTTTAGCATTATTATTATTCAAAATCAATCTTCTTAGAAACTTCTGTATGGTTTTTAATTTTTTCAAATTTTTATCTCATCGGAAGTCTCCGAAATTCGTTCGGAATTTCACTTTTAGTTGCGACTGTAGCGATAGCGTGCACCCTCCGCAATTTCTGCAATAATATATATGTATATCAAACAGCGAGAAAAGACTTTTTTTTTTTTTCGTTTCAAGGTAAAATATTAATTAAAAAAAAATTAACAATTGAAAAAAAAAAATCTATTGTTCGAGAATAATTGTTGGCGAATCGTAATTCTTGGTACGTATTATTTAACGTCGACAATGTTACTTTTACTCTGTAACTTCAAGCGAAGCGAGCGCTTCATTAGTCTTCGTCCGAAGATAATTAACTCATCTGATGCAATCCAATAAATCGAGCGCTCTGCTGTCTCGAGCGTCGACACCAGAAGGACATTAGAACGGTTTCTCATGAGACTTCAATCGAAAGCGCCAATAATAATGTACTTGAAGTATATATATTCTATTGGCTACAAAAGTCAATGCTCCCTTTTCATCGAAGCCGCGTGTTTTTACGCGCCTCGGGGATCGAGAAAACTACACCTACGGCTTGTCGCTCGCTTGTCGACAGAGAAATGCTATTATAACGTTGTAACAAACGGTTCTCAACACACTGCTGTCGTTTTTTTATAATTATTTATTTTTCCCTCAACACGCAATATCGAAGTTTTGTTTACACAATCCATTGCTAACTACGCCGCGATGTTTTTACGCCACGAGGAAGAGTCGTTACTCGTATATCGATCCAATATTATTTCTGTTACAACGATTCATATAGATCGATAGCCTCACGCGCTCATTATACTTGTTGCCGCGTGCGTGTCTGACCCAAACCCGCCGTAACTACTGCCTCCTCACTGGTAGATTCGCTTTACTTGTTTTATACTTCCAACAAGTTAATTACTTTGGCATTAAAGGGACTTAAATTTACGAAGTACTTTAACGTACTTCTTTCGCGATGCGACTTCGCCTTTAAGATAAATCGATGTAATTTTATCCTCAATAAAGTCTCAATTAGCACACAGAGAGAAAAGTATCGGAAAAGTTGGCTAACAAGGTGTAGCGATTGGAGGGGTAAGTAGTAATTTTAACGATTTTTTTCTACATTTCCTATTCTTTTTTTTTTTCTAAGGGTAAAAAAAATGCTGAAGTGGCTATTTATCCAGCAATTTGTAAAAGCGACATGGGCAATTATTCTTATACTCCCGTTTCTCTGCGAGAGTCGTTAAACGCGAAAATATAGTATCGTTTGCCCTCTCAACGGTTAAAAAAAAAAATCAATTTTTCGTGAAAAAATAGTTAACATAACGAATGGAAAGTAAAACGGTGGCTCTTTGATAACAAAGGCGGTTTACAGAGACTCCGTAATTAGTCACGTGACTATCTGCCGACAAGAGAATTTCTCACCTGACGCGCAAACTCATTATTCGTTGGATAGATTACACGAGAATGGTGTGTATCCCCTCTCTCGTGATTCCTTTTCCAATAGATCTTTGTGTTTTTTTTTTAAACGTACATAGTATTATGTATATAGCATATACATAGTATTATATGGGGAGCAGCGGAGGGGTAGTTTCCGTAATAGTACGGTGGTCGTGTACCACACGCAGAGGTGGATTTAATATCGGCGAATCGTAACGATAAAATCTTAACGATTCTCGCGCGTGCAGCTAATGATTCGAGGGATTCATTTTTTTTTTTCCTCGAAAGCGAAGCAGCGATGTATTAACTCCCGCGGATGGAAACGATACGTGTGGAATATACTTTGCGTGAAGACGTAATCCAAAACCCGCGGTCTCCACTCGATTATCGAAATGCGCACATTTTTCCTCGATGCATCGAAATCGCTTAATAGAAAACTAAAAGCGGCGCAATTCATAGCGAGTTGATCGTTCCTCGAAATTCTGTTAGAGATATAAGGCGAAGAAAAACAACCCGTCGTTTAAATCGTATGGTTAACCTTACGACAGATTTATCTTGACGACTGTATGGAACGTGAGGGTCTTTAACATACAAATCGACGCCTACGCGACGAAAGAATCGAATAAAGTTCTCAAGATTGCGAAAAGTTGGCACGATCGCTAACACTTAAGACTACTACTGCTTCAAACACACGTTTAACGATCTCGACTTACGGGGATATATTCAGCGGTTCGCACGAAGCGTATCCGCCGGTTGGTAATAACCGTAATTCATGTAGAAACAACAAAGTTGAAACGATGATTTTTCTATGCTTATTATCGTAATATGGAGTTAAGATACTTGACGCGGTATCCCGTTATCGCGTCACGTCTTGTCGACGCTTTGATGCTTTCAAAAACGTTCATTTTAACATCTGTTCATCGCAATTAATCGTTCCGATACATGTAATTTGTTAAACGAAAATAAAAAAAAAACAATTAAACAAAAATCAATTTTTTCATAAATTTTATCACTGACTTATCGACCGATAATATATTCTCGAAAGAAAAAAAAAATGTCGAAAAACTTTCCAAGATGAAAATTTGCGGTTATTTTTGGTTCATCCTGCATTTCCGAATTTAATAGCGAAAAAAACAGCTCCACTGTTCGGTCGAATGATCGGCTGCGATATTTTTCCCGAATTTTACACCCATCGAGCAAAGGAAAGACGAGACTTTCGGCATCAGGGAAATCAAATATTTTTTTATTAATTCAACGGCGAACTAAATAACAAACAATTGTAAACTCATATTCGCCGACAATGTATACCGCGTATTTCGAATACGAGACGAATTTCCCGCGGGATAAGACTACACTATGATCCATAAAAATAAATTTTTCCCGTTACGGTCCATTCCCCGGTTGTGTACGCTATCGCGAGACGTATAGACGAAGCCGACAAGAGAGCTTTGCTATACATAGTCTCACCACGTATGTACTGTACGCTAATTTTGGATCATGGAACTTGTCGCTTCGCGGCACGGGGATTACTACGCCGTAACGTACACGTCGAGAGATCATGTAGCGAGAGTATAGCGCCATCGCGAGAATAGCTCACAGCGAGAGCGAAACAGGTCGAGATGACTGGCGGAAATCGAAAAGGTGACGTATCAAACGTAAGGTTGATTAAAAAAGAAAAGAACACACAAAAATAGAAAAAAAAAGAAGCCGACGCCGAGCTAAAAGAAAAACTTGCAAGTGAAGCTTCGAAAAAAAAAAAAAAAGAAGTCGTGAAAATGGGTGGCGTGTTGACGTTACGCAAATGGCTCGACGCTCGACGATGATGCAATAAAGAAAACATAACGAAGAAATAGTTGAGGTCAAAGAAAAGTCAGAAAATAAAGAAGACGACGAGAATAAACGTAACCGCGTAATTTGTGAAAATTCAAGCGACCGGCATTTCTCTCGGGACGGAGAAAATTGTTGAAACGAAACCGCACAGCGGAAATTCACAAGGGTCCGGCGGTCGTACGAGTAACGAGAAAATCCCTGTGGGATACGATGAAAATGCGTACCGCAAAGGCGCTAAGTTAGACCCGGAGGCCAACTACGAATAAGTCGTACCGTCTTTTATAGTTGTAACATGTTAAACGAGAAGGTCTAAGGGCACGCGGTTCGTATGAAATACGTCGTGTTCTTCGGGAGAAAAGCTTGCAAGGTCGTCCGCGATTATGATCTCCCAGGAAGCAAAGTGGCAATTACTCAACCGCTAACTGCCTTCACTCTAACTACGATCAGCCGATCTTAGTAACGTAAGAATTTCCTCGTTAAAAACGCTTAAAGGGTTTAGTTGCTCATGAATTACGATGCTACAATATTCTCGATGATTATTATTATTATTATTATAGGCATTTTATCGTTACACATTTTGTTCATTTTGTTCGTCTCGAAAGTATAAACTATTTATTTTTTATTTTCTTTTGACTTTTCGATTTAAAAAAAAATAGAAACTGTACGTGAAATTTTTTTTTTTTACCATTATTTACGAATTTTTACGCGTTAGTCTTAAGGTCTTTCAAATGGAGTAATAAGAAAGTCGAATTATTGCATTGGAGAAGTGGTTCACTAATATGAGCGACGAAATAGCTGTTCTTGAATGACTGTCGCCGATCCTACAGTAACACGCCTTCTGAATTCTGCTGACCTTAGAAAAATTCACATAGGTATACTTACTTCATGGAAAATCTTTCGTTCGGATTAGAAGTTCGGAAAATCTTTTCTGCTCCCTATTTCGGCAGCAATAAAGCTTTGAATGTCTTCGGATGACGGTAGCAAAATCCGAAGTGACGGTTAACGCTCGAATGAGTTCGTAGACGTGTATTCTCGTTCAACGTCGCCGTCTCGATACTGTCGCCACTACTTGCCTCTAGTAGTAATAGTTACGCTGACGCCTGGCGCGACGGTGACCCGCCACACTTTTCCAACCCTTCTCAACGTGCTCGTCGTTGGCGAACCACCGGCGACGCGCTCAGTAAGCGTCGCGACGCCGGTGGCGCAGGTGGAACGTATACTTCCTACGCGCCTATATTTCCCGCCAGTGGAATAAAATTTTTTATTTTTTTTTATTAAAAAAAAACGAATTTGTGTGCAGTTTTTGAAAAAAGTGTATAGAACGGCGATAATGTTGATAAATGGGTGGTGATGGCCATTTTCGAGTTACGTTGTCGGTCAGGAGAGAACCCGGCGCGGGTCCCGTCTACTGCAAGATGGAGACCTCAGCGAGGTTCAGACAACTCAAGACCGTTAAATTAAGCAGCGACGCTACGTATCGTCTTGATATTAGCTTCAAACCTCCTCAGCTATTGCAGTAGGTACAGCTGTGGAAATTTGTCACATGTTTTTTTTTTTTTTTTCGAACTTTTGTCGATAACAAAATAGCCACTTGCTAAACCGCGCCAATTCTTTTCTCAAACTCTGACTCATTCCGATTTAAATATTAATTACCGATCTCCGATCTCTATATTCCATTTTTTTATCACGAGTGTCGAAAAATTTGATATTCTAATGCAATACATTTTAATTTTTTGCTTATCAATTTATACTGAATTATACTATATATACAAAAAATAGTAAATTTTACTGCAATAGTAATTTACAATCATTAGGGAATAACAAATGAATGCTTTCGGCACAATTGTAACGGTCTGATGATAATTGTAATTGAAATGTATTCACGCAATGCATTTGCAATTAAAAATGAACGCATGAAAAAAATTATATGATATTGGGATTTTTTCTACGCCGTTTATATATTGCACCGCATATTTGACGTTACGTATCAACGCCAAAAAACAAAAAAAATTCAAATGCAAAGTACCGAAAAAAAAAAAAAAAAAAAATTATTCTCATTATTTTGACGAAAAATAACTGTTCACATAAGTTTTAGTAGTTTTTATTTCTACCGTGTGACTTTAATCACCTTTTACCGTTAACTCCTTGAAGTATCTTAACTCTGATTATTTATTAAAAAAAAATACCTTTGAACAGAATTTTTTGTCAATTATAAAAAAAAAATCGTCTCAAAGTCGGGACGCGTTATCTAATGAGCCCTCTGCAATATGTTTCCGTTTTATTCACATACGCCAAAGCTTTCCTGGAATTTACTTTGGGAATAACGCAGACGGTGATCTCGCTACCGCACACTCTCCGCATCAGCAGGTACGGAGAGTTGCAGTATGGGACTGCACCACCTGCCACGCTACAGAGCGTAGTGAACTTATGACCTCGAACCCGCTAAAGCTTTTCCTACAGAAGATTGGCTATGAGAGCGACGCGGCGCAAACTATCCTATACCTTTATCCGACGTACAACTCGGTTATAACGAGACCCTCGCTTCAGCCCTCTTACACTATCCCTCTACTTATATCTATACGGAGTTATGATGGTTACTTGCGATGATTCACCGTTACTAACATATGCGCTATCGAAACCGCAACGCGAACTTTCGCCGTACCTGTACTTCTCATGGTTCCATTCGATCCCCTTTTACGAACGTATCCCTACTTCGTAACTTCAATTGTCCCGTAATGAAGTACAAAGCGATGTTCGTCGTTTCAAAATACTCCCACAAAAGTGGAACGTTCCGGTCGTATAATAACCGTCCGCGGAGTTTTGTTTCGCTGAGCTATACGTGGTGAAACAGAAATATCGTATTTACGTGTCGTTTACGTGTACTTATGAGCGTCAGACTGCAGGGCAAACCGTTTCAATATTTAAAAGCAGAAAAAAAAAAAAATCGTGTATCGCTGGTTTAGAGACACACGTTTTAGCCACGTGAACCGCTGCTGTATGTGGCGCAGAATTTTTTATTTATTTTTTTTTCTTTCTGTGCACCCGTCAGCGAACGAATGACCAAGATTTTCGATATATTAGAAATAATCGGAATGTCCTCGATGTATTGTTTCTCCTCGGCGCTCCTCCGTACATACGAAAAAATTGATGTCGAGGTTTAAAAATCCAATGGGTGAACTCGTTTTCTTCTTCGTATATCCTGACCATTAATATAGCATAGAGCTTTTCCACTCGTGGCATGAGCTCAGCCGTTCCCCAGTGGATAAAATCCTGATGGGACTTCCGCGTATTTATAGTCGACACTAGAGTTCCATCTGACGATGCTATGCACCGGACCCGCGAGCTTATGGATTTTTTAAAATCGCTACGTCTTGCATTGCATTCGGCGTACAGAAATAATTCGCCGAACGACTGGTGCACCACATTCCGTTGACGAAAATGATAATATTTTTCTGCATGTCGTTGATAGACGTTCCTCTCTTATCTCGGAGTAATGCAATATATTCAGACGTGGATTTTATTCCCTCGCGATGTTCCTCTCCGCATTCTGCACGGATATATCGTCGTCGTGTGCACTCAACTATAGATAAAATAACGTATGAGGATTCGCGGTAATATCGAAAGAATCTTGAGACCGCATTACGCATACGTTATATGGTACTCGAGTGAGCGAAGAGAATCACAATCTTTTTCTTTCAAAGACTCTATAGAATCTCAACGGAAATGTGAGGTAATCATTTAGTAGAGATTCGGAAACTTTATAGATCGATTTTCTACAAACGGTCGAACATCCATTATCCGCCAATGACGTTATTGCAATGATATTATTGCACCACGTAACCAAATAACTCAAATTTT
The DNA here is from genome assembly GCA_934046635.1 of Buathra laborator. Lineage (NCBI taxonomy): Eukaryota > Metazoa > Arthropoda > Insecta > Hymenoptera > Ichneumonidae > Buathra > Buathra laborator. The sequence continues at coordinate 14,164,101 of OW203900.1, forward strand.
TCTATTTTTCTTCTTCCCTCGGCGCCGGATTTCTTCCATTTTTTACTCGACGTAACTTTTTCGCTCAAATAATTGCGATGTTTTTCAGCGAAACAACGAACTTTTATTGTAATACTGACGACAATGGTTGACTTCCTTTCGAAGAAATGGATAAAAATGTAAAACTAATAAAATATTAATTTAAAGAGATACACATCTGATGTTCGAAAATCGGGTAACTTTGTATATTTTTTTTTAGCTACAATCGGTAATGAAGTTAACCCTTTTTTCACTAAAAGTTACATGTATTCAGAGTTTTATGCCATTTTTTCCGACGAATCTTTTCTATGAAAGTATTTACCGCTAACGTCTAAAAAAATTGATTCTTCCTTCGGAATATATTAAAAAAAATATATATATTTTTTTCAATATTATTCGATAATTTTTTTTACGAAAATCTCAGTACACGAATTTCGCAGTAAAAAAATAATGTAATTTCATTCTATAGTAAGGAACAGCGAGGAAATATCTGACTCTATTTTCAAATTACTACGTGGGTAGATGTACCGCTTAAATTGTTATTTTTTCCAAGAAATATTGATGATCGATTATCCGAACGGCGCCCAGTCTCTCAATTAATGCGGATAATCGCTGTTCTCCTGTAGATAAACAACTTTGAAGGCGATTATCTTTTCTCGGAAAAAGCGTTTCTTGCTTCGTTACAAATCTTCAACATTCGTGAAAGTTCTTCGTAAAAGAGAATGAAATAAAGAGGGGGGGGGGGGGGGGGGGCAGGGGGTGATGGGCACTCGACGAAACTACTGAACGTGAAATAATGTGTGGAAGCGACGTTTGTAGTGAACAATGATTGTCAGCTTTTGTTATTCATTAATTGTAATTGCCGACGTTCGCCGAAGCCGAAACTTGAGAACTTTGATTCTCCAACAATTTATCAGCGCTAATTTAACCACCGCACTGCGGAGATAACGAGATATTAAATGTTCGAAAACATATCATTTTTCATGTTATCAAATGACATTATTTCGAATAATTGTCGAACGCCCGAAGCGCTAATAGGATTATGGATAACAAACGTGCGGTCACCCGACACGAAGGGATTTTAGAATGACTTTCTGATAATAACTTTATCTGGGTCAGATCTCTGCCGGTTTCTCCAAAAGTATGAATAGTAGCGCGCCGACCGGTCCATCAGTCATTGTTGGATGTGCTGTATACAGTATCGGACACGCGAGGATCCCCAACAGCATAGCATATACCATACAGTTCCGTTGAGGTGTGGGGAGGCAATTGTTGACGAGATCCAATTCGCCGAGGAAGCGTGGATCGGGTTAAAACCCGCTGAATAAATGGCACGATGAAAGAATTCACTGTACTGTGCGGCCCTCGTATTCGTGTAACACATCGAAGTATATATAGTTATATCTCTACATCCCGAAAGCTCTTGTTAGTTTCGAAATCTCCTCGTGACTTTATATCATCGCGAGAGTCAACGCTATCGCATTAATTACAGTCTAGTAATCGATAGATTGTTGTGGGAAGTTTAGCAGAAACGTATACGAGTTTGTCGACGGATATGACTACAAAGCCGTAACTACAAATCGCGTGGACGTAGTTTCGACTTAACAACTTAGACGTTACGATCTTCGGAATTTCGTCTCAGTGTCACTATGGCTACGTAATCATAGGCTTTGGTATTTGTGGTACGAGCTTCGAAAATTTTCGATAGCAAAGCACGCGATACCGAACCATAAAAGCTATGAGACAACCGATAGTTCGGAAGCTATGGGATTTATAGGATAGCGTTGTTCGCTACAGCGAGCGGCCGACCGCAGCAACGCTTCTACTACTCGTATGACGAATCGCATGAGAAATTTAACACCGTCGCTAGCGATGATTCACGAGAACGTTTTCACCCCAATAGACACCCTTAACAGTCGCTTTTTTTTATAGCATCGGCTTATTCGAACCCTCTTCATCAGTTCGATATCAGGCATTTCGCGAAAAAAAAATGTCTTTTACTTTCAGCGAAATTTCCGGAATTGCGTGCGGTACGATTTTTCTGGACGCCATTATGGTTTTCGTATATATTCTACAATGAGAAAAGAATTTATTTTTAACAAATCTCAGATGAGCGAAATCATATATTTTAACAACAACTACTAAAAAAAGAGAACAGATATACAGATAAAAAGCAAAAGGAAAATCGATGTTAATTATAATAACACTATTTAATTACGTGTACACTATTCGAAGAGATTATGTAGAATTATATTTTGCATTCGGAGTAATTACCAAAAAAAATAATAATAATAATAACCAAAAATTTATTTCGCCATATCAAACTGTACATTTGTTAACTGTAAATAAATTCTTCTCTCGGCGTACGATGTTTTAGTTTTGCGCGCGAAGACACGAAAAAAGGATTCTTTACCGATTACGTAGTAATGACTATTTGTCGTTAGCTACTCTTCGTTCTTCAACTCAATATTCTCAATGGTGCGACACACAAATACTATGCATTGTTCGAAGAAATTCATGCAATTAAATTCACAAAGTCATTACATTTATTAGCATTGTCGTTCACAATAGGATAACTTCGATAAAGTGGATTATAAGTTTGAAAGAAACGCTGAATATCGTGACCGCGCAAAAGATCTTCAGGTTGTATCTACACGCGACCCGGTGCCCCGATGGACCGGACTACGGGATAAAACTTTGAAATTACGCGATTCATAATTAAGAAAACGATAAAATATTCATTCTTCGAAAAAGTGCAAAAGCTCTTTGACGTGAGATTACTCATTGCACTTTCGCGAAAGCCACGAACACGTATCGATCACTCACGACGAGAAGCACATTGCCAAAGCTTTTTGCAATGACCTCGTAGACTCGTTTTATAAATTCAATTTCCTTTCGCGGATTGTATGTATTCTCGATCTTGTTGTCCGCTTATTCGTTTCTTTTTCGTCTTTTCTTCGTTTGATGGATTTATTTGTGGAACTATCGTACGAAACCCACAAACTCGTGCCGATCACTCGATCCATTGTCGAAACTTTTCGCAATGGTCACCGACTCGGTACATTCAATTTTCTCGTTGGATTTATACTTTCGACTTTGCGGCGTTCTCTATTATTAATTCAGATTTCCACGTCGTTTTTCACATCGCGAACCTTATTTGTCGCGTAATTATTCACTTCGAATACTTTGTGTGCGAACCCTCCGTCTTATAGAGACTTTCGAATTAATGTGAATGACTATTATAGTTGAAAACTATTGTAAACTTTCCGAATAGTTCATTCAGCTTAGTAATTGCGAAGAGAATATAATTTGTCAATAGAAATTGCGCTCGTTAAATGGAAAGTCGTGAAGTTTGTCGAACGAAACTTGTTTATGACAAATATTGACCCAATTTCGATGTTTAAAGGCACTTAACCTCTTCTTTTCAAAATAAAATAATATTTAATCAAATTTCTGCGGTGAACGACTATTATATATTTATCAGTAACGCCGGAAAATTCGTTTAAAAAAATAGTCAAAAAACGGGAATTACGAAATTAATGTTTTCGTAAAGTTGAGTTTCTTCTTTGTCGCATATCTCATATGTTCTGTACGCAAAAAAGTATGACGAGTCGGGAAGATCAAAGCGCAACTCGTCTTCACACGTGCCGACTATAATTTTCGTCGGAATACGGGTGTGGAATGTATTATTGCTTTTCGCATTGCATTACGCGTAAACGGATTGCAATACAACTAGAAACCGATGAAATTCAAGACAAGTAGGTATGCAGTACGCATTTGTCGCGTGAAACATTCATACAATGAATACCGAATTCATTTGCGTGTCTATCGAGAAATAGTTGTTTAGTGACGAGAGTAGATCGTTGTACGCAATCGACGTTGCGTCTGTCTGTGCAATTGAATAGAAATAATATTCGCGTGACTGAAATCAGAAGGACGTATTTTCCGTGTATCGGCATGTATGTGACGTACCCTCGTCGGGTTTTAATCAGACAATATCATCCCCTATAAAATCGATATCGCACAATAAACGTACCGAAACTATTTCAAATACCGCACTGATGTTTCCTGTGAAAAATCTGATTTCCGAAGGACTTTAAAAAAATCCAATACCGGAAACCAACAGCTGTGACGTTGCATTTTTGTCAATTAACGGAGTGTAATTTGTAACGGTGAATTTACATATTACGAATTCGGTAATTAGCGTTTTTACTTTTTAATTTTCAAGTGATGATATAATCCGACAGTTGATTCTAATAGAATTCGAATGGATACTCAATGAACTCCATGTCTGCGCCAACACATTAACGAATCACATCTGATGTTTGTACACCAAATATATCGATCAAATGCCACCAATGCACGTTAATTGGTACTTTCGCTTTGACCGAAAGGACAACAATTCTGTGTGCACATGGAATCCATACGCTATATTGGTATAACGTAATTGGGATTCAATTAGCAGCTGCGTGAATATACCAAAACCCGGTATCAACTCATCGCTGTTAATTCTAATCGCTCAAACGATTTATTGTATGTCTATTATATCGCATACAATTCGAAAATCGCAGTGATAGATAGTGAAGAAAAGGATTAGTATTTTCCTTTGATTATCAATGTCCTTTTGACCTTTTAATTGCACGAAAAAACGGATCGATAAAACATCCAAAGATATTTACGGAAAAAAATTTGAATAATCTTGTTAATCGGATTTATCACATGCGATTACTCCGAATCTATTCGATATATTCAAAACACTGATATACATTTCACGGATAATGTTTTTTATTTCTCTATGCAATCCTTCGACTTTTTAATTAAAAGGAAAAGCGAAGCAATACGACATTGAAGATTATTAATTAAAACTTTGGATAATCTTTTAAATCGGATTTATCGGCATTAATCCGAATCAACCCGATAATTTCAAGTCACTGAGGTAAAGAATGAAGGATTTTTTTTTTTTTTTTTTTTTCCTCGGCAAAAGTTCGGCTTTTTAATTGGAGAGAAAAGCCAATGAAAAGCAAAGTGGTAGATACGAAAAAAAAAAATGGAAAAATATTTATTTACAAATCTAAGTGATTTTCTGCATCGAATTTGCCGCACTGCCGGCGTTACTCTGAGTCGATTCGATGATTTCAGGTCACTGAGCATCGGCGGGAAAGTCGTCGAGGCGGTTGAACGCGCGAGAGACGGAACAGCCTGCGCTTACAGTGCTTATCACAGCACCAAAGATATACAACCGAGTGCTCGTGGTCATCGCGAAGAATTGCCGATATCAATGAGGGTTCTCGGTTCTGGTTACCTGACTACATGCCTTCAAATAAAATACTACAAATCCGGGGATCAGAGTCATTGCGAGTGGGGATCGCGATTGCACTGCATAGAACTCGATTGTTCGAGTGTCGAGGGTCGCCTCGTGACCGTTGACAAAGAGACTTATCGTAAACTCGGCATCGAATCTTAGCCCTCGTAAAAAAAATTTGATATCGCAAACGATCTTCGCGTGTATCAAATCGGTAACTTCGTCGCTTTTATGTTAATCGTCGCGTCAGATACAAAAAAAATATTATAATAATTAACGTATTTGTGATTAATTTTTTTCACGAAAGGACATGAATCCATTTAAAAAATAATAAGCTTCAAAGATCGCATTACACATTTTATTCATATTAAATGCACAATGCTTATAAATGATAATAAAAAAAAATCGTTGTATGGCCTCATGAAAAATTACCATATATCGATGTTTTTCGCCGAAATAAAAAAAAGTTGACCTTCGAGTATCTCGATGTTTTGCATCGTCGAAGCCGGCGGACGAAAAAAAAAAAAAAAAAAAAAAAAAAAAATTACGAAACTTTTACATCGAACGAAATTTGTCGTCGAGTGCGGCATCGCGAATTTGTTCGGAACACTCAATTCGTTGCTCGCCTCAGTGACGATCAATGCAACGGTGCCACGTTGAGGGCCTATCGATCCTCGCGGATAAATAATTGATGCGCTGATGCAACGCGAGTACGACAACGTCATTAGTTATTACGTGCAATCGATGAACGCTATAACAAAACGCATATTTGTTCAAAATAGTTCGACGGCGATCTCGATATTTATCGATCTCCGAACGTCTCCGAGAAACGCGAATTAAAACGATTTTTTCTTTTCGGAATGAAAACGCGCGGATGTCTATTTTTCTTTAAATGCTCTAAAAGCTAATAGCTATAAATGTCATAAAGATTTCTATCGAATGCCGAAATTTAAATGAAAAAAAAAAAAATTTATGTTAATTTCGACGAAATTCGAATCGGCGAATTTTTGGCATTCGATATAAAAATGATGTATACGTGCAACGAATTTCGTCAATATGGTATTTGTAAACTATGTATTATAACGCTTGAATTACTGTGAAGTGGATGTACCGATTTTGGTTGAATTTATTTAATTTTAAAATACAATGAAATTTTATAGAAAATTCGAGAAAAAAAAGAAAAATTCACGAAATATCGGAATGACAAAGCTGCAAAACAGTATAACATCAACAAGAAGGCCACAAACGGTGCAACTACTTTACTTGTACGCTACATAAAAGAGCAAAACTGTGTTCTACGCGCATCACACTCATTGCTGTACAATGAAAACATATCAGGTAATACGAATCCTTTTGAAAGTTATATATTACGAAAAACAAAAGTCATTAACCAATAGAGATACGCAGACGGCGGGGATATGCGACAAGGCATACGCGCCAAGACCAGCAATATAATCTTATAGTTTAAATAGAAAAAAAATAAAATAAATCAAATTTAGCGTCGAATGTCAGATTCACAAGTAATTTGTGCTTCCGAACGGCACAGACGGTCAGAAAAAAAAAAAAAACGTAAATTTTGAATTTTTTAAAATCATTTCTTCGACATTCATAACGCGTATTTTAAAAAATCGACTATTCAATTTTATTTTGTTACAATGCTTTCTCCTTTGCGTACGTGACGAGAAAGTACAAAAAACAACGCATGTTATCTATACCATCGATCCTGATAGCCTCTATTTCACGATTTAATGTTATATTTACAATAATGTATACATCGATAAATAAAAAAAAGTATCTTTGTTAATGTGGGATTGAAATAAAGTCTCAATGGTAGAAAAATTCGTAGTTATAATGATAACTTACTGTACAGTTAGTTGCTGCGTTGTCGAAAAAAAAAAAAAAAAAAAAAAAAAAAAAAAAAAAAAAAAAAAAAAGTTATTCAAATTTTCAGTATCACGTTTGCGTTGGACAGTAATTCAGCAGAGCATCGGATAATTCTTTGTTTCGCAATTCCCCGATTTTCGTTCTCATTCTAAGAGTCAATTTGTTGGATTCACGTATAAACATTGCCGAGTGATGCAGCGCTATTCTGTACATAAGTGGACACCACGAATTTTTAACCGAACCTCTCACCAGCGCGGTAAGATATGATTCGATTAAAGACGAATCTTTCTCAACCGGATATAAATACTCGTCGATCGGAATGACCAATTTTTCCGGATTTAATCTGAGATATCGAAGGGCACCTGCGTGTTCGGACCACAATAATTTTCTGTAATGAACGTCGTGACGTTGCGCAATCGGCACGAGTATTGCCATCGAGAAAATATCGTTACCGTACGAATTCGCGCAGAAACTTTCGCACAACGACGTGAAAAGATCGGTAAACGAACTCAAACCCGGCAAATCCCCGTCAAAATCAAGTTTTTTGTAATATTTTCGCAAAAGCAAAGTCATCGATTCGTTTAACAGAACGGAAACGTTTTCGTTGAGATAAACAGTGTCGCATAGATATATCAACATCAATCGACTGAAGCGAAGACTCGGCGATAAATCGCGCGTCAGTTCGGGAATACTGAGTTCGAGACTAAGGAGAATAACGATTTTCGTCGTGTAAGAGTCGTTCCAATCCAATTTGTTTTTGTGATCGGTATAAGCGGCGACGAGAGGAAGATAAAGCCAATCCTTCGGCATTGCCGCCTGATCCCAACTTCCGCTCGACGACACGTACTCCTCGTAAATGGAACTGAGATTATTCGGTAAATTCGACAAATTCGATTCTCCGTCTTTCGCGATATCGATTTTCAGACTATTCAAATCTTTCGACAATTTGTCGATCGCCAATCGATCGTCGGTGAGAATTGTACGAAGAATTTCGCGAACAGCGAGATGCGCATCGCCCGGCAATGTCGACACGAGTTTTATCGCTATTCTCTGTATAACTTGTCTCGCGTGTTCGTTCGCAAGATCGCCGAGGCGAATACCCGCGCGAACTATTCCCGTCGCGAGATACAATTCCGCGCGCGTGTACCAAGAATTCTCGAGACTCCAATCGTTAGCCGACAATCTACGAACGTATTTAACGAAATCGGGATTATCGAGAACCGCTTGTAACTCCACAATGCGAGAATTCGCGCTGAAGACGTTGATCCATGTGGCAAGAAATGGTATACAAGAGTTTAACGATACCGCCGGCTGCAAGTGACCATCATGAGCCAAAACTCCGAGATTCGGTAACGACGTTGGATCTCTTTCCGCCGCTACTTTGCTACCGCTTAATAAATTCGACGTCGAGCTGAAAAAAAAAATAATACAATTATGAAAATGTTTAATAAATCGCCGTTATAGTTTTTGGAGAAACTGTATAAGTTGAATAATCTTACCACAGATTTGCGAATATCTTGGATCCCGAAATCCAAGCGGAATTGAACGCCGAAACGTCGTTTACAGCTGTTAAAGTTTGCGCCACTAATTTCGTTTGACTCCACTGCAACGATAATTCGAAGTAAAATGAATCTTAGAGACGTATACGATTATTGATTGATTATTATTAATATTAATAATCGATCTACTGACCGTCGGCGAAGATATTGAACTCAGTTGGGTACTCCATTTCGTCAATAGCGTAGATATGATCGTTTTCAGGGAATCTTCGTTAACCGCCAAGTCTATCAGCGCAGCTGCGTGTTCGCAGACCAATTCGGAAGAGTTGCCGAGATCGTGATTACTCAATAAAAGTTGCAGTTGCGAGACGAAAGCGAGACGCGCACCGCCAATACTGTCCATCGCTACTCTGTGCGACAGCAATAGTTTCCACAAACGCAAACTTTCGATGGATAGACGTATCCCGATGCTGCAATTGAAACGCAAAAAAACGGAACATTAAAAAAAATACAATGAAATAAAATAAAATTGTTATGGAAATTTCGGGATGCAAAAGAAAAAGATAAAGATAGACGGATCTCAATGTTGCGATTTAAACGTAACGAAACGGAACATTAAAAAAAATACAATGGAATATAAAATTGTTATGGAATTTTCGGGGAGCAAAAGAAAAAGATATTTACGTCGTTGTGCCGGTAGTGTAGGAGATGAGCGAATGTACGATCTGAAGATTATTCAATCTCTCGGCAACGGGTTTTCCGGCATAGGAAACGAGTACACGACACAGCCTCACGGCAGCTGAATTCGGTACGCCGTAAGCGTTTCTCGTTCCATCGTCGTAAACTTCAAAACAATTATTGTTTATGCTAAACTGAGCATCAAAATTGCGTGCTACTCGTCGGGTACTTACGCGATCGATCGTTGCTCAGGGGTATAAAATTACGAACGATTGTGTCGAGTAAACGCGGTGTACACGCTATATTCAGCGCCGAAGTACGCGATTGTCTCGCGAGTCGAGTCAAAATTTCCAATGCTGCGGTTACTCCGATCGGCGGTGGTTGCATCTCGCTGAGAATATATCTGAACATAAAAATTGTCGATAAAATTAATATATATTAATATAACACTAACGGATTTATAGAAATTAAGTGTAAAAGCATTTTATCCGGTAAAATAAATAAATAAATAAATAAAGTGCTATATATCGACGATGCCACATTAATGCAATAAATAAAAAATAAATATAGTAATGATATTCACGGTAATGACTAAAGAAAACTATTGCCGCTTAACTGAATTTACATTTGAATTTTTTAACGTCAATTGTCATTGAAATAATTGATCAATTTACGCCTCAAGTTGTATTTTCCAAGAAAAACTCTTTTATACAAATCTTTTAGGGATTTTTATGTAATTCATAATCTTCCGAGTTGCTAAGGAATTTGTTTATGTATTTTTTTAAATGTCCTTTTATGTTACCTAATGCGCAAAACAATGTCCGATCTCATAGCCGCAGCGACGGTGTCCAATTGCGCGAGTTCGTGATCTTTCAAATCCCTCGTATCGTCGACATCGGTTTTCGGAGCGATTAATTCGGGTTCCACGGATTTACCGTCGTTGTAACGCCATCCTGCGAGCCTATCGAGGCATATCTCGTCTGCTTCGCTGTACAAAAATGCGCGAAGTGCTTGCATCGTCGCCGCGACCACCGCGACCGAAGTATCGTCCAGCGAAAATCTCAGTAGTAACAATATATTCTTTTCGTTAAGTGCCACCAGTGGCGCGGGACTCAGCGCCTTGTCGTACCATCCTTTGCGACTTTTTTCCATTATATTTGCCAGCGTCGTCAGCGCCGTGCATCGCTGCTGTTGTGTCGACGAGCGACACAGCTGCAAGAGCTCTTGAAGCGAATAACCCGGACGCTCGGGTTCCTCGCCGTGGTGATGAAGTCCTTTGTCGACCGAAAGACCGTCGTCTCTGAAGGGCAACAATACGCCGTTGAAGTCAAAACGCGCATTGTAAGGCTCGTTCGGCGGTGGATCGTCGCTTGTTTTTGTAACGACGTCTTTCATCCATTCGAGTTTCTCGGGCTCTACGTGGTCCATATTTATCCAGCCTTTCGTCGACGCTTCTTCGATCAAAACGCCAACGGGAGTTTCTTTCTCCACCGATTGAACATCGCATTCCATTTTTGCGTTGAATTCCTCCAAACGATTCTCGACGTTCATCGCGACCGCAGGAATCTCAACGGACTTTGGCGGTTCATCCGTTTCCATTTTGTTCGAATGTCCGATAGATTTTTTAAGACTACTATCGAATCTCACGCCGGAGGCCTTTCTCGCTTTAAGAAATTCAAGTAAATCGGGACTCAGGCTATTCTCCAATTGCGATTTCGCCTGAAGTATCTCTTCTGCACTCATATGACTCAATTTTTCGAGATTTTCCTGATGAATTTCTTGTTTCAGAGAACTTTCGGTTTTAGTGACCTTGGAAATGGATGAATTCGGGTTTTTCTCTGTGTCTGTTAGTGGACTGGACAATACTTTTGAGTTCTTTGATACATTTTGCATGAAGAGACTACCGGAGGATTTACCGGACAACTGGAAACAAATGAACGATCAATAAATATCGAAAAAAAAATCTAAAAAATGTAAAAAAAAATCTAAATGTAATAAATACAAAATAAGAGAACAAACCTTGTGATCTATGAGAAAAACTTCTGGAAAACCGGTCCCTTTGACTTCGGATATCGAATCTTCAGAAACCTTTGGATCATATGCTTTGCGATTATATCTTTTTTCTACGATATTTCCAACAATTATCGTAGAAGCATTCAAAGGTATATTTTGTACAGAATCGCAAGGATTTTTATCAGTTTCATTCTTCGTCAAGGAAACAGAGGAATTTATCATTTCTCCACTGGACGATGACGTGGAGATTTTTTCTTGCAACTTCAGAGCTTTCCGTTCGGCAAATTTTGACACGATTTTGCCAGCCGGCTTGACGCTTGACGAAGCAACTGCTTCTCTTGGTTCATTATTTTTTTGTTTGTTAGCAGCGCGCAAATTTATGACTTTTGCCGATGGCTCTTGTCGGCTTTTCAAAAATTCTTCTTGCATGCGATACAACTCTTCCTCACCGTCGCCGGGTTTCGGACGTTTCAGTGTCGTTGGTTCGTTCATTGTACTTTTGCGTTCACACAAATTATAGAGCAGAATATTTACCTGTGAAAAGTATAAAATTACGAAATCGTAACTGAGTCAATGCCAATTGAGAGAAAAGAAAATGTTTTTGCGTACTCACGTCGTGAAACGAGTTATTTCATTTCGAAGTATAGAGTCGTATCTTTCATTCGCGAAATGTTAATAATAAGCGCTCGTTTAAAACAATCAAATGTTAATTATTTTCGTCATCGTTTGACAACGGCATAAAGTCGGAGCAGGTTATTGTCACACCGGCGTTGTGTTCGGAGCCGTCACACGACTACGACTATTGGTGGTTTTTTTTTACACACACACGCGCGCGCGTACACACGGACGTTAACAGCTGTTCGCTACTTCCGGTTTGTGTTAATTCGATGGTGGTGAATATTACGAATTTACAAATGGCGCATATTCATTTCCAAACACGACAATATTCAAATCGTCGACGAAACGAACGTAAACACGCAACGAAATGAGAGATTTTTCATGAAGTTACGAAGTTGACATGTATCATACGAACTCTGGGCTGTCGTGCCCACGATGTTTCTACCAATGACACGGGGATGCAAAGCTTTTCGCCGTTGAGATTTCCATCGTCAGCGTGAGGTTAATCACATCGAAAACATTTCCACAATTTAACGATTCACCTGTTTTCTCGTCAATATAATTTCGCAAACTTATCCCAGATGAATGACAACGACGAGCGAATCCCCGCCGCGTCCGCAGTTGCGACCGAAAATTCCACGCTTCTCGCGTGTTCGATATGCAGCAAAGAATTTTCCAGCGAGAAACGTTATTTTGGACACTTGAGAATTCATAGCGGTGAGGTTCTCTGGTGTTGCGACAAATGTCCGCGTGCAAACAACGTTTTCAATTCTCAATCGAGACTCAAGACCCACGAGAATGCGTGTCATGTGCCATGCAGACCTCACAAGTGTTCAAAGTGCGACGACGTCTTTGATAGAGCGTCGCAACTCGATTATCACAGACGCAGCGTCCATTTGGGCGAAAAGTCGCAAATTTGCCAGATATGCGGCAAGGGATTTTTTCGAAAGACCGATCTTCGCACTCATCTAAACGTTCATCTCGGCACAAATCAATCTATTTGCGAAATATGCGGCAGAAAATTTAATCACGTTTCAAATCTCATAAGACACTGCAGAACTCACGCCGGTTCAAAACCTTATCCTTGCGCCATATGCGGCAAAAGATTTACGCAGATAAGCTCATTGGCGAGACACAAACGTATACATGAGAGAGAATCCAGCGTAGTTTTTGACAAAAATGAGAATCATCAAGAATCAGCGCTTCGGGGTGACGAATACGAGAAAAATTGCATTAATGTTGAAAAAAAAAAGATCGTTAAACGACGGCATTATTGCCGGATATGCGGCGAAAGCTTTCAATTTATGGTTCTTCTTAGACAACATGAGAGACTTCATTCCAAAACGGCGGAAAATGGCAATAAAATTCACGGAAAGGTATGCAATCTTTATTTACAATTACAAATTTCTTGCAGTTCTTAAGAATTTCTTATCATTTTTTACGATTCTTACAAATTTCTTACAATTCCTTCGAAATTCTTACAATTTTTACAAATATCTCCATTAACTTCGATTAAAAAAAAACGTATTATAGGAACGAGAATCCAGTATCACGGAGAACATCAAAGAAGCTGAGCAAACCGACGTATCTTCGAACGCATCGAGCGGTGGCGATTGGCGAGATTTTAGCACGGAGAGGGAAACCAATTCCGAGATTCTGGAGAAACAGCAGCCAGCGTCGATTCGAGATCACTTGATGGAATTGGATCGTAAGATGAACGCGATTGAGATAGAATCGGAGCGCGACGTCAGTATCAGTATATCCGATATTCTAAGTCCTTACGATTGCGACGAGATTGAGTTACCGAATGCCGAAGTATTAGAGCCGAAATTGTACGAAAGTTCAAACGCTCCGACGAAACACGGGGTTTTGGAAAAGGAGTACGACATAGCGCAGTGCCTGAACGGTGTGGATTTCACTTCGAATATCGATCACCAGTTGATGGAAGCATCCAACGATAAATCTCCTGGGAAAAGCGGCACTCTGCTGAAACTCCAATCGAGAGAAGTGAAAAAATCGGCGTCGAAATCGCTCGCATCTTTGACGAGGGAACAATGTAGCAACAAATATTTACACGTCGAGGGTAATCAGTTGTACATCGAAATATGCGAATCCGAGTATCTAAAGGGTTCGAACTTACAAGCGCTCGAACTTCAGGAGATCGAAAACGTTGCTTTGCTTCAAGAAGTCTTCGATGTCGCGAATGCCGAGTCGTCGGAATCTTCGAGAACGAAATTTCATAAAGAAACTCCCGATAAATCATCGAGTAGCGATGACGAGAATGCAGAAATGAGTATAGATACGGTTGGTGCCAAAGAACCAACTTTGCGACTCGTACAAACCGAAACCGGCGAACAATTTTACGAATTGTTGATAAATAATAATCAATGCAGCGAAGATTACACGAGTGTCGATGCGACCGAAAATCCTAAAGGAGAAATATCGCAGGACGATAATAGCGAATCAGATCCGAAATTATCCGCTTCCGCGAATGATGATAATTCGGAAATTGAAACTCCGACACAATCGGACGATCTTGAAAAATCCCCGAGCGAATTCCTGCCGAATTCCAATGAGTTTTTTCAATTTCTACCGAACGCGGAGAATTATCGAGAATTGAATGGATCGTCGTCGCAAAACGACACGCAAATGCCTATGGTACGCTTGATACAGAACGAAGACGGTGAGCAATTTTTCGAATTGATAAGAGAACCATTGGAATACGAGAGAAATCGAAGTCTCGGCGATAATTTGCGCGATGAAAAATTTTCGGAAGGTAAAAGCGATACAGAAAGTCCGGAGATTGTCGACGACTCGAAATCGGAAATTGCGATTACGAATTCGATATCAAGAAGGGAGAAGAAGGAAATTACAACGGATACCCTGCAACGTCCGTCGAAAGATCGAACGAGAAAATTTCAATGCAACGAATGCGATAAGTGGTTTTCGACTGCGTATAATTTCAAGCAACACGCCGGCACGCATTTCTCGGATCAGCAACAATTTCAATGCAAAGATTGCGGTCTTTCGTTCGCTTGGAAATCGACTTTAAACAAACATCTCGCCGGACATCATCGACCGGACGGTCCGCAAAAATTCGTTTGCGAAATATGTCCGAAAGTCTACAGTACTTTGTCACAAGTAAACGTTAGTATCGTTTGTTCTAAGAAACAACTAACAAAATAATCGTTTCATCAAAGTTCGTTAAACAATCATTTCGATTCACCAATTTTCATGTTTTTTTACCCTTTAAATGTAATAAAACGATGTATATATATTTTTCAAATCTCGAAAGAGATCTCAGAACGAAATAATCGTTTCGCCAAAGTTCGTTGAGTAATCGTTTTAATTTGTAAAATTTCATTTTTTTGCCCTATAAAACTTGAGAAAAAAATGCAATTTTTAAAAATCTTTGACTCGGAAATTCTTTAAACTGATGTAACTTCCGACTTGAAGGTTTGCGATTTATTTTGCAGGAACACGTGAAGAGGGATCATCTCAAAGAGCGAAATCACGTGTGTCCGCACTGTGGAAAATCGTTTTTCAAGAAATTCGACCTGAAAACCCACAGCAGAACGCACACTAACGAGCGTCCGTACGTTTGTCGCGCTTGTGGCAAGAGATTTCATCATCAGAGTCACATTATAAGACACGAGCGCATCCACTCGGGTGAACGTCCGTACGCTTGTAATATTTGTCAGCGAACGTTCACGCAACCGGGTTCGCTGAAGGCTCACAGGCAGAGACATCGCGACGTTAAAATCGATATTCTCGAGTATCGAATGGACGAGGATGATCCCATGTCGCTTGCTGTGCAATAGATCGAAATTTTCCCGAAACACAAACGCCTTTTCACGCGTTTACGTAGATAAAGTTAATTTAGTTAACAAATTACAAAGAGTTATTAAGTTTCAAATAAACGACCCATGATTCGACGATAAAAATCGCTGCCGAAACTTCGTCGAACAATAATCATAATGTTGAACTTCGTATTGTCTAAAAATTAATTTTTTTAATAAAAAAAATCAAACAGAAAAAAACGGTTGTAAGTTTTGAATTCCGGATGTATGCGAGGTAAGTGTTCCGTTTACACACGATTTTCCTAGTTCCGGTTTGTGATTCAAGGTTGGTAAGCGTTGAGAGAAAAAAAAAATGCTCAACGGTCGCGCTGCTGTGCCCGTTTGAACGCGTTTGACCTTCCAACGGCGATGATCCGTTGGAATCTGTCGAAATATTCAAAGTCGATTTTGTTAATTCTTCAATCGCTCGAAACAAACATTTTTACTTCGACACGATAATATTTGCAATGTATCATCGTTAATTCCTCCACAATCCTCGACAAGTTTCGCATCGTACGGGAATCAATTTCTGTCAATTTTCCTCGGTGTCGCGTTGAATGTTTATGTTGACATCGACGCGGCTGAGACCTCCCTCGGCGGCGTGGTATGCCGAGGCTTACAGTTATCGTTAATTCACTTCAATTTCTCTGGATTACTACGAAATAAATATTCTCGCATTCGTCGACAATGTACTCGAAAATGGAGTTACCTACGAGCGATACTCGGCGAGATGTAAACTCAAAGAAAAGTAAGTTTTTTTCGTTATTCCTCATTACTCGTTGACAACACAGAAGTTTCTTCGTAATTAAAAGACTTTTTGTTATTAACAATAATAATACAAATATTTTCGTTTTATTTCGTAAATTTTTGCTCCAGAATACGATTTGTCGTTGAAACGGAATAAACAGAAAGTTCAGCCGTTTTCAATTAACTCCGATAACAGAGAAAATAAAGAATCTGCACCCGTCGTACCTAAAACTCGCGACACAACCTCAGATTTTGGCGATTCCCAAACCTTTATGCTGAGACTCTCCGACAGTTTTGATGCCAAAGACGCATCAAACGAAAAACCTATCGCTGTACCGCAAAATACGGAGAGCAAAACTACCGAAGTTATAGTAATAAGCGACTCCAGTGACGACGCATCGCCAGAGAGATGCGATTGGATGAGATTCAAGTCTTCCGCCTCGTCGAGAGGCGTGAAAAACGACAAAACGAGACCCCGAAGTATTCACTTGATAAATTCGTCTGACGATGAGGAAAGTGATGAGCAATGCGGACAAAGCTCAACGGCAGGTAGCGTTCCAGAAAAATTACCTGCGAAAGAGCCGCTGAGAAAATGTAGTATACTCTACACGTCCGACGATCTTATGAGCGAAACGGAGTCCGGCATGAGTTTTGGTAACAAGGAAAACATTGAAAAAAAACGCGATACTCCCGAGGCGCAGAAAATGATTCAAAACGTTGATAAATCGCTGTCGTTAAATAATAAATTAAGAGGAATTTTGACTGAAAATAGGTGCAATATTAATACTCCTCAGAGTGCATACAATCCGAGAAATATTGTTGGAAAAAGCGAAGAATCGAAAAGAGCGCCGATATCCGCGAAAATTTCAAGCAAAACGCCGATTTTGACGAAAAAAGATACGCGTAATATTCTTAAAGCTATAAAATCGACGCGGTTAGTTTACGAGTCGCCGAAAGATTGGAAAACATTGCGTGTATCGGACAGCAGCGACAGCGAGGAGAGCGACACGTCTTCGCGCGCGCGAAAGGAAAACGAAAACATCGTAAAGCAGAACGGTATTGTTATTGCTGAGACGGAGTCCGATTCGGACGACGAGGTCATTCAAGGATCTCGCGTAAACATCGCGAAGCCTCACAAAACACATGTGAGCAGATTTCTCGAACCGGCGATTGCCGACGAGACGAATATTAGCGAGAAAAAGAAACTCGAAGTCGCTCAGTGGTTGATGACTAATTCTCGGGACTCGAGGAGCGATAGTTCGATCAGTAATATCTCGCCGAGTCAGAAGAACAGTCCGAACTCTGGCGACAGTAGTCTCGAGCGTTTAGAGATGAATTACGAGACGCCGAACAATCGAGGAAAATTACGAACGCCGAACACCGGTGCGAAATCCAACGCGGCGGCGAGTTCAACGAAATCTATCAAATCGGTGCGGCAAACGACCATCGATCATTTTGTCAAAACATCGAAAGACGGAACTCGCAAATTTTTATCACCCGTTGCCACCACCGTGACGAAGAGACACGATTTTATATCTCCGGCTGTGAAGGAAGCAACCGAAGCTATGGGACTCGAGGATTGTGCCGATATTCTCGATAATTTGTATGGCGAATCTTGGCGAACAAAGGCGAACGATTTACTTCCGGCCACCGAGCCAAGGAAAACGAATGTTGGGAAAAAGGACAAAGGCATTCAAACCGAGAGGCAAGTAACACTCGCTGAAGCGAAATTGTAAACATGGATTGTTGTCATTTATCTATGTATAATCTTTGTTCGCAACTGTTTTTTTTTTTTTTTCAAATAATGGAAAGCACTATTTTCTTTTTTTCTTACATAAATTTAACAAAATTTTATCCATCGGATCGTATTTTTCGTTTCAAACCGAAAGCAGACATAAAAAAAAAAAATTATTCTCAACGGCATTGTTATCAAGAATCGCGATGTTTATTTTTTATATGTTACAGAAAGGTGAATCCGAAATCGAAGATTTTTGGAAAATTGACCGACAGCAGTTCTCACGAAGACGATTTCGACAAGTGTAAGTTAATCATCTTGAGAATTAATGTTTTTTCGAAAGTACATTATGGATACGATATTTATCGAATTTTTAAAAAATTTCTTAGTTGTCCAAAATATCCGACCGAATCTCAATTCTACGAAGAAACCAACGGGTAAAACAAACCGACGCAGATGTAGTTTTATAAATGATTCGTTGTCGTCGTCGACCGAAAATGATGGCGAGAGTACCTATATGACAGCGCTGACGACTCCCAGAATTTCGGATACTGCAAAGTCCCGAAATCGAATGACTCCGATATCGACGGCTCTGCAGAGGTAATTTGTATTCCACGAGAAATTTATCCATAAATTTATTAATTTTTCTCGACAACAATACATTTTTATTCGATTTATATTGCAGAATCAAAGCAATATGCGATTCGGATAGCGACGACGGAAGTGCCAAGAATAAGCAGCCGACAGATTATCGAAAGCATTTATCCTTCAGCGACGATGCCAGCAACTCAAGTACCAGCGAATACGATCCCAGTGACATAATTCCTCCGAAAGTAACGGCGAAACCTCCGATAGTTTTCAAAACAACGAAAACCGCATCAAAAATCACGAGCGCTTCGATCTATGCGCAGCAGCAAAAGAGAACCGAAAAATCGAAGACATTTCTCGAATCATTGTCCGCTACTATTCCGCTGATTCAGACACATCCGGACGCAAAAAAATATCGACAAAATTTCAAGAATACTAAAGAAGAACTTTGTAAATATTTATACAAACTCTACAATGACAAAATTTTTGATAATAAATTGCCGAGCGACATGTCGATAGAGTGGAATGTCCGGATGCGAGGAACGGCGGGTTTCTGTTACAATAAAAAATCGGTAAAAGCTCTCGGCGGAGTAACTCGATCTTCGCGTCTCGTATTGGCTACAAAGGTACAATATTCTTAATAATTCAAGGATCTAAAGTTCTTTTCCTTTTACTTGAAATTAATCAGTTTTTTTTTTTTTTTTTTTTTTTTTTTTTTTAGATTCTCGACACTCCCGATAGATTGCGGGATACCCTAGTGCACGAGATGTGTCACGCGGCCGCGTGGCTTATCAACGAAGTGTCGGACGGTCACGGGCCCTTCTGGAAAGCTTGGTGAGCGTATATAATCGTTATTTTTTCGAAATCCAGAAATTCGAAAAAATAATAATCATCGAAAAGAAAGGAAATTTAATATAATATAATTTTGATCGCAGGGCATCCAAAGCTATGAAAGCTTTTCCCGAACTGCCGCCGATTCGTCGTTGCCACGAGTACGATATAAAAACTAAATTCACGTATCGTTGTGTCGGTTGTGGCTATAGCATCGGACGACATTCGAAGTCTTTGGACGTCGAGCGAAAGCGTTGCGGTCATTGTTACGGGAAGTTTGAATTGTTGATAAACAAGATAACGAAATCAGGAACCGTCGAGGTGAAGACACCGTCGACGAAGAAGCCAACGGGATTTGCGTTGTTCGTAAAGGAAAATTATCAAACGGTGAAGAAGGAGCGAAGGGGTGCCGCGCATAAAGAAGTTATGCAGATATTAGGTCAGCAATTCTCTGCTATTAAAATAACGACGAAAAATGGTAACTCCGTCGAGAATAATTCCGATAGCGTGTCTAACGGTCGATAGTAAAATATCGCGAATCCCTTTAGACACTCACGACACGGCGTACGCGCTGTGCGTTTTGACCAATTGTACAATAACAATATATTTATAATCAATTTTTTTTTTTAATAGTTTATATACAAATAATGAATTGAAATATTGTCTGATTATTCCCCATCACATTGCAGGCACTGGCATGAGAGATGTTTTTGCTAAAATGAAATCGCAGTGTAGATGGACGCGAATGAATATTATCGTATCGAAACCTCAAATATTAGTGTAAAATAACTTGTATATAAATATATCTATTAATAGTATATTTTATTCGATAATCGACGGTACAAAGTGCTTCGAATTAAGACGAATTTATACATGAAATAAATATCGAATTACAGTTATCACTGTGTTGTCAATTTACTTCCCCGAATCCCGCTACTGATAGACATCGCGAAATTCTGCACTCCGAATATAAAAAAAGTTTATACGACATTCAAAAGATAGTGAAAAAAAAAAAGAATTGAACGAAGTATTGCGAAAGATCGAGAGCCGTTGCTATAGCAAAGCAATGATAAGTGGAATAAACAAAACATACGATATTCTAAAACTAATATGGTAATCATTTTTTTACGTTTTTTTTATAACTATTGATATCATGTATAGATATAATTATAGTAACTATCGTGCTATACGAAAACTGTCGCTGAATAAATTAATAACGATATGAAACGGTATTATGAAAAAATCTCATGTAACATACGAATTAAATATTATTTCGATCGAATTGACGTTACATTCGATTGCAAACAAAGCGGATCAATGATCATCGTGATGGATCTCTTTATTTTTTCAAATGATTATCTTCAAATTTTTGTAAACTTGACAAAGATTACCGCGACGATAATAAACGTGCGCGCGCCCGCGCACTGTACAATACAGTGGCGGCATTGGTGGCGGCATCGTCGACGACACGGTGGTGTGTGCGGTGAGCATCGGCAGCGCACTCTAAAAACAGTAGTAGTGCCGAAGATGGCGACGTGCGAGTGGTGGTGTCTGTACGGTGTTTGAAAAAAAATCTCTACCACGTTGTGTGTCTTTCGTAGTGTGACTCCGAGTTAAAGTGAAATAAACTAACGGCGATTAGATCGTTGCAAATGTAGAATGTCAGAACCTAAACGGGTTGTCCCGCAGAGCCTGGAGTTTCCGGATTCCTTAGGCCACGCAACGAAGAAGGAAAAGAAGAGGGAAAAGGGCAAACAGCTCGCGCCCTCCTTCCGCTTCACGATAGCCCTGCCAGAGTCCAACGAGAATTCATATTCCGAGATCAACTACGCTCAGCTCGTCAAATCGGCGGAGGTTAGTGCATAACAAAAAAAAAAAAAAAAACGAAAACTGAAAAAAAAGTTTACGAAAACATAAACGAAAAACACCGTTGGTACGTCGATGAAAAACGAAAAATTAAAAAAAACAAAAATGAAAGTGCGAGTACAGTGAGTTTCGTCGACGATTGTTTCAAGCTGTGCGAATTTGGTTAGACGAGAGTGCCAGAAATACCGGTCGCGGTCTAACCGGCTGGCAGCTGGGAAAGTTTCGTCCCGATAGGTTATTCGATTAATCGAAAGAAAAATGAAAGAAAGATATGGCCTCGCGATAGGTGGGGAATCGCGACTCTAAAACCCAATTATTATGTACACGCGATTTGCGGGGCTCGTGTGTATAGTAGTGCCTCGTGCGCGCGGTGGTTGCTGAAAATTCATCGCGCCCTATGATTCCAACGTGTGCATTCGTGGCTGCTGTCACGTATCCTGATTTCCAGGACGGTCGGATAGAGAAAATACCAAAACGAGAGTGTACCACCGAGGGCAATTGTTGTACCGTTTTACGAGCAGCGAACCGAGACCCTCGAGATGGTTCACGCGCGTCAGCCGTGTCTCTCCTCCTGTCCGCGGCAAGGATATATCTCTTTCTCTCTCGATTCAGAGTCTCTCTCTCCGTTCGTTATTCTCGGTAACATTCATGCATCGAAAAAATAAAAAATAAATAAACGCGATCGTGATACTACGAAACTCGTGTGATCGATTCGTGACGCGTTTCGTCTTGTATATTATTTTTTCCGTCTGTCCACAAAATTCGCGAAACATTGCAATTTTTTTTTTCGTCTCGATCGCTTTTTTTTTTAAGACAGACGTGAGAGAATCTTCTCGTTTGTCATTGCTTCGTAGTCGTGAAAGAAGTACAGTTTATGTTAGGTGTCGCCGGATATCCGGTATTTGACACGAGTGAATCGCAACTCGATGTTTTTTTTTTTTTTTTCACTGTTATTTTTTTTACTGACGCGGCAAATTGAATCGAATACTTCGTATTTCGATTCTTATTTGTATTTTGATTTGGAAAAAACGAAGTATATAGGAAAAACATTTAGAGGGATCGAAAGGAAACATCTGCCCGATGCAATCTCGGATTTGCGCGTACTATAGCTCTTCCCTTTCTACTTTCTAGCGGCGGTTTGAGGGGAGTGCTCTCGCGATGTGTGTGTATATATATATGTGTGTCGCATAGCTTGTATCTCACGTTTGTTGACTCGGTCCTCCTTTCTCCTCGTGATGATTGGCGAATGCATCGTACGGACGAACGGACGGACAGACTTCGAGAATACGAACGCATTGGTTGTTATAGAAACGTTAGAAAGGTACAATTACGTTCGCACGCACTGTGGCCGATGCTTCGAAAATATCATCATGCATCATCCTACCGCGATGATAATATCGCGGGGAAGTTTCGAGATCGATTCGTGTATTCGAGGGAGAAACCGTGACCGTCCCTACGTAACCCTAAACACGTTGCGTGTCGAGCGGTCGAACGCGCACATGGGGGAGACGGCGTTTACTTATCAATGGCGCTTCTTGGCCATCGGCAACTTTAAGGGGATTTAAACATTTTTTATGGGGGAATTATGCATTTTCTCAAAAAAAAATTTGCGCGTTTGAGATTCTATAATGAACCGAGAAAAATTCAAGGTCATTCGTGGATTAAGAATATTTATCGCCGTAAACCGGATCCGTTTTTAATTGCTACAGTTTTTTAAGGAATTTTACGGCCGATTGAAGGATTTTAATTTTTTTATGGAATAATATCCATGAATTTTAATGACTCAGTCATCCGGTACTCGTTTACAGTTTTAAAAATTGAAATAAAAGTGCTATTCGTTATTCGGTTATTGAAATGAAAATAAAATTCATCTTATCAAATAATATATAATTTAGATGATTATTACGAGAAAACTCTAAATATAGAACTTTCAGTTTCCGAATTTATTTTTATCACAAAAAAATATGAGAATTTCTTTTTATCTATATAAATTCATTTGATTTTGAGAAACGTGCGTTTTGCTCCGAATTTTAATTCGTGTTTTCTTATTTTCATGAATTCGTTGCTATTCTGTAAAATTTGTCTTTCATCTGCTTGGCTTCTCGCGACAATCGTATCGCATCGATTTATCGTCAATTATTTCGTAATAAAAGAAAAAAAAATTCAGACAAATACATATATAGTACGTAATTCGCGTTGTGCGCTGAGAAACGTCTTACGCGGCGACAGGTGCAATGTTATTATTACTCGTCGATATCCGTTCGATGTATTGCGTTACATCCTCACGCGCGTGGCTATCCGTCTCCATATGGCAGCCGTTATTGTTTATGTTCCACTCGTGTAGTCTTTGATGGCTATTGATCCTGACGACGACGACAACGACATCGTCGTCGTGGTCAGCTTCCTTATTTTTCAAGCCCCGCCTTCCCGCGTCGCGTCTTTCTTCATCCCCTCGTTGACTGTTGCTCCGTTTTCATTCTCATCCCCCTTCGATTCGTCACGCATTCGTCGCTTGACGCGCGACTCAAGAAAAAAAAAATCTCGTACGCGCGCATCGATTTCCCGTGTCTTTTCTTTCAGGTAGCGCATCGCTACACAGTTTCCAGTCGCTAAAACAATTCTTTTCGTCGACGAAAATCTGTAATATTAACCGATTCGGTACATAAAACATTTTCGACGCTACGAGATCGCGATTAGCACAACAAAAACAGAAACAAAAACATTAATTTTTATAACGTTAATGTTATTTTCAATTATTTATTTTTTCATTAAACTTTAACTAAAATACAAGTAAAACAGCAGTTGAATAGAAATGTAGTCATTGGAAAGAAATGCTTCGCTATACAGTGTCGATGTTTTTTTTAATACGATCAGAAATCGATTTATCGATGATATCGGCGATAGATGCATTAAAATAATACCAACAACTTGTTTTCCTTGAATTTCCAATAACCCGAGAAAAAAAATAATCATTCAATATCGAAGCATAGGCTTTGCAAAAATCCATAAATATCGTGGATAACTGCATAATTGATTGCAAAAAAATTTATTAAAAAAATATATCCATATCATATCGTTTATAAATAAAAGATAAAAAAAAATAATCGGAGGAGCAAAAAGAAAGATGGAAACTCGCGAAGGTTGGAGCGCGGAAGGGTCAATGACTGTTGTGCTCTATCCACAGACACCTATAGTAATGTTTTGCGCGACGAAGACGACACGGGATGTCTTGCGTGCAGGTGTAACCGAAAGGTTGTGCGCAAAATCCTCGTTTGTCCGTTTACCGTGTACTTCGGTGACCAGTATCGGATTGTAAACTCCGCGCACCCTTCGCGCGGTTAATCTGCACGAGCGGCACATAGTCGTCCACCCTTCGCGGGCGTCCTGTGGTCCACGCGAGCGCAACGACGACGACGAAACGGCTGATCTTCAAACGCCGCATCTCCAGAGGCGCGGGTGGCGAAAAAGGGGGGGCGGGGGAGGGGAAAGCGGAGCTTCGCGGAGTTCGCGTCTCGCACTCTCGCGTGGGTTCCAGTGGCTTTCAACGTCGCGCGCGGCATCCCACAGAGATCTCCAGCCGCGGGGCTCACTATGTGACTCGCGAATGTTTCACGACACGCCCTCCCCGACTATACGAGAATCGGGGGGGTCGCGCTACGAACATTTCAGAACTCAAGACTGATATGCCGCGGCATATTTTATGCGTCTATTTCGCTCACACATACGCACACGACGACAATTCCGTTACCCCGAATCTACAATACAACGCGCCGCAGACTCACCCCGTTTTGCATAATGTCAATACAGCGACTGTCTTTCCGCTGTACGATCCCAAAGTCTGCGGCGAAAAAGAATTCGAATGCAGGTGTAGCAGGAAATTTATAATATCGGTCGGATATTTTCCTTGAAAAATCGAATTAAAAAACGATGTTTACACGAAAATATCGATATTCTGACGAATAATGAAATATCGAAAAAAAAAAACATCTCGCGCTTCCGATCGTAGCTATCGAAAAAAACGATATATATTCATAAATCGATATATTTTTATTTCTATACAATTTTCTCGGTTTCATACATCGATGAAAATAATGTCGAAAATAATAATAATCAACTATTAAATTATTTCTTTCGAAAAAAATAGTTTTATCCAAATTTTTTTTTTTACATATTTTCTACTTGGATACGCGTAAAAATGGATACGCGTGTTATATCTTTTATTTTTTTTTTGCGATGATTATGACGAAGAAATGTGTATCCGAGACTGCGATGGTTACTCCGTTTCTATGGTGCGACGAGAGTGCAGTCGGTCGTCGTTCGCGAACCTGAAACATCGATGTATATCGACGGTGAGGCTTGGGGACCATTGCAATTTATTATTATGGGTTTGGCGCGCGAGGTGGAGGCGAAGGACTCGTCGTCTTTGGCGTACGGGTTAGTGCTCCGGGTAGAGAGATCTACGACGGCGTTCGTAGGTATATAATAGGTATATATAAGTACTATACACACACACAGCGGTGGATCTCACTGGTAGATATATCTCCCGAGCATTTCGATTGGCTAACGACTTCGAACCTCGTAGAGGGTACCGTTGCACCCGGGAAACTTCAACGATTGGGCGCAACACCTAAGTTCTCGTATCGCGAGATGAGGTTTTATTGTCTCTCACGTGGTTTAGCTTTATGCACACTTCTTCACTTTCTTCCGCCAACACTCGCGCACTTCTATTATCGCGCGCGGTACTTCGCGAATCGCGTAGCCTCCGTTATCCGTCGGTTCTTTTATATTTTTTTTTAACTTTATTGAGATTCCACTGTGTGGTTTTTATTGTTTGCAGAAGAAACGTAGAAAAGAGGAACAAAGGGTTGACGATGAGACTGCAACCAACGGAATGGGTCCATTCGACGATGGCGACGACGACGAAGACAAACTCAGAGAAATGGCCAAACGATTCGAGGCTAAATACGTGAGATATAGAATTATTAATAATAATAACTATTGAAAAAAAAGTTTAATTTATGATATATTATTTATCATAAATAAATAATATACAGGACGATTCATAATAAATATTAAATTTGTTGCTTTTCTCTTCAATGCTAATTGTAAAAAACAACAATTTATGATGAAAAAAAAAGATTGGATTTTTGAAAATATAGTAATAGAATGATAATAATTTTTCTAACTTTAAATTATTAATTGTTTTGATTTTCATTCTAACGAATGAATCTTTAAAAATAGAACTAATTCTTTCGATTAACAAAAGCCGATTAATCATTTAAATGTTGAAAAGTTATTATTATTATATTTAAAAAAAAATTAATTTATAATATATTATTCACATAAGGCGCATGAAAATTAAAAGAACTTTTTAGTGTTTTAAAAACCTGCAAAATAAGTTTTAGTCTCGAAATTTTTTCACGTTGTATGAAAGTTAATTTTTTTTGTTGGTCAAACAGGGAACTGCAACAGCAGGAAGAAAGCGGCACAAGTACGACGATTACGTCGATTTGGGCGCAGGATATGACGAGAACGATTCCTTCATCGATAACACCGACGCGGTAATGATTTATAGTGAAGAATTTCATTTTTTAAAAAGTGTAACGGCAGTAGTAAATTTTCCTGTTGTTTTTTTGTTTTTTTTTTTCAGTACGATGAAATTGTTCCCGGCGAGGTGACGACGGCTTACGGGGGTTTCTACATCAATAGTGGACCCCTGGAATTTAAGCCGACCGATGGCAACAGTCCGGTGCACAGTCGTCTCAACAATAACAACAACAACAACGAGGAGGAGAGCAGTTCGGACAGCGGTGACGAGGATGAGGACGAGGGGAGTCGAGTGCTCAAAAGAATGGAGAAACGTATTATCAGCTCTTCCGAGGACGACGAGGACGAGGATAATGCCGGAGATCCACCGCGTAAGGTAAATTTAATTTAACGAATTACAACGATTCATCGAGTAATAAATAACTATTTGGCGTCAAGACTCTGCCGCGTCTCTTGATATTCTCTCTCAATACGATCGTTTCCGGTGGTTAATATACGATTAATATTCTGATTCACAGAAATACAAACCGGAGGAGAACGGCGACAAGAAATTGAATAACGACACCGTTATAAAGAAAAAACGAAAATTACAACCGGAGCAGAGTAATCAGCAGAGCGACGATTGCGAATTGTTGAATTCACGAAAAAATCCAACCGACGACAAGCGCGAAATACTCGACCTGGAATGTTCCTCGGGTAATTCGATTGTCTAAAAAAAAAAAAAAAAAAAACAAAAATCAGGTGTCTGACGTTTCAGATATGAGTTATTAGAAAATGCGAAATGGATGATAACCCCCCGTTTCGATCGTTTGATGTATTGCAGAAGATCAGGAGGAGAGGAAGAGACCTAAGTACGACGTTATCAAGACGAAAGGGGACAAGAAGAAATTCGATATAAAGAGTTTCTTTAAAAAATCATCGACGAATGGTTTGGATTTAAAGAAAATTGATCTAAAAAAATTCGGCGGCAAGGATAGTAATATCGACGACGCGATTGAAAGCGTAGTTAACGCTGGTAGAGTGGTCGATGAGTCGAGTACCGATACGATGGATTCTGGAAAATCGCGGGGTCTCGCTGGTACCGAGTCCGATTGCGACGACATGGATAAGGAGGAGACACCGTTACCGGAACCGCTTCCCGACGACATCAAAGATATCATAAACAAACTAAAATCTCACGCGGAAAAACACAAAGACGGAAAGGGCAAATTCTTCGATGACTTTGTCAACGCTACGCTGCTCGCGTAAGAAATGTTTTCATTATAAAAAAGATACGAAAAAAAAAAAAAAAAATTGGCATGAAATTTTAGAGATTTTATTAAAATTTCCAGATTGGATGAAAAACTTCGTATGATCAACTCGCCAAGCGCGCGATTACTGACTTACGGTCATCTTGCGCATTTTTTGCCGTGTAGCAAAGTAACTCTTGTCAATCGAGCGAAGACTCTTTGTATACAGGACGCCGAGAAGAGATTAAAGGTTCCGATTCAGAGGTGAGCAAAATATAAGTTTTAACTGCGAGACGATACGAAAGACTCCTTATTCTCGTCAAATTTACTGCTAAACGTGTCTCTTTATTGCTAAAAATCGATAATATAAGTTGCGTCACGAATAATTATTTTGTCAATAATGGGAAACAGGAGTTTTGCATTGTCTTATCTTTCCCTATCTTCATTCTCGATAAATATCGAGTTTGTGGATTTATCGAATATCACCCCCGCTGGTTAAGGTTATCGATGTTACAGGCTAAAAGTGATCATTGACGGTATGATGCCAACGGTTATCGAGAGACACGCGAAGGAATGCCAGAGAGTCGCCGATGAGAAGTAAGTTGAAAATGCAATTGCGACGGTCGATAGTTGGATATCGATAGTCGGTGGTATTGTTGATAACGAACGAAAAGGGTACTATGGGGACTATATATAGAGGATTATTTTTGAGGAAAGACGGGGAAAGGGAAGTACAGGTTTAAGGATAATTGTTCCGTCTATCGACAATCGATACGATCGAAACTTTACTTGGTACTCACAGTTGATTCCTTTATTTCTTAGCCCTCATTTATACTGGGAGATATATCGGTACTGTGGGTAAGCGGCGTCTGAAAGCAATCGCTCACTCTCTTTTTTTATTCACGTCATTTCGAAACACCATTATTTCAAAATTTTTCGCTCCTTTTCGTTTATCAGTGTTTTTGTCATAAACACCGACGCTTAAGCTCAGGAAATTATTACCGCGAACGATCATTAGGATCTTCGAAACATATTATTATCGAGGCTGCGAGAGGTGTCGACGAGGCTTTTCGCATAATTACGAATTCACCATTCTTCGACACTTTGAATTCTTCTCATCCTTTTGTGATTAAAATTTCGTTGAAAAATATAAATTATTTTTTCAAATTTTCTCTTCAATTACGAATCGTTTTTCAGGGGTCTCGAAAGTTCGCCGGTCGAAGGTGAGAGCAGCGACGCTGAAGCGGAAAAATCGAAAATACCTCGCAAGAAGTTTCCATGGTCCACAGAAACAAAGTGAGAAAATATCTTTCTTATTTAAAAAAAAAAAATGTTCCCAATTTTTTAATTAATGGAATTGAAGTTGCAAAGTTACTTAACGCGCGCATTTTTTTCTCTTCAACATTCACAGAAAGCTTATTCACGAAATAGCTTGCGCGAGGCGTCACGACTTCAAGGTACGCAAACCGAAAAAAGAGAATTTCGAAACGTTTCTCGCGTCGTTCATGGACTCCAAAGTATTGCCGCTCTGGCCGGGCGGCTGGATGACTTTGCGCGCACTGTTGAAGTACTCGAATCCTGAGCCGGTGTAAGTACCCAAGCAACCAACAACCGAGATACCTCACGTAAAAAAAAAAAAAAAAAAAGCACAGCACATGACAATTCATTATTTTGGCTTTAATGGGTTTCACACGAAATTGCAAGTTGGTGATTGTAAATAAGCGGCACAATCGCGTTTACAGCGTTTGCCTTATTATCTAACGCACGAGAAAAGGGGGAAAAAAGGTTTTCTACGACACTCCTCGCCCGGTACACTTATGCAACAAAAAACAATTACCAAAAATTCGTTTATGCGATATCCATCCCGTTAAAAGCGGCGCGAAATACCAATGGAGTCGCTGCCTTTTCTATTTTTCGTTTAATAGAGTTAATACTTCGGTTTTGAACAAAATAGGATAAAAAAATTAACAAACGCTTTAAAAATCTAATTTGCTTGCGTATTTAATTTATCAAACGGCTCAGTTTCGAATAAGCAACCGGAACTGAAAAAAAATAGGAAAATACGAGACAAGGCTTTTGCGGTATAAAGAAGAGCGCTAAAATGATGTCTCGTAAGCGCTGTGCATCCCGAGAGTTGACCCAATTCGTTCGAATCTCGCAACGCTACTTACGCCGGTGATATATTCGTTTAATGTTTTGTTATGCAATTCGTCGTTTCGTGCTTTCGGAATCGTCATATTCCATTATTTTTCGTTTCGTCCAAATTTATCGTCGGTTATTTTCGTGTTATACATTTGTTTTATCGAATAATCCGATTGAATTGATTTTCTTCGTTCGATTGGCTTCATTTATGCTAATTAGATTGTTCGTCATAACTATAAAATAGCAAACCGCTGTAAAAGAGTTTCGCAATGGTATGAGACGAGACGGTATTCCAAAGAACATTGTAAATCATTCGCTGATTCGATACTCGTGCCATTTAGTTTGTCTTCGTTAAACATCGAAGCCAACGGCTCGCGCGGCTCCTCGCGCGCGTCTTCGTTATTTACACCGGTGATATATTTGTAAACTTTTTCGTTTTTTCTTACGATTCTCGTTATTATTTCGTGAAATTTATTGTCGTTAATATTGGAAATCTTTTTTTTTTATTACGATCGGAGATTAGAAAGTTTTTCGCTGCTTCTGTGAATCGTTTCAAGTTATTAGATAGCGCGATGCTGTACCCGTTGAATGAATTTTTCAAGAAAAAAGAGAATTCAGCGAGCGATAGCGATTGGCCAAATAACGATTTAGCCAATGTGCTGAATAAACGGTTATCAATGTAAAAGAGAAAAACCACCTTAGTCTCCGATATACAGAGACGTAAATCTATTATAGTTTTTTTTTAATTCTCGAATCAACGGTTTATAGTCTAATCGACAAAAAAAAACATATTTCATTCTTCATTCCGTGAATGAGGGAATAATTATTAAAAGAAAAACAAACAAACGCTTTGTAATTTATTATTATTAAACTGTTGGCAAATTAGTTTGCTTTCTTTTCTCATTTTCCTCGCAACTACCACACGAAAAAAAAAAAACAAAAATTCCAATTCTGATGCAAGAAACCCCGCCGGCCAAAGTCCCTCTCGCCGATCCCGCCAAAAAAATCGTTTTCACTGCACATAGCACTCTCCCAGTTTTGTTTCGACGACGAATAAAAATTACTCATCCTCCAAGGCTCTCTCTGTGTTTATGTTACAGCGAAAAGAGAAAACAGAAAAAATTGCGCGACGCAACGGTATCGAATAGCGTTGGCGCCCCACCGGTAACGAATTCCACGCAGAGGCCGGAAGCGTCAAGCGGTATTGTGTCCAACAGTGTCGCCGCGGTTTCTCAAGACAGAGCAAAGTCCCCGACGAATTTGTCCAAAACACCGGTGGAAAATGCAATAAATTTCTCAATGACGTCGCAGAGTGTAAAACCGAGCGATTCCGTCGATAGAAAGCCGAGTGTTAGCAGCAGCAGCAGCAAACATAGAGATAAAAATAACGAGAGTCCGGTTATGATGTTGGGTCACCAAGAAAACGCGTCTTCCGCGAACAGTCAAAGTATCGCCAAGATAACGGTGGTGCCGACTGCTCAGCTAATGGCACAAAAACCCGTCAAAAGTATTACGGAAAAATTCAATCCAATGGATCTTACGAGTAGTTCGTTGTCCATAACGCCGGTCAACGATTATCAGAAAACTAACAAATTACCAAGCGAAACGAAAAAGGACGTTATATCGATAACTCCGTACAACGAGACGACGAGTAACGTCGATAGCGTTGTTATATCGCCGAGTGGAGTTGTACCGTCGTCGAGACCGGATGCAGTATCGTATACCCTTCCAAATTCCAGTGGAACGACGGCAAAGTCCTCGTCGAATAAATACCGACACTTGCAGGAGGCAACCGAGGCAACGAGTGAGAAGAGATCGGAAGATCGGGCGGAGGTCGAGAGTCACAAAAGCGAGAAAAAGGAAAAGCGACGAGATCGATGGCCGGACGAGAAGCAGCATCGATCGCACGACAGCAAGAAACGAAGGAAGGAACACAAATTGTCGGAATCGAGTGTTCCGCAGCAGCAACAACAATCGGCGACGTCCGCTAAACCAGAAGTTTCGACGATTTCTACGGTTCAATCTTCTCTCACAAAGGAAGAAGTGGAACAACGACAGATCGAGGAAACAATGGCAGCGACGAATTTTCTCAGTCAAATAATAAACGACGATTCGCCACGAGTTTCCAGTGAAAAGCGCAAAGAGCCAACGGTTTTGGATGTCGTTGAGGAAAATATACCGATTCCCGTGCAACAGCCCAGCGAACACGACAACGACGTGCAGATGGTTATGCGATCGTTGAAAGAACTTCAAGAACTTCAGGAAATGAAATGTTCACCGAGCCACTCGCCCGGCGCGCAAAAAGCTAAATCGAGTAATCAGTACGTCGGCTATCAGGATGACTATCCGCGTCTTTATAACAAAAAGGATGATAAGATGAGAGTTCCGAAGGAGGAGAGTCCGTGGTAATAGCTTCGGAATACTTAAGAACTCTTCCAATTAATCGAAAAAAAAAAAAAAAAAAAAAAAAACAGTAAATAAAAAAAATTTAAATAATAAAAAAAATAAATAATTTTGACGAAACATAAGCGAATGATGCATCGGAGCAAAGAAGTATCTGGACGGCGAAAGTAAGCGGCGTCCTGGGGACAGAAGGTCGCGTGTTCAGACTGGCAGAGAGGCGAGTCACACTTTTCCTCGTAGTATAGTGAAAATTTTTAAGTATTTTTCGAATTGCCAGAAAAAAAAAAAAACAAAACAAACAAAAAAACAAAAAAGAACGTTGTAAATACATATACATTTATTTACCATAGTGTCTCAATCAATTGCGTGTACAGAACTTATATAAATTATGATACGAATAGTAGATCGTAGGCTTTGTATATAAACACAAACGAAGAAGAAAAAAAAAAAAGAAAAAAAAAAAATGAAACACAAGAACAAAAAAACAACTGTGGCGTCGTAATTTGTTTTTGATGAATGTAGAATTGTAATGCGGGATATGATCGTTGGATCGATTCCTTGGCCTCTTTCGTCGAAGATTGTCTCTTCGTTAGAAACTTTTATTCATTTTCCTTTTTTTTTTTTAAATACAGAGTGAGATGCAGCTTGCTGCTTTTATCGTAAAGAAAAAAAAAAAAAAAAAAAAAAAAAACGTACTGCTGAGAAACGGGTAGGCGCACTCGAGTGTAATATGTTCGTAAAGATGTTCGCTGTAAGAGTAATCGTTGTTGAGGATGTTGGACCGCGATGCTTATTGAATAAAGTAGACATTTCTTTTTTTTATTTTATTTTTTTTTTATACAGGAAAATACTTGGATACATTCTTAACGATGTTGGAAAAAATTGTATTCCGCTTGAAAGATGATTAAGGTAATTTTTTTTTTTTTTCTGCATTTACGAAAATATTTTCGGAACATATCGATCGGTCGACGAACGATTCAGCATCGTTAATTATTTAACTGATTAATTTGATTACTTGATTTGGATCGCGATTACCCGATAATCGTCGGGTGATTTCACGCGATTGTTCACTGCAAAAAAAAAAAAACAAGCAGACTTTTCGGCAGCTTAATTTCGGTTCTATAATTGTTTAAATTATTTATGAAAAATGAAGTTTGCGAAAGATCGAGAGCGAGAGAATTGTCCAGTAGAAAAATGTACGAATGGACGTCCGGAGAGTGTTGGAATTGCGAATAGTTGTGTGCGAGAGAAATATTGGAATATTTTTGAAACGCGAAACAGTGAATGGATTAAATGTTTTGTATATTAAACTATCGGTGGTGACCTACCCGAAAATAAAAGCAACCACTTCCGTTTTAAATTTTAGTAAATAACTTAGTTATGATTATGAAGATAAGTGTATACTGTACAATTCTGCATCGAGAATGTTTCACTAAGACGACTTAAAATATAAGTTTTGAATATTTTTTACAATATCCACAATTATCTACCTTTTTCCCCGCACGTCCGAGCGTAAAAAAATCAGCCCACGTGGTCAATCCATGCTGAGGTAAACCAAGAGATCGATCGCTGCCATGAATAGCGGATAGGAGGAAATTGCTCCTGAAAAGTATTCGCGTAGCGTATTTCTCTCTATAATAGACAGCAATTAATCCGAATTCTTCCACCCGGACTCACGTGGATTATCATCGTCGAAGTCGATGGTACTGTCGTGAATTATCAAATGGATCATCGTTAGATAAATATTGTAGGCGTTTATTCCGGTTCGCACGAGCCATTCGTATTCCGAATCAGATATAACTTCTTCCATAATTAAAGTATTTTTTAATTTTTTTTACATTTTTTTACGGGGCAATCAAAGAAAATTAAACATAGTCGGTTTTATTTTATTCGCCCCGTGATTTATAATTTTTTTGGTTACTATTTACAGTCGTGTTACAGAATATTTGACACTTTCGTAGCGATGAAAACAAATGCTCGTTATTTCAAATCGGCGGCTGAAATCGCGCGTTGTTCGAAATCAAGTAAATCTCGTTATTCATACGCAGATGAAAATAATATAATGTTTGCAAGATCGTAATTCGCGTTGTAATGAATGTACTTTTATTAATATCTTCAAAGCGCGATGTAAATAATTATTATACGTTGACGCAAATAGGTACTCGTATTTTTAAATCTGCGGCTTCAATCGCGCAACGACGAATTTAGTCATCGGACTGACCGACGATTGGTCAACTAAACCACGCGTTTGAACTTTGTGTGTGTCGCGTCGATCGATTAGTGACGTAACGCGCGTGAGCGCACCTCCAGTAGACAGTCGGAGCCTGGGGCCAGCTGAGTGACCTTGCAGTGTTTGTAAACAGACACACGTTGTCGCTACGAGAATTGCCAAAGCAGTGATTTTATTCTACACACGGTGTTATTTCGAAGTGTTCACGCGCGAAGATTGTCGTTAAACAATCGTGTGTTTTACGAGGAAACGACAGCGAAGTAATGGAAGTCGAGCAAATGTGCATAGTCGAAAACGAGATGGTGAGTTTTTCGTACGAAAACAAAAAAACAAAAATTTCGTTACAATTTTATCGAAAGTTATAAATATACAATGTACGGCGGAAAAAAATAGGAGAAGGGGGAAAGGGAGAGAAAAATAGATAGAGCTATCAGCATGATGCAAACATGAGCGAAAGAGAGGCAATGTCTCGGGATATCAATCCGAGACAATGACACCATCTTGATGGCTGCGAAAAATGGCATTAGTCAGAGTTATATAGACAAAGCGAAATCTTTCGATCGGTATAAACGCGAACCCGAAGAGTCGGGCGGTTTAACGAATAAGGGCGTGTTTCTCGGGTTTGACGTTGAAGTCTTATAGGTCATAGAACGTTGCAGGGTTGAGAGGTCGAGAGAGGGGAAGGGAGCGAAGCAAAACGGTTCGCAAGGGGGTAGCTTGTTTATCCGAATCTCCCCACACTCTCGCGAAGAGAGTACCGATCCGTCAAGTTGGCGCCTAGAGTCGCTGCGATCGCGACTGCGTTCCACATTTTTTCTGACAGAGGTCGCTCGCTGTAAAATCTCAACGAATAGTTTGACCTCATCACCGCGAGATGATCCGTCCGGTGATGCGCAGTCGCGCGAACGTTACGGAATTGAATGAACTCGCAGTAGCGGATCAACGTTTTTTATAGTAAACATATTATCTCCGCGCACTTGAAAAACGCCTGTAATACATTTTCGCGAGTGCGTTACAATATTCCGCCTTTTTTCTTGCATTTGCAATTACTTAATAGCAAACAAAAAAACTCGAATATTTCATTTCGCGCACCGAAACAACGCGATAATCGTCGAGTTCAAGGATATTACAATTAGCTTACGGTTACTTCCGATTTAACTCAACACTATTCGCGCGATTACGAAGTCCGGCATAAGCGGCATAAGACACAGCGACGTTCGTCGTTGCACGATAATAACTGTACTACGTTGCACGTATGATTCTCGAACGAACGAAGATCTCGAGCCTCTAGAGTTAACGGTGCCGTGAAGAACCGCCGTGAGGCGCTTCGAACAAACCCGCGTGCATCGCAGTATTATTTCCAACGCAGTGTCAGTAACGAAAAAAAAAAAGACGAAGGAACACGAGCTGCGCGTACACGACTGTGTACTATGCGAATAATCGAGTTGGAAGTTGCGCGCTGTTATAACACTCGGGGCACCGTAGTTAATCAAGCGGTCCCTGAAATCGCAGCCTTTTTGCCACTGTGAACTGCGCAGTTGGAACGACAAGTGAGACGCTCAACACCCGGTAAGTCTCGTTTCGTTTTTTTTTACAAGCTGCGTTACGGCAACCTGCGGTTCATTGTGCTCGGTCATGTGTGCGCGTCGGCTTTCGTGGGTTCGACGTACGAGAATTAGCCCCGTGAACTCTGCGGCTCGGTCACTGCCCCCCCGTCCGTTCAACAGCCACACGCAACTTTTGGCTACGCGGTAGAAAAAAAAAAACCCTCGAGACTAACGTACACCGGGGGTTGTTTTCTACTCTACCGACTTTCGCGAAATGCACTTAAAAAAAAAAAAAAAAAAAAAAAACTCAAAAATCATCGTACCGAACGAAAAAACGCGATTTTATTTTAATTTCCCGAGTTTTTTCGAATTGTTTGTTTTATTCGTTCCTTTTCGCGATCGTGTGCGCGATAAATGGGAGAAAACTCAAGAGTAACGACTGTAGCTGCGCGCCGGGTCGATATAAATCGTTTGCCTCGCGCCTGTGTGCGTTCTCGTTGCAACGAAACGGTCGTAACTAGCCTCTCCCGGTATATACTGCGCAATTATCACCTTGACACCTCCGCATCGTCTACGATGCTTCCGAATCGTTTGCTCCCATTTAGTTAAACGTTCTGACAATGACACATATCGTAACTGCATTTGATACGCAAGTGGATTGTTGATACTTTTTTTTTATCGCACGAAAAATTGTTTCGAGCGGTGCGCGACCTACATATCGCGGTATAGAGAGGTAGAAAGGTAACGTTTTTTAATACGTGCAAATAAACAGACACAGGT
Source organism: Buathra laborator (assembly GCA_934046635.1). Classification (NCBI taxonomy): domain Eukaryota; kingdom Metazoa; phylum Arthropoda; class Insecta; order Hymenoptera; family Ichneumonidae; genus Buathra; species Buathra laborator. The sequence goes on from OW203900.1 coordinate 14,201,597, forward strand.
AGTAATTAACGATGCAGCTTTTAATTAGCGAACAGGAAGCCTCCCCCCCCCCCCTTCATTGATATTTGTAATAAAAACGTGGAAAAAAGTTTGCCAACTTTTGGTTGCATGTTACGTGCATCGGAGGAGGCGAACCGAATGGAGAAATACACAGAGTTGTTCAGCAGAGTGCAAGCAATTGCTGGCTTTTTATTTCGACTTTTTTTTTTTTTTTTTTTACAGTACTCTCGGGTTAATTAATTAATTTTTCACGCTAAGCGAGAGTCGTCCACAGCTCGCTTCCTCGCGTGTCCCCGATGTGATAAATTATTCTTTTTTTTTTTACATAAAATATTCAACGTCCCGTGATTCATAATTCGCCACTGCGTATTTTTGACACGAGTGGAAAACCTTACACTGCATTTTTTTTCTTTTTTTTTTTTTTTTACAAACTTTACGTATAAAACCAGTAAATCGTGCGTTTTGTCGTGTGAAATTCGCTTTTAGAGCATTCGAACGAATGTTAGACGATTATGAGTTCGCAGTGATTTGTTATATTGTCTTAAGGAGGGGAGTCGAGCGAAAGAAAGAACGACGTTGTGTTATACTGCAGTCACTCGTGCTACACGAGTCTATGTAATCTCCGTCCGGGAACGCGAGACATTCACGATTCCAGTGTCGTGCTCTTTGCTGGTTTACGTTTCGCGGCGTAACAAAACTAACAAAGACACGCGAATGTATGAAGATTTCTACTGCCACCAACTTAATTTATTACGAACTTTTTTCTTTTTCGCGAAAACACGAATAACTTTATCATGCAACGACACTCTTCATTAGTTAGTCGCGCCTTTGCATGAGAGTCGAATGTATCCAAAGGCTGACGAATAAAAATTGTTGAATTTTTCATAAATGCAATTTTCGGAGTAAAAAAATGCGATATTATTTTAGAAAAAAATTTTAAAAAATTTTATTGTTATTTTTATTATTATTAAAAAAATGTAACGCCTGTATTAACCCTTCGTAATGGAGTTATACGTTTTTTTCTTTATTTAACAGGTTAAAAGACATAATACGCGAAAAATGTAGTTGAAAATTTATGAATCCTAAAATTGTGAAATCTAAAACTATATATATTAATGGATACGCCAATTCCTTCGACAAAATTTATATTTCTATAATTTTTATGTCGTTAATCTTATCAGTAGTAGTAATAGTGATTTATTGTCAATAGACTACAATTTTTGTTTTTTTTTTTAATAATTATTTACATAAATATAACATCCCAAACGTAAACATTATTAACCTCATTTATTATAGTATTATTCTTTATTTTTTATTTCATTAAATTTTCATCGGATTCAATTTTCCACCGGTAAATATATAAGTCGATATAAATTAAACGTATATATCACGTGGTGATTCGATTTATGACGCTCGTTCGCCTTCATCTTCCCGATACGGTTGCGAATGAATTTCTTCCGATTCAAACGACCGATTCTCGTCGTCGTCGTCGTCCGATGTGTCCTTAGTGCGCTCGGCACTTATCGAGATTAGTACTTTATATCCTGCGCGTGGCAAAAGTACCGATGCGTGTCTCGTCCGCGCCGTTCACGTTTCCCCCCGTCGTAGTATTTGCCGCTGGTGTTCCTCGGCAAACGTTCGTATTTTTCCACTACTGGGTATATACAGTAGAAGCCGGAATAGTTACGAGTTCTTTTCTTTTTTTCTTTTTTTTTTCTTTCCTTGAACTACATTTCCGCGTGAGCTACTCGCGTCCGTTAAGGCACTGCAATAGCGCCAAAGCCACTTTCAGTTACAGTTTTCTTGCTTTTGGTTCCTTCGCTTCTTTTTTATCTCTCTGTATATTCTATCCTCTCGTATCTCATGCTTTCTTTAGCTATTTTACCGCGTTATTCTATCGCGTGTTCAGCTCCTTCCCGTCTTTCGACCGCCCGACGTAGACATCACTGTTTTCTCAGCGTTCGTCGGTGTCTGCGGATTCTTAAAGTGATAAGAAACCGCGCGTTCGGTGGGTCTCTTTACAGCGGATTCTCGAAGTATATCGTCTAAAAATGAACAAACGGTTAAGCAGCCGAACGACCAAGTGGTAGAGCTCACCGTGTGGTCGGACCCTCTTTTTCCTTCTCTTTTCGATTATATGCCGCTACCACTAGCGGTAGTTTCTCGAAGCAACTTCTCACTCTTTATTGTTTCTCCCGCACGACTATACGCGCGCTCTTCTCTATCCGCGGAAAGCGTCAAATAACAATTGTCGCGATTGTTACCGTTATCGTTGAAACCGATTTCCATTATCATTATCATTATCGTCATGGAAAACGCCTTGCCTTCGCCTGTGTTCCCCGCAGCTTTTCCGTTAACGATAAGATCCCCGAAGCATCGCGACGGAGATCGGGAACATGAGAACTGCGTGCACTCTGCGTGGTCTTTCGTTAACTCCAAAGTACGCCTCGCTACAGCGAAGTTTGCGTTGTACTCGCGATGAAACATTTAAGATTCATCGCTCTATTTCTTTTTTTTTTTTTTCGTAATATCGTTTAATAATATCGCGAGTCGCTTACCGAAACTTCGCTATGACCTCTTTTCATATTTTTTTTTATGATGTAAAAGAATTTTTTTTTTTCGATTATCACCGCGAAGTTATGTGATTAATTTTTTAAGTAAAAAATATATATTTCTGAGACACAAAAATGGTTCGCAAAAAAAAAAAAAAAAAATTGTCGAACATCAATTTTTAGAGGACACCGTGCAAACTTCGTAATGTTTCATTGGGCAATTGAAAGCGTAGATAACAAGCAAATAGAGATAAACTATTGAAATTTCAAGGATTATCGGTTGAATGTTGATTCTCGTTAGATTCATAGATTCATTCATCAAACTTAGTGCAATTTTTTTGAATTCGTATACATCGCATTTTTTTGTTTTTTTTTTTTTGCCTCGCGGCTGTTCGCCAGTATCCGTACGGCGAACGATTGTCCAAATTGTCGGAAGAATTTCGAATTTTTCGCTTATCGACAGGTGGTTTTAACGTACTAATCCGTACGACAATCGATAGGCAACAGAAGTTTATGGTATATGCGAACGCCATATATATCGTCATATTCCGGTACACAGTTATGCATTATCATTGGAGAAATTGGTATATTGACGTAATCCCACCGAATGGCGTATTATCGATGATCGTCCGCTCCCCCCTCCCGCCTGTTTGTTCACCGAAATTTATGCTTATTATATTGCCGGGCAAACAGCGAAGAGCGTGTCGGGTCGTTATTAACGGTGTGTATTCCGTTACGAGAGACATTATCTCTGTGTGTCTCTCCGCGCGTCCCACCCGCGCGCTCGTTGCTTCGATACTCGTCTACGTTGCGCTAACGTTTGTCACGTAAATGCCAAATGTCGAGGACACCAATCGTCCCGACCGCAATTCGCCGACGTATGATTGTTATTATTATTATTATGTAGATTATTGTATTTCAAAATATCGCGGACTAAATCGTGAGACGGACGCAGCTGGTTATTGTAACAATATTCAACAACAATACGCGTTAATACCAAAACTACAGCCCTCGTTATTACTCGGTCATCTACATGCACATCGCCTTTGTTATTCTGGCAATAAATAAATTACAAATTATTTTCATCCCCCGAGGGTTGCTTATATTTTTTTTACGAACTCTCAATTTTATATCGTAATTTTCGAGTGCATTACAACGAATGAGTGGATTTGTTGAATTTGCGTATAAAAAAGGTTAAAAAAAAATCAATTTTTTTTTTTTTTTTAAATGTTTAAAATATATTGCAAAAATAATATGATTTTCTTGACATTTTTAAAACAGTATTATATCTGATGGTAGTTTTGCATTTAAATTAATCGGAATATTGATGAAAAGCAATAAGAAAAACGAGAGATCCATTGTTCCGGATTATCGGGTAAAAAAAAAATAATGGACAGTGCTGATAAAAATCGAACTTAGACTCGCCGCCCGTAAAATGAGAGCGTATCATACCACTACTCTCACCCTCCCTCTTTCGGACACCACACTGACCTATTCTCACATCCATTTCGGATGCCCACGGGCATCGCCACTGCGCTCGACTGTTCACCGTTCAGTCGAGCGAAGAGGAAGTAGTTATGGCTCGTGAATAATCAGACCTGTTCCTGGTCACCGGAAGCTGCGCTACGCGTCAGGGACGAGATCCGTGCGGAGCCTTGCTGACTGACCCAACGACTACTAACGGTCGATCGCGGAATATAACGATGACGTTGGAACGTTGGCATAAAGAAAAAATTATGAAATTCACGTGCGTCGCGTTTCCACAATCGTCGGGAATATCCTCGTTGCAGCATCCAACGACTACGCTCTCTTGCGACGGCGTTTAGCGTCGCACAGAGGCATTGTTCGTTTCACTACGTACCCGCAAAACTTCCATCCCTCTCTCGACTCCCGTGCGTGAGGTTTCATTGTTATGTGGGGCCGGCAAAGGGGGGCAGGGGTTGGCGTTGTCTGGTATAGGCGCGCCGAGCTCGCGAGAATTACGAGGCTACCACTCTTCCTGCCGCGCGAGTCCGAGAGGGACGGATTGTTCTCACCGAGCCTCCGCGACGAAACAATGAGAAGGCAAAAATTTCAAGATAGCAAAAAAAAAAAAAAAAAATTAAGCTTCGTCCCGTGAATTTTTTTATTCCAAAAAAAAAAAAGAAAAAAAAAAAAAAAAACAAGAAACATCGGAGTCTCGATAAATATCGAAAAATTGAGTTTCCATCGATTCATCGGACGGTTGATTAAATCCTTTTCCAAGCAATACGAGATAACAAACAATTATTATTTTTACTTCGTTTAAAAATAATTTTAATTAAAACGCGTTCGATGGAGCGTACGCTTTATGATTAGTAATATCGAAACGCGCGTATCGGATCGAACGATGTATAAATAAGCTGTGTCACGCGCCAAATTATAGAAGTACATATTTTATCGTTTGATTGAAAATTAACTCGATGAAACCCGTAGAGTTTGTCGAATTCATATATTTTTTAACGGAAAATCAAATTAAATGAAAATTCATGAGTTCGCGTCATTGCATTTCGTCTGTTATTAGTATAGCAAATAAGCTTCCGCGGATTTTTGTTTGAAGTTTCATACGCAGTTTTTCGCGTATCGACAACGCGCAAAGTCTATTAAATACACGCGTGTCATTTGGCAATTCTGGTGGAGGGGATAAAAGCTTTTTCGAGAGTAAAAGCGGCCCTTTTATTCATTGCTCCGGCTGTACGGTCAGCCATGCAAGAGGATTCTATGCTTCTGACACGAGCAGCGTATGTCTAATGATACGGAAACGACTAGCGGCAAACGAGAAGCCTTTGTCAGAATCGAGAGTTCCGCCTGTTTACTTCCGCGCCACGTCCATCGTACAATAGCTCTTTAAACTAAAACGGTATGACGCTCTTTGTGCGTTGGTACAACTTGAATTTCAACCTCAACTTGATTACCGCGCGCGCGGCAACGGGTATAAGTTTAATACAACACGATAAAGACGACAATGTCGAGGATTATAAATTATTTAAAGCTACGAAACTTATTTCGTTCACCGAAACACTAATAATTCATCTAAAAACTGCTAAATTTGATTATAAACCAACGAAAAACAAAAAAAAATTTATCCGCGAACTTTAATATCAGTCGTTTTTTAGGTTAAAAAAAAACAGATTTCCGATTGAACCCAAAATGACGGTGAAAAATTGCATTTCAACTTTAGTTTATCGCTCTTTTCGTAACCAAATGACGCGGATTGACACCGTTCTCGATTAAACCCGCTTAATACGCCCTTTTATTATCTCCGCTAAGAACTCCGGGAAGCCGAGAGAGTTACCGGTTGGACAGAGAGGGAGCGGGAGCACTGGATGAGAACTGCTCCCGCGAAGCTCGTAGATACCAACTCGTCCGGGTTAACCGAGGACTGTGCCATTTCTCTCAAGGAAACTCTTTAATTACGCCACTTTACCTTGCCAAGGGAATCCTCTTTACCGCGGGGCTTGCGAACGGGTGTTCCAACAATTTCCGAGACGACGAACGCGGTACCAACGCGTTTCTCCCCCTGTCGCACAGTTGCTCCGCGATCGTTCTTGCGGGTTGTATACTCGACTTACAGGAGATAATAACTCGAAAGTTGGACAGAAACGAGAGACTCGCACTTGAGATCAGTTTCTTTTTGGCCGACCGAGTCGCTTTTGCTTGTATTCATGAGGTCAGTTCACGAAACATCAAAATTTCGATGAATTTTCAACCCGAAATAAAATGACTTTCGAAACTTTCCATGAATTTTTATGTCGGAAAAAATTAATAATAACAGAAATTAGGGTTTTTTTTTTTACTTATTTTTTTACGACTGGGGAGGGAAAAAAAGTTGATGACCCAACATCGAGATTCTTCGGCGGAGTCTACTTTCGTATATATCGCGTCTCTTCTCCGTTATCTCGGCTCTTACATTCATTTTACTTTTTCCCATTTTTTTTTTTTTTTCTTTAAATCTCATTCTCCGACCTCTTTCCCGAGCCACGAAAACTCTTTAATTAGACTACGTAAATACCGGTAGTCAGTTGGAACTCGGAATCTCGACGAATTCTCGCGTTGCCTACGATAGATAGATGGAAAGAGAACCGTTTCTCGTTTTCCAACTCTTCGAGGAAATAGTCGAGACGCTCTCCGTACTTCCATTATTAAAGGAATTGTACTCCTCGAAAGTCTCGTCATATTCGCAGATTCGTTTTTGGTTTTTGTTTCATCGTTAAGACAATAATTTCATCACAGCGTTTCGTTGTTTTCATAATTATAAAGTTACGCAAATTAATTCGTTTTTTTTCGTCTATCCGTTCCATTAGTCCTGAAGATAAAAAACTAATATAGGACAATGAAAAAATAATTTACTAAATAATTTTTTATGTATAACTGTAATGGCGAAAATGGTACTTTCTTAAAACTTTCATTTTTCACGTTTCACGTCGGCAATATTCGAGCGATTCATCGCCGTGTATAAAATTTTACAATTTTAACTTTAAGAATGGCGCGATCTCTTTAATCCGAACGAAAGTGGATGTCCGCGCGATATCTATACGCTGTACGTTTGATACACGGCGGTCGGCAAAGGCCCAAGAGATTGCGAGAACTAAAAAGCGAATGAGAGAACAGAGACGGGAAATGGATATGGCGAGGCGAGAGAGGACAGAGAATAAGCGATATAAAAGAGCGGCGTGGTTCGTTCGCGAGGAAAAAAATGTTATAGAACGAAGAGCGTCGGCGCTCGGGGCGCAAGTGAAAAAAAAAAGTGAAAAAAAAAAAAGGGAAAAAAAGGAAAAAAGTTGAACGTGAACGCCAAGCAAGAAAGGGGATTCGAGGAGATTTAATACCAGATAGGATTGAGGGAGGACAGGACGGAGGTAAACATCCTCGGTCCGGTCGTCGCCCAGCTGGTCGTTCGCTGTGAAGGACAGAGAGAGAACTGGTAGATAGATAGTAGGTGGTTTCCAGAGGCTCCAGAGGCTCGAGAAGCCAAGGGAATTTGTATTTTGTCACCCGTGGGCGAGAGTATGCATAGCTAATAACCGTAGAAAGCTACCAGAACCCCGAGGAGATGTGCCAACTATAAACGTGTGAATTTTCTAACGTTTCTCTACGCGACGCTCTCCGTTCTTTCGAGTCTTTATCTCGCTGGACACAGATTTCCCATCTTCCACAACCGCTGCAATTTAGTTACAGTTGTACTTTATCCGCATCCGGATTATTACGCGTATGGAAATCATAGAGAATTCGAAAAATTTAGGAAATCCTTCCGAATCTGAAATCGTCAGGGAAAATCAAGGATTTCCGTAATTCTTTCGATTTTTTCAAGAATTTTTTTGTCCTTAAAAAATCGACTGGAATATCGGGAAAGATGTGTAATGTCTGTAAAATTAATTGAGTAGCTTTCCAGTAGCTTTTTTCTGCTGCAAATTTGAATTATCGTATTTCGAAGTAGATAAGGCAGTGAAGATCAGACACGGATCTTTGGGGATCTTTGTTCGTAAGATTCATCACGAAGTGAGGGATAGGAATCTACAAAATTGTTCTGTGTGTTGTCCTAACTTTGTAGACTGTTTTTGTATGCTTTTCGTTCGACAATTTTCTCAGAACGTGCCGTACAGCTTCGAGAAGCCTCGGGAAAGTTTTACGTTTGTCGCGAAAACGCGATAGTATCCGGAGACGAACCTTAGTCCCGATATACTTCCGTGTAACATACAGAACGGCTACCCTTGCGTTCTTAACCCATATCCCCTGTCGGCACGCTTTTCAGTACTAAACTAAACGATCGTCTCCGATATCTTTTACGTTTTAGGAGGGTTCCCGCGGCGACCGGAAAGAGGGGGGCAAGCGAGGACGCAAGCCCGGCAGGAAGGCGTCCGACAAGGCGGACATGAGAGCCAAGCTTGGTGAGTGAAAAGAAAAAAACGTATCTAAAACATCGAGAAGAGACCCCCTACGGCTACGACTCACGAGTCCGATTTTCACCGGACTTTGCCAATTTCTTTCCCTGTCGACCCCGTCGAAATCAATTTGCCCGCGGAGGGGAAGAAAAGGAATCCCTTTATGAATTTTACACACTCACAAATCGCGGTCCCTAAAAAAAAAAAAAAAAAAAAAAAAAAAAAAAATGCAATATGAAAAAAGAGAAGAAACACCGAAAAAATCAATAACATCGAAGAAATCTAAAAAAATTAAAAAATTATATATGTATCGCGTACAGCGCGAAAACACGTATAACGGCTCACAATTCGGACGAAAATATTGTTGCATCGTAATGAGGTGAAAAAAAAAAAAAAAAAAAAATTGTCAAACTATTCGTTTAAAAAATGTTTCTCACGTGTCTGAAGCTTTGGAGTTGTGAGCAATTGAAGCTTCGCTAATGAGGACGTTGCGGCGCGATGCAAGTGCGTTGTTCTCTATCCTCTGTGTGATAAACACTTTTTTTTTATGCATTCGCGAGTTTTTACGTGGATATAACACGCGAGCTGCACGCTCCGTTTTTCCAGTGTTGCATTGTAGCTGCTGCACTTTGTATAGCAATTTGAAGTAACGCTCGCGGGCATCAAATCGTTTCGGAGTCGGAGTGGATAGGTAAATGGTACGGTTGCTCTTCGCTATCCTCTCACACTTTACCCACGAATATTTATCTATTTTCCGAATGAATATTTATGCAGTTTACTTCTACCCCCGGCGTTTGCAAACGTTTACCCTTTTCCCCGCCTCTCTCGACGCTAACGCAACGCACACCTCTCGCCTTATAACAGTTTTCGTTGGATTTCAACATTCGGTCGTTTTCGGAGCGGTCGGCTTCGTCGGCGCGGGGTGTATTTTGCAATTCCGCACGATGTTTTACCAAGACGCGAAACAAGCACAGTGAGAAATGAGAGCCACGAGAGCCCTTGCGCTACTGTTTCGTATTATTATACATTGTATTTGTACGCCAGACGAGAGGAGATAGCTAAACGCACAGCCTGTAAGAGAGAATGAAGAGCTGCAGCGTGTCGAAAAACTTCAACCTGCTATCGTCCCGTTTTGCCCCATGAAACCGCGTAATTTCCTAAAGCTGTTATGTTCTCCAAGGTAACGAAAAAAAAAAAAAAAAAAAAAAAAAAACGGGGGAGGCGCGGCACGGGGGCAAAGGGGATGTCCTTTTTATTTCAGCTGCAGAAATTTTATAATCGGCTTCATTCTTTCTACTGGCGCCATATACCTCTTCTCCTCGTAACGCGTTCCCACTTCTTCGCTCTTTTTCTCATTTTTCTTTTTATTTTTAATTTTTTTTTTCTTTTTTTGCATTCCTCCTCTCGCCACCCTTTGTTCGTTCCTTCGTCGAGAAATTACGTTTCCTCTCGCGTTACCGCCGCGGTCGCGGCACGAGAGACGAAAACACGAAAGTACCTATAGAAAGCCCCGTATACTTTTCGGGAAATACACGTGAGGATCTAGACTCGTAACTATACCAAGAGATCCACAAACTTTCGCCTCCCTTTCTAACCGCTGCGGATTTCGCGTTTTCTCTCGGTTTCCGGTGAGTTTGACGCGAGAAATCGTGGGGCGTTGTGAAGTGCGGAGAGCTTTATTTTTCGGTACACTTTCGGAGATTCCACGATGTCCCTGCGATGTTATATCTATTTTTATAGTCTTCACGGCATCGTTTTTGTCGCGAATGCGGAAAAGGGGACGAAACTCACGCGGATGATATCCGCCTCTCGTGTGTCATTCGTCAAGTGTTAACCGAGTAGCATCGTTCCCGGTATCCCGCAGCTTCCGACACACTTCCCTTACCTGCGGGATATCTTCTCAGCCATCCCTCCCATCGAAACGATCTCTTACGACTTTGCGGTAACGTCGGCGGGTCTTAAGCGCGATAATACCACAGGGCGATCGTAAAGCGCTTTATTACTTCTGGCAAGTGATGTAAGAAATTTGCAATTTACTCGCGATGGTTTCCCATCCTATAATACACCGATTGCACTGTGTTCTCTATATACATCGACCGACTGAAAATCGCACGGACGTAGTTTTCCCGTATAACTATACAAGTTACGCCTTTATGATTTTAGTAAAGTGACGTTATAACGATACTAAATCAACGAATAAATTGTACTAAATGAACCGAGCGAACGGCTTTAACAGCCCGAAGTCCGTAACGACATTGCACCCGTTTTGCGATCACTTTACGCCAATAAATTGTTAGGCGACATCGTCAAGCGGTGAAAATTGATCATTGAAATCGTTTTTTTTTTTTTACGATGCATTTAATTATTCAATGATAAGGTTATTTTCTTGCAGAGCGCAGTCGGCAGAGTGCGAGGGAGTGCCGTGCGCGGAAGAAGCTGCGGTACCAATATTTGGAGGAACTCGTAGCCGATCGCGAAAAAGCTGTTATCGCACTACGAAAGGAACTCGACATGGTGAGTCGACAAAATTAATAACATTTTTTTTTTTTTTTTTTTTTTTTTTTTTTTTTTCATTTTCACAACTCCAAGTTTGTCCTCAATAATAAGCCGTTTTATATCCATACGAATTCTCCACCCTCTGCTTGACGAACAATGATAAAATTCTTGATAAAAAAAAAAAAAAAAATAAACACGGCCACTATGACAATGAGAAATATACGCGATATTGTATTCCGGTAAAAAAAAAAAAAATGCTGAAACATCGCTTTATTCTGTTTGATGCTTTTTCCATTAATACCCCCCGGCGAATTCATTGATGCTGAGGCACCGTGACAGTTGCAGCAGAGTAGAATTCCAAATCTTTTACGTGAAAGAAACAATCGTTACGGTTTCACTGGGATTTATTTGCGCGGAAATGTCAGCGGTTATTGTGCCAAAAAATTTCCGAGAATTTTTCATTTTCACCGACATAGAGAAGCGCATTTTTTTTTTTTTTTTTTTTTTTTTTTTTCAACTTTTTGTCGTACGCGCAATAGAGAGGGACGTAAAAAGTAAAGAAAAAAAATGAATTCAGCTCGTCCGCTTGCCTGCGCGCGTAGTGACTTCTTTGTGTATGAAAACAAAAAAAAAGAAAAAATGAACGAAGGAAAAACAGTGGAAAAACTCGAAGAGCCGCGCGTTTCATCTTAGACTCGGCTTCCACGTGATATTCGACACCGATCCTTCACGTTCCAAGAACACTTAAGTATCAACCGATCCTATTTCCTTTACTCTCATCGTCTTCGTGTCGATTTCATTTCACCGGGCAAACTATCGCCATTGTCTCGTTATCGGCGTATTTTTTTTTAAATTTCTATACTTTCAGTATCGCGCTTGGGGTATTGAATTGGATTCCGGTCACGTTCCCGAGGGTCTTCAAGCAATGCTAGAAGAACTCGGAACGATGAAGATGGAGCAGAACAACAACTGACCAACGAAGAGAACGAAAATTCACAAAGCAAAGAAGAAGAAGAAAAAAACAAAATCCACCGTTTAAAAAGCTAAAAAGCGAAGAGCCTATTGCAAAGAATATTTTTGCGAGTCGTGAACGGAGCGCAGCGCGGCGGTGTATTTTTTTTTACAGATTCCCCTTTCGCCCCCTTTTTACAGCCGCGCGCGCGATAACGGCCTCGCGATTTTTCACACAAACGTTATTCGGTTTTTTATCCTTTTGTTTTTATTTTTTTATTTTCTTCGATACTGCGGCGTCTCGTAATTTTTTTTTCTCCGTTATTCGAATATATTACGATAGTTTATTGTGTATTTTTTTTTTTTATATCATCGGGCTACTTGTACATTAACTGAGTCCTCGAGGACTCCGAAACCAAGATTTTAATTTACATATCACTCGTTTTCGTTTTTAATTAATGACCCGCAGATTTTCGTTGCCGTGTCGTTTTCTCACGATTTATGTAAATACAGTGATTAAAAATGAAAGAAAACTAACGAAAAGTAAAGAAAGAAAGAAATTCTACCTCGCTATCGCGTAAACGCAGGGTACCTTTTTGAATAATTCGACGGCGATATTGATTGTTCGATGAAAAAAGATAGAAGAAGAAGAAACTCGCATAGGAAACGCTTCGACATTCCTGGTGTGCGAATGTTGTCTCGCAAAGAAAAAAAGGACTACTCGTCGGTTCGCCTCTTCTGAAATACCTGTATAATTCATTATTACTACTAATACGCAAATGTAATTATTTTAATGAAAAGACAGATAAAAGAATCGGCAATTGTATATCGTAAAATAAAATATATAGTTTACGTGATTTCATCGAATTTTTTATATTATCTCGTTATTGTTTTTCGACGAATAATTGTCACCGTTTGAATGGCCAAAAAAAAAAAATCACTGTAGGTAAACAATTTTACGGCGTTTTTCGCGTTTTTCTCAGTGATAAGAGAGCTCTCTGTGTGGCCAGCAGATCGAACCAAACAAAGCAAACTGATAGCCGTAGAAAAAGAGTATCTATGCATCCTTTGTGCAAAAAAACAAAATTTCATTGTTAAAATTGTAACTGAAAAGTCACTGTGACTATTCGATACGTGAAAAACGCTTCTACGATTTCTTCTCCGTCTATTGAGCAGAGAACGTCAATAAGAAAAGTCCATTCGCTGAATACAGATGTGTAAAGAGGAGAATATCTCCATCTCTGTGTATCACACGATTATATCATTAAGATTAGCGGCAGAAAGCTGTCCTGTTATCGTCCCGAATGATCAAAGCAACAATCAGAAACATATTCTCGAAAATGCGACGATGCAAATGATTTCCAAGAGATCGAATGGCGAGCGCTGCGTCTTGTAGATGAAATGAGATTTCTCGTTATTGATAAGTTGGCGAAGTTTTTCAGCGCATATAAAATAAATGACACTGAAGGAAGCGAATTGCAACGGCGATATATAACATTGTGGTGTAATCTGCTGTAAACACACATGCGAGTTGCCTTACAGCGACGTCGAGGGTGTCGACGCGGCGTTAAAAAGGCTTTGAAGCGCTCGCGACACACAGTTCGCTTTCACAAAGTCTCATCCCCGTGAGCGCGCGTATGCGCAGCTCACGTTCGCTCGTGCGTTCTCGCGAGATAACGAGTCGCCCTGACTGCTGCCGCGGATTTTTTTTGTTTGTATCTTTTCTCCTTTTTTTTTTTTTTTGTTTTACTGGATGAAGCTGCGTATGCATACTTCTCGTACAGTACAGCTGTACTGTGTTACCTGCGAGATACGCTTCTTTTTTACACGCTACGGCCGAAACTGCGTGTCGTCCGCATTCAATTACCTCGTTCCCGCGTTTCGCCTCTCTGACGTTCTTCTGATAGCACTCTTTCCGCCGTACGCTTTGTTAAATTTAGTCAAAACGCGACACGAGAGCTCTTCCCTCACTCTCCGAGTTAACCGCGTATTTTCTTTGACGTCGGTTAATCAGCAGTTGAAAGATCCTCTTGTGACCTATTCGCTCGGACCTGAAATCTGTTTTATGCGTAAACTACATGTTGGGATACGCAATTTTTTTTTTTTTTTTTTTTCACAAGTGGGAACGTCGTGTCCAAAGGTATATTAGCTTCGCTCACGCAAAAGGTAATATACGAAAATACAGCTTCAGAATATTTAAACGGTCGTTCAATATTTAGATTTTCGTTGCATTCTCATTTTTTTTTTTTTTTTTTAAGACAGTCTTCTGGTCTAAACGCGGATTTTTTTGAGTTTTCATGGCATCAGGGGTGCCGTCGGAGAACCTTTTTTTCTTCAGTATTCCACTTGAAACCTCGTAGTACCCTTAATTTATTTTTATTGTACACAAAAAAATTTGTAGAGTACCTTTAAGTATCGATAAATCAGTGGGAAAAAACCAATGAAATATTAAACACTACCTATGATTTTTATTTTTTTTACCCGAAAGAATCATCGTTCCGAGAAGACTACCTTAAGGGATGAATCGAAAAAAAAAAAAAAAAAAAATCATGAAAATCGGCCATTTTTATGCTCATCACACTGAGATGATCCCTTAATGGGTGATACTCGGCGAAGTATAGCTTATTCGAAAATCTCTGCGTATTTAAGAAATAAAAGAAATCTGTCGATAAGCTGCCAATCGGCGGATAAAATCTTCCAAAGACGCCTAAAGGCTCTTCACAATAGTCGCAACGTGCGGCAGGAGTTAAGTATTATGAAATTTTTCTCTACATCCCGCAAACTTGCTTCTCTCCTCCTCGGCGAATGGGCTTTCATTACTTTATTTTTATCTATTATCCGGGGATAAACGTTCTCTCTAATTCTAGATTTTCCGGTATTTTCTCGAGTTTGAGGAATATCCTGGCTTTACAGCACAGTAGAGGCGAATTGTACGTGCGGTACGTGAAGGCGACGTCGAGATAGTTGCAGGTGGCATTGGTAGTGGTTGGGGAGGGGTTGGGGTGGAGGAGAGGAGAGGATAAAGTAGTACTATATAGTAGTCTGAGATAAAGGATGACCCTGCGCTCGATCAATCCTCCAGTGGCTTAAGATCGTAAACTCGGCTGGGAAACTTTTTTTTTTTTTTTTTTTTTTTCCGTTTTTTTTTTTCCTTTTTATATCCCATTGCCGAGTTATATAGAGAAACATTAATTTTCACGTCGCCGAGTTCGCGCGCCACGTGGGTGATACCTTCGACGAGACAGCATGCTATGTGCTCAACGTACGCGATGTGTATTTATATGTATAAATTTATGTACACATACGCGCTGTGTGCGCAAACAAGTACCGTACGGTACACTTGGTTTCTCCGAAATGTTCACTTCTCTCGTTGCGCATCCTCTCTCTATTGCTTTCCGGATAACGTACTTCTCGCGCTTTCGTCCGTAAGCTCGTTTATACCCGAGGCTCACGAGATACTTAGTTATTTTTTGCCTCACCGTGGAAGAGAGAACGAAAAATGCTCTCTCCGTCACGAAGAACCCACACGACCCCGTTGGCCCCGTTGGCCCTCTCTTTCATAATCCGATAAAGTGCAATACTCTCTTGAGTTCACGGTGATGTGTGGCTTATCGAATTTGGCGCACTTTCGAAAGCCCTTTTTTTAACAACGCGTCACTGAACCCTGTAGTTTAGCGTGTTGTGATTTATTCCGAGGGTTTGGTAATTATTAATATCAATCGATATTGTTTTCGGGGATCTAACGATACGAAAGTATCGTCTATGAAATAGCGACGCTATTCTTTTATCGTCTTAAAAAAAAAAAAAAAAAAAAATCGGAGTTGTATATTTTTATGCATAACAATTTTTTTCGAATTTCTTTTTTCAAATTTTCAAATCGTAAAAATAATGTTTCCCGATCGCATGTTCAGAGAATGAAAAAAAAGCGTTAGAAGCCTAAATAATACGATACGAAATCCTTGACAATATAGGAAAATTGATAAAAACTTTCCCTTTACGTACGATATAACGAAGTTTTGATCAAATTTGCATTAACAACTTGAGAAATGTTCTGCGAGTGTAATATTCCATTTTGTTCGTTATTACGAGCAGTCGTTGCTCTCCGAGTGAAAAGCGTTTCTCGTCTTCTTTCTTCAATTCAATCAAAATTCCTTATCTCTCGGGTTGCATGTGACTCAGACGGAAGACCGACTCGTAATCGTCTTCGGACGAGAGACATCTTGGTGCCAGACGAGGTGGGCAAACGACGAGGCTTTTACGTCTTCGCGCCAAAGCGCGCGGTATAGCATAGTGTAGGATAGAGCAGAGAGAAAGATCGTGGCAACGGGCGGGATGATGGAGGTAAAGTAGTCTCGAGGTATCGAGTTAAACTACCGTCCTTTCATCGTTCACTGTAAAGTATAGTCTGGAAAACGGCCCGGAGCGTGAAGCACACCCGTTCCTTTTAATATCATCCAACGTTCGCGTATTAAGCTTTAAATTTATCGTAGAAGAGAGCGCGGAAAGTTTTCCATAAACTTGGCTACTCTCTCTCGTAGCGTTTTCTCCATTCCGTAACAAAACGTCGACACCTCGAAACAAAAGCACAACCGAGCGTGTGCTGAAGCGTCCCGAACGAGTTTTGCTATACACTACAAAGTATAACGGAAATGTGGAGAACGGGGTGGAGAACGGGGTGGAGAACGGGGGGTATAGGCGAATCTTGGCGAGAACCCTCCAGAACCACTGATAAAGTACCGAGCGAGTAGGAGAGACTCGAGTACCGCCAGTAGACAGAGTTGAAATTTTTATGGTACATCGTTACGGCAATAAAGAACATTCTTCAACGTCGAATTAAAAAAAAAGAGCTTCAGGAAAAGTTCTACGGCCTCCCCGTGAGGAACGATGCGACACGAAATAAAATATGGTGAATATCCTTACAGGGATTATACCGAGCGATTGGTCAACTGGGTTCGGGGCTGTTATGCTTTCAATTTTCTATAGTGACCCAAGAGGGACGACTGCAAGAGTCAAAGCCGTGACTAACCGTGCATACGGTAGAAAATTAAAAGTGCTTTAGTCACCGCTGCGCGCAGACGTACGAACGGTTTCGTTAAAAACTTTTAACGAGCTCGTTAGGGTGCGGTCCCTTGACGGTCACTGCTTTAAATCGTCGTATCCGACTGAAGATTAATTACTGCGTTGTGGTTACCACGCATAAATAAAATTCATTTCTCACTGTCGTTGGATTTTCTTATTACACGTATTAACGCAGTTGGTTGCGACATCATTATTACCAAACGAAAGCAGCTTTTCCTCGTAATAAAAAAAAAAAAAAAAAAAAAAAAAAAATTGATTTTTATTTAATATCGTCGCGATTAATAAAAAATATGGATTTAACTATTTTTAATCTGCACCAATAAAAATGCAAAGAAAACCAAAAAGATGACATTAAAATCATATGATAGGCAAATGAAAATAGCGAATTTTCAGGATTTTTCATCGCTGATTAACTAATTACTGACAAATTTTAAAAATGTCTTAATTACGAGAGTTTCCGCGAACTGTGACGTTGATGTTGAGTAGTTCTACTCGAAAGCTCCAAATTAACCAAAACCTCTATAATTTAATAGACAGTATGCCGTCACGATTCCATCATTCGAATATTCGTCAATTAATTGACGAATACCGAAACCACCGTAAGCGTTTCCCGTGGCGATCATTCGGTTAAGCAGTTATTATTGTTGAATTTCAATGAAATATACATACCTCGAGTGAAGCTAATGAAAACGCTGCTCAATTAATCATAATTTCGAATCGTGCGTAACCACATCACAGAGTTCTAAAGGGTTAAATAAAAAAAATTAAAAAAAAAGCGCAGTGATGCGTTTTATCTGCCGCTGCATTGACTCGTTTCCGAGGTACGCGTGTCCACTTGATTCGCATTTTGCTCACCCTTAACGAATTCGCTCGTTCAATCGCTCTGTGCCGTTCTCGTTGTGCCTCGATAAACTTGCACTCGAACCGGACGATTTTATATTTTCATCAGCAGAGTTTCCGCGCGAAATAACACGCAGGATTATTGGCCTGAGGCTCTACGCATTAACGAACGGTGAATAATCATTGATCCGATTATCACGTTATATGTTATAATTCGCGGTGCGTATAGCTCTCAATTAATCGCTATTCACTTACATACGAGTTTACATCGTAATCACTTCTGTGGAAGTCACTTGACTGACGTAACGAGTGCAATCGACGTATAAATTTCCGAAAAAAAAAAAAAAAAAAAAAAAATTGCTTGCAAAATTGTTACTCTCAAAGCGTAACAGCAGCCGAAGTGAAAGGCGGATCGGGAAATGGAATTGTTTTGTTAGAGATATCGGAAGATTTTTTTGCACACAGGGAAAGGGCATCTCTCGATCTCTCCAAAGGGACCAATTGATTCGTCATATTTGAACGGAAATAACGATATAAAAATGTACGCAGTGTTTCTTACCTTTGAAGTACTGTAGCCGTTCGTTCGATGCAGACACATTTTTCTTCCAGCTGTTTCTACTGATGTGCCGCGATAGATTTTAAAGAAATATGAAATCATCGAAAGGCTTTAGGAAAAATAATATACGAGAATTTGTTTTTTGTTTGTTTTTTTATATATATTTTTTTACACCTCCGTGTTTCATTCACCAATGGGAACGAATCGTTTTGTCGACATAAGACAGTGTCGTTCGCTTCACGAGTACCGCGTCTGATCCCTCGTTGACCTATACTACTTCCCCAACTCGTCGTCGTTTCGCAACGAATTTGTGCATTTTTCGCAAAAGAGCTGTCGATTCGATTTTTTTTTAAAGCTTATATACAGAACAACGGCTCATATTGCTTTTTTTTCTTCGTATTTTCACTGTATCGTCAACGTTACCATTCGCCAGGGTACAAACACGATCGACCCTATAAAAATGATCCATTTGTAACTCTCACAATAATAATCTCACGCGTTCGTATTTCTCACGTATCCAGTCACGTTGTTCCTCGAATAAATATTATAATACATGCATTCGAGGAAACGTAAATTATTTATACTATAATATCTCGATCTCTCTTAACACTTCACACGTAGTATAAGAATTTACGATTACGAGAGGAACGAATAAACGTCGATTTCATTTTTTTTATACAAACTTTTTTTTTTTTTGGTCATCGAATATTACAATGGTCCGTGTATTCAATCAATTTATCGATCCGTTCGATAATTTGTTTTTTTTTTTTCTAAATTTTTTTTTTTTTTTTTTTTTTAATACGCGAACCGTTCGGACACTCGGCGCACTTTTGCTGATTATATTTTGTCCCGTTTCTTGATTTAATTATTTTCATTTTTTTAAGTTCACATTTTCGATCGATGATTCGTCGAATTGATTCGCGCGATCGAATCGTCGAATTTCCGTGCATGTAGATGCGTAAAAAATGCAGGAATAAAAATGTGCACGAGTTTTTTTTTTGTTTTTTTTTTTTTTGGGTGTTGTGGGGAATTGATGAAGAACGATTTTCACTGAGGGAATATTTTAGAGACCGGCGAATCTTTTCATGTTGTAACGACAATAGTCCCTTCCGATAATATCCTCAGTTGGTATCTCCTCTTCCAGAGGTTCCATTCCCTCCGCGGCCATTCGATCTCTCACCTGAAACACGCAACCCAAAAAAAAGCTTTACAAACATCGTACGACTCGGTAGCGACACATTTCCGGAGGACCCATTAAAAGTGACGATCTGATTCTTTTTCCGATATTGTGCATTACTGGGGGCATTACGACCGGCAACAGCGGTACGCTTTTTACGAATTTTTCAATAGAATTTTACAAGCAGTAATGCACATTGCGGCAGCAGTTACGATAGAATTTTGCAGAATTTTTCAACAGCCTTTTGTAAGCATTGTTCGAGAAAGAAAAAAAAAAAAAAAAAA
Source organism: Buathra laborator (assembly GCA_934046635.1). Classification (NCBI taxonomy): domain Eukaryota; kingdom Metazoa; phylum Arthropoda; class Insecta; order Hymenoptera; family Ichneumonidae; genus Buathra; species Buathra laborator. The sequence continues at coordinate 14,221,432 of OW203900.1, forward strand.
AAAAAAAACGAAATTTACTTGCGCATACAGGACGTCTCTGCGTTGATAGTCTCGAGCAGAAATTCCCCGTTATTCACTCCACATTGTGCGATTGTTATACAAATTTGTATTATGTATTACACTTCGTTGGGTTTGGAGGTCAGACAAGCGAAAAAGCTCCGGATTGTTAGGAAAATACTGTATGCAATCCGTATAAGCAGTGGATTCACTTTACGGGTGTAATTCTCGTAGAAAACGGCGCAATTGTAGAAAACGATGAAAATAATGAGATTGACTGTAACGATACGCTGGTGGGAGGCTACGAATTATCGTTACCATTAATCGCACGGAGCCGCAGAGATACGAATGAGAGAAATCACGGGTACTGTACATTCGATTGACGAAGAGTAAAAAATAAAATAAAATCTGTCCCCTGTGTATCAATCGACGCGCACGGTCTCTCGTCTACCGGAGGCGGTGTATTCACAGGTTCACAGGTCACACAAGCGGTCTATCAATTTTCCGTAAGCCCATTAACTCTCGTGGATTTGGATATTGGGTTTAAAAAAAAAAGAGGGGGGAAAAAATAGCTGGAAACCGCATCGTTCCAAACCGTCGCGTTCACCCGCATCAATTTTCGTGTATTCAAACGCCACAATCCTTTCGCGTATCAACATTTCCCCGTGAACGTTGGAAATACTTTTATTGACTGTAGTTTCATCTCCGGTTACACAGATTTTTGTTTTCCAATCTCGGGCAAATAACTCCCCCAACAGACAGATCCAATACTCGTAAATAAAAAGTTATTCGTACGGAATACAATATTCCCGACCCGCATATACATATCTTCTATGGCATATATTTGAGATGGGATTCTGTTCTTTTGTTTCATACCGTTAATTAATATTCGAACAAAAGAGATGAAATGATTATTATGATGTCTCGTACAGAAATCGATCGCGATCGTGTTCGCGACGCGACGGAATCCACTTTCCCGTCACGTACAGCGTGAAAGAGGCGCGCACACCCCCGCCTCCCCTTTAGATTCATCGGGGCTTCGTTAATGAGATACTTTCTTTTTTAAGACTTCCCCATCCCCCTCTTCTCCCCCCACTTCCTCTCGCTTCGCACCAGTCATAGAGATGCGAAAGCTTGCGGATGCCGGAAACACGTAGCGCCAACTCGTGAACGCGGAAGCAGCTTTTGCGATTCGCTCGTCGTTAACGGTGTAGAATAAAGATAAAAAAAAATTGTGAAAAAAAAAAAAAAAAAAAAAATGAGAAATGAAAATAAAAGGAGCCACGCGAAGGGATGAAGACTGAGTGAGAGGTGAGAAAAAAAGCAACCCAGGGTTACGGAAAAAAGCGCGAGAGACTTGCCGAGAGCTCGAAAGGAAAATATTGAAATGCAAGAGAGACGAAACCTGAAGGGAGGGTGAGAAGTTATCGAATCTCACGGGTATGGCCTAAATTTTCATTCGGTCTGCTGCACAAAAAACTGCGTCGCGCTTTTTTTTCTCTCCCTCTCACCGTGAGGATCGCATACAGTGAATGGTTTCCAATTAAACGAGTACGCGAGAAAAAAAGTGACGGAAACAGCAAAAGGGCGAGCGTAATGAGAGACTCCGTACCACGCGCACGCATTAGACTCGGTTTTTTGAGTTCTTCGCGCGAAAGGTGCGCGAGATGTAAGCTCGTCGGAATAGACGTTGGAGTTAAATCTCGCGAAAGAAAATGCGCCGGAGGACATTTTTACATTAATCTAATACGAGGATACGATGCATACAATTTTCTTTTCTACTTCGAAAACCGCGAAATAACTACGAAAAAGACGAATACAGAAAGGTATAGAAGGTATTCCGTGTCAAGTAATCCCATTTATACGAAGTGCAGAAAAGTTTCCATACAATTTTTCAAGCACATGATGAATATTAGGCAAAATACTCGGAAACAACTACCAGAAATCAATAAATAAATAACAAATAACAATAATTAATAAAAGATAAAGAAAATATAGAATCATAAAAAAAATTTCAATGGCAATGGAATTTGTAAAAAAATTAACTCGGTAATCATCGACCTTAAAAATAAACGTTGACAACATAAAATTTAGATTTCTATATGCATTTTGTAATTTTTTTTTTTTTTTTAAGTGACATGAAGTTTGTGTCCGCCGATTTTTTCGATAAAATAAAGAATGCATTTTTTTTTTACATTTCGCTAATTTTCACGATATTGCTTTCGGTTTATGTTTAAAACAGATACGGTAATAATTGGTTAATTGCGTGACACGACCATCGACCCCCCCCCATAATGTAAACGCGCAACCTGTGCTCACTGCACTCTGCACGTAACAACGGAAAAATAAAAAAAAATCCAAGGATATTCGTATCCGCAGAAGCGGAAGAGAATGGAATATACGGCACGAAGGATACTGGAGGAGATCTCGTTTTGAATCGCGCGAAATATGAATTTCCGACAGTACGATAACACTGCTTGGCCGTTGGTAGCACGTTTTTCGCAGTACTCGAGTTGCGCTCAACGGAATTAGAGTTGGCGAAGGAGATATAAAGAACGATAGAAAGAAAAAAACATTTCTTGAAATACAAGGAACGTCCCTTTCGCTCGCCGAGCGAATAATATTAGTGATAAAGCTTCTTAGGTTGATGTAGTGCCGGTACTTTTTCTCCTCGATTTTCCACACCTTTTCCCGTCGACGCGAGCGAACTCGTTCCGATAAATGCATTATTTTTGTTTTTATTACGGTACACAACATTGCGGAAAATCGGTTGAATTTATTTTCGTTGCGATTCGCCATCAGAGCGGTACATTTGAATATCCAATGTAATTACAGTATTCTCTCGTGATTTATTGAAACGCTTTTTCCGGTACATTTTAATCGCGTTTCGGTTATTACCAGTGTTCAATAGTGCGATAACCTAATGAATCATTACACGCTTCGTTAATGCAAATACGCGAATTTGTTTTGAATCAAATTAAATGTGATGTTGATTGTGGAAAAATGTTTGTAGCCTCATTCGTTCCGTCGGTAATGTACCTACATGTTCGTTTCGCGAATTTTTTTATATATTTTTTTTCTTTCGTTATGCAAGCGACAAAGTAAGGAGAAATTTCGTATTTCTAACAAAGCTTGTGGGGGACTCTTAAAAGTTTGTCCTTTTCATTTCAACCCTCAGCGCCTTATTTCCGGTGCACTTTCGTCTCTGCCACTTGGCCCTTCGAATAAGCGGCAAGCAACTATTTTCCTCCGCAAGCGTACCGTCATTATTACGGGAATTAGGGCCGCGAATTTAGTTCAAAGTTCAAAGAGAAGTCGAAATGGGACTGAGAAACTGATGCGGAAACTCGGAGCATTTTTTTTTGTTGCTTTTCTCGTCACATCTGAGATGAGACGCAGCAAGTGGACGCGTTTGCGGTTGCTAGAGCGTTACGCGGTATTACGAAAAATTTAATTTGTACTCGAAGTATAAAAATATTCTCAGGAACACAATTATTCTCTATGCGAAAAATAATTTTTTCTAGTCGCTCACTTTTACCAAATGTAAATTTAGAATTTTTTTTTTTTTAGCAGAGTTGAGCTGTTTTACCGGTATTTGTCTGTCTATCAAATTTTTTCGGTTTACTCGTCACGATATTGATGAAAATTCATCGATAACGCTGATATGGTAGTTTCGGCAATAAAAAAAAAAGTCTCTCTTCAAACCAATGAGTCCGATGGCCCATCACAGTAGATGGCTGTCGATAGGAGCGTACGAAAAATTCGGTGAATTTCACATTGCCCTGCGGGGGTTTGTCGTTATTTCTCTTTTTCTCTTCGTTTGCAGTAAAACATCGGTGAGGGTGAACGTCGCGTGTCGTAAACAAATATCGCGGAAGAGTTCGCGACGCTGGCGACCAAAATCGATGCGGCGCAATCAAGTTTATAGCTCGTCCGTGCATCTCGTACCCCGTTTATGCTATAGTCTATACGCAATATCAGATATACGCTGGCAAAATACTGCTAGTAGGACGTCGGTGGGGAAGGCTCTTCTTTAATAGCAAATCGATTCGCCTTGAATATATTTACGAGAGGCAAATGTATAAGCCTCGTCGTTGCCCCTCGTCGGCTGTATACGTATATATATACATAGATCTCCTGCATTTTTCGATAAATCATTCTCTTTTGCTGTCTCGCGGTTATGCGAATAACATTAATATACATAAACGATACAGTAGTGAGAACGCATCGGTCTTACCATACACTATATTCCGATGGGTCGCAAGAGGGTCGAAATTTACTTGCTTTGTGGTAGAAAAAAAAAAAAAAAAAAAGATAAATTATTCTCCGCCCGTCTCACGCCCCTTTGAAGCATTTTTCATTTTTGTTTTTTCCCCTTTTTTCTATTACATTCTTATTATATTACATACATTATTTTTATAGTGTTACCCAGAGGAGGGCATCGGTCTATGATAAGAATTCACTTTACGACTCTCCACGTGAATAAACTCAATGCAAAATCCACTGGATTATTACCATTTTTTATGGCAAATGGATTCTTTTGTACATTTAATATCCTATTTTATCGCCTTCTACCAGCTTTCCCTGTTTATTTGCCGAAAGAGTTTTATGTTCCCTCTTTGATTAAGAAAAAAAGCCGCATCAGTCTTTAAGGTTTTGGTGATACTTTCGCCATCGGATGTTTTTCGAATAAACGAGTTTTGGGTTATGGAGCTCTCGAGACTTTTCCGAAACGAGTTTCGACATTTTTTTTTTTTTTTTTTCGCGAATACGCGCGAGTCACACGTATCAGAGGTTGACTCGACTCGAGCAGCTGCGCGACTCTGACTCGCTTCGACTATTGGCAACGCTCCAGAAGTGCAAAAATCACGCGAGAGTGCAGAGACCGCCCTCCGGCCGTAGAGTTTTCCGGGCTGTCGAGGTGCGTCTCGTATACCTCGGTGAGTTTCGCTCGAGCGAAATCGTCGGGCTACTGACCTTACTCTCTCTTGCCTCCCCCCCCCCCCCCACCCTCCGCGTTTTCAACCCAAATACATGATTTGTGTCCTTTATTAAATCCGATATCGGTCGAGACGCGGAGTTAACCCGGCGGGACCCACGTACTACCGCTTTATTTCGGTCGAGATACGTTTCTCGTCCATCACCGATTGAACGATCACCTAACCGCCTTCGTCTCTCTCTCTCTCTCTGTCTCTCTATATATACATACTATAAAACTATTAAATATATATATATAGATACGCTTGAGAGTCGATACTTCTCTGTCAGAACGAATTTTATCCACTCGATAAAATGACCGAAAGTGCTCACCGGCGCTTTCAAAATTAATCCGATTAACTTCGACGGGAATAATGTATTTTTTTTACCGATAACTATATCTGACGTTGGAAAAGCGGGAGATTTGACGAGACAGCTCTCGGGGAATCTATAGTCAACTTGCATTGAATTTGGTTAAATTTTCATGCAACGGATTATTCTGCACGGTTACTTTATCCTCAACGAACTGTGAAATTCGCATAATTTTGCAGAATCGTGCGTAATACTAATTCATCGAAGTTTAATTATTCAAGAGACCATTAACCGTTTATTTATGTGTACTCGAGATTCGGGAATGTTCAGTTACGACGAGGATTTAGTCGTTCAGTGAAAGAGTTTTTAATAATTGACGAAACGCACGCGAATAGCACTTTCCGCTACTCGCGAAATATCTCTAAAAAAAATTCGACTTTACATTTCGACGGTTTAAAAAAAAAAGTAATTTACATTCGCACGTATTTCGCTATCTGCATGTAAAGTGCAATAACGGAAGCCATTATTAAGAAAATAAAAATAGACGAATTTGCATACAAATGTGTCGGCGGCTTTTTTTTCTTGATAAAAAATGGATTAAAAAAAAAATAGGAGAGGCACTTCAATGTTAACGATTTTTCACCAAATTGGATGGAAAATAATGATTTCATGACGTTGAAAAAAAAAAAAAAATACCACTGGTTGGAAAATAATGAATTTTGAATCTGTATTTATGGTTTTCTCACCTGTTCGACCGCTTTAAAAACTCGTATAAGATTCAGTCCCGCGAGTTTTTGAATATCCCGCTCGGACCAACCCCTCGCCAAAAGTTCGGCGAACAGTTCGGGATACTTGCTGACGTCCTCGAGGCCGGCAGGTGTCCTGTAACGATAAAAATACGAAAATCGAGTAAAGTTATTTAAATCAGTGACTATTTTGGATTTCATATCGCGAATCTGATTTATTAAGGACAATCCATGCATACTGTCGTCCAGATAATCCTTTGGGTACTCGAAGTACATTCTTGGAAAGCTCCCCTAAAGCCCCCGATCTTTCTATTCTCGTGTTATCTGGCAAAAGGACGAGAATACAGTGGAAACGAAGTTTCTCTTTGCCTCGAATTGTCGATGCGGTCAAATCCCTTCGCGAAACCATTTTCAATGTGTCACTCTCTTGGATTCGGTTGACTGCAAAGTGCAGAGAAGTGTTTCGGCCAAACGGCACCTTGGCGACAGCGACCGACGACAGAATATCGGTTGGTCATAAATCTCCCGGATTCTGGAGACGTCGTGTTCCGGCCTTAGTTTCCCTAACCTCCTCGGGCTTTACAGTTCTCTCTCGTCTCCTCCCCCCTCCCCCTCCCTTCGTTCTTCGTTGATCCCTCTCGAGAAATTGTACTCCCATCGAAGTTATATACTTCTGGTCGAAACTATTCGCTGCCGAAAGTTTCGTAGAGGAATCCCAGACGAGCCGAGAAGACGATGTGAGGGGAATCTTTTGGTCTCGTTATTCAGCGGAAAATCGCTGGGAAGGTGTTGTCGACACGCCAGATGAGACTTCTATCGGTTCATTCTGTCGAGTCGTGTATTTCCCGGCAATTCATAATTCGTCAAAGAGTGACGCGAATCTAAAGCTTCAAAGGAACCTCTCGACTCAACGGAATCTCTCGAGACTGTTTATCTGAAAAGGCGGCATACTCTTCGAACGCTTCGATGAAATATCGATATCATTGTATCGGAGTATATTCGCGAACACGTATTTCACGCTCTGTATATATTGTCATAAAGTGAAAATAAAGTCAGAATAGCGTATTTTGCGTTTACAAGCATTGAAAATATTATAAAAAAATTTTATATACATATCTATACATTTTTTTTATCGTAAAGATAAAAAATGTGTGTCTTTACATCTTTATTGAAGATTTAACGAAGACTCAGTGTTACGAGCATAAAAATTGATGTTTTTCATGAATATTTTTTCGATGAATATAATTCGCGAATCAGTCCGATAATTTTCGAGTTTGCAATCATTTTCTGTATCACTCTTTCGACGATCTTTGACGATTTCCTGCTTCCCGATAACTCTCTACTCCCCTTATATATTTTCGTGGCGGAATTCCTGAAAATTGATTTTCAAAGGAATGTCCGTTATGGATGACAGAAATACGTCACAAATGAATGATTTCCGCATGACGCGAGAAAACATTTCAACCATTTTCGGGTGTCGCTTGCAAGACGAAATGTACCGAATACACAATAGGAAGAAAAAAAATAAAAAGAAAATCGTTCATCGATAACCAAAGGTATCACCTGAACGCAGCAGTCTCCATTGTTAATATTGTTCGACAGTTCGATCGAAAGCTCGCTTTCGGTTAATAGCCAACTTGGAGCTTTCTGCAATTCTCTCGATGTCGCACCCCTCTCCGTTTTGTGTGTCCCGGTTTCCCCAATCGCAAACCCAAGAGAGCGAGGGACAGTATCAACTCTGTTGAAACGAGGCAACGTGCCGGCAGTGGAGACAGATATGACGGAGGTGAGAGAACTCGATGGGGAAACACGAGGAGAGATGCAGGATAGAGGGCTTTCGGCTTTCGCTCTGAGTGTGTAGGTACTTATTCATGCCACGCGGCTGGCGAAACTGCCAGTTATGTCGACTGTCCCGTGTTTATCGATCAGCCGTTCGTGGTTTAGCTTCCAACATACACGTCTCCATATATACTATGTATATACATATATACATTGATATATACGTATATAGAATGTATTTCTGTACCAATTCCGTAGTTTTACTCGTCCGAAGAGCGGGCGCGATGTACGTAGAGCGAAGCACACAACCAATTCCCGAATTTGAATCCCTTGGCGCTCTCGCGGCTACTATGACCCTCGTCTACACGCCTCCCATAGCCGCCGCTATCGTTTATAGTCGAAATTGGAATAATATCGAGCCGCAGAACGTAATTTAGTTTTCGTATTGCCTCACCGTTTGTGCAAACGCCTCCCGATGTTGCGGCAAAATGTCTCTGTTATTCTGTTCAATACCGGATGTATGCATTCTGGTGTATGACCACCGTTCCAATAATCACTTACGACTCGAGGTGGGAATTCACAAATATTTCATCGTTACAAATATCAATTTGTCATCAATGTCATCAATCATTAATCTATCGAGAAGGCTGTAAATGCCGATGGTTGAACGTTTACGATAATAACGAACGGACGCTTGTATCGCACATTTTGCCGTCAACTATATGACAGGAGTGCGACATATGAAGTCTAACTGTATGTAGTATTCACGTCGGTGGCTTTTTTATTCAAATTTTTAATTTTTTTTCGACATTTTTTTGATTTCGGTAATTCATTAATAAATTGTTGTTCGCCGATTAATTTGCAAATCTTACGCGCGAAATATGTTCGATTAATCGAAACCTCGTGTGTGCTGTAGAAACAAAAACATTTTTATTGAACCGCGAACAGCAATTGCAACATTCCGTTGAAACTAATTAAAAACAAAAGCTCAAGTTAAAAGTATTTTCGTTGCTACGTACCGAAAGGCAAAGGCTTTCGAACTTTGATCAATATCGCGAACAATGCGAACAACTGGGAACTTTCATTCCCGCCGGTTAACGTATCGTATCTCGTAGATCATGACGAAGAAAGAGATCACGAAACGTTGGAGGCACGTGACGGCACGAAGAAATGTGCAAACCAATTATGAGCGAACCTTTTATTGATAGGCTACAAGCACGCTTTCAGCTCTCGTATACATTAATCGTGGAGATAGTCGTTCCCAGGGGAGTCGGATTGATCGATATGGAAATACGGAGACGAATAGAGCGATAGAAAGAATCGTCGCGATCAATCCGACCCGAGTCTGGACGTAACGAATGGAAGCGAATCGGCGACACATTCGTGCAAACGCGCGCGATCACAGAAACAGTAGAAAGAGTTGCTACGAGCGGTACAGCAAGCTGTCGCCAGTCAGACAGTCTTCGATTCCAACTCACTGCACAGTAGAAAATATCGACGGCGAAAAGACACGAAACTCCCGCAAACTACTGGAGTAGAAACCATGAAAATGCAGCTTCGGGCACAGCGCAGTAGAACAAGTGGTGAATTAAGCACAGTCTATAATTCTAATTTGCGCAGTAGATAAGGTCGATGTCGGTCAGACGCGTATGCCTCGCACTCTGCCGAAGTGCAAAGCATCAGAATGCATCGGCCGGTTAAGTAACTGATTGCGCGTCAGTACAGTCTTCATGAGAAGTTCAATCCTAATTAGGCTCGCAGTAGAAAATGCTGTTTGGTCAGACACGAAGCTGACTTCGTCTACTGAAGTATAAAAGATGAAAATGTTTCGAACAATGAAAATTAACGTCCATTCAAGTTACGAAAAATGGTCTACAGCTCTCTCGAGAATATATGGCTCTCCTTCCGTTCATCGAAGCAGGTGCACGCGCCAACGGACCCCGAAACCATATAATAGCAAAGAGAAACACACATATAGAGAGGTTTGCTCGTTTAATTTCATTATTAAGTACAGATGGGCGGTAAAGTAGGTCAGTTGAAAATGGGGTAATGACAAAAGGGGCGGGGATGTGGGGATAGGAAGTGAATGCAGAATACCGAGCGTGTAGGACGGTGTAATGATAATCGCGGATATAATAGGATATTCCTTCCTGCCGCTTGTATGTACGTTCCAAAACTCATGTCCCGCGAGTACGGAGATACGGTACAACAAAGCAAGTTATTAAGCTCCACGTGTATCTATGAATACACGAGCGGTTTCTTTGCGCCTGAGAGAACCTCATTGAATTAACATATACAGACATTCTATACATACAAATATATATGTTCCGTTATCGAAGCAGTTGCATTTGCTCTCCGTCAGATCCAGACTGGACGATGCTCGGTCGGTCGAATTTAATTATTTCACGAAGCGGATTCGCTGTAGCGCGATGAAAAATCGCGGTGAAGCGTGCTGTAGATAAATTTCAGGAAAGAACGATAAATTTAGCTTAGATACAGGAAATTTCTCGGAGAAGTGGTCTCGTTCGTTGGGAGATTAAGGGGAAAAAAAGAGAAACTGGAGCGATGAGACGTATGAGACTGGGAGTTAGTGTATAAACGAGCAAGTGAACGAGCAAATGAACGAGAGGCTAGTGGTCAGAGAAACGGCAGGTATAGGCAGACGAGACCATGAGGCACTGAGCGCGGAGCGCGGAGCTGGCCAATAAGCTTTTACGCGAGATTAAAATTCATATTACTCGGGGCGTGCGAAGAGAAGGAGAGGCCCGGGGGTGGCGAACCGCTACGACAACCATTATCGGCTTAAATGTGTGGAGGTATATATAGAACTATATGTGCGTATGTGTACATGTGTTCTAACCCTGGAGTCTCTCGCACACCCTCGGGTTAACGCCCTCGAGACCCTGGGCTTTAGCGCATGCAGACACACGTATAGGACTCTAACTCCAGCCAAGCTTCCCGTAACCTAGCAGCAGTGGTAACCTCGTTGCAGCCTCGTGCTCCAACCCCGTATACCTCCTCGAGCCGTTGGTAATTAATGTCATAATAATTATCATTAATTGCCCTTGCTTCTCTAACGCTGTAGACCATTGCTGGCATGCTACTGTGCCACCGGCAATGTCGGCTATCCCCACGCCTGTGCCTTTCAACCTTTGCCGTGATATCTTGTTCCCTCGCACTTCCTTTGCGCAGTCACCAAACCCAGTAGAACTCTACCTGTACGCGCTGATCTTTCAGCTTCAAGGATACTGGGAACCCTTTGCGATTCGAGATATCATCCCTCCGAGTTTGACGCACTCGTCGACCCAAAAATCACACAGATTTATGTTGCAATTCTCAAATTAGCTCAGTACTCAGCTGAGCCTCAACGATACCGTCAGTTTGCACTTGCCATTCAGGCTTTTCTTGTACTTCGTGCAAATTTGCTACATTGTTCAACGGTTCGAGGCAAAAGGATTTTTTGTTTTAATTTTTGTCTTCGAACTTTTTATGTGCTTTTTTTTTGGTTTTTAATATTTTTCGAATTGAATTCTTCAAGTTTCATCAGAGCTTCCGAAGCGGTCGGAAGAGAAATTCGACGCTTTGTCGAATATTTTCAACTCTATTGGATTAAGTTTCTTCGAGTGCGCGTTTTCGTTTTTCCTTCGATTGGCAAGAGTCTAATATACAATTATCGTTGATAGTGGCCGTTCTTTACATCCGTTGGACTCCCCTCTTCATTCTCTTATCGATAATCGAAGGTTTCTCTCGATGAGTCTTTCCGACGATTGCTGGGACGCTGGTCGACTGCGAATTCGCGTGAGGTAGTCGGATAACGATAACTGCTCTCTCACGCTCTCAATCGGTCCTGAAGTGTCGCTCCTTGCTAAAAGGTCGCTCGCTAGCAGAGGTTTTATATCGAAACTGCAAGAGCGGAGCTATACTCTGCCGAGAGAGATCACACATACGCGAGAGAGAGTGCGAGTCTGGAAGTAACGATATCTCTCGACTAGAGCGGATATCTCGTCAAGAGTAGCGAGTGAGTGCGCCGCAGAGCCTCCCCGGAACCAGTGAAATTTAATCTAGACGCCGCGGGCTTCTAGATTAGTTTCCAGGAGTCGGGAGAGCGCGATGGGTACGACGGTAGAAAATCCACTAGAACGTGGAACGGGCGAGGAGGCAGACGTTCGCAAACCGGAGGGCTTCTCTGCCGTTCACTCTTCTGGTTTTTACGAGGCTGCGGCATAATTTTACCGTTCTACCGGAAGTAGAGAAAACGACGCCCGCGCGGAAAAAAAAGGGGGGGAGACGACCAACGGGTAGGTATGTATCGCATTCAGCAAAGTGCTCGCCGCTATCACTCGATCCCGTTTCAACGTATACAACACGAAGTCTGGATAACAAATTAATAAATTACCGCGTTCATTGACGCGAAAACCCGATGCTGATGAAAATTTCGACAAACTCTTGTTTATTGCGATTTTTTTGTGATTATTTATGTTCATTTTAAATTTATTTATGCGGTTCGAGACGACATGACTTTTTACCCGAAATCTCGTAATTTCTCAGTGCACTTGATATATTTCCGGGAATTCAAATCCTCCATTCTCATTTAACAGTGTCATCGGTTCATAAATTTCAAATAAAAGTGGTAAAAAAAAAAAAAAAAAAAAAATACAAAGCTAAAACAAAAGAAATGATGTCTGAAGTCTTTCGTAGACATTATGATCAGTGAGATGGGTTGCGAAACGTAGGAATCGCGTAGGAGTCTCTCAGCTTCGTGTATATTGTAACGCGGGGTGTGAGAAACAATTTTCCCGGTAGCAGATGTTTTGAGTCTGGCGCATCATTATCCTACGACACGAAAGACCGTCGTTTTGAGTTCTGCTTCGCTCAACGGGCGTTCGCCACCCTTTCAACGTCTGGAGGTCTTCCCTTTTCTCTCGCGCGCGCTTCCCTTCCTCTCCATTTCTCAGTCTCTCGCTTTTCGCACATTGTTTTCATCCCTCCGCTTGTCTCGCGTATACCAGTATTCATCCTCATGATTTCTTTTTCATCCCTTTTTTTTTAATTCTATTTTTTTTTTTTTCCTTACGTAATTGTTCTCGAGGCTTTTCGTCGTCTTTCGCCTTTTCCTCCCCTGGCATTCCGGGGCATTGCGCGTATGAACCGCGAGGATACTCGCACACCGTACACATGAGTTTACCAACACAGCGAACGCCGGTTCATAGCTTTGCCGACTGCTCGTTCTTGTTTCCCTTCGAGGGCGCAGTGGGAACGACTATGTTCGAGTAAAGCGCGCAATCCACGTCCACGAAACCAGCGTCGACTTCGACCCTTCCCTTCTACCGTTCAACTATTTGTCACCGGGGCGCTTTGTTTTCTCGGGTTGGACAACCTCCCCAACACACCACGACTGCGGAATGGCGGTTATACGCTCGTTCGAGATGAACGCTCGCTGGAGAGAATGAGAGGAAAAAATGAAAAAAAAAAAAAAAATAGAGATTCGAGAACGAGGGATGGTCGGGACATAAAAAAAAAAATTTGTACGCGTGATCATAGCCTACGAAATACTCGGTCACCGTCAGCTTCCCTCAGCTTTTTTGAAAGGTGAAATATTTTCGTACGACGATTTATCAAAAAGTTGTAGTGACAACAAATGAAGAAAAAAAAAAAAAAAAACCGAGAGAACCTCTTCGGGAGAAAAATTTGTTAATTTCGAACCTATTTCTCTTGAAATTCCCAATTAAATTAAAAAAAAAAAAAACACTTACGTTGACTGACATTATTGCAGTACCATCGACGCAGAAGCGATAGAAATTGTTTTTAATTAAATTTCAAAGGATAAAACGAGTTGTTCTCTTGTTACGTAAATGGATGGCGGCGGTGAGTGCACCACGGTGTATCCGAGTAGATACAGATAGTAACGATATCGCTTCACTTCAAAGGTGCGAAGTTAACGTCCCACAATTCACCTTTTCATCTTCACAATAGTTCACAGGGCTTTCGATAATACTGTGCAATTTGTCTGTATCCCGTATCGCATTATATGCGTCCATAATTTTTGAGTTTTTCGCGTATTTCCCGTATCTAACGCCACTTAAGCGCAACGCGGTTAATTTATCGCTCGCGGCGGAACGGCGAGATACAGAAGCTACGCGGAGAGATATAAAAAAAAGGGTTGCAATGAAAATAAAACAGAGAACGCGGAAGGAACGAAGGCGGGTTAAGGTTGAGGGATGAGAAAAAGATATAGAGGTCCGGACGGTGAGTTTTGTGAGCGGATAGAAGCGCGAAATGCGCTTGTAATTCCTCGAGAGAAAATGTAGTTGGTAAACAAGATGTCTTTCAGTCTGACTGATGCCCACAGCTTCTTTTTCGCTCGAGTAGATTTCAACATCTAACCTGAAATATTACATCCCACCGCTGGCATTCTAACGCCGAGATTTATAAAGTTTTTCCAACGTAATATATAACGACTGTCTATACTCGTGAAATAACAAAATTTACCCTCGCGAGCAAATAAAAATCACGATAGTCTCATTTGGTTGAAAATCAATTTATTTAATCGAAGTTTATAGGATTAAAGCAACGAGAGTTTGAATCGGCGTTGGTATTCCGCGACCGCCAGTTCGACGTGTTTCCCCCTCTCTGTTATTTCGTTTTCATTCCGCTCGTCTACCAATTCTATTGTTTTTCATCGCAATTGAACGCGCGTCTCGATTTTCCACCGCAATTTGTGGCCCGAACCCTCTCGGTACGCGTCATCTATAGCAATCGGATAATCGTCGAAACTGTGGAATATCACCGACGTGTATCGTATGCACACGAGTTCTCATTGAGTTTGTGGAAACGGATATTGGGGAGGGGGGGGGGGGGGGGGGGGGGCGTCAAGGGCCATACGGTAAACACGCTTTATATAGATTGATTCAGATAAATTTTTATCCCCTTCGGACTATTCGGAAGAGTTATTCGCTTATTTTTATGACTCCATTCGTGTGAAATTAAAATCGTTAGATTAATTGATCCCCGATATATCGAAGCATATTAAAAAAAAAAAGCTATTAATAAATCTGTCGGAATGTTGACCCGGTGGTTGGATTTCTATCGGTTTTTTTATAGCGAAACTTCGAATAAATTACAAAAAAAACATTTTAACTTTAAAATTCGATATATAGGGAAAAAATGCATAGAATCATCAATAATAATTAATCAAAAAATGTTTAACCCTTTTTTTTCGTATGTGGTTCGAGTTTTCATGACTATATAACGATGTATGTGCGCTGAATTTTGGTATTTTGGATGACACTCTACATCTATGTAGTCAATCGTTTTGCAACAAAGAGCGTCGATGTAAATTGCGAGCACTCGTAAAGTTTCCGGGTGTAGTACTTACAAATTGATCCCATCATAGCCGGCGCCAATGCCAACGTGGTCCACGCCTGCGACCTTTCGCACGTGGTTGATATGCGCTGAAACAGAAAATCGTGAATGCCGAACGATAAATCGATAACGGGTGTGCGTACATTGCGCAAACGAAACGGACGAAACGGTCGAACGTTATACGTGTTGAATTGATGATGTGTGCAGAGTGAGGACGAGCCTCGAGTATTCTCGTACCCTACATACGGGAATACTGTTTCATCGCGAGCTTCGAACTGCCACTGTCGAACGCGTTATTAACTTTCTGTGGGTAACGATAATCGCCGTGCACCGCGAAGCTTTTCCGTTCCTCTCGGCATTCGAGAGCGAAAATTGCTGCTGGTTGGAAAAAAAAAAAAAAAAAAAAAGAAAAAAAAATAGAACCTCGTAGCGGGAATATTCACGTTTGTTAGCCTCTGCTGTTAGCCTATATGCACTCTTTAAATTTCCCCTCCCGTTTTTACTCTATATCTATATGCGCTTCCGTTTTGCGAACCACTGTGTTCGATTTCACGACTCTCTCTGGATCGGTGCATCGGCTATGACCCAATTTATCCAATGAAAAACGAGAATTGTGAAAAGACCAGAAGAAAAAAATTACATACTATACTTACAACGAACATTCACAAGGGACTTAATGATTTTTTTACGAAATGCTTACTTCGAGAGAAATTTTTTTAAAATTTGCTTCAACTTTCCACTATCGTTTTTAATTCGATTTATGACGATTTATGAAATAAATCATTAATTTTGCATATAATAATCACACTTTCAAATATGTTTATAAAATTCATTAAATTAGGAGGAATATTCGAAATATATGTATTTTTAAATACGTAACATTAATTCAACTATTACTGAATGAAATGAATTAATCGACGGCATAATCCTCTTTGTAGCAAAAGTACCTGCGTATCGCGCGTACGTATAAATTCGTATTAAATATCATTATTCAATGGAATCTTCCACTTCATATAAATACCCAAATTTCAATAGTATTGATCGTGTAATGCCAATCATATAGGTTTATAAACTAAGAGCCAATTATACGCGACCAATCGCCCTTTGTTAGGCCGTCCATATTATATTGAAATTTCACTCCGCAAACTCGCGATATGATTTGTAATTTCATCACTCAATTAATTTTTTAATAATTTAAATCCCTTTTTGACGAATTCTCTTACACAGAAGTCGTACTTTCGTTCCGTTTTGTTTGTCGATTAATACAAATACGAATGCACGTTAATCTCGCTGCACGGTAAATTTATAGGATATATTGTTACAAAATTGTTTAATAATTGTCAGAACTAATAATTTTCAAAATTTTAACTTTGTCGTACCTATGCATCGAAGTACGCAAACTGGTGGTTTGAGTTAATTTAACGAAACTCGACGCCCGCGAGGGCAGAATGGCAAGTTATAATGCGTCCTATGGGAATCGAACCCCTGCCGCGGTTGCTGCTATAATCAGGCGTAAATTATTCAGCAGCGCGTTTCTCGCGATAGACTAAGGGATTAAGGAAGGCGGTTGAAACGCGAACTGAGAGGGTTGGGGTGTACGGCGGGGGGGTTTCGGAGATGTTCGAGAGAGTGGCCTTGACAAGGCTGTTGGAGCTTTCGCCGCACAGCCGATATACCGCCATCGCGTGGTTTCGCGTCTCATAATCCTGTCGAGTCGGCGAACCGAGAATGCGCAAAGGAACGCTAACCGCTGACAAGCGAAATGAGTGTATACTGATATTGCGACGTCAAAGGGGGGGAGCGAAATAAGCCAAAGCTATTAGACGAAACTTACCAGCAACGTCTTCGAGGGTCGACTTCTCACCGCAGCTTATGAAGTGAGGATAGAACGACACCATCACTATACCTCCCGAACTCGCCTGCAATCGTATATAATGCAAGACGTGATGGAAAATGTAATGAATACACAGTAATTAAGGGATACTTCGTGCTAAAAATGAGGATTTTTATAGAGAATTTATTTTTTAACGGATTTAAACAGATGAAAAAAAAAAAGAGGGCATTTTTTTTAAATACTCTTTTAAAGGATTTTTTCGTTTTTAAGTACGGATTAAAAATGTAGTGAATTTTAAAAGTTGGCGGATTTTAAAAAATATATGGATGCATATAAATATATACTTACGAGAAGCCGGAGAGCGTGGTCTGGTACGTTTCTCGACGAGTTGCAGAGAGCGTGTGCACTGCTGTGACTGAATATGACGGGTGCTCTCGAGGCGCTCATAGCGTCGAGCATCGTCGGCACCGAGACGTGCGAGAGATCGACCATCATTCCCAGTCTGTTCATCTCCAGTACGATGCTCTGAAGCAAAAATATTCCGAGGGTTTACCTTTACAGCAAATAACGCGAATGTGTGTCACTGCGTTGCTGAAGAATAAAAAGTTGCAAAAAAAGACAACATTAAAAAAAAAAAAACACGTTCGCGTGAATGCCGGGACAGTTTCGAAACGTACGTTCCGTGGGTTGCTGGAAGGGCTCTTTGGCTCGAGAAGTGAAGGGGTTAGAAAATGAAAAAACGAAAAAAAAAAAAAAAAAAAAAAAAAAAACGTCGTGAGAAAACCCACGTTAAGTCACTGACACTTATTGCTTCGGCTGCTGCTGAGCCTCCAGAGTCAGAATCGGCTATTCTCAGCACGAGAGCGCCGAAAGACTGCGACAGAGAAAAAAAAAAGAGGACACGTTTTTCCGTCGATTCACACCCTGAATTCCAATGTGTCTCATCTACCTATTCAGTGTCAAGCAGAAGAATCCTTTCTCACGTAGAATTTCCAATCTTTCACCATTGAGAAAAATAAAAGAAAAATAAAAATGGCCCCCCTATGGATAGACGATCGACAACATTTTTTCGTCGGTTGCAACACTTCTCAATGCAAGAAAACGCGATTCGTATGGAATGCGAACTCTTTCCACATTTTTTTCTCATTCCAGTCTTTGAATAAAAGATTAAACAATAATCAATTCTTTCTTCATGACTGGGCGAAAAAAATATTATTTATCATAAGAAAACGCAACTTTTCGTGTAGCATGCCTCCTTGACATTCCATTTCTGGTTTACGTGTTATTTAACCGCGGCGTTTCGGAACGTGAAATTCTACTGAGTCACGCGCTATATTCGTCCTCATTAATCTTTACGCGTGTATATCTATATCCCTAGAATGCAGAGTCTTGAGACTCGTGCACTCGAGATTGTTTGATAACGGGGTCGAGGAACCATTTCATTCGCGCGCCCGATATTCGAAACACGCGTCCAGATAACCTGTGTACGTCGTTGTTTCCCCGAGAAGTGGGCGGCGAGTTAGAGTCGACATGAGAGCGGAAGACCGCGAGGCTGTATAGCCAGCGTCGCACGATCTCTCGGTCGTTTCATCCCTCGAGAGTGCGAGAAAGTGCGATATAAAGGAGAAATCTCTCTCCGAGGTCTCCACCTTCTCTCCGATGCGAGATCCTTCTCTCCGCGACATTCGAAACGACAAGCGGTTTCGCGAGACGAGAAACCGGATAAACTACTAACCCGCGTCCAGCATCCCTCCATTCCCACCGGTTACTGTTCGTCATGCGTTCGTTCTCGAGTTTTTGCGGGACGCTGCGGGATATCTCTTATCCCGCAGTGTTGCCGCGACGTCGTAAAGTGTCGCTCTCGGTACTCGAGACGAGACCAAGAGCCGCGTAACGCGACGAATGCTGTACCGCATCTTGAGATGAAGAAAAGAGCGTTAGCTCTCTCGAGGAGGGAAAGAACGAAGTTTGGAACACGCCAAGAGGGTAGGGAGGAAAATGAACGAGACGGAAGTGAGATAAAAGTAGTTGTACAGGAGTGGGTCGTTAGGTCATTCCGATTCGCGTCTCGTTTTGCAAAAGTCGTTGCTGACATCGAATTCTTGGTTTTTTCATTTTTTCTTCCTTCCTGGTGAGATACGCTCCACCAAGTACAAATATGGTCGGATATACCCCAATAGCTATAAGTATATTCGTTTGAAAGAAACCCGCGAGAAGAGCAGAATTCGGAGAGGTGGGGGAAGGTTATAGTTATACTTGTGCAAAAGAAGTGAAATATAGTCGTGTAGAATCTGGCGTTGGGTACGAGAAAAGGTGGATAAAGAAATGAGAGAAAAATGAAAATCGAAAGAACGAGAAGAAGAATGGTAGAGAATGGTAAAGAAAGGAGAAGGAAGCGGAGAAGAGAGAAAAGAAGGAGGAAGTAGTGAAGCAGGTAGTGTGCGGGTGACACGAAGAGTTGATGAAAAGCACGGCCAGCACGTTAAGCCGGGCTGAGCCGACTCTTTCCATTATTCAAGCAATTTATTTTCCGCGAGGTCTGCGGGACTACCAGAGAGAGAGAGAGAGAGTGAAAGAAAGGCAAAGAGAAAGAATACGAAGAAGCGAGCGCGTGGTGTTTTCTCTGTGTTCGCGGGTGCGCGAGGTGCAAAGGGTGAATGCGAAACTGCACCGGTACCCCATCGGTGAACTGTGAGAGCCGTGGGGGTCGTAGCGACGAACGAAAGCCGAAATGGCGAGGGGAAGGATATAACTGGCAGTATCCACGAGAAGAGATACTATCCGATGTGGGAACCCCCGGTGCAAGAGATGTTTTTCGATCGACGGTTTGCCAGCCTATATTTCTTACGGGAGTACCGACTCGCACTCCGCGCCGGGATCAATTTCCATCGATACGGCGAGATCGGGTGTACATACCAACGTATAGTGACGCTATATAGGGCTATGGTAACATGTCGATATCGTTTGTAAGAGATATATTGAAGCCGAACGCGATCGGATCCTATGGCTCCGGCAGGATAGTCCCTATCGGTCTGTATAGACCCGCTTTTCACCCCTCTAACGTTACTGCACTGGAATACCTATGAAACACATTTCGTCCAAATTTATATATACGACTGGGAAAGGTATGTCTTCTCTGCGATGAATCCATGTTTTCATATTTATAACCGTACCGCGTGTCCTCGATGCCCCAACGGTAACGAAATGAAACCCGTATTCTCTATCCGTAGTGTTTCGCAAACGAGAATTCTAAGACATTGAAAATTTATCGGCACTATTTCAACTATTTTTCACTGAGATACGTCGGAGATACAGTTTCGAAAAAGACTTATTGTATTGTTAGTACCGAACTGCGTGACGGCGCTCATGATGCTTGAGGGGCCATTTTATTTATTAGATTATTATTAGTATCAATTCTCGAACACTACATATCATACTTTTGTGTGCTTCGATCTTTTTGGCACAATTCCGAAAAAAAAAAAAAAACGTATTTTTTGCTTTTTCTTTTCAATATACCGATTGCGTGTATTTCGTCCCGACATATTTTGTGTCTGACTCATGACATTGCCGAAAAAAATGTCGAAGAAATAGAAACAGATGAGAGATCGGGCATTGCGTAGGGTGGTTCGATTCGCAGAAGGTTCGTCTCGATACTTTGGGAAATTGCCCTTGCGAATCTATCAATGACGAAGGGATGTCGTTTCACCAGTGGAGCAGGTATACCCAGCGGAGTGAACAGACGAATGTAGGAGAACCGGCAGCACTTGACGCGATATAGTATTTCTCACGAACTCAGTATATATGCCATTTTTTTTTTTTCCTTCTTTCTTTGGGACCAATTTTTATCGATACACAAACCCAACGATGTAACGCCGAGGCGCGTGAAAGAAATGGATGAGCCCGGAGCGTGGATCTCGTGATATCGAAGGGTCGAACGAGAAGAGGGTTCTCCGCCGTCCAATTCACTATGGTACTTTTGCCGACTCGGAGTTTGGACTTCGCGAGGGTTATTGTGAAGGAGAGAAAAAAAAAATGACGGAGGAGAAATCTTCAATCTTCCCTTCGCTGCGACGACAGCGAGCCAGCATGTCGGTGACATTTTTTTTATCCATTTGCCCACCGGTTGAAATTTCCATCGAAGGAAACGATAGTTCAGCTTTAATCGAATTTCGGCAAACGCGCTGTATACTCCTAAAATTATTTTTTCTCCGTGGATCTTTTTTTTTTGTCAAAAAAGAAGTTCAAGTGGCTCTTCCGCAGTCTCTCGAGATATCCGCAAAGAGTGTAAAGAAAATTCTGTAAAATCGTATAAATTCGCGTCCAGTCCTTTCGCGAGTGATGAAAAAATCTCGTATACGTAAAGTGTTTCGGATCTTTTCAAGTAGCTATGTAGATTTATATCTACTATAAATGTATAGCTGAGAACGTACACATGTATACAGTAGTACCCGGTCGAGGGTGGAGATAAGGACGCGTTCGAGAAGCTCCGACGAGAGCAATTGCAACGGTATTGAAACAGGTAAAAGTCCTCCTTCGCTAGAGAGAAGCCTCGCGATGCTGTGCGAAAGCTCTCGCGAAACTTCTTCTGTTTATAGCTTTTCGGGGAAAATCGATAAGCGCCGAACAGAGTTTTCCCTGATTGATACGAATTCGACAGTGTGGTGGAAATGGGGTCGAGAAACGTATATATAATAGTTTCTACTTTACCGTCGTCGTATATCGTCACTCTGTTTACTTCTTTCGATCCTCGTAATCTCAGCTTCGGCGCGAGTAGAGTCTTTCGCTCTTAAAATAAAATTGTAAAAACTTATCTTAAAAAAAAAATCTTCCGCCGTTCTCCACGAAGTTTATTCGATCATTCTGCAATCTTTTTAATGAAAAAAAAAAAAAAATCTTTGAATCTTTGAACGGAGTTTCTTATTCGAAAGAAAAAGAAAAGCGATGTTTCTTCGACAAAATTAAAGTATTTACGATATTGAAGATCATTGGAGGAGTTTAAAAGTTCAATTTTTAAAAATCCATTTACACACCTCGTTTGTGTTGTTATTGTGTCGAGGTTTTGATATTTTATATAAACTTTTGTCGGAGCCGTGGCAGGAGCAACAGCATCCGAAAATACGTGGCGAGAGCATCGGGCAACATCCCTTCACTCGACGTAATGTGCCGACCAGCATCTCCTATGCCCTCCTTCTCCTCCCGCTTCTTCTTCTCGTAGTATAACCGAACAAGTTTAGTTCCAAAACTCGAGACATAACAAGCAGCAGCAGCAGCAGCAGGGTGCCCCTTTCTCCGTTGATACGAGAAGCATCCAGCAGCAAGCTAACGGTACCTTCAACCTATAGGAGATATAGCAAAAGCCGTAGCCTCCGCGTTCGGCCACCTAATTAGACGAAAACTTTCTGGGAAACGGCTGGCAGCTGGTTTCAAAGGCACCTCCAGAGAAGTACGTCGAGGTCCTCCCGGACGGCAGCCGGTCAAGCCAAGTCGAAGTGAGTAGACCTTTCGTGGGGAGTAGCAACGCTTTCGGAAAACTCGAAAGGGTTTCTACCGGTACCGCCTTCGTCTCCTCCTTCCATTCCTTCCTTTCTTCACCGATGTACCGAGATATTGCGCTTCTGAAGAGAGCTCTACGCTCGACTATATACTCTACTATATGCGCGCTGGAGGCGTAGTCCCGACGTGCAAACTCTCATCCCCTTCGAGAAACGGGAAGAAATTCACCGGAGTTTCACATAGCAGTGTCGACACTCGCGCTCGCTATATCCTTCGCTTTCAACGCCACTGCTTTCGCGAACTGACAGCCTGCGAGTGTGAAGAGTTGAAGTGTAGTTTAAAGGGCGCGGAACTTTGCACTTTCGAGATGTTTTACAATCAATCATTCATACGACCGGAAGTTGGTCCTTATATCGCAGATATTAATGATATCCAAACCGGTACATATTTTTTTACATAAAAATCAATGAGTCTATTATTTGTCGTAAAAAAAATGCATTTTTAGAAAAATATCTGAATATTAAAAGATATCGTAGTCACGAAATTTCATAGAATCGAAGCTTTATATTGATGACTAGGGGTGTGTTACATGCGTGAAGTTTCGGCAATCCTACGGTTTATATTCGGTCAGTGTGTACCGCTCGAGTTCTCTAATTAATTGGGAGAGGTATGGTTCGGTATACCGATGCGGCGGAGGGATGAACGACTCGGGTCAACACAACACCGGGCGTTACTAACACAGAAACGGGGATAAGGGAGGGACAGTTTCGACAATTTCGATTTCCGGACACGCTCTATCGCTACAGCACGCGACTAGCACGACGAGGCACGTCGATTAACTCCTCCGGGGCTGTGGACGCTTGTGTAACCCGTTTATGTTTTTTTTTATTTTTATTATTGCCTTTTCTCTCATCCCTCTATCGCCTCCTTCCCTTTTCGCCAATTAGACTGATTCGCGATACGAGTTGGTCGACAGGATTGCCGATGTTATATTATATATATATACGACGAATATGTTGTTATATACCATATATATACATATATATGTTGGTATATATCCGAGAGTTCGATCCTGGAAATCTCTCGTGGGGATTGTGGAACGGAACGCCACAAATTGGTAGCGGCAGGGATATCCACAATCCTTATAGCGATAACGATAGCATCCGTCCGATATGCACTCGATCTCGATGTTGGCCAACAACCGGCAGAAATATTCTTTTCAATTCTCCAGAGCTCTTCCACGATCCATTATTCGGCAAATCGTCTAATTTTCTTTCGATCTCGCGAGACGAGTGAAGACATATCGATGAGAATCTTCGGTGAAACGAAGATATATACCAACGTTACGTTTTTCCAAAGAGGCTATGTGTCTCTTCGATTCGAAGAGCAATCCTCTCGTTTCTCGAAGGAAAAATCGTTCGGGGATGAGAGAAAACGTGAGGGATGATAGTGGTTTTGGTCTTAACCCTTAACTTGAACGTTTCGAGGTCGAGCACACACTGCTCTCTTGGCCTCGATTCGCGCTGAGGCTATATAGCGGCAGAAACCTGAGCGTTCTTCACTCGAGAGCGAAGCTCCGTTTTCTCTCGCTTCTAACGTTCTTTGCTTTCTCAGTTTTCTACTTTGGACAGTTTACTTAAATTTACTTTTTCGTTAACCCAAAGAAAATCCTTGGTAAGAAAAAACACTCATTGAAGGGTTTAATTAAACAGAGAAGTTAAAAAAATATAATTCTCAGTGGAAATATTTATGTAGGAGATGTGATCCCGCGTGTTGATATTTCGAACAGTATTTCTCAAAAATCAAACATTTCTGTAGTAAAAAAAAAAGAAAAAATGAGAAAAGTATTATTATCTTTTTTGAGATCCCATTACGATTGGACATCGTATTTTTCACATATTTAATCGCGATATATATAGAGTTTTATCGGGCTATTCTGGTGAACACTATTCGATTCATATTACGGCGCGGGTTACTACTATCTGCGAGAAATCAATTAATAATCGCGAATGATATGCGTCAGACATCGAATATTTATCGGCGAAGCCGTATTTCCGTCGGTTTCGTTTACGAGATTTGATGATATATAGCGATTCACGACAACACCGAAGTGACTCTCATCAGTCCGCAATTCGTTGTCGTTTAGAGGACTTAACCGTATAACGCAAATACCAGTCGAAGGCGCATCGATATCGTTTTGCGATAGACGCCCCATGTATGTGCAACTGGAAACATTCGTTGTGCGTAGCCATTCCTCCCTCTCGTTTCCCCCCAAACAAACTTTGCATCGAGCGTGTGCGGCTGACCATTCGCGCATTTTACTACTGAACCCCGTCGATAGTCATACCTCTCTGCGTGCTCTTCCCACGTCGCCGGTCGTTACCACTGCTACTCTCGGTCGCGTCATATCTCACCCTTTTACCCTTTACCACGATCGACAGAGCCGCCAGCTACCCTTTCCCCACCGAACGCAATTCACCCGATATTTTACGAGCTATTAACTTCGTGTTACCGTTTGACGAGGCGAAGGATAACCGGCTTTGCTGGCGCATATCCCGGTTATTAGTTATCACCGGACGCGTCTGACCCAATCCTACTTTTATCACTGAACATCTCTTACTCGTGTACATTCGAATAACTTCGTTTCTCCTACTGTACCTTTGCAATAATCGAAAAAAGTCGATTACACACGTCGCCGTTTCCTTCCCTCAAGTGACCACAAAAGATTTCGGATTAAAGGAGCCCTACCGATGTGCCGAGAATTCCGTAAGAATGAAATTATCGAGCGTATCGAGGCCACATACTTCGCTTGCTTTTGAAAGCGAATTCTCTTATCCACTCGGGGGCTATTATTGTCCGTAGCAGGTTTCTCGAAGTGCTTTGCACGCTGCTAACGTCGTGGTCTTGCCATTACCGGTTAATCTCCACTTGAAACGCGTTTCACGTGTACCAGGAAAAGGGTAGAAGGAAGGAGGCTAAAGTAGAGAGGACGAGGAAGTGTGGAACGGAGGAGAACGCGCAAGTGCCAACATCCCCGCCGCTTCGGCGAGCGCACGCCATTGCAATTACCGTTCACGTTCAAGTCCAGCAGGAAATCGAGAGCAAGGAAACGCGAACAGGAGTAACCGAACACGCTGCTCTTAGATCGTACATATAAACCCTTACCATTTGTGGCGAATTTAAGATAAGCTTTGAGATATAAGTGAAAATTACTCGACTACTTTGTAAACATTGCGGTAGTCAAAAACGACGCAATCAGCCGGCTATTTCTTCGTGAGCGTGAGAATCGAGATGTAAGATTCCCCAGAATGTTGAAATGCCGAAAAACGTCCTTTAGTGTTTCGGAATCGGCATTTTTCGTTATTTTACTCAATTATTGCAGTTTTCATGTGCTACGAATGTTCTACTGACAGTAAAATTCGTTATTTACGGTTCCCAAAAAACCATGTGACTAATTGCAATGAATTTTTTTTTCGTACCAACAAAAAAAAAAAAAATTAAAAAAAAAAAAATGTTTGCCATTTTTTGGTATTAATCCAAATGTTTGAAGGTTTTTGACTGATAAAATCTAAATTCCCGTTACTCAGAGTACATGAGGAGTCGTAGAATTTCTGTAATTGAATCGAATTGATTTATTTTCTTAAACTGACGTTCGAAAAATTTGTTGTTCGAGTCATTGCTATGGAATAACGACAGCTATTTTCTTACATCCGAACGAGAATACAACTCGTCATTGCGCTCCAAACTTGTAAAGGATAAACACTTTTTCCTCGCGAATAAGAACGAGAATACACGAGAGAATAGATGCGCGCATCAACAGCAGCAAGTTGCGTAAAGAGAATCGTAGATGCAAAGCTCTTGACTGGGGCTTCCAGACCACTGCTGTTACTGTTGCCGTCCACTGCGGCTGTATGCGACAGTACTAGTTTCAGAGTCCCCAAAGCAAAACGTCAGGAGCTTTAACCTTCTCCTCGCTGTCCTCACTCGTCACGAGTGTTTCCTACTCGTAAGACCAAAGAGAATCCAGACAAGCTACTAGGAAAAAGACGGAGACGATAGAGTCAGAAAATTTACGTCTTTTTTCTCTCTATCTCCGCGTTTTTATAACGTACAAGTTTTCGAGCGGTCGACAAACTCGGAAAAACAGAAACAGTCTCCTTAGTTTTCTCCGTTTCCTACTTCGCTATCGGTTCTCGTATTCTCGAGGAGTTTCAATGTGTTTTTCTATTTTTTGTGTTGACTACGCCGCAGTAGTGTGATCGATTTAATGGTTTACCATAAGAAGGCTCTGTTTTTATATCTGCGACTATCCTTTATTCATCTTTCGTTCCGATATTCTTTTTTATTGTTTTTCGGTTTTCATCCACTTATTTTATTGGCAATCAATCGATTCGTCGAACTTCCGTCGACGTTTTATCGACAGTTGGGGTTGGGGTTGGGAACGGGAAATTAAATACTCAAGAAACAGAGGAAATGTAATGAAAAAAAAAAAAAAATTGTCCGCGGAAATTGGTTTGCAGCTGCTGTGCAATTTTCACAACAGTAAACTCATACCGACTGCGTCTGGCTTCAGTGGTGTAAACTACATCGAAACAAATTAGAGAATCAGCAGAAGTTCCGAGTCTCGTTTTTTTGACTGTTTTTTTTTTTTTTTTTTTTTTTTTCGTTGCTCCCTATCGTTGAGGCCGGAACAGGGAATGCCGGATACATTTGCTCGAATGTGTTTTGCCCCGCGAAGGCACTAGTCTCCCTATAACCACGCGTGATTCTGCTGCGGCTCGGATTAAGGTTCTGATTAAAAATTCCGTGTATACCGGGCAGCGTATAGAGTGGAATATTTCCGGTCGACGCTTATATCCACTGCCGGTTGAGCTCTCGCTACTCTGTGCCACAGCATCACCAGCATCCTGAGCCTCTACCCCGCGCGGATTAGGCTACGGAAAATCCCTACTTGGACACGGTGCGGTAGTACGTAAAAGGACCCAAAATTATGTAAACCAGTGGTGTGCGTTGCCTCCTGGATTAAAGTCTATTCATGAGAGGATTGCGAGAGGGTGGTGGGGTCGCGCGAGTTATATTATACGCGAAATACGCGTCCCTCGGCTATGCGGTCAAAATATCGTAGAATTATTTAATCTTTTCGTCGTGAGACTTTCGGGTTGAAACATTTTCATGAAGGGTTCATTTTTCTTCGATGTTTTTATGGTTATTATTATTAAGATATTTTTAATCCTCAAAAACAGTATTTCCTCGACTGTCGACATTCATAAATCCAACGACATATTAAAAATCATTTGTGTGAAAAAATGTCTTGCAACGGAGTCTTGTCATGGAACGATAATTTTCATTAATTGACCGACAAGTGCGGTCAACTTTTTTTAATATGTGATAATTAAAAAAAAATCTTCCCCATGGTCGCTCCACCGAGTATGTGGAGAAGAAACATTGTTTTTTTTTTTCTGTAAAAGTTATAAAAAACCGAATCCCGTGTATACGATACGGTTACGAAAGAATGTGTGACGTTTATTTCTCGTAGACGAGAATACCGTTCAGCGCGGAGTGAAAAAAAAAAACGATGAAGATTTTTTTCTCCATGCCGCGTACGTACGTCCGTAGGTTATACGTTGGTTATACGTGGAAAATGAAAATAGACGATGTCGGAGGTGAATATCTCGTCGTTGTCGCAGTTACTAATGAAATAAAAAAAAATAAAAAAAAGTAAAAAACGCAAACAAACAAAAAGTAGATGAAAACGGAAAGACAACACGAGACCGAAGTGCAGTACGCGCGATACTCTCTCCAGGGAGAAAAAAAAGTAAGACACCGGCAGCGTCACAGCTACGTCCCGCGCATATTTGATGCAGAATCTCGCGAACCTCGCGCATTTTCCTTCCGTTCCACGTCTGCTTATGCCACGTTTACGTATTTACAGAGTCCCGTCGTCGGTCTACTCCCGTGCATTTTTCTATCTTTCAAGGCAAAACTTCCCAACGTCGAGACACACTGCCGAGCAGCAGAGCAGAGCACTCAACTACTGGGAAAAGAAACGAAAAATATACCGACGAAACGAGTTTACGAAAAGTTAAAAGAGTTTGAAGAAAAATTTCTTCCTCCGCCCTCTGTTCTATTGTTCCTTGTCTCCTCTACCCGTCGTTGGGGAAAACTACTATTTTCTTGAAAAAAAAAAAAAAGAACAAAACGAAACAAAAAAATATATTGCATCCACGTCGACGCGAAGGTTATACCCGAAAAAAAAAAAAAAATACAATATTTCATTCTTAAATACGCCACCCAAGAATTCGCATTTACATCTCGTCACAAAGATCCGGTTTATGCAATACAATGAGTAAAGAAAAAAATTATTTTCTCGAAGATCATCCGGTATTGCGAACAGTAAAAAACGAACACGAAGTTGCATACGTAAGAAGCTTCATCTTTACCAGAAAACTTTTCCACCCCCTATAAATACAATTACGAATGGTTTACAAATCGAAGAGATGAGTTTCTCCGTTGTTCGATTGGGCAGATTGGGGGCGGGATAGCAGTAATATTGGCACTTAAATCAACGAGTGTAGCGACTAAGCGAAAGAGTACGGAGGGGCAGAGGGCGGGGGCGGGGGCGGGGGCGGGGGCGGGGGTTAGATCGTTGAAAAGAGGGGTGGAAGAAGCAACGTGAGCTCAAAGAGGTTTCTGTACACCTCTCTTTCGGTAGTCGGTTTGGGGAGGGAGAGGACGAAGGAAAATCGTTTTCAAGCTCAACAAAGGAAACCTCAAACGAGAGAAGGGGTCGCGCGTACGGATATTGGAGAGATCGGGGACAGGGTGCGATGCCAGCCGGCGGGTAAACCGACACCACGAGAGAGCCATAGAGTTACCGCTTCGTCGCTTTTGATCCATGATCTTGTTAAATCGTGGTCGAGGAGTGCACGACCAGGTAACGCTACTCTTGTGGTTCTCGTGTAACCGATCTCCCACAATCCGGATTCGTATCATTCCGGACGAGACGAAAACTCGTGTCAGGACACACGTTGGTATATCAAAGCGAATGGTTGAGCCCACTTTCGGGACAGCGGAGATAGCTTTGAGTAGGTTGAAGTCTTGAACCCCGGTGATCCGTGAAGATCTTGCAAAAGGACCAAAGAGAAAAAGGAGGTTTCATTCTCCAATAGGCTACAACAGACATTGGGGTTCCGGGTTAAGCTTCCGTGTCATGGTGCCTGTCGGTTAAGTACCAAAAGAAAGGGTACAAAAAACGGAGCTACACAACCCTCCAGAAGATTTGATGATCAAATATCTTTTCCATCCGATACAAAGAGAAATATATCTGACGAAATAGATCAAAGTTTAACCTTTAGATCAGCGTGTAATCGGGCAAACGGTGACTCGATGTTTGTGGTCCCTCTGGATGAGCATACAAATTTGTAGGGTTGAGCAGGAAAGCGATCACGTAGGATATCAAGCAGTCAAAGGGATTGAGCGCATGCTTTGAAGGTTTGATGGATCAAAGGTAGGAAAGTGGAAAACTCACACAGCATTGACCACAGAGTATTACCGGTTGAGATTCCACCTCGTCGAACAATTATCCGTTCGGTTTCGAAAAGGAAGAAGAAGAAGAATGAAACGGATATGTCTGCGAGATGAATAGAGAAGAAAGGATCGCATGTTGGGCTTTCAATAACGGTATGCGCCTATTCCAGATGAAAGCACGAAACATTTCTACGAGATGGAGTTCAACGGAGAGAATGTATATACTCTTCGTCAAGGTTGATACCCCATAGCTAGTTGAAACACCCAAGAAAAAAGGAAGATGAATTGGCTGTCACGCGAGAGACGAGCTTAATGCTCTCGCGTGTCCTCGAATGCAATGGTTTAAGGTCAACTTCCGTTGTAGACATTGTCCGAGTACGAGAAATGGATTGTGATCGATAAAGAGACGGATGCGGTGTTAAAGAAAATAGAGCAAACGTCTCTGTAAGAAAGAAGAAAGAAAAAAGAAGCCCCAACAGAGAGATCATGATGGGACAGAGTAGATCTCCGTTGTTGGTTGTTCGTTCGCCCTGTGGGATAGCCGACAGTCTCCCTGGTTCTCCTTTGAGAACACCACCTCCGCACGCTTGTAGCGTTGTCCTCGGAGGTTTCAAATAAAAAGAAAAATAAATAAACGATTTCGCGAGGGGACACACCGGAGCTAACGTTACGACTGTGTGTGTACGAGTTTCTGGGTTGCTTTCTGCAAAACAGGATCGGAGATACTACAGAGAAACCTCGCGGATCTACGGTTATTCTCGTACGAGTGAACTATACTTATCCCTTGAGAGTCGTCCAGTTAAGTCAAGAAAGTTTCTTGTCGCGATGATCGGTCTTTCGTCTTGACAGCCAATCCCTCCGTGCGGGCTTTTCCACTCACTACGTTCGCGACGATGAATGATGGATCGGTATTCGTCGCGACCTGCGAGGCCCCTTTCTCCTCACATTTCCAGTCGAACGAGGAAAAAAAGGCTACCCTTTCGGCGTCGTACCTTTTCTGTACATTTTTTTTTACCGTTCACTCAACTCTTTCTATCTCTCAGGTCGATCCGACTTGAACTCGATGTTCGCGTGAAATGTGAACGCGACGTCTTACACGATCGTTGATACGGATAATTTACATACAGCGCGTTTCAAAATTCCGAAAAAAATCGTAATCATTTTTTGACGACAGATAAAAAATTATCATAACCATTTTTAATTATTGTTGAGAATTAAAATATGTCAAATATATGAAAGACATATATTCATAGAAAAACAGCAAAAAGTTCGATATCTTGTGAATTTCTCAGTATATACTGCATTTGCATAGGGGAGCTATATCTTGGAAACTAATCAGCGCAAACAATGTTTTTCAAGGGTTTCTTCAGTTTTGATTTTCGAATACGGGGCGCCATGTTATTTGGTATGCAAATGTTAAATCAGCGTTTTTATGCCTTTTTTTACGATAGGGATCGTAATTATGGTTATTGCTTCCATGCAAAAGGGACAGAATTACTTACGCGAATTGAGGGAATATGGGCGATTGGGCAGCCGCGACATATTTATGTTACGCGAAACATTAATTTAACAGAATATAAAACTCACCTTTCCGAAATTGGATAGTCCACCGATGTGAGGCACTTGACCCGGTTCGTCCGCTGTGCTGCAGTCTGCCCTACCGAACCAACAGGTCAGTAACTCAATAGCGACAATCGTGTGCATTATTGGACGGCGCTGATTACATGATAGCCTCTCGATTTCTACTATAATTTCGGAGATGATGTTTACGCGGAGTCCGAAAGCGCGATATTTCGATGTTATGTGGTACCGCGTTGCGATCGACTTCTGCTATATGGAATGATACGCGCAGCGCAGCTATAACGTTATTTACGCCGACTATTACACGTACGCCTATGATGTGCCGAAGTACGCTGTGAGTTAGCCGCAGGCACTACGGGATACTCTCTCTCCGGTTAAACTGGGCTTCCGTGATTACCGTGATCGTTGCGGAAGGCCTGTACCACTCCGCATGTATAATATGATTGACGTTAGTTGCGCATGATATATTCGTTACGCTAGTCACCGACGCAATTAGCCTCTCGTGCCTCTCTAACAAGTTAATTTGTCGGGTAACATCATAACACGCAAAAGGACCCCGGATAATTGGTCTCGGCGACTAATGAATCCGGTCATTTGTATCCACGAAAAATCTTTCCAGTTGTTACGTTATCTTTGCGGAAAGATTGCTCTGTTTTGTCAGATTTGTTTTCGTATACACGCGCGTTCTTTGATTTGCTTCAATTTACTCGTCTCGCAGAATACGCAAAACTTCAATTATCCTTTTTTTTTTTATGAATTTGGTCGTCTGATTGAAGGAAGTGATTTTGCTTGGGAATGTCATATTCAAGGAAATTGACTCCGAAAAAGAAACCCGTTGGCAAAGTCTACGAAAAATATACGCAAAGTATGTTTCATTTTTTTTTTTTTCGTTCGATTCTGAAGGTACGTCGTCGTTTTTGCTCCGTGACTTGACGCGAAACAGCGGATTTTTCGTTCGCGAGAAGAGAAAGAAGCGTCGGGATTTTTTCGCGTACGCGATTTTCCATGCGGTCAATTCGATAGTCGGAGTCGGGTTTATCGGGTACACCTCTCGCTGTCTTTGTCTATCGTTCGATTCGACGAACGAAAATGTTGGTCTCGTCGAGATCGATCCGATAATTACGCTTCAATCGCGGCGATTCGCGGTAGTCGACGATTCGCGATTCACACGGTAACAAAACCGGACGCGTAGAACGGCGAGGGGTCGAACCCAACCACACGCGACAGATTCAAATGTCGACGTGAGGCTCGCAACAAACGGCTGCCACGATCGTTCGTCAGGGAAAGGCGATTTCGCCGGATTTCGAATTACCACTCGGATACTCACCAAGGCGTGTTGCACGTGTGTGTTAGAGTCAGATATCTCGCTCCGAGTTCGTACAGCATCCTCAGCACGGGAAGACTCGCGCCGACCGCGTGACCACCCTCGACTCCTATCAAACTCGCTAGTCTACCCTCTTTGTGCGCGTCCTCTATACCTAAAAAACAAAAATTCGATCTGATTACACGACATGACAACACATGTTTATTCGGCTCGAACTTCTCGCTATACATATATATATATATACGCGAAGAGAAGGATCTGATAAAATGTACCATGCGTTCGCGAAAAGTTATTATGGGTTATGGTAATGTGGGACTGTGGTGCTTCACATGCCGAAAACTGCGAGATGATAAGAATTTTTACCATATATATAGAAATTTTGGTTAACACATACGAACATTTTTTGTTAAAAAATATGGTAAACATATTTATGATTTCGTAGTTTTCAGCATAGGTGCGCTACAGACTCACATTTTCACGGTGACACGTCTGAATAAAAAAAAAATCATGCGTTATCATGTCATTTCGTGTCGTGTATATTATTTTCTCGTGTGTTGTTTTAATGGGATTTGTTAGTTTTTTATAATTATTTGTTATTTTTTTTGGGTTCTTTCGGCGCGTGTTATTTTTATGTGTTATTCTGACATGTTAACAAAAGGTTTTAGCAATTCGTTTTTTTTTCCCCTAATTGGGGGCTAATTTTATTTTTTTTAATTTACAATTCTCTTATAATTTTCTTTTGTGGAAAAATTAAACCCTTTATTCTACTTGAAAGAGTAAATGTACAGAAGGTCGGAGCCGCTTTTTCCGCAATTTTGATTGGCAGTCGTTGTCGAATGGATACATATCGATTTTCGATAAAGCAGGTCAGGTAATTTGTGAATTCTCGCGTTGTGTTGTAGTGTATACTGTATGTATTGAGCGTAATGTACGAACGAAATTATGTAAATACACGCTGAGCAGTTTAAATAAGAATTGCGAACGAAATGGCAAGACGGCAAGCGCGGAAGAATGAAATATGGATACGGAATAGAAGAAAAAAAAAAAAAAAAAAGATAAAACGCGCACGACGAGCGCAGCCCCGCGTTACGTATATGTTCCATTGATGGATTTTTCTCCCGGTAGTTCTATTTCAATTCTTCACCTCTCGAAAGCATTCCCTCGCGTGCATTGCACGAATGCCGCCACTCGAGAGCGCGAGCTCTCGCACACAGTAGAGGGTGCGCGAGCTCACCGCCACCCTCTCCCATCAAACTCATCTCGCGTGCGCGATCTATGAGCAGCGCGGCGTCGAACGTTTCCCCGTCCGTCGAGTGTACTCGACAACATCGAACGAGCGGTGCGGATCGTTGCATCACTACCGGCAGCAGCACCAGCTGCAACCAGCGTGTTCAACTTGCTTCTGAATTCCAGAAACACCTCGAGAGTCCCTTTTCTCATTATGCCTCATCTCTTTTTTCTCTTTCGTTGCCGCATCCACCGCGTTTTCTCGTTGAGGCTTTGCCCTTTCTCTCGTACGGTTGCGGGTAAAAGAAAGAAAGAGAAAAAAAAGGAAAACTTAAAAAAAGTAAACCCTACGCGCTACGTGACCGGGCGGCAAACAAGCAGGCGGCATTTATGCTGGACGTGTCTCCGGGTGTCCGTTGATGAGAACGAGTCGCAAATACCCCTCACCGGCAACGCGGCAAAAACTGCGCTCGTGCGTCTTTCCTAGTCGTTGCAATCAAGACTTTATTTCCCGAAGACTTCGTGATCCCGGAAATGTCGTTCGGAGATAAAACAGCAAATAAAAAAAAATTCAACAAACAAAGAGTCGTTCATCGACAAATGTGATTTTTATGAAGAAAGAAAATTCGATTGTACAATACCGATCCCTCGTAGATTTCAGAATGAAATAATTGATTTTCTATAATTTCGCGCAAGTAGAGAGCAAATACTGCGGAATATTGTGGGATCGATTACTTTCGTTGTCTTCCGTTGTCTCGGAGAAAATCGGAGCATAAATCCCGCGATCTTCGATATACAGACATGTGCCGCGTTGGTACACTCCTGTCGAATCTGTGCCATGAACGACCTCGTTACGACAGCCAGTCGAATATCGCGAAGCGCAAAATGGCCTGAATGCTTTCTGCCGTTGATGTGCCACAGACCTGATGTTCTTCTTCTATTTTCCTCTCTCTATCCCCTCGAGATAGTGAGAAAAGTGGAGAATCTCGTGATTTCGAAAAAGCTTCACCATACGTGTGTGCGATGTACGAGTGCGAGAAATGGCATATACACTGTTCGTATAGAAAGGGCGAAAAGTCCAGAACGAAATAGAGATAAGAGTACCGGGGCGTAAGAGGAGCCGATTCACCGTTTCCGCGAGAAACGAGAGTGCACTCTAAATTTTTTGAAAGAAATCCCCGCGACAAGTGGTCACGGATTGAAGAAGCCACGAGGATCCCCCGTGTACCCGTCGTAGTCTTATATACACATGGAGAACGCTCGCCCGTCCGGCCGCCGCCACTAATACCTCTTTGCTTGTACATCACCAGTAGCGAGAGGTGAAGGACCTCGTCTCTACTGTTCTATAGAGTTATACGCTCTACGCCCGTTGCTCCTTTGGCTATGGTCCTGGACCTTCGCCAGGGGCGATCCTTCGAGCGACGGTCGAGATTCACCCGGTCGACGCAACGACCGGAAGACCTCGAGACCGCAAGGACCAAGCTTTGCCGACGCACGAGCTGCCGGGGTGAATGAAAGAGGAAAAAAAAAGATGTGCGATAAAATGGAAGGTAAAATGAGAGAATCGTGCTTGGCGAGAATTATAATCAATCTCCGAGATTTTTGCCACTTTTTTCGAACTTTTCGCACGTTAATTTTGATCCATAACTCCGCACGAGTAATTGGTCAAACCACAAGAGATTTTACTCTGTCGCTCTAGGGGTGCAAAATGACCACATGGTAAATTGCAGTTCATTTTTTAAATATAATCGATACCAGTGGTAAATGTAGAT
Organism: Buathra laborator; assembly: GCA_934046635.1. Taxonomy (NCBI): domain Eukaryota; kingdom Metazoa; phylum Arthropoda; class Insecta; order Hymenoptera; family Ichneumonidae; genus Buathra; species Buathra laborator. The sequence continues at coordinate 14,257,363 of OW203900.1, forward strand.
AATTCGTTAACCCTGTGAGGCATGTGGTCTTCGATTTATTGGAGGTAATAAGTTTCGGAAGGTGGAAGAAAAATCGAAAAGAAAAAAATGGAAGAACCTTCGAAAGATTGGACCGAATCACTCAACGTGACGTAGAAATTTGATAATGTCTATTCGTCTGATTATAAATGAAAGCTTTTCAAAGGACATTTCTACTATGCAATTTTGGGTACATAAAAAAATTAACCACCGAAAAAAAAAAAAAAAAAAAAAAAAACATTGTCTATCGACGCTAAACTGTTTAACAGCAAGAGTATCAGTCGATGGACGTGTGGTCGAGTAGTTTAAATAAAATGAAACGTAGCGAAGTAAAAGTAGTGGGAGCCGAGACTAGTTAGAGTAAAAATATGCCAGTGATCGAAGAGCGTTTGGACGTTTGCCAGACAAATGGAGCGGTATAGAGAAGCGAGCGAGTAGTGGGAAGGGCATTGGAAGCAGGAATTTTATCGTTCTCGTGCTCGAAGCCTCTATACCGCGATGTTTGACCCAATATCGAGGGACGAGCCTTTCCCGTAGTTCTATCTTTCTCATTCCCTTTCAGTCCCTCTTCCGTTCTTCTCTTTCTCTCTTCATACTCTCCTCCCTCTCGCCTCTCTCGTTCGCTCGCTTTCCCGTTCTCCATTTATCGGCCCGACGGTGCTGTATTGTTCGGCACCGGAACTCGTCGTGCTTTACGACTCCAGACCGGTACTGTCCTATAGTGCATCGCTATATATACAACACGTAGGCTCGGCTGCACCGGTCAGTGGTCACAGCCGTTCGTGGTCAGCCGCCAGCCCGAGTACGCCAGACGCCTCGGATATCCCGAAGATTTCAGACATCGCGCGAGTTTCCAGCGATCCATCGAAGTTTCTGCCTCCTAGAATTTCTCGTTTCCACAATTTTCCATCCCCATCACGTCATGCCTCGTCGTTCCATTTATCTATCCATTACCACTGCATTTGCCGGAGCTATTATCCATTTGGGAAATGAACTTGCGTAATACTGTATAAACCGCTGATACAGAAGGTACCTTGTAAGACGAAAGTTCATACGATACTATGAGAGCGCAGTAACCACTCCGGTATCGTGGCAATGTGGCCGGCTTGCTATGTCGAGCAAAATGGGAAACTGCGAGCGAGGGACTAGTAATGGTAGCAGTTCGTGGTCAGCCGGCAGGGAGAAGCCCCTAATAGACGTACCCCGGCAATCACACGCGTTCAAGATAGCGAACATACTCGATCTACCTGAATTCACGTCGAATGCTGGGTATACCATCCGCTATAGGTATCACATTTCCGTACCACCAAAGGAATATGCCGTTTCTACGACTGTATGCAGAGATACGAAGCGAAATATCCCTATTTCACCGAGGCAATTGAGAAGCGGAAAGGGGTTGACGTATCACAAGTAGATATGTGTAGGAAGTCTTACATACAAAACAGTATATATCGTATCGCGATCAATTGCTGGGAGAAATGCGCTCAATTTTGGTTATCGTTGACCCGGTAGAGTCGCGGTATTCTCTATTGTTTCACGAGAAGCCTCCTCGAGGCTTTACGACGCGGCTGTATGAGGCAAACGAGGCTGCCGTGCGAGTTTCAGAGGCGGTAGAAGAGGAACTGCCGGTGCATACAGTAGTCACGGCCGTTTGTGGTCGGACATCGGGAGGTTGCAGATACGGAGAGCTCGTGATAGATGCGACAAAGATCTCGAAGATTAAGGCCGCATTGCCGTTGTATGGTTGCGGATGCTTGTTCTGTGCACACAAGTGGCACAGGGAAACGATGCTTCGTGGTACAGGTGCGAGGCGAATGTACTCGGACAGGTATAACGAGACGATCGAGCAAAGTGTGAGCACATAGCTATAGAGTTACGTTATCTTCTCTCGCGTATGGTTAGTGCATAGGAGAGTAATACTAACTGGTAGTAGAGAAATATATATATGTATATCGTATGCAGTTTCGTACGTACCGTCGGCGGTCGTTACGAGGACCATATTTTGCGGATGCTTGTTCACCAGCCGTCTAATCAGGTCGATCTGCTCGAGTGCCAGTTGAACTGAGTCCAGATGCTGCGAGGAACACGGCACGTACGCCGACCAAAACTGCGAACGAATAAAGGGAACGAGAAAATTTTAGTATGCACCCAATGAAGATATTAAATAGAGTACATTATTTCTTATCTTAACTGTTATCTCCATTCTTTTTTTCTAATACTAAACAGCGATCGTTTTCCTTACCGATGGAATATACCGAGAAAACCGAAACGCATATGGTATTTTATGGGAATAAAAATACACAAATCAGAATATTTTTCAGAGCTTTAAAATCTTTTTGTTATGTTGGTACAGAGCGTTGAATAATATTAACGATGTATGATAAATAATGGTATTTTTTTTTTTGCATAAATGTCGAAGTATAAAAAATTAAAGGTTTCAAAGAATATACCGAACCCCATTTTTGCATGTATTATAAAAGGAAAGGACAATATGTTGAGGTTCAAGGGTGCTTTAAAAATTGCTACTTTGAACGATAAATTATTACTGTTCGTAATGGTAAATATGGATGGAAAAGACTTATATTTTCAGGGAACGCGAAAAGATCGTACGCTGAAGTAGATTAATGAATTCTTAATATAGACTTTTCCAAAGAGGTCTCATTCATTTTTCATATCACGCGTCCTCCCGGTTCTCAACAGGGCATAATTTATCAGCGATAAACAATTCAAATTATAGCGTGTTTATCGCATAGCGCGACACGTGCCATGTTACGTACAAAAGGAGACCCGCCGGTTGGCTTCAAGGGAGTTTCTCCTCAACTCGCACGAAAAGCCATGCTATCCCGGCCTCTGTGTCTCGCGTTACGAGGAAAAACGCACGCGTCGAGCACACGTCGTCGTTTCCTCTGTATGGCGAGAGGAGGGTGTATATGTCCCACTTTCTCTCTTTTACTCTCGCATACTCGTCCGGGCAGAGTAGCGTAGTTAACAGCACGCAAGCAAGATTTATATCCTCAACCCCCAAGCGTCCCTGATGTAGACCCCGCGGGGTCGTGACTCCCTCTTCTCTTCGAGACGCTCGCGATGAGATTTTTACAGGCTTCGCTCCGTAGTTCTCTCTGTGTTTCATGACGTCGGTATGTTGCGCGACGACGAGACTTTTCGTGCGGGAAAAACTGGGAAAATGTCGTCTGGTTCGCGCGACCTCTCAGCCAAAGGCTTCGCACGTGACAGACCCTTTTTCACGCGTTACACCGATTTTTCTTCGTCTACACGTTCCTCGTACCGGTTATTCTTCTTCTTTTTATTTATAATTCATCGTTCGATCACACTCTCCGACTCGCACGCTGAATGTCATCGTAGGATAAACGATAAACGGTTTGTTCTCTCTGTTGTAAATAGCTCTCGTGGCTGATGAATTTTCATCGCGACCCTAAAATCTCGAGGCTCATCATTGCTACAGCCAAATGCGCCGATTGTTTCGAACTTCGATAAGCTCTTGAAAACGAACAAATTAGGGCATTTGTGAGCATTTCGCATCGGAAAAGCTTAAATTTATAAAAAAAAAAAAAACAACCCTTAAAATTTGAATACATTAATCGTAATATCGCAAAATGAAAAAATTATTTTCGGTACTTTTATGAGACACAGGAACTCAAATATTGCGCTTATAAAAGCTGAGTCGCGGGTGAATCGATTGAAAGTGGAGTACAGGAAGTGTTCCAGATTTTCTTGTGAAACTTCGTTCAACTCTTTCTCCGGTTTCTCTCATCTCTGATCACTGTTTTCCCATCTTTTCTATACAGATTTCCCATTTCGCTGAGGCCCGAGAAAGTTTCGGCAACTGTAGCCATAAAAGCCGGGAGGGGTTGGGGTGGGGTTACAATTCTCGTTGCGCTCACTCGTTGGCCGGGATATCGTTCGATCGAGCTGGAGTTTTCCGGACTCGAGTCTCGGGACATCTTCGTTCTTTCTCTTAAATCTAAAGAACGGCTCTCGCACTCACGAAAGAAGAGAGTACCGCGCGCGATATCTGGAACTCGCCAACACCGAATTTAATTTCACCTTCGTGTACAATGGCGCGAGGTTCGCCCGAGGTGCACTTAGCAACGACAAGTAATCGTAAATTTATCGCCGCGCTATATCTACTTATACGTCTCGAACTCGAAGACCGGTCTTCACTCTCGCGTCGAACTATCGGACAGAAGTATCGAGAACGGCCAGAGTAGCGGCGGGGGAAGGAATAGCGAGTAGCGACGAGATGTACTGCGAGAAATCCTTTGAGAGTTTCGGTAAACTTTACGATCGGAACATTCAATCGAAACCTCATATAATACCGGGAGAAACTCTTGTTAATCTAATAGGGAGTTCTGCTTAGAATCTTCGGAACATGGATTCGCGCTCATCGCGAATGCAAACGAACTTCGAGAATAGTCGTGTGTGTGTATTAATAAATATGATTTCGGCGGTAGCGTAAAGTTCGTCAAATCTCCGGTAAATGATTAATTACTGTGTTGTCTATAATTTGGTATTTAATCGGTAATAACATCACGCAAACTTTGGTAACATTCGATGAGTTGCGCGGTTGGTTTAACTTTTCGGAGATTAGATTTACCTATTCGTCGATCTATTATTCGTAGAAACATTTTCATATATAGTCGTCCATAACTCGATCACCGAAAGATGAGAGTTCGCTACCTTGAAGATAGTCAAACTTGCAAATTGATCTCGAGCTTTGGTAATGAATATACAGTAGAATACGGAGAGACCAGTTAGTATCGAGTTTTGGCGTCGAGAGAGACGAGGGTCCGAAGGGATGAATGAGTTGGATGAGAGATTAATCTTCCTCGGTGCCTCGAGGAATAATGAAATCTTCCTAATGGACGTCTAACTCTCAGAAGATTAAGACTCTTTCTATAAGATTGCTCTTGCGTCAGATAAAAATCAGTGTGTTACAAGCGGAACGATACCGTTTGAAGATCCCTGACAGACAGGGTTCGCCCTGAGGGAATCTGACCTTAGAAGCCGTCAAGATAGTTAGGCTACTGGGAAAGTCCCTCGCAATCCATAAAAGTCTACCAGTAGATACTACACAACGTTCCACGCGATATCAATGTAGTTTAGACGATACAGAGCGGTATTACCGTCTCAGAAATTAAATATTTTTTAATAATAAATCGTGACAGTGATAAATCGAACGTTACCTGCCGTTACCACAGTGACGATCGATCGGATACTTCAATATCCGTCATACATGCTTCTCACGATAGTTAAATCATTAGGGTGTTCTCCGTGTAGATATTGATACTCCGTAAACTCGCGATGCACGAGCGCAGACGGCATCGATATTTTTCCTCATACGCTTCTACTTTTTTTTTCTTTTTTTTTTTTTCTTATCGCAACGCTGTCGTTCGACGGTGTTTTCGCGCAAAGTTCAACTCAAGCTTAGCGGTCCGCCCGTTCGATCATTTTCATGCGACGAACATCGAAAAAGATTTTTCTACCCGCGCGTCGTCACCGGCGAACACTATCTTCGCTGCGGAGCAGTCGACGGAGGAAATCCAACGTCGTTTCTCTCCGCCTATCGGCGTGGCCTCCGGACTTTCTTTTCGAGTGCAATTTCTTCACGTCCGTCATGTCAACCTCCCGTAACTCGTGCCACGTACTCTTTGACTACAGTGTCGACCTTTTCGAGTTCGTGTACGAACCGCGGGTTTGATGGTACTTCACTTTACGAAGTCATGTGACATGTATATATATGTAACTCCTTTAATGCCTCAGTGTCTACGACGTGACTGACTGACGCGATAAACCGTGAAAATTTATCGAAACGCTCTGTTCTTTGGTTTCTGAACAATAATCTCTGCTGAGAAGCGGAAAACCGGATACCGTTTTACACGTTACATCGCATTTGATACGCCATTCCGTTTTTCAATATTCAATATATCGAAAATATTTTTTTTCATGAATTTCTAAAGTATTTATTGATTACCGATTATCAATAAAATTTTCCAAAAAAAAAAAAAAAATCGTTATAAATTGGATGTTTTTTTCAATTTATAATCTTATTATTTTTGCTTTTTTTTTTAACGGACCCACAACCAGTATATGAAGGGTGAAGGTCCGCTCTAAAAAAAAAAGAGTTACTGCAGGTAAAACAAACTTTCTAAATCAACGTTTTCAATGTAACTCTAATGGTTTTTTTTTTGCGCGCGCGGATACGTTAACAAGTTTACAAAACCCAATTTCGTTCGGTCGCAGCTTCTCTACTCCATTCGCAAATTATCTTGTATAGTAAACTGAAATAATAGTCGCGAGAGGGGAGAAAAGGGGAGTGTTCATGATAAAACAAACTGTAGAACAAATATCACGCGCTCGTAAACGCTTCGAGTAATTAATCCCCGGTAACAACAAAGTTTCCCCCACAGGGTCATCGGATTACCCGCTCCCGTTCGGTGCGGTTCGCTCTGGTTCGCTCGCGGATATACTACTATTATATCTCCCTTCATAAATATATATATATATATATATATATCCATCCCTACATATACGTTTTGATACGCGATGTAGTGGAACGACCGTCGGGTAGGTTAACGTCGTTGGCCCAAAGCCGTGGGCGTGTCGTTGAATTAAGTGAATTCACGAATATCGCGGGAGCTTGACGAGCTTTAATTTTGTTAATGGACTTTTCGACGAAAGCGCGACCGTTTCGGGTGGGAGTCGTCGAGTTACGCGGCACAGAAGCGGCGCGGGGAGGGTGCTGATGCTTATTTTACTGACGGTGACTACTACCAACGCCGCGAAGGTCCTCGGGTTTTAGTCGGATTAAAGCGACCGTTAGATGCGGCTACGGTCGAACCCTCTGGGCCACCTGCCACGCAAATAAGGATTAATTAAGCACCCCACCCTCGGCTAAGACCCCGCTGCCTTTAATTCGATCCGCACCGAGCTCTGGTATCGCGACTCTACTGTTTGCGAGTAAAGCTGCCCTTTCTCTACTTTTGCTTCCTTGTTCTCTGTGTACTTTGCATATCCTGTTAAGTATCCCCTCCACAAAAATCCCTTGTACCCGAGCAACGAAAGCCTTTTGTCGCTATGTTTTCATTTGAAGACAGAAAAAGATTTTTCAAGCCATTTAATCCCTTCATCCCTTTCTCTTGTTTGAGGACTCTGTCTCTCGAACAATCGATAAAAACTTGCCGATTTTTCTTTTTTCACTAATTTTCTATATCGATACATCGTTTGGTAGGGGTGGAACCCGAAATTTCAAAGGGCTCTCTTACGAAGAACTAATTTTTTTCGTAGCAGTGATCTTTCGCAGTGAATGAAAAAAGATAGGGTACATTTTTGTGAGTGATGCAAAACCGACACGGCGAAAGAAGACGTAATCGATCCTCCGGCCCGACTGGTGAAACGCGCGACGTGATTCTATCTCGGTATTCGTATGTTCGGCTCCCATCACTTTTCTATTTCCCTTCGTCCGTTTTCCCGTCGGCACTTCCGTATCATCTGTGCGCGATGGCAAAGAACGTGCTGGCGAAGAAGTTCTCAAGGATTCAAAATCCTCGAAGTGCATAGACCGGGTTTGGTATATCAGTGGGTTGCATGGAGGAGGGTGCGCCGGATGAAAGTGGAGGATGGTTGAAAAGAGTCTCGTGCGAAGTAGATCGTCCGGACGGAGAACGAAAGCGCTCCACTGGAACTGGCACTAGCAACGAAAAGAGAAGGCGAAGCGAAATTCTGCGAGAGCCAAAAAGATAGAGAGAGAGAGAGAGAGAGAGGCTGGAAGGGGGTAAATGAAAGAGGGTTTGAGAAGAGAGAACCCAGAGACGTCGGAAGCACTCAGGGACTGGATGGATATCCGATTCGGATCCCCCGTGGGGTCCATTTCAGTCGCGGAAGCTACCGAATTTCGACTTGACTGAGGTATAGCCATGCCCCACGTATATCTGTTCGCTACGTTCAATGCCCACAATCTACAGTACCTGGAGGTACAGTGAATCGTTTGCCTATCACTCCTTCGAGTATAATAAAGAGCCCAGAGAGAAGAATCGTGTTGATGACCGTTCCGTTCCCTCTGTCGCGCCGACGTAACGAATTAAAAGCTTCTCCGGTAGAGAAAAAATAAAAAAATAAAAACGTGAAACAGAATACCAAAAAAAAAAGTAGGGATCGAAAGATAATGCCTATGCATGATGGTAAAGAAAATATAAAAGAAATAAACTCGAGCCACTTTTTAATTTCCTGCATCTTAAATTTCCGTGAAATTTCCCACTGTCACCGTCCTTCACTTTGTTCATCCGTTCGCTATTTTTTTTTTTTTTCTTATTTCTTTCTTTCGTTTCTGGTAAAAAGCTCCGGTGACTTCAGCGGTCTAGAAAGAAAAAAATTCAAAGCGTCTCCCGTCGCCAATTTATCATGCTGCAGAGGCAAAGGAGCGAAAACGAAAAGAAAAAAAAAAAAAAAAAACAACAAAAAATAAACGAGGAAAGAGAAGCGCAATGAGAATGAGGTGTTGTCGTCGTTGGAAACACCCGAACGAGATACGACGAACGAGAAGAAAAAGAAAAAGGAAATGACCGCGGCGAGAAGTCAAAGGAGAGGCAATCGCGAATGGAACGAAAAGATTCCACGGTGAAAGGATAGGAGTTCCGGTTGTCGTCTAGGAGCTCAACACGTTCCACTTCTTCTGTTTTATTCCTCATTCCTTTTTTTTTTTTTCATCCCCTTCGATATATCTATATTGTGTTCCTGTTTATATCTTCGGCTCGAAGAAAGAGCTCCTATACGTGACGCTCAATTCTACGCGAAGTGGCTCGTTATTTTCCTCATACCTTAAGCTCCGTGCTCTTCACATCGTCACTCTGAGTTTATCTTGCTTCGGACGTTTTCCGACGGAAGCATCATTGTTTTAGCTACGAAGGACGAGATAAAGAGGTATAGATAGAGAAGGAGAGTCGAAAGTCGCGGAACGAAACTCGACCCGATAATTAACGAAGCTAAAGCTCCATGGTGGCAAACCCTCTCTGACCTGGCAGCCACCTCGAAACTTTCGTGTGTTCTTGCTTCTCGCCTCTCCTCGACGAAAGAGATTCCGCTCTGCCTCCGTTAAGTACAGTGTTCGACGAACTTTGTCGAGCGAAGAGAAATAGAGACGAGATAGGTAAGAAAAAAGGGGGTAAAAAAAAAAAATTACGAAAAAACAAGGAAGAGGAATCCAGTCGATTCTGCGCTCTGATTCTTTCGCGCTGTCTTAAAGATCGATGGTAGAGTCGCGGAGTTCAAATTTATCGCGGCCTCTTGACCTCCCAGACGTTTTTCACTGGTTAAATGATTGATCCTTCATTATTCAATGGCGATTTCCTTACCTGAGCAGCCACCATTCCTTCCTTAAGTCGACGAAGATCCGTGTGGCTCCAGGCGCTCCGAGACCACGGATGGGTCTCCCTGAGATCGTCAAACCTGAAGTCCCGCAACTGATTCTTCAGGAACTTTCGTATGTTCCACGGTAGATCGTTGTGTCTGAAACGAACAAAAAAGAAACAATTAAACAAAAAAAAAAAATATTAAAGTCCGTTGCAATTATGGGCACAAATTAGATGTAAGAAACCTCATTATACACCGAGGGGAAGAAAGTAAGAAAGAATTAAACGAGCGTAGGATCCATTTTATTCATCAGTCAAGAGACGAGACCTGTACAGCTGCCAGTTTACCGTTACGTCTTATTACTCTCGTTCTACGAAAGAAATACACAACAGGAAGCGAACAAAATATATATATAAATAAAGATCCGGAAATTTACAACCCCCATTTCAATTCCCAAGAGGATGAAACCCTTAAACCGTCGACTCTTCGTAGCGTGACGCTCGGCTCCGGTTAAATTATCCTCGTAAAAATTACAAGTTTGTCGCTCTTGCGGCCGGATTGCGGCGGGATTCTCCGGGGGGAGGGGGGAGGGGGGTTAACCCTTGGAACTACGCTTCCTTCCTGCATACATTTAACGTCACACATACCCGCAGCGAAGTTCTCGTGACACTGTACCAGAGACAGCCTGGCATAACAGGCCACCACTACGACGATAAAGGACCAACGAAAATTTAGATCCCGTACGGGGGTTCCTACGTGAGATGCGCACATACACGTTACATCTGCACGTGTACACATGCGAATGCATTTGGTTGTTACAGCTGCAAGGCTTGCTATCCGCGTCTATCTGCACGTCGAGATCTACGTGTATTTTCTCGGTTGGTAAGGGAGGGTTAGAATTTCGCGAAAGCGGAACTTTCCAAGAATGGAAAGGGAACGTGAGACAAGAGAGACAAGGGAGGAAAAGGTCGAAGCTCTCGGAGTAGGGTAGAAGTTTTCCTTGCTCTCTTACCGCGCGATATTCTACTCCTGGAAAATGAAAAAAAAAAAAGAAAAAGCACCTCTGGTGGCATCGCGTATACACTATGTGGAACGTGCACTTCCCTCGGGCGCCAACCCACCCTTTACCTACTTTTTCTTCGTCTTTTTTTCTTTTCTTCTTCTATATTCTCTCTATCCTGCCACTTCTCAACACTCAAGAAATATCCGCGACGTAGTGAGCGTCTAGCGAGGTAGGCAAATGCTCGCCGACTGTTGCCACACAACGTACGAAGGATTTTTAGCACACATCCCCTACCGAAGGCAGTTTTGCTCTGTGGCAGTGCGGAAAGAACGGGAGGGGCGGAGTGCAGAGGAGGGTCCGCATTTTCGAGGAGCTTCGAGTCCGCGGGGCGCGACGGCTCGGAAGAAAAGTTTGTCAGGTTTGCAGTAAGCGAGACCGCAGGTTGTGTGTTGGTTACTTCGTCGGCGGTATGGCGCTCCGCAGGAGTGGTTAGCGAAGAAGTTGCGTGAAGAGGGTCTCTGGCCATGTCGAGCGAGTTAACGCTGTACGTACACCGGGTGGTCTACTCTCCGCCGCTACTGATGCGTACTTACGAAGCAGAAATAAACGGGATGGGAGGGACTGAACGTTGTTCCTTGGGTTGTACACGTTTCTTGTTGTTACACTCGAAGTATGAGAGATGAAGAAGTATGTACAACGAGCGGTACATGTATGTTGTATGGCGAGAAAAGCGCGAGAAGTTTGAGAGGCGAGTGTACCCTCGAGGCATCTCGAACCCGAAGCTTTTGCCGTGGACCGCTCGACCCCTACATTCTCACGGGAATGTAGGTACTGTTCTTGAAGGCAAAACAGTTTTGAAAAGAATTCATATTTCGTGAAAACCTATCCAACGATATTTAGCCACAGAACTCTCGTTGTATATTTTAATGAAGCAATTACCTTAACGATTGTTAAGTATCCAACGATCATATTGAAGAAAATAGCGCGTTAAGTGTTTTACATCGAAAACTGACGACGTGGGATAGAAAATTACGATGGAGAATTTCATCTTTTGTCACGTCGCATTTGGGGCCAATATGGGGGATGGTGCGACTCGCGGTAATAGTCGCGTCGAAGTTTCTTCGAAAAAATTCATTGTTTAGGTCGTTTTTTTAAATTTTTTAAATTTAATTTTGCATCTTAAAATGTACGATCCTTTAAAAAAAAAAATTTGATCGATTAAACATTTTTTCTGCGTGTAAATTGTTCGAACATTCATTGTTTCGTCTCGAAAGTACGGTAAACTAAGAGACTCGGTAATTTCAGTAGAAATTTCGATTTGCTTCAATAAGTATTTTAAATTTCTTTTGCCAACGCGGAAATACGAATGAATTGTCGAAAATTCGCGATATAAAGATGGTGTACCAAATTACATTGTGGTTCGTTCTTCCGTGAATATATTACATGACGCCAAACCTCGAGATTGCTGGAATATATTCAGTGGTAATGCTTGTCGGTTCCAATTCACATAATAGTCGAGTGAAGCTGTACACACGACTCCAAATGTCAACGTCCAACTTCTCTTCGACCTCTCGTAACAACTTGCACTCGGGGGGTTGTTCCCCGTTCTCATTCTCGTCGTTTTGCTCGGTGGTCGGTTTTCTTGCGTGTACGATAACTAGACTACTACCTTCCTATCTAACCTATCTTACTACCTATCGTACAACGAGCTCGTGAAGAGCTCTTCTGCATGCTGATGCGGTTTTGTCATACCAGTTCTCTCGCACAAGTGTATATAAGATAGAGTCGCCTCTTCCTCCCCCTCCTTCTCTTATTCTCTCTCTCTCGGCGTATTAATGAATTCGAGTTTCGAATCGCGTGACAAACTCCCCGAACTTTTGTCACGAAGAGCCACGCAACAACGCTGTATTGGTGCTTTTTTCGCGAAAGAGTTTCAACGAATCTTCGACCGACAATTACACGTAATGTGACTGTGAATTCGCTGTCAGTAATTTAAATTGCGTACGAAAAAATGTATCAGTCGTCGGTGGTGTACCAGTCGCTTTGATTATTTCTACTCTCGCATATTCGTAATTCGCGATAGTTAAACTCGATGTATTCGGTGTCTGGACCGTCGCAACTGTTCTCAGCTTATTTTCACTTTTAAATGTATTTTCCGGAGTTCGCTTTAGTATATTTGTATATATATGCACTCGACTCGCGGAGCATCAAGCATCAGCCGCACGGGTTTCTCCGGCTTTCTGATTAACCATAAACGAGATTGAGAGACGCGCGAAGCAACTGTATAGCGGCTATATATTTTATACTCGTTCCGCGCGGTACCGACCGGCTATTTCGTTTAGACAGGCTGAGATACGCCATCAACAACGCGAGGTGTTCCCCAAACTATGCTATCAAAACTGAGTCTCTCGCTCTCTCCAGATCTTTCACTCGCTCCGCGCAGTCGATACGAGGATTAATTTTGCTCTATATTTTGCTCCATAGACAGCGGTAATATAGAAAGGTTTGTTAAATACATATATATTCATACCGAGCGCAGAACTAGTTTACGTACAGAGTTTCACAGTTTCGTTAATAAATTTCCCGCCTCTCGTTCATTTGGCTTACAACCACCACTACCGAAGCAGAACTGAAACTCCATGTCCAGTGAATACTGAATGAATTAGCGAATACAATATTTCATTATGTATACGTCGAAAATTCATTCCATTCGTTGGGCAGACGTAGAGCCGATAGAACAAACGCGACGCATTCAAACGTTATAAGCAATCCCAGCTTATCCCGTATTGTCAACGGATAGGGAATCATAGTTTTTTAACGAATCAAAATCAAATCCCGATACGCAAACGAGAAATTGTCGCCACGATCTCTCTCTCTCTCTTTCTCTCTTGTTATTTCGCGTTGACGTTTTTTAATTGAGACAAATCTATGGGTATTATATTATGGACGATGACGCCATGACGGAATAATCACCAAAAAATAAAGCGTAACGAACACTTTGCAAAAAAAAACCCTCCAATGGAAAAGTTGTTAATCTGCAAAAAGTAAAAATTTTTTTTACGGATTAGGGAACAGTCTCCGTTGCAGTGGGAGAACGCGAATAAAAGAATTCAAAAGCCGTTTCCGCGATTGCATCGGCGACTTTTCCATAATCTGTAAGATTATTCTCAACTTTTTGCAGATTAACCACTTTGTAGTCGGAGATTTTTTGCAAAATTTTCTTTTTAATTTTTCTAGTAATTGAATATTTTCCTAATCTGTAAGATTATTTTTAACTTTTTGCAGATTAACCATTTTTTAGTCGGAGATTTTTTGTTTTAATTTTTCAGTTTTTATAGCGATTGAATATTTGCCTTTCGTTGATGTGAATTTTCGTTAATCCTTGTCTCAGTTAATTTATTTCAATAATGTACCGACTGTCGGTAAAATATCAGATCGCAACTGGTGATATTAAATTCGAATATGGATATGTGTTTTCATGAATGTATTTTTTCATTATGATGTTGAAATCATTCCGATCCACGACTGAACGAAACTTTATCAAGAAATTCCGAACGTTGTACTCGTAAGAAATTTTACGACCTGTTCAGCGGCTTAGATACTAGAAGAACATAGAGACGAGAAGGATAACTTCACGACAATGTCAATGACATAAAACTCCTCTTTTTCAATTGGGTGATAAAGAACTACAAAATAATATGATTCCAAAATGTCGACAATCATTAAAATTCCAGTAAATGTTAAGCCGAAAAGATAGTAAATTGATCTAAAGATCGATTCATCTATCTAAATATTCTACTCCCTTTTTACCAAAAAAAAACCGTCTTTATTCCAACAATAGGCGAAGTTCTTTCGACAAAATCCTTCTCATAGACTTAGGATAGCATACGTATGCAATTTCGTTTACGGGTGGCGTCAGTGAGCCTTCGTAATGGTTCTCGTCGAAATCCTCTTACACGGGTCGTCGCTCGATTCCTCTCTTGTTTCCGATGTCCGGTACGACGGATTCTTCGTTTCGCGTCGTAGTCGAGTACTATCTATCTGGCTTTCGACCTCTCGGCTAACATCGAAAGCCTCCGTGGGTCTGACAAAGTCGAGGTCAGCGCGCTTACAGAGGGGTCGCTGAGCTTACCAACGGAGAGCGCGGCACATTCAGAGTCGTTCGTTGTCGTCGTCGTAACGGAGAGTAAGATAACGGATACTCTTTGGTCGTCTTGCAGTCTCGATACACAATGCAAGATTTTCCGCGAAGCCCTCGCGAGTAAAGCGAATAGCTGTGTTTCAATGTAGAGCATTTGTTACGAAACGCATATATACGGAGTACGGAGGCTTTGTCGCCTCGTAACGCGCGGGGGTATATGCACCTAATGTGTGCGCGCGGTTGCCCGAAGCTGCGGCTGCGGCTGCGACTACTGCCAAATGCCTCGCTGTTCTATTGTTCACGATACCTACAAGGGTACGGAAGGTATATATGGAAGGTATTATCACCGTAGGCTTTCTCGCGAAATCTGCGGTCAAAATTACTATGTTGCCGGTTCTAATGTAACGAGAAAATGTTGCCAGACGATATGAACAGTTCTATTTCGTTAATGCCGACGAAATATAATTAAATTACACGGCATTGTTGCGTCTGATAATTGTTAAGGAATACCTATGTTAAAGGATATTTCGAAAAATTAAGAAGATACGAGAAAATGGCTTCAATAAATAATGTGCGAAATTCTCTTTCACATATTGCCGGCCAAAAAAAGACAGTAAAAGGGTTGAACTTCAACATCTACTTAAGGCTAAAATCCTTTCGTTCGCCATTCGGGATTTTTCATTTTCGCTTCTACTCAGCCTACTTGAATCTTCAAACCATTGCTTTTTTCTTCGTTCGTAATCCATCTTTCCGTGTACCCTTTACCTATCTCAACATCCGTTATTTGTATTACACTTTTTATGCGTCTCGGCTCCGGCGAATGGTTACTTTGATGGCCACTCGAACAAGCAGCTTTCATCGGTTTCTCACTTAATCCGCAGCCGCTTTTAGTTTCCCTCAACCCTCAACCTTAATACGGGGCTTTTATATTTTACTCTCTTTTTTTTTTTTTTTTTTTTCGTCTCAAACGATCCTGAAACGTTGCCACGAAATGTTCCCCTCCCGCGCCATTAATGGATGTGAGAAATGATCCAATTACTTCCGTAAATTGTTGTAATAATTAATAAGAAAACGCGGCTTAGGAAAGAAAATTTGATAAATTCCTCATGAATTTTATGCCGAACGGAAGAGGGAATACTCGTAGACAACGCGGGAATGAGAAAACGTCGCGGATGGAGAGTATTCGTCGTACGCGATGCGGAAACTTCGAAAGGGGTAACGAGAGAGATGAGAAGGAGGGTGGAGAGGGAATGGAGACGAGGGGGTTAATTGGCAAAGCGCGATAAGGTGGCTGGCCGCGCGATATGCATATGAATGGAATATTCCGTTTGCTAGGCGCGCGCGCCCAACCCAAGTTCCCTCTCTCATACTGTACGTACCAAAGCCGTCACACGAAATGCAAATGCGACTTCCGGTGCGCGGGACCGTTGGGTGTTCGTGTACTACCCCACCGCTTCTACCGTTTTCCCTTTCTCTCGTTCCCTGCGTTGGCCTCTTTGCTCCAACCAAACGGACCGAGGTATTCGGGCCTATCGTCGGCCCATTTCGCCCCCCGAAAATCATATTTGGTCAACATGAGATATTACCGAGGGATTTAAGTGCCCAACCGAGCGGCTATGGTATCCCCCCGCTATTCCGCAGACCGAAATGGTTGCGGAAATTTTATTATTAAAATAGAGGTAATTTATGTCGTGACGTAACGACGTTAGATAAGATGAATAATGTAAAAGCCGATTAACCGAAGAAAAATGTCGGCTGCGTGCAATTGGCATCCGGTACCAATTCAAATTCTTTAAAAAGTAATTTTTTCTTCAAACGCGAGAACAACACACGGAAATCAATTTATCGTCGGGATAAGACATCCGCGACTTATATTTCTTTATCAATTCCGCAATAGATTATCGACCCGGACTCGAGCGTCGAATAACAAGTTTCTTCTTTCATCGCGAAATAAGTTTTTTCTTTTATATCATGTTTCACAAATTCCAACAATCGTTGCCGTCTGTGCTCTTTGGCCGCGTAGTGAAAATTGAAGAAAATTCTCGAGAATAAAGTTTCTTGCAGCCCGTTGCGCGAGTGAATTCTTCGATTCTTCGTCTTTGGATATATCCAAGTCGTAAGAAGGGAAGCCTGGGGAATCGAATTATACTCGGTGGAGCTACGGAGTGGAGAGAGAGTTAGAGGAGATGTAGCAGAAGCTTCGGGAACGTGGGAGGCATTAACCAGCGCAGGAAGTTTCTATCTCGTCGACGTCGTTGGTAGCATTGCTGTGGCTGTGAGCCGAGAGTCAGACGAGTTCTCGCTCTCCCTCTCTCAACAGCTAGAGAAGGGATCGAAGGTACGAAAGCAGCGGAAGTCGGTAACATTAAATTAAGCTCCCTATAGCTAGCCGGGCAGCCAGAACTGTGTATATATACCAAAAGCTCTACCGTTTACTCGGTCAGTCATTCCCGTCCGCGCGCGACCGTCGCTCCAATTCCATTCGTCCTCATCCGCTTCCACTGGCTCATCGAGGTGGCAGTTGGAAATTATTCCGTCGCTCGGCTACTACTTACCGCTTTGACTGATGCCAAAGCTCGGAATTACGTTGGTATACATGTGGGGTGAAGCTTTGAGGAAACGGTCTACGATAATGTCAAGGCGAATGTACAGAAAGACACGAGACCAGTAGGAAATACGAAGATGTGAATGACGCGAAATAGCTGGTAGTATTTGAAGAGCTGAGAGTATCGATGTGTTCGTAACTTCCGAGAGATGACCAAAGAGCAATAGACGGAGGAAACGTTGACTATTAATTAGTTTTACTCGTACATTATGATTAGCATACAATAAAACGCATAAAACTGATCCCTTTCGTTCGGGTGTTACAAATAGCGCCTTTAAGTTCTTTACAATATTGGCTGCGGATACCATATTATGATAAGTAGACGACGAAATAACTTCGACGAAAGAACAGTAACGTTCGGTAGCATTGGATGTTAATCTAACGGTAATCTAGATTGCGAAAAGCCCTTTCTGTACTTTCGGTGGATTCGCCGCGATTATACTGATCCAAATCTTCATCCGATGTGGGTTAAGTATTAAGGGAATATATAGAACATTCGCAGTAGCGCGTTTCCCGCAGGATCAAGATCGGATCAGTCGTTGCTACAGGGGGATAGAATTGCTCGAAGTGTTTGACCAGTACCGCACTACCGTCCGTGGATGAGTAGTCTGGAGACCGAAGCGAGTGAGGTCGGTCTGACCGCGAACATCCCTATCCACTTGCAAACGCTCCCGTATCTACCTCTCAACCACAGCCAGCTGCCCGCCACTCATCTGTCGTTAATTAAAAGCTATACAAAGGAGCTAATTCCGCGGTAATGCATGTACAATTTCGCGGAATATTGATTTAACGTTCCTGCCACTGTATTAGTTGCAGAAATTGAATCGAAACCTTTTCACAGATTTGTATGAATAGCTCCCATAACAGAGGGATGATAAAGATAATGATGCAAATTAAATTTCCACGCCGCTTTTGGTTTTAACTTCGTTTATTAAGGCCCTTTATGAGCAAATTACTTAATCAATTTTGGCAATTAAATTATGGGGATGAATTTGTTTTTTTTTTTTATAGAAATCAAATTTATCATTTTTATTTATGTTGGATGTAAACAATGTTAGGTAATTTCATGTTTGCTTGGATTGTGAAAGTTTGTATTGTCGGTAGAACCAATCTTATCTGCGTTTCCAGTAAAGCGAAACATACGGTTTTGACAATTCTCGTATTTCATCCCTACAGCGACACATAGCTTCGACTATGGTATGCTACTTCTGAGTTTCTGACCTCAGTCTCCTATTCGTTGTCGGGTGACGTTCGTAACCTCAAATCCTTGATAACGAAGCTGTCTCTTGTTACTCCAAGTGTCCAAACGTCTTGGATCTTGTTGCCCAAAGGTGCGACTATACTCGGGTTAATGCTAAAACTTACGCTCGGTCATAGGTCGCAGTATATCAACTCTGGAGGGTCTCTGTGACACAAGCTTTGCCGCTACTTCAAACATACCCTCGGGAATCAAATTTGCTTTTTAAATTCGAACCCTTCATTGATCCTTCATTGAAAAACGTCACGCGACACCGCCCCGAATGAAAATAACACAGGGGATTTTCCAGTGATTTGACTCGCGAAATAAAAGAGAATGTAAAGCTTCTCGTTTTTTTTTTCCTATTAAAAAAAAAAATCTCTATCACAGAAACCTCGTATTATTTCGGTAGAATTTACCTCGGCGATACACGGAAACCGAGATTCCGCGAAAGCCATAAACGAACAGACAAAACGCCAACCCTGTACGCAACTATGACGAAAAGTCAACACGCTGCGAGGGTTGAAATATAAACTTCGACATCGAGTTGAGCATATAGATCCTTTGGTTTACCATCCGGAATTTTTCTTTCTCATTTTCACTCCTCGGAGCCCCTTTCTTCGCTTTGCCTTATCCATTTTTCGCAATCCATCTTTTTCGATGCGCCTTTACTATTTCTTGGTTGGTATTCATTATTCGTTTTTTTATTTAACTTTTTTATACATCTCGTCTCAACGAATGTTCTACTTTGCTCGGTACTCGAGAGCCAAGCCACTTTCGCCAGTTTTCTCTTTCTTAATCTGTAAATGGTTTTTATTTTCTCCCTTTTCCACCACCCGCCCCCTTCGTCTCTCCTTCGACTTAATACCTTTCCTTCTTTTATTTTATTCTCTTTTTTTCTCTAACCGATCTTGTGCTGTCGCGATGCTTTCAACATCTCCGGCTCTTTCCTCTATTAACTGACGCGGAGGCAGTTATGCTGGTCGAGAGAGTCGTTGCTGCTCCAGCTGCCTCCAATGGACAGCCTATTAAATTGCTATTTTCGAAGGGTGAAAACACGGAACGAGAAAGAGAAGACTAGGAAAGGAAAATCTTGAAGACCAAGACGACGCTGTTAAACGAGAGACTTGTTGCACCCCTACTCCCGACGTTCATCTCGTACAAGATAATGACGAAACGATGAAACTCCGGTTTAAACGCTCGCGTTATAGTTACATTATATGTGTTATTCCACGCTAAGTAGCATCTTTAAAAATCAGTTCGAATATCATTAATATTAAAAAAAAAAAAAAAAAACGGTTGGATCATTATATTTAAGTAATTTTATGGCATTTTTAAAACGAAATCTACATCGACCGCTTAGAATCAGAATGACGTATTTCACATAATTTAACGCGGAAAAACATGTGGCATACGCTTTTCTGTTTTAGTGTTTCTTTAGTGTTAACTTTGGTTTCGTAAAGCAAAACGATATTTTAAGATATTTTTTCAAGGTATTTTTTTTTATCCCATTTTATGGTTGTCGATTATATAACCTCGAAATTTCAAAGAATTTCTCTATTCTATGTAGAAATGTACAAATTCTATGTACAAAACCATTTGCATGATGGAGAGTCGGCCGTCAACCTGATGTAGAATGTCCCATATACACCGCAAAATATATATAGATAGCTCCGCGAGTAATTAATTCTCGTAGCTTCGTGGTCACCTGTTTCCGATCATTTGCTACGTCATTTCCGTAAAAAAATAATTACAGTAACAATTTATGGCGGACAACGGATGGTCGTTTTTGGAAAATTTATCTAGTGATGAACTTCGATTGGCACAAAAATCGTTGATAGAATATCCCTTGCAGCGCGGGAATTCAGCGCTGGAATTCGGAAAGCAGGAGCCGATGCATTCGAATCAATTTAAATTAAAAAAAACCCTACAGCGCGAGAACGCAGACACTAAACTTTTAAAATATCTGAAACTTCCCATCAAATTTCGTGCATCGCGCGTTTCTGTTGGCTTCTGCTGTTCGAATACTGTTGCATATTTTCGAACGTACGAATAAATTCTATGCGCACCACGCTGCGGATGAAATAATTTGTTCGCAACGCGCTATTTGCGGCTTACAATCCCTATCGTTCGATTTCCAAAATAACTTCTCTCTGCTAAAAAAAAAAAAAATCCGAATAATATTGATTTTTAACTCTCGTTCTTCGATGTATCATATTTACCAAATTTCAGTAAGTCTCTGTTTAAGACTCCATTCCCTTTAACGGAAATGTATATTTCCCTACATACGTTTATCATGAATCGAATGAAAACACGAGCTGAATAATCGTCTCTCGACATTGGCGTTATTAGTGCCGGGTATATGCTTTTTCGAATGATACGCTTTCTTCATATTCGACACTGTCGACCGGGAGTGCTGGATTTCCGCGAAGACGAGAAATTTAATGTCACAGCGACGGGGTTCCAACAGAGCTTTGCTTTTGAGACGGAAACCTGTCGGGAAGAGGAAAGGTATGGAATCCTCTCCTCCGCCGTCTTGCCGTTTCATCGTCAGAACACGCCTCGCGTCGAAAAGCTCTACCGCACCTCCGTTCCCGTGTACCACCCGTCGAATTCCTACTGCCTGGTGCTTCACCGTTATTCGCCTTCGCGGAGGAAAACCCGTGAGGGGTGGTATGAGGGTTGCTTTCGCGTCACGAGAGTGAGAGACCCCCGCGCGAAGAAAACCGCGGAAAGGCATTACGTCTCGAGCGCGCGGCCCGTAGGAAGCTTTCGAGTCTTTCATACCGAGAGTATATACCCCGCTACTTTGCTCGTGGTTGTCGTCTGTACGTCTTCCGGTTAATCTCGCGAACGTGTCACGAGAGCTCCCCAAGTGACTCTGACTTGCGAGCAAAGTCTCGTTCTTATTGCAAAACTGAATGCGACCGGACCCCCGACGGTTAACTAAACGAAATAGCACGCTAACTCCCCCCTCTCCTTCTCCGCGACTCGCTCTACCTAATTAAATATTTCCGGTGCGATAATAAATTCCGCAAAAAACGAGACGAGGGATGCAAGAAGGTTCCGCGTAATTACCGGTTTACTGTGAAAACCGCTGAAAGAAACTCGGTACGGGGAGGGATAAAAGATGATTTAAATGTTTGTACTATGAAAATATAAAGTACGAACCGTAGAAAAGAAATACGAGATGCGAGATTAAGCGGTTTGCCAAGATTTTTTAATTGAAAGGGCACGCTGACTTGGTTACTTCTATGTAACATCAAAGATATAAAATAAATATCCCGGACATATTTCAAAGACAAACGTTTATTTAAAAAAAAAAAAAAAACATGTTAATTCCAAAAATCAATATACTACACTACACTGTACTATATTTGCTATAAATCCTCTCGCAGGCCGTCCAAATACCTTTTACCATTTTTTTTTAATCTGATTTTCACCCGTGACGTTCTGTCCCATTATTTATCCAAAAACTCCAAACGATTGCGAAAAATATAACGTAAATTGCAATAAACTTCGTTAAGCCAAAATTTTATAGTCGGGAAAAGTGTGAGTGTTCGATGTCAGCAGGACACACGAGAAATCGCGAAAAGCACAGTTGGGATGAGTGCCAGAGATAGAGTAACGGTACAGCAAGGAATACCGTATACAGTGTTTGGAATACATAGAGAGAGGAGTAGAGGAAACGAGAAACGAGTCAGACAGTTACCCAACGCCCCGCGGCAAATATTTTCTCGAAATTGCTTGTCCCCCGAGGCGACACGGGGGAACACGGGGTGAATATTTGATTCAAACACCGGGGAGAGAGGAAAGATGTAGTGGAAGGTGGAGGTGAAAGCCACAGAGTGGGTTCTGGCGAAGGCGAGAAATTTCGGTTGGGAACAACGAATGCATTGACTGACTTCGTCGGTCTTTCTTCTCGTCGTGGCGGGGCGGTTTTAAGCGCAAATTTCGCAGAAACGTGTCTTCAATTACTATCCACCGAAATCAGATATTTATTTTCTATTATCGTTGATCGATTCAAACATTGATAAGACGCTATAGAATCGGTTTTTTTTTGTATTAGCTATTCCTTTCATTGACTCGGATCGATCG
This sequence comes from Buathra laborator, assembly GCA_934046635.1. Classification (NCBI taxonomy): domain Eukaryota; kingdom Metazoa; phylum Arthropoda; class Insecta; order Hymenoptera; family Ichneumonidae; genus Buathra; species Buathra laborator. The sequence continues at coordinate 14,279,831 of OW203900.1, forward strand.
ATCGAAATTGGTACATCGATAGACATTTCTCCGACTATTCGAAGGTGAAACGAAAAGAAGGGCTACGGGTTCGGAAACAATTTTTCGCGAATACGAGACTCGCCCGAGGGATTTCCGATGATTCTCGATTCGTGAGAGTCCTTGAGTCGAGAAGTACATAGAGCTTTTGGAAACCCAGGCGAGAGTATAGGGTCGCTGGACGAATGGTTCGGGTGGACGAGCGGAGGGTGAAGAAAGGATGCAATTTACCGCTACAAAGGACGAATCTCACTCTCTCATACGCCCCCGTTTCTACCTGATCCGGTAACCTATTTGGCCAGACATCGATACATACGAACGCCGCGGGGAAACGGTAGCAACGGAGACCTGGCGGCAGTGAACCATTGTAGGCCCCTCCCTTTTAGCACACACTACGTATTCTCCTCTTCTCTGTTAGAATCGTGGGACATAGCCGGTAGGAGGGACTTTACGCGATGTGCACAGGGACAGGGAGTCCAAGAGGAGATCTGCAGCTCGTATACGAGTCGTAGTAGTACTTGACACGGATGTATATACCCCCCGTATAAAGCCATTATATCTGTGTAAGTGTAGTATATCTATCGCAGCAGTGGCTAAAATACACAGATACTCGGAAAAACATTTTTCCTCGAGAGACCAGAGAACCGGAAATTCGTTGACGTTCCACCGTTGACTCGGCGTAAAACTGGTGTGAGGCAACAAAGATCGACCTTTTCAAACTTCATTTTTTTTTCCTCTATTCCTTTTTTTTACCTTTCGTTCTCGCCTCGGGGGCTTCGCGTTACGTTGAACGTGACATAAAATAAGTAGAGTAGAAACTCGGACAAGTTATGAACTAAACTCGCGAACAGAAACCTAATACGTTCTCTAGTTGTTGACTCACTGACCCAATAAACACGGTTCTTATATTAGATTCTTTGAAAGAAGCGGCACGCTGTAAGTTAGTCGTACGGCAATACAGTCCACTAACGAACACAAAGTAACAGTGATGTTGCCGCTTTGCTACAATTTTCTAGAGCGCAATGTTACTGTTACGTAACAATGGTGTTACCGAACAGTTACGTTACTGCGTAAGGTAATGTAATGTTACAATGCAATGAAATCTATCGTCACTTAGTCTCCTAAAATCAGGTATACGTCATAGATTTTTAGAGTGTCTGAACAATACAGCCGTTTCTACTAGCAGCTCGAGGCTCGCTCGTGGCTTCGCGGTTTACGACCACTAGTATTATCCCCGAGTTTCATCCCGAATAATCATTCTCCTATTTTCATCGCGATCGTAAACTGAAACCATTGATGAATCAGTTAACCAGGTCACCGTTGAAATTTGAATCTTTTTTCACTGAATAATTTGTTATTCCTTTTTAGAACTCGAAGCTACATAGCAAATAAAAAGATTCGTCTCACACACTAAAAAAAAAATTTATCTTCGGCGGTACACTCCATCTCTGCGTTACGATTTCTTATTATCATACCCAATACTTTCAGCGATTTTGCATATGCCTTTTATATGAGGGTTACTCGTCGAAGAGGGGTGACCACTCGGTTGCCGGTACACCTCCGGGCTATACGACGGGCTGTAAGCTCCACAAAGGGCTTTCAGCTTGTTCGACGTCCCGCGACAGGTTTCCAGATCCTTATAAACATACATCCCTCCCTACCGTGTGTTATCCCGAACCCAAACGGCAATTTTATTGGCAATATTTTTTTGCTTTGCCCACAAGTTACTCGAGTATATATTCCACGGCGACAGAACCTTAAACGAAACTTTTTCTTCGTCCCTCCGCCTTTAGCCGACAGACGATGCGTGTTGCTTGGGGTGCTTTTTTTTTTGCTTTTTTTTTTACTTTCTTTGCTCATAGGTAACTTATATAGGGAAATAAAAATAAAAAAGTAAGTCTATTGTTGATTTTTCTTTACGTTTTTCCGTCGATAGCTTCGATGGATGAGAAATGGCCACGAAGTTTCGAAAGCATTAGTATAGCTTCGCGATCGATTCGGAAAGTCACGATTTATTTCCCCATTTAATTGACGCCAATTGTTTCGCACAGTCGCGAAACTTGCAGCGTTTCGTCTATGTGTATTAACTTGTATCGATAGAATTTTTTTTTTCTTACCCATCTATCAGTGGAACGTCTTGGAGTATTCTGCGGGCAGCGGCTAGCCGATCGCCAGCGTGTGCGGCCAGCAAAATCCTCGTCAATAACTGACCCAGCACCATTACGCCCATCACCATCCTCATCCTCCTCCGCGCTGGGCCCGCAGCTTATTCTCGCCGATAATGTCCTCATGCCATCACCCGATGACCCACCCTCTCGCCTCGCACATCCACTGCCTCCCGCGAGAGAATCCCTTCGCACTCTCACCTCTTTCTTTTCTTATTTCACCGTTTTCTATTACATTCCTTAATTCAATTAAGTCACCAGTTGTTTCACCAGTTTCCGCACTAATTTTGTCCCTCGTTACCCAAGTCACTCGTCCGCAATCGGGAATCTCGCAGATTCGATTCGACTGAAAGTTTCTCTTGAACAGCCCTACAATTCACTACCCTCGATAACCTTTTCTACTGGTTACTTCTACGATCAGAACGCGTTCATTCTGTTCTCCGAATGATTACTTTTTATCCTCACGAATAGAAAACTCGTGGAACTTGATTTTTCTCGTCCGTTGCATTATCTTGATTGCACAAACGGACTCGTCGATATGAGGTCGTTGAACGATGAACGTTGCGGGGTCAGCTTTCAAGCGTTCCTTCCTGCTTCTGCTGTCGATGTTCTCTGGGTTCGGTAGCCGTTTTCGTCGAGGGTAATAGACAGTTAAGGTCGAGTATCGTGGGACATCGATAGCCCTTAATTCAACGCCTGCGACACCGGCGCCGTGGCATGTGCTTTGATCAGTACGATAGGACGGCCCGATATACTTGATGGGTGTCGAGTCGATACTTAATCGACTATACGTTTAACCACTGCATTTGCACAATATTGTAACCGGGTAAACCGTTGAATTCAGGAGGACGTTGTGGATGTGAGTCGAGGGTATAGAAGATAGTGTCAGCCTATCAGACCCGAGGGTGTTAGACGTAATCGACTGTTTGCCCGATGGACGATGCTCCCAGTGTTTTTTTTTTTCTCCGACACTGTAACTCTCTACAGCAGCTACGATTAACCACCACAGAGAACGGATACCGCACTTGCCGAAGGCGAAGAACCTGAGGATTTCTTTTTTTTTTTTTTTTTGAAAGACAGGGTTGCTTTCTCTTCTTGTTCTTCTTCCTGGTTTACCGGGAGATTTTCTCCTTTTTTTAACTTTCTCGCCCTCGTTGGGTTCTTTCTCACTCGTCGAGAGTCGAGGGTTCCGGTTAAAGGGCCTCTTGGGTGTCGTTAAGCAGCACAGGGGTAGAGGCAACGACCCACCGCCGACCACGTACCGCGGATAGCCTGGTGATGGAGAAACCCCTGAGCGAAGAGACCAGACTGCACCAAGCGCTGCTCTCGCAAGGTGCTCGTTATGTCCAACCGGAGATTAATTAGCTCCTTGATGACCTGCGACGCGCCGACCGATAAGTCCCCACAGACCTCTTATCTATCGAACTCGTGATGATGGGATGAATCTTCGGGGAGAATTTTCTGCGGAACAAACACCTTTTACACACGTGACAAGACACTCGACACTTGAATTTCTTGTTTTTGTTGTATCATTTTTTTTTTTTTTACAATTTTTTAAGACTTTTTTTTTTTTTTTCTTTATTTTCTCGAATTTCGATTATTCGTAGCGAAGAGAATCTCGTTATTGCATACAGAACGGAAAATGGTATATCGCACTTGACGAAGTTTACTCGAACGGTCGACGCGTCTGGAAATCCGTATACCGAAACCGAGTTCGACGAGCGCACGATTCGTCGTACAACGAAACGGCATTTCGTATTATCGAATTTCTCCGAGTTGCTCTCTATCCCCCGGGGGCTATGTACACGGCTCATGCAGAGAACAGCGCTATGGTATTTCCTCAGTGAGATGTTGTTTTTTCCGTTTTTTTCCAACCCCTCTATATATATATAAACATATATACACGTGTTATATCGACGAGCGGTATAATAACGTCGGCGAACGATTTTCTATAGCTATTCAAATGTGTCAATGCCCCGCGAAACGGAAAATATATTCAATTGACAATATTTTTCAAAATATTTCGCATCGTTATTGAGGTTTCGAAAAAAATCGTGAAGAATTTAGAATTTTTTTTTTTTATTCATCAAAATCGCGAAACTTTATTTTATTCTCGACATTTTTAATTGCGCGTCATTAAAGGCGGTGGTCGAGAGGTAAATCTCTACGGTATTCGAGCAAATCGAGTTTGTGAGTCGTCGCCAATGGTTCGCCCGGATAAAGGATAAATGTTGGCTACCCGACAAAAAAGATCGCGGTATCCTCGCGGCGTCATTGCTCGAGCTTTAATCCGACGCGTGCAACGGAATGGTCTCGTTAATGTCGCGGGCATTGGACTAATGAGTGAGAACCGTGTTCATAATTATTATCGTCGTGGCTGCGTAGAGGAACTGTAAGCTGCGGTCGGCGAAGGTATGAGAGGGGAATCCCCGTGTCGTGCGATCGCGCGTAACGAAAGCGATACAGGTATTTCCGATGGTTCTGGTAGGTACTCGGACGGATGTGCTATGCCGCGGGTAGACCGAACAGCAGAACGGTCGGATGATTAATTAGACTCGTCCTGACGCTAACGATCCTCGTTAATTCGATTTTGCTCGGGTGAATGAATGACCGTTGGACGGATGTGCGATCGGTAGTATTGCACGAAATCGAAGGCTCATCCGTATATACTATAGAAACACACGAACGTAGAGAAACAGAGGGAGATCGAGAAAGGAGTACAGAGATACACGGAGTGACCAGCACGTTCGTGTCAACGACAGATATTACTATGTTCGAATATCAGTTATATGTTTTGATATATAGTTATACTCAAAATCCGAACATTTCTCGATCGTTCGGTCACCGAGCGCGCTTCCATGAGTCTCCAACCGCATATCCGGTCGACCCACTTTCGTGCGACGGATTATAGAAGAGATATATATACGACGATGAAAAACGTCGAGAAAAATTTATCGGAATGTAGAAAATGGCGAGGTGTAACGAAGTATTGTTTTATAAAATTAAAAAAAAAAAAAAAAATTTAATGATGAACTTTCGACACGAGAATTAAAAAAAAAATCGATTTTTATGCAAAGTCCGATTCCCACTTACTACTGAAAATACTTCGCGGTCAATTAATACTAAATATGAAACGACTTTATTACGAGGGTAGGGAAGAGAGAGTAGTGGAGGTAACGATAGAAACAATGCGCGCCTACGCGAGCCTTCAATATTTTGCGCTCTTCACCGTACCCTCAACCCTTGGCATAGCAGCGATCCGACATAATCATTTTCAACAAGGCCGACGCGAAACTTTTCCAACCGGTTATCCTCCCCGTTTACTCGTATAGAACTGTGTGCGGCAGAAACTGGTATACCGGCGCGAAGCGCTCTCGAATCGAGTACGCTAAACTTTGGACAACATTTTTTTGCATTTTGCGTTTTGCTCTCTTCACGACAGGAAAAAAAAAAAAAGTTTGAATATCATTCAGAACAATTGCAGAACAGATGTCTGACGAAACTCGAGATGTACATAATTTTTATTCTTTCATATTTTATATATATTTTATTTTTTTATTATTTATTATTGAGTTTTATTGGTTCATTTTTTTTTTTTTTTTTTTTTTTCTGTTATGAGAAATTTTCTTACGCGTAAAATTGTATGGCGTTGATGAGGCGGGGGTATATATATTGAAAGCGAGACTATTCGGGAGATGATTATATCGCGGAGACCGCGAAGGGAGACGAACGCGCACGCGGTCAGACAGGGTCTACGCGGTCCGGAGCTGAAGACCCGACTGGTGAAAACAGCTCCAACGTATACTCGGGTTGCCGTGGCGCAGGCGTAACCACCCCATCGGTGCTCCTGTTCCTCTGCGTATACTCTAATACGATCTTCTCTCAGCTTCCCATTCGCGTGTACGAAACACCGTCCGATTTTTGGGATTGTTTTGCCCAAAGTGACGAGTGCCGCCCCCGCATACGCGATCGAAATCAGATCCAAAAGTCTAGTGAGTACAAATTTTCCTCGCGTTATCCGCTTCGGCGGTACGGTATAATCAATCATTGTCAATCACGTAATGAAATTTCTCCGAAATTGTTCGAATAAATAGAGCAGAACGAGATTATGTTTGGCGAACGGAGATCTCGGTGGAAATGAAAGCACGGAATGTATACTATCAAAATAGAAGAATATGAATATTGTTTCATCCCCTTGGAAGATTGAATCAACATTTCGATGATCGAGTCCCTCCGAAGGAATGTTACGAGAATGGCGAAAAAAAAATAAAAAAGAATAAAAATCGGAAGAGTTCTCCAAAAACATTAGAAATGCATGACACGTACCGAAGATTCAACCATAGAATTGCATGAAAACAGTTTGGAACATTCGTGCATTTTTTTTAATCTATAACAGCGAAATACGTTGTTATAAAGACATTTTTTTCTCTGTCATCAACAAAACTACTTATAGGTTTCTCTATTATAAACTTTGCTGAATTTTTTTTTTTTTTCGTAATCTTGTTGCTTTTCGATCATTTTGAAAATTGAAATTTAACGATTTCTTCGTCATTTCTACGATAGATCGATGTGTAATACGATTGTTGAGCCCCTGCTTACGTTTTCTGCAAAATCTGTAATCAGTAATTTGCGACAGAAAAGTTCATGCTTTCCGGATGCATATATATATATATATAAAATCTCGAAGCTACGAAGGTATCCCCACGTGCAGGAACAGGAGAATGAGCCTAACTCCAACCGGAAAACGAACCGAACGAGATGTTTGCGAAGGACCGATCTAATTTCACGTGTGTTCACGACGATAAACAAGAGCTGGTCGCTTCTCTCCTCCGTGACTATCGCCCGGCAACTCCGAGTCTCTTTCTCTGTCGCTCCCTTTATCTCGATTCTCCCTTAACTCGCGTTCCCACCCCTTGCGGAGAGAACTGCGTTCCGTTCTCTCCCACGTTCTGTGATTGTCCAACCGTCCTTTCTCACTTTCCTCGTCGCTTTCGTCTCATCGTTCGCAATTCTCTCGGCCCCGAAGCTAAATTCAGAGGTTAGATATATATATATACGTATATTCGACAGTACGTTGTGTCCGCCGGACGCAGGATATCGAGTTAACCCTGATTTGAACCGGTAAAAGGAGGATGAGACAAAAATCCACGAAAAGCACAACTCCAGGATATTGTTCGTGTTCCGTACTTTTCGCTTGCAACGGATATAAATTATACACGTATACATGGAGCCGATCCTACGCGTATTAAAATGAACTCCGGGTATATGAGAGTATAGTCGGCGTAATGAAAATTTCAAAAAGCCTCTCAAGCCCTCGGGGTTATAAATCCCATTAACTTTATTTTGCGTTTGTGAAGCCGAGCCGAAGCAGCCCGTTCGTTCTCTCTACGTGCATCAACTCCCTAATCCGATTATAGCGAGATATTGTAATTTCAATTAATAGCACTCTCTGGTCACTCGAGTCATAACAGAAAAAAAAGGAAAATCACGTGTCAGACATCGAATAAGCTGACCAGCGGTTAAAAAAAAAAGGAATGGACACGATTTGCCCATTTTTCTTTGCGAACTAATTGATGAAAAAAGACGAAAAGATTTTCGAGGATTTTTTCATTAGCGAAATGTTTGCGGTTTTCTCTGTTACATTAATAAGATTTAGTTGAACGTTGAGAAAAAAAGTAAAAAATGCTAATTCGATCGTTCAATTAATGCGATTTATGCGTACGAGCTGTGCTTTCGGTAAGCTAACACAGCTGTCGCGTTTCTCTGATAACATTCACCGGGCCTCGTCTGGTAGTTCAGTGTAACAACTACCTTCCTTCCGAAATTCGTCCGCGGCATTTGTTTTTTTTTGGTTTTTTTTTTTTTTTTTCACGAGAGCAAGCGAAATGAACGCGAGGAGGTGGGGAAGAGCACCCCCACGGTCAATTTGGCAGAGCTTTATGTCCTGACGCAATATTCCCCTCGCAGCGAAAGAGGAAAAGCGAAAGCGAGAGATGCGCGAGTATATACTCCGGTCGCATATACCCCCACTTTCGGGGTATCGCGGTAGGTTTCTCGTCGACCGGTTACACAATTCGTGCCGAGTTTTCGCGACGTATAGCGGCTGGCTATGCGCCAAAACAGCTGCGCGCGATATCCGGAGACACTCGATTATTGGTAGAAATAGCGTGCGAAATATATAAACAATAATAATAAAAAAAAAGCCGCGAACACAGGCCGCGTTCACGTGCCGAAGTTGGCATATGAATGCGAAAAATTTCTTTTGAATTTATTCTCCGTAGTAATGTGCGAAAGTTCAATCAAGAATTCATCATGGACATTTGATCGAACGTTGATGATTGCGCGAATGCACGGCTATTAGGAATCAATTGGTATGGGAGTTTGATTCCGGCGATGCGCTCTCAAGCGAATTATCGAAAAATGAAGTAATCGCGTTATTTGCGCGTTATTGAAATTTTTTTTCCGGGTCAATCGTTACCGGGCGCTGATTTAAACGATAAAGTGTTCACTTATTGGCCTAATGAATTCGCAATGTGTATACGTTGAATGAAGCACTGCTGCATTCCTTTATATATATACGTGAAGTTGATTGCAATGAAAACATCGTCTATCCAGAAAATCATCTTAATTCACTTATATCTAATCGTTTTCGGTATTCCAGCGTTTGAATATCGTATTTTAACATGAATAATACGCTCGGCGAAGCTGACTTCTCTGAAACAATCTTCGCTCTTACAAGTACGTGTATATATGTATACATATATATTCGTACAAAGATTATAGACTCAAGGAATACGATTTACCGCGCGGTCAAGTGTCGAGTCTTAGTTTCCAATGAAGCTCTTTGGTTTCCAACGTCAACGACGTATATATACGTATAAACCGTTCTCTGTGCAGTCGAGAAACTCCAGACTTATGAGAACGGCAGTGCAATCCATTTGCTGAGAAATCGCAACGGGGCGAATGGACGATGTCACAAGACGCAGGTACTTTGCGTGTTCTTGTAGGAAATTGTCCCAAAGCGTATACACGGCCCACAGCTGTGTGTACCCCGTGACGATGGGATTGCGTTCCCGAATCCCAAGCGGTGGCCAACGCCGGGGACTCTTACCTCCCTTTACATGCCTTCTGGCCCTCAGTTCGACTATACGACTATACCGAGCGTGAAGTACGCCCTCGCCAAACTGAGAGATTGCTCAACGTCACGCAGACTAGAGACCGCTGAACGCTCGACGATAGGCAACCGTGTGTAACGACGTGTCCGAAGCTTCTGTACACTTTCTAGAGTTGCTTTTGCATCGACAGACGTCCAATATCGGAAATAACCGCCAGAATGTCAAGTTGATAAGTCACTTGAACCGTTCATTCAATAAAATACGTTTCTTCTCGACGGATAAATCGGGAAGAAAATTTTAGCAATGATTTTCATAATGTACAGAAAAAATCTTAAAGTTTAGCTAAATGGGTCGGGCGAAACTTTTTTTCACTCGTCAGATCGAAGGTTCTATCGTATATGTTTTTTCCAAATGATCACGAATCCGTCAGTTATTTTATTCCAGTCTCAATATTTTATCCGAAAAACCACACAAGAAGCCACAAAAAATCAATTTTCGATATCAGTATTGTGAATTTTACTGTGCGAGTCCCGTAATTTTTGCAAGTAGTTACAGCACGCAATGATCAGACTTTAACTGTAAACGGCCATTTTGTAAAATCTCTCGTATCTGCTGCGTACCGAAAAGTCTAAAGCGAACAGAGAGAGTCTCGAACAGACTGAGCTCCGATCCTTTATCTTTATTCGCATATCTATATTCCTTTAGACGTCGTAGAGGAAACGCAAAGGCACACAGGCGCACGCAGAACACACAGGCATACGGAACGCTCGCGGCAACTATATAATACATCTATCCTCCCCCTCGATCATTTGTCGTTGCCTCGGGCGATATTTGCCCTCGTTAGTACAAGCTGACGTGACCAATTAAACATTTTCGCCGAATATAATATCGATGAGTTTTCTCCGCGCAATCTCTACTGCCGCCTACTTAATATCGTATACAATGCCGATACTTCGGGAACAATTAACCCTCGTATAGTACTCTATACTGTAATGAAATGATATTATTCTTGCCTCGGTAAGAAGTTAGAACGCGCGTGGGTGAGATATTATATTAACGGACTTGTATTCTCTCGTACATTTCGTCTCTCTCAGCCTCCCCCTTTCTTCACTCCGTGTACTATAATCTTTCTCTTCGACAACGAGTTAAACGAGGCGTTAATAGAAATAGCCAGAAAGGTAGAAATTTCGATGTCGAAATTTCTTAAGCGTGAGCGGTGGTTCTAGCCTCGCGAAACACAAAGTCTTTGGATGAATGGGGTAAGCGGGAGACGGGGGGTGAATTCGCTCTTAATGAAATCTCTCGGCAGTTCGTACTTATCCAAGTTTTCGGATAAGTCGGCAAGTGTCCTGAAAATGGCAGGGGATGAGGGTACGCGACGTAGATGAGACGATGAGGTATACGGGTTGCGGGAACGCTGAGCCTGAGCCGAAGTAAGGATAAAGCGTAACGTCCCGCGGCCAGCGGCAACGGAGAGTTTGGCACGGTTTGCTCGCCGAATGAGCGAGAGAACTAAAAAGAGAAAGTCAGCGATAGGGAGAGAATGAAAAAAAAAAAGGAAAAAAAAATAAAGCAAACTAGAAGGAGGGAACGGAAGCGGAGCGAATAGGCGGGGGAAGATAGAAAGAGCGTGTCGAAATAAGGGACGAGTGAAATTTGCAAATGTATGCACCAAGGGAAGCGACAAACTAAGCGCATAGTTCAGCATTATCTAGGCGCAGCGGCGAGCTCGAGAGCGGTCCAAAGCGTAATTAAAGTATTTGCGGGGTGAATTATTTATGAACGTCGTGGAGTATGAAGAGGACGGGCGAGCACGACGGTGCTTTCGGAGAAACAGAGAAAACTCGACACAATTGATAATGCAATAGAACGAGTGAGAGGCTCCAAGGAAAACCTAGTGACGAGAAGGACGATGAAAAATAAAAAGTACGCGAGGGGAGTGTGGAAGGACCGAAACTTCCGCGTCAGAGAAAGAAAGAGAGAAGTTCCGGGAACGTTGAGGGCGTCTTGCCGTCCCCCTTTTCTTCTTCCGCCACTACTTCCGTCCCGGCAAACTTTGTACGAAATTAATTTTGCAATTCTAACTCCCTTGCCGTCTTGCGATAGAAACCACGTGGCGTCACGTACGATCAGTGTCATCCATCTGAAATTATGAGAAGCCTCTGGTGCACCGACGGAAAAGTATATCGAAAGTCCTGAATCAGTTAATAACCTTCGAGAAAGATTATTAGAATTGAATTTTTGTTCAATGCCAGCGTGATTTTTCTCGTGGAAAGGGGAGGCGAGAGCAAAGAAATGAGAGACGAAGAACCATAGGTCTGTTCCTTCTTCGTTATTACGTGTATAACTCGACTTACTAGCACCACCCTCTTTACTTCTGGTAACTCGGAGGGTCTTCGTACAATATCGATCGTTGAATCGGTGTTAAAAAAAAAAAAGTTACCAGCTGAAAGTACCGCACGAATGATCGGATTATATATCTTGCCTCAATATTCGCCATCGAACACTTCCAATCTACGCTCCCTCCACCCTCTCTTTCTCTCTCTCTCTCTCTCTCTATAGCATATCAGGAGTTCTCTATATTCTCCGTTTCTACGACGTCTCGGTGAGACGTTCGAATGCGAGCGCGAAACGTCGAAGGGATCCTGAAATTAGATTGGATGGAATCAGCAACTCTCGCCTTGCGATTTCAACGTCTCTTCCTCTTGCTACTTGGTTTCATCTCTTCTATCGTTTTGTCGCCTATCCTCTCGTCGTCTTTGCCCGCTCGCTTTCTCCGTCCAATCTTCGTTTTCACTCCGACTTACGTACCTTGCCGACATATATCTCAACAAATATGTATACATGGGGTATATGTGTGTCTCTTCGTTATACATACATCGATAGTATGGTACTAAGTTCGGTTTTTGTCATATGAAAGGGAGAGATAGAGATATATAGCCGCAAAACCAGTAATTTGCGATCTTGCGAACATCGCGAGTGCAAACACACTTGGCTGCTTCATGTCGAGCCGCTCCGCGTCTGTCCCGCTCCCGAGGCCCTTAACAGTTTCCTTTACTTTTCATTTATTTTCTACACTATCTTCTCTTAACGTATCATGTTGCGTTCGGTTTATCCTACCAGACATTCATCTTTTCAGTGTAATTGTTATCCTAGAGATGCCTTTTCTTTGACTTGTTTCAGCTTGAAAGGTCAACTAGTTTTACTCTCTTAGCTACATAAGCTTCCTTTCCAGATGATATTAGACGTTTTTTCCAATGCCTTTGCTACCGTTATTTTATTTTCAGCGACATTTATCTTTGGTACTGTAATTGAAGAATACAAAAACGAAATGATGAAACAATTTACCAGAAAACAGAAAGAGGTAAAACTCCAAAGCATTGCAAACGATAAACCGCGCTACGCCGACTATTTCCACGGCGTTTCTTATGGCGGCAATATAAATGTTCGAATGCAAAATCCCACGGAAGTCTGGTTGTCATCGCGCGGATAAAGTATCTACAGGAAGACAATAGCGGGAAGCCGAGCAAATCTGACGAGCGAAGAAACGATTTGTCACGAAGTTCTGTGGTTGCGATGGGGAGAATACTGCGGAGCGTGCGGTTGTGAGGAAACAAGTGTATGGGAACCATACACAGCATCGAAACGTTTCGAACGATAAACCGTTTTCGTTGACTTTTTTTTTATCCACCGTTCTTATGTAAAATTCTTCGAAACTCTGGTGAGGATCCCGCGAATGGAAAATCTATGGAAATGCTGTGCACCTTGGATTTGACGAACAAAATGGAACGATTTGTCGAGAAGTTCGTGATCGGTTATCCGCACATACTTCACTCCGCCCGCATTCTCCGGATAAATTCCGATTGTCTCTATATAGAGAGGATCTAGATATATCCCCGGACTGCGTACTTCAGCGAAGCTTGGCCCCATTCTCTTCGAACCTTCGAGAAGTTCAGCGCGCGCCGGTATAATAATCCCTTGTTCCCAATTCGTGATATCGAAGCCCTACATCCGTAATTGGCCACTCGTGTACTTACAACACTATTCCCGTCGACGTTGTTTATCGAGGCTCACGGGAAGGAATGGAATAACCGAGGTACGAACAAATCAGAAGCCAATTAGGTATTCCACTTGATATGGCTCTCATTATTCTACTGCTCACCCCGTGGTCTCTCCCTTAATATCGAAAATAAGCCCTTATTACGCAACCACTTAGCTCCTGGTAATGAACGTTGAAGGATTAAGTATTAACGGAGTATTGAAACGCGAATACGAGAGTCAATGAATTAGCCCTTTGATGGTGTTTGAAACATACTGATTCTAGAAAACGTAGGTAAATGCTTTCAAGAAGAAAACGAGAAGACATGACGAGATTTACAGAGTTGTATTATGCGAGAGGAATAGGTTAAAGGGGTGTGGGAAATGGAAAGAGACGGATGTAGGTGGATAGAAAGGAAAGAAAGCCGTAGTTGGTATATAAAGGGGGATACAGCATCGCGTCTGGTGTGTTAGCTTCAGCCAAAGCTTCCCTCGCACAGTCAGGCCAAACTAACCGTCGAGAGTTTCTCGAGATAATTTTATTAGTTACTTACGCGTTGTATCGCTAACCAACGGTGCATTATGGTAATGGGCTTAGCCCACCCCTAGTGCGAACGGGTTAGTAGTGGTGGCGGGTAGTCTTCGAAGTCTTAGGTTCGAAGTTGGACGCGTAGATACTGCTACATTCAAGTAGGGATGAGTTTGTGTTAGGGTTAGGCTTTGCAAAGGGGTGAATCGGGCTTGCGAGCGTTTCGGGGTCGTCGCGCGGGGGCGATTCAATCCGCAAATGCGATTTATCCGAGAACCCCTGTGTATGCCAGCCAACTCTGGCACCTTTGCAACCTTTACCAGTAGACAGAGTAATGTATATTCGTCGAATGTTCCGAGATTTTTGAGATTAGTCACGGTGGATGAAATTAAGATTCACGAATTTCTATTGGAAACATTTATTTTCAAATAGAAAGTAAAACAATAATCGACAAATAACAACAATTAACGAAACAATAAAGTATTCAAACAAAAACAGAACATAGATTATAACAATAGCTTAACAACGACATCAGATGAGGTCATGAATAACGAATACTAGAATAATCAACGAATCGAGCCACAGAATTTGGCTCTTACCGCTCGATTATTCTCGTTTTTTCATAGAAATATCAAGAAATCTCAGCTCTCTTCTTCGATTATAATATGTTTAACTTGGCTTCGCTACGAGTAGCCGTAGACTGTGAAAGCTCGTGCATTTTTGTGCAAACTCGCTCGACCGGAATGGTGTTTCAAAAACACACATCATCCGGCAGCAACTGCGAGATGATCGATTATCCGTGGAGAACGTAGAGTCGTAGATTGATAGTCATCGTAGCCATGTGTATTGAACATCGGGAGTTCAGACTTGAATTGTGAATGGTGCGACTGGCGCTTCGACGCCAACTGTCGGTTCTTTCTTGAGTTCAAGAACGATATCACCCTGAGCACTGGGCGCAGAAGCGATCGGTGTAGATGCGCTCTCTTCCGGAAAAACGTACTCCTCGTGCTTCTGCGTCTCTCCGAAATCGTGTCCCCCAAGACCATCGAAGCCTTTGTGATAGCTGTGGTCATGATCGTGTTCACCGAAATCCACGTGGTGGTGATGATGTCCATGTCCGTGTTTGTGGTGATGATCCTCATGGTGACTATCCTTGTGATGATGGTGGTGTCCGTGTTTGTGATCACCGTGATGCTCGTGTCCGTGCTTATGTTCGTTGTGATGATGATGCTTGTGATCCTCGTGATGCTGATGATGATGATCTTCCTTGTGTCCATGATGATGGTCTTCCTTGTGTTCGTGCTTGTGCTCATGACCATGCTTGTGCTTGTGATCTTCGTGATGTGCGTGATGATGATCTTCGTGATGTCCGTGATGATGATCTTCGTGATGGCCATGCTTGTGCTCGTGGCCGTGCTTGTGCTTATGATCCTCGTGATGCCCATGATGATGATCCTCGTGATGTCCATGCTTGTGCTCGTGTCCGTGTTTGTGGTGATGATCCTCGTGATGACCGTGATGATGATCTTCTTTGTGCCCATGCTTGTGGTCGTGGCCGTGCTTATGATGATGATCTTGTTTGTGTTCGTGTTTGTGATCTTCCTTGTGCTCGTGTCCGTGATGATGATGATGGCTCTCAGTCTCCTTGTGCGAATGATGGTGATGATGTTCATTAACGTGGTGATGATCGTGATGGTGGTGATGCTCGTTGTGATGAGCGTGTTTGTGATGATGATGATGCTCGCCGTGATGCTTGTGCTCTTCGTGATGCTCGTGCTTCGAGTGATGTGCATGTCCGTGCTGATGATGATGATCGTGACCATGCTTATGATCGTGACCGTGTTTGTGCCCATGCTTGTGATCGTGTCCATGCTTGTGATGATGCCCGTGCTTGTGATGATGATCCTCGTGATGTTTGTGTTCTTCGTGATGATCATGCTTGTGACCGTGTTCATGACCGTGCTTGTGATGATGGCCGTGATCATGCTTGTGATGATGTCCGTGATCGTGCTTCGCATGATGACCATGTTCGTGCTTGTGTTTCCCGTGATGCCCATGTTCGTGATGATGGTCGTGATGGTGGCCATGATGATGTCCATGATGGAACGATGCCGAGTGATGACTGTCTCGCCGGAGCGCACCCGGCGTCACGAAACTGATGCGGTCCGTTGCCGCCGTTGAGGATTCACCCAATTTCAAAACTTTTCCGGATAACTTTATGTTTTCTCCGAATGACGGGGTTCCAATGGAAACGCCAGAGCTTTGCTTGAAGTCGAGATTCCCGAAACTTCTCAATTGACGTTTCTGGGGATTCTTCACTTCGACCTGTAGTATGCGCATTTGATCCAATTGATGTTTAATACAAGTCATTTTAAACATTGTACTTTATTGGTAAGACTTGGTAAGATATAGGAATTAGAAATATATTACCGATCCTTCAGCCGGCACAAATTCCAAAATTTGTGCCTCAGCTTTGGCTCCGAACGGCTGAGGAGGTTGTAGGTCTCGCCGCAACCTGACGAGTTCTTCATTGGGTATAGTAATCGCGATATCCGGATCTATTTCCGCTTCGATCGACTGCCCGCGATTCCGACCTCTGGGATCGGGTAGAGCAGCCGTCCCGGTCGCCAGCACGGCCAGGACAGTAAAACACGCCTGGCAGGAGTAACGCATAACGTGTAAACGTGACAAACTTTGATCGAGTGGCTAGATATATGTCTAAAAAGGAAAAAGTCTCAAGCAAGGTTTTGCCGCGGAGTCGGCGACTAGTAGCGTCAACCCTTGGAGCGTTCGTAGTGCCTTGGCGAGAGTACGTAGAAACGTAGAGTACGATCCCGGTGTAGAATGGGGTAGTAAAGTACGAGGCCTGAACTCGGTGCGGCCAAACCCCCCAAGAGAGTTAGTCGTCGCGTCGCGCACGTTCGAGCGGAAGAACGAGATAATATCCGGTAAATCGGGGCTCTGGTCGCGCCCGTCCGATTATCGCTCCCAGTAGTAGTAGTTTTCCTATCCGAATCCTCTCACCGTGCGGCCGTGTGAAAAGTGAGCCAGAGGTCGGCACCACCGAGCGGATAAACGATAGCCGAAATCGAAAACGATTTTGCGCCACGGTTACCTCTGCTACGTCAGCGCACTAACTTTTCTCTCTCAGTCGGTAACCCCACCACGATTCGCACACATACACACGTTGATGTTCTTGCGGATAAATTATTAAATATCGGTGGAATTTGCGGCAATAGATTTCACGTACAGTCGTCCAATACCCTGGAGTACCGAACCTGTTCACCAGAACCCGCGCGCTGTGAAGTATTCTGTACGGTTTCACCTTCAACCGAATTCATACAAGGTACCGCGGTACTCGCTGTCTCATATACAACAACTCGTACCATTTTCCTCTTTCTTTGCCTCTCGCACCGACCTACTTCGATATATCTTTCTTCCCCTTTCCGGCACGCTTCTTCCGGTCCAAGTGTCGTAGACTACAAAACTCGTGCTTTAATAACTCAGAATTTAATCAACGACAAAGCAATTCGTGAAAAAGATCATCCCGGCACTACCCCACTCGGCGTTCTTTCACGTCTTCTTTTCCTCTCTTTCGTGACTTCTCTTTTGTATCTAGGGCTCTTTTTCGGACTCCGACTTCGGGCTCCGGCTTTTCTTTCTTCTTTGAAACTCTTTTCTTCGCGTTATATCGCGTCTTAGCCCATTAGTAACGTCGAGCACGTTTTAACCGGGATTAATAGCGGATGCGATGCCGTGAAGGGGGTAGTTGTGACTCCGCTGAGTTCCTTTTGCGTGGCTCGAGTTCTCTAAAAAAGACGACATCGGAGACCAACACCGCGTAGCGCTTATAACTCGCCGAAAAAATATCGTCATTCCCGTGGGACGATTTTCGTTTTTCAATTCGGATCGCAACGATAGCCCGGCAACATTTTCCCTCTCTATGTTTGTTTTTGTTGTATCTGATCCTCTTTCTCGCACCGTCCCGCGGGCGACACTTTTCCATTGAACCGCCTCAACCCTCCCAGATGAAGGGAACGTGCGACTCTATTTTGCACGCTCCCAAAGGTGAGAGCAGAGAGGAGTTGGACCGCGCGCGATTTAGATTTTCCCTCTTCGTTCGTTCGAACTTTTCGACTCTCTCGCACTCGCATCTACGCGAACTGGAAAAACTTTTTGCTTGTACATGTATCCCAGTCACACTCCAACTTTGCGCTCACGTTCTCCCGAAATTCCCTTGCATCGTTTTCGGTATTAGAGTTTCGTACTCCGATTGCGCGACGGTGAAAATTATACTATACATACTCGCGAAATCTATTAACAGCTCTCTTTTCCAAGTTGCACGTACCGCGCGACACCCTCAAGGGATTTCTGAATCGAAAACGTTTTGGAAAATCGTTCAAGTAGTTTTGAGTTTTGTTTTTTTTTTTCTGCTTGAGTCCTTTGAATTTTTGTCAGCTGATGCGTGGAACGTCGTAAGATGAAATTTTGTTATTACTTACCCACGTTGCCGCCATTGCTGTGTATTTCGGGTGCAACCAGCAGCTTACGACTGGATACCAATACAAGGTGGCAACGTACTTTTATAGAAGCCCCACCGTGAGACAAAGTATATTATACATCTCGTTAACAGGCAGGACTTTCGATTGTCCGAAGCGGTGCTAAGCACCAATGTCGTTTACGATACCGGACAATGTTTTAATCGTCGTCATAATGCCCGTCGAACCGAGGAACCTAACTCAAGCGCTTCGGGGCCTCTCCCGTTAGATCGTAATATCGCAACAGCAAAACGAGATCTTCGAGTCTACGGGTCTCCGTCCTCTCGCTGGCTACGTTGCCGAGATTTCGTAAAACGATCGGTCATAAAGTTCGCTGTCACTTTACAGACTCCATATTATTTCTTTTCTTAGCAATTTGAAATACAAATAGACGACGAATAGACAATAGACGTTTTGAATTTGCTTCTCTCTCCAACCGAAAGACGGAGACAGAATCGCGCTTCCTCGGAAGCGGAAGTTGCTTCTCTTCGACGGCTAACGATCGTTTGAATATCATTTTTTCTTCAATTTTTGTCGAGTCTCAAAAAACTCCTTCCAATTTGCTCAGTAAAGGTGTTGAGATACAAACTGCAAATTTAATTATACATTCGATGCATACATCGACGTGCCACGAAGGCGACGAATATAAAAATCGCAATTTCGTTTGTAATTTTCATTTTTCTTGAATGGCATTGCCCACGCGCCGTCATCATTGTTTTCGCGTTTACGCACGAAGAAACGTAACGCGAAGACGGTGACTGGCTGACGAGCGTTCGAGTTCTGCCTCGTAAAAAGTACTTGCGAACGTCTCGGAGATGCTTGGGAAGTTAAGACGGAAAATGTTATGTACAATACACACACCGTGCGCGTGTGGTGGAGGGATAGTGGGAGCAAAAGGAAGAGTGATAGTGAACAGAAGAGACCAGCGCTGGTGCTCGGTGCTTCAACTGCCTCGAGTGCCGGAAGAAAGGATAAAAAGTTTACTGGCACCACGATATTATTGCCTCCGCGCGAGATATAGGATGCGGGAATGGTAACGCGGGTAAACATTCTCTTGCCTGCGTGCGGGGGAGGTGGACGCTATACACAGACGGTATATGCTACATGCCAATGCCTATAACTACTGCTAACTCGACTCTCAAAGTAAACAATAATCCAAAGAGCCCTCAATCGTCATACTCGAGCGCAACATACTTATACAACCGGATATCGAATACTGCCGTCGACATCCCATTGCGAAGTTTTCCCTTTCAGCTGGTAATGTACCATTGTATTATTGCGTTTTCGTCTGTTTTTTGTTTTAAGTTCATTACGTCTTCCTTCTGTTACTTGCCCTCAATTCTGTATACAAGAAGAGAAGAATCTCCGAAGAATTAAAATATCGACGGCCAATAAAAATAATTTTACAAAAATTAAAAATTGCCCAACGGAAAGCGAAGTGTAACAAAAAAAGTGAAATAACAAGTAGTTATTGGCGTAGTATATATGTATAGTCAGGAGGTTTGTTTATCATTGAGCGGAGAAATTTTCTGTACTTCAATATGCAAATAAATGTCTATTTATGGAAATTTTACGGGACGAAAATCGCTGATTTCTTGACGGTATTGAAAATATAGGTTCGCGCATGCGCAGTTCGCGATTGCTTCACTTTCGGCTCTTGTGAGTTTAGTTTCGGTCTCTTGGGATCAAACATCATAACCTCACTTTTCACTGTTCGTCTCGCAAAACTGCCATGAAAGGCGCCGGTTTCCCTGCACTTTTTACAAAAAATATAGTCTGCAACTCGGGCCGAAAGTGGCAATTGCTTCGCGTCGGCGCAAGCGTCGCAATCGTCAACGTATTCACGGTGAACCGCATAACTGCCGTCTCTCACCCGTCAGAAAGTCGCAAGTCAAAAATATGAAGAATTTTCCAAAACAATATTTGCCCCGCGCGTTTTACTTTTCTTTTATATTAAATGGTAACGTGAATCGTTTGATAGATTGTCGAACGATTGAACTTTTGAAGAACATCAAATAACTCTGTGATTGCTTCACTGTACACGTTTACAACATACACCATATACATTTATAAGCTTTTGTGGATTTGTCGCGATTTGCCGTTGAACGGCGTTTAGCGGAAACGAGAAAGAATATCCGTGAGTCAGAGACACGAACGCGAGAGACTTCTTTGATAGCTAAAAAGAAACGTAACTGGGTCAGTGAGATATCTTCCGATCACAGCCATTGCGCTTCCTTCGATCCTCGACCGAAGCTTTTTCTCTTATATGTTCCGAAGCGCACACTGTACATACATTGAATCAGAGGATAGAAGGGCTTTGAAAGTGAATCGTCGAAACAAAAGTTTCGGGAATCCGTGACAAGAGCTTATGTCGAAATTTCATTCGTTTAGGAAGAATGAGCTGCAAGGAAAATCAACGTGCAAACGCAGTGTCATACGGAAATTCGTAGGAAATATTCTCTCGATATTTTCGACTTTTACCGTTGGGATTGCGGGTGGGGAAATTCGTTGGACGATCATCGTGATCGTCCTGATTCTTCTCCAAGTTGGATACGAGAACGGATTTTTGGGGTGTGCGATGCTACAGAGATTGGACTCTACCCTCCGGGTCGCCGTAGCTCGCGGCTGACCATTTTCTTCCGGAAGCTTTTACCCAGTGCGCGCATGGATGATCCAAAGAGACTAAACCTCGTTTCTCTCTGCGGTTCGCTTCCCTCTCGCATTCTCTATCGCTTCGGCGAATCGAAGGATATCACGATGAATCGTCGCAGTAGCGCGAAAGACAACGATAAAGATATACGCGAGTTGTAGAGAAGCGTTCGTTCTTTAGCACTCCGCTAGCACTGGTATAGTGTACATGTATATATATATATATATATCTATACATAGACACTACATAGACCGTGTAGTTCGCCTCGTCTCGATAGAACGTTCCCTCATAAAATATCCTCGTTCGGTTTTCCAGCGAAAAATCTCGTCCAGCGATGGCAAGCTGGCCAGCATAGCTCCCGGTGTACGCGAATGGAGTAGAGGTAGAATATCGCATTTTACTTTTTATTTATATATACATCTCTCTCGCATCGCCGCGGCGTAACTTCTATTTGACTTGTTTTTTTTTCCCGGAACGGGGAGAGGGCGGAAAAATAGAAAAACAAATTAATCTTTGGTACGTCGGAGCTAACCAGTTAAAATTGTTTGTCGGACCGGAAGTGCAAAAAATAATATTGCAAGTGCACCGGAGATGAGGGTAAATGTAGGTCAGCTACCAGAGAATTCGCGTAGCTACATGGAAAAATAAACCTCGATTCAGTTTATCACGAAATAATTGAAGATATGTCGAAATAAAAACAACAATTAGTATCTTTATGTCAGCAAATATGAGATATTTAAGGGTGAATTTTTTCACTTCTGCCAAATCTGTGATTTATCGGGAATTTTTTTTTTTTATTCGAGAGCCTAATATGGAGAAAAAGAAATCAATTTTTATATCCATTTTAGACAATGCTTGATAAGGGTGAACTTTGCATTATCCCCTCTTTTTTTAATCAGTGGCAAAAGAAATGAATGATGAATCCAGCGCCTCATCACACTGAAAAGCATTTTTATCACACTTTTCTTTTACGACTTTCGAACGGACTCTTTATCGTTCATTCGCATCGTAATATACATTCTGAGAAAAATGTATATCATTCGGTATTCCGCGCATACGTCACGCACGCAGTGTGTGCACTACAATTCTCTGACGTTTGCCGATAAGTAAGCGCGATGGTGCGCGCGGGAAGGGGGGTCTCTGTGATGCATTGATAAAAATTTCTGTGAGAATTCCGAGCGGTCGGACTGCGTAGTGAAATATACGTACGAGTCGATCGATCGACGTGATATAAGAGGAAAGGCGCGGAATAATAAGTACCGCGAACGCGAGCGCCAGATGCTAAAAGAAAACTAGAAAACAACACGAAAGCAACGTATATACCGTTTGCGTATCAAAACGCGTATACGAGAAAAATGGAAATGGGTCTCTTCAACGATTTTATTGCAAGATTCGTGCGATGATTTCGAGATGTAGGTGTGTATGTTATTTCAAATGCAAGCTATGCTGACACTATAACAACATTTCCGATACATACGTACAATGTTGCATCCTCACGTATACTGGTATCGGTTATGCACACCAGACGAATCCGGAAACTCTCAAGAATCGAAGGTATAAAACTCTGATCGAAATGATTGCTTTCGGTCTCATTTCTCTACGTGTACAAAATAGCATACGCCACTGTAGCGTACTTCAATGATACATTTTTCATGAGACACTGTAAAACTTTTCGAGAACGATAAAGAGGATGTGATCTATTTACGGTACCAAAAAAAAAAAAAACAAAGTAGAGAAACAATGACATTCCATTTAGGTAATACTCATGCAGACCTCGTATTATTTATTCTCTTGAACTTCGGACGGAAAAGGCAGAGTTTTGTGTGGTTTTACTTGAGACTTAAAGTTAACAGTTATTCCGTCTGATACCGTCGTAAGTTTGCGGGTCTGCAGGCTTTAAACTTTTCGAATAATAACAAAAAGTGGCAAATAAGTATCTTGGATAGTACTGAAAAAAACAAAACAAATCCTCGAAACCCACATTTTTTCCAGCTACGTAAATACCACGAGGTTTCTGCATTTTTTAAATGATAAATATAGTTTCACAATTATTTACAAATAATAATCTTTTTTTTTTATGATTATTCGTCAGTCAGTTTCGTTTTTTTCTCCTTTTGCCCCGTATTACGGTACCAGCGTTATAATATATTCGAACTATTACTGTAGATACGCGTACCCCGCATACGCGTAGAACTCTGCAAGTAGATAAGCACCGTGCGCTTCAGACTCATGTTTTTCGTTATCATTGAAATTTCGTAATTGTCAAAAATATATCAAAGTAAACGAACCACAACGTTTCGTCACGGACTATCCGGTAGAGTAAGAGCCGTTCATCCGCGGTATATAGTTTTATCAGA
Source organism: Buathra laborator (assembly GCA_934046635.1). Taxonomy (NCBI): domain Eukaryota; kingdom Metazoa; phylum Arthropoda; class Insecta; order Hymenoptera; family Ichneumonidae; genus Buathra; species Buathra laborator. The sequence continues at coordinate 14,303,241 of OW203900.1, forward strand.
AGCCGCGAGAGCTCGACGAGCTTCTCTTCATCCTTCACTCGAACTCTTTTCCATCATCGCATTTTCATTCTCTTTATCTCTTTCGCTCCAGTCGCCGTAGTTTCCGTATACTCTCCGGGATGCTGCTGCAAAGACGCGGAGTTACGTTTCGTGCCCTTCTCTTATCCACTTCTCGTCTCCTTCACTCCACTCTACTTTGTTCTTCTTCCGTACTTCGAACGAGAATAAAAGAGAGCAAAGCGCCCGAGAGCACCAGGCAGAGCGGACCGACGCGGTTCACGTTCTCCCAGAGCCCGCAACGTGTTATCGATTTAAACATTAGCGTTCCGTTCTCTTGCTGTGATAATAGAGCACAGAGAGTCTCACCGGTTGGCTTATGTACACACGCAGGTTTAAGTACATTCGTACGTACACATTGCCATCCGTTGCTGCATTTGTCGTGTTCCACGCTTCGCAACGGCTATTAAACGAAATTTGCACATCATTTTTACCTCGAACTATCCTTGCGTGCGGCATATGCGGTACACCCTTTAATATACTTCATATTCTACTTCGTTTCCACCATTTTTATACATTTGAATTTTTTTCACTTTCTAATACTCTTTCTTACAGTTTGTATTCATTTTCGCTGCAGGCATTTCGATATGATACAATTACTGATTATATGTATATATTCACGAAGGTACTAAAAGAACCGAATTGTCTTCTCTCACGCTAATTTTTTTTTTTTTTTTTCTTTCGTGATACTTTTGTTTTTCGCGGTACTTCAACGGCAGACACGATTATCGAACAACGGAAAACGCTCGGTCGGTGAGAATTACAGTTTTACAAATGTTCGCGCGTTAAAACCAGCGAGAGGAATCTTTCCAAGCGAACGCGTGCGCGCGAAGCAATGAAGCGTGTCGCGGTCGACGTCCAAATAATCACTTTTCGCAGCTCTCGCTGAGCGAAGTGAGACATTCTTTTCGATATTATAATAACGGCTCACGAAACGAAATGGCTTTGCCAACGGAATATCGCGCTAACGAGTGCATCGTTATGTCGCGTGTTGTGATCGCTGATACAGAAGCTTTTTTTTTTTTATAGCTGATCGTCATATCAGCTTTCGATAATAGCTTTTCTACGAAATCGTTAACGTTTATTGTCGATCATTATCGACGGTTTACCGGTCTTTTCTAAGATCCGAATCTTTTAGTGTGGATCTCTTATAACACGTGTAATGCGGATCGCGAACCCTCGACGAGGTTCGGACACCGCGCGATACCAGGATTTTCCAGAATTGAAGGCATCGGACAACGACGGATTTTTCTGACTTTACGAGCTTCCAATCCGATAACTATGCGGGTTAGCGAGAGGCCTCAGAAAAAAAAAAAAAAAAAACGAATATATGCTGTGTATAGCGAAATACACGTGAACCAGAGAGGTCGGATGGACGGTCATATTATCGAAGATAAAGGTGGCGAGAGAGCTCGGTAAATAGGCGCGAGATACACCCTCGTAAAACGAGTGACACGGAAAGAAACGGTCGATGGTCTTTCGCAAGCTCCGGTTTCGAGGTACTGAAATGTTCTTGGTTACAGTTCGCGCCGCCTGTTCGCGCCATTTCGATCTTTTTCGCTCCCGCTATTTCATCGATTTTTTAATAAATATTTCTTGCAAGACTGTCACGGATACAAACACATCTTTTTGTACATTCGATCAGATATTTTCGTCATTCTCGTGAAGAAAGCTTTTTTACTTTTACGAAAATAAATGTACACATCACTGGCGGAGTCCTAAAAATGTGTCCTGCATTGAAAAACTCGTATAGACCTATTTTATTTTTTTTTGTGCTAAAGTGCACATAACTTTTTGATTTTTCTGCAATCTGCATAATGATTACCGGAATAAAATTTCAAATATCAGTTAATGTTACTATAAATGTCAAGAAATCGGGAGATCAGCTTTAAACGCCGACGCAATATGCAAGAACATTCTATTGTAGGTTCGTTTTATTTCCCCGCGTTCTGCAGCTCCTTTTGTTGCCGCATTCAGGGATCGACCTGATGCTTGAACCGAACGCGGGCCTTATTCGAGAATCTCCAAGGTACGACTCAGCGCGTGAACGAGAAACGCGCACTGAAACCGAACGATCCATTAGCCCGTGTAATGTTCGCGGACGGCCGTCCAGTTGCGTTCTGCACCGAGAGCCCTTTAAATGCCTACGATATCCCCGAGACAATCGTCTCGTATACGACGAGATCGCTTTTCGCATTGCCCTCTCGACCCCGGATACTACTTGATGCTATGTACGTGTCACAGCCGTTCACTGGCCATTTCACTCCGACCCTCAATCTCTGCACATCCGTCTTATCTCCCTTTCCATAAAGCAACAAAAAAACAAACAAAAAGAAACGTAACACACTCCAGTCTGCTTGATCAAATAAAAAAAATACACTTCACATCCCTATATAAATAAAGCCAAATACTCCCCCTCCGAAAAACGTTAAAGCTGAAACAGTAAAGAGGGACCGATCAGCGTACAACAACTTTCGTAAGGGATGTGCAGCGGTAAAGGAAACTCTCGGTGTATCAAACACACGGGTAAACTTGTTGTTTATTTCATGGGTACATAAATAAAATTATGTTGCTTTTTACGTAAGTAGTGTAGGGAAAAAACGAAGAAATGGCAGGTATGGGGGTGAGGAAGGGGGAGGTGGATGGCAGGCGTGGCTAGCATTTCAACCGTCGCGAGGGTTCGTTCGGTACCGTTGGGGAGTTCGTCGAGACGGTTTATTTTGTACCTGGAGCGTAGCCGAGAGAACGCGGCTTAAAGTGAAGGAGTGAAAGTGTGGAAGAGAGATAGAGAGATGGACTTCGAAATTGTGGAGAAATCCCTGAGGGTACGAAACCGAAGAGATCTATGGTCCAGGATGATCCGTTCCAGCGGTAGCGTTCGACCGAACACGCGCTTTGGCTCCGAGACGGAGAGATGGAGAACGAAGAAGAAGAAGACGAAGAAGAAGCAAAAGAAGAAAAAGAAGAAGAAGAAGGGATGAAGGGACGAGGGTCTTGTCGGACATCCGTTCGTCCAATCCGCTCGGCCTATAATACCTGGTAGTATCCTGAGTGGTTATAGCTACATTCCTTTCCATACACCCTCTCCATTCCCTTTCTACGCTGCTACTCCTGTGGAATCCCCGCACGAGCCGTTGATTTACGCTCCTCCAAAGTTTTATCGTCCCGTCTGTCAAGAGTACACCGGAGGGATACGTATATGTATGTTTCTCTACTCTCAAAATCCTCTTGGTATCCTCCTCTCACTGTCGGGAAAAGGTATGCCATCAGCTTTACCTCGAGAGGACCTAAGGAATTTCTCACAGCGTATGTATAAGTATACGATGGACGCATGAACGGACAACGAGAGAGAGATAGAAGGAGAGAATTGCGGAGGCCTTGGAAACCTTCGTCCCAAAGGAGTGTACGCGGAAGCAGACGATGGCTGGGCTTCCAACAACGCTTTCTGTACTTAACTTCCGGCCTTGCATACCCGGCACTTCCTGATTCTCCGAACAGCAACCGACCTCTCTGCTCTTAGGATTCCTGAAAGAATCATCAGTATCCAGGAACGGACTGCCGCCGTCCATCTTCCAGCACTTTGGTGCCTCGGGATTCGTGATACGGAGAGCATTAACAATTGATCGCGCGAGATTGTTGACAAAATTCAGCCCACCGGTTCTCACGATTTTAGCGAATATCGTTGACGAATGATATTCTCTAAAATAGTATGTTTTTTTTTTTTGCTCGTGGCTCGGTTTTGCGTATGAAATATAAGGGTAGGAAAAGAATAAATGGTAGATTCTCGTGATCAGTGGAAAAAATAAATCAGACAGAATTTTCAAAATCAACTGCAAAAATGTTTGTCTCGACGCATTTTGCGAAAAACAACGATATCCGGTATTTTTGAATAGCGATGTCTTTGGTTCCCGTTGAAATCGTTCTACGAGAAAAAAAAAAACACAAGCGACTTGGCAGCGTTACATAAGCGTTTTTCGAGTCGTTAAACACCGGTGAATGACTCAAAAAAAGATTGATTAAGGAAGTATTTTTGCAATTTTCATGTGTAAAAATGGAAGGATTCCAAACAATGTTTTCGACAAAATATTTTTGCGCGCTGAATACTAATGTTAAGGCAATTTTAGCATAAAGTCCAATCATAACATTGAAATTTGCGAAATCTAATTTTTTTTTTTCGATTTCCACCGGAAGGTTCTCGTAACAGGAAGTTTCTCGTGAAGTTAAATTTGAAGAAGCAATCAATATGCTATATCCTGTAAAATTGCAACAGCAGAAGAGTTGAGGTTTGTTTCACTGCTTTACGGTGTTTTGTAACCGGTTCGCAAAGTAAAGAACCGCAAGCTGGATCTCCGGAGGGTAGTTTCTTGATTCTATTTACCGCTCTCCGCTCTCTTTCTTCTTCTTCATTTTCTTCGCGGCCTTCCGCATTTTTTCTCTCGCGGAATAAAGAATATGGTAGTTTCGTACCTTTTTAGCCGCTCGTTTTCTCGTCGCCCCTTCCCATGTCTCCGCAGCGGCTTCAATTTGACCCGAATGTTTCCAGCCTGCAGACGGCTAGAAGCGGGCAGCCTGTAGACGCGCAGTAAGAAAGAAAGAAGAGATGAGACCGTACGGCCATCTACTCGCTTCATAAATATTTAAATCTAATGAACTTTACAGCCGACGTACCGTGTAGATTCAAATCGGGAAAGTCTTTCCGGGAACATCTCTACCTTATTCTTTTTCTCTACCTTTTCCTTCCTTTTTTTTCCTATCTTCTCATTCCTTCCGTCTCTTCTCTAACTTTTCACTCTCTTCTACCTTCTTATTCGAGTCCTACGCATACCGCTTACACACAATATCTATGAAGAGTTCGGGTCAAAGTTCTGTGCTCCGGCTTTTCTTCAATTTGTCGGGTGTCTTATTTCAATCTACCATTAGCATGCGTCCTCATGGAAATCATATACTTCGCAATCATACATTGATAAAAATAGAAGAAAAGAAAAAAAGTGCGAGTTGACTTAAAATTCTGCAAGCAGTCAATCGAGGAAGATAGGTCTCGCGGACATTTCTCGCTGATATTCGAGGGTGAAAACGAATCATTCGGTTTAACGAGCGAGACTTCCCGGGTTACGGATAGTCGAACCCGAGAAAACCCGCTCAGCTCGCTCGATTGCAGACGATTAACGCGAGTAATCGTTCGACTGAATCGATTTTCCGGCTACTGCATTAAAGCCTACTATCTGCCCCCCCCCCCCCCCTCCGCTTGTGTTGCTGCAGTCGATGATTCCTCGATCGTCTGTCCCAAGATACCGGATTATATTTATTCAAAAAGTTTGCAATCATTATTACGTCGTTCGGAGAAAAGAGGTGCCGTGTTGAAATATAATGAACGGTAGAGAATCGTTTGTGGAACGATTTTCTATTAGATTCAACGACGAGGGGGGGGGGGGGGGGGATGACATTGGCAGGAAGAAGCTGATAAATAAATATATCGCCACGCCTTTTCGCGTGGTAATCAGAGGTTAGTTTTCCAATGTTAAAAAAAAAAAAATAAAAAAAAATCGAGAATCGAGGTACAGAGGAGATAGAGGAAGTAGGCGAGGATGCGTCGTATATATAGCTATTCGTGTATGGAAATGGGAGAGTATAAAACGAGGATTGTTAAATGCCCGTAGCCGCCGGAAGAATAAAAGCTTGCGAGTTCCAGAACAGCTATATATGTATACATTCGTACGGCTTGGCGATAAATTAGTCCGCGGAATGGCCGAGCGGATAGAAGAGTAGACGCGAGAGGGAGAGAAGGGGGCTGTGCGGTTGGCAAAGAGATTCAGAGAAAACGAAGCCCCAATTCTCCGGAGATATCGTAATAAATTTGAAATGCGTGGCTGAAGCACCGAAGGCGAACATTGAAAATAGAAATGTAGAGAGTGGAAAGCGTGAGGGTAGTCATTAACGCGTTCGCGTCTTCCACGAATTTATCACTACGATTTCTCTGATTTCTCCGTGCCGCCGCGAGTGAACCAAACTAAGGAATGAGATGCGCAGCGAAAGCAGTACCGGCGAACGATATTGCGCGTCTCGGATCGGCAAAACTCGTGGCCGGGGAAGATTAACGATTTTTTTTTACGAGCTCTTCGTATATATATTTTTTTTTTTCACATTTTTTACAGTCAGATTCCGATCTTGAAACCCCGGCGGGGATAGACGTCTGATATGTACAAAATCAGACCAATAGTCGTCAATTACTCATCCTATTTGTCTTATATGTGTCACGAAAAAAACAGATCGCATTCGTATTATGTCGGATCGCTGACCTTGACGAAAAGTTAAGTCTGACGAACGCCGTAAAATCAAGTAGACTAAAAGATGAATCTCTCGACCGTTTCGGCGGAAGGTTCGCATAATAAATTCTTGCTTGTCATCACGAGGGTATGACGCGTGTCCGAGCCTAACGGTGACGACGAGGATAATGAAGAACTAACTGGTAGAGAACGGGGACACCGCCAGTGGATAGACACACAGCGTTCCACACCGTAGTCTGGAGGACGAGAGCTTCCCTGGAGTTTTCTCTTCTACAACACTCTGCGCTCGAGCTGCAATATTAAGTTGCCCCCTGGGGGGGTTACCGCCGTAATTAAAGCACTGAATTATTCGTCGACTTGTTAAGCGTGGGGGCGCGAACGTCGTTAGCGCCGTGAAGCCGCCGAGGCTACTGTAAACAAGACTACGTGAATTATTGCGACTTGTCGGTACCCTCTGCACGTAGAGTTTCTCCAGTGCGTTGAGCTTTGTAGACATCACTCTCGACCTACTGCAAGGCCTACGCGTCATCTATGACTTACATTGGTTTGCGAAACAACGCATACTTAAACACACTTTCCAATATTTATTTACGCTCTTTGAGCGATGAATGGGTGTTAAGTCGTCTAAATAATTGAATCTTATATTCTTTGATTTAAGATTAACTGAGTAAAGGGTACTTCCATAGCAATAAAATTTGGTAAAAAATAGAAAAAAAAAATATCGAAAGAATTATCCCAGATATACGGGACGTGTATGGGACGTATATATATCGAAAAAAAATCGTTTCTAAAAAAACTTGCGTTCGATTTATCCGACGAAAATCATGCAATACGTTCATTAATTTATGCAGCCAAATTGTTGTTAAATTCGAGGTAAAATCGTTAGAAACAAAGCCGTAAAAGCTACGATTAAATGTACTTTTTGATAAACCCAAAAAAAAAACAAAAAGATTCGATTTATGCACTCAATCTGGCAAACTTTATACCACAATAATTAACGCCGGTATTATTATACAGAGTTACGACAACCGTATGCGGTAATACACCGACTTTTAATAATTCAACGACCCTGTTACTATTTTACTTTCATAGCTTTCGCGGTGCGTTAATATACGATACGGTCCGACATAATAACCTTCTCTCACCGACGGCGCAACCAGCCTTCATATTCCGTTCTCGGTTTCTCTTACCCCCTCCTCCCCCCTTTCTCTCTCTCTCCCTCACTCTTTCTCTCTCATCGTCGGTGTTTTCTCACCCTCGCACCCCCCCCGCCCCCCCCCCACGACTAGTCTCTCAGTAACTGTAAGGCGCGAAAGCGACCCACTTCCTGCAACGGCGCGAACGTTCAATTAATTAAATCGGTAATTACATTTTCAGTGCCGGGGCCGTTTCGTCGAGGGAAGAAGGTTGAGGAGGGATTTGACTGGGGGGTACGGGGGTGCGAGTACGAAGAGAGAAGGAAGGAGACCGGTGAGAGCGAATTACGCGAGTATATAGCATGGCCTTTCGGCTTTCCTGCAACGATTCACCGAACTGTCGGCAAACGTTCGAGCCTCGAGAACTCCTGTACTCTGCACTCTCGATCTCACTCACTCAATCTCTCCGGCTTTCTCACTCTCTTGTTTCTTCTTGGCGTTCTCTTGCTCTCTGCTTTACCGAACCGTGAGCTACCCTCGTAGCTTCTACTACTAACCTCCATTTGGAGAGACCCCATCCCTCCCTTACCCGCCTTTCCCTCCCCCAACGGGCGCCCTGGAGGCTCGAGAATTCGTGGAACTTCCGCATGCTGTTGGGAGACCCGTGAGTCATCACACCAGACTCCACTCAACTCGTATCCCACAGACTTGAAACATTCAGGGCAGTTCCTTGATTGGTAGGTTGGATCATCCAGCGACGACATTAATTTAGATTAATCGTGATTATACACAGTGAGAGGACGAGAGAGTTGGTCGCAAGCGCGACAACCCTTATAACGAGGGGGTGAGCGAGTCAGGGAGTTACTATAGTTTACTTATACGGAGGGAAGATACGACTATGATGACCCAACCCGCAGAGATGCCTACACAAGCGGGACTTCCGGAAAGGTTGTCCCGAAACGGAAACAACCGGGAAGCTAATAACACTTCGCTATCCCGGTGGACTATATGCATATGACGAAATAACCCGGAAGTTATCTTGAGCTCAATAATCATTCATGTTACTGCAGGGAGGATCTGTTTGAACACAGATCAAGATAGTTAACGGAACATACGAGTGGCCGGGCAATTCAGACTGATGGCTTTGTCGGTCTCGGGAATGGGAACTTTGTCACTCCTGCGCGGTATCGTCTAATTGCCATGATAACTCGAATGATACGCGAATCGTTGCGTTGAAATATAGTGTTCGAAGTCACCAAGTTGATTCTTTCAATAAAACAAAAGTCATTGCCACTGTGTTGTGTAGGTAAATTTTTTTTTTTTTTAGAAATTTCTTTTTTTACTGTTTTTTTTCCGAATTTATAATTTATTATTTTAACAATCTATGACTCGCAGAACACGGGTCAAAGAACACACATTCACTGAATTAATGTCGAACATTTTTGCAACCGGATATTTTATTTTTCATCATTACGGTACCTTTTCTTTTTCGACATGATTTGTAGACGCCGAGGGGATGAAAAAAAATGTACAAAGAATGATACGTGTCTCGTTTGGCGACTCTATCCGCTGCCGTAATGATCCTTCGTCAATTTCTTTGATCTTTTAACAAAATCGTAAAGACAGATCGAACTCTCGTATACGCGTACAAAGTATCAAAGTATTTTTTTTTTCATACAAAGTATCATCCGCGTCTTGTCTAATGATCGGATGTGACTTCTACAACGGTTGCATGCGGTCTCACTGCCGGAAGCGACACGAGATAAAAATCCCGGTGCATCAAGAATGCCATAAGAAAATAAATAAAAAGTAAGCAAAAAAAAACAAAGACGAGATGATGTATACGCTGTTTGCGACGATCCAAAAGATTTTTCATGAGTTGCAAGCTTCGAGCGCGAAATGCGCGGTGGGGTATCAGATGTATACATATATATACGTCGCATGCTGACGATATCAGAGAGACCAGGCGGAAGATCATTACGTATTCCTGGAATCCCGCTGGTTTTCGAGACTCGCTTTTCCCCGACGACGGGAGCTTCGCAAACCACCCTTGATCCCCGCGTCCTTATCCCGCACTCGCGCTATCACGCTTTCTCTCGCCGTCTCTTCGGCTTTACTCTCTCTCTCGTCTTCGGCAAACATTGTCCTCTCCCCGAGCGTCTCGTTGGCTAATGCTGCCGCGAACCGACTACGTTACTATCCCGTGGCCGGTGTACTCGGTGATCCTGTTCACGTGCTTTAATAAGAAAACCCAAAGGGTCTTCGAGAGAAGAGACGTGAATTACGATGTAACAAAGTCCACCCCCCGTAAGCCAACGCGAAAATCTCTCGAAACTGAAGACTGCTTCTTACACATCTCAACTATCGCGTCGAGTTGAAGATGCGATCGGCTTTAACATTATGTACAGCGAACTGATGTTATCCCGCGAACCTCGAGTACACACCTGAATTTCTCAAAGTTATTTATCGTTGCTGAGTTCGTAGACTCGGTATGAAAAACGAAAGATACCCTCTTTCAAGGTCCTCCTCTCTTCTTTCATATTTTTATTTCTTTTCGCCCCCTATAAAGATTTACCTTACTTTCGCTTTGGTCTCACTGGCTACTTTCATCCCCCAACTTTCTCCGCGAGTCTTCATCCTCTTACGCTTGCCCGTCATTCATTTTTTTTTTTTCGGTGCGCTGCACACTTCGCGGATTTACATAATCCTTATCGTTTTTTTACTTTCACATCCCATACGAAGTATGAAAAAAGAGAAAGTATTGTAATCGCCACCAAAAAATAACGTCAACCTCGTCACCTCGCAGAATGCAACATAAAAAAAATGTTTTTGAAATTATACAGTTTTTATCCCATACACCATGTTTCATTGCAATAAAAATCATCCGTCATATTCTATAAAAAAATTAAATTGTAAACTAAAAATGTTAACACACTTTTCTCAATAACATTAATAAAAATAAAAAAAATTGAAAAAACATCGCGAACTGCCAAACTTTTGCTTTTTCTAGAGGTAACGTCTATAGCTCGACCTCTAACCGCAACAGATGTGATCGGCGCCAAAAGTTCGATTCGCCACCGATGGTTTGTAACATAATGTTCATTTCAGCGGTAAACGCAGATTGCAAGCGATCAACGAAATTTTAACAAAATTTCAGTTACAATTATGAGGACAAAAATAGATGCGTTCGAAAACCCACAATGGCCCCATCAGATATCGACATTATTCAAATCCCCCCCCCCCCCCCTCCATTAAAAATATAGATATCAACACAATACTAACTTCACGCAAACAATAATTGGGATGGGAAACTCACGAGTTGCAACGCGTCAGTAGCTACGATCACACGCCCATATTTTTCCTCACTGTCATCCGCGTCGTCGCGCTAAGGACAGGACTCCGAGAAGGGAGCAAGAAAATAAGGCGGAAGGTTTCACTTTGTATGGGGATAAAAAAAATCTTGCCTTCGGGTACGCGAAATGAAAAATCGACGATACATCCTTATTACGAAAGTCGTTCGCGCGAACGAGATGCTCATTTTGCTGCTGTCCCATCGTCGACCACCCCTGCTTAAGCGAAAATGAAATGGCCCTTTTGCGTGGCTCTTCGGTGGAGGTTAAGTTAGCGACGAGAGAGAAATAGAGGTAAAACAGAAGGTACTTCAATATCTCTCTAAAGACGACCACGAGTCCTGGGACACCTGTGCTGCTGCGGTTGCCTCTCCTATTTACATTTTTTTTCCTTTTCTTTTTTCGTGGTAATTACATCCCCATTATATAGTTGTATCTCGACGACCCGGAGGCTCGTTTCGCACGGGTTGGTCCCAGTATCACCGCAGACCCCCGGTAGAGAATTATTCACATGCGCGTAGTTTTTTTAATTTTTTTAATTCAACTGCTAATGAATGAGCTCCGCGACGTACATGCAAACATCCACACATACACAGTCACAAATTAGGAAGGAAGGGCAAACCACGACGAAAGTTTACGCGGAGGACATTAACAAAGCGTGTACCCCACACCCGCGGTAGGACGTTGCCGCGTCGGCCCAATGCTCATTTGCCGAAGTACATTAGTCGTACATTACGAGGCTGCAGTGTACATTTCCTGCTCTCTTTCTCTCGCCGCAGCTTCTCGTCTCCGCTCGTAAACTCGGACGCGAGGACCAAACTTTTATGGGTAAAATAGAGAAGAGTTTTCTGAGACCACTGTCAGCTGTGCTTTAACGTTCGTTTACTCCCCCACTTCGTCCCTTACGACTCTTAATGTTGAAATGAATTTTGTTCTTAAATCCCTTTTTTGTCGCCGATAAAAAAAATGTTTTATCGCGTGTTTTTGAAGTTCATGCGGAGAAATAATGCGAAAAAAAAAGTTGCCTTATGGCTTTTACGACACGAATAAAATTGAAGGAGAAACGAATTAAAAAACAAAAAGACTCGTTTCGGCAGAAATAAAAATTACGTATACATTCAGAGGCTATTTACGGAGAAGTTCTGGTCGAAACGGCGACAATTGCGAGTGACTAAAGTTGTAATATTTCATAAACGACTATTTAACGTCTCGAATTATAGAATTTTTTATTTAAAAAATAATTAATAGTTAAACTTCATACGCATTTTTATATATCTGCTGTCATTGCAATGTTACTTAACGATAACTTTTTTTTATTGTAATTTAAATCAATACGCCATGATGCAACCAATGTATGTGTGCAATTTAAACGTTCCGAATCCATTCCGGAATTAATTACGTCGACGACTAACGTCGGAAATTGATCACAAACATCGTTTTCTTATATCCATCGCACTGCGCGAAGTGACGCTTTTAGCGTGTACGTTACCCTCGTCAACAGTACGGATAGTTAAATAAAAGTTCAAGTGGCTCGTTTCGGTGGGGGTAGAAATTGTCGAGAATGGAGAAAGAGGAGGCACTCGGTCGGTCTATTTACACGCGACAAACAGAAGGCCTCACCGCTATAACGGTGCTGCTGCGCCAGCAACCAGCAGCAGCCTCGCAGTAATACGAGAAGGGTTGCTCTTTCTCGGTCCCTCGGGATAGCTCGACGCTTATTCAGCTTGGTTCACGCATTTCTCCCGCACATTCGCTTAGCACCCTTTTGCATATCCCTAAATGCCTGTACGCGTTGTATTTTTCACCGTCGCCCTTTTCCACTTCTGTTCAATTCGCTCGTACGCAACGGCCGCGCGATGAAAAACTAACTGCGTTAAGCAGGGCGTTACACGCAATTTGCGTCGTCTCTTATTCGTATCAAATGTACTTTTTTCTTTTATTTTATTTTTTCGTTCTTCGCGTATTTGACTTTCTATGATTCGTTGGAATACGACGAGTAAAAAACTACGACGCGAAATACGAGTGAATTGCCGGCAAATGTTTTTCTCCCAAAGATCGTCTGGAGCAGCTTCGGCTTTCGTAGTTCTCGAATTACCGAGTAGAAAACAATTCGCTCTCCCGGTTCGGTCCATCTATTATCCTGTATACAGCGTGTACACAGCGCAGTGCAAGTGACTCGGTCGCGGTACGATCGGTATTATTCACGTATTCTCGTGTTCTTCCTCTCTCGCACTCTGTATTTTCGAGTTTATGCGTGCCACGCCGTGCCCGATGAACATTTGCGCTCTCGCGGCTTCTGCGAACTGCTACGCTGCTATGGTCGGGTGAAACGCCGTGACAAATTTCGAACGAGAGCACACCGTGAATTTGGGATATTACGTGACTCGGATACACTAGCGTTGGTACTATGGTCGTTTCTCTCTCAATGCTCAACTCCATTTTATCAGCGACTCACTCACGGTCCCTCTCACACTCGTCACGAAACGGAGCGATAAAATACCAAATAAAAAAAAAATTGAATAAAAAAAAAAATATAGCGAATAAAATATTGTGTTCTGTAGAATACACATGTGCACTCTCACGATTCTGTGAAAACAGTATTATGTTCGATTTATTCAAATCACCGAAAAACACCTATCGCGATTTTACCGATATAATGCTCAGGTTTACATTTACTGCCCGCATAAAAATGTGTCGCGAAAATAAAATGTAAACTGTTCCGTTATCATAGATTTTTATAAGAAAGCCGTTTACGCCGAGATAGCAACGAAAATCATTACGAAAATGAAGGATAAACATTTCACCCTTAATTAATAAAAAAAAAAGGAAAGACCTTAAAAATAATTGAAACAACGAATATAACAACATTTGTATACAAATTCAATAATTGGTTAATTTTGCACAATATTTCGGTCGACCCTTCTCATCGGCTTTTTCTATTGCTTATGAATGTTTTTTTCGTTGTTGGCTTTTCCGGTTAACGGTGGAGATAGAGGAGAAGGGTGTTTTTGTTCGATGGCTTTCCACCTCGCGTTAAAAACAAAAACAGGGCTAAATTCTCGGACGAACGTTATATCAAGCAGCAAAACACACGAGAGCGATGTTGCAAAAGGGTGAAAAAAAAGGAAAAACCCCGTTGAAACGTTGTACGGAAGAGATGAAAGTGCCGACGTATTCACTTTCCAGACCGTAGCGCTGAGCCCTGAGGCCTTCGCGTACCTACTTGCTGCAACGAGATAATGCCCCGTGTGCTCTGTTGGTCGGCTAATCATCATCGTCCCCCTCTCCTCCTCTCCGCGTCTCGTCCATCCCGTACTCTCGGCCTCTATCCGCGTTTGCACACAGGCGACCAACCCCGCGAGCTCGATAACGAAGTTTACCGAGAGCGTCGAGAGCCCAAAGAGCAAGAGAGAGAGAGAGAGAGAGAGCAAGACGACCGGAGAGAGCGAGCAGTACGTGAGAGTTGCTCTCGGGGATGAGTGAAAAAAAAGTGCTTCGCCGGGGCGAGCGAACTGTCCGAACTCACAGTTCGTACGTAGAGAGAATGTACGAGAATGAGGGAATGTTAAATCGTCCAGAATTTTGTCGAACATGCTTAATCGACAATTTATGCGAAGCGCACGGGACATTTCCCCCCTTTGATTTTTATTACTAAAACTTCGGAGATATCTTTTTTTTCACCCAAACTTTCAATACTCATTTATTTTTCTTCTTTAAAAATTCACCCCACAGTTAAAAGTATTTAAAAAAAATGAACTCTTTGCGATTTATTCACAAAAAAAACCAATGAGGTTTTGGACTGTAATGACGAAATTTGACTGCCTATTTATCCAGATACCGTGAGAAATTAATAACTCACGAATTGATCTCTAGATTGGGTATTGTCTGTTCCATTTTTCCACCACTCGGGGTTATTTTTTTTTGTTGTCGATTTTTCCAAATCCACCTATGAAACCAATGGAATACCGTATGGCATTGAGGCTAACAGGTACAAGGGATTGTACCGATGACTATAAGCCTTTACCGTTTATTCGCGAGGGTGCATCGACTGCTTGCACTGTCGTCCTACGTTCTCGTGGTTATAGCGGAACATTTTCTCCGCTGGTAACCAGTAAAGTCGGAAATAGCATTTTCCTTATTGCATATCCGGACGTGCCGAGCAATACGATTATTGTATTACGTTCGAGACGATGAGGGCGATGCACTAGGTATAGGGAGTAGATACCGAAGCCGCGGAAGACTCTTCTTCCCTCATTTCCCATCGTAGTCTAGCAGCAGACGTAGAAGCGCAATTCTCAACGATACCATATCGAATCGATACCGTAGCTGAGAGCCTCCTGTCGTAAGGGGTAAACGAATATCGTTCGTTCGTGTGGCGGCGCAATAACGTCATTACCGTAGGGGGGTGGGGGTGGGGGTGGGGGAGAGGGGGTCGTAGGGGCTACGAAAGCGTTTGATTGGTATTATTTTATTGTTTCTATTATTTCCCTCTTCTCCTCCCTACACCTGGGGAATAAAGTCACGAGCCTTACGTGCAATGTCCCTTTTCGTGACCATAATACCAAAATTGTACTTTTCATCGTCGAATTATTATTACCGTCTATGTTTTTATTACCTCCGTTTCATCGCATGGCACAAATTCGCTTTGATATTCCTTCCAAAACCGACGAATAGAAGGGGAGATGAAATGAAAAAAAAATTGTTCGGGAAACGTATCATGAGCGATAATCGTGAAGCGAATTGCGGTTCAAGGGGGTTCCCCGAAACATTCGGAAATAGCGTAAGATCTTTTAGAAAGATTGGCATCAGAAGGAAACACAGTACATATTTCAGGGATGAAAAAAAAAAAAAAAAAAATTCAACGAGCAACGAAGGCCCGTAGCGATGGAAAAGAGTGTCTATAGTCTACGCGGGATCCTGTCTCGCGCTGTGCGACAATTTTTTATTTTTACGAGCACCTACCCCCGACGCTACTTTCATGCTTTTCTCAAGCTCTCCGGTTGCTTCAACTGCACCGAAGCTCTCTGTGTTCCACTAGCATTGGAACCCGGCGAGAAATTCTTTCAGCCGTCCCATCCGCTCTCCGATTCTCTCTTCCTCTCTCTCTCTCTCTCTCTCCCCCTCTCTCTCTCTCTCTACCTATTGCATAAGTGGAAACAAGAAGAATTATGCAGTTACGTAAATTATGAGTGGACTACGGGAAATGGGTTTCTGCCGGTATGACTACGGCAACGACGACTACTAGCGTCGTGTTCAAGTGGGGAAAAGAGAGAAACGAAGAGTGCCCGAAGGGATGTTCTGCAGGGGTAGAAAAGTGCTTCTACTTCTGGTCCCGATGCTGGTGTTGGACGACCCTCTCCCCCCCTTTGCCACCCTCACCATAGAAGATGAACGGCAAAGAACGAGCGAATTCGGAGAGCGGAGAAGTAGAAAAGAACGAAAGAGAAGTTACAACTCCCTTCCAGGACAGAGAAGAAAAAAAGGTCCATCCCTTCTTCTAGTGATCATATTTGATTTTGGAGAAAGAAATTTGTTTGAAAAAACACAAGAGACTTTGCATAATAGCCAATCAAATCAGGGAATTGACAATAGTACGAAGTTTTGACGAGAGATGGAAATCGTAGAAAGTATCAACACCTCAAGAACAGTTGGATCATTTTTCGAAGTCCGAAAGCCTTTTTTTCATTCTCTGCTTCCGGGACTTAAAACGAAAAAAATCAAACAGCGTGCAAAAAAATTTTTGCAAAATTGCCTTAGTGTCGAATCTGATAATACGTGAAAGAAATTTTGGAATTTTTGAACGTCGAATGGTGGCTGGAATTCCGAAAGAATTGTCTGCAATAGGAGGTAACAATATTGGAGAAAGAGTAAAGATCGAAAAGTCCGGTCCACGCGAAAGCCAACATAAATATCCGTTGTGTCAGATCCAGAGCTCCCGGTGGTCCTTCGAAAGCATCCCGAAAGCCAATGTAACCAATCCGAGCACACAGTAGATTCGATACTTTGAGTATCACGTAGGGTCGTTCATCGTCCGCGTGGCTCAGCTATTCTTCCGCTTCCGCTATCAGAACAAGTGGGCTAAAACGAAAAATAATGTTATGATTTTCCCCTCTATGTCGACGTAGCCGGCGGCTATCAAAAGCACAATTTTCTTCACGGTTGTTTCGTTCGCAATTTTTTTTTTTTTTTTTATCGTAGACTTGAAGCTATTGCAATAACAAGCTTAACGACGGCTTCGAGAGTGACTCGAACCTCCTTCCCATCTTTTATTAGGACTTCGAATGCCCGACAGTTAAGAGAAAAAAGCTATTTGCCCAAAAAACATTTCACATGGTGCAGAAACTTATTGCATATTTATTATCTACCGTATAGATTATCCGTAGACACAAAGGCAACAACATTGGCAAGAAATAGGCAGCAAAAACATTGAACGATTCAGCATTTCTCATTTTACGCTTCCCGGTTGCATCTTTCATTTGTAACGTTTGTGTCAATCAGCCCTTATCCTCCTCCATTCGAACTTCAGCGTTCGAATTCGTTTCCCCTGTTACCTCCGGTCTTTTAATGTTACTGAAAAATTCTGACTTTGAATTTCTCGTTCACTCACGTTTACTGTCGAGAGGCAATCGAGCGTTAGAGAGCCAACGATTAAAATCACCGAAGTGGATGCAAAGCCCGTATACCTCCGAGATATAGCGTGCAACGATTTTAGCCGATGGAAAGCATCCCCCAAGTTTCTGCGGCACGTGTAAACGCTACCCCTGCATGGTGTGCTTCTAATTGCACCTCTAATTCCACAAAGACGCGGACCACCGACGACTAGCCGTATACACAAGAGTCTGGTATACGTTCAGGTATACCAACGTAACGGGGGTTTACTGTAAGGAAAGGATAAGCTCGTGCGGGCGACGATGCTTTCCGTCTCGTTTCTACTACCGCAAACCTAAAGCGCACGTACAAGAGCGGTCGTATGGTACGAACGTGGCGGGACTTGGTAACGTCGATAATGCGTCCCAAAGAAGTCTCGTTAAATCCACCAAAGTGTTGAAGTTGGTTGAGGTCAGAGGTTCGACGGGTAAGGTGCAGTTCCAGAGAAAAGACAACCCGGAAACTGTCTATGGATAGAGTCTCTTAACAAAGTCCCTTTGCTGGTTTGACTA
This sequence comes from Buathra laborator, assembly GCA_934046635.1. Lineage (NCBI taxonomy): Eukaryota > Metazoa > Arthropoda > Insecta > Hymenoptera > Ichneumonidae > Buathra > Buathra laborator. The sequence goes on from OW203900.1 coordinate 14,321,228, forward strand.
CGCGGCTAATACAGTGCACAGTGGATCTGTCAATATTTTTCTTCAATTGTTTTTTTATTGCTCCTGCATAAGTGCAGCCAAGAAATTGTACGATATTGCAAAATAGCCGCATTCGCGTTTAGCGAAGCGACCTCGATTCGATGTTTCCGTTTCACCGCCTCGCAGCTTTCTTCCTTTCTGCCTGCAGCCTCTGTTCTCACTCCACTCCACTTCTTTCTTCTTTACTCTTTTCGCTCTAACGGCAGTACAAAGCAAAACGGGTTGTGCATACACTCTGCCGTCTGTGCTGCTCGGCGCACAAGAGGCCTTTTGTGAGAAACATAATCGATTTGTAATCGAATGTCTGAAATATCGCAATTGAATGTATGATAAAAGGTCTTTTTTACGCAAATACTGTATTTATTCCTTTCACCCGTTACCGGGCGTTCCTGATTACTTTTATTTAGCTTAAGGGAAGTCGAGAATCATAATTGTGGAACCTTCGATTCGCTTAATAAATAACGTCATCGATAAATCTTTTATTCTCTGGAACGGTGTGGCGGTGGAAAATGAGCGAAATAACAAAAAGTTCTTTGCATATTATAGTCAAACGATTTACGAATAAATTGAGCTTTAGAACCTCCCAACTATAATATCTGTATAATTATTTGTTATTTTACTATTTTTTGTTAATACTGTTTATAATTACTGTTTCAATCGCAAGTTTTTAAATTTTTATGTCGCTATGTTTATTTTCTTCTTTTTAAAGTAAAAAATACACAACGTAAGTTATTATTATACATTTATGATGTAAAACTATCGAAGAAACAACAGTTCAATGTTATTTTACAATTTTTTTCAGAATTCTTTCGTAATTTTTTATAGCTAAACAGGACGACGAAAGATAGCGACCGGTCGAAAAATTCGGACGTACATTTCCGTCCCCCGTTCGTTAGGGGTTAAATGTAGATGTCGAGATCGTGGATTTCATAAAAGCGTTTCAAATCGAAAATTCCTTAAAAATTGTCAGTTACTAAATTCATCGATCTATAATTTTGATATCCTCTAATTTTTTAAATTATTTTATAACTTCCGCAAATCACGAATATTAATCACAGACTCAAAGGCAGTATGAGACGTTGCAATAAAAAATAACCGACGCAAGTTCACGCGTAATTTGTAAAGAACGAACTTTAACGTCTTCCAAACTGATAGTCAGACTCCAGTGAAAAGTTGTCGAAAGGATGACGCAGATCAATGAACGAAAGGACGAGAAGGGAAGCTTCTCGCGTGAGGAAAAGGAAATCTATCGTGATGAAAGGTAGTCAAGATAGCTCGCGATAACGACCCTAGTTTGTCCGATACCTCCGAGTCTCAGCAAAGGCCGTGGGAAGAATTCTTGAGAATGTGGTTTTATCGAGGCGAGAAAGCTTTCTCGAAAAAAGACCAACCGCCATGACTGGTTTTCCAGGCGGTCGTGCAACTACTACAGATATGGCTCTCCTTTGATCGCAAACCTTTCCGCACACTCATCCTCTTTTATATTTATTATATATAAAGCGGCCATTTTTTACTATATGTATATATATGCGGTACTGCATTTCTTAAGCATTGCATTTTCGTAAAGGGTACATCAAAGGTATATCAATTCTGTTTTCACTAAACTTTGAAAGATCGACTTAGGTAATTGCCGTTAAGATGAAAAGAAATGTTGTTCATTTGCATTTCATTTCTCGACGTTAATTACTTAACTGTAGTCCTTTCTATTCGGTTTATCGTGTGTCTTGCGTCGTGCGACGCAGGGTAACATGTTTTACACGATGTACAAACAGCGCATATACGTATAGCAGCCTGTTGTGTATCACCCGCGATAGTGACGCTCGTACATGTGTAAACTGCACCCTTACGTGGAAATTCGAGTCCTTGTGGTGTATATACGCGAACCTTGAGTAAACATGTAGTCGAGTGCACTGCCTATATGCATAAGCAAAGTGTACAAGAGAGGCAGAGAAGGTGTGCGTAGGACATGGTAGACCTGATGGAAGCTCAATTGAATTCAGTCGCGAACGTACGAGGCGTGTCTCTCGTTCACTCTCCGAGGAGTATTTCAGCCATCGGCTGAACGTGCTTTCTCCCCTTTTGCGACTTCTCAACGCCTCTGTAAACAGCAATCGCGTGACCGGAACCGACAAATTGAAGTAGTAATTGAAAGTTAGATAGACCGGTTCATACGCGAGACTCAACCAACTTCCGTCGGAACGAAAGACTCCAAAAAACAAAAACTACCAAAATATAACATCCCCAGAAAAAAATATATAGTAAAATAAACTGCAAATTGAAATTTACCGAAAAATGCAGAAAAGATGCAGAAAAGAAAATGAATGTCTACATTTTTTTTTTGTTACCAACAGATACCGACAAATAATTGATATCATAATGGCCATCGAAATTTGCAATAAAATAAATTAAAATAAAAAATGACTGAATCATAAATTCATGAATCTCGATGTAGAAGATATGAAGATCATCATTATTTTAGTATTTCAATGCGTGCAAAGCGTAGATGTAGAAATTAAAAAAAAAAAATGGAGCATAGAATTCTGAGATACCGACAAAACGTTCGATGCGGTGAATAGGGACATAGTACGAGTAGAGCCGTTCGAGAAAGAGCTTTGGAGTTTGGAGAGTACATACACCAGCGAAATTCATGCTGGATGCTGCGGTGAATCCTCAGCTATCGTTATCTCGGTCGCTTGCTTTCTGCCTCGATTTCGATCCCGTTGGCAAGGAGTATTAGTGGTCCGCAGCTCTGCGTAAACCCACGTGCAGACAAAGAGAGTACGCGATTGCATTGTATGCTCGACAGAGTACGAATGTAGTCAACGTATACATATATATGTACTTTACTCTCTCTATATATATATGATGTATACTTACCACTGTACTACCATCATAGGTACAGGCGATAGATCGGGGATAGGTACGCGGTTACAGATGTAAGTATGCGGTACATTACAATGCGGTTTGGTAGCCGCAGAGAGCATCGAGAGCGTCGACAATACTACCGCTCGCGTAGTGCGAAGGTTTCCCTCGGGAAAATGCTTGGAAAGCGGGATCTCGCACTCGGTAATGGCCCCGAGGCTAGACACACAAATCACGCGTTTGTGAAGACCCCGTCACTATCCCCTCCGTCTCTCTTCATCTCTCGGTTTTTCGTCATTTCCTCACTCGTCGTTTTATCCGAAAGAGTGTGAATACATGTTTGTTTCGTCGTCGAATCTCTCCCCGATCCACACCTCCCTCGACGCGCTCGGCAACAATACACTGAATTGTCTTTTTAGATCGTTTCTTCTACGCGAGTCAACGAAAAATATGTATATCTTCGTTTCCTTAATATTCATGAAGAAAGTCTCGTCTTGTTCTATAAATATTCGATTTCTATCGCGAAAGCAGGACAAACTACTGTGCATGTTTTTTGATCGTTCGTATAAACGAGTTTCGGCAGAATATGTATCAGTCTTACGGATTGGAAGCTTTTTAGAACTGTCGTGATATCGATCGACGATGAAACATTTGGAGCTTTTCATTTTTATCGGCGATTCGCTAACCGTTGTTTTGTCTCGTTATCGTATTCTCGTTAAAATCATTCGGAACCAAGAGGAGTCGTGAGGCAATTCAACGTTACGCTCTTTTATCTCGTCGCGTGTTTTGCCACTGAAGTGCACCACGGAGAATCAACCCGCTGTACTCTTGTTCTCACTTCTCTGACAATTTCATTAAACGATTTGCCTTTTATTACGTGCACGCAGACGATAATATACCGATGGCTATGTGCGGGTGAACTCGTAGGGGAACCCAAGTCCTAACCCTGTCTAACACAAGCCGGATATTTGCTCTTTCCTCAAGATAAGCCACGACTCGCGCGAATCCTCTGCTGGCTTTCCGACTGGTGCTCTAACCGAAGGACCCCACGGCAACGGGGGTTGGAGAACAACTCGCGAGGTTCGCAAATTCACCACCATCGCGGAATTCAACCCGCCACTCTGCTGGCTGCACGCTCTGATAAGAATAATACTACTGGCGGTGTAACGTAATAACAGGAGTAAACCGACGTGCCGAAAGGCACACGAAGCCTTTTAGCACCCTCTTGCTATGTTTCCTACCGCTCTACACTGTAACTGTATTTACGTCACGCTGTATTTCATCCCTCTCTCTATAACGTTCCACTTCTGCAGTATGGAAGCTTTGCTTATTACGTGCCTCCACGTGTTACAACTTCCCTATGGAGTACTTCTATGAAAAGTCCTTCAACCGGTTAGAGGAAACTTCAGTCATGCGTTCCTATAGAAGGTCCATTATCCTATTAACTCATCATCCCTTCTGCTCTCGTGGTTACGTACCCATACGTCTATCATCTATTATCAACGGTATCTCACTGAGTGCACCGACTGTCACGGTTTATTAGTCGCTCTGCGAACTGACGACTACCTAAAGGCAAGTGTGTGAATTAATTCTATTATGATGATTAATCCTCCGGGATATTTTGTGTTTGACTTATTAGAGTTAAAATCATGTTATCCGAAAGTTAAAAAATTAGAAATATGCCGACAAAAATTTTGATAAAAGTGGTTTAGAAAAAAAACGTATGTACGAGCGGAAAAGCGGAAAAGTGGTTTAAAAAAAAAGGATGTACGAGCGAAAAAGTCTGTGTGTATGAGCGGATTTCGTTAGCACTTTAACAACTGCAATTTTAGAAATTTCGAACCCAAATTTAAACTACAAGTAGACTGTTGTTAAATATGGTTTAGGAGCTCCAGCTACCCTCGGGGGCTGTTGTCATGATATTCGGAATCATTCGCGTACGTGGATTTCTTCGTAAAAGACAAGACAAGTTTTTTAATTTTTGTAAAATTTTTTGGTCGTGTAGTGTCGTAAAGCTGAGAACTGCCCATCGTTAATAGACAGCGAAAGAAAAAAAAAATCCCGAAGTGAAAGGAGGAAAAAGGGGAATTAAAAGCTCAGCCTATTCGAAAGCTATTAAAAATCCAAACCAGAAATTTGTTTGCGCAGAAGGCGCGACGTTAAGTCGGCGCACATCATCTGCGCATGCGCCACCTTATGGAACTACGCCGAGAATGAGCCCGCATTCTGATGAAAATTAATCGTCTCATTTTCCAAAATATAAATTGGCGCAGAAAATTTAATATAATTAAAATGAATAATTAATTAACGCTAATTCACTATTTGATTATAATTTATTAGTAATTCGATGTAAATAAAACGAACAAACATGTAATTGTGTTTTGCTGACGAAATTTGTCGCGAGTAAAATTTAAAGGTACCCGTTTTGCCCCAAACGATTTTTTTTTTTTTTCGATAGCTCTATAATATTGGTACGAATACATTGTTTGAGTAAAAATCAATGACTATTTGCATAAAGTATCGTAACGTCCTTTATTTCTTGGGTACCCATTTTGCCCCGATCTCCCCTATATTTTTTGTATGTGCATTTGATTCTGCATAAAAGCAAAGCTTCCAACCTATCCGCATTCTTTCGTGCCGTTCCGATATCGAAATATCAAACGAAAATGTCCGGCGCACCGTATCCGGTTCCACACGAACGAGCCGTGTGCCGATACCGTGTGTTGGCCACCGTCGGTTTTTCAGTAGGCGAGAAAGCAACATTGAATAAAACATGTGGCCATTCTCTCCTCGCCGCAGAAACTTCTTCCTATTCCTATACGCCACTATAGGAATATATAGACACCGGTATATCGAAATTTTTCCCACGCGACGGCATATTTTTCGGTAACGTTATGTGTCTTCTCGGTTGGTGTGTCCGGATTTCCCAACGGCGTTGTTTCGCCATGGTAATCCGGATTCTTTGGTGGGTAGCGTCTAACGCGTCGGTGCTATGCATAAACTGCTTGCCAAACGAAAACATCTTTTTTATTTTTTTCCTTACACATACAAGAGGCTAATATACTCGTTTATTTTTGGACCAACAAGTCGTCGAAGAAGCCGTTCGGGAACTCGAAGAGGCTGCGAACGAGTCTCGCAACCCCAATAGCCAAAAATCTCTAGCGCGGTTTCGCGCCCCGTTTGCCAAACCAAACACACGCCCAAGCGATAGGAACCCACAGAGAGAGAGAACGACTCAAGAGTTCTTCGAACCCTGAATACTTGAAATCTCTCGCGTGAAATCCAAGATCACTCGGAAATGCAGTGTGAAACGAGTAAGCATAGCTTCGCGGAGAGCCGGCGGTGAACGCGAACACGTAGGCAGTGGAAACGGCAGTGGATATTCAGACTGAAATCGAGCGCGAAGAAAAAACAAAGTTCTATACGTGGAGATATTTGCGCAATTGGTGAAGCAGCCGACTATGAGAATTGATCGTGTAAGCGCGAGTAGTTTTTTCAACAGCATGTATAGCACTGACACAAACACGCATACAGATTGGTAACCTTTCGTTCCATTGAGAACTGACTTTCGCATGGTACGGAAAAGAATCCTACGGGAGCTGCGCGGATTTTATTCCATATTGAGCAAACGTCACGAAGCTTGGATACGTTTAGCTGCTTGATTGTTCGTCTGGCTGGTTACAGGATTTGACGTTCGTTTTTACGTATGTACGAGTAACTCTTTCTCTCACGCATCAATCGGCGCGTTCGGTGGAAAAAAAAACGCTCCGATCGCGGAAATTTTCTTGCGCACACAGAGAAATCATAATATATTCCCGCTGGGATTTTCCGAGTGAGCTGCAAGTCGTTTCCATATTTTCCATAACGTTAACCATGACACGTTGGAATAATTAGAATCTTCGAATCATATATTCTATCGCATACGCTGCTTACTCCGCATGCTCTCTTCTACGTTTCGTATTACTGTTACTCATTTCCAGTGTCTCCCCGTTGAATCGCCGTGTATGGAGAAAAAAACGCGGCAGGGGAGATGGGGAGGCAGAGAGAACGGTGACTAACGGCAGGTAGACCTGAATAAATTGATTGGCCTACGCTTTTTATACGCTTGCGGAATTTTATCGGGACCGATGAACCGCGAGAGAGCCTCGCCTCGCGCGTCGCGCGCATTCACGACTGTGTGTGCGCGTGTGTTAGTGAATGATGAGGCTGTGTATGTTCGGTCGGTGTAAAAAGAATGCTTCGTCGAGGTGCATTGCAGCGTAGGAACTAAATCGTTCGGACGTAAATGCGATAGGTACTGCGAAGCTCCCATACCGTTGCTCGCTTGGAAAACTCGTCATCGAATTAGAGTCTTCAGCGAAACGAGTGCGAGAGAAAGGGGAAAGAAGGATAAAGACGGGGAAAACGATTTAGAGAAAAGTCGAGAGTAGATAGGTTGCACATGGGGAGGTTGGAGATTTTGCGCGTGATTTGATCGTTCCTGAAAGTCTGGCCAATACTGTACCTCACTACTAGTAGCGAGTATTGCCGATACGGCAGTCGATATATCTGTATATATATCTTATTGTTATACTACAGTATGAAAGCACAGAACCGAAGGAGAGTCCAAAGAAAATTACTGTGAATCTGGGACATTGCCAATAGGTTTTGGAAAGGGGATGGAAACAGGACGTGCACACACCTTTCTGTCGAAAGAAGGCGAAACCGCCCGGGAGCACAGTGCTCTATCGTTTGCATATCTCGTCACAATTTTACCCACAAAAAAAAATGAAATATGGTACGATGTACCTACGATTTTTTTTACTAATTACATTAATTTTCCATAATAATAATTCCAAAAAGTTATTAACAAATTAATAAAAAAATTATTGTTTAACGTACTATCTGGTAATCTAACATTTTCTTTAGCCGACATTTCTTCGATAATCTTTTTGAATACGTATCAATTTTTTGAGATCTTTTTCTAATTTTTGAGAAAAAAAAATATCTGATTTTTTTTATGGATGAAAAATCAACGAAGTTTCAAAAATTAGAAAAAAATCTGAATAAAATCATAAATATTCAAAAAGTGAGTACATAAATTTCGGCTAAAGGACAAGTTAGGTTACCAGGAAATCTTTTAAATAATTTTTTTTTTTACTAATTTGTTAACAATTTTTTAAATTATTATTATGGAAAATGAATCCTTCTTAGCACCTTCCGTATGATTGATTTTTTTCAGATTTTTATTAAATTGGTAAGTATTTGAAATTCACTCTGAATTTCACGTGAATTAAATTCTTTTTGAATTGGATTCTTTCTGAATAAAAAAATTGCTCGTCGTTACAAAAAGCAAACTGATTTTTTTTTTGTAAAAAGAATAAAAGAATGGCCTTCAAAAAATTAATAACGAATAATCCGATATTTACTGACGTGTTACAAACTGCTCCCGTATTGCCACGAGATTAAATAAAGTTTCTCGGAGAGCGGAAAGTGGAAGAGGGGGTAAGGTAGCACGACCAGTGTGAAAATATGAAAACGGAGATTCCGTCGAGTTATTGCAATTCCGGCGAGAAAATAGAAAAAAATTGAGTGAGACGCGAGATATTCCACAGTGTTTTCCAGACGGCAGTATCTCACGCCCGGTTATTTCCACGATAAAATATTTATCGTGCGGCCGCGGTGAGTGTGGGTCCGGAGGCCACGAGGGAGTATGGTATACGTGCTGTTCGCTGACGTTGGGACGACCGAAGAGGACCGCAAGTGTCTTCGTGGACCAAGAGCGCGCGCGCGCGCGCGTTGCCATCCTCGCGCTCTCGCGACCGAAGGAATGACCCGAGATTTAGGAAATGGGGATATACACTCTCGTTGATTTCGTTGATCCTTTACTGCCGGACCGGCCGTAAATCCTGGCGTCGCCGTGCGGCTTCTACGGATTAAGGCGAACCTCGCCCGTGGTAACCCCCACGAGCTTCCAAATACATACTCCTTCTTCACCTCTTACTCTCGCGACAGGGCATCACCCCATAACCGTAGAATGAACCCAAAACCTCGAACTCACGATGACATTCCGAGATTCGTTCGTTTAACGAAATCGTTAAAAAATCCTTTATTACGAAACCAATAAGCTACAATAAAAATAAAATATACTGTCTTTCCCTCGAAGATGGAAATAAATTCCAAAAGAAGTAGAAAAAAAAATTCCCAGTATGATTAAAAAAAAATTGAAGTTTTTTGTCTCATCAAGCTTTCGTCTTCTTTTAATTAAGGTAACACTTAGTAGAGACCGAAAAAAAAAAAAAAAAAAAAAAAAAAAAATTGTGCGACCACCGTTGGTTATGGCGGCCGCAATATCAATCACTTAAACCCTCAGCTACTTGCTCATGACTGACCCAACCCACAGTAGGTTTATTGCAGCGATAAAACGTTCCTGGCACCCTCCCGGAATACTAATATGTTGATCTATCGAATAATAAATATAATGGCCGGTTCGTGGACCGGCTGAGAAGCAGCCGCCACTGCACATCCACTGGATAAGGCATAGTTTTTTTTGTCTATCACAAAAGACGAAACAGCGTCGATCACTCTCGCTGCGGCACGCCTCGAGTATACTATTACAGTGGAACGACTTTCCGATATTCCTATTGCTTGCATGCCTCGTTCTTTTGAATTTCGTCGGTCGTAGATAAGTTTTTTTCTTTTGCCCCTCGTAAAAAAGGGTAGAGAATTCAGAAGGGGACAAAAAAGTTGAGAAAGGCAATCCTCCGGTTCGCCGCCGGCTTGTCCAGGACGTCCTCGAAAACTTACCGCGACATCTTCGCTTTTCGAAACTTTTTCCACTGGACCTGCTTCGTTGCTCCGTTCCGTCCTGCGACCACTTCCTTCACTCAACCATCGTTCTTTTGCCCTACGAGTGTGCCATGCATGTGTGGACACGTGACTACGGCTACTGACACGCCACACGACTGTGTCCCAAAGCCGAGGCCCTTCGTTACGAACGCCCCTGTTAGAAATCTTGCTTACACGTGAAATCGTACGGGAGAGGAGAAAGGGGCGGAAGTAAAGGAAGAAGTACGATCGAGGGTAAGAATGAAGAAAACATTCCCCTCTCGAAACTTTTTCTTCTCTCAATCTAATTTGCCTCTTATCGAATAAAGATGGGACAAGGGGTAACTTTTTTGTCGCACGGTCCTCGTGCCCACAGGGGTGTAACCAGGCGAATCAAGTCGTTTCTCTTTAGTCAGCCCTACTCTGCTACTGTTCTGTCAAGGTTGGCGCGACGCTTGCAACACTCGAATTGATGAAAAGAAGATCTCTCTTTGTCGAATAGGAAGGGCAGAGGTTAACAAGATCTTGAAAATGAAGGAACGCTATTCGAGTCTCATGCTGTGCAAATGTTTGGCTTTTTTATCTCACTTTTCTTATTAGAATATGAAGGCTATGAGTTCCGTATCACCAGCATTTTCGTTGATGATGCCGATTTTTCTCCAAATTTTTATTGATTTAGCCAAAAATTCTTTTAGAGAAATCATGAATAATCAAATAAAAAAAAAAAGGTTGTTATTATATCCGAATGCGACTCGGACAGATTTCAGAGGAGTATGGAAAAAAATAACACGATAAAGTGGATTCGAAAAACTAAATCCATGTAATTTACTTCTGTAAATGACTTTCGGGTCAAGTGGGTGATAAAAAAAAATCGAACGATTCCTTCAATATTCTTAATATTGAGAACTACTTATACCAACTGTACATTAAGCTTATTACAAAATTCCACATTATGGGTCATATTTTGTTATTTATGTTCATAGCGTTGCGTATAGAGTTTTATGGCTTCAAAAATCTTCGTGGCCATCGGTAAAGATCTTCTCACATTTTCTTCTATAGCTAAAACATTTGAAGCGAGAAAAGGAACGAACGCGAAGTGTGGGCTGCTTCGTCATCGACTGTTCGTTGATTTATCGTCAAAGATTCATTCTTCTTTTCTATTCTCTCGATTTTCTCGATGTTTATTTCATCCACACAGTCGAAGTTGGTTGGCCATAATTTCTCTCATAGAACTTGTATTTCGTCCACTGGATCGTTCTATGCTTTTTCTACTTCTTTCAGTGACCTATCGCCCTTTCCCCCGGAAATCCTTCGAACTCGTGCCATTTTTTTCGACAAACCTTCTCGGCTCCTTGCAGTCTCGATATTATCATCGTCTCCCTGACGATCTGTCTCCCTTTTCCCAACACCTACAGGACTTCGTGTCTCACTAACGTACACGCGCAGGTTCTCCCGAGACGACTGCTGTGGCGACCCACTTCCGATCTCCCAACTGAATATTCTCTTTACGCTTCTATTCGTGAAATTTCACCCCTTTAGCGCTCCACTTTCTCCAATCCTACTAAGCGTTCACCGAAACGCGTAGCTATTTATTTCATTATTATAATAATCGCAAAGGAACTTTCAATCTATTGCTCTACCATAGTTTGTTCACCGCTGAAAAATGGAGGGATATCCGATCATGAAATACTCTAATCGCGTTACTCATCCTCCGATACATTTTTCCATTTCCGCAATGCTAACTTCGTTTTCTATATCTCCGAGTCCAATGCTTCTGTTTTTTTTTATTTTTTTATTTTTATTGCTCGCATTGTCTTTCAATTCGATTAAAATCTGTAGTTAACACTTTAGACTGTCTGTAGCCAACGCTCTGCCAAACTCCCTTTTCATTTTGTTCATTCGCCACGCTGCTTCCAACAGATGCTACCAACGCTGTATATACAATTTGCAGTGTTCCGCATCGTTGTAACAAGAATTTGATTATGCAGTCTGCACAAACTCGCACGCGACTTACGCCGAGCAATTCAGTCATCTGTTTCCAACAACGCTCGTCAACATTGTTTATTAATGTTTTTTTCTTTCGCGTCGCTCTTCGTAATTCTTTTTATTTTCAACTCGCTGTAACGGACTGGCAGTCGATTTTCATTAGATCTCTAAAGTTCACTTGGCTCGACTAACATTCACCGTCTCGTCCAATCACTTTGATGAACGTGAAACGATGCGAAAATTCTCATTTCGTTCGATCGATGTCGTGACGCGAAGGTACCCGCGACATATCCATTACGTCGAACGATACAGCATCAGAAAAACGTCGGTACGCATGAGGGCGACGATGAGGAAAGCGCAAAAGTGCATGTCGGAACGGTTTGAGTCGCAGCTGCCGTATCACCCGGAGTATCGTGTATTAGGAGCGAAAGCATGAATGATTCAGTAGATGTGTCCTCGATCTTCGACGTCGTCATTGATCCAGCGACGTGGCGCGGTGAGGATCAGCGACAGAGCTTATGCAGCAGGTGTAGCAGCAGCCAACCCGAGTTGAATGATAATTTCTTGTGTATCTTGTGCCGTCGATAGGCGGTTTGTAACAGCAACAACAACAACAAGAACAACCGGCGACAACCTGCGCTGAATTTATTTTTTCGTCTTCAAGACGATGTCAGCTTGCGAGCAATAAAACATGCATGAGAAATCGCGAACGGCAGGATGATACGAACAATGGAATGGACGCGTCTCTCTCGCGGAGTTTCAAAGTCGGCATCCGGTTTTTCGGGATTTTTCCTTTGGTAAAATCGGAATCAATACGAAGCGTACTGCTAGCCTCGAGATGAATATCCAATTTAACAATCCACGATCCATGTCCCCAGAGGTATGTTGAACTATGGCGGTGAGACGACCAGAGCGGATGTATTAAATCGCGGAAAGTAGAAACGGATCGATGAAGCTTAGTTATTCGTAGTAGTGCTCTCACCGCCGGGAGGTTTCTGATTCTCTTTGGAGTCTTCATCTCCGTTCTTCTGTGTTGCGACGTTCGTAAATAGAATTGCTTTTTCGTTTGTCGTATCTCCTTTGCAGCAAAGGTAATGGGAAAACCGTGCGGTGAAGGGTACAACCGCTAGTGAAGTATGAGGAATAGCTTGTGTCCCAATGATGACACTTGTCGCCGCTCCGGTTGTCAAAAAAAAAGATACGTTACCGAAGTTACGTTCGGGCGGATCGCAACGCAGCTATACGCGACTCATAAACGACGTGCCGTACGCAGTCGACATATAAACGGCTCGGGTATAAAATAGAAATGGAATATAGTGGAAAGAGTTACAGAGGAAGAGAGATCGTCGAGAGATTTATAATTGTCCCCGGAGTATCCGAGAGGACAGTGGGAGAAAACGCGATAGTGCAAAAGAGTAATGAGCGCAAGCGAGAGAGCGGCCAATCAAAAACCGCCTGAGCAATAAAATGCCGAAGAAGTTAATGGTGCTTGCGAGCTCTCGCGGACTTTTACGAGGCCGGGCAGAGCGCGAGGCTCGAGCCACGTCGCCGAGGACGGCAAGTTTTCCTGGTACATCGATCTCTCGCGGTTCGCCACTTTTCTCGTCTTTCATTTCGTCCCTTTCTTTCTATCTTGCGTTTATTTCTTCGGCGCTACTCGCGAGTCCCGCGACATCGCGCGCGCTGGAAAATGAAAATTGTATCCCGTATCTCCCTTCCGAGTAAACCCTTTCCATCGAGTTAGTCTACCGTAATAAACCATCCCGGGGGCATTCTTAGCTTTCGCGAGACCCGAAAACATTTTTTTTCATTGCTCTATACTGATTATTTGGTATCACAAAATAAATCGAGATTCCACGTCGAAAATACGAAATCGCGAGGTTCCAAGTGCATCAAGAACACGTTGAAGATATGGCCCTCAATGTCCCTCCTTTCCTAAGCATGCTTCAGAGTTTCACACGCAAGAATCGAGAGACTGCTCTCTCGTCCTCTTTTTCCTGCTAACTTGAGTGAAATTCGGTCCATTCTACTGTTTATATTCGTTAGCGAAGTCATTGCATAGTATAAACACAAATGAGATGTTGTTACTTTCGCAAAACGATCCGATAAACAGCTAGTGGGATGCAATGGAAACGATATACCAGCAGAAGGTCTTATTTTCACCTTTACTTGCACTTAAAGTCCTGCGGTTTAAGATGTATTTCCTCCAACTGGCTGTGCACAACGCAAGGATAGCTCTACTCTCTAACTTTGGTAGGTTGCTCTGTGTCGTGAACACGAGTATACAGCTCGGTGATTCCGTCTTCCATCCACCTCGATGCAAGTTCTCCTACGTTCCCATTCGGTTGTTCTCATCCCCTTCAAGTTTTCCTAAGCTCGTCGCCTCGGGGCCTGCAGCAACACTCGCTCCGCACCCTTACGAACGAGCGGCAGAGCTACGTCGGGGTTATTTGTTATACACGAAGCAGCGGGTGAAATTAGTCCTCTTTCCGGCGCAGAACCGCGAACACACGACGGTCTGGTGCACCACTGCGACTGTCTGACTGCCTCAATGTGTGTACTCGTGTATGTATGCATTCGCAAACCGCGCTCTTCTGTGTTTCTCTGTGTCTTTCTCGTTTCTCTTGCGAGGGCCCCCAGCTGTCCTGAGCTATGCTACTGCACGACTCTCGGGGGGAAGCGTCACCCATGTACATTATACCTTTACACTATACGCACCGCACTCTGGTGCTATGCACCGAGATGGAGAAACGCGGTTTCACCTCGCCGCCAGACGACCTGACTCATCCTGCCTCCCGGGCGATACACCCCGAGGAGCACGCAAATGACTTCATTATAACCAACCCCCGTACTACCCCTTCAACCCGTTGTCTCTAACCCGTATAACCCCCTTTCTGTTATTCCGTTGCCTTCCGGCATTCGAGAGTGTATCACTCGCTTCAGTGCCGCTGACTTTTCTCTTCTGACGACGACGACGACGAAACTCGAAGAATTGCGACCCCTACAACCGTTCTAACCATTTTGTAGAATACCCAGGTTTCGTTGAAGACTATGCGAAATTCTTTCGACGGTCACTTCCAGCCACAGATAGCAGACTACTTATTCATAGATACTCGTAAAATATATGAAATATCTCGGAATTTCGATATCCGAATCGAATTTCAGAAAAATACATCCGTACTATGTGAAATAGATTCGGAAAAAAATAAAAAAAAGATACTTTGAGAGAAACTACAGCTATAAATATCAGAAACACGCTTCGAAATGTAAACTGTCCCCAACGGATGCTGACGTAGCGTTAAATTTACGACTCCGAGCAAATGCTTTTTTACAGTTAGTTCGCTAACCCTTCCATTAACTATCGCGTTGAACCCGCTGGGGACCCTTTCGCCACAGCCACGCCCAAGGAAATCGCTCGATTATTGAACTCGCACGTTTTTCCCTGTACCCCTCCAAACCCCCTTCTCCTTCCCACGGGAAAAGAGAAGATTTCACATGGCCTCGTTAGTCGAAACGAGAGTAAAGACCGTAGAGGATATCTACAGTACGTATAATAAATCTTGTCGCGGAAAAAAGCCAATTTTTTTTAATACCAACGATATATATTTCAGCTTAACACAAATTTACCTTCTTCGAGTCGAGAAAAGTACGCAACACCGTGCCAGTGAAACATGCATACAGTTCTATTGTGATTCACAGAGTGGCGACCAGAATGCGAAAAAAAAACAGCTAAAAAAAAACGAAAAAAAAGATACCAATAAAACGAGCAACAAAAAAAAAACTGAACGCCCTCGTACAGCTAGTAAATTCAGGTATTAATTGGTAGCCACCACGTGGATATCGACAATTCGATTAGCGATCGAATCCGTAGATTGTAACAGCGGTCCCTGCTGTGTCGGCGATAACGTTACGGCTCGCCGAGAGCCCGAGAGATCGAATAATGGAAATAACCACAGGATACAAGAGTTAAAATCGTGGTAGTCGAATGAATAGGTACTGCAACACCCAGGAGCAGTAACAATAGTCGACCGTTGAAAATAGGTTCAGCGCGGTTTAGACATCCAGAGTCCAATACTGCACGACCTTCTATATGCTACTTTACCGCAATCGTACGTGAGAAATCCTGTCGCGATCTATTAATAACAGTCTATGATGGTAGTGAGAGAGAAATGATATCGCCTCATACAACAACGAAACGTATTTCTCCAGTTACGTTCCTTTTCCTACCGTACCATCGGTAACCATTGCTCTTATATATTCCGCCAATGTACCCGGACTATGCCAACATTCCCTGGAATTCCTGCATCACAGCTCGCCTTGGTGCGAGAGGATACGAAGAGGGTAAATCGTGGGAACGGCGAGTAGTTGATACCACTGTGAAGCCTCAGAAGTCTTACAGAAATACGGCAACTCCATTCTGCATGCAGTTATTGTATGCAGGTATTTGTATAAGTACGCGAGGACTGTACAATACAGGATTGGATGAGACGGGGAAGGTCCTCAAAGGACTCGTAGCTGGACAGTAGTACGGCTTAGTCGTGGAGACGCCTCCAGTCTCTCCCTCGCTCTATTATCATCCCAGTTCCTCGGTTGCATCACCTCTCCAACGCCTTCGAACAATAGCTGATAAATAGCATCCGCAGCTAAGCCGGATCGTAGAATCCTCGAGCCTATAACGCCGAGAGAGATGACGATGGCCCGGGCGCGATTCTCGAGCTGTGTGTTTCGCTAGGTATACGGCTCAGAGAATCCTCCCCTTTCCTCTGTACCGATGTCCGTGTCTGACCCAATCGCACCTTATCCCCTTTGTCGTCTCACTCGCTTTCCTCCCTGTGTGCGCCAGTAGCAGTATACAGCCGAACTCGTCCCGATTATCCAGAATTTACGACCACCCTTGCCAGGCCAACGTCTCTCGCTCTTTCCTTCGACCTCCGTTGGGGATTTCCGCTCTTCGGAATTCCATTTTGCACGCTTTCCACTGTGCTGCTCTGTGCAAACTGCGCGTATAGAATACATACAGCTATTCGGTATGTACCTACTACTCTATGCAATCCGATGTATAACACTACGAAATGCATCGGGGAAGAGAGTTGCTTGTGGAAAGGAACGAATCATCGAGATTCTGAGAGGCCCCGGAGCTCTTTTGGCGCGACGAGAAAGCACGTCTATAGAACTCGTACACAGTTTGCGCGCGCGCACCCGCGTGTTACGGAAAAACGAGGAGGTTGCAAGATTGCTCGTGAAACTTCAACCCCAAGGTTTCGCCTGATTTTCTTCTCTTATTTGCCTCTATTCTGTCGAGACGGCATCGTCACAATTGCGAAGACGCGAATAGATGCGATTCGCTACACAGCTCGTGTATCGCTCACAGTGAAACAGACCGAAGAACTTGAGTGTCTTACGGAAAACCGGTCGACTTGGTGTCTCGCGTAATCGAATTACTGTATTCAACGCGTACGACGAAAACCGCAAGTTCACCTTACGTTCGTCTCTTTCCCTCGTGACTCCCATTAATTTTCTATTCTCTGGTCCCCTCGCCGTCTCTGAATTGAAATTTCTGTGTATTATATCTGTAACTCCTTTTCTCGGAACGGTACACTCAGGCGGCGGTCCATAGACTGTCTATTCTTGTGGCGAAACCTTTATGTCGCATACAGCATTTGTAATGCAGGTAAACCCCGCAAACATTTTCAATATTTCACGTAACTCTATGTGCAACGAGAGAGCGAGAGAGACTCGCGAAGCGACAAGTCGCTTCTGAAAAGGGCTTCCATAAGGAGGTCAACAGAATCAAAATATAATTGCGAGTTGCGGAAGGGCGATGCGGTGAAAGGAAGCCGACGGGTATTGTAGTACTTTTGTCAAACCTTCGTGTGTACTTTTCACTGGCCGCGAGGAAACTTTCCGGCAGTCACCGGCGAAAGATGTCGAGAACCTTATACGATTCTCTTTTCCTTTTAACTCGGACTCCACAACGACTTGCACTTTACTATATTTTGTATTGACTCTGGCAAACCCTTCGCTCCGGTAACGTACGACTTCCAGCGTCGAGAACGAGTTCACTGACGCTTCCGCGTGGCGTCGCTGCTCGCATCAACTATCTTGAGCTGCGTGACACCTATTCACCCCCTTTTGTTTCAACCCTTTCCCATTGTTTACCCTGTCGAGCATCTCGTTTCCGGAGAACGTATTGTTCCGGAAGTGCTCGAGAGCCATGAAGATCTTTCGAGGTGAGCAATGCCACGTCTTTGCATTCCTACAAAATGTACACTATTCGTTCTATGCATTCCGAAGAAATCTCGTTACATCAATGGAACTTGATTGTGTAATCGGATAAAACAAATCGAACGAAATTTGCATTTTTTGCTTTATTTTAATCGTCTTTCATATCCTGTAATTCCAATCCTGTAATTTTTTATACCGTTTTATCCACATCCTGTCGTATCGACGTCCCGAAAATCGATTTAAAAATAAATTCTAATTTCGGGAAAGTACGACAACTCTCCGAAGACAGGGGTACGAAATATGTTTCGCGCGGTCAAACTTATTGTGCAATTTCGACGAAGATCATTAATTTAACAGTAACATTGCGAGCAGAGAACAGGAGGGAGGGTCATACGCAGTAAATTGACTAGAGAGTTTAATTACGTAAAACGTCAAACACTTTGGCCGCAGTTATTCGATGGGTAAATAGATGAGCCGGTTTCACCTCCGTTCGCTCTCTGAGGCACTTCGTCGATCAACGACGTGCCGCTTCTCTCTCTCCCAGGGTTCTGGCGGTGGCTGCGGAGACCGGAGCGAGATCTATAACTACCGCCAGCGGTGCCGTCGAACGGTGGGGTTTCTCGGTGCATTATTAATGTCCCGGTCGATAGTTTCGCCGCTCTCGCCTGCACCTGACATGTACAAATGTCCGCGGCCACGTCATTAGTCCACGTACGAAGCTTGCCGGTAAATTCTGGTCCTTACCTTCCCATATTATAGTATAGTATATATATGGATATCTATACATAATATATACGTGTATATATATATATATATATGCGTATGGAGATGTGGCTGCAAATGCATTACTCCTGCGTTGCAGTGATGCCATCCCTCGAATTGCAAAAACATCTTCGTGCCGAAAAAATTTCGCGAAAAAAAAAATATATATATATGTATATCTCTTCTCATCTGCCCGCAAGGAGATACAGCCATACAGGAGATTGGTCCTCGTATTGGACTGCGCGTTCCGCGACAATCTCATTGCTAACTTCAGTTAATTATCATTGTTCTCGCATTTCCCCGAAAAGTAACAGTCTTTCGAAAGAAATAAACGTTTCTCTACCCCTTTTTCCGCTAAGCTTTTCACAGCTTGTCTTCGCTCTTCCGCCGGAGGAAATCTAGGATAATCGCTGGTATAACTTTGTGACCCCGTTACAAAACTTCAACGTCGACAATGCGTCTGCGCCCCGTTACACTCGGAGAATTTGGTTTCCATTAAACTTTGTTTCGGTTAGCCGAGAGAGAAATATATATATATATTGCCGTCGAATAAACGAGTAGACGGTAATTTCTTACGTATAGTTATGACGAAAAACGATTTTATGAGTTTTGCTCGATCCTATGGACAAACAGAGTTGACCAAAGTTTGGCAAATTTATCGCGGTATTTGTCATACAAAAGATAAATCCACGACGATGTCCAGTTTCATCGTAAATTTTACTCTGTGTCACGATTTTAGCTGACAAACAATTGGCAAAGTAAATGGCAGGAAAGTGTTCAATAGTTCACAAATACTTCCGAGACGATCGATGGTCAATCGTTATGAAAGCTTCGAATCTCTCGAATTCCTTACATTTGATCTTCGATCGTTTTCCATCTCGCATTTTGCATTTTGCACCCCCCCCCCCCCCCCCCCTCCATTTCTAAAGTTTAAATCCGTCTGATACATCAGTTGCGCTGATACATCGAGCAAATTCTCGAACCGCAAAGCTCTCTTCACCGCCTGAAACGGATGTACCGTAGCCAAGTCAAATGCCGAGTAGATCGATCACGAAAAAGAAGAACGAGTATAAAAAAAAAAAAAAAGCGAAAAGAACTCCGTGGGGAAGGAGTCTTCCGATTTTCCTTGATGAGGAAGCGGCTGCTTTCGCCTCCCGGCGCTTTTTCCTTCTCCTCCTCTTCTTTCTGTCATCAAGACGTTCATCAGATATGCTCTCGTTGAGATCTCCATATCGATGTTTCTGAGAAAAATGAGAAACTCGTCCGCCTCTCCTCGAAGCGGAAAAGTGCGGTTTTCTCTCATATAGAATCTCTGAAGATATCGACAATCCATCTGCATCTTTGATCGTCATTCCATCTTCGGATATTTTCCTCCATTCTTCTTTATCTATCTGTTCACGGTACCTCGATGTTTTGTCCCTTTTTTAAACCTTCTTTGACCCTCCAATCTTGTTCACGAGAGGCTGAGCTCTCGCGAGCAGAACGCAATGAGAATGGCACCAAAGGCACGCGATATAGGAAGCGTAAGGAAAGTAAGCGAAGCGACTGACGAGCAGCTAGTCGCCGAGGCCCGAAGCCTCCCAAAGTCACTGTTCGCGAATTCATTTTCATTTTTATCCCTTTCGTCCACCTCGCGTCCTCTCTCTGTCCATCTCGCATTCGCACGGACGCGTTTCTCGACTTTTTTATTAGCTCGTTTCTCGGTTTCTCCACGACGCTTTTCACGTGAATCCTTTGGGATTGCTGTGGTGCCCGTGGCTCGACGCTGTTGAGACCAACTGGAAGACCGAATAGACGCTAGACGCCCCAAGAGATATCAGAGATATATTCTTGGTGTACCGGTTGTACGGAAGAGAATGGAAAGGGAGAATGAAAAAAAAAAAAAAAAAAAAGTAAGAAAAAAAGAAAAGAGATCGAGAGCGGCTGTCCCGGGGTTTTGTGACTTTTCTTTGCCTTGGCGTTTCAGCTCTGAAGCTCACGGGATATGAGGCTCTTCTCTCTACTTCTCTCCAGAAATGGCTCTCCGGGGGTGATAAACTTTTATGAATTACCACACCCCGTCGCCGTAAGCGCTGTCTCTCTCTCTCTCTTTCTCGCTCTCGGTTACTCGCGTTCTCGAATAACTCCGACTGCACTTCGTTCACTGCCACTGTTCTGGACTTTTGCTTTGCCACGTAGCCGCACACTGGACGCAACGACGAGAGAACAAGTCGAGAAGAACGAATGAAAAGAAAGGTAATAAGAACAAGAAGCAGGTCACCGGAGACACGAGACTTCAGTATCATTTTCTCCCGGCTACGGAGCTCTTGAGTATAACGACACCACGGAATAAGATGTAGTAGACGATCGTTATGAAACTTGGAGTTCGTTTCACAGAGTATAAATTAATCGTGAGATTGCCAAGCAAATTTAACATTGAGCAGTCGAGATTTCATCGAAATTACAATTGGATTATTATTATTATTCATAATTCTCATTGATAATTGATTTTTATTATTTCATTTTTTTTCGTCTTCGTTGTATTTTCTTGATGAAAAGTTCAACCTTTTATCTCGGATCTGCGAGTATAAAAAGGAAAGTTATTTCATTCAATCAGTTTAGAGTTCGGAATCAATGCGCAATTTTTTTATTTTTAATAAACTCGAAAATTAACAAAGAATTCTTCTAAGAAACTTTGATATAATCACAATTTGTTTTCGTGATTTTTCAAAGGCGAAATCACGGGAGTTAATAATTCACTGATGAAATACGATAATCTTCGCTCGATGAAGTTCACGGGCTGATGGAGTTGTAACGATAAGTAACGACTTCTAGCTTTTGCCATCCGTATAGCGCGAGTGAGTGGAGTGCAAGCGGAGGCTGCGGGTCGCCGCGGCGCAGTAGGGATCGACCCGTACCGGTCAGACAAGCCACGTACCATGACGCAGGTAGTTTCGGATGAGGTACGATCACCCCGGGAAATCTCATGGCTGGCGTCGACCGCCGTTTCCTCTCCCACCCCCCTTAGGGACGTCTGGAATTTGAACGATCTCGCCAAACTCATAATCTACTTTGACATACTTGTACCACAAATCCACAAAACCCAAAATTCGGCTGACCGCGAAAGGTACACGACAGAGCCGCCGGCGCCGCGTTCTTCACGAGTGAAATTAAAAACGAATTATGTATATTCCGAAACTCCGTAATAACCAAGTAGCGACGAAATGGCAGCAATTAAAACGTCGATATTTTTCTAACAGAGTCGTTCATTTTATCTCCATTGACGTCGTATATATTTTACTCAGCGTTGGTTTCGCAATTTTCGTCGAAATAAATGCACCCAACCGAGTTGAAAAGGGTTTCGGATGCATTTATAAAAGTTAAACATAAACGCGATACCACGGTGGCATTTTCAAACCTTTAGAATTTAATGTTATTTTATTTTGTGGTATCATATACATCCCTCCCTCTCGGGCATATCGCGATTTCTCTGAATTCTCAAACTGAGAGCTCAAACGTTCATTTTTATGTATCAAAGCACACAGCGAACAACCATACACCCCTGATTTCCATTCGGTGCTGTTCGTTCGTTTCTCGCTCTCTATGTTACGGTACGTCCAACTTCGCTGGCGACAAATTCTCCGGCATTTAAGCCCCTCCTTTCGTTCCTCTACCGTCGTTCTAAAATGAAACTAAAAAAGGGGAGAACGGGGGAGGGGGTGGAAAAAAAAACATACAATAAAATAAAACGTATCTCACTCTCTCGCCGGTGAGGGGGGAAAGTGGGATATACGTGTACGCTGGCGCGTCGCTTCGATAGTGGTTTTTTTTTTATTTTTTCCCCGCCCTCTCTGTGTTCCCGTGATCGGGCGAGCGAGAGTCGGGCACGTTGAAATGGGCAAGCCGTGGGATAGTAGTCGAAAACCAGTGGGAAAACGGCTGCGTGGGAGATATAACCAGCGAAGGGACGCAAAGAGAGAGTATGAGGGGAGGGATGAACGAACGAACAGAGTTTTCCGCGCTTTTAGCGGAAACAGTTCGGCAAGTTCGCCACAGCTATGGCGTTAATTGCGTTTGGGACGACCAGCTACCCGCTATGCTGGCAAACGTTAGTTTTTTTTTTTTTTACTTTCTTTCCCCTCCGTCTCCTGCCTCCGTCATCCGCTTATGTCCTTCACAGCGAGTCGCGTGCTTTACATTCGAACATACTAGAGGTAAAAACTGTAAAAGTTGCATCGACGACTGAAGAGCCGAGGGATTCACCGGTAGCTTCGAAAGTCCGGGGCTATTCGACACAATTTTTTAAAATTCTACTCTATCATTTTTTATTTTCGTAATCATGGGACGTATAAATTTTTCCTTCGGCACACATCGAGGATTGGTCTTTATCTGCCTATGAAAAAATGCCGACGACTCTGGCCAATTTTATTACGTGCCACGATCTTTAAGTGTCTCCTTTGCATGAAGAAATGGATTTTAAAAAATCTGATTTTATCAGGTAATTAGACTCTAACATATTATTATTTAACACGGAACTTTAATTCCCAGGATCATTTTTTTTACAGCTCGAATTCCTCGACGTGTAATTCATTTTACCTCTTTATTTTCTCCATATACCCATACAAACTCGGTGTAGACTCATTTTTCCACGGTAAAGAAAAGAAAAAAAAAAAAAAAAACTTTGGTACGTGAACGACGATGTTCGCCGCTGTGGGACGGTAGAATCTCTCGGCGCACGATCCTCGAAGCAAGAAATTTTATTTTACGATCACGATACATCAGCCCACGAGCCGGAACACAGTACTTCACATCGCTTAGTCTGATGGGACGATAAAAGCCGGCGTGTCAAGTATCAGTCTTATAAGGAATAGAGAGGGTGAGAGAGAGACTTAAACAAAAACCGCAGGGTGGACAGTCTTGCGGAAGAGCGTGCTATCCCCGGTGGTACGGCTCAATCGGCGCTGTCCTTTTTCCGCGGCGCGGTACCTCGAGAGAATGAAGAAGTAAAGCATCGTGGAAGCGCCCGTAAGGTGTATACCTTCGGAAATGTTACGGTAATAAAGAATAAAGAAGAATAAAGAAAGTCTTGGAAGCCCGGGTGCGGTACAAGCAGAGAGGGGTGGGGAAAGCCCCTATAGTGAAGTCCACCGGGGATGAGCGGTGACCCAACGGAAACTCTTCTCTCCGCTTTCTCCGGCATAGACGGTAGAGGAAGAGGAAACGTGTCTTACACGCTTTTTAGCGCCGGTAATAAATCAACGGGGTTGAATGCGTGTCGCACAACCCCGCACCCGAGACGTCGTGTTATGCGAGGGCACGGACTTCTTCCCAACCATCCAGTACCACTGTGACTACGCTTTGGTCTCCCCTATTTTCCTTCCCGCTCGCTTCGCTCCTCTTTCTGTCTGTCTATTACTCTCTTAACCCCTTTGCACTCCAATCCCCACCCTGCTGTGTTTGCAACGAAGACCCACTAACCCGTACTCCCTTTTCCGACATGCTCTGTGCTTTTTTTTTACTCGCTTTCTTTTTTCCCCTTTCGCATCGTCATCCCTTGCTATGTTTATGAGGGTCTCAAGCCCTCGTAATTTTACAGCTTGCACGACCGTTCCTTTTATTACGACATATCCTCGAGATTTCTACTCTCCTACGCTCGACAGCATCCATTCCAAGATGTTCTGATTTGCTTGATTGCCATCGTCGCATTGTCGAGTTAGTCGAGTGAATTGATTCTTCGAACGGTTTAGATGAGAAAATTGATGGTGATAGAGAAATTTAGTGTAAAATGGTAATGGGACACCGCTATCGTTATCGCGCGAATGCTCGCAGTTATTCTCGTTATTCTCAGTGAGAACTGTGATGAATATGTGGGTCGAAAATTCGCTATTTCTCTCGTTGACTTTTCCGCTTTTCTCTCGGGCGAAATCTCTGACGCGGATGAAGAGCGAAGTGCCCGGAGTGAGCGTCAGCCCGAGAAGACGTGGACGTTGATGGATTCGTCTTCGAGGTTACGAGAACCAGGGTGTGTTGAAGATATATATATACTGTATATCAACGTGAGTGAGGTATCAGACGTGCAACACCTGCGGGCACAGTTAGAGGATGTACTGTCGTCTTCGTCGTCGGCGTCGTTTCATTTTACTCGGAAATCGAACGTTCCTTTGACTTTTCGTCTCTTGATTTAGAGAAAAGGTCGAGCGAAATACACGACGAAATCAATCGACAGCTGTCGTCGTCGTTGTCGTCGTCCAAGTGACAAGGAGCGCCAGTAAGGAAAAGTTGGTCACTGACAATTAATTGTTCTTATTACTCTGCGTCAGTTTGACATCGAGCGGCACGATAGATCGACAAGTGATTTGTTAAAAATCCACCAGCAAATGCAGTTATTATTGTTATTATTATTATTATTTGATATATGATCAATGAACTGATTTATACAAAAGAAATTATTGATATCCAAAATATTGCTTTTTCCCAAATTCTCGTAAAGCCAAAATATTACATTCGTAGATACAAAGTTGGAAGTCGGATTCGGAGTACATGGGATAGCGATACTTTTTATTTCGCAGATAAAAACTACTCGAAATTCGCTATTCATTGGTATTTTTTTTTATTTTTTTTATCGTAACTGTTATTGTGCGTTCGCCTATAGCCTATAGCTCTCCATCGTCGTTCCGGTACAAGCGTACCATCCCTTCTGCAACATAGCATCTGAATTTGCAGTGTTATTACGACTCGGTGGAAAGGATCGGTCACTGAGTCGTGCTCACTGGTTACATATACAAATACGCGGGTTATTGTATAGAACAGTTATACATAGCGGAGAATACGAGAATACATGTGTACGGGATTCTCTGTTCGCTTCCACAACTCGATGAGCACGATTTCCACGCGTCCGGGGGTTTGACCCCTGGTCAACGCTGTGTCGGAGGGAGCGAACTCGAAATCGTATCCATCCGGTACGGGGTACTCGTATTCTCATCCCTGTCATCATCCCTTCGCTATACCGCTATCGCTAGTTTAACGCAACATTCAAGTAAAGTGCCAACTGTTTCGGTTGTAATGTCGAGGTTGCGTGTACCACGAGAGCACAAGCTCTGGTCACTATAGAGTTCTCTGAATGGTGCCGAAGGCTACCATCACCCGTCCCTCCCCACGAGGTCCTCTCGTCAAGCGCAGAGAGCGCTGATGCTCTCCGCGATATGGACTGCATACCTACCAGTTCAACCGAACTTTCAACATTTCCATACAACTGGCAGTGCGTAAAATTTACTGTAATGTAATTTCTCTGCGAGCTAAAATATCAGATTACAACGAATTATCAAATAATCGCAGTAACTTAAATTCGTTATATCCTGATGAAAATTCAGATTAAAAAAAAACTCATCATATAGCTCTACCTTATCGTGGTGTCGAGAAAAGAACGATAGAATCTATTTTTTATATATGATGCCATAAATCGAAGATATATTATTGGATTTCATATATATTTCCGATATGATTTCAGCGCTCGTTTCCGACCACCCAGGGTATGAGGTATCGATGGAATGTCTGTCCCCGGTGTCCCCCATTGGACCATCGCTACCTATAAATTCTAACACCTTAGAGTACCTACATTCTACTCTATATAGTAGACCTTTTTTTTCTTCTCCTATCACCGTCATTTTTTTTTTCTCAGGTTTTTCCTCAACTCCATCACTCCAGAATCTCCCTTTCGGAGCCCAGACCTCACCTCATCTAACCTCACCTCACCTCACCTCCCCCCTCCCCCTCCATACATCCCGTTCCGCGCGTCAAGGCTTTTCGATGCTTCCCAAGGCAAAAGATCTTCGCTCTCTTCGAGGATCTATCACCGCGAAAATCCACGTTGGCAATAAATTCGTTTCAGAGTCTAGGCATGAGCGTGCCCCGTCACTGAGTACAGTAACACTGTATGTATGTAACGTGCGATACTGGAAGATGTGGGAAACGGAAGGAGAGTCCTCTGTGGGCCGCGCGACGCGTCCGTTTCGTCGATGCGCTCCTCTCGCTTCGCAACGAAGACGAATAGCTGCGATTTTAAAAGGTATGGGCTGCTGCTCCGTGAACCGCGGAGGAAGAAACCTGCTGTATATACAGATAGATACGTGTATGTGCTCTGTGTGATACACACGTACGGATAAGGAATAGCGTGCGACCCTGTAAGATACGTGTTCTGAATTTTCCCTTTGACCCCTAACTCGTCTTCACCCGCGAAAGATCACGAAAATAGGCGTGACATACCGACACCATTATTCGCGAACATTGTACCTCTTTTTTTTATTCGGGCTTTTTTTCTCCCCCTCGCAAATATCACATCTATTTGCACAGCTTAGCCGACGTATTAATATTTATATATATTTTGGTGACGGCCCCAAATTTCTCGTAAATAACTGTCGCGTGTACAAAATTGTTACGAATGGCGCAGACGATATCTGTATTTTCTAATGCGATGAATGGATTCTAACACGACGATGAAACATCGCTATCAGGCTAACAACCTGAAGAGACACTATGGGATTAATGATCAACATTTTTCTTGTAGTCTTAGAGAATTTTGGTTGATATAATAAAGAAATATAACGATGAAACACAGATTCGTGATCAGCAGAAAGAAATCCACATGATAGGGAACTTGTCGGAGTTTTACAAGGAAAATTGTCGGCCCTTTACGGGGCGATGAAAAAAAAAATATGTCATCAGTGATTGTCCATGCTATCGAAGAAATATTGCCATTTTTTGATTGAAAATTGATGAATTCTTAAAAAAAAAAAATTGTACCACATATTTCAGCGTATTTTTTGCACTGAACGATGCATCAGTGATCGTGCGGATCTTCTTACTTTGGAATACATGGAAATTTAATTTCGCATACTCGTAATTTACAATCGCAGCTACCGGAGTAGTATAATTGGAATTCTCTCAAGAAGCTGTAATACGATTTTTCTTTCGATTACCCGAGCTATCGAAATTGGTGAGATCTGTCTACAGTTGCGGATGGAAGCTGTTGGCTGAATAGAGACTTGATGTCGCAATTTCGGAGGTATCAACTGGCCCATTGTCTGTGTCACGCCTTCCTCCCTGTGTACATTGCGCCTATATCGACGTAGCGTCTGCTCGCATACTATACAATCTAACTGTACGCCATTACATGGAATCAAACCGTGGTACAGCGCCGTGAGAGAGTTACCAGGACAACAGTGGCGGGATCAAGCTCCCCAAAACAGGGATTCCAGTGGATATTACACGCTCCCAACCCTGTTCGCCATCCGGACATTCGACCTGCTTCACGTGCTCCGATAGTTGTAATCAAAATTACGGCTACCAAGCGTCTATATACGTCATTAGGAGTAGCAACCCACTAGTTCGCCGATCGTTGGTTTCGACCTTCGAAGCCACTGTCTCGTTCTCTACGCAGTAGCGTTCGGCTTTTCACCGAAATCGTCGAAGTGCACAATGCACAATGGTGATGAAACGCCATCCACTCGCAATAGTAGGTACGGTTAATTGCGTACACGTGAGGATTTTCGATAGATTCGAGGCATTGTCGGAAACAGCATAATTAATCGATCTCTCTGTTATCATAGATCAGATAGAAAATCAAGGGTAAACCGTCAAAGTGACGCAGGAGAAATAGCAAGTGGGCTGATTGGTTTGACGATATAAGGCCATTCTATTTCGCTTTGACGCATTCGCGATTCATCCCCTTTGATCGATATTCACTGTATCTCTGTTTGCTTACGCGAACGCATTGCGAATTTGCGGACGAATGTTATCTAGTCCTACACTATCCCGTATTCGCAATGCAAAACGTCAATACAGAAACGGAACACGGTCCTTTGGCCACGTCAATTCCACGTCTCCAGCCGCTGTACAATCTCTGTATATATATACATATATATATATATACTATATATTTGTGCGATATGCGCTCGCGTGACGAGAACCATACGGATTTAGCAGAGATTCTCGTGGAAACGAACGGAATGCTCGTGTAACCGCTTGTGCCGGTTTATTGTTTATCGCGCCGGATGGCTGCGAACGCGGACTTGCGTTATACATAGAAGTTGAGGGGTTGTTCGGACAAATCCTCTTCCGCCAATTGGCCCTTTGCTTCTCTTCATTCCTTTTCGTTCCGATAACTCGATGCAGCTTTTTTCCCCCCTTTCGTATTCTTTATTTTTGCACGTCGAGAGACATTTTGCCGAGTGAACCATTTGACGCTTTACGCTCTCGACCCCCGGAGCTTCTAATATCGTCGGATATAGAGAATAAGCGTGGAAGCAAAAACTCTCGCGAAGTGAAAGAGGCGAAAAAGACTATACTAGCTTGTCGACGAGACCGAAAGAGTTTTCTCATTTTTAGGACGTTTCTTATTGCAGGGTAGAGAAAGGCGCGAAAAAAAAGTGTACACGAGAGCGGTTCGCGTGTGTTTCACACTATTCCGAAAACCAACAACTCCGATAACAGAGAGAAAGTATAGGTTCGGTGCGAAAGGCACGACACGGAACTAACAAAGTTTCGCCGGGCCATGTGCTGGATAAACCAGAGCGAGCTGATGGCGACATTGCTTCTTTCTTCTGTCGCTATCCACAGGGCGGCGGAGGCTGCCGCTTTATTTGGACCATCCACACGGGCGGGGAATGATCCAATTACTCGACTGCTTGTACTGTACACAACGCCGCACCACCGGCGAACGAGAGACGAGACAAAAAATCTCTGGGGTAACATCGAGTCGCGCTCGTTTCGTCAACGTATACTAGCTGCAAGTACGTTACTGTTGTAACAAACACGGCGAAACTCTGCTTGAATTACTCCGAGTTCGTCGGTGTCCGACTATTACGGTGTGTTACTACTGCGCGCTCGACGTTCATTTCGTTTCTTTCCGAAAGAAAAAAAAAAAAAAAACTCAAATGGTTTCTTCATACAAGATTGAAGTCTCTCAAAGAATTTGCTGGCATCGTTTGACCAGTTATTCCAGATTACTGCGTCTTGAAATGAAGAACCACGTTACGGTAACTTTCGTTTCTTTCGCTAATCCACGATCTCCGAACGTGTCTCCTAAAAAAATATTTGAGACTTCGTTCCAATTTTTGTTTTTCAAAACTTCCCAATCTTTTCTTTACCATTCACATGCATCTAAACTGAGCCAAACA
Organism: Buathra laborator; assembly: GCA_934046635.1. NCBI lineage: Eukaryota > Metazoa > Arthropoda > Insecta > Hymenoptera > Ichneumonidae > Buathra > Buathra laborator. The sequence continues at coordinate 14,351,062 of OW203900.1, forward strand.
TATCACATTCCTCGTTTCCCGAAGAGCGAGCGATGTCTGACTATACACAGCCATTACCACTGTTCTCCTCTTTGATCATACGTATCCCCGAGCTTTCTCCGTGTTAAATTTAACGAGACAGACTGCAGCGTGGAAACAGTTCGGTCTGTCACTTGCTTCAGTGTACCACATTGGTAAGAGACACCTACATCCGTAGGTAAATCGGTTTGCATCAACCAGTGAATCGTGATTGTCCTCGATAGAAGCGTAGAAAGGGACACGTCGATAGAATTCATCAATTTCGAGCGTTCACTCTCGATCGTTTCTCTTCCCAAAAATTCGACCCAAACTCCACGGAACATTCCGCCACATCGGAGTTTCACTCTATCATTCGACCTTATAATTGATTCCCTACAGATATCAAAGGACCGGACGTACGCCTGTGCGATCGCGACGCAAAACACGCTCGCTGAACCGTATCCCTATCGCGATTGTCCTGTGTCCACCACGACTCGATCAAGATCACGATGGCGCGAGGGAATTGAAATTTCTCTCTCAAGCGTTCTCTCTCTCTCGCTCTCTCTCTCTCTCTCTCTCTCTCTCTCTGTCTGTGTGTGTGTGTACGAAACTTCTCGCGAGTTATACAGAGAAAAGCCGCGAGATATATGGCCCTTTGCCACTATGCTTCTTCGCTCGGTGAGGGGAGGTCGTATCACCGTGTGGAACGATCGTGTTTGTCTTCCTCGTCATTCTGTTATCGTTTCGTTTTCAACGTATATATACTTTAGTTGGTCGCAGTTCAGGTGAAGTAAAACAGAAAAGATTTCTTCTGCTCTTTTTTTTTTCTTCTCCCGTTCAAATCTTTCCCTTCTCTTTCCGACCCCTCTGTCGGTGAGACTGGCCAGCGGGGGTAGGAAAAAGAGTGGGGAGGAAAACTTTGCCGAGTCTTCGAAAGCAGTACACGATATGCCAAGGCTCCCGGCACTTCTGTGCCCACTTGCGCGTGCTTCTCTCCACAGTGAAACTATCCGAGAGTCCTTTCCAACGACGGCATACGCGACATGGGTAGATTGCGAAGGGGCGCGCAACGAATAAACGCGCGGAAGCGAGAGGCGACGCGGAAAACTCAACGACAGAAAAGTTTTCTACGTATATCGAGAGACATTAGGGAGTGTAGAAGGGGGAGGAGGAGTCCTCTCCTCGTTGTCTCGTTGCTTCGTCGGGACACATATAGTCTCGTAGTGAGGGTTAAAATTGCGTTGTTCTCTCTACTCATCCCTTCGGCGACTCTCCTCATCATCCTCTGTAGTTCTCATGCTTGCGCTCTGCGAACGATTTCGCAAAGTCGGCTAAACGCCACCCGGAGGGACTCCATTTTCTTCACAGTAAATATCGGATGCACACGGCAACGATATACCCTCTGCCCACTTTTATCTTCTATACCATTCTCGAACCGTATCATTATGTTTTTTTGCCGCAACTCTCTCGTATTCATTCGCGTGTGTGTCGCTGGCATCAACGTTTCTTCGCACCGAGAAAAAACACCGTTCGTGAGTCTGCGTATGTGTATCGTGGACTCAAAATTGTAGCTCTCAGTGCTGCAGAAATGCAATATGCTTTTCGGTACGTAAAAGAAAAAGGGGAAGAATAAGAATAGAGTCTGTGAAAAAAAAAAAAAAAAAAAAATCGCTGAACTCGCGCGTATCCGACGATAGTACTGGAGAACGTCAGAGTACAGCCCCAAGGTGTTTCCATCTGTCCCCGGGCGCATTTCAAAGTCTCAAGAATTTATGGACAAAAGTTATCGCGGCAGATTGAACCCCGGCGGTTGTTCTACACGCGAGTTCTCGAGCTTTTCGTTTTCTCCATGCAACTATTGCCCGAGCGATGTGGGGGTCATATCGAAGAGATGTTCGCGAGCGAACGAAAGCATGGAGTCCGGAGAGTATTCGAGGAAAAACAGAATATTTGATTTTGCCGATCGAGAAAATTCGTGTATCGAAACGTTGTCCTATGTTTCATCGTCACAATTGCTTTTCAACTCGTTTCACTTTACAGTTGACAAAAACTCGTGCGAATAAATTTTTTATGCAAAAGCAGAGTGTCCTCGAGGTAAAAAAAAAAAAAGAGCATTGGCGTAAATTTTTTTTTTCATGAAATGCGCACCAAACACGGAAAACACATCGCCATACAACGAAGTCGAGAGGTCAAACATTAGTGATAAATCAAATTTTACTGTAATTGACAGTCTCCTCGTTAAATTTCACTGTAGTTGAAAATTGTAACTCGTTTATCAGCGGTGGATAGCATTTTTTTAACGTACCGGTACCGTTTTTATATTCAATATCGCATGCAGAGAACTGCGTCATTTCGTATTACATCGATGTCTCGGCGCGCGAGTTCTGGTTATAATTTTGTACATCTCGTAAAAATGCGCATAAAAACAAATATTCCGATTATTCGTTTGCTCGTCGGTCAACCACGTCATCCCGCGTGTTATTAATGATTATTATCGTCTCTCGATTGTGACGATCGTGATAAAAAATTACGCGTATCGATTAATATTTGATAACATCGATGCGGCAATACGCATATTCTCATCGAAGACAAATCAATTCTCTAAATATATCAGGAGATTAATTCAACCCTTACGCACCGAGCGTGAGAGGTGAATGAGAGATTGAGGGATGAAAGGTAAAGATAGTGCATATATATATATATGGCGGTGTTGAGAAGGCAGCATGAACGTCAGAATAGATATGATTCATATCCGATCGGATGAGTGTGTGTGTCGCTTAAACGAGAATATGCTTCGGCCGTAATGTATTCCCGTCTTTGTGTACGTGTTAGCTTTCGCATGCAAGAGAAACATCGCGCGCATACGCGGCGGCTGTTGACAGTTACAGAACGTCTCGCAGAGTAGTAAACAGTCACTTTGCTTATATGCTGAAGAAACGTAACCTGTGTCGCGGCATACTAAATCAAAGATGTTCTAACTGTTCAACGTGAGATTCCATACATCGTAAACTCTGCAGTGTATCTGCAGAGAAAAAAAAGTGTCTTTCGCCCCGATGTACATCAATTTTATTTCGATCGTAGATCAATCGCCATTTTTTTTTTTTTTTTCGTGAAGAATATATACTGCCGAATTAAGTTCTAACAATGTTCACTCCGAAACGAAATTTTCATTTCTAATCCAAGTTTTTGTATCCGACATACATCTCCCGTCGATATGTTTGATGGAGCTTTCGGTATCGGACGGTGTTTGATGCATCGTGCATCATTTTCGGTTCGCCGTAGCGGCATAGAGCTGCCCATTTCGGTAGGTATGATGTTGGCTGCTGGGAGAACTGATTACAGAAGGCGCTCTCGGGTGAACTGCCCGACCAAACGCAATCTGTATGACGGATCGTGGCCTCGCGGGCAAATGCGAGAATATAACGCACAGGGGCCCATCCAGACTCAATCAGAAACCCGCGAACCGTGGTTATCCGACAGGCCGTGAGAGCGGTCGTACCCATCACACCCATCGACCGCCATTGACACACCGGAGTTTCATCATCCCTAGAATAATTATCGACTACCTATACAATAGCCTGTCCAAAGGGGCGCTTGTCTGATCCCACACGGTTCTTTACCACTCGCAACTTTCGTACAATCTTCTTATTCGATCAAAATCAGAAAATTCAAACACATTCATTAATTTTATCAATGGAGCTTCGTCCTTATCGTCTTTCGATCATCGTTATCCCACACAAATTTTATTAATAATGACAATGATAATAATAATAGAGAGATGATTAATAGACTCTAAAAACTCATTAGCAAAAATTTTGTTTCGTCAGACTTCGTGTTTCGCCAAAATTACCCGATCCCACACAACCTTTGCCTCTCAAGACTGTTTTATCCGAGAAAATTCGTAAAAATAAATTAATTGTAGCTACGTCATCGCTCAGGTGGGGTTCTGCCGATGGCCCAGCGCCGGGTGCCCAGCGTCAAATTGTAACCTCGGACCAAGGCTGGCCGATGTGTTCTGATGTGCTGGCTTAGTGGTAATCGCCAAGAATCGCCTGACGTTACAATACCGATGTTGACAATTCATAATTCATGTTTATGCTGTTTAAAAATACGAAATTAACGTTTAATTTGTTTAAAAATACGAAATGAACGTCAATTTTTTTACAAATTCGAAATTATCTACAAAAAATTATCTACAAAAAAAAAATTTGAAAATTTGAAAAAATAATTTCTATAAAAATTTTCAAAGAATAACCGCGATAAATACGGCATAAAAAAATTGCTAGCTATATGCCTCTCGAGGTGTATATTCCCATGAAAGTGCTCATTAATAGCAGTAGCGATATAATTTTTATATCGACTAACTTGTTATCATGGAGTTGAAGATTCTTCGATAATTCACGACGTTATATCGGCCCCAACAGAGCTATATATACTGGCTGACTGTCGTGTGGAAGCATAGAAACGACGGGTGTGCTAACGAACGGACACGTCTTCCGATGAAACTGATGGCTCGTTGCCGTGCGACAGGGGCTAATAAAGTTTGTCCGGTAAAGGTAGAGTTTCGAGAGACTCTTGTTTGTTGGCTCTTGCTGGCTGCTTCTACTGCTGATGCTGCTGCAAGTCCTGTCCGCGTTCGAGCAACGCATCTATCGGACTATCCGACTTCTCGCCACTCCCGTCTATCCTTTTTCCGTTTCGCCTCACTTCCTCACTCCGCTCAACAGCGCCTCGCGCCGGACCCCCAATCTAACTGAGCTGACTGACGCTCACGGCGAAACAAGATCGATTTGGTCGACGAACTCTTCCACTCCGCCAGTGAAAACAGTACCAGACTGGCATACATACATACGTACGACGACGTTGTTTTCTCGTACGAGCGAATACCGTGGATTCTGTATTATGAGTAAAAGGCGCAGCTGCTCGTGTACGCGAATGTCATTGGAATTTATACGAAACGTTCTGCACTCGTTTCGAAACCCGTCAAATCTAACCAGGCGGTCTACTTCCTCACTCCGTATCGTATATATATATATGTACATATCCATCTCTCTGTACGTTTCGTGTCCGTCGATACACCGGACGTTTTATCTTTTTCGCTGGATGAAATTGTGAAATTTGCATATCGCCTCCGCAGCCACACAGTTTGGATGGACGGACCAGCAAAAACAGCCGGCGTCGCTAGCGAGTACGTTCTCCCCTCCCGTTTTTTTAACTTCGTCGCAGTCGTCATTCAAAGTGACTCTTATTGCGAGTGCTATATTCCTGCCAAAACGTATATGTAACCCTCGCTCTTCTTTATACTGGTATAGTACATAAATTCCCTCGACTCTCCGAAGCTGGAGAGGGCCAAAACTGGGGGTAAACTGGTATTACGGCTTCTTTTTTTTTTTTTTTTTTTCAAAAGAAAAAAAAAGAGAAAGAGGTCGTCAGCCTCCAGGAAGCGCGTTATATGGAATTTATTGCCAAGCGGAGAAAAGTGAGAGCCGAAAAAAAAATGAATCGATACGCAATGTACGAGGCTAGAAGAGAGAAAGCTTCTAAAAGGAAAAGGTAGAGACGTGTGTACCCGTAGTTGCCGGGTGAATTTAAAGCCGATTAATAACTAAGCTCTGGGGAGGTTGCTGGCGTGTGGGTTCGCCCTCTCGCGCAGGGAACCCACCGGCAAATATCAGGACAATTACGAGCAGGTGCAGCCGTGCCGGAAGGACTCCGGGTGCGCTTAAACTCTGCTTAAATAAGCGCGGCGAGGGTGTGCGCGGGCTCGCCGAAGGTTTCGGCAAATGGATGGAAAGGGGTAAGAAGAGAACGTATCCCTCCACCTCTGTCGCACCCTTTAGTCCCCTTTGTAACACAGAGCACAGTGTTACCGCGAGATGCTGTGCTACCAGCCTCCCGAAACCCTCTCTACGACACCCCTTTACCTCGGTCGAAAATTTATGTTAAGGACCACCTGCGCCAAACGTGCGCGAGGACCGAGGAAGAAGCACTCGGGAACGTCTGCGTCCCGTTGCTGTGTGTTCGTCTCTAGAGAAGTAGGTTCCGCGCGAAAGTCCTCGCGAGCTTCGGTCCGGAGTTCGTCGACCTACCAGCAACGTTTTCGTTCACTCCGAAAAGCTTACTTATACCACGAAAACCGTGTAAATTGTCGGGGATGCAGATTTCCTAATATACTTGACGAACAGCGACTGATACGTAATTAATTTTTTTCGTATTTATAAATTGGTATTTCGGACTGTAGAAATATCTTATTGTTTCAATGAGATTACAAAAAAAATGTCCTCAGTTGAAAAATAGACTTGTAAGGACGTTAACTCTCTTCGTCGATCGTTTCTGTAACAATGAAGACAACCGAAAGAACGGATTGAGGCGGAAGAACGCTTTCTATGTTCACGTCGATTCGCCAAATAAATAATGCGATTACGAGCGTAACGTGGAATGGTTGAACAATTTCTGATTACGAACGTTGACGAGGCAGACTATCAGACTCCCTTTGGAGTCGCGATCACGTTCCTTCGCAGTCACGACCTCCACACGAATTTGCGCCGAACCGATAAATCGCGTGTGGCATCGAGGCCCATGAAATAGTGGCGAAAGGGCGGGGGGGATGTCTAACGGGGGTTAAATTTAATGTTACCCTACCTACTGTACCATTGTACAGTATTCAACGCAGAGTTATAGTTTGAGGATTTCGCTTTTCCAACTCCCCGGTCCAATTAAATAGCTACTGAACTTAGGTTATCTAGCAAACAATGGCCGGACGCATTGTACGATTCTCTCTCGTGTCTCTGGCGAACAAGCGGTTCGCTGCTTGTATCGCTACGAGGGAGGAGACCGATCCACGGTTTCCCCGCGAAATGGTAATGGCCATTGTCCGTGTTCACAATAACATTACGACGGGACTTTACGTTCGATCCTACAGTACAGGGATAACTCAAATTTCCGCGAATCCATATCGGTTGCTTGGAAATATCTTTTCCAAGATTTTTTTTTCGATGTCAAAAAGAAATTGTCACCATATTGGACATTCTTCAGTGTCTTCTGCAGATGAGCCATTTTTCGTCGGGTGCCATTTGTCGTCAAAAGAATCTTTTGAAAAGATATTACTCAGTCGATATAACCCCCCGACTCTTCGCTTTACATACGAGGAGCGTTGTGATCCGCGACTAATTTACCTCATCTATGACAATGATTAATTGATAAATCCGTCGCGACGAGTAATATAAGGGACATGCAGCCTCGCGGTTCCATCGAGGCACATTGCACAACGAGACGAGGGCATAAGAAGGTAAAAGAGTAATGCCGCCGCTGTATCGTGAATATCTAATGGTTTGTTGTAACTGACGTTGGCGTGCGTCCTCCGATAGCTACGTGTGACATTGATCGATCGGTTGACGAATGATTAATATCTTCACTACCGCACGAACTACTACACCGTTTGGAAATAAAGGTCTTTGGGCATTAAGTCACCGAAATACCGGGTGTGCGAAAAATGAAAATTCGTGTATACATTTCTATTTATTTAATCGTAAAATATATCCGTGCAATTTCACGTGTTTCGAAGCGTTCCGGTACCGGTTGTTCTTTATTGCACAAACATATGAATTTATCTGCACGACGAAAAAAAAAAAAAAAAAAAAAAAACGAAATCGCATAACGCGGGAGTCGGCCGTGAGACTGGATTTACACACCATGAATTTCGGGAAAACTCGGGTATGTACCGTTTGCTCTCGCGGTAAAAGAACGAGAACCGCAGTTTCAACGCCATCGACCGGAAGTGCAAAAATTCTTTTCAAAGGTTATTCACCCATAGGTATAAACGCAGCCGGTACCGGGGGTTATACCTATCTCGAGTTTGCAGACTTCGTAAACGACATCGGTAGCGAGACGCTGTCCCGACGCTGCTATGGTAGCGCGGTATAGTTTTCGTGGTCGTAGAAACCCGTTGAGCATAAAGTAGACCGGCGTCGTGTACGTTCGATCGGAAAAACCAATCGTCCGACCAGCACCCAGTCGACGACCAGAACTCGGCAAGATACCGTAGCTTATGCCCAAGAAGCAAAAGGTGAAATGGAAACGCTTTTACCATTCCGTCTTATTTTTCTTTGTCGCGAATACCTCGTGTTTTCGCGACACGAGTTTTCCATCGTCTCAGACGGTGTCCCACTATATCTGCATATTACGAAGTAGAAAAGGTTCGTATATGAACGGCCGTCAAACTTTATTTAACTGTTCAATAAGTCTTTGAATTCACACTTCAATTACTTTCATACATAACAATGTTCTTCTTGAATCAGATGTATATAGTTTATCCCCAAAGAAATATAGCATGTGGCGAGATACATAAAAGCCAAAAGTAAGATTCAGAGAGAACTTTCAATACTTCCCAATAGCATAAAATCTCAAATAAATCAATCATGTTAAAGGTGCTAAGAACATTAATTTTGCATAATAATGATGTCAAAAAGTTATTAACAAAATCGAACGAATAAAATTTGTCAAAAAATCACACGGGAAGCCAACTTTTCTTGTAGCAGAAGTTGATTTGTTGAATTTTCTGAATATATATAAATGATATTTATTATGGTGGTGTTTTATGTTAATTATGTTTTATCTATGATATTTTTCTAATTTTCGATTTTTTTTATGCATGAAAATCGCGAATTAAAAAAAAAATTTAACGAATCTATTTTTTTTTTATTTTCTACTACTTTTTTTTTATTTGATTACTTTTTGGAATTATTATTAAGAAAAATGAATGTTCTTCAATGAGATGAACATTTTTCAGATTTTTCATCTCATTGGAAAGTATATACCAAATAGTCTCCTTATCATATAAATATAAATAAATTACTACATGGATTTACACTTCAAGTGAATGCGTTCTCTCAACGTATGACTTCATTAATACTCTCCAGTACTTGCAGTTCAATGCATTTTAATGCTTAACTCTTTAATCCAGCAACTTCGTCCTTTCGCAACGAGTAGTTTACAGGTGCTGATTTTGTAATACGAGTTCTCGGTGATCTCGCGTTTCCACGCTATAGTTACGTTGCCATCCATAAACAGATATGGAGCCTCACAGTGTGCATCATACATAGCCACGAGGTACTATAAAGCTCGCCGACCACAAACTCGATTACGAACGCATTACGCAGATATTGGTCTGACCCCCGAACGACCCTACTGCTTCTACTGGCATTGAACTATATAGATATATATATATATACACATGATTTGCTGCTTCTCTCGTGCACGCGTCGCCCTTCGTCAAACTGCCTCACAATTTTCCTGCACGGATTCAAGGTAATTACGGATCGAGGCAATCTCCTTTTAATTGGTCTATCAGAAGCTTCTATCACGAAGGACACGCGCGATTCGTGGCTCGATCCGGCAGGCGTTACGGACTCTAACGTCCTTCCTTCCGCATAGCCGATACGTATTAGTACTCGAACGGTCCCCCTTCTCAGCCCGAAATCGTCTTTAATTCACTGAAATCCTCATGTCGGCAAATTGATCTATGGATTACGCCTGTAAGCTCTTCTCCTCCCGTCAAATTTAATTCCGAATTCGTTGAAGAAAATTAAATCTCCGATCACGATCACCGTATCCCGCTCGACCGATCCCTCTCGTTATATTTTGCTCCACTAGTGCAGTTTTTTTCGATCATTTTGCTTACGAAGCAAATTCTTCCCCCAATTTACGATATATGTAAAAATATTTTTGTACGACAATGTCACCGCTCCCTGGGGGAGCAAAACGTATTTTGCCGAGCAAACGATGCGCGAAATCCATCGCCCGCAGGTGGAAGTTCATATATCTGATGGTGGACTTTTGGTTGTACGTACATCCGTGAGACAGATCTCTGTTATGTGTTACGGAATATTCGGTCATTTTGCGTCGTACTCTCTGTACACTAAACTCGTACACACCGGATGTAACATGGACAGCTTTCGTAGGACGTCCAGCTGACATCGATTTTCGATGAAATTACCATGAGGGCTCTCGTGTATGCGCCCGCAGTTTCGACGACTCGCGTGCTTCAATCTCGTGTCAGTGGTATAAGCACGCGAATGGTCGAACCTTTGGATTACACGGTCCGCTGTACATCGGCCACTCACAGCTTGACACTGATAGAATACGTTTCTACGAAATCAATTCGTGAGCGAGAAATTCGACCGACGTTTTGGCGCACAGCAGCAACGTTATCGGAGAAAACGAAGTTTCTAATGAGATTTCGATCGCGAAATGTAATCGGACTTCATATTAACTTTCGTACGAAAAAAATAAAAGAAAATACAAGAGAAAACGTAGATAATGTAATGAATGAACAGTTAATTTATCTGTGATGGATGACTCGCCGAAGTTGCAGAGGAAATGTACCGAACAATCTATAACTGGACTTTAACTACCGTGCAAAGCATTTTTCCTCTTTTTTTTAACTGTTAAATGAATAAAATGTTCACCTTTAATTGATCAATTGAATAATATGCTTCGTGCGAAGTACAGCCAGCGAAGACCAGAATGTGAAACGAAATTCGAAAAAAAAAATAAAATAAAAAATTGAATTGAAAAAAATAAAAAATTGAACGCCGCTGCTGGATACCCGGAGAAAAATGAGTTAATGCTCGATGACCTTTTCATTTTTCTTCGGTCGGACAATTTCACGTCGTTTTTTTTTTTAGCACGACTGGTGTATGTATATATACGGATTTCGCGGAATCCTGGCCAACGGGTTGCAGCAAAAGCGCGGGGGCACCAGCAGCCGTCGTTATTAAGTAATATCGGAGAGATTTCGTCCACCCCCCCCCCCCCCCCTCCCCCCGAGGCCGCGGCCGGTTCGATGCGTCGATAAAATTTTCATTTCGCGGTTCGCTGGCCGTCGCCACCCTTTCTCTCCGCGTCGCGTGAGTCCCGGCATAAACCCTCCCTGTCGCGTTCTCTCTCCGGCATTCACCCATCCCACCTTTGCCGGTCATCCGGCGAGTCGTTTCATCGTACCTCTCGCTCCTCGAACCTATATCCCCCTCGGCGGACTCTGCCCTCGATCCTCTCTCTATCTGCATCCAATCCTCTTCGACTAACTCACTCGCACAACGTTAAAGCTATCGCCCGTCCGCAATTCCCAACGTGCCCTGCACCTCACGACTCTCGCCGGGCCTGTGTGATCGTCCAACGTTCTATTTGAAATCCAGGATCACCTGCGAGAGCTACCAAATTAATTGCCGAATCCTTCGTACCCGCCGATTTTTATTTTTTTATGCTTGTATTTTCGTTTTTTTTTTCTTTTTTTTTTTCCTTTTTTCTTTTCACCCTCTTTCTCTCGCAGGCCAATTTTTTTTTATTTTCTCCCGTTCCAAATGAAATTCTCTATTCGTGTGCCCTTATACGTGTACCCGGGATAACAGCGAAACGAACAAAATAGGAGTAGTTTTTGCAACGTTTCACTCGCGGAGTTATGCAACCTGCAACCGATGCTACAAAGTTAATCTTTTCTCGTACTCTGTACAATTTTTTTTATCACTGAAAGAAGCGCCAATAAAATTGTAGAATAATAAATTTACAATTAAATTTATCAATTGCCGATTTTGCAATACAATTTTCTTATTTATTGATTTCTTGATAATCTTTAATTGTCTCGCAACATTTTCAACTTCGACATCGAACTATTAAAAATTCGCTAAGTAGAACTGATGAAGAATTAAACTGCAGTCTTCAAATATTACGTGGAAATCAATTTGATATAAAAAAAAAAAAGTTTCTCGAAACTTTGAACAAAAACTTTATCAATTTCCAGTTTCGCAATTGACTTGCACCGTTCGTATTTATTCATTCCTTAATAACTTTTTATTCCGTTTAAATATTTCCGCTCTTGAAATCGAATTTATGAAAAATTCGCCGAGTAGAACAATTGAGTAATTGAACTATAGGTACTCTCCAAACATTACGAAAAAATCAATAAAAAAAAGAAATCATAAAATTTCCTTAAAGTACCTTAAAAAATGTCGGTACCGATGAATTCAATATCTTAAAAAAAAAAATAATACCGTATTACAGTAGCAAAAAAAAAATGATTTTAAAGTGGAAACTATAGGAAACGAAGTAGCGGTCTCGGTGGGATCACAACGCACAGTGTTGGAATTATTCCGGTAGCTTTATAGGATATCAGAGTAGTGAGAGAGATGTACCACAGCGGTGTAGCGGTAGTAGTAGTAACAGCCGAGCGGAGAGACGAAACGAGACCTAATAAATTGCTGTGTATACGGGTGAGGGGAGCTTTCCCCTGTTTGCTCATCCCCCTTTTATCTTCCAAGTGCACACGTATTTGTATACATATATATACTCTACATATACCGTTAATTAAATCGCCAATTTGGCGCTCCGGTCTAACCACCGAGGATTGTTCATGTTCATCCCACTTCTCGTCTGTATCTGTATCTATACCTATATATACACGTAGATTCCTATATATATATATATAGGCATATATGCTGTACACAGTACATACGCACCTTTCGGTGTTATCCACCTCTACCTCTTTCGCACACACTATGCGGGACTGAAAAGCACGCATTTACTCTTTACCCCTCAGTTCGACCCCTCGTTGCTCTCGTCGAGCACGAAATTCCGCGGTTTTACACGCTCGCGCGTGTCATAAATGCAACTGCGAATTTGGACGGTTTATCAGTGTCCGGTCTCGTTGCGTTCTGTAAATTCAGCTACGTCCAGAACGTATCCCTCTCTCGTTATTGTATACAGTACAGTGTTGGATACTCCGGTATTGCACACGCGCTACAGTGGATCGGTCAATAGGTTTACGAATATATGCGATATATATATATATCGCATATATTCGTATATATATCGTTGTATTCGTGTATATATATATATCGCATATATTCGTATATATATCGCATACCTAAATATATCGAAATGTCGATGTATTTTATACACCCCCCGTTCTCTGTGCGCTGAAGCAATCGCGATCGTTTCGTTTGATAGGACGTTCCGTTATACGGTATCGTTAGCTCTCGCGTTATGCGATTCGGTATTATTACCATTCATCGTTTATTGTATTCTCGTCGAAAATATATTTGTCTCGATACCGTAATATCCGAGGCGAAATTAGTGGAAGGGGTATGTAACAAGGAACATCGCGCCGGCTTTGCAATCGTTGCGAAAATATTATTATTTCGATATTTATAACGAGACGCAATTATACTCGCGATGACACATTGTCGATTTTTAGAAATATAACGAGTATACGGAATTTTTGCGAGAGTTTCATTAAATCGTGAAAAATTTAATTGTTTTTGGAGCGAATCGTTGTTATTCGATCGTTATTAACGTCGATTTTGATGGTTGAAAAAAATAATGGTACATTTAAAAATACGAAATAAAAGCGTATATAGTATACATATATTCGTATTATATATATTGTCGGCGTATGTACACACTCCGGCACGCACCTGAAGAAATACGCGCTCTCTCTCTCTCTATTTCTCGAGGAAATAGCACTGAACATACAAGGAGAAGCAGAAAGCACACGCCTCTTCCTCGGAAAGTGTGCCGTTGGCTGTACGATTTCGTGGATTTCCTTTCTTAGCTATCTATCCCTCTTCCTTTCCATTTTCCTTACCCTCCTCCCGCACTTTTCCTCATCTAATGGTGCACCCGGCTACGACTCTACCCGGAGGCGAGCCTCGGAGGTTTGCGAAAGGAGAGAAAGACGGCAAAGTGGAAAATCGAGACGGAGAAAGTACGGAGAGGTAAAGAAGAGCGAGAGAAACAAACTTTTGCTCCGCTGTTTTGTCTCTCGTTCTTTTTCTCTCTCAAACGCCCCGCGCGTACTGCTTTCGACGTTCTCTCACGGAAAGTGCACTCTGACTAGTAGTTCTCAGCACCATCGCTTCGATGGGGAGGGCACGACTTCCGGGGACCCCGAAGAGGGATGCAGCGCAGACCTTCTATATACAGCTGAGATGTAGCGAAAGATAGAGAAGTACCCTTCTCAGTAAAGTACCGTTTTTGAGACACTATCTATATTATTATAGCATAGCGTGTATTATATATATATATGCGCTTGTCTTTTGAGAAAATAGAAAAATGATAAGATTAACTTTATTCGGGCGCATTGCACGCTCCGAAATTCCCAGAATTGTAATATCGAGCTTTACATATTTTTACCGCAATGTAGAAAGAGTCATTCGTAAAAAATTACGGGAATAAAATATATCACGTTTCCGATAAATATTTGAAAAAATTTCGATTACTCAGCTATTTACCGGAAGTGACGTCACATACGAAATCAAAAAAAAATTGACGATTTATCGACGACTTTTCGACGTTAACAAATTACGAAAGTTTTGTAATTTGCTCCGTGACATCACTTCCGGTAGAAAAAAATTTGGATTTTTAATCGGAAGTGACATCGCTGACTAAAATTTTTTTATTCGTCGACTTTTTTTTAATATTAACAATTTTTTTTTGTGTTTTCGCGTTCCGTTTTTATCAGTCTGTGTTTCACCGGAAGTCACGTACGTGTATCAGCAAAAAAAGTTATTTATTTGCTACGAAGCATATAGTAATAGTACTCATTTTTTTTTTTTTTTTTCGTGCAATGGGCGGATAAGGATATAAAATAATAATGTAAGCCTCACAAATTGACAATGAGAGTGAAATGAAAAAAACGATAAGACTAAATTCTCGAAATATCTAAAATCGTGACGGCTATCCGGATCGGAACCGAAACGAAAAGAATTTTACCGCGTCAACATGAAAGAATTGAACGGCCAGACAGTTCCAGTTTCGTAGTTCGGGGATTGGTGGTATATATATATAGGCTATAATATCGGAAACTCATAAATCAAGTGAAAGTGTGACATATGCGATGCGACGTCGATGCAAATTGAAATGCGTTGCAATGCTCTATGCTTTACTCTCTCACGCGCGGTCTCTCTGGCGGAGGCGTATTTTGTCACGATAACTCTTGGGATATCGCGAATGAGCGTTGCGATCCTTGCGGCCGTTCGAAATCACGTCCGGTTTTATATTGCCAGAGAGGGGGAGGGGGAAGCATAGAGAAAGAGGGGACGCCCGGTTACCGGCGTGTCCCAGGGGTGAGCTTTCGACCGAACCGTTTGTCAAATCGGTGCGCTATGCGATTTTATACTTTATTTTCTTCTGCTCAGCAGCCTTCGGAAGCAACGCGATTGAAAGCTCTCCGGAACTAAACAAACTCAGTTCGCAAACCCGATGATTAAAAAAATCACTGATTTTCTTATCGCGAAAAGTATTTATTTTGTCTAAAAATCGAATTAATCAATATTTACACGTATGAAAAAAAACAAATTTTCATTTTCAATGATCGTAATATGGTATCGTTTTGTCTGTAAAGGAAATGCTTAAAAAAAAAATGGTACCTTTTTTCTCGATTTTTTAATGTTTTTTTCCTTTGAAACGAAGGTACATTGGAAAAGGTTTGAGATCTGCGAATGGGTTAAATAACGATAAAAAGAATCGTGTTTACAAATGGTGGATGTGGAGATAACGACGAAACTGCACGTCTGGTGCGAAGGTAACGATACCCCGGTATCCCTCGGGGTGGCAGAGGCGACTCACGATATACAGAGTTCAGGTATTCCATGCATCCAATATATACTATATACGGTTGTACGTGCAATCGAAGCTTCAGTGCGTAGCCGTGATTGGACGCCTGGTGTACCCGCGCTAATTACCGGTCGCTGAATTAATGATCAATTATCGTACCAACTGCTAGATACACAAACGGCCTATTGTATCGTTCGACTCTAACGTTTTCAATAAAGAAAGAAAACGTGTTAACGTTTTATTTTGCAAAGATAATTGAGTCTTCGACGGAGCGGTGAACGAACTTACAAATTATATACATCTCCGTACCCCACACACACGGGATATATGAATATTTAACTTTTACTTATAAGAAAGAGACGCTTTTCTCTCTTTCTCTCTCTCCTGACTACTCCACTTACCATTTCGATGTTTCCGAAGGTATAATCCGATCTGTCATTGCACCAAACTTTTCACTTCTTTTTAAAAATAACCCGACAATCGATGTATTAATCGTTACCGAACAAATTTTTTTTTTATACACGCTATTCAACAATCGAATTGGAGGTTAGTTTCACGCACCGAAATAGTAAATATAATGTCATCGCGGTATTCTTTTTAGCACTGAAATAGAAGAATCGATACTTTTACACTACGGAGACTCAACATAACCTCTTTAACAATATTGACATACGAGGCACATAGACTTAACACCGTTGAACGTGTAGCTACCATTTTTTTCACGAAGAAAAACCCGAAATAAAGCCGCCCGGTAAAATGTGAATATCGCGTTATCGTGTCTACTGACCACCGAAGAAGCGCTCACGATTCAAAGTTTTTCTTACGGGCACGTAGTAGGTACTCGAAGCACTCGATGCAACTGATCAGTGCGATGCGGCGCGGGCCCCGTCGTTACATCTTCGCCGTGAACGTAGCGCATATACACATCGAGATTTCGGACATAAAGATCGCGATGAATACAACATTTTACGTCACTTGATTTGCAAAAATCATCCTCGATTCTGATATAAATCACAATGTTCTTTGTCGGGGACAGTATATACATTGTTGTCGATTTACGTCCCGTACATTCCGAAAAACTAAGGAGCAGATAGGACATTGCAAGATCGCGCGAGACGTGGAAGCTTAACGAGTCTCCGGGTCGGATTTTCCGGACGATAAAATTAGATCGCAGTGATTAGTTAAAAGTAAACGCGTCTCTATCAGCTTCTCGCGTTACTTCCCCTTTTGCGCAGAGTCCCCGCGTGAATCTCGAGCCTCGGAATGCGGACAAGCTATATACAATGTTCGACATTAAACTCCGAGTCGGGCATTCGTCTTTCCGAAGAATAATCGACGGTACAAAACTAACAAAATACGAAAAAAAAAAAAGTGTAACTAACGTATTGAATAAAAAAAAATGAAACTGTACAGTTTCATCGTGAGACTTCGAGACATTACTATTTTTGATACAAAGTATAACTCTGACTGCGAGAAGCATTCGTCGACTATACCGGTTGCTGGACAAAATTTATTGTAGTCGGAGCTATCGGGTCATGCAGAGCGTAGCGAAGCTGCAGCGCAAAAAGGTATAAGCGCCCCGGGAGCGCACACCCAGTTTTCGCGAGAGCCACTGTGACGCGGGGCGGGGAAAGGGAGTAAACTGCAAAATCAGCAAAACGAAGCGCCAAGAAGTTGCTGATTTATTTGTTTACCGATTCGCGCGAAGCGATCTCCAAGTCTCCGAGACCTCTAAAGTCGTCGCGGTACAGTAAAACGCGGTCTCGAGTGCACGTTTTCATCGTAGCCATCTCTTTATATACGTATTGTATATATATACATATATATAAAAGTATTACATACACTGCACAGTTGAGGGTACGCAGGGGAGTATCTCGACAGAGAAAAGGGTGAAAGCCAGTGAGCTCACGCGTCTCGCATAAATTAATTTCCGCAAGTTGCGCCGCTGCATACAAGCGAACCGAGGACTTTATACTCAACGACGAGAAGCAAAATTTTCCCAAGATTAATCCTTAATCTTTTCGTAAATCATGATACGCGCGCAAAAGCTCTTCTTCATCGTTCGCCGTTCGTCCCGCGAGAACGACGAATAAGAACAATTTTACCCGTTCGTTTTTCATGCTGTTTGCGAATTTCTTCTCTCGATCTTCATCATTCCACGATTGGTATTTAACTCTCGCCCCGGGATAACGTTGAACTATACATATAGATACATACAGTGATAGTTTTATATTTGTTTTCAAAAGATTTTTGAACGGCTACGACTAAGCGTCGCGAAGTATCAGTCTTCGCGTCGCGAAGCGTATCTCCTCGTTCCGTTGCGCTTGTAAAACTTTCGCCTACTTATTATCCTTGAGCTCTTAAGGAAATCTCCTTTATACGTGTCGGCTTTAACGATACGCCGAAGGCTCCGCGACGTCTACCGTTCTTGAACTTAAACTTTACAACTTGTGAAAACGTCCACTCGAACGGTAGACGAGAATAATTGGGAGAAACTCGTGTTGATGCTATTTTAATTCCATTTTTTAAATTTTTATCTTTGGTAATATAAAACGATTTGCTTTTAGGCGCAAAAGAAAAGAAAATTTTCAAGTTGGTGCTGAAAATTACCTATCGAAATATTTGTATATTTACGAGAAAAAAAAAAATTACCTTTTTTTTTATGAATATCAATTTTACTATTTCATCACTTTACGGCATTAAAAAATGATTTTTTTTTAATATTCGAAGATTTATCTGTTGACGAAATCGATTTGCCCGAAGGTAAAAAAGAAACCGAACTTACCGGTTGTTTAATGAGTGTAATAATACATAACCGGAAATTTGCTGTATCTGCTATTAATTTTACAACTTTATCGCTTTGTATTATTAAAAAATAATTTTCATTTAATTATTCGAACAAAATCGTGCAGAGTGTAAGATCGGTTTACGGTGACCTAACCGCGGAAACTGACGACAAAGATTCTACATTATTATTCCGCATGTAAATTATTGTTATCGACGATGGGCGTGTTGTGGTGTAACACGTACCATACAAAGGGGGTACGTCGGTTGTGTACCACACATAGCGTTGAAAATACTTCTGAAAATACGTGATAACCGAGTAAAACCGCGTCCGCGGAGCGCCCCCGCTTTCGCGATAAAATTTATATCGATATAAATTTATCGGTTGGCGTGCAGCACGCGCCGCGCAGTGTTGCTTTTATATCGGTAGCGTTCATAAATCCCAAAGGCTTCGTCGTCGTCATCGTCGTCGTCGTCGTCGTCGTGATAGTAGATTTTCGAGAGCGGGGAATTCCAATTACAGCTATATAGACCGTCATCGTCGACGTCGATGTCGCTCGTTCGTTCGAGACTAATTTTCTTATGCTGCGCGCACAATAACTCGTCCGCGGTCAGAGGGCGAGGCTTCGTTCGAGTTCGAACGAAACAATGCGAGACTAACGGAGAGAAACCGGAGAGGGTGAGAGCAGCTTTCAAGACGCGCCGCTGTTGCAAACTCCCGAAGCTCAGCGGACGTTTGCTAATACTACCGCTGTTGCAACGGGGAAACTACGACGAGACTTGGAAGACGTATATAAAGTTCGGTAAACGCGGTCGAGCGCTACCGAGTATTATAGATCCCTCACGGGCACATTCGACAACTTGGACAGTTAATAACGTAGCACCCGATACAATCGTTCGCGGACTCGAGGAATGGCGCGAGGGTTGCTATAGTTCTCACGCCTACCTATTTCATTCCAACGAATTTAGGGGCATTCACTATATACCCTTACAGAAATATACAAATACAGTCGAAACTCTCGTAAAATGCGATTTATCGATAAAAAAAAAAACATTTTTGTTGAAAGATTTTTTAGCATCCGCGATTAAAATCAGACGATTTGTACCGATTTTTTTCGTATACCCCTTCTCAGGAAAAATTAATAACTTTTGCAAAACATTTTTTTTTATTTCTCGATAATTCTTTTTTTTAAGTGTTACCAATACGCTCTCATAGCGTTATCCAAGATTAAAATACAATTATTTTTACGTGACTCCCTTAAAAAAGGATATGCGTAAAGAATTAATAACATTTGCAAAAAAAAATGTTAATTTCTCGATTTTTTTTTTTTTTTTTTTTTCAAGTTTTATCAATTATCTCAAAAATGTAAGACATCGAGGATTATAATCTGACGACTTTTACGTGACCTCCTTGAACCCTTTTCTTCTCAGCTTTTCACTCCTTAAACTTTCTCAATACCTTTATTACGCTTCCCGATAATATATAAAAATCCTGAGGAGTTTGACTCTTATAGTTCCGAGTCTTAATCTGTTTAATTATGTGAATTTCGACTGTACATTCATAAATGCATAACTTCCTCAAACACCTTACCGCAGATATAGAAATGTTGATGTAAAGCAAAACTGAGACAATCACATGGAAAGTGTTTACACCACAAGCATATCTACGACTGCAGACATATACTTCCAGAACGAGTTACACACGAACGTCATACTATTGTAGTCGCGCCGCGGTCCGCGCTTTGAAGTATATAGTATTTGTAGACACATGTATATGGTGGAGAGGTAGAAACCCCAAGGGAGCCGTATTACGGAATATTGCCTCAGCCTTGCGGTTGCGCGGACCCCCGTATCGAAATTGGAATTCCTTCGTGCCTTGCGTAGGACGTTTCGGCGCCAAGAGCTCGAGGAGGGAAACCCATGGCTCACCCCGTTCTCGCGCCCGTAGTGCCCTCTCACCCGCCAACCATCTGCCGGTGGGGCGAACCGGCGAAAAATGAGACGGCTACTAAAAAGAATGGTCTACTAAAAAGTATAAAACGTTGCGGTGAAGATCCATATATAGTTATACTCTTCGTACGCGGAGTTTCGCGAAACCCGGGCAAGAAACCTCTTTGAGAAACTTTTGACCTTCTTTTTCGTATTCAACTCAAACTCGCGACGAGTTCACAATTTCTCGGGTTCGAAGTTTTTTTTTTTTCGAATTTTTTTCTTTATTTACGACAAAGTTATTATCAGGACTCATATCTGACATGATACTGTGATCAAAATACGTTCGACTATAACTTTGTAACTAAAAAAAAAAAAAATAATAAAAAAAAACGTTTTTCTGAAGACACGAGAATTTTTACCCGAATTTCATATACAATTTTTCGTACCCAACCTAACGTTATGCTTTACATGAATAAGTTTCACGTGTACGCGTCAATTGAATTGAAAAATACTTTAATATTGTTGAGAAACTTAAAGTTCCACAGTTCGCCTACTTTGTCAAGTTTCCGCGTACTTTCTCTCTCTCTCTCGCGCTTCGCACCCCGGAAGCTTATTTCGCACTTTGATCGAGTGCAAAGTTGCCTCGACTGCTATAACGTCGAACCTGCCAAGGAAGACTGTTACTTCTCGGTACTTTGCGAGAGTCCTTCGTTTTGCGTCAGACAAGTAAATTTCACGGATTACGAAAAAAGAAAAAAAAGAAAAAAACAATGATTCTTCGGCGTTTCTAATATCGAAACTATAATGCAATCCATACTCATCAAATTGCGGCGTGCGCATCGCCGGAAGCGAGAATTATTATCATATCGACAATGCATAGCTATTCATCGATGCGATACGAGCAAAACTCGATTTACTACTATCGCGTAGTCGATGGAATATGTACTCTTTGCTATCTTCCAGCTTTGAGTATTCACAATGCGTTTCTCGTACGTGAAAATCGAATTTTCTGATTCAAGCAGGAAACGCCGGTACGCTACTGTGCAAGAATAACGCGGGAAAGGAACTATCGGAGAGAACTCGAGGAAGTCTCGAGGGGGATGAGAATTGTGCGGAAAGTCAGAAGCGCCTCTATACGTAAACAAAATAAACAGTTTTTCAGCTTTTATCGCACATCGCTGCCTCGTTTATAATAACAATAATCATCAATTTGATAAAACAATATCGTTGCGCCACAATTAAAAAACTGGAAGGTACGGTGATAATGAAAATCTTTAAAAAAAAATCATAACGAATCATAAAATCGTAAAAAAAAAAAAATGAATTAAAAATCATAAATAATCCCAAAACCATAAAGAAATATAGTCCTCGACAAGAGTACAAACGAATAAATGTCCATTGAACTAAACGACTAACAACACTTCAGCAAACGCGAGTTTCTCACACAGTGGGTAGAAATCTACGTCTCCGTAAATTGCTACTTTAATTAATCACATCCCGCTTCATGCGTAGTTGTGAAAATCGTGAACTCAGAGAAGCATTAACAGAAATGTACGAAACAACAACGGTAGTCCAACGAATTTCCATTACTACAAAGGGTGCACCGATTTTGCTCCAACTGCGTGGGACTGCGCGCCGAGGGGGCGGGGGGGGGGGGGGGGGGGGGGGGGGCGCGGGGGACGAAATAGAATTATATCCAAGGGTAGTATATTATCTCCGAAATTCTGTCCCGCGTTGTTTCGAATCTCCGCGGATAATCAGTACACTGATAAAGGGTCCGAGAAGCTTAGAACAAAATCCGAAACAGGGACATCCATATACAAACGAACATTTTAATGCACAGTTAAATCAAAAGGAGTTGAGGGCAGCATCCCTTCGAGATCTCACCAGTCCTGTGTACATCTACATCTCGCTATCCCCCAAATTCACGGAGGTACGAGCAATTGTACTAACCAACACGTCCCCTGGAGCGGTGTATACTCAGGGATGCTGTACCTTGGCGCCGGTTCCGTAACACATACACGCGCGTTCATAGATAGGGCGTAAGCTTTGAGCGGACAAGAGATCACGGACGTTCACACGGACATAGGCGATCCTACGAGGCGTACACGCGCCGTTAACATGGCGACTGTGGTCTCTGCGCATTCTGCATTGGTATATCGGGGGTTGCAGGTGCTTGTGATGCACACGAACATAGCTACATCTACCTATATATACATCTATACAGTCAGAGATCTCGACGAGATGGGGTGCAAAGGGTTCCCAAACGGGGAGGCGTATACAGAGAGGCGAGAGAGCGACTAGACGCATACCGACTACGGAATCCGGCATTGCAATTTATGCTGATTTATATGCACCGCGGCTGGTTGCCCGGTGTTCGCATACACACGCCCTTCTAGCTGGGGCTCTCGCAACCTTCCGCTATAGCTTCACTCGCCGAAGCCTCGACTCTCTCGTCCTGAAACTCGTGCCGCGGAGGATGTAACGGTATAGGTTCGTTCCGCACGTATCTATATATATGTATATCATCGGGAGGGTAACTCTCCAACGATTCCTCGCTCCCTCCTCGCTTCCTCATCCCCCTCACTCATCCTCTGGGGCACGAGCTCCAGCGAGCTGACCGGTCTTCCCAACGATCCCACGGCCACTGAGCACACGACCGGGAGCAACAGAAGCAACGAGAGAGCAACGTTCGTTCAGAACCAACGCCTTCCTTCACAAACCTTACTTCCCTCATCTCGAACAGCATCCCGTGATTCCCATGGAGAATCCACGACCGTAGAACTGTTTCCGTGGCCCGGAAGCATAATGTAACCCACGGGCTTCTCTCGCCGGATTCAAATACGGCAAATGCCCATAGCCGACGGTTTAACCAGCGAGCTTACGGCGAGTTTGGATGTACATCTGCATGAATGCTAATATTCTTGAACTGTATAACTGCTCGCTATCGCGATGCCTTCGTATTTTCTTATACGTTGATTTTTCTCGGAATAAGTAAATAGACGGATTCTTGTCTCAACGGAGAAGAAACAGATAAAATATTACTTGGTAGCTGAGACAGGATTTTTTTTTTTTTTTTTTTTTTTTTCGTGGTTAACGCGAAATGATCTCTTGGGAGAAAATTTATTTTGTCCGCAAATACGTCACGACTTTTCGTTAGAGACGTAACTCGAAAAATCTTCGCGTTTCGTCTACTTTTATCGAGTAAATATGAAACGACTCGCAAGTCATTGCCAACAGCGAACACCCGAGGATTCGTGTATCGTAAAAGTTTTTTTTTTTTTTTGTTTTACTTTCTTTCGGATTATTGTCATTGTCTGACTTTTCTTTTTTTCTCATTTCGCTCGTACTAAGTACCGCGGGCTGCGCAATATTTTTTTTATTTCTTATTCTATTTTTTTTTTTTTTTCTCGCGGATTTACATATTTCTTTTTTGCTGTCCTCCTCATTGAGGTGTACGAAAGTTTGGTGTAAGAAACGTAAAAATTCGCAGTTCCGGAGTTTGCGCTCGTCACTCGTTCGCATCAAACATTCGAGATTGACGCCGCTGCCTCCGCCTCTCTACACCCTCTCGTAACTTCCGGAATTTCATCGCACACGCCTCCGCGTGCCGCGGCGGAGGGGTCAAACTTAGTTTTTCACTTCATCCGGAACGACAATGGGGTGCGCGATGACGCGGCTACCATCACCGACGGGTTCTTTCTACCCTCGGATCTTGTCGTCTCATCCATAGAAGACGCACGATAAATTTAAATTACCTACGAAAGAGTATGGAAAGCGTTGAAAAATTCGTCACTCGGGTCACGGAGAATCCCTCCCCCACGCGATAAAACGTGCAGCCGCTCTGAAAGTACACATCAATTCGCGTTGTTTTTTAGGGGTATTTTTTTTTTTTTTTTTTTTTTTTTTTTTTTTCTTCCTTCACAAAACGTATTTACACGGATATATATAGATATATGATTTTATTTTCATGGTATATTTCATAAATGACAGGTATATGATTTCTCCCTTTTTCTCGCACTTACATAACAAAAGAAAAATAAGTAATACTTCTTCACATAGTAAGTCATTCTGCTAGTATCACTGCAAGCTGCGAAGTACACGATAGCCGCTGCTCGATCGGTTTATCTCCGATTGGTTTTTCCTTTTTTTTCTTTTTTTTTTTTTAATATACTTAGTACATCGAGTCGCCAGTTTATTTTCAATTTACTCGAAACGACGTTCGAGTCGTGAATTTTCCGGTTCGTAAGGTTTTAACAATTCCTTAGTATTCCGATGAACTTCGTGTACGCGGAATTGAAAAAATTAAAAATTTAATAGCACAGTGTCGCCTCGTAACAAGACTCTCCACTCGGCACGGCAAATCGTAAATTCATGCGAAAATTAATTCAGCTACAATTGAACGCGAGACTATATACTCTTCCCGTACGTATTGTCATTGCGATAAAGCACAGTGGTATATATATATATATATATATTTACTTTTTTTTAATACATTTACTATAATATATTCCGTAGATTGATGCGGAGAAGACCGGTACTACTTGGCGCACTTAATTTCGCAGCGTTTTAAATTCCTGTCGAAGAACGTATATCGCCAAAGGTATAAGAATTTTTTTATAGTCAATCAAAGACTTTGTCTCGATTTTTGCAAATTTGTAATTCGAAAATTTCCGCGGATTTAATGAAAGAAAAATTGTACGATGAAATTAGAAATTTCGTCAAGTAATTCCAGTCTTTCCTTTACGTACGTACAATTGTCTTCGTCGTACGACGCGTCGTTAAAGTATCGTAAACGTGATTTTTTAATTTTTTTTAAGTAGGCCATTAATTTCTTTCGCTTCCGAGAGCCATGAAACTCGTTCGCTCGCACAAGTGTATATATTTATATAGTTTTAACAATATTATACGCTCGGACAGTCGGTTAATTGGTGCTGTTAAGTACACGTCACGAATATATTCCTCTTTTCCTGCGCATTCACTTTCCACACGTTACTCGCGTACCGATATAAAATATATATATGTATATATGAATTATATGTAAGAATCTGTTGTATCGTATATCGTAGTCTCGAATAAAAATTTTATCATTTTATTTTTTATTTTATTTTTTTGATTTTTTTTTCACTTTCGTTATTCCGTCACTTCATCTACGAATGTATCAGAAACGCGATTAAAATTATGGTATATCAATACAGTGTATACGTTTAACGAACTCACCAAATCGAGGCACATTATTATTTTTATCTCGTGCACTATGAAAAACAATCGATTGGAAGTTCAATGAATTTTTATCATTAATCTTCCGGCAGACAACACATCGTAATTTTTTTTTTTTTTTTTTTTTTTTTTTTCGGAGCTCCGAAACTCAGTCAAAGGCACGCAGTGGCCACAGGGGTTTTGCTATTTTCACACTATCGCTCGCGATTCCCTCGTTTCTGCGGCATTCGGAGTGAAAAATAAAAGTTAATTGCAGACTTTGAATAATCTTCTCTCGTTCGTCTCATTTTCGCGGCGCTTCGAGATCTTGACAACACGTTCTTAACTTTTTTTTTTTTTTCGCGTCTTAAATTTCGTACGTCAAACTGTAAGTGGATAAGTCTCGGCTATGAGCAGAGACCGCGCGAGCATCTAATTATAAGTCTCAACCGACGGGGTAAAAACGATGAAAAGTCACGATTCACGGAGAGTCTGAAGGTCTCGGGGATAATTTATGCTGTACTCGCTATACTTCGAGGGGTGAAGGTCGATCCCCTCATTCTCACGCCCCCGTCTTCTCCTCATCGACGAAGCGAGACAAACGAGAAAAAAGGCGCGGAGAACGCGAGATGAAAAGAGACCGTACGGCGGTGGAATAATACGAGAAAATTTATCATATATTATGAGAGAAAAAAGAAAATAAGAAGAATGGAGAAACGAGAGCGCCGGATCGAGAGTGCGTCGGAAAAATTGATTGGACGTCCCGAAGGTACGGTATCCGCTCATACATGTTTCATGAAACTTCGTTACAGGAAAACGACATATTACGCGAACTTCTGTAGTGTGTGTGTCTCACCTGAAGATCTGACCTTCGCGTTGTTAACCAGACGAGGCGTGTGCACCTTTTTTTTTTTTTTTTTTCTATTTTTACTCTCAATGTCGCACCACTGGTTTCGAAAATTGTAAATTCGTATTCTGAACTAAAAAAAAAATAAAAGTCGATCTTATGTTCGGAATAATTTTTGTGTATTCAACAGACTCTCGAGTTACGAACAGTTTATCGATCGAGTGAATTCTATCTGCTCGTAACTTCGGAGAAAACGTTCCGATGAAAAAATTTGGCTAATTTCAAATCCTGAATAATGACGCGACAATTATCTCGCGATTTTTCTTACATCGTTCGTTTATGAATATTACGATTAAATATCTATCACAAAGCAGCCACCGATTGACTCCAACTATTGTCTCGTAGGCTTAAAATATTACGATTGTGCAGATAACAGATTCGTGTGGATAATAACGGTTGTTATGTACGAAAGTTACAGACGTTGCGAGTATCTCGCGGAAGATGACGATCGATCAGTCGGAATACGTATTACTGTCGCGTTTGTAGGCGCGATCTCTATTATGTATCGCGAAAGGGGAAAAAAAAAATAAAAACACGCGATTTGCGATGAGTCGTGAAAGAGAGTCCGATAGTGAGTAAAGATGATGAAAGTGATCCTTCGTCGTTTTTTTTTATTAACTTTTTTTTTTTTTTTTTTACGATCAAAGAGAGAAAAAGGAGAAAGTGAAGTTTAAACTTAAAATGATTTTTTTTTCTCTCATAGTACCGAGTACTATTTCTCTGCAAACGCAAAAACCTCCGCGAACTTTCGGGTCGTACTATAGATCGCGGCGTATTTTTTTTTTTTTTTTTTTTTTTTCATCTGTTTGTTTTTTTAAACACTAACTTCGTACAACCTAAGTCTCTATATAAAAAGAAAAAAACACCTTAGCACATGCGATATTAAAGGGATTATAAGGACTACAGATAGGGAGGACAGAGGATGCACTGTGCGGAAGGGATAAAAAGAGGGAAGTGGGAAGGGTAGATAGATATAGTATACGCGACCGTAGCCCTCGGCTACAGGCTCTGTCTAAAAAAAAAAAAGATCATAAAGTACAGTCGTACATACATACGTCATGATTCTCGCACCACAAGCAGAATATATAAAGTGAGAGAGAAACGAATGGAATTAAACAAAGCAGAGTATATCGGCGTCGTTAATACCGAAAGTATACCTGAGTTTTTACACTGTTAGCCCATTCGTCGATTATACTATTTTTGCACGAATTCTAAACCACTTTGTGGAGAACGAGTTATAGATCGGCGCTCAAAGGCCCCGCAATGGAAGCTATAGTGTTGTATCGAAACTTTCAGATCTTAAAAAATCCTTTTTCATTAGCAATTTACTTTTCGTCATTTTTTTTTTTCTTCTTTTTTTTTTTTTTCACTTAATCAGGATACTCGGAATCGGATACTTTGTCGATATTCGCCTCGTTTTCTCTCGTCTTTACGCTAACAGCTACGATTAATTAGAACGATTTACTCCATCGCGGCTTCCTGGAGTGCGTGTAAGTGAGCGTACAGACCATCGGCTGCAATGAGGTCATCGTGAGTTCCCATTTCCGCAACGGTACCCTTTTCGAGAACGCAAATAACGTCGGCGTTACGTATAGTAGCGAGACGATGGGCTATGGTGATGCAGGTTCTTCCCTCCTTCGCTTTATCCAACGCCGCCTGAACGACCTGTTTTTCAACGAACAAACAAACAAACAAATCTATTCGACTGTATGTATTATTCCTTTGAATTCCGCGAGAATAAAGGAAAAACAAGTTAAAAATACATATGCAATGTTAGTAGAAGTATAAAAAATCGACAGTACAGACTTGCGGTACAGAACTTGCAATTTTTTTTAAATGCATTCAAAAATACTGTTTCCCGATTCGGTTTATTAAAATAATAAATCATTGTGCAAAAAAATTAACATAAAAACTCTTCCCTTCCCTTTTCCTTCGAGTAGTGAAAGTCACAAAAAAATTGTTGACAAAATTTCCCATCGAAAGATACAAAGTGAAACTCTTATCATTCGCTTCTCTGTGTCGTGGCGATGCATCAAAGTAACATTTCATCGCGGGTACTCTTTATCCGGAATTCAACGAGTTCGTCTCGCGTCTCCTATCAATTGTTACGTTCGACGAAGTACACAGCTTCGCGCAAACGAGACAATGCGAAACCGCAACGTTTACTGCACTTCCGCACACCGGAGATGATTGCGCTATCGAGTATTTCCGATTGTCGTTAAATTCCGGGTACCGTTGAATTTCTCCCGTACGCGTGTCTCCGTCTCTCTCGATTGCGCGCGCGCGCACGCGACGAGGCAAAGTGAAACGCGTTCAGAGAATTCGTACCTAACGACTAGACGCCCCCCTCTCGAATCAACGACGGTTAACCGACGACCGTTTCGCGAATAGTCTACTGATAGAAAGCGTTTTGTATCACTATATATAAATGCAGAGTCATAAAATCCTCGCGGGGGTCAAAAAAAAAAAAAGGTAAGCGATCGTTTCGCGTTCGTTTTCAATCTTTCGCCGAAAGGGCATCCAACGTTTTCAACTCACGACGAAGTTTTCTTTCAATGATTTTCGCAGTTCGGAAAAGAAAAAAAAAAAGAAGTTTGCGGTAAGAAGTTTGTGGGGCCGAAATGTAGAAAGGTTTTGAAAGAAGCCGAAGACTGAGGCGGTCAGAGTCGGGGACCCGATCTTATGAGAGACTCGTTAATTGGTGGACTTGTATCGCACAATAGCGGCCGGGACTCGCGCTCGGTGGAAAAACTCGGGCTTTTGTCTCGTCTTAAAATTCAACCCTCTTCCGGTTTTTTTCTATTCGTATTTTTTTTTTTTTTTTTTTTCGCCAAGTTACCCGGTCGCACCGTACGTCACGGAGGATGGATGAAAAATGCGCTTCACCTCTCTCCACGATTTCTCTTTATTCTAAACGGGAGCGAAACTCCACGGGGACAGTCCTCGTAGAGTCCTAGTAATGTTTTTTTTTCTTTCTTATTCCAGTGTTTGTTCTGAAGGATTCCCTACACGCGGACGGATTCGGAGATACGGAGTGCGATATATGTGT
Source organism: Buathra laborator (assembly GCA_934046635.1). Taxonomy (NCBI): domain Eukaryota; kingdom Metazoa; phylum Arthropoda; class Insecta; order Hymenoptera; family Ichneumonidae; genus Buathra; species Buathra laborator. Next base: position 14,380,539 of record OW203900.1, read on the forward strand.
CACGAGAAAACTTACCTTTTCGCTCTGAGTGTCGAGAGCCGATGTCGCCTCGTCGAGGAGAAGAACTCGTGGATTTCTCACCAAGGCGCGAGCGATAGCGATACGCTGCTTCTGTCCACCGGACAACTGTGTTCCTTTGCTACCGAGCCTCGTGTCGTAACCCTTAACAGATCAAAAAATCCAACAGCTTCATTAGTAATGTTTGCAAAAACGAAATGTAAAGAAAATTATAAAATATATATAAATGTTTACTAAAAAAAAAAATATCCGATAAAGTTTGGTTCGCCGATATTTCGAGCGAAATTTCAGTTACGATAAAAGATAATCATTGAAGAAATGTTAGAAATCAATTCGAGACGCACCAGTGGCAGAGAGCTGACGAAACTGTGAATATTCGATTTCTTCGCGGCTTCGATGACCTCATCCATGCTGACGTGTCGATTATTGTCACCGTAGCCGATATTTTCGGCGATCGTACGATCGAACAAAACGGGTTCTTGTCCAACGACACCGAGTTGAGCTCTCAGCGCCGGTAATGCTACCGACGAGATATCGCGACGATCCATCGTCACGTTTCCGGATAGCGGATCGTAGAGTCGTTGAAGCAATTGTATGCAAGTAGATTTGCCGCAACCGCTCTGACCAACGAGAGCAACCATCTGACCGGGTTTAACGATCAAATTGAGACCCCGTAAAATTTGGGATTCCGGACGTGTTGGATAGTGAAATTCGACTTTTGAAAATTGGATGAGACCATCGGCTTTCCAGTCTTTGTCCTTTCCGTCGAGTTCCGGCGGTGTCATTATTTCCGGCACACGATCGAGAAGCCGGAATATTCTACCGGCCGATATCTTCGCCGTGTTGAAATTCGGCGCGAAAGCCAACGCTTGTCCCAACATCCACGAGCCGAATATAAGAGCTTCGGATACCTTGATGACGTCCTGGTAATTCAAACCTTCACGCGCGACGAGATAACCACCGTAGTAAAGACTGAGCGCATAACCAAAGTACGGAGTTGTTTGACCGCACGAAAATACGAGACCACGAAGACGATTGCGAGTTCTCGTTGCTTGCGCCACGTGTCCCAACTCGACGCAGTATCGATCGAGGAACGCCTCCTCCTTACCGAGACTCGCGACAGTGCGAATGTTCGATATCGCCTCGATGGCGATTCTCGTTGCGCATTCCATCTTTTTCTTCTCCTGCATTCCCTGTCCGCTCATTATTCTCGCCTCGAAGAACACAGCGCCGAGTACCAGTGGTATTGAAACAACGGAGACGAGAGTCATTTTCCACGTGTAATACATCGAGAGACCGATACCGAGTACAAGAGTCGACAACGCTTGAAGTATCGAACCGATTCTGCTACCCGTTGCTCCCTGAACCGCAGCCGCGTCTGACGATAATCGCGCGCAAAGCGCACCAACGCTGTTGGAATCCTCGTCGTACCAACCCATCTCTTGCTTCAGCATTGCCTCGAATGTCGTGCTTCTCAGGCGCGTCGTCATTCTCACACCGGCCAAACCGAATGAGTACATTTGAAGGAAAGTACCGATACCCGTTACGACACCGGTGATTATGAAGAGAATCGAGAATCTTATGGTTTCACGACGAACCTCGTCCTCATCGATGAGACCGAGAACGTAGTATACCTCACCGAACAACACGGCGAACGCTGGAAATGATGCGCCGACCACGGCTGCCGCGAGACAACCTGCAAAATTATAAGAAAAACAGTTTTTTGTTAACAAATTATTTTTCTTAGAACAAAAAAATCAATTTTTTGTTCAGGATTACGTGGACATTCCCAACCAAACGTTTAATAAGATAAAAATTTCACTACTTTGTGATACAGTAAAATTCTGACAAAAATCAAACGTGTTATAGAAATCAAGAACATTGATTTTTCATACTAATAATGCCGAAAAATTATTAACATATAAGTAAATAAATTAATTGTTCAAGAAATAGCCAGTGAACTTTTTTTTTCTCGTTTAAAATAAAAATTTTCGAAAATTTTCTTACATTTCTGAAATTTTTGTTATTCAACATTTTCGAAAATAACGCACGAATTTTGGAAAAAATTCGTATGGTTTCTAAAAAATCACAAGATTCATTTGATATGAAAAAGAAAAAGTTTCACTAACTTCTTTTTTTATTATTTATTAATTTGTTAATAACATTTTAGCATTGTTATTATACTAAATCAAAGTTCTTGATATCTCCACTACGGTTGAATTTTTCCAGACTTTTATACTACTGGTAAGTGTTTGAAATTCTCGCGAAATCTTATTTTTGGCTACGAAGGTACGTGTAAAGCATCCTTATTATATTTTTTTAAGCAATGATTTTTTTTTCTTACCGATCAGATTGTAGGGCCACTCAGGTTTGTTCAGTCCAAATATCCTCATCATCGGCGCATCGTAAGGTTTCTCATGTTCCTCGAGTTCTTCTTCGGAAGTCGTCGAACCTCCGGCGAGAGACAATCGATGAGAGTGCATCGACAGTGTGGAGAATTGTTTCTTCAGCGGTGGTTTTGGTTTCGGCTTCGTAGCGGTAACAGTCTTAGCTGCGGATGCCGTGGCCTTTGCTAAAAAAGTGCCAAACAAATAGCGGCAAAATAAAGAAATCGTCGCGCAATTATCCGCAAATGTATTAAGTCGAAACTCGAATTTATCGTACCTTTGGCGACAGCACTGGCGTCCGCGGAAACCAATCCATGATAATGTTGTCCGAGTGCTAAGAGTTCCTCATGCGTTCCCATTTCAACGACTTGTCCCTCTTTAATGAAAACAATTCTGTCGGCGTTCGTAATGGTGGATAAACGATGCGTGACTACAACGGTTGTTCTGCCCTTAGCAGCCGCGTCGAGAGCTCGTTGGACCGTTGCTTCGCTGTGAAGATCCAGTGCGGACGTTGCCTCGTCGAGGAGAAGAATAGCCGGTCGTCGTACGAGAGCGCGCGCAATGGCAATTCTTTGCTTCTGTCCGCCGGACAATTGCGAACCGCGTTCACCCACCGGACTGTCGTATCCCTGAATTTAAACAAAACTACATGAGTTTCTCTTCTATTTTTTACCGCACGACTGTTCCATACAAATTCTTTTACGAGTTTATCCTCAGATACATATGCAGCGGTTCCCCACGAGATTATTCAATAAAAGTATAAACGCGATGCCTTTCATTCCGATAACAATCCAACGTTTTTTGTTTTCATCTCTCATCGTCCGCATTCGCGTTCACCACGATTGCCGAAGGATTCTGCGTGCGCTGGTTCGTCGCGATAATTTAAGCGCGTAAAAAATTCGAAGGGAAACAGAGAGTACAAGCGAAGCGAGATATAAACGCTGACGAACCGTGAGAGAACCCTCAACCCCCAGCGAAAGCCCGCGGTTCCGAGATGAGATGAGCCGAGCGGTCTGAATGGATTCGCAGAACCGTGAGAATTATCAGTCGTTCGCTTCGTGCGCATTCGTAATCGCGCGCGGTGGGTAGAGAGTACGTCGCTGTACGTGAGTAAGTAGGAGAAAATGGCGATGATGTTCGGATTTATCCATTTGGACAATTATTCCGGATTCGAAGGGATTAACGGCTTTTCGACGATTTACGGTATATAACGGTAAACTATGTGTCAATGTTTTTCGTAATTAGGGACGCAATTCCTCGGAAATCCAAGTTTGCGTGTGAATAATAAACAAGAAGCTTTTTTACGAAAAATTATTTTTATAAAATGAATTTAAAAAATCCAAAATTGGGAGATACTTTTTTTTTATATTTGGATGGCAACGGCTGATGATCAAAATATGTTCTGCTTTACTTGCATTTTTGCGGAGTATAGAAAAAAAATTATAATTTATTCTTTTGATGACGAAATTCTGATTAGTTTTTTCCTCGGTGTTCTCTTTTTTTTTCTCATAAATACATTCTCGATGAAGGGATAGTCTCTTCGTGTATCCAGAATTAAAAATGCATGATATCGATGTAACGCGAGTCTCTCGAAATCTGCGGGTTCATTATTGGTTTTTCAGCGGTCGATTTATTTTTTCTCATATATTAGCTTTTTAAATTCGTCGCCAACGAGTTTTTTTTTAACTTAAAAATCGATTGCTAATAACGCGTAACAATAGTGCGGTATAATTTGGCGCTTCATTATTGGTTTTTCAGCGATTGCTTTTTGTTTTTCTCGTATATTAGTTTTTTAGAGTCGTCGCGAACACCGAATTTCTTCTTTTTATTTATTAAAATTGCTTAAAACGGACCACCCATCGCTGATAACGCGTAACAAAAGTGTTACGCATCGTGTGTTACGCTGACGCAACGCGGAGAATAACCACAAAAACATGTTGGATAATCGTAAAGCACCCCTTTGGACCCGAGCGGTTTAACAATGCGTTCATAATTACAGGGTGAGATTAGCTTGTTGCGTGGAACGGCGATATTGTTATCATTAATTAGGCGCAGAGGTCGATTGGCCACAGACGCGTGATTACCATTTTGATAGACGGCCGAAGCTTGTTTTTGGGCGATCGGCCAGGTCGACGTGCGTACAAAGCGCGAGAACGAACATGCGAGAGCCACGAATAATAACACCGCTCGCTATAACCGAAGGCTTTCGACGTTCGCTTCTGCTTTTTGCCGTTCGCGCGTCAGGAGGACGTTTGTATCACGCGAGAGCTTCGGATCGGTGGTATCGCTAACGGGAACGTTGTATAATCCACGTCCAATAATACGCACTCGCGTTATATTAGAAGGGAGAGGAGGATATCGAGCTGCGAGAGCGTTCGCTTCGATAGCAGGTGTTTTATCACATTTCCGAGGCACGTATCATCGTCGAGGTTGTAGCCTGCACCTGGGAACAGCCTCGAGCGTACCGAATATACGAGGCTACAACGTGCCTCGTATGGTCCAGTCGGGGATTCGTCGTCGTCGACGACAGCTCAACCCTTATTAGCACCCAATTAGTTAACTATGCGCGTCGCCATCGTTGTTCTCATCACCACACTAATTAACGATCGTATGAATTCTATGCGCGATGGGGTTCTCTAAACCATCGGAAATATCGTTTTAGCTTTTATTCACCTACTGGAATACTATTGAACTCCATTTTGGATTTTTTAAGGAGGGTGTATCGGTATATTTTCAGTCGAAAGTGAGATCCGGAGAAAATTTCAGAGACTCCGATGGAGAAAAATCGGAAAAAAATCAAATGTATAGAATGCACTAAGAACATTCATATTGCGTAATAATAATTCCGAAAAGTTATTAACAATTTACTGTATAAAAAAAAAATTTTTTTTTTTAGGAAAAGTTGATTCGTAAATTTTTCCGAATATTTATGATTTTTTCTTTTTTTTTTTTCATTTATGAAATTTTTTTTTTTTTTTTGGAAAAATGTTTGATCGACATTTGCGAATAGGTTCGATAGATCGATAAAAAATTTTCTTCGTGTTCTAAATTTTTTCCCATTGTAAGACAATATTTAATGAATTGTTGAAATTCAGTATTCAATTATTGTTTTGCTTTTGCATTCTAAAATATCAGAATGAAATGAAATTTGTGAGATTTACAAAAATTTTGTAGTAATGATAAAAAAATAATTTTTCTCCACGTAGAAATGGGTCGTTCACTTTTCAATCGTTCTTCGTAGAAAAACTGTCGAAAATTAAAAGTCAGAACAAAGTAACACGCATGTTTTTCGTGAGGTTTACGTCCGTCCGAATTTTCGCAGACACATCGGGTGCGCAAGAGAACAGTGCGAAAAGCCTATTCGCGTAGGAAACAGATAGGAACGCAGAGGGATTTTGGGAATATCGATGACACAGTATGCGCAGTCGACAAACTAACCTCCGGCAGTTTGCTGATGAAGTCGTGCGCATTCGCTTCCTTTGCCGCTTTGATCATCTCCTCTTCGGTGACGCTGTCATTTCCGTAGCGTATGTTCTCGCGTATCGTAGTGTCGAATAGCACCGGCTCTTGGCCCACAACACCGATGTGGGAACGCATCCAGGCGACGTTGAGTTTCGATATGTCGACGCCATCGAGATGTACCTGCAGTTTGGAGGATCAAACAGAAAAAGGAAATTGAATTAGTTCGGCGCTTCGTTTCCGAGTTTAAAATTGAAACCACATATATCCGTAAACACATTTATGAATTTTCGCAGATTATACGAGTAATCAAAACTCGATACGCGAAACTTTTAAATCAAAAGACTTTTCGCAAAGGTTAAAAAAAAAAGTTCAAGCAGATCATTTGACTTGAGACGAAAAATAAAAAATCGTCCCGATGGACGCGTGTAATGTCTTGCGATGCGTCATACCCGAGGGGAATAAGAGATGCCATAAAGACGCACCTAAATACGTATAGTACGTAACTTTAGTTTTACAATCTATTTCTCGGCCCTCGACGCGACGTTGACGCTCGTAAAGCCAAACGCAGAGAATGGCACAGAGAAAGAAAGAGAGCGAGTCGAGGGTCGTAGAAGGCGAAGAGAAGATGCGCGGGGGATGGATAGCGACGTGACAGGTACCTGCGACGACTTTGCCGAGAAGTCCACACGTCGGTCTCGTTACGACCGCAATACAAGTGAAACGAGTCCTGCCGTCAACATCTACGCACCACCATCCTTCCCGCACACACAGCTCATTCGCGTACCTATTTTACTCGTAAAAGCTTCGAACGTGCTGCACCTCGTATATAAACCCATTAAAAAGTTTGTTGTGTACTCTCAGTGGTTGCGACGCGAGGCGAGAAAGATGAAGGAGATGCGAAAGCGCGGTAGTAAATGGGAATGAAGCAATAAAGCAGTTCGATGAAAAGATTCCGCAGTTCGTTATTGTTTAATCCTTCAAAGCATATAAAACGCCGGCGATTGTAATGCCACAAAGCATACATAGGGAAACTCTTCAATTGGATAACGCGAAAGTTCAACAGAGTAATAATTCCCGAGTGATGTTTGTCTTTGGGAATTGAAGTAATTGATGAAAAAACTTACTTGACCCTGAAGTGGATCGTAGAGTCGTTGTATCAGTTGAAGGCACGTCGACTTGCCGCAACCGGATCCTCCAACGAGTGCCACGGTCTCTCCGTGATTGATCTTGAGATTCAGACCCTGCAATACTTTAACGTCTTTTCTTGCCGGATACCGGAAGTGAACGTCTTTGAATTCAATGTCACCGTTAACGGTTTTGAGCTTTTGGCCCTCTTTACTGAGACTATCAATCGTGGGCACTCGATCGAGGACCTGGAAGATGGCAGCCGCTGAACCCTTCGCTACGGCGAAGGCCTCCAGATGCGGCGATGTGAGTCCCATGTTTTGCGCGCCGGCGAGGACACCGAAAAATACGATAACCAGTACCGCCGGTGTGTATTCCTTGTCGTCCTTTGGACGATCGTCCAGAATTAATTGTACGCCGTACCAAAACGCCAGAGCGTAACTCAGGTAGATGATGAACCACATTACACCTCCTCCAACACCCGACCACATTCCACGCTTTATTCCCGTTGTCTCGGCCGGTATAAGCTTTTTCGCGTAACGCGCGACTTCGACTTTTTCACCACCGAATGCTATTACTGTTCTGATCGCACCGAGTACCTCCTCGGCGACGCTGCCCGCTTGTCCGTACGCAGCCAATTCCAATGCCGTCAGCGAACTCTGCACCTTCGCTACGACCGCTGTAGCGATTACAATTATCGGGGCGCAACTCAGCACCACCAGCGTCAATTTCCAACCGTAAATGAACGATATCACGATTGAGGAAATAAAGGATACCATCAGATACGTGAAGATACCTAATTTCTCGCCGATTCCATCCTTCATTTTGTCCAAATCCCTGAATTAAAAAAAAAAAAAAATAGTGTGAATTAAATTTGTATAAAATATTCGATTCTATTTTAATGAGAAATGAACATTTTTTTTTTTGGATCGACTAAAACGGCGCTTTCGGGTGGCGATACAAATATTTCACGAAACTTTCACTTAAAAAAAAAAAAAAGTTTTACTCTCTATTTCTCGAACAATTTATCTGTTTACTTATTTTTAAATAACTTTTTGCCATTATTATTATGCAAAATCAATGTTCTCGATATCTTCAATACGTTTGATTTTTTTCAGATTTTTACTGTATCGCGAAGTAATGAAATTTTGATCGTATTAAACTAATTGTTAGTTAAATTGACGATTTATTTTCTTACTATAACAATTATTTCGTTTAACCAATTGATTGTTTGTTTCACCACCCGCAATCGCCGATTTAGTCGATTCAACCGATTTTTTTTCTCAGTCTTCAAAATTCTTTCGAAGATTCTTTCCAGACTTCCTTCTCAGGTTTTTTTCTTTTAAAAAATTCCCAATGCATGCAAAAATTTCATAAGATGCTTCACTCAAACATTAAAATACGAACTTTTCGGTATTCGGGGAAAGAAAACTTTGGTTACGAAGGAAACAAGAGACACAATTAATATTCATTCTATATTCTCATTAAACTTTGATAACGAATCATAACTCGAGATGACGCAAGTGGGGGGCATCAAGAGTTCATCCGAACATCACCTTCGTGTGTGTTGTTCCCATCGGAGAACTATCGCACGCACGTGAAAACAGGAGAACTCGAGTCTATGTGTGAGTTATTATATACCCTTTGCGAGTTTCTCATTATCGCTGTAACGAGTTTCGGGCAGTTCGCTGGGGAACCCTTGCAGAGTTATCCAACAATATGTGACGACATTTGCAGGTTCCGCGCGATACGAACTAAAGGTTCAAAGGTTTGATGTCCGATACACTGTCAACTTCTCGTGAAGTATACTATGTCGTCATCAAGCGAAGCGAAGATCACACGATTCCGCAAAGTTAGCTGTTCGTGTGGAGAACACATTCGACGTTTTTGTTACACGAAACGATAGGAAGGTTCCGTTTAAACAGATACAGCGAGAAAATACCAAAAGGGACCGAAGGACAGCGTAAACGGAGATACAACGTTTTCGGGAGATTTCACGGTTTGCCACCTGTTGCTTCCTCGATTTTGCGAACTTTGCTCTTAACGCAACTTGCCTGACCCCCCCTCAGGCGTTCGCTTTGCCGGACTGAAGGTATCATACCGCTGGGAATTGGTAGTGACACTTTTCTCAATGGGAAATTTAATCCGATTCAATTATCGCTAAACGCTCCTCCGGTCATTCTCTTCCGGTAAAATCACGCGAAGTCTCCAGAAACTCGGAGTAAATTATCGTCGACGCGTTTGAAAATTTAATTTGACTTCGCTGAAGACTGTCCGAGTTTTCGGAACTGTAGCAACTGTTGTTCAGTGTTGAGATGCAATATCGAACTTTTGTGAAAAGCAAAGTTTGTTGCAATCGAAAAATCGTGTAAAAAATCATACAATTCTACTTAGAATATTAAAAAAGCTGATACGTTGCCAATGAAATCGATTAATTCGTTAAAATTAATATCTTGTTTTGCGCGATATGTAATTATGCGTTTTATCCGACTTCTCCGTTTTTCGTTCGATTATGTCGGCTAATCCCCGTTTCTTTCTTTTTCGCGATAATTATTTCCTGTTTTTGCCGGAGATAAGTACCGATTATGATATTGTAATTCTATATTTAATTCCGACAGTGATATGGAAAGAAAGATAATGAAGTTCTGACGATTATGAAGATAAAATTTGAAGCACTTACTCGGTGATTCTGCTGGCGAAGTTGGTAGATGTGTTGGTGTCGTACCACGCCATGTCCTGTCGTAACACAGCTTGCAAAAACATTCTTCGAACCCTTGCGATTTGACGAAATGCCGCAACGTTGAGAAGATCGACAGTGAATATAGCGAAGAAGAATTGCAGTGTAGACAATGCAGCGCAAGATACGCCAAAGGCCACCGAGTCGTCGTAGAGAGCATCCATTCGCTCTTCGTAAGTTGCATTCGGTCCCCTGAAAAGTATCCGGATATTCGAGTTTATTCCATCAACGTTTCGCGAATTTACATTTCGACATTCACGAAGAGAGAGGTATCATCCCTATGAGGAACAAGACGCGTTACCCACAAAGGCATCCGCCACCCGTGATCGACGAACCCGAAAGTTCGACAAACGATCATTCCGACCCGGTGAAAGATAAACTCCGGTCGAAGGGACGGTAAATGTTTATCTCAGCGCGGGAACGTCGAACGACGGGCAGAGGACAACTTTGACGATGAGATAGTTTCGTCGAGTGGGTCAAAGACGCTATTGACTTGGGTGACTGAAACTTCGCTTTACTGCCACAACGCGATCCCGCGCGAGCTGTAACACCGGTGAATTCACCTTTGCCGAAGCTTGCGAGAGTTATCGAAGAAAAGCTCCGGTTCTCTTTGGGGAAAAGGAGTACTTTCTGCAGATCGAAAAATGTTATTCCTCGAGAAGAGAGGAAGAGATAGGTAGGGATCTACGTGACCCCGAAGAGTAACCTCGCGATGTCGATGTGCACTCGGGGAAAAGTGCGGCAGAGACCAACCGAATAGCGAAAAAGTCGTAAATAAATGAAGATATTCGGTGAAATACTTACAAAACCTTTCCACCGCCGAACCACTCCATGATAAGGGTTGGTGTACTCGTCTGATTCTCCATGTTTCGATCCACCAGGAGAGTGGTGAACTCACCGTACTGTATCGTTGATACCGGTATACAAAAACCGGTAAGAGTTCCCATAATCAGTCCTCCGAGTACATACATCAGCTCCCCGAATGTTGCGAACCGAAACTGCGATAATTAAAAAAAAAAAAAAAATTATTACGCGAAAAGAAAAAAAAAAAAAAGATAAAATTTAAGATGCGAAATTCGTTGATGATGAAATTTTAATTCGTTGAAGATAACTTTTTCACCGAGAATCTTTAAGTCTCTTCAATGTAAAACTTTTATTCGGCTTAAGATAACTAAGGGAATCCGACAACTAAACTTTATAAACTGCGAAAAAATGAATTTGGTGCACTTTAATGTGAACGGAATGATACCTTAAGGAAAGTGTGAGTTACATTTGTCGCGAAAAGTGAGATTCTTCAGTGTAATGCGCTGTCTTTTTGCGAAAACGTATAAAAAATACGTGAATTTTCGTGCATAAAAAAAAATGTCGAAATTTAGAAAAAAAATTTACCAAAATTTAATAATATTCAAAAATTTTGCTAAAGAAAGTCAAATCGCCGGATGATTCGTTAAACAATTTTTTTTTTCGATTTTGTTACAACTAAATAACAATTACAACTTTTTAGCGTTACTATTATACAAAATTAATATTCTTAGCACCTTTTAAAAGCTCATTTTTTCAGATTTCTATTCCATTCGGAAGAATTGAAAATTCTATGAATCTCACGTTTGGTTGGAAAAATAACGATAAACCCTTTTAAAACTTTACAGATATACTAAAAGAAAAAAGGAATGTAATTGAAGGATAATTCACTACTCAAAGTTGCTATGTCACTATGTTACTACGTCTGTTGTAACACCAGAAGAAAAACAACCCTTACGTTCCGTAGTTATCGATCATTTGCCTACTGAAAGTTTATCCGTTAGGAGGCTAATCCCTCTTTGTGTCAAAGCGATTATACTAACTAAAATGTGATGTACTCGCAGCGTAAGTGTCGACTAAGCGATTAGGGTTATTAGGGCTAAAGATGTAAAGTACTCGAGGAAAGTTCGCGACGAGGTTGAGCGACGAACGACGAGAGATACTCGTCACGTTGAACTTTGAACGCGATAATGATAGCGCGAAGAGTATGGACGGGGAAGGTATAAAGAGGGGCAAAGTTTGAGGTACTCACGAGTCTCGCGTAAGGCACCGGCGGAAGTGAGGGTGCCTGCGGAGGTGTGCTATCCTCCTCCTTGGTCTGCGGCGGGACAAATTCACTGTGGACAGAGATAATCGTCGGGTTAGTCTTCAATTAGACGACTCAAAGTCGCGACGCCAAAGTCGCGGTTAACAATTATGAAAAACGTTTTTCGATATATATATATATCATAAGAAATGAAATTTAATTTGTGTATCCGGAGAGAAACGGCTCGGCAAAGATCGAGGGATCGATTTTTTCTCGAAAAATGCCCATTTGTCATCCTGTTTTTTTTTTTTTTTTCATCCTTACGGTCTCAGGATAATTATTTCTCCAATATATATTCCGTATTCTCTCGTAAACATGTTTTTTTTAAAGACACTGCAATAAACATAGTTGTGACATCATTTTTTTTTTTTTTTCGTACATTATCGGTTCTCCATTATCCTGTAGCATATATTCGGCTTCATCATTATCCTTTTCCTTGTCTTGTTTCGTGTCTGTAAACGAAATAACACACACGCTAACACCAAAGACACATACGGCGATGTTTAAAGCTGATATATTGTACGGGACGTTAAACCGTCGTGAGATAATTTTCCTAATCAAAGGTAATAACGATCGTTAGGTTTGCCTGTTAGGTAGGGAACGAGGGGATGGAAACTTAGTTGGCTTGTGTGTTAGAAGCGAAGGGAGAAAGCGAGTGACTAAACTGGAAAGGACGCTGAAGCAAAGGAGGATGAAAGAGATGAAAGCGGAAGACGGAGGGAGAGATTGGAAGGCAGCAGATCCTAATTCGGCCTTTCGTGTCGTCGAGGAGTCGGGACACGAGCGGTGTGAGAACGTGAGTCCTTAACGTCGTTCTGCTGCTTTTAAAGGGGTTGATTTCGAGCGAAGCGCACGAAGCTACAACGTCTTAGGGGCGTCCGTACGTCCGTACGTACGGAGATAACAGTAAAAAGAATCGGCAGCGTGATAAAATGAAATATTGATAAGATGTACCACTCGGTCGTTGAATTCACGTTGATGGAAGTACTTTTATAAAACTCTTAAAGGATTTGGCGAAATGCGATGAAAGAAACGCGCGAAATATTGGAACCGCGAGGAGTTCTTATGATTCTCAAAAGATTGGCGAATTTTCTGAACGAACTTTCGACACGAATTATTCAATGCAATATTTCTATATATTTTTTGAATTTTCTTTCGTCGGAAAGAACTTAATTAAAAGTTGAAAATTTCAGAAGGAAAATCGCGGCTGTATATCATTACAACGCTGAACCTTTGAAACGCGGATTTTACGAACTTCGACAAGGAAAAATAAAAAAGAATAAAAAAGCAAAAAAAAAAGATTGGCGAGAAGTATGAAAAAAAAAGAAAAAATCGTACGCAAAGCCGCATTACCCTCTGAGGTTTTATGAGATTCGTACAAATTTCGTAGCGATTTCTCGAGCAGTTTACAAGATTCTAGTAGTCAGCGGTATTTTGCTTCTTCTCGACGGAGTACCAGAAAAATCGAATACTCTGTCGTTTTCTACGGAAAAAAATAGACAAAATAGGGTACTCGTCGGAGTTTATCGACCGATTTTCAAGCCGTTACAGGACGATGAAAAAAATCGGAAATGTGTTACCGACGATAAAATGTCTTTCAAATTTTTAGGTCAAAATAAGAGAATGGAAAAACTTTTAATCGCACGTTTTCGCATATTTTGTCGCGAAACTGAACGTAATGTGGATTTTGTAACATTCATATTTTTTTTCTCCTAAAAACAACGATATTTCAAAATGATCGAAAGCCATTTACGATAAATATGGAAATTATTGAACAGACATCGCCGCGATTATGCTGGAGACAAAAAAAAAGACTCGCAACTCGTGAGGAACAAACGTGACGTGTCGCAAAGTCTCCGGATTGAGGTAAAAAAAAAAGAAAAGTGTCCAGTAAAGCGAGAAAAGGAGAGTCGTCGTAACGTAAAGAAGAGGATCGGTGCGCGGGATGTCCCGTAGACGTTCTCCAGAGGCTCAGTGAATCGCGTACTCCATTCGCGTCTTCGACTAGTGGTATACTACTACGCCGCGATAAAGTTTCCAGTAGGAGAGACGGAGGTAAAAGTCACGAGTTGGAAAGGAAGAATAAGAGACTCAGTTATCCAATGACTTCCGGAATTTAAGAGGAAAATGGAAAGAGCATTGGGCCGCTCCGTGAGAGTTTCTCTCGCTCTCTGAAATCGTTCGAAGAACCGATCTTAAAATTCGACTTTGCCTTCGGTTTCCGTCGCACCATAGGGAACAACGTTACGACCACCGTGAGTCAGAAAGCCCCTTCCAACTTCGAAGACTCGCGCTGCTTCGGCGTCCCCGCGTTCCCCTCCCCCGTCATTCAACCCCTTGCGACTCTACTCCCGCTTCGCTCCTCCTGTGCACCTCTCCTCGCGAGATCGGGGGCCTTCGGGGCTCTCTTCCTACCGCTCTCTCAACGTTACGAAAGTCTGTCGAAATTTCCCAAAGGGGCTCCATTAGCCGCGCGTAATTGCTGTTTCGAAACTTTCCCGACAAATCTACGATCGGCACACGACCCTTCTCCCGAAACCGTAGACCCGCGCGCGATCGGACGCCCAAACGCGGCCTGACAGCGTGTGGAGAACATCCGAAAGTCCGCGCGGTGTTATCGATATCGTTCGAAATCTCGTTAAGCTCCCGGTAACGTATAGAATATACGAGTGAAACTCCCGGCAATTAAAATACGTTGGGAAACGAAGTTTCGGTAACAATAACTTCGTATATATGTTTGGAGAAAGTTTCCATTTTGGGATCGTTAAGTTCTCAACTCGCGCGACATTCGTTAATCGAGAGGTTTCTTAACAAAAACAAATAACTCGATGATTCTGTTTCATATGAAGAAACTTTGAGGTAAAGATTTACAGATAAACAGGGATCCTGAAATTGGACGCAAAACACACATTTTTTTTTTTTTTCGTAATTTTTTCAAATTTTTTTTTTTTTTGTTAATTTGACGAAAAACTTCGAAGCAAAGCAGTGGGGAGATTAGTTAAGCAGATAGAAGGAATAATTATTTAGATTACTTGTTGCAATACGATAAGCGGATAAATATACTTACACCTCGAGAGGATTTTTTCCGGGAGGTGTGAATTTGATTTGGGGGGTTCCATTTGAATACCCTGGGCTCCCTCGCGAGGGTTCGTGGACCACTGGTAAATTCGCTGCGTCATCGCGCATTCTCAGTTAACAACTCTGCAAAAAAAAAAAAAAACGATATTTTTATATTTTTTATGCCGTTATAATTCTATTGCTGAAACGTGTCTCAAAGAAATTCAATGCAATTAATGTTACGCTGAAATTTTATCAGTTTATTTTATTATTATTATTATTATTATTATTGTACATTTCGTGAATGGAGCTGAACGGCGTATTTTATTCGCGTATACATAGAAAATACGACTTTATGATTTTAGTCACGCGATATATGAAGAGTGAAAGGTTTTCCGGACGTCGATTTTTCGCCGTAGACGAAGCCAAAGGAATAAAGCCTTTGGCGTCAAAAGCTCCGCACCGATAAAAGCTCTTCAAACGAGACTTCGTTAGGTCGTTGAAGAGTGAGCGAGAAAATGCGAAAAAGGGCGTGAAGTACCCATAGACAAGATAAAACGAGTCAGGAATATCGATGCTTCTGCTTCCAACTTTTTTTTTGTTTTTTTTTTTTTTTTCTTTTTCTTTTGCAACACCTGCTTGGCGCAGTTTCTTTCTGCCGTTCCGCCTGACTTGCAACCTGCCGCAAGTGCCGCCGCAGCGATTTCCCACGATTTTCCACGGCGGAATATCGAAATAAAAAGTGGAAACTTCAAAGTCTAACCACTTTCGCGTGCAAAAAACCTCTTTGCATCTTGTCACTTCGACGAGCCCTCTGCATCGTTCATAATCCATTTTTTTATTTAAAAAAAATCAATAATTTATGCACACAACGACCTATTTAAAATTAACAATATTTAACGCTCCCCGGAAGTTCCGGGAAAATTATTAATTTTTTTCAATTGGTCTTCTAATTTTTTTAATTTCGCGGGTAAATAAATAAGCATCCAAAACGCTGTCGTGGAAGCGTCTCCACGTATGCAAGGGTCCGAATAGAACGATTTCCATCCAGGAAACACGAAAGGTTATCGCTCAAGAATGCTACATCGGCGAAGTTCTTCGGCAGAAAGACATCGCGCACACCGGTTCCCTTTTTAACGCCACTTTTCCAACCCTCAAAACTTCATCTCACGCCGAGGGTAGTCGGGGGTAAAACTAACTTCAAAGCCACCCCTCTCCTTTTTCGCGTTGGAAGCGCTCGCAGAGTATACGGGTGTTGCATAGACCGCGTAATCCTAAAGCGGTCCACCAGGACACTGGGAAACTGTTAGGGCACTCATACGGGGTGTGTATTTTGCAATACGTACGTACTATGTATTACTAGACTCGGAGAGCCCATTCGAGGTTATCCTTCGGGTTACTGAACCTCTCAGGCAAACCGCCGCCACATTTACCTTCAACTTCACCGTCACTTTTATCCCCATCCCTCGTAACATCGTGCGTTTTCCTCTTTCGCACAAGTTTGCCGCATCCTATGCGGGTTTTGTTCAAACTCCGGAGTGGAAGAAGAAAAAAAAAAAAAAATAACAAAAATCCAGACAAACTTTATTGCCTCACGGTGTGTGCGAAAGCTTGTAACTGTATATACATTTTTCACGTGAAGCCCACGTACCGAGAGAATTTAATAAGCTCCGTTACAAGCGCCCGTGAGAATTCTTCTCCGCGTCGTCGTTGCCTTTTTCGTATTTTTTGTATTTTTTTTTTGTTTAATTAAAAAGTCAAATTATATTGAAACGCTATACAACTATACTTATTAAATTGCTCGCAAAATTAATATTTATGAGATATAATGAGCTGTTTGCATAGCTTATTTTTGATGAAGTAGATTCATCGAATATTAAATTGAACGTTGATGAAAATGAATGAATAATTGATAGCGGCTGTGGTTCTTGTAGAAAAATTCGGAAACATAATAATAGAACATGAATAATGATCGCGACAAATTGAAGTTGCAGTGAAATTGCACTACGGTACGAAAAGCAATGATTTTTTTAGCAAAGTATGCATCACAAATGTACTTCAATGAATAAATAATGAATAGAGACCGCGGACCGTGTTGAAAAATTGACTAAAAATAGAATATTAATCATTTTCGCGCGACAGGAAGTTTGCGATGAAGAAAAAAAAAAAACGAGCGCGTAGAGTTTATTTCTTCGCTATGACACAACACATTCGCTAAAGTATTTCGATGCGAGTTTACGGAAAAAAAATAAAACTATATTTGATATCTAATCAGTGAATTTTAATCAATGTATCAAACCGATAATCATGTAGACAAGAAATCTCGAGGTCGTATTTATCGTGTACCAACGAGAATCGAAATATTTTTGCGTAGCTTAACATTCGAATCAATCAGTACGATTTTTTTTTTTTTTTTTTTTTTTTTTTTTTTTCGGAGCAAAACTTGTAACAAGTGTACGGGACAAAGTTAGAAGACGGTTTTCGTCTCTCCATGGTCGCGAAAACGAGAGTTGGCGCCCGGCTACTTCGCCATCGCGTCGAATTATTTTTAGTCGTGTTTTCTGGGTCGTAGAGTCCGCGAAGTGTCGTACCGAATACGCAACAGACAAACGCACACATCGAAGAAAATCGTGTGCCCACGCGAGTGTTTTACGGTATGCGAGACTTGGGTTAACGTACACCACGTTGACAAACAAAGCGGGCGTCGGGAACGTTGAAGATAAGGTGAAGGTTTCAGCGGTAAGACGCGAGAGATAATAAAAAGAACGCGATGTTAGTTGGCCGAATCGCGAATACGCAGCCTCGTCTCTCCCTCTCTCTCTGTGTCTTCCTAACAATTTCCCAATTCGCCAATCAACCCGTTCATTCATGCTATCGGGTGCTTTACTTTGCGACGGAATTTAACTCAGTTATTGGGAACATCTGCTTTGAGAGATGACGATTGGTAAACAACCTGTAATTTCCTTAGGTATCAACGGTGCCACGACGGAGTAGCATTGAAGTGGAAAATTTCGATCCGATTTCTCTCTAATTCCGATCTGGGTGACCATTTCAAGAATAGTCTGTAATAACGTTAGCGACGTGAAAATTGATAAGGGCTGCTGATTCATTGATTTAATACGAATCACGAGAGAGTCTATTGAAATATGTAAAATTGGTAACTAGAAGAGAATCGTTTTGCAGAAAGTATGTATTGCAAATTGCAGAGAAAACTTCACTTTGCGTAATCACAGAATAGATATACCCGATGGTAGCCATCGTCAGCAATTTCTCGTGATTACATTTTTTTTTTAAATACGATTTTTACAATATATAAAATCGTGTCGTGTCCTATGAAACAACAATACGAATATTCATAACATTTTTCTTGTTCCTCCGCGTCCTTCTTTCCGAAATTATTCCGCCAAATTTTCATAGTAAGCGAAATGTTCGAAGTTTGCGTACCGGCGAAGTTTGAAACTTCGTATTTTTAGTTTATAAATAAATACAGAATGTAATTGACAAAGTTTCAGCTCTTCAGAAAACAGCGTTGAAGAGACGTTAAATATTCTGAAGAAGCTGTTGCAGCAGCATAATCTACAGCGTCATCTGCGAAAGATGAGGCCGAAGAGCTCAATATCATCGTAGATATCGCACAGTGGACAACGTTTGCTACGCGCGTTTATACGCCGATGTGATTTTCGCGGCAAGAGGAGGGTATGAGAGTTATTGCAAAATCCGCGAGAAACCCTCGCGCGCACGCGGGCTGATGCCAGTCTCGCGTACAGCAAAACGCGTCGGGTTGCCAGGTTTATTTCGAGGAAAGGCCTTGCGGAAAGAAACTTTGACGTACTCCCGCGGTACGCTTGTGTTGTTCACGTATTTAGCATATATATGTACGCAGACGAAACTAGCGGATGAGAAGAGGCAGCAGGCAAAAGTGTGGATATATATATATATAATTATATATATATCGTACGTACGATCGGACGTCCGAAGCTCGCGCTTCGCGTCCGCCACTCATCCTCTCTGCTTCTTCTATTAGAGAACCGCCTCTCGCCACCGACTCTATTTTAATTAAGAATTCTATTTGAATTGCCGTCGAGCCGCAGTCGAGAGGGAAGGAAGACGGAACGAGATAGATTCTCGCTATTCCTATACCGTTTCAGGCCATCGCTGCCAGAATCGTCCAACGAATTTGGGTAATTAATTTCAAGATCCGCTCTCCTTTTGCGACCGATAGTGAGAATCAGATCGAGAATCTCCACCAAAATCAGTTCTCAATGAAAATTCTACCATTCGAAAATACATCGATTTAAAAAAAAAATTTCTTCGCTTTTTCTCAAAATGTGATCATTTATGTAATTTACGTAATTTAATTATTATCATAAATTTATGGATAAATTGATCGGACTCCGTAGACTGCTTCTCTATGAATCAACAGTCATCAATTTTTTTTCTTTAGATGATTTTTGCGAGAGTGCGAAAGTGCGAGTCTATGATTTCTAATCTCTAATCAGCACTTGGATGGCAACTAAATCGGGTAATCGTAATCGTGATCGTTGTATCGCATTTGAAACTTCGATAAAAGTATAACATAGAAAGATAATCGATACGGTAAGAATAGAACCGGAAATCCCAGAAGATCGGAATTATTATAGTGCAATTCAACTCTTCGACTTTTCAACTCGTATTCATCGATTAATTAACCATTTCTTATGCTCGCGCGTACGTAGTAGTTTTCGATTTTCGTGAGGTGTTTAATTCACTGCAAGCCACAGAGAAATCCCTATGCGGCATTCTCTACCCTTAGATATCATTGAAGGGTTAGAGAAACGAAACGAAACGTCGAATGTCGGTGGTACCGCCGGTGGGAGTTTGGATTTCCCGTAGCAGCAATGGCTCTCGTATCGTAACGAAGCCGGGGAGCAATAGCGTAGAGAAACAACGAGTTTCGAGAGGGATATTCTCCCCCGAGAGTGCAGCAAAAGCTCGAAAACACGAAGAGAAACTGCAAGTCGGAAGTCGGTGCGAAGGGAACGTGCAGCATTCTCACTCTCGACAGTTTCACATCCGGTATATCTATACGTGCACTCGTCTTCAATTGCAGCCCCACCGGCACCTATCAGCTTCTATCGTAATCGTTACTCACTCGACGTTTTATTGTCCAATGTCTCATTCATTGTAACGTTGCAAACTGTGCTAATGCGCGAGTTTAACAATCCATGTTAATTAATCATTAAAGTGAAGTAATTGTGAAAGCGGAACGAAATACAACGAAACTCGATCCCTCGACAATACAATTCGCTCCAAATAGTTAATTATTTATTTACTCACGAAAAACGTCGCGAAAAAATTGGAAAAAATTCTCGAAGAAAAGTATCATCGAAAGTAAGACGTCATATCAATTTTGTAAAATTCCATTAAGCCGTTCGAAAAATATTGTATTTCAAAGACGCCAATGGTTATCGATAGGTTTACCATCGGAGCTGACAGCAAATAAATTATAATTCCACGATAGTTTAATTGTATTTTTTTTCACCAAATATTTATTCATTGATAAAATTACGGCTGTAAACATTGAATGGGAAGAATTTAGTTATATCTCGTAGAAACACGCAAGTCACCGTATTCCTCATAGGGGGTCTGTAGTTGTTATCTCGAGAATCATTACCTGGTCGCGAGATAACGTCGTATCAAAAGTATATGTATCTGTACCTCTCGCAGTAGCGATGAGCCGGATATGGAAGCAATAAAGTGATAAATAGTTGGTCCGAATAGAAGATTCCAGATAATTTCCACATCATAGCGGTCTTTAATCGTCTATTTAGAGTGTCGAACGGCACTTGAATACACCGATCGCGTACGAGAGAAGCATACAGAGAGCAAACGCCGATAGCAAATATTATGTTCGTCACTCGAGTTCGACGTTTGTTAACGTTTATTATCCGATTCGGAAGCTAAAGTGCGACGATAGTAACTCCTATCGCGTGTCATCGACTTATCTCACTTAAGTTGCCGCGCGGTATGAAATCGATGAGACGCGCAGATTCCGGGAACACCGGGAAACTGCGAAGGCCAATGAGCATTTTATCGATGCGTGATGTTGCCTTTGTTTCGTATGCAGATACGCGTCTAAGGTGCGCGCCAAGTATGATTGCGAAATCGACGATCGTCGACAGTAAAGATCGACGGAAAAATCGTGATCTGCGTTCGCGATAAAAGTAACTCGACGCTTCTATCGGAGTTTACCGATTTTTCGCGAAGTATCGAAGAAAATCACGTGTCGGAAAAGTAATGAAAAGATATCGAGTAAAGAAGACCGGAAATGATAGATAAGAAAACGAGGGAAGCGTTTTTCTTTTATGTTTTCTCTGTCGCGGCGATATACGGTGAAATCATCAATGAAATAACAAATTGTTCTTCCAAATGGTTTGACATTGCATTTAATCATTTGCCGGTCGGAGTCTCTAGGAGTTTGTCGGAACGATATAAACATTCGTGACTCGCTTATAATTGGACTTATAAAGGGTTAAAATTTTTAATCGAAGAATTGCTAATTGGTCATCTGATCGTATAAATATACAAATAGAACTGCAGGTCGGCAACGGAGGCGCCATGATGTAACGATAGAACGATAACGCACCAGTAGAGCAATTGAACCAAAAAGCAATACAATTTCATAGTTACTGAGAGAATATCGTTTCGATACATTCGTACATCCAGGTGGCTTATCGTTGTCTCGAGGCCGGTCGATCAACCATGTGCGAGTCACGCACTTATCCAACGCAATTATTCCCGCTTTCATCTTTCGTCTGAATGATTTTCGTCGTTTTTTTTTTTTTTTTTTCCATCTAATATGATAACCAATCGATAAATCGCGAAAGACGATTCGCAGATGGCAATCGTCAATTCTTCGGCCAGACGAGATCGAATTTTTTGATTATATTGCTGTCAATGAAACGAATAAAGTCGTTTCAACAATACGATTCATCGAGGAATCAAAACACTTTTTTTAACCTTAAAACGTTTTCATTTAACGCTAAAATCAACTAACGACTCATTTAAACTCATTTAATTTTACGCACTGACTTATTTTCTTTAAAAAAACAGTTCAGTGAGTAACACTTCCGGTAGCATTCGTAGAATTCAAGAGGCAAAACTATATTGCAATTCACGATTACATTTTTATGCGTAACATCCGGTGCTCTTCAAGGGTTTCCTATGTGACTTATTACCGGATCTCTCGCGACCCGATGAGTCGAACGCGGAAAAAAAAGCGGATTTGGGGTTCGGATTTTTTTTAATGTTCTAAACAATAACAAAAAACATTTTTCTGGTTGCGTTAAGCAAAAAAAAAAATGTTTGCGGAATTCAGACACCTAATTTTTCGAGTTAACTTTTTTTTTTTTTTTTTTTTTTTTTTTTTAGACGCGTTACCTTGTCTGAATTACTGTTTCCAATCGATATCCCAGATGTGTCTGATCAGGTCGACGGTGGATTTCGTTGCGTCGGCGGACCCCTTCATAAGTGTCCCCTCGGACTCCTCGTCGTTTTCACACTGTTCGCGCGTTCACGTTTGCGATACTCAACGAATATTTATTTATTTTTTTGATTATTTTCACGTCACGAATAAGTAATGAACGATGACACGAAATCACTGTGAAAACGGCAGCAATCACACACGACAGAAGCACACGTTCGATGACCGCGAGTCGAGTTGTATCAATGCTTCTCCGATCGATTGATCGTACCGAAATAACGATAAAGCCGCGACGAACAATTCGTCGATTATACTCGTGTGTATATTATCATCAACGTTCGAGAACGATATTTCACGCTCGGTAACTCTCGCATCAACAATAATCTACGAACCACTGATTATAAATATTGTTCTCGTGTCTATTAAAACTATTCCTCTCACGCGTCGTAACACCTCGTATAACGACGGATCGATTGTTTCCAGTTCTCTCGTATTTCGAAATAAATTCGAACTGTTTCTCCTCTTCGAGTAGTGGTATTCGCGTCGACACGAAGTTTCAGTCTGTCGACGACAGACAAATCGATGTTATTTATTCGTAAATATTACTTTGTACTTTGTGTTTGTGGTTTTTCAATGATATTATTATTGTTATTGTCGCGAATGAAAATTATTTACAGGACACTATGGACGGCTTGAAGATTTATGAGTTAAAATTAGTGATTTGCCGAATGAATTTTGATTTTTCGTATATTGAGATACGATACGATACGCCGGGGAGGGAAGTTTCGATGAGAATCGATTACGCGTTCGAACGGTAGCCACGAATCACTGACGGCGGTCTATCATCGTTCCCTACCTTTTATACCTTTCGGGCAAAACGATATTTCGCGTCAGGTACGCGAGAGCGACTGACTAGATAAGCTTCCTCCACGTTACGATAGTCACACTAATATGTCACATCATCCCCGCGCGACTGATTCTCGTTGTGTGTTTACACACGCGCTGCTTTCCCATTCGAGAAACGGCATTTAGTATAGAAGAAACGATATCCCCCGCCCCGCAATCAGCGGCAAAAATTCTCTCTCGGACGTCGCCGACGAGACGGCGCGCAACCCGAGACTTTGACGATTAAACGTTTGTATAGGTGTTTTCTTGTTTGTTTGTTTGGATAAGCGATTTTCATCATATAGATAGCAGAGATATCACTGGCGACGAAAGATATTGTGGAAGTTCCATTATGTTGTGATGATTTTTAAAAAAATGGAAAGTTTATCGTTTGGACAGACGTTCAGGCGTTAGAGGTTAGTAATCGCGGTGATTAACCCCTTGAAGCAGCTTCGATATCTAATACGTGCTTAGAGCACCTTATCGGTGAAACGGAAGCTTCGCAAGTCGAATAGAGAATTTTTTCCAATTTTTTTGAAAGAATTAAACATTTTTTTGGCTAATTAATCAATTAATTAAATCTGAATATGAAATTTTCATATATTCTTTCATATAGACGCAAATTAATGCGAAACTTGTACTCCGTGTTCCAATAACTTTTATGCCTATTGAAGAATTTTTTCAATATTTTTATTTATTTTAAAAAAATGTTATTGAGTTCTTTTTTTCGTTACTTTACAATGGCAATGTGACCGTTGTTCAGACTCGGTCGGTAACAAATCGCCATTTCTATTTTTTCCGAAATAATTGCTTTAACGACCAAAAGCTATTCAAGGTTTCGTCGTCACTATAGATAGACACATGAAAACTTAATTTGTTTTTGATTAAACGATCAATGGTTTTGGAGAAAATCGGGAAAGGCGATTGGTTACCTTCGGAGCATTTATCGACAACCGTACGACGTAATTTTAAAGGGTTGTAACGAGTATCAAGCGATTCCATTTTCGATTCAAGCAATAATAATCGCGATAACGTAACTTTGCCAGACGCGCATTCAAACGACAAATGCACAAGTTGACGTCCACGTGACCGAGCGATGCAGAGCGAACAAAAATACCGCAGTCTCGTGGCAGCGCGTCGTAAACAAGAATTTACGATGTTCACGAAAAAAGAAAAAATGCGTTTGTATTTCGACGACTGCATTAAACCCCAATATCATTATGTAATACCCGTTCCAATTATTATTTTCGTGTAAAAATGGCAAAACCCCTATCCATGAATACTTCCGTACGCGACTGGAAAAATGACGTACGATTTATCTCCGAAGAAATAAGGAAAACCCGATCTATGGTAATAGCACTCTATTAACTCGGGAAAATCCGTATATCTCGCATTATTTACCTATCAATTGCATTCGGCTCTTCTTCAAACACACGAGGAAAATCTCTGTTATTGTTACACCGAAACGCCGCCATTTTCACGGTAATCGATAAGGAAGTTTTTATTAGAGAAGATTCAGCTAAATTCATAGTTTCCGGAATAGAACAACGAGGAAAAAAGATAAAAATGGATTAAAAAAAAAGAGTCAAAGGAAAATAAAAGAGTGTCGATGCACTCTTGGAGTGTAGTCTGTGGGACCCGACGACGCAGGCGCTCTCTGCATCCATGCGCTCTCATGGTCCACGCTGGTGGATGAACACAGTGTGTACCGCGTGTCATTGACCCTGAGGGGCGAAAGAGAGGCTTCAGGGTCGCGAACGAAAGTGGTAGTCGCTGCTGCTGCTTCTCCTAACTGTTTCTCTACTGTACGTTTTACTCCCGACATTTGACGCGCCTAAATATGCTCGGGAGGGTTGCTACGCTGACGTAAGCCTATCTTTCTTTTACAGACACTCCCTCGTTTGCCGACTACAATAACCGAACCCATAACGAAGTTATTAAGTATCTCCGAGAGCTATATAGACGCACAGGTGGAACTTTGAAGTTACGGAAGACACGCGGAAAAATCACTAAAAAAATTTCGCAGATTTCGCGATCTTTTTACGCCTCGTCATTCGCGGTACTTTAAATACTTAGTAGCGAACTGTTTGCGAAATCCGCGACCGTGAAAAAAAGATCGATATTTTTCGGAACTTTAAAGAAAATTCTGCGCAGCATCTTTAAGGGTGATACATAGATGTATATTCAGAAACAACACGAGTTGCTCACGTGTCAAAGATGTGGCCGCGAGGGGGTTTCCCGGGGAAACTGGGTTAAGTTTCTAAAGACGGAGCGGGTCAAGGCCACCGGAATTTTTTATTTTCTTCAACCCGCGGCCTTCAAATTTAACGTGGGTACGAATATGTAGAAAATGAATGAATGAGACAATTAGTAAAATTGCTCGTCGTGGGGTGATTTATTTTTTATAATCAAACGACGAGAATACAAATCATGTAAAATGTTTTTTTTTTTTTTTTTTTTTTCACCAAAAAGCTATTTTTCAGCAATCTACTAACGAATTAGCTGTTTAAACGCGAAGTAATTTTCACGCAAAGGGTAGCGGTATGATGGATTATAAAATGGGTAAAGAATGAGGAAAAAAACGGCGAGTGTTCGCGATCGATTGTACTGAGATGATTCTTAGTGGACCGGCTTCCGCATCCTCCTACCATCGACTCGTAGGAGTTTCCACGCGACCTTGAATCTTCGATTTACCCCTCCGACGAATGACGACCCTGAAAGGTTTCGAGGTGTCGCGAGCGTTTACGTTCGCACGCACTTTCACCGACGCGACGCAATCACGAGAAATTTCACGCTTTAGATTTCGATCGATTTCTTTTTTATTTTCCTCGCGATACGAAATTAAAACTCGTTGAAAGATTCTTCTTTTCACCCCCGGAGCGATCGATGATATCAGATCCGATTGATCGATGAGCAGATTTTTTTTTTTTTTTTTTTAATTATAATTCCGTGATCTCTCGTCGTTTTCACATCGACGATGCAGGTATTATTTTTCGCGGATCCGCAGAGCTTTGCGGAGCTCGACCGACTGACGCCGCGACGACCCGACGTCCAGACTCTTACGCAACGTGTGGCACACAGCCCCGACTACGAGGCAGCGGCGAGAGCAGAAGCGGTAGATACAGCCCCAACGACGACGGAAACGACGGAGAGACCAAGTCGACGACGACGTCAAAGACGTCGCCGGCATCTAACGACGCCCCTACGACTATATTATACTATAAAAAAAAGTATTCTCTATCATGGTATTTGTGTGCGTCGAGAACGCGTGGGTTTTATTACGGAGGGAATGAAAATGGAAGATGGAAAATCTTCGACTGGGAAAAACCGGTGAATACCGCTCCGTCAGTTACCAGATATATAATTATATTATGGTATGTATTAGCCGCGTGAAAGAGCAGCGAATGAATCACAAAAAAATTCTGGCGTTTGAATTCTCCCATTTTCCGTATTGGATATTTAGACCGATAATTTTTTAAAATTTTTTTTAGGTTATTTGATGTTCTTGAAAATAAAAATAAAAACTACCATTTTGTGAATATCGATGTGACTGTGATTGCGATACGATTAATTCATACCTTTCAAATTTAATAAGATCATTAAATTAAAGATTTTAACATTTTTTCATATATCAACTTGAAAAAAAAAAAATGTTAGTCAATTTTTTAAAAAATTTTGTTGAAATTTTTTTTTAACGTTGAAAATATATTAATCGTTTGTAAATACATGCAAACGCCGTTTTACAGAATTGATATCGATATCCGATGAATAGCCGCCGATATGGTACGATATATTTTCAAGTAGCGATTGGGTTATCCGTATTATACACGCGAAAGCAACAAACGCTTTAAATTCCATGAGATAACATGTACATTACACGAATTTTATCGATAAAATTAAATTTAGAACTCGTTCGGCACTGAATGACCCGTATGATATATCGAAAAAAAAAAAAAAAAAAAAAAATCTGTACAGCTGAGTATAATCTCGAAACGCGTGGTATACCAACAGCACAAAACACTTTCTTTGAGGGCCATTTTTCACATGATAGCCGGCGTATTAATATCTCCTAATAGATTCGTCACTGTGATTGATACTTTCGATATCTTAACAGTTAAAAAGATCGCGCGTGTCACTCGATTTTCGAGCGGTTTACGTCTCAAACGAACCGCAATAAAATATTTATATTCGTATCGTGAGAAAAAATAAATAAAAATTCACGCCGAAATGGAATTTATTTCGACGCCGCCTCGAGCCGTACTGCGGTAGTGTGCGGAGGTACTCCCGGCGCTATAGTATTCTGGATGCATCCAGAGCGAAGGATAGAAAGGGAGAGAAAAAGCTTCGATGTATCTACAATCGAGATAATGCGGCCAACGTTTCCGTACTGGTACTTCGCTCTTATACGTATATAGCACACTGTGAAGCTCCGTACACAGCTGTTTGTCCTGTTCGAAAATCCGAGGACCTCGACGCGCAGGCTTGGCACGAATATCCATTCGGCACGGCCTTCGCCACGAGATTCCCACATTCGCTATACACGTCTATTCTCTTCGAAAACGCGAAAACTATCTCGAGAGTGCCACCAAACACCAAAACATTCAGAATTCTACTCGACCTCCAGTTTGCACGGAAAATATTAAATTTTTCATATTTCCCCGAGTAAATCGAATATCGAAAAAAAATTATTTTCCGTTCGAAATGGCGATATTCCGCATCACGCTAACCAATGGCCGATGAAAGAATTTGTTAAAATACAATTTTCGATAAAAAAAAAAATAAAAAATAAAAAATCGGAAAGATACCATTAGAAAAAAAAAGTATTGGAATTTTTGTTGTTTTCTTCAACGTATCGCGTTCCTAAAGGCTAAAGCGCGAACGTCGTGCTTATACACCGCGTATAAGTCCTTTAGGCACGCGATATACATATAAAACAAGCTGTTTGAATTTGTAATTTAATTATTATTTTTTTATTATTGCGTTGTTCCAGAATATCATTGTATTGACCAACGGGTGTTTTTTTAACGCCCTCCGCAAACTTTATCTCGTCCTTGTTTAGCGGAATTTTCGTTAATTTCTTTTGACTAGATGCTAATTAATTAATTAATTAATTAATTAACGTCAATTATCGTGTTACCGGGAGGCTTTCATGTCGCGTTTAAATCGAAAGAGACAATCAACCGGGTTGTGAATGGCACCCGCCGATCCACGTCATCCTTACGAGCAAATGAGGGGATGGAAAGGGAGAGCAGAAAATGAGGAGGAAGAAAGGGACATCGATTATTCGGTGAATAGAGGATGGAGCACTTACACAGCTTTGGAATTTCTGTATCAACACGTTAATCACCCCCTTAGCGTTCTATACCTATGCGCCGCGGTGTTGCGGAGAGATACGTTGATGCCATTATATATCTATAGAACTGCATCTATCGCGAGAGGGGTTGTGGAGGGTGTTGCAGCAGCGGGGAGGCGAGATAGCGGGTTGAACCTCAGTCGCAACAGCTGCAGCTGGCTACTGGTTGAATGCAGTGTTTCTGCACCGGTTAATAGCGCGGGGCATCGCCTGCTCCGTAACTGTACCAACGAGGCACTGTGTGCTCTACGACATCGTCGTCGACGACATCTACAACTCCGGCGACACGTTGCCTACAGATTATATAGTTCGTACCCAGTATATTTGACCCAATTTCGTATCTTCAACAACATTTACGAGATTTATTTTATCCAAATAATTCCGTTTCGTAACGCAAAAAACTTTTGTCCGCAATAAAATTTAACGTTCCGTACGTAATTTTTCTACCGCAATTCTACAGGTTGGGCATTCCTCGGCACCGAATACCGTGGTGGCGTTGAGTATATTGCTTTTTCTAGCCGTGAGAGAGAGATAATCTTGCGACGGTAGGCGAGGCGGAGGAAACGAGAAAACTCGTTGCCCTTAATCGAGACGTTAGCTGTTTTCACGATTCCGTCTAACAGTGCATCGGGGATGCTGAGGGGAAAGTCGGAGATAACCGACGAACTCTATGACGCTTTCTTGCTGAGCTATTGCGGAAAACATGAAGGCTAACGCGCGGCACCGCGGGGTTGCGTCGAGGTTTTAACTTCGTGGCGTCATAGCTCTCCTTCGAGATAAAAGTCTTCGAATTTTCTGCGAAAAACTTCTACACGACATCTTTCGTTGTTCGACATTTTTTTAATCGGTTTTCTGTTTAAGTTTATCGATTATCTTTGCGGACATAAAACGTGTAACTGTTTTGGGAATTATTAAAAATATGAGAATACATCGAACATTAAATACATCGCGTGTTTAAAGGCTGAAGCATTGTGTATACGCATACGACTTCCGCCCTTTAGGCTTTAGGAACCCTATATAAGAAAATTCAAATTCGGGACAATTGATTATATTGTTTTATATGTTGCACTGATTAGACGAATTAATCGATAAGCATGTTCCGATTCCAAAGTTTTCGGATTTGTTAGTTGTCGGTAAAAAAAAAATTCATCGAATTTTTTCATCGAAATTTATCGAAAAAAAAAATGCATCGAATTTTTTTATTTTTTTCATCGAATTTTTTTTTTGTGCATTTTTATGAAAATAAGGTTTTTGACTCTTATACTCTTATAGAATAGCTACAGTTACGACAAGAATTATTACCACGATTTCGGCAAAACACGACTTTGCGTTCGGTACAACAACTTTCGGCCGCTAGAAACGCATCGGTGTAAATTTTTCATAAAAATACGAATTCATTTCTTTTTCGTATCGTATAATAGTTGTTTAGTATTACTTATGTCTTATTTATTCTATAAAATTGCGATAAAATTGCAACTCTATTAACTATGGTAAGCAAATTACCATTTATGACTTTTTGAATGCGGAAGAGAAGTATCAGAAAAATGACCGAATGCAGTCAATCGAACTGAAGAAAAATGACGAGTTAGCAGAACTAATAGTTACCGGAAATAACTAATTTTTACGAAAAATTGGGTCCCACTAACTGACAATTAGCTATCTAAACTAATTGCTCGTTGTCCCAACTTATCATTTTTTTCAGTGCGTCTACGATTTTTTTTTTGTTTTTGTTTTCATTCACAGAAATCCTCTCGTTTGATATTAGCAAAGTGCGTATTCATCGATGACTCGACGCCCTCCGTAAGAACGACAATTTCGCATCTTATCACAAACGGTGTTTCGCATCTTCGCGTAAATATATATATTCAACACATGTCGTATACGTCGTAAACACATGTCGATTCTTGTATAAACAATGACGTCATCGTGTGTACCTTCATAATCCGAAATATTAATAGAAATCTTCGGATCCCTTATCTTTCGCACATCGTTTTCTATTCCGGGAATTTCAAATCAACCAGTCGGCGACACGAATACTCGTCTATATTTGCATGTTACTTTTTTTTTTCTCGATTGTACACTTGAATTCGAGAGAATCGTCTTATATAACGGAAAAGTTGAAGTTAATATCGTTGATCCGCGAAAAAAAAAACGAAGTCACTACCGCAAAATCCGATTAATTAATCGAGATAACGAGATTGAAAAGTTCATTCGGGTCGCAAGGAACCATAAAAGATTTTCCGATGAGTTCCATACCTTCGCGATGGCGATGGAGAAGAAGAAAAAAACGAAAAAAATGAAAGAAAAAACGTATTTTTCTGAGCAAAGAATGAACGAGTGAAAAAGGTTTCGGCGACGATGCTATGATATAGTCTCGAAGAGTATATAACTTCCGTCTATCTTTTTAATTGGCTTTCGCGATTGACTCGCGCCTTCTCTGAACTTTCTCTGTATCTCTTCATCTCAACGTCGTCTGTTCTCTCGTTTCGTGGAGAGAGGTGAGGAGGTTAACGAACGATCGCGGACGACGGATAGATATTGCAAAAACGTAATTGATTTTTCTCTTTTCGCACTTCCACTCGTGAGTCACCGGGTACATCGTGATATCTTTGGAAACTCCCTGAGAATCAGCGAAAGCCTTTCATCGGTTGTCCCTTGAGCTTTAAATGCATTGAAGAGTCAACGATACCATTGCTTCGAGTATCAAAGATTATCGCGGTGACGACGATTCTCTATTAAGAAAAACTTCCATCGTCAGCAGTAACGATCGCCCGGTATATACTATATACATCCGGGATGACGAAATGATGAGTGGTAAATTTCACGAAACACGTCGATGTATCGTCAATATTTTCATTCCGCATGATTGCGCCGTGATAAATGAGACGCCAGAGATAGGGTTTGAGAAATCAATAATCAAATTTATAATATACATATGCGACGCGATGTATTGCCGTATTTATAAGGAAATATACCCGCGGGAAATCCAATTACTGATGTGTATCGATCGATGTAATCGATGGGTGATAAAACGATCAAAAGATCAAACAATTATATCGACGGGGGGGCAGAGGTCTCTATTGTCTTTTTTCAAATAACAATGTACCGTATGACGAAGCAATTTTTACTCGAAATCATAATGAGAAAAACGAAAACTATTAACACAAAAACTTCAATACCGGAAGTGAAAAAAAATCTTTTTGAAAAATTATCAATGTACGATTTGAATGGAATTCTGCTATTGTGTTTTTTGAAATCTGTTTTTTTTTTCATATAAAAAAAAATTAAAAACAAATTGAAAAATCTGAAAAAATTCATACGCATTCAGAAAAATGAACGAATCATTTTCATAAAAAAAAAAAGTTGCGATCCCGGAAAATTTGTTGACCAATTTATATTTTCATCAATTGTTAATATCGTTAATAATTTCGTAATAACATCGAGAAGTATTTGCAATTTTTCTCGACCTTAATCGCAATTCTACCGTTTAAATTGTTATAAATAACAATTATAAATAAAAATAAACAGCGATCGATCGAGCGATAAAAAAAATCGCCCATTTGCGAAAACCGTTCGTTTGTTTTTTAAAAGAATAAATTGAAAATCATTCAATGAGTTCGCCGCGCATACGAACAAACGAAGGTGCGCGCGATTTGCTTTACCCTTTACGCAAGATAAAGGTAAAGGCGGCTATTAGGTAAACGAGAAATACGCCTCCGAACAAACATACTTTCGCGTGTTGATCTATCCGCAATGTATTTAACAATGTAATAGGTGTTTCCGTATTTAAGATGATAGAAAAGCCCACATATACCTTTATGATTACGTAGCAATTCCTATAAGCATCGTTGGCTCCGTAACGCGTTTACAGCGGCGCACACACCGAACAACCAACGCATTTCTCTGCGTTGCACGATGCGGCAACGATAATAATTCGCGGTTCGATGCATCAACGTGGCCCTACGCTTTGATTATATACCGTATAACCTATCGTTTCGCAAACCCGTACTGTTATATTCGGGCAGATGAATTCGCACGGCGAACGTTTGAATTGCGCCGTTTGTCCCAATTGCGTATATCGTCTATATGTATATCTATATATATATATATATACAATGGACTATATATTTACGTAATAAACATTATCGCGAATAAACAATATTAGTAAATTTAATATTTTATTACGAATAACAATGCACACGATATCGTAACGTTTACTCAAGTATGACGTAATTTAATACACGAAAATTTACGCTGCTATCCTCTCTCTCTCTCTCTCTCACCGTCGGGAGAGCTTTATACCTTTAACGTTGGAGTATCAGAACTTTTACCTCGGGTATTATATGTTTTAATACAGGAAGGAAGGGTATACGGGGGCATAAGCGATTTTAATATGAGAGATAGTATTTACGACGAGGAACGGATGCGCGCGAGTGTAACGAGACGAGGGACGCAGAGAGTTCTACTCCGGCTCTCGGCTTCAAAGCGGGAACGCTCCGGCGCGTCCCCACAGGGACGACGAGGGCGAGGAAAAGCTAAAGCACCGACAGCGGAAAAGCTTCAGACTCTGTAACGCGCAGCCTTCGCGAGCTTCGCATACCTTAAACACACTTTCGGTAACTCCGCCGACGCAGTGGGGAGGTTCGCGTATAGATATACGCGAGAGGTTGAAAATTCGTTAAAACATGCGAGTAAAGAGCTTTCAAATAAGTAGGAATTGCAGATAAATTGAAACTGTCCTTAGAGTATTTGCGAGGGAATGTGAATTATTTCAACTGTGATGAATTTTCGGTATTTTTTTTTTAACCGGATAACTCAATAAATATGAATCGTTAGTTTACGAAATATCGATTTAAAAACAATAAAATAATAATAATAATATTTATAATAATGAATTATAATTATTATACATTTTTATTAATAATTATTAGTATTATTATTATTATTATTATTATTGGTAGGATTCGCGTGATAAATTTGCATATTTCGCAATATGCGCATTAATAACTCATAACCACAAAGATATCGTGAATTGCGTAGCGAGATTTGAAAAATCTAAAGTCCCAAAGATTATCACGACGGAAATGGGCATTTGAAAATAGCATTTGACGACAATCGATCATCAATCGTTTCCGTATCTTTGTCCTCAAGTTTATCGAATCGTTTTTATCGCTTATCATTAGTAAAGAAGCCCGAGATTTTTGCGAAAAATCTTTGGTGAAAGATTTTTTTTTATTTTTTTTTTTATTACACAATCAATCGATACAGTATTTTTTCTGCTCGATTGAGGAAAACCACGCGAAGTCGTCTATTTTTTTCGCGCCGAAAAAAAATAAACACGATCGATCTTTTGTGTCTCAATATTTTGGTTCCGCGTACCCGAGTCTATATATAATATATATGTATATACCACGAAATATGTATTATACGAAAACATCAATATTGTTCGAGATACTCTTGCGAATACCTTCGTCGATGTTTTGTATCGAGGAATTGCCGATTTCTCGTTATATTTTCCGCCCTTATATAGCAATCCTCTCGGCTACGATGCGCAACGATATCATCCGCACTGTAAAATCGATCGAATATCTTTCGTAAATTTTGTCCGATATTCCGTTCGGCAAAAACTAGCAACAGGTCGATTTTACCTTAAACAAACTTATTTGCTTGTATAGGCTATATAACGCGTGTTATTGAAGTGAAACTATAGCGAAGGGATAAATGGACTCGCGAAATTCTCGTCGCGTTCCCTTGCCGTCGTCACAAATATTTGGTGGTCGTTCGTCAATATTAAGCGACCCGAGATTCTCATGCATTAGGGAGGTTCGCGATACGTGTGTATACACACCCACCACGCGCCATCCCTCTCTCATCGCAAGATATACGCATATATCGCACTACGTGTATCGATATATATATATAACGATACACTATACATATATATATATATCGTACGTTATACGATTCACATACGTGTACAATCGCTGGAAACGGACAATACACTATGCAATTCTCGCTAAATCAGTCATAGATCTCGTCGTGAATCCGAGAGACGACGTGAGAATAGACACATACCGAGACACATCGAGCGTTGCGTACCGATGCACCCGTTGAGACGCAAGAGAGCTTACGACGAGCGAACGATGAAATTGCACGTGTGCGGAAACGTTTACCTATATATAGATACGTAGTGTGAGAAGCTAACGTATTAGATAGACGCGTCTGCAGGCGGCGGGGACCGCGCGACCCGTCGGGGGCGTTTGAACAACATAAGCGCGTCAGTATTCCGATACAACGGTCAAGCGGTTAGATTGATTCATCGAAGCACAGCGAGAGCAGCCGAACAGATATATTCACGCGGAAATCCCAGCGTTCGTCTCGCGATTACGATTAGAGCGATTAGATGTTGGACCAACAATCAACGGGAATGCGCGCTTGGCTTTCGGCGTACGAAATGTGTATTCGCCGGCCATTTGACGGAGGCGATGTGTCATCATTCATAATTCATGCCGAGACGAAGTGACAAACTACGAGATATATCGCAATAGATAGTACCGTAACGGAATTCTCAGTGACATAACCGTGAAAAAAAATTGTTTTCGATTGTTAGTGAATTCATTACGAAACATAACCTCAAAATATTTAAAAATGCATAATTTCGTCCGATTTATTCGGTGATATAAATTGTTGTGAATTAAAACCAACAGAGGTATCGGAATCGATAGTAAACGGGATAAAGCTTTGTCGGTGCAATAACGGGGGAAAAAATATGTTTTAATAAATACTTCGCGAATTTTGATAATTATTATTCCGGAAAACGTCATGCGAAACTTTTACTTTTGATAAAATGACTTACGAATTAACGAAAAATCTTTAATTAGTTAATTAATATTACTTTATACATTTTTATATGTATGTAAAAATAAAATTCTCCAGAATAAAAACAATATGAAAGCGATAACATTGATTTAAAATAATAATTGTAAAAATAGTTTTTATTTTTTTTTCCGAACGTGAGAACAAGCAGTTGGGGTAAAATGTTTTCGAAAAAAAAAAAAAAACTGCAACATATATTTTCCGATAGCGCGGAAAGACTATATATACATGCATTCGATTCTTTCCTGTCTCTATGATTCCACCGCGAGAATTCATTTATTTATACATTGTCTCCGTTGTTTACGGACTGTCTGTTCTTGTCACTCGTGATCTGCGCAACGTGCGGCGCGGGTCATGCAGAAACGTACATCGGAACGAATCCGACGCGTTGGAAAAACAAAAAAAAAAACGAAGAAATGCCTATTTGTGTTGTTCTCGACTATACTATAGGAACGAGCGGAGGCCGTTGACGCGTCTCATAATACGACGTGCGTACGGTGAAACAAAAAAGTTTTTCCGACCCCACAGTGTAGTCGCGTTGTTCGGGGACCGGGAGCAGTGCGCACAGTGGACTCGCAGGGGCGAGAAAACAGCGGAGGCGTCGCGGCGTAAAAAATGGGCTACTCGCGGAGGTAGACGTTTTTCCGCGCTTGGCTCTCCATAACCTCACAAATTCATATACTCGGTAAACAAAAATATTTCGTAATCTTCGAAATATATTTTCCTCGGCGATCTCGAAAGGATTTTCTTACGCGACCAGACGAAGTAGAGAAAGAATTCATGCAAAATCCTGCAAAATGTCTAACCAGTTCTCCCGATATTTCCGAGCGGAATGAAAAATTATCGGTTGCGCGAAACCACTGATAATTCACGTATTTTTCATCAAAATATTTTTCGTTTCTTTTCGCGTCAACGAAATCTGAGAGGAACTCAATGTCTGTACTGAAAAAATTAGTGACAACACTACCAGCGTATTCGTAATCCAGAGTAGGAAAAAACTCGAAAAAATATTGCAGTTGGACAGATTCTTCTACAGAAAAAACCCTACAGTACGCGACGCGTAGCGGTTAGGCTGTCTGTGACAAAGGGCGATTGAAAAATTCTAGGGATGCCTCGTTCTAGTTCGTTCATTCTTTGTTTTCATCGCTACCTCCCGACCGTAACATTTCGATCGATATATACATATATATGTAACGTACGAAACGCGTCGTCGCTTTTCGATAGACATAAAATTGAGGGAGATAGATACTGCGGCAATACGTCGAACAATGTACGCGAAGAGAGATGTGCCTGCAGCATCCCTAGGGATACCATTGTCAGTTCGAATGTATCGACCGTATCGAAACATATATAAAAACAAAAGAAAACTAGTTACCGGCTCGAACGCATCGAAGCGTATCGCAAACATATATATGAACAAAAGGAGAGTAGTTACCCGCGATGTATCTATACGTTGACCAAACCTCGAGATGAGACACTGCCACACTTCCGATTATTAAAAGCGACATAGCTGTCACGGATTATTTATTCAAGAAAACACATTGATAAACTGCACGGATGAAGAATCAAAACGTTAGTAATTGTTTGTTACTTTCTGCACACGCGATCGTTCGATATTGGATCGTCTGGAGACGCCACGACTGATTGACTTTCCGCCGAAAAGCATGCATGCGGACGCCATGCAGCGCTCGGCATGCAGTGCGGGGAGTGAGCGAGGCAGACGCCATTCGCCGCGTGGGCCCGAACTCCCGAACCCCCATTTAAATCCGCGTTAAATCCATTAAATATTCGGTAATCGGCATTGTTCTACGACTTTTATCATTCTTATGAAGTTACTGCATTATTAGTGCGCGTATTGAGAAAAATATTTTCGACATTTATGCGTGTATTCATTCTTCCACGAGGTCAATGACAGCTGTTTGAGTTTTTCGAGACCGGAAATGTTTACATTACATTATCAACGACCGTGTCCTTGTAGACTCCGAGATTTTTTCGGCAGGAATCTACGAGATATCTGTCAGTACGCAATTGATTTAGTTATTATTGAAAAGTAAATCACACATTTCGTTACGATCTCTTTGACAGTTAACGTCTTTCGGTCAATAATCGTTGAAATAGCATCCTCTTAACCAAATTTTCTTTGCCGCGCCGAACTCTTAAATTCAGTGATTGTTAAACCTTTAATCATTCTTTTAAGTGCAGTGTAAAGTGTAACAAGAATCAGTGCCCATAACAATTGGATTGACTGTTTCGCGACGTTTCGAAGACATCGAAGTAGTAAGTTGACATCGATCAAAATTTATCGCGCATGCGTTCCGTCGACGACATATTGCACCTCTAATTTATAACTCGAAATACCTCGCGATAAAAACTTTACGCAGACAAATTTTTCGTCGTCGATACGATAAAAATAGCGATAGGCATACGTTAGGCTCGGGAATCAACGAAGTTTATCGATATCTCGAGTGAGAGTCTCGGGGATGTAATCGACAATTCGCGGTGTACATATGCGCGGGAATGTGCGACGGGTAGAGATTCTATAGGCGCCGAGACCGCCTCGAGCGATGTACCGACGTGAGAGCGTGTGGCACCATCTGCACTTTGCGTGGCACTATAGCAGAGATAACGGTGCGAAAGGCCTCGAAACACTTCGGTTATGTGAGCTCAAGACTTTACAAAGTGCCGCTTCGAGAAAAGATACTTCCTCGTCCGCGATGTCAGACCCTCCATTACTATCGCATAATAATAATGAGGTTGTTTATTGATGCGGGAAGAAAGTTACGAAATCATTGACGATACAAAGCTTATTTTATCGATAGTTCGATACGTATACATGCATCCATAGACTCGAATGACGAGATGCACTCACGTTGTTGCATAAGCAGCTGATAATATTGTACCAATATAATAGCAAGAAGGAATTTCCTTGTCAACTCTTTGCCAAAGTATTCGAACGACGGCACTCTTTTTTTTTCACTATCTCGTTGACGTACGGCAAATATTGATTACTACGATTGATTGCTAGATTTCTAATAATTACATGAATGGATTTCTAATCTGAGAATAAATGACACAGCGAATTCAAGTATAAAACAAACAAAAAATTCAATTGCATAGTACGTACTGTTATTCGTTGAAAAAAAGAAATGCGATAAATAAGAGACAATATATTTATTAACATTTTTCACCAAATAGAAAATTCATTAAAAATAATAAAACGATTTATTTTCGTAAAATTTGGTATATTTGCATCCGTATTATAATGCGTTAACACGATACACGAGGTATAAATAATTTTCGTAGTCTCGAGAAAATTTCGAATTTCCGATCTAAAGCTGTGATTTTTCCGATGCTTGCGAGTTATTAAGAACACTTTCGAAGTGCTGTGAAGCTATAATCGAACACAACGTGACGCGACCCTTTTCTCGTTTCGCCTTTACGCCGCGTAAATCGATCGATTTTTTTTCGATGTTCGACGAATCGTTTTCATCGATATGCACTTCTCAATCGTAATCAATATATCGAGTCTCCCTATCGTCTCGATAACTTTATGAAATCATAACACTCGCTGGAGTATCGATACAATCGATTGACTTCGATTGACTGCATGAAGTTTATTATAAGAACGATTCGTTATTCCGCGTACATTTATTTCTCCGTCGTCTCTGTGTCACGATTGCGCTTGATTTCGCTTGACTCCACTTGTCGTTGTAAACTCGTCGCGAGAGAATGTGTTAATGATACTCTTTGAACTCTACGTATTGATGAAAAAAAAAAAAAAAAAAAATTATCGCCGCGATCCCGAGTTTTGCAATCGTCTCGTTGCGCGATGTATTGGTAAATTTTCTCCCCTCGAAATTTCGAGTTAAATCTAATTTCGGTGTTTGCAATGATGATATTTTACAATTTCACGCACACGGGAATATCCCCGTAATCGCGCCCTTCCTATTTCGATACAATAAACAAACTTCCTTCTGTCGGTGATTAATGCATTAATTTCTCCGAAACTCGCTGCGGCCAGAATCGTTTGAACTGCGAACGCGCACGAGCGAGAAAATTACACATGCGCGCGTGTGTGTGCGCGTGAGAATGCTTTATATCGAACATATTTTATCCTCTCGTAGGATTATTCATGAATAAACATATAGCATTGTAGGAACAATTCCAAGCAAATACGTTCGACGCATCAACGGAAATTTATATATTTCCGTTCGCCCGATTGCTCCAATGTCCCAAAACATTGCGTATCGATTGATTTTTAACTACTCGCCACACACGAGACGATAAAGTCCAAGAGATGTGAGAAACGATTTTCACGCGTTTCGGAACGATAAATATCTATCTTCCCTATTTATATTTTCGTAGTAAAAAAAAATCTCTCACCGGTCGACAATAACGAAAAGTCAAAATTTTTCTCGTTTTTTTTTTTTTTTTTTTTTTTTTTCACGGATGTACAGAGATTCCTATATATTTTTTAATTCACCACGATTGAGTTGGTGACGCAATGGTTTTTTTTTTTTTTTGAGGTTTATATTTTTTTTCTATAGCATAAATACGCGCAGTTAATTTTTTTTTTTTTTTTTTTCATTCATTTTGTCGTCTCCCGTCGAAAACGCGAGCCGAAGAGAGGAAAATATTCCATGGGTACGTATATTCCGCAACGCCGAAAATTTATTGCTAATTACTCGTCTGCCCTGCGAACTACCCGCGGGGCTTCTATACCCGTGTCCCACGGACTCCTCTCCATTATTTGTACCATTATTATTTGCCGTCCGCGTTGTTTCACGAGACCTGTTTGTTGTACAGTCGAAGCATGTAACCGAAAACTCTGCGTCTCCCTTTCTCACTGAGTTTTCCATTATTTTTTTATAGTGTATAAATCCGTCGGTAGGAAAAGCCGTACGAGATTAATCGACCGGTCCAAAGTTCGTTACGACGCGTCTAACTAACGTTCGTCGTTATTAATGAGTCTCACTCTCTCCCTTTTGGTACGCGACTACGTACGCGGCGACCCCTTTCCCCGCTCTTCTAAAATTATTTCGTTCTCTCGCACCCTTCGCTCTCCGCGAGAAGTACATCGTAGGCGGTGCACTCTTTACGCCTCCGGGATCTCGTCAAAATTAGGTACCAAGAAGTTTCGGATAATTGAAAATATTCGCTCGACAAAACTTGGAACAACCCGCGTTATTACGCGGGCGGTACGCGGCATATTTATTTATTGAAGCTTTTCTCTCAGCAGCGTATACGCGAAGGGAATGAATAGATTATACACCAAGTTGAGTTAAAACTCTCGTTGAGATAATTTAATAACAACTACGATGGGGTACGGGAGACGAATTTTTTTTTTTTTTTTTTTTTTTTTTTTTTTCGTTTTTTTTTTTCACGTTTTTCTTGTATAAAACACGAATAACGTTGTACAACAAAGTTATCACGAGAGTACTTGTTAGCTTTATTAATTGAGAGTTGATTTATTAATTCGCGCGGAAAGTTTCGCCCACGAAATGAAAATAGCGCGTGTGTACCATTATATAGATAGCCGACAAAACGAGATTCCACGCAGCGCCGGCCGAAATTAACCAATGAGTCAGACACTGACCCGCCGGCACTTCACACAGTCGGCGTGTAGCGCGGACAGCACCGACGATATGTGGCTAAAGTCAATGTGAGTCTACTATCCCGATGCCAGACATCGATGTAAAGCGCACAAGGTCGCTATAAAATTGCAACGTAATGCAAATAGAATTAAATAGACTTTATATACATCGAATTCTTTTCGATCAATAAATCAAACGCACATACGGATATCGCTGTTGCATATCGAAACTCATATATTGAATCAAAATTCGCGTAATAATTACTCGATTTGCAGTGCATCTTCGATGAACCGATGCATTATAATTTTTTTTTTTTTTTTTTCGTACGTTATATTTTTTTTTTAAAGTTATAAATGAGATTTTGAAATAAATTCAAATGATTTTCAATGGGATAGGAATTTGGAAATTTTGACCATATAGACGATACTAAAAATATTGATTTTCCGCAATAATATTTCCGAAGAGTTATTGATTAATTAATCGTCAAACGATTTTTTTTTTTTAGCGGAAGTTGATTCGTTAATTTTGTTGAATGCATATGAATTTTTTAATAAATTTTTTCTAATTTTTGACAATCCGGTTTTCGATTTCATACGGTCAATCGGTTACCCGGAATCTTCTTGAATAAAATGCGTCGTTTTTTTTTTTGCGACAACGTATCCAAAATTCGTGAATTTTCGACGATTATAAATAAACATTTTGAGAATAACAAAAAATAAATTTATATGCATTTAGAAAAAATCGGTTGCCGGAACAATTCTTTTTTTTTTTTCGATTGTGTCGATAAGTTTTTATCATTATTATAATGCAAAATTAACATCCTTAGCGCCTTCTAAATGATACATTTTTTTCAGATTTTTATCCCCTCAAAAAATATTCAAAATTTTCGTGTTAATCGGTCTTCTCGTATTCTACACTTATATTCGATAGATATTTCTCAAATTTCTTTCGATTCTTCTCTTAATTCCTTCAGATAACGTCTCAATTTCGCGTAACGCGCGATAAGCATCGAACGTTCGCGCGTTATTTCCATAATTTTCATCCTCTTCGATATCATTTGAATCTTTCGTATAACGGTGATACGAAGCTTCTCCCGTATGTCCATTTCTCTCGTTGGTAACGTAACGAACGTGCGAGAGAGCCGGTCAGCAGATTGCGAGTTGGCTGAATAGGTACGGTACACGATATATGCTGTTTTCGCTACGAAACATGGGATCTCGAAGCAGAGAGCCCGGCAACGCCAGAGAGCAGGCAGTCGGACATCTGCACGTTTACGTGGATACGTGCGCTGCGTGGGGCAACGGAAATTTCCACTCGCACCCGGCACCAGTTTGGATTCTCGACCGACCAAGAGAACCAACGAACGAACGAAGGAGCGACCGTATCCCGAGTATATACTGTATATATATACATATATATACATATATATATGTCTATAGTACATACGAAGAGACGAGAGACGTTCAGACGAAATAAAAGCATTGGACACACCGCGGAGACGACAGCGAAATACGCGTTTACTATAGGGATGTGTTGATTTTCAAACGCAAACTCGTACAATCGTTCTGTTGACTCGGCGAATAAGTTTCTGATAAACGAATACAGTAAACGAACTATTTTTATCGCTCAAGGAAATTTAAACGAACC
The DNA here is from genome assembly GCA_934046635.1 of Buathra laborator. Classification (NCBI taxonomy): domain Eukaryota; kingdom Metazoa; phylum Arthropoda; class Insecta; order Hymenoptera; family Ichneumonidae; genus Buathra; species Buathra laborator. Next base: position 14,423,249 of record OW203900.1, read on the forward strand.
TAATTTCTCATGGCGAATGTTGACTTTCCGTCGATATTACGATTTAGTCAACTTTTTTTTTTTTTTTTTTCTTCTTTGAATGGTACGCATTGCGTGTGCTTCGAGACACGACGCTAGTTGAGTAAACGATGTAATTGAGTCATATAAAAATTTTATTGCGACAATTTTTCAAAAATGTTCGCGTATTTTTCCCGATTTTGCATTTTCATTTTTTTTTTTTTTTTTTTTACTGTACATTGAGATAAATTTTCTGGAAATTGGAGAAAAATCGAAAACTTTGAAAAAAAATTGGGATAATTGTTTTTATTTTTTATTAAAAGTGACGTTAGGATTTGTTTTATGTGATTAACAATTGCATCGTTTCTCATTTCGTTTACTCAGTAAACAAATGACTTTGAAAAATTTGAAAGTAAATATATGTAAAAAAAATATTTTTTTTACTCACCATAATGAAGAATCACTGCCTTGACGGCAAACAGGACGAAAGTAAAAAGTGAATCTCTTATCGTAAAGGCGTCTTCAAGATTTCTTCGAAAACCATCCACTTCTCGCCTCAATAAAACAACCACTTCCAGCAAATAACAACAACAACAAAAAAAATCTCCCTTGTCGTTCCTCTTGTATATATCACTTTCTTTCCCTTATCGAGAAAAAAAATATCTCGACAAAAGCAATACTGGAAATATGTATATATATGTATCACTGATATTCCTTTGGCTTTTTTTTTCTCTTCGCCGACTTATCCAAAGTCTCTCGCGTACACCTAAAAACCTGCAATGATAAAGAAAATCAATATAAAGTACATAAAGTCAATTTCAATGCGCTTAAACATCGATAATTTAAGGGTAGAAAGTCTCGTAAATATTGATAATTTTTTTTTTTTAATTCCACCATTAGGGGTAACAAAATATTTCGATTATCACTTTGTTGTCGAATAATTCATTTTTTTTATATATATATTAAAAAAATTTTTATTTAAAAAAATTTTTTTTTTTTTTTAATTTAAAAAAAAATTTTTTTTTTTTTTTAATTTTTTATTTAAAAAAATTTTTTTTTGTATTTTTTTTTTATAAATGATATATTTACCTTTATAAAAAAAATAAAAGCTCGTCAATCGATAAAAGTTATCAAATCACACGTAATCACTGTGGCGAAACGATTATTCCAAATTCGTTCCACTTATTTTTTTTCTTTTGCTATAAATCTTCAAAGATTCTCGTTATACGTAATTCTGGTGCGAAAAATCGAGTGCCGATTTAATTAGCAACGTGCAACACGATGTGTAAATCGTGTCGTATCGTTTGATTATCGCGAATTCCTTAGGCGTTCTACGAGCGCCGAGAATCTTGTATCGCTTGTGAGTAAAAATCCTTCGATTTGCGCAACGAAACTCCTCGGTATCGTTGTATCTCTGCTCTTTCAGGCAGATATTCGCTTTTCTGCGCTGTCGTGCAGTCGAAACGCTTCCACGCGATAATAAAAAAAAAAAAAAAGAATCGTCGACCTCTCCGCGGCTTTGTAACGCTACAATAGCCGATCTGTAGAGACGGTTTCACGTCGATTCGAAAGACAAATCAATGCCGCTTCTTGCTGCACAGTATCGAAAGCCTATAAGTGTTCCCGTATATTGATCATCTTGTTATTCGTGTTGCCAATAAACCTCCTCTGCTTCACCATATGACCTCCTGACAATCTAACCTGCTGACAAATAACAACGATAAATTAGCATTTCACAAATATCACAATTTTCACAATATTACTTAACTCTATCGAAATGAGGTCAAGCGATTCGCGATAACGTTTGCGAGCGTCAAATAGATGCAATAAGCATATTATACATATATATAATTGGTCTTTTGCATCGAAGTCAACGCCCTAAAAAAATTTCAAATAATTTGCGAACTTCATATCCAAAATTTAAACCAAAGTATAATTTTTTATTTTTTTTTTAAATTCGTATTCGCGTATTTTTGGCATCAATTGCATAAATTTCAACAATAGATTGCAAATTATTAATCGTAAAAAAAAAAAGTTGTATAACTAAAAGTCGCATCGATAGCTAAACTGTATGCATAACATTTTTCATAACTTTTTTTTTTTTTTTTTTTTAGATTTTATTTCCAATGTTTTTCATAACTTTAGAAATACCAAAACATCGATAAATAGTTAGAAATATTAATTATTTTATTTAACTCGATGTGACACGGAATTCCCCATATATTCTCGAAGTATAGACGCGATATGTTTATTGACGATTTATCGAAATAAAAATGTGTCTAATGCTTCGATAATCGATATTTATGTAGCGTCGCGAAATTACAATTTGTTCTTCAGAAGAATTGTAATGTCGGAGAAGTTATTTGCGGGGAGACAATTGAATGAGTAGATAATGAAAAGAACGCAACGCGTGGACACGTCTCCGGTTGGTGTTTCACCGCTCGTCGGGGTCTCTCGTCGCTTCATTGAACTTAATTTGCCGGGCGTATCGCTAAACTGGATCGCGTGTCGGGATCCAACGAGAGTGGATTCCCTATGGACCAGTCAACGGGTCGGTATGTTTATGGTACGCGTGTGTGTTAGTGAAATCGAGCGAATGAGAGTTTTGTCCCGCAAGATGAACGGGCGACCGACACAGGCAAACAGCATATATATATATGTATATATATATACGTAACCCCTTCCCGCGCGTTGACTCATCTCTCGGGAATTAACCGACTGATGGAAAGAACAACGATAACGCTCTGTAAACGCAATCGACCTCGTAAAACGAACCGCAACGAAACCCGCGCGCGTACGTTGTTCGTTATGCTTCGTCAAAATTCGTATTCTCGCCAAACCGCGAAACAAAACACGCCGACCGAACACGAAATTTCTCGCGAATATATTTCGCGTGACATTATAATTAACGCGAATAGAAAGAAAAAATAAAATGCAAAATTCAACTGACACTCATCGGGTACGGGCTGTGAGGTTGCAGCGTCTCGCTCTCGGAAAATTCTCTCGCAATTGCCCTTCTAGCCGATTATCAAACCGCAAGCCATTCACGTGCTTCTACAGTCCACGAAATCTGGAAAAAGATAAACATAACAAACGATAATCGTATTTTAGTAAAAAAAAAAAAATTCGCTCGATAAATTATACTATAATATACGAAAAAAAGAAATTTTCGAAAAAAAAAAAAAAAAAAAAAATTGAATTTATCGATAATTTTTTTTTACGATGATGGAAATTTAAAAATTTTTTTAAAAATACTATAATTAGCGTTAAATTGTATATTACACAGGTAAAACATAATATTTTATTCGAACCCTAATTTATTATATTCGTTTAACGCGATAAAATTTAAATTCATATCGATATGTGAATCGCGTGGCGATGGCATCGTTTCGAACTTTAGAAAAATCAAGGAAAAGTTCGTATCACGATTGCTTCATGGAGTATAGTCAGCGGTATTATACGTGAAATACAGATATTTGCATTTCAATTGAAAGCGCGCGCCATCGGCATTCCTTCCTGCGTTTTCTTCCCCCCTTTGCGAAGCGTACCATCGAGAGATCTTTTCTCTCGAAGGTTTTCCATAGGTGTGCGTATATAAGTATAGAAAGAATAAGATCGGTTGCGGTGAGAACGACGACGCGCGCCGGAGAGAGCGAACAGCACACATCTATGAATTTTATTCCCGTTCTCGTATTTCCCGGATCCATTGTGAACGCGCCATCTATGCTACGCGGCGCTATCAATCATTTTACGCGAGACTCCCGAAGAGAGGTGCTTCCGAGGGTTCGAAAATCGGCGTTAGAATATAGAACTCCGAACGACGCTTCGTACACAAGTCCACGTACACTCACACGCAAACATTCTCTTCTCTTTCCTCTTTATGGATCCTAAACTTCGCCACGGGAACAACTCTCTTCTTCGTTGCGTCTCGCGCTTCTTCGTAAAAATCCACAAGGCAACGCTATTTTTCTCTACACGACTATACGCGATCGTGAACTCCGCTCGAACACTCTTTTCAACAACGAAAACAACCTTCTGCACCGCGCGATCGTAAAATCCTTTTCTTTGAGGTTATAACAAGTGTTCTTCCCGTCCCCCGCGCGATGAGCGACAATATATATATGCGATTAGATCGAACTTAACCTTAAATAAAATAGTAAAATTTACGCGAGTTTATGAATTGTATAGACAATTTTTTCGACGATTACATCGAAATAAAAAAATTATATTTATCGTTTCTTCATTTTTTTAATCAGAATAGTTGAAGAAATGAAAAAAAAAAAAAAAAAAAACACGAGAAACTTTCGATTGATGAAAAAGCGAATAACCCCCGCGAGGCTTTTAGCATCGTACTGTTTCGATTCTCGGTTTGTTTTCTCGTTGCTATCCGGGAGTTTACACGAAAGTTTCCAGCGTCCCCCTTCCCCATCCTCCCTTTTCTCTCTCTGTTCCAAATAACTGCGGCATAATTAACTCGTTATTGAGAGGTTATCGAGACGCAGTGTATGATACATTGCGCTGCGCTCGTAATACAACGCGCGCACTCGCGATTGTAATGATCGTGAATAGAAATGTGGTCGATGTGGTTTTTGCTTTTATCCTCTCAGTGAGTTTATTTATAGAAAATAAAAAAAAATGTTCCTGAATTACGTGACGAATACTACACATATCCTTCACACGCGATTTTGAAAACATCGAAGTTTTCTCGTTTTTTTTTTTTTTTTTCAAAGTTCGATATTTTTTTAATATATTGGTAATGACGTCAAAAAAATATCTCTCGAGATGATATAACAATAATTAATATCAAAGAAATTAAAAATGCGACTTTAAAAATGAAAAAAACAAAAAAAAAAAAAAAAAAAACATCGATAAAAAAAAAAAAAAATTCAAGCGTTTCGGGTTTATCGAACGCGTTATATGGGGCATTGTAGGGTTAACAATATCAGTTGAACAAAGTCGGAACCGCGACCTACGTTAGCTGTTTCGCAGGTCGATAACAGTTTGGCTACAGAACACTCGCAAGTCTCGAAATCGCTTCGTGCTGATGCAGTCGCTCTGTGTGTATGTGTATTCGTCCGCAGTAGCGACGAACGAAAAGGCGGAATGTATAATACTCTCGCGGCGGGCTGGAAGCAGCTTTTGGAATCGATTGGCTTCCGAGAAAAGGAAACGACCTCCAACCACGTGCGTTCATCGCAGTCCCGGCCGGTTATAGAATCCCGAGAGGTCTCTCCGGTGGTCGCGCGAACGTAACGCGAAACGCGAACAAACGTTAGAGGCGACGTTGCCAACTCGATGCATTTCCGGTCGTGTACCGCGATTACGATATCGCAAACGAAAACAGCGAGAGAAAGAAATCGATTATTTTTTTTTTTTTTTCTTTTTTTTTTTTTTTTTTTTTCATTCCAACACTTTCGGTATCGCAAGTTAACCGATCCTATCGGAGTTATTTAATGAACGGGCGGACGAAGCGAAATGTAAGAGAATTGCACATCCCCGCAGTCGTTACACCGACGTTGAGTAACATTGTGCAACGCGAATTTGCATGTGCAATTGCCGCGAGACACGACGACGATTAGATACAAAATAATCTTCGTGATCGTTAATTCGATAACTATTCGTGTTTTATTGTTGTCCATTAAAATCAAAGATAATCAATTCACGTCACGAACTCGTCTAGGATCCTCTATAATTATCTTGGATTTAATAATTTTGATAAATCTACAGCTCGATTATCGCACGCGATGTTTTTCACAATGTAAGAAACATTTTTTTCTTTTTTGCTAAGTGAAGCGTAACAGTTTTTTACGTATTTTTATAATCGATTTTTAAATCGGAAACTTTCCGCGAAACACTGCGCCTCGATACTATTTTCGTTCGTAAGCGAGAGAGATAATTTTTAATTTTTTTTTTTTCGTTTTTTTTTTTCTATTTATTAAAAATTATTATTGATAATTTGCTTACACTGACAGTTTTGCAAATACGATTTTAACATCGGAAATTTTCCGCGAAACACTGTGCCTCGATATTATTTTCGTTCGTAAGCAAGAGAGATCATTATTTTTTTTTTTTTTTTTTTTTTTTTTTTTTTTTTTTTCGTGAACCGTTTTTTTTTTTTCTACGTATTAAAAAATATAATTGATAATTCGCTTACACCGACAGTTTTGCAAATACGATTTTTTTTTTAACACAGAAATCGTTTTAACGCCTATCTGTTGAAATTCAACACACAATGAAAACCGCGTCCTACGTGTCACAGTTTACGCGCGGATATGCGACACGCTTTCGAGAGCGTATATAATACAATTCTCGGATCCCCGCTCTCAACACGTTTCACGTGTGTCCTCGATGAAATTAAAAAACCTTCCTCTCCCCCGTTCGCCGGTTCTCGTAACAGGCGAAGTCGCAGACACGGCGCTGTGTTATATATATATGTATCCATAAAATAAACATCGCGTTTTCAGCGCTCGCCGCTGTGAAGAACTATAGCGATTATCAACTGCTTGCTTGCGTTGCTAAGAGCTATCGAATAAACCGCTCTTATCTAAAAATTTCAACGGCACATGTATGACCTGTACTGTGACGCATTTATTAGCCGTAATAATGTTGACGCTCCAGAATTTCGGCATCAAATTATTCTCGAATAACACATTTACGAAGTCAGTTAAAAATTTTATCGACAATCGAATTTTTTTTTCTCGATCTTTCCGTTCGCGTTAAAGTTCGACATGAAAAAAAAAAAAAAAAAAAAAAAGATTTTTTTCCGGGTCGGGGCATTTTGCGAAAGAATGCGCTAAAAATAGACGTCGCTGACGTCGATACGTTTGCAATACGCTATTTTCATAGTCCGCATAAAATTTCCTTCGCCGGTATTTTTTTTCCGATACTTCGAGAACCGCATAATTAACAGAAACCATCGTAAAAAAAAAAATCTTTATCGGCAAAAAAAAAAAAAAAAAAAAAAAAACGACAACGTAAATCATGCAAATTCACATGCAAACGATAAAAAGCTTCATCGATAAAGAAAAAAAAAAAATGTACAAAAAAGGAATTACGAAATAATTTCATCAAAATTCGTCGACAATATTTGAGTGATATTTCATTCAATTTACCTCCTTCCCTCGATAAAAGCGCTCACGTGTTTTCGATTACAATATAATACGCCTGCCCGGCGAATTGTGTTTGCGCGCACGCGTGGAGGGGCGTCCGTGAGGCGTGTTATTCCACAGGACGAGACAGTGTCAACGTCGGTAAAAGCGATCTAAAGATCGTAAAATCTCGAATTCTCTCGATAATAATTTCCAACGCACGTACGCAGTTGTATCGATCAATATCCTCGTTTCGCCTTTTTTCCCGATATTTTTCTCGCCGATTTTTAATTCTCTCAAAAAAAGTTAAAAAATCAAAACAAAAAAAAGAAAAAAATTCTATAGCGACTGTCACGTGATCGTTTAGTCTCTCGTTTGTCCTCGCAGCACGTGTTTTCTCGATGCCGGAGTCGTTCGGACTCTCGAATGAGCCGCGTATAATCCCCGAGAAAAATCCTCGTCGCTGTCCGCCTTTTCTTCGTCGTATTTCCCCCTTTCCTTTTCCACCCGGAGAGTGGGTCCCTCTTTTTCTCCGCGTCACACTTCGATATCTCTCTTCTGCGTTTGCGTAATTTTTGTTTTTGTTTTTATTTCTATTCTCCTTCTTCCCTTTCCTTCTTTTCGTAAGAAATTCCTTCTATCGCTCGGGCCGGTATACGGCGTTATTCGAGGACCTTTCGTCTTCGGGCGGAGCCTCTCTCTCGTCTGAGTATAAGCGCTCGCCGTGCTGAGGCAGAAGGCCGTTTCACACTGATCCCCTTTGCCTCTGGAGGCTCTATGTATACCAGCGGAACAGAGGGGCACAGGCCTATACCCGAGCGTCGAGACACTCGTCGCGTTCGAATGTTTTCACCGTTGTATTAGTTAACCAATACATTATGAATCGTTTCTATATACGCGCGATTGCTGCGCGTATGTATTACGAACGATTCGTTGTGATTTGCGAGTGTTGAAGTTACTGTTGTATACAGTGAGAACGTTCTTTCGTTGATACGCGGCGTGTCGGTTAGTCGTGTCCGAGCGCCGGCTTTGCGTTCGTGTGGTGGTCGCCCCCCTCCGCCCCCCCCCCCCCCCCACTTCGCGTGTATGCAGCGTAGCTGACGATCGTCTCGCGGTACCGACGAACACCGACCAACCAGGACGCCCGGTCTCCCCTCGCGTTTTATAAGCTCTATAGATATATATACGAAAACATATAGGTTATGTCTATGTCTATATACGCGGCAATGAAGTGAAACATATATATACATATATGTTTGATTGGTAGTTCATGGCTTCTCGGTGTTCGTAACGAGAATCCATCGCACGAGTCCAGCGACTTTAACGTCTACGAAGAAACACTTGGAAAGGATAACTTCGATAGACGAAAGAGATCGGAAAGTCACCGGGGACTCGACGTCTAATGCGAGCGGAAGATTTTTCTCGTTTTTTTTTTTTTTTTTTTTTTTACGAAAGTGTAAAATAAAAATGGAGTCAATTAAGATTATTTTGATTTCGTATGTAATTCGTTACTTTACGATAATTATAATGGTATATGCAGTGAAAATCGTGTTTAAAGAAAAAATCGTTTTCGGAAAATAATAAATATATATGTTCGATATTAGGGATTCGTAATAATTTTTTTTTTTTTTAATCAATAAAAAGCATATTAATGATTTTTTCGAATTATTTTGTTCGAAATGCGGTTATAGAGAATAAATAACGGAGGGAAAGAATTTTGCGGCCTTGAAAATTCGAGAATCCGTATATTATCGTAAGGCATATGTTTACTGTCTGTTCAGCAACACAGCATCGACGCTATAGTCTCGTAGTAACGCGAATCTTCCGCGATGTATTTCGCGAAATGCTGTTATCGCGAATAGCTTTTGACGATTGGTAAGGATCACTCAGTTTCTGTATTATCCATTGCTATCGATACTCGATTAATATTTAAGTAATATAATTTCGCGTTCGAAGTATCGGTAACAATCGAATTTGTGTTTATTACGCGCTGTGGTGAAACTGTATCGGGAATTGCGGTTTATACGTTAAACGAACGTTTATAGTTGCAAACAATGCTGCAACACCGCACGAAGGAGATTCGGTGTGCCGGGAACTCTATCTTATACCGGCGAAACGTTTAGAATGACGCGAACGACGAGGATGAGTAATCGAGTCGACCGAATCGGAGAGCAAACGAGCGTTGAATTATACCGATACATATATATCGGTGGACGATGCGCGAAGTATGCGTGTAATACGATTGATATACACCTCAGTCTCGAGTCCACTGTATTACTCCCTTTTGCGGATATCACTTTACTTGCATTTACGTGGTGTTTCATCGTTCCGAACCGTAATGCGCTCACGTGCGCACACACCGACCGCGTAACTGAAACGTTTAATCGTATTTACAGGGATTGTAGTGGATATCATTGTTGTACAACACACAACTTTGTTTAATCTGAAATTGTGCACTCGGGGGCACCGCGCCGTGTATACTGCATTATGGATCAGAATGGGAGGTGAACAATTGACTAAGTATACTTCGGACTTCGGAGTTTCTCATCGTTTAACCGCGAATTATGCATTTAAACTGCACACAGTTCAGTGTTACGACAATTTCATCCCAAATAACAATAATAATAATGATAATAATAATAATATCGATGTAAATGTGTTTTTATCATACATCTCGTGCGCTTCGGATACTTGGAAAGGGAATACATAAAAAAAAAATACATCGAAAAATTTTCAGAAAAATAAAATATTCTTATCGGTTTTATTTTTTAAGCTTTTAGCACTCAACTGCTTAAAAAGTGATTTTTTTTTACGAAAAATATATTTTTTCAATTAATAAAAAATTTTGACAATTTATGGATTTTTTATTATTTTTTCGGAGCGTCGAAAGATTATCATGCATATGAGACATGAAAACATTGTGAAGTAATAAACTTCGGGAGTGCGAGCGTAAGATAAATCGAAATTCGAGCCTAAGATTAAGTTAATGACACTAATATAGTCCAATTAAACGAACACCCGGCGGAATAATACATAGCGCGTTAATAATGACGGAGATATTCGTATAACGCGAATGAAAGATTGTGTAGAAACGCGCCGATTACAGCATAACTCTTGTGGTATAAGAAATATACATAATACACATTAATATACACCATACTGCGGAGTCCAATTCACAGTTTTTTTATTATTTTTATTTCTCGGAAATCAGACTTCGTTGACGCAAACTGTAGTACAGGATGACGGTGATAACACGGAGATTAATATGCTCTCTCATTGCCTCGAGTTTTAATAAAACTTCTACGCAAAAATTCCTCCGTTGGGCTGATCGCCGACGATTTTAATTAATTGTCGAAAAAAAATCTATTGAATTAAAATTTTTTAGATTTCTGCGCTTCTTATTATTATAAATAATTAAAATCTTTGAATTAAATTTTTTCGAAATTTTATTGAGTTAAATTTTACTTTGGATTTTTCGAAAAAAAAAAAAAAAAGATTGGTAATCGAAGCGTTGATCTCGACCCTCGAAAGGTCAAGACGAAGGTGAAAACGGTTCCAAAATGATTAAATGCTCAAAGTAGACGGCAAATATTGTAAATCATCGGCAACGCGAGAACCGGATAACTATATCGAGTATTTCAAGTTCTTTGCGTCGGAAAATGTAATCGATGTGCCAACGAAGCGCTCGTTAAATTATACGCATACATAGTAACAGTGTTTACAGCGTATATTCGATTTTACCGCTGTGCATTATACCGTACGCTTCTAATAGTCGCGAAGGTATAACGATCTAACGCTATTCGCAAGTTAGCTAAACGTTTAAGTAACGAGTTCGCGAACACGACGCCGCGACCGGCGGAGCTACTCGGACTCTCCTTATCCTCGCGCGGGAGCGATTTTAACACGCGCTTACGTAAAATTTACGCACGTTAGGGAGAGTCTCGTGAATTGCGTAATATCGGCGCGACTATCGACGACCGCTAGACTGGCGCGTTGTGTGTTTTGTCAATTCGTACGTACAGAAGAGTGGATACTGTTTTTGCAGCTCAAAGGTTTAGTTTTTGGAGTCGATAATTCGCGAGATTTTCGGAGTCGATAATTCCGAATGTATGTGCAAAGAACTATAAAAATCATCGATTTGTGACGAGTAATAGATGATAAATAATCAATTTGAAACATTATCAGAGATAATGATTAATTAATTTAAGAGTTATCGGTAAAAACTTGCGAAGAGACATTGCGTAGTATTGCGTCGATGAGAAGACGATAATTTTTATAGCAGTTTTGGTTCGACGAGTATCTACAGTGAGATTGTCGATGATAATATATCGCGTTTGGTAGGATTCACTATTAATACATTAACAAGTCATTGGCTAGAAATGAATCATCAAATCGTTACCTATCATTGGATTTTGATAATCGAATGAACGATTAACACCTCACGTACGGAGGAACCTAAATATTTACATCCGAATTTTTCGACCAGTCGTTACCTTCAAATGCTTCGTTTAACTATAAAAAATCACGAAAAAAATCGGAAAAAATTTGTAAAATAACGTTGAATTGTTGTTTTTTCGATGGTTCCAAAATATTTATTTTACGCTCATGTGTATCATTGTTACGAGCAAATGAAATTAGCATTCTAATTGGACGGCAAAAAGTCTCTCGTACGTGAAGGGTTAACGTGATTTTCCGATAAATCCGATAAAATTTATGTCATTTAAGTATTCGATATTCAATGTTATTTATTTTTATTGCTGGAAATTTAATTATACTTCGAGTAATTTTGGGTGATATATGGATATCGTCAATGGAATGTGTCGTTACGCTAACGACGTCGCTGTCGCTTTATGGAAATGCAATGTACAATAATATCCCGAAAAACGGCAGCATTATTCGTTATTGTAATCGATTGCGTCAATTTTGCTGACGATATCACCCAAAATTACTCCAAAGTTCGAAAAAATTAAGTTTGTAGCGATTAAGATCGTTCGATCTTTCGCCGAATATAGACGTCCGGTCGATCGATGGGAGCAGAGAGGTTAGGTGTATCGAGCGTGTAATGCTGTAAGGACGGTTCACTGTACCACAACACACGGGATCAAGCGTTCCGGTTTAACTAATTGTAATTGAGCACTGGCAACGCTAATTCCGTTCCGTACTGCATGACCCCGCGGCACTTAATATACATACTATAGCAGCATCACACCAATCGATAACTACAATCTATTATTGTAGCAGCCGAGCACTAGCGACGAACAGAACAGATTCGCACGTTTAACCCATCAAACCACCAAAAACCACCAAATATACAACACACTTTTGAATTTTTGTACATTATAGAAAATTATTCGAAAATCGTAACATCCTCGACGATCGATGCCCCTATATTACAATATATTTCGAAATTGCGTTTAAATCGAAATAAATTAAAAACGAAGGAATATAACCGAATAAAACATTAGTAGATATGTATTTTTATTGTTTTTATTGTTATTGAAAAGGGAATACTGAAAAAAATACATCGCTAATTGGTGACGAAAAAAGTCGAAAATTTTTAAAAGTTTGAAATTTAATGCACTTTTAGTAGATTTTTTTATGCCTAAACAAATGAATTAAATTCAATGTACAAATGTGATAAAAAATTAGTGTACCGTATAAAAACTAAAGTCGATATATCACATTTAACAATTTACATTAATTTTCCTATAAAAGTACTTTAATTTAAAAAATTCATTTTAATTTCACCGTAAAAGTACATTCATTTTTCATAATTATTGTAAATTAAATTCAATTAACCTGTTTATGCATAAAAAGCTCCGATATACCGGTACATTAAATTAAAATTTTTTTCGCAGTCCGATATTCGATCGAAAGCTCTCGTTTAATTTTCTCCGAAACTCTCGTGACTGCAAATGATAATTAATCGACAACAGACACATTATTTTTCTCGCTAAAATAGCCTCTCTTTTTCCATTCTCGGCAACGTGACCCGACTACTAAATATAGTTCTCTATCCACAATTAAACGTATTTTTTTTCGTCTCGAAAACATCGAAATAGCCGACACGATTGTTACTATTTTCTGTGTCAAACGCATCTGCATATATTCGTCTATTGTTTCGATAGCACTAATCGCACTTCTACGAAGTCCAAGTATCTCGATAGAGTTTCTTCAATTCGCATGATACACATGTCACTTATCGTTAAGAATAACACCGGTATCGCGAGGCGAAGCCACGAGTGGAAGGCTTATAATAGCTACAAATACATATCCATGAAACTCAAGATGAAGCAGACACAGCCGGTTCTATCGATTATCCTGATAGAGATCAAATTATTTATTCGCTTGGAGAACGCGCGTGACCCCGATTATGCCGCTTTTTAATTCGTTTGCTTTCGCATCGACGATTCTCGCGTTTAAACAGAGTTTAATTATTATTTCTCGTCATCTGGCGAACAGATCGAGGAAGAAAATTCGCCAATTTATGCACTCCGATTGTTATAAAATACCCTTATAAATCGAATTAATAATAATTCTTCGCCCAAATTAACGATAACGCGACACAAAAGTAAAAAAAAAATTTAGTTAATTTCGCTATACACCTTATCTACAATTTTTTTTAAATTATAATTATCCTACAATCGTAGTTTCTATTGTTCTCTACCGCACCCCGTCGTATGACTAATTCATGAATAAAAAGAATGAGAATTGTGAATGTCAGCCTCGGGGTCAGTTGAAAATAGAACACCGACTTCAATGAAACTGAAGAAGAGCCCAAAGTATAAAAACGATTGCAATCAAACCGCAGCGCGAAGCATATTTTGATAAGTTAAAAAAGCAATCAAATTTATTGAGCGGTTTACCTTTTTTCGATCTCATAATCGATTATTAATAATTCCCTTTAGGATTAGAGATAAGCGAAAGCTTAATACCTTCGCGATTTCCATCGATTCGAATTTGCGTAATTCGCGTCAGCCATTAATCTCGATCATTATATCTAAACCTTATAGCGTTCGAATTTTCTACGTGCATTATACATATATATCTATCCCCGGTATCTTACGATGAGATCCTTTACGATCTTCTATCTCACCGCGGAAAGGATGGAATCTCATCTCTCCGGCATACATTATAGTATATTTCTCCCTTACGTTGTCTAAATTCATGATGGATAACGCGCACTGGAGAGCACCATCGCTCGTGTGCACCAAGTCGAAAGCGAGAGTTAGTTGGATAACGAGACTTACTACGCGATTCAACGAGAACTTTACGGGGGCAGAAACGTGAACGTTGTATAGAGGAAGTAGTCGAGTGTATGAGAGACGGAGGATGAGAGAGGAGAAAGAGAAAGAGAGAAAGAGAGAGAGAGAGAGTGGAACAGAAACGTCAGTAGAGCAACGAGGGAGGGGACGGGGTTGATATTCGAATGGGAGGGTGCGAGAGGGCGAGAAACGTGCAAATTAAATTACTCGAATCGCGTGGCTCCGGAGTCGACGCGGGGGGAGGGCGGATCAAGTACTTATCCGACGCATTGAGTCGAAAATGAGAGGCACTCGGGCATAGAGTTAAATCTCTCCACTTCGAATTTACAGCTCGAATAAGCGGCTGAACGGGCGTCAGGCACTCCACCGATGGTACTTACACCTGATACTATGAATTCTATATATACCATTGTATACGATCTCTGTGTCTCTCGCACGCGAACGCGTGCATTTATATGCCGGGGATCATTAGCGCGAATTTGTACTTTAAATCTCTCGCTAATATTCCAATTATGTTCGGCTTCATATTTCACCCCGAGATTATCAACGTCGATTGACGCGGATTCGTTGAAATTTAATATTTTCATCATACCGATTTTATTTTAAATGTTTTGAAAATTTATTAAATAAAATTGCGAATTATCGCAGATAATACAGAGGATTTGGAGCCTTTTGGATGCTTCAATTGGCTTTGTAAATTTTGAGATTTCCTTTCGCTTATCCGTTTTATTATAGCGATCGATACAGAAAAATCGGCAGTATATCTATAGCTTAAATATTATACACGCACTGTAGCGCCTGATCGTTGACGCATGAAATAAAAAAAAGTGTGCCGAGTCAGTAGGTTTTATCTCGTTCCACTTTTTTTTTTATAACACCTCTGGATACCTATCACATGAAATTCGCGCGACACACACGTGTTCGGAGCCGCGGAATCGGGAAATAAAATATGTACGTGCCGAGGCCGGTTTCAATTTCCGATGGCCATAATACCCAACAGCTTTTCCCCATAGGCAACACGCACCTCGCTACTCCTATACCTACTGGTAGTTTTCTCATCCGCTCTCTCGCACTCACGCTGATGTATGATTTTGTTGTGCTGTGATTGTTACCGATACTACGGATGACCCTGTTTTGCCCGTTTATCCTCGTTTCGCTTCAGCGTGAATTATTCGACCGGCACCGGACCTCGACGGCGGAGCACGATTTTCGAGGCCAGTAATTTTTACCGATTTTTCAACGCGCTTTCGTGATCAACGACCGTATTACGCTATACGATATTACGTCGCGTATATCGATCGACGGGCTTTCGATCATACGAGATAACGAATTATCCGGAGAACGGGATAAATTTTAGAATCTATGGCTATCCGATCACATGAATTCGATTTGTAATTTTGTCACGACGAAGTTTTCTCTTCTGGGATGGGAATTAACCGTATAGAAATATCGACGCTGCGCGCACGGAATACAAAATTCGTTGGTGACGAGATTTCGTCGTAATCTCTGGGCTCATTGCGGTCGTTCTGTTCACGTGGAAGTAGATACAGTTGCAACGAAAACGAAAAAAAAAAAAAAAAAAAAAAAAAAAAAAACGTTTCCAGCAATTATTTATGGCTACTTGATTAAAGCTTTCGTCGCTATCTAATGTCACGCAGAAATTTTTTTATTTCAATTTGCCATGTGATTTAACTCGTTTTTTTTTATCGATGTTATATCGAAAAGCAAAAATACGGACTTCAATAACAATACAAAAAAAAATAACTTTTTGCCAAAAAAAAAAAAAAAAAAGTATTTTTTTCTCAATAATGGCCCTTTAATTATTTTGCTCTCAGATTAACATTTTATACTTATTCTGCTGATTGAACGAAATTGGGGAATTTGAAAGTCGAAGAAATATTAGAGATTTCGCGGTTTCGAAAAAAAAAAAACTTTTACACGAAACGGGTATTGCAATTGACCCGATCCATTCCAGAAGTACAAGTGACTCAGTAATCTAACGTCCATCAGCTATAGCGGTGGTCTCGAGAAATTGTATCGATCCGAGAATACACGACTCAGACGACAAGTGTTTTTCTCGGGTCGTGGCGTCTTGATGACGGCACAACGCTTCGACGAATCGATATTAGATGTTATTCTCGTCTTGCATCCAGAAAATTATCCACTTCGTTCTCTTCCGACGTCCTTCGCAATCTCGTTCCATATTGTGCATTTTTATAGTCTGTTATATAATTTACGAGTCGAGAAGAAATCGCTGTAATCGAACTAATCGTTAAGGACTCTCAATCCTTTTATGTTATATTTTTTTTTTTATCGATACGATTTTTTACCGACGTTTACTGAATTACGATTTTTCTATAAATTAAAACAAAACGAAAAAAAAAAAAAATCAGATATTTTATTAAAATCAATATATCTTTTAGTATTTTCATTTTTTGAGACAAGCGAAAAGTTCGATACGCTTTTAGGAGAGTATTCTTGATGAATACTTTCCCTCGGGACAAATGTTTATTAGCCTTCGCATTCATCGCAATGGTCTCTTCGTCGCGGATACAAGAGATAATTCCCAAAGGTTCTCGCGCTGAATCCTCAACAATTTGCGAAGCTTTATAAACATCACAGCACCCGCATCCCTTTCATCTTGTCAACGATGATGGACAGTTTTCTCAAATAAGAACACAAAACAAGATTCTCGTTACTTTCCCTCAGGTTTTCTTCAAAAGCATCAAAGTGTCTCAGTATATCCATAAAAGATACTCGAAAAAAAAAAAAAAAAAAAAAAAAAAAAAAAAGGTATCCTCAATTAGTATTTAATTGAGAAAAATGTCTATCATCATTGAGAAGATGTTTTCAGCGATGGAAAATTTTTTCACTGAAACAGAAACCGAAAATGCGCGGCTATTTTTTCTCAGGTATCTTCACCCCAATATCCGGAATTCGTCGGAGACTAATATGCATATCAGATGTTTCTGTTTGCGGAATAATGTGGTACTGTGGCAGAAGTTGGGATCACTATCGTGTGGTGTGTTATATGTAACAACGATTATAATGCCATATGGAAACTCCGGTTAGGGAAAATCGCGGATTCAACGAAGGATACGCGACGATATACGTCTAGGAGATTCCGGAAACTCGGCCGCAGTTGTGTACTATGTTATCCACGTTCCAAAGTGCGGAAACTGCGTTCCTCGAGGCCTCCCTTTTCGCTCCCCTTTCGCTCTCCTCCCGCCGGTTGTTCTCTCGAATTCATGAAATTTCAAGCCGCACTTATACACAAACCGCATCCGAATCGCGTCATGTATATCACGGTAATATAGTTTAGTAGACGCCTAGTAGTTCTCAGCTTAGAGAGATCTGTGCAACGGGTACAGTGAGGCTGTGCAGCCAGAAGTGAACGTGCATATTCCTGAATCTCATAGGGTATGGTACTTGCATCTGCCCATGACAAGGGTTGTTTCCCAAAGTTTCGTCTCGCCCTGTAGACGATGCTGTACTGCCGGTGGTGGCGATAGTGTCGGTGGTATAGCACAGGGCGTCTATTTCCCTTTAGCACCCCACCGACACCGCAACTTCCCCAAACGAGCCTCTAGAGCTCACGGTAACCGTTAATGACGAAGGAGCAACCGTTATAATCGTTCCACTGTGATCCTTATCCGATGTCACTAATTAATTTGGTAACCAATCGATCGAAAATGGAAAACTGATAATACAGAACCCCAAAACAAAAAACAGCAACATTTTTTTGTACGATTTATACTTTCTTTTTAAACAACTTGGCGTCGAGACGCTTCCGCGTCTCTTGATACTGATATTTTTCGTAACATTCACGTGTTAAAAAAAATATATAATTTTTTTTGCTAGCCATCATCGACACTGAAAAAGAATATAAAAGAATAAAGAATATTCTATACCGCGATATTGCAATTATTTTTCCATCCGCGAAAGGATTATATTTCAATCATTAACCTGATGTAAAGATGCAAATTTGCCCCAACGAACTGTAATATGACTCTTCATTGGGCGGTATGTTTCGTTGTGAAGTCAAAAAAAGAACATTGCTATTTCATTTGTTACGCGGAATTTGGTTGAAAATCTTAAAAATATTTGTATGCGAGATAATAATAATAATAAAGAAAAAAAAAATAAAAAAAAATGCGTAAAACTGCACTATCGACGTTAACAACGCAATAAGCCGCAGGTTCGGCCTTTTGAACTAACGAGCTGCGATCTCTACATATCCTATGCTGCGTGTTCCACTCAACAGACTTCTCCTTCCCATAAAAAAAATAGTATAATTTTTAAAACGGCACTTTTTCGCCCCGCGCTGAAAATGCCGATCAATTTTCTAAAGAGCGCTTTATCGCACAGAACGCAGAAAATTTTCTTCATTTCTCGTCAACCTTTCATCGTTGCTCCACCGCTTCAAGGCGTCTGGTATAAACCCCTATTAGCTAATTGATTAGCTTTTGTCTTTCGCGCGAAACGTTGATGCGTGGTTCACATTTCAACGATCCTCTTCTCGTCTCCCATTGCGATACATCTGCGTGTGATAAGTGGATAACGCGCAGAGTCTTCAGTGTAACGATTATTTGCCAAGAAGAGTCCTTCCGTTCTCGGCATATATTTCCTCTCCGGTTTCCGTACCAAGACGCAAATTATATCGTATTCTACGAACTTAACGCCGCGTGGGATATAGACACGATATTTAACTCATCATCGCGGTCTCCTCCTGCGCTAAACTTCGTTTAATCCTCGAGTCGTTCTTACCGGCAATTCTCTTCTCTCGTGCGTTTCATATCCAATTCTCATACCCGACATACATCCGTGAGATCTTCGCTTCCCCGGGCGCGTCTGGCAGTGTTCAAGCATACGACTCTCTCAGGCTTTTCGTTCTCTCGATGCGATGCGCTCTCGAGAGAACGCGATTAAATGAAATTACAATCACTGTCTTGGCTTCTAAGCTTCGCGGTTGTGCGCGTATTCGGCGAGCGATTTAGTTTCACCTGCTCATCAACTCGACGACACTTATGTCTTATATTCCCGACGCTCCTGCGTACTTACAACAGCGAAGGAAGCGGTGGAAGAGCGGGAATTCGCGATAGCGTACGCACTTTCATCTATGGTACTTATACCGCTTCGCGAGCTCACTGCAGTTTATCTCGAACGCGGATCACGTATCGAGATAAACGAATCTCCGCGTACAACCACACCGACTTCGTCGTCGAGTGCACCGTACATAGAAGAGCAGTAGTCTCGAGTTTCATGCCGATCTTTGACTCTATCGCAAGCTCATCGTGTGTTCTCCACTTTGCTTTTTCTCATTTAATACTCTCCCAGTCGCCCTCACCTACTCGCCTTGATGTTTCTTCGGTTCTTACGGAAGCCTCGAAACATCCAACGGAATAGAAGCTGAAGAAGCGAAGAAACGAAACGATTCTACTTCGTTGAAGTGTGTAAAGCGTTTATTCCGAGAAGCGGGGGGGTAAAATGTGCTCTTTTGCGCGGAAAAGAGAATTTTCTTTTCGACGCGATAAGAGGAAAATTTAATAAAATCCATCCAATGCACTTCACTGGAAGTTTATAAAAGATAAAGACAATGGGTGGGATAAGCTGCGATGTTAAGTTTATCGAAGAGAGATATTAGATTATATATTTATTTATTCATTTATTCACTCATTACACATTCATAATGTTGACGGGCAAAGCACATGCAATTACAAAATGATAAGAATCCTTTCGAATATAAGTATTCTGATGTCAATTGTAATAATAATAGAAAATAAAAAAAATCAATCGTTTTTTGTTTGCAAATTACCAATATAAAGATTTTTATATCATATTTTACGATATATTTTTAAATAAATAAACAACGTAATTACATCGATATCGGATATTGATTTTGGTTGATTTATTGATTTTCGTAAAATTTCTCAAGATTCTTCGAAGATATTTGTTTATTGAATCCAATTGTTTCGACGCTTCTTATATAATGTAAACGCATCGTATATATATATGTATATATCTAAGATTAATGTGAAATCCCATTCACCGAAGACTGTTGCGAAGCCATTACGTCTCGTAATTCCATTATACGATTATTCATCTCAAATTTCTCGCTAAGACGCTCTCTCACCGTCAATTCTATTATTACAAATCGTTAAACAATGTTAATCCCTATTGAATAATCGGAGTCTCGTTACTCGAACTCGGCGGGGCGGGGGAAGGGGGAGAGCGCCCTTTAACAATTCGGCAACCTTCCGCCTCGACGAATTACAGACTGATAATACGAGTAAAATTTAATGGCGAGAACTTTTCATACTTCCAAATATTCGAAAGTACGCGAAGATAAAAGTCTCGCGAAGTTGATAAAGTTAAGGGAAAAAAAAAAAAAAAAAAAAAACGGAGAAATATCGAAGATTGTTCGCGAGAAAATAGTTTCAGTATGCTGTGTGCGCCGAAAACTTTTCACTTCAAACTGATTAAACGTTGTGGCGGTCCGATAATCGATTCAACGCTTTGAGCCTTCTATACCACGTTGCTTCTCTGTTCTCGAGGAGTTCGAGCCCCACGAAGCTTCCAATATTATATCTCAAGCGGTTATAGATCGAAGGAGAGGGTGGGAGGGGTGGATGACGAGCATTAAAAATGTATGAACCGCACCCGCGAACGGCCACTTGAGACAATTTTAACGCAAAAGTTGTTTTTTGCTGCCGGAAGTGAGTTAAAAAATAAATAAAAAAGAATAACGAAGAAAAACATTAACGACAAGAGTTACGAAAAGCGACAGCGATGTCAGACGCGGCAGGGGAAAGAAGTCTCCGGAGAGCAGTCTTCACGCGGAGGATGACAATCATTTAAGAGATTTTTCAATATTGTCTCCCTAACTTCCGGTCCGGTGAGGCTTCACTTATGCGAGAGGAAGCCACGCAAAAAAAATAAAAATGAAATACATTAAAGCAGAAAAGCGCGGAATAACGTAAAGTAGGACGAGTGCAGAAGACTGCGGGAGAAAGATAGAGATTAGCGGGAGAGAGAAACGCGCGAAAAAGATATAAGCCGCGTGGCAAGTTGGTCGTGAGGTCGCAGGAGCTAAGGGAGGGATCGTAAACCACCTCGTCGGGACCCTCAGGCTTCGTTGTAAAGACTGCATTTAATAAACTCATCCCCACCCCCTCCACCCCCGTCGAGGCCCTCCGCTCTTCTACCATCTTCTCTCTTTTTTTTCACCTCAACCAACCTTTTCCTCTTTTCCCACCAACTACGAAAGTTTTGCATTTAGCCTTTGAGAATTTAACACCTCAAGAGCGGGACATTTCACTGCCGGGGCACCCCGACGGGCCCTTTTCATCCCTTCCGAGAAACCCGCGATCTTTTTACTTATCGTTTTTTTTTGCAGACACCCTCCCTTCTCCATCTGGTCACAAATTCTTCTCTCCTTTTCTTTCTCTTCTCGCCCTTCTGCATTTCACATTCGCCCTTCTGGTTCCCCGACACTTTTTGCGCTCGACAAAGATTTTCGTGGTTTTTTTTTTTTTTTTTTCTAAACTTTTCTCGCCGTAAGTTATAGTAGGCGAGAGAAGCGCGGCGCGTATACCTTAGTATTATAGTAGCTCTGTTTTTTTTTTTTTTTTTTTCGCCATGTCCGACCGCACTTATTTTATACCACTATGCAACACAAAGCTTCCCGCTGGGGTTTCGTGAATAAATTTGCATCTATTATACTCCTTTTCATTTTTTTTTACTCTGATTCCCTTTACTAACCTTCTCGTGGCTCTGTGAACTCTCGCGGTATTCGCGGGGGTATTTGCCGAGCAATTTTATCGCTTGCGTAAGTGGTACCGCATCTACTTGGTGGGATCCTTCATACATCGTACTATCTTGTCTACTCGTCGTTCAAAGGTGCGCGGAAAACGAAGTACGGTGTTTGCTATTTTGTTTACGTTATGCTATTACTCATACATACCTCGACGAAAGTCATAAAGGCGTATCTTCTGCATGTAAGCGTATAATATTACGCCTTTTAGGTTATAGTAACGGGCATATAGGGTACGTTATGCAGTGTGGAATATTGCAAACAGTGCATACAGAAGATGAGAGAACGAGGAGACGGGAAAGCGAAACGAGGGGATGGGAAAGGTATGAGCGCGCGGAGGGGTTGGTATCCTCCTCGTCGACGATGTTGGCTAAGCCCTCCTCGACGTCTTGGGTTCTGGAGCGATTTAGGTGCGCCGGTAAACACGATCTTGCTATACCGCAGAGTTTGCGCGCTACCGTCGCTTTTGTACAACGTCGTCGTGCATACGGGAGCGAGCGTGAGAGAAATATATTTCTCACTCGCCGCGACCTGAATCGCGCGACGTCTACGATAGAGCCGGCGGGGGCTTCTGTGTATCCTGGCTTCTTGGAGGTCCTCAGAATTTCCGAGGACTTCTTGCCGGCATTTGATTATAATCCATGAACCCGCGATCACGACCAATGGACAAACATAGTCGTCGAGCCAACCATACGGTTAATACATAGTGGAATAATACAATACCTGAATACGTTAGTGGGATATGTGATAATCGATTTTCTTATAGAATCCCCACAAAAAAAATTTATATGAATTTTTTTCCCTCAACCCTCGAAATTATAGAACGGTATTTTCATTTTTTTTATTTGAAAAAAAAAAAAAAAAAAAAAAAATCGGAGGTTTGGTTATTTTCAAGTTGAACGCTTTTGCAGATAATCGTTTCGGCGATTGATTCTATGTAACTATGAGTCGGTGATTTTCTGCTTATAATAATTGGAAGCAATAATTAATGTAACCCTCTGCGGCGACTGCTTGACTGCGTAATTGCTTTAGTTATGTTACGTCGGAGGTACTAAGGAAATCCCCCAGCATTAGGGCCGAGAGATCGATAAGTCATCGATGGTCCAGATGACGCATTCTCGTCAGACACGCATGTCTTAGAGAGCTGTCGCTATGTCGCAGAGCTGTTTGCGCGGTCTATAGCCCTCAACCCTCGAAACATTACCCCCCCTCCTTGAGTTTGAATATCGACACTCCGATTATTCAATAGGGATTAACATTGTTTAACGATTCGCAATAATATATTTGACGGTCAGAGAGGGAGGGTGGGGTCTCTCACTTAATTATTGTTATTATGTACAATTTAAACGATTGTAATCGTACAGACGACATTTTTGGGACACATACGCTTTATGATTTATCCTCACATAGGGGAAACGGCGGCTACTCGACACACGTGGCACATCGGCAGACGCGCTGTAAAAACATCGAAAATTTCGGGCGGCGAGTACCGCACTCTATGGAATTGTGTACATACCATAGTATTTACTCTAATTCCATAGAGTGTTTACGTGTTGCGTAGAATCGTCCGGTTTTTTTACTGCGAGTGTTTCAACTTACTTCGGTCGCTCCTAATAAATATTATCAGAGGCTTTTTTATTTACAATATAACAATATTATGTAAAAAAAAAAAAGAGAAAAAATATTTAAAAATCATCTCAAGTGCTTTAAAATTTGACAAAACTCTGACATTGATTGTCAAATATCAAATTTAATTATGGCGGAAATAGATAACTGTCAGTGTTGCCAAAAAATGTGCTTCTCGGAATTTGAGCTTTTGGTATATCTCGGCACGGCACGTTCTCGAGTCGCGTGTCACAAAGCGCGGTAGTTACAAAATCGAGGAGAAAAACAGTCGAAAGACAAAGTCTTTCGTTGTGAGACGCACGTGTACCGTACGATTCGAGAGACCAGACGCTCTGATATAACGATAGTTCGGAAAATAGAACTACAAACCAAACCGTCGAGAGGGATGAAAGACGAAGGAGAAAGAAGGGTGGGAGGGGGGTAGAGCATCTCGAATGGGTGGGAGATAGATGAGATAGAGGCATTCCGCGACGCCACGTCGCGCAGCTCTCGAATTCGCATAGCGCGCCGACCGATTCACGCGGATGTCCGAGAATTTCACCGCGTCACGCACGCGTCATGACTATATAGACGAATCCGTCGATATAAATAAGCTTCGTACAGCCACTCCTCTCCTCATCCCTGTCCACTCCCTCTCGGTATTACGCTGGCGAAGCGTGCGGAAGTTTACTAGACGGCGTGTCAGAGATCTCCCCTAAGAAATCGCAAACGATGGTACACTGTGGATCGATACCATTCCGCCGCTCCTTCTATTTTTGTTTTCTTGCTCTATCACGACTTTCTCATCGTTGTGTCGTTGCTATACAACTCTTGTCTAGACATCGCGAGGGACGGAGAGAGAATAGTTTCGCGGGAAACTCACCCGCTCTCTACGCTACGACTTGAAAGTTTAATCGAACAGGCCGCGGGCCACTGGCTTCTGCCGGTTCGCGATAAGAAACGTTTCTATCACAGCTTCGTTCTTTCGTTCCTAACTTTTTTTTTTCATAATATCTCTATCCAAAGATTGGGATCTTTAGTTCAATTTCAAGTTTTTTTCCCTTTAAAATCTCAGTCCGAATCACAGAATATCAATGAATAGAAGACGGTTACATTTATGCAATAATTCTTCCCCATTTTTTCCACTCATTCGTTAATGATTCGCGGGATTCGCAGTTTCGTAAGTTTAATTCCGAAATTTATTAAAAAATAATATCTCTATCGAAAGATCGAAATTTTGCTCCAATTTCAAGTTTATTTTTCCCTAACGGCTTCGTCTGAATTACGGAAAATAATTTTTCCCTTTTTTTCGCTCGTTCGTTAATATTTCATGGCGGTTGCGGTCGAACGTCCATTACACCATCGCAGGCAATCGCAAAGTTCATATTTACCACTTCTCATGGAGTTCTCGCGTAACGCCCACCCGCTCTCGATGCGTAACCCGCGCGTCACGGTAGATTTTCCCTGCGTCACGGCACATTCTCTTTGCGTCACGGATTCATCATTCATACGAAAAAAAAAAAAAAAAAAAAAAATCGTTGATGCTTTTAGAGTAGACAGGTAATAATAATCTTGAAGCTATATAAACCGCAGCGCTCGTAGGATGTTTGGAGCGTAAAAATAAGGTTTATTTTTAGCGTAAAACTTGGCGATCATTAGCCAAGGTGATGCGTTATGCTAGAGTCGTTTTGGCTGTCCGTTCTAAAAGCTACTTGACGGTGGGGCGCTTGAGAAGTGGTGTAGTCGACCAGCATCGTCGATCGTATCAATCATTATCCACTAAACCCATCTGGCGGCCTTTAAATAACATATACATAACGATCTCGAAGACTGTCTAAACAACTCAGGAATTCATAGCTTTTTTTCTTTGGCTCCCCAAATCCCGTATCTTCTTTTCTTCGGAAAAAAAAAAAAACGGCGTAAAACTGTACCGGGCGTAAAAATGTTCAGTTTCTACTTCGTCACCTCTCGTGTATATAAAAAACAAACCTATAAGAACGCTCGGCGCATTGTCGAGTTGTCATCAAGATTTCCGTCATATCGTTCTACATTTTGACTCAAACCCGTGCCGCGTTCTTTCCTCGTCACATTTCCATTATTTACTACTCTCTTTTTCATTTTCTTCGCTGTTTCCTTTTTTTTATTATTATTTGTCTTGTTGTACTTTTTTTTTTTCGTAATCTTCGCTCGGTAGATTCGACCCTCTCAACACCATTTTTGTTCTGTTCTTTTTCGGTTTTTTTTTTTTTTCTTTTTTTTTCAATTCTTTCTTATTCTTTTCGCTGCTTCCGAGACGATGGATAGGGGAGGTTGTACTTCTGGCGAACAAAACGATCCAACCATCTATACCCGGTGCTCACCTATACTCTATCCACCACTACTCTTCGGCACTATTACCGGTAGTTGTGCAGCTGATACTATTCCTCTTACCTCTTTTCTCTCTCCGCTAGTGTTAGACTAACCTACAGACGTGCCTCACACCCTCGCGTCGTCTCGACGGAAGATAAACTTTTATTATTGAGGTGCTCGCGCGCGCGAGCCCTCGCGTTGGCTCCTCCTATGCCCTCTTCTACTCCCCTTGCGTCCGCGAGTTCAATTTTCTACCTCGAAGACTTATCCATCTTCTCGAGAGCGCTAAAGTTTTACCTCTATCCCCAACAGAACACCCCTTTATCTCGCTCGCTCCTCTTGTTCCCCGTGCGCCCCCCTCTATAAACTACACCAACGTCGCGATATCTTTCTCCGACATTACGAAGTTCTTTCTTTTTTTTTTTGCCTTCTACACGACACTCAAAATATTCGTGCATCCATTCACTTCCGGTAAGCGTGTAGGAACTTCGTCGCTTTGCGACTCAAAACCGGAAACAAGGACACTAACGGATTACCCGCGTGAGAAGAATCCCCGTAGAACTTCTTTCTTTTTAGTGATTAAACGAATCGTCAGGAAACCGAAAAACGGTGATAAAAACAACATTTTTGTAAACGGGATTTTGAGAATTTTTTTTTATTAATCTGTCGCTCATTTTTTATTCTTTGAAGGCATTTTTTTGTCATTTTTTCGGAATTTTCATTTCGTAACTGGAAAACGAATGACGGGAATGAAAACAATATTTTTTGTGACTTTTTTTTTAAACGACGCAAAAACAAATTTTTTTTTTTTTAATTTTTATTCTTGGAAGACATTTTTCTTTCATTTTTTTTTTGCTTTAGAATGTTAAATAAAATTTAAATATAAAAGAATTATTTTTACGAGATATCGAGTATAATTGTTGTTTTTATTCCTCCAAAGAATTTTTAATCTCAAAATCGAACGAAAAATTACGATATAAAAAGATCGATTAATAAAGTAAACAATTTTCATATTGTCTAAGGATCTTTATTTTCCTGTATTAATCCGCCAGTCTCGATATTATTAAAAACAAAATTAAACAAACAAAAATACATACAAATCGTTCTTACGAATGACACATTAAAACTTAAGCTTACGCGTGCATAAAAAACAAAAAAAAATCCACAATATTTGTTCATCGCTTAAACACGTACACAATAAAAATATTTAATAATAAAAAATACACAAAGAAGAAATTGGTTTATCCGACTGATATGATGCGAGGAAGTTTCAGTGGTCCCTTTGAGATTTTAAGCGCATCGATATTTACGCGCAATGCAATAGTATACATTAAAAAAAAAAGATTTTTTTCGTTCATCAAAAAGTTTCCATATGTATGGTGTCCTGAATGTTCGAATAAGCGTTGGGCACAGCTCTGCTTCGCTGTCCGTATCTCGGATCCGAGTTGTCGTCTTCAAGCTCTTCGGAGAAGTTGACCAGCACCTGCGCGACAAAATTTAAACTGTTTTCAAACTTCCGATCCCCTGCACCGAGCGCTCCATACAGCGGAAGCGTTGAAAACTTTCGAATTCGTATCTTCGCTCGGAAAAACATTCACGCAGGTGAATCTAAAAACCTTCTCGTGCCACGAAACTTTCTTATGATCTCAAAAAAAAAGTTTACCCGACTGGGTGTATTCTCGCCGTTATTTGCACGACTAATAAAACATGAAGAGCGTAACAAAAAAAAAAGGAAGGGCGTTATATAATTCGTCCAACTGCGGAAACGTGTCCCTAATATACCGAGTCTTATACTTCCGTTCTCGTATCTCATAACAAACGTGA
The DNA here is from genome assembly GCA_934046635.1 of Buathra laborator. Classification (NCBI taxonomy): domain Eukaryota; kingdom Metazoa; phylum Arthropoda; class Insecta; order Hymenoptera; family Ichneumonidae; genus Buathra; species Buathra laborator. The sequence goes on from OW203900.1 coordinate 14,451,190, forward strand.
CTCCGTTGCAGCGTTACCAGCCAAACCTCTTCCCTATTTCGCTATCCGAGGAGACAGTATAAAATAAGGGCGCGAAAGAGACGAAAAATGTCGCTATAAAAATCTCGAAAGTTTTTCTTAACGAGCGGACAAGAACGTTGTTACGTATACAAGAAGCTTTACCGTCGCCTTTTTTTTTTTTTTCCTCGTTGCGCTTATATTCACGATGAAAAAAGTCATTTTGGCGGTAGTATTAGAAGGACGACGGTATATAAAAAAACGGGAAGTCGTGAGAATAACGGAGAAGAGTGGAAAATTTGCGTCACGTGCGATCGCTTACTCGCACCACCTCGTAACTTCAAATCGATTCGTTCCGGTAAAAAAAAGGCGTTGGAGAGACGACGCGGGAGAGAAAGAGGAGAGGGCGAGGAAACTAAAGTACCGAGAGCGACGAGGTAATTGCGATAAGAGTTCGTGCCTCTTGTACCCCGCGTGTTCGCGTATATCCATCGAGATTGCGAGACGACCGGTTACCCCGGATAGACGAGACGCGCGATATAATCCTATCGCGTTCGATCCATCGATCTCCGTCCACTCGTGCAAAGCGACTCGCGCGTCCGCTGTTTATTTCGCAGCTGGACGATCCGCCGAGATTCGACGTGGAATACACACACTTACAGAGTTTCTTCGTTACTTTTCCCACGGAACTTTCGTTTTTCTACGTTTCGCTCTGTTGTTGTGTTCTATAAGCGATTGCTATACAACTATACGACTTCGCAAACTGTACCGACGACCTTCTCGATCTTCCTGTGCCTCCTGTACTCGACGTTATACTGTACCCTAATATCAATCCCGGTGTACGTATTACTTCCGTCTCTCGAATCCAGAAGTCTGTACTTCGCTCGATTTAACTTTCCCTCAACATAATACGAAGATAATTGAAAATCTACGATTACAAGAAAAAATAATTTATATGATAGCGAAGAAATGTTGAATTATGGTGGATATTTTAGTTTTTAATGAAGATAAAAGGCTTTTACTCCATTGAGTACCGGAGGCTTTGCGCGAAGCAATAGCTGTGAAGGACTTCCGTTTTCCCGGCGAAATCTATGCGTCTATTTGTTCTTCAATGCCGTCAAAGTACTCTTCATCACTCTACAACTTTTTTTTTACGATTTTTTCATCCCCCAAAAAAAAGGGTTAATATTCGAAAAGCTTTATGAAAGCAAAATGGAAAGACACAAAATTTAATAACTTTTTTAAACAAAATTATGAATCATCTCGTCAATAAAAACGGCAAACATCAAAAGAATAAAAGTCTTCGTAACTTATTAAAATTCAAAGACTCGGGGGTCTGAGTTATAAAACAGTAAAGTTAGTCCCAACGCCAGCGGTACTCTCGTTGATGATGAATAAACACAGGAAGACGGAAACTGACGACTAAGCAGCAAGTTGAGAATTGAAGGTAACAAGCGACGAAGTGTTAGCGCCCCTAAAACTAAGGAGCGATATCCCAAATTCCACGAGCGTTGGCCAAAGGTGTCAAAGGTTTATTACAGTCTCTGGGGTTTTGGGAATAGTAGCTGTAACACTACCTTACAGCTAAGTTGACTGCGTTATCGTAGAATACGGCTACACAGGTTAGAATAATCCGGTAAGTTTCACCGCGCGAATCTGGAGTACTATAGTCTGATCCATGAGCCAAGTGAACGTCGACGCCTCCGTTGATCCGGCTGTGTACCCTTTCAACCCTTTGGCCATCCGTGACGGTGTCTCTAGGTATACCGAACGATCCGAGTATAGAGTTGAGCTGAGCTCCCGGTCTCAGCAACGACGGCGACGACGACGACGACGACGCCGCCGTCGTTGGTGGCGCATCCATTAATATCCCTCGGGATAGAGCGTTAATACGAGCGCAGCGAGGAGAGGGCATCGGGGCATATAGGTGAGAAACCGTTGATTCTGAGGCAAGCATATCCTACCCTACCAAAGTCCCCAATGCTGGTCTGTGTCGCGAGCGGTACATCATCTGCTGGAGACACGACCTTAGAACCGGCAGTTCCAGCTGAATATCCTGGGATACGAGCATTCAGGAGCGCTATTCCCAATGCCAAAGCTTCCTATTCCTTCTCCTCCTCCTCCCTTGCCCTTCTGTCCCTATCTACCCGAAACCCCTTAAGCTTCGAACGCGAAGACGATGAATGACCCTCTCGAAACGTGACATACGATCCAAAGACTGAGACAGCGAGGATGATAAGGGGCGTGCGAAGGAGAGAAGAGAATTGTTCGCGAAAAGCATTTCCGTGTCTCGCGATGTTGTTGTGTTGTGCGACTTGACGATTAATTCTCAGATCGGATTGTTGGAAAGAGTATTGTCGTATCTTTTCGGCGATTTGGCTATCGAATTGATCGGTATATTGGGGAAATATGAAGTTTGATTGAATATCCGTGAAATTTGGTTCACTTATTTGTGCGGTCAGTTTGGAAAAAAATCACTGAGAAATCTTCGGGAGATTTGGCAAAAGATTTTGATTAATAAATTACTTGGAAGAGAGTTGTTTGCGGAAAGCATTTCCGTGTTTCGGGAGATCGTAGTGTTGTGCGACTTGATGATTAATTTTCAGATCGGATTGTTGGAACGATTCTTGTCGTATCTTTTGGGCAATTTAGCTATCGAATTGATCGGTATATTGGGGAAATATGAAGTTTGATTGAATATCCGTGAAATTTGATTCAATTATTTTTGGGACCATTTGAGGGAAATTAATTGAGAAATCTACGAGAAATCTGCTAGACGATTTTTGTTCATAAGGGACTGAGGGTAAAATTGATTCTTATTATTTACGAGGAATGGTAATAGAAATCGGATAAATCCAATTCCGAAATGGAGGGATCGATTTTTATGATTTATAAGGATTGGTAATAGATAAGTCGAAGAGGGTTCACAGTTAATGGATTTACCTGATCCAACGAGCTCTGCGTCAGGGTGTAGTCAGTGGCCTTGAGCTCCTCGGCAAGTTGCCTGACTTTGGCGAATGTTGAGCTCAAGGTTGCCTCGTGAGATCTCGGAACAAGGAGTCGCGCGGCCATCGCTTGTCTCGACGAGATGAGAGTCGAAGGAATATGCCTCGCTATAGCTTCCTTCAAGTCCTTTGGCGACACTGGAAGGCCGAACCTCAGGAAGGCTACGTATCCTTCGCCAAATCTAAAATAGAAACAATTATAGTCGTTTTTTTTAATCAAATATGTGAAATCATATTTCGTAAAATATGAAAATCATTTCGAGTCCTCCAACCCCCGCGTCTCTTGGCTCGCAATTTTCGAGTATCAATTAGTAAATTAAATTATTATATATTTTGAGAGTCAGTTGAAGATTTATGGAAACAAAAAATTAATTTTCATTCATTATTTAATTTTTTTTCCAAGAAATTGATTTTCAATCATTTTCATTCATTTTTTGAAAATTGAAGGGTTGCAGAACAAAAAAATTCGTTTTTTAATTTTTTTAACCAATAAATTCATTTTCATTCATTATTTCATTTTTTTTTGGTTTGCAGAACAAAAAAATTAATTATTTCCAATAAATATCGAAAAAATCACAAATTTTAGTCGGAAATTTAGAGGAATGACTGAAAAAACTTGACTTCATGCATCGCGTTCACGAGGGAAAGGTGATGAAAATTTAGTATTTATACCCGACATCGTGATTTTCCGGGAGTAAAGCCCGAGAATCTTGATTCCAAGCACGAGATACGAGCGCAAGTAAGGAGAGATAAGCACGAGAGAATAGAGAAGGCGGCGAAGGGTGAGCCAAGTTTCGCTGTCGCACCAAGAGTATTACGTTCTCAGTAGAGAAGTAGAGGAGTAGAAGAGTAGAACAGTAGAGAGAGTATAGAGGATGCTGCGGTGGCGGTGATGTCGGTCCAGGTAGCCGTGGGGTTCGCCGTTGAACTCAAATATTTATGGTGCCCGTACGTTATTCCTCGGGGGGGAGTAAAGCGCGCACTCGTATACCCACAACGGCGGAAAGCACGCGTGCATTACAACGCGGAGAACGACGCGACGTTAGTTATATATTATTTCCAGCCACCTTTCTCCCTCATCCTCCCTCTATTCGGCTCTCTGTGTAATGTATCTCAATTAGAGTAAATAGCCGGAGTAAGTACCCCGTTTCTGGTGCTGCTAGACGGCCTCCTACAGCGAACGATACGCCATTCTCGCACGTCTCTTATCTCCGCCATCTCTTTCTCTTTAACGTTCTCCTCGCCTAACTTCCTTTTAACTGTCCGCGTGTACCTTTGTACATACAAAGGATAGAGGATACGGCTGCGAAACTATTCGGCTCGCAATTGCCGCTATTTAGTTTCGCGAAAAATGTAAGTTACCGCAATTTTCCTAACGAATCAGACGATATATCAGACTGTTCGCTGCAAACAGTGTAGCAGAATTTTTTAACAAATTCGCAAAAAAAAAAAAAAAAAACGCGTCACAGTTTGATGAAAATGGATATTCGAAGAGATAAATCAGTCGCCGTACTTTTCGCAATACTCCGCGAAGAATTTCGCGAATTTTTATTTAGCGGAACGGTAGAAAGTCAACAATGTAAAATAAAAATCGTCGCGAGTGGATGAACACTTTATGACGAAAAAAAAAAAAATGTCGCGATGCTTACGCTCGTTTAACGCCGTCGGAAGGTCCATGTGATTTAAACAAAAAGCTCTTGAATATTAATGAACAATTAATAGTGACGACAAATCGACAAATTCCGAGATAAAAATATTCGTGTAAACGATGTGTGGATTATTTTTACCACGTGAATTTTAATTGCCGGGGGAAATTCTACTCCCGACGAACGCTCGCTATACATTCCGCGCGCTGATTCACCGCAAAGCGGATATACACGCGACTCGCGCGGGATATCAACGTTCAAATTTCCATTTTCACCCCCTTGTCGCAGACGTATACATCGACAAATCTGCGTTTCGCTTTAACGCGAAAAAAAAAAAAAATATACGGAAAAAAATTGTAGTCGGAAGACGCGAACCGCACGCGATAATGAAGTGGTCGCATCCTTCAGCGCTGGAGATACGGAGGCGGAAGGAGGCATTTTCGGGAAAAGGTTTCTTTTAATTACTGAAACGAGACGTACTTGTGTTTGAGATGTTGAACGGTACCGATGCAACGGAGACCGGCCTTCGCGAGAATACCGACGCGATTGCAGAGCTTCTCGCAGTCGCTAGCGCTATGCGAGGTCATCACCACGCAAGTCTCATTCCGGGTGACGAAACGCACGGCCTGCGCAACAAGATCCTTCGATGCGGGATCCATTCCGCTGTGATTTACAAAAAAATTATCCGTTAAAAGATGAAAAAAAAATAATAATAATAATAAAAAAACAAGTAGAAGTTACGATACGGTTCGAAGAATAAAGCTGCTAATTAAATTTTCACATTGCGACTAAGTTTAAGAGCGAACCGTAGGTTCGTTAGCCTTTTTTTTTCCTCTGGAGCTCAAAGCTTTCTCTGCGAGAACTTGCGTTGGTTAATTTTCGTATCCTGAAGAAGCTTTGCCAAGAAAGTAAAACAATAAAGATACCATGTGCAAATTTAATTTGAAGCTGAGAAACGACCCGTTAAAAAAAAAATGAGAAAAAACCAAATGTATGCTGCGATCTAATTTTTTTTTTTTTTTTTTTTTTTTTTTTTTTTTACTGGAAGTAATTATTAAGGAATGAAATATTGACGAACCTCGTTGGTTCGTCCATAAGTACAAGTGAAACTGGTGACATAACGCTTATCGCTGCACACAATTTCCTTTTGTTTCCTCCGCTGAGACTGCTAACCCTCTGATGTGCGTATTTAACCAAATCGAAGCGCTTAAGCATCGTTTCGACTGCCTGTATGATTAAAAAAAAACGATTATTTATCGAGAACTCGAGTGTTTCGTTGAGAATATATTAAAAAATTCGACAACTCACCTTCGAGACATCGTCGAGTCCGCAAATTTCTCCGTGTATCGTCAGACACTGATGGGGACTGAGAAAACCGTCGAGCGAATCGCTCTGCGAACAATAACCGACTTCACCGTTGCAGAGCGGTCTCCTGCCGATCTGTTCGCCCTTTAGAACGATTTGTCCCGCTGTCGGACGTGTTTCCGTGGTCAGCATACGGAAAGTCGAGCTCTTGCCGGCTCCGTTTACTCCCAAGAGGCCGAAACAGCTACCGGCTTCGACACCGACACTCAGACTCTGCACGGCTACGTTTTTCCCGTATACGCTTCTGTATTCTTTTCGCAAACGTACTGTCTGTATCACGTCGTCGTTTCCTCCAGTTTCCACACGCAGTCTCTCTCTCATTACATCCTCGTCCTCCACAACTTTCTCGTATGAAATTCTTCGAAAATAGAAGAAAATAAAAATGAGTACTTTGTCATTAAATAAATAAATAAATAAATAAATAAATAAATAAATAAATAAATAAATAAATAAATAAATAAATAAATAAATAAATAAATAAATAAATAAATAAATAAATAAATAAATAAATAAATAAATAAATTTTTAACGCTCACCTGCTTTTCGGCCAATCGGGAACTAAACCGCACTCGATTATTAAATTCGCCGCATAAAATACAATTCCGACGATGAATAGTATCAAATAATGCAATCCAATCAAATCCCATCCGAGCGGCGATTTGTAAGTGTCCATCTGAAATTTGCCAAGCAACTCGGCTGTGATGTCGTTCGTCGTTATCTGAACGAGAGCGTCGCCGAGCGCGTATTGCGGAAACAGCATGAGCACGTGGTGCAAAAACTTTCGGGTATCTTTCGATGCTTGACTTTTGCCGAGAATGTCAATAACGAGAATCGTCGCGAGACACGCGACACCGACGAATGTGTTTAGACAGAAAAGCACCATATTCGACAGACTCGCGTCGTCGAACGATTTTTCGACTAGATGAGTGAAGGGGATCGCTGCCCAACTAAATTAAAAAAATTAAAAAAAAAACAAACATTATGATTAAATTTTTTAATACAATCGATAGAAAATATAAATCAATTTTAGACATAAATCCTAAAGGTTTTTTTTTTGCATATATTTACATCATTTCTAAACACTGTAACTTTACGAAAAGTAGTAAACAGCAAACAGCGACTGTTGCATCAATTTTTTTAATAAACATTATGTTAATTAGAAATAACTTTCAGTTTTAATTGACGAATTAATAAACGCTATACTCACGCGAATAATACGAGGATCAAGCAGACCCCAGCAAGATTGTCCCTCGCAACATAAGCGGAGAGTCCAAATATCTCGAAAACTATTACAGCGAGTAGTATGGAGCATAAAAAGATCTGTAAAGAAAAATATAGCGTTGCCAAAAAAAATATTTCTCAAGAAACAATGTTACGCGAAAAAGATCTCAATGGCATAGTCTGAGAAAACGTTCAATCTCTATGCCCCCGTCTCTCGTCGTCTCGTTTTCCTATCGAAATTTGTCCCGCCACACTGCACACAGCTTGGATCTCATCCGTTGCCAAGAGTTTCGACGTTTTTTGGCTTCCCGCCCATCGGCGGCCTAAACGCCCGACGACGAAGAAGTCGAAGGAGAGAAAGAGATTGTTACACGAGAGTTTGATACGCGCACCCGATTTCGACGTCGTCAAAACTAAAGAGACTTTCGCAATACGTCGCAATTCTCGTGCCATCGACGATACCCTCCGACCTGCACGTTAGGTGTCCGAAACATTGTCTCGATCATCGCCGACGATCGATTAACGAGAGAATGCGACACAGAGAGAAAAAAAAGCACCGATAGAGTACATGCGAAGATGATTCGGACGCCAAATGGCTGTCGCGATGACGAGAAACTCTTTGGCAAAGTCGAGTCATCGAGTCAGACGGTTCGAGACGGTTTTTACCGGTTAAACGACGACTACCGGAAGCATTTTCAACTTCTCTTCACTCCGTTGCGTCTCGTCCTCGAATACGAAACTACCGCAAAGCCACATCTTCGTTTTACGTCTCGTAATTAAAAGATTTTCTTTTTTTTCCTTTTTTTCTTTTTTGTTTTGTTTCCCAACGGTGGGCAAAGATCCAGAGGCACACGGGCTTTGCAAGAAGATGTACGATCTCTTGCGGTATATTATATCCAAGTTAAACATATAGACGCGAACGATGTTGGCTTACCAGGAAATCCCAGATTAAGGCCGTCGTCCAGTACGTCACCGGATGTACACCCGCCAGATAGAGAATTCTCTTCTCCTCGGACAGTCTCTCCCTCACCAATTCCCTTGCGCCCTGAGCTGCTACCAGACTGAAGGCTATGAGGAGCACAAGCGCTACTCCCACGTCGGCAACGTGCTGTACTCTGAAATTCATTCGTATTGTTTTGTTCGGTAATCAGATTTTTATACAGTTTTGATTATTAAGGATGTTAAATAAAGTTACAATCCCAACTGAAAGTGGAATTCCGAAAGGATTTCGAATACTTTCGAATCGGATAAAAATCAGAGAAAAAAAAAATAAACCATATCGAAGGTCCTAAAAAAATTAATTTCAACTTTTTGGAATTTTCATTATGCAAAATTAATATTCTTAGTATCTTCCGTATAATTGTTTTTTTTTTTTTTCATCGGGAAGTCTTCGAAATTCTCTCCGAATTTCACTTTCTACGATGCACTCTCCTTAACAGCCAAATTCCACCATACAAAAGATAGTAAAAGTAAAGAGAAAGTATCCGTAAAAGTATAAAAAATTGGTTGCGAATAAATTTTCATATAAAATATTACGGTATAATCGGATACAATTGGTTATCGTTCTATTTATCGATTATAGCCAATTATTGGGGGCAATCATCGCCCTAATACTTCGAGGATGTTGATCTCTGCGACACACTCGACGCCGTTGATAATTAAATCGTATTTCCTTCCGGCGAGTTCGAGGGTCAAACGCGGAAAGGCTATCTATTCCGCTTGGAAGGGAAAAGAAGAACGAGACAGAGTTATATAGCCGCTCGATTTATTATTCTCCTTTCCTACGCTCTCGCGCGTAGTCTCTGAGAAGCAGAGCTGCAGCTATAGATGCCGAGAGAGCGAGAGACTCCGGCTTCTCTCGTGAAACAACTTCGAAAAGCAATTACGAAAGAGTTCCGTAAGGCGAACGCGCGCACAGTAGAGCAACTGTGATGGAATATCGCGGAGAAAGATCCGACTCGGGCAAACAGAAGTTTAACGAATCGTGAGGCGAAAGAGAAAGAGTTATAGCGATAGCTTTGACTCGGATAAGAGAGAAAAAAGGGGGGAGGACGCGAACGGCGAAGAATTTTTTAAGTTACAAAAAAAGAAAAAACGAAAAAGGATTCGGCGATTTCGAGAATCTTTCTTTTCTCACGTTTCGTTTTCCTCATTTTTTCGTAGTCAGCATTCTCAGTTTTCCTTCCGTTTTCTTTTGCGACACTCGCGGGAATCATTACGACAGTGAGAAAAATAGCTCCTTCGTGGCTAATCTCGTACAAAGATTTCCATCGAATGACGATTTCCTTAACTTGTTCTCATACGAATCTCGAGGCCTCGTAATCGCGACGCCCGGACGTGATCGCTACCCACCTTTTTGGCGGACATTCGTTTTTGTTACTCACAGTGTCGTACGATTCAGTTGATCACGCGATAGCTTCAAGGGATGATTGAGAGTCTTGAGATTTCCCGGAATTCCCGAAGCTCGTAGAATAGCAGCGTTGAGAGCGTTCACGTAGGCTGGAAGCGCGTGATGTCCTTTATTGTTGTACCAAACTACGAACAGCGGATCCTCTTTCGCGTGAGATAGTGACCATCCCCCGTATCTGCGAGAGACAAAGTTGTTTTTTATTTAAGAAAAAATGGAATTCCATCTTTTGGTTGGTTATTTTTTTATTAATGACTCTAATGGCGATTGATATGCTTTCTTTTTCTTCACCTCTTTTCGATGTATTCGTGGAAAGTTGATATTATCCAATCGAGTGTCGGTCTTCCAGGGAGAGTCTGGAAAAGACCCTCAACCGCCTTTGATACTCCGTGACATCTGTGTTGACCCTCTGTACAATCGCAGGTACCGGTGTCCTGTAAAATACGCGTATACTTCGTGAAGAAACTTCAGTCGCTCCGGAAGTGAAATAAATTTGTTTTTGTAAATTACTAATATGACGCTTTCTTTTCGAATAAAAATGCTGGTAGATTCGCGTTCAGCATAACAGAACATACGGAAATCTGTGAATAAGGATATTTATAGAAAATCTTCAATATTTAGTCTAAAACATTGAAATTTTTTTCATTTTTTAATCGTTTAATTACTATTCGAAAAAACGATTTTTAAGCGTTTCGTATTTTTTTTTCTCGCAGATTACGAAAAACATGTCGCCATTTCTCGATATTTCTGATTTTTCCCGGTCGTTTTTTTTTTCTCTTTTATACAATTTTTTATTTATTATCATTGGTATCCGAAAATTATTGTCGAAAAATTGATTTTCCAAACTCACGTTGGGATGAGTTTGCCAAGCGCCAGCGTAATCCCCACCGAAACGGTTGTGAAGCTGTTGAGAAACGTCTCGCAGGAATGCATCGCTTCCGTTATCGATACTGCACACGGGAGGCAATAAAATTATTTACAAAAAATTTATTCATGAAAAATGAAAAGTCGCTTAATCCTCTTTCGGGAAAATATTTACCTGTAAAAGAATGTTGGATGAGTATCATAAAGCTTAGGATTGAGATCCAGCGGAGGTTCATCCCCGGAAGGAGGTCTTATAAGCGAAAATCCCATCGCGACCGCCACAAACATAGTCGGTAAGATTAGAGTAGCCAAAGGAGCTCTCCAATCTTTCGCAAAATGCCACAATCTTTTCTTCAGCAAAGCTTTGGCTTGTCTCAGCGGCTTTGGATTTGGCGCTGGTTCGCCTATCATCAAATCCACGTCGTCTGTAGGAACGGTATACCCTAAAAAAAAAAAAAAAAAAAAAAATATCATGCATCATTGCAAAATATCCTTCGTGGCATTTCTGAGAGATCAAAGAAGCTTATTATCCCTCACCGATGGAACCGACGCTCGCTACACTGTCCATGCTGACTCTGACGGCTGGGGAACCCGTGTCGGCTCTCGAACAGAGATCCAGAAAGACTCTTTCCAGCGTGTCGCACTCCAGGGAAATGTGAGAAAAGCCCAAACTCTTTTTATTATCCTCCAGAATCTTTGCCGCCGCAGAGATGCTGTGAAGTAAAAAATCATTTTTTTATTTATTAGTTATTTATTTATTTTTTATTTATTTTTTTTACGATTTTATCGCGGAATCAACTTACTCGTTGGCTTCGCCGTGCTTTCCTTGGAACGGTAATGTGATAATCAGTTCCGATTTCGATATTTCTTTCATCGTTGCATTCGGAACAGCGTTTTCCATCATCGATCGTAGATTCTCAATGTTTTTCCGCTCGACGCTTTGCTCGCGGTTATCGCGAAGTGGAAATTCCACGTGAAGCCAGTAGCCGTTGCCGTAGGTGGTTTTCAGACTGAGCGGTGAACCGGTGCATAGTATCTTTCCGCGATGCATCACTATCACGGTATCGCTCAACATGTCAGCCTCGTCTAGGTGATGGGTTGATAGTAAAACGGTCCTGTCGACTCGGTGCTGATCGATGAGACGCCAGATACGACGACGCGCTGCAGGATCCACTCCCGCGCCGGGCTCGTCGAGTATCACGAGTTTCGGCGAACCGAGAAAAGCCAGAGCCACGCAGAGACGACGCTTCGTGCCTCCGGACAAACGGTTCACCGGCTCGTGTTCTTGTCTACCGAGTTCCAAGGAAGCGAGCATTCTAAAGAAAATAAAGAAATAAAGAAGAAAGTTGTTAAACAAGAATAAGAAATCCAATTAAATTAAATTTTATTAGGATGCTTCGCACGTAGCTTTCCAGTCAAAAATGAGATTTCGCGAGAATTTCAAACACTTACCAATAGAAGAATAACCTTAATATTTGAAAAAAAAATCAATCGTAGCGAAGACAGCAAGAATTTGGATTTAGCATAACATAAATGCCAAAACGTTCGTCACAAATAAATAATAAAAAAAATAGCCGTAAAACTTTTTTTTTTATTATTTCAAATGAATCTTCTGATTTTTTAGAAACCATATGAATTTTTTTCAGAATTTTCGTACATTTTTGAAAATTTTTTTACGCTCTTGTTACGTAAATTTTAGTACAATCGCCTCGAAATTTTGCAAGTGTGCTGTGGAATGTTGCTGCGAAAACATATCCAAAATTTGGGCCTTTATATTCATTTTTCAAAATTTCGAAAAAAAAATTTCAGAAATGTTAGAAAATTTTGAAAAAATTTATATGGTTTCTAAAAACTGAAAAAAACTTATTTGTTAATAACTTTTTGGCATTATTATTATGCAAAATATTCTTAGTATCGTCTGGATGATTTTTTCAAATTTTTATCCCACCGGCAACTCTTCAAAATTCCTTCTGAATCTCATTTTTTGCTGGGAATGTAACGATACACGCTTCTTAATTTACCATCGCTTAGCAATCAGAAGATAAAACGTAATTTATTTTCTTTAGTAACATTTAACACGAATTTGACAAAAATATTCGAAAACAATATTTTTTTGTTAATCTGAAAGTAAATACTTACGCGTTAACGTTCTTCTGCATCGTGGCATCGTCTGTGGGTCGTTTGAGTTTCGCGTAGAAAGTCATGTGCTCTCGCGGGGTCAGAGTATCAATGAGAACATTATTCTGCGGACAAACGCCAATATCCGGTTTGGTACCATCGTCACCGTTCAAGTATATCTGACCGCTCGTAGGTGCCGTCATACCCGTCAACATTTTTCTGTCATCAAATAAAAAAAACAAAAATAATGAAATCCAATGATATTCACGAAGGAAGTTAATGAAGAAACTTACATTATCGTCGTTTTTCCGGCTCCATTTCTCCCTAACAAACTCGTGACTTCACCTTCGCAGAGTTTCATCGTAAAATCCTCGACAGCGACAATTTCACCCTTTTCGCTGTGAAATACTTTCCTCACCGACTCGAATCTCACGCCAATTTGTTTCTCATTGACGATCATACTGCCGGGATCACTGTCTTCGTCTGAACGTATTTTTCAGGAAAAAAAATCATTATAATCTCAACTATAGAACCGTAAAAAAAAAATCCAATAAAATTCTTTTTTTTTCCTAATTTTGATATAATATCTATAATCCAATATAAAAATAAGTTTGAAGAAATTAACGAACATGGATGACGTTAGACACGAAACACAATAAAAAAGAGTACATGAAAATTTTGTGAAATTTTTCGAGTTTTTTTTTTTTTTGTAAAAAACAAGATGCGAGACGATAGAATAAGCCAATGAACAATAAAAAAATGAACAGTCACGCATACACAGAGACTATATGACGAATATAAAGTGTGAGGGTGAGCAACACACACACACACGCGTGAGCGCGGAAAGAAATGAAAAGCATGCAACACCGTGGGGGGTGATACCTTGGTAAGTGGCCGAAGGGTGCAGTACGTCATTAGTGAAATAGAGGCTGTTGACGAAGCCAAGGTAACTGGGCCGTCCGTAGAGAGAACGGGTCTCGGCCCACCATAAGCTACGGGACCTCAAGCCCCGAAAATCTCGGCCTGTAAAATTTATCGTTTGCCTTGCAAAATCCTGGCATCTCCTTTGCGTATTTCAGACGTCGCAAAACACGTTGCAAAATTAATTTTTATCGTAGACGTGGACAAAAGATTGAAACAAAATTCGAGGATAGTTCGTCGTTCATTATTTCACATTTCAAATACTAAAACATACGAATCGAATAGAAAATTGATTACCATCCACCAACGATAATTAATGAGGCTACAGATCGAGTATAGAGTATTGAGAAATGCTGGAGAAAATACCGTTTAAATACCTCCACCAAGAGACGATCAAAAGTTACAGAGAACGAGTAGAAGTGATCGCATCCTTATAATGATTACTGTAACATCTTATAGTAGTTTCTAAATGCCCCACAAGAGGCGCGACACTGTCTTGAAGAGTTACTGAGGATGCGACGTATTTGATTGCTACTGATTCGCGAAATTATATACTTCGTAGTGTGACTTACCTGAATTTGTGTATCGCGCTACGAAATAACCGATAACAGCGTATATTATACCGTCCAATGCAATTATCACGAGAAGGAGACCGAGAGACATTGGATCACCGGGACTCGTTTCATCCCACATGGTGTCCCAAGTCAATCCTAATCCTTGAACTTCGCGTCTCACGGCGTAAAGACATCCGTAAGAGAAACTTGTCGACATGCTTAAGCACTGTGTTAAAAGTTTTAAAAGATCCATTCAATTCTACACGTTCACTATCTAAAAAATGAATTTCATTGCATCATAGAATATCTGTAACTTACGATTAGAAGTTTCCAACCGAAACTCATTGCCGCTTCCATAGCGATCACGATAACGTAAGGCATGTAAGTCAAAAGGAACATAACAACTGCCGTTACGGCTGCCAAACTTGCCGAGCTGAACATCGTTGAGATCATATAGCTGTAACAAGAAGATTAAGTCGTAACTCTTTAATTGACGAAAATGAAACAATAATTGATGAACAGTAGTAACTTTTTCGTGTTCTTTTTACTGTTTTTTAAATCTTCAATTTCACTTACCAGAAAGTAATGATCGAAAAAACGTAATCGAGTAGTAATATCAAAACGAGGAGAGGATCGGATCGCGGAAGAATTTTTCCAGCTATGAGAATTATGCAAATCGATATCATAACGATCGTCAATTCGATGTAAGTCGTCGCAAACCATGCGACGGTATTTCTCCAGGGCTTCAGTCCCATAACACTCATAACCATGGAATTCTGTGATTCCCGTTCCCAAACGATGTATCGTACAGCCGAACCGACGCACATCATAAGCGCGAAGAAGAAACAGACTTGTACGCCCTGAGACTCGTAAAGAGTCGATATAAACCTGCAGAAGGTTATTTTCCAATGATTAATTCATCATCTGCATTTTGCAAAGCAACAATAAGCTGATATCAAAAAATGGACTTACGGTGTGTGTTTCCAACAGGGATAAGGCATTTGTTGAGTAACGGTCTTCCAATTTTGCGTCTTTCCTGTTTTCTCTCTGACGATAGCGCGATCGATCGAGTCTTGAAGTTGAATGAAACCCCGTTGATACCTCAAATCCTCGAGGAAACTTGCCTCGGGTCCTGGAATCCAAAACTGCGTCTTCAGTCGTTTAGTTGTCGGCACGTAATCGACGTCCATTCGTATCTTGTAAGCGACGTCTTCCGGCAATTCGACTTCTATCGATCTCTTTGATCTCGGCGACTGTTCGAGAAAAACAACTCCCGCCAAGAATTCATTGCCGTCCGTCAATCGTCGCGCTTCCTTTTCCATTTCATCCTCAGTCGCGAAACCTCTGAGCCGATCGACGAGTACGCAATCCATGAAGTTGTTCAGCATACCAACCATTTCCGTCAGTTTGCCGGATCTCTTGATCTTCCAGGCGATCTCTCCGAGATCGAAATTCGAAAAATCACCTTCAAAGCGTCCGTTGCTCATGGATTTAATCGCTATCTTCATCACTTTTGATGCCATTATGTCCTTAAGATCGTTTAAGCTATCACCCATCTCTGAGAGATCCGCCAGTGAACGCAGCGTGTGTTCGAAAGCGTTCATGAGATCGCCGAATGATCCCATCTGACTGAACGTCTCATTTGCGAAACCCATCACTCTACCGATAGCGGTCGTATTCGGAGCGTAAAGTATCTGACCTCGAAGCAGAGGCTTCACGTAAGACCACACGATCTTCCCGCCAATCATTCCCAATACGTTTTTATACGTATCCCTGCAAAATTCCGTCGGCAATGAGTCCAATTCCTTCTGATCGAAAGACTTCTTCTTGTCCTGTATGCTACTGATAACACGATAAAAATCTCCGCTTTCCGTAATCAAAGCTTCGCCGCACATCATTTTACTGGTATCCTGAAGAAATTTGCCGCTGGATATCTTCTCAGTGGAATCCGTATCCTGCGGACTTTCGCCCATCGAAAAACCCGCCGATAGTTTGTCCTTGAAAAACGGCACGAGCTCCGCGACTACGCCAAGATTGTCCAGTATCACTTGACCCTCAACGTCGGTGAGATTCGCATTTTTCAATATGTTCTTAACGTTTGCGCTCATCAGAGTCGAGAATATGTAGTCGAAGTTTAGGTTTTGAATGAGTGCCACGGTAACGTTTTGGGTTGCGGCGTCGTCGAGTTTGCAAAGAGCCGCGCTGACTTCTTCGATACTTGTTTTCGTCGACTCGAAGCTCAACATGTCCCCCAAATTTTTAGGCGAGCAAACGGTGTCCTTGAGACTTATGGCTTTGCGCTCTTTCATGAATACCGACAGCATGTCGATCTTTCCTTTGCTAAGTATATCCGCCACGTCGTCGGGAATGTTGATCTTCTCCACGAGAAAACGACGCAACGTGTTCCAATCAACGAACATCTCGGAAACTACGTACTTCATGTCGAGTAATCCGAGATTCTTGAAGATCTCCATGTTCTCGAAAGTGTCAACGATCGTTCGGAGATCACGACGGACGTTGTCGTTGTCGACGAAAGGCTCAACGTCGTCGACGAGCTCATTGAGACCGTCGAAAAGCTTGTCGATCGTTTTATCTTTAACGAGACTTATCACGCCGTCGGCAACGTCGGGAACTCCCAGTGCGCTCGAGACATCAGAGAAATCTATGAGACTCGCGACATTCAACAAATTTCCACCTTCTTCTAGAATGGAATTCAAGTTTTGCAGTAATTTCTTAAGCCAATCCAAGTTCCAACCGGCTTCCCTTCGCCAGGTATTTATCTGACTATCGATCTTTTTGAGATCCAGACTTTCGGCTAAGAATTTCGCGATACTCGGTATCGAAGGATAATTCGCGGCTTTGGCGTCGTACCGAAGGAACTTTGTGGATCTTTTCGTGCTTAAGAAAGTCTGAAGTTCGTTCGGATTGTTGCAACCACCTTTGGGACATGGCGAGTCGCGTCGTTCGCTCACCAATAAATTCACGTCGATTGTGGCATTCGGCAGAAGTTTGTCGGCACGAATAACGTCGGACGCTGCGACAACGTCACGCAGTGGTTTCCATATCGGAACGAAAGTCTCGGCCAATTCTGTGAGATGCAAAATGTTATCGCGACTCGTCGCGGTGTCGAGAATGTGAACGTTGCGTTGAAAGTAATCCAATAGTCCCATTAGTGACTTAACGTATAAACCTGTTCCCGAATGTTTCGCCGCTCCCACCGCTTTTAGGAAGCATTCCGTCAAATTTTGCCCATTGGAGGGCCTTTCGTAGTCAATTATAATGTCGGATATGTAGTAAAGAGTGTCTTGTACGGCGTCAATAAACGGATAGAGATCCGTTCCTTTGCTCAAGTAATCGTAGTCTCTGATCATATTAACGGTTTTCCGCCAATTCAACTCTTTTTCGAAAATCTCTTGTACCTGAGAGAAATTCAAACGATTGATGTTGCAGACGAGTTTCGAATAAATATCGTGATGAGAAAGTTGTGAATTGACGATTTGTACGATGAAACTGTTGCACCAAGTACAACGCTTTCCGAAAGACGTGACCAGTAAGTCGCGAAGTACTGTCGCGGATTTTGTAACTATCGAGTGCATCAATTGTTTCATATCCTTGTCGTTGTATTGCTTGACGAAATCGACGTAGGTACCGGCCTCGAAGGACGTCCACCACAATGGCATTTTCAAAGGTTTTTGACTTCCGTTTGATAACCGCGCGAGCGTTGATTCGAATAATTCCAACTCTTGAACAACGTAATTTTCCTCCATCGCGAAAGATTCGTCTTTGTGAAGTATCTGAACCGCGCGGCTCGTATATTTATGCCAAGAATAGAGGATTTTTTCCAAAGTATATCCCATCGGTATGATATCGATTATGTTGAATTCTCTGTGATCGTGAATGATTTTTTCACAAAAATTTTCTACCGTCGCGAGAAAACCTTTCCGTTTTATGTAAGGCGATGGTATGAGAAACCTGTGAATATCGCAACCATTTGCGCGACCGTCCAAAAATTTTTCGACGAAATCCGTAAGTCTCTCGGATGTGACGAATGTGTCGATAATCGTTACCATTATATTCGGCGAATCTTCGATCAGCGCTATTATAGCTTTCGCTTTCGGACTCTCGTACTTCGACTTTAGTTTCGTCCACACGTCGCCTCCTTCGGAAAGTTCCATAAGAAATCTGATGGTCTCCTCCAATTGCATGAATTGTAAAAGATTTTTGGATGTCGGTATCGCCGGAAGTGCCATTTCTGTGGCCCAAGATCTCTGAGCCTTTCGCATGAAATTTCGAGGCTCGTCGGGAAGTGTTAACCAAGTCGTGGCGTTGAAAATATTCGACACTACTCGCTTGCGCTCTCCCGAAGGCGTTCGAAGATTCGTAACAGCGTTGATGAATCGCGTTACCGATCTCGACAGTGGCTGAACGTGTTGCAAAATCGTCGCACCATTTACGACGGCATTGTAAAAATCGTCGCCCGTCGCGCTTTTCAACAACTGATGAGGATCCAACATGCAAATTTCGTCCAAAAATCGTTTTCTACTCTCTTCCAACCAGTAAGAGGAGTTGAAACGCGACACACACATCTCGCGGTGCACATCGTCGAACGGTAGAGGTTTGTGAGTCGTGGAATTAACAATCGCTAGATTGGCGGCAAGAGCGATCGTCTCGTTTGGATGGGATTCCAAGATTTTGATCAACTGGCGCACGTCGCCACTCTCCGCAAAATCCCACGTATGAAGAATAACCTTATCCTTCAGTTTCGGATCTTTGAGAGACGTAATCGCGTGATCAAGGCATCTCGACAGACCCTCGATAGTCAGTCTGTAAGTCCAGAAGTTTGGATCATCGGAAAGTTTCGATACGACGATTGGTCTCGACGTCGCCAATGCGTTTTTCAAAGTATTCAACAAATTCTCGAAGTATCGTTGGGTAAACGGCAACTCGAATTCGACACCTCTGTCACTGATGTCCGCCGCGATATTCGAGAGCTCGTAAAGCTCTTCGGCCAGCGAGAAGATGTGCGATCGATATTTCGCAACAGGCTGATCCCAGTCTTTCATCAAACTTACGACGATGTCGGTGAACGCGTTAAAATTTTCGGGATCCGCATGGCAAGTCGTATCTTTGATGATTCTGTATTCCTCGACCGTTAGACCGATTCTGTAGTCGCTGAACCATCGAAAAACGGCTCCACAAGTGATGGGTATGGCGCCAATAATGGTCTCATTGTAAATTCGAGTCTCGAAAGTGGGATCCGACATACCGTTTATTATCATCGCGGCAATGTACGGCATTCTTTCGTAAATCACCGAAACGGCGCTTTTGTTAGTGAAACCCATCAATTTTATCAAACTAACGCTTTTCGAATGACCCAATGCGTCGATGAAGAATCTCACAAATTCGTGAACGACGCGTGTCGAAAATTTGGCGATTACGAGAATATCGTCGAAATCGCGGCTTCGTTTGTTTCTTTTCCAAACCTCGGCGGCTGTTTTGTTGCCATTGAAAGCATCGATGTTCTTGTCAATCTCTATGTCTATCCGGTCGAATATCGTTTTGGATTCATTTTCAACGGCCGGCATACTTTCTTCGATAATCTTCTTGATGTTCGGAATGTAAACCTTTGAGTACAGAACTGCGCCTTGATCGTCGACGAGGGTCACGTCCTCCGGGCTGTTCACCAGATTTTCGATCTTTCCAACGAGAACTCGGAATCTTCCGTATCCTTGAGTCCAATTGAACGCCGGACTCAGACCCAACTCCTTTTTCGGGTCTTTTTCGAATACTTTTTGCACCGCGCTGAATGCAGAATGATTGGTCCACTCGTCGATGAACGGCTCAGGATTGCACGCCAACCTTTCGATCTCTCTGACAATCTGTCGACTACCATTTCCAAGTTCTAGCGCCGCCCCGAGACTCGTATTTTGCACACACGGCCAGAATATTTCCTTCTCCATGTAGTCCTTTATCAGTGTTATGTAGCGCCCCGGCGACTTCGTCGTCATCATTTTCGTCACGTCGATCGTAAACGGCGCGAGATTTCTCAATACCGTATCGAGAAAGATTTCCGTTTGCGGCAAATCGCGCACAACATCGGAAAGCTTCGCGGTACCATTTCCCAGCCGAATTTTATCCACTACCCGCTCAATCGTATTCGCTACGATCGCAGTTGCCCGCGCCAAAGGGTAAAGCGCATTCCAAGTTGAATCGGATTTAACGTTGAAAAGCGGACTCTCCGTAACGTCAAATATTTTGCATAGAAAACCTACGCTGCAAGAAACATTTAAAGACATTTTTAATCGTCAGATTAATATGATTTATTGATCACGAGAAACAACTTTTACAGTTTTTTGTTTTATTTTTGTTTCTTTTCATAAAAAGAAAAATGATTACCTGATCTCCCAGGCGTCCCGAATGCTCAGATCTTTGGTCCACGACTTGGCAAAGTTCTCTTTGAGAGTCTTTAGTCGTGTCTCGTCGTACTGCTCGTCCACCTGAGGCAACAGGGTCTCGATGTACTGATAGATTTCCAATAATTTACCATTGAACGTCGTCCAGTCGAAGGCACTTCGATTTCGCGCTGCGAGTAGCACCGATATCATTGGATCATTGGCTTCAAATTCTGTTCTGTTGAACTCGAGATGCACCTGAACCGATCTTGCCAGACGACAGACAAGACCCTTCAGTAATGTCGCGTTTGAGTCAACGGGATAGTTTACCACATCCGAAGAATTATTGTCTGTACAGTACGAAGCCGTGAAATTCGAATATTCCAAAATCTTCAGCGTCTGAAAAAATTTAGAGAGATGATGAAATTTATTGTACTGAATGTATTGAATGAAAAATTGATTCATCGAAAAAATGTTTTGTCCGATGACTCCTTTTTGAAACGTTAATCGCTATCGATTTTAGACGATTGATCTTTTTTTTTTTATTATTAATTCTTTACCTTGTTACGATCAGCAACGGTGAGATAAAACGATTCGACGAGTTCGTATTCGTGTTCCCGAACTTGTGAGATCCATTCGGTCGGATTTTTTTGTAAATCCGTGAGAATCATATCGGCTATAAAGTCCATATATTCGAGATCCGGTTTAATCGTAAAGTAGGAAATACTACGAGTTCCCGAATCTTTAGCGATACTGAGATGAATACCGAGCCTAAGAATAGTGAAAAAAGAATTAAAATTATTATACAGTCTCAGAAAAGTTGATTTGCATTTAAAATCGAAATTATTGTTTCTTACACAGCGACCCGACTTTTTATTCGCGTATCTCGAAAGACTTCTTTCCATTTTTCCGACGCATTAAATTGACTCCAATTCGGCTTTATCGGCGTAACGTTCGCGAGATAAATAACGAAATCTCTGGCACTCGTCACGACGGTAGTTAAGTTCGAACTTTCGATTTTTACGGGTCGTCGGAAAGCCATATTTACGAATGTCGCAAGAGTATCTTCCACCTGATGAAGAGGTAAAAATTAACGATGCGAATTGCGCAATCGCGCGATTGTCGTGGAAATCATTGTTACTTTTATCTCATACGTTTTTTGTAAATTTCTGAAGTTCGAAACTGTCGTAAACATCAGCGACAAAGGCTTTTCCCGCGTCGCTGCAGAGCAAATCTCGGACAGTCGATGATTTTCCATTGAAATCTTTGTAGCCGTCAGTTATCTCGTTGAGAATGTCCTCCTGACACAGTACCTCTTCAGATTTGTTTGCTTTCAGTGCGGTGACTAATCGCTGAAAAAAATGATGGATTTGAGTAAATTTTTAATCAACTTTTTGTTTATTAACATTGTATAACGAGTTTTCTTTTTTTTTTTTGCAAAAAGTTGATTACCTCAGTAAAATTTAATTTGGACAACGAAACAATGACTGTCCGATAAATATCGGGATTTATCGTTGTCAATATGTTTTTCACAACTTCCTCGTGTTTTACGGACACATTATAAAGTCTTTCGTTAATCTCTTCGTGAATTATAGCAACGTGATGAGTTATTTTTATAACATTCTCCGTCATTGAGACGAGATAAGTTAACGTGTTTACGATATTTTTTGGGAAGAAGTTTCTCAGACCGTCCAAAACTTCGGTGGCGCTGTAACAACGAAAAATCTTATTTTCCAATTTACAGAATTATAAATTACTCGATATATGGTGAATAAGAAGATACATACAGTTCCAGCTGATCGGCGTGACGATCGAGAAGTTTATTCGTCAATTTAACGCCGTCCTGCAGGACGAGAAAACATGCGTCCAGAATTTTCGTGGCGTCGGGCCAATTGCTTATTTTCGAGGTAAATTCTTCCATATTACCGGCGAGATCGTTCGTAATTTCAAAAGCACTTCGTGTTGATTTTTCGATTGTAGCATTTTTTTTTGCAAATACATTCTTTACGATTACGAGAAGATCGTTTAATTTTTCAAGACCGTGACGAGCGATGGACCAATCTCTTTCGCTCTCGAATATCGGGTCTAACGTTTCGACCGCTTTGGTTATCCTGAAAAAAACATTTTTAAATAAAAAAACAATCATCGTAACGAACAATTGAGCGACGAAGCTGTAGACTGTGGGGTCGTAGATTTTTAAAAATATAAATTACACAAATTCGAATTAAATTTTTTTTTTTTTTTACGAAAGTTTCAGTGATTTCAAATTACGCGAAATCTTATTACGAACGATACTTTGTATCAGTAGCTACAACTCTGGAATTTCTCATTGAGAATCGTAAGTAGGACACGTGCATAAATTATAAATGATGAGCGGAGCTTCTACTTCAAGATTAAAGATAAATCGTTTCTTGCCTACGAAGCGTGAAGTCTTATCTTAATAATAATAACTATATGCACCGAGCGATCAGTGATTAATAAAAAAAAAAAATAACTCAATGACGCAATATTCTTGGGAACATCAATTAATAATGATATATCATCGCGCGTTTAAAAATCCACTTACAGCGTCACATCGATTTCCTTGAAATTAACGCCTCTGAAAAGTGCAACGATCTTTGGCAGCCATTCTTGAATTTTCAAATAGGACGGCACGTATTTCTTCACAGTCTCGAGATTCAGCACCGTATTCAGCGCTCTAATGAGATCGTCGATGAAGTCGTATTCGCTGAATTTCGCGGTAACGCGACTGACCATTTCCAACAGACCAGCAAAATCGAGATGATTCGTTAGTTGTCCCAAAATGTCCGGAATTTTGCTCGTGTCGACGTTGCAAAGAACCCTCGAGACGGTTAAAAGATCTTCTTCTCTATCGAGAATGAGATATTTCTTCAACATATCCGGCGTACAGATAACACCATCCAAATTCGACGAGCCGAACGTCTCAATCAACTATTAAAAAAAAAAAAAAAGACATTTCGATCGAAACGTCTCATCGATTCTTAAAATTTACAACTTTCGGATGATAAAAAAAAATCATATCTTCGATTTCGCTTCGCAAACTTACGTAATAAAGTTTTATCGATGCATTGAGAAGTCCGTCGATCAGCGCATCTTCGGCTTCCGGCATGTGAGCCCTCAACAGACTCTTTATAGCTTCGTGATTGTTGAACAAATCGCCAAGACGAATACCTCTGTCTGTCGAATTAAATTCGCTCGTTAACCACGAGATAAAAAAAAGAAAATCTATCGGCAGATAATTCGATTGTTAACAGGAATCGAAGTTTTTTTTTACCGAATAATTTTTTGATTTCCGGTTTCGTGAGGATTTGTGCCATTGATTTGAGAAATTTTATACTCTTCGGCAATGTTTTTACGGCCGATAGCATTGTGTCATTAGTCAGTACCATCTGCAGCTCCGTCATAAGCGGTCCGAGACTATCATCGAGAAATACGGAAAAAAATAACAAAAAATGAGTCGTCTCCGTGAAATCATATTTTTCGACATCTGCGCATCGCAAATCGCAAGTGTAATACGGTTTCGCTCGTTCACAAGACTCACGTAGCGTTTTTGTAAGACGGCACCTCCTCGTAATCGTCGAGCGAACCGCACGTATTTCCGATGCTGCAGATGTAACTCTGCAGAAACGGTAGGAGACCGTCGTGAGGCATGAGTCTCGCCGGAAATTGGCAGGTAGGATTGTACTCCGGATCGACATTATCTCGAACGGTGTAGAGCAGTAAAAAGACCGCAACTGGCCACAGAAATACCAACCCAAGAATAGCCTGAGAAAGCGAACAAATTTGTTTTTTTTTTATACTTATACACTATAACGCGAGTGTTATACGCGGCTACCTGCGCAACCTGTACGTTATGTAGAGAGTGCGGAGTGTGCATTTTTTTTTATTATTATTTTATTTTTTATTTATTATTATTATTTTTTTAAATTAATTTATTAAAATATTATTATTATTGGCGATTTTTTATAATTATTTATTTGAACTTTATAATTATCGTTATTATTGCAATAATTTTGAAAAAATGAAATGAAAAATTGAAACAATAAAAAAATAAAAAAAATGGATGCTTATTCACTATAAGCACTATAACTCCATTGTTACGCGAGTCTACCTGCGTAAACGCTATTCTATGCGGAGAGTGGTGCATGCGGAGTCTCAATGGAAGTGAAGTTTACGTTGAGAAGAGACGGGTGCATTCATGAAGTGCAACAATTTTCAAGGCCTCTCGCGAGAGGAAGAATTCTTTGCGCGAAAGACTTCTCATCTTTTCTCTCCTTCGCGATACGTAGTTATCGATGTTATTATCACGACAATGTATAATCAATGAATAGAACACACGCAATTTTCATTCGTCCACTTAATAACAGATTTTAATTTTCCGCGGTATCGCTCGCTGACGATAGTTACTCGACTAGTTATTTCGAAAAGCTTACGATGAATAATGTTGCAATTCGAATATTTTGTCTTTTTTATTTTCTTAGATTTTCATCGTTTTGTTGAAATATTTAAATTACCGTGCGTAAGGATAATTGCAATTATCGAAGGCCGCAAGAAAAATACGCGTAATTGAATGAACTAAAATCATATGGTAATAAAAAAGATTTAAAAAAACATCGATATTTGCGGATATGAGAAAATTCCAACGCGTGCCGCCGCCTGAACTCGATATGCGAGTCGCGCACTTTACTCTCGAAATGCTGTTCTTCAATTAACGTTCTGTTTCTAAATGCCCGTCGGGTCAGATAGAGAAAAAAAATGGCAGAAAAAAGGGGACACGAGTGAAAGAGTGGCAGAAGGCAAATATACTAATTTATCTGGTATTGTGTACGAAACTCACCGGTCGACGTTTCCGGACTACGTAATTCTTCCAGAGGAGAAGCCCCAGCTGGCCGCCCCCCATCTTCCTCGCGACTGTACTATCGTTGGCTGAAAAAAATACGCGGAAGAAATTTACATTATTCGGCGCGATTTTTTGGCGCCGTTGAGGAAAGTCCTTGAAAGAAAAAAAAATGTTACAAGGCCAGTCGTGGTGAAGGAGTAAACATTTTTAAATAGAGAAGTCTGCGAGGAACGATTCCCGTATTGCTGAATACAGAGTCGAAATCGATGGTAGAATTTTTTGTACGATACTTCGAAGTTTTGGACACCCAAAAATTTTGGAGTTCACATTGAGAAAAGAGACATTTATTTTGCGTTAATAAATGTATAATTAAATATGACGAAATAAAGCGAAAGAAAATTTGTTAACAGTCAACAAATTTTATTTGTCGCAAATGAAATTTGGTTACATTAACAAAATATTTATTTCGATATATCGATTTGTTAATTATAAATAAACTTTTTTCTCATTGCCCGTGAATTCATCGCATTGAAAATATATCGATATATCGATGAACCATATCGATTCGAGTTATTTTGCTTTTATGCAAAATAATCTTCCATCGACGCTGCATTATTATCCTCGCCGAACATTCCGCGAAAAATTCTTCGCGATCCGGAAGAAGTTTTCCCGAAGATTATATCGAAACTCCGCGGAGTCCTCGTACCTCGTGTATACGGCGAAGAATCGAAATGCCGCGAATCTCGCGTCCTACTATACTAGTTACGCCCTTTTGGTTCCCAGTGGTTTGTATTTCGGCACTGCCGAATAGCGATTCGGGGTAAAGCCACGAGGCACCTGTGTGCAACGAGAGGGAATATGTATGGTGAGGAAAAGCCCCCGAGGAGAAACGAGCCGAAGACGGTGCGGCACTCTCGACGATCTTCTCCTAAGGAATTCCTTCTCCGGTAGATAGTTTGAACTATCTGCCTTCTGTACTATGCTTTGTATATCGTTCGTTTATACTGAACCCGAGGTAAGTCTTGTAAGCGAACCGCAAACTCGAGGCCTCGGGCTTTGGGCTCTACGACTCGGTATACACGAGGATCTCGAACGCGTGAACGCAAAGTTCTCACAGCCGCGCGTGAGAGGATCTGTCCGAGAAATCTATGGGGCGAGTCAGTCACGATGATTGAATTATTGTTGTGATAAATCTCTATAGCCAACTGTTTGTCGTAACATTGTTGTAATCGAATGAATTCTCGACATTTCCATGAAATACGATCGCTTCATTAGCATCGTCCGTGCAATCAAAATTTTTCGCTAAAAAAAAAAAAAATACGATAAACTCGAGGACAGTGGCTATGTCTGCGATGTGACGATATCAGCGGAAATACGTATCGCGTTTTCGGAGAAATATGCGGGAGAGTGAGAAAACCCATCCGGACGATCTGTAATGTTCGGTTATCGTAGCTATATAAGGAACAATGCGATTATTTTCATTGAAACGCCAATCGCTCCGTGTCAGAAATATCGTTCGAAGTATTATGAATATTAACGCTTTGACTAATGATATTTTCATACCTAAAATCGATGTTTTCTTTTCCTCATTTAACGATTGCCGAATTCCTTTATTTTTTTTCCTTCTGACGCAAGTTTTCGTCTTACATATTGAGTCCGGAGAAAAATTAGTTTGAGTCGTCATTAGGAGGAAAAAATAAGTCGAACTATTGTTTTGATACGACGCGTGACCACATTTTTTGTTCGATCCATTTTACGAAAAACCGCAATTTTTTTTTTTTTAATGCGAATTTTATATCCCAATGAAAACGTCGTATTTTACAGGAATAAAACACGACAGCGAATATTTAGAAAATTTTTTTTAAAATTTTCGAGTTTTTACGCGATGATAAAAAAAACATCATAAAAACTTTGCAAAGCGACCTTAAATTTTTTTTTTCACTTCTAACTCGAGTCTTAATATTGAATATAATTATGTTATCAGCTGTACGTAAAAATGACTGAAAAAAAAATGAACGCTTGACGAGGAAGCGAAAGAATTAATAGATTGGTAGCAATATTTCATGTTCTTCATCATCTTAATGTGCCTATTAAAGATGTATATATTATCCTTGACAAACGACTCGTTAACCGGAAGAAAAAAAAAAAAAAAAGTTCGAAGTATCGGTAAACTTAATTTTATTAACACCGCCGCGAGGATTGACGGGCGAGCGAACAGAATCGAGTTACTTTCACTCATGCGGTGCACCGACGGTAATCGACCGCGTGTTGTATCTATAATACGCTCGATGAAGGGGTCTGCACGATCGCCCCAGTCGCGAGTTCAATAATGTCGCAAGATGCAACGCGAGAGCTCTATAGACGAAACATATACGAGAACTCGAGAGCACACGACACCGGTGAGGCAGTGACAATTTCGTCGTATCGCTCTCGTCGATCGATAACTTCGTGACATCAATTGAATTTTCTATGTAATCGCATCACGTAATGATTGCGAAGTTTCACCTCTCGCTATTGTAACAAACTCGCGCACGGGTTTTCACGGTTTCGGCGTGGTCCGGGTGTCTTGTATATCCACTATATATATATATACATATATCGGTAATTCTCCGTGGGTATTGCCGATGCCTAATTATTATTCGATCGACGCCCGTAACGACGATTGCCGATTTACTATACTTTTACGCTAATAGATCGTTCGCTTTTCCATTCGTTATCGAAAATTTCATTTCATTCATGTCAACGTACAGTAAAACTTTGATTTTAATAAAAAAAAAAAAAATCGATCTATCGACGAATAATAAAAATCATTGATTAAAAAACTTCGATAAAAAAAAACATGAAATTACTCCGAAATAGAATTTATCTCTTTTTTTTTTACGCGAATGAATAAAAAATATACAAAAAAGAACATTTTAGCAATTCTTATCTTCCGCAGTGATTCAAGAAACTGAAAATGTGGAATATATTTCATCTAACGATTTAACGATTTTTCGATATTTTTTTTTTCACGCATCACGTAAAATCGGTTCCCGCTCAATCGATGTTTGACTGTAGATTTCGCAACAAGTAACAGAACGAACTATACATCGATGTTTAAGTATCAAAAGGGACCAAATCGCCGAACTTAAAATTACATAAAAATCCTTCTTTACTTCAAGAGCGATCGTTACTCTATATAAATCGATGCACATTGATCATCGCTGTGCGTATCGATCGCGAATCAAATAATGACTTTCGTATGCGTTGTCAAAGCGCAGTTCAGGGTTCAAGGGCGTCGATCGAGTTCCCCGCGGGCAGTGTGATAGCGGATCCGGCGCGAGTGAGTTTGTTGTTACTTCGAACATCAACGGCCTCTATTCGCCGCCCGCTTCTCACATTTTTACTGATCTTTCCCGGTAGTCGATTATAAACCGGGTAAGTCGAGTCGACCGCTCGATCTCATGGTCTTCGGGTTTCCCTCCAATAGAGAAACGTGTATCTCACTGCCGAGAAGCAGCGAACAGTTGATAAACGAGATACACATATCGTACGTATACCTCCGAACGCGGAAGACGGAGAATCGATCGATCTCGTAGTCACGCAAACAATCGCGTTTACTAAATCTATCTTACCGGTTTTCTTAGCGTTCGCTATAAACCAACGACCGTTACGACGAGTAAACGACACGGATATATTTGATCGATAAATATAATATAACACAACGCAAAAACGTCGACGACTGTATTATAATCGCGACTCTCACGGTCCGAGCTGCGCGTGTATTCGCGTCGATATATATTATCGATATACACGCATAGTCGCGCGTTACAAGTTCTCGGTATTCCGGGGTTCTTACACTCGCGTATAAACGAGGTTGTTGTCAAACAATTGGCTCTTATTTGCGGGTCACTTTCGTTCACAGTGAAAGATCGAGCGAATAGCCTCTGTTTACAACGGACTTTTCGTATCGACAGTTAAGAACTTTTCGACGAATAAAATCAATTTGTGGATCATTTTTGCTCACCTTTAACCGCGACACATTAACACGAAATTATTTATCACGCTACTGACGAAAAATAATTTTTTTTTTTTTTTTTACGTAAGTTAATTTTTTTTTTTATAATTTTGGATTTCGTATTCTTGAGTTTCTTTATTTGATTGTTCGGTTATTTATCTCTTTTCAATCGCGTTTTTAGAGACGTTTCTTTTTTATTTGGTGATTTTATTTGTTATCACTCTGTTTTCTTGCGGAACGTAGTTTTTGCTTTTCACACACACGGGGCTCACTATCCCGTCCTTTTGACTCCCGACTCACGATCGCTGCCTTGTCGGTTATTGTCTCACTCTCGCGCCGTTTTACACGCTTGGACGACGGTCCGTGAACGACTGTTGCCGCCACGCCACTGTAACCACGTGGACCTTCGTTCGCAATGGCTTGAGACACCCACCCGTAAATATGTATTTATGCGTTATGCACCGACGAGACACAGAGGTGCGTGTGTGAGGCGTGTGGCTCTTCGTGAATCCCCGCGATCGAGATCGAGAAGAAGAGGCTGAGCAAACGAGAAATAATGATACAAAGAAGAGAAAAAAAATCAAAACAAAACGACGGAACCGCGAAAAGTAAAATGTAAAAACAGTTTTATTAAAAAAAATTTATTTATTTTTTCCAAATAATTAGACGATCGACGCGAAACTAGTTTCATCGAAAAAAATTTGAGACGTGTAAAAAATTCATCAATTCGAAGAATTATTTTTATTTGTAAACACATTTGTGAGACTCTTCTCAAAAAATGTGTTTATCGATAAAAATCGTTCTTTGAATTAATACATTTTTTTCGCGTCTCACATTTTTTTCTGATCGCGTTAAAAGAAAGATCGTCGAAGATCATGAATGCGAAATTAATATTCGTCAGCAAATCGAGCGAAGAGTAAAAACAACGAATATGAAACAAAAGTGTATCTGGTTATAATTCTTTCGATGTGACATTTATTTTCGCGTTTTAAGAACAGATTTTTTCGAACGCAGTAAATTTTATCTCGATTTCCGTTTCAGTAGGAATTGAGAGTCGGGTCATCATGCGATAGTCCCGGTTTTTACTATTTCATTTTTGTTTTTATTTCATCGTCGCGTAGCGTCGAGATACAGACACAGGTCCCTCGATACACGAATCTCCGAGACAAAACATTGGATACAAAAAATTGTTTGCGCTTATATTGTTTGCAATAAAGATCCAGCATGTCGTTTATGCTTTAGAAACAATATTTTAACTGTTAATCACAAACAAGAAATATGCCTTAAGGTCCAATATCAATAAACTAAAAATTATAGAAATTACAGATTTCTTAATGAGACCCAAAACATCGAAGTATTTGAAAATTCAAAATTTTCTTGAAACAACACGATTGTGCGATGTTTCAAGGCTAATAGCTAAAAAAACGTCGACTTTTTAAAAAAATGCAAGATTTTCTCGAAACAATTCGGATGTGCGATGTTTCAAGGCTAATAGCTAAAATACATCGATTTTTTTGAAAATTCCCGCATTTCCCGAAACAACGCGGATGTGCGGTGCTTGAGGGCTAATTGCGAAAATTCTCCGTGAAGTTCGAGCATTTAACCCTTTTCGCGTTCCCCTTCTCTTACTTCATAGCAATCATTTTTTGTTACCATAAAATTCCAAAAGATGAATACAAAACACTTGTGGGTATTTCCAGCATCAATTTCGGAGTTCAAATGGAAGATTGTCGATAATTCTTGGTATTTCCCAGTATGCGCATCGAGGAAAGTGCGATTTGCCTTCGTCACGAAGGAATCACAAGGTTCTCGTCCCCCTCCTCCTCCCCCCCCCCTTTATCCCGTCGTCTTCGCATATAGTAGGGGCTACTGCTCAATAGACTCGCCGATCTTTCGTCTGCTTCCCTTTGTCATTCTTTCTACTTCTTTTGCCGTGAAAGCCAGCAGACCGGATCTAAAAATACGTGCGCGAGGGTAGACGCGCGGATGAAAGCAGCGCGAAAGAGAGCAAACTAAGGAAAGAGCGCGGTGCGGAGATTTAAAAAAAAAAAAAAAAAAAAAAAACGGTAACCAAAAAGTCGAGAGAACCCGTCTGGCGGGCTTAGGATCGAGTCCCGTGGCTCGGGAAGGTTCTCCTGGCACCTTGAGCCCTCGTATATAGCTTATAATACGTAAACGTCGAGCATAACACGCACGCATATACCTCGCATACGTGGATAAACTGCGTGTCGAGAGAACGAGAGATTTATTCCAACTACTTGGTCCACCGTTGAAAGTTTAAATGAACAATAGGGAGTCTCCGGCCATAAGAATTGCTTGGAAGTCTTGAATACAGAACGAGATGATAAAGTTCGCCGATAAAATTTCGCAAGTCTTAGGGCAGCGCGCGCGCGTGCTTCTGCGAAAAATCAGCAATCGTCTCGAGGCCACTGGGGCAACACGATCCTCGATTACAATATCTATATCTATATTCACACGCGGATAGGATAACGTTAATCATGTATACGATACGCCGAGACTCGTCAGCGAGAAGATTCTTCCGGAGGTATGTTAGGTTCGCGAGCGAAGTATATCGATGTACAAACAACGATGCAGAGAACGCGACCCCGCGTCGTCATAACTACGTTCTTCTGTGTATTGGTCGGAAAAATTACGCAAATGGATAATAATAAGTGGGTTTGTCTACCGGTAATCACTGCGACGAGCAACAGAAATGCAGCATCATCTATCGACGATATTGCAGACGCGGTACTGAACGTTAACCGATCGGCGATGTATGCGCGGAGATGCATTCGATGCGATAATGAAAAAAAACGCTCCTTCGTTACCTGACACACTGTACGTACATTCGAGTCAATGGACCTTCGCTAATTGACGATCTTTTCAAAGTTTACGGCGAAACGCGTTTTACGGAACGAGAGATAATAAACCAAACGACTAAACGATAAATATTTGAACTGTGAACGGGTCCATCGAACTTAAATGACTTGAGTCATCTTTCGGGTTTTAACATTTTTTTGTTATATACCTTTATTACGTTTGAATGAATAAATTTGTTCTTTGTTATCGGGACCGGATTTTTATCGATATATAAAAAAAATTCCGAGACTTTTGACCCATTAGATTCGTTTCCAGGAGCATTTCTTCGCGTGAGTAAAAATTAACGATTTCATGATTTTTTTTCAAAATTGACAAGAGCTCATTTTTTAGTAGAATTAAAATAAAGTCAATTGATAATATACATTAAAAAAAATTATTATTATTATTATTATTATTACTATTTTTAAAAAATTCTAATTGTAGTTTTCGTACTGAATTTTTTTAATGAGAATTGAAGAAAAAAAAACATATTTGATATTATAAAATTATATTGTCAAAAAAACCAAAAAAATCAAATGTTGTTTTTTTCAATAATTATTATTTTTTTTATTTATTATTTTATTTATTGAATAATCATATTTATGAACCTTTATATATATCATTCTATATATATCTATCGGATACATAGAATATATATAAAATATATAAATATTTTTTAAATTATATATCTTGCGACGTAGAGTACAATATTTTGTATATATGGCAGTATATACTGCATTTCCGTAGAAAAAAAAAAACAGGTATTTCCTATCGCTTCTACGAAAACTCAATAATACTCTCATCCAAGCGTATTTAATTTATAACGCGAATATACGTTATATGTAGACGAGTTTTATTTAATGATGCGAAGTGTTCACGAGACGAAATTCGTGGAATTTCGCACCGAGCGTCGGAGAGAAGCATTATACATTTTATAACATATCATTCACAAGAGGGTTGTAATGCAATGAGAAGAAATAACAGGGGTGAGGCGGGGGAACGGGGGAGGGGAGGGGGAGGGCGATGTTAGCTCTGCTAAAAACTAGCGAGCTTCGCCTTGATCAGCTTAACCAGTCGGACGATCCCCTGCTGATTCGCTTCCCGGTAACCGGGTATCTCATTTTTGCAACGATTCAACCACTTGTCCAAGTGATGGAACCGCTCGGTCGACGGAGTGAATAGCTAAGCATTTCGATTATAATAAACAAATACAAAAATATTGTCGGAGGTCTATATATTCGAGTTGTTGGGGGTGAAAAATAAGATATTTAAAAAAAAATGGAAAAAAATTACCTCGAGGGTTGATATCGTCGTGACGTTGCAAATATCAGCAATAGTCATATCGTCCCCTGCCAGCCATTTGGTTTTTCCGTTCTCCAAAAGAGAGTTCACACTTTCGTAGACTTTGAACACTCGATTTATGCCGGAGCGGTTTACTGATTCTCGATCTCCGAATATTATTGGATACTGCGATTACAAGATGAAATTTACTTGATAAAAAGTCCCTTAAAAAACAATAAGGTACTTTTTTGCCAATAATAATTGGCTTCGAATTCATTAACTCTGTTTATAAGATTTTTTTTTTTTTTTTTTCGATCTCCATAATCAATGTTATCTCTTCAAGTAATGAACAAAACAGAACTAAACATGTTGTAAAATTAAGTCAACTCTGATCTACAAAGGAAATCCGATTTGAAATCAATGTAATCTCTTCATCGAGAAGGATTATTTGGTGAGCTTAACAATACATCGACCGCCGTAAAGTACATTTAAGAAAGGATTATACGGTTGAGTTACAGTCGACCCGTTAAGCTTGAAGGGGGAAAAAAAAGAAATAAAAAAGAATCCAGGATCCGATCCGCATGCATAGAGATCCGTGGAAAATCGCCGGAAGACCGGTAATCCATGCAAATTGCACCGCAGAGACGATCTCGCAGCGTCACGTGCTTCGAGAGAGAAGAGGAAGAATTCGGTGGAAGAAATAAAAGGAGTTCTTCCAAAGTGTGCCTCGGGCCTCGGCGATTACGAGAAAACGCTCACTGTTACGATAGTCGGAGGAGCTACCGATTTCGACCTCTTCCCTCTCTCTCTTTCTCTCTCCCTTTACCGATTTCCGATGTGAAACACGATCATTTCGAAATACATATGTACCGCAACGGGCCGTTGGGAGGACAACCATGAATCTTCGAAGCATAATTAACCGTAATAATGGAGGAAGAGAGTCAAAGAGCATCGGTTAACTTCCGCCTTCATGTAGGTTTCGACGATATCCACAGACCTTGATTGCTTTTACACACTCGTAACAAACGTGCGATTACAAGATATCGTTACGAAACTTCTTCTAATATCCACGTACTCTTCACTTTTGAACTCCAACACCTCTTCGCTCATTCCGATAAACAATGATTGTTTTTTTTTTAATCATCTCCGAACCTATTTGATATTCACTAATTGCCTCATCGATATTCTTACGCATTACGCTTAATTACTTAACCCAAGAGCTCTCGTCACACCGGCGCGTCGATATCCATTATTCATGAGAGACTATCGCTAATTCAAATACCAGTAGGAATAAATAGATAAATGAAAGAAGAAATCACGAGAGATTCGATCGATCGCCTACCGCAATATTGCGAAATTCCGGATAAACGATACCGGAGTCAAAATGAAGACGTTGATCGACGACAGCTCTCTTTCGTGGCACTTGCGGATAAAGCTGATCGTTCTTTCCGTATTTGTTAACCAGATAACCCGATATTGCGTGACTGCGAAGGGAAAAAAGAAAACAAACAATTTATAATATGCAAATGTACATTTTTATATTGCGATTGGTTGTCTTCGGCTGACAGTTCAAGTTTGATTATTAATAATCTTTTATACACGCGCGCAAATGCTATCTCGACTTCCGGGAAACGATGTTTCCGGCAGTAAGTATGATTCCCTGTACGCGGACTGCGACAGACATTTTTTTTTAATTTTCAACTTTGACCCCTCATTATCTGATAATTTTTATTCTATAGTCGAATACAACTATTGCGGCTTCGGATCGTACTGACGATTTTTTTTTCTTTTTTTTTTTGTTACTTCTATCGATTTAGGAAGCTAAGTGTGATGTTGTTATTCACACCAATGATTTTATAATACGTCAATTGCGGTCTTCATACCTGTCCCAGATGACGCAGTCCTTGTCCTCGAGCAGTGGCACAGTCCCCTGCGGATTTTTCTGCAAAAAATCCGTTTTCACTTATCACTGCCACGTGCTGCCAATTACTGGTACGATGAATGAGGATATTCGAGATTGTAATTTTTTTTTTCTCCACACAACATTAGCTTTTAACTCAATCTGCACAAGACGCCGGGTACTTAGAACGAGTTTTTTTTTTTTTTTAAGTCTTTATATCGAAAGGAAGTGAAAGAATTTCGCATAGAGAAAAAAACTAATTTCTTCACGAGAAATACCCTTTTCCGAAGATCTCAGTGAACCGTATATAAACATTTTTATAAAAATCTTTTGAAATTTTATTGCAGACTCGTATATAAAGTGTTGAAGTTTGTCAATTAAGATATTTAAAAGTTTTTTCTTCTAAAGATAATGAAGTCTTTTTCCGCCGCTGTAAACGCGACCATTGCGACGATATTCACACTGGTTAAAGTACGAAAGATCGACATTTTCCACGACACTTCAATTGCGACTGAATGCTTATGCGAAGTCAATAGAAGCTGTGATCGTCAGTCACGTAAAAATGGTTATATCATTTTAATTACTCTTTATAAGGTGTAAACATTGTGTTACTCAACGTAGTGGGAACATCGAACGAACGATCAACATGTTGTTTTGCACATAGAATTGCACAGTTTTTTCAAAATGATTGAAAAATCGAAGTTATCCGTCAATTATGGGATTTTAATTATTAAAAAATGTGGTATTTATAATAAAAATGTATCATATCGTATTACGAAAAAAAAATGGCGTTAAAGGCTAAAGTTTGAACGTATTTGGGGGATTTGTACCTCGAGGTAAGATTCGTTGCGATTTTCTCCTGCAACAAGATTCACCTCCTTCCTGTTCAAGGATATCCCGAGTACGTGAGCCGTCAGTAGAACGGACCTCACCGGAGGTGACAGATCCGTCATGTACAGGAATGGTAAGGATCTGACAGCCATACCTTAGACTTCACAGCGCTGTCTGTATACGACTCGTCAAGATCGTCTGGCTGCGATAGCTGCAACCCTTTTCTCTGTTCTCTCTCTTTATCTCTCCCCGCAATTAATTCACTGTCTCGTAGGTTTTTCATCAGTTTAGCAAATTGAATACAGTTGTTGATTTCTATTCGACGAGATAAGCGAACAGAAGAAAGAGCAAAATTCGTAACAAAAAAGACCGAAAGGATTTTAACCCTTTAAAAAATAATCGAAAGAAAATGAATTGCTTTCGTCACAACTATCGATCATGTGTGGCAAAAAATTATTAAAAATTAAAAAATAACTGATCGAAGAAATGGTACAATTTTTTTTATAAATGCCTCAAAATGCAATAATAATATTAAAGAGGCTAATTGTATAAATAATCATCGAGAATCATTCATTTCTTGAAAAATAATAATAATAATTTAATTAATTAAATAATTAATCGCGGCTTTAATTAGTCGTTTAATTTTTTTTTCTTAATAATTGAAAAAAAAAATGTTAAAAAAATACTATAAACGCCTTAAAATTGCAATAACCATAGATAGCATTATTTAAAAAAAAATCGAAACTCATTCGTCTCTTCAAAATTGCATAAATTGCATAGACAGATTCGAAGATTCACAATTCGAGGTTTCAAAATGCACAGAAACATCGCGTTGGATTTCTTGTAAAATATAATAATTTTATTGTTTGATAAAAACTATAAAAAAAGTCGATGAACTCCATCTGCAGAGCGTACGATGAACGTACGCGTTGTTATCCGCCTTCCTCTCGTCGTCCACAAAGCCGCATGAAGATCGCGTCGTAACTTCGTGTACTACGTTCGCTCGTATAACGTCTGATACCTCACTGTTCCGTCGCTATCGCGCGCGCTCTCTTCCTCTATCTTCATGTCCTCACCGTACTTCCACCCTTTAACCCCTTCGAACCACACTGCGCTGAATTTAATTGAATTACCGGTCGTTCGCTCAAATCCGAAATTCACGGAGATCGTGATAATTCATCGGGTCGTATAGACCGAGTAGTGTGTTCAACCTTAAAATTTCTTGCGCTTATATAGCCAATTAAATTCGTCGGTGCTTCTTGCCGGGACAGTTACAGTGGTCGCGTTGGAAGATTAGGTAAATTATGGTTAAAGGTGTAACAACGCTATTTAATTTTAAGGGTATAAAATATATATATTTTTCGCGTCTAATGGATCTGTTTACAAATAATTGATGATTACGATCCCCGATTTTTTTTTTTTTTTTTCGATACTGAAGCCATTTGTCTTTATAGATACTTAACCGGTGGACGGCGAATTTATAAAGATTATTTATTATTCAATGGTTCGCGAATTTTACAGTTTGCCCTTTGCGGTGATAAATTTTTCGATAGCACCGTGGAACAGCTTCATTCCCGGAACATTCGCTGTTTCGTATTCCGGCAAATTATCTTCGCAACGTTTCAGCCAAAGTTTAATGTTGGGAAAATTATCGATTGGATGAACGCACTGCAACGATTGGAAAAATGTATCGTTAGAATGACGTCATCATTTTTCTTATCATATCCGATAGTACCGATTATGAAATGTTTTTCTGACCTGAATACTCGATATTGTTGAAACGCAACTTATGTCGGCGAGGGTATAAGAATCGCCGCAGAGCCACTGCTTACCCTCCAAAAATTTGTCCAAATGCCCGTACGCTTCCTCGAGCAATTCCAACTTTTCGCTTGACACCGTTGTCGACGTTCTCATGAATAGTGGGAACTGCACACACAAAAATCGGAATCGAGCCGCGAATCATTAATTACGATAAGTTTGCAGAGATTTTTTTTTCAATAAATGATTCCATTGCATTCACTGCATACTTATAGTACTTTTGAAATTATGACGAAATCAGCCATTTTTTTTTACACGTGAAACACGTCGAAATAATTATTTCGAGACTAAATTTACACAAAATTTAGTCTTTTACAATAAATATCTAAATAATTGATAAAATACATTTTTCGACTCCGATTCGTCGTTTTTCATAATTAATAAATATTTTTTTACACGTGAAACACGTCGAAATAATTATTTCGAGACTAAATTTACACAAAATTTAGTTTTTTACAATAAATGTCTAAATAATTGATAAAATACATTTTTCGACTCCGATTCGTCGTTTTTCATAATTAATAAATATCTCGACAAAACAGCGTTATATGCAGTATAAAGATATATGTAATATTAATTCGTATATATTTCGTAATATATTTATATAAATACTTATATAATATTTATCGTATTAAATTCATTCAAACTTACGGAAATGAATCGCAGACGAGCAAACAAAACTCCACAATCGAAGAAAAGACGCTGATTTACGAGAGCTCTACGTTTAATGTCCTTCGGGTAGAGAGAATCGTCTTTAGCGTACTTGTCGACCAGGTAAATCATAATCGCGTGACTGTGGAAAAAAAAAAAACATAACGATTGCGTCTCTTCATTACATCATTTAACTGATTGCCTGATACATCGCGTAATGAGAATCAGAAAGACGTATCTGTACGCATTACTTTCACGCATTCGTTACAACAAATACCCGAATAGCAAAATTTACAGAAACATACTAAGGCACTGAGTTTTCTTAGTGTGTTGTTTCGCATATGAAGCAATTTCGCGAACACCATTTGGTTATATATTGTTTCTTCCAAAATTACATGAATGTTAATGAGTTCAGCAACAGATGGCATCTAAACCGCAGGATACCGAATTCTGATAGTTTCTCGTAAATCGAAACGCGATCTTTTTTCAAAAAACAAAAATCATCCATATTTTATGGCAACACTTACATTATTTGATTCCACAGTTTTCTGATCATTTCTCAAAATGATATGATGCAAATTTCCTCGCAAATACGGATCTTAATTTCTTTAAGGTATTTTTTAAAATACTTTTTATTTATTTTATTTTAATACTTTTAAATACTTTTGAAATTTCATTTCTGCGTTCGACAACCTACTGATGCGCTGTTATCATTCTCCTATCTTATCATCTCATTTTAATAACAAAATATTATAAACCATTTACCTGTCCCAAATGATAAATCCATCGTCATCGAGGGTCGGTAGCGTGTGTTCTGGATTTATCTGTCGAAAAAACATCATTTAATAATAATAAAAAAAATTCGATACCTCTAAGCGATAATAGAAGATGCCTACTTTTAAAAATTCCTCGCTGAGATGTTCACCAGCGAGCAAATTAAGGTGTCGAATATCGATGTCGAGTCCTATGGCCGCTGCTGTGAGACGAACAGCTCGGCTCGGTGGACTCCCATCCGTATAATAAAGAATTGGCTTTGGCATATCGCTACAACATATTTCGTATAGTCAAAAAACGTTATCAATCTCTTACGCAACTTTTAAAAACAAAATCAATTAATGATCGCGCAATTATAGCGATTATTGTTTACTTACGAGAAATTACGACTTTGCGTTAACGAGCCTCCAATCGCGTTGACACTTGATGCGCGTATAAATGATCCACTGGCGAGTGATCGCGCGTGACCGTTGTCCGGCGTAGCGGTTGTCTGGAGTCTGATTATTGCGCGGATACCGTGCCGCAAACGCGAACCCAATCTGATTGTTGACAACTGAACGCTCATCTTATATATGTATCGTAATATCTCAAAAAATTTAATATTTATCCTAAGTGACAAAAATCGGGCGACTAGCGATGATAAGGAATTACTTGAACCTAAAATATGAACATATATTTCCTTTCAAGCAGTGATAACCACTGTAATAATTCAGTTTAACTTTGTCATGCTGGGGACGCGTTTATTTTATGCTGAATCATGTTGATATTGGATAACAGGAGGTACATATGGTAGGCACCTTTTTTACTGCAGCCGAACACTTACCTAACTACGAGCGCAGCATTTTTTTTCATTGAATCACTGCTAGATGTCTCCGCATGTATCTGATCTGCCGTTTCATATATACATTATTTAAATACTCTTACGAACGATACGTATCGATAAAATTAATTAATTATCCGAATGAAGAATTTATTAAAATTCTATACATTTTTTTTTACTTGCGAACTTCGAATTTTTACGATACATCTGCGATCCCGAAAAATTGATCTCTGGCGCATGCGCGCGAGGAACAATTTACGCGCATTCGAGTCGCAATGTGCGTTTCTCGTCTTCTTATGTCGCGATACCGATTATTTATCGAAGTTAGTTCGGGAAGCAGCATTGTAAGCGTTCCTAATGACTTTATTGGCCTTTCTCTTGATTACATACTGCCATTGGATAATTTTCACTATCTACGAGCGTCGGAGTTAGCATGAGAGGGGCGCATGTCGACGGAACACGAGTGCGAGTCAGTTTCTGGCGCGCCTTTCGCGAGCCAACACCAGATTACGCACGGACGTGTTCTCCCTTTTAACATAAAAACAGTTTGATTGATTTTGTTTTTCGTCTTTTATTGCCGAAATATTTTCGATAAATTTTATCGTCGAAAGTTATGTGAAGGATCTGTTTTATTTACCGACTCTGTTAAATACATTTTTGTCACTTTAAAAATATTTATATATCGCGATAATATTATTAATTTCGATACCGCGATAGTGATTTTTGAAAAATTAGTTCAATTTCAATCAGCAAGACGGAAGTATGGCTTGTCCTTTGGGTAATGGAATGTAAGTGAAAATTTCATCATTGATTTTTGCATTTGTTATTAAAATCACATTTAGTCATAAAGCGGCGCGTATTTATTATTATTTTTTTGAGATCTCAAGGGTATCAAAAATGATTTATCAAAGTTCAACAAAAATATTAATATTTGTGTAATCGTAAAAAAAAAAAATTGCGTTTCAATGTTATAATGTAAGAAGATTCGAACACGTGCTGCCGAAGACGATAATCTTTCGTGACCCGTCTTCGAAACGTTGAGCAATGTAAATCTCATTGTGTTTGCGAAATTTTGTTTGACCGGTCAATGAAATGAGATTAAAAAAAAAAAGACGCAATTGTCGTGTTGATGTGATATTTTTTTTTCAAGCAAAGATTAACATATGTTTCGAGTTCTTGACCTTTGTTTTTATATCGCAGCGAGGATACTTCTCAGGACGGTGATCAGCTAACGGAAGGTCCGAATGCCGGACTTCTGTACGGTGAATATTTGTGTCTCGACAAAATTCTCTCGGCGCAAAGGCTACTCAGCGTCGAGTACGATAAAGAAGTTCACGATGAACATCTCTTCATTGTTACTCACCAAGGTATTTAAGAATTTTTATAGGTTTATTTGATAAATGCGACGAAAAGAAATTACGAAGGAAGAAACAGCGGGTAAAAAAAAAGAAATGCGCGGATTCCAGCGTACGAGTTATGGTTCAAGCAAATTATTTACGAACTCGACTCGGTCAGAGGACTATTCAACACCGAAGTCGAAGATTACAACAGATCGGATCCGTGCAGTGACGGTGCATCGTACAAAAAGGAACCAATCACCTGCCAGCGTCTCGACGAGTCCAGAACCCTCGAAATCCTTAAAAGGCTCAATCGCATCGTCCTGATACTCAAAGTAAGTGAAAAATTTACATTTTTTATTTATTATTGACACCATAAAACACATTTTTACATCTTATCTTATCGGAAACATCACTCAGATTTTCCGCAATACCATTGATTAATATCGAACCGGATAATCAATCTTTACCTTTGGTAATTTCGCAACTATAAAAAAAAAAGTTGCAAATATATGTGCACTTCGCTGCCTCAGTGATCAATATAAATCAACATAAATTACAACAAAAAACAAATAAAAATTTGTTTGATTTTTTTTTTTTTCGAGATCATTTATAATGCGAGAAAAATGTTGACTCAGTAAACAAAAATGATTTTTTCAATCCCAAGAAAATAATAATTAAAAACGTAATAATGCATAATTAAAAAAAAAAAAATCCTGAGGCCTAATATAAATAATTATCACTAAGAAAATATTGTTGACTCAATCAACAAATTTTATTAATTGCAAAAAAATTATATAAATTCAACAATTTCCCTGCAGTGCGTCAATACATAGGGATTCGCATACATAGATATTTTACCTTTGCTGCGACTGTCAATAGGACACTTCGTATAGCTCCGTTAAATTCCGAATGACAATGACAGTGACAGAGCGCTGAAGGGTGAACGAACCCCGTCTACAACAAGCCAATTAGTAAAGCGTTGCGTTCGTTCGTACGCGCGACATAATGCTCGCAGGCGAGAAATACCGTCCAGTAGCCCACCCCGGGCGCGAGGTGGCGGGGGTGTTGCGTTACTGTCGGGGTCGTAATTTAATTTGCAGAAGTCCGGTTTGGTTTCGCACGGACGAGACCCTGGCAGTCCCGTGATTTCGCAAAAAAACATCACGCGCCTCCGCGCGATGTTATTAACGCGTTACTCGTTCTATTTAAATCTGCCAATCAATAACTTATAGAACAGGTCAAGACCTTCGTCGATAGATATTTCCAAGAAAGCGTATTCCGTCGACAATAGTTGCAGCATTAGCGTCAACATTCGTCAAAAACAATATTCTGACTATATATACCATATTTTGTATCATTCTATAAGTATCGAACAATCGATCGCAAACAACGAAAAAAAATATTAGAATCTCATGATTCTCCGATTGAACCGTTTTCATTGATCAATCGATGAAATAACAATAAAAAAAACTCTTCGTGTTCTCGATGTCGCGAGAGGCAAACCCCATGGGAATGAAATTAGTATATATTACGATAGGTACAAAAATATATAGAATTTGTTGCAGGATGATATATAATTTGTTTATAA
Organism: Buathra laborator; assembly: GCA_934046635.1. Taxonomy (NCBI): domain Eukaryota; kingdom Metazoa; phylum Arthropoda; class Insecta; order Hymenoptera; family Ichneumonidae; genus Buathra; species Buathra laborator. The sequence goes on from OW203900.1 coordinate 14,494,400, forward strand.
TCTTTTTTTCCATATATCGCGTGTCTAAAAGCTAAAGTACTCACACTCTATGGTTCGGCATACGACGTTCGCACTTTAGCCTTTCGGAACGCGATATTTTCGAAATATATATATTCCATATATAAGTTTTGGGACTTTTTACCGTTATATACAAAATTAATATATATAAAACGAAATTTTTTTTTTTTTATATATTCTAACGTATAGTTTATTTCTATGGGGTAAAGACTCGCGAATTGTGGGAACCCAACGGGAGACAAATCGGGTCCGAGAAGGCGATGATGTAAATCGATACGATCGAACGATATGCGATACGATTTGGCTATGTCGCGCAATGACACAAGTCCCTGCCGTGTATATGCAGTTAGGTAACTAACCCCTTCCGATTGACGCCCTCAAGATACACCGCAATGTACCGAAGCAAGAGGTGCGGTTTAAAAAGACGACGAGTCCCGAAGACACGGGAATTTCTTCGTACGTTGACGCTATCCCGTCATTCGAAACCTGTCTCGCGGTATCCGACTTCAAAACATATTGTCGTGGGAATAATATTATATATACGGCTCGATATACGTACATATAACGATATAATAATAAAGAAACGCGCGTTAAAATAATATCGCGTGATGAAACTACGCGAAGCTATATTATATTTCTTCGCGTTGTTTATCTGCGTATAATACATATCGAGGCTATTAGTTGGTCGATTTATTTTCGTGGTTTCATCACGGTCATTAGTTTAAGTATATCTACAAGTGTAGAAAATGAAAAAAAAAAAAAAAAAAAAAAAAGATCGAGAAATTTTACGAGGAAATCCCCGACACCAAAGTTACAAACCTTCTTTGCCTTATTAATGTGTTATAGTATTTGCGTACGTGAACGCGTTGTTACTTACACGTTGTTTTGTGCGTTCAATGAACGCCAAGGGGCAGCCGTAGGAATACAAAAGGCCCGACGACGTTATTCTGGTTGATCATTGCGCACATACTACTCGGAAACTATATCGATTGGCGTCTGGTAAAGCCGGAAGCGAATAATCGATTTTTTTTTTTAATATTAATTTATTTTATTCGGGACCACGCGGAATCCATATTTTTATTCACGTTGCACTCTTAAGGACGTTAAAGTTTTTGAAGATAAAAAAGAAATCTGCCACTGGATACCTGTTTTATGAATAAATTGGAGATCAGAAAGATCGTTTAAAAATTAGCAAATCGCTGCCGGTTTTGCTAAAAAAAAATGGTTTATTAGTTTTCTCGATCTTTTCTTCTTGTTATTGAAGGAAATTATGAAAAATGAATAAAAAAAATGATGAAACATCGTCGAGTTTCGTTGCTTTAATGAATTATCTTCTTTTTGTTCCATTCTTACAGCTTCTCGTAGATCAAGTAGATATCCTTGAGACAATGACTCCTCTCGATTTCATGGCCTTCAGAGATTATCTCTGTCCGGCCTCCGGTTTTCAATCGCTCCAGTTTCGTTTGCTGGAGAATAAACTCGGCGTGAAACAGGAACATCGTGTTCGCTACAATCAATGCTACACGAGGGTTTTCGGAAGAGATCCCAAAGCGGTTGAAGCGATACGACGATCGGAGGAGGAACCGAGTCTAAGTTGTCTCGTACAGGCGTGGCTCGCGCGAACTCCTGGACTGGAGGAAAGCAGTTTCGACTTTTGGGGCAAATACCATAGATCCGTCGATCTAATGCTCAATGAACAGGAAGAAGCCGCACGGGTATAAAAAATGTTTTTCCCCCAAAAAAAAAAATTGCTATCATAATGTTATCATTTTTATAACTGAAAACAAAAAAAATTTGAAAAAAAAAAACGCTTTTTTTTTTAATTAACTATTTTTTTTTTTCCGAAACAAAATTAATAAAAATTTTTTTTTTGGGATACAAAAATAATCAAAATTTTTTTTTTTACGATACCAAAAAAAAAATTTAATTTCAGAAAGTCTCGAAGGAACAATTGCGCAAATACATGTCGGCGACCGTTGCATCGCGTCGGGCGGTATTCGACACGATATTTAACGAGTCGCACCACAAAGCATTGGTTTCGAGAGGTGAAAGAAGATTTACCCACGCGGCTCTTCAAGGTGCCGTAATGATAACGTTGTACCGCGACGAGCCGCGCTTCAGTCAACCGCACCAAATTCTCACGGCTCTGATGGACATTGACTCTCTAATCACCAAATGGAGGTGTAAGAGACAAACGATTTTTTAATAGTTTCGGAGAACAAATTTTTGTTTTTTTTTTTTTTGTTTTTTCACTTTTTTCGAAAAACTGATAATGGAAGCGGAGCATTAATATTTTTTCAGATAATCACGTTATTATGGTCCAACGAATGATCGGCTCGCAGCAACTCGGAACCGGCGGTTCTTCCGGTTATCACTATCTGAAATCGACTCTAAGGTAAAAATCATTTATTTTCATTAAATTTTCATCAATTAATTAAGTCGAAGTCACTCATCGTTTCATTACAACTTCACAGCGACCGTTACAAAGTTTTTCTCGATCTCTTCAATCTCTCGACGTTTCTGATACCGAGAAATCTCATTCCACCGTTGACGAAGCAAATGAAGAGAAAATTATCAGTTGTGTGGGGATGTTGGGGACCCGAAGACGAGACAATCGAACTAAATACCTCGGAGAGTTCGGTGGAAGGTTCGCTTTGAGTTTAAAACTCAAAACTCACTTTGGAGTCTTTTCGCTGAAACCTTCACACGAATCTCCGGCATATCGCGAACAATCGCCGAGGAATTTTTATCTAATCTAATTATTATATATACTGCAGAAAAAAAAAAAAAAAAAAAAAAAAAAACGAAACAAAAAAACAAATCGTCTCGTTACACAATATGTTTTTATTAAAACTATATAATGTTTCCATAGCTCATCCTGTCGCTTCTTCCACATTACGCACGTAAAAAAAATACACTAATATAAATATAATGATAAGGCACATTTTTTTATTTTTTATTTTGTTCGTATCACGTCATGGAAATTAATCGAACGACATGCGAGTTCGACATCGAAGGTATTTTTTGCTTCAAAAACAACTGTTCGCGATGGAATTTTTTGTTTCTTTATAATAATTCATAATCGACTCGAATGACTGCTATTAATTAATATTGTTCGATTTTTATCACTTAATTGTCAGTTTAAAAAGCGACTATTAATTTTTTTGGTCGATTAACATCATTTGAAGACAACGTCCACCGAAGACACCTGATTCGCGATACCTGCAATAATCCAAAACCATAAATCTCCGTCGACAACGAATTTGTTTGTTACGATCAAAATTTTTGTTGTCCGCATTGCAAAATTCGTTGTTTCGCGTATACTTACCGCACATATTGCTTCCAATAGCTATGTAGACGTATCCTTTATTGCCGAAAAGCGGTCCCCACGAATTTCGCACAATGTAATACGGTATCGGCGCACTTTTGTCGTATCCGACAATCTGAACGGCGTGATTCAGACTCGTGAACGCTCCGTCGCAGTGAAATTGTATTATACCTCCTAAATAATTTTGCCAGGAAAGGGCATTGACCGCCGCGGCCATTGGTCCGTGAGTCGCCAAGGATTCGAGTAATTCGTCCTCCTCGCCGACGAAGCTGAAAAATCATTAATATTTAATTGAATAATAAATTCGATGGAAAATCTAAGAATAATAAGTATCGTAACATATCGGCGAAGTAAGGGGAACGTAATAGTCGCGCAATAATGGTGGATATCTCGAGGTTAATGCGGCGACGGGGATTAAATAAATGTTAACCAATAGCTTTACGTAACGCACGAGGTGTGCAATAAGATAAAGTTTACGTGGGGATAATACTTTTGTCGAGTGTGCGGCGTTCATGTGAGGCACGCGATGGCGAGCGAATTCCTCGCGTCTCATCGCCGCACTACGCGGATAAAAATTATTACGAGCGGAATATATACCGTACACTCGTCTATTAACGTGCGTATTGATTACGCGGATCTATACATATGTAACATAGAGGACATTCGGCTTTTATATGTCAATATAATTTTTACCTGTCGCATGTGAAATCGGTTACTCGTACACTGGAACTTTTCGTTCTGAAAGTGAATTATAAATATCTTGCATATTTAAAAGGCAACGAAGGATAACTAAAAATAGAAACGTTATGCGTGACGTAACGCACAATTGAAAGTATTGTACTTAACGACACGCATACGAAAAAATAATTTTGGAAGACAAAAACATGTTATCTATAAATTATAGATGCAGTGGAATGAGAAAAACGTAATTTGAAGAGTAAGAAATTGATTATTAATGACATCGAAATCTTCGAATCGATTTCTTGGTATTGTTAAGGAGTATAAATTCGAATTTTTTTGGAATCTGTTTAAATTTTTTTTTTTTTTTCAAAGACGGAGATTTATCGATAGCTATAAATGATATTTTTTGTCTTCCAATAGTATCTTTTTCATCGATGCTATGTAGATAATTTTTTTTTTTTCTTTTTTTTTTCGTATTTTTTCTCACTTGTCTAATTTGCAAGCTGCCGATTTACCGGTAATCGGATATTCGATTTCCGGAAGTACGGAGACTTTGTTATCAACAAGCCAAGTAAGAAGGCTGCAAATATCGCCGCCCAAACAGCCGAAATTACTATTTCCGGCGCAGTCGACCATCTGAAATTTAAGAAAAATCATTCAATTTTCGGAGTCATAATTCTGACGATTTTTTTTTTTTTTTTTTTTTTCGTAATAATGTTGGAATTCACCTCTTGAACACTGTAGGATCTGAGAGTCCCATTTCTAATCGCTATCATAGATTCTATGCACGCGACCGTACTGTAAGCCCAACAAGCGCCACAAGCTCCTTGACTTCGTATCGGTGTAATCACTCCTTGCGTTCGCCAATCGAATTTCGGAGGGATTCCCGAAGCTCTCCTTAGCCGATTCGCGTCTTTGTGCGAATGATGATCTCCGTGCGCATGATGATCCGTGTGATGCACGTCGTTCAAGTGTCTTTGACCTCTCGTCGATAAATCCGGCCGAAGAGTCAAACTGAGAAACTCCTCTTCCGACATATCGGAATATTCCGTCGCACCGTAAAGCGCGCTGTTCTCAGAATTACGCAATTTATTCATATTCTCGATGTGTCGCAGAGATCTCTGTGAAAAAAATAACGAAGGATTTATATAACTCGACGAGATTTAATTAAATCAAATTATGGCGACTATAAAGATCGCGGGAGGAGGGCGTTGGGTCGTCAAAAATCGAATGCTCCGTTAAATTAAATTACGAAACAAATTTCAATTATTTTTTATACGGAAATATTAAAAACATTTTTTATCGATACTTCGTAAAAAAATAATGATACTTGCAGTCACGAGTTTTTGTAAATCTTTAAATTTCTATTAAACTTATCAATGACTCACCTGAAATCTCTCGAATCTCTTATCGTATTCGGTCGGATTGTGTCTATACGATTTATTGTAGTGAGAAATGTAAGCCTCGAAAAGTTTAACATCTTCTACGTTGGTAGTCGGACCGACTCTTATAGGAATTACCAAAAAACACAAACTTATTCCCAATATTGTCACCACAACAGTCCGCCACTCCATGATCGCTGACGGTGTCGCATGTTATTCAATGCACTGATAGTCGTCTGCAGCCGTACGCATCAGCGTAAACACGAGTTAATAATCTCCACTGCATAACTCAATTGTCTTTCAACTCCGATCAGGTGTCTCGGCGAACGGCGCGAAAGAAAATCCGCGCAATTACTCGACACACGTAAAGCAATAGATCGCATTATTTCGTTACCAACCGATTGCCAACCGTTAATAATTCGTGATTGACGCCGAAACTAATAAACGAGTTTTCAAAAGTTACTACGAAACTTAGTATATCGCGATAAATATCGTACTTAATCTTTCGAAGGTATTTCGAAGTTTGTCTGACTAATACGAGTGTTTGAATAACCGGAAATCGTATTGACGCAATGAAGAACCAATGAGGAGTTATCGGATACGCGGAATATCTCAAAAATCATTTTCTAACACAATACTAATTATTTTCCACAGTTTTTCATTAAAAATTTGTGCCTTTCAGGGAAACAATATATGATAATTGAATATTAAATTTTTTTTCGTACAGTTGTTAATTTTACTACGGATTCCGCATTTCCGATTACAGTTGAATTTTTTGCCGCGCGAGGGGGCGTCGAGCGCCAATAATTCAAAATTAAAATTCAAACTTTACGTTTCAAAGTTGCGGTGCGAAAAATTACGAAAAAAAAAAAAAACGTTCTTTTTCTTATATTTTATTAATGAAACATCCACAGACCATGACGTAAAATAATTTTCTACGATACATTATTACTAAATCGTGTAAACAGGAGTCATAAATAAAGTTAATAAATTATAAGTGAGTGTATGCAACAGGTCAATGCCAATGAATATTGAAAATAATTCATTAAACACCGTCGTGAAAAATTTCTTCGTTGCGGCTACGACGGGCCGTATAAAGAAGATATCATTATCAAAAAAAAAAAACAGCAACGATTCGTCCGCCTTTATCAATGATATTTTCGATCGCAAACGGCATTTTTCTTCGTTGGAATAAAATTCAAAGAGTTTCAAACGAATGTGATAAAAATTCGTTGAATTCGGAATATGTATACGTCGTCACGATCACAATTATGCTGTTGAACGCGATAGATGCACTCTATTAATAATAATAACAAAGAAAAAAGAAAAAAAAATCATAAGAAAAGAAAAAAAAAAAAAAAAACACGTGAGCAAAGTGCATCGACGAAACGATCGCACAGCGCAGTGCAGTGCGCGGTGCAGATACGTAAATCGACAATTTTATTTCGTATGTAACAACGGCTTTTATACCCGAGAGAAACAGATATTAATCTGCAACCACCAAATTCATTATTATTATTATTATTATTATTATTATTATTGTAGAAATGTGACAAGATAAACAAAATGCAAGCTACAGACGTCACAAAGTTATTATGGCATTGTTGGTTTATACGATATAAAAAAAAAAATAAAAAAAAAAAAAGAACGAAAATTACGAGAAAAAAAAAATGTACCATTTATCATCATTTATCATCCGCACACAATACCATTGCGAACTCCTCGTGGAACCGGCACCAAATACTTATAAAATAACATCCTTGGCATCAACTCGATCGGTATTTGATTTTGCGACCTCCGTCGGCCGAGTGAACTTTTGCAACGTCAACGACACATACGAACTTGCGAACTGCACGATGTGATCGAAATCGCGAGTGACGATGTTTCGCGAAAAAAAAAAAAAAAAAAAAAAAAATCGTCCGACAATGATAGTCCCTTCGATCGCTCGTTACTTCGACCGAATTCAGTTTATCGGCGAATTATTTCAATAACCGAAACATCGTTACTCGCGATTGGCTCCGTGCAATTAAATTGACAAATGCGATGTACGCGATAATCGCAAACAACACTTCGTAACAAATCTACAATTACAATGAGTTTTTATAGATTATTATATATTATACTCGAGATAAAGAGATCGTGAAAATTTGTATGAATCGTATTTGCAAAATTGAATTCATTATAATTCGTACATTGTACGCGACGCGTTGCCAAAGGTCGACGTTTTTGTGCGCGAAACACAAAAGATATATTGATATTCGGCCGCTAACGACGCAACGTTCTTGTCGCAACGCTCTCCCAGTACGCGATTTACCGGGCAATTTGATATTCGATTAATTCCTAACCGATTGTCGTAAAATTGCAACGACTCGCGTCGTATGTATATTTTTTTTTGTTTTGTGTTTTTTTTTTTTTTTTACATTTTCTCATCGCATACGATCTGTGCAATGAGACAGAATATCGTTATGTAGAATTTTTTTTTTAGCTACCGATGTCCAAAGGAGAAAAATTGATCGAGCGGATCCTAAAGAGCTGCTGTGATGATAACGCGAGATACGTCAACGTTTCACGAGTAGGAAACGTGCGAAACAACGGAAAAAAAAAGAAAAAAAAAAAAAAAACAACACGTTTGTCATTACTGCTGAACGGGAACCGGAGCCATCTGCTGCGTCAGAGTCAACAGTCCGTTTATCAACCATCTTATTATACCCGGCATCGCAGGCTTCATAGACACTTTCGAAAGTGCACTTCTCAATTCATGGAAGATATTTCGCGTGGATGGATTTCTTCTCGACGAGAGACGCATCTTCAAGAATTGATAATAGATGAATGGCGTGAATAAACCGGCTCTTCCACTGTAAACAAAAAATAAACGAAAAAAAATAAATAACAATTAGAAAAACATGAATATCGAGTCAATAAAAATTCTTCGCAAACGAAACGCCGGAGCGGAGGATGAATAAGCGAAAAAAGAATACTCACGTAAACACGAGAATGATGCTAAGAGGCAATATCATGATTTCACACAACGCGCAAAGACGTAAGATGTTTCGTGACTGGAATTCGACAAGCGAAATCAAAAATCTCGCGCCCCACCAACTGTTGTGACCTAAACACTTTTTGAACAAAAGAAGGAATAATTAGTACGCATAAAGTCTATAATTTCTTATGCAACTCGGTGACAATTTTTCAATGATTTTTTTTTTTTAATTACTGAACTTACGTCGAGCATTGTGAGAGAGTAGCTCGCTGAATGCATCACTGCGAATAAAACTACCGGAGCCAAAACCACTGCGAAATTTCGTTAAGGAACATAAATCAACGGATCTATCGATCGATAATTCATCGATTGTTCAAAAATGTACAGAATGCAAAATTATTATATTTCGTCGCGTTAACGTAAACGTTGAGCATAAAATAATTTTTAAAAAATCGTTTTTTCACTAAAGAAAAAACTCCAAAATGGGAAATACTTTAAATGCAAAATCATTTCTGATCCAAACTTCGAAATTTTTTACTACTTTCGCAGCGTTAAATTAGAAACATTTGCAAATATTTATCTCAACGGAAAAATAACATCGCGGCGATTTACGGAAAATTTTTTTGGATCCAAAAAAATTTGTTTGTATTTCAAAGGATACTTGTTACTGGCGATACGTAAAGGAATATCAGAGAGTAGAACAGATAGTGACACGAGTCCTCCAACAACAGCAGCTCCACGAAAGCCGTATTCAGTTGAACTCTCGGTAATCTCTGATGAAGACGAAGAGCGCTGGTCGCAGCGTTACTCATCAATACTTTATAGTAGGCGTTGTATGGATTTCTAAAAAAACGAAATACGTTGCGTTTCTTGATTTATCGTGCGATAATTTTTTTTTTTTTTTTTTTTTTTTTTTACGTCGTAACTGCTACTCACCCAAAAAGCGGAATGATATATCCTATGGTAAACAAAATACTGAACACCCTTGTGGCCCACAACCCCACTTGTACTTTATTGTCGATGACGTGTTGCTTCAAGGCGCCCCATCCTTTTTCAACTTGCGGCGACGAGTCGCCAGTTCCAGAACTCGGACTATCGGCCATTCTGCAAAGACAACAATCGTGCAAACGACAAAAACTCGTAAACGTTCCGCGTTTAAAAGCGAAATTTTGTTAAAAAAGAAAAAAAAAGAATATAAATAAACTTCGAACTTTGCGGAACGGAGTCCAACGTTCGAAACGATGTTTTGCGTATCGTTCGGGTAAAAAAAATGTTAAGTCATTCGTCCGATTTTTCGAGGCGTTTTCCAATTTACAGTTAAGCAAAAGAGAAATCGTCGGTGTGTATAGCCCTACTTTTCCTGAGGACGAGTTGGACGGAAATGACGCTTACGTGTCAGAAACGAAAGCTGATCGAAGATCCGTGAGAATAATTATGATAAAAACTTTATTTCGAACTTTTTGTCAACTTACGTGAGCTCCGGTTGCTATTCGCTTAAAGTAAATCGACACAATATTCGCGCAGTTGTGTCGCGTGTTTGCCGAATGAACAAAAAAAGTCACACGTACTCAAGTTTTTCTTTCCACTATATATATATGTATATGTTACATATATATATCACTTCTATCTACGTGTAATTTAGCCAAGAGCGCCTTGTAATTGCTTGTGTAACCGGACGGGGACTCGGTTATATCTCGGGGTTTTCGTCATTTTACATCTCGTTGCCAGATGGTGTTGTTACGCGCGGCACGGAGGCTCGCGTTATTATCTACTGCGAATAAATTAAAAATTCTAATGTAACAGTTAATTTTATCCCATGGAGATGGCAGAATTAGTTAATTTTCGTATAATGAAGATATTCATTTGGAGAAGGGAATCCAATGAGAAATTTGTCTGCAAGACGGAGAAGCGAGTTTTCGGGAGCAGCAGCAGGGGCCGTCGACTCGGAGACCTACTTACTCTCCCACGGGCCTCTCTCTACCTGCTGACTCCGCTAACCCACGTGGCCCGAATTCCCAAGCCCTCCCGACGCCTCTCTGTCACTATGACAGTACTACAGTTATGTTTTATACTGCTACCAAAACTACGCGTATGTTCTCCATACGTTCGTACCGCTCTCTACGATCGATACAACACCGAACGGAAAAAACTAATTAAATAAAGTCGTCATATTTGTCAAGAGATATTTATAGTGACAAGTGCAGGAAGATACTGTAATAACACAGTTCTGGTCTGTTCATGTTCAACGATTTGCATTGTTACAAAGTGCACTCGACTTTGTTTACTGACATACAAATAGTATATTACGTTACTTTGCCCGCGAGTGAGTTATCGCCGCGTCTACGATATCGGAAATAAATAGCTGTAATCAACGTTGTTACACGCTGCACGCTGCTTGCCGGCTCATTGGTACAGCGTTGATATACGTTGAAAAGTCACAATAATTGCAACACGTTCAAAGTACCAGTTAAAAAAAAAATAACAAGACGATTTGAACGTCCGCGAGTACGTCTCGTACAATCAGTCGCGTCACGGAACCGTACCGAATGCAAGGTGTCGAACGGCAACCCGTGCGAAAAAAATACAAAGCCATAATGATACTTTTCGGTTCTACGCTCGGTTTGATCGCGAGCTTTTGCGTTTGGCCTAAAAGTCGTAAATTCGTTTATTTTGTCGCCAGCAAAATTGTTATGCAATTGAAATATCAAGTTTTGGGTATGAAATCCGTAATGTGGGATATTCGCGATGCGAAGTACAACAAGACGGGTAAGAATCGAATTATTATTATTTTTATTATCTATTGACGAGGTGAATTTGATGTTTCTTTTGATTATAAAGAGAAAGCGCGAATAATTAAATCGGAACAGAATTCAAACCGTTTCCCGGGGCGAAACAAAAGTATCTTTTGCCCCATCAACTTTGATATCCAATTTGAAGGTCGAGAATTTGAAACTATTGTTATTTAGCATTACGCAAATATTTTTTAACGTTTTTTTGTTTTTTGGAAAATGTTTCGAATAATCTACTAGAATTTTTCATTACGCACTCATTTTTTAGAATCAATCGATAAATACGATCGACACTCTGTCGACTGTCCAATATATGTACATTTTTAAATTAATTCGTTTGCGATTAACTATTTATGTTGTTCGTCTAATTAGTTATTGCAATCGACGTAAATTGAAAAAAAAAACTCATTATTCGACCGTTCTACGGGAAAAATGCTAATAATTTATCGATTACACGTACCGAGTGCGAGAAAAAAAAATCATCGTACTGACAAACATTCTCCTTTCTAAAGATTTGCCGCGAAAGTCTGGCAGTATAGCCGTCATAACAGGAGGATCGAGAGGAATAGCAGTCGAAGTTGTGAAAATGCTAATGAAATGCGACATGGAAATAATCATCGGTAGGTTATTGAAAAAAAAAATTATTAACATATCTTCGTGAAATTTTACACCGATTTGTCATCGAATAAAAAAAAAAAAAATTTTAGCATGTAGAAAGCCAACCGCCGGAGAAAACGTGATAAAACAGATCCGAGAGTCCGGTGTTAAAGACGGGAAAGCGAAAGTATACCAACTGGATAATTCAAGTCTCGAGTCCGTGAAGAAATTCGCCGAGATCGTTAAACGTGATTACAAGAAAATCGATGTACTCATCAACAACGGTGAGAAATTACTTTGCTCCTAATTATACCGTCGACCTACTTTGCCGACAATGATAAATTCAACGACCATTTATTACAATAAAAAATAATTAATATAATAATCATAATTTAGTATCATTTTATAATAATCATAAATTATTATAAAATTATTATTATTATTATTTTATAATAATAATAAATTATTATAAAACAATTTATTATTATTATAAAACAATAATAAAAAAAAATAGAAAAAAAGTATATTTATAATTAGAAGAAAAAAATTTCCAGCCGGCGTCATGTTCCCGCCGTGGGGTGAGACGGTCGACGGTTTCGAACAGCAATGGGGTATTAATTACTTATCGCACTTTTTATTGACCGCTTTGCTGATGCCTCTCTTAAAAAACGCCGGCACCCCAAACCAATGCGCGAGAATCATCAATGTCTCGTCCTGCGCTCACGAATTGGGAACAATAAACTTCGACGATATCAATCATAAGTAAACATTTTTTTCGATATCGATATCCCGCGTACTTTCCACAATAATCCATTTTATTTATATAATTTTTCAATTATATTTGCAGAAATAAATTTATCACCGGCGCAGCCTACGCGCAGAGTAAATTAGCGTCGGTAATGTTCTCGAAAAGCTTACAGCAACGACTCACGGAGAAGAATCTAAACGTGCGAAGTTACTCCATACATCCGGGTGTCGTGGATACGGATTTGTTTCAAAATACTCCCTTCAAGAGAGCAAAATGGTTTACCAAATTGCTTTTCAAGGTACGAGAGTTGCGTATAGAAGATAACAATTCCGGCGTTCAAAGATCGCGATGTGGCAAGAAGCGCAAAGTCCGATCGGTTACTCCACTAAACACTGTTGATATTGATTATGACACTGATGATTACTCATTGATGTTTTTTTTTTTTTTTTTTTTTTTTTTTTTTTTTTTTTTTTTTTCAGAATCCGGTACAGGGAGCAATTACTACAGTCTACACAGTGGTTAGCAAAGATATTGAGGACAGAGGTGGAATATATATCAGCAATTGCCGAGACACACCCGTAAACCCTCTGGTCAATGACCCGACGGTCCGAGAGCGTCTTTTCAAACTGAGCCTCGAACAGGTCAAACTGAAAGATTTTTTCGAATATTTGTAAATATGACGCGAATCTATGTGATAGAATTTTTTTTTTTTTTTTCGCAACGTAACGACGGTATTCTTATAATACTTTGACAAATGATCATTACGACGATATCTCATACGTAAAATCGATTCGCAAAGATATCACGAAGAAATATCAATTTTTACCGGCAACTATTTTAACGAGGAGCGGCTACTTAAATGTATAAAAAAAAAAAATTGCGTCTTTCGTCCGATAATCATAAGACTTTTTAGAGAGATTTTTAAAAAATATTTCGCCATTATGATATTTCGTCGCTAACATGCAGTCTTTCGATCGACTGTAACGCACGCGATTGTTAATTTTTGTGGATTAATTAACGAACATCGAAAAGATATTTCACATACGCATCAATATGTTTATTGCAGCATTTCGTATCGTGAATAAGCTTATTAAATAATCAAAAAAATGTACAATCAATAGTCTCGACAATTAATAATACGATATTTAAAGTGCCTGAGAACGCGGAAGAGTTAAACTCTCCGATTCTGTACAACTTGTTTTTGTTTTTCATTAAATAATAAAACAAATATATATTAAAAAAAAAAAAAAAAAAAAAAAAAAAAAAAAAAACGGTGAACTTATTACACTTTAGTATAAATGTGTATCGCAGTCTGTTAAACATGAATATTCAACAAAAACAATTAGGTGTCCGATTTACGCCGTAGTCTACGCTTCGTTTACTTAGTGAATAAACAATGTGGTATTCTAATGAGCATCGAGTCTCTGTCAGGTAGCGCGGTGTGGTGAGCTATTGTATGCTAATATACGGAATAGTCACATCAGCCCATTGATCAAACTGAACAAATATGAGTCATTTTTCATTTGTATGCTTTTTGTTTTTTTTTTTTTTGTTTTTCTTTTCCAAACATTTTTCGGTCAATATGCACTTACGGAAGGACTTACCGGTTATCGATTACATCATTGTACAAAAATGATGATTACTCGCAGGTAATATCCCACAAAAATTGATATGTTTCAGAGAGTTCTCTTTGTTTTTTTTTTTTTGTTTTTTTTTCCTTTTTTTTGTTTCTTCGTTTTGCTTTTGCGATAAAAATGGTTTAATGTTTAATTAAAAAATGTGTGTCTCGGTACTCGCAAACAATAAAAATCGGAAGCTATTAAAAACATTTTCTACGATCTCAATTGGTAGCACCAAATATTACACACATACACACCCGCCGCGCATTCACACACACATACCGATGAAACATCGATCAATGACGCGAGCAATTTTAGCGATAACGAAGGGAAGCGGCAACGATTAAATGCTTCTTACACAATATATACGACGGGTGCGTTTCGAATATTCGATGACGAAAAATTTCATCCTATAACAGTCACGACGTTAAATTAAGCGGTGCGAATATTCATTGGCATATATCGACAAAATATACGCAAGAATAATACAGCTAACACGACGTAACGATGCTTATGCTTCTTTTTTTTTCTTTTTTTTTTTTCACCCCATAATGAATTCGCTTAAAAGTTCACGTGCGCCTCTCCCGCGATAACTTTTTTTCGATTTTTATGTTTTTTTTTTTTTTCATTTTTTTTTTTAATCTATGCGTTTAACATTTGACAAAGAAAACAATATTCACTCGAAGACTAGAGTTGGCGTGTTTTACTAAAAAAGACTCAACATTCGCAAATACTAAATCGTAATATCTCGTTTCGGTAGAAAAAACATGAACGCAATAAATTATTTTTTTTTTTTCTTACTATATTACAAACGTTTGAACGATAAACTAATTGTTTGTTACTAAAACAAATTCAGCGATTCGTTAAAAAAAAAAAATGTTAAATGCCGATAGCAAACGTCGTTTTGGGCAAAAATTACAGAAGCAATATCTTCGCGACGCACATATTACATTTCTTAGTAAAAACTTTTCGATATTGCAATTAATTTCGTTGATTAATCCGTAGATCCGGGGCTTTAGTTAAATTGACTCGTGATCGATCGACTACACAAACTACTCTACGAACGAAAGAAAAATATATATATATATATTTTACGTGACAAACATTTGTTTGTCGTAATTGCACGTTTGATAAGATTCAACGATGATTCGCGTTATGCGAAAATGGAAAAAAAAAGTATATCTCTGTTATCAGAGATGCGTTAAAAAAAAAAACGCGTTACGCGCGTTAACGAAAGGGAAAAAAATTGACGGAAACGAAAGTGAAAAAAAAAAAAAAATGTAGAACTGGTCCGTTCGTGAATTCACGAGTGCGCGCGACGTCGCGGAATGAGATCCAAACGTGTCGCGCGATCGCGAACATTGCGTCGATCTCGTAAAATAAATAACAAATACTGAGAGAAACGCATCGAGTAGCTTCGCATAAATCGAAGCTATCGTCGCGAGAGCGCGATGTTTTTCTCTCGCGTTACTATTGTTTTTCTCAAAGGTAACTGTGGTGTACTAAGTGCTACGATAATTATAACAAATAAATCACACAGATCGATGTGATGTGCAAATACTAGACATTCGAATACTTGGGAAGAATCTCGAAAACTCTTTGTCATCCGTATGTCTCTTGGGAAACTTTAACGATTCCGTTGCATTTAGCGTTACGATCGTTTGGATATCGAGGTTTTCAAGAATCTACTGCAAGATGACTGGCCACCTTTTGGTTTTTTTTTGTTTTCTTTTCTTTTTTTCAACTCGTTCGCATACTTTCCTTACGGAGATAGTGGCAATTCTTAGGACAAGCGGCTGCAACCGCAATTGTTGTTATCTCCGATCGACGTTGTTTTTCCGTTGATCGTCGTCGCGTTTGTCTCGTACCTTGGCAATTCCTGGCTTCTTGCTTGCTACGCTCGAGAAAAATAACAAAATTATAATCATAATTCCACTTTTATTTTTCAAAAAAAAATTTTTTTTTTTTTATATCGTAGTAAATTGAATCAGAATGATATTTTTACCTCCATCAACTCAGCTGCTATTTCCATAAACAATCTCTCGACGTTTTCCGCCTCTTTTGCCGATGTTTCCAAAAAGTACATTCCGTGCTGTTGTGCGAATCCGGAACCTACGTGCGTCGGTATTTCTCGATCTTCACGATCGATTTTGTTACCTTAAAAAACACGTAAAAAAAAAAAAAAAATTATCGCACATGTAAAAAAAAGTGTTTATAGGCGATAATGACGAAAAAAAAAAGTCTGTTACATACCGACTAATATCCTGAGAACATTGTTACTGGCGTATTCCTCTATCTCCCTTAACCAGTCTGGCAAGCAGTCGAAAGTCGGTTGACAAGATATATCGTAAACTAATATCAAGGCATGTGCTGATCTGTAGTAACTTTGAGTTATGGATCGGAATCTTTCCTGGCCGGCTGTATCCCAAATTTGCAGCTGTGCAACAAAAAAAAAATTATAATTACGAATTTCGCTCATTAAAAAAAAAAAAAAAAAAAAAAAAAAAAAATGTGTTTTCCATTTTCTGCATTTTCCGCGTGTTTATATAATGTAAAAAGCTATAATATTGTTCATAACGATTTATTTTCTTTGATGGAATATCGTATGGAATAATAATCGCCAGACCTTGCGGCAAAAAGCATATCTATTCTTAGAGCGAAAACATTTTTTTTATCAATGCGTTGTAAGGAAGTACATGCCGCACGACCATCTCTTACATATTTATGAGAGCGCTTTATAGTCTTCGGACATTGCATTGCATAAACATGTATATATAGCGTATGCATACCTTGATTTTTTCGTTTTCAATTTCTACAGTTTTAATCATAAAATCGACGCCGATCGTTGCTCCCTGTCCTGGAGGATAGAGGCCCTGAAATAATAAATATTATAAAATGGCATTGAATTCGGCATATTACAATTATTTATTTCACTGAAAAGGGAAATTAAGTTTGTCAATAAAACGATGGAATCGAAAGTGTAAGCTTTCTCCAGTCGGGAATAAAATCGAGAGTCTCGTAAACTCGCGAAATTCGGTGGTTCAATGACCACCGATGGCAAGCAGATAAAACATAGGATGTCAGAGTGAAGGAATAATTGTTGATTATTCAATTTCGGGAAACTCACCTGAGTGAATCTACGAACGAGACACGTCTTGCCGACACCGGCATTGCCGACTACTACAACTTTGAACAAAAACTTGTAATCTTCCATTGCATTTGTTCACTCGAGCGCGAGAACAGTAGCGGCTCGAACGTTCCTTCTAGTGCTCCATTTACTGTATAAAACGCGAGCGAGAGATACACAGGGGTTGGGAGAGAGGGAGGGATTGTCGACACGCGATTTCCTCGATCGCTCACCTTGAAGGTGCTTCCAAAAAATTACGAAACTTTCCCCCCCTCCGTTTGGAAATCGCTTTCGTTTAGTATTGCGACGTGAGAATAAACGACACTGACATCATACGATTTTTTTTTTTTAGCTGTGCACACAACACACACTTGACGTTTCGAGATTCACGAGCGATCCATGTTTTTTTTTCTTCTCTCAGATGCTCCAGACGTGAGAAACAATCGCGTCACATTTGTCGGGTGTACAATGCAATCTTTCGTACAAACACTCGGACATTCTGTCTGTCAAAATGACGTTTAAACGCGTTTCTTTAACGGAGTTACGAGCCCGCTGATGCGTTTCCGACACACCGTTTGCATTACTACTGACTACTGTGACCGTAAGCGTCGCGGAGTAGTAGTGGAGAGCCCCCCTAAATGTTTTCTGACATTCGGTTGTTCGATAATCGATTGTTTTAACGATTCGATGAATAAATTATACCCGTATTTTACCTTTTCGGGAGTGGGTCGCGTAATTATATCAATTTGATTGCCGAGAACAGTCATTCATCCAAAGCACCATATATAAATATTTGAACAAAACAATTCTGACTTTCACTCGATCGAAACATCCCTGCGTTATCGGCCAATGATTATACGTTATCAACAGTTGTTCCTAACGTCAAATGTTTCACTCGAGTCATTCGTCTCGTCCTCTCAAATCCCCGTGTTAATTCAGCGCTTGCGCATCGACAATTCTGCCGGTCATTGTTAATAAACATGGCAGCCCTCGCGGTACCGAAGGACGTTAGCACATTTTTGAGTCAAAAACAAAACGTTCCGGATAAAGAATTGGCCGCAGAATGGGTACAACTCGAAGAGCTTTACAACAAGAAGTAATTAATCTACAAGATACCGCGATAAACGGTGATGTATCAGTGTTAATTGATTGTTTCTGATGACACGACTCTGGTGACTTGCAGGCTTTGGCATCAACTCACTCTGAAATTGGAAGTTTTCGTTAAACATCCGGCATTACAGAAAGGCGACAATTTGGTACAATTGTACAAAAACTTTTTGTCAACTTTCGAGAGCAAGTAAGAAAATCTTATCAAACATTTTATCGCGCGTCTAACATAACCTCACTTTTCCGTTCGAACTCTGTGAATCCAAAATTTACGATGTTTTTTTTTTTTTTTTTTTCAAGGATAAATCCACTTTCGTTGGTGGAAATATTGGCACACGTTATTCAGCAATTTCAGGACAAACAGGAGGCCATTACATTCTTAGAAAAAACTGAGCCAAAGGTAACAAGTAACAATGAAGCCGTCGCCTTGTGCAAAGTTCTCGCAGGACAGATTCTCCTCGATAAACTCAATGATCAAGACAAAACGAAAAAAATCATTGAGGATGTCGAAGTTATGTTGGACAACGCCGATGGAATTACCACTGTTCACGGAAGATTCTATCTTTTGGCGAGTCGGTTATACCGCTTGCAAGGCAAACATGCAGAATACTACCGCACCGCTCTGAGGCAAGTTATTATTATTATTATTATTGTTGTTGATATTCTTAATGATATTGTTATTACGATTATTATTAAAATTTACAGAAAAAAAAAATTAACACTTATAATATCTGCGTAATTGCAGATAAAAAATATTTTGTTGAATAACAAAATTTTAATACCATCACAATTTTTTTTTTTTTTTAATTAATTAAATTTTATCAATCCCTCCGCAGGTACTTAGGTTGCATTGAACTTGAGACACTGACAAAACAGGAACAAGAGCAGCATGCATTTTTCTTGGGACTCGCGGCTCTCTTAGGAGAAGGTGTCTATAATCTGGGAGAGCTGCTGGCGCATCCGGTATTGCAATCTCTGAAGGGCACGACGAATGCCTGGTTAGTAGAACTCCTGCAAGCTTTCAACAGCGGCGATATTGCAGCTCTGGAGAAACTTAAACCACAATGGAGCAAAGTAGCGGATCTTGCGGCCCAAGAACTCAAATTGAGACAAAAAATATCGCTTCTGTGTCTCATGGAGATGACGTTCAAGAGACAAGCAAATAATCGGTGTGTAATTGGTCAATTTTTTTTTTTTTTTTTTTTTTCCTTTACAAATTACGCTTTGTTATTATTTAATTGCGATCGAATTTTTTTTTTTCTTATAGGCAACTGAGTTTCACAGAGATATCTCACGAGACCCGATTGCCGATTGGCGAAGTGGAGCTTTTAGTAATGAAAGCACTGGCGCAGGGTCTCGTACGCGGCGCGATAGATCAAGTCGCCGGAACGGTTAACATGACGTGGGTACAACCGCGCGTTCTCGATCGCACGCAGATCGCCGGTATGGTACAACAGCTCGACGGTTGGTGCAAAGACGTAAACACGATGGAACACCTTCTCGAATCGCGTGCCTCGGAAATTCTAACGCTCTAATATGAATTTCGCGCTGCGGGGGGTCGACGAGCGGCTATTTTCTCGTCGGCTTATGTGTGTGATGTGTGTATAAGTTGCATTTTTTGATCGGCGAAAAACCCGACTGTTAAACGATTTCTTCGAAGATCGATGAAAAGTCAGGCAATTACAACGGATATGTGAGATAACGGTACGCGGCTTGTACGACGAATCCGATAAATACGATGCCGCGAGAAAAAAAAAAGTATTCGCAAGATGTATCGGGACACCTCTGATCATTAATAAATTGAACAAGAAAGCAAAATGTCTTGTAAATCCAATGAGATTTCAATGTTTAATAAATTTTTTAAGGTCCTCAAATTATATTTCGTTTTGTTTTATTTTAATCCTTAATTTTACATGGTATAGACATCGAAATATCAAGTTGTCGTAAAATTAATTGCGTTATATGATTGACAGTATTAGAACGCGAAAAACAAAAAAAAAACAAAAAACTATTATTGAATGAGGAAAATAGATCGCTCGTCACTTTCGTTTCCGCAAAAATTAAGTCATGTGACGACGATGTGTGCGGGTCAGTGACATTCTTTGTAACGTATTCTCAAGGCCATCGATTCTCATTGGTCGGGCGACTCTCGAGATAAGCGTCGCGTTTAATATTTGTTGCACACCCGACACAGCTGAATAATAAATAGGCTGTCTTTCAATTATTAGACTTCTAAGCTCCGCAGCTGGTCGAGTGACAAATATTTATTTGCAGTACTTAGGCGTCTTAACACCCGAGAGTTCAACGGTTATTTGCTGTCCGTAATAAAATAATTCATCTCGAACAGTTTCGGCACCTCGACGACTTGCAGAAGCCGATATCGAAACACGCAGTCATAACAACGCACACCGACACACAGAACTGCAAACGCGCGCCGTTTTCTCAGGTGCATGCAAACTCGGTTACCGCGCATTCCGCGATTTATCAGCCGATAAAACGTCGCAATCGCGTAGGTTATGAAGTTACAGAATTAATGTGCGTTAACGATGATTCACGAAGTTCCCCAAACACAATCGTCTTAACGATCGAACGATTGATGCTTTTCTTCGACGGAACAATAGAGGCTGAGCCCGAACATCGAGACCAGCCACTCGCGGTAATTATTTATTCGATCTTTAATCGATAAAACAACAGCGAACGACAGATAAGTTGTGGATTTGTGTAATTATATCGTGTAAATCGATTTTGCGGTTTTTTCGTTGAAAAAACAGTTAAAGCTGTCAACATGCACACATTTTTCGGATTGACGTTAATTCTGTTGATCGTCGGGGTCAACGGAATATCTCTAGAAGCTCTTCCATCTTTGTATCCGATAGTCGTACCGGCGGAGTACAGTCTCCTCTATGAAAAAGCCATCAATTCTTCCGTCGAATATGTTTTTCTCTATGAGGTAAGTTTACATCGCTTAATTCCAAAAGATATCAACGAGTAATCAACTTTTTTTTTTTTAACGCTTCAGAAAAACTCAACGTTCGGCGCAAGAATAACAGTTCAAAGCAACGCTACGACTGACGAACCTCTCGTAGTCGTCGTGCGTCAAAGAAGCGGAATACTTTCGTGGCAAATTCCATTCGTAATACAGAACGGTCACACGGAAAATCCTTCATATGATTCCACTAGTCGTACTTTATGCTCTCTGCAGCAAGAGGACAGAAACGGAACTGACGAGGAATTTATCACCGTCAGTATTTCCACAGGAAGTCGTACTAATATTTCGTTTCAATTGATAATAACTCACGAAGACTTCAACATTAGGTACGCGAGAGATAATTCCTTCTCGCTGATAAAAAAATAATTTTTTTTATTTTTATGTTTTTTTTTTACATTTTTATTGCTTAACTATAAGTTTTACGATGAATTATTGATAATATTAGGGGAATTGTAAGGATTATCAAGAATGATAGTTGCGATTTTTTTTCTGCAGTACAGGCGAAGCTATAAATGTAACCATATCACCTGCGGAGCCGATATATTACAGCTACAATTTTATGGGACAAACGGAAAGTTCCTCGGTGCTCGTGAACGTTGAATCGAAATCCGATATCTGTATGACAGTGTCGATACAAAATACAACAGTAAGAATCCTTCTTTATGCATTTTTTTTTATCCATTTCAATTTTCTTAAATGTGAAAACATCGTTAGCGAGGTTTCTGAATGCCGAATGTTCTCATAAAACGTTAAATGTCTTTTGGGAAATGAATAAAAAATGCAAAATGCCCCCAAAAAACGTTACAGCTCTTTGGAAAAATAAGTAAAAAACAATGCAGTATCCTGAAAAAGCAACTGAGAATAACTGTCTATGAGTTATAATAAAATTCCGATCCAAATCCTAAAGTGAAAACTACTGAAGATGTTTTTACATACAATTGCCGTGAGTAGCGGTAGAAGTACTATTTTTTTAATATTAAATTTCTCTTCGTAGTGTCCGGTATTCGATTTGGAGAGAAACGTACAATACTCAGGTTACTGGCAAACCGTAAGTCGACAAGGCGGCATAACGATACCAGTAAGCAATTTTATAAATTTCATTATTATCTGTTAGTAATGTTCTAAGGCACACTATCGTAAGTGAAATTAATCGGTAATCATTTATTTCAGAGAGAAGCTTATCCGCGCGGTTTCTTCGTGGTACTCGTCGTAAAAGGCGACGACTCCGATTGCTCTAATGAAATTGGAAACGCAGTTTCTTCCCGTAAAAAATTAGTAACTTTAATCATACAGCCGAGTATCAGCAGAGAAGATTTTATTACCGCGTCTGCCATCGCTCTTTCTGTTGGTGTTGGATTTTGCGCAATTTATATCATTGGCATTGTGATGCACAGAGCAAACAAAGGTAGAAAATCAAGAGAACAATTGTTGAGCGAACAATCGGAGCAAATCGAGGAACCGGTGTACTTGCAGAGTCCATCGGTCGTCGAAGAGGTCACTGAGATTTTAAATTATTTTCTTTAAGGAGGTCGCATTGTTAAAGTATCAATCAACCATATAGAAGGTCCTAAGAAGAAGAATTTTGAATGCTAATAGTGCCAAAACGTTATTACCAAATAAGTGTAAAAGAAATTATTTGACGAATTATTCTATACATTTTTCTGAATACATACATTTTTTTAGAATTTTTTTTCAAAAACGGGATTTTCCAAAAAAAAAATCCAATACATTAATTTTCGACGATTAGAAAAAATTCTAAAAAAAATCATATGTATTCGGAAAAATTAATGAATGAACTTTCGCTAAAACGAAAGTTAGGACACCGGACGATTCGTTGATGAAATATTTCTTGTAACCAATGTATCAACAACTTTTTGGAATTATTATTATGCAAAATTAATGATCTCAGTGCCTTTAGTATAGTTGATTTTTTCAGATTTTTATACCGTCGAAATTTAACGATACACTCTCCTTAAGTCTCAAAATAAATTCGATTAATGTTGCAACGCGACTTTCATTAATGAATTCTTACGTTTCGCAGGCCGGTCCCAGTCAATGGACATCAGTAGAGGAGGACTCGTCGCTGGACGAGGACGACATCGATCTCATGGAAGACGCGTTATCCGACAAAGAGATAATTCGGACGAAACGCGTTCTCTCGGTCTCCGATCTCGCGAGAAAAGAACCAAAGATACTTCGTCACAAGTCTCGTCTATATTTATATTATCTCGTAACGATAGCGGTGTTTTACGCTTTGCCTGTTATACAATTGGTTATAACTTATCAAAACGTTCTTCACGTAACGGGCAATCAGGATCTTTGCTATTATAATTTTCTGTGCTCCCATCCGCTCGGTTTACTATCCGATTTCAATCACGTCTTCTCGAACTTCGGTTACATACTTCTCGGTTTCTTATTTATATTTCTCACGTATACGAGAGAACAAGCGGACGTGGATCACGCGGAGAAGAAAAAAAGCTTTGGAATTCCGCAGCACTACGGTCTGTTTTACGCGATGGGCACAGCGCTTATGATGGAAGGTTTGCTGTCCGGAAGTTATCACGTTTGTCCGAATCACAGCAATTTTCAATTCGGTAAAATAAAAAATAAAAAAAAGTTACCGAAACAAAATTTGTTACCGTCTCTTGTAGAATCGTCGAAACTTACGTTTTATTTTTTTTTCAGACACGAGTTTCATGTATATAATATCGGTGCTATGTATGGTGAAGATTTACCAAACTCGGCATCCGGACATAAACGCGAGAGCTTCGTTCACCTTTGGCGTTCTGTCGCTTATTATTTTTCTTGGAATGGTCGGCGTTCTCAACGGTTCGGAGGCCTTTTGGGTAATATTCACGATGGTCCATCTTTTCGTGTGCATTGCATTGACCGCACAGATTTATTATATGGGTCGATGGAAACTAAATCGCGGTATGGTTCGTCGGGTTGTTATGGTAAATAATAATTTTTTTTTTAATCACACAGTTACGCTACTTTCGCTTCTCGATGGATAACTTTTATGCATTTTCGTATTGTTAATTAGACGCTGAAACACGACGCGAGGACCGGACCCTACAACGTCTTGAGGCCTCTTTATGCCGGACGATTAATACTCCTTATCATAGCAAATGCTTGCAACATCGCTCTCGCCGTTTACGGCAATATGCATCACGATAAAGATTTCGCAACGTATCTGCTCGCTGTACTTATGTCGAATTTGATTCTCTACACGTTTTTCTACATCGTTATGAAGGTATTTTGAATTATTAGATTAAAATTTTTTTTCTATAGATTAATCAAAAATTTTTAAACATGTTAAAAAAATTTTCAATTTCAAAAAAGTTTTGATTTATGTTTCTTGTTTTCTTTTTCGAATTTTTTTTTTTCGACTTTAGTTTCATATAACGATTGTTAATTAATCTATTTATTTCTCGTTTTTTTTTTTTTTTTTTTTTTTCATTGCAGCTTTGCCACAGAGAGAGAATTCTCGTCGAGCCATGTTGCTACATACTTCTCTCGTTCGTAACGTGGGCCGGTGCTCTGTATTTCTTCATAAACAAATCCGTCTCCTGGGCGCTTACGCCCGCGCAATCGCGACTATACAACAAACCGTGCGCTTTGCTGAATTTCTTCGATTCTCACGACATTTGGCATTTTCTTTCGGCCCTCGCGATGTTTTTCTCATTCATGGTGTTGCTGACTCTCGACGACGATTTGGACGACACGCATCGCAGTCTGATACCAGTCTTCTAGCGCGGAGGTTCGTTGTTTCACAGATATGATATATCGTGCGTTGTGAAAAAAAAAAGGAAACCGAAAAAAAAATAATAAAATAGAACGTTGTATATATATTTTTGTAAATATATTTTTCACGGCAGTGTAATTATGATCCATAATCCTCTACACTCACTCCAACGCTTCTCGTCCATAGTGCAAATTACATTCTATGTTTCATTCAACTTCAATGTACAAAAACGAAAACAGGAAAAAAAAAACAAAAAAAAATTAACGTCCGAACTTTTGCGCGTACGAAATCATCACACGGATCAACACCGTCAACGAATCGCTTCAAACGTTCGTTTCAATTTTTTTTTATTATTATTCTTTCGCTCCATCGTTCTCTCTTTTCTTTAAAAATAAATATATATAATCTCTGTGTATTTACCCGGGTATTTTTTTTTTTTTTTCATTCGCGATTTGCATGATTTGCGTTTTCTTTTGTTTCAGACACGCCTCGCACTTTCACAATTTGC
This sequence comes from Buathra laborator, assembly GCA_934046635.1. NCBI lineage: Eukaryota > Metazoa > Arthropoda > Insecta > Hymenoptera > Ichneumonidae > Buathra > Buathra laborator. The sequence continues at coordinate 14,520,018 of OW203900.1, forward strand.
TTCGTTCTGAATTAATTGTTTATTTTTGACATTGTCGTTGTCAAAACTCGCGATATATACACAATAAAAACGCACACACGCGCGTGCGCGTGAATTTACGATTGCCGATGACGATCCCGAAACCCGTTCGCGTACGCGATCGACAATAAATAATAATCGAAGCGCTTGAGGAACAAAGCGAAACGCTATTCCTGCGTCTCTTTTTCCTTCCGATTTTTTTTGTCTTTTTTTTTTTTTTTTTTTTAATCAATTCGCCGGCGTTATTCGTATAGTAGCTAAACTGTACAATGAAATTAATGTCTAAAGTCGGTTTTTTGTTGTTGTTTTTTAACGTGTATCAAAGTCCCAGTGCCGGCCTCGCGGGCGGAGCGGATCAGTGGGGATGAAAAAAAGATAATGAAGAATCGAGGATAGAGATACAGAGAGTTACGACGATGCGCTTGAATCGTTGTGAGGCTCTTGTCCGGACGCTTCCAATTGCCCGAGGGTACGTTGAAGCTCCGCGCGTTCGGACGCGTGAAGTCTGTGCGCAATTTCGAGAACAGCGTCGAGTCTAACTTCGGGACACGCCTCGAGTACTTCTTTGATTTTCGTGACTACGGCGTCGCGTCTAACGCAATTAATGTTCCGCATAACAACGCTGTTCTCGTTGTCCCGTTGAGCCATTAGCCAGAGAACAACGCTCTCGTCCTGATCCCAGAGATACGAGTCGGTCGCTCCTTTATCCTCGACGAACCATCGTCTCAGCATAGCGTCGACTTGTCCCTCGCCGAGCGTCGGTTGTGTCGTTAGTATATCGCGTCTTATCTCCTCTTCCAGAAGGCGACGTCGCAGACGCCAATACAAGAGCCGTCGGGACTTTCGCCACGGAATGATCTCCTGAATGGCATTTTTCTCCAGCATCCGCTCGGGGGTGTCGTGAAGATCGGCGAAATGGACGGCAACTTGGTGATACATCGGTTCCAATACACCCTCTCGGGAGCGAATCAATGCCTCGTGATTCGCGCGTTCCTCCACTGACATCGAAGTCGACATTTTTTCCTGTGATTGTATGAAAATAGACTGATTAACGTTTGTATTAAGAGATAACAGATATTGGCTGTTCTTTTTTTTTCTGTTTGTTGCACGAAATAAGAACGATAAGAGTTGTAACTCTATGCGTTTCGAGAGTTGAATATATATATTGCGTTAGTTTACCTTTAAACTTTGTATAACTGGATCTACGCGATGCATCGTTTTTAGAATGTCCTTTAGACGGAATTTTATCTCCACTATCCCCTCGGGTTCGAGGACTCCACCGCGGCTCGTGGGATCGGCGAACATCTCCATGTGACGCGGATTTATCGATGGATCGACTACCGCCCATGCGCCGCCTCTCAGCTCCCCGTTCGGCGGAATGTAGACGAGTACTGGCCGACAATAATCTTTCAATCCGTCGACGATGTAGGCACCGAATTTCATGATTTGCTCGTACATATCTGCGATTAAAAAAAAAAGGAAATTAACAATGCATCGTTACTATCTACGGAAACGGTCGGTTCATTCTCTACGGAAATTCGATGTTATTAAAAAATTTGGCATCGTCCCGTTTTCTTCGTTAAATCTTTCGCGTTCGATGAGTAAATCCATCGTCTCGTCTATTGATTTCAATGAAAAAATTGAATTTTCAGAAAGTTACTTTTCGATATACAGTACATCTCTGTTTTCTTAACTTTGCTTATTTAAACTCAAAAGTGGAAACTGTAAGGAAAATACAGAATAGCGAAAGCGCCCGATTCCGTCGAGTTAACTCCTCGCGTACGGGAACAACAGTTCAACGTTATTTTACAATTGTTTAAAGAATTTTCCGCGATTTTTTATAGTTAAATGGGGCAATTGAAAGCAACGATTGGACGAAATATTCGGATGTACGTTATCCGTACGTAAAAGCCGACAATCAGCCGAACATCAAAAACAATTATTAATTTCATCGTTTACGAGATATAAAAAATATAAAAATCGTCTTACCTTTCATACCACCGGAGAATCCTCGCCAATTGGCGAATATGAATAGCGGAAGTTCTTCCTTATTGAAATCTTTGATAGCGGTAGCGGTTTTGTAAGCGCTATCGGGGAACCATACTTGTCCGGCTTGCGATACGGTTTTCGCTTCGGAGTCGAGATTAGCGGGATCGGCAGGAATTTGAAGTTCTACGGTTCTCGTCTCAACGGCTATGACACCGCAAGGTATACCGCCGAGTCGGGCTCTTCCGGTGACGACGGTCTGAGCCCACGGTCTCATGATCTCCGCGAATGATCCGCGATCGAAGAATCCTGTTTCCCAAATCGCCGTATCGCCGGGTGAAAATCGTCCCTCCAACATCCATCGAGGATCGTACGGAGTTTTTGTCGGCAAATAACCGATTTCACGATCGACAGGATCGACCGACGAGATTATTGGCAAAAGCGCACCCTTAGCTTTCGGCATATAACTCAACCACTTCAGCACTGTCGCGATACCGTCGAGATCTCTCGGTTCGACAACGTGCGATACACCGTTATTATGCATTATCTGTATGCCACCAAGTTGATTGTTACTCGCGTAAACTTCGCGGCCAAGAACAGTGTTAAGTGCCTTGTAACCGGTAAGAATAATGTGCGAATTTTCAATTTGTATAACGCGTTGTCCCAATCTTACGAGATAAGAACCGATACCGATCGCTCGACAAGAAACCATCGATATGGTAATTATATCTTCGTAAGCTTTCGATGTTTCGCCGGCAGTCATACCGGCGTATTTAAGATTCTCAACGCCGAGACCGTCGTCTTTGCCGATAATATCGGTCAACTGGTAACGCGATTCTCCAGCGTCTTGGATGAGACACGCTTTCACGGAGTTCAACGACGACAATCGCGCATAATCGTCAGGCGTCAGATAAATGTATTTGAAACCCTTTTCCGGTTCGTTTTCATCCTCCCAAGCGATTTTAAAAACGCTCTTCACCTCCTCGGCGAGACCTATACGCGCTCCGGAATTCGCTGAGAAATATATACGCGGAATTTCTAAAAGTCTCGCGCGTTCCGATGCTTTGCAGAAAACAAAGTCTTCCTTTGGACCGAACGAACCAATCAGATGCGTAAGATCATTGGCTATTAAAATAATATCCCGTCCAGCGGGATATTCCGGAGTGTAAAGACTCAATCGCCACGCTACCATACCAACGTCGTTCTCGCCTGGTAATCTCTTTTGCTCGACAAGATTGTCCCCGTCGAGTACGAGTTCTACGCTGTCGAGTACCGGACTCGGTATCGTTGGATTCTCGATGTGTGGCCTCTCCTCGTAATATTTAGCCCACAATTTCTCGATCTGCTGACGGAACATGTCGGGAAGATCGTAAACATAAGTTGTACCGGCGCTCTGCGCCTGGAATCTCTTTGCTTGAAGAAAATCTTTGGTCAGATATGGCGTTGAGATCGGAAGCCCGTGCATTGGTCCGGGTCTCCAATTTGGATTTGTCGCGGCTGTTGCGGATCCGTAAGACTCGAAACGTATCACGCTGCCCTTTGGATCGGTAGCTTCGGTGTATAAATGAAGATCTATGCTATAGCCGCTGTCGTTTGAGATGCAAAGACGAACGTTCGCCGTTGGTTTTCCGGGTGCCGGACGTATAGTCATTTTTATCTCAGCCTGACGAACGCGCAGCTTCCAGAGTCTCGGACCGTAACGAAGTACCATACTAGTTACGCTCTCCTCGATTCTCGCGGGATCCATTATGACTGTTGGTGCAAAATTTAAGAATATGTGATTGCAATCCGTGCGTTTTGCCAGAGGATGCGAGAAGGCGACTTCCAACTCGTCCATTGCCTCGAGAAGTACTCTTTCGCCTTCGTTGTGAAGATAATCGAAACTCGCCTCTTTCGTTACGAGATCCGAATGACGAATAATCGAGCGAATGAAGAAACGATAATCGGTAACTTGTTGTCCTTTAGCAACTTTAGCTTTGCCGAGATATAGATGCATTTTTTGATTCGATATCGGTAACGCTTCGAGATCGTAAGTGCGCATTCGATGAAATTCTAGTTGATACGCGGTACCGGGTTCCAGATGACGATAGATGCGATCTTCAACGAAACCGTCGCGTTGACGGAACGTAAAGAATTTCGGAAATTGTCGTTTCTTCAAAGCGCCGAAAGTGACTCTTCGTATACCGCGCGATATCAGCTCATCTTTGTTCGTCGCGCACCAATCGCCGAATTGTCTCGCCATTGTAGCGTCGTCCTGATTGCCGTTGTCCTGTACGGAAATGCTGAGAATGTGCACCGGTTCCACCGGACGATCGCCTTTCTCGATGGGTCCAGCAGCTTCGGCAGTGCTAAACGAAACGTTTATCGATGTACTGTGACGCGATTCGCTGCCCGCCGCTTCAACGGCTTCAAGAACTTTCGCCGATACCGAAGAAGGCGACGAGAGATCCTCGAGAAGATCCAAAACTTCGTCGCTGTACTGGGAGAACTGATCGAGATCTTGGAACGCAGCCATAGCACCGGTTCGATGATTTATCAACGAGAGATTTTGCCTATTGGGATGATTCGTCGGTAGCAAAAATTGAAAATGCACCAACGGTATCTCTCCGGATAATTCCAAATGTTGGAGACACGTGAGTTCGTAGCTTATGTAAGCGCGACGCACGTAAACCTCAAGTGCGGCATTGCAAACAGCGCGATTCGAGTGATAGAAGAAATCGTGGAGTATATCGAATATCGATGTTTCCGAAAGTATGAGCTTTTGAAGATTTTCCGGATGGAAGTCGTGTCCATACATGTCGACCGCCGACAGAAATATCGATTCCATTTGATTGTGTCGAAGTTCGTAGGCGGGCTGATGAGCGGCTATTAAGACTTGTCGCGCGCGAAGGGCCACTCTGCTGTGTTCCGTACGATTCAAACTCGTGAGTTCCGTCAATGTACTCGCCAATTCGTCGGTCAATCCGGGTTCGTTGGCCCACAAATGATCTATCAGCATCGTTACTAATACGTTTTTTTTCGTAACGTGATTGTGACTGAATATCGTAGCGGTGACCATCGCCATGTCGTCTTTGTAACGAGCAATCAGCGCCGATACGCATTTGTCGTAGTGCCCCTGTTGAAACTGACTTTCGACTGTGTAATATTGTCTCAGAAGTTCGTGAACCGCAGTCTTCATTCGTCCCCTTATGCCGTTGCGATAGCGCTGTACCAGCTGAACGATCGCTTGAGTCGTAAGGAAAAATACGTCTCTCTCCGCTCTTTTCGACAGAGTCGCCGCGTGGCCGTCGATAACAGCGGCTATTTGTTGAGACGGGAACTGCGCGAGTACCGAAGTTATGTTTCTCTCGTAAAGAGTCATCAATTTACGAATCTTCTTTTCCACCGATATCGGTATTCGACCGGATATCGTTGCGATAACTTCCTGAAGCTCGAGTAACGGTAGACTTGGATCGCGAAGGGAGTACATGAATTTTTCGATCAATTCGCGAAGACGCGGCAGATGATAGGGATCCGGTAAGCAATAACCAGCGAGTGTATTTTCCAAGGCGCTGCGATATTTGGTGTGAAGATGATTAAGTTTTTCCGGTATCGCCGGTACCGCGGGGGCGGGAAATTGGCCGGAATATTCTTGAGCTTTCGTGACGAGAGACGGATCGTCGAGTTCGAGATGAGCGATCAGCGTACCGGCTTCGAGAACGGCGCCTGGTCTTTTTATGTAAAAAACGCTTCCTGCTTCGCCGGCTGTTACCGTCATCACCATCTTCATTACTTCGATCTCCGCGTACGCTTGTCCAGCGTCAACGTGACCGCCGTCCTCAACCATGAAACTTATAAGCTTTCCGGCTGACGGTGAACGCAACAACGACGGATCGTTGTCCTTCTCGAATATACACGTCTGATTGCCGATAACGATTCTGTAACGATCGACCTCTTCTCTCATGTATGTCGTGAAACTTCCGCCGTCCAACGAAACCAACATACCGCCGTCGGACAAACGATGAACATCGACCTCTTTGTAAGAACCGTTCATCACGAGGAAGTAACAGTTGGGACCCGATTTTGCCGCTTGAACTTTGTACTTAAAACCGTCGTTAATGAGCTCAACATCCACGACATTGTTGAGATCGTTACTCGCTTGTACCTGACCTTTGTCCAGAGCCGCTTGGAATCCCGAAAATGCGGCGGTTATCGTGCGATCAGCAATGTGAAGAGCTCCGCATGTTACCGCGAGCAATACATCGGGTTTGTCGCTACGCACGCGTTCCGCAATCAGAAGATCAAGCCAAGCCGTGTCGATGTTGTTTCCCAGGAAACATTCGGTCTCCAGTAGCGTTATTAGGTACTCAACTGTGGTACGAAAATCGCCTCTTATGCTTAATTCTTTGAGTGCGACGACGAGATTTTCGCGCGCCTGGTTACGATCCTCGCCCCACGAGAAGCAATGACCGAACTGCGAGTCCGCGAATTCGTGAAGACCGCCGGAAGCACCGACGGAGAAATAACCCCATACGTTCTTCGATGAACGGAAATTCAATTCTTGGACTGTACCGGAACTCGGCTTGAATCCCTCGTCGGGATTTTCGCTCGTTATTCTCGCGGCTATTACGTGACCCCACGGCTGAGGCTTGTGCCGCGGCTGATCGAAGTCTATGCAACTATCGCCCCACGGACTCTCGCCGTAAAGCAAACGTATGTCTTTTATATGATGCAAAGGCAAACCCATCGCTATTTGCAACTGTGCCGCTGGTAGATTAACGTCAGATACCATTTCGGTACACGGATGTTCGACTTGGAGACGAGGATTCAATTCCAAGAAGTAATAACGTCCGGAGGTATCGTAGAGATACTCGACGGTACCGGCGCTCACGTAACCAACCATTTTCGCCAGTCTCACCGCCGCTTTCTCCATCTCCTCGAAAACTTCCGGTTTCGCTATAACCGCTGGTGCTTCTTCGATAATCTTCTGGTGCCGACGTTGAATCGAACAGTCGCGTCCGAACAGAGATATCGCGTTACCGTAATTGTCTGCTAACAATTGGACCTCCAAATGACGCGCGCATTTCGCTAACTTCATTATGAATATCGGAGAACCAGGAATTTCCGTTTGCACTTGACGAAAGAGAGTTGGCAATTCTTCGGCATTTTCGACTTTACGAATACCTTTGCCACCACCACCTTCGCTCGCTTTTACCATTATTGGAAAACCTATCTTGTTCGCGGCTGCGATACACTCTTCGGCTGATGATACGCAACCTTTTTTGAATAATTCCGATGATATTTTGATCTTTTTGCCGCTGTAGTGAGCCTTCAAATCGGATCCGGACCACGGAAGGGTCGGCACGTCTGCGGTTTGCGCCACGATACTGGAGGCTATTTTGTCACCGAGAGCCCACATCGCTCTTTCGGACGGTCCTAATCGATTGAAAATACAATTCATTAATTAACAATCGAACTGATTTCATTCAAAATTTAAACTCGATACTGATTACTGGTTTACTGATTGCTAATCGAATTATTGTTAGCGGTTTACTGATTAATGATCGAATTATTGCTAATTACTGTTAATTCGTTATTTAATTATTTAAACGTCGATCAGTATACTTGGAACTTTGGTTCGGTTTTCAATGGATTTTGAACTTTTAACAAAAAGATTTTTTATCAGCGATATTTTTCAGATTTTTATCCCATCAGGAAATCTCCGAAATTCCTTCCTCCTTAAGATAAGTACTAAAAAAATATATTGATAAAAATTGAAACTTGTAGCTAAATTTTAAAAATTTCAATGTCGCGTCTGTATTTCAAAATCCCCAATGTGCTGGTGATGTAATCATTTAAAAAGCAAATGGCTGCAAAAAAGGAAGAGAAAAGAAATTAATAAAACATTATGAATAATCAAATCTTACCGATGAAAGCGATGTCCTTTTTGTGCAAAAGTTCCGGCAATTTCGGATTCTCGGACGCGTGACCCCAACCCGCCCACACAGCTTGTACCTGCGTACGCATAGCAATGTCGACGATGAGCTCGACATTCGCGTAATTATTGTTGTTCGTACCCCCGGGCACCGGTACGTACTGATCCGCCATTTTTATGTATTCGGCATTCGCTTTGAGATCCTCCGGCGTAACCATCACGACGAATCTCACCGCTCTCTCGTTTTTGAACATCTCGTAAGCCCATCTCCTTATCGATCGCATACATTTTACGGCAGCGATTCCGTTGTTTGCAATGAGAATCTGAAAAATAAATAACTGAGTTACACAGAGACGCAAAATAAACTGCAAAAACGATCGAACGCGGAACTTTGTACATTTTTTTTTCCGATTATTCTAAAGTTTGTATGCGTTGATTATGAATACTCGTGGATAAAAAAAGTTTTTTTTTTTATTTCAGTGAGAATTGAAGATTAAAAATAGAATCCCGAAGATTAAAATAACTAAGTTACATAGAGAGACAAAATAAGCTGCAAAAACGATCGAACGCAGAAATTTGTAAATTTTTTTTTCCGACAATCCTAAAGTTTGTATGCGTTGATTATGAATATTCGTGGATAAAAAAAATGTTGAGTTAAGTGAGAATTGAAGATTAAAAATAGAAACTCGAAGATTAAAATAATTTAGTTAGACTGAGACGCAAAATAAGCTGCAAAAACGATCGAACGCGGAAATTTGTACATTTTTTTTTTTTTCGGTAATCCTAAAGTTTGTATGCGTTGATTATGAATACTCGTGGATAAAAAAAAAAAAAATTTTGAGTTAAGTGAGAATTGAAGTTTAAAAATAGAATCTCGAAGATTAAAATAACTAAGTTACGACGCAAAATAAGCTAAAAAAACGATCGAACGCGGAAATTTGTACGTTTTTTTTTTCCGACAATCCTGAAGTTCGTATGCGTTGATTATGAATACTTGTGAATAAAAAAAGTTTTTTTTCCAAGTTCATTGGGAATTGAAAAAGAAACTCATTAGCAATTGCTTTAACAAGCCTATAGCGATGTTTCGCCGTTCGACGTCACGCTAACTAAGATCAAAGTACAAGGCTCGCAGATTCGACGCGCGAAGTCGCGCGACCCATTTGCCACTTCCGTCGAATAACTATATTGCATGTAAGGTACGTGCGTATTACTTTTTTTTCCACGTGGCTACCTGATCGTCGAGCAATCGAGATAATACTCTTTTTTCGACGTTCTTACGCTTGCAACGTGAAATTTACGATATTAGCTCAATATTGGTCGCGTCAGCGTGAAGTTTTTTTTTTTTTTTTTTTCTGGCTATAGATTTCTGATATTTGACGATATTGCTTGCGGGCAAAAGAAATGTTTATTCCAAAGTATCGATGTTTTTTAGCGTGAAAAATGTACCTTGTCGATGACTTTGGTGCCGTTGAAACGGCGAACGAATTCTTCCGGTGTGGCGACTGTGAAATCTTTTTCTTGTAGACGGCTCTGCGCTTGAATCATCACCGTACCCTGCGACATGCTGGGTCTGCGAAAAAAAAAAAAAAGAAAATTCCAACGTTATCGCTAATGAATTATTTATCACTTGTAAATTATTCGTAAAGACTAAAAATTTTTTTTTTTTTGTTCTTCACGAGAAAAACTGCATTTTCGTATTTAGCGCGTTGAATTCTTTCACAAATTTTGTGAAACCTGTTGAAGCAAAATTTTTTTAACGTTATCGTTCGATGAACGAACATTAATTTATTGACAAATAAATGAATTCGATTCCTTTTACGTTTAACCGAAGAAAGCATATCGATAAAATTCTTAAGAAAGACATCAACGATTATCGCATTTGATTACTTCAATTATCGCATCGCGTGCGATAAGATCGCGCGATAATAAGTGTGGAGGAGGTGCTTAAGATTATCCCCGATGATGGATTACGCATAATATTTGCATAAACCCGGAAGAGAATCGTGAGTACGCGGCTACTTGAGACGTGAGAATATTGTCAACATCGCTGGGAATAAAATATCCTCATTATCTTATCACTACGAACGCGAGAATAAATTTTCATAATTCCGTTTTTCGAATGAGAAAAAAAAAATGATCGTTCGTTTGGAGACGAAAATTGCGTCCGCGTCAAATTCATCGTTAAAAAGTTTGAGTTACGGATGAAAGAACGGTGTACGACGCGTCGCGGAGAGAAAGTAAAAGCGATTGAGTAAAATCTACTCACGCGCGCGTAGAAACTCTTAAAATTTCCTGAAAGATACTCCGGCGTATTAACATTCCGAAAATTCCTTCGAGTTTCGAAGCTCCAAAGTTCACGAAATTTCTAATTTTTCTCGTCAATTTTAAATTAAAAAAAAAAATACTTGCGTAATCTCCAAAGTCTGTTTGCCCCATGATACCGACTTTTTCTTAAGTCTCTTTCCCTTTTTCTTTAAACGAAAACCAACGCGAATCCACCAACATTTTATCAACACCGTCGAAGCGAAAACAATGAGGAATATAAACAATGGATTTATCGTGAGAAAGAGGGATTCAAAAACTCTCGCAAAATCCTTCACGTTCTCAAGAGAATACATCGCGCAATGGATTATGCAGCGGACTCGACTTGCGCCCCAATTATTTCACAACGCGAAAAATGTATCGCGTCGTTGTAATACGAGAAATTCGGCATTCCTGAAGCCAATAACGCCGATGAGCACAACGAACTTTACGACAATCACAATACACTTAATTTTAATGGAAAATTCATCAATGACTTCGAATGAAATTTTTCCCGATAAATAGAAATGAAATAATTGTAATCAATAGACATTGCCGGATTTTTATGTGATGAGTAACTGATAACTGAACCGATTCTGTATAAATTCAAGTTTGCGACTCAGAGCCGCAAGCATCACTGTCGTTATCGTTAGTTTCGAATTTAATGGGAAACTCTGTAATCGTAAATACATTCGTATCGATTAAGTTTTGCCGTTAGTTTCGGTACGTGAAATGTGTGTTTATAAATACAAATTTCTCAAAATTTCCTTCTGTAAATTTAATTGAAACTTCTCGCTTCTTCGAAAAATAATAATAAGCATAATTCGGAATCGAAAACACGGAAAAAAGTGATTAATTTAATAACACAACCGGTTGAATGATGTCAACAGCATATTTTTCAACTTTATGTACGCTGTAAAAAAATATATTTCGCGAATTCTATATACCGATACTGGAAGTTTTAATGCATACAATGGTACATTAGATTTAACGTCCAATTATGTTGGAAAAATAATTTAAAGTATATTAAAAACTGTAGTCGATACCTTCAATTTTAATCATTTAATTTAATTTCACTATAAAAATACTTTAATTCCAATTTACTTTAATTTTATTGTACAAAAGTACATATATCTCTCATCACTACAAAATGCATAAAAACTTCCAATTTTTTTTTTTTTTTTTTTTTTTCAATGTATTATTTTTACGATTTTATATAAGTTTGAAAAAATGACATGGAACGCCGCGAATGTGTTGATTTTCTTTCAATCTCATGTAAAATTGTAAGAATTACAAATAATATTGAATGGATAACATTTTCCGGAGATCGGAATTTTTTTTTTTTTTTTTTTTTTTTTCGGCGTATAGTGTCGAAATAGTAAATATTATTTTATTACGTAAGTCCTGGACTCGGAACAGTGAGCGTAAGACCACCGGACGATGTGGAAGATTCCTGTTCGTCTTTCGACGACGAGGATCCTCCATCCTCTTCGCCTCTCTCCGAATTCATTCTCGCGAGACCCGCAAGTAGATTATCCGAACTTTTCCAAATGGGATCTTTTTCGTCGCTCTGCACGAGAACGAATCTCTTCATGCGTCTCATCGCTCGATTATCCATCAGTGACGTCCACAAGTTTCTCAGAGATTCGTATAATCGAAGAAAATTCAAGAGACTCCGAGATGTCTCTACTCCGACATTCGTTTCATTCACTTTGACGAAATTCTTTCGATATTATATTTTTAAAGAAACACTAAAAAAAAAAAAAAAAAAAAAAACTGAGAAATTCTCGAGTTCCGAAGGTTTGTTTGCCTCAAGAATTAGAATTCTCGTGTCTAAATGCAATTCCAGTAGAGAATAAAACAGAGGTACGAAGATCAAAGTCCATAGGGTGCTGCGAAGATCTTTGAGATTTCCGAGAAGTAAATAATGTTTGTGAAAAAAATTATTAAAGAATATAATTTTTTTACATTTTTAAAAAAGATTTCACGTAAAAGTGTTCAGTGATTTATAACGCGTTTGCGATCTTTTTTTTAAATTTTTTCGATTGTTTTTTTTTTTTAATTTTACCGAATCAAATTAAGTATTTCGATTGCTCAGCGTTGCGATATAAAACACCGTTAGTTTATGCATCCCGTTGCACAGTCGTTCAGCTCGGGCCGTTACACGCGACTCGTGTCTTTTAATTGCAAGCGGCTAAAATTCTTTCTGTCATCACAATCGCAACACATGCCGCCAGATAACGAACGAAAATGACACGAGTTGTTATATCGCGCGCTTAGAGTTCACATTTAGCTGCACAACGAACGTAAAATGCTTAGAAAATTATTTTTTTCGAGTTTCAACGCTTTCAATGTCATTTAAATTTTCGGACTCATTAAATATTACGTAAACAATGCACCAAAATTTTTATTTTTATTTAATTTTCCATTGAATTCGGAAAGATGAAACGTGTATTTTATCGGACGGAATGGGAAAGGAACGCGTCCTTCCTAACGAGGAGACCATCGGTCACTGCCGATCGTTCAGGTGGACGGTACTTTCCTTCGGTAGGGTATTCCCCTTCCCAGGTGCACCGCTCACCGCAGGTGAATCTAACGTACCTATAGCAGCTAAAGACATGACGCATTTCCTTATCGTTCGTAAAGTTAGAGACTTCTTCGCGCGTTATAACGACGACAGGAATAAGTTGTTAAAATAGAGTAGTGAGTGACTACTGGTGAATCTACTTGCGACGTCGAAGCGTTGCGTGCAACAAATTGCCGAACTCCTCCAAACAGTTCCATTCATTGTGTGAAAGTGTTGTTAAAACTTTACGGTGTAATTATTTATTGATTATTAGTTTTTGGTATAACGAGATATTTCTAAAAATAAATCTTCCGCTTCGCAAAATGAGTTTTAGAATATTATTTCCATTCGAAGAATTCAAGCGAATCGATTCGTCGTATAAATAGAAAATTATCGATTGAGAATATATGATTTATTCGAATTAAAATCGAATCATTTTAATTCAAAACATTAATAGCCGTTAATCGATTAGAATTTTTGAAATTTCTTATCTTTCGTTCCGTTGCCCCGGATTACGATAATTAGATTCAACGAGGACATCGGAAGTATTGAATTTAAATTTATCGTACTGTGTAATAATTTTTACGCGATGTTCGCGTATCGATATAATAACTTTTGCTGATTATACAAAACTATCGTACAACGCGATAACTATGTGAGATTACGATTGCATAATTACCGCAATTCTAGTTACTGACGATAAATCGATCAACTATCGGAAATTACACGGGAAACATAAAACAAACGATATCTCCTCGAATACGCAAATCTCGCGGAATGTGAAGCTTATATGTATATGTATCGCTAAATTTCGAAACTAAAATCATTCGTGATTTTAAAATGAACTCAACTCCGAATTATTTCGTATGAGTCATTTTTTTTAAATATATAAAAAGATCGAAGACGAAAATGGAAAAAGTTTTGTGAGCCGTTAAAAAAAAAAAAAAAAAAAATGACGAATACATTAAAAAAAATGAAAAAAAAAAACTCTTGCGTAATATAGTATTTGATGTTTGTTCATTTTTTCGGGCGCAGCTAATCATTTCAAAGAATTCATAGTCGATAAGCTGGAAAAAAAAAATTGACATCGATGTTCGCAAGCCGAGCGTCCGAACGCTTCTGCTCGTCAGACGCCAAAGCATCAGGCGAACGAGTCGGACGTTCGCGAATGGAGCGTTCGGATCAGCTGACACCACCTGACTACTGTCGGCCAATCATAGCTTCCTTCTGAACTCTCTGTTAGTCAGGAAGCACGTGCTTTGGCGCTCTGAACATACATCGTAGTACACTGCTGCGCGCACACGTGTGAAGCATCGCCCGTTACCGCGAGAGTTTTTAGACTCTAAAATAACGGACTCGAGAAAATATAATTTTATTTCTAAGCCGTAGCATAATAGACGGCGACCTTGAAATTGATTCAAAGAAAAAAAAACATAAGAAAAGCCGTCAGCGTCTCTATGCCAAGTGGTTTAATAATTTGCGATCGTAGAAACTTCGATCGTAACTTTTCGCGGATTGATTTTTTTTTTAGCGATCTAAAAAATCAGAGATACAAATGTATATAAAGAAATAACGAATAAATTGACTTTTGCGTTCTTAGAAACTCCGTTTTCGAATAAAAACTGACTGTCGGACTCCGTAAATAATAAATTGAATTCGTTATTAATAGATTTTTAGTAGTTTGCTGAAGAATAATTCTACATTAATCGATCTATTTATCATATGAGATGTTACGTTGTTTTTTTTTTTTTTTTTTTTCTGAAAGTTCGAATTTATCTTTTAATTATTTCTTGTTTTTCGATCCAATTTTATAACGAGCTATAAAAACGTCACAAAAACAATTTATTGCGAAATATATTCTGCGACAGCTAATTGGAGATTTTACAATGTTGTGTTTGAAGGTCGAGGAGTCAATTATTTTTTGCATTTATTCGTCGACGATTCATTGTGCAACAGTCGGACGCGCGCGTTATTCGATGGAAATGAACGCGCGATAGTGGCGACTCTTTATCTGAATCTTCGCGTTTTTTTTCAGTTTCATTTTTTTTGTTTGCTTCGTCAAACCGGTTGTCTCGGATTTAACAAACAATTATTATTTATTTGCCAATAGCGTCTCGTGATGCAACGAGCGACGGGTGATAACAGTTCGCGAGCGACTTTCGCGTTTTTGAATGTCGAAACAAAAAAAAAAGAAAAAACGAAAAATCAAAACATCGCATCGATGTCTGCGTGTAAACAGTAAAGTTTATCGAAAATTTCTCCGCCGAACATCAACGACCGACAATTCAAAACTCGAAGTTTAAGATGAAAAAATAATAAAAAAAAAAAAAAAAAAAACAAAAGTCCACGACAATTCGGTAACTCGCAATTCTCGACAATTTCTCCTTTCGAACTTTGAACTCTTTCCGTATGTCCCCTCGTGTTACCAGACATTTTAACGTACGCGCCGCGGCAATAAGAATAAATATTCAATCATTCGAATCGTTCAGCGTTCGCAGGGTTACCGTGTCTCGGTAGCCACGGGTCAAGGTATTGAATATTAATTTCATCGAATTTTTGTTCTAACGCTTCGACGTATTCATTTTTTTTCCCGCGACTCTGCAATCGCGTAAATCGCAAATCTCCAACTTCGAAGACTAAAACTTCGTGTGTACAGTGCATAATAATGAATTTCAGAATCCTTGAAAAATTCCGTATATTCGCCGTGAAAACATTCCGCTCCGATGACTAATCACATAATTTCTTAGACACGTTCGATTTTTTTTTTTTTTTCTTTCATTGCCCACAATTACGGAAATCGAAGGTAATGAGAAATGAAGTCGGAAAGAAAAAAAAATAACAAAAATATCCTTTTCACCTGAGACGCCTTCGGCGCTCGACCAGCCCCTCCACAACCGGTGGTTGTTGTTGATTTGCATCGTTTCCTTCGCTCGGAAAACTATCCTCGTTCTCGAGTTCCTCACACGGATCGGGATCCCCGACGACGAAGCTGACCGGTGTCTCCGACATCGTTTCAGCGGTACGTCGCTTATCCGACAGTCCCTTCGTCACCGAAGTTTCAAGATTTTGTCGACCAGCGATGAGAGTCTCGACGATTTTTACCTCGTTTTCCGGTACCGGTTCACCTCGACGTATCGCCACGTGGTCGGTGTTACCTTCAAAATATTATAACGTCGGCGATCAAACGATCGTTCCTTAACGTCTCCTCTCTCATCTCGATATCGAGATTACTTATTTAGCGTTATGCTTCGGTCGCCACATGCAAAAATTCCCAGCATCGAAAAAAGCATTGTTTATTCTTTATTTTTTATCGTTTAATATTAGTGTCTGATGATTTCGTGGATCGTCCTGTTGCCATTGATTTTCGATCGATATCTTTGGTTTTATTATTTATATCGATAGTTTGATGATTTTTTTTTTTTTTTTTTTGTGGATGCAGTTTCGTTGATATTAACACTCGAGTTTCTCGTTCATTTCGCGTTTATTCTTGATGCGATGATTTTTCGACGATGATATTCACATTTATCCCTTTTTTTTCGTTCACCTATACTTTTCCACAGTTTTTTAAATGAAATTTAGGTATTTTCCGAAAGCGTTTTAGTTTTCCCAGCAGCAGCAGCCGAACAATGAAATTGCGTTATTGTTTTCATGCTTCACCGTGTTTTTTATGAGTAAAATCGCTATGATTTACCACCAAATATTTTAAAATTTTTTAAATTTTTTTATAAAAAAAAAAAAACAGTAAAGAAAATGATCCGTTAAATCGAATGTCACGTTTAAAATATAAACGAACTCAGTGACCCTTCGCACTGTGCAAATCATCGAATGACTCGGCGTTGTCGTTAAATTATTATACTCGGTGGTAAATTAAATTACGAAAACAGAAAAGTTTCCTCAAAGTAAATAGTTCGCTCCGAATTACGTATTTCACGATATGCGCGTAAGTAATGCTTTTACGCCATTTTTTTTTTTTTTTTTTTTTTTTTCGTTGACGAGGACAAATAAATAGTCTTGGAGTCAAATTGGACGGTATCTTGTCGTTGAATCACATGCATGCATCAATGTCGCAACGAAATGAAAACCCAATAGATCTAACGAGGCCATGCAATCGTCTATGCCGTACGACTCGAGTACCAATTGTAGGTAGAACTTCGTCGGCTATGTTATAATGTTAAATCATTCGTCATGCCTGCGCCCCGGGACTTCCGTTCGATACATCGAAATGGAAAATTAAAAAGAAAAAAAAAAGAAAAGAAAAGGTATATCAATCGTAATTATATCGCCGCCGGAGCAAAAACCCCCAATAGCTAAATTTCTTTTGTGAACTGACCATTAATTTTTTTTTTTTTTTTTTTTTACGTTAAGACAGATAATGCGCGAAGTGCGATTTCCGATGGTGGCTTTGAATCGACTACTCACCGCGATCAACAGTGCAACACTGAGAAACGCGTGGTTTCGCCGCGGTATCGTACGATAACGAGGCGAAACGATCAGCAGGCTTGGCGCAGACGGCACGAACCACCGACCTGATAGTCCAAAGAACAGCGACTCCGATCACGACACAACAACCAAAAAAACCTTGAAAAAAAAAAAAAAAAAAAAAAAAAAAAAATTTGACAAAGATTTTCCGAGTCTTTATTTGGACGACTTTCGGCGACTTCGCGTATCTCCGTGAATAATAATAACGCGCGTGTCATGCGAAAGACTCGAGTTATCGCGATAAGATTATTATTCTAAAAGATTTCACGATCGCATCGATTTTCGTCTCGTCTGGCTGCAGCCGCATTTGCACACACAACATTTTTTTTTCTACCATTTCTCTCCAATTAATAATCGCATTAATTTTCAACAAAAAATCACTTATAGAAAAGAAATAAAAAAAATTAACGAATAAACTACTCATTAAAAAAAAAACCGTATAATTTCCCGCAACAATAATAATATTATTTACTCCGAATTATCAGCGAATGTTTATTAATTAAAACGCATGAAGCTCATCAGCAACGCACTGTCGAAGTTAATTGTGATGTACCGATGATAGAACTCTGTAGCCACCGAAGCATACCGTCCGGTAATATATCTTCAGATTTCGTGTCCGCGCGTTTTCTTCCGCCGTTGTTCGTCTATTTTGCGTTTTATTAAATTTTCTTTCGCTTTCTTCTGCGCGGAACATTCACAGATTAATCTTCGAATTTACGACATCGCGATTATCACGTTATATTATTTTGTCTTTCGTTCCGCGGCGATTAAAAAAAAAAACAATATTGCAATTTCAACAACAATGGTTTTGTATTATCATATATATACATATATATGCGCTATTTACTCATGCGAAATCGAGTATATAATGTATTACACGTTAGATCTCAATGATTGAAGCTACAGAGCTCCATCCTCTTGATTAGCACACGTTTTATCGTCGACGACGGGTTCGCGCGATCGCAAAGCTCGTCTGTTCTACACTGAGCGACTTCGTCGATTGATAATAGCTCGCGTTCCGTCTCGTATACGAATCGCGGTAAGAAGCGGTCAGCGGCAAAGCCGAACTCTCCCGTCCCGTGCCGTCGAAGGCGACGAGAAAACCGTGAGTTACCGAGACGAAGGATGACCGGACGATGGTTCAGGGGTCGCGCCACTTCGGGACTCGAAGCTTCCGCGTGTTTGTGCTCTCTATTCCGATACGAAAGAGCGCTTTGCTTGCTAACTGTTAGAAGTAATACACGCGTAAGGGAGGGACACAAAACCTATAGAAACGCTCATTGCGCGCGTATAAAAGACATAGAGATTTCGTATGTATGTATCAAAGGTCGCGTGCGGTGTGCGTGTCGCTTGCCTGATGCCCGACGCACGATTGCGTGTGCGTATAACCCGACGCACTTCTCGGTGCCGTAACACAACTAGTTTCGCGGTTATCGTAATTGTTTTTTTTTTTTTTTTTTTTTTTACGCTCCGTTTACATATTACTGTGTGTACTTTATTCTCAACGGGGGAGTTTGATAAGAAACGCGTGGGAAAGAACCGAAAGATGTCTTATCGTTATATATCTGTAATTGCAAACAATTCGGAGCCGTTTTTACTCAAGTGAACAGAAAGTTTATTGGGGGAATGAGATATTTACTTTGAATGGTAATAAAGGGTTACAAATCGATTTTTAAGATTTTAAAAATATTTGAGGGAAATTGGAGAAATGTGGAGACACTATGTATTAAAAAGGCGTAAAGTTTGTATCTTTACAGTTTGCAAGATGCGTATTTATTTTTTTTATTTTTACGCATTAATTATTCTGATTAATGAGACAAAAATTGTTAATTTAAATCAAAAGGTTGTATCTTGCATTTTTATCGTTATAATTTTATTCGCATCCTATTAGAAATGCCGAATATTCGTATTTTTTTATTTTTCCACTTAGTCGATATTCCTAATAAATAATTTTAAAAAATAGTAATAAAAAAAAAAATTAACAAAAAAATTTGAGGGGATCGAAAAATGGTGTTCTGAGTAAAAAAATATTTATACATGAAAACCATATTATAGAATAATAAAGTCGAGCAGAAGAGGAAAGATGAATCGATACGACGATCTCTATACCTCGCTATGAAAGGAATCTCTTCTTTCCATTTCAATCGCAGAGCTTCTCGGCTTCAATAAAAAGAGGAATGTCGAGATCCTCGTAGCTGCAGGGACGGGAGACCTCACTTATCCCAATGCAACCAACAGGTTTTCTTTCATAAATTCGCCGACCGTACAACGGAAGAAAAAGGATCTGAAAGGTACGCAGTGCGTAAAACACGTCGGGTTCGTCTGAAGTGAAACTTTTTTTTTATCCCTATACACCTCTATTACATCGCAACCTCGTCGCTGAACTATAGGTCTCCTAAATATGCAAGCAATTCGGTTGGCCTTACGAATTCATTGGTACCGCGCTGGCGTCGTACTTCCCTTCCATGGGTTACGACGAGGTCACAACAGCTCGACAACTAAGTCGATCGAATGTTGCCAATTTTTATTTTTTTTCGCAGATTACGTCGTTATTTCAATAACAAACACGAGAAACTTCGCGTAATGCATTACCAGTTTTTTTTTTTCGATCGAATTACGAAGAGTATGTGTTCCGTTATCATACCGAAGAATTTTACGATTGGGAAGTGTAAGCTAAGAACTACGCACGGCCGGCGATGACCTTGTTGCTCATTGCTTGAATGACGAATAGCGTAGAATTGATGCGCCACCGCTCGGATGTTGCCTTTGCAATCGTGTTTATTATTCACTTTTGCTCTTCGTGATTTTTTTTATTGCTGACAACGAAAGTTTAGAAAACTCGAGAAAGATGTTACGAGATCGAGTAACACGATCCTTGCGACACGCTGATTGAAAGCGAGAACGTGACAGATCGCGAGAAGGTCGAACCGCGAGGTCGCGGCCGGTCGCACTTGCTATTACCCCCGCGGGTGCACCTCCGCGTCTCCATTATCAATCGTTTTTTTATACTATATACAATACTATTGTTGTATTGTCAGAAAAATTCGTCTAACACATTGGTAAATAAATCGAAAATAATGAATTCCGATGAATTTATAAGACCTGTTTTCACGTAGAAAATAAATCGCCGCACGTTATAAATCGAACTTCGATTATTGGTGATACACGCGCCGAATGATAATAACGACAACACGCGATGATAATTGTTTGGACACTGTAAGTTTGGAATATACGAGAACACGAAAAGTTTACGTTTCTATTTATACGTTTGAATTGCCAAAGTTAATAGAAATATATATAACGGTATATAAAAACAATCGAAAACATCGATCTTGTTTACATTTAAATGCCGGCGACTTTATAGCACTTCATTCTATACGTTTATGAATTTCCTCTAATACCGCAGTTTCAAATTATAAAAATTAATCGCATGATGTAAATATACCTACCGTGCGCACAAGCTAATCCCCGATGAATGTGTAAATAATATTTAAATTTTCACGATTTTCCTCATAGTCGCGATATTGTTTACGCGCACATCGACGTACCGGAAGAACTCACATAGCGTTTGTTTATACCGTACAATAGCAATTTTCATTCTCCCGAACGTTCATAATCAAAAACGATTGAATGGGTTATCGCGGGATTGGCGGATCAGTGTGTCAGGCGAGGCGAAGTCTCTCGCGATTGGACGATGCCGGGCGTGTTTCCAAGCAGCACACGCGTCACACACAAACGCTCGCTTTCGCTGATATATAATGCGAGTTTCACGAATTAAAATCTCGACAAAATCTTGACAGAGCGATTTAACACCGTCTTTCATTCGATCGTGTGAACGACTTGCCAAATGAATAAATGATTCATAAAACTACGATTTAATGAATGAAAAAACTCACCGGTGACGAATCTTGCGCGGTTGAGCCGCTCGCCCCTCTTCGAGGTTAGGTTCGGCTTTCTGTTCCTCTCCTGACATTCGGTTAACTTTCGTTTACACCGAGTCAACGAGTAATAATAAATCGCGAGCTGCGAGAGAGCTCGTTCTTCCCCAACGAATAAATCTATGCGACGTTATTGTTATCGGCGAACTTGACACGCACTGAGGGTACTCTGTATTTGTTGTGGTTGTTGTCACCCCAATGGCACTTGTCAACGCGCGCGACACATGACGAATTCTCTACGGCTCTTCTACTACAAACGCCGTACTACTACTGTTCTCGCGAATCTCTCTTTCCACCTCCTCTCTGTGTGTTACAGACAATTTGTGTATGTAACTCACGGCGCGCTTTACCAACTCTCGGAGGAGGTGAGAGAAATGACCGAAAGGGATATTCGGCAAACGACGGTTTTTCGTTTACACGCAGCTTCCCACGCGAATTTCTTTGAGTCTCCTTATCGACGGAGAATTTGATTCGTCGATGTGCTACCAGAGGGCAGAAATGTACTGCAGTGGGGTTGCCAAGCGACGCGCGAAAAAAACATCGCTCGCAGCGTCGTTCGAATTCGGAACACGAAAAATCTCGATAAAATGTGACAAAAATTGAGTATTCTGTTATAATGTTCGACGATCTGTCGCGTGCAATATAAATTAAGGCATTCGTGATTTTCGGGATTAAGAAACGGTGCAATTTTCGGATTGCGTAATAATAGGAAATGAGTGTTGATATTCGAATATTCGCCGACGTCGTGGCACTGGTAATTGAATCGTTTTACTTAACGATATTTATTTTATTGTTCTATCCAAACGCACGCCGTATATTTATTCACGTATGGTTTTGTAAACCACTTACATATGTACTATTATTGTACCATTATTTTTCGATAGAATATTTCGATTTTTTCCGTCCAAATGAATTTTTTTTTTTTTCTTTCAGATATTGAATTATTTCTTCAAGATCGTAAAAGCAACAAAATGCAACGATGAGCCTCACGTTGACATTGAACTAACGAAGGAAAACGATTTTAACATAATTAACGTAACTAATTGTAACTGCGGCGATGGAGACTTTAGCGTAGTTTTCGTTCATTATTTTAACGAGTTGTGTACCGAAATCAAGTTCGACGATTATTTCAAAGCGATAACAATATTCGTAAAGTTAGCAAATGGCGAAGAAGCCGCCTACGATTTTCGATATTCGGAAAATCGCGTTAATCGAATATGTTCTCGAAATATGAACGCCCGGGAATCACAAAGATTCGCGCATCTGAACGAATATCAATCGTTCATGTTGAATGTAAATCTATATAATGTTTTAATTCAGATTTGAAGAATTGTGGGAAAATTTTGAGTGCCGATCGTATATATACGGCTTTTTTTTTGCAGTCCACATTACCATCGGAGGATATCGTAAAATTCAAGGAATACGTAAGGGGTATCGATTTTCACGGATCATCTCTCAATTCAAAGGATACATTTCGTTGCGACAAAGAAACGATTTATCAGAATCGCGTTATATCGGAAAAGGATATGATAAATTGCAAGCTTATGTCTTCGGCGATAAATAAAATTATTAAGAAGACTACAAACGACGAATTCCGACAACGATGTTTTTCACTGCTCGATGAAGAAAGAACTTCGTTGAAAACCGGAGACGATGTGTTGAATAAATTCGTGTCATTGTTAGCGGAGACTCGTCAAAAAAATACGGCGGAGAATAAATTTTCAACGTTCCCGAAAAATCATCGAACGAGTAAAACTAATAAATCATGTCGAGAAAAGAAGAAAATTTATGTACTATCGTCGGACACGGATAATGATGAAGAAAATACGGCGGAGAATAAATTTTCAACGTTTCCGAAAAATCGTCGAACGAGTAAAACTAATAAAACATGTCGAAAAAAGAAGAAAGTTTATAAACTATCGTCGGACACGGATAATGATGAAGAAAATACGGCGGAGAATAAATTTTCAACGTTTCCGAAAAATCATCGAACGAGTAAAACTAATAAAACATGCCGGAAAAAGAAGAAAGTTTATAAACTATCGTCGGACACGGATAATGATGAAAAAAATGCGAGTGCCGACGAAAATAAGGAACCAAACATCGTCTCACCAATATCCGTAACATCACGAGGAACAAAAATCAAGAGAACAAAATTATGTAACACATAGTATTCCGAAAAAATCATTGTCATTTTTTTTATTATCGTAATCATGAAAATTCACAAAAATTTAGTGTGTCCTAATTTTTATAATTCGTCTATAATTTTTTATATTATGAAATATATGACAATAATGTTGTGTTCTGTTTTTTTAATATTTTTCAACAATAATGTTCAGTTTTGTTTCGTATTTGACGTGAAAAAAAATTCGACTAACCCGGCGAATTTGAAATATCGAATTAACCGCGCCGCATCTTGAATAACGCGAGAGAAAACAATCGATGGCGCGAAAGATATGACTATCGACAATCGAAAGTCGAAGTTACCCCCACCGCGGCGGCGTTCTGAAGAGCCAGTCGCGCGAGAGAGGCAGCAGCAGCGAGTTACCGAAGCAGGTCAGGTTGGGCAGGTCGGGCAGGTTGACTGACAGCGTATCGAAAACAGCGTCGTTCTCTTTCCCGACTCTGATAGTAAATGAGGGTTAATTTTTGCGACATCAGTGCGCGCGAGCTCGGTGAATCGTCGGCGATGATATCTCGCAAACGTAACATCGACGATTATTGTATAGCAGAGTTGCTCGATCTACGATAGAGAAAAGTCTATTGAAGGGTCCGTAACGTTGAGAGGCGCTTCGTATAACGAAATACTCGCGTCCGGCAAATGTTTCGTTTCTGCTTTGAAGTTGGATGTTCAGTGTTTCTCAGCCACGGGAGTGTCGAGGTCCCGTGTTTCACGAGTGGGTATGTGTGTTTGTTTCATCTCTTCGTTGCAGCCTCTTTTCTCATTATCCACACATATATATTTATTACGTTTTATACGCGATCTTACAATAGAAAATTCGATTATCAATACTTCCCAACTGCAGTTGGTGCCGCATTCCGTAGTTTGCGCAGTTGCAATAGCTCGTAGCGCAATAATTTATCATAGAGGGTTTATCGAACTGTGTGCGGCAGAGAATTTCGAGATTAACGTAAAATATAAATCCCCAATAGATCGATGGTAAATAAAAAAATTTTAAATATGAAAATAAGATTAACATTAAAAAACATAAAAGATCGAAATAACAATAATAATAATTACACCTATCGATATCGAGTATCGCTTTTCCGGTTATACTTCGTGCTTCGACGTTGTTGTATCGCTGTACGCGATATCGTGTTACATTGTATGCAGTACTTCGAACCCGATGAAACACAAGTTGTGCCTGTCAAGTGCTTATATGCGAATAGGGCGATGGAGTGGTTTGAAATGGCGCGGTGAGCGAAAAAGGGTTTTACGAACTACGGGGGGTTTGAGATAACAAGAGTTATCGTATCGTTCCCCAGTCGTGACATAATCGCGATTAGCCGCTGGACCTCGAGAGCTCCGGATTTCCGGATACGATAAATTATTGTTGCAAAACTTATTTACAAAATCTTGCGATTGTTTTTTTTTGTTTTTTCTCTTCCGCTCCAAAGATCTCGAGCGGAATAATTCATTTGTTATTGCAGCTGTTATAGGACTAACCTATAAGTCGTTTCGACTAACCGCGATTGCGAAACTTTGGCACAGTATTAACGTAACATTAGCACAAATCAGTCGGCAACATGTTTTCCCTGTCAATGTGAGTTATTGCTTTGAATTCTATTAATTTCCCGACTCACACAAAAAAAAATATTTTTTTTTCTTTACGACCCGAAAAATCACGTTAAAATGTAACAACTTCGATGTTTTTGCTTTTTATTCGTAATTTTATCGTAATTCACAATTTTTTTATTGTAATTCCAATAATTTCGTTTGTCAGCGTTGTTTTTTGGCAATTGTAAATCATTCGAGAATTTTAACTCGACAATCCGAGTTAACAAAGTAATTTTTTTTTTCTCAAAGATCGATTATTTCGAGATTTTACCGGAAAAAAAATCGATCGTGCGTTCGTTAAGAATATTTCGGCTCCCGCGGGGCAATATTATAAAATCTCACGTACAACCAGTAGTGGTCCCTGACCTTGTGGTCTGATGCGTAGAGAGAGAGAGACTGCAGAGGAAGTGAACTTCCCCTCCGGATTCAAACCCCTTTCTCTAATACGACCATTAAACGGATCGTACTGCTGCCATGACGCGACAGAAAAATACAATTAACGATGTACAACACGCGGTATACTTTGCGGACCTTACAATAAATTTGCTAAAACATATTGAAGAAAAAGAAAAAAAAAAAAATTACCGACGATGTAAATTTATCCCGCAATCCCCATGACTCATTCTCATGCGCGGCGTACGAGGGACTCTTTTACGGTTTCCTTGAAAAATCGATGTTGCCGATAGCCCCGTCGAACGTTAAATTCTCTTCGAGGCAACGAACAAGCGGACTATCCATCATTTTATAAATAATATATTAATTCACAAAATCGTATAATAACATACGAGACTACCGTAGACAGTGCCCCCGATTATTACAAACGGTATAATGCGAAAGGTTGTCGAATTAATCGGTTTCTACGTGCCGGAAGTCGAGAGACGTAGACGATTGTACGAGAGTTTGTCTCGGGAGTTCCTGTAACGGCACGGAGCGCACCTCGTTATAACTTTCTTCCCTTTCCTCTCACGTTGACTCGCAGCTTCCCTATAAGCATAATATCCTCGCCATACGTTCTCTACACGAGGAGTCTTAATTACCGATCGCTCTCGTCAAGGTGCCTCGAGCTTTGCGCGACGCAATCTTCTGCTTTGCTAACGGATGCTTCCAGCGTTTTTTATTTTTTATTTTTCATACATATATCTTCTTTTTAGACTTTTAATTTTTTTTTTTTTTTTTCGGAGTCTCGAGTCGTTGCATTCTTATTTCGTTTTCTCTCCGTCATAATATTCTCATCCGTTCTCTCTTCATCGCGGTATTCGCCGCAGTTGCGCCTTTGCTTCGTACGAAAAAAAAAAACGAATGAAAAAAAAAAAAAAAAAAAAAATTCAGTACGCGGCGGCGTGCAGAAAGAAAACGTAATAAAGATAAAAGTGGAGAAAAAGAACATATGAGAAGCTCAGAGATGTGCGGTCCCTCGCATATTATTATTCGGCGTCTCGTAGGCGGGCAGCGGCAGTGAGAGAGAGAGTGCGTTTTAACTTCGTTGAAAGAGAAATTGAGAGTAACGGACGGTCTTGAAAAAGCCAAAAAAAGACGAAAGAACTTCTGCGTGTAATATTTGGCCAAAACTTTCATACGTGACATTTAGTGACGAAATTTTATATCGCGATAACACAGAAGTTATTATTATTTTTTTTTTACCGAAATATACGAAAATATATTTTATACTTTGCGAGCGAAGAAAAAAAAATTGGAATATTGAATCGAACGAAAAAAATCGTGAAGTTTTATCAATTTCTTGATAATAAATGTAAAAAAAAAAAATTCACAATTTTTGGTTCGCGAAATAGCAGATTTTTGTTAGTCGATAACTGGACGAACGGTCCACTCGATTAATTCACTTTGTAACTTAATAATCACCGTTCTGGCGATTGATTAAAAAACAAACGTCTCAAGTGCAATCTACTCGAAGAACAATCAAAGTTAAGATTATCTTATCACATTAATCAACCAATAAATCGTATTGTAGCGAATTTTTCATAACCTCCCGCCGCGAAGTGGTTTTACGGTTCACCATTGCTACGCCGCCGTCCGGTGGTTATCGTTTTTCGAAACTCAATACTCCGATATCGCGCGGTGGCTTCTGGCTGTTTATCCTCGTTGACTAGAGATATAACTAATTAATCAAATATTTTTTTTTTCCTTCCGCGTAAACAAAGAAATATCTTTGATTATATATCTTGAAATATTGATGATTACTTACCATTCGAATTAATTTGTCATTGCGATCTATAGTTCCGATCTAATGTACCTGAAAATTTAATCACTCTGAGAACCCAAAATAAGATCGCGAATTGTCTAAAAAAAATTATATCGTCAAAAAAAAAACGAAAAAAAAAAAACGCGTATTACGTACATATTATCGGTAGATGCTGCGGGTCTGCGGGCTTATCAATTTCGTGCACACGAGAGCATAAATGAGGTCGGAAAGAGGCCGATCGTTGCACGTGCGCGATGTAGCCGTTTGAGGCTCAAGGTCGCGCGATTCGAGTCGAGAAGAAACGAAATACTCGGGCTTTCGTATGACTACAGTTGCCAACAGCATAGATTCCCCAGAGATATGGGCGTTCAATCGCCCGTATAGCTTCGCGAGTAAAAATACATTTTTCATTCCATCGCGAAGGAAAAAAATCGTATATATTCCGCGTTAAACGACGATTACGCGTTTGCGAAGAACTGAGAATACGGAAAACGTTTCTGCGTCTTGGAAACATTGTTTTTTTCGTTTTTTTCACAGGCGGGAAGAATGAAGTTCCTAAAGTGACGAGTTGGTAAAAAAAACACCGTCATCCTGGCGCGTGCACACGATCTCATGAGAGACTTGGAACGTCCACCCTCGTCATCGTCCTCCGCGTCGTCGGACAAGTATCACGTCAGGATGCCGGGACCGACGCCCGAGAGACCTCGCGCCCAGAGATTGAACGATATCGAGCAACACACAGCGAAGGTAATTTGATAACAACATTTAACCGTTCATTTTTATTCGTTTTAACGGCGACAATTTTTGTTTAATTTTACAATATTTATTAAAAGTAAAATAAAAGTCATTATTTCAGTATTGTTACAACAGTATTATACAG
The DNA here is from genome assembly GCA_934046635.1 of Buathra laborator. Taxonomy (NCBI): domain Eukaryota; kingdom Metazoa; phylum Arthropoda; class Insecta; order Hymenoptera; family Ichneumonidae; genus Buathra; species Buathra laborator. The sequence goes on from OW203900.1 coordinate 14,548,078, forward strand.
GAAAAAAAATAATATTTATTATTATTATTATTTATATAAAAAAATAATAAATAAAATTAATAACAAAAAGTATGGTTATTATTTTGCAATATTGTGAAATAATAACTATACATTCTGTTATTCATTTTATTTATGACTATTATTTATAAATAATAATAAAAATTACTATATTATCATTTTTTATTTATTTGAAAAAAAAAAAAAAAAAAAAAAAAAAATTTCGTAAAATATTACCAATCGATTTTTTTTTTCTGCCGAAATTTTTTTTTTTTTTTTTTACGTATGTACGCGTTGAGATAAGAAAATCAAACGATTCGTACTGACGACACGTTTGCGATAGCAATATTGATCCATAATTTGGTGATAAAGATGTACAAATATCGATTACTGTGTACAACTGTGTCGTTTATTGAAGGATCCGTTTGCTCCGTTTTTATTATTGAGACCGTCGATTCGATGAATGAATTTCTATATTTCACAAAAGAATTTATCGAAGTTCCATAGGGACGTCTTTTCTTCGTAGTTTATTCGCGACGCGTCGTTTTGCCGTACGGCAGAGTCGCGAGAACGGCGTCGCACCCCTCTCCGCCCCGGAAAAGCGTCTGGAAAATTCCTATTAACAGCCGGCGATTCTATTAGGACGATGTAATCGACGGGTGAGCAACGGACCTTCTCGTCTGACGGTGAATTCCCGCTTTCTAAATTGCTTCTGGCGTTTTCCGTGCCGAATAGATTTTCAATACAACTGCCGAAAGGAAACTCGCCGTCCAAAAATTCACCGTTAATTATACTTTCATGAATCAGCGAATAGATACGGAAAACAAACAATGCTACTGAATAATGCACACATTTCAAGGACATTTTTTTTTTTTTCTTTTGCTTCGTGACCGGAAATTACGCGTGTTAGCTGGTCGATCAAAATTCGCGTCGCGGCTGTGAAATATTCGTTAGACAAACTTCGAAACGAATTAAATTATCCGCTGTGGGATTCAAGGCGTCGTGTTAAAATCCATCGAATATTCGTTAGACTCCGTTTGATCCGTTTAATCTATCGGTCGCCCGCTATCGAATTTGCGTTAGTCGAGAATTGGATCGATTTAATCGTCGAGTTCGCCGCTTGTTAGACCGCCGCTCTCCCATCTGCGTTTTGCCTGCCGTTCGTCTCGAATAAAAATAGAGGAAAAAAAAAAAATTGTCCTCTTATTTTTTCGCACCTGTGGGCATTTTTGGTGAACTTCGATGTTATTTGGGAATATCGATTGGCGGAAAAAAAAAATAAAAAAAATTATACAGCACCGCGAATATTCCTGTGCAACGTCTGTGTATGCAGATTCGATGTATAATTACTCTTGAAATAACACTCGAAGCTTCAACGTGCCGAAAGTCGGAAGACGTGGAACCGGAGCAGTTAACGCGGTTAACGTTCTCGCGAGAAACAATATATTTTTAGACTTTGTATAAAGCACTGTGTAACTCCCGTAGCAAGAATATTTCGTTTCCGGTCTTCTGTCTGCATGTGTACCAGTTTCGCGAGTCATTATTCTCCGTTTGGTCGACATTCGCCGATCGAAAACGCAAGAATACGGGAACACAATGTAAGACTATCTTTTGTTCAAAATTTTCGAGAGAATTCAATACAAACTAAAACCCGATTGCCATCTTTCTAAAGCATTCGCTGCTTCAATGGGGTGCAAAGAAATCTAAAATTTACGTTCTGCAAATATAAATAAAATAAATAAAAAAATTTTAAATAAAAAGAAATAAAAAAAAAATTAAATCGACCGAATCGATCGAATTAATCGAAATAATCGAATCGAGTAAATTATGTCGACAGCATTTATAAAAAAAATTCAACGAACCCCTCGCGTGCGGAGGACGTTAATATGCGTTCGAATTTTTCGACCAATCGTTACCTTCAATTGCTCCGTTTAACTACAAAAAATTGCGAAAAAATTCGGAAAAAAATTGTAAAATAACAATGAACTGTTGTTTTTTCGATTATCCAAAAAAATTTGTTTTACGCTTTTGCGTATTGTTGTTACGAGCAAACGAAGTTAGCGTTCTACTTGGCCGGCAAAAAGTCTCCCGTACGTGAGGGGCTAATAAGACCTTAAAATTAACAATACTTGCCGCAATTTTTATTTAATCCGATTTGTAATTATCATCCAATTTTTTTTGCGATAATATCAAGAAAATAGTTTCGTTAACAATATTAATAATTACGAACAATACTCGTAATAATTTGTAAACAGTATAATTTTTCTTTTCGATCATTAATCGCGAGAAAAATAATTAATCTGCACATCATAACTCTTTGCTATAATTAATTTCTTTATCGCGTATGTTACTCTTGTGCCCCGCGATAGCGCAGAGTGAAGTTGTGATCATCGTTCAATTATTTTCGTAACGACTAAAAAAAGAAAAAAAATAAAAATGCTCCGTTTAGAATTTTTACGATCGTCAATGATCCATCGTAAAGTTTCATAGCTTCATTATTTGCTGACCCGGCGAGCTTTTCGAGAATTTTTATTGCGAGGCACATAATGCATCTATGCGTCATATCTCTTCGCTATACTTTATTTTTCTTTCGTATATCTTGCGCTCATCCCCTCTTGATGTCGCGGTCCACAGATCCACTTGCCAAGAGGATGAAACTCTGCCGTAATATAGATATACACGTGATATCCGCGGCTCTTGGGTGCTTTACCCCGTTTTCTCGGGGGTTTTTCAGTTGCCCCGAGACGATAACTTGCCCCCCTACCCTCCCCCCCTCTCTTCTCTTTTGCTAAAGTCTCCCTAACGACGGGGTAACACCGAGGGAATGCGGAAGTTGCCTCTATTTCGCGGCGCGTCTGCCTCTCCGGCGTCCTTCCATCCCTCTCTCTCTCTCTCTCGAGAACAAATCGATAGAATTTCTCTCGCGCGCGCCTTCCGCCACCACCACATCGTCATCCCTGTGGGCTCAGCTCGAGGTTCACTCTGCCGTCGCACTATATCCTGCGGGATTGTAGGTATTGCGCTCGCGTACGAAGTTCCATCGGGAGGACAACTGTACGTGAACTCGTAAACCGTGAAAAATACACTCTGGGGCTCGACGACGGAATGCATACAGGTGCCCTAGGGATTGAAAGTATACGGAAAAAATATGGAAATAAGTAGCCATTCGAGTTATTCATGCATTTGAAAGAAAGTTTAGCCGTTAAGATATTCAGAAGTTGTGAAGAATCGTGATGCGATTTTATTGAAATATAAAGGATTCGGTAGAAAAAAAAAAAATCGAACTGTTAAAACATTTATGGGGATTATAAAAATGGATTTTTTTTAATAAGTATTCAAAGGGAAAATTATAATTATACAAACAAAAAATCGGTAAAAAAATCGAATTTTTTTTTATATTAAAATCGTCGAATTATTGCAACAAGCGACTTGAAAATGTTCGTATTTTTTCAGAAGGGTTTATTTTTTATTTTTTTGCAAAATTACGCAAATAATATGCGTATCTGTGAGTCACGAAGGGATTTTTCCATTTCCGTCGAGAAGTCATATATACAGTTATCCTATAAAGTCGGAGTCGTTGGGGGGATTGGATGCTCCGCCGGTATCAAAAGAGATCCAATTTCCACATAGATCTGCGGGTCTACGGGTTTCAGCAAACAGCCATTCCGCATAAAATTAAAGTCACAGTCATTGGCAGCGTACGATCTATCGGCCGGACGCTACCGAATGGTATGCGAGAGTTATTTCCACCGGAAGTTAACCGAAATCTGCCGATAACTGATACGCGTATTCCACGAATTGCGAATCACTGTAAGGTTTACCCTAAATCTCGTATGCTGCGAGAAACGATCGGAGCAGTGATCTTAACATGTGCTGTTGGACTCGTTGGTGAAACTGTAGGATTGGTAGTCAGTGGGTCGTTGATCAGTGGGCGTCGTCGTTCAAACACGCGAACGTAAAACACTCCGATTCATTTTTTTTTTTTCATCCAAAACCAGAATATCGATGCGAGCGCTTTATCGCGATATGCAAAAAAAAAAAAAAAATCTCATCAAAAAAATTTCAACGCTCGTGTAATTTTTAAAAAATTATTTCTGGAACCGCTATATAAGGTCACAAAACGTCAATAATTAAAAAATCGACACTTTAATCGATGATTATAAATAACTACGAGGCGCAGTCTACTATCAAACATTTTATTATCAGCGAATAAATCGTTATAAAAATAATCAATGGTTATCAATGGATCAATACGCGATAATGGATAAAAATTAATAAATAATCATTATTCTTTTTTTTATTGTTAATTACATCCCGATAATAAAATTTGTACCTAACGCAGTGAAACTTTGTTTTGGAGTTACGAAAATTAATGATCTTGAAACGTGTTCTACATCAACCCCTCTCGATAGATGTTTCTTCCTTTGCAATCTTCGCGGTGAACCGGAAGAAGGAGCGTCTCCGTGTTATAGTATCGACGTCCGTTTCCTTGTGCTCTCCCTTCTCCATCTCTCTCTCTCTCTCTCTCCTCTCTCTCTCTCTCTCTCTCTTGAGATTGTTTCAAACGCGGCCTCGAAGGGGAAGAATAGCGCACGAGGCTGAGTGATCGCGCATCGGCCGTGAATCTCTTCTATTGTATATATATATACATATATATATCGTATATATAACATTACTATCCCCCGCGAAGTCCCGGTATCCCGGTCTGCTGTTCCTGCGCGAACTTAGTATATAGACAGAGGGGTATATAAAGTGTTATAGCATATACGCAGCGGCAGCAACGCTCACGCTCGGTGACCCAGTTTCGTCGGGACTCTGCCGCGATCCCCGAACTCGCGCGTTTTCTCGCAGCTCTCTGCTCGTTCGAGACGATTCGTCGCGACGTCGTCGTCGTCGTGTACGTCGTCACGAAAACTAACGCTACTATACTCTCGTATGAATTATTTCGCTCGCAAGTGCATCGCTATAACTGAGTATATATACGTGAAGCATATCCCGGCATACATTTTACATGGACGATCGCAAATAAACGGAGCAAATAGTCGAAGAGAATCGGAGTTGGCTGACCCAGCGATCGTCGAACCAATATTAACCCTCGAAGCATTCGGGGATAAAAGCCCGTGAAATAATAAACGTACCGCGGGAATATACGTCGCCAATGATTCTGACAGAATGAGAGCATCGAGCTTCGCGATAAAAACTATACGTAAAAGTTTAAATTTTACTCTCGGAAACAAATCGTGGCGAGTCGTCTATCGGTTATACGGAGAATAATTGTTTTCTTAAATCGAAACATTATTATTGTGATTTTTATCGTTTCGTTAGAATTTCTTTGATATTTTATCGAAAAAATGGTTCGAGTAATAGATAAACATTAAATTGTTATTGTGATTGCAAAATGTGATTGCAAAATTATTTTCGAAATTCGTAGAAATTGCATAAAATTTAATTTCTTCTATAATACGGAAAAAAAAAATTCGATTTTTTTTTTTTTTTTTAGAAATTAATAAGTCACGCGATTCTTTACGAAAAATAATATCTCGTATGTTAAACGCTTATATATGATTATTAATTAAAGTTACATCTCAAGTAAATTGCGCAAATCTCGAAGCAAAATAAACGGTTTTTTTTTTTAAATGATAATGTAAAACGAAACTGCATTGCAAGTACAAAGGTTTCCGGAAGTATAAGACTCGCTATATAAGCTTTCACCAAAGAAGAAGGAAAAGTGCATGGGGAAGACTTTTAATAGAATTCAATATAATACATCGTTGTATATCTATAGACAGTGTAAAATATATAGTGAACGGGTGTTTGAAGTGAAGAGACGAGGCGCGCACACAGTGATGCGTCGTGTGTTAAGCGGTTACGGCAGCTGTTCCTATCATCTCGAGGTACTAAAACCAAATGCTATACGTACGAAATACGAAAAACGTTTTTCAGTGAAATTATACCGTAACGTTGAAAAAAAAAAAAGATCGAAGGACTTTGGAGCTCCGAAAATATGATTTAATTGAGTTACTCAGCGAACCAGTGAGCAAAACTCTCCTTTTATGTTCCACTCATCGTCCGCGTTCCTCGTTTCTTATTATTCCTCTCCGTTCTTCTTCATCTTCCATAGATCGCGCGCGCGCGCGTGAATTATACATATGCACGCGGAAACGTATACGTGTGACGTCTGTCGCGACTCGCAACGCATAATAATTATTTTACCACCGAGTTTAAAAGTACCGTGTTGCCTCTTCTCCCGCCACAAGTACGTGCTTAACGGAGAACCATTTCTATAACGCTACGCGCGTTTTATATACCCGATGTGTATACGTACAGCATGCGTATTGCGTGTGAAGAGCGGCGATGCGACGCGAAAAGATGACGCGCGTTGACGAGGGTGAGGATGCATCCGCGACGACGTCGACGTCTATTCCTCGGTGTATAACAACGATAGAACATTACACGGCAACGTTTCAGTGACTCTTCGGAAATACCCGGAGGCGTTTCTGTTTTGTCATGAGCGATCGGAGATGTCGACGATCAGAAACTTTCGCCGCGAACGTCATTTTTAAGTGCATCGTATGTATATTCTTTGAAACAACTTTTTTTTCACCCTTAATTAATAATTTTGTAGTTAAAAGTTTTATGGATTATTATTATTATTTTTTATTTTTTTCCCATTCATGCTATTTTCGTATTTATCGACCACCTGCTCCGTTTTCACACTCTCACATCCGTCATCGATGTAATAACTTGTTTATAGCATAGTAGATTGATGTATATATACGTGTAGAAAAAAATCGCGTCGCCGGTGATTTTTACGTGTTTATTTATATGTTATTATTTTTAGATACTTTAAAGCTGTGAATTCTTAGCGCCCGCGCCGCTCGTGCCAATTTGATAATTTTTATTTTTCACGAGTTTAGAGTCGCGAAGACTTTGTTGGCAAAGCCTCCGCTACGTTGTTACGGGTTCGTTAATTCTTGAGTTTCGATCTAATTTATGGTTCGATCGGATCTGAATAGACGGAAAACCTTTTCTCTTGTTATTTGCCATTCAACTGCAACCTTTTGTTTCGAATTAAAAATGAAATACAGCGCCGTGCAATGAGTGCAGTTTAATCGAAAATCCTATTGGTTCGAGAGATCGAACATTTCGAGAGAATATTGCAAATCGCCTTCGGAATTGCGTAAAAAAAAAAATTAAAAAAAAATCGAACTCGATAATCGTGATTTACCGAAGAGAATGTAGGAAAGCGGGTAAGTCAGGTGTTAAAACTTCCGTACGGTCTCGTGTCAGCGCTGCCCGTGCGGATTGAACGATAGAGTCACATGTTCGCACACATTCGAGCGCAAAGTTCTGCGTCGCTGGGAAAGCAGCAATAACATTCCTCTCGCCACGGACCCTCCCTCCTCGTGTCCGTCGCACCGCGCTCACCGAAACGGTCTGCTTTCATGAAACGTAATGCCGCGTAACACGCTGCGTAATCCTACGAACGAGAGGGACCGAGTTACCGAGATACGCGCATCTACGCGGATGATAAACGGAGATGGGATGTTGAGGGGAAAAATAAAAAAAAAAAAACATACTACGCGATCCCATCGACCCAACTGGACATTTGTATCGATCGATCACGCAGCGCTCGAACAGAGTCGGACGAGAATAGCTGCGGGTCTCGATAAATCGATGAGAGGCATCGATAAATTAATTGCAACTTTTTTTTTTGCAATTACGAATAGCTAAAGCTATCAACCGATGTTTGGTGGAAAAAATGATACGGAAATTTGTGATTGAGAATTTTTTTTTTGGAAAACTTCCATTTTTATTCAAAAAAATTGCAAGAGGTTTATGGTTATTTTTTTCCCCGTTTTTCAGCGGTCTATAATCATTTGAAAAAACGGTTTTGATACTTTGCCAAGTATCCTATCGTGCGAATTTTTTTTCGGTAGTGAAAAAACGATAATTACCTCGGGTTTCTCGATATTGCATCCAAAGCCAAGATATCGTTGATTATATACCTAAAATTGCAATTAACCCAATTTTTGCGATGTTTTTTTTTTTTTTGCATATTTTTGGCGCTAATTGCTTCAAGGATATTCCCGATGTATCTTTTTCCGCTGATCGTGAAATCTGCGGATGATTCAACGTTTCGGCTTCGCAATGCAAACAAAACGTTATGGCAATGAAACTGCGGGGCGTAAAGTGGAGTTAACGCGATCTTTATGACAGACGAGAATCTACGATTCTATTTTATGGCTTATGGAGGCATAATATTTGACGGGGAAAAGTCACGCTGAACGTAAATAAAAATATGAATTTTTTTTTTCTCATTCAAGAAAAAAAAAGACGAGCAAAATGTGGCTTTTGGGAAAAATCGGTAAAAAAAAAAATACATCGCGATATGTGACGAGAATTTTTTTTTTGAAAAAATTTTATCTTCACCCAGAAAAATTGCAGAGGCTTTATCGTGATTTCTTCGCCTTTTTCATCAGCCAATAACGATTGGAAAAACTGATTTTGAAACTCTGCCAAATATCCTATCGACTGTATGTCTTCCGAAGAAAAAAAATATAATAGGCGCCGCGGCTTTGCCGCATTGCAATTACCGTCATTTTTGCGATAAAATATTTTTGTCGTCGGTCGTTTCAAAGATTTATCAGCTATATTTTCCCCCGCTGACCATGAAAAATATACCAATGATTTTCCTCCTCAACTTCTTAAGTCACACGAAACGTTATGGGAATAGAACTGCGGGGAGTAAAGTGGGGTTAACGCGGTTGTTACAGTAATTTCTCGGAAGCTATGATATTACAGCGACTAATAAAGAATTACTATTTGACGCCGAAAAATCGCGCCAAAGTCAATTAAAAAATTATTTTTCTTTGCGCGTAACTAAAAATCGCAAATTTTACATAACATTCTTGTAACTCGATATTTTTTTTTTTTTTTTCGCGCACTCGTTTATGTGAAATAGAGTTCTTGAACTCGAGAGCGGAATGCGAGTACGTGTAGTAGAATCAACAAGATAATTGGTGGAAGCACCGCGTAATTGAGAGACTACTCTCGACTCTTCGTCACGTTTTGTTTGTAGTTTAAGAACGTCGAAGAATCAACCAGTGGTTGGGTTTGAAAGGCTTAGAGTCGAGTCGTGTTTTCAATGATCCAATAGGCTATCATATATATATATATACACCCAATACATAGATCTGACGAGACATTGGAACGAGAAAATCTCTATCATCAATCCTATTACTCGCTTCTTTTCCGCTCGAGTCGAAACGATGCCAAAGAAGTCTGGAAGGAAACAGTATGTCTTGAATTGACAATCGGGGACCCCGCATCTTTCTGGAACGAATTCTCGCGTACGAGTTTGTTAAGCGTTCTTTCTTGTCACGTATCGAAGCCACACGATTCGTTGTCGACCCGCATATTTCTACCGTCTGCACAAATAGAACTGTCGTACCTTTTGCTTGCACTCATTTTACTCGACGATGCTACATTGCATTGCATATTTTGTTAAAAAGAGAAAAAAATTATCGTTTGTGTTACCCACATACCTACTTTTCGACATTTTTAACTCAAATATCAGACGCAGCTGCGCGTTATTGAAAAATGATAGAAAATTTGGAAAGAAATTGATTATCAAAAAGTAACTGATATTAAGGCGGGTGTATCGTTATATTTCATTTCAAAAGTGAGATTCGGAGAGAATTTTGAAAACTTCTCAATGAGATAAAAATCTTTAAAAAATTATTCGTACATAAGATGTTAAGAACATTAATTTTGCAACTATAATGGAAAAAAAGTTATTTACAAAATGGAAATAAAAAAATTGTTTAATAAATCATCCGGCAACGTAATTCGTTAATTATATCGAATATAATTTTTAGAATTTTCTGTAATTTTTGAAATTTTGGATACGTTTTCGAAAAATACTACGGATTTCGAAAAACAAGATTTTCGAAAATTGAAATCATTTTTTTTTTAAATTAACGAAACAACTTCTATTAAACAAAGTGTTTGCCAGATAATTGGTCAAAAAAATCTTATCAACTAATTCGTTAATAACTTTTATAATTATTATCTAAAATCAATGTTCTTAATATCTCTTATATGTTTACTTTTTTAAAGATTTCCATCCCATTAAGAAGTCTCAAAAATTCTCTCCGAACCTCGCGTTTGAAATTGCATCTTCCGAAACACCTTCCTTAATATTAGATCGATAATTTATCTAATTTTTCTAACTGCCAAAATTAACAAAAAACTATAAGCATATTTTAAAAAATCATCGGTTTAGTATTTAAAAAAGCGTCGCGGTAAGTGGGAGAAGTAATCCCGATAATCCAATAGTGCAAAAGACCATTTCTCCATTTTACAATCAAACAATCAGAATTTCTATTGGCTGTAGAGTTCGGTGATGTAAGTAGAGCTTGACGAGTCGTAGATCTCTTTGAGGAGCAACAGAACGCTCATTCATCCGGCTCTGCGGGGCGCGGTGTGGCAAAAAATAATATGAATATTCTCATTCAACGGTCCGTTGAACCCCGGCGAAGAAGAAGCAAACTGAGGGGCAACAAGATTCTCAACATCGTCCAAAGATCCTCTCGTTTCGGACAGATGTCTTGCAAATTTTTCGCAACCGCTCCGTCTAAGTCTTCCCGTAGTCGATCGTGAGTTTTGTTCTCATCTCTCACCCCTTTCGCTGCAAAATACATCGCAATAAATTTTAATCGAAGAATATTCCGACCGCAGAGATCCAACTAAGTAAATTTTGACTAAAAAACGCGAATCAAAAAGATCGCGTTAAAAATTAATGGTTTATCCACGAAGAAGAAATAAAAAAAAATGGAGTAAGTTGCGAGTGCGCGTCGATGAGTGCAGAAAGAGGACGAGATAGTCTCGTTGAAAACGATCGTAAAGCAGCGACGAGAGAGAGGAAGAAGAGAGACACAGAAGAAGGAGAGAAAAAAAGCGACACGGTACCGCAGTTCGAATTCACGACGCACAATGATTCATCGCGTTACTTGGGCTTCAATTGCCAACGCAGACACGCCGTCCAGACCCTCGGCTCATCGTTTCTATAGTACACTTGATACATATAGTGGAAATTTATTGCGTCGACTTCGACGAGTTAAGCTCTCTTTCTCGTGGAGAGGATGGATGGATAAGTAGATATATAGAGGTAGAGAGGCGGCGAAAGTCGGTGGGCAAATAAAATGAATCATCGAAACATGTGGCAAAACAATAAGAATAGAATGTATCGATAGATAAGAAGACCTATATGTGTTGACGTTGTATTTTATGCGATTTACTTGTTCATTAGCGTAATTGGATGATAATTATGAGGATATTGCGATGTTATTTACGATTTAATGGACTTTGCTTGTTTCTTTCGTTTTTAGGGACTCGGCTGCGGGCGCACCGAGGAGTTTGGCACACCGGTCAGCTCCGGCAGCAACATGGGAAGCGTCGCGAGATTTCCAAAGCTCGATGAATGCGCCCACTTCCACTACGAACATGTGGAACTTGGCGCCTTGGAGGTAATTTTTTTTAAATTTTTTTACATTTTTCTTTCTTTCGAAGAGATTTGACTCCATCTTTCGGATCGCATAATCTTCGATTTCCGAGATTTAGGAATATTTTCATGTAAATTATATCTGTTTTTTGGAGGTTTCCGTGACGGAAGTTCCTAATGACACGAGTTACGCGGTACGAGTGACCTCCGGCGATGCCTGTTGGACCCTCCAACGTTCCTACGAGAACTTCGTTATGTTCGACAAGCAATTGCATCGTTGCATATTCGATCGAAAGTTCTCGTCTCTTGCAAAATTGCCGGATACCGAACCGTCCAACGCCTGCGAGCTTCTGGCGACCTACTTGGAACGCTTCTCACAGCTCAATCACGAGGGTCTCAACTGTGGCCCGGTTTTGAATTGGTTGCAACTGGATAACCGCGGTAGGCGAATCCTTGTTCCAGAGTCCGACTCGTGTCCGATAAACACACCGGCCGTTGCCGCTGCGTACGCCGTACGACCGTATACGGCACAAGCTCAAGATGAAATATCCTTCCAGGTAAAAACATCGTTGCCTAAACGAAAAGAAAAAAAATGAAATGCGATTTATAAAGAAATAGCAATATTAACAATTTTTTTTTGGGATTAACTCCTTACCTGCGGGAGACTTTTTGCCGGCCAAGTAGAACGCTAATTTCGTTTGCTAACAACAATACGGAAGATCGTAAAACAAATCTCTTTGAACCATCGAAAAAACAACAGTTCAACGCTATTTTATAATTTTTTTCAGAATTTTTTCGCAATTTTTTTTATAGTTAAACGGGTAATTGGGGGTAACAAACGGTCGAAAAATTCGGAGGTTTACGTCTTCCCAAAACTACTGATTTTCATGATTTTTTTTGGAGATGAAAGATTTCTTCAATATTATCGAAACTTTGGGTATTTTTTGTTAGGACTTTTGGTTATTAAACAGTATTTTTTATTTTCCGTGGAGAATAACGGAGGTATTGCAGGATCTTCTTTAACGGGTTGCGGCGAATGGCTTCAGACGATGTGAGGTGTAGCGTCGGTTGGATTCATCTGAAAAAAACCGACGAAACTTTTTTAATTCATTAACACTTATATATGAAAAACGTGAATCGAGAAAAAGTAAGAAATATTGAGAATTGAGGAAATGGTATACTTTGAAACAAAAATGATGAATTCTCCGAAAAAAAAAAGAAAAAAAAATTGCTATAATTTTCTATAAAAATACTTTTTTTTTATTTCAAAAACATTTTGATTGATGTTTTCGGCAATAAGATCGGAAAAATGTATACCAAATATCATCGAAATCGGCAATTTCGAGAAAAACTCGTTTAAAGTTACGATAAGTAAAAACTCTATAATTTTAATGACTCACCGGCTAATCTGCAATTACTGTGTCATACAATGTGACTTCGGATTCTTCGAAAAGTTAATTATCCTGCATCAGCTGCGTTCTTGCAACATTTTCGATTTTTTAAAGCCTCCAAAGGTATCTCCCATCTCAACGGAGATAACTGTTGCTACTTGAAAAACACATCAATGACGACGTTGAATTGCGTCGATGAGTTAAGTTGCTTCGCGCTTTGGCCTATTCGTCATTATTATTCATTTTTCTTTGCCCCCTTTCGTTTCGCGAATAGTCGAACAAAGCTATTTCCACTTCGGAGGCGTAACTCGGTATGTTGATTACTCAATAGCGTCTGCGTGGGAAAAAGTTATACCCGTACGCGCCTCGTCTTTAACGGTACACACGCGCGTTAATTGTGGCGCAGAAACTCGGTGAGAAACTAATGTTACCGCCAGTCTCATTCGGTTCGTAGGCCACTCGCGAGGCTCTTTAATTGACATCAATGAAGAGCGAATCTCCGAGTCTTTGTTTTCTTGGTTCAAATCCAAAGAATTCTTTCGCGCGGTGTATATATCCAAAAATAAAATGGATTCTCTAAAATCTCCGTTTGTTTTTTGTCTCTCCGTTGATCGCAGGTCGGCGACATGATATCAGTGATAGACATGCCACCGCCCGGCGAGAGTACCTGGTGGCGCGGAAAGCACGGATTCGCCGTTGGCTTCTTCCCGGCCGAGTGCGTTGCTGTTATTGGCGACAAGGTTCCGCGACATTTGACCGTATCGACTACCGTCAGATCTCGTCTACCCGTTAAACCGGTGCTTCGGAAACACGGAAAGCTTATCGCTTTCTTCAGATCCTTCATACTAAACAGGCCGTCCAGAAGACGATTGAAACAGTCCGGTATCCTCAAGGAACGCGTATTCGGATGCGATCTCGGCGAACATTTGTTGAACTCGGGACAAGACGGTAAAAAAAAAATCAGAAAAAATTGAACCTTTTACCATCGTCGACTATCGTAAATCGTATTCCGATTAATATCAATGCAAAATGAAACTAATATCTCCGTTAATTCATTCAGTTCCTGCTGTGCTGACCTGCTGCGCTGAGTTCATCGAGAATCACGGCCTCGTCGACGGTATCTATCGTCTAAGCGGCGTGACGTCAAACATTCAACGACTGCGTCACGCCTTCGACGAGGATCGCGTCCCGGCATTGCACTCCGACGAGGGTATTCTCCAGGATATTCATTCGGTTGCATCGTTGTTGAAAATGTATTTTCGCGAATTGCCGAATCCTCTTTGCACTTACCAATTGTACTCGACGTTCGTCGGTGCTGTACAGGCGAACAGCGACGCCGAGAGACTCAGACGTATGAGGGACGCCGTAAGAAAACTACCGCCACCACACTACAGGTCAGCTTTATACAAACATCGAACGTTTGGAGGGCGAAGAAAAATCGCTCGTTGTATCGATAACGTTTTTTTTTCTTACGATAAAAAAAAAAAAAAAAAAAAACCTCGCGATTCGAAGCGCGCGTAAAAAACGCGTTAAGTTTCACTCTGAAACCCCTTCCCGTTGTTGCTTTGCAGGACGTTGGAATACCTGATGCGTCATTTGGTCAGAGTAGCTGCTAGAGGCGCGGAAACGGGAATGACACCGAGAAACGTTGCGATCGTATGGGCGCCGAATTTGTTGCGTTGCAAGGAACTCGAAGTCGGCGGTGTCGCGGCTCTTCAGGGTGTCGGCGTACAAGCGGTTGTCACGGAATTTCTCGTCTGTTATGCCGAACTGATATTCGGCGACGGGCCCGTCGGCAGACCAAAGTCATTGGCTATCACGACACCAGCGCGACTGTTGAGTCTCGAGGAGGCGAGGAATCGTAATTTACGCTGCGAATCCGATTACATTGAGGTCGGCGCTGGACCGGCGGGTCTGCCGCTTCACTATCACACAGTTATCGAATTGCCGAGGAAACGAAACGGTTCGAAACGCTCGCCGTCGTTGAATTGGCGGGCGATTTTTGGACGCGGCGGATTCGGCGCGCGGGGAAAACCCCGACAGGTCGGCACACCGCCACAGGCCGAGACAATGCCGAGTTCGCTGAATTCCCTGAGACGATTGCGTCCCGTGAAGAGCGCCGATAGTCTTGATGGCGAGGATAGTCTCGGACCGCTTCTCGGACCACCGCCGACCCGACCGTGTGGACACAGTAGATCCGTTTCTCACGACTCGTACTTCGATCATCTCGCCGACGCGCCGAATCCAACGTCGCCTCTCGATCTATCGGAGATACAGCTGAACTTCGATCTCGAGGAGAGAGAAATGCGAATGTTCTCGGAGGAGGAAAGCGGCGGTATCGCCTCTGTCGAGGCGTCGCCGCGGCGACAGAGAAACGAAGAGGAACCTCCGTGCATCGCGATAACCGGGGGATCAAAACGCAAAAGATCGAGACTCGAGGAACGTCTTCACTGCGAAGTCGAGCTAAGATTCATCGATAGCCAAAGTCCCGATCAGGTGAAATTTATCGACGTTTTTTTCCTCAAAAATCATGTAATTTCCAACAAAAATTGATTAAAAAAAATATATCGCACAGTTTTGTTTCGATTGGCAATAAAAAAACGTTTTGTTTTTCAGGTAATGGTATCAGCCGATATTCACGGAATGGAGACACCATCGCCGTTGCCGACGCCGGGATACTTGCCGCTACTGTCCGAAGCTTCGACTCCGCTGACACCGGCAACTATGCAGGGAACGCCAATATCGATATCACCCGCTCCCGCGAACAGTCCTAGAATAAGTTTTCGAAGTTTTACTTTGCCACTCGACGTGGAAGACAACAATTGCGCGACGATTAATGATCCGAAACGTTCGAGCGTCGGCTCGTCTTCCGAAAAATTGTCACGCGATTCTAGTCACAGATTGTCCTCAAATCTGGACGATCATAGTAGTGTTAATAACGAGTCTTGCGAGAGATTAGAGACTTACGATAACAGACACGATACCAAATCGTCAACCTTACAAAACGCAACGCGTACAAACGCTCGTAAAACGATTAACGATTACGGCGACGAAATAGCGAATTCGCAGGATCAAGAAATGATCGTGTCGTGCGAAGTTTCGTCGTCGTCGGCTTGTTGCCAAATGGGCGAACGTAAGAGCCCTTCGAAATCGTTGAATTCCGACAGAACAAACGTTACGGAGGATGACAAATCTCTGTGCCAAAGTGGCGATTCGCGTTGCGATGCGCGTAAAGAACTCACCGTCGATGTATCGACGAATTCGAAGAACGACGACGCCGCGGCTGGCACATCGTCGATGCGAATAAACGAACCGTCGGCGGTGCCGTCTTCCAGTAACACTGATCTCGATTCACCGATGTCCTGCGAACAAACTCTCGAGGATCTACCGGACTCGGGTTTCGTTATATGCGATAGTTCCGAGAAAATGTTCACGAGCACCGAGACGCAGGGTTTAGCGACGAACACGAATGATTCCGGTGAATGGGTGATGATAGAGAGAACAACCGAATCCGTAACAACGCCGACCAGCGAAGCAAGCAGTCCAAAGGATCCCCTCGAGGGTACCGTCAATCAAGCGCTCGCCATTGATCCCCCGAGATTGCGTTCGACGTCCGACAATATTTCGCGAACATCGTTGGATCTTACGATGGGATCGACAGTCGACACCGATACCTCGTGTATCGGCGCGAGCGATCTTACCGAGAGTCCCGTTTTGGTTCAGGAATCGACGGAAATGTACGACGCAAACGAATCGAAACGCTGCAAAGATAGCATCGATGACGATTCAAACGATCTTCGCGACGCTAACGATACCTTCGTAATGGAGGAGAGAAAGTACGGCAGCGATAGGCGCAACGGCAACGAGAGATCGTTGCTAGAGACGAATCTCGATTGCGCGAGAATGGAACAGGAAAGTGACGAACGCGGAAGCTACAGTCTGAGACTCGACAACGAAAACGTCTATCGTGGAAATTTAAACGATACCAACGACGATTCACAAGTATCCATCGAACAGGAAAATCTCAATGACGATTCGACGAATCAGAGCTCCGAGAAACAACAACAGAAACGAAGATCCGGTAAGACGCAACAAAGAGGACATTATATTCCGAGTATTGAACAGCAGAGGCGAAATATCACCGATACGAGATCCGATAATCAGCAACGCTTTGAACAAAGTCAGGAAACTCATCATCGTGGATTTTCACCTCGTAAACAGCAAACTCTCGCGCTTCATCATCATCATCATCATAAATATCTTCCAAAACATATACAGGAGAATGTTAAACGCAACAATATGCAAAATTCGCAAATATGCGACAATGAAGAGGTTGTTATAGCGTCTGAGAGCGCCGCGGAGCCTTGCGAAATCGCTCACCCGCCGGAAGGAGCCTCCGAGGCAACGTCTTTGGATTCTTCCTGCACTTTCTCCAACGCTTCGTCGCCGATTGACGATTCTGTGGTTCTTCGGGATACCGCTGCTATACTACAGGAATTGGCTTTGCAAAGACTTTCCGGCGGTGTCGGCAGCGAGCAACCGCTTCATCCACGCAGACGCTACGATTCCGAAGTAACGACGAGCGATCGTCGAAGCTTCGACTCCGAAATCGGTCGCGAAATCGTTCGCGAGCGGAAAATGCGCCAAGAGTTGGATACCGCAAGAGGAAAATCCGAAGAACCACCGAATAATGGAATGCAATATTTGCCACCGTGTCTACGCGCGAGACACGCGCGGGCCACGCGCGCGGCTCTTAGCCGATCTCTCGATGAGGGAAAATTTAATCGTATGACCGGCGAATCGTCGCTTCCTTCCAAACAAACTTCCGAGGATTCGCAACACAACTCGACGCCAAATGTCGGCACAGAACTCTCACTTTCTTCTTCCAACAGTTCGGAAAAATTGCAATCGCGCAATTTAGTCGGCGGCTTGGATCTCGGCGATCCACGATGTCGCGAAAGAATAGAAAAGTACAAAGAGGAGAGACGAATGTTTTTGCGCGATAAGTACAGATCTGAAAGCTTTCGCGGCACGACATCGAGAGCTGAGGACGATGGGGAACAGGCATTGCTTGCGCGATTGAAACAGCGGGCTTCCAGACCCTCACTACATTGACCAAGTGATTTATATTTGTAATAATTCATAACTACACTTCTGCGCCGCTCTCTAAGAATCTTTTCTTCGCAAAGATAACGACGATGATAAAAAAAAAAAAAAAAGAAAAAGAAAAAAATACGATTAAGAAGAAAAAGAAGTTTAAGAAGCCTAAGGTAACGCGTTGTAACGAATTAACTCACGTATTTCCCTCGCGTGATAAAGGGACCGTAGATTAAGTTTCGTCGCCTAACGATTACTACAGTAACTATTGGTAGTCCTTTTTTTTTTTTTTTAATTTTCTCGACAATGGACAACCCGCTGCGGTTGTTTTGATTATCGTCTTCTTAAATCATTATTTCGATCGTATCTTCGTTTCTTGTCTTTTCTTTTTTGTTTTTTTTTGTAGCAATCGAAAATTAACGAAATGTTGTAACATTCCTAATATTGCATCTCGATAAACTTTCGGATATTAGGATTGAAAGTTTGCGCAACGATCTGATGGCTCGACGAGGACACATGTTTCGTGTATCAGAGCGGAAGGTTTATTTTTATTTTTTTCATTTTCTTTCGGCTTTATTATAGTTTGACTATCGAAGTGAAGAGAAACACGAAAAACGACGATTGTTCTTTAAGTTTGCGCTGATAGGTTTTTCTTTTCTTCTGTAAAGTGTTACGTTTCTTTTTTTTTTTTTTTTTTTTTAGCGATACGGCGGTTGTGATTGTTTCCAAGTTGTCGCGACAAGTGCATTTATTAATGTAAGCTTTTTCGTCCCGAATTTCGAATTGTATATTGAATCTTTTGCATTTTCGACTGCGATGTTATACATCGTTTTTTTTTTTTTTTTTTTTTTTTTTTTTTTTTTATTAATTTAATTGTTGCGCGGTTTTGTTTTCTCGTCCACAATAATTCTCGCGCGTTTGACGAAATATTTTCTTTTTTCATGTGAATAATCGATTGCCACTGTTTCGCCATAGCGATTGGCCTAATTAATCTTTAAGGGCTCTGATACACAATTTTTTTTTTGCGCTCAAAACGCCCGTTTATCGTTTATTCACTCTCTTTTTTTTATCATTTGCGAAAACGCTGAAAAAAAATAATCGTTTTTTGAATTGAACATAACTATCGAATTTTATAATTGAGAAAAACGTATTGTATTGAGTATTTTATATATTATATGTGAACGACGTTATTTTCTCACCGTTGACTGGCTCTTGGTGTTATAAATATCTTTTGTATATGATAGCTACTTTTTACTTTTAATTCTCATATATATTATATATATATATATATATTGTTTAATATATTAAGTTGCCGCACGCATTATTTTTTTTTTTAATTTTTTTTTCGTTTTGCTGCTGTCGTCGTATGAGATTCTTCCGCACGATGAGATTATGGGGGAATAACTGAATCTCGATCGCTCGCATATACCGCGAATCTCTCTCCCTCTCGCACCAAGTCTCATTGATAAGACGATATGATATTTAATTAACGAAGACGAACAAAAATAAATTAAAAAAAAAAAAATATTAAAAATGTAACGAAGCGATTGAGAGGAGTGTGAAACACGTGAATAGTTATTTGTAATAAAAGATACTATTGAACAAAATTAGTAACGATTTTTCGTTGAGATGTACTGTACAAGTCGAGTTTACGATCGAACGATCGCGATGTTTTTTTTTTTTTTTTTTTTTTTTTTTTTTTTTTTTTTTTTTTTCGTTAATGTAACGCCTGACGCTACGTATATTTTTCTCCGTTGAGATTAGTAAAATTTAAGTAAACGTTCGAATTAAACTGTAGACTGGGAGTAACTCGAAGGGTTTCTTGATCGCGTCTCGTATTGAAGAATGGCAAACGCCAGCGTTGAGCTCACCGAACCCTTCAGAGTTTGAAAAGCACTGAATAGTTTAGTCACGTCTCCGTGTGCCACGCTGCCGGCATAATTGTATTTATTAATAGAGAGACTGTGCCAATTTCTTCAGTCTTCGACCCTTCGTACGTTTTCTTTGTGTAAAACGCGCGCGATGTTTCGCGTAAAACACGGACGGCCCTCGAAACATCGCAAAGCTCCCACGTAGACGGCTTATCAAGATCGTTCGAGTGAAACGATTAAAACTCATCGAATAACGAAAATTCGTGAAATATATATATATATATATGAATTATATATATATATATATATATATATATATATATGATCGAGGAAACTTGGATACCTCATCGAACAGTGATGCGATCACCAGAGATCATCTGTGCTAAAGACATGAAAGTTTATTCGCAATTGTAGATTATTATCCACATTAATGTATTGTTGTATAGCGAATATTTAATTATTATTGACGAAATTTTGACGAAGGCTGAGGCTGAGAAAATTAATTACAGCGAATAAAAATAAAAAAATTCTTCCATAGCGATCTGTTCGTAGATTTACGATGAAACATTTGAAAAAAAAAAAAAAAAAAAAAAAAATCAAAAGTAGACGATTCGGATTGAATTTATAATACAGTAGAGGCCTGTAAACGTGATGAATAGCTTGAAGCTTAACTGTTGAAAAAAAAAAAAAAAAAAAAATGCGTTTTGTTTCAGACATTTGTGGCAAACAATTGTCTGTGACTATTTTGAATTATATATATCTAAGAAGAAAAAGAAAAAAACAGAAAACAAAATAACGCCTATAACTCAACGATTTTTGAATATTAATCGATAGCCGAAGAAGTAATACGAAGTAAAACGAGATACTCCACTAGCAAAGGAAATAATAACTCAGCACAATGTACGAATCGCATAAAAAATGGAACATATAAATGAACAACACAAAAAAAAAAACTACGTATTTATTTTTCAATAATTTGACAACAATATACTGTTTGATGTTCAAAAGTTTCGAAAAACAAAAAAAAAAAACGAATCTCGTGTTTAACGAAATATCCTAATTCTCGTTTAAGACCAAAAAAAAACAATAACTATTCGCCATAGTAATTAAGAGTTGATAGCAATTTTCATTTCTATATTCGAGTTTCAAGACGCTGTCTTCGCTTTAATTTTGTTTTTCTTACGAAACACGTTTTTTTTCAAGGTTTTTTTTTTTTTTTTCTCTATCGTAGTTTATACTCTTTCGCCTAATGCATTAACTGAATGAAATTCATATTTATAGAACAAAAAAATAAAAATAAAAATAAAACAAGAATATATATATTAATAGATACATAAATTATATGTAAACAAAAAATACAAAAATATTACGAGTACGAAGAAAGTTAATGAGATTTGAAATTTTTCATCCCTGTCGTACAAAGCGAAGAAAAAAAAAACAATAGCGTTAACGAAGGTTCTCTTCAATCGACGTGATACGTATGTGCGTATGCGCGTACGTGTGGTTGCAGCACGTGTTTCCCGTGTGAGTCGAATTTTGAACGAAACGAACGAAACTATCGGGTTTCCACGAGTTTGAGAGATCCGTCGGTAGAGTTCGTCGCGAGAGTCTCTTTTCATCGTTCAATCCCACGCGATACGTCGAGGCTACGAGGGGGTCACAGGGGGCGATTTGCAAGACTCGACCCCGCGACGGCATACTACACATTGTCATCGAGAATCGACTCTTCTTCTTTTCATCGGCTGCCCTCAGAAAAAAAAAGAAAAAAAAAAAAAAAACTTTGCCACAAGAAGTGAGAAGACGTCGGCCGAGTCGCGCGATGGGAGGGGAGAAATAAAATTGAAAGAGCCTTCAGTCTTTACTTCTTTAACCGCTGTGATAGAGTGGTTGAAAGGTGAGTACCACTCGAGTGATGCCGGAAGAGTGTATGCGAAGGTAAAGGGGCGATGCTGAGGCGCGGGACACACGGGGGCTTTATGCCGCGCGAACGAGTACCACTCGAGTGAGTCCCGTGGGGGATTGTAACGTAGGTGAGGGCGACTCCGTGACTATCGTCGGATCTTCCGCGGTAATTATTTTTAAACACGTCGTGGAGATACAGATCTCATCTCAAATATGGGAGTGGAATAAAAAGTATCGTAGGCGTTGTAGCGAAAGAGAAAGAGAGAGAGAGAGGAAATATGGTTTAAGCTCCAAGAGTCCAAAGCAGAAGGTGTGTATACACAGTATCTCTTCGTACGTAACTAAATAACAGGGTACTAATTGGAAGTTTCGCGCACACGTTCCAGACAACGGAGAGAGCCACTGGGCAACATCAGCCACATTGTCACGTTGTGAGGCACGTTTTTTTCCTAATTATCATTATTGTAGATATGCACACTGCACATTCTTCTCTATCGGCTCTTCTATCGTTCTATACTCTACTCATCGTTCTTAACTCGTGTTGACAAAACGTTTTTTTCATTATTTTTGTTTCGCAACATAACCAAAGAGATTCTAAATCGATCTTTTCAAAAAGGTACTACAATAAAATTGTTAAAATTTAATAAACTTACCCTTACTTCGAAAACTATGCGAGCATTTTTTAATCATTTTTATTTAACACACGAAATATTTTCGTTCGGAGAATTAACACGCCATGTTGTTTACGATAAAAAAAAAAAAAAACGCGTCCGATAAACTTAACAACACTTCGAAAGGTCAGCGAGCAGATTTTGATCATTTTCGTACACACGACCGATACTTTCTTCTACTTCCCGTGTTAGCGCGAAGTGTTGATCACGTTTCTAACTCTTGTCAATGATAAACGTGTAGCAAACTCTTTGCCACTGTCACTGTGCGCCGTGTTCGTAGGACCGGTAAAACAGCGCCATAACACAGAGCGCGTACGGGAGGCCCCCGAGACCATCCAACAGCCGCATTTCCACTTTCACGGTGTGCAAATCGAATCAGAACGCCCCCGCGCGTCCCCGACGATGTTATTTGTTAGTGGAAGCGTTGAAGTAACCGAAGGTTGAAACGAGGCCAGATTGCCCGGTGATCAAGTTAAGCGGCACGTGAACCAAGCGAAAGCCCCCCCTTCAGTCTCGTGTCTTTTCCCTTACTATAGATATAGATAGTGCGTTTGCTATATAGTAGCCCTCGTGTGTATTATACTATGCAGTGTTTGGAAACGGTAGGGTGGACGTCCGGACGGTAGTCGAGGGCCCGTGGCACACGGTGACGGGCCTCGAGCCAACGAATGGCAAAAGTAAAGGGAAAACTAAGAATTGTGTCCGATGAATTGATGACCTCTTCTCACGGACGGATGTGCATGTAAGTTTTTCGTTTTGCATTGATTTTGTGTCAAATAACACATCGATCGTGATAGCCACGAGTAGACTACAGCTGATGCAGCAAATAAGGTTACTTTCGCATCTTTTTTTTTGCTGGTATCCAAAACTCCCTATTTTGTTCACAGCTCCATATACATGTTCTATTTAAGTATAACAACAATGAGGTTATGTGTAAAATGACTTAAACACAGAACATATATATTTTTTGTAAATTGGATATTAAAACTATGATATTTCAAGGTACACGTCAATATTTCGCGATCTTAGGTATTTGTCCGTATTTGACAATTTTTTTAAACGTTCAATTTTTATGAAAATCGTCCCGTATCCGTGCTCAATATTCGTCTGTATACGTAGGACAAGAAATTCAAGAAATTGAGTTGTTAAATTTCCTCGGGAAATCGAAATGAAATGAAAAAAATTAGGGATGCAACAAGAGGACCGATATCCTTGCCGCAATGTGTAAACGTTCGTTTAGCCGGAGATTCTACGAGTGCGTACGTGCGTAAGTCGGCAAGTGTTTCGGTGTCGGTGAGCTCATTCATGCAAGAAGAGTACTTTCGCTACGCGTGTGTAAACACAAGTACGAGTTATATCATACAACATTCGTTTGTCGATGGGGAGGGTTGGTTGCTTGACGGGATTTATCGTAGTCCCGGATGAGAAGTCGAGTGACACGCGTCGACGTCTTGACAGCTTGTTAGGCTAACGGTCGTGCGACGAGACCGCGCGCGCGGGTAGGGAGAGGGGGGCGCATCCGACGAGCTGTATTTACTCTTTAGCTCGACGTTGTTTCGCCTTTTTCAATGTCATATAGTCCCACAAAAGCTGCTTCAATGCTTTCTACACAGTCATTATAAACGCATGTGCGATTAGGGGTGTCGAAGACACACTCGACTCGTAAAAACTAACCTATAAACTCCAAACCCTGTTTTCGTCTTCACGTAACGACAATAATGACGAATAATTCTTTTTTTCGTTCTATTAATCTCAATAATTGTGTGCGCGAAATAAATTCAAGTAGTTACGACACGTATATGTCAGACTGCGTTACATTTCCCATCGGTACATTGCTATAATTACGATCGATAAAAATACCGCGAAAACAATAACTCAACCATTACGGACGAATCTCGAGGCTCTAAAATTTTTGAATTTTGCCTTCACTTTCATATCAGTTCGTAACAACGTAAAACCACCACGTCTATATATGTAGTGTTTCAAAGAATATCTCGTTGTTTGAGCAAACATAACCTCATCCTACACAGTCTAATATCCTTTCTGTAATCCCTATCGATAAGACGCACTGGAATTTCGTTGATTCGATTACGCCGTGGGTAGCTTTACAAAGGTGGTATGTATGTATGTCGGAGTACCTGTTCGCACGAGGAAGATAAACGCATAACCCTAGGGGCCCACCTACCGAGGGGATAGAATGAACAAGCGAGCGATAGAAGGTTCGCGAACAACCCCTTTGCTATCATCAACCTTCCGATCCCTGTGATCCCGAACCCAGCGACTTTATTATACGAATAACCCACCCGCGGCTCTACCCCCCCCCCCCCCCCCCTTCCGTTGACGCTACCTCACGCGTAGGCTTCCCCCAGGTCCCGCACGGCGACGGAACTCGCGCGTCGGTACATTATGTGAGTGCATATCGGTCGAACCCTCCTACTGGAAAATAATGAAAGTAATGGAACACGCCCACTGCATTTACTACCCGCTCTCTCGCTATCGTATAAACCCCCCTCGTTCCTTTACCATCATTTCTACCCCCCCTCCCCCCTTTCCCCCTCGTACCCTTCGCACTGCTTTGGATCTATGTCGACCCATCCACAGCTATTGGCCCATTGTACCAGCCACTTCATTGTTCTTTATTTTATTATTTTCTCCGCATTCCGTATACCATACTGTATATTCTATAGAATATATACCGAAAACCCCGGCACCGAGGGGAGGGGGAGGGCGTGTGGTGGGGTAAAAGTAAAGCTTTGGAAAATTTGTTATACCTCTACCCTATCGTGGGCACCTGTTTCAATGATCCAAAAACGATGTTTTTTTTTTTTTTTTTTCACATTTTTAAAATAATTTTTCGAATTTTTTTCGTTCGAAATTTTTTTTTTTCCGAATTTTTTTATAAATTCGCACGATTGCACGGTGAAAATGAGAGAAAATAAATATATTACGAGTTTTTGTTTTAAAGATTGAATTTGTAGAATGTTCCATTTTGACACTGCAGCTATATAGCACACGCTGTTCGTACCTTTAGCTACGCGACGCAAAGCATTTCAGCGCCCCTTTCTCTTCACTATATTTACGAAGCGTATAATAATAGGCGTCTTAACGAAATCTAATAAACATCGTAAACTGGCTGTGTGATCTCATTCATTTATGATTTTATGAGCAACCATCTCACCCCCCTCTGCCCCCCTGTTGGGGACTCTCGTAGCCTCTGTATTTTCTGCGCTCCCCTGTGCCATTCTCTTCAACTCGGCTGATCGACTCTCGCGATATATATTACTTGCCACCTTCCACTTCAAAGGATACTTTGTACCCTCTGTAAGGGTAATAACGCCGACGCGGAAACTTTTTCTATATGTTAGGCGGGTACACGCGGTCTGATATGCCGTAATCTGCAGATTTTGGAATTGCAAACATTTTTTTTTTTTTTTTCACGCCGACAAAATTTTAATTCATATCAATAGTTTCCATGTCTCAGCAAAGTAACCGAAGGTTTATCGTAATTTTATATCATTAATCATTACTTTATCGAAATTACAACTCTCCGATGCCAATTTTATTGATCAATCGAGATATATCGATAGTAGTTATTATTTCCGCAGCGAACGTTCCTGTTAGTGCGTTTGTTCGACGGCTTGTTATTAGGTTATTACGTCTGATTTTTTTTTTTTTTTCTATATGGTTTTATCTTTTTTTATCGTTCGATGTTTCATGTATATGACTGAGCGAACGGAGCGTTCATCCCCCCCCCTCCCTCCCGCGTTCTCATCCCTCAACCTTCACCCCGGACAAGCGATGTCTCGTATTTGAGAACGTGCCTCGTGATTTCGCTTCGATAACGTGATTATAGCATCCTCCCTTTCCGCGGGGATGGCAGCGAAGCGCGCGCGGGGGAGGGTCGTACGGGGGATTGCGCGCGCGTTTCCGAGGCCTCGTATCTACCCTCTCACCCTCCAATGTCGAGCACAACGATGTAGTAGTAGTATCCCAGTTGAATATATACCAGTATAACGTATACTACACGTCCCTGAACCGACAGAGTAGCTACGGTCGCTCTGATCCCTCGCAATTACTCCCCATTATCTGGGTATTAGGATTCAACCCCCAACTGGAAGCACGACGTATTCTACGAGGCCCCGCCTAGACAGTCGCGTCGCGGCATTAGGGACTTCATGATCGACCAACTTCCGCAGCATCTCTTCTCTCTCTCTCTCTCTCTCTCCCCCCCCCCCCCTCCCCCCTCTCTCTATATATATATATATCTCTGTCTTCGTGTAACACTCGAACAATTATATAGTTTCCTTCTTTTTCCACTGATCTGAGATTCCGATCAATGATTATTTAAATACGCGAATTTCACGGTTTTTGTTGTTCTTGCAACAGGTTTCCGATAAAACTGGAAAATTCAGACGATTTTAAGTTTAGCATTTTTTTTTTTTTTTTTTTTTTTTTTTTTACTTTGTTTTTGTTGTTTTGTACTTTGATTACAAATACGAATATTCAAGATTTTTACGAGAAATATCTTTGCGGTAAAATTTTTTCGTAATTTTGGTGTCGAGATGTAAAAAAATTCAGAGAAAATGTTGAATAATTCCGAATTGGATTGAAATAAATTTGAAAAGTCTTCAGAATACTAATTTTGTGTAATAATAACTCCGAAAAGTTATCAATAGTTAAAACGAAATCGTGTTTTACGAATCGTCCGGCAAGTGAAATGTTTTTTTCGCATAAGTTGATTGGGGTTTTCTGTGTTGGAATTATCGTTTCCAATAGATCGGTGTTCGGAGAACGCCAGCGAATCGTGACTGACTAGACGCAGATTTTGAAATGTCACTCGAGTAATTATCGTTGCTATGTATATGTTAGATAATTATGCAATGCGCGGGTCGTGAGGGGATCGGGAGGTTCGATGATCGTCATCCCTTTCGCGTGAGTCGCGAGACCGTGAAATGTCAATGGCTTCGGCTTGTCGTTTTCCGAGACCACTAACGTTGCCGTAACGCGCGGTAGTAGTAACCCCCAGACATGCACACCGGCGGAGTTTGATAAACCCTCTCTAATCCGCTCTCTAACGCTCGATATGACCGTAAAGCGAAAACACGTTTCGCATATTCGATTACATTATAGGATTTAATTGCACAAAAAAAAACAATGAATATAGATATATATTTACGTTCGTTTAATTTTCTGCTGCGAATTGTGAGCGAAAACCAATTTTCAGTTGCGTCGAATGAGGTGAAAAAAAACAAAAAGTTAAAAAACTATCGCAGGCATTTGGTAACTTTACAATTTTTGTTTATTCATCGAAAGATCACCGAAGGTGTCGCCTCTTCTCAAGATGCAACGCCCGACATATTTACAATTTCGTGATTTCGTTCGATCCATTTGTTTTTTTCGCGTAAGAAATAACTATAGAGTTTCACTTGTTGTTATATCGTCTTTTTCCGTCGTGTTCCGCGTATTCATTTTTCTAATAACTATTCCGCGGGCTGTTCGATAAATCAAAGAAAATTTTATGCTCTCTTTCCCGATGGGACTTCGTAAGAAAATTAAAATGCGTTAAACTGCGGGTGACGAAAAATTACATTAATCACTCGTCGATCGAGAAAAAAAAAAATTACACATTTTTCGCAGTTAGGTATTTCCTCGCGTAATCTTTAACTTCACGGTGTTGACAAAACTTTACAACGATAGGAGATTAATTAAAAAATAATCATTGAACACAATAATCGTAAGACTTACTGAATATAATGCGACTAGTTATTTCTTCTCGCCTTCGTCTCATACAGCCCCCGCGGCGTCGCGAGAAACAACACGATTTCTATAAACAACTAAATCACAGATTAAAACTACACTTTTTAAGTTCGTTAACCGGAAAAATTGCAGGGGTTATGTTTGCACTCTGTTCATCGTCGAGGCAAATGTGATGCGCTAAAGAAGAAATAAATTCACTTCTACTCCATTTGAATCATATATGGAGAGTGTGAAACTTGTAAAAAAAAAAAAAGATATCGCGTGTTTTTTTTTTTTTTTTTTTTTTTTTTTTTTTTTTTTTCCGATGAAAAATTGTTCTACAGTGTTCATGTACGTACGTCATCTATTGGGACGATTTCACGCCGATGAACTTCGTGGAGCATTTTTTTTTTTTTTTTTTTTTGTAACTCCGTCACAAAATTTTGGCCACACGTTCCGAAACGCGGAGCGAATTGTCACGATGGAAGAATTTCCGTCCGAAAGATCTCCGGTGATCGACGAAATGTCGTCTCAGCGATGATGACGTTGAACGGTCTGCGAGTGATGCTGTAGCTGGTGGGTCAGGGTGACGGAGTGTGGATGCGAGGAACGATGAAAGGCCGTTGGCGACGAGGAGCGTCTTGGCAAGTGAAGAGTCCCGGTCTGCGGCGGCGAGGGTGCCTCGTCACCGAGTACATCGATCTCGTCGGAATCCGAGTCCATCGGAGCGTCGCTACTCGCACGAGATTCTCTTCCGCCGCTCAACGAAAAGTCCACTGGTCGCTCTGATAAAAATTGTATGTATTTCATATTAAAAATAGTTCGAGGAAAGAGTTAAACATTTTTTATTATCGTCATAATTTTTTAAGGGTTATTAATTTCAATTAATTAAAATAATAATAAATAATCATGATAATAATAATAATAATAATCATTTTAGAGAATACCGATCTTACGAAACGAAAAGTAGTCTTTAAAAAAAAAAAAAAAATTCTCGAAGAAAATACAATAGCAACCGTTTAATAATAGTCGTATCTTAGATTTTGAATAATAAATCAATGAAATCAAATTACTAGTCGATCTCATCTGATTTAATTAAAAAATCAACTTAATTACGTAATAATACATAATTACCTAATTAAATTAATTTTTTTAATGATTTTTTTTTAATGGTATTTCATTGTTTAATTACCCCACTGAAAAAATGAGACTTTGAAACGCAACGTTTATATTGTCGATAACGAATATTGAATTCAATCGATTTCGGATTTTATCCCCCGAATGCGTAGAAATTTCATTTTGGCGATCGTTTGTACAATGCCATCGAGAGATTCCTTCGCTGACACTAAAGTAAAGCGAGGAAGTCTCCGGCAGCGGGTACCGAGGCCGTTGCTTCATCATCGGCGCCACTCCGCCGTAATGGCACACCGGTCCCCGAGAATAACGAACGTGCCTCTCCGCGCATTGCTCCGCCGCGCTAATGGCATTCAGTTTGAACGTTTAGGGAAATGAGCGTATAGCACATCGATCGCAATAACCTGCTCTCGTGGGAACTATTCGATTCTCTCGCTCTCTCCTCACTGTCGCCTAATGCGAAATTGATTATTATACTGTGTGTAACACACGCGAGGGAGGATTTCGCGTGTTGTTTTCCTTTACGCGAAACGGTCTTAACGATGCGATATTACTTCGACACCCTTGACCCCCCGATTTCAATCCGGTTTTCTTCGTAATTCTCGTAACAAACATTTCTACACTTTGCTCCGGTCATTCAAGTCTCCGAGGTTTATTGAAAGTACGAAAAGCTAAATCGTGACGAGAGGAAACAAAACTCGTCTCGCGTTTTTTCGCGAAATAACTGCATCGATGAAAAATTCGAAATAGACAAATATATAAAAAAAAATTTTTTGGAGTAAATAATTTCGACAAAAAAATCATTTATCAAGTCGAACTAAAAAAAAAATCACGAAAAGGGGGATAAACGGAGTAAAAAAGAAATTTGAAAAAATAGCTTCAGAAATCGTACGAATTTTCCGTAAAAAAAAAAAAAAAGCTTCGACTTTCCGTGAATCGAATAAATGAAAATAGTCGTTAGGAAGCTGTGCAAAGATTCTATTCGGCGAAGTAACTCGGGGAAAACTTTGGCTGGAAAACCCTCAGTACCATCAGAGTAGTTAGTGCTGCTAGTAGCAGCGTTAGTAGCAAAATCGGAGTCGGGTGTACGTAGCGTCTTGAACTACAGGAGGATTGGCTAATAGTAAGTAACAACTTGAGATGTAGGTCTGCCGGAGCACTTAGCCGATAATTGACTAAATTTGTCGAAGAGCCACGAATCGAGAGGAGACTCGCGGCGGCGCACGAGTTATACGAGAGGAAAGGTGGTGTAACCCGGTAGAAGTCAGAGAGAGAGAGAGAGAGAGAGATGTGTACCAGAGAATCCACTATACATATATAGAGTACAACCGCCAAGATCTTTGCGAAGAGAGTACGGAAGGGTGGTGCATAGAGGGGAAAAGGGGGACTCGATAGACGGTTGGTAAGATGCTGCGCACGTTGAGAAACTCCTTCATCGTCTTCTGCGTCTTTCCGAGGCGTCCCGCTTCTCCTCTCTTACCCTCTGCGTTTTACCACCCTCTTGTGACTCGATCTCGGGGCACCCGCTTCCCTTCTTCTCGCTTCACCGTTGAATCTCTCAAGACGACCGAGACTCGCCGAGACGAAGATATCGCGAAGATATATATGCACATCGACATCTGTATATCTATATGTAGACTGTGGATACTGCGCGCGCCAAACCTCCCCCCCGTAACCCTCTGTCCTCAAGTTCTCCAGTTGCTTGGAGCTTCTCAGCTTCCATGGCAAGGAATATGTCTCGTGGTAACTTCGTTAAGCCCCCCGCATCCCTCCCGTTCCATCCCGAACGTTGCCATCTTGGGATACGACGCAGTAAATGGGGTTACGTGGATGCGATGCGGTGACTCCGGATCGTGCCGGGTATTCTAAAGCGACGCAGTTATCTGCAATTACACGCGGTGTACATCCTTTCCGGAGTTACCGTCTCTGTTCCTCAGTCACTTAGTACACGCAGAGATACTGTAGATACATCTATGAAAACGGATATCTATGTATCTGCGGATACTTGACAAATTGGTACGACGATATTACCCATTTTCTTTGAATATCTGAATCACGATGGTGAATGGAGTAACCATTTGAAAAATGTGTATTTGAAAAATTTCGTTATTTGGAGAAATTTTGAGGGAAAATTAATTTCAAGCCATTTGGAGAAATTTTGAGGGAAAATTAATTTCAAGCAATTTGAAATTTCGTTGAATTTCGATCGCGAACCAAAATTATCCATTTTAATTGGTTACTATATATTTTTTTAATAGATTTGCGATTCAGAGAAAAAAAA
This sequence comes from Buathra laborator, assembly GCA_934046635.1. Classification (NCBI taxonomy): domain Eukaryota; kingdom Metazoa; phylum Arthropoda; class Insecta; order Hymenoptera; family Ichneumonidae; genus Buathra; species Buathra laborator. The sequence goes on from OW203900.1 coordinate 14,579,664, forward strand.
TCGGTTGAACCGACTAAATCGACGCTTGCGGGTGGCAAATCCAATAATCGGTTAATTAAAAAAAAAATTGTCATTTTAGTCTTCAGTTTAAAAGGACTTAAGAATTTCCAAGAGATTTTTCTTGAGATAATTAATCTTAGATATTGTTATTCCCATTTCGAAAAACAACGATATAGTATGGTATTCAATTGTGGTGATAAATTCGAAGGTACTTTATGGGAGGATTTCGATTGTTCATAACATTCTTTTCAATTTTTTTCTTTGATCTGAATGTTTCTAAATTATTTAATAAAAGTTATTAGAGTTACAATCGATTTTTCAATGCATTTTATAGATCGATTTCAATTTTTCGTAAAAATTGAATAATGTTTCATGTTAGTTAACCCCTCAAACTAATTTATTATTGATAAAAAAAAACCGAAGAAAGCGTAAATGCGTTAAGTTTTTTTTAATTTTTTTTTTATATATATCAATGCATAATTTAAACGTCGTCGACCTTTTTGACGCTATATGTGTCACGAGGCTACCGCCGGTTGGAGAACGGAAGCATCGAGGAAAGGATTATTGACGAAGGTGCAAAGTGGTTAACGACGGCGGAGGACCCGGCGGTCAGTTTGGTCGGAGAAACGCGTCGTGTACCCTGCGCCACACGAGCGTTCATCGAGGCCATTGTACAACATTGTAGTTTATAACTATAGCGCACCATTCCTAAAATAAATACAGATCTACCGATAGACACACACATACCCAGCCGCATATAACACACGTGTGCGCGTTAAAAGTGAACGATACATCGTTCGCGATAATAAAATTTCCATCGTTGAGAAAGAGCGTTAAAAAAAAATTATAAACAAAAATAAATGCATTTTTCTACGCCTATCGTAGAAGAGTAAAGGGTCAGAAGCCGATAAAAAAATAGTGACAAACCTGCAGGTGAGGTGATGGCGCCCGATTGACCGCCGCAATGCTGCTGACCGTTGCCGGGTTGTGCGCCGTTCGAACTGCTACCGTTGTTCAATTTTCTCAATTGTTTTTTATGCTTCATTCGACGATTTTGAAACCACGTTTTTACTTGTGTTTCGGACAAATGAAGCGCCGCGGCGAGTTCTACTCTCTCCGGAGTACTTAAGTATCTTTGCGCCTCGAACCTCGCCTCGAGCCCCGCGAGTTGCTGGTCGCTGAAGACCTTCAAAGAGTACAGAAAATATGATAGTATCCTTTGCATGAATTTGTAGCGCGGGAAAAAAAAATCGTATACATTCACGAAACGATCCAATTGCTTATCAGTGATTAGTTTGACTTCTAACGGCAAAAATATACATATATATAATTATATACTATAGTAATGTTTTCTCGACATTGCGACATCTTCACGATTTCCGAAACCGCGTTGGAGAATTTCTACCGCGTCCAATAATCGATTTATATTAACAATAATATATCGAATTATTGAAGAAATATTGATATTGATATGAAGATTAATTGATTGTTAATAGGTAAATATTGACGCAACATATGAGAAAATAGGCAAAGCATGAAAAAATGATATTGAAAACGAATTTTTTTAGCGTATCCGATACTTAAAAGAATAGAAACAGATGAATTGATTCGTTCCGAGTAAATTTTACGATTTTAATATTAGTACACTGATAAAAGGAGTTACTTAGAGTTTGCGAATGTATAGTTACGGATGTGGCGACGCAAATGTTTAATTATTGTTGACAAATATCAGTCGAGTCGACGAATATTTAATTTAGCAAAGTGGAGTTCCGTAACATTTGTTAATCGTTAATAAATTTAATTTGTTTCAACTAAATTTGGTAATAACTAAATATTCATTTGTCACATTCAACTCTATATGTATTAACTGCAAATAAACTCTTTTCTCAGTGTAACGGATCACAATAACTCGAACGGACACTCTCCCGCCTATCATTAAAATTCTGCTATTACGAATGTCTTTTTAATGGCCTCGCAAAATTACCCTAATAATTTTTTTTTTTAATATTTTCAAATATCAAGTAAAACAATACTTTCAATAATAAAAATCGCACACTGGAAAATATTTTCGGAAAAAATTCACACTGCTCACTTTTTTCCATAAAACAGATATAAAATCCATCGTAATATTAGCAAAATAAAAAGTGAATTTTTTTGGATAAGAAATTGTTGTTAAATTTACCATTATTTTTTACGGAACAAAAAAAAATGGTAGAAAATCGCTTACGGTTCGTGCTTTTCGCCGACGGCAGTGTTTCAAAGCCGCGAGTTCGCTGACGCCAGGTACAACACCGACGCCCATGCCGGCGGTACCGAAAAGGGGTCCGAGAAAGAAGGCAGCAGCCGGCGGTCCGGACGGATAACCCGGTAAGAGACTCGCGAATTGTTGATACTGTTGATGATGCTGACTGTGCGCGGGTGTTATTTGATGATGAAGATGATGTTGCGAGTGTACAGACGGATGAACGTTTCCTCGATTGAGAATATCCTCAATCAGAAAGGACGTTCTACTCGCCGAGGTACCGTTCGGTTGTTGCGGCTGATGTTGTTGGCAAGTCGACTGCATCTTTTTTTTTTCGCAGATACAATTGTCGTAACTTATCGATCAATCTTACCGTAGATTATCTCCAAATATCCATCCGACACAGTTATCGAATCGCGAGAAATTCAAATAACGTCGCGACTTCCGGTTTTTCGCACTCTCTGAATAATTTTTTCGTCACCTACACATAACTCATCACATAACTTAATTCTCATCCCTCGAAAAATCCCGAAATAATCTCCCGATCACTCGATCTTCAATTGATCTCTTCGCCGAAATTTCCAAAATCTATATCATCGTTAAACAACAGTGAATAATTTCCACAATTTTTTCCGATATCAGAATTATAATTATTTTCTTAAAATCAATTCTCCGCTATCGGGTTCTTCACTCTTTGAAAATTCTTTTAAAATATCTCCATTGCACACAAATCGGAGCACTCGTATAGTAAATCTCAGTCATTGACGATAAGACACTACAATCCCAGTCCAGGTACATGAATCCTTCGCACTCCAATTTTCTCGTTTAAGCATTTTTTTAATTTTTTTTTTTTTTAATTTGTTTTTAAACGAAAAACTGTTAAAGTGTATTAAAATTCCATTTGAAAGTTTTGCGATCGCGTTAACAGCGAAATATACGGAAGTTTGAGTTAAAGGGGTTGAAGGATTATTGGTTGATCCGACAGTGAAAGTACGATGATAAAAATATGACACGTGTTATAGTTTGTACGTATCCGGTTAAGACACTGGCACCGTTTAAACCCCTATCGGTCCGTCAACCTGCGATTGAGCCGCGCGCTGGCTACACACACCTCACACCCCCTCTCGTACGTCGTTCGTCGTCGTCGTTGGTTTTGCCAGGACGAGGTGAGCCGAGTCAACCTATACACAACTACATACATTCGGTACAGAGAGAAAAAGGGGTTTGGGGTATTTTCGGTACGAGGGGTTTCCCTCATCCGTTCACGCGATTGGACGCCGTACGGGCGATCCGCACCCTTCCGGTTGGTTCGTAACGTTCGCAGGGGCGTGAACCTTCTTCCCCGTTGCTATGACGATGACGAGAGTCGGTGAATTTACGAGAACTCGGATTCGCCTGTCGGAGATTCTCGGCGGTACCCGTGCGCTCTGTGTCGCGACCCCCCCGCTGGGGTTGTACGTGCGATTTAGCATCTTCTACCTGATCTGCGTGATCTCTATACACCTACAAACATCCCTCCGCGACTGGGGCGCGCGAGACACGTTTGATTGAACTCGCGTTGTATGCGCGACGACGAGTGTAGGTGAATTATAACGGGAGCTCAAGGTGTTACTGAACAACTGCTAAATTCAACGCTTACAAATTATTTTTACTCCGAAAAAAAAAAATTGAAAAATTATGGTATTTTGATATATGATGAATTTAGATACGAGACATTAATTATTGACTATTATTGGAACATTAATGTAACTAAACATATAAAAGTTTTATTGCATCGATGTGTTTCATATTTCACCCCTTTTGCGTTTCGATAAATTTGAAAGAGTCAAAGACTAATCTGGAAAAAAATATTTGTCTTCGGGAGTATCGAACGATTTTTTATTCGATGAAACAATTAATGAGTAAAGAATTTATTAAGGTGTATACATTCGTATTATCAAAATGGTTGCACACACGAAAAAAAAAAAAACATACAGGAATATGCGAAAAAATGCGAGTCTCCGCGTAGATATCGGAATTCGCTTTGTCATCCGTGAACAGAAATGCCGGAAAATGTTTTCATTCGACGGTGAAAGAGAATAGCTATGACTTTCTCGAATATCACAGCAGATAAGTGCATTGAATGCAAACAGAGTTACATAAAAAAAAATATCGACATCTTTTCATACTCCACAAAAATATCAAAAAACCTTTCAGATCTTTCGAAACTATATATTCTTTTAAATCCCTCGTCGCGTATTAAATTCATCAGCATTTATCAAATGAGTCAATTCGGATGTATTATCAGGTATAATTCGGTCGATTATAGTAAAATTAAAATAAAATTACCGTTAAACATAATCAACGCATTTATTAATTATTCATTCGATTCAACTGAAATTGCATAAATGAATTCAAATTTATCGATCATTCAGCGAATACAATACCTGTACTTTGGTTAAATTTTAATAGTTTTCGTAATAAAAAAAAAATCACCTCTTTATAGTTAAACATTTTTTTATTTATCTTTTCATCGCTTGTAATTTTTATTCTAGTTGAAAAAACAAAAAAAAACAATAGCAGTTGCAATTATAATAAAAATAATAATTTTCATACTACAAATAAAGGGCTTTTTTATTCTCTTCTTTTTAATCAATTTCTTCTCTTCTTCTCGTCTATTTAATTTAAACAATAACTTTAATGCTATAAACCAAATCTTCTCTATCCATCCAGTAGTTTTTTCTTTCCAAATTATCGGCAAATTCTTTCGATCCGTATCGACAAATTAATTTTCACAAGAATGGAGTTTCTTATTCCGATTTGTCGATGCCGACGGTACGGACCGCACGAAAACACGGATTTTTCGCGAGATATAGATGCACTCGGCTCCAGACTCGATTCAGAAGGGGTTTACGCTATACGTTTAGACTTTACAGTATGAATTCCGTCTGTGTACAACGGTGATGCGACGGGATGCAAGAACGAGGATGCTGAGCGCCGGAGACACGAGATTGGATTACTTATCGTGTCTCGGCGCTTGGATAGAGCTGTAGTAGGTGTACACAGCAACATTTTCTCCGCTCTCTCGCACTCCGACTCGCCGATGCTACTAATACCTATGTTTCCTCGTCCTTCAGCTATGATGCTACTGATGCGCACCTGTGCCTCCTGAGTGGATGTTACCTATCCTTGTATTATCGTTGCCTCGTAGCCGCTCGTGTTATATCGGTTCTATAATGTATTGTAGGATAGATGTACGTATATATCGTACGCTACACCCTTTGGGTCCGCGTTGCCTATCGTCCTCCTGCCAGGAACAGTACAGAAACCTCGGTAGCCGCTGCGGTATTGCAAATTATGGACATCACTCGCCGTCGACCTACGCGGCAAGACCGATAAATCGACCTCATACGTGTTTCATCGCAAACACGCCAAAGCGCCTCACCTGTGACATCCTCTCGACGTTCAATAATCTCAATTTCATTACCAACTCGATGTTAGTAAACATTACATATATCTTGAAGTTCGAACGATTAATTTTTCGATTGAAATTATCGGCGTATCGGAATATTGTAAATTTTTTTTCTTCATTGAATAAAATCGATTTAATTGCTCTGTTTTACAAGATTTTACAAGAAGAAGGGGAAGAAATCAGATTGAGATAATGAAAATTAAACATTGGTATTTATTTTTTATTTGCGGAAAGTCTGATCTCTGAAAAATGTTTTTTATTAATTTTACATAAAAAATTATAAAAATTGAATTGATAGTTCGCGATGATTAAAAAATCGAAATAACGGAATATCTTCGGGGTGAACATTCGATAACAATATTACTTTGAGATGTTTTTTTTTTTTTTTTTTTTTTTTTTCACGAGTGATGCCACTCTTGCGGAAAATTTGATTTGTTCTAACAATTGATTGCGTCTCCAAGCGATCGATAATTATTCGCTTTCATACCGATTTAACTTTGTTTTGCGCGTTGATTTCCTGTTGTGGCCGCTGTGCGTCCCATTAGCTAAACGCAATAGCGTATTAGGATCTGTCAGCCGTCCCTTTGGTACGGGATATACGTGAAATGGTAGATTATAGTTGGAGAGTACATACGACGAGAGGCATTGACGTTTACAGCTCAGTAGAGAAGCAACGGAGCAGAGGGAGGAGCGGCGCGTGCCGGCATTTAGACGACGGCTTGCCTCCGCGATTATTGAGTAAATTAGCGACGGGGTAATTGTGTTACCAACGCGTGTCCGTTGGTCGGTTCTCCGTGGCATCGCCATTTCACCCTATTGCTGCCCTTCCCGTCGCCTGGTTATCCCTTTCTATCGACTATCCCTCTCTTTCGCTTTCTCCATATTCGCTACTGTTCTCCGTTATCTTCACGGCTTTCATCCCCTTCCGACGCTATCTCTCCGCTTGTATATTCCGTGTTGCCATTTCTGAATTGTTTACACCTCAACACGCCATTCACGATTATTTTATCATCGAATCTTTTGAGAATTAAAATCAATTCTAAACTACTATACGCAACTTTCTTTTTTACGTTTTTTTTTAATTTGTTAACTTCTGTAAATTATTAGTGCCACAAGAATTATTATTATTAAACTGTTAAGATATCAAGTAATTTGAAAATATTTGTGAAATATATTGAAAAAAATTATTTTTGTTGTTTTTCAACTTCCAATCGTTTTTTTTTTTTTTTTTTTTTTTTTTTTTTTTTTTCGTAAGAGATGCTGCTATCGTTTCTGCCCTCCGAAGTCTTAACGGAGTTAAGTTACGTTCGAACGATGTTTTTTTTTTTTTTTTTGGCGCTGTCCGAGATTCACGAAGAGCCAAAAGCCCTCTCCTCGAGTTTCGAGTTCGTGACAGCGAAGCTGAATCGGGGGACGGAAGCCCCCCTCGAGACTCGTTAACGAAACCCGCTGCGGCCTCGTGCCGCGTTCGCTTCAGCTTCATCCGAACTCTCTTCTCCCCGCGTCCTCGCCGCGCGCTCCTCTCTTCCTTCGTTGTCGAACTTCCAGTTTCGCGAGATACAGTTATACGCACATTGTATATTATATACATTTAACGCTGACAGTGTATAGCAAATTTGTTCTTCAACGATATAATTCGACGAATAGCCGACGCTAAGTATCGTTAATGCCGAGGAAATCCTACCGCCGCGGATCGATCGTCCCTCTCGTTTGCACTGTAGCCGACAATTTGTGTTGAAAGTTCAGATACGCTGTTACGGTCACTACTACCATAATTTACGCGTAAAAATTAAATAAATTTTCCTATAAACTACGAAAAGATAAAAGCAAATGAAAAATACTTGAAATTCAATTTCGCTAATTTCCTTTAAGTTAACGTAAAACATTTGTATCGAAATTTGTAATTTACTCTTCTCGTTATATCACCTCAGATATTGAGAGATAAAATGTAATTTCATTGGAATTTGAAAAAAATGAAAAAATCTAAAGATCAAAATCGATTTTTTTTCTTTAAATACATTTATTTTATTTACATTCACGATTACGAATAGATATACACGCGACGAAAGATATCGCGCGAGTAAATTCTACTTTAACTATGTAACACGTTAACAATTGAGACACAGATACATTTAAAACATCGAAAATAATGTCTTGTAGTAGAAAAAAAATCTTTTTTCTAATTTGAATCGAGTTATGTGATGCGTGTGGATACGTAATCGTTTGTTTGACACTAAAAAAGCGTATAATCAATACTAAAAAAAAAAATTTTTTAATGTGACTTTTTTACGTGAAAATTGCGAAAATAGATTGATGCAATGTGTTTACTTTTTGATACTCGAAACTTAATGTTTTTTGTTAGTGTATATGTATACTAATAGTATGCGATACTTTTCACCTAAAACCTTCAAATCTCGTCGCCGCGAGACGCGCGTTTGTAAAACGCGCGAGAGAAGGTCGCGGGACCCTGAGTACCGCAGAAGAAGAAACCTTTTCGCCAGAAGACGAAAAGCGTGAGAGCAACAGGAATCGCCAGAAGAAGACCGATCATTACGCCAACTAAGATCGCTGCATCGCGTTCCGGACGCGCGTTGAAACGATCCAAACACCGCAACTTCCGAGTGGCCAACGAGGAAAGATTTCTTCCCGCGTGTTCCGGAGGCGCTGAACACTTCAGACTGCCGACTGCGTCGCCCATCAGAGTTGTTCCCATAGTCGGCAGAAGGTTTCCAACCTTCGAGAGTTAAGTACAACAATAATAAAACGTTATAAAAAAAAAACAAAATAAAATAGAAGAAATTGTCAATATATAACGCTAATTTGAGTTTCGGGACTTTTAATTCGCTGATAGGATCTGTGATTGAATGGACAACGGTAAGAAAAGGGTAAACAATAAGTTTCCTGCGCTATCAAACTAACCAGATATTGATTGTCGCAATCGCAGCTCCATTCGTTGTTAATTATATCCAATTTCTTCAGAAGGTCCCAACGTCCCACGAGACCGGCGGGCAGATATCGCAGAGAATTGTCGGATAGCTTTAGGGTCCTCAGCGGCGGCCACACAGCCCCTTCATCAGTCTTCGAGAAAAGGAAAAAACCCGAAAAATTAGTGAAAACATTCGATTATTAAAAAACTTTATATTAAATTGTAATAATTCCGTTGCAGAATTAGCCGCACCTGTTCGACGAAAGCGTCTTCGTCGATCTGCTTCAATCGCGGACAGTTCTGTAAGCTGAGATCCTCCAACGCTGGCAACTTTGAGAAAACTTTGGGACCAACGAAAGTTAGATGCGGAAGACAACAGAGACTCAGCTCCTTGAGAGACCGCATACCAGGAAAAGCGTTACTGCGATCCAACACTTCGAAAGGATTCTCATCGAGATTTAGATACTCGAGAGATTTGCAATCCTCCAGAGCGCTCGGTGGACTCGTAAATCGATTACCGTTCAAGTGAAGTCTCTTCAGATGACTAAAGTAGTTAATAAAAACGTTATATCCTCGTCTCGTTCCCGAGATTACATATGCAGAGATTACAAAACGACACGAATGTTTAGTGTTACAATAACAACGAAACAGTATCCACGTTCTCCCGGTGTTTCCTGCGCCAATCTTCGTAATGTTTAGAGATCATTATTCTTCATACATACGATGGATTTAGCGAAAAAGAAACACCGATTCTCAATGCGTGATGTCTAATCTCTCGAATTCGGCATCAGATTTAATTGCGACAGAACTTTGCGATCGGTAACTCCGTTTAATCGCTTAATTTGTTTTTAAGATATTTACATCGAAGATACGCTTTCATTTGCTGAAATTTTTTTAATTACTTTTCAATTTTATTGCACGTACCTCGGGGCGTGAAACAGGTGATCCGGTAACGCCGTCAAATCGCAATAGCTGAGGTCGAGATCCTCGAGATAAAGGAGTCCACTGATCGCGTTCGCCGTTCCTTGATCTATAGTCGTTAGTGGATTGCCGCTGAGTATCAAAACTCTCAAATCCGCAACGTGTTCGAAAATATCCTGATGAAGTGTGTGAAGAGCGTTTTGCGCCAAATTCAGGACTCTTAATTTCGCCAATGGTTCGTATTCTTCGGGAGAAAATCTTCCCTTAATATTTCAAGAAAAATTGCGATTAATCGTGTTATTTTTTTCTCATAATTCATAATACCGCAATGCCGCGGATAGCTTATCGGCATTGCGATTTTAACGATTTATACTTTAGACAATAAAAATCGTACCTCGAAGATTTGCGGTCTAAACAGCTCCGAGGTGAGTTGATTGTGACTCAGATCGAGTTCAGTGAGATTCCTAATCTCTTTGAACGCCTTATCGTCTATCTTCGTTATTCGGTTATTACGAAGAATTAGCCGACCGATCGTAACGTTGGGAAACGGCTTGAGATGTATGAGAAAATTTCCGACGAAAGTAACTTCGGCTATAGGTTTCGGAGGCCATTGGGAATCTTTAAAATGATTTTCCAAACTTCGTTTCGTACAATTCACCAATAGTAATCCATTTGATTGACCTGCAAAGACAATCGGTTCGTGAAAACGCGTAATTAAAAAAATTAATTAAAAAACGTCTGCGGAATGTTTTTGTATTATAAGGCGCTTAAGAAAAATGTATCGTGCGGAATATATATACCAAAAATAGATTGAAATTTCATGAATATCGATCGTCGTAAAACGGCTTATCTTTTGTCTATCGACGAAAGCCCCACTTCGAGGATTTGCGTTTCCACTTTCATTCGAACGTCGAAAATTAATAAAACAAAAATTTGACTCTATACTTTTCGCGATATATAAAATTATTAGATTACCGGTACAACTGCAGGTTTCGCACAAATTTGGTAAAGGCGTTGCAGGCGGTATTTCCGTTGAAGATTTATCCGTCGAAGAACTTTGCAACGTGGTACTCGTTGTAACATCGATGTCAATTGAATCGCAGAGAGAAAATTTGGCGACGAGAATAATCGCGATCGCGACGAGAGGACGCGCTCCCGACATTTTCGACTCCTTGCGAACGGTTGTTTCACTGACAAAAACTCTTCTCGAAATAAAATCGTCTCGGGTATCGGAGTCCGGGGCCCTCCCTGATAACGCCAGGTGAAACGATAAGATAGGCGAAGCATATACGCCGAAGCGTTACTCATCGAGCGTACGCGCTGCCCGTTAATTTACTTTTGCAGGCGAACTATACGAGCAAATTATATTTTTTTCTTCATTTAATTCAAACGAAGAAGAGAGTCGCACTGCATTGTTATCAATCCGAAACCTTTTTTGCATGTTATTAATATTATTATTATGGTATTAAGTGTCTGAAATTTTTATTATTCAATTTATTGTTTACAATTCGTTTTTTGCGTCCGAAAAACAATATTTGTGCGAAAGCTTAATTTGTCTTCGCGCGCCTTTTTTTTAATAAACATTTTTTTTATTTTTATATATATATAAATAGTGATAAAAAAAATCGCGACCCCATTTATAAATTTCTGAACATCCAGATAAACGCGGAAGGCGCGCAATGATTGTTTCTTCTAAGTATAGACAATCGCACATTGGTATAGGAAAGATATTGATTCATATTTATTGATAACAAATCTATGAGTCATCAATGTCAATAAATTTTTGTTTCGAAACATCGGAGATACGTCGTTAAATTACATTGAATTGCAATCTCACAAAGAAAATTTGATTATCGACGCCACTGATAACGTTATTCGGAAAAAAGGGTTAATAATTATCTCGAATTTTATTCGATATATATAAAAAAAGCTTCCGATAGATAAACGAATGAGAGCAGAATTCAAATATTCCCGCTTATTATTTACCTCTCGATCGATCGGTAAATTTTCTCGCGGCTATCGTGTAGCTTGCGCCACCTGTACCAAACGTTTGGTAAAATAATCGTCTCTCCACACGGCGAAAAGTATTGAATCGATGACGTCACAAAAGACGAGACAGTGGAAGGAGGTGGACGGTGCCTGTATAGAGAGAGAGTGGACGGGTTCTCTCGCGGCGCGTTGAAAAATGTTCAATTACATTTAATTTATCGTCGGCGTAAATAGTCGTGACGCGTAAGTCGGTACGGTCGACAGTGTCGGGAGAGTGTTTCGTCAGTTTAACTCGTCGGTTCGAGATTATTTTTTTCGCGTCGTCGCCAAAGGCACGTGGAGGAGATTGAATACAAACCACGTAAAGGGGATAGATAGACGGTGAACGGTGAACGAATATTATATTCCGTGAAGGACGAAGAAGTAACACGAGATACGGGCGCGAGGCCCACACGGGGGTTTTTTTTTTGTTTGTTTGTTGTTTGTTCCATCTTTCGACGGAAATAACAACGAGAAGAATCGAACGAGGGTTCCAAAGGAGTTCAAAGGTCGTGAGCGAAGATCGAAGCTCGGATAAGGGTAAGAATGTGTGTGTGTGCGAGTGAAAAAAAAAACATTGATTAGGCGATAAATACATCGATCCCGAGGGGACACGTCGTCGTCGATAAATCGATTCTCGTGGTGCGCAATTGTTTTCATAGATTAGTTTGTTGTAACGGCGATGAGGTAGAGAGGTTTATATTTTGAGGTTAGGTAAACGTTTTGGCGTGCGCCGATACGTGCGAAAATTCGATGGTTAACGCGCAACGGCCCGTGAAAAATCCCTTGGCTTTAGCCTCGCGCGAAACGCGAGAGAATCCCGTTCGAGTGAACGCCCATTTCTCGCAGGGGTACGCGAGAGAGACCCTGTGTATGCTTGACAGAATCACGGATTGATGCGATCGATATTTTCTCGACGTTTGTTTGGTACTTGTCTCCGTTGGCCGGTCCGGCGATTCGGGACGATACACAGGTGGGGACGCGACTCCGAGTTTCGCAAAAAAAAAAAAAAACAATAAAACGAAAAAAAACCCTTTCCTTTGAAGTTACTCATTTGTATGACACTATTCGCGGCAATGAAAACACTTGCAGTTGTCACTTTGTCATGCGTCACCGGTTACCGGCCGAACACATCATTATAGCCTTTTGCGGCGTGTCAGCATCTGACAAACGAGGGCTAAATACACCTGCTATTATTCTCAGCCGGTTCGGTATAAATGGTATAAAATTGTCGGAAACCCGGCCTCCCAGACGTTATAAAAAAGGAATGTAATTATTTTACGAAAGAACCGTCTCGAATAAAAAATTAATTGAAATAATCTATTTTTTCTATGCATTCTGCGGAATAATAATAACGAAGTTACAAAGTAGTTATCCGCCGCAATTCAGCACGAAATTCGCGGGGAAATATAATTAAATTAATTGAATGAATTTTTTTTCGAAATGCCGGTTCTTTGAGAGGCCAATACGCTGCCTTTTGCCACATGTTTTTCGCGAAACGCTATGTAATTATTTGTAAACGAATTGAATAATGAATTTTAAACATTGCCGATTAATCATGGAAAAAAAATATAAGTACGAGAGACACTTTCGTGTAACGTAGAGATTCAGGGACACGGGTGACGATAGCTTGAAGATTCCATAGTCTGGAGCGCAAGGGCAACCGGATCACGAGATTACAAGAGTTCTCTGGCCGTTTCTGAACGGCCGGGCGTCTTGGGAACGAAGCTGCGGTACACATGTTTCTTCGCTGTATATATGCAACGTTCGCGCTTCGGTGTAGAGTTTCGTATGCCCGGAACAACCCTTCGTGGTCTATGGTGGCCACAGCCGATAATCGAATGACCGGACTCGCGTCTGTCAACTCAACAATCCCACAGGGCTCTCGATGTCTCCGACATTCTATTTCACGCGATTGACTGTCCCCACGGTTAACTCTATCAGCTGTACATCACTCGATTCGATTTATCAATAAACACGAAACGCGATGACGACACACCATGAATTCTCGTATCGTATTTTTATTCGTCTTATTCTCATATTATTATTATCATCGTATTCTCGAAAGCAAATACATAACCTTAAAACGGCCTGCGATACAGTTATTTATTATTATTATTTGTTTAATTACATGACGAATATTGTTCATTAAATTTTTCGATGCGATCGTGAAAATAGGATATACGTTACGATCCCGCAACGCGATATATTGACGTTCGAATGGGGTCGTAAAATTTGAATTTATGTGCACATGCAGGTGCCCAATAGCCGGCACTAAAGCGTCGACGCTTGTACGACGACATTTAAAATCGTTTTGTCGAGCCTAATAGTTCACGAGTCCCAATTGCATGGAATATAATCGATGCCGAATTTATATTCTATATGGCAATTAAACGGGAGATTCGCTGCTCTCGTTTGATATTATGTCCTATCGATTTTTTTTGTAAATGGAACGAATTTAACGCTGTCGTACACGAGCACTGGTTGGTCGATAAAAAAAAATAGGTATTGTCTATGTCACGCGATTAATGCTATTTTTTACATCGTTTTTTTCAATCTCTGATTTTTCTACTTTTTTTTTTCTACAATATGTTTATTTTAAATAATTCAAACATTTTATTTTCACGGCGAAAAATACATTTATTATTTTCACCAGTCGGCCTTTCATGTCGAACAATTTAACTCGTGGAACGAAAGAATACGAAAAATCGATATTTATGTTCTGGAAAAAAGATCGCTATCACAGCAATTCCATTATCTTTCTAGTTTCGTTCTTCACGTTTCCGCTTCGTCTACCTTCGATTCCATATTGCATATCCACGACACTCTTATCGTTTTGCACGAAAATAGACGACATTGCGTAACGCAAACAGCGACATAAATCATTCTAAACATCGATGCTGAAATCTATAAACGTTAATAGTCCGATAGATGAAGAAAAATACTGTTTATTTACCGAATACAAAAAAAAACTGCGAAACGAAGCAACAGGAAATATCATTAATAGCGAAAATGTGTTTTTTTTTTTATTTTCTCGAACGTTGATACGATAAACGATCGTAGTTAAGTAATTACGCAAACTAACCTAACACCTGAGCGCTGCACACGGACGATTGGCAGAGCGGCAATTAGTATACACCGAGTAGTGAATAGTTTGATCGTCGCGCGTGTTAAAATTGTCGTACTTACTCTCGGTTGGACGACAAGCGTTCGTTGAAGCGAAGTCGGGTGCAATTATTGACAAGTGGCGGGTGAGTTGAAGCAGCATGGAGAGGTCCCCGCGTAGACGGGGGACAAGAACGCGAGAAAGAGAAAGCGAAAGATAGAGAGAGATAGCGAGATGCGAGGCGGACAAGTGGTCGGACGGCGACAGAGGCGACAAAGCTGCGGGGGCAGTCGGTGAAAAATTGTCGGCCATTCGGGGCGTTCTGTCGCGCGTTCCGCGTCTCTCTGTTCTTCTCCTGCGCCGGAGAGGAATCATCCACCATGAGTCGCGTACGCCACGGAAAAATATATAGACGCAAGAAGGGCTCTACCTGCTGACTTCTTTCATCGTTCTCGCGCACTCATTCTCTTTCTTTCGTGAAACCGGCGAATGTGCTGCCTGCTGTGCGCGGCCGCCCGCTCGACTACTACTCTTCGCTCTGACAGATAGTAAACAACCATTGTTCAAACTCCCAGGGGCCGTGTTGGGCGGAGTGAGCACGTGGTACATCGGTGAACCGCAACTCGACGTCGACTGTGTTACGGAAACTCGTGCAAAACTCGATTATTGTTCCATGTGCTACGTTTTTCTTTTTCTTTTTTCAAATTTTCGTATTATCAAGACGACTTTTTAACATCGACGTTTTTTATCGCCATCGACGCCGCTCGATCTTTTCTTTTTTTTTTTTTCTCGAACGCGATGTGTAACGCTCTGCGCAAGGAACAACAACAACCCTCCTCGATTCGATCGACCCGCAATATTGCGATGAACGAGGCGAAGATGTGTCTCGAGTGTTTTTAGAGAGTTATTCGAGAGACGACGGGGATAAGCGATTCGAAAGATACGTGTGAGTGAAGACAAAACAGTGATAGTATTCGTTGATCTCTACTTTTATTCGTGTTTTTTCTTTATATTGTTTTATGATTCGTTTGCAAATAACGGTTTACGGTTAATTACATTTATTGATTATATTAGTTGAATTCGAACATTTTCACGGAGTATATAAAATAGAAAAATACCATTAGCTTCGTATTATTCACTTTGTTTGTTTGTTGACTATTGTGAATAATAACAGTTAAAGACTTTGCGCTGAAATGTCGAAACGACAATTTTAACTTTATAAATAATTATTGAATGAATTTTGATATATAAAATCCCAGCGAACCCCAATTAAGAAAGACGAATTAAATTTCCGATATTTTTACAATTTGCTTTTTTAGGTTACATTGAAAAACGTGTAACTTCGATATTTTTTACTATATCGATATTACGGCTTATCAGATATCTTCCTTAAATCTTTGCTATTCGATTTCACGATAATTAAATTTAAAAAAAAAAGATTTTTGACAAAATTTCGCAATGACAAAAACATCGCGACTCTCGTCCCCATGCGCGACACTGAAGAGACCCAAACGTACGCGCGATGTTTTAAGGTTAAATATCAACAATTAACAATAATAATTTCCGATAAATATTGAGAGAAACATTAATTTTTGATTATGAAAATTACGCATATAGAAAATGGGAGGAATATAACGAAGAATGAGCGAAGGTCGCATCGATTTATTAATATTTCCGTCGCGACATTGCGCATGAAAATATAATGAGTTGTGATCTCGCGATAACCGCGTACAGCGTGAATATCGTTGCTTTTGATGCTCGATGCACATTTTATTACAGTCTAATAGGTGCATAACTACTTCGCATTGGCCATTAACTCGTGGCGGCGTTGTTTATTTCGCCATTGGCTCGGCACGTTCGAAAGAGACTTCGTTTTACCGGTGCGAAAACGCGCACTCGCGCGTACACACGTACGTTGCTTCCTTCGCTTTTATTGCGGCAAAAGGCCTGAAAACGTTTGCACTGCGCGCGAGAGAGAGAGAGAGTACCAGCGTGCGGCGATTTAATCGTCCGTGTGCTCTCAACCTTTCGCACTACGGAAGGCTCGTTAACAATTTTAACGTGTCGTTTTTAACGCATTTACCCACCAATTATTTCTGCTTCTATCTATTGCCCTCTACTCTCTTAACCTTTTAACGGCCGCTACGACAGTTTCTCATTAAATCAAAATGTAAATAAATATAATCATTTTTTTTTATCCCTTCGGCTTATTTTATTCACATTGAACTCTATAAAATTTGTTTACACATTCCGAAAAAAAAAAAAAAAATTATTTTCTATATATTTGTTACTGTAACGCGTAATTTTAAAAATATTTTCCTAACAATCAAATAACATCGATGAATGAAATTTCCCCGAGACTTTTTCCTCCCCTAATCCCCGAGGGGATGGAAGTCATTCAATTAATTATTCGAAAAAAAAAAAAAAAAAAAAAATCTCATCTCTTTTAAAGCAAATTTATCTCTGCGGAATAAATCTGCAATACTATTCCGTTCCGCATTGCTACAGCGAGATCGACTTCTAAGCTTCGTTACAGCACGGAATATGGGCATTTGCTGGTTTTGCGAGGGTCGCATCGTTCGTTCTTCCGGTAACAGCTGCGTTAAAATGCCGGTCCGTTCCCCGAAGAATCCAAAAGCAATATTATGTGCTCTGCCGCCCCCGCTATACGTTGAACGAGTAGAGAGAACGGAGGGGCGGAGGGGGGTGGGGGTTGAGTCGAATCCCTACGTGGTTCCCGGTCCATGTCTCGAGCGCGAGGAGCGAGAAAGAGACTCGGAGACTTTACTTCATGCGCGCGAAAAACGGAGATGCGTTATATGCGACGGTGCCGGTGAGGCTGCGCCGAGTAGACGCAGCAGAGAGAATAACAACTGTGGAAAGCGAAACAGTGTATACGAATGAAACGAGAAAAGAGGAAAAATCGAAGTTGGAGCAGATAAAGAAAATGAAAAAAAAAAAAAAAAAAAAAAAAAACGAGTATCGGAGTAAAAATACGAAGCGAAGAATCGTCGAATACGAAAGAATTTTCTCGACATTCTGCGCTACGAATTTCGCGAAAGGAGCAAAGTTTGCAAAGTTCGAGAAAACCGAAAAAATATGGAAAAATCGAAAGGGGATGAAAAAAAAAAAAAAAAAAAAATGAAGAAAAGTAGAATTTTTATATCGAGAGTATAATATCTGTTCTATAACTATGGAGAAGAAGATTCGTTATTCTCGTAGCCACAGTGGCGTACAGGTGCAACCCTCTGGTCTGGGATTTCACCGTCAGCGATAATATTTTAAATGAAAGCTGAGGAGTCCACTGGCTGCAGGACGAGAAGAAAAAGACGAAGAAGGAGAAGTTGCGGCAGCAGCCAGGCGAACGCCGGGACGATAAATATCGGCTTTGTCGGAAAGATGTGCTCGGGAAGCGCCACTTGCGAGTAATGGCGCCCGCACCGTGCACACTACTACTACTATTACTACTACTACTACTACCACCCAAAAAAAAAAAAAAAAAATCGCCACACCACGAACGACTATCAACAGCATCGAAAGCCTGAGCCCTTCTTTCCTCCTTCTTACACCTTCGACTCAACGAGGGGGACCGCTATAATATCGAGATCCCGAGACCTCTCCCACTACTCGCGGACTCATCATCTTTCCCACTTTCTGATCTTTCGCCAACAGTGTTATAACTATATTTATATCGTATATACGAAGTATACTTTCCGTGAATCTCGTCTCGGCTTTCGGAGTCGATTTTTTCCAATCATTTCGAGGCCATCGAGCATCAAATAAGATTTTTTTTTTTTTTTTTTTTTTTTTTCGATCCCTTCGAATTCACAAGTACAAACGTACTTACGGTGAAAAAAAAAAATTATTAGTTGGAAAAACTAATAGTTCGTTGGGATAACTATTTTTTATGGAAAAAATTGGTTATTCCAACTAATTATTAGTTTTGTGACCGAATAATTTTTTTTAGCGTACTGTTGCAGTATTCCGATTTTAGTCGAAACCGCAAAATCTACTTTCACACACAGATGAAAATTTTTTAAAAATCTTTAGAATTGCATTATCGAAGAAACTTTTATGGATAAAATATCTCCGGCGCCATTTTTTTCTTATTCTCATTAAATTATTAATAAATTATTAAATTACTCATAAAAAAAAAAAAATTCTTCAAAATTACACTTATCGAATAAAATTCTATGGATAACATTTTTTTTCTTAACTCGTTAAATATATCGGATTCAATACGAAATTGTCGTTTCGATTTATAATTTTTCGAGAATCTATAGAGAAGGTCAGCCGATACCCAATTTCTCACGAACTTGAATTCGATTCCCTTCTAATACAGCACTAGTATATAAGTGGACCTATCCCCGGCGATTAACTGTTCCCGATTCTTTTCCGAAAAAAAAAAAAAAAAAAAAAAAAAAAAAAAAATTACGAAAAAAAAAAAAAACAAAATGTATATAAGTGGTTTCGGGGGGTGGGTGGAGGATCATCGTGCAGTGAATATACCCGGTTTTGTACATTAAAGTAATCTTATACCTGTGTAGCTGTCGTCGTCGTCCGCGTTCGCGTCGTCGTTGGAGAACGATCATCTCGGGGAGCTAACGATAATAACCGCGTTCGCGAGGCTTTGAAATGTTAATGAAACGCGTCTGGGGAACGATTAGGTAAATCGGGCGTCGGGCACACGGCACTCTCCGCCGCGCTGGTGCCGTTGCCGGCTGCCGCCGCTGCGCTCTCCGCGTTCCGCTCCGTTTTGGCAACGTTATGCATAGAGTGGAATCCGTGGACACGCGGATCAACACGCCCGACATATATATATATATATATATATACGTTGCACTCTACCTGCGTATAATACGCGAAACTGGAATTGAAAACGGGTTCGAGATCTCTTTACCTCTTCTACCTTTTAGTATGTTGTTTTTTTTTTCTTTTTTTTTTTTTTTTTTACGAATTCACTGACTCATGCAGTATATCTTGATAAATGTATCCATCTCGCGCAATCTCCGATATTACCCTACGAAGTCGTTGAATTTTATATCTGCAGTGCATACAGAAATTACGAGAAACAACTGTTCCCCGGTACGCAGGCTAATAACAATAACAATAATAATAATAATAATCATCATCATAATGAGTTATTAAATGACCGGTCATACATATTTCCCAACGTTTAAAATACTATTACCGCCGCAACGCTTTACCTCGCAGTTTCTATTTCGTCGGCAACGTACGCCCACGAGTTATGGTAATTTCTCGTATATCGTATACCTGTGATAGTTATGCAAATTTTTTTTTTTGTTGCGCGAAAAGTGGAAAAATACGCAATATTACTTTTTCCTACGTAGCAAAATTATAGTCGATTCAAAAAAATCTTTTCATTTTGCAAGCCGTATGGCTTTTTTTTTTCGTTTTTCTTTTTTCGTCAATCTTTTTTTTTTTTTTTTTTTCGCTCTACGAGTTCATATATTTTGTCACCGTATACGCCGCAGCGCTTTATTTATTCATGTCGAATTGCGGCTGCGGGTCTCACCGCGGCCGTTACACTACCGCCGGTGGGTCGCGGATGGGGTGGATGTAGGGTTTGGAAATTCAGAGGAACGCGAGGAATTGCGTCCTGCCGGGTCGCATTGAACGCGGAGGAGGCAACGGCAGTACGGCCTTTGGTTGTGTGTCTCCCGCCGCTGTGTTGGTTTCTCTATGCTCTGTCGTTCGCAGAGAGGCGAAGGCCTTCTAATGATGACATTTAAATGCAGTGGCGCTTGTTCGGTGTTTCGCGGCGCGCCGGCAATACCCGCGCGGCACTCGTGAGTTAAAGCGACCCTCACAACAGACGAAGGAACACCTTCGATCCGCTACACATTCGAATTCCATCGCGAACTCGTCTATCGCGAAAAGCTTTGTTCTTTCGCGAGATTTCCCTCCGTCTTTTTTTTTTTTTTTTTTTCGAACATTCCTTCCCGTTTCACTGAGCCATTAATGAGAGCAAAGACACGAAGCTAATTCGAAGCTACAATCGCAATTTGTTTGCTTTCGTTTTATTTTTTTTTAAGAAATTTTTTTTTTCCATGCATATCGCTTTGGTAAGAGGTTATTAAAATAAAGTCCCATCGAAAAATCAATGAATTTATCGTCTGTGACAATTTTTTTTACCGATAAATACATATATTCGAGTTATAAACTTTTTATTTTCATTCGACTCTTGAATTCGTTGATTAATTGAATTTGTCGAGTGCCGTAGTGCATCTATTCGAATCTACAGCGCTGCTGCGCGAGTTATTGATTGGCAAATTAATGCGAACTTTGCTGTTTTTTTCTTTTTTTTTTTTTCTTTTTTTCTCAAAGCCGAACGGCGAGAAAACAACGACGGTGCATCGCGGGGGTGGTGGGGGCGGCTGATTCGACGATTACGGAAAAACGGCTACAGGCCCCGCGCGAGGACCTGAATTAATTGTTAACACAAACGATGGAGTCCGTGACGGAGGAATGATAGAATGCAAGAGGGTAGCACCGCCGTGGCGCTAGCGATGGTGACTCCTGGCTACGATCAGGACCCTGCGAGCGGAGTAGCCGATTATACGACGCATCAGGATCAGGCGCAATTCGAAGCCGATAAACGCGCGGTATACAAACATCCCTTGTTTCCGCTATTGGCGTTACTCTTCGAGAGATGCGAACTCGCAACCCAGAGTTCGGACAACTCAATGTCCGAAAGTTTCAACATGGATATACAAGCTTTCGTCCAACATCAAGAAAGAGACCGAAAGCCTTTTCTGATCAATGACCCCGAGATTGACGGCTTGGTAAGCATAAAATAAAAAAAATTCTATAAATTTGTAAATCATCTATAGAAAAAATTTAAATACGAAAAAAATCGATCGAAAATCGAAAAAAGCTGAGAACATTGATTTTCGATAATAATATTTCCAAAAAGTTATGAATAATTAGTTTGAACAATTAATTTTAAAAAATTGTAAAAGAAAAATCCGGGATTTTTTTTTTTTTTAGCGGAATTTTTCTAAATATATATGAATTTTTTTTTTTTTCTTACGGATGAAAAGTCGGGGATTTTGAATGGTTTTTCGCGATTTGCATGAAATAAACAAAAATTTCTATAAATTTGTAACTGATCTATAGAAAAAATTTAAATACGAAAAAAATCGATCGAGAAAGAGCTGAGAACATTGATTTTCTATAATAATAATTGCAAATACTGATTGAACATTCTTCGAAAAACGGAATTTTCGAAAATTCGAGCGAATTAAAGAAAAATAAAAAACAAATCGGGTGCCGGATGATTTATTAAATTTTTTTTTTAAACTAATTTGTTTATAACTATTTCTAATTATTATTACGGAAGATCAAAGTTTTTATCACCTTCTCTATGGTAAAGCTTTGTCAAATTTTCATCCCTTGTAGAAGAATTCAAAATTATTTCTGAATTTCACTTTTGACTGGAAATGTAAAGCGATAAAATTCCCTTAAAATCTCGTCTCCCGTTATACATGAAATAATTTTCTGTGAAATAACGTTCCAACCTTAAAAAAAAAAACAAATGCGCTTAGATAAACCGAAGAAAGACGATTAAAACATAAAAACAAAAAAAAATGAACAACGAAAAAAGAAAAAGTAAAAAAAAAAAAACGAACGTTTGTTATCTGAAAATTTTTCGCAGATGATCAAAGCAATACAGGTGTTGCGTATACATCTGTTGGAATTGGAGAAGGTCCAGGAGTTGTGCAAAGACTTTTGCAACAGATACATCGGCTGTCTGAAGGGAAAGATGCAGAGCGAAAATCTTTTGCGAAGCGATTACAGTCATCACGGTCACGACATGGGTCCGTCCAGTGGGAGCAATGGCAGCAGTCCACTGCAGGTTAGCTGTTTGCTCGTTCGCGGGGCACTTCGACACACTCTTCCCAAAAACCTTCGTAGTTATCCTTCTAGAGAGGTGTATGATAACCACCTTAAAATTAATAATCGTATTCGGACGAAATTCTTCAACTTCCAATTAAAAAAAAAAATTAAAAAAAAAATCGCAATTCTGTTTCTATTTCTATCGCTTTACTTTTTTTCCTCTTTTCTCTAACGATGCAATCGGGTTTATCAAAAGAAAAGAAGCATCGCGTATTAATTAATAATTCTATTAATTGTGTTTAAACTGCTGACTAACAATTTCTTACCGCTGATGATGCAAAGAGAGTAAAAAAAAAAAGAAAAAACTGGTTTTTAGCCTTAAATGCGCTTAAACCAGACCGGGGGTCGTAGGTACTTGTACACCTCTTAAAATACGATAGAATCCCACCCCTGTTCTCTGACGGCTAGATGCGACATATATTTGCCAGGTGCTGTCATCTACAGGCAATGATGTTGAGTCGGGAGCTAACGGACTCGGAGTGAGCAGAGGTGACACGCTGTCGGAGAATGGCAGCGCAAGTCTCCCGATCTTGCAAGATGAGGATCCGCTCGATCTCGAGAGATCCTCATCGACGAGATCGTCGTCCGTCAACGCTCAACGCTCCGTCAGATCCGATAGCCACGATCAGGACGATCCTCTATCACCGTCGGCGATACACGGGAGTACACCGCTGTCGCAAATCGGGGCGATCTCCTGCGCACCTGTTAACGATATGTATCTCGGACAAGGTGGGTCCAATAATTCTCATCGAATGATGCCGAATTAATTTCATCCTAAGAAAAAAAAAATCCTAAAAATCCTAAAAAGAAAAAAAAATAATCCTAAAAATCCTAAAAAAAAAAACTCCTATCCGCACCTCAGACTAAAAAAAATGATTACGATTACTGCGAAAAGAAAATTTCGATTGGGATTAACTATTTTTAGGTCCTCTCTTAATTAAATAAGAGCAGAATTTCCAAAAAATCGTATGATTTTTTTTTTTGTATCGCAAGAGATTAACGTCGAGATTAACATTCAGTTTATCGCGGAAATTAACGCTGCGTTACCGTTTAATTCGTTGAAACTATCGTTTCCCCTTTCATTAATCTTATTTAACATATAAAAGCAATTAAACATTTTTTTAGAAAGAACTAATGTACTAAAAAAAAAAACTACGCTCCCTGCTTCCGTCTTTAGATGAAATAGAGTTCGTGGACTGCGGTGAAAGATTGTATTTAGAAGAAGTAGGATACTGGGGACTTCTCCCAATGCAAGAGCGCGAGAATGAAATCGTCGATGTCGGCGATGCTAACGACGAGAAGTATCCCGGTTAGCAATGATTTGTCAAACATATTTTTTTCACGGAAGTTTCATGCGTATTGATTTTTTTAACTTTTTTTTTTTTAGTCTTTCCTTCATCTGTTTCCTTTAACATCCATAATTTCCTAACCATCGGATCAATCAATGCAACTGATAAACTAAACGAATTCGCAACACAAACGATTAACTTTTTGTTTAGATATTACTGTTACAGGTTCGCCGTCCCCCGCGCCGAGCGAAG
Organism: Buathra laborator; assembly: GCA_934046635.1. Taxonomy (NCBI): domain Eukaryota; kingdom Metazoa; phylum Arthropoda; class Insecta; order Hymenoptera; family Ichneumonidae; genus Buathra; species Buathra laborator. Next base: position 14,603,799 of record OW203900.1, read on the forward strand.
ACGACGACGAGGGTTGCGGGAGCGCGCCGACGGCGCACAGCGGTAGCCACGGGAACATCAGAAAAGGAAGACAAAAACGTGGCGTACTGCCGAAACAGGCGACCTGCATAATGCGCGCTTGGCTATTCCAGCATTTGGTCGTAAGTATTGCAATTTCCTTTTTTTTTATTTTCACAAATTATATTAATCAATTTTGCTAAAAAAAAAAAAAAGAAAAAATTGATAATAAAATGATAAATTTCGCTGCCGCTACCGCGTGCTATCGTTTTTTTTTTTTATCCAAAAGTAATTTGTATTGTTTATTTATTTATTTTAATTTTTAACGCAGCATCCCTATCCCACGGAAGACGAGAAGCGTCTGATTGCCAGTCAGACGAAGCTGACGTTACTTCAAGTGAATAATTGGTTCATAAACGCTCGTCGGCGAATTCTCCAACCGATGTTGGACGGTGCCGGTGCTGAAGCGTTACCGCGTACCGGCAAACGTCACAAAGCACCGAAACAATCGGCTCAACATCAGGCGCAACAGCAACAAATGCAACAACAGCATTCACAACAGAATCAACAATTGTCGCAACAGGCTGACGGTGGTTGGCAATCCGAGGATTCGGGAAGCGACTCAGGTTCCAGCGACGGCGATGGGGGTGCCGACAAATTCAAGGACGGTAACGACAGCGACGAGGACGATCTTCACTGACCTCCGTTCTTACGCCGCTCACGTGACGTCGACCTCCTTACGGTACCTTCGAAACCAGTTGCTCATTACAGTATTAAGGTATTCGAGGTTAGATATCGCTTTAATTGTCAAATACGTAATTATTCACGCGATTATTGGGGATATACGTCGAACGGGCACGTTGATACGCTCGTTTTTTTTCTTTCAACTCCAGAGATCGTCTAAAACGATATATTTCGATATTAAACGAAAAAATTCTAAAATTCCGTTCGATCGCTTATCGAATTACATTTTCCGTACAGCGTAGCAAAAAAAAAATTGATGATTCATCTCCAAACGAGAGAAATCGAATAAAAATTGTCGATTTGTAGAATTTGGAAAGTAATTTTTGAAAAAAAAAAAAAAAAGAAAGAAAATGGAACGAAATTTTATCCTCTCTTCGAACGGCTGTTTACGATGCTCCGTCGCGCGTACCGCGATCTAAATTTTTCCCGTGTTCTGCTACGGCGACGACTAAGTTTCGATAAAGAGTTTCTACTATAAATAAAAAAAGAAATAAAAAAAAAAATAAATAGGCCGAAAAATCTTCGAAAAGTTTCGCGCCGGAGGATAGTAAAATGAATAATACGACTTACCGCGTTTGTTCCCCTCTCGATTGCCGATTACGTTTTTCCCGGCTTTATCACAACTTGTTACCTATCCACTGCGCGAGATAGTCACACTTCGTTTGTCGATTTATATATCGCTGTATTTCTCAATCTTAGCGATGATATTGCATTGAGAATTTGTCACGTTTACTTCCTCGTTTTTGGCTTCCCGATTGTTTAACGTTATCGGTTTATACATTCTTCTTCTTCTTTTTTTTTCATTGTTATTCAAAGTTTTCAATGCTCCGTATAAAAATGAGAAAGAATTGCTATAAATGACAAGAAAAAAAAAAAAAAAAAAAAAAAAAACCACAGACACACACAATATTTGTGCCATCGTAGAGCGCGGAGAACCTCCACGCGTAGTCCTTATTCAGCTCTGCATCGTCGTGACGTAGCAAAGTGCTGTCCCTCCAAGATAATAATATTAATGATTAATATAACGAAAACTACTTAAATTAAAGTATATAACGATTATATTTTTAAACTCTAAGTGTCGTCTACTGTGCATGTACCCCGACAAATGCTTGATGAAGCTGAACCGGGTGGGGTACTGCTGTACATATTAACGAACCGACGGTTAACTAAGAAAATAAAAATTGAAATAATACTATTAACGATTTTTAAACAACCTAAAGATGAGAAAACAAAAGAAATAACAAAAAAAAAAAAAAAAATAAACGATAAGCGGGAGAACTACTACGATATATTATAACTATAATCCTCCCTTTACCCCCAATTTCCTTGTAATTCAGAAAAAAAAAGAGAAAAAAAAAAAAAGAAAATGTTTAATAAAACGAAATGAAAGAAATGAGAAATGTGAAGACACGACACACGCACACGTCACTCTTAGGGTATAAGTTGTAACGTAATTACTACTGTGTACCGCTGTCTTCGGCAAAACCTTTCGACTCTTTGCGCCTTCGTTCGTAATAAGTCGAGTGGTGAAATCGTTAATTAACGATAATTTAACTTCTAATTGATAAAAAAAAAAAAAATCACATTAAAATTTTCGATTCTTAAACATCGACGTAAGAAATATCTGATTCATTCCACATTGCGTTGGAATCGAGTTCCGTCCAGTAATTGTATAAATTCTCGACAAATTTTCATTTCGGCTATTCAACGTTCGATTATTGTACGTCGTTTTCACCATACGTTGCAGAGCTTCCATTGTTCACACTTCCGTTGCCGATATCTTCCGTTTTCCATTATTGTCGAGAGATCGTTGTGAGATATTGTTTCGACTGCACTTTGCCAGCAAAGCGTTGAGGTTTTTACGAAGACAGTCAGCTACGGTATAGATCCTCATACGGTTCGGGAAACGATTTCTTACGATCCATGACTAAATTTTTTTTTTTTTTTTTCTTAGCGATGAAGAGTATACGTTGTTCTTTTTTTTTTTCGATCAACGAGAGATCTGAAAAAATGCGAATCCCCGATTTGGGTCTATACCGTTAATGTAATTAATTTCCGAATGAAAAAACACAATTGATTACAAAAGAAAAAAAAAAAAAAAAGGATCTTAAGACGAACGTTTATATTCTAAGAGGATAGGGTTTAAGGCTGAACCACGTATACGTATGTGCTGCGGCACCAGACGACTGTGATAGCTCGGTGGGCGGTGCCCAGCCTCCTAATTCATAACTTGCATACCGAAAATTAACTATGAGAAATACTTGAAGCGAATTAGAAAGATTAGTGCGCGCGGCTCCGACGTCGAAAGAATAGAAAAAAAAAAGAAAAGAAAAGAAAAGAAGAAAATGCCACGCATCGACTGAGACTACTCTTTATACGTGTCCCTACACACGTGAACGTGAATCCACACGCATCTCCTACGATTCTTCATCGAAGAATCTTTTCGTCCTTTCGTCTCGCGTGAATACATCATTTTTAATTGATAAAACAAATTCGATTTTTCTGGATCAGGCAACGCGTGTGTACGGACGTCCGGCAATAATATTTTCGTTCCTTTCGAAACTCGAAATTTGCGCGTCAATATTGTTACCGGAATCCCAAATATTTACTGAAAAAAAAAAACAAAAAAAAAAAAATTGAAGGTAGGAATGGACCATACGAAACAATTTTATTGTCTCTCGAAGTATAAATTAGTTTAGAACATTAATTTTTGTTTTTTTGTTTCAATGTTTCTTCGATTGGTGTGAAGAGAATTTTTTTTTTTACACTTCACTAGTGATCTCTCGTAAAAGTGATATTTCGTGTGAAATTTCAGAGGCAATTTTTTTTGTTTTTTTTTTGTTGGACCATTTCTATCTTCGCGATGAGAAAAGTTTTTAATAGATAAGAATAAAACTATTACATTACATTAAATTACATGCGTTGCGTATAATGAGGACAAAACATACGTGAATTGAATACTTCTCTCTCGTGTACATCTACGCCCTGTTAATTAAGTTTATTGATAATAAATGCCATCACGCTTGCAATACATCCTTCGATTGTTTCTCGTAGTTTTTGTGAGACGATTTTGTTCGTTTTTTTTTTTTTTTTTTTTTTTTGCGCACATCTTTAGAGAGCAACTCGTCAACGACTGTGGATGAGCCTTCAGTCAGGTACAGTAATGGAATGATTAAAAAGACAGGGATAAGAGAGAACATTAAAAAATTGATATGTAGAGATATAATTCGACAAGAAAACTATTCTCGCGGCAGCGGAGGATCTCAGTCTCGATACCTTTTTCGATGCCTTTTTTTTTTTTAATATTATTAGCAAATTTAAAAAAATGTCTTAAATATCTTATTCTACGAACTACAGGAAAAAACTTCGCCTTTCGATCTCCGCGCAAAGTTCGAAAAATCATAATAAATTAATAAGACGAAGGAGTACACTAGAGTAGAGTATATGAAACTTTTGTTCGTTTTAATTGAAATATCATAAACTGTCCCGCAAGACAATTCCAATTACGGATACATAGATTATTATCGACTTCTTTTTTTCTACAAAACAGAGACGACAATCGCGTAGACGCAATCCCCGTTTAATAAAAGAAAAGTATTAAAAAAAAAAAATGAAAAAACGAGGATTGCACGTGGTGTCAGTCACTGACGCGCCAATCACATCGATTAATACCATTAGAAAAGAAAAAATGTCGATAATTAATTAACGTTACTTTTCGTTACAACGTTATCGTTATCTTTATCATAAATTAATTTACCAACGATATAATATATGACTGTACATCGGGTAAAACGCCATTCTTGGCCTCCCTATCAATTGCTATCTCTCAGACCACAGCCTGTGGAAAGAAATCATTTCGAATAATTCAAAGGGATAAGAAAAAGAAAAAAGAGTCCCTGGAAACTCCTTGAATCCCTCGAATCCTGCAGATTAGTGGATTTCTTTACAGAACGAAAAAGAACTCCACGGAGATCAAAGATTACTTTTCAATCGCGCGATTCATCGTCGACGCATTTCTCGACTGCGCGAACGGAAAATGAAAAAAAAAAATTCATTAATTACGCGAAATTAAATTAGTCTCGAAAAATTATAGTGAGCGCGAGTAGTGTTACGTAAAATTAGAAAAAAAAAAATGAAAAAAAATCTCCGAGGGCGCACCACACATGTGTTTAAATCAGAGGCTAGTCACTGGAACGTCCCGCTCTTCCGTATGATCCAACCTGGTCATCGATATGTGGTCCGCGGCGTATCCCTAGCAATCGGCACCTCTCCTGCAATCGTAAAATTCTGAACGTCAATATTCTTCTAATTGCGAAAAAGTAACATCGCGATAAATTAAATCGATTAAAAAAAAACAAATAAAAAAAATCCTCACCTATTTTCGAACAGTAAATCTGCCCGAGAATTGATGAACCAAACGACCAGAAATGAAATGCTCGCTACCAAACTTCCCAGAATAATTGACAGTCTTTCCGTCCCCGCGGACGGTTTTAGGAACATTCTTACGCTGAGAACAGACCACACGGACTCAGTCCACGTTGAGAATTCTCCGGATTTCATATCGTAGCCTATGAAAGGATTAAAATGTCCATTCGTTACTTTATATCTATAAATTTTCGTCGATATTTCATTTTTTTTCTTTTTTTTTTTTTTCAATTTTACTGTACCGTTGATAGTGAACGCCGGACTATACGCCAAGCTATAGTTGGTCGTGGAGTTTATACAGAGTCCCGTGAAATTGTAACCGCCCATCCAAGAGAAACGATTATCGTTGCATTCGCTCGCCTTCATGTCGGGCAATTGTATTCCGGTGAGCAAAACGAGAAGTTGACCGGTCAGACTAGTTGCGGGATTTGGAGCTCTTGTAACGCCGACGTAAAGCGAGAAAACTTGATCAGCCAATTTGGTTCCCGGTGACGACGCCGCGCGAAACAGAGTGCAGTTTGCGCTGACGAGATAACAGGATAACATTTCCGTGATACGATCTTTGATGATTTTCTGGTCGATCTTTGGCGATGGATTTCCCGTTATGTGTTGATAGAGAGAATCGCCTAATTTCGTCGCTACGTTTGTCAAGGAAGCTGCGAGCTTATCGTCGTCTCTGAAACGCGAGAATTTTTTTTTTACACAATCGAAATATTGATTTATGGATTTACAAAAAAAAAAAAAAAAAATTTGTAAAAAAATTTTACCCGAATCCAACGCTGTGCGCGTCGTCGAGCAGACTGTGGTAATATCTGTTTGTGAATTGTTCACCGTGATTAGAAATAACAACAGCTGTGAGGTTCGATTTCACAGCCAAGAAGCTCTGTATCGACGCCGGTGGAACGCTATTTTTCAGCGTAGAGTTCTCGAGCGATAATGACTTTTGAAGCGCCGCTATTAAATCGTTGCCCTCGTAATTGTTTGCATGCATGTATAGCTTGTCGGCGCCTCCAAGCTGTCCGAGTTCGACGACTGCACCGATTTTTCCGATTCCCAACTTTCTTCCACCTATCGCCCTGAAGTTTCCTTGCTTGAGATCCCACGCTAGACGACTCGAGCCTATGTAGTCGAATGCCTCGCCGTTGAACAGGGTGAACACAACATTCGTCTCTGCAAAAAAAAAAAACAAAAAAAAACAATCGTTAGCATTTTTAACGATTAATAAGACATTTTTTATTGATTTACGAAAGAAGAGTTTGCGAGTAGAAAAAAATTGGCTTCCGGTAATACCGGTTAGTAATCGCGGAAAAATTAACTTCCGGTATATCGGTTAGTTATCGCGAAAGAATTAACTTCCGGCAACATTCGTTAATTATCCGCAAAAAATTAACTTGCATCGAAATCTTTCAGTTATCGCGAATGAATTAACTTCGGGAAAAATCCCTAAGTTATGGTCAATGAATTTACTTCCGACAACATCCGTTAATTATTCGCAAACAATTAACTTCCGGCATCATCCGTTAGTTATCCCGAAAGAATTAACTTCCGGATGGAAACTTCCGCTTTCCGGGCGTTAAATCACATCGATTCTACTCACTTCCAACCGTCGCGTTCAACATGTTCATGTAATAGGCAGTGGCGAGCACAGTGACCAAACTCGTTATAGCGCTGTTTCCTCCCGGCGCGAGTCTGTCGAACATAGAATTCGAATCTAGCCGACCGGTAACGAGAATTACGGATTCCGTTTCATCGGTTATCGGTCCCAACGGCCAATGTATATTACGGTCACCCAAAGGATCGCAAAATTGCGTCGGATTAACGTTCCACGGCCACGTACTGCGCCTCAGACAAGATTCCGAATTAACCGCGGCGTACATAAACGATTTCATCTCGAGAGCGCATAGAGATCGTTCGGTTTGTTTTTCCGTGTCGTGAGCGTTGTGCTTGAAAAAACACGACTTTATTTCCTCCAAAAGGGTTTCATTCTGCAACAGAAAAAAATACATCGAAATTTTCAGATTGGCAATTTTTTTTTTTTTTTTTTTTTTTTTTTTCGTTTCGTTTTTTAATAAGACTAACCTGCATGTAGAACATTGGAAACGGCCAATCCTCCATGAGAAAATTTGAACCAAACGGATTCCATGGTTTTTTATCGTTGCATTTTTTGTATCCGGAATATCGGTTGGGACAGGTGTCCTCCGGAGAGTAATCCGCCGGAATCGACTCGCTGGTATTTTTTGCGAGTAATATGCCGTTTATATTGTTCGTCGCTTTCAGACGATTGAGAGTTTCTCTCGTAAACATGGAAAAAGGCATTACCACCGTGTAGGGGCCGGCGGTACTCTCTTCTTCCAGCCATTTCAGATCGGCTGCACCTTCCACCAGATGAATTACTCCAACACTACCTGATCTACTGGCTGCAAAAATGTTTCGTTATTAAAATAACGATTTTTTTTTGTTTTTTTTTTTTTTTCGATAAATTAAAAGCGATTTATTTAATTCGAACGGATCGAATGATTGGGCAAATTAGATCGATGAGTCATGAAACATCGAACGCGTATCATTTTTTACTCGTATATTTGATATGGATAGCGATTTTTTTTCGCGCGATGTTTTATACTCACAGGAACAGCCGAATTGATGAGTACCGTTGTGTTTACGAAAACAAGCGGCCACACCGTCGACCGACATATAAATCATATCTTTGATCCTCTCGGCGCACACTGGACAAAACGAACACAATAAATCGCATACACATCCTGTGAATAACCCAAAAACTCCCAATCGAACTCGTTTACTCACCGCTATTCATCGCGATAAATAATATGAACAATCGAATATCAATTAGACGCGTCATTTTACAATGTGATTTTTTTACTTGTCAAACTATCGAAAAAGAAAAATAAATCATGTATAGAAAGCACGGATCGAAATCCGTTTTTTCTTTTTTATGGTTTGGAGGCGAAGTGATACACACACGGACTGTGTTATTCGCTCGAGACGGTTCGAGATCCATTTAATCGATGTTTGTTCGAGATTTCGCTCTTACCAACAGTCGGACTATTTAATTCCGTGAAAAAAAAAATTCACAACCGCGCGTAATTATTAATTTTTGAGACGATAAATGCGAAAAAAGATGATAAAACTTCGGTAAGACTTACCGATGATCTTTATTAATGAAAAACGATTTTTCAATGTATAATATATGTTTATTGCTATTCTGTAAACATAGAAATATTTAATTTACATTTTCTACAAATCTAATTACGATATCCAAACGTATCGAGTATCGTTATCACGAATAATAATACACTTTCTATAAAAAATATTTCTGTTATTTAACGTTTATAAAAATATTGTAAATTATGTACAAATATAGGTTTGTAGAGGATTTTCCGTAATCAATCGGAAGCTTTTTTTTTTTGTTACTATTCTATGCGGTAAAAAAAAACGCAAGTTAATTAGTTAAATATAACAATTAACGATTAAAACGTAGAGTACTATCCGAGATCATGGAGTTTGCGAAAAACGAGTTCCATCTCAGGTCGATCTCTTGCTAATCTATTGGAACACCATTTACCGAGTACCATTAAGTTGGGATAAACGACTTTAGGCTCAACGCCGGCTTTCTTGTCCATTAAAAGCCCCAAATCATGATCGTTCCAGCTGTCGACAAATTCCTTGAGAAATTTATACTTTGGTCGAGATTCGTCGTAAGCCGAAAGTCCCGTTGCTAATTCGAACAGAACGATACCGTAGCTGTAAGTATCGATTTTCGTTGACAAACTTTTGCCGCGAAGAAACTCGTCCGGCAAATAAGGTCTCGTGCCATGAACTTTGCTGACCTGTGAAGAAAAAATTACGTTGTTTGTCATTTACGTTATTACGTTATTCCGGTTTAGATTTTGCGTTATATTCTCCGTATTCATCTAGAATTTAAATCCAAAAATGCACCTTCATAGATTCTTTTTCGGGACCTTCTCTCGCGAGTCCAAAATCACCGATTTTGGGTTCGAAATTTTTGTCCAACAAGATATTGGCGCTCTTGATATCCCCGTGAATGAGTGGCTTGTCGCCGATCGTATGTAAGTACTGCAATCCTCGCGCGGTACCCTTCGCAATCTCGTGCCGTTGCATCCAACTGAGAGGTACGGTCGTTCGTCTTAACAACAGTTTATCCTCCAGCGAACCATTCTGCATGAATTGGTAGACGAGACACGGCGCCTCGCCGACCAAACTATACGCGTACAGCGGCAATATATTTTCGTGAGGACGAGAATTCAATATTTTGATCTCTCGGAGGGACTGCTGAAGCTGTATTATGTAGCTACTGTCGGACTCGGGACCGCGGCGTTCAATCTTCTTTATCGCGACGTCCGTATTCTTCCACGTGCCTGAAATACCAGAAGAATATCAACTTAAATTCACGAATTTTTTTTTAATAAAGAAAAATAAGAATTTATGTTTATTTATTAAAAATTTTCGTTGTTTTTTCACAATAATAATAATATTATTTTTCTTTATTATAAACATTTTTTTTTTACAATAATTTTTTTTTTTTTTTTTTTTCTAGCAGTTTTTTGATAATGCAATTTTTTTTCGTTTAACGTACCTCTGTACACCGTTCCAAATCCTCCTTTACCCAGTATATTGCGTTTGCTCCATTGTTCCGTCGCGAGTGCCAATTCTTCGTATCCAATTTGCGGCAATGTGGATTCCGTGTTGCTGAATGGCAGAGTATTAATATTTTTGGAACTCGAAGCGATTTGTTGAAGAATTGGCGACAATCGTGACCCGGGAACAGGCGACGCAACGAGTAAATTGTTGGAATTGCTTGGCGCCGGCATATGGGGAGCCGCTAGTTGAACGGGTTGATTGATTATTTTGTGAGATTCTTCTCTCGGATTTTCCGCTATGACGACTTTTGGAACGACGGGAGGGCGCGGCAAACTCTGATTGAAATTTTGAGCGCCGATTTTGAGATCTTTGGAATTTTTGTTTCGTCGGCTCTGTCCCAAGACACGTTGAAGATTTCCCTCGCCGTTGTCGACAAGCGCATGAAATCTTTGCTCCACGAAGGGTTTCAAGGGTACCATTGCCTGATAGTGTTCCATCTTTGAGAGCAGAATAAATAACTCGAGAATTGTGTGATTGTAGTGACCCCAGAGAGTGAGTAATTCGTCCATTGGATTTTTTTCTTTTCGTAAATTTTGAATCGTAAGAGTGTCGTATTTCATCCAATTACCTGTGAATTTTATACGCTTCGTACAAATTTCATTCGATTTGTAACATTTGAAACGTGATAATTAACGTATGGAATGCTCACCTGCCAGTTCCTCCCACTTGTCATTTTGATTTAATATTTTACAGAGTTCCGATCGCTCGAAAAACGGCAAGTTGTAGACGTATTTTATATTTTTCGCTTTTTCGTCAAAATCGGACGACGCCATCGCGTTATTATGGTAATTAGTTTTGAAAAATTGTGATTCGTGTTATTACTATGAGATAAACGATAACACAACTTGAAGGTTATGAATACGAGGAAATAAGCGCGCGGAGACTACGTCATTGAAACCTGTGGTTTTGAAATTATTCATCAGGGCACTCTTACCGCAACAAGAATCTTGTGCGACGACACACGATCTACAGCTATCTACAGATAATATCGCGCGGAAGGGGGGGCGATGAAATCGTTCGGTGAATCGATATATGCGTGACGTCACGCGTCACACCGCTTCCAGCAGTGTTGTCATATTCTCGGCTCGCGTTTCACGGAGTACTTGTTTATTTTTTCCTTTATTGCCTAACACTTTAGTGAGTTAAGAAGAAGAACAGCATCTTTAGTTTCGTAGCTTAAACGCGACTGTCTCGGGATATGGGTACGTAAAGGTACGGTCAATGTTTGCGTATTAAATGTCGATTGGACTCCCTTCGCTTGTTTTAACCCCCGCCGAGTGCACAACGGTGTTCGGATCCTTTGCAATGTACACGACACGTCTTCGAAATCTCATATTTTCGATTAAATACCAAATGATATTTACTTATCTAATAGGTCGTATCGAAACTTCGCAGTGTCCCAAATGAAATAATAATACGATTAAAATTTAAAAAAACAAAGTACGAATCAAAAATAATAATTTTTTCAGTCATCTTCGTCGTCATGTAAAACAGGTAGTGCGAAGGCGTATTAAAGGGTGTAGTCGCGGGTTCGGTTTTAGTTTCCTTAGATCTGTGCGTATTTATACATTTTCTATTCTTCTCCCCATGTTTTATCGTTTTAATTCACCCCTCGGACCCGCGAGTCTTATCTCTAGTAAATAAGTGAACTGCTTTAAAGGGGTTATATAGATTATACAAATTAGTCAATAATAATTATTGGATTTAATAACACAATCCATACGCAATGTACAATCAACGAATTCAGTGCATTCAACGTCGTATGTGTAACAGCCGAAAGTAAACAATTCAAACGATGTCTCTATTGCAAAGAACTCGTGGCAACGAGTTGGGAATCATGTCGGTAGTTGAGGTTTTAAGGTACAGCGTACATATCATTGCATCGATGTTAACATCGTTATATATGACATTGACGTTTGAAGCACCTTAAATAAATTAACGATTTTTTATCGTTTACTCGCCGTTTATTCGTCACTGATGGTTAAATTAAGGGTGCAAGTAGCGGTATTCCTATCCAATTTTTTCACGGTGGACGGATTCGTTAGGCATTTCTTGTAAAATGCAGAAAAATAAAAATACATTAACTTACGGCAGAAAAGTTCTCCATCGACATAAGATATAATTTTCCGGCGGTGATGGTACACGGATCCACAGACCGTCTTATGAACAGAATAATCAATCTTCTCGATCTTACGGACATAAGGTACCATTTAGAATCGTATCTGTGTGGATACGAAAAATGATTTTATTCGTCAATGAAATATTCGAAAGTCTTAACTATATTGCGTATTACGTCGGTAACGAACTTACGCAGAGTCTCGAATCATAGCACTGGCCTGCATAATCCAATGACCGGGTAAAGTAATACACAAAAGATGACCAACTTGCGCGAGATTGAGACACGCAAATTTTATAACGTCCTGCGACGCGGTCGATTTCGCGACCGTCTACACGAAGAAAATCCGAAATTATCCCGATGTGGAGATTTACAGTAGAACCCCATTCGCCGATGTCGCATTGACCAAAGAGCGGAATAATCGCGTCTTCCGAGTTTTTTTTTCCCGCGCACGCAGGAAGTTCCCGCACGCGATTATAATCATAAATTATAATTTATGCAACTTAAAAAAAAAAGAAAAAAAAACGAAAAGCTTCACATACTCGTTTACACTATTCATCAGTTAAGTCTAAAATTGTACCTAATTTGGCCATTTAGATCGGAGTAACTCGTACGGGAGACTTTTTTCCGGTATTGAAAGATCGAAAAAAAAAAAGTTCAAAGTTAATTTAGAATTATTTCGCGATTTATTATAGTTAAATGGGGCAATTGAAGGTACCGGCGCGTCGAAAAGATCGAACGTATGTTTACGATTTCGATTTTTCGGGAATTCTTGGGCTCTGTGCGTCCCGGTTAATCGGAGTTCTACTGTACAAGAAAAAAAAATGTCACAAAACATACCCGAGCGCCCGTGCAACTCATAGCCAACACGTTAAGACCGATTGCAATGCCGAGCGGCCACTCGCACGTCGATTCCATCAGTTGTACGTACCTTTCGCCGGGGAAAATTATAGGGAATAGTTTTAACAATCTTATCCTCACAAAGGTAACAGATATGTGTGTCCTGTGGGTATAGGGTGATCCCTATCTGTAGACATTGATGTATTACGGCTATTTACGTTTCGGGGAAACATTTCGTTTAAGTCGCATCAACACTTTGGTACTGTGAAACCTTATAACAGTGCAATTGCTCTGAATTGCGTCGTCACTTACTTTATAATCTTCTTGTGTCTCTCGATGCAATGAACAAGCTGTTGATAATGAATTTCATCTCTTTCGTCCGATGTTAACGCTTTACTGGATTTTTCATTCTCTTGCGTAATGTTCTCCAGATGATGTCTGTATCCATTTTTATTTTAATCCTTCGTCAGCACCCATATTTTTCGTACCTACCGTTGGCACACTGGGAATTTGAAGTTTTCATCAGAGTTTCAATATATTCCGAAATTTTAACATTTTTTTCTAAATTCACACCGAGAGAAAAAAATGGTTGTGGCAACTATATAAATTCGTAATTAAATCGCGCGATAGTTATCTATAAGTCTATAAAGAAATAACTATCGCCGTATTTAACTAATGTTTTCGTAATGGAATTACCGATGTAATTTTGTTCCGTCAATTATAAATTAGTTGCGATAAATGTCTAATAACCTAATGTAACTAATTGCAAGTTATTGCCACAAATACTACAATACTACTATAAGTTATTAACTTATAAAGATTGTTTAATAGTTGCCATCATTATTACGATTTCTCTGAGTTCAGCATTACTTTTCAGTCTCAAATACATCGTCCAATAATAATTGATAAAATCGAATATTTGAAATATTCATTAATAAAATCAAATTAAAACATTTATTATTAATAAAAATTGAAACTTTTCGACAAATATTTCAAATTCCTTTTTTTACTGCACTTTCAAATTCCCAGTGTGCTCGCGGAGGGTTAACCTATAAACTATGACGATTTTTTTACGATAGATCGCGATATCTGTTCTATAAAATTTTCTAATTATCACAATATTCATCGATGATGTATCACCTCAATACTTCGATTGTTGCGCAGGCGTGTTGCGACATTATCATGTAAAGGGAATCGTGAGCGACGTACATTTGCATTCCCGCAAAACATATTGCGATTGCGTGAATCATCAATAAGGTGTAATACTTATTGGGATCAATGCCGTATTCAGCCTGAAAAACTAATCGGTGTCTCGAGTAGTTTAGCGGTGCAACGTAATCCATAATGACCCCCGACACCGGCACTGAAATCCATGCCGCTATCATGAAGTTGATTGCCACTAAAACGAGATTTCGATTTAACGAATGATCGATGCATTCTTCGATCGACAATTACTCTCAATCATATTTTGCTCAACTGACTGAAATAGGATATAGCGTAAGATCTTCCTTTCTCCCCGAATTCATGAAGAATTTTTAATTCCGTCGAAGATTGACGCGAGGATTCCCAGTAGTCGCGAATATCATCGACAAGCTGTCTTAACTTTAACAGTCATGGCTCGTGAAAATGAAAACCTGAGTTTGACAAAGACATTTGCCGAACTCAGTGAAATTTATTGAATTTTTTTTTTTTTTTTTTCTATAGTTAAGAAAACTCATTAATGTTTAATCCTTTGCGAGTCACGTGGCATTAAATTATAACCGAATGGGACGAGGAAACGGCGGGGATAATACGATTTCATGGTAAAGGTGGCAGTGTACTGTTTGTATTATGACTTATAAAGGATTATATCGAACAGATAGTTTCTCGTAAAATGACAAATTGCGCGAATTTTTAACGACGGCAAATTGTTCGTTGCAAAATCGGGAAAATAATGGGTATTAAATTCTTTAGATGTTACATAAATTTATGATTTCGAGTTGAAGGTGTAATGAAATTTTAGATGTTTATATTTTTCGCGATTGTTTCGTGACTACGATAATCTCGTAAGAATACGAGAAAAAATCGAAAAAAAATAAAATAAAAATAAACGATTTATTCAACGAGACGTATAAATTATCGGGAGCTCCCGGCACGTACAGCTCTTCCTAATCACCGCTTTTCCTACTGTCGTCATATGATGGAACGGCGCTTAAGTAATACTTTGCCGATTGCTTTGGCAAATCCCAATAGTCTCAATGTAGGAATCTTCCTATACAATCTTCAATTCCATTTGATTCAATTGTGCAAAAAAAGATATTTTTTTTCCTCACCTTCGCGGTATTAATGATCATAAAGATAATCTTAACGCCGGCCCCGGAACCCGATATGACGCATGCAACGCCTTCCATAAAAAGGTCGATATTCTCCCATGACGTTACCATCGCCACTGACTAAATGTATGGATTTCGCTCAGTATTTACAGTAAGGGAGATTGGGGCAAAATGGCCACCGAGGCGAAGAATTCCAATTTTGTCGAAATTTGTTACTTCTAGTATTTCCACGTTTTCTGAACGAAAAATGTGAATTTTTTTTTATAACGATTCAATGTTATCAACATTTTTTCATATTAAAAAAAAATTATTATTTTTATTCTCGAAAAATACAAACAAAAATATTTCGTTAAATATGTATACATTTTTCGTATTACTGAAAAGTACAAAATATAAATTCCGAAAAATCATCGGTATCATTAACTACGGCGTGAAAAAATGTGTTGATCTCTTATGTTAAATAAAAATGTTGATAGGTCCGCCAAATTTTACTTTGTTTAAAAGTCCTTCAAGAAACTATAAAGTAAATTTTAAGGCTTAAATTTTGTTCACTTCGTTGCCTATTTTGCCCCTTTATCCTTCGAAGTAAATTGATAAAATTCGTTGCATCTGAACACTTCGCGACAACGCCTACCATCGGTATCAGAAGGCTACCAGCGAGAATTAAGAAAACGGAAGTTCTAATACTTCTTTCTAAAATAGACTGGAAGGGCCACTGTCCGAAAAAGCAAAGTAATCGTTTAGTGTACACGTAATATCGGTCTTCAAATATATCTTCGATATTCGCAAAAGTAACGTCTGTTTGTTTTATCGTTGCCATTTTATATTCCGTTTTCTGCTTGTGAAATGTCACACGATATTGTGATACGGATGTACAAGTCGAGACGGAAAGAAGTTTACGGCAAGTGGCGCAGACGTGAATAGTGCAATTGCGAAGTAGTGCGATAAAAAACTCCATAATACTGCAAGATTATGATGATAGCGAGCGACAAATGTGCATAACTCGACGACGAAAATTGACCTATTAGGGGATTTAAGGCTTTCCCCATTCATGCATACTAACTGTTGCGTGCAAGTAAAGACGAACAATGATGGTGTTGGAAAAATTTGCATAGTTTATTAGCCGCCAGGTGGTGCGAGCAGAGTGACCCTTTCGCTGAAGCAATGACGCAAAAACCTTGTGGTCAGTCTGACACTCGCGAAAGTGGTCTCAAACCAATACGAATAAAGATAGAAGGGTAAACGATAGTGTCTAGTAGACGGCCCAAGTGCAATTAGACGAACAAACGGCGCCCGGGTGCCTCAACATGCAGCACTTGAAGGGTTGTCGCGTTCTGCAAGATCCCGAGACATCGAGTGACCGAAGTCGAAGTCTCGTTCGGACTTTAGTGTAGTATTATGAGGTTTACTTGATCTGCTTTATCGTCAAAATCGCATCAATCCACCGCCCGAAGAACGGCTGTAAAACCGTCTGATGGTTAAATGACAAAAATTAACCGAGAAAACCACTAAAAAATGGGCTAAAATTTCATTATAGTGATTTTATCATGAAATACTTCCAAAATCGGCGTTTATGGTGGTTTTCTGACGAACCACCGTCGAAAAAACCGCAAAACCGACGTCTACTACAATCCTCAGCGCTATGGTTTTCGTTACCAACATGTAGCGTATCTGAAGGCTAAAGGGTTTACGCACTGTGTATAACCATAGGACGTTTGCCCTTTAGCCTTCAGGAGCGCGATATGTCGCCACCAAAACCACCGCTAAACCACCGCGAAACCACCGTCGCGGAAAATTGAAACTGTGGCGACGCGCAGTTAACTTGTGTTCCTTAATCAGCGTTTTTTGCGGTGATTTTCATCGGGATTTTCATGATTACTTGATTTCGTAGGAATGGTTTGATCTGTTATCAGTATGGATCTCAATTTATTTTGCAGTTAATGAATTGATCTCACGGCGTTGGACTTTGTCCACTTGCTTTGCATTTTTTTGGATCGGCGACGCCATTCGTTGAATTTCCTTTTCGTTTTTTCTTGAAATTTGTACTTTTGTAAGTACCTTTGTGAATAACTATCTTTCCATCCGTCTGTTCATTCAAACCGAATCTTTAATAGAAATTATGGCTTCATGAAGGATAACCGTTGGTTTTTCTATGACTGAAAGACTATTTTTAACGCTGATTCGCAGATTGGAGGTTTTGACTTTGAAATCTTATGCACAATATAAAGTGCCGCGTTCGCTGAAGTGCGTAAAGTAGATATGGAAATCTTGAGCTGAGTCTTCGTCTTACAGAGTTGAAAATAAGGTGATTTTTTTATTCTGTTTTTATACCTTTTTCTCCATTTTTTAAGCACTCCATTCCGTCGTCTCGCTGATCAAGAATCTTCGATTTTCGATATAAACGGCTGAGTGCGGAATATACAAAATTTTCTCACTGCTAATGATGAATTGCGATTGTTACCCTATTTCTTCATTTCATACATTTCATTTCATAAAAATTTTATTCTCATATTCTTAAATCTTAAAGTTTGTTTTGTTTTTTTTACCACAAAAAGTTATTTAGTTTCTCACTGAGACTTAAGCTGCTAGTCGTTCGGTAATAAAAATAAATATTTGATTATACGCTAATTTTCTATGGTCGACATTTTCTCATTGGAATGTTTCTATGAAAAACTGAAGACTCAGGGAATTTCGGAGTCTGTAACGCGTCACAATTCTGAACACTAAATGTTGTTCAGTATTAAATTTTGTGAGAATCAACGAATACATTTTTAAATGAGCATTTAAGTTTCAATAATTGCGACGTCTCAGCAGGAAGAACTTAAAACGAACGTTTGGAAGACATCGGTTATAACAACTTTGCTATCTGGTTGCAGTATTAACAAACGTTTTACAATATTCATTGATAAAAATTAGTTAACACACCATCGTCGACGACAATCGAAGCGCTCGTTTCGCTTGACTATTACATTTTCTATTTTTTTTTTTTTTTAATTGAGCAAAACACCCCGTTAAACTCTAAATTGTACATTATGTCTAAAACTACGATTCACGATTTAACGTGGAAAAATAAATATGTACACTTATAACGTCCACAACCCGATTATAGACAATATCATTCGTTGTGAAATAAAAAGGATTTTTTTTTGAAATTTCAAAAAAATATCGATGAAAATCAACGTTGATAATTTTCGACAGTATTTGCGGACATTCTTTACGTTATTTTGCGTTACGAGTTTTTCTGTTGTAAGCTTCTTTGCTATTGGGCATCGATGATGCGACTTTTAACTTTCGCCATTTCTCTGACGGCTATACAAAACTATGTTGAGCGTTCGTTGACTTATACACTTCATTACGAATTTTTTTTTTCTTTTTTTTTTTCGGTAATAAGCGTTTAATAATTGTAAAACTTCTCGAAAGCGCATGATGAGCAATTGAATTGGCACATTATTCCGATACATATATTGATGTACTATGTGCAAATTATCGATGCGCGACAAATCTAATTCAGTTCCGAATTTGTCGCGCATCGCGATAGTTCGTTAGCGAAAAGTTACACACAAGTTGAACGACGAAGAACGAAGCTACGAAGTTGGATGTGAGACTCTATCCGAACCTTTGATTCTTAATTTGCTACCGATTTTTATCCGAACAAATCGGTTTTCGACGTCATTTTCTTAACTGTTGGCAAAATTCTGATAGCCGTGTATTGTCCGTAATTCAGCGCTAATCGTAATTCAACACTATCCCTCCGGTCGCCTGTGGCGTTGGTAATTTCGGTGTGTTGCTGATTCAGTACCCAAAGAGTACCGATCAATGAAAGAACGAATGTCGTAACTCCTGTTACCGCGAGAGCATAAATCGTCACGATCTGAAACGTCGGACAGACGTTCAGCAATAATTTCATCAGAGTCAAGAAATAGTCCGGTAGCTTCGGAATGTCCTGAAACAAAAAAATTTCATTTCGTGTAGAAAACAATTATAAATCGTGGAAACTTATTAAAAGTTTTAATTACCTCGAAATTCATCTTAAATACGCGAAGTTTTATGCGACAAAGAAAATTTCAACTCACCACCTCCGTCCAGAAGATCGGTACAATTAAATCGTTGAAAGGTTTAATTTTAGGATTGTATCTCGTATGAGACATTATAAGATTCGTCTGCAGTCGCGACTTTATGTGAAGCGGCACTCCGATGTCCTGCGACATAGAATTCAATTATTATAGTCAATCATTAATCAATTATTATTATAGAATTTAATTCAGTTATTTTCCCGAAACAACGATTTTCGGGTGAAAATTCGTTTTAATATCGTTGATAATCTCACCGGTTGTATAATAATGTTTGTCCGATGTTTCTCCCCGTCGGGATGAAGGCCCTCGATGTGTTCGAAAAAACTTGGATCGCTGTCGAGGAAATGCGGCATCGATACGGCGGTCGGTATATCTGCAAAAATTGAATAATCTCATTAGTCAAGAAAAATTCTCCGCCTTTTTTTGTTCGACATTCGCCTACGCGGAAAATGCATTTTTAATTACTAATCGTTCCATCAACGCGATTATAACTTCGTGAATATCGCGTATCGATTAATAATTGTCGTTAAACGACTACTTGTTGTAATTACTCGGAGACCCGGAATCTCCAGTTAATTTTTTTCTATCATTATGGATAATTTATCGTCGTCGCGAATATTAAGTTAAAAAAAAAAAAGTACCGACTGCATCTTGACTTTGCGTATTAAGTTTCAATTTTTTCCTTAACATCGGGAAGAGTTATTTTACAAGATTAGCGACAATAAATATAATACGGAAATTGCAATCTCAAGCTGTCGACAAGACTCATTCGCGAAGAGATGTAACAACGTTGCATTGTCGACGATAATAGCTCTGCTCCATCACGATATCGAATAATTCTTTTTCAAATCATTTTCCGTATTCTTCTTTGCGAGAATATCGCGTGTCCGTCGTCATTGTCCTACTTGTCGAATTACCGGATAATAATTTCAAAAGTCCGCGTCAAGGATACAATGGAAACTGTGACACGGTGACAAAAATGAAAATGCAACGATCGAATCTAATAGTCGATATGCACTGTTCGTCATGCTGCATAACTCACGTTACTTGAATGATATGCCCTTTATCTGTTATAAAGACTCGTAGAAAATTATTTTTTTCTTTCTTTTAATGTAAAACACGCGATACATTTGTCCTCTTGACTTGTATTCAAGGAAACGCTATTTTTCTCGTATCTGAAAAAGGAAACGCACGCGACAGGCACGCGATCGTTTTCCTTTCTATTGATCCCGACTCTCGCGGCCGTTGGGATTTAATCGGAAGGTCATAAATTAATACCGAAGCATCGAAAGCATTGCATAAGCGCGCGGATGATAAAGCAAAGTTCATAGGCTGACATTTTGCGAATCGTTACGCGACACTTGTACCGCACTCGACCGAGAAAGTTATCTTTTTCGCTCATTAATACGAGACGAGGATCGGCCAACTAACAACTAAAAGTTATGTGTACCCGTTAAATTATTCACTGCAATGTCTTACTACGTCGAAGCTTATTGCTTCCTCATTGCTGAGCATATCAATGGCTAATTGCATAAGTTAATTAACGGCGGACACCGTGCAAACAATTCTTCGATTCAGAGATGAAGAAAAAAAGTCGATAGTTCGTCTCTAAGGAAGAGAAGAAAGAGGAAGCCGTTCGTTCGGTAACTTCCTTATCAATCCACGGAGACGCGGGGTGATTAGGCGTAAAATATTGAATAGCTAATCGAAAGGATTATCATTGCTACACGTGCGAAAATGAACGATAGACGATATAGCGATTAGAAAAAAAAACGCATCGGACTGCAAAAAAAAAAAAAATATTGATAAAATATAGATAAAGAAATTTGGTGAAAATAATGAAAATTACTTACTGTAATAACACGGAGTTATATCGGAAAGTCCTCGTTTAAGGCACTTCTTCTTGTTGCGACAGTAACACTCGTTGTCGGGATTCATATCGGGCGGATCGAGAAAATTATCGGGCAAAGAATATCGCCAACCGACGAGACCGTATTCCGTTTCTACTTCTTCTTTAAATTCTATCGGAAAAGCGCGACAAAAGGCCTTTCTGTAGACTCTGAATACAGCCGATTTGTCGAGATGCATCGGCAGCAAGAGACCCTCCGTCATACCTTCGATTCTGTTGCAAAATGTATTGCTGCAACAAAAAAGATCGTTTAATAAGTAAAAACGCGAATTCCTCATTATTTTATCTATGCGTTGCCCTGCGATCTCTCGTGAAACATTTTTTGCAATAAACAAGTTGGTCGACCGATTTGTCGTATATAGTCGATGCACCGGACGTAAAAGACGATCGATAAGCGACGGAAATAAGAGAGATAAATAATCCAGAAGTCTCCAGCGATAACCGCAACCGAATGTGGAACAACTATCCGCGTCTTCGAAAGCGTCGCGTTAATCCATTTTATTCATCAGCATTTGCGGTTAGCGTGAAAAATTCTTTGCGCTAAAATTCTCGTGCGAAATACGGCTATCGAAGGAGAATACTCACGCGGGATTCGGCTTGTTATCCTCCTCGTCTTGCCAACCCCAGTGGGGAACTCCTGGACTCCAATTGTACCTCTCGATACTCAAGTAACGACCGATTTCCTCCGTCATATTTTCGTTGTGTCGGACATTCATATTTACCACGTTATTTCCGTCGTCGTACATCTGTGAAAAAGAACAGAAATAAACGAACTTTAAGGCTTCGACTTCCTCAATGAAAGCGTTCGGAATGTATTATCGTTGTTTTACGTATATACAACGCATTATACTTTCTCTTGAGAGATGCGCGACCCTCTCTACTCGATCCAATTTCTCGCCAATGTTCGATAAGAGTAATTCTAACGCATCGGCATTCCATGAATTACAATTAATTACATAAGTACATCAACAGCGTTGCTGTTGCATTTCAATTCACAATCACAGCTATGATATCGGCATTTTCTTCATTTTTTTACCGCAAAGCCTGTGCAGCGAGTTTCGCTGTACGGAGCGATCAATGATATTGCGAACGCGTCCGATTTTAGCCCGGAGCTCTTTACTTTCCGTCCGATATTAATATTATACCCACGAGCTATAAAACTAACGACGATAGAAATACTGTGTCAATCGACAAATGAAAATTTCCAATGAAATCGCTATTACGAACGATAATCGATCGATGTCGCGTCGGCCAACGACCCAACGATCTCGATTTGTCGATCGATGCGATTGCGAAAGATTTGCGCGAACGCTTTGCGGAGAGCAATCGATGAAACTATAGCACTTGTATTCTCCCGTCTGAACCTCGTGAATGAACGGCGTAACTTCCGATCTATCGATCTTTTTTTTTTTTTTACTATTAATCAAAATGTCGCGTTACTCAATCGCGTCTTCGCAGAGCGTTAGAATTTATCATATATGCTTCTCAACACATATTATAATATAGTAAAGCGAATTTCTTCAGTCATCGAGAGACGCGTGACGTTTTTTTTTTTTTTTTTTTTTTTTGTTTTTACACCGTCGGAGGCGTAATGAAGCTAAAAATAAAATAGAAAACGAGCGCTTGGAAAAAATATCGAAGAAGGTGAAAAAAAAAAGTACGATCCGTATAGATCGCGTTAAATCAACTTGGAAATCGTATGCAGTGTGCGCACAGTGAAAGGATCAACCAGACGGGCTTCGCGTTGCGAAAAAGAAAAGTTATAAGTAGCAGGAGCAGTTCTTACACGACGCAGTGTCGCAATATTCTGCACGAGTTGTGCGTTTATGCGTGCGCTTTCAGCGTACACCGGTCACGGAAACTCTGGTTCGGTGTGTATCGCATAATTGTAATATTCTCGAGAACACAATTTGCCAATGACATATGATTATCGAAGTGGAAAGTATTAAATGTCGAACTACAGAGTTCGATAGATCGATAAATCGATTATAAATATCGACTATTTGGTCACAAAGTAAAATTATATTAAAAAAGAAGACACGATATTCGGGAAAAATAATCGCCGACTATAACTCACCCTATCGAGAAGACCGAACTTTTGGAAATTTATAAACTTCGGGACTATTCCACCGGCGAGACGGACGAGAGGATCGTTGTATCCCCATAGATATTCGTAAACTGTGATGTTTAGTATCGGCTGACTACCGAGATAATTAGCCAATTGCGTTAGTGGATAATTCACGAAGAAACCGGCATCGGCGATCGCCGAATACACACCCTGTGAACAAAAAAGAAAAATGTGTTTTTGAGGATAAATTTGGACGACGTAATTTCGGAAAAATCTAAAAACGAAAGAATTTTTGTTTTTTTTCTCAAACATATTTTTATCTTTTTCGCGTTGAATGGATGACGAAGCTGCGGTTAGGCGAAGCGTGCGGCGTGAGTCGGGAGATCGGTTAACCGGATTTTGTGCGAAAAAAATACAATGCATAATGCATTGGACACGTTAACGAGAGGCGAATGCCAATCGTTCGAATAATATTATCTGCAATTCCGTATATCGGTTTATGAAAACAGAAAAAAATAGTAGCAAACGAATTCTCATTATAGTTTATTGTCTACGGATTCATATTAGCATTATGTTCAGTGGAATAGCAGTTCAACTCTAAACATATACACGTTTAGCGTTGATATACATGCCGCACCGGTGTGCCGAACGAACGTTTAACTCGTTAGTCAAACAGTTTTTTATGCATCACCTGTGTTACAAATACCCTAAGAATATCGTCACAATCGGGCGTTCCTCGCGTCTTTTTTCTGTCCATTTTTTCCGTACATTCCTCGTGCATCGCGTCAAGAAAGATCAGACCTTTGACTCGATCGCGAATAATTTTCTAATTTTCCAATCTTACAATTGCGCATACTATTTGCTCTTCCGTTGCACTGGAGAGCGACGCGCACTGGTTTTGTCGGATTGTGTCGTTAAGTCGATAATCATTTATGCATCCCGGTGAGATATTCGATCGGTCGATAACAAGAAAATCAATTGCGGAATGTATATGGAAATTTCGCGACATTCCCGTCGCGACGAATTTCCTCAAAGAAAATTTAATTTTTTCCACCATCCGTTTGTTCTTATTTTCCTCATTTCTTTATTAAAAAAGAATTGTTTTTCACGTTGCAGAACTATTTATACCAGGAAACGGTGTGAAGAGGTCGTTGATGAGAAATCTTTGTGATTGCAACGAGGAAGAAGGAAATTAAGCGACAAGAAAGCAAATTTTTCATTGTCACTGGATGATTCAACACTGTCAGGTATGAAGATCGAGACTCCGTCGGAAACTGAATGCGCGTAATCGAAAAAAAAAAAAAAAAAAAAATTAATTGATTGATTATTTACGATGTGCAGCCATTTTATCTACAAGTTCTATTCGCAAAGGATACGGATACGGATACGAAGCAAAAAAGACGAAATTAACGATTGAAGACCGGAATTCGTCGTTGAATAGCGACAAAGTTTAATTATTTACGGATACGTTTCGTGAATTAACTGCTTCAATGACTCGTAAGAAAAATAATTAAACTATAAACTATCCATCGTCAGTAAAACGACAATTTTCATAATTTTCTGTTAATTAAGTGTTTATTCGTCAATAAAAATGATGTTTCGCGTAATGTGAACATCAAAGATGAAGTTTTATGTAAATTTTTTTTACCCGGTGCTTTTTCTTATTCCATCAACTATTCGATTAAACATGCATCGCGGAATAATTGATTGAGAGATCGAAAAAAAAAAAAAAAAAAAATGGCATTGATGATTTACTCGCGAGAATTATTGATGGTAAAGTTCTACTCGTTCGATCGATTTATGAATTGTTTTGTCAGAATCGTGTGAACTTAATGGTGATGCGATTATATTTTATTTTCTTACCAGCATCGGAATATTTGGAACGACAACCAAATCTTTTTCGGGATCACCGACCGAAAGTTCGCGATCGAAGGTAACCGTTCTTCTTGGTTCGTAAGTTATTGTACCATTGTCGTTCCATGTTACGTTCTCGTTGATTAAAAATTCTCTGCCGAAATGGATAATGAAAGCATTAGATTTACAGTGGTTATTGCTGACTAACGATCGAAAAAAAAAAAAAAAAATTACTTACCGGTAAACGTAAGGACCGATTTCTTGAAGTTTCAGTTTCTCCTCGCCGCTCATAAATTTATCCGCATTTGTTATGTTGAAGATGTAGACTTTGACGAATACATCGATGACGTCGGGCTTCTGCCAGAGGCGAAAGGTCGTAGAACCGGGTTTGATGGGAATGTTCTGCGGAAACGCCAAAAAACAGAATAAGCTTTACGTATACATTTTTCGGCGAATTCCCGAAAATACCTCAACTGTTCGTACGCATTAATATTCTCAATTATTCGAAAAAAAAGTTCATTCTCAATCGATAATCGCGAGTTATTCTCCAACCCCTCGCGTACGGAGGACGTTGAAATAGGTCCGAATTTTTCGACCAGTCGTTACCTTTAATCGACTCGTTTAGCTATTAAAAATTGCGAAGAAATTCTGAGAAAAATTGTAAAATGACGTTCAATTGTTGTTTTTTCGATACTTCAACGAAATTTTTTTACGCTTTTGCGTAATATTGTTACGAGGAAATGAAATTATCGTTCTACTTGACCGGCAAAAAGTCTCTCGTAAGCGTGGAGCTAATTTCTGTGGCATTTTTTTTTATTTCGCTTGTAATTTCGTTAATAATGAGAGAATATTTATTTATACGATATTTCTACAGAATATATGATGTATATATATTATATATTTGTTATACTCACGTAATCGAATAGCAACTTAAGGGGATTGACGGCGTGAACTGCATACGCCAGAGCAGAGCAGACAATCCCCACCATGAATAGAATTATACATTCTGAAAAAAAAAAAATAATAATAATAATAATACAAATTAGTCATTAAAAAATTCTGGAAATTAGTAGAATTTTTAGTCTATCGAAACATCCGATAAAACCATTTTAATGAAGTTTTGCAGATCTTATCTGCGGATATTGCAATGAAAGCTATTGCTAAAATCCCCATCGATTTTATTGACTCGTTATTTTTTTTAAAAGTTCAATCATTAAGCTTTTAGCGAAAAAATTGCGACACGTGTCGTTTCGAAGGACTCGCTGCCGATAATAAACCGATTTTTACGATCTTTTCTGCGAACGTCGAATTTCTCTTCGCTAAATTATTTCCACGTCGCACGACTGATTAAAATTATCACCTTCAACATCATTCGTCAAGGGTTCTCCGTTTATTTTTGTGTAACCGGAGGCTGCGCGTAGTTTCGCAATTTATCTACAACAGTGTCACATCCTGTCGTATCGTTAATTAACGCAAAACTATATACGCAGTTTTTGAAAATATTCGTTACCCATGTTGGCGCATCTATGATTCAACTTCATTGAGATTCGTGAAGATTGTGAGCCGATATAGCATCGTTAATTAAAATACCGAAGTGGACCGGTTTCGTGAAGGTTTCGAATGTCGTTTGAAAAAATAAGGGACTCCGAGTGTCCACTTCGCGCGCTGAAAACGGCATACAGTTATCGACACACAGCCGTCGCGATCGCTTCGTCTATTTATGTCCGCTATACATATTCAGCTAATTGCTCACCGTCCCCAGGCAATCCGATTGATTGAATACCTAATTACACCCGTTGGACACGTTTATCACGTGTTCTCCAACTTAAAGTCGCTTACATCTTACAGATGAAACTGAAATTATGTATTTAAGATGTAAGCAATTGTAAGTCGGGGATCACGTGTTCTACGATGCGTTGCATAGGCAACACCCCGAGGATACGACGATAACACGTGCAGTATATTTTTTGCAATTTTGTTTTTTGCTCGTAGTTTTGTCATCTAATTCAACTATAAGGATGAAATGTGAAACTAATCGAGAATTTAAAAAACACGAGACATGCCGTTCACGAGGCGCGATGTAATTTGTCTGAATCTCTCTCTCTCGCGCGCTACGAGAAATTTGAATAAAATTTAAAGGATGACGAATTTAAGAGTCAATAAAGACGAAAATAAAAGTTACGTCGAGAATTTTTCTATTTCCTTAGATTTTTTGCTTCTTTTAACAATCGTTGAGACGACGGAGATATAGAGGTATTTTTAAAAAATGGATATTAAAAAAAAAAAAACTGAATTAATGGGCAGTCTAGACGATGCACTGTTACCTCGAAACTCCGGTAAACAAGAACGACTCTTGTATTTTAGCAGACAAATATTCATCCGCAATGATTTTTTGTATTCTTCGTTACAAGGAGGCGTTACAAAACTATTGATTAATGTCGGTTTTGACATTATCGACTTTGCGATCGGAAAAATGAGTAATAAACAACGAGGAAACTTCATCATAAATAATATCACTGATTGATTACTATCCTCGATTGTATTAACTTTTTGCTTTGCGAGGAACGAGTTTTACGAATATATTTATCCGTTTTAGCAACCCTTACAGAGTTTTTACACTGCTGAAGTTTATACCGTTTGTGATAATTTTAGTTGTCAAACGCACAATTCAAAGATTGGGGATCGGTAAAGCAATACTTCGATTTGATTAGAAAAATGACTGCTGAAGTTTACACCGTTTCTGATAAAATTTTTTTTTAAATTTCTCTCCGGATTTTTGCAGATTTTTTTTAGTTATCAAACGCACAGTTCAAAGATTGGGGATCGGCAAAGTAATACTTCAATTTAATTAGAAAAATGACTGCTGAAGTTTACACCGTTTCTGATAATTTTTTTTTTTTCTCTCCGGATTTTTGCCGACTTTTCTTTAGTTGTCAAACGCACAGTTCAAAGATTGGGGATCGGCAAAGAAATACTTCGATTTGATTAGAAAAATGACTGCTGAAGTTTACACCATTTCTGATAATTTTTTTTTTTTAATTTCTCTCCGGTTTTTTGTCGATTTTTCTTTAGTTGTCAAACGCACAGTTCAAAAATTGGAGATCGGCAAAGTAATACTTCGATTTAATTAGCAAAATGACTGCTGAAGTTTACACCGTTTCTGATAATTTTTTTTTTTTAATCTCTCCGGATTTTTGCCGATTTTTCAATACTTCGATTTGATTAGAAAAATGACGATTTTTGAAATTATTCCGATTCTGTGATACAATGAAAGTGCCATCGAACGAAGGAGGAAACACAACGAGTCACGATGAAATTTATAGCGTCAGTTTGCGATTATAACGAGCGTCTCGTTGAATGCTAAATGCAAGTGTACTATACATGAACTCCATTGACTATCCATTGTCTCAGGAGACTCCAATAATAATTGATATTGAATAATTGCTTCAGCTACAAAGTCGTAATCGTGTGGCACGTGTCTGCTGTATCGTCGTATATGTTTATTTATCTACAATAGCGAGAATCAATTAACTAAGACGTACGTATTGCAATGACGATCGGAGGTTTTCCTTCTCGACGATCGTGTGTAACTACTCGAAGAATAGCACCGATTATCGCAACGAGTTTTTACCGACTGAAACTAGTCGTAGTTTTGCGAAACGCCCCTTAACAAGTACATTACCGATAATGTCTAACCATTTTTTTTCGTATGAGTGATGATTATCTTTTTTCTAAAGATATCTTTTAGCTAAAAGCTAAAAGGGCGAACGTCGTTTGCTTATACACAGCGCGTAAGTTCTTTAGCCTTTAGAGACGCGAAATGCGTTAATTATAAAAGGTTCGTTGGATCTGATAAACGAAAAGCAGTTACTAATCTTTAATGTCATGAACTCAATACGTGAAGTTCATAAACGTTCCCATAGGTTCGCTAACGACCGTAGAATTAACCGGGGAATCCCCGGTTAGCTGTGGAGTTTACGGGCGCATCGAAAAGTAGCGATTCATGGGCTGTTGCCGCGAAGGCATTGACGGACTATCTCCACCAGCTGAATGTGCAATCGTAGAAGCCACACCGGTCGTTCGCCTTGACTCAGATTAATAAATAATAAGGAATTGACGGCCAGTCGGTCAGCCGGTTCGCGACGATCGTATATCTAACAGGATTTCGGATAGAAATATTCCCAATACCGCGAGATCGTCAAATCGTATCGTGATTCGTGCCTCGTGCATCGTGCAGATCCCGAATTCCGGTGAAACGGTAACGAAAATCGCAATTTCACGATTCAGTATATTTTCAACGCGACAGTCCTTGACGCGGTACCGGGAAACTTTAATATCGATTTGCATACTCTCGTGTCACTGTAATCTGCGTGTTGTTGGGGTTAATTGCGGATTTGTCGGGTATCGTTGCGAAAATCGCGTAACAATCTGATTCGCGATCCTTACTTTTGTCTCGAAGCTGATTTGCATGTTAGCAATTTTCTTGCGCTGTGTTATCGAATTACGGTGGACAGAAGCAAATATCTCGTGTGATGCAGTCATTGATTATCCAATTACACCAATTAATCGAGCAATTGGTTTTTTTGTAATCGATCAATCGACTGCCACAATGGCTTCATGAATAATGCATTGATAAAGGATTATTTATTTTTTTTATCTATAATTATATTTTTGTTCGGAGTACACGTTGAAAAGTGAAATGATGCAAAGAGGAGAGATGGAAAGTTTACGTCAAACAGACCGCAATGCTTTTCTCCGAATGATTTTAACGATCCCACTGACCGAGTCTTCGATAATAACTTTAATTCGTGTTTCTCGCGTCGAAACTTGCCTACCGCACCCGATTGACTTGTGAAACACCTTCGAACGAGTTTTCGATTACGAGATCCCGTTTCAATGTCGAGGAGATCACGAGCTCCGGGAATTCAGAGGGTTCTATTGCACAAAAGGGAATTTCCATTCGAATCGCGGATTCTCGCAATACGTTAAAACATTTATCGTAAATGTTTGCTTTGGATGATTCCAGAATCTTTTTTTGATTCATCTGTATCTCGAACGCCACATCGACGAATCGCAATTATACGAAAAATTGTTCTTTTCGTTATGCACCGCGAATTATTTGCGGCGTAATTAAAATCTTTAAATTGATTTAAATTGACGATAAAAATGACTTTTTTTCTTCAGTTCCTAATAAAACCATTGAATGTTCGTCAGTTATTACATCGCGGAATCCGATGTATTTCTCTGTAACTCAGTGAGTTCGTTAATCTCCGATACGCGATGTGTTAAAGTCGTTTCAAAGTTCCCATCGCTCATACGTAACCTACTAATGGTTTTTGTTATTGCCGAATACTTGTTTTCCCGAATTCTCTACGTACACAATACGAAGTTGTCGTACAGCTTGTCACGGAGACTTCAACTTGTTTGTTACAACGACAGCTAAACTCTCGTCTCTTTGCATACTTATCGCCCGTAGAAACTCAAGAAAACACTTCAACTTTTGACGCTTCCTCTCGATCATTCCGATGCTATTTACACACCCAAAGGTATTCAATAGAAGACAATATTTTCAACCGCAAATGAAGATTCATAGAAGCCATCAAATGTTTATCTTTCAACTAATTCTAATTAACTCAACGACAAGATATCGGAATGTTCTTCGGGTTAATTTTACGACTGTCTGACCGAATCCGGAGATAACTACTGAAAGCACATATCCACCGCTCTGGGACAGTAAATAATAGTCGTATTATTTGCATACAGTTGTATCTCGCGACGTAAGCAAAGTGAGTTTCACGAGGTTTGCAACCTCGTTAATGACCGCGACACCGATAGAGCCCGTGGAGTCAATATCAAAGATCGTTTGAATGATCGCGCGATGTATAAGTATGAAAATTATCATGTCATTGAATGAGCGAAGATCGATTTATTTTTTTTTTCATTGATCATTGGTTACTTCGCGAACAACGTTCGTCAAAACAGTTCTGCGTTCACAAGTGGCGAATATACGAAAACCGCGATGTATTGGGAATTTCCAAAAATAGTATTGGATCCCTTTGGAGTCAATTGCACACGTGGAATTTTGATTTTTTCTGCAGAATTTTTTTCTTCTATAAGGATAAATGTTCCGCCGTAAGAATGTGCAGTACGATGTGTTAATAGCGTATGATAATTAAGCGGTGTAAAGAATACGCCAATATAATAGTAAACTTATGATTTACTGCTCTTTAACCCGCGTTGATTACTCCAACGTATATCGCGTAAAATTTTTTTCTAATTACGTACAACCGGCGCAAGAAATGAAATTATAAGTTTCCTTACCGATTATAAAGAATTTAAAGCAGACATTAACACATAATGATTTTATCGTGTGCTATTATCGAATTATCATGTTGATACGAATCTGCGACGTTATTCTGTTTTTAGTGAATGAGTGGTTTTATTTTTATTTTTTTTTTGTCAGAAAACGAAAACATCGTATTCATTTGTTAGAAAGACCAATTGACGATTACCGTCTGCAAGGTGTTTCCGTTCCGCGAGATCGTTAGAAAAAATGTAATTATTCACTGAAGAATACGAAAGACACAACGGACACTATTATTACTTATAAGTATCCTATTAAATATCTCCGGGTAAACAAACAATCGTCGTTA
Source organism: Buathra laborator (assembly GCA_934046635.1). NCBI lineage: Eukaryota > Metazoa > Arthropoda > Insecta > Hymenoptera > Ichneumonidae > Buathra > Buathra laborator. The sequence continues at coordinate 14,635,467 of OW203900.1, forward strand.
ACTCTTTCCCGTTAACATTGACCCAGTCGCGTCAAATCTTAACGGAGAAAAAACTTCGAGGCTCTCAGACTGCCGGCAATCAACGCTTTTACTTTCATCGCGAATAATCGATCGTGTGTTCCGTAATATTTTTCAATAATTTCAAATTTTCGCGATGTGTTGCAACAGAACTCCAAAAATATCAATGATAATTAAGGATAATGAAGGTGCAGCCGTAATTTTATGGATGTAATTCGTAAAATTTCGAAATTTTAATATTTTCGTTATTATCAAATGAACGCGTAGTCCCCGTTACAGTTTTGCTAACCACCGGTGCAGCGTAAAAAAATACGATATTTTCCGTAATTATTAATCTCATCGTCTCGCGGAATACGAGATGCGATTGTAACACCTTATTTTTTCGTATTTTCATACAGAACTTCAAAAATATCAATGATAATTAAGGATAATGAAGGTGCAGCCGTAATTTTATGGATGTAATTCGTAAAATTTCGAAGTTTTAATATTTTCGTTATTATCATATGAACGCGTAGTCCCCGTTACAGTTTTGCCGATCGTCAGTGCGGCGTAAAAAATACGATATTTTCCGTAATTATTAATCTCATCGTCTCGCGGAATACGAGATGCGATTGTAACAACTTATTTTTTTCTTATTCTCGTTTTAAGGCAATTCAACAGCTATTCCAGATCTTCCGGTTTGTCTCCTTCATCTATATCGCTATAATGTTACGCATATTATGACGTTCAGTCACGTGTATCGCCGATAGTCTTCGTCTGATTGAAGTTAAAAAAAAAACGTTATGTGACTTCGAAGGCGACGGAACCGAAGCAAACAAAAACTTATTTAACATATTTCTCGGGACTATACGCGTCAATATACGGTTTTGTGAAGCTGAGGAAAATCAATGATTTGCTGATTGATATACTCATTGGATTGTCGTCATTATACACGATGAAAAGTATCTTGTATAACTGTTTACGTAAGAAATTTTACGAATTTGTATGTTTTCTTCACTCAAACTTCAGCTTTATTTTTTTTTCCGACAACGAAATGTGTTTTTCATTGAAAAATTTTAAAAATAATTGAAGCGATTATACATTCTGTTTTTATCTGCTTCGACGACCCGCGGGATGATTATCAGTTTCGTTGAATTTTTTTTTGTAACTAACAGATAAATTCGTCACAGCAAAAGAATCTTTGAACGATCGTATTATGGTTTAGAGATCAAGTCAACAACAATTTAACCGATAAGCTGAGAATTATTCAAAAATATAAAAAGGACACGAAGAAAAAAAAAAAAAGCTGTCGATCGGGATAATCGTTGCGCAATCGCGTCTCGCTGCGCTCCAGTTGCCTATTCTAAACATTTAATGCGTAAAGTATCGCGTCTCACGATACTATCCGTTATCGAAGACTAAATAACGATTTTTCACAGACATCCGCGTAATCATTTCCTATCCCGTCTCAACTGCAAGTACTTAAAAACGTTTTTTTACGGCGATTATACATACTTTTGAATTGCTGCAGCTGAACTGCGGTTTTCATGGCTGTGAACTTTTTCCTGTTCCCGAAATTGGTTCACCGCTCGAAACCCCCGAATTCTCCTCTTCGACCTTAAGGTCCTGCGAAGGAAATTTCATGGTTATTACACATTATTTTTTATTTATTCTTCATTTTTATTGACAATATTAGCGTCAAACAACGAATCTCGAATTTTCTGAATTTTTTTTTTTTTTTTTTTTTAATTCTCAATTTTTCTTTACTGAATTTTCCTTTTCTTTACTTTACTATCCGCTTAAGTACATACGAACTATTAAGAATCAAAAGGACATATCGCAAAATCGTTTTACATTCTAAATTCTGTGAAATTCGCTTTTCTAATTCTCATGAATCGATATTATGGTTATATGACATGTAGGCAGTGTCCGGCGTATCTAAGAATACGATTTCCATCTTCAAATATCGTTTTAAAACGCTCTTAGCAAGTTTCCGCTTTACAATGTGTTCTCAACGCGGCACTCGAATATTTTTTTTCTATTTTCAAGACAACGTATTTCCTCGATGTCATTTTGAGACGAAACTCTTTTACTCGGAAATAGTATACACGCGATTGACTCGTCCGTAGAAATGCCGCAGGTAAGAGAAAAATTTGCAAAATTTGCAATGCAAAGAAGTTCGAGGAGATCGCGGCAGAGAATTATCTCCGCGAAAATGTTTCGTTTTTCATCGACGCGCGATTACAAGAGTTTCATTAAGTTTTAATGATATATTAATTCCAGAAAAATGAAAATTTTTATTTTCCGTTATCGTTGACAATGTGTCTCATTGTTGGCACGAGAATTTTTTCGTCATACGAATGTTTTGACGTTCTCCCGTAGTCATTAACAGACCCCTCCTTCTTATCGAGTAATTCTTAACACCCGAGAGACATATCGTCGGGATAATGAAGTATAAACGTTCGTACGGTAGAAAAAAATGGCCGCAGATACTATGCACAAGCGTAGAATTTTGAAATCCTTATCGTGAGTTTCTCGCATGACTTCCTGTCGCGAAGGTCAGTTGTTTTTAATTACATTTTTTTTTGTACATATTAAATGACAATTGTACGGAGGGGTTGCAGGGTCGAGCGATATGCGTCCTGCGAGCGCGTCGAGGTATTTTTATATCGAAATGTCAACGACCGGAATCACCGATTACTCGCTACCAGATGGTTCTCCTTTGATTGTCGATTATCGATATCATCCAAAGTTAAATAAGAATTCTACTTAATCAAATTCCAAAATTGTCATAAACGACATGGAAGTTATTAAAAATTTAACTGAAATAACTAATGGATAATCAGCTCCACAACGATTAAGGGGTCAATTGATCCGCCAATCAATTCCGCTGCATGTATCGATGAATGAAAAACAATATTTCAAGGTTTCCTCTCAAAATTTTTCCACGAACGCTTGCAGTTAATTTTTATCCGTAATTTATCGAATGCACATGTGAATGCGGCAAACGTCGGCGGTGTTTATATATTGAAGAGTGTCTCGGGGCGTTCCGATACCGATTAGCGAATTCTGATGGGTCATCATTAGCAGCAACTGAATTTGGTTATTGCATTATGCGTCGCTGTTTCACTGGTTAAACTTTCGAATTATCGATAGCTATTGAACGCGTAGAATATTGACTTCGATTAATTAGATTTGCTCTCCGGGGCGAAAAAAATGTATTGTTTTAACAACACGCGTTCGAGTGTCGCATTGCGACAAGTATTCTTTTCTACCCGCGCATTAAGATACTCGCGGGAGCAATGATATCGATACTTCAGATTTTTGTTTACAATGTCTATAAACGTCGCGCTCCTTCCGCACGCCTATCGCCGATAAGTTTGAATTATATTCGTCATCAGAAACGTTTTACTTCTGAGACGAATCGAGTAAATAAAATGTAATCTTAAAGGTCGCCGTTTATAAAAATGCGTTGAACATCACAGTAAAACCGATAAGGGAAAAGGGGAACGATTACGAAAAGTTTCGATTAGATAAAAGTTTGTAAATTAATGAGTTAATGATTGATGATACGTAAAAAATGACTGTCCCCTATACCTAAATTGTATCTGAGATTGCGATGTAGACGATGGACCTAAATCGCAAGGCTATCGAACCGATTTCTCATTATTATTGACTTTTGATCCGTACTATCAAAAGGAACATACGAGACGTACACTTCCCGTTATCAATTACTTTTTGACCAGCAATTTTAAAATTCTTTTTTTAGCTATTAATCTGCCGTATCGCCTAATTCCTTATTAGCGAACTATAGTGTTAGTTTTGCACTTAATAGGCCGCGTTAATCAGTGTAACACTATTTCTCAACCCTTCGAAGCGTTTTTTCATAGAAGATAATTGTCGAACTTCGCAAAAATGAAGAACTCTAAAGCAGGAAGTCGATTCTCAACGGATGTTTTAAGTTCCGAAACGGCACTTAAAAGACGTCGTGTATCCAACATACCTACAGATCGAAAGCCCCAAACGTGCGATGGTTTGAAATAACTATTCGAATGAAGATGAAACACCAACGATTTCTCAACGTTCTCGTGTTACCCACAGTATTTCCTCGTTTTTCACGATGCACCAATGTCTCCCGCCCCCCGTAGTTTATCAATTGATTATCACTGCACTGTAATCCTTGCCAAACGGACGGCTAAGTTGAGGCTTTCAAATTTACGCGGCTTCCGTAAAGAAGAACGTTAAAAGTAATTGATCGGCTCCTCGTCGTGACAAGAGTATTCAAAAGAGTCCCGAAATCTCTCGAATAAAAAGGAAGGACTCCCGTCGAATTTATCGCAGAAATGGCAACCGATCGCGACACATCGAATTTTTCTACGCGAAATGTTGAACGATACGATTAATCGATTCGATAGTTTAATTTGAACAAAAAGATCGTTCGAATTCTTCACCTGGTGGCTCTATGAACCGCTACAGTGTCGACTGCAGCTCGATCACCCGCGGGTTCCGATATTTAAGTGGACTTTAGGAGCTGATGCCGATGAGACGGTTAGCTTTATACTATCGGTAGGCGGGTAACCCCAGCGACCCTTTCCTACCACTCGTGGTTCATGCTACACTCTTCGAATACGGTGTTTATACCATTACCATCGGTGCCCCGCGTTCGGCATGATCACTGGTTAAATCGCCTCCTTTGCCCACTCGACGAGATCATTACGCATGTATGAAATCCCTCCCCAGTAGGTTCAAGCATTCGGCGTTCCACGACGGCTGTTGGTCGACGGTTTAGACCTCCGATTTTTTTTTCTTTTTTTTTTTTTTTTTTTTACGAAGAGAGAAGAAAAAAAAGGAGAATTCCCTACCTCCCCGCTGTTGAACAGTGTGATTCTTGGGACTGAGAGCCGAGTGGTGGTTGGACCGTCACCGCGCCAAGCCCTCCCGGCGACATCAACGCACAGACTTTTAGCGAAGGGGAACACACGCGTGGTGGTGGCTGATCGCTCACGAGCTCTTTCTTGATAACCGGTAATACCGACGGCGGTTGAGGATTAAGAAAATACATGTGGAATTTACATCGTTTGATTTTATGTGATGCTGCAACTGCAATTGGAAGAGTCGGCAGGAAACAACGCCGACGGTACATCCTGAAGGAGGGATCTTATAGCTTATTATCGTCACTTTCGTCTTCGATCTCAGAGACGAAAATTATCGTCTATTAAATTGAAGAAACCGGAATAGTAAAATGCGCTCAATCGTTAAACCAATTATAATAGCGGTACAGATTATGGGGTTAAGATTATGCAAATCGCTCAGTTTTGCTTGTGCTATAAAATGAAGAAAAAAAAAAAAAAAACATTCAGAAAAATGAAAAATCCACGTAATTACACGTGGAAGAGACTTCGATTTAATAATAAACCTCTACACGGCGCTGCCCCATGAATGAAAATGTCTTCACATACGTGATAAAATCTCGAGACATAAAAAGGAAGAGTTATGGGAGATTTTTCCATAATAGCGATAACGATAGCGCGATAGTTGGCTTTACCATGGCGTCGTGTAAACTAAAATATCTTTCCTCAATATATCTCACAGGTGTAGAAAAATGGGGAAGAAGGATGAAACGATAATTGAACGATCGACTTTGTCTAACGACAGTTTTCAACACCGAGGAATCAGAACCAAAAATAGCACCTCATAGCTTTTCCCATAAGCGTAGAATAAAAATAACGAAACGCGATGAATACTTATGGAGGATTCTTCAGCTTTTTCCTCGTCTATCCCTTCCTGCGGTTTAATCGCGAAAGAAGATCCGCTAAGTTCAATTAGCGCTGAATAGTTAACGAAATAATGATGGAAGTTATGCGTTTCACGATTTTTATATATACGAATCGGATATTTTTGCAAAATACAACGACGTATTCTGTAAAAAAAAATTTGCATTGCCGCACATCCAACGCGGGATTTCACCTTCAAGTTTTTTTTTAACTACGCGCGATACGGCACTTGATTAATCCTATGGAAGTGCGTAGGTATAAAGTGAACTATAAGGAAGTTTCGCTCAATCTTTCTCTTCCCGATTGCGATGATTGACATCTGAATTGACTGAATAAATCGATTGTCTCGATACTCCTGGCCACCTTGACCTCCGAATCTTCGCCCGTTGTATCGGCGTTATTTCGGCACGAAAACACAACGCGTCGCGATACGAATGAAAGAGAAAGAAAAAAACAACGTAAAGTTTGCATAAAATTTGCTTCGTCAGGATTCAAATTTGCAAAGTTTTCGTTCGCGAGAATTTCGCAGGGGGTAAATGATAATTTATCTCGACGATGGGAGGAAAGACAACGCGGGGATTCCACGAGGTGAAAAAAAATTGTTTGTAGTTTTTTCGTATATTTTTGGATGCTTTTATGATTCTTTTTTTTTTTTACGCTATAAACACCAACGTTTTTTTTTTTTTTTGGTACTCCATTCTTCATGTTTAATTGGTTGGGTCGCAAAATCGAGTGGTCCACTTTCCTCAAGTGTTTTGACGTCTTGGAAGGTGATTTGCTTCGCGTAAAAAAGATCGAAGGCTTCGGCCAAAACCGGAAGATCTGCTTCGATGAGGCATAACGGAGTCCAACTCACATAATTTAACATGTTAAATTATGCGGTCCACGCGCCGATGATATAAAAGAATTTATGTTTCGATACACAAGAAATCTTCGGCAGTCTAAAAATAGATTTAACACTTTTTTCTGCCGTTTTCTTTGCTAAAATTATTCCGAATGTATTTACACTCGCTGTAGTGCAACATTAATAATAGGTCCGCAGATATTACGAAAATGGAGTATAAATATAATTTAAAAATTAAGAAAAAAAAAAAAAAAAAACTCGCAAATTGCGTCCTCGTCGCGTTAATGGGGTCCGCGAAAGTAAGTGTAACATATTGTTGAACCAATTGCGAACGTCGGGGTCGGAAAAAACAAGAAAAAATAATAAAAAAACCGTCTGTACCCCAACTACAGTAAATGAGAGTGACGAGAGTGTCTGAACCTTGAATCGGTAACAGCAAAGGATTTGATTGCGGTGAACAAGTTTACCGGTCTCTTCGACTGGCAATACACATCTCGTGCACATCGAACACTGTAAGTTAATGGATTCAAAGAAAGTTCCTGCTGACCTCGTTTCAGGACCCGAGAATTCTCTCGCTAATAAAAGATATGTAAAGTAAAGTTGTGGCAGAACTTTAAAAAGAGAAAAAAAGAAATAAAAAAAAATATAAGAGAACACACTATCTTTGCGTCGGTGTTGCATAACACTTCGAGGCAAAAGTTACGCATACAGGAATTCATTTAACGAAAATCTTTCCGGCCGTAACAACGTCCCGATTTTCAATAAGCTGTTGCCACAGCGTCGTCTCTATAAGTGTAACTAATGCCGCGAAAAAGGATAAATTATCATTTTCAGTGCGCACGTGTGCGCAATGCAACGGAGATCAGTATTTTATATTTGATAGTACTATTTTCGTTATGGAGCGAAGTAAACATCGCGCTGGAAGACGATGTTGCAATGGAGATTTGGGAGGAAGTGACTTACTCTTGACCCGTTGCGATATATCCTCCGGCTGAGGTTCCAGTAGCATAACATCCAAAAAACTTTCAATGATTGCGTAATCAATATATAGACGAATCGAGAAAATAAACGAATGTCAACGTCGATTCTTGCGAAACATATTGTATATTTATATTTATTGTCTCCACTACGGCGGGGCGTTCGCCACGTCCGATGAACCGGTAACATGTTACGTATTATGTGAAAAAAAAAAAAAAAAAAACGAAAAAAAAAAAGGGCAATACGCGATTACCTCTCCTGCCCTCCAAATAAGTTTAACTTTATCTATTTTATCAAAACACTCAACAAATTTACATTTCAACGTCAATATGACGAAAATTAAAAAAAAAAACAATGAACAATTGAAATTTTTTTCTAATAATTAGCTTCGAAGAAATATATGATTGCAATCGTTTTTTTTTCACAATTGCGGACTTTCAGTTCTCGAAAATCACAAAAATGTTCGATCGATTTATGGATTACGAAAAGTACGTAATTTGAGGCAATAATTTTAACTAATTGGCTATCGATCAGACAGAACGCGGTATCAATCAAATTCATCGGTATTCTGCGTTGTTTTTTTGCTTTTTTTTGTTTTTTTTTTCGTCGAGCGAAGTGTGAAAGGGAACCTTGACGAATCGTCGAGAGTTTATCATGTGCCGACTTCACGTCGACATCAACCTTTCCGTTTTTCGCTTCGTATCACATAGTAGGCAGAGTTATTATAACTGCATGCAGGTATATTTCTTACGAAATTGGTATACATATACGTGCACCGGAGAGTTTATAGTCATGAAAAAAATGCGACAAGGCTAATTGAAGTGTTAACGATTAAAGAACGTGAGAACAGCGGCGGAAAGAGCGCAAAACTTGGATGCGGGTCTAACGATTTTTTTTTTACATTAATAACTCCTAAATGTTTCAGAACGAAAATCTGATTGCTACATTAGGAATTGAATGGCGGACTTGAATGCTCACGTGTAGAAGCGGATGATGTAAAAATCACATTCATATTTATGAACTCTTATAACATAACGCCACGAATACTCCAAGAGTTTCTTTCGGTTGATTAATATTTTACGAACTTTCGGCGTCCCCGTCGCGTCTGCGTATAATAAAATATATCATTCGCGGAATAATTGAAAATCAGTACGTTGATCGCGTGTAGTACCGAAATAATCTCAACGAATGACGAGAACCTTTAATAAAAAAAAAAAAAAAAAAAAAAAAAACGCAGGGTTTCAAGATCAAAAATTATTCAGACATTTGAAACTCACATAATTTGAAAAATGTTTTCTTCATCAATTAATCATTTTTAGGAATTTTCAGAAATAATATTAGCATATATTTACTGTATTTACTTTGGACTCAATGACGAACGATAATTTAGCCTGTAGCGGTGTGGCGGATTGAAAAATCGCGTGCAATCGAACATAATGAAGGTAGAAAAACGAGTATAGAAAAAAAAATGATTAATCGATCGTCACAGGACCGTCAGAGTAAAACGCTACGTGCAGAATCGCTGTGCCGAGGTTACTGAACTTTGACCACAGTAACGAGTAACGAGAATTTCTCGTAACTTCGATTATGAAAATCCTCCGTATTTAAACAAAGATTTTTTTTTTCTTTTTTATTACTTATCGATTATATTGGAATGTATTTTTTTATGATTAAATTCTCGGAGAAAATACGTTTAATTTTATTTCGACGGTCGCCGCAAGTTCACGACCGGCGGCTCGCGGATTCAATCGTATTACCCGCGTATATATATCGCGCACGTGAAAGTTTATATTCAGATAGGTCAACGAACTAAACAATCTCGATGTTTGGTTTTTCTTCTCTTCTCTTTTTTAACTTCCCTAAGCGCCGTGACTCGCTGAATTACTTGAAGTTTTCGAAACCTGTTTGCGATACGTGTAACGAGAGACCTCACCGATCGAGTCCATTCGTTACATTGCGTAAATCGCATACACACCGTGATATATCCAATCGTAACGCGCAATTTATCCAATATATACGATACAAACTAAAACTGTATACTAAATGCGAATAATAAGTTTCATTGCCGCTTATGTTAATTGAAACGAATTATATGCATATTGATGGAGATCTGGAATAACGCAATTTCTGCGATATGGAAAGGTGCAGACGAGCGATATATGTAAAGAGTATAGAGATATGGGGATCAAAACGTCCTTCGAATCATTTTTTCCGTCGCTAAGGGTGTTTCCTTATAGTTTCAGTGAACATTCGCAGAAGCAAATTACAAGATAATTCGCTGTCTACGTGTCTACCGTACCGTTCGCAGCCGTACAAAGTCGAATTACACATTCGTTACGTCGTTCGTATGCGCGAATTTTTCGACAATTTTTTTTTTTTTTTTTTCTTAATCTCAATGTTGATTATTTGCTAATCGATGAATTGCGACTTAATTTTTTTTTATTTTCAGATTTATTTGGATAAAATTTTTTTTTTTTTTCGATTTGAACAGTTCGCACGTCCGTTTCAAAATCGGGTGAAAGCGGAAAAAAATTAAAGCTGCGAAGCTGAACTCTTGTTCAGGGTGTCGATTTTATTGGCAACGATGAAAAAAAAACCATTCATTCGTAGACACGAACGCCTTCGGTACCATTTAATATACGCAATTTGTCACGGTCATTGTCAATAACGTTGCGCGCGTATGTAGTACTTTGCGCCTTCGTCATTGACGCAAAACTGTCGCTAGTTATAGCTAACCTTTGTGTGTTTTTTTAACCAACAAATCTCGCGGTAATTGATCAATAACTAATTGTGCAATTTCATTTGTCCGATTACAATAGGTGTATTTAAATTTTCTTGAGGTCACGTGGTTTTTTTAAAATTTGTTTACGATTCTACAGCAACGCCGCGTCGGATACGTGGTAAACATAAATGTCGTGTATTGCTTTGATTTTCGATTTGAAATAAAATACTTACGCGAAATCGATAGTTTCTTTCGAAGAATTGCCGGAACCTAATTTGCCTGACTATAGCGGGAGTTTTCTACTGATTCGCAGTTTCGCGCAAATGATCGATAGGTTTTTTTTATTAATTATTAATTTATTAGTATGCCTTCCGGGTCTTCGTGTTTCATCAACGAGTTATCGAGATTTGAATAAATTTGTATTTGACCCGCGGATGTAATTGCCGGAGCAAATGGGTTAATGATTGAATGATTATACGCTGTGCACGTTATGGTATTCCGTATGACATTTGCATCGGCGATGATGCGTTATAATCCTGAATCACAATTACAAGTTAAATGAATTGACGCACCCCGTGTGCAGAATGCACGCGCGCGAACAAAACACTTTTTCTTGGGTAGACGTATCTCGATAATACACGTGAGAGTTGTTCGGGACTAAGTGCATATCAATTGCATTCGTTTGTAAGAAAACTGCTACAACATCGGACGATCTTTTCAAGGATCTTTAAGTACGTACGTGGCAACAGCACAGCGGCTGCAAAGTACGTCATTTCCACGGAGACGACGAAAAAAAATTCCCCACGGTAAACATAACACTACATCACACCTTTGCCCTCGATTACTTATGCCACAAAAGTTAAAAAATTTTCGCGTTAGCTTAAACAATCTTTTTTTTGTTCTTTTCCCTCAACCTTTCGCACGTCGCAAAGCCGAAGCGACAAAGGACGCGTGAAACGTGCAAACTACGATGAACTCCGTATTTCTACGAATCGCCCGGTTGTCACTGTCCAAATAATTGTATTTACATATTAATCGCGCAAACTTCGAGCCGAGCAGACTTGAAAAATCTGCCGGCTCATTCTTTGCCCGTCGAAACCGGTAAAGCTTTGAAGAGCAAAAAAAAAAAAGAATACAAGTATTTTGCCAGCTTCGCGTAATCACGAAAGAGCTACGCGATCGTCCGAGATAACAAAGTCTTCCGCTGTTCGTGTTAGTTCTTTTATCGCACAAAGGAATCTCCGGCATGCGTCGAAATCAGTCACGCAAATGTGTTCCGTTTGATGTTAGAGACAAAAACAAAATGGGTCAAAACGTACGAAGTGGTAAAAGCGTTTTGACCCGCGATAATATCAATTAATGATAATTCGTTGGCATGTTAATAAATAAAAAAGCTCACGATAGCTGTGACAGGCAACAAGCAGAGAGGTAAACAACGGGTGCGGGCAGAACATTTCATAATGAAATTAGAAGATTAACGATGGTGGTTAACTTACCATTTTTTTATATCCAACTCCATTTTGTTGCTTGTTTCGTTCGTTTTGCTTTGAAGAATTATCGAAATCGTCACAAACATAACACGCGACCGTACATCCCTTGCACTTACTGTACGCAGTAATAATACAAATAACCAAACTTTTGGCGCCGACTATATTATAATTTATCCAAGTGCCGCGAGGGGGAGCTTTTCGTTGCGAGAGAGTTCGGAACTCACTGCGTTTGCGTGGGTGGTACGCGAGAAGATGACACATCTCCCCGGATGGCACACTGTCCAGCGAATAGCAGCTGGAGTAGTTTCATAACCTATGCACCAGTGCGACAGTTCGCGCGATTGATCATCCACTCCAATCTGACGTTTATATTTATTTACAATAATACAGTCCTAGAAGCTCCAATAATCGAAAATCCTCCGACAATAAAAAAAAACAAATTTCTTTGCAAAAGTGTTAATGCGTTCGAGTAAAACAAGCGGCTCTATCCAAATATAAATCTACAACAGTGAAACATTTTTGTGTCCCTCAAATTCCGTATATGGACAGTTTTTTTGTGTCTGTAGAAAACGCTCTACCGTCAATTCGTATGCGCGATGTTTACTCGGCGAGTGTACGTAAATTGATAAGTGCACGCGAACGAACGAGGATTACGATGAACGGCACAGCGACTCTTTAGAATTGTAGCAAAGTATCAAAGAAACATTGGATAGAACGAAGTACTGAAGATTTTTTATCAGGTAAGGTGAATCACGAAATTGGATACATCGTGCGTCGCGAGTTATTTGCCCACTTCTCTGCGTTTCTGTCGTTTCGTTCGTGAAAAAAAAAAACACGAAACACCCAGTTGTGATTTTCGGAATTTTGCGCCGAGCTTGTCATAAATATCTATAAATAACTCTACAATGTCACATTACTGAAAATTCGTACTATTGATTTTTATTTGTTACTTGTATAATAAAAACATCGTATTGCAAATTTATACGAATAAATTTAACATTAATGAAAAATGAATCATTTTAAAGGTTTTAGATTGTTTTATTGTTTTTTTAAAGCATATTCTTTACATAGAAATTAATTGATAGGGTCGCGCTATTGCGACTCCAAAACAACAGCAACGATGATGGAACTAAGTCACAGCCTGACTCTCAATGAAGACGCTCTCAATCAGATACCCGAAGCTAAAAGACCGGTTTTCGTTTTTGAGTGGTTGCGCTTTTTAGAAAAAGTTCTGGTCGCGGCGCAAAAGGTTCGACATTTTTAAACATTATGGAATAATTCCAAAAATGCATTGCGCGTTACATAATATGTTTAAAAAAATTTTTTAGAGTGATATAAAAGGATGTCAACAAAAATTGGTGGAACAATTGACTCGTCACATGCAGGGAGCTCCCGGTCCTCCGACTCGAAGACTGATAGCCCGATGCTTAGCGACGCTCTTCAGCGTCGGTGATACATTCCTTTTATTCGACACGGTTAACAAATGCAACGATATTTTGAAGAACAAAGACGACTCTCCAAGTTTTCTTCCAACAAAATTGTAAAAAAAAATTTTTTACAATTAAAAAAAAAAAATCGTCACATTTTTCGAAAAAAATTCATAACATTTTTTTTCAGAGCTGCGATATGCTGCGTCGGTTGCATGTATGAAAAACTCGGCAGAATGATGGGAAGATCCTACGAGGAAACGGTTCAGATACTGATAAAATCTTTGCGTTCCGCTGAATCGCAAACGCGTATCGAAATTATGCATACGCTGGAAAAGGTACGAAAATATTGTTGAAAAATAAAATTAATAAAATACTCGAATTTTTTTGATTTGATGAAATCAGAAATTAAATTACGAAATTTTTTTTACACTGCAAATAAAATATCGGATTTTTATCGAACTGTAAATAAAATTTCGAAGTTTTTGGCAAATAGCCAATAAAATGATAAAGTTTGTCGATTTAATAAAATGCGAAATAAATTTTTCCGTCAAAAGCCGTAATATGTTCGTGTAATCCAAAAACATTGTAATTTTTGTCAAAGGTATGCGCGGGAATGGGTTCAGCGGTGACCAACGTTCACAAAGAAATTTACAAAGTATCGAGACACTGTCTCACGGACAGAGTAATGGCAGTGAGATGCGCAGCGGCAAAGGTAAAGGAGCAATCGATAAAAAATTATATACGATTTAATTTTTATGATTAATTAATTAATTTTCCGGCAAAAGTTCAATCGGTTAAATGTGTAAAAAAATGTTTATTGCAGTGTCTTCTCGAAATGTTGAATCACGCGCCGTTTCTCTACACAACAGAAATCGAGAGTGTAGCGACGCTTTGCTTCCGTGCCTTCGAGGGTTCGAATTACGAGGTTCGATGTTCCGTCGCCAAACTCTTAGGTACATTGGTCGCTATGACTCAACTTCCAGCACCGAAAGGAAAAAATCCCTCAGGTAACGATATTCTCGCGTGTGCCACAAAATTTCGCGATGTTTTTCGGAGTATCGAGTGGCAATGTACTGAGAGGCGAATCATCTTACGCTTTCAGGGACTCAAGGTAAAGCGACGAAACCGATTTCCCTCGAGGAAGTATTGAATATCCTTATGTCAGGATTCTTGCGCGGTGGTGTTGGATTTCTCAAAGGTACAGGAGAAATAATAAAGGGGAGTTCAGGCGTCAACCGAGAAGTTCGCGTGGGCGTTACACACGTGAGTAATATCCCGGAGCTCTTGTGAGACTTCTTCACCGCATTATGCATCGATTATTGTATATATTTGGAACCACAAAAAAAAAAAACCTTTACAGGCTTACGTTGTATTCGTACAAATGTTGGGTGGCACGTGGCTGGAGCGTAACATCGGTACATTGGTCGCTCACGTACTCGATCTCGTGGCTAATCCCAAAGCGGCGAGTTCTCACGTCGATGCGGTCTATTCGAGAAAATGCATAAACTTCATCCTCCGCGGTACCATCGGTAAACTTCTCGGCGAAGGTGCGCAAGCGGCGGCTTGCAAGGAAATCGCTCACGTGATTCTCAAACAGATGAATTCGATCGGTGAGACTTTATTTTCATTAAATGAAAAGAAGCAATCAATTTTAGTAACTGAAACTAACGATTCGTATCATGAAAAAAAATAAATAAAAAAAAGTTTCAACAGCTATCCAATAATATTTTGCCTACAAACGTCGTATTTTTAGATTTCAGTCCAGAAAACGCAAAGGACTGCAATCAAGAGACACTTTTCAGTCAGCACCTCTTAGTTTGCGCTCTCCAAGAGATGGGAAATTTAATACTGGGACTCGGAACGACAGCGACGAATCTTCTCTCCGATCAATCGCTAAGTGAGTCCCCATTCTTCGACTCACTTCGACTCACTAATTTTTAATTTTTCACCGAAAATATTCGTGACATTAAAACGATTTGTTTCAAAGGTTTAATCGATACCACGATGACGGTGCTGGTGCATCCGTGCCAAGCAGCCAGACTCGCGGCAGCCTGGTGTCTCCGTTGTATATGCGTCGCTGTACCGAGCCAAATAACACCACTAATCGATCGTTGCGTAGAGGGTATCGAGAACATGAGAAGTTCACCGGAAGCTATAGCCGGTTACAGCAGTGCGCTTGCTGCGGTATTGGGTAGCGTTCGCCTCTCGCCGCTCGGTGTTCCTCACACCAAAGGAAAGATAATCTTCAACACAGCGGAGGAATTGTTACGGAGCGCAAGCCAAAACAGTCGTCTCTCTCTGAA
This sequence comes from Buathra laborator, assembly GCA_934046635.1. Taxonomy (NCBI): domain Eukaryota; kingdom Metazoa; phylum Arthropoda; class Insecta; order Hymenoptera; family Ichneumonidae; genus Buathra; species Buathra laborator. Next base: position 14,651,005 of record OW203900.1, read on the forward strand.
TCGTACACACGCCGGTTGGCTTCTCATAGGAGCGATAATGACACTCGGAACTGCTGTCGTTAAAGGATTATTACCGAGAATGCTTTTGCTGTGGAGAAATTCATTTCCGCGTTCGAACAAAGAACTCGAAAGCGAAAAAGCGCGAGGCGATGCTTTCACGTGGCAAGTTACGCTGGAAGGTCGCGCCGGTGCTCTTTCCGCTATGCATAGCTTTTTGCTACATTGTCCTGAACTTTTGAACGACGATATCACGCGACGACTTCTCACACCGATCGAATCGGCACTCGCTATGCTGACTAAGTAGGTTTCTTTTTTCTTTTTTTTTTTACATTTTTTACGACTATTTTCTTCGTTATTTGATCATTAATTCCATTAATTATAAACTTAACTGAATTTTTTTTTTAAGTCTGTCGACTGTCTTGAAAAACTACGGTCAGCAATTGAAAGCACCGGCCGCAATGGTACGGCTGCGTCTTTACGAAACTCTGCTGCTATTACCGCCTCAAACTTTCGAAGGCTCTTATACGCATCTGCTGCGAATGCTGGTGTCGGAATTTACCCTCACGGAAAATCCCGGCAACACGACTACGTCGCTACTTCGCGTCGTTTGCCATGCGAATGACTCTGTTATCCTCGGCACGTGGCTACAGGAAACAGATCATCGTACTATTGAAGATCAGGTGCGTTTATCGTCTTCGCATTTTTTTCTGTTTATAGACTTTGTAAAATAGGATATAGGAATTCGTAGAATAAATAGGTGTTATCAGAAAGAAGAAATTCCGATATTCGCTCGATCACTCGATCGATACATCGAGATCGGCGATTAATTCAATATTGTTGATCACTTTCATGTATAGATGGAACCCAATCGAAGGGCGGATGTGGAACACGTGAGTAATGCGTTTATTTAGGAAAAAAAATAGAATCCCTAAAAAACGCCGTCTGGTTATTTGGTTCTTTTGTTTTTTTTTTAAATTTTTTATCATTCTTTACTTCGTTACACTTGCAGATCTACTGACAAACGGAGATAATCGGCTATCGTAAAATTGAAATATCGACTCCGTTTCCATTCGTTACTTCACGACGCCTTAAATAAATCGTAAAAAAAAAAAAGAAAAAAACGTCGATATCGAAGCAACGATAGTTGTTTATCTTCGTCGACGAAAAATATTCGTGACAACATTATTTTGTTTATTTTAGAACTATTGTACTATTGTTTCCTTTTGTAGTACCGCTTTATATACTTAGCGCTCGAATTTCTTCGTCTGTTAATATTTTACAAACGTTTTATTTTTCGCTCAGTTGCAGCCAAACAGCGCCGCGGGTTCGGGGGCATTGGAGCACAACTCCTGCTGTCTCTACAGACCCGTACCTCCCGTGAGTCGAAAAATCAACTGATTAACCGAGAAAAACAGTCTTTTTGCTTATTAAAAAATTTATCAAATTTCGATTTTCAGAACGAAATTATTCCCGGACCGTTGCCACTCGGTGTAGCGGTGATCGATCTCTCGGTTTCGCTTTTCGGACAGATATTTCCACGCGTCGCGAACAAACATCGCCTCCAAATGCTCGATCACTTCAGCGAGTGTATAAAACACGCGAAATCCGGAAGACAAGAAGCAATACAAATGAATGTCTTTACGGCTGTATTAAGCGGATTAAAAGGGCTCAACGAAGCAAAAACGGGATTCGGACAGGAAGACGTTAAGAAATCCGCTACCAATTTAATTATCGTGAGTTTGCGATTGCTAAATTTTTTATAAATATTTCCAATCGTTTGTAACGTTGATATCGAATCGGCAGAGTACACTGGTGAGCAGTAATTCGATACTTCGCTGGGCGGCGGGTGAAGCTGTGGGAAGAATGGCGCAAGTTATATCGGATCCAAAATTCACCGCCGAATTGGCGCAGACGAGTTTCGATCGATTAAAATCGGCGAGGGACGTCGCTAGCAGAACGGGACACTCGTTGGCGTTGGGTTGTCTTCACAGATACGTCGGGGGGATGGGATCGAGTCAACATCTCAATACGAGTGTCAGTATTCTTCTGGCACTGGCACAAGATAATTCTTCGCCGGTCGTACAGGTAAATTAAAGATACAGAACGAAATTCGAGACTTTCGAATGAATTAATGACGAATTAACGTTTCTAAGGTATGGGCACTGCACGCTTTGTCTCTCATCGCCGACTCCGGGGGTCCAATGTTCCGCGGATACGTTGAACCGACACTGTCGTTGGTTCTCACGCTTCTCCTAAACGTATCGCATTCCTACATCGATGTTCATCAGTGTATCGGCAAAGTTTTGGCGGCTCTTATCACAACTATCGGACCGGAATTGCAAGGTCCGTCGATGAGCAATTTTTTCACGGGAACAATATGTTTCCCTTTGCTATTCGGTCCTTTTGGACGCAAATATAAAGTTGTATCAATCTTCTCGAAATTTACGTGATCATTTTTTTTCTCTCAGGCAATACTTCCACCATCTGCATGGCGCGTTCTTCGTTTCTGTGCGCCTGTGCGATAATGCAGGATCATCAGGATCCTCTCGTTCAGGCCGAAGCGACGGGATGCCTTCAACAATTGCATTTATTCGCTCCGCGACACGTTAACTTGTCTTCCCTCGTGCCAACGCTATGCGTAAGTTGCGATGAGTTAAATTTTAATTCTTCGCACTAAACAGCGCTGATTCCTTGTTAAATTTTCACGGATTTGCCGTTTTATTTATTTTCAGCGAACTTTGTCCAGCAATCATCTGCTGCTGAGGAAAGCCGCGATATCCTGCCTCCGGCAATTGGCGCAACGGGAAGCTAAAGAAGTTTGCGAACACGCGATGACTCTCGCGAACGAGAGTCGCGACACAAACGTTGTCGAAGGATTAACGATAACGGAAACCGGTCTTCCAGGAGTTCTGTTCAGTATGCTGGACACGGAAACCGACAGCAGACTCATCAAGGATATTCACGATACTCTGACGAGTATGTTACAGATATTGGCTGCCGACAATTTATCCCAATGGTTGTCGCTTTGCAAAGACGTTCTCACCGTTGCTTCTGGTAATTACAAAAGATAATACGACTCTCGTAAACTCGATATTCTCCAAAATTTTTCATGCAAATTGATTATTTTTCAGAAATACGGAAAAAATTTATTCTTTTCTTTTTTCTTTTCTTGGATTTTTTTTTTCCTTCTGTGTATACAATTGTCTTACATTACTATTTCTTTTATACAATGTATCGTTATTTTCCGTCGCTATTTTTTTATCTGCATCTCCAATGTTCGTTCGTTTTATAGACAATCTTTCGAAACTTACGACGAACAGAGATTTTCAATAGCGAAAAATATACATATACTTTAAAAACGCCAATTAATCTATTTTTATGTTTGCAGAATCGAGTACACCGGAAGAACCAGCGACGATAGCCGTCGAGGACAGCGCAGCCGATAACGAGAGCGTCGACGGGGAGGGTGACGACGATCAGGCAGAATTTCACGCCGACGAGAGTAAACAACGACCGACCGTTTCGCCGCGTTGGCCAACGCGCGTATTCGCGGCACAATGCATTCGTCGCATCGTCGCTACTTGTATCAACAATAAACAAGCGCACTTCGATTTGTCTCTGGCGAAAGAATTGCAACTGGTGAAAGGAAGAGGTGAGAAATTTATCGCACGAATTTAAGAAAAAACTGATCGATTTTTCATATTTTCCTAAAAAATCGTAACAATAAATTTCTTTCGAAATCAGGTGACTATCTGGTGCTTCATCTCTCGGATCTCGTGCGCATGGCATTCATGGCAGCGACGAGTGACTGCGATCCCCTTCGTCTCGAAGGTCTCCAGACGCTTCAAGAGATAATCGACAAATTTGCCAAAGTTCCGGAACCCGAATTTCCGGGTCATCTATTGCTGGAGCAATTTCAGGCGCAGGTAGGCGCCGCTCTGAGACCCGCTTTCGCTACGGAAACGGCGTCCCACGTAACAGCGGCCGCTTGCGAGGCATGCAGCGCATGGATCGGCAGCGGTGTCGCCAGAGATCTCAACGATCTCCGTCGTGTCCATCAGTTGCTTGTTTCGTCTTTGGAAAAATTACGCGAGGGTCACACGCGTCCGCAACTGTACAACGAGAGTCTCTCAACTCTCGAGCGCCTCGCGATTTTGAAGGCGTGGGCCGAGGTGTACGTTGTGGCGATGATAAACGACGGTTCGGCACCGGATACTCGCGAAGCATCTCTCAGAAACGCCAACCAAACGGATGACAACGACGAAGAAGGCTTCGGAGAGTTTGAATTTCAAAATGAAAGTCTACTGAGTCTCGTGCAGCCGGAATTATTAAGTCTGAGTCAACATTGGCTCGCGGCACTTCGCGATCACGCGCTGCTGTCGTTACCGCCAGAATTTTCAAGTCAATTGCCACACGACGGCGGAGCTTTCTACACAACCGATACCATGGAATCGGCGCGTCCCTATTACGCGAAATCCTGGGCGCCGATACTTCACGCCGCGGCGCTTTGGCTGAACGCTCGCGGTTTCGAAATCGAAGAAACAACGAATTCGTCGGGAAAAACATCATCGGGAGCGAACAATAACAACAACGTAGCGGCCAAAATCGACTCTAATGTCGATAGATTTCACTTGTTATTCGGGATTTGTATGGAAGCTCTGTGCAGCTCGCGATCCTCTGAATCCGTACAAAACATCGAAACTTGTCTCAGCGCTCTTTACACACTTCTGGACTCGATATGGGCGCGAAAAGTTCTCATAACCGATAGTTCACTGCCGATCGAGTTATGCAACGTTCTTCACAGATTGTTATTGACGCGCGAAAGTTATGCCATACAAATGATGGCGATGGAAGTATTGAAGCAAATAATGAAGTCGACGCAGGAAGATATCGCTGATAGGAAGAAAATAAAACTTCGAGAACTCGTACCGGCTAATCAAGAGACCAAAGACGTTATGGAATTGGATTTTCTTGGCGAAGGTGGAGAATCCGGCGAATTGGCACCCGGAAAATCGCTTGTATTTGCTATGCTGGAGGTTTGTCTCTGTCTTCTCGTGAGACAGGTACCCGCGTTGAATCCGAATCCCGAAGGAGCAACAGCTATTCTGTCTCATCGCGGATACATACCGACGGAGGAGAATGGAAAACTCATTGCTTCGGCTCTCAACGTCATGGAATCTTTACCTACTCTTTGCTCTCCGCAAGGTATGCAAATTCACTTTCATCTGCAATTTCACATCATTTCAAGGAATTAATGTTTTTTTTTTATGGTATTAGGCGCAGTGGCGATACTTCCAACATTGCTGTACCTAACGACCGGCGTTATAAAAGAGACCGCCGTTCGCGCGGACAACGACGCGGCGAAAAGCGGTTCCGAAGCCCCCGTACACGCTGCGCTTCATTGCCTCAAGAGTCTTATCGTTGATAAATATTCTCGCGATCAACGAAGTCAAGAACAATGGACAATACTGCTGCAAAGCGCTCTCGCCAAAGTTATAGATCTCGCGAAAACCGGTAGCAATGAAACGAAAATGGATGAAGTCACTATGATGCTTGGTATTGCGGTTTTCGTACTTCACGCACTGCCGGACGTTGTCAGCGCGCCAAATTTACAATTTCCTTGTATCAATCATTTTCGCCAAGCAATACAGTCCGACAAAATGTTGGTGAGTTGATATTCATTTGTATTATTTTTTTCTTTTTTTTTTTTTTTTAATAATACGGTTTTTGTAAAATGTGAGGATTTTTGCAGGTGAAATTGAAATGCGTACAGACGCTGAAGACTATTTTCATACATCCGGAAAGAAGCATCAGCACACCGTATATTCACGCTTTAGCGCCGCGATTGGTCGAGTATCTTTATAGCGATGCGAGCAAACAAGTTACGAATGAATTCGAACTCTCGTTTACTCTTGAATGCATCGGAACTATCGAAGCTCTCATTGCTCTCGCGGAACCGACAAATCGTAAGTATTTTAATGGCTCAATTTTTGTTTATCTTCTGAAATGTTTTGAAATTTGATAATTGATGATAATGTGTATTACACGCAATTCTTAAGGAGACTTGATGCAAGGTACGGGAAGAGGATGAGATTTATTTTGCACAGCTTATCGCCACCGACTGTACTGTTTTTTTTAAGAGGTGTATCGTTAAAGTTTCAGCTAAAAATGAGATTCCGGGCGAATTTCGAAGACTTCGCGATGGAATAAAAATCTGATAAAAATCAATCATATTGAAAGTCCTAAGAAGATTAATTTTGCATAATAATAATGCCAAAAAGTTATTAACAAATTAGTTTTAAAAAAATGCTCAACGAATCATTCGGTACCCCATAATTTTCTTTTCGCCGAAATTGATCCGTTAATTTTTCTGAAGACACATTTTAAAAAATCTTTTGATTAAAAAAAAATTGAATTAAAATTTTTTTTTTATTATTAAAAAGTCACGAATTTTGGATTTTTTCAAAAACGGTATTTTTGAAGAAGAAATTCTAAAAAAATTCATATGTATTCGCAAAAATTAACGAATCGATTTTCGATTAAAAAAAAAGTTATGTTACCGAACGATTCGTTGAACAAATTTTTTTAAACTGATTTGTTAAAAACCTTTTTGGAATTATTATTATGCAAAATTGATGCCTTCTGTATCGTTAATTTTTTAAAGATTTTTATCCCATCGAGAAGTGTGAAATTCTCTTCGAATTCAACTTTTGGTTGATATATACCCTCCTTAAGCCACACGAAAACCTCTCACTGCCTCTTGACAATGTAAATTCAATGGATTATGAAATTTGATTAATTTTTTTTTTTATTTTCGTTGAATAGGTATCCAAATGCTGACTCTACTAGTGCCAATTTTAATAAACTATTTACTGGAGGGTGAGAAATTGCAGTACGGCACGAGATTCCAGACGAGTCTTCATCAGCAGAGTTTTCAGTGGTTAAACAAAATCGGACCGAAATATCCTCAGGTAAACTTCGAACAAATTAATTAATCCATCAAAATTTCCGTATTTACCCAATGATAACGCGACGAAATATATTTGAACGTTGGTAATGTTTGTTTCCGCAGGAATTTAAGACGCTGATGTCCCAATCGAGTGAATTAAAAACAAAATTGGAAAACGCAGTGCGCTCGACGCATCAACAGGCGCAGCGGCCGTCGAGACAAATCGGGACCACGAAACAGCAATTAAAAGCTCCCGCTCCGTCGATTAAACTGAAAACTGATTTCTCGAATTTCAGCTAAACGCGTTCAACAGAGAAACGCTGATAATGATCGACTGCACGCGAGGAGAAGAAGCGAATGAATGAGTCTTTTATCATCCCGATAAATCCGTAAGAACAAAAAAAGAAGAAAAAAAAAGAAAAAAGAAATTGTAGCTGTGACTTTTAGTGATACGATAATTGTTTCTAACATTGGCGTATTCCTTTTAAAAATCTACACTAGATATACGGTTTAGTCGGAGATTTAGAGAGTAAGAAGATGACGAAAAAATATTTATGCCAACCCCTCGGCCCCCCGACCCCCTCTTATATTTGTACAGACGATGAGTAGTATTTATCAATTAGATTCAAATGAATTTGTACGAAGACTTAACTAACGAACGAAATATCTCGCGGTGATTGCGTGAATGGAAAAAAAAAAGAATATATCGACGATAGAATCGATGTTGTTGGTGTAGTGAGCGATAGATACGAAAAAACGTAGCAGCATTTTTCTCGCACTGAAAGTATAGTATGCGACCAATTTCGTGATCGATGCGAAGAGTATGAAAAAAGAATGAAGACGAATTAAAAAACGGAAAAAAAAAAAAAAAAAAAAAAAAAAAAAAACACAGAGATTCAGTAGTAGGCGCGTTTGAGTATTCGAAAGAGTAATAATGTATTTTTTTAATTTGTAAAATGTGTGCACAAATCGCAATTAACGAAAGATAACTATTTATCGATATTAGAAACAGTGGGGATATGCCGTGAAAGTGAAACTAATTTTTTTCTCATAATTATGTAATTTTTTTTAGTACGCTATAAGTTACGAAACGAATTAGAACGTGTAGGTTCCTCGTAGATGGCTAATTACTCGATAGAAATAAAAAAAATTAAAAAAAAACTGAAAAATTTTTGAAAAAGAACAAAAATTAATAAAATAACTGAAACACTAACGTCTATCCACAATCGATGTTTAGAGTCCCGAATAAAATACGTGAACGATATTCCATCGGTAAATATTGATAAAAACAAAAAAAAAAGAAAAACAACAGAATATCAGCGGTAATTAAGTGTACATGTATGACGATAGAAAGACTCGAAATCTACGTACACTTAGTAATTCGAGTCGAGTAGCAAATTCTTCCGAAAAATATTATCAAACGGTGCGCACGGTAGTTGAATTAAAACACGAAAAAAAAAAAAAAAAAAAAAAAAAAATGTAGCAAACTGCCACCGATCTGTCCTTTGTACGCGTAGATAATTCGTAAAAATTCGTAAAAAAAAAAAAAGAAAAAAAAACTGAATGTTTAACGATGAAATTGTAATTGCATACAAAAATGCATCGATCCCTGAATAGAATCATCGATATTGTATAACGATACTCTCGTTTTGAAGTGTCCTGAGAATAACATATTCTCCATATATTCTAATAGTTTTAACGATGTAATTCTGATGACAAAACGAATAACTGATTATTTACGAACGAAAAGAGATAATTTTTTCGTAAATCGAATATGAAATACAATAGTGGAGATAGAAAGTGTGAGACGATGTTTAGAGATCGAGAGAGTGATGTTTAGCGATGGAACAAAAAATTCAAACTATTTTTTATATTATAATTTTAAGCGACTGTGACCATTATACAAAGGAATATGTATATGAATCACTTGTATAGACTTGTCTTACAGAGACGGTATATATTTCATTTATTTAATAACTCTATTATTATTATTATTATTATTATTATTACATCAGGGTTCTTCGAATGCATGATATTGTATTTATTTCATATACAAAACTTATACATTGATGCTTCAGAATAAAGATGAATAGATTAGTAGTAATAAAAATCGTCTTAAATTTATTTTATCGCGATATGGTGAAGAATATGGAAAAAAAAATACGCCGCGTAAATGGAATGGGAAAATAATGGAAGGGGAACGACGCCGAGGGACTGACGAATTCTATATTCTATAGGTCAGTCCCCTTCCAATTCTCAGTCGCATACTTTTGTTTTTCTCTTTTTCGATCGTTCAACGTGTACCGGTGATTTTCGAACGAGACAACGATCACATTCATTTATGTTGCAATAATCACAAACGTTTCTTTCGTCGCGTGCTTTGAATGTTATTTCGCGTTCCGCGATGGCCTAACAGAGAATTACATACTCTCTCATCCCTCGATTCAAGGTCATCGTAACAACGGTCGAGTCGTATACAAGCGCCTTTTCGAGGTTATGGCAGGAATCTTGTTATCGTTATCAGCTTACAATTAGCCGTCACTGTAGCCGGTCGCACAGTAAAGTCGACTGATCACAGCTGTTGAGGTAAGTAAACGCATCGCGATAAAAGGTGTTACAATAATAATTTTGACAGACGATGTGTGAACAGCAGCCACATCAATTGCGAACAAAAAAATCCGAGTCGTTAAAAAAAAACATATGTGTACAATTTATTCTACTCGCAAATCCGAAAGACCTTCTGTCAAACATTGTCGTCAACAATATCTTTGCTACGATTCTGTAAATTATTCGTATTTAAAATACAAATAAACTTCCAATTGTCGCAGACGTCGATAAAAATTAATCGTCAACATGCAGTCAGGAGAAAAAATTATTCTGGTTACCGGAGGATCGGGATTAGTAGGGAAAGCTATACAAGAAATCGTAGCGAAGGATTCGAAAGTCGATGAAAAATGGATTTTTGTCGGATCAAAAGACGCCGATCTGTGGTACGTAAAGACGAAAATAAAATTTTCCTTACTGCGCATCAGATATTTCAATGGCGATTTTTCTTCTAGCGACAAGGAAAGTACCGTAAAACTTTTTGCAAAATACAAACCGACGCATGTGATTCACTTAGCCGCTATGGTTGGCGGACTGTTTCACAATATGGCACACAATTTGGATTTTTTGGTAAGAATTTTTTTTTTTTTTTTTTTTTTTTTTCTTACAAAAATGCAGCGACAAATTTTGGAGATAATGTATCGGCGACGTTATTGCAGAGAAAAAATTTACACATGAATGACAACGTTCTGCAAACGGCGCATGAAACTGGCGTAACGAAAGTCGTTTCTTGCCTTTCGACGTGTATTTTTCCAGACAAAACAACATATCCCATTGACGAAACTATGGTCAGTATTTTTTTTAAATTTTTTCGTTATTTTACGTTTTATTTGATTAGAATATCGTGATATTTCATTGTAGTCTATTAGCCACGAAATTTGATGAAATTCAATCATTGATTCCGTACTTTGTACACTTTGCTGTTCTGTAGGTTCACAATGGTCCGCCGCATTCCTCTAACTACGGCTACAGTTACGCAAAGCGATTGATAGACATCGCGAATCGCGGATATTACGAACAACACAATAGAATTTACACGAGTGTTATACCGTGCAATGTATTCGGACCGCACGACAATTTTAATCCGAATTCAAGTCACGTTATTCCCGGATTGATGAGAAAACTGTACGACTTGATTCGCGATGGTAAGAATAAAAGTTTCTAATAATAAAGCGGATAAATTTAACGAATAAAAGTTATCGATAAAATTTTCTAAATTTTATTCAGTTCATTATTGCAGGTAATACGGAAGAAAAGCTATTCACGGTTTTGGGCTCTGGAAAGCCGTTGCGACAATTCATCTACAGCATGGATTTGGCGAAATTGTTCGTTTGGGCTCTGCGCGATTATAATTCCGTCGAACCGATAATATTTTCCGGTGAATAGCGTTTTTTTGCGATCTATTCGATTATTGTCGCGAGTTTTATTATTGAAAAAAAAAAAAAAAAAAATTGGAATTTATTATTTCAGTCGATGAGAATCAAGAAGTCACGATAGCTAAAGTGGCCGAAACTCTGGCTGAAGCTTTCGAATTCAAAGGAAAAATAGCTTTCGACACTTCGGCAGCCGATGGACAGTACAAGAAAACGGCAAGTAACGCAAAACTGAGAAGCTTTCTTCCGGACTTTGAATTCACGCCTTTCGATCGCGCGATCCGAGAGACCGTCGATTGGTATCGGAAGAATTACGATGAAGCGAGAAACTGAAATACTCGTTATGATTTCTCGTGTATTTGTTTATCGTATACACAATTATTATCACACGTTGTAATAATAAATATAAATATATTTTACGAAAGCAACGTGGATGGTGAAAAAAAAAATCGTCTCCGAAAAACCCGACCCTGTAGTCTCGGCGATAATAGGGGGCGATAAATACTACAGGAAAATTTGAAATATAACTTTTTTATGAGTTTTTTTTATTTTTTTTATTTGGGTACTTTTTTCAGGTAATTTTTTAAAATCCGGAATTAGCAATATATTTTGGAGTAAATAAGACATTTTTTACTGTATCATTACATACGAAGTATGAAAAAGTAAAAGTACTGTAATTGTGAGAAAAAAAAAACCCTTAAATTATAGTTTAAATAATTACTTTCAATATCACTGAATAAAAAAAAAGTTATTTTTTCACTTTTATCTTATGTTTGCATCAATTATGTTTGTAACTCAATTGATCAGTTTCTAAGGTTCAAATAATTTTTTGAAAAAATATTTCGCAGAATTTTTTTTTTTTTTTTTTCAAGACATTATTTTACCAAATCTATCTGTCTGTCTGTATGAACGTATCAGTTTTTGTCGCCGGACGCGGTAACTTTCCTCCGAAATTGTGAACCGCAGCAAAACTTGCGACGTGTTTTCTGCATATAAAATGATTTTATATCGAATTTCAATTTTTTTTTATACCAAATTTGAAAAAAAAAAACTCCAAGATTTTTAGTTTAATTTTTAAATTAATCGAGTTACGTGAAAAACGCAACAATAATATAAAAAATATATATAAATAACAGTAAACCGATTTTACGAAGCGATAGGAATCGGCTATTTCTCACTTGTCGTCCTATATACAGTGAGTCAGCCAACTGCGCTTATCACAAACTTAAAGTGATGACTAAGCGTGTTAAATCGCCATCGCGGGTCGTATCTCTCGTAAGCACATTCCTCGTATGAACTTACAATTGAATTCAGCGTCCTACGTACGGGAATGAAATATATCGGAGCTCTTGCTATTCGAACATATAGCCGCTTCGAAAAAAAAAACTATTGTACTCCGAATTAATTTTGGAAAAAAAAAGAAAACTAAAAAACCGTTGCATACTGCTGAAGATTCAATTATCGATATTCCGTGTATCGCGTGTAGTAGTAACAGGAAACGAAAAAAAGTAATATCGGAATTCAGTCAGGTGGTCGTTGAGAAAAATCCTCGCGACCGCAGCTGAGACCGGAATTTCGTCCGCTTGTATATTTACGAAAACCAATCAATCCCTCTCGGGGAACGAGGGAATCGCGGGGAGGGGCGTAGTAACTGAACTGAGAGGTGTACATTCGGGAAAAGCTCCGCGCGACCCGAATTCGAGAAGCAGTCACGTTTATTATTCTCAACCGTTGGCGCCAATAAATTAGTCGGTAATTTCCTTTACGCTCGTAACTACGAGAGCGACGAATGTATTTTCGGCTGCATCGGCAGAGAATCGCATCGAGCGGTGGTTGCACCGCTTACAAAAATAAGTTTCACCATTTCCCCCTCTCCCCTTCACTTAACTCACGATTAATACGATCTATAAATCGTTCCGACTTCTTATTGCTTTATATTTCTATATTCGACCGGAAAATCTTTTGCTCTATTTTCTCGCGACTACAATCGCGATTGAGAATAATTTGTTTTTTGGCTCGTCAGCGTGTATCACAAACGATATTTCACCTTCATGCGGCGTGAAGAAAAAAAAAAAGATAAGTTTTTGGCTAAGAAATAGTCGACGAGAGGTCGACGGACCGCGAACAAATTTTACGCTAAATATAATATTTTAGTGTCTGACGCGTGTCAAACGAATGATTGATTCTCACTTCAACACTTAATAGACGAGTTTTCGGTAATAAGGTAACGAGGAAATTATGACGAAACAATTATAGAATCTCGTGGGAATTTTGATCGAAGTTCGTCGGCTAACCTAACACACGGATAGCTTTACACTTCGCGCGACACTACGCCCGATGTATTAACGCGGTCTCTCGTTTGAATAGCATAAATGTAACATGGCGGTACACGATATGCATGTGGTTACGAGAACAAAAGTGTGGGGGATACTCGTACGACGTTGAAAAGGTCAATCTATTTCGAATGACGAACGTCTCGAAGCGAAATAACAGGCCGTGTATAACACGAGAATCATATTGCTAATTATACATAGAGAGCCGGAAAGTTCGAGACGTGAACATCGAGAAAATTGAAAGAGAACGAGAGAACCAAAACTTCCGATAAATTCCGAATGAATTATTGGTCAATTTCCCTTCTGTCGAATATAGTCGCAATTAAACTCTCTTATTACTTTAAATTCTTCTATATTCTTCGGAATTTATGAACGATGCCGCAAGAAATTTTATTATGCATTCTCAGCATCATCTTCTTGCATTTATTCACGGTCCCATAACTTGAATATTTTTTTTTTTTTTTTTTGTTTTTTATGTTGCAAACTCGTTTCAGCCTCTCGAGGTACAAGTCTCACTTACCTTTCGTACTCATGCATAAATTATTCTCTGTTTGCCTCGAGGATTCGAACTTCGCGAATTTGCCTACTTGATAGTCGAGACACAACTTGCGTCATCAATATCGTTATACTCCGTAGCAAATACGGGGCTGAATGACAAGCATATCTTGTACCTATAATGTAAACTGTATTACGGTACCTTGTACTTCCTTCGCTCTCTGCGCGACGCGTAACTCGATAGCGGAGAGATGAGCTTATTTCCGGTAACACCGTTTTCCTGCAAAATGGAAAACGAACGAATACCTATAACCTATAAGGATACCGAGACGCTAACTACTTCGGTGAAATTTGCAATATTGATATTTCATATTTCGAACGACGAGGATAATGTATAGTTCTTTCGAAAAAAATCTTACGCTACTTTTTTTCATTAATCGGAACGAAAAATACGATATCGGAGGGAATTCTGTAAATTAAATTCTTTCTATCCGATTTTTTTTTTTTATCAGCACGAAGCGCGAATTTACGATGAAATATTATAAATAACAAGTAAATAATCCACCAACTTTGATGCACAGTTTAACAATAAAATAACAATAAAATAGTATAAGAATCAATGAAGGGTTACGAAGTTACGAAGAAAGTTTATAGATACAAAGTGAAGTATCCATTAATTAAGATGAACCGTTTTAAAAGCGTTAGTACGATACAATAGTAACGACAAAATAAAATGACGATCAATAAATCAAAGTGTATATATCTATAGTAAAACGTCTTGGAAGCTACCCGACGCAGACGACATAACTCACGCTGACAATTAGAAGCCCCCAAAATCTTATAGTTAATCTCCACGATATTTCGATCAGAAGGAGCGCTATAAATAGTCTTCAACTGCGCCACAAATACCTTCGCCTTCCATTTTCTTTTTCAACGTTACAAATATATATATATTTATTTTTTCACCCGAAAATGCAAAAAGTTTCGAATGTTTTATACACTGAATTTTTATATTTATTAAATATGTGGGTTTTCCATACGATTCCCATCAATAATTGTCCGTTCGATTGAGTGGGAGGTCCGAAGTACGAAGGAAACTGTAGAGGAAGTTTGCGACGGAATTTTTCCGGGGAAAAAAAAAGGCTCATCGATCAATCGGGTACGTCGCATCTGTGCATAATATCTGTTCACCCTCTCTAGTAGTAACAGAAGCGGGCGGGGAAGAGGGAGAGAGGAGTTTGGGGGGGGGGGTAGTAGAACGGGAAAGCGAGACGAGTTCTGTTGATGCTGCCGGTGACGATATAGTATACAGTCTGTACGCGTGTGCAATTGCGGAGGGTTGGTCTGTCTCCCCAGGATCGCGAGGGAGGAAGTGAACGGCAGTGGCGACCGCTACTGCGGCACGTATAAGCGCCGAATTATTCGCGAGTGGGAGACTACAGCGAAGAATGCGCATGCGCCGGGACGCCGACGCTCTTCCCTCGTCTGCACATCAGTGTGCCCGAGGTCGCTTCCCTCGACGGACGTTCCCTCGTTTTATCCACGATACTTCACACTCATATATATGTATATATATGTACACATAAATATATATATACTTACCTGCACGCTGGTATTATATACCACTGTATATAACTAACCGCTAGTCACCGACAAGCCGATGTCAATTGCACGTGGCTCGCCGACGATGCAACGCGATCACGAAAAAAAAGTCTCAAACTTTGTTTACCTTATCTGCTGATATCGAAACCCGGAAATAATTTAAAACAAACATAAATAACTATTGAATTAAAGAATAAAAAGAAATTTAATAAAAAAATTAACAAAAAAAACACTAATATGTCATTTAAACACCGAACCAAAATAGATCGAAGATGGTATTGTTATTAACAAGTCTCGATCTCGATCGACTCTCGGCAATAATCTTACGCCTTTGCAATATACGTTTTATAAGGTGATATAGAAAAAAAATGGATTTGAATAAAAAATATAAAAAATTAACCTATACCTACCTATTCTTCGATAGCCACGAGTCATACGTGTTTTCCCGCAACATTTTCTATCGCAGCCGCAAAGCCTCTCGAGTATAGGAGGTGGAAAACTTAAATCGATAATTAACGCGAGTCTGTGGTGTGTCGAACGCGTGAGCGCTACCACGACTGTACATAGTAGCCACACGAGTTAGCTACTCGATAGTATATATTTGTGCACGAAGCACGCGCGCCCACGAGAAAACGGTCCACGAGATCCCGAGTCACGCTTACACCGGTATATTTTCCTTGATACTTCGAGCGACTGTGTTAGACGTTCTCCCGGTGGGCGGTGTGCGGAAAGCACGAGGAATCCCGGCAACGGTGGCAAACGACGAGTCCCCCGGAACTCCCCCAGGAATAACGCGCTTTCGACATCCCTCTCTCGAGCGTAAGCTGAACGCGCGCTCGCGGACTTCCCGACAGTCTCTCGCTCCGCTCGGCGAGCGTCGAACGGCGAAACGTATATTTTTTTTTTATCGCGAGTGCGGTTATCCCACGTCTTCCTTACAGAATGTCTCGACGATTCTGACACTTCTATACATAGACGCAAAACTTATTACGTCAACCGACTGAAGCAACGGTGACCATCTCACACGTGGTGTTAAATTTGTGAAAGAAAAAATAAATAAATAAAATAAAACAGTGACACATAAAGACGAGACGAAAAACCGGAGGAGCCAAAAAGGAAGACGAGCGTCGATAATGCTTATCGTCTACTTCAGCGTCGGACGCTGAACTGGCGAATTCAGATAGTCTAAAAACGTCGATGTACAATCATCGTGTTCAGTCTCTATAGTGCGGCGACTCACGAATCGTAAAACAAAACAGTCGAAAAAAAATAAAATATATCGAGAGTGAGTGGAGTTCGGTGAGACGAGGTGGAAAGGGAAAGGGATTCGATGTCGAGACGGAATTACGTCAGCGCGCAAAACTCTACGCCCCGGACAGCGATGAACGTAAAACTTTGAATAAACAATCTCTCGACGACTCAACGACATTTCGACGTTGCCGCACGGAGTTTCGATGTAAAACGTAAAAATAAAAAAATAAAAAAACGATGGTGAGCTGACAGAATAAAGAGCGAGTAACGGTCGGTACGTTAACCTCGTGCCTCGGTAATCTCGAAGTGAATAATTTTCACAATGATTCGTTACATCGCGATTATGAATTCGAGTTATCGGTGCGTGAATATAATTCCAACGTTGCGAAATAACAAAACACGTTGAAAGTAGACGAGAGAACGAAACGCGCGGAGTGTATACCGAGCTGTATTTTCGTTTGTTCGTAGTGACAGTGTTGTTAAAAAATCGTGCATCGTGAATAATGTTCGATGTCGAAGTGTAAATGAAATTGCTAATGAGATTGATATCGCGTACAACGTGCAAATTGAGTTACGTGCACGTGCAACATCGATGCGCGAGCATTGGCACGGATTTTCGTAATAAAAGAAATTTTCAAGTGTTATGCGTGCGAAGTAATTACTTAACGGGAGCGTTAAATCAGCGAAAGTTGGCACGTTCGAGCTTTTCTTCCGCGAGGTGACGCAACTGGCGGTGCATCCAAATGGAATAATTAAGTATCGTGTGGGGTGCGATAAAAAAAAAAAGTGAACTTCCCGGAGCTGTGCTATCCGCACGCCGGAAGTAGGTTGCAATGAAAAAAAGCGAAAGGGATGAAATGGTCGCCGGCACGCGAGCGCGTTCGTCGGGTTTGTGAAGATATACATATATATATTTTGTTCCATTCGTCGTACAAACGAAAACGGTGAAAAAATTATCATTTGAGAAATGGCAATGAGTAATGAACGCGGTCACTCGGTGATTAATGAAGCTTTGAGAAACAGGCAGTGCAACGAAAGTAGAGTAACGACGACAACGTGCAACGGCCACGGGCTGACGTCGAGATTCGTTGAGTTTGAAGAACTACAGGCCAAGACGAAAATGAGAAATCGTCTTGTTAGAACATACAATTTGTGATTTGGTGCTAATTTTTACGAGATATATATATAGATATATACATAAAATATGTGTATATAATAACTAATATGACGCGAGGTAAGGTGTAATATGAAAAAATATTAACACGAAAAAAAAAAAAAAAAAAAATACGATGCCTGGAATCGTGGTTTTCCGAAGGCGTTGGAGCGTCGGCAGCGACGATCTCGTCGTCCCCGGTGCTTTTCTCTTCAGTCTTCATCTCATTTGGTGAGTCTACAACTTTTTTCATTTGTTTTTTTTTTTTTTTTTTTTCACAGAATTTCAATAAAATCGCGATACGTTTCACGTAACGTTACATCATTCGCAATAGACGAAATTTCACGATCGTCGATAACGATCGTTCCATTTTCAATAGAAATTTCGCGGACGTTCGATTAGTCTGGTCGTTGTCGCGATATGTATATCGCCCTATGATCAGCTGTGAACAATAACGGCTCTCTTGATTGCCACGTAGTTATAGCTTTGCCTATCCGCGTATATATGTCAAAAACATCGTTGAACTATCTCGCGACTAGTTAACTCGTATTATTAGTTCCAACAGTTCGGCAACTAATGAAACGAGGTCGAGCGTACGAAACGCCAGTATTCGTGTATATAGATCGATAAAAAACAAGAATATCGTAAACTCCGAGAAAGTAATCAGTGCCTCGAGAATACCGGGTTCAGTTTCAAGACAAAAGGGGGCGAAGGATAACAATAAGAGAAATTCGGCAAACGACGAAAAAAAAATAAAAAAAAGGACGAGAAACTGCGGGAGCAATTAATACAGTGGTCCAGAGGGCGCCCCCCCCCCCCCCCCCCCCCGCTGGTTATACGTAGTTTTCGTGGAACAAAAGTCCATAGTGCGTTTTAATATTTCGAACGTAGGAGACCGCGATTGTTCCAGTCGAAAATTCGTGTATTTCTCGTCTCGCTTGTTCCAACGGTCCCTTCATCGCTCACTTATTCTACCATTTACACATCTTGATTCCGTCCCAACTGTTCGCGAGCCGAGAGCGCTTCAATGAACCCCCGACACTCGAGAACTCGCGATAGTGAGATATATAGCGAAGTTAATCGTATACTCGTCCATATGATCGTCTAACTCAGGATTCACTTACGATAAATTTATCAGACGTCTTTGCATTTATCTTTATCGCCACTGTGCACATCTCCGTTCGCGTAAAAATGAGGAAATTAAATAGATTTTGAATTTTTTTCGCCGTGAATGAATTTTAGGAAATTCAGATGGAAAATGGATGAAAAGTAAGGAATTCAGGATTTCGAAGTCCGGGGGGCGGGGGGGGGGGGGGGGACTCGGAGAGGTTAATTCACCTAAAGATCACCAACTCGATGTTTTTTTATTATTATTGAACGAATTAATAAGTGGTTTTACTTTAGTAGCGTCTGCTTGAAAAAGTGATGACTATAGCTACTCTACGTACGCAGCGCACATAATTCTTCGCGTTCGCAGAGAAGTACATTTTCTGCTCGAATGAATAAATGAAATAGGATAATGCGCGACCTTCTCTGGGCGAAGTCCCGACACGAATTACTAACTATTTATCATTCTATTTATCTCTTATGTATACATATATGTATATATATGTATATCTTTAAACAGAATAGCTATTCGATAAAAAATAATAATAAAAAAAGAAGACCTCGAGTACGAAATTAAATGTTTTTATGCATAAATGTTGTTGCTATACATATATAGCATTGAATCGTAGCGTTCAATTTTTATAGCTCTGGCTAACAGCTCATTAGCATCTCTCGAAACGAATGACCGAAAGATCGATTGCTGCATTTTTGCAATCGAGTTATTTTTCTTCTCGCAAACTTTTTTCTCGAATTTAAACTTTTTCTGTAATCTTCGATCTATTATCGTGTCTCGTTTCGTATTTACGATACATCGATGTTAAGAAACAGAAGAGGTTATGTTTTATTATTTAACATTTAAAACGATGTGAGATACGCCTTTATGCTTCTTACCACTCGCAATGTATACATGACGTACAATCGGATCGAAATATTCATCGGTCCTTCGTGTTCGGATGTCTCCGTTCGCGACTGCTCTCCGTCACGATTATCGCGTTATACATAAATACGTATAGTAGATATATACGGGACGTTACACTACACAGTAGTAGCCGACCGACGAAATCCAACGAAAAAAAAGATCGAAAGATAAATTCGTTGCGCGATAACTCGAATATCGTGAACACATTTTGACTCAGTTTGCCTCTCGCGTCGAGACGATACGCGCGCATCGCGGTGACCGGCCGTTAGGACTCTCGTCTCGTCGCGTTTATTCACGCGGCGACCCTGAATTTCGACTTATCGTTTTGTAGAATTCACTGCATTATACATATAGTACAGTACTGTGGATACCGTATGTGTACAGAAAATATGAGGACCGAGTGCACACGCGGTTATGTCGCCACGTGGTAGTCATTGTTACGAATCACAAATTCGTTGAAAACAAAAAAGAAAATATAACACCCCGTCGTTTGCAACAGCACGTGCGCCTGGTGAGCGGTTGTGTTAAAGTGGGGAGAAGCGAAGAAGCAGCAGTAACTCGCCGGTATACGGTTGCAGAATCGCTGCTTGGTGCATACTATTAAAGGCGCGTGGTGTGTGTGTGTATATAGTTTGTGTGTTCGTGGGATGCCGAGTCTCCTTGCATTTGGCAGACGATGGCGAGTCGGAAGCGACGACTTCGTGATTCCCGGCGTTATACTCGGCTGCGTTCACGGAATACAGTGAGTTTAATGATAAAAAAAAAAACGAAAAAAGACATTGAATCATCGCAAATACTTCGCGCACTAACCAGCCTCACTGTTTCTCACATTCGTTTCTCATTTTTCGCCGACTTATTTCGGAATAAATATGTTAATTTTGGACGTAACTATTGATTTTTTTTCTGTTTTTTTTTTTTGGTATTTTTATTTATCTTAATTTTGAATTATTCGTGTGGTGACAATACATTTATTTATTACGATCGTAAATAACTTTGCGGAATTCATATATACCGCCATCTTCTGTCACGAGTTTGCACCGACTTTGTCCGGTACTCGATGGTCAGCCGCGAAGTATTAAATAGATGAAAATCAATGAACTGTCGATATTTACAGCGATAATCCTTAAGAAATATTGATATATCGGTAAATAATTTCAATTAGTTACTCCAAATTTGAAATATATCGAATCAAACATTTCTTCGAAGATATTTCGCGATTTTAAATCGATGGTCAATTTTTTGGCTTTCGAAATTCCCACGAAACAATTTATTCATATAAATTCGTTCCATCGATTTCGTGATGTATGAAATAAAATATTTTTTCGTATACTAATTTTTTGTTGCGATTTAAGTTGTAACAGAGTTATTAACGATAATACCTCTTGTCGATAGATCGATGCGATATTTTCGATATTACGTTCGAAGTACAGGGATTACAATTATAATACAACCGGTTATCATCGAGATAACATCGATATTTTATAATCCACAGTCAGAATATCGATTTTATTGTCACCAATTTGCGGCATTGGAACCATTGGAATCATTATATGTATATACAACACACGCGAACATTGCTTACGCGATGTATAGATTTATAACGAGAATTCGGTTCGTTAACGATGCAAAACGCTAGACAAGCGTAAATAATAGACCGCATCTGCCTGTTGGTTATTTTCGTGGTCGGAAAATCGTACAATGGGCTTTTAACGATTATTAACAAGAGTCGAGAGTTTACGTTATATGTATGTGTAGATAGCGAGCACACCGTTCTCTCGTTGCGACGGATAATACACGATGACTACCTATACGAGACCTGAGTGCTTTCGCGTCCCGTGAGGACTAAAACAGCATCATAGTCTCTACCCTTCCATCCTCTCTCATCCTTCGAAAGTCCGTTAATTGGACGAGTTAAAATTCCCGTTAAATTGATGCCGCGCTTAGAGTCAACCATCGGAGGTCCAACGAATTAAACGGAACGTCACTGTAGACGCGATTTTCCAGTTTCGCTCGATTTCGCGGCTTTTTTTAACACCACAGATTCGGAAAACCATTTACCGGTGGAAAACCATTTTATTCGAATTTTTTCTGCATTTCGATCGATAATAATAACAAAAAAAAAATTTTCATATGGAACCTTTTTTTTTTTTTAATTTTTACGTATAAATTATTTAATCGAAATTTATCGATAGAGAAATCGATTTGATTCTATGAATAGCTCTCTGAGAAACGAGTTTATTTATGGCGCACAAATGTACAGTTGGATACTGCGAAATAAATGTTTAGTTATTGTTACCAAATCGCCGTTAAGTCAATAAGATTTGTTGAGTGTTAATACATTTTATCGACACTCATTGGGACGCTTAAGTTTTTACAATTTTCAAATTTTGTTTTTCAAAGATAAACGAGACTGCTGAATTGTTATTGCAGGGAATGTAAACGGAAAGCATTTTTTTTGTTCAATGTTTAGTCTCGAAGTTTCGTGTAACGAGAGATCCGTATATCGACGCTACGCGATGAAACGCACAAGAAAAATGAAATAGAAAAAAATCGGATTATCGCGCGATGACCCGAGTCTCGAGTTCTACTGAACCGGAAATCGAGATAAAATTTAACGCGTTGAATGAGAAATGTGCACTTGAAACGCACGTCACACTTTTTTCATATTATTCGTTAGATTTATACTTTACGCGTTCTCCGCCGACGAATATTTATTTCGCGTGAATAAATTTTGACGATTCGTCGTGCAATCCGTTCGGACGGAATTGTGAGGCATAAAATATGTAAATCGAACATTCGAAGATTCGTTTTTATCCGTAAATACATTATTTGTACTTCTCTCGTTGTTTTCCAAAAATCGGTTCATCGATCGTCTAATTATGTGAAAAAAAAAATTAATAAAAAATTGCAATGCATTATTTATCTCCGAAAAACTTCCACCGCATCGGCAAATCTGTTTTCCCGTACATTTGTTTCTTAGTATTTCCGTTTTATTGTTTTTTTTTTCTTTGCATTACTATCTCTCGTTTATCTATTTTAACGAATACACTTTTGGGGCTTTGAGCTCAAATTTTAACCATAAGTGTTGCTGGTTGAGGTCCGATTTGGTTTGCGATAAAAATTTTCGCGTATCCGCCAAAAATTTTCAAAATTTATGTTATTTTGAATTTTTTAAATAATATATTTGAAATTGAATTTTTCGTCAATTCGTTTAAAAATTCGAAAATCATCGAAATTTCAACCGAAACGGATATTAATACGAAAATAAGATTGCAAAGTAAATTTTTGCACATTGTTATTTTATTATTTCACGTTCCGCGATGTTTCCTCTGAAAAAGTATAATAATCAATTTTAGTTTTTTCATAGACGAAACTTCGTGAAAGATGGAAAATAATGAGAAAGCAATGTGCAGAGTTTTACTTTGCAATCGTTTTTTTTTTTTTTTTTTTTTTTTTTCGTTGTATCGAAGTATAGTATTGCTTCACATAGTTAACACATTGTTGACAAAATAGCGTTGAAACACGCAAATTTGTCAGCGCGTTGTCGATATTGGGGGGTTGTTTTCGTCATTCCAACTTGAACCTTCGGGAGAATGTGCACTCGACGTACCCTGGAATAGGTGACTCGTCGCGATATCGATGGCTTTATGCTACGAGGGCGTCACGGTTGCGATCCAACCATATAGATGATACGTTCTTCTCGCGTTACACTGACGATACAATCTCATTCTGTGATCGAGCACTTCGAGAGATTACACAGGGATATCTCCTTTGCACACAGACAATGCCACGAAGATAGGAAACCGGTAACAACAAAAGGTTTACAATGTATCGTGTAACGAAGCGCTATGTGGTGCATTTGCGTCTGACAAGGCAGCGGTAAGCACTACTGCCGCGTATCCTTCGTTGGCGAATAAATCGAAAAAAGAGAGAAAAATTCACATGTCTTCATTCCATTTTTGCATCCCGCACTCCATTTACCGCTCCGCACTCCGTTTTTTGCGGTTCGCACTCTCGATACCATTTCTTTGCAATGAATTACATTGACGATATTCTCGGAGCATCCTGCGTGCGACGAAGCTTATCCGACTTCATGCTCGGCGAATCGCGTAAAGAAAAGAAATTCTCGTTACGCCGCTGCTCCGGCGAAAAAAAAAAAAAAAAAAACAAAAAACAAAAATACTAAAAAAAAAACTGCTATACACTGTACTCTTGAAGAGTGTGACGCTCGTTGTGGTTCTGACAATAGCTCGGCGAGCACCACTTGCCATCGCGAAAGACGTTGCGCCACAATACTGCGACAATATATATATGTCTATGTCTGCATCTATATTTTTATATATACATATATATACACATATAAACGAAGCATGTCGCGTTCTCGAAAGAGCAGCGGACAATTCTCGTAAAATAAATTATTTTCTCTGGTAGCGTATAAAAGGCGACACGTATTCGCTGAAAAGAATTCCGTACACAAGGATATACCGCGGGGGCATATCGCTCTTCTTACGCGTATAGCGCTCTCGACTACTTGCACTCAACGGCTTTCAGAGAGCAAACGAAAAACGAGATTCCGAGGCCACGTACTGTCGACCGACTACGCGAGATCCGGCGAAACTTTATAATCTTATTCTGACTTTAACGCACATGGAATACGAAAAAAACGCGCTATTCATATGTTTCCATGAATTTTTGTCGAGTTGCGAATGAGTTCGATGTGTTATGCGTTCACAATACTCGATATACGATATACGAAGATAGAAGAATATCTTAAAAAAATTATCAACGTTCAAAAAACGTTTGATAAAAAAATATTAATTAATTAATCAATTAATTAAATTTTTTAAAATTTTTCGATCTATTTTGCAAATATATATATCACGAATGTTTTTTTTTTTATTTATATGGTAACGCGACGTACGTGTATACGAAAAAAAAATGTATCTTTAAAAGAAAATTTATTTATTTATTTATTTTAAAAATATTTATTCTTCTGTATATTTTCTGAATGTATATCGTGCGAAAGCATCTATACAGATGACAACGATACTGCTATTATACCGTACAAATTGCGAAGGGTTCGTTATATATACGAATATATACTATAGACACTCGTACTGTAGCATATACGAAGAGGGGTACCGTGTCACTCGGTTCTATCGATCGTTCACTCCTTGTCGTCTGTTGTATGCCAACGACGAGCGACCTTTTTCCACTTCGTTTTTTTTTTTTTTTTCGTCTTAATGTCGAGCGCGTCAAAGCGGAAACGGAACTATGGTAAAAGTCGGTTCTCTATTCTCCATCAAGATAAAATGAAATTCGCGTTCGTACAGCTGTCGTCAATAAAAAAAAAAAGTCATGAGTGAGAAAACGGCGCTTTTAGCATTTTTTTATGACCATTCATCCTGATCCTCGTATAGATTCACTCAGCACTTTCATTTCAATGCCGAATTTTTGTATTCCGTCCGAAAAAAACGAGTGAATCTGTTTCGACGTTTCGATTATCGATAAAAAAAAAACTGTCGGTGCGGAAGATGAAGAGTGACAAAGGAAAACCGAGATATTTACACTTCATTTTGTTTCCTCGTAATGTTGAGCTCCGAGGAGCGGAAAAATAAATACTCAGAAAAAGAATCGCTTCGTATGCTGTCGATGCAACGGCACGGTGGTTTGTTGATTAAACTAATTTTCGCGAGAATAACTCGACTTCAGTCTTCGATTATAAAAAAAAAAAAACTCCGGACGGTAGATATAGAGAGAAGTAGGAAACCCGAGCTATTTACACTTCGTTGTGTTTTCTCTCAAAGCAGAAATCCGCGAAGTGGAAAAAGTGATTATTGAAAAGCCCTCGTAATGATTTAGTACTCTTGAATCTCAGCATTTATCCCTTATCGATCCACTTATCGGAGTCTCGGGGACGATAAGTTCGTCGTTTCGTTTTTATTCCATTCGCGAAAAGGACTCGCTGCACATTTCGTACGATTGACTGAATTAATTTGCACGGAGAGTGACTGATTCGGCAAGTTCGTCGATGAAAATGAAGATTGGTCGATGAGATTAAAGGGTGTGAAGAGAAAACGAGATCGATGGTATAATATCCACCGGAAGTAGAGTTTCCCGCGATAGGAACGGTAAAGCCGGCGGACGAGAGAAGAGAGTGAAAGCGATAAATTGGTTCGCACCCCCGTCCTTCCTCCCCATTGAAAGATGAAAGCAATTCAGCCGACTCGGGCGATTCTCTCTCTTACACGTTCGCTCTCGTGATATTGTCTGCCTTCAACGATCTTTCTCGCGAGCATACGAAATCAGGAAATTCACCGAAAGCGAATTACGAGCTCCGACAGAGTTCAAAGCCTCGGTTCGGCGTGTAACCCGAGTTTTCTCCATCCCACCTGTCCTCGACGCCATCGCGACCAAGTTATCGAAGTCTAATTACGGCAAACTACCCCTCGAGCAACGCATTTGTGTCCGAACCCCCTTCGCGCCTTTACACTCAACTCATTTGTATGATGTTTAACTAATTTCGCCATTCGTTAATTTCGAGACACAAGAGGGCGTTACTTGCGAGCAAAAGTAACGGAAACGGAATGAAAAATTAATTACTCACATGGAAAATAAGTATATGCAAAAAATATATAAGACATATATGAAAATATAATAAATTTTTGTATATATAGATATATTATTATTATTTTATATTTATATTATTCAATTTTTATTTATTTTAAAATTGTATATAATTAATATAATAATCATGTCATTTGTTATATATTCGAAATATCAGAGATATATTTTACGATATACTTTTTTTTTCAATGGATCTCAAAGGACCTTAAGATTTAAAAAAAATTACAGACAACATATTTTGATTGAGTTCACTTCAGTTTGATAATTGAAGTGATTTTTCTTTCCTATCGAATGACTCTACGAAAAGTTATCGTCAATCAGAAAAAAACGTTTTGAAACTTTTTGATTTTTGCGCTTTAGAATATTAATTTTTCATTTCGCGTTTTCATCTCGCGAAATTATCACATTAATTAATAATATTTTTCATACCTACAACTGAAAAAAAAGTAAAAAAAAAAAATTATATCTGAAAAGAAAAAAAAAATATTGACGAGACACGAGCCGCAGACAAGAGGCAAAAGACCGTCTTGGAAAAGAAGCATTCAGTTCGTTCAGTGAACCGTCGACGCGAGTGAAAGAACTTGGCGAAAGGGTTGAAAAGCTAAAATACGAGAGGATTTGAAAGTTCCCCTGTCGCTAGTAGTGGATGAAGGGTCGCGTTTTTCTCCGTTCCAACCCCCTCCCTCCCCCCCGTTAGTTTCACAAGAGTATAAATTAGATTCTCGTTGCTTGTGACACCGCAAGCCTCTGGCTTTGCCCCGCGAGGTTGAGGCTTTCAGGGTGATGCTTCGCGGAAGTCTCTCGAACAGACCTCTGTACTACCCTCTCGTCTTATGCGCCATCACCGAGCTTCGCTCGACGTTATTTCGCTTTAATTACAACGATCCATCCGACGGGCACTAACGACCGAGCCGACCGTTCCTCCCTCTTCTTCAGCATCTTACGCGAAGACGTCGAGAGACTTTGGCTGAACGCTCTCATTGAGCCTTTGCCTCTACATACGCTGCGTCCCTAACTAAAACGTTGAACGTTCTCTCCATCATTCTCTTTGCTATACACTTACCTGCGATGCCTAAGGCGACAACGTTTACGGAGCGTCGCAACTCCGCTTAAAAGCGGATAAGCCGATGCAGAAGCCTACAGGCTGCAGCATCATGCGAAGGAAAAAGGGTAGTAGAGCGTGCGAAAGTGGTTTACCGCATTAGCGGAATCAAACAGAATCATTGGAGATAAAATTCAAACTACGGCAGTGCAGATTTGTATTGCGGAAAGGTTAAGATTTACCTATTTTCCTCAATTATCAATTTCTCAGTCGATTTATTATCTTTAATCCAACGACTTATCTGATTTGTGTTCAGTGTAATACGAAAACATTCACGGAGTTCTGGAACTTCGATTGAGAATTTTTTTGATTACCTCCTTATCAAACTTTTTTCGATTTTTTTCGTAGCCATTTAACGATGCAAAAAAACCAATTTGTAACGCCGCCAAGTAGTTTACTTCGAGTAGCGTATTTTTTTCCGTGGAACTCGACAGACTTTTCCGTTTTTACGATATCGATTTAACGATATTCAATGACGAAGCGGAGAGATCGCCATTAAAAAAAAATAAAAAATCGTAATGTTTCGTAAAATTTCACGATATTGTTTTTATTCTTTTTTTCACGTTATATCGTTTAATTCTATGTATTTTTTTTTCTCTGATCATAAATCTTTCACTCATTTTACTGTTACTTCATTATGCGATAAAAAAAACTTCCGCTAGAAGTTAATATTTGAAAAAAGAAAATTGATATCTCGAATATATAACAAATTACGTGATTATTATGCTAATTATATACAATTAAACTGTAAAATATCGTAATACGAAAATATTGACGTTCTGAAACTTCGATTCAGAATTTTTTGTAACCGTTGCAGTTCGTGTGAAAATTTTGCAAAGGTTTACCTCTTTATCACACTTTTTTCACGTTTTTTCGTAGCCATCTAAGGATGTGAAAAACCAATTTTGTAACGCCGGCCAATAGTTTATCATGTATATTTTTTCCCGTGTAACTCGATAGACTTCCGTTTTTACGATATCGATTTAACGATATTCGATGACGAAACAGAGATATCGCCATTAAAAAAATATAAAAAATCGTAGTGTTTCGTAAAATTGCACGAAATTTTTTTTAATTCGTTTTTTCACGTTTTATCGATTAATTCTTTCTATTTTTTTTCCGCTGATCATAAATCTTTCATTCATTTTCCTGTTAATTCATTATTCCATAAAAAAACTTCCGGTAAAAGTTAATATCTGATTAAAAAAAAAAAAAAAAAAAAAAATCGAGTTATTCCGAAGCCTCAGCGTCTCTGCTGAGGTGAAGAAAAATCGTTGGAGAGCACAGCATAAAAAAGGAAAAAACTAGTCTGTCGTGAGGTTGCCTCGTTGCTTCGGTAACTTCTATTGGGCATAGGATCGATACGTCACGGTTATACGAGAGCTTGTGTAACATTTTGCCTGTGAATGGACGCTGCTCACACCCCTCTGATGCCAGGCTGGCCTGCTGCCTTCACTCTCCCTTTCTCGCTGACGCTATCTCTCTTTCTCCGGCTCTCAGTGTTGTACCATTTTACCCCTCTTGCCTCCGAGCTATGAATCATTTAAGGGTGACCCCCTACACTACAGGCGCACACACCGAATGAGCACAGTCACCCCGCTATACAGCACGAACTCTCCGCAGAAGCACACACCCCTGACCTCCTACTGCGGGTGAATGCAGAGCTTTCGAGTCAATAATGTCATAGTAATCGCGCACGCAGGACCCGGTATATCCCGCGGTATATCGAACTCTCACTTGCGTCAACACAGCCGATGTCGATGAATCAAAGACTTTTTTATCCTCAAACAACAGAACAGCGAATTATTATCACCTGTTTTTTTTTTTTTTTTTCTATCCTCATACATCATTCGCGTGACAATTTTTCCGGAAGTTCTATATATCGTTCATTTTCCTCCGCTACGAAACTATAGTTTCCGCGAAACAGAAAAAAAATATATCGAAAAAAAAAAAAATTAGTTTTAGTAGAGTTGAAGATTTATTTACACCTACAAAAAAACTTAATAAATAAATAAATTCATAAAAACATGTAAAATTGGGGTTATATATACAATTTATAATAATAATTTAATTAATTTATTCCAATTTTACTCCATTAATTTAATTTAATATTTTTTTAAATATTTATGCATAAATATTCTAGTCTAAGTAGACTAGAAGATTAATTCATTGATCATAGAATTATTAAATATTATTGAATAAAAATTAAAATGATAAAAAATGTTCGCGCGAAATCGTTCAGATATTAATTAATTGTATCGGGTAAAACGATTTTAATTGATAAATATATTGGCCAATCAGCGTCAACTCGGTATTCATAACAGTCTATGTAAATTTTTGGTCTCAGTGATCGTCTCTGCTACCCACAACATATTATAAACTCGACCGATGTTGTCAGGAGAACGAACACGAAAATACGGTGAACGTACGGTCTCGAGTTTCATGTCCGTCCCGGATAATAAGTTATGAATAGATGTGCACGCGAACAGCAAGTGAAGCGAAGCGAAAGGGATGAGAGCAAACTGGCACCGGGTGCATTTGAAGCGTCAAGCGACAAGACGAGCTTTCGAAGCGTCGATTCAAGCGTAACGCCTGTACGTGTGCATTGCATTCACGTATAAAATCTCTATAGAGCGATTCGACGAACATCGCAACGCGTACAACACGAAAATACCATCCATGCAATGCCGCAAATCCTTTTTCGCTCAGTTTGCCTTTACACTCAACCGTATAGTTTAATTAATTGCTCTCTCGCGAAACTCCCGCGAGATATCGCGTTTGCATTTAGCGTTCACACGACTTTTTATTTATCGTTGGCGAGAATTTACATCGCGACAGGGTGCGAACTTTTAATTTTTTTAAATTCTTTTTATTTTTATAGAATAATTTCTTCGGAGCTCATTATTTCTTTGGTTCTTCTTAATAATGTATTTTTTTTTACTCGTCTCGTTATCTTTTTTGCGACGCGAAAAAAAAAAAAAAAAAAAAATATCACCCCCGCGTTTCGCGTATCTACGGTAGACGCATTTCGACGATAATTACACGACGAAACGAGGATCCGAGATAATTTCGAGGGAATTAATTGGTCGAACGTTGGAGGACGGAGAATGAAGGGAGATAACGAAACCGGATCCAGCGTTGACGCCGTTGAACCGGACCATTAATGAAAACAATTAATATCGGTAATCTCCGACGTTTCGAGTAATCGGGTAGATTACTACTGTGTTTCTCTCCTCGTCTGTGTCATACCCGTTATCTTTCGACGTCAGACGCG
The DNA here is from genome assembly GCA_934046635.1 of Buathra laborator. Taxonomy (NCBI): domain Eukaryota; kingdom Metazoa; phylum Arthropoda; class Insecta; order Hymenoptera; family Ichneumonidae; genus Buathra; species Buathra laborator. The sequence goes on from OW203900.1 coordinate 14,681,794, forward strand.
TTCGATAATATCGCAATTTTTTGCATGTATCACATCCGGCAAATGTCGACTTTGATTGTCTTGTAATATTGTTTTTAAAAAAACTCCGATCTCTAAAACAGTTAGCGAACGATGTGGCAATGAAAACTGTAATAACCTTCTCCGTCGGTAATGACGAAACTGGACTTTCAATAAAAACAGAAATCCGCTGTTTATAGACTCAGAGAGAATTTCTAGTTGATCGTAATTTTAGATTCTCAAATTAACTTATATTTCGTCGAGACGCGGTTCCTTACGAAACCAAACCTTACGATAACAAACATCAAACTTTTATGATCTTATCGTCAGCGCGATAGGCATCCCTCGCGATCGACGCGATGTAATTGCGTTTCCGAGAACTTTAATCACGAAATCTACGATTTGCCTAATTATTACGCGAACGGCGTTAGTTGCCGCTATAATTTACCAAGTTGACTTCTTTCCCTCGATCTTTCGAATACAGTTTCTCGAATTTACGTTGCGTGAACACATACTCTCGGATCACAATAGCAAACGAGTAGCTTTCAGAAGTTTCTTGTCGGCGTGACACACGTCGAGTTGCATCGCGCGCTTCAGACCGGAAGTCTCTTGAAACACGAATCCCTTATCCTAGTTAATTTCATCGCTCTTTCACCCTCTCGCCGGTTTTCCAATAGTTTATCTCGTAAGGATGATAACGCGCATAGCCGCATACGCTGTTATATATATATATATATATATCGCCTATAACTTACTCTTTACACAGTTGTGTAGTACCCTTCACCGTATAGGCGTCCCAATACAGTCTGTGCACGTCAACGGCGAAAGCTTCCGCGTTTACGACGTAACGTCACGGAAAATCGGGTGGGGCGATATTCTACAGAATTTATCGCCTACGCCCCTTCGAGAGCAGCGATAACACGACGGGCCGAGAGAACGACGGGAGCATTGTATTTTCTCTCCCTTCACGCGAACGTGTTATACGACTGCAGGTTTGCCCATGTAATATCCTTAACTCATATATACCCCGAGCCTCGTCTATACCCCGTTTTTTTCTATACCTTCCCTGCATCGAATTCCGCAGCTCTCTTCCGTCGAGTATTATGATGCTGCGGACACATAAATATACCGAAAAATAAAAGACGAAAACGAAACAGATTCCACGCAAAAAAAAATCGATTCACGAGTAATGCAGAACAGCAAGTAAGGAATAAAAGGAGAGAACGTGAAAAAATGAATCATTACGAAAGAAAGAAGATATTAAATCACGAAAAAATATGGTTATGTGGAAGGGATGGAAAGGAATTAAAACAAAAGATTGAAAAAACATCTTAATGAAAAGTGAAAAAAAAAATTTCATCCATTTTTTTTTTTTTTTTTTTTTCGTTCATAAAAACATGCAAAATCAGAGAACAGTTGGAGAGAAAAGTGCATCTCTGCAGTTTTGTCTTTTTTTTTTTTTTCTTCGAGGCGGCAAATAGATCGCGCGCTATGGAGACAATCATAAGCATTGTACCTTCTTCTGTGGCTCTTCCCCTGCGGCTATAGGTTTGCAGTTTTTCCAAGCGAACGACAAATACGACATGGTCTGCACTGTGTATTTCGCAATCTCGAGTGATACAACAAATGTGTATTATTTCTTTTCTTTTTTTCATTTTTACGTTATACCGGAAACGATAGAACGCTGTTATCGAAGTGCTTCGAAGTTTTGCGATGTAATTCTGGTTTATGGGTATCAAGAATGGAATCCTTGTTGATTCATCCGGATTGCTGATACGATGATATAAGGTTTCTGAGTTTTTCTCGCCTCGTAAGCAACCGTCGAACTGCGCGCTGCGGATCGACAGATCGATTAAAATGGAACGCTGGTAAATCACCTGCGCGATCCAATAACATTTTTTTCTACAGACTGAATGGGTATTTGCGAAAATTGTTCAATTATGAAATAGTAGAAGAGGGAGAGATATAAGATATTGAGACATTAAGAAAAAAGTATTATAGTTGATATGCAAATTTTAATGAAATCCGCAAGTGGCTTTAGAGGTTTTGTGATTATGATCGCCAAATTACATGGCAATTTTGCAGGAAAGAGACTCTGAATTGCCATTATTAACTTAGAAATGGAATTGCTTCTGCATAATTTTCCCGTATTCGTGAAAACTATGAAAAACCAAAAAAGTTTGCGATTGCAGATATACAAATTTAATTGAAATTCGTGAGTGTTACACTTGGAAACGCAGTATTTTCAATATTTGGCATCAAATTTTATGAAAATGTTTCTTCCGCGAGACATCGACACTATCCACATAATTCATTTTTCCGTATTCTCAAAGCTATGAGGACCCAAAAATCTTCTATAATCGTAAAAATACCAATCATATTGAAGTTTTGTTACTTAGGATTTTTTTTTTTTTTTCAAATTTTTACCGCCAAATTAGGGGTGTGGATCAGAAAAATAAATATTACTCGCAATTGTGATTCACGTAATATCGGATAACTTCTTCATCCGTTTCGTATAGAAACGCAGCTAATTCTACGAAACAGTGATTCATAGAATAACAAGTCGCCCGCAGCGCTCGCAGCGCCCGCAGCGCCCGCATACAGTTAATACGCACATATTATCGGACGTTTTTGTGCAAATGTGTCTCTTATGTTTCGTTCGATCGACTACCACTTTCATCAATCAACTATCTTCACACTAATAGCTGCTGCGAACAAAAAACACGATGAAAAAATCATAACTTTATTACGTCAGTGTTTCTGTTCTCTTTGAAGCCAATTTAATGCTCGAATTCTCAAAAGGACTTAGAAACTTCGTAACTTGTGAGACTACTGTATAGACGGCACGGATTCTAGCCGTTGCTTTCTGCACGCAAAGGGCATTCGTACGTCAGTACGAAGTTCTTATTGGTACAGTTGACAAGGTACGGCAAACAGACGGTCCCTCAGTTCACAAAGTTGTCGCGAAAGTTATTTATCCCGGAATATACTATGCATGGGGACAGCGTTCCTGAATCGTTCCAATACACGACGCGATCCGCCGACACATCGCGCTTTGCAGCGTTTCTGAAGAGAGAGCTTTTCAGGATCTATGGCCACCGTTAGTAGCTGAGAATCATGCAAAAGCGGCGATCTCCGATTTATTTGCATTGTAGAAGTTTCCATACTCTCCAAAGATGAGTGCACAAGACTTTGAAATGATTTCACTCCACTTGTCTGACGCCAATTCCGGTACACGCGGCGGTATATGATATTTGACAAAATATTTGATTTCCACCTGATAATTGACATCGAATTTTGTATTTTAGTATTAATTTAAGGGAATTTATATAGCATTGATTTTAGAGAAATTGCAATATAATACTAATTTTTATTTCACCTAATTGAATTTTTTTTACCATAAAATTTTTTTAATTCGATTTTTTGAGATTTTGGTCCTTATAACGAATAACTAAGTTTTTGGGAAAATTTTCATCTATTTTTCGATAGTTTCATTACCGATTCTTTGGTCAATGCGATTCCTCGATGTCCGGCGAATGTACCGCTTATCTCACTTCTTTCTTTTCTTAATACGTTCTCTCAGCATCCGTCCGCAGTGGCCACGTGCCCTTTCCAGACGGGAACCTCGTTACGATATCTACTTTAGTCTTATCGCGTATTACTTAAGCGATTGCCTGAGCTCCACCCTCTTTTTAGTACTCATGCTCTATGTATATCAGAGAAGAAGAACGAGAAACGGAAAGAAAACGCGTACAATATAGAGACCAAGTTGCCTTTCGTAATAACGATCGCAGAAGCTTTTCCAGAACTCTGATAGACAATAAAGCAAACTACAAGTACAGATCTCGGAGTCTTATTCATTTATGACCTATTCTTCTATTCTTCCGATTACTCCATCCATTGTTTCGCGACTCGCAATCGGAGTATTTAAGGGGCGAACAGTATTCCCTGAATTGCAAGAATTATTCTCGTTTACAGAGTTCGACAACTTTCTTATTGAATGGTTTCATTGTTTATCAATGATTAAATACCGAAAAATATTGAAAATATAATATTTAATACCCTAAAACATGTTTTAGATTCATTAAATATTAAAAATAAAAAATTCCATTTCACACAAATAGATCGATCGCTTATTCTTTTTTTTTCTTTTTCTTTTATATTTATCTAAATTTGAATACGTTGCATTGCAGTGCCGGTTTTGGAGTCCGCAAAATCGTACCGATTTTTTTAATTTTCTCGTTCCTATCGAAAATATCTGTCCAAAGGATTTCCTTTGCTACAGAGAAGAACGGATTTATCGAATAGTGTCTGTACTGTCATTCTCGACGGGTGGAGTCCGCGTATATTAGAGCTATGAAACTGTCGATACGTCGAGTCGGATCGATCCGTGGGTTGCATGAATTCAGTAAAAGCCGCTCTCGTTTCAACACGTGCCCCCGCACGTTCCAATTCTATTGTATACATCAGGTAGACGTTTGTATCCCGGGCATCACGATCGAGAAAGAACCGGAGAGGGACTGGCGCCTGGAGCGCCTCTTTCTATTCGTCACTCTCACAAATGTTTCTCTCAAACATATCTCTGCGTGGGTTAAACTTGACGTGTCAAATGAACAAATAACTGTCGAGAGACTACGTACAGTATGCGGAGATTATTTTCAAAGGTATTTTCGCTTTGAAATTCGCTGACTTTTGTGTTATTTTTAAATCGTTCAGCGAAGCAAAACGTGTGCGCATATTGCAGGCGGCAAAATTTATAGAAAAACCAATGCGAGAGATCGTATTAAAAAAAATCGTTCGATCTTTTGAATTTTACTCAATGTCTCGTTGCGTTAATTGAGAGACGGGCGGTTAAAAGTGGATGAAAAAAGAGAATAAATGGAGGGATCTTTGCTCTAATTTTGCCGGTCTTCCGTAAGTGGACAGCGCGCAAATTTGATAATTACTATACCTGCGGTATACATATACCCTCGGGTACCGTAGTAGTTTAGTCGTGTCGTCTATCGATCCTTCGGCAAATCACCTTGGCACCGGGTTAGAGATGTGATAGAGAGCAAGAGACCTCGCGCCATCCCTCGTGGCTCATTATCTCTACTTACTCGAGGCGTTAATTAGATTTGCACAGTTGGTTTCGCCAATCTTAAGTGCGACAATGCGGTGTGACGACGACGACTACGCCGACGAGTGAACAAGAAAACCGCGCCACGGAACCGTGATGAAGTTTTCCTTTATCATTGGAATAAAAGAGTGAAAGAGAAAGAGAAGGAGGAGCCTCTCAAAAGCTCCAAAAGGCAAACTTTTCTACCTCTTTTATTCCCGTTAAATATTCAAGTAAATCTTGATAATGAGATTTTCGTATTCTTCTTCTTAACTTTGAATGGCGACTCTAACTTTATGAATAAATAATGCAATTTACATACGAGCTACGAAAGTACTTCGAAATTCGTCGAATAATTATTTAAACAGTCTTTTTTTTAAATTTTATTCGACATTATAAGAGTTTTAACGGATAGAAGAAATAAATAAACTAAAAAATAACATTTTTTTTATGGATAAAAAGTATCATTTTTTAAAAAATATTTCGATTTTACTAGTAAAAAAAAATTAATTTTTTTTTCTTATAAACTGCGACTCATTTCGATCGATTATTGCGTCACGAGTGAAACACGTATTTTCCGGCACTATTATTGCGATATGTTTCTCAACTCGCATTTTGAGACAAAAAAGGTACTACTAGTCGATCGGATTCGGAGCGGCTAACCAAAGCCAACTATATACTAACAGACATCACTCAGTCAGCGATACGTCGATCCCGATAGCTGTAGAAGTGCAGTTCTCGTCTCTGAGCGCTAATCGCGCCGTTTCGAAAATAGACGAACTCGTCAGAGCGGAGAAGGCGAGAACTGCACAAGTTCTTGGCGTTCTTTTTGGCTCATTATGTCCTCACGCTTTGCCAAACTGGAAGCTCTACACGAGTAACAAGCGCTTTCCTTTTGCTTGCTAATGTCTCTCTTGCGTTTGATGCGGTGTTGTTGAACGGATCTGTTTGTTGTCTCTTGCAAAGAGGATCCTTGTCTTGCGGTGTGTGTTTCTCTGCTGCATGAGGCACACCACAAACCACCGAATATGTCCACAAAACCGGACGGTATAATGTGGTCATTCCTTGGGCGCTTCCATGAAGATATACTGTATGAAACACATTTCGGTGCCATTTTTTTACTCACTTTTTCGAAGTGTTTTTGCATGACAACACTTTTTAAGGAGGTATTCAGAAAAATTAACGAATCAACTTCCGCTAGAAAAAAGTTCGGTTGCCGAATGATTTGTTTTAATTTTTTTTAATACTTTGTTAATAACTTTTGGGAATTATTATTATGCAAAATCAATGTTCTTAGCATCTCTTATATAATTGATTTTTTTCAGATTTTTATTTCATTGCGAAGTATTTGAAAATCTCTCCGAATCTCACTTTTGACTGGAAATGTAACGATACGTCCTCATAGCCAACGCAACTTACAAATTTTAAGAAAACGATAATAGAGAATTATATAATACCTATTATAAGAAAAAAAAACGGTAAAACGCTTATACTACTGTAGGAAACGAACGATATACCGAATTTTTTTATTGCGTTCTAAAATATTATTCGAAATTGGAGTTACGGATCTATGGAAAACAATAAAGAATTTTAGTTCAGTTTTACTGCCTGTGCTTTTTCGCGCCCGTCTCTCGGGTTCGCGCACTCTAACCAGTTAAAGTCGAACAAATAGATCGGAGATATAGATATATGTCGAGACTTCTTTCTCCTTTTTTCTTCTATTGCATCTCTTCTATTGCATCTCCCGAAGGAAAGAGCATTTCTCCAATTCCTAATGGACGCGTTTTTGCTGCTGTTGCATCTGCTGAAAAATTGAAGCTTCGGCCCGAGTTTTACGGACTTCGTAAAACAAAGGCAAAAAATAAGTGTTCTATGTGTGTATCCATCGCTTCGTATAAAATATATCGTGATACACGCAACGGATACCAATCTACATATAGCATGTGTTCCATATACGCTTTCGGAATAGCGATGTTTTGTAAACAAACGCAGTGGCAAATGCTGCGCCCGCGGCTAATAATTCAGCAGGAATGCGATGTCGGTGAGACAGAAAATCGAGAAAATAGCCAATGAGAGAGGGTTGGAGAAACATATCGTGTCAGGTGGGCGCGTAGAATATAAATTTTTATCAGAACCCAAATTGCACATTAAATCGGCGTTATTTACGAAAAAAAAAAAAAAAAAAAAAAATGGATACCCATTCCTCGTTACTGATGTTTTAAAATTCGTGAATTTTTCATCACATTTTTTTCGCGTAAAATTCGTAATGTGAAATTACGAATGACGTAGATGGAGAATGAAATATTGCCGCCTGAATGTTTTAACGTTATATGTTATATCACAGACCACTGTTCGCGCCGACTTTTCGTTATTTGTATTTTTTTATATTAAAGTTATCGACAATTGTGGTGCATAACTGAAGACTTTTTTCTTTCATTGGACATATTTTTCGCGTTTTTCCGCTGCTGGTAATGATGTAACAATTGTAAGACAAAAAAGACAATCATCTGTTATCTACAATTGTTATTGTCGATGTTATTTTTGAAGGTCCAATTGTGTACTGTAACCTGAATGTGACGGGATGAAATAAGAAAAGCAATCTAAGAGTCGCTTTTTTTACGATTGCAACCCTTCTTTTTCCTCACATTTTCTATGTGATAAGGAAATAAAAAAATCTCGAAAAATATATATATACGATTTTTTTGATGATATTTTTCGGAAAAAAAGAAAAATCGAAAAAATGACCTGAAAGGTACGAAAATACAAAAAAATCGTACCACCCATAGAGTTACTTTTTTTTTTTACCCTTCAGTACTGTATACTACTGTATCCTAATTGAGAAAATTATCTTTTAATTGCTCCTGTCCGAGAGTACATTATACCGCGTACAGCACTGTCATTGTACGTCGTCCGGGGAAGCAATTTCATTAAGGTAAATTAATTGAGCTCCGTAAAGCCGTTTCACTACCACGTAATTTTTCTCTTCTCTCCTATCCGCTTCTCTTTTAGCTCCTTAAACTCGTAGCGCGATTAAACGCGAACATTCTTCGACATGTTCGCGCTGCGGGCGTTTCCTCGTAGGAATTTGAGCAGAAATTTTACGTTGGCGCTGCCAGCATTTTCTCATAGTAAAACGAGGAGAAATTTTAAATGTCCTTCAGCGCGATGTATGGGTCTCGACGTATTTGGATTTTCCGGGAAGGTGTTAGTTTTCGTTCAAACTACGGTTCGCGAGTTTGCAGTAAACTACTAGACGGTTGAGAACACATTCGTGCATCGCTCCTGGGGGACAAGTATATGCTTCGCGGAGTTCCCCGACAGCGTGGCTGGTTACTCCTCGCAGGTAACACGCCGCGTGAATAATATACGAGGGTGCATACTGCTTGAAAGTCGTGCGGAGTTTGGTCTTCGATCTTAAGGAAGTTTAAAAATCTTCGGAGTGAATTTCACAGTCGAAATTTCTTAAATCAAACAATAATAAATTATGATCACGAAAATGCCGAAAATTGTTATTGCAAAACGATTAAAACGGTATTCGCAAAAAATAATAAAAATAATGAAGAAAAAAAAAAAAAAAAAAATTGCATATCTCGAATGGAAAGAATCGTCTCGAAAATAAAGGAGCGGAAAAACGTGCGTAAAAAACTAAGCGTGTAGGGGTTGATAAGAGTGTAGATATGTCTCCAGTGTACGACGAATACTTGACTCACTATATGCGCAGAGAACAACGACACGCCGCAATATAATCCGAGCGAATGCGGAATTATGCGCACTTTGGCTCCATCGTTATTGCGCCAGTAAACGTTAACATGTTTTGGCGTATATTGCGCGAGTGAATGTGTTAGCGTTTCTCTTGTTCTGACTCCGCTGTACAGCCATTGTGGAGACCGGAAACTCTAGAAAATCGGAGGCAACGCTAAGAACTTCGAACTTTGCTTCAATTGTTTCAAAGTTTATTGAATACTAAGAAACACAATAGCGATGTCGAGTATTCAAAAAACAGTTATCAACGACGCGTCTTTAAAAAACAAAACTCCGAAAAGAAAAAAAAAAATTCAAATTTTAAGATAAATCTTTTTTTATTGACGGAGTAAATTCAGATGACCTTAAAAGTGATAAAAATTTTATAAAACGTTTTTGTTGATTTGTAACCCGAAAATTCGATTAGCAGACGACCGACCGCATGCATTTAGATGATCTGCTTACTCATCGCCTAACTATAAATCGTTTCAGAAATAATTTCTGCGTATCAAACAAACTGTGTATACATACAAACTGCGATACTTAGAAGATTCATAGGTAAACACGTTCGTTGAAAATAGTTTTCTGGCAAACCTCGCAAAAGCGATTAACCAACAGTACACGCAGCAGCTAAAACGGCGTTAAGCGATAACTGTTTCCATCATCGGTTGGTATTCGATGATTTTCGCATTATGCTAATCTCGCGTATGTCAAAGGGGATTTCTCTGTCGCGGAAACTCGTAATCTACGTAATACTCCAGCGTTTCAATTAATAAAGCCGAACGTAATAATGATAAATAATTACTAAAGCAACTTGCAATTAACTGCTATTGGCTTTGAGCTCAAGAATTGCAGCGGTAATTATATTACCTTCCCGTTTAGTCACAGCCTCTCGTTTTCTCTAGAGCTTTCCATCTATTATCAGATCGTTGCGTAATCCGTAGATATATGTATATACAAGAACATTCGCGTTACATGTACCCATAAAAAAAAAGCGATATGTTTACTGGAAACCCTTGTGCGGCATTTCTCCTTTCACTGTGCCGCGCGTTCTCATGTAAGCATCGAACTCTCTCTCTACGGGAAAATTCGTTAACCGGATTTTCCTCGGACGATGCTGTTAATTCCGTTAGTCGGCCGGTAGATGCGACGGCAAGCTGAAGCTTTCAGGAACGATAACAACCAGCGAACAAAAAGCGAATTCCGCATATGCATACGGAATTCTTGGAATTTCAGCTCATTAAAAAGGAAAAAAAATTGCACCCTTATTTTATTTTTCGTGACGGAATAAAATTCCTCGCGAATGCCGGACGAATGTAGAGAAAAGAACAAGTAAATGAGGGACGATATATCATAGACTATATATAAGTAGTGTCCAGTAGTTTGACACGTTCGGGTTTTATATCCAAGTTCGCTGCGATGATAAGTGAATAATCCTGCGTGTGGTCAGACGCTCGGAAGATTAACGATACTCTGTCGTATTTTCAACAGAATTATATTACTCATTCTCTAGTCTTTCGTATTTTCTCTGCACGTTCTGTTTTTCAGAGGAAATGGTACTTAAGTCCTTTTTTAATTATTCCAAAATATTCCGATTGGTAAACCGAGAACTGTATTTTTTTATATTAAAAATTATGTATAAACATTTTTTAAAACTCTACTGGAAAAAAAGTGTATTAAATAAATTGTATTAACAAAAAATAGTAAATAAATAAAAAATAATTACTTATTTACCATTTTTTGTTAATGAAATTTATTTATCGCACTCCATTTTCAGTCGAAATTTTTTTTAAATTTTTGTAAAAAAATTTGTATGTATAAAATTTCGCCTTTCGGCCGATAAAAACCGTTGAAATGACGACGAATATAAATTTTTTAAAAGCGACGAATTTTCTTTTGATGTTATACGAAAAAATCATGACGATCCTGAAATAAAAAGGTTAAAAAAGAAGCGAAGAAGAATGACAAATTCAAATAACTCCGACGTTCTAAACCCGAAACAAAATGCGTATAATAGTCATAGAGGGGCGTTATAAATAATGGATACGACATCCAAATCCCTTTGGCGTAGAATCGTTCTAACGTTCCACTCCACAAATACTCAAAAGCTTCTCGCCACGGAAAAGCTATTACCCTTTGCGGGTACTTTAAGTGATTAATCTCGTTTCTAGTCGGAGAAGCTTGCGAACGAATCCAGAGCGGTGTCCTTCGTTTCAGCTTTTATACACATGTGTCCGCGAATACGTGTGTGCGGTATACATACGAAGATCTTTCGGTATAAAGCACGTACGGCATAATATGCACAAAGAAGGATAGAATAATAAGAGAGAATTCACAATGCGCGTACGTTACTGCTTGCGGGGGATCTTTTATGGTACGACGTATAATTCTATCGCTCGAGTACTCGTAGCTGACTAACAACCACACGTGCACTCGCACAAGTCTATGCAACTAGAAAACCTTTTGTTCGAGACTCGGCAAAAGCTCGTAATTCTCTCTGAAGAAAAATGATTAAATACATACTAAGCCGACATGTAGGTTACATCAAATTTCTTCGCTGAAATTATAACAAGGGGCAGACTCGCCAGAAGCGTAATTCAATAAAAAATTCATTTCTCGAGTACGAATGTACGTTATTTATACGCTGCTTTTATAAATTATTAATTAGTAAAAAAAAAAAAAATGTGTCTACAAAAAAAAAAAAAAAAATCTGAACGCTTACAATTATAATTATAATGTTGATTTTTGAGAGAATTTTTTTTTTTTTTTTTTTTTCAATGAATGTATACGAGGTATCCACCTGCTGAACATACACCGTACCCAGACGAATCTACGAATAATACATCCCCTACTGTCCTCTAATATAATGCCAGACTTTTTTTTTAAACTTTTCCTCGTATATCTCGTTATCCATGGGGCAAGAGACACGGAGTAATAAGAATTGGAATAAAAAAAAGAATCGGTCGCGAAGAAAAATGCCACGTGTGAGTCGGGGATGAAGGGGGATGAGGGCGTCGAAGTTTTAGGAATTCTCGAGGTTCTTTCTTCTTGTCGCGGCGTCCCCTGCAGCGGAATCCGTCAGCCACCCTCACGATCGTTTTTTCTCCAACATTCGAATCCCGGACTACCGTTTCTCTCCCTTCAATCTTTCCTTTTCTCTCCTTCGCTCTTCGGGTGTACGCTTCGCAGCGGACTACCGTTAATGTGGCCTTAGGGAGGATTCGTTCACGAGGTGATCCCTCGCTAGAGCTCGATGCAAATCCAAGTGGCGTCGACAAGCGGGCGTTGTCGTCGCATTCGTCGTCGACTGCTCATTCTCTCCCGTTCTTTCCTTTTCTAGGCTTTCCGACCCTTGTCCCGCGTATTCCCTTTCCTTCTATTTGAGCTCATGGAACGTACCGTAGCATTTTGCGGATCGAGTGAACGCGTGAAGCTTCTCCACCCCCTTCTCTCGGCACCTCATCGAGATAAATGGGCCTTTGTCTCTCGTCTCACTCTGTTGCTCGCTGCAGCTCCGGTTTCCCCGCCATAAATCCTCTGCTGTACATATATACGCACTGCTGTATACATTTACCTTTATACATATGGGGTCTTTCATTTCAAGCTGATGTACTGTACATTTTGTTTATCGAATCTTTCGAAGTACAAAAAAAATCTTTTTAATATAAACATTAACTGTAACGAAGTATTGGAAGTACATTCGTTCCAATATGTTTTACCGAAAAAAAAAAAAAAAAAAAAAAAAATCTCACAAAAAAAATTCTCTAGTAACATCGATTTTTCGATAACGCATGTAAAATTATCTTGCGAACGAAAAATTCTCTTTCGTTTCATGAAAAAATGAAAAAAAATTAGGTTTCGTTTACTTTGCACGGAATGTTCCATACATAAGTACGTGCGTCGCAAAGGCGTCGAGTGAGCTGCTGATCCGAGGGGACATTAAGGTAAATGCTAGGGGTGCCGTGACATTACGATCTCCGCCCCCTTAATGTTCCATACTTCGTCGGGAGAGCTGCACCGACTTTTCCAGAGTACGAATTTCATGTGCATATCTCTGATTCGTTTGAAAACGGAGCTGAGATCAACATGTTTTCGTATTCAGGTTCACATTTATACGACATACATATATGCAGTGGATACACGTGCCGTATGACTTATATATCCAAATGTCCACAAATCGGCGTTCGCGCAAACGGCAATTCAGAGAGAGAATTCGATTGGTCTTGTGATCTCTCTGATTACTCATCAACGTCTCAGCTAGGAGCTGGTGGTTGGTATATATACATATAGTCAACGGCACATCAGTCCTCGCTGATCGGACATATAGATAATACGCTGAGTGCTATCGACGTTTGCATTAGTCGAACATACGTTTGCTCGACGTGTAACATCGTGACGGACAATATACGTTGCCTATACGTGTGGTTTCATATCTCTCGTCCATTATTCTCGATCTATCAACGAATACTCATAGGTAGTTGTGCGTGAGATAGACATACGCCAACGGCGCGCTGAGCTTAAAACAATAATTACAGAACGCCGGTGGATCTGAAGTCGAGATATCAAAGTCAATACAATTATTACACGTATCAGTCAAATCCATCGCGTTTCATGTGTTCCCATAGAATGTTATCAACGTTTGATCTTCCGAAAAATTCGTTTCTTTTTACCAGAATTCGAAACAAATTGCTGTATCCCAACGGGAAAACGTGAAAAATGTATCGAAGAACGGAAAAGTTGAAAACGATGTTTTTATCGGATTTCGACGAAATTCTAATTAATTATGTCATTGAAATTTATCGATGCATACTTCGGGTTTTTTTTTCGTTTCGCCGAACCGGAAGTGGCCAATTAAATTGTAAATAATAAAAAACGACGATCAATAATAAAAAAAAATTTGATTTACATTCCGAATTATTTTTTGTTTTCGACAGAATTTGAAATAATTTTGTGTATACAACATGCAAATTTACGATCGAAATGGTTGAAAACGATATTTTCATGGTAATTCCACGAAATCCTAATTTCTTATATTATTGTAATTTTTTAATGCATACTTTGCTTGTTTTTATTTAATTTCGCCAAACCGGAAGTGTATAATTAAATTATATGTTGATAACAAAAATGAATGATGAATAAGAAAGCTTCGGGAATACATTCCGCTTATTATGTCCGTTATGAACATATTTAGTGTATTACGTCGACGGTATATGAATGACGTGACTACCCTTCATATAAAATCGTATCAAGCCTTCATAACACGCCATTGCATTAGCTAAATGAATCCACCCACTTCACTTCGGCCTCAACGTTTGCTTGCGTAAACCTCGCATGAGATTCTACAACACATTATTCGGCGTTATGTACGCGCGTACCCTTGGGATAAAATAGCTGTATACATGATTACTCGTTTCTATATTGTTGATCTACCATTACCCTGTGCACGTTGAGTAAATGAGGCATCACGTGGGAAGCCTTCGTTCATTCGCGTGAAGCATGAAGTGCAATGTATACATATGCATGAGCCGATGGATACGTGACGTTATACAGAGTATTATCTGTTATCTACACTGCCCTCAGACACGAAACAGCATTGCGCTGCTTTTCGGATTACTCCGGAAATACATTCGGCAGATCCTAATCAAACAACACTCCACAACTGTGTCAATGATATTCTTACACTCGCAAAATTTGTTCGTTGATTTAACATCGAACAATCAAGATGATTATTTTATTTTTCAAATCATTTATCTTTGCTAATTATTTTCATTACATTTCGCTTCTTTCTTTTCATCCCCTTTGTTTAATCCTTAAATCCATTCGCTGTGTGGCGCTTCCTTTTTCGGCGCGTGTGCGCGTCGCACACAGCAAAGAGATTAAAGCGCCAATATATATCTCTGCTACAGCTCGTTAAAAAGCTTGAAAAACTATTGAAAAAAAAAATGGACAATGTTCTGAAATTGTAGATACGTCTGTCAGTATTTTTTTAAATTTTCTTTTTTGACCATTTTTTTTTTTTATATTTCATATTCCATATCCCACTCTTATCAAGGGGCTTCGAAGCGAAACGGTATCATTCCGCTGACGCGTTACAAAGCTCGATGAAAAATTGTAAAAAATTGCACAGCGTTTCAAAAACGTTAATGCGTCTGTTTGTTATTTTTTTAAAAATCGTTCCAATTAAAAAAAAAAAAAAAAATCGTATTGTATATATACGCCAATTCCTTGATAAAGAGTTTTGAAGGGTTAATACCATTGATTAGGGTATACAACACGTTTATAACACGTTTGTGTACAAAGTTTGCCAAAGCAATAGGGATTCGCTTCGACTGCATCGAACTCGAGGAAAATTTATCCAATAAAGGCCTCGAAACTTGTAGTATTACCTGGAATTGTCGGGGATGAGGGAAGATCCCGTGAGAAGGATAGATAGAGAGTACGCAGTTGGAATTCGCGATCTACAAACGCCGCAGTGGTAGTGGTAGTGGTAGTTGGTGACTTACAAATAGCAGAAGCAGTCTCGTCACATGCTTTTCGCGCGAAGCGTGTACTCCTCACTTCCGGTTACCGCGATGTTGTAGGAAGTGCACTCTCCTGCACGGCGAGATCCGATTTAACTTTCCGTGTATACGCGATGTATCTGACACTCGACAGTAACAAACAAGTGGGCGGCAACACTTTGCAGAACAATGTTACAATTCCTCTTTGGTTGTTCTCGCCAACCTTTCGAACGTTGGTATGTGAAGATCAACTACGTGCCACTCTCGCTGTCGCCGCTCTCTGACGCATACACGCGCGACAAGATAATTGTAAAAACGTTGCATGCGCTCACTGAACTGTTTTTTTTTCACTGTTTCCCTCCTTTCGCTCCAATATCGATCGCATTCACGCACAACGCTGGTCCAACATCGTTGAATTCCCTCACGAAAAGTTAATTAAACGACTAATTCGATTGTCTCTGCTGCTGCCTTTGAAATCGAATTTTCGGGAAATAAATAAAGAATACCTTCTGCCGACATTCAGGTGCTACTTTGGTCACCGGTATTTCCGCGATGGCATTACGCGATTTAATTGAAATTTTTATCGATTATCAAATAGTCCGGCAATTACTCAATTGTCGTGTTAATTGGAATTGACGATTCATCGAATGTTAATTTGTTTGCTAATCAGATTTTAATGATGATTCGATCAATCGTCATTTGCAGAGAGCGTTTGTCGGGATTTCTCAGCACTCGATTTATACATCGATCTGCTTGGTAACTATTGCTGAATTCGGTTGCACCTTTGACTGCGCTGTGTCATTAGCACAGCACAGTCGAAGTTATCATACATACTTCGTGAATTATCATCAATTTTAAATTCCATCCGATCGAAATGACGATATTTAATTTCGAATTTATTGCAAATTTTCCGGAAAAAATAAAATAAAATAAGTCGGAAGAAATAATAATTAGTCGAGAGCACTAATTCTCAGTCGGCAAAATCAATTTCTTCTCGAAATAAAGTTATCGTAACTAACTATTAGTTTTCTTTATTCATAATTTTTTTTCAGTCTCTATAAAAATGTATATCGCGTAATTCATATCGTATAATGTAAAAAAATCGATCTTGCGATACTGTTCCGTATTTTATGAAAGTGTTGACTGTATATATGCGTATGACTAACGAGCGCACCCTTCGTAGTCGTTAGCTACTCGCGGAGTTAATTGAGTTAGCGAGATATGTATGCGTGTGTGTCTGCTGGTCGCGGGATGTAAAGAGACGGAAGATATACCTGTATATCTATATATAGATATAAACATCGCGCGCCGACCGGGCGGAACTTTATACGGCTGCCCTACACACCGGTAAGATACAGGTGAATATATAGAGATACGAAGACACGGAGTGCCGCAACTAACACGTGTGGGCGAATTTACGTACCTCTTGCATTCGCACATGCGGTATCAAAACCGTGAGGTCATCGACTTGTCGAGCTAATTGGCCAGACACGACGATTGAATTGCACGTGATCAAGAAACGTGATAAATATATCACCACCGAGGAAACCTCATCTAACATTTTACTCTTTCATTGCGCTATCGCATCCACTTCTCCCCGACACTTTCGCTGCTTCTCTGTACTCCCGTACGTCCCTTTTTTTTACCTTTTCCGCTACCGAATTCGCCGCAGTTATATGGCAACGAGAGATAGCAGCTTTGTTCGCCAAAGCTAAATAAAAGACAATGAAACTGTCGATTGTGAGAGAAAAAAAAAAAACATAAAAAGAATATATTGAAATGCAAATCGAAATAATAGCGCAGACAATCGTATCTTTAGCGCCATTTTTTTTCTGGATTTTCGTAGCCTCGTTGTTGCATTTTTTTTCTGACAAATAGAATAGGAAATAATTTAACATATTTATCGTGGAAAATGGTATAAATTCTTCTTTAAAATATTTCTTTAATGCGAAAATGCATATTCTGTTGGAATTCAGGATTATTAAAATTTAATTCGATGGGAATTATTGAAACAAATGGTTATTATTAATATCGTGGGATTAAAAGTATTGATTTGCCTTTTAGTTGGAATCCATTGACTCGTAAACGAATTATTCGCGTGGGAGTGCATTCCGCGTAGTCGAGTCGGTTGGGTAAAGAAAGGAACAAAGGTTGAAGGGAGAAACGTTGAAAGAACGGGGATAACGACCAGTAGACCTTTTGTCGATCTTTAAAAACTCCAACTAGACCCACTTTCGTTTAAGAGGACAATGAGAGGGTACCGGTGGTGAACGAGACTGAGGTAAAAGCTCCGGTTCTGTTAGCTGAAAAAAAAAAAAAAAAAAATCAAGAATACGTGACACCACAAGGGAAAGCAAGAGAACCCGCCAAGAGAGTAGAGGGATCGCTGGTCCACATCAGAGACAAATGTTAGGGCCCACGAGGGACGCTTCGCCTCTTCCTATACTCCACCCTTATATTTCTGTACCTATATATGTATACATACGCTGCGCGAAAAGGGAGACAATCGGTTTTAGGATACAGTGTTCCGTATCGTACATCACGGAAGCAGTTCGCGTGGAAAATCCGTATAATATCGCGAAGGTTTATTCCCGTTCATCGACATAACTAATATACTATCCTTAAGTGAAAAAATCGTTTGGACAGCTTTTTTCAAGTCCCTTGAGAAGTAACGTTTTTCGTTCTTTATATTCTTGAAAATACGAGTCCCTTATAATGGAAAGCCAGGAGGGATTTTCGATTGAATAGTTAAAGGTCAGAGAGAAAGGTGGGCTTAAGGTTGAAACCGTAATTAAACTAACGACGACGACGACGAAGAGAACGAGGGAATGACCGAGAGAACTTTCCCGATTGGCTCGACGTGGTTGCGCTTATCGTAAATTATATAACGCGGGATTAGTCGAGAAACCGGAAGTCTGCCAGCGCTCTCACGGCCCTACGATATACAGGAAATCGTTTGGATAAATCAGCTTTCCCTTTTCATTTCTTTACCTCCACAATCCTCGAGGCGTTGGAGGACTTTGCGCCTCGCATAATCCCTTCTCTATCTTTTTCCTCACTATATTCCGTTTTAAAAAAAGTCCCAGTCGATCCGGCAAATGAAAAATACCTAAGGAACGAGCGAAAGGAACAAAGAAATTTGATTTCTCTGAACTCAATTACAATTCTTATGTTTTTTTTTTCTCTATTAAATTTGGTTTCGGTGGTAAAATTAGTCACCATAGTTATTACAATTTTTTTTCTACTGACATTGCAACTATAGCTTTTTTCCAAGTTAGTTGTAAAAAAAAAAAAACAATGGCTCTTTTTTTCGCGGAACTAGAATTACCATCGATCGATCTCTACGAGAATAACTGCGTCCGCACCAGTGAACCTTACATACGAGTCCGTCACGGGGTTAACTATAAGGCGAGAGATCGTTGTCTTCCTGTGTTAACAGCGTCGCATCGACTATTGCAAACACACGTGACACGCGTGTTTGCAACGTGTGCAGACGCATTCGCACGCTTGTAATGTGATCCGCGTACACTATATTCTGCACATGGATCACTGAAACACACATTTTCCGACAAGTCGCTGAATAGCTGATTTTTTTTTTTTTTTTTTCAAAAATCAAATGATATTTCGTAAAAATTCAGTAAAATGTCGGTTCGAAAAATCTTTTTTGAAAAATGAATAAAATCATATAGTAAACCGAGTAAAGTATTTGAAAAATATTTATACACAATCGCGAATATTTTTTTTACAAAATGTAAAAATTTGTAAATAGAAAATATATATTCAAGACTTACGACAAGAATATGCAATTTGATTTTTACCGTTCGGTATTTTTAACTCTAATAGGTCACGTATATTTTTGGACTGTCTTCATCGCTGCTCCACTCAGCTAAAAATCAATATTTTTCAACCTGTTTGTCGAGAAATACATACGTCAGGATGTGAGCCAAAATTCTGTCGAGATTTTCGTGTTAATCTCGCGAACAGTTGTGAAGAAGCGGTGAATGTCAGTCGGTTAAATTTCCGTATAGTTATTCAGTTAATCAAAATACCTCGCGTTCATCAATTCTACTCTTACAAAACCGAAGAATTCAGAATATTCAGAAGTCGCAACAAAAAATCAGGAAATAAAACATATATCGAACTGTAGGGTTGAAAGGCGCGACTGAAACTGCACGCTATCTGCAGCGGCGTGTTATCAATTTCGACGTATCCTATATACGTTCGATGTCATGCTATCACTAACCCTGTATTATATGTTCTATATACAATGTATATTGTATAAACACACACGCCGTGAAAGATAAGAAGGAGCTTTCAACCCCAGCGATAGCTTCGCGCAGCTCGGGAAATACCGAGAAATAGGTTTACTATATTTCCGTCTGTGACATGCTGTGCGCGATATATAGATAGTGTGATATGGGAAATGTACAGTTTCGATATATATACATATATATACAGGATACATATGTGTACATATAAATCGAACGACTTTTTCCTAGCGGCTATCTCTTGCGACCTATGACCTCTTACATTTCTCTCGACCTCATCTCTCACTTCTTCAAAATCAATATTATCAAAATTCAAGGAAAGAGTACATTCCTCTCGGGGTATATATATGTTGCGATGTATATCGCAACATCCGTATCGTTAGATCTTTTTTTACGAGAGATGAAGTCATTTTCCTGTATATAATGTAATATATACTATATGTACTATACATATATATATATATTTTTTTTTTTTGGCAAAATGATGACATGAAAACCGGGTCAAGGATTCCCCTCTGGAATTAACGATCGCGAAGATTTTTTGGCCAGAGCTTCGGGGAGATTTGCCGAAACTCTCTCTCTCGGCACTTATTCTACGCCGGGGCACTCTTCGCGAAGGCTCACGCGTAATATCGCACTCCGCCAGACCGGATATAAAGAAGGATTTCGGTTTTTCCCCCCCGAATGAAGCTGAGAAGGAAGAGGAAGAAGTGGGGGGGGGGGGTGGTTGTGGAAATGGACGATTGCCCTTTGCTAGGCTCCGCGTTTTTTCGAGAGCTCTCTGTATTTGGTATATATGTATAGATATATATCTCATCAACTCGATGAGCAATGAAAGCAGTAGTAAAGCTCGACAGCGCGCACAGCGTCTCAGCTTCTCAATTTTACTGTACGGTGTCTTCATCCCTCGAAGTAGTTTACCAACTACTCGAGACACTTTGGCGATACTATAATCTCTTGATAAACCGAAGTTTAGATAGCATCCTGGATCACGTTACGCTTCAGCATACTGTAATAACCCAACATTCCCATAGTTTCGAATACTATACTACATCACGTCCGTCTATTAACCGACTAATCTACTTAATCACAATTTACCACGAATTATAGTGATGTTTCTTTACCTTTTCACATAAAAACTTTTTCTAATAGGCCAAAGTTTGGGGAGCAATTTTTTTTTTTTATCAATCATCTTTGGTACTCAAGACGAGACGCGACGGTAGGAAGATATCCATTATTTCCATTCCTTAAGTGAAATGAAAAGAGACCAATGTCCATTCAATATCCATTAGTAGATAAAAAAAATGATGGAAGACAATAAATTTTTTTCGAAATCGGAAAGAAACCATAGGATAAATTACTTTTGCTGAAGGAAGAAGAGAGCGCATGGTATTTTGCCGCAGTGATCTTGACTCCATTCTAGAGATATATACATTTACACCCAGACGAATGGTTTTCTTTCCTTTCCTTGTGCTTTCCTATCTCTCTTAGTTTCATTACTTAGAACGACTGGGAAGGAAAGGAGAACGATAAGCACCGGAATCCAAATTGCACTATCCATCCTTTTAGCTTTCGCGACAATCTTCTTCCGTGTCTGGCTGCCAAGTTGCTCCCTGCGCTTTCGCTATGACGAGACGATTTCGATTTCGAGTTGTTTTCAACAACTCTTCGTAAGATATACTATATATGCATCAAAGGTTTTTGTAGCTCGCGCGCTCGCTACTCGCAACATACAAAAATACACCGCCACTCTAAATGTTCTCCTTTCTATACATCTCTATGTCAAAACTTTTCCCGATCGAGAAATACATTCGTACCACGGGCTGCATTCCGACTTTAAATATTTCGGGCCGACGGTTCGCATAGGAGGGCTTAGAAAAATTCGGAGCCTGGAGACTGTTCGCCGTCGAAGTAGATCGTAAGAATCTGTCGGAGAAGCGCCTATTGAATTTTTTCATTCGCATTTAAATTATAATTTTTTTTTTTAATTTAAATGAATTATTAATTATTTCATTTAATTAGCCGACTCGGCAGGAATTTAAAAAAATCGCGTTGATAGAATAAATTTGATATTCAACTTCTTTGAGGTTATAAAACATATGCAGTCGTTATTATTGGTTTAATATTTTTTATTAATATTTCACTACGTACAGTAAGACGCGAAAGAATGCGTTAACAAATAAACAATTTAAGAAGAAAGCAATTGCTACCTGAAATAACTGTTCCCAATTGAATTAAGAGCAATTGTTTGTTAACGTAAAGGTGAAATCAAGTCCCAAAATGTTTTTCCTGCCCTTCGAGTTAACCGAAGAAAGTATTTTATAATCCCCGCACTCCGGCCAAATCTTAAACCACGCGATTACGGGTTTAATTTTACGATGTATTTTGTAGGTTCCCTGTGCAAAAAATTATGAAAATTTAACCCTTCGCGTACAGCTCTTGCTAATCATAATATTGTGGAGGGCGCCGAATTAATTTTTATGCGAAGCATTGTGGAAACAAAACTTCGA
The DNA here is from genome assembly GCA_934046635.1 of Buathra laborator. NCBI lineage: Eukaryota > Metazoa > Arthropoda > Insecta > Hymenoptera > Ichneumonidae > Buathra > Buathra laborator. The sequence continues at coordinate 14,703,908 of OW203900.1, forward strand.
AGTTGCGATGTGAATTTCTTCAATAGAATTTTCTTTTTACCCTCATTTTGTGATGAAATAAATACTTCGAAGGGCACAAACCATCAAAAATACAGAATTAAGTAAAAGTCTATTGCAATACATGATAATTAAGCATGCAATTCTGTAATACCATTATCTATGCATTACTGTGTCAAATTGCTGGATGCATTGCCACTGCATTATGCAATTTTTTTTATTCATCACGAAAGGTTCTGGTTAAATCGAAAAGTTCGACGAAGTTTCGTTTGAAATGATCAAATGATTCAAATTATTAAAATTATGAATGTTAATTGAATTTCGCGTCGTTTTTTTATTATTTTTTTTTTATACCCAATGAAATAAGAAGTTCCTAAAACCACTACTTGGCGTTATTTGGCGGGATACGTTACCGGGTCAGTTGGACATCCTTTGTCCGGCAGAAGGGCCTGTTGATAAAGTTCAGCTATGAAATAATCCCAGTTACCCTGTTTATAGTCTTTGCAAGGCTGGATCGGTGGTCCAAGCTTTGAGGTATACACGATATAACCTTTCGGACCTAAAACATCGGCCCTAATCTGGAAGTTGAAATCATCAAAGCGTTCAAAAAATCAACTCAACAATCCTGCATTTTGGCTCGCAATGTCGTGAAAGTCGCTCAATCTTTTCCCCATTTCTTTTGCAAATCGCAACGATGCTGCAGTATACCCTTTTAGAAGCCTTACTTCAGAGTCTCTTGAGGTTATGCGGATGTGGCATAACACTGAGAGATGCCCCGATGGTAACAACGCGCCTTCCCTATTTTCTCCGAAATGGTTGCTCTGACGTCTAAAAGGAAATTAAATTTGCATACGTCTATCTAGCGACTGCGATAACCTAATTTTCTTTTGGTTGTCACGGCAACCATTTCGGAGAAAAAAGGAAGGTGATTTGTTACCGACTGAGACTGTACCATTTTCTTTAATTTGTAAAAAACGAAATGTATGCTTACCTCAAACGATAAATTTCCATCGAATCTTTTGTACAATTCAAATGTTTGCGATGAATCCGATCGATTTTTCGTGGAGAATATGGTGTTATTTCTGGATATCGTGAAAACTCTCTCAGTATTCCGGGATCTTATCTGAGTACCATAATTTCCCTCTTCGGAAAGGACCTTCAACTAGATGTAAAAATATATTAAAAATATATATAATTTACATATATATGTAAGGCAAACGGGGTTCAGTGAGAACACACAGAGGAAAACAACATTAAAGGTTTCACGCAAAGCGTATGGCTCTCTACAAAATTAGAGATAAGTAATTGCTACCATATTTAATTACAGTGAACTTGGAGTGCCGTATTCACTACATGAAATTTCCATTTTTTGTGCATTTATTCCGACTTTCCGAACACAGAAAAAAAAATGGTAGAACCATCCGTTTTTACAAAATCGTTTTTCGTACCGAAGGCAACGCAACCTTCTGTAAGAAACTGGATATCTGTATTTTTAACCCGTTGAAAATCGCACTATTTAGAAATTTCAAACTCAATGAGATAGTAGTTAATTTTTTTCCCTAATATTCTTCTTAATATATAACCCCATTAAAAAAAATGCCTTAAATTTATCGATCTTTATATCTTATTTTTTTGTTATTTTCACTAATTCAACGACTATACTTTACATTCACGATTATTTCGACACTACCGAGTGCAAGGATAATTATCCAAAGTTTCATGATGGAAGTCGACGAAACAGTAAAATAATATGCAAAGAAAAGTAATAGCCGTCAACTTTGCAGTCGCAACTAGAAGACTGATTTAAACGAAGCAATTCTTTTACACCGCCCCTCCCTATTGGAGTTATTAATAAAAAATGGGCAATCGAGAATAACAACACTAACCATTAACGATAACAGATAACTGTTCCTTTGGTTGATTTTTAATTACTATGTCATTACTGTTTTTGCTCCATGTTTACTTATACAAAAGGTCTCAATGCTCCGATAAGAATGGAAACGAATGGCGCAAACACGTAGATAGCAATCACTGTCTAGAAAAACGGTCGTTTAGCGTTCAAATCGAAATTATATATTGGACTCGATTTGCATAGCATGATTTTCCAATGATTTTTTCCTCGTCGTGTACACCATACAGAAAAAAGTAAAAAAGAAAAAACTTCAAAGTTCTCGCTTTGATTTCGCGTATATGGTCGTCCTAAAAGCTCAAAGTACGGCAGGGAGTACAGCAAGTAATGCAAAAAAAGAACCAAATTTTTTCATTATTTTCGCGATGTCCATTCTGGTTATACAATCGTAGTCAGTGGCAAGTAGAATTGCACCATATAGGATCAGACAGAAACTTCTGTCGAAGTTCTTAGCAGTCTACCGTTGAAAATGATATATAGACGATTTTTTTTTCTCATTATAAATATAGCATAAGTGATATTCTCCCCCCGTTTATAATAAAAAAGGCGAAAATTCTTTTTGACTTTAATTTCCATTTCTACTCCATTCCATTCAATGCCACTGCAGCCTCAAAGCTTTATCCCCAAATTCCAAAGCCACATCATCGGAAAGTCGAGCTTTGTGTCTTGAAAACCAAATTATCAACACTCGAGAGCTGTCGGGTGACGCATATTGTACAGTTTTAGATACCAGAACATTATACCGTAAGATTGAAAGCGACAGACTGAAAATGGAGAACAAATAGATAAAACCGAATCCCTTGACAGTACAACTAGCCGTAACCTCGAGGAAGCTAGGCGAGCCGTCGCCAATCTTATTCCCTTTATTTCTCTCTTTTCTTTCTCTCCAACTGTCTCTAGACTCGTCTTTTCTCGAGCTGTAGTAGTAGTCACCAGACGGCGACAGAAGCGAATCAAGCTGTTCCGTATTACAATATACTATGGAGAAACTCCAGGATTTGGAAATCTACCGGAAGACATGCTTTGCCGTGGATTTCTAGTTTTCTTCTTTTCGCTAACGTAAAAAAAATACTTTCTTGACGTTCGTACAAAACTCAAAGATTATTTTCACGGCTGGTACTACCGTTTACTCGTGTTTAATCTATACATTCCTTGTTTTAATCTTTCAGCTTCACTCAACTATGAAAAGTCACATAAATAGTCCTTATCAGTCACGCAATCCTCTCAAATCTTTTTGTTAACTAGTTTTTCCGAAAGTTAAAATAATACATTACACGAGAATCGCACGAGAATCGTACAAAATTTTAATTTACAAGGTGTGAAAATGGGAGCCAAACGCGCGCGAAGCGTGCGGAAAACTGCCTTTTTCGCACTGAGTGAAATAAAAAGGTATAGAAGCTTAGATAATATAACAAATGAGCGTCGCTGGTGGTACAATCGCTTAGTGCCGTTGGTAGATACTGTATATTGCGGGAATGCAGGTGTTACAACAAAACATTTATCACTCGACTGCATAAATTTACGCGAACTTGCTTCGTTCCTCATATCTTTCCAGCGCGATAAAAGCGACAAAGAAAAATAAAATAAAAAAGAAAAGCTTTAAAGATTTCGCTTTGATTTTTCGTTTACGGTCGCCGGCCGTCCTAAAGTGCAGCGCAGTACATGTTTCGTCGTTTTGTTCACTATTTTACAATCCAGACATACCATCGCGCCAGTAGAAATGTACGGTGTAGGATCAGACGAAAACTTCACTTGAGGTTCTTTGCAGTCTCAACCGTTGAAAATAAAACACAGACTATATTTTTTCCACGCTATAAACGTAACAGAAGTGATATTCCCTCCACGTTTACGAAAAAAAAAGGAAAAATATTGTTTGAACTTACGTTTTATTTTTTTTCTTATGTAGCATTGTAGACAATCTTCCTATAGCTCAACCAGCGCATTATTATTGTAAAGTTGAGCATAGAATCCATGAAAAATGGTTATTCATGTAATTAATTTCAGTTAATTTAACTAACGAAGCAGATTATTGTATATATAATTTTTTCTTCCTAAACTACTTGGCGTCGAGATGCTATCGCATTTCTCACGTTTTTAATTATAAATCACCACACACGATGATATAGAATTGTAATTCATATATAAAAAATATCATCATTTTTTCCCGAGAAGTTTTTAAAATCGAATTATGAATATCGAAAATCGTGAAGTCCGTTGCGAGACGGTATTCCGCAAGAGCTTTCCAGCTTCGTATATTATAGAGTGGTAGGTACTCGAACATTACACTGCGAGATTGCAAGCCACAGAGAAAAAAAGTAGAAGACATAGAGAAAACTGAATTGCTTGACTATACCAGCAGTGGCTGAAGGACCCTCGACGATCCATTGCCAATCTCATTCGTTTTATCTTCTTTCTTTTTCTCTCGCGTCGGATCGAGACTTATATATATATATATATATATATTTTTTTTCTTCGACTGGTGGTATCATGAACCGGCGAGAAAAAAGAATCGAGCTGTTCTGCGACACTATGTAGAAACGTTCGGTGGGGCGGTGTGAATCAACCGGATGACGTTCTCGCGGCCTCGTGTTTTGATGTTTCTTTTACTGTCGTCGAAAGAGAAAACGAGCATCTCGTGCACTACTTTTTAAATATTTATTCGTCCTCTACAACTCCGTCATCCAATAAAAAATTAAACGACTGCCGCGATGTTTTGCCCGTAGAGCGCGAGAAGCTTCTTAAATAATCAAAGCCTTGAATCGCAAAACGCTACAGCAGACACTGCTACAAGCTTCATTTTAACTTCTCTCGAGCTTTTTCGACTTTACCATCTGATATTATCTCCGGACTTGTAAATTGAAGAGTATAAATTCGTAAATTCTCGAAGCAACTGATTCGAAATTAAGAAAAAAATAATGTTTCGTAATAGAGTTCAAACACCTCGTGCCGGACGTGAAACTGGAGGATATTTCACGCTGGTATCACGTGTTGACCTGTAATAAAGTCGACCGTTATCACCTTCCATCTGCTACGTCTCGAAGATAAAGTAACCATCTATTTTACGTGGAGGAAAAAAAAAATATCAATTTTTTTTTATGACAAAAAATATTACGATAACAATATATTATTATTATATCATATCCGTTATTATTATTATTTTCTTTAAATATCAATTTTTTATATATTTTTTTTTCAAAACCCAATTCTCATATCAAAAAAAAAAAAGAAAATTACACAATATTTTCCTAATTTTCGAAGTTGCATTTCGAGAAATTCTCGAAAATACTGCATTTTTTACGAATTCATTGAGTATCTTATTCGTACATACCGCATCGTCGCTTTGTATCCCTCAGTCCGATGGCACGGAAGCTCGCTATCTCGAGCGTAAAGTAAACCGCGGTTATCAAGCGCAAGTATGGCTTTTACTCGAGAGGATAGTACAGTATCTAGCTGACAAGAACGCTGCTATTCCTCGTATGAAAACAGTTGGGAAACTAGTGGAGACGAAGAAAGGGTGGAATGGGATAGAAAAAAAAAAGAAAATAAATAAAAAGCGAAGGAAGTTCGATCGTTGCCGTCGAAACGAGGTAAAACGTGAAACGATGGGTACGTAACCGTTGCCGTCACATTGTAGGAAACGGTGGAATATAGGAGAGTGAGAGACAGAAACCGCGCACGCGGGGGATACAACGTAAATCGATACGGGCCACGCACCAGTCAAGGCCTTTATCTTTCTCTGTTGCCTGCGTTAACACACTCTTCGCCCTATCTTTCTCCTTCTGGTCTTTTTGCTTTACGCATCCCCCATCCCTTGGATGAAAACCCCCTTTTCCCCTTTGTCCCTTTCTTCCCGCGTTCATTTCGCTCTCAGACCCTTTGTACGCTCGCCAAGCATCGGGTATACATCTCTACGCACGTTTCTTGATTTTTGCATTACTCCGAAATGTCGGTCGAGAGAAAATTGCGTCTCACGCATGCAATGACAATACGGCGTATACACCAGAGCGGTAATGAAGTCTCTCGCGTATGTAGGTCTTGAGGTTCGGCGACCGGAAATTCGAAAACACGGACGCATTTTCACCCTTTCCGAGTCATCATCGTGAATACAATGCCAACTGCGACTATTGCATTGTGCGACTAGAATCAGAATCGTGTATTTTCTGTGTTAGAAGACGCGTTTTTAACACGTTATAAAAAAAATCAAAAATTTCTCGCACACGAAAAATAGACCTTTCGTATTTTATTTAAGTTCACGATACAATCTGACCGATACGAAACTTGAAAGCGATTGGATAACGATTTTTTTACGGTATCGCGAAGGGTGTGCGTTGCACAGACGGCGAATGCAATTCGCAAACTTTGATTCTACAAACGCATTCGCGAAACGAACAATGATACGTAATACTATACTGCGTGGGGACGTGATGTCGATACGGACGTGCAGCGACACACGAGGGACAAAGAAAGAAAGATTAGAGGAGCTGCTGAATGAATGTGCAATTCCCGTATACAGTCGTCTGTTAAATCCTCTCGGCACCGCCATTCATCAAATGCGCGGAAGTTTCGACTTCGTTGTTTTTTCATTCAACGGTCGCGTACCATAATGCAAAATGTACACATTGTTAGACTTTTTTTTTTTTTTTTCCTGTTGAAGACCGAAATTTTCGTTTGTTTCTGGTTTTCCATTTGGTACCTTTTTTTTTTTAACCTTTCCACTTATATTTTCTTTTATTTTTTCCGATACGCTGCAATTGTCTTTCGCGACTATTAAAAAAAAAATTGGGTGCGAGAGATTCTTTTTTGGTGGTATTTTTTATACGCTGACTATCAACCCCTCTTATTTCAATCGCAGTTACGCGTGCAGTGAGAAGTTTCCTTCATCCCATTTTTTTTTCTAGAGTATCGTGACCTGCGAGGTTTTTTGTATGCATTCACTTTTCTTCTCAATTCATCATCCATATTTTTAAAAATTTTAATTTTTAAGAATTTTTCTATTTAATTTTATAAAAAAATTTCTATTAAATTTTTTTTTTTTTATAAATATTTGTTTAATAAATATAATTTGTTTGGAGCGCACGGATTTTGCATTCGTTGTCCTTATTTTTTTTAAAGCTGTTAAATTGTACGCTTGAAGTTCTCTTTTCGTAAAATTCGGATTTAAGGCAATTCCAGACAAGTCATGCAGCGAATCCTGTTTTTTTCAACCTGCGGTCCAGCGCACCTTTCCATCCGAATCCCTGATTTCATCTCGTGTTGATTTTCGCTCTATTTGTAAAAGGATCCCGCCTTCGCCGCCGTGTATAAAAAACGAGAAGCGCGGGAGGGATGAGGAGGGCTTTTGTCTTAAAATATTCCAAGTCCCCTTTTCTTTGTTTTTTTTTTTTTACGTTTATTTTCTTGCATAGTTTGCAACAGTATTATTGCAACAGTATTTACAGACTCAGGTTAAAAATAAGAAAAATGATTTAATAGTTGTTGAATAATGATGTTTAGATATTGGTAAATGAAATTAAGCGGCCGTTTCTGAAGCTTTCGGAGGTCACAACATTTTGCATTGAAAGCCTTTTTCGAAAAAAGAAAAGGTTGATGCTGCGGACAAGTGGAAGAAATTTACATTCTGTTTAATCGGCTCACGATTAGTAGTCTAGCGGCTTATTAAATTGCTATAGGATCGCGCTAATTAGACGAAAATAAATACGACAGAGGGTTGAATCCGAGGAACGAAAGTACAACAAATCGTAACTGAGGCTTCCGCCGTTCGATTTATCAGGATGTGTCGTAGGCGTCGATGAAAATGGGGAATTTCTCTCGAGGCGAATGCAACGACAATGTCAGATATACGCTACACGAGACAGAGATTTATTGCCTCGCGTGACAGAACAACGCAACGATCGAGTAATCGATTTTCTCAAAGTAGAACACCCGCAATGTAGTCGAAGGAAAAAATAGTGAAGAACAAGGAGAAGAGGACCCATAATCTACGATGTTGTATCCCCGAATCCTCGAAGTACGATACAGAAAACGCGAGTGTATATGTCAGACTTCGCGATGAAGAATCACGAAAAAAAAGATGTATATTTTCGAGAAAAAAACGATGTCAAAACCCAGTTCACCCCTCGCGTACGGAGGCCGTAAATATACGTCCGAATTGTTCGATCAGACATTACCTTCAATTACCCCGTTTAACTATTAAAAAAATGCGAAAAAATTCTGAAAATATTCGTAAAATAACGTTGAACTGTTGTTTTTTTGATGATTCAAAGAGCAAACGAAGTTAGCGTTCTACTTGACCGGCAAAAAGTATCCCTTACATGAGGGGTTAAATATTTCGATAAGTGGCGTACTTTTTTTGTTTTTTGTTTTTACTTCTCACTACACACAGTAAGTATTGAGATAACGTCGAGATAATTTGCAAACTGCAATCACGTCGACGAGGAAATAATTGTTGTCTTAATAAGTTTATGCAGCTGCATTAAATTAAATACATTGCTTTTTTATGTAAAACGTAAAGCCGAGATGCATGATAGACTGGGGACCCCCCCTTCTGACCCAAGATTGTACGGTGTATTTACCACAGCGCGGCCAGACAATAAATAGCCCATGTAGAGGTTTAATCTTCCGATAGATCTTGTATGTTCCCTGTTTGAAAAATTATGATAATTATAATGCGTAAAATTACTCTTGTTAAGGAGGTTCGATGGCTGAGAGTTCGTTTCGCATAAGTTCGAGAAAACGAGAGAGAATTGCAATTACTTCTCGATGGTATACAAATCTGAAAAAATTCCGGCATATTTAAGGTACTGAAAAGATTAATTTTGCATAATAATAATTCCAAAAAGTTATTAACAAATTCATGAAAAAAAAAACATGTTAAAAAAATTAACGGTAACTCAACTTGTTTTTTTTTATGAAAATGATTCTTTCATTTTTCTGAACACGTATGAATTTTTTCAGATTTTTATCTTGGGTTTGAATTTTTTCTTTTTCTACACATTTTTTGCATATAAAAAAAAAAATGCAAAAATTCAAATAAACAAAGAATCGATTATTTTTCAGCTTAGTTTTCATTTCCATTCGATTTCAATCAATGCGACTGTAGCTTCGAAGCTTCCATTATCATTTCAAAGACAAGCTTAGCGTCTTTGAAGACGAATTATCGACACTCGGAGTCGTCCCGATTCGAATACTCCACGGACTCGAAGCTCTCGAAGCTCCCGAAGCTCTCGATCGTCATATATTATACAGTTCAAGGTTCGAGGACATTATGCCGTTAGATTCGAAGCGACAAAAAGAAAATGGAGAATAAATATTTAACACCAAATTCCTTTACTATACAAGTAGCTGTGACCTCGAAGAACCTCGGCGAGCCATCGTCAATTTCATTCGCTTCAGCTCCTTTCTTTCTTTCCGAGTCGCTTGAGACTCGTCCTTTTTTTTTCGAGCTGTAGTAGTAGTCACGAGCCAAAAGAAACGAGAGAAGCGAATCGAGTTCTTCCGTATTACAATATACTGTAAAAAAAAAAAAAGTTGGGAATTGAGAATCTACCGGATGACACTCCGCCTCGGATTTCTAGACTTCTTTCTTCCGCCAATGGAATAAAAATTCTCGACGTATAGTTCTTAAACGACATAAAATTCTCAGTCGCATTATCGTTTCTCCGAACTTTAAAAAAACGTTCTTAAAGTTTAAAGAAAACAACAACTAATTGTCGTACGAACGTTTAGTCAGCTATTTTTGTTCCTTTCCGTGTTTTTCGGTTTTCTGGTTTACGGTACTTTTTTTTTTTTTAACCATTGTGTGCGTTTTTCATTTCTTAGTCTTCCGATTCTCGCAGGAATAGTCTTTGCTCCGAAAAAGCGAGGGTGCGAGAGATTTTTCTTTGCCCGTATCTTTTATACATTGACCCCTCTTATTTCGATCCCATTTACGCACGCAGAGGAAACGTTCCTTAATCCCATATATTCGTTGTTTTTCTCAATTTATCATCCGTATAGTGGACCACACCTTTTTCACATTCGATATTCTTCTTTTTTCCAATGCGGTAAACTTTAATCTTCAAGTCCTATTTTTCGGAAAATTTGGATCTAAGACGACCCGCCGTCCGCATCAATTTATGGGGTAAATCCTATTTCTTTTAAACTCCGGTTCAGCGTACCTTTTCATCCGAATCACTGCTTTTATTTCGACACTTCCTCGACTTTCGATTGATGATTTTGCCTCATTAAAATGCTGTAGTATCGGGCTAATTAAACGAAAATAAATACGAGAGGGGAATAAATATCAGGAACGCGGGTACAACGAATCGGAAATAAGGCTTCGGCCGTTCGATTTATCGCGATGTGTCGCAGGCGTCGACGAAAATGGGGAAGTTCTCTCGTAGCGGATGCAACGGCAACGTTAGATATACGCTACACGAGACAAAGATTTATTGCCTCGCGTGACGGAACAATGTAACGATCCGGTAATCGATTTTCTCAATCTAGACGACGCGCAAAGTGGTCGAAGGAAAAAACAGTGGAAGAGGAAGAAGAAGAAGAGAACCCACATCCCATCCTCTATGTTTGTATAGGGTATACCGAGCCATCGCCACGTGCCGCAAGCACCAGTTGGAAACCTATTTTCGCGTGTAGAAAACGATTCACATGCCAGAGGATGTGTGGCTCTTGCTGATGTGCGCCAGAATTCGCGTCCTGGAAAGGTCGAGCAAAAACTCCGATGCATTCATCATCCACAACACTCTCGCGGTTGGCTCGAGCTTTCCAAGTTCTATATTTCATTCCTTCCTCGACGCTAATCGACGATAATGCACGCGTGGTTTTGGTCTTCTATCACACAAAAAACGATTATTTTATTCAATGGCGATCGAGGATTATCGCGATTTCGCCAAAAAAGCCGCAGTATCAGCAGATGTTTTTTTTTTTTTTTATTTTTTTCTTTTGCATTTACATTATTTACCATTAATATAAAACATGTCGCTTCTTGTTTTACATCGTTATTTACAAAGCCCCTCTATAAGAAGATCAGTTAACCAATTTTTCGTCATACATGGAACTGCGTGTAGATAACGATGAAAAAAAAAATGAGGGAGCGACGTATGAATTTAATTAACATTTTTTTTTATGACTCGATCTTATCAGGAATATAACCTTAGAAAATGGTATTGCTATGTATTTAAACATTTTTTTTAAATAAAAAATTCGAAACATTCTAAAAACGTTTTTATTAATATTTCGAAAAAAAAAAAAAATTTCGTCGAGAAAGCTTCGTCTATAAGGAAGAAAAAATAATCATAAGCAAATCGTCGATATCGATTTTTTTACGGAATATAAAATCTGCGAAATTCGACCATCGATCAGTAATCCAGAAAAAACGATGTTTATTTTTATTCTCCGATTAACCTCACTTTCCAGTGACGAAAAAGAACAGTTAAAAATCGCGACAGATTCATTGAAAATATCTCCCATCACTCTCCCTCAATATCGCGCTTCGCTTATATATTTATGAATTTTCCTTTAATCGATCGCAACTTGAAATAGAATGAGGTCGCATAAGGATACAAACGAGCGCTCTGCGGCAACGGTCCAGTCTCATAATAATTATGTGTTGACCTCGACTGCTGGTCTGTCGGCTATAGAACAGCCCGTTCTTTGTCCGGGACTCGTTTGACCGAACGATGTTTTAATTATACTTCCATCGATATGTGCGCATAATTAATAACAACGTCTTTAAAACAAATGGATGCTATTCTTTCGCTTAAGGTAGTTCTGTCGCTTCGCGTTCATTTCACATAAATCCGAGAAAAATAAGAGAAAATTGCAAATACTTCGCGATGGTATAAAAATCTGAAAAAATTCTGTGTTTTTTCACTCATTTTTTTCAATCAAAGGAAATATGCGCAGTAAATTGAAAAATCTGAAAAAATGCATACGTATTCAGAGAAATGAACGAAACATATTCATTAAAAAAAAATGTTGGGTTTCCGGGATAATTGTTGAGAAATTTATTTTTTCATCAATTTGTTAATAAAATTTAAAAATTATTATTATGCGAAATTAATCCATTCGGTACCTTTAATATGCATGAATTTTTTCAGATTTTTATACCATCGCGAAGTATTTGCAATTTTCTCTCATTTTTCTCGAACTTATGCGAAATGAACGCGAAGCGATATAGCTATCTTAATGGACCTGTTTTTTTTGCTCTCTATGCATTATTTACCGTTTCGCCATTGCGTAACTCGGCATTATTGCATATGTACCGTTGAACTAATAGTTCCGTGTCGCGGTTTACCTCCATATGACATTTGCTTATCGCTTTTCGCAATATAGTAAACGGATGTTCTCATCTCGTTTCAGGGTGACGGTTCTCGGTGTGTTACTGGGAATTCTCGAATGGGATCGGAGCGTAACATGCATTCTGTTACTTTGGGAATACGTTCTCGGCTATCTCACGTTATTCGTCGCATCGATGGCTGTCGAATTCTCAATATGCATTCTTGCAACGAGAGGCAGTATACTCGACACGGCTGCGAGAGCACCTATGCAACATCTACTGTACATCAAACTCTGTGAGTTCATATAGATCGATATATTTTATTATTATTTTTTTTTTTAATTTATATTTTTTTTTTATTTTATTTTATATATATATATTTTTTTTATTTTGGAATTTCAAAAATGTTTAATATTCCACCCATTCACCTATTTTATCGACTGTACAGGCGACTTTATGGACGTATAATTACGTATAGCATAATTATTAATGTTATTACATTTATATTGGCTATTATTATTATTATTTTATTTTATCAATATCCACTACGGACACCCGCCACGAAGTCTGCTTGATATCATTTTTGATAAAAGCTAAAATACGATATATAACTATAATATATAACTAACAAAGTTGATGGATCTGATAATCGCCACAACGTGACGGTTGACCGGCGCCAATTCTCTGTAATTCGCTTTCGGTATAAATAATTCGATTTCCCACAAACTTCTATGGTACAGTTATTTCTATATCGCGACCCGAGTATATATACTATATATATATATATATTGTATATAGGGACAATTTGACGAAAGCCTCCCGGGACCGAGGGGCGAACGAGCTAATTTCCTTCGATGTCGTAACTCAATTTTTTCGTTCCTTCGGCAAATACGATTTCTACGAAAAAAAAAAAAAAATAACGCAGATAAGTCAGCGAAAAAAAAAGATCGTTGAATCTCTAACATCGAGCGATATATCGACGAGAAATATTGATAAAATTAGGTCAGTTAAGGGTTTAAAGGGAGGGGGGGTAGCTTCGGGGTTTTGCTTATAGTTTTTCTTCGTCGAGACATTTTTTAAAAGTTTAATTGTTTTACACAACGTTAGGAACATCCCGCAATCCCTTTTCTCAAAAGCCGATTGCCGCGCCAATAAGTGAAACGCAACGAGAACCGAGAAAAAAAAAGAAAAGTTTATAATCACGAAAGTTCCATTCTCCCGATCGACTTTCAATTTCTCTCAGTAAAATGTTTCTCCATTGTTTCGTAATTAAAGTTCGCGGCTTCGTTTCCGCCGCAAAATTTGTTCGAAGTTATTTCCCCGATTTACGGTTAACGGCACGCGAAGAGTTCGAGAGATTCGGAAGACATTAGTTGGCTGAATTTTTCACAGCGGTCACAGCTGTCGGTTGAATCCCTCCGTTCGTCACGGTTTGGCGACGGAAAAACCGCACGCAGCCCTCGGGCTGTGTGTCGTCATGGAAAGTGGAAATAATCCGATATTTAGCAATCTTCTTGTACTCGCAGCGAACACAACCCCCGACCCCTTAACGGTTTCTTTAATGGAAATCTTCGCTGTAAGGGTGAGCGAACTAAGCGAATAGCTCTCGTACCGAGCGGAAAGCAATTTTCGACTAGAAATCTCATTTTTATTTATCTTTTTTTTTTTTTTTTTTAAGACACACGCCGAGTGAATGAGAGAGAAAGTAAAATGCGACGGAAAAAGCTTTAGGGGTCGAAAAATGTTGGCCCTTTGCGGTATTACTGTATTTTATAGTGTTCGCGAGGGGTAACGTCGAAAGTGAAAGTGCGGGATGGCAATATTAATAAGAAAACTACCCTCGCCGAGTCCTTTACCCTAACGAACGATCACTCCAGTATGTTCCGCGAAGGGAGGGAAATAAACAGCAGAAGCAGCAGTCAGCCAATATAGCGGAACGAATAGTCTGCAGCAAACCCCGAAGGGTTTTTCTCTCGGGGTGAAGCTGCATGAAGCCACAGATTCATCCCGATATCTCGATCATTGCTAAAGCGAGCGAGCGATAGGACATACACCGTAGAAAGACTTGTGCTATATAGTCGGTCTCTGTGCTCGCGAACGATTTATCTGAGTTGCAGAGCGAAATCCGCAAACCCGCAAATCTTTTCAATCTCAGGGTACAGCGGATTACAGTCGATATATCGAGAGACCGATGTAACACACACGATTCGCGCAGCCGGCTTACCGCGAGGATAAATCGAACGTTGGATCTTTTATAACCAGTAGAGAGCGAATGAATTCGCACGATTTGTCGGGTTTGCGGTATGAGATTATTAAAATCGAGTTTCAACTTCAGGATGAATATACCGTTCTGTTAACAATTGCGGAAATAATAAAATGGAGATTTTTTTTTTACGATATTATCGGAAGCATTCTTATCACAGTGATTTCTTTTTTAGTCTATCATTGAGATTCGTTCTGATGACGAATTTAAGATCGAAATATGTTCTCATATAATTCATATTATGAATGTAAATAAAAAACGGATATAATTTAAAAATATCCGTAATATACCATTTTTTAACGAAAATATAGAAAAATATATCATAGATATATTTTGTGATATATTTTTCTTTCGCGTCCGTCTATTGCGTAATATAATTATCGAGCGACAGAATTATCTAAATTTATCTTTAGGTATCGAAGTATCTCTACGAAATACTCTATAAATTTTCGTCGAAAAGTAGTATAATACGTATTATATTTTAAAATATATTTCTACAAATTTATAACGAATTATATGATTAATATATTAATCGTATAAAAAAGCCGTATTCCGTATATTTTTAATATATTTTTAGCATATACTTTTATTTTTTGTGGGTACTTCCGGTTCACGTTTTTCGGGGTCTTTAATTTATTCAGTAAAAACATTACGAAATCTTTTTTTTGTGAACTCTCGTGATTCGGAGTTTTTTTTCAGGGGGAAGAATGAAACCCCGAAATGTAGTTTTCCACTCGCTCTTCATTTTACATGGCGCGGGAGTGGATTGGTATTAACGTTACAACTTGAAGGCGTGTATATAATTTAGGATATGGCTGAAGGGGCTGTTGGGGCAAAAGGACTGATTCCCCAGAAAGAAAGTGCTAAGTCAAGGAAGATTTATCACTTGTTACGCAATGAATCTTCTCTTGGGTTCTCGCAGCTACTTTCATAATCGATCACTCCTTGTCGCTGTTCGAGCTTTTCGAAGTCTTTGGCTCTTATACTAATCATAGGCCATTGTTACATTCTACGACGCTTTAAGAGCTTTATATTGCGGTAAGAAACAGGATACTTTTTTTTCTTAATGACTTTAGAACTGCGGGATAAAGAAGAATCGCTTCGCCGCGAGTTATTTGCCGAAGTTCAGGGGTACGGGAAATAAAAAAAAAAAAAAAAAAAATTCACGGAGGTAATAATGCGAAAAATACAAGAAGCACCGTAGATCCAGTCGACAATGTTCAATCGCTTCTCCAGTCACGTTTCAGACTTCGTGGCTTGCTATGTATATACTTCTACGATCCACAAGAGAGCTTTTTCAGCTCTTTTTCCTTCTTTTTCTTCTTTCGCTCTGTAACACTCTCGGAAACTCATAGTGCGCGGCGGCCGCTCTTTCCTCCTCTCAATCTTCATTCCGTCGTTCGTGCAAATTTTTCCTCCTACTCGTGGCGTCTTATTAGATTTTCATCCAATCGTCAGCCTCCTTCACTCTCGTTTCTGCACAATTCTCGTCCACAATTTGCACGATGCGACGATTACGAATTAAAATGTCGTAATATACGTTTTACTCGCTTTTGTCCGATTTCACGAAACTATTTCTTAATTGAGAAAATTGCGTTGTCCCGTCGCGATAAGGCACGAGATTCTTGAAATCGTTCGAGTGCCCGAGAAAAAGATTGAAATAGATTTCGATGCAAACGAACGCGAATTTAATATGATTTTATTTTTATTTTTTCGCCAATCCAAATTTAATGGTCCAGTTTATGCATTAAAATTTCCAGCATCGGTACATCGCATTTTTAGCAATTTTTTTTTTTTTTTTTTTTCGTAACAAGATTCGTGTTTTTCTTTTACGAATTTCGGAATTTGTCTTCTGAGAGATTGAAATGCATGAAAAAGAGGATTGGAAGAGACTCGGAGTCTGAATCTTTTATCTACGAAATCTTACATGATTCTCGTCGAAGCGATCGCACGGTACACACCTTTCAACCCTCGAGAGCCGACGGCCGCTCTTCCGTCGCGGTCTGCGCGTTGTCGGACCTCCGGGAATTGAGATTCCGCAAGAGTTCGTTGGAGCACTAACGGTTCTGGAAGCGATCCAAGATCAGAGAATGGTCCATGGTACTGCGAGATCTCTGCAGTGGAGCAGTACACCATTCCAGCAATTCAGACCGCTGGCCTCTCGAGGCAAAGCTGTCTTTCCGATCACGTCGGGTTGATTGGTCTCGATGCGTAGACACTACTGCCGTGTTCCTTCGCTATCAACGGCCCTTCCGTTTCCCGATATTTTCTCTATGTACAATTCTCGTATCTTGCAACTTTTATCCATCTTGTCGTCTTCCATGATAACACTTTTCTTTAACTGTATTGGCAATAAATATATATATATTTTTTTCATCTTGCGTTTTTTTTTAATTTTTACGCTCGTTTCGCTATTTTTAATTCTTCAAATGGTTCATCGTTTTTTATTTATAAATTTTTTTGTTTTCTATTTTATTGATTTTTACGCTCATTTCGCTATTTTTAATTCTTCAAATGATTCAACGATTTTTATCGATAACATCGATCTTAATGATTTTTTAATTACGCATTATAACGCCGATTTATTTATGACTTTTTTAAAAAATTATTCCAGATGCACGAAGGTTTAGACTGCGACTTAAATACGATAAAAAAATACTGTAATGTGATGTTCGCGAAACTTTGTTGTTACAGCGTTGTTACTGGTAGAAACCGGATGGCTTAGCGCCGGTGTCGCGTGGCTCGTGCACTACTATCAAACGTGTCCCGTGGAGAAAGCGAAGGATGTGATATTAGGTACGTCCAACCGCTTCCTCTTACCAGAAGCGCTCATTTTTCAGAGTCCTTGCAAATTTAATAAAACTTTTTTCTCCTCCATTTCCAATGACTCGGAATTTCATCCCCTATCTTCACAGGACTCGTGATATCGAATTGGTGTATTCTCGCCTCGGTTATGGTTACTGTGTGGTGCACGTACGACGCCGCCGGAAGATCGTGGGTTAAAATGAAGAAATATCAACGCAGCATGAGAGAAGCCGAATCACGGGGTGCGGGTAGAATGCACTACAAGAGAAGCGGCAGTCGAAATAGAAATTGGCGACAACGGTATATAAAAAAAAAAAAAAAAAAAATGAGAAATCATTTTTTTATCCCATTTATTGACTTCGATATTTGAAAAAAAAAAAAAAAAATAAGAAATCATTTTTCTACCCCATTTATTGACTCCGAAATTTGAAAAAAAAAAAAAAAAAAAAAAATTTTACGCGAATGCTTTTCTCGTCTCTGTTGATATCGCGAAGATAACTCGTTATCTCAAAATTTCGACGAAATTATCTCGTAAAGATAATTTTAAAATAATATTTCAGAAAGGTAATACGCGCCTATCAGGACAGTTGGGACAACAGGTGTCGATTGCTGTTCTGCTGCATGGGAAACTCCGACAGGAACAGAGTAAGTGGATATCAATTATCTTCGTAGTATCGCCGCGAATTATTTTCTCGATATCTCGTTGCTGCGCACAACGTTCAGATTGATATCTCAGATGCTGTATTATAGTCACGAAATATATATAGCGGTCATTGATAGACGATACATTTGTCTTTGTCGGTGTAAAGAATAATTGCCGTTATCGATTAATTCGAATCTAATAGAATTCTACCGAAGCCCAGTCAACAAACAGATTAGTCTCCTCGAAGTAAATACACGCGGTACTCATTTGAAAGTAACTTTAACAAGCGTTGCAATTTATCTACGGAAATAGCGTCGAACTTCCTGTAGCCGTTGCGCTCTAAAAGCTCCAGCAAATATTTGAAAGGAAAAGTTTTACTCTCAGGAATCCGCGACTTTCGTCTTTCGCGAAAATAGTTGTACTTTTATTGCGGTACTATTACTTGTCGGTATTCCCGGTAGTTTTTTTTTTTTTTTTCTTTTACATTCCTTTATTTTAGAAACTCGAATTTTCGAACCGCATGGCGAAGAAATCGAAAGTTACATATTTACAGAGCATTCGATTAATTGTTTTTAGCGCGTAATATCGATTTGGGTTTATTATCTCGTATTTTTAATGTGAAAACATCTTCAGCGAGGCGTTTACATACAAATATTCATAAAAAACCTTACGGTGCTTCTGAAAAAAAAAAAAAAAAAAAAAAAAAAAAAATTCCAGTTACCCGCAAAAATCGTTACGGCTTTTCGTAAAAAAAAAGGGGAAAAAGAAAAATGTTCTCAAAACGCGTTAAAGCGCTTCTAAAGTAAAATTCCGATCCTAATCATGAAAGTAAAACCACTAAAGATATTTCTCCATATAATTTTCGCGAATTCACGCAAATGTAATCACCTAATGGAATATCGTTGTGTTGTTCTTACGTATAGAATTCATTTACGGATATCGCGAGGCTACTGAGTGACTTCTTCAGGGATCTCGATGTCGTGCCGTCCGACGTAATAGCCGGTCTCGTGTTACTCCGAAAGTTTCAGAAGATCGAACGAGAGCTCATAGTGAAACAGAAGAAAAACGATACTTACGAGTTTCTCTCCGGTGTACCGGTCACACCGAGAACCAAGTTTCTCGCCCTCACCGAGGACGGTGATTTGGAACACTTCCAGTCGGCTATTCATTACATGCATTTTGCATTTGCGGCTTACGGATGGCCGCTTTTTCTCTTTAATAATACGACCGGCCTTTGCCAGTTGTGCACCAGGTAACGAAAACTTTTCATCCGCTCTCTTCAATCAATTTTCATTAAAAATTCTGTAAATAAAGTTTTTGCTCTCTTCGACACCCGAAGAAAATCGAAAAAAAAAAAATTTATCAAATTAAAAAAAAAATTGTTTCGAAGAATTTTTTTTTTTTCGTCAAATAAATCGATTAAAGAAAACATTTAATGAGTTTGAAAAAAAAATTGAAAATATAGTTTGAAGAATTTTTTTTTTCGTTAAATACATCGATTACTCATAATTGACTAACGATTGCAATTCACAGACTAAGATGCGGATGTTTTCCGTGCATAAATCACGACGACGATGCGACCGTTGTAGCGGACAATTGTTGCCAATGTAATTACGCAGCGTTGCGACGAATGATAGAGATCGGGGAAGTTGAAGTTGTGTACGCGACGTTTCACGTCGACGTCGGCGAGACTCCATTCTTCGTCGCTCTCGATTATACGAGGAAAAAGGTCAGTCGATTGTATTAATATACAAAATCTGTGCAATCAGTTGAAAATCATTACAAGAACAACAAGAACAAGAATAACAATGCTGTTTATGATCTCTTACGCCGAATGAATTTGTCGGCGTAACGATAATAACAAAGTTTGCTGTATGAATTCTATGTAAATTTTATCGTACAGGTCGTTGTCAGTATTCGCGGCACTCTCAGCATGAAAGACGTCGTTACGGATCTTAATGCCGAAGCTGAAGTTTTGCCGTTGACTCCACCGCGGGACGATTGGCTCGGACACAAGGGAATGGTTCAAGCTGCCGAATACATTCGCAAGAAAATCTCGGAAGAAGGAATCATAGCGAGAGCACTCGCCAAGGTATGAATTTTCATTTTTTCTCTTATCCGAGTTACACTTCCGAAAATGTAATTGCAATGGTCGGCGAAAACAAAAACTCCGAATGCAAACGTCCGGAAGAAAAATTCCGAAAACGAAAACCCGGAAAAAAAATCTCGAAAAAAAAATTCCGACAAAAAAATCTCGAAAAAAAAATTTCGACAAAAATATCTCGAAAAAAAAAAATTTCGACAAAAATATATCAAAAAAAAAATTCTGACAAAAAAATCCCCGAAGAAAAATCCGTATTTTATGATTTTCGTATTTTCCGGAATTCGATAGCAACTACTGTACAGTGATGATATTTTTCTTTTTTTTTTTTGTTTCGGTGTTTCATTATTCATAGTACTCCGATTTCATGTTTGTTTTACCGCAAAATCAGGACCCCGACAGAGGAACTCACCAATTCGGATTGTCCCTTGTCGGTCATTCGTTGGGCGCCGGTACCGCAGCGATTCTTGCTATCCTATTGAGACAAGAATTTCCGGATCTCGTGTGTTTCTCGTTCGGACCACCCGGTGGTTTGCTAAGTATGCCGGCACAGCAGTACACACAAGAATTTATCACATCCGTTGTCGTCGGCAAAGACGTCGTGCCGAGGATAGGTCTGAGGCAGATGGAGAGTTTGCGGGCCGATCTCATCAATGCCATTAAACGGAGCGTCGATCCTAAGGTAAACTTGAAATCCTCCGCTTCCTATTGTTAAAATAATGATTTTCCTCTGCAAAAATGAATTTCAAAAATGAATTCCATTGTCGAAAAAAAAAAAAAAAAAAAAAAAAAAAAAAACCTCCGACCGCCGAACAAATAAAAATCTGAAGCGTTCTCCATCCTTTTTTTTTTTTTGTTTTTTTTTTTTATCCCAGTTCTCGGCATCGATATCTATCGCGGTATTTTTTGCGGCCACGTAACGAAACGACCGAACGAACCGTTGTTTTTTTTTTTTGTTTTAGTGGAAAACAATTGCCTGTTCGGTAATGTGCTGCGGTTGCGGTTCGATGCCAACGTCCGCAGCAAATTTGGAGGCCGGGGGATGCATCAGCGAATACCAAAGGGACAAGGATCAGGCGCGCGAACAAACGATCGTACCAAGCGATTCCAGCATAGCGTTGACTCTACACACGCCGCTCTATCCACCCGGGAGAATAATTCATGTCGTTCGACATCATCCCAACAAAGGAGAGTGAGTTAATTTTCTTGTTTTTTTTTTATTGTTGTTGTTTACCCCAATTCTCCGTTACAAAGATAAATTAACGATATCGTAACATCGCGCTACGATTGAATAATGTGACTCGACGACCGTTGGACTGTGAGTAAAATCGTTCGTCGCTCGAATAACGTCATTTTCGTTTTTTCTTTCGTTTATAGGCAAAAGTATGAAAGCCGTTGGAGGTACGTGAACGTCTGTCGACGGATCGAGTTTACAGATACTGTATCGCACTATCGTTACTGTTTACCTTTTAGGGTAAAAAAAAAAAAAAAAAAAAAAAAAAAAAACAGAGTTGAATAATCTTTCATTATCGCCGGAAATACGAACAATTGGTTACTCAAAGAATTAATTAAATAAAAAATTATGTCAATAATTTTTTTTTTTATTTTATTTTATTATTATTTGATTTTATACATTATCCCAATAATTTTCTTTCTTCTTTCATTATCGCCGGAAATTCGAACAGTTAATTACTCAAAGAATTAATTAAATAAAAAAAAGTCTCAATAATTTTTTAAAAAATGTTATTTTATTTTATTTCTATTATTATTTGATTTTATACATTATCTCAAAAATTTTAATCACCCTAATTTCATAATTCTCACGATATTCAACTCTGTTGAAAAAAATATATAAAAAATCATTACTGCATCCCCCGAAGTTGCCGAAAGCATGTAAAATCTTCGAGTTTAAAGTCATATAAATAGTAATTGTCGATGCCAATGTATCGTAGATTAATCATTGATCGTTTGACTCCTCCGATACGCGTATAGATAAACATATATATAGTCGATGCATGTAGAAGCGAAAAAAACTCGAAGATAATTTCTAGATAAATAAAAATCCCCAATTCATCAATAATGTATAGAGTTTCGTTAAAATTTGCAAAGTATATCATTACAAATCCAATCGGTAGATAATTCTATCGGGACGTAGAGCAGAGTCCGCACGTCAGCCGTATACTATAAAAACGCTGTAAAAAGTATACGAGACAATTCCCATGTATTCTCATTCGTTATATAGATTGTCCAGAGAACAACTTCCGCTTTTTGAAGCATCGAATGAACGAAATTAATTTTAACTCTCCGAATTCATCGAATTTTCATGCAATCAAAATCGCATTAGACGGCAATATAACGAATCATTTCGGGTCTTTTAATTAACGGAATTCGGAGCGTTGAAAAAATAAAAAAAAAAAAACCACCAATTATATCCCGTAAATTATTTGTGCCTGAAATTCGTGGGTTTTATTATTTATTTTATTGGTTTTGTATCGTGTCTCGAAAATTGTCGTATTGATCGGAATTTTTTCGGATTTTAATTGCAGACAAGTATTGAGGAAACGAGAACCGGTTTATCAAGCGCTGTGGGCGGATCCATGCGACTTCGACGAGGTTCTCATCAGTCCAGTTATGATTCAGGATCACATGCCGGACTACATGCTGAAAGCACTCAACAAGGTAAGCCATCGTGTCTCTGAGAGGACGGGAACGGTGAGAGATTCGAGATTCGCACAGACGCCGGTGAGTCGAAGTCCTTCGGTAAAGCCGGGTGCTTACGAGCCGCTGGAGGACGATATGAACGACGGAACGGAAATCATAGACGACCCAAATATCGATGATATAAGATCTTCCGAGATAATCGATGACGTTGAAACGGTGATACCTTATGCGCGCGAAGGGGAATCGATTATCTCCGGCAACGTATCGATAGTCATTGACGTCGACGTGCATCAGAGTCGCGAATCTTAACGGCAATTGTTTCTTTTAAACTTTAAAAAAGACGTTGTGATTACTAATTGTAAATACAGTCAATGAATTTCAATGAAATCAATAGAAATAGAGAGGCGATAATTTTTTTTTTTTTATTTATAAAAAATCGTGAAGAAAATATTTTTCGTAAAATCGTGAAAAAAAATCCGAAAGAAATATATTTTTGTAAAACTGTGTCAACATTAATGCAGTGCTTTGAAAAAGTATTCATTCATTTAAGTATTCATTTCATTTTTTTATAATAAATTGGTTAAAATTTATCGAACTTCAGACTCTTTTGTACCAATGATATCGATATACCTATCGACACGTGCAGAAGAATACGATAAACTCGAATCCCATTCGTTGCGATAAGTTAGACTTATTGTTTTATTATTATTATTATTATTATTATTTATTAAACACGGAGCACGTTAATTTAATCGACCGATGGTCACCCGATTCGGCCGATTATCGATGAAGTATGTCTTGAGTAGCGAATGCAAGTTTAATGTAAATAAGACGCAAATTTTTTTTTTTTTCGCGGCAAAGTAAGAATTCTCTTACGCGCGTTTTCTTGCATTATACACCGCTGCAAAACGGATAATTAAAGTTATAAATACAAATGACAGAATAAAAAATGCATGACTTTCAAAGGCGAGCATCGCATGTCGCGTAGTGCATAAGGATAGTAGAAAGTTATTTATTCGACTGTGAAAAATTGCCGCCTCGTTAAATCGTCACGCAGTCGTTTTTGTTCCTAAGTTTTTTTTTTTGTATTATTATTTTTTATATTCGTCAATTGCACTCGTAACAATAATTTTTTTTTTTTTTAATTAATCGTAACTTCAGCTCTCTCACTATTTATTTGAATTATTATTATTATTAATTTAATCGTCCAATCGCCGATTTTTCCCGATCCCGACCTTTATTCACTTATAATTTTTTTGTACTTTGATTTACTGTACGCTATTTGTTCGTCAATATAAATCACATTTTCGGAACAAAAATAAAAGTCGTTATTATTTATTGCTTTGTTTTTTGTTTTTTTTATTTTTTTTTTCGTTTTATTGTTTTAATTTTTCGTGATTATTTTAGTCGTCGCGTTTTTTGTGCCTTTATTGTGAAAAATAACGAGAAGAAATTGATAATATGTACAGATGATACACGTAGTTGTAATTTTTTTATTGATAAATACGCCAAACGCAGAGACGACCTTTCGTTGTATAGAATTCCGCTTTGAATGGTCTTTCCGCCAGTGTGCTTGCAGCGGCCGGCATTGTTGACACGAAAAACGAGAGAGAATCGTTCTGGAATACGTATATATACCACTCGCGTAAATAATTCATAACCGATTGCCACCGAAAGGGTGATACACGAGACCTCAACGGGATGAAAATATGATGATATGCAATCGCACCCCCTATACTATAACACGAGTGCTCGTTTAACCAACGCAAACACATGATGATTTTATCCATCGTTTACGCAGTTTAGTTACGCGCACTACACGCGTATCGTAAAAAAAAAAAAAAAAAAAAAAAAAAAAAAAAAAGTAATTATTTCGATCGCGAATTTTCAAAAAAAAGTAAAAAAGAACGCATTGCAGAATCGACGATTAATTACGAATTAGATGACTATAGATTGTGTGGATTGTTCGAATATAACCTAAAAAGTAGAAATACGATGACATCGGTGCGTAGTGCCTGTTTAGCGTAGTCGAGTTTATTGATTCGAACGAATTTAATTGATTAGTTATCGAGAGTTTTTTTATTACGATTTTGTATTATTACGTTACGCTAAAGTTAGACGAGTAACGGAAGAAGAAAAAAAATGGAATTTCGTAGTGTTGGGAGAGGTGAATTTGGCAGAATTATAGTGGCTGAGGGCGTGTGGTGTGGATTAGGTGTCAGCGTGCAGAGATCATAGTGCTGCTGCTGAGATTGCAGCGGCGAGAGCGACTTGCGGCGTCGACGTCTCGGCGCTTAGGAGGCCCGTCGACGGCGATCACCACATCACACTTCAGCTTCAAGTTCAAAGTGCATCACCGCGAGAACGCGACGCCGACGCCTATGCCACCACACCCTCTTCCTGCCACGACACAAGGTACCTATTTATTGGGAATCCTTCGATGGGGCAACAGACGGAACAGAAAAGGTCGTTGATACCTTTCGCGAAATGTCATAAAAATTCATTGCGATCTTTGGAGAGGTTATGTTTTATTTTTGTTTAAACGAACGAACGACGAAAAAAAATAATGAATTTTCGATTTATTTTCAACGCTCTTATCTGTCCCGTTGTACCCGAACGCTTGCAACAGAGTCGGGCAATTTTTTTTTTTATTCATAATTTTCAACGATAAACGAAAATATTAAAAAAAAAAAATTTAATTAATATAATTTCGACGAAAAATTATTCTCGCGTTTGCCCAACTCTGATAATACGTAGCAAAACATTATGTATTCGTTAGATAAAAGGTAACCGTGTTATCGTACACCATCGCACATGTTTTCGCATAATTTTTTAAAAGCACACAAGTATTTTTCTTCATATTTATTACCACACTGATTGCACACTGAAGGGGTTAAAAAAATTGTTAATTTTTTTATTCAGTTGTTCATCGAAATTATTTGTCTTTGGTGAAAAAGTCATTTTTGAAGAAGCAAAGGTCGGTATGAAAGTATTTACTGCTGTCTCATGGAGTTTGACATTTTTTTCGAATGCTAAATTCGAATGTTTATCGCTGCTTATCAAAGGCTATTTTCCTTTTTGCTTAAAATAACGCACTGGCGAATCCCAGCACTGCGAGATAATATTTAATACTGCCGCATCGATCTCAATTATCGAGACATTCGAAAATCGC
This sequence comes from Buathra laborator, assembly GCA_934046635.1. Classification (NCBI taxonomy): domain Eukaryota; kingdom Metazoa; phylum Arthropoda; class Insecta; order Hymenoptera; family Ichneumonidae; genus Buathra; species Buathra laborator. The sequence goes on from OW203900.1 coordinate 14,729,732, forward strand.
GAACGAGCAACGATATTTTTTTATTTCGAAAAATGGATTTTCGGATTTCTCAAATTTTTACATCGATGTGGTAGCAGTAAAAAAAACGTAAACATTCGCAAATTCACGTTCGCATTCGTAAATTTCTCGTAAATTTCACATTCGCTTTCGCATTCGTAAATTGCACAGTTAACTCTCGCGTTCCGCCGAACCTGAAGCCAACTGAAAAACAATTGTCCATTGATGCGCCAACCGGACTATCATCCAATTGGATTTGAAAAATCAATCAAAAGTTAACCTTTAGCCGGTTGAAATAATAGTTGGATCGGCGCACTAACCAACCGATTGATTTGAAAAAAGTTGTAGGAAAAATAACCAAAATTTAACCGTAAATTACGAAGGTTCGCGAGGAACTGAACCGGTAGTGAATATTTTCTGACCGCCCGATTGTGCGACAGTTAATTTTTCGCGAAAGAATACAATAATCTCGATGAGCCAATTAATAAAAAAAATTAAAGTTTTCTTGAACCGTTCGTATTGCACACCGTAAAGACTTCGTGTTAATTATCTTTGAACTCTCGATTATTAAATAGTATAGAATTAGAAAAGTGAGAAGTGGACACAGAATAAGCGGCGGAGGGGGGGGGGGGGGAGGAGGAGATTTAAATATCGTAAATAGTATAATGTACAGTATGCTATATATCATGAAGTGTATAATTCAGTCTCATCTGCACTGATTGCACATTCAGCCATATATCCCTTTTATTATCATCGTAGTAAAGCTCATTTGTGTGTCATTCATCGCGACGCCATTATTGTGCAAATCATATCTCGACACGTGTCTCTACATTCATATCAAAATAAAAATCCAAAAATAACAAATTCGATAGTCTCCGCGTAGAAATTCGTAGTCTCTCGCATGCGTATAAATATATATATATATATATATTTATATATATATACATATATAAAAATCGTAAATTATATTCAGAGTGTAGAAAAATGCATGTGCATCGTAACGAACACACAGAAAAATTAAATCGAGCCGTCACTCATCGCCATAGATTGCATCTCATCGACGTCATTGACTTTAAGAGAGTTCAATAACATCGTTCGGGATCATCGGTAATCGCCGAGTTGCATGTCGTAGAAGTTACAGTATAATCGATCTCATTATCGTTACATTATTGCCGCTAGTCAGACGAAAAAAAAACTGTATAGACATCGTCCATATTGATATTTCCCTTAAAATCGCGTAGATTATTACTTTTTTTGTGTTAATTCCCGATCTATAAGCTCCCCAATCGAAACCGTTCGCCTAACCTCCTCGTAGACTCACGAGACGCCATTTTGAACTCGCCGTCAAAGCCCCATCGCGTGAATTATAATCGAACAATAAAAAAAAAAAAATGAGAAAAAAAAACCCGGAAGAGATGAATTGAATCCACGTACGGATCAGGTTGTAACGACGTTGGGACCCACGAAGCCGCAACGTCTTCCATCCGGTTCGTCAGCCGAAGCCTCGGAGGCTCGTGAAGCAATCGAGATACAGGAGATCGAAATTGAACAAGAGATGCGCGCACTACTGTCGCCACCGAGTCCAACAAAGTGTGGATCATTGACCATAGGAACACCGCCTCATAGGCTATGCCTCGAGACGAGCTTCACGTCCCTCCAAAGCCCAACGGAATTTCCACAAGCCGGACGCGAGCTTAGCGTCGACTCCAGGGGTCTTCCCTGGGAGTACGTCAGCCTAGCGAGCGAGTTGCTCAACACACCGAGGCCCGAGGACAACAAATTGTAAGAGCAACCTTTTTGACGCGACACCGCGACGAAAGACTTCTTCATATTCCCAATAATAATCCCATACACTCGATTAACCTCGAAAAAAAAAAAAAAAAAAAATGTCAATAAGTGAATTTATGCAAATTTAGGTCTCTCAACGATTTGATTTATTATAAGACAGTCACGAACTTCGGAAAAAAGGAAGGTAGATAATTCTCAAAAGCCATCACATATCATTAGAATTTCACAATTTTATTTATCACGAAATTCTATCAGGCAAGTGACTCGCCTCGTCTTTTGTTTTTTTTTTTTTTTAATTCGATTGCAATTCCGTCCCAAATTGTTTTAAACAACATTTTTTCGTAGTAAAGTTCGAACTATGAATTCCGAGATTACGAAAAGTTTATTTACGTTTAGACAGAGAGTGAGTCACTCGCTTGCCGCATTAGAGTTCACAGAATCGCAATCTAACCTCATCACTCAACGACGAGAAAAAGGGAGAGAGAGATAATAAGTAAATTCATAAGACCATAACGGCGAATACACAAATACGTCACAGTGAACAATGTTGAGAAAACCCTACAACCGAGTGGATATAAACGCTGTCGCTTAATGTGCTCGCTTTAAAAAATTAATAAATCGCTCAACACCGTCGCACACTTTTACTCGTAAAAAATCGTACGATATTATTTTTTATGAAAAAAAAATAAATATATCGTTGCTTGCAATAATCATCACATATCACGACACATGCGCACAAAAAAAAATTCGAGTTGAATTTTTTTTTCACGAAACATCGTGGACCGATAAGCTGTCTCACGAGAAATTGTCAATAAGTCGATTTTTCTGAATCTAAGTAGTAACAGTCGGTGATCGGTCAGACATAGAGATTTCCGAATTCGCTATCGCTGCCGTTTTGTATATTTTTTTTTCTTTCGACGGAAAAAACGTTATCGTAACTTCGAACGATTGTCAGGTCGAACCATCCATTGGATTGGGATTGTTCCCCGAGGATAGCACCCCTCGCGACGCCCGAAACGATGTCGGAAACATCGAGCAATCCACCGTCCCCCGTACCCCCGCCGAGACCGATGAGACGAACACCAAAGATCCCGGGAAACTTGTCGACGGCGGCGGACGATCTGAAGAGCAACCTTCACTTCGCGATGCTCTCGGCTAAAAATTATTGCCTACGCGACGAGACCGCCGGCAGCAACAGCAGCAGCGGTAACAGCGAGGCGAGCTACGAGAGCGCGAAGAGTCTTCAAGTTGCTGGTCTTCCGCCGCCGGTACCCAGGAGACGAGATTCCGTCATAACAAGAAGGTTGTTATATATAAATCGGATAAATTTATTGCGCGTAAATTTTTTTTAATAAAAAACAAAAAAAAAATTGATTTTTTTTTTTTTTTTTTTTCGAAGAGAGCACACGGTCTGCACAGCAGCATGCTGCAGGGACGATGGTTCGGAAAATTCGACCCCCTCGTCGGGGCACTCAGCGCGAGGGGTACATGGTTCACATCGCGTGCAGATAGACTTCCGGTCCGAAGATAACGACACTAATGGCTCCAGTTTGGATTTTTACGAAACGAAGGTGAGACATACCGTGAAACTAAATCAATATTTTTTATTTTCTATTTATTTCAAATTGTTTTTGTGAAAACATCTTTAGCGAGAATTATAAATGCAAATTTTCTCAAAAAACTTTACGATCCTTCGGAAATTTTTTTTTTTAAATGCAAAGTGTCCGAAAAATGCAAAACGTTACGAAAAAATGTGAAAAAATACAAAGGTTCCTTGTAAAACGTTACGATACTTTCAAACTAAAAAATTCCATTCCAATCGCGAAACTAAACTCCGAAATACGTTTTCGCATACAATTTTCGTAATTATCGTAAATTTCGTAATCTATCAAAAGTACGAATTTCAATTTACGAATCTTTAACACGAATTGACGATCGTAACTTTCGATTTTATTTCGCAGAGTTCGTCGGGACAGCGAGACAGCAGCAACGACGTGTTTCTCAGCGTTAGAAGTTCACCGGAGTGCAAAGGTTTGATGGCACCGGCAACGGATCTCGGTGCGGAGTGGAAGAAGAGAATCGATCCAACGGCAGTTCCGGCCGACGCATCGCTTCCTCTTCTTCGCGGACTGTCGCCGACGCCGACTCACAGCCAACACTCGAATTCGCCGTTTTTCAATGTTAAACGCAAAAAATATGTATATCCGATAACTCTCGTTGGACGAGGAGAAAGCAGCGTTTAACAATCTCCGTCGTTGTTGCTGTTTCTTTGCGAAACGTGAGAAAAAGAAAAACGCGAAAAATCGCGGCACAGACGTGGCTTTGATATGGGACCACGAAATCGACGATGTGCGGATTAAAAAAATCCTTATTAACTCGTAAAATATTGTTATTTTACGATACGCGCTATTATCCAGGCCTGTGCCGCTGTCGAGAGGACTCGTCAATAGATTGTATTAATATTAAACAGCTAAAGCTCTCGCGCGCGCGCCAAGCAGCGAATCGGTAAATTTCCAATCTAAATCTCGTCAATCTTGCATTTCTATCGCAACGACAAATCAATTTTCTTCCACATTTGCAAACGAAAGAAAGAAAAAAAAAAAAAAAAAAAAAAAAAACAACTTTATAATGCATTTCTGTGACAAATTCCGGAATCGGAAGTTCGAATGCACTGCACATACGACTTTGCACAGGCCTATCCAACATCGAGTTATATCAATCATCTAGGAAAGCATTTTTCTCGATTTAACTCGGTTTTCTTCGTTGAATAGAATTTACGCGACTGAGGATTATATTAAAAAAAATAAAAATAAAAAAAAATAGAAGAAGAATTAAATTATATTAGTCGCGAAATTTCGAAGTAGCGCGGAGTGTTTTGACGAGGCGATGAAAACTTTGGGCCAAAAAGAAAGCCCTTTCTCACTGCTTCCAGATCGACGAAAAGAAGAGATGAAAAAATGATAAATTCAGCGAATTTCGCGTCTATTTCAACTGAATAAACGAACGCGTATGCCAATCTCGATACGTGAGTTTATGAACGATCGTAAACCATGCGAGAGAGCGATTAATGAAGGAATCGGCGCAAAGATAAACGACAATTAGCCTCAACATGATAGAATCTCGTAGACGACGATAATTGCCAATAGATTTTCTATCGATTTTCTGCCAGCTGACCACGAAAACGACTGTAGGTATAGAAGAAAAAATTTTAAAAAATAAAAAAAAATAAAACTATAGGGAAGCGTGGAGTTGAGAAAATGGTGTTATTAGAGATCCGACAAAACCGCGAGACGATTGTACCAAAAAACAAAGAGACTTAAAAAAAAAAAAAAATGTATGCGAAAGTTGTAACTGTGTCTTTGAAGGGACACGCGCGAGCGAACGTTGAGCGATCGAAAAAAGAAAGAAAAAAAAAAAAAAAAAAAAAAGAGTAATAGCATAGATTGTGTATAAATTAGAGGAAAGAAAGAAATGAGATATTAAATTTTAGTCAGTATTCTCTGTGCGCCTAGGAACAGTGAAATACGTAAGCTTGTCGTGAGTGATATTTCCTGTAGAAATAAATAACAAAAAGATAAATTAAAAAAAAAAAAAAACAGAACAAATGCAACGGTGCAACGTGTTAATATTAATCTGTGAGAAAAAACAATAATTTGTAAGAAATAAAAGGTGCAAAGGTAAACCTGTATTTTTTTTTTTTTTTTCATTGATAATATTTCATTCGTCTCCCACTTTTAATTTATTTAATTTATTGCATAGCGGTGGCCCATGGCGGCGTCATGGGTTGTGGATTTTGTAGATAAGACATTACAACGGCGGATATCGATAGCATAAAACTGCTGAGTATCTGTTTGGTGTCGTCGCTGACTCTGGAGTTTGCAAAGCTTATGCATGAACAGTAGAGCGCTACCCATGCGCACCATTTCAGCCGCATCATCAGGCCGCACATGCTGAATACCATTCCAAGAATATTCATGTAGTCGGGCGTCAAATCGTCGCCGGGCTGAGCCTGCGTACTCGTTACCGAGGGTTTGTAACGAATTTCCTTCTCGGGACGTCGCGGATCCGACGAATTCATCATTCTGCAAAGAAAATGAAAAATTTACGATTTTTTACGACGGTGACTCGTCAAGATGTCAATCGCGTACTCGCGATCTTCGCGATCTTTGAAAACATTTTTTTTTCACGGATATTTCGTTGAGTCGATTGCCTGATGGGTCAACGGAACGAACACAGTGAAATTATTAGAATACAGTAATACATACGTGGATTGATTTACGGGGATCCCAGTGAATACACGATAACGCTGATGCGCTTTGAGGTTAACTGACACGAATCGAGTTCACGGCACGTTAATAACTCTCCTACGAAGAGATATTTCGTTCACAGATATTGCACAATGAGTAAAATCGACGCGTGTCCTTGACAAACGAAACTTAATTAATAGAATTAACGAAAGAAAGAACGTTAGCAGTTTTTGTTGATTTACGCGATTTTGTGAACGTCAACAGTCGCCCCCTGCGCGACCGACTATGCGCAGTAGCGTCGCGCGCATCAAGATTTCGAAGTTTTAACCCTTTTTTTTCCCCCAATTGTCTTTCCCTCGATTGATTTTCGTATCCAAATACGATTTATCATCGCTATTTACACAAACCTCTGAATAAATACGATGAATAATTGTAACAACGAGCGTCTGGGAAATGCATTTTTAATTGAACAAATCTATGGTACATAGAAGTAATTGTCGTATTGGTAAATAAACTGTATATCGATTACATACGTTTTTTTTATTATTTAAAATTAACCCGTCGACGGTGAACAACGTTTCTTCAAAAATATTCGTCAATTTATAAATTCTCTTGTCCCTGACGTATCGGTAGGTCATGAATAATTCGTAAGCAACACGAATTTTCTCTTGAATTAGGAATAAGTAAAAATCGTTGATCTGCGTGTACATCGACGTTCGTTGGCAGATCATTTTCGTCGAATAAAAAGGAAGTTTGCGAATAGTTCCTAATAAACGTCGAATCAGTCGTAATCGCATATTTCCATTTCTTCGCACGTCGAAGCGATCCAACTGAGAAGATATTTTACACCTTCCGCCTGAGCGTTAGAAATCTTATAATCGCTTACAACGTCGTTAAGACACTGCGATAGTTGCTTCAGAATCGGCTGTACGGAAAATACGAAAATTTTTAGTCGAAATAATTTAAAAAATTACGATGTTTGATTCGTAATTGCGCGTTAATTATACGAAAAAAATAATTTTCTTCAAACTTACCGTCGGCCATTCTTGTCTGAAAAGAGCGACGCATTGTTCGCTGAGAGCTTCGATGCTCAATAGTTCCTCTTTCAACAATCCCTGCAATAATCGGCCAAAAACTTTGAGTGTCGATGGCTTCGATTTATGAGTCAGCAGTCGAATATTTCGCGGACTTATTATCCTCACGAACAAACCATCCGATTCACCGCCTCGGGGATTATTCATCTTCCAAATATTTATAAACTTTTTCTGAATCTCCGCAGTGTACAATTCTTCTCTATTAGTCACTGAAAAAATAAAACAAAATGTGATCAACAGTGCGATTCGAATGAGTCGTTCTTGCAAATCGTGATTATACGCTGACGCGACACGCAAGCTGTTCAAAGTCTCGAAAATAAACAAAAAAATTTCTTACACAGAAGCAAACAATACTCGACGCTCATTGTGTAGAGATTTTTCTCGGGATGATCGACTAAATCCGCTCGTTCCGTCAACGTTTGTTCCAAACACGAGAGAATTTTTTCAACGGAATCCACCGAGAGTTTCGACCATCGACCCTTCTTTTCCAGCAACTCCCACATTGAATTCTTCACACAAAGAACTTTTATCGTCGCTTCCATTCAAACGCAAAACAATCGACGAAAAAAAAAAGAAAAAAAAAAATTAAATTAAATTTTATTCACCCTCATCATCCCGATAACTTCGGTGGGACGCGGAACTTCCGGATTGTGACTACTCTCTTTCGCCGTTTCATCAACGTCGCCCTCTTTTAAAAGTTTTTTCAATTCGAATGGCATAGATTTTAAAAACACGGAATCAACTATATGAGAATCGATCCACTGATCGATGCGTTCCATAGCCGTTCTTTTCGTTATGGCAATGCAAGTTTCCTTGACGGAGGGAAAAGCATCGTCGGCTAAAAGCGAATCGATAGAATTAATCGTTCGCGTTTCGCACATATCGGACATTTTTTCCCGACACTCTTTCTTTACGTCGTCCATTATCGTCGTCGCCAATTCTTGCATTTGTCGCTCAACCATTTCAATCTGTAAATTACAATTTTCAAGATTAATCGAATGGCTCCTGAAATTCGTTCGAATGCTTAGAAAAACAACGAAACTCACCTGTGCCTTTCGCGACGCTTTGCTGGGCGATTTATCCGGCGACGACAGAGGTTTTTCCTCTTCTTCTTCGTCATCTCTCACATTCAAGTCGAGTTTTCCGTTTTTCGATTTAATAAACTCTTTCATATTCCGTTTCTTCGCCGATGGTATTATCGAGTTGCAGATATGCTTTACGCAACTCGACGCCACCCTTTCGGCAACGAAATCCACAGTTTTTCTTATGGAACTCGGCTGTCCGTGAAAAAATGCTTCTTCCAGTTGCATCTGTAAAAAAAGATCGTATAAACAAAAAAGTACCAACAGAGAAAAATCCGTAAACAGATCAAACAATAATCGCGAGATATCGATAGAATATCTTTGCAATAACATTGATTTTTACTTGAAGATTCTTCGTTTTGACGCCGAAAGTCGGCTGCGAAAGTTGACTGGAAACCGGTGTGATGTGTCGATTAGCCGTACTGTTGCCGATCACCGCATTCCCGGATATCAAAAGTACTTTAAATTCCGTCAAAAACGGACAGCACTCGTAGAGCGCGCGATCGTCAATAATATCCAATTTATCGAGATTCGCGTTGTACTTAATAAATTCTTCCGAAGACTCCGCATCCACCGTAGTTAATTCGCGACTCTCACTTCGTTCGCCGTTTGTTTTCTCGAGGATTCTAAGTTTTTTCTCGTTGTAATTCATTCGCCAATAGGCGTAAAGATCGCGCGGAAAGTTTGGCAAATCGAATAACCATCCGATCGCGAAAGTCATTAATATAGCAATTTGCGGAGACGCGGATTCGTCGCTATCGATCGATCGGCAATGATTCGAGGCGCGATAGATGCAGTAAAGAATTTCGCCGATATTTGCGTAGTAAGGTAAACGCAGAGTAATCGTATCCAGCATCGCCATGTATTGTACTATCCACGGTACCGTCAACGATAATCTTCGATGTTTTATAGCGTCGACGAGACTTCCTCGGAGATCGAGAGACGGAAAGACTCGGCTTCGCAGTTGCATTTGCAATCCGAACCATTCGGGTGAATTCGCATCCGTTTTAAACGGCAATGATACCGTAAAACTTAGGAATTTAGCTAATAGCCTCAGATTAGAAACGCATGTGATGAAATTTTGCTTCGTACTCTCGTCTACCGTACTTCCCGTTCCCTCAATTTCGCTGCCGGCAAAGTGCGCTTCGTTGAGCTCCACGATCTCTCGTATGAAACTCATCTCCAAGATAACGTAGAATTTCCAGTTGTAAGCGTTGAGAATGAATTCTTTGTAGAATTCTTGAACTCCGGGAAACATCGGCTGCGGTACGGGTCCCGTAGAAGTCAACGGCGTAACGAGTCTCTCCTTCAGCTGCATCAATTTTTCGGGATTCAGTTGTTTCAGAGACTTTAGAAAACTCAAACTCTCGTCGTTCATCGGATCCTCTGTTTGGCCGCTTTGCACGGAAGATACGAGCAATTGGGAGATAAATAATTTCGCGAAATGGCAATAATTTACCGGATCCATGTGAATCGTAAGCAACGCGTTTATCTTGTTCTTCAATGCGTTCTGAAATATCCATCCCTTCATTAAATGGCAATCTTCCCAATTCTTCAATATATCGTAAAACAAATCTCGTTGCTTTCTGAAAAGCATGAAAGCCACGAGATTCGGAAAGGTTTCACGATTATCCGTGTCGACTTGGAAACAAACGTTTGTCTGTAAGTTTCTCGAATCCGTTTGTTTCATACGATTTGTCTGCGAACATTTCGCGGTGTATATTTCGTTGAAATGGTTTTGTAGCTCCGGCTGAAAGGCGGCTATCTGTTGATTTTCGCACAGCAACTTTAACGTCACTCGATCCAATGTACTCAGGAGAAACTGTTGATCCAACATCACCATTGTAGCAAAATACACGCAATTATGCGCCGTTCCGAGATACTCTTCCGCATCTTTCTTATTTTCAACGAGTCGCGTCTCCGAGTTATCTATCGCGGCGTTGGGGACGGAAGATTCTTCCTTTGCATCGTTTTCCGTCGATTCTTCGTCGCCGTCGGTCGATCCTTTTTTGTCAATTTCATCGGGAATCTCGTCAATTAAGTCGGCACATCCCAAATCGTCTTTCAGAGTTTCCAACAGTTCTACGGATGACGATGATTTGTTGATTTTCGCGCTCCGCTTTTTCGGAGTTCTTTTCGTTATCGTTTTTATCGGCTTTTTGTACTGCGTAGTGAGAAGAGTCACCAAAAAGTAGAGCTCTGTCATGGGATTCGTCATTAAATTACGATCGAGAATACCGCTGTAGATATTCGCGAGAATCGTAAGCGTTTCGACTCTTTCGACTAAATCTAAACACGGAACGATCGTCGAAAGGTTCTTCGATTTAATCGTTGATTTTGTCTCAACGCTCGCCGTCTCGGTTGGCGTTTCGTTCTTCGGTTGCCTCTGCCTTTCGAGCTTTAAGAGGCCTCTTTCGACCTCGAAAGACACTTCCTCGACGGCTTTGTCCGCAGACGGCGCTTCGACGAATTTCGGATTCACTGCCGTTGGTCTGCTTATGACGCCGAAAACTTCTTTTCCTCGACTCGCTGTAAAAAGAAAATAATGTTAATTCGTAACTAATTAAAAGAACAAAGAGAAGATTTTTCGCAAAATTAGTAATGTATATTTTTGTAAAAAGAGAAATCTGTTAAATAAATAAATGTGAAAAAAAAAGAAAAATTATGGACCTTTATCGTCAGAAACATCCAATCGCGTTGGATTGATCCTTCGCTTCGATTTCTTTTCGATTGCCGGCGAGTTTGCCTCTCCCTGTTCCTTCCGCGACGACTGCGATTTCGTCTGCTTTTTCGAACTCTTCTTCGATCCTTTCCCGTCGGGTGTCATGAAATCCCCGAGACAAAGACCTGAATTTTGTGCCGATTTCGCGTTTTTCTGTCCGGAAGAATTCTTCGGTGTGCCGTCACTGACTTTACTGATATTCGCACTCGCGGAAGAATAATCGTAACTATTGGACGTTTCGTTGTGCGATTTATCGTTTCTTCTCGGACAGAGTACCGAGATATTGTTCGCGTAAAGTGGCGATATCGGGCTAAACGGAGCGTTCGAAGTGTTCGCGACATTTGTTCCGTTTATTGTCGAATTGTGAAGTCTCTGAGGGGAACTCTCGATGCTTGCGTTAGAATTTTTTTTATCGCGACCTCCCGATTGTCCGGATATATTCAGATTTCCTATTTGCATTTGCGTCTGATTAACCGCGGGATTAAAATTGCCGAAATTAACGTTCGGACTATTGTAAGGAGAACTCGTGTCCGCGGGAAATCTTCCGTCTCCCGAATTATTCATATATTGTCGCGGCGACATTGCTTGCGGTACATTCGGAACACAGCCGGGATGACGATAGGGAGGAAATTGCGGATTATTGGGAGAAAATTGCGGATTATTGGGATGAAAATTCGGATTATTGGGATGAAAATTCGGATGTACCGCGACGGGCGGCATTCTGTGAATTACGGGGGCGTTTATCGGCGGCGAATTGAGATTCAACTGGTGAGGCAACGGCGGAAAATGCGCGGGAGGCATTCGCATGTTCGCGGGACTTCCCATTCTTGGAGCCGTAGGTACCGCGTGGACAGCCGACATAGGAGGCGAATAAACAGCCATAGGCCCTTGCGGCCTCATCATTTGCTGAAAAACTGGTTGTCCGCCGTGACGAGATTTGTAATCATTGTTGTACCAGAGCGGCAGATCGTTAGGTTTTTGCGGTGCCATTCTTGAATGGTGACGAGGCGAACCTTGAGACTCAACGAAAGAGGATTCGCCGCTCACTGGCGCCGTTTCGCTCGGCGGACCATTCTGTATCGGCTTTTCGGGAGGTTTTTCTTGCGTCTCTTTGACTTCTGGTAAAATTCTGAAATTACGATTAACGATGAAAATTATGAAAAAAATTCCAGTTTGACGGAACAAAAAAATCGGCTCATCGGAAAAAAAAAAAGGATTTGAGAAAAGTTCGATATAAACGAAAATATGGGGAAAAAAATAACATTGTATGTTGACAACACGTCATTTTGGATTCTTTGTTTACCTTTTGCATTGTTCTCGGAGATAATTGAGGAAGTATGACACGAATTCTCCGCGTGTCGATCCATTTTGTACGACATCAGGACAAATTGTTTCCTGAAAAAAAAACAACGATGTGTACGTCGGCAACATGAGTAAACGTACGGAGGTATTAACCTAAAAAACGCGGGTATAAACACAGAAAAAAAATATGTCGAAAGTATTGCGAGTTTGAAATAAATTTTTTTTACGTCGATTCATCTTCGCGATTTACCTCCGGATTTTCCGATGTCAGCCACTTAAACAATTCGTCGATTGATATTTTTGTATTTAAAACATTCGTCAGTATTATTTCCGCCATTATTTCGTGCACCACATCGGGCCCCCTTCTGGCCCCGCCGTTTGCGCGCCTTACGACGTTAATAACAACAATAGTCACGACTTTTCTTTCATTGTATGTATGTATGTATGAATCTGTGTGCGTGTGGCTCCCGTCAGCCACATTTACTTCGTGTTATGATCGTAGGATGCTGTTGCACATCACCGGAAATTCAGTGCGACCGGCGATCGTATTATCACGAGCAGAATTCAAGATCGGATGTTCCGATAATATTGAAAATATTGTTATTTTTTTGTGCGATATCGTTACATGACATTTTTTTGTCAGTAATAGATGTAGTATCGCGTAGATAATAATTTCATCGTACAAGAAAGTAAACATGTCGAACTCAATTGCATGTCGCATATGTGTCTCAATCGTAAATATATGTCGTTGTATTTCTCGTTCATTTACGAAAACCCGGAAGTTTAATATGAAACATACAGATCAGGTAGATATTATCGATGATTAACCTTGAAAATAGACGTTGAAAACTTGCGAAAGAGAAATTTGTATTCTCTCCGCCGACGATACGAAAAATTATCGATCACGAAGATCCTTGAAAAACGCGGCAAATTCGGCACGCGTTTGATATTTCACACGTCCGTTGACAATAATCTTCGTTGATCATCGAACGGTTCGTCTTTTTGTTATCTTATTTGCAGTGTCCAACGAGACATTGTGACTTGCGATAAGCCGATCGCAGTCGCCGATATCCACGAAATGTTTTGGACACGTTGCAAAAAATATATCTATGAAAATTATCGGTCGCATGTAGAATATCCTCACGTCTCCCGAATATCCGATCAATTTTATTTATCACAAACGCTCGTAATAAAGAATTATATCATTTCACGCCGTCGTATTAACCATCAAAAACAATTTTTTTTAATTATCGCTCTCAACTTTATTGAATCACACATTTTTTACAATAGAAAATGCATTTTTTTTTCCTTAAAAAATACAGCATAATTCGTAACTTAGAAATTTAATATTGAATACAAAAAAAATTTTTAATCCGTCAATGACTCATAATATTACGTAAAAAAAAAGCGGAAGTTCAAAGTATAATATATTCACGATGCGGGGAGCGAAAATAAAATCAAATTACGATCGTAAACGGCAAGTTCTTTTAAAATAATTAGCTAAAGCCTCCATTCCGATTCCCCTTTTAGCTTTTAAACTTTTTTTTCTTTTTTTTTTTCTTGTAATTGTTATTATTTACAACAGTCATGAAGACACTCTGCGACTCCCGTATAGGGTGTCCCGTTGTTAAGCTGCTTATAGTTTTTATTCAAAGAACTTAGACGAGAGGATAACTGGCGGAAGAGGCGATACCGCACTGGTTATCCTTGTTACGAGACATTTTAAGGTATCCATGGTCACCCCAAGACGGTCCCCAGCTGTTCTTTACGAGCCAATAATCGACACCATTCTCGTCGGTTCCGTATCCCACTGCCAACACGCCGTGATCGAGTTCCGTGGACGAGCAGTCGGGTTCGTCGTATATACCTTCGGAATAGAATTGGAAACTCTGATGAGAGGCATCAATAGCGACAGAGACGGGTCCCATGGTAGCGACGGCGGCTTTCATTTTATCTTCGTCGCCTTCGGGAATATCGACGAAACCGACATCGGTGGCTCCGATATGTCGGGGATTGTATCTGCGCGATTATAATTAATTTCATTAGAGATTCGGTCCATTTTTCCAATATTTACGAACGAATATAATTTTTTTTTTTTTTTTAATAAATCGTTTTTTAATGAAACTATTATCGATAATGAAATAACTCACTTGCACTTTTCATCTTTCGCGTCATAGCTGTAAGTCTTTTCAGTATCAATTCCCTTGTTGTCCTTTACGTATCTGAAAGCATTGTCCATCATACCGCCTTCGCAACCGTTGTTTCCGTACTTTCCTGAGCAATCGACGAGGTTTTGTTCACTCAGGGAAACGAGGACTCCGGTCTTTCTGAAGTGTTGAGCTTCCAGGGCACCGGTCTGCGAATTAATTGCGTTGCTTTAGATTCGATGCGACAATTGATTTTTTTTTTTTTTTTTTTCTATTAACTTTTGTCGAATTTCACATAGTGATGAATTATTTTTATTCAGTGTTATTGTTGTGGGAAATAAATGGTTTAATTCAAGTTAAATAGTGTCGCAAACGGGTATCTTGAATTACAATGTGAAGTGCTGTAACAACGGGATGCGGGTCTTGAGGAGTTTTACAAAAATTTTAATTGGTGTTGAAATAAATTTCAATAAGTTAATTAATTGAACTTACGGCTGAGAACGCCCAGCAAGAACCGCATTGCCCCTGGTCTTTGACTTCGGTAACGGCACCGTGCGTTCTCCAATCTACGGCCGCCGGCAGCTGAACGTTCGCGGGTGGGATGAACGTCGCACCGACTTCTTTGTTCATAGATCTCAGAAGATGATTCGTTGACTTGTTGAAGCCGTTCAACGTATGAACGAACTCGTGATGAAGCTAATAAAAAAAATCGATAATAATCGATTGGATATATATATATTATTTGAAAGAAAAAAATTATTGCGCATTTTTAGAGTCACGTATTCGACGAAAAAATTATTCATACAAATTCGTATTATTTGGAAAAAACTTTAATTGGACAAACAAAGAAAAATCGATAATGATCCATCGAATATATTTCTTCAAAAAAATTGTTGTGGATTTTTGGAGTCGCGTATTCGTTGAAAAATTATTCGTACGAATTCGTATATTTGGAACAAAATTTAATTGGACAAACAAAGAAAAATCGATAATGATCCATCGAATATATTTCTTCAAAAAAATTGTTGCGGATTTTTGGAGTCGCGTATTTGTTGAAAAATTATTCGTACGAATTCGTATGGTGGGAAATAACTTGAATTGAAAAAACGGAGAAAAATCGATAATGGTCCATAAAATATATATTACTAAAAAAAAAAAAGCATTGCGGATTTTTGGAGTCGCGTATTTGTTGAAAAATTATTCGTACGAATTCGTATGATGGAAAAAATGGAAAAAATTTATCATGATCCATAAAATATATTTTACTAAAAAAAAAAAAATATTGCGGATTTTTGGAGTCGTGTATTCGTAAAAGAGCTATTCACATGAATTCATATAATTGAAAACAAAATGAAATGAAAAAAATTATCCACGGAATGTATCATTTTAAAAATGTGATTGCAAATTTCTGGAATCGCGTATTCACCGAAAAAAATGATTCATACGAATACGTATAATTTCCGCGGAATTACTCGTTGTCTCAGTGTCGCATCATACACGAGGAGTTAACACCGAATTATATAAGTTTCGAATAATGTCGTCGATTAGAGAGAAAATAATTGTTTCATTGCATAAGTCTCCAATCGCTTGGATCAAACATCCGCGATGTTGTATAAAGAAAAAAAATGCTTGGAGTTTAATATTTATCGAATTATTATCTGCTCACCATATCACCGTATTTGTTCAATGCGAGTTTGTAGGACACTTGACCCAAACCGTACTTAACGTTGTGTTTGGCAATCTTATGTTTGTTTTCCATGAAGATCTTCATTCTGAATTGTTCCTCTATCTCGTTGGCGTATTTTTTTTTATGCTCGACCTGTACGAGAAAAACAAACGACACATCTCGAGTAACTGTAATCGGCATTAGTGTTTAAAATCGCAGACGAGTGAAGTGATAACTCGGTGATCGTTAATGTCCGCGCGGCGATGATAACGCGGAAACGAAACGCGAAAGCATTGAGGGGAACAAATCCAAAACAATAGTCTCAACACGACACTATCGAAACGCGTCATGAATTCTCGATGTTTGGTTGTAACCAAATATTTTAACGACGCAAATCGAGTTAATCTGTAATTGCTATCGAGTTACTATGCTGCAACTGCGTAACTGTAGATTTCTCAACTACATTCGATATTCGACACGCGGCATTGACGCAGCATAACTTTATATCAATATTACACATGGTAATTAGTCATTGAAGAAATATATATATTTTTTTTTCGATCGAATAACGGAAATATTCGTTATCATTTTTAAACAGATACGTCTGAAGGCGAATCAATTATTGTAAAAATTAATTTTAAAAATCGCGTCAATAAATCGGAGTTTTTTTTTTTTTGTGTTCTGCAGTGTCGCGATAGTATCGATGGGGTTTTGAAACGATTATCGATAATAAACCGTTTTTCTATTAATGTTTTTTTTTTTTTTTTGGAGTTCAAGAAATCTTAGTATTGTTTTCGTAATTAACTCGTAATTATAATTGGTTTATTTTTTAAAAAAGTACGAAATTTCGTATGTACGAAAAAAAAAAGTGAAATAAAAAGAAAAATTGTACGATTTGTTAATTATTCATATAACTATACCTTGAAAGAGCCCCATTCCTCTGCCACAAGGTCGTACAATGTGACTGCCTGAGCGACGGCAAAGAATGCCACAAAAGCGATCAGCAGAGTCTTCATGACTGCTAATGGATTATCTGAAACAATGATTATTCAAACTCTAATTATTTGCCACGTAAGCGCGGAAAATAAAAACGTGTATATCGCAGACAAAAGTTTGCGCGTATCTGTACGATTTATTGTCGTATTTAACATCGATGTCATGTCAAATTTATTGGTTTACGAAAATAACGAGATCAAAGTTTAGACGCGATTGACCTTTTACGTTAGCAGCATTTTTACGAGTTTAACTCGACTAATCGCCGTGTTATAAATCACCTCTATCAAAATTAATTTCGCATTAATTGACCCTCTGAACCTTTCGAGCGAAACGCGCTGCGATACGGACACAATCGTTCGTAAAATTTGTCTTTATTATCGCCGACGTGTTCGCAAAGTTCGATCACTTTGTACGACGGTAGTTCCGATAGATGCGAAGAGAATGTATGAAAGCAAGTAGATGCGAGGACGTCAATCAAGGTGAAAAAAATAAAAACAACCTAATGGACTCGAGCGGGAAGTTGAATCTGACGAAATATCCGCTAACGGTGAATGTTCCGAACGACGAACGTTCCGAATACAGATCGCATATATATCGTAAGTCGGAGATTTTTCGAAAAGGTATCGCGATACAAACGAGACATTCGTTGCTGTCGCGTAACGGTTCGCGTACACATAACATCTCTTTGTCTGACACTCGTTCGTGACTCACGGATTTTGCCGAAGCCCTCCGGCCGTAAAAAGCATCGTCAGCTGTGACCGCGAAATGGAACACTCCCATCAACAATCATCATCGATAGATTTGATCATAAAATTGCAATTGTTATAAAAAACGAGGCAAAGAAAAAACGAACGGTCGAGAAAACAAATCATCACGGATGACATTGCAACAGATATTACAAGCGTTCGTACAAATTGCGCCGTAAAGATAATCTTTAATTAATCAACGCTGAATAATTACGTCGCGGAAAGAATTCTCTCGTAACATATTGCGAACAAGGGTCACAGACAATGATAATTAATAGACGATTATTATTATTGTGACGGATTTACTCACCGAAATAACGCTGAAGGAAAACTCTCGAGTTGGTGCGATCTCGACGATGGCGCGAGACCTAATGATGAGACGGAGTGCGGAACTGGCAAGCTTGACGCGTGCGTCCAGGCGTCTGTACCCTCTCTCCAGTATCTCCCGCCTGACACGGGCAGCCGAGATAGTAGGATAATACGTTGTGAATCACGAGGTCTCTCTATTTCTTCCGTATGTCGCCTTTTATAATCGGTAGATGAAAACCCATGCATGTATATAGCACCAATGTTTTTATCGCATCACGTGCAGTTTGCCACCCCCGTTGAACTGGTAACCCGAACCAGTCATAGTCATATGTTTCGACGCCTCATGTGATTAAATAAATAAAATCGAATAACCCACATTTTCTTCGTGTTTCGGAGCAAAGAATATATGTTATTCTTTTGGAACATACAAGAGGCTTTCGCGATCGAACAATAGGGTCCTTGACTATACGCGGGTTCATTGTCGGATCTATACATTGATGCATTATATCGAACGATTCGTCTATTTCGACAAGTACATTTGCCATTATGTTCTTTTCTTCTCGGGTCGAAGCATCTGATGCAAAATGTAGAATAAGTTACTGCGCGAGCATGGCTTGCGCAATCTGTACAGTGTTTTGTGAAACTTAAAGTATACTGCTAGCATTACGAGGAAATCCTGTAAAGTCTGGTATTACCCATCCGTTCTTCGTTGGTTATTGGTCGATATATCAGCGGCGAAGAATATGCGAAGCAGTACCTGCCAAACCAGTTTTTTCGTTTTGTTGGGAGTAAATAATATTTCAAGGCGCATTTGCTATCGCCTAAAAATACATGAACCAATAGAAATTTTAACGCGGCCGCAGTGAACTCGTTTTTTCAGCTGTTTCCAGGATTTGTGTTTGTTTTTTCGCAGAGGGAAATACCGAGCATAATATTGTGCGCGATACACGATATGAAATAATTGCTGTATCAGCGTAACGGTAACTGTGATTCATTTGTTGCTCCGGTGATGATCGAGACACGCGAGAAAATTGAATGACAGGCGGTGTCGTGTAACATTGTTGTCAAATTCGTGTGGATGAAGCCTTACAGTACCCATCGCACTGCTCTTGCCTTATAATTTCTTATCGTATCCCCCCCACCCACGACTTCCCATTTATTATTATTGTGTGTTATCTCTCCCACGCTAACTTCGCGCACGTCGCTACCGCCAGGAATCGACTATCACTTCGATAGCTCGATACACGACGACTCATTCTCGTTCGATTATTTTCCGTGTCGTAGTAGTAGTACGATCTTTAAAGAAAAAAGAACATATTTTCGGACAGTCGCGCCGTTGTGCAGAGTGAAAAATCATGGCTGGCCGACAGACGTACGATGTTGCCCCCAAAGAGAGAAGAATTTTGGAACATCGAGCCGCCAGGCGTACGGCTCTGCGTCAAGAATACTTGAAACAAATGGGAAATCCCCATAGAATGGTAACCGGCGAAGACGGTGCGGGAGGAGGCGTAATGGCAAGTATTCTTTGAATTGTAACCTCTATCTCTCATCTCTATATTGTTTTTTCGAATGTCGTAAAGACAGTGTTATTTGGTTTCTAACGTAAACATTTTTTTTTACAATGAACCAATGATCTGTGCGGTTATTTTATCGGCACAAGTTGTTTAAATGTTACGATGTTTCATAAATCATTGTCACTTTTGCACTGTTATTGTTATATAACGTGCGCTACATTTTTCTTACAGTTTGATTGGGGAATTAACAGATTTCAGTCGATGAAAGCTACGGCTCTCGAACATTTTAAGCCAAATCCCAGAACCGGTATGTTTGGTTTATGGGCGGTAGTCCTGCCAATAGGACTTGCTATGTATTTGATAATCCCAGCGAAGGTACGTTGGTATTATTCTCTTTTCATTATACCAAACAAAAAAAAAAACATTGCTTAGTATTTTTTTCCTGTTTATAGGATCGACGGGAACAAAAGTACCGCACTGGACAAGTCAGTTACCGCGACAGACAATACAAATTCTTATAAACGGTGAAAAAAAAAAAAAAAAAAATGCTGTAGATACCCAATTGATTGAATATACATGTATAAGTTGAAAATAAATGGAGATGCGCAAAGGTGCGTTGCGTTGGTAAAACAAAATTCAGAGAAACGTTACTATCCTCAATTTTTCAATTGTTGGTAAAGAAGAAAAATAAATTTGCGATTAATTATAATTTTCTTTGTTTTGCGATGAAAATTTAAATAAAACATATAAGTAGAAAAATCTCTGTAGTTGACGTAGAGATTTTGAAGAATGATTTAAGTCCTTTATTATTTATACAATATTATTTTATATAAGTGCGCTATTATCGGTCTTCGAGTTGTTTGTCGCGCGCAACAACCGCATCGTCAAACTTTACCATGTAAGTCGTTCCTTTGTGCCAATGAGCCGTTACCTTTGCAGGCTGAAAAAAATTCATGGAATATACGATTTTTTTATTGGAAAAAAAAAAAAAAAAAAAAAAAAAAAAATTTGAAACGAAATTTTTTTATTATAATGTAAAAAACTTACGAATCCAGAGTCACACAGTACAGCTTCCACGATGCCAGCGACGAATGATGCGCAGTTCAGACTTCCCTTGTCTTTTGGTACAGAAACAAATTTGTTTACCAGAGATTCCTTCTCTATAATGTAATATGTACGTTCGTCGTCATTTGCGTGTTCCAATTTGTCGGCTTCTCTGCCGAACAGAGATTTCCATAGAGTGCTTTTGACGAAAAGCAAAGCGTTTAGGAGTTTTATCTCGCGTTTGCCGCTTTTCTCGCGAACTACGAGAAGATCCGTTATTCTGTGGCCGACCTCTGCGCCCATTTCGGCCAATCTGACGGGGATTCGAATGGATACGTTAAAAAAATTCCACGCGAATTGTTAAATTGCCGTTTTGTTTTTTCAATCGACTTACTTGCTTTGCAACTCGGGTACCGTGTAAACACGATTTTGACAGTATTGCACGAGTTCCGAAAACAATAGCGCGTAACAACTCAAGCTAACCTCTCCTTTGCCTTTGCTCAATGGCTTGTCGAGGATACTGGTACGCGGACGAACCGCCGATATTGTTATACTCGACATTACGATAAACGATTAAATCGAACAGAGTTTTTCTTTTTTATTTATTTAGCGACGGGAAAGTTCAAAGAATGACGCGGAATGCAATAGAATCCATTACAATTTTGACAGATGAAATCGAATAGGTCACGCGTGCTCGGTAGGGGGGAGAGAGACTCGACAATCAGCTGCGATTTCCGATCAGCTGACGTTCTCAAACTCCATTCCTTCATGTTTACTCAAAATAATAATAACATTCCATGGGGCGATTATTCGAAATAAGTAAAATAATGATAATAATAAAAAAAATTTCGGCAAATAATTTTGTTTGTTATTTATTGTGCTTTTCTCTGTATTGTACACGTTATTTCCCCAATGAATATTCGAGATGACATCAACTAAATATATATGTCACACATGTTATTGGTAATGTTTAGATCGATAGTGTACAAACAATATTTCGTCAACTAATCATACATTTTGATTAATCGCCCGTCAACTCTTTTACAGAGTATACATCGAGATATTCATTTTTATAAATCGTTAGACAAACACGGAAATGGGGTTCTGTCGTTACTATTCGCTCCGAACTGAGCGTTGTTTTGAATAATAGTGCAAATAACACTGCGATTATTATTGTGATGTAGAGTGGCCACTTGAACCATTCATTTTCGACTTTATCGAACTCCTGCAATTATATTCGTTTATGGTTTACGTGTGAAAAAAAGCAATGTCAAGGGAAATAAAAAAAAGTACCTCTTCCGTTTTCTTTTTCTTTTTCAAGTAATACTTTACGCTGCTGACGAATTTCGTCAGACCCACGCGACCCTTAATACCATGACTCCGTCCAATTTTTCGGATTTCAGCCCCTAATATCAATGAATCTTTCGGTATATCAAGACCAGCCTCGAATATCGCCACTGCAGCTTCTTTTGGCTTCATCGCTTCGCTCATGAAATAACACTAAAATATATTTATAATATCTAACAATCGCCGATAAAATGAAAGAAAGATTAGGCGTTGACTTATACCTTATTGATGTCGCTGTAACAAGTAGTTACTAATATATCATCATATATATTATAAAAATTCAAATTTGATACAACCAATGCGGTCACATGATCATTTCGAGTTCCTGAGCGCATGCGCGCCAGCATCGCGCCAACACATGACTCGCGGATGAAAGGCTTCAAGTAACTATAACTGTTAATTATTATATGTTGTGTATTTATCTGTATTTATAATGATTATAACTTTGACATATGTTTTCGAGGAAAGTATCAACGGTATTTGTTTTATTTAAGAAAATTCACTATAATTAGAAATTGAATAACGGGTCGTAAATCTCGATTAATTATCCGGCAATATTTGCACAGAATGATCATCGGAATAATGTACGTTTCGATACAGTATTAGGCAAATCCTGTAGTACCGCTCTGATGTCCCTGGTTGCTCCACAGTAACGAACGTTGTGTTGAATAATGCAAATATTATCGCTGTTATTATTCCTAAGAACAGTAACAATCTGTGCCACTTAATCGAGGATTCTTCGAGCTCCTGCAATGGATGATTATTTGTTATTATTATTATTATTAGGATTGCATTAGTTCCGTTAATTCTTTGGTACAAAATTAAATTGAATAAAAGATATGGTTTTATCCACAGCTATAAATTGAGATTACGAGCAGAGTATCTGATGGATAAACAAAATACAAAAAAGAAAAGTTACCTTCGTTGTGCCGCACCGTTTCATTTGCCAGTTGTACTTTACGTTTTTAATAAAGCTCCTCATGTCGTCGCGATTTTGAATCCCTAGAAGCCATCCAATATTTTGTATTTCCGCGTCTACCGAGGAGCCCTCAGGGATATAAAGACCGGCTATGCACATCGCAACTGCAGCTTCTACCTTCTTCTTGTTCTTCATACCTTTTGTCCTCGAAAAACGCGCTAAATTTCGATTCGCTCGTATAAAAATATTCGACGAAACAAATGTGAATATCAATTGTTATCTCACCTCAACGTCGTTGTTGCAGAAGCTTCTTATTACTTACAAAAAAATGCGAATTACGGAAATTCATTTAAAAATAATACAACCCAGTCGGTCACGTGACCACTTCGAGTTCGCGTACCGCCTCTCGCGACGATTTCCGTCTTCAATGTGTTTTGGGTCCGTTGATGTGGGGTAATGAATGTTTTTTGACGTTTCTGTCACGCAATCGAGATTAGAAAAAAACATGTCAACAGCACCGCCCGTTAAACCCCCACGGGGAATCAAGCCTACCAAAGAGATCGTGAGTCGATTAATTAACCCAAAAAAATGACATACTGCACAAAAACAACTCTCGCGTGGCAAGAATCGCGATCTTCGTCGAGGTTACACCTCCCCGTTTTTACGCGCTCTCTCGTTCATCGATGCAATTTTCTCGTATCTTCACAGAGCGGTTTGCTGATATCCGTAATAAGAGCATTGTCAGCCAGTGAAACAAACGAACAGCGAGAGGTCGAAAAGGCGAAACTCGAAAAAGAGTACAAACGCAGCGATCAGCGTCTGGATGAATTGGTTTCGCTTCATGAACAAGATCTCACGGAAGTTATGAAGGTACGTTTGTAGATATGCCAATCGACATTATTTCGGTGTTGCGCAACAAAAAATTGTGCCGACCTTTGCGTCATAATTAATTTCAGATCTTCAGTACGCTCTCCGAGAGAGTAACGGCTTCCAGAGAAAAGATTCACGCAGTTAAAGAAAATTTGAACGCTTGCAAACAGTTGCTGAGATGCAGGAGAGAAGAACTCATGAAACTTTGGCTTGAAGGCATAGAGCACAAACACGTCTTGCAACTTTTAAACGATATGTGAGTTCGACGACAAAGATTTGCTGTTTAGCGACGCTAACATTTTTCTGCTACAATTCGATAAAATTTTTTTTTTAATTCTGAAAAAATAATAATAATAATGAATAATAATTATTTATTATTAATTATTATTATTATTAGTGTTATTATCATTTATGAATAATAATATAAATTTTTCAGTTCAATTCAATTCAACGAAAAAAATGATTTTTTATTCATGAATTTGTATTTTGCAGAGATCAGTTGCGCGATGTTCCGTCGCGTTTGAGTCACTATTTGAATAAAAAGCTTTACCTTCACGCGACTCAATTACTGGTTTCTTCCTTGTCGATGGGAGACGGCAGTTTGGAAGGAGTCGAAGCGCTGAGAGAAGTCAGAATGGAGTTGGAAACGCGAAAGCAACAGTTGCACATGAAATTGTTGGAAGAGTTGAGCAGACATTTGTATGTGGAAACGACGAGAGACGTTTTTTTGAAAAGACAAGGATCCGGTAGAGATTTTCAGAGAGGAAACGAATCTCGTAGCTCCAGAGGCAACAAAGTCAAACGCGCTTTACTCGACGTAATGCCCGCGTATCCCGCGGGACAGATACCGAGGTTTGCATTAAATCAATTCGAAGCAAAATAACAACGAAAAAATCTTTTAAAGAAAAAGGTTTAACGATAATAATCAATATTGAAATATTGTTTTTGAATAGACGAAGTTCCAATATAAATTTGGAAGATTTGAGTAATATAGTTGAAGACGAAAATTCATCTAATCCGGAAGAGAATTCGGAACATTTTATCGCCATTATAATCGAGTGCCTTGCATTGCTCAACAAAATACCGGAAGCTGTGGAGGTAAAGTTATCGAGATATTTTTCTAAAAAAAATTCATTAACGCAATTTTCTTGAAATTAATCATTTGAAAAAAAAAATGAAAAATTACGTGTCTAAAAATTTGCAGGCAATAAAAGTTCAAATGCAGACGGAACTGTTGAACATAATCGCACGAACGTCGGATCAGATAAAGAGAAATCCCGAGAAACAAGCGTTGCTCGGTAAATCGTCAGCTTCGCAAAACATGGAGATAAGAGTTGCCGGTGGCAATAATCCGACAGAGAGTCAGTCGCTGCTTCTAGAATTGCTGAATACGGTGTTCGATCAGATGCGACTCGTCGCCGGAGCTCATTCGATGGCTCTGCGAAGTTTTTCTCACGTTATACGTAAATACAATTTAGAAGTACGTTTGTACGAGATGCCGGATGTGTGGAGTAGAATTCAAGCTGTGGTAAGAGTCGGTCGTATCTTCGATGTTTTTCACGAGCTGAAAATACACAGAATGGAACTGAATTTTTTTTTTTTTTTCATTTACAGCTCCAATTATTGTTAACGGAGTATCTGGATATACAAAATATGGTCGATGGTCCGTTCCACGCATCGACTACGCTTAGCGAACCTACCAGCGATATTAATACGTATTTTGCACGACGAAAACCTCAGAGACAAAAATCCGGTCCGTTGTTTAAATTCGATTCTTCCTCTCATCCCAAAGCGTTGAATAGTTACCTCAAAGAACATCGATACAGTAACTTCAGTCTTGTGGTGAGAATTATTCTATTTTTGAGAAATTATTCCATTCTGGAAAAATTACTCTATTTTGGAGAAATTATTTTATTTTGTAGAAATTATTCTATTTTCGGAGAAATTATTCCATTTTGGAGATAACAATAATAATACTTAATTTTTTCGTAATTTTTTTAAAGGAAAACGGTCAGCCGATCGGTGACAAGAAACTCATCTGTGAACCCGATCCCAAGAACATTACTTTCATATTCAGGCCTATGATGCAATTTATCGAGGAGATTGAACGCGCACTCGACTGCAAACCCGGGTAGAGCTCTAATTTTTTTTCTTATTTTTATTCCGCATTATTTTTTGCATATCGAATACTGATGATTACGATTTCGTGTATCTTCCAGATCTCCTTGTACCTTAAATAGCTTCATAGCGGACTATGTTAAGGAGGTATTTTTAGGAAGACACCACGTTATCGTAGCGACGACTATCGACACGGCGACGAAAGGCTCGGAAGCTTGGCGAGCGACGACACCACCCGAACTCATGAAAGATTTAGGTTTATCCAGACCTCTGCTGCAGGTACGACGTCGCATCATTATCGTAATACGATTTCTGTTACTTTCATCGATTTTTTTCATATTTTTTACTATCCATTATTTTACCACAAAGTTGTTACTAAATTCCTAATATTCTTTTATGATTTTTCAGAGTACCGTGAAAGTCGAACAATGCGTCGCCGAATTACGATCCCTGATGATAGCTCTGCCCCTGCAAGGCGAACATTTTTGTACACTCGCGTTGAACGTTCTTCACAATTATCGCGAAACTTGTAACGCTGCTTATCGCGGTATAATTCAACCTGATAGCGAAGAAAAGCGGATATGTTCGGCTGCTTGGCTTAAAGATGACGATATTAGTAGGTTTATAAAGTACGTAATGTCGCGAGACATCGAGGCGATTTGCCAGAAAAAAAAAGAAAAAAAAACCGCAATATTTTAAATTGTTCCGTCAATTATCTCGCAGATCGCTGCCGAATTGGGACAATCTGAAGAGCGAAACTTACAAGAGACCTGGAAAACAGGGACGATGGCAAATGCGTCGTCAGGAAACTCAAGACGAGGAAAGTCCGGAGGAAGTTCGTCAGCGTAATCTTCGCGAGGCGGAGATACTCGCGAGTAATCTCGGCGAAGGTGGCATCAACGCTAATGAAATTTTGTCGGACGTCGGACAATTAAAAAGCCTCGCGCTGCTTCAAGAAAGTATGGAATGGTTTGCTCTGTCTACGCGATCATTGATTGCGGAACTTCATCACGCGAGAACCGACGTCGATGGACAAACGCTTTTGCCTCCAATGCCCGATCCTCTCGTCGAATCGTTGCAACAAGTCGCTGAAGAGTTTGAGGAACTCGCAAATACTTGTATACTCGTCTTGCATCTCGAGGTAACATTCGTTTACGCATTGCATTGAGTTAAAGAATGTCTATCGTTAGCTATTCTTATAGTTGTATTTGTTTTTTTTTTTTTAATTTAAATTAAGGATGCGAAATCCTAATATTGTTTCATTAAATCTTTGAATTGTATTTAAGCGCAAAATTGTAGGAAAAACCGTGAATTTTGTTATTGTCTTTTGCTGATGAAATTTAATCACGAAGAATGCGATTAACGAATCATATGGCTTCTTAAGATTGTTTTACTTTGCAAATGCAGGTAAGAGTGCAGTGCTTCCATTATCTACTGCCAAAAGGAGAATACAGCCATTTGTGCGGTGGAGTTAAAGATCCTCAAGAGGCCGATCCTCGAGTCGAGGAGCTCAGCAGAGTTTTGCAAAACATCGACGAAGCTTTGCAATCGACTTTGCATCCGAAGAAAACGAAGGTGCGATAACTATAACTATAACTATTAATGCTGTAAAATTCAGATCTCTGAGATTTGATTTTTGTAATTTTGAAAAAAATGTCTTTCAGTATATCTTCGAGGGTTTGGGACACCTGATCGCGAAGATTCTCATCACTTCCGCTCAATACATCGGCAAGATAGACGAGAGCGGTATACAGCGAATGTGCCGAAACGTCTTCACGCTGCAGCAGACTTTGACAAATATCACGATGGCCCGGGAACTCGCACTCGATTATGCGCGTCAATACTTCGAACTTTTCTACGAAACCCCCGAAGGAATTCTCAACAGCGTGTTAGAGAACGGCGCACAATTTTCCGAACTCGAATACATGAACGCTTTTCAACTGATCGCACGAAGTCAACAGCAGTATTCCTCTATTAGCAAACATCTCGAAAAATTATCGGAAATTCTCGGGGAAGTTGGGGTTACCGTGTAGAAATAATTCTTAGATTTACGAATTAAAAATCTTTCCAAGCAAAAAAGCAAAATAAATGACTTTCTATAATTCGACAAAGACAGAGAAATAGTCGACGAAGATCCGTGGAAAAATCTCATTGAAAAAACTACAATACCAGAAACGAGACACGAACAACGCAACAAATTTATAAGATACGATATGAAAAATAAATAAACGAGAGATTAATTTAATTATCCTAAAGTAATCAATTATCAGGAAATACGATCCTATTAAAAAAAAATGTATAATATATATTGATGCGGAAAAAAAAAAAAACAAAAAAAAATCATAGAGTTCGATATATACAAATGAAAAATGCCTAATTATTATGCTCACTGTACTCGCACTCACGGTGTTGACTAAGTCATTGGAGTTTAAATAGTGAGTTTATTCAGTCGTAGACATTTTTTCAAATAAACGAAAAAAAAAAAAAAAAAAATTGAACATTTTACTTGTGGTTTTTATTCCTTTTTCCTTTTCTCCCTTTATGAATCGTAATTGCGATATCCAAAGTTTTTTTTCAGCAAATCGCAAATCTTTTTTAATTTCCTTTGCTTTCTTTACGAATCGTAATTACGATATCAAATAACTTTTTTTAGTAAATCGCAAAGTTATTTTAACTAAATCGTCTGATCCTTGAGTTTCGAATTCCACGCCGAAGGATATCGCGCATAACTATCTTTAAATCTCGAAGTACCAATGCTTTGAGTATAAAACAAGCATTTCCCATATACGCAAAGTTTGAGTAGAGAATAAACTTTTCCCAAACGTTAGCGATAGACAAAGTTAAAACCGAGCGGCTTTGCGAGGGAGAAGAATCAACAGCATTCATAGAGAGGTAAATTGCAAAGCTTTGCAGAGAAATTCAAACATTATATTCACCGGAGATAGAGATTGATATTGCATAAGAGTTCTGCGTGACCCACGCGTTGAAATTAATTGTTAGTTTACTTGTTTTCGCATCGATATTAAATTTTTAACGATATTTCATTGAGAGAAATTTATGAATGCGGATATTGTTGCGCACACATAGTTACATTTAATAAGACCTCGTAGCGCCTTACCGGGTATCAATAGCTTAAGAAGAATTGAAATACGTACATCCCACGCGTTACGGATGAGAAAGCTACGAACGCGTATCGGAAAACGGTAATGAAAGAGACGCTTCAATTGTTTTCGGTTTACAAACCGAATAGTATTGTTTTTCATTAATATCAATTTATCAAAGAACCGTCAAAGCTTCGAATCAATTTACCCCCTTTAGTCGATCAATGATTTAAAAAAAAAATATGTAAGGGCTGTTGCGAGAGATATAATATCCGACTGACACGGGGATTATAACGGGGAAATCTCGATTCATCTCTCGAATATTCGTGACGCAATAGTAGCAAAAGTTCGCCTCGGGTTAATCTTCTATCGGGAAATATTGGCTTGAGGAGGGAGTTGGCGAGAGGGGTTTTCGCACAGTTCGGTCAAATCAGGATGCGTGTCGGGATCTCGCGGAACGCGGGGTATATAAAGCTCAGTATCTCCACAGGTTTGCCAGACGAATTCGCAACGATCAACGCTCAGTATCTCCACTAACGTTTCGCGATAACGTTCTTCTATTTTATCAATTAAATAAATAAAGTAAAACCGATCGTAAGCATGCAATCGATTGTAATTCGCGTACTCGCTGTTACGGGACTTTTGGTATGTCTCACGGGGTTTACATCGGCTCAGGTATGAAACGGAAATAACTATTAAAATTAATTCTCTGTTGTATTATCACTTTCGTAATTTTTTTTTCTTCTACCACTCTATTTTAGATAAAAAAAAACTTTTCTATTTCAATTTTTTTTTTCTAACTGTTGTTTTTATCCGATAAATCGGAAATAAATATTAAATTTAATTATCTGTTGTATTACGACTTCTGTAATTTTTTTTGTCCTATCGCTCTATATTTTAGATAAAAAAACTTCTGTATTGTAATATTTTTTTTTGGAACTTTTGTTTTTATCGGATAAATCGGAAATAAATATTAAATTCAATTATCTGTTGTATTATGACTTCCGTAATTTTTTTTGTTCTATCGCTCTGTATTTTATATTTAAAAAATTCTCTGTTGTAATTTTTTTTTTGTGAATTTTTGTTTTTACCGATTCATTCGATTCGTGTCTCAGGTAACGCTTTCGAAGGGATGGGGTCCGGGAAAACGGGCTTTCAACGACGACAATTGCAGACTTGTTACAAAATCCGTATTCACGATGTGCCGCACGCTGATGGTTAGTTTAATTAATTATTAAATTAGATTTTTTTTTATCTATTTTTTAACATCTGTAATCGTTTTTCTCAGTCCGAATTAAGGCAATTGATGGCTTGCGAGACACGAGGGCTGATGGCATACGCCCAACCGGAAGAACAACCCTTCGTTAACCAGATACTGTTTCCGGGCGAACGATAAAAAAATATATATACCATTTTCCACGACGAAGCTTCAAACTTTTCGATGTAAAACGCCCGAAGAATCAATTCCGTTCTAATGAATTCTTCGACTCTGTGACGCGATACTGTTGTATTTATAGTTGTATACCACCGATTAAAAAGAATTTCTTCCTCGACCGAAGCATGTAAATTCTCGTTGGAATAAACGTGATAATAAATTGAGAAATTATAGAAATTATTCATTCAAATTGATTGATTACCGTTTGTTTATCATTAAAATGGCAATCGCGAGTCTTCATCGATTAACGAGACTCGTACAATCAAACGACTTACAAAAATATATTATCTCTTATAACTGTTTTTTTGTTGCTCACCCATTCATGACTTCGGAACGGAATGATTTAGTGGAACTTTGCTGAATAACACTTCTTTACATTATTTGATTAAAAAAATTAAAAAAAAAAAAACCCAAAAACAAAAACGAAAGATTCCAAGATTTAGTCAGAATCACTTACTTCCGCAAATACGTTCCGTTTCCGCGACTGTGTCGACGTTTTCGCGCGAAACTGGCTGAGCGCCGTACCCTCGTCTTTAGCCGATGATCCAGCAGACTGAAAGAGAAATTAATTGTTTGTTATTAAATCATCGAAAACGTAGGGAATCGAAGAAAAGTGTTTTTGTATTGAGTACCGTGACTTTGGTGGAAGAGTTGGCGTTAGGCGTGAAAAAAGAATTCAAAGCATCCTGTGCGGCTTTTGAAGTTCCTGCCTTTCCTCGACCTCGAGTACCGCCTCTTCCTCTCGCTGGAGTCGCCTTCGCGGCTCTGCCTCCACCTCGCGAACCTCTGCCACGACCTCGAGTCGGCTGTGGTATCGGTTCCTCGACGTCTTCAGCAGCGTCACTGTCCGAACTAATGCCTGTATGTTCCCTCGCATTAGGCGGGCGCTTAGTTTTTCGGGTGGATGACTCCAAAAATCGTTGGACCTGCGAGACATAAATTAATATTATTAATATAATAGCCGCCATAGAAATCGAGAGATTAATGTTCCAAGAAGCATCCGAGGTTACTGACGTCTTTTTCTTCGTTTCCGGATCCTTCGCCGTGATTTCTTTCATCTCGGAAGATTTTCAATTGATCGATAATTGCGTTTTCATCGTCGATGTTAAAATTTTTCACGTACGCGAAGCTTTTTCCGAGTTGGTGTCTGAAGTATTAAAAAAAAAAAAGAATATCAATTGGTGATCGACATTCGAAAAAGTAAAAAGCTTTGAAAATTAATCTCCGCGTAGTTTCGAAAGGTTTGGAAGGTTCGGTGATACGTTGACTTACTTCACAACATCTTTGAACGCATCGTCGTCACCCGCCTCGACGAATTGCTTGAGCGCTTGATTCAGTCCGGCAACCGAGAGTACCGTCAACTGACTTTTCTTGTCGTTGCGCTCGAAGAATTTTTGTATCTGTCCCTGAACCGTTCTATTCCAATTCACGTCATCCTATTGTAATAACTTTTTATATTAGTTTCATCCAATTTTCGAAAATCAGTTTTTCACTGTTAAAAAAAAATTCGGAGTATTTATGAATCAATAGGTAACAAAATTTAATTTACAATGGCAATGAAAAATAAATGTACTTTTCGGCAGTGAAATTAAAGTGAATTATTGAATTTAAAGTATCTGTATAGTAAAATTGAAGTAAATTATTGAATTTAAAATACTTTTACAGTGAAATCGGAGTAAATTATTAAAGGAGAGTATCGACTACAATTTTTAATATACTGTACATTAATTTTCCATCATAACTGTTAATCAAATTTAATGTACCAGTTGATGCATTAAAACTTCCAGTATCGGTACGTTGAATTTTCAGCAAATTTTTTTTTCAGTGTTGAATAACAATTAAAGAGATGAATAATCACATCATCGGTGCGGAAACATTCGTTAAAATCTCCATCATCACGGGAAAACTCTTCTTCTGACTTCTTTCTTGAATTTTGTACGACGGACTTTTCCTTTCGAAATATAATCATATCACGAGGATTCGCTATTCTTTCGCTATACTTTCGCGTTACTCTGAAAAATAAATAAATAAATAAATAATCATAAAATTACGCTGACGAATACAATTTGATGACTTTGGATAACGAGGAAAAATGTTGTAGTAAATCTTTACGACAAACGTTGTAGAATTTTTTTTTTCTTGTTTCACGCAACGATTTACTGCAAGATTTTTCAGTGTGATGTTTTACGATTGCTGCGAACCTCATTAAGTCGAAAATCTCAGCCTCCTCGCTGTAGAATATTCTCAGGCGAATCAATGGTTTGGTTGGTTGGTTCGGATGGCCTGAATATAACGAATATAATAAATATAACAAATAAAAAGAATGTTATACGAACGAATTTTGAGAAGAGTGTTAGAAAATAACCAGTTAATTTCAGCTGAGCTTTCGCCAGCAAAACGTTTTCGATGTAATCGTCGACGAATTCGCAAACGACGTCGGAACGCTGTCTCGTTAAATCCGGTTTAATATCCATTTCACGAAGCGTTATACTATCAAAGATAAACGGTCGTACGGTCCTCAGTTTAATCGGTTGAATTTTGAAATCTCTTTTGTTTATTTTCAGGAGGCCAATTTCTTTCTTAACTGCTTCACCTTCGCACAGAGAAGTCGCGACGGAACTTCCTATAAGAAAAATTATTCCATCGATGTTGTTTCGTCGTTATATGCGCGTTATTTTATCAATAGTTTATTCAATTGCGGCGTAAATGCCATCGACGTTTACCGACCTGGTTGACAAATGTTAAATTTCAAGGTATCATCGGGATTAACGATTTCTTCGGGCTCCACGCGGCACTCGTGTTCGTGTCCCCAAAAAATGAGATCCAGCATATCGGGCAATTTGTGTTGATCGATATAACCGTTTTCCGTGTGCCGTGCGCGATTTTGATGAAGTACCATTATGTTAAAGGGTTTAGCCGGCGTGTCCGGACGAAGCAATGTGAGCTGAAATAATAAAAAAAAAAAAAATTTAGTTTTCTTGTTGCAAATGCTGATTGCGTTACTTTTGCATTACGAAACCTTTTCGTCTCTCAGCAGTCTGGAAAGTCTCTGATCATTTATGTAACTCAATCCATAGATAGAGACATAAGTTTCGCCCTTTTTTATCACCATAGGAGGAACAGTGACATGAGTTAAATCAGACCATTTGCCAAAGTAGTTTATGAGACCGGAGGCTCCTAGTAAATCCATAGATCCTGTGGACGCGAAACCTGTAGCAAAAATCAACATTAAATATTGCATACGAAAATAAATTTATTAATTTTTTTTTTTTATCATTTTTTTTTAATAATTAATATTTTTAAATACATTTTTTTTTTAATAATTAATATTTTTAAATACATTTTTTTTTTTTTCGTAATTATTTTTTTTAAATGGATTTTTTAATTTTTAAAAATTAGTAGCATACTTGGATTGTCGTGATTTCCGTGAATAGAAAAAATAGGCATGGAGATGTTCATATTTGGATCTTCGTAGTTTACTAGTTTCTGCGACGAATGTGAAAATATTATTTCAGGATTGCTCAAGAATTGGATTTTAATTTCCCTGTAAAAAAAGGTTTTTTTTTTTTTTTTTTTTTTTTCATTAAAACATCAACGATGGACCATGAATCGCAATTCATCAAATTTGCACACTCACCGATCCCCCAGCGTATATTCCTTTAGCAGTTCCATACACTGC
The DNA here is from genome assembly GCA_934046635.1 of Buathra laborator. Lineage (NCBI taxonomy): Eukaryota > Metazoa > Arthropoda > Insecta > Hymenoptera > Ichneumonidae > Buathra > Buathra laborator. Next base: position 14,763,855 of record OW203900.1, read on the forward strand.
AAAATGACTTTCTGCGGCGGTTTGCAGTCATGAAACAAATCACCGCCAAGCAGTATAAAATCGACTTCTTTTTCATTGGCGATTTGAAGTATTTCCTCGAATGTTATAAAACTGTCGTTTTCCTGCACTAGATAAATGGTTAAAATATTTAAAATTTATTTTAAAAAATAACACAATAGAAAACAAAAAACAATGGAATAAATTATTGTTATATATTTACGGCGTTTTGTGCTCTGTTCATAACCCAAGTGACAATCAGTGGCAAGTAGAATTTTCATCGTATCTTCCTCCATTCTTTCAACGGGAATTTCGTCGCGATCGTCATCCGACATCGTTCTTAAAATAATTATTCTACGGTTTACAAATTAAAAAATTTCAACGGACACATAAACATTGACGAACAAAACAACAAATAACAGAGAAAACGCCGAATAGCCGTTGGACGTGTTTAAACTGGAATATATGGCGAGGTCGATTCGTAGAATTTATCGCCAACGCCATCGATCGCGGTATACGTGCACTAGATAATTCATCGCTAATGATCAATATTTTTGTGTGTATCCGAAGATCAGTCAGTCATCTCATGAGAGATTCTCTACCATACCGAGAAAGCCGCGCCGCGATTCTCTGCTGTGCGCTCCCCCGTCGCACAGTGATTGATCCTCGTAAACAGGTGCATTTCGATTGGACGCCGATTAGTTGGCGTTGTTGGTGCTGCCTACGCGTGTCGAATGTAAACCGACGTGTGTGCTCGTGCGCGCCGCGATGTTGAGCCGCACGTTAGCCGCAACGCGACCGTACGTTTAATAATCCCCCGCTGTATAAAATCATCGTCGCGCGTTAAAACGCCTCTCTCGAGGATCACCCGACTTGTTCCTCGTGACTTTTTTTTTTCACAATTTTACCTTTTTAAACGGTAACAATAACGCGGAATAAAACGGGTTTGATACGTCGAAAGTGTCCCCGGAGTGTGGATATGAGTGTTTACAACGCGGCGTCGGCAGCCGCAGCCGCCGGGACGCCCGAGGGTGCCGACGACTGGGTCGAGTTCTGCGACAGACACGCCCGCGCCTCCGCCTCCGACTTTGCCAAGGCCTTCTGTACATACGTCAGTCTTAATCTACCCGAGAGCGCAAGGGCCACACTGTCACATCGTGACTTTCTGCGAAAATTTATCGACACATTTTGCGAACATTTCGAGAGCGAATACCTCAGACGAAGCGCGAGGTCTGTTATGACTTGTCACCCCCCACCCCCGTCAAACCTTTATCCCCCTCACGTTTTTTCATCTGTTTTCCCGATTTTCGTCTTGAAAATCATTTTTATCACAGAACTTACCCCTTGTTATAGTCGCGACGTCATCGAGGATCAATTTTTCTCAGGCACCTCGATGACTGTGTCGCAGAAAATCTCTCTTAATAATATTTTTGAGACATGAAATCCGCATGATAGACACGTTTCTCATATTTGCGCCTTTTTTTTTAGCGTACAGTTTAGTTAATTGGTATTGCAGATTTTTTTTACTGTTAAAAAAATAATATTAAGCTGCAAAAAAAAAAAATTATCCGATCCGTTCATAAATAAAAAATTGGAGTTCCGTTACAAATTTTCGTATTTTTTTCCGTTTTTAAATGTATTTTTTTTTTTTTTTTTTTTTTTTTTACAGATCTCCATCGTTTCACGATACTCGACATCCGTCTACGAACGATAGAGAGAATTCTACCGGACAGAATAATCGAGTGCCCGTGAGAGCTTTGTCCCACGAAGAGTTTAGCGACTATTCAGAACAGGATGGAGAAACGGTGTCGCCAAAGCCGGTGCACAAACCATTTTTCCGACGTTTGTCTTTCAAGGGACTCAAAAAAGGCAAAGGTTTCTTTCACAAGCAGCAGAGCGATGAGGTGGAGTTGTCGCACAGCGAACATCGCAGGGATAAGCATTCAAAAGCAAAATTATCGAAAATCGTTGTCGAGTGCAGAAAGGAGGGTATCGTTAATTCTTTAATGGGAGAGAACGTCGACGGTACGCAAAAATGGGAAAAATCGCGATTGGCGTTGATAAAAGCCATAGGCGGGTATATGTTGGAGTTTTATTCACCGCCCAAAGCCGTGAAGCCGCGGGACGGTGTATTTTGCTCGGCGATAACGGAGGCGCGAGAAACAACGGCACTCGAGATGCCCGATCACGAAAATACGTTTGTGTTGAAAACGCAAAACGCCGAATTCGTGATCGAAGCGCACGACTCGAACGACATGAGGTCGTGGCTGGCGACGATAAAATATTGCATGAGAACGGTCCATCAAAACTCGATGAATTCCGGTTCAGCGAATAACGACGCGTCGGCCGACGGTATGGCGCACGGGACAACCGGCGCCGGGGACAACGATCGTTTGCGTGCGAATTCGGCGAGCAAAAGTTCGCGAACGGGTCACGATCACGTCGACGAACAGGGCAATCCGCCAGAATTACCACCGAGACTTCGTACGCGAAGCAACAGTAATCTCGAACTTTGCTCTTCGCAACAAGAGATCGAGCAGCGTAAGTTAATTTTTTTTTTTTTAATACCGAAGCAACCGGCAATTACGCAAAAGTCCGAAATACTAAATAAAAATGAACTTCGCATCATTAAAACATCAGAAACAAACGTATTTCCCTCTCAATCGTCTTGTTTTTTTCTTATTAAAAACATTTTTATTTCGTTATTATTCGTTACGATAATTTTTTTTTTTCACGTATCTCGTCATGTTGCGTAATTAGTTTTATATATATATATTTCACTTGCAGTAGCGGCAAACGAGGGAGAGTTGGATCTATCGATTAGTTTAAGAGAGTACGCGTGGTTTCACGGCACGCTACCACGATCAGACGCGGCACAACTTGTTTTGCATAATGCCGCAAACGGTCACGGAGTTTTTCTCGTACGGCAGAGCGAAACGAGAAAAGGAGAATTCGTTCTTACGTTTAATTTTCAAGGAAGAGCAAAGGTAATGAAAAATTATCGATACTCCGACTCCGAAAGGCAGAGTGGATGTAACACAACCGGTGCTACTCTACTCTTCGATAAATTTCGTCGGTATCATTTCTTATTTTTTTTTTTTTTTTCGTTTCTTATAGAAAATCTCGTTAACGTTATTTTTAATCGTTTCAGCATCTGAGAATGACGTTGAACGATCAGGGACACTGTCGAGTGCAGCATCTCTGTTTTCCAGCGATTCTCGATATGCTCGATCACTTTCGTCAGAACGCGATACCTCTCGAATCGGGTGGTACTGCGGACGTAATGTTAACGGAATTCGTAGTTGCTAATCAGAACATGCGTACGACACATCACACGGTAGCGAGTGCGAATCCTCAACAGTTGCAGGAAAGAAGGCCTGCGGCAGCCCCGGAGCCCAGAGAAGTAAGAGTCAGCAGCGGAAGTCTCACTCCTCTCGAGTGAGCGCGAGTGGCCGACTCCCACAGTCTGAAGTCTGAACTACAGACAGTGAGTAGATAAAAAAAAAACAAGCTAAAGCGATGATCCCCTTTTGAGAAAAGCGAGAATTTCGTATTAAAAAAAAAAAAAAAAAAAGAAAAAAAAATCAATAAATCCCCCGTAACAACGTTAGAGTTTCCGAGTTGCGAATAATCGGTTAAGAAAAAAAAAACGAAAAAAAAAAAAATAAATAAATAGAATTAGCGCGTCGAGATACTTTAGCCTCAAAGTTATTGAATTATGAAACGATGGACCGTGGGTGAAGGGGCTCGCTGTCACACAAACGTTCCCTTCAATTTTTCTAACGACAATTTCTCACATTTTTTTTTTTTTTTTTTTTTTCTTCGACGATTCTTTTATTTTCGATTCTCGATGTTTCATTGCTTTTTGTTTTCACACCTTACAGAGGAATCCAAGCGATTCGAAAGTCTTCCATTCTATCGTTACCTTTAAGTCTTCGGTGGTCCGGAGTTATTAGACGATTGATATATTACGATATATAGTTATTTTTTTATTTATTTTTTTTTTTTACGTTTTTTTCTTTTCACCAGTTGCGTGTTAGTCTATCGATGGTATTCGAAGAGTTTGTAGAGTAGTTGTTTTGTTTTTGTTGCCGGACCACTGGCGGTTTAATGAAACGGAATAGAGAGTGTATCCTCGCGAATGATGCAGGTGCAGACGTACGGAGGGTCGATAAGAACGCGGGCCGAGTCGTTGGAGCGACTTGAACAACAAAACGCCAACGCAGATGCTCAGCCAGCTTCTGCCTCATCCAGCGGTAGGGCGGTACAAAACGCTTACAGTTTTCTCTGACGCTGGATTCGCAGCACTATACCGTCGGGCTATCGACTGGTCAGTCCGCCGGATTGAGCTTTGCGTCTCCACACACACGCGCGCGCGCGCGCGTCCACTCAAGTGCGAGTCTTCCAATTCTCTATCTCTACAAGGAAATCGCACGCAACTCTTTGCCGTTTAAAAAAAAGAAGAAAATGAAATAAGTAAAACTCGCAGTGCTTGGATCTGATAAGTTCGTTCACTCGATATCGGTACTAAAAAAATGAATGGTGGTTTGACCCCCTCGCATACCCGAAGCTTTATAATCGTATACGAACCCAATTTACTTGGTAAGGTTTGTTATTTTCGAGCAATTCTACTCTCTCTATCTCTCTATCATTCTCGAAAAAAAAAACAAAAAAAAAAGAAAATCGTCTCGATACTTTGCATAAAAATGAGAAAAAAAAAAGAGATAAATTAATTATTTAATGTATTATGCAAGGTATGCGAATCCAATTGAATAACGTCGCGTATTTAAATACGAAATATTCCGGATATTGCACAAAAATAGATATTTTTTCCACGACCTGTGTAGCAAAATGTCGTGGATACTTGTAAATATTATACTTTTACAAGTAGAAACTACTACAACGATACGATGATTAATCGACGACGATAGCTGCGCGAGATTTCTTCTTTTTTTTTTTAAAGAAGAAACTCGCGTCGCGGTTCGCGAAAAAGAAAAAAAAAATAAGAAAGACGTTCTCTATCGTTTTATTCGAATTTTCCCTGAACGCTTGAGAAAAGTTTTTGCGCTTCACATTTCGGCGAAAAGGCAGAGATATCGTCTATTCGTTAGAAAAACAAAAAATATATTAAAAAACGCTAAACCTCTTGCGTTTCCATAAGACTGGCGCAACCCCTCTTTTTATGGGTTTGCAACTCTGTCATAGACTCGTAACTACTCTACCAATAAGTTTTTTTGGTAAAACAAATGAAGTACTAGCTGCGTTTTTTTTTTTTTTTTCGATTTTTTTTCTCTGAAGCTCGGTGCTAATTAAAGAAAAATAAATTTAAAAAAAACAAACAACCGCCCGCGAATGAGACTGAAAAATGTATGCTCGTTGCCGGTACTTTAATTTTTCTAATATTCTGACAATACTCCCGGTTGATTCGCTATACATTTTTTTTTTTTTTGCAAGTTACGATCGTCACGGTACTTAAGTCTGAAACAACGATTTATCGATTTTAGTTACGTGTGAAAGTTTGAAAACGAAAAATTGGAAGATAAATGACGGAAAAAAAAGTCAACGAAAGACTGAGATTTCGGCTCTTCATTAGTCATTTATAGTTCTAGCGAAGGGCTGCGTCCTCAGCGGTACAGCAGCCGGTTACTCTGTTCCTTTTTTTCACCTTTTTTTCTTCAAACTAAATACGTAACTATCCTTTGCATTTTTCATCCACGACGTCCGTTACATTATACATATTTATTTACGAATAACCGAAACGATCATGAAATGTTAGAGCTCAAGCTTTGCGTGACCCGCGTTTTTTAAAACTGTAAATACTGCAATTTATGTATCTTCGTTTGTTTTGTTTTGTTTCTTTTTTTTTTTTTTATGTTTAGAGAATATATGCGTGTGAGAATATATTATGTAAAAATTCGTATTTGTTTTTCCATTGTCGACGAATATTTTTACGGTTTGAAACGTATAAAATCGAGTGTACGATTTTGCGAAAAAAAAAAAAGGGATGATGATACCTTCTCAATGAAAAAAAAAAGAAAAACATCATCGTCGCGAAATCGTGTTTATATTTTGTGTAATATACTCTGCCGGCAGGCTAAACGAAAAGAATTCACTGTTGGATGGAATAAACGAGTTGCTTTCTCGATGTGCGATGAAAAATTAAAAAAAAAAAAAAGAAAAAAAGAAGGAATGAATACGGTAATTGCGAGAACATATCTCACGCATGAAAAAAAAAAAAAAAAAAAACAGAAAAGCTTCGCTTTTTTGTTTCGTACGACCGCGTGGACCGCGATCGGTTGTGGAAAATGATAATTATACTATTAAAAAATAGAAAAGAGAAAAAAAAAAAAACAACAACAGAAAGCTCGTCCCTTCCCTGTAAGTCGCACAAAACTCGTGATAATTGTTGTTCGTCCCCTGTGTACTGAGCGAAGTAAAAAAAAAAACAAGAAAAAAAGAAAAAAAAACATACAAACAAACCGACCAGTGTACTCGAGCTTTGTATCGTCTTAACCGCTGAATTGTAACAAAGATCCCATCGTGATGTGTTCTCCATGAAGCGCTCGTGCGGCGTATCGTTGTTCCGTGGGTTATAAGCCGAATGAAAATACGTGAGGATTCATGTACAGTACTATCTCTAGTCTAAATAAAAAAAAAAAATAAGCTCTCAAGAAATCAGTCTTAAGTTTTTTTTTATTTCCCATTTTATAAAAAAAAAAAAAAAATACGCTTAATTTTACTCGTCCTCGTCTTCGTCTATAACTGGCAATATCTGCGACAAAACACGAAGTATTAAAAAATGTTTTTTTTTTTTTAAACAAAAAAAAAAAACTAAAAAATTATTTTTAAAAATGCATCTTTTATATCTTACGAAATACTCGATATGACAAGGCGTTCCCTCGTCGCATTTAACCATAAATTGAATGCAAAGTAAACCGTTCTCATCCGTTCTAAGAGATACTTTGCTCGCGCATCCGAGAGCCTTTAAAGTCGGTTTAATGTGAACAAATTTGTATCCGAAGGTAACCGGAGCTTTGCACTGAAAACTATCGACCAAATTGCTGTCGTGCGGCAATTCGATTCTACACTGTCCTCCGAGTCCTTGTGTAGTTATTCTGAAGTACGGAGGATCGGGAGATAAATGTAACTGAAAGAAATTATGAGAATAATTCCATTATACGTTTACATAATCGGAATAATGGAGTTCGATGAAAAAAATTATCAAATTCGAAATAATAATTTTTTTACCTCCATTAATTCGCTCGTGGGATCGACTTCGTGGAGAAAATCTCTCAATAATTCCGACTGCAGTATAATTTTATTTAGCACTGCTTCAGGATCCATATGAAAGTCTACAAGTTCAATGGGCTGCTGAGTTTTTAGTGAACAATCGATGATGATACCGTCTTCTTCTATTAGCACCGAAAGCGGATGTCCGACACCCTTTGATGTATTGGAAATTAATTAATCCATCAATTGCGAAGAAATAAATTTAAATACGACATTCTAATCATTGATATATAAAAATTTAAAAAAATTAAAAAAAAATAACAATAATACATTATTATCGTATTATTATTATTATTATTATATAATATTATTATTATTATTATTATATAATAATAATATTAATACTGATCGATTATAATTATTTACCAAGTAGAAAAAAATGGATAGTATTGTCTTAAAAATTGAGGGGATGTAATATCTGGGAATTTACTAATTTCTATCGGGATTTAATTTTTTTCAATTTATCGTCTATATCATCGATAACTAAAACATCTACTTATGCTATACTACAGTTTAAAAAAAATGTTGGTACTTTGTAAAACAGCTGCAAAGCGATGTTACCACTTTGGCCTGACATACTGCTCCAAAACATGCCTAAGCATCCCACGAGGACAGTTAAATCGATTCTGAACATAATATCGTCATTGAGATAATATTCCTCGAAAACATCGCAAGGAATGTAGCAGCTTCCTTGCATACATTTGGAGTCTTCTACAGTGAATTTTAGACCGTTCTCGCTGGCCGAGCATGTCGCGTTCTGACAAAAGGAGAATACGAAAAAATTGCAACATGTTATATTTTGTAAATTACGAAAATAACGTACCTCTTGGAAATTTATCGATCTGAGGAGTTGAACAAATGTTTTGAGATTACCGAGTTTGGCAACGAGGACATAGTCATTGGAAAGCTGAGTCATTTTGATTGGTAGCCTGATAAAGCAATAAACTTCGGAATTGAGATGGAGTTATCGTCCTGATAGACAATTTTTGAGAATCCACCGTCGCTAACCACGCGGCTAAAACGTGTTTGCACGTTATTTCGGATTGTTCTCCGATCACGTGATACCTGTATTTATAAATTACTCCGATAATTATAATGTCGTTCGTGTTTTTTTTTTCGTAAACTGAGATTTTGTTTCGTACTTGAAAGCCGGACAGGGACAGTAATTCAATTCTGGAAAAATCGTATAAACTTCGCTCGAGTTACCCTGAACTTCTAAAAGCCAGCGAGCAGAGTTTCGCTCCTCTGCTGCTTTATTCTGATTCGGCTCGGCCGCCGATATACGCGTTACTTTTCCCGATTCGTATAACACTAGTGCTCTTTCAAAAACTTCATTGAATACCTTGAAGAGTTTCAACAAATTCGCATCGGAGACTGCAATGATTAGATGACAATCATTTTTATATTATTTGCGTCAATGTATTTCGTAAATATTTCGAGAACAATCACCGTATCAACGAATACAAACATTTGCCTTCCCTCGCAAAATCAACAGCTGATTCGTCGAGCACGTGTCTTGCCAAATCGGTGATTTTTCTGTCGAACTTTTTATTCGATAAATTCGCGCTTGTCGATGCACAGTCCCGAGAACTCATGAGAGCACAATTTTTATTAACGAAAATTTATTTATTAGAGTAAAACTTTTTAAAACTCTGCCGGAGAGTTTGTCTGTCTATATAGACACTTTGCCGCCTTGTGCCGACGACGGCTGTCAGCTACAACACGTCTGGTGGATTATCAACACGATTTGCGCGAGTTTAGCACACACATTCGTCGTCACGACACACACACAAACGAATTATCCGTGAAATCGATATTTTCCACCCTCACAAATACCGCCAACGTCGAATGTAAAGTTCCGGCGTATTTCACAGCTCGTCGAATGGTCGCGTATGGGGAAAATTCGAGTCTCGACATTGGCAACCGCCGCGCGACGAAAGAACTCGGTCAGGTTTCAGTTCAGTTGCGTCAGTTTGTCAGTCTCGCCTCCTGCATTGCAGGTTCCGTCATACGCTGTGACAGTGAGAAGAGGTCTGCGTTCGATTAATTTCGTTCACAGAAATGGCAGAAAAGGTGAGTTATTCAGTGTTATCGATTACGAAAATTCAACGTTTTACAATTTCGCGAATCAATCGCTGTTCATGGATTATCGAAGTTTTGTCAGTTATTTCGCGATTTCGGAGTATTGTGTGGTCCCCTCGAAATCCCCACTTGACGTCATGTCGCCTACACACCCCACACAAACATCAATACTCGTGTCAAAATTTACTACGTTTCGCGCAAAACTACGTTTCACGTTTCGAAAATGTTCTTATTTTTTATGCTTCCATTATTGACAGCAACTTTCACTCGTTTGTTTTTTTTTTATGACGTTGCAGAGAATGAAAGCTGTCAAGTGTCCGACGGATGAGCTCAGCATCTCCAATTGTGCTGTGATCAACGGCAATGACTTTCCGGATGACGTTAAGTATGTTTCAGCGACTGTCATTGATTGACGCCAATTTCGTTTTTACGCATTGACGATGGCGTCAAATACGAAAATATTGCCGAAAAACAGTTTTTTTCAATTTATACGATTTTTTATAGGCACGTCGAGGTGACAACCGGACCGAACCAACACTTTGTGTTTACCGTGAGAACTCATCATGACATACCAAGAGGAGCGATCGGTTTCAGTTTGCCGCAGAGAAAATGGGCGACTTTGTCGCTCAATCAAGACATCGACGTCCGGCCTTATTATTTCGATCCGACTTCGAGTTCCGAATTTTTATGCACCATTTCGCTGGAAGCGGATTTCTTGCAGAAAACAAAGTGAGTTTTTCAAAAATCGATTAATGCATAAATCAACGCGTAACATTCCGTTTCCGTGAAAAAAACGAAAAAAAAAGTCAAACGTATCATAATAATTAACAAAAATAATTAATTTTTTCATCAAATTTCTCGAAGTTTAAATATAATTTTTGAAGATATTTATCGCGTTTTTAAGATTTTTTTCTTTTCATCTACGATCGTATAAATTTGTAATAAAACCAAAAGCTTTTACATCATTCAGCCTATTTTTGTATTTATGATCGCGTGCGTTGATAAGCATCGCTTCTGAAGTCAATTGCCGATCTGTTGACTTACTTTACTTTCTTCCTATTTGTAAAGTAACGAAAGTAGAACAAGTGTTACCGGTCATTGCGCCATCGTGGAGAGCGCGGGTCGCAAAACGATATTAAAATACATTACGTTGAGAGTTTTTATTCATTTGGATGTATGAAATCGGCGTCACTTTATAGACGATGTTTTCGATGTATTTTGCATGATATGAATTAATTTCTATTCCGTTCTTGAAAATTATAGAACCACTTTGGATCCTTACGACACGGAGCAGATGGCGAAGGAGTTTCTGCTTCAATTCTCGGGTCAAGCGTTTACCGTGGGTCAGCAATTAGCGTTTCAATTCTCCGACAAAAAAATGCTCGGCCTCGTGGTGAAGAATCTCGAAGCGGCGGATATATCGGCGATCAAAGCGGGTCAAGATACGAAGCCAAAGAAAACTCGTATGGGTCGTTGCCTCGGCGACACGGTGATACAGTTCGAAAAAGCCGACAATTCGAGTCTCAATCTGATCGGCAAAGCGAAGGGAAAAGTTGTTCGTCAATCGATCATAAATCCCGACTGGGATTTCGCAAAAATGGGAATTGGCGGTTTGGACAAAGAGTTCAGTGCTATTTTCCGACGTGCCTTTGCGTCGCGTGTCTTTCCACCGGAAGTCGTAATGCAATTGGGTTGCAAACACGTTCGCGGTATTTTGCTTTACGGACCCCCGGGTACCGGAAAAACTCTGATGGCTCGTCAGATCGGTACGATGTTGAACGCCCGAGAGCCAAAGATCGTCAACGGACCACAAATCCTCGACAAATTCGTCGGCGAGAGCGAAGCCAATGTTAGAAGGTTATTCGCCGATGCCGAAGAAGAAGAGAAGAAACTCGGGCCGAACAGCGGTCTTCACATTATCATCTTCGACGAGATCGATGCTATTTGCAAATCTCGTGGTAGTGTCGCCGGTAATACCGGTGTTCACGATACTGTGGTGAATCAACTGCTCGCGAAGATCGACGGTGTCGAGCAGTTGAACAATATTCTCGTCATCGGTATGACTAACAGAAGGGATATGATAGACGAGGCGTTGCTTCGACCCGGTAGATTGGAGGTTCGCAAAAAAAAAAATAAAAAAAAACTTAAAAAAAAAAAAGCAAAAATGAACGAATAAAACTCATAACTGCAATTATTTTCTTAGGTCCAAATGGAAATTAGTCTTCCCGATGAATTCGGAAGATTCCAAATTCTAAACATTCACACGAGTCGTATGAGAGAACACAAGAAAATTGCGGCGGACGTTGATCTCAAGGAACTCGCAACGCTTACGAAGAATTTCAGTGGTGCTGAACTCGAAGGTTTGGTTCGCGCTGCTCAGAGTACAGCGATGAATAAGATGATCAAAGCATCGAGTAAAGTCGAAGTGGACCCCGCAGCGATGGAGAAACTTATGGTTTCCAGAACTGACTTTTTGCATGCGTTGGAAAACGATTGTAAACCCGTAAGTCACCGCTCCCTATTGTATCGTAATTTTTTTTATCGATTTTTTTTCTATTCCCCAAATAATTCGGATGTTGTTCTTTATCAATTGCATAGGCATTCGGCACAAGCAGCGATGCGCTGGAGCATTTGCTGATTCGCGGCATAACCAACTGGGGCCGTCCAGTCGCGGAAATTCTCGCCGATGGAAATTTGTATATCCAAGAAACTCGAGCTGCCGAAAGCTCGGGTCTCGTTTCAGTGCTTCTCGAGGGGCCGCCTAACAGCGGAAAGACGGCTCTCGCAGCCCAAATTGCCAAAGAATCGGACTTTCCGTTTATCAAGGTTTGCACACCGGAAGATATGGTTGGATTCACGGAAAACGCTAAATGTTTATCAATTAAAAAGGTAAAAAAAAAAAAATTACAAGGATTCGGTATAATAGTTAGTAATTTTATTAATAAAATAAACGTCGTTTTTGTACGCAGGTCTTCGAAGATGCATATCGTTCGCAACTCAGTTGCATTTTGGTGGATAACATCGAACGTCTTTTGGATTACGGGCCGATCGGTCCGCGTTATTCGAACTTAACGCTTCAAGCTTTGCTGGTGCTGTTGAAAAAGCAACCGCCTCGCGGTCGCAAACTATTGATTCTATGCACAACGAGTCGTCGGTGAGTGGCTACACGACTGTAACACTTAACGCACAAATACCTCTCGAGAGTTGTGTCTATAATTAAATACGTTCGATAATCCTATTAGACAAGTTCTCGAGGATATGGAGCTCCTGTCGGCATTTACGACAATTTTACATGTACCCAATCTATCGACACCCGATCATCTACTAGCGGTATTGGAAGACGCGGATTTATTCTCGAAAGACGAATTGACATCGCTACATGCGCGACTCCAGGGAAAACGGTTAGTAGAATATTTTCTATTTTCATCGCGTAATAACGGCGCCAATGAATGAACACAGCTAAAATTTTATATACTCTCCAAAAGAAAGAAAAAAAAAGTATACTGCGGGAATACAGATATAACAGTAAAATGCGAAATATCTTGCGGAAGAAATATATTCAATGAGATCGAAAATTTGATAAATCTAGAAATATTTATCTGATAGTCGGCTTAAAACGCCGATAGCCTTGTTAATTCATTACACGGCGCAATTCTGTTATATTTAAAAATAGATATTCCGTAAATTATATGCAAATTGCACTTTACAATTTTTAGTCTTCACGCTGCGAATCTTTTTATTATTTACGCAGCTGCGATCGACCGATCGTATCCAACAATATTTTATGCATTTCGAGAGTTGGAAATACCATTTTGATTACAATTTTTACATTTTTATACTCAAATTTAACGATAATCGATAACTTTTATTTGGAGATATATTTAGCGGGGAATTTGTAACGACGTACACAGAGCTCTTTCGTTCATTTGTTGGCCTCTTTTTTCTATAGTGATCCGAACAGTAATAGGATCGTGTCGTGGGTGAAGCGCGAACGACAACCTAAAGAACCCCTTAGGTAAATATTCGTCGAATCTTATCCTCGATTTTGCTCACCAATTTGTTTTTTGTTACAGAGTCTTCATTGGCATAAGAAAACTGTTGAGTCTCATCGACATGACTCGGCAGGTAGAACCAAATTATCGAGTACCGAAATTCCTGTCGAAACTCGAGGAAGAAGGAGGTCTCGAGTAATAAATAAAATTTCGCGTCAGGTACTTAAATTTGTACAATTTTATTGTAATTATTTATGTAGTAAAAATAATCAATAGTCAATACGCCGAGAATGGTGAGAATTTGAAAATGCGATTACTTAGAATTGAGTATAGAGCACCGTAACGAAATAATATCAATAATATCAAAGTCTCGTGTACATTCGACCAGAAGTGATTCGAAAGGGTGATGATTAACGTTATAAATTGTTAAAGTCAATTCGCACGGCAGGTCCAGTGTCGCGGATCGATATCGCGCGGATTCGCGTTAAGCTTTTGCGTTTTGCGGATCGTTGATGGAAGAATGAAAGAAAAAAAAAAAGAAAAACGAAAAAAATGAACTAAACACTATTACGATGCAATTATCTCGACGTTAGTCACAGCGTATAATGTTAGAGACACGTTTTTTCGAGATATTCGCAGAGCATTCAATATTTTATTACAGTTATTGTGAAGGAATTCAACGATTATTACCTTCGTAAAGGAACATTTGTGAGAAATAATGAATTGTTCCTGTCGTATTACATTTGATGCCTAAAGAAAAGAAAAAAAAAGTGCAATATCGACTCCGAATGTGCCGTTAGTTAGTTGCAAACTCTACGAAAAAAAAAAAAAAAAATCTCTTGTCGGCTTCTCTTTTTCATTACGGCTTTCGAAATACTTGCGATCGACGATATCGCGCGCTTGCGAGAGTCGAGAAGAGTAATGTAGGATTCGTTGACCGTAGAAAAAAAGAAAAAAAATAAAGTCACATCTTTAATCCATACTATTCATCGTTGAAGAATAACGAGAGTGTTGTCTCGGCTGACGAAACCCTTTCATACCGAAATAGCAATAAACACGAAAAACCTCGTAAACATATTATAAGAGTTTATGGGAGTCGAAGATTATTCGAATATAATTAGTCAAATGTAGCGACGCTTTTGAGTGCACGTGATGCTAATGTAATGTAATTCGCAAAAACGAAGTTAATCGCCTCTTCGCAGGATGATTAATTGGTCTTTGATTAAAAAATTGAAATGGAAAGAAAAAAAAAAAAAAAACAAAAGAAACGTTAAAAACGACAGCGCAACAACGCTGGTCGACGCGTCGACTGTACTTGTATCTTCTTTACAAATCCATTCGTCATTCCAGCCGCTCGTAGGCCTGAAAACTATTGTTTTACGTTTATTATTTTATAACTGCGAACTATCGTCCGCTGTCTCGCGGACGGGACGTTCATGTATATGTGTTTTTGTCGATTCTGTATTTATGTGTGAAGTAAAAAAATGTAATACATAATTAAATTACGAAAGTATCAGTTTGTTAAAAATCGGCTATAAGTTATGTTGATTCAGTGGCGTTTCGGAGGACTCGCTGAACCGATGTATCTTCGGTTAATTTCAGCCAAACTTTTTTCGACTCTACCGAACGTCTTAGTGACTTACTTCGTTGTCGACAAATTTCTCAATATCGTTGTGTGTTACAATCTGTATTCTCAGGATGTATATCGGTGTTGTTCTCTCTGTGTAAAAAAAAAAAGAAAAAAAAAAGCAAATAAATAAATAAAGTGCTGAATGGTTACGAAATGCGTCTGCGTTTTTTTTTTTTTCGAAACAAATAGACGTCCGAATTTTTCGATCGGTCGTTACCTTCAATTGCACCGTTTAACTATAAAAAATTGTGAAAAAATAGTAAAATGACGTCGAACTGTTGTTTTTTCGACCATTCAAAGAGATTTTTTTACGTTCTTGCGTATTGTTGTTACGAACAAACGAAATCAGCGTTCTACTTGGCCGGCAAAAAGTCCGCCGTACGTGAGGAATTAAACAATTTTTCGCTGTTAAGAGTTTCCGTTGTTAAAACAGAAAGAAAAATTGGACGATGTGAGGACTAACGATCTATAAACAGTTTCAATATTTATTTTATTCTCATTTATTTGTCATCTACTACAGTATAATAATAAATATGATTAGTTCAATACATAAATGGTGTATTTACAAAGGCTCTCCACTTTCAGGCCATAATTTTTTTTTTTTTTTTTTCATTTTTTTTTTACGTATTTTCCTTATAATTAACTGCAATAATCAGGCTTTCCCCATGTCGAGGCTCTCATTCACTCCACATTGTTACTTTTATATTACAATTATCATTACATTTGCTCAAATATTCTTCAAGTTTTCTTACGTTTATATTTATTTTTTTTCGTTCTCTCAAACATCACAAATGCGCTTCGTATGCATCCAGTCTTCTCGATGAAAATCTCAATGCCTAAGTTTCTCGGTTTCTTTTTCTTTTCTTTTTTTTTCTTTTTCAAAGAACACTAACAAAAAAATATAAGAAAAACAATTGTTCGAGATTCCGATAGTTATTCGTCGATATAATTGTAGTTATTAGTGAGATCGATAAAGAATTTATTTATTTTTTTCTTGTTTTATTAACGTTACATTTATACAAACTTGTAATCGATAATATTTACGTCCCTATGTGCTACATACATTCCTATGCAGTTTAATATTTGGTATTATGTGTGTTATGCAATTTCGTTATTCTTCGTAATGATCACCTTTTTTGTTTTTTTTTGTTTTTTTTTTTTTTTTTTTTTCGGTAGTGTTTTTTTTTTGTTGTTGTCGTATGTTTATTATTATTTCCTTAATCATTTGAGGTTCGGTTTGATTCGGCTCAAGTAAAAGGAGTAAAAGAAACGATTTATTGACTTTCGTTTTTTGCTGATTAAACTTCTCAATCGGCAGTAACGGTATGCAAAATTTTTGCGAGACGATGGGAGCTGAACTGCCTGAAACGGAGAAAAAGAAAACTCAATGATCATCCCGATTCAAAAATTTCTCTATATTTTTTTTTCTTTTTTTTTATCTTTTTTTTTTTTTTTTTTTTCATTCGGTTCAATCGAAATTACCTGTTCCTACAACGGCGTTTCTTTCCGCGTTTCCGCTTTCCACTGAAATCCATTGACGCGCGTCGTAATCGGTTTATTTCGGTTCGTAGCATTTTCAAACCCATTTCTCACCCCCGCTACCAGTCTCATCGCCGGATTCGAAACTAAGCCGTTGCGCTTTGGCTTTGCATTGCTCGCGCTGAAAAAATTGCTGTTATCAACAAATACACAAAGTTTATACATTGTTATCCAACGATCTGAAACAGTTTAGTAGTAAAAGTGATGCGATTGGTCATTGAGAAGATATTTTCATTAATAAAAAAAAAAATTATAAAATTTATTTATTTACCTTCCGCTGTGTTCGGTATGTTTAACATTTCGTCCGACTCCCGCGCCGCTATTGCCTAAAATGATTCTCATGTGTGTGTCTCGCGTGAAATGGGTGTCCGCAGAGTTTCTCTTGTCGTCGTGTCCATTCTTCTTATCTTTGCTCGACAATTTCAATCCCAACATTTCATTCGTGAGTTCAAAGGGTTTCGGTGTATCTTTGCTGCCCTCGATAATTTCCGTTTTGATGTCTATCGGTTCGTATATAACGCCGGGGTTATTGAATCCGCCGCTCTGTGGCTTATATTGTATACTCTGATTGCCTGTCAGCAGCGAAACACCGAGTTGACTCTGTATAACACTCGCCGCGGTTTGGGCACTCGGCGGACTGGTATTCGTCGGCGAATACGGTATCAGACTGTCGCTCAACGGGGAATGCGGAGGAGACGCGTATATCGGACTCTGCGGCTCACTCTTCAACGGGGACAATAGTTTACTCAGCGGTCGACTCTTCGCGCCTCGAGAGCATTGTTGGAGCTGTTGAGTGAAGGACAGCGGTGCCTGAAACACGGTAATTCAATTAACGATAACAGAGAGTTGTAATTTACGAATTCTAAACACACAAAAAAGAAAACCGTCCCGAGTCTGGGAGCATTAAACGATTTTCAGCTCTTTCAGAGTCGAGACGAGTTGCACAGCCGTTGGTTTCGACGCGTTTCGATTTTAAGGAAAAAAAAATGTAATAAAAAAGAATAAAAAGTTGCAGAATAAAAAAAAGAAATAGGATTATTATTATGACAATACAGTGGCATATTAGAAAAAATATGTCATTGTAATCTAAGAACGAATTGTCTACTCGTAAACTTACTTTGATAACTTGATTCACCATAGGATTTTGTCCGAATTTTCCTTGATCGCTCTTAGTGCTGCCGGTAAGATTGCTACTCGATTTGCTGTTACTGGAATTATTGCCCAAAGAAACGCAGCTTCGGCGTTTCGTCGAATCCGGCGATTCTGCTGGACTGTACTGCGTCGATAGAGGATTCAGGATAGCCGACGATGGTTTAGTCTCTGCCGTTGAGTTCGATGTTACCGATGTCGCGCTGCTGCTACCACCTGTTATATACGGGAGCGGCGTATAGTCGGATAAATGCTTAACGCAAAAATGATTGCACTATGGAAACTTTAACGAGTCTTCAGTGGGCACTTACCACCGTTCACACCGGGCCTCAGACTTCTCTGACTCGCCGAATGTTCCTCGAGCAGTCTAACTACTGTGTCGTGACCGCTTTTGGCTGCAACTTTAATCGCATTTCTTCCACAATGATCCGAGTGATTTGGATCAGCGCCGTGATTCAGAAGCGCTCTTACGCAATGCTCGTGACCCTCTTGCGCCGCTATGCCTGCAAGTTGTCATGTTTCATTATTGTTGTGGAACAAAATTGCACCGAAATTCGGAATTTACGGAAATAAAAAAAATTAAGCAGTGGCAAAGAAATTTAAGGATATTCCGGAACTTTTTCGGGAGAAGAAGAATCCAAAGACCGGCGAAGAAATTTAGAGAAATTTCAACTCTCTTTTGCAAGATAAGAAAAATCCAAGGACCGGCGAAGAAATTTAAGGACATTTCAGGACTTTTCCAGAACAAGAAGAACTCAAGAACATTTCCAGGACTTCCAGGACCACTGGACCCCATGAATACGAAAATCGGTTACATCGGCGTTCAATTATTTTTTCATCCAAAAAAAAAACGATAAATATGCTTTTTTTTTACCGAGCGCAGTCGCTCCCTGATTGCACGTGTGATCGGGTGTTGCGCCGTGTTCCAGGAGGAGTCTTACAATAGCCGCGTGTCCTTGCCACGCTGCCGAATGAAGAGGAGTCCTGTTCTCGTTGTCGCAAGCGTTAACACCGGCGGTACCGTCGGTCAACAGCAGAGCTACCATTTCAACGTGTCCTTGCCATGCGCTAACGTGCAGAGGCGTTCTTCCCTGTGGACAACGATAAATTGCCATTTTTAATCATTATTTGCCATCGGCATTGCGTTATTATCGCGAATTATCGTCGTCAAGAGCTTTCTAAATCGGTGGAGAAACCCCTGAAGCGAAAAACGTACCTCCGAGTCTCGGCTTTCAACGTCGGCGCGCGCGTGTTCCAGTAAAAATCTCGCCATCGCCAGTCTGTTTTCCAATGCCAATATGTAGAGCGTACTTCTGCCGTCGGCGTCTTTAGCATTTATGTCGGCGTTGTGCGACAGTAAAACTTTAACGGTGTCGTAATGACCTTCCAGAGCGGCCAATCTATTCGTGACAAATTCGCGAGATATGAATAAAACGAATGAGCGTGAAAATTCCTTTGATTATAGTGGTGAATTGGATCACAAGGAGAATTTATTACCTGAGAGCGGTTTTTCCATCGTGTGCGTGTTGATCGATCGGAGCAGCGTGCTGATCCAGTAGCCTCTCGACTAACGCCACGTGACCCTCTTGTGCTGCAAGCATCAGCGCACCTTTTCCGTCGTTGTCAGCCTCGTCGACTTTCGCACCGGCTTCCAGCAATGCTTCGCAAACGTCTATGTGACCTTCGAACGCGGCGTAGTGCAACGGCGTCCAACCGGAATTGTCTCGGTGTTGTTCATCGAGACCTGTGGATTGCATAGGATTTTTTGTTTTCAGCAAATAGATGCAAAGGTTTTTCTCTATTTTCTTCTTTATTAATTATCGTTATTAATTCGATTATCTATTTATTATCGATTCATAGATAATTGTTTCCAACCAAAAGTGAGATTCAGAGGGAATTTCCCGAAGACTTCCCGATGAGTTCCAAAAGGTACGAAGAACGTTAATTTTGCATTATAATAATTTCAAAAGATTGTTAACAAATTAGTTAAACAATTAACTAAATTTATTTTTATAGCGAAAGTTGATTCGTTTATTTTTTCGAAAACACAAGAATTTTTTCTAATTTTCAAAAATGCCGTTTTCAGACAAATCTTTCATCGATATTTGCGAATATATTGGATCGATTGCCTAGCAATTTTTTTAGTGTAATACACAGCGTTTCTCCGAACTCGTATCCAAAATTCGGGACTTTTCATCCATAAAAAATCGAGTAATTAAAAAAATTTGTATGTATTCAGAAAAATTGACGGATCAATTTCGGCAAAAAAAATTGGTTTGCCGGACGGATTCATTGAACAAATTTTTTTTTTAAACTAATTTGTTAATAATTTTTCGGCATTACTATCATTAAAAATGAATCTTCTTGAGATCTTCTATATGGTTGATATTTTTCAGATTTTTATTCCATTGTAAAGTATTCAAAATTTACTTGGAATTTGCCATTTGGCTGCAACTCTAACGATACACCCTCCTTAAACGTTTAAACGATTGACTCAACTATACCGATTTAATTTATAAAAATTGCGACATATTTCTCACCTCTGTCGAGCAGTTGCTTCACCACATCCGTTCCGCCTTGTGCAGCTGCAACGCTCAGTACGGTTCTGCCCTCGTTGTCTATGCTATCGACGTAACATCCCCAAAACAAGAGTAGAGCCACAACCGATCCATGACCCATGCTGGCGGCAGCCCACAGGGGAGTTCGTCCCGTTGCGTCGCAATGATCAACGTCCGCTTCGTACTCGAGTAACAGTTCGCAAACATCTCGATGGCCCTCGAAGGCGGCTACCAACAACGGTGTCATACCATCTTTGTCCTGATGATCAACTGCAGCTCCGCGTTCCAAAAGAATAGTCACCACCTGCATGGCGTACAATCGACGATTAACTTTCAAGATCTTCAGAAACGCAATAAGAATCGAATCTACAAAATTCAATTTCTCGAATGAACTCTTATCTCAGTAGTCTAAGAAGAATCTTTCGTTGGGAAAACGTTGCTGTTACCCTGATAATGAAAAATAGACGTCAATCTCCCGCAATGAACTCTTATCAGCGGACTAAGAAGAATCTTTCGTTGGGAAAAGGTTCCTATTATCCTGATAATGAAACACAGAGTTCCTCGGAATGTTTACCTTCGCATATCCATGATTAGCCGGAACGCACAATGCAGCTACGCTGAGAGCCGTTCGACCGTCGCTGTCCGCATGATCGATCTTTGCACCAAAGTCCAGCAGGTGTTCAACAATTTCGCTGTGTCCCATGTAAGCCGCTGCTATCAGCGCAGTTCTGCCCTCGTCATCGGTCCTATTGACGTCGGCTCCGTGTTGCAGCAATGCCTTGACGATGTCCTCGTGGCCACCCCATGCCGCCGCTCTAAGCGCTGTTCTTTGATCCCAATCCGCGCAATCAACCATAGCTCCGTGTTCCAGAAGCTGTTCAACGACCTGCGGAGTAACATAACCGTTCGTACGGAGGGGATACTTTCAGCCGAAGACTCCCAACTTGATTGCACTTTGTTTCAAGCATCGCGTCTGAGTTGTTAGGTATATTACATGATTCTTCGCTGAAGATCAGCTTCTTCAGGTTGTAATTATGATTTTAAAGGACAAACGAAGATATTGATCACGCGAATAGGTATAGAAATAATTTACGACAAATAAGGAAAAAGTTAATGCGAGTCAAACGAAGCAAAACGAAAAGAAAAAAAAAATCTGTTGTGCAACAAAAAAAAATAAAAGTTTAAGGATGTATTACACGTATATTTCCAACCAAAAGTTTAATACGATAAAAATCAAAATTTCACTACTCCGTGATACAGTAAAAATCGGAAAAAAATCAAACGTATCAAAGATTTCAAAAACATTGATTTTGCATAATAATAATGCCAAAAAATTATTAACAAATAAGTAAATAAATAAATTGTTCAAGAAATAGCAAGTGAAAGTTCTTTTTTCTTATTTAAAATGAATTTGTCGATTTTTTAGAAACCATATATAATGCTTTCAAAATTTTCTTACATTTCTGAAATTTTATTTTCGAAATTTTGAAAAATTTAAAGGGACGAATTTTGGATATGTTTTCGCAGCAACATTCCACAGCGCAATAATAGCGTTGAAAAAATGTCAAAAACGAGATTTTCAAAAATGTACGAAAATTCTGAAAAAATTCAAAGATTCCTTTGAAATAAGAAAAAAAAAGTTTCATTGGCTATTTTTTAATTTATTTCTTAATAACATTTTGGCATTGTTATTATACAAAATCAAAGTTCTCAATGTCTTCAGTACCGTTTTTTTTTTTTTCAGATTTTTATATTATCGGTAAGAATTTGAAAATCTTGCGAAATCTCATTTTTCGTTTGGAAAATACGTGTGAAGCGTCCTTAAGTGCTAATAAATAGAAAAAAAATGTCCTCGTTACTTCCTATCGTCGATGTTAGTTAGAATGGTGAATATGTGGGTAAATTGCAAATTAGTCACGACAATGAAAAAAAAAAAAAAAGACAAAAAATAATAAACAAAAACTAACAACGGTCGAGTCACTTTTAACAGTGTCGTAGTTTCGTGAGGAGTAGGTTCGCTGTGAATGTACCTGGGTATGTCCGCCCCAGGCAGCTGCCCTAAGTGCGGTCCATCCATCGCAATCGGCGTGATCCGCACTCGCGCCGGCAGCTAACAAGACCCTTACAACATCCGCGTATCCGTGTCTCGCGGCGAGATTTAACGGCGTCTGACCGTGTCGATCAGTGGCCTCGAGTTTCGCCTATTAAATTACGATAAACAACGTCGTTAAATTTAGAGGATCAATTGTATCATCGGATTGTTTGATTTTTTGCAACGATGTAAAGCTGACCTGAGGACAGGAAGCGAGCGCGAGTTCCAGAAGCGATGCGTTACCATCAGCGGCGAGGGTATGCAATACGGTACGACCGCATGAATCAGCTTGATTGATGTCACCACTTTCACCCAATAATTCGGTCAATGGCTCTCCTGGTGACTCGTCCATTGGGCTCACGTCTTGCGAAACCTTTCGCACGGATAACAATTAAAATGATTTTAAATATCTGCTAATCGTGTCGTTAAATTGATTAATCAAAATCGTGAAAATTAAACTTCAGTAATTAGTAACCATTAGTCGTTAAAAATCCAAACGCTACTCGATTGGGTAGCGTTTCGATTGTTCTCCATAAGAAACCTTTGGATATCTTTTCGATATTTTTTATAATAATATCTATGCCGATGTTACTGTACTGATGAATAGAATAGATTGAAAGGCAAATACACTTTTTTAGGTGTTAACTAAAGTCAGAATTTTATAAATTTACTCATATCTTCGACAAACCTTATAGCGTTTTCTATTAATATATGTTATCGATCTTATTTTTGCCAAATTAAATATTACGCGACTCAGTTGAATTTTTTTTTAAAACAAATTCTCAACTCGCCATATCCAACAGTACATTTGTTAACTATAATAAAACACATTTCTGTAAGTTAAAAAAGATATCCAAAGCTAAAAAAAAAATACGAACAGCAATACCATTTTTTCTGTCGGTGTCTCAGGTGCGCGTAGTTAAATTTTGAAACGACTGGCAAATTTTTTCAAGTAAACTGATTGTCTCTGTTTATTTCGCTGCGAAGAATGTGTATCTGACTCACCTGACTAGAAGAAACGGGATCCTTGGTGACCTCATCTTCGACAACTTTTTCCGAGGCTTTGGCTCCAGCGTCGACGAGTAGCCTAAGTAATTTGGTGTCTTGTCGCGGCCACAGTATGCATTCGGAACTATCAAGATAGCATTCGTCGACGGGAGCTCGCGATCCTATGATCCACAGTACCTGAAGCGTATGAGAGTCGAGAGTGCAACCGGTGGTCAATGGATTAGTCATGGCGCGCTGAAGGTGCTGTCCGAGAACGCAAATCTCGTCGGGATTCAGTTCGGTGCCGCATAGCGTATAGTAAGCAGCGAGCATTGCGTGACCCTCGCTAGCGGAGCACAAGTACTTCTGTGTACAATGCTTAACGTCCAACAACCACTCAGCGAAACTGTGATGAAACAGCATCAGTGCACCGGCACGCGATACCGATATGACTCTCCTCAGCAGATGCAAACGACGATTAAAATCCTCCATCGTTATTGTTGGATTCGCCGTTTTAACGCATTTGTATAGAATCTCTTGCGTAATCGGCAATTTAGCGGCAAGTATAACGTTGAAGAGGGGCTGTACTTTGGCGAATTGTTTTCTACTGAATAGCCTCTGACATAACCACAGATACAATCCATTCAGTGTACCGGGTATTTCTCGTATTTCTCTCAACACGATAAAATTCTCCGCAACGCCGTCCAATACTTTTTCAAGATACAGAAAACAGCCGTTGCTCTTGATGTGCAATTGATTCAACATTTCCGCGGTATCACGCGAGATGTGCTGACGAAGAGCGTCTTCCTGATCGAGTCGCGCTAATATGTATTGCTGAACATCGCGGACTACTTGACTCTTTCGTAGATCGTCCAAAGATATCTTGCGAAAACCGGTGAACATTCGCGATATTGTTTTGCTCTGTCGTCGTGCTGTGCAAACGAGAAGTAACCATTGAGGAAATAGATGATGATGATTAGCCAATAATTCCGCTATAGTGCGACTAACGTTGTCGTTTTCGCGTCTCGAGTCTCTGGTACCGGTTTGCGGTGGATTTAGAAATTGCCCCTCGTCGATCGAGTCGACGAGAAGAAACAGACAATTTTTTGGTGGTTCGACTTCCAATAGAGGAAACAGAAGCGCCTTCTTCAGCGCGTCGTCGGGATCCCTATCCAACACATCCGGTTGAAGTGCCGCCTGAATTTCCGGATCGGTACGTAATTTTTCGGCGTACGATTCGGCTACTGCCTCTTTAGAAGTTGTGGGACCGGAAGTCGTACTCGCGGTTGGCGATGTCGGCGAAGACAGATGGATACCGTCGGCAGACGCTTGAAGCAGTTGCGCTACCAGCGATCTCACGAATTGCGCGGGCGACAGAGACGCTTCGCTTCTCGCCTGACAAAAGTGTCGCGCCAACAGTCGCCTGTTTAACGATCTTTGATGCCTCGATGTCGCGCCGGTCGATGGCCACGCGAGTTCCGCGCATAGAGCGGTTTTTCCGCTTCCCGGACCACCGACAATCAAAGCACCGCAAGTCTTGGATGCCGGTCTCTGCTCCAAGCAATGGGACAACTTCATCAACGCCCATTCCCGGCAGAAAAACCGCTTTTTCTCTATCACCGGCGCAGCCATTGTGACTGTTAATTATTCAACTGATTTATCGCGGTCCACTAATATCTTTGTATTTCTTGTACGATATATATATATATATATATTTTTTTTTTAAATTTTCGTCAAAGTCAATGACTCTAAAACATGGAATTTTTTTTGTCTACTTATCGATAAATTGATCTTTACGTGATAATAGTGTCACGGGGTCTTTCATTTCCTGAACCGTGACGAAGAGTATTTTTTTTTATTTTTTTTTTCGTAATATTTGCTTCCTTTGAAATTCGTTTCGTGAAGATCGCTGAATCGTGTCGAATCTCAAGTGGAACAAAGCCAAAGAGATTTTTTTATATTACGATTGGCTAGAGGCGCAGGTGCATCGGCGTCGGTACGAAGATTGGTGTTTGGCGAACGTCTATCGGAGCCCCGGGGGGCTCTGCGGCTTCCTCGGCCTCCATTCAGGCCTCTCATCGCCTCGTTTCTCGCATCCTGCGTGATTTCTGGCTCTGCATTTCTCTGTCTCTACGAACATATAGAAAAGAGATGCTACTTTATTTACCGTTTCGTGAGACAGACGCACGTTGAACCGATGCTATTTCTTCTTTGGGAAATACATATATATACATATACACGAGAGACTACTTGCGCGAAGTGTAGAAATATATGTTTTTGCCGACACGGTTTACCGTCAACACATAGTAAAAGTAGTATAGGTACAAATAGGCAACGCGGGATCATTGAAGATTCTTTTCGCCGTGGCGAACTCGGACGGTATCTTTATTTTACTCTTGGGAATTGACGAGGCCCCGTTTACCCCTTTACTGCTTCGCGCCGCGGCGAGGCCTCTCCGAGACTTCGCGAGGCTCGTGAAATTTTTATACGAGAATAAAATAAGAGTATTCGCACGCAAGACACTCGCGGGTTACGGGAGCTATCGAAAGAATGATACCGCAAGGAGTAAACAAACGGGTGGAAGATACGATCGTGATCGACACTTTCGGGGGCTTCAGGTTGATCTCAATTGATCAGTCCACCGATATCGGTATCGTGGGACCAATGAATATGGTGGAGCGATAAACCGCAACGTAAATCGTCGTTTCCGAAGATTGGTATTGGTGGTTATATTAACCTTAAAACATTACGAATAATTCTGCACCCCCGTTAACGCCGTATATGCGTCTGGAAGATCCGATTTCGTCATCGTGGCAAAAATCTGCAATTTTTTCTAATTTTTTTTTTTTTTTTTGTCGGAAGCTGCGTCACGAGACCCAATACCGATATCGTAAATATTGTGGAGATTAAACGCTTTTAAAAAAAAAATTGAAAAATACCATTAACAATAAAAAAAAAAGGAACAATAAAATGACGTTACCTTTTCTTGTACTACCGAAACGCCCAACTAAATATGGTCGTTGGCATACAAAAAGCCGATCGATAAACTATCAGATCCTTAGATCATTGCAACTCTCACAGTTTTTTTCCCGGCTTCGTCCCCAATAGATCATTCCACCGCGATATCGGAAGCAACTACGTGCTCTCGGTAATATATATCTAATCTCGAAAGCTTGTACGGCGCTCATATAACTGCCTCGGCGGGAAGCTTATAGGTACTATCGCTCGGTTATTCCAACAAGCGAGAGAGTCGCAATCTATCCGACGTAGTTTCCATCTAAGTCCCGATAAATATCGCTAATAAAGCTCGGAGAAGGGTGGACGAGCCGAAATTCGCGTTGGTACGAAATCGGCTCAGGTTGCCCCGGGGAACCCCCTGCCGGTGCGATTTTCGAGCTCCGAGTTGGAATGTGGCGCGCGCGCGGGGGTCGAAGGAGAACCAGAGAGGCGGGAAATTATACGAGGCTCATTCCGCGGCCGAAGCGGGGGAGGAAGGACGACGACGATAAACCAGTTCCGCTAATGAGAGGCGGACTGATGTAGATAGCGAACCGGGCTATGCGCCCGTCTCTATCCCTTCGTAATCTCTCGTCGCCAGGCGCTGCCCTGCCGACTGTACGCGTTTCGGGAAAATGTTTCATGCTATATATATACATATATGTATAGGTACCCGAGTCTCACGATCCCGCGTCCGCCCACTGTCAGTCGCGATTCTCTTTAGTTTCGCGATACCTTGCCGTTCCCCAAGCATTATACCCTTAAATCCGTTCGAACAAAATCCTGTGATTTATCACGTATTATTATATTAGGATAACAGAATTTTTTTAAAAGTCATAGGAAGAATTTATTTGTTATCGGAAAATATGGGTATTTAAACGTTAATCCTTTGATGAGCGGAAAAATATTTAAAAAATTACAAAAATTCAATTTCGAGATATTTTATACATTTGTTTTATTTTTTATTTTGATTAACTTTTAAGACACCGATTTTGTAGAATGTTATTTTTTTTTATAGACAAAATACGAGAAGTATTTTTATTCAAGTAGTCGTCGTGTATCAATGATTACCTCTTATTTGCTTCAAAAACTTTTCTTCCTTTCAGCAAACGTTATAAATTGAAGAATAATTGTTTCATATTAGAACTCCTATCAAAAGCTCATATCTTCGAGAGATCGTACAACAAACTTGAAAGGTTTAGCAGGAAACTCTATTAATCACTTCGTTGACACAGCGAGAAAACGAAGTTAAAGATATCATCGCATCGTATTATCAATCTTTCGTTTGCACAACACGCGATTTAACAATCCGAGCGCAGCGGTGGATGGGGGATCGATGAATCAAATGAATCGCTGTACAACGAAACGGGCGTTTTCCAGTCTGACGATTTTCCGCAGTGTCTGGAGTGTGAAGAAAATAATAAAAAAAAAAAAAAGCGTGAGATGAATTTACCGGAGCGAAATTGCGGAAAAGAAAGAGAAATATGATTGAGGTTTATCGGGGGAATGAGATTAATTGGACTCATAGTAATTGGGATGTGTGCGGTAAGCTGCCGTGCAGACGAACGAGTTTGCGTGTACAACGAGTATATATGTACATATATATATACATATAAGTACATAAAAGCTTTTACTGTTCGACGACCGGGTTTCCTAGTTCGCTTCGACAATGTGTACTCCTCTCGTCTAGTCGCTGCATGTAATTCTCCTTGTCTCGTGTGTTGGGTACGTTTTCGTTTACACGGGAAAAGGGGGAACCCCCGGTGTTTGCGTACAGAGTTTTGTTGCATCGAGAGAATTGAACAGGTAACGCACACGTGGTTTGTGGGCTTCGACAGTGTGCAACGGACCGGTGTGTTCGACGTAACGAATGAGCGTTCTGCCGCAAGCATTCCCTTGATTTCCCTAATGACTTTAACGAGGTCCCATGCGCGAGAACCATATACTTGAAACTGCCGCGGATTCCAGGCCTCTCGCAGGCCTCTGAAACTATACGTGTAAAAGCCGCGTAGTGCTTCTTCGCCACTTGCTCTCTCGATTTCCGGTTGACTTCGGTTCGATGCGATATATATATATATATATAATATAGATATAGAAGGCAACGCGTGGGTGTGAATTCAACTCGGCGAGAGCTCGACAACCGCGTCAATTCATGGGAAGCCGAGTTCACCGGTGAATACATCAATGCACCTTGCAATATACGATGCTATAATTATTATTTCAATTCATCGGAGACGAGAATTCTAGGATACGATAGACGGATTTTATTTTTTTTCATTTTTATTTCGACGAGTCGAGGCGATGTAAATCATTGGGATGTCTGGAAAGTATAATGTTTGTACGATTCCGTGAAAGACGATAAAAATATGTCGCGACGTTTATTATAGTGTCTCTCGATGATGGGAATTGGAAAACCCTTCCGTTCGGAGGATCCGAGGGAAAGATAATGAAATCGCGTTGTTTATAGCGATTTATTATCGAAGTGATTATCGAAATGGTACTGTGAATTTACATTTTTTGGATGTTTGCACCTTTTTTGGTTGCATTTTTACGGTATTCTGGATAAAATTATCGCATCAAGAAATCGCGACGCCGAATATTTGTCTTTATATCTAAAAAAAATGTATTTCTCGCACCTCACTAATTTTTAGCGGAAGATTATCGATAGTCGCGTTCGTAAAACATCGAATCACCTGATCGGTGATAACGGTTCGCCGATTCGTGATTACCGGCAATAAAGTAACTGGAATAATACGAACAATGCGAACTTTAAGCGCAAAAAAAAAAGTTAATCGTCCGAAGCTTACTGGATTTCCGCTTCTTAACAATGAACGAGACTATTACTCTCGTCTGATTCAACTCGAACGCGCAAATTCCATTCCATATAATAAAGTGTCTCCTTCCACTCTATCCGTCTATCGAGGACACTCTGTGAGAATTTCCAAGGATCGTGAATTAAAATGCCTCAATTTGTATGAAGCACTCCTGTCGAATGTCGATTGAAAATGCAGAAGGAGAAGACAGATAAGTAGACAGCGGGACCGATGAATAGATGAGAGGTGGAAGTACCAATCGAGAATTCTCAATCAATTATTCTCGATAATAATAGAAATCGTCTCAGAGTTGAAATTCAGATTTATAACGTACAATATACGTTTATATAGGTGAAATTTTCTCATCTCCCTTATAAGCCGTCTCTACAGATTTCTTTTTTTTTTTTTTTTTTTTTTTTTTTTAACGCGCGTAGATGTACAATCATTCGATTTCGTAGATACCGATTACCTATTATAGTGTACAGGCAGCTGCGTCTCGAGAGATTCGCTCTCGAGACGGTAAATGCCGATTGCTGGGAAACAGAACGACGTATCGAACATATCGACTAACGGGTAAAATGATGCGGGATACACCCCTCTGTTTCTTGATCGTTTATACTATAGATGGATGGTACACACCACTGTAATAACGAGTGGTATCAATCGTTATGGATTAACCTTGAGATAAACATATAGAAACACTTCGCAGCCTTTTCCATACTTGCGCTCCCCACATATCGATGACATCTGTTCTTATATAGAATTCCTGAAGAAGCTGTTTTAATCTCCGAGAGCGTTTGCGACCTATCGTGAGGACTTCGATGGGATATATATACATACTATATATACAGCCGCT
The DNA here is from genome assembly GCA_934046635.1 of Buathra laborator. Lineage (NCBI taxonomy): Eukaryota > Metazoa > Arthropoda > Insecta > Hymenoptera > Ichneumonidae > Buathra > Buathra laborator. Next base: position 14,793,837 of record OW203900.1, read on the forward strand.
TTGCATTTAAAAGTCGCGAGTAAAGATACAAGCGCAGGGGGAGGGGGTGGGAGGGGAACAACGTGGATATATATATTGTATGTACGTAAGAACGAGTTGTTACCTCGTGTATAATCAGAGTCGTACATCGTTCGCTTTACACCGTATTTGGTGGATTGTGCAAAGGAAGGCTGTTCTTCGAAACGAGTTGAAGTCGTCGCCGGGGGGTCAGGTTGCCGCTGCTGGTGCAGCAGACCTGACGATGGTAAACGTGACTCTCTTGCGCGCTTTAAGGATACGCTGCATCATACGTGTGTGGGCTTTTCTAGCCTCTCGTATACCATCCGAGGATATAACGTAAATAGGCTGTGAATTATCCTTCGTTAGAGACATATATAGGTAGTCTCTTCCTCCGCATATCGATAATTGAGAAAATCTACTTAATCGATCCTTTGAAAGCTATTATTACGTTTTACGCAACTTATTAATGGTCACTGTAATTTCTTTAAATTGTTTCGTAAAATTCTATGTTCGCTAATTTTTTTTTTTTTTAAGTACAATTGATATATAACTTTTGAAAAGTTGCAAAATATTGAAAAATTATGGATTATGTTTTATTATTATTGTCATTATTATTATTGAGTACTAAATCTCATTTAATCGTTAAAACGTGAATTTGATTTAAAATATCTATGGGATGGGAGATTCACATCTGTACAGCAACCCTCGAAATTTCACTGTAATTGACATCGCTTCGTCGGATAATAAATTGCGACGTTTTTCCGCAACGCGGCAATTAAAAAAACGTCAGACTAAATAAATCCATAATAAAGCAAATATTTCTGGTGTCCACCGGTTGAATATTTTTTTCGTTTCTTTTAATATGAATGTATATATATATATCTACAATTTTTTTTTTTTTTTCGTGAATCCTTCAGCGTTCGATTAAACTCGTGAGTGAACGGTAATTGGTCTCGTTGCATATATTCATCGGTAACGCTTGGGTATCACGTGCTGTATTGCGATGCAGTCGGCAACGCGCTGAGCACACCGCACCAACGGTAGCACAGCACCCGCACACTCGATTACCCTTGGTTCACTGTTGGCTTTTAATCTCGCGGTATTGCGAGAGAATAGCTTCAGTAAATATCTATATATATGTATACATGGATATATACCGTTGGTGGATGTATGTGTCAATGGCCGCGTGTCGGTCGGGAACGCAGAAACAGCGATAAATTTAATTACCTGAAAACCTCGGCGCTACGAGAGTTAATACGTTAGTATTATAGGTACCGGTCATTTGTTTTACTTTGTAAGACGATTTTCACGAGTGAACACCGCGGCGCCTGAAACCCGCCAACCCTCTCTCGAAGGTCATAATTTTAATTACCGCCTGTGCGCACCTCAACGCTTTACTGGCGTATAATATACATCGCGGATAATATATAGTCAGTTCGGCTTGCGAAAGGGTGTGCACCACCACCTCGCGGTTTTGCCGCCCGTCGGATCACTATACCGCGCGATAATAATTCTCCGAGCTTCGAGATCGCAACTCACTCACACTTCCCTCGTTACGATTCTACGTGCGGTTGAATAGCTTAAATATAATTTCGGGAATAATCACGAAGAGACTTGGGTGACGATCCTTTGATTTAGCGATAACGGTTCGAACTCTCGAGACATTTCGCTAATCTTCGACGTGCGTTGCTGCATGCATTACGCGATCTTTCGCTATTATGAAATACCAAACTTTATCCCAATACCAAAGGAAGGGGTTGAAAAAAGCACTGAAAAGCGGAGAATAACGAAATATAAGAGTTAACGATTGAATCATTTGCTTTATCAGAAATTCCGTGTTGTATTTCGATTTTTTTTTTTTTTTTTTTCGTTTAATGTTACAGCAGTTAAAAGATGATTTCCCTTATCTTATTAGAGGTACTTATAGGAATCTTTGAAAAGTATAAACGTTTCACGAGTTACATACAAAGTATGAAATACGAAATGGAGGGAATAGTTGTTGGCCTTTGGCTACGAAGAGTTTCAAGATTATCTCTCTGTGTCGATTATATCGGGTGTAGAACATCGCTTTGACGTGATGCTGCATGGAGGGCATCGGCATAGCGGTATGATTCGCGGGGTTCACTCTCTCTATACGTATGTCTTTCTCTCTCCTTTGGTCTCGTCGTGGGAAAGCGGGTCGATAGGTCGGACACGTGGCATTGCGCACAGCCACCGAGAGCATCCTATATATCATATACGTAGGTCCTGCTGCTCTATCTCCGCAAGAGGGATGTCCAAGTATCGCTTTGTGATACCGCAACGTAAAGAGGCTGCGGCAAGTCTATCGGTAATCTGGCGTGACGCGATGGAAGAAAGGCGTTGCGCGACTCAACAACGAGGGGTCAAAGCATTGCTAAGTTAGTATCGAGAGTAACGTCTCCAAATTTTGGGAAAAAGTCTCCGCGGCGACTCGTTGCAATTCGTATCGCATTGCGAAACTGACGAAAGCGAGAAATAGAAATTAAAGATTGAAAAATGCAGTCGTTTGTATTCATAGGGGAGAAAAATGAAAAACAAAAATTTTGCAAAAGATCGAAGACGTAAAAGGGGTAAATTTGAAAAAAGTTTAAAATAATTTTACCGATTACGAAAAATAAAATAAAAGATAATATACTTTTAGAAAATCAGTGTAGGAAATAATTTGAAAAAAAAAAAAAAAAAATTCTCAAATCGATATATAAACCTTTTCAGGATGCTGTATAAATACGGTAATGATTCGTTGAATAGTTAAAAATCTACGATATTTGAATCAACTATTAAAAACGGTTAACAACCCTTGAAATGTCATAAAATACTGTGGCAATATTTTACCAACACCGATGTTTTATGATCGACGCATTTCGAAATCAGAATTTTTTTTTTTTTTTTTTTTAGCCCACCGGACACCGGCTTTTGATATTGGCGGTCGTCAATGCACTATAGCGTGTACGAGAAACGCGATGCGAATGAATTGAAAAGCAAAGAGGAAGATAGAGAAAAATCGAGAAGCAACGAAAAGAAATAAAAAGAATCTGGTGGCACGTGCATCCGCAATGCGGCCGCGAGTCTTGGCAGTTTCGATGGACCCAATGGGAGGTCCATTTCTGCTTGTTTTGCCTCTTCTTTGAATCAAATTCGTGACAAAAAAAAAAAAGAAAAAATATATTAGCTGTCTACTAATGCAGTAGAGAATTTGCGGTCAGTTGGTATTTCGAGACTTTTGTGGATAACTCTTCCCGGAAAAGATATAAAACGAAGAATGTGGGAGCGATATATATGCTCCTTCGGGTGCAATTCCGAGTGATTCACCGGTTGGTCTTACGTCGAGACGTCTGCTCGATCGTCTCAGGCATCTTCGAAGTGAAATCATCGAGATCCCGCGATTCTCTTCGCGACTCTATCGAGCAAAAGACGAATGTAATACCCGATTCTCATGAAATGCTCGTTAAACGCAAACTGTGCTTTCGCTCGCGGTTAAGACACTTTAATGATGTTTAATTATCGTTGTGTCTATGTTTCTCTCTCGCGATACAAGGCAAGAAAACTTGGCGTCCTCTTATCCTCGATTCGATGTGATATACCGCGAAGAGACCCATCGGCAGGTGTGCGACGACGATTGTCTTAGTCGGCGCTTCAACGCTATGCTACCGTAGAAATTTACTATCATTATGTTGTCTCGTGAAGACAGAACTTATCTATTGTCGAGGCGAAAATTGTAAATAATTTAAATGCCATTTGTTTCATGCCGTATTAAATTTCTCAGCGAAGAAAAAAAAGTTTACGGTAAATTGACTTTTTTTTTTAAATTAAATTCGATGTAAATAAAATATAATAACAATTTATTATTAATGAAACACTTTTTAAGGCTTATTAAACGTTCGTCAGTTGTTTAATTTTTTTTTTTTTTTATCGAAGTCTGCCGTCGGAATTTCAGCTCAGCGTTCGTAAAATAAGAAACAGATCGTGAATACAGTCGCGGTTACGATTTAAACCCCCACGCGAGACCGGCGTCTGCTAATTGATAACACGAAACACTCTTAGCGTGAGTCATTCACTTGACTGGAGTCAATGAGACACTTGTGTAATTGTGAATTGCACGAGTTCGTTCGCGCGAGAGTTCTAGTCGAGGAATTTATCGGACCCGGTGCAGCGCGGTCGTGAAACAAAAGGACTAAAAAAAATAAAAAAAATTGGGCTGTAAAACGGCGCGAGAAACGAATGTATACGCTACGTAACGCTCGATGCGTGCGAACGACTATTTTAATAGACGTTTTTACTGAAAAACTGCTTCCGCGAAATTGGAACAACTGACTAACCAGCGAGCAGTTGAAATAATGAAGAAAAATCATTTTATCGAAACTCCGGTCGAATTTTATGGAAAAAAGTTTTAGCAAACTTTGGTTCGGGAGTCAGCAGGATATTCGGTAAGAATCCCGCAATTCGTACGAAATCTCGAATCCGAGATAAATCGAACGCTATTCCTACTGACAAATTTCAGCTTCTCGTCGCGTATAGCTATAGATATATACCAAAAAACCCCGAAGAAAAGTCCCCCGAGGCTATCAGGTTTTTCTACGAATGTGTCGAATCTCGTAACATATTTCAAATCTCGGAGTTTCACGTGGATATACGGTAGCAAAAGCTGACCTACATCACGATGGAAAATCTTGTCAAATGAAACTGCAGATGACGGCCTTAGGTGCAAGAAAAATATCGTGAGCTTCTGCTTGACCGAGAAACGAATTCTTGTCAATGTTAGCGACAAATTTGAATCCGACATTTTTTTTTTTTTATTTACCTTCTAATTTTTATAAACCCTTTTTTCATTTACTATTGTTATTAAAAAAAAGATTTTTAATACAATACATCGCTAATTTCCATATTATTGTTTGAAATGCTTGTTAAATACTGAAAAAATGAATTGCGAAATCATTGCTTTGATTATTATACTTCAGGGTGCACGCAATTTTCACCAATCGTTAGCTCACTCGACGAACAGGTTTGACCCACATAAAGCAAATTCTACGAAAGTCAAGAGGAAATTTTCCTCAGCTGCACCTCTTGGCTTCTTTTTCTCTTTCTCTATATATACAGGAGACCCTCTTTCGCCGCTTGAACTACTATTTCTTCGAGTTTCTTTGGCGTGGGGCGTACTTTATTAGGGGTACCTCGGTGTACGACGTGCTTTGCACCGCCGCTACTACTTGCTGCCGTTGCAAACCCCCCCTCTAAGACTTTGAAACCCTGGAAAAGCTCGTTGCCTGGTTCCCGAGCGACTTTGCGACGTTACGTCGGTACGACGGTGCAGCGTTTTTTCGCTGGGCGTGGTGGAGCTTTCAAACGACCTCAAAGGATGTGTTCGCGGCGTCACAAAACCTTCCGGGAATTTTTGATACGTTCTTCCCCAACGTTTCTCTCCATTCTCTGAGCTTTTGCCAACGACGATATACGAAAACGAGGAAAAAAAAAAAAAAAAAAAATCACGAAAAAAGTCTTCGATACATAAATTTCGCAAAAGTTTTCCCGGCGTAAAGTGACGAAGACGCTGTTTATATACAAGAAAATGTTTCCGTAAACTTGCCGGCGACGTGTTGACGATTTTGTCGTTATTTTTCGCACGTGTTACAGCGTCGGATGGAGTTACGTACCAAGTTGCGTCTACAATTTTTTTTTTTGTTCTTTTCGCGTAAAGATGAAAAAGAAAATAGGGAAAAATAGAAGAATAGGAATTGAAGTGTCGAGACGGCGGATATTTCAGGGTTCTCTCGCACTTTATTGCTTCGATATTAAACTTCACCCGTGGATAATACTTTTTTTTTTTTTTTTTTTTTCGGTCTCTGTCTCTTACGCACATTCGCCATCATCCCTTCGGGAATTCACCGAAGGCAAAAAAAAAAAAAACGATACGGGAGGGCGAAACTCTTTTGGGTCTATTGCCTCGTTTCCCATTCGCCCGAAGCTTCCCAAACACTCCGATCTCCGTATGTATAGATACAGCCAGCCGGTAGGTGTGTCTGCCGAAATGTGGCACACATGGGAATTAAAGTTTTAAGGAGAAAATTCCAACGAATATATTTTCTATTATGCCAACAGAGACTCCGAGGATATTGAATATATATCGCATGTATGAATATAATCCGAGAAATTTTGTATACGAGGGTCGTTTGAGTCGAAAATAAAAACGATCGATCGACTCGTAAAAATATATCTTTATCATACAAAAAACAGATAAAGTTCGATCTTCAAAAAAAAAAAAAAAAAAAATCGCGGAATATCTCGAACTGAGGTGAGTCTGCAAAAAGTATTAAAAAATGTTACAGACGAGAAAAAAGTCTGCGATGCAGTTGGGGAACGTGAATAAAATAATTAAACTTCCATTTCCCCGACTGAATCGGCGACTTTTTTCGTAATCTGCAAAATGATTCAAAACTTTTTGCAGCCATAACCTCAATCCGAGAATTCACGGATAATTTTTATTTTTCATTTAATTAAAATAAACATCGATTCATCGGCTCATTTCTTGCAGTGTGGGACAAGGCGTTCTTCATAATAAAAAAAAAAGTTACAAATATCTATTTATATAGAAATTGAATCATCAGCTCCTTCATATCTGACAACAGTCGCAAGAGCCTTGAAACGCGTACTCAATCCGATGAAAGCGTATATTGAAGAGATACGTTGATAAAGCACTACGGTTAGCCGTACCGGTATGTGCGGAGTTAACTCTGACTAATTTGCAGCATCACCGAGATGAACTGATCAACGAACTGTCGGCAATTAGTAATCCCCCGACACGGGGTGCGGAAGTCTTCGCTATCGCGATTGGTATGTATCTGAATGTCCTTGTCAATCGAATCCTCTTAGTACCGACACAAGTTCACACGTAGATTAACATATATCAAGCAGAGACGCTAACTATGTATATGCGCAGCTGGGCGCAATATTCCAACCGCCAAAGTGATGACAATATCATCAATGCTTGATCACTCGATCATCCAACCCGAGTTCCCTTGCAGCATAGGCTCTCAGACATCGTATGGTGGGTATAGCTTAATTAGTACGCATACGTCGGATTGTACAAACCTATAGTTAGGCATTCAATACATATCGTCGGTATTACGATATGCAATTTGCATGAATAATTTCCCTGCATACGAGTTTATTTCCAACGTGGAAAACTCGTTGTCGATGCTGGTCGGCGTTAGTTACGAGTTTATTAGTCGGTACTCGGCGTATTATATTAGATCGGGTAAAAGCTTCTCTATCTCTGAATATGTAATGTGTGTTCAGATTGTATGTATATAGACGATGTGTAACACGCGGGTTAAACGTGTGGTATACGAGTCGCGTTTTCGATGGTTATCTATCCTCGATGGGAAGTCCAAACCGATTTAGAAATTATGTCTCTCTCTTTATCTTTCTCTCCCTCTCTCTCTCTCTCTGGTTTTCCAACCGCGGGGTAGCGGCACTTCGGCTCCGCTTGAGTTATGGTCACCTCCCTCGTTATCATGCAAATGCCCCGTTTCAGAAGCAACTCGCGGTTTTGCGATCGTTATGTATATGCGCGCTGGAAGCGCGTGCATAAAATCTCCTCGTTCGTCGCCGCACGAGATACAACGGGGAACTCACATAGATACATAGATACATACATATGGCAATACTAGGCGTAGTTGCAACGTGCAATTGCCGCATTATTAGGAGCCGATATCAATCTGTCGGGCCGCCCACGTCTATTCTCTACACTGCACGATACGTATAATAACTATACTATTCAGCTCCCTATCTGTATAGATAACTTGGGTTTCAATTGAATTCCACGAGAACCGCTCTCGGTCGCCAACGCAGCAGCGGCGTTGTAAGTCCGAAACGATTTTCCGATTGCTCCGTACCACCGGGGGATTATTATATGCTTTTGTCGATTTGCTTCTATCGGCGAGAGAAAGAACAATTTCTTTGGATTTTACAGGATGGTTGTTACTTTCCGGTTCTATGGACGGTGTAATAAAATTTATCGGAAACGATTGAGATAAAATAAAAATATTCTGGTTATACGATGAGTAAATTTAAATAGATTCATAATTGTTCGGTTATCGGATGTACATTTTAAAAATCGATCGGTAAGATAGGACTTTGGTTTATTATTTGTAAAAAGTTAAAAATTAACTTTCACTCATTTCGTAATGTAATTTTAATGCTCATTCATTTTTTTTTCTTTTTATATATTTTATTACCAATAGGATTCGTGAAATGAATTATATTTGCTATTTTCTCGAAGACTATTGAATTTCGACATTTTCAATCGCGACGATTCGACGCTACGCGGAAATCGAATTACATCGAATTACTTGCTATGCATTGGTTCGCTGATAGAATATCTCGTTTTTGGTTTATTTTTATTTACGAGATCGGATATCGAATGATTTTCCGTATATAAAAATGAAACGTAAAAGAATAGTTTGCTTTTCTGTACCGCAGAGATGCCCGATCGAAACCACGAATGCCCACTTTTTTGTTTTCTTTTCATTTCATTTCACCGGTAGAAACGATATTGCGGCTTGGCGTTTCGTACTTTTTTCTTTTTTTTTTTTTGCCTCGAGGGCCCAATATTCCGAGCTCTCGAGGAGAGAGAGAAGTACCAACGCGCGCGATCGGCGCGGCTCACGGCCCCGAGGAAACTGTTTTTGTTCGGCTGCCGGAAAGCGCGTTCGTCCGATATATATACAACGTATAGAGGAGGTATAGGTAGTAGATAGAGGCAAGCAATGTACGGACATCGGGCCGATGGTCAGAGCGTTCCTCGTACCGGCAATAAGCTTCTCTCGTGACCGAGCAATAACAGGAAACGTTCGTCCGATGCTACCGGATAGAGAGAGGACCGAGAAAAAGCTCGTAGAAAAGAAAAAAAAAAAGATACTCTCTCGCTTTGTAACATCGCCAGCGCACGAAGCAACGACGAGAGGAGACGTTTAATCCCATCGAACCTCTGTGCGACTGTGCTTCGGGGACAAAGAATGAAATCTACCGAGATGAAAAAGAGATCTCTATTCTACGGATAAAGGAATCCTGAAATCGGGCATAGAAAAAAAAAAAATAAAAAAAAAATAAAAGAACAAAGAAAAGAGTGGAAACATTCGCGTTAACTTTTACAACTGCCGAAACGGCTACGAGGCTACGCGGGAGTAGATTTCATTACGCTCTTCAAAGGGTTGATGATAAATAAGATTCGTCAAACATACATTTCATTTGATGAAGCAGTCCGGGAACGATATATTGGCTTCGGGATTCAACGTTGATAAATAAACATTGCCCGGCGATTCCTAAATAAACAGTTCCCCGAATAAATAAGAATATTAAGTGCACGAAAGTTCGTAACTGGAAAAAGAACCGGAAACTTTCCTTTATTTGACTTTCATTTCACCCGCAAATCCTCGATATAAGTTCATTGTAGAAGCGATAGAATTAGTTGGCCTCCGGAGTTTGTTTTAGCTTTATATTCTGCCTTTTTCCGAAGTTTGGAATTGCGAGAGGGTTCCAAGATAGCATGAGGTACCGGCAAAGTTGAAAGATTGGTTCATTGAAATTCTATTGCCACTGAGAAATTAGTATCAATGGATTAAAAAAATGAATTCGTCATGATTAGTTAGTTAGTTATTCATTAATAAGGAATTGTGAGGTAATCTTTCTATTTTTTTTAAGATACCAAGTAATTTCTGCTCCTAAACTACATTCGATAAATTTTCGTGCTTTTTTTTTTTTTTTAAGGGTTACTTGATGTTTTAATGAAAATCCACTGGAACAATATAATACTTGAGATTATGCATGTTCAATATTTGAAGACGGGGTAAGCCTCACAGCGGTGGTTTTGTTTACCAAGAAATAAAAGAAAAAGTGTGCGGTCGGCTCGAGATTTCAGTTTAGACTTTTCTTTTTTCATCCTGAAGCGCGCAGGTAGAGAGAAATATATAAGCATGGCGGGGGTGGCGGGGGGCGCGTCTAGCAATTAGCCGGTTAGCTGGACCGTCTAATTGATTCTCCGGGCGCTAATCTTTGCGCCACAGCTCTTCCGGCCAACACGAGAGGTGGAAGGGGACGTAGGTAAAGGGCTTCAAGACTTTAATCATCCCTATCCCAAGCGCGGGGTCTTCCACCGGTTCCCATATACCCCTTCGTGTTCCTCTTTCGTTCGCCGCCCTCTTCCGTTCCGAGGCTCTCTTCTCCCGTCCGGCTAACACACCAGGCTGGCTGCACCCTTCTTTACCCTCTGTTTCTCCGTCTTTCTCGTTTATATCCACACCGAAGTTCTCGTACAATTTGCGAACGCCGCCCGCGGCTGCCTCGAGGATATTAACTTAAGTCGGACTTCCGTTTAGCCAACCCGCGAGATTAGCGAGATCGTGCGGATCGAGACCCCCAAACCCTCATCCCGCTTCGAACGCCCGCCGAGAATCCACCGCGCACACAATTTTCGTAATTAATATTCACGCGCTTCGAGACGATAATTATCTTCGTCTCATCTCTTCGGGTTAAGAGGGATGATGTGCTCTCTGCTTCGATTATATCTTGATCCCTATCAAAACTTCTGGACTCTCGCCGAAAGTTTGCTCTTTACTGACGATGCCGATTTTATGATTTTTTTTTTTTTTTTTTCGACACGTTAATAATGAAAATTTATTAAATTTGCCACCCTTTCATTATCCCCGTCGGTAAGTTACACGAGAACGTCGAGTTTCGTTATAAATAGTTTTCGGAAAAAAAAAAGAAGAAAGACTCTTTATCCCAATATAGAGTTTGAAAAAAAAAAAAAAAATTGAAACTCAGTTACTTCGACGCGCGAGATGAGAAAGGAGTAAAAGTTTCGAGTTACGAAAGATCTTCCATTATATCGCTTCTCTGTGATTCAAATGAGAAACGCCTCTGCTCTCCGGTAAAGTAGTTAAGAAACAAACGGGGGACGCAATTTATTTTGCTAGACGCGACGGGTGCAATTCAACAGTAGTTATGTTAAAACATGCAATCTACACTCGTTAAAAATATCAAGACTCGTAGAATCCAAAAATATATTTTCCATTATCAACAAATACCGACGATAACAATTGATATAATTGAATTTCTATCGGCCGTTTCTGGAAATAATTTTTTTCCACACCGATTGGGAATAAAAAAAATAGAAGAAATATCGGAATACGAATCGAAAGATTCGTAGAATCCAAAAATATATTTTCCATTAGTAACAAATAACGACGATAACAATCGATATAATTGAATTTCTATCGGCCGTTTCTGGAAATAATTTTTTTCCACACCGATGGGGGTTAAAAAAAAATAGATGAAATATCGGAGAATGATTTATTTTATATAGAGAGTCGAGTCGGAATAGCCACTAAGAGCCGAGAGACAGTGGGGGTCTATCGAATTGAAATTCCGCTCCCGTGTCACCAAGGATCTCTTCCTCGTACTGCGCAAGAAAGAAGGGAACATAAGAGAAGAAAATAAAAAGATCTGCGACAGGGGTAAAGCAAGAAGAAGAGTAAGAACACTACGTAGAGGGGAAGAACGAAAGAAGAACGTGAAGAAAAAAAAAAAAAAAAAAAACGAAAAGCGCAAGAAAAAGAAATTCATTCCGTGTGCGACAGGAGGAGCTTCTCGCACGTTTCGCGAAGGAAGAGAGGCGCTCGGTAACTTTGGCCTATATTATACATTCACGTTTCAATCTGCACGCGCCTCGTGCTTAATGTTCTATTGATTCACCTCGAACGTTCGCACGAACCCGCGCACGCCTGGCTACGCGAGACTTCTTTTTTTTTTTTATTTTTTACGCACGTGATATCGTCTTTTCTTCTCTTTTTTCCCACTGTCTTTCGCTTGGTACACGTTTTTTTTTTTCAGTTTTTCTTTTTGTATCTCCCATCTCTCTTTCACCCCTCCGCGACACATCTCTCATGCAAATAAATATGTATATATATATATATACATCGTATAGATAACGCAGGGAAAGAGAATCTTTCCCTGGAGTATACATGTATAGACTTTCACGTATACGCGATCACCGCGTGTGCCTTAACGTATATATATACCCGCGATATCCTGAATTTTTCAACAAACGCTCCGTTTCATTTCCGCCCAAGTGGGACCTCCGTAGAACGACGTACGCGGCAAGTTCGCGGTTGGGAAAAAAAAAAAAAAGAATTTATTCCGAATTTATTCCTCTCGCACTCGTAAATGGATGCGCGCTGATGCTGTTCGAATATTATAGTGCATACACGTGTCCGCCCATTGCAAAGACACCGAGAAGAAATGGAGCCGTAAAAAGGGTGTTATAAAAAATCCTTATGATGATTGAGAATTATCGATAAATCGTTGTTAGAATTTTTCGATGTGGAATATCAGATCTATAGTACATTTATCTTCTGATAGGTTTAAGGTAAATTCCACGTGTTTTTTTTATCGATCGAAGTACCTGAGATCAATTCGGATATCTAGAAGATTGTGACTCGTTTCGGTTTCCGCTGCGCGATTTAATGCTTAAACCCGCAAGGCATTGATTAATTGATGACTCGGGTCGGTAAATTCAGTCGCACCTGACACGACTGACACTCGATAACGCGAGTGCATTATTAGTTAGGTATATCGTGGACTTTATGCCCAAAACCGCCACTTAGTACGGTCTAATTGTCGTCTGGGCGAACTAAGCGTTAATGGAAGTCAGGTAATCTCGAGAGTGTGAAACTCCACTTGGCCCTTCAACGTTATAGTAGCTGTTATATATAGAGTTAGAGAGTCAAGAAGGATACGCGGTACGCTATATATAAACCTGTAATAATGTATCGGTCCGTTTCACACTGTTGGAGAACGCTGGCAGTGCTAATGTACGTATAGCTACTCGGAAGACCCTTGCGCTCTGTCCGATTAGATTAAAGTTCGAAAGCGCGAAAGGACTGCTAGTCTGCGAGCTTTTCTCTCCGCATCAACGTTTTCTCAGAGTTTCATCATAGAAACACTCGTCATCCAGTGATTAACTCGCGAAAAAAACTCTCAAGAGCTTCCAGAAATAAATTACAATTTATAATAAAAAATGTATGGATAATAATAATAATTACTAATAATACGAATAAAAAAGTACTAACGATCCCGTGATTACTAATTGGTATAAATTAGTAATTAATATAAATATTAATCATTAATAATTAATAAGAAAGTATAAAAAAATTGTTTGTATCTTAGAGAATTTTGAGATACGATCTTTCGGAGAAAGTCACGTGTTCGATAAAAACATTAGCAACACGTTTATATCCGGGAAGAAGTAGCGATAAGCCTACTTTAGTATTAGGGACAGGAAGTACGAGTCGTTGTTTTACGAAAAGAAAAAAAATCAAACCGTGTAACGCCCGACTGTAGCCGATCGCAACGGAAATCCTTGTCGGTATTTCCATGACGAACGCGCTCGGCAGCGGCAACAACAGCAGTGACTTATCTCATTCTCGTAAGCCTAATCGGTCGTTACTTTCCGCGTCATTGCAACGCGGAAACGAAAGAATTTCTAGTCATGTGGATGTTTGTTCTCCCGTACGTGACAAATGGCATTGGCCGCGGTGGCTTCGCGCTTCGAAAATTGGTTTTACCGGTCAATGGTTCAGAAAAAAAAAAAAAAAGAAAAATGTCGGAAACTGCGGGCATTTCAAGATAAACAGGTGTAACGAATCATTGATTAGATACGGCTGAAGAAAATTCAATAGATAAATTATGGGCAATAAAAGGTTCGGCGTTACGAGTAATGATTTCCAAAGGAATTTGATTTGTTTGAAAATAATCGATTTACGCTTACGATGGTTTTCGATTCTCTCGATTTCCCTTCGCTTGGACGCGCGCGTTCTCGTATCCGAGAAGCTTCTAACCGCCGATCGTTCAACTAAATTGCTACTATGTACCGTTTTACATTTCGGTTGAATCAAAATCGCGGCCATAGCTTCATTAGGGTCGTCCATATCCCGTTATCCCGTGGAACCGGAAACCAAAGCTGAAATGGAACTTGTGTCGAAGGAAGGGAGAGGAGGGCTTTAGGCGCTAAAGGGTACAGGTTGCTTGGTAAACCAGCGAGAGGAAATGGAGAAACGCACACACTCGAAGGGCAATCAGGACATATAGTTAGCATGGTGTACATGTACGGTATTGCAGTTAGTGTGTCCTCCCTATCTCGTTTGCTTGCGGCCTATGAGCGTAGAACAATGCGGTGAGAGAACGCGAATCGTATCTAGCGGTGTAAAGCGATGGGGAAACACAATCTCGAATGCTTGTCCTCTCAAACTATCAGTTAGAACGACACGCAACCTGAAAATTTTCAAGCCCCGCAATAATTGCAGATACAGCGTGTGAAATAATGGCTGGGAATTTGAATTGCGAAGCAACAGAAACTAAATAAAGAGCGCTAGAAAAAAAAAAAAAAAGAAGGAAATATGAGTGAAAGGTTTAAACTTGAAAGCGTCTTGATCTGCGACAGCCATTCATTGACTGCCTCGTTGTCGGTGTCGACGGCCACGTGTCACGCAAGCCTGGAACATAGCAGCAGTTGCATGCATAGGCATATATGCACCGGGTAACGCGTGCACGCGAGCATTACGTAACGGGGCGTCTGTCTGCCCTGTTAGTGAGCGTATCTACTACCTGGCGAGGGCACATCGGCTCTCTCACTCTCCGTACTGCAAACCCATGCATCTTGCGGGATGCTCGACCCATTTTCCAACAATGGATAGAGGGAGAGAGATATATGCGGTATATTATTAGATAGAGATAGTGTGGGCAACAGAGCGCGGGGGCGGGAGTTGTATGTATTACGTAGGTATTATGTACGTTGGCCAGACGTTACATGGATGCATGTATGTTGATGCTGCTATTCGGACTATGCATCACCGCGGTACATGTACATACGATGTATAATAGAGTTTATATACTAAGAAATAAGCGGATGGTGTGTCCGTGCATCGAGTCACGAATTCAGCGAGTTTGTGTGCACCTCAGACGTCCCTACAGGACTACAGTCAAAGTTCCCATAATTTAACATGTATTTTCATCGTTCTACGTGTGGCGTCATTGAAATGAGAAATACGAATGTACCTACTGACAAAAATTGATACCATTTAATGGCATCTGGAAATTTCGCGAAGGGCTCCAACAAGACATGCTGTGCGTTAGGATGTCACGTGATTCGTATTTAGACATTACATTTGGTATTTGTATTGCAATAAGCGCTCAAGCAACCCGCCTGCGATTGCTGCGGATACTTATTTCCTTACAAGATACTTGGTGTCGAGATCCCACCGCATTTCTTGATTTTGCAAGCAGATTTGCTCAGCAATAATGTTTTGTTTGCTTATTTGGGCGAATTCTGCAGGATATGATCGATGTCTCCATTGAGGCATCATAACAATGTGGCAAGAAGTTTAAATATGTTGAAATAGAAATGAAATAGTGGGTTTGGGAAATTATAGGTTGGATTACGCGAAGGCTTTACCCGGTCAGTTAAGCTTTGGAGATTCACACTATATCAGTTTATGCAGTGTAAGCGTCTAGTTATTGGCCATTATATAGCAAGTTTGCTGAATAGAAAGCAAAGGTTGGATACCAATGGTTACTGGATCGTAGTTCTCTGAAATAGCCAATCACTGTGTCCTTTGCCCCGGTTGACCTCGTGATATCTATGAACGTACGCTACAAAATAACATCTGTGAACTCATGCCTGGCACATTGCCGTTGCCATTTGCCCTTCGGTATTCGCTGACGATTTTTCTTTCGCATATAGCACGGCACTGAGGCAATGTCTACATATTGTAGAATGGTAGATACAGGTACATTATGTGTACTACAGCATGAAGATACTGATGCACAGGTAGAAACGTGCTTCCGCTACGTTTCCTTATCGCTGATGACACGAATACGACGGAGGCTGTGCGATGCCACCACAATCTGTTATTTCATGTGGGGGTCTTGTGTTTCCCTTTACCATAGAATTTATGTGTGTCGCAACGCTTACAACTGAGAAAACATATGAATCAGGGAGTCCGTATGGGAACGCGGAGATACGTTTGTATTGGAATATTGCTTGTGGAACACATCACCAAGCTGATCGGTCAGCTTTGCCGTGCGAACTACTCGGGGGAATTTCACAACTCGAGAAATCAATGAACTCCAATGAAACTTCGTCGCTTCCGTGTGCTCTCGCGAATTCATCAATGAGATATTATATATCGAGTCGACTAAAGTCAGCTGCTTCTATGGAAGTGACACGAGCCAAAGTCCTTCGTGTTCCAGTTATGCCGGTGGGAGCAGACGGACGAAACTACTACGATATTCCTGAAGACGAGAGTGCCATAATACTTGGAAAGTTACTTATAACTTGTCACTTTTCTCACCACACTCTCTCGCCCTCACCTATCTATAAGTATATCCACTTTTTTTCGGGATTCTTTTTCTTCTTTTTCGACAACTTTTGCCGAGATGCGAGAGAAAATATGTTGTTCCGGAGTGGAGGCAAACAAGTTTTTGCGAGAGCAAACGATATAGATAAACATGGGGAGCATACATTTTTAAGGCCCCTGAGGAAATCGTATTTTTATATAAACCGTAATTATTTTATTACGAGTTGAAATATGTTTGCAAGTAAGTGAAATTAAATCAGAGGCTCTAAGGTCAGTATGTTCAGTTTTTGTTGATGATTTCAGCATCAGAATGATTTTTATATAAATTGAAAAAAAAAAAAAAAAAAAAATGATCAGTTCAGACAATTCTACTTTTCAAGAAAAAACGGGTTGTTTCAAAGAACTATTAGCTCTTCCAGTCCATCATTTCGTTTCAGAGAATAAATTACCTAAGGGCCGATGTTTCGGGAGATTCTTGAAGTCGTAAGATAGGATAATACACCGAAGCGGAATGGTCGAGGAGAATTAGAGGGACGATGGGACCATCAACGACGAGAGGATTTCTCAAGAGAGTCTCCGTGTTTGCGGAAGAAGCTATACCCGCATCATCCAGAATCTTCGTATTATACGGATAGAATGGAATTAGCCATTGGCAAACATGTTATCTCAGCAAAAAATCAACGTCACGAGACTCCGTTAAACTACTATTCAGTCTCTCGATCTCCATCCTTCGTGAATGCCAAAACTTTTCATACACGAATAACTTACCTCTTCGTGTATTCCTGTCGGATGTGGAGTGCAGTATGGAGTTCCACGCTCTTCCGATTCTTTTTGGTCACTTGTGTTCTTTGAAGTTTTCGAAAACGGCCCTTTTTACGTATATCCGTTCACTGTTCAAACTCGGGGTGTTCGGACTTTAGGAGCCGCTGGAAACAAAAGAAGCAGAGAAAGTTCGGTCAGTAACCCTCCCTGGAGGCTGTTGACTTGTGTGTACTTACTACAGCCGGCTGTCTCTCACCCTCTTCCCTACAGATTGAATCGATGCTTCGATGCGCAAGGCTCTCGACCTCTTACGACTATGCAGAAATCAAGTTGCCACCCGTCGATCGATTTCTCGAGGGTGCATATATACACTCATACAGTATGGGCAGACATGCCGGATACTAGACGCGTCTATAGGCATACATCTGACCTCAATAAACGCTTCAGTTATACATATACCCCTCTTAACTATATGGTTTTATCACTCAACAACTCGTCTCGTATACCTGCGCAACGAAAACGAATGGATTCTCGGATTTAACGAAATCCAATTAGCCACGAGTGTTCAATCTCCTCGATCTTACAGAGGCGTTCGACGAGGTGCAGAAACGGAATCCGAACGTGAGAAATTGCTGTCGTCGCGCAATCGCTGGTCCCGAAACGGGTTATAAAAGATTCTCGCTCTCGTTGCCCGGTCTCGTGTGTTCGACGCAAAAGAAATCCAAGAGAACCGGACACTCTGGGGTCTTGTTCTCGGCCTCTTCTGGATAAGTCTCGGCTACGTAGACGTGGCACATCGAGAACAACCTCGAGAAGGACTCTCCACCTCACTTTGGTACTCCAGAACGACTACCTCACACGGAAAGAGCACCTTCGCTACGGTGGGTTCAACGAGCTGGCTAATCGAAACCGCTTCACGAAGTAACCACTCAACGGTGGAAACCTTCCTTCCTGTGTCCTCGACTACCGTTCCCATCGAATGGAATTGTTGGCAAAGTTTCTTTCCGTAGATTCGGAATTGAGTTTAATCATTGTAATCGCGTAATCAAAGCGTAAATTATATCAACGATGGATTCTGTTCTTCAATTAGTTGATGCTATCAGGCAGAGATTTATCAGAAATTTACGAGGATTCGAGGTTTTTGCCACTTTTGGATCAATTATATAACAATTAGAAGATCATTAATATAAACCGATAAATTGGATTTGTGAGACACGAATTATCGCATCCAGATGTGGATAATGTTAAATTTGGAACCAGAAATTCCGCGTCAGAAATTCCGCCCATTTTAAAACATTTTTGTTTTTTGATTTTTGAAAGCACTTGTAATATACATAATTTATTACATTCTCATTCTGAATCACAAAAAAAATCACTTTCGATCGTTTTTCAGTCGACTCATTTTTCTGACGAGTCAATTTTTTGTGTAGACGGCAAAATCGATAATACTCGATTAGATTGCTATCGTAAATTACTCGCTGTTATTTGCGTCAAAGCGCATTGCAATTTCGCAAAACGAAGATAAATCTTGTCATGCGACAAAGTCATCCTTCACGGTATGCTTTATGCTCGGCAACTAAGCCAACTTTACGATTGGGTACGAGAGTTTACAGCCGTCTGAAACTCTCTTAGACAAGTAATCCAACTATAACGTCGGTGTTGGTATACGCGAAGCAGCGGATCTTCATCTTCTTCGTCTTCGTCGTCGTGACTACCTCACGGACTTGCATCTACTACTTCTGAAGCACGCTTCAGCACGCCCTGCGGTATTATCGTATACATTGCAAGCCACCCGAGTAATTTCGCCGGGAGATTCACGCTCGTGATAATTTTTCTTCGCACCACTATGTATACCCGCGACCCGAGCCCTACACATTTTCTCTGCGCAAGCAATGTACGTGTGTAGTTCGTGTCTCGGAGCGAAAAAAAAAAAAAAAAAAAAATGGTGTAAAATTTCTCTTCTTATTTTCATTCTCTTCGTCACTTCAAGGTTTTTTTTTTTTTTTGCGTCTCGCGGCCATGACTCGCTGTACGTGGTCATCATAGTGTAAAATCACAAAAAAGTTTCATCGCAACCGTACTTTCGCCGTCGGCGAGTTTATTTTTCTTTGCTTTAATGAGGAAAATATTTTCTTGGCATTTTTTTTTTTTTTTTATCAGAGGGTTACGAAAGCGGGTCTCCGAAGAGCACTCTGCTTAATAATTATCCGTACAACTCTAATTAGGAATATACCCGCGGAGATACTTTGGAAAATGATCGCTTATCGTCTCGACCCTCGACCAATTAATCTAAAGTAAAAGTTTGCGCGTTAAAGTGTAACAGCCTCGAGGCTTGTGAGGGATCGTTCTTCGTCCGGGACAAACATACTTGTTACGAAAATTGTTATCAACTCGTATAGTGACGAACAGCTCTTGTATCGTAGCTGCTTGACGCTCGTCACTCGAAAGGCTGACAATTATAAGCGTTAATTAATTCGAGGTGCGCAATCGCGTAACAGGATACTAATGAATTAACTCGACCGCCTGTTCGTCGCCGTTCGCTAATGTATCACTTTCTCGTGAACGATTCATCAACCTCTGTGAGAGGGAACGAGGACGATGAATGGAATAAAAATAACACAGCAATGTAAAAAGGTTTAAAAGTAGCGAACGCGAAGGAAGGGGCTCGCGACAATTCTGTTATCTCGACCCTCACGCGATTGGACAGCCGGAGGCTATCCAGGTGCTCCGTTATTGTTATTATTTAATCAATCTTTTTTGAAATTTTTTAATATTTATTTTTAAATTGTTACATAGATAGTGCGAGTTTCGTTGTAACGCATATTTTTGACGATCATTTATATCCGAATGCTATGAATAAATTTCGTGTCTACGTGGTATGACAAAGTTCTACAAAATGTAACGTGATCTGTGAGTCGCATTTGTAAAAAAAAAAAAAAAAAAAAATGCGACAGTTTTTCCTTGAATAAATATGTTATCTGAAACTGCTGTGAACGTGTTATTTTTCGGGAAATTCACACCCTACATTCGCTTTTTTTTTTTTTTTTTTTTTTTTTTTTCGGGAAATTTGAAGGTAAAAAATGAAAACTCACATTTTTCGGCGCTCGTCCAGACCAATATGAAAACTTCTGATGGTTATTACTCTAAACTCCGGGGCAACTTTTTCTGTACATTTTTAAGGCTCTCACAACGATCCTTAGAGAAATCTTGAAGCACTCTTGCTTTCGGTTAGGAGAAGGAGCTTTACACGAAAACGCGAAAACTCGGGACCGAGTACAGTACTGTCGGTAATATCGCTCTTTAACTTGCCGTATGGCGCACAGAGCGTAAATAAATTTAAATGCTACGCCCAGCTGCTGCTGCTGGACGTCGCGAAAAAATGTTGGGCGTTAGAACGAGAGTAAAGTTGCCACGAAAGAAAATAGTCGAGAGCGACGATGATTAGAGACTAAAACTATGGGGAGGTTCTTAATGTCGGCGGAGGGTTCGGACTGCGAAGTTATCGCGAGCGGAAATTGAACCTTTTTCTTTAGCCTCCGGTTCTTTTAAACGTTGCAGTTAAAGATTTAAGACGTTTTCGCGGGATGTTCATTTCACTCGAAGGGGAACGGGGTGGTGTAGAGAAAAAGGTCGAAGTATTGGCATTTTTTTAGATACGGTCAATGACCAGACGTTGTCATTGATTATTCGTAAAATTCTAAGAAAAATTCTTTTCGATGTTTTACGATATGAAAAGACGTATGGAGTGTTAATGACGAAATAAAAAGTGATATTGTAATCCTAGTGATTGTAAATTCTACAATTCTTTTGCGCCTTTTAAAATTGTCGAATAAATCACAAATTTGGAGTAATCATTGCAATAATCGATATTTGCTAATGAATTTTTTTTTTTTGCCGCGTAGACAGCCAACAGCTAATCTCTGATGTCTACCAGTTCGACAAATGCATTGTTCACCCAGCAGAAGCTCTTTCGCAATAGATCTTCGCAATCGCGGATGAGTTCGGGTTACGCCTGTACAGCGCGTCGAGAGAAGCTCCGAGAGTGTGCAACGATCGTCGGTCACCGAAAATTTACTGTGTATCCGATATTCGAAGCTCCGGCAGCTCTCGTATACCCGCGAAATAAACTAACGATAAATCTGCCCATTCGTTATCGCAATCACTATAAAACACACTTATCCACGAGCGATCTTTTCCACATTTTTTGGTTCTTTCGTTTACGAATTTATGTGTCGGCTATTCGCACTATATAGTTATCCAATGGATAGTTTTCATGTACGCAATTTGTGAAACCGTAGCTTTGGCTGTAAACAACGTTCAATGAAATATTTTCAAGTACACGCGAAAAGGCCGCAGCGTTTGGATGAACGTGAGAAATCGTGGAGTTTCAGTTCGAGAGACTTGCGTAACGCGGTTACCGCGAAGGCCCCTCTCAACTATCTCTCCAGCGATGCCACTTGTTGAAGTTAGTTAAACGTTTAGTTTGCACAGCTCAATTAAGTTAGTCAATTTGGTACAGAGACTCGTGTGCTGTGGTCCTCCCCATCCCCCCTCTCATCGCCCCAAGACAACGACGTCCAAACTCGAGTGTTCGGTAAACGTTGACGAACGACAGACGAAATTTCCATTGTACTTATAACCCGCAATATCACTTACAAATAATATTAATTCGTAATATTCGATCCGTAAATTTGTCTTCGGCGGCTTTGAGATTTGCATTCCGATTGAATTTCCCAAAGAAAAAGTCGGGTTTCAAATCGATATGGAAATTTATCGTTAGCATCGAATCGATAAAAAAAAGGGGTAAAAAGAACTGTAAAGTTGATTCACAGTCAAAGGAATCAATTTTCTTCAGGAGACTTCTCATTCTTTTCGTAAAAATGCCTTTTTTTTGCAGTTTTTTTTTTTTTTCTTCCCAACGATTTCTGCCGGACGCAGATTCGAAGAACCGAGTTTTCGCGGCATATATATATATTCGTTTGCTCGGTCGCGTTCGTCGGGTGACAGGAGTTCGGGTGCTCTTTCGCTCTCGATATTACAAAAGTTCGTCTAGACGGGAATTCACGAGGGTGAGAGGGGAGAAGCTTTTTTTTTGTCGGGGGCACCCATTCTAAAAAAGAGTGCGAGAGATACGAAGCGGAGAAAAAGAGATGAAACGAGCGTTGGAAGAGTAAAACGCGATCCTGGCGCGACAGCAGACAACCGTATAAACTCACGGTGTTTCCACACCAGCGACGAGAAAAAACAACAATTGCGTTATACTTTTTTTTTTTTCTTCTTTAGCTACATACTTATTTGTTTGCTATGGGGGATTCGCTTGTCCATTCGCGCGAATCTACTCCGCGTGTACCTTATTCTATATAGCTTTTGGCTACCCGTGTTCCGGAGGGTTGGCGACGCGGGGGATTCCCCGTTTTGGCTCGTGAGAGAAACCAAGCTGAAAGGGTCGGTTGTAATCGTTTTGAAAATAATTAATGACCCATGGGGCGACACAATGAGCCGCTGCGCGAGAGCTTCGGTTGCGATGGAATAATTCGCAGCGCACAGCGATGGCAAACACGATTTTTTTTTTTTTTTTCGAAATATGAATACCAGTTGGAAAACGCGAGTTTGGCGTGTGCCGCGGACAAGCTGGACTCGAGGGGGAGAGACAACGAGGGAGCGCGAAATCGCTTTTGCTTTTTCACCCTGTTACACCCTCGTGCGAGGCGCGCATTACACTGTACTAGGGAGGGAATCCGCGGCTCTGTCACGAACAATTTCTTTTTATTTTTTTCTCTTCATTCGCTTCGTCGCGTTTTGCCGTTTGTACCTATTAAAATGTCTCTCTCGCGGTTACGGAGCCGGAAATAGGATTGAATTTTTGTGCAACAGTCGAAATCTTTTTAGCGTTTGCGTATTATTCGATGTAAACGAATTTACGAGTTGGAATTGCGTGTGAATTTGTGACTGAAATTCTATTTTTTTTTTTTTTTTTTTTTTTTAAGGATGAAACGAATGTCTGCGAGTTTTTAGAGATAATGGATTGAATTAAGGAGCGCGCGATTTCTCGGTTGAGAAAGCGAGAGGATAGTCGTATAATAGAAGATACGATCGGGAGGATTTAGAAGAAGCAGTCCGTTGCGCACGGAGAAGAGTTCCGCTTTCCTGTCTGGTTAAACCACCGCACGACTATATATACTATTGTACCTACTGCACACAGCCTCTCCACCTTATTATTCCTTCCTTATTATAGCTATTATATCGAGCCCCGGGGACCCAACGAGTCTGCGGTCTTTCGTGGCTACATTTTTACCTGAAATAATTGCGCGAAGCGGCTGTATAACATCGCGTCTAGTCGACGTCGGATTTATTTTTACCAGCGTACAAGTTTTACCACCTCCGACAACTCAACCGCGATAACTAACTTCGTATTTCACTTCGAATGTGAATCGAAGGTTATGGAGTTTGAAAAACATAAATCGAACCTATTTCTGTTAACCAAAAAGCACATCGGCAGATGTCGCATCATTTTTAACTCACTTTGGAATGACGCCAATGATATTTTCTTAACCAAAAAAAAAAAAAAAAAAATCTCGGAAATAATTTTTTTTTCATTATCCTTTGATGTTCGAAATATATTATTAAAATCATTGAAAAAAATATCAAACGAATTTTTTTTTGTTTTCGAAATAATTTAACATCTGATTAGTTTGAATTTTTATAGTATCTTTTTATGTGATATATTTATGTTATCGTAAATAAATTTATTTTTCGTGTTCGAAGCAAACGAAACGGTGAATACAATCTTTCGGTAATTGTTTCCCTTGTAATTTACCGTGTCGCTTATTTCCTGTCATCGTTGATTCTACCGGTGCCGAGATAACGGAGGCTGCTGGTAGGGTTCGCCTTATCCACGCTGAAGAAGCGTGAAATCCGAGCGCGTATTACGTGACCGGTATGGGAGTGCGAGCCAACCGTGGGGTGTTTTGTTTCGCGAGCATCTTGGAAGTTAAAGAAGACACGCAGGTGAGACGCCCATATAGTTCGAGGAGAAGGGAGCAAAGGAGACAACGACGTCGGCGGATATAAACTCGTGGGGCTGACATCTTTACTTGAATCCGAAACCCTTGTATATATCTCGGTATACTCTTTGTCGAGTAGCCGCACGTGCCGCGCCACTCGCTTTTCGAAACGGCATCCCCAGCAGCAACGGGGACGACACGACACGGCGCGGACACGAAGGGATCGAGTTCTCAGGGATAGTTTTCGCGACGACGTGAACAACGACGACAATGCCTGCATCCGAGTACACTATGTACCTTTGCCGAAAGATTTTTTTCTCTCTTTGCTCGAATAATAAAACGAAACAGGGTTAAAGGACCAAAAAAAAAAAAAAAAAACCGCTTAAAAGTAGCATAGAACACGTGCAGAGGACAAAGAGAAGCTGAAAGCAGGAAAAAGTAGAAAATAAACAGTTACGCTAAAGCGAATCCTTGCGCTTATAAAATTTGCAGCAAATAGCAATGAAAGTGTGTACTTCACATGGATAGAGGTTGAGTTTAATTCCAGTCGAGGCGAATGTACAATTCGCTGGATTAGGTGGGCGAAACTCGGTGCGTACTTAGCGCTCGCGTAAGAAGCCGTGTAGTCTGAGAGCGAAAGCTTTGCGAAACTCTCACGAAAAGGCAAATATGGCGGAGCTAAAGATCGGAGAGAATGAAATTAGAGTTTTGTTCGTTTATTTTTTTTTTTTGCTCGTTTCTGGAGTTCGACCCACAAGTTCCAGACAATGCATAATGGTGGGGGCACGCAGACTGGTAGACATTTCTTCCGCGATTTAAATGTATGCATACTGTTTTATTCACGTTGGTTGATTTATCATAGCAATATTTTACTTGTTAACGAGTCGGGTTTCTTTTAGTATTTATTTGCACTCAGAAATACCAGTAAAGAAAAAAAAAAAAAAAATTATCAAAATTAATTTGAAAAATTATTGATTTTTTTTTTTTTTTTTTTTCGATGAAATCATTTTTTTAATGCAATAAATTAATAATATCCGACAACGCCGGGTCTATCAAATTTCTGTGGAACGTCCAAATCTATATATTGGGCATCGAAAATTATGTGTTCCCTAATTGAAATATCTCACCATAGAGAGTGAAGTTGAACCCTTCGGACAAAACCAGTAGCAGCGCTCGCGAAGGGTATTTCAAAGCGAATTGGCGGAAAGCTCCCCATCCACCACTGTTTGCAACTCGATTACACAGAGTTAAAAGGCGGGTTCTCTGATCTTTGGCTAGTAGCTCGTTGCCGCGTTGCCATTGGGAGGCAAAGCCCTGGCGCGCAGTACGCAAAGTGCATTACTCAGGATAATTTCCACGGGGGTTCGCAGACAGTGTAGTAGCACCTGTATGTCGGTATACATGTATAGCATGAGAATGCATTTTCACTGAGAGTCAGTTCAGTGGTTACTACTTTATTCTCCACATCGAAAATACCCCCAAAAGTGGTTGAAGCGTTGCGAAAATTCACACTTTCGTTTCACTACCAAGCAAAACCAGACACTCCGTTAACAACGAAAAAGCGTATAATTCTTCTCCACGGAGAAAAAAAAATCGTAATAAATGAATATCCTTTTATTCAGAGGACCAAAAATCGTAACATGCATATTTTTCATTCCAGCGGAGTGTGCGTTCGTCATGAAAAAAAATATATACATATTTTACGAGACGATTCGTAACTTCGCTTTCATTTACGATCGCACATACCAACGTGTATCGGACGCGATGTTAGACTAAATTGAAGCAATGAATATCTTAAGGGTTAAATCTACCATTCAGTTATATTGAGGTCGAGGTTAAGAAGTCAAGGAAACACGAGTTTAAGTAGTACAGCTAAGAAACATAATGTTCGATGGTATAGATACGAGTTGAACTATTAGTTTATGATTGATCCGTGCAATTGCTCCAATTGCCGATCCATCCAGAGATCGCAACGTTGTTACTTATAGACGAGCGGCTCTCGGCGCGATTGATGGAAAATACATCGAGAGGTAGCATTAGCGAAAGATGTATGTCTGATAAAATTGGCTCTCCGCAGTCGAGTTAATGGATAGAACGTGGGTCGATGGAGGATAGTTATATGTGTCTCGTTTATACGCGACACGCGATTACGTGTACATTTCAATTGAGCTCTATGCGCCCCGGAAGCCGCTACCGTGTTGAACCTAATGTCACCACTCGGCTGATAGCCTCGATCTATAACAGGATCTCCAATTTTCTTCAATATATAGCACACAATATCTTAGAATCCATTAAATTTTTTTCTTTTCAGCACACGCGGGTCGCCATTTTCCTAGGAAATAATTTCCACACGCCAGCGGTTGTGTACAACGCGATTTCTAAATTTAAATCTCAACCATCGTTGATATAAATCTTATCCTGTTTTTGCGTGGGACGGAGACACGACTTTCTATAAACACGCGCAACGTATTCGGGCGCTCGTGTCTGAATCTACAAAAGCATTTGATTCATATAGATACATTTTTTTTTAAATGTGTAAAATGATCGTAAAACGCAAAAAAAAATAGGGATTATTCATATTCGAGTTTAAATATATTTTTTCGAAATTTTCTCCGTTTACAATGTATCGATATGTCGATTTATCGATCATCGGAATGCGCCTATATATAGAGTACAATTCAAACAACTTTGCTGCTTTTTGTGTTGAGCCAATTGCAGTGCTTCTGACATATTTAATAAAAATTAAAAAAGCACAAAGTAAAGAATTTCTGTGTGTATGTAGACGTGATATAGAATACGGTAGCGAGAGGGAGGAGAGGGGGGGAACGTTTACACGGCATTAACGTGTGCAAACCAATAGAATGAATGCATATGTATGCACACGAGTGTTTACCCGATGCGACACGGAGTATCCATTGCTTAAAGCTGAAACTCGAAACCGTGAATACTATAGGATGCATAGATGTTACGTACATACGCTGCATCTATCCGTGTGAACTGAATTCCGAGGATAGTGCTAATTCGCAGGATATATTGCGAACCACTTTGGCAAACACACCAAACGATTCTCTACACTACACTGATAATGTACGCTTACTACGGTAAAATAAATTTCTACATACGAGAAGCAATTAAAAGTAATAAGGAAAGAAAAATAGAAGAGGCATATAGAGACAGTTTTACGATCTCTCCGCTTCGATTTACATAGAAATTGCTGTACACTGAAAATCGTACCGGCGATGGCTAATTATTTGAATTTACGATCTATCGACTCAGCGCTATTACGGCAAAGTAATATTGAATAAATCATCTTTAATTTATCGATTTTAGATGATATGAAAAAATTTTTTTAATTGAGTTTTTTTGTCATTTCTTTGTTGATGAGAGTCAAGTGTTACATTGGTCAGGAAACTCTTTGTTTTCGCGTGCGAAACGGTAAAATGATTTGTGTTTTGGAGCGAAAAAGTTTGAATTCCCCCGTTGACGTCAGGACGATGTATGCGCCTCTCGAGTAAAGGGTACACACTTCATGTTTGCACGATCTACGCGAGTCCCGTATGTATTTCTCTCCCGAGACGTTAATTTCCATCGAGGATGCACCGTCGTGACACAGCGTGTCGACTGCACCCTTTTTCTTCTTGATATTTATACCTAATATCTTTGCGCACGCGTTTGCTGTACGATATACATTCGCGGAGAATTACGAAAATTTAATCGCAATAATGATACTTTTTAACTCAGGAATTTCTATCATTCAAGTGATTTAACAATTAAAAAATGTAAAAAAAAAAAATTAACGATCGTAAAATTATCAAAGATGACGCGGAAATAAATAAAAAAAATTTTTTTGCATCAATTTATCAATTTTTTGGACAAATTTAAGCAATTTTCGTATTTTTATTACTTTTATTACGTTCAGTCGCGTTTTACTACGTACCCGCGAACCCTACCTTCAGAGGTTTCTGCGTATAGAATTAATGGTGTTTAATATTTCACAGTCCAAGGGTAGCGAATCGATGTCAAATGCATTTACTACCCATTTGCTTACAACGATAAACTCTAACGCTTCACGCAAAACTGAGGACAGGCGCACGAAGAGAGCGATTCTCTTTACCTCCTGCATGTCGTCGTATTTCTTTGCGGGGTCCTTTCCCACGTTCACTTGAAAGTGACGCGAGCGGTTTAACATGCGATTCCTCTCGCGTTGGATTTTGTTTTTACTTCTTCGTTGGGAGCGTAGTGTTGGCTGCTGTTCCCTCTTTTTTTCTTTTTTTTTTTTTTCGTTCTCTCTTATACTATCCCTTTTCTTTCCCGTTAGCCATTTCTCTTCTCTCGTTGCGGTCGCAGAACCGGCAGTTCCACGGTTCGCCCGCGTGTGGATTTCAAACCGCGTCACCGCAAGCGCCGTCCTCTTCTCCTTCATATTTTATACGTTCTTCTACTTTTTTTTTCCTCACTTTTACTGCACCTCGTTTCGTACCCTCTTTCATTACTACTGTTAACTGTGCAAAAAAGTTATTGTTTATTTTATTTTTTATTTTTCTACATTTCCGAGTTAATCTTACGGCAAAGTTTCGTTCGCCCGGTTCTTCGCGCAACCACCGTATCTCTCGACGTTTCAACTTGTTTATGGACTCATCTCTCAGTCGCGCGAATTACCTCAACTGATTTGACAAACGCAGACCTCCAAAATAATTTGACAATGAATCATATTCCGAATTCGTTTTATTTCATCGATGCGCAACGCTAAAAACATCGCGAAAAAATCACGTAATAGTATCAGCGGGTCACGAAATTATTCGTCGAAAAATCGAGCAAAAAATGTCTCATTTCTTTTTCCTTCACCGGCAAAAGGCGCATAATAATAATGACTCACCTCTTATGCAACGCGACGAGCCGAGGCGTGCGAGCAATTCGCGAGTTATTATAGCACAAGGGGAAGAGAAAGAAATACAGTATTAAAAGAATACGGAAACGAAGAAAAAGGGTAACTATGCATTGTTGATGAAACGGATTGAGAAAAAACTGAGAACTATGCCACCGGCGACGGAAAAGAATTAAAGAAAAATAAGGTCACGACTTGCTACAGAGTCGGGAGAGAGGGTCGAAGCTTTGACCGAGATATCTCGAGGCACAGGAAGCTCCCGCGCGTACATCTTGCGCTCTGTTATACACTTTAGTATTACGTATAGAAAGCGAAAAACTCGGTATGTACGCGTGTGTTGGTACGGAAAACTTTTTACTTCATTTCACCTTCTTTTCTCCACAACTCCGAGTTGATTACTCTCCCGACCGGCAAAACTACTTTGCAGGACGCCGGGATACATTTTCTTTTTTTTTTCACCCCAATTTCTTTTAAAGTCGCATTTGCTTTCACGTCATTCACCGGTAATCACGGTGTAACACCTCCCGGAGGGATAGACGTCGTCGCGTTTCTTTCGATTGTCGCTTAATGCATTTTCAAAACTTTGCTCCTACGGTTTTTGTTTATTTGTTGAATTTTTTTCTTTTTTTTTTTACCGTAAGGGAAGTCACCCCTAGAGTTTGGAGAGATATATAGCTCTGCGCCAGGGAAGTTAAGGCGTTCGGAAATTATCAACTATTTACACAGGGGACGGAAACACCGGAAGGCACCTTAGCAAGTTATACAGACGCGAAGCCAATATCAATTCTTTTGGAGTTAACGTCGTCCTGAAAGATGTATTGCACTACGGGAACTAACAACCGTCTCTATACTCGTATAAGAAGAACGACGTCGCCGGGAGTCTGGAAGAACCACGAGAAGAGCCACTATAACCACTAACGCTTCTCGTTTCTCCTCGTCTCCGTCTATTTCTCTCCTTCCCTCTGGTCGCTCGTTTTCCATGAAGTTTCTTACTTCCGTAGAGAAACTACGCCCCGGAACGGCAATTCCCTACTCTCACACGTGAACAGATAAACTTTTGGACGCTGCTGAACTCTGCTCCGGTGCCCTTCGTCATCCCTCGTTGCAAGAAGCGCGAACCTTTACACACGTATATACGCAACTGTGGCAATATAAGCGAACGAAGTTTTGGCAAACGGCCGGACTACGCGGCGAGCCAAAAACCATTGACAACGGGAAAGTACCATAATTTGTGAGACCGATGAAGATTATTAAATGAAACTCCGGATATTGTCAATTACGTTCTTTTTTTTTTACTTCGTTTTACTTCGAAGTTTACTTCGAAAGATAATTTTTTTCATATTTACGATTTTTTTTTTTTTTTTCAAATCGTTCTAAATATGTCGTTTTTCATGATAAAATATCTTTGAATTAATGCGAAATTCAAATAGCATGAAATTATGTATATTAATTTATGAGAAACTATAAATTACGTGTAATACACTCATCTTTCGTTTAGCGGACGATATATGCACCGTAAACTCATTAATAATAAAGAATCAACGAAGAACGAAGATAAAAAAAATAACGATTCCACTGATTATTAATCGCGCTAATTGGAAATTTTATTAATAATCATAATTTAATATGATAATTAAAGTGTCGGCCATTATTGATTGTCGAATAGCGAAGTATGTGGGGAATCTCGTTTCTCGATATTATAAATATTCATTAAAAATACATTCATACATTTCATCATATTTTCATCTTTCGCTCGAATAATCACACTTCCACCAGCGCCCGAAGTCTCGTGCAATTAATAATAAAAACGCGTTAGCGAGTCCGGAAAGTCGAGAGGCCCGTGCGCCGCTCCACAGCAATGTAGAGAGCAGTCGGGCGGCATAGACAAATTAATACACGGAACACAATTTTTCTCATTTCTCGCCGAGGTTTTTTTTTTTTTCTCGTTTCTCCTTTTCCTCATTCCTTTCCTTTCGTACACTAATCGTTCCCTCGTTTTCTCGCCCTGCTTATTGCTCTCGGTTCAGTTCACTCGCGGTACGCGGGTGGAGTCGAGTTTCTCCGTGCGTTGGTCACGGCAATCTTTACGCCTTACACAGCCTCCCGGAACAATGAAGTTTTTCCGGAATTTTTCTTCAAAATCTTTCCACCCATCGAGGTAGAAAAAAAAATGCATAACACCGCCGCTGGTGTGCTGTTTCATAACACTGCGAAACAGAGGGTTCTCTCTCAACCCTCGAAAATAACTCGACCGGAAACGACTTTTAATTAGCAACTGTGCGGCAAAAAAATGTGCAGCGAACCTCACTTCATTCCCCACGCGTGTGCTAAGGTATGCGACAAACGGCTCCATTTTGTATTTCTCCGAATTTCACCCGACTTATGTTACGAGATTTAATAATTACGGAATACTTTCATTTATTTCTACATTCGCGTGTAATCTGTAGATTTTTAGACGAACCGTAAAATCCAAGTTAACGCGGTGACTGCGTACTTCCGTTTAATCGGCGGATTCACACACACCACCTGGGCGAAGGGACTCCAGTTTTAACGTACACGAGTCACGTACACACTTCCGGGATATAGTGGACGAGAGAGAGGAAAGAGCAGAAACAGAGAAGATGAGGTATCTACGATGGGTTCGCTATCTCCGGCCACACGGAAACGCCTGGCGCCGCGTTCCACAGGGAGCGGAAATGCCGGTAAACGCATTACATTCATAAATGAGAATTCTCGAAGTACTTCTAGAGAGCAGCTCTGGGTGAGAGTTCTATGCTATAACAGAGAGGTGTGTACTTCTCTCGGTCATCTCTCTATTTTTACCGTCTATAAACACGTTTACATGCCTCTCGGTTCGGTAGAGCTTTATTCTCATTCATGTTTTTTTTTTTTTTCATACTTACGGGATTTTTAAAATATTCGTTTCCAGATGTTTTTTTTTTTTTTTTATTCCCGACTTTTACGGGATTTTTAAAGTAGTCGTTGCCGATTTCGATCACCGAATGATAACGAAAATGAGAGACGAGTAAATCGTGAGAATATTTCCAACAAATCAACTTTAAGCGGAGGATAAGAAATGAAAGATACGTTTTTGTTGAGGTTTAGTGAGATAAGAATTCAAATAATAAAAAAACATGAAAAAAAAGTGCCGGCGCAGAAAATGCCGCGCGCAAGTTTCGGGATTAACTGTATTCGGGCTCTTGATATCGGACAAGTTTTGCATTCGAAGCTGCGAAGCTAAGCGGATTACGGTTTGGGCAAAAAAAATTGGCGTTGCCACTGGCGGCAGTCGGTATATAGAGGAAAACAGAGCAACATGGATGGAAGTATATATAGAAAAAGAGAGGACAAGTCGAGGACGGAAGAGTCTGAGCCATGGGGGCAAAACCTCGTGCGGCCAGTATAGCAGCCGTTCGTGTTTGCGAGCTCTGCCTTCCGAATCGAATAATCTATAATCCGATATCGACTCTGAATTTCTCTGCGGCTTTTCCGGCGGTGAGGCTGGCATAAGCAACTCAATGTCTCGATACCAAAGGCTCTCATCCGGTCTAACAAACCAATAGTTCAATGCATATCAGATGCGCATAGTAAAAAATGCTTATATTCACCGAAATGTATTCAAATTCAAATAAAATAGAAAATTAATAAAAACGTAATTTTTCTGCTAAAAGGCAACAAATTTCAATTTCCGGCATAAAAGAAAAAAAAATGAATTTAAAAAAAAAAATGAATTAAAAAAATATAATTGACTCCAATAGTAATCACAATTGTGAATTGGATTTAGTTAAGAAATAAAATATTTTTTAATACGCGAATAATTGTTCAAAATCGAAAAAAAAATTTATTTACTATCGATATATTTATTGTAAATGAAAAAAAAATCTGATTTAAAACGCACAGCACGCATTTGTTTTTCACTCGTTCTTCTTCGCGTATCAAATTATTTTTAAAAAAAGTTTGCAATTCAGTTGTTTCTCGAGTTTGAAAGATCGTTGGAGCGTCGAAGTCAAGTAGGCAAATTCACAACGGAGAGCAATAGCTATGCATATGCGTGTATTCGTTGCGGTCCGAAAGGATAATCGAGGAAAAGGGTGAGTGCAGGCAGTAGAATGATTCGGTTGAATTGTTCTATAGATTCTACGAGAGTTTCTGCGAGGTGGTTATACCTCTTGCCAGCGTAACTATACACTCTCGACTCTCAAACGAGATAGTCTGCGAAATAAATTGGAGCTACTCGAATGAAATTTTGAATTAGAAGAGGTACTCGAGAGCTCGTTACGAAAGGGAAGAGAAGGGGCACAGTAGCGGCTCGACGAGAGTCTGTTGAAATAGACTCATCATCTTCGCGTCGACGGTGTAATGAACTCGTTTGCCGTTGCGCGCGACGGCAACCCTTCGAGTTGTACCGGTGAATAACGGAAAATAATGAAGAAAATATGAAATATTCGATGCAGCGAGAAGAGTAGTGATCGGTGCAAAGAAATCATTCTTAAGAATACGAGAAACTTCATATATTACCACGGAGTGGAACTTCGTGACGTGTTTTTAGCTCGCGATGTCTCGAGAATGGAAACTCGAGAAGTGGTCTCGTCGTTGCCTTTCCGAGTGTCTGTCGCCGCAAGGATTCTTGTTTTGTACAAAAAAAAAAAAAAAAAAGAAGAAAAACTTGGATGGCCTCGAGTTGCTTCGGATAATCTCGACTCATTTATCCTCTCGGTGCAAATAGCTCGAGGATATTTAAACTGTTCTTTACACCTATCGTGCCGCAGAAATAACAGGAATAATTGAAAATAAATCAAAATTGGAAAGCATTAGGGGGAAAAAAAAAATGTCTGAAAAAAAAAAAAATGTAGAAAATTACGTAGAAAATTATAGTAACGTTAACATTAGCTCCGTAAATAACGATATACCGTTAAAATAGTTTGTTAATCGATACAAATGTATCGGATATCGTGTGTAAACCGAAGAGAATTTTGTACGCCCGGAAGGCGAGAGATACACGGCACGCATACAATATAAGAGTTGAGAGTCCCTGTGGTTGAAGTACGCAGTCGTGCGTGCGTGACAGACTCCGAATACTGGGTATCACGTTCGTGAACGAGAGCCACATACTACGACGATAACGTATTACTACGGTACGCCGATTACGTACACTCTGGTAGCACTTACGTGGCGCTTACGCGCGTAAAGCGTTACTCCAGGCCATTGGTAGTGAAATAAGACGAGCTTCACAAGGAAGCGGAAAATACGTGCTCGACGTAAAAAAAAAAAAAATGGACAGCCTGATATCTTTCTATCGAATTCACTTGCGTGATTTTAGACTTCCTTTTTTCTACAGGATTTATCGGAGTTATGATTTTCGGTTTAAACAGCGATAAATATTTTGCCAACAGCGATTCTACCGATTGTGCGCATTGTCAATGATAGAGTATTTTTTCATTTTTTAAAATAAAAAAAATCGATCAATTTGATGTTTTCTCCGATTTTTTTTTTTTTTTTTTTTTTTTAGAACGTGGGCTCTATTTTTTTTAATTAATTAATTAAAGAATTAATTCCCGATACAAAAAATCAGATTAAAAAAATGAATAACAAAATTACAATACGTCGGGAGTAAAAGCCCCGATTTCCCGAAGTTGTATATAAGGCGTAAAACTTCGAGAGGGTAACGAGAGAGGGTATGAAAGCGTTTATACATACGTATCGTACACGCGACCCAACAAAAAGGACACGAACGATAGTCAGGATCGAGAAAAAAAGCTCGTGAGCGTTGTGTCGCGCGGGGCTTTGAAATAAAGGGGAGTCGCTCCCTCTACGGCCGCTAAAAAGTTTGATACCTTTTTACCAGGCATTGTTGCCATGCGGTGAGAGAGCGAATCTTTCGCATGCTGTGGATGCTGCGCGTGGTGCTTGTCGCTCGATGAGGGGCTTTTCTCACAGTCGCCGAGATAAGGCTTTCACCCGCTACCCGTTTGGTTGAGGGAAGGATAGAATAAGGAGAGGGGTATAGAGAGAAAACGACCAGTGAGCCATTGCGCTTTACCCACCATCGCTGTATGCGACAACAGAAACCACCGCGACGACGACGCTGTGAAACAGATGCCGATAAGAGCAGTCGCAAGGGTGGGTTAACAGTGAGTGAGAACAACGGGAACCCCTGTAGTCTTTCTCATCATCCTCCACCCCCCCCCCCTCCACCATCCCCTCCCTTCGTCGCCTCAACCCCTTTTATCCCGTCTCTTTTTAGCCTTAACATCACAGCCCACGTTTCCTACACCCGCATGGAAATTACCTCCTGATGAGAACACGTATAATATAACACTTGCACACCTCTTTCCCCGGCCGCTGCTAACCCCGTGTCGCTTGATGACGCGAATAAAACTCAGATTTTACCTTTTTTCATAAAAAACGATCGTAAAAAGGGTTAAAAAACGAGAATTTCTTGAAGATCGAGGACCAGATTACGTTTAAATTGGGTAGTTATGGTCTTTACATTTTCCTTAGTCGCAGAAATTGTATAAATAATTCTTGAATTTTTTATTTTGAACATTGTACCGTTTTTGGGTTAAAAGATATGGTTAATCTGCTAATTTTTTAAATAATTCTACAATTTGGGAACAAGTTTCCGATACCGTTGGAAAATGCGAATAATAGAATTCAACAGGCGGATACTTTTTTCTAATTTGTGAAATTATTTTAAACTCTTTGCAGATTAACCACCTTTTAGTTTGGGATTTTTTGCAAAATTTTTATTTTGCTTCTTATTTTTTCGTTTTTATTGTGTATTGGATATTTACCTTTTTTCGAAAAGAATTTCTTTTAATCTGCGACTGTGAAATATTTTACGGTCTGTAGAATAGAACGGACGTGCAACAGAGTTGCAACCAACGATGTGTATCTTCGTAATAAATTTCCATCTGCGCAATAAACTACCAGATTTTTTAATCATATTTTTTTATTACTCAAACCGTTTGAATATTGAGAAGCTAAATTGCCAATCATGCTGAGCAACCATCGAAGTTTGTAATAGAATCGAAGTTTACCCGGAAGCGGGTCAAAGGCTACGAGCTTCGAGTCGTCGTCAAATAAGTCCCCTCGATACGACACGATCGTGCAATGACCCTCCGGGTAAATTAACCTCACGAATTGGAATTCCAAATTGAAAAAAAAAAAAAAACCCGTATATATGTATATCTATGCGAATAATCAACAATTGTCTAACGCCAAAAGAGTTACCCCACCGTAATTCACGAACCACGACGATCGCGCCGTCGGGATTTCTCGGGAGTACGAGCGCAATGTTGTTAACACAAAAGGAAACGCACGTACCGATAAAAATGAGATCCAAGAAAAGATTCCGCAAAGCGTGATGACAAGAAATATCTTTTCGTCTGTATATAATAATGTCCTGCGCGAGTTTTTCATGCAGTATCGCGGAAACAGAAATACAAACTTGGGGGTCGGTAAGCAAGTAAAAACGATGGGATATAGCGATATACATATATAGCGATGGGGTTAAAGGTGTATTGTTGCCATTGCACTATTGTCAACGTACGTGACGACGCAACGCCCTTAAAACAAAGCGTCTCGGGAACGACGCTGCGCGCGGTAGTCAACGGAGAATGCGCAATTACGTACGCGGGAGTTCATATATACACTGTGCATCGTGAACATGTATATCGAGGTTCACTCGTTCTCTCATCGTGTCTAAAGCCGACTTTCCGTCTCTCTTTTCCTCGTCCCCCTTCTCTCCCCATTCCTCCCTCCTTCACCGCGCATGCACTTGGTCGCTCGCTTTGTAAGAAGTTCTAATTAACGGCCCGTGCCTTCGCAAGTATCACGCAAGTAAGACTGCAACCCAAGATGCATGAAGCTCCGTCTACTCGTTTGCCCGCAAACGTTCGTCCACATCTCGCGTACTCTCGCAATTGAAGATAATATATATATGTAATTACGTCTTCGAGTTCCAATCGCATACCTTACATCATAGAATAAAATTGTACTATAGCGCAATAAAAAACGCATAAACGCAAAGATCTTTATTCATTTGCAATTGCTCGTTTAATCGGTTTCCGATTTTATTGCCCCCCCGAGTGAAAGAAACGCGTGGCCCGTTATCATGTTCATTATCGCGATCGTTACTATTGTAAAACTTCTAATTAATTTTAATTAGACTTTTTAGAAACATTGAAAAGCTTTGATGTGCTTAAGCCTTGTTTATAGCCCTTCGGAATATTAATACATTTTTTTTTAGTATCAGAAAAAAGGTTTTCCGCGCAAAAAAATTAATGGAATTAGTTACACATTTTCCCGATTTATTTTTTGTTCAATTATTTACGAAATAAAAATTCTCCGTAATTCGACGCTATAAATTTTGAAAAATTGTCGCAAAAGTCGGAGAGTGTAAACTAGAATAACCCGGATTTACTGCACGAGTTTCATTACATGAGAAAATTCGTGTTTTCCAAGAAGACTTTTCTTTCAAGATTTCGCGAAGCACGATTTTTTTTTTATTCACGTTTTTTCGCTGTAAATCGGGTAAAAGTGTCGTTAAAGTTCAAAAAGTGTGAACTGCATATCGTTGTCTAGGGTTTGCCGTGTACGATAGAGCTTCTCGTCGGTACCGGAAGTTCCGTCTGGTGGCCACGCGGAGAACGTTAGAACGTCGCACGGTTAGTCACGTGCTCGGGAGGGCGTGAACGCGTGACGCTTGCCGGATTTTCCGTGCGAAAATATATTCGTCTCGTTTTATCAACGCCTCTGTGCTGTGTTCTCTATCCATTTTCTCGGTCTCTCTATAAACTCGCGTCGTCGGCGTCGTCGCAAGGCAACGCGCGCGCGTTTGCCAACCCTCCGGCTGAGAGGCATTCGCCTGTGCTTTCCGTCTGCGCTTCCGCGTCTACACGCGCTCTGTGCTGAAAATTTTCCACTTCGCGAACATATAGATAACGAAGAAGGGACTCCGAGGTCTCTCTGGTTCTTCAAACTTTTCCCAACTTTCCGCGAAGCGAACGAAACCCCCCCTACGGCTAGTTGAACGAAGGGCCTTACACTCCCCGCGGCGAATATTACGCGGCCACCCCGCTTCCCTCTGTCCATACGAGAAATTTACCGTTGGAGTTCGAGAAAGTCGCCCACGGTGAAAGAAAAGCGCCCAATGCTATCAGAGGGGTGGGAGAGTAAAAGGGTGGAAGCGCGACAGGACGAAAGAGAAATGAACTCGGGAATTCCTCGTAATATTAACGCCGACGATTCACGACGAAGTCTCGTCGGAAGCTTTTTGCTCATTATATATTATATTCTTTCTATTTCATGCAAAGATATTTAACGCTATGAGTGGTTATAAAGATCCATCAGTGACGATAGAATTAAGCGAAGGCGGAAGTTTGGCTTTATATACCACGCGGAAAGTTTACTCGCGGGACTGTGAAAAAAATATTAAGAGAAGCCGATAAAATTTCACGTTGCAGCCGCAAAGTGCAGTTAGACGCGAGAGTCATCTTTGCGCGGGACTTTACGTACCTTTATTATTAAAATGAAAAAAAAAAAAAAAAAGAACCGGTTAAGATGGTACAGTGACGATAAAAGGATAAGCGCGAGAGGCGCGATATTGCTCGATGCTTTGATAGCTGAGAACACCGATACTTCCGACTGTAAAGATATATATGTGTATATAAATAGTTGAAGGTGTTGCAGATAACGTTTTAAGCGCGAAGGAAGAAGTGATTACTGAGAGTAGCGATAAAAGGGTGTTGAGAAAATGAGCGTTTCTCGGCGTCGGCTCGTTAAGAGAAAGAAATACAATGCATCGTCTGTGGGAGAGACGATGAGAGAACGAAAGAGATGAAATTATCTGCGGAATTGCGAGAGGACTTTATGGTGGTATTCGTGAGTACAAACGTCAAGTAGCGTCGCCAGCTGAGAGCTGTCAATACATCGAGTGGTTTGGTATACACTGCCGATGGCGTGAGCTATTAATATACGATCGTCATAACGGAAGTGAGTATACAGTCGGTAGTTCAACGAGAGTTCCGGCGATTGTCGGTCCGTTGACCAGAGAGCTCCACCTATTATATGCTCTCGTCATCGATTAGGAATCAAATGATCTGCAAGATATTTCTTGCCGCTTTATTAACACATTGAGGAAACGAATTTTTCAAGAAAAGATTATTAATCGCACGGATCGTTAAACTTCGAGCCTCTGAAGCGTAGTCATTCATCGATTCTGACTCTATAAATTACTGCAGTGTACTGTGCAGTATATTACGAATTAAATATTAATATACCGGTACCGGAAGTGTTTATCCGTGAAACATGTGTTAAATTTTAGAGAATTATCTTTCGCAATTTTACGAAACAATTTCAAGTTTTTCGAGAATATTTCTAATTTTAATTTCATTTATTTTATGATTTTTACAAAATATTTTGTTGAAGTTTTTCGATTAATTTATACTGAAAAAATTACTTCTTATACCGGTACACATGAACCATGTAAAATATTTAATATAAATGTGTCTTGAAATTTTAAATTTTTTGCAAAGTAATTATAAATTTGGGAATTTTTATGTATTTAATTTTTTTTATTTTAAGTTTGTTTTGTAAATTTACACGCCATGGTATTTCAATTTTCGATTAATTTACGATAGTTGTTAATTTTTTATTTCTGAGTGCATTAAATTTGTCATTAAATTCATCTCGATGATTAATAATCGACTTTGAACGATTGAATAGTTGTCTAATGCTCTGTGAGCAGACATCACCGTGAAAACCGTGAAAACCGGAAGTGGTGAAACGCCGAATAAAACGGGGCGTCAACGCTTCGCGGTCCTCCGTGCTTCGAAGTTCAAGAGACTTCATTTCCTGATTGAGTTCCGTTTCTCGCGCGCAACCTCTCAATTTCTCTACTCGGCGTGTATAACCGATGCTGAATGTCGCAAATTTCTGTGACATAATCACCGAGTCATCCGGTCGAAGAATACTCGACGCGAATGCAGGGCACAGGTTCCGCGGTGGGTAACTTTATTGTATTATCGACGTTGGGTCTCGAGCGAAAATTGAATTCTCAAAGGAAATTGGAATTCGCGAGTGATGTATATATACACGCGAATGCGGGTGCAACGATAATAAACTTTTCTCGTTTTTTTTTTTTTTTTTCCTCGAACCGTAAACCTCGATATTGCAAAATATGCAAACGATATACACATATGAGATACGAATAAATTCGCTACTCACGTAACGATGATATTCGTTGGAATTTACATTATATAATATACCGATCGAATAAAAAAAAAATTTGCAAGTATTACTCACCAGATTATGGCGACCAGATGTTTCATTCTCCGGTCAATCTGCACAAACGGAAAAAAAATGGTCCGTTAGCATAAATTCTCAGCATAGTTACAGCAAAAAAGAAAACCGGTGCGTGTTTCGCACTCAAGAATTATAGTAACGAACTCTTCGTGACTCTAGAGAGTTCGATATCTCGACGACGATGAGCCCGAGAACTGCGATAGGCACGAACTTTCAATTAGGATTAATTAGATTCTGAACGAATAAAGTTCCAAATGAATTTGTAGTTAATATGACTACGAAAACATTCCAATTTCTCTTGAAACACGCGATTCCCTTCCGAAGAAAAAAAAAACAATATGCTGCGTAATAAATGAAAATATGGGGCAATGTGATTGTTTCTTTCGTCAAATGATTGCTTTCCACGAAAATAAAATTATATGGTTTAGATTAAAAAAAAAATTTCATACCGGAAATAAAAAAAAAAATTTTCGACGATTACCTTAAAATTTTTTTAATGTGATTATTCGACAAAAATAGAGCGATGAAATCAATTTTTAGTCAATTACCCAACGATTGGATAATTTTTTGAAAATAATTAGGATGGAAATGAATTGGAGAGCAATTGCACCCATTTCTGCACCGAACGTGCGCTCGTTGCATCAATCGACAATAATTAAATGGTACTTGCTGCTTCTAATTCGGTGATCGAGTAGTTTCTATTGTATTCGCATGTCGCACAGCCTCGTGATCGATCGTATCGTTAGCATTGTACATTGACAACGGTAGCCTCCGACGGCTTCGATGGCATTGCACAGAAATTGCGAAGCTCCCCGCCCCCGAGAGACTTGCAACAATGGTCAGTACAAGAGGAAACTGCCATCAGCATGAGAGTTTCATTTGCCTCTTCCAATCAGCGTTAATTAGACTCTCATTGTTTCAGTTGTGCAATCCATACTGAGTGTACATCGCGTCGATATTTACCAGGTAGACGATAATGGCAATTTACCGCATTGTTTCGATAAATTTTTAGTTCATACGCACGAAAAAAAAAACATCTTGAAGAGTAACGAGCGATGAGAATTATAATCGAACGATTTCGTATCGTGATTTATCGATAGCTCATTAGCCTTTCGGGCCAATGACATCGTAAAGTTCTCGTAACAATAATATCTCTCGAGGGTAAACGTGACGCGAGTGAGATAAAGAGTTAATTTTTAAATGTCGACGAACTCTTCTTATATTTCTCTTAAGGCAAAAATTTGTCGATAAAATTTAACTAATTGGGATCGACAATGTCGCGATGAAAAAAATTAGGCGCAAAGAAAGTTCGATAGCTCGCAGCGTCCTCGAGATATCAGCTCTCGTTGTTGTGAGACTGTAAAAAAAAAAAAAAGCCTCTGGTATGCGATAGTGACAAATCGGATGTGGAAAAAAAAAGCCACCATGCCGTCGTTTCCCGACGCTGATGGCTCATAATCGTTATGCATTTATGCTTTCGATAACGAATCCATAAACAATCGAACCCTCCGAACGTATAAATTCCGTGATACGTTTATGATTTATCATCGGTCGCATATTTCGCTCTCGGCGTATTACGGAGAAATGGCGAACAGCTGTGCTTCCATTGAATGTTAATTCGAATCCGACCCCAAGACTCGTCGGAGTAATGAGGAATAAAAATCATTAACTTACGGATGATTAATGCCGTTAATTAATTATGTCTGCTGCAGAACGCGAGACTTTCGTTTTTTCGCAAAGAATCATATTTCACGAAAAGTTCGACCGAAGTTTTTTTTTTTTTTTAATTTCTTTTTTTGCTTTTTTTTTTCCTGTCTTCTACAAGTTTATCTACTCGGGAACGTCCGATAGTTGTTTCTCTACTCCTTACATTTTTCTTCCTTTCTTGGAGTATTATGCCAGAAGCAGTGGAAGAAGCGGCGATCGAGTTACTTCGAGAGAACGGAAAACTCTCTTTTAGTTAAGTCTCCTTAACCAAACTCCATGGCTCGTCGTCGTCTTCGCGCTCAACCGAGGAAAGTCCGTTCAAATGAAACTCATCTTGAAAGTTGTTGAAATTTCTACCGAACGAGTTTCAAGGTTCATTGTCGTTAGTCCTCCCCACCGTTTCTCTCACTCCACTTACCGAGGAAGTGGAATTTTGCCGTTTATCTGTGTCGCTGTATTGCTCTTCTGCTTATGACACGTTTTCACACGTTTGCGTGTCTACTTATCTACCGTGAAACAACGAACATTGATGTAATTGCGTGTAGTTACAACGAAACACGAGTTTCGACAAACAAAACGCGATTTCTACGATGCATTTAGAGAGCTGAAACAGCTTCGTTAGCAGTCGAAATTTTCTTTTAATTTTAACATCGTCACCGTCAATTAGTTTTAATGATAAGCAAATTGTAACTAATTACAATATGCAGATTTGAAAATTCATTTTGCATTTTTAAAAAATATTTATAGTAAAAAAAAAAAAATGGCCACCGGGAAACAGCTTTCGGAAATGAAAGTTTGTAACCGAATGCCAAAACCCTTTAACCGCGAAATTCGTGTTAATACAACTCGAATTTGTCTCTTCCTGAATATCTTTATTGCTTTTCCGGTCAGTAGAGATGATGAAAAATAATTACGCTCGATCCGGCTTTTCCACAAATTTTCCGGTCATCCTGTTTATTCGTCTGTATTTTATTATCCAATATTGCAAACCGATTTCCGCGACACGTCACACTGAGAGAGATATGTTTGAAAGGGATGAATGTCGCATTGAAAATGCACCAATGAGACGATTTAACGAGGCGTGTCGAATTGCTCCAAAAATTAATGGAGAATAAAAAACAAAAAGATCACTTAAAAGCGCCAATTACCGGTCAATAATGTTAACTCTACTTTTTTTCTCGTGTTCTCTTTCCAACGCTTTTCCACTTTATTTCCGAATTCTCTCATTATTTTTCTCGCTTCCCTATCTCTCTTCGAGTTTCAACGAAAGAGCTCCGTCACGTCGATTTCTGCTAAATCGATTCCGTTAAAAAAATGCCGATCTACACACAGTAGCGGGTAACGTGTATTCGATGAAATGCTCCCGAAGATTAGAGAAATGTGTGCGTTTTCCGCTTACAGGGGCAGCCGCTATCGTAACCCCATCCAATACCGTTGGTGGCGTGGGAATTCGAAGCAATTAGGGACTGATTTATTATTTTAATTGTCTACGTTAATTACCGCGATAATTATTCAACTGTCGGGGGTTTAGTCGTCAATTAAAAAAAAAACAGCGAATGGTACTCTCGTTACTTGTCTTAACTTTCGCAAAAAAAAAAAAAAAAAAAAAGAAAAGGTGTTATTTACTGGCAAATGTTGAAAATAAAGCAAGAAACTAACCTAATTGCCATGTGAAGAAATGCAGAAAAAATTCTTATACGTTGTATACATAATAATTTATAAGAGTCGATTTCTGAGGTCGGGAACCACGTCACTTGCGCGACATGCCCGACTTTTATTTTCCTATATTTCTCAGGCTTTTTATTTCCTGCCTTCGCGTTAGTTACACATTCCAAAGGGAAAAGAAGTATGCGACTGTTACAGACGAGTCACTTCGGAGGCTCTACACTTTAATAATGCAACTCGTTTTATCGATTTTTCCTCGGCGGCCAATATTTCTGTTCTGAGGCTTTGGAGTTTCCGAGCATTAGTCGGATGCCATCGTATTCCCCACCCGGAAGTGGGATTAGAGGGAATAAAGCCTATTACAGTCGATTAGAGAAATTTATAGCTTCCAACCGCCGCTATAGACGGTGCCGATGCATAGCCTACCATCGGTATTATTGATTCTCATTGTTTGACATTCACGTGAGGGTTCGGTACATGCCGTA
This sequence comes from Buathra laborator, assembly GCA_934046635.1. Classification (NCBI taxonomy): domain Eukaryota; kingdom Metazoa; phylum Arthropoda; class Insecta; order Hymenoptera; family Ichneumonidae; genus Buathra; species Buathra laborator. Next base: position 14,838,082 of record OW203900.1, read on the forward strand.
GATCCGGAGATATATGGGCGTCGACCGGTAGCCGATGCGAGGGCCGAACGGCGACGTTAAGTCACTCTTTTTAATTAGTTCTCGTCTGTTCGACTCGTTACTATCTCTCTACTGTTCGTGACGTTGACACGGTACCTCCGGACACTCGTACGCTTTCGGCCATTCGCTCGCTTCGGCTCGTTACAGTACCGAACTCAATTACGGATTGTTCCGGCGGCACTCAACCATACGTCTCATTTCTAACCGTTCTATATGTATATCTCTGATATGACAAAGCTATAAGTTACTCCAGAGGTAAATCGAAAACTATCCCTCGTCATGCTTTGGTCAAACATTCGACCCTTCGTCACGTAATGAAATTAAGTAACTAACGCTGAATAGAAGGTTTCACGGGTGCCTATGGTACCCATGAAAAATTAATTAGCTCCTCGCTTTAAGTCCATCAACGCTAAAAAAATTCAAACGCGAGACTCGTATCTCTTAGTTATACATTCGTCTCTAAATTATCCAACTACAACGAGCGTTGTTCGAAGTTTTATTGGATTTCATCGCAAAATGTATCCCATTGAAACTTCGAACAGTGAAAATTCCTTCGTTATGCAATAATAACAGATCAAGAAATTTTCACGAATTCGAAACTTCGTTCTTCGATGAAAATTCATAACAATAATGCGTATCATGTATTTTGAACTTTAGACAATGAAATTCGGAAAATCATCTCGCATATCGTATTTGCACATTCATCCCGCAATTACACGCAGGAAATAACAACGGGTATCTCTATCCGCACTCCGTGCTTTCTCCATTTTCAATCTCATCTCCTTTTGACGAAAATTCGTAGAGAAATATACCATCCGGAGTTCCCCAACGACGAAAGTTTATCAACGCTGATAGTCAGACGGCAGAGCCCCAGGCAAACGCATACACAGACTCCGTATGAACTGTATCTTCCCATATGGAATATCCTACCGCAGTACAAATAGACATGGAACATACATGCGCGGCAGACCCTCATGTTGCATTAGTACAACGAATGTGCGCCAACATACATGCGGCCTTCATGTACACAGACAACATATCGCAACCGGTAGACAGAGTGCTTCTAAACTTCTACAGCAAATCCTACATTGCCACATCCTTTGCCAGCCTTTGCCACAAAAGTGCTGAATACAACAATCCCATTAGGCATTAAAAGATATTGCAAAAAAGGACATCAATATCTGCCATTTTTGCGCCATTTAAAAAGAAAAGACTGCGACATGCATGCAGAGTTCAAGAATGCAGCCGACACTTCGCCGCCTGTAGGTAGAGAGGGTAGAGAGCTGTTCTAAACATCTATAGGAAACCCAACGCTGTTATCCAAGTAAACAAAAGTGCTGAAAGCGCCGAGTGCTCAAGTGCTGAAGTGTTGTCGGATACGACAATCCGATTAGAAATGAAGAGACGTATTGCAAGAGCAGTTCTCAATATTTGTCACCTTTGCTTTATGCTACAAAAGAACAACAGAAAGCCCTCAATCAGGAAAACCCTTTAGCGAAGAATCTCAAAGCTTTCAACTTCTCACGGCTGACGTCGATGCGAGCGCTGCAGAGAATGTTAATGCTCTCGTATCACTGTCATCACGCGTTGTTCTCTCGTCTACGCTGGGAGGCTATTGTCGTGAGGGTTTGGATCAGCGGCAGGAGCTCCAGCAGCTAAGCTGCATGGACCGCTGCTGTTGAGCAAAGGGAGGAGAAGCTTGAAGCTGTCTCTCCCTCTCTCTGGTACACAAGATGATGCTGAAGAGCAACGAGCAAAGCAACAACGGATAGAAGGGCCGCATGTTGCACGCACATGGCATAGCGACAGCGTCAACAGCCATAGCCTCGTAGGTCTATCACTGCGTAAGCCTGAAGCCGTAATAACGCTCGCTTGCCAGTCCAGTGGGTACCATAGCCATGGAGTTGCGAACTGAACTAAGCGTTACAGTTATTGAACGTTTAAGAGACGACCAACGACTAGTTGTCGTCACAGTTTTGTCTCTTACCTTCTAAAGGCTCTCTGAAGACATTTATTTCAAAATGGCCAATGACTGGGCGGTTTATTTCTATGGATATTTCTCCTGGTATGGCAGCGCACGCACGTTGGCGCTCGAGCACTGCCAACGACGCACCGGGGACATTCGAGTGCTAGACATCCGGTACAATACCCTCGGGTTTATAATGGGCCTCTATTTCCTCGCATTGTTCGAAGGTTATATTATACGCCCGTAGATATTACATATACACTTTCGAAAGGGAATTGTGTAGATATATAGGAGAATATTAAATGTGACATGCATGAGCATATGTTGGAGACTGCGCTGTGTGGATGTTTTTGCGGGTACTCAGGTGTGCAGATTGCACCCACGTATTCGCATATTATGCGATAGGGTAGGCATCCCGTGCATGTTATGGCACATTGCTAGAGAATCGATTCAGTAGCTAGGAGAGTTGGTAAGAATTTATTTCTAAAAGGTTAGATCAATATTTAATTAATAACTCATAGTAAAAAAAAAAGATTTCATGATTTATTAGACGTAGAAATGCGGCATTGTATGATTTAAGACTGTTAAAGGTCGGGAATTAGACGATATCGGGTTAAATACGAATACCTTAGTAGGTGAAGTTATGCAACGATTTAATAGTTGTAATGGAAAGGAAAGTAACGGCGGCGAATAAGGTGTTAATTACTAATGGATAACCCAAAAAAATTGACCATTTTGTAGACTTGGAATTGGTTTATCGGTTTAAATGCGAATACCTTAGTAGGTGAAGTTATGCAACGATTTAATAGTTGTAATGGAAAGGAAAGTAACGGCGGTGAATAAGGTGTTAATTACTAATGGATAACCCAAAAGAATTTACCATTTAGTAGACTTGGAATTGTTGTTTTTTTTCATAATTAAAGATTTCCTGATAACACACGAACGTGTCAATCAAAGGATTGCCTATCCACGTAGATAACAGTAAGACGCAGCAGGTCTTTGTTGTCACACGGGAAGATAGAGATCAACCGATAACAATGAAAATCGAACGATCGGAGAAAGAACTGCACGCTACATTTCTACGACATTCGGTCATTGTTCGGGTTTGTGGACTCAGCAGCTTATATTACTTTTCCCATTGACTCTTATCATCCGTAGCGGTTTCTCAAGGTTCCGAGGGTCGCCTACGAAAGTCTCGTGCTCTCGATCGTTAATCATCACGAAACTCGGGCGAAGTTTATTATTATAATGCGTATTAATACACGAACTTGTGAGGCACTTGAAAAAAAAAAAGGTATTCACACATGAAGTATCTTTTATCCCGGTTACCCGGTGTTTCTCGCTTTCGCGTAAGAACATTAAAAAAAAAAGCCGTCGGCAAGTGTCCCCCTTTAACGGAATGGTCGCTTATGCAAGACGCGTAACCTTCAGGCCGGGAAAAGGCGTTTCTATAATTCAGCAGGGAAAAAAAAGAAAAAAAAAAGGAAAGAGAAGCAAATGCCCGGGGAAAGTATACGTACTTTTTTTTTTTTTTTGAACGCCTCCCTGCGGGTTAATAAAACTTCTGGAGGTGGAGTGCGAAATGGAAGAGAGAGAGAGAGAAAAAAAAAAAAAAGAAGGGAAGACGAGCTGAGAGAGGAGAACGAGCGAAAACGGTGGCGCACTCGAGGCGCTCCTATAAATATATCCAAACGGGTTGTAGGTACCACACAACCCATCTTGGGCGAAACTCTCGGATGTTCAAGCGCACTTTAACGCTGAAACGACGTGAGAGGACCCTTCCTCCTTCGAATAATCATAAAATTAGAAAGTAAAATCCAACAAAATTTATTTATCCTTCCATTTTTCATATGGATACATTTTATCAGTTTCTTAAGAAGATCATCGGATCAAGTAGTTTGAAACATTTGTTGCGTTCGATGATTTTCGTACTGTGTACAACGACTATATAGATCAATGCAAAATGTCGCTGACCCCTTTGACGTTATCGAGTTCTCGTCGAATAATGCCACACAGAACCATAACTATAGACAGATATACACAATTGCGTTCGTGTAGATCGAGAACAATGCCAAGCAGCAATGGGATCGCGAGTCGGGTATTTCATAGCGCTCGCACAATAATCGAGTATTCTCCGAGGGACGCTCCTGCGAAATAATCAGACCGCGTCTCGAGCTATTATAGGTAGTATAATACACAGTATACGTATATCCAAGAGACACGCCGGTAGTACAGCAACTGGCAGAGCCTCGAGCGCGAGTACAAATATGCCAATCCGTTGGTATTGGCGGTCAGTCGGTCGTGTGGAAATCGATCGATTAACCGCACGAACACGTCTCTAGCGCGTATCTACTACACTTATTTCTGAACTTATCACTGTTATAAAGGGAAGGAGAGGAAGCATTAGAATGAAATTGCCGTTGAAAAGCCGAGCTATTCACTCGGTTATTGAGCTGATTTTTCATTTTTCTTTTCCTTTTCTTCGCTTCATTTAATTCGCAATTGAAGCTCGATGCGCGGATACCGCAATCGATCCCGTTCGCCGAGATCGCGAACGCCGATCTTGGAAGATTAAACGGAATGATTTTCTTTAATATTTGCCAAAGCGACATGGAGAAACTTTGAAGTATTTCGTGGACCAGTGACCAGATCCACGATAGATCTATTTAAATGTTTAAACCGAGGCTGCGACTATGCTATATGACTGCGTTCTATTTCCGGCCGGATGCCCGACCCCGATCTCTCGCGATAAATTCGCCTCGTTTCTATCTCGATATTCCACCGCTCATTTGTTACCTTACTTCCTTACGATTATAATAATTATGTAAGATTCGATGTATATTTCATTTTTTTTTTTTTTTTTTCATCCCTTCGATTTTTAGCCCAAAGTACATACCATAAGCCTCTGACGTCACGCCTTCGTAAAAATAAAAAATTAAATAACCATGTCACGTATAAGAGATTATAAATTATCTTTCCCAACTTTTTGAATTCGTAGTAAATTAATTCTCAAATCCATTAACTAATTTTTATCTCACTATTACCATGTAAATTTAATTCTTTAATCCGATAATATTTTTAACTTCTTTCCGCTACGGAATTGGACCGGTAATTTGTGGAAATAAATAATTTAACTTGGGAGAGTTATGAATAATGTATTAGAACAGATGTTCTTTTTACTTTTGAGGTTATAATTGAATTCTGAATCCGTTATTTAATTTTTATTTCGCTGGCGGATATGCTTCATTATTTTTATAACGAAACTGTTATAACTATATAAAAGAAAGGATTTATTTATGGAGGGAAAAGGAATTTCCGAGGGTTACACGGGGTTACGGCACGGAACTTTCTATCCATTTATCAATCAAATCTTTGTAGTCCTTCGTGGCATATAGTTGGGTTAACAATCCAATCCCAGTGAACGATCTGGGAGTCGAATCTTCGATGTACAGACGAAAGTTCACTCGGATCGACAGAGACATTGTTTCCCCGAGTAAGATTCGCCGCTACTGATTGGAATTGATTTGTCCGAAGTATGCCTCGAGAGCACTCTTGGGAATATGGACCTTGTTGGAAGTGCATATTGTCGCGAGAGAATCAAGGAGACGAGAGAAATACAGGTTGCTACTGCATCGAGACTTCTTGGCTCGCGAGACTCTCGAATGTCTCGACGATACTAACGTATATACCTACAAGGATCCCATACTATATAATACATATGTATATTAAGGCGTAGGAGTGTATATTCAGGATACAATTTCCACGACTCGAGATATATATACGCGTCCCTGCGGAGATCCCCTTCTGGTACCATCTGCAATCCGAACATTCGGCGCACCAGCAAAAGGAAACGGCACCAACTCCGTTGAACTACGACGAGTCAACGGAATATTCTCTACGGGTCACTAGAGTTACGCAAAACCCTTATGTAAGACTCATTCCTGCGGAATATCACATTTGGTGATGTTAAGAGATACCGGAAGTCTCTTCGGCAGAATTTGTCATTTCGTTGAACGAATTATGAAGGTGCGAATGCCAAAGATAGAATACTAACTTCAGATTGGAGACAGAATTTGTGATTTCGGATTAAAAAATGAACAAAATAAATTAAATTAAAAAAAATAAGGTTCTGAATTCCAATCAGAAGTAAAGAGAATAAAAGGGCGTATTTACAGATCGAACTGAATTTTAAACTGAAACTTAATGAACTTCAGTTCCATCATTAACTGCTTCTTTCCGTAGAATGCGTATTATGAACTTCCAGATGTTGGCAATATGTCCTTTTAACACTTTTGATTATTCAAACTTCTAGCGTAAACACTTATAATACTTTGGGCAGTCTGCTTGCACTCGTGTCTAATCGAATGCATACTGTCGATCATAATTACGCCCGCAATAGCCCTACACATCGAGGGGTTCAATACAAAAAAACGTAAACGAGAGCAATAAAAACGCTGGTAATCTATAAATTCATAGCATTTTTTTTGTATTTCATCTCTTGATGTACGCGGACATCGAGGGTATAATCAATACACTCATTGACGTCCGAACGCAATCATGCTAAACATTATGCATGCGTTTGAATAGGAGTTCAAGTACAATGCCCAAAGCATTAACATTGACTGCGTTAGGAGCTTTGAATGACCAAAGGTACCAAAAGGTCATTGCTGATCATTGCGCGTACTGTAGAAAAAATACAGTTTAAGGTCGAACTTTGATCAGAAATTAAAATGCCAACTTATGTTGGAAATTAAATTGAAACTTGCGACGACCATAAATTCGGCCGAAGGAAGGATAGAAAAAAATCATAGCTCACTTCAGATTGTAGACAAATATTGTAATAAGCACCGTGAAAAATGACTTATTACTCTTGAACTTGAGTTGGAATAGTGTTTTTCTTTGTAACTGATAGAAAGACCCTTGAACCGAGCAGCTGATGGGGCTTATAGGCTGTTTAACAGATCACTGTCGCCCGTGTCTTGCATCATGAAGAGAATCTACAGGCGAGTTTCATGCCCGTCTGGTGTCACTATTCCAGTCGCAAGAGATGTTTCTCTAGCAGAGTCGCAACTGAACATCAACAGCGGAAAGCCCTCACCCAGTTATTTATATCTATAAGTTCGACTCCGGTCACACGCGAGGCCCGAGGCTTGTGGGAGGTCTTCATCGCGAGTCCGACGAGTCCAAGAAGACTGAACTGCTCCATTGGCTCAACAGAGCCATCAGTAATGAGTTACGACAATTAACCAATTAAATTTTTACTTTGTGAAACTTCGCGATGTCGAAAAATGTACAAAATTCAATTCCATGGTAACTTTGGAAAGTCTTTTCAGGCTTCAGGGGCGTCTGAAAACATCCAGAAACATTCTGTTCGGAGTTTTTCAACAGACTAAGATCTCCCTCAATGGCTAATCCGACAAAGCCCCCTTGCGCTCTATCGGATCCGTTACCACGTCTCGCCTCTGTACGAAGCTTTACCACCACTGACCCTTCCGTATTCACCTCATCCCCTTGTTTACGACATCCACGTACATCTCTACGCGCGTTGAACCGATTAATCTTCCTGTTTTCCGGGTTTTAGCTGTCGGACACGGAAACGATACCGAGAGGCACAAGAACGACCTGTACAGAGAAATAAACGCCGACTGGTCGAAAAAGATCGAGCTGAGAATTAATTGCTTGATTTTTTTTACGGATTTTTTATATTTTTTTTTCTTTCTTTATTTCGTTCGTCCGCCATACGACGAGGGTTCATGCAGCCGTCTGCCAGGAAGTATTGGAAAATGATTTTTTTTATTTATCGTTTTTAGACGTGGAGAGCTTGTAATGGGTAACGTACGGTAGAAGAATCGGATGAAAAAAATTAAAAGAACATTGATTGCTCTATAATGCTCTTGAAAAATCAGACGAACGAGTTGAATGACGAACAACTTTTCCGACAAGCTTGGCGTGTAGTTTTTTTTTTACCTTTTTTTCGCTTCGCAATGATACCGCAAAATCGAGAATCCGCTCACGTCGATCAGTAATGTATTTTTTTTTTTTTTTTTTTTTTTTTTTTTTTTTTTTTTTTTTTTTTCATTTCGCGAAACGTTCGCGTCGCTTCAAAACAGCTGAACTATATTTATAAATGTATATCCAGAATTGAAAGTGTGCGTAGTTACTTTTTTTTTACACCGGAACGAATATGTCACTTGCACGTTCGTCGCAGGCGTTGCTTGCGATATTCAGTTTTTAAATTACGAGAGTGTTTGACGGCTTGACACATTCGAAAAATGTTATTCCGGCGTTATGCGCGTGTGATATGTGAATCAATAATTCTAAAAAGAAATGACTTAAATATATTACATTATATTTATTTATTTATTTATATTTATTATTATTATTACATAATTTATTTTCAGTTATTGTTCTATTGCATTATTAATAATTATTTTTACGCTAATTATTGTTAACAATGTTTTTTTCTTTGAAACATATCGAAATTGAAGAGAAAAATTATAGTCTGCTCGCCAAAGGGCTGTTAATTAAAATCTCTACACTTTATTTCAATTTTTTTTTTTTTTTACGATCTTTTGAAATACTTGCCGCAGTAAAAAAAAATGAAATGAATTTTTTTGCGACTTGGTGGATCAGCGGTTAAAAACGCAATGATACTTTTACAATCGCGAATATTCATAGTCTCTCTCCCTACCTGCGGTTAACAAGTTACTTTTTTACACGCGTTAAACAAGCTTATAAAAGAAACACGATGAAAATAAAAAATTGAACGAGTTCAACGGAGTATAACACCGAGTCGACACCGTTTTCATTTTACCGGACGGTACGACGAACGGGTGATGGGCTCTCGTGAAAAACTTCCCCCAGGGAATGACGAGTTTCGCCATACTACAGCGTGGATTACGAAGGATCGGTCCATATACTGACTTAACTGGAACGTGTGCAACGATGAGTGCAGTATGAAAAGAGAGAGAGAGAGAAGGCTATGTGCAAAAAGACTTTACGACTGATGTGACAAGCGAATGTTTCTTCTTACCCTCAGGCGAAACTATCACAGTTAACATTTTTTTTTTTTTTTAACTTCTGTGATAACGTATTTGGGTGAATTTTGTCCCCTGTGGGCCCCTCAAACGCTCCTATAAACTCGGCTTCATCGACTGGAAGCGAAACGGGGTTGAAATTGGGTTGACCTACATATCGCAGATTCTGAATCTCTAATCCGGAAGCCCCGGAAGTTTGATGCCCGACGAAATCAACGTTCTACAGTTATGTAGCATGGAGATTTCGACTTGAATGTACGGAAAGCCTTTGGCGTATGAGCAAAGCTTCGTTATAGAGAATTGATCAACGGATGGAGTTACAGCAGCACCAACAATTTCAAAATACGGGTTCCCGATGTTTAAATATCATTTTACATTTTAACGAAGCATTCGAAGGATTTCATCGATCCATTTTCATACCCAACGATACAATGAGGACAATGTAAAATTATTATTAAACAAAACCATGCCATGGTAGTCAGATCGGGGCGAGTTGAAACAAACGTTGCAAAGAAAAAAAAAAAAAAAAGTTACGATTTTACGCAGTGCGTATGGTACCGTCTGGAATTACGTACCATAGCAATCTAATTTCATAAAATCCCATATTCCCTGCGTGGATTCTACTATTTTTTTTTTTTTTTTTTTTTTTTTACAGCGTGGGTTTCAACTCGCCCCGGTCTCCCTGCCGTTAACCGTGTTAATAAAAATTTGAAACCATCAATACGTAATATAGATAAATCGAAGAACACTATAAAATTTAATAGGAAACAAAAACAAATCTCTAAGAAATGTTGGGCTCTCCGTCGTACTTGCCGAAGCTATCGCCATAATAGAAACTAATGGATGACCCGATAAACAGGAGTCGAGTGGCGTCGGGGCACGAGGACGCTCCACTTTTCTGGGGGGAGAGGAAGAGGGTGGCGCGCCAAAGAGGGAGAGACTCTCGTTGTATAATAGACACTGCGTGAAATTGTCAGGTCGAAAATCGATATCGTTAAGGGGGGTGAGAAATGTGAGAAGCGTTCGATATCTCAGAACACTCGCGGCGCGCTTGTCCACCCACCCCCGGCGTCAAACAATGAGAAACTGTGAATAAAGGGAGATATCCAAGCGAGTTAGAGCCCCGAGAAGAGGCCGTGGAGAACTGAACGTAGGGTATTTGCTTAACCCAGTTCTCCACTGTTTCTATCAACCGTTGACGATCTCTCCTATTCCTCATGGTGTGAGACAAAAGCGCACGCGTCCCCACCCTATACACACATATACACGTGCCAAGCGATACGACTTGCCTGATAAAAAAAAAAAATGGTGACTCCGAAAAAAATAGAGATTCATAGAAAAATCAGAGATCAAAGACGCGAAGCGGACATTTTTCCAAGTCTCGTTGGTAAAAATCGGCAAGTAGTGAAAAAAATCAAATAAAATCGTTGTGTGAATTAAATTCGAATGCTGTATGTACATATAACATTCAACAACTGCACGTGTAATTTCGCATTGCAACGGTTGGCAATAAAATACGCATTATACGATTAAAACGGCTACCGGTCAGCACTCGCGGGACTTTCACCGATTGCGATCGAGGCGGACGGGAAGCTAAATGTTATTATTAGTACGCGAATGCGCGTGGTTTATAAATCGATGAGTGGTTTGAAAACTCACTTCTTCGTGTCTCTACTACTATCTATTATAGCGAAATAGACCTTGGAAATTGCTGTCTCTATGTTACGTTACGCGTCTGTGTCTTATCATTATTATAATATTAAATTCTTGAATGAATACGTTGAACGATAGTTTGCCATAAACGTCGAAAGGTTCTCGAAAGGTTCAACGGCGCTTGACCCTTCGAACTGTTACGCAAGCCATTTCGACGTTAACGCGTTGATCTTAATATATCTCGAAGTCCCTCGGGTAATTATACGCTTCGTAGCGTTTCGGGGGTCCCTTCCTTAAAATTTTAACCTATATGGTCAGATAAACAGCGCCGAAGGCCCATACGTGACACGAATGCACCACCTGGCAGCTCTGGATACGAGTCATTGTTTGAAACGGTTTCTTCGTCACAGATGCACAATGACAATATCGTCGACAGACGGCTTGGATATCGTGATGATAATATATAATCGCACGTAACTGTTATAGCATCGCGCAGGCCTCATTCTTGTTATATATGATATTTCGACTCGATTTCCGTAATTTTATTGGAATTAAAGAAATATTTTACTTGTGCTCATCTTTATCCCAATTGTTAATATTTATGATATCTTTTTGAAAAAAAAAAAAAAAAAAAAAAAATTGGAACAAATCAATTAATTTTTATTTATTTTGCGCAGTTCTATTTATATTTTTAAAAATTTGCTTTCATTCTTAGCTTAATTTTTAATATTTATAATTCCGATAGTTTCAAATTTTTATTTTAAATGATTGAATTTTTATGGATTCAAGTAATTTGGTTTAAATCAAAGAAATCCTTTATTCTGGTTCAATCATATGGTCGTGTGGTCGACATCGAAAAAAGATCACGAAAAATGTAAAAAAAAAAACCGCCATTGCAATTTATCGAGCTGACCAGCGTAGCAATTCTTTCGGCTTTTCGAAAAAGCAAAAAGAAAAATCCTTGGATAGAATAAACGTGATCCTTGAGTTATGAATCGCCGAAGAAAAGCCAAAGTAATATAATACTGTATATACTTACTGTACAGCACGAACGAGCGAGTGAGCGAACGAACAAAAGCCTGGCGGAGACAGCGAAGACGAACGAGTATATGAAATGTCGTAAGCAACGGGGACCAACGGATTTATGATTTATGAATCGTCTTAACCGTGTACTCCACCCCCATACGATATGCACCTATTTTGTATGCTATACATACTTGTGACGGACGTAAATACTATCGCGATAAGATTCACGAGTTTCATCCGTCGGATTTTTCCTGAAGTACGGAGAATGTGGTCTTACAGATCGTTATAAAAATCTTAATAAAAAAAAAAAATTCAAATCGAAATGCGCAGTAATACAATAGAAAATCAACCGGAGGAGAGAAAGAAATATAAATCAGAATAATTTCTAAATAAAATTAATGTAAATGAGCATTTCGTATTGAATATAAAAAAAAATAATATTGTTTTTTTTTTATTATTATTGTAGATTTCTTTTTTGTGTCCCTTATTATCGAAAGTGGGTTAATTCGTAAGAGTTTGAGTGGTACCTTTTGTATACTGACAATATCTCAACGGTTCAAAGTGGAAGAAAAAAAGATAAAAAAGAAAAAAAAAAAATGCGAGGCAATTTTTATCTTCTTCCCTCTTTCGATTCCGTCTGAAAGGAAGAACGAGTGGCTGTCCTCTATCATTTAATTGGCTTCTCTCGCTGTTGGAATTAGGAACGCGGACTCTCGCTCGCGTGCGCCTTTATCGAAAAAGAGAGTACCGTCGCGGGGAAGAGGAGCAGAAGGACGAAGGGGAGAGGGGACGCTACCCGTTAACTCGTTAAAATCCATTTTACCCGTGAAGAAACTGGGTTACGAGGCTTCAAATCGATTTCGAGCGTACAGCAGCCTCGTGGCTTTTATATATCTCTTTCTCTCTTTCTCTCATTCAACGTACGGCACACGATCCATAAATTCGCGTCTCGATCTCCGAGGGCGCGGGCGAGAGATGCTCTCTCTCTGGTTTCGAGTTTTCTCATTCGAGTTCGAAAATCGGACGGAAATGAAAACAGATGGGAAATGTATCAGTTGCCTTCACAGCTGCAGTTACGGGCGGAGAGATAATATATATATATGTATATAGTTAGCGATACAGACATAAACTTTGCACCAATTTCATTTGCTGGCTTCTCGCTGTATCAATCAAATTTTCCATTTTCTATCCGAAGGTACAAATGCAATTTTTCTTTTTTTTTTTTTTTCGTCTCGATGTGTAATAATAAATATCCCTGCGTCGTGTCCCAGAAGAGTACATATTTGAGAACAGGAAAACAAATACGAAAAAAAAAAAAAAAAAAAAAAATGATTTCTATGAAAATATAGTTTATCAATGCGCGTTATTGCATATGAGAGAAATAAATTGTTCAATTCAGAGGCAATTTTCGAGGCCGCAAAATTGAATAAAATTGCCGTACGGCTGATTCGACGAGTGACGAGAATTTCAAGAGCACGGAGATCGAGAGAGAATTCTCTCTGTGTGCGCGCGTATGTGTGGTGCGTTTAGCTTCGTACGTACAGCTCTGCAACTGCGATCGCGAAACTGATTCGACATTTAATACACGTTTGGCGAACGCCCGATTGAATTCCCGGTATATGCAAATGTACGTTTCGCCTATCGTTCAGTCCAGACATCGCAAAACAGGAGACTACAGTTTTATGAACTAAACAGCATAACGCACACGCGTGTCTGCAAACGTGTGTATATATACAGTGCAGTGCGTTAGAATTTCGCGCACGAAGTTCATCCCTGACGCGCGCAACGCGAACGAAGAGGAATCGAACAACTGTCGTGAAATCGCGGATCGTCGATATAGTGATCGATAGTCCAAACCGCGAATTTCAACTGGGAGGAGAGAAACTCTCTCGGTCTATCTATCTCACCGAAAGTCTCGTGAAATTCCGGGTTTACCACACATTCGGGTGAAACCATAAATCGTATCTCGGGATTTACCTCGCGGTAACGCACACACGAGACGAAACGACCTTATAAATTCGGGACATTCGAACGAGGATTCTACTTGTCGTACCACGAAAATCGATAGTTCACGCTCACCGACGTTAGATCGATTGCCAACTGATATAAATAGTTTTACTTTTTATTTAGATAATTTAGGCACTCGAACTCCAAAAAATCGAAACAGTGGGAAATTTTTACGCGAAGTGTTATTATCATATTTTTAATTTTAACCCTTTTCCGTTTCATTTTCTAATATTTATTTCTTCATTTATAGTTCTTATTTCGAATTGTAAGGATTAACGATTGAGAGCAAAATATGATTTACCGAGACGCGGCTTTATATCGAGTCTCAGTTTATGCAATTTTCGGATCGAAAGTAGCGATAATTTACCAACTCAATCTTCACTGCGGAGTTTGATGGAAAATTAAGTGACTTTGTATAGAGTTTCCGCGGGAATAACGCTCGTGTCGCTGTGGCGGGGAATATAATACCGAAACTTTGATTGAACGAAGGGAAAGGGCTTTTGCGTAGCTATACAATGTGACGGTGGCGCGTAATCATAACCATGCAGTTTCCTACCAATCTTTGAACATATTATACTCCGAATGTGTGCGTATAGTCGGCTGTTGCATAATTATATAGCAAAGTCGATGCAAGTGTCGAGTATTACCTACTGTGTTCGTAGTACTGAGATGAATACCGTATTGTAACCGGATAATTGCTCTACGAACTTTTACCTTCAAAATAATGTTGAACGGCGTCTCATCGATTTTTCTGGACTTGAAGTGCAAATATGGAGTTTGAAAATGCGTTTTATTATCAATGAAACTAAACAATGTTATTTAAACCCTTTGCAGCTCTCTAGAAGTTACCTAACTGCATCTGATGCGCATTATACAACATTTCGAAGTGTTGTAATTTAAGGAGGAGATTTGTGATTGTAATAAATTCACGTGATAAATGAAGTCGTGCATTTTACGAAGTATCGCTAATTTTTCTATTTATTTACAAAAATTTTTGATTTTATTATTATTGTGTTTTTTTTTTTTTTTTTTTTTTTTTAGACTATTAAATTTAGAGCCATTTTTAACAGTGTAATATATCTTCGAAACAACGCGATGGCCTGTTATAGAAAAATGTTGAGCACTTACTTTTTTTTCCAACATTTTCATATTTTTTTTTAACTTCAAAGCATTAAAATCAGTTTTCTTAAAACTTATATAATTGATTTCGAAATTTTCTCTACGCATTGTATTTATTTGATGTGTGAATCAGTTATCTCTTTAAAAAAAAAAAAAAAAAACATCCTTCGACAGACCTTTTAATGAGTAACGATCTATAGAAACAGTACAAAGGTTTTTATTTTCCCGTCGCTCCATCCGAGTTAAATCGATGCCACTTACATCCGCAGGAATGCATCCGCAACCTCGTCGAATTCCGGTGTTCTGTATTGTCGCCTATACACGCGATTCTCGTCGTCAGTGCAGCGTGAAATTCAGTAGCTAAGCCTAAACTTTTCGCGCTACGATGTACTTCAACACCCACGCGATTCGGGAATGTCGGCCAGAGAACGCTGACGTCACTGATGAGTTAACAGAACGCTCGTCCCGATTCTCTGTGTCCTCCACTGGAGCTTTTCTCGCCTAGCGAACGCCTGTTAATTCATTCAACAGAAACTCCGAAACAAATGGAATCCAAAAAAAAAACACCGGAAGTGCATAGAACTAAACGAGACGAATTGCGAAACGTGTTTTAACGAGACAAACATTCGTTGAATGGAAATTAAACGAATCCAAAAAAAGAAGAGGATGAATCGAGAAACAAAAACATCTATGATGACACAGCTATTAGTTAAGTCTTATGAATAATCAATTAACTCAAATGCAATAATGTAATCAACGAATTACAGGAATACCGTAGAGATTTTCCTTTCGGAATATATTCGAGTCAACGGCTAATTGAGTATACAGTGTGCGTTAAACGTATTGGTGAAGCTGTTATGATTAAATTATGTCCAACGACCCGTGTACACGTGTCAACGTACGCAAATGCGTGTTTGGCGTCGATGTTTTTCAACGTGTTTGTTCCGCGCATAATGCACGTAAGGGTACACGGTGTGCGAACCACATCACCGTCCGCGAAAAGCGGCTTTGCATATGGTTTGCTGCGACAAAGCTCTCCGGTAGCGAAACGGATGAAGGATGCAGGTTTCTCGCGTAGAATTAATCTCCTCTGTATTATCGAAAGCCGGTAAAAAAAAAACTGTTGTGCTATTCACGTATTAATCGTCTATTTAAATCCGGAGCGCTGTGCAAACTTGTTCGCAGTTGTTTTAAAGCGTTAAATGGATAATGAACGAAGTTCCGAACCTCCGTTAAAATCGGCATCGAGATAAAAGCTTTTTATGCTTCTATAAACAAATTGCCCGAAAGATAAAAAAACAACTATCATGAAAGGGTTAAATCAAAAAGTTATCGCACGAGAGATAAATGAAAGTTTGAGAATAGATTAGATTTGCATGAAATACTTTCTTTTCTTTTTTTTTTACTAACGAAAAAATGAATTCAGAGAAACCATTTGATTTCCAGAGGTTTATCGCCAGAGACATGACGATATTACGAGGAGCGATGCCGATTGATACCGAGAAACCTCGTGCTATCGACGTTCTTGGAAGAAGCTACGGGAATCGATACTCCCCAACAGCGGGGGCGCCTAACTGTCTCGCCACAAAAGAAGGAATAAAGGTCTTGGCACTCCGCAAAGTCGGGTTCTTCCTCACTTCCTTTAGCTACCGCGTTCTTCAAAGTGTTCTTTGGGTTCGTCTAACTTATGAAATAACCACTCTCAATCCCCTTTCTCGTAACTCCGCTCTCTCAAATCTATTGCCAAGACGATGGCAAAGGAAAAACAAAAAATTTTCTTCCGTAAGGGGAAAAAAAAAAAAAAAACGCGAACATTCGAAACTGAATTGTCTGAAACGAATAGATATATAGAAGGCATAAAAAATTCGCGGAGAACGAATATTCGGTACCAAGCGATGAGATATCCCACATGCGGAAAGGAAGTTTATCGAAATAATTTATCGCCAAAAAATGCTATTTTTCGGATGTATTTGCATTTATATTTCTCGTTAAAATTATATCCGTGCGATGGGGCAATAACACCGGTAGTCGCGTGCCGTTTGTTCGAAATATTACGAAAAATAGGATGAGGATGAGACAGAAGTTCGGTGGAGTGGATACGCGAATCGATAATCGCACGGCGCCCGACTGTCTGCAGTCCAACGAAAGTAGAATAACGTCGTTGAATGTGTGTGTAGCTTTGCTGGCGCTTTCGGAAAAATCGTCGTATCAGCAGCAGACGTCCGCGGTTCATACACGGAATGCAAAATTGTACGTATTAGGTAGATATTCCTTCGTGTATAACCGCGATATACAATATGACGAAGATATATATATCGGCTTCTACCTTTCCTACGCGAAAGGTGCAATACGTGCGGATGCGCGTAAGCCTTTGAAAATCATCCGTTCGCATGGATTCTTCTTTTCCATCCTTTCTATCGCTATTCACTATTTTTTTTTCTCATCCCATTCCTTTTTTTTTTATGATTTTTTCTCTCTCTGCGGTTCCCTTTCCGCTCTTCATGGCTCAATCGCACGCACGCGCGGTATTACGCGGAAACTCATCATCGTTAGGCCTTTGTAGCCATCGGGGAAAAAATACTGTGCGTGCAAAAGCAAAGATATATTTCCCGTGTGTAAAGTATAAATTCGCGCCTGAAACCATCAGACGCGTGCTGTACTGCTTCTTTTATGGCTTAATTTCTGACTTCGTTCTCGTCAGAAAAAGAGTACTTTTTTTTTTATCACGAAATGGAGAAAAGTCATAAAATAATTGGTTTGAACTTCGACGCACGATATTTTTTCAAATTTTTTCACACCGTAAATTTTTTATCGCTCCAAAAATAAACTATTTTATTTACAAATGGACTTATCAAGAAAACTAATTATAAAATAATACGAACGATAAAAATCATTAAAATACTTCGCGATTTTTTTTTTTTTTTTTTTTTTTACCGTTACTTCCCTTTCCGTTTTATTCGAGGACATTCACTTGAGCGTTGCGCGGAAACTCATCGTTGCGACGTTCTCTTCCGGAAAAATGCTTTTGCAAACAACGTACACGATATTAAGTTGCGCACTAACGTTTATACATATATGTACATTCGTTGTGTATCTCAATTCATGGTATTACGGGTTTGAAAAGAAAATGTAAAATAAAACTGCTATCCATCAAGGATGAGAGATTGACGGTGTAATTATTATCGGTACGCACTATCCGCGAGTTTTCTCTCTACATATATGTTGCGCCTCGCGTTTCTCGTCAGCCGCGTCGAACGCGATGAGGGTTTCGCTCCGTTCCACGGTCAGAGTTCTAACGCACTTTTTCTTTTTTTTTTTCACTCTCTACTTGCTCGTCGTCGCGTTTCCGACCGCGGGAGGACTGAAATTAATGGTTCGCAGCTCCGGGCTCCCGCGTGCCACGGATAAATATGGACAACGCGAAGCCGCGCGGTCTCTTTCCTCCTCTCGGTATAGCGGCTGCTGTTGCAGAGCAGCGTCCGCCGCAACCAGAGAGGTTCTTTGCTCTATGTATCTTTCGCTTTTCTCCCCGCTACTGCCTACAAGCCGCACTTGGATTTCTTGAAAACTTATAACTTTACCAGATAGACGAGTCCGACCACGCGGCGATGACGAATCACCCAACGTTCGTTGCATTACACGAGAGTTACGAAGCGAAAAAAAAATGAAAAAAAAAAAAGAAAAACAAAAAAATAAGAGAGAGGACTTTTACAGATAGAATTTTTTATTAAAATTTATTCGAGAGCGTAAAGTCGATCGCCCCGATACCCACGCATTCGCGCAGAAATATTATGTAAATATTGCAGACGTACGATCTAAGATTCTTTCGGTACGGATGCTGGAGGAAAGTTGAAGAAATAATCTTTGAAGATAATAATAGCCGGAGATCGATTGCTCACTCTTGGGAATCGAAGGAGACAGGATGGCAGAAAAAGAGAAGGGAGTCGATAAGTAACGATGGAATGATTCATCGGGAAGGAATCTATCTGAACGCTGGTCCAGAGCTCGAATTTAGTCACCTGTAACGCGCTCCCGATTCGAACAATGGAATTTTTTTCACGGGCAATCGAAGCTGCAATCTTGAAATATCTTTATTGTGGAAATTTTAAAGTTCGAAGTACATTTTTCTTTTATTTTCGTTATTTTTTTATCAGCAGTAATCGATAAGAGATTTTTCATCGATGTATTAGAGAAAAATGTCCCTTAAGGAAAAACTTTATTAATTTTATTACACAGTAAAGTTTCCATGAAAATTTTAAATCGATACGAACTTTCAGATGTTGCGATTAATTATTGCGGATTGAAAAAAAAATTGATTAGGCCGATTTTTTGCTATTATAATTAACAACAAACTATTTGTCGAAGAGTTGCAAAGAGTTAATCGAAAAATTACTCCATAAATTAGTAATTTATTCAAATTAACTCGGAAAACATAGAAAAACACATGTTGAGGAACATAATTCGCATAACTCGTAGGAATGCGAAATCTGATAAACAGGAAGCAGCGCAGTCCAAACAACAGAATCGTGTAGTAAAACAAAGATCGCGAAAAAAAAAAAAAATCGATTTGTATCGAGTGAAGTAAAGAATGTAAATAGACTGTCTATTCGTAATTCGCTCTGTACATAGCACCGGAGGAAATCGCGTTGCGGAATTCGCGAATAGGAAAATATTTATACTAAACCGTGGCGAGAGAACTCGAGTCGAGAAAAGCCTCGTCGAGCAGTGAGCGGTGAAATAGGCTTCGCTGTTAGGGATCGAACGCGCAAAGTTAGTTGCCCGGTTTGCCTCACGAAAGCGTCGAAAGTATGTATGAAACAAGTGCGGGACTAGAGAGCGAGTATGCGGTGTATGGACCCGAACGTGCGTACGTATTTATACGAGTTATTTATGGCCGAACGGGGGCGAGGAGTGTATATATACGGTGTAAAGCATCCGTTTATCGAAGCATCCGATCGATACGAACCTTTCGAAAATTCCTCGACCATTCGATCGTATACGCGACCACCCACTACTCCATTTTCACGTATCGATCAATTTTTTTTTTTTTTTTTTTTCGAATTTTAATTCGCTATTAAATTTTTCGAAAAATACGAGTATAGCGTTCGTATATTCTAAACTTTCGATACCCGCATAAAAATCACTTTATTTCCCAATATAAGTCAAAGATGCGCGAGACTACGAAGTAACTGAATAGGAATTCTCCGAGGCTTCGCTGTCCCCTACGGGAGCGCAAGAGCCTCACATGCGATGTTATTAAATTCGGTGAGCCGCGTCTCTTCTTGGGCTGCCGACCTCATCGAACGAAACTAGCAATCCCTGTTCATGCATACCGGTGGGCATTCGTCAGTGTGTCCCCTCGCGGTCCACGTGCTCAATGGATATCCCTTTGATCCACGAGAAGACGAGGAACAGACTACGATACGTTCCTACAGTAAAGACCTTTATGCATGCAGACCTCTGTATAAGAGACCTAAATAGAAGAGGCGAAGGGTCTCTATAGCTATAGAATAGCTGTGTTTCAATCTAAACGACGAGAGAACCGAGAAGATCGAGAGAACCCCATTGCAAGCGATCGAGAAGAGGCTGACGACGCTGACGACGAAACCAAATAGCCGCTTCTCTATCCTCGTCTTTCACGTATCGTCTTTCCAGAGAGTTTCTCGAATGATTTGAGATTCAAGCATCCGAAGCAATGCACCCGTCTTTACACGACATTGAAACGATTCTGAAAGATACACTTTGCTACGCGGATGTGTGCTCACGACATACATCGAGGAAGACATGTATATATGTATACGGAGGCCGCCAGGAGCAGTTAATGTTACAAGAAACACCACCTGTAAACCACTCGTAGACACACCGGTATTCGGATCAACGTCTCGGTGTGAAAACGAAAGCTCGCGGCGTTGCATACGAGAATCAGACAAAAGACGAGCAGCTGAACCGATGACCTCATCCAATACCTTTACCTACCTGTGCAACATATGCGACCCAAACGAAATTTTATTGAATCTCGTCTACGATACGTCACGTTTTCTAAATATAACATTTTCTTTTACCATTAATAGAATTTAAGTTTATTTATCAATAGTTTTCATTTTTAATTGATTTTAATTTTTACACTATTTTTTTAAAATTTTTATATTCGTAATATTATTAATAAATAAAATTCACGTAATTATCGTCGAAAACGTAAAAATTCGTATTTTTCTATAAAAATAATTTTTTTTTCTCCAATTTCTTTTTGTTTCTTGTTAATTAGTTTTTTTCTTTTTTCGATTAAATTTCATAGTGGATATCGTGAAAAAAAAATGAATCGCTTGCTGTTACAAGGAAAGGACGTCAATGTCAGAAATGCCGCGACGCGATGTATGTATAACGGTGCAATGGGTGCATGTGGACCAAGTGAGAGAGAAAAAAAAAGCGGCTGAACCGAGAATGACGTCACTACCTGTCCTGCAGGTTCGGTGGCACCCCGAGGTATGGGTCAGCGCTGACGATCTCGGAGAAGCGAATATGGTACGAGCAATGAAAACGTGAAACATGCACTCAATTTATTCTACACAACGAAGAAGCAATATTCGTTTCATTCGTGTTTCACGACGAATAACTATAATTAATAGCGAACACAACGCGTTCGTCTCAATTTTCGTTGCGATGTATTTTTTATATCGAGAAAAATGTATCTATCGGTTATATCGTTCGTTCGAGAGAACGACGCTGAATAAAATTGCATCTATGGTACAATGTTTCTTTAATTTAACGATATTTCACCACAAGTAATAAAAATTTGATACTCGTCCGGAAAAAAAAAAAAAAAAAAAAAAAAAAATTTACTCGCAACATCGAAGGTACATTCGCGATTTATTATCGAAACCTCTGCTGCGTTTTAATTACGGGAGACGTGCATTCAGTTCGCAATGCCGCGGCAAGGATGAACGGTGTACCTACGCATGACGACTCTCGAATGGAACAGTCGATTCGGACCAACTGAGCAGTACACAGAAATCAAAAAACCGGCGTTAAAATTCATTTTTCACGTGTGGAAACGTTCACGTATGCCGGATGTGATCCCAATTATCTTTCCATTGTGCCGAGAGTCCGAGTCAAACCAATATTTTTATGAATGAAGATCCTTTTTTTTTTAGCCGAATCATCGAGGTATTCATTTCGTTCGACGGGAAATATGAGAATTTTTTTTAACGCAAAACACGATTATTAAAATCATTTTACAAAATCGTACAAAAAAATCGCCAGTGATGTTAAAAAAATCTCGTCGATTTTTTTTTTTTTTTTTTTTTTTTTTTCGGAAAAAAAAAAAGACCGTTGTTATTGCAAATTTTAATGAACGTATCGTATCGCAAACAACGTTAAAAGGAATAACGTCGACAAAACGATACAATTTAGATTATACCTGTAGCGATTATTTCACAACGAAAGGCTCTTCGGCGGTATTACACTGAGTTTTCGAGAGATAAGATAAGCGAGAAACTTCGTAGCATCGGATGGTATCCTCGTGGGAGGCGAAAGGTTTTAATAGTATACTTACAGTACTCAGCATCCTGTAACTCTTTCTCCATCGCGTTCTGTATCTCTTGCAGTATTACAGCTGAATAGTAATACAACTGAGCGGCGTAACCTCAACGTTATTGTACGATCCTCGGGACGGTATGCGATAAGACGAGATATTTGTATAGAGTGACTCGAGCGCAAATAAGTTGACCGATCGATAGGCAATCGCCCATCGATCCGTGGAATGAAAAAAAGAAATAAAAAAAATAACTCTCTATATTATAACCCCCGTAGAACGGTGCAACTGATATGCGTTATCGCGGTACGGAAAGATGGCATATGAATGCATCTTTTGTAATACAATTGATAATGAATTCATTCAACATCGGAAAATGTCCGCTCGACATTTTTCGATCGAAAAAAAATCGATTTAAAAAAATTTAACAAAATTGACGAAAGTACTATATTTTTTTTTTTTTTTTTTTTTTTTCTGTAATTTAAATGTAATTCGGCCTCCCGGGAGCCGGAAATAGCCATAGTAATGGAGTACGCGTGCTGAACGTATGTTCGAACGTTTCAAAATGTATTATACGCGGAACAATACGCTTATGGAATAGCTAATTGCACGACGATAAATTCACGTTACGCTTGTCGATTGAATGTCTCCCCGTTCGAGATTAATTGTCTCGAATAACTTTGAACTGATATTAATTCACTACGGCGATTAAAATACACATATATATATATATATATATATATATATATAAAATTATTCTCGAATGGCACGTCGACGTTTCTTGCAACTATCCATCGAACAACCGTTTGCTCTTAAGTTGATTATTATTCCGCGAATTCAATCGGCCAATCAATCGGAGAATTCGCGATATATCGATGCGAAGCTCTTTTTTTCGCAAAATCGATAGATCGATTCCGTTACATCGCAATTTTGTTATTTTACGAGTGAAAATTTGAAATCTAACAAACTCCGGCAACAGTACGAGTGAACTGCGATTTCAATGATATCGATAATCGATTACCATCGCGGAATTTTTTTTTTTTTTTTTTTTTTTTTTTTTTCATCCAATTTTTTCGATGAATTCGGGTGTCTCATCGAGAAAGTGGCGAAGCAAAGCGAAGCTTTAATTTTCAACGAGTATACTAATTGAATAACGAGCTTCGAGAATTATTGTATCATTCCGTGTTTCCGCACCGGTTACAAGATTATTCGATGAAATTTTCTCATCTCTAATGAAACAACTCACCGCGACGTAGAAATATACTGCTTTGTGAGATTACGAATCGCAAGGCACAGCTGACGTGAGAATTTCTGACTCACCGTTTCTACCTACTTGTGGTGATTGAATTTACGATAACCCGTGCGGCGCTTGTGTGCGCGCAGCGTCATGCAAGGATTTTCTCATCTTTCAAAGACCACTGCTGATTTTTCACGGGATGATAAAAATCAATAGAATATATTATAATAATTTGCGCGACGCGGTAATTGCTTCCTGAAAGGGAAGTTTTAATATCACGCGTTGCCGAGATACTTTGATCCTTTTTCGTCGTAACGATTATTTGTTTTTTGTTGGTTTTTTTTTTTTTTTTTTTTTTTTTTTTTTTTTTTACGTAAGATAGCTGTGTCCAATTTTGTTTGATTTAAACTTCGCGTGCGAGTGCCCCGACCGTGACACTGATCTCCATTAGACGAGGAGATTATCAGGCATGCGACATCGCGAGATGCGGATGTATCGAAACTTACTATATCTATATATAATAAACTGACGCGCATTCATACCGAGAAAGCGTTTATATTCGGGAAATGGACGCTTTTGATACTCGTCGAAGATTGCATAACACCTATCGATTTACGATATTAGAAGGTAACTGACGAATCGAAGGTCGCGCACGTTCCATCGAGAAGAATCATCCGGCAACCTTCAACTTTATCCCCATCGATATACCAACGTACCGCAAGGTCTCGAAACACGAAATTTAATTGCTCCAAAATTCTTCCGCAAAATCGATCTAATTATTTCGTAATATTTAACATCGCGTAATCGAGAGTCACATCGATACAATTTATTTAACGAGATTTTCATTAAGACGATAAATTAATCGCAGTTTCCAGTGATTATTCAAACACGATAAATCGAGCAAATAACTGCAGTGTAGATAATAATAACAACTATGTAGCGACTAACACCCGCGTATAACTCGCCGATTAACGAAAAACAAATATGTCAAATATGTTGAACATTCGAAAAACTCGTATTAACGATGAAAATAAATTATGCGAAAAAAAATGAAAGGGATATATATATAATCGACTTACGAGTGCGTTGGCCACTTCTCTCGATCGATACCTTCTCTCTCGTTTCCCTCGTCCCTTTTCTCTCCGTCTCACTCGTCTCGTTGGCTCGTTTCGCTGGGGGGCTCCCACTTCTCCGACCCTTTGTTCCCTCGTGCGAAGGCCGACGACGGAACGAACTCGAGACACCGGGACACTGTATATATTATATATATATATCTGTGTATATATATATGTATATAATAATGCACTGAACATCCAACTCGCGTACTCGTATACACCGAACGAACGCGAAACGCGGTTGAAGCTGAAGAAAACGAAATAATCGTGTGCACTGGTTCGTCCAACAACAGCAACAGCCCTAAACCCGATTGCGTTTCCACAAGAGACGCAGTAGAGTAGATATAATACCTCTCTACTACGGCCAACTCCGTCTACGCGCTTCGAGACTTAAATTCGCGTGTGCGAGAGAAACACTCGGAACGCGAGAGAGCGTACAAAATAAAAACAGTCTCGTAAGAATATACCGGACAGGAGAATGAGCAGAAGAAGAGGAACGTACGAACGATGAAAACCCGTGCACTCGCGATACTTGTCTCGTTTCGTCTTCACCGGCTTCGCGCACACTACAACGTTTATCCTTCACTCTCTCATCATTAATTCTATCTATTGTAACTCTCGTGGACTAAACGAGAGCTGTGCACGACGATGTGTGCAATAAGAAAACTTTTAGCTCCGCGGACTTAGCCCTCGTCCCTTTCGTTCGGTTTTTTTCGATTCATTATTTTATTTTTGTCGTAACACACGATTTTATCGGACTCGATGATTTTTTTTGTTTTTTTCGACGGGATATTTCGTTCTCGCGATCTCTATGATAATAATGTGGATTCTTTAAAAATTTGTTTATTCGATTAATAATATTGTTGTTAGTCGGAGTCGTGCGATGTGTCGAACGTCACGAAATAAAATGGTCGACCCGACGCGAACGCGCTGACGGACGCGGCCGTACTGAGGTCCGAGGCGCCGGCGTGTTTACTGCCCCCACTCCGCGCACGACTCGTTTTCACGAACTCTCTCGCTACCCGAGTGCCTAGTACACTCGCGCGCGCGCCCCCTCGCTTCAGTCCCGTCTCCCACCATTTCGAGGACAGTATGTGTGCGCGCGTGTGTACCTGTGTGTCCGCGACGACTCGACCGCCGCGATGTGTTTCGCCACCCCGACGTACCTACGATAACCACGGGGATGGAATCGCCGAGAGACCGACAGCGGAGGATTTTGTGGACCCGCTGGAAACTCTTTTCTCTCGCCTACGCCCGCGGGGCTCAGCTGTTCTACAGTGTAGCAATGCTTAAACTTTGCTGTGACGATTTTTTTTTTTCCTTTCGTCTGCCCAATGATGCTTCTGGATTCCGATAATGCTGCAGCCGAGACGTCGCGGGGACTTCGAAGGTACGTAATAATATATAACGATATATCTTTTATATTCAATTATATTTTCGATTGCTCACGCCGTTTCGTTGGCAATCTTTGTCCGTAAGTCGGTCAAACGGCAACGCAATTGTTTATCTCGAAACAAAGCGGAGTGGGATAGAGAAAATTGTGAGATTAGGTTATGAATAACTCTCACCCTACATCCCACCGCGTGATTCAAGGCGGTGAGAGAACAACGCGCTTTTTTTTTTCTCTCGAATTTAACGCATACGATTTTGAACAGAGTTTCTCGACGCAAGATTCTCACAGCTTTGCGTCGAACATATCTCGCGAGTATTACACAATTTTTCGCGTCTTCGGGAGTCGTTCCCCGTAGTATTGGGAAAGCGCTGCTGTCAAGAGTGCGCACGGTATGTGCCGTAGGTTAGGCAGTAAGTACGCGAGGCACTATGAGCACTTCGCGCGGAGAAAAGAGATCCAATACGATTTTTCAAGCGCAAACCTCGATAAATCCTTTCATACTCGTTCTCTCTCTCTCAACGGGGGGCAAAGATCGAAAATCTCAATATTTATCGTTCCAATTACGTAGTTCGCAAAATCGTGTTTGGCCATTCGCGATGTATATTCCTGAAATATCGTTTTTTTTTTTCACCTTCGCTATTTATTGCTACTCACACGCATGAAGCATCCAATAACCGAATCTTCGATTGAATTACTACTTCGCGGATTATCAATTCGTATTTTCGCGAAAGTGACCGTAGCGAGTTAACGATCTTACGTGCGTTACGATTCACGCCGGTTACGCGAAATTTACGGTACAGCAGATTCGTGGATATAGACGAAAAAATAAAAATAAAAAAAAACGGTTGTACGGACACACGGGGGTTGGGAGAGCAGAATGAACACGGGAAATAAAGGAGTACTCGAAAATCCGGCGGACCAGACGATACCGTTGGAAAAGCCGTTCGTATACTTTATCACGCGCAACACCCTTTTGCGCTCTCTCGGGGTCTCCAACGTCCCCGACGTAATTTATACAACCACGACGAGCTTTGCGCAAAGGCTAAAGGCCCGGCAGGCTTCCAGCGGTGCAACACCAAACCCTGCTTTGCAGAATGACGTTATATCCTTGACACAGGAGTAGAGGTGTTATTTTGACGAACGACTTGTGTGGTTTTCGTTGAAAGTATGGAGTGTGTATCGTATAAATGTTACACGCACCTTAAAGCCGCTGTAATCTCGGCGACACGCGTCGGAAAGAGCGGAAGTTGATAAATTTATCGATTCTTTTAAAATCGTATTATCCTTTTGCCGTATTTGCAAGTATTTGAAGTAACTAAATACTTGTTTACGAGGTTAAAAAAAAAAAACAATTTCAACTCGAAGATTTTATGAAGGATTCATTTTTTTCGTTCATCAAATAAACTTTTTCTTCTGAAATTTTCACCGATTTTATATATCTAGAAAATTCGTTAAAATTAGTTATCTTCGAATAGTCTTAATGGAAAATTTCCAAATTTCGATAACGTCATTAGAGGATTGATATTTCTCATTGAAATGATTTTCTCATTTTATCCAACATTTTCTTCGAAGCTAAAATTATTTTTTCTTCACATTTCCAACTCGGATATACCGTAACACCGCGAAAATCCGATAATTTTATCGGTTAAATTTAGTTTCGCCATTAATTCCGTCATCGACGAGGTTTTTTTTAGACTTCAGTCGTTTTTACAAAATTTCACGAAAATTTTAGCAAAAATCAATATTTCCAAATTCAATTTGTGATTAAATCGAAACCTCGAGAAATAAACTTCGTTAAGGCGAAATATCGATACAGTAAAAAAAAATTTTAATTACACGTTTTTAAATGCAACGAAAAACGGGAAATTATAAAAAATTTGATTTTTTTAAACATCTCGAGTCCAGCGGACCGATTCGCGGTGCTCTCGAGTTGATTACGCGCAAAAATCAGAAAAGCCTTCGATCGTTGCGGCGGAAAGTTTGTGTCGCGCAGACATGCCATCGATCTCTATTTTTTAAGGGAAGCGCGCGTAATTAACGCGGTTATTCCTTATTACCGGTCAGACTGCATGCGAAGCGATGTATATAGCGTACAGATACATCGCGCCGTCGAAACGCTATAGTTATATCAGCTGCATCCACTGTGTCGTCAACCCATCGTACATCGACTGGTTGACGTGTACACGAAACTACATTTTGCCGGTATATAAAGTAAAGTTACGTATACATGCCGCGCAGCCGCGTGGTATTCGCATTCTCGCGATGCGTTTAATATACCCTTATTACAGTGTCGGGCGCATCGGTGTATACATTCGATACATTACGCGCTCGGGGCTTCCGGAAGACTACGGGGTGCGACGGTATCGCGTCAAGTGATACATATTCTCGTATCGTTATATTATTAAAAAAACATAAAGGCGTATCTAACATCGTTTCGCAAGTCTAACGATATCAGATGCGCCCTTATGATTTTTATCGATCGATATGTATAGTTATCACATGAGGAAAAATTGAACGAACGCACTATAAATATGATAGCCGATGCGTGTTTCATGAGAAGCTTCGAGAACCAATAAAATGCGAATTCATATTTAATTACCACCCTCAGGTGTACTCGTCACATTTTTTTTTTTTTTTTCGCACCCTTTCGCGATGTACAGCTGCAGCACGGAGACCCGCATATACATTTTTTAAAATTTTTTCGAGGAGTACGAGAATTTTTATTTTTAACCCATTCACCATTTTCTTTTCAATACGAATGCTATTTGCAGCAAATTTTTATTCGATATCAGCAATATATTTCGAAACTTTCAACTCATATGAGACAAATTTTAAATAACTACATCGCGCGTAAAAAAAAAAAATTATTAAAAATTACGAAACTTGGATACTCTTTCACGCAGGGGATGCGGCTATGAAAAGGAAAAAAAAACTACGAAAAAAAAAAAAATTTTAGCATCTGTCTTGAAAGAAAAGTTATACTACGCGCATTATGCAGTTCACACATTATTATACATGGTACGGTATGCATACAGAGTACAGAATAGTGCAATTGCACTTTTCACGCTACCGCGGGGTATTCTCAAGACTTTTCCGTCCCGGCGAAGCTTTTCATTCGCGAAGCAGCCGACGACGAGAGACAACTAACGTCGCGATTATTCCACCACCGCGAAGAAGAAGAGGATAGAGAATGGCACGGGAGTAGGGTACAGAGAGGAGAACGCTCAGTGTTCTCGTTGGTGGAAAATTCTCGTTATTCTCGCACCGTTCCATCCACAAGCGGCTCGAGTTCACTCGTTCGCCCCCACGGTAATTACGGTCACGGGCGTGCAGTCCCTCCCTCTTCCCCCGATCTCCTCTCTTCTTCTTCGTGTATCTGTTCTTCGTTTCGCGACGACAATAACCAGTTCCGCGAGAGTAAGGCGCTTCCACCGAGAAACTCGAGAATCTTCTTGATACCGACGAAATGTGCACTGTGTACGTTTTGTGAAGCTTTTTACATTACGAAAGCTCCGCGAAAGAAAAAAAAAAAAAAAAAATGCATAGTTACTGCAACAACATGTGCATAAATTTACGAAAAATTTTAGTCGGACGAAATATTATCGTAACCATATAGAACACTACACATCGGTCTCGTAGACCCAAAGGATTTCACGAAAATATTGAATTTTTTAAAATTTGTATTTTTAGGTTAATTAAAAAAATGTATAACTTCGATAATATTTACTTTGGCAATATTGTACCTCAACGGATGCTTTTTTACGTCCTGAAGCTTTGATTTCACGATAATTAACGTCAGTAATATTGATTTTTGGCAAAATTTCGCAATGATGAAGAAATTGGGTTTCGCAGACTTATGTGTGATATTAAAGAGGTGCGAATAGTTTGATGTTTTATGTAACGATAGAGGGTGATATCAGCTTTAACCTTTTTAAAAATATAAAAAAAAAAAAAAAACGGCCGAAATAAAGTTTTTTTTACAGCAAATTCGCCGAAAACCGTTCAATAATTTTTTTCAAAAATAAATTTATCAAATTAAATATATAAATCGAAGATCACTCGAAATCGAAGATTAACCATAAATAATTTTTTTTTGTTTTCTTCTCGCGATCACGAATCTCGAAAAATCGTCTTACGTTATAAATGAGTAGACGGAGTCGTTATATTCACGCGAGAGTCCTCCCCCACCTACCGATTTTCCTTGCGAGATGCGTGCACTATTAGGTATACGTATTCCGAAACCGATGAGCGTTTTCAACGCTCAACTCCGAACGCATATAAATCCAATCGCAAGTTATGTATGTATTATATATATATTTTTTGAAAATGAAGTTCGAACAACGCGAATAAATTATATATTATTATTTGCCGCGTGTGAATATATAGCGGTATAACACGCGTCATAGACATTGCGCACATAGTGCTTACATGGCGGAGAGGTCCTGTAGCGGAGAGAAGCGAAGAAGTTTACGATATACTAATATAAGTATATTCTACGAGTTGTACAGAACGCTCACAGGTCGCGAGTTCGTTCGTTTCCTCTTTCTGCATACATTTATGTATATATACCACATATATATACTATAACGTTATAGATAGATAGATACATACGAGTTTTATGTACTCCAACCGTATAAAGCCGATCGCGGGACATCGTAAATAACCCGGCAGTCGATATTTTTATCTTCTCGGAGAAACTCGCCGGGTCCAACGGCAGGCCATTAGCTTTCTGCACTCGAACCGATCGACATTATCCATCGGCAATTGCTTTTTCGAATATTTTTTATATTTTCCAATGCATATATGTAGTTACGATATATTTCTCACCGGTGATCAACTCTCTCAACATCGCCGATCTGATTTTTTTTTTTTTTTTTTTTCGATCAATTTTGAAATCGAGAAATGTAGACTTGCGTTCTGGTAATTTATTATGCAGATATCTAGAAAGTTGAAACTCGTGAAATTATAATGTGCGATATGTTATTTGGTTTCGTTCAGATTTCAAGATATACTATCGGAGTGTTTATTTTTATTGTCATTTGAAATCGATACTTTTATGGACGCGTTATCAATGAGCTATAATATGGCGTATGTGTGTGAATTCGCCTACGAATATCCGTCGAATATCTTCCTACGCAAATCGCATTTTTATTTATCGATCTTCCGAAGCACATCATTTCCGTCATATTTGTCTGCAGGCGACACTTATGCAGTTCCGCCGTCTTCTTGTAAATCGCGAACGGGGGGCGTATATGGGCTCTCGGCGTTGGTACCTTATTCTTCCTTCTTTTATCTCGATATGTCTGCGCCTTCACGCGTGTGACACGGGGTCTTGACAGCCTCACGGGATGCACTTTCACGAACTCTGCACTGTCTTTCTTTTGCTCAATATGTACGATTGTAAGATCGCGTGAGATGTCGATTTTATATCGGCGACGAGACGTCTGAACGAGTTGCCTGCCGACTCGAAACATTTCGAGAGTCTCGTTCTTTCGATCGATTTTTTTTTTCTATCAAACGTTATCACAGACGAGAACCATTCATTTCGCGTTTCCCTACGCGTAAATTGCGTTCAAAACGATAATTTATTATTCAAGATTATGAAAAAATGTCCCGAAACACTGTCATTAATGACCCCCACGACGAATATTAAATTCGCATGATATCAAACGCTTATGGGTATCAAGTCGAGTGAATTAATGATCGTTACGACATCGTGTAATATCCGCCTAAGTATACACACGCAACAACGGTATTTTATGCGATATATTCCCGAGTTGGAGATCGTTTTTTTCTTTTTCATTCCCCTGTTTACTCTCTTTTTATTCTCATCGTTCACGATTAACGAGAGATAGTCTCGCGTTGAGGTGGTCAAAAATTCGTCTCTGACTATGCCGTTGCGAGGTGCTATAAAGTTTATATGGCGATTCGCGACGCTCAGTCTCGACGATACAAGCTGATCTCTCGCAGAATTATTTTTGTTTTTTTTTTGTTTTTTCTTGCAAACGCGATGTGCTCGGATTACGAAACTCGTAAGGATATAATAAACGAGGAGCGCCGCTCATAAGATATCATTTCAGTAGATACGTTGTATATAATTTTATATAGCTAATTAACACAATAATTTTATTTGCCTGCATGCGAAATTTAACATTTTTGAAGCATTTCGTAATCTTTCAACAGTTGTCGGGAAGGCTACGATTTTTTATACATTAAATTGTCGTGTCATTGCAAAAATATATTTATTGTATATACACGTTATTTCGGATTTTATAATCCGTCTTACAGTATTCTGTTGACAATTATGTTGTATTTTAAACATAAAATATACAAAACATGTGCTAAAGTACACTTTATTTTCGACTTTTTCTTTTACGTATATCGCAAATAACAGATTAAATATTTTTAAAAAATCCATGAAAAAAAGATTAATAATTTTTTTCGTAAATATTTGAAAATTACACTTTGGTGAGAATTTTTCGACTTACCGTCAAATGGTTAAAATTTGATTAAAAAACATCGCTGCCGATCGATTTTTTTTTTTTTTTCGTCTTTTTTCGGCGTTTCGTTAAAACTCGCAGATAAGCAGATCATCCATTAGTAATTGAGCCAAAACTCGCGAAAACTGCGCGTTGCATTCGTACAACAAAGAGCGCGGGGGAGGGGGGGGGGAGGAAGAAGCGACGTCGAATGAATGCGGCAGGAAACCGACTTGTCTGCAGCGTTAGACACAATTTAAGCGTCGCCTTGGCGCAGGGAAGGGCCGCAGCAAAGCGAGAAGGATAGTAGAGACGCTGTCGCTGCAGCAGCTCAATAATTGCCCTTAATTGCCCCCTCTCCGCCAGACGGCAAGGCTAATAAATTTAATTCCCGTAAATGACTAATCCACTCAGCGCAGTCTGCCTCCCCCCGCCCTCCCCTCTCACGCCTTCAGCTACTGAGTAAATTGGACGCACCCTTTTTTTTCTTATCGATGCACGGATAACGGTGAGGAAATGAAAACAAAATTATCTACTCTATCTACAAATTCCATGGAGTACAATAGGAGTTGTAAACTTTCTTCGGGAAAAAAAGAAAAAATTTAACGAAATGAAAAAGAAAAAAAATTAAGTTAGAAGACACGATGGAGGATCCAATCGCTCGATATATGTGGACTTGGAACTTCGTTGTTATAAAGATCGGGGAAAAATGGACCAGAAATGCAATGTTCCACAAGGATGGGTATCAGGAATCCAGTATACGAATCGAATGCTACACGCCAAATGCCAGGTATCGAATGCCAAAGTTTAACGGCTAAATGGCACGCATACCACGCGTATTGCCTTTGGCATACGTCATTTGGCAATAGATATGTGTGCCGTATACCTATTCAGATCCTTCCAGACTTCGTTTCTCGATCCCATTTTACCCCATCGTTACACCTGCATAGTAACACAGAAATTGCATTGCATCGAAAATAATTCTTCGATGGCTTCCCCTATCGCCCGAGCGAATGGTATATTCGTAAACGCTTGTAGCGCTTCCATTGTCGAGAACGTTTCCAAAGGGTGTTGAAAGTACAGTGACGTCGAGGGCGAAGAATGCTCGGCAGAGAAAAGGTAAAACGAAATTCGCAGACGATTCGCGAGACTAAATGTTCGGTGAAATCACTTTATTTCGCGAAGCGTGTGTTTTGTTCCGGACGATTTAGTTCGCGAAGCACCGACGGGGCCGGCCGTAGTCCCGAAACGAGAAAACGAGGAAGAAAATCGGCACCGTACGAAGCTCTTGATGCTTTTGGTAGCTGGCTGCGAGGCAATTCCATGGTCAGCACCATAGTTGCGCAGCTTCGATATCTTTCCGTTGCTCTTTTCCATCGTTTCGTTGAACTGTCTTTACCCCCCTGAACTCTCGCGATCTCATTCCTTTTTTTTTTATAGATTTTTATTGCCAGAGATTTACTGCGTAAAAGCGATAGTATAAACTTCCGGTTTGCTGTTAGAGACGCAGCAGAAATTGTGTTAAAAAAAAAATAAATAAAAAAATAAGACATTCATTGATTTTTTTGAGTGACTTGCAACATAAAATCTCTCGGAGTTCTATTCATCTTTCGCACCCCTCGATCTAATATTGTAGATGCGCGATATATATATATTTTTTTCTTTTTCCTGTTACCCCATCCATCTCGCTGACCGATCGAGATTTCAGATTTCTGATAGCCCGGAACCGTCGGCAAGTCCTTCACCCTGTACCACATCCGGTCTATACCCTCGCGGACGAATCCGCGTAGTACCTTTTAGCCTTTGCCACCCCTGAAGTGCCCGTGCGATCAGATTACACCCACGAGGATCAAAAGCTTTTTTCCACTCGACGCGAGTAACGCAGATATTTTCGGGGAATAAAATCCCTACGTAATTTTATTTCATCCAGACAATCTCTCTTTTTACTTCAACTTTTTAAGCTCCTACCGATCGGGAACCCTAAATTAAGCCTTTCACCTTGACATGAAATTGAGTTCAACCGCACTTATCGCGACTATCTGTATACGTGTTAACGCCGCGTATAAAAATAAAACGAATTTTTTTTTTTTTTTTTTTTTTTCGTTGGAAAATTAAGTCTAATTCATTACTTTGGTCGTTTTACGACTCGACCATTTTTACGACTCCAGAATAGTTTTTTTTTTTTTTTTTTTTTTTTAAGTTATTAATGTTTTACTTCCTAATTTTCGTCGCGACGAAATGGGACCAAGTCGGAGGGAATAATTAGTAATGTCTCACATGTTATGCCAAAGTACCATCGTCGCCGTCATTTAACGAGAGCGCAGTTAGTAGTTAGATATATATGTTCGTACATATAGTTTCTCGTTCACGCGGAGACACGACTCGACGAAATTCCGGTGCAGCAAAGTCCATTGAGCGGAGGCCCCTGGCTTTCATCCAGACTTCAATATTGACTCGCGACTATATAGGGCCAAGCGACGTACGGTGTACGGCACGTTTAAACGAGAATTGCGAATTAGCAGCTCACAATCGAATTTCCCATTGGCGAATTTTCGTACGAAGTTAACCCACTTTACGTATATGCAACGAACAGAATCCTCTCTCGCGCCGATCTTGCCGATGGTTACGTATGTACGTAGCGCTTCCCATACGTAGTCGAAATTCACTCTATGCATCATGAAGACCATCGGCCAAAAGCGGGACTGAGAGAACACGGGGAATGCAACGGAAGCATACGATGCACCGATGCGAAAAATAAACCGATTCGACTGCCGTTGCTTCCGGCACGAGAAAAAAAATAAATAAAAACCTTTGCCGACCAACCGGAGAGCCTCGACGAAACTTCATCAATTTTTTATCATCGCGAAAATCTGTTCGCGAAACGAGATCAATTTCGTATACGGCGGATAGAGGGGTCGAATCCATAAGGGAAGAGCATACATACTTATAGTATGTACCCTCTGCGCATTTACTTCTCTCCACTGTGCAGTATAAAGTTGGAAATTTCGTTTTGTGTTATCCGCCCAACGCGGATGGAATAAAGAAACGTTTCTTCTTCTTCTTTTTCTTCTTCTTCCTATATGCCTCTGCTATTTCTCGAGTATATGCTGTCTATTGCCGAACTATCCTTTCTCCAAAATACACATATCTGTGTCTATATATGCGACCGGGTTGTGCATTACTGTTTCCAACTGTTTCTACAGTTATGCGGAGAGAAGGCAAACAGATGTGTATAAGAGGAGCAACGAGAGTCAAGAACGTTGTAGCACTTTCGACAAACTTCAAGCGCATTGGCTTTACCGAAAAATCTCGAAACTCTCACTCTCTTTGTACCACTCGACTTACTTTGTTGTATTCGAGTCATGAGATTTTTGCACTCGAGATGAAATATAAAGAGATCCGATTTTCTTCGTCTGCTTTCATCGGAACCATGAATTCTCGCAGCTTTTCTCGAGTAGTGTTCGTCGAAAATTCGTTCGTAAATACAGAAGGGAAGTTATTATTTTACGAGTAATTTAGCAGCCGCGAGGGAAATTGAGTAATTCGTTTTGTTGCCATTTTCCTCGAAAATTGTATTCTATATAAATAAAAGCGAGCAAACTGCAGCTGCAGCTGCATCTGCAGTTGCTGTTGTTGTAGTAAGATGTTGCGACTCCTGAAAATAAGCCCCTCGCATCAGTAATGCCTTTTTTTTTTAATTCAAACGGGAATTTCGATGATTGAAGACAATGATAATGGAGATTTCGAGTCCTGTTTGGGGGTAAGGGGGGGGGGGGCGCTTCCGGAATATGATTGAGATGACTAATATCGATGACAATCAAAAATTACTATTTTCCAAGTAATTTAGCGGTTAAGGGTTGAAAATTTTTATTTTTTATATCAAAAACTATAAAATCGAGAATTGTGAGTGCAAAAATCGCTTTTGCAACCTGAACGCTTGGTCTCCGCCCATTCCAAACATATCTCCCCGATAATATGCTGACTTTGGTGACAGTAGCAGCTGCTAGTAGAGGAGACGGATAAGAGGGCATGAAACGGATAAGGATGATAAAGTCTACGAAAGACCGAGTGTAACACAGTCGCACATCTGCACTAAAACTGTAGATAGCTTTGGGGGTCGTACTCTCCTGTGGGGACCAACGCCCGCAGGATTGTCGTCTCCTCGCAACCCCTCGCCCTCTGCCTATATAGATAGAGTTAAAATTTGAACCGAACGAGAAGAAGTGAAGAGAGTTTCGGGGGAGAATAGGGATACAGAACGAAAATCCAAAGAACAAGAGAACAAGATAATGTTCGATAAGAGATCGGGAGGGAACCCGAACGACGAGAAAAGCCGGAAAATCGAAGAGGATATATAAGAATACAAAAAAAAAGAACGAGAAAGAAAGAAGGGGTTAGTTGCGAAACCGAGAGGTACGGAATAAGAAAAGGTTGGATGAAATCGACGAGGGTGAAGAGATGGGTTGGCATGGCAGACCGTTCGAACAAAGAGGCCAATCTGCGAAGCTTGAACTCGCAAACCTACCCGCGCTATATCGTAGATACATCTATACGAAACCTCCACAGTGGATTTGTTTCGTTTCGCGTATAGTATTCTATAGATATGTGCAGAAACCGCAGAGAAAGAGGTGTTCGACGCCCGCATGACAATCCTCTTCTCATTACACTCTTTTCTTTCGATTCCGTTTCGATTGTTGGTACAAAAAAAAAGCAATTTTCTTCCGTCACGGGAACTATTGGATGTTATATTTTTTCTACTTTTTTTTATGGGTTACTTAAGCCTCATTTTTAACAACATCACACACCGCAATGAGGATATTCCGGGCTTCAGATATCGTCAGAAATTCGATAACGCAATTTTAACCGTGAAATATTCCATTATAAATAGATATTCCGTAATCCTTCGCATACGGAAATCCGTTGCATTTAGAATATTAATAAAATTTGGTTAAAAAAAATTACGAAAAAATTTACAGAGTTATCTTACATCGTAGTATCGTCAATAACACTGAAAAAAGTTTGATTACAAACATTCGTATTGTTTACTATAGACACGAAAATACCTTATGACTTCCATCACGATATTCCGGGCGCCGAATATCGTCGAAAATTTGATAACGTAATTTTAGCCGTCAAATTTTCCGTTATAAATAGCTATACCTCAATCCTTCGCATACGAAAATCAGTCGAATTTAGAATATTAATAAAATAGCATAAAAAAATTGTGAAAAAAATGTACCGAGTTACTTTGGAGACAATTTTCTTCAATAGCATAAAAAAATGAATCGAAAACAACAGTATTATTTTTATGAATGCGAGAAGACCATCGGACTTCTTTCGGCCGGAAGTCCTTCGCATCTTTAGGCTCAACTATTAACATACTTCGACCTTCAATGCTTCATAAGCAATTTCGCATATAATGGCTAATAGCTATTAAAAAGCAAATTTTCGTAAGATTACCCTTAAAAAATGAGAAGAAGAAGTCGATTATCCGCGCGGCCGATAAAGATATTGGCGTGACGCAAACGAGAACAGAGACGTGGGTTAAACTTTTCTTCGACGGCAGTTCGTGTAATGACACTGTCAACTTTTTCTTCCCTTCCAACAGCAACGAACCCCTGCGTGAAGTTTAATAAACTTATATAACGCGTATCCATCCGGCGTACAAGTTCGATGAAACCCACGAAGGGCTGAATAACAGAAAGGGATGATCGAGAAAAGTTTGTTAACGCATAAAAAAAAAGATATCATCATTCCTGTCGGACTTTGTGATAATCCGTAAGTTTCGTTTGCGAGATGAAGAAAAAAAAATGGGTATCCGCCTCTTCCGCACGATCTTTGCTTACTCTCTCGTTGTCTTTTCGCTTTCCCATTCCATTCCTTATATATCTACACAGTGTATATATACATGTATATATGTATACTTAATGCCCCAAAAGTTTTCGAGGTGATTTCACGAACAGGCCAATCAAAGAAGAGTCTAAAGATATTCTGAATTCGGTCTTTGAATTTCGGGGAAACTTCGAGTTACGCGAGTGAATCGTGATGCATGAAAGGGGTTGCGAAAGGGGTAACGACGATGAGATTTCAAAGTTAAAATATTCGAACGGGAATCTCCGACGTTAGAGGGCTTTGACAATAGTTTGATTAAAGTAGAGCGCGAAGGGAGCGCGCGAAAGGGTTGACTATACATCTATGGGGGTTGAAGAGGGTTCATTCGATGTAAAGCATTTATCCCTTCGCATCTTTGTAACACTGTATGATCGGCAAGAAAAAAATTAATTCTCAAATAAGTTGTACAGCGTTCCACGAGTGGTTTATCGTCGATAATTTCATTTGAATGAATTATCGATCGTTAAAAGAGACGAGACTCTGAGGGAAAAGGTCGCAAAGGCCAAGAGAGAGTAGAAGAGACAGTATTTTTCATAGCGGATATAGCAGTCTCAGGGCTTTAGAGAAGCCAACCAATCGAGCTGTATGCCTCGAGGAGAGAGGATAACGAGAGAGAGTGTCGAGAGGAACGGTGTAAAGGGACGCAAAATGAGAACTAGAGAAGCCTGATAGACCTCGACGCGTCTGTGTCACCCCATCGTCCCGACCTCGAGGCTATAAAAATTCAGATAACTACTATAAGCAACTTTTTTTTTTAAATCGATAACACTTTATCGCTCGTTTACGCAACGTTTTAAGGACTCATTTTTCAATCGTCTCAAACGGATTTTAATCGTCATCTCTAATATACATATTTATCAAAATCCACTTTAAATATATTTCGATCGAAGTTGAAGTTGACAATTCTAAAAAAATTTCGTGCAAAAGAAAGTTTTTTAACTTTGATCTGTCGAATTATTATTTTTTTTT
Organism: Buathra laborator; assembly: GCA_934046635.1. NCBI lineage: Eukaryota > Metazoa > Arthropoda > Insecta > Hymenoptera > Ichneumonidae > Buathra > Buathra laborator. Next base: position 14,877,545 of record OW203900.1, read on the forward strand.
GTGAAAAAAAAAAAACAGTTTCTTGCAAAATCGTTGCGATCGATTAATATTTTAATGACATTATTGGGTATACGCAGCGCTCTGAATAAACGATACATTTTCCTAATTTTAACCGAATTTGACTTCCTGGAGAAACAATTACGGTGAGGTTTCGTCTTGGTACGATAATTTAAAAAAACACTAATAGCTTTATTAAATTACCGTGCTACCGGCATGGCGAGATGGTTGAAACGAGGAAGAAAAAAAATAAGAAACTCCTTCGCTCGGCGCGCATCCAGCTGCGTAACTAAGGCACACAACACGGTAAAGAGGCCACGACACGGCAATTTCTCGCACGCAAAAGCAATCTATTTTCGGAATATGAGAACAGCAGCATCGCAGTATTTCCCCCTTTCCAGAAACACTGACGCACGCACACGTAAAGAAGCTTTCTTGACCGATAGATAGAATAACACCCTCTTTTCTTGAACGTACGTCTTTTTTTCCTGCACTCCTTTATTTTCTCACAGTACAATGCCATAATTCTTGACTGATACACTGCAAGTACTTTGAACACTTGCAAGGCTCACGTGTACAGTCGGACCCTTGTAAAAGAATCGTCAGCTGTGCCGGAAACTCTTCCGACATCAACGTTTAGCGTATATACATATTTATCCGATGTATTTCACAAACTTTGCAATATATTTTTATTCTCCTGGATTGGTGTTTTTTCGGGCGAAAATATACAAAAGAAAGGATAAAGAGGCGTTGTAAACTTGGGACAATCCTGTATTTTAGTTACCCCCTTAAAAGCGACCCAAAAATCTTTCCCTTCAAAGTCTTATCTCTCGGTAGGCACTCGAGTCTTCTCGTGACGAGAGCATTCCCTCATCCCTTTGCACACTCTCGCGGTACAGCTTCCCGTATAAGAGGAACGAGACGAACGTACGACAAACTCCGTGTGCCAAAGTAAATAGTGTACTCTCGCTACGGCGGGAGAAACAACTAACCGTGAGGCTCTCTGTGGATAGTACGGGAAGTTTTCGGAATAAAAGCGGGTGACGCAGAAGGGCGAGTGGGCGATGGTACGTCAGTGCACTCACTTCTGTTTCAATGCAAAGATGCGGAAGACCGGGGGAGTTACGACGAAACACGGGAGGATGCGGAAGGTGGGTGAGAATTGTCGTAACACGTGTAACGACAATTTCTAGCTTCGCGCAGTTAGAACGATGAAGGAACTTCTTAAAGGTGCTGTAACGAGGTCGATACGTGTTCTTTCTCTTCTCGCAATTGTTTTCACATTATATACAAGACGATTAAAAATAAATAACGATATCGCAATTTGTTATATCGTATTGAGAAAAAATTCGCACAAAATTGGTCCTATGAAAAAATCCTATAAAAAAGGACGAATTATATTTTTTTTGCAATTTGCAATATTCTTCTTGACTTTTGGAACAAATTATCGTCAGTTCAATGTTCAACTCAAAAAAATACATTAAATTATTCGAAACAAAAATATTTTTGGAATGTTTCAATTTTTAGTAAAAAAATTCGTTTCGCTATTTTTTAACATTTTTTTAACGTCGAAAAATTGAGAAAATAAGTTCGAAAGTTCTCAAAGAACTCCGTTTTTTTTTATTCCTTCGAAACACGATACACACCTCGGGTTTTCTGTAATCCCATAAAAAATTTAAGATATCGCTGTTTAGAAATGCCGAAAATCGTAAATTCGCAAAAAAATCAGTCGAATAAACATTTTTTCACTCGCTGTCTTACGGTTACATCTTTTTCCCACTTTTATCGTGAATTTTCTACCTATTTTCCTGCACATCTCATACGAAAACTCTGCACCGGAAGAGAAAAAAAATTTCTCAATACCGATCCCTCCGATGTATCTCTAGCTTCGATCTCTTCATCTCCCTTGTGGCTTGCAAGACGTTGTGCCGGAATAGTTCGCAATACACCTCGTCTATAGTAGTCTTACAGAGTTGTATAGTTATAGCATAGCTGCGGTTCAAGACGCTGGTATCGAATGGCCCGTAACCGGCAACCGTTATCGTTACCCAGCCACATCGGACTGATACACCCAATCAAACTCTACGTAACCCGTAGATATACCCTTTCCGGTACCGGACGGCAAGGAGAGGTCTTAGTGCCGAATATGCCTTCCGCTTGAATTCACCTTTCTCACACGAATTCTCTTTGCTCTTGTTACTTCGTAGTTACCGATGCGTGTATGAAAGGGAGGTAAACCCCCTCTTGTCGAAATTTCAACGGATGATTCTCCGCTACATAGAACTATGCGGGCAACTCAACCCGACAAAACGTTTAAGTTAAAGGGCAACGGGAGAAATTCGCAAATATATCGAAGTATTTCGAAGCTCAACTACAAGGGCTGCGTGCGACTATTCAACCCAACGAAATACACATAACGTAAAGCGGGAGGGTTGAAATTCACAACTAAATACGGCGAAGTAAGGATTAATTCCCAACCTCCCCTTAAGTATGCGGACGCGGTCCAGTTCTCTGAACCCTTTCCCCACTTGTTAAATTCGCGTCTAACCCCTTACCGGCTTTACCTACTTTATTATTCCCCTGCGGTTGTACACCGAAAGTCCGAACCGTTTATACAACAATTTGCCACGAAAGTAACGGCGTTTTAAGCGAATGTGGAAGGGAAAACAAAGAAGGAGTCGGAAAACGTGGACGGGTTCTCGAGTTCTACGGGTGATTGTACCGTCTCCATATCCATTCGCTACCAAACTCTCCTGTGTGCGCGGATCGTGTTTACAGGGATGTAATTGTACCCCAGCAATTGCGCGGAGTAAAACGATTATTTTCGTTGCATGACTGAGAGATTCGAGGGTTACTCGACCTCATGCCGTGTCTTGCCGGGGCTTCGGGGCTCTTTGAAATTTCGAACATAATGTTTCTCCGCATTTGCAGCAAAAAAAAACAAATAATCAAAAAATATTTAATTCAAAAAAATTTGATTAATATCGAACAAATCTTTTTTCTCGGCTCTTCGCGTAAAGCAATTTATGGCCATCTTTTTCGCCCTTTAATCAAAAAAATAATGATAATTAATGGCATCAGTATGAAGAAAAATTGGTTTTGCTAGGATTATTTTGGAATGAACCGATAAATTTGCGTTATAAAGTCTCGTGTAATCGTATGAAACTTATAATAGATATATATTCATATGTAGTTCGATGCCCCGTGTTCGTAGCTGAGAGTCTATAACTAACGCGCTCAGGAAAATTGAGTGTCTGTGTCATCGATAATTCACTATCGATCCCGTGTCGATGCGTCCAATCTCGTTAATGTTAGCTGATACAGTGTACGGAGAACGAGTACAGAGGGTACGTGTTAGTTATATATATATACTCGGACCGGGGAGCGAGGGGAGGGGGAAGGAAGGCAACGCGGAGAGCTTCGAATCCGTGCTGCGAACCTCTCGTTTCGGGATCAAAGTGAACACTCGACGAGTCAGTGAACCCGAGCTTCGGGTTCGCCGGGTTTCCGATCGACGTAACCCTCACTGCAACACACGGTTAGACGTGAGATATCTACCGACTAACAACGTGAACACCTCCCTCTCCTTCTCTCGATAATTCTACAAGACTCGCCGCCGTTGCTTAGATCGCGAGCAAACATCACAACCTTGATTTTTACTCGTTTATATCATATAGAAATATAATTAAATACTTTGTGTCGCAAATTATCGCACCGAAGTTCGGAGTTATATGAATAATTTTTTTTTTTTTTAATCTTTACGGACGATAATTTCATTTCGTGAAAAACCAATAAAAAAAAAATTGAGTTAAAAAACAGAGTTCGAAGCAAGAGATTTGTATACGTAAAAAAAAAAGAATCTACTTCATCGTTTGCATAATAAAAAAGCTATATTGACGAAAGTACGAATTATTTTATTCGTTCCCCATGCCGGTTGCTTCGTTTTTGCTTATTCTGGAATTATTTCGCTTTTCAATCGGGCCGACGGCTAAATCGCCTCGGCGAAAGGATGAGCAGAAAAAAGGCTTCTCGTTCCCTCGTTGCCTGCGGGCTATCCATAGTTTCGAAGTAAAAAAGTTTCTATATCTACGGTCGCATTGAGAGTAATTATTGTAAGGGACGTTCCGGGTTAAATATTTCCGCCTCGCAGGGCGACGAAGAGGGAGGCGAAACGAGGAGCTGTTATTCTTTTCGTACTGTGTAGCGAAGGAAGAGACTGTTGCGGGGGTTTACGGGGGATGAGGAAATTCTACGGTATATATTTCTATCGCGAGAAAAACTCGACGAGACCCCTTCCAACTTCTTCCTCCTCTGTCGTTCCTCATCGTCCCCGTTATCAGAAAAGAACTGCGGGAAAAAGAAAGATTTCGTTTCCTCAACGAGAAGACGGAAGAGAATTTTTCATCAAAACCTCCCCCCCCCCCCCCCCCCCTCTCCGTCCCATCCAACGTGTCTCGTCGCAGTCAATAACTTTTTCGACGATTCTCGCAATCGTTTCTGTACCTCGTTATTACTTTATTTTGCAATTTTTTTTTTTTTTTTAATACGCCACTTGAATATCCGGAAAATAAAACTCGTCAACTGAAATATTTTAAATTTCGAAAATTTGTCGTGTACATTGAACAGGAGAATGAATGACTGTATACTATATGGCATCATATCGAAAATATCGGATTTTCCAGAAAAATTATTGAAATTTCCGTATTCAATTAAATTTAAATCGGCAAAGAGAATTATTTCTATAAATTAAATAATTGTAGTTCACCCTTTTTTCTGTACTTTGGCGTCCGGAATATATGAAAAATTGCATATACGATAAAGCGATGATATTTATTTAACCCATTTATTTTTTTTATTTAATAAAAATAAATGTGTTTGTCAGTTCGCCAGTGGACATTCCTGATACAGAAATGTGTAACAACTAAAAAATAAAATTGCTGCTGAGTTTATGGAGATCGATCATCCCGTTGCCCGGGAAAAGTAATCACAATTACTATACGTATCATCAAATTTGGCCTCAGGACGAGCTTTTCAATGCTTAAAATCGAATTATTTTTATAAAAAAAAAAAAAAAAAATATAGTGCGATTTTTTTTTAGAAAAAGCTGTGCCATATTTCCAGTTCTTGAAAACATCGCAAATTGCGTATACGACTCGACGGATGATATTTTTTCAGGTCGCGTGAATAAAATAGACGTATTTTTCTCTCGCGAACGCGAGTTATGCATACAGGAAAGGGATCATCTCTATCTCCCGGGGCATTGAAACTCGCGAACCGTTTAATGCGCTGCGCCCCGTCCGGGAGCTCTACCGCACGCCCACTAGTAGAAATTGCGTATACGCTATATACGCGAACGCCCGGTTTGTACGTACTATACGATCTCTTCATTCTTTTTTTCTCTTCGTCTCTCATTTTCTCCGTTACTTATACGAGTCTTGTCTTTCTTTGGGCTCTCACCAGTGAGCGAGAGTGGTAGGTACGCCACAGATGAGTATATAATTACGAGGTGAACGCGCGCGCCCAGCCGACGCCAGTCGAGACTTTCGCGAATGACTCCACTGCATGTATTTCATACACTCTATGCACTTTTGTGTCTGCACTTGCGCCAACTATTTGTTGCTGCCGCAGACTATTTCCTACCTGAAGTTTTTTTTATATTAAATTCGTACGTAGTTAGTGCGAAAAGGAATTTCCAAAAAAAATCGAAAAAACCATAAATTCAAGTACCGAGCAAATCTACTTTCTCAAAAACTAAAAACCATCGCACAGATTTTCGATTTATTTCGATCGAAATCAAATTTTTTTTACTCCGAAAAAATTGCCATTTTTTTGGACCCAAAAACACACTTCCGATTTTATTCCCATTTTGTAAGAATACCAAAGTTTGAAGAAAATTCTCGGGAGAATTTCCACGTGCGCGTTAGGCATTCCATCGTTTTTGAGTGTAGATTTGCATACAGGATCTTCAGGGCTGTACGTCGGTAGCAAGAAGTATCAGGTAACCATCGTATACACGCGCGCTTCAGTATGTATGTATTGTAAACTATGGGAAATGCATCGGTATGCGATATATATACGTTGTATATCCAGGTATGTGGATATACTCGGCGGTTGCTACCCTAGAACCTCGAGCAGATTTCTAAAGTCAAGGGTGGTAGGTCGGTGAATCTCGTGAGGGTGGTGTTGGCGACATTTCTCTCTTCCCTCTGTATTCGCGGGCCTCTCGTTCTCTCTCGGAGTCTTTCGCAATACTTCTGTCTACCTTCGTACAACGCTGATGCTGTCGCGCTCGGCTCCTGTTCCTGCTACTGCAGAGTGCCCCGAAGCTTCTGCAACACGGTAGTCTGCACGCGCTCTCACGTACCAGCAATCTCCGCGATGTATACGAACCATATATGTATACGAAAGGGAGGTTATACGTATATGCGAGTCTCAACGCTGTACCGAGAGATAGAACAGAGGCATGCCGTCGTTGTGTAATACACGCATGTATATCCTCACTCTCGCGTAGTCAGTGTATCCGAAGAGAACGAACTTTTGCTATACCTGTGTTGAATGTCGCGAGAGCTTAATGATCTAGCGAAGCGCGTGCACCGCTCCCGAGACAAGAGGGAAGGAAGTCAAGAGAACGCGAGAGAGTGGAAGGGAGAGAGAGATAATAAAAAAAATGGTAAAGAAGGAGGGAAAGAAGAAGCCCGCGCCTGGCGAAAAATGAGTGTCTGCAACCAACCAACCAACCAGAGACCCCATTGATATATGCATTATGGAACGCTGTATCGTTATTGTGTTCGGTATTGTGTAGCAGTCATTTTGATACCCGTGAAACGCGGAAAGATTCATAGAAATCGTTTATCTTTTATCATTCGTTGTTTTATCTTCTAAAAAATTGACTCGCGATTTTAATCGCAATTGTAATATGCAGAATTGAAATTTAAAAAATTCAGTTGACATTGAATTTCAACAAATTTGTCTATAAGTTTCAGTTTTTTTTTTTTTTTCATGAATATTTTTTTATATTTTATCTTATAAGATCACTGTAGTTCATTATTGACGCTTTTTATTTATCGACAAGTTGAATATATCTGCAAATGATTAATAAAAAAAATATCTCCCCTGCGGGGAATCGAACCCTAATCGCCCGCGTGGCAGACGAGAAGACGCGATGGCGCAACTATCCAGCGTTGTTCGTTACAGAAATATGCATTTTGGTTGGATGTTATTAATTTCCGCGAAATGTTGAAGATTTAAATCAAAAGCTCACGAATTTAAAAAAATGCAGAGAGATAAAACACGTATCCCTTCATAAAAAGCGTCGCAAAGTATCGAGTCAGATGATTCGATTTCCTGTTGTATTTTTTTTTTCTTCTCGAAACATGGAGCAGCGATAAATATAGTTTGTATTATAGTTTAAACATAATATACATATAGTTACACGCCAGACGGAGTAATGATATTGCCCACCTACGTACGTGTACCACGAGCCGAAAGCATCATCGACATTCGCGTCCGGAAATAACGGTGACTCTGGGTCGTCGTTTCGCTGGATGAATCGTGGGTGTAAGATCGATAGGATTTCAAAACGGTAGGTGGGCGTTAATGCTTTGAGAGAGTCGAGGACGTAGAGTGAACGAGCGAGAGATATATACCTCGATCGGGGTGCACAGTCTCGTGTCATACACGTGTGCATTAAACTTCGATCTGTGTGGACCATCGTTGAAGCAAATATATTATACATACACTTGCAAGGAACAAACACTGTTAACCCACTACCGGTACGAAGCGCGTGCATCCGCGGCAAGTCTCATTGTTGCTGCATCAAGCTAATTGTAAGCCGGTGCTCTATGTGCAGCAACACGCGCGAGCGATGATTCACCAACACTACGAAGTACCACAGCGATCAAACTTTAGCTTTTTTTTTTTTTTTTTTTTTTTTTTCGCTGGTAGAAAGAGGCAATGCGCGCTTATGTTGATTCGTAATCCACTTGGAGAATACCGGGAAAAGAAGGACAGTATAGTATTTATACCGACTCTGAAATGAAGTTGGATAATATGATTATAATCTTCGCTGTATGATATCGTTTTATATTTAATGTTTAAAGGGAAAAAAATGCTTTGATCTTTATAAGATTCGATTTCGATAGGGGAATGATAAAATCATATGTTTTTATTAACCCTGAAACGCCATATATGGATCTTCTGAATCCGAGTCGTTTAAAAAAAATCGTGAATTTCATTAAATTTGCCATTGTAGATCTCATTTAAAGATCTATAACTTCTACAACTTTTACTACATCGATATTGCGCTTAACACACATCTCCCTTGGATCCTGGCGTTTCGATGTTAATGCAATTAAATTTGAATTTATTGATTTTTTACAAAATTTCGCGACGATTAAGACACCAATAACAAAGATTGGTGTTCTTTTTGTTTCATTTGCAACGATTAGTTTTCCCATTTCATTGTTTTGCTCAATTGATCGAAAACAAAGTTTACGAGTAGCAGAGATAAAAACGAAAAGATGAATGAAAGGGTTGAGATAGAATTTCATCTCTCGTGCTGTTGGCGAGGGCACATTATCGATCGTCAGTTAGCAGCAACTTGGCTCGTGTCGCGGACACTCGAACCTCGTTGCCAACTGCAATCTTTGAAATCGCGCTTGGGGAATACGTCGAGGTTTTTTTTTTTTTTTTTTTTTTTTTCGCGTCAGAACAGGAGGAAACTACGAGAGGAGATTCTACGACGACCTCGGGAAAACCCCTCCCTACTCTCAGACGGAAAACCAGTCGACGCCGCGTACATCCGGCACGATCGCAGCGATCGGAGCCGCGCAATGCTCGAGACTTTTAATGAAGGTAAAGCTTGATTAACGCTCCACAAGCCCGGTAACCACCGACCAACCCTGTCCAAGCCCTGTCTATAGCCCTATAGCAACGGAAGCGTATTATATCCGCAGAAATTTCTCAAAGTTTCACTCGATTCGCCCAGTTCGGGCTTTTGCACGGCGAAAGAGTATGTATATATACGCATGGATGAAAATTTCTCTATCTCCTTCTCGTTCATAACCCTTGACTCACTCGTGCGATGTTGGACTTCGCAAGTACACCACTCGCTACAGCGGCTCTAGAAACTACGACCGCAAACTCCATGCGCACCGTCTGCTGGCTCTCTGATGCAAGTCACTGACTTGTTTCATCTCGCTGTACTGTATACGTATATATCACTATTAGAATAATAACGCCGCAATAACGGAACACCTCGATGTTGAACTCAAATTTTTAATATAATAACTTATCTATTTTTTATCGCTCAAAAATACGTCTCTTAAACATATTTATCGAGGCCTGCGCCTCGCCTCGACTCATTACCGAGCGTTTCCAACACGATTAATTAAGCGGCAATAATGCATGCGATAAAAAAATCTCGCGATGCAATATCACTTCGTTATTTCGCGATAAAAAATCGTGACACCCCAACTTGCTAGGGGATGATAATTCCGACTGCGAATCACATTGTTGTCGACGGAGTGAATCGACGTGTTTGCGCCAATATGAAGCGAAACGCGAACCCGTCCACAGTAGCGTGTCGGCATTGCAGGTCGACATTTTTTTTCACTCGTCTTTTCAAGGAATATCCGACTTTTTTTTTTTAATATGAATCGCAACTTCTTTTACTACTAATTTAATACTGTTATATAAATTTGAAAAAAAAAAATTATTTCCGATGATTGATAGAAATAATTTTTTTTTATACAATTTTAAATCGGATATTCGTTATTTTTTTTTAATCACTCAATATTTAAACGGTAAAAAAAATGTTGCTATCAATTTTTATTTCTTAGCTCCGCGGTTTATAGTGCGAAGATACATAAGTCCTTCTGTTTTTATTGTTTTTGGCAAAAATGATGAATATTCATTCATCCGCATGATATTGCGCTATCTACCGTGTATTATACGGAGGCGATGAATGTTTGATGTCGGCTGCCACTGTCTCGGCGTTTATTTTCGATACATATATACTAATATTATCGTACAAGAGACATCGTGGACGATTCATGAATTCGCACAGGAAGTACTTGAGAAATGTGTAGTCGGCTACGCGCGTCAAAAGCTTCACGAGACGGAATATTATCGGGGGTGTCGTAAACAAGCCCCGAGAGTCACCGAGCGTGCGATACGCTTGTTGATGTATGACAGAAGCAGAGAGAGGGATGTGTATTTCTATGGCTATTCGTATACATATATATACCAAAATTGTGACTCCGTTAGGATATACGCGGTATATCCGGAGCGGCCGATTTAACCGTCGGGCGCAACAAAACCCCCGCGGGGTTGGAACCTCATATTCTTGTGAATAGGGTGGCAGCGCGGAGGAGAGAACGCGAGGGATGAGACACGGGCGATGGTCGTTTCGATGTCTGAAGAACCGACGAGAAAGGTAAATGGTGAAATCGATCAAAGACATCCCTAACGTTCTGGGAAAGAAGTCCTTGATTCACGGCTATGATGCATCGAGAACTCGGGGAATATAGAAACTTCTGTATGTACGTTCGCCTTATGCCGTCATATAAAAGTAAACGACTCCGCTATAATATCGCATCGAAGCTATTCGTCATTTTATTTCACTTATATCGTATAATAAACAGCCTATTTATCGGTCGATCGAACGATAAATTGAACGTTCACTTGGCACGAAATACTTCGAATCTTTCAGTCCTAAAATATGCGATACAAGATTGAATATAAATCAATACAATCGAAGTATCCATATATTAACGATAGATTATTGTCATTTTTACGCAAATTCATAACTCGCAAGTTGTTTTCCGAGTTCTTTTGTGACGATAAAAAATGCTATTAGATACGCGTAATTTTAATATTTTTTTCTATATTTTTCATTGACAATATAGGATCACTTTAGCTTATATATACGTAGATATCTATACGATTGAATAAACCCGAGCAGATTTTACTTGAACAGAAGTACCAATGTATGTACTCGAAAATTCGCGAGGCACTCGAAACAACACTAATTAATTAACAGCTCCGGTACTGAATAAATTATATAACCGGTGAAACGAGATGATAAATTAATATATACATATTATCGCGTGAAAAGGCACTTCAATTTCAATGAATTGAATAAATTTAATAAATGTGACGGAAACCGCGAGCAATGAGAGGGCGAGAAAGAGTCGAGTTAAGGAGATAGGGACAAGTGGCCGGTACACCCCGTTGCCTCGTGACAGCGCATAAGACGAACATTATTAGCAACCGTCGTGTGACGTTTCCTTTGGCGCGGAAAATTGCATTCGTATAATCTTCACTCTCGAGAGAATATTTCTCGCCGACGCGACGGAACTTTTGACAAATACAGAAATAAAATTGAATGAAGTGACTTACGAAATGGCGGATTTACAAGTATCGCTATTCGATCGATCTTATTTCGTGTTATGAATCAAATCGGCAATAGATATGCAATGAATTAGAAATAATGATATTTCATCGACTTTAGATTTATTTCAATCACCAATGATTTTTCCATCACGAACATAAAAAAAAAATCCCTAGTGACCATCTCGAGATTTCATCGAATTATCAACATCAACCGAACCATCCCCAGCCGCGTTACTTCGTTCGACGTCGAGCATCGAACGGCTTTTCTCCCGTCCTTAAGGGATTTCTTTTGCTGCCGTTACGCCTTAGTGCCCCCAAATGGGCTTATAAATTTACCAAAGGGGTGGAAACGTAAGACGATGAGAAAGCCGTCTGTACCTACAGTAGCCACGACGCGTGTAAATATATATACATACATACTGTAGCTACTTACACTTACTTACGATGCTCCGAGCATCGACTACCTTGCGCATTGTATCTCTGTTTTTCGTCTCACAGTCCTTGCGTCTCGTTCATTTCACAAGACTCTGATGTTGTCCCCTTCATGCAGTAGCAACAAAAAAAAACATAAAAGAAAAACCCGAGTGAGACAGAGGGTACGAAAGTAACCCTAGAGAATCGTAGACGGAAGAGCCCGGAACGCGTAAATATCCACCTACGTGGCTGCTTTGGTCGTTCTTGTAGCATACCCCTCCGTACGTACGTGACTGCTGCGTACCAACACTCTACAGGACTCTCCTGGGACGTGTTAGCTTCGCACGTGATATTCTCATCGGCGACTATCCTAGTCACTGGCTTCGCGAAGCTTGCAACGTCTTTAAGAAACGAAAGCTACTCTTCGCACTCCTCCTGCCATTCACTCCATGTCACTCAGATATTTGCAGACCTTCGCACGTACGTAAATTCACCGTCACTTTGTACACCCCTCGTATACACTTTCCTTCACGAACCACCGTCAACCTTGGCCTCTCAAGATTCCCCGGAATCGTCAGAAAGATCCATTTTAATCAAAATTAAAATCTCATACGAATTTTTTTTAATAATATTTCTGCAACAGAGAAGCGATTGAAATTTGTCTCTGGTGCATTTCCGAGCACTTCAATCTCGACAAGAAATCTTAAATGAAAAACTCCGTTCTGAAACTTGTCTTTGTGACACATCTATATGAGAATATCCGGAGAATTTCTCATTAAATTCAGTTTCTTTCCTTCGTTATTCATTCGTGAATTCTGGGGCGTTTGTCGTCACTCTCAGACGATGTTTTGAATCTCCTGAGATCGACAGACAGACGAATTTTCGACGAAATTAAAATAGAAAAAAAATATATAGATGCAGATCATTTTTTTTTCTGTTATCGGAAATTTTTCGTCAGAGAAATAGGGATGATAAAAAAAAGTAGATTTTCAATTTGTAGCTTCAATCGCGACAGAAATCTCGTCATGACAAACGCCGATTCGGAAACTGGGAAACTCGCTTTTCAGTCGCATGTAACTATTCCGAGAATTTCTCGGAAGGGCGTATAGAACAGAAAAGCTAGTGTCGCGGAAGTCGAGTCTCGGCATAGAACGTTGAACATCCCTTCGACCGAAGTTCCGGCAACGCGTGGGAGAGTTGTGCCGGTGAACGAGAGACTTCGAGTTACCAAACACGTACACAGATGCATCAAGTTCCTCTCTCGTGGGCGGGCGATATAAGGTCGAAGGTAACATTGGGGCGTCACAAGCTTCGTACATACATCGAGAGTTCACTGGAGTTATCATAGCTATAGTATACATGCATATAAGATACACATAGAGAAGCAGCGAGCGGCGAGTTTTATACATTTCTGATGTCTCTCGACGGTACCCTACATTCTCTCTTGAAAAAAAAGCCCCGTTTATCTCGAACGCAAAGAGCATATCGTCCAATTTCCGTTCCCGACAACTGTTGAGTTGATCCTTATTTATTTTTTTTTTTTTACTCACGTTGTTATCAAGCGCGAGAGCTTTTCGCCATCGACGAAGCGACCGAAACAAGTGCCGATCAAATTTTCTCCCCTGTATCGGGTAATCCTTGAGAAAATCCTTAATCTCGGACAATCCGCGTTGTACAAACTTTATCACGAAATATCGTAATTTCGATTTTTATCTTTATTTTACGAGCGATCGGGCGTATGGCGACGGTATCGCCAATCGTTTCCACTGCTGGCTAATAAAGGAGTTAAGACTCAGTTGTATTAAGCAGCTTGGTAAAACTTTTCCGTGGTTCGAACGTACGCGTACCTATATGTATAGAGTAATAACTATAAAGAGCGTAAAAGGAAAGTATAGACTAAGCCATGAAGAGCGTAAAAGGTCGAAGAAAAAAAAAGCTTTAAAAGCGCAGACTTCGGATATACATGGTCGATGCAGCAACAACCGCGGATTTAACTTTATCGTTCATCCCCCCCATTCCAAGTCGAATCGTTTCAGCCAAAGACGCGTTCTTTACGTCTCTCCTGTGTACCTCTATCTTTCGAGAAATTGCTATCAACTTCACCAGAAAATTACGACAATCAACACGAGATTCCCGACGACTCTCGTTTCTACCGATGTCTCAGGCGCTATCACTGCTATTTCGCTTCCCACTTTCCGCCTTCGTACAGTTACCGCATCTCCGCGGTGCCTTTTAGCCGATATCGTAAGAATTCCCAGAGCTCATTCCAATTAATTTGTTTCCAAGTTACAAATTAATTGAAAACGAATCTCTTGTTTACAATTTTACGAGAGAAGTTTCACGAGATTGAAATTAATCGGTATTACGCGATTTCCGGAAGGTTTACGATCGTAGAATCCCAAGTGATAGCAGCCGCGATGCGAATATCAATTCAATTATCCCGAATAAGATAGTCGTGTCTTCGATTAGATTCGGAATTAAATTTCAACAACGTTTGTACCGAGAGTAATCCTATTACGCAAATCACGGATGATAGTGTATCCAAGGATAATCGAGATTTCTACTCGAGAATAGATATTCCAATTTTGTAACGGATATTACTCCGTCTAACGACTCCCTCGACAGATTGTAAGCTTACAGAGGAGATAGATTTTCAAAGACACAAAGTGGAACGCTGTTTGTGACGTTAACGAGACAAAGCTGTGACTCTTACTGAGAGTCAAGAGAATCAGCAGACTGCAAAGTAGAAAATCACTGAGAAAACAACGTGCAGACGAGAAGCACAAAGACTGCCATTTGCTCAATTATTTTTTCGGTCTTTTCCATTGAAATAACAAAGTTTGTTTCCGTAATAGACGTTGAAACAGACGAATTCACATCTGGTAATAGGTAATAAGCATAGCGGATTCTGCAATCTGCGAAAAAACAGCTCTCGCTTCTTCCGGTTGCTGTTTTCGTCTTTTGCGTTGAAGACACAGTCCGCTCGTGTAATACGTTTTTGGAAACAGTGGCGTCAGTCTGTAGTAATGGCACTGAGGAAGCCGTAATCTTGGAAGGAACGGAAAAAGAAGGTTGAGAAAGATGTGAGTTTTAGACGTTGAAAGCTCCGCAGAGTAATGAGGACCTCGTAGCGAGACGTGTGTCGCGAGAGTCGCCATACAGGTCTGGTCGTTATATTCGCGAAACGGGACAAGACAGAGGCAACTCGCCAGAGAAAAGTCTGTAGAAAGAAAAAAATAAAAATAACACGGAGAAGACGACGAAGACGTGAACGAAGTGGTTGCTAAAGTTGAGCAGCGAGTAGCTCTGCGAAGCTTTATTACACCACCGAAGGTTTTATGTCCTTTAATCTGAACCCGACATTCCCCAAGTGTATTGTTTCACTTCGATGTCGCGCCACTAACATTCCCTCACGCGATATTCACTGCTCGTCTTTCTCGAGGTTTCGTAAAAAAAATGTTACGAGCTTCGAGAGTCCGGATGCTTCCATACGCGGAAAGCTTCAATGATCTCTTGTCTCGAATTTGTACGAATTACGAATCGAATAATGGTATCGAAACTATCGAAATACAAAATGTATTATTTCCGCGTTGTTTTTCATTTTTATTTTTCGATTGGAGGGTTGAACTTTACAGTGGAATGCTGAACTCCCATCAAATATATCGAGCAATTCAATAACGTGGCGAAATTGGAGAGATTTTTATTTGTTTTTACTCAGTTAATCGTAATATAGAAGAAACTCGGAACGTGTGCAACGTGTTTAGAGATATTCTCTTGAGACACTTACGGTGATTAAAAATCGATCGTACGGCACATACAGAAACTCCGAGCACAGCGCACACATAACTGCAGACGCTGCATTTTGGTCCATTGACTGATTAAAAGTTCTGCTCAGTCTCTCGCGGAGTTTTTCTTTATATATCAACGGTAACTTTCATGTGGTAACTTTTCGAATCAAACATTTATGATGTCGGCGAACTATGACGAACTATGAATCAGAAGTTAAAATTCAGAGTCGATTTATTTTTATCTCTTATTTCGCCGCAGTCGCGGAATGAGGTTATTTTGTTTAATCGCAAGTTTTTTCTAATATTTTATTAATCGATGATAAAAATTCAAAAGAATTTTTTTCTTTTTTGATAGTTAATATACAGTTAGAGCTTTTAGCTGTATAAAAGTTTCTCACGTAAAAGCAGCGATTCATCAACATATAGAAAGGCTGGAGCTTCAACCGGATCAGCGAGAACCCAAACTCCCAGTTTATTTTGTTTAGCTCTGCCACGTGTGTGCGCATTCGCTTCCGGATTCGAATATAAGCGACGGGTTGATGGATTTGTAGAATGGGGGCTGACGTAACGGTCCATGAAAAAAAATAATAATAATAACGGATAATCCGCCTGCGCTTCCGTACAGTCAGTTCACAAATTTCTGTATATCATCCAAAAGCAACGAGAGATTTCTATAGCGGGGAATGCGAAAGCAAAATTTATTAACTAAATCCACAAAAGCGGATCAGTTTGTAGAATCGCAATGGTCCAGTTTTCGGTACAACATGGCGGTCGTTTATGCTGTACGGAATGCGTGGAACGTTCCGTAGATAGCCGCAAATTAGTGGGAATTCGAGGAACTGAATTATTTACACCGGTAATCCGATGCGTAGGGGTCGTAACATACTTTACTCAACTTTTAAAACCGTCCGGCTATTTTTATACCGTCCGGTAGCTCGATGTACACAATAATGAAAAGTTAAACTGGGTTATCGAGCTTCAGTTGCGGCTTAGTGAAAAAAAAAAAAATTATTGCCGGTAGGCTTTAGGTATAAAAATGTTCAATAGCATCGCGCATTTTTTAAGGCATAAAATGCCTTAATAAATGCCGAATAGACATGAATATCCTCTGCCCTTGCAACGGATAATTCCTGCCATACCAGTGCCCGGCTAACCGCGTTAAACTGAAAATCTAAATTCAATATGGATTGACCTCGTAGAAGAAAAAAACTATGATTGATCCATAAAATTCAGCTTCAAAAAGGTTAAATAAGTATTATCGGATATTTTACTATTATCGTCTTTTTTTTAAATTTTTCAACGGAAAATTTTGAAAAATAGTTTGGATTTTGTAAAAATGGAAATAAAATTATGATAATTATTATTATTATCATTGATTGTTATTTCATTCATTTTTTTAACTTCTTCTAATTCATTTTATCGATTTGCATATTTATTATATTTCGATTTTTTCTTTTTGCAAAATGTCCGCGAATCTCGTGTTTTTAAAGTTCTAATAATAATTACTCCGTAGAGCG
This sequence comes from Buathra laborator, assembly GCA_934046635.1. Taxonomy (NCBI): domain Eukaryota; kingdom Metazoa; phylum Arthropoda; class Insecta; order Hymenoptera; family Ichneumonidae; genus Buathra; species Buathra laborator. The sequence goes on from OW203900.1 coordinate 14,894,655, forward strand.
GTTACGGGACTTTGAAATTTCAACGATACAATCAGCGTAAACCCCATCGTCGATGACCGGACATTGAATACACATGTAATTGCAAATTGCATGTGTTCCGTTCGAGCAATCATCTCGCAGCGGTAAACCGCTGTACCGCTAATTGTATCAATCTATATTCCACTTATATCTCGCTGTCCTGCAGCAATCATAACGCGTTATCGCGAATTAATCCAAAAAAAAAAACAAAAAAAAACCGCTCAACAGCGATTCGCAATTTCGTTACATTTGTGTGTCGCTGTTTGGTTCCCACCGCAGCATACGAGACCGACGAGTGGCCGATGCAACAATGCAAAGACTTCGATATCTCATGGTCGCCGGGGCGTTGGATTTTCCCAGCTACTAAACCGTACGAGGGTTCGAAATGTCAGAGGGTGGAGCACGTGTGGCGCAACGGGGGCGCAGCCCTAATAAAGTCATTATTGCCTTACCGCAGCTTCTCACTCTATCTTTCCCTCGTTCGTCAGAAAACGCATATACATCATTTTTCTAACACCGTAATACATCGTTCTCCGAACAATTTTTCTTTTTTTTTTCATGCCGATTTACCCAATAAATTAAATTGACCTAATTAATTTTTTCTTCCAACAAACTTCTTCTATAAATTCTGAAATTTCCCTCGCAATTTATAGGACATCGATATTTTATTTATTTTTTTTTCTACTACCTGTTATATTATTCCCCGATGAATCACATCACGTATTATCGATCGATCGATTTTGAAAATCATCATAGTCTCTATTATATCGCGTTTGCCGGTGAATATTTAACAGCTCACTTCAAGCACTGTGCGGCGGCTCCTTCTCCTCTCTCGCGCTCTATTGCCGTAACGGGTCGTATCTATGGGGATATATAGTCGATATTCCACCTCCTCGACGACTATGAAATACGTGACGCGTATTCTAATCAACCGAGAGTAATATCAGAGTGCACGTTTTATAATATGTATTATAAACCGGACGAACAGTAAAATCGAAGCATGAAAATGCATTCACAGCGATTTCCGTCATAGCATCGAAGCTGAAAGTTTCGCGGGCCATCAAGCGCTATTGCGGATCGAACGAGCTATTGGGTACCTCAGCAAGCGAAACTCAATTTTTTTGCTATGTTTATCAAATTTTAATTGGAATTCGATTCACGCACGTCTATGTATATTATAACGATTCCCCTACAATTGATATTCAATCGCTCTCTCGCTCTCTCTCTCGGGTTTGCGATGGCGGTTTCCCGATCGCAATTAGGCAAATTCCAGCGGCGAACGCGGAGCCGAACACCTCTCGAAATTCAACGTTCGAGTACAAAATATATACGTGTTATACGTGCTAAAGGAGAGAGAGAGAGCGAGAGAGAGAGAGAGAAGCATGTTACAAGCGGAGATTACATAGCGAGGGCGAGAAATTAATTTTAATTATTAATCACAGTTTTTAATTGACGTACATTTGTAATGCGACGAGTGTACGTGGGTTTCATTGAAAAATCATGTTGTAATGTTAGGGTGGGGGGTCTATAGGTGTATCCTTAACACACTGGATAATCCAGGGACACCCACGCGCGGTCTCGACAAGTTTTAATGGCGTCATTATCCCGACGGAATATAACGTTAATATTGGCAAAGTCATTACTACCAGTGAGAGAAGCATACCGTAGATATTTCCACGCGACAAACGACTACTAGACGAACGAAATTGCTGGATTATGGATCAGCGATCACTCTTCTGTACATTCGGAATCGAATCCACTTTCTCTTATCAATTTCTAGTTTTGCGATCTCTGTAGGACTTCATTTCAATAGTCGGAAATTTTCCGCTTTTACTATTTAAGTAAAAAAGGACTTCGTAAGTATCAGGTTTGCAGGGGCTTTTGCGTATTTCAATTAGTTTGAGTTAATATTTTATTACGAGTAATTAACCATTCAACCACTTCGCCGATATCGAGACACATACGGAATTCCCTAACTTATTGAAGAATCTGCAATTTGACAAATTTAACCGAGACGACCACGTCTAGAAAAAAAAAACCTTCAACCATCGATTTAGCGATCTCAATACAACTGATAGAAATTCGAAATAACCGAAAAAAAAATTCCAAAACCGATAATTTCGTTGAAAAAAAAGTTGGACACAATCTCATCCCGATTTTCGAAAAAGTATATAGTCACGTGATTTTTTTTTTTTTAGATTTTTAATACGCCTACGAAAAATGCTTTTTTTGCGGATAAATCAACTCTTAGCAAATGAGTTACATATTTAAATAATAAGATATGATACATTCCATAACTACGAATCACGCTTCCGTAAACCTTGTTTCGTCATATCAGTAACGCATGGGTCGTGTTCAATAAATTCTTACAAGAACCGAAATCACGGGAAATGATAGCGCCCTATAGCATGAAGAATAGATACAATAAATACATAAATACTCCTATAGATCGATGTCTACGTGAGGCGAAAATTAAACGGTATCATATTCTCTCGACGAAATTCACGAGGCTCTTGTGCAGCATAAAAAGCGAGGAAATGCGATAATGGACGCGTTTTTCGCGTCTCTTCGTGCACCTCTTGGTATACAAACAGCCCCCGAGCCTTCGGTAGAGCGTATATTGGAGACGAGTAGAGAGATGTTCGTTCAAGCGTGTGGAAGCTCTCGGATACATTATTTATTCGATGTCTCTCCTATGGAACGAAGCCTCGAGAGGATCCCGATCTCTTCTCGCCTCGTGGCTCCTCTCCGGGTTATTCTCACTTCTTTTTTTCTTCGTACTCCTCTCTTTTTCTTACTGGTTCCTCGACCCTGTTGGCCTCAACCGATCGTGTACCAACTTACCCCATGCCTCCTTATACCGAACCCCGTGCGAGAATCGCTTCGGTAAGCGGCCGTAAAATCGAGACAAAGTTTGCCCATCTGCCCGATAGGTATTCATGAAAGCACCTCCAAACGAAAAGGTGCCTATACCGTAAAACTGATAGACGTTCGTAATGACGAGACATAGCCGTAGAAACATAGTCTCATCTGTGCTTTTTCGCACCGAATGCGCGTCGAAGACGGCCAAAACCTTTCGCTTTTGCGCTTCTATCCCTATCTCATCTCTTCCCCTATATATATGTATGTATACGCGATCGTTCAATCGATTTTACTCTCCGGCAAGCGACTTTCGCGACTCTTTTTTCACGATCATCAGGATATATACAGACGAGAAACTCGATCGGGGTGATTTCGAAGGGATGAGAAATAAACGGCGGAGTCTCGTACCGAAACTCGCGGAAGCGAAATCGCTCCGAAAAGCCAACCGATAAATACATTATGCATCTCGAACAGGAATGTTCCACTGCGAACATTCCTGAAATATCGAAATAACTTACCGGTATTGCGTGCAAAAAAAATAACGAGAAAAATAAAAAAAATTAAAGGGTGCAAATTTTTACGCATACAGAGAAAAACGATTGATTGGGAGAAAATTGATAGTTAATCGGTGAAAACAATTTTTTTTGTTAGTTGTTTCAACTCATTCGCTACGATTTGGTTTACGATGATACGTCAGTTGATATTTAGGCCGAAGTTATGGATTCGCGAGGGGGATGAAACCCGAATTTCGTAGAATTTAAGGTCGAAACTTGACAATTCAATACATTTACAAGTATTATACACATAAACATGAATGCACAGATAAATGCCGGAGGGACGTGCGGTTTCGCCCCGGCGAGTTCGTGAATTGCGAATTGATTTTGGCGTTCCACCGTGTTAACCACGAATATTATTATTAATTCCTGAGTCACCGTGTGTGCGTTAGAGTCTGGTGTTCGATGATGAAATCGTGTTAACAATTTGTGTCTGGTGACGCGATTTGCCGATTGGTAAAACGTTGCAATATTGAAAGCTCGGCGAGCGGGGGGGAGGGGGGGGGGGGGGGGTGAACCATGGGAATGTGATTTTGCGAAAAGCCAATCCCCATTCCACACCTATCAGTATTTTAATTGCGTCGTCGGTTTTAATCCGTTTTACCAATTTCAGTTTCCTATCAATGCCCGCGATACGCCTTGTCGCTAAATTGTTATCGCGATGGTAGAAATTAGAAAAAATAATCTTTATATCGGAGCCGATAGTCAATAAATTGATTTCGTCAACGCGCACGCAACCGCCCTGTAGAGACGGAGCAAAAATACATCGCGAGGCGTATTAAAAATAAAAATAAAAACATCTCAAGGATCGTTTTCAAGAAGCGACGGCTCATCGTTTGCGACGGTGGCGAGAAGTGCCGTCGAGAACTACTCCGCAACCGCGTGAGATTTCCGCTCGCCTTGCACTTTTAATATTCCAAAGTGTCTCCGGTGACGCGAATATCATAACGGATATTGAAGAGGCTTTGCCGCGAGCATAAAGTACGAGAGTTCTCGATGGGCATATAGACGAAATACCTTCAAATTTTACCCTTTTTTTTTAATTTCAATATTATTATTTTTAAATATGCAAATTTTTTTGGCAATTTTAAAAATAAATTTTAATAAAAGAAAAAAAAAAAAAAATTTCAACGAAGATATTTCGGAAAAAAATGTAAAAATTACATCACCATTCACGACTCAGCCATTCATTGATAGGCGAAGTGAGGGAGAAATATCGTTGTGTCAGTGCCATTTATTTAAAGCGTATTGAGTGTGAATCGTGTTATGAACTTCGGCATTAATTTTCGATATCCGCGATATACTTTTTTTTTTGGCAAAAAACCGGAATACTAGTAGTTTTTCGTACGCTACGCCACTGGCACCGGAATATTGATCGAGGGGCGCAGAGGCCCTTACGCTTGGCGCCAGCCTCGAGCAGCCAGCGCGGCAGCAGCCCTTATGTAGGTATAGGCTGCTTTCGCACATTATGCCGCTCAAAGAGAGAAAAAAAAAAGATCGAGAACATTTGTGCCGAGTTGGCGACGACTCTCCAATGATCGTTGTACCACAAAAGTTCGCGTTAATTTCTCCCTCAATTTTACGCATCACCGAGATATACATCCTCTCGTTCAGTGTCTCATCCGCACCGTTCGCCAGTAACTGAACCAATTTAAAGGGAGTGTCTCAAACAACTCAAATCGAACATAAGAAAAAAAAAAAAAAAAAAAAAAACTTCACATTTCCAAAAATCTCCGGTACCACGAATCGCTAATTAGTTTAATCGATATTTCGATGTGTGTAAAAAAAAAACATGTGCACCAAAATTTCTCATTATTCGATAAAAAAAAAAAATTAATGAAAATGAAAAAAAAAATCCTTAATAATGAATTTTTCAGAGCAATTTTTTCGCTTTCGAAGCGAATATTCCGATCTTTTTTTTTTCCCGAATCTCTTTGTAACATCGCTGTCTCTATCTTCGCTCGGGAAATAATTAAAAAATTAGCAGCTCAACCGTACACACGGGAACTCGTATAAGTGCGCGTCGACTGCGTATATGTATATGTATGCGCAGTTGAAAAATCTACGAGCAAAGCACACGTTAATCGAGGTCCAGACGTGGCTTCACCTGCTAATTCTTCCTGTTCCTGAATCCGATTTTTTTTTTTTTTCTTTTTTTTTCACCCCTTCGCTACTTCGTTGTTACCTCTTTCATTACAAGGTATGTAGCGATCGCGAACGAAAAAGATCAAAGGGACATCAGCATGATTCGTTGGTCTCTCGTACACATCAGCGCCGTCAATCGCCACTCCGTTTTCGATTGCACGTCTACTCGCGTATATCGTCGGCTTCGCACTTTCCGTGTTGCAACTGACGTAATTGAATCGTCGACGAGCATACGAGAGCAGCGATGTTAAAATCAAACACTACGCTGAAACTGTGCGTCGAGTTCACGGGGAACTGTGGCTTACATGTTAATTCAGTAGACACGAGTTGCATGACACGAAGAACAGCTGAAATTATCTCTTCATCGGGATGTCGCAGTCTTAATTTTATCCTCAAATGCCTTTTACTTTATCGTATACTAGCAATTTAACAGAATAGAAAACAAAGACAGACAGAAAATAGAGAGCAAATTCGTCGAGTAATAAATTTGCCCTTTAATCCTTTATAAATCACTCGGCTTGAAAGTGCAATGGGTGTACGGGGAGCAGAGAGAGGGTAAGGCGATCCTATGATAAAGCTGGTGAATGGGGATATTACGATGAATTATAAAGGGTTGAATATTTTTTTATTGATCATTCCTTCTGGTCAACAAAAAAAAATCAGAAATTACCAATGGCTAAATAAAAAAAAAAATAATTAATAATTGAAACAAATTACGATCGATTAACGAAGAGAAAATTGGATTCATTGAATTCAAGTATCGATTTTTTTTTTTTTTCGTTATCTCGTTATTCGATCGTCCTATATACAATTTTTTTTTTGTTTCGACTCCGATACATCGAAGCAGTTTATCGGAGAATTTCGCTTGCTGGAGGCTAAGAGCGTTGAATCGTTTTCGTCGCAAAGATTATCGTAATTTCATCGTCCGACGGTGGAACGCTGTATATGAGAAAAGCAAAGAGCAAATCATATAGCGATAGATAAGATTCGCGCAGCGGGGAAGGACACAGGCGAATGGAATGATGCAGAGAATCGATTTTCCTTCTCGATAGTGTAGTAGCGAACGCGGTATGGAATTCGCGATAGATATTACCATTACCGCGGTGCCACAGCGTCTCTCGAGACCTTACAGGCATAAAACGACGATGAGAGTGAGAAAAATCCTTGTAAGTCAGGGAGAGATGAAGAGCGCGACTAAATCGCGTCCCGCGCGCGCACTCGTATATGCTTCCCGGGCCGCGCGCTATCACCCCGGTTATTCCATTATCGCCCGGCGTACACTGTACCGCAGAGATAAAGTGGGCAATCAAAAGCATCTGCGCGAGAAAATTATGGTATATAAATTGTATAATGGATATATACATATATATGTATATAGTATAATACGAAGGAGTAGGGGACACCGGACTCAGAGTCGTCGACGATAGCCAAGTGGTTACGAGTAGACAGAGAAGAAATTTCAGGCAAAGAACTCCATGCGCAGCATCGCGCAATACAAACAGAAGAAGACATAATCGTAAAAAAATACTTCGAAAGGTTAAAAATCAATTATATCGGGTCAAACATTTCAGAACTGCGCTTTAAGTGGACAAACTTCGATTACACGGGTTGGAAAAAAAATCACAATGGTTGGAATTTGTGTAAATAAATAAAAAATTTAATCTATACTTCGATATATTGACTCTTTTCGTGTTTTTTAGGGAAAATAACTCCGATGGTAAAAAAATCAATTCTTGCAATTATTTTTTTTATTTTTTTTTTATGTACATATAAACGACTCTCGTCAAGAATCGTTCGCATAATACAAATAAAAGAAAAAATTATCGTAAAATCGACTTCGAAAGATTAAAAATTAATGAAAGAAGATAAAACATCTCGCAAGCAGCAAAAGCTGAGTCCAAAAAATATATAACGAGCGGAGTGTTAATTAAAAAATGTAACAATATTTACACGCGTTTGAAGCAAAAAAAAAAGTAAATTTCCTTACATAAACCACTCTGAAAGTGATTCCTTTCGCTCAACTGAAATTGCAGTTTTCCGGAGCTTATGGGCCTTTGCTACAAAATGCACGCGGTACACTCTACTCGAGTCAAATGTTATTACGCGAAAGGAAAAAAAAGATATATATATATTTTATGTACCGTCTCGGTGCCACGGTCGTGCGGTAGGACGGCTCTCGAGGCGGTCGGCAGTCACTTTTCGAGGGCTCAAGTCGTTAGAACGTAGGGTAGGTAACCCCCAACAGCGGGCAGTGAGCACAGCGATAAAGAAACTGAAGCAAAACGGGGAAAAGCTCCTCTCTTGCGTATAGGCGAAAGCAAACTGGAGCTCTCTCTCCCGCGCGAGTTTCCGACGGTGAGCTTTGCTGTCCCGAGACTTGGTCCACCGGACATGCAACTACATTTGTACGGAACGGAAGGAAATGAGAGCTTTCCTCGTAACCGGTGAAAAAAAAGGTACTCTGCGCTTTTTTCGATTTTTTTTTTTTTTTTCGGTGCAACTTTGAATGTTATTTAATTTCCGTGAAATGCGCACTGTCACACGGTATTAGAGCAAAATGAGTTGCAATTTTTTTTTTTTACGATTTATTTATTTATTTATTTTTCATTTTATTATGAATGGAGAGAAAACCGGGAATACCGGAAAACTTTTCTTTCCGATGTTTTCCTTCGCGATCCGAGACAAAAAGTCCGAAACAACTTTATGCTCTATTCGCTTATTCACATCTGAGACTCAACAATATTTCGAAGTATTGGAGAACAAAATCGGGCGTAAGGTCGGAGGTTGAAGGGTATCGGGTTTACCCTTCTCGAAGGAAACCGATCGAGCCGATTGACTTTTCTCGGTCAGAGAGCCCGAAGATCGAAGAGTCTGAACAAGAGGGATGCCGTTATATATTCAATGTGAAGGGCATTACAGAATCCCGAATGTATTTCCTATGGAAAGTAGAAAAGCCTGTGGGTAGTTCCTATAACCCAAACGATAAAAATTTTACTTGCGAATTGCCTTGACGATGTAAAAGAAGCGAACGCCGCTACGAAAAAGCCCCGAGGCCCGTACGAAGAAGCAACCAATTCTTTTTTTCACGAAGAGAGTTAACTCTTTGCATTGAATTGATTTCGCTAACATAGATATAAATTTTTACCGTAGTTTATCGCACAAGCCAATCGTTTCGCTCGAATGAAAATCCTCTCACGAGAAACTCCCACAGGCGGATCGTAACAAGACGATTCGATGAATATTTCTCGTAACTCTGTTCGCATTAACTTTCGAGCGCTACTTCGTTAAATTAACACGGCGCTCTAAGCTCAGAAATTATTATATTTTTAAAAATGAAAAAAAAAAAAAAATGAAAAAATTATCAAATTACGAAATTTTTTTTTTTTTTTTTTTTTTTTCAAATTTGACGAATAAAATGTTTCCCTCAATTCCTCGTGACACTTTTTCCCTCGAAATTCAAATATAAAGAAGCGATGCAACGCAATGAGAAACAAACGACAGCCTCGGTGTCTAATTGCGAGGACTATATGTCTGGGAAAAGAAAAAGGCGCGTGTGTGTCCCAATAAAAAAAAGCCGCGAGTCGTTGTACATACTATACGAAGCGAAAGCATTGAAAAGTATCGATCGTTCTCAAAGAACTATACATTTTCGCGAGAGCGAACCTTGGCATTGGAATGAAAGCTCGAGACCATAGCGACAACCCTAGTCGCGAACAATTCGTAATTTTTTTTTTTTTTTTTTTTTTCGTTTTATATCTACTCTCTCTTTATACCAGCCTCTGTTTTTCATGACTTTCGCGTTTTCTTTTCTACTTTTTTTTTTTTTTTTTTTTTTTTTTTTTAACCCACCTTCAATCTCCGTTTTTCATGCGGCCTATTGTCAACGCTAGACGCTTTGAAACTACTTTTTCACCCGAGGCTACGTTTGTACGTACATAACTTCCATTATTCATCTGTGTATTTGCGGTGACAATGTGGAACTACAAGTCGGCGAGTTATATAGTACGATCCCCACCCTCCCCGGTCGAGTTTCCGCCCACATATAACGTTGAAACTTTGCCATTGATCTCGTATTTCTCTGAGCGGCGTTGGCGAAGACGCGGAGAATTGTTCATCTCTCGTATCGTACTGTATTAGGATTGTCCGCAGCCGTTTTGCCTATTATTACAGAGTGACAAACCACCTGCCGTGAAATGTTCAATGTCACGTACCGCGAACTCTCGTTAGGTTAGCTGTCTCCGTTCCGTGGTACGTGGCTGCGCTTGTGGTACAACTAACATACCGTACAGAGTAGTAGAATGTACGTCGTTGGTGTGTACGTGTAACGTAACGGAAGTGGGTGAGAGGAGAGGAAGATCCGTCGGTGTTTGAAACGAGGACTGTGGTCACGGACCGTAGTAGCGTAGGGACCCCGAGAAATTTCAACTCGGACGTCGAAACGCTCTCGGGGAAACGGCGGGGGACAGTTCAGGGGGTTACAAGGATGAAAATTTCGTCGGGCAAACGGCCAATCCTCATGTTAACCGGCGAAATGTCCTCCTCCTGTTTCTGTCTCGTCGAAACGATGGACTCTACTAATAACAGACTACTGCTCCGAAATTTCTAATAACAGAGTTTTGTTTTTTACGCGGGACATTGCATCCCCGCAGATATATATCTCTGTAGATCATTGAGGAAACGAAATTGCGAGGTTAAAAATCTTCCGGGGTCATTGACCTTTTGATCCGAAGTGCTTTCGTAAAAATGTAACTCCGCGCGTATTTTTTTCTAATTTTACTCTAATTTTTTCTAATCGCGCAATGGAAGCTTTGTTTTCGTGAAAAAAAAAAAATTCGCGAACCAAATTTGATTTTTTATAAAAGTTTTTTGGTATTGTATTCGATCTGTTTGCGATTTCGATCATCGATAATAAAAAAATAGATCGATAATAAAAAAAATGATTCATTTGTAATTAATTATTACCGACATTTTCGAGATGTTAATATCGATTGTCTACGAAGACACATCAGATAAATGCATTTGACATGCAGAATTATCGTAGAGCCCTATAAGCTTGTGGAGTTTTCCGTCTGAGAAGAGATCGCCGAGAGAGCAACTCTGTCGAGAAACTGCACTCTCGGATTACGCGCCAACCCCTGGCATAGTGTACAGAGACTCTGCCGCGTCAGGTCGTCGTCTAATAACGGGTGCCCGACGGGGGCGGGACGCCCGGGTTTCTGACTCGGTTACGCGATGCGTAATATCCTGGCGAAGAGCCCCGAGTGATCCGGAGCAGAGAACCCCGCAGACGAGACGCGAACTCGACGCCGTTAATGTTGCATCGTCTACTATATACGCGAGAGTAAGAAATTATTGCCGTGCGTAGCAACGTACATATATATTGCGTACCATGTGTGGTACACAGGAACTTTGATGCTCTCGTGTGCGAACTATCGCGAGAGTTTCAGAGATCGTAATACGTACGCGCAGAGCCATAACGCGCATACGAGATTCTTCGATTACGACGACATTCGCGATCTTTGCCATACCTCGAGCCCTCGGTAAACTCGCCGCGATGACAACGCGCGATCAATCTTCATAAAAAACGCGTTGGGGCTCCGAGAGATAAATCTCGTAGGAGCTTACAAATTTGCAATTGCCTTGAAAGCTCCCGAGTGTCTTATCTTTCGCATCCTTTCAATTTCGATGTCAGCTAATCTACTTTACCGTCAATTATTTAAAAGTCCGTGGGAATTAAGGGCATCGCATAAGCTTCGTTGATAAATTGAGGAATTTTCGGTGACCTCGTTGCCGAGTTAGAGATTTGATTTACCTTTTATCTACGTAATCGGGAAAAAATTTAAATTTGTCATCATATATAATTACGCGTAATTATATAAAAAAAATAAAAATATATGTGATTAAATATTATATACAAATCCGTTTCCAATGGATTCTGAAAATGGTTATTACGATATTTCTATATAGTATTAAAAAAAAATTATTTTTGGAGAAAAGGGAATTTTTAAACGATGTACTGATTACAAATGGTGATTAGTGGTGATTAACGATAAAGATGGGTTATTATTTATATGGTAAGCCATATAAATGAGTATTTACGACTCCATTCACTCGTATATCGATACATAAAATTATATATCGAGTTATATATCGATATAATTATATATCGAATTATATAGGACGATATATAATATAATTATATGTAATCATTTTTTATCGCCTATTTATTTTCCTTATTAAAAAAAAAACCATAAATAACAAACTTTTCCGGTTTTCCGTAAATCATTTTTTTTTCACGAGGTTATTGTTCTTAGAATATTAATACCGCAGAGAAATTGTTCGGAAAATTGTATACATCGTAAGAAAGGTTAATGAAGCAAATATATGTAAATACACGCGAGTAAAGAATATTTAAGAACAAACAACAATTTCTGAGTTCCCGAAAACATGCGCCGGTGGCTTATGCGCCGTGAGAGAAATTTGCGGCACTCATGTGCACTATATATACAGTTTATTAAGTATAAATTCGACCCGAAGAGTACTGTTGCACCGCGACGCATCCCTCTTGACGATGCACCGCCGTATAACCGAGTCGAGTAGCTATATAAACCGAATCTTCTGCAAAATTTAACGAACACACAAAACAGCAGACGGGATACGATGACGTTGACTATCCCGCGAGTTTATCGCCAGCCATAGCCCGAGGACCACAGATTGCGCGCTAAAAGTTTCAGGGATGAAAGACGAGACTTCTATAAATTTCGGATATTTTGGTTCTCGACTCGGAAGGTTTGTATCGGTCTTCATAATTTTTTAATACAATCCACAATATCCCGATCCATATATAGTCAGTTAAAAAAAAAAAAAAAAACTATTGTATCTAAAATATGCTTAAGGGATCATCTCAGTGTGACGGGCATAAAAATAGCTGATTTTCATGATTTTTTTTTTTTTTTTTCGATTAATAAAATAAAGTTAAGAAGTTAAATTCAACGTTTTTGCATGCGATCTAAAATAGCGAAATAAAAAAAAAATCAAAATTTTCTTTGAATTGCTCAAGAAATCGCGCGGTGCGATGTTTTCGGGTTGAAAAAAAAAAAAATTCGAGAAATCTTTCAACTCGCCGACGAATGCTCGTAATATAAAGTTCAAGTCTGATCTCTCGTCGCGGGGGCAACCGCGTGCCGATATTACTATCCGCGAGAGTTGCCGACCCTTTAGGCAAATCCATTGTGGTGTCTGGAAGCCTCGAGAAAGTTCATTGTAGTCACAGTCTGAGCCATGAGCCTCCCGTCCGGACTGAGTCCGTTGGGAGATAGCGCCGAGACTAGGATGAGTGAATGAGGCTCTCGGACGAGAACAGAGAAGCTTCAGAACGAAAGATAGACAGACACCAGCGTCTATCTAGACACCGACTAGACTGGGAGAAAGTCAAAGAAAATATGTTCACCGGGCGAATATACGTAGTGGACATTCCTTGCCAGTCCCCGACGGGCCGTTTAAAGCCGCGCTTTGCCTCTCCGACTCGAATTTTCTCTCGCATTGTTCAATTTTTCGTTCGGAGGATTCCTCGGAGAAAATTTCTTTCCGTTTTTTTTTTTTTTTTTCGCTGACAAAGTTTCGCCGCGAGAAACACGCATTTGCCGCGTATGCATCTATATGCAGGTATAGTATATTGTCGCGTGTTCGGAATTCTTATTACGAGAAAGTTTTTCGAACCCCCGGCAACCAAAGGATAACATGTATTAGAGGGTAGTTTAGTGTATTGAAGACGGAGGGTTCAACCGGAAGGACGTGATTTTCGCTCAAATGGACGTTTGACTCCAATATCCAATGCCCAACGGATACCGATGGAATAAAGTGCTTCACTCAACGTACGGTAACTAATTGAACAGATATATTCGGGAGGATTTCTTAAAAAGAAAAAAAAAAAAAAAAATGGATTAATCGCTCTAAATACTCACGAAATATCTTCAATTTTTTCTCCACTTTATCGTAGACGCATCTCTATAAATGTCACGATCTTGTAAAAAAAAAAAAAAAAAAAAAAAAAACAGGGAATGTACCATTTTAATTCGACTCTATGATGGAATAAATATCGTGCAATTTCTCGATAAAAAATGACCGGAGAATACGTCGAATTTTCGTAATTCCGGAGCTTTAGTATGCGAGAGTTGCGATGTTGAAAATCCAACTAAAATATGCGAAAAAAAAAAAATCCCTTTGATACGCTATGCAAAATTGCGCGTATTATTGTTCTCCTCTTTTCCAGAAATCATCGTCGCCGTACCGAGTGTTCGCGCGAGAAGCCGCAAATCTCCAAAGTACATCCCTCCCTCGCGCGTGAGTTTTCTGTTTCTCTCGTACCGCTGTTGACTCTTAACTCGCTAAAGGTCTCGCGGGGGGTCAACGATCCGCCAGGAAGCCAATCTATTCCGCGAGGCTAAAACTGGACTGACGTCTAGAGAACGTTCTTCCAGCGCATCGACCAACGCTGTCGTTATATAACGGACTCGCGGATCCCTCTTTATATATCCTCGAGGGAAGAGAAGACTAATACAACGAGACGCAACGGTATGAGATAAAGAAACAACGCAATGCACTCCGAAGTATTCAGAACGATTTTATGTATATTGATACGAAGACGTCAGACGCCGAATTTTGATCAGCGAAAAAATTAAAAACTTTATTAAACACTTCGAGAAGTATTATTCTTTATCTTAGAATTTTTTTTTTTGAAAAAAAATGACCCGAACTTTAAATAATCGATTAGCAATTATCGATTATCGATTATCGATTATCGGTTTATTAATTTCGATGTTTTCAAAAATAATTTTCATGCCGATAATGCATTTGTTACCCTTTTCACGGTAAATAATTAATCATTTTTATTTTAAATCATTTTAAACGAATATTTATCGAAAATTTTTGCAAAGCAATTATTAAAAAGGACACGAATTTTTTTCGCAAAATACACGGCGATAAACATAAAGCTTTACGATACGATAAATAGTATTTACGCGGTCAGCAAACTTCCCCCAAAATTTTCTATGCCGACAGAGCACTCGATAACTTATCTTTTCTCGACATTCCGTTTTCCCGAACTTTCGAAACTGTATAATATAAATGTTACGAGATGTTCTGCATGTGAACTCATTTTGTTCGATGTTACGGTACTCGTCATGTAATACTGTCGTATGTTCCTCGACAATTCCATCCCTCCTATCCATCGCAACTAAATTGTAACTCCGAACGACACAGAGGCACTTGCAATCCGCTGTATCCTCAACGGTCTCAACTAACATCGCGTTTTCGCCATCGAGAATATTTAAATATCGATTACACCGCGAAAACTGCGCGATATACAACGAGAGGCCGAAAGTCCGCGAGTCGAAAAGTCGGGAGGGTTGGAGTTCCAATTTTCCCGTAATTGCTCATCGGATATCGGGTCGAATAAACGTTACTGTGATTGGCGCTTGAAAAAAGTAATATCGTCAGAAAAGATCGAATCTCTATATAGCAATATGTTGCGCCGTGAAAAAATCGGTCTCTTCTATGTCCGGCAAATTATTCCCGACGTAAGTTTTATTTTTGAGTAAAGATACCCGTTATTCCGAACCTTAATATAGCTTCGAATTTAATCCGATAGTCACGTTATTTTAAACGCCGATATTTCGGTCAAAGTCTCTGAATTACTAAATTACGAATTATTACTCATCACTCGAAATATTGGGTCACTTTTGCCAATGAGAATATAAAGACAAAGAGTAAAATTTCGTAATTATGTCGAGCGGATGCTTTGACGCGACGATATTGAAGGATACTGTAGCGATCTATAATGCCATCGATTTTCCTTTTGCTTTCAACGCGTAATACGCTATTTATCATCGTCCGTGCGGTGGACCCTTTTCTCCGTTGCGTTGTACAGAATTGGTCTGTAGTTTCCATAATCCTCTTAAACGCCGCGTGTACCTTCTGTCTGCTATTCTGTACTCTGTACACGAAAAGCCTCCGCAGAGCAGCTGCACTTAAATTCAAGCGAAATGATCAATAAACGAAGCGCAGCGGTCTGCCGTACGGCTGTTTCGCAAATATCACTTGTAAATTTCGTAAATCATTTTAACAACGCGATTGGTAGATGAAAATTTTCGACTCGCAAATGTCTTGGCAAACAAAATGAATTAAATCTCAAAGATTGCATATCCGATCCCAATGTTTTCCCACACAATTTTCACAGCCAAAATGGCAATAATAATAAACGAAAAAAAAAATAAATAAAAAAAGTTTTTTTACGAGAGTGAAACATCGTAAAGCTTTGAATTAATTGTAATGCATTAAGAGAGCGTCGGGATACAAGTCTCGCGGATACTTATGTAAAATAATGGAGAGTAGGAAACAACTGCGTTAACTGTATTATTTACCACGAAATATAGCGGAGAACCACGGAGTTTGTTTACGGAATTGCTGCCAGACGAAAAGTACTTTCCGACGACGACGACGACGGGAGGCGGATGAGGAAAATAGGGGCGTCGCGACGTCGCGACGCCGATAGCTAACGCCATTTCATTATTGTACGTCGAATCCTCGATGTACGGCTCTCTGAAGTTCTCCTGTGTATCCACAATTCGTATTAAATCGCAACTTGTTTTATAACTTATCTCATTTCTCTGTATGAAATAAAATTTTTAATAAAAAAACTTTGAAAATAACTGCGCAATTTTAGTTCCTTTTTTTTTTTTTTTTTTAAGATCATTTAATCGATTGATTCGATTTATCGCGAAATACTGAATTTCTTCGAGTCGATATTGATCCCGAAAAAAACTCGTCTAATAACATTTTGGTAACGAAAAAAAAAAAAAAAGAAAAAAACTCGAAGGGATCCCCCTAATGTTACGCCGTTGCCGTCGTGAATTATTTCGCAGGGTGAATGGATCGTATCACTTGTGACTCACGTCCCTTCACCCTGCGTAATATTTGGCTCGATTATGAATATCAGTTCGCGACGTGCGGCTGTGCGGCAAAGAACACGCACGACGAATTCCCCTTCGAAGTTCGACCCCTTCTCAAGCCTTCGTCGAGTTTCACCCCACGATAATTATGCCTTTCGATCGAAGAGTAGCAATATCAATTGCAACCAATTTGTCAAACTTCGTTAATAAAACAGATTTACTTTCGATCTATAATTTCATAATTTATTTCTCGTAATGAACCCTTTCTTTTCATTCCCCACCGAAGGGGAGTCTGCGACTGACGATTGCTTACAAATCGCCAGCCGCAGCTGGTCCTCGAAATCAAGTGTTTCGGTGAACTTTTGTCCACAAAATCGATTCGTTGATATGCCCCACCGCTGTGGTGGCGAACGCGCATTGAATTAAAAAAATTCGATCGACATTTTCTTATTTTTTTCTATCAAAAACGATATTTTACTCGATATAAAAATCGAACATGAAAAATCTCTTCGTACGAAGTTAAGGCACCGATATTGGATGACTGCAGATACAAAACAGTACCCTTAAAAAGATAATACGCGCCGTGCGTTTACAGCTTTAAAATTAATTACATTCGTTCGCCGGGAAAATGAAAAATTCCGCTTTGCGTCGAATAGAACGGTTAACATTGTACTCTTCATTGGTAACGTTATCGTATAGACTATATATATCCAACTCCGAGTTTGTCAAACTTAAGAAAAGTTAGTTAATTTAAGTTAATTTAAGTTTTGAAACAGTAATTTTAAGTTTAGAAGCACTTAATGAGTGTCAAACCGAGCCGCCCGCGTTCTTTTTCGATATTGTTAACTTTTGTTTCGACGCGTTGACCAACGCTTATCGTCATACCTCCCATATAATTTTTATGTATCAATCCGCTTCTCTCGACGCCGACGTCGACGAATGCACCGAAATGCGTGATGTTCCGAACGACACCGGTCAATGTTGTGCCGATCACGAGATCGTTGAGACTCGTGAGACTCTTGCGAAACATCTTGTCGTCGCCTTTTGCCCGAATATCCTGTCCCTTCTCCATCGACAGACCTTTAACGATGACGTCGATAGTTTCGATCGTTGTACCGATTTTTTTCGCCAAACTCGCGTATCCCTGAGCCGCGGCAAGCGTCACGGCGAATATGAATTGACGAGTTCCCAGTTGAAGCAAATTGCACTTTGCTGCGTTCAAGAAAGAGTTTGCAACGTCGTAGGATTCCGGATGTATCCACGTCTGGTCGAGATAATTCAACGACGCTTTCTGACGCTCGTTGCTAATCGCAGTCTCCGGCATTATTCTGATAAAACCGGCGCACTGCTCGAACGTCTTGCTGCCGATGCCTTTTACTTTCAACAGATCGTTTCTGTTCGTAAACGGACCGGATGACTTTCTCCATTCGATTATACGATTCGCTTTAGATTCGCCCAAACCGGCGACTCTCTTCAGCAGCGATACCGATGCGGTGTTTATGTCGACGCCGACGAAACTCACAGCTTCCATTATCACCTGCAATAAAATAATTTTTATTATCATTTAAATACGAAAATAATAAAAAGAAAAAAAAATGTTTACCTCATTTAATTTTGATGCCAATTGTTTTTCCGGTAAATCGTGTTGATACATTCCCACCCCGAGATGTTTCGGTTCGATTTTCACCAATTCCGCCATCGGATCCTGCAATCGTCTGGCTATTGATACAGCGGAAACAACGTTTATATCGATATCCGGAAATTCCGTTGACGCCTCATTGCTGCAGCTGTAAATCGATGCTCCGGTTTCATCGACGATCGTGTAAACAACGTCGATCGGCGCGAATGCCTTATCCTTTATGAGTTTAGCGAGAAAAACTTCGGTTTCTCGACAAGCCGTACCGTTTCCCAAGGCGAATATTGTGCAACGATGTTTTTGTACGATGCGCACGAGAGAGCGTTCGGCATTATATCGAGCATTTGGATGATCGTTGTCGTGGGGATATATGGTTTCAGTTTCCAGCACATCTCCCTGTTCCGAAACAACGGCCAACTTGCAGCCGTGTCGAAATCCCGGATCAACGCCGACAACGACTTTTCCTCTCACCGGCGGTGTCAGCAATAGCTGCTTAACATTTTGCGCAAAAACATCCATCGCCGCGATTTCTGCTCTCTCATTCATCTCCTGTCTCATTCGTCTCTTCACGGATTTCTTCACCGTTTTATTCAGCACGTAATCGATCGCCGCGGTTAACAGCGTTCTATGCGTCGGCGATGTGTTTATCGCCGTTATGTACTGCCGAAAACAATGCTCTTTGAACGCCGCGTCGAATTGACTCGGAATGTTGACCTTTACGCTTAAAACTTTCCGCGCCTCTCCCCGATTTATCGCCAATATCTGATGGGGCTTCATATTCGTCTCGAGTGACGAAAAATTGTGATACAAATCGTATTTGCTGTTCTCGTCGATTTTTTTCTTGTTATTACCCCGCGTTTCCTCGGCCGCTTCTTTCTCCGCGCCTTTCGTCTTCGTAGTTTCGATTGTCATGGGATATTGACTTCTCAAATCTTTAACTTTATCGAACGTACGTTGATCTTTGTTTATCATATCCGCGATTATGCATACAATACCTTCTCTCACCTGTTCCTCGTTTTTAAGTCCTTCGATTTTCGGATTTACAAGATGACTCAGCGAACGTATCATCTGCGCCTTGATAACCGCCTCCGCCGGAGGCGCGAGACCAACTTCTTTCGCTCTCTCCACCAACGTAGACTTTGTAACTTTAAACATGGAATGAATTTGTTCCAAATCATTCAGCGACTTGGTGCCGTGAACAAAGGCGTGAAATTCCGCCGTCCATTTTCCTTGTCTATCGATTTCTTTGATTATAGTAGCGGCTTTTTGTTTTATCAATTTTGCTCTGTCGTAGCTATTTTTTGCGTTTCTCAATTCGTCGGCATCCATACCCTGCGTTTTATCTTTTCGGTATCTCGCGATAAACGGAATGGTATTCTCGTCGTCGAGAAGTTTAACCAAATTTTCCGCCACATACCTGTTTACAGAATTTTCCTCGCAGATGTAGTCGACGACAGTCCACTCGACGCAGTGAACGTTCGACGCTCGCAGTCGCGCCAAGTAAGTCTCCGCCGTGTCTTCCGGTTTTGGTTTCGCTTCGGGAGAAACTCTCTGCTGCGTTGATACCGGTTGCCTTATCGTCGGATACAAACTTTGGGGACTCGTCGCGCGTACCGGAGGACTGATACTTTGCTGGCGCACCTGTTGATTCTGCCACTCCTGTTGCGCTCTCCGTAGCTGTTGCGCCTCGCGCTGTTTTTGTTCATTGAAATGTTGATTCAGACGCTGCGCTCTCTTCCACGCCTCTTCCTCCGTTCGGCATTGCAATTTATATTCACTCGCGCGTCTTTCAGCCTCTGCTTCCAATTCTTTCCGTCGTTTTTCCGTTCTCGAACTTCCCAAACCCATTTTATCGTCGTTTTCGGATTTCTTTCTCTTGCGACTCGGTTTAACTTCGTTCGTCTCGTCTTTGGAGATCGGTGGGGGTTTGGCGATCCGCGATGTTTTTGTTTTCTTGTTGTTAACTGGTTTTTCTTGGGATTCCCCCTTTTTAACAGTTGGTTTTCGTCGCGGGCGTTTGTCGTTGTGTGCGACGCTGTTGCTGACATCGCTGACCTTGCAATTGCCACTGGCCGATGTCACGTGGTCACTCTTAACGATAACGCAATCGTCAGCGTCCCCCTCGTCCTCTGAATCCGTGAGTTCGATAATAGCTTTTCGCACACACCTGCGTCTCGCCATTGTTGTGGGATTGTTCGTTATTCACGTATAGAGTAACGAATACGAGTGAATTGCACGCGACTGCGTAACCTACACTAGCGGACGCCCGTTTTCTTTGTTAAATATCTGTTTCGCGTGACTGATGGAAATATCGCGAGTTCGCTGCATGCATAGAATGCAATCATTCTGATATTCTAGAGTTCGAGTCGATATTTTTTCTCTTTTGGTTAATCTTTCGTTTATCAGAACGACGTATTTGCTCGATATTTCAAGCGTGTCGCGTCGAAAGAATAGACAATACAAGAATTTCTTTTTGTTATACGCCAACCTCGTACTACACGCGGACACCTGCTTCATTCGAATCAGCTGTTCGCTGTTTCTGCGGCCCCGGGTCGGTCGAGCGAAATATACGCACGTGTCGCGCACATTCCCTTGTAGCTACGCTACAGCCAATCACTGAGGTGACGAGTTTTAACAGACGAAAAATTCGCAGCGGCGACGATCGCGCAGATTTCTGTAATAATGTCGCGAACCGGGGTCGGTAAAGAAAATAAATACGATGCAATTTTTCTCCGATGACCGTGTAATTAGGGAAATATATCAGTAAAATTGTTTATATAACGTTACAACACATATATACATTTCTTTAACTGTGTTTGCGTTTGTCGCTGGATAGACGAGAAATTGCAAAATTCAACGTTCATATAAAAGTAACAATGTTCGTAAAATCTCATGAACTCGACTTACGGCCAATAATACAGCTAAAGTTTTACTCAATTATCAATATATATATATATGTATACAGTGCTGAGTTTATCGGACTTTAGATACGCTTAATGAGTCGAAGACTAAAGATACGACGCTCTCTATCAATTGTATTCACAACGGTTTGAACACGTTGACCAACGGTGAGAGTCATCCCATTCATGTGCTGTTTGTGTATCAATCCTTGTCTTCCCATGCCGACGCTGACGAAAACACCGAACGGCTTGATATCGGCTACAACGCCAGTTAAAACCGTTCCGATAACTAAATTATCAAATCCCGATGTGTTTTCGGTTCGTTTCGTTTTCGGTTTCGGCTCTCGATTTTCGATCGGTAAGTTCGGTTTGTTTTTAGGATTTACAACAGACGATGTTATCGTATTAACATTGGCGTCACCGGTCGCCTTGGCAATCGGCGTTCTCTCTCTCGTAAAATCTTCGACTATCATTTCGATGGTATCCTTCGTGGTACCGAATTTTTTAGCGAGCATCTCGTGATCTTGATTTGCAAACAGTTTTACGGCGAATATAAAAGCGTTGCTTCCGAGTTGATTAACGTTGCATTTTGCAGCCTTCAAGAAAGCTGTAGCTGTATCGTAAGATTCGGGATGTATCCGCGTCTGATCCAAGCAATTTAACGAATCCTGTGAAGGTCTTTGCCCATCGATACCCACAGCAGTTTCCGGTATAATTCGAATGAAGCCGGCGCACTGCTGAAAGGTTGTACTGCCGATGCCTTTGACTTTGAACAGATCTCGTCTGTTTTTAAATGGACCGGATGACTGTCTCCACTCGACGATACTCTTCGCTTTTGCTTCGTCCAAACCGGCGACTCTCTTCAAACGGTCTGCGGATGCGGTATTTACGTCAACGCCAATTAAGCTCACTGCTTCCATGAATATCTGAAATAAAACATTTATTTATGATTATAGAAATACAATTAACGTCGCGAAGCTAAATTGAATAATTACCTCGTCCAACTTCGCGATCAATTTTTTTTTCGGAATTTCCTGCGCAAGCAATTCCGGGGCGAGATGTATCGGTTCAATTTTGACCAATTCGGCTATAGGATCCTGCAAACGTCTCGCTATAGACACAGCAGCCACGACGTTTTCATCGATTCTCGGAAATTCCGAAGACGCTTTGGGACTGCGAACGTAGAACGATAAACCTGCACTGTCGACAACCGCATATGCGACTTCCAACGGCCCGAACGCCTTTTTCTTTATCAGGTCTTCGAGAAAACGTACGTTTTCTATAATCATTGTACCGGTAGTGCCGTTACTCACGGCAAAAACAGTACAATTGTATTTATGGACCATTCGCACGATCGTCATTTCGGCAGTATACACAGCGCTCGGATTATTGGTATCGTGAGGATGTATCGTGTCGCATGCGAGAAGAATTCCCTCTTCGGAAACGGCGGCGACCTTGCAGACCGATTGAGATGTTGAAATAATGCCAATAACGCCTTTGCCTTTCGTAGGGACAGTGAACAAGAGCCCTTCAATAATTTGCACGATATATTCTATCGAATCGTTTTCAGCTCTTTTGTTCATCTCGTTTCGCGTACGTTTTTCGATAAATTGCTTGATCCATGTATTCCACATGTAATCGAAAGCCGCATTTATCAATTGTCCGTGAAGTTCCGAAGCCGTTGCAGCGAACGCGTATAATTGCAAGTAACGATCTTTGAATGAATCGTGAAATACCTCCGGAATAGTTATTTTCACATTCAAAATTTTTTGCGCTTCTCCTCTGTTGATAAACGAAATTTCCGATGGTCTGAGAGCGTTTTCGGTCGATACAAAATTATCGTATTTGGTATATCTTTCCCTATCGAATTTTTTATTCATTGTTTCCACGTTGGGATCTGCAGCTGTGAACTTTGTTTCAACGTTTATAGGATACTTTGATTTTAGTCTTTTCAAGATATCAAATACGCGTTTATCTTTGTTCATAGTATCCGCTAAAATGTAAACTATGCCGTCTTTCACCCTCTCCTCGTTTGCGAGGCCTTTGCTTGTCGGGTTTACAAAGGACGACAGAGGGGCAACGGTTTTTCCTGTAATTACTGCCTCAGCGATATTTTCGAGATCAATATTTCTCGTGTTTGTGACCTTGAAAATTGAATGAATGTAATTAAGGTCCTCAAGCGATTGCGACGACTGTACGAGGGGTTCAAACTGCGGCGTCCAATTTCCCTTTTTTTCTACATCTTTGATTATAGACGCAATTTTTTTTTTAATCGATTTCGCGCAATCGTAACTATCCTTCACTGCTCTTAGTTTTTCTTTGCTCATTTTTTGCGTCATACTTTCTCGGTATTGCATAATAAAGGGAATCGTATTTTCGTCGTCCAGAAGTTTTATTACATTCTCAGCTGTGGTTTTGCTTATGGAATTTTGTTCGCTGACGTAATCGACGGCTGAAAATTCTTTGTAACGAACGTCGGAAGCATTCATACGACTTGCGCGAGTCTCCGTTTTTTTTTTTTTCTGTGGTTTCGCTTGCGACAAACTTTTTTGCTGCTTAGGAATATCTGCATTTGCGTCGAGAGGAGCTTGCGAAGTGGTTGGCTGCGGTGACTCTATCGGTGAGAGAGCACTCGCCGACGGTGATGTATTGCTTGACGCTTCGTTACCTTGAAAATTTGGCGAAACTCGCTGCTGCGTAAAAACGGTTTCTTTTGCGTCGACGAACTCCCGCGAAGTCGTAGGCAGTGAATCACTCGCCTGTTGTTGGCATTTTTTCTGTTCCTCTAATTGTTTTTCTTGCTGAATCTTCAATTCTTCCACTTGTCGTTGCAGTGCAGCGTACGCGTCTTTCTGTTGCTTTTCGCGCCGCCATTTTTCGGCCGCTTCCTTGTGTCGCTGTTCTTCTTGCAAACGTAACGCTTCCCACTGTTGATGCAATGCCTGTTGTTGCAACCGTTGTCTCTCCGCTTCCAAATGTTCTCTGTGCTGTTCGCGCAATCGTTGCTTCTCCGCTTCCAATGCTCTTCTCTGCTTTTCTAATTCTTCCTTTTTTTTCTGTAGTTCATCTTCCTCCGTTGAGTTGTTCGCTCCCATTGTGCTTTCGGTTTTTGCGTATTATCTTCACCAATGTCGCGGAAATGCGTTCATCACTTTGTCACGATTCGCACTGCGCTCGACGACTACGAGGCACACGTCACGTACGTTTTATTATTACGATCGACTGTTTTTACTCATGGGATTCCCGTTTGTAAGTAACATTACGCGTTGTTAATTTCGGACTCCCCACAGACGCTCTACGCTTGTACACCTACTGCCGTTAAAAAAGCGATCGAAGTCGGTAAATCGAATCTGCTCGCGACACGTTTCCGTGACATTCACGTGAATACTGATACAATAATGTCACTGTCTTTTCTCCGTACTCGGAACTTTTTTATTCAATGTATTTACGTGATGCTTCTTTGTATTGAGAATTGAACGGTTATCACTGATATCGGCTATCAAAAACTGATAACCGCTATCAAATACACATAGCGCACGATCGAAAGTTCAATTAAAAAAAGTTGAATTTATCGCCAATCTTTGTAAAATTTGAGTGTTTATTTTTCTTCTATAGAGTAACGACGTGAGCAACCGACAGTCGTGCACTGACGAATATTTTTCTGCTTTGTAACATATCGGTGGCACATGGTTGCTGGCGATAATGGCGACTTTACTGTGTCGGTCGAATGATTGCCGTCACTTGTTTTGCTTCAACGATTGGTCCGTTCTATCGATTACGATAGTATCCAACGGAATTTTTTTTTTTTCAGAGAAGATTTTTATTTTCCACCAGAAGAATCTATTTATTTCATAACTGCAGTATCGAGCCAAACAACGGATAAAACGTAGACAAATTTTATTACAGCAACGGCGGCGGCATTCTATACGCGTATAATAGGTCCGAGTCAGCAGAAACAGTGCCCGAGGCATCTTTCTCTTCAAATTAACCAATCATATGTTTTTAATGCTAAAAGTAGCACCGTTTCTATAGTTACCGCGACGCTACAATGAGATAACAAACGATATAAACGTTACAGTTACAATGTCATAGACGACAAAAAGACGCGCGATGTTTAAATCATCCCACGCGCGGCAAGGTAAGTATTAACTACCTGTTTGCTGCTTTTGTCTTCGTTCGCTCACTTATGCTTACGCACGTGCAGCGCACATGTTTTTGGAGCCGCATTACCAAACTGTAGACGGAGAAATTTTCTGTAATAAAGTCAAACCAATGTCCCTTCAAAATAAAAAAAATCAGATCCGATTTTTACGTATGCAGACGACATAATAAGGGAAATACATAAATATATTCTTTTACATAAAATGAAAAAAAAATACAAATTTTATTCAAATAACATCCATTACGAAATTACTCCATACATTCTATCCATATAGTCCAAGGAGTTTTTTCGTTTAACAAATTTTGTTCATATAAAATCATTTACTCGAGTTTCGTTCAATAATCCGATTAAAATTTCCCTCTACGATCGATATACATATATACAGTGCTGAGTAGTCGACTTTAGATACATTTAACAAGCCGAAGTCCAAAGACACGACGCTCTCTATCAATATTATGGACGATAGTTTCAACACGTTGACCGACAGTGACAGTAATTCCATTCATGTGTTGTTTGCGTATTAGTCCCGGTTTTTCGGCGCCAACATTGGCAAAAACGCCATACGGCTTGATATCGACTACAACGCCAGTTAAAACCGTTTCGATAGTTAAATTATCAAATCTCGGTTTGCGTTTAGGATTTACGGAAGTCGATGTAATCGTATTTACATTGCCCTCGCTTTTGGCTTTGACAATCGTCGCTCCACTCTCCATCGTTAAGGCTTTGACAATCGTCGCTCCACTCTCCATCGTTAAGGCTTTGATTATCAGATCGATAGTATCCTCCGTAGTATCGAATTTTTTAGCGAGAATCGCGTTCCCTTGTTCGGCAAATAGTTTGATTGCAAAGATGAATGCTTTTGTTCCAAATTGATTGATATTGCATCCGGCCGAAGCCACAAAAGCTTCCGCGGCGTCGTAAGACTCGGGATGGATCCACGTCTGATCCAAGTAATTGAACGCTTCCGGTGAAACTCTTTGACTGTTGATACACACAGCAGTTTCCGGTATAATCCTAATGAAGCCGACACACTGTTCGAAGATTTTATCATCGATGCCGCTGACTTTTTTCAAATCGTTACGATTTATAAATGGACCGGAAAATATTCTCCACTCGATAATACTGAAAGCTTTTTCGTCATCCAAACCGGCGACTCTTTTCAGAAAATCCATGGATGCTGTGTTTATATCGACGCCAATGGAGCTCACTACGTCCACAATTAGCTGAAACGAATTTTTAAAAATGCATTAATACAATGTTAGAATTTCCGGTATAAAAATAACTGCAATATCTACTTTGTTTAATTGCGTCGTCAATTTTTGTTGCGGGACTTCCTGCTGATGCATTTCCGCGACAAGATGTATCGGATCAATTTTTAATAATTCTGCTACAGGATTCTGCAAGCGTCTGGCTATCGATACAGCGGCAATGATGCTCTCGACGATCCCCGGTAATTCCACAGCGGCCGCGCGACTGCAGCTATAGAACATTAGTCCTGCGGCGTCGACAATCGTGTAAGAGACCTTCAACGGCCTGAACGCATTTTTCTTTATCAGATTTTCGAGAAAATTAACGGTTTCACTACACGCTGTACCATTGCCCACAGCGAGAGACGTACACTTATATTTGCGAACCATACGAATCAACTTTTTTTCAGCTTTGGCAATGTTATCCAGATCGTCGGTATATCGTATATTTATTGTTTCGGCGTCGAGAAAATCGCCGCTATCGGAGACGGCAGCTATCTTGCAGATCCGCTCGAAACTTGTAGCAATGCCGATAACAACTTTGCGTCCCACAGACGAAGCAAGCATAAGTCGCTTTATGTTTTGGAGGATAATCTCCATAACAGCATTCTCAGCTTTCTCCTTCATCTCGTCTCTAATCCTTTTTCTGATAAAAAATTTGGTCCATCTGTGATACATGTAATCGATAGCGGCATTTATCAGTTCTTTGTGCATTAGCGATGCGTTTACACCGATCGTGTAAAAGTACAAACAACGAGTCTTGAATGATTGATTAAATTCAGTTGGAATTTTTATCGCCACTCTCAAGACTTTTTCTGTCTCTCCTCGACTGATATTCAAAATTTCATCAGTCGTAAGATCGCTTTCAGCCGATACAAAGTTATCGTACAAAGCGTATTTTTGCGTAATCCATTCGTTTGCTGATGCCTTGTATAACTCGGCTGCAATCTTTGTTTCAATTTTTATTGCGTGCTGTGATCTTAACTCTTTAATCAAATCAAATACACGTTTGTCTTTGTTCATTGTATCTGCTAAAATATACAGTATACCGTCTTTCACCTGATTTTCGTTTCTGAGGCCTTCAATCGCTGGCTGCACCACGTCCGATAGCGTATTAATTTCTTCACCCGCAATTATTGCCGCCGCAATGATTCGGAGTTGAATATCAGTCGTATTTGAGATCTCGAAAATCGATTGAACGTGATTCAGGGCGGCTAGAGATTTTGATTCGTGAACCAAAGCATGCAATGCCGGCGTCCATTTTCCCTGCCGGTCAACATCGTTGAATACGTATATAGCGCGTTCTTTTATAATTTTCGCAATTTCGAAGCTATTCTCAACGTTTCTTAGTTCATCCAAATCCATACCTTGCGTCATACTTTTTCTATATCTCGCGATAAAATTAATATTATTGTCAGAGTCTAGAAGTTTGATTACGTTCTCAGCTGTGGCTTTACTTATCGAATTTTCTTCGCTAACATAGTCAATAAATGACCATTCCTTGTAACGAACGTGAGTATTGTCTATTCGACTCGCGTAAGTCGTAGGAATATTTTTTGGCTTTGATTCCTCTTCTGGCAAAGTTTTCTGCAGTTTGGGAATAGTTTTTTTATTTACGTTGACCGATAGCCGTGAACTCGGAGGTTTGAGTACATTTCTTGGCTTTTCGGTACCCACTGGCTGCAGTGTACTGCTGGGATTTTGGATTTTCTGAAAAGTTGTCGAATTGCTCTCTTGAGGTACGAAATTCTTCGGAGCATTTGTCGCCTCTAATTTTGCTTCGAACAAATCTTTTCGCTGCTTTGGACCGACTTTTTTGTCAACGAAAGAAATCGCAGGCTCCCCTCGATCAATCAATGGCGGCGGAGCACTTTCCGGTAGTAGCGGTAATGGCGCAGGTCTGCGCCTTCTTATGTTATCAACATTTGGCAAAACTCTTTGCTCTGTAGGAATTGTCGAATTGCTCTCTGGAAATACGGCATTTTTCGGAGCATTTTTCGCCTCCAGTTTTGCTTCAGGCAAATCTTTTCGCTGCTTTGGAACGACTTTTTTGTCAACGAAAGAAATCGCAGGTTCCGCTCGATCAATCAATGGCGGCGGAGCACTTTCCGGTAGTAGCGGTAATGGCGGAGGTACGCGTCTTTTATTGTTATCAACATTTGGCAAAACCCTTTGCTGTATACGATCAGTTTCACTTATGTCGACAAACTCCCGAGTTGTCGTGAAAAGTGGAGAACGCACCTGCTGTTCTTGACGTTTTTTTTGTTGCTCCACGTACGACAGTTGCCGAAGCTGAACCTGCAATTCCCCCAATTGTCGCTGCAGTACGATGTACGCGTCCTTTTGCTGCTGTTCTTGCCGCCATTTTTCGACTGCTGCCTTCTGTCGCTGTTCCTCTTGCAACTGCAAACTCGTCCAATGTTGCTGCAAAGCCAGCTGTTCCAATCGTTGTTTCTCCAATTCCAGCTGTTGTCTCTGCTTTCGTAAATCATCAGCTTCTTTTTTCACGGCAAGTTCCTTCGATTTATTCGCACCCATTGTATTTGACTCCGAATTCGCGTCTTATGGGTTGTCAACGAAACTCGCACGATTGCGGCGTAATTACGAAAACGGAATCACCTTGTCGCAACTCGCACTATTCTGAACGACTCCCAGATACAGAGGTTTCATTGTCAAACAAATTACTTTTTTTGTGTTATTCCCTTATTTGGCTAATCGCGAGTGTTGTAAACGTCGATCGTCCCAGAGTCGGCTGCTCGTGTACCTCTACTGTATCGACACTAACTGGATAGCTGCAATTTCTTCGTAATTTCTTATGAATACTGTTATTATTATGTCGCCGACATTTATCGCCTCTTTATCATGGCATATAAAAGATGTCTGTTCTTATCACAGTCGGCTGATCGTCGGCCGGTCGTCGTGTATCTGTAGTACCGATATCTCGAGCTGTATTGCTGCTATCTGTTTTCGAAATCATTTTTCATAAAAACCATTGATTATGTATCCCAATCTTCGTTTGCAACAACGAACTTTTTTTAAACATATTTCCGATGTTAATGGAGAATAGTTTGTCGTCGACATTTAGACGAGTGATATATATAACTGTCATGAATTGATTACTCGCTGGTAAACGTACGTATAGCGGGAAATTAAAAATCAAATGAATTGGCAATGAAATTTTTGTAAATTGTTTTTTTATAGAATAACGATGCGAGGAATCGACATGTGTACACTAACGAATAGCCTTATTTACTCAGTAAGAATTCTTGCCGAAAGACGGCACAAACGGTCGCAGATGCCGCAAAAATTGCGGCACCCCTGCAAATATGCACATCTCGCAAATATCGCAGCATCTACGACCGATTTCTGCAGTCAATTTTATCGAAAATTGTTAATACAATTCGGTACCACGTGGTTGCTGACGATGGCATGATATTTCTCGATACACAGAATGTAATCTTTCAGTTGTTTCTCGTGTCCACAATTACGATGAATGTCTTTTTTTTTCAGAGGAAATGCTCGTTTACCACCCGAACAATGTATTTAATTAATAACTGCAGAAAGTCGAGCCAAACGAATTAAAAATGGAATTTCATTTCGGCGATCTCGTCCGACATGCGTAGCGCATCTTTCGTCCTTTTCTTCGAATTCTAACGAATGATGATACTGAAAATAGCGTCGTTTTTATCGTTATCGTGACGCTATTAGTTAAGTTAGAAACCGATATAAATATTACAGTTACAATTTAAGAAAATAAACAAATGCGACATTACATCGCCGCGCTGTTAGCAAGATAACTATTTCCAATAAGCTGTTTATGTTGATGCCGCGCACTACGCGAATGCATCGCACATTTTCGGAGCCGTTTCGCCAAACTGCAGCCGAGTTCTGTAACGAAGAAAAACCGGTGTCGCATCAACGTAAAAAAACACATATTTTATTTTTATTAATGCAAAACATATAATGAGCAAAATATATCGATAAAACTTTTTACATGAATTCAAAACACACAATATCAGCTTCTTAATCGACGCGTTGCGTTTTCAAAATTACCGAAACAGACATTTAAAAAAAAATACAACTTTTATATAAATAATATTCGTGTACTCTGAGGAGTTTCGTCGTGTAACAGCGTAATTACTGCACTTTATGAAAATCACATGTATATGTGTAAACAATTCCGATTTTAACGAACTTTACAAACATCTGATAAGCGTCAAACCAAAGCGACGACGTTCTTTTTCAATAGTATTAACTTTAGTCTCCACTCGTTGACCAATTTTAACGGTCGTCCCTCTCATGTATCTCGGAATTATTAATCCGTCTCTCTTCACTCCAACATTGACGAATGCCCCGTGACGAGTGACATTAGTAACCACACCGGTTAAAACGTTTCCGATTCTTAGATCATCGATGCTTCTTATCGCTTTAGGTTCCGCAGCAAAGTCGTCGTTCTGCTCTGTTAACGTTTGATTTTCTTCCATAAGCAAACCTTTGATTATTACCTCCATAACGTATTCCGTCGTATTTAATTTTTTCGCGAGAATCGCAATGCCGTGTTCGGCATACAATTTAACAGCGAATTTGAAAGCCTTTGTTCCAATTTGATTAGCGTTGCATTTAGCTTCCTTCAAGAATGCTTCGGCAACGGCGTAAGATTCGGGATGAATCGACGTTTGATCCAAGAAGTTCAGCAAAGACGGCGAAACTCTTCTGCAGTCATTGCTCACCGCAGTCTCCGGAATTATTCTGACAAAGCCGGCGCACTGCTTGAAGACTTTACCATCGATTCCTTGAACCTTTTTCAGGTCGTTTCTGGTGCTGAATACACCGAACGACGCTCTCCAATTGACGATACTTTTCGCTTTTTCGTCGTCCAAACCGGGAATCCATTTCAGATGAGTCTCCGTTGCTTTATTCAAGTCGACGCCGATTTCGCTCACCGCATCCATGACCGCCTGCAATAAATAACACGATATAAAGTTAATTAATGTACAAAAATAATATTCGCAACTCGGAAATTGAGAATAATACGTACTTCGCGGAATCTCGCAGCCGAATTTTGATTCCGGAACATGTTAAGGTGATCTTTTGCCATTTCATTTATAAAATTCACGGAAGACCCGGCGCCTACCAAAGCCGCGTGTCTGTTATCGTCGCTCCAAATCATCTTTATCGCTTCGACGGTCATTTTTGTAGCTTCTACTTCGGCTTTTTCCTTTATTTCCTCTATTGTTCTCTTTGCGATGAAAGGTTTTACTGATCTATTGTATGTACGATCGATCGCTTCGACGATAAGGTCTCTGTGTTGCAGTGACGCGTTCGCTGCATTTTTGTACAGTTTTAAGCACTCATTTTTGAATGCATTATCAAACTGATCGGGAAAAATAATGTTTATATTTAATACATTTTCCGCGTCGCCCTTTGTTATCGTCCAGTATTCATCGTACGCGAGACCTTTTACGGACGATTCAAAATTAATGTAGGAATCATATTTTTCCATATTTTCCTCAGTCCTCTGACTTTCCTTGATTTTTGTTTTAATCTGAAGATCGTACTGCGATTTTAGCGTTTTTATTATATCAAAAGTGCGTTTGTCTTTGCTTATGGTATCCGCTATCATAGAGACTATACGATCTTTTACTTGCCCTGCGGTTTTCAGACCTTCGACATTCGGATTTATCTCGGATAATAGAGATTTAATACACTCGCCTTTGACGATTGATTCCGCCAATAATCCAAGACTGACGTTGTTTGCTTTGACGGCCAAAATCACTTTTCCAACCTGATAAACGGACCGAATATAATCCAATTCATGAAGAGTTTTAGATTGAAAAACGAGCGCTTGAAACTCAGGAGTCCAATTGCCATCTTCGTGAATTTCTTTTTTTACAGCGACGATTCGTTGTTTCACCAATTTTGCGTAATCGTAGGTATTTTTTATTTTTCGGATTTCATTGATATTCATTCTCTGCGTAGCTGCTTTTCTGTATCGCGCAATAAATGGAACGGTCATTTCGCTGCCGAAAAACGAACTCATCTTGTCTGCTAAGTTTTTGGTTATCGATGTTTCTTCCGCGATGTAATCAGTGATGCACCACGATTTTGACGATTCAACGGGATTATTGGATGCACGCTGTCGTCTTGAAGAAGTTTCGGGAGTATTGGGGATTCTTTGATTGACTTGAGGAGAAATTGTTTGTGACGCGGGAACGGTTACTCGCGACTGCGATTGTTGACGTTTTGGCGGTGGTTTGGTTGCTTGTGGCACTGGGGATTGCTGTGTTTGTAATTGTTGCGTTTTTACTTGCCATTGTTGCTGTTGAGTTTGATGTTGCCATTGTATTTGTTGTTGCCATTGAATCTGTTGTTGACGTTGAATCTCTTGTTGACGTTGAATCTCTTGTTGTTGTTGAACTTCTTGTTGCCGTTCAGTTTCTTTTTGGCGGTGCCACTGCTCCTCCGCTTCCTTTCGCCGCTGTTCTTCTCGCAACTTGTTTTCTCTCCAGTGTTGTTCCAACAGCTGTTGTTTTTGCCACTGCAATTTCTCCTGTTCCAATTCTTCTCGCTCTCTTCGTAACTGTGCTGCCTCTGATTGTCTGACCCTTTCTACCTCTGCCGCATTGGGTATCGTTGACTCTGGTTTCGAGTTATCCGAACCCATTGTATATTTTCGCTTATCACGTTTAGTCGACGCTCACCACTCTCACGTAATTTACGCTCTGCCTCTCGTCGCTGCTGCGCGCAAACTGGCACCGCGCTCGAAATTCTCGCAAATCACGAAGTTATGTTAATGAGGGTCCAATCGTGGGTTTCCCCTTTTTGCCTTATTGCTCGATTCGGACAAAGTGGGGCTCCACACACTCGGCGCTCGCGCATTCGCAGCCATTGAACAGACGATATGACGCAGTTGTGTATATAGCCCCCGTGTACGTGTGTAAGTCACGTGATTTATACTAAACTGTATTGCCATTACGTCACCCTTTCGGGCTTCGAATATCGTTTGTTTACAATTCTTACAATCTATTATTCCGCCCGTTCAATTTGTTTACTTTGTAAACCTGAACAGTATCGATAATATTGTTAATGATTCGATACTTTAACGAAGTATTATTACTTTTCAATAGTCTCGTAGTTCGGATAATATATTAATTGTTTAAAAATACACACGCAATACTGATAACGCTGCGTTTTCATATCAGCATCAGCAGCTTTGTTGCAAACAGGTAAAACATGTAATAATAACTACACTGTGATTGGCCGGTACGCCGCTGCTGCTAAAAATGACTGACGAGAATTCGGACTCGTGCTTCGTGCTCACAGCTGATCGCGCCTCCGCGGCTCGCATCACGTCACTACTAGCATAAAAATTACCCGATAACCCCAAACCGGCGTTCTGACAAAAAAAACAATGTTTACACAGTACAATTGATCGATTTATCAAATAACGATGTCGGGATCGTCGCGAAAGTTTTTTCAAGGCATTGTTTCGCGTATCAGCAAATCCCCGATTTTGCACAATGCAACAAACGCGTTCGAAAATGCTTCGGGACGAGCGCAGGTTCAACTCAGCAACATACAAAACGTCGCGGCGGAAAAATACGACACGATCGTTAAGGTACCCCTTTAATGTGATTGTTCCATTTATATCGTATTTTTGCTGTTAATTTATTAATTTTATTGTATTTTTTCAAATTTTCGTAGCAAGTTAACGGAACGACGATAATACAGGAATTGAATACAGCGTCGTTACAACCCTCCGCTCCGATACCTAAAAGGCTGATAAATTGGTGGCGATGGTATACACAATTAACCGGCATGGAAGACGTCGAGTTGGCAAAACATCAGGTTATCGCTGTACAAGATAAATTATTTAAATGTCAGGATGAACGAAGGATTCTTAACAATCAGGCGGCTCTCATAGCGGATAAATTAAAAGAAGTTTACGGTGAACTTATTCAAACGAAAAGAGACGATCCAAAATATGTACAATTAACGATAATGGAAAACAAGGGACTGCAAGAACAAACGAGAATCGGTGCGCAACTGCGACTCTTGGAAAACGCAGAGAGAGATCATTTCACTCAACTGGCAACGGCAATAAAAGAATATCACGATAGTCAAGCGATGAACGCCCAGAAATACAAATATCTTTCCATTCTTGCCTCAGCGGCGCTTGCCATAGTTTCTCTTTCAGGTTCTATTGTTTACAATAACAGAAGAATAAGAGACGTTCGTGTTGTCATAGCAAACGCGCAGGAAAAAAATGAGTCTACTTTCCGAGAATGTTTCGGCAATTTGGAACAAAAGATTGACGATGATTTTACTAAAATTAGCGAAAAATTAAG
The DNA here is from genome assembly GCA_934046635.1 of Buathra laborator. NCBI lineage: Eukaryota > Metazoa > Arthropoda > Insecta > Hymenoptera > Ichneumonidae > Buathra > Buathra laborator. Next base: position 14,929,476 of record OW203900.1, read on the forward strand.
CAGCAATTACGCGAAAATCGTACAGAACGAAACTATGCAATTAAAAATTCACGGAAGCGACGAGAGCGAAGATGTCGCGGTTGATAACGTTATTAAAACGACGGAGAGTAACGCGATATTATCGAAAAGAAATATTTGGATTGGAACTTTGATGCTTTTCTTGTACATTTATAGTCATGGCGGGTAAATTATAATTTCGTAGATTGAACGCTTTTTCGATTTATACGAACTTAAGCTATAGATGCGTAATTAATAACTGTCCATTCAGGGAATATATTCGTAACTCGCGTCAACTCAGTGACTTGTATCATATTTGTTATTTTGATTAACTTTTATGTAAATAAACTGTACAATAAAGAGATAATTTAAAATTAACACAATTTTATTTACGAAAAACATCGGATGGTAATTAATCGAGGAATAAAAATGAAAAAAAAAAAAGGAGAAAACATTTCCAATTTGCTACGATGAAGCAGAATATTGTATTGTTTTGTCAAAAGACAAAGTATAATAGTATAAATTAATTATAATATTTCCGAGACATAGAGATAACTGAAACGACACACGAGAGTCGTAAGCAACGTCACGAGCGATCGCGCCTATTATTTTTTAATTTGCGATAAATTTTACAAATTCATTTTCATTGGCGGCAATATCGAAGACACGTGAAATGTGATATTCGGGATTTTTTTTGTATTTTTTTTTTTTTTTCAAGAGTCCCATGTCTTCCACTCCACGCCATCGGGAGGTTTTCTATTTACTTTTCCCGTTCCAACTTCCGACCAGTTTGTGCTCAGGACTGTGCCACCGGATTCGAGCTGTTGACGAAATCAAAGAGATGAGAAATTTACTTTTCTGCATAAATGAAATAAAATAATAAATTTTCATGCCGATAAACTCACAAATGATTTGTTCATTGCTCTTCTAACTTCGTCGGAGCCGCTTCCATAAATCTGTTGAAACAGCGCATTGAGCGCCGCCTCTCCTTCGGGCTTTTCTTCCGCCTCCTGCTTCTCAATTTCCTTCTCAACTTTGTCCCAATCTCGCGTTTTTTTACTGGAACTTGGATACTTCAGAGGTTCCGTTTTGGCGTTGAGTATTTCTGTTGACGCAATTGTATCAGAAATTTCATTGTTTCATACTTTATGTGGAAGAAAAAATGGGGCTAAACTGCAGAATGCAAACTTGTAAATTTTTCATATTTTATGTGGATTATTAAAGGATTTTAATAATTAGAATTTGATTATATATATGGATTGGTGCTTTTCGATTTTGTTGCAAATGTGTATTTTTTATTAAAAATATAATTTTATAATTGCCATTTTCAACGTTTATTGGCCATTTTGGTTTCGAGTTTTAAAAAAAACTAAAGCAAAATTACTTTATGCCTTTCGATAAAAAAAATATATATATGTATATAAATATATATATATATAGTTATATTTTGCCGATAATAAAGTACACGCAGCGCATACCTTGAGGAATTGGTTGCACAGGATCCGGAATACTTGGATTCCCCTCCAGTGCTTCCCATCTAAGACCGTCGCGTTTCTTGAGTTTCACTTCTATCTTGGAGGGTGCGACTTTATAGGAGCATTGATCAGGAACAATGTGATGCGCCATATCCAGTTCCAAACTATAGTCGTTACCGGTTGGCAATTTGGCAGAAAGACTCAGCTGCAACATTATCCAGTTAAAATCAAACAGCAAATCGAAACTATGTTTTTTATGGCTGAAATTGTAAAAAAAACGAAAAAAAAAAAAAAGGGAACACGACTTACCGTAGTTTCGGTGTACGAAACTTTGACATTTTCCGCATTTTTCGCGAGGATCGTAATGACAACGTGCGTACCGGTTTGATACCAGTCGTGTTTTATCTTCGGCGTTGGCATCTAAAAATCAAAAGTAGTCAAACTGTTTACGAATGTGAAACTTGTAGGTTAATCTACAGATCCGTTTCTCGTTCGTATATTTGTTAACAAAGCGCACTTCGTTTTTTACCACATCCGGTGTCGAATCCGCCGATGCCATTTTAACACAAATCTCTTCGAGTTTTATTGATAATAATGAAATAGCACCGCGATTACAGTGCAAATCTGCAAAACTTCCATATACGTCGCGATCGCAACTGTTACCGTTTTCTTATTGTTTCTTCTCGAAAATTCATAACATCGACGAGATGTATCCAATGTTGCCAACGCTGATTGCAACGTTGCTTTTTGTGATCGTCAATTTACCCAAAAATATATTCGTCGTCAATTGACCCGGTGATTTAAAGTCTAATAAAAACGCTGCCCTAATAATTCTTCTGTGTTTATTCGAGAATTGGAAACTCCACAAAACCTGCGTCCAATTTCAAACATGCGGAGAACTGCGATCATAACCTGTTCAATAAACAGTTTTACCTGATATTAATAAATAATCATATTTTACGTTAATGAACTTCGAGTTATATTCAAAAGTCGATTATTTCGTATTCCGAAAAGTTTAAGTTTAAAAAAAAATGGGGAAGAAGGGTTACAATTGGCGGGCCAGACACGCACCGGCGGTCGAAATCGATGATTCTACAACGAAAAAGGTACAATTTTTTTTCATTATTGATATAATAATAAATTATTTATATGACAATGAGTCATCGGCGTATAAAAACGTTCCTCTCTATTTCTCTATTATTTTGATTAACTTGGAAATAATTTTCGATTGTTTAAAGATTGCCGTAGACATCGAACATCGGCACGATAATTACGACTCCTGCAATCCCTTGGTGCTTCCGAGTACCAAGAGGAAAACTAAGAATAAAGACAAACGAGACATCAACGTACGTTTGCTCTCCAAGAAACGTAGGAAACAGCTGGAAAAAGTTGTCGAAAGAAAGCAGAAAAAGTTACAGGTAAAATCTATTTTTCTTTGCGCTAAAATATGTAAATAGATAAATTTGACGATTTACAAAATTTTAAATTTTTTAATGTTTAGCGCGCAACTTTGCTGGAAGATTTGGCAAAAGTTCAAGCGCCTGCCGAAGAGATCAAACAGTATCTTTCGATAACTGCTATTCAAACGAAAGGATTAAAACGTCACTTGCAAGAATCCAATGCCCCGGAATTTATAGCGAAGGATATAAATAACGAGGAGAAAGATGAAGATGAAGAAGCTGAAGAAATAAATGCTATCAAAGGCAGTAAAAGGAAACGATTGGCTCTTCTACAGGATGCGCCAAAGCAACAGCGTTCGACGGATCCCAATGTCATTGATCTGAACGTTAGTTATTTACTTTAATTTCGTATTATCAATTTTTCGAGAAATATATCACATAATTTGTATTACAGGATTCCAGCGAAAGCGACGACGAAATTAGCGACGACGAAAATGATGAAAAAAGCGACGAAGAGCCGAAAGTCGTAGAAAAAAAATCTCCACCTGCTGTTAAAACCAAAATTACCGAGAAAAAACCTGTAGTAGAAGCTGTTGTTGCAACAGTTGCGGCAGAAACAGCGAAACCAAAATCAGTACAAAAATCGATAATAAGCCAAAAAGATCGCGTGCCCGCAGTCTTTGTCGCGGTAAATCGCGACCCGGAAATTCAAGACGCCCGACTGAAACTTCCTGTTTTGGCGGAAGAACAAAGTATCGTTGAAGCGATAAACGAAAATCCCGTCGTCATTATCACCGGTGAAACCGGAAGCGGTGGGTTCACCTCCAAAAAATAATTCCCGTTCATTCGCAAGATCGATAAATTTATATATTTTTTTTATTATCGCAGGTAAAACAACGCAAGTACCTCAATTTTTGTACGAAGCCGGATACGCGAAAACTCGAATGATAGGTGTTACGGAGCCGAGAAGAGTAGCAGCGATGTCGATGAGCAAACGGATAGGACACGAGATGAATCTCACATCCAAAGAAGTGTCGTATCTCATAAGATTCGAGGGAAACGCGACACCGGATACGAAAATAAAATTCATGACCGACGGTGTTCTCCTGAAGGAGATACACAGCGATTTCTTATTAACTAAATATTCCGTTATAATTCTCGACGAAGCGCACGAGCGCAGCGTTTACACGGATATTCTCATCGGTTTGCTATCGAGAATCGTGCCGCTTCGCGCGAAAAGAAACGATCCATTGAAACTCGTAATTATGTCGGCGACACTGAGAGTAGAAGATTTTATCGGCAATCCGCGGCTCTTCAAAGTTCGACCGCCTGTTATCAAAGTAGAATCGCGTCAGCATCCAGTAACGATACATTTTAACAGGCGAACGAGTGCCAATTACGTTTTGGACGCAATACGCAAAGCCGTAAAGATTCACACGCGATTACCGGAAGGTGGTATTCTTATATTTCTAACCGGACAACGCGAAGTTAACACCGTCGTTCGTCGGCTCCGCAAGGCGTTTCCTTACCAAAGAAAAAAATGGAATACACCGGTCGAAAAGAAGAACAACGAGGAGACAAAAATCGACGAAAACACAATGGAAACAATCGAAAGCGAAAGCGGCGATGATTCGGAAGAGGAATTAAACGCAAAATCGGCAATTCGGCTGATGAAGCAAAAACGTAAAAATGCACCAATCGACTTGCCGAAGATAAATCTCGACGATTATTCCGTAACTCCTACGGACGATACGCAAGAGGATCTCTTCGATATCGAAGATATAGAAGAGGAGGAAGAAAACATCGATGAGGACGAAGACGAAGATGAGGATATTTTGGATCTGAAATCGTCGACTTCGCAACCGCTGTGGGTGTTGCCGCTTTATTCTCTGTTGCCGGGGAACAAACAAGCGAAAGTATTCGAAGCCGTTCCCGAGGGCTGCCGGCTTTGCGTCGTGTCGACAAACGTCGCGGAAACGTCGTTGACGATACCAAACGTTAAGTACGTCGTCGACAGTGGACGTTGCAAAGCGAGAATATACGACAAAGTAACGGGTGTGAGTACCTATAGGGTTTGTTACGCGAGTAAAGCGGCCGCTAATCAACGAGCCGGCAGAGCGGGAAGAACGGGTCCGGGTCATTGCTACCGACTATTCTCATCCGCAGTCTTCAACGATCAATTCGAACTCTTCAGCGAACCGGAAATAAGACGAAAACCCGTTGACGATTTGCTTCTACAGATGAAAGTAATGAATATCGGAAAAGTCGTTAATTTTCCATTTCCTTCACCGCCCGATTTGGTACAATTGAAATCGGCGGAAAAGCGTTTGCAGATATTAGGAGCTCTCGAGAAAACTTTACCCAATAAGCCGGAAACTTATAGCGCTAAAGTCACACCACTCGGACGTAGCATTGCCGCCTTTCCCGTTGCTCCGCGTTACGGAAAAATGTTAGCGATTTCCCAGCAACAAAATTTACTGAAGTACACGGTATGTATGGTTGCCGCTTTGTCGGTACAGGAAGTTCTCGTCGAAGCACTCGGCATCGACGGCGCCGCGAAGAATAAGTGGCTTCAGACGCGACGCTACTGGGCGGGAACCGGAAATAGTTTGTTGCTCGGCGATCCTATGGTGTTAATCAGAGCCGTCGGAGCCGCGGAGTACGCGGGTTCTCGTGGGAAGATAGAGAAATTTTGCGAAGAACACGGCTTGCGGCCAAAAGCTATAACCGAAATAAGAAAATTGAGACAACAATTGACCAATGAGATAGTCGTCAATATACCGAATTTGAATCTTACGATAGATCCAACTATGTCACCGCCTACCGATACGGAAGCTAAACTTCTTCGGCAATTAGTTCTCTCAGGAATGGGCGATCAAATCGCGAGGAAAGTCTCGTCCGACGAGATAAAAGAGGATAACGATAAAGCAAAATGGAAACACGCGTACCGAACGTTGGAAATGGAAGATCCGGTATTCATGCATTCGAGTTGCGTTTTGCGGAGAACGAGTCCCGAATGGGTAGTCTATCAGGAAGTTTACGAAACTAATAAGATGTATATGCGCGGCGTTACGGCTATCGAACCCGAATGGCTACCAAAATTCGTTCCCGGTCTCTGCAACATTAGCGAACCTTTGACCGATCCACCGCCGAGATACGACGATGAAACCGGTAAAATCTTATGCCACATTGCCGGAACTTTTGGTCCCCAATGTTGGGAACTTCCGACTATGGAACTCGAACATCCGACGAACAAACAGGGAGTTCAACTGTTCGCGAGATTCTTTCTCGAAGGAAAAATCTTTCCGAAACTCAAGCGCTTCGTTCCGTCTTTGCTATCGTCGCCGAGTAGCATCGACGCGTATTGGGCGAAACTGCTGCCGAGAACGGAAATGATAGTCAAAGTTTTGCTGGCGAAGGGTGTCATGTCGAAGGATCGATTACTCGAAATTTGGGCTGAAGACAGACAATATCTTTTGGCCGCTTATCTAAAATGGTTACCGGAATCAGCGCACAGCGAAGTGACTCTGATGTGGCCGCCGGGTGTTTGAGACGCCGAGAGTCTTTTTTCTTTTTTGTTGTACAAACAATAATATGCTGAGTTTCGGTAGAGACGAAGATTTATTGCGACGGAAATGACTCGTTGCTAGTGAAATAATGCGAAGCTAATATCGCAATGAATACGTGAAAATTTTTCGTCACACTTTGTCTATAACGTAGCAGCACTCGGCGCTAAGTGCGACATCGCTGTAATATACATTAACATATATATATATATATTATTGTTTCTTAGATCATTGTTGTCACTTACTTAGCAAGTAAAATTAAATAAATCGATTATTTTAATACAAAAACGAACTATTTGGTAGCGGCGTAACGCCATTTCGACGAATTCACGTAACTCGCGAAATGATGTTTCAGAATGTTAGTTTTTAACGACGTTTGCGTATCGAGATACGTTATCGAATATTCGGTTAATGACTGATATTTCGCTTCTTTTTACGTATTTTTTTTTGTGATAACGAATTTTGAAGCTGTCGTTAATCGAACTACGAGCTCTCGAGAGCCGTTTCTTTCGTTTCGGAGTAAATTCATCCATTCGTTATTCACTCAGTCTTCAGCGGCTTCTTCTCTTTTCTTTTGATGGGATTACTTTTGCAAGTTTTGTAAACGTTGTTGAGATCGAATGCCGCTTTTACGTTATCCTAAAACAAGCAAAAAAAAAAATAGTTTTACGAGTCCTGAAATTTTCAATCGAAATTTCTTGTGATAAAATTACCCACCAAAGAAAATAGGAATTTTACGAGTTTCCCTTTGCTGTCCGCATACGGTCGCCTCTCGACTTCCTTTCCTTCCTTGAAGAGTATCAACGTTGGCAATTGTTTGCTTGTACTCGCGTCACTCACGTGATACTTAACCGCGGCGTCCGGATAACGACCGACGTCGACTTTGCCGAATTTCAAATTTTCCAAAGCGTATCTGAAAAAAAAAAAAAATTAAATTGCGTGTTAAATATTGAAAAAGAGAAAAAGTAATTTTTCACGATAGTTAAACTAATGAATTCCAACGAAATTTTCAGATATATAGAAGTAATTTTTTCGTAATAATTATATGTAATTTTTAAAATCAAAATCGATTTAATTATTGTAGGAAAAAATTGAGAATTCTTACTCTGCTGAAAGCTGCGAAAATATCGGAGCAAAATTGACGCACGCCGGATTCCACGCAGTGTAGAAAGCGACCAGCCAAACGACTCTGTTATCTCGCAATTCATCTTGCAATCCGTTAGCTCCTCTGAGATAAATAATGCTCTCCGGACCCTGATAAGTCGGCTCCGGCAATATCAATCCGCAAACTGTAAATACATTGTTACGTTTCAAGTTAACAATAATTTGAAAAACAATTTAAAAAAAAACTGCATTTTGCCAAATCGGAAAGCGGAATAAAGAAAAATTGGAAACTTACGAATGAAAACAATCGCAAAGAATATTCCCATTCTTATGTCGGCGTAAAACCACAGTATGAGATTAGCAATTTTTGTGTAAACAAAACTCGACGACAGATAATTTATCATTGTGACACTCCCAGCTTTTCGTGTTCTCATCATTATGACGATCATCAGGAAAAACAGAATTTCCGTTTCTTTCTGAAAAATAAATAGAACGAAATGATTGATTGTTGTATCGTCATTGGCGTCTTAATCAACTTCTTTCATTCATGAATCGTTAATCGTTCGTCGATTATCGTTAATTATGACAATCAGCTGCGCGGTAAAACATCGAAAATAAATACGTGCGATCGAAAATAAAACTTACCCCATCGAGTTCGCAGTCCGCTTGGCCAAAGATGTAATGACAAACGATGGGAAATCTCTTAGCCACGACGTACGACAAACTCAGAAGAATATTAACGAGATAATATGGCTTTATCAACAATCGGAGATCTTTCTTGAAAGACATTTTTTTCTTTCCTTTTCGGAGTAAACTCGATGTATGTAAAAGTTTAAAAAAAACAAAAAAAACTTGTGCGTTTTTTCGGGTGGAATTAGTTTCGTTGACTAGATACGATAGATGATTGTTGCGGGGACACGATTAATTTTAATCTATTTCCTCTCGAATAGTGTCGTGCGAGTTAGTTTGCGCGAGGACGTTAAAACGTTGGCGTCATCGGACCCGGGGTAGCGACCGGAGACTGAAAATTAGGCTACGGCAGGAAGTTCCATGTAGTGTCACCTATAAATAAAGCGCTTTTCTTGCCCCGGCCTCAGCTGCTAATTCTAGGCGGATGTTGTGCACGTTTTGTTTACCCGTTCGTGCGACAAATCAGCTGTGTTCGACAACAGTCGGTTGATTTTCTTTCATTCATTCATTATGTCATTCGATCGAAAATCACGGAAATTGGATTCGCCGTAAAAACCGATAAAGCGGTTACATAAAAATCGCTTTTACGTATCGCATTGTCACACGTATCGTCGCGCTTTCAGGCGAAATACATGAACGCATAGGTATGGAAGATTCACTGTTTTTTTCTTTAGTTTCTGCACGAGATAACGTCGATATATAAACTTAACAGTTTCTATATTGTATTATTGATTGTAAACAGTGAACCCCTTCAATCGACAAAACTGACGGAGATAAAAAAAAATATTAGCAATGACCTCTTATCTGTTTACCGGCTGTACATTTCCACTTATCTTTAGACCAGAGGGCAAAATTTGTATTGATTCACTTTTGTTCTTCACTGTTCATTGCTATTCTAACTATTGAGGAATACACAGCTTTGACTACGAAGATGCGGCACTTTGCGGTAACGTTGTTTCTGCTCTTCGTGGGATTAAATCTTCCGGCTGAAACTTTGTCAAAGGCGAACAAAAAAACTCCACTTGTTGTTATCACTTGGAATTATCTTGAGGCTACACAGTTAGGTAAAAGAATCTTTTTTTTATATAACTATAAAAAGTGATAATAAAAAAAAAAAAATTTCGAAATTATAGAGAAAAGTGCAAGAAATTTAATAAATATTTTCTTCAACTAAAAATGTAGTTTGGCAAAATTTTTGACAAATTATATTATACAGCATGGGAACAATTGTACAATTCGAAGAAAAGTTCCATCGATGCCATAGAAGCAGCTGGAAGCTTGTGTGAGAGTATGCAATGCAGAAAGACTGTAGGATTCGGCGGAAGTCCCGACGAGTCAGGAGACACCACGCTGGATGCCATGATAATGGATGGGTAATTTTTTTTTTTTTTTTTTTTTTTTTTTTAACCACCAAATGAATAAAAACCGATTTTTTTTATTTTCGAAACACCAAAAAATGATAAAAAACAGATTTTTTTTTTTTTTTCGAAAAACCAAAAAACTATTAAAAACCGAATTTTTTTTTTTCTATCCCAAAATAGATTTACAATGGATGTCGGCGCGGTTGGGGGACTAAGAAATATAAAAAATGCGATATCAGTCGCTCGCAAAGTTCTGGAAAACACAAAGCACAGCTTGCTGGGTGCTGAGAGTGCAACGAAATTTGCCAAAGAAATGGGATTTACAGAAGAATCCTTGCGAACCAACGAATCCACGCAAATGTGGATAAACTGGAAGAATAACAAGTGTCAACCAAATTTCTGGAAGGTACATTGATGGATAAATCTGTTACATTGTTATTCAATCGATAATTAAATTCGATTTTATTGCAGAACGTTACGCCCGATCCTACGAAAAACTGCGGCCCGTACGCGCCGATAAAAAACAAGAATAAATATTTGGATCGCGCGAATTATCCCCATTCCGACGAGGATAATCACGACACGATTGGTATTATTGCGATAGACGCTGATGGAAAAATTGCCGCAGGAACGTCGACCAACGGTGCAAAAAATAAGATTCAGGGAAGAATCGGCGACTCGCCGATTGCGGGGGCGGGAGCGTACGCTGATCAAGAAGTCGGTGCTGCCGCGGGTACCGGTGACGGCGATATAATGATGCGATTTTTACCAAGGTATCGATTGCTAAAAAAAACTCCTCGTCCTTTCTGTTAAAAAAGAAAAATTTCATCTTACGAAATTTATCGAAATAATCGAAAGTATTGTTGTCGATTTAGTCGCTCGTTTAGTTGCTCGTTAATTAGTCTTTTATCAGTTTCGAAAATCATTTCGTAATAATCGCAGCGATAATAATCTTTGCATATATAGCTATTGTATTATAACATTTTTATCAACAGCTTTCTCGCCGTCGAGGAGATGCGGAGAGGCGCCAGTCCTTCGCAAGCTGCGGAAACGGCAATAAGACGAATCGCGAAACATTATCCGACATTCACGGGAGGAGTTATAGCATTGGATAAGAATGGAGCATACGGCGCGGCGTGCAATGGAATAGAAATGTTTCCCTTCTATGTTGCGAATCCTCTGTTGGGAGAAGCAACAATACACAATGTACCGTGCATTAAGCTCGCTAAATCGTAAAATTTTGTTCGATTAACTAAAAACTACTGAACGATGCTTTGGATATTATTGCATAAGATTCTTTTTGTATACTCGAATGTTTCTATTTTTTCAAATAAATTTCATGTGATAAATATTGTAACATACGAAATACATGTCGAGTTTCGACTTTTTTTTAATTACCGATAAACAAAAAGCGATTTTTTACTTAAACACAAACACACGTAATATTTGTATATATCGCGGGCAGCGCGCGAATGGGGTCTTTAGTTGTCATTCTCCACTGTTGGCGTCAGCACCGGCCGATGTTGACGAAAATTAATTCATAATGGAGAAAGCAAAATGTTTATTGTTCTAAGTAAACATTAATAATAGTTATTTTTTGTTTAATTAACGTAAGACGCTCAGTTAAGTGACAAAGTTCTAACAGTTCTGCAGTTAGTGAAAACTTCAAGTCTCTTCTTAACCTCCCTATCGAGGAATCGTCGACCTTTTATTTTGGTTATATTTCGCTGCATCGCAGGTATCGTTCCTTTCATTAATAATTACGAAATAATAATGCTTTCGAGGTCTGTACCTTGACTTTTACAATGTTATAAACACAATACACTGCCAAAAAGATCGACGCGATCTCGTAATCAAAAAAAGAATCACGTTTACACCCTTTTTCGTCTAATTATTATTATCATCATTATTATTAACTGACAGAAGTTTTTTTTCGTCAGCTAATAGACGAAAAAATGCCGGACACGATGGAAGAAGACATGAGTATGTCGGTTCGTTTGACGAACGACGATTTTCGTAAATTATTGATGACGCCAAGATCCTCGGTACCTTCATCAACGCCGGCGTCGGTACCGGGAACAGCGAGAGACGCGGCGGCAAAAACGGCTCAAACTCCATCAGTCAGCGGTGGCAATCGCGCCGAGTTGAGACGCAAGAAGAAGAGTTTTTATGCAAAACTGAAAAAACAGGAAGAAGATAAAATGGCGGAATTGGCAGAAAAGTACAGAGACAGAGCGCGAGAACGCAGAGACGGCTCAACGACGGAGTTTCCTGCTGAGGATCCTATGAACAGCGCCAGCGCCTACAGAGCCGTTGCTCCTGATATCAAGTCTGGAATGGACGCAGCCGAGCGCAGGAGACAAATGATACAACAGTCGAAATTCTTGGGAGGTGACATGGAACATACTCACTTGGTAAAAGGGTTGGATTACGCTCTGTTGCAGAAGGTAATAAACTTTATTTAACGCAGAGACTTGAAATTATCAAAAAATGACTCAACCATTTGTTATTAAATTTTTAACAATTTTTACTTCGTGAAAATAATAAAAAAGTATGGATATTTTTTATTTAGAAAATAACGAAAGCAATAGATATTTTTCATCGTGAAAATAACGAACTCAATAGATATTTTTTGTCGCGAAAATAGCAAATAAAAACGATATATACAAAAAAAAAAAAACATAAATATCTTACTTCCCGAAAATAAGAAACTAAATACAAACTTTCTATATAATTAATCTCCAGGTACGCAGTGAGATAGAAGCGAAAGAAAACGAACAGGAACAAGAGATGGAAAAGCTTGTAAAGCCGAAGGAAAAAGAAAAGGAAAAGAAAGAAGAAAAGCGACCGGAGAAAAAACCGGACGAGATGCAATTCAAGACGAAGATCGGTCGCAACATACATAAAACGATAATGACGATGAAGTCGAAACAAGTCGAGCGAAACGAGTTATTTACGCCCGGTCGTATGGCTTACGTTATCGAATTAGACGACGAAAACGCCGAAGTCGACATACCGACGACGCTGATTCGCAGCAAAGCCGACGTTCCGACGGTCGACGCAACACCAACTCTCACAACGAACGATATCGTGATAAATAAACTCGCGCAAATTTTGTCGTATCTTCGTCAGGGTAGCAGACACGGCAAGAAAGGAAAGAAAAATAAAGACGGCCGTTCGCGACCCGAAGAAAACATCGACGCTGAAGGAACAACGAGAGCCCAAGAGGACAGTATATACGGCGATATCGGCGATTACGTGCCGTCCGTCAGTAAGAAGGAAATGGTTCATCAACGCGAGCAAAAGAAAAAACAGGGCTCCTACTTCAACAAACCCGCTGAGACCAGTACAAGCGTCGATGAGACTATAAACGCTCCGCAATTGCCGAATATTCTCGCAGCCGTTAGCGAGGGTGTCGGACCCCCGAAAAAAGGTGCACTTCTCAATAAATTAGCCGCAGAACCGGAGGGATACGCGGAGTGTTATCCGGGATTAGACGAGATGCAAGACGCGATCGACGATTCCGACGACGAAGTCGACTACACGAAGATGGATCTCGGCAACAAAAAAGGACCTATAGGTCGATGGGATTTCGATACACCTGAAGAATACAGCGAATATATGAATAACAAAGAAGCATTGCCTAAAGCCGCCTTTCAGTACGGTGTTAAAATGGCCGATGGCCGACGAACAAGAAAATACAATAAGGAAAAAAATGAAAAAGCCGAATTGGATCGCGAATGGCAAAAAATTCAAAATATTATGAATAAGAGAAAACCTTCCACCAGCAACGCGGAAGGTGCTCCTGAGTTCAAAGTTCCGAGATATTGAGAAAAAACATCGAAATCCATCGATTTCGATGTTTTCGATTAATTTTTTTTCTTCTGTATATTCAATAGTTTTCATTTCGCGATCGTTAGCCGATGTAAATTAACGCGGAGATCGGACAATCGTTCGGATGTTTATGAAAAAAAATGTTTATCCGACAATCAGGCGAAAATAATTATTCGATTGATCGTTTATTCACGTAATCGTTTATTTAAATACTATGTAACATTTTACATAAGATAATATACTAAACTATATACATATAACCGTTCACGATACCCCCTTTTGTGTTCGTTGTTTACCTTCAAAACAGTTAACATCCTTTGCTTCTATTAATTGCTCCGACGATTTTTTGTTTTTTTTGTTTTTTCTCGCTAAGGAAGAAAACTACTCGAGACACGCTTTCTCGTTCCTCTAATCAACGACTGTTTTCGTGTGTTTTCATCGTTTCCCTAAATGTATTACGAGTAGAATTGTTTCTTTTTTCTTCAGATCTAAGTAAACTACCGCTTTAGCGGAACGAATAGAGGAACTATTTCGTAAATTGTTTGTCGGACTATCGACCTCAGGATAATATAAGTCGAGTTTCTCGAGAGAGAGAATGAGAGTATCAGGATTTTTCGGTTTTATGTTTAAGTTTTACGTACATCTATTCAGCAGACTTTAGCTTTTGGAAAGCGCTTCTTTTTTTTTTTTTAAATACTCGTTAAAGATGGCAGGGAATTTTTTTTTTATTTTTATTTTTTTTTATTGAGTAATTGGCATTGGCTACGATACTAACTCCGAGGTTCGAACGGCTTTGCTTACCCCGGAGAGCGGTGATCACGTGGAAGCCTAACGATGACGATATATTCTTCGAAGCAATTTAAGTCTTTTAAATCTTTTACTTTGATTTTCTTTTTTCTTTTTTTTTTTTCTCTTTTACTTTGGACTCAAAGGGTGAAGATAGCGTACGTCGCTGAAACTCGAAATAAAAAATAAATAAAAAGTATCAATCGCCTCGCGGATCGATTTTTTTTCGTTTGTTAGAAATCTCACAAAAGCGGACGAACGACTTGGCTACGTAGAGAAAGCGTAATCGAGCCTTAGATTATAATAATGTAAACGTATTGAACTTAATGACGAACGATTTTTTTTTTTATATTACGACTCGGAAGCAACGGATGCGCTCCCCTTTCTCATGACTTTCGGCGCGTGTATTTCTTCATCATTTTTAAGCTTTCAAATCGTTTTTTCATTCCCTTTCGGTGTTTTTTTTTTCTTCGTCTTGATGTTGTTTCTACGTTAATCGACCACGAGCGGTCCTTTCCTCGTTTCTCTCGACGCGAAATATGCCTTTTCGACGGTTTGCGCAATCGCGGTTTTCCATGCGAAATCGATTCGGTTTCGTGTCGCTTCACGCCGCGTTGGGAAGCGGTCCCATAGCGTAGGTGCTACCAATTCCCAAAATGACAAGCATCACAAGCATAAACATGAAAGGCGTTGACTGATTGGCCGACGATTGTACGGTTTTCGGCATCCCGTCAGCGGTAAAATTTCGGCCCCATATAGCGAAAGTCATCACATCTTTGCGACTTTTTCTCAATGTATACGCCAAATTTATGTGCGTATCGTCCAAATCTTTCGTAACGAAGCTGAAGTCGCTGGCGCTAAGGGGTTGAAGATCCGTCTTCACGCTTATCGGCATACGATGAACTTGCGAACCACCGGTGAAATTTATGGATATGACGATTGAGTTGAAAGTCACCGGATGAGCAATTATCTCGTTAACGTCGAATCGCTGATTGCAACTCTCTTCGGTATCATCGGTACACGAAATTATGCTGCAGACCTCGAGACCGCCGGTCTTTTTCCCGGCGAAGGTACGCACCCCGTTGAAAACAGCGAAACGATATCTGAAATTTGAAAAAAAAAAAAAAAAAAAAAAATTGTATTTAACTTTTATCATCCATAATAATTGATTATATCGATAGTGAAAAAATTTTCTCGATAGTTTAACTTTCACAGATCTCATATGAATCATTAATAACGTTATTATGAAAAAATTAATTAACAAACCTGTAGTATTTCACGTTATTGGGGCTGAGAGTGTTTTGATGATTGATATCGATCGAGAAATCGCAGCAGAGTCCGCGATCGCAAAGCGTAACGGAGTAACTACCGTTCACAGAGGGAAAAAGTTTCGTCGTATATGGCGCGATATCGTCGCGAAGTAACTTTTGCTGAGGTACCGGTTCCGCTCCATCGAAAGTGGGGATTTCGGTGTTTAAGGGTAAAGTTTTGAAGTCATCGGCGCCGGCGCGATGATTTCGATGTCCATTGACGACACGAGGAATGTTAGCGATCAGCAGAGTGTTGGTACGTTTTTCGGACCACAGATTGTTTAATGGACCATCGCGACCGGCGTATATACCGCTACCGCCGCTGCCTTTCTCCGGATTATTGTAACCGGCGCCCAGAAAATTAACGTTGTTAGCGTAGGACCACGCGGACTGTATTTCCGTTGCGGTCAAAAACGGAAGTTCCGAAAACCATTCGCTGGAGAATACGATGTCCGTGACTTTGGAAATTCGTAAAAGTTCGAGAGTCGGCTTTTCGAAGAGTATATCGAAACATATTATTTGGCCGAATGTTACGTCGAAATCGGTACGGAATGTTGAGAGTTCCGGTTCGACTGTTATGTTGAATCCCGGTTCGCCGAAGAGATTGTACTTTCGATATCTCGCTATTATCGTGCCGTTGCGATCGAAGACGACGTTTGTATTGTACAACTCGTGACCGTCTGCACTGCATGTCTTCGTCGTGCATTTTGCTTTTTCGCGCACGTTGACGACAACGTACGTCGCGTGGTTCTTTGCCGCGCAAGATATCGCCTGCAATGCCTAACGACACAGAAAAATCGATAGATTCTTGCGCTCTTTTCATTTCGCTTATCTATCTACGAGACTTTTGCATATATTTTCATTAATTTCTATGCTCCGCGTATATTTTAATGATAATTTTTTTTGATATTGAAGATTAATGAAATTTTTTTTATTTTATTTTGGATTCTTACCTTCATTACTGTCGACGAATCGTTTTTGCATGGCGTGACGCGATCTTTCGGGTCGGGAACGTAAGAACTGTGCGGCAAATAGCGACTTCTTTCGTGTTCCGGAAAAGATCGACCGGAGGTCAAACTTCCCTCCGGGAAAACGATGATGTCGACGTCCTGAGGATTTTATCGTTGAAACACAAATGTTTCGTTTAACGAATATACATAACGGGTCTATTCTACGACGGATCAGCCGTTAAAGCAATTGGCAAAGTTCCCTTACGTTTTCGCCAGCTTTCTTCACGATCTTTGCGTAGTTCTTGGCATTCTCATTCGCTATCACTGTTCCGTTGGCACCCTTCGTCACCGGATAGTACTCAACAGCCGCGCCTACGTAGTACGGCGACGATGCTGACGATGCCTAAAAAAAATGTGTTTTCTTTTTTTTTATCATTCAACAGCGTCGCGGATGAGGAGTACAACAAAAATTTTACGATATCTCAAATCTTTTTAGATTTAATATAGAATTTTTTTATTTCATTACGTTATTTATATCACTTGGAAACATTAGGAAAAAAAACTAAAATAATTAAAAAATTAATTAAAAAAATTATTAAATATAAAAAAAATTGAATTCATGTAAATAAATTATCACGGAAACATCGATGTTTTTAAATAAGTAAACATCGAGAATTTCGTCAATTAAAATATTATGAGTAGCTATTTTATTCCGCGAATTAAATTAATTTCATAATACCTTAATAAAAAATCGGAACACGATAATATGATTTTATAGTCACAAAATCGTTAAATTTTAATGACTTTATGTCATATATTTCTTGAAGATACTTAATCGATCAATAATCGCGATATTCTTAATGATGTTTTGTTGGTAATTCCTTTCGAAAACTAAACTATAACGTACTCTGTGCATAAAGATATCTAAAATTCGCATATCACGAGCAAATTTCCGTCTCTTGAAAGTATTCGAAAATATTCAACGATTCATCTAAAATGCAACGCGGTGTACGGAATTTCTTGAATTAAAAGCATTTTGGGTCAATCAATTTTCGATTAATTCTCATGACAATTCGCGACTCTTCGGGTTGATAGACATCGCAAATTGAAAACTACAAAATTGTAGATAAAGTTTGCATACAGGTGAGAAAATTCTACCGGCCCATCAACCGTTTTCGCTATAGTATTGATTTCCGGCGTAACGTTTCTGGTACACGGATACAGTACACTCCGTTCGTTCGAGTTTCGAGTTTGTTGAAAAATTAACTTTTGCACCACGAACATTCCGTAACAGCGCACGATTTCTCAATTATACATTATTGATTAGCGTCTCGGATTATATGCGTTTCATAGTTTATCCAAAATTCACGAAAAAAAAAAAAAAAAAAAAACGATTTCTCGAAAAATGTTGAATTTCGGCAAAATTAAACCGGTTCTTCCATTTTCGATACACAATTAATATTACCACTCGTTAAATATCACTAATTTATGTATATCTATATTTCTCATTACCTGAAGCGTAATCCGTGCGGAGAGTAGGATGCCGAAGAGGCAGACGAAAGTTTTTCCGCTCATCTTCAACTTCTATAAAAAAAAAACGTAATGACAAAAAAAAAAAAAATTCGTCAATACTACAAATTTAAAATTTCAAAAGAAAAACCTAAGATACGGTCGATAACGTATCGATAAAAAGGTAAAAAATCAAAAAAACAAAACCTTTTCGTAGATTTTTCACAGTGAAAAACTGGAACGTTCGCGATATCACTGGGTTACTACGACGAAGTCTCGTTTCGGTCTGTCGAGTGTAAAGGGGACAGCGCGGTTTTAACTCATGCGCCCGAAACGCATTTCGGCAACTTTAACGTTTGGCGTATATACGACACGACGTACCGCCGAATAGGAGTGTTGCGTAGAAAGGACCCGTATGGATCTCCACGCCTAATCGGTATATACTGTTTGGACCGGAAGTAAGAACTATACAATCTGATATAATGATAATAATACCGACAATAAAGAAACGGAGAGTAGTGTATGCGCGCGAAAGTAGAATTATATAGACAGAGTAGAACGATGCGAGATCGTCGTGTACGCGAGAGCGCGCGGGATTCTTTCTGTCTCGACGAAACGACGAGATGCGAGTGAGGATGTGTTTTCGAAGGGGGGAAAAATATTCGCGGCTCTCCCCCGTTGAGCGCTCTCGGCTCTACCCAAAGCGAGAATTGCCTCTTCTACGTCGAATCGACGCGCCTGACCTCGTCGAGGTCGTACCGAGGTGGGATTGACTCCGAGAATCTTCGCGCATGTGTCACGGGGGTCAATCCCGACATCCATGCAACCCGAGAGAAACGCTACCAGCATCCCTACCACCCCCCTTCGAGTTTCTTCTCGGAATATACCAGAACGCACCTACTACGGGGTAAAATCTGTATGTTTCTGTAGCGGATTCGCACACTACGATGTTACTGGTCTATTTCGAGGGGAGGATAGATCCAGTGACGCGATCCTTCTCTTTGCTTTTCTCGTCGACTCGATGACTGGGGAAAAAAAAAGTAAGTCATCGATTTCATCGATAACCGCGCGGGGATGCTGCTTGTGCTCCGGTTCTCCATTCTCTCGACCATCGCAACCCGCGACCATTGCCAACATCTCTATTTGCTCTGCCAGCCGCTACTACGCCACTAAGGGGAAACTACGTTAACGCCGTGGGGGCGAGAGAATTCGCTGTCGTCAACCGGCGAACTCCGCACCTACCATACATTCGATTCAGTGACCCACCGTCACGCAGACCACTTCTGTACTGCGCGTACACGTTCACTAAGTATATGCATGTGTAGTTAATTTTCTACATGGCATGGAACTCGCAGTAATGGTGTACGGAAGCGACAAACTCCGTTCCACCATGACCACTGTACGGTCGACCAACCCTTCCAGTTTTTTTTTTTTTTTTTTTTTTCTTCGTTTTTTTCGACGTCGCGTGATTCACCTAATGCTACTTCACTGGTATTAACTCACATATTTCGACAAAGTGGAACGATCGATACTTTTTTTTGTTTCTTTTCGCGAGTTTACGACTCTGCACTGCTGTCGCCATGCATTGAATTTTCAGAATCTTAGAACAATAGTTACGGGAATATTTTTTTTGAAAAATCGAATTCGAGACGTGAGAAACGGCGATGTGATATTTAAAAACTTTTTTTTTTTTTTTTTTTAGATTAAAAATTTCATTTTACACGAGTAAAAAAAAAATTGTAATTAGTTAATTTGCTTCCGGTTTTAATTAAGTAGAAAGGTGTTTCTCCTTTGGGGAACATATTAGTCAGAAGTAATCTCTCGGCACACCTTCAAATTTATATTTAAAATCCTTGGAAAAAAAATAGCTCCTGTTTTTTTTTTTTTTTTTTTTCATTCGATTAGTATTCACACGCTAATAATTTCACCTCTTATCAGTGTCAACAATGATGAAACGACCTTCGTAAAAGCGTTATTTTTGTCGTCGTTCGCGATCATAAAGAGCAACAATAAAATTAATGCGCAAATCGAGTGTAGTAATCGAGGTACGATCGACTTACGCGGAACAAAGATTGTTGCGGAGAAGTGAACACGTGAGACTCGCTTTGTCTCGCATCTAATACTCTTCCATATCGGGATTACTTATAGATAAAACAGACTTTTTTGTCGCGTTTTTTTTTTCTAATATCAGAAGAGCTGCAAAGTGCGATAACTAATTTTAACATTTACCCATTTGCACAGCTGCATTTTATATACGAAAAGATATAACGATTTCGATAGTAAAACATTTAATACCTCGAGAGCTCGTCATGCGGCACAAATTCGCTATAAAAAAACGGCGTCAGGACTTTGGACGCCGGCAATCAGCTGTTACGGCGCATACTGTAGTTGTTTGCGTCGTGTAAAATATAGATATCGCCGGTAACGCGATGTTTCGCGTACCATTTTGATTTTAAATCGAGTCACATTCTCGCCGTAGTCTATCGAGTCTTTTATATCTTAATCCAAATAAACGATTCATCAACGATTAATATCGGAATCATACCTTTTGTTTTCGCGTTTTGCAGCAGAGGGTGTTGACGGTTCGAGGACAGCGGACTGAATGAGTCCCCAAACGCACTTCGATGTATCTCTGCGTCGCGCGGTCACAGTACAGTATTCCATTCTATAATTAATTCGTGTTGAAAAAACTACGAATATCGTAATTGAATGTGAAAAAAAATTGAACAAATGCTTCAAAGTAGAAAAACGACATTTTTATTTCTCCCAAATACAAACAATGGCGTCAAAATAAATAAATACTACGAAACGAGTGTCTCGTTGCGAAATAATAACTTTATTGTTCGCGAATCTTCGGTCGGTAACGTCGGATAGCTGAAAGTCGCAAAAAAATTAAACGCGTTGGTCGCGAATGTAGACGCGTTCGAGTAAGTAGCGATCGGAGTTAATACTTTAAATGGTATGAGTGTACATACGCGTTGAGCCGTTCCTGACGGCGCCTGATTTTTCGTGCCGGTCGGTAGCTCGCGCGGGCGTAGACCGGGTCATCGTACCGCAGGGGCTCCGCACACACCTGCGATGCATATAGGTATATGCAACGTGTGAATCAATCAATAGACGAGTATTATTCGTACGAGTTGCCTATTTATAAATAGCAACGAAGTTCCGAGGAGTTCTATGCCCTCCGAAGGACGAAAAAAGCTTTTACTTTCGCCGGTAGTTATATATACATATATTCGCGAATGAAAGGCTCTCGTCAATCTTATCGTTCGTTTCCGTGTATAATGAGTTCGTTTCGAATCGCAAAACGCGGGACTGTACCGGCAAAATACTTCGATGACTTTTGTTTACGCACTGATTATAAATCCGAATGACTGTTAATAAATGCGCAAAATGTAACGATGATTTTGCGAGAAAAATATATCGATATCTGACGAGGCATTTTGCACGCGGTAAGCAGTCTGGAATCGTCACGAGGACCAATGAAAAACGAAGGATTACCGCGAACACGCGTATTAATTGCGCAATAATTCGAGTTGTTCCCCGGCGATGGAAGATTGTCGGGAATCGTTGCGACCCCCGACCTGAAAACTGACTATAACCGGCTGTAACGTGACGGTAAACATCTTATCGGTGACCGACGACCCACAAAAGAGATTCTTTCTCTGTATCCAACCGGTTTTCACCGGTTTTTGCGTTATCGACGATGTAATGATCCAGTTAAATGATCTCTGATGCAAACATTAACATTTTTAGTGTTCCCATCACCTCCTTACCGATTAACTAATAAAACTATGAATTGGAAATGAACAATGAATAATCGAGAATAGCAATCGCATTTCAATATCAATTAATTTTGAATATCTATTCGTGGAATTTAATAAATATGTTTAAAATTTTCGGGAGACGAATGTGGGATCGATACGTGTTTCGTTGTGTTTCACGTGCGTGAAATTGAGATATATTATTCCAATTTTTGTAATATCTCTCTGTTTACTCATTAGCATAAATCTTATGACCGATTCGTGGTATTAATACAACTCGATAAATTTTTTAAAAAAAATTCAGTCTTATAATAAAAAACAAGTTAATTGTGATAATCGAAAATTGTAATTAGATAGCGGTAATGAATTTTTAGCAAGATGATTATTTTCAAAATTGTGGCTGAAAAATCGTAAAAATATTATAACCGATTCGTAATATTAATACAACTCGAAAAATAACGAAAAAAATATTTCAGTTTTACAATCAAATAATCAATAAATCAAAAAAATCGAATAATCATCGGAATAAAAAATTGGGATTGGAAATCGGTAATGAATTTTTCTAAAAATAATTATTTTTAAAATTGTGGCTAAAAAATCGTACAAATATCCGACCCAATCGTAATATTAATACAACTCGATAACTAACAAAAAAAATGTCAGCTTTACAATCGAAAAAAGTAATTATCGTAGTCAAATATCACGATTTAGATCGCAATAATTAATTATGTTGAAAAATATGGAAAAAAAATCATTTTACCGGTAAACAAAGAGTATTCTATACTCTTTGGATTGGTAAAAAGGCCCATCAAAAAATGGATGACGTCCGAAGCCCATATGATAAGAAAATATATGCATCGTGCATTTTTCGAAGTGTACTGGTGGGGCGGCGGAGAGGTCCTGACCCTCGTGCAGAGATAGCCGCGTCTTATATAAAGTACTGCTCCCTCTACCACGGTTCAGTAAACTTTCAGACTGGAGCTGACGATCGATAGTTTCTAACACAGAGCCGCCCGTGACATACCGCCGATCCTCCAGTATACCGCTCTTGTACTTTCCACACGGGGTGTTTCGGTGTGTAACGCGATAAATATCATTTTTTCGTCTCAATTTTTTAATTCACTCCGATGCTGGCAACTCGACGTCTCGCTTTTCTTCCGAAACGAGCATTCGCCGTGTACACCGTAAGTTAAACAACAATAATTAAAAAAAAAAAAAAAAAAAAAAAAAAAAAAAAAAAAAAACTATCTGTATCGCTTGATACCAGTACGTTAGGTACTCGTGTGCTGCTGTCCACGTGAATGAACCGAAATGTACAACTTTTGCGCGCAGGATAAATCGACACGTATAGATAAATATTGTCAAATACGAAAGAGACATCGAGAAACTTGTATTGTGAAAATAGTAAAGTTTAAGTTCAACGGTCAACGAAAGTTCCATATGCTTCGTTTATCTACGATATATAAATACGAGTCGATTCATCCGCTCATCGATTTTACGAGAGTATTAAATTAGCTTTGAGTCAAAGATAGTGAATTTCAGTGTACAGATGAAATTCAATAACGGTGTTGGTAGTTCGAGGTATAAGAATGGATCGCCGGAATGATTCGCACAAACACAGCTTTACGCACATCGAATACGATACCGTAGCAAAATAAGCGTTGATACAAGTGCCCACTATTATTTCGTGACTCTTGTTACTTCCACAGCACTTTTGAGATACCAACGAGAAGCTTTTGTTCGCATACGCACTGTAGAATAAAAATTAGAGGTACGTACCCGCTGGTAAAATCAAAAAAACACGCAGACTAACAATCGCCTCTCATTATTCGATTCTAATAGCAAACTAACAGTTATCGATGTAGTGGCGGTAAAAGAACGTTATTAATCGCAAATTTTACTCCAAAACCCATCGCTTCATACGTTAAAACTAAAACATTACGATCACAAAATTATTGAGGGTGAAAAAAAAATTTTTTAAATTGATTTATCCCCTTAGGCGGCAATGGCTCAACTAAAAGTCGCAATTATCGGTCAAAGTAACTTTGCCGCCGAAGTTTACAAGTTGCTGAGACAAGATGGTCACAAAATAACCGGCGTTTTCACGATACCGGATAAAAATAATCGCGAGGATCCTCTCGGTGAGTATTTCATTTTTATTTAATTAATTTAAAAAAAAGGGGTTTCGCCATTGAAAAAAGGAGTTTTATTGGATGATTCGCTGACTCGATGGTACGCATTGCAGCGACTACAGCGAAGATGGATAACACTCCGGTCTTCAAAATCAAAGCGTGGAGAAGCAAAGGTGTTCCGTTACCCGAGATATTAGAGCTCTACAAGGGGATAGAAGTGGATCTCAACGTTCTTCCCTTCTGCAGTCAGTTTATACCGATGGAAGTCATAGATCATCCACCGCATCGAAGTATCTGCTATCATCCGTCTATTCTTCCGCGACATCGTGGCGCGAGCGCCATAAGTTGGTAAGAATACGTTATTCATTATTTATTAACGAAAAACTTGAAGCCATTAGAAAGTAAAGACAGTGCAACACGTGTAAAAGGCGCTGTAATATAATAGTTCGCGGAGAAAGGCTCCAATCTCGAAGGTA
The DNA here is from genome assembly GCA_934046635.1 of Buathra laborator. Classification (NCBI taxonomy): domain Eukaryota; kingdom Metazoa; phylum Arthropoda; class Insecta; order Hymenoptera; family Ichneumonidae; genus Buathra; species Buathra laborator. The sequence goes on from OW203900.1 coordinate 14,953,830, forward strand.
ATCCCCCTCCACCCGTTAACGCGCGATAGGAGACCGCGAAGCTGAGACCACGAGTACGTAGAATGTTACATTTCCTGATTAGGGAAATCGCCGCTTCGGGACAGTAACCGGTTCGCGTCGGTTCTCCGCATCGAAGTTCCAGATATTGCACAATTTTTTTTTGTTTTTTTTTTCTATAATTAACGAACGCGTATTACGATCGATGAACGCTGAAACGGCTTGTATACGATACTTGTTATCTTTTCGCGATGTTTTGTCATCGATTGTTCGCAAATTTTTATTGTAATAACTTCACTATAATTTTTAAAAATTTTTAATGATAAAAATTTTTAAAAAAATTATTTTCGCGTAACGAAGATTTAAAAAAAATGAGATTAAGGACTCTTCGATTTATAATTTGATGGTAAAAGCGATGGAATAGTTTTTAATTCAAGTATAATTTCGATGTTTACAGGACACTCATCGAAGGCGACAAGGAAGCCGGTTTTTCGATATTTTGGGCAGACGATGGACTCGATACCGGACCGATACTTTTGCAAAAATCTTGTCCCGTTGACCCGAACGATACGCTCGACAGTTTGTACAATAATTTTCTGTATCCGGAGGGTATTAAGGCGATGGGAGAGGCGGTGAATCTCGTGGCGCAAGGAAAAGCTCCGAAAATCGTTCAACCCGTCGAAGGAGCGACTTACGACCCTTTGCTGAACAAAAAGGAATTGCAACGTCTCGACACGACAAAGTCCGGCGAGGGGTTGCATAATTTTATTCGTGCTTTGGACAGCACACCGGGTGCGTGGACTCTGCTGAACGGCGAAGAGATTCGTCTGTTCGGTTCGACCGTTTGGAGAACGAAGAAACCGGACGGCGATGCCGTCGAAGTCGATGGATTGAAAGGAATTATTCACGAAGCTGGTCTTCTGATTGCTGGCGCCGATGGCACTTTCGTCAATGTCGAGAGAATCAAAATTGGAAACAGAACTATTCCAGCGTCGAGATATGGAAAAATCGACGAGGGAGCGACCAGCGTAGATTTTACGGAAGAGGAAAAAAAATCTGTCGAAACGATTCGAGAATCTTGGAAAAATATTCTCAATGTCGAGGTGGACGATGAAACGGACTTTTTTGCTTGTGGTAAGTAAAAAAAAAAAATCGTAAAAATCGTTTATCGTAATCGGTAAAATCATTCAAAAATCATTTTGGATTTTGCGAAAACTCAAAATTTAACAGTACATTTAGAAAAAAGTTTTTTTCATAGTTAACTCCACAATGTCACCCGTGGATTTGCTAATCCCGAGTTGTTTCGTCGAATTTTGATTTTTAAAAAATTTGAAAAATGAGTTACCGATGAATCTTCGAAAATATAAATTAATCGAGAAATCGATGAACCAACAGGAGGCGGAAGTATGGATGTCGTGCGGTTGGTAGAAGAAGTAAAGGATCTTCTCGGCGTTACGATGCAAAATACCGATGTCTTCATGTCTCCAACATTCCTACAATTCGCGTCAGCAGTGATTCTCGCGAGTCGCGGATCTTCGGGTTCGAGTCGCGAAGCAAAGTACGATGCCGTCGAACTTCGAACGAACAACATGGATATTAAATTCCCAAAGCAACTGTTCATCGACGGGGAGTTTATCAACGGTAATGGAAAGCCGATACCATCGATCGATCCGCACGACGAGAGGGTTATCTGTGAGGTACAAAGCGGCTCGGCGGACGACGTCGATCGTGCGGTCAAAGCGGCGAAAAAAGCGTTCGACGAAGGGGAATGGAGTAAAATTAGCGCGAGGGAACGAGGCGCTCTACTCTTCAAGTAAATATATTTATTATTTACTATAAAAAAAAAAAAAAAAAAAAACAATAATACAAAAATATTGCGAAAAAAAATAAAAATATAATAATTATCGTAAATTTTCTCATAAAAATCATAAAAATATTGAATAATTATCGTAAATTTTCGCAGATTGGCGGATTTGATGGAACAGCATAAAGAAGAATTGGCGACGATAGAGAGCATAGATAGCGGTGCCGTTTACACGTTGGCGTTGAAGACGCACGTCGGTATGTCGATCGAAACTTGGCGATACTTTGCCGGTTGGTGTGACAAAATTCAAGGATCAACGATACCGATATCGCACGCGCGTCCAAACCGCAATTTAACGTTTACGAGGAAAGAACCAATCGGCGTTTGCGGTCTCGTAACGCCGTGGAATTATCCGTTAATGATGCTATCGTGGAAAATGGCGGCTTGTCTCGCCGCCGGAAATACCGTTGTCATGAAACCGTCGCAATGTTCGCCACTAACGGCCCTTAAATTTGCCGAATTATCGGTAAAAGCGGGAATTCCTAATGGCGTTATAAACATCGTACCGGGAAGCGGTTCCGTCACCGGTATGGCAATCGTTAATCATCCGTTGATAAGAAAACTCGGATTCACGGGATCAACGGAAATCGGTCAAACGATAATGAAGACTTGTGCCGATAGCAATTTGAAGAAAGTTTCGCTGGAACTCGGAGGAAAAAGTCCACTCGTTATATTCGACGATGCGGACTTACAACAGGCCGTCCGACTCGGCATGGGAGGTGTTTTTTTCAACAAAGGAGAGAACTGCATCGCCGCTGGTAAATTTATACAGTTTTACATTCATCATTCGGTTATTATATTCATATTTTCTTCGTTATTTATTGCATCTCAGATAATTAATTTTGTGGCCCCAAAAACGAGAAAAGAAAAATATTATCCAAAAAAAACGTTTAAAATGATTTCTCAAACTCTTATACTGCATTTCTTTTCTGTACAATTGTTGAAAAAAAAAACCATTCGGAAGAATACTTTGAGGAGAATGTATCGTTATATTTCCAACCGGAAGTGAGATTCTGCGAGAATTTCGAATACTTCGCGATGCGTATATTTTTTTTTTATATAAATTTACGTTCTTCGAATTATTATCAATGAGAACGAAATTTAAAAAAAAAAATGTTTTATTTTTCAGGTCGTCTCTTCGTGGAGGAGAGTATCCACGACGAGTTCATAAAGCGCGTAGTCGAGGAGGTGAAAAAAATAACGATAGGAAATCCTTTGGATCGTAAGACGTCTCACGGTCCCCAAAATCACAAAGCGCACATGGAAAAGCTGTTAAGTTTCGTTAGTCGAGGTGTAGAAGAGGGTGCGACGTTAGTATACGGTGGCAAACGACTCGATCAGCCGGGTTGGTACTTCGAACCGACGATATTCACCGACGTTAAGGACGACATGTACATCGCGAAAGAAGAATCATTCGGTCCGATAATGATAGTCTCGAAATTTCAATCGAAAGACATGGATAGTATGATTCGCCGTGCGAACGACACGGAATTCGGACTCGCGTCGGGTATTCTCACGAAAGACATAAGCAGAGCTATGCGTTTCGCCGAGAAAATCGAAGCCGGAACGGTGTTCATAAATACGTACAACAAAACCGACGTTGCCGCGCCCTTCGGAGGTTTCAAACAGTCGGGATTCGGCAAGGATCTCGGACAGGAGGCGCTTAACGAATATCTCAAAACGAAAACGGTAACTATCGAGTATTGATAAAAAGATCGTAAAGAAAAGAAAAAAAAAAAAAAAAAAAAATTCACAAAGCACATTGTTTCATAGTTCAAACCATTTTGTATATTCAATCGGACAACTCATGATCATTATAAATAAAAAAAATTACGAAGAAAAAAAAAAAAAAAAAAAATTTAACCTAAAAAAATGTTCATTTCGTATCACATGTATATTTTGGTACTGACGTCCTACGTATAAGTAATTATCGATTGAGGATGTATTATACCCGTATTTATGAATAAAATAAACAAGTATTTTCAAAAATGTATCGTGTGCGACTGCGTATTTGAAATCGAAGGTGTGGAGCGGAGTTTTTCGAATTTGATGCTTCGTAGACTGAGAAGACAGCATCCGATGAAAAAAGGGACGAAAAAAAAAAAAAAAAGTCGAACTCCCACGCATGCCGTACGTATAAACAGTTTTTATATGGCACTCTGTTGGGAGTCTACTGCTATACGAACGTACGCATCCAGATGCTCTGACACTGTTTTTTTGCTTGAGTCAAGTGTGCGCTAACGTCTCCCGCGATCTCGATAACTTCCACTGTGCTTTCCACAGTGAGAATTCGAAATTTATTATTAAACCATTGAAAGCACTATTAGTCAATAAAACAAAATCGTACGATCTTAATTGGGACGCGGAGTAAATTTTCAACGGATCGAGATTGGAGGGGATATGTATTAATATAAATTGACATACGTGAGATGGCAAGCAAAGCGACGGAATTCCGGCCTCTTTGCTTATCTCGTGTCAGCGGGTCACCGCATTCTCACTCACGAAGCCTATTCCCCCACTACTCTACGCATGTATTATTCTTATTTACGAAAAAAAAAAAATGTCGTCCGAGCGGACCGTTTACGCGTGTATAAATATATAACTACCAACAACAGGTTTGTAGATGACGCGGCCCTCGATAAAACATCAAACGATAAGCCCTTCCGCCATTTTCTACCGCATTAATTACTGCCCCATATTTCCTTCGATGTAAAATTAATAAAAAAAAAATTTCAGTGATAAAAATAAAAGTTTACTAAATATATATATATTGTAAAGGGCTTTTACCGACGCTGATAACTATAGTTATCGGCATCATTTACCACTTTCCCTTGAATACCGTCGCCGACGAGAATTGTAGTACAGTAAACCTAATAATATGGGCTTTGCATGGGGGTATCGACGCACTTATACCTGAAGGGTAGCAGAGAAGAAACACGAGTCTGTTCGAGGTATGTGGAGAAAACTCCCGCCGAAGGGCCGAAGAAACATCGAACCCGCAGGGGAACAGCAGCTGCGCCTCATTTCTCTTCTCTTTCTCAGAGAAGCATATAAACATTTCGGGCCTTCATGCTCGCACCTCCAGGCCCCTTCGGCTGTTTCTTTTTCACCTTCTTTGAAACTGCGTTCAGTGCTTTTGCCCTTTCATCCCCAACCGCTCGCTTCGCGAAGAGAAAAACCATCTTACAATACGTGATACTTACGTTGTGTTGCGTGCTGACGACCAAAGTTTGTGGCCTTTGACGGGTCTCTCGAAGCCGCGACTCCAACGATACTGCACGATTCGACCACTGCGCGAAGTCTTCGAGATTCTTTCACGATTTCGATGAAACGATATATTTATTTACAATGTCAATTGTACTTTTCGATTTAACGTGATCTCTTGTCACGACGACGAAAAAACTGTCTTTTATCGATAAACAGCATCTCACGCGATTATAATAGCGCAATACAAAGATCGCCAAAGTTAGAGGTTATTTTTCCATTATTTTTCACAGACGCGCGATTTTGTGTTAATAAACAATAAAAAAAATGGATGCAAATTGTACAAGTTGATATTTCACTGAAAATGTTAAAATGTTCGAACACGAAGCTTGTAACAGAATGAAGTGCTTGGTAGTCGTTGAAATAAAAGTAATGGTTATCTCTCCTTAATTCGACGGGTGACACGGCACGCAGCCCAATACACAACGCCGTAGCAAACAACAGTGTGTATACCGGCGTTAGCCCTGCGTCTGCTACTTAGCATATTCATCGGTGAACAGGAAATGCAAATTTCTCGAGTGTCCCGCGGCCAGCGTCGCGTCTTTTCTCTCGGGACACTGCCCTCTGACCCTTTGCCAGCAGCCGTAACATTAGTTGAAACTAAAGATTTGTTTTTCTTTTTTTTTCTATTTCACGGTCGCCAAACCTCGAACCGGAAGTGCGTGTAGGTTTCCATGTGTTTGTTTTTTTCGTATGGGATAAAGAGTTTGCAATGCTCTTTATTTCTAATAATATACGATAAAAGATAAAAATTTCAATAAAATTTGCGTTACGTCACAGACTTGTTTTTTTTCTTCAATAATTGAATCAGTTATGCGAAGTTTGACTACGGGGCCCGATGATGCATGCGGTATGATCGTAAACATACGTCGTGTATCGAAATTCAGGCTCGTCGTTGGCATTCCGAGGGGTCCGGAGATCGTGACGAGAAGGGGTCCGTCGACACAAGAGCTCGACACCCCGAATATATTCGTGAGCGGTATACCGCGATATATCGCTGTTCTCCACACGAGTCCCGACAGTCGGTACACTACAGCTAGACAAGTATAATACATGTATCGCGTGTGTGACGCATCATCACGGATAGTCCCGGAGAATTTTCTCTCTCGGTTCTTTCGAGCCTAACTAACAGAAAGAAAAAAATATATATACAAAAAAAAAAATAAAACTCGAGTGAGCGAAACGTTGAGCGAAAGAGCGAAAGAGAGACAGAGGGGCCACCACGTGTTCCGAGTGACTCCCCCCTCGATTCACTTCTCTGCCTCGTTCACCCCTCGTTCCCCGAATCCGATTCAGTTTCGCTCCGAACGTCATGCCAAGTGGTTCGCACTGTTTAGCTTATTCTCCACGCGACTCTATCATTCCGATGTAAATAATTGCAATTTTATAACTTCAGTGAGCTTCGAAATATTTTTTTTTTACGTACATTTTTTAAGTCATAAATTTTCATTTGTTTTTAAATTTCTGTGATTAATTCTTTGTTTTGTTTTTATTATTTCGATGAGCGATTAGAGTTTCGTTGTTTGAATTACTGACAGTGGGATATTATAAGTTATTTTATTTTATCGTGCGCGTACGGTATTAGGCGTCGTGTTTGTCGTACTCGGTATCACTCGCGCTTGGCGGCGGCGGAAATGAGGGCCGACCGTATCTTTGCGGTCCACGCGCTACCCGAACTCTACTATACTCGTCGCACTCGTACGACCGCAGGGAGGACCTGAGATGCGATCAACGGGTGTCCCGAAAGTGACGCGGCGTACTGTTGTACCGAGAAGCGATAGTTTGTATCTGATTATCATTGCTCCCGGACATCGTTCCCACGTTCGTTCGATTCTACGAGTAACAAACTTTTACATTTTTTTTTTTTTTTCAACGATTAATTCAGCAGAATTAATTTATAATATTTTTTAAACTCATTTTCGTATCAAAAGAAAACAATGAAAATGTTAAAATACGATTATTAACTCGTATTCGGATTTTCGGTGATAAATTCGATGCTTGAAAAAAAATGCACAGCTGCGGATTCCCCGGCGAAGCGATAAGATTTATCAGCAATCTTGCTATGAGGCCTCAGGGGTTTCGCGAGGCAAAACCTTCGCGTTTACGTCCGGTAGATTTTAATATTTTCTTTTCCAGCAACAAAACGCAATTAAAGTGCGTTTATTTTTTTTTTCCGAGATAAAGAATAGCGAGCGAGTGATTCATATAAGAAAGCGCGTTCGTTAAACTCGAAGCCGAGAGGTATGAAGTACGGAACAGGTGATGGAAGTTTACTGGAAGGCAAACTTCAGAGGGTGCAACAGCCATAGGGGTAGTTTTTTTCATTGCTCACGAAGTACGTTACGGCAGATGCATCGTCTTTAGTATTACCCAACAAACCAACGTATTTCACACACGGAAAATGTGTAGAAAAACTTTTTCATTATTCTCGTTCCGAGAAAACATTTTTTAATTGCTGTTTCGCAGCTTTTCGAAAAATATAGTAATTTTCGATGTTTTTTTTTTTTTTTTTTTTTTTTTTTTTTTTTTAATAGAAATTCAAATATTCTCGTCATAGTTCAGTTTTAACACGATTTCCGGGTTTTTCGAATACAAGACAGTAATATAATCATTTAGCACTCGGAGATAAAGTTGACTTTAGGATAGACGAGGGTACGAAAAGCCTCGGGGATGCGAGGCCTTCGCGCAAACGGTTATATCCCCCGTGGGCCGAGTACTCGTCGAGTAGGTCAAGGGATGAGGCGACCATATGAGTCTCATCCTTCGCTAACGAACGTGGGATTTTCCCGGCAACTGTGTCAAGAATGACGAGACCTCTTGCCGTGGGGGGGTTGACTCTCTCCGTGATATTTCTCTCTTTTTCTCGTCGTTCTGCGAGGGTCACGCGGAAAGAAACGAAAAAAATCCTTTCGGCTAACTCGCCGCCTCCCCGTACTCTCGCGGCCCTATCTCCGTGTACCCAGGGATTCGAAACACCGGATAATTTCTTTCTTTTTTTTTTTTTTCTTGATTCTTCAACAGCAGCTAAAGCCTCCTTCGCCGCTGCACGGCACAAGCAAAGTTCATATCTCGGTCTACGCGATTACCCGCCCCTTCCTGTTTCCTCCTTCGAGTTGAGTTAATCTTTAGGCCGCAGCATCCTGTGTGCCACCGAGTCAACTCATTGCATATATATTTTGCTTCTTTTCCCTCCGATTCTTCAGTTTACGTTCGACCCTCGTGACGCGTCTTTCAATTGCTTTCGGCTGTTCCTCGACAAACCTTTTTTTTTAACAGTGCGTCGGGCGGTGACCTTTTTTTTTTTAATCTTCGATATCATCGAACATATTTTTTTCCGCAGATCGGAGTGAATAAATTATGAAATTTGTTGTTAATTTTAATTAAAATTCCGGTTTTTTTTTTACTGCGTTATCGAGTTACGAGAAAAATTATATTGTGATCGGCGATTCATTGGAATTAATGCGCGAAATAGTTTTCTAATGGACACTCGGAAAGCTATTAATTTCTTCGCTGGTCACGTTGCAGCCCATCATCGGGCACTTTGCTCTTTATAACGTATGCTAGCTGCCTCTTGAAGGGCAACATCGTGACCGGCTGCTATCATCGATCATCGGAAGCTAAAAAAAAAAAAAAAAAAAAAAAAAAAAAAATCGTCACCGGCGAGAAACATCAATCGAGAAAACAAAAAATCTACAACAAAAGGTATTTTAATCGAGCTAAAAACAATTACATTACATTTGGTTCTTGTTTGATTTATTATATCGTTTTTTTTTTTTTTTTATCGTTTGTTGATTTTTTTTTTCTTTTTTTTTTTTATTTTTTTTTTTTTTTCAGATACTAAAAATCATCGCGGATTAAATTGCGGCATTCCATGGAGATATTGAGTTTAACAGGGGAACAAGTGAAAGTGAAACGTGTAGCGAAATTTTATAAAGTAATTAAGAATACAATAATACCACTGTTTCTGTGTATTCCGAACGAAAATTTTTCTCAATAAAACTATCATATCGTCTTTCCACGAGGGGCGTTAGAAAAAAAAATAAAATTTTTTTTTTTGGTATACAGGCGTTGCGCATTCGATTAACAGCCCTTGTGAATACGAAGAAAAAAATCGCTATTCGTTGGTCGTCCCGTTTCCTGTGCTTCCAAAAAATTTTCTTTTCCATATCTACAATATTCCGGACGGAAGATCCAGACGGACAGACATCGAATCGAAAGAATCTCAAGGACGACGAAATTGAGAAAAAAGTTGAAATTTTTGGTTTAAAAAAAAAAAAAGAAAAAAAATGTTTACGTTTACGTTTACGGGAGGACGCGCGAGGAACGCGCCCTCTGCTGTTGGCCACCAGGGCGAGAGGAACATATTTCGAGATTCGACAAAGAAAAAAAAACAAATCATTGTCCGCGAAATCTCTTCGAATAATACCCATTCAATCGATTAATTTAATATTAGAACGTAATATATTTATTGTAAACATTTAACTCTATTGATAATTTTGGTTGCTCGTGATCCGCATAGACGCGGGATAACGTTGAGCCGATGTTAAATTCAGAGTTGAATACCTCGTTCAGTTGTTTTCAACAGTAAAATTTTCCTTTTTTTTTTTTTGTTTTTTTTTTTTTTTTTTTTAATTTTTTTTTATCTTCTTAAAAGTGCCATTGGAAAATATTGTTCGTTCGTGTCGATCGACGAGATTTCATCTGCGTCGTATTTTTTCGATTTTTTTTGACACGTTTGATAGATTTGGCTTTTGTCGTAACGCGACATCGTCGCGAGAGAATACCTCGGGTGTTCTCGCTATCACTCGAAATTACGGGGATTGACGGAGCGAGGCGATCGTCCACCGAACGTAGTCGTCGTATTTTCCGTGTTTACTATTTTTTTTTTTTTTTCCCTTCGTATCCCAATCCTTCGTCTTTCTCGAAGGCACAATAAAAAATCCTTATATCGAACGCGTGCCAACGTAAAACGCTTCGCAATACCGTCGAATGTAATTGTACGGTACTCGGTTAGTTAGTAACGTGCGCGTATTATTATTCACTAAAAAAATTTGTCACCTATGAAAATTCAGTCTCATTATTCTAGCGTAGTTATTGGGCGCGACAATGAAACTTCAATTTTCTCATCGATATTTACACTTGTCGAACGTTCCGTCGTCGTGAAGAAGTTTTTTTTTTTCCCATTGTTAACCTCGTTGGTGATATTTTTTTTTTTTTTTCATTCCAAAGTTCCACGAAGGGACTCGCAGAGATCGTCAATGAGTTGATTAAAACAAACAAAAAAAAAGAAAAAAAAACGCTCATTGTATTGGATTGAACATATGTGTCTTAGAGAACAAGGTGCGTCGCATATCTCTCGTACGTTTCCGCTCCGAGAAGCATCGACAAAAACACGGCGATGCGCGTATAACAATTGTAGCGTCGAAGTTATGAATCGTTAAAAAAAAAAAAAAAAAAGAAGAAAAAAAAAAAAGAAAGTTGATCGTTAAAACGATAAATGTCCAACAACAACACGTATAGAATTGATTGCTAAAACGCAAATAAACGAATATCGAACGATCGGCATTGGACGATCGGTTTTGATGTTCTCTCGACGATAACGTCGTTCATTTCGAAATTCGTGAGGTCGGAGGCGTTTGACGAAATTGGCGGAGCGGAGCGGATAATCAGAGACCCCTCCCCCCCTCCCCCATCGTGACGATCATTTTACTGGCGGTATTAACTTGTTGCAATTGCTTGTTCGACGTGTGAGCTGCTAAAAGTGCTTTTTTGTTTTTAGCTGATGAACGGATTCCTTGAAGTCGAAGAAATCACCAAAAGTGCGACTGTACGTAACCGCCACCACCGCTCATGCCGATCGGATTGAAACGATGAGGATGAATCTTTTCCATTCTCATTGCTCCAGGACCGCCGCCTCCTCCGCCACCGATAAATCCACCGTGATGACCGCCCCGAGACCCGTATCCTCGACCGACCATTCCTGGACCACTGCCTCCGCTACCACCACCCGCTACCACCACACCGGTCGATCCACTGCTGGTACTCCCGCGTCCTCGTCCGCCTCCTGAAAAATACCATTTCATTAAAACTGTGACGATGCTGCAACGATTAATACTAAGAAGAAGAAGAAGAAAAAAAAATATTATTGTTTATATAAACATTTATGCTATGTTAGCTACGACATTATTTGTGACTGGAAATTTGCAGAATAAGATGAACACCCGGAGACTATCAGTCGATTATGTTACAACGGTAAGACTCCCAGTAATCGATAATACAAATTTAATTCGATTTAACATTAAATTAGAAAATAAATTATCGTTGAAAATAAAACGATTTTTGGAAATATTGTTTATCGATCACTGGAATATCCACCGCGTGTTACTTGTACTTCGATATACACACACACACGCGCGCAGAGATATCAGATTGGGGAGAAATTTCGTACGGAGAATAGCTGATAATACTACGATATTAATTGATAAACAAATCAATGAACGTAAAGAGGCACTCGATATGGAAAATCTTTCCAAATCTGATATCTCTGAAACATTGTTCTTTCATGCAAATTACCTTTTGGGCTGATAAACAAATTTACAAAGTCAGTTATTTGAGTAGTTGATTTTGTTTTTTATTTTCGTTTTTCATTCGAGAACTACGAAGAGAACAAAGTTGCGAATAATAGAGAGAAATATCGAGTAAGAATGGCCGTTTACTCGAACGGATATTCGCAGCGACGCTTATTTGTTACACTCTGTTTTGGCAATTTTCCACGAATGGTGAGAAGAAAAAAAAAAACACAAAAAAAAAATTAAAAGAATAACACATTTTGGCACATAAGCGGCCAAATTTTTGGTAAACAGAGCGAAACAAAAAGCGTTTTCACTTTCGGCCGACAAAACTCGATGCTATTAAAATTAGACGATCCGAGCGTTTGGCGATCGTGTTCCTCGCTTATTATTTCAAAAATGCTCGTCTGTAGCGACGGCTGCACTTTCGAAAGATTCACTGCTTTAATTATACGTCGTGAATTATACTTAATAACGATAGATATTATTTTTTTTTTTTTCTTTTTTTATGTATCGGTGATTGTCACGGGGGTAATCCGTCAGCACAACATTTCGTTTATGTGCTTTTAAATTTTTTTTTTTTTTTTTTCATCTTTTATATAGTGCTTTACGTATGGAAAGTGACTTACGATCAATGATTAACAACATATAAATATAAATATACAAACAATTGCATAATCAATTATGAACATTGATGTATAACGACTATAACATTACATCCGCCATAACGCTAAATTTTTCGATTGTTTTCCATATATATAGTATATATGTATGCGTACATTTACTAAATGACGAGTCTTCGCTAAACGAGGTTCAAAAAAACCTTTTTTTTCTTCGTTTCTTTTTAGGCGCAAATTACCTAAGATATCTTAATTGCGATCTGAGAGAAACAAAAAAAAACACTCAATGTATTTATCGTGAATGTCGCGGGCATTCTATCGTTTTCTTATATTCCTAATTTCGCAATGTTTCGTTCGACAAATTTGATTCTGCTTGCGCCGTGTATCGTTTGATACAACGTATACGATATTTAAAGCGCTATCCTTCGTCTCATTTTTTTTTTTTTTTTTTTTTTCGTTATTTTGATTCTTGTAATTCCTACGAATTCCTCTTATCCTTATCACAGCCATCGTTAGCACTACTAGACTTCTGGTTTTGTCCTTTTCGGGACCCCTTTCCGCGCCTCTTTCAGGCGTTTGACACTTCGATCCTTTTTAGCCGTACATTTTTTTTTTTCTACTACTTATAATCGTAAGCCTAAAAATTCTGATTTTCTTTTTTCGTTCCTTTTAACTTTATCCATTTATGTACAGTTTCATCCATTCCTCTGGGAAGCCAAAGACACGAAAGTGTCTCTACGGAGTGATAATACGATTACATCGAAGAATCAAATATCGTTGTCGTCTTAATAATGTTGTTGTTTTTTTTTTTTTTTTTTTTTAGAAAACTCATTGAAGAAAAATCTAACAAGTCGTATGATTCGTAGATAGTGATTTACATCGTACATATAGCATAGAGTAACGTCTCGTATTACAATAATCACTATAGTAGTTGAATAATCATCAGTTCTTTGTCGAAGCTTCGTTTTCGTATTTTCTTTTTTTTTTTCTATACTAATATGATAATAATTCTTTGTTTACGTATTGAGCACCAAGTCGATCGGTCGAGAGAGACAAACGACCAGTCATTTTCCAAAGAACGTTCGAATTTTGCCGCAAATCGAAATTTATTCCGGAAACATCTGCGATGAACGGATATCGTGGAATCCGCGAACGAAAGTCCCTTGAGAAACGTCCGGCCGTTTTTTTTTTTTTTTTTTTTTTTTTTTTTTTCAGGTCAAATACCAGCACATTCGCAATATTATATTCCTAAGAGTTGCATTTGATTTATCTAATTAACGTATCACTGCGTCCCTATCGAACAATCGTCTATTTTATAAAGACGCAGTAAACAGAAAGTCGTAACGCGATCTTTCGCTCCGAATAGATTTTTTAAATACACACAAGTAGCTTCCGGTTTGATATTTCGCGGATCGCGTATTCTCGATCTATGATACATTGTTTTTACCAGAGAATAATCCATACGCGAAAAAATCGTGTGCAACTATTTATGTACTCCGAAACATTAAGTAGAGTACAGGAGTTCGTGAGGAGAAGATAAACATATATATATGTATATATATATATAGTTATAGAGGAAGTTAAGAAAAAGCCGTATAAGCTTATCACTCATTAAACTTGTAATTCAATAGAAATACGCAAACTTTGCTCGTTGCCCTTTGAGATGTATTGCTTGAGATTTTTTAAATATTTTTTCCTTTTTTCTTTTGTTTTTCTACGATAAACTTTAAAGAAGTGCGCGTTTACGATTTCTCGTAATTTCTCGCCAACGCGAAAAAAGAGCATCTAATGATTATACGAAATATCTTAGTTTCCCCGACTAGAAATACCACTGCTAGTCATTGGTGCAAAGATTCAAATTCTGTCGAAATAACTATTCCTTTTTTTCTCTCCAATATACGCCTACAGTATAACTCGTAGTGTTGGATTGATGAGCTTTTTTTTTCACTGCCGCTTTGTACATTTTACAATACAGTATTGTTATAGCGATGACTTCTTATCACGCGTCGGATACTCGTTATTTTTTTTTTCTTTTTTTTTTTTGCGCGATTTGATTGTTAGCTCTCGTTTCCTCTCGTAATCTCGCACTTTCGAGTCTCTATGGGAGATTGCATATCGGTACAATATTACAGACTTAGAAGTGTTTTTTTTTTTTTTTTTTTTTCACAGACCAATTTTGCTTCGAAACAGTTTTCGCCGTTAACGCCGCTTAAAGCTATTTTACTCAGTCGTCGAAAGAATTAAAAAAAAAAATAAATAAAAAAAAATACGAAAAATTCCCGTTTACGCTTTAGTTACCCACGACACAAGCCAACTCAGCCCTTAATTGTGATAATTATGATAGTGCTGGTATTTTTTCCGTGTTGCATAGAGACACTCTCCTTCGTCGATTGGTAAGCAATGAAATAGAAATGGAAGGTTAAAAGATATTTAGGTTCACGTGACGAATTCGAGGGAAAAAAAAAAACGAAAAAAAAAAAGTGGTAATTGTTTGTCTTTGCAGCGGCACAAGACACAGCCATGCATTTCGATATTGAATGTCGATTAGAAAAAAAAAAAAAAAAAATGTAATTAAATAAAAAAGCTCGATAAGTAAATTTGCAGTCAGCAGCCAAAAAACTCTCTTTCGCGAGAGAACTATATGTGATGTATGCATAACAATTTTCGATCTTTTTTTTTTGTTTTTTTTTTTTTTTTGAGGCCCGACTACGAAAGCCAAAAAAAAAACTAATATCGGCGAAAAATGTTTCATCTCAGATTCTCTCATACAACTAGTTGTCGATTCTCGCAATGATAATCGTAAAATTTAACGTAAAATGATGTATCGTCATATGGAGGAGGTTACGAAACTCAAACAATCGGTATTATCCTTTGTACTTTTTACGAAAAAATATATTTTGTTAAACGATATTACACGATGCGGTACAAAAGTTACTTTGACACAAGCAACGGTGAAAAAACAATACTACTCGTAATTTCTTTTTTTTTTTTTTTTGGACAATAAAACAAGTAATGTGCAAATTTTCTTTTCATTTTTTATCGTCTCGATGGGTAATAAACTTAACGTGAAGAAAAAAAAAAAGAAACAAAAAATGTATCGATACAATTTTGGAAATATATAATCGACGGTTGCGCCGTTGTCGTCCAAGATGTTTGCGAGGTCCAGAGAAGTGAGAGAAAAAAAAAAAAATTTGATGAAAAAAAAAAAAAAAGAAGAAGAATACGTTGGCGCCGTACGGACTCGTGACAAAGGAATTCCATAAATCGGTACGTTCTTCGAATCGTTGAATAATTTTTGTTTCGCTGAGTTGGTTAGTGCGCGATTTCGGTTTTAATGTTCCAACAATCATATATATATGTATATATAAAAGAATTTGCTGTTCCAAAAATCACGACACACAACAAAACACACTTGGATCGATGGTTTGTTCAGTTTATCCCGGCAGTGACGACGTCGTCCTTAATTAAGCTCCATCCCCCGCCTCGTTTTTGCTTCCGTTATCCGATAAACACGGACCCCGTCGAGGGCGAAGGCACACGCTCTCCGCCCGGGGAGCAATAAATTATTGGTATTTACAGCAGCAACCGTGCGCGCAAATCTCGTAATAGACGAAAAACAACGAGAAAAAAAAAAAAAAAAAAAAAAAAAAAAAAAAAAAAAATGACAAAAAAAAAAGAAAAATAACTTCTTCCGCTTATTGCAGCTGCGTCGAGTTGCGCGCAAATTTGAAGGTTTTGTCAGATATAACACATTGCGAGCTATTGCGAAAAGCTGTTGGGATCCGACTTAGAGGCGAACGTCTTATCTGGCAAAATAGGTACGTATTAGAATAACGAGAATATATACGATTATTTTGTTTTGTTTTGATTTTTTTTTTGTGCAATATTAATAATTAATTTGCTGTACAATGAGAAAAAAAACAGCGGACTTTAGAAGTCGCTGTGAAATTTCATGCCAAAGAGAATTTCTAACTAAAACGAATAGCAAGCCACGAGCTAACATCGGTTAATCTACCATGTGAATGATAATTGATAGAACGAAAGAGCAACAAAAAAAAAAAAAACTAAAAGAATGGTCACTGATGTAGGAATTGTTAATAAACATACGAATGAACTGATAACTGACGACTATTAAACTATTAGTAAACGAAAAATGCTATGAATAGTATAAATGAAAAAACTAATGTCGCTGTTAATGAATAAAAAACATAAACGAGTTAAAGTCCGAAAGAAACGCAAAGAAAAATTAAAAAAAAAAAAAAAAAAAAAAAAAAACGAGTTAAGAATGTCCTATGCGATAATACCCCCGGTGTTCAAAAGATGCAATTTTTTGATAGTGAAGGTACATTGAATGAAAAGAAAATATAAATAATATCGAAAGATTACTCACCACGACTCTGGTTGTAACCAGCCTGCCAGCCGGCGTAGTAAGCCGCCTTTTGTTTACCATGTTCTTCCGCAATTTTAACGCACAACGGTTCCGAACCCCCGTCCGGTATCGTCCCGTGAAGATGATTTATCGCTTCCTGTGCCTCTTCGCGCTTATCGAATCTTTCGACATTATAAAAACAACGAAGAAACGAATGTTAATCTATCTCCCCGTACAACGAATACCCCGATCTTCGAGATTGAAAAAAAATCACAAATTCACGCGAATAATTGAAAAACACGAAGAAACGAATGTTAAACTTTTTTCCCGTACAACGAATATCCCGATCTTCGAGATTGAAAAAAAAAATCACAAATTCACGCGAATAATTGAAAAACACGAAGAAACGAATGTTAATCTTTTTCTCCGTACAACGAATACCCCGATCTTCGAGATTAAAAAAAAATCACAAATACACGCGAATAATTGAAAAACACGAAGAAACGAATGTTAATCTTTTTCTCCGTACAACGAATACCCCGATCTTCGAGATTAAAAAAAAATCACAAATACACGCGAATAATTGAAAAACACGAAGAAACGAATGCTAACCTTTTTCCCCGTACAACGAATACACCGATCTTCGAGATTGAAAAAAAATCACAAATTCACGCGAATAATTGAAAAACACGAAGAAACGAATGTTCATTTTTTTCCCCGTACAACGAATACCCCGATCTTCGAGATTGAAAAAAAATCACAAATTCACGCGAATAATTCAAAAACACGAAGAAACGAATGTTAAACTTTTTCTCCGTACAATGAATACCCCGATCTTCGAGATTGAAAAAAAAAAATCACAAATTCACGCGAATAATTGAGAAACACGAAGAAACGAATGTTAATCTTTTTCTCCATACAACGAATACCCCGATCTTGAGGATTGAAAAAAAATCACAAATTCACGCGAGTAATTGAAAAACACGAAGAAACGAATGTTAATCTTTTTCTCCATACAGCGAATACTCCAATCTTCGAGATTGAAGAAAAATCACAAATTCATGAGAATAATTGTCAATCGCTATTATATTCTTAGAATATTTCGAGATGAAACATTTCGGGTGAATTTGGCCGGCCGACTTTCCCGAGTAAAGTAGGTCACTTATAGGAGACACGTAAAATGAAATTGTGCAACGGAGTCAGTGAAGCCAGGTAGTCCGAGCAGAAATACTCTGGCGACGGAACAACTTCGCGAAATAAATATATATAGTCGAGACATAGAGAAAGAGAGACGAACACGAATGTTAGAAGTTTAAATTGCATAATGTTGCCTTCAATCACGAGGGAGCTAACAGCTGTTCATTGCTTTTGAATTTCATCCAATTTCTAAACTCGTATAAGTACGCGAGATTTACGGAACAAGAGGCTCTCTCGACTCATATATTTCTTTCTTCCCTGTCCCCCCCCCCCCTCCTTCCCCCACACATACACATGAAACTCACCTAACAAAAGCCACGCCGCGCGGCAGACCGGTCAATTTGTCTTTCAGAATATTCTTCTGTACAATGCGTCCGTACTTGTTGAATATATCATCGATTTGGCTCTCTGTAATGTTCCTGTAAATAGTGCAATAGCATTTTTTTTTTTTTTTTTTATATAAAAAAACCCTTTTCGTCGAGGAAACGTAAAAATGTAAAAAAAAAAGAAACAAAAAGAAAAGAAAAAAAAAACACATCGTTCGTAGATAAAAAAATGAGAAATATATGTATACGAGGATTTAAATCGCGACAAGGAAAACGTTGTAAAAAAAAAAACGACGAATTCTAACGAACAAATTGAGAAGAAAAAAATAAATAAATAAAAAAAATAAAACGGAAAAAAATGTAGAAAAAAAAAAAAAAACAAAAAAAAGCCAGAAAATTGCATTGCATCTCAATTTTTCTTTGAAGGCAATAATATACCTTGGGAGATTCGTGACGTAGAGATTAGTTTCTTTGATTTCCTCCCCAGAAGGACGGGCAAACGACACTTTTAATCGCTTGTTCTGAACTTGCAGACCGTTCAGAGTGTTTATGGCAGTAGCTGCGTCGTCGGCTTTCGCATAGTTCACAAAGCCAAATCCGTAACTATAGCCGGTCTATTTGAAACACAAATAAATAAATAAAAAAAGTAAAGACAATTAATATCTGGAGAGTCGTGGGACAAAATTTTCCGGTACAAAGTTATCTATAACGCCGGGTTTTTCGCGAAAAAAAATCGCATTTTCGCGAGTTGTGGACGCGAGGAGCCGAGCGGACGATTAAAAAAATATATATATATCGCGATTTCGCGTGTCCGTTACATTTTTACGCACCTTGTAGTCTTTCATGACTCTGCAAGATTCGACCGGTCCAATGGTGACAAACATGCTGTAGAGCTCTTTCTCCGTCATACTTTGCGGCAGATAATTGATGATAAGATTCGTTCGCGGCTCGTCGTTCATCACCGAGTGTTGTTCATGCTGGTCAGTCATTTTGCGATATCTTGCAAAGTCTCGTCCCGCAGCTAAATTCGAATTTTGCGACAATCCTTCAGCTCCCAACAAATCGCCGCTCTCCGTCTGTTGATACTCTTGTGGCTGCTGTGCGCTCCAACTGGGATAGTCGTGCAAAACCATCGACGGAATCGGCAAATACAAAAAATATAAACAAATTCATTACTATGTCTTTCCGATGGCGTGTCATCGTTTCGCGCTTTGGCCGTCGAACCCTTTTTTTTTTTTTGCTTTTCTTTAAGCGGTTGAGAAAATAAATATAAAATAAATGTGCATTTTTCGTTTTTTTTGCGATGTCAGAGACCTGTGTGTCAGAAACAAACAAACAAATTGCAAGTAAGGATAAAAATGAATCGATCGAAAAGTTGTGGAAACAAAAAAAAACGAAGCGAAAAGAAAATAAAAAGTCGTATCGTGTAGCGCGGAAAAATTCCGAGGCGCCCTTTTTAGTTGCGAAAAAATTATTTGGAGGTTAGAACGGACTCGTGGTTCGCTATTGCCGAGCGTGAATTAACGAAATTCGCGGTACGATAGTGAAAGAATAATACTATAAAATGATCATTCACCTCAGTCCGTTACAATCTTCCGTGTAATTTTGCTCGTAATCACCATACGATTCGCTGTTATAATACATCGAGCACCGAATGTTTACGATATAATAAAGCGCGTGCCCGTGAGAAACCGACGCGGTAAAGCGGGGATATATATTAACTTCGTTGCGTACAAACGGGCATATAAACCTCAAATTATCTGGAAGTAAGGTAAAAAAAAAATCAAAACAAAAACTTCCACGTTATATTCATAACAAGAGAAACTCAATAGATAGAGGAATATGTAAACAATCACTTGTTTCACTGTTTTCGTGGAAAAGACCCGGGAAAACGCGGGCGAGGAGAGAGCACTCACGGTAAAGCTGTGAATCGACCAAGCTGTCAGAGCCGCGCCGAGTGGGAGAGTGGAGGGGAGAAGAGGGGAGGGAGAGGAGTCACCGCGGTTAATGCAAGCACGCCGCGCGATGGACAGAGAAAACTAGAGCGTCGAAACTTGGAAAACGTTCGAAGGTAAGAAAGAGCGAGAAAGATTGAAAAATCAAACGTACCTTGCGTATTTTTATATTTGCAAGAGCAAGATAGTTGGAGCCGACGAGGCGTTCGAGGGAATGCGAAGGGGGGTTAACGTGGGAGACGAAGGGGGTAGGTAGGTAGAGAGATAATGCAGAGGCGGGAGTAAGAACACCGATAGAGTAGGGCAGCAAGGGCCAAAAGAACGGCAGGCACTCGCGTCACGCGTATGCAGTTAGTATGATGCACCAACAAAAATTATGTAAGAACATTTCACTGATTTTTATTAACGTACGTGATATATATATATTCGTCACTATTGTGTACGAGAAGTACGTAAATTGTGACACTGTTCGTTGAGGTTATAAAGAGAGACGAGCCGATTTTGCGCGCGTGAGTGTATGTATGTGTGAATGTATGTGTATGTATATGTATTGGCGAGATGATACGAGACGGACGAACGTCGAAAAGAAGTAACGCGCACGAAAGCTAACGCCGGAATGCTCGCTGCTCGCGGAGTGAGCGCGGTCAGCGGACTGAGCCCCAGCCCTGACCTGCCTCGCGGACGGCGCGTCGGCGCGCGGCGCTACATCTCTAGGGGCTTCCCCCGCCACTTAATGGCGCGCGCGGCAAGCGTGTATCTAAGCTCGTTCTGATAGTGGTGCATTTTATTGTATAGTGATAATAGAAATAGTATGAATGCAGCAGTGTGCAGTAGCGACAGATTGCGCTAGACACAGCGGGGTAAAGGATCCGTAGGTAATGTACGAAGAGCTTTGCTCCCCGCCAATTCAGAATATATAATTATATTAGCCAGCAAAAGAAATTGGCGTTAGAGAATTCAGCGCGATCGCTAAACTACCACTAATTCACGCCAGCGGCGAATAAGACTATTCATCTTGATATATAGTCTTGAAACGAATCGACTGATACTCGTACCTGATAGAATCCGTACTCCACGAAGAATCTGCGAACATTGCAGACCGGATACCGGATATCGTTGAATTTTCACTGTCGGTGCACTCAATCGCGATTCATAAGACGGTAGTTATCGATAGAATTCACGTCAGCTACGATACGAAAGATATGACAAGATTCGTTCAAATTTCGGAAATGATATCCGAAGACAGTCATTTTTTTTTTAATCGCGTTGTATTTTGTTTGCTCGATTTCTGTACATTTATTTCCCACTATAGTAATTTACAAGCAAAAGATGCAAACTGATGAGATTCCTTATTTAGAAATCGAATTTCCCGAATCATGTAATCGCTCGTTGCTATAAATTTAAACGCGATATTTATGAACAGTCGATGCTACATTTGTTTTTCTTACTCCGCTCTGTCGCGCACCTGCAACAAGACTATGCAACGCCAGATGCGAATGCAACTGCGAGGTCACGGGACACGCGCACACGTTTTGTATTGTGTATTCGGCACGCTATATCGCGTAGTATTTAATAGGTCTCTATGTCGAAAAGCGATTAATTGTCGTTTTATAATCTGAGAGCAGTCGATCATCTCGATAAAATGGGAACGACGTTTTTTTCTTTCCCAATAGTTTATCGCGATTCTTACGATTCAGACATCAACTAACGATAATTATTGCAATGATAATAATAAACAAAACAAAGCTGTATTGACGAAAGATTTACATACCTCGATTGAAAATTCATGGGATCGTTCGAACTTTGTTCCATTGCGTAAAATTCCATGTCGTCACTGATGCAAGCATAATAACAACGTACAAGGGGATGATCTTGCCGCAATGCGCGATTTTTCGTGTGGGGCAGTCTACCGTTCTTTTACTTTGATGCTAGTTTGCCCCAAAGCACGCGATGGCGCATTTTGCCGCTAATTTCACGACTGCGCGGTGCTATCGCTATTATACGAAATCCATACGAGTAAAACGAAAAGAAAAAAAAACACACTTTCGTCTCATTTTTCATGCTGGATAAGATATATTTTATTTCACAGTCGATGATGCGTGAAAAAAGATATGAATACATATATACGAGCGATGATAGTATACACATGTGCATGAATAATCGGGATTCGATACAAAAACTTTATAGAAAAGTAAAAAATCTATAGAAATTCGTGATAATAGCTAGTCGTCGATTTCGACGATTCTATGTTATTTATTATTCATAAAAAATGTTTTTAAATTAATCGGCAGTCGGTGAATTGGATTGTTGTTTTTTTTTTTAAACTAATAATATAAATACAATGTTTTTCAGCTGTATCGTTTCTTACCAGCGAAGCGTGCAGCAATCGTTAATTCGATTAATTTATTCGATTAATAGATAAAATTAATATCTAAACGCGATCTTTTTTTTTTTTTTTTTTTTTTTTTTTGGAATTGCAATGTACAGCGTTTATCTCAGCGCTGAGAATCCTCTCGCTTTTACAAAACGAAATGGTCTGCACGTTTCTCGCGCTCCATTCATCTTGAAATTGTCAGAAATGGGTGTGGTATCGTTCTCCTTTCCCCACGCCCTCCGGGGAGATTCGATACCAAAAGGACTGTAGAGTTTCGTCGGAGTTCTTCCCAACAGACATCGAGAGCGCGTCTGCGGGGTTTGTCCCTTGCAAGCGCTATTCCCCGGAGATTGTTGTTCATCCAAAATTTGACGTCTCCGAGTCGACGTTCTGAATTTCTGTAAATCAAAAAATATATATATATATTTTTAAAAAAATACGAAAAAATTCGATGAGATAAAAAATATTACTATTGATAATAACAAACCTGAGATATCGTTCCGATTGTCGTTCTCACCGATGATATTGTTTTTGACAATTTTTCAGCTCCGCTTCTCAGAGCTCTTCTCGAGTCGGCGGAGACATTTCCGAGACTCAAATTGCTCCATCCCTTGTCAGAACATTCTTTGTCAATATTCATTTTTTTTTCTTTGCAACATCCGTCATTTTTCTCCTTGTCAAAACGATCCTGAAGTCTCTGACGTAAATTTCGCGGATTTCGCGATATCTGGGGTGAGTTGCGATCACCTAGTGCTTCGCGATGAAACGTGAAAGAGACGCTTCGCGTGTCGGGTCTCATTTTTATACACCGTTTTTTATGTTTTGCTCTGTACTCTGTATTTTTTGTCAATGAGATCGCGTTCGCGAAAACATTCGTCGGATTACGATATCACGAATTTTTTTATACCGATGGATCGTCTCTGTCGTTATTTTGTGTGAAAAATCATTCGCGTCGAGCGAACGAAACTCTCACGCGTCCGGATGTCACTTGCGCGTTTACGACCGTTACACTTCACGTTTAAGTACGGACGTAATTATTATTTCGATGGCGTTGTCTATCCAAAGATATTATGTCACTCGCGACCGTTTCAATTTCAATTTTTATTGACCGCGCGAACGTATTGAGAATAGGAAACGCCGTGTTTTAATGAGATATCGCGAGTGTGGGATGAAAATTTAATCGATATGGTCCCATAAGCATTCTCTTGGTGAAGGTACGAAGCTACACTGGCGTATAGACTACCCTTGGTCGCTACTTCTGATTTCTGACGCCGGATTGCCCCCAGATGCAGGCAGGTGCAAGCTCCCGCGTCCTTCTCTCGCGCGTGCTCTCTAACCGTCCTGCTTTTGCCTCTCCTCTGGCTTGGGTGTTGCACGCTGAAGCAACAGCAGGACTGAACACGACGGCGCGCCGTTCACGCAACTTATCGATCCGTGTAAAAACCACGCGCGGCTCACGTTCAACTATAGATTACTAGAATTCGTTGAACGAAAAAGAGAAGATGCGCTGCGGTCCCACAAAACGGATGCTGAGCAGCTTTTGGGATGTTTCGATCAATAGTTTGACTTTCGGAAATTTCGCGAGACGCTGATATAAATAATCAATCAGTTAAATTGATTACCTTTATGCTATGAGATATAAGATTTCTCAGAAATTCGGGATGAAAAAAAAAATGCATTGATTTGAACTGTAAGAACAAAGAGATATTTTTTATTACATATGTACAGCGAGACCTGCTAATAATGCGTACAGACAGTAAATATAATAATGGAATCAGATATACGCGTGTTTATTTATCGTTTACCATTTTCATTTACATCGCACACTCATTCGGCTCGATGTTATTTTGATGAGTGTAATCGTCATTCAATGGTCGAGCGGTTTCCTCTAATTTGTCGGTCGCAAGGTCGTCAACTTTGGTTAGATGGTCTATTACTCCCGCGGCGAGTGCATCCGCTATTATATTTACAGTCGTTCGGAAACGATCTCTAAAATTTTCGTGAACGGCATGAGATATATATATATATTCGAATCGTTTCTACTTTGAGATAATTGTCCGAGCGGATTGGGAACGTACACAAGGCAGTCGATCGTAATTATAAGCATAACATCGTTAGCTGAAATTCCAATTGATTCGAGAACGAGTATCAGCATCATGTAACCGCCGTTCGGAAGACCGGTAGCTCCGATACAGGAAACGGTGCATGTTATACTGTAAGAAAAAAAAAAAGAAAAAAAAAAAAAACAACGTATATACGTAAAATGTATATCTGTTACTATTATAATTAGTAAATTGCATTCACTCGCATAAGTGGTGTGAAACTGATATATATAGGAAACTGTTTCGCGGCAACAGCGCGTATGATTTGTAGCACATCAGTGAGTGTACCGAAACGCTGTAAATCACGGTGTACACACTGACCTAATTGCTATTACTCTGATTAACGAAATATCCAATCCTCTTAATTGGATAATGAAAATTGCTCCGATGGTTTCGTACAACGCGATACCATCCATGTTTATCGTGGCGCCCAATGGCGCTACGAATCGCGAAACTTTGGGATTTATTCCGATTTTATCGAGACACCTTATCGTCATTGGTACTGTAGCTGTACTGAATGATAAAAATAAAGAAAAAAAGAAAAAAAATTCTTTATATATCATTTATTTTTGGTCGATTCATTTTTTTTATTAATAATACGATTAGCATACCTGGAGGAAGTCCCACACGCGGTTACAATCGCAGGACCGATTTTCGTCAAAATCTTAAACGGTGATTTTCGCGTAAATGCAAAGTAGAGTAATGGAAGAACAACCGAACCGTGAATAATTAGTCCGAAGAACACTGTTAGCACGTAAACTCCTAATCGCGATAACATCGAAACAAAATCTTCGGATTCTAATATTTTCGCTGGTATAAGAAACAATACACCGACCGGCGCAATCCTGAAAAATACAACGGATTAATATACGAAATATACGTAAGTGTACCGCGAGAGGACTGCATGACTAATCATCAATTTACATAGTCACCCAATCCATTATCATCATCATTACGTCGGAGAAACTGTGAAAAAAATTTAATAGGGGTTTTCCTTTCTCGCCGATGTTTCCTATCGCGATTCCTGTCAATAGGCTCCACATTACTAAACCCAAAATATTCGTGCCGTCTGTATCCTTCGAAGATATCTCCCATTCGTAAATTGATAATTCTGAATGGAGTAAATAATTTATCATAAATTGCATTATAATAATTATTTAAATAAGTAAATAATTTATGATAAATTGCATTACAATAATTATTTTCGTATATTAATCGCAATCGTACCTTCCCTCGTATTTTTCGGTTCGATTAAAACCGTTTGATACTGCAATAGAAAAATCGTAATAAAAAAAATGTGAAATTTTGAATTACGGTTTTCGGATTTTTTTAATAAAAATATATCGCGTACTTGAACGAGACAGGCTTTCAGAATATTTTCCGGGAACAAGTTACTACGTTGGAAAAGAAAAATTGATGTGAATCGTAAACGAAAAAAAAAAAAAAATATTACGAAGAATTATTCAATAATTTACCGCAGTAAATCTAAGAATATATCAGTAGTGATAAAATTCGTTGAACGCTCCTGCATCGTCTTATTTTCTTTTCGTTGGAGATCACCCGGTCGAATTGTTTGCGAAAGAATAACGCTTAAAATTATTCCAAGCGATGTTGTTAACGTGTAGTAATAGAGCGCTTTCAGTCCCATCGAACCTGAAAAAATATTTTTTAAATATTACATTGCATAAACGAATTTTATAGTTTAAATTAAACTAAAGTAACTAAAAAGAATTTAAATTATTTACGAACTTTTAACTTTAAATTAAAGTAATGTAACTAAAAAGTCTTTAAATTACTTACGAACTTAAAACTTTAAATTATTTACGAACTTTATACGTTAAATTAAATTAACGTAACTAAAAAGACTTTAAATTATTTACGAACTTTATGCGTTAAATTAAATTAAATTAATTTTAAAAAATTAACATTTTTTTCTTCATTATTCGAAAAAAGAGGTCTTAATGCGCGAATTAATATTGCAGAAACTTACCGGATTTACTGAGACTACAACTCGCACTTACGATGCTAGAGACGACGAGTGGAAGTATCAACATATTAACGATACGAAGAAATATCTCTCCGGGAAATTGAAAATACATTATTCGTCGTGAATTCCACGGTTGTTCGGTAGAATATTTCAGTATAATACCGAGAGATGCACCACAAGTTATGCCGATAAGTGTCGCAATCGTCAATCGATGCTTCGACGCGCATCGTTCCATTGTATTTACCATTGCGGATTAAAATCAATTTTTAAAAAATACGACTACGAGAAAAGCTCATAATTTTTTCACGGCGAATTAAAGAGTTAATATCCCCGAGTCGATCCGCTATGCCACTGAAACGCTCAATTATCTATAATTTTTAAAAAATTAATACGATTTTACATTCACCGAACCGATTTTTCATGCTAATTAAACGAATCGGTAGTATTGAAAAAAAAAAAAAAACGCGTTATTTTTTTATCGTCGAACCAAAATTACGTTTAAAGTCACACGAAGTTAAGAACGCTTTGTTTGTTTTAATTAGCGAAGTCACATTGAATAGAGTTATTTCTACAAACCCGGAATCTCAAGTAACACTTCGAAACTGCGATTGCGACCACAAGAAATTCAAGTAGCCGTTATCTTCTCAACGCAGACGGGAAATCTGATAGCAGATTCAGCTCGATAAACAAGTTTTTTTTTCTTTAAGTACACATTCACATTTTCGTATATTAATATTCTGATTTTACTTGTAGCCGCGCGAATCTTAATGATTTATATACTTCGCTTGTATATCTTCGTTTTTATAATAACAACAATGATAAAATAAAGAAAAGGTATTATTTCACAAAGACTAATAGTACGTTTATACAAGAGAACTCCAAGAGTTATTTATTCGGTTCCTTGCGCGACATTTTTATTTTTTGTTTGTTATTTTTTTCTTTTTTTTCCAATTTTTGTTTTTTTCTTTTTTCTGCTTAGTAGAAATACTTTTGTTGATGTACATGAGGCGTTATAGTTATATGTTGTGTAGTATAAAGGCGTAACGGATGATGATCGATTTATAGTTTATTCTTCCGCGCGAAGAACAACTGTACACGTCAAGTTGAATATCTTTTTGTTGTATAATTCATTTTTTTTCGAATAATTTTGCTGCTATCAATTTTTTTCGAGCGATCGACACGCTAAGTCGCACTTGAGAATAATAAGACTCTTTACATTTATAATGAAAATAATCGCAAACTATATGTTCTCTTTTTTTCTTTTTTTTTTTTCGTTCTCGAGAACACGAAAGAATATTGTACTTATAATACACTTTATCAAAGCCCTTTTTTTTTTTTTTTTACGTGCTTTGATCCATATAATAACCGCTCGATTGCTCTTATTCGCTCGAGTCAGCGTTCTTTTTTTATTTTTTGTACTTATACCAACAGGCCAACTCTATCCTCGTCAATTATATTTACCTACGTGCGGCCCACACGGCTTTGCCTCGGTGTTTTACACGTAAAAAAGTAACTATCGCTCGACGTTGTAACGAACGATATAACAGTACGCAATGCCAGATTTCGGCACGTCGTTAATTAACTTCGAAATACAATTGTCGGTCGACTAACGACAATAAAGCGAAAAGCACTTAAGGTTCTGCGATACTATATAACTCTATCCATCCTGTTAAAGGGGACGTCGGAAATTTCGAATAAAAAATAAAAAATAAAAGATTATTTCAACACGAATCACCGACTATTCAACTATTCGAACTTTTTTTTCTTTTTCTTTTTCGTAGCTATAATTTTGAATAAATAGATTACGGAATTGTAGATATAAAAATTTGTTACTTCCGTCACAATCGCTTCCGTCAAGGATCACGTAACCCCCCTAAGTGTTTATTATTATCAACATTCCGAAGATTATTACAATATTTTGTGATTCGTAGCTGCGGCTCTTTCATCCTTTCGTTCTATTTTCGCACATACGCACCGCACACACTTTTGAAATATTAACATTCGCGCCACCGACATACATCGCATATATCGATCGTCAACGGAATTACATTCGCAATACGATTTTTAGCGTTTTTTTGTTTTTTTTTTATTCGATAATAATTTTAAACAATAAATCCGCGAAGGCAAGCAAAATGGCACACTTAACACGTGAGAAACGTGTCCTTCTTAAAGTTCGTCAAGTTTTGTTTATCGCGTCTTTCAATATGCCGGTCTCGTGGTCACTGGGCACTGGGGTCCGTTTGACTCATTAAACTTATTAATTCATTGCGCTTATTTCGCCAAATTAAAAACAACAAACGAAAGAAAAAAAATGATAAAGAATTCAGCAATAAATAGACGCAGACGTGTATAATTTTTTTTTTCTTTTTGTTTTTTTTTTTTTAGTAATACGATTCTCGAAATATCTTAAGAATCTGCGGATATGTACAGTAGTTTCACGTCCGACATTGCGCACACGTCGTTTGAAAAATACATTCCTGCCGAATCGCAGGATTCATTAATTATTAATAATGCGAATGAAAAAAACAAAAAAAAAAAAAAGTTTCACTCGATGTTTAATGAAATAAATCGCGCGTTGCGCGAACAAATCGTTTCCACATTCTTACGTCAATCTCTTATCATTTTTTCTTTTTTTTTTTTTCTTTTCGTTTTCATGCTTTTTTCTTGTTTCTCATTCTGTTATCCGCGAAACATTGTCCAGCGCAGAAGTAATCGATAAAATCTACTAACGTTGTAACAAGTTATTTAACTTAATGACGAATAACGCAGCCGTTATTGGTATCGCGAGAAAAGTGCTGGATACCTAGAAGAATACTTGAGAGACTCAACCGAGATGAAGGAGACACGCGGTCAACTATACATATAGCGTGTGGTTTCGAAAAATTGTTGTTGTTTTTTTTTTTTTTTTTTTTTTTCGTTGTAAAAGACACCGATATCCTACGCAACTTTATCCTCGTTAAATTGTTTGTTTTATATATTCGGCATTATTATTATTTTTTCGTTTCGTTTTAAAAAAAATATATATGGATATGTAAGAGACAGGTGTGTGCGAGGCGGCAGAAGATTTAACTACAACAAACACGATATTCTTACGTAATAATAATAGTAGTAACAATAATTTTACGATGGCACAGAAATTAACGTGTTTGTGACTTTCACACGTTTTTTTTTTTTTTTTTCTTTTCTCTTCATTTTTTCAGTATAAGTTTGACGGTGAATAAATTCTACGAGGTTTCGCCTACTTTAACTATTTTAATATTAATATCACAAACGTTTATACTCAATGCGTTCGAAGTTGTGCTCTGGCTGCATCAATGCCTCGCAGTATTCAGCACTTTTCTTTGATAACAAACGGTCCATTCCTTTTTTTCCACTTTCGGTTATCTTCGGCAATGAGAAAACCAACGAACGACAATTTCGTCGTCAAAGTACCTCTCGTGACGCAGATATTCCGATATCGTACTGAATCACGAAGGTTTACAAGATGGAAATCTTTTAACACTTATACAAGATATCGGCTTACGCCATCGTCTCTTGCTGTGGTGAGAATTCGATTTGTTCGGATTACTGCTACTTGACGAACTCTTCTGATCGCCGCTCAAACGATCCATTTCCTGAAGTCTTCTCTCCTCTGGAAAATAATATCGTTAACGATTTAGTTTTAACAAATTTCGAGGCTCTGCACTTCTTTCGACAATACTATAATGAAACGGATTAGTAATTTCAGGTTTTATCAGTTTCATGCGCTCCTCAATTCTTCATTAAGCAAATTCTTTTTTTTTTTTTTCTTCATCAATCTTCACGCTTGTCGATGCATCAAACGTATCTTCGGAAACAAAAAAACTCGCCTCATAAAAATTGCCGATCAAATACGTGCAAATTTTGTTTTAAAATGATACCTAAGATGCATAAGTTCCATCGCTCGATTAAACAACACGGAAGTATCTCACAGTTACAGTATGATGCAGGTTTTCGACAAGAATGCTAGAAGCCGGTTTGACAAAGTGCGTTCACGTTTCCGCTTATCATCTGTAAAATTCAATTATATACGATTTTTCGTTAAAACTATTTATATACCGATAAATTAATTTTTCAAATTCGAAATTTCGAATTCCTGAACTCTGTCGAATATGTGACTCTCGTTAGTAGTGTGATGCAAAAAAATTGAAAAATAAAAACTCGTCAGGCAATAAATCTCGTTTTTCGCAATGGCTGGAAAGCCGGTTGCTGGGAAAACTTACCGGACACGAAGAAAGATTATTGAACCGGGAAGTCGCTAGTGTTTCGCGCGACCACACGCTAGTGGAACAATTCAGTATACAAAAGAATGAACTGAGATCCTGAAGAACTCAGGCGGACAGAGGGTAAGCGTACAACAGATACGCGAACGAAATTACGAGAATAAAATGATACGACGCTTCGAAAATTTGCCAAATCGAAACTTTACTAACAAAACATCGAATTTTTTGAGATCGCGATATCGTATTAACTTACCATTGAGTTGGCGCTCCGTGTAATACGTGGGATCGGAGTCAACACCGTAAAGATATTCCATTAAATACGGCAGTACCGTCATAGTGTGCCATTTGTGACCTCTTAACGGCGGTATGGCAACTTCGTCCGGTGTTCTCGGCGGCCAACATATAGTCCACGGATGCCGTCGTATCTCCTGCAGCGTAAACCTCTCCTCCGGATCTTTTTGCAACATTCCTTCCAACAGCGAAGCTAACATTTCCTCCACGTCGTCGGGTATCGAATAATCGCCCCTTCCTATGTTTTCGTACAATCTATAAATATTGTCACCTTCGAACGGATAGAAACCCGTCGTTATATTGTATCTGGAAATAATCGATTCGTGGATAAAAAAATTCTTTGACGATAGTTCAAGGATTCGACGCCCTTTGGAGGGGTAAAAAACGGTAAATCGCAATTTGACTCGAGTCGATGTGGCGATGTAACGATTATATACGACTCGGATAATTTATTTATTTAATAAAATTTTTTCGCAATATCGAATTTCATTATTTAATTAAATTAATTAAATAATCCGTAAAATTTCTCATAAGAAAATTTATTGATTAGCGTTATCATCGAAAATCGTCGCGATTTTGAGCTCTGATCGGAGTTGAATTTGGCGAATTCGCTTTTCGATATATGGTCGTTCTATCGCCACAGTGAGTAGAGTAAAAATGCAGATAAATCGGCCACAGGCTCCGTATAATAATAGTTAACTCACAATGTTACTCCGCTGCTCCATATGTCTACTTTAAATCCCGCAAATGTTTCGCACCCATTCGCTATTTCGGGTGGTTGAAACGCTGGCGAACCCTGTCCCGTTGTACACGTGTCATCTTTGGCAAACATATCCAAGGCCTGCGATCCATTAAGTAAAGCGATATCCAAATAATAATGTTTTTTTTTTTTTTTTTTTTTCGGAGCTCTAAAATCATTTTTTGAACGGCATACCTCAGCCACTCCAAAATCACTGATTTTCAACGTTTGGTCGAGTGTTAGCAGCAAATTTCCAGGTTTTATATCTTTATGAACGATTCCTTTGCTGTGCAGATACTCCAATCCGTCTACCAATTGGGTGAAGTAATTGTGTGCTTGCCATATAGGTAATTTTTTACTAGGCGTACTGTCCAACATATCCTATAAATTATTTATTTATTTATTTATCAAACGATTTTTTTTTTTTTTTTTTTTTTTTTCGAATTTGACAATTCGATAGATCGTAATTTTTTACATTCCGATTTTTCTTTTTCAAATTTAATAATGCGATAGATTGAAATTTTTACATTACGATTTTTTTTTTTTTTTTTTTTTCAATTTAATAGTTCGATAAATCGAAATTTTTACATTTCGGATTTTTGACGATATTTCACAGCTTACCTGTAGTCCGCATACGCAAAATTCCATAATTAGATACATTTTTTCTTTTTCGTCGTTGTAAAGTACGTCGATGAGCTGAACAACATTTTTATGCTTGAATCGTCGCAACAGTTGTATCTCCCTGTTGACAAACAACGACACGACGTTAGCGGATGTCGAAAAATCATACGGGATTAATTACGAAAGCAACGAGAATTCATGTAATTTTGCATTTTTCAAAAATGGATATTAAATATGGTGGAGAAAAAAAGATGAAAATTATACCGCTGTACGTTCTGTTCTCCGTTTGGTATCCTGCGAAGTTTTTTCTTCTTCAATATCTTGACAGCCCTGCGACACAGAGTTTCGGAGTCGAGTACTTCTTTGACTTTGCCGTAACTTCCTTCGCCGAGTACATCGCCCATAACGTATTTTCCAATCATTTTACATCTTTTTTTCTTTTCCTCGTATATAATCTGATCGGAATCGACCCTATGGAAGAACATGTTGATCTCGTCGAGATCATAATTGGGCTCGTCGTTTATCCACGCGACGGGTTCGATTTCACGAAATATGTCATTGTTTATCTCATCCTCGTCGGGATCGCATATACTTATCCTATTGTCCATTTTCTGTTTTTATTTAATTAATATTTTCTTATTATATCTTTATTTTTTTTCACTCGTATAACGAAACACTACGATATTTTGTATAATTTAATAAATAATATCGTCTCGCTAACTAAGTCATAAGAAAAACGCGAAAAATTTGTTAACCTATAATACGACCGGCACCGACATTCTTGTATTGTATCCTATGTCTCGTCTCCTGTGTATACCCTAAGCTACCTATCGTGGGTCGGTACAAATACTACTACTACTCGCGATATCGCAGCGATAACTCGCCCGACTCTCGGGGCGGCACTCGGCGCCTCTCTCGAGTGTGTGATACACGCGCGTGAAACGATTTTTCTCATTGTGTAGAGGAAGTACACATACATAAGATTCGCGCTATATGCTGCACCTGAACGAATAATATACTATCGCAGGACTATCGCGGGAATGTTTTTGTTGTATTTGTACATCGCATGGATCTCGGTGTAGAAGTATTTTAGGGACGCCGCTCACGTGGCTTCACGAGTCGAAATAAAGAGAAAAGCATTCGTTTACGAGAGAATTACGATTGGTTCGCTTTGTAGACGTTAGGTTGGAATATATGCTAATTGTGTTGCGCGGCTATTGCAGTTACACCATTAATTATATATTTACTAACTCATTCTGCCGCGAGTCACGGGTTTAGGTTAGGTAAATAACAGCCTCGAGATTTCGCGGTTACAATGATTGGACGTTAGTCAATAAAGAGAAACCGATCGAGTGTAGACAACTAGACGCGTCGCTTTTATTTTTTCACACGCACACGTGACACTCGTGTCAACAAAGCATTAGTCAACAGTTCGGTTGTAAACCGGCGTAATACGAGCGATGGACGGCGGAGAATTGGATGAACTTCCGGCTGATATCACTCTGAACGACTCGTCCGTTAGTACGGGTGCCGAAAATTCTCAAGATTCGCAAGAAGATGCTGAAAGTGGACCAACAGTCGATCATGAGCAGAGAGAAAAACTCTTGAAACTTCCGCTCGGAAGAGTTCGTAATATCGTTAAAATGGATCCCGACGTTAATCTCGTTAATCAAGAAGCAATATTCTTGATCACGAAATCGGCGGTAATTGGAACATCGATCTTATAGTTCGAATTTTTATTTTTACGTCGTGAATAAAGAAAAATTCTATTTTGCAGGAGTTGTTCATCGATTCGCTCGCCAAAGAAGCCTACAAATTCACAGCGCAAACCAAAAAAAAAACTGTACAGAAGAGAGATCTGGAAAGTGCGATAGACAACGTTGACGCTCTTGTTTTCCTCGAAGGGATGCTGGATCAGTGTTCTATCTGAGAATGTTTTTGATAATCGTAAGCTAAGATAATAAATGACATTTTTTCTACTCTGTACACTTCGATGCATTTTTTTTTTTTTTTTTTTTTTTTTTGTGACCGAACAATCGCACCGTAAGGACGGGTTGAATCCATGAAAAATAATTTTTCAGTTTTTGTCATTCTTCATTATTGGAATTTGGTTTTAATTGCTTTTTCATTTGAGAATAGAATTATACCAGCGATACATCGTTCTTCCGTTGTACTGATTACTCCTTATATTTTTAGCATCATAAATGGACATAAAAAAAAAAAAAAAAAAAAAAAATTACGAAAAAACCAAAAGAGAAAATAAGACGAGAGATATACGGGACGATAAGTAGAGCATTGTATATTGGCCGATAATCATACAAGGTGCATCACTAAGAGATTAAAAAAAAAAAAAATTATCACTCTTCGCATCAGCTGCTCACTTGCGCTTTGCTTTGCGGCGTCGATTTTCAGTTTTTGTCGCCATTTGCTCGCCAGCGGTACCGCTCGTTCCCGATTTGCTGTGATTATAGAGATTGTTAAGAAAATCTTCGAGATCAGCTTCACTGAAAAAAAAAAAATTTACAATTTTTTTTATAGAATATGCTGTTTCTTTTTTTTTTTTTTTTTCTTTAATTAAATCTCTGAATTCGGAAAATAATACCTGGTGCTGGGATCGTTCTGTTGTCGTCTCTTGCCACCGGCCGATGTCTGAGACGGCGGTCGTTGTCCGGAAACTATTCTGTATTGAACGCTATGAGTATTCGCTCGTAGGTGCTTTAGATTACCGGCCTGACAAGCAGCCCATTCGGTAACGTCGTACACCGCTCCCTCCATACATGCGTAGTAGTGCCACAAAAATCCCATAACTCGGGATTCGGCCCAAATATCGCCCTGAAATCGATCGCATTAAATAAATAACATTTCTATTATAACATAAAGCGATACGAGATGATTTATCTCCGTAACACTAACTTCCTTAGCACTGTGCCGTATTTTGCACTGAGCGCAAAATCGAGCCGCGTAACAGGGTCTCTGAGTCGGTACACGTTTATGTCTAAGTCCACAATTTGTACATCTTATCGTATTCGCTGCTTGTTGCATTTTTCTGTGCAATTGGCTCAACAGACCGCTCATCTCTCCCCATGCAGCTTCAACTTGCCACACCTGATCGAAGGCTTTTCTTCTTTCCTGAGATCGAAAATGTCCTCATTAATGATATTAATCAGTTAAATTAATCGACGAGTTAATTTTTGTTTTTTTTTTTCTTTTTTTTTATCGCCGATTTTAACTCACCGGTTCTCCAATAATGTCGAATGCGTGAACCAATATTTTAAACGCCTCTTCGGCACCGGGTTGACTATTTTTATCCGGATGTACCAAGAAAGCTTGTCGTTTGTAATACTTTTTAATGTCGTCATCGGAACATGTTGGTGTTACGCCGAGTATACTGTACGGATCTTTGCCTTTGCAGGCGAGTAATCTTTTCATAGCTTCTTCGCCGGTCGACGGTAACGCTATGTTAGTCTCTAATCCTCCGTGCATCCAACTTCTGTGCTCATCCTTCTCGTCGTTTTTCTTTGACTTCATTCGGCGCCAAAACGCGAATCTACTTCTTCCGAACCAATCGTCTATCTGCTTGCCAATCGTTTTGAGGAACTGTACTTTTGAAAAGGTCGTTGCTACGTAGATCCAGGAGTATTTCGTGTATAATACAGTGTGGTACCACACGCATTTGCCGCTAAAAAAAAAAAAAAAAAAAAAAAAAAAAAAAATACGCCTTAAGTTAAAAAATGTAAAAAATAGTAAATAGTGAAAAAAAAAGTATTTTTGTTTTTTCATACTTACAATTGCATAACAAGATTGGTACTCATGCTGACGACATCGGAGATCAGATGCAAAAGCCAATAAAAGACTTTGAGACCAAATTTGCTCCAACGGCTCGCGTATTTATTTATATTACGACACAAGTCTTTGACCGGAGATTCTCTGTTATCGCGATTACGATATTTCTGTCCCTTTTTAATCTGTTGCGCTTTCTCGGCGTGAAAGCGTTTCGAATTCTTCTCCTTTGGGGGTTTTTTCTCGTCCTTATTGATCTTATTATTCGCGTGCTGATTCTTGTCAATTTTGTCGTTCGAAAGCGACTGATTGAAACTGTTTATATTATTCAAATTATTGTTTATCTGTATCGGTCGTTTCTGCACATTTCCCGTTGCCTTGGAATTGCTATTCTGAAATTTGCAATTATTAAGCGCTTCGGTTTTATCGTTTTTCTTCGAAGTTTTTCCGACTTTTTTCTTCTCAAAATTATCAGATCTATTGAACGCATTAATCTCGTGAGATTCTATCTGTGATCCAAGATTATCGAGAGATACCCAACGACGCGGAAGATTAGTACTGTTCCGTTCGAACGTTTTTTTCGGTATTTGCATCTTCGGCGAGCCGTGATCGTCACTGCCGGACGAATTCTGCCGCTTCAATTGCACAGATTTGCTTTTATTTTTACCGTTCTTTCCCGCGATTTTTTTCGTTGTCGGCGCGTCGAATTGGGGTTTTGTCGTGGAACCAGTGATCGACGATGGCGGGGGTGGTGCGGATTTCGTCAATACATCCGAATACGATGGTCTCATAGGTTTTACTTCCGCCACCATACGCGGCTTTTTTTGCTGATTATCCGGGGCGCTTCTCGGCAATTTTTCTCCCGGATCAGTGAGTATCGGAGTTAATTGCGGCACCGGCGTTACGTTTGGCGAACCACCGAACGGACTGTAAGTTCCCGACTGATTGGGCACCCAATTGCCAACCAAATTGTCGATCAGTTGCTTACCGTTTGCGCTCTGATTCGTTAACTTGTGAGCGACCGGTATCTGCTGCTGATCGCCGAAAAGACCGTATTCCCGATCGATCATTCCTTGATTAGCGTAAGACGCCAAACTATTCAATTGGCACTGTTCCGCGACGATTTGCGACGCGTTGCCGTAAATTACGTCGATGTAATTTCCGCCGCCAACGTCTATAGTTCCAACCAAATCGTTTTTTTCATTGATACCTAAGTGATTTACCGTCTGCGGCGGAAAGTACATGGGCTCTGCACGGTTCGTCTCGTATTGCGGTACATCCTGCATGTAAATTGGCGACGGTATTGGATTCATGGGTTGCTGTACACCCTGCGGAGCCGACTGCACGGATTGACTATTCATAAAATGCTGCCGCTGACTCCCCGAATAATCTCCCCAATTCTGCGCCGACGATTGCTGCGGCGTCATACCAAATTGTACATAATGACCCGCCGTACTTTCCAGATCTGCGGTCATCGCTTCTATTATCTTATCCAACGACATTCGCTTGAAACCCGGCGGCGATTGCTGCTGCTGGTGCTGCTGCTGATCCGCCATTGCGACTCCAACTTCTGCGACAAAAAATTTTAATCGTTACGTTTTTTATTTTATTTTAGAGACGAATAATTTAACGCGTGAGTAACGGCATTATTATTATTATCATTGAAAGATTAATATTTTGGGGTAATGTTTGCGTTAACGAGAATTTTGAAATTTAAACTCGCAGTATGGTTAACTCCGATTATTAATATTAAAGTATTTTTTACTCGGATTGGGTTACGATTATACTTTTTTTCACAATTTCGCACACGTGTTAAAAAATTATGACGAGAATAAGCGGTTTTTTGCGAAACAACGATTTGTTATACGTTCGGAGATCCGAAACATAACCAAACATGGTAGCCTGGCAGAGAGTGTACACAAGGTAAATGAAACCTTCGCGTACTTCGAATGAAAAATCTATTTAGCGTCGAGATATATTATTCTATGTAAAACAAACGAGCGTTAGGTAACATTGAGAATTCGCGTAATCGTCGTAACCTAAAACAAACATTCGCGAATAATCCGTAACAAATTATTCCAGTGAAGAATAAAAAAATGTTATGTTGCTCACAATCGATGGAGATATTGTTTTTCACGAGCGTTGTACAACTTCTTTACGTTAGGTCCATCAAGGCCGGTTCAACATCGTAATGTATCGTACACAATAATATATTTTTAAACAGTCCAGTAATAGAGTATACACAATTTACATGATGTAAACCATGCGGCGGACGCGAAATCATCCAGCCATTATACTACTCGACACAGTAGAATAGTATATTCACGAACGGGTTAGAGATTTTTTTTTCTCCACAGGTCTCTGATCGCGTTGAAGGCATCACCAACACTCGCGAAAATATCGTGTGTGTCTGTCTGTGTGTACACTTGCGCGCGACGGGGAACGGAGCTATTCAAGACTGTTTCTTTGATAAACGCCGACGCTTGGTAACGGTGCAGATACTTGTATCAATGTATGTTACATAGTATGCGCGGCATAGTCGTTGACGAAAGGGTCGAAGGCAATTTTTATGAATTAAACGAAGTATATTAAAATCGGGATCAAAGGTTTTGAAAGCATTACATTGTACTCTACCGTCAGCATTATATATCGCGGTTTTATTTTTCGTTATCTCCTGTGGTTAGTGACCGCGCGATGGTCATTTAACTCCAGTGCGAAAACTCGCTATCGTTTCGCCTTCCCGAGAATGCACGATACACGCGTCTCGTAAACATAATGATGGGATATTCGCGAAATACGCTAATTTTTATTCAACATAAACTTAGTATTAATGTAATTAGAACAACGAGCAATGGTTCATTGTTCAGGGCATGAAATATTGTTGTAAAATAGAATAAGTAAAAAATAATAATGGAATAAACCACCATAGTCGCATCCCTGGTGGGGATCGAACCCACGACCTTTGGATTAGAAGTCCAACGCGCTATCCTCTGCGCCACAGGGACTTGTGATGACTGAAAGGTTTCGACTATTACACAAGTTTCCATACCCCTTTTAAGTTTATAGCAGATGGCGCTAAAACTAGCATCCCTTATGTTCGCAGTGCCGTATTGTTCGTGATACGAAAATATATCACGTTATGACGATAAATAAAAAGCAAACTTCTCGATAAGTATCGTGTAATTTCTTTATAATGCAATAAATAGTCGCGAGACCGACAACAACGGTTAGATTATTGTAATTTTAATAACCCAGAGCTCGAACTCAGAGACGATTTTGGCGGGGAGATGAAAGCTCATATGTGGCTTTACGAAGGGGGTAGCGACGGTCCTGTGTTACATTCGCGTAGTCAACACAACGGCGACTGCGGTCGTTGAGGGCTTCGGGTAATCCTGGTAGTGTCGGGGTATTGGGCTTTTTTTTCGTTTAAAAGACAGTTTCGTGTCACCGAGTGGAAAAACATTCAGGATAAGACAAGAGAAGAAGATGTTAACGTGTGTTATCCGAGAATGGGTTAAGGTCATGCGTCTCGACGCTCGGTCCCGGAGGTTTCACGGGGGGCTGACGAGCTACCGAGAAAGTCGAGGGTAGCCGTGGCGCGAGCTTGTGCGACCACGGTTGTGTCTTAACGCTCAATGGACGATTATAAACGTTTGTTTACGCGTTTAAATGAAAAAAGAATACTTTGGCTCGAAAAAAAATCGAGTCCGGACTGTGATATAGAAGAAAAACAAAAAATAAAAAAAATGAAAATAAATAAATAACGGGCGGGCTGCTGTGCGTGTTTTCTGCTTATGTGCCTCGTGCTGGACCAACATGGCCGCTCTCGAACATATGACAATGACGACTATGAGATACGCGAATGTAAAGAACGCATACGTGAAAAAAACCTCGAAATATCCAACAAGATACATTAAAATTAAATTAATTAATACGAGAACGATGCCGCTGAATATATCGACGACGCTAAATGTTGTTAATGATTTTTTCAACGGTTATCGTTGCAACTGTTGTGCCTGTGCGAGGTTTACGGGTCGTTGTTTAACGTGCGAAGCGTCAACGGCCACGAACTGTCGACGGCAGTGACTCCCGGGCTCGGGCCGAGGGTGGCGGGCATTAAGGAACACTGTGGGGCCAGGCCACGCCGGGCCCGTTCGCGGGAGATCGATTACCGCGACCACGCTACCCGGAGCCATGAACTTCCGCGGCCGATTATGGCTACAAAGCATCCAAAGAGCACGCGTTGGCGTTGCACCGGCTGTTGCGCCTTCGTGAACTCGACGAACATAACCGATACACCGATCTGCGACGATTGCGGCCTGAGGGCCAAACAGATCGACGAAACGCCGAATTCTAGACTATCCCCGAATTCCCCGGAACCGCCCCAGACGACGACGACAACAATCGGAGGACCCAATGAAACATCTTGCACACCTACGTCATCCGTCTCATCCTCGTCGTCGTCATCGTTGTCGTCTTCTTCCTCGACCTCCGCTCCGACTAGTCCACCGGCAAAACAAGAAATAGCTGAGACTACGCAAAGCGAAAATGGAGATTCGATCGAACGACACACCGTCAGGAATAATTCCGCTGGGCATGGTTACGGGGATGAACAACAGCATACTACGCTGCTTGCGCTTGGGTAAGTTTTTAAATTCAATTAATAAGGTTAAAAATGTAAAAAAAAAAATTTTGTAAACATAAGATACTGCGGTGCAAAAATTTGATGTTTTGATCGTTATTTGGCACATTTGCTCGGCGATACAGAGTCTGGCGAATTTTATTGCTAATACTTAAATACGATTTTTTTATTTTTGGAGATTTGTTTTTGTAAACATATACTGGGGAGCAAAATTTTTTTTTTTTTATCGTTATTTAGCAAATTTTCTGGGCGATACAGCGTCAGGGAATTTTATTGGTAAATAAGTATTTATTTAATCGTTTAAAAAGATTTTTTAGTTTTTGGAAATTTGCTTTGTAAATATTACATACTTTGTAATTTTTTTTTTTTGCTTCCCATTCAGCGAACTTTGTGTTGGAAACAGCGTTAGCGGAATTTTTAGGAAGATTAACATTTTTGGAGAATCGTTTTCTTCAATTTGTCAAACTTTTTATTGAAGACGGCGTCAAGAGAACTTTATTAATAATTTTTATCGATTTTTGAAAATTTCATTCGTAAACAGTAAATACAATAAAAAAACAAATCAATTTTTCTTCTTACGTATTTGAAATTTTCAAATTCCAATCTTCACAATTCGATTGGCTTCTGTTTTCAAAGACTCGGAGCATAAAGAGAACTTCGATATTCCCGCAAACAGCTTTTTAAGAAAAAAGAATTTTGAGACACGATGATTCCGACTCCTTTTTCCTATTCAACTTCTCTTCGAATCGGCATTGCTGTGCGCAATGTTTCGAAATGTTACCAACACCCGATCCCGTGTCCATTCCTCTTAGGTATGTTTTCCATCGTAACATCCCTATTCCATTCCCAAACAAATCATTCGATCCTAAAAAACTCAGATATTTCCGTTTGAATTTGCAGTATCGAGATAAGCGAGTCGGCGCCATCGAATGTACCGAAGAAGACAACATCGCGTCGTGTCTCAT
The DNA here is from genome assembly GCA_934046635.1 of Buathra laborator. Lineage (NCBI taxonomy): Eukaryota > Metazoa > Arthropoda > Insecta > Hymenoptera > Ichneumonidae > Buathra > Buathra laborator. Next base: position 14,995,733 of record OW203900.1, read on the forward strand.
GGTCCGGTGAGAGTTATCAACGTGAAAAAGCACCGAGGCGTTCGCCATCGTTGCCATTATTGGTAACACGATGGACGTGCATCCGTTGTTTGCAGACGAATAGTTGCAGCGCAACACCGTTGTGTGCAGCTTGCGGCGCGAGTTCGTCGATCGCCCAGACGAACGGAAAGCTGATAGGGGTGCGTCGGGGCAAAAGACTAAAAGCATTAAAACTCGGAAGTTTAAAACAAGAAGCGAGAAGCGATATCGCTAGTATGGCGCAATTAAGCGGTTTAAGTCGGGGCGACAGAGGCCAATCGAATCGTGAAGATTGGAGTTTGCCACCGGTAGAGACGATGGATCCTCCGGGTTTGTCTTACGCCGGTATGCCTGAGAGTTCGCAGTGTTCGCCAAAGCGACACGGTAGTTCGGTATACGAACGCGTTAAGTCGAAAGTCAGTAGATCATTATCGAACGGTTCGGTGGTACAAAAGCTCGGCGATCACGTTATCCAACGTCCAACGAGTCTAATAGTATCCGAAGTTCCTCACGCCGACGACGCGCTGTGGAGTTGCGACAATTGTACCCTCGACAATGCTTCGGAATTGGATCAATGCGAAGTATGCGAAGCACCGAGAACTTCGGCACCCTGTAGTGGTGTCGTGATAAGCGTACCTTCGTGGGAACCGAGACCTCTATCATCGGCCGGTCCCCTGTCTTACAGAAGATCGTATTCCGAGGTCGACGCGGTAGCGAGAGCGACGAGAAAAAAAGTGGTCAATCGTCGTAGTCTCAACGACGAGGATCCACCACCGGCGGTACCGCCGCATTCGGTAGCATTTAATTCGCGTCCGAAGTATTCTTACATCGGAATAACGGATCCCGACACGCCGCCTCCGTTGCCGAAAAAGCAGGGAAGTAGCGGCAGCAACAGCGGTACCAGCGGCGCCGGTAGCAATAAACTCGGATTAACGAGCGTCAGAGCTCACAGCGAATCGACGAGTCCCGTGGAGACCTCAAGTCCCGCAGCGGTAAGTCCACTAAAACGCATGTGGACGTGTCGAAAATGTTCGTACGCTTACAATCCGCTCTGGTCGTCGGGATGCGATATATGCGGTTCGTCGAGAAGTCCCGCTTCGCTTTTGCAGCCGAGTCTCATAACCGTAACGAAGGACGGTATCAATTGTCGCGGTCCGATGGAATCGCCAATAGTAGTATCGCGCGATAGCGTAAGATATATACCACCAAAAGCAACTCTCGCAACGGCAGAATCCGATCTCGAGGATCACATAGAACCTCTGCCACCATCGTGGACTTGTAAAAAATGTACTCTGCTTAATTCGGCAACGAGAACAACGTGCGAAGCTTGCGGTGGTTCGAAGCTTCGCAGCGTGACCCACGCGGAAGATCCGACACTGAGAAAAGGTGAGAGTTGGGTTTGTCCATCGTGTACACTGAGAAATCCTCTAACGGCGCAGACGTGCAATGCATGCAAAACCCAAGCGGATTTTCTCGAAGTACCGAGACTCGAGAATCGCGTTTCCGGACAGAGAAGTCCCGGTCCGCGGCTCACTTGTCCGCCTCATGTAAATTCGAAAATAGTTACGCCGAGACATCGCAATTCCGTGCGACGAAACGGTTCCGGCGTTACGGAAAAATTGAGCTCACGAATTAAAGATACCGCGAGCTCTGGTCACACGCAGTGGCAATGCAAATTATGCACTTATGAGAACAAAAGCGGTATTGGGATATGCGAAATGTGCCAAAGTTCGAAGACACTGTCGCAAGCGGCCGGCGAGAGGCCGCGACAAATAAGCGAACCGGGCACCAGTACCCTTCGTATACAACGACAAGAAAGCGTTGTTATGGAAAATTTACGTCACATAGAGGAACGCGAGGCTCTCGACAAATGGGAGAGAATCGTTCGCTATTGCAAAGAAACAAATGAACCTTTCGTCGACGACTCCTTTCCACCGGCACCCAAATCCTTGTATTATAATCCCGCGGATACGAAAGATAATCATGTCGTTCAGTGGCGAAGACCCCATCAGATAAACGTCGATTCCAGCGTCGACTCTAAGTTACCTTGGGCCGTATTTAGGACTCCTTTGCCATCCGATATATCGCAAGGAGTTTTGGGTAATTGTTGGCTACTATCGGCTCTCGCAGTACTCGCTGAAAGCGACGAACTCGTCAGGAGAGTTTTGGTGATGCGGGAAACTTGTCCCGAAGGAGCTTATCAGGTGCGGCTTTGCAAGGATGGCAAGTGGACTACGGTACTCGTCGACGATCTTCTTCCGTGCGATAAACGCGGACATCTCGTATATTCGCAGGTCGGATGATAAAATAAATTATTGCAGATACTTTTTTGGTTTATTGAATGAATTATTGATTTAGTGTTATTGTTATTTTTACAGGCAAAAAGAAAACAGCTTTGGGTGCCTCTCATCGAGAAAGCCGTTGCCAAGATCCACGGATGCTACGAAGCTTTGGTTTCCGGTCGCGCGATTGAAGGTCTCGCTACTCTTACCGGTGCTCCGTGCGAAAGCGTTCCTCTACAACCCTCCGCGCTGCCGAGCGAAGATGAACTCGATAAAGATCTCATATGGGCGCAATTACTATCGTCGCGGCAAGCAATGTTTCTCATGGGCGCGAGTTGCGGCGGCGGCAATATGAAAGTCGACGAGGATGAATATCAGCGAAAGGGTTTGAGACCCCGGTGAGCATCGAAAATATAAAACGCATCGATAATAATGGGTTTATATTTTGTTTTTACATTTTTTTTATCGTTTTTTCAGACACGCGTACTCTGTTCTCGACGTCCGGGATGTTCAGGTGAGATTTTCATTGGCGATGTATATTAATTTTTTTTATTTTTTTTTTATTAGTTAGAGTTGAATTTTTATCGAAGATTTGTGTGTTAATCGGATTCGAAATCGTTTCAGGGAATAAGATTATTACGGCTGCGAAATCCTTGGGGCCACTATAGCTGGAAAGGCGATTGGTCGGACGACAGTCCGATATGGACACCGCAGTTGCGTGAGATGCTTATGCCGCACGGTGCTTCCGACGGTGTTTTTTGGATCTCCTTTGATGATGTGCTGAAATATTTCGATTGTATCGATATATGCAAAACCAGAGTCGGTTGGAGCGAAGTGAGATTACGCGGCACATTGCCACCGCTCTCGTCGCTGAGGCATCTTTCTTGCGTACTTCTCACGGTGCTGGAGCCGACAGAAACTGAATTTACACTGTTTCAAGAGGGTCAAAGGTACTTATGAATCAAAGAGAATGATAAGCGACGAACGTCGCGAGCAAACATCGTCTTATGTTTTGTTTCTTTTAGTAGAAATTATCGGGTTGAGTCTTAAAGAGGATAATCGTTACATTCCCAACCAAAAGTGAGATTCGAAAATAATTCCGATGACTTCCCGACGGGATACAAATTTGAAAAAAATTTAACGTCGAAAAGTTTCTAAGAACATCAATTTTGTGTAATAATCATTTTAAAAAGTTTTTAACAAATTAGTTTAAAAAAAAATTGTTTAACGAATCATCCGGTACTTTTATTTAGCAAAAATTTATCTGAGAATTTCTTGAGTTAAGAGAATTTTTTCAGTCTAATGCGCAGTGTACTTTCGAATTTGTATTCAAAATTCGAGAATTTTCAGGGATAGAAAGATAATTACGAAAATTAGAAAAAATTGTAAAAGAATTTATATTTATTCGGAAAAATTAACGGATCAATTTCTGATTAAAAAAATTTGGGTCACCGAATCATTCGTTCAACAAATTTTATTTAAAATAATTTATTAATAATTTTTTGGCATTATTTTGTCGATTTTCTTCACATTTTTATCCCATTGTGAAATTTTCGAAATTCGCGCAGAATCTCACTTTTAACTGAGACAGTAACGATACACTCTCTTTAAACGAAGAGTACATTGTAATAATGAGAAAAAAATGTACAATGCTCTTCCGAAAACAGTTATTTAGATCTCTGAAAAATATCGTCGATTCTATAAAATCGTCTCGTTGAAAACAGGAATTCGGAGAAATCTCAACGTTCACAACTCGATCTTTGTGTCGTCGTGTTCCGTACGCGTTCCGCGGCGGCGCCGGAAGTCGGCCGACTGGTTGAACACAGTAAGCGTCAGGTTCGCGGTTTCGTCGGATGTCACAAGATGTTGGAACGCGATCTCTACATCGTCGTGTGTTTGGCGTTCAATCATTGGCACACCGGTATGGAGGATACGTCGAGTTATCCTGAATACGTTCTCGCGATTCACAGTTCGAAAAGGCTGTTGGTAGAGCAAATTTCACCACCGGCCTTCGTACTCGCCGACGCTATAATAAGTTTAACGTTAGCAAAGGGACAACGGCACGAGGTATGGAATTTGCGCGTATTAATGTTTTAAATTTAATCGATCGAATTTGCAATTATTTTTTGTTTTTATTTCACAGGGACGCGAAGGAATGACGGCGTACTATTTGACCAAAGGTTGGGCGGGTTTAGTCGTTATGGTGGAAAATCGTCACGACAACAAATGGATTCACGTTAAGTGCGATTGTTACGAGAGTTACAACGTCGTATCGACGAGAGGACAACTCAGAACTGCGGACAGTGTTCCCCCTTTACATAGGTAAATTTATCGATTATCTCGAATTCGGCAATCGAATAAAAATTAATGTTTTACCGTTTTTTTTTATTTTCCAAAGGCAAGTTATCCTCGTGCTGACGCAGCTGGAAGGCAGCGGTGGTTTTTCGATAGCGCATCGTTTGACTCATCGTCTCGCTAACAGCGGGAATCTCCACGATTGGGGTCCACCGGATACCCAACACTATCCTCAGATCGACACGCAAGTGGAGGGCCTTCACAGTCCGCGATTAATCACCTGAATCGTCAAAAGTGTAACCCCGACGTGCGCGTTTTACTTCGTAACGAGGAAAATCGACAAAGTTACGTTACAACATCAAATCTTCGGAATCTCTCCGGTGGATTCAAGAAACGTTCTGTGAACCGAACATTTGCCGTTTAACGCACGAAACCGACAAATTCATCGAAGGTAAAGAAAAAAAGAAAATTAAATAAACACAAATATTCGTCGTAAGTGTATATCTACAGAGTGACGACGATATACGGATAATACTTTGCTTGCAATATACGAACAAACAAAGACACAATTATTTTCTCAACTTAACGATTAAGTGTCTGTCGTGACGAATATATTCGAAGCGTCGAAGATTCTCTTTCGATATTAAGATTCATAGATTTAAACGAACTTTTACGATAATTTTTAGTTCTTTTTTTTTTTTTTTTCTTTCCTCGTGTTTATGGAGTTTCTTGGAGTGCAGCACGAGCCATGACCACATGAAACTTTACATTGAATCTTTTTTTTTTCCTATTTAACACCTCGTGTCGCATTTACTTTACAACGTGTCGAATTTTGTTTTTCTTTTTCTTCTGGCAAACCTCCCGATTTAAACAACGAGAGGATCGACTTGCTATGGATATTAGTGTATTGCTAAGATACCAAAGATGTTCGCAAGAAGTTTGGGTTATGCTGTCGATTTATTATCTCCGATAGTGAGACCGGAAAATTATTCTACTCTTTCACTCGATCGTTAAACACAATATCTTCTCAGAGACGAGAATCGCATATTTTTTGTGTCGTATTGATAATTCTGATTGAAGAGCAAACTGATTCGCTCCGATTCTGGTTATTATGCTCTCTTATTATTTCGTTGTTGTTGTTTTTTTAAATCAATTGTGCAATTTCCTCACTTCGTTTATCAGTGAAAATCAATTTTTTCGCATCGTTTCGATCGAATATCGAGAAGAAAGAATTGACGAATTTTTCGTAGTCTCGGATTCCGATAAATTATCACTCGTCGTGAAATGGAACTTTTATCATGTTGAGACACGTTTGCATTGGAATAAATACTCAAAACAATTAAAAAACAAAAAAAAAAAGTAAAACACTAATTAATTGAGAGATTTTTGCATAATCGATATTAGCGGGAGATCGTCTGTGTTCTATTGTTAATTATTACCAACCGTTGTTATGGGTAATTATAGTTTCGTTGCATTTTTTACTTAATGTTAAGAATTCGTGTGAAGGCATCGATTGTGACTCGGTAAACGTTTTTTCCGTGGCTTTTCCATCGTACTACGATAAAATATTAGAAAAAAAAACAAACAGTTTAACAGAAAAATAAGAGGCGCCATGACGTAAATTAAGATATAGCGCAACGTTGCCACTGTACGTTGTGACGTTACCATTAATCTTTGGACATCAAAAAAAAAAAAAAATGAAATAAAAACAGAAATTATTAAGAGAAAGTTGAAAAAAAAAAAGAAGTGGTTAAAAACGTCAAACTGCCGTATTCCAGTGTCCGCAGCGGACAATGGTGAAAACGTACATGAGGCCCCGTAGCGCACAGCCACTATTTCGACAGTCGTTGCATTTAGATCGAGAGAAAGAGAGATTAGAGAGAAAGAAAGAGAGAGAGATTGTCTGCACCCTATGTACTACATATGAACGTGGTGATGTGACAATATCTAACGCTGTGATCAGTCGATCACGTTTTCTTGGACGAAAAAAAAAAAAAAAAAAAGGAAAAAAAGAATATAACGCCGGTTTAAGGTGCCTGCAGATGTGATGAAAAGGCTGCTTCGAGTTTATAAGACGTTAATAAGAAATAATAGATATTAGTTGAGTCTCCAAGTGATCCCACCGCTTTCCGTCGCTTTTATTCATATAAAAAAAAAATAAAAATTTCACGACACAATTCAGTTTTCCGGCCGTAGAAAATTTTTCCATAAAATCCGTATCGGGCCTAAAGTTTCATCGTAATTTTTTTTTTTTTTTTTTTTTAATATATCGTCAGAATTGAAATATTTCATTATCGTTCGGTGGTTCAATCGAAGTTAATAGTTCGAGATAATTCGAGATAACGGTGAATGTTCCAGTCGATGAGAGGCATTGAAGTATCCGATATTAATCGTTGAATTTATATATCGAGGCGTCCGTGAAAATCACCAATATCCTCGATTTGTTTGTCGCATCTATTCTTATTGAACAAATAAAAAAAAAAAACAAAAAAAAAATTAATTGATTAATCGATGTAATGAAAGCTTTAAAATTATATTTGACCCTCTGATTGACAATACAAAAGATATTAAATACGTATTCGTAAATGAGAAAAAAAAAAGAACATATTTTTTCACCGCAAACGAAGAAAAACTCTATCTTAATAAAAATGCATTATTCGATTCGTCGCTGGAACATTCATTTCGATATTAAAACGTTTGAAACTTCGTCTCGAGCGAACTTCGTCACGATCCAAGGCACTCACAATGAATTTCTTTCGTCAATCGTAGTAGCAAATGCAATCACACGCTTACAGAGATACGCTATTACTGAGGAAATTATAGAACAAAAAAAAATAAAAAGAAAAACCACACATACACATGCGCGCCGCCGTTTTTTTGGCGAAAAAAACAAAAAAAAAAAAAAAGAAATAAAGGAAAAAGAAAATCCGAAGGATTATTGAGCAGACCATTTGTGCCATACAACTGAACATTTAGATCCAAGAAAAAATAGTGATCGATAATAATTTTATAGCGAAAAAAAAAACCATTCCATTGGCACGTCACGATGTACCGGGAGACCCTTTTTTCTCTGACGACACAAACAACAAAAATTCTATTTTACATAACGCGTAGTCGGCAAGGGAGTTAATGTTATACGAGATATTGTATGAAAAAAAAAAAAAAAAAACAAAAAAACAAACAAACAAACTGCGATTAGATTTTATTTCGTCTCGTTGACGGAGATTCGTGATATCACGTGACTCCGTTAACGAGTTCGATTTGAGAAATGCACAACCAAATAACATAGTAAACGGACAAATTTTCATCTTCGTGTGTCTGGGATATTTTATCATCGGAAGATTTTCACGTGGATTTGAATGTTTTAGGAAAAATTCCAATTGTAAATATGAAAAATGAAGTTGAAAAAAAAAAAAAAAAAAAAAAAAAAAAAAGAAAAATGATTAAAAAAAAGGCGTAAGGATATTTATTATATCGTGATAGCGGAGAAGATGAAAGAGAGATGATGATTGGAAGATAAAACAATGAGGAGAAAGCTTGAGAGAAAGAGAGAGAGAGAGAGAGAAAAAGTTGAAAACAAAGAGTGGAGGTGGCAATAAGTTTAAAGTCGCACACCGCTTGCGTTACGTTTGAGTTTAATTTGCATGCGCTTCTCGTCGTCGCTGTCACAGCGTTAAACTATACGATAACGCCGTAATGACTTATTATATTGAAAAAGTTAGTAATATATTGGAGATTGATAAAAAAAAAAAAAAAAAAAAGAACAACAATGGGTCGTTGAGGGTACGAGTATCGCTGAGATTATTGAGAAGTATGTGAATAAACGCAGCGATTGGATACGCGAGTTTTTGCCGAATTTCGCAGTTTCTTGCTTAACCGCCGCGCTACATCGGTGTGAAAAGAATAGAAGATAAAAATTACGCGTCCCCTTAAATCAATGGTGTCGCTGCGAAAGAATTAAAAAAAAAAAAAAAATTTAATATGAATGTGATATCCAACTTTTTCAATTGCCAACCGAATCGATTACACGAAATTGTGTATAATTACGCTGGTCCCCGAATAAAACTTCTAAGAGACTCAATACTCGATACTCGTATCGTCTCTGCGTTTCCCCGACGTACCTAGACATACTATATTCTTAATATGTGAAAATAAATGAAATACGTGTCTCACTGTATTTGTATGATAGAGGATAATGTAACGGTCTCGTGACGTCGTTGTCGAGCACCTCGTCGTAATCCGAACGAAAAAAAAAAAAAAAAATGAAAAAGCAAATCTACCCTTGTACTCTACGTGTGTACCGCCCCGTTTTGTAACGAGGTTTTTATTTCCTTGAAGGTGCGGCTGTAGCGATGTAATAGATCAATTCGCGGTTTCAATACCTGCCTATGTCTGCCTGCCTGCCCGCCTGCCTATCTGTCTGCCTGCCTATGTACGGACGGACTTTGAAAAAAAAAAAAAAAAAAAACTCCGAAACAAAAAACGACGAAAAAATGTAATGTATAGGCGAGAGGTTTTTAGCGACACGATATTGTCCGTAAGTCCATTACACCGATCCTTGATCATATCTAGAAAAAGAAAAAAAAAAAAAAACACATACACACGAACCAGCAATCAACATTTGTGATAGTCCGTGAAAAGAAAAAAAAAAAGATCTGAACAACAACTTGAATGAAAATTAATATTCCCTTCATCATGGAAATATACAACTGTATTATTATTATTATGATTATGATTATTCGATTGAAAATGCATTAAGACGCGAAGCAGCAGACACAGAGCTGTACGTAAAAAAAAGTTTGTCTTTCGCGTATAACTAACGTTTACTACCGTATAATAAAAAAAAAAAATGATATCGAAATTGTGTTGTCCCCCAATTTGTATCGTGTAGGCACGTTTAATAATAAATCGAAATATTATCTAAGCAGCAGTTTTGTTTAATGCGAAAATGAGTTTACGTATAGAAACATTTCATCCCCTTAACATTTTTTTTTTTTTATGGAAAGAAAATTGAACTTTGTACGCAAAACAGCCGGAAGGAGCGCGAGTATCGATACCGTCGGCCATCGCCTCCGGAATCTGGAAAATATCAAAATTACAAGATGGCCTCCGCAATGGATATTGACGACGAAGGAAGCGATTTGCCGACTTCGAGTAGCGGCAAAGGAGACAAAAAGCGTTTCGAAGTGAAAAAGGTATCGTAAAATACAAACTTTAATAGCGTTACAACGAATCGAAGTTACAGACGATAAACGTTATGACAAATGTCGTTTTCTAACCTGTCTTTCTCGGCGCTTTGTCATCATCGTGTTTCGCGGTTACGCGAATGACACTTCGCATAATTAAAAATACGTTTTTGATGTTTTTCCTTCCAGTGGAATGCCGTCGCGCTGTGGGCGTGGGGTAAGTTTTAAAAAATTACATCGTTCCGTCATCGATTGATATTTACGATGTTTTTCGGAAAATCGAATGTCAACAAATCGTCGTAAAAATACGAGTCACGAAAAATTTCATATTTTTTGTCACTCGCAGATATCGTTGTGGACAATTGCGCTATCTGCAGGAATCACATAATGGATTTGTGCATCGAATGTCAGGCGAATCAAGCGTCGGCGACGAGCGAAGAATGTACCGTAGCTTGGGGCGTTTGTAATGTGCGTTTCTAAAAATCGAAAAAAAAAAAATTGTTTTTTCTTCTAGAAATTCTTCTAGACAATGCCTGGAAGATTTTTAATATCGCAAACGACACACGTCACGTGTTATTATATACACAGCGCACATTTTATAATTGTATAAAATTTCTTTGGCTCTGCAGCATGCGTTCCATTTCCATTGCATCTCTCGTTGGCTCAAGACACGGCAGGTCTGTCCGCTGGACAATCGCGAATGGGAGTTTCAGAAGTGAGTATTGGCAAATTATGCTTCAAAAATCGTTTGAAGCGATTTTGCCGTTTAATTTTATTGCGTAAAGATTAACCGGATAAGGTGCGCCATGAGAAACCAGCGAATAGCCAGATATTTATCATTTTTTTCGTTTCTCCGATTAATAAATTTAGTTAAAATAAATCACCGATAATTCGTAAACTTTTCAGCAAATTTTATCTTGCAATCGTCTCGAAATATAACGGACATTTTTCTCACTTTTTTGCAATTTTTCACGAATATTTTTGCATTTTAAAGACGCATCGTAAATAATGTTTAGCGCGCACCTGCGATATCGAACACATAATTGAGCGATTTAATTCGCATTCTTGTGATAAAAACTTCGCGATTTTAAAAAAAATTTTGTCGTTACTCAGGTATGGGCATTAAAACAGTGTTCTCAATCGCCTCTCACCACGGAGCCCTCGAGGATTGCAGCGCCGGTTGCGGTTTAATTTTACCGGGCGTCCGATTGTCGCTGACAATAGTCACGTGACTCTCGTAGCTGCGATATCGCCTTTTCGAGATTACCATCGCGAGTATAACATTGAAATTTCTGCGTTTCCGCGTTTGAACGAATGCACTCACCGCAATTTAAATAATATAAAGATGTAATCGATACGAGATATTCTTGGCAACGTTTTATTGATTCTCAAAGCCTTACGGAAAATCACGAAATTTCATTTGTTTCTACTTCTTACGAAAACCTATGTAAAATGTAGATATAAGAAAAAAAAAAAACACGAATAAAAATAATTTGTCAAAAAAAAAAAAAAGAAATTACAATTTTTTGATTGTCCTTCGATTTCCGGTCGCGATGCGTTACGGATAATTACGAAGAAGATCGCTAGTTTCTTCGTAACGCAATTCGCACGTGAACACTTCCGAGGAGTGGGGGAATTTCTGAACCGTTTAACGCCTTGTCGACGACAACTATTCAAGCGAAAGTCTAGACTGAACGTGCGCCTCGAGGCGAACGTGTCTTTTTCATAATTTTTTAACCCTTTTTCTTCTCTCCACCGCGAGCGAAGAAGATCCGATTATCCGGTCTTACCGCACGGGCTGTACTCGGAAGATGGAAAAGTTTTGTCCTGTCGAGATGCGTACAGATTGCTCTCGCTATTCGCGTGCCTATATACGTCATATATATTTTTTTTTATAGCGTTTCGAAGTATTGTTAACCTTTTCTGAACATAGTCGTTGCTTTGTTTTTGCGCTGAGTGCGCATACAGCTTTATTAATTTCATTTTAAATGCGTAGAACTCGAATTAAATAGGTCGACATTTTCCACGGTAGCGTTGTCAATACTTTTCCGCCGAGGACACTACGGTAGTCGAATAACTGGCTTCTAATCCCGGCATACAGCGAAAATTACATCCTCGAAAAGACCAACCGGAGTATTACCGGAGGTTCTCGTCTTCGCGTCTTATACGTTGGGTTCTACCATATAAATAGGAAGGCCTCCTTCGTTCAACTCTTCCAACTCTATTCTCTATCCCGCAGACTCTACTCTTTTATACCTCATCTTCATCCTCTATGGGGCATCTATATATATATATACATATCCACGCAACTACTATACCATATATTCTTATCTCTCAGTTATGATTTACTAAATAAAAGGAGGATTTTCGAAACCTTGGCTGGCAACCGCGTGCTTGTGAATAGAAAATTGTCTCTGCCAATCGAATTCGGACAATGTCCATACGGGATCGTAAAAAAACTTCTTTTTTTTTCCAATCATCGTACTATAACCACGAATAATCTTTAAGTTTTTAATCCTGTACTCATCCATCGTGACAGCACCGACCATCTTGTTTTATTCAATGTTATTATTATTTGTAACGGCGAGCCGTTCAAAAGTGAAAAATAAATACACACAACAATGTCGATTATTCGAACATTTCGTCCGAAATGGACCTCCGGTTATAGATAGTTTACAAATCTGTCACTGATAAATATTGAATTCTTTGCTATTAAGCACTCAACTAAGCAATTAAATTACCAAATTAAAAAAGTAACGGTCGAAAGTTCGATTATTATATTCATTATTTTCTGTCATGGTGCTTATCCCCACTCCCCGTTTGGGTATTCTAATCACGTGGGCCCGCGACCCCGTACGCGCTTCATGCATCTACTCAGTAAACACGGGACTTTCGGAGTGTTAAGTGTCAATCTTTGTTTTTCCGCGCGCATTATTTGACACGGTGCTTATCTCGATCTGTGTTTGACTCGGCGTTTGCAATACTATTTTTTGTAGTGATATGTAGTGAAGTGTTTTTTCCTGTCGTCATGCGGCCCCCCGAGGTGGTTGGTTTCGTTCGTGAAATTGCGTGAGACAAGTAAAAGAGAAATCTTCCCGCCTACTCGTTCCTTCAGTCATAGTTTTGCAACATCGTTTCGAGAGCGTTTACTTGGCGAACGAACGTTCGGGAGATGGAATATAAATACGATTTTCGCTACCGGTGAGCGTCGGCGGGGCAGTAGTCAGGTGTCGCAAGCTCGCTGTCGGTGAAATCGGCAGACCCCCCACCACTCCGTGGCAACAACGATGGGGACAGAGAAGAAGACTTCGCGTGGGGTGAGTGATAGTCGGTAGTCGCGAAGGCCTCATTTCCGCCGGAAACAGAAGCGTCCTCCCTTACTCCTTCCTTCGCCTCGTTGCTCGATGTGCTTTCTCTCGGCTCGGGAAGGAACCCCGAGAGGATTTCGTCAATCGTCCGATGCTTCTCTCTATTGCTATTTCGAGACAGAAATGCCCGGGCAACAAGCAACTTGCAACCTGTCCACCTGCGCTACGGGCGCTTCTCTCGTTGGCGAGATCCTCGACTCCTCCGAGGCCGTCGCCAACAATCGAATTAAATACATTCCCGAGAATCGTCCAATCGCGCGGAGAAACCCCGAGGTAAAACCTCCGTCTACTTTTGCTTCCCGACCGTTTCGCCGATTCAACCAAACAGCCCACCAACGGTAAGCAGTAAAACTCATACCATTCGTTTTCTCATTTCGTTATTTTCCGCAGTTTTAATCAGTGCGACTTTCCTCTTAAACGCCCCTTTGCCCCCTCCTCCGCCTTCCCTAACTCCTCCTAACGCTTTCCCACTGTCCGATCGCCACACGAATTCCCGTAAAACTCGTTGAATCTTTACCCTTATAAATTGTAATTTTTATGAGATAAAAAGATGTAAAAAATGATAATATTGAAAATAATTTTTCGATGCGTCATAAAAGTTATTGTTTGCTCGTTATTTGACAAATTCACGTTGCTGCGCGACACGAGAAATAATACATCGTAGATAACGAAATTTTTTTTTTTCTTTCTTATTCGACATTTAAATACGTTTTTTTTTGCTGCAACCGTTTTTTCTTACATTTCATTGTTTACTACAATGATTATGATTGTCGTGTCGAACGATAAAACATTCATAGATAGTTTTCATTATTCAAAGCGCTCCAAATTTTCGCTGCTTTACTTGAAAAATTTTTTAACGGTTTTCGGGCCTATAAATTCGTATATTACGACATATTTTTTTTTACCGATAAAAAAAAATGTTTCTGCTTTTTTTTTTTCAAAGCTGCAATCATTTTTCGTCATTTTAGGTTTCGTTTATGTTTTTTCGCTCCTTGGAGTTACTTGAATTCGTTATATTTAATAAATTTAATTTGCCGAACACGAGGCACACGAGTGGTCGTCGAGACACGCATGGCGCAGACGTAGAATGTGTAGGCGTTGTATACACGTTTCGTTGCATTATTTAGAGGTTTTTTATTTTTTCTTCCCCGGCTTTCGGGGAAAGACGAAGACCAGTGCAGAGCCATCCATTATCCTTGGCTCGGGGCTTCGATAAATCCGCGAGGCGGTGTACCGGGGTTGGGACACTGCTGTGTTTGGCGGATATATCAAGGATTCTTTCCTCCGAGCGTCGACTCTGCGTGCAACATCCCGCTTTACCCCCGTTACCGTTGTACCCTTTTCTCACCCAACGCTCTCTCTCTCTCTCTCTTTCCACCCGATACTATCCGCGATCTCGTGGTTTTTTTTTTGCAACGTCTTACTTCGTCTATCTCGCCGATTTTGTTTTTCTCGCACCTGTATCCTATTCGTTGCGTAGATTCCTCTCTCAGCCAATCATTTTCGTTCCTTCCGCTCGCCGTTACCTTTATTTTTACACGTGAACCATTCGGATAGATACATTTCTGCATTTTTCTTCGTAAGCCAACTGTAGTGTTTAGACAATTCGTATTTCGCATAACAGAAAAAAAAAAAAATTATTCCGATATCCAATTCACCGATCGCGCCCTCCGCAAAAAATCGATCGTTACTCCGAATTTTCGATTTATCGAACTTCGAGGGTTCTTGACGAAACGTACCAATTGGCGAACACTGTAAGGGAAGATTTTTTTTTTTTTTTTTTTTTCTCTCGGAGAAATTTGTATTAACGAAGATACGAAACTGCAACAGTTTGATGCGATGGGGAAGTTCCCTCGTCGTGAGTAGCGGAAGATGGGAAGTTCGGCTTCGAACGCATCTTCGTCAGGGTGAACATACACTCGATAGGCCAAGTGAATGAGAGGCATAGAGAGGGCGGAGAGAGAGTTTCACGGTGGATTCGAGGAGAAGGGTGTTTCTCGTCGTTGGCTGTGGGGCTGCTGCTGGTGGCTACCAGCAACAGCGGCAGCACGATGGACTGGCTGACCGAGCAGTAGCAACAAAGGCTTCCTAAGAGCCCTTCACTTGCCCACCCATCCCGCTCTCTCGAGCACTCACCCTTTCCCCCGGCTTCATCATTCCCTCCTCCTTCATCTCCTTCACCCCGAAAGCATCCACAACGCCAGCCGCTCTCTTCATCCAACCTTTGCGCGCTTCTCTTCTGTCTCCACCGCATCCCCGACTAGTCACGACGTGCTCTCGCCCCCCTCGGCAACAACCTCTCACTTCGTGACGTGATTGCCACCCAAATGTGTTTACCCCGTAAACCGTATCAAACCGTCGGTGTGTACGCGACTCCTCTCTCTGCTTCGACGTACTCTCTCCGATGGCGACTCCGAGAGCTGTAACAACACTACCTTCGTTTTTCTCCTCCACCGACCCCGAGCACTCTCTACAGTTTCTTTCCATTTCGTCGCAATACATGCATTTTTGTTGAAACTCCTTTTTTTTTTTTTTTAATTCGACGAAAATATTAGTTTTTATTTTGACTTCTTGGTGTAAGGGTTACTTCTTTCTTTTATTTTTTTTTTCGTCTGCGAAAATCTTTGTTTTGAAATACGAACTCCAAATTACTGAAATTATTTTTCTAGATATTTTTACTTTTTCGAGATGGTATTTGGGATAATATTTGAAAAATTGGAGTTTTGGAAATATTTTTGGAATTTTTTATTTTTTGGTATTTATTTAACAATGAATATTATCTTCTTTAATATTTATTTAACAATGAATATTATCGTTTACAACAAAAAAGAATCGCGGAATTTGCGTTTCGTAAATAAATCGATTTTGTAAGATTTTCGGAGTTTTTTAATGTTTGCTAATCCAAAATATGCATTTTTTATTTCGTAAAATTCTTGGGGCGCGTTTTGATTTTTTTTCGTTAGATCTGATAAGATCTTCGAGATTAAGAGATCTAAAAAAACTGAAACGATTTTTTTAAATACATTTGCTATCGGAGATATGGGAAGGATATTCAACACGGTGTTTGTGGAACTCCCGGCGGTCTGTATTTGTAACAACTCTTCCATACCTCGAAGAGACAAATAGCCGAATGAAAACGAAAAAATATAGCGAGGGGCATCGATACGTGGGTGATAATGGTCCACGCCCAGACCCCGAAGAACCGTAGATGATCGGGTCTCACGTCGGCGCGTGATTTCTCCAGAGTGTTGACTGTCCACAGTGCTATGTTCACTACTATGAGAAACGTTATCAATTCCTTTCCCGGTTTCGCGTTCGAAGACGATCTCCTTCGCCACGCGATCTTAAAAAAAAAAAGAGTTAAAACAAAAATCAACGATTTAAAATGCAATATTGCGTGTTTAAAGGGTAAAAAATATGCGCGCCGTTCGTAAGCATACGACGTTCACCTTTTGGTCTTTACGAACGCGATATATGTTGAATTTTCGAAATCGACGAAAAAAAAAAAAAAAAAAATTCTCGATTCCATTTTCTTCGAAATTTTTTCGAAAAAATATTTAATTTCGCTTGAAATTTCGATACGATATTAAATCGATATCTACCTTAACGAGAAGCGTTTGACTCGTACTCTGCACGAGTGCAATAAAATCCGCTCCCAACGATAGTCCCCAAGTTGGACCCATCGTTAGTATGCCACCAACAGCGCCGAATAGACAATGCAAGTAGACTCCGGCCTGAGCGGCCGCGAGAAGAGTAGAATCGAGATGAGGAGTCGGTTTTCTGCTTTTTAGTTCGAGTTGTCTTAACTTCGATGCACCACCGATGGCTGCTATAGCGCCTATTTTTTTTAGGTGAAATTGAACATTAAATAAAAAAATAACAAAAGTTTCGAAGAATTTTCTCTGGAGATTTATTTGATTTCTTAGCAAACCTGCTATCAAAATTGCTGTTTCAAGAGCCGTAACCTGTTCGATAGCTATCATTGGCTTCGATTCTTTCAGTACGAAAAACATTATAAGACTCAGGACTGTCGCTGCAATGACCAATATTCCACCAAAAAGGCCTCTGGAAAAATTGAAACGATTATAAATCATTGATCGATGATCAACCGATCATTAATCGATTGATGATTTATTGATCGGTTAAAATTATTTTTTTTTCTTTGGTATTTGATGGGTTTTCAAGGGCAATGTACCTGTGAGCACTACTGCAATCGATACTCAGTTGATGCAACGATCTCGTAACACCGTCGTTCTTGACGACGACTTTCTTGTCAACGCGCTTCCACATCTCAAAGAGTATCACCGCGCAAATGAGACTGAATTCTATAGTGCAGGGAAATAGAAATGGACTCGCGTCGCTGAGCAGAGTCTTGAGAATACCGTCATCGTCGACCTCGTGATCGTGCAGTTCCAATTGAGCAATTTCGTGTCTCGTTTCTTCCACGAGTGCCTGAGATTTATTTGATTTAAAGCGACATGAAAGCTCTGTATTATCTTTTCAATCGCAATATCCCGACAGTGAAATGTGAAAATGCCTTCGAGATCGCAATTTTTGTTTAATAACAACATTTTTCTTGTACATCTATCTTTTCATCGGTAATATTTTCATTCTTAACGAAAACAAGCGAATTATTGACGAATTTTTAATCAACATTTTTATTTTTTTCGTTCTTCAGCGCAAACAACTTTTTCATTTCCGCAAAAAACTTTTTACATATCTTTAAGATTCTTTTCAACGTTAATATTTTATTTCGAGACGAAAATCCGCAAATTATCGAAAAAATTTTAATCGGAAGTCGAAATTTGAATTTTTTCGTTAATTTTCGCAAAGTACTTCTCACGCATCTTTAAAATTCTTTTCAACGTTAATATGTTATTTCGAGACGAAAACACGAGAATTATTGACAAATTTTTAATCGGCAGTCGAAATTTTCATTTTTTTGGTTCGTCATCGCATAGAAATTTTTGCGTCTTTTCAAGATTATAGTCACGTAGATCGCGAATGTACCCCGCGTCCGCGTACATCCCCGCGTGTCATCATCGGTATGTCTTATTTCGTCAATTATTTGATCCTCGAACGTTTACGACTCGTTACCTGAAGCCACTCGCAGAGATTCGTGGCGATCATGTGCATCAGACCCAATTTGGCGAGAGCGCCGTGCTTAGCGAGTTCGAGGTCCTTGCTGTTGAGGAATATGAAGTGCATTTGAGCGGTAACCAGTAGAAGCCTTGCGCTCGGTGTAATAGCCCTGAATGGACCACCGGACGCTATTTCCGCACCGATTTGCAATCCAGTAAAGACTAACGATCCAGCGCCGAATCCGACGGCCCCCAGTCGTAGGCAGAAGCTTCCGTATTGCTGCGCCTGACGGCAACAGTTTTTATCTTTCTATACTTTTTTTTTCGTCTTTTTTTCCCCCTCATTCTTTACTTCTACTCCATCTGTTCGTTTACTTCCCCCCCGTGCGCTGTGGCTTTCTCTCTAATTGTAATGGTACGCCAATCTCCTTATTGAAGCTTAATTGGTACGATAACAATTGTGCTTCAGTTACCTGAACAGTTCGAGATTTGAAGGCATAAGTTCCTTCCTCTTTGCCTCTTTGCACTAACATCTTCTTCACAGCTTTGTCTCGCAGCAATGTAGTGTACATTGTTATAACAAAGGCAACGCTCACCAGATACAGATATAAATAAAACCCCTGAAAACAATTGCAGCGTGAAATACAGCGAACTTATACAATTTTTCGAAAAAAACGATTTGTTTCGATCAATAAAATGGTATATTTTATCGAAATAATGTAAATTAACTAAAAAAAAATTTTTGATTAATGCAATTAATGTCTTTTGAGAATGAATTATAAAATTAAAATCAGCAAAATGGGTGATTAGAAAAACCGAATTGTGATTTAGCAGATATCTGATAATTTATTATCGATACATTTTAATCTAAAGGAACTTCGATCGACTGATCGAAAAATTGACAAACAAAAATATCGTTTTGTTAATGAAACGAAGTATTTTATGAAAATTGCGAAAATGTGCTAAAAAAAATTTTTCGGCGAATGAAAAAAATTAATTTTATTAATAAAATATATAAAATTAAAAAGATCGCAAAGTGGGTAAATGGAGACATTGCGATTAAGTAAATAGCTGATATTGGCTTAAAATAATAATTTAATGGATATTCAATATATTTTAATATTAAGGGACTCCGTTCGGATGATTAAAAATGTTATTATCCGGTTTAGGATCAATTTTTCATTCAAGTAGAGCTTCTGGTTATTGGTAGCAAAATAAACTCGTCGAGTGGGGAAGTTAACGCGTTCGCGCGTTAACATAATCATCCCCTCAGCCCCCTTTCTCATCCCCCCGTCTGCTCATTAACGATCGCGCATGAACATAAAGTATTGTTACATAAACGAGAATAGCAAAGCCCGGAGGCTCGTTGCAGTGGGGTAGAAACCGGGGGGTTTGAAACAATAATAGAGACCACTCGTGTCCTACCTGGTCGAGAGCCGCCGGAACTCTGTGACTGACGCTCGCCGTCACCGGAACTGCTACACCAACTACGACCAACAATTTGGCGTATAGCGTACTCACGGTAGATACCAACTCTGCTCTATGCTTCAGCTTGTGCTGACGATACGACGACGAAGTTTTGATCTTCTGGCCTTCCGAGAATTTCCCTATTTTGACGAATAGAAAAAAAAATCACTTTTATCTTATCGTAAAATAGTTGGAAAAAAAAAAAAAAATCCGAAATTTTTGCTCCAATTTTATATTCGATGTTTCCGCTTGCCTTTTGGCAACGTTTCCAAAGCGTTCAGCGGCGTACTCGCCGTATTTACGGGCGTTAGTTGCAAGAGATTCGGATTGTGATGATTTTTTCGGTGATTTTCGTGCTCCGAATTTTGGGAACTATTGAAATTCGCTTGATTCCCATTGCCGTTTGTAACTGATGGTGAAACCTGAGGAAGATCCTGTTCCTGGTTAACGCACGATGGTAAAGACATGTTGCTACCGATTCCGGAGAAGAGAGCACTGAAAATACACACAGAGCGCGGCGTATATTATTATGCCATTTCATTGTGATATTCGAGTTTTGCGAACGCGGTTTCTGTGCGCCGCTCGGTCGTTCGCGTCGAGAGAGTTTCCGGGAACGCGACAGGCCGCAACGCGCAAACGGTGGCTGGTGAAACAACGAGAGAGCTGCTAGTCGGCATCGGGTGTCGGGCGCGTTCGCGATGTCACCAGCCATTGTTTCCTACTTCGATTCACCGTTGTTTCTCACGATCAAACTCGATTTGGCTTCGTTTACTACCTCCCGTACGAACGGTTACCTCTGTCTATGCGCGACGTGTACCCCTATTCACCGGATTATTCGTACGCGCGTTTCATTCGACTTATACTATTGTTAAAGTCATAGATGATGTCGTCGGTCTATACTTCTCCATTCACGTGACAATGCCGATCTGTCGAACGAGAAAGTTTGCATTGTATTTCTCGAAATTTACAGGATATCGAAGAATTTTCATATTCATTGCGGCATCGCCGATAGAAATGAATAAAAAAGTTATCTTATTTGCTTCTAATGGACATTAATTTTCGAGGTATTTAACTTGGAGAAAATGATTCGTTATTTGCAGGTTTCGAAATGCTCCATTTTTTTTTTTTTTTTTCGTTTAGAGTCAATTTTTTTAATGTCGCGATTTCCGGCGAAGCTTTGGCTTTCCGAGAAACTACGAGAAAATTGGAGTATCTATCGTATGCTGCGGACTGAAATACGCCAAAGGATGTACGCGCCGGAGTTTCAAAACAGTCAAAGGCCGGTGAAAATAATTAAAAAAAGGGAGATAAAAAAAAAAGGATTTACGATTTTTTTTTTACATGAATTCGAAATTTTATAGAATAAAAAACTGATCCATTTTCCATTAAAAAAAAAAGATTTTCATCCATCCATAAAAAAAACCATCCGCTCAGTGGAGATACATTTTTTTCTATAAAAAAAAAAATACATTCATACTTCGGAGATACGTGTTTTTTTATGAAGAAACATTCATTCAATGAAGATAAATTTTTTTTTTCCATAAAATGTTATCAACAATATATTTCATCAACAAAAAATGTTCGTTAATCTTTTCTCGAATTAAGAATGCAATTATATTTTACCCGATAAGAGCTCTTCGATGATGCAGTATCGTATTGAGAGCGATGCTCTGTCGTCGAAGACTCGGGGTTCGTCCATTTCGTGGAACCGAGTAGCTGCAATCTCTTCCGTCGATATCGATGCAGGTGAGATTGTTGGTAGATCCGCGTCTCATCGGACACGATACGGAAGGTACGAAATTTGGTGGTTCTATCGTTTCGAAACTATCGAGAAAACTTAAATAAAAAAAAACAAAGCAACGAAAAACACGTGAAAAAAGGCTAATATTTGGGAAATTATATCATGAAAACTTCTGATAACTAAAAAAATGTCCGTAATGTCGCATCAAGATATTTGCTCAGCGGGACGTCTTCGTATATCAGCACATGACTATTCTAACGCATCGCAACAGCATTATTTAACCAGAAGGTTTGTTCGTCCGTTAGCATCGAACTGACGTTACTATTGCGCGTTCTCGCGGGTATGCAATTTCCATTGACGCGAATTAAATTTAGCACTCGACTAACGTGAGTTCAAAGGCTACAGAGCGATCGATGGAGAAGTAAGAAATAACAGATCGACTCACTTTTCGGTAACGTCGTTCGCCATTTGTCGTCGTCGCGTTTCAAAGTACCGAAAAGTAGCCGCAAGAGACGTTCGTCAACTCTTCTCGACTCTTTCTCGCGAACTTTTAGCCGGAGACTTCGGGAGGTCGAAGGTCCGAAGCGCGTTGAGAAACGTTGGTAAAAGTTTCTCTCTGCCGACGGAAGAATGCTCCGCAAACCTATCGGTGTTTGCTTTCTTTATTCGTCTTTAGACGATTCAAGTTTTACTCGCAGTTTCTTGAACGCTTTTACTTTTTTTTCTTTTTTTTTTTTAAGAAAAATCTTTGCGTTCGCGCGGAGTATATTCAGTTCGTAGTCAAAAACTCGGTTGATGTATTCCCGGTGAAAAAGCGTTCGACTGTTTTCGTTCTCGATATCTAACGGATCTCCAATAGGTTTTCTCTGCTGCCTTCTTCTTTGATGCTTCGTAAATTCCGCTTTGTCGAGGCGTCAAATTTCGTTCCGCTGTTGGATAAAGATTGCAATTTCACTGTTTTGACTCTGTTAACGTTGAGAGATAACAACGCTGTGACGATGGGGTCGACGAGGTCGTGCAGATACATCTGGATTCGATTTACGGAAATTTTAAGTGATCGGAGTCATTAACGGTCAGACGTTTGAGGCACTCGAATAGTAGTAAAGACCCAACGGGGTCGGACGATCGGTAGATAGAACGACGAAGGAGAGCAACTAAATCCGCTCTCTCTTCGGCTTCGTGTTTCCAGCGAAACTGGTTCAGATTTGTCAGACGAGGTGCATTTACGTTACTGCTTTGCCGTACAAATTAACAAGTCCACCTCCTCCTCGTTGTTGTTGGCTTTGGAAACTTTGACAAAACAAATGGAGTGGCGTCACCGGAATATCTGGATCTCTCTGATATCATGTATTTAAGGAGCGCGTATATTTTACTTGGAATATCGTGTTCGATTTTACTTGGTATATACATATACGCCACGGAAAAGACTACATGTACACGAGAATCTCGACTCTGAAATATTTACAAAAATTAATTCGCATTCGTTAATTTTTAAACTTGTCGCAGTCTATTTATATACTGTGTTAATTCATTTAGTTATTTAGCGAATAATTCATTTATTACTGTTATTTATTTTGTTAACGAATCATTTTTATCTACTATGGTACCGAGAAGTTTCGATATATTTTGAAAAACATTTCGCATACATTTCTTTTTATCAATACGCAAACAAGTGATATATAAATTCAATAATAATATAATTTATTATTTACAATGGTATTATTCGTATTTTAACAAAATTCAGTCCAATTTTGGGGTAAAATACATTTTAGAAATTTATTTTATTATTTTTAGAATATCGCAAGTGCTCCGCAGAGAAATAAAATGTATACATCGAATATATTAAAAATATCGTTGATTATATATTAAATTCGGCTTTTATAATTAATTGCTATATTAATCGTATAAAATGTTATATCTTTGCAGAAACATATTCTAAAATATATCCTAAATACACAATTTTTTGACGAAAATATATCGCATATACGTATTTTTTTGTTTTCTTGTTGTCGGATGTTCCTTTCGTTTATCACAATTTTTTTTGCAATTCTAAAATTAACCGCATTATCCGCATATTTCCGTCTGTGGCTTGTCCTCTGTCACTTAATTATAGTGTAATAGACGTTTTTCATTTAATTAGAATTTATCTCGTCATTAGTTTATTTTTCACCATTTTTTCTATCTCTTTTATCTGCTTTGCTTTCCTTCATCGTATAAAAACAACCGCGGAGGTTTCCAAATATCGGTTCCGCGAATATTTTTCACATTGCGTTACACACAGAAAATCCTCGATTCACAGAATTTCTCTTCCGAGAATAATTCGAGAAAAATCACGAGAACTTGCGTGCTTTTACTGATTCGCCGTCTATTTCTGTCTATCGTCCGACTTTAGTTACTCCATTAAAGTGCAATAACACGTTTTAAAGATAGACTTTCCATTTGCCACGATCTTTTTTTCTCTTTCTTTCTAAATCGCGAAATTTGATCAATCAAAAGCGACTGTTGAGGGACGAAATTGTCGTTTTCCAAAGAATTAGTTCTGCAAATGTGTTTAACACAGAATCGGATAACGAGATTTCCGAAACTTAGAAAAAAAAATGTAATTCATATGTTCGAAAAAATGTATGTATAAATTTTTGGTAAAAAAAACTTTGGTTACCGGATGAATTGTTGACCAATTTTTTTTAAACTAATTTGTTAACTCTTTACAATTATTATTATGCTAAATGAATGTTCTTAGTACCTTCTGTACGATTCATTTTTTTCAGATTTTTATCCCATCGGGAAGTCTTTGAAATCTTCTCCGAATCTCACTTTTGACTAATAATTTAACGATACACCCTTCGTAAACAAATTAAAAGTGATTTGTTAATTTTCAGACAAATTTTACGAGAATTTCGATTTTTATACGAATCGACATGAATTTTATATTGTTAAATAAATAATACGTCAACGTTCAATTCTTAAAAAAAATTTACGAGAATATTTAATTTTTCAACAAACAACACCTTTATATTGAAATTTTAAACATATTGAACGTTAATTTCGAATCGATACCGATTCGAATTCGATATTAGCCGCCAGTCAGCATCGACAGAACCCCACCTGGGAAATCCCCTCCGAGTTCAAAGTATCGGGAGTCTTTGACTCTCATCTGCCAGGGATTTGACACGAAAAGTTTGTCGATACAATTGTTAAGACATTTAGACCCAAACTGCTAAGATACATCTAATCGACCGAAGTATGCGAGAATCATAACTCCACTCGGCGCATGCCGTTTCGTCGGAATTTTGCACCTTCGACTTCGTCTATTATTATCATTATTTCGCGAAAAAAAACAAAAAAAATCGATTATCGAAACGTGACAACAGTGCAAGGATTGTTCGAGGTGCAAATTCTCTCGGGGTTAATCAAGAAGAAATCTCGAAATTACCGACGATTGATGATGGGGGCGCGAAGAGAGCCAAGTGACGAAAGGGAGGGCATCAGGTAGAGGAGAAGCTTCGAGGGTTGTTCTCCGCCTCATCGAGAATATATATAGAGAGCAGAGAAATGCAGAATCGGAGAATGTTCAGGGGTTGGCGTGGTGGAGCGTCAACCGGAAGTGAGTTCGCCGCCCATCTGCGTCTGGTCTTCGTTCGGCGTAGCGTCGACGACGAACGACGAGGGGGAGGGGGTGCGGGGGTCGGGACAACGAGGGGGTAGGGAACAGGAAGAGACTGGGGAGAGGATTCGCGGGGAACCGGAAGTGCCCGGATATGAGTTTCCGGCGCGGACAATTTGCCGCGCGAAATTGAATGATCGACTCCGATAACGCGGTATTGGGTACGTACCGCGCGGATGTCTGTCTACGCTGGAACACGAATTATGTAGCTAAGTAATTTTTTTTTTTCTACCAATCTCTGTAAAGCCTCCGGCGATTCTTTGCGCCCTTAAAATCTCCGTTGTAGCGACTATACGACACTCCCGACTTGATGCTTGATCGACTATTCTTCTATGGCTAATGGATAGTTAAAGAAAAAAAAATGATTTTCGAGTACGAATTGAATACACGCGGGTGCTACATACGTGTATCCGTGTATGAGCGATGTATGCATCGATGAGTACCCGACACCCGGTATGAACAGCAGCAATATTTACAGTAGAGTAGGCGCAATCGTGGCACGTACCAATTGCTTTCGATCTCTCCCTCGTCGTTTGCAAACTGAATTCCCGCTCTATCGAGTATACTACGCGCTTTTGCCCACTTTTATCAACGTACGCATACACCCGCACACCCAAATACACTCATACGCATCCCCTTCGTTTTGCGAACGAGAAAGCAACATTCGAGAAACACACAAGGCAAAGCTCGCCGCGCACCCTTTCGCACTCTACCGCTCTCTCATATAGCGACGAACAACCCTTCCCACCCGTATATACACCCGCAATCCCGACTGGATGGCACCTTCGACATTCACAACCCCCGGAATATACGTACGCAACGCCAGAGTTCTCTCTCGCGTCACAGCTGTAAAACCGTACTATATATACGTAAACAGAAACCGCGGCTATTTACTTTATGGAAATTGTTTCACCAATTGAAATATCTATGTAGGTGAAGGGTTGCGTGTTTCCGGTCAATGCGAAATTATAGATCGCCTAGTCGACGATGAAATTCCTTCGATTACCGTTTTTCCGATTTTTTAACATCGGTTTCATAACATCGAGTAGGTCATTTTTATGCGCATACTAATTTTTGTTGTTGTAATAATCATTTTTTCGCCATGAAAATCGGTATTTTGAACGTATAACTTGAAAGATTTATTATTTTAAGTTACGTTTCCCGTTGGTGCAACCATCGTACAAAATTCATTCGATAAGAAAATTCTTTCGATTAGAATTTTAGTCGATACTTTTCGCACACTTATTCAATTAATTTCTTTGATTTTTGCCCGACGATAGAGGTCGCATTCTCTTCGTTTCGCCATCTGAACACATAAACACGAATACCTACATATAGATATATACGAATGGATCGCGGCAACGTTCAAGTTTTCATCGTTCGAAATTTATTCCAATATTTTCAATTAAAGTTGGACAAAGCCCGCCTGCGTTTGATAAGGCCGGGTATGGACGCTGGGTACGTGTTAGCCCGCTCCAGTTCCGAGGGATAAAAATAACGTATAACTTCACGCGCTGGTGATGCTACTGTTGCTGCTGGTGGCAAACGCGAGATGCGCGGCTCTCGTATATACGTCCGGCGGGGGAGGGAGGATGGGGAGGGGGAGGGAAGGGGGGGAGGGATGTACTGTCCCTCTTTCCCACCCCCGCGATTCGCTCATCCAACGAACCAACACACGTTTATATGTGTCGCGTTTGTTAGTTGCTTGAGAAGCTTTCTCGCTCTGGCGATGCATCGTAATGTTCAATCGATACAATCTTCGTAAAAATAACGTTTTTCCAACATATTTATATTCAACTATTAAAATAGAAATTCATAAAAAATATATCGTAAAAATCAATTTTTCGATTTATAAAAAAAAAATTGACCCCTTTTACGAAAATAATAATAATAATAATAATTGGCCCGAAAAATGCTACAATTCGAATGTGATAATAAGTGGCGCCGTTCCGTAATCCGCAAAAATGTTGGGGTTTGGTGATACGTCGAAAAAAAAAAAGAAAAAAAATGAGTGTAACAAACGAGTGAAACACGGTGGATGAATTGTTGGCGTTGTTGGTGGATTTTAGTAAAACACCGAGAGCGCAGCCGGCACGAAACGTGCGCGGTTCTCTGGGTACACGACGAGCGATAATTAGATGCCTGCCGGGATGGCCGCAGACGTCACGTGGCTGTCACGAGGGCTGTCACCCTCCAGTTAGCCACCCCACACGCTCTCTCCAACACTCGACCGACTATATCCCTCCTGCTATGCCCGCTGCTCGTTGCACCACTGCAACCCGAGAGACAGAATGAGATTCGCGCGTGTTTGCTGTTCCTACAAAAAAAAAAAAAACCCTCCCGAGAACGCGAGAACGTTTGCGTATTGTCTAAACTGGGAATTTCTATTTTTTTTTTTCGTGTTTTCGCAATGAAGAAAACGATAAATTTTTCATTCTAAATTACTCTTTGAGTTCGAGTCAAGCGACTGGAAGTTAATACGGAGTGTTTATGGTTGTCGAACGAGATGAGAGTTAAGAATACAAAGAGGTATAGGTACTGTAATCGGCAGGATAGGGGGTATATATAGGCTATATACCTACACAACGAATAGTTACTCGTAGGGAAAGAGAACTCCGCTCGAGAACGCGTCATTGTCGTAGAGGTAACAGAGAAAATGCAGGCGAGAGAGCCAACGAAGAACGACGGACAGCGGCATTGTGTATCGAAGCTGGCAGCGGCGCACGCGATCAATGGAAACCGATGAATGTCCTCCGCGTCCGTTCGCCGTCTCAATTCAACCGAAAAACGAATACCTAGCCATCGATACTTCGTTCGTCGTTCTCGGTGCCGGTCTACCGCGTTTTACCAACTCCGACTGCTATACTCACGAATCCTGATAGCCTATTATATATACACACACTGGTAATTAAAATCTTTTCAAATGTTACGATACCGCAATATTTTTTTTTTATTATTTCTTCGACAAAATCCTCGAATTCCTTTTTATTTCGCGGTGTATATTTCATTATCTCGATTACAAGGAAAAACTTTTTTCCAGTTTCCGAATTTATTTTATGCATTTTGTAGATTAATAATTTTTTTTAATTTGGTTTATTCTCTTATAAAATGTATTTTTTAAGAAATTTATTCATCTGTCTCTATGGAAATGTAGTATTTACTTATATATCATTTATATATAAAGAAATTATATGACAGAAAAATTAACAAATCATTTCCATTTGAAAAAAAAGTTAGTTAACAGGTTATTTGATAAACAAACATTTTTTCTCATTAATATGTTAATAACATTTCACATTATTTTTTTCCAAAATTAATCTTTTCATCCCCTTCCATATGCCTAATTTTTTTCCGATTTTTATCCCATCGAGAAGTGTTCGAAATTATTTTAAAATCTCACGTTTAGCCGAACTCTACCGCTATTACTACGTTACATACAATGCTGAACTTCAGAGTCCAGTGATCGAACATTTTTTCCAAGCGAACTTTGACGTAAGTCTTCATCCACTGGCGATTGTTCATTTACCGTTGCCATTCCCCCAGAAGACTTGATAAGGTAATATATCTCGTATAGTCAAAGGATCCAGTGAGGTCGAAATTGCCCCGCGGAGGTCGAGATTCGTCAACCGGAGTAGCGCGCGTAACGTGTCCTACCAATGTGTACAGCATACCGTGTATCTATGTAGATATGTCTCGACAATAGTCCCAATGTAGTATGTTATGCGTATAGGTGAAAGGGGGAGAAGGGGGGGGGGCGGATGCTCAGCGCAACAATTGATACGTGAGCGGGTATTGAACGAGAGACAGGTAACGCGGGCTGGAAAAGCCAGTAGTATAGTATTGGTATTGGAACGAGTACGCTGCTGCCTGGCTGCTTGCTTGGTAGCGCGATCAACCCTCCTGCCAGTTGACGTACACAAGCGTTCACCCATGTAGTGAGTTTCTCGTTGGTCGCGTAAAGGGTTGGAAACGTGTATGTGTGCGTAAAGCGTATATGTAGTTACCGAGTGGACTATCCGCGGCGGCTGATAGACAATCATCATTATGTTCCATCGTTATGCCCCGTACAGTTGCAACGAGCGACGGCCAGGTGCTATATGATTTCCAATGGTTCGCGTCGCCCGCGTCCTCTCGACTGTCCAATACTCAAGCCGTTATTCCGCGAGCGTATGAATTGCCGCTATTGAGTTCTCTCTTTTGAGAGAGAGAGAGAGAGAGAGAGAGAGAGAGAAAACGAGTGGAACTCACCAGCATCAGCTCACTGCCGGGTATAGAGAGAGCACTCTACCACGACACCGTGCGGGATTCATCGCGACACCATTTCGACACCCATTTTCACTCCAATATCATATTTTCAAGCCGACACTCTATTTCTCTCAATGACCATCCATCCGCGAAACGAAATATACTTGACAAATAGTCAAACAGAATAGGGGTCATTGATGGTTTTTCAAGCATCGAAATTCAATCATTCGCGTGTTGGTACAGTGGCACACGCGTTTCGAATAAATTCATGTTGGAATCGAACAATTTCGATGAGATTCCAGGCGAATCCGAGTTTCGTAAGCTTTAGCAATCTTTATCGATCCGGAAACTTCAATAGATCGCAAACATATCGGCATTGTATGATTTTTAAGAACTCAAACAGGATACCGCGCCTTTCGGACTGATTCGGACAAGTTATCGCCGCTCTGATAGCGAATCAGAGCTAATAACTCGCTCTGCTACGATTTAGTACATCAAACTTCGAAGGGTTAACGTGCCAAGTGGCTTAATGCCTTCGATACGTTATGCATGCGTCTCTTAGGATCAATTATGATTGATTAGCAGCGACGGTGGGCAGAGTATGATTCTTGGTTACGAGAGTGTAAGCGAGTAGTCTAATAGAGTAAAGATAGAGTCTCGTAGCGCACCGCAGCTTCGGCGCCCAGCAACCGGGTGGATTTCGCGGTGTGGAAGGACACCGGTAAACCAATACTAATACTCCATAGATATATATATGGCGATATATACATATATATCTATATATACGTGTGTATACTTGCCACCAAGAGTAATACTAATGAGAGCCCCGGGCGTTGTCGAGACCCTCGCGAAGCCAACTACTTCCAAGTGAATTAACCTCGAATTAATCTCAAGTTAAGCAAACCCTTGAGCATAGCTCGAGCGACGATCCACGTTTGCCAAGGTCTCCGCGTAGCCGAGGGTCTTCGTGCAACACGCTGGTGGATCTATCGTGTCGTCTCTGGTTTAAACTCTTACTGCGTAACGACCAAGTGCCTACCTACCTGCTGATGCCAAGTCAACCGTTTCGAATAACTTACGCATCTCCTCGTCGTCATAGTTGTATCGCCACTTCAGATTTGAAGCTATTAACTCTGGTTGCTCGTCTGCATTATACATATCTTCCTTCGAACTACTAATGGGATTTTTTTTCTGCATATTTATCAACATATCGATGAGAAAAAAATTAATTGGATATCGCATATGTCGGTAATTTTTTATTTATTTTTTTATTTTTCAATGGTCATATAAATGGTAAACAGTCTACAAGTGATATGCAATTTTTTACATGATTATCGTTTTTTTTTTTTTTTTTCTTCGAAATTGTGTATCAATTTTCGATGAAATTATACAGTCGTCACGTGGGGCAATTCTGTTTGGACATAAAGTACGATTTCGGCCCGATGATAGCCGCGTACCGGCATATCCACAGAGAATATTATTGATAACAGTGACGTGATGGTCTCCTCCTCCTCCTCCTCCTCCCCGATTGCAGATCAACGGATGACGAATCAAACTACCCTTGCATTCGGCTCGCTCGACGATACGCTTCTCGTACCTGCTGACAGCTCGACGTTTTCGAACTAACATTCGCGGACGTGGAACGTCCAATCGGTGAAATCGTTCGAAAGCCACTGATGCACGTAGCGTATCACGAATTTTCATTCCCTTCAGTTTTTTATTTATTTTTCACCCTCTCGTTCTCGTTCTCTTTCCCCGCGCGGCATTCTTGATCACACGATCGTTTTTCAAACCCATTCATGATTACGCATTAATATAAATCACCTTTCGCTCTCGATAATTCTATATATCTATCGGCTTTTTCATTTTTGAAAAACAATTCGCCGCTTTTTCAACGATACTCGATTTTATTCGCGTCAATAATGGGCGAAAAAATAAAAATCGCGGAGGATACGAAATTGATTTTCAGCTTGACGTTGAATTTTGAAAAATGACTTTTACAAAATCGGATCATATCGCAAAACACGAGTGATGCGAGGGAGTTGCACGGTGGCAATTTCCCACGACGGTGCTTCACGAGTTTTACGGTTTTTCGATGATTTTTCACGAATACCATTTTTTTTTTCGCCCTTCATAAAGATCGAAGCGAAAAATAACTGCTTTTTTTATTAAGCGCGTCTATTAATTTTATGGATTGTTACTTAAACGATAAATAAACGCTTAGTACAAATACGCAAATTATTAATAAAATTCGCAAAGACCTTTTTTTTTTTACAAATTATCGAAGTATTAGAAAATTCAATTTTTTTCAAATTTACAACAATGTATGTGAATTTCAATGCATTACAATTTGAAAAACAGTAATGTGGAAACCCTTTCCACGAAGTTGATGCAACCGTCGATGTGGTCACAGATCGTGCAGGTTTCGTCGACAACGAACCAATGTAAAATTAACGGCTCGCCTGTCTCGAAACCCGGACGTCTGCAGCCATAAACTGCGTATCTCCAACTGCAGATGATCGTTTTTCATCACTCGTATCTCGCGTTAGATGATCTGAAACATACAGAAATTCCCATAAGCTCTGTGTTATCGATCAGTAGAAATGGCGTAAACTATTACAAAGTTACGTTTGGTTTACTGCAGTCCAAGATTAGTTCCAACCTGAGATGAGGAAATCATTCGGAAACCCGTGAGTGGGCCTAAGGCTATATATCGATTTGAATATAAATTGACGACCCCCTCTGCGAACGTAGCTTCGCTATCTCTCCCCTACAGCTTCACGGTAGTTCAGGTTATCGTAATTAAAATTGGTGCCGGGCGCGTTGGATTACTCGATCGAAAATCTGCCAATTTATCAAGCAATCGTTGCACCGAATGTGTTTAACGTCACTCAAACTTTTCCAGATGAAAATAAGTCCACAAAATTAAAAAAAAAGCATCTATTATCCATACAACAAAACATAAATCTTTTTGTTTTCAGTAACGAAACATTACGATAAAAATAAAAAAAGGATTCTAAAGAGAGAACTTAAAAAAAATCGAAGTAACCATACATCAGAAAAAAAAAAAAAAAACAACTAAACAATAACAATGAAAATAGGAAAAATTCTTGAAAATTTGTAAGACATTACCTTCTTTGCTGATGTATTTACGAGGTATAATTATGATTAAAGGCATACAGGGGTAGAAGCCTATAAAGTACCTATTGTTTGCGAGTACATGTAGCGAGTGCGCCTTGGGCCTTCGAATGTTTGAAAGTGGCGAGCTGAAAGGGAGGATTCTACCACCGGTGGTGTGGTATGGTTTAGCCGATATATACTGTGCCTTCTCCGTTACTCTCTTACTACGCCCCGACTATCCACATCTCGTTTTCCTTCCTCCTCTCTCGTTCTCTGTATCCCGAAGCCTTACTCTCTCCAAGTTTCCTCATTCCCCATCGTCTATGCCCCGCATATTAGGTATGTATGCATCCGAGACGCAGTTAGTTACTGTCTGATCACAAGGGTGATTGCACTGCTCCGTAACAGCGTTACGTTATAGTAGGTTGAGCCTCGATATAGGGTACTTCCCCGAGCGCCGATATATAGAGTATCCTCCCCCGTCTCTGTATATCGCATCTCTCGATCGTAGGCTCTCTTCCTCGCACTCCCCTTTCGTACTGTAGCTGTAGAATCCTCGTGGTTGAACTATGCGCGCCGGTTTGGACGGCACAGTTTGCCACGAGCCGCTGGTGTACTTAACATAATTACAGTATACCCTCTGATACTCCGGAGGCATCGACGAGACTCCTCGGACGCGTGCCACAGTATTTCCATACAGGGAAAGGGCGTTTGATACACAAACTACTGTTGCGATGCAAGGAGAGATCCTATAATTGTTACTCTGTACAAACCCCGAGAATCTCGACATTGTATTCTGCTTACTTGTCGCATCTATAACGTCCTCTGTGAGATATACGAGAACAGAGGAGCTTATAGGACGCCGAATGAATCAATTCAGATGAATAGATAATCAGTTAATACGAAATAACTTAAGGGATGTTACAAAAAAATTAACTACGAAACAAAGTCGTAGCTAACTGTAGAATTGTAGAAAAACGGAGTTTCTTCGTAATGCTTTTGCGATATTTCACATCTACGCATCTCGTCACTACCCTTTGTCAAGAAAGAGAACACTGCGTAACGACGTGTGTAGAGTTTAAAAAAGGGCAAAAAAAAAAAAAAAATTTAACAGGCGTTACATTATAAGAATTTTTCAAACAAATCTGCTAAACCAATTCGAACTGTACCCCCAATCCTATCAATCGCAGGGTTTGAAAACGATTTCGCTCCCTTTTTTCGTCCCCTTTTTCGAAACTCCCAAATTCCTGCTATTCCCTTTTTCGATTTTTCACTTCCGTTAGTTTAGTCAAAGAATCCTATGAACGGGGATTTCCCTCTATATATATATATTTTTTATTCTTCATCGTCACTAATACCGAATCCGGTCAATAGACATAGTCTACTCACAAAGCTCTTGTCCCCTCTTTCACTTCGAAATTTCTCTTTTCTCTTCCGCGCCTTTTTTTTTTTTTTTTAATCTTCACGCGGTATGTACGCGACAGTCGTTATACGGATGATGTAGTAGTCGAGCGCGGGATTGAGAGGAAAGCGGCAAAAGAAAAGCGAGCTTCACGGGGTAGAATGTGAACGTCGAAGAGGCTTTCGCGAGTCGGTGGACGATGCGCTGTGTCGCTCTGTGTGCGTCTTTGTGTGTATATGCAGCGAGTTTATACGCACAGTAGCGATACGTGTGCACAAGTGTATTGAAACTGTAGAGAGATAGATGGAGAGTGGGGGTAGTAGAGTACACGTGTCGTGAACGCACTTTAGCTGGTAACAGACCGGACCGGCGGACTTTACGCTCGACGATCCTCGGACGTTCTAGCTGACCGAGTGCGATGAGCAACAGCACCAACAGCGGCAGCAGTACCACACCAGCCGCGACTGCGCTCGTCCTTCACCCTCTTGATCGCTTACCACCCTCTACGTTACTCTATCCATACCTTCTGTATATACTATACCCACATACATACTTATATATACGTGTATATATATATATATATATGCATCCTACGCTCTCACGGCAACGATGAAGCTTTGCATACTCTCGCTGCTTCAACCTCGGGACCAACCGCGCTACAACACCGCGGCCCGTCTTTCAGTCAAGTAACATTGCAATTTCATTAGGGGGCAGAGGTTCAAGTGCTACCGGCAAGCAAAGCACCCCCTCTGCGCGAATAGATAAAATCGAACTCGGGACCTCTCCCGTTCAATCGCGATATCACGGATACTTTGAATCCTTCATCACCTCCGCGATCTGTTCTAACCACCAAATTTTAAATCTCTCTCAGCGATAAACATAAACAATATTTTTTCGTGATTTTTAACAAAATTTGAAATTTGGAAAAATAAAAAAAAAATCGGCCATTTACCGATTTACTTCGATTTTGAGGGGAAAAAATGTTATTGGTCGGGAGAGACATTTTTTTTACATTTTATTTTATATCAAATATTTGTTCAGCAATTTTTAAAAAAATTTGATAATTTAGATAATAAAAAAATCGATGATTTAACGGTTTATCTTGATTCTGAGTGAAAAACATATTTTTGGCCGAAAGAGAATATTTTTTCATATTTCTTCGTTACTTGGTTTTGTGTTTATTATTACGAGAACGTAACGGGTCCGACTCCTTTTTCATTTTATTTTTAAAAATCAACGTATTATCCGGTATTCAAATATTACTTTCAAGAGAATTTAACGAGTGCGATTTATTTTCTACGATTTTTGTTTAAATTGCGTCATAAAATTCGATATCAGTTATTTGTATCGATGTTCCGTACGTAAACACATCGGGTTTCGGATTCACGGGAAATACGTCGAGAATCGATCATTCGTATCAATGATATTTTTCAATATTTGTCCCGTCAATTAGCGTCGATAGTCGAAAGTCCGTGAACTCCGAGATGACAGTTCGCGATGTATCGAATTCGCAATTTACGATGTCGGTACACGACGCTCGGGGATATCTGAGTACAACATCGGTGAACCGCGTTTCGTCCTCGTCGTCGTCTTTCTGCAAATATCCTATCGCCCTTTGCACGCACGTAAGTTTGATAGTTCTTACTCGGCAATTCCCTTAACGTTATAGATATAAGGTACACGTACGCGTTTCTCGACGAGTCTCGTCGTAACACGTACACGCGATGAAAATCCAATGAGCCCAACGCGCGGTTGTTACGTTCGTACGTGGCGTGCGTGCCTCGGTTGACATGGATTCGCTAAAATCCAGAGGCGCGAAACTCCGAATCGCGAGCGCGTCGCTTTGTACCCGCGAATGATGACGTTTGATTCATTTCCGAAAATTGTCGATAATTATCGCGATAATTGTGGCACCTGTCGATCGTCAAATGCAATTTGAATTCCTCAAGGGTATAATTCGAATTCTCTGTGCATTCGATGCTCTCTCTCTCTCTCTGGTTACGTTTCCACATCAAATTTTCCACTGTACTCGATAGTAAAAAAAATCGTTTTGAAAAATGGATTGAAAAAAAAAAAAAAAAAAAAATGTCGAAGTTTATTTTCGGGAAAAAAAGTCCGAAGTATCGCGATAACAAAAAAAAAAGTATATATGTGGTATGATGAAGTTTCGGTTAACGGGGAATGAGGAAGCTGGAGATTGTCAAAGCATCGATGGACCTCCCGATGACTATGGGGGGAGACGAGGACCAATGCCCGTGGGTGGAACGAGTAATTTAATTTCTAGCCGAAACGTCAATAACCGCATCGAACCATCAGCGTTTGGGGCCCAACATTCGGAGCATCAGTCCGTACAGGCGAAGCCTCGGACATGGTTCGGCGCTCCACTTCGCTCAGTCTATCATTTTCCCCCCCTTTTCCTCTCACTGAAGCTCCATCGTGAATGTTCCTCTTGTTGCTCGGTTGGTCCCTCTCTCGCTCTTTCGGTCGTCCACGCGGTTTGCGCGTGGCGGCGCACCGAATTTAACCGAATTAGCAAACAACTCGTTTAACGATATTAAGGCTCCGGTCCTATCTGTCTCTCTCGCGCTTCTGCATTATCAACCCCCAGCATCCCCCTCGCGAGAGCGATGCTTAAATTCGGAGAAACCGAATTACGAGAGGAAGGTCGGTGGCCCATCCACTTCCACTTGAAATCTCCTATGTTATAAAATGCCTTCGAGCGATGCGTCGACAACGTCTTTCTTGTTTCACGATGTCTGCAACCCCTCATCGTCCTTCTCCACTAACACTCTAAGCTTCGGTTTCTGGGTTACAATCTACGCTTCCCGCTCTCGCGATGAACTGCGTATCTTCCAAAAAAGATCTTTTAGTCGGATCGTGTATAGAGAATTGCTAAAGCGAAGATTTACTTTATTTTTTAATACGAATTTCGTCGTAATCGAAGATAGAAAAGATTTTTTTTTATTCATCTGAATAATTTTATTTTAAATCAAAATTTATTTTTTTTAGTTCATAAAAAATGTCGATCTTTTATTATATAATCGATCGATATGTCTTTTTCCTAATTTGTAAGTCAATTCTAATGTACTGATTGTTTAGTTGAAGAGAGAAGAGCATTTTTTTAAAATAATTTAATTAACTTTATTTTTAAAACATTAATTTTATTTAAAATGTAAAAAAAATCATTTGATAAATGCGATTTTTTTTCGATAAAAAGTTATCGATTTCTTCTCCAATTTTTGAGTTAATTGGAACGTGTAGAAATCGTTTGTTTTTAATCGACGCATGAAGCGAAAGACAAATTGCAGATTTTTCGATAATTCGCAAATTTCGAAATTCATCAGGTTGCGCTAATATCATGTAAATTAAATTTTGATAAATAAATCATTGAAATAATATAAAATATGTATTTATGTACGGAATATTAATTCAATATTTTATATTCAACATTAACCCACATTTACGTTGTCAAGGGAACTGAACAATGTTGGCGAATTGTTCCGCGTTTGCGTTATATATGACTGATAGGTTCTTATCATATCGAACATTTCGCCAAATTGCAAATTGCGTACCTACCTGTGAGGGATGCAAAGTGAATATCCAACAAATATATATAACGAAGGAACAATAAATTGAATATAACGTCAACGAGTCTCGCGTCGCTAAGAGAATGTATTTCGCGATTTCGGAGTGTCGGGAGCGAAGCAAAGAGAGAGAGAGAGAGAAAGGGGACGGATGGGTTTGTAGCGGTGGTAGAGATTCCGAGAGTCGGGATGTGCCGTATGCCGTAAGACCGGAAGCGAGGGGCGAAGGAAATGTCGTCGGCGTCGTGACGTCAAACGTCGTTGGGCGATGAAAACAATAGTCGCTCGCGCCGCTTCCGTTAGCGATACGATTGTGTGTCGGGACTCCGGAGGCTCGTGAGGACGTCTGCGCGATTCTCCGCTCTCACACACTCTATCTCACCGTTCTTCGTGTTCTACGCGAAATCATTCAGACCGTATGCAACCCAACGACTGTCGCATCGCTGGCCCACTCCAAGGCTTCAACAAACTCCTCGCCGACGCTTCCAATGCGAGTCCTCCTATACACATGAAAATTTTAGCTGCCTACGAAACCCTCATCTCCGTCCTTCACTCTGTCTTTCGTGAAACTACTATTTTCTCAGTTCCTACTATCGTAACTACGAACTTTTGCTGTTCGTTGAAAGAAAAATAAATTGGAAGAAAAACTCTTAACATTTTTTTTTTATCGAAAAATTTGCGTATCGTATTTTTAAAATACGGATTTTTGGAATTTTTACGCGGTTTTGAAATATCGAGTTTCTTTTTACAGAAAAAAAAGTTGTTGAAATATAGTCAACAGATGTCGAAGTGTTTCGCTCCTTAATTTCGTAATTATATTTTTTCAAACTTTCGTCGTGTTGTTTGTTAAAAATTTTTTTTAAAGAACTCGTAAAAAAATTTTTAATCAATCGATTTGCGGGTTATGGAAAAACTGTTTTTCGTCATTTTTATGAAGAATTAAATTTAATGCGATTTTAATGCGAAACAACGTAGTAAAATGTAGTTAACGCATCACCAGGTGTTTCGCTTCTTAAAACTTACATTAAATGACTACTATTTCCTGAAAGTCGGTGTGAGGCATTGCAATTATATTTCGAGAAGCTTTCGGCGGCTTTTCTTGAAGCTAAACCCGTGTTTCATCGTTTTATACTCATCTCTTCGCACCGAGTTATGATACTTCGAGACTTATATCTACTCGAAGTTTTCCAAGTTTACTTGGCAAGTGAGCTAAACATCTAAATATTGAAAGCTCCCCTCGGGGTGCTTTTCTCTCGATTAGTCAACTTCGGTTGTTTCGCGACTGCGTCTCCTCGTCATCTCGCAGCTTACAGACGCATAAAATTATTTACACTTCGCCTCGTAATAATTTCATGTCTTATCAGCGTTAAAAAAAAAAAAACTAATACGATAAACCGTTTATCGTTTAGCAAACGATTCACGATGTTTTGAATAAATACTTCGAAAGCGATAGCGCGTATTTAATTTCATCGCTGTTCTACGATCTTTTTTTTTTCTCTCTCACAATCCGATGAGATAGGACTCTGTCGTGAGTTTGTCATAAGACATAACCGAGCGGCAAGGAGTAGAAGGTATGCCGAAGATGAAGAAGAAAACGAAACCGCGAAGCACACGCGACGGGTGGGGGGTGTGTATAGAACGGCGACACGGCTAAAAAAGTTTTTCTTCTTCTCGTTCGGGCGACGAGAAAACTTTCTTCCTCCCCTTTTACTCGGCACCTAGCGTCGCGCGTTCGCCTCTTTCATTTATTTACTCACTTTTTTTTTTCTTCTTCGTGTTTTTTTTTCTCTACGCTCATCCACCCCCTCACCCCTTATTGCAACCCTCCGGCACTGTCTCTGCGTTCTCTGCTGCTGTTGTTACCTCTATCTATCTCTTTCGTTCGTGTCGCACACCGGCGAACTTTCAAACAGCGCAGCAAGCGAGAAAATGAAAAACAGCGGACAGTAGATTATTGCCGACGACGTTACCGAGGGTCAAAACCTTTCGGCGTATAATCTCTCTCTCGTTCACTCTCTCGAGAAGAAACGAAGCGTGACTCAAGCTTTTTCCTCGACTTTAAAGAGCAAATTTTATTTTATCTTACGGATTTATAATGTTATTATTATGAGAATTTACAATGCACAATATAGATATATAATACGACCGATTTAACTGCGGATATGTTTTTTTTTTCTCGATCGTTGAAATTGTGATTATCATTATTATTTACGGGGGTGAAGCTTAAAACTGCGCGCCTGATTGGCCCTTTTAAATACGCAGCCGCTATTCAATCCGTCGCCGCGTCGACGAGGCGTCAAAGCCACAATCTAAAACGGAAAGCTTTTCCAAACTACTTCGCAGTCTTCGTCCTTTCTTATGTTTTAATTAAACTTTGTTAAACAGACCGTTAATGAATTTCGATATCTCGAGACGCGCGCGCGTCCCCAGAATTCGAAGAACATTCACGGAAATTCTATTTCGATACTATTGTCTCTTTTATCTCCGTTCGTAAGACAATCAAATTATCTGCAACTGCATCTGCAGATTTTTCTTATTGTATAAAGATTTTTAAAAAATTTCATTTGATTGATTTTAATTTTTTTTGCACATCGAATTTCGGGGATAGACGCGATGTAATTTGTATATATTTACGAATTTTCGTTGAATTTGAAAATTGTCGCGTGAGATTGATTGGATATAGAGGAAAAACCGATGCTGGTTATTGGCGAGCGATATATAGCGATAGGCGCATTCACGCACGCAGCGTTTCACCGGCTGTCGAAATCTATTCCGCGTTCTGACAGGACGGCCCGAGAGTCAACTCGTACGCTCTGAATCCGATATGCGGGTTCGCTTTGGATATTTGATTTTTGTCTGTGTTTTTTTTCTTTTTTTTTTTTTTTTTCACTCCTTCGGTACCGCGATCATTTTTTCCGTCGTTGCGTGTTAACACGACATGCGAAATCGCGGACGATCGAGCACACGAAAAAAATCATGCATCGGAAAATATCACGAACTTTTTTTTTGTCTATGGGGTGTACACACGGCTCTCGCGTTCGATCGAGCGTCGTATCGGGGATCAATAGATATTCACGCGTTTATCTGTGTACACAAAACGACGAGCGGCGCGCTCGATGAATTTATTATTGACAGAAATTTGATAAAAACGAAATTGACGAAAACAAGTCATGAAAATTTCGCGCGTGAGTCGGTCCGCACGATGTTCGATATCCGAAACTATTATACTATTGAATTGTATTTAAAAAGCCGCGCAAAAGTCTAATTGAGCAGAAAAAAAAAATTGAGAAAAATTTGTTTCTCAAAAACTCGTACGCGGGTCAGTAACCGTAGTGTCTGATTTACAAAATTTTCATGCCGTTTCTTCTATACATACGCGAGACCGAGTAATCGTAAGCGAAATTTTGCAAGTCTCAAACTTCGAACGAGACTCGCGCGCGAATCGTTTTTGCTTTGCGAGATTCGCTCGCGTGAGAGTTTCGCGGGTTTCCAACGACGTCGAATAAATTTGTGGAAAACGGTGTGCGCGCGGGCGCTTCACCCTCAGAGCGCTAAATGCAAATACAAGTCGTCTCGGCGTCTCAAGCGAATACGTGGAAAAGTAGGTAGAAATGGGGTGAAGAAGGGAAGAATTGGAAGGGCGGCAATTTCAAATTTTACGATTGTAAAAGACGTGAATTTTGAACGTCGTTGACGAAGCCTCCAGTAGGCTTTCGGAGGGCGCGGTTTTCCTTTCTCAACCAGCAACCGGAAAAAGCCACACATTTCCATCGTTTTCCATTTCATCGTCGAATTCTCGGTATATAGCTTACCCCACCCACGTGCGTCGATTCTCTTCGTCACATTTGCTTTTAATGTCTTTCGGAAAATTTCGATTCTACGCGAAAATCGTTTTGTCGGAGCTTCGAGAGTTCGCTAAAGGGTTTTCCACATTTAGAGTTCGAGGAATTCGCTGCACGTAAAGCCAATTAGGTATGCGCGCGGGTAGCGAAGCTTTGGACCGGCAGCGCGGCTGCCCGGAAGCGATCTCCGACATTTACCTGTAATAACAGTGGAGAACGGAGTGAGCGAATTCAAACGAAGCTTTCACGCGTTCGGCGAAAGTCTGTCGTCTAAATTCAAGCTAAAGGGGCCGCGAAGGGTCAAATATCGATAATCAAACTTTTGGACTAAGGGACACGGTGATTAAAAAAATAACGATTTCCCGACAAAAAACTAAGTATTGGTGCTATAAAAACAGTTTCGATTAGTTAATAATGCGAATTTTCGTTTAAATCACAAAACACGCGGAATAACATGCGTAATAACACGCGTTCAATACATTTTCCTAACCGTAATGATTTTTCACGAAATTAACATATCTCAATCTTTTAAAATACAAATTAAAGTGTACGAAAAAAAAAAGTACATTTTAATGTGATAAAAGATCGCGCGTATACACAGAGATCGCAACCGTGCCGATCGTCCCCCAACTCACCATCAACAACTTTCCTCGTCGTACAGCTCGGCAGTTTCTTCGAGCGATACTTCGAAATTCGTTCTAATCTAAGTTCGTCGGAGAGACTTTAATTACATGCAGTTCGAACGCGTAGAGCTACAAGACCATTTCCCGCCTCCGTTTGCTCGTTGGCTGCCAGTCTCGTCTTCCGTTTCTCACATAGCTGTTCAAAAACAGCGAGCAGTCAAATTAATTAGATGTAAGAAAGCTTCGAGAGAAAATCCTCACTGCCACGTTTTTCTTTTTTTTTTTTTTCCTCGTCCCGGGATAACTTTGATGTTTGAACAGCGATAAAATGTGGCCAAAGCACAATTGTCAGGTTTGCTGAGGTTTATTCGTGGGATAAAGCGATGTAAGCGATAGATCGTACGCGCTAAGCGGGTATAACGAAAACTTACGAGTTCGAAGCTCCGGGCTATGAAAATAAACTATGAAATTCGCACACCAAAAAGCCACATATTCTCCTTTCCACAGAGATACGCACACTATCGATTCAAATTCACAAGTGAACGTATAGCTTCCCCGTTTCATATATATATATATGTATACATATACATAGCTTGCATATCTATCGACACACAGGTGTTTGTTAGTTCGCGAAACGCGTAACCAGTGGCAGAGAGCCGTTAGACTAGCGTCGAGTATGGATAGGGATAGGGATACATCGGTAGGTACATCGTTTTTCCCCCGTAACATACAAACTATACATATCCGTACCCCATTCCTACGCGAAACTCTACGTGTATGAGATCTACTGGTCTCTCGCATGGTCCGCGGGATTACCAGGATCAACCGGTCATTTAGTACGATTTTATCCGTGGGTAGCGTGAAATGCTCCGCTATATTCCCCGTGACTTCGAGCGTTCAATTTTTTTTTTTTTTTTTTTTTTCGGTCGAATTCATACCCCGGCAACGTACCCCTTTGCAACCCTTCCGAATCCTACGTCGGACTCACTGAGCAACATTTGTAAACCGAAAACCCTCGGGTATTTACCGAATTTACGGCTTTCCGATCGTCGCACAGATTTAACGAACGATCCACGAGCTTTGGGCGTTTGCTGCGGCACGATGCTGAAAGCGAGACGTGACTACGATTCACTCGCTACCGACGATATCCAACGGAATATATAACATTATGATACGAATTTTTCCCGTAAATAAAACCGGAAGTAGATGAAAGTCGGCCAATCCGTTCGATGGATTTTGCTTCGAACTTCCAAAGAGTTTCTTCCAATTAAGGGTACATACGTGTTATCGATAAATGTTGACGCGATAAAATCGATAAACGATCGGGAGCGAAAATGACACTCGTTCTCTCTTTTGGTATGAAAATTTCAGCATATATAGCGTTTATTATCTCTGTATCTCGTAGAGAACGAAGATTACGATATCTACGTGCGTTACGTGAGAGTCTGAATATAATGTCGAGACAAAGAGATTTTCCGGGCAGATGGTATTTCTGAGATTATTACGAAAGCTCCGGTGCACTTCTCGAGGTCTCTCTATATCTGGCGACTTTTCTCTCGCCGTATTTCGCACTCTATCTGTATCCGGTAAGTGTGCACGCGAGATATTCCGCGCATTATCAGCATCACCTGATTCACCTACGAACTCCTTATTTCGCCTTTTTTTTACCGACCGCATGTGAATATCATAGGTATATAAACATTGTGCAGGTGGTGGTGAACGTTAGATAGGTACACGAAGATGTGTAAATAGTCGTCGGTTCGCACACAACGGGCTGAGTGCGTATATGTTGACCGTGGAAGGCCAGCAGGTGTGTGCGATAATGGTACGAGATGGTTACACAGTACATACACCGCAGGAATTGGTAGTAATAGTAGCGGAAATAGCAGCAATGCTGCAGAAATTGTATATATACGATAGGCTCAAGTCACGACAAACCTGGAGATGGTCAGAGAGCCGTCCAATTGCTTTCCGGAAATAAAAATAAAATTTCATTCCCTCCGGTAAGGCTTCTTGCCTCTAATTTTATTGTACCGCTGCACTTCTACCAGACGGTTATATTCTCCTTCTCTCAGCCACTATCTTTCACTCTCCCACGCCATTCCGGTAAAAGTGGAGATTTACTTTCTTTTTTTTTTTTTTTTTCGTTCGAATTGCAAGTGTCTCGGGAACATTAGAGTCCCGAAGTCATTTTCTTCGATCGGAAACAGCTTGACGTTGATGCGGGGATAAAAAAAAAGTGCATTTCTTGCGACGTTTATTTTTTCGTGCATTTTTTTTTATGGTTTAATAAGAGATATTTATAGGTGTGTTACTCCTGTAACTAATCATCGACTTCCATTATACTTAAAAGCCATTTTTTTTTATAAATCGGCAAAATTTGCATTATCTTTTTTTTTTTTTGTTCGCAACATTCGAGATTTATTAAATTAATTTCGGGGATTGTCGAGAGTGCCGAAATCATTTTCTTCGATCGAAAACCTCTTGACGCTGTCGCGATGATAGAAAAAAAATCAGTGAAATTTTTTTATTTCGTATTTATTCGCGCATTTTTTTCCTCCTCAATGATGAATAACGTTATACGTGTGCTACTCCTGCAGTGATTAATCATTGGACTCCATTATACTTGAAACATTTTTATTTTTTTTTAGTTCTAAAAAGTTTGCGTTATCCACGGCGGACAAAGCGTTAATTTTTCTATTTTTTTTATTTTTTTTTTTTTTACATTTATTTTGTTTTTTTAGTATACAGTTTGAGGCTTCTTTCATTAATCTCGGGGGGTTGGCTGAAGCAAAAGCGGTTGAGGTAGGGATCGTAGAGAAAATTCGTTGAGAGAATGAGAAGGTTTGAGGCTCATACCACCACAGCGAAGAGGTGTGCGGCGTTGGTGATGAAGTGACGAGATTGATAGCCCTGAGGGG
This sequence comes from Buathra laborator, assembly GCA_934046635.1. Classification (NCBI taxonomy): domain Eukaryota; kingdom Metazoa; phylum Arthropoda; class Insecta; order Hymenoptera; family Ichneumonidae; genus Buathra; species Buathra laborator. The sequence goes on from OW203900.1 coordinate 15,040,572, forward strand.
GAGGGTTAGTTGAGGCAGCGCATGGTTTTATTGCTCGGATAGGAGACTCGCGGGCGTACGTGCTTCGTTCGTTGTGTGCGCGACCCGCGCGGGGATCCAAACGTTGGACCGTTGAAATCCCGACGTCCCTCGGAATTCTATCCCTATCGGTTCACACCCCACGTCATCATCCACTACTCTCATTTATTAAACCCTCCCACTCCCTTATCCCCATTTACTAATCGCTATCAGACCTCAATTTTCGCAAAGTTTATTATCCCAATCAAAGAAACGGCCAATATTCTTCACCAACGTCGAAGACAACGTTGTACACAAATAATAACGATCGAAAAAAAAATTTCCCGAAAAAACGTTCGTATGTTCATTCGCATTCGGATGAACTGTGATTTACAGCGTATATCTTCGAATGTAAGGCTTATTTTCGCGAAAAAGGATTTTTCACGTACATTCACTTACATTCGTCGGTATATTCGAGAGAGAGTGCGAGAGAGATTGGGTATTATTATAGATATAGATAGCGCGAGAGAGAGAGATAGCTCTGCTGGGTCGACTCCGATTCAGCGGATTCGATTCTCCGCATCCTTTCAGCACGAATTTAATCCCTTACCCAGACACCCCCTGCATCTCGCCGAACGTAATACGCTTGCCCCCTCCATCGTGAGTACGTATGAGCCGTCCTTATGCCTACAGCATCTATGTATGTGCAAACTATACGCGTATATATGTATTGCATATATATTACTCCACTTGGAGGCGGCGTACTTCACGGCCCGATAATTTGTAGTACGCTATATCTGTATCCTACACTACATACGCTAAATCCAAGACTTATGTACCTATGTATTAGGTGTATAGGATGTCGGATGTGTGGAATATGTATGTATCTATAGCTACAAGCTATAGCGGAATGCGCGCATGTATAGGGATAGTCTAATGCTTGCCATTCGCTACCGCACTTCAAGTGTCAGCGAACACCCGAAAGTCTAATTAGATCCCAATGTGCAAGAAACCGAATTATGACCACTTGGGTAACTCGAGTCAGTCGCTAAATCGTGACATTCAATAGGGGTGAATATTGTACAGGAAACAATGAAGTTTAGGGTGTAAAATTTTTATCACACTCGTCTTTTTCATTAACATCAATACTACGATAATCTCTATGATATATATTGGGTAAAATTTTATTTATAGTATTGTTTCGGATACAATAAAAAATAATTATCAAGTTGGTTCCTTAAATTTCGTGTAAAAAAAAAAAATTACTTTTCGGCTTAAGGTTAAAATTGAATATGAAAAAAGATTTTTTTTTTTACGAAAAAAAAAAAAAAAAATCGGCAGTAATTAGAAGTCTATGTTACGTAAGCAAATGATCAGATCCATTCATAGGACATTTTTTTTTGTGTTAAAAAAAAAGCGCTTCGCACTTTGTCTGCAATGAAATTAGGATATTAGGGAGTTTCGAACGCCGAACGAAATTAAAGTGCGTGCACCCCATAGCGCAGGGTGAATGGTTTATTCGTGCTGCAAGGATTTTTTTTTCGATAGGCGGACGACGCTATATAAGATCGAAGGGGAGAGTTAGTCGTGCGTAGAAAAGAGCAAAAACCAAGGCGACGCTTCGGCTTCTTAATCTCGGGACCGGTCGAGATTGCCCGCTATCCCGAGGCGATCCTTTATACTTTAAGCAGCAATATGTATGGATGCTCTCCTCTGCCTACTAGCGAAGCGAGAGACTTCGATCACGTCGAGCAATTACGCGTTCACGCATCGTCGCTGTACCATATCACTCGATAGTATATTCAGCTCATGCAGTAACCTCCTCGTCTCTATACCCTTCTCGTCGTCACATAATAATCTTCTCACGTTTAGCCCCCGTAGATACCTAACGCTAAGCACATTCGCGTCGACAACAATTATTTAGCTTAACGCATTCGAAAAAGTACCGCTGGTTTTTGGTAACAGAACGATAAGGAATTCGCTTGACAACAAAGTTTCGCCAGGAGTTTACCTACCGACATGCTATCCAATGGCAATTACGTAATAATTAAGTTCGAAACCGCGTTAATTGAAGATTAAGATACTTTACGTTGGGTAAAACTTGCGGTGAATGGGGGATGCGGCAAGATGGGGAACAGCCAACTCTAAAGAGAAGACTTTATACGAAGAGAGAAAGGAACCCTCACGTTTCGCCAGACGAGAGTCGCAAGCGAGCGTTCGAGTCGATAAAGTCTTTCTCTCGTGTTATAATCCTTCGTTGGACCCCTCAGACTTTTCCTCGTTCTCCAATGAGCTATATAGCTTCTTCTTTTCTCCAGAGGGCAATTTACGTCGCGTTTACCGCAACGGGCAACTCTTTTAGGATGCCGACAAAATTGTCCGCACTAAATATAATTGATTATAATTTTTATATATATATTTTTTTTTATTACGAGATACATATATATGCCATTTTTTATCGAAATTATTTACATACAGATATGTTCTGCATATGCGCATAAAATATTTCTGGATTTGGCGATTACTCGGGGAAAATTTTGCAATGAAAGGTCGAAAGGCTCACTGAGCGCTATTCTGGCGAGAGACGATACGGGAAGTTCGAAGTACGTAATCGGGATGATTCCTCCGAAACAAAATCTCTCGTACCCATTCGGAAAACAATGGGTTCGTTAGGGCGTATACTTCATTGGCTGAGGGCGAGAAATATACGAGTACCGCGAATAACTGTCCGGGGAAATGAATTTTCCAACCGCTCGGGGCTTTTCAATCATCGAATCATTCAGCGCACTCTTTCGCCCCTACAACGCATACGCGAGAATGCAATATCGCTGTACGCACGACATGAGGGACTTTGTCTTTTCGTATAAAATACGAATTAATTCGAAAAAAAAAAAAAAAATGTGTTGAAGTATAAAGTATTATCGACGAAAGATAACGAGTGAAATCGATGTTTGGACGAGGTATGCATAAAATTTTGATACGAAAATTCAAAAAAATAAAAAGTCAATATTATTTCCGAAATGGAATCGGCAATTAGTCGACAAACGATGCAAATTCTTCGTATACATTTTTTTAATTTGTTTTTTTACTTTCAGTTTTTTTTTTTTGAGTTTATTTATTTTTTTGAGTTGAATTTCATATATACCAAATTAATCCAATATTTAACGAGCGTAATGAAAAAAAAAAAAAAAAATTACGCAGTTTGGTTATTTTAAGGATGCGAAAGAATTCGTCGTAAGCACGATGATTAAATGCGCTCTATCAATTGGCTCAGATTTGTTGTGCCGTTCGACCTCACTACCTCATTGAGTGAATTTGTAAAAAAAAAAAAAAAATGGGGTGAAATAGTTATAGAAGGAGAGAGAATCTACGGTAAGGTAAATTGAGCTTCCAATCCAATCACAAGACAGGATTCGTCTCTGTCTCGCCCTGAGGCCCTCTCCGCTAAGGAGGGGTCTCGGAGAGTGAGAATACAAGGGTTGGCAAGAGGGAGAATTTCAGTAGGAAGGAGCGGGAAGCTCTCGGCTCGCGGTAAGTAAAGTAAAACGAGAAAACGTCAGTGAGGCAGAGAAAGAGGAAGAGAGTACCGAAGTAGAGGAGCTGTTAGATACGGGTTTATCCGCAGTGCATTTTTGATGGGATTTTTAAATAAGCGCCAATTGCGTTAAATGCCGTCGGGCTCTTTCGCCTTTCCGCCCCACTTCTCCCCCTCCTCCCCGTCCCCTCTCTCGTCATCGTCGTAATTTTCTCGTTCCGCCAAAACTCTCAACTTTTTCACCGTACATTTCCGCAAATAACTTTTATCTCCCCCTTCCCTCACCCTGTAGAATTATACTATATCTCAAGCTTTGCAAAAGGTAACTTTTATCCCATAGGATTTCTCAATCTTCATTGGAGAAAATCGCTTTTCCTCTCGTGTGTGACAATCATTGAGATAATTGTAAAATTAAAAAAAAAAAAAATTGTTACTACTATACGCGATGCGTTTGCAAAAAAAAAAAAAAACAACAACCAGAGAGGGAGAAAGTTTTCCGAGTTTGTGTCCTCGGTGTGTGTTGCCAGCGCTGCTCAGGTTTATCGTGTAAGCCTCGAGCATTAACATCCACTTATCGAATTAAAAGTTTGAACGTGTACCCGCGTGGATACGCGAAACTTTATGGAATCTCTGGTATGAAGGAAGGGGTTGAAATGGGGGGTAAGAAATTAATTGGCACTTAATCCCGTTAACGAGACGTTAACACGTAGTAAGCGAGGATCGTCGACGACGGTACGAGACCTTCTTGTCGTACATTTTACTCTCGCGTTTCGGTACATACATAAACGTATATCTGCTAATGTAGTTTAGGTGACACAGAATACAGAGCATGCGACATTATCGTAAATAACTATTTCTCATTTTGTCTCATATTCGCCTGCAACGTTATCAGATATCTCAAAGACCCTTTAAATCTTTCTACGTACGATAAACTTGAATCTTTACACTTTCATCCAAATAGCTTCGTTCTAAATTAATTATTTTATGCTGCAATACAAACAAAAAACCGAAAGTCACGTGTTCGAGTCTCCGACAATAACTGTATTTATTTTTTTTTTCCGTCTCGTCGTCATAGAGATCGAATCTTTACGTTAGCAAAAAATACAGATACGTAAGTTTGAACATAGACTGACCTGTTGGTTTTCAAGGGTAGTTTGACCCTCAAGTGTGTTGTGCGTCACGATAGGAACAGCCAAGCAGCCTTCGAGTGGCGTCGATACTCGCTGATCGGTGATTCGGAGAGATGCCCGGTCCATCGTCATTGTTATCACAGGCGATGTGCTGGTGCGTGCGTAGGGTGCGAGATGAGAGTGTAGTATATTAGAGAAAAGAATTGAGTACGTGAGAGATTAACGAGTTGGATTTCGTGAGATATAGTAAGGGATTTGTTAAAAGCTCGAAATGAAGGCTCCGAGACGGGAGCCGGAAGGACGTGCGTCTCTCGGTGAGTTCGGCGCGCGACTGTGTAACTCGACGTACCCTGGGCCACCGTCAACCAGCAGCCAACCCTCTTATGCTCCTGTCCCTTTGCTAACCCGTCACTCCGCTTTTACCCCCACCGTCGAGGCCACTTCTACCTTCATCCCCGTCGGCTGCTACCCCTCCCGCAGCATCTCTCTTCCCATCTTCCTTGGTCCAGAGTCTGCGCTCTCTATATCGCTCTCCGTTGCACTTTCTCGCCTTTCGCCATCTAACCACCCACTTCGCTTACCTGCTTCATCCCTATTTTTTCCACAAACCGCGCTTGTCTTGTCTTTACGAAACGTATTTTTTTATTTTTTTTTTTCCCGTATTTTCGTCTTCTTTTTTCATTTTACCAAATGAGCTATTGGCAAAATCCAATTTTATATTTTTGATACAATTGTTTTACGGCTATTGCGATTTTTCAATATTTGTTATTTGACTCTCGCGTCTCTCGTGTTCTATTTTTACTTCTCCGACGTGGTCGCAATTCGGAGGGGTGGAATTTCCCACTATCGTCGTTCTCACATTGAGGATACGAGAGGCGCCGACGCCAGGACTCCCTGATATTGCGCGCGTCGCGTTCGAAAATCCGTGCAACAGTATCTACCTACTTGCAACACGACGATGCCACATACAAATTTTCCAGCGGTTGTGACCTCGTGGGTAGAAGCGTTGGTCAATTTTCTTGGTTTCGAATGCAATGGAAATTTGAGAATTTATCGCCGATGCTTAATCAATCTGTTGCTGATTAATAGATATTTCGATGATTGAACTTCGATTTCGTATTATCGGAAATTTATTGGCTTCGGTAGATTTTGATTTGGAGATACTTATGAGTTAAAATTCGTCGTGTATGGGCGGTCTAAGGGTAGATGGGCTTTGATTGAATGTTGGGGGCGAACGGCGCACGGCTTGTCGCTCGCCTAATATAAATAAGGATCGGCTAAGCCGCCGCTACCGTCACGTAATTACGACGGTACTAAGCTGGGTATCCTGGTGGGATCGGTGATCCTTCGTGCTCCTGCGGAGGCAGCAGGACCGCTTGAATCACGCTGTCGAGGATCGGAGACGTACAGTCTCCGAGAGAAGCGACGCCTCGTGCGATACCCGCCAAAACCAATTTGGAATTACTGGTATGCGAGGTCTCCTCACCTCCCCCCTCTGCCCAACGCCTCTCACCTACGGGTCATCTGTCTTCTTACTCGACTATCTGTATTTCTCTGATCTCAAACATTCAAAATCTTGACAAATTCTCAATGCGAATTCCACGACGATTTAACTTCGGTGGCACTCCGTTTTGTGGAGAACTTGCATTAGAGATCTATTGTCTTCTGCGAATTGTCGCTTCTATTCACAGCTTCAACGTCTTCTATGTCTTCCCAGTTTTCCCGAGGCGTACATTTTTTTTTTTTTTTTGTAAAAATGAAGAAATTTTTTCGAATTTTTCCATTCAATTGATTCGATGTTTGATGACTGGCAAACTATAAGATTTTTGTAGTTTCCTTCAGTATCGTATTTTTTGAAATGTTACTTAACTCGGCAATTTAAGCTGATGATATCCTCGATCTATCAATCACAGGTACAAATTTGAAATTTTCGTTAACGAATAAAAATATGGGGTTAGTCAGGAAGCCGATAGAATGCACTTTGCCGCATGTATGCACATTCGCTCCATCGTTCGTCGAAAATAAAGCTGAAGAGAGAAATGAAAAATAACGTCTATAAAATAGATTTAAAAAAAAAAATAAAAAAAAATAAAGAATACGGTGAAAAAGCACACGCGGAAAGAGGAGTCGGGGGAACCCATAGCCAGGGGGGTGGTTGGAAATCCGACGACGAAAAAATCGGAGTAACTACCCGGCAGGTGCCTCTCGCTTATAAACCTCGTCGTGTGGCCAAAACCCTTTTCTCGTTCGTTATATCCGCGATATAGCTATGTCACAGTTTAACCTCGTGCTTCGCTAGACATTGGCAAAGATACAAAGATAATTGGTCATTGGGCTATGTTCGTCACGCTGTTGGTGCTCCGAACTGTCTATATATCTATATGGACGAGAGTTGTTTAAAGTGTATAGACGTTGGTTCGATGGTGAGCCCCCCGTTGGTACAGAGAGACTCCGTTCCAACGTCGACGGCGACGCGTCGTTCCGAGATGGACGAGCCTACTGGCGCTGCCGGTAATGCTGCCGTTGCCGCTACACCCCTATGGAAAATCGCTCGCCTTCCTCCCCCTTTCCGCGTACATTCTACTTTGAAACCAGGCAAAAGCACTTTGAGCCGATATCCCTTTGGTCCCGCGTGTTGTTTCGGCCTCTCCGTATTTTAGTTTACATCAAAAGACTGCGCGAGGCACCACTCGCGCCGCCAATTCACCCGTGGCGTCGAACACACATACACACATCGCTTTTCCGTGTTATAAACCCACCCTTTCCCATACGTGCCTCGCCATGTGTTTAATATTTTTATCCTTCAACCGGTTGTTCGACGCGCTTCGAAAGATTTCCACGGTTATAGTTAGCACTATAATCTATTGTGCATGAACGGTTTATCAGATTAAGTAACAGCTTGCTTTTGGTCGTCCATAAGCTTGTCGATCAAAATTTTTATCGAAATTTTACGAAGGATTTTTTTTTATTCGAGTTTTCTCGGTGTATCCATTTCGGGGATCGGACTTTCGATGATTAGCGAAAGGAAACAATTCATCTTTTGTTTTATATGAAAAAAAAAATATACCAACAACAGGTATTTGAACTATTCGGGTTTGCATCGAATTCGCGTTCGGCCCGAAATATTTGGATAAAATATATGGAAGTATGTTATGGTTCAGAACTTTTTTTACTGGACTTCGATTTTTCTTTAAAAAAAAAAAATTCAAGGTAACAAAGGCTTTGACAAACTTTTAAAAATTATTTTTCATCGTCTTGTAACAGGTCGAAAAAAATATATATGTAACATAGCCTTGTACCGACTTTATCTAGTGGATTTTTCTCGTAAAATAAAACAGTTTTCTCGGTATATTTTCGTTTTATCACGAAGCAAAGATGTTGCTGTTAAAAAATAGTGAAAATCGTCATTTTTTTTTTGCAGAATGACCCGTAAAATATTTATTTATTTCTCGTCGTTTTGATACTAAATCGAATCGATTTTTTCCCCGTTGACCACGAATTTTCGAATTATTTCATTCCCCACGAAAAAATATTTTCTTATTTTGAATTATTAAAATCTCCAAAGCATTTCACATCGTGTTGGTGACTTTAAATTTAAAATTAAAGCGCATAAAAGTCTACCAATGATTCGCAGAAGCATCGGCTATAAGCCAAAAGATGCGAGACGGTGGCGATAAAAGCCCAAACGAGACTATAGGTGGCAAAATTTACCAATGCACAGAGTTGGGCAATTGACGGTTGTAGAGAGAGAAAGAGAGAGACAGAGATAGATTCGCATACGGCATGAGGTTCGCGCTGTAGACTACTACCCTTCATCTCATCTCACATTTGCATCTCAATGGCAAGTAATATAAATTACACGTAATTACCTCGGAAACGCCTGCGTGACGATCGTCGAATTTTCTTTTCTGTTTTTTTTTTTTTTCTTTCACTTTCTCATACTCCTGCCGCGTTATATCCCTTCGAAAATTCGCATCTCACCTTCAGCTATCTTCGCGCTTCCGGAGCTGTAACTCCGTAAAATCGAGATAACATAGGTATATTCTTAATTCTCAAACTTTTCCGAACTACAAGGAGCAGCAAATGGCAAGTCTTGGTGCTTTGTGAAAACCTGTTAACGAATACTTTTTCTCTCGTTGCTCGCTACAAGAGGTAACAACAATCGCGGTAGTTTCTCGTATACAAAACGATAAAACGGGGAAGTTTGCCCCGTACCGGCTTCCGTTTTAACGCTCTTCGATGTTTATGTTCATAATAAGCGAGAAGCCGCGAGAGAGAGAAAGAGAGAAAGAGAGACGGAGAAGCGTCGGCTCGAGATAATTAGAGAAATATCGCTCGATGGAGTTCCCTCTAACCGTAGTGGTCCACGTCGTTGTGTTATAGTTGGTTTGTAACGGTTGGCCGTTAAACGGAAGCCAGACTCACAATCGTTTGCTCGCGGCAGCCCCCCGCGTGAATGCATCGTTTCTCCACACAGAAGCGCGAGTATGAAATGGAGAGAGTTGCACAATCGAAACTTCGGTAAAACAGAACGTTCGAGTTTCTGGAGTGCGCGAGAGTGGAGCAACGGGCCTCAACCCTCTTGTTCTGGCCGCCGATGAAGCTACGCGGACAACCATTTCCCCACCTGGAAAACATCATAGACGCAATGGTGCTAACCGTATCGCTCCCTTAACTGCCTGTATCTTTTGCGGAGGCTTCAGCCCCCCTCTGTATCCAGCATTTAGACCACTGTATTCCCTTCTCCCTTCACGAATCGTTCTTGAAGAGCTCCTCCACACGACCGTCGAAATCAAACAGTTTACATTCGTGACTCGAATCCACCGTTCCGGAACCGGAAGCGAGATCGTTGAGAAAATTGTTCGACATTTTCCTCGAGAGCCCAAGTGGAAATGTCTTCCTTCCGTTTTCAGGCAGATAGATCGTCAAATACTGGCAATAGTGGGGCATTGGATATCACAATCCATTCGAAGTATAGGGAGAAAGAAAGGGTTTAAGGTTGAAGATTATCGATAATAAAAATGTTTCGAAAAAATAAATTATGGATTTTTTTTTCCGAAGACGATAGAGTTTTGATAGAGTAGGGGGTCGTTGTATGTACCTTTTTCCGCGATCGGTGGAGAGAAAACGAAGGACACGAGAGTCACGAATACGATGGAGAAAGGGTGAGCGTAAGGTTGCAGCACACACCCCCGTGGCGAAAAGTTCGCTCGATTTCTAGCAGAAACGAGAGGGGTTTCGGATGACACTGATTTAGACGCTATAAGTCAGAGCCGACACGCAATTAACCCCGCCCCTCGCTCGCGCGAAATCCGAAGGCCTTGTGGTTCTACGAGAACACAAATCCTTTTTCTCTATGATACAGCGCTACCCTTACACCTCCAAATTTTCTAAAAAATAGACGAATGCTCAAGTTTTTCATATTTTGCACACAATAAAGAATTACATATCGTTTTCTTGAAGTATGCATTGAAAAAAAATGATGAGACGGAATACTACTTTCGACCGACAAATCGATTATCCTAATTTACCATTAATTATTTCAATTAATTGCGATTTCTCGCAACTGGAAATTTTTTTCGATTGAACGGACGAAGAGGTTAAAACAGCTCCATTTCATGCAAATATTGAAAAACTTTTGATGAATCTACACAGACAGATTTTTTGTTAATCCCTTTCTGCTCGAAAGTAACGCCGATTCGGCTTCACAAAGCTGTGAGCATCGTGTGCAACTTATCTAAGAATCGATTGTATATGGGGAAAAAGAGTCGAAGAAGCGACCTACATCGGTTTTCTACTCGAGATTCAGTGGCGGAGACGATTAGATGGGAAGTAGGGAAAAGGAGCGAAGTTCTTCTCGTCGTTGATTCCGTGTGATCGTTCGGCGCTGAAGTCGAAAAGGCTGTAGGGCTCGAAGCTACCGGGTGAGAAGGAAAGGCTGAGGGGACCGAATTCGAGGATAGAACGGTCTACAGAGAGAGAGAGAGAGAGAGAGCGAGCGAGAGGGAGAGAGAGAAAGAGAGCGAGAGAGAGTGACGGGGGAAGGCAGGGGATACAAGGGAGATGAGGAATGACAGGGGGTGGAATTCAATTTCCATCCTAACCAGAGAACAGCCCCATCCGAGTCTCGGTTCTGATGCCGGGGCTACCAAGTCAGCAGCAACAACCTGGTAGCTCGATATCAACCACTGGCGTGTACTGCCAGTATCTTCTTTGGAAGCGACAACCCGTAATGATGTACAGACACGTCGATTTCGACTCTGCCGTCTGCGCCCCCCCCCTCCTCCCCTACAATCTCTTATCTCTATTGACTCTCAACTAACGCACGCGCCATTTATTATCGATTATATCCACAAAATTGATATATATACGTACCATATATATTATTTATATCAATGAACGCCGATATCTATGATTTTAAATAATTTCGAAGTGTCTCAGGTAGAAATTCCTGATTCAGATTCATAGATATATCGATCGAGAAGATACCGAAAAATGTATCGCGATCTTTCTTACGTGTTAAATTATCGCGGACACACCTTTCTATTTCTTATTTGTCGTTATTCGTTGAGAACTAAGCAAATGCGGTGCAATATACGGTATGCCACAGAGCGAAGGGATGATCTAACAGCTTTTGCCGAAGAGTCCGACGATGTAGCTGTAGCAGCGGGCGATGCCACTCGACGAGCTTCGTGCCTAATGTAAATTCCTCTTTGACCGCATCTATGCAAATGACAAATGTCGTTACGCTAACGTAATGCTCTCGAATGTACGTGACAGGAGAGCCTCGGAAGCCTTACCTTGGGAGATATCCAACGAGCCAATTTTGCTCTCTCCTATCTTACTTCGTAACCTTCCCGACCCTTGAAATTCTGTAGAAAATATGTTTCACCCGAGCAATGTTTGAATTACAAATACACCAAAATCTCTCGGAGATTACTTAATCGCGGTGGACACGTGTGTCGTGTCAATTACGTTTGCGAAGTTCCCTTCCAACTGTTTCGAAATACGAATACTCGGATTCTCCCCGAAGTTTGCTTTGGTAAACTAAACGAAGATAAGCTGCGAAAGATTTCACTGTTCAGCTTTATTCGTAAATTTCAACGAAAACAAAATGAAACTCTGCACACGATTAATTGAAGCGATTGGTTAAAAAAAAATCGAGGATATTTTTGTGTTTTTTTTTTTTTTTTGTAACTTACCACGCGAAAAATGCAGCAACGATGATGACATCATTGTCGAAAGACCCGCAATATCTTGCTTCAGGAGAGTGGCGCACACTTTAGCGATTTTTTTCTGTTAAATCGAGCGAAAGCTGAAGGCGGTCAGTTCGTTCGTTCATTCGTTTGTCTAATTGCTCGGTGAGTATTTTCGGAGAACGGGAACGGGGGAGGTGAGCGCGCGAGTGCGAAAGGGAAAGCGATGGGAGATCGTAGCGGGACGCGTGCACACAACCGGGCGAGAAACGTATGTTCTCCCATCGTGTCACCGTCCGCTTTGTCAAACTACTCTCTCGTTTCTCTCCCTCGTCCGGTAGTTCCCCACTGGTAAATCCGGCAAACAAATTTCTTTTCCATTTTGTTTCTCTCTTCGTTCGTTCTTTTTTTTTTTTTTTTTTTTTCCCGCAACCCTTTCGTTTCAGTGAATCGTGAAACCCCGGGGGGAGAGCTAAAAAGACTTCTAATCACTGGAATATTTAATTAGCTTCGTTACAACGCGTGGCATGGAAAAAAAATGATGACGAATTATCAAACACGCGATACGCGCCTTTGCGATAATTCGATTGGTACTGCCGAGTACCACACACTGGCGCACCGGCTGCAGTTCCGTTTCAATCTTTTCCACTGATTAATATTTTTTATTAATGCGATATGTTAATCAGAGCGCAATTGAGTGACCATTCAAAATTATTATTATTATTATTTTTAATTAATTAATTGTCCGAAGACAGAGAAGTTTGTTCGGCGAGTGAGGATGTAGCGCGATCAGAATACACCGAGTTACTGCAGCCGTTCGGCTTCGAACTGTTGGCCTCGCCTCACCTCACCGTCGATGTGGCCTCTCACGACCTTTATTTTTTGCCGCTCCTGCTACCGGTACCCTCATTACCCTGCCGCGCTATACATATGCGTAATAGGCAAAACGGAAGGCCGAGTGTTACATCGCGTATGCGGCAAAATAGCGTGAACGATACGGAACGAATTGACCGAATGAAATTCGTGGGGACTAAACATGAGCGCACGGACGCGGGAGCGTCCCTTCCGGTAGCGTCCAAAACGGATGTTCGCCGTCAAATGTTACAGCTGAATTTTCTGATGCATCGCAATCGCTCTCCTTCACGGGGAATAGTTATAGGTGAAAAATTGATTAGAAGCAAAATTTAATCTGATTTTTTTTTCGGTTTTTTTTTTTTTTTTTTTTTTTTTTTCGATGCTCTTCATCAGAGCTCATTTTTTTCCTTCATCCAACATCCGCGGCGTTATTAATCCTGTAAAACAAAAGGAGTCGATGAAGCGATGCCGAGCGTTCGCCTATCTCGTATCGAACGAAAATTCAACCCAAGCGATATTTTCCTTTTTGGTCGTTTAACCTTCCAGTAGCCTCTGGAAAAATACTCTTGTGGGGGAGGAAAAGATGCAGAGGCGGGATAGAGAGGTGTGCAGAACCTGCTTGGGTTGAATGGGTGTCGGGAACGCTGTACCGGGAAGGGATCGGGATGGGAAAAGAGAAGAAGAAGGTGAGAGACTGCTGCCGGAGCCACAGACTCGTGAACCGGCAGATTAAAACAAGAAGAAGAAGAAGAAGAAGAAGAAGCCGAAAAAGGAAAGAGGCGCGAGAGGCAAGGAAAACTCGCCGAGGGCGAAAATTTATGGTAAAACGGGACTGGCGCGGCACTGGCCCGGCACCGGCCTGGCAGACGACGTGACACCTCGTCGCATAGCTGCGTCGCTCCCTCTTCCACCCCCTCCTCCCCCGCTGGGCCATTCGCTTACAAACTTCAAAACGCAACATCCCCCTTCACCTTTCGACCAACTATCGACTTTCTTATTACCTCCTTCGTCCTGATTATCATCAAATATTATCCAACTTTAAAAATCAAATTTGGTATTAACTTTTTTTTCATTCACGAAAAATCGTATTCGCGCATAGATAATGCGCGCAGACCGCGCCTAGTTAAAGCCTTTTGTAAAAAAACGATTGAACGCTCGTAATCGACGAACGGAAGTCCTTCCTATCTGATTTCCGAATGGAGACGCAGAATGAGTGCGTATGTTCATCAACGTGCTCTCGAGCGTAGGTGAGTGAACGGTGCGTAACGAGCCGTATCACCTCGATATCTTCTCCGTGAAAAAAAAAGCATCAACGTTTGTAGGTATAACACAGATGCGAGCGACAATCTGACGTGAATTGAACCCTATTGAATGTGTATTCGCGCTTATGTTTGACTGTAACGTGTGTATACGCTTTGCTGAATGGAAGTCGGGCTGAAGCATCGTCGATGTATACGTCTGTTCAATCCGTGGCTTCCACTGTTACATATACTATCAATATATCCCTGTGCTATAGCGATACTCTGTATACACACGTGTATCCATATCTATTCTGTTACTTGTTTCTAAAGTGATTGTCTACACGACTATTGAACTAAACTCCTCGCGCAATGGGATCCTCCGCGATCAATATACGAAAGACAAACGGAGCTGAAAGAAAGTTGCGAATACATCGTATTCTATGACTATTTTAATGAAAAAAACAACAATTACCTGAGAAAACTAACAATTGGTAGGTAAACCAACTTTTTGACTGAAAAAAGCGCTAATTAACTCGTAGTTTTCCCAACTAATACCAATTTTTTCTGAACAAGTAGTGGTATCAAGTAATCTTTAGTTCCCAACTAATAATTTTTGTTGGTGTTGATTCTACTAAAATAGGAGAATTCGTAAAGAAAACGTATATGAATCGCGGCATTGAAGATATTTACAAAAGATTTTTATTGCATTTATCTCGTAGACGATAACAGATATGACAAATTGGGTTCAATGTCGAAGACCGGAATAACAGACGTCTAAATAGATTTTTTAAATTATCGTTTCAACGTTGTGGGGTTGAGAAAGGTTGACAGTGAAATAGATGCGACGATTCTGCAATGTTGGGATGAAAGATATTCTAAAGGAGAGAATAGGATGAGAGATCGTTGAAATCTCTGTCACATCCAAAGATTCGGTGCATCCTTATTGGCGTTCTAGTCGGCGACAGCCTCATTTGCGACTCTCAGGGATCGACTGGGTTATTTTTTTATGTTTCATTTATGTTTCCGGCGACAAATTCTTTTTATTGACCATCTTAAAAATTGCGCTTGTATAACGAACGGATGCAGGCGTCGTTAACTCGGAACGATTATGAAAAATGATTTAAAATGTACCTAATAGGCGTCTGGATCATTGTCTCCAACTTTCAGATTTTGTATCTGATCCATATCGAGTTCGTACCCAATGACCTCCTGGGATTGCCTCGTTACCAGCGTCTCCCTTGAGGTCAATGCGTTTTCCAACGCTTTGGGTCGACTCACCTGTTTGAAGGTAAAACAACAATAGTATATTACGTCACGAAGGAGGAATAGTATACCATGTTACTTCACAAGGTGTGGAAAGGTCACTTTCCACACCGCAGTGAAGTAACATACTTTCCTTTGATCACTAAATTAAAAAAAGAGCAAAATCATCCCTTCAAACTCACCTCGGGATGAGCTTTCAGCCAATCAATGAAACCCTTGACACTGCTAAGATGCGTTATGCCCTTCCAAACAGCGTCCATAGTTTCAAGATCACTTGGAACGTTTTTGCACTGCAGCCATTTCTCGTCCACTTGATTTCGCGGCGGTACGAATTTCATGTGATCCGGTAAAGCAGTACCAAAGCCGATAGTCCTCTTCGGCTTTATCTCGGCTTTAGCGTCTTTGACGAGGTATTTTCTTGTAAGAGCCAATTCAGCAGCATCTGGGCAATTTCTTGCTAGTGCTACGGCACTCGGTACCATTGGCATTTCGTTTATTGATAGCTGTGGTATCGATTGTGCGGCAGAGAAAAAAGTAACAGACGATGATATGAATGCAGGGAGAGCGGTCGGCTTTATCGAGGAACGCTAAACGTTCTGCCAGCTTCAGCAGGATCGATAGAGTTTCTGTTCTGTTGTCTACTGCCAGTCGGTAAATTCAGAAACAGACTTAACACTATTGTACCTGCATAGTTCTGCACACATCCGCAGTAAAATCAGTTTCGAACATATCCTTGAGAACGTCGACATCAATGCCGCTCGTTTGATTCGTACCGGCAGCCAAACTTTCCAACCAATGACAGAAATCCTCGCATATTCTGTCGGTAATCTTGCTTGCGCGCATTTTAAGGGTTGCCTCGGGATCGTAACCCTCTAAGTCTCTTTCCGTTAGAGGACGCCATGTTACGGCCTAACATCGGGCAAATGCTTGTGAAGCCATCGTTTTTCAATAAAAATCCAATTTGCTAAATTTAACTCTTTGAAGTACAGTAGTATGTTACACTTCGATAAAACAGCTGCAACTTTTAAAAGACCTGATGCAATTTTATGAAATTTTGGTGACATTCTATGAGTTTTGATAGATGTATTCTAAATTTTTTTCAAATTTTTGCTAATTGTTTTTCCATGATGATAGCAATGTTTTATTTTGTAAAACAATGTATTATGTAGTATCCATCTAACAATACCACGTTTCAAAGAGTTAATATCACTGATGTTGGTTACTTGCCTTGCGTCTTGGTTTCGTCAAAAAAAGCGAATATGGACTCATCGTTGGACGTCTATCCTTCCAACTCTTTTCGAAAGAGACCTGACCGGTTCTCGATGGAGGATGTACCTATAATTTCGAGAAATACCTCCGAAACGTAATAATCTAATTTTTTTTTATCGGACGTATTGCGAGAGCTTACTATTAAATCGTAGGCGCTATCGCTGAATTCTTTTTGCGGGGAATCCATTGTGTGGCTAGTGAATCGACGAGTTCTTTTGGTCGTTTCTCGCTTATCATCTTTACGTCGTGGATACCATTCGGCCATTCCTAATATCGGTGCGACAAGATTGTAGGATTTCAAGGGTAGGATACGTCTGAGATGACGGGAATTGCAGAGGGCCGGCTGTTTCGAGGAGAACGTGAGGTCAAAATTATCGTTTTGCCATTTTCCTCGATTCAAATAACTCCTCGAATCTACGAGCAGTGTCAGCAATTTTTTTGCGATTTTTTCGTTCTTACGAATATTCGGGGCGCGCGACGAACGCGAAGCTCTCATCGACAAACGTTTCGAGTATTCTGTCGCCAATGCACGAAGAATCTCCGTTGGCGTTTTATTTTCCTCTATACACTTTATCGATATTTTTACGACCTCGTGATCCGATAATATTTGTTCGTATTCGCTGGGATCATTAATTGATTTGATTTCCCTCCTGTCGCCGATTATCGATCGGAGCAGCTGCTTTTCCATATCGATAGTTATCGCCGATTCGTCTCCGGAACTCTCGAGCATACCGAGCTTTATTGGTGGTCGACCTCCATCCGATTTAATTTTCCCAACATCCCTCGGCATTTTTCTGGTAGCCACCTCGTCGTCGCTATCTTCATCATCGTCATTTGCCGAATCGACCGATTTTTCCGCCGAAGCGACGCGCGAGCGTATCGAACGTGACTTCTTATGTCGCAGTGCCCTGAGAGGTTCGAGACTCGGCTTAAGATTGATTGGCATGTGGCAGGGTGCGAGATACTTCGAGGTCGAACCCGCACCTAAACCAGTATCGTTACCCGGACCATCGGCGCATCCCTGATCCGACTCGTCCTGATCCGAATTTGACTTGGAACGTTCGGAAACCAATGACAAAGTGGCTATCAATGATTTGGCATTGACCATGGTTTTCGATATTGTTCTTCCAATCGTTCGAATTCTGTGTGAGTCATCAACCTGAGATGCGGTTCTCGTTGACGTTCCAACAGCCGAATCTGACACTGAAGCTGGAATAACCGCGGACTTGGACTCGTGTTCAGTGTCTTTGGGTTCCACTGACTTTGTTACGGCCACATTGCTAGCTAATTGGCTGTATGATTGTTTGAACAACGTTTCACCTATAGATTGAACTCCATGAAAATCGGGGCTTTCCCCGTTAGCTAAAAATGCATTGCTGTAATTTTCGAAAAATGTGCCTCCATCTCGTTGGCGCGTCGGTTGATCAATGTCTTTGAGCGATTGGCACATACATGCCAGACACTTGTCAGCCTTTATTCGCGGAAAAATACTGGCAACTCGCGGCACGGCAACGAGACAGGATACATTTGTTTTCTTGCCGGGTCGTAGCTTTGCTTTGAGCTCGTCACCAGTCGAGCTGTTATAGAAACTGGAAGGATCTTCTTGCACGAATGTGGCCTTGCGAACGTTATCCTCATACGTAGTCCTGCCGGGTTGAAAATCCTTTCCAATATGGGTTTCAGCGTTTCGCATCAATCTCTCGCGAACACTCGCGTACGAGGACTCGGACTCTTTACCAACGTTTTCATTCCATTCATTCGCCTCGCTTTGCTCGTTCTCCGTATCTTCGTTGCGCTCGGATTCGTCCTGCGCGTCAATGAAATCTGTACGATCATCGCTCGATATCGACGATCTCGAACTCGGCGAATAAATCTCCAATGGTGCGGCAAAAAAACGATTAGTCTCCGATTCTATTCGCGCTTTTGACCGGACTCCGTGCTTCATAGCTCTCAAAGCGCGAAACACGTTGACCAATGATCGTCGAGGCCAAATACCATGCTTCTGTCGCAATATCTGAGAGTCCATTATTAGCTTGGATTTTTTTAGTTGCTCCAGATTCCTCGATGAAACTTGCTGCTGAAACTTCGAGCGATAGCGAGGCGGGTACGAGGCATGTCCTGTAACTCTGATTTCCGGTACTTGCAAAAAATCTTGACTCATTTTTTCACCAACGGCTTTCGGGGGACCAGTATCTTTGGATAAAAAGTTTAGGCTATTCTGGACATCGTTTTGTCCATTTGATTTCTCTGATTTTTCCTCCTCGGTCGAGTCGATATCTTCAATGGATATGACCACTTTGCCGAAACTCGGTAGAGCACTGGCAATACTCAAACTCGGAGCGCGGGGTCTTCCCATCTTGAAGCTTGGCGTATCATCCCCGTGATCAAATTTCTTCTTATCCATTTCTACGATATCGTCCCGAAAGCCTACAACCTTTCTTTCCGAATTGATGACGCTGCCACTTGGCTTCGTTACTTTTTCTGTCGATTCTTGTTGCGTCATTGAGGCAATCGGAGATTCATGCCGATAAGCATCATCCTTCAATTGATCGTCGAATGATTGTTCTCTCGTCAGTGGAGCTTTGCGGTTGGAATATAACGATTCTCGCTGCGTTGATGCGAAACTCTTGGATGACGACGAACTCGGTCTCACGCGATTACGGGTACTCGAGAGAAAATCGTTCACGAGTTTAGTCATTTTCGATAATTTCGTTAGTCTCCGAATACCGTTCGACGATTCCGTTAGATAGTTTGACTCTTTTACCGGATGGTTCGATTGAAATTTTACAGTATGTGATTCGGGATGGTCGGGAGATCGTGGGGTGGGGGGATGTACTTTGACGATCGGTTCCGCTCTGGAAGAATCAACGTTTTTGGTCACGGGACGATGCTCCGTGAAATCATAAACGTTTATATCGTCGCAGCTGGCACTGCTCGTCGAGTAAAGAATCGAGGGGGATATAGCTGGATAGGGGATAGAAGAAGGGGATGTCGATGGCTTTCTTACGCTTATAACTTTTGACTCTATTTCCTCGCAGACTTTGTTCCAATAAGGCTTCGAGCCACGAATTGGCAATTCCCATCTGGTAATGATAAGCGTTTTAACATTTTCTTGCTTATTAATATATTCAGAATTAAGATTAAAAGTACAAACAAAGAGCATTCAAGTTGTTATTAAAATCAGATACTTACTTGGTTCTCGTTACTAATCTCATTTTTCCTATAGCTTTCGTAATTCGCTTGAGTCTCTTCGAGTCCGACATCACGATTCCTCGGAATTTTAACACTTACAAATATCTTTCACTGCACCAATGTTAAATTTGATCAATTTTACGCAAATTTACTGCATCAAAATAGTTTGAACGGCGTGAGATAGTAGACCCGGCGAAGCAAAACGCACCACGAGGTACCCACGACAGAGCGAAGTCAGCGGAGTATCGATCAAACGAAAATCCAACCTCCGCGGTTGCTATCTCGTCGTCTTGTTTCGGAGCTCGTAAATGTGTTGTTGTTCAAAAAATGCACATTCCCGCCTCCGGCATGTGATGTCTCGTTCCCATTACTGCATCATTGCAAAAATAAAAAAAAAAATAAAAATGAAAAACTAGAAATTGATGAAATATTAATGAAGTATCGAAATGCCTTGTTATAGTTGAGGTTAATAAAAAAAAAAAAAAGACAAATATAAAAAGTTGATGCAGCACGATGAGAGCGAACGAAGCTCGTTGGAAATTCGATGGTCCACAACAGAATAGAGAGATGGTTGGCTCGTTGAGAGAGATATCGCATGAAGTAGAACTCGGAGGTGGCCCGCGGCTAACGGGACGCTCGACGTTGTATCCGCCATCTTGCTTCCGGGGTCTCAGCTGCCACCACTTCCGGTCGGCATCGGAATAGCCAACGTCGAGCTATAGTAGGTGGATGGACCGGGCGCAGATGCAACTCCGCGTCACCGACTCTGCTTTAGACAATGCTGAAAGCTCGAAGGAAAATAATTATGTGCCGGTTGGTCCCGTCAATTCGAATAAAAATTATAAAGCCTGTGCCCATCCGTGGCAAAGCATCATTGTTTCAGGCCGTCCAACGAATACGCGTCTCGGCCTTAGATTCTTCAGACAATAGTATTTAGATCGTTGAGAATTTTTTGTATGAATTTTTTCCGTGTCATTTATCGATCCTGGGATATATTTTAGGACATCACTCTTTGTATCTCCATTAATTTTCTGATTCTGAATCTTTTAGAATTTCTCACAATTTAATGACGCATTCATATTTGCCACTTCTTTTCTCGCATCATTGTTCTAATTTATTCTATGTAAACTGTTCTATATTATAGCAGATCGTTTTCTTAAATTCTGTTTCAGATTTAAACTCGGAGAATCCATCTTAACTGGGTAAGCAAAAATATATATTTATTATTATAGTATGTTAGAACGAAGCTTTGGTGTATTTGTTGTGCATAAAACAGCGATTGATCACGTAAAATTTCAAATGGTTCGGATTAAACAATGAAGAGCGCGAAAGTTATTATCCGTCATAAATCATTGGGTTAACAAACCCGGGTTAATAACCGGATCTTTTTTTGGGTCACTTTCTAGAAGCCATTCAACATAAATTACAGAAAAATTAGGTCCCGGAAATGACTATGTTATCGATTTTTTTTCCTGATCGTTTTAAACTTTTTCTCTACAAAAATCATATGTCGGAGACAAACTACTCAATGATTACCTTTACAAATGCTGATATTAGTCTGTGTTGAACAGTAGTCGAAGGTTTCAATTATACTAATTTGTTTCGTAAGTTATAATATTAACAAATTTATTTGCTGCTACAATAATGTGTTTCGGAATAATAATAATTATAACCTTGTTATTGGCTCAGTTGCCTCTTATCTATCTGTTCAAACACAATACATCGTCATTTTCGATATATTGTGATGAAATTTGATTCATTCGGAATGGTCAATATTTCGAAATTCGGCACACGCGGGGAATTCGATGTCGACGAACATCTGGTCATTACGTAGAAAAATCTGCAGAAATCAAGGTGAACGAGGAGAACAACCGTCATATGATATTTTTGTATTTTTAATTTTTTTTTACAATCTTATTATTTCCAGTCAGTGCGCCAAGTGTTTTCTTTTAAGATATAATATGTGTAATAGTATAACCAAATATGCGATTATGACAGCAATCGCACCGCCGCTTCTTTCATTTTATTATTGAGCAT
This sequence comes from Buathra laborator, assembly GCA_934046635.1. Classification (NCBI taxonomy): domain Eukaryota; kingdom Metazoa; phylum Arthropoda; class Insecta; order Hymenoptera; family Ichneumonidae; genus Buathra; species Buathra laborator. The sequence continues at coordinate 15,062,287 of OW203900.1, forward strand.
TCGGTTCGTAAATTAGTTGACTGGTCAGTTTGACAGCGCCGTGGTGACAGTTTATTTTAGTCCATTGTTCGAGTTTCAGATTTTTTTTATACAAACCAATAGATCGCGAGAGGAATATGTAATAAGTTTCCCTTCACTTTTTGCATCATTGTTGTACTTTATTCTCATCTAAACGATTCTATAGTATAATAAATCGTTTTTTAAATTATTTTCCGATTTAACCTCGAAGACTCCATCTTAACAGAGTAATGCAAAAACATATATTTTTATTATTACGTGTGAGAATGAAGCTTTGGTACATTTGTCCATAAAATACCGACAACTCACGGAAAATATTAAATCCGTTAGATTAAAAAATGATGAACCCGAAAATTATTATCCGTTATAAATCACTGCGATAAGGAACACAAGATAAACCGGTACGTCAGTCACAATGAATGGTGGTCGAGTGACGAGAACAATTGCAGATACGAATTCGGTCCCTTCGCCTCTCGTTAACGGTAACAAATATGAAACGATATTGGCGAAAAATGAAACAGTTGAACTTCTAACAGCTTATATAATTTTTTTCAAAGATTTCATGACAAATTGATAACGTGAGGTCTGCCGCCTAAATCCGGTCACGTCAAAGTTAAACTCGCAACCCGCCTCTTGACCCGCTTATCGCATTATAGCGATAATTATTAATAATATATTATGCATGTTGGATTCGTATTATATTGAATTTTCCTGGTGCCGTTAGACAGTACTGGATTTTCGTCGGGACTCGAAGAATTATTTCGTTACCATAATGTTCATTATAATAATCAATTTGCACTTTTTTTCCAATAGCTACAATATTTTTTATTAATCTTCGTTAATATATAAATCTATAAACACAGCCGAATTTAAACATTTAAATGGCGTATAGTATTGACCGTTATTTGCCCGGTGGCAAGTATACCAAACGCGACACAAATCCAGGGGCATTCTTCTCTTTTTTCATACTTCGGATACTCAATTCGGAGCGTTGTTCCTTTTTTTTTCTCTCTAACGTCATCACGAAATAGCTTCCTCGTCGTTATTTGATATTATGCCAGTGGATAGAATCAAAGATTGCAATAACCGCTCGAGCATTCGCATCTTGTGTTCCAAGTAGACGTACCAAACGCTTCGCGTTTACAATCGTCACTCCTCGTATCCCTCGCATATACTGTGAAGCATTCTCTCTGCACAGTGATCTCCCGAGCCCCTGAAGGAAATATGAGAACACAAATAACATTAGTATTAATCTCCGATTAGTCGGTTACGAGTTTAGATTTTCAAGAATAGTATTTAACGATGTCGCGATAATAACTTATTAATAATTCACTCGTACCGTTTTCACCGGCGATGGTTCGAACCGTCTTACTGCACCAGGGAACCGTGCCGGCTCTGGCGACGCATTTCTTAATCGGTATTGTTCCGTCATCTTTCTCGGGGCAATGGTTCCACCATCCGTTACAATCGTAGCAATAAATAGACGTTTCCCACCAATAACCGGCCTGAACTGCAAACAAATATTAACATAGAACTTCTAAACTACATAACTAAAGATACAACAAGGTTGCAGTATCTTGTAGATGAAAGTGTCTTTAGAATTTAGATCCGATGTCTCACCGCGAGGACTTTTAACTTTTTAAACTACTTGCCGTCGAGACGCTACCGCGTCTCTTGATATTGCATTTCTTTTTTGGTGATTTTTCTATCAACGTGTTCAGAATATGTCGAATTCGACATTTTTCAAACTGACTGAATTTGTTTTCATTATAATATCGAGAATTAAACATTCGTTAAATTAGAGACAAAACACAGCTGAATATTTCGCGATACATTTGATCGACGATAGCCGCGTGTCTCGGCTTCCGCTAATTGTTTAAAAAGTAATTGATTTTTCAAGATTACTTGCAAATATTGTTAGTTTTCCAATTTTTAAGATATTTTATTCCGAATATAATCGATAATTGATGAAATTTTGTAAAACGTTGACTTACCAACACTGATGCCTGCAATCACCATTATAGCAATCACGAAAAAACCACCTTGGCTGCTTGAGTTCCACATGTTATTAACAATTCTTCTCTTGTCTAATATCTGCAATATTAAGCGCACCGTATATAGCATATTCAGAAAACAATAGAAAGCTTTCAATGTAAATTTATTTCGAGAAATTACTGTTAAATTGGTAATTATTCGTAAGCGGATCTTTTTTTGCATCACTTTCTAGAAGCCACTCAACATAAATGTCAGAAAAATTAGGTCCCAGAAATGACTGTGTTATCGATGTTTTTTTTCTGATCGTTTCAAACTTTTTTTCTACAAATATCATACGGCGGAGACGAACTACTCAATGCTTACCTTCACAAGTGCTGATAATAGACCGTGTTGAGCAGTAGGCGAAGGATTCAATTTATACCAATTTGTTCCGTACGTTATAATAATAATGAAGTATATTTGCTGATACAATAATGTGTTGCGGAATAATAATAATTAACCCTGTTATTGTCTCATTATTAACGTGTGGTACAAATTACAGTTTATTGGCTCAGTTGCCTTCTATCTATCTGTTCAAACACAATATATCGTCATTTTCAATATATTGTGATGAGATTTCATTCATTCGCAGCGTATATCGGGGGTCAATATTTCGAAATTCGGTAAACGCGGGGAATTCGATGTCGTCGTACATCTAGTTATTACGTAGAAAAATCTGCAGGATTCAAGGTGAATGTGGAGGAAAAATGACTTCATTGACGTCAACATGAAGCACAACGGTTATATGATGTTTTTTTTATTTCTAGTTTTTTTTACAATCTAATTATTTCCAGTCAGTGCGCCAAGTGTTTTTTTTTAAGATTTAATATGTGTAACGATCTAACCAAATATGCGATTATGACAGCAATCGCAGCGCCCCTTCTTTTATTTTATTATTGAGCATTCCGTTCGTAAATTAGTTGACTGGTAAGCTTAACAGCGCCGTGTTGACAATTTATTTTTGTTCATTCTTCGAGTTTCAGATTTTTTTTATACGGAATATGTAATTCTCGTTTAAACGGTTTTATATTATAGTAGATCGTTTTTTAAATTCTTTTCCGATTTAACGTCGAAAAATCCGTCTTAACAGGGTAAGCAAAATCAAATAAAATAATATATTCTTCATGTTGGATTTCGTCTTATACTGAATTTTCGCGGTGCCGTTAGACAGTACCTGATTTTCGTCGGGCACTCGAACAATTACTTCGATACCATAATGTTTACCATAATAATCGGTTTGCACTATTTTTACAATAGCTACAATATTTTTTATTAATCTTCGTTAATATATTAATTTATAAACACAGCCGAATTTAAATCGATAAATGGCTTATTAATAGTATTGACCGATATTTGTCCGACGTCAATTACACCAAACGCGACACAAATCCAAAGGTTTCTTTCTCTTTATTTCATACTTTATACTGGTTTTGCAGTTTTTTTTCTCGAACGTCGCCATGAGAGACTTCTTCGTGGTTATTTGATATTTTGCCAGTGGGTATAATCACAAATTGCAAAGGGCACTCGAACATTCGCATGTTTTAATCCAAACGTTGGTACCAAGTGCCTCAGTTTTACAGCTCTCAAGCTTCTTATCAGAATGATTTATTGTAAAGCATTCTCTCTGCACAGTGATCTCTGGAGTTCCTGAAGGACAATATAGGAACAAAAATAGCATTAGATAGTATCATTCTCTGATTAGGCGGTTATGAGTTTCGATTTTACTGAATAGTATTAAACGATATCGCGATGATTAATTGATAATTCACTCCTACCGCTCTTAAAGGCGTTGGTTCTAATGATCTTACTGCACCAGGGATGCGTGCCGCGACTTGCAACGCACTTCTTCGTCGGTATTGCTGATCCGTTAACTCCGTCGGGGCAATCGTTCAACCATCCGTTACAATCGTAGCAGTCTATAGATGTTTGCCACCAAACACCACTCTGGACTGCGACCAAATATTAACATAAAAATTCTAAACCATACAACTGAAGATTTACGATAAAACAGTAATATCCTATATATTCCCATTTAGCTTTCTCATAAAACAAGTTTTTTTTCGTAATTATTATGTTAACGTGTTAAGAATAGACAACGTCCGACATTTTTCAAACCGCCTGAAAATGTTTTCATTAAAAATCATTAAATTAAACATTCACATCGATTGATTTCTGAAAAGATATATACGCGACGATAGCCGCATCTCGTCTTCTCGTAATTGTTTGAAAATAATTTATTTTTTAAGATTACTTGCAAATCACGTTACCGTGTTGATAATGATATTCAATTTTGTTAGTTCTCCAATTTTCAAGATTTTTCGTGAAGAATAAAATTAAAAAAAAAAAAAAAAAAAATGAGTGGATTTTTTAAAAATGTTGACTTACCAATAGTGATGCCTCCAATCATCATTAAAGCTATCAGAAAAAATCCAACGTGGTTGCTTGAGTTCCACATGTTCTTAGTTTGTTTAATATCTACAATGTCATCCGTACCGTATATAGCACCTGTAGAAAACAATAAAAAGCTTTTAATGTAAATTTAATGCGGAACATTACCGTTAACTTGGTAATTATTTCTAAGCGGATGTTGTTTTAGTGCATTTCTCAGAGACCACTCAATATAGGTATATGTCAGAAGAATTAGTCCTCAGAAAGAGGAATCATGTCATTGATTTTGTTTCGAAACCGTTGAAAACTTTTTTTCTGCAAAACTAATACGTCGGAAACGAACTATTTAATGCTTACCTTCACAAGTGCCGAAGTTAGACTGCGTTGAGTAACAATCGACGGGTTCTATTTATATTAATCTTTTTCGTAAATTATTTGAATAACAAAAAATATTTGCTGATGCAACTTGTTATTGTCTCATAATTAATGCGCGTTACGATCTTAAAGTTTATCGACTCAGCGGCGTCATACGTATATACGATGTCGCGTGTTGAGATTTTATGCATTCACGGCGTATATAACGGGTCAACAAAAACAAGACATGCGCGTAATTTGATGTCGTCGATCATATCGTTATTAGGTAGAGGAATCTTTAGGAATTAAAGGGGAATGAGAAAAAAATATGACTTCAATAACATCAACATGTAGCGCCACAGTTATATAATTATTTTTTAATCCCAATTAAGTTTTAATCTAATCGTTTCCAAACAGTTCACCAAGCGCTTTGTATTAAAGTAGAAAATGTGTAAACCATACAGCCGAATGTACGATTTTGATAGCAATCGCAGCGCCGCTTTGTTCATTTTATTATACGGCATTCAGTTCATAAATTAGTTAACTGCTTACAGTTTAACAGCTCCTTGATGACAACTTATTCCCGTTCGTTGTTTGAGTTTCAGATTTTTTTAAAATACAAATCTCATAAATTATGAAAAAAATAATAAGTTTTTTTCCGTACAAATAGTAACTCCAAACACCATAAAAACATTGAGTAAAACGTTTGTTTTACTGCTTGAATATCACATTATGTTAGTTTTTCGTTCGTCTAACATAATCAATACGATACAATACAATGTGCACCAAAATTAACATAATTACAGTTTAAACACATCATTATGGATATAACTCTTGTTGCGTATAGTGGACGCCAAACCAAAGAAAAGAAAAATCGATGGTAGAAACATGTGTGCGATGTAATGTTGCTGCTAAAGCGCACACTGTACACTCATCGTAATGTCTAAAATAGCAGTGTCGAGAGAGTTGGGGAGTTTGGAAGGGAAGGGGGTTACCCACGACCTCTGCCATTTACTGGTCAAACGCGATCAAAGATTCGTCGCGCCGGACGTACGTCGAAGTCAAGTCTCTGTGGGACTCGAGTAGGGCATGTGGGGAGTTTGGCTGTTGGTCTTGGCTCCCTGGGGTTGACAGGGTATCGTTGATGCTGCTACAACTAACGTTACTGCCAGAGCAGTGGTAGGGAACACACACTACGGGGGTTCCACGTGCTCTGCGCCTTCGCCAACCTGACACGAGCGAACCATCCCGGCAAAGCCCTTGTCAGTGTATAGTGTAGCAACCTCTACCTTCAAGCCTGTGCGACCTCCCTCTGTTTCCTCCGTCCTGACGCACTCTCCCCCGGGTTCCTGGCGATGAATTAACCGTTTCAATCCTCCTCTGTAGCCCAGCATACCGAAATTCGGCGACCTCGCCACGTCGATTCTACTACCTATTATGTCTGCTTCGGAAAATCCCTTTGACCTCGACCGCCTACTTGCTTAGCCTTGTAAATCATTTAAACGTTGCCTAACTGCCTCCGCGCTTTCATCTCGTTGAAATTACGGTAAAAAAAAAAATCACGAAAAAATTTCCATACTTTTGCAAGCCCCGCAGTATCAAGTTTCGATGTATACGTCGAGGAAAAAAAAAAAAAAGAGAAAAACAAAATCTAAAAAGAAAAATGGCTTTTTATCATGTATTGAGAGTAGTTTGTGTGACTATGATAACGCATTGATGTAGTATTTGGTATCAGTACAATGCCGTGACGAGCGAGGAATGTCACGAGAGCTTTCACGTTGTTGTTCATTCGGACGGGCAAGTGGTAACGGGTGTAGATTGATCGGACAGAGTTTCCCCATTCCCTGTCGTCTATTACACCATCAGCATCCATCAATTTTAATGCTTCAGTTTGCTTTTAAAAACCTTGCGTGCTTTCTTCCTTCTATATGAATATGACGCGGATGAAGTCTAAACTTCACTCCTGTTGTTCCTGTTGTCCATACTTTCCTATTTTTTTTATTTTTTTATTTCGTCTTGTTTCGCGCAACGAATGCATAGAAAGCATTCGGTTAAGAACAACAGTCACGTGTACATTGACAGCGTAGCAATTCCGTACTGTTTTCTTTAACGGCGAATCTGCTCCACTCTACACGCGGTTAAGCTACTTGTCTATAGGAAAGTTTTCTGGAACCCGTCTAAAGTAATGGTTATTCGGCGCACACCGAGTAATTAGAACTTTTCCACGATCCAGATTCTGCTAATGTTAAACTGATTGGGAAACGCGTGGGCCTCTCAACGTCGCGAATGTATATATACATGTCGCACGAGGGCACAGTGTCTCCTGCTTCTCACCCGTTTCTATTCGTCGCGCACTGAATTTCGAAACGAGTCGGTGAGGTAACAAGATTAGGGGAAAGGCAACTTTGTTCGCCGCTCAGGCCAATCAGCTAGACGTACTGTTACTCTGCGCGCCCTCTATACCTTGCTGTAGCTTTATCAGTGAATTGTTTGGAAACGCGTTGAGCCGGTACACGCTTTCGGTTCGTCTAAGATTCAGTCAGGCATGTACTTTCCGCTAAATTCACTAACAAATAACCAAATAGAATCTGCGACATCTTTAGCCACAGTTTTCCATTCATTCTGCCGGCCAATAAGCTATCAATATCGAGCAAATCGTACTTTTGTTGAAATCGATCCACCAGATTTCGATCTATACCCGCTGTAAAGTTGTGAAAATCGATGAAAAAAAAAAAAAAAAAATTCAGGGTAAGAACGGGGTGAGAAAGGCATAAGAGCGAAGTCTTACAACGGAGAATCGCGATTGGGGTGGGTTTTGGTTAGTTGGTTACGTGGAGGGGATTGTAAGTGGAACAGGGTGGCTGCGAGGGTCTCGAATCGTAGCAGAATGGACCACCTCCCGTTATCAGTCCGGAGCCAGCCGCCTTGCCAAGCCGACAAATTACTACATCCCCACCTATACGGGAGCCATCCGCACGGGGTGGAGGGGTGACGCGGGAGGTTCTCAGGAAATCAAGCGTCCCTATTCTGTGCGCGCAGCCCTTGGGCTCCCGATGCGGCCCTTGCCACGGGGCTACCGCGAGAGCCCTCTCCTCGACTTACCGTGCCAAGGTCGTACTGCGTGCTCACCTCAGATACGAACGAGGCATGTAGGCAAACACATATCTATAGCTTGAGAACATCTTCCCTCAATATTGATATAGACATCGACCTACATATTGATTCAAATAGACATCCCACACATATCCCTCTTACAATATTTATTCATCGCCTCGTATCGCCTTTCTTCTTCCAAATAAAAACTTCATTCGTTTGTGACTCGAGATTCGGGTGAAGGTTAGAAGTGAGACATCGGATAAGATTGTGGGTGATGAGAGGACGAAAAAAAAAAAAAAAAAGAAACATAGCTCGGTCGGTATTGCTTTATCCATCGTCGCGGCGGGAAGACAAAGCTAAGAGACGCGGTGAAGTGGCAAAGGGAGAAGGAAATGAAGAAAATGAGGCCATGCTATACACCCCTCGCTATATCCTGAAAACGTATGGCCGCTGATTTATAAAGGAAATAATTTCGCCGGAGCAATTCCTTACGAGGAGAGCATGCGAGGCGCTCGAGCGAACCGTAACCGTTCTAGTAGCGTAGCCCTATCCCATGCCTTCTCGAACTTACTCTCTCTTTCACCCACCCCCTCCTCTCGAAATTCATTACTTCAGTCTAAAAACGCTCTTTAATATCTTCTCGCGGGCCTCGACGGATTTTTAAGTAAACGACCAACGCCGTTACCCGCGTACGCGTTTCTAACTTTCACTCGCGCACACACCCCCCTCAAAATATTTTTTTCCTTTCTCCGACTAGACCCTCTCGCCCCCAGAAAAAAGAACACTTCTTTATACAATAAGTCTACCGTTACTATAACCTTTTATGCTCTTGCTACCGAAAAACCGAATCTACATTCTGCCGAAAAAAAAAAGAAAATATATGTAAGAGTCTTACCCTTCCCACTGAGGTGAGGAAAAGAATGAGAGAAAAAACACGAAAATAATACGATGCCCCAGGTACGTCGAGAAATGAAATGTGCGAGGTAAAAAAACAAAAGGAGAAGAAAAACGACGCTAAAGTGCAAAGATAGGATGAGAAGGACTGTAGAACGTAATACCGTTTGCTGCTGTACCGTCTGGAATAGGAGTTTCAGGACGGGAAGGGAGGCGGGAGGGAGGGAAGTGAAAAGCAAGAGAATGAAGACAACCGGTAAGATGAGGAAAGAAGCAGAGAAGGAGAGAGAGCAACCTAACGGTGGAGAGTTGTGTAAAGGGGGGCGGGAGGGGGGTGGAGATCGAGAGAGAAGAAGCCGCCACATTGGGTGCCTTTTCTCTTCGTCCTTCGTAGGTCCTCGAGAATCGTCAGGAATTGTTCACGAGGAAAATAGCCGAGAGACAGAATTTCCCTTACGGATGTTTCAAGCCGGAGAGGACTTCTTGTGAAATACTTGGACATACTTTGCGCGTCGCGCCGTTTCCCTCGTTTCCGCGACGGTATGGTGTGGGCAATCCGTGGCCGGTTCTTCCTCCCGGGTGTGTACCCCTTCCGTGCGAAGAACGAAGAAACTAGAAAAGAGATGCTCGGGTGGCGATCGGTGGGTGGAATCGGCCGGTTTGGCCGAGTGTCCCTCCGCCGCGGAGAAGATCCTCGAGAAGCTTCTGCGGAGTGGAAACCTTTCCGACGATAGGCTAGACTATCGTTTCTTCGACGGCGGTCGGGGGTTGGGTGAAAGAAAAATGAGCTGGCGGAGTGAACCCCCCTGAGAAGCAAAAGCGTCGCATTCGCAGCGTCGGGAAGAGAAGCGAGAAGAAGAAAGAGAACCTTCGAAGAAAGAAAAAAAAAAGAAAGAAAAGGTAGAAAAAAAAAAAAGAAGAATATAGGAAAAGTGAGATAGAGAGGAAAAACTCCCTAGTGGGGGGTGTATACCGGTGCGGAAAAGAAGGAATAAGAAAGTTGATGAAATATTGGAGAGCGGCTTAGACGGGACAATATTCCGTTGTAAACTGTTCTTCCCGCGCCAATAGATAGTCCTATAGGAGAAACACTCAACCGTCTATACACTCGTAGTCTCTTATACGTGGCGTTATGGTATATCTACTGGGCATAGCATCCCCCGCGCTGGTATATTAGTGTACATCGTAACGGTGTGTAGTTTCCGCGTGTTGGAATATCCTCGGTCCTGGTGTCAGCTTGCGTGGCTCTGTGTGCGTGTAATTCAACGGCACACCCACTACAGCCGAAGTATCTATACACACAGTATATAAAAGCGTTTGTGGTAACACCGAAAGTACATGGTAGATAGAGTTTGGTAGATGTGAGTCTGTCGAGTGGTTGTCGTCGAGGTGTACCCTAGATATAGCTATTAGTACAGGCCAGTTGCACGTTCTTCGTGCACTCTCCCGATACGGCTTCGAGAAAAACACTTGGACGTCAGAAGCGGAGTTTTTTTCATCATTTTTTTTTTTTTTTTTTCTTTTTTTTTCCATTCCTCTTTCTTCTGATCTGCCGCTTTCTATTAAATTCGATTTTTTAATAATCGACGATCGATCGACCGCAGTGTTCTCCCGTCGCAATTAAGACATCCTTTCTCCACTTGACGGAGGAAATACGAACGGCTTAAGAATTGTAGAAGATTCCTGATTGACTCGATCCACGATTACCAGAGACAAGGCGATGACGTCGACTATGATCAGGCGAGACAAGTTTAATATTTAATAATATTATAACTGTATAGAGAGCGTATATGAAGGATGTATAATTTAGAGTTCTGTTGATAGCCGCGTTGGCATTAAACATTATAGTGAGAATGTTCGCCACGGTTGGATATATATTTCTACCACATTGAATAATGCAGTGATATCCGATATTGTAGTGTATGTTGGACGGTTTGGTTGGGGTATAAGATTATATAGCGGAAGCGGTAACGAGCTGTCTTATAGTGGTAGGATATACTACCAGGTCTAAGCGGTACTCGCGAAACGCCGCGCTTTACGGTAGACCCTCGTTATCTTCGCCGAGTATCACGCGCGCTCGAGAGACGATTCTCATCTCGTGAAGAGAGAAAGAGATGAGATGAAAGAGAGAGGGTTGCGTGTGGAGATGGTAGTGGCTGATGTTAGTGTTGGACTCGATGATAAAAAAGAATGCCGTCGACTAAACGCAGGTAGAATCCCCGAGAGGATCCTTAGGACAGGGGGTGGGATGGTAAGCGAGAGTCGGAGGACCGGACGGCGACGTTTATTAGACGTTAAGTAGTAATACCCGCGAATGGGACGGACGCGCGAGTGAACTCGGCGCGAGATGCTCGGCCGAGTAATAAGGGTTGCTTTTGCTTCGCCTCTAACCTTCCACTGGGGGCCAAGGCGTGGCGGAAAGTCGTCATACCAATTTTCCGTAATTTCGTTGGACACTTTGGATATTTAATTAAGTTTCACGTCGGCATTCACTCCTTGGGAATTCGCCTTTGGTCTACAGTCGGGAAGGAAGGGGGGATAACGAGCGCGCGCCCGAGGTACTACCTAAAACCCACCCCTCTCGCTTACGTATCTTCTTATAAGACGCGGAATTACACTGGTGTAACGGACAACCCTTGCGTAACTCTCCGATAAACCAAACTTTGACTCGCCTCTTCGTACTGTAAGAATTATTATTAGATGTTGTTTATCCCTCGTTTTAGGATCATTGGGTGGGATTTATGGGGGAGCAAAATTATAAACGGGGTAATATTTATTTATAAAAGATTAGTGATATTCGTAAGCAACCCATCGTCTTCGCCATTATCCGTTTGTACTCTTCATCGTCGGACTTTTATCTGCCTGTTGTTCTCGTTGTTCAATTTGAGTCATTAGCGTTCCGTTTCTCTCGGCGCTACGCACCGCGAAGCTGTGTTCTTCATCTCGCCATCTCGAATAACACTTATATTCTTATAAACCGAATTATTCCTCCAGCAATATGCGGTTTCAGTACCGATTCTATCCACTTCATCTTAGGGTCATCGTATATGCATCGAAGTCGTGAATCACCGACGATGTAATGCAAGAATAATGAACGCAGGAGGACTGCCGGAGGTGAATAAATTTTGTACAAGAAAAATACGAACTCGCGGTAGAAACGAAAGATTAAACGAAGATTCTTCTCGTTTCTCATTCGGAATAAAAATTTGTTCAACCACCGCGTTTTTATCTTTGTCGGGAGAAAAAGAATTTTGCATATGATCCGCGTAACGATATACGATACCGTATGAATATAATTCCAGTCGAGACATTCGATACGCTATTGGAGTATTCGATTCTTCGTGAAGTATCGAGCCATCCAGAGTCAATGACCCGAAAACTAGCGTAACAATTACGAACATAATTCTTCGGACTTGTCTAGCAGTAGGTAAGGGAAGGGAACGAATATCGTCGGAAAGGAAAATGGTATGTTTGACCGAATGAGAAAAATAATCCTCCGCCGAGACTCGTATATCCTTGAATTGCGTCGGAATCCGCTCGCCTCTCTGTTATACAATTCGCATTATTCTTATTCTCGTATCTTTTGCGGGAAAAAAAATGCGAATATTTTTTTATTTCTGCAAATCCTGTATCTATCAGCGACACCTCTCGCCGTTTTTCGCATCAAGAAAATTCTGTAGAGCTGAGTAATCTCCGTCGTTAGGTGCACCGTCGTGAATTTTTGAATGGCAAAGCAGCGAGCGTAGGGGTGCGCGCGGACCGGCCATCCGAGCGGATAAGAGGGATAAGATCCCGTGACGATTTTCTATCCCTCGTAGTACCATCTCTCGCGCGCGAAACAAACAAAAGAAGATTCACCAGAGCCACGAGAATACCGCGAACCAAGTTAAATACGATGATTCAATTGTATTTCTTGGAGTAAAAGATATCTGCCGACTCTCAGCTGTGCTTCTCAAATGTTCGCCACATTGGCTCACCGAAGTTTAACGGTTGGGAGATAAATATAACCATCGATGCTTGTGTATGTTTCTCAATTTCAACGATATATTCATCCAAACCACACAGCCATTGTCGTCCAAGTAGGTACTTGCGATCGAAGGTGCCTCACGCTCGATCTCTTTATTTTCTACATGAGTACAGTAGAGTCTCTCGCATATATCGATTCTCACGTACAGTCGGAAGGGTGGAATACTAAGAAAATTAATTAATTTTTTATCTCGACTCCAAAAACATAATTTTTCGCTAATGTTCACTGCAATTCCATAACAAAAAAAAAAAAAATTGCCATTTTTTTTTTTTTTTTCATTCACTCCTCTATTTACGAAACCGTGTCGATCACTTGCGCGCAATGCATGTGTGTCGACAAAAAGTTCGTCAGAATGCGTCGACTTACGAGAAATTCTACTCTGCATACATTATATCCATCTTCTGTGTATATTGTATCGTATAAACTCGCGTCGGTTGAGGTCAAGTGGTTACGGCCGTTGTTGCGGCATAGATAGACAGATATACATAGACTTATACAAGCGGATACATAGAGAGTTTCTATATGGTGCGAAAAACCGCGTTGGTACCCATATAAATTCGCACGACGACGCACCCCGTGTGCCGTCCACTTATTTCGCCCGAGAGCTATAAGCTACGCAAGGATCCCGAGGAAAAACGATGGATACGTTATTCGAGAAAGGAGAGAGCCATTCCGCCAACGCCAACCCTTCTCTCTCTCTCTCTCCTTCGCTTTTATCCCTTTCTCTCCCCTTCTCATCTCTGTCTTTCTGTCTCCAACGGAAACTCGAGGCAGCCTTGGATAATAACACGGCGCCAAGTCACTGCCAATAAAAGAAGGATAGCCATTTTCTGTTGGCGCGAGCGAGTTCCACGGCTGCGGCAACCTACCCTCTTGGATTACCCACTGTTACAGCTGCCTCCTCCTCTACCCTTTGCAGGATAAAATAAAAAAAAGGAACTCTCGGTCTGTATCGTTGAACGTGCTGTGGTCCCATGCCATCGTACCATTCGCGGAAACTCGGTAGCTTTCTCGCTCGAGTTTTCTCGTTCGTTCGTTCGTTCGGCTTGCGGCTGACTCTTCTGGCACCAGTCTAGTTTTCCATTCTCGTATTACCCCTTGTTACGTTAACCCTGCATCAACCGATCTTCCCCGCCTTTTCTTTCTTTTTTTTTTTTTATTCGTGGCAATTTTCCAGCATTTACTCAAGAACCGAGAAGCCAACACATTGCAATATGAGTTGCTCGGGGATTAAGAGGGGATCATTGTTGGCTGAAGACAGACGATAATTAGAGAGATCCGGTTAATTAGAGTCGTCTAAGCAAAATTTTATTTTTCCGTACTACAAGTGAATTTTTATCAAAAATAAATGGAAAACTTATTATTATTATTATTTATTTTTTTTAAGAATTAGAAAAGTAGAAATTCTGCCTGAAATATACGATAGAAGAGGCAGTAGAAATTATTAAAGATAATTATGCAAAATTTAATATGCATATTTAAGGTGAATTTCTGTTTCACAGAATAGAACTTGAATATTAGTAAGCGCACAGTGAAAGAAAATCAAAGTCGAATAGTGGTCAAGCGAGAGGGGTGTTCTTCGGCAACAATAGTAGAAAGGATTGGGTATTCGTCTGAGCAACTGAGGGTCCTTACTACTATTCACGGATGGTCGACCGACGGGTTTTCCCAGCGGATATGTATATCTATATACCTAAGTTACATTCTGCACCGGATGCTCCTCTTTTCCTCTCCTATAGTCATGCTAAACACCCGCGAATGCGAGGACGAAGTGACGGTATTCGGCTCGCCGTTCTCTCCAACGACGGACGTGCATGAATAATTAATTAGTTCGTTTCGCGGTCCAGTGTGGTATTCCGCCGCTTTTCCACTGCGAATGCTACCAGAAGTGTGCTAGAAATATATATATATGTTTACCTCTAACTTTCGATCCGAAAAAAGAAAACCTTTCGCTCACTACTCACCAAACGCCACTAGAATCTATTAACTCCTTTAGTTTTTACGATCCGAAGAGGATATAGGAGAATAATTTATACGGTATCCAAAATTATCCTTCTATCCTTTGATCATTCGACGAAGCCGCATCGATGACTGATGAATGCGTGTGTTTCAACGCGATGATCCGAGAATCCGGGGGATCATCAATGCAACGTTCCCGAGGTTTCTGACCAATGCGACCTCCAACCCCTTGATATATCCTCCCTACATCCAGTCGTAATTATACCGACCCCCGACCGCCTATCCGAATTTCTGATTGCCTTCTATGTCTCCAATGATTTATCTATCAATTTGTCAACTAATCGATTATAAACGTAAGCAGATTAATCAACTAGTAATCCATTACGTTTCTCAAAGTATTTTTTTCTAAATAAAATGCAATAGTAATACCTAAGATGAAAGATAAAAAACATTTTGCGTTTTTCAAAGCTTTGCTAACGAGGGTACCGATCTCGTGACGATACCACAAAAATGTATCGAGTCGTCTGCACGATACCATATTAACGAGACATTGATAGAGATGTACTCGAGTTTTGCGAAAAAAAAGATTAATGATTATAGTAATTGGAATTTTTATTACAAAAAAAATCATCAAGTCGTGTAACGTTTCAATTTTTCGAGTACCACGATATGTTCCTCGATTTTATCTTTCTCTCGAGTATTCACTCCGTTTTGCTTTCACGTCGTTTCATCCCTCATCCAGCGCCTGTGCCAAGATATACCACTCTCTCTTCGTATACCCCTTTCGTTCATCTCATCCCTTTCTTCCTCGTCTCACAGTGTTCTCTCGTCGTCCTTATTCATCCTTCCGCCTCTCGAGCGCTAAGTACCTTGGGAGAGAGCGCAGACGGAAGAGACTAAACACGCCGGATTACGGATTAGGATCAATTTCGAGTAGTTCATGGATATGCAATGTCTTGCCTTAGACACGAAGACTGAAACGCGGGCGGGCGTAAGGGTGGATACCGTATACCGCTCGCTGTTCTACACTTCTGTGTTATATGTATATACGTGTGGCAAAGAGGCGCGGTGGCGTTTTGACGTCGAGCACTCAGGGGCAAAAAAATTACTCAGCGAGAACGCCATCTTGCAGATTATCGTCGATATGCCTAAAGTCACCTCTATCGATCAATAAATTTAGTAAAATTTTTTAACATTACTTTTATGTAATTCCGATAGAATCAGATTTTAGTCGATTCGGTAACCGATAGACCACTAAAGTAGTCGACTGAAAAGGGTTGGATTTTGAATTTTTTTTTTATTTCGGTGGTTTTGGTGAATTTTTGTTGATTTTTGTGATTTTGGTGAAAAGTCTTCAAAATTTAACAGACTTTCATAATTGTATCGAATGAAAACTCTATCAGATCGAATTGCTAATTGCACTAACATAATATTATCGTAAAATTTCTACCACAATGCAGGTGTGTCAGTAGAATCTCAATGTGTATTATCTTTGACGATACAGAGAAATAGAAATGGATTACAAACGCTCCCGTTGCTGTGATAAATTAAATAAGTAAAAGTTATATCGCGTACTTACGTATTTTCAAAGAAATTTACAAACTTTTCCGATAAAAAAGAAAGTAGTTTATCGCGACGAAGTTTACTTAAACACCGATCGCGACAAATTGTCTGCAGATGCCTATAGTTAGAGAGGAAAAATAAACTCGAACACAAACCCACATATATGTGCAAAAAGTATCTTGTAACAGATATAAAGAAGTCTGTCGAGTCTCAGCAAAGGTAAAATGTAAGACCGATTCAATAGGTCTGAAAAGAAAAGCAATTAACCCGGGAGACCGGGACAAAACGGGGACATTAAACGAAAAAAGTCTGTAGCAAGCAGCAATATCTTAAATTTATTGTTCGTCACGCAACAATATGATTTTTGTCGGCTCCAGAGCGGCCGAAAAAAAGTCGTCAGCATCCCTTCAATCTTTAAAAGAAGGTTCCATTCTGTAATAAGACAGAACTACCGCGGTAAATAATGTGTAAACTTTTTAAAACGCGCGACGTTGTTTCACAAAAAAGTATTTATTATCAAAATAAAAAAAAAAATACAATGTCGAGACATAAAATTTGTCAATACAAGCAAAAACAGTGATTCCGTTCTATCGAATTAAATGTACGATTTCTCCGCCGAATCTGCTTGTTTACCGTCTGTGTGCAAATAACGAACAACTTTCCTCAAACATCTATAACTTCGACTATCTTGTATACGATAACGTGAAATCTATAGTGACGAGTCGAGTGCGCGGTAGCTTAACGTGCAATAATCAAGCCGGAAATGGTCGCTTATACCCCTTCACATTCTGAAGGGGGTGTGGGTTAAAGGGTAGGGAAGAGAAACGATAACTAAAATAGAAGTGATTTCGCGGAGGATGCCATCGAGGTTGTAGGAAAGGAGGATGAGAATGGTGGAGAGGGATGGTTCATCGGGTCCAGACGAATAAACTATCGGAATATCGAAACATCGGGACGGTATACGTAGAGAGGGGGTGTTGGGTAATCGGTGGCAGTTCGACCATTTTCTCTCTCTTCGGTCTCGGGAAAGCGTGTAGGGGAAGGGGTAGCAGCAGTTCGTATATGGAGCGCAGAGAGCACGGTGTCCGTTCTGGCCGCAGCGGCATGAGCCGGTAAGCGGGGTACGTATGTACGCGTGTAATCCGCGTGCGCGTGTACGCGAGCAAGCATCGCGCAGGGGTTATATAGAAGAGAGGAGAGATTCGCGGCAACGGGGTGGTTTCCTCGTGTGAGAGTACAGCCACGCGGAAAGCAATCATCTCGACCGGACGCAATCAACCCTCCGACACGCGTAGCCGCGCTCGCGTATACTTCTACAACGTGCCGACCACTACTAATCCGAATTTCTGATGCATACAGATGAGTGTAACTCCCATGTGTATGTCTATGCATGCGAGTACTCGTGGTATCTATACCAACATAGTTAGGATACTGTAGCGCGTATAGGAGAGGCCCAGCGATGTATACGCGTTGGTAAACCAGGCGACGAGTAGCGAGTCGAAGCAAGTAGTAGGACACCCGTTACAGCATTCGAGGCCGAGCACCCGTTAACGTCGACGTACCATGCGACAAACCGCTGAACGCTTGTACGAAAACACCGGACCCATAATATACCCCCTCTGGCAAACGCAGCCTCCTCTGTGTGTCTATGTCTATCTATCGCTCTCGCACTGTACGCAACCCTCCACCCCCCATCCCTCCCCCTCTTTATCGCTGCATGCCAACGCGCCGTGACGCTTCCCATATCCCTCGTCCCTCGAGTGTTATTCGTAAAAGCATCGCTATGCGCGACAAACCGCCCTGCAGTCCTGGAGAGCAGCTTTGACCTATATTACTGCTATCTCTTCTGATTCTAATTCTTATCAGGTAAACTTGTAACTTAAAGAGAAGACGCTTTTTGCTAGACTGCGAAAAAAAAAATGGTTCGACAAAACTACAAGAATTTGGCGGTCTTCTTGTCCGGATTCATCTTTTTTTGTGGTTCTACGGTCTGAGGGAAACGTGATGTTTCCACTAGTTATGGAGATGAGAGTTGGATCGAAATTTTGCGTTATGGTTCGCGGATTGATGATATTCTTCGTAATCTCTGTGCGAATCGATGCAAGCCGTTGATTGTTTTGCATGTTGAGACACACACGGTAATACGCACGGGGGAGGGGGGGGGGGGGGAGAAGTATAGGGGTTTTGTCACGAGAGCTTCGGAGATCGTTGCCTGTCGGGGATTTATATTGTCGACGGCAGAGAGTACGTTGGCCTATACGATGCCGCGCGGTACACGCGTCGGGGCCTCTACGGTATCGCTTGTAAACTTCATATGACGTCAGTTAACCGAAATCACGCCAAATCGATTATAACGGGTTGATCGTTACCTCGGGGTAACGAGAAATGGCGTAGATTTCACGGTGAATTCCGCGACGAGGTCTGAAACTCTGGTTTCTGTATAGATATGTATTATACGTGGCGTGCAACGCGGTTTCATGCTCGCGGGCAAAATTTCGTTCCCGTTATAATCCAAACCGAATTTACGATCATTTATGGACGTTGATACAATTTTTTTTTTTTTTTTTTTTAATGCCAAATAAAAATCACATTATATTTCGAGAATTTGGAGTCGACTTTTCTTTCGATTACTTCGATGCTGATAGACGTATTCGTTTTACTCGAGTGGAATTTATTTAAATACATGGAAATCTTATATATCGCTGCTATGATAATTTTCCTGATTCTCGAGACAACCCGCTCGTTCGGTCGAGTGAAATTATGATTTTATTGAACAATAACTAATTCCGTTGAGGAATGACGTTCGAAGATTGGGAATCGATGGACCTGTATCCTCGACGAGGCGGAGGAAGAAGTCAGCGTTTAACGGAAGTCACGTAGCAGACTTTCAATTTCCGTTGTACGAACGAGAAATATACTCTTGTCCCCTTTACTAGATGTCTACGAGACCCACTGATTTTCGCTTAGTTTCGTACTCGATTACCTATATCGCACCGACTGTTGTTGGTACACGCCTGACGCCGGTCCGAATTGATTAGCCTTTCGGGTTGATCAATATTGTTTCCCGTAGTGCGAAGGCCGCGTGGGTCGATCGGAACGAAGTCGGAGATGCTTCTGCGAGATTACTTCGTGCATAAGTTATCCCCGTTGATGAGTTTCGCCACCTGTTTTATAGCCGCGGGTACGTAGATGTTTTCGTGTATGTAAAATTCGGACGGTGGAATTTGTGCGCCCGTATAAGGAATTAAATTAGACTTTCCAGTTACGCGCTGGCTATCCGCGCCATCTTTGCCAATTAGCATTCACCGGAAATAACAGAGAGTGTTCCTGTTCTCATTCGATATCCTGCGGAAAGAGGCAATCTCACGATGCAAATTACAAATAAATATGAGTCCTATCGTTCCCTCCTCTCATCTCGCGTGGGATTTGTATTGCGGAAATTAGCCAATTTTCGTTGCGCCCGCGTTTTCGTTTCTTCGATGTTTTGAATGCGGCGATTTTTGATAACAGTCAACATTCTTGACGAAAAAAAAAAAAAAAAAAAAAAAAAAAAAAAAAAAAAAAAAAACGAAACGAAGCCACGATAAATCTACTATGAATGACGGAATAATCGACAATCGGCTTGGCTGGAGGCGCTTGTCTACTTACAAATATCGAACAAGAAGGATTAGACCATAAGGTACTATCTTAAATTGAATTCAGACCTGGAATCCAAAGTCCCCGGAGTCCCCGAAGAGCTTTTATCCAAACGAGAGCTATAGGGCGGATGGAGCATCGCCGTATACCAAACGCGGCTCTCCCGGGCTTCCCGTAGAAGTAGAGCTCTCGCGGTGAAAGCTCGCCGATATTGCGATCGAGAAATTCCCTCATTGTCCTCACGATCGTTTCTCAACCGGGGGAGATTCGATATAGAAATTTTCTCGTGGATAATGCCCGTTCCTCCGTCTTAGCCTTGCAAGCTCCTTACAAGAAATGATACCTTTCCCTTCTCTCTCTTTCACTCCGCCCGCTACCCTCTAATATCGATTCTCCCGAATCCGTACACAATTGCGATTTCTGTTAGTATTCTTTTTCATTTTTTTATTGTTTCAATTTCTTAAAACGGCAGTCAAAACGGTAGGTAGATAAAATCGGCGACGCAGTGACGATGTTTCGAGGCTCAATTCTTCATATCTGTTCCATATTTTTTTAATCAATTTTTTCAGTTTCGTTGGTATCTTTTTCATCGTGTTTCGTCTTATTTTTACGCGTATACTGTAACAGTGTATACCGTTTTAATAGAGACTTTCCGTAGCGAGGTTTGGAAGGCCAAGTGGGTTGTATCGCGTCGACGGAAATGGAGTGTCCGAACGGAGAGCCGAGTGTCGAGTGTGCCGGTGCAGATATCGTGTAAGTTGGACTTAAACTCGAGGCGTTTCCGCGTAGTCTCTTCCGGGTACTTCCGCTCTCTACCGGGAGGATGCTATACGCTTTGGCATCCTCGTTTTACTTCCGAGATTCAAGCGAGCATTGAGCTTTGTCGGGGAGGGAGGGAGGGGCGTCCCGACGAGGACGACGTATCCGCGGTTGAAGGTCTTGCAACGTCGAAGGAGAGAGAGACTACGGTAGGGCAGCTTGGATCTTTCTTCGCACACACTCTTTCGGGATTTTAAGAGAATCTTCTTTCGAGCTCTAGCCGTTCACCGCCACCCCCTCAACGTTACCGGCTCTCTTTTACGATGGATATCGTTAGACCTCGCGCAGCAGCCACAGTAGTAACGGTAACCGAGCGGTAGACCGGTATAGCGATAGAATTTTTGTGGCAATCGTATAACCGACTCTGTCCGAGCGAATACCTCGTACTGTCCGACACTATTTTATATTCTATTGTAATATATCAAGTATAAAGAAATATTTTCTGTGAAAAAGTACATTAACTCTTCAGGTACGAGAAACGTTTTTATCAGTTGCGAAAAAGCGTTAACTTTGTTTCAAATTTATAACCACTATGTCAATATTCATAGCGCATTTTTTTGAATTATCGGACGAAATACAGTCTGAGATTTTTCTATGTATTTTTTAAAAATTTTCTCGTGACGATTTATCAATATTTCAATCGAATCGTCGATTTTTTCGATTGCAGACGGATTTTTTAGTTGTGATAAATAAAAAATAATTAATAAGAAAGAAATGAGGAGACTAACGATTGCGTGAATATTCGAACGAAAATAACGTCAACAATTATTGAATTTGATTGATAAAAAATTTAATTCGGACAAATCGAGGAGAAGAAAATCTATATATATAATAAGAGAAAATATTATAATTTTATGCGTCATAAAAACTAAAGTTCTGTTCCCCAAATCATTTAAATTAGCGGCGATATCGTTATATATCCTTCGTCCCCTTTGAAGCTAATGCTGGCTGAATAATAATAATATCGAT
The DNA here is from genome assembly GCA_934046635.1 of Buathra laborator. Lineage (NCBI taxonomy): Eukaryota > Metazoa > Arthropoda > Insecta > Hymenoptera > Ichneumonidae > Buathra > Buathra laborator. Next base: position 15,084,044 of record OW203900.1, read on the forward strand.
CCAATAATTTTCGTCTAACGAGGAAAAGACAGATACATCGTCAAAGTTATAATTACGATTTTTTTTATAAATATCGCTGCATGGATCGGATTCCTTGGAATATTATTTCGTACGATATCGTTTTTATGAACGCGTCTCGTTCAACGACGATATTCGTAAGATTACGTATTTGAATTCCGTCTCGAATTTTCCAACGGATATCATCTCCGGTCCGTGAGGCTTTTTGCCAAGAATTCAGATAGCGATTTAATCGCCAGGCGATACGATGGAATATGAAAATTAGGCCTCCGTAGATTTACACTTTATCGACTTACAATTTTAGTTGATAGCTAATTATTTGCGGGATATACTTTGCAAGATATATCTCAGATAAATGGTATATATATGTCGTATATGCTGAATAATATATACGTAAAAAAAAAATTATTAATAAGTAATCTTTTTTTTACAACAAAAAGTTCGATATTATTCTATACACTTCGTTATCATGAGGTTTCCGTTGAGGCCGCAGAAAAATTGAGTATCACGGATTCCTCGAAATATTGACTTCTCTCTTCCGTATTCGGCAAACTTCGACGATAATCATATAACGTATCATTCAACTTGCGGTGTCTTCGCTCCATTTTCGTTTTCAAATTGCTACATATCTTCCATTTATCCCGCGCGATGCCGTGTTATTCTCTCTTTTTTTATCGATCGTCCGTCTATCTTAACGATACAAAAATAGCATCGATAATAGAGAAAATTGTATAGATAGAAATTTCGATTAACCTATTGAATCGTCTAATACTAATGAAATACATGAAAATCCAGACGATTGATTATCAAATCGTGTTGGTATTGGATTTGACTCGTGTCAGTAAACGAGCTGACATTATCGCAATGTCATTTCGGTGTCTATCGGTACGAATCAATTTAATAGACAGTAGATAATCGCGGCACGATCATCATTCAGGACGTTCATTAGGTTATCGTGTTCGAAACCGCAGCACGATTCAATCATGCGGTATCTCGTACACCATCTACATACGGATAGTGGAATAATAAAGGGGATGCGAGAGGTAGGAGATCGGGGTACGAGAAGAGAGAGAGAGGCGACGAACCAGTCAGGACGTCGAGGTTGTGTGATCGTTCGGCGTAGTTATGGTATACGTAATAACGATTAAATCCATATAGTGTGTCCTGGACGACCAACAGACTCTGCCCCTTCCTAGACGGTTCCCTGATATAACTACCGTGCGATATCGTCAGGTATTACCGATACTGAGTCACCGTCTAGTCGAGTGTGTAGTACCGTTGATCCTTGTAAAACTGACTGCTTTGACTTTCATTCCCTCAGCTTCTCAAGGTATCCTCTCATTTATTTTTTTTATAGAATAATTCAGCTCTCTATGAGTCTTAACTGTTGTTTTCTATACCCTGAGCCCACAAAAAAAACAAAAAAAAAAGAAGAGGTTCGCGGGAATGAAACGTTGAGTGTGCGAAAAAGAGAGGGAGTCAGAGTCGGGTGGTTAGCTGTTGGCATTGTTGTCGGAGGTGAGCTCCTTGCTGCTTGTAATGAAAAGAACTCTCCAAACTCTCCTTTCTCTCTGTGTAGCGAAGAAGCGAAAAAGAACGTTCCTCTCACCCCGTTGCGCACACACTCGCTTTTTTTCTATCATCTCTCTTTCTATCCTCGTCGGTCTCTCTCCCGCTCTTCTTACTTCATCTATTATCCCGTATCTATAGCTCAAATCTCGGTGGATACTCCCGAAGTCTTCTTCGTAGTACATGAAACACCGGCTAGTTTCCTTCAACTTGATATTTTCTCGTTCGCTCTTTGGGATTCGGTATCTCTTATCCTTCCAGTGGCGTTCGTGTACAGTGTGTATCGTACGATGAGAAAGAGCCGAGAGCTTTTCCCGTACCCTGTGAAACTGAAGGTAGTGTGGAGGAGGGAACGAAATGAGAGGAGGCGGAGAGGGAGGGGAGAGAGGAGGAAGAGGATGGAGCATGGAGCTTCTGTGTGTTCTGTGGCCCGTCCAGAAACGCGCGGCTTCCCCTCTTGCTTGCTTTAATCACGACGCCACAAAGTACGGCATTGTCCTCCGACTATCGGTCTGCGCAAGTATCTGGGAATACACCGGCTCTCTGGCTGTACCGAGGCTCGTCGAGCCTCGAGTAACTAAAATCTGCCCGTAGAACCACTCGGGACCCTACCATACTTCATCTTTTCCACTTTTTTTTCTTTCGCAGTCATATTTCTTTCTTTTTTTTCTTCTTCTTCCAAAGCCTACCTTTGTGTTTTAGCGCTATTTCGCACTGTCCCACATCAAGTTTCGATCACTGGTTGCTTTCAATGATTCTATTCTTAGGACTATCGATCTTCTTACGACTCTCAAGTCGATGTTTCGTTTCGATAAAAAAAGAAAAGCAATGGAAAAGAACGATAAGACAATAGTATGATTGAGAGTAGATGAATCGAGAAATTCTAGTAGGATCTATGGGTCCATGAAATCGTCGTTTACAGCCGGATTTATAGGCGAATTGGTTTGTAATTCCATTTCGAATTACGGCTATGCGGTCATAGTGCATCTGCCCACTGTCCAAACTTCAATAACAATTGATTTGAATATACCGCCTAATCGAATACGGCGAAGAACGTTACCGATGGAGGGCTTTCTCCGGCCCCCGCAACGACCCCGTTCTGCCTTCTATCCTATATATTAATAATAACCGCGGTGCACTAACAGTGTACGATATCTATATCGAACGCTAACGCCCGAAGGCCCCACGGGGTTTGACCTTTATCGGGCGGGTCACCACTGCACTTCTGCGAGACTCCAACGGCATCATCGCTATCAGCCTCATACTCTCCAGCATTCTCTCTTCCCACCGAACTCCCTTTCTACCCCCAAATCTCCCTATTCCCCCATTTTCCTACCACCAATTCTCTCTGTTGCTCTTCCTACGTGTGTTGTTCAAGCAAAATAGTGACACAATAGCACACAACTCGAAATAGTTTCGAGACCGAATACACGAGAGAGAGAGAGAGACTTTATTTATACATGCGCGACCCCGGACACATCCGGCGGATCTCCCGGATCGCCCCGTGTCGTTGACACACACGTCCCAATTTCTCTCACATTTTTTTTTCGTCCCACCTTCCTCCCCTCTCCATCTGTCCAACCTTCCCTCTGACCTCCAACAATCGATAATCTCGAAATACCGGGGTGTTTTCGGTATTCGGCATTCAAACGCAAACGTTCTTCTATTTTCTATTTCATTCTGTCTTTCGTTTAGAATCGATTCTTCTTCTTCTTCTTCACTCTGTAGCCGTCTCTCCTCACCGTTGATTCTGATATTAGCGAAAATGGTGATGATGAAAAAAAAAAAAAAAAAAAAAAACCCGTCGGACTTTGTATAATGTAGTATCCTACGTGCCGGTATGGCGGGACTTGGATAGAGGAAGGGAAAAAGATATTTAAAATTCTCAAGCACTCGACGAGTAGGTGGACGCGGGCGAGAGAGCGGTGTGCACTTAAAATTAAGGTGAGCGTCAGACAAGCGCGGGAGAAGCAATGCCGAAGAAATGAGGATAGGGGAAAGGGAGAGATAGAGTCAGAATGAGGGGAGAAAAAAATAAAGTTTCGCGGAAGTCGGGGAGTGCAAGTGCATCAAGACGAAATGGCAAAAAGGAAATGGTTTCTCGATGTTAGTTCGCATGCGTGTGGGGGGTTGGGGAGTAGTTTGTAAGTGTGTACGACACGGGGACAAGGGTTAGATTGGGGAGGGGAAGGGATGCTCCAACCCCGAGGGTGAGAAGAGAGGACAAGTAATTTCCTTGGTGGAAGCGTGAGAAGCGTACGGAAGTAGAGGACGAGAGAGGAACCTCGCTGGGTAGACCGGCCAGAAACGCTACCCGAAGAAGAGGCGTCGCGTATAGCTGAAGGGAGGTAACGGAAGTGCGCCACGGAGGGTTTGCGACGGTAGAGTACCCGGCGCCCGAGCGGCTCCGAAGGAGGACACCCAGAAGCTCGGTGCTCTCCCAAACTAAACTAAATAATATTGATGGCTAACGGAAATTGAAAGCCGTTAAGGTCTTCGGGTGGGCTGCGGTGCGAAACGATCCACGGTTGCGTGCTGCATAAATAAGACGATGGCGGTGCATTAGGATTAGGATAGTATCTCACAACGTCTCAAACATGGAATGGTAAATGCTACTCGCATACGCCAAAACATACGTTCACACGTTTCGTGTATACCGCGGATATCTCACTCTCTCGAGATAATTTCGAAATATATATTTCATTGAAATGTATCAAAGAGAATTTCCGAGGAGGAGAGTCCTTTTCTTGCCGAATATATATCGTATTTTTATTTTTTTTTTATTAAAAAGATCGATCTTTTTTATGACGAAAAATTATTGGTTTCGCATGACGAACATTGGACCCGAAATTTTATTTTTGAATTTTATATATCGTTACATATTTTTGAAAATTTCATTATATTGAAAAGACATTGTATCGTCAATCTTGATTTTTATTTATCATTGCTTTTGAGTAATTTTACGTCTTTTCCTGTTTTGTTTCCGGCATAAAATATATAGGTATTTCCTGTAATATACTCGATCCTTTCTATTAATACGGCATATATCTGTCGGTATAAAGGAATATTGTTTTGACGCACCGGAATAGAAAAATGCAAACTTACTGTTTTCGATTCATTCTGTTATCTCGTCGTTTTACCGCGGCACACGCGTTTTCCACGTCGGTGGAGAGTATAGTACGCGGAGACTAGAGAACACCGTTAGAGGGTTTCGGAGGCAAGAGGCAGAGGTAGTTTTATAGTAAAACAAGGCCTCGAATCGTTTGGCTCATGCAAATTTTGGCCGCCGTCCGACGGGGACGTATAGTGCGCACAAATGCTGAAAAATGGTCGGCTTAAAATATGCGAGTGTACCGGCTGCGATAGGTGAGTACGTACAGAGCTCCCGCGCTCTACGCGCATAAGCCTTTCCGATGTTTCAACTTTCTCCCATTCACGAGATATGCACGAGATTTTCTCCGCTACCCCATCCCCCTCCCTCTCCCACAATATCTTCTCGTGGTGCTCTGTCAACCTGTATTATTTCGCTTCAACATTATTTTTATTTTTATCTCGAAAGAGACACTTGATTATCAAGAAATTTATTCCGCCGTAAACTCTGAATTATTATTATTATTATTATTTTTTTCAAATAATTTTTTATAATAACATCGTGAATAGTAAAAGAAAATAAAAAAAATGATTTCCGTTATATCGCCGAATCTTCAATTTTCTCTAAAAGTATTATTAATTAAATATTTAATAGAATATTGGAAAGGTGTCCCTTGTCCGGATTTCTAATTTCCAACTTGACAGATTTTTTTAGCGATTAATCATACATTTTTAATGCGCCTTTAACTATCGAAAGATCTATACCTGGAAGTATCAGAAAAATGTAGTATCGGGAAAAAAAAAAGAAATCTTCGTTGCGAAAAAATCGAACCGTGTCAGAGATGCCAATTATATCTTTCTATTTCAACCTGCTGTCTCGAGTGATAATATCGAGCGTACGTAGAAACGACGCCTTGGAAAAAGCAAATACCCAACCAATATCAGTAAGTGGAGCGCCATCGCAGATAGATCGTTCGTCAATTAAGTTCGAATATGCAATTAAGCGCGAAGAGTATGAGTAAGCGTTCCGATCGTGAATCATATTGCTCGATAAATACCTACCGCGAGTGTTCCCATTTGCACGTTATCCAAATATAACAGCACGAAATCGTGTGAATACGCGAAGAAAATTACGATCTTAATTTCATAGTCTTCAGATTTCATTACGTATTGATAAAATCATTTCGACACGCCTCGTTATCTACGTAAAAGATTATTTGCAGAGGTCAAAATATCAAAATTTCATCACTAGTGAATTAAAAAATAAATCATTATTATTTCACGAATCTTTCTCTATTCTTCGTAGAGTTTAAATTCAATTATTAATACTTCCGGCGCAATTGTAATGCGATTTCAACTACTGAAGCAATCATTTGATGAATTTATCGTAAAATGTATAAAAAATTAATTAAAAAAAATAAAAAATTTGACATCGTCGATAGCGCGGTAATTGAGAAGTTCGAAGATTGTTTCCGCTGTGCGGAAAAGCCGTGCTGTGTGCGAAAAAAAAAAAAAAAAAAAATCATACGCCATCGCAAAATAGGACGTTCTCACTTTCGTCGTTCGTCGTGCACCTCGTTCGCCGACTCTAAGCATCGATGCATGCGTAATAATGGACCGGGAGAATATAAAGGATTGGTAGGCGCCGAGTCATAAAGGCTCCTCCGAAGCTTCAATCGGGGCGTGAGGCCGCGAAGAAAACCTGGAAAAAAGGAGAATTGAAATGAGAATACGGCTACGATGAAACGGCGAGGGATGATAGCGCAGTGAGCGTGGAGGCACGCTGTTAATACACGGTACCTCCACGGTGGCTTTCCCCAACGCTATTTCTACGGACGGAGATAGAAATGAGAAGAAAGAACGGTGGCGAAGGAAGAAAAAAAAAAAGAAAAAAAAAAAAAGATTTAGAAAATGAGAGTACGAAAGAAAACTGAAATGAGAAAAAACACATACAGCCATACAATAAAGAGGAATTTCTTGATCTTTTAGCGACCCAAAGCTTTTTATTCACGGTCTTCTTGGCATTTTAATCGCCCTCTATAGCACCCCAGAATATGACCCTTTACAACGTTCTGCTCTTTATTATTATTCAGCATCGTTTAGACATTTTTTTTTATATTTGAGACATTTACCCTCATCTCGAAACTCACTAACAGGAACCCTCGTGCGATTGATAAAAATAAGATGCTTTTGACGACGAGGAAAGGCAGAGCCGGCAAATAAAAACGGCAATAGCGTGAAGTCAATACACGAGTATAGATATATCTAACGAGGTTTCGGGAAGTAGGCAGGTAGCCTGAAAATTACCGGTGTGAAAATTGCAGAACATTCGTCAAGGGTTTGCGACAAGCGCAGCGCGTTCCGCAATAGCCTAGCGTCGTGTTGACTCTCGCTGCCACGTGCGATATCGATTTCTCGAAAGTAAACCACCCCTTCTACCCTTCGCTCGCCACCCTGCAACGAAACCTTTTCTCCTTTTCGCGATCTCCACTCCAAGATACTGACTTTCTCAATCGACAAATGTCAACGTGATTAGTCGTGAATAATAAATATTGAAAAGTTCATTTCTGCGCGGTGGAAAGAGAGATAAATTAATGGCTTTATTAGAGGTCACGGATCAGAGAAAACGATGGGGATGAACGTATATATATAGGTGGGAAGGTGAATCGCGAAATAGGTAAAGCTCGCCGTGTACGCAAGTGAAATTATTTCGCAACAGGAGATAACGCCACCGGATAGTCGCCGAGAGCATCTCTCGTTTCCCAACGGTTCAGCCCAGAGATACACCGCTACGCCTTCAAATATTCAGCAGGCGTTGCAGGAGAGAGACTCCGCTTGCACGCTTGCCGGTGCACCTCTGTGTTGTAGTGTTCGGGTTTTAACTTGCCCCTCGACTTCACCGATTAGACTCGAAAAAAAAGGTCGAAATAACATCGAATATAAATAGAATAGTCGTTTTTTTGATCGCGTATGCTGCAAAATTAATTTGGGGGGACATTGGTACATTTTCTGGATTACCAATGTCCAGACCATTTTTTTTTAACCTCACCAATCGATAAATCGGTTAATCATTCGCTCAGTTCGTTTATTTTTAACCGCTTTTGCCTTAAATTATCGTCCGAGTTTTTTTTTTTTTTCTCAATTAATCGAACGGTTACGCTGCGGCGGTGCCAAAAAGGACGTTTTTATGTCTCTGCCAAGTATCATATCCCGTATATTTTTTTCCCGTAGAACATGACAGGCATCTATGTTTTTCCGATATTCCATCGGAAAGCAACTATATTACTGTTTGGTAAATACGAAATATTCGTACATTTTACAAAATGGGTGATGGAAAAAATATTTGTCACTCCTTGTTTCGGGTCCATAAGCGAGCGTATTTTTTCGACCGTTGCGAATTTGTAAATAATTTTACTTCCAACTCAATATTTCATAGTAAAAATCCATTTCGGCATGAAAAAAAAAAAAAAAAAAAAATGTCAAAATCAGTGCATATTTCTATGATATGCGTAATGCTTTGTCGAGGCTTTCGCGATCGATATGACTCTTGAATTTTTTTTTAGTAATCCCTTATTATTTTCGAATATCGATGAATATCGGTGAACTCGGGGAATAGCGATGAAATTTTTGTGGCAAACGTCTCTCGACATGCATGGGGACAACAAGTAAAATTCGCCGCGACGAACGACGGGGGGACGACTTAGACATCCGGCGATTCTTCGAAAGTGTTTCCGGTCTGTTGACGTTGCGGAGGAACGCCGTAGAAACGACGATAAGTGGAGGAACGAGAGTAGCCAACTCACCCCCTCGCATAGTCGCATCGTCATCGGGTAACGTCGAAGACGACGGGGAAGATTTCGACTACATAAAGACGATGCGAAATCGACAGTAGCGGTTCCGAGAACGTCGTTGATAGTACATATATTATATATAACTGTATGTATATGAACTATAGCTATATACCCGATGTATTAGCAGTACGGCATAGAGATGGGAAGGATGCAAGGATTGCGGCTACTCCGTTGGCAATGGGAATTCGAGGGAACGTTGTCGAGCAGTGAAAAGCGTCGATGCTCTCCGCGCATTTTGCAATTCCAATCCTCCGATGCAGGGAGCCTCTCTTCCCCCATTGTTCCTCTTTGTTTGAACCGACCACAACTGAGGAATAAGAGGGCTACTTCGACGTTTTCTCCTCTCGGTTCATCGAGACTCGGCCTTTTACTGCGAGCGGATTGTCTCGACTGGTCGGTTCACTCTACTCTGCTCTTTCCGTTTTTTTTTCGCTGATAGGCACAGTCGCATTATAGAACTGGTCGTGAAAAACTTTTTTTCAAAAATGCAAGTTTTTTTTTTGTTCGAAAAATACCTTTTTCAGACTTTAAACACTCCATTCATAACGGATTTATTTTAATAGACGCATCGTTAAAAAAAAAGCAAAAAATATTTCAGAGGGATTATTTGCCGATTTTATGATTTATGCAAACGGTCCGGTTCGCCAAAGGGAATTTTTGTTAATTGCGTGTTCAAAAACTGATATAGTCTGTTGATGATTGAATAATTGCGATAAATGGATTGAAAAAAAAAAAGCTTTCACGGAGGTCGTTCATTAATCCATATATTCATCTGGCGATAGATACGCGACATTCGTTACACGAAAAAAAAAAAAAAAAAAAATGAAGCGACTTCCCGAGGTGACGAAGTGGTTCAAGCAGAAAATCTCTTCGAGCGAATAAGTTCGGAATTTTTTTTGATAGCGATGAGACGATATTCGTTTGAGAAGAATTGGTCTGACGAAAAGTGAGAGAATCCGTTGGTTGGCAGATCGGGGGGTTTCTTCGGATACTCGAGGAAGAGAAAGTTACAAACAGCGAAACGGGGACAGAGAATACGCTGCGACTTCGGGATAGCAAGCGGGTCCGGTGGACGATAAGAAAAACAGGATAGAAGGAAAGAAGGGAAAGAAAGAGGATAAAGACGAGCGGAGAAAGAGGGTTTGAAAAAGCGGAAGGCGAACGAAGACGGCCGGTTCTTACACCACTACTCGCTTAGTTTAGGTCCGAAGCTGTGCGAGAGATTGAGCGAAGTGAGATGGAAATGGCGAGATCTCGGTGAGGCGAAGAGGCGAGGAGGATGGGATACAGTGAGACGAAGACGGGAATAGCGATTGGGAGGGCGAAGGTGAAGGACGGTAAATTTCCCTTGTGTAAGAGGAGGGAGAAGCGGCAAAGCGAAACCTTGCGTAGTAGGATCGTCGCATGCGCGAGGATTTACCACGTGAGCCCGCGATACCCGCGAGTACGACTCGACGAGAGACTTTCCGGTGTTCAGTCTCGTGCGCGTCTCCGTACGCGACGCTGGGCTACCGACATTTCGTACCGATATCTTTTGCACAAATATTCACGATCCCGTTTTTTCACCGTAATACTCAAACTTTCCCGGAATTCTTTCATAATAAATGTTATTGAATATATTCTCTTTTTTTTTTCTCGAAGAAACAAATACGAACGACTATAAATAATCGACAAATCAATCGATACAAAGATAGACAAGTTATTCTAAGAAATTAATCTGATGCCAATTGAACATAAAACTTCGGATATCAATATCGAGGTAGAAATCGCGACAATCGGCAATGGATACGAGCCAAGAATAAAAAAATAGTACAAGACATATGTAAGCTTGAGAAATAAATATTAAAAAATGTATATGACACATGAAAGAATATCGCTGAAGATAGGAAATATTTCGAACGATGGCGAATTCGTTCCTTTCGTCATTTCAAAATAACATCGTTATGTCGATAAAAAAAAAACGAAGTCTATGATTGAGACTATGATCGGGAAATCGCGCGAGTTACGATGAGCGGACGTTACGAGAATTGTGCGGGTGACAAGTCGTCGATACTCGATGATGGAAATACGAGTAAAGAAGCAATGGAACACTCGTCATTGATCTCTGTACCGCCGATATTCTCTTACGATGATCGGGTTGAAGTTTTTTGATTAACGAAAAAAAAAAAGAAAAAAAAAAACGAAACCAAGCAATTAAAAAAAAACAATTGGGTTCGCACAGCGGCAATGAATGAGAAATAAATCGATGAAAAAACTATTAAACAACTTTGAAACGGGCCATTGGGATCGATCGCGTGTGGATTCTAAACTGACACGTGAGTGAAGTAGTCGGAGCTTCTGTCAACCACGTGGAAACAGTCTGAAAATTTCGTCAATGTCTATAGTTGAAAAAAAAAAAAAAAAAAATGATTAGTGTGTCGATAAAATTTCGTGAATCGATTATTATTTTTTATTAAATAAAAAAAACGGCGTGTAATACACAGTAGTGCGCGATTAAGTGAATTCGTGTAAAGCTTTTCAAGTATAACAGACGTCATAACTTTTCTATTAAAATCTGTACGAGAGATATATAAAAAAAAAAATATATATATATATATATAATCGTGAAAAATCCGTCAACTAAAAGAGACAACGACATATCGTATAATTGTAAACGAATAAATATTTAAAACAATGATAAATGTAAAGTGTGTAGAAAATAACGTACACGAGTGGTACTGTAATATAATGCAATCTCAACAGTCTGTAATAAACCGTTTGCGAGATATCTAAAAAAAAAAAAAAATCGAACGATTTTTGCGTGAAAACGTAGAATCTATAAAAAAAATTCGCATTAAACATCGACAATTATTGGACGGTAAAAAAAGTTGTTCGACACCGCGATACGAAACAGCGAGATATTCTCGAAATAGACGAAGAAATTGAGAACGTCGAGAAATTTAAATTGACGTTTGACGTCGAGGTAACTTCGGTGCGCGGATGCGTGGGGATTTAATTAAGGGGTGAGTATCGCGTTAACGAGTAACACGATTATAACACGTTACCGGTCTGACGTCTATCCCGCCGGATACTTTTCCGCACCGGCGTCATACTTTTGTCGGCAGTTTTTTTTATTTAGTTTCAAAAACTACGTAAACCGCATGCAAAACGCAATATTTTCGAAAATAATTGAACATTTTTTTTTTCTATCATTATTATTTGATTTCACTATTGCAAAGGTATACCGTACTATCAGTTACGAGTAACCGTTACCGGTTGACTTTGTTTAGATAAAAAGATGGATACATCGCCGACTCTGAGTGTCGGTGGGTCGAGAGCGAGAGCCGCTTTGTTAGCTACAACCGGCACTGGAACCGGAAGTACGGACAGACGGGTCGTTTTCCTCGCGAGTCAGCCGAGTGCTGCCGGAAGCCACGAGACGAGGACATGGCCTCATCATTGGTCTCCGCACACGGTATTTACCACATATTACTATGCATTTATTACCATTCCAAACAAAAAAAATCCCCTATTACATCGACGAAAAAAAAAAAAAAAAAATTACTTCAATTTTTAAGAGGATGAAATTTTGTTCAATCACTTATCTTCGATTTCGTAAGGCAATTGATTAATCGAGACGCAATAAATCACACTGATTAATAAACAACACCCCTTTATATACATATCGTATATATATATATTCTAAAAAACAGTAGCGGCACATAGGACGCGGGAGGAAACGCGTACTACGCGAGAGGGATACAAGGGTTGGGGAAAGGGAACGATGTAGTTGAAAGCACATCGGTGAGAGATGAAAGCTCCCAAATGGATTCCAATGCGTTTAGCACATTGGCCGCTATCAGTGACGTCGACAGCTTGACGGTGATAGGGGTGCGAACCGGCATTGTGCCGCTGCACAGTCCTCTCCTATCCTCAATTCTGAAATCTCTCTTCCTCACTCACGCTAACCCTCTGTGTCTTTCTCCATCCACCCTCCTCCCCCCCCCCCCCCCCTGTACAACCAGTTATATCTGTCTCTCGCGGTGTTGAACTCGAACACGTTTCCCATGCGGGTGCGTATAAGCCGCGCGTTACCGATGTACAAATGCTTACCTCACGGCTCACTGAGTAACGCCGATTGCGATAACGCTTCCGGGTATAATTACGTTTCATTCGTTAAATTGGAGAATTTATTGACGGGATTATTGCTAATTACGTATTGTCTACTGCGTAACTTGGATGAAATTATTGCGCGGGAGATTTATGTCGTAAGGCACTACTGGGTGCGTCTTTGGGGGATCGTAGGGAACGAATGTGCGAACACAACGTACCAGGATCGTTCGTTCCGTCGAGCTTTGCTGTCTTAACGAAAGTGCTAGCGGACTTAGCGAACACTACTAATTTACATGCCAAGCTTTTCATGGTTATAACGCGGAGCATTATACACGAGCGCACGTGCGCGTGGATTACATGCTTCGTAAGGACATTATGATCGGCATAAGTACGTTCTACAAATTTCGATCGATAAAAAAAAAAATTTACTTTTAACACCGTTTTTCGATGAAAATATTGAGTTAGGAGTTTAATAAGACGACAAATTCGTGATTAGTGGGCAAAAAATACATCGCAAGTAGCTACGAAATTACGAAAGGCAAAAATAAATGTTCCGATCGATTTTGAAAGAATAGCGATGATTTACAAAAAAGTTCGGGTATCCATCGTGTTCTACGGGAAAAGTGATACCTATACACAGATAGACCAACAGATAAAAATTATGAGCGCCTTTTTTAAAATATTTTATCATTAAAACAAATTATTTACGCTTTGTAAAACGTTAGATTGAGTTTTCAAAACGGAGATAAAAGTGGAGATTTTTTTTTTTTTTTTTTCATTTTGCGGTGTTTTGCATAATTATTTAGATGATAATTGAAGGGTTTTTTTTTCGCACGATTGAGATACTTTCTCTTTTTCATACATCGTATGTGATGAAAAATTAAAAATACATACTAAAAAAAATGCAATAAACACTTTATCCAGCAGAACGATGAAAACCGTAAAATGTGATAACGGAAATATTTCAATGTTTTCGCATGAACGCGGAAGAATTTCAATAAAAATTCTGCCCCACATATTTTTATGTATATTTCTCGCATTGAATATGAATCCGACAATTATTTTGGATCAAAATAAAGTTAACGAAATGAACATTGTTAACTTTCAAAAATAATTATTTCCGATATGGTAGATAAACGAGAATAGGTAATTTTTTTCACAATTCTAATTATTAAAAGTCGGAAGTCAACATGACGAACGTTTATATTGACCGTTATTTTCCCGTTGATTCGTTCCCTCGACTTCCGCACGTTCCTTAAATTTGTTCTCCACAAACGTAGCGTACACCGAAAACGCGAATCGACGTTAAAGTTCGTAGTCTCGAACGTCTGATGGCTAAAGACAAATTAAACTCTTATCCAATGGAAGGAGATTGTTGGCTATGCCGTTGGGGGGTTAAAAGGTTGAAGGGGAGTAATGTTGAGAAGGGTGAACGCAGGGCATTAGTTATCCGTAGTATATGTAAACCACGTACGTCGGTCCGGTGTGTCGGTTTCACTGGATCGTTCGTTGGGCCGTTGGGTTTGTCGGATCGTTGGCAGCAGTTATTTGCCTCGCAGTGCAAACATCATAAAAGGTAATCAAAGACAAATATTGTTTTGGGTAAAGGGCGATGGCCCCTTAAAGGTTAAAATACGAGTTTACTTTTCCTAATTAGTAATTAACTGCGTACCACCTGTTCCCCGTCTTCCGCGAAAGTACAGAAAAATCAACACGCGTATTCCCGATACTTAACTCTCACCGCGTCGCCGTTAGTCTACCGTAGAATCACGAAGTTCATTCGTCGTTAAAACTTTGATTGATACAAAAACATCGTGATACAACGGTAGAAGAATCGTGAATTCCACTTGCGAGTACAGATTGACGTATGGAGTCCCATCTATCGGGATCACAGAGGTCGAAGGTCTCTTAACGTTTCTCGTGTCCTTCGCAGTTACACGGGTGAAGAGTGTGAAACCTTCGTCGTCGTACAAGGGTAGCGAATTAACGCCACTCGAAACAAGAGGCGAGATTGATGTTGTCGAGAGAGGGTGCCGGCTCTCTCGGGTGTACCCCTTTCCCCTCTTCCGTTCTCCTTGTTGTCGTAGCCGTCGTGCAACAGTAGCGTACCCTCTTCTCTTCGTCAATCTCCACTACGTGTCAATGGCACTCCGTGTCTCACCCTCGACCCTATTTCTAACACACTGGCTGTTATTCCTGCATCTAGTTTTCTCACCCTTAACCCCACCCATCTCTCGTTTTCCCGATGAGCGTCTAATTCACACGTTCGTGCGAAAACAAAATATCCTCCTGTCGATCGTCGATCGATATATCGTCGGGACTTTGAATTTCGCCATTGATACCGCCGAAACCTCCATTCGGATGCTGTTTAATGAGCTCCTTTAGAATTTCATTAATATGTATTAGTATACAAAGTGGCAGAGGGTAGTATTAGCAGTTATGTTTGGCATTAGTAAATGCAATAGCGAAAGTTAGGCGCGCAAATAACCAGTGATGACATTGACTATAGAACATCCCTTCATTGCGGCAGAATAGCCTTCCAATAGAAAAGGGTTTCTATATGCATTTCACGAGTCACGAAAACCTTCTGACCCACGGTCACCGCGACGTGCTTGTGTACCGTTGGAAAACGAGAGAGAGTTTGAACCTCGCATCTCGCGGGTAGAAAACGAGGATAGAAGTACGTGGAGTTGGTGTACCGGCCGTCCAAGAGGACACAGGCAGAGGAGCGAGAAACGCGAGAAGAGAGTTTACAGGGGTGGGGCTTTGACCCGCGCCAGGAACAAATTGAAAACGGGAATTGGTGCCTTTGAAGTTTGCGGAACGACCCGTCCATAATCTCCCTAATAACTCTACTCCTCTCTTCCGTGGGCTATATACGACGCTGCGTGATGGCCTGCTAGCCTCTTCCTCTCGTACCTTCAACGGTCCTTTCCACGTCCGTTCTTTCCTTCCCTTCATCATATCCTTTTTAAACATTAAAAAAGAAAAAAAAAAAAATTATTTCGACACACGCATTGCCGTCCGAGAAGATTAAAAAAACAACAACAAAAAAGACGAGTTTTCCAGCTTCCCGAGCCGATAAATCTTTTAAATGTATGCTCGTTCTTTAATGGCTTTTTTTCTGCCTTTCTAATAATGAATTTGTAGCAGTTTCGAGGTACCGGCAACGAGATCGGCAATAAACGTCCGAGTATTCGTTTATAATCGTTGTTCGGGGTGGGCAAGCGAAGGAAAGGCGGGGGGGTTGGTAGGGGTTGCCTTACCGTACGACACGAGAGCTTCGGAGGGTTCGTATGGAGTATAGGAGATAGGGAAGTAGGAAGGGGGAGGAGGGGGGGTGTTTGGTTTGATTTATTAAGGGTCGTAATGGTGTACCAGCAGAGGCTCCGTTGTTCGGCTTGAGCATAGGCGACGTAGGCCGATCGTAGGGGCGAGAGAGTGGGTGTAGTTCGACGTAGTTGCAGCGGCAAGGATATAGCTTGGGCTCGTGTTGCCTCTCATTGCGTGCGTGCGATAGCTATATCGTTCCAACGTTCCTCTCGGTATATGTGTAAAGGGTGTATGTCTGTACGTTGTCCTCGTCGCTTCGGATAACGGTCCGGGGGAACGGGCGTCGAAGTTGGCCCGTGCGCGCTTCTGCTCTCGCGTTCACTGTGCGTTCGTGTACGCATTGTGGTTATTAGGGGCAGGAGGCGACCCGGGTTCGCGGCAACTAATACACCCAAAGAGGCCGGAGTAACGCACACGCATAAACGAGAGACGATGTCTGGTGCGGAACCCCAGCATAGCGCGACTGGCAGCGGCTCTAGCAAGTAGTGAGAGAAGCCGCGATAATAAAGTAGCCGCGCGCGTCCATTCCGCTTACCCTGCAAAATAGGTGTCGTAAACTCGATTCATCGTTTCGTGCGTGTCGTTACACGGGCGACGTATTACGACTCCGAACCTCGTATGCATATAGTCGCGAAGCTACGAACGTAGCTTTCGTTCTCTCTATCCTTCTCTCGATTCTCGCGCAATTCCATACCAGCGAAGCTTCTCTTCTACTGATCCTCGAGTTTGACTAAAAGTCTGTTATATATATATACATATGCGCATCCCGGATGCGGAGAGGGGGGACTATGGATTCAGAAGAGATAAAAGACGCTTCGTCGATAGTTTCGAAACGTCGATGCATTATTTTCTTGCCATCGGATATGTATGTGTATATATCACGGATTGCGCAGTCGATATACGCGAAGCATACAAGTAGACAAATGGATCGCACGACCGGGAAAGTCATGGCAGATGAGAGAACGGGTTTGATTTTCTCGTGAGCATATTCGATCGACCGAAGGAAGGCAGCGTATAATGCTGATACGAATTTGCTAGCGCTGTACCACTGCTATGGATATCTATGTTTCACTCCTCCCCGCGGATAGTGTGCGCGCGGTATATATCCTATAGCCGAATCGTTAATTTCGTTTGGCAACCCGCGGCCGCGAATTCGATTAACGTCGCCGAGGCCCAACACGATCGGAATGATTGCCGACCTGGATCAAGTTTCCATTTGCCCCCTCCCCCCTTTACCCCCTTTCCCCTTGCTGCACGTCGATATATCCTCGCGCGCGAGACAGTCTCGAAAATTCAAGCGTCCAACTACTGCTATCCCGAGCCTCGGACTATCCAACGCGGAGGTAAATTATTTCGTCGAAGTCTCGACTTTCCGCGATACACCAGGAGTTTTTGGGGGAAAACCCGCCCGAGCTTTGGCTTTGGCTATTTGGCAACCCACCCGCCGCCCTCCCATCGTTCGGAAACTGTTGGAAGCTAAAATCGCGAATGGACGAACAAGATGTTTGAACAAATGCCGATATAGCCATCGCTTCTCTCTCTCTCTCTCTCTCTCTCTCTCTCATCCGTTCGACGTGCAGCAAAATTTGTCCTACTTTCATAACGGGCACAACCAACGTGTTTTAGTTTTCCACAATTTTTCTTTTTTTTTTTTTTTTTCGTTTCCTTCTTTTTTTTTTTTCTCCACTGTCCCCAACCTAAAAAGTTTCTGTTTGGAAGCGCCGCCAGTGTCGCCGAGTCCGGGAGAGTTGTGCGATACTTGGTGAAAAGATGCACTCACCGATATTGCGAAACGGATGACTAAAATCGTGTGCGGGGCTGATCAAGGCATTGGGAGATGTACTATTTTTCCGTTACGGCCGTTAGTGTACCGCGGTACCGAGAATTCAGGCAATGCGGGTCATCCATGACACAGAATTCGAACGTATCTCTGTGAAAAATGAACGATTCCTTCATTTTTTTTTCCCTCCCGTAATACAGACTTCCCAATTTTCGTAACTTTTTTTTTCTTTCGCACAAAAAATAAAAAAAAAGAAAAAAAAATGCGCTTCCCTTTATAATTTTCTTTCAAGATAGATACGAAGACAAAACAACCCTCAATGTCGATGAGAAACTGAAGAAGTTTCGCTTTGTAATAATCGCAGCGGGGGTATTACCTTCCAATCGAAATTACGCGTTTATCGCGGGTCTCTAAGTTTCTCTCGTATCAACGACTGTCTACGTAGAGAAAGTGGAGCATCCCTCAAGTCGAACAAATGGAATCGAACAAACGGTCTTCGACTTAGGAAAAGGGTAGAATCGTCGTAGTTGTCGCATCCGCGATGGTTTCAGCTGTGACACCTCCCAAGAATCGGATACATTCGCTATCGGGTTTTCCAAATCTCTCGGGACTTTTTATCAAGATTATTGTCGTCGAGAGAGATCAAGACTCGAACAGTTTCGTTCGGCTTAGTCGCGTTGCAACGCTTCAATCTAACTCTCGTCATCGCTTGACTTCGCTCCCTCCCCTGTCTTCTCCCCGACGGAACTTGAACCGTTCAAGCTGTGTACTCTTAACCGTGTCCCGTTTTCTCATCCTCTCTTTCATCCCTTAACTCCGCTTCATCGCCTTGGCTAGCGCTCGCGCGTGTATTACTTCCGCGGAAGGAAAGTTTTCCCTCCGTACTACAAGTCGCGGATACACCGTCGTGTCGTAGTCTGCGGCAGTCGCCTTCGCGTCCCAGGGACAATTAAGGGAAGGAGATTACCGAGTTAGCGAGCATTAGAAGCTTTAATTGCAATGCCCCAGCCCTTGTCTTACCTTCGTCAAGCTTCGACGTTGCCCATTACCAATCGTCGCTGCTAACCCAGAGTTCACAGATTTTCCATTCATGGCAACTCTCTCACACTCGCTTCTTGTCTCCTCGAGCAGCTCAACCAACTCGGATTAACATCGACTCTCCATCCCCACTTCTCACGCCCTTTAATCAACCAAATATTATGTACCCTTATATACGTATATATATATATATATATGCAGACTGATGCCAAACTCGGAAAGTCTCTGAGTTATGTCGAGGAGCACGAACCTCTCACGTTAACCTTCTCCTGCAACCCCCTTCGCCCTATATATATACGTATATATGTATATTCTCGTCTACGAAAATCGAGAAAATTGTTTTAACGATAACACCCGACATCCAACTGATTTCGTCGCTAACGAGGCGTTCGGTGCGGCACTGTGTCATTCTATTTATAGTATTTTTACAGACGACCATTTGTGAATCAATGTTTATGCGAACGAAAAAAGTGGCGACCCTTACGATCGTCTCGTAACACTACATCGCGTAGAGCTTCAATTATCACGTGATGACAGTCTTGTCGTGCGAATAGTCGATTACTCGTCAACCTTCGCATAGCTTTTTTTTTTTAAATGATTTATTATGCACGTTAATTAATTTTGGATCTCAGCTTCTCGCTGTTAATTTATCATTCAATTTATTATCCATTTATTACGACAGAGGATTTGTCTTAACATCCGCAGCCTCTTTCCTTTGCCTTCTCTTCTTTATGTTATTGCTACGTGTTTAACAGGCTGATGGTAGATCCCGTATAGTTCGTTGAAGTCGGTGAGGGTCGACAGCTGATAAGGTTGATAGAGGCTCGTGGAAGCCACGGGCTGATGCGTGTTCGCCGTACACACCACCCCAAGGGTGAGGGGTTGGCTAAGATTCGCGTAGGATAAAAATTTGTGATTCAGAGGAGACAAATGGGGTGCCCGGGGGTGATGGTTATCGGTAACAGTCCGCGAGTGCTATTAGCAACCGCCACGAAAACCTGCAATCTGTGAGGGAGGGGTTGCGTTATAGTATGGGGAAGGAGGAGGGGGCGGCATAGCCACACCGCGTTCGAGTCCAGTGAGAGAAATCAACGGTGGCCCTGAAGCGAATATGGAGGCGTCGAGCGTCCATTAGTAGTGGGCCTGCGGCTTGCGGCACCCGCGGCGGCCACTATTTGTCTGCTGGCCAACCCTCTGGCGCGGACGTGTTGAGGACGGCTTGAGGCAACCCTAAGGAAATCCTTAACCCTCCTCGACTAACCTCCTTGTGTCAGACTAGTGTTTGGCCCCTCTTCAACGTCTGAACGCCTACTACATGGCCTACTCACACATAATCCCTCTCCCTTTACCCCTCACTACCCTTGCTGCATGTACCGACACGCGCATTAGATCGCACTGTAACAGTCGTCGTAATGGTTGTACTATACGATCCGCTAAAGATTAAGAAAATCGTATTTCGCTGGAAATAAAATTAAATTATACTCTCTTCGGGTTTCGTTTACCGAATGCATTTTTTTTATTCATCGCAAAAAAATAGATAGTGTTTGTTTTAATAATTTAAAAAAATACAGACAAGAATTATTTTTTTCTGATTATTAAACTCGAGTATATCGACGAAATTGTTTGTATTTTTTTTTAATTAAAAAGCGACCCGCGAAAACAAAATACACGCGTTTTTAATTTTAAATTAAATTTTTTTCGGCGATATGTTAATAAATTTAAATTTAATGGAATACTATTTTGACATATATTGTTGGACGATTTCACGATTTTTCAATATTTTTCTTCCTTTTTTCACAAATCAACGAACAGCTTCGTCGTCTGTTTTCTTAACGAACGACGATATATTTATCTTTTTTTCGATTCATCACAAATCAAATTCATGGAGAGAAAAAATCCATCGAAAGAACATCAAATAATATTTTCCTACGAGGTATATGCGGGGGAAGGGGGGGGGGGGGGGGGAAACGTGCGCATAAATTCATGAACGTTGCGCATACGTCATACGGCCGGTGCTCGAAGTCACGAAAAGGATATGGTGTGTGTGAGGGGTGGAAGGCGAGGAGGAGTATAGTATGCGAGTGAGAGACGGGTTAGAAAGTTTTCGCCGAGCTCTCGGTACGGAGATCGCCCCGCGGACGGGCGTTTCTCATCCACTCGGAATATTTGTGGATCGTAAATAATCCGTGGATGACTGGATGGTGCCCGTGGGGTGTTTCGCATCGCGGTGGAGCTCTCGCGGTTCCTCTCCCCGCAACCCCCCGGAGGATTTTCCAGAAGCGATACGTCAAAATTTCGTCGCTTCGTGATTCGCGAGAACCACCGAATCGACCCCCCCGTATATCCCCGACACCTACCATAATTCGAAAAAGCTTTCATACGCGGAAGCTCTACTTTTCCATCGTAGAGTCGAAAAATTCTGAAAAAAAAAAAAAAAAAAAAAAAAATTGCGAGTTTATACAGTTTACACCGTAGTTGAGGGAATATATGATTTTTTTTCCATTTGATATGTCACCGCGATTGCTTGAAAATTCATGGCGTGAATATGAGAACCGTCGTCGAGATTCGTCGTAAGTTTCGTATCGTTTCCAGGAATCCCAACGATTGGCTTTACTTTATTGTATGCATCGGGACATTTTTTTTTTTTTTCTTTACGATTCAACACGATTCACGAGCGTTTCCCGGCATACCATAGCCGTACGCTATAGCCGGAAGTATAATCGTAAGGGCCAACTAGAATGGTTTGCTCGTCGTGATAGCTAGCAGCGTATCTCGTGTCGCAGGCGAACGCAGATGTAGATATTTCATATTTCATAAAAAGAACATTCATTCTCGAGAGCGTACAGTCGGAAGGTTGTATGGGGTAATTCAGGGTGATATGACCGGTTGGGTGATACGGCCAATCGGTATATCTTCTTAGAAGACGAGCCAATTCCCCAGTCGTTTCCGGAGACTCGAAATTATTTCGGTCCAATTTCTCTACCGAATAACATTTGATCGATAAATTTCTCTATATTTCTCCTGATCATTTCCGGACGATATCACCGATGATTTTTTTTTCATTTTTTAAATGGTAAATCATAAAAATTTTTAATAATAATCAATTTAAAAAAAAAATGTTATATTATGTACATTTTTTATATAAATATTAAATATTTTCCGTAAATGACTCGTATATTGAATTACCGAGTTACTCTATTAACGTATCTGTCCGATTTTTTATAAAAAGAAGATTTACCGTTGGGAGCGTAGAGTCGGTAGATGGGATATATATATTCAATATCTATATATATATCCATATTACACGCATATAGATATACCAGAGGTTTGCGTAACGTTGTCTTGCAACTTTTCCTTCTCGACATCTGCAACGATGAAACAACGGCCTCACGCCCTTTATTCTCTCGGAAGTTGAAGGATTTGGCCCCACGAGTTTTCACTGCTGCCAGAGTGAGAGGGAGAAAGTGAAAGCCTCAACTCTCGCATCGTACGCGTTACTACTTACCGATTTTACGGCCGCCGCGGGGCTACCATAGTCGCACCGGCGCCTTCTCGCGGCTTTACCAAAACTTTTCGAGAGACGGATCGTCCCCCTGGAACCGAATTTCCACCACGAATAGGCAGATATATACGCGTTTTCTTCCCGACATCCACTGCGCATAGTCATGTCTCGCGAGAAATCATCATATCCCCTCTGACAGCGACTGCCAGACGATACTTCAAACCGAAAGAAACGTATATAATACGATGACAGAACACGCGAGCAGAATTCGCTATTTGTACCCACGAAGAGTCTCGAGAATAGCTTATCGGATACCCAATCTAATCGTTTATCCGTTGTTACAGCTAAAAGTAAGAAATTCATAGGAAAAAAAAGAGTCGTTAACCCTGAAAGAGTAAGTGATAGAAATAGATTCCCTTTAAACAGTCATTTCAAAAGGATTCACAACAATCGAATCTGAATAGATCGCGGAAACTATCGCTGAAGTAGTAATGCCCTTCTCCGCTTTCAATACGTTTTCAACGACACTTTTGTCGTTTATACATCGTTACAATGAGCCAAAGAAATTCCGCTCGTCAACGATGATCAACTCTACGATTCGCCAGAGAGTACTTCGAACAATTTTGGTTTATGTTTTAGAAAAATTCCGCAGTGAAGTAAATTGATTTAGTTATTTATGAATGAAATGCTCTCGTGGTGAAAAAAAAAAATTCGATGAAAAGTTCACTCGAGTTCGCGGACGCAAAGGGTAGTTGTTCCGAGTGCAACACAAGGCAACAACAACACCGACGAGTGAGAACCGCACAGTCGAAGCTTGAAATTCCTGATGCTTGAACACTTGTCGTCGTCGTCGTCGGCGTCGTTGAGGGGGATAGCGCGGGTTGACGAAAAGAAGAAGGGGAATAGGATACGGTGTCGCGAGCACAGCGTCAAAGCAAACCGAGAGAGGTGCTCTCTCGGTCATTCTTTGGGAAGTGGCGTAAAAAGTCCGGTCACGTCCGGGCTTTCCGTAGCGGGGATGGGTGAGAGACACGAGTACCTTAACCTTTGCTTTACCTCCGAACCTCCGAGGAGCTTGGAGAACGCGTTCCGGCTACATCACTCACTCTCATCCCCCGTTCCAGCGAGCCGCGCGAGTCTCGGATTCTATCCTCTCTTTTCACTCCTACACCCTGTTGGATCGCGCGCTCTTTCTCTCCGTTTCTCTCCGTACACCAAAGCTCTGTACTCTACGAACACAGACTCTAACGTCTACCCACATACTGAGCGACGAGGAAGTCGCGTGAGAGACCTATGCACTTTGAAATATCTTCTCTGGCTGCTCCGACCCTCTCTCTCCCTCTCTTACTCGTTCAACGATGCTGCTTTTTTTTTTTTTTTTTTTCTTTTCTTCTTCTTCTTCTTCCCACTTCGCCTCTCCGTCGACTGAAGAGCTTTGCTTGAAGCGGGAACAGGAATGTTGACACCGCGACTGACTATGCCACACAATTTCTCAAGCTTCCGTGAGCGATTCTCCTTGTACGAGAGATCAAGAACTTACTTTTCACGTAAAAGGGCCACTTTCTGTGTATTATGCAATGCTTATCAACATCAGCGAAAGATTCTTGAAAAGTTTCGAGGAAAATCTTCTTCAATTTTATTCGCACGCGTGTTTGTCTTTTACAATATCGCGAAAAGCCTTAAATTGATACAAAATACGCGTAAAGAATACATTTCTTGAAAAATTTTAAGAGTTCTTATGATGTTTCTTTGATTTTAAGGAATGAGAAAATTGATTGTAATATCGGTATCGGTGTTCGTAATGAAAAGAGATTAATATGATTCTTATAAGCGCCGACCAGTGGCATTTTTATCGGAGATTTATTTCGATGGAATCGCGAATTAGCGTAAAAAAAGAAAAATTCAAATTTGGCTGAAACTTTCCCACTGAAAAGTTGTTCTGTCTGTAAAAAGTTTGAAATGATTTTACAGATAAAGAAAAAATCCACGTTGCAGTTCGGGAACGCGATTTAAAGAATTCAACAGGCGTTCCTCCGACTGCATCGGAGACTTTTTCTTGACTCGCAAAATTGTTGAAATTTTTTTACAGATTACAGACTATAACTCACACGTTAGAGCGCAACTTACATGAAATTATATTCGTATATAGATACTTTTTTTTTATTTGTATTAAAATTTTTTGTAAACCGAACTTTACGAATGAATGGCTGAAAGAGTCAATGAACAACCGGATTAAGAAAATTTCGTAAAAAAAATTTACATTTTACCTGAAAAACAAAGCATTTTATGATCTGTTCATTCGGGTGTTAAAAATCGGTATTTCTAATGTCATATTTTATTTCGGCTTCAATCTTCTCACCGATCGACAGAATTCGACATCATTCAGCAAAAAATTTGCACATTTTACCTGTAAAGCATTTTACGATCTGTTCATTCGGCTGTTAAAAATTGGTATTTCTAACGTCACATTTTCTTTCGGCTTCACCGATCTTTTAACCGATCGACAGAATACGAGATAACGGATACGTTAGACTATGTAGACGTACAACCCGCACTGTACACAGGAAACAAGTGACTATCATATTCTCACCGAGTATCGGTTCGGGCGAATGCATGGGGCAAATTTTGACGATGTGGCATAGTGCAGATTGCTCCGCGCAAGTTTCCACCGTCCAAACATGTTTCGAAAGCGTCTGCGTGGATGGTTCATCGTCCATCGCTCGTAGCCTCGTAGTTTCGCCCGTTGCGCCTGGGCGCGGTGGTCAATTTAAACTGAAAATACAAAAAGTAAATTAGCCGGACAGAACGAGCGTTCGGCGGTTTGTCCCGCCACACTGAGCCACAGCGTCACGTGTGTCGGATCGTGCGGTGCTTGCGGTTCGCGGATTTTACGAACACAAAACCTCTATATGTATTATTATGTGTCGGTGCCACTACTCCTCTATCTCTGCTATCTGCTACAACCAACGATTTTCCGGCTTCCCGCTCTCTTTACCCGACCCCCGTTTCATCCGCGTTACCTCCTTCTATCTCCTGTTCACTTCCATCCTTCTCTTCCTCCTCTTTCCGTTGTTTTCTCCATCAAGCCTTCGTGTGTCTGGCTTTTCTACGTAGGTATTTGTCTATTACCGGTATCGAATACGTTATACTACCTTCGGTCAGCTAGAGCCCATCCTCCGCTCCGCTTCCCCGTGTTATTTTCTCTTTACATCCATTGGTCTCTATATCCAATGTATTTCGCGTTCGTTTGGCATGGAGAACGTTTATGTGTGCGGTACCGATGTCCGGGTTAGGTGCGATCGAAACCATATGCCATTCGAGGTCGAAATCGAACTTCCAAACCCACCGCTATTTTACTCCCTCTCGATCCTCCCCCCTCGCGCTGTATCAGAAGAGCACCCACCATCCCGTCCCCCTCTCGCTATTTCTGCCCGCATCCAACACAACAACGATCGTAAACCACGTCGAACGTTGTCGATGCCACCGGCCAAAAATAAACGTCGAAACAACTGCCGCGTTTATATCCGAAACCACCTACCACCCCACTTCGTTCTACCCAACCCCCATCTCGATCGGCCGTCCCTCGCTCTCCGGGAATCGTGTAATTTGTGCGTTTTTTTTTTTCGCGCAATGTTTTTTGTTATAAAACAACGAAAAAAACATCTACTTTCTCATTGTACTAACCCAGTGTAACCTGTTGCGGTTACGTTGATTGCTTATCGGGATCACCATTTTTTCATATATTTTTTTTTTAATCCTCGTAATACCAATAACCATCCCGCGTGAGTAAAACATTCTTTTTCATCTTTTCATTCGCAAAACTCCGTTCTTGGATTACAGGACAGGATAATACAATATTTCTTTTAATATCTCTCGCGTTTCTTTTGTTAGAAGCGTTAAGAGATTAATTTTTTGCGCGATTATTCTTTCGTTCTTTTTTATTTTTTTTTTATTTTTTTTTTGGTTACAATCACTCGTTAGAACTAAGTAGACGATGAATGAGAAACTCCGAATTGTTCACTGTGTCCTATGTATACCAGAGGCATTTATGCATGAAGGAGCTATGACGGAGGTTTAATCAAGTTTCTCAGGTCCGCTAACGAAACGCTACTAATTCTCATTCATCGTGCCTCTTCGAGCGCGTTGAGACGATTTTAAGAGGATATAGTTTCTACCTCCCCAGTTTTCGCACGAGGAGGGAAGAAGTTCGCTCCTCGGTTCCCTTTGCCATCTGCTCTCTCTCTCTCCATTCCCATTCCTGTTGCTGCGCTTCTGTTATCGCCTTTGCAGAGGATCGTCCTTGCGACAGCTTCCAAACGCGAAATTTGGTGTTACGGAAAATGTTCAAATTTCACCGATTCTCCAATAAATAATATCATTAAAATTTGATAATTGATATTCCGGAAAGATCAATTAGTCGATTTTTTCGATCTTTATACGTCGAAAAAGTCAAATGTTAATTTTTTCTTTTTTTTTTTTCAACATCGCGAGCGGCTTAATCTTTACGAAGTTTTTAAATAACAGCGCATTCCAGCATCGCGTACAGCTAAAGTTTATCGCGTAATAATATCGATGCAAGTGGGCGTCTTAACGAAGAAGCCGGCATAGAAAATGAAGTTTGAGCGGTGACTCTTTCCAGAATTTATTACGTTACGCTTGGTAATACTTGTTGATGAAGAGGCGAGTCTCAAACTATCCGAAGCTTGCCGATCTATCCAAGAAAATGGGTTTCGAGAGTTTGGGGACCCGAGCGCGAGTACGGGTAAGTCTTGCGATATCGCTGATTCATCGATATCGTAAATAGAAGTTTAATTAATTCGCCGCTCGGTTAAACCGTAGCTGACAGGTCGCCGGTAGCGGGTCAGAGAGAGCGCGAGAGCGAATAAGCGAGACAGAGCCGCAGCTAGAAATTCAATTCACTCACATACTCCGAACTAAACTACGTCATAGTAATAAACTTTATCCGAACGTTCGCGCAATAACTTTATATCTATGGGTGGAGGATCAGAGGGGTGTAGGAGGGGGGGGGGGGGGGGGGGTAAGCATCCCCGGCTAATGCATTGATTAAAGAAAGAAAGCAATTAAATAAAGTCAAACAAAGTCAATTTTCCCTGTGAAACTTCTACACGATTGGCAGATCTTCGTCTATATGAATTTGACTATAATGAAAGTTTGATAGACCGGCCGAAGCTCGAATAACAAGCTTTTAAGAGGATTATTTCATGGCAAATAAAAAAAAAAAAAGTTCTTCGATTGAATAGACAGTTGTTCGATATCCGCGCCCACATACTATTTATAAATCAGTTAATCCCGCTATCATATCGAAGCCTACGACGGGTAAATACGACAGATATACTCATCGCACGATATACACAGTTACGAGCGATAGTTAGGAAACTATGAAACGATAGTAACGAAGAGTCAAGCATAGAAGGTTTATTGATTAGCCAATGCTTTTAGTGTGTTTTCACGTAGTTTGGCTTCAGTTTCCCTCCCCCCCCCCCCCC
This sequence comes from Buathra laborator, assembly GCA_934046635.1. Lineage (NCBI taxonomy): Eukaryota > Metazoa > Arthropoda > Insecta > Hymenoptera > Ichneumonidae > Buathra > Buathra laborator. Next base: position 15,111,824 of record OW203900.1, read on the forward strand.
CCTCCCCATCCTTCGATAAATTAAAGATATCGAAAAGCACTCGATCGAATTGTCTCGAAGACATTCGTTGAACAATGAAGGACCCGCGTGTGTCCCTTCCGCGATTAGCTCGCGAAAGATCAACAAAAGATATCGACAGTTCAGAACGATTTTACTTCTGTTATTTATCTTCTTAATGGAGATTGCGTCGACAACGAGGAGGAAAAAAAATGACGTAATTGTTTGTCCTGAGATCAACTTTCGGGTACAATATATACGGTATATATGTATGTACAGTTATATATTTTTTGTATTTGATTACAATCTGAACCCATATCGCAGCACAAACTGACCGTGTTGCGGTGGAATGCACGTACCGGATGAAAATAAATGTCAATCACGGCTGAGTCATGCCTCGACTGGTTGATATTTCACCGGTGAATATTTTAATGATCCAAACAGACATTGTACACGTGTGCGGTATAGAAAGATATATCGTTCGAAAGGATTGAAACGACTACCGCTGGCATGGAAAGACATGGCGAGGAAGAGGGGTAGATATCGTTCATTCTTTCTCTCTCGCGACAAATCAATCGAGAAATAGCGTACCCTCGTATTTTCCAATTTTGCCAGTGCGCTTTTCGGCCTCGGTGCGCTTGAATCACGTATTTATTTCCGTTTTCCACGAGGAGGCGGAGAGAAACTGTTGGAACCGGCGCGGTGGCAGTAGTCGATCGGGCCCCGCGGGCAATCAACCTCGGCCAATCCACCCCCTCCCCCAGTACGGTCAAGTAAAGCAATCTTCTCCGCGGTGCAATTAATATCAACGTCCGACGACCTCGACACGACTATCCGAGGCCCAATCCCTTCCCCCCTCCCAGTAACCATCCTCTCTCCGGCACATCCACACGCGTTTCGATGGTCAACATCCGTCACGTGTTTGTGTTTTCTTCGATCCCTCGCCGCTTCTGTAAACCCACGAGCAATGGCAAGAGGGAGTCTTCAAACTGTTTGCTGTATACTTTTTCGCCACTACCGGAGCTGTATTTATTTTTACGATGTAAACGCGACGTTCAATCGAAGACGTTCGTATCTTTGATGGAGTCTCATGTTTACACGATCAGCTAATATTTTCGAAAAATATTTAGCCAAAAGTTTCGGCCAACTAATCGGGAGATTAGTTGGCCGAATGAGAATGAAAAAATATTTTTTATTACAGTTCGATCGGCATATAAAAAAAATGCATTCAATCGTCCCAGAAACAGTGAAATATGAGACATGAGTCATCATTTTTGAAATATGAGACACGGGTTGCCATGTTTGAAATATGAGACACTAGTTACCATTTTTGGAATATGATATACTAGTTACCCTTTTTTAACTATGAGACATGGATCACCACATTTGAAAAATGAGACACGAGTTACCACATTTGAGATATGAGACACGAGTTACCATATTTGAGATATGAGACACGAGTTACCACATTTGAAATATGAGACACGAGTTACCATATTTGAGATGTAAGACACGAGTTACCACATTTGAAATATGAGACACGAGTTACCATATTTGAGATATGAGACACGAGTTACCACATTTGAAATATGAGACCCGTGTTATCATATTTGAAATACGAGACACGGGTCGCCATGATTTGAAATATGAGACATGAGTCATTATATTTCAAATATGAGACACGAGTCATACTACACTGAACCTGCATTTTACCACAAAATTCAACGATTATACCGCACTTCTTTATAATCCAAGAAGTTTGCATTTGTCAGATAAAAAAAAGAATAACCGAGAATCGTGCTCAGCCTGAAATAAGCTCCATCTCATTAGTACAAGAGTAGCCATTGATCGTAACAAAGAGCTGCAGCAGCATCTGGGTTTCGCGAGGCAGCTCAGCCGCAGGATCGATGAAGAAAAAGGATGAATTAAGATCAAGTACCTTCCTTACGTCAGATGCATATTTCTTCTGAAAATTGTATAGTTGAAACTAGTTGCACCAAAGCCCACCTAACGAATATGTGTATTTCTCTTGCGTACCTATGACGGCATATAAAAACGGATGTATACACAGACCTCTCAATGAATATGTATGTCCGACATAAATACATACATATAGATACAGCATATAAATAGATGTGGGTTGTATATAGATGTACGTTGAATAGTCGAGAGGGTTGGAGGGAGAAGGAGGGGATAGGAATAGTTAGAGATACAGAGACTCGGTGAACGGTGTTCTCCTCTCGTAGCCTCCCGCGTTGATTAAACGTGGTATAGCCGGCCACGAGAGCCGGGTACCGCGTTGCTGCGGGTACGCTCCAGTTGATCGATAACTCCAAACTGTGTTCACCGAGCATCTCTAATGTTCCCCATTGTCTTGTCTTTGGGACGGGATATCTAGCATCTTTGGATTACGTCCGCATCTCGTATCGACGAGAGCCTCGAAAGCGAGCACAACTTGCCTGCTGCCTTCTGTTGCTATATAACCATTTTGCCCTGTATCCACTCGATTCGTACCGTCTCCTATACCTTCGCGGTATTCACCCGCGCCATTCGAATATCGTATCTCGCGCGTCGTAACGAATACGTAATTTCCAGACGAACTGTTTTTAGTCTCTATGTCATATCTACCGCAAATCCTTGATTCCGGCACATGTGCGAAACGGAATAACGCACGCGTCAAAGTAAGTTTCTACTGTCTGCGACGTGGTTGTTGGCGTATATCCCGCGATAGTACAATGCGAGGAATTCGAGCGAACTTCGCGAAATTCTCCATACGTCAAATATCAATCCTAGTTTTCCGACGTTATAGCTGCACCGTATAAATTATCTCACTGAGCTCAGGCTGACCGAACACGTCTTGGGTTTCGAAATTCAATTAATTTTTCGTTACCCCTTACTATACCTTACCACCGATCGACTGCCGTATGGACTTAATGGACAAGCTTGCCGGCGAAGAGTCGGCAAGTGTCGCCAAGGGGGTTTTGCAAACTCGGCAGCATTACGATAAAGTTTTCCTCTTGGCCGATGGAAAGTGGCGAGAGAGGATGAGAATCGTGAAGGGTTGGAGAGGACACAATGTGATATAGAGACCAAACGATCACCGTACTACGAAGTACCTAAGTATCCCGAATAGCGGAAAGAGATAGAGGTCCAAGCGAAAAGGGGTTGAAAAAGAAAAAAAAAATAGCAAAAGATAGAGACGAGAACACGCGAAAGCGAAGAAAGGAGAAAGAGACGAAGAGTCTATTCGGAGAAACGTGCGACTAAATGAAAGGAATGTAAATCATAAAAAGTTACGAGCTTTTAAATCTCCTACAAGCTGGCGCACGTTCGCTGTAATTACCTTACATCTCTCATTCCTCCAACCACCCCACCCACCCTCCCTCCCTATCCCTCTCCTCCCACTTGGCGTGCCATGCAAGACGGGGCGGCGCAGAGGAGGTGTGAGAAATAGAGGAGAGAGAGAAAAAGAGATGGTTTGGAGTAGAGAGAAGTGGGCCGAATGTGCGACCATCTCTTCTACCCTCCGTCGTATGGTAGTTCTATCCCTACTTTTCCTCACTCTATTTCTCTCATTGAAATTCCTTCGGTGCAACGAGCCTCGCGGGCATCTCTTCTCTATCTCTATTCATCCATCCCTTCTTACTCGTTGAATCAACCATCTCGCTTCTCTACTCCTACCCCACCAGAAGCCTGGCAACCACTTCGCCTTCGTCCTGATTTTTTATTCCTTCTTCTTTTTCTTCTTCCGCACACAGACACAGAGAGAGAGTAGAGCGTCCTGGAGCACAGAAACCGCGTAGTTGAAGGCACTTTTGCCTTTTTCTACCTCATCCTCGAGCATTGCCCTATCGTACTTGGGGTAAAATTTTCCTACCCCAACCGAATAGATCATCTTCAGAGGCATACGCTCTCGGGAATAATTAGGTACGTGATCGTGGGGCTATATCGCAGCGAGGAGATAGCATGCACTCTCCACTCAGTAAGAACAGAAAAAAAAACATATTAACGAAAAAAAAAAAATACAAAAAATAAATCTCTTCTCGTGAACGTGACCGAGTTAAACTTTCTATTATTAATGTAAGCGATGAGCGCGGGTACTACGAGAGTGGGAAAGAAGCACGTGACGAAGATTAGGCGAGACCTGCAACGGTCTTATCTATCTTGTTGAGACGTAATTAAAAAAAAACGATTTTTTTTATACCCCGACGGTCAGTATAACAATATCTTCTTACGAAATTACAATTTACCGACATGATTTTATAACGAAATTTCTTTTTTTTTTTTATACGAAAATTTTTCATTTTTATTTGAAACTTTTCTCTTCACGTTTTCTATATTTTAACCAAAATTGTGTGCTGCATATTCATAATTACAAGGGAAGAATTACATATTTTAAAAATTCACTTTCAAATTGTTATAATTTCACAGAAATTTTATATATTACTGAAATGTTCGCTCTTTCCACCCTTAATATTACACGCGCTGTCTCTGCAATAATTTCATTTTTCACGAATATTATCGTTATCTCATATGTTTGAACGATTTTTTTTTTTACGAAAAAAAAAACGAGATTGAGAGCTCGGTGCGGATTGGCGTGTAGTATACGGCACGTACAAACAGCAAACAGGGTTGAAGTCAAGCCACGCGCATTATATTCCTGGTGTGGCGTTTGGGGAAAACCGGGAGCTCGAAGGAGAAAGGGCCGCGTGTATGTCGAGTCGGATGGGACATACGTCATAGGATGACAAGCGGAACAAATGGAATCTGAACCAGCAATCCTAGTCCGCTAGCATCTATCTCTGTGCGGCAAAAGCCTCTGCTATGCTGGTGCTGCTGCTTATATATTGGCCAATCCTTGATTCTGCCGCCTCCTGTGTCAGTCAGCAACTTGTCTAATATCACGAAACTCGAAATAATGAATGAATGTTCAATTTTGACCTCCGTCCGAATTTAACATCCGTTCCGTATGAAATTTTTCGATCTACAGGTACATCGAATTCGCGTGAATATTGATAAAATGATATGTAAAATATTATAATCCTGTGAGAGTCGAAGACAGTGCTGAAACGAGGAACTGTATTACTCGTGCGGAAAGTCGTAAACCCCTTCTCTCCGTAGGTCGGGAACCTTGAGCACTGCGGAATGCAGAGGCGTCGGCTGGGAAGCGCAGTAGTTAAACTACCCCCATCCCCCGAGCGATATTCAGCGAATAAATCTAAAACCCTCGACTACTCCTATCCGAAACTAAACCGATATTACTTCTTGGAAGATTCTACTTTCTCCTCCTTACCAACGGCGTTAATTAACAAACGTTATTTGAATAACGAAATTGCCACGGAAAAACACATCCGTGAGTCCAGCGCTCGGAGGAAGGGTTTGCTTTATTGCAACGATTTAACGATACAAGTTCTGCAGTCTCTCTCACTCGAGGATATACCTCTCGCGGAAGAGTATACGAAGAGATGAGCGGTTTCAAAGTGAGTTTCAGTCTCTCATCGACTGTAAAGCGAGTTGACGTTAGCGGCAGTCTGCGAGAAGGGAATCGCATGGAAAACTCAGTCAAGAGAAACAGTCAAAGTGATGATGAGAAGAGGAGACACGGCATCTCGGGCCGAGAGGCGAGGAAACTAGAGAAACACAGAGGGGTGGAGGATAGTCAGACGGTTGTTGAAGCGGCGAGAAAGCGGGATGAGAATGACGAAGGTGTGGGGGGCGGGGGGTGGTGCGGTGAGGTAGTTTGACTCGCGCCAGTGGAATAGGATGGAACGTACAGGTAGAGGGGGGGGGAGGGGGGGGGGGCTACGAAGTACAACGAGAGAGGGAGGGGTTCATGCATATGCCACAATCTCATTTGACTGCATAATCGCATTCGAGCCCCGCGGGATCACTGTGTCAACAAGTTACACATTTTTCTATTCCCATGCCTTTGCCCGCTTCTCTCTCTCTCTCTCTCTCTCTCGCGCTCTCTCCTCTTTCACTTTGCTCCCTCCCTGTGCGCCATCTCTCATAGCAGTATCATTGTCTACTATACGACAAGCGAGGTATTATTCCTACACGCGGCATGCTTCCTCTTCCACTGTTTGTCTGACACGCCAGTGTCGCTTGCCAAGCGAGCTTTCCCTTCCCGGACGCTCTATACACACATCTAATTGCTAATTCGTCCAGACTTTGTTCGTTCACCGACGTCGCTTACCCCACAACCTTTGCGTCCCATTAACCTTTCTTTTTGCTCGTACAGCGATAAAAACAACATCTCTCCTTTTTTTCGATTTTTCTTTTCTTTCTTTCATTTTTTTCGGTAACACAGCTATTTTGTATTGTTGGCCAAAGTATATGCCGGGGTGTTGGTACGTGTCTCGTGTGTTCTGTCGAACGTGAAACGTAACAACGAGGGTGGGAGAAAGAGAGAGAGAGAGAGAGAGAGAGAAACGAGTTGTCTGTGCAACGCTCGACTATTTCCACTGGGTCGTCGCCGGGGCAGTCCCGTTCATTCCCGACCATTGTTCCGCATTTCTCTACTTTCGCGTATGTGCGCGTCTGTGTGTGTGCGTTCCTGCATCGCTCGTTCGAGCCTCTTTCGAATTCATAGTATTTTCTCTCGGTGGACCGCGCGACAGAGCGGATGGATGTGTCGGGCATTTACGATATAGTTGGAATGCGAAGCGACGAGAGAACCGTTCGATCGGAGGGGGTCACAGCCACTACTACTGCGGTGCGGGACTCGTGTGTCGCTTGACTCGCGGGATACGCCGGAATAAACTTGATTCACCGAGCTAAATCGTGATTTACGCTTAACATGAGGTCGTAGCAATGTATATGTGTATATGTGAGTGTATTTGTCGCGGTCCTATAATGTGGCAGATGAGTTCGTATAAGTATATGCGAGTTATACCGCGAAAGACGGCGAAGATTATGGTAGAAAGGTGTACCAATGGATGGAACCTGCTTGTCGCCTCGCCGGTTTCATTACAGTGATGTATCATTACGTCAGGCTACGAAGGTTCGCCCCCACCGTGAAAGCACCCCTCGCGCATATCACCCTCAGTCACTTCTCTTCGCCGCTCTCACTGCCGCAAATGTTATTTTATATTTATACGCTCGGTGGCTTGATAATTCATGGAGTTTCAGGCCGCGCGCGGCGCTTATAACCTCAGCCGGTGAGAAGAGACGCTCGAGCTTCTCTCCCAGTTATAGCGGCTCGAAGCCCAGTCTTCGGGTTTCCACAGACTCGCGAACTCACCCCTGGCAAAGCTCGAGCTATGCTTCTGCTAACCGAGTAGCCAGAAAGCTTATGGTAGAAATAGTTCCTCTCTCTTACTCTCTACAACTCTCACTATGAAGTCCTCAGACTACTTCTACTAACACTACTACAACTACACTGCACAGGCCACCGACCCCCTATGGCTCCGTTCCGCCCCTTTGGACCCGAAGTTCAATTTCACGGTAAGGAACGAGAATAGAATCCGTGTCACCGCTTCGCAAGTGCATTAGGCGGGATCGATATCGTCCCTCGTAATTACATGATTATTTTATTCAACTCTTCCCTGTTCCTCTCATTCTCGTTCTCTCGTCATTTCACTCTATGCAGTGTCTCTCTTTACGGCTCGCCACTCTCCAGGTCTCTTTATCCTGGACTATCGGCCGTTTTTTAGTTAAAAAAAAAAAAAGAAAATCTTTTTTTTTCTCCGTTTCTCTCACTGATAATTCTTTAGTCAAAAGGTATTTCGAGGCCGTTAAAAGCTCAAAAAGCTTCGAATCCCGATTCGCGGAGTCGCATAAAGAATTTGCGGGTTATATTCGTTCGGCGAAAATGCTCGAGGGAAAACTTGAAAAATACGATGAAAAATTTTTGGATGAGAGACGTAGAATTTTCGACGGCTCTCAATGAGAGAGAACTGCACGGAGTATGCGCACGATATACGCGGGATAAAACGGGAGAAACTCTCGTATCGTGATGCAAAGACCAAAGCTAAATGGTAGGTCGAGGCATCCTTGCGCAGGTACACACGCGGAGCTTCGTAATTTCTCCACAATTTTGGGTTGAAATCTCTGCGGTACTCCGTGGCCAGAGTTTCGCACCCGAAAGTTCGTTGGTCGAGCTCGTGCCTGCATTATCTAATCCAACTAATTCCCATCCAGCCGCGGCCTCGACCCCTTGCCACTCGTCTGACCCGAGTCTTGTACGCCATTCCGGAACTATCTCTATCTCGCTGTTTGACTCCGTGCGGTCTTTGTGTCCAAAAACAACGACGCCGACAAAAACGAATTTTCAAAATTTTCCCTTCGTCCCGACGACCTTCATTTCGTTATTTTCCCGCGCATTGTACCATCGATTCGAAATGTGTTTAAAAAGAAAAAAAAAAACGAAAAAAAAAAAAGCTCAAAGGTCATTAAGATAAGAGGAAAATCTCGTGAATTCTCTTTCTTGCATCGCGAATGAAACCTTTGATAAATGTTTAATAAACTTTTATTCTTCCGAAAACTCGATTATCCGTCGAGCAATATAAGTTGCGAGAATTCATTACTTTCGTATCGCGAGTAAAGTGAATGAGATTAATGAATAATTGAATTCTCGCAAAATAGTCCGTTGAATATTGTCCGTCAAACAGACTGAATTAATACGAGTCTCGCGTGGCGAATATCAAAAGCATTGACTGAAATTTCTCAGAAATAGAAAGCAAATGGCTTTATATTTACCTCTTCAATCATTTTAATTCGTTAACAACGATTTAATATTTCAAGAATATTTCATCGTGTTATATTAATTACTTGTCCATTAATTTACCATCACATTGCTACTTTGCTAAGCTAAATAAACTGTACAAATAGCTTCGTGAAATTTTTCCTTAAAGTGTTATAAAAATGCCTGTAGACGGTTTATCGACCATCCGATTGTCAACTTTTATTCTACGTTCTTTTCCGTCCCGACTTCGACTTCCGGAGGGTGTAAAAAAAGCGAGAAAAAAAAAAAAAAAAAAAAACTTCGAAACTGATGGAGTGTCGAACATTCCACAATTCAGTCTTTTACGGTCAAGCGAGGGGTCGAAGGCGCGTCTCGGTCCGAGCTTTTCTTCAAAGCTTTTACGCGGCTGGGTGTGCTTTGTCAAACGAGCCTTCCTTCTTTCCCGAAGAATGTCCTTCGCCCTTATAGAAAATCCATGAAATAATAGCCAACTACCCTAATACATATATACTCTGTTGAACAATTGTATATAACTGTACCGCCGCGTTATCCAACCTATATATACGCTCCTGTGTCAATAAAACTTGTATCCAAAGTTAAAACATAGTAAGACCGTATAACTTGGTTGCGAATTGGATTAATGGTAACAGAGGGGCGTCTAAAAAGGAAAGCTAGCGGGCGATGAGAACGAAGGTATACCGTACGGAGGATCGCGCACGAGAGTTGCAAGTTGGGTATAGTCGGTCCGGTTGGGGGAGGAACGGGGGTTAAAGGTTGGCTAGTGAGCATAGAGGACGGTTCGATGGCGTTGGTTAGCTAGCGAGCGTGCGAGTTTCGCCGTGGCAAAAGTGTGGCCCGGCCGCGAGGGTGATTAACGCGGTTAATTTGTTGCAATTTCACCCGGTCTAGCAGTTGCCCCCCTCGTACACTGTTGGATCTGCTCCCTCCGCCCCGTTCGGCACACCAGTAGCAACGAGAGAGAGAGAGTCGACCTTTGCCAGGGGCACCTACCGCGCCAGGGATATAGAACGCGAACGTAGCGTACGTACTACCAGGCGGGAGAACCATCCCCTAGCCATTGCATCCGAGCGTCCCGTTTCCCATCTCCCGTCGTGACCGCCACCGGTTCGTTCCTCCAACCCCCCTCGACATCCCTCTCGGCTCTCGACTACCCCACGAACCAACAGCACCAGTCCCAGCACCAGCATCAGCACCAGCAGCACCAGCAGCCGCCGACGAGCTCGCGCACACCCCACGGCTCCGTATAAATTATTTACGAGATGTAATTGTAATTCCCGTGTCGGACGCGAATATCGCCCTGTTCTCTCGTTCCCTCACTCGTCGTCGTCTATCTCACACCCTCCTCCCCATCCCCTACCCTCTTTCCTCCACTCATCCGATGCTCTTTCATTTCTATCTCACTCTCCTGCAAAAGACGAGTTTGCCGCTACTGGGCGCGATGAATAAACGCGTCGATTCGACTCGACGGCTCAATTTTCCGACGGTAACCAACAGCTTTCGCTTGTAGTCGCTATATATGATGCTATAGTTACATGTTCCATTAGTGCCTAATGAGATTATCAAACAATTTGTTGGATCTACAATCAGCGGTGGATGAACCAACAAAATGTGCCGTTCATCCGATTCGCATTATGGTTTTACCGGTTACTTTGACGCCGATCGTTTTCATACTATCCAATTTCATTGAGAGACTATGTTCATGTTTACCTCGATCGTCCGGTGTGATAATCGAGGGAACGTATATGTTGACTCAGCTACAAGCCACAAGTAGTTATGTCTTCTCACCCTGTTTTACGTATTTCGATCTATTTTAACCGGTTAATCATCGTTCGGTAAAACATAATTTTTTTTTTTTTAATCAATATATTATTTTTATCAATAAAATTGCAACTTTCAAGCAACAAATTGTTATAGAAACACTTTTTTTTTAAATAAATATCTTAAAAAAACATTTTAATTAATTTCTACTAAGTATTAAATACTGTGTATCGTCTTTAGAGCATCGAAAACATTCATTACTATTGAAATTTTTTTTAAAAGGCCAATTATCGTTATCTTCAACCCCCCAGCTGCACGCATGAATCAGATTCTGTCGCGAGGCAAATGTGTTTCACCTGCAAACCAGCGAATACCTCTCGATCTTACCTCACCGCCCCCGTTGCATTATCGTACTGTCGCATAACGCGTGTATACACCGAGTTGTTGTTCGCTCCCCCCTTGTGCCACTGCCATTGTTCGATGATTTACGTACGCCGGAATTACCTGTAGCCGCGTTAGAACCTTCGTGTTGATTTCCATCGTTTCTAGCGGCACGAGAGAGAAACGAACAACCACCCCGAGCGGCAGGAAAAACAGTAAACTCACCGCTGCCGTTGCCGCTGGAAACGCAATCACCGAACACCCTTTCGAGGCATTTTTTTCTTTCTTTCTTTCAGGATTAATAAAAACTATGTAAATTCCGTCATAATTTGCGAATTCGAAGAATCATTAGATGGAGTCGTGTTGCAAATCGCGTGGGACGATATACGACGAGGAAAATTAACGCGTCTCTCGTTCGGTAGGGATCACGAAGTTCACTTCGTGTGGCGCATTAGCATGCATACCTCGACATTCGACCACTTAGTATTAGTTCTCGTCTCGACGATTTTTCTTTCCTCGTTCTACATTGTCGAAGGCTTCGATTAACAATTCCTTCTATTCGATGCATTGCTCACGATTGTCGGATCGAATCCGCTTACGAAATGGTTAGTTACGGTCCAATCCGTCGATTAATCCTTCCAGTCGTTACACCGATATGGACGTTATCTTTTATTCAGCTTTTTTTTTCGTTTATTAAGTAAACGAGGTATTAGTTATTCACGAAGCGTCTTTACAACGCAATTCCAACTTCGAGCTTTTCAACGTTGAATCAGAACAGTACAATGACGATGTCCGATAGAATTTCTCCATCGAAGGAATACCGAATTAACTGGCGAACATCGATTTTAAAGGCGAACCGAAGGTCAAGAAAACTTTCCACGCCATTGACAATAGAGATTCAGCGCGGAAAAGGAAACAATCGTAAATTCGATGAGCCGAGCGATCATTGCGTCAAAGAGTTGGCAAAAGGGTCGTAGGACTCGGAAAATGAAACGATTTCTCCAGGGTAACGAGTTACTTTCGTATGGCATTTTCGCTTTGAGTGTCGAGGAATGAATAGCCTCCTTGTTATCACCGCGGTAAGATTGCGATCGACAGAGAGAGCCTCTTCTCTCGGATTCATAGCAATAACGTATAGCTGTAGATATACATATAGATACATCGAGAGATAGAGAAGTTGCCGGTAGAGATATACGTCTAGTCGAATGCAAGGGAACGGTAAGAGAGAAGAGATCTTGAAGAGGCGGTCGGTTGTACGAGATAAGCAGGAACTGTTCCCTGAGGTGCCGTCTTAACCCAATTTCAGCTGTGTCTGAACTCGCGTAAGAGCACCCCGTTCGCCGGTTGTTATGCAGCGTTTCGACCGCTGTATCCCGGAATCGGGTTATATATGTATATATGAAGACAGGGATGAGTTTCTCATGGTGGTCCTGCGACACAGGTATGTCTGGACGCTGAAGGAGAGGATCAGCAGAAGGTGAGAGCGCACAGTGAGCGCGAGCCTTAGTACTCAAAGACCTCGCGGTAGCATACACTGGCACGTAGCCTTTCTTCTCTATGCACAACTATACTGGTTAGCTTCGCTTCCCTCTTCCTCTCCTACTCCGTGGGGCACTCTATCGCCCGTCTCGGCTCTTCGTGGCTTTACGGCGCGGTCATGAATCAGGCATGGTTAGCCACTTGATTATACGGAGCGCCGTCTGCACAGCGTCGGCACCCCGTCGGTCCTTCTTCTGACTCCCCGAACGAACCATCCCCTGCCAGCTATCCGACAGTCAGACACTCCTACTTACACGTACCCAACAGTGATATACCTATATCTATAGCCGTGAATCGTCCGACACGATATTTCCGCGAATATTTCAAAATTAATCAAAACTCGTTTCAAAATCTTATTTTTTCTTTTTTCATATAAAATTATTCGCACACCGAAAAAAAATGGTTTGAAACCAAAAATGGCGACGAAAAGATTCGGTATTTCGTGGGACAGCAGTTTTTCCACGTATTAAATGTTTCACCCCGAAGCTAGAGATTTCTGTATAGCGGCAAAGCGTGCCTTCGTTTTTCCCCGATAAAGCTTCTGCCTCGGGCATCGCGGAAAGATGATGCTTGCCTTCTCCTCATCGTTTACGCGGTTGCACACTCGCTTAGTTCGCGTTCTTCGTGTATTCTCGCTTAGTCGTTTTTGGTTGGGACCTTCAGCGTCTTTCAATATCAATGGATCCTCGATTTACTCCGCGAAAAAAATCGCAGTAAAAACATAAATGTCTTATTCAAAGACCTAATCACATTTTTTTTTTTTTTTTTTCTTTTTAACTTTATAATCCCGCAGCGAAATTGTAATCTTTGCGGCAATATAATTGCCGTATTATCGCTTGGCAAGGAAAAGCCGGATATGCCAGAAAGATTGAAGAGAAACGTATCCAATCCCGCGGCGCGCAAGGCAAGTGCATAGTATTGTAAAATAACAATAGTTTAACAAAGTTTGTACCGCCTCGGGTCGGGTATACTGGTTCGTGTTAAGCGTGATATAAGGAAACGAGGCATTATTAGGCAGTTATGGGTCCCCGTAGTAACATCCGTGCGTACATAGAAGCTTGTGTGTTGCCCTCGCTTCGTACGGGAGAATGAGAACGAGAGAGCCTCGGGTGCGGGTTTTCATGTTGGGGCTGTAACAGTGAAGGTGACTGTTCTCTGCCGCCTGTGTGTTACCAAGAGAGAGAAAAGGGGGCCAACGTGTGCGACGGTGCCCAACGAGCTGGCTATGCTAATAACCGAGGATCCGAGTGGCTTCCTCGTACACAGAATCGCACTCGCATTACCAACTTTAACCTCGAATAATTTGACTATTAGAGCCTTCGAAGCCTCGGTACCCCTCTGCGCGAACTTCCTTACCCCTTTCTCTTCACGAACATCTTGACATTTAAAGCTCGCAAAGGTCGAATAAAAGAAAGAAAAAGAAAATAACGCATCTCCCAGCGAAATGGTAACTATATTATTCTTTTTATGGTAATGTCAGCGAGGTATGTAGACGCATGAAAGGAAGGATCGCAAGAGGATTTCTGTGTGTGTGTGTTGGGCGTATAGGAAACGTCGAAGCGAGATGATCCATTCGTTGTCGGGCAGTGAAGCGTTGACTTTGTCCGGAGGGGGTTATAGCCCTGGGATACCAAAAGACCGGAAGTTGGATCAATAGGGACGTTTGCGATCGGAAATTGTCACTTCCTGGAAGCTAATGCCCTTCCGGCGAAGATAACGCCCGCGCGAGCGCGCGATCTCCCAACCGCGTCACTTCCGACACATTTGCCTTGGACGCAAATACGCTTCTCTCGCGACGGCTTGTCGACGCTGTCGAGTAACTCGCTTTACCTCTGTATAAACCTCTCCCGGTCTCCATACGATAGGCCTCACTCTTGCCTCACTGTCATCGATATCCTCCCCCCCCCCCCCCTAACGGAGATCCCGAATGCACGAGGAACTTTATCGACTATGTTACGACATCCATCTATCCATCGTACCGCGTCAAATCTCCCTCGTCTTCCTCCTCGTGTTCATCGAACATTGTACGCTGATTCGAAGCCCGCGAAGTACATTGAGGGATTGCTGCACGCTTTCTGAATTTTAACTTCATCCCTCTCTTTTCATAGCGTTGAATAGTTGTACAAACACAGTAGTACCATGTAAATATTATGGCTTTCAAACTAACGAGTAACGAGTGGGCAAAAAATTAAAAACCATTTCTTTTGTTTTTTTTGTTCCTTTTCAATTTTTTATGCCCCCCACTTCTTTGTCAAAAAAAAAAAAAATAATAAAAATACGGTGTATCAAGTGAAACTCTCGTTGATTCGAAAGTTGTAGTATTCACGGAATCGTTCAAACGTTCATTTAATAACAGCCACCCCTACCGGCCGCGCTCTCTCGAATATGGAGACCGGTGTGGCAGGTTTTTCCAATGTATATTTCATTGCTACCCTCTCTCAAGTGGTTATTTTAATTACATTAAAGAGTGTACTAGAGGCACACATAACTCGAGGACCAACGAGGATTCGATGACGCCGGGTGTGTAAACAATCGGGTTTTTCGTCAAATAACTAAAATTCGCCGGATGCGAGAAGCTTTCAACAATCGTATTGATGAGGTGAAAGATCTCTCGATCATTGATTAATGTACAATGGAATATAAAAACGATTACGGCGAAGCGATTTGAACGAAATGAAGAAAGCGTGAGAACGGCGTAAAGAAACTTACGGGGGTTATAACGCGGGGGTTGGTAGCTACATTCAGAAGCATTCAGCCGTAGTACACGCTGGAAGAACGGTACGTCACGTTAGATTCGTAATTTTCATGCAATTTGCATTCCACCTGCGCACCACCGCACAGTCCGCATCCCACCCCTAGTCGGAGGGAGAGAACGACCGAGACGCAGCCTCACACTCCCCCTTTCCTTCTTGGTCGGTAATTCGTTACAACACGTACGGCTCTGGCCGCTAATGAGGGTAGGGAACGAACTGCTACTAACGAACGGTTAATGCCCGGGTTCTCGCACACCTCTCGTTCTCGCCGCTCACGACGCTCACTCTCTCTCACACGACCTTAAACGCCGGTACTACAAGCGTGTAACAGAAACTCGAGAAATTTCGCACACATACGAAAAATCTTTCCTCGCAGCTTCACCCGAAACTCGGGAGCTCTTACGCGCGTAGATTGTACGCTAACGTAAAACTCCCGCGGCCCAAGATGTGTTTTCTTATTTTTTTTATTTTTATTTTATTTTTTTATTTTTTACGAGCTTTACGACTCCCTTGAGGCATAGCTTTCGTAAATTGTAGAAGCTCGCGGTGAAACGGAAGGAGAGCAAACTAACCTACATAATGTGTTGTTCCCTCGAAAACACCTACTACATCGCTGCATATGTTGTTAGTTGTTAATGTTTCTTGAACGGGGATGAGGCGTCTCTTGTGGCGTGCACTGCTTTACGACTACGGCATCCCAGGTGTACGGGTTGTAACGAAACCCGGACTATAACAATGCGTATCTTTTATTTACAGAGCAGATCCATTAATTACATCAATAAACGTTTTCTTGGTGATCTCCGTTTATTATTTCTTTGGTACCGAACGATAAGAGACGAATTTATTATTTTTTTATTTTCACTTCTGATAATTGTAGCAATTTGAAAAAAATGCTTCGTAGCACATATGTACGCGTGTTTTTTTTTATAAACACACGAAAAAGAATGCTCTTTTATTTTTTATTTTTAGGTAAAATTTGTTATTTTTATTAATTTAATTTGTATATATATCGGAATATTCTCTACTGTATTTTCGATAAAATTATTTTAAACAACGGGTTCGTTACACGCGGCGCATATTATAGGAAAGATCTTGCGGAGATTTCATAATAATTTGCTCGAAGTTAATTTTAGACAAATCTCGAAAGCGTTTCGACTCGAAGCTCGACTCACGGATCCCTCGTTATTTTCACCGCCACGTCTGACATTTCCATTTTCCAAACGCTGCGGTCAGAGGCGTTCCGCGGTATACCCTCGTTTCCCTCCACCTCGCCGTTATAACCCCGAGTCAAATGCCACGTGCGTAAAAATGCTAAAACTGAAGCTTCGCGGCGGCGATTGCTACGTGACCGCGTAATCACCACACGTCCAGACAGTTACACTAGTTGTTACGCATTTATAGGCTGATATTTGCATATTTCCCAGTCTCGTGTTTACCGCATCCCCGACGACGAGAAAATCGTGGATGCATTTACCACTCGTGCAGTTCAAAATCATGACTCTCGATGGTTCATTCTTTTTGCCTATTGCGTTACAATACGGCACACTGCGTTACGCGAATGCGAAATTTCCAAAAAAAAAATACATTTGCAAGAGCGGTAACAAGACCATTCGCAGAGGTTATTTTGCCCTCCTTTTTCGAGGATATCGACCGATGGTCCTTACTTATGTTGTTCGTAACAGCTTTTCCAAGCATCTAAAAGCCGCCTTCCGCGCTCGCGAATTTCTCACTCCACGAGTAAGCGGCAGTAACCAGACGACGAAGCTGAAACTCGACCTGGTTGCACTCGTGACCCTCTCGTTTTCTACCCCATACCCCGATATCCCATACCCGCTCTGCCCTCCCCCCCCCCCTCCTCCCCCTCCCCCGGTCTACTCGTTGCACTTCGGGCTCCTTGGCATTACCCTACGTCTCGACTGCTCGCGTTCCAACAGCTACATATACACCCATTCTCCCTATAAGCCATAGGCGTAAAACCTTTACGTACAAGTAACCTACGCAAAACACGGAAAATAACTTGTGTATATGTGTACGCGTGCAACCAACCGACCGCGACTAATACTCATCGCGCTACACTGCTTTGCAAAAATCTCGTTTAATGAGAAGCAAAAAAAACAACGCGGTCCAGCAAAAAAAAGAAAATAAAACGAAACGGTTTTTCGACGCAATACGTAACTAACCTACCAACGAAATTTCCAACGACGCCTTGTTGCATCCGCGATGTATTTACTTCATTGTCGTATCTTCATTCAAAATTAAATCAGATTTTTTTTTCTTTTTTTCTTCAACATAAATCATATTTTCGATCTAATTTATTCGCATTTTTGTTTTTTCTTTCAATAAACTTCGGCCATCGGCCGTTGAGCGAATATAGAGAGGGGAAGTTCCAACGGGTTATGTTGGCGGCTGCGGTGACATTTCACCACTCGCCAATATGTTTTCTCAAAATGTGTACCCAAGTCGAGAGTTTCCCTTTTGGTTCATATTCCTTACAAATACTAAGGATGCCGTATGTCTTCTTGTGTATCGAACACACAGGCATTTGAAATTACTACTAGCAAACTGTAGGTGGCTGTAGGAAACGTGTACGTGTACAGGTTTGGGAGAGAGGTATCGGCGGAAATGTTGCCCGTGCAGCAATTTAGCATCGTTCGTGTTACATATACAGGCGAACCGCCAATACGTATTAGCTATGTGTGTTTCCGTGCAGTACCAACCAGCTGGTTCACAGAACTGTGGAACAGTCTGTGCGGATATCGGACGAAATGGCAACGGGATATATAGCGAGATAGTTTGATAGTGGTAGATATATATAGAACTCGATGTTGTGCGTATCACTGGTTTAGCGTATGTGTGTTGTACCACTGGATGAAGGGATATATACAAGAGGAAACGGTATAGAAAGCAAGAGGTTGATGTTGCTCGGCCAAGCGCTTACTTAACTACAGAGTACGGTAGCACCCACCGAGCAGTGGCAGTAGTAGCAGCCAGCGAAGCTGACGGAGTGGTATGTCGATGGTGGTTGAAGGAGAGAGGAGAGAAGCGGTTAACCCATCTGTTGGGGCGTGAATAGAGTCTGGTCCCGAGGTAAGGCTACATGATGTCGGACACCGAGAGAAGGTGCTGCTGGTACGATATCCTCGAGAGGTCCAAGACGACGAAAGAGGGTCGTCGGCGTAGGTCGATGCCTCTGTGAACCGGGCCACCGATGCGACTTATACATAGACTCGCGTGCAAACTCTCTCATCGTCATGTCACCCTCTCTCAAACTATCCTCCATTTTCATCATCCTCGTCATGTTTTTTTCTCACTTTATCGTCTTTTTTTTTTTTTTTTTTTTTTTTTTTTTAGAGTCGGTTAATTGACGACTCGAGTACATGCAATGTTGGCAATAGGGGATGTATAAGACGGAAAAAAGTATATAATCATTTCACTAAAAGCAATTCAGTATTAACGTAGCAGGCGTTGATGGTACGTCGAAAAATGAGGTTCGTGAGTACAAAGGTAAAATGTGGAAGTAGATACGGAACAAACGTACAGCCCGTAGGGTTGGAAGGAAAAACGAGAAAATGAGATGAACCGACTGCGCGGAAGAGACGAAGATGCGATAGAGGAAGAAGGAAATCTCAACGAGTGACCTCTCTTTTATATTCCAAGGTGGTAGAGCTGATGCAAGCCTTATTTCAGGTGTTTTCTTTTTACTCTCGTCTCACCAATCTTACCGCGCTTGTTCTATTTCATTTCTTCTATCTTTTCTACCACTATTGCTACCATCTCACCCATCCGCTATCGTACACGTTTTCCACTCAATCTTCTTCGGATTTATTTTTCTCAGATATATGTATATATATATTTGTTTTTTTTTTATGACATCGAAGGAAAATATATTTATTGCCGTCCATAAAGTCATTTATTCATTTTATTTTTATTGCGAGTCTGGAATTGGAAATGAAAGGTGAGGAATATATTCCAGTTAAATTCACTACGAATGATCAACGATCACCTTTGATCAAATCATCGAGACGTGAACTCGTGATATTTCGCGAAATAACGCCTAATATTATTTATAACACATTTCTTACCGTTAGCATGGTATATTGGAGTCGCGGATTCGGTAGAGCGCAAAAACGCGGGTACCGCAGCGGTACGGAATTATTTCCGGAAATGTAGAATGTCTACCCAGTGTCGCGGTGGTATGAAATTTAACGTCCAAAAGAGAAAGGTCGTCCGTACCTCGAAATAGCTCCGGGGAAAGCCGAGGGAGGAAGTTGTTTGCTTGGGCTTTAATGCCCGCCTGTTTATATATTATATCTGCCACAAGCACGAAGGGAAACCCCCTCTCCCTCCAACCCCTAGAAGAGGATTGGTCGTTGCGGTGGGGGGAGGGGGAGGGGGGATATTATAAAAGTGTCCGGGCTCTTTGAATCCTTTAACAATTAGCAAAGTTGCTCGCTAGAGGCCAAACAGTTTAAATCTAATAACATAGCCTGAATCCATTCACTTTCCCTTCATTTTGTTAAACCCTCTCTCCGACCGTCAGATTTCTCTATCTCTCCCTCGCTCACCCCCTCTCGCGAATCTCCGTTGCGTCTACCTCAGCCGGTAACCTCTCTATTTATCTTGGAATTTTTTTTTCTCTATCACTACACCTGGAGTTTATCCAGTCGAGACATAGTGAAAGAGAGAGAGAGAAATTGCGTTAGCTGCTCATCTCTCTTACCAAAGAGGAAAATCGTCGAGAGAACGGACTCTCGACGTTTTCATCGTATAACGCTCGCCTCGTCTAGCCTACGGCTCGACCGGATAATTATTTCATTATTCCGAGTAATTACTCGTGGAAGCCGCTGTCTCCGGAATCGCAACGCTCCGGCGTCGGCTGCGTTACTTCATCCAACCTAAACCCCCGCCCCACCCCCTTCCTCCTCCTCCCTCGTCATGGATTCGCTAAGATTCACGAAAATACACGGGCAGCTTAATGAACTGTTGACGTACATTTAAAAATGTATAAAAATACTGTTATGTGCCCCGTGTCGCGTTATTAAAAATTGTAACAAGATTTTGTGATAACAGTGGAGCAATTATAAGTCGGGAAAAGTACGAAAAAAAAAATCGCTGCGTTCGTGCAATACTCGGAGCGCGTGTGCTAACGACATCATGTAAATTACAATGATGAAGTGAATGCGCAATTAACAAGATTACATTTTATATCACATTTCCGATGGACGACATTTTATTAGATATATTGTTTGATATTATACGCGATATAATCGGCTTATGAGAAATAATATAAAAAATGTTTATTTCAGAGATTGAAGTCTTTAAATTCTCTGAGAAACATCCATCTGCACAATGTAAAGATCCTACAAATTTATGTTTTTTTATTTTAGTTATCATAAACGACGCGTATATAGGTAGTTGCAGATAGGTACAGTAGTCCCTGAAGAGCCCTTTATAGCCACCGGCACCCTTCAGTATTCTCTTAACAGCCATTCGAATTTCCCGCTGCATCACTTCTTTTCAACTTTTCGTATCAACTAAACTTTTTTAGAAAATAAATTTGTAACGTGAAATTTATGAAAATTTGACAATTTTTTAAACTTTTTTCGAGAGAATATTGTGCATTTTTTTTTATAACGCTGTTTGCGGTGAAAAAATGAAATTCCCAAACG
The DNA here is from genome assembly GCA_934046635.1 of Buathra laborator. Classification (NCBI taxonomy): domain Eukaryota; kingdom Metazoa; phylum Arthropoda; class Insecta; order Hymenoptera; family Ichneumonidae; genus Buathra; species Buathra laborator. The sequence goes on from OW203900.1 coordinate 15,132,628, forward strand.
AGAAGTGGTGAACTATGCGAGAACCATATTACATGATGGAGTTACACATTAAAAAAAATTTCTTTACATTTGATATATACCGATACATTTTTCAACGTTGTAAGTCAATAATTTGCGCAAAGATCGAACTGAAATTTTTTTTTCAAGCAATTAATTTTCCGACTGAAATTGACAGAATTTCACGGCAAAATACCATTACACATGTAAATAACAATCAGTTACATCGCGTTGCGAGTCACGAGAATCGGTAGTCGCATGTACTACGAGTGAAACGACAGTGTACAGCAAACTGGAGTAAAAGAAAACGAGAGACGATGTGGAGAATGCGTTGTATTTACCTGGGAATCGTGAGAGTACCAGTGTCGGGCTTTATTCGCGTTCCTCCGAACCGTTCGTGTTTCTCCAGTTGCAGGATTCGAGGATTATAGATAGTGGGAGAGTGTAGAGAGTGAGAGTAGTGAGCGGTGAACGAGCGACGAGCGCACTCGTATTCCCGCGCTTAAACTACGACGAAAGCTTCGAATAAATACACGCCGCGGGGGCTTTTTACGCTCTTTCCGCGAGGTTTTTCTCCCCCTCCTCTGCGTCACTCCTTTACGTACCGCAACCCCGCGGGCTTCTCTTTAACCACATATACCGCACGATCGGCTTGTCGTTGTGGATGAATATTGAAAAACGTAGAGGTCCGAATGGTAAGCACAAAAAATAAAGCCCAGCAGACCAGATGAAAAAGTCATTCGTCCACACTTTTCTCTCGGTTTATTATCGAGAAAATGAAAAACTCCAGTCGGTCGCATGGATTATGACAGACGAAAAAAAAGCCATGCAAAAACTTTCGGAGGTTTAATTTTTTTTTTCATAAAAAGTATAACGAATTTAAATTAATGACGAAAAGACAGTGGGAGTCCACATGCCCCTCTGCGAGGATAATATAAGTTCAGAGGTTGAATTAAAAAACCAAATTCAATCGTCGACATTATTTTTATTTTATAATGTTCAGAAATAACTGCAGATTCGTATAGGTTAATAGATTTTTCCCACATTCGATATTCTCGTGATCTACATTCGGCCTCCAAATGTCAACGTTGACTTCATAATACTAAATATTGTATCTCCCGACGGTTCGCCTGTTCATTGCTAAACAATCATTACGCAAGGGTCGCGATTTTCGGGCGAATAACTGTATAATCAATCAAATTATAGATATCATCCATCAATTAATCATTGATGAGAAAGCTAAATGAATGGCTTTGGAAGCAAAATGAATATTTAAAGCTGATAGGTCAACCCGATAATTTCACAAAGGGGTCTGGAATACCCGAACTATGTTCACTTTTTAACACCCGAGTGAAGAGGAGGAGTTTTATGCTTTCGATATTGCTGCGCCGTTATCCTTTTCGTATTCGCGCTCTTCTACCATCTAAATCGCTAAACATATCGCTAAATTTCCTTATTTAATTTTTTTGAATACCGATAACGGCGGATGCGCGGTTGGGATAACCCCGGATGTGCGGAGTAAGGGGAACACTACCTAACCTAACCTAACCTAACCTAATTTTTAAAATTATTTATTTATTTTTTATTATAATTTAAAAAAAATATATTAGTATTATTTTTTCAAATAACCAGTATACCATAACCTGCAAATACCAAATACACAATAAAAACGACGAAATAAGAAGGAAAATAAGATGTTTTCGCAAAATCCCTGACTGAAAATTAGTTAATCTGCAAATAGTTTAAACTAATTTTACACATTGGGATAAAGTATCCGATGCAGACGGAGGAACGCATCGAGACTTTTTTCCAATTGCGAAAATGTTTCTGAACGCAGATTAATTACTTTACAGTCGGGGATTTTTTTTCAAAATTTTTATTCCACGATCTTTATACGAATGTAAATCAATATAAAATGATTTATTGGAAAATTCTGGAATCGTGTTTGGTGGATTAGTTACACGTTATGAAGCGAATGCATCGTTCATTAAGACGGCATCGGGCATACGGATTCTCGTTTAATCTTTACGAGTTGAAAATGACTGGCGTAACGCTAATTAACGTAGTCTATGTGCACTTTGGTCTGTGACACGGTGGCACTTCAAAAGATGTTTACGCCGCAAGGACGCTTTAATCGAGTTGAAGAGACGACTCTCTCGCGAGTAACCCAATTAAGTGATCCCTTTTCCGAGTGAGCAAGAGGCTGGTTCACCGTGTCGAGACGACAGACGGCATGAAGCGTGGATTTTCAACACGCGATAGCATTGCTCTTTATACCCGTTAGATCTTCCTACTCGTTATGTCAAACATCATCTCAGCGTCAAAATCGCTGAAAATATCGTATAAAGGTCTCACAATAAGAAATAAAGTGGCTTTTCCTGTTATCGTTCTCACCCACTCGATCTTGAAACCGGTTTTCGCATCTGGAAAGCTTGAGAAAGCAAAAGCAAAAGAAAAAAAAAAAAAAACAAAAAACAGTATAAAAAAGCGGAAGAACGAATCACCGCTAACTGTTCGGCACAAAGCCATCGTTCTTTTAGCTCGAAAAAGCTCAACTAGGAGAGAGGAAGACCCGCAGCAGTGGAATAGACTAAAAGTGGGGAGGTGTGGTAGAAACGTTAATTCGCATCGAGGACCCGGCAGACCGCGTACGACCGCCGGGATCAACAACTCGGCGTGTGCCTCTTACGATAAGACTCAAGGAGAGAGTAAAAAAGGAAAAAAAGTTTCTTCGCAACCGCAAAGAAGAAGTGGAGCGCTTCCCGACAAATTTCGTCGTTTTCTATCGTTTCTGCTTTTCTTTCGTCGGCTTGCAGACAGTTACGGGGTGTACAGGGAAAACCCCTCGTGACCACTATCTTCAAGTTCCTTCGAATCTTTTCGCTCAAATTCCTCTAATAATACAGCTTACTCGCCGGGAGGGTCTCTCGAACGAGCTAAGCGTGCGTTCTTACCGACTACCTTACCTAACCGTCGGACCGACCGTAATCTCTCAAAATCTCGAGCGAAATGAGAAAATAATGTCGAGACCCGCGTAGGCCTCGTGGGGGTGTTGCTCGTAATTACTATAAAAAACGGCTATGCGATTCAGGCTCCGGGTGAAATGGTCGAGGATATGAAATAAGAGCTGTACGAGGGAGAGGTTCAGAAATGAACGAGCGTTCGCGGGCATATAGTCTTTTGCACCTACGGCGACTATCGTCGAGAAGCTTTTCATTGCTGCCAGTCGGCAAAACTCACGTCCATATACCCGCCTCTCTTATTTCTCGTTATACATCCGCACACTGCCAACTCAACGCTTTTATTTCTCTCGGACGATTTGTAGCCGTTCGCGGTGAAGTTATGACCAATAAAGTATGTACGCCAGTTTGCCGTTTTCTACCCAACGGCAATAAATGAATAATTAATCAATTTCCTCGCGTGGACGCAGCTAATTTCAAGGTATCCCGATTTTATTTCTTTTTCAAGCAGCCGAGTCAAATCTCTCTCTTCCCATCTCTCTCTCGAGATGCTTTTTTTTACGTTTATTAGCATCATCCCGTTTCGCGGCACTGTTTACGACACAATATGCCGCCATATTGAAATATGTGGAATATATTCCGACCTATGATGATTCAATTTCGCGCTCTACGATTCATTGTTCAATTAATTCTCACGTAAATGGTTTACATTACACGAAAGATCGTTGATAAATACATCAATTATGGATATCGAAATTGGAATCCTTAAAAAAAATTCTTATTTAAATAAATAAACAAAAATTTTAGTGTCTTTTCGTGACTTTGTCATTTCTGTTTTTGCGCGATAATATTCTGCGCAGTCAATTACGATAAATTTTTTTTTTTTTTTTTTCATCGGAAATGACGTCGCCGTAAGAATTACAAAAAATGTGCGATTCTTTGATGATTTAAAAAAACATTTTTTCTTTTTTATGACTTCGTATCCGATTTCAAAAATGTAGTTTTTCATAAAAAGTGACGTCATAAATTTTTTTTTTTTTTTACGGAAAATTATTCGCGATGCCACTATTCAACCGCAGTCATTTGAACTCATTCATTAATCTTTCATGTTTGCAGTATTTTTAGATTCTTCGAGTGAAAGAATGAGTAATTGTTTCCCTGACAGATTTACAGGTTGGCATGAAATTCTGATAAATGTGTCTGTCACTTTATCGTACACAAGCATTTCATAGTTCATTTGGATTGAATAAAAAAAATGTTTAAAAGTTATTCACGAAAAACGCGTTGAAGAATTTCACCGAAAAAAAAATAAAAAAAGTATGAACAAATTAATTTGGTATTTGCAGTAAAGCAGCGTTTGCAGCGTTAATTATGTATGCGCATGATTAATGTTACAAAAGTCTACAAGCCTTGAAAGCTACTGAATAGAGCTCCTTTCGATTAACGGTAGCTACCTTCAAAGTTCAAACTTGCCCTACTTCTATATTTTCTTATGTCCAAAGTACGCTAACCCGCCGTTTTTGCAACCTCTTTTTTTTAATCACGATAAAAAAAAAATTGATTCTCGAACGCTACGACGTTCCAACAAGAAAAAAGAAGCCAAACGAACGGTATATACGCTGTCTTAAAGATTGTAAATATTGCCTGTGATCAAAGATGCACTGGAAAGTGTCATTCATCTCTTTGACGATGTTGTAAATAACTGACGAAAGTTTTGTGAGCATACAGATGGTAGAAATGAATGAAAAGTCTATTCTCGTGTTCCACGATGATAAGTATTGCCCGCATATTTTGTACGGCGCGGTCCAGCGTAAAGGGAAGTAATCAAAATCTTGGTTTTCGACCAGATCCGCGACTCCGTATAACTCCGAGTCAAAAGACAGGGTCGTTCGGAAGGTCTTCATTACGGACCGAAGCTCAGACGTTAATTAAGCGGGCCAAGCGGACGAAAGCTGGCCCGTGAGACTGCCTCCGCTTCTGCGTTCTGTTGGAGACCTATACCTTTCCCAGTAACAGCAGCCCACGTTCGTGGGAAGCCACCCGTGCCTCTAGTCATAAAGTATAATATATGAGCCGTTCGTGACTTGAGTTTCAAACCAAAATATCTAAACGTAAACGGCGACTAATGTTCTTCCACCTTGATCCTGAGATCCTTACTCTTTGCCTTGCAAATAAAAACTACCGGCCCAACCAACTCCCGAAAAAAAAAAAAAAAAAAAAAAAAAAAAAAAACGGCTCGATTCGTATTATCGTAATTGGTCATCCATTCCAGAATCACACAGCCTTAAAATCCAAAAGAAATCGCCAAATTGGACCGCGCGTTCACTTTATCCAAGAATATATGGAAAAACCAAACTTCCGCAATGTTGAGAAAGGTCACGAATCCCCCTCATGCGTTCATCTCTGCCCAGCGAAGGAATTTTATCGACCTGAATTCTGATGCGAAGAACAAGGTTGAAGAGAGCGAATGTGGCCGCCAGCTTTGGCGAGAGAAGTTTATATGCACGATTGAAAGCTCGCCGTGAAACGACTTGGGAAGTCTTGATATTATATGAATTATGTATGCGCTCGTGCCTATGGATTGCCCCGCCACGCCGCACGTTCTCCTGTACCGTATACTTTGGCACGCGATCATAGACCACGTCGCGTCTCGCGTGGCTAACCCGACCTTCTTGGCCCTTCGCGACCCTCTCGTGTTGCCCCTTCCCCGTTCCGAATACTCCCTTTAACTCGTTGCGGAGCGTCCGTTGCCCCGATGCCCTGGCGCATTCAAGCCATCCATACAATCTGCCCTCGTGGCCTCCTCAAACTTCGTTCCACAATATTAATACACCGTAAAATATCCACCGTGACACATTCTTTTATACTCTATCGCAGACTTTATACATCAAGGGAAAAAAAATGTGGCTTTTTTCATAGATATAACCTGTGACCTGAGTAGAATTAAGTTTGAATAGGTGAGGTAGATGCACTGCAGGCAGCGCACCAGCAGCAGGTGGAAGGCATATTCACTATACGTAGTCCCCTTCCTCTCTTGGTCGTGGGTACATTATTCACAAGCTTGGAAAAACCGAAGGGTAACTACATATGTATAGGTTTATGTAGAGAAGCCCCTGAGAGATCCAGGAGGGCATATGTGGTGGAAGAGAAAAGGGAAAGGTGGATACGCGTCAAGTCCGTTGAGTCCCAAGCGACCTGAGAAGCATAGTTCTCGCAGCTCTTTTCCGTGTGTACGTTCTGTTCTGAAAAGGTCTTGAACGTCCTGGCATATAGGTTCAATCTGGTCAAAGATGACCAGACAGTAACGCTGCGAAGCTTCTCTCGAAGCTGTGAAAAAACTGTATATACACGAAGCTCTGTGGAACTATATATATCTGCGATCATTCTCCTTCGAGAAAATCCTCGCATTCGTTTTTGATGTTTTCGATGCTCTTTCTCGAGTTTTATCCTGCAAGCTTTCGAGGTTCAACCGATTTCCCATGCGACGTCCAAGCTTCAGTTATACGGGTACGTCGACGTATTCTCATAATTCGACATGATTGATGGAATCCGTGCCGAGCGAACGATCCGAAGCGTCGCGCGCGATCTCGTTCTCCGACGTGCCGCTATTCGATTATTCTCCCCTGGTTACAGCGGTAGTAATCGCATCCACGCCTCGTACACACTACCCTTCGAGTCTATATATGTGGTCGTCAGTTGAAACTCCGGAATGTTCAATATCGCATTGATTGCGAATGAGTTACATATTCTTAGAATAAAGAATCCGGTAGGTATGTACGCGATTCGAGTTATAAATTTCCAATCAGCCCGAAAAGACACGAAGTACGAAGAAGTCGAGGTAACATACGTAGAGGGGTTTGTCTTTCTTTAAAAGATTGCCAGTCTCGTATACGGAGAGAATAAAAGGAATAGGATTGTACGTGAGGTGCCGTGCGCGGGCGACGTGCGACTTTCGAGAGAGAATCCAACCGAGGGGGCTTCACGAGCACCGAGCACAACCACTTTCTCGGTCTGAGGAACAGTTTCTTTTTCTCCTATTTCCAGTTAGCCTCAAACATTCATAGAAACTCCACTTGTTTAGCGTGGGCACGTATATGCGCGTGTACGCCCCGGTGGCACGTGATCTATGCCGTTCTTCTACGGCAAACCGAGCGAATTTCTATTGATAAGATTGAATGGAGAAGCTTTATTCTCGATTCGTGCTTCCCGTCTGTGGATACCCTGCCGTTTCTACTTCGCAAAAGATCAGGAACGCGCGCGTTCGCGTCATTCAACAATAACTCGAGTATCGAAATCGAACGGAGAACTGTAAGATCGGAAACTGTAAGTATCTGAATAAGCTTCGCAAACAAACGATGTTTCATTCGCATGTATACTCGTCGATATGACCGCAGCGTATATGGCGCGAGAGATCTTGAGAATTGTTTTAGATCTCTTTGTTGAGACGAGTCAAGTCATTCGCACTCGAGTCGCTTCATTAGCATCGAGATTGACTGGAGCGACGACTGTAATTAAGACGAATCCAGGAGCTTTGGACTCCCTCGGATTTTGGGCTCGAGACAAAGAGAAACCCCTTCGTACGGCGCAGGAAACTGCTCAACCATACGGAGAAACGGTGGCCCAGTACTTATTTGCATGTAATTGATCGAGCCTCTCTCTGACTCCGGGAGATGTGCGGGAGCGGTAACTACCGTTCTCCACCACTACTCATTCGCGCCCACTCCCTTTGTCAACTAACTTAAATCGTTGGCATAGCTCGGCTAACTCGGCAGGTCTCTTTCCCCTTTCACCCCCAACCCTTACCTGCTTCTACTCGAAACTCACGATTATTCTTGCCAATTTGCTCAACCCCACCTGTTAGCTTAGTTCAGATATTAATCAACGATCAGCCAGCTCTACCGGCTAGAAAGGAAGAAAGCTTTGTGGCTTTCGCGGTTCTCATTGTTCCATCTACCTCAGCTATATGGCTCTCGGCTTGTTTGTTTCATGCCCTGCTACCCCCTTCTCAACCCCCTCGTTCTTTTATTCGCCAAGCTTTCTCACTTTGTCCTTTGTTCGACTTTGTCTCAATTCCAATCGGCTTGCTTCGGTCGTACCAATTCGCGCCCTCCCTACTCCCTCATCTTCACTTTCCTTCAACAGACTCGAGCTTCGACTCTTTCCTTTACTTCGTCATCCTTTTTTTCCCTCTCGAGTTTCCAGTTTACCCGGGCGCCACCCCATTCGCGGGGGTCTCAATTCATGAATAAATAAAAGTCGAACTATGACGCAGTAACCCCTTCGCGAACTCGAATCCTATCTCATAGCGAACAGGTAAAAGTTCCGGATTCAGCGGAAATTTTACCATTTTTTGAAAAATCGCAGATGCAGACATTGAAAAACAACAACAGTGTCCTATTTGTTTACCTTTTCTTCAGATTCGAAATGCGTAAAGAGTGAAGGTCTTGGAATATCGTATTGTATTGCAGATGAAGAGTACAGACATTAGTCGAATGACGATAAGTAAAAATGTGTTGTACTCCCTGTACTCTCTGCTTTGTAGATTTTTTATGCCTTTATGGACCAATCTGTTGTTTCTCTTGAAGAGAAGCGTAGGTTACGAGAAAAGCAAATAATTCGCCTCGAGATAAGATTACTTTATCTCGTCATGTGCAAACTTTACGCATCGTCGAACGAAAGTATCAAGAAACAGAATAGCGTGTCTCAGCGTAAAATTATTAAAAAATAATAATGATAGTAGAAAAATATCCTTAACTATCATACTAGACATGCAGTGATAGCTTATTTCAACTTTTTGCAATGGATTACGCGCTTCCCGGCTGAAATTAAATGAACTACAGTTAACTATTTAATGATGATTGAGAAAAAGTCGCTGCTTTCCGCCGTTTTATTATTATAGATATTGTCACATCCTCGAAGAAAAATAAATTTAATTAATTAAAATACAGATCCGTCCACATTGCGGATTCTGAAAATGAATGCAATTCAATATTTTCCACGATAATTAATATCCAAACTAATCGAGAACACCAACCATAGATATCAATTCATCGCACACTTCGTCTCGTTCGCACGTCTCAATTCTGCGGCAAGGCAAATCGTATACAAAGATAAACGAATCACGAAACTCCACGTTGATTAGAAGGTACAAAGCTTAGTTTGCGCATTGAAGCGTTCATCAAAACGCGCGTGTGTAACGAGGATGTGCTGTAACAATACTATAACATACTACAGAGAAAGGTTCATCGCTCCAGTAGATAAATTAAGTTACGGGATTGTAGTGGAATTAACAGAATTCGCGAGAAGTGGTTTTATTTTCAAACTTGTCAATCTCAATTATTCGTTGGCATTTTTCGTGCGACTGTGTCTGCAGGCTGCAGAGAACTCGTATCGCATGCATCGGTCAAGCTATTTCGAGGTTTATCGACAGTTCTTCAATCGACGGAACGCGCGTATCGAATTCGTAGTTCATCCGCTCTCTTCGACGAACTCATTCTTCTATAGCTTTTCACTGTAATTGTTTTTTTTTTCTTTATTTCCATCAATTATTCGTTTGACATGCATTTCTAATGAATCCATCGATGTTGGATCGCTTCCATCGAATGAGCTGATGAAAGCCTTGTAACTTTGAAGTGCTCTTGTTACACTGTTAGTAAACGCGAGCGTTAAGCTACGATAAGAATGATTATCACGAAAGGATTAGAGATGACGCATTAAGCCGAACGTGTGAAACGTGCGAATCCGTTAAAATATTCAGAGTTCGCGTAATGAAGGTATGTTTAATAAATGGGTGCTTAGCTGCGCACACGCGGACGCAGAAGCCGCATCGCCGTTTTGGCATCAATTCTCGTGTTCTCGTGCACTGTAAACTACGTTGGAGTTTGTATACTCGGGCATTTCTCGTTCACGAAGCAAACGTTAATCACATGCGTTTTCAACACACTTATAAAGCTCTCGCGATAAACCCAATGTAATGCTTTTGTTCAAATATGTTGAAGGGTCAATATAAATCAGTAAAATAATGAGATGTTGTATTACGATATTTTAATTATTGCATCGGTAATTCGCATAAAAATCCATTTTAAGCCTATGGTTGCGGCACGGATTTTCCGCAGTCAAACAAACGCAAATTCCCAATTCACCCAATTCTCTGCGGTTTCATTCCAGTAGTTTATTTAAATAACCTGACCGTTGCAAGTATTAAAGGAAAGTCCCGTCGAAGAAAGGTAAATATCCGAAACACGGTAAAAATGAAAAATCAGAGCGAAATTTACATTTTGCAAAAAGTCTCCTACTGAAAAGTCGTTAATCTGCAAAAAGTGTTAAATAATTTTATGAATTGCGAAAAAGTCCGGGAAATGTCGGTTGAATTCTTTCATTCGCGTTTCCCAACTGCATCGGAGACTTTTTCCTAATCTGTACCATTATTAAAAACTTTTTACATATTCGCCACTTTTCTTTCGGGATTTCTGGCAAAATTATTATTTCGTCTTCGGTGGTAAAGTTTCGAATTTTTAATAATTTTGTGTTCTTTTTTTGGTAATAAAATTTGACTGAGTTGCTGTATGGAATACGTGTTCCGATAGAATCGAAGGGATTAACTACAACGTATATCGATATCAATTGTTTTAATTTATCGATACCTTTGTCCTACTGCCCTACAGACTGCTCGCCCAAGCGATTATTATTACAGAGCCAGTCGTATCGACATCATACTATAGAAAAATAAACAAACAAAAGAAAAAAATTTACCGAGAAAAAGAGAAAGCGGTTGCCCGGTGAGCTAAGCTGGCCGATAAAAATATCGATCCGTATTTAATCCGCGGCCCGGAAGGCGTGCTTCGCAGAGTGGAAAATCAGGAAAACCAGCAACCCCGCCGGCAGGGATTCTCGATTTTTTTTCATGCTTTTTTCTTTTCGTTTCTTTTTGTTTTTTCTTTTTTTTAACATCTCATCTGCCCTACTGCATCGCTTTGGTTCATTCTCGCTATGATTCTTTGCCACTCGGTGGAACCGCCACTCGCACACCCCGACTATTGTCCCATAGTCCCCGAACAAGCTTCAGACTACCATCGCCTCTCGAGTCTCTCATTTATTCGGCGGGGGAGTAAGTCCATTAAATGTCATTTGAAACGCTTCGCGCCTTGGAGTGTTTTCATTTTTATTTTCGTATCGCAAAGCAAACGTACAAATTCACTCAATTTTTTCTTCGAACGATTCTAAATGCTAACGTTCTTATCGATCTTTCCAAGTGCGTCACCGTGTGAGATATGATTAACCGAAATTTCAGTTCGTTCCATAAACAGAAATAGCTTAGTTTCGTAACGTTTCAAAGGTTTCACGTTGAATATTTTATAATAATTATATATACGAAACGTCGGAGTCTGAGGATCGAAACTCACGAGATATCGAGCTTCCAGACAATACTCGATAATTCATTAAAAAATATGCACCGTTTATTCGGAGATAGGTAAAGATTTGATAATAATCGACCTATTTTTGATAATAGACATTAAAAACACATGAAACATAAGTAACACTGTGTAACGCGAAATTATTATATAATAATTCACGAATAACATATAAAAAATCTTATAAAATATACCACTCATTGCTCCCGGCGGAAAAAAGTTCTCTGCGATTCATTAAATTCCACTTGCAGACGGATACTTTCACAATTTATCAAATCCACAGCTTTTAATCGAAAAGAGATAACAATTTAATGGTCGCGTTGTTCTATTTTCGATCGTTGCATATTATGAAAGTTTGGATAACGTAAAATATCGAACGGTGCGAAGTATGCAGAGGTCGCGGGGGCAGAGACCTAATAGATGAACATATCTTCGTGGTTTTGTAGCACATACGAACGGCAAATTTTTCCGCGCTTCTGCTTATCTGTGTAGTGAAATCGGGCGCGACACTTTACTCATCGACGCTTCGATGCGAGAGAGAGCGAGAGGGAGAGAGAGAGAGAGTGAGTGTGCAAGTGAGAGAGCGCGAGAAATCGACGAGAAAATCTTTGGGGTTCGTCCCGGTTGAACGAGAGAGCGTGCCCGGGGGCCTTCGAACCCGACATCGGATATGTATGACATCAAGCTATCGATAGATTTCGGATTCGAGTCGGAGATTTATCGAATCGCCCGATCGTGCCTGATCGCTGGAATCCCTTGAGTCTCTCTACTGGGGATATACATATACACAACCGTATACCTCACTTTCTGCTCTTTCGACTGGGTAACACTTCTACAGCATTCAGGCCACTGCATACCTAGAAAATATACCGATACCAAAAACTACCCTTGGGAAAAATGTTGAAAAAATCGTTATAACGTGCAAAAGACGATTCTTCTTTGAAAACATCACTCCTATATCACGCGAGTATCGACTGTATGTGCAAATAACAACAATAACGAATAAAAAAAAATAATTTAAACACAACGAGATTATCGATGTTCTGAAACAATTTCTTTTTTGCATTAAAAAAAACACTGATAACACCTATCGCCTTGAATTATCGCAGATTTTTTTTCCTCTCATATTCAAACATCGAGGTTATCGATCTTTTGAAAAACAACAATAACAACAAGATTATCGATGTTCTGGAACAATTTCTTTTTCGCATTAAAAAAAACACTGATAAGACCTGTCGCCCTGAATGATCGCAGATTTTTTTTTTCTCTCAAATTCACCAGAAATTTAAAAATTGAGGGCGTGCAGTGTTTTAAAAAAAATCTGAATCGAATCTATGATAAGTCGAAGAGACCAGCGCAGTGTAAACAATCTCTGGCATACAGAGTGCTCGTTGCGGGTATAGTGGACGCCATAAAACTTGCCGGTCAATTTGGATAGGTTGTCGGGAAAGACGAGCGTTACACTTGCAGCCCTTCGTCCTGTTACGTTAGTTCAACGTGGTACTCCGGTGAAAGAGCCAAGAAATACGATCGTCGACGTCGTCGTAGCGGGTGCCATGAGGGTACATCCGATAAACAGAACCGCATCCTATCTGGCGGTAGACTCTCTTCGCGTTTGGTGTGGCGTGAGCTTCGCCGTAGCTTTCGCGCGAACATCAGTAGACCACTACGGAGGTGGTAGCCTGGGAAAACCTGCACGTTCTACTTGCAGGACTATGGATTTCGATAGTAGTGGTAGATACAGAGTATTAGTAGGCAGAGGTGTGCGTGCCAGGGGGACATGAACTCTCACAGGGTGAGTTATGGCCCGGCACTTTGACACCGCCGAACTGCCGGCTTGGCAACTCTCGCGATCCTCGGGCTTTGTCGGAAGCTCTCTCCACTTTCTCTCTCTTCCTCGCCCTCTTCGCAACCTTCCAACTTCTTTTACGTTTTTTTTTCACACTCTCTTCGTGTCCCTCGTGTCCCTCGAGCCTCACGACGCAAATGTATACACCATGCGGCATTCGTACGGCAGCGCGATTTTGTTAAAAAAAAAAAAAAGAAATCACAATGCCTTTGAATCACCCGAGCTAATAAATCTACCGATAGGAAGTATACTTCGACAAGAGGTGAAATATATACGGCTCTAGAAGAGCCGAGGTATCTTTCTACCTCTGTAGGTAATACAACATCAGCGAGATACCCATTTCTAAGCTGTATTCGCTGTATGTTGTGTATATCGCAGTTTACGCCGTGGAGAGTTGGGCGCAAGAGGCGAACGGTGACAGCACGTATAGAGAGAAGGAAAGTTGGTGGGAGAGGGTGTGCGTCGGGTATGTCGGTGTTCGAGGGGCAGAGGAAGGGTGAGGGGGTGGTTTCGAGGAGGCGGAGGAACGAAAGAAGCGTGAACGTGGAACGACACCGGGCCGGCGTGATTTATATTCATAACTTTAATGCGAACCAACGTGCAGTCACGTCGCGGTGCCATCGTTTCTCCCTTCTCTACCCTTCGGTACCTTCGCGCCTTCCTTCTATCCACCTTGCAAAAAGCTTGTATACCCCGTGGCGTGTATATAATACACCGTCTCCCTTCTCTTCGTACCACCCGAATTTTCATACGGAGAAAACTCGTATTCGGTTTCATCGTATACCGTTGTATCCGTACTTATAATTTATGTATTTCACACCTTGTTGCCCTTAATCTAAAAAAGCTTCTATCGCGTTCGTAAATTCGAGTGAACATCGAGAGTTCGAAACGACGGTGAGAGAAAACAACAAGGAGAAAGTTCTGTGAGTGGTAAACATATTCGGTTGGGCGAAGGATGTTACGTACGCAGTTGCAGACGTTTTGCGAGATAGGAGGTTATATAGATCGCTGCTGCAGGTGGCGGCTGTAAAGTCGAACCGAAGCCCCTCGAGGCTCGATCGAAGCGAAGCACAACGGAGAACGGCCGCTACGACGAACATAAAACCTTTATACTCGTAAGCCACCGCGAAAGGACACGTTCTCTCTCTGGACAGTAGGTCGTGCCTCTCTTCTCCTCCCCCCTCCCCCCCTTATGCACGAGAGGGCAAACCGTTTCGTTTAATTACCGATTCTAAAAGCTACCACCACAACCGCCTCGATCACCCCCTTCGTAACGTTTTCCGTTGTTCAAGTGTTATCGCAAATTTTAACGATGCCTCCAACTTTGCCGCTATTCGGACAACGATGTTCTTACGGGATAAAAGTAATATAACGTATTACTGCGGAGAAATGTATGGAGATGTTTCAAAAAACAGTTTTTTTGTAACTCGTGCATGAAAAGCAGCGTTTTTCATGGCAGTTTTGCGAGACGAATGTCTCTGATTTCGTGACAATATTGAAAAGGTTCGCGCATGCGCAGTCTGCGATTGATTCACTATATATTCGTATCTTATACATTATCACGTCAGATTCGCCAGATTAAGCAGATTCTTTTATTTAAAAAAATAAGATGCCTCACTTTGATAGACGTTTTAACTCGGTACATATTTGGCGAACAATAAACGAATTTTTGTTTTTAATAGAGAAAGTGGATACATTTAATTTCATGAGGACAGGATACTTTTCGTGGAATAGTTGAGTGGCTCGCTTCGTTGGCTCGGCTGATCTTGGTTTGTTGGTTCTTCCCTCTGCTTTGAAGCTTTGTGATCGCACGCCGGGTTAACCGCCACACAACCACACGCACACAGTCACAGATCGGCTCCCAGTTCGCTCCTTTCACTGCTCTACTTCTTCGACTCTCTTTCTCTCTTACTTTTTCTATTTGTTCGTCTTTTGCGAAGCCGTTCGACGGTCTCACCGTTGCCGTGCCGCGAACGCTCAAATGCAAATAGACCGAGGGGTGAACTTGACTAAACTTCAATATACCCGTGGAAAGAAGTGAACGCGGCAAAAGAGGGTCGGGGCCGCGCAGGGGGGGCGTGGGGGGACCCCTTAAGCTTGCAAACTCAGTCTAACTCTTCGCCAAACTATCGAATTGATTTTAATATCAACTTTGTTCACCGCGAACTCGGATACTTGGCCATTGGCTGATGCTCCCTGTGCTCTCGTGAACTCTACACCCGTTATGACCTCTAATACCGCAGAATTTTCTGACTTTTGTGAAATCGAATGCCCTTACT
The DNA here is from genome assembly GCA_934046635.1 of Buathra laborator. Taxonomy (NCBI): domain Eukaryota; kingdom Metazoa; phylum Arthropoda; class Insecta; order Hymenoptera; family Ichneumonidae; genus Buathra; species Buathra laborator. The sequence continues at coordinate 15,148,124 of OW203900.1, forward strand.
TGCCCTTTTTTTTCTCTCTCTCTCAATTTTTCACTATTTTAATCTTCGAGGCATGCGTGGGTACATATAACTCTCCTATAGATGGTGGAAAAGTTGCGTGAACGAAAGAAAGTAGAGAAGTGCCGAATATGGTAAATTTCGTTCCTAAGGTAGAAATCTTATGCGATGCCTCTTTGGCGGCTTTCGCGACTGAAAGCGGCAGAGATTACTCGTGTCCTCGCGAATATAGCAGACACCCCCCCCCCCCCCCTCTCCCTCAAGTGGATTCGCTGGCGGAAACACAAGTTTTGATTAGTTGCCCGAGAAATTGACGAGAAAGCGGTTTCGGGATGGGCTTTCTCACTCTCTCTCCCAAGCTAGTCGCGGAATAGTTAATTCCCGAGTGAGCCGGTCGTCACGCGAAATTCGCTTACTTTCCGCTTTTCGAAGAGCCAAGGGAGAGCCCAGAGAAGCCGACGTAGTCGCGCCATCCAATTCCTCCCGGTACTGCCTCCCAAACCAACCATTTTCCAATGTATGTATGAAACGGCTCGTGCGACGGCAATTAGGAAGATTGCGCGCTCGAAATAACGCGTAAAATAACAATTATTGTTACACGAATAGTCATTAAACGTTTGCCTGCGTAACCGCAGTAGCGGCAAAAAGGAACACAACACAGATGGGTCTGCAATCGTTACGGTGGAATCTCAACAGGATTATGCCGCGGGGGAACAATGCGGATCGTATTTCCAGTAGAACGGTTAAGCAAAAATCGATCGCAGCATCAAATTCGGATATCTCTTTGGGGATTTATAAACCAATGGAAAAATATTGTTTTTTCATAAATTAGTTTTTTTTTTCAATAGACAAATCTCAAAACTGGGACCATTATGCCATTTACCATTTTTACTTTCCGACTGCCCGTAGGGCAGCAAAAATCGGAGTTATCACATTTCACTGCGATCAGTTGGCAGAGACGATTTTCTTTGTGTTCTCGAGAATGATAGAAAATTATTTAATGGATATCGATTCTTTGATCGATGGCGAATTTATTTCTCCAAAAATAAGTAAGATTAAGTATAAATTCACGTAAATATAACATACAACGATTATACATATCGGGTCGTCCACATCAAAATGTCATGGATTATGGTCCTAATCGACCATATCCTATTTTCGCGTTAAAAGTCTATGAATTATTTTAGACGACGATTAATTCGTCTGCTCGATTTTCTTGCTTTTCTCTGTGAACAATCGCGACTGAAATATCAAATCGCATATTATAGTCAGAAGATGAATACATCATTGAAGTTGGTAATCTCCCAACAATTATCGACTATAATTTATTTTTTAGTATTACCATTCGTTTGATTGCTCCCCTTTCCCCGAAAGACCCGAACGTCGAAAATACATTTTTCGCTCGATTATTTCGTGTTTATCAAATCATCACATCAAATACGAATATCTTTGGGAAAACCAACAAGAAATCATCTATTCTTTCGTAAATTATTATTTTTAGTCATAATCATAGGTGATAGCTAAGACGATACAGTCGAGTGCCATTTTGTACCATATTTTAAAAATCGATTATAACATCAAACTCGAATCTTTTTGAAAGATCCAACGGGAAAAACACTGTTCTTCCGTAAATTTCTTTCGTTTTTTTGCACCATGTCAAAGTCGGAAGTTGGAACGATTGTGTCAGTTACCATTTTTTACCATCGATCTATGGTGACATCAAACTAGAGAATCTCTTTGAAAAATTCACCCCAAAAACATTGTTCTTTCCTAAGTTTTTTGTTTTTAATACACAACACCTAGTAACCAAAAACCTAGGAAAGTGAGGGCAACAGTGTGAAAGTGGGTACTATAGTTGCAGGGAGTAGGTGAGCCCGAGTCAAGGTAATATGAGGCCTGTCAAAGAGATCTCTCGGGGTCTCTTGCGGCAGGTGGTCGCAGGCGTCGCTATAGGGTTGGAGGGATGGGAGGGATCTAGGTCTAGACAAACGTGGCAAAGATGCTGTTGAGACGCGACCCGCGAGAACGTTGACAGGGCCGGGTGTCACACCGGAGACGAAAAGGCGAGGGAAACGGCGCGTTATCCAGCGTCGGCTCGCTCTTACGTTTCTCGCTCCTTTCCTCCAAGAAGAGTTTCTCGCTCCTTCGTTTCTCAAGCGGGCCTCTTCACTCTCTGATAACATAGGCTGTGTGTAGAGAACGGGAGAGAGAAGGAGAGAGAGAGAGAAAGAGAGAACCCAGAGGAGGGTTTTGGTTCCGCACAGAGGTAGAGAGAGAGACAGGGGAGGGTACGTGTCTCACGACGGCTCGACGCTCGACTGCCGGGCGTAGCCAAGGCGGCTCTCTCTACTAGCTCACGTAACTTTCCAAGACAAATTGCTGTTGCAAACTATTTAAACTTCATTTAAATATCAAATTATGTGAGGACTCGGAGTGGTGTCGGCGACGCGGAGCCTCTCTCTACGGCCCAACTCTCACTCCTATCAGCGTCTACTGCTTTGCCATCCCTCAAACTACCTTCCCTGTTGGTTATACTCTTACCCGAACGATGATTTTTACACTCAAGCGAATTCGTACGGGCAAATTTCATCCCCTATCCTTCTATTTGCTATATACATTGAAGACATGCAACATATTGGCTGTATCACACACGCCATCGACGCTTTTGAGAATATAGCCCCGCGCGAGTCTTGACATTATTTACGGAATTCCGATATCGTTAAGGGGGCGAGAGAGGTAGGTACGACGACGGGGGTGGGTTAGGGTAAATCGTGCCGCGCGTCTGGCATCAGGTGGAATCGATCTCAGTGGGATATAGCAGTGGAAGAGCCTTCGGGCGAACGAAGAGAGTGCGTTCCACCGTGAATCGGTGAAAAGGCAAGTAATGAGTGCCTCGGTAAAGCGTCCGAGATAGCGAAGAGATAGCGGGCGGGTATACACGGTAAGGTAAAACCGAACATTCGCTAGTCGTGGCACGCGCCACTAACTCGATGTATTCAAATCACAGCGTTGCCGCATCAGACCAGGAAGAGAAATAGTTTTAGCCGCGCGTCGCGCCACCCGCCTATATACACCTATACCGCCCTCTTGCACATCCTCACACCCTCCCCCCCCCCTCCCCTCCCCTTCGTGAATTTTGCCACACCCTTTTCAATCGCACGTCTATTGGCGCTGTTTTGCCGAATGTACCGGGTCAACGATTAAATCGACCAATATGTGTCAAATGGTGATTCTTTTTTTTAGTGACTGTTTCTTCGTTGTAAAAAGGTTAACGATTTATCTATGGAAGAGCATATGCTAATTGAATGGCCCTTATGGGCACTGAACGACCTGATAGCATTGACTAAACTGTATCGGAATTCATAAAGTAATTTATTATTTTTCTTCTACGACAAACAAAATATTAAGTTGAACGAAAAATTGGACAAAATTGAAATTAATCTCAAACAGATTTTGCGATCATTTTTTTTTTTTTTTTTCCTAACGTTTCATTTCACTGTTTGAAATGATAGCTTTTAACGTCAGAAGAATTAATTTCGTCATTATTATATCGATGGTTCGTTGAAAAAAAAAAAGAAGAAAGGACATGACAACGCGATAATTGTTACGATGAAGCAATACATTATTATTTGAAAAAATCGCAAATTTTTTCGAATACAGACAAAAAAGGAGGAGGGGCCGTAAAAGAAACTTATTGAAAGCATTTATTCCGAAAGTATGTTGAATTATTGGAATTACCTTATACAGCCGATAGCTAAAAGGGGATTTGTTAGCGAATCCATTTTATCCGGATGCACGAGCCATGGATTCTATAATAAAATTCAATTGGCGATGTGCGCGCGAACTAGTGGAATAAGTTGTGGGGGTACGGGCGTTCGCAGCGTTAGCTTTGTGCGAGTTGGAGCTTACGAACGGGCGAGTTGGACTGTTTACCACAGCGGAGGAGGGAGCATTATCGCGTTCGTAGACGAAGCCACGATCTTGTGGCGCCCCTCCCCCGGTCCGCAGTGTTAATTTAAAGATAAGAGAGGTATCGCGAGCGAAACGCGAAAGAGAAAAGAAAATGGGGGGTGGAGGGGGAGGGGTGAGGTCATAGCGAGTTATCCCGAAGAAGAAAATTCACCGGGGCGAGTAGCCTGCGCGCTCCTTGTAGTTTCACTATGGAGTTGCAAGGACCAAGAAGTTTTGCCGCTCCGGAATGAGACTCCTGCCGGACGGCTGCTTCGCGTTGCCCTTGCGAATCCGCATTATATTCCTTCATCCCTTTTTTTTTCCAACTTTTCATGTAGCTAAGTTACTGCTTTTTTTTCTCTCTTTCTCGAAACCCAACAACTACCCCCTTTTTCCCGTGGCTTTCATACTTACAACGTGTACGAGAATTATACGCGCAGGGTGCTTCGACGGTTTATTAAAAAAAAAAAAAAAAATATCGGCAAAACAAAAGAAAGCGGAAAATACTGTATTGCAAAGGGATGCGAAAAAAAAAAACAAAAATAAAGGAAAATAAGTGTGTAACGGCTGATGCAAATATGTAAGCGGAAACGAGGTCCGTGGGGCTAGCTGAAGGCATTTGCATGTAGGTAGGTCGATATCGCGAGGAAACAAATTTTTCTGAGAGTGCCTTCACCCTCCGGGTGTTCTGTGGGCGGCGAGGTCGACATCGTAGCATCGTGACCTAGGGATTCGCGGGCGAGAGAGCGGTGGTGGTGGTGGTAGCCTTGCTCGCGGACTGTGCGGCTCCGGTCGCTTTCCAACAAACCACCCCCTGCTACTATCCGCACCGACTGGCAAGCCGATTTGCATGCGAGATTGCGCGAGAGACGCGCGCTCTTCCGCACGGCACCTTGATCGCCTCGACTCCCCTCTATCTTTCAAATCAGCTTGAGAGTCGCCTCTCGCTCTCTTCTGCTTCTTCTTCTACTACTACTACTTCTTCTTCTTCTTCTTCTTCCTTTCACCTCAGCAGTCTCTTTCAACGAGGCAAAAGGCGTCTACCCTCGTCGGGACTTAACATTTGTTTCCTGGCTGGAAAATTGGTGCGATCGTTTGCGATGGAAACCACCCCCCGCGTCAAGAGTCGTTCGTAGATACACGAGTAGATCGACGGATTGCGAGCTTCGCTCCTCATTTGTACACCGGGTAGTTAAAAATAAATATATAGTGGGCTTTTAAAAATAAAAGACCCTCAAAGTGTACGTAATAAAGCTTCGGATATGCGTTAGATAAGCTTGTTTTTTTTTTCTTAACGTTAAATGAAATTACCCTTCTAACCCCTTTAAGAAAACTTCTTTCTCTCGTGAAATCTGCGCTGCCTTCGTATGACGATCACTAGACGAATGTTTGTTATCACTTAATTTTATTTTTTTTTTTCATAAATAAAATACAATTTACGATCGCTCTATGTTTTTTTTTCCGAGATGGTTGTGTCGCTTCCGCTTAGAAGAAGATACGTTTTGCGGAGAAAAACTGTTTTCGAGATTTTCATGTCAAGACACGCAAAATTATCTAAAACATCAATTAACGACTAAAACTATTTAGCTGCAGAGCAAAAATTCAAAGCACAAGTAGACTGTAACTAAATAAGGTTTGGGATCGAATTTATCATAAATTCGCGAAGAAATTCCAAATTCATCGAATATTGAACGTTTTTAGAAACGTTTCTTTAAGTTCCAACTTTTTGAAATTTCGAAGCTGCGTGCTGAATCTTTCTATAAAAGTCGGTAATATATAAACAAACTTGCAAAGTAGAACCTCGCATATCGCTTCGTCATTATTTTCCACTGTTCGCGAAGCTTCTTCTACTTCTCGTAGAGGGATCTTTGCGAAAGGTACAAAATAATGAGGAAGCAATGTGCAATGAGTACTTTGCATTTTCTTTTTTTAATGTCTGTCACATTCCGAACCAACTTGGAGCACTGCGCGCCAATTCGGGACCAGCAATACTGTCACACCTTCCCCTTCGATCCTCGTATAACACGTTAAGCCGACATAACATCGGCTGCCGGTTAACGCCCCGACGCTCTGTGGCGGATTAGATTTGATTACCACGTTGTGAACTGTTTCCGAGACCCTATCCAAATCTATCCCTCGGTCCCTTGGAATTACATCGCGCCTATGGCTAATGCACTCCATGTCAAGAACATACTGTACGATATTCTGATTCCGTATCCCCGAGCTGTAGGATGATCGATAATCGTATATATATTCAATTGATTCGAAACAATATATTTCTCGCCAATATATGCGGCTCTTTTGTTTCTTCTCTATTGAAACGAAATGCATTCAATAAATAAGTCTGAGAGGAACGATATCTCTGTATCGTATGTCGATAGTGTCCATATGAAGCTTTCCATGCAATGCCGCCGCTCGATCCCCGAGATATGGCCTACGGTACGGCCAGATATTCAGATTTATTCGCTTAGGAAGCTCCAGAAACAACAGATAGAAAGCGGACCGCTCGTGCGAATCGAAATCTCTGTCTACTCTGTGCACACTGCCGGGTCGTGGAAAGCTCAGAGAGCTCTTCGCCATCGGCAAAAACAAAGTATCGAAATCATAGATAGCGCGGAGGGTGGTAGTGGCGCCATGGCTGCAGATGCCACGAGCATAACAACCCCTCCAGCTAACCCCGCGCTTCCACCGGTTCTCATCTTATTTTCCACGGCAAAACGTCTCTCGTTCCTTTATGAAAGGCTCAGACGCGAGTAAAGTGTCCCTACAACTCTATATATGCATGTAACAGACCACCAACCCGGCGTGCGCTCCCTGAGTATAAGGCAATACGAATTACATTAGCGCAAGCAGGAAATTCATGGAATTACGAAAAATGAAAAAATTCATTCTGAATTACATATCGCTACGACCAATGAGGGAATCGATAACGCCAGTGAAATCTTCCTTCGCTGGTTCAACGTGTTTTAACCTCGTCGGGGGGGCTTTTGATTCATGCGTGCGAGTTATCGCGTTAACCGACTCTCGTTACCGACACGAGCTATTCACGAACGAAATTGACGGCTTAGCAAATTGTCGGCAATTTAAATACAAAAGTTTGGAAATTGGCGAACAAACCCAAAGCTATCCCGGAAGCAACGGTTATTATTTCAGCGTTTATGCGCTGATATCTCTCGCGATTATAGATCGTTCGGTCACGAACGTTAACGCAAACTCGTGTTCGGGCAAACAAATTTGTTCTACTCGAGTAATTATGGGCGATATAAAAATCCGACAAGAATAGCAATTTTTTGTTTTTTTTTCGATTGATGAGGTTTATAAAAATATTAATTTCGAGCCCTGGTGATCGGTGGGTCCAATCTCGGGCGAAAAAAAAACTCGAGTTTAATAAACAGTATTATAATAAGGGAGAACAGAGTATGTATGGGAGAAGCTACGCCGCTGGGTGGGGAGGTTAAACTTTCATCGTAAACGCCTAACGACAACGGTTTTTTTTTTTTTAATTTCGTCAAAATTTAATTAGTCCCAACTTTGTTCAGACTAAAGGGGAGTGGTGGGGAGAGAAGCTCGTTATTAATGCGCTTCATTCGTTCGTCGACGTGTACAAAAGGTGTACGTGGGAGGGACGGAGATCGAAGAGAAAAAAACGAGGGAGCAACGATGATGACACGCACAGACAGTGGCGTCAGCGGTATTAAGTAGAAAAAGATGGTAGCTAGTGGGCAAAATATTATACCCTGATAGTCTCTCCCGGTCGGGTATCCTCCTCCTGGGAGTAATTCGTCCGCGTCTCCGGCCATTTTTTTTTCACTCTCTTTCACGTACCCTTCTCTTAACTAAAAAGAAAAGCGCGGAAGAGAAAAAAACAACATCGAAAAAAAAAAAAAGTTAGCAGCTTCCTTTCCCATTCTTTTAAAACGCGACCAACATCGAAAGGCTCTCACCGACTCTCGAAGAGAAACTCCGAGACGTTGTTTCCCTCGCGCCCTTTTTCCTCTTCTTGCTCCCACCCCACCTTCTGCCTCTTTTGCATCTCGCGAGTCTTCCATGTCCAAGAGTCTGTTCCACCGATAACACAAGCGCGGAGCATCGTCTAGGTAATAGGAGGGGATCGAGAGAGACTCTGCAGCTCTCCTCTGTTTCTTGAGAATTCAACTCAGCCTACTAGCAGTTGGAAGCCGTCGACGAAGGAGTAGCAACGAGGGTATAAACCGAGCGCGAGGAGATCAAGGCAAGGAGAACGAACACACGGAGGAGACGAGCGTTTCCTCCAACGGAATGTCCTGCTTTAGTTCGAAATGTCGGTCGACCTCGTATTCGAGTGTGAAATTCCATTCGCACCGGGGGTCCTCTCTCTTCCTCCGTTTGCCGGTTCCAGAGTCTTAGAGCTTTGGCATTCCAGACGGTTGCATTCTCGACCCGCGCTTCAGCGCGAACTACCACCGCGTAGCAGGTTCGCGAGAACGTTCCCGGGTTTCTACGAGGGATTTCAGTTTCGTAAGTAAGACACGCCGAGGCACACCGTGCCGGATGGCAATCGGAGACGTCGACCAACTTCACAGAAATACCGATTCCCTCTTCCTTAACTCACTGTGCATCCCCCTCCTTCGCTCGGAAAACCTGTTTCCCCATTCGCTTCCAGCATCCCTCGACCTCGGCTATACAAACATTCTCTACATAAACCCCCGGCGTCACTCGATTGGAATTCGATAAAAATCGATTAATCTCGTTATACATAGATCACAGGTATGCGAAAATGGAAAGGTGTAAGGCGGATGGATAGAGAGTATGAGGATAAGACGGTGGTAAATCGATAAGAGGAAGCGTGTATCCCTTGGAGCAGAACTTCCTGCGGTTCGTTAATGTGAAACTGATCGAGAGAAACGATATTCTCAGGTCAGCGGTACAAGAACACTGTGGAGAGAGGAGCGCCTTCAGCTTGTGGTATTTTCCGGCGAGTTCACCCCATTAAACATTTTTGCTATCTCGGCGGGATCTATGAGAGGGTCGAGGCTTCAAGAGACCCGCGCGCCGAGTTAGAGAGAATCGTTGGAAAGAGGGTGAGTAGCACAACCTGGGTGGCGGAGGGGTTGCTGGATAAAGCCGAGAGACAGAGGTCGCGAGGGGTTCTGCGCGCTCAAGCTAGCCCCGCGTCGACACCTGTTGCTTTTCCAACCGTTTTCCCTCACCTCCAACACCGACCGTCTCTCGTCCCCTATCGCCTCACTCGGCATCCACCAAAACCCTATGCGCGAATCTCTTTCTTTTCTCCGGCACAATCTACTATATACTCTAGTCAGACCAACCCCCGTACCACTTCTTATCCTTATCCTACCCTCTGCGCTTTTCGAGAGAAGCCCGTCTCTGCTCCTCATCCGAAACCTCTTACGGCACACCAATTTTCTCACCAGAACCAGACAGACACAATCTCGACCCGTGTGCACACCGCTGCCAGACATTCTGCAAGAGACACGCCAAAACGGCGCCAAGCATCCGGGTTCACTTAAACTTCGAGCCTCGAATGTACCGTATAACACGACGAGCAGAGAGTCTTTTTAGTAGAGACGGTATGCAGACAAATGAACTTCTTTACTGTGACTTGCTGAAGATCATTAGACAGAGAAATGATGATTCTGTTGAGGACCTTTTTGGATTTTTCTCGAATATCACTTTGATATGAGTATTAGAGATCGAACGCAGATTTTTCATCCCCGGAGGGTAGGACGACGAATGAACTTCTTTATTGTTAGTTGTTCAACATCGTTAGATAGCGAGATTTGGAAATTCTTTTCTCTACTATCACGTTTGATGAATAGAAGATGAAAGAGATGAACATTAATGAACATGGAAATTGATGTGACGATTGCGCAATCATTTGGCGAATATCAGGGTCCTGCGATTGTGTCGAGAGGGAGAGCGTTGATTATGTGCTACGAAGCCACTGCTTTGAACCGCACATTGACCAGAATAGGGGTAGGGAAGACCTTGCCACAGATATCCGTTTGTTCATGCCGGTCACTGAGGATGTATCCGATCACGCAACGCCTGCTATCTCCGGTTTACATTAGTCGGGGTCGAACCTGCGTTCTGCCTTCCAATCGCATAGATTCAATGGGAAACCACCGCTATTATTATCAATCATCGGTTTCATCGATCATCGAGGCTTTTGACGTCTTGTCAAGACGAATGGTTGACTGCATTTCTTCTGCTACATCATCCGAAATACTAAACAAATGATATCTACTCATCTACTTTGGTATTTTCAGTAGATGGTTAGGTTGGGCGCTTGACTTTGATACAAATTCCTAAATTTTAACATCTTCTGCGTCTTCATATCAGGATAAATATGGCAGTAGCTGATCAGTTGTTACATTGGATGAAACAGAAAAACAGATGAATACTTCGTATGACAAATTGTTGCTAACATCTGGTCACCAAGCCTTTGAATTCAGTGATAGAATCTATGATTCTTTAACGATCTGTAAGCTTATGAAAGGCAACGAACGCGTTGCTCGTTTGTCAAGTGCGACCATCTCGAAGTTCTTATCGCAAAGCAAGCGCTAAGAGAACACACTGTTCCAGATGAGACTCCGGGCCATTAAAGATAGTCGGTAATGAGGATGAGATACGCGTTTGCACGAGACATCAGTACACAGTGAAGTCTCTTGAGACAAGCGCGTTGGCCCTCGTCAGACGAGAGATCTGCCGATTGAGATAGAAGCGGGCAATGACGCCCCACAGCTACAGGGTGTTTCGTGGTCGAGGGTTCTTCGGACGACTCGAAGATATATATATGTATACATATACTGAAGGACTCTTTTCTCGTTTGCCGTATATTTTTGCTATATGCATGGCGTGCTACCACGGTGTGTTAGGTAAATTCTTGTTATCGATTCGCAAGAGCAGCACGAGACGGTAGGATTTCCAGTTTCAACAATGAGGTCTGCTATGGTGGATAGAGGGCCAAGGGAAACTTTGAGAGAAAGAGAAACTTTGAGTCCAGTAGTATATAATCCAGAAGGTGAGTTTCTTTCCAGACTCCTAACTTGCTTCGCGAATGTTTTCTGGGCTCTGCCCTCGACGTTGCGGCCTCTACCGGTCCGGAAGCTACCAAGCGACTTGACTCGTAGAAAGCAGCCGACGGAGGGGTTGAAAGAAGGCTCGGGTGCTCCACATAGAGAAGGTAGAGAAGACTATCCGACGTTCGCGCTGGTCGCCGCTCACTCCGCGTGCGGCGAAGAGCTGCAAACGGAACGGGAAGAGGAAACGGAAGCGGAAGAGGAGTCACGGCTCGGCTATAAATACGCTGCGCCACCTGCAGCTAACGTCCACCATGGAAGCAGACTGAGGTTGTAAGAGAGTGAGAGAGAGAGAGACAGAGACTTGGAGAGAAAGCCCAGCGACCTACCGAGGTGCCGGGGCCCTTTCGCAGACTCGAACCGACGACATGCGAGAGCGCTACCTCCAGCCAGTCAGCAGACAAGCAGACCGGCAGGGTTACACGCTACGACTGCATACTACCCACATCCCAAGCTTTTCACTGTTCCAACACAACAATCCTCTCAACACTTATTTACTTCTTATACTTACAGTATAGTCTCGTATAAGTTTCACGTCTTCTGAAACAAGTATTTGTTCAGTGACTTCATTCTCACGTAAATATGACCTTTGCAGTTGTTCATGAAGAACTTTAATCGCATTGGACACTTACGTAAAATAGTGTTTATCAAATACATGGATCACTGGGCTTTAACTAAAAATAATTATTAAATTCGTCTTCAGCACGATAAAAATCGGGAAATATGTCTGATTCAGAACAATTTTTTGAAATTCTTCAATTTTTTACGACCGAAATTGCTGTGCTTTCCAGATCCTTCATTACCCTACAACGGCCCAAAAACACGACCCATTAAATCGAAAATGGAACTCTATGAATCTTCAATTTTCAAAAAAATCGTTCAGATGCATCCTTTTCTTTAACGTACTAAAATGCTGCGATTAAAACATCCATTGCTCAAAAAATGCCGGAAATTTGAGAACAAAACAGAATTTACGGACAAAAAAAGAGAAACCAAAAACTATTTTCAAGATATTTTTATCTACCATTTTTTTATTATTTGGGAGATAACGTGAAATGGTAACATACGTGGGTTTCTACTGTATGCCGAACTTCTACGTGTCTCCCATAACCCTTGTGTCTATGTACTCCCACCCATCGTATGGCTGATCCACCTACGTGAGCACTTCACGTTGTAACACACCTACGAGCTCAACCCCTTCGGCTTTTACCATTGTATTACCATCTACGCGTCTATGCATAGTTGCCTCACGTGTCGGTGGATTCACCTTAAGACACACATTGGGCACATTGGGCATTGGTTTGCGTGGTTGCGTGCATAGCATACCATCGCATCAGCTGGGTACGTTAGATACGTATACAGAGTTGCGATTACATTCACGACGGGAACGTCCACTCGCCGACGACGGCCACCCCTGTCCCATAGCCTGGTTACTCTAACTGCTGCTTCTGTTCTATCCGTACTTGTGAAAGTGTTCGTCGACGGGAACAGAGACAGAGGGGAGAGGTGTGCGTTAGTTGGTGCATGTCAGGAGAAACGCTGGAGCGCGATCGCGATCGTGTAACCCCCTCGTAAACGTTGTAAGCGCTTTCAAGAGATTTACAGCGAAAGGGGAAACGTAATGGCCCCCCTTTCGAGACAGCGCCGACAAACGTATACCATATTATTTATTCCACTTCTCTCTAATCTATTTATTATTCGATCTATATATTCAACTGATTTATATTTTTATTTACAAGAAATTTTTCAATCTCCAGTCGGGAGAGAGTTGCAATGGGTAACGGGAAAAATCGATACGCGTGAAAAATATGCAAAACAGACACGTGTCGTAGACTCGAAAATATAAATTGCAATTCGAAAAACGCTTCGGAGATTTTTCAATAATTATTTGAAATTTTATCTCCTCCAAGATAAACTTTTTTAACGAGACTGATAACGAAGCAATTTATTGTTTGTTCGCGCGAGCGGAAGCGATATTTACCGTGTCAATAAAGAAACGAAGTGAAAGGGATATTCGTATTACCCAACATCCGAGAATTTCGGAACTGAGAGAGAAAAGTATAAAAATATATAAATATTTGCGAAAGTAAACAAAAAAAAAAAAAAAAAAACCGCGTAGAAACGATGAAGGAGAAGAGCGCGTTGGTGGTGATTGCCGGAAACGGAGCTCTCTTGCGCGCAGGTTAGTTTACGGTGCTCGCGTTAATTAAACAAAAAATCTCCGTGCATACGAAGCTAATTAGAGAGTAGGACTCTCCGACTCGAGACTCGACGGTTTAAAAAGTATTTTCTCTCAGCCCCACGCGGTAGATTTCTTCGAGCCTTTAACGTCCTCGTCATTATGTTTTTATTTTATCCCATTATTTGCAAACAAAAAAACGCGCAAACCGCACGTATAAACATTGAATGATGAAGCATACCGTGTGACGGAATCATTTCCGCGGGTAAAGAAAAATTCATTTATCATCCCGACTAACAATGTTTAAACTTATTCGGGAACTCATCGAGCGATCGGCAATTTAAATCTGCCGCACTGCAACACGCTAAGTCGATAAATCCACTAATCGAATAATCGGCAAACAGGTAGATCGATAGTTGCGCTCGGCGATTAGGTTGATGTAGTGGAAACCACTGGTGGTTAACCACTTCGCGAACTGTTTTATGCTTCCGACATTTAGGACACTGCGACTCGATCATTATCCCGTTCGCATTTACTTTACAAGGCTCTGTTATCTTGCATTTCCATGGTGTTTTTTTGTTAATTCTCGTTTTCACACGACCGAACAACGGCTCGAAGTACGCTTGCTTTATCGACATTTTTTTTTTTTTTCCCCGCGGCTCGTTCGACGCAACAGTGTATTACTTATGGAGGATACGGAGACAGAATAACCCAGAGAAAGAGAATTGGAGAATAGAGTTTAAAAACAAAAAAGTAAAAAAGAGTAATCCAACGGAGAAAATCCGACGAAAATAGCAGTTAGGTCAACTTCCGTGGGGGCATTTGATGGAGAGAAGGGAGACGGTAACGCGTGGGTGCGACGATGCGAGCCGTGGAAACGGCAGACAGAATCCGTGCGACTCGGCCGAACACACCACGTGTGTGCTAAGCTTTCCAAGCCTCCGTTCCTCCGTCCAACCTGCACAGATTCGAACTACTTTGGAATGCACCCCCCCCCCCCTCCTCCTCTGCCCACCCGCCTCCATTCTCTTTCTCTCGCTGATTCTCTGTTTCCCCGGCGCCTGTTGGTCAACTACTACCACAGAGTAAACGTATTTTCGTCAAGACAGTCGCTAACAAAAACTCCCCTTTCGGTATATAATTTGCATTAAAATTACCGCAATTTTACTGAGAAAAAAAAGTTTATAAAAGTCGTTGAAAAAACATTGATACTCCCGGTTTCAGCTTTAAGATATCGAAAAAATGCGAAAGTATTAAAAAAAAAAAATGGACGGCGTCTAAATCAAGATTTGGATTTAGAATTTTCCTCCCCTAATAAATTTCTCGCTGATTTATTATCCTTCGAAGACGATTCGCAATTGGTACGATCGTTATTCACGTTTGAAATTTTTATCCACAAATTTTCCGATAATAAAAATTGCTCCCGCGACAATACATCAGTGACAAGGAAAAATTAGATTTTTAAATAAATTGCGGGTAAAATTGTAACGCCCGTATCGTAAAAAGGATTTCCAGGTGTGCGACAATCGCGATATACACACTCCAAGAATCCCGAACACACGAATCCGAAGTCTATCTGTCGCGAGGGAGCTTGAGTTATGACTCCGCTCGGACCGATGTATACTATTTCGGTCGATTCAGGCAGAGTCGAGCAAAGACCTCGTCCTCTTCCTCGCTTCATTCCCGCGCCCTTCTCCATCTCTTTCTCCTTCTCCACCTTTTACCCGACTCCTTTTCTTCTTCGTCGGTCTACTCATCGCTTTTCGGTTAGATGAGATCTCGCTAACACTCACACGGCTTTCTGGTACTCTTGCTAAGCAGCGGGACCAGCAAGAGAGCCACTTTACCAGTTTCACGTGTGTACTCGTTGGTGTGTCTTTTCCGCGATGACTAAAATTTGCTAAGCTTCCCAACGCCTCAGGTGATTAGCGATCTCTCCAAAGTCTCTCACTTAACGGCTACAATAAGGATAGTTTCGTTTTTTTCGTCATTTTTTTACATTTTTTTTTTATATACATCGAGTGATTGTGTAAAATGACGAAAGTTTCATCAAATAATGGATTATTCATTGGGACGATAGCAACTTGACGAAAGGTACACTTATAAACATTAACAAGTTTATTCGATACCGAAACTCCCGTTTATAATGGCGGGTAATAAAATTCCGATTTTACTCGTGTTTTGTGTCGATACCTCAACGTCGTTAACATTTGGCCTTTAAACCCCCGAAAAGCGGCACAACAGCTATTTTATACACTCGAAACATTCGTGAATTTTAACCCAAACTTCAAAAACGTCAGAGACTCGTTCTCTTCGGTTAATTATAACGTATATATACATTACTCGGTGTTGAATAAAAAAATAAAAAAAAGCGATTGATCGATCGATCGGAAATACGTATTAATGTAGCGATAACCCCGCGCGTTGGGAGGTTCGCGCACTTGGCTCGTTTGCCGCTAATGTTTGAGAATGAAAATTGACATTTTCAATGAAATAACGAACTGAATTGAATATTGTATTCCGCTCAGACGCGAGTGACGTAGTTTCCGCATTCGCTCTCTCTGTTTCAACGAATGCGATCGAAAACTAGCATCCCTCGATCCACGTGTCAATTACGCTTCGTTTACCGATGGTTTCGTGTTTATTTTATTGGCATTCAGATTTTGTGAGCTCGTTATACAGTTTTAACTATGAGGACTCGGCGTGAATTTCAAAAAAAAATCTTTATATATCTTTATATCTTTAAGGTCTCTTCGCAAATCGTATTTTTTTACCAAACCGATGGCAGAGGAATAAAGTTTTAAGCGCTATTAGAATAAAACTTAAGGGAAAACCGAGAGAGGACTGCTCCGTGCAGCTTCGGAATATATACGACGACGAAACTAGAGAGACGAGAGAGAGAGAGAGAGAGAGAGAACCCGCGTAGGTACGGAAAGTTCCTCGAGGCGTACGGTCGATTAATTATTAATATGCCGGTGCGTTTGACTCGTACGAGATTTAGAGGTGCGATTTATCACAGACTTAACAGATGTTTTTGAACTATTCGACCGTTCGCCCGTTCCTACGAAGAGATTTTCCTACTTTTCTCGTTCATTTCGTTGCTGTTTTTTTTGCATTAAAAATTCATTATCCGTTTCTTATCGACTCGTGGGAGTCGTGAAATTAATTACAACGATATCGATGATGGAATGTTTTGCGTTGTATATTTCGGTGATTTATTGTTTATAATTCGATGGGGTATCGTTTTATGTTTCAGACCGGCAACAATTACAAGTCACCCGAGGATTCGCCACATTCCGAGTACAAACTCAGGTAAAACGTTATTCTCTTGTTGCATAAATGTGTTAATGAGAAGCAGTAATCCGTCGTGCTATCTATCTATCATTGGAACGTTATTATAGAGTGGCAATTAGGCGAATTTGAAGGAAATGCGGGTGTATAGAATCCAATTCGACACTATCTAGCGATGCATATGTGTCAGTTGGTTCGATAGTAATGTTTAAAGCAGAGGAGAATTTCAGGGCACTAGTGATTGCTCCGTATCTCCGAAACCAGCTGCCATTCCCAGGCGAGAGTACAACCCCCTTTCGACGATCGATTCAACCGACATGCTCTCCACTCCATCAGCCACACGTTAGCCATTATCCTTCATTTATCCACCGCGTTAAATCCATAAGAAGTCAAGAATAATAAATTATTCCGAACAATTTACGATTATTATCTACGATCGAAAAAAATCAATTGATACCCTTTTTTTTGTAGATTAAAAAATCATAAGAACGAATTGTTATTTTCTCGGCAAGCAATACACTCAGTTTCGCGTCAGTTTCACACAATTTTTTCAAAAATTTGTACGTTTTTTTCTGCTATTTTTATTCGATAATATTTTTTCGCGTTGGTATTGTTATTATAATGGAAAAATCGTCGAATATAGTGAATGATTAATTAATATTAAATTATTCTGAATAATCAACGATTATTTTATCCATCATAAAGAACAATCGATTGATCCCGTTTTTTTAGGTTAAAAAGTCATGACGATGATTTGTTTTTTTCCGCAAACAATACACTCGGTTAGTTTTACATCGGTGATCAGTCGAAACAATTTTTACAATATTTTTACCTTTTTTTTTTATGCTATTTTTATTCCTTAAAATTTTTTCGCATTGGTCCATCTCATTATAAGGCAAAAATAGTCGTATTTAGCGTATAGTTAATTAGTCTCTACTAACTTCTACTAATAGCTCAATTAGCGGGTATACCGAGCGACATGTACATATACGCATACATACCTAACCGGTATTCCTCGTCCCTTCTTCTAGCTCCGGCAACGTTCAGCCTCACACCACTCGTTTCCCTATTGAATTAACTACGGACCATTATACTACGCTCGCGCTTATATCGTTAAAGCACGCACGGTTATACCCACCTCGTTACCTTTACAACCTGCTTCCAGAACACGAAAAAAAAAAAAAAAAAAAAAAAACTACCCTTCATTATACCTATAATAATTTTTTTTTATATCTCTCTGTACTTCTCGGTTCTTTTTGTATTTTCGTCGACGATCGTCACTCGTCGCGGCAGCTGGACGGATAATCAACAAGTTTTCAGTCGTTGCTATTATAGATAACGCGAAGCGCCCGCGGTGATTAGGAAAATGTGATTTATTAAAAAAATTATTTCAACACTCCGGTCCATCCGCGTTTTATCGTTGGTTATTTCGTTTTTTTTTTTTTTTTATCCGCGTTTTTTCACCGCGTTATATTTTTCGCTCACTCCGCTCTCGCGGTGCCTTTAACGTGTTCAACCTTCGCGTTCCGGGAGTACCGAAAAATCCGTGCCAACGCGCTCTCGGGGTTGCCGCGGATTGAAAGAAAATACGACGGCGTTATTTCAGGCATCCCGCATTGGTGTTAGCCGGCGAATTTTCCAGTCGAGCTACGAAAGCAAAGATTTTCTCCATCCACCCCCCGTTCGCGCGACCAGCCGCTGGGATTCTTCGATCGATTCAACTTCCTTTTTCTCGCTCTTCATCATCTATCCCGAGTCACTTTGCCAAACGCCCATTATTTCTATTAGTTAAAAGCGTCTCTCGCGGAAAATTTTATTTTCCTCAAATACCTATTGTTTAGAAATGATATTAATTATAGTTTTTGTTACCGACAGTGGTAATTCCCATCATCTCAAATCACGCGATAAAATGTATTATGTTTGCAAGAACAGCCGTTGGTTAAATATTGATTCCCGACGAGTGTTGATGAGACATCGAGGAGTATGTAAACGCAGACGAAATATATCAGGAATAGTGTTATTGTTTCCCGAGTGATTTGTGACCTTTAAGAATTTACGAATTTTCCGTGAAATCGCGCGATAGTTGCGCGAGAATAGGCCAAACGATCCTCGTAAAATGGCATCGCACGCATAAACATACCCCCGTTATACTTGCGTATATGTAATACACGCATACACACCCATACGAAGTGGTTGGGTTCGCTTGCGAGGCGGTATACTCCAACAAGTATCCGCGAGACGTTTACCAAGCCGAATTTAATTCGCGTGTCGTCTCGTGGCACGAGTCCAAGATAAGCTTGCGCTTCGGGCTGCACGCGAGGCATGCCTCGTATTAAAGTCGACTCCGAAACAAGGGAAAGATAAAGGGAGATAGAGTAGGCAAGGATCAAGGAGGATAGACAGAGGCATATGAGATTGACTGAGGTGCCGCGCAACCGCGGCACCTTGTGTTCGCGTGGATAAAAGGACCACCTGAAATTCTTTTAGAGATCCCTCTGCAACCCCCGCGGCGTAACACCTTTAACGCCAACACGCTTCACAATCACCAACGCGAATGCAAAAAAAAAATTATATCGAATTCTCAAACGATTATTCGAATTCATATCGATTTACCAATTGGCGTGTTGATTATTTTCCGATTAAAAAAAAAATTTCGAATATTAATTTTTTTTAATTTCCGAAGGCAGATTTTTTTTTTGAAGTACTATTTTATTGTTATTTTATAATATTTCATTATTTTGAAAAAAAAAAAAAAAATTTGAATGCCAGTTGTCGATAGATCGGAAGATTTTTCTACTGTACTATGGAGTCAATCGATTTAGAAGGGAGGGCGCGCGCGAATGATTTTCATTTTTTTATTTGAGTCCTATGCGCATCGCGAACCCGACAAACGGGGATGCGAGCGTTCGGCGTTGTTCCAAAAGTTTTCGAATAAACTTTGGCCGGTTATATGGCGCGGGTGAGACCGGCGAGTTGAATTCGACGGACGTACGGTGTGTGCAAGCGGAGTCGCGTCCTCTCTCCGTGGGACATAAAATATGGATTATTCCGGCGGCAGTAATTTGCATTCGGAAAATAAGCCGACAAGTTTGAAGGCGAAGAGAACGAGCCGCGTGTTACTCTTACATAGAATTCCGAAAGGGAATGAGGAGAACGGGGAGATACTACGCTGTAACGGCCGGCTTTCGCGCTTCGATAGACAAAGTAACAAGTTTAGAATCTCAATTAATGTCGACAGCAAAGAGCAACATTCAAGCACTGTACAAAATAAAAATCAATTTTTTTTTTATCACGGCGAAGCAAAAAGCTTAAATGATTAAATCAAAAACTCTGACGGACCACATTTACGCACGCGCGACCACTCGACTGACTGGAGTACCGTTATTTTGTCCTCTAAAAAAAAAAAAAAAAAAAAAAAAAAAATCGTCATCCTTTCGTAAAATATTTCTGCGAGCAAACCGCCGACCACTCGCCACTCGAATATTTGAAAAGCTTCGGATAATCTTTACGAGTTTTGCCTCTCTGACTTATTTATTATCAAAAGCAACGCACAAACGGAAAGCCGAAAAGTGTTGTCGGTACTTTTCGACGAATATCTGTTTTTAGACGCGCAAACAAAACAATGGAGAATATTTGCGATAATGCACGGTGGGCGAGCGCAAGAAAAAAAAAAGTCGACAAATTGAGATGCTTCGGTATATCTTGATTTCGCATATTCAGTACCTTCAACAACGACAACGACGATCTACTCAACGCACTGAATGTCGTTCAATTTCATTTTCTCGACAAGGAAAAATAGACTATAGAGCGGAGAGAGAGAGAGAGGGAGAGCGAGAAGGGCTGCTTGAGAAAGTTGTAGGGTACCTAAGAGAGAAAAGTACGTTCTGGGATGTTGCCGCGAGTCCTTGATAGGAGAAAACTGCCGGTACCATGTGTCGCGTCATTACAATTCCCATGCAAATCGAATGAACCAATCACAAGTCCCACGAGGGACGCTCCTCGAATCGTCCGACCCTCCGCATCGTTTTTACCCTCAAGTCTCTCGTGCGTTCTTCGTCGATCCTTCCCGTTTTTCTTCGCATCTTATCTCCTTTCTCTTCAACCTTTTTCTTCAATTTTCTTCCTTCAATCTCTCCTTTTCCATTGACCCTGGCATTTATTATTTCACCTTACTTTTTCCGTTTTTTTTTTTCTCTTTCGCCGACTTCTATCACTCGCGGACCCTCTGGGCCTCGATTCGCCGATCTGCTGGACCGAGAATAAAAAAAAAAAAAAAAAACTTCTTCCTGAATAGATTGACTTTTTTTTATTATTATATTTTTTTTTTACTCTTGTCACTATCGACACGCAATCGCCCGTAAAAGCGAGGGAAATATTCTTAGAGAAATATCAACGAAGCTAATGGATGCTCGGGAGATTGAGGCGGGAAGTTGGAGCGACAGCTTTTATATGAAGATTTCATCAGTATGAAATGATGGCCTTCGACAGCCCTACGAATAAATTCAATATCCAGGAGCAAAGAAAAAACTGTTGTTTGTGATTGACGCAAAGTTTCATATTGCGATATATCGAACGTACGCAATCTACGAAATTTATCAGAAAAACTATAGTTAAAGTTTTTTTTTCTTTTTTTTACTCTCTTGAATATATTTCTATCGAATGCAAATAAAATTGACGGTTCAGTTAATATATCCTTCTTGCCATAAGATCGAAGTGTCGGGACGAACGATAGGTATTGCCAGTCAATTTATCAGTGACACTCTCCCTAAGACACGCCAAGGGACATTAAAAAATGGTGTTTTTATTTTTTTTTATTTATTTTTTTTTTCTCACCGAACGATGTCAACATCCAATTTTCCGTGCTCCCTGCCTACAATATAGTGATCGCTCTTTGGCTCTCTCTCTCCCTCTCTCCCTCTCTTTCTCTCTCTTTGGCTCTCTCTCTCCCTCTCTTTCTCTCTCTTTCGGCTTTTACTACTGACGCGATTTTTCTTCGACGCTGTAGCTATATACGTTTCTCGATTCGATGTAAGATAGAGAAGGCTACGAGTAAAATCGTAAGCGTTCTGCTCTGAGAAGTGCTCTTCGCCATTGGATACGAACGCGAATTTCTATTCCCGGAATATAAACGATCGTGTCTCAATAGAAACGGGAAATAAATCCACGGATGCCTGTTTTTCTCGTGGCAATGATCGCTTCTGTCTTACGCCATGGAACTATACCATCCGTTCGTTTCTCTTGCTTTTGGCTGCCTTTACTTTTCTCTTCGGGTCGACGCCAAAATAAAAAAGTATATATATATATATATATATACATTCACAAAAAAAGCGTATAAATAGAGACTGGAAAAGAGCGTAAAAAAGCAAAAAAGTTAAGAGGCTTCAGAAAATCTTCGCTCACTCGCAGCCAATAGAATCAATACGATATGTACCGGCAGTTCTTCTCTTTCATGACCCTTACAAAGGATAATCGAATATTTATTCCTTCTCGGGATTATTTTTAAGAAACATCATATTGCTCGATTTTTTTATTTTATTTTTTTTTATTTTCGAAATCGTTATTCATTAATGCAGGTTTCGCGAAATTCGTTTAATTCATCTCGATATTCGTGGTCGAGAAAAAGATAAATAAAATGGTTCAATGCGAAAGATTTCAGTAGCTTAACCGATTTCCAATTTTTCCATATAGTATTGGGAAGGATATCGATATGTAGAGCTGACGACGGCATACATTCTCTATTTCCGTCGTGTACGACGAAATCCAAGGAGGTACACATTCGAAATAGGCGAAAGATAGAAAAAGAAGTTGAATGTAAAGTAACACAGAGAGGACATAAGAGAGGCGAACGGAAACGTAGCTTCTTTGCATCGTCTATATAGAAAAAAGATTCGACGTTTGGCGTGTAGCGACATGGGTACAGAGTCGATTCGAGGTTCGATCAAACGAGGAAGAAAAGGGATGAGTGCCTTGAATGCTATATATATGGTATATACTTTCCAAAAGAACGCGTGCATTCAACGGGAAACAAAAGACAAGAGCTTTCTACTCAAACCCCAAGCCACCTTCCCCCTCGTTCCTCGCGCTCTTGTCTTCTTTCCTTTGATATATCTA
This sequence comes from Buathra laborator, assembly GCA_934046635.1. NCBI lineage: Eukaryota > Metazoa > Arthropoda > Insecta > Hymenoptera > Ichneumonidae > Buathra > Buathra laborator. The sequence continues at coordinate 15,170,732 of OW203900.1, forward strand.
CGTTGTGCTTTACCAAAGCCAAATCGAGACATTTCCTCATCATCTTCGCATCCCTCAATTTTTTTTATTTCTACAAAATTTACATCCAAAATTGCGTGCGTCTTTACTATATCGAAAAAATACCGCGAAATTCAAATATAATAATAATAATTTATTATTATTATTATTATTTTTTTAATTCAAATGAACATTTTATTTTATAAGATTCTCAATGTGACGGGCATAAAAATTTATGATTTTCATGAATTTTTTTTCGATTAATAAAATTCGCTAATCAGTCCGAGTTTTTTTTTGTTAATTCAAAGCGCTCATGATGAACAGAAAAAAAAATTAAATAACGAAAAAAACGGATACCACGAAAACTCTTTTTTTTTAAGTTTCCACCATTTTGAAAAACGACGATTCGAGAAAAACGCGTTTAAGAGATCCTCTCATAAAAAAAAAACCAATTAAAATTTTTTATTCTGTTCATCATGAGTGCTTTGAATTCCCAAAAAAAAATTGGATTGATTAGCAAATTTTATTCATCGAAAAAAAATCCATGAACATCAGCACACTGAAATGATCCCTTAATGGTACGAAAAAAGATGGCGCAACTCGCAATTAATTAATGGAACTAATGCCTCGAGGAAATATGTTTCCGGGCGGATAAGATAGCGCACAATGGTTACTGTACGTTGAAAATTCATTGGCCCCCGGTTGAGCCTTCTGACCGTTTGGCAAAGGGCGTTTATAGAAGCTGCACAGAAGGGCCGCCAGTTTCCTGTGCAAATTTCTCGGTCGCACATATGCGCGAGGGATATGTGTGGCAACAGTTTCGCCAGTACGAGACAGAAATCCTCCCGGGGGTACACATTATCATCTCCGGAGCATTAGGTAGCTTGTTCAACCCTCCGCCGCCAGTCGCACTATCGCGAGTCCCCACACTCCTCATACTGCTTGCTACCTCTCGCTCCTTGAGATCTACGAGGCGAACAATACCAGCTGCATTAACGTACGATTTCTATGGAAAGTGCACCGACAGTACAACAGAGCCACCAAAAGATAAACCCCGCAAGCGTGTCGCATTGTCAGAATAATAATCCGCGTTGCAAGGGGCGTTGTTGTCTCACCAAATAAATCATAACGCCATACATACGATACAAAACAACATAACGAACGGCAAGTAAATAATACTTATCGGTATTAAATTAAATAGAAACCCATCGACGGTATCCAAAAAAAGGGATATTTAGATCGAAGAGAATAGAGTAGAAGCTCGACACACGTAAGTGCGATAATGTAAGAGATCGTTACTCTGTCGCCTAATTAGTCGTTAGTAACCGTAGAGCTTTTGCCAAAGAGTGGTTATACGCGGTAAGTAAGAGTTGTAACGGCTTTAGGTGGGCCATAAACTCGGCGAATGGAGAAGCGGCAAGACTCTCGGAAAGAAAGGAAACCGATTCCCGAAGAAGGTAAAGGAGAAGACAGAGAGAAAAGAAAACGATAAGAATGTTGTTGAACGACAGTCGCGAGAAATGTGTATATCTGTGTGTAACTATAATGCACGCGTGTGTATGTGTTTGTGTGGCTGAAAATGGAGAGAAATAAAAATCCACCCACAAGGGATGGCGAGGTTTGGAAGGATCTCGAAGTACGAAGGTGGTAAGGGGCGGCGGGGGGAGGGGTAACGCGCGGTAAGGCAAAGGGGGTACGTGGTGCCACGTAACCGGGGAGCTTCTCCTTCGTTTCTTTCTATCGCAAATAGATATAGCGTAGGGCGCGCGTTCCTAGCTTCGTGAGGCACACAAATACACACACATACATACAGCTTCAACGAAGATGGTACGAGGGACTCATTAACATTTTTACGAGATCACGTAGCACCGAGCCGAGCCTCGGATGGCGCAGAAGCTACGGTAAAACTATACAGTCGAGACATTGCGATTTGTCGACTGTTCGCCAAAGGATTAAACGATAGTATGGGTCTCACGGTGGCTTTACTGCTGCCACTGTTGTTCAAAGTAATTCGATATTGCGGCCATTATTCGCCTCTATTGTTAACCCGCTCACTGCCATTTTTTTTTTATTTTTTTTAATTCATTATTAGAATCATTCCGCGAGGTTTTGTTATATTTGTATTGTGAATAAATATCTGTAGAAAATTCACGATTTATGATTCTTTTCATAACCAAACAACGGTAATTAATTTTTATTAAATTTACTTCATTTAATTGGACGGAAAAATCGATTGAAATAAATAAAAGGGTTTTTTTTTTGTTTTTTAATTATATATCAGTCTTTGTTAATCAATTTATCGTATAAAAATCATATAGTAACTCTGAGATTAACCCTTTAATATATCTATTTTTGATTTAACGAAGTATTTCAGCTATTGCAACGAAGAGAAGTAGAAATAACAGTGAAAAATATAAAATATCATTGAGAAGACGTTAGTAGTTTTTTATCGAATCGAACTTCGGATCTACGATCGGAAAAACGTCTGACGTGTATATCTGAGTTTAACCCTTTCACGTATCTATTTAACTGTAAATAAAGTATAAAGTAAAGTTATTGCAACGAAAAGGGGTAAAAATAACAGTTAAACATCGAAAATATGATTGAGAAGGCGTTAGTAGTTTCTTATCGAATCGAACGTCTGATCCGCTATCGGAAAGAATTCCGATGTGTATTTCTGCATGAATAGAAAACTAGTAAGAGCCGAAGCTGCTGTGTTGTTACGTAATGTTGGATAAATTCAGTTAGTATAGGAGAAAAGGGTCGCGACGGCTTCGGCCCTACGATCCGGAAGTCGGGGTGTAGTGAAACTTTTAGAATCTTCCGAGATAAACGTGTATATGTATATATACACGCGCCATTGCAACGCGTCGGGTAGAGGGTAGCCTGCTACGTATTCCAGCATTTCTTATTCCCGCGGGTTTGTCGGTGGCGAAACCGCGGATATAAGATGAGGGCGTTTTCTCGCTCTTTCCTTCAGCATTATAGTAGAGAAAAGGCGACTGCGGACGTTACTGCAGCAGTCACAGCCCGGGCCGCGAGATAAAGTTGCGCTCGGGCTGTATGCTGATAGGGCGGATCGTCGAAGGCCTCTGCCTGTTTGCAACACACAGTGTCCGCGCGGGCGACAACGCCGCAGGTGTATGACCAACAACAACGCGGAGCCACAGGAGTGTGAAATCCCTCCAAAAGTTTTAAACTATAAATAAACTACAGTTTGAAACCTTCGGACCAGCAAGAGCGGTGTCCGGGATAGAAGCGCGAATGTTGTACGCGAGCGTTGCGCGGCTCTCGAAAATATAATAACCAACCGAAGGGTTTCTCGCCTCACGTTGTAATAATGAAGCTGGAAAGCCATCCGAGAAGCGTATAGCCGACGATAACGATATCGTCCGATACCCTGGCAGCCATCAATTACACCGGCGTTATCGATACAACGAAAATATCATATACAAAAATAGAAAAAATATAATCGTTAAAAGAAAAAAAAAAAAAAAAAAAAAAGGTACGCGATTTTTTTTTTCTTTCTGAGTCTCCATATCCGAGAAATGGCGAGTTGTTCGATGCTCTGTGTCTGTCGTATTGATATTTCAATCGATATATTGCGTTTTCGATTATTCGTTCGTTTCGATGTCACGTCAGTCATCGCCAGAACTCGCCACGTGAAATAAAAGCAAAGCCGCGGAGGTTTAAACAAAAAAAAAATTGTGGGTGCGGACGGGGAGGGGGGGTTGAGGGTGGGAGGGAGAAAAAAATTGTAAAAAGCTCGGAGGTCGTCGGCGGCCGGTAGTCGGGTAACTCGGGCGTTACCTGCCACGAGAATATTTTACCGACGCCATCATCTCTTCGTCGGCCTTTCAATTACCTACCACCGGCGGGTTGTTGTTGTTGTTGTTTTTTTTTTTTTTTTTCTTTTTTTTTCGAATTTTTTTTTCCACTCTCTCTCGGCTATCCCTACTGGTGAGTTTTAATTTTTTTTTTCTCCCCTCCCGCGTTCATTCTACGAGGCCCGACGCAGCTAGTAATTAGGTGGCGCAGTGTGTATAAATTCGTTAACTCTTTAGAGCGTTAATGGGGTAGCGTCGGTGGTTGGGGGGGTGGCGACGACTCTCGCCGGCGTCCTCTTCGTCGGCTCGAACGACCCTCTCTCGTTCCTGTTACTGCTCTCGCCAACCCGAGAGCTACATACACACCCTCACCTCTCCCTCCTCTGTCCCCGCTGTTGCTACTACTTGCTTCGTGCTTTTTATACCCTCTTTCCTGCTTTGTCTTTTGTCCTGTCTTTTTTATTGTTCCACCAGGTAATCCGGCCGGAAGCTGGAAGACGTCCTCCGGTATACGTGCTCTGGCCAAGTGCCATATCGTCGAAAAAAAAAAAAAAAAAAAAAAAAACTACCCCACCGCTCTCACCTTATTCTTGTGTTGCGCACTGTTGTTGTTCCTTCGCTTTGAAAACAACAGCATCTCCACTTCCTAACCGCAAATCTACCGAGTTAGATTATTTGTGTTCCATTAAACGTCTCGCGCGTTCCCTCGACGGGGATTTATTCATTTATTTTTTTGTTTAACCATTAAACACGGCAGTAGAAGGAAATTTTCCTGGTAATCCTTGTTGAATGCGAATTTTCGTCTCTTTGACGTTCAAACCACACAGGAAAACCGCGATACAAGACGAGTCAAAGTCTGCCTCACGTCGACGAGGAATTTGATTTATTCCTCGGTATTTTATTAGAACGAAGGGCTGCACGAGCGGATACGGTCAACTGCACCGAGGCAAAGGTTTGTTTGGTAAATTCTTGCGATAAAATAATCGTCGTCGAGGTATATAGAGAGAGACGGTGAATACCCTATTCATAGGCAAAATTGACGTTCCATTCGCGAAGAAAACGGCGTTTCCCGAAGGGAAAATTCTTCGAACATGCGAAGGAATCATGAAAAGCAGCGTACAGGAGATTCTTTGATAGATCCTTTTTCTTGCGGTTCGACCGGCAAAAAAAAGAAATTCTCTCCAAAAAACCCAAAAAAAAAAATCCCGTAAAAATAATTTTTAAAAAAATTTCCGCGAATAATAAAAAAAAAAAAAAAAAAAAAATATCGTTATAAAAATAATAATTTCAAATTGAAAACACGATAAAAAATTTGCAACATTAATTTTGGATGAAATTCAAGTTTTTCGAGTAATTTATCGGAGACGTTACAAGAAAGAAAACGGAGCATAAGACTCCTTCTACGTCTGCGTCGAGTTCTACGAGAAAGGGGTGGAGTAGTGCACTCGTCTGCTTCGTCTCGGGCCGCGCGCGTCGCAACGCTTTATTGCAAAGAGAAAATGCCACGAGCCTCTTTTCACTTTGTGCTATCACGCTGGTTAAAATGGAAAGGCGACGATCTACTCCCCTTGCTAGGCTTCGCGGCGTGTATATACGGCGAGGTAAACAGTTTTATGATGGACGCTGACGGTGGTTTTGATTATGGCTCCGCTTTGCAGTTCGCTCGCTCGCTCTTTCAGTTTTTCTGTAGCCCCCGAGCGCCGCAAACACCCCTTCAACTTTGGCGTGACGTTTTTTTTTTTTTTTTTCACGTTGGTCGGACTCGGCCGCGATGCACATATATACATATACATTCCTATGTATATCTATATGTATTTAAATGTACATATATATATGTATATAAAGGGGGGGGGGTAGTGGATGCCTGCGCGATAAAGGACTCACCGCCGGCCCCAGCGGCATTGCAGCTCGAACGTTCGATCCCTCTCTCTCTCTCTCTCTCTCTCTCTCTCTCCCGCTCTTTTCCCGGAGAACGAAACCAACGTTTTTCCTCTCGGTATACTATATCCCATCCTACTCACCGTGTCGAAGCGGTTCCTCTATAGACGCCCTCTCTCCATGCCCTCGAATATCCACACGGGTTTGCATTAATTCATCGTGTAATTGAGTCGAATCGCCTTTTCGCTGAAACGTACCCGGGGTCGGAGACTGCTGGGCTCTGCTCCTATCCAGCTGCAGCGGACACGAACGGGGGATCAAATTAACGGATGAGAATTTACTTTGTCCTTTGAGATTTTCGCAGGATTGAATATTTAGAAAGCCCCTTTTCGTACCGCCAACAGCGTCGCCCTTTCTCTCGTTCAAAGGTCCCTCCGTTCACTCGTGCGTTCAATCAATCGGAAAAACATTTTTTTTTTTTTTTTTTCATAATCATCATTTTTTTTGTAAACAAATTTCAACGAAAATATTATATAGAACATCGAGTTAGTGGAACTATAAATATTCAACAAATAAAGTTGCGTGTCCTCGTGCAATTAAATTCGTTTGAAATTTCGCGATGTTGAAAATTTTTGCTAAACGTGTTTTCGGCAAAATAAATAGCGATGTGCTTTTCCTCACTCGAAACTCCTCGTTTATTATGCATTTAAATGATTGAAAAATCATTTTTATTTTTCATATTCCGACACACTATTTTTTTATTTATTTTTTTTTTCTTCTATATAGAACGCGGATTATAATATGCGGTGCAGTCACAATTTCTGGTATGCGATCCGTGCTATGCAATGACACAGAGAATTGAAATAGCGGAGGTAACAATATTGGAAAAATAAAGTCTTGCGTCGTTGTACAGCGAAAGTAATGGAAAAATAAATAAATCGAGTCTGGAAGAAGAAGAAGAATAAGAAGAAAAAGGGGTGGAGGCCGGAGAGGAAGTGGATAGTAGAAAAAGAAACCGAAAAAATTGGGAATGGATGAGAAGAGATCTACGAGAGAGTACGGGAAAGGGCCGGAAGTTATATCGTATTTACTGGTAAAATGAAGTTCGTGTATATAGAATAGCGCGGCGAGCGTTTGCGCCGGCGGGTCCGAAAAATTTTAACGTCGATACAAGAAAATAAGAGAGATAGAACTTCTAGTCCCTGGACACCCCCCTCCCCCCCCCCCTGCGCCACCCCCGGCCGCTGGCCATTGTCGAGAGATTCTCATTGTATACCAAGAGTTTCTAACGAATTGGTTTGCCGGAAACCGCAACCTCCCCAGTTTTAGTTCTTTTCACTCTCGCGCTCTCCCGTTCCATTTTTTCCTCTCCCAATCCTCGCCGAGTATCCCAGTGACTGCTGAATCTCCCGTAATGGTTAACTGTACGAGTGGTGGTACCCGTTTTCCCAGGAAGCCTCGTGAAATGCCGGGAAACATCATCTTTTTTTTACCAACTTTTTATTTAAATTCGGAAACAACAGCTATTTACCAATTAATCCGCATCGCGACGAGTTCATCGGATTCTGGTTTTTTTTTTTTTTTCGGCAGTTTTAATGATTAATAATGTAAATCGGATCGGATAAATACTGACTGTCGAACGAAAAATGGTAATCCCCGATACCATCAGTGACTTGAAAAGTTTGATGCAATTTTGGACCTTAAATTGGATCGATTACTCTTTTTTTTCATCCTATCTCCTGGAAACACCTTGGCACTCGGAGTTCCACCGACATTTTCGGCACCTACACATTATACCTTAACAGCATTCAAGTATAATCTATGTACGAAAGACTAGTTAAATTTTGAGCAAAGTTCCTGCGACAAAGGAAATAAGATGTGTGCGAAGAGAGAACGTCCGGATAGTACAGTAGATAAAGTGTACATAGAGGAGGAGGAGAAGGCGGGTGGGAATGGAATAGCGTGACAAACAAAGTTTGGTTTCGCCCAGTTGGGTGTAGCGGCCGTAGTAACCCCTCAATGTGCACCCCCTCCGCCCTCCCCGAGCGAGTTAACTCGGCCTGTGTCGGTTTTAACCCGGCGACTTGCAGGTATATGCATTGCACAACCAGCGTCAAGCTCCCTTCATCCCAAACGGAACACAGAGATCTCCTAGCATTTCGACACCGCGAACGTCGTGAACGCTCCTTGTACTTCTCCACCACATACCCAATGGCGCTGCCTTACTGGCTTCAGAGTACGTGCCCCGCGTCTCGTTAACCTAACTTATTACTTGCTGTAACTCGCGGCATAAAGCCGAAAACCACTTCTCTCTGTTACTCTCTCTTCGCCTGCGGCCCTTACCGTCCTTCCCCTCAACCGGCGAGCTTTCGGCTTGCAAACCTCGACTCGGACATACCGAAAGGACTTCTCTGAAACGGCAGTAGTAACAACCCGTACGTATACGGACTGAGGCCGTCGCTTTGTTGCAGTCGAGGCAATGGTAACCTACCGCACCTCATGTTAAATTGGTGAACATTTTTTGGTAAATTTGTTTCCTTAAGAGAACAAGTGAACAAGTTTTTGTAGGAGTCATTCCTGCAGGAGAAGGTCTGTCTGATTTTTTTTTACGCGACAACTGGAACATGATATTTCTTCCTTATAAAGATGAAGACATATTAGGTTGCTTTCTGCATGTTTTGGAATGAGATGGTAAAAGTTTGAGAGTAAAATATATTATTGTAGCGTCTCGAAGTTGGATGATAATACAATGAAATTTTGAGGGGTTCTTACATATAGAATAGGCTAATAGAGAAGGTTGGAAGAGGGTTTGACGGTATAACGGGGGCCGATCATATACACAGGGGAACTCGGAGGGTTCACGATGTTGGTGGGTAACATCGAGTAACGTCTGATACGCCAGGCGTTGCGTTCCTTCTCATCCTCTTTAGCATACTACCCCCCGCCTTGTCGTTCTTGCCGCGCGTTACAATACCGCGACTCGACCTTATCTCGAAGGAGCGGAAACGTGCTCTCGAAGCGCGCCATGTCGCGAGACTCTCGCTACGGATTAACGCATTACGGAAGTTCCGCGGCTTCTCGTAGACCCGAACCCTTAAAGCTTAGCAACGGGGACTGGTGTTTCCCCGGGACAGCCAAGAGAATACTATCCGAATTTCAAGATTCCTGATGCGCAATGCGAGACTGTCTCACCAACCCGGTCCCAACGGCAAAGCACAGCACTCCTTCCGCTCTGACATGTCCGACGCGCGCCTTACCTTTGGCGATTCGCCGAATCATTCTCGAATGAAACCTCAATAGTTAGAGTTTCAACTATACGTTTCGATCTGTTCGCATGCCTAACGGATCTTTGAATTCGTATAAACGCCACTCGCCCGCGGATCGATCGTTTTGGCAATCTTTGATGATTGTCATTGTGATTATCATTGTAAAAAAAAAAAAAAAAAAAAAATGGTAAATTTATGCACTGATACTGGAAGTTGTTATGCATAAAATGGTACATTAAAGTCAATGTACTTTTTAATTTTTAATGTACTTTGACCTAATTGATCCTCAAAGCTCATTCCGCTCATTTATTAAAAAAATAAAGAAAATTGAATAATTATAACAATAAAAAGTACACTGGTAGATTTAATTCAACTTCCCCCAATATCCGGAAATGCGCGCCAAACATTGTGTATCGATACTTCAGGCATAAAAGTCAATAAAGCCCTTTTTTTTCGGAAAAAAAGTTACATGAACGGGCGATCCACTAAATTGAAGTTCGGATTGAAGTACGAGGCTTTTCGCGAATGTAGCGGAAACTATTCCGATACTTTTGCGATCTGAATCTCTTGTTTCTACATCGTCCAATTGTCGGATTCTATTGTTCGATGGAAACGTCGATGAAGGAGGCAAAGGTACGGTATGTAGGATTGTCAGAGATCGGAAAGCTCTCGTTGAACATCCACTATTCATTCGTTTGTTTGGCTTGTAAACCTCACGGGGGTAACCGGATAATATAAGCTCGAGGCCACATCGGGTGAGACGGGTTTGACTTTGCTCTTTCCCCGCGATTGCCCGACCCTTCGGGTTTCATCAACTGCGCGGTGCTTTTCCCGCGCACGTGTTACCTCGGGCTCTTCTGACTGCGGAGTGTGCAATTCTCTGTACCGCCACCGTTCGAGCTTTGAACAACCGGCGCTATGTCGCTCGACCTTTGCTTCCTTTACTGCTTATTTTCCTATGAAGTTTGCTTTCCTTTTTCGATATTTATGACTTGCTACCAAAATTGATGTTTCTTTTAACCGTAAAATCGTAGCATACCGGCGCATCGTTGATAGGCCATTTTTGTACCAATTCTTTCGAGTAAAATATCGCATTAATTTTTGCAAAAAAAAAAAAAAATCGCAGGCGGTTTTCTCTGGAAACCTTAAGCCTTTTGCCGCCCAACTTTCGGCTCTCACGTTAGCTTCAATATGCCTGAAAGAGTACATCTCTATCTCGTATACGAATACGAGTAGTCGAGATGTGTTAGGAAACTAAGTTCTCTAACTGCTGATAATTAATGTTCTTTGAGTTGTAGCGTAGAAATTTGGTGCTTCGAACAGTTGTGTCTGTACGTGAGGTACCGCGCGCCCCCGTTTACACTCGGGCAGTCACAGTGGAGTAACGTGTAGCAAGTAGTACGGCCCGACGCAAGGTCCAGCCGCAACTCACCGTGGAATCACATTACCGTCATCCGCCCTCCCGCAACGTGTAGAAAGTGGCCGATGGGGTAACGCAGGTCGAGAAACAGAGATATAACGGAGAGTCCGTTAGCTCCGAATTCTACGCGCGTTCTATCCGCCAGAGAGCGTGTGGCCTTCTCAGCCAAACGAATAATCCCTTTAGACTAACTTCCGGATGCAGCCTCTCGCGTACCAAGATAATTACTCACTCCGTTAACTGTCTGTATATACCTATTACATTCACCATCCCCCGTATAGCTAAAAAATGTGTTTTTTTCTCTATTCTATTGCGGAACATTATTACGGATCGCGACTATCGATATTTCACATATTCTGAATAACTTTCCTTATTTACTTTCACTTGTTTTTTTTTTTTTTTTTTTTTTTTTTTTTTTTTTTTAATACTCCATTCCCTCGATAATATCGAATATTCCGTCGCCTCAGGATCTCCGATGTGCATTGCAGTGAATCTTGATATTTCGAAAATGCTGATATTAGGAAACAACGTGTAAGGGAATGTTTTATAGTGATGGGTCTCAGCGACCTTAGAGACCGAAACCGACACGAGACCGTTGGGTAACATTCGTGACCCTACAGTAAAGTCATGCAACAAGAGTTTAGAGCAGCTTTCACAATATTTTAATGGTGTTTAATATTTCCAATGCGAGCGCCGGGTCAGCCGATTCCATTAGGAAATAATGCACGAGGCATGGAGAATTCGACAGGCAACTCTCGACGCAAACGTAGAAGGGATGGAGAAATCGCCAAGGGAAATGGCCTCAACTCCGCAACGTAGTCTGGTTTATTCATTCGATTACTTCCCAATCCCCCGGTGTAAGGTCACGCGAATCCTTCGATCTTTCGGAGAAACGAAACGGATCGATCCTTCCAACTGTAGAAGTTATATATTTTTGTTTTTCTTACGACGATAGCACGGGAAACGAGTAATTTTATCACCAAAATCGTGTATCTCTCTATGCATACTGACTAATTAATCAAAATATAACTTTCATTCGGTAACTCGTCAGTCGTCAAACGTCGCGCTATCATAACAATTAACCTTTCGGAATTTCAAAGTTTTAGACCATAATTACGAATTGAGTATTCATTCATTTTCTCATTCACCCTCCGCATTCGGCGGAGTTAAACTTTCAGCAGTTCATACTTTCGGGAAAACAATTATTATTTTTTTTTTTTCACGTCCATCCGAGGATTAGACGTTCATAAACGTGTTAAAAAAAAAAAAAGGACGAACATAAATGACTTATGAAAAAGACAAGACGAATGGTGATTAACTTATGCGAAATTCGACTGTATCGAGAAATAGAGTTTTGCCGATAAGTCTCTATTAATTCATTAATTCATTGGAAGGTCGATGAAAAAAGAATTTTGGCAAGGATACGAACAGAAGTTGGAGGGAACGAGGTGTGATATCTGTACGCGCGATGAAATATAGCATATGGAGAAAGAGTCGAGAGAAGGGTGGGAGGTTTTGCGAACGGGAGAGGCCACAGGCGAATTAAATTCCCGGTCGAGCCGTCGAAAGTCTGGGGCTCTGCAGGGGTTGAAAACTCGAGGGATTCGAGGGTGCGGAGGCGATGCGGATCTGCCTGCTTGCCCCATGGCGAGAGCGAGTGCGAGAGTTAGGGAATGGAAAAAAAAAGCTGAAGACATATATAGATATAGAGTGAGTGAAGCGGCTTTGGTAGCGGGCAACCCGAGATAAATCTTCCTGTCGATAGCTCGCGCACCGCCGCGTTCGGATTAGAGTCTACATTCGCACCTCCGGCACGCTCGGCCTCCCTCATTCCGGGTGGGACCCTCTCATAAATTCGCCAGCCACTCGTTATACATTCAACTGCCTGGCTGCTGCTGCGGACCTCCGGATCCTCATTGCTCCAACGACCAAAGTCCTCCCCCATAGTCCCGACTCAAACTTTGACCGCCAATTTATTTAAGGTCTCAAAATTCGATCGAACGAAAAAAAAAAAAAAAAAAAAAAAAAAAAAAATGAATAGAACTACTCGTTGAATAATAATAATAATAATAATAATAAGATGTAAATTCGGGTCGAAATTACAAAATCCATCTTATCTCGTGGAGTAGACTCGTTGTTAACCGGTATGGAAAGCAAGTATTTGCCGTTGAGTACGGGTCGACAGAAGTCGCCGAGGTGTATCTCTGGGGGACTCGACTGTACCCGAGGATATGCGACTGTGAAACGCTACTGAATCGGAAATGCCAGCGAGCACTTTTGCCCGGTGTGGTATATAGCGTTTGCCGTCCGGTGGGAAATGTCAGCGCGACGTCTACATATACACCATTCCGCAGGATGGCAAAATCCCAGAGTATACTGTATATACTCGTGGCTCACGGAGAGATTGGGGGTATATGTATGTATTCCTTACTCGCAACCCTCTTGGAACTGTCACGCCTATAGTCGCACTCCGACAACTCGAATTATAATATTTTACTGGGGTCAACTCTGGATGAATGCGTGATGGGGTTTGTTCAACCGGAAAATAGGCAAAAATTTTATCCACTGGGAATTCAAAACAATTTTTCTAAAAAAAAAAAAAAAAAAAAAAAAAAACCATTACGGTAAAAAATCTAACGAATTTCCGGCGAAATTTGTAACTGTTTCCTGCTGTAGAAACTCTCGAAAAACGATGAGATCAGGTGTATCGTGGCTTTGCCCATTCATCTCCAAAATTCAGCAAAGTTTTTTCGCGTACTAACGGCACGTAACTTCAAAACGACGAAATAAAGGGACACGGCAATCGAGGGGGAGAGTTAAGGTGATGAGTGAGGAATTCGGAAAATATCGAATTTTCACGTACAACGATCGAGGGAGAGATAAAAAAAGAATTGGCGAGCGCACGTTACGAAGGGCCACAGGTGAGAACGGAAGTTCTTCGCTGTAGGAGAAAAAGACCAGAGGGATGGAAAAGCTTCGATCGGAGATAGGATCGCATCTAATCCTCAGACTTGACCTCCTAACGCTATCAAAGAGAGTTCTTCTCACTTCTCGTCGGTAATGACGTTATGTAACCCGATTTGTCGTCTCCGCGAACGTGCCGAAGAACGTGAACCACTTTTGTGCTCTCGACGATTCTGCAATCTTCGTTTTATTATCCACTTCTTGACTATCCAGGAATTTCCGTTACCGTATAAAAAGCCCGAATATTAAAAAACATTTTTGTTCGGCTGTTTTTTTTTTATCATTAAACAGGTTGAAGATTAATATCAACCGGACGTATATGTTATTCGAGACTGCAAACGGATGTCACGTCGATGCCACACAATCGTCCCGAAAACCAAATCTTTCCGAAGCGTTTGCTGCCCCATTGTCAAGACACTCGAGATGATAACAAACAAAAGCTCCGAACAATCGGGAATGATTCCGCGAACGATGAATTTATTTCAAACATGAAAAATCTCCAAACGCAAAAAAATTTGCTTTGTTTTCTCATCGTTTGTCGGGTAAATAAAATGGTGTCCCTCTTTGTGTAAAAGCAATGCGATGTTTTTTTTTCGCAGATCACGAAACCGCCGCTTATTTTATTTACTGTTCAATGTCAAAATTTGCAGTCGGAAAAAAAGTCATATTTTTAACGTTCACAATAAGCAAAGCTTTCCGAAACGGGAGTGAACGCTGTTGCAAAAATAAAAAAATCAGATGTCTGTTTTTGTTCGAAATGTAAATTTCGGACTCTATTTTTCGTTTTCGAAATGCCGGAGAGAATGAAAATTCACCTGTCCGGCAAACAGTACATCGTACCAGTGAATTCGAATTGCAATGCTGTAATGTGAACGTTCCTGATGTGGTTTCGGAGTCCGGCAACTACAGTCTCTACAACAAGCCTTGTGTATGCTCTGCGGTGGAAGTACCGTCGAGAACATTTCGCCCCACGGGTCGTAGAAACGTTTGCATCACAACCGGGCTAATACGAGATTACAGACTACTGTACAGTTGGACATCGAGGGCACTAGCTAATCAAACACCTATTTTTTTCTTAACCTTCCCGCATCGCTTCGCTTCATTAATCCAAAGCCCAAAGCGGCAACGAATCTTCCCTTCCGCCGATTTGATGCGCCAATTTACTTGTCTCCAAATAATTTAAAATAACAAAAATCAGTGTCCCACTTAACGATCTTTCGCTATTCGAGACATTTTTTTTTATCCGTTGTTTTTTTTTTGCGCACGAAAAAAATGGTAAAAATTTTAAAAATTACACCTTTTTTTGAGATCTAAAGGGGTAAATTTTAAAAAATTCAATATTTTCTGGAAATACCTCGAGCCAATTTTAAACCCATGTGTTGTGTTTTAGGGTTAACATTGTTGTATTAAACTAATCAACTCATTAGACGGTGTTACGATTATATTTCATACCGCAACATGGGGAACACTAGCCGGAAGCTCAGTGTAAGCGGCATTGTATTTAGTCTGTATAGAGCTCTAAATATCCACGCGCGTGTATGTTATGTCCGCGCGTTCATAAATAGACGACAGATATTTATTATAGAAACATGGAGATTCTTGATCGAAGAAGAACAATGGTTCCAATGATGCAAACACGGGACGCCCCGAACAGTTATCCCCCCGTTGAAAATACATTTGAATTCACCCCCTGCGGGTCATTGTGCCGATTCGGGCGTTAAATCGACGATGATTCTCGCCTCCGCCCAATAACTACAAAACTCGCGCTCAACTGATCATTGAAATATTAATTTTCCCAAAACGAATTTTCAATCCGTCGTTCTCTCATTTCCGTAAACAACGACTGATCGATGTTGCAAATAATCGGAACTGTAAAGCGTGTCGTAAAAAATGTTTTTTTACGAAGACGAGAATTGGAAATTGAACGATTGTAAAACTTTTTTCGCGTCTGAACGAAAATAAAAAAAAGAAAAAAAAAAGTCGCGCTCCCTTTCTCTCGATGTGGACGGAGCTATGTTGATTGCCCGACGCTTGGTATATCTGTCTCGCGGGGCAGTCATCCACCGTGCAATCCCTCGAACGGGAATCTCTCTCTCCTACCCCTCTCTCATCTCTCCCACGCCCCCGTATAACCCTGTGGCCGTTCGTGCGCGCTAGGGATTTCGTGCCGCACGAGCGGAGACCAGGCCTTCCCGCCAGTGGCTCCGATTTTATAATTTACTCGGCTCGACTTTAACGATACGACCCGTTAATCTCCGAACGATTGGGTTGTAAATGCTTATACGCTCGTTAAGCACACCCACACCTACCCTGAATACTCTGGTTCTCTGTACCATCCTCGGGTGAATGGGGTACTTTACCGCCGGTGTGAATCGGCTTTATTTTAACAGGCCGATTTTACTCTACGCCTCGTTAAATCCGTTCAATATATACTATTGTAATTTTTATCGTATTTTTTTTTTTTTTTTTTTTTTTTTTTTTTTCGATAAAACACGATTAATTCAATCGAAAACGATGAAACACGAAAAATCTTGGAGTTTGCGGCTGTAAATACTCATATTTATGCATCGCGATAAGCGCAATGGAGCTGCAAGCGATGGGGGATGAATAAGTAGGACACGTCAACAGGTTCCTCGGAAGATACAACATTTCGTATATAGCATTTCTACGATGTTTGATCTCTCGATTGAATCATACAGCCAATAACTGGCCACGTTTACGCCCCACATTGGCAACTCCTTTGGGAAATATCGAGGCCTCTCTCAATGGTCCGAGCCTCGTGCAGCAGCAGTCTTACGACTTCTTAACTTCTCGTATCTCTGCGCTGTAGCTTACCGTCCCTCGCGTTCTCCTTTACATCATATTGCAGACCACAGTTCTCTTGGGACGACTTTTTTTTTTTACACACATTTCTTTCGTCATTTTGCCTCAACGTCAGCCAAAGCCCGAAGGCAATAATCGCGTTCATCGCCTATATTCCCGATAAAAAATAAATGTGTAACCCACTGAATGGGGAAAAAAAAAACACTTCCACGCAGATGACCAAAAATCATTTTTTTTTTGGGTTCAACGAGCTTTTAATCTGTGTACCCGTTCTCGACAATCATAAAGAAGGTGTGCTGACGATGATGCGATATTAAGCGAGAAGTTTCCATAGCATTTTATTCGATTTACACAGAAATGAGCGATATGGCTAAATGCATCAATTAACTGCACAAACACATCGATTTTAGTTAAACTGTTTGCTCGCTTGTGACTCATTTCACAGCGACGACCCATCCCCCTTCAGTTAATTTAACTCGACTCTATTTATAGCCAAACGATTCGTATCATTCATATGGAAGGGAATAAACGAATTTCAGACTGTATCCAAGTTTAAAAAAATTCATTATATTTAGAGGGTCGTATTTCCATTACCGCTTGGAGACGCTAACAAAAATGACGATGTGTCGTGCAGTCTTCGCCATTGGATAAAAATATCATTTGGTAATTAGAAAAATTCATCAACAATACCATTTTTCTTCGTATTTTTTTTTTAGTTATGTCAGTTATTTTTGGACACGAAATTGGTGGAAATTTGACCCGAAATTTATGATGACAGAGATACTATTCTTATCTGTGTATATATGCGCTCGAGAGTAATCATTACAATAGGCACATGGTGTCCTCGCGTACAATGCATGTCCCCGTAGATACACACGCTATGTTCGAAATTAGATATATATCTATAGATTGAAATGGGATAGGATTAGATATAGGGTATGGGATGCGGTGTGTTCGGCATAGAGATGCTACTTGTGACCAGAAGCAGAGGGTATGCTACTGGTCGCAAGTGGCACTAATCTGTTGGCTCGTGTCTCTCGGTGGAGTCCCGGTGGGCTTCGAGGCCCTGCAGCCCCTTGAAATATTTAGTGCCCCGAGTACGGAAGCAGCTACGGTAACCCTGGTCTACATAGAGCCGAAGCCTATCTCTCGCAAAGCATAGACTAGCATAGCATTGACACTGTCGTACATATGCATTTTCTCACTATGCGCAACTCGCATATCTACTTGCATTTTCGGCTTCGGAAAATCTGCTCCACTTCCGATCGTTTCTCTATATATTTTATTTTATTTATCAATTATTCTGATTGTACGAAATCGAATTATAGATAACTTGAATACCATTTCGCGACTATCGGCAATGGAATTATGTATGAGAAAAAAAAAAAATTTCGATAGATTTTTATAAAAATGACGAAGAAACGTCGATACACGTTATCTGAAATGTTATGGCGGAGTTATTGGCTTCGGAAATATATAATGAAAATTCTGGGATTGAGAGGGAAAAAAAAAAATAACAAAGTGGTAAAAAGAGACTTTCTCATTTATTGTGGAAAGCTGAGAATGGTCTATGTAAGGGCTCCGGAGAAGGTGCGCGCAATGCTTTCACGCGAGAGAAGTCACGTTGGCGAGTCGAGTTTCTCGTATGGTACGCGGTATAGAGACGCGATGCTAGACGCGGTGGAAAACGAGTTGGTAACGAGTTCGGTAATTCGAAAACGACCTCCTGCCGTTCAACCCGCCTTTCTACGCCCAACTCTCTCCTCTCTCTTTATCTCTCTCTCTCTCGTTCTCGTTATTCAATGCTTTTTCTACCCCTCTGCACACACTCCCGCAGCCATTCGCGATTTCTGTAACTCTTTTTTGCTGCTATACGAACGTACGGCATGTCGAGGGGATGCAACAACATCGAAAATCATTCGTAGCGTCTGTGGTAAATTTCAGTGAAACGAAAAACGTTAAAAAATGACGCAACATAATTTATTTACCGAACCTAAACGATAATAAATGAATACAAGAGAAACGATAGAAAAAAAAACGGTATATGGATCGTCACTGTTACACAAAAATAAGCTTTCCTTTGAAGATTTTCATCAGCAGTGTATAACTTTTTTTTTTTGTAACTTGTCCCGTTTTCGCTCGTCATGCGCCGAGAATGTTGTTGCATTTTTTTTTTATTTATTTATTTTTTTTTTCGGTCGCCCATTTACCTAAGGTTTATCTTCGAGGTTTTAATTTTGGAATTTTCACGTTTTTTTTTTTCTTTTCCTCGTTCGCCGTTACGTACGTTCATTTCTCCAGTTCTCTCTTTCTCTCTAACAGTTTTTCCTCTATAGTTCGTGGCTTCTCCTCTCCGAAGCTTTATGCCCCCGCGAAAGGCATAATTACCCGCGAGGGACGGGAGGGGAGGAGAGGGCCGGTTGCATTGAATATTTCAGACCAGTCGGCTACAGCAAAAATATAAAACGAACCGCAGCGAAGCCCGTTGGGGCTGAAGAGAACGAGAGGGAGAGCTGCTAGAGAGTAGCTAGGAGAGGATGAGCGGAAGGCGCGGAAGGGTGGAAAAACGTCGGGGGGTTTGGGAACGCTCGACGGTTCGAGGCCTTCGGGCTACAGCCAGGGATTAGGAGAAAAGTTATGTCAGGCATTTTGCGGGTAGCTTTGCATAAGTTCTACCTTTCTCCTTTCCACCCTCCCGCTCGTTCACCTTTCTCTTCTGTTACTACCTTCTCCCTTCCCTCGTTCTCTAGCTGTGCGACAGAAATTCTCTCTCTCTTCGTTTCTCTCTTCAGCCGAAAGCACTGGGCAAAACGGCAACGCGTCCGCGGTACCTACAACACTCGGCTACGTGCGCGACAGTGTGGCAGCGCATCGTCGTAGGGGCTAACCAGCGTCAACTCTCTCTCCTGCTTCTCTATACTTCGCAGAACGGTGCGGCCAGAGGCGCGCTCGCTACCCTTGCGGCGGCTTAACACTGATTACTCGGACGCTAATTTGCAAATAAGAAGAGACTTGGGTGTACTTCCACACGGGGCCATAGCCCCGCGTGGACGGTCATCAAGAGTTCACATTTCTCCGGGCTCTCGCTCTCGTTAGCACTATGCATTATCTAGTTTACCTCGGCGCTATCGCTAACACTCCGAGAATATAAGCCACACGCTTCTCGCGTTATAACTACGTTTAGGAATGAACTCTTATTATTCTAAGATAACTCGAACCTCCGCGAAATTATTACGGATCGTAGCAATTTTTTTTTTTTAATATATATACGAATTTGTTTTATCATCGAGACTATGCGGAGCAATGACCTGACGATTAAGCATCACGTGGGATCAGACGAAAGGGGGTTTAACGCGTTTTTGCGTCTCGTTGACTGTTTCAGGATGCAACGAGGACAAGCGAACTGGTCGGACGAACCTGGAAATTCAAACAGCATGAATCGCCAGACGCAAAGCGGAAGTGGAAGCGCCACTGTTGGAACGAGACAAACGCCGACCACCTCGTCGAGAACTTGTACACCGCAACACGACGAACATCCACACACGTGCAATGGATTCAGACTCGGGCTTTACGGATGGCGAAAGAGATGCCTGTACTCACTGGTTCTCGGACTAATGATAATGGTCATCCTGAACCTCGCTTTGACCCTTTGGCTTCTCAAGGTCATGGAATTCAGTTCCGTAAGTGTCTTAATAATCTTTTCCGATCTCATTATCAAATAATAATGATAATAATAATAATAATAATAAAATATTGAATTCAAGTTTATCATCGAAAAAAGTAACGATTTTTCGATGTCATTGAAATTTACGCGAAAATTGTCGAAAAAAAAAAAATTGCATTCGTAAGATTGCGAGCGATGAAAACTTTTGACGCGATTCAGTTCGATCGAATTTAATCGAAGAATTTCCGAAAATAGTTAAACCGTAGTCGGGAAATCTTATTCGTGGAATTAAAGTGAAAAAAAAAAAGAAAGAAAAAAAAATGAATGAATTAAAAGAGAGTGAGAGACGTGAATAAGCGTTGGGTAAAGGTAGCTTTCGTAGCAACGGGGCTCCGAGACACGAGGGAAAGACCGGTAACTTTTCGACAGCTATTAAAGCCGACTTCTGTCTTGCGGCTTAAAATTAGTTTCGCCCGAGTTACCGCGCCGAATAACAGGCCTTGCCGTCGTGCTTGCTTCCGTTTTCCTCCTCGGCATATATATATAAGCGCGAGAAAGGGAACGAAGGAACGAGAAGCCAAAGGAACGGCAGCCTCGACACGCCGGAGAGGAGCGCCGCGGCACACAGCTACCTCGATGCGAAGCTTCTCTTGCTCTTCAAGAACGCGGGCCAAACGAGAGCGACGGGAGAGCAAGAACGATGCTTAATATAATTTCGCGTAATTGCCGAAGCCATGGCGTAATCCATCCACCTTGTTTTATACTTACCCGGAGCTTTCGTGGGCTTTCTTTTATGGGTCAATTGGTAGTACAACGGTAAAACTCCGAGATAAGTAAACCATACGAAATCGATTTCGAAAGTTTGAAAATAAAAAAGATTCTATCGCAATTATAATTATAATTTCTGAATGCGGAGCTCCTTAGAGATCGAAAATAACGAGAAATTCACTTTTTTTTTTTTATTATTTATTTTTGAAGAAATGGATATCTTCGGTTCGCAAATGGACGCGAGACAAAAATAACTGAACTCGATATCTCAGTTTAAGATATTTGTCGACCTACTTTTTCTCTCCTATATACGGAAGAACCGGTAAATTCGATATGTAATTCAAGAGGTGACGTTCGATATCAACATTTTATTCGAAAATTGTTTTTCTTTTTTTTTTTTTTTTTTTAACGGAGAAAATATTAAATTTAGTAGTTTCCCACGATAAACTTCGATTAACAATTCATATCGTCTATTCTGACGTATCGATGCTACGGAATCGACTACCTTTGAGTCCTAATATTACCACGTATATCGCGCGTCGAATTATAAATCAATCATATGTCGAATTTCGACGCTTTATTGACAAATTCGGAAAATTGAGATATCGACAATTTTTTAAATTGAGAAATCGTAAAATTTCGTATTAATGTGTAATGGATATCAGCTTACGACACTCGCGTTCAATGAGTTTCATTCATTTTACTTCGACATAATAACTCGGGGAATAAAAATGTTCTTATATAAAATAAAAACTGATGTCAAACGTCGAATTTTTCATCGATAAATCGTCAAACATCGACATTCCATGACGAAAATTCGACAAATTTAGATATCAGGCATTTGGTAGCGTGCGCTTGTGAGTATTAACCGTTTAAACGGGTCATGTGAAGTCGAACCCAATGCGATCGTCACGAGGGAGGAACTGTTTCGGATCCGTCGAATCGATTCTGAATTTAGAAACCTTTCCAACGTCCGCACGTCATGCCGCGCAGCATACGTGTAACTGCGCCCTTTCGTCAAGCAGATATTCGGATATTCTATCATTTCGCCGAGTAATATCCTTCGACGACGTTAAATAATTTTTTATCACCTATCCTTCGCAATATTATAGATATTTCACACTCCGCAGCCTCACAATTTTCGTTACTGTCTTCGTAACTATATTATTTAACGCGAGTAATGAAATAGTTCGCGTTATCAAATATCAATATTATTGGAATATCGACAGCGAATAAAACTTGTTACACGTGTTATACGCCGATCCGCGACGCTTCCCTCCGTCAACCATATTTATCCATAAAAAAAAAAAGCAAAAAAAAAAAAAGCAAAAAAAAAAAAACAAAAAAAATGCTTATCGAATATAGCAGTTTCATCTCGTTGAATGATCCAAACACACTGTGCAAAGCTAAATTCGACGGGAATTGAGTATCAATCCGTAAGTGAGAAGTCGGCGAGCGACGAGAGAGAGTCTTCCTGCCCCCCTATCTCACAGAATATCCCGTGGGAAATGTAAGCTCTCTCCTACTTATTTTTCTCCCTGTATTTCTCCTCCCTCTTCGCGAACAGGCTATCTTCATCCGGTCCCACGCCAGAATCCCAGTCTCGTTTTCGCGAGGCGTTCCTCCTCACACCTCTACTTTTCCCTCGAAGCTCTTTTCTCCCTCGAGCTACGAGCTATTTCTCTTCGATGATACTTTGCGTTTCTCAAAAAAAAAAACGAAAAAAAACTCCCCGACACACGCAAATGCACGTGAGTCAAGTGCCTATTTGAACGAGCGAAATCGTTACCAACAGCTTCATTCTAAAACATTAGACAATACCCAATGCTTTATAGCCGCTATATTACTTCTCCCCGTGTGGCTGTTAACTGCGGTACAGAGTTGCGTATTGTCGTTTACGCGTATACCCTCGTAATACCGAGCATAATATTAGGTCAAGTGGAAGAAGGGGCAATAGTTTTGCAAGACACGAGAGAGGGTGAGAGAGGACGGGGGGAGGGTGGACGACATAACCAGAGGCACGTTATGCCGGACAGCATGGTATATTGGCAGTAAAGGCTTACATGGACGCCTATATCGGAGAGATAGGTTACAGGGGGTGTGTGTGAGCGTCTATGTGGGGTTGAAAATGTCGGGTTGAGTCCTCGAGTCTCGCCGTCGCGTTGCGCCTACCTAATACCTACGAGCGACGCCGCTGACTCGACCCCCATAACCCCTCCCCATATCTATAGATCTACCATCTCTCTGACTATATAGTTTTGCCCTTGCAATGGATATGTATATACGTATAGAAACGAAGCCGAGCCATCCTCGGGGTGCACCCCCAGTACTAAAGGATATCCATTATAGTGCCGCGCCACCAAGTGCAAGTGCAATATAGCGGCTACGCCGGGTGCCATGAATTTTGAGCGTATAACGTGTATAAACGTACACGAGCGACCTATACCTTTCCTTATGCCCTCCGCACTATCTCCCTCTCGACCCTTTTCCTCTTCGTCCACAACGGGAAGTACACGTTGGCATAAGTATACGTACGCGTCTCTAAAGCTAAACTATAGGACGCTTACTGTTGATAGAACCGCGGGAACTACTGTGTGTGTCCATTATGCAGTTTGCAACCCGAAACATAAATGCAAAGGTAATATAGTATCAGTGAGATTGCTATGTAGTCTTTAGGTTGTAAAAGTAAATTTTATGAGATCGGGGGATGAGAGGGTGTACGTGTTTTGAGGAATTCTCGCGAGCAACTTTAATCGCGCGGTGAACCGATGATAATTTATTTTATTTACTATTATTTATGTTGCGCTTGAATTTATGTTAGGGTTGTCGTCGTTATTGGATTTGGGAAGGAAATTTTTTATTTTATTTTTTTTTTCTTGATGGAAACCGCGCGGAACTGATAGGTTTTTTTTTAATTAATTGGATGATTAATAATTATTGAGATTTGAAGTAATCATCGATTAATTACGGCGGTCACTCGCGTTACATCGATTGTTCATGGGTATCAAATATTAATTGAAACAAAAATGAATCAACACGTTTTAACGGAAAAAAATATATATGAGCGAAGAATATATCGAAAATATGGTTACCGCTTTAATTTAAGTAATAATAATTTAAGTAAATAATATTTCGATGGATGGAAGAAATGAATTTCCAGATATGTTGGTTTGCTATATTTGTACATGGAAATTAAATCTGTGCAAAAAATATATAAGAAATATTTTCGAAATATATTAAAAAATTTATAAAATTCGATATTTTTATGATACAAATATTAATGATATTCATTGTTATACATTTTTCGACGAAAATATATTTACGCTATACGCAATGTATATTCTTCCAAAAATGTCTAACAATTAATAACATTATTATTTTTATTGTATAAAAATGGCAAACTGTATATAGCGTACGTATATTTTCGATATACTTTTTTGTCTGTGTGGGTAAATCCCCTGTCGGTCTCCGGAAATAGAATTTCTCATTCCATCCACAACGAAGACACGAATAATTTCTCGATCAGTTTTGAGTACAAAAGTTGACACGCGACGTAAATAGAGTAACTGCAAGGAGGCGGTTCTTCTTCGAGTTTTTAGAAATGTTTGGTATAAGAAATGGTAGTTAGGTGAGAATGCGGATTCCCGGTGTTCGTTACGGGGCAATAATATTTTTTTTTAGAGTTCAACTCGTCACCAATTTTTTTTTTTTTTGTAATAACTTTGTAATATCCGACAAAAACTAACCTTAAAGTGACCTATTTCTTTCGAGTAAAAGTGCAAATACGATACGTAAATATATTTTTCGAAATACAACTCAAAAAAAACTCTAAAATATTTTTTTCGACTTTGGTAACCAATTTATCAAAAATATTACTTTGTCATTGCCGCTAAATCCGCTTTACAGTTTCACCAAATTTAAAGCGTCCGATAATTTCTGCTCGAAATAATATATTAACTGTGTAATGAAATTAAGAATTTTTCTAACAAGATCGATCCTTCAGCAATTTCGATTATTTCCATCCGCTCAATATCCATGAAGCATCCGTTAAGTATCAATAATTAAAAAATTCAATTAGTAAGTTTAAAAACCGAAAATTCACATATCACCGAGAAAGCGGTATAAGGGCAATGGATGCGCATACATCGCGTCGCGATATTGAGTGCAAGCGATAGATGATAAAAGACGAAGAAAAATAATCATTGCTATAGGTGTAGAGTTACGGTGAAAACGCGAAGGAACAGAGACGAAGAAGGAACGGAATATTATAGTAGATAGCGAAAACGACGCGAGAAGCGGGACAATTCGGTGAGGATGCCTGTCTGCCTGCCTGCATTAATGATGCCTTCGGGCTGTAGCCCAGGCTTACCGCGGAACGTTGGCATTTATGCAATTGCTTCCATTAGAAAATATGAAATATATTATATTATAAATAAAGCCCTTGCGGTCGGTGAGCGCCGATGTGCTGGAAGAAGAATGGCTTACTTCCAAGACGATTCGGCTTTGTCGGCTCGACGATTATTTCGCTTTTGTTATTCACGCGGACGTAAGACGTACACTATACCCTCTTTCTTCACATTTTTTTCTATATTTTTTTATAATTTCACGATTTTCTTCGCGTTTCTATGCGACATACAAAAACCTATTGCATCACGTCGTCTCGCAGTCGTGCGGAAATTTGAAGCTCGGAACGCAGGAGGTTTGAGTAATGAGAGCCGGATGTACAGAGTAACTATCGTGTGTTCGTATACTCGTAGATAGTCGACAGTTGGCGGGAAGGTCCGTTGGAAAGCTGTGCAGACAGTAATGCACCACACATAATTATCCTCGGGTGAACGGACTTCTCGGCTAACTTCTGTTAGCGAGTAATCCGAGTCCATTCCGTTCCGTATACGGAGTAACAGAAAATTAGCCGAAAGGGAGAGACATTGTCAATTGCATGTTATTCGAGATTTCCGCAGCAGCGCTGCTGTGAAACTCGTGTTTTTCATCATTTTGTTCGTTTTCGTCGAATAACTCAAATACGCTGAGAGATATTAGTTTATAAATGCGGGCGATGGTAATCGTGACGAAATATCTGCATGATAAGGAAAGAGACAATCGCGATGAATATCGATTATCGGGTAAAGTTATTGTTTTTAAAAAACGTTAAAATTAAACGAGTCGAAGTGGCCGCGTCTGGTCGCGAAGATCACGTCTGTGTACTTTAATGTACCAAAGCGCCTACTTACCGAAGCACCCAACGAGACCCCAACGTTCGTTAGTTCGCTTTCGGTGAAAATTAATTTTCATAATTATTATCGGCCCCCGCGTCATTTGCCTCGTACGTGAGGCTGCAGTTAAGCTCTTACAAATTTGAATTATGCCGTTGGACAGGAAATTATTATTAGCGCCCGAGCAGTTAATCGTTCGCCTGCGCCAGCAACCTTTACCCTTCGAAAGACCGACCTCCCACCCTCGATACTCTCTGTCTCTCTCTCTCTCTCTCGAAACGCGAAAGGTATACGGAATGACCTATTCCAGTTGTACCGAATGACCTATTCTACGGTTGTAAGGGCAGACGATATTTAAAAAATATCGCGTAATTATTTATACCGTCGCCATTTTGTCGCAGTGCTTTGAGAAAAAAAATCTGTCGGGACGATAAATTTATTTATGAAAATCTGAAATAAATAGTTCGTAACATATATCGAATTAAATAAATAAATATAATTTAAAAAAAAACAGTTTTTTTGATAAATACGCAATTACAAATAAAAAGTTCTACAAAATCAGCAGTGACGATCCCGAGAATTTTATCGAAAAATTGCGGGTTACCAGAATTAAAAAAAAGAATTACTTCGTTTTAGTTTTTCGAGGAAAAACACCTGTGCAAATTTATTTATGGGAATCTAAAATAAATAGTTCATAACACAAAAAAAAAAGTTTTTGAATAAATACGCAACAGAAAAAAAAATACACAAATTCTACAAAGTCACGAGTGACGATTTCGGGGATTTTATCGAAAAATTAACGGTTAACGAACTTTTGAAAAATAAAAAAAAATCGCGATAGATCGACGGGCATCGTATTTATTTTCTGTACAATTTGGCTAATCGGCGAATTGGCTTCGTAGCGTATGCCGGTGGTATAACTACCGTTGGGCAATCTGCAACCGCAAGCATCGGGGCGATCGCTGATCGCCAACTTGGAAAGGTCCAGTATCCCCGAAGCTTATAAACACATAGACACGCGAAACACAGACGCGCGTATACCCACACAGTTTAGACTTTGCAGGACAGTTTTCCTGGCGAAACGCCCATCCAACGAAATTCTCTCTCTCTCTCCAGGCATCTCGAACGATTCGACGTTATAGATACATAGACTCGTACGCTCTTAGTCCCATTATAATGTAAGCCGCAGTGTATATCGGTAACAGTATCCGTTGCCAAGTAAGGACGCTGTTCTATGTGTGTATATAATATATATCTATCTATATATGTATCCAGAAGTATAGATATATACACATAGCGAGGTATACCAGTCGTGCGTAGTGTGGCAATTGCTTCCGATCGAGTGGCCAATCATCGGAAACCAATAAAGCCACCGCGTAGCTTACACAATCCCCTGCATCTCTCTCATTCTGTATCTCACTCTTATATCCTCATCTCCCTCAGTCCTTTATGAAATAGTCGTGTCGCGACACACAGAGATTACAAAAGATTCGAGTCAAATCAATTCAACGGTTTTTATTTTATTTACTCATCATAAAATAATATTTATCATCAGTCCCTTGCAAACAGTTCTTCAAGCTATCGAAGAATTTCATTTTATGAAAAATCGAGTGATGTATTGGATTTTTCTTTCGCTTCCAGGAGGGCATTGGTTCACTGAAAGTGGTACCGGGAGGTGTAGAACTGAGCGGACAAGCGGCAATTCTCGACGCGCTAATAGCGTCGAGTGTGAGTTCGCGAAGAGGAAAAAATCTTGTACTCGAATCGTGGAGCAACTTTACTGCATCGGCGAGATCGCACGACGGTCGACTTCTCGCAAGACTCACTCTCGGTACGAAAAAATCGCGGCGCAAAAAAAAAAACGAAAAAATTGCATTTATTTTTCGTGAAAAATTTCACCGTCGTCTATTTTTCTGTATCATCGATTTACAGGTGAGGATCGATTGGACTGCGTGTCGAGAGGCTTTCGGATAACGGATCCACGAGGGGGAGTATTATTTTCCGCGGATCGGGAACAAGTAGTTGTCGGGGCGGAGATGCTGCGAGTGACCGGCATCGGTGGTGCCGTATTTCGCGGAAGCGTACAGACGCCTCTCGTTCGCGCGGAGTCTGGTCATCCGCTCAGGTAATTCTTTAAATAAATTTCCCAATAATATTCCCATCCAATAGCTATAACTATGCATACAAATTTTACACAAATAAGTAAAGAAAAAAAAAAAGAAAAAAAAAAGACGAAAGCTTTAATGTTCGTTTATCGTCATTCGAAGACAAGTTGACTAAAAAAAAAAAACGAGTTAATTCTATTCGTCGGCATTCGCTAACCCCGTCGTGATAAACTTCTTTCGTTATATCCTTTGCCATTAGAATCCGTGAAATAGTAGAAAGGACTAACGCGACTCTAACCGACGAGCGAATAACAACGCATCGTAATACCCGCGATATCCACCTTTCTTCAGCATCGATTTCCTAGCGAAATCGTTTAGTTCGGCAACGTAAGGATCTTTCTCCCGCTCGCCTATCACTCGAACTTTCCTTTCTATCGTCTGCAATAAGCTCTTTTTACCCGCGTGTTATACTCGATAGAATAGACATGCGTGCGAGTGGTGCACATGCCGACGTACGTATAACAAGTTAGCATTGGATACGTTGCGGCCGCGGCATCCAACTCGTATTACAGTCCCTCCCCCCATCGGGCGATATAGCTCTCGGCTGCCCGAGAAAACCGGAAACGTGTACGTGTGGGTGGTCCCGACTGTGGGAGGAGGGAGAAAAAGAGATAGAAACGCGAAAGAGCGAAAAGCTCGTAGGCGCCGTTGCCGCACAATCTCGCGCAGTTATTGATAGCGTCGAGCAATTTACAGACGGATTTACGATTACAATAAAACTTTGCTCGGGCGGAAAATTATATTCATAGGATTGGATTTTCGCCAGATATGAAATACCGTTGGCTATATGGGTTTCGAAGCTCGAATTATAGGTATATACTACGCGAAAGCACGGTGAAGGAGGTTTTCAAGGTGCATCTCTTCTCTATACAGCGGGGTTTTAGTCTGTATGTATGTTGCAGGATAGAAAGCAGTAGGGTAGGTACCGAACGTATCTTAAGACGAGGGGTTGGTATATATGGACCGGGGGAGTCCTACCGAGAGATAGTAAGTGCATCAGCAGGCGAGTAAAAGTCGGGAGCTGCTGTAGCAGCCGCCGTTTTCTTCTCTCTGCAGTACTCCTCTCTCCCTTTCTCTCTCTCTCTCTCTCTATTCGACCTCTCGGTATATAGTTATTCTCTCGATCTTTCTTTTTTCCTTCATGCAGTTCGTACAGCTCGCGTCTCATTCTTAGCTTTACGTATCAGCTTCCGTTATATAGATACAGAGAGTGCTGCTAGCGTTAGCAGCAGCAGCAACGTTGTCCTTCTTACCGAACGAAAGAATCGATTATTGCCGCTTTCCCACGGACTTTTTTTCTACCCCTCCGCCAACTCCTCTCGCAGTTCTCTGTACCCGACTTCAATGCACCCTATACTCGGGTCAAAGAGCGGGGGATATAAAGCCTCGCGGTATCCGGTTGCCCGACGAACCACGCTGCACTCTTCGAAACCTCACCATCCTCTCTATATTCTCTCATTCCAATGCCGTTCGAATGACTCTCCGATTTCTTTCGAGCCGAAAGGGGATTCCATCGAAAATCCTGGGCCACTCGATACCTCGTCTTTGTCGGGATTTTCGCTTTGATATATACATACGGCGCTACTCTACCAAAGTCCTTAATTCTACGAACACCTATTCGGTGATGTAACTTGCGGCGAATAGACTACTTGCGGATTATTTCGACCAGAAAATAATTGTTTAATTACTATTTTTTCGGCATTTATATACGAAGAAATATATACGAAAGAAGTTGATGTTGCGATAATGAGGATTTAATGATTCGCTTTTCGCAAACTACAGTCGATTTCCGTTATTGCAAAAAAAATTACGGAATTTAAATTTGCATATCGCTTCCTCATTTAATTTTTAATATCGATTACAAAGTTTTACTATTAGTAAGTTATTTAATCAAATTCTGCTTCATTAGAGAGAAAGCTTCGTAATCAACGTTATAAATGAAATAAGGAATCGATGTGCGAATCTAATTTGCACAGTTTTTTTTTTTTCAAATTCCAGACTAATTCTAAATATTAGCGAAAAAGAATCCAATCGTCGAATCGTCCAGTAGTCATTTTTTTATTTATGAAGAAATTCAATTTATAAAGATTTACATTTTTTCGAACGCGTCTCACGCACACATCCAAATATTTTTTCAAAATGTAATTTTTCGACGATTTGGAACATTCTGAATACGATTTCCACCGAAAATACGAAAAAAAAAAAAAAAAATCCATAAAAACGAAGTATCCTCTCCGAGAAACCAAAATTAAATCGACTGCTACAGTTCTAAGTGTTCCTTTTAATAATTCTTTTAAAAGGAACTCATTATAGCGTCGATGGTGCCACTAATAGAGGAATTTCATAAATGTTCACAGATTAGAATCGGCTACGCGTTCCTTGGAAATAAAATCACCGGAACGCGTAGTTATAGAGTCGCGTGCCGGCGAGATATCAGCCTCATCACTCGCGGATTTGACGCTCCAGAGCGTCGAGGGTGCAATACGCTTTAATTCAAAATCCGTCTTCCTCGAGGGTCTCAAAAGTGCCGCTCCTGTACAGCCACGTCACACAACGAGGGAGCAAAAAACTCAGCAACAGCAGCAGCAACAGCAGACACAGAGAAACGGAAGATCATCGAGTTCCGGAACGAGAGAGTCGAGTATATATCAATTGTGTGTCTGTGCCAATGGCAAATTGTTCCTCGCCAAACCGGAGGGAATATGTCAAGCGGACAAAACGATCTGCTAATGTTTACTCCCCTCCCGAACCGAAAAAACTTGATACTTTATTTTTTTTCCCTCCCCACCTGCAAAAGTGAATGAATGGTGTGAACTGCGAATATTGATATACGTTGAAACGATTTACGATACGTGTTGAATCTCCGCGGCGCGAGTCACGATGAGATACAAATATTGTTTATTTGCGAATAAAAAAAAAAAAAAAAAAAAATGAAGAAACGAAAAAAAAAAAAAAAGAAATAAGTTGAAAAACTGATTGTAAGACGTTATAGGAGACTATAGAAGAAGAGAAAGATTGTGTGCAATGTGTCTTGGAGAACGTGATACGGAAAGAGTGATGAGCTAAAGAATCTTCGGTACCGTGTACCCGTGAAAGCGTAGGAACGGCGCTGATGCTAACCCCCGCGATGTATATCTTGTATATCAATAAAAAAAACATGCAATTATCGTTGATCGCCGACTGTTTAATCAATCAATCCTCTTCCTCGTATTTTCATTTACCGTTCGATAAAAAAACGTTTTTAAAGATTTTTCGACGTCTTTATAATATTTCGTACAATTTATTCGCAATGAGAGCAAATAAAAATTTTGCATGAAATTTGATTCATTAAAGTAATTGAGTTGAAAACATTTGTTCGGGAAACCATTGAAGAAATTAGTAGAATATAATTAGATTGTAAAAAAAAAAAAAATTCGGTTCAATTCATAGAAAAAATGAGTAAATTATCGTCATTTTGCAAAAAAAAAAAAAAAAAAAATTTCGTTTAAAAATTCGATTCCCCAAAAGCGAAAGCTTCAATTTCCAAAATTATTGATTCATACAAAAAATGAGTAAATTAAAAAAAAAAAAAAGAAAAAAACTTTAATTATTCATCGAAACTTTTGGAAACTTTAAAACTTCGAAACATTTCGAAACTCGAAAACTTCGAAACTTTTTTTTTTTGGCTATAAAAAAAAATGACTGATCGTAACTGATTCGCATTTTGGTGTCGAGATTGGTAGCTTCTCGTTTTTCCGTCATGTCTGAAGTCTGCACTTCCATTACGAGGGAGAGCGCCCTCCCCCGGCGCCCGCTTTGGCGTAGGCGCACATACCAACTTAACAAACTCGATGGAGACCCTTCCCATTAGGTTGAGAAGCGTAAGCGAGGTCTGCACGAGTCAACCAACGAGAAGAGGCAGCAGCAGCAGCGGCAACGGGAACAAGCGAAGTGCTAGGATTGTCGGGTGCGAAGCGCGGTGGATTTCCGCGCTTTCTCTCTCCCTTTGGAAAAAGGAGCGACAGGTGAAGGGACCCCGGGTGCGCGAATGTAGTAGAGGCCGGGCGCGAGGGTGATGGGGAGGTTGAGGGCAAAAAGGGAGAGAAAATGTTTCAGGCAGCGAAGGTGTTCCTACGCGAAAAGTTGAATACCCTGCGCCCCGTATACATCAACCGGGCCGACAGTTCGCAGCAGGCCAATCTCGCCTAGTAGCCGCTTAAGGAGCTCTGACGGGGAGGTAATTTTCTCGGAATTCGAGATTAAAATTGCATTCTGGCCTCGGTAGCCGTAGAGAGCTGTGAGATGTGGCACGGGGGAGAAGAGAGTAAAGGGGAGGGATCCCGAGGAAGAAACGAGGAAACAAAGTAAAGTACCTCTTGCTATATATCTGAGAAAAGTGCGAGGGGACAAGACGCGTCTCTTCGCAGTTTGCGAGACGATCTTTGCTCCTCTTCTTCGCTCGGACACGGATTAACGTTTGAATTACAAAAAAAAAACGAGAGAAAAAAAAACGCGAGATATATTTCACGACGAAAAATAAAACAAACAAAAAAAAATGAACACTGCCGTAATTCACGAGGAGAGTCACGAAATCTCGTTACTTGTAGCGTTAAAGAGAAAAAAAAAAATGTTTTTTATAGACTTTTTTTTTTTATTCGTGTGAAAAAACAGTCCTATTTGTCGCAATTACAATGATATTTAAAATTTTTTTCGTAAACTACCGCGAGATATGAGATTTTTCAGGGTGATAATAATCGTATAGTCTATGAAGGTGTTGTACTAGTGAAGCGCGGAGGGTGTACGTTACTGCATCCAGTGAAGCAATGACGTCGATGTTGGGTGGGAAAGGGTTGCAGACGGGGCCGACGCGACCGACGGGGTGGAATGGGCTGAGCGACCAACCTGCTACTACTACTGCTGCTCTCGGTTCCCTCTCTCGCGCGTATTCTCTCTCTCCACTGCTCGCGCCTTCTGTGAAGCGTGAAATTGTTGCACGCGGCTACCAACCGAGGCCTCCCCTAACGGTGAAGCTTTAAATACAAATTAGTGAGAACCGAGAGAGAGAGAGAGCACACGGTGAAAATGCACAGTACAACTCTCTTTTCCCCGTAGGCACGGGTCGGCTTCCTGCGCTCTTATTCCAACGTGTTATGCACGTATATATAGTTCTGTGGCATAGATATGGTTCACCTCCTTTCTACACGGATACTCTACCAGAGAGAGAGAGAGAGAGAGAGAGACAGAGTTCAAACACGTTTTCGAACACACAAACATAAAACCGATCGCATGTGACGAGAAAAAAAAAAATAGAAATATCGATTGCTAACTGATGCACGGGAAACCGATAGTATTGAGCGATAGTATACCTTCTACTCCTCCTACTTGGTTTACTCACATTTACTTTCGGCGGAACAGGGATAGCGGTGTTATTGCGACGAAAGCATATTGACGCATATCACCGAATTATTCGCTGGGGGTAAAATAAAATATCACCGGAAAAAAAAAAAAACAAAAAAACTTTTATTATTTATCGAATTAGAGATCGAATTTTGAATTCGTAAAAAGACGATTTTTCAAAATATTTTTTAAAGTTATTATTATTAATTTTGGACAATTTTTTTTCGTCATAGGTACGATTTATTTTCGAGGTCCCTTGGGGAATAAATAATTACAGAAGAGCAATTGAGTTATTTCCTCATTCAATTTTTCACCGTCCAAACACGTGAGGTTCGGTCGAAGAGATCGAGCGCTTGGGGGTCGCCTCGATCGGCGCGTTGATAGATGAAACGAATATTAGGGTAACGTTTTATAAGGGACGGAATTAGATGTGGGCTCATCCATCCAAGTGCGAGCTGCTGTGTTGAATTATTGGTTTTAACAGAAGTTCGGGAGGCCCAAGGGTGGCATGTAGACAGGACCGGCGTCTAAATTCCTCCAACTACCGGATGCAATTTAATGCAGCGTCGTCGCGCTATCATCAGCTCGCTGATGCAATATCTTTCGAGTTTCGTCTGCCCTTCTCCTTGCTCTTTCTCATCCCCGTCGCGTAAACCCCCACGTCTAGTTAGTGCGGAACGAGCTGTTGATAAATCCTACCCTTCCTTGGCACCTCTCTCACTCCCATGACTTCCTGGCCCCTCCAGGCTTCTATCTACCACTGGCTCCCCTGGGTGGGTTACCACTTTCTCTCCCTCTCTCCCTCTCTCTCTCTTTCTCTCTCTCTCGCCGTTTCATCCCTTCGCGCGCCACTCGCCATCCACGACTTCACCTTATACCGTCGTACTCGCCGAGGTATGTGGAGGCCATTTCTCCGCTACGGAATTACATACCCAAATTGTAATTTTGTCGGGAACCGGGAGGAGTACCACCACCACCACCACTACCACCACCACCCCGAAGCACTACCGTCAGACCTGGATAGAGGCAGCCACGCATTATTTCCCACGGCGCGTTGTTAGAAACGAGCGAACTTCCCACCACCCCAACGTCGCGTACAGCCTCGCTATCCAACGACGTCGTTTCTTTCCCCAGCGTTGTTACAATCTATCCAACCGACAGCTATCGCTATCGCTCACCCACCACCCCGCGCCACTGTGCGACACTTTCTTTCGATGCTAAAAAAAAAAACCACCTCCTTCTCGACTCCCAAAGTGTATGAACCCGCGCTGCTAGATTACTTTGGAAAAGCTCGTCCTAATTGCGCGGCGGGTCTTCGTAAAACCGGAAGTGCGCGGTAACTACTCGCGGTAAATCTCTTTCCTTTCAGACACTCGAGGAATATCTCTCTGTCTCTCTTTCCCACGCGTTTTCTCTTTACCTCGGTGCAACTCGGTGCCTGATTAACCCGCAAACTATGATGAAACATCTCGCAACGAAGAAGTTGAAGGAATCCCAAAGGATTTTGTGAATTAATACTTTCTTGATGTTATGCTTTGAATTTATTCTATGGCCAAATGACTACAAGTTTAAGGAGTTGATTACGTCCCGGTGATAACTATCGAATCCGTACCGTAGTCGTTGAAATTATTGAAAGAAAAAAATTCCAAGTTCTTTTGAACTTTGAATTAAAATTGTAAAAATATAATAATAATAATATATTTATATAACAGCGGTATATTATATGCAATGCAAATATATGACTACTGCTATCAGAAGTCCGTATTAAGCAGCGAAATAATTGAAAAAAAAAAAAAAATGCTGCAAATTCCTTCGATGTTTGAACAAAATTTTTTTTTTTTTTTTAAATATAAGCCGTATACGATACGCAAATGCATTATCGCTGCTACCAGAATCCACTGTTAAGTAGCGAAGAGATTTGGAAAAAATCACTCAATCGCCAGAAAATTGGGATTCCTGTTTCGCCTTTGTACTACGAAGGGGTATAGATACGTTTATCTACTCTACTGAAGATTCGAGTAATTTCGCTGATTCTTTTCCGTCGCTGTGTGCATAGGAGACACGAGAATAGTACGTTTTGCTCGGAAAAGCGGAATTTGAAACAGTTTCACAATTCTCTTAATCTTTCTAATGGAGGCACTCGCAGCCACGCGGAGCTCGATTGCACGTGGTTTAAGGTCCTAATCAATGTTTGATAGGGCCACGTTATTACCCGGGTGCAGCACAACGCGCCACAGAACCTGACTGCCTATAGTTTGCTTCCTCGTGCTTATACCCTCACGTTCTCCCTCCTCCCTCTCTCTCTCCCTCCTTTCCCTCTTCACTTCCCAACGCCCCGTATCCTCAAACTGTGCCATTATCTCGACCTGGCTATTACACAGCCGCTGCCACCTTTTGGTTTGCGTATTATGTTCGCGAATCACGCGACTAAACCTCTCGCTTTAACCAAAGACTTCGAGTATACCGCGGCATCGGCGTGTACCCTTCTCTCCAATTCTATCGCCATTGCGAAT
Source organism: Buathra laborator (assembly GCA_934046635.1). NCBI lineage: Eukaryota > Metazoa > Arthropoda > Insecta > Hymenoptera > Ichneumonidae > Buathra > Buathra laborator. The sequence continues at coordinate 15,206,606 of OW203900.1, forward strand.
TCAACGTTTCATTACGGAATGCTATAAAAATAAACAGAAAAAAAAAGCCTCCAACGCTTTACAGTACCGCCGGCATTGCACCGGAAATAAAGGTATGTATTATAAGAACTGATTGATGTATATAGATCGGGATAAAAAGACGATTCAATACCGGAATACTGTAAGAAAAATATCGTCACCCATTCGGAGCATAAAATTGGATTGAGAGTTTGACAAAAATAATTTTTTATTCCGATACGCTTATGTAACGTTAAGATGATAATGGAATGAGTTACAAATTTTTAATCAGTGTTACAAAATCTTTTTATCGAGAAGTTCGATACGTTTTTTTTTTTTTTTTTTTTTTTCATAAAAATCTTATACTAAAGTGAAATCGGTTCTTTCCGATAACAATTTTTTTTTTTCGCCGCGATGTTCTCCGTGAATAACTTCCAGTTTCAGCCAATCGCTGAGATTTCCATTAAATAAATTTACCGGGACAGATTTTTTTTTTTTTTTTTTTTTTTTCGATAAAAGAAGGTTGCTATAGATTTTTTAATGGTTCGACCAGATAGAGCAGTCGAAGCTTTGGATGTGAGCGTCGCAGAGGGGCAGAGAAAATGCTGTAGCGCGCGGGGTGGTTGAATCTTCGTGAAAACGCACGTGCCGCGGATTCAAGTGACGGAGTTAGTAGGAGACCTCAGTCGGTGGTTCGTAGCAAAAAGCATCCCACAAACAGGCCGCGCATTCTCCAATCTTCACTCCGTCTCTTCGCTCGGCACACCCTCTCTCTTTCTCTCTCTCCCTCCGTCCCTCATTCGTTTGCGCTTTTAACGTTAGAGTGACGAAAAAGGCGCGAGTGAGATAGTTCGATAAAGCGAGGCTTTGGCTAATGGCCCGGATCACACACCGCAGATCGTGGAAAACCCCTGCCGCCCGGATAGGTATATAGGCACTTGGCGGGTTCCAAGAGGTGACAGAGTTTCTCCAGCAGGTCCTACTCTATCCCGTCAACGTCGTTGCTACCACCACCCCTAACCATCCACACGCCACTTTCAACGAATTTGAATAATCATTATATGCACCGTCGTTCCCAGCAAACGAATTCGTTATTAGAGGTCGTATCCCCTATTTCCCCCACCCCTCCCACCCCCGCCACCCTTCGCAGATAAAGTCTTTACGATCACCACAACTAGATGCCGGCAGAGCTTTCACTCCGAATTCTATGTTGTTTTTCCGCAAATTCCCATCCAACCCTCGTAAATTTGAGGTTCGAATGAATTTTAATGCGAAAACCCGAGACGAAGAAAATCTATCGAAGGAAGAAAAGATCTTTCGAATTACTCTCTTCTCACGATATCTTTTTTATTATCCCTTTAATACCCGGTCCACCATATCTGACACGTTGGCGAAAGGGATATCTTTTTTAAATACCTTCTTCTATTTTAATTTAATTATACCGAAAAAAATTGTCGCGTGACAATGTTATCTAAGGAAATTTTTTTTAACAAAATCGGATCGATAACAAAAAGCGTCGAATAGTTGACAATTTTCCTTGTTTTTTCAATCGGTTGAAGAATTAATCATTGACGATAGAGGATTAGTATTTGAGATAAAATGTAACTTATTACTTCCAAAGATTTAATTATGTAGGAAAAATAAAGAGGGGGTGGTATTTTAAGATTGTCGGATCGCAGATAGAGGATTAAGATTTGAGATAAAACGTCGACGGTTATTTCGAAATGCTGCGAGTTATTTGAAAATAAAGAAATACACGGTTTCGAAAGACCCAGTTATGCAAGATACATTGTAGCAAATAATAGAGAGGGAGCAATTGAAAATTATGAGGTCGTCGAAACAGAGTTTTCAGCGAGAGAGTTGGTCCGGAGGTCTAAGAAGCTTACAGTGATGACGATGCCCTCCACTATGCCAGGGGGAGAAAATCTACAGCCGAGGAACGACGGCGCTAACCTCGAATTCCCCTAACTCTCGCGCTCTCTCAGGAAATGAGGGAACGAGGAAAAGAGAAGAGGGTGGAGTTTCCGGGGTGGAAGACAAGAGAAAAAGTTGAATCCTCCCCCCCGTGTACTTCACAAAACATAAATATATATATAGGTACATATGTATAGAGTATATATGTACATAGATGTACATGCAGGGAGCACGCAACATACTTGATACTTCATACTCCGCCCCATCGCCGCTCATAACAGCTATGTCTATTATTATTATATCATCAACGTGTTTCTCCTACACGGCTCCTTTTACCCCTTTTCTTCTCCACGAGAATGCAGCTTTCTCATCGCACATTAATTAATAATTACAGATTACATCGTAAAATGCGACCCTTTGGTACCGCGAATGCTTCGAGAAACCCGAACGATTCTCACCGTCATCTCATTTCCGCTTGGAACTTAAAATGATCCTTCTACTCTAAATCTGAATTGGCCGGATCCTCGAGACATAGAATTTTCATATAAAAGCTTCATCGCTTACTCGCTACGATGAAGCTTAGTGTATATATATATATATATATATATATATATATATAGCTTGGAGGTTGTAGAGAGAAGCTGAGAGAAGAGATTAACTAAAATTTCTCGAAGCACAACACGTATCCAACTGTTTTATCATAAGAGGCTTGGAAAATGAAACATATTTCATTATATGTATTAAATGAAAACGGGGTTAATAAAAAATGGTATTTTTATGTTTTTCATTTTTTCATTTTCAAATTGATATATATATATATTTTTTGTCGATAAAATTTTAACATATTGGTTCTCGATTATTCGAGAGCCGTAAGTTACGGCGCTGTGGCGCGCTCACCGAAGAATGATGATAAGTAAACGTACTTGGCGTATATTTTGGGCGGATAGAATTTAATAACGATGAGAGGCCCCGTGAGGGGGGACAACTACGACGGAGACGACGACGACGACGACGACACGCCAGCACCTTCAACAAGCGCATGGATGTAAATTTTGCTCTAACTCGTACCTTGAAGAAGAGATGGGAAGATGAGCGCATTCCGTGGAGTAACAAACGTTCCTTCGTCCTCCCACTCCCACCCCCCACCCTTCTCTTTCGTATGCTCGCAGTCGCTCGTCAACAGGCGAAGATTCTGGGGTAACAGGATCCCTTCCTTCCTTCCTTCTATCGCGTCCGCGAGCTGTTCGCAAAAGCGCTTCCGCGATCTCGCGGTCCCCTGAAACCGTCGTTCCTGAGCCAAAGTATACTCCCCTACAGCGCTGAGGATATATACCTTGCATCATTCTAATTTTATTGCTCCAACCAGCCGCGCGCGCCTTCGGCCTCGCGACTACCGCCGAATTTATGGCCAATTTTTCTTATTAATTTTCATAAGTTCGACATGTGAGGCGGTGACTCTTCCCGACGGCGACAAAGCGAAACCACGACCACCAAACCCCCCGCCCTACGCTACGAGATAACTTCTTCCCTCGAGCCCCGCGACGCTCCCTCGCGATTAAAACGCCACAAGGAAACGCTAAGGGTAAAGCCCCCGTTGCCTAACCTCTTCGTATATCCTTTTACCCCCCTTCTGTCCGCGTGCCTCTTCCGCTTATTGAAAGACTTGGTTCAACGCTTATCCAACCCTCACACCCCTCGGCGACGTTTTCTTCGCGAATATAAGACCGAACACATCGCCGAGCAGCAGAAAACTCCTTTGTAAACTATCATCATATACGGTAAACTTCATTTTTTTTTTTTTTTTTCACGAGGATAGTTTGGTTTCGAGAATTTTCGTTCGAAATACTGTAGTTGTTAAAAATTTTAAACTTAAAAAAAAATAGACGAACTATAGCTCCAAATTATGGAAATAAAATTTCTGCGTCTGGAATACTTGTTTTAAACTCCGAAATTTAGTTTGAAGGAAAATGTGATCGAAACATTTTTAATTACAGATGACACAATCATACAGTTAAAATAAAAAAAATTGTACAGCTCTTCCTGACGAAAAATATTCTTCGTACCGAAACCGTTGAGAACAAATTTTTGTTTGTTATTTTTTTAACGGAAAAAAGTGTTCTTCCACGTGAAGTAATTACGACTCGATACAACTTTTTTTATTTATTTATTTATTTTTTATTTTTTTTTTCGGGAACTTGACTCCGAACTCGACTTCGTCGAACATTTCAGTTCATAACAGTGGCCAGTCTACAAGATTTTCTTTCTACTGTCACTGGCATGCTACAAAAATGTATCTATTTGTTACGTTCTCGTGAAATCGCGATCCTTTATCCGTAAGTTTTTCGCGACTCCTTGTTTTATTTTCAATTTTTTTCTTTTTGTTTTGTTTTCTTGAAGAATCCTGACACAGCCAATATCCTCGTGAAAAGTAACACGTAGCTGCAACGAGTAGCATTGTGCACGTGTTGCGTGTCTTTCTTCTCGTTTCACGTTGTCTTTCGGGAATGGAAGGGTAAGATACACGGAGGGGTGCAAGTAGTATAGGCACGGATATGAGAGTAGGTAGGGGCACAGGGGGAGGGGAGAGTGAGGTAAGTATTGCCCTGTCGGCAGAGAGTGGACGCCGTGGCGGCCTCATCCATCACGTATAAAAGTCGCACCGGCCGGTGGCCAGAACGTTCGGGGCTAAGACCCCCGGGAGCATAGCGAGCAGAAGTGAGACTAACCGGGTTCAACCTTTTGCCATGACGCGCCTCGATGGAGGATACGCCAGCACATTTGTTCGCTTTCTCACACGCTTCGATGTTACCTACATACCCCTGTGAGATATGCTGCAGGAAATCTCAAGGAACTTGGAATACACCACGATACCTATGTCTCAAGAATTTTTTTTTCCTTTTGTTTTTTTTTTTTTTCAAATTTATCAATTTTTCTAATATGAAGAAACCACGTTACGCAAAATTAATTGTTATATTTAATATTTAATATTTAATATTTAATATTTAATATTTAATATTTAATATTTAATATTTAATATTTAATATTTAATATTTAATATTTAATATTTAATATTTAATATTTAATATTTAATATTTAATATTTAATATTTAATATTTAATATTTAATATTTAATATTTAATATTTAATATTTAATATTTAATATTTAATATTTAATATTTAATATTTAATATTTAATATTTAATATTTAATATTTAATATTTAATATTTAATATTTAATATTTAATATTTAATATTTTATATTTTATATTTTATATTTTATATTTTATATTTTATATTTTATATTTTATATTTTATATTTTATATTTTATATTTTATATTTTATATTTTATATTTTATATTTTATATTTTATATTTTATATTTTATATTTTATATTTTATATTTTATATTTTATATTTTATATTTTATATTTTATATTTTATATTTTATATTTTATATTTTATATTTTATATTTTATATTTTATATTTTATATTTTATATTTTATATTTTATATTTTATATTTTATATTTTATATTTTATATTTTATATTTTATATTTTATATTTTATATTTTATATTTTATATTTTATATTTTATATTTTATATTTTAAACTTCAAATTAATTTAAATTCGAGAAGGAACGCAGGTAAGTACCTTGCGGTATAGACAAGTATCTTATGACGCAACTCGTAGCAGAAATTACCGAGCAGCTGTCCGACGCCTAATGAAACAATCGAGGCATTTTTACGAGTATCGAATGGGTTACTTGGGTGCAAAAGAACGGGAAGATAGGATGGAGATTCTTGGTAAAATAGCGAGCGCAACCACTGGCCAAGTGTAAAAGCTTTGGATTTGCATGAGCAGCAGCGGCAGTTACCGCTATAAAACCGGATTAATTGCTTCACGAGATTCTGCCCGATCGGCGCTACCGAGCCATCTCTCTATATACCAGAACATCGAAAACTCCTCGTGGAAACGAAAACCGCTAACCGCCGAGGATATAGACGAAGATTTCTTGAATTAAGATTCTACGTTCGGATTTGCCAAATAGCCGAAAATTTCGATACACCTATCGGTTGAAAGAGACGAGGAGTTTGCTGCATGGAAGAGGTTCCATCGACGGCACACTTTCCTCGTTGTACACATCAAGACGACGAAGTACACGGCGAAATTGACGATTCGCAACATGGGTATATATTATGCAATAGCCCCCCATACGACTACCGATTGATCAAAGTCCGGCTATTTCGCGAAGCTCGACATCATTCCAGTGCGAAACTTTGGTTCGAGGACCGAAAGCTGTATGGATACTGAAACGGGAATCGAGCTTTCGTAAAGTCAGCTCACCGCTCATAGCGTCCTTAAGCTTTCCAGCAACTATACCGAAAGCTCTGGCAAGTAGAGATGTACATTGATGTTCGTAGCTCCGGACGTCGAAGGACTTGGATATCGCGCGAGAGACGGGAGAGAAATTAATATTGCACACCATTTGCAACGAAATGGTGTTTATGAAAATTTCGATAAATTATATCTTCGACAATAGTTTGAATGGTTTATGCAAATTTATTGGAATTTTTTTTTTTTTTTTTTTGTAATTGACGGCATTGCCGAATAAGTTGAAATTTCGGAGTTGGAAACTCTACCAGCGGATAAAGTAGCTAAAGGGACACCGTTTATGGATGACGCAAGTGGCGCGTAAAAAGCAGACTCGCCTCTCGCTTGAGGCACGAATACCCAGATGGTTCTGTCGGAGATTCCTTGGACCGCGTACTACTCTGCTGATATCGTTGGGCGAACGAGAGATTGAAGCAACTCGGATCATTTAGTGAATTAACAATTATAATACGCGATTAGGATTCCTTCGTCGTTAGCATAAACGAGCGAAGCGTCTACTTTAGGTAGTGCAAAACTTTGAGTAGCCGAGTGTCCCAACGAGGGGGGAATAATTCCCGCGAGTATCTTGCGGAAGTCTGACGATTACGACACGGCAATTCGTCTTCGAAAGTTGCAGGAAAAATCGGCTACTCTTTCGAGTTTCCAGTACCATTTTTTTATCGTATAAATTAGTTACGTTTTTTTTTCAATTTTTTGTCCGAATGTTGAATAGATTGGTATAAAAGATTGATAAAGAATTTGAAATTATTTTGTCACGAAAAAAAATATATAAAGTAAACAAAGAGTGAAATTTGTTATTAGGAGATGCAGACATCTCGCGACCGAAGAAGCGGATATTGAGCCGAAGTATAAAGAGAAGAATAAACGTTTGCCTTTTGCCGTTATCTATCCTGACGAAGATACGAACGATTTCTATAATCTCTCAAACAGGCTGCCTGCAGAAACTGATCTTAAAAAGGTATTTTACCAACGATCGGTAATAAAAAATTCCACGATCTTATGAGCTGAAATGACACCCTTAAAATTCTTCTTTGCCGACAGCTACCAAACATTACATACCAACTATAGATTTGACCCAAAAAAATGTTTCCGAATGATATTCTCACTTCGTTTTAGCCCTCCGTCAGGACATTGGGGATTTCAATGCACAGTTGATGTTGAAATTTAAAAAATTCATCTACACGTTTCAATTTTTGTTAATTAATATTTTTAATAATTCGCTTGACGAACTATTGGGTCATTTACTGCAAATCTTGAAAAGTATACCTAATAAAAAAAATGTCAAAATTCGGAATCCTTTGAGATTTTTCAAAAAAAATTTAGTTAATTTTTTTTTTCATTAATAATTTAAGAAATCAATTTTGACTGTTATAAAATACAAAATAATAAAATCGCTATCGAAATTTTTCAAAATTAACGATAAAAAGATCGAATAATGAACGGAATCGGGAGATATTTCGCGTAATTCAATGATCCAGAAAACTAAAACAGTTGCCAACTTTATCGACTCACCATCTCGAGAGTTTCAGTTGTTCAGTAGCCCACTCTGGAAGCCATTGGTTGCATTGCCTCCGAACCCCTTCCAACATGTGTTCTATACCGACCTCGAAGTAAGCATCACAGTCGCTTTTATATACGGGTGGATTGCCCGTGGGCGCTTCAGTCTCTGCCCGTCCGTTTGGCATGTGAATTCACATAAAACGAGTGAGCATGGAGTTCGAGGACTATCCGCGAGGTCCACACTGTCTTCATTACTAAACGCGAAAAAAACATACGAAAAAAAAAAAAAAAAAAAAAAATAAATAACTTCACCATCAAAAATTCAAATACAATAATGAACGAGAGAAAAAAAAATTGAAACAAAAATAAAAGTGTCTTAAAGGAAAACGAAAAAAAAAAAAAAACGATACAAAACGAAAACGTGCGCAACAAAGCAATGAAAAAATAACGATAAACGCTTCGTCTCGATACGAAACGTAAAAAAAACGATTAAAAAACCAAACAAATTTTCGATTTATCATACGCAAGAGAAGAGTCATTAAAAAATATATTTCAATTTTTCGATAAAAACGGAGTGTACGTGACCTATGATCGTATCGAAGATAAGGGGTTCGTTCGGGACGTTCGCAAGATAATCAAAAGTGCAAAAAAATAAAATAAAATCAACAACTACCCTCCGGCGTGATAAATAATAAGTAGAGTGTGTTAAGGTGGGTGGCGGGAACCTGCAGCTTCAAAATCTGGGATATAACGATTAGGTGAGTACTCGGAGTCGCGATGTTCTTAATCGTTAGCGATTAATCGCACGTAACCACGAGACTATTTGTTATTCGCGATTCGTTCACTCGTTCGAACGTCTGAACTTCTCGATTGAGCTATAGCTTTAACCGCCAACAAACGCACGAACGCCCGAGAATATGCATTAGTAATCCGGTCAGGTAATCGCTCGATTATACTGCTCGTTTCATTATTCTTTTCAGTTACTGCCCCACAGCCTTCTCTAACATATTCCGAACCCCTGAAACTGTAAAATTTCCAACGAATCCCAATGTCCCATATTACCTCTTCACAAGCGTTGCACTCAAAAAAAATCTAAAATGGTTAAATAATAATAAATAAAAAAAAAATAAAAAAAAAAATTCTACGTAATCATTGCGTCGATAAATCTTATCGATGTATGAGCCGCAGATGAACCATAAAACAGAAATATCTCGATGAATCAGTTACTCCATTATTTCGAGAGAATGAGTTGTATAAAGAAGAAAAAAAAGATAATATTCGAGTACAAGACGATAAATCGGTGCTACGCTACGGTTATAGCCGTTCGGTTACGACTGGCTTACGGTTGAAAAGTGAATGGGGAACGCGGCTCATTCACAAGATTTTCTTCCACGAGAGTGTCTCGAGGTCTGTTGGTCCGCGACGCGTAATATACACACGTTGTTGTGCACTTTGCCGTGTGCGTTTACCGGCACAACTTTTTCTCGTATTTGTATTTTCCTGTATACAAACGAACGGAGCAATACTTGCGATGTCGCGGAGCCCTCTATCGCGCATATTCGATTAAGAGAACATGTGAATCGAGGCGTAAACTTTACTCCAATACGCGGAGAAGTTGCGAATACTATTGCAATCGATTAATCGATTTACACATCGAGACACGAGACACCCGGTATTTCTAAATAAATTTTACGAGTATATCGCTGCAGCAATTCGAATTGCGTAGGCGAATAGTGAAATGGGAATTGAAGGAGAGTACAGAATAAAAATTTTTAAAAAAATGAATGAAAAAAGTACTTCTTCTACCGTTCGTTAAAAATCTCTCTCGCCGATGCAATAGCAGAGGCGCGTGAGAGCTTAAAACCTGTACGAGTTCATTCACGCGGGAATTAAATCGCATTCGCGCGTTTCATGGGATCCCGATCTCCGTCTACCGTCGACGTGCGCTGACTCTTCTCTCTCGCGACCACTTTGCGCCACCCTCGTCCAATCAACGCGCCAATCTCTATACAGAGTTTCCTCTTCACATGATAAAAATTCTACAAACTTTCGTTCCACCGACGACGGATGTTTTACAATGAGAATTCACGGGAAATCATGGGAAACGAAGATTTTCTCCGATGTCGAGGAGAATAGTCATTTTATTCATTGCCGATTATGGTTCGATAATAAAAGAAAAGCAAAAAAAAAAAAACGTGTGAAAGGGTCACAATAGGATTATTTCTTTATCAAGTTAATGCGATGCTTTTATCGCAGTCTTGGAATTGATTTTTTTTTAATTTATCATAGCGTCTTATCGGCATTATCCGGAGCGATAATAGGTCTACAAGAGTTTGCTATTAATAATGATTCGCAAGGACGTTTAATCTTTTAAACGCTGCGAAGATTGCGAAGGTTTAAACACGTTATCGAGATTTTTATTTTATCGAAGCAACTGGGGGGCGTATGTCTTATAATAGTACCAGTAGCTGCGTAGCCTATGTTTTAATAGAGATATTTAACACTATGCGGGTCTTCGGTCTTCGATCTAACGAGCTTAAACTGTCCCTGTAGATTCTCTAACGGCAGTCTCGAGATTATAGAGCTAATTTAATTAAACGCGCATAGTTGTAGCGATGTTAAAGAAAAGAATGAGTCTCTCTGAAGGGTCTGGATGCACAGTAAGGAAACAACAAGAATTTTTACAAACTCCAAATAGGCGAAGTAGAGAAAAGTCGAGGATTGGCATCCCTTCGAGGGGAACAAAAAAAAACTGAAGTAATCCTCAGTTGGTCGCATTCACTCACGAACTCAGGAACCTTTTTCGTTTTCGCAGACTCCGAATATTCGGGATAATAAATAAAATAAATAAAATAAATAAAATAAATAAAATAAATAAAATAAATAAAATAAATAAAATAAATAAAATAAATAAAATAAATAAAATAAATAAAATAAATAAAATAAATAAAATAAATAAAATAAATAAAATAAATAAAATAAATAAAATAAATAATTCATAATATTATATTAATTATTAATAAAATTAATAAAATGATTTCGCTATTACCGATATTTTGTTTATTTGCAGAATCATCCATTGAGTAAAAATGTCGGTTTTACTGGAAGCGCGGCCGTTCAGGCCGTTCAAGTCATCGGAGGAGTACTTGATAGCGATGAAGGAGGATCTCGCCGAATGGCTAAACGCACTTTATCCCGAGCTGAGGATAAGTCTTGACAACTTTATGGATAGACTCGACACGGGCGTCGCGCTATGCAAAGTGAGTATATTAACGTTTGTCGGTCGTTTCATAGCTATGAAAATTACCTCTGTCGACTACGATTCCGCGGATATTGAAATCAAGTATTACGAATTCGCGATCGTTTCGCGGTCGTTAAGAAAAATAACGTTCGATTTTTGCGTCAATAACGGTGCGCGTATCGGATACGTGTCGCTGATGGCGCGTGCGACATCGACGACAATTGAATGGCGTAACGTTAAAGGATAAAGGAAAGAAAGACTTTCGACTGTTTGAAAAACAACAAAAAGAGATAATAGATACACCAATGTGAACAAACAAACGTACGGGAGAGGGTGTTGCACTGGAGAGCGAACGGTTAGCTCGAGGAAATGAGAGGATGCGCGTGTATGACGTCCAGCGGAAACTCGTCGAGTTACGTGACACTAATATAAAATTCGTTGACTCCCACTCTCGCATGAGACTCGAACTTATTAACACGCTGACGAAACTAAACGGCAAAATGAAGACGCAAAGTCAACGTGTGAATATATTTATATAGATAAATAAGCTTTCCTTTCTTAACCTCCGAGTACCGGTGGCTTATTAATCAAACTACCGTATTCGTTTGCGCACATCCGCGTGTACCTATATCTATCCGGCGTAGGAATACAATACAATGCATACCCACTTGATTGGCTCAGCGAAGATATAATTGAAAAAAAAAAAAAAAAAAAAAAAAAAAAAAAAAATGGGAAAGGAAAAAAAGAGAAAAATTGTCACTCAAACGGGTGTAAATAGTATCTATACGTAGTTGTATTCGTCGTGCACAGTATTTGAGCGCGAGGCCAACGAGGCGGCAAGCGAGCTATGAGAGTCACCGAAGACTTTCACTGATCTACGAGGATCGAGAGGGACGTGCATCGTGATCCATAGATCGTTTGCCCGTTGCGCATAGAGTGCAGGGCGCGCGCGCGCGCACGGTAACTACGGGTTCATCCGAGTTGGCCGAGTGGCATCGGCTTCGGGGCATCGTGTTCCCGGTACAGCCCCGTCGTCGTTTCAAACGAGAGCGCCATTCATTCGAGTCACAAGTCATCCGGGACCCGGACGTCTTAATCCGACTTTATTATATTAGTTTGATACGTTGCTGCGGTCCCGAAGCTCTTATGCCCTCTAATAGCTCATAGCTTTGTGTCCCTCCGTGAGACTGGGAGACATTTTACTCGATCGAACGACCCACATTCTCCTCTGGCTTCGTTTCACGCAATAAATTATTCGTTAGGCTAGGTAACGCGAACACGCGATCAAATTACCGATAGCAACCATTTTTTTTTTTTTTCGTCTGCTACATTGGCTAAAAAAATACATCGTTCGTACGAAAAACGCTAAAAACATCGAAAGAAATCTCGGAATTGCGATCGATGTTATTTATTTCCGAAAAAAAAAAAAAAGAAAAAAAACCCAACGATCCTTCCATCAAAGTACTAATGACACGAATTTTTTGTCGCTTGGTTAGCTATTAAAATAAAATGCGAAGATCTTCCGAGCGAAAAAAAAAAAAAAGATACGCGAAGATCGTCCAAACGCAAAAAAAACATATGCGAAGATCGTCCGAGCGAAAAAAAAAAAAAAATCCGGACATCGTCCGAACGACAAAAAAAAAGAGTACAAAGATCGTCTGACGTTTTAGACTTCTGATCGATTTTTATTTGTTGGATAAAAAAAAAAAAAAAGATGTCGTCTCTTTCATAATCTGATCTCATCAACTTATCCGAAACTCCGCGCAAAAAAAAAAAAAAAGATAAGATACGAAGGAGCGAAGGCAACAATGATCTCGCCACCGGATGACCTTTTTCGTATCGTCGATCGGCCAATCGATCATTTTTACGAGGCGGGATGACGCTCCGTGAACGTCAATATTTGATAGGTCAGACTTGTAAAGCAACATTCATTGTGTTGTAACGATGTTTTACATGCTACTGTTGATGTGGAGCGTACAGTTACGTTACCAGAAAAAAGGGGTGGAGGGGGAGGGGAGATGTGGGTCTAAACTGTAGTTGGTGGGAGTCGGTTGATATCCCTGACAGCAGCTGGGACTCGTATAGCTAACTTACGAGAGGCTCACTAGAACTCTCAGGTATTCGAGAACTCCGCCAGTAATCTCTTTCTCTCTCCGGTGTCCGCGATCCTCCCCCTCCTCCGCCTCCTACCCGAGTTTATTAGTGTCCCGACTAAAGTATTTAACGGACGCCGTTATAAATTCACGCCAAAGAAATATTTAGAGTAGGTAGAGAGGATAAGTCTGAGAGGTGTGTTGTTATACATATATATATGTATAGATATATACATATCGATATATATAGATAGGTAAAAAACGGTTAATGTACGTATGTAGGTACACATGGAGTATGTATAATGGCGAAGCGAGAGAGCCGGGCGCGGCGACGACGTTGTCGACGGCGTCGATGTCGACGACGACGCCGTCGACTATGACTACGACGACGACGACGACGACGACGACGACGACGATGACAACGACGGCAGTGGTAGAGAATACCTACTGCTCACCGCTGTACGCGGTCGTGTCGCCGGTCCGGCGGCCCGCGCGCCAACTCCGGAGAAAGTCAACGGCCCCCGGTCTCTCTCTCTCTCTCTCTCTAAAGTAGTGTTATATCCACATACATAAACTTGAAACACACCAATACATATTCGTTTCATAGTTTATAATGTTGCACTACGTTGTGGGTGTATATGAGCGCAAGCGGGATCGCGCGCACGTGGCTCGTGCCGTGGGATCTGGTCGCGCGCGGCTCGCGCGCGGCAAACACGCTAAGTATCTTTTCTTCGAGCGTTTCTCTCCTCCGGCATCTTTTTTTTTTTCCTTTTATCGTGAAACTCTTTCCTCATTCTAGTCATATTGCCTACTTATACACAAGGTTTTCATGTTGTACACAGATACCGTCCGACGAGAGGACGAAACCGCACATTAATTCATTCGTTATTTTTTCGCGGCAGACCTTCGAATTATACGTGTTTATCGCGAAGACAAACGCTCTTACGCGAAATTTACGCGATAGTAAACGAAGGATAACGGGACACGCGGCTAATGAACTCTCGCAATTTTTCACAAATTTTTTTTGTTTTTTCTACGAATTTCGTAATAGTTGTGTAATTAACACCATACATCGATCGATTGGGGCCGAGCGGTTTCGAGAAATTTTTTATTTTTTTTTTTTGCCATTTCGCGTCTTATTGGAAAAACGTATTACTTTTTTGATTTTTACTATATCGATATTGCACCCTAACTGACATCATCCTTAACTCCAAATACTCAATAATATTAATTTATTTAAATGTAAATAATATTGAAAAGTAGCAAAAATAAATTTAGTTTATTGACGAAATTGACGATAAAAAAAAAAAAAAAAAAAATTGCAAATTTTTTTGCACAATTGGTATTTCGCGTAAAATTTCAACACATCGATTATTCCGGGACGAGAACTGCGTATATGTTTTATATAACGTAGAAAGGCTGTTTTGGATTTAGACTTTCGATATATCGTAGTCAAGGTCTTCGGAGCGATGTATCGGTGTGTGAATCTTCGTTAAAGAATCCGTACAAATACATTTCCCACGTGCCGGCATAAAAGATAATATATAGCGTTGTTCGCGAGTCCAGGAGAGATGTATGAAACGAGTAACAGCCCGCGTCGTCGATGACGAGTCTACGGTTGCGAATGGGGGAGGGGATGGGGGGTTTATCCCGTCGAGGTCGTCTTTACGATCTCGTAAACGCGCATTTGCAATTTGTTTCCGTCCGCCGTTGATTTACGGAAATGTAACTCTCGTTATGTCTCGTGATTGCCGGCAACTATGCTTCGTCAATTGTTGTTAGTTTATTTCACGAGCAACAGGGATCGGCGGTTTCGTTCGATCCATTCTTCGTTCGCTCATTACCCTTTACCTTTTTCGCGATTCGCAAATGCATTCGCCGCGCAGAGTCGTTTTAAATTTTGCATGGATTTTTTTTTTTTTTTTTTTTTTCATTTTATTATTCTTACGTTCGTTCGCTCGTGGCGCGAGGATCGTCTCGGACGTAGACGACCGCGGCGTGAAATATCCTTGGACCATACGCGCCGCGGAGATCGACGGCCTCGCGGGCTCCGTCGACGACGGCATCGACGATCCGCATACGCCGCGAAATCACCGGACTCTTTTAAAACACTTGGCGAGAAAACGATCGCGAAATACACGGAGAGAGTCCTCCTCCACGGGTTCGGCATCGCTTGCCGGGCGCACGTGACCTTCCACGTCGGAAATGACAAATACCAGGCGCCTTCAAGTGGCCGACTATATAAGGGCAACGGCCGCTTCTACTATTCAACGGGCTGTTGTATCCTCGAATGAAATTTCGCGCGAACTCCCCGCGAGAACAGTAGCGCTATCTATCCGCATCGATTCCGGAACAAGCCGCGCGTTCGCGCAATCAATTTAACGAAAGACAAACGACATTTACCGTTTTCAATTATATTCTTGAGGACACGTGAGATAAAATTAAATAGTCACCGGAGATTCTTTCGCCTTCGCGAATTCGTTAACATCGCGACAGAGATTAATTCGAAAAAAAAAAAATGATATCGCGATCATTAGATCGATCGAAACGAAAATGAGTAGAAGTCGGTAAAAAATGGTAACTCGTTATAGAAGATAAGAAATTGATACGCGGATGTATAATACGAAGACACGAAGTTTCCTGACCTTCCGCAAGCTATTATACCGTATCGTCTAAACTATAACACGATATCCTCTTTCTATTCACAGTTCTGCCTGTTATATTGTACAAATATTATGAGAAATATGCTTATCTTCTTTTTCTTATATTTTCAAATACATAGCAAAAGCAGCCGAGAGACCGTTCGCGAGGCTGTCATCCCGATGAAATTGGACACTCGATGTCGTTCAGCTTCGCTGCGACTTTAACGCGTCGCGATGATATCAATTAAACGTAATTGGATCCATCTGCTTTTCTTCTCGTACTTCGTTTGCTTGAAATTGGAATTTATGGATCGCTCTCAATTTTATCTTGACGCACGGGCTCCGTAGCCACGTTGGAATCTTTGTTTATTTTTATTTTTTTTTTCAAAACCGCACGTGCATCGATCGTTATATTTCTTTCGATGAGTAATCTCTCGATGCAATTTTCCGTTTTTTTTTTTTTTTTTTTTTTTTTTTTCCATTTGCATCGATGTATAATCGCGATTTAACGGAACCTACAGGTGTCTCGCCTACTTGTTCATTCCACGGACAAGGAGATCTTCTCTCGTTCTCCGGCAGTCTTCGTACTTCCGTCGAGACTTATCTATATTCGTCATCAATTATGGGGGATATCCCCTTAGATGGAACTCGTTTTTTTTTTTTTTTTTTTTTTTTCGTTATAGTAGGTAGGATATGGGATTAAACGAGCGCAAGGTCACCAAGGATCGATGGATGTATCCTCGAGGATACTTTTTTGGTAGCATGGCCTTCACGCGCACCACACACGAGACGACGACGTTTATGTTGCGCGGACGTACAAATGGGCTTTCTATAGATATTTTCTCTTCCGCTACGCAAGTGTGTATATATATGTATGTCTGAATTCCTGCAACGTCGGTGTGGGTGCAAACCGCTCGAATTCTCTGCATCATCGCGAACGAATATGGTATTTCAAGGAAAACTTAACATCCGACTCGCGATCTTGACTTGTTATCGCATTCAACACGACGACGAATACATCATCGTGAGCCCTATACAAAGTGCAATTCGCATATTTGCGTTCGTATTACTCCGCTATCTCGATTATTCGATTGCAAACAAAGAAACAACTACTCGTGACACTGAAATGTCAGTAATTCAGCGTACTAATTGGCAACGTTGGCGACGCAATTTCTATAAATACGAGTTTTCGAATGATTTATACGAAATTAAAAAAAATAAATTCATAAAAATTGCCGGATGACAAAAATTTTATAAAATTTAGACGAATCATTTTTTTTAATTCTATTCGATTTCAAGGTTTTCGAAAGTTAATTTAAAATACTGAAATTGTCGAAAATAAATTCGTAATAAAAAAAAAACGTATAATTACATTTTTTTTAAATAATTTAAATTCGTTTCATTTAAAAAAATTGTATTTGAAGAAAACGTATAATAAATGCTGAATAACAAAAATTCATTAAAATGCAAATAAATAAATTTGTTTTATTTAAAAAAAATTTAATTCCATTAGAAAAAACTTTATTTCAACCAAACAAAACTTTCAAAGAGATACGCTTTCATTTAAAAAGAAATTCGCTATTGTATCAACCGGGTGAATGGAGATAAAACTTAAGCGTAGTTTGCTCGTTGTATCCGTTGTTCCACCGAGTGAATAATTCGCGCAAAAACTTCTCACAACAATGGAAAACGGCTCGCGGTACAAAGTTCGACGACCTACGGAAATAGTTTTGTGTCCCGCGTACGGAAAATGCAGAGTTTCGGAGCGCACAACTTGGGCAATGGGTGTAAAAGAGAAATAACTATCGTAGACGTGAGTTCACACGGGACGAACCGAGAGAAGAATTCAGTTGTGTTTATGTTTGGTATAGAAAAAAAATGCTCGCAGCTCTATGTATCCAAGCGTCTCAACGAAAGGCATTTCTCGTATGCGTTGGGTGTTCTTTCGTGTTGTGCCTTGAGAAACGGCGTCTATACAAGAATATATAGGTGGGAGATATATATCCCGTCTCTCCTCTCTGGCTGGTGAGCACATGTTATTTTTCTTTGGAACGGTTTCGCTTCGTCTGGCTTATGAATGGCCATAGACGACGTCGGACCGTTTCACGTTCAACTCCGCTCCTTTACAGTTTCCAACCCTCAGCGTCTAAAAATAACTGTAACACCCGTGTGTTTCACGTGGGGGTTGTCTCGGAAATTGTTGAAACTACCGAAATAGAGACGATAGCGCTAATGGGGAGGACAGGACCCGCGGTATGAGCTCAACGCCCCTGTCTTCAAATTCTTCGAGTCATTGGCCAAATCTCATATACACTATATGCGCGCATATATATGTGTATATATATATCTATATATATTCTCCGACAGCATCACAGTAGACACAACATGTATTTCAAAACTTCGCGGTTCGATTGAGATTGAGAATCACTTGGAGATAACGACATTCGATCGAAGCTGAGAGCTCACCGAGAAATCTTCAATCTCCGCGGGATACAGACAGTGATCTCTTTGTTACCTCTTGTTTTTTTTATCGATCGCAGAAACTACGCGGAAAGATTTAACGTTTCTATTTATTCGACTCTTATAACAGTTTATCGAATTCTCGACGCGCAATATCCGAACAAAAAAAAAATGTTCGATTGTTTGACGATCGAGAGAAATAGAAAACATCGATTTAACGGTCGATCGATCAATGAAAGTCGATGAAAAAAAACATCGACGTCGGGCAACTCGTTTTTCACTTTGTCTCGATATTTTACAAAGAAAAACAGAATGAAAGAAAAACAAATGTATCTCCGAACTTATGTCGCGCTTTGCTAAGGTGCATTGTCCGCTCCGTTCGTGTGCAGCGTCTACCTTCGCCGACTCGTAGTCATTGAATCTTTCAACGATTTTGTCGAGTAATGGAAAAAGGGTCGAAGACGATTATTCGAAGTTATAAGGCACGTAGACCTCAGTATAACTCCGAACTATCGACCTCAATGTCTTCAGCTTATGCTTCATCGCTATTTTTTCGCATATATTTCTACAGTTCATTCGTTTGCGCCCACAGCGATAGTTTCGACGAATATCAAAAAAATATATATTATAAACGTACCGTGAGTCAGGAAACTATGAATCAATTGATTCCAATAACATCGGCGTAGTCATCGCGATGTATTGAATCTCGAAAACAAAATTTTCTACGCGGCGACTCACGTGTCTTTTTACTGTCTTTTCTCATTTCTTGCGAAATGATTCACGGCACCACCTGCGCCAATATATACTCCAATGTATTCTTCGTAATGCGAGTATCGAATGAAATAAAAAAGAGTTATTGCGTCGTTCTCTAAGCGGGTCGCCTCTGCGCGCATAAATATCGATCGCGATATCGCGAGAAACGGTTTTTCTTCTCGTTTGTTTTTTTTTATTCAATCTCCTCGCAATTAACAAGTCGACGTCTACAACTAAGATTGAGGAGGATGCAAACTATTTTAATGGCGATATGTAGAGCACTCGAAAGAATTTACGGACATTTCGATTAAGCCGATTTGTGACGCGATGCCGCGAGATGATACTCGCGAGGGGTCACAGGTCACGTAATGTGACATCCTGTCGTCAAGTGATGAGCACCACGCCAGCCAGTCACTGTTGTACGAACCCTATCGTCGTCTTTCTCGACGATACGATATAGATATAGTTATACTTGTAGATTACACGTATACGTGTGGATAACGCGAGGGGATAATCATTCCGGATGGTTCGCATATGTGGAACACACACACCGAACTGCTCTTGCAACAGCTTCTCATCTCAATCCCGCTATTCAACGTATACGTTGCGTTAATTCGTGTGTGTGTACACGACGAACCACTACTATAAGATTCTTCATCTTCTCGCGAGAGTAGCCACTCAATCCCTCCCCTCTCCCCGCACCTTATAACCCCTTCGTTTGCTTTAACTTCTTCTTTCTCGTAACAAGCGCCAAGATGACGGGAATTTCACGCTCGTTTCACGCCGCGTTGCCTCCAATCACATACCAATTTATTACTGTTTACACACCGATACGCAATAATCAAACGTAATTTCCACGTACGCGGAGATTATTCTTATTTATGCTTTCCTTGAACTATTCGCTACTGTTCTCTTTTTTTTTTTTTATTGATTCATAAGAGAGGAAAAAGGAGTTTTGTAATTGGGAGCGTTCAGGGTTTTTGTTGATAAGATTTGAAGAGCAAAAGACAAGCGGAATGAATGGGAAACGAAGCTTATGTCGACCCGCCGGATGTTGTAGGATTTTTTTTTTTTTTTTTTTTTTTTCGTAGGGCGCTCGTTGCTTCGAGCCCCTCGTCGTCTGTATATCGGGGTTTTAGAGATGAGAGTGAAATATGTTCGACGCGAGTATATAAAATTTGTTCTCACGAAATTGGGAATTTTTTGGAATGAAAACAAATTTAAAAAAAAATGAAAAATATATAAAACGGAAAATCTTAAAAAAAAAAAATATGGGGAATATTTTAAATATGCAGATTTTTTTAAATGATTTTTCCAATGAAAATTTGTTTGTAGTTTTTATTTATCATCGATCATCGCTCGATTACTCGTAGTGATATTTCATAGTAAATTGTTGACCTTTTTTCGTGGCATTTTTATTATAAAAAAAATGTTTTTAATGTATGCAATTTATAATTTTACTAAAGTTTAAAGAACTCTTTACAATTCTTGTTTGATCTTTAATATTGCATGGTTACTTGTAGAAATGATTTACGTCGAATTCTCGTGGTGTTGAATTGTCTTCGCGATGAAATTGACCGGCTTATGGTAGTTTCTGTTACAAAGTCCCCGATCAACGATTACGGTAAGCCGATCAGCTACACCGCGAAGACAGTAAGCCATATCTTAGGGGCATCGAACGCTATACGAGAGCTGAGAGAATGTATGCGTACGCCTTACGGATACGAGAGGCGCACACGTGGATAGCATTCAGCAGTAAAATTCACGCGATGTTATTGCCTGCTATGTGGGAGACGAATTGAGAGAGAACCCGAGATGAGATAGTCGGCGTATCGACCTCACGCTCTCTACGTATTAGCGAGAAAAGCGCGTCCCGAGAGCTCAAACGAGATAAATAATGACGTTAGGTCGGGCGATTGTCGTTCGCGTGCAATTAATTATGCCCCATCGTGGAAGTTTTTTACATTACCAAAACCCAACAGACGATTCTCAATTTCGACGAAACATACGACGGAATTACTCATTTAGGTTTCGCGAGAAATACTTATTTACGAAAAAGTCGTCAAATTTGCATATACGGGTTTTTGGTAGTTAATCTTTCGACAGAATTAACGAAGATCTATTAGCAGATTGCGCCGAATCTGAAATGCGGAAATACGGAGGCACCAGATACAAAACAATTTTTGTTTAATATTCAATTTTGATGATAAATATATGCAATAAAAAAGATCGAACATGAAATTAATTATTATTTGTTTTTTTTTTTTCATTACAGCACGCAAACAACGTTAGAAAATCAGCATCGGAGTATGTAGCGAGGCGTCATGCGCGTAAAATAATGACGCGTTCGATAACGTCGTCACTGGCAATGCCGATGAGCCAGTTGAGCGACGTGGCCTTCTTACCGAACGCGAAGGCCGGCACTTTCTTCGCTCGCGACAATGTATCAAACTTCATAAGTTGGTGCCGCAATAGTCTCGGTATAATCGAGTGTCTCCTGTTCGAAACCGACGATCTGATAATGCGAAAAAACGAGAGACACGTTATACTCTGTTTGCTCGAAGTTGCTAGACGCGGAGCGAAATTCGGTATGTTGGCACCGATGCTTGTGCAGATGGAGAGACAGATCGATCGTGAAATTGCCGCTGACAATAAAGCCAATGCCGGCAATAATTCCCTTACAACTGGTAATGGAAATAATCATCACGATGAGGACGAAGACGCCGACGACGAGGACGAGTACGCGGATATCAATCAAGAGGAACCGTGTCTAATATATGGACCACAGCCTCAAATTGTCACCAACGATCTCAAGAGCCTCGACGAAATGGTGAGTCACTTTTTTTTCGAATTATCTCGGTTCCTCGAAAATTAAAAAAAAAAATTTTTTAAATATTTTGTGCAAATGATTCTCTTGTCGTATTCTGCGTTAAAAACCGAATAAACTTCCTCTTTGGAAAAACATTGTAGAGTGCATACTTTTCGAGTTACGAGCATTTAAAATTTTACCGAAACAGAACCGGTCGATAGATGGCGCGCGCGTTCGACCAAACGCCGCCATTTGCTCGCACACGCCGCCATTTAAAGCAAAGCGTTAATTGCTCGTATCTCGAAAGCCAAGCGCTCTAGAAAAAAGCTGCAAAGGGTATTTTTGCATTTTGAAGCCGAAAGACGAGCCGGAAATTGTTTTTTCTCGAGTTTCTCGACTGTGTACCTAAATGAAATTTTAATCGAATAGCGATCTTGTATAATGAAAATAATTAAAACCCGATATCAAATGCTGCGAAAGAAAATGAATGATGCAGCATTTAAGATGTTAAACGTTATGAGACACGCCCTTTTGTTTCTTAGCAGTAGATAAAATGTTCGTCGACTTTGCCAATGCATATATGTATGTATATATGTATTGGCAAACTATATACATGTATACATAGTTATGTGGTAAAGTGGAAGTAGGCATATGGTCTTTCGTCTCGACTTTCCGCGCCAAGTTACTTATCTTACCAGGTAAATCAGACTCGTTAATACGAAGGTAGCATCGTACGTATACCTTCGACCTACGATAATTGGCAGGATAAATCTATCCAGATGTGGTGTGTTGCCTTGTATCGAGGCTTCTCTTACCCTGTAACACGGGGTTGTTATACCGCTCGTACTACTGTATGCACGGTACCCGTTTTTTTTTTTAATTCTTTTTTAATCGCATCAACGTTCTTGCGAGAATTTTATCGAGATGAAATCGAGATAGCTATGCTTAGAGGTATCCTCGCTGTCGTCCTCGTAGTTGACGGTCAAAGCTGCGCGGCCGATAACTCAATAAATAAGAAAGGGAGAGCGGTTCGCAGAGAGATGAATGTTCATGATACATCATGGAAGTCCGCTATCGCGCCACAGTCTTGTTGTGTCAATTCGCGCGTCACGTTTCTTAACGTTATAATAACGATACAGGATAATTGATAAAACTTAAAGAAAACCAAAAGGAAACGACAAGAAATCCGGAACATCTAACGAACAGAATGCGTCCGCCGGAAATGAGGTGAGGCGACGACGTGTGGAGAGACTCACGAAGAAATAACTCGGAATAGAAATAACCGACGAACCCTTATTTCATTCTCAGTATACGCGTACTGCGAAATCTATTCGACGAATCCGCTTAGTTGTTTCAACATATTCACTTTTACCTTTTTCCGACACCAAATATATTTTCTCGACGATGTGCAATCGTGAATTTTGAAAAAATTATATTTCTCATTATATTAATTGTAATTTCAAAAAATGTAATATCGCTATGGCGCCTTTACAGATATTTTTCTTACCGAAGTTTTGACTTCATTGCGAATTCGCAAAAAAAAAAAATTGGTTTTTAACAAAGTTTCGTAAGGATGAAGACATCGGATCTCCCAGACGCGTAACTTAAGGTGCAAAAAAATGTATGGTGAATTTAATTTCGTCAATATTAAAGCAGAATTAGCATTAAACGGCTGTCGATCGACGTCAGAAAATAGTGTTACCAATTTGGAAGGCAGTTTCGTTGACGTAAGTTGGGACTTAAGAATTCGATCGAAATTACGGTAAAAATAGATCCGGCAGTCCAGTCAAAGTGTTTTATACCATCTACAGCAGTTCTATGCGAAGTTCCACGTATCTAAAAATATCTCCGTCAACATGCAGTAGTCTTACCACATCGAACGGAGACATATGTAACGTGTAAATTCGCATAACTCATATTACACACATCGAGTAACAGAATGTTTAGCGCGAAAGATAGATAGAAGTTAGAAGCGTCGATTGAAATATTCTGCAGTGCCTCGAGGAATGCAGAATGTTGAGTCCCCGGTTAGGGCAACCGAGCAGCCAGTTTTCGCTCGATACGACGGAGGTACCCTTGCGTACCAGTTAATACCTAAAGATATACCTACATATATATGTCTGTGTTATATATACATAGCATAAAACCCCTCCTATAGCGAACTCTTTGCTGATCTACTGGAAAACCCGATTACTCGATGAGTTTGCAAGCTGAAAAGTCGCGATTACACATCGCGGTGAATATGCGCGGCATAACGTAAACGCAAACCACCCCGGATATGACCGCTGGCTATAGTCGTCAACTGAATTGCCTCTCTGCGCTATCGCCGTGACGTACGTTTCTCGGGAAAAGCATTATAAAAAAAACGGTGTATAACCCTCTTATCTGATATCTGGGCTTTGGCTAAATCGATAGTGTAGAGTTACAACGCTGGCAAAGTTCTACGAAAAGTTGTTCGCAACGAATCGGAAGTATCGTCGTATTAGGCTCCCTGTTAAAAAAAGATTCGCTCGATTTCCGATAAATTAATTCCAGAAATACGAAATTTTGAAAATTGAAAAAAAAAAAAAATCGTTTTTTTTGGAAATTTTTTTTCTTCGTATTTTGCGAATATTCGAGTCGATGATCGGAATATATAGGTAGACGAGAGGTCGATCCTGCGCGGCGAGGAACTCTGTACGCGAGG
This sequence comes from Buathra laborator, assembly GCA_934046635.1. Taxonomy (NCBI): domain Eukaryota; kingdom Metazoa; phylum Arthropoda; class Insecta; order Hymenoptera; family Ichneumonidae; genus Buathra; species Buathra laborator. The sequence continues at coordinate 15,231,094 of OW203900.1, forward strand.
ACCGCGACGAAGGACGAGAGGGAGGAATGGAGGAGTGCAGAGGCTCGCACTGCGGGACCTCTCCTCCGACGCGGGTATTGATCGTCCTCTCCGGTCCTTTCGTGTCAAGTTCAAGCCGTTCAAAGTCCGCCAAGTTTACCTTCCTTCCGAGTATTATCACGATAACCAATAAAGTTCCCCAATAGTTATTATCTTACAGCGTCAACGAGAAATGCAACACAATCCATCCAAAAAGTTCGTAATTTTTTTTCGGAGTAAAAAAAAAAAAAAAAAAAATGGCCGCTAATTAAAAACGCAAAGTAACTTCGGAAAATTGAGAAAAAAAAAAGAAAAGCCGATAGAGACAAAAGGAAAGTTGTTGTTGTTGCAAAGATTGCGTGAGAGGTACTTTAAGGTAGTAGAGGATTGAGAAGCTTTGAGTAGCCGCGCGCGACTCTCGACTGGCATACGACACGTGTTGAGCCGCGAAGCGATCGAGCTGTTCCGATAGTCGGCCTTGCTGAACGAGAAAGGCCGCATATATTCCCTCCCCGCGCGAGCTGCTGCTGCTGCTGCCGCTCCGGTGCTCTCGACTCAGCCTGATGCAAGTAGGAGGCACACGAGAGATTACGACTCCGATCCACCGTTCAATGCAATATTCATGCAAACGCCTACTTCTGCACCAATATACCATATACGTGCATAGATAGGATATTTTATTTGACTCTGATATTGTATACGCGTGTGGCGGCGGCGGGACGCAACAGTATGCATTCGTTTTAACTGGTGTAAGTACCAACGCCGGGCGCTTGTTCTACGTAGGTAGATAAACCACTATAGGTATTTTCGATATTCTATGCTCGATGATTTTATCATAAATCGCTTCTGGCTAAACTTCTCTCTCTTTTCGAGACCATAGCGCTCCCTAAGATCGAAAAACACTTGACCGCTATCGATAATTTACGGTAAAAAAAAAAAAAATAACATTTGTTTGCCGAGATAAGAGAGAAAAAAAAATCATGCGGCAGAGAATTTGTCGCGGGTGAGATTACCGTTATTTTTTTTTATTTTTTCTTTCGTTGAAATAGAATTTTGGGCGTCGAGACTCTCGAGTAGGAAGAAGCGTCTCATCCGGTCGAAAAACACGCGCATGCATACCGTGTAACCACTTATCGCTACGAAATGACTGACTCGTCTAGAGGTTCGGACCTACATTTCTCGTATTTACGCACTGCAAACAAACGACCGAAGTATGCCTCTCTTCCTGCGATAAGAAACGATAAATAACACGGTGTACGCAGTAGGCATTTTCTGAAACTACACCATTGACACACGCATAGAAGATAAAAAAAAAATTCAATGCTCAAAGTTCATTTTTAGTGGTTCAACCCTCGATGGGTGAAACCATTTTTTATCTCACGAAATAAAATTTTAGAATTTTTTTTTATTTTTCTTTTTCTTTTTTTGGGCAACTAAAGTTTTTTTCGAATTTTGTATATTTTTTTTTTACGTTGAATAGAATTTTTTTTTTTTTTGTACGCAAGTTTCGGAGTTTAGTGAAAAAGACGCGAAAACTTAGCATCGCGTGAATAGAAAATCATTTAGGCCGTCGGGGTGTTTCGTACTTCGAAGTTTAACGATCATTATGAGAAGTTCATGTGTAACAGCTACTTGTAAGAGTAATTATTATCTCGCAATGAGCAATGATTGAACAGATTCGCAGGATAATTATTCGTAGTGCCGCTCGCGCATGGGGTCTCTCAACCGAGTCAATTGCTGCATGATGCTGCTGACGTTGCCGCCGCTGTTACAGAACTCTGTCCTTCTGAGAAAGGACAGGAGAGTTGGAGGTCTATACATAGATATAAGCTACCGTAAAAGGGGCGACCCGCGGTCTCGATAGCGTGTTAGTTATTATGTACAATTAACCAGTGAGCTCGGCTGCCCCCGACGTCATCGCCCATGGAGTAACCCATTGCGCTCACGAGCTACTGAGCCGCGCAAGGTCTACCTGCGGTCTGAGGCTTGGCTGATCACTCTTCATAGGCTTTCATCGACAATCCGTTCTCAGATTGTTGAGAAATTTTATAGAAATAAATTCAACTAAATTCCCAATTCATCAATCGTTCTTACTATCTTTCCACACCGCGAAAACGTTCGTTCGAAATATAAAAAAAATGATTTCTATCCTTTTACTCAATTGATATCGTGCCAATGAATGTTTTTAAGTGAAAAAAGAAAATATTAGAAACCTCAAAAAAAAATTTAATTAAAAATCGCTATCAATTCAATTTTTATCGTAGATTCCTAACATTACCCTTTCCCAGTGAAAGAATCATTAGTATAATTCCAATTTTAAAAAAAGATTTAAAAAAACACATTTCTTTCCCAAATGACCGTTCCATTAGCGCGGAACGATCATAGGAGCGATTAAATTAAAATTTGAATTAATATCGATCTTTTTCCATTTCTACTAAAATAAATTTCAAGATCTTCGAATTGAAATGAAAGACGGAATATGAAAGATAGAATTTCGATCGATTTTTTTTTTTTTTTTTTTCGTCATATTTGAATTCCGGGATTTTATTGCTTCAAGCCGCATAGACGAAATACTTTATTGGTGAGCGATCGACGGGGAAATGGGGAAAGAGGAAGCGAACCTATAGGTATAATGATGACCTCGTCGCACGGCAAACGGGTGAATCTGGGTTATTCCAATAAAGTACACTCGAGGTGCTTCCAAACGTTGTTGATTGACTCGAAGGACACGGAACGGTGAGCGTCTCACCAGGTTGAACCCGGAGAGTTCGGAGCCTCACTGAGGCTGAGCGAAGGCGGGTGTGTCCGACGCTCGGCGGCAGCCAGTAAGCACCAGCGGTAGCATCGACATCGAGGAACGTCAAACGTTTTACTCTTCGCTGTTGCTGCCCTACTCAATGCTCGTTCGACCCTACGCTACGTCGCGAGCACCTCGGCGCATTCCAAGATTTAATATCGCGCTTCCGTAGCTTAACCTCAAACGCCGTTCCCCTCGTCGATCTCTGATCTCATAAACGCGTTTTTTCTCCATAAAAAAAATTCGTACATATAATAAAATGTTAAGACATTTTATTTCGTATATTTCGAATTCCCCGACTGACGAAACGAACAAATTTCATCGATATAAATCGACGATTTTTTTTATCTCAATTTTTTTTTATTATTTGAAATCTTATCGACATTTCACGATGTTTCCGGAGGTAAGAAAAAAAAATGAAAAGAAAACCGACAATAAGCGCGAACCGCGAAACAGCTGAGTGTGGAGCTTTCGCGTTCGCGATGTATTGATTGCGGGAGAGACTCCGACGCGGCGTGCGGCGCGCTCGGCGCACCGCGGTTCGTCGCGACCCGTACACCGCTATCGTCGGCGGCATATTACACCAACGGTTTCCTCAGCGTTCGTCGGTCGTTGCTAGGTACGCATTGACCGAGGTGAAAAATGAGCAATACCGTCATGAAACTATCGTACTTTCGGATCGCAATACGAAAAAAGAAACTCCGTCGTATTGAGCTTCAGATGGTTGAAATATCTTTTACAGTAGAAAAAAAAATCGTACCAAAGATAATTTCAGACCATTTTTTTTCGTAATCTTTACGAAAAAAAAAAAAAAAAAAATGATTTATTTCGCGTTCAAGAAAATTCATAAATTTCGACCCCCACTATGCCGCGGAGCTTATCACTGCGATTTATAGTCAACTCGTTCACTTCTGGTTTTGCCATAAACGTGAACTTTGCCAATGCTTATGAATCATTCAATTATGAATAATGCGACTTGATGATTCTTGTTTATGAATAACAAATTAGTCTGTATTAAGTGACAGTGTAGCGAGGAGGAGTAAACAAGATAGGATAAGAGAAGGTTTATGGAAACCACTCTGACCAGACATCGCGCGCTTATTGCTTTTAACACACAACGCGCGCATATATTTCATACAAAACGCATTAGTCGCTCTCTCCCACATCCCGCCACTCCCCATGATAATAGCTACCGCACCGATGACTTTCAATCGTTCACCATTCGCGAACGTTCATCATTCTCAAGAGCAACCTGCGCGTACGTTCGATTAGACATTATTATGTATACATAAACTTCGTAACCTTAGAAGACGCGTTCACTTTAATATGTACCTTGAAAAACGCACACATTGTTTGCGAGATGAATTTTGCATAATTGCTTCGCCGTAAATTGCGTACATTACTTTGCCTCGATGTTAAATTATGAAGATTCATTAATTCCAACTGTAATTGATGCTATTAGGAAAATCTTGTGAGACTCGTATTTCGATCTAAAGTGTCCCTTGTCATCGATGGATTTGCGATAACTCATCGAATAATTAACTGAGAGATCGAATAATTTGTTTTTTTATTGTCGTCCGGATCTCGAGTAACCGGAAACCAATTAGCACAGGTCGCGTCATAGGTAATCGTGAAAACGGAGAAACGGGCGTTCGAAGTATTGCACTGAATTTCAGACGAATAGCAAATTTTACTATAGTTTTGGTACTCTGTACTAAATTATAGCAAATTTTATCAGAATTATCGTAACATTTACTATACTTTTGGTATTCTGTACTAAAATACAGAAAATTTTATCGGAATTATAGGAAAATGTGTTATCCGCAGACGATTGAGGGTTGTAATTCGGACGCCTCGGAGGCCCTACGCTTCATATCCTAATGAATATATATGAGTAGAAAACGAATGTACGCACCGATAATCTTCTCTTTATTCCCGTATCGCTATTTTTCGTTACGTAAGCCCTGGCGGCCTTGCATTATAGCATTCATCCTGTCTGCTCACCTGCAATGCGCCATGCAATTGGTGCCGAGCGATGCACCGCGCCTCAACGAGACTCGTTTTCAGTACATGCGATACACTTCCCTTGTATGCGATATATCTGTTATGCAGCATTCGCCATTCACAGAATTTCTATGTAATAGTTTTTCGCGAGGTAAAAAAAATTTAATTATTTCGCGGGCTTTTGTTTTCACGGAAGAAGATTTTAGAACGTTGCGAAAGATTGACGATCGTTATTCCGGCGTCAGCGATCGTAATCGATGGAATTTACTTAGAATTTTTTTACACGAAAAAAAAAAGTTCTGTATGATTTTTCTATATTAAAACATCGAGAAATCACAATTAACTAAAATTAGAATTTTTTTTTTTTAAATATATTCGTTTTTAAATATAACGAATGTTAATATGCATGATATTCAGTTCTGTAATTCATCAAATCAAATTTAATTATTACGAGCAGAATGCGGGTAGAGATTTTTTTTTTTTAAATAAGAATATTTTGCCGTTCGAGAGTAGAATTTCCGTAGGCGTGATTGAAGCGTTATCGTTTCAATAATCGAAAGTTTCACGGATCTCCAATGAAATTTCGTTGTCCTGAATGTCACGCTGTGAACTAACAGCCACTAGACGTTGATGGAATGACCGTACAGACTTCGTAAACTCGATTTCGTCGGCGCAAAATGGAAAATTTATCGATTTCGCGACACGAAAGCGATTTGGAAGGTAAATTGCCTCGGCGAAGCCATTGATTGATGATGAAAGCTTCCGATGAGTAGGAGAGCTCGCGGAAGCACCAGAGAATATCAAAATAGAGTGAATATTGGGAAAATTAACGAAACGTCCACTGAAGGATCGTTGAACAAACGTTCGACCTGTCGATCTATCCGTTTTCCATTAAAAAAAAAAATCAGCAAAAAATTATATCGGGGATTTTTCCCGATTGTTTTACACGGTTATCCATTTTTTTTAAATAGACGAAAGTTGAAAAAAATTGTGAAATAATTTCGTAAAAAAAATACTAATTTCTTGGTTAACGCAAACGACACGAGAATCGAATTATGTTGAATAAAAACACAAAATTCATCGTTAATGCGCACGAGACGAGAATCGAATTAAGTCAGTAAACAAAAAAAAAATGTTCTTGTTAATCAGGTTCGCGATTTGGTGGAGAGGTGCACCTGCCCGACGCAATTTCCGATGATACGAGTTTCGGAGGGCAAGTATAGAATCGGCGACACGAAGGTTCTCATATTCGTGAGAATCTTGAGGAGTCACGTAATGGTCCGAGTGGGCGGTGGTTGGGACACTCTCAGCCATTATCTCGACAAACACGATCCTTGCCGTTGTCGTACATGTGAGTATTGTAAATTGGTTTCATCGTAACTTTCAGTAGATAATCTTAGTTTCGATCAAAATAAAAAAAATGCTTATTATTTTAAATTGAAGCGCATCGATCAATGATTTCGGCAAAACTCATTCAGAAAGCTGGAGGCTCCTTCGATCTCGGTAGCGCGCAGGTGCATTACGAAAGGTTCGTTCAATGTGCATACAAATTTGTTTACATTTCATAATTTCATAAATTCAAAATTTCATAAATTCATAATTTCATAAATTAATTATTTCATCAATTCAAAATTTTATAAATTCATAAATTCATTATTTCATCAATTCAAAATTTTATAAATTCATAAATTCAAAATTTCATAAATTCATAATTTCATAAATTCAAAATTTCATCAATTCAAAATTTCATCAATTCGAAATTTCATAATTTCATGATTAAAAAAATATATATCAATGTCGAGCTTCGGTAATTTTTTTTACGAAAGATCACCTCCAAGAACGCGAAGAAGTTCAGCTTCGAGTGTCGGCTCTTGTCCCGGATCGGCACAACAGCCGACTCAGCAACAGCCTCAGTCTCAACCTCAACATCAGCATCAGCTTCAAGCTCCGAGAAGTTCATCCGCAATGGGAAATCGATCGCGTTCACCGACACCTCATCAAACTCATCGTCAGCTCGGTCAAGATTTGAAGAAAACCGGTAATCGCTCACCGAGTCCGACACCACAAACGAAATATCTCGCGAGCCCGGTGCGTAGGCAATTGAGCGATCTCGGTAACGCCCAGAGATCTAGATCGCCCACACCGAAAACCGATTCGCCTCTAGCAAGTCCGGCGAAATCTTCTGGCAATTTAGACTCGAGTAGAAAAGCTCTCAACGAAGAAATTCGACAGGTTAAATACGACGGACGCTCGCAATTGTATCACAGCAGGCATTTGGACGATTATCAGGTATATTTCAATTTTTAATTAGTAGTAATTAACATTATTTCGATATTCTATATTATTTTATTAATTTTTATTCGATTTCTTTCGATTACCGATCAATACTCGATTTCATTCGATTACCGATCAATATTCGATTTCTATCGATTAAGAATCAATATTCGATTTCTTTCAATAACCGATCTCTTTCAATTACCGATCAATCATTTTTCGTCGACGTGATCGAAATTCTAATCAAAGAAAAATGATTGATCGGCAATCGAATCTAAAATAAACGATAAAAAATAAAACGATGTTCGCGCATTACAGGATCCAAAGAAAGATCTTCATCGCGAGATCCGTGAGAGAGTACCGTTGTCGGAAGAATTTACGAAGCGATACGTCGTCGAAGGCGGAGTCGCTCGTCGGACCTCCGAGCGCGAAGACGGCCCAAAATATGAGCCAACGATATACGGTTACAAGTGCGGCGAAGTCGCCGAGTCGAGTGAGAGTTCGAGTCCCATACCGAGTCCGCCGTCGATCAAAGAGGAACAACGACCCCCCACGGAGAATGATCTTTTCGTCAAGGATAATTCCCAACAATATGCGAAATCGGCACACGCCGACGGCGAACATTCGGACAACGGTAGCGAAGTATCCGACGAGGGTTACCGCAGCTTGGGAGCTGTACAACCGGCAATTATCTCCGGCACTACTATCACCGGCAATCAACAGCATCAAGACGCTACCACGACTCTTCTAGATTCTCACAGTGAGTCTTACAATTATTATTCTTATCAAAGATCGGCTAATTATTATTATTAAAAAAAAAAATCTTTTCACAATAAATGTTTCTCAGCAAATATTTATGTTATCGCAGCCTGCAGTATTACGAAAACAAATGTAAAGGTGTAAAAAAAATTATTTATTTTCCAATTATTTTCATCCATCCGATTATTTTTTTATTTTTCAAACGTGAAAAAAAAAAAAATAATAATAGAATTTTTTTTTTTTTTCCGAATAATTAACCGATCTTCGATGTTCTTGAAAAAATAAACGCTAAATTTATCAGCTGAATGAAATTCCATCGTCGTTGACGCTCACTTTGCCCAAATAGAGGAATTCGCGAGTGCAAAAAAAAAAAAAGAAAATACAACGAAGTTAGTGTGTCCGCGCAGCGGGGGCGCGAACTCGGCAACTGGTAGCGAAACGCTCGACACTCTCGTTGCGAGAATCGCAATTGGTGAGGCGGAGTGTGAAGCCCACGCTTTATGATAATTATCGGAGAACACACAAACACTCGACTCGTATAAACTTTTGCTCATTTTATCTCGCGCGCATCCCAAAGACGAATTTGGTGGTACTCGCCGCGAGAGGCCCCGAACTAAAGTGGATTTCGTGAAAGGCCCCCTGAGAGGCGTGGGTCGCGAGGCGACACGCAATACCGATCGCTAACTGTTGTCCTTCAATTTCAGCCATGCAGCATTTTTTTTACACACGGATCGATTGACCATCGACGCAAAACGTATAACGTACAGGCGTCGATAGTTTTACGCTCGCGATTTAAATGAAAAAAAAAAAAAAAAAAAAAAAAAAAAATCGTAAAGACGAATATAAATCGATTTTTTCAGAATTTTTTTTTATTTATGAAATTAATATTGCAATTAATGATGAAATTTTTAAAAATAAAAATAAACGAAAGCAATTGCCTTAAATGAAATGAATATCAAGTTAATAACAAATAACCGGCATATTAGTCTCAATTACATTTTTTACGAAGCAATTGATGTCAATTGAATGTACGAAGAAGAAAAAAAAAAAAAAAAAAAGATTGATAAATTCGTGAAGACCCGCATTGCCTCGTTCTCATTTATTACGATACTACTTTGTGTGCGGAGCTCTTAATAGAATCAAGAATCGCTCGGTTCAAGAAGGGGCTATCGTCGATGGGTGGGTGGTGGAGGCCTGTGAATTGTGTCACGACGTGCTATAGAAAGTCTTTCCACGATGTTCATGACTTTTATACAGAATTCTCAGACTCTCGATCGACCCGTATTATACGTATATTTATCGTCGACCCTTCAAACAACTCCATATTTATAATCCCGCAATCATTATTTTTCGTCTTTTTTTTTGTTGTTGTTGATGCTATAGAAGAATCAACGAAGGCGAAAGGGGAGATCGCCGAAGAAGGTTTGCGTTCGTGTGTCGAAACTGAGAGTATCGAGACGGGTCTTCGGAAGACAAGAGCAACAGGAGGATCGGTAGCGAGTCCAACGTCATCGCTAAGCCCCGTAGGATCGACCGGAGTCCGAAGTTCCGGTTCGGCGTCAAGATCCGCAAGTGCGGGTAGCAATGGTCACGCATTGTCCGGCGAGCGTACACCCCGCGGAGGATCGATAGCGCGAGAAAACAGCAATCTATCGAGATGTTCATCCGGCAGCCGAACGCCCAGAGAAGGTAATTCGAGTCCCGAGGGAAGTCCACTGAAGCGTGGATCCGGCGCGAGAAACAGTTTGCGAAAACCACCGGCACCACCGGCCGCGAGTCTCGGCAAAGCGTTTCGTCAGCAAACGTGCTGCGAGGGTTCACCGCGATTGGAGCGAAACACCGCGACCAACAATGGCAATACCAACAGCAATACGTGGAACGGTCGACAGACGAGACAGAGACCAGCATTGACGAACGATACTTTCGTTAAACCGGCGAATTCTCCGAAAGCAACGAATCCCGTTAAATCATCGTCGCCGACGAGTTTCTCGCGTAAAAATCCCGCGAGACAGAGTCTTCCGCGTTTGGGACCAAATTCCGGCGGTGTCGGTAGTTCAACCGGAAGCAACACTTCGCCGATACAATACGACAGAAATGGACGAAGAATAAAATCCTCCTGCGGCTCGTCGCTGCAGAGCTCACCGACCAAAATCGCTAATCCACTTTTGGAACAGATCCTCCAAAAAATGGCGCATCTTCGCGACGATAAAGAGGTCGTTGAGAAACTTCAGGGATTGATAAGGGATTATCAGGGACAAGGCGACGGCGATAACGATACGACGACCGGTACCGACCCGACTCTCGAGTTCACGCGGGCGTGGATCGACGGTAATGGGACTGTTGCGCTACCGCAGGAGGTACAACTCGTCGCGAGTCCGAGAAAAGATCCGAAACCACCATCCGAAAGAGGCACCGGTTTCTCGAGAATACCGGCGCCCGTTTACAAGAGACCAATGTCCGTCGCGTCGGATAGCCTCTGAGATCAAAGATCCGTCGTTTACGATTGAATTTTTTTTTTTTTTCAATCTCGATATTAATTATCACAGTTTCCGCTATTACACGATTATTTAAAGGCGCTAATTTAACATGTTGAGAAAAAAAGAACGAAAAAAAAAAAAAAATACCGATTTACGCGTTGTGAGATCGATATTTCTCACTTTGAAAATTCGTTCGTAAAAAAAAAAAAAAAAAAAAAAAAAACCCAAAACCCCTCACCCCCTTCCCCCGTGTGCCCGGAATCCACAGAGTTAAACAGAGTCACCGGGCTGGTGCTTGAAACACGTAAGACGATTTTTTAGATTGATTGTTAACGATATATATTTACAATAATTTTGTTTCTTAAAGATTCTTTACGTTAAGTTGTGAGAGGCGAACCTCGAGTTAAGACTTTTCATCGAAGGATATATTGTAGTTATAATTTCGACATTCATTGGATTACTGCAGCGATAAAAAAAAAAAAAAATATTGAACGATATTTAGTACACATTTATCACGCTATATAGTATGCCGACTTCGGCATTTTCGTTAAATTCGACGTTCTTAAAAAAAAAAAAAAAATAAATAAGCGAATACAGTTGTGTGTATCCGGTCTCGTCGAGGCGGACAATTTATTTCCTCAACGAGGATAATGCATAGTTTAACGATTATTAAGTTATCAGTTATTGAACAACGGGGTCAACTTTGCGAATTATCGTCAAAATCGTAATTATTCAGTGTTACGGAAGAGTCGATTTCGAAAAAAAAAAAAAAAAAAATGAGAAAATTCCGGAAGTAAAATCGATACTGACGAATCGCCGACTTGGCCCCGTTGGCGATTTTTTCGCTATATTCAAATAGTTTTTACAATAAAAAAAAAAAAAAAAACGATTGACGCATCGCTTTTCGCGTATTATTTATTTATATTAAAAGGTAAAAAAAAAAAACGAATATATAGTCTATCGATTGTATTTATTGAAGGGAATTTATTTACGCGTTACGATTATCTCGTCGTTATGTGAGTAGACTAATGTTTTTGGTACGAAAAAACGATAATTTGTGTATCGATTGACGATGAAGAAAAAAAAAAATGTTTTTAGGAGAGTCGGGAGAGCGATAAGCGTTTTCTATAGACATATCCTCTCCCGCAACACGAGAACCGACTGGGATATAGTGAGCGTATCATACAACTCGGGAAAACGCCATTCCAGTGTAAAAAAAAAAAAAAAAAAAAAAATCAATTTTTTATACCAATAACAATATTGGCGATACGTTTGGCAATTCGTGTCTTATAGCGAGGAAACCTCCGCGCATTTGTCAAAAAGATCGCGAGAGGTAATCTTCGAGAATTGAGTCAAATCGAGAAGTGAGAAAAAAAACCCCATAGAACAAAAAAAAATAAGCGAAACGAAACGACAAAGAATGTAGAAACGCTTTAAGAGTAAAAAAGAAAATTTTTAGATAACAAAAAAAAAAAATCAGCCGTCAAAAACTCCAAACTATTTTTAGTAAAGTATAGAGTACGGAATTACTATAATTACCCAATATTATACGAATAAATCGAAGCTAAGAAATCATACGGCGTGTGCGAATAATTTTCTCTCTCATTTTTTTTTTTTTTTTTTCATTCATTTTTTTTACTCAGGTACTTCTATCAATTACGTAACGGACGATTGTTGATCAACAATCGATAACAATTGATTTACGCTTGTGCACAGGCTGAATTACGGCTCGATATGGAAAGCATGATTTATGGCCGCGTAAGCGAAAAAAAAAAAAAAAAAAAAAAAAAAAAAAAAAAAAAAAAAATACTCATAAATAGTCTCACGTGAGTCACCGGTAGGCGTAAAGCCTCTGTTTGATAAACATTAATCCATAATCGTCTCGCGTCATTATCATATCGCTGCGGCTGCATCACCATTATCTTCCATTATTATGGCCTTTAATTACTATCGATTAATAATATTGTTAATTTTATAATAATCATAACAGTGTTTTCTACATTATTATTTACTCCGGCATCTAATAATCTCCGTAGCGCATTACGTATGAGCGCATCTCTTCGTTATCATCGGCGCTTTGTCCATTCTTTGTTTTGTTTTTTTTTTTAGTTTTTTTTTATTATTTTTTTTTCCTTACGATCGATTGTATAATTAGTAAATAATTGTAAGGCAAACGTTGTTGAGCGCTCTTGATGAGTTATTAATTTTATCAACGAGAGTGACTTGTAAAACCAATCAAAAGTCGATAAAGGGCATAATAAAAAGAAGAATGATAATAAAATTACAGTGAAATAAAATTTGATGTTTATAGTCGAGAAGTAACGACGAATGGTTTTAATCGTGAGTAGTCATGTTTTTAAGGAAGCTGCGCCGGCGGATTTGTACGCCCGAGAAGATTTAATCGTCTGCCAAGCGATATACGCAGACGAAGAGAGAAAATCCCGAGGTCCATTATAAGGTCCCAATCCCCGCATACGGAGCGGCGTCCTTGCCGCATATGGCGAGACGGGCTCACCGGCGGGTCGCATTGCAGAGTTGCATCCTTGCGACCGCAGTCCAAAACATCGACACAAACAATACCGCACTCCCTCGCCTCGTATCCTTAAAGGACCGTTCGATATTTCGCCCAAAAATAGAATCGTTACCCATCTCGCGATCGCGTTATTTTTAGCATATGCGAGAATAATAGATCGCGGAACGAATGAATTTTCATTGATGTGGAATAAATCGATTTTCCGATCATCGAACGAACGAGACGAGGATTCCACGTGCGAACCGGCAACGAGAGAAATATCGCACACGAGTTTACGCGCGTAGGCGGCATGACACAGGTGCCTTCGGGCCGCCGCCGCCTTGAAACGCCGCTTTACAATCAAACGAATTATGAGGCATATGTGCTGAAGATATACTACGCCGCGGCTATTCTTCGTTATCGTTACGCTATTCTTTGTATTGTGCAGAATCGATTGTCGTTTTCGTTAAAAAAAAATACATCGCGAAAATCGCTGCGTTCGTTGACGTAGCATCGTGTTTTTTTTTTTTTTTTTTTTTTTTTTTTTACGCGCTAAAACATCGCGAACGCTTTTAACTCGACGCGAATATGGGTCAAAGTTTCGCGAAGAACGGATTTGAATTTTTTTCGATTATCGTCGATCGTCCTAATAAATGAATAAAATTGCGCGTAGGTGCATCATACCCGCTGTCGACTCATTGAGAAAGGATCCTCCGCGCAGCTGTTACCAACCGATTGCCACAATTGTGTTGTTCAAACCGTTAATAACAATCGGGGGTATGAAAATATAGTACATACGTAGGTTATAATAAGGAATAAGGCATGAAAGGGACGAAGGTACGTAAGAGGAATCGTGGCATATCTACTCGAACGACCGGACAGAACAATGGAAGTCGCAATGCTCGACGCTTCTTATTGCGGTAGGTAGGTATAGCAGAGAAACGTGCCTACATCTCCTAACACGTTCTCAAGCTGTCCCGCCTACGCGCGCATTACGCCGCAAGAGAATTCGAAAGGATTTTAGAATATACATATATATAGCTATCTACATAGACACGCTGTCCAGATCTTTACTCGTGCGAAATTATGTCGCAACCATTTTCAATCGCTTCCTACCGCATTTTTTTTTTCGATTTTTTAACAGTTATAATAAAAATGTTCGATTTTCGTTACCACACGACATTTTTTCGAGATTTTGGAGAAATTTTTTTGAAAATTTACCTCGTTTACTTTTACTCGTGCGAAATTATGTCGCGGCCATTTTGAATCTCTTCCTACCGCATTTTTTTTTTCGATTTTTCAACAATTTAAATAAAAATGTTCGATTTTTGTTACCACACGACATTTTTTCGAGATTCTGCGAAAAAAAATATTGAAAACTTACCTCAAAGAATGTCTCGAAGTATTTGCGTTGTTCCATCAAAAACTTCTGATGTTGAAAATTAGCTCCGAAAGTTTTTCTACATCTTTGTCCACTCCGAGAATCTCGACGACGATGAGTCCTCTCCCGGTGATTAAAATCCAAATATGGACGAGTCAGTTGTTGTCGCGGTTGTTGCCGGCGACCGAAGTTGCTCTCCAGGGCTCATCTTGGCAAATAGACTAATCCTGGGTCCGGAAAGGTTTCCCCCTCCTCCCGTCGTACAGCCGTAATGATAGCCAAGGAAATGAGCCTCGGGATGGGAAGAGTCGTCGCGGTGAGGCATAGGAGAAGCCTTTATTGCTTCAGAAGGGAAACAGATACACGGAAGTCGGGGACCTTGGCGTTGCCATTTCAGGGCGATTCGCGGAGCAAACCAAAGCACAGTCAACGTTGAATTATGTCCATTTTCATTGTCAAGTTATAATAACAACAACACTACAAACATCGCGCAAATCTCAATATATTAATCGATATCCCTATATTCACTCAAAATATCTTTGATTCACATTGATCGCGAGGAGAAAAAAAACTAACCGTTAAACTCGAAGCGATACGATCTTTTTTTCACAGTAGGAAAAAATACTACGCGAACTTCACACGTGCTACCGAATTTACAAAACCGGCGATCTATATTGTACAATTTACTTTTCGAATAAAAAAACAAATGTGTCTTTCTCGTGTATCAACGTCGAGAAGGATTATTGTTGACGTGTGGATAAATTATGTCTCGCGGCTGGCAAACGTATAACGAGTCACGACAAGTTCATCGAGGGACCGCCAGGAGAGGGGGAGGGGGGGCGCCATGAGAAAAATGTTACTCCGTATAGATACACATACCAGTGACCGCGGATAGTAACACTAAACCTTCCCATCTCTAATAGATTATACACGCTTTATAGCTACTGTGGCTCTTTCTCTCCGCGCTCGATTGACTTTTTGCTCTCGTTGCATTCGCGGCAGGTCGAAAGTTCGTGCGACCGAGGCATCGCGAGGAAGGCAAAGAGATTATTTTGAGCCCCCGGAACCGCATGAGTGAGATTCCGGAGTAGACGCGCGCGGGCATCGCTGTACACTTACTCACTACTCTGGAGATAGGCAAATTTGATCGTACGAGTGTTGTGTATCATTAATCGTAACTCTCGAGTCGCGGTATCGTCTATATTTGGAGAATTGAGCGAGCGTGTCCTCGACAAGCGAGAAGAAAAAAAAGTACGAAACAAAACGCGAGACGACGACGCGCGGGGTGTTGTACAAGGATGCCGGACGGTCGGCTCATGACTAATTGGAAGATCGGGGATTCCGGTGGCATAGGACCGTGAACTCTGGGGACTGGACAGCTCGGTCACGGTCGTACTTCAACAACTGTGCACATTACTAGTCCCGTAGATGGTGAGATTTCTTTTAATTCAATGCTCCGAGAGGCATTTCGCGTCGAACCGACGGTTACACATATCGTTTGCGGCGTGTGAAGGGGGCGGGAGTGGGAAATATGCGCGCGACTGCGCGCTTAATGTTTATACGAACCGTGCAAGGATATACTTCCTATTAACCAAGGGTTGGCCGTACATGGCGAAGAAATCGAGCAGGTCAACCGGTGCTCGAGTGCCGAGTTTGCATTGATTCGAGATTCGAGGCCAATTCCTAAAAAATATCTCGACAAGGAAATCTCTGTCCGGTCGTCGGACCGGTAGTAATTCGCGCGCTAAGGTCGTTTCCCCGTAAGATTGATAACAACGATTTGCGCCATATAAGACTAATAACGATTTCCGCAAGGTAATCACGACTATTAAAAATATTTTACGAAACAACAAAAAAAATCGATTTAATATGGAAATATCGAATTTATCGATATTCTTAGTAGTCGTCCTTAGTTCGGGATTTCGATATAATTAGAAAAAAAAAAAATATGATATTGAATTAATTAATTTGACTAATGATTGATGATGAACTCTTAACATGCGGAAATGAGAATATTGCGCCAACCGGAAGTCGGGGACTTTACGTGATACAAAAATAGAAATTCAAAATTGAAAGCAACAAAAATATGAAAATTATTAGCTGCGTCCAAAAATTGCTAATTTTCGTTATCCGTTAGACATATTTTTTTGATAATAATTATATGGGAATTATTGAAAAAAGATCGAAAAAAATAAATATAAAGACACAAAGAACAACACATGACAATAAAATTACCTCTTTCGGTCGATTTAATCGTATGAAACAATGAACCATCGGTACAATACGAAATTAGTAAGAAAGTAATATCACATGAGGTATTTTTTTTGTTTTTTTGTACAAAAAATCGTTTTTTCATTTATCTTTTTTTTTTACTACCGACGAGTGTCGCCGTTCTCGGGCGACGATGCCGCGACAGCAACTTGAACGGCTATCCAGTCGGTAATGAAGTTAGACGGAGCACCAACGGCGATAAATCGCATGCGATCGCCTATTTTGACACAAGATAACAAGAAAAAAATAGATATTATTACGCATCACAGATATTCGATGATAAGAGAAAAGAATATATTAAAAGATTCGATTTCGTCTCACCTTCGGCGAATATTTCAGTCAATCTTTCTCGCGCGAGCGGTATTTGGAACAAAAATGCATTCTTTCGATGAAACAGTATAGTCTGATATACATTGTTCTTGAAACATCCGAGAATAATGCCGAACTCGTCGTTCAGGATATCCAAAATAAAGCCGTAGCCACTGGAGAACAGAGTGCGTGCATTGTTTGTATGCTAAAATGAAAAAAAAAAAAACAAAAAAAATGATAATATAATCATTACGAAAAAAAAACGAATAAAATCGATAGACGTGATTTCTAAAACGATTGTAAAGAATATGAAGTTACTAAAGAATTTGTGAGAATTTGATTGTTATCCATCAAATAAAAAATATTAATATTAACATTAATAATAATAATAAAATTTTATCTCTCCAAAAAAATATCTCAACTAAACGTCCTCTGGACAAAAAAAACTTACAAGATTAATCATTTTCAGCAATTGCGACTTGAAATTAGTTTGTTGTCCCGATTGGTTCAATTTATTTTCCTGATTCCCGTCGTTCTCCGCATTAGCGTCGCTTGATTTTTGCATTATCTGCGTGAAGTAATTTGCTTGAGAATCGTTGTTGGTACCTTCAAGGGATTGCGGCATATGCGGCCGTTTTCCCTGAAAGACGCAGGCGGCGAACCAACTGCAGTTATTCTTATCCTCTTCCGGAATGCAGGGAATTGCGTCGAAAAACACATTGTCATAGACGTTAAATACCGTCGACAGCATTTTCGACGCCGAAAATCGCTTTCCGTGAAGATAAACTTTACTGGCGAGAAACGCTATATTGTGTTCATTTTGCACGTCATCTACCATCGTCAAAGTTCCGTGACGCTTAGTTATACTTGATATCGTTCCGGCGGTCGAGACGAGTCCCATGCTGACGGTTACTTCAGACTTTGGCGCACCGCCGCTGGAGGAATCTTTGGTTGCCCAACACATCACTGCGTACCAACGATACGTCACATGATACTGATTATCGCTGCCTTCGTATTCTTGTCTGTCGAGTACATGACACGAAAATTTAACCTAAGAACGAATGGGGACATTGAAAAAAACATCGTAATGCGTTATTACGCGCGCGAGAAATTTTTCGAAAATGTTATATTTCGGTAAACGTACGACTAACCTGCATGTCTTTTCGTATATACCTCGACAGCGGAACATTATCGGGAATGAGTCTTCCATTGTGATAAAATCGTCCTTTCTTCAAAAGCGCATATTCCGTCGTTCCTTGCAAATCGAATTTTATTACCGCGCTTTCGGTCACAAATATTTGCGCTATTTCGCCGGTGACACCGTACATGTATTTTTTTCGCAACATTTTTAAATATCAATCGATGCCGATATCAATCGTGTATAACCCCTTTTTTTACGTTCGAATGTATCTATCTTTCGTGTACTGTACTTTGACGTACGATATTTAAAACTGTTAGCGGCTTTGACAATGAGACGATCTGTTGATATTTTTATTTTATTTTGCGTTAATTAGTTATTTAATTAGTGTGCACTTTGAGAGAAACGTTGGTTCTTTTTATGAATCACTATTCACAGCTGATCCGACGCGTTCGATCGGCTCGATGTCACTCGATATATCGCCCACTTCCGGTTTTTTCCCGAAACTTTCTCTCTGTTTACTCGCGGCTCGTGGCGCCAATCGCTCCGGGCCCCAGAGAACACACGTGAGAACGCGAGTTCTGACACTGGAGAGAAAAGATCAGCTGATCGAGTGAACTGTTCGTACCGTCGTGATGCGGAGTGCGATGGAAGGTATGTAAACTATTTGACGATAAAAACTCAGTCATCGACACGATAAATCGTTCGTCATGCATGCCGAGAGACAAGTAGCAGCGGTTAACCCTACAAAGGTCTAAACGAGCGTAAGCATTGTTAGCTTTGTAACTAATATCCAACGTGTTAGTAAACAAAATTTCGACCGAATTATTATTGTTATTTGAAAAGCGTAACTATAGAAAACACGGTGCGGTTCTTACGGATTATGTTCCGAAAATTAACGATATGCAAGACAAAGTATTGGTAAACAAAAACGTTTAAATATTTATTTTTTTACGATAAAAGTGTCGTATAAAAAAATCCAACGTTTGATCCTTCAGTTCGGTATTATGGTAATATAAAAACGATCCCCAGATTTGAATAAAATAAATTACGAAAGTTATTCTTTTTTCAATTGATCACTATTCGATCTTCGCATTTTTTTATACTTTTGATACTTATACTCGCCGAAAAATCCTTGACACGTTTTTTTTTTATAAAAAAGAAAATGTCTTCCCGTATATTGTAATCTCCACCCCACAATGATGCAATGACGATTCGAACGCGTAACGTCCCTCGTTGATTATCGAAAGCGCTGCAATGAACCCCAATCTTTGCTAACGGATAATGGCGGACAATGGGATATACATCGCGAAGGGCTTATTAACGAAAAACATATAACTTTATTCGAAATAATTGTTAACCATAAACTTTTTTCTTAATGCACGTAAAATGCGTATAAAACGTTTCGAATGTAAAAAATTAATAACAACTGTTCAATCATTGCTGAAATATTTTGCTTGCAGGAACGCGACTAAATACGTTTTCGGCGAGATTCGCGAATACCAAGCCGAACGTTTCCTCGAACGGACCCTGCAGTTCTTTGAAGAGAAGATCCGAGTTTTCGTTTATGAATTTGTTCATCTGGTCGCCTGTAAGTTTTTATTTTTATGCTTATTAGATTAATTCATCCATCAGAAAAAACCGAACTATTTCCCAGTAGAGAAAAACGTCGATGCAAAATTTAGTGGATTTTAATTGCACGTGTTTTACTTACCGAGAATTTTATCGCCGTTAAAGAGATTTTCGAATTTAAGGTAAACTTTCGTAGGATAGAATTTTGTACTGTAGTTCTTCACTTTTAAATACGTTTCACCGTCTCTTTGCTCATTTTCGAAGTAAATTATTGAATTAGACGTGAGGCCCACTAAAACAAAAATAATACAAAAATCGAATAAATCGCCGCAAGTTTTTCATAACAAAGTCGTAAAACCATTCGAATCGCTATTTTTTTCGTTCGATATATCGTTCTACTTACTCAACGTGATGTTCGACGGGCCGTTGCCAGTTACCGGCAGAAGCAAAATTTTTCCTTCGACCGTATAATCGGCAACCATATCGATCTGTTCATGAAAAGTGGTGTATTTTATTATACCCTTTCCGAAGTCGATACTGCAATCGAAAAAAAATCATGTATCACAATTTTCATGTAGACGAAATAATCGAGTAACGAAATACGGGAAATTAAATTAAAATTTATATCTGAAACACCTACTCGTAGTCGTATACTTTAAGTCCTCTTGTGAGTCCGTGAATTTTAACATTTCTGTAACTTTGCTTAAGTGATACCGAACCTCCGTTTCCACCCATCGTTATCCTATCGACTGCTAATGGTTCCATGGGAAGAATTTTAAAACTTTTCAAACCTGCGATTTCGGGAAAAAAAAGGATACTGAGAATTAGCAAACGCGATGTGGAATTTTGCACGGGGATTTTTTTTTTTAATTATTAAAAATAATAAAAATATTAAAAATATTATTGAAAAAATTAAAATTCCGCGTAGAATTATGTATTCGAAATATATACCTGGACCTAGTTCGACAATGGCGTCGTGGATAGCATTAGCCATGCAATCCTGATAGTTCGGTGTACTAAGTCTGCATATCTTAAAATTGCTTGCTAAAAAAAAATTAAATTTATTATATAAAATCAATCAAAAATCAATTTTGTCGATTTTAATTTTAACCGTTTAGAGTTCGTCACTGCGCGTGTTAATTCGAAAGAACTCGATAGATTATTAAAAATATTGAGTAAAACTTTCCTCGGTGATTATAATTCCCGTTATTATTAATTATTACGAAATAAATTTGTTTTTTATGTAAATGATATCAACATTTAAAAAAAATAAATAAATAAATTGATATGTAGCTGAAATCATTTTATATCAAATTCAATGCACTCACGTAAATCCACTGATAACGCCTCAATGGCGAAAACGCCGACGATTAACCCGACGCAGACAAAGTACTTCATTTTTTTTTTGGTTTTTTTCTTTTTTTCTTTCGGAGTAAATTAAATTATGTGTCGATGAACAGCTTTGTTTCACCGCGAGACGTATCTTAACACCGTGACGAGTGCGTCTCTTAAGAATCCTCCCGACTGACTCGGCGGTGTCAATAATCCAGTCTATTTAAATGCATACTGCCGCCCCACCATAAGCTTCGATTCTACAGCAGGTGATCCGGCGTCCGTCGTATTGAAAGGCAATTTTTTTTTTCATCGCGCATCGGCGCAGTTAAAAATTTACGACTTTTTGAAACGTATATCCGAAAAAAACCCGCGTTTTCGTAATATTCATTCGAAATTTCGCGCGATAAATGATTATCTCGAAAATGATATTACATTCCGATATTTACGCGCAGCGTTACGAGAAATTGTAGTCTGTGATAAGCGCGTCATAAAAATGCCGTTTTTTCGGACATATAGTAGAATAAAAAACTGTAATTTTTATAAAGACAACAACATTTTTATTGTCGTTTATTCTTCAATACTATAATAAATCAATAAGTCGATAAAATAATAACTTTTAGTAAATACAAAAAAAAATGTATCGATTTTTCTTATTTAAAAAATAGATTTTTTCCGTATGAAATATCGAAAAGCGGAAGAACGTTATAAAAATGAAATAATCCTTTGATATTTTAAAATTTTCTTCGCATAGAGAAATTTTCGTATGCGGAATAATTTTTATTTTCGTTGATTCGTCGATAATATGATAAATCAATAAGTCAATAGCATCGATCGATATCGAGATCGGTAAGCAGCGACAATCGTAAAATCGTCAAAAACGTCTTCAACAATTGTCGACGATAATATTCCGTCTGTCTGTAGTCCTTCTTAAAATCTATTTATCCAACCAATGACGCAGTCATAATTAACGATAGTTGTAGATATTATTACTCATAGCGGTATCCATGAATACAGGAGATTGGTAAACACCCATCGAAGAGTATCAAAGTACAAGTTTCGCGTAACTGACGCTCTCTCGAGAATCTATCGGCACGTTACTGATAATAATTACGTTTTCTCTAATGCGTATCACCGTTCCTGTCGAAGTCCCAATTAAAAAGCAATTAACAGTCAATGAACTGTTTCAATAAAAAAAAAACTGCATTAGTACGAAGCAAAATGGCGTATTTCACATCATTTTACGTATCATATCGCCAGCTTTTCCTTCTGTTTTTTAATTAAGCATCGAAATAATAATTATTTATTTATATTATTTATTTATATTACATCGCAACGTCTCTTTTGGCTTCGATATTATTGATTTTTCAATACCACGATAAATAACAGGGTGACGAGTGTTGGATTAGAAAAAAAATAGAAATGAATGGAAAGTCATTCGTATAGAACGCAGAAAAGCGAAATTATACAGTGCAATGTTACCGCGAAAAATCGTCGGAGCAGTGAATCAAAGTGCACAGATCGCGAATTGGCTGACCGTGAAGACTTCGTCTTGAGATTTATATCTAATATAGTTTGGCGTATTGTCGCGAAAAGAAAATTAACCGACACCAATATTATCATAAATCACTAAGCAACTAGTAAACCATCAAATCTATTCGCCGAAAAAAAAAAATTCCATACAGTCACTTAAAATATTGCATTGTGTAATATTAAAAATAAGCTGTTATTATAATCGAAAGGCACCGACCTTAAAACTAAAAGTATCCAATTCTCGTCTCGATGATTTTGTATTTATAAAAAAAAAAAAAAAAAAATATCGCCACTCCTATTAACATATTACAAGAAAAGACCTCGAAGTTGCAACTTTCAGTTTCGATATTAATTGCGTACAATGTTGTAATTCGTGAATCTTATGAATAATCATTCAGCTCTGTTGCAACAATTCTACAATTTATCGAAAAACACTTCGAGATTCAAATTACCCGATAAAAAAAAAAAATGTATTTACATTGAGCGTAAATATTGAGTAAAAAATCATCCATTTCGACGACGAAGAATGGCAATGTTAATAATACAAATGAATTCGTGAGAACGACGAAGTTTAATTAACAAGTCTTTAGCCACAATCGCGGAGACGGTCGCGTAGTTCGTTGCACGTGCCCCTGAGGCACATACCATCACGCGTGCTTCGTATTCAATTACCCAACTGATAGATACCCGGCGATTAGTTACAACGATAAACGATTAAGTTACTCGGTAAGAGGCGCACACCTGGCATACCGTTAATGAGTTTTTCATTTTTAAAAAAAATTAAAGTTTAAAGGGAAAGTTCTGAAATCGCGTCGAATTCGACCATTGTACCGCTTTGTCTTCGCACGTATACCCCAAATGACGATTATCTACGTCATTTCGATGACAATGACACTGTCGATGAACTCGAAAAAAAAAAAAAAAAAAAAAAATTTACGCGATTAGTTGCGACGATAACGATCGATTCGCTCGACGGTAGACATACACCTGGCGTATTGTTAATGAGATTTTAATTTTGAAAAACGAAAAAAAAATTTCAAATTGGACATTTCGGAGTTCGTGGCGAATTCGACCATTGCGAGGATTTATCATCGCACGTACACCCCAAATGACCATTTTCTACGCCATTTAAAGACGATAACGACATTGGTGATGGAGCTGAAAAAAAAATCACACGATAATTTTTTTTTAACTCCTTTTCCAGTTTTTCTCTTCATTTTCATCAGTGACGATTATATAGATGATATTTCGTAAAATAATTAATAAACATTTTTTTTTTTTTTTCTTTAATTCTCGATGTTTATTTAAACGACATCCATTGTGCAGAAATGTGATTCTTAAAATATTCTAATATTGAGGAAAAAATTAATAAATATGGTTTTCAAAAAAAATAAATAAAAAAGTGATATTTACAAATATCATTTATCGATGATGGTAACACCTTTTTGATACTTCAACGCGAGACTATTCGGCAAATCGCGAGGAATTTTCATAACGCCGAGATCGATCGCGTGACCGGTTAATCCGCAACTCTGTGATCGTCTTTTTTTCTTATAATTCGTATTGCTAATGCTTTTTTCTTGAGTAATGATGTGACGAGGAAAATAGTGAATGCGTTTGCGTTGCTTGGTGGCGCAAGGTGGCATCGTAACGATTATATCGTCGCGATGAATCCTTCTCACCGGCTCCGGGAACAGTCTATCATTTAATTCGTACTGTTCGATAGAACCGGAGGATCTCGTGGACGCAACGAGCGTATGTGCGGATCCATGAGTTTCGAAGTAATTCTCTTGTCGAAATTTCTTCAGATCTCTAACTCTCTCCTGAGAATCTATCATCCCAACGTCGATCGGTTCTTTCGTCTCACGCGACAATTGCCAATTTGTAACGCAATCACCCGCCGGGGATTCTCTTATTCCGCAATCGCACCGGACACGCGATTTGTTTGCGACTCTTCTCGACTCCATTCTAATCGACGGAATCCCCGTATTTTCTCGAACGCAACAACGACTTTGGGCGGAAATAGTTCGCACGATTCTCTTAACTTTTGCGGGATGTTTCGCGCGTCTTTGCTGCTCGTCGTTATTACGACGATCCGACGAACTAATCAATTTTTTCAATGACGATCTCGAGTTTCTCGGTGCTTCTTGATGCATTATCACAATATTTTTCTCGTCAGATCTCATCGCGGGGCGATCGATCGCGCAGACGCTTGTTGATCTCGTCGGTACTCGCGATCCCATCGCTCCTATATCGACGTTTCGTCGTCGATTTTTGGTACACGAGGTGAACGATCGCCGTTCGTCGATTCGAGACCCGATTTCGTAATTACTACGAGTCTCGCTTATCGATCGAACTTCTCGACCCCTGCAGCCCGTGTTTTTTCCTCTAAGGCAACGTATTTCTGTGGCGGATTCTCCTCTACCTGAATCTCGAGTCATTCGTGTCGAGCGCTCGCGAGACGACGAGCTGCTCGTTGAAAATGCGGACGACTCGTCCGATACTCTCTTTTTTTGAGACGATAATTTGTTCTGTACTCTGCGCAAAAACTCGGACGTCGGGGAATACGTGATTTTTTCGACTTTTCTCAATGTTTCACCACTGAGAGGCGGCAATGCAGTGACAAAAGTTTTCGTTTCCATTTCGCGGGAATCGACATCGACAATTTCGAATTTGCTTCTGCAATATTCGCAGGGAAACAGCGACTCGTTTTTCGTTCTATCGGACGGAAATTTCTTGGTCTCCGAGTCGCAATAACAACCCTTAACAGGTTTTCTCGTAATTATTCGAGGAGATTGCCCTTTGGATGTTATAAGAATTTTGCCCGTCGCTATTTTTCTTGGATAATTCTCCGCTCCGTTATCTCCGGAATAAAAATAATCCGGACAGAGGATTCCTCCGACTCCGACGGAGTTGTTTCTCATTCTCCAATATTTTTGGCTCTTCGACTTTACGAGACAATTGCGCGATCTGCGAAATTCTTGGATTCTATGGAAGTATCAAACATAACGGAACGTTATCGGCGTCAGGAAACTTACGAACTTTGAGAGCGCATTTGACGATATTCGTTTTTTACTTTCCTCGACGTTTCTTCCAGATGATTTATTAGCGTTCTGCTCTTCTTGCGCAATTCTTCAATTTTTTCATCGAACGTTTGTTCCATAAGCCTACGCAAGAATTACAGTTTTTTAATATCGTAAAATTAGTGGTAAATTAATTTTTTATTGAATTGAGTTAAACGAAAAATAATTAAATTGACGAAAGATTCGTGTAAACATGTTAAATGATGAAAAAGATGTATTTACTACAGCGAAATTATTGTTTTTTTAACCTTCTTTATTTCCTCGTTCATCGAATTATTCAATCCGTGAAAAACGCCTCCGTCGATATTTTTCATAATTCTTTGCACCTTTTATCATCGATAACACATATTTGCACGCAAAAGCACGTCATTTCGTTTGATAATTGTGCGAGAAACTTTGCGATTGACGTATGCGAACGAACTGTCAACAGCTGATTAACCCTTTGCCGCGTTCGAAAATCCCGAAATTGTATATCAATAAACACGTCAGTGTGGTGGGGTAACTCGCGTTGCCATAGAAACGAAAGAAAGTCGTTTTAAACAAAACGCTAGAAATTCGATGTGATAATTACGTTTTTTTCGATGTGATACAAAATACTCTTTTTTACGGAATATAACATGATATTTTCAGATAAATTATTGATTATTTTGTACAATGTTCTTTCAACATTACGAAATTCATCGTGCTTATAATTCAAATAATTGCACATTGAAGCAAAAAGAAAAAACGAATAGTACCGATCGCGTCCGTGACGCTCATTCATGAAATGTCCTGTGCATTGGCGCCCGTAGTAAAATTCTCAGATATGTACATGTAGTATTTTTCAACGACGCCATATTGCTAATAGCGTGTTCTCGCGAGATCGTTGGTTGTGTACGTTAGTATTGGTGCGCGCTTGCATTGTTACAGCCGTTGGCGTATGTACGCCGCGATGCTCACTATTTCGTTTTTATAGACTCGTAGTATATACTTTTATAATTAAATATAAAAAGTGACTATATTAGCTTAACACGCTAGAATCGGCGATGCAACGAGAACGAAGTCGACGAAATACGAAAGAATCCGCGATAGGCAAAATGTGAATTTCATTTTTCATCACAATTCGGCGATAGACGAGAGTCGCACGGATGAACAGCGGGAATCTGAGGACCGAGAGAGTGCGTTCGATCGAAATTTATTCGAGGTTAATCGCAAGTGTTTTCGTATCAGCGGGTAGTGCCGAGAAGTGGTGTTTTTTTCCTTCTGAAGTAAACGATGAATTTCTCCGAAGTTAATGGTATTCACGGTGTATTGCCACAATTTTCGGAAATAACGCCGAAATCTTTAAGTGTCTCGAGTAGCGATTTAATGGGAGCTATGCAGCAAGCGCAAAACGTTATTTACACCACTGCCGCGGCGGCAATGAATCACGGAAAACAACCTATTATGGTGAGTAAAACCTTTTTTTTCGTACCGATCCATAGGCCGTTACGAAATAACGTTTTTTTCTTGTCCCCAAATCAATTTGCTACCGTTAAAATAATATTCGAGTCTTTTTACATTTTTTTCGGGATAACGATAGTTTTTTTTCGCTCCAGACGAGCCAACAAAGTAAATATCCTGGAAGTATAGTCGGCTGGCCGGATCCAAACACGTTGATGCAACTATGCGAGAAACAGGCTAATATGCAGACAATCAACATTCCTAACTACAATAGCCAAAACAATTCTGCGTTACTCGGCGGACAGCCCAACGGCTTGCCGCTTAGGATAATACCGAATATGTATTTGCCGATGAGTTCGCAATCCGATTCGTCTCAGATGAAGCAGGAATCGTCGCAGATGAGGCTTAATCCCGCAGTTTCTATAAACTCCAATGCGAATGCGGGTTCCAACATGGTAAGCATTGTTTTCTCTCTCAAAAAAAAAAAAAAAAAAAAAAAAAAAAAACAAATCGTAATTTTTTTTTTTTTTTTTATTTAAATACTGTAAAAGGCTTTTTTTCGTCGATAAATAAACAAATAAACACAAAACCGATTTTTTAGGCTTCCCAACTTCAACTTCAGCACCAAAACGCAGCCATGGCAGAGTATCTCCAGAAGCTTCAAGCGTCATCATTGCCTCTGACGCTGCAGCAATTAATGAAACTTCAAGCAGAGCCTGTAAAACGCGAGAAGCTCGACGATGACGAAAAAGTCGAACAAACGACGAACAATATACTAAACATTCCCAGCGTGCCGGCATTTCGCAACGGTCACTCGTCGCAAAATGGAAACAGTCATTACATGAGTCCGGAGAACATGATGATGGAAATAAATCCCAACGATCTAAACGTTCACATGGAGGGCAACGAATCGCCGGAAGGTGCGCGTTCGCACGCCGACAATCAGACGCAAACGCAAACAGAAACGATGAAGAGCGATCAACAGATACAGACGGATGGCACGACGAAAAACGAAAAAAAGATGAAATTTCGGGCGAAAACTGGAGAAATAAAAATTGCTCTCGGTCTCGACGGTTCGATGCTTTACTGTTGTCCCGAGTGCAGTCTCGCGTTCAACGACAAAGCTGATATCGAACAGCACATACAGAATCACGTGCAGGAAAGAAAGTATCAATGCAAAGAGTGCGGCGCAATGTTGAAGAGAAAAGAACACTTGGATCAGCATATGCGCGGACATTCTGACGAGAGACCGTTTAAATGTCCCGTTTGTCAGAAGGCCTTCAAGAGAAACGAACATCTCACCCGACACTACGTGATACATTCGGGGGACAAAAATTTCACTTGCACCGTATGCGCGAAAGCGTTCTCGCGGAAAGATCATTTGAATAAACACACGCAAACGCATCTCGGTATCAAGAGGACCAAAGGCGGCAAAAAAGAGTCGCAAATAGTTGAGAACAGCGTTAAGGAGGAGACGAGTCCTGTGCAATTACCGATCGACGATTCGCCCGCAATGCCGAAACAGGAATTAAGTTTTCTTCAGCATATTCATCATCTCCAAAAGGATCAGAATTTTATACAAACATTTTCGGCTTTCAAGGAACAAGCGATTCGAGAAGGTGCCATCGGCGGCGGTGGTGGTATGCATCAGGCCGTTAACATGAATGAGATATTACCGCAGAACGCAAGGTATCTAATGCCTTCATAGTTATCAATCGTCAAATAATTAGGATAAATAAGTAAACGAATGAGAAAAAAAAGGAAATAGATAAATAATTGACGTACAATTGACGATAGCAATAATAATGCGAAGCTGACTATTCAAGTTGCGGTTAAACTCCTTCGCTCATTGCGGAAACGGAATTACGTATCTTCCATCGTTTCGCGCTTAGAAAATACGTTTTTCCGGCAATAGTCACGCCGATACCCAATGACGATGATATTCCAATTGTTTATTCATGTAAATTAGTTTAATTTTGTTTAAAAAAGTACATTACGATACAAGTGCGAATTTTTTTTTTTTTTTTACGAGTGCCAATTTGCGACACGAGCCGAAGTCGAGTTTTGCAATCACACGAGTTAAGAAAACGTTTTTCTCACGAGTATCGTACAAAATTTTACTTCGCAAGGTGTAAAAATGGCGGATATACGCGCGCGAAGCGTACGTATAACTCCCTTTTTCATACCGACTGAAATAAACATATTTTCGCATCTTTTCCGTAAAAGTTACTGCATCACAATTACTTTTTTTTGTTCAACAATTGAAAAACAAGTGATCGAGCGAAGGGTTTCGCACGGCTCGGGATTGAAATTTTTTAAATTGATCGGCGCGACCGGATCGTCTGATTGGAATAAACCGCATAGTGAATTGGAAAATTATTATAAATAACGCGAATGCACGATACTATGTAGTATTTTCGACATGAAAGAAGAAAAAAAAAAAAGTGGAAAGAAAAACACGATAGGTGATAACAATTGGTAGAGATTGCCTTACGAAGGATTGCGTTACGGAATTATATACGATGACCCTTTTGTCACGTTTCCGTTCGTTACCAAATCGACTGTACCATTGGCTGTGAGCACCTAAATGTGGATTAACACCATTGCCGCCGCCGCCGATTCTTACCAAGAAAAAAAAAAAAAAAAAAAATACGTATATTAACACTGTTAATCTGCATACTTCATCGTCGCATCTTTGGGTCAATTTGTAAACTTCCTACCGATATCCCTTTGACGACCAAACGTTTCAATTTTTTTTTTTTTTTTTTTTTTTTTCTTATTATTACTCCATTCTTGATGCTCGAGACTGAGATTATTTCATTCCTCATATTTTCTTTTCTTTTAATTCATCAATGCCAATGGGCTTAACAAATCAATGATATTTTGTTTTGTCAAATACAATTTGTTTTCTCATCCTTTTTCATTTATATTTTCTCATTATCGTTGTCATTAATTCGTAATCCTTTATAAGTCGGATTGGTATCACTACTCTACAGATTTCAGCATAATTTCGCGTTATTCCGACTCTGCTTTCCGTAGTTCTCGCAGTTCTCGGGAGCGGTTTTGGACGATGCGACTTTTAAGGGTTCGACTTACCTAACAATATATCTTTAGTATAAAGAGACAAAACTGTTAGACTAAGAATATTTAATGATTAAACTCCACTCGGAGTGAATCTAGTCGACGATCGCAAGGATTTTATAGTTAACTTTTCTTTTTCTTTCCATTAACGAAACGATGGAAATTTCACAAATAAAAAGGGGAAAAAAAAACTGTGGAATGTATATACGATGAAAATTCTATCGTTTCATGTACTTACGTCAGAGAGGAAACGCCCGATTGCGCATAGGGCTTTGTGCCAATTTTATCGCTTTTGGTAGTCATAACTTCGTTTTCGTCTTTTTTATCGCTCTCTATCGAGATAACTGCCAGTATCGACCAATCGAAGATTAAAGACATACGAGAGTAAACTTTGCCTTTAACTTTCCATTGTAATCTGCCATTTTTTTGTTTTCTTTTGTAAAAAATTAAATTTTCGTCACTTTTTCGTTCAATTAACTCTTCACGTACGGAGAATTTATTGTTGCGAGCAAATTACCTTCTTTTAGCTACAATAACGATATTCATTTTTGTAATTAATTTTCTCGATGCCATCGAAAGGCAAAATTAAAAAAAAAAAAAAACAACGTCGTGCAATTTTTTTTATCGTATAGAGATCGTCAAACTTTAGGTTTCATATGAGATATGGACTCCGTACGCGAAGGATTAATCGTGAACGACATCAATTCGAGATTTTCGAAAAAGTTCGTGAAATCTGGTAAAACACGAAAAAAAAAAAAAAAAAAAAAAACAAATTCGATATTTCTAACTTAGTAATACTGTTAGTATAAAAGTATTTTTTTTTTTTAATCTACACGTTGTTCGTTGATTGAGCGTTCAACTGACGCCTTTTTGACAATGCGAAAAAAAAAAAAAAAAAAAAAATCGAGTCTCGTCGCGACTGATAGATAGATAGATATAAATAGTATAATTATAAAAATAGAGATCCGAATCGGTAACTCGAAGAATCGAAAGTCGATCTGCGGGGATGGCTGACCCCATCGCTTCTACCAAAGACTGTTACGTTCTTACGGATATACCGGTATATTATTAATTAAGATCAGCTGTAATCTTCCTCGAAATTCTTCTTCCTCCGATCCATTAGCGATCGAACGAAAAACAATTTGTTTCATAAATTTACGATATTAGGCTTACAAACGACAACAAAAAAACAAGGAAACGGCCCGAGCCTTTGCTCACGTAACAATCGTTTTCCACGATAATCGCGCGTTTGGACAATTTTTTTTGTTTTTTTTTTTTTTTCCATTTTAACGCGCGATGTTATTAAATGAAAAGAGAAAAAATGCGCTATTGTCATGTAATGTACACGTATAAGTTAATATGCGCGCGCATGCCAATCGCCAAAATGATAATGGATTAGGGATAGTGAGACGAAAAAAAAAATGACACTGTATTTTTCACACCCAGATATTTTTCAATAAAATGAACATAGTAAAAAAAATCGTTAAAATCTATTTACAGTTATTAATTCCTAAGTTACGAAGAACGTAAATATACGTCCGAATTTTTCGAGCGGTCATTACCTTCAATTTTAACTATAAAAAATCGCGAAAAAATTCGGAAAAAATTGTAAAATAACGATGAACTATCGTTTTTTCGATGGTTCCAAGAGATTTTTTTTTACGCTCTTGCGTATTGTTGTTACGAACAACCGAAATCAACGTTCTACTTGGGCGGCTAAACGTCTCCCGTAGTTATTTTTTTAGTTCGATATTTCGACAATATTGTTAATTACATTTGTTGTCGGGATGAGCGAAAAAGATTAAACGCCTTCTTTGCTTGCGATGTCGGTCCGCGCGGTTCCCGGACTCGTTGTGGAAAAATAAAGCGAAATTATCCATCGAAGGAGCGCCTGAGCGATCGCGTAGGGAAGCTGAAACTTCGAGTGCGCAGGTTGCATCGTCGGGTCTAATTGTTCAGTTTCGTCGTCGAAAGATCTGTCCGCCGAATCTTCGTCGTCTATTATTTCCAAGTGACCCAATGGCATTGCGTCTTCGAGAGTTTGAAGTCTCTTCTCGAGATTCTCGTCGAGACGACGATTTTCCGATAGTTTCAATTTCATCAATTCCCCATCCATCGGCATCGCATTTACGATTTCTATCGCCGTATCGTTCTCAGCGATCGAATCGGTTATATTAATTTTCTGAATATTTTTCGTAATATTTCCTTCTTCGGCCGCTTTGTCAAGAATTTTTCCCACGTTGCTAACGTTGTCGGATTTGTGAAAAACAAAGTCGTACGTTGCCCGCAATTTTCCGATAAATTTATCGATCGGCTTTATGTCCCTCGTGCGATTTTTGAAATCTATCCAATCGTCGAGAGGCACGAGACTGCTGATTTGACGCACTTCCTTTGCGTCCGATAGACATATCTTATGAAAAAAAAAAAAAAAAACGTAAATTTTCAACGAGTTTACATTTTGTCCGATTCAGCATTGCGATAACAATATTTTAAGGTAAAATCTAATTTTAAATAATCGATAATCGTTTTTTATTCAACTTACATACAGAGCGAAGGTAAAAAATTCCAGTAGCGCAATCTTCATTTTGTTTTTATTCCTATTTTTCACTGTACTCGCGATAATTTTTTGACGAAAATAGCGCGAAAGCTGTTAACTTAAATTTATCGCGATTGATAATAGACGCGAATTGTGATAATGGAAAGTACACGCAGTCCTTTATTTAGTGTCGTCGTATATTTTTCATTCGTTCGACTGATGACTTTATTGATTCACCGACCCCTTTATAGCAACCAAAGGCGTTGCGT
The DNA here is from genome assembly GCA_934046635.1 of Buathra laborator. Classification (NCBI taxonomy): domain Eukaryota; kingdom Metazoa; phylum Arthropoda; class Insecta; order Hymenoptera; family Ichneumonidae; genus Buathra; species Buathra laborator. Next base: position 15,263,862 of record OW203900.1, read on the forward strand.
AGTCATGGACACTGTCATTGTCCCGAATCGTGAGTATTACTCAATCGATTACTATTCGCATCACGTAGATGTTACTTACCTCCTTCCAAACACAGTATCGGTTACTCTGTTAGTGTCTTCTTCTCGGTATTCTATATCTATACGCAGCAGATACACCGCGGTAAATGCGTTGGCATTTTCCATTGTCCATTGAAATTCGTCGTTCGATACAAATACGATAATCGCTGTTGCGTTCGTCACGCGTGACTCCGTACTTCGGGGGCCAATCGTTTATAAAAAAAACCGTTTTTCGCGAACGTAAAAAAATCGAAGTATACAAATTCGTCGGATATAAACACATTTTATTAATTTTTTTTTACGAATTTTGCATTCGATTACACAATAGAATTTCAACTTTGAACGGACTAAGCGTACATCTTCCTCTTTCTTTAATTTCAAAGTTGCTATACGAAAGAAATAATTGTCGATACGTTATAATAGTAAAAAAATGCATTGATCCTCTAACGATCAGTGAAAAAATAGCTTTACATTGAATAACAATTTTTTTAATGGTAGAAAAAAAATTGTTAATTCGTTTTTTTTTTCGATCTCTTTACCTTGAGACAAAAATAGCTGTTTTCCCAGTGAGCGTTAAGGAGTTAAATGAATGATACGACAGTCGAGGGTACTGAGAATAAAAGTTACGGGACGAAATGCAACGGAACTAAACGTCTGAGATCTCTGCTGAGGGGACTCGCGGAATCTGATAGGTGATCAAGAGCATTAGAAACTTTGATCTTCGTATCTTCGCGGGTGAGGTCGTTGCGCTGGACAGCCTTCTCCAGTAAGGTGCGCAGTTGAGGGCCCACGCCGCTCTCCATCGTCGACTCGAGAGTCTTCAATACTTCGTCGGAGTATCCGGAATATTTCGCCAATCCTTGTTTTCTCGCGTCTTTGCTCAACGCGTCGTAGAGTGTCGCGAGTTCTTGAATGGAGCCTCGTATCGGTGACTTTACAGTTTTTCTAAGATAACTCGTCAAACTCGGTCGCGGAACTTGGGATACTTTCTCTCCTATCAGCGCGAATCTGTTTAGATATTAATAACATTATATTTTTTACGGTATTCAATATATTTTTTTGTTATATTACGTATTTCAAACATTATTATAATTTCGGGTTATTTTTTTATTTACGAAAGCGATTTTTAAGAAATTATTTACCTTATCTCATCGTCCTCTTCTTCGGCGCTTTGACGCTCATCCTGTTCCGTCTCCGAAGATTCCCGACTTTTTGATTCATCGCTTTCTTCTTTCGATTCTTTTGATTCCTCCGAAGAGCTTTTATTGTCGTCAATTTCTTCGGCCGAATCTTCCGATTCTTCCGTTGTCGCGGGTAGCTTTGCCGCTTCGTTATCGTCAGCGATACCGGTCGTAACTTCTTCGTTCTCAATTTTTTCGGACACTTCTTGATTGGTTTCAACGGTTTCCTGTACGGATTCCTGAATCTCGTGATTGGTTTCCGGCGTTGCGTAATTTCCTTCGGGAGTCTCAGAGTCGAGGACTACCGGTACTGCTTCGGTTACTTCCGCTTCTTTTACTTCACTTATTTCATCGTTTATCTGCTCCGCCACTACCGGTGATTCCGTGTCGTCGACAACCGCCATGATGACCGGTATCGAAGGTGTTACAGCATCCGCAGCTATCGAAGCTGTCGAAGCATCGTTAGCTATCGAAGCTGTCGAAGCCTCGTAAGCTATCGAAGCTGTCGAAGCCTCGTAAGCTATCGAAGCTGTCGAAGCCTCGTAAGCTATCGAAGCTGTCGACGCTTCGGAAGGTGACGAAGCTTCGGAAGCTATCGAAGCGGTCGAAGCTTCGGAAGCTATCGAAGCGGTTGAAGCTTCGGAAGCGGCCGAAGCTGTCGAATCAGCGGAGGCTGTCGATTGCATTGCAACCTCTTCAGCAGTCGGCTGATGTTGTCCCGGTGCATGAGGACTCGTCGTTGGTACACTCATCGTTGTTGGAATAACCGGTTCTTCATTTTCCTCGGCTTCCAAATTCTTCAACTGATCAACCGCGTGAAATATCACCTAATGATGACACCAACAATATGTGTTTCGTTAATTTTTCATCGATGTTTTTTTTTTTTAATTATATTTTAGCTATTAAGTAACTACCGATAAAACAGTACCTGCATAGCAGCCGGAAGATAAGAATTGGAGTACATCGGCTTCGCGAATGCGGGTTGTTTCCTAACGGCTGCTCCATTCGTCTTCTGCAATAATTAAACATTTTATTGCAATGTAGAAAGTTTTGTTTTTATAATATAGAAAACCAACGTCGCATTCTTCCGGTTTACGTATATATTTTCCATGCCACTGGACGATGATGGGAGAGAACTATACCGTTAGAACGACTTGGCAACTCGATGGATTTAGAATCCATCGAATTGTCACTCGTCCAATGAACTTTTGATACTATAGTTTTTTTTTATTTAATTTTTTTTTTAATATTATTATTATTATTATTTTTTCTATAGATTACATTATGTATAAAAAAATTGGACTTACCTGGTGCGTTAAAAAAAATACGAGAATACTGAAGTAAACGATCTTCATGATGATCGAACGTTTAATCGGTGTTTTAAAAATTTTTTTTTAATACAAAATGAATGACCCAATGACAAATCGTGCAAATAAGATCGTCAAGAATTAGAAATGTTTCAAATGAATATCTACGAATGTTTGATACGTTGAAAGAAGCAAAGCTATCTCGTCGACAAGTGAACCAAGACTGCTGCCCGTTGCTGGTCGTTCGAGGAGTTCGTAACGGTTTTTCATCCAGTTTGTCTTCGTGGCGCACAAATGCCGTTTCACGGATATTCTGTATCCGTATATCACACTAACACTCAAACGTATCGTCGCGACATTGGCGCGTGTATGTGTTCCGTTCATCAACCCTTCTCATCCTCCGCTACGCATAGATAAACTTATTAGTCGACAAAAATCTCAGCAGAAACTCATTCGCGTCCCGTTTCAGGAAATTATTTGGATTCTCTTGGAATTCAAGAATTTTGGTTTTTTTCGTACGAAATTTAAGTTTTCTACACAATTTTCTCCGATATAAATTTAGATCGTTCTATAGTTTCGACTATAATCAGAGATAAAAACAATCCGCGGAAAAACTTTAGCGAACTTATTTCCATTGGAGTCGAAAAAAAAAAAAAAACGATATAACATCGCATGCGTGAAGACAATACTCACGACGCTGAAATAGACTCGATCCGCAATATTTTCAAGGATAAGAAAATTCCACTCGACAATATTTTTATCAGCGCGAATCCTCAAGGCGAGTAACTTTGAAGATTTCAAAGCTGCTCAGCGGGTCGTCCGCGAAAAAATAATCTCCGCGACCGGTTTTGTATGCTGATTATCTAGTTTTAGTTTTTGAATTTTTTTTTTTTCCTCTTTTTTTCTTTTTTTTTTGCTTCGACTTGAGGAAACGAGAGGTTCGAACGCGTGGCTATTTTTTGTCACAAACCGCCGCTTTGCGTAGAGTTAATGGTACGAATTATTGAGAAATGGGATATACGACGATGATATTGTTACGGAATGAAGAATTTTTTAAAAAATACGGGTACCCGTACCATTTTTTCTTATCGTTGTCGTTCGTAACTTCCAATAGAAAATCCGCTTACGGATAATCGAACAATTGCATATATATTCCTTAGGACGCGCGTCGTCAGTATATTTCGTTACAATCCTCACAGCTGTCGTATCCCTCATTCGAAGACTTCCCAAGTTTCGATCAAAAAGTGAAAAGATTTATAGTGCAAAATAAAATGAAGTTCCGTGTTATTCTCATTTTGTTGTTCGCCGTAAGTTACCAATATCTTTATGCAATTCAAAGGGCGTTAGCCGTGTAAAAATTACACGTGTTGACTAATTAAAAAAAAATCGTTTCTCAGATTATCGCGATAGAATCAAAACCGGTCGAGAGATCGAACGAATTTCAAGCAAAAAACGACGTTGAATACGGAAGAGCGAAGAAAACACGAGAATTGAATAGCGCAGAAGATGATTCCGTTGATCAGAATACAGACGACACGATCGTGAAAAAAGTTGCAAAGGATGACGTCAACTCCGCAGAAAGCAGCACCGCTGCTCCTCAGCAGTTCAATCCTTTTCCAAATTTGTTGTTGCCGCTCTTCCAAAAGCTTCAATTCTCGCCACAAGTGTTTTTCCAGGACAGACTAAATCAGCTTAAAGAAAGTCTCGGAAATTTGGGTCTTATCACCTCAACGAACAATGGTTCGCTTTCGAAGCAATTTCCAACAAGCAATGGACTGTTGCAGCTCGTTGGTCTGAACGATGCAGGTTTTTACACCGATAGACTCGAACCCGCGGGATTTCTCGGTGGTAACGGATGGTTCGCGAACAAAGGTGGAATCCTCGGTGGCCCCGGCGCCATTCTATCGACCGGAAGTTTACTTACGGATTATCCAACGCCTTATAGAAAATAAACAAAATCGTTATTTCCCTTTTGTAGAAAATATATCATTCGTCGTTTTAATTTGAAATAAAAAAAAAATAATCAATGATCCATATTATTGTTTGATCGATCGATCATTCGCTTTTTCATTTCATCGATATTAATAGAAAAATGGACCGCATCGATGATCAGCGAAATCAAATCCAAGAATAACTCGCGTCAGATACTTCGTATTCTACAGCCCCTCGAGGATTATTGTTACTTTGAACGTTTGATAAAAGTTTGATAAAGAAACCGAAGGTTGCGATCGGCGCGCCTACGGAGTTCGTGTCCCAACGTGCGTGCGTACGATTCTCCGTGGTGCCGAGAATCAACCTTCGATGTATACAATAACGTCTTTGGTGCCTTCTGGCGGTTAGTCGATGTGGGCGGCACGCCTCTTCATGGTCAGTCGAGACGAAGAGCAACGAAAGCGTGTCTCTTGGTGATTATATGGTTCTCTCTCTCGTTCGGTCTCTTCCTTTGTGAGGCTCTCGGAGTTGCGCGACGAAAGGCGACCACTGGAAGAGAGTAGGTAGCAGCAGGTTGAATTCGTCGTGAAAACTCGCGCGGTCGAACCTCGCGGGTTCTGTTGGGAGACAAGAAGAAGAAAAAAAGTGGGGAAAGGCAAACGATGCTTCGTTGGTCACGATGGAGAGCTCGTGAACCGCGCCGTCGCGTCGCCACTGCCGCCGACGAGCCTCCGGACATTCAGAACCTCTCTGATACTGGATAGTGAATTTGTCGAGTAGTAGTCGACCGTGCGATACAGGCGACGACGGTCGACCGTCGTCCTGGAAAATGCGCGTGAAAGGATGCCGTACGAACGCGGGAGACTTTCGTCACAGAAAAACACGGTACTCGATTAACGTAAAACACAATTTTCATAAATAAAAAACAAAAAAAATCGATCGTTTAAAGAGGCGGAACATTGAAAACAGAAAACGTTCACATCATTGTTTCGATAATGTTTATCGACCTCTGTCTACCAGACTACTCTCGCTTTTCCTTTCTATTCCCCTACCACGATACATCACGAATATCTTGAATTTTTTTCTAAGTGACGTGTCCCAATTTTACATGCCTCTGAACAAAATCGTTTTATCGAAGTGCTGTGAGTTGTTCTTTTTTTTTTTTTCGTCGATCTTTCAGCGAAATAACGCACGAGACGTTTTTGGAGTATCGAAAAAAAAATGAGTATTAAATGCTCGATTTTTTTAAAGAATGTTATTCAATTCAATTATATTACGCAATTAGTGGAAATGGTGATAATGAAATAGAAATAGTAATCGATATGTGATATCAATTTATTGATGACACAACATTTTTTTTATTTTTTCTTTAATTTTTTTTTTTTTTTTCTGTAATAAATGCGAAGAATACTTAATATTGTGTTGTATTTGTCATAAGATCATTAAACATCGCGTTTCAGTAGAATATTAGCGGTTGGTAAGTGCGCGATGAATGAAAGGTTTGAGCGTAAAATTTCTAAAAGATCGTACAGCCGAATGAATTTTATAGGCTTAGCGAATTTTCTGCTTTGCCAACCCCCCGATCTTTTATTTTATATTTTCTCTCGAGGCATTGGCGTCGGAAAAGTTAAGGGGGAAAAAAGATAAAGAGTTATTAACGAAGTGGATTATCTCACTGCATCGAACGCACAGAGATTTACTTCGAGGCTAGTGGTGTGCTGACCTTGAATCGCGGAAGAGAAACATGCGCGCGAGGATAGATAGAGAGAGCGAGAGCTCGGAGAAAGCTTATCGAACATCGAACAACCTACCCGACTCGGAAAGGTCCGCGTTGCATGCACGAGGGCCAGCGACCTTCTGGCCACTCGGATAGCCTTCTTTGGTTGTACTTATTTCTCCTCGTTTCACGACGTTTCTACCCCTCCCTCATCCTTCAACAAAGTTGACTCGAGTTTTATTACATTACATCTCCCCCCCGAACGATATGGTCTCAATATACGGTACGACCTCGAGGCCACTCCTTTCCCAAACACTGTTTAATCGCGAGAACGACGACAATAGTACCCGCGTGCTTCGACACTCTTCGCTCCAGGGATTTCATGGATAATAACAACAATGGTACACTTGAAGGGTGGATTTTATCATTATTCGATCGATAATGAGACGAACGAGTCGCTACCGATAGTTTCAACAGCGCAACATTTTTTTTTGCACGTACATCGCGTATTTTTTTGATATTTTCTAAAATTTCTTAATTTCTAACGATATTGAACTCGATAACTCGATAACTATAACGTTTTTTTAGGTTTATACATTCGTTGTTTGGTTTCCGGTTTTCATTAATTCGGAATGTCCTTTTGGAGTCATTAAAATTTCATAGATCGAGACGACTAGACGTTATAATTATTGCATTTTTTATCTCGAATAATTTGTCGATATCGAAATATAATTCCGGTAAAATTTGATAAAAAAAATGATAATAACATTTTTTAGAATATTTAAAAAAAAAGATTTATTCTTTTATACATTTTTTTCGTATTCGTGCATAAAGACTAAATGAGAATGTATCGTTATATAGAATGGAGGCATCTAATTCGTTTATAATTTTCGGCGTGTTCCATCTGTTATTTTTTTTTTTCTTTTTTTCTTATCTACTGAATGGAATTCGCGGTCCGTCAGCTATAGTCACGTAGCTTTGCAGAAAGGCGCCTTAAACGATGTGCTAAGCTCGGCGTATTGACACAAGCGGATGCAAGGGGTTTTAGCGCTGAAAGCACGTCTAACCTCGACCCTCCGACTATCGATCTCGAACCTTCGGTTGTTTACTCTCATTTTTTTTTCTCCATCTTACTTTATTGATAATAGATAGAGAACGTCGTACGACGACGTACCACATTATTTATAATTTGTTTCGACATCGCGGTAACTCTGCCAGTTTTGCCGCTGATGTCATCCTTGAAAATATGCCATTCGATGAATTGGATAGGCGACGACGTCTTCGCGGCCTGTTTTTTTTTTTTTTTTTTTTTTTTTTTTTTAAGGGGTTCGCGTTACCCTCCAATTTAATTTGAACAGCACGACCATTGGTAAAGACAAACGCTCGATTAGCGTGAAGAAAAGCGAAGAACTTCGTACATAATTGAAACAGCCTTCGTCCGTTTCGGTTCACTGAATTTCACGATTCGTCTTCATTCCGAGACTCGCTTAATTTTCATTAAATTGAAACTTAACCCCGCTTTGTCGAATCAATTAATTAATTTAACAACTTCTGTTACACTCGATTCGTCGTAACGTCTATCATTATACGGCGCAAAATCATTGTCGAAAAACGAGCAATGAAAATAAATTCGTAAAAATAAATTCGCGTCTTTGATGTTACGCTCTCGTAAATTGGATATTACAAGACGCAACGCAATTGAAAATAATTCAATTATCGCACACTTGTGAGAGTCTTTCAATTACGCAATTGTATGGCATTCATTGATGCGCGGGAGGTTGGATTTTGTTTTGAAATTAAAGGGTAACTCGATCACCTTTAAGAATTGAAGAAGCGGTACGTGAAATATCGTGTTATCTTCTGGATGTATGTGTGGGGATAACGTGTGTGGGTGACTGCGCTGGCGCGCGAGCAATAGCGGAAGCCGGGGTTGCGCTGTTGGCTCTCGTCAACTGTGTGTATCCCAGCCGCTGCCGCAGAGCAGCAGCTCGCGAGCCGTCCTCCGCTCGCTTCTCTCGCTCTCTCTACCTACGACTCGCGCGCTTCTGGCTCTATCGATTTAGGAAGGCATAACACGCCCGACCTACACGCTTTTCCGCGTGCATAACCTTGGAACACTGATTGCAACGCCGGTGGAAGGGCTGTGCGCGGCGAGAAGCATCGCAGCCGCTGCTGTTTCTGATGCTTGTTTCCCTACTGACGCTCCGAAACGCACGCAGCGAACCGAGCGACTCTCACCGCGAGAAGCCCACTATTCTCTAATGCCTTCCCTATTCCTTCGCCACCCCCTTTCCTACCCTCGCCGGTCTGTTCCGCTAATAGTACTTACAATATTCCACGAGTTGAGTATCAGCTGATTACGCACGTGTCCCGTCGGTATCGATACCTCGCGCTTACATCGTTACCTATCGCCTTTGGCAATTAATAAAGCTTACGAACCGCCCTTGTCTCGGTCTCTGGCGTAATACTCCCCTCGATATATAATGGCGTTTACTTGTTACGACGAAACACGTGTACCGAATCCCTTCCATTTCATTTTATTGACCAAAGGTTATTTTCTATCGTAACCTAATTTTTTTTATCTTCGATCTATCGATGCGTATTAAAAACGTGTAAAAATTATACAATTATATTTTATTTATGAAACTTAATAAATTTTTTTTTTTTTTTTTTTTTTTTTTTTTTGTAGGTTTTTTCACATTTTTTTTATTTCTTCGCAGAACCAAAGTGGTCGCCGTGACTCCAAAATCGAGGATCGTATCTTCGACCTAAAATCGCGAAGTTTCGAGAGATACGTTCGCGACAGCGACGAAAGAACGAGAAGAAAAAACGAAGAGAATAAAAAGGAAAGATTTCCGAATAATTCGTACGATCGCTGGTCGTTTGTTTGGTCCATCGATTGATAAATACGATTGAGACGCAGCGAACGTGCCGAACATAACGGCGACGGCTATCCGTTTAAATCAATGAATTTTCATGAAGCATCGAACGGGACTTGCAGAAAGATTAAAACTAATTGGAAAGGGAATCGTCCTGAAGCGGAGTGTGTGCGACTGCAGGTCACAAGTACACGCGAATGTGATTGAAACGCGCAGTTATTATTGTACGACAATTGATCGAGTAACTGCGGTCAAAGACATTGAAATTGGATCGGAGATAAAGGGAATCGGATAACGACATGAAGCTTGGCGACAGCATGGCTCCCATAGAAGGTCAGTTCGATTATTATTATACTTTCACTCCGAAAAAAAAAAAAAAAAAAAAAAAAAAAAAGCAATGTGTATCATTTGTCTTCGTTAAAATTCAATTTACGTGATAATTTCCGATGACTCACGACTCGCCACCGAATCTCGCGATGCCCTTGAAACAGTTGCGTTGCGAAATTTCACGATGTATTTTATTTCGCGTGATTTTTTACCACTCAAATCCGTCGAGAGAACCTTTTCGACGCTCTCCCGATCGTAGTTTCTTCATTTGCATAACGAGAAAAAAGCGGAAAAAACAAAACACCGAATGAAATTGCGCGTCTCGCTTTCCCGCTGTTTGACTTCGCTATTGTCTTTTATTTCTACTCATTCGCGAAAACAAAGCGATAAATAAGATGTTTCTGTTGTACTGAAGGAGATTTGCGAAGGAAATATTGACGCTTCCGGAAGGAAATGCATAAATATGAAGCGCTGGAACAATGTTATTAGCGTGAAAGCTCCGGGGCTTGCGGCGAGAGAAGTAATTAATTATCTCGACGATAAATTGTTGCGTTGGAAAGCTGTGACAAAGGGACAATTATAGGCGCCAAATGCGACAATTATCGGCCGCGTGTATTGCGATGGGTTATTATTGTAGCGCGAGACGAATAGTATATTATAATAGAAACCTCTCGCTTCGTCGTACAGAACTGCCGCACGGAGGAACGAAGGCGCGGATAATGGAGAACGTAAAACAAAGAACGTACGTAGGTACGTAGGAACGGACGGGAAGGAGGATATGACCGCAATAATACGGATGTTACGGAGCCTACGCGCTGAAATTAACGTTTAGCTTGTACTGCGCCCGCCGAATGGCCTCTTTTGCCTCTTGTCAATTTAACAATTGACTTGAGCTTCTCGTCGGCTTATACCGACGAGTAATTGCCCTCCTCCGCGCGACGGGTACCTTCCTCTCCCCCCTCGCGGAGTTCTTTTCATATACTCTCCTCGATGAACTTTAAATTCCGTTTTTATTCATCTCCTTCGCAGTATTTCGCTTATCAATTCGCACTGTTTTATCCATTTTTCCCATTCGTCACGATGACAAGAAAAATCTATCGACTTTACATAAATACGATATAAAAAAAACGAATTTTGTACATTCATCGTTACTCATCGTCATTATTTCATTCGCTTCATATATCACAATGTATTATTATTTTATTTTCCAGCGTGCAACGTATGGACCGATGTTTGTCCACGAAAGACGCGGCCTCCGAAAATCGGCGATATACCGAGGTAAGGAATCAACATGTGGGTTGGTATCGGATATTTTTTCTTCATTTTTTTTTTTTTTTTTTTTTTTTTTTCGTATCTTTTGCGCAATTTTCTGCTTTGGTAATGAAAAAAGTAATGTGTTTCTTCGAAGAGATTAATCTGTAATTTGTATCAGTTGCTTCGAGGGTTTTTTTTTTTTTTTTTTTTTTTTTTTTTTTTCGTCTGGTCTTCGAGGTTTTTCACAGATGGAATAGCAATTTGCTTACATCTCACATACGAGAAAAATAGTATTCACGGGATTTATCGGGGCGCAGCGGACTGGCGGCGAAGGTTCGAAGTGTGATATAGAGAACGAGAGCTCTCCGCTTCGCTTCGCTTGTAGCGTCATTCCGAGCTGCGAATGCCTCGATGGGTTTGCATCGGCTAGCGAAGTTTTCGGATCGCTGGAGCACATCAAAGCGTCTCTATACCTTTCCCTCTTTTGCTTAGTGTCGGTCAGTGTGCGACTATTCCTGTAGAGAACAGCATCCGTAACTCCTCCGTCGGCTTCCTTTATACCGCTGTCGACGAGTACGTCGTTCACGAGTTCTCGCGTATGCGGTACTTCATCCGATACATTAATAACGCCGTAATTTCGACCTTCCGACGAGACACAGTACATCGATAGTCGCCTAATATCTCAACTGGAAAAAAAAAAAAAAATCTCTTACGGTATTCCTCCATATTTAACTTTAAACCGCGAATAGTCGTTTCCGGTCAATTATTTTGATTATAAAAAAAAAAAAAATCGATAAATTTACTTGCCACGAGTTTATTTTGACCTTTTGCCGATATCTATTTTATCGATTTAATATCTCAGCTGAAAAAAATAGCCTATCTGAGATTTTTTCCATAACAAGAACTCCTTCCTGTTTATTATTTTTATTTTTATCGTTAAAACAGTAATGGAATATCGACGTTGAATTTATTTATTCCGTCGATATTTTGATTATTGTTTTTACCATAAAAAAAAAAAAAAAAAAAATTATACGTTTATTTGTCACGAGTTTATGTTGACCTTTTGCCGATATATATTTTATCGTTTAATATCTCAGCTGGAAAAATAATGGCGTATCCGAGATTTTTTTTATATCGAGAACTGCTTCCTGTTTATTCTTTTTATTTTTATCGCGAAAGCAGAAACGGAAGATTGCCGTTTAGTTCGTTGAAATTTCGATAATTTCTCGGCGATGGATCGCGTAGGTAGCGCCACCAAGTAGTTGGGAGCCGTTCGGCTCTCAGGCGACCAGCAAACCCGTTAAATAGTTCGCTCGCGTGTCGGGATACCTGGTAGTTACTACACTTACTGGTACTCTGGTATCAGGTAATTTACCACTACATTCAGCGCGGCAATAGATATCAGTACCGCAGACTTGTTAAGACACTCCTACCGATGCACACCAACAGCTATGTATCTTTGACGATTTTCGCGCAAAATACGGTTCAAGGTCTGCACTTTACATCTGTGGACACGCCGTCTTCACGGTCAACGTTCACTAAGTGCGCCTACGTGATTTCGTACAACGAGTAAAATTAGCATTTCGTAATCCGATCGAACAATCGACTCCAATGCGGTTTTCGGCTCTTTTCTCGCGGCTACTTAACTAATAAATAATAATTTAAAAAAAAAAAGTAAAAAAATATTTGACGATTACCGATAGTATCCATAACTTCGATATTCAATGAAAAATAACTTCATTCGAAGTTCGATGAAAAAAAAAAAAAATCTACCGAACCACTTACTCCGAAATGCTAAAAGTTGATATTTTTCGCCTATGAATACTCATATTTCGCGACAAACGATGAAAAAAAAAACCGCAAAAAAAGTTGACCGTCCGGATTTTATTCGGAGACATCCTACGCGATAAAAGTTTCAAGTTTTTTTCCCCGTAAGCTACCATAACAAGCTTTACGCGCGCGAACGAGCAAAAACTATCGAAAAAAACTCGTGTATCCTACGTATCATGAATATCGAGTCATCTATATGTATCTTTGCTCCATGGATCGTAAAAATGTCTCATTTCTTTATCCTCGCGAAAGCCTATTGCGCATAAAAATTTTATCGTCTTTTTCAACGAGTGAAAAAAAAAAAAAAAAAAAAAAAAAAAAAGTGGACAAAAACGTTTCCAGGTCCTTCTTTCGTCGATCTCGAGAGCAAAGTCAAGTATGCATACTGCCCGGACGCTCGAGAGGTGTGTCGAGAGAGTGTATAAGAATCTCGTCTTCTTCGTACACTCGAGAATGAAAGATTCTCTCGTGTACACGATGAAACGTGTGCAACTCTCGAGATATAGATACATACCGTGAGGAAAGCGAAGAATGACGTTAAAGCGCGCGCCAGAGAAGGAGAAAACTATATTCCGACTGTCTTCGTCGCATGGCGTACTGTCGCGGGAAGAAGGGAAAAAGACGCGCGCGGTCCAAACTCCGCCGAGTCCCGCGTGTTACTCTCCGGTGTACACGAGTTCGTTCTGTCGTTCGCGGCAAGTGGACAGGAGAGCCACAGCCTCGGTTACGCTTTAGAAGCGTCGCGTTATCCGTGGACATCGGAGTGTATTACATCGCGAAAGTCGCGGGGTTTCGATTGCGATATCCGCACGGAGTGTTCTCCGGATGTCGTTGTTGCGCGTGTTGTGTAAAAATAACCGTATAAAACGGCCCCTATAATCTCTCATTATTTCGAAGCATCGAATGCCGAAGGGAATCGAAAGAGCGGAGTTTCATTATTGGATACGATCGCCAATAACTTCGGTGTCCCGTAATGTTGTAAATGTCAGACACGCTATTGTTGCGGAGTCTCATTGCAGCGCACAACGGACTCCGGTATATTTTCATTATTCATCCGGGTCTCAACTACCCTCGTTGCATCAACCGGCCATATATAGAAATCGTGTTTCACATGCAATATTTTCCGTACTTATTGTTGTGTCGAGAATTTCGCGGCATTTTCTTTCTCTTCGATGTTATATTATCGAACGGATTGCTCGACCGGTCGGCTGTTTCATCTCATTAGCAACGCGGAACGTTGTTGTTATATCTCATCTATATCTGTACATCGGGTATCGTGTATCAACTACTTACTATCGATCGAGATAGCGACTCGCGTTTTTTTTTTTTTTTTTTTTTTTTTTTTTTTCATTGTGCGATTGCGACGAAAGTATAAACCTCCCAACTTGAGATTTTCTTTCGGCGCGTATTGGATAATATTTCAAGAGAACGAGAGTCTCATTATCGAGCGGATCGAACTATAATACTCTGGTGAGTGAATAGGGGAAAAATAATAGAAAAATAGGCGGAGGCACGTGTAGAAATAATAGTAATAGCAATAACAACCGGCTTTTCCTCTATTTATGGCCGCGATATATCGGCGCGAAACGCGGAAATATACGAGAATAGGTAAAGCGCTATGGAAAATGCCGCGAGAGACATATCGAAAATCTATATTGTACCGTATATAGCGGCCGATGTATATGCGGGGAAAGTAAAAAAGAAAAAAAAAAGAGAAAAAGTAAAGGTTCTCCAGCGGAAAGTAACGTAAGAACGCGTTAACTGGAAACGGGAAGCGGTGAGAGAGAAACCTCAGGACTTGCCGTTGATAAGAATAAGAATATCGGAATGAGGAGAGTGCGAGCTGTGGATTTGGTAACAAAAGAAAGGAAAGGAAAGGGATACACGAAGGGAAAGGCAGAGTCTGGCGATCGAATAAGTACCGTTGACGCTTCACAGATCCACAGAATGGAATGGAACGGTAGTAGGTATATAGCTCATCGATTCAAGTGATGCCCCGGCATTAGCGTGTCCCGAGTGTCTCGCGGCGCCGCCTCCTACTCTCTCTCTATCTACTAACATATATATATAGATATATAGATATATATCTATACAGGCACTGTACTACTTTGTATCGTTACTATATCCGTGTAGTCGGTTGTACTTGTAGTCTCCATGGAGCCTTTGAAACGAGCGGCCGCGAACGCGATATAGTAAGGAAACCGTACGAGTTTCACGCAAACTTTATTTTTTTTTCATACACTTTTTTTCGTTGATTCTTCATTAAGATGGACATTTTTTTTTGTCGGACTTTGTTTGTGACGGAAATTTAATTTTATCATACGGGATACTATTTATTTGGAGTAAATCGATTTTTTAAAGAAATTTTCGAAATTTTTTATTTTTTTATTTTTTAAGTTATTGGATTGATTTTTTAATCGAGAAATTCGATTGATTTCACTATAATCATTCGAAACTAATTTTTTTTTTGTTTTTGTAATTATATAGATAGTTTTACGAGAATTTTAGTTAAAGAATCAAAATTTATTGGAATCGCAGATTAAAAAAAAAAAGAAATCATTTTTTTTTTTTTTTTTTTTTTCGTTTTTGAAATTGTATATATAATTTTACAAGAATTTGAGTTAAAGTATCAAAACTTATCGGAATCGCAAGTTTCAAACTAATAAGGAATAATTAAAGATAAAAACTATAATGACGATGACACCGTAGCTGTCTGACGGTTGTGCGATAAGTGTTATCTCGCGACGCATATAAAACACATATTTTTTCGTTTGCGCGATTGGAGAAGTCTGGAATTCGCTCATGCGTGGTATAAGCGTGCATAATATAACATCGTCAACAGCATCGAGACATTACGGTGTAACGTGCGATTACGCGCACATTGCGATGACGCTTCCGGCGAACGACGCACGGAACACCAGTAGGTTCATCGTGCATAAAAATCCCATTGAATTCGTTTTTTTTTTTTTTTTTTCGCGGATGCGAATTTGTACAGACGATAGATCGCGAGACCAGTGGAGCCGAGTCACACCGGAATGTGCGACAACGGTAGACAAACATCCGCTTTTCGCTATCTTAGAGTCAAAAAACTTTTCGCGCAAATCTTGTGTATCCGAGGCGTCGCCGCTTCTTCGTAAAATTTCGATCTTTTTACGGCAAAATTATAATTCGAGTTTTTTAATTTCTACCTTTTTTCCGGTTTTACAAAATTCTTCTGTTTCCATTACTTACGAAAAAAGAAAAAAAAAAAAAAAAAACACCGTTTCTTTTTTTCCACCAATATTACGCGATATCAAAGTCCATGCCGCCATAAGGCGTTCAAACACATATTTCTCCATCAACGAATGTGGGAACGCAATAAATAACTAGCAATAAATTTCTTCGAGTTCGAAGACCCATCAGGTCGGTCAGTACGCCGTTTTTTGCCTCTTTCGTGTCTCAAAGTTACCACATTTTTGCCAACGAAGTTACGCGAGATTCTTCGCGTACGCGTGTCGAGGATAACGCTGTATCGCCGTATTAGCAGTTGAAGTCGTGCAATCCATTGGTCCATCTGTGATCTCACGAGAGGTTTTTTCCTCTAAAGGAATGACAGCGGTTAGGACTGTCGTCGAGACGTCACGAGATTTATACGTACCGTTTAACTTAACCTCTGATTTATATCTCTTTCATCGCGTGCGAAACTCGATCCGTATCTTCGTTAATTCACGACGACGAAATCAGGAATAATTTAATTATTAAATGCTTTACAAATTAATCTCATCTCGATAGCGTTTCGATTCTTGATGCGTTATAGCTTCGGCATTTGAAATGCAATGGACGAAGCGTTAAATAAGAGATGCGAGGTCACGCCGGTCGTGACGGGTCGTGCGTCAGTCTCCGATAAAGATGATAAGAAACGGGTCGCCAGTAGGCCTTTGCGACTTTAGCTTCGAACTTCGATACAAAGGAACGTTAGGCGCCGACAAGTCGACAACGTGTCTCGGGAAAAAAAAAAAAAAAAATCGCGCAAATATTTCGGCGTCTATTGTACAAACCACCGTTCCGTCTTTTCTTTATTATTCACTTTTTTCACGCGATATTTTCTTGTTCAACATTATTCGGGGGTGAAAAAGTTTCCAAGGAATATCAACAGTGACGATACCGTGCGATAGCGTGCAGTTTTTCTATCGACGAAGTCAGAATATCGATGGACGCCGGTAGGTAGGCTATTGCGGCGATTGGCTTATGGAAGATTTATCGAACGGAGATAAAATTACTTCGCGAATATAAGTAGAATGTATGGTTTATCCTCGGGGGGCCTTGAGGCGGGTTCTCCGATTTAACAGGTTCCCATGGGTCGTTTCGCAGTTAGTTTGTCGACGTTGGCGCAATACAAGTTTTAGCGAAGGCGAAATTAGCGGGTCTCGATCGCGTGTCCTCTCTCGTTACCAATCGCCTCCTACCTTCGTATTACACTTCTCCTCTTACATTCATCCATTATACATCGTTTCCCCGAAATATCATCCAATGAAAATTATTCAAATTTACATGTACCATGTTATTCGTATATCTGAAGTACATAATTGAAGAAGACGTGCGCGAGAAACTACGAAGCTAATATATAATAGCTTCCGGGTGTATCAACGAATTGTTAAATAATCGTTCATTTTTGTGTAATTTAAAACGAAAAAAAGTTGTTTTTCGGTTTATTATTATCCGCATAAATTTTTTCCAAATCTGTTCAAATCGTCTTCAAGAAAAAAAAAAAAAAAAAAATTTATCGATTAACATACAGCGTGTCAAACATCGCGAATTCGCGGTTTTTATAATTCACAAGAAATAAATCGGAATTTTAACGTCATTTGAAAAAATTGTTACGTACTACAAATAGTGAAATATTGTTATTAAAATTCTCTATATTATTCAGAGGAAAGATTGATAAAGAATAATTTATAATTGCCATCCGTATGCCTCAATCGATCGCATCGACAGCGGTGCGAGTTTCGTCACCGTAAAAACTGTTATCTCGCGCCTCAACGACTGCATCTCAGTTTGTACCTCGTACGCGTGTAGGTAAGCGTTCAGAGTCGAATCTCATTATAGTTTTTATCGGCTTCCCGGTGAGGCTGATCGACACACACGAACGCACGTGTCTCGACTCTTGGAAGAGCAATATTCTCATCTCTCGCGAAGCGCTGTTTCTCTCTTTCCCACTCGCGCGCTAATTCGCTATCTTCCTTTCCCTCTGACGCGATCGTTCCGGGCTGATGGGCTGCAGACTGCAGGTGCGTGGTCTCTCGCAGTTACGTCGACGTAATCCTATAAACCGCTAAATATGCGATAATGCGCACGTTCCGCGAGAGCTCCCGTAGCCGGTCTCTCGTTCTCTCGAGGCGCAGCAACAATAATACACACTTTGCAGGGAATGACGCGACACGCTTCTCGGGGTCATGACGTTTTAACTTTTCTTCTCTCCTCCATTCCGCTTATTCTCATTCGCGAATAAACTGAATAATCATATACTTCTCGATGTTCACGGCGATCGAAGTAATTATACCTTTTTTTTTAATGTTCGTAATTGTCTCACAGACACGTAGCAGTAGATGAAGAATCGCCGGGCTCCTCGTCCGCGCGAACCCTCGTTAACATTCACGAGGAAACAAAAATTCCCGGCGAATCGATGCTGGAAAGATCAACGAATCGTTGTAACAGTCAGCACGGAAAGCCCAAAGCTTCCGTAGCCTCTTTGCCTCTTCTCGAAACTTTTCTCAAATCATCGGAAACCCCGAGAGGCAACGAGGAAGTTTCGCGTATTCACGAAGTACGAGAATTCGCGACAAACGATTCTCTCGAATTATCTTGCCGTTCGAGTACGTCGATTCCACTCGATAAAACGTCGAATGGACCATTGCCGAGATACGACGAGGAAATTCGTAAAAGTTTGAGCGTCGAGAGGCCAATGGAAAGTTTGAAAAAAAATCCCTGCGTACAAGTTTTCGAGTCTATTGGGGAAACCGATTGTAAACTTTACGAAGAGGCTATCGCCGACGGTAGATTCGAGGTTCGTAAAGACAGCGCTCTCTATCTCGACGAGAAGAATATCGATGCTCTCGGATTGCGAGAGAATTCGGTTGTACAACGTAACGCCGAGGAAGTCGGCAGTTCGAGACTCTCGGGTCCGAGAACTCGACGCGAGAGCAGCGGTTACTTCAGCAATCTGGGAACCTTCGACGAGGATCGATGGGGCGCGTCTCCGATGGATAAGCCGAATCAACAGGACACCGCGTTGATGACGACGACGACGACAACGACGTCGAGAGAAATGGCGCGCGAGAGACGGAGATCTTCCACGAAAAACCGACTACCGGGAAATCATCAACAGAATCAAATCGTCGCTCATTTGACCGGCGGCGGTGCGAGCGCTCAACAAGTGAATCGGATTAGTCACAGTTGTCCCACAAACGACGAGACAACTCTATCTTTATCCGAGAACGATGCACCTACTAACGCGATTGCCAAATGCGGACGCATCGACATGCCGAACATTGACGAACAACCGAGTCTCGAGATCAACAGGTCGTCGGAACTTCTCGGTGAGCGTTCCGCGCTAATGAACGATATCGATGAGATCGATGCCGACTTTACGAGTAAATTGTCCATTCAAACTTTTTCACCGTCGAGAACACTTATTGCACAATCGCAAAAAAACGATTCGTTGATTGGCGAAAAAATCGATGAGATCGAAACATCGAGAGATATCGAGGAAACGAGTGAAACAGAAAAAAGGAATTCCACCGATTCGTCGACGCAATGGTCCGCGAGTCCGAGAGCCGCCAGCAGGCAGAGAAGACGAATGGTTGTTCATCAGTACAGTTCTCCCAACATAACTAATACTGAATTGGAGAGAATCGTAGAAAAACCTTATGGCGAAACATTACTGAGATCAACGGGCGATTCGCAGCCCGAGGAAAGTTCGAAGAGTGTTGAGAAATCGGATAGAACCAAAAGCAACGAAGATACCGAAGAAGACGACGACGACGACGACGACGACGATCAAGTCGTCGTCGCGAAGCACGCCGACGCGAACGACAATTACGACGATTGCGAAACGGACGCTAAAAAACTATTGCCGCGATCGATAAAAGTGTATCAACTATTATCGACGCAATCGGAAGATCGCGGCGACGGCGATACGCGACTCTTCGATCGAAGAATATCGTTACAAATACCGAGAAACACCGAAGAAGAAGCCGCGAGAACGAACGTTTGTCCCTCTTTGCCGCCAAATTCAACGCCACAGTGTTCCGAATACGTTGAGGAGAAGAAACTCATTCACGCGGATAGCGTGCCGATTATCAAAATTCCGAGTTTGGTAACGTCGACCGCAGAGGGTAAGTTTCACTTTCTTTTTTTTCGCTGATCATTTTTTTCGCTTCGATGTATTTTCACGATGTATTTTACGTTTTATACGATTCGTAAAATTTATCCATTAGGCGAATTGCGCCTTTGCGCCGGCGATCGGATTCCCGGTTCCGACGTTCCGAAGGGACCATCAATAGCCGGTATACGACCGATTTATCCTTACTGCCCTTATTCCCCGTACGCGAGTCCTCAAGGATCGCCGCGAACGAATCGTCGAAGACCATTGCGCGAGAGCCGAAGAGTATCGATCGACAGTCGTCAAGGTGCTCTTCAGCTCAATCAGTACAAACTGTTAAACAACATCGGACAAGTAAGTCGCTACGTCTTTTAAATTGTAGCGAATAGTAATTTTAATACTTATCATATAATCAGACGATTCAAATTGTTTCTCTAATTATCATCGACTCCCACAGTAAGAATACATCGATGTTATTCAACAATTTTTCTTCTCACTATAGTTGCATTCAATTTTCATAATTATTCTATCAGCGGAAGAAGTTGATTTGTATGCATTATTTATCCATAAATTAATATGCAGCTATAAGAATTGCGTCAATACATATTTAATCGACAAGTGAATCACTCCGCAGGTGCATTTTTAATGAGAATCGATATTGTGACGTAATTTAAACTGATTGCCGCGCATAATTCGGCGTAATTTTGTATAACAATATCGCTGAATCGACGTTCGATGCAATTTTCATGTATACAAACGAACGCTCGTAGTTCCGGAATATGCGAATATTTCATAGCAATTTCTGCGTTTCAAGGGTTCGTATGGAATCGTTAAATTGGCGTACAACGAGGAGGACGAGACGCACTACGCAATGAAGATATTGAGTAAAAAAAAACTGATGAAAAAAGCCGGAATATTCGGTAGGATAGCACCCGGTAGGAAGGGCGCGTTGAATCCATTGGCAAAAGTATATCGTGAGATCGCGTTGTTGAAAAAACTCGATCACCCGAATGTCGTGAAGCTCGTTGAGGTACTCGACGATCCCGACGAAGATAATCTTTATCTTGTCTTCGAATTGGTGCAAAAGGGCGAAGTTCTGCAACTTCCGACTGACAAACCTCTCGACGAGGAGACCGCGAGGCGTTACTTTCGAGACGTTGTTATGGGCGTTGAATATCGTAAGTTATTTGTAAACGAAAAAAAAAAGAAAAAAAAACTCGTACTACAGAAATAATAATAATAATGATGAGATATACGAATTTATCAATAAAATAATAATAATAATAATAATAATAATAATTTAACATTGCAGTACATTATCAGAGAATCGTACATCGCGACATAAAACCGAGTAATTTGCTCGTCGACAGCGACGACAGAGTTAAAGTCGCCGATTTGGGTGTTAGCGCCGAATTGCGAGCCGCTGGCGAATTGCTATCGGGTTCCGCGGGAACTCCAGCGTTCGCGGCACCTGAAACAACGACGCCGGGCGCCCAATATTCCGGAACGGTAAGCATCGCATCTGTATTCTATTTTTTTTATTTTTATCTTTACCTATGACGTCGGTATCGATATCCCACGCGAATGACTCATTTCGTACCTTCGATCTTATCGAACTAATTGCCATTAACACCCACGGAGAAGCGCTTCTAATTAAACTTTTCACACAGCTGTGCGACGTCTGGTCGATGGGCGTTACGCTGTATTCGCTGGTCACCGGGAAAGTTCCTTGGGACGGCGCCGGAAGTATAATTGGAGTTCAAGCGGCAGTGCGATCGGAACCTTTAAGATTTCCCGAAAAACCACAAATTTCGGATAATCTTCGGGATCTCATTTCGCGAATGTTAGCCAAAGATCCGGCGAAGAGAATGACTCTCAGCGAGATAAAGGAACATTGTTGGGTGACGAACGATGGCAAAGAACTTTTGCCAAACGAAACGGACAACTGTCGACTTCCGGTCACCGTTACCGACGAAGAAGTCGCGCGAGTCGTAACCCGAGTACCTAAATTAGACACCTTAATACTCATAAAAACTATGCTGAAACAACACAGTTTTCAGGTGAGAAAATCCATTTTTTTGAGTCTCTGTATTGTTTTTTTTTTTTTTTTTTTTAATATTTAAAGTTAATATTCATTAATGACTCTGTTTTTTTTGTTTCATCGATAGAATCCCTTTTTGCCGCGTAGAAACGCCAGAAGTAACTGTACCAATAGCGAATCCGGTACGAGTGGCGTTTGCCTCAAGCAACAAGAATCCACCGATATTACCGACTCGTCGACAAAGTTGTTGCCTCCGGGAGAAAGTCTCAAGAGGAAAACTGAACAGTTTCATAAAGCGGGAAGAAGCAATTCGGCACCCGACAGTTACGAGTGGCAGACAAATGGAAGGTTCGTTTCTAATCGAAACTTTTTCTCGTTTTCTCGCTTTCGAATATTATGTTTACTTTTGGGGGTTTCAAATATACTATATTTTTCTTCAATCGTGTAGACAAATATCGAATGACTCGCTATTACCGCCGGTTACGGAATCGACGAGTCAAGAAGCCGAAGTTGAAAAACGGTGACAATGGCATCAACTCGATCAACAAATGGGAGACGAGGACCAACGATGATTCGTTATAAAAAATAAAGGGGACACGTATCTACGTATGGCTCACGAGTGTCGCGTTAAGGAGGCTTTATCGTTACATTCCCAGCGAAACGAGAGATTCTGAGAGATTTCGAAGACTTCCCGATGGGATAAAAGTCTGAAAAAAATCAACGGTACGGGAAGTCATAAGAAAATTCATTTTGCATAATAATAACGCTAAAAAGTTATGAACGAAGTTGTAAAAAAAAATTAATCGATGAATCATCCGGTTAATGTTTCTGCAAACATACAAATTTTTGTCGATTTTTTTTTTTAATTTCCCAATCTTTTTATTTTATTTTTTTTTAATGGATAAAAAGTCACGAATTTTGAATACGAGTTCGAAGAAACACTGCGCATTGCACTAAAAAAAATGTCGGGCAATCGATCGAACAAATTTGCAAATATCGATTGAAGATTTTTCGAAAAATCGAAAGAATTAAAAAAATAAAAAATCATATGTATGCGAACAAATTTAAGAATCAACTTCTGCTAACAAAAAAAGTTGGTTTCCCGGATATTTCGTTGAACAAATTTGTTTTTAAATAATTTTTTAACAATTTTTTGGAATCACAATTAAATATTATTCTTCTCAGTACCTTCGATGCGGCTAATTTTTTAAAAGATTTTTTTGCCGATCGAAAAGTCTTCGAAATTATCTCCGAATCTTATTATTAGCTGAAAATCTAACGATAAAATCTTTTCAAGAATTAATCACAATTGGGGACAAAAAAGAAGAACAACGCGATTGTTCTGACGAACCAACGAAACTTATCTTCCACCAACCATAATCCCCGCCCCCCATATGCCTTTGACCCCTCCGTTAATCGTTGATTATTATTATATATAATATATATTTATATTATCTACAATTTAAAACGCAGCCATACGGTTTGGCAGATCCATAATACGCGTATTTTTCACGCAATCTCCGTTAATTCGCTGTGCGCGCGTGAAATTATCAGCACGAATAATGTCTGAGAAAATTCAAAAGCGTTTTTTCCTCATCATTGTTTATCATCGTTAAGGTGACGCGCACAGTGAATAACGCGGTCAGCGTATATATATTATGTAATATATTTGGATACAATTGTTCTCGATAGGCTGCATTGTTGTTACTAGTATTAGATTTTTAATTGGCTCAGGTGGAGAACGACTAATAAGGAAAATGTTAGAAAGTATCTAAAAGTATCGGTACACCCGGCGGCCCGACGGTGTCGGTATCGGTGCGGAAAGGATCGGCTGATCCTGTGTCGCATTTTTCTTGCTATAAAAAACAAAAGAAAAAAAAAGAAAAGGGTCGCCGCCTTGAAGAATGCGCAACAATGCAATGTACTGGAGGATTAGGGGGACCAGTATCGCGATTCGAGTTTAGATAATAGAAAAAAAAAAAGAAAAAAATTAAAAAATTATCTACCGAATATGATAGACGAATCTTCGCAGTCGTATGTCACTCGCATTACGGATATTCGAGCGATAGGCCGAGAGAATACGATCGAGTGACGTAAACTTATTTTTCGACACGATCTATATGTAAAATCTGCAACACAGTGTTGCAGAGTTAATAATGTTTTTATGATGCGCGTGAGAATATTAATAATCTTCCAGTACCTTGAGAAAACGAATATAGTAAATTATTAACAGTTGTAGATTCCGACGTGTAGAGTGTCGTTATTCCTTTTATTTTCACGATTGAACGGTGTGATTAAGATTTCGAGAAATATTTTCAAAGATCCGACCGCGTAGAAGAAAGAAGATGCGATTACGATCTCAAATTAAGAGTCACGGTGCGCCGAGTTAAGTTTATCGGTTTTTTTTTTCTTTTTTTTTTTTCAAAAATGCACAATATTTACTTTCGACAAAATTAATCTTCGGGAATCTATTCATTGTCCGGTTTAAAAAAAATAATCGCTGAAAGTAACGCGCTGTGTAAATATTTTAGACGAAAATCGCGATTTGTTCGTAAGTTATCGCATTATTTGCTGTTAACAACGGCTTCGGACGATCGAAGAAATTAAATTACTTAAATTGTTGTGTATTTTTGTTTTGTTTTTTTTTTATCTTTGAAACGAATCGCGATATTAATTTATATAGCGCTGTAGGATTTTCTCTCATCGGCAGCTTATTATGTCGGACAATCAATCGAATGCGGTAGAGTTGTATGGTATATAATACATACCGCTTACATAATATATACATATTTTAGGTCCAACGTTACATCGAACATAATAATATGCTGTATCGGGTCACTTATACTCCCGTCGATTGTGTAAATAATTTAATATTCTTAAGACATATATATATATATCAGAAAAGAGACCAAGTCCTCCATATTAAATCAAATTGCGTAATTTGACTCTTCCTATTAGAGTCGAAAAAGATGTGTATATCAATTAACCGACAACTTTTTTCATCACTTTCAATAGTCCAGAAAGATAAATAATTCACCTTGTAACAGTGAGAAATATATCGCAACTATTGATTGATCGGCGCATCGATTTATTGGAATAAAATTTGAAACTTTGTTCAGCAGAACCGTACGAACTTATAAAATTAACTTCGACGTCGAATTTTCTTCAATGAGGCGCCTTTCCTCTTTCCGGTAAAACTCTTTAAGTGTTCTTTCCATTTTTTATTAATGTTCACAGCGATTTCGACGCAATCACCTGGAAAGCCACAAAATCAGTAATTAAATAAATGTCTTTATACCGATCATAGAACTTATTACCAATGAAATATAAATGAAATACCGACCTTTAGGTTTCACGGGATAAATACTTTTTGAAAGCGTAAATGGTTTCTCCACAATATCATAGACATGACGATTGAAATCGTTTTGATTGAAAACTGTGTTATTTTTCATGGTTATTGCCACATATTCAAAAAAGTATTGCCAACGTTTGGCAAAATAATCGCTCATCACACCGGACCATTGTTTGTTCGCGTAGTCTCTGATCTCTCCTCGTGGTCCCCAAAGTGTTATCTGATTTCTCGCATTGTACTCGTAATTATTTTCTTCTTCGGTATTAGTCGCCAAAGCTTTGGCGTCTCTCAGCCACTTTCCCAGCAAAAAGTTTTCGCTCGATGCTAAAATCGTCTCGAGATCGAAGAACACTGATGACATAACTATATACGTAAATCTACGAAAATAAACAAAAATTCAATCAATCCACGAAAAATTCGCAACGTTAGTAATAATAAGTAAATTGACGAAAAAAAAAAAATCGATAATTATCAATCATTAAAAATTAAAAAATAGCTTTACGCTATCGTATCTTCATCTTTTTTTTTCCATGCATCAAGGAATTCGCGATATACATAATCGCCAATCAGTTGCAAAGCTTGTCGCGTTATATCCACTAAATCGTGTCTATAGAAGCTGCTGTTCGATCGGCTGTTACGAGCGCTCGTAATGTTATCCCACGCGACGAAGAACTCTTCTCGGTCGTACCACGTCTATCAATAAGAAATAAAATTATAATATCACAATTGCGAAGATTATTAACTGCAAACTGTTTCTGTTAATTGTTAACCGTCATTAACTTTTTATTGATCGATGAATATTCACGGAGCGAAGGATCCGATACAATTTACCATATATCCGGTAAAAAAATATCGTAAATTTCACGAAGTGCGGAGTCAATAACGCCACTTGTCGAAAATTACGAGAAATATGCGAATTTCTTCCATAAATGTGGTAAAAATTTTCAAAAATATGGTAAAAATTCTCATAATATCAAGTGATATAGTAATTTCTAGCAGATCCCTTCGCTCCGTTATTTGTTATTTCTTAATTCGATGTTATAGCCATTACCCATGTCTTCAAAGTTAAAGAGGGACGTGAATTTATGACATAGTGGCCTCTCATTCGTTGAATTCCATTGAAATTGTAAACAGTTTTGCCCAATTTTTCCCAAGCGGCGACAGCGTATTCGTTCCATGCGCCGTATCGTCGAGCGGCGTAATTTTCAAACCTAAAGGTAAAACAATTATCGATTATTTTGCACCGCTATGACGAATTATCGGACTATTCGGCATAAAAATCGGGATGTCGATAATAACTATATAATAACTATACCACGACTGAAGATTAACGGGCGTTTTTCTATATGCCATTTCATTCATAAGATCGTAAATAACGTAATTTTGGTTAATCCCTTCGGGCGTTAAACCCGTTCCAATCATTGTACTTCCATTCATCGCACGAGCTTTGAATGGTCTCTGCAAACGTTAATTACTCATTGAATGAATTTTTTTTTCTTTTCGATTGTTTGTTTTTTTTTTTTTCAATTTTTTAAAAAATTATTACTTATTACGATTTTTTTATTACCGTATTGATTATCGCAGCCGAGCCGAACATTCCCAGAGTTCCGCCGAAATTGTGTAGCATACACCAGATGAACGGCTGACCGTAGTAAGACTTGAGTCTCGTGTATTGCGGAAATTGTTCCGATTGAAGATCGAGAACTATCATTTTTCCCTGTCAGAGGGTTACGCAGCAAAAAAAAAGGAAAATTAATATCTATTCATTGATGAATTTCGTAAATAATTTTTTTTTTTTTTTTTAATTGTGATAATTACGATCGGCACCGATGTGACGAAAGCCTCGACTCGTGGCTCCGTCCAAAAAATGATATCGTGAACAAACAGCCATCCCTGCATCAACCTGTAAAAATTTAGTAAAAAAAATTAAGCATCTCAATTTTCGAAAAAAAAAAAAAAAAAAAAAAATTTATACGAATAATTCATACAATTGTAGAAGAATATATATACCATATAGCGTGAGGATCGACATCGGTCATAGCGGCGAAAACAGCTTCTCCGACATTCTTTAAACTCGTTAATTCGGTATCCTGAGGTTCATTCTCGTTAAAGGTATCGCAATTGTAAATATGATCCGTTCCAAATTCATTTATATACTAAAAAAAACAGTAAATGTAATTAATTACTCAAAATCATTATCGCCGAATTTCCTTTAAAAAAATAATCGCCATACCGTTCGAAGAAATTTTGCTCCGACAATTTTAAAAAGTGGGTCAGTCGGCGTCAAGAGATACGGACTAAAATCAGAGTTATCGAAGAGCCATTAATTATTTTAATCGCGAGATAATTCACTATATTTATTCTCATTTTATTCTTCATAAAGTAAATCGGACCAACAATACGGTTCTTCGAATTTGTTCCACGTATCGATCTTTGTGAGATTCGCATGCGGATAGATTCGCAAAAATGCACGTGGCACGTGACCAGCGAATGCCGGAAGTACCGGAATTATTCCGAGTTGCCGCATTCTATCGAGAATTCGATGCTGAAGAAGAATTGTGTGCTGATGCCACGAGGGCGTCAGGGGACCACCCCATCCGCGTATATTTCCCATTCTTGACCTATCGAAATATTAAATTTATTGTCTATATATTTTTTTTCTGTTATCCACGGCGTAAAAAAATTGATTTTCGTAGAAAAAAAAAAAAAATTCCGTAGAAAAAAATAAAAAATTATATGCACCACGGCAAGAACGCGGGTCCACCGAAATGTTGATTAATCTCTTCGAGAGTGAAACCCATATCTTCATAAACTTGTTGCCAAATCGCTTCTTGCGCGTGAAAAGCTAACGCGAGATTAATGCCGTTTAATGCCATCCAATCGATATTTTTTTCCCATTGATCCCATTCCCACCACGCAGAGCTGTATCCTGCTGTGCATACGTTCTGATAATACCTAAATCTTTATGGGGGAAAAAAAGGATTCAGTAATCATAACGAAAGATTCCGAAACAAAACTAATATTAAAAAAAAAATGTTCGATGAAAATCGGAAAAATTTCAAACCAACTAATTTAAAAAAAAATTATTTTTTAATTTAATAAAAAAAAAAAAGAAGTTGATTCGTAAATTTTTTTGAATGTATATGAATTTTTTTAGAACTGTTTCCAATTTTTTAAAAGTTCGTTTATCGAAAAATGTTCGAAACACGTAAACGTAATTTTTTTTTTCGATGTCATGTTATCGCCTGTATTCCATATTTATTATGGAAACTTAATGTTTTCAATATCTTGTGCATGATTGAAATTTTTCAAATATTTATTCCATTGGGAAGGAATGTAACACAACACCCTCCTTAAGTATATTAACATAAATATTTCATAGTTCTATAGCTATGACTCCCTTACTTGTCGTTCGATGTGATAGTAAGGTGAACATCCGGAAGAACGTTAGGAATTTCGACT
This sequence comes from Buathra laborator, assembly GCA_934046635.1. Classification (NCBI taxonomy): domain Eukaryota; kingdom Metazoa; phylum Arthropoda; class Insecta; order Hymenoptera; family Ichneumonidae; genus Buathra; species Buathra laborator. The sequence goes on from OW203900.1 coordinate 15,292,561, forward strand.
CTCGCGCCCTCCCACGCTACGTGCGCATTGCAATAATTTTTAACATAATAATGAAATCCCCAAGCAGCCGCAACCCCCGTAGTTGCGACGATCTCTATCTGTTCCGCAGGCGTTTTCGATATCTATAAATTCAGACGATTGGCTTTGAGTTTAATAAATTATCAAAAGCGATTTTTTTTTCGTGCTTTCGCGACGCTTCGAGATTTGATAACTTAATCGCCCATTTTCGCGATCTCTTTATTTCGTACTTGAAATGTGTCCTTTCCTACGGGACCGAAGTTTGGATCGACTTTGACCGTGAAAAATCGTACATCGTCCCCGACGAATCGTTCGATCAAATTGCGCGCCGCTTCCTCTTGTACAGTCGACGAACTTCGGGCTTTCAAATGACCCAAAGTATCCTCGAAGTCTTTCACTCCCGAAATACAGGGTATCAAATAACAAGAACCAATAATAGCGAGAAGTATAAACGGTAAGTTCATCATTGCTACATCAGATCTGTTATTATTACTTATATTATCGCACTGTCACGTATTCTGTTGACGCGAAGCCTTATAGCAGACGATCGTCGAGTGTCCGCTCTATGACTGATTGGACCCTCTTAACCGTCGCTTATTCTTCTTTGATCAGCTCTTTCATTGGGTCCCTACTTCTCCTTCTCGAACACGAGATCCTCTTCACAACGATCCCCCCCCCCCCTCCCCTCCCGCCCCGTTGCCCCTTCTACTCGACCGAGTCGCGACTCCGCGTGTATCGTAGTCTCAACTGCGGTCTCAACTGACCTAATGCCGACAAAAGATAACGAGTGTGTTGAAGCAGAGATTGTATATTTAGTGTTTATATTCATAGCCAGTGGTGATATTGAATACATTTTTGACAGTCGTTGATTAAGAGTTCGTATGGCTTTCGAATGGACGAACGAATACTCGGTCGCCTATTTTCACGGGACCCGTTCTATAGAGACCGCAATAAATGCCCAGTGTCGGCGCCTTGCCATCTACGTCCACTCGTTTGGGATCTGTTTGCTCGCGAAAACTATAAGCGGAATAAATAATTTTGAAAAATTAAAATAAAGAAAAAATACATTATATATTAGATATATTATTATTTTTATATAATATATCACATAAATAATAAAATTAAAAAATATAAAAATAAATAACGCACGATCGCAGAGTTTTCAAAGGTTCGAGCGGATCAACTTCTGCCGTTTCGGGGTCAATACGAATCATAGCGCATCTGAAAACAGATCGAAAATTCGCCATGATAATTCGAATTTATCATAAAATCTTTTGTATTTACGTCACGAACCTTGGACACGGTTTTATGTTCCGAAGAAGTACACTTTCGCCGATTTTAATCCATTCCCAAGAATCCTCGGCGAAAGGCTCGCAACCGGAAACAACGATGTTCGGCCGAAATTGCAAAAAGGTAACATTACGATCGAGTCTTTCATTAAGCTCGTCGAGTGAACTTTCGTTCATCAGCATGTAGCTAGCAAGATCAGCGAAATAACCCTTTTTTGTGAATAGGAAACATCGTTTTCGAATATAATATTTTTTTATAAGTATTTGGAGATTTTTTTTTTTTTTTTTGCGGCTTACCGAGTCGTCGTTTCTTAGAGTTTTGTAGACTTTCGTAAATTTTTCCCACGGGCCCTTGAGAATATTTCTTCGTTTCGAGATCGCCGATCCTATTCGGAGATCGCTATCGGCGTTTCCTGTTAAAAAACTGAAAAAAAATACGAATTTATAAATCAATGAAAAAATATATACATACGTATAGAAAGTGCAGAGATCGGAGAAATTGTAGCAAAAAATAGAATTCCCGGAATAAATGTATGCTCCACACTTAGATATCCATGCAGCGGCTGCCGATCCGCAATCGATACATTTCACTGGTTCACCCCACCACATCGAGCATTCGACTTCATCCGACGATTCTTTCGGCACATTATCTGGCAAACGAAATACTAAACTCGGCATTCCATTCGCTTCCAATCTAACGCTCGTTTCGTCGACTGCGTAAATGCTGACCAGTACCAGTTTAGCGTAATTTCTACCCGTTTGAAATTTGCCGGTTTTCCCGCTGTAGACTAAAAACATTCTGGAAATCGGGAGATCGAATATTTTTAATTCATTGTTCAATAAAAATGCGTATAATCGTTTCATATAGTGGATCGGCAATCGGTAACTTTAAACCGCGATGTATTCATAACCGCGAAATTTCTCCAAATTTTTTTTTTCACCTTTAATTATAGTGAAATCGAAACGCCATAATGCAAGAAAGAGGATTTTTCGATATTACGCGTTTTTTAAAGTAATCTATAACCACGATTTTTTTTTAATTCAATACGAAAAAAATGGGATTCACGCAATAAAAAGATCGAACTGAATTTCGAATTTTAACGTTTTTTCGAATTCTTATTTCCATCGAATATAAAATTGTAAGAATTACAAATAAAATCGAAATAATTAAATATGCCGTCGACGCGATTAATTCGATCGTTTTATTGAATCACTCAGGTCTACGAGACCAATGTGCGAAGGTTAATCAGTGAAAATCGCTACGATTAGCCGATCCGATAAATAATTATCGATAGTCGATAATGTTTACCTGTCTTTAAGATTGAAAAGTCCGTCTTCTTTAAAACTGATTCCAAAATCCGTAAAATCGCAATGATTTATCGATTTTCCTTTTCCAGACTTCAGTGGATAGTAATATAATTCAGTGACACTAGCAATTTCAATCCACTCGGAGTTAACGAGTTCTGGAACTTCGTTATTATCCGAAACATCGATCGTCGTGACACATTTTCTCGTAGATATTTTATCCTTTTTAACATTTTCCTGAGACGTCGAACGTTTCCCGTTGAACCAATAAAAAAGTGTAATACAAGCCGCGAGGCCCGCGGATAATCGTAGTATACCGCACGGTTTCCACTGTTCAATGGATTACAAAATATAAATAAAATAATACTTTTTTTTTTTCATCAAATTATTGCAACATTTGTTCACATTTTCATTTATTAAAAAAAAATACATCGTCTCCGTAAATGCAATTTTACGGAAGGGTTTTTTTTTTTTTTTTAAATTTATTATCTAATATTTATAGCGGCATTTTCTAGCTGCGAATAAAACTGAAGTCGCAATACTGGGCGCATTTTTGCGGTATCTTTAAAATAAACTCACCACGTCGGCAACAATGGTACTAATTGCATTCATATTTTTATCCGCGACATCGATGTATCAAATAATTAATTTTTAATAATTTAATTTTTATTAAATCATCAAAAATTGGCACTCATAGAACGCGTTTGACTCCACTGTTATAACCGTTAGAATCGTAAATTAGAACTGACTGTTTCCAGCGCCGTAGCAGCTGCCGTTAGGTGGGAAGTACGTTCGGGTTTTTTCGCGGGGGATCGGCTCGTGCGAAGAATCGATGTGTTAGTGCAGAAATCGTCGACTTTAAACGCTCACATTGCTTATTAGTATCTTTTCCGATACCGACTAATGCGTTTTAATACATCGCGATACAGTGATAAAAGATCGATAATAGTTTTCACGTTCTCAAGGTCAGCCGAGGAAAACGATAAAACGTGCGATTTTATCTCGCGGCTAAGCGAAATATGCATGAAATCTCATGAGGCGGGCGAAGGGTGGAGGAAAGGGTCACAAAAGGTTACGTAAGGGGACATCGGTTACCAATACATAATCGATTCCTCGATATACTATTCAAGAAATTCCTTTCTTCGTCGAAAGGTTCTCACTGTCTATGGGACACATAAATACATATGTATGTACAGTTCAGAAAGAGTTCACAGTACGTGGAAAAAATTATTTGGACGGAAGTTGAATTATTGTGTGAAGTCAAACCGGTTCTTGACAACAGTCGGCATAGTCGCTTCGGAGAGACGTCTCTAGAAGAGGCAATAAGAGACTCAGAGTTGGGAGATAATAATCGGGAGGCGACGATATATCTTCCGGGGATGTCGAGTCGGGGGTATCGATTCCCGAACCGACCCACAGCTTCCCAAAGCCGCAAAGGTCGGCGAATTTCATGTCGTTTTCCAAACTGAAATATAGTATTTTTTTTATTATTATTAATTATTATTATTATTATTATTATTATTATTAATTATTTTATTTGTTATTATTATTATTAATTATTTTATTTATTATTATTGTTATTGTTATTGCTATTGCTATTGTTATTGTTAATTTATTTATTATGTTTTTTTCGGGATATATATCAGTGGATTTAGTTATAGAATGCGCTGACGATACGTACGAATCACCGATGAAAAGACATCTTCCCGGATCGTCGAGGCTAAATTTATCTGTAATATAATTCTTCAGAGTCTCGCTGGGCTTTCCGCAACAAATGGGCTCTCTGTTGGTCTCCTTTGTTAATAAATCGACGAACAAACCATTTCCCAAAAGCGTCAAATTTCGTGAAATCGGCATTTTTCGATCGATAGCACCGACCAAATAAAGAACGTCGCTTTTTTGTAGATAAGTCACTGCTCTTCCCAATTTCGCCCAATTAATGTTTACATCTATGTCGATTATCACAGCTTTGGCTTCGGGACATTTTTTATATTCTTCAGCAATCGCCTGATAGCTCTCAGTCAAAAAATTTGCCTGTGTAAAATACGTAATCGTTAAAATTGAAATTTCAGACGATAGTGAAATTATTGGAATTCTGTTTGATTGCCGGAATTAATCTTTTTTTAAGATCGAAGATAAGAATTCGATAAGAAATCAAATAGTGTTTACAAATTTTTATTTATACTAACACCCGGTTCGGCAACGTCGATTCCCTCGGATTGCAATACTTTTCGAAATGTATTGGTACCCAATACGAACGCTTTACCATCGAATCCTCTATTCTTCAAATACCAGCATATTACTTTCGAAGGAATAGCGATGTCGTCCTGTTTTTTTTTTTTTTAGTAATTTTATTATTCATCTTCAATTCAACAGACATTCATATTTTATTTAAAAAAAAGACGACGATTCATTAAAAAAAAAAGTCCGATTTGCATAATTTTATTACATTTGAGTAATTTTTTAAAAATCACATCAACACATTTATTATTGGATAAATATAAAGATTTAATTGATTACATTCATTTTTCTTCGTAATCAAAGAAATCTAAAGACTTTTACGAAATTTACTCATATCGAACAAACTTTTTTTTTTTTTATCGACGCTATTACTCACGGCGCATCCGGGATAACCAAAAGTTCGAAATTTTTCGCAATACTCATCAAGCGTCATCGTGCTATTGTTTGAAACGAATAGAACTCGTTTTCCCATAGATTTGAGTTTCTTCAGCGTATCCAGTGATCCCTCGATAGCATTGTCGCCGAGCCACAAGACACCTGAATATAGTTTGCACAGACTTTGAGATATAAAACAGCTGACTTTTGCGAATCGCGCACACTTTGGGTCAACGCGCGATAGTGGAGTTCTCGTAGCATCATCGCTCCATCAACCCATCGCTTTCTCAAACACGATGACGTTGAAATAATTCTTCGGACTCACCGTCGCAATCCGTAATAACTGTGTCGAAAGATCCCAAAAATTTCTTTATCTCCGACGAATCGAAATCCACAAGATTCTGAGGTTTTTCCATATCGAAACTTCGCAACGATAGAAACGAAGAAAAAAACGACGAACGAATACGACTGATGATAGAAATGTGTGTTCGTCGTGCGACGATCGACATGTCACTGCGGCAGACTCACGGCGTGTACTCTTATAAAAATCACAACCGTCGAGTCACAGACGGAAGGATATCGGGGTTTTCGGTAACCACTACGAACCGGATCTCGACGAAGATAACGCTGCGTTATCGCCGTTGACGGCTCCGAACGTATAGGTTAAGGGATAAGTTGTCTTCGGTACTTTTTCGACTCGTAATTCGATGAATAGAATAATACGCTTCTACTTTTATCACAATGCAAATCATATACATGAATGTATTCATCGGCGTCGGCGTCGGTGTCGCTGCGTTCACGCTGATTGAAGTGTCGTCCAATGTCATCGGCCTTATCGCGATTGTGATATTCTTTATCGCCTACAAACTTACCTCGCAAACATTATATACCGATAGCTTATAGCAAAAGAGAATCGCAATTCTCAAATTGCACGAATTAATTACTTACCTCTGACTGGCAACGCGATAGATGCATATTTTTGTATTTAAAAAAAAAATACAGAAAAACACGTTAACTTGCGATTAATTTCGCATTCCATTGTCGTAAGATAATAGTAATTTTTAAATTGCCGTAATGTATAATTTACCGTTAATAAATTGTAAGATTGTTAAATTTATATTTCACGAATAAATTGCAGAAAAATGTGGAAAACTTGAGATTACTTTCGCATTTGATTATCGATATATGATAATCGCAATTTTTTAATTGGAAGTATTATCAACTTATTTTTAACTGACAATTCGTTAGATTAATAATCTGGTTTTTCACATGTAAATCACAGAAAAACGCATTAACGTGAGATTAATTTTTTCTTCGATTGTCGTGGGATATTACTTTGTCGGAAGGAAATATCGAATACCTGTTATGTTCGATTGCGTAATGATTCTGTGACTAATATCGTGAATACGTGTCTTCTATAATTATACGCGGAAAAATGCAGCCATCAAATTTAAATCGTGAAATCGTAGTTTTTATATTATTAGCCCTTCCGGAAATTTTGGATTCATGAAAATAAAAATATCGCTCATTCAACGATTGCGGGTTTTCCAGGAAGTTGCCTCGGCGAAATGCGCATAGATGCGAAAAAATTCGTATGAATAGTTAAGAAATACGGATTTTTTCATTATTTCATACTTTGGAAAAATTAGTATTCGTCAGTAATGCATACGAAATATGACGAAATATTTTTAAAAACACGCGAATCAGGAAAAAGGTTTTCATTGAAATATTTTCCTTGATGAATAACTATCGAACGCCTTTCGGTTAATAGAATTTCAATTTATTATGTTTTCCTAGCCGTCAGTGTCTTGTTTCTCATTTACAAAGGTATCATATGGATTGTATCAATAATAGTAATAATGACAATGATAATAATGGATAAGATCAATAATGAACGAATGAGTCAATAAATCAATTAACCAATCAATAATTAATAAATTTTTGTTTGTTCTTTTTTTTTTTAGGAATAAAGATATTGATAGTGATCGGTTACGTACAATAATAATATCTTGTCTACGTCCGATTCATGCGTAGTTATTACACTATAGTATAATATTAATTATAGTCCTCGTAAGCGTCGCGTTTACATTACTTTTATTTCATTTTTTTTTTTGTTTTTCGTTTTGTTTATTTATTTTTGTTTTCATTTTTTTTTTTTTTTTTTTTTTTATCAACTTTGAATCGTAAGTCCGCGCGGTGAGATTCGTCGGGTAGAGGCGGTAAATGCTTAAGCTTTGTTTTTTTTTTTTCTTTTTCTTTCTTCAGCGCATGATTATTGGTCGCGCGTCGATATCGATAAGCATTATTATTTAATAATAATCACCCTTGTCGACTAATTCGTATCTCGCTTCATATATATTCTTTTTTTTTTCTTTCTTTCTTTTTTATTTTTCTTGCCTGCAATATTTTGACTAGAATCGGTAATGACATCGACTCGTCTCGGCCTCACAATCATCAATGTTCTCCCAATTTTATTACTGCTGGTACTCGATAGGCTATCAACGTAATTAATTTACACGTACATATATAGAAACATTCGATTGTACAACAAGCGTGGAAACGTGGAAAGCGTCCTCTCTTTCTCTCTCTCTCGATCGCTCGCTCGCTCACTCTATATTCTTTTTCTCCCATTTGACTTTTTTTTTTTTTTTTTTTTCGTTTCGCACCGTTCGACGCGGTAAATTCATCAATTCTTTTTTTCTGTGTTTTTATTTTAATTTTTTTTTTTTTTCGTAATTTCTTTGAAAGTTGATATCATTAAATTATTAATTATTAATTATTTTGTTTCACCCTTTTTAGGGCACATCTCGCATGTCTACGTTCTCGTTTACTCAATTTCGTTCTCTACGTAGTTACTTTATTGTTATTTCTTTATTCATATCGTGTATAATAGTTATCTATATCGTTAATAATAATGAAAGCTCGGAGGAGAAGCTGCAGCACGGTGATTACAATTTCTAAGTTTATTTAAGTTTTGCTGGACGCTACTGTATTATTGAAAATTGTGATTTTAATATTAGGCAATTTTTTTTTATTCAAATACACGATTTGTAGCTATTAATTAGGCCTACAAATAGATTGATATAGATACGTGTAGGCCGCAGCGTAACTACGAATAAAGTAATACAACCGATATGGTGCAGAGTCACTCCACAAATAGTATTTTTAAACAGTAGTTTTTTTTTTTTTCTTTTTTTTTTTCCGTGAGTTAAATTGACAAAATCCGTGATGCGGCCTCTCGCGCCTCACTTTATTATTATCTTATGTATGTACCTACCTATCTACCTATCCAACTATTAGCCCCTTATACGCTTTTTTTTTTCATTGTCTGCCTATTATATTATACGAATGAACGAAGAACAATGTCCGAAAAACGTGCAAAAACGCATCGTAAATCGGTCGTCGTTTTTTTTTTTTCTGTATTTTTAATTTTTTTTTTTAATTTTATTTTTTTATAATAAATCATCTAATTCAACGCGTTCGACAAAATGACGACTGTTTTTTTTTTTTTTTTTGTGCCAATTACATACATACTATTATTGTATTAGTTTTCGCACATCTTGGAGGATCAATAATCCGATTCGCACACGACAAATAAGTACGTTTTGTTTTTTGTTTTTTTTTTTTTTTTTTCTTTCTCTCACGTATGCAACGTCGATGTACGTGCAAATGTGTTCGGTAAAATTCGCATTATGATAAAATTGATCATTTAGGTTTGTTGTTGTTGTTTCATCGTCTTTTCATTTCTGATATTCATAACAGTAAGTATGTGTATGTAAAGTATTGTATATAACTAATGCTGAGATGTTTTTAGCATCGATTTTTTATTGTCCCTCGTTGCTAGTCAGAGAGCTATTCAGCTATAGTTATCCATATGCTACTTTTATAAGAAGTGTGCTGCTGATACGACACGAGAAACTGTGTCTGAACTTCGTCTCTGTAACGCGGGCCCGCGAGCTTCGTTTTCGGTTTTTAGGTTATCTTTTTTTTTGTTTTTCTTCGGAGTATTCGCGGTAACAAAACGCCTACGTGAAACATTATAGTCTCTCGACTGACACGATAATCGTCATTGATTAAAGGATATTTTCGACGAGATCGCATAAAATAGGCGAGAAAGGCGAGAATACGAGAGGTACGAGAGATACGAGATACGAGGACGCGTTGTACGTTAGCGCCCGATCCTCCCGCTCGTCGCTCTATCAAATTCAGCGGATTTTTCGTTTTTTTTTTTTTCCATTTTTTCATTTTTTTTTCTTTTGCTTCTTTACCTCTACCGTGAAAAAGTGGTCACGTCTCATTAAATGTATACCAATTAGTCTCGTTTGTGATCGTTAATAATCTTATGTATATTTCTCGTATATAATACAACGATCGTTTCGCGTAACTCGTTAACACAACGTTCTCCATTTATCCGCGAGTTATTTTACGGGTTTTTTTTTCTTTTTTTTTTTTTTTTATTGCGCCTATACATATATAAGGTATATGTATAATGTGTGTACGGTAAATATAAAGAGACGTGTCATACACGGCTATCGGTACATCAGAGCAACAGCATTATGTACTCGAGAATTTTCATCTTTTTTTTTTTTGTTTTTTAATTTCTATTCGATATTTTTTTTTTTTGCATTTTTTTTTTTACGTTTTTACTCATTTCGTTAAATTTACTTCAATATAGTATGTTTCGACGAGCTCTCGGCACGTGCGATAATTGTACGAATTTATTAGGCGTGACGCTTCTACTTTTAATCAAATCATCGGACGAGTCTCATTTTTTTTCTGTTTTTCTTTTTTTTTTTTTTTTTTTACAATACTTCACACTATAATCGCCGGATTGACTTTGTTTTTTTTTTTTTGCTTTTTTTTTCGTACGTTTTTTTTTTTCACAAATCATCGTATTTAAAGTGCGCTCCGCGCTCCTTGCGAAGAGATAAATAATTGAAATCACGACGATATCAATTTTCGTACAATAGCTCTATGTATACTTAGTTATATCTTTCTCTCCGTCTATTCCTATTTTGTTTCTTCATTATAGTATTAACTATTATCAATATTTAAGGAACAAGGATTGCGTTCTCTCTTTCTCTCAATTACCATCTTTCGCTTATTTGTTCGTTCGTTTATCTCTGTTTTCGTTATTCATTGGAACAATCGATTGCCACTGTTGATAGTTTCATTTTGACGTTAAAAGTCCATTAGCTTCGCTCAATAGTTTTTCTATATCTTTCGCGGAGAAATATCTCAGACGTATTAAACCTGATGGCTGATCCTAAGGATTTCATTACGATTTCACGCATACAAATCTTCGCTTATTAAAGAATTCGATTATTAAAGAAAGAAATTGCGATCGGAGCGATCGAACGTGACTAGAATTTTCGTTTTTTTTTTTTTTTTTCTTTAACCCGCGAGTCGTCAATCAACGGGTTCGTTGACGCAACGTGAAAGTCTTCCTCTCGATCGCAATTTTATTTATCGCGCAAATCGATAGTAGTGATAGAAAAAAAAAAAAAAAAAAAAAAGAAAAAAAAAATTGCCGACAAACAAACAATCGTTTGACGTGAGTATTACTACGAAAAAAAATTGTTTCGAGAGTCAGATTAATCGTGTGCGTCGCTGACTAATCTCGTTGATTCTCAAAAGAGTTTCGATCGGTTGTACGGTCGATCGCAGATCGACCGCAGCGTTAAGTAATTACAAATTGAGAAGTGTTTTCGATTAGGAAGGTAAGTAGGAAGTAAGATAGGTAGGTAGGGGTACGTAAGGATACTACCGCTATCGCCGAATCCTCTTAACTACCGCTTAAAAACAAGTTATTGCACAATGAACAAACCGATCGTAATCCGGGCTTTGACTCGTCTACATCAGAAAAACTCCTCATTCCTATCTACTCGAAATTTTGCATATTTTTTTTTCTTTTTTTTTTTTTGTTCGTTTCCTTCATTTCTTTCGTTCGATATCTCTCTCTCTCCCTCTCGCTCGCTCGCTCTTCGTCAATTGTATTTTTCTTCAACTATACTATAGTATAATTAAGTATCTCGTGTCTCTATGTATAGTATGATGTATGCAATAAACCATTTTAGGTTTTCGTTTTTTTTTTCTTTTTTTTTTTTTTTTTTTTTTTTCAGGCCTCCAATTTCTATGACGCACACACGCGTTTCGCGTAAGAAGTATGTATAATAACAGCAGTTTCGTGTATCCATTGGTGTGCGCGTGTGTTTCTGTATGTTTATGTATTTATGTAAATTTACGTGTATTCGTTTTTTTTTTTTTGTCATTAATGCCTACTTATTGTTTAGTTAAGGAGGAATGTAGTCATATTAGCCGCGCTGCTGGATTGAGCGAGAATTCGAGGTATGAGTCGATGGAGCCGACACAGGACGTTGCAACGTTATTATTATTCTCTTTTCCTTATTTCTTTTTTTCGTTTTTTTTTTTCTTAAATTCGCTTCTAACAGCGTATCGAGTATCTTAACGAGAGAAATCTTTTCGCGAAGACGAAATAATATCATCATTTCTACCCGTATGTATACGTATGCATCCGTGCATCGCTCGTCTGCATTATAGTAGAGTACTACATTCAGTACGAAAAATTCATTTTTTTTTTCTTTTCTTCATTTTTTTTTTTTTTTGGCGTTATTGATCGTCCTTTTGCAAGGCACTTCTCCTCTTCTGACGACCAAGCAGGTAAATAAGAGGACGAAGAGGTTTTTCGGTAAAATAATAATTAATCCTCATCGTCATTATCGTCGAGGAAACAACATAAGCGAAATAAAAGCGAAGAGCCTCTTCTTACTCTGATATGGAGATTGGTGCACAACTCCCGAATCTTTTTGTTTTGTTTTTGTTTTTTTTTTTCTTTTTTTTTGCCTCTATGACCCGACACTTTCGGAAAACCTCTATGACGTTTCCTCAGCGGATTGTTTTATATTTTTATCTTTTTTATTTCTCGGTTTTTCGAGCTCAAGACAGCGATTTGTTTTAGTCATCGAAAGCCTAATTAAACATCTTCTTTTTTTTTTTTCGCCGCATTCAATATTTTTTACACGATCGCTATTTATTTTTTAAGTTCATTCGAAACGACATTGACTTCTTTCTTTATTCATAAAATCGCTCTTCGTTTGTGTTTTTTTTTTTTTTTTTAATATAATTTATATCGCGCCGATTTCACATTATCGTAAGAGTATGTAAAGGAAACTGTTGATACATTTCCAATGTTATATGCCACTGACTGTCCGTGTCTCTGCGTGTGTACGTCGATGTTTGCGTGCGTCTGTACTTTTTTTTTGTTTTTTTTTGTTGTTGTTTGGTTTTATTCTCGTCGTTGTCGATATTTCTCGTTAGCACGACAATCCGCTCGCGCAGAGCGGAAGGTACGTTGGGTACATCAGCCGCTTGCGAATCCTTAGCTTACGCGCAATATTTAGCTAAGGCGAGTGAGAGCGACAAAAGACCGGGTATTACACAAAAGCATATCGGCGTCGATAAACACCCCGTGGCGAAACGATTTCGCGCGGATTTCCTCTCTCGTTTCAAGTCTTCCCTTTGCCATCAAATACGGCGGCTTTCGGGCTTCGCGCGTTATCACCTTTTCCCGTATCATCTGCCAGAGACCCGTGTTTCGTGTTTTTTCTCATCGTCTCCCCCCTTATATCGGTATAGCTGTTTTTATTTTTGTTTTTTTTTTGTTTTCATTTTTTTTTTTTTAGTACGTAGCTAACAAAGAAGCCGCAACGAATCACAATCGCAATCTCGATGGCAATTATGCGTTATTGACGTCTCAGGTCGCATCGTGACCACCTGGATTGCCGTTAATTAAACGAGGTCCGCGTTCAGGACGTCGTCGGCTAACCGAAGCAAAGCCCGTCTTTCTGTCGTTCAGATTACTCGTCGAGTATCTTGCGCTCTGTATATTATTAAATGCCGTGAAACCATTAGCAGCGGCGGCGGCCGCTGCCGCGGCTGCTGCACCGTTTCCTAGCGACGCGGTTGTCTTCGGCGTCGACGTCGACGGTGACGTCGTAGCCGATAGCGATATCGCGACTCGTTCGTCCAACGAATATGCCGTCGTTTCCATCGTAGTTTTGCCAGAATTCTCGATGTTCGGTGAATAAATTCGTGACTCGCCGACGTCGGGCATTCGGAGGATAGACGAGACGACTGACTCACTGGAATCACTCGTTGAATCACTCGCTTCGGATGATAATCCGGTTGTAATGATATTCGACGTGGTGTGAGTTCCCGATTGACGAACTTTGACTCGACTAGAGATGCTGCTGACGCTGCTACTGCCGCTGCTGCTGCTGCTACTGCTGCTTGAGGAGACGACGTCGGAAATATCTGGTGGGGCCGTTGATAACGTTGCTTTCGATGAATCGATATTCTCCCGCAAAGCATCCGCGCCACTCGATACAGAGGCAGAATGAGACTTGAGAGTAGCGACTGATGACTGCCGATTGTCCTCCAAATCACCAGCGCAACGGTAATCATAGCTGCAGCATAATTGACCGTCCTGCGAGTAATCATACATTACTTTAGTTATCGTTGTCTGCTTCTTTCTTTTTTTTTTTTTTCTTTTTCTCAATTAATATCTTCGATCCGGTAGAATACACACACGCAGACAGTGATTATACAACTGTATGGATGTCTGTACGCAACTTTTACTACACTTATTTCAAACCTTTAACTCGGGCCAATTTTCTCCATTCTTGGATATCGATCGATATATCGAAAAAATGTGAATTGATTTTTTTTTTTTTTTTGTACGGCACAATGATTATAATGAGAGCTTTTACGACAGTGAAAACTCTATACATTACCACACTGAGAGTAGTATTAATGTGTGTCGATTGGAAGTGATTGAAATTCTCGTGGAAAAGTGAAAATTGGCCGAACCCCAGCAATAAATGAACAAAAATAGAGAAAGATAGATAGAGAGAGGTAATGATGCGTATACTTTTTTTTTTGTTTTTTTCTTTCGTTTTTTTTTGCACATCTATATACCTATCTACATTGGTATTCATTCGCAATTCATTGTTCTATATTGCTGCGCAATTGGACAGTGAAGAAGAAAGAAACGAATTGAATTTTTTTTTATTACGAATAGAATAGACAATTTGGTGCGAAATTATTTATCACTAATGAGTTTTCGTGGTTTTTTGACACCGGTGAACAATGAATTCGTATTTTTATTGCGTTTATACCTAATCGCGATCGTCTATACTAATTTCTAGAGACTACAGGTACTTTGCAAGAGTACTGGCGGCGAAACTAATTTTTTTCTTTTTTTTTTCCGGCAATAAAAAAAATTGTTTTTAATACGAAATCGATTCGCGTAGTTGTGGAAATTTATTTTTTCGATCGAAACCGCCAGTTCCGTTGCTAGAATACCGGTACGGGTCGTATCGCCTATCGCGTACGTATGCTGCATAAACGAGTGCGCAAAACAAGAGCCTCGAATATTCAAAAGAAACAGAAATTGAAGGTATGATCCAGAAATTGCGTATTTACATTTTTGTTTATCATTTTTTTTTTTTTTTTTTTTTTTCGAAACTATCCTATGCAGTGGCTGATACGCGCTATAAGCTCGTCACAGTAAAAATAATATCGTCACATATTTCCAAAGTTCCGCGCTGCTTTATCGTATTATAAATTTCTTTTCTCATCGCGTTTAATTCTTAAGAATCGATATTACAGAGTGCACGTCGTCGTTTGGTCAAAGCAAAAAAAAAAAAAAAAAAAAAACAAAATTCGAGTTTCTTTTTTTCTTGTATTTTACGGGAACCGCGAGACGAAAGTGTTTGTAAAGTGTGCTTACGAAAGTTTTGTGACAAACAGCGTACGTAGTGCAATCATAAGTGAGAAGAAATAAAGAAAAATTAAAAATAAACGAAATATACGTATACGTTGCATCTAATGCGTGTGTAATTAAGCGCTAAAGAAGAAAAGAAAAAAAAAAAAGGTAAAAAATAACTGGGGTGCGTGGGGTCGAATTTTCGTCGATTATCGAGCGATTAGTCATGCGGGGGTCGTCAGGCCAAAGAAACCATCGAGTCAGGCGAGCAGCAGGCACTCGAATGAAAAAAAAAAAAAAAATGAAAAAAAAAATAACAAAAAGCACTCGAATAATAATTAATTAGCAGATAATAATAATTAGGCAGCAGGTTTTAAAAGAGATATAGGTGAGGTAGAAGTGATGTGATTACCGATGCACACAACACGCGCTATTGCTCACCAATTGGGCGCAGTACGGCACCTGCAAGGATACCCATTGTTAGGCTGGTTAGTCGGTTAGTTTTTTTCGAGAGCGATAATAAACGAATTAACTAATAATTAATATGTAATAAATAGTATAGGCATACATGGAATTTCAAAGTCGGTAATATCCCGACAATGAGCCGATCGTAGTATCGCCTTATTTTTATTTTTTTCTTTTTCTTATAAATTCGTTCCACATATTCGTTAGAAAAAAAATTCTGCACTCTTCGAGTCTTGGAAAAAAATAAATAATTGCACTTTATTTACGGTCGCTACTTCCGTCGAAAAAAAAAAAAAATTAAAAAAAATTGTATAAAGTGATAAAAATTCTTCGAAATGATTATTTTCGGCGAATTCACGTCTGGCGTCAAGACGAACATCAGTATTATAACTTGTAAGCGATCCATGCAGGTCCGACCCACAGTGCGCGCGAATCGGAATCGTAATCTCAAAAAAAAAAAAAAAAATGTATTATCGCAGGTACTCGATATCGTATCGTATTGTAATACGCCGGTTTACATTATTGTGGTGCCAATTAATTAAAAAGCCTCGAATAAGCGAGATCAGCGTATTGGAAGAAAAAAAAACAAATCAAGAAAAATAAAAAAAAAATTATCTCGACGAATTCGGGTCGACAAGTTAAGAGGTATCGCAACTGCTCAATGCGATTTGCTAATTTATGTATATTGCGCGCTATAGCGCATCTCTACGGTATATATATATCCAGACAATGATTATTAAAGATCTAAGAGAACAATTACTGAATAATTAATCTGAGGCCAACGTAACTATCGACACAGAAAAGTAGTGTCGATTAGTAACGATAAGGAAATAAAAAAATATGTCGATAACATCGATAAGGATAACAAAGACTAAAGCAGTCGTTTTGTTCCGCAAAATTCTTTTCACCACAGCGGCGATCCTACATATTCATTTCTCCACAAATTGTATGTCACACGCGACTTTTCCTTTACATTGTTAATGTTTATGTGCAGTTTTCACGACATTTCAATTGTATATATTACCAATCGCTTGCCGTACAAACCGTCGCAAGGTACGAATTTTCGCACTTAGTATACCGCGCAACCCGACACGCCACCGTCTCGAAACAACGCATTTGATTCTCCAGATATCCAGACGTTTACATTGGTTTTTCTTCACATTTTTAATATTCATATGCGTTTTCCATGAAATTTCAATAGTATACATTACTATTGAAGTGAAATTCGTACCTTCAAACGGTTTATGCGGCAATATGTATAATTGTAATATATACTATCGGAATGTTGTGGAGAACGCATTTGAACATTAAAAATGTAAAGGAAAGCCAACGGAACGTCCGGATATGTGAAGAAACCAATGTGTTTCTTCGTAACTGTGGCGTATCGAGTTCCGCGGTATACTAAGCGTTCGAATGTTTTGTATGCAAATCGATATGTATAATCGAAATATATACAATCGAAATGTCCTGAAAAACGTATGTGAGCATTAAGAATGTAAAGAATATGTTGGAAAAGAAAAGAATTGTACGGAAAAGAAGGTTTGCCAACGATAATACAAAGTGATCCTGCGAACTCGGGTACGACGCTGAATGTAAAGACCTCCAAGTAAATATCGTGATGAATAAATGTCAAAAGAGCCGCAGCGCCAACTACGTAATCGATATATAATATACTACGATCATTCGGGAGTATATTACCATTAAATATATAAACCAAAAAAGACTTTGAGCGCAAGTACAACATTTTTGGAGTACACATCGATTTGCAAAGAAAAAAAAAGAAAAAAAAATGAGATTTTACGTAACTGAGGGTCACATATGCAGCGAAAGATGCGAGCTACTGATTTTTTTTAACGAATGATCGTCATTGTAATTCTGTTCAAAGGACTCGAGGATTGTAGAAAAAAAAAAACAAAAAAAAAAATGAAAAAAAATTTAAACACAGCGACAATAGTCGATTTTTCGTGGATAGCATAAAAAATTTTGTAACAGGTTACAAGCTTTCGGAAGAGGGATGTTCATTCTTAAAATTTACTCATTCTCGCAGTGTATATCTGATATGTGTTGTCGAGACGCGTAAAATTTCAGTCTTATCCCTCGAAAGGGCGATTTTTTTGTTGTTGTTGTTTTTTTTTTTTTTTATACGGTTAAAGATCGTCGTAAACGTAGAATATAATCGTTCGCGAAGTATCTCACCGGTGTATATCCCATTGGTTCATTTTTTTTGTTTTTGTTTCATCGACCGTCGTCACCGAACGACGCTGCTGCCCTTTGGCCCCCTTACCTTGCACTCGCAGGTAGTGCACTTGTCGTGCAAATCCTGCCAAGAGCTGCCGCTCTCGTGCAACAATCCGGCGTAACTGCACGGTTGCGGCCGACTCGACGGCGATATAAGAACAGCTGCGCTACCATTGAGCGCCGCTGATCCTGGAAGCTCTCGGGCGCAAGGATCGTCTTCGCAACGGGGACAACAGTCGCCGTCCTCCGTAACTGGATTCGGACACGTAACGGGTGGACATTCCATTTGCCAACAGTCTATCTCGCCGTACTGTACAAACAAAACCAGACATAGATCCCCATCAACGAAAAGCGTTTCGTAGAACAAAATATATATTAATAGAATATCGCGTGACATATACGATATATGCTTTTCTCTGCTAAGTCACGCGATGATATTATCATTAGCCTTCTAGAGAAATACTATTTTTATCTAAAAAAAAAAAAAAAAAAAAAAAAAAAAAAAAGTACTATTAGACCTCATCAACTAAATCGTCGTGCCAAAAGCTTAGACAATGAGTATAAAGACTATTAATATCATGAATTAATATTTTTCCTTTTTTTTTCCTAATAATTCATTGAATTTAATTATTCCGGCAATTACCAGGCATTCGCAAGTCTGACATTGATAGATCCACCGTTCGCCGCTACGAAAAACGAGATGATGAAGTTCCTGATGTCTGCAGGAGGCCGCCGGATCGCATTGGGGACAACATTTGTCCCTACGACTTCCGGGTGCGCTGCAGTCGCAAATAGGCTCTCTGCATGTTACGACGCCGTCTTTGCACGTGCAACGTCTGCAGGGGTTGCCGGCCGGTGCGAGACTCTCGCCGTTCGCTATCTCTCGTCCTTCGTACCAACAGCCTGAAGAAAAAAAAAAAAGTGCCACACGCGAGTGCGTCACATTCGTGAGACAAATGCGTCATGTAGAAACGAAGGGAGTGTAAGAAAATGATTTATTTTTATTCTTTTTTTTTCTTTTTTTTTTTGCGGATTTTTGTTTCCTTCTCTTCTACTCACTGAGTCTACACTCGCTGTTCTGTGACGAAGTCTCGTGAAGGCTACTCGACTGCTGTTGTTCCTCCTGCTGCGAACACGAGCACTCGTAGCCCCCCTCGGTGTTGACGCACCTGGCGCTTGGATGGCAGGTGTGTCTTCTCTCAATCGTTTGATCGTTGCACTCGTCGATGTCGAGACACTGAGTGCCCTGATTACTCTCGTGTAACGCGCTTCTGTAACCGGCTTTGCAACGGCAATAGTACCAACCGGGCATATTGAAGCACGTAGACGAATGATGACAACGATGAAGATCCGAGGCGCACTCGTCCAGATCGAGTTCGCAGCTGTTACCGATGTAACCGCGTCTGCAGGAGCATCTGCCAGGTGCAACGCATTCACCGCCGTTCTGACAACTTTGATCGCAGACCGCTGGATATCGAAACAAAAAAAAAATTTTAATAAAATAACACAATTAGTTACACCGAGAAAAAAAATCGTTTGTATCGACGAAATCGAGGCTCGCGGCTGGCGAAACAGATATTACATTCACTGAAAGAAATACTAACTGCTAGTTAAATAGATCTTTTTTTTTTACTTTCTATAACAATTAATTTTTTTTTTAAGCATCCGATGCGCTGTTTTAGTCGGTTTAACCGATTTTTTTCACTGTACAGACTTCGAGAAGAATGTCAGAAATTTGTGAAGAAAAAGGAAGAGAACTCTTACGTTTACAGGTGTAACCATCGCCGGCGTAGCCATCCTTACAAACGCAGTAATAACTTCCAGCTGTGTTAATGCACGTCGCGTGCTCAGCGCACGAGTGACGACCCGTCGCGCACTCGTCCAATTCGGCACAATTGAATTTGTCGATTCTGTGATATCCCGGAAGACACTCGCAGGTATATGAACCGACTACGTTTACGCAACGGGTGTTTGCGTTGCAGTGATGACCCTCCGATCCACCCTGCTGTTTGCATTCGTCTACATCTGGAAACGTTTTCGGAGATATTAAAGCGATTGAAGTTTACGAACTCGAAATGTTTTCGTTGTTTTTTTTACAGCGATTTCTCTTTTTTTTTTCTTAATTAATTGCAATGATTGTTAGCTGTTGTTATTTGTTCTTTCGATGGAAATTTACGAGCAATTGAGTTGCAAATTTCTCAATTGAAGAGACGATAAAGAAGGTTTCTCGCATTACCTCAACGAGAAACCTAATATACTTGTAATATAAGCTTTGCTAACGTCGATTAAAGGAGTTAATGAGTAAATGTTTGCGTTAGATATACCGTGACACTTGTGTCCGTCCCCCTGGAAACCGATATTACAGTGGCAGGCATACGTCGTCTGAAGATTGAGACACGATGCATTCGCGTGACATTCGTGACCCTTGGCGCAGTAATCCACACCTTGTTATTGTCGTGTTAAGTCAGACGGATGAAGAGGGACAAGCGTAAGGCAGCGGATAGAGAGACACAGTTAATAGTTAGTTAATCGCATCAATGAAAATTATTCTTAACGATAATAGATCGTCAATTATTGTTATTCAAGCGAAGCGAAGTCTCGCCGTTATGGTTTTGTTAATTCATTTCGATTTTGTTAAGGAAGAGATATGAGGATTCTTTACCGGGACAGAATTTGCAACATTCCTCGGCGACGCTTATCTGCTCGTTCGGCGGACACGGCAACGGTGGACATCGCGTTTCCGTGTCGAACCTTTGGCAAGTAAAACTTCCGTCGAAACAGTCGCATTCGACGCACTGCTTTGGCGATACTTTCTCGCCGTGATCGTAAATAACTCCGTGTAAATAACATTGTTCTGAAAAAAAATTAATAAAAAATCGTCGAATTACGATTAAAGGCGTTAATTGGGGGAAAAAATGGAAAAAAATCGGATTAGCAATCGGTATTAGCGAAGATACTGGGAGAAAAGGGTTTTAACTTACTGAGACAAACCGGACAACACTGTCCCGTCGGTATCACTGGATTTTTACACGTTACCGGAGCGCAAGACGTTGGCCTGCACTCGATATCTCCGTGTACACAGGAACACTGTTCGCATCCCTTTTCCCACGTTGCTCCGTCCTCATGCACCGTTCCGTTTGTTCTGCACGATTTTTGGCACTCACATTCCTCGACTTTGCTTATTCTACCCTCTGCAGCAGCTAGCTGAAAGGAAGGACTTGGATGAAAATTAATTTTCTTGCTTTTTTTTTTTCACGACGGAACGACGATTAGAAAATTTAATTTTTCATGGAAATAAATCTTTAAAAATTATAATAATAACAAATTACGTATATATGTATATATTAACTTTTTTTTAATAAAGTAAATTATTTATTTTTTATAGTAATACATTTTTTTGAAAAAAAAAAAAAATAATAATAATTTTTTTTTTTTTTTTTTTTTTTTTTTACATCGTTAAAGTTGGATATCCCAAAAATATCGAAACTTCGGACTCACCCTCCGAGTTAGCTCGTTCAAATTGTGCATGAGCTGCTCGACGGTGTTTTGCAGTATGGAGAACTGACCGCAAGTCGGACAGGACGAATCTAGTTGTGGACACTGCGAAAGGTAGCCGTGGGCTCCCGGTATCAACTTGACGTCCTGCAGAGCACCCTGTGTCCCATACGAAAAAAAATTAATATTAAGATCCCAAGTGTTCGAATAAAATATAAGCGAATAAGGGAAAAGGAAATTGCAAAACATTCCCGTTTTGCTGGGAATGTAAAAATACATCGTATATTTTTCGATCTTTTTTCATTTCAATATAACGTAAAGATACCTTTTCTCGTTTTGCTCGGTATATAACTCTGCAATCTCCTTAAATCGCATGCTTTTCGTTCTTTTTTAATGTAAATATAACGAAAAGATACCTTTTTCCGTTTTCCTCGATATATAACAATACATCGTATTTTTTTCGCTTTTTTTTTCATTTCAATATAACGTAAAGATACCTTTTCTCGTTTTGCTCGGTATATAACTCTGCAATCTCCTTAAATCGCATGCTTTTCGTTCTTTTTTAATGTAAATATAACGAAAAACTACCTTTTCCCGTTTTGCTCGATATATAACAATACATCGTATTTTTTTTGCTCTTTTTTCATTACAATATAACGAAAAGATACCTTTTCTCGTTTTGCTCCGTATCTAAGGATGCAATCTCCTTAAATCGCATCTTTTTCATTATTTTTTAATGTAAATATAACGAAAAGATACCTTTTCCCGTTTTGCTCCGTATATAACGATGCAATCTCTTTAAATCGCATGTTTTTCGTACTTTTTTAATTTCAATATAATCGAAAAATACCTTGAAAAGAAAATGCTTGGCGTTTCTTTGGCCGACCCAGAGCTGTAACTGGGGAAGAGTGAAATTTGTGTCCGGTGGTCCGGGTCTGAGAAGTCGCCTGTAAAGAGGATGACAGTCTACCAGAAGCTCGACCTGCGAGCCGCTGATGCTCAGCGCGAGTCTGTGCCACGCACCGTCGGCGAGACGAAAAGGAAAAGCCTCAACGTGCACCGCACCGTCACGACGTGATACATAGTGCAGCCGAAGTTCATCCTTTCGACCGCTACTCTGTAGTTCCAAATACCTGAATAGTAATCCCCAACGTTCGATATCAGAATTTCCACTAATTCATTACTATAATTTAAACGATCTCTGTTCTCGCATTGTCGAACTTTCGGAGAATTTATCGTACCTATTATTGCCGTGAGAGAAGGCTACAATTGTTCCGGAATTTGCTTCGTCTTGGCGCAATGCAGCGGCCAACGTGAATTCCGGAACCCGCCGGAGTAACGCGGCCGCGCGCTCGAAGCTCGCCTCGTTCAATCGAAGATCTCTCTCCTCTCCTGAACAATCGTAAATTACACAACTTCGTTAAAACTTTATTCAACGAGAATTCCATTGAGACTCTCGTTCAATCGACGATTTCCCTATTCACCTTAACAATCATAAATTACATAAGTTCGTTGAAACATCATTTTGCGAGAATACAAATGGGATCCGCGCACAATCCGAGGCGTTCTGCTCGCGTGAATAATCGCAAATTACACGGAACTTCGTTGAAGCATAAGTCGGAGGAAAATTCATTAAGGCGCAGCAATCGCTTCGGAAACGATAAAACATTGTTTTTCGGAGTTATTTGTGTGCAAATTGACTTTAGACTAATATTGGTAAAAGATTTATCTATAAAAGTGAAAAAAAAAAAATCTTTCGATTCAGAATATTGTTTTTTCAAAGAAAAAGCATTGTTTTGAAATTTCATTTCAAAAAATGAAAAAAAAAAAAGAATTTAAATTTCAGTTAAAAAAATGTTCTAAAACGTTTTTTTCTCAGTTTTTTTTTTTCTTTGGAGTAAATGTATATTTTACCTCCGATCAAATATCATATATTTCGTATCAAATATCGATTTAAGAAAAAAAAACTGCAAATTATATTTAAGATTTTTTCGATCATTTGGATTGAACCATAAAAGCAAATCATGCGGATTAAATTTGCACAATACTTCTTCATTTTATTTTTAACGTCGTTTACAAAGTTTCCTGTATACGAAAGCCAATATTAGTTGAATTTCTCACGGAAAAGCTCTGCAAACGGAGTTAAAACCAAAATGAGGACCGATGTCTAAATTTAATTTGCATAATTCCTGTAATCCATCGAATCAATTATTTTTTTCTCCAAAACAACAGCAATGTTCTTAAAAAAAATGGTATCGAAGAGTTAATAAGACAATGCAGTAAAATGAAACATTCGTTTCTGACGCAAACTCGAGTTTCCTAATTACGAAAAAAAAAAAAAAAAAAAAAACATAAACGCCCCCATCACGTCTGCTGTGGCTGTACAGGTCTGGTGTGGCATTTAAGTCGAGTATGCGGAGTGCATCCGAGCGATGTGATCATCACATCTCATTAGGCTTAAAGTTCGCGCACCCTATCCATTCCGGCAACGAATAGAGAATAAAGAAAAACGAAACGAGCGAACGAAAGGGAAGGAACCGGCTGTCCAATGAGTTGGCCTCTTCGCCACGAGTTGGCTTCGCCGCTGTGTTTCGTATTTCAATGACTCTGGTCTTTCGCCGGCCGGTACCGCGTTCCGTTCGGTTTTTCTCGCCTGACTGATCGTCCACTCGTCCGCCACCTCCCTTACGGGGATAGTAAGTAATACGAGAGCTTTTGCTAATAAACTCCCGTCGCCTTACGCCCGGTTACAACACGTTGTGTCTACTTTCCCCGAAGAGCGATCGACGCCGATATATATATCCCTGTCGTCGAAACAACTTCCGGTCGTTGGACTCAAATGCTATCCGGATCATCGCTACAACTCCCCGCAGCTTCTCGACACGACCGTTAAGACTGTAATTAGCCGGTTCCTTGGGCAATTATGCAACAACAATGGAAGGGTGACTCTCGCGTGGCTAACAAACACGGGAGCTCTGTATAGCCAACAAGGAATACATCGAGGGGATGCGGGAGGGTAAAAAAAAAAGAGAGCAGAACGTGCGCGGCACGTGGCTCGGTGTCTCGATCGCCACATGAGCACTTCTTTCGTAGTCCAGACGCCAGGTATGCTATGGTATCGATTTCAAGGTCGATACTAACTAAATTCCTAATCATTCGTCAATATTTCGAAAAAAACTCAAATTCTTAAAAAAAAAAAAAAAAATGCCCTCAACTCCATTTTTAAAAAATTCGAGCAATTATACAAAAATAACTTTACGACAAAACTGGAATATGAAATATATTCGGACACCTTGCATCGCGACTGGCTAAGCAATTAATTTATTCTGCTGACCTTGAAAACGAGACCCCAACCTTCTATCTCACGTCTGCACTGCGGAGGTCTTCAAGCTATTAAATAGCGACTGTAACTGGCCAGCAGGTGCATAGCTACGAACGATCAACGGTATACCAGCGGCAGTCATGCTTTCGGAACTTGAAAAACCTTTTTCGAGAGGGTTTGGCACGCGACTTGCCTAAGGGGTGTTTTTTTTTTTTTTTTTTTTTTTTTTCGGAGCGAAGCTCCACTCGCTTATCCTATGGTGTATAATATTCGAATAGAAAACATATCGCGAGGGCATTGCCTCGCGAAAGAAATACACAATATTTAACATGCTGTTCGTTCGTTGTAACGACGAAATTGCCTGCTTCGAGGGATAATTGAAGGGCTTTCGCGTCACGTGCAGACGTTCTAAGACCCATGAATCAACTATCGTGCGAGACATTCCATGAATCAGGTCTCGCGTGGGCTTATTCTTGATTCTTTTTATCGCGCTACACATAACCGACCGCCGGTTCTCTCCCCGTTCCATCGTCTCTCTGTGTCGACGGTCATGCAATATCGTACTAAAAACACTACAGACGATCGAGGCCCTCGCTTATCGTTCTATCGTGGCGCGTGCCGCAAAACCTTTGACGGCTCTTATACCGACGCGCATTCCGAGAATTCGTCGACGACGAGGGATGGCAAAGTGCCGATTGGTTTTTCAACCCCACAGATAATAATATGATTGCGAATTAAAAAGATACGTTAAACTTTACACTAATTAACGTTTCATCCCTTCAAAGAGATAATCTGTTCATTAATTACAATTGCGAATCTTTCCAATTCGGGTATTTGCTTTCGATGTCTTGAAATCGAAAAAACAAGAAATTGACATAGAAAATGAATTAAAAAGGTAATTTAATTTTTTCGTATTAAAGTATCGATTTCTCAGGGATATAAATGAAAATTGATAATCTTTCGTTTAGAAAGTGATCAGTACAAATATCGACTGCTACGGAGCGGAAGCGCGTATTATCAGATTTGAAATGTTTAACAAAATGTCCTTAAAATTTTTTTTTCTTCGATACCATATCGTTAGATGATTTTTTTTATTCAGTATGTAATAACCGGAAGAACATATTAATGCTGTGGAATAAAAGAATTTTTGTTTTTCGTTACCTTGAAGATAGTACGCTGGTTTGAGTCTCGCGAGACCCGGAACCTGAGTAACGCCGGTGCGCGTTGTGTTGTACAATTGTAGGGCAGCGAGTAGATCTATGCTGCCGGTTAAATCAGCACTGTAACTGCTGCTGCTGGTCCTCGTATCTACAAGAGGAATCCTCTCAGGATTTGTATCTGCCGCGGCGAGTGCCGTTGCCGTTCCCGTCCCTCCCATTCTTGTCCGCGTTCCCTCGTCCGTTTCGCTCGACGTCCCCGACACTGAAAATCCATCAATCGATCACTTTACACCGCGTTGCAAATCGGCTTATCGCTAACTGTACAACATTTCAATTTGCAAGCTTTGTCGGGGAACACCGAGAATTTGTTCCATTACACGAGTGACCTATAGCGCTATCCGCTGGAAGCTCTCGCGATGTATGACGACGCGATTCAAACCCTCTGTATGCCATTGCCGCACAATGATTAAACTCTGTGTTTGCATGCTTTCCAGTTAAAGTTACTCGGCCGACAAAGTTCTCAAAGCAGGCGATACTCGTGGGCAAAGTGAGTAGTTGTTTCCTTGAAACTCCGGGGCCCATGGCATTGACCGTACGCGAGGTCACTGTGTGTATCCCTTCGGCCACTTCGCATTTGCGACTTTTGCAACACAGTCGATATCGTTGTTGTTTAACGTTGTATTATCGATAGCATAGTTGTATGTCAAGTACCTAGAGACTTTCGAGGTGTTCGAAAGCCCGAAGCGTGGGAACGGGAAAACACTTGACGGCAATACCTATGCCCTCGATAAAGTAATGCTATAATCCTTAAGTATAACGCTCGACGGTGATAGATCGTGTGTAAGCTTTTCGTATTAAATAATTATCGTTTTAAATTTCTGCGAAATATCCCAACGGCGAAGTGCGATGGAAAATATTAATTATTTCGATTAATTATTACGAAGTGTTCATTTTTTTTATAAATTTTTTTTTTACGTCTCTTTACAATGTTCGGAGATATTAGTCCAAAATTACGAAGAAATCAGATACTGTGGATTTAGTGTCATTGGATTTAATTATCGATAGTGTTTTAGCAATTTTGATATCGTAGTGAATACAATAAAAAAAAAATGCATAAGTCCGATACCAAGAAAACGTTCGTAAAAATAAATTTTAAATTTATTTTCCATTTGACATAAAACGCTCTTTCCGAGTGTCCGGAAAAATGAGTCAGAAATTTCTCCGATATGAATGCGGAAAAAAAAAATCCGTGAACTTGAGGAATAAAAAAAAGTTTTCAAGGCGTACTGTCCTCAATCTCATTGATCGTTTCTCCGCGATAGCTGCACATTTGCAGCATTGCATTTGCATTTGTTTTTCATACTGATGAAAATAAAATCTTCACGATTATTGATAGAAGAGAAATTGAAGAATTTTTTTTTTCGGAGGGTTGAAAATCACGAGTTATTTTTCGCTACTTTGTGGTTTATATCGAGAGAACGCCTCCCATCTGTGTGATGTAATTCTGGTTTGAAATTTGTTAGATTTCCTTTCGAGTTACTTGACCTTCTTAGTCACGCGTTACGCGACAGTGCGTAGAGACAGAAGGATGAGAAGGGGGCGGGTGGGACGCCTTAGCGACTACTCCTCTCGTCGAGGGTGGAGGTTTGAGTTTAAGAGGAAGAGGAAGGGATTCGGTGGCAGACTGCCGGGCGTCGCGATGCCGCCGGCGCAGCTATTATCGAACCGCGTATCGTCTCCGTCTCTTTCTCTCGACTTGCTACTTTACGTAACTGTCCTGTGTACGCAGATCTATACGTTACACGACGTATAGATATATAGATACACACATATATATATATGTAGACATTGTATAGAAGGGTAATATAGTAAGAATGTGTATAGGTATGCGGTGGTAAGTTTTCGTCTCGTGCGCGTTTACGCTTCGGTCACCGCGCCAGGCGCTCCGTAAGCGTTGGCGACACGTGCGAGCAGCCAGCCGGCCGGCGTCCGAGACCGGCCGGCCTGGCGCTTCTTTGCCCATCTCTTTCAATCGCCAACGGCGATGATCGCAGTCCAAAAAACCCCCACCGATGTAATAAATCGCAATCGATCGTATTGATTAAATAAAAAAAAAAAAAAATTAAACAATATTGTAGAGTTTCATATATAGAAATAACGGAGTCTAAAGGCGATATAATAATTATTGTAAATAAGCATTAGCACTTTAATACGAATTAATTTTGATACGAATTTCAATAACATTTTAATTAAATAAAAAAATAATTTCTGGTCTTTGAAAAATTTCCGAAATTAATAACGACGATTCATCGAGATGAAACATCGATGTTTTACCGTATTAACTATGCAGATTTTTATAGATAAGGGAACATATTTGCATGAAAAAATGATGAAACATTTTTTTTCATGATTCCATAACGATACACCGGAAGTATAAAAATGGAAAGTACGCGATTAGTATGAATGGTAGTTGTTACTCACATCGATATGATGACATTCCGAGAGCGGCAAAGCACGGCGAAACGGCGAGTATCGTAAACGGATAAGAGACGGTGCGGGCTGCGGTGTCCGGTAAGCACCAGAAAGCCAACAAGGTAATAGGAAGGGTGGCCGGTACCCACATAACACGCGCGTCTCAACTGCGACCGCAAAAGCGCAACCCTTTTCGCACAAGTCAATACCCCCCGTTTTCTTTTTTTTTTTTCTCGGAGATAGTCGCGCTTCGTCGATCGTTCACCGATTGTGTCCCGTTTTACTTCGCGAGTCGTTCTTCCTTCGAATCTTCGTAAGCGTCGAATGACCGACGAGACAGGGACAAACCTTTCGACTGATGGCCTCGAGAGAGAGTCTCGGAAATTCTATCCACGAATGTTATATCCGCACACGTTTTGCCGTGGCCCATGCGCTCACGCGACTGTTTCTTCCCCCAATGCCCCCCCACGTTACCCTGACGGGGGGAGTATCCCTCGTATAACGCGGGCGCGCGCACGCATACACCGACACACACATATTATTATACGCATTTCTCTGCTTCTCATATACTTCGATACTTTGCACTTCTGTTAAACACTTACATAGACTCAAAAAAAAAAACTTCATTTCAATTCGATTCCCACCGATCGTCAGTTATAAATACTTTCGATACTTTCGCGGATATCAAGCATTTCTGCCGAGTCATTGAAAAGGCTTCGAGTTAATGACAAGAAGAAGTATCTACGAGAAGTTTCTACGAGTAACTTGATAGTCGTGAGACACTTTGACTCCTCACCTGATTTCTTCGTGTTTCCTACACAGGCCGATGCCTCGAATAACGCAAGACAAGCATTAACGCTGTTCGCAGTTGAATTTATATTTTACAGTGTCGAGAAGATCGCCGAACGACTGCATAATCGCGATACTGTCGAAAATCGTTTTTCAGCGAAAATCTCGAGATTTCGATGAAATATCGATCGAAAAAAAAAAATAGTGATTTTTATATCGTTACTTGGGATCGAAGAAAATCGTTTATGATTACGAAACGAGGTATTCGCGATTTTTTTTGCGGAATATTGATAGGTCAGTCAATTTCTTTGTTGAATCGATAATAATTGAGGTTACACTGTATCAGCAAGAAGCGTACGAGGTAAGTTAGAACTGCCCTGTTGGCAGGGACATCGTCGATCGTTATGCTATCCAAATGGTAGGGGTCACAGTGTCCGCTTTTGCTTTGATACGCCGTGGAAACACACGTTCTGAGAAATCAATCAACTTCATCGAGCCTTATGACGGGTTCCTAACGATACGCGTATAACAAGATGTAAGGTCCTTCGGAAGTTTGTGAATTTACGATTCTTAGCGCCGTTGTCCATCACGAGATCGATTAATGTTTTAAACCTCTACGGGCAAAACTAGACGCGTAACTTATGTAGACTCGTGTGACTATGAAATTCTTCATGCGAAGTTACATAGACCGACAAGACATGAATCCTTCTAACGAGAAGACTCGTCAAGAAGACGAATATCCGTCTGACTCGCCTCTTTCGAAAGGATAATCTTTTCCTCAATCACCGTTCTTTTGTATCTGCAACTTATACGACTGCATTTGTGCGAAGACCCGAAGGCATCGATCGCCCAACCCCCTCACGTGTACAACTCGACTCCGTTGTACCACCGCGAAAATAAATGACACACCTTGTTACAACGCACGAAGTTTTAGTATTGTTGTATATCTGTAGAGAAACTAATGGCCGGCGCTGGGCAAGCAATCGGCAGAACTCATTTATCGTCTGATGGATCGAGGTACGCGTCGTTTCGCGTGCGTACTACTTACGAACGTCGGAAACATGCGGAACTGCACTCGAAGCCGGTATAATTCGTAGCTTAGCTTCGAAACTTTTATGAAACTATTATTATATTATATTAGTTCGTAAAAAAAAAAATGGAAAAATTATAATTTTTTGTAAAACGCCCCCATATACAAGTTATCCGAAAAATAAGGGTTGAATTTAGAGAAAAGATAATCCCGTGTGAGAATAATTCCATAAAGACTTCGCAAAATGTATAAATGCATTATTTAAAAAAAAAATTTATAAGTATTCATTATGTACTTTCCGATTTGAAAAATTAATTATACGAAAAATTACGACAAAAAAACCCGCAATGAAAATCGCAATAATGAAATTCGCAATCAAAAATGATTTTACCATTTATTACGAAGACTGCAGTGTTCAGATAAAAAAATCGTTCGCCCGATGTAAATCGGCGTTTCGACTCGTTATTTTTATAATTTTCAGTTACTACAACTAAATTAGTTGTTTCTATAATTGTGTCGCATCAGTTCACAAAAATATATTTACGGTAATCGAAATTTATGTTGTGCCAACTAAAAATTCGATTTTCGATAAATGCCGATATCGTCGGTTTAAAAAAAAAAAAAAAAAATTCAATGTGAGCAAATCGCATGTTACGGCTGCGTATAGCTAAGTGCGCGTAATTGAATTTTGCCGTTGCGCGTACGGTATGTGAACTAATTAAACGGTGTGCGTCCTTTGCCGGCGCGGCGATAATGCAGCACAGAGGTGAGATAGTCGATCACAGTAGAATGGGCGTGATGCGAGCTTCGACCCATCTACTCCACCGTGAAATGGTTTGATCGGGTGCGGATCGTCTCGACCCGACGGCGCCGTGTACCGCGCACACAATTTCATCGAGAAATAGTGAATGCCACCCCTTTCGAGACACACACTCGACACACGTACAGTAACCCCGTACGTTACTATCCACTCTCTATTTAATGGGAGGATGAAGACATAAAGATGCTGCGGGAATAACCCTTAAAACTCGGAATCCGCGGACTCTGTCGGGTTAAAGTCATAACGGAGTCATATTTCATGTCCCGCCGTAAAAGACGCAATCATTTTTTACTTACATAATCATAATAAATTTAGAAAACGTTTTTCTTTCGTCATTTTCGCGACTAAACACATCCGTTTTATTTCTCACTTACGAATCAGTAAATCATTTTATTCGATCTTTAATATTACGAAAATCAACACGAAAATCGAGAAAAAAAGATATCATTGTTAAAATAACGAAATAAAAATAATTTTTCTAATTGGAAACATGTGGCAAAAGATTCTTTAACTCCCCCGAGAGCCCATCCCTTGCGTTCAATCCCATTACCAAATACCTAGCTAACGGTTTAGGACTCCTAAAATTGCATTGATTTATTCAATTCCCGAAATGAGGTGACAAGAGAAAAGTTTCATTTAGGGGAAGTCTTTCCGCTCTTCGAATTTGTTTCATTCTTTCTGTCTCCGCATCAATAAATATTAGACGCGCACACAGGGGTGAGTAAAATTGGAATGGTAGAGTTCTCTCTTCGTGTCTGAGATGAAATGCCGACGGGCTTATAGGACATTTGTTCGGTGGTTATGGTAGGGTTTGCAGGGGGCGGGAGAGGGGGGGGGGGGAGAGGGGGTGGTAGTAGGTCCTCTTCTATACACATAGTTCTATGTCGAAGGGTACCAAAGCTATTGCTTCGCTTCGTATGCTTTTCTCTACCCACCGAAAAGCTCAAAGGCTCGTCTTTTTCGGCGAGACTTTCCACGATAGTGCACGATAGGTAGAGAGGGGCGGAGGGGGTTGGGCTCTGCTGCGTAAACTTTCGGCTCAGTGCCTCGAGATTTCCACACAGACTGAGAGAGTACCAAAGAAGAGCAGCGACATCGGAGAGAGACAGAGAGAGAGAGACTCTCCCAGAGGAGCCCTCGTTGCGTTTCTCGCTCCATTCGATAATGAGCAATTCGCTCTCCATTTGCCAGTCTTTTGTGGCCTTTGTGTTGGCCGCGTGCCAGACTACGCGGTCCCTCGGGGCCCTGAAAGCCTCACGCCCTACCACAGCATCGACGTCGCTTAGTATATTTCTTTCCTGGTATACTGTACTGTATATATACTATATATATATATAGAATGAACATTTCGTAAAGGGGGCTTCGACTCTTACTACCTTTTATTGGTTTTTCCACCCCATAGCAGCTTTCCGCCGAAAAAAAAAAAAAAAAAAAAAAAAAAATATCCCGAGAGCATCGTCCACACATAGACTTCTAGTCTGACCCTTCGTTTTTCTTCTTATTCTTTTTTCGGTTGAATGGGACAAGTGAAAAATTGATCGGGAATGAATCGAAACTCAATAATCTACGGTAGAAAAGTTTGGTCTATAGTATCGTTAGTAAAGCGCAATGTCAAGAGCGACAGCCGATTGGTAGAAAAATAGGAAGGAGCAAAAAGAAGGGTAGTCTGTCCGGACTCGTTGAGGACTCGTGCCGGCGGCCAGAGAGACGCATCGCCTGGCGTGTGTCTGATCGATAAATAAATCACGTGCACTGGGGGGTGGACAGAAGGTGCTTCGGTGCTCCGTTGCTGACGGTCTCCAGGAATATCAATTATTCAAAGGGTAACCTCGTCGATTATTTAATGCAGAGGGGAGGGGCGGGGAGGAGAGGAGAGGAAACGTTACGAAGAGGCTATCGGGGGAGTGAAAAAACCATCGAGGCTGCGAAGCATCAAGCCGCCTTCGGCTACTTCCGCCCGCGAAAAAAATGAAAAATAATAATAATAAATAAATAAAACAAAGTGGCCGTCTGCGGTACTCGTCGATGAGAGCCAATCGAAACTGCCGATATCTATTACTTTTTACTTTGACGTTCGCGATCTCCACAGAGCTCTATCGCCGAGAAAAATCTTTCGTTTCACATTTACTCGGTTTCGCGATGGCACTCGTCATCTTTTTATTCAGACTTGTCGATTTATTTAAATTTTTTAAAATATATTCTTTAGTTTACTTTTATTGAAATCAATGCGCCAAAATGTGGGAAAAACGACTATTAAGGCGCAATATCGATGTTTTAAAAATGGTAGAAATTACACGTCTTTGAAAGAAACCTAAAACGACGCATTTTTTTTTAAAATTAAATATTGTAAAATTGCAAATTATATTTCGGACAAAATTAATTCTTAAAACCTCTAAATTCTATGCGATTTACGATAACGGCACGTCGTCGTTGAAAAAATATTTTTAGAGGATTTTTGCAGTTATATCATTCATAACATAACATCGAAATTGGAGTTACTGTATGATGTAAAGTGACCACAAGAACACGTGGCGAATTTGTCTCTCCGTGATACGCCAGCGCCAGAAATCCTCATGCAAACTGCACCCGGAAAATGTGTTTCTGCAGCGGATAGGTTTAACGGACGTATACGTGTGTAGTACCGAGGATTACGCGGGGATATAAAGATGCTGCTGGAGAATGGGTAGAGGAGAGTGAAAATGGTGTGTATGTAGCCGACGAGTTTACCCGACGAAGCGCCATGTTGTCCGACTGCTCCCGCATTGCGCCAGTCACACTCGACGAAATTTCTATCCGCTTTCCGAATCATATAATACCGAATTTTTTTGTTTGCCTTTCGTATAAATGAGAATGAAGGGATTTTCGTCGAAATTCAACTAAAAAAGTCGAAACGACAGAACAATTGAGACGCGAACAATAGACATTGTGTTCTTAAGCTTCGAAAGGAAAGATATAATTTGAAGTGTTATCATTATTATTTATTTTAGTAACAAGAAGTTTTCGGTCGAAATTAAGTTGCGTCTTTTAAAAAACTCAGATGGAAAATATTAACAAATGGTTAGTGTATCGAAAAAAAAAAAAAAAAAATTTCGTATTATTTTTGCCGTTTTAAGTAACTTGCGAAATCAACATTTCGTAATTGTTGATTTCCGTCATTAACCATTGAATCGGTGAGATGATTATTGTAATGAAATACATGTATACGTTCTATGATCTTAGAATTCGAAGATGTACTCCGAAAACTCGGGGGTCGGAGAGGGTGAGGAGAGGATATTCGCGAGAACTCGGAAAGATCCCCTTTAACGGAGGGAAAATCAATTTGGTGCCGCGGGGCGGTGGTACCGGAGCCAAGGGGATGAAAAGGGGAGCGCAGGTCGGATGTTCGTAGCAAAAGTACGGCGGGATGAGTAAAAGAGGAGCCCTACCGCCCCTCCTCCCTCCCGCACACTCGCGCGAAGACGATCTCCGCACAAACCTCTCCACACTTGGAATTCAACGTGTATTCCGCCGGCATTCGCTCGGAATCGCTCCGAACAACGGAACATAATCTATTAATGGCGTATCACTACTGTAACTGTAATGCCGACAAGTTCACGGACGTGAATGCGATTGAACATATCACGAAAGTTATCAATAACTGAGATAGAATAAGAAATAAGATTCTGAGTAGTTGAGCCATCGTTTCCGCTCGTAAAAAAAAAAAAAAAAAAAAAAACGATGTATATTATAGCAGCTTTCATACAGAAAGTAAGCAAAAATTTGTTTACGTATTAAAAAGTTTCTGTTCGACTCGGATATGTCGAAAATATCTCGCGATAAATGTCTAATTTACCACGACGATTTTACTCGATTGAAAGTGAAAGTGACAATGGGAAATTAAACGATAAAATTGACAACGATAAAATGACTATTTACCGTAATTTTCCGCTGCATATTAATTGAAAGTCGTAATGTATCACTGAAAATAATTAATGTTATCGAATAATATTTCGATATTCTTCGTACGAAGAATATCGTTTTTCCACCGGAGATAATTGCGCACTGTGCTAAATAATTTTAATTTAATGCATTTGGCGATAAAAAATTGGTAAACTTCGTACATTTAAAGGAAATTAAAATACTTAAAATTAAAAAAGAAATGATCAAATTTGTCGTTACATTGCAAAAAATTGTTTAAAATTTCAACGCGCATTTGTTTTAAATTTATTACAAGTTTCATGCATAAAAGTTTCCAACACCGATATTCGAAGTAATTTTTCCAGTGCGTGCAGTAAATATATATAATAATTTTAATAACTTATTACGAGGAATTATTCAAAGGTATGAAAAACTTCGGAATAGTAGACGACTAAAATTTTACTACTTATATAATTTTCGATGTTATCGTGTCATATATTGCGAATAATGAAATATAATATATGAACATCGCTAGTTAGCAAGTAGGTCATCGGAGTACTCAACGTACGTATCTACGGGTTATTATGTGGATCTATAAGGATCTACGCGAAGTATAGCGTGAGAAACCTATGCGAAGAAAGTCGAAAAAAAAAGCTTATTTTTCCGTTTGATGAGCGAAACGAGAGGACACACAGAGGAGAGATGCCGGCTACTGTCGCAGCTCCTCGTTGTTGATTGCGTTCGGTGTGATTCACCAACTCGTGAGTTTTCTCGAAGATAATAATCAACTCGGAGAAAAAAAAAAAAAAAAGAAAAAAAAAACACGAGCCCCGTCAGCGTGGCGCCCAGCCGGTGGCCTCTTCACCGAAATGACGACCCTTTTCCATGTTTGTTCCACGTCTTTTCATGATACTTCATCGCACAGAGTAGATCACGACGAGACAAAAGTCTCGTGCGTCGAGGAAAATCTTCTCGACGATAAAGAGAAGAAAAAAAAAAAAAAAAAAAAAAGAAGAAATAAGATAAGAAAAAAGAAAAGAGAGGATCTCAGGACTCGTTGAAGGTGATGAGTCGGCGGGGATTCTACGGCCTTGAAGATCACCCGAGAGAAATCGCGAGCCTCGCAGGGGGTGCACACTTCTCTTGCGCCCCCCTCAGCGTTTCGTCAAACGGTTTCTTCGTTGTGACGATGAAATAACCTCGCGGGACTGTTGAAATGATCCGAAGAAGCCGACTATTATCTTCGCTACTCGCAATGGGGGGTACATATGTTACCAATCAGGAGTCCTTTCGACCAATAAATTCAACGCAACTTATATAACGAATCAAGAGATTTTTTTTCTTATCTCCTAATACGCGTATCTCTTATTCTTTTACGGCTGCTACAACCACTCGATTCATACGCCATGAATCTCAAAAATACGTTCTAAAAAATTGAATTTATCATGACTCGTAATCTTTTTTTTTACGATCGCGTATTTTTTTTTTTTTTTCGAGAAATTTAGCGATGTATAGCGTGTGTTGATTTTTAGTCAACGTATATTCGTGTTATAAAAAAAATGCGATATCGATGGTAAGGATAGCGGGATTATGCAACACGACTGGAAATTTTCTAGACATCGAGTGTAAAAGTTTATTGTAGCCAACGGTGGAACAAGCCTCGCAATCACTCCCTTACGATCTTCGGGCGGTTACCATCGTAGGTGGTAAGATACGAGCCAAATTATGTGTGCAGCCTGACGACGGTGCGTCGTTAAATGAATCGATAAATATCACGAATATGCATAAGACATTGATGTCAGTAGTAAAGTGGATAAGGTGTGACCCGTTGGCGCCGCCGCGGTAACGAGAAGACGACACCCGCGTCTCGCGTCTCGCGGGTCTTTCATGTCTTTATTATTCTTGCGGAGAACAAAAAAAAAAAAAAAGATTTCTCGGATACGGTAGTGAGGAGAACGAAGAGAAATAGATGGTACGAACTTTATATAAATGTATATATATGTATATATATTCGCATGTCGAGGAAATAACTTCTGTCACCGACTAACCGCCGGAGCTCCGTGTACTGTGTTCCGGACGCAGGAATATAATATAGGGGTCTATGAATTTTGCTCATGGCGGACGTTTACGAGGCACTCGTAAATGTACCCCACCAGATTTCTTGTTCGGTTCACTCTGCACCCCCTTCCTCCGTATCACTTTCCGGTCCTTCACACGATAAAACAGTGGATGGAGAAAAAAAAGTAAACCGTCTGCGGAGCACCGCGGATTTATATTGTCATGTCTCTGATCCATTTATCAAGGAGAATAAAAATTCGTCTATATATAGCTAATCGATTAATGATCGAACCATAAAAGTCTTGAAACATCGATCGATTCTTTGAAGACGTGCAAAATTTGTATATTACAAAAACAGAGGGATGATAAAAATTCGTGAAATTTTAGCTTTCGGAGAATCATTTTCTTTTTTCACCCTTATTAATTTATAGATTTGTCTCCTTAAAAAATTAATGGAAAAAAAAATAGATAAAATAAATTTTAAATAAGGGGGTTGATGAGGGTTGATAATATTCGTACTTTTTGGAATTTTTTTTTTATTTTTATTTTTTTTGTCTCAACGACACGGGTTGTTTCAGTCGTTATTGTAGGGTTGATTTATACCGCCCGAAGTTATGAATTACTAAAGGCAATTAGCATAATAAGTTACTCAGCGTCAAAAGCCATAGGCGTGATGTGCGTGTCGCGTGCACCTATATATTCCAGACGACACGATAGACGACTGTACTCTGTCGCACGAAGATTTAGGGGAGAACGTCGTTGAATGGAGGGAATGTTTCTGTCGACACTCTCGTGCGGAACATCAGAGGAGGATACTTTATTTCTCATTTTGTACCGAAAAGCATCTCTTGTTCTTGTGATGTTAGTTCAAAGCCTCGCAGGATGGATTTTCGAAAGCTTCTCGACATTCCTATTTCTGGTTTCTACGAAATACCCTGACTAAAGGAAAGCACCGAAAAGGTTTCCATCGACGAACGTGAATCTAAATACCAAGGGGTGAAGAGGCAATGAAAAAAAAAAAAAAATCTCCAAAAGGGCGTTGAAGAAGAAATTCTTTCGTTGCCGAATTAGAAACCGAACAAAGTCGCGAATTTACGTAAATACGATAAACAGTATGTTTTTTTACGTTCCCCTTCGATCCAATTTACTTGCTACGACATTTTTTCACCATTACCGATTAATTTATGCACGAGAAGTACGAAATCCTTCGGTAAAAAAAAAATGCTCTATTTCCAACGACAATTTCCATTAATAACGAAATATTAGTGTTGACCATAATAACGATATTTTCTAAAAGTTTTTTTTTTTTTTATGCAAATGAACACATATAAAGGTTTATACACAGGTATCGATCGTGTTTGCGTAAAGTTTGACAAATGTCTGACACGGATTACGCAACATTTGTAAACTTTATGCGCGGTACTTGTGGAATATTCCAATATTGCTTCACTCTATACTCGCTGTAGCGCCGTTTAATAAATTTCTCTCGACTGTGTGACACGTGTACTTTAAAACTTCGTCTGCATAAAATACACGAGTGGATTGAGCATCAATCGTGAAGAAAAAATAAAATAATAAAATTAAAAAAAAAAAAAAAAAAAACAACGATTTTTAGTGCCAATTAAACGAGAGATTGAGTTTCATGAGTTTCATGCGTTTGTTTTCACTCGCGCGTAATGCAGTTGTAAAATGATGAT
Source organism: Buathra laborator (assembly GCA_934046635.1). Taxonomy (NCBI): domain Eukaryota; kingdom Metazoa; phylum Arthropoda; class Insecta; order Hymenoptera; family Ichneumonidae; genus Buathra; species Buathra laborator. Next base: position 15,331,019 of record OW203900.1, read on the forward strand.
ATACGATGAAAACCCGCACGTGCTGTGGGTCTCGAACTACTCGGAAAAGTAGATGGATACACATCGGTGGTAGTAGGGTAGCGTATATCACGGCGGGAAATGGCGAGAATCGCTGTAATTGCGGGAAGGGGCCTCAGGGAGGACGAACGCGAAGAGGGGACAAGGGAGGAGGGTTCGGGCGTTCCGGGCGTGCGGCGGCATGAAACAGAAATACCCGACGTGCCCGGCCTATTTTCGTACCTCGTCCTCTACCCCTCTCGTCGTCGTGTGTTGATACACTTCCATGAGGCTGCGGGCGCGAAGAGGCGCGAGCAGACGGCACGAGTGTCGAGTGCACCATGTTTTTTCTCCCTCTCACCACCGTTTCGTTATTTCGTTTCGCGTATTTCACATCTCACTTCCTCACTCTCTCAACCATCTCTGTGTGCCGTAGGGGCGCAGATTCGTAAAAAAAAAAAAAAAAAAAAAAAGAGTCCCAAAGCAACGAAGTATTTCGAATCATTAAAAAAAAACGAATGTATAATTTCCGATAGACTGTTCAGATTGCCGCATTTTTCATGCATTTTCTATCAAAAAAATGGAATTTTTTAATGATGGTTTGGATAATGGATTTTGTATCAATAGATTTCCGTTCTATTCAATCGTCGAATGAAGAGAAATGTTTTCTGAGAAGTCTCGATATCTGCACGCAAAGAACTGGCTGTTTGCCAAGTGACCGTCAAAGGATTAATCGAATCTTACGCGCATGAAAGATCGAACGGTTATACGTTCGGTTAAATCTCGTTTAATGGCTGCGCTTAGAGATCATCCGATGAGAAAGACAGAGGAAGGAGAAGAAGAAGGTGGTGGAGTAGAGGAGAGGACCTCGGGGTCTCTCTACCGCGGAAATTCGCTAATTATAGAATCGAGTAACGTTGGACTTGAACCAATCCTGACCTTCCCTGCTGCGTCATGCGACCTAGAAAATGCGTGTGTCGCGAGAGTCCCCTGTCTCTTTCATGACGATGAGATGCACGGTACGTATATATAGCTAACTGTCGCTGCGGTTAGACACGAGCATAAAGGCCATTAGAGACCATCCGGAAATGCCCCCGCGGATACAGTGACCAGACGAAAACTTTCCTTTACAACTCTCGCGAGGATAAAATATGTCTCAATGACTTTTAGTTCGCAACCCCTTGTTGTTATACAGGCCTCGAACCGAATTCATTTGATGAATATATAAAACTCGAAGAAATGGTTCTTTCGCGGCGTGTGTTCGCGGCGGAGGATTGGAAGCAAGAAAATAGTAGGAGGGATGATTGGGGGCGATCGATAAGGCCCCGAGGGAACCGGAAAGGGTCGACGAGGCCAGGAGGTCGTATCCAAGGACTATCTACATTGCATTTCATTACCTCGCTGGGCGGGTATTATCTTCTTGGGTCTATGTGCTCAATAGATTTACGGAACATCGACCGTATACCAGTAATTTTATTTTCATGCCTCGAGCAACGAAAATTTTTTTTTTTTCGAATTAAATACAATTAATTTTCAAATAAACTGAAATAACACGATGTTAAAGTGGCGAAAAAAAAAAATTAATGTTAATACCAACACGTGCACTTTAAAAAATAATGATAAATTTAAAGTACTCGGAAATGAAAAATAAATTTACGAAACATTAAAAATAAAAAAAAAATGAAATACACTAAAATTTCCGAATTTTTCGTTATTTTCGAAAAATGTTTTTTTAAAATCCCAAACACACATTTGTTAAAAATTTATTACATGATTACATGATTTATGCATAAAAGTTTCATATATCGGTATACGAAGTAATAAAAAAAAAACAAAAAAAAATCGCCGATGATTGCTTAATAAACATATCGACGTTTGGATGTACGCAGAAAAAACTGGATGGTATATCAAGCGGTGGATCTGAACTTTAACTAATGTACCTACGACCTACTTATCTACTTAACGACACTATTGACTGCATACTGACAACATATAGTCATTTTTTATTATACAAGTCTCGTGTCAATAAAATCAGTTGTGAAAAAATCTAAAGTTTCGAAACGATGATATAAATATGTAATTTTATCAATAACATAATCACTTCATTGACTATTTCATTAATGTTCGAGTTAATGAGCAATCGACTGATATTTCGTGTTCAAACGGTTGTTATATTTTAACCGATAATCCATGGATTCGATAAACATAACGTAGTTAGTGGGGATGAACGAGCGGCTCTAAAACGTCACAGATTAGTGGCGGATGGGACAAAAGCTCGATTATCGGCCTCAGTAGTGGTGTACAGAGAGCGAGCGTTCGACCGCAGGGGTTTTGCAGCGCGTAGCATTATACGTCGAGGGTAGTAGTGGGAGAGAGTGTAGTCGCAAGTAGTCGCAACGCCCGTATCGCAAAGTCAACGCCCTGCCAGCAGCCCCTCTATCTATATCTGTGTTAGTGAAACAACTATCCTTGTAGTAGTAGTTGCGTACACTCGGTGTGTGGCTGCATTATGCAACCCTCCGGGAGCTCGAGCCACCAATCGAGCTGCTGCACCCCACGACCACCAGCGCTTCTGCTACTACTACTACTACTACTGCTACTACTGCCTCTATCTACCACTACCACCCACCGTTCGTACTTCTCGAATGTTACAAAACGCGACAACTCACGAATTTCGCATGTTACTTCACCGCAGTTGATATCATTCGAGGATTTCGCATCAAAGAGCTGCAGCATTGAAATTTAAACTTTTCTTCATTTATTTTTTATTTTTTTTCAACCCTTCGAAACGGTGGAAAAAATGAATACGGGGTGATCTTAGAATGCTAACAATAGTATTGATCAGCGTCGCGGCAGCAATCGCGCGTAGATCTACCTACCGTACCTATATATATCCGAGTCATTCTACTGCCGCCGAATGGCCACAATTTCAATGTTATAAAAAAAAAATAAAAAAAATCGCGAGAACTCATGAATTTTAGATACGACTATTTGAATCGGAGATTGATGAATAAAATTCTGAAATTTTGCGTTGAAGAATTTTACATCGAAGAGGAATACGGAAGTGCGAAAGATTTTTTTTTTTTTTTTTTTCAGGGTTTTCAAACGATCAAAAGAAGGATTTTAGGATGCTAACAATAGTATTGATCACATTTGAGGCGGCAATCGCCCTCGTAGATCTCGTCTATCCTACCGTTCCCCACTATATACACGTAGTTGTTTCGAGATATATCTATAGCGATCCCATGGAATAAGAATACATAGTTCGTTACTTTCTTTCACCAGAGTGACTGAACCTCCGAGGCCTGTATGACTATATATTTCGTTTGACGGCTTCTCGCTGCCGTAACGAATTGCCAACCTACTTACGCGAAATTTACCTCTATCCTGTATCTCGAAGATTGCTATCGAATAAATTCGATGTATTTTTTTTTCTTTTTTTTTTTCGTAAAGGCAAAGTGGCCCCCGACGTTGTTTGCCCGACCCTTCCGCTGTCCTATTTCTCTACGAGAGCAAAACGGAATACAGAACAGCGGCGAAACGAGGCGAAACTGCAAAGTTGAAAAATGAAGTAATAAGCCGGAGAGGAAAAAGGAAATACGGGGGGTCGAGGACGCCGGCGTCAGTAGCAATACGAATAGTGTTCTGCTGCAAAAAAAAAAAGGAAACGAATGGAAAAAAAAGGAAGAATGCGAGCCAAGTGCGGATGCGCGTATGTTAGTACTTTGCCAACACATTCGCGTCAGTGTTGAGGTTTGGGGACACATGAGGACAGCGTAGAGTTTTACGAGATGCGCGCGTGTGTTGCGAGTTCCGAAGCACCAGCCGTGACAGCATCTGTCATATCCAGGAGCTCGTATAACATCGCGAACCCACTGCCACTGCCACGTCGTACGTGACTCCACGTTTACGTAGGGCTGAAACCCTCCTTTCCCCCTTCGTAAAGGCCTAAGGCTCGTGCGCGATCGCACCTCATTCACTTCCCTACTTCTCGCATACGAAACCGTTTCGTTTTGCTTTCTTTCTCGCCGCATTTCTCCGACCATCTTTCCTTTTCTTTCACTCAAGCCACTCGGCCACCTCCACTGTTACAACCGTCGAATACCTTCGTATTTTTTTTTTTTTTTTATATTCTTCAGAATAATGTTCGTACGAGTCGGCCACCTAAGCACGTATCCTACCCTCCTTCTCACATACGACATAAGCGACGTACTATATAGACTCACGTATACATCGAGGGACGATGTTAGTTTGCTTTTTAACTGAAATTTGATTCTCGGGAAACATTGCGCATTGATTTATTTCGAAAAATTCTATAGTCATTGAATTGAAAAACGAAATAAGGGACGAAAAAGATTGGATTCAAGGGAAGCTATCAGCAAATTTTTTTTTACGTAAAGTTATACTTCGTTTTTTTTTTAATTTTTTTTATAGTTATTTTCTATACATTTTTTTTATAGTTATTAAAAAAATGAAAAAGCGACAAAAAAGGGTTAAATTTAAAATAAATTATCGGTAAATTATTTTATACTACTTATACTTAATTTTTTTATTAATTATTTTCTATTGTCTATAGACATTGTCTAAAAAATCGAAAACTGAAATTTTCATTCCAATATTCCAGTTTTCACACTATTTTCCATTAAAATCGAGGAAAAAAAAATTCGGTACCGAAAACTGCCAAAACAAATTTTTTTTTAAATCCTCACCCCTGAAAAATTTAATTGAATATCTAAATAGAAAGCCGAAACTCCGAGGGAAAAATGTATTTAATTTTCAAAAGGACCCATTGTGTTATTTTCGTGATAACGTATATCGGTGAAATAACATTGACAATTGTTCCTTTAAGTTGCGTTTTTATAAATCTCGTCGATGGCGCATAGATCCCCGAGAACGATATAAAACGAAAAACAAAATGTGAAGCCACCCGCCGAGGATATCTTGTGCAGTGCAAATAGATTGTGTTTGCCGGAGGAGGCAAAAGGGAAAAGGAGAGTAAACCACCGACCCTTATCGCTCTTCACACTTTTTTTCTCGTTTTTTTTTTGTTCTTAACCGCCGCGAACAGGTATTTGATGTAAACGCCGCGCGTACCGTTTCAACAGTTCTTCTGTAGTTCGGAATTTTAAGTAGAACTTGCAGTTGCACATCAATGGCAATGCCATTTGGTTCTTTATATTTTGAGATACGGGTAGTTATGTATATATATAGATATATATATGTATGTATCTCGAGACTCGGCGCCTCTCGTCAATTCAATTCCGCCGGAGAGGGCGATGTACAACGAGAGAGCGGCCAGCGAAAACCCCTTTAAACTTCCCGACTACCTAAGATGAAAGGATATTCGATCGAATTTCAAGAGCGGACCAGAAACTTCAATACGGTATATAGAGGTAAAACCCGGCGCCAGACAGACGCCGTACTAACGTTACGCTATTATCTATACTTTTTCGAACTCACCACTGCGGTGAGTATTTGTGCTAAACGATCCTACTTGCTTCTTCGCGTGTTGTTTTTCTTTTTTTTCAATTTATTTATTTTTTATGTATACTCGACAAGTGGAAGAGAAATAGTTCATCCGCGGCGTAATATCTACGCAGAAACGATCGCGATAGAAACGAGTTAAGGGGGTCACGTCGGGTCAAAGTCATTAAAATTGAACTATATAGATCGTCTCTCTTGGGAATTATCAATGTTTACGGAAAAAATATTTTTCTTATGACACAGTTATCAAACAATGTCGGAAAAGTTTTGCATACAATAAATGATCGATCGTTTATCGATAATTAATTAAATTGCATAAAAAAAATTTTAATGTGATTTTTAGATTTTTTTTTAAACTCTCAATACATCGAAACTAAAAACTTAAAGATTTTTTTTTGAAAAAAAAAAAGACCAAAATTGTTTTGCAATAATTAATAAATTTAATTAATAATACTTCGCGAACGAACAAAATCGTTTGATAGTAAAAATATTTCGGCAATCTTAACCTCTCAGGTACGGCGGACTTTTTGTCGGCCAAGTAGAACGCTAATTTCGTTCGTTCGTAACAATAATACGCAAGAGCGTAAAACAAATTTCTTTGAATTATAAAAAAAATAAGAGTTCAACGTTATTTTACGATTTCTTTCAGATTTTATTTCGCGATGTTTTATAGTTAAACGGAGCAATCGAAGGTAACGAATGATTGAAAAATTCGATCGTATATTTACGTCCTGCGTACGCGAGGGATTAAATTTGTCAAATTTGATATGTTTATTTAATTGGCGATTGGTATTTGTTAATTTGTAAGGGAAACTCGAGGCGCTTGATACATCCGCGTGACACATACGTCTTGAATGGAGTATCGACGCGTTTACACTGAGCTATGAATAATATTATTACAAGAGAGCTTCGTGAACCGAGGGAAAGGAAAGGAGCGTTGGTACACGAAGGAATAAAAGAACGCTCCGTGTTCTTATTACATTGTATGCTTCAGTATGTTATGTTAGAGTTATTCGTGTGAGTTTGTCGGATGGATGCGTGTTGATCGTGGGGTCGCAGGGTTGCGTGGCACCGGGCCGGTTCCGGGGTCTCGTGGGCTCCCCACCCCTCTCCCTCACGATCGTGGGAGAGGTGTATCGAGGGAACAGGGGAAAGCAAACTATAACCCGAGGGAGAAAAGTAACGTCATTCTTGTCCCGAAAAGAAACGAGCGAAACCATTATCATTTCCAACTCGAACATCATTTATCCTCGCGTTCGCGGGTAATCCTACCTAATAATCCCGAAAGGTGGATTCGCGGGGTCATTGACCCGCGTACCTGAATTTCACATGATAACAACCGAAGAAACTTCCCCCGCATCGTAAAAATATTATCTCACATCAAAATCGATTATTTTATTATTATTATTATTATTATTATTATTATTATTATTATTTTATCATAACTGAGTTCAATGATAAAAATATGGATAATTTTAACATTCGTAATTCGCGAAGTAAAAAAAGATAATTCGACATACTGTTTTTTTTTTTTTTTTTTTTTTTTTTTTTTTTTTTTTTTTCAAATACTATTTATAGAGATCGAAAGATCGTATAGAGGTTTTTTTGATCCACTGTCTGAATTACATTCGCTGCAGTCTCGCCGGTTATGGTGGCCCCAAAGACTAGAGAATCCACCTTCCTTATCCCCCAGTGACGCAAAGCCATGAAATAAAACATCAAACGCCGTCGCCGCCTGCGTATGCTAAAAAAACGGTAGCGATCGTTTGCCGATCTCTCGGCAATTTTTTTTTTTTTTCTGTTCTCATAGTTTCTTTTATTTTTTTTTTCTCCTCTTCACTACACCGCTTCGACTCGCGTAAGGACCGAGGGGCGAAAGCGAGAAGCACGAAAAAAAAAAAAAAAAAAAGTAAGTGGAGGGGTACGGGGTATATGGTAAGAGACTCGAGACGTGTGCTCCTACTCACGCCTGAGCGTTTGGAAAATTTCTAAATTTAAGAGTTTAGTATAGAGTTGGGGAGAGAAGAAGAAGAAGCGTTGGTAGAGAAGGATGAGACGCGAGAGTGTGTTGAGAGTAGCCGATGAGTCGCGGTAGCCGCCGGCTCCGCAACACACTCCGGAGACGTGTTCTCTCATCTTCCCTTCCCCCGCGCTGCGGCCCCCAACGTCTCTATCTCTTTATAGCAATCCTCTTCTACTAGCACACCCCTCCATCGTAACTCTTTTATCGCTCGATGAAGCCCCCGAAACACGTCCGACCCACAGGCGAAAAAAAAAAAAAAAAAAAAAAAAAAAGCCGCTGCTTCCTCACGATCTTCGCCGGCGTTTTCGCCCCGCGATAATCATCGAAAGCAGATGCTACATCGTTGCTAAATTGAATTGATACGAAACACGGAGTGAAGATAGAGGAGTCATCTATAGATTCGTTTCTCGTTTGGTTTGCGAAAAAAAAAAAAAAAAAACGAAGCTTCGTATACAATTTCGCGTTGGCGAAATGCAGAAGATGAAGTGTGTTCGGAGCTTTCGCCGGCAACAAGCCGGCAACGTTAACCGTGAAGCGCGAAAAATACTCTTGGCAACCGGCATTGGTAGACTGGCAAAGTTGAATAGTAATAAATATATCCAAGTGTCCGGCATTGGTTGGAGGGTGGATATAAATATAAAAGTAAATAAGTGTTGAATGTCTCATGGATTTTTCACCTTACGTAGACTTTCGTTAATTCTGCGAATCCCGTATATCGCGTGTATGTTCGTCTCGAAGTATATATCAAAATAGTTGCGTACCGGCAAAATCATCGTATGATTTTCGGCCAATCCGCGTGAAAATTACGAAAAAAAAAAAAAAAAAAAAAAAAAAATGCGATTCGTAGACGCATCCACGATAGCGTTTCGTTTCTATACGTTAGCTATGTATAGCATCGAGTAATCTCGTGGGGCGGACACGCAGACACACACGCCGATGATTATACGCGCCGTCTTTTCGTCTACGCGAGTTCGTTTCTTCGTTGTATATAAAGGACGGGAAGAAATCGTGAAAAATACTCTTTTCTTGACTGGGTTTGTCTTGGCAGCCGGCGTCGCCGACATCGGCAGACATAGAGATAAATAATAGCACTCGCGGGACGAATAAGTGAGTGGGCGCGACTCGCCAGTGTCTGCGAGTCAACCGCTACGATATTTCGTCGTACGCCACACGTTTCTCTTTCTCTCGTCGTTTTTACTTTTCTCATCATTCGCTTTTCCTCTCTCTCTCTCTCTATATATATTGTCTATATAATACGATAAATAAATATATGCGTTCGAATGTTATATACAACAGATACGCGACGTTATTCGTGTCCCGGTATCTCCCAAAATCAATTATTTAACATTATTCCCCCTTTTCAATGACAAACTTTAAAAACTTTTCTCATCATTCGCTTTTCCTCTCTCTCTCTCTCTACATATTGTCTATATAATACGATAAATAAATATATGCATTCAAATGTTATATACAACAGATACGCGACGTTATTCGTGTCCCGGTATCTTCCAAAATCAATTATTTAACATTATTCCCCTTTTTCAATGACAAAAATTAAAAAAAAAATATATATATATACGTAAAAAAAAAAAAAAAATTTTTTTTCATTTACCTGATGGTAAGACGATGGCGAGTGCGAAAAAAGCACTGGCGGTCGCCAGAAGGAATATGTTAGCCGCCAAGCCCCGTCCTCCATTTCTTCTACACCGTTGTTGTTGTTGTTGTCTCGTTAAACGACGACAGTCCAATTGCCAACTAATCCTATTACGTTTTACGTTTTTGTCTCTATCGTCGTTAATATCATCGAGTCTCTCGGCTCTGAGCCTTTCGTCTTCGTATTCTTCTTCTTCTTCTTCGATCCAATTTCCTATTGGCGAAAACAATTGCGGGTCATCGACCTCATCGTCCTTTACGAATATTCGATCTTTTTCCGATTTAACATTATTATCCTCTTGATAAATCGTCCGTTGCCGCTGCCGCTGATGCTGATCCCAATTTTCATCCCCAATCGTACAATCATCGATACATCGTCGCGATGTTTTTATTATCAAATTCGTTAATTCGCGAGTCGACGTTAACGACGATGTTTCCGACTGTTCACAGTTTGAATTTTGATTGTGATAATGATGATGATGATAGTGACGATAGTGATTACGGTGGTGATTGTGATTGCGATGCTGGCAGCAGCTCGGGGCCCTCTGCAGGCTTGTCGGGCCGCTCATGGCATGAACCGGACCCACCGAGGACTCCTCTCGTCAGCGTTTCCGCTCTAAATATATCGACACTTTCGCACCTACGTTTTTATACTTTGTGATAACTACCGGCGACTTACAGCGTGTCATCACCGCTGACGATTTATTTCACACCGGAAATTAAATACCGGCGCTAACCGTTTACTCCGAAATTACTCGCGATATATATATATATATATATATATATTTCTGTGTATATATATATATATTTTTTTTTATTTTGTTCACTCTCCGTTTCTACCCCCGAGGCTTACGAGAACACTTTTTCTACGTTTATCTGTTCGTTTACCTCGTCTCTTTCTCGTTGTTCTCTTCTTCGTTCGAATCCCCGTCCTCCTCCGTTTCCTCGTCCTCCCGGTTCTTATCGATATGGTGGCTTTCACCCTCAATTTTTACCTGCCGTTTGCCATCTCAATGGAAACCCCGTTTCTTCCCTTTTTTTATTGTTTATTCTTCACCTTCGATGATCTTTCGATCGAAATCCTATTCCGCGTCGTTCAGTTACGTTTATCTTGATTCTTGCTGTCGGCGATATCATTTGGTTACTTCACTTCAACTCGCGATTTTTTTTTGTTTTTTTTTTATTTTTTACACTATACGATACATCCGATTTTTTTCTTGTCTCGATTAAGAAATAAACTTTGAGCACTTATTAGACGTTGGACAGTCGATCCACGCTGCACGATAACGACGCATTTACCATGTGTGTTTTTACGCACTGTCGAGGATTTTTTTATTCGCCGGTAGGAGTAGCTGTTTTAACGGGGGGGGGGGATGCCGCTGCGCGAAAAAAAAAAGAAAACGAGGAAGAAAAAACGATCCGTAAGGTGCAAGAAGGCCGGCGGTGGTGACGGCCGCAATGGCTTGACGTTGGGGGAGGAAACGACCGAAAGAAACCCTCTAACGGGGCCACGGACCGCAAAACCGTCTCGTTCGTCGAGATATATATATGTATATATATATATTCACAACACTCACACACGCACACGAATCTCTCTCGTTTATTTCGCGTTTTTTTTTCGATATAAAACGGCCTTTTGATAACTGGCAAAAGTTAGTTTGGCGAGTGCCGACGAAGCTCGATATTT